>OU611984.1:7500-10007500 GCA_914767915.1 Agriopis aurantiaria | reverse complement strand
TAATACAAACTAAGAATGAAACTATGAAGTTATAATTGAACAAAAATCTCTCGGAATAAAACAGGCTGCAACTCCGGCAGCTTTTTCCGTATCAACTAAGCTGTAAAAGAAACGTTAATTTATATTTATAAAAGTAATTTAAAGAAAAATCTTATTTTATTTAAGAATGGCATCGCCATGACAAAGGCATCGAGATTTCTGCTCTGATAAACAGTATTTTGACTTATGGTCCCACATCAAAGACACATTCTAGTTTAAATAGACTTGAAAGAATGCTGAGTAGGGTATTTGACTGTATTACAAAATCACTCTGCAATCACACTATTTAGGTCGAATGTCTACATGTCGACATCACAGGCAAGTAATTGAGGCAACCAATATATTATGGCGAGTTTGCTACGTTGTGACGTCATTGAAGGCACGTAACTCCATAAATTTCAAAGAAAGCATTTACGGGGTAGTATATTAATTTAAATTCAATTGTCGATTTATAATACACATACTGAAAAGTATGAAGATTGAATCACAAGACTGTTTTATTATAAAATTATGGACAATTTGAGATGGTTTCATAAAAACAGTCAAATACTCTATTCAGGCAAGTCCTCGCATAACCTGTACATTTTGCGAATATATTCATCCTTCATTATTATTTTAAAAACTCATCAAACACATTACCTTTAGCAGCAGTTTGGTCTTGATTTTCCCAAGCTTCGTTGCCCCAGTCATCATCAACGGCTCCTTTATTTTCACCTGCAAGACAAGAAAAAATATATTTTTTTTGGTTATGAGCTCATTACCTAAAATTAAAGATGTCACTGCTGCATCATACTTATGGCACGAATTGACTAAGAAGCAGATTGCCTAACCTTCAATGCCTATACTTTGTAATTGCCTAGATATCATTTTCGTCTATAAATCGAAATGCCTAAACAATACTTTGTCTCCAATGCCTAATGCACATTATGTTTTTTTTTGTTGGAAACTTGTTTGAATGGTTTTTTTTGTCACTTGAAACTGAAAACTTTTATTCGTTTGCTCGCTGCATATCTATTGGTTCACAAGTCATGCTTTTTAAGGATGTTGTCTATCTGATCGAAATACGCACCTTCGGCACCTTCGGCACTTTCAGCACCTTCAACTTCAACTTCACCAGCACTTTCGTTTTTTTCTGGAAAAAATAAAATATTGTTTAATCTACCTATATTTACAAAAATCGATGCAAGTTCCGAATGGACTCCAAAACTGCTGGACCAATTTTCATGGAACTTTCACTGACAAATCGCTTATAAGGAGTAACATAGAAAATGACGTGACTATGTACCCAACTTCCAGGTTCCATTTTGCCATAGAATATTAAAATACTAATGTGAAATATATTGAGTAAAGATGAAAATTGCAGCTAACTATAATTATTGACACGTACCTTCAAAGCCGTCTTCTTCACCATCATTCTCCTCACCTTGGTTTTCTTCTGAAAATTAAGAACAAATAAAATTTACAGAAAAAACAACTCTGACTAACATTGGTTTCTGTAGACAAAATTTCAATTACATTGCATACTGCAATGTTCCTTAGCTAACGATATATCTTCCATGTGGCGAGAGTAACCTGCACAAGCGCTGGCGCCTCCACTTGAGTAGGCCACCCGCGCCGTATGGAAGTAGCGTAATACAAGACGGGTGCTGCATGAATAGGTATTAAAATAGTCAAAAATCTGTAAACATCCTCACTTCAGAGCTAGACCGAAATTCAAGAGCTTAGGCGTATTCACAATCTTTGTTCGCACCGATCCATGTACTGATGTACTGGAGGAGGGGCATCTCCCCCCCCCCCCCCTTCAACAAAGAAAGCTCTCGTTCGGAGAGCTTAACCGAAGATGAAATAATTTTAAGTATCTAGGCCTTGGTCAAACCCCTAGTCTATCAACCATTACAAAAATACAGCATTTAGTGGTGATCGCTAACTGCTGAGGGTATTCGTTTGCATTAACGGAGGTAGTAAATCGTAATAGCACAACAGCCACTACCAATCAAGAATTAGCTTACCTTTGCTACTCATCATGTTGAGAATATGATTTTTTTCCTTGGAAAGATGCTTCTTCCCATTCAGATGCATTGTCATCTGTTCCGAGCATGTTACCGTGGTCTAGAATAAAAACAAAAAGCATTAATAATTATCAATAAAAAAAACGACTTTAAAATTATTAAATACATAATTTTATTTACTCGTGACATGTTTTTCTAATTTTTTATGTTTTCTAAACTACACAATGCTCCCGAAAACGAAAACTGGTGATAATGGTGGTAAACTGGTGATTGCTGATATGATACCACAAAAAAATGCTGTCTTGTTTAATGTTCGCAATGTAATGCAAATAAAATATCAGTTGACGCTGAAGGTCAACGAACGACCAGCACTGCGTGCACGCTTTACATTGCTGGTTTGCAATATTTTAAACAACAATAATCACACTAAAACTACATGTATAAAGCAAATGGTTCTTGGTATTCGATTGTGTTTATATAGTATAACATTAGCGTTTTGGCTTCGTGAGCGTTTCCCTTACGGTAATAATAGTTTATAACTTTTGTACCTTGCAAATGTTACAGAAAAGTTCTGGTGATGTGGTTTTAGGCTCATTCGTGGCCCCGTCCTCCTCTCCTGCGGCTGTTTCTTTAACGGGCTTGAGGCAGCGCTTCTCGCGGCGAATCAACTGTTCACTAAAACAAAAGTAGCACATTTTTTAGTAGCTATTAATATCGTCACTTGTAACTAACAACTTACATTGTTAGTTGATTGAATCAGGCTTTATTTTGCGGAAATTCATCTTCAAGTTATTAATTTGTGCTTAAGTTGCTTAAGACCACACGACAGAAGTTAAAACTTCATCAAGGTTAACTATATCTCTCTCGCTCCCTTAGTCGACTCGAACCGAGTTTAACTGAACGAGTATCTGAGCGTGACGGTCACGCGAGTTCAGTGCTTTTCCCCATCCCAGAAAGTGCCCAACGTGGTGCCTAAAGAAGTTTTCACTTAAAAACTAAATGGCAGATCGGGACTATGCCAAAAGTTTTCCAACCTCTTTGTCAATGATAACATAAATAATTGATCCCAAATTCCTTATTGTCTTAATGCGACGTTAAAGCGATAATACACTAACTAGATATTCGTCCAAGAAACAGTTTTGACTTACACTGTTAACAAATCTTGGAAGTTGATTTAAACCTTCTTCTAAAACTAATAGTTTTTTCTACGCATTGTAATTACAAAACCATTTGTAAGAAAGTTTCCCCGATTATCATACATCAGTTTTTGGTTTAATACACACATGTGGCCTAGCTTATAGAATATATATATATATATATGAATATATTGTATAAGAATTCCACAATTTTATTTTAGCTAGTTTCAACACTTACTAACGTGACCGCATTTTGCCCTGCAGCAGCACAGGGTTTTTGGGCTTCTTGCGACCCTCCACAATCCTGCAAAACAAAATAAAATATGCAATATCAAACTTACTTAACTTTTTCGATTTACACTAATGAATTTTGGTGAAATCATTTAATTTTTGAGAAAGCCTTCTTTGCCTACTCCATAAACGAACATAGAATTCATTCTACCTTGAAACCTATACAAGCATTTATTGAATGTGCTAATGGCTCATCCACATTAAATAGTACATTACTTTACGCGGGGGTAAACGAGGGTGGCAGGGTCGGACTGGGCCGGAAGGGCCCAGGTGGCTCCCCACAATCCCGGGGAGCGAGACTGGAGACCCCTTATTCTACCTACCGCCTGGCAAGCCCCGCAAGCCAGACCCGTGAGGGGCCCGCGCGGGCTGGGGCCAGCTGGGAAACTTCACCTTGACTATATGGCCAGTCCGACGCTGGAGGGTGGCATTTGCTGCACTAGGGTCGTAATCCCATACTAACCATAATCGAAATTTGAATTTTTCATGTATTTTCACCATATTTTAATGTCAAAATAACTTAACGCATAGAAGCATCAAGATAATTATAAATATCATGTAACAGTATAAATAGCAAGACACACTTACCCGCGATGCGGTTTCCCATCATAATGAGCATCTCCATGCACCTTGGAAGTTATCTGGATGTCACACAACTCGCAGTACAAGTCGCGAGACTTAAAAGGCATCTAAAACATAAGTATGACAGACAAGGACAAGGATACATAGATATATCGTCCTTGGTATAATAGAGCGCTACTCTCAACAAAACCTACTGGGAGGATTTTGGTGAAGGGTATGAACATAATGTGTTCAAATATACGACCACTTTGCTAGATATTTTGTCACCAAAGGGATCGGATTTACCTTAAGGCAATTTAAAGCTTTGAGCAGGTTTCACGGGGTGAAGGGTTTGAGGCGCGGTGGATTTTAAACCTGGAGTTGCATTGAAAACTACCTTTGCAGTGAAGAGCAGCATAGTCATGTAGCCCACACCTAAGAAAAGCCTATGTGTAAAAACAACTCTACTTCAGTTAGAACAGCAAAAAACTTGCAAAAGTACTGGTGGACATATACTGGTGTCACAGGGTAACAAGGGAACTGCAGTCTCGTATAAGAGTTTTTATTATTATTTTAATTCCTAGGAGTCAAGGTGACATGACATAGGGCCCACATTTCAATGCTTTGCTTTTAGCCAGCTTATTGTTGAGTGGAAATAGTGTGTGAATGCCTTTAAGCTGCTGAGCTTAGTGTATAATTGACGTTTGTGATTCCCAGGGTTCTACTCAAAATGGTCATATTTTTAAAATTCAAACTGTTTAGACTTTAGGTCACATTAGAAAACACAAACATACATACTTACATACAGCCGAATAACATTAAGGCTTCTTAGTCAGGTAAAAATTTAATTTGGCATAATTGACCGGAAGTTGAGCACCGTGTATAATTGGACGAGAAACATAGGATACTTTTTACCAAAAAAGTATTTTTTTCTGTAATATGTACGATAACAATGACTTCTCACCCCGTAGACACCTGTGATAGGGCGAATATTTCTAGTCAACACATTAGCACAAATAGCACTTATAATATCCACCCAATATACATCAGTATCAGGTTAATGACCTTGGGCAGACCAATCAGCATTCAGTAGCATCTGCCCTGCGCATCTGAGCTTTGCAGTAATGTCTACAGAATGAGAAGTCATTGGTACAAAATGATAAAACCCTTACGTCTACTGACGTATGGGAAGACAATTGGTTGAATGCAAGTTTCATTTTGGCGACAACGTTCACATAACCTTCACTAGCTACATGCTGTCAACAGTACCGAGTGCTGACAGCTGCGCAAGTGATCATATACCTTCCGATACAGAACAGATTCATTTCTAAATGTTTTACATCCAGTTTCTCAAATGCATAAATGCTGTGATAAATTATTACATAAGCTGTTACAAAAAGAATAAAAAATAAAATAAGTAACATAACATGTTAATAAACATAGGTATATTATAACAGTTTTGAAAAATAATTCAAATAATTGAAGGAAAACTTGTGAAGCCTTGAAGTAAAAAGATCACGTCATTGTAATTTGTGGACTTAAATACCTAATATTTGATCATTTGTTTTTTGAAATGGTTCACTTGACCTCCAAATCGACAATGTGATCGAAAATGTAGCAAAATGTATCACCAAAGAACCAGAAGATCTATTAGAGTTTGAAAACTACATAATGCATTTGAGAATCCGATGCAAATCAGACAATATATATAGAGAAACAATTTTCTTCGTGATTGTAGCCAAAACTAAGCTCAATTATTAAAAAGTAGAGAGCTAACCAAAAAGACATTTAAAACTGGATATTAGGTCTTCAATCAAAAATGTCTATACCAAAAGTAGACTAAAACCATACTAACTATTTAAATAATCTTTAATCTGTGCATTTAGTCTCCATTAGTTGCAAAGTTAATTTTGCATTGATATGATGACATAGTATTTAAATTAGTTTGTCGGTATTTCTAAAATGTATCTAAATTTATATAGGTAGTTCGGACACTTTTCGAACTTTGCACCAGACCCAACCCATGTTTGTAAATCATTTGGCTAATCACAATCAATTGTGTTTCAGGTTACAATACTGTACAAATCTCTGCGCTTGATGGACTATATACTTGACATTGTTCAGAAGCGCTACAGATTGATAAAAATTATGTGAACAGATACAGTCGTCAAAATATCTATGGAAACATTACATTGCCAAATTGTCTATTTACCTCATTAGATTGCATGTTATCCTGGGTCCTCATTAGCCATTTCTTTTGATTTTTGAAATGATTTTTTGAAATATAATGCATCCGCGCTGCAAAAAAAATTGTAATGAATAACTTATTATGGAAACTGATGTGGATTGAATTCGTCTTGTTTATATTATATAGGAATTATTTGCTTAACAGCCAGTTACTCCGACTATAGTTTCAATCGCATTTGGCGGCTTTTTCAAGGTGAGCGAGCGCTCGCGGTTTCATCTCGCTTTTTAGTACCCTAGTGCTATTGCGGTCGCAACTATAGTCAAAGTAATGGGTTTAATCGTAAGTCAGTAATCCTCGTACAAAATAAACAACGTATTGATTGATCTCATAATGATAAATAGAGTCTCTAATATAGTGTTAATACACGTATGGATTTGATTGACGGACCGCCGTCCAACCAACGGGAGAGAAAGAGTGAGAATATCATATTTCCTTCTCTTTCTCTCCCGTTGGTCAGACGGCGGTTGAGGTCAACCAAATTCATAAGTGTGTTAACACTATAAAAGCTAAATACACTCACTGACAAATAGAATCAATATAAAAACGAAATACACTCACACACTAATAACAAAATTTTGAAAATTACTTAAGACTCATGAAGCTGAAATTTGACAAACAGATTCCTTATGTGGTGTGTAGACATTTGCTAAGAAAGGATTTTACGACAGAAACCATGGTATAATAATATACTCCGCCAGGTATAGCGCTCCGATACAAAAGGTCACGTGGGTGACACGCAACTACGTCATCGATATCATGGATACACGTACACGTGCATAAGCAAGAGCAGAATAAGTAATTTACAACAAGTTCGAGAGAGATGACGATACACGAAACAATGGCGGAATCTCTAAGAGACAGCTGATTTTCTGTGTTACCACTAGCATGAAATTATAACTCCCCAATTTCCGTATATTACCTGTGGGAATCCAATAAATCAATGTGTAATGTGTTTAATATATTAAATTCGTGCTTAACTTGAATTGCTTTGCTTGACAAACCAAATGATAATTGAAATGCATCTTGTACTTTATTTAATAGATTATTAAAAAAAATGTTTCCCAGATCTGCATTTGTTGCAATAAAGTGGCAACTGGACAGTGACGTAATTGGGTGTCTGCTCCCGGAGCGCTAGACCTTGTTTTCTTGGATCACGACAGAAACTAATTTAAGAGGGTCAAAAAGGGTTTAAACGTTTACATAAGCCTATGCATACAAAGTCACGGGTAAATAAATAAAATCATTATATCATCAGGGTTTTGAACTGTTGTTCAAGTTCAAAATTCTGGGTCCCATCAGGCATGCAACTTGATCATCCCGTCTCTAACTTGCATAAAGAATCATTCACTTGTGTGAATACTTGCAGACTTCCATAAAAAAAACTGAGGGTATCACACAATAATACGAAAAAAAACATAATTTTTAATCCCAAACCAAAAAGAACAGTGTTATAAGTTTAATGTGTGTATCTGTGTGTCTGTCTGTGGCATTGTAGCTCCGAAATGGCTGAACCAATTTTTATTTTTTTTTAACGTTGACTTGATCAAGTTTTCTTTGCTATGATTCAAGAAAATCTGTTCAACAGTTTGAAGATTATCAGCTATTTATCGGGTTTTTTTTATACCTCATGAATCAGGATAAAACTGAGAAATTCATCTTCCAGACTTTGATGAACTGCACAAGTACATAATATAACCTAAACCTTGTTTTAATAGGCTGAAAAAATAATAAAGTCACTAAAACCGAAAAAAAAAAACCTTAACAAATATTATAGGTTGCACGGTTGCCTGGAAGAGATTGCTTTAAGCTCTAAGGCCGCCTGTTAAAAGCCTAGATAATAGTATTATTGTAATGTATGTGACATGTTATCCTTGTTTTTGTGATCATTTATTAGAGTTATAGGATTTTTCCTTTAACTACTTAACTAAACAAAGAAGAACAAGTAGAGTTAAATATTTAAAAAAAATATCATTAAGATCCACAGGTTTCCATAAACCTCAGCTGCTATGCCATCTGCTTCTGTCCTGTGCCAATGAGTCCATGTTCGACCGTTTAAAGAAAAAATTACTAAGTACAAATTACTCACAGGTGTTAAAAGAATCAAAACTGAAATCGCAGAGTCCACAGTGCTCTGGATCAATCAACACCAGCAGATCATGAGGTAAGTTCTTTAAATGTTCTCTAGTAACACCACATTCTGAAAATAATGCACATTTATATAAATCTAAAGAAACATATCAGTTTCTTCTAGGCTAGCGTGCTCCATCGTAGACCGCATCATTGCTTAATATCAAGGGAGATGACGGTCAAATGCAAGCCTATATTTCTTTTAACAGTTTTCCCTATGATTTTGCAAAACTAGCTAGGTTTAGTAGCCTTAACTCTAAACTCAAGTAAAAAGGTACAATTTTGTACCTACGGTAAATGTGGAAGATTTGACTTTTCCATAGCCGGAATCATACCTTGCCGCACACCTCAACTTTGAGATGGTTGGTCCCCTGAGGAATTAATTACTAGTTGACCATTTATTAACAGTCTGATTTATATATAGAATTCTTAGGAACAAACACATTTTATTAAATGCTCTATACTATAACATACGATAGATACAAAAATTGTCTACTTATTTCTATTTATGTGAACTTACTCATTAAATACTTGAGTGCTCGATCGTCTTCAATTTTTCTTCGGGATGGACCTCCAGGGCCAAACCCTCGTCCCCACATAGGAGCCCTTGGTGGTCCAGGAGGCCCTGGTGGTCTCATTGGACGCATCAAAGGGGGTGGCATCCGCGGTGGCGGTCCTGGCATTAAGGGCCTTGGACCAAACCCTCCACCCGGGCCGTATCCACCCCTATAGTCACCATAAGCATCACTATAACGAGGGCGTCTGGAACCGAACATTATTAATAAACTTTTAACTTGTAATTCTCGCTATAGTCAAACTATAAACTGTGTCTGACAGAAAGCATACTACTCTAGAAGAAATAGAGCACTTTAAAGAAGAAGATTGACCAAAGAAATGTATGTGGAGTGTGAATGGGCAAGCTGGAAAGGGTTGATGTATGCAAACATTATCACAACCAAATTAAAGATTTGTTAAGTTTCACAATGGGAAAGAGAGGTTACTGTATGTATATGCATTATTTTAACCTAAAGGTGCCATTTCTATTACAGACCAATCCACCACAACAAAACCCACAGAAGGTAACGAACAATAACATTAGACAAAATAATATTACTACATTATAACCCTATCAAATTTACTTACTTGATATTCTTAGCAAATGGTCCAAGACGAGGTCCTGGGTTATTATCCCAAGAAAAATTATCTTCATCAAACCCTCCACCCATATAATTATCGTCATCGTCATATCCTTCCTCGTCATAGCCTCCTTGATAACCGTTGAAGCTATTATTGAAGAATCTACGCATTTTTGATATTTTTTTAGGCTGTGAGACCTTAATAAGATAAAATAAATTTTATCCGGCGCAGATGTGTAAACCAGAGAGAAAGCTGCTCCTTCTGCAAGAATGGACCTGTTTCTTGGTGTAAACCCACAACACTTGAACGCCAAGCCAACAGCCAAGTGATCTATATCCCGTTGTCTCTGTCGGAAATAAGCCAGGTTACAACTTAGATGAAATCTAATCTCATTGGGTTACACCTATCAGTCTTAATTCATGAAGTCATGCACTGCCTTGATAGCAAAATACAAGGCAAATTAGTTATTCACTCCACAATAGTTTTATCTTTGTCCTCCACTGCGCTGCGCTATATATACTCACTCAGCTACACTACACTGATGATAAAGTGCCACAAATTACCTGAAATTACACTCAGCAACACAAGAAACTCAGCAGATTGGATACGTACGAATGGAAATAAGGTTTTTGTAATTTTGTATTGATTTGATCACACATTAATAATCTACCGCCGGGCCGCCATTCTATTGTATAAATTGTATTCTCTTTGATAGTGACGCGACGCGCGTTTTCTATTTGTTTTTTTTTTGACCATCGATACATATTCTTTCAGTCGTAATATTAAGCAAGTTTACGTATTATTGTATAGGGTCAAACAAGTCATAGTCACGGTCAGAGCAAAGTAAGCAAAGTCAAGCAAATTAAGTCACGATCAAGTCAAGCTCATGCTTCAGTAAAGTGGTGGAGTCTCTACACTAACACATGACTAACACGCTCGTAACGCGGCGCGTTAAGTTACCTCGAAAAATTTGGCCTATATTTCTTAGGGAATAATACCAACTTTTAGAGGTAAACTTAACCCGCCGCGTTACGAGGGTGTTTGTAGTTAGTGAATAAAGACCCAATCCTACGACTGAATTAATTTTTATTGCGAATGAAGGACTCTGTATACATGTTCAATATGTGCATAAAATAATCATTTCAAAAAAAGCATAGAAAAAAAGTGTCAGATAGCACTGTCAAGTCAATAGTCAATAGTGTCAATACAGTAGTGTGAAGTGTCAGTGTCACTGTCATTTCATGTTAGCACTGTCAGCAGCGAGTCCACATCTGCTAAATCTGCTAATTTATTTTGTTTTAATAAATCTACCTACTTCTATAATGATTAGAATTAAATTAAATCTTTCATTATTTAGATAGAATACGTTATCGCAACAAAGCAAATATTATAACTCAATTTGCAAAATGTGTGCTTAGAATCACAAATTATCCAACTTGGTGTACCTATGGTACCTAATAATTAGTAAATACCCAAAAATATGTTCAAAAAACTAAAGGATAAGCTGGCCGAGGAAGTCAAATCTTCTCCACAAAGAATCCAGCTCATTGCTCAAGCAGCCCAAGTAAGTTGTTATTATTCAATATCATGTTGATAATGGTGTTCCATCTGACCTCTTTACCGTCAAACTAATATTTATCTTGTAGATAGAGATTAGTCATCATTTTATCTACCTTCATGAACTTATTTATTTACATAAATCGCTTACTTTCACAATTTACGATGTTTATTTAATCTTCTAATGAACTTTGAGCCGATTTGTCTTGTGCCTTGAATTATCTCATCACATACAATTTACAACCCTAGGCCTCAGAGCAAACCCTAGGCAAACCCTTCATGATATATGTTTATCAGGTTTTTGAGCTGTTTCTTAGTAATACACTTCTAGTTTTAGATTCTTAGATTCATTCATTAGTGTTGCCTTAATCCCCACGCTTGGCAGGTGGCTTGGCTTGGCCTCTCTAAGAGGGAGGCCTTGTTCAGCAGTGGACATTTTAATGGCTGATGATGATTCATTAGAGTAGGTAGAGTAGATTTATTAGCTTCACTTTCACATCTTCTTAATTAGAACAGCAAAACAATGGAATGCCTTGCCCCTGTCTGTGTTTCCGCAGCATTACAATCTTGGAGTGTTCAAGTCTAGGGTTAATAGGTTATTACTGGGCAAACGTGCTCCATCTTCGACCGCATCATCGCTTTCCATCAGGCGAGATCGCGGTCAAACGTTAGCCTAGTCCGATGTAAAAAAAAAAAAAAAAAAAAAACATCACACTATATAAAATCAGCCTTGTCCCACAATATTCATTGCAATTTCAATCTTTCCCTCAAAATCATATTGCCACCTGTATTTTACAGGTTAGATAGGCATAGTCAGTGAAAAAATAATCCAATGTCCACTCATGTTGCTCTGTACTGCTTTGCCAAATTTCACCGCTATCCATTTAGCTGCTTGGTCATGAATAAGTACCTATAACAGACAGAGCTACTTTCATTTTTATAATCATCATCATCAACCAGATGACAGCTACTGCTAAACATAGGCCCCTCCCTTAGAACGCCACACTGAATGACAGCCTGCCATCTGCATCCACAGGATGCCTGCAACTCTCACAATGTCGTCGGTCTTTCTAGTGGAAGGCCTACGCTGCATCTTCCAGCTCGTGGTTTCCACTCAAAAACTTTTCTTTCCTATCGCTTTCATGTCTTAACGGCTTTGTCAGTGATTGTGTTTGTTCAGCGAATATCTTCCCAGCAACCATTTATAATATTACTATTACATTTATTCACAAATTCCTCTCTCTCTGAGAGAAGGCCTGTGTCCTAGCAGTGGGAACGTGAAAGGTTGATAATGATTCACAAATTTAAACTCAAAAAATGCTACACTGAAATACTTAGATCCACAAGTTCTCATTGATGAGTACCTAAATATTCTTTGACCTTTGGTGTGATTAAACTTGGTCCAAGCATTTACTTGCTCTGACAGCTCTGACAGCAATTACTTTGTAAATAGCCAATGAAAACCACAAATTCTAAACACTTTCGCTAGGTTTTTTTATGTAGCAGGTACTTGATATACTTCAGTGAGATATTATAAGACAATGTTCTGACAGTTATTTACAATGTTGTTGCAACTGTCAGAGCAAATAAATGCTTGGATCGAGCACTAAAAGTCACAGATTTCAGACATTATGTTTTTTTATGCTTGTTGAAATCTACTTACTGATCTGCTGTCAATATTTTTTTAACATTTCAGGCCGCAGTCACATCGGCATCTAGCAGCATATCAGATATCACCAATAGCGATCTATTCTCTATTGGTGACAATGGTAAGTTATCATAGAATTTTAGAATATACAGGTTAAAACTAATATGGCAGTAGCAGTTGTGGCAGTGAAACTGATCTTAGAAAACATGAATTTGTACTTTTGAGATTTATGTGTATATTTTTGACTGGGCGCTTATAGTTTATGAAAAAAAAGAATTTCAAATGAATCCTCACGCGAGTTTTTATGAAGAATTTCACTATGGTAATGGATCTGGCTTTCACATAAATATTATATGTGATTAACTCCAGTATAATATTATTTTTAAAAAGAGTTTTTAACAAAAAACTTTTTTTATGAATCATTCGATTCTAGGAACAACTTTGGTTTAACTAGAAACCTTGAGACCCATGTATAGGCAACAATGTATTGGACAGGCATGATACTGTAGTAGTCTTAAGGCGGTCTTTCAGACAAAAAAGGCTTCACAGAAAAAAATATTAAGACAATATATTCATTTTAAAGCAGTAAAAAAAATATGTGGTAATCTTGATCATATTTCTGAGTGTACCATTAGTTCCAAAACACGTTTCCGATAAATTTTCTCGATAGAAAAAAATCATGAAATAACCTCTAACCTTGAAATTTACCTAAACGCATACAATGTTATCTCGAGTATTAATGAACAAATCTTTACAAAATTTACAAGAATGATGTTAAATATTGTAACAAATAACATCATTAATTTTATTTATTGATTAAAATTCAATTTTTCTATCTATTAATTAATTTAATCATAAATTGGCTCGAACGTGTCGAACGAAACGTCGTGCCGCCGCGGCGCTTTTTCACTTCTCTTTTATTTTTACGCGATGAGACAGAGACCGCTGAGGCGCGCTGCTAGACGGACGTGTGTCGCTTTGTTCCGCTAACCGCTCCAAAATATAATCTCAACTTTATGACACAAAAACACCTTGACGTAAGTTGTAAAGTAAGTACCTACCTTATCTGCAATGTTTTCTTGCATTATAAGTACTAAAAAGGCAGGCGAATGAAAATTACATTTTGTAACGATTTGTTTGTATATATTAGTTTACGAAGGATAATTTCACCACAATCGTCATAGTCCAGTTGGCCGAATGGTTTGACGCAATGGATAAGTTCTCTGCGACTCTGTGAGTAAGCTCCGGGTTCAAATCTTCATAGTCACCAATAATTTTAATTTTTGTAATTTTTCTTGTTTTTAAAATAATTCGTCATGTTCGTGCGTGCGTGCGTGAGTGTGTGTATGTTTGTGTTTGTATGCATGTGTGTAATGTTCTTTACTCGAAAATGGTAGGGCCATTATTGACGGGATTTTCACTGTCAGATAGCTGATTCTATGAGGAGAAAAAAAATTGGCATCTTTTTATCATCATCATCATCACCATTTTTTCATTACTTCGCAGGTGAACCCGCAGAGCACAGTTAGTCTACTTTTTTAGGGTCCCGTACCTCAAAAGGATAAAACGGAACCCTTATAAGATCACTTCGTTGTCCGTCTGTCTGTCCGTCTGTCAATACCCTTTTTCTCAAGAACGCGTAAAGGTATCAAGTTGAAATTTATACTAAATACTTGGGCCTACGGTTTCTTTCGGCTGTAAAAAATAAAAGTTGTAAGTCAAAGCAATCAAAAGATATGAACGTTTATGTCGTATATTTTGCGATTTCACAGGGGAATCTAAACCTATAGGGTACTTCCCGTTGACCTAGAATCATTAAATTTGGCAAGAGGCAAGGTCTCATAGCACATATATAGGAATAAATCCGAAAGTTATAAATTTGAAGTTATATCATTTAAAAATAATTATTTTGCTATTACAAACTTACATTTTGTAGTTGGAATGTATGGAGTAACTTTATTGTCAACTACAAACTTAAGTTTGTTTTTCAATATTTTAACTTCAGTTAGTTTTTTTTTTTGGTCTCGCGCTCTGAGGGTTCCGTCTAACGGAGGAGTGACATAAGTGGAGAGGCATAGTAATAATTTACTTCCAAGTATCGGTGGTCGGTGTACCAGGGCAATATAAGAACAAAGCAGTCTCGAGCATTTGCAGAGGTCACACAAAGTGGACAGTCAGCGACGTTTTCATACAAAATAGCTTGCCGTCCAGTTTAAATAGACACCCTCCAGTTGATACCTTGAGAAGTACGCAATATCTAGCTAATTTCAAATGGCACGCACCCTTTCTTTCTTTGGTCAGGCTTCAAGTAAGTACTAAGTACTAAACAAGCAGTCGAATGCAAATTACATTTTGTGTCGATTTGTTTGTATATTTATATTATTTTATAAATTAGAAGGATAATTTCACCGGTTGCGTCATAGTTCAATTAGACGAGTGGTTGACGCAATGGATTAGTTCCTGGACTGAGTAGGGTCCGGGTTCAATTCTCACTTTTTCCGTTTATTTTTGTTATTTTTCTAATGTTTTTGAAATAATTCGTCGTGTGCGTGTGTGTGTCCGTAATGTTCTTTATAGACTCGAAAACTGCAGGACCGATTTTGATGGGATTTTCACCGTAAGATAGCTGAAGTTGAAAAAAAATCGAGAAAAAATTTAGCAACTTTTCATCATCATCATCACAATTTTTTCATTACTACGTAGGTGAATGCGCGGGGTGCAAGTCTACTATAGTGGTTAGGAAGTCCTAAACAACTTGGGATGGACAGACAGACAGACTGATGGGCAGAACGAACTTATATGGGTTCCTTGTAATTCTACGGAACCCTAAAAGGGTGTTACAGTCTTCTTTGAGTATATCTTTCTTCTATATACATATAAAAAGCGATGTATGTATGTTCCCTATGAAGGCTGATGATGATGATGATGATATTACGTATAAACTTCAAAATGGCTAAACTGATTTTGATGGGATTTTCACTCTCAGATAGCTGATGTTATAACGAGAGGAAAAAATGCTGCTTTTCATCATCATCGTCATCATCAGCACCAATTTTTATTTTATTTTAATTTGAGCTAGTTTGGTAAGTCGTGGTGTTACTTTCTCCAGAAACGGATTAACTGACCTGATCGAGGACTTCGGAGTCTGCTACGGAACTGCTAGACGGATAGAGCTAGAAGTGTCGAGTTTGGGCTCGTTTTATTAGTCGTGATGAGATCTTCTTCCAGAAATATTTTGACTGACCTGATCGAGGACTTCGGAGACTGCTACTGGAACTGCTAGACGGAAAGAGCTAGAAGTGTCGAGTTTGGGCTCGTTTCATTAGTCGTGATGAGATCTTCTTCCAGAAATATTTTGACTGACCTGATCGAGGACTTCGGAGACTGCTACTGGAACTGCTAGACGGAAAGAGCTAGAAGTGTCGAGTTTGCGCTCGTTTTATTAGTCGTGATGAGATCTTCTTCCAGAAATATTTTGACTGACCTGATCGAGGACTTCGGAGACTGCTACTGGAACTGCTAGACGGAAAGAGCTAGAAGTGTCGAGTTTGGGCTCGTTTCATTAGTCGTGATGAGGTCTTCTTCTAGGAATATTTTGACTGACCTGATCGAGGACTTCGGAGACTGCTACTGGAACTGCTAGACGGAAAGAGCTAGAAGTGTCGAGTTTGGGCTCGTTTCATTATTCGTGATGAGATCTTCTTCCAGAAATATTTTGACTGACCTGATCGAGGACTTCGGAAACTGCTACTGGAACTGCTAGACGGAAAGAGCTAGAAGTGTCGAGTTTGGGCTCGTTTCATTAGTCGTGATAAGATCTTCTTCTAGGAATATTTTGACTGACCTGATCGAGGACTTCGGAGACTGCTACTGGAACTGCTAGACGGAAAGAGCTAGAAGTGTCGAGTTTGGGCTCGTTTCATTAGTCGTGATAAGATCTTCTTCTAGGAATATTTTGACTGACCTGATCGAGGACTTCGGAGACTGCTACTGGAACTGCTAGACGGAAAGAGCTAGAAGTGTCGAGTTTGGGCTCGTTTTATTAGTCGTGATGAGATCTTCTTCCAGAAATATTTTGACTGACCTGATCGAGGACTTCGGAGACTGCTACTGGAACTGCTAGACGGATAGAGCTAGAAGTGTCGAGTTTGGGCTTGTTTCATTAGTCGTGATGAGATCTTCTCCCAGAAATATTTTAACTGACCTGATCGAGGACTTCGGAGACTGCTACTGGAACTGCTAGACGGAAAAAGCTAGAAGTGTCGAGTTTGGGCTCGTTTCATTAGTCGTGATGAGATCTTCTAGGAATATTTTGACTGACCTGATCGAGGAGCCCAAACTTGACACTTCTAGCTCTATCCGTCTAGTAGTTCTAGTAGCAGTCTCCGAAATCCTCGATCAGGTCAGTCAAAATATTGCTGGAAGAAGATCTCATCACGACTAATGAAACGAGCCCAAACTCGACACTTCTAGGTCTTTCCGTCTAGCAGTTCCAGTAGCAGTCTTCCAAATCCTCGATCAGGTCAGTCAAAATATTCCTGGAAGAAGATCTCATCACGACTAATGAAACGAGCCCAAACTCGACACTTCTAGGTCTTTCCGTCTAGCAGTTCCAGTAGCAGTCTCCGAAGTCCTCGATCAGGTCAGTCAAAATATTCCTAGAAGAAGATCTCATCACAACTAATGAAACGAGCCCAAACTCGACACTTCTAGCTCTTTCCGTCTAGCAGTTCCAGTAGCAGTCTCTGAAGTCCTCGATCAGGTCAGTCAAAATATTCCTGGAAGAAGATCTCATCACAACTAATGAAACGAGCCCAAACTCGACACTTCTAGGTCTTTCCGTCTAGCAGTTCCAGTAGCAGTCTTCCAAATCCTCGATCAGGTCAGTCAAAATATTCCTGGAAGAAGATCTCATCACGACTAATGAAACGAGCCCAAACTCGACACTTCTAGCTCTATCCGTCTAGCAGTTCCACTAGCTGGCTCCGAAATCCTCGATCAGGTCAGTCAAAATATTTCTGGAAGAAGATCTCATCACGACTAATTAAACGAGCCCAAACTCGACACTTCTAGCTCTTTCCGTCTAGCAGTTCCAGTAGCAGTCTCCGAAGTCCTCGATCAGGTCAGTCAAAATATTCCTGGAAGAAGATCTCATCACGACTAATGAAACGAGCCCAAACTCGACACTTCTAGGTCTTTCCGTCTAGCAGTTCCAGTAGCAGTCTTCCAAATTCCACCATCAGCTCAGTCAAATTATTCCTTGACTAACACTTCTCACTAAGACTAAAAAAACGAGCCCAACCTTGACTTATCTCGCTTTCCCTATTTAGCAGTTTTAGCAGTCTCCGAACTCTACCATCAAGTTAGTAGAATCATACCAGGAGTAAGTCTATAAACTATAATATAATAGGTAAAATATTTGGTGCAAAAAAGAAACATAAAATATTGAAACGTACGACGAAAGTAAATTTTAATAATTAAAACTAGCAATATGGTTTGATTTTTTTTTTTTTTTGGTTTACTAAATTGATTTATTTAATATCAGTTTAATATACAGTTTTAACTTTACTCTATTTAAAAAAAAACAAAAAAAAAAAAAAAAAAAAAACCTAACTATATGGTTTGATTGAATTATGGTTTGTTTGTTCTCCGTCGTCCCGTCGCTGTGTGCGTCTGGGCCGTGCGCGTGTACGACTTTTATAACTACGCATTATGCAAAGGGTCCCTTTGCATAATGCGTAATGTTATGATAAAAAATTGAGTCCAAAAATATCTACATCGTACTAGATTTGAACCGGGCATTCGTGGTTTACCAGCGCGGTGCCAGACCACTAGGCCAACAGAGCTTTGCTGTGGACCGACGAAATTACATGTCTTTAGCTCTGTATAGGTGAAGGTCGTCACGTTTCTGCGAGATTCACGCGGTGCGCCCCGCTGTAGTCGGCCGCCACTGCCTCTGCTTCACCCCCTCAAAAACATAAAAGTCAGCTAGTCACGGCGCCTTAAGATTTCGTTCTGGGCTCACTCCAGGTAACAAATTTTCTCATTTATTGGGAAAATCAAGAATTCAAACTGTCCTGTTGTAAACGACATAGATGATTTATCTCTTCTCTATCTCTACAGTAGGCTATAAATTAGGTTTCTGTAGCAGCATTCTGGTCGAGCCTCTTTGAGACTCAGCCAGAATGCTATACAACCTAGGGGTAGAAATTATAATAGTGTAAATGATTAAAATTAGAACGGCATATTTGCATGTGCGAAAAAACTCCTAAACTTCAAAAACCATTCATGATGCATGTACATGATCTGTGTATCCTTCTCTACCTGCGCAACTTAATTATTTCGAGATTATGTAACTATACATACCATTTCAAACAAGTCTGTAAGTTTGTGTAGGCCACTCAGGCCAGCCCTAATGTCAGAGTTGTTAGGACTTCTGAACGCCGCTGAGGCTCTGACATGGTCAGATGGTTGTTTTATAGGACTAACAACCATTTCAAATTATTATTATTATTCTCTGATATTTAGTTGTTGACGCACAGCTACTTAATTTTTGTACTAATTTTTCTTGCAGATGCTCAACAGCCTCGTCAAAATAGACCACCACCCTCTCCAGCATCACAACATAGAACACTTCAAGACGTATCTCTTATGCAATCACCAGGAGAGGCAATGGATTTCAATCAGGAAATAGCTGTAAGTGTGGCTTAGTAAATGCCAACATACAAATTTTCATAAGACTATAATAAAAAGTTACCTAACCACACCTCAAGGTGCATACCGACATAGCGAGGCATGCGTCGCGAATTGTTCGCCACAAATAACTCAGGCCATGTGGATGGGGGGCTCACTGTGAGCGTGCTCACATTATTCTCACGCCATACCTCGGTGAGAGCACTGAGAGCCATACGTTGCGTGTCATGCGGTTTTTTTATTATTTTCCTAAACTTGTGTATTTTAGAGTGTTATGTCTATGTGCAATAATGGTGGATTATTCTTGATTAATCCTGATTAAGCATTTTTGTACAAGCTGGAGTGTGGCACTGGTATAATGAGGTGAAACATATTTTAATGATGTTTCTAAAACTCCATAGAAACCTCTTGTAAAGTCTCCACCACTTTACTGGGGCATACCTATGTTAGTAAAATACGTAAGACGAAGCGATATGACCTTAATGTTTTGCGCCTGCCAAGGGCTTCATGAAGGCCAGTCTTTGAAAGCAAAAGCAATTACCGAAGTTACGTAATAAGGGTGCTAGTAATATGTACACCGCCGCCTATAACTGACTTAGTATACGATAAAATTATCTTTGGGTTATTATAATCAAAATTTTATTTAAATTTCAGGATGGCCAACGACAGAGGAGACTTTCAAACAGCTCATTTGCCAGTGACATCTCCTTCAGACTTCCAAGCTATGAAACCCCATCTATGTACCACTTGCAAGTATGTTTGTCGAAAATTCTATGTATATTATGTTCAATACGTAAATATTGCCAAGTAGACCCAGAAGTGTACAGATGCGTTTCTTAACTCCCGACGCAAAGTGGTGGTGTTAAGTGCTGGTTAGAGTCAATGCCGCCGTAGCTCTCAAATGGATCGATCAATTTTAATGGTTTCTTTTATTTGAAAGCTGGATTCATTGCAGTTGTTCTTAGTTGTTTGATGAAAATTTGCTGTTTAAAATTTTTGAGTTTTCTAAATTGATCAGGGGCTGTTTTTTAAATATACTTGTTTTCAGAATCTATCAAAGGAAGCCAATAGTGGTCATAATAATTGTCACACAGGAGAGCTTAGGTAGAGCCAAAGCTGAAAGGAAGTCAATGGCGCCAATTCTGTTGTACCAATTTCTAAACTAAACTAATTTCACAGGACTAAAATTATCTGCGTCTTTTTTATTTTAATATGCGATAAAAGGATGGCAACAATTTAAGGGCAGTCAAATTTAGTTCAGTTTAAAAATGGTACCATAGAATTGACGTCAATGTACTTATGTAAACAACTTTTTCTTTTGAACCAACCCTCAAAATCGCGAAAAAATATCAGCAGTTCCATTTCATCGTGTTGAATGACATTTTTCTATGAAGTAGCTGATCTTTTATTCGCGATTACAAGGTTGGTCCCATAGTAAAAGTTGATGAGGACAATGACCTTCCGCTTAGTACATCCCAAGCTTATAACCCTGTATAATTATCATGCACTTGGCTAAAACATAATTTACTTGTTTTAGTCTGACATGGAGGTGTCAGCAAGTGAAGCTGATGACAGAGGATTTTCGGGGGGTCCTGCAACTCTTGATCGTGTAACAAAAGAGCAGCTATATGCTGCTTATAAACGAACTCAAGAACGTTACAAAAAGTATAGGACGCAATATGGAGATCTAGCACGGCATTACAAACTACTAGAGCGAGAAAATGCCAAAGCAAGGGTATGTTTTTTAAATCAGTAATGTTTTACTGGCTTAGACACGTCAATTAAGCATAATTTGCTTTCGACTCATTTTCGCGCATGACAATATCCTGTCAGCAAGAAGTGGCAGCAGTTTTATGCTTAGCAGACAAAGTAAAACCGATAGAAAAGAAGCTTGGATCAGTAGTTATGTTGTTGTTTGATAGCCCGTTGGTCCAGTTGGTAGTGAACCTGCCTTCTGAGCTTGGGGGCGTGGGTTCGATTAGGTGGGAATCGAACAAACATTTATGTGATGATCATTTGTGTTTGTTCTATATCTGGTTGTTAATATCTATTTAAGTATGTATTTAAAACTATATATGTATGCATATCAGTCTCTGGCAGCCATATCACAAGCTTTGCCTAGTTGGGGTCAGATGACCGTGTGTGAAAAAATGTCCCGATTTTTTTATTTTTTTTTAGAGTGTGCTTGTTGAAACCCAGGATAAAGCTCTTAGAAGAATATCGGAACTCAAAGAACAATGCTCGTTGGAACAAAGTGCAAAGGTTAGTATATTTTACAATTTTATTTACTCGTCGGAAAATCTTGATTATGAATTCAAAAATAGTGATGACATACTTTATAGTTGTACATCTGTATGTAAAAAAAATATTTAGAGACATTGAGTCAGGTTTGAATAGGTCTGTCCCATAATATATGTAAATATTTTGTTGCTAAAGCACGGTTTTCTTAGCAAATTAAATCATCATCATCATCATCAGCCCATGATGTTCCCACTGCTGGGACGCAGGCCTTCTCTCTCAGAAAGAGAGGATGGGCCCCAATCCACCATGCTGCGCAAGTGCATGTTGATCTGGCCCAGTGCATGTTGGTAACGAGCAAATAAATGCTGTGCCTTTTAGACGTTAAGAAATGGTGGCCGCAATATGTAAACCAGCAGCCCTAGCACGGGCCGTGGACAAACCGTCTTTATCAGTACTCTTCTATCCGTTCTTTTAAGAACTTTTGAATTATCAGGCTAAACAGTAGCCAATGTCTAGGTATTTCATCCCAATCCGTGTAGTCGTTACGATGTTGAGAGAGATCAAACATATACATACATTACACTCACGCAAACTATAAATATGTGAGATGTGATTGTTATTTAGAGATTTGTCTATTGCACTCCGTCGACGACTATAGTACTTTTTTTTCTATTATGTTATACTGATGTCCTTGGAAAAAAAAAAGGAAATTGTTTACACAATTTACATTTGCTGTTGTTTTAACGTTGTTTGTTTATGAATTATCTACTTAACAATTGCATGAGTTTCGATAAAGTAGTATAATATAACTTGTCACTTACATGTGCTACGTACTTGCACGCATTCAACGTGAACCGCTCTGAGATTATTGTATACTCGAGATTATTTCAATTTCAAAAACGCAATATGCAAGAGAGATATAGTAAGTAAGGATACGGTTTAAGGAATTTATTCTCAAGAAAGAGAAATAAAGTCGAAAATAAAATAAAATCAGTGAGTATAGGCACAATGCATTGATTTGCGTCTGTTGAACCGATGCACATAACTTGTTTATGGGTATTGAAACACTTGTGTGACACAAACATCCCAAAAATTTCATCATGTTTTTACTTTTACAGGCTCATTTAGAAAAGGCCCTTCGTGTGGATATAGATGAGAAAAACATGAAAATAGAAGCTTTAAATACAAAAGTAAAACTATTACAAAACAAGCCAAGTGATGACGATAATGCCAATAAACGTATTAACGAGAACACTGAAAATGAGGCCAAGTTGATTAATATCGATAATGAAAGTAATATTAACAAAAATGAAGATTCTGGTTTAGAAGCTATTACTTTGAACAACAAAATTGAAAAAATGGAACAGCTTTTGAACAAATACAAAGAATCACTTAAAACGAGTAAGGAAAAAAATTCACAACTCACTACAGAACTTCAGATTTTATCGAAAGAGTTAGAAAACAAGGATAAGCAAATTCAAGACTTAAAAAAAGCCGAAAATCAACTTGATGAAGCTAAGTCGAAAATTCAAGAGCTTAACAATTTAAATGAGGAGCTTCAAAATCAAATCAATAGTTTCGACTTCAAGAAGACAAAAGAACTATCTACACTCGAACTAGATCTACAAAAATCTAATGATGAAATAGCCGAATTACGTGGCAAAATTGAAGTATTCAATAAGCGAGAAGAAGAATACGCTATTTCTCTAGCAGAAAACAAATTAAGCATACATAAAGAATTGGAGGATAAAGAAGCAGAGATCAAATCGCTAAAAGACAACTTATCATCAAGCAAGAAAGAAATTCAGTCCCTCAAAATAGTTGCTGATGATTACAAAAAAAACATTTCTGTGTTAGAAGAAGAAAAGCTTAAACTCAATAATGATCGTGCAGAACTTAATACCTTAAAAAATAAAATAAGTGAAATGGATTCAAAATTACAGGAACTTTCAAAAAAATCTCAGTCACTGGAACAACTGAAAACAAAGGCTGATGAGGAATACAAATGTCTACAATTACAACTAAAACAAGAGACTGCTGAAAAATTAGCTATGATTGATAGAAATGCATATTTAGAGACTAAAAATACACAACTTTCGGATGAAACTGCGAAAAAAAATACAAAGATCAATAATTTGGAAAGCCAGCTACAAGTTTTTACCACCACTAAAAATAACGAGGATGATCTTACATTAAAAGAAAAGGAAAAACTTAAATTACTCGAAGACAAGAACTTGTGGAAAGAAAAGTGTAGTAAGTTAGAACTAGAAATTCAAGAAGAAAGAGAAGAGTTGGTCAAATTGCAGACTGAAATCGAAAAGCTTTTGTCCAACCATGAGTTAATACAAACACAAAATGCTGAATTCCGTACAAAAATTGCTAATTTAACTTCAGAGTATACTCAAGAACAAGAAAATGCATTGAAATACAAGACTTCAGTTCATTTTACTTTAAAAAACACATTCGAAGAACTTCAACAATTAAAAAAACTTATTTCCGAGACTTCCAATGAAACTAAAGCAAGCCTGCAAAGTAACGAAATAACTTTGTCATCCTTAGCAGGAAATATTAATAGCGTCTTGAGCAATTCAATCCATAATTTAATTGAAGAAGTTGATGAGGCTAAAGCTAAATACAACAATTTAAAATCAGACTTTGATAAATTACAAATCACAGTAGCATCGAGTCACACTGATAAAACTGAAAATTTCAATAAAATTGATTTACTAAAAAAAGAAAATGACAGTCTTAAAATAAAACTGAAGGAAAACGAATCAAAATTAATACTATTAAATGAGAAATTGGAACAAAATATTCATGGATATGACTCTTCTGTAGAACAAGTTAACTCATTGTGTAATGAAAATAAAGACTTAGTTAAAAAAGTAAATGAAATAGAAGAAACTAATCAACAAATCCAGTCTATGCTAGAAGATGAAAAAGCTCAACATATAGCTACTGCTGACAAACTTAAAATATTTGATATAGACAAACAAAAATTAGATGCCACAATTCAAACTTTAGGATCGCAAAACAAAATGTTAAATAACGAAATTGCGCAATTGAAGCAGGAACATAAAGTAATTCTCGATGATATAAATAATAGTCACAAAGAAATACTAAAAAAGAAAGAAGACATAATTAAAAAGATGACTCTTGAAAATCAGCATCACTCTGATTTGCTTGAAAAGATGCGACAACTGGATATTGAAAAAAATCTATTAAATGATACGATACAAAGTTTGGAATACGCAAATAACAAAATGCTAACAGATATTGAAGAATTGAGTAAAAAGCACGAAGCAGCAATTGTTAAAATAAATGACCTCAATATTGAAATAGATGAAAAAACGGTTTCTTTGGAAAAGATGAAACAAAATCAAATTTCTTTACAAAATGAAGTAGCTCAGTATGCTATTTCTCTCAATGTAATTTCCGAACTGGAAGACGTGAAACAAGAGTTAACCGAAAAACTAAAATATATTGAAGAAACAAATACACAATTGAACATAGAGTTAGAAGAAATTAAGGAAAAACAGAAAGCTAGCGAAGTCCACATTGAAGAAGTGAACTCAATTCTCACAAATAAATCTGACGAATGTGATGCTAAACAAGCACATATAAATGATTTAGACGAAAATATTCGAAAGTTGACTCAAGAAAACATCTGTCTGAAAAGTGAGACAACCAACTTCGATTCTAATATTAAAAAACTTGAATCGGAAATTGACGACATAAAAGTATCACATGCTAAAATTGAAACTGAAAAAGATCGTTTGAATAGAATCATTGATGAACTAGAAGGTAAACAAAAAGAAGACAGTATTTTATTGAGAAACGATAAGGATAGTCAAACTGAATCAAATAATGACGATAATATTGTAAAAGAAGATTCCTCTGCTGTTTTAGAAAATAAATGGGTTATGGAACATAAACAGACAATGTCCAGTACGGCATCATTGAACCTAAAGAAAGAAAATCTAGAAGATTTGTATGAGCAATATAGTACCTTAAAGATGAATTCCGATTCATTAAAAGATGAGAACAGACGACTGCAATCCGACATTGAAGGCCTTCAGTCGTATATGACAAAGATATCGAAAGAAAATAGTGTTTTAAATGACAAATTAAGAGAATCAATTGCCACAAGTGAACATTCGACTGATAATGATCAGTTATCGAGTGATGTTAAAGAACTACGAAATGAAGTACAAGTAAGTAAAGAAAAGATTAATGACCTTCAAAGAGAAAATTCATTGCTAATAGAAGAAAATCTTGAACTGAGAGATCAGCTACAATCCCAAAATTATGCTAAACCCACAGAAACCAAAGATGTCTCCCAAAACGATAAGGATCTTGATACAATTAAAGTTAAATACAATGATTTGTTACATGCCAATAGTAATTTGGAGAAACAAAACATGGATTTAGAACAAATCAATAAATCTGTAAATGGCAACATGCAACAGTTGCAAGACAAAAATGAGCGGCTTAAACTTTCCAATGAAAAATTAGAACGAAGACTAGATGAAGCACTAGTCAGTTTGAGGCATTTGCATTCCTTGCAAGAAAATACAGAATTAGAATACTTGAGGAATATTCTGTATGAATATCTGACAGGCTCAGGCACACATTCCGTTACTCTTGCTAAGGTCCTAGCAGCAATAGTAAAGTTTGATGATGTACAGACTCAATTGATTCTTCAGAAAGAAAAAGAAAGACAAGGATTTGTAAGTATTTTGTAAAATGTGTAACAGAATATGCAGAATATGCAAAATTATTGAAAATATGCTAATGCTTACCTTTTTTTATATTTTCAGTTGCGTCAACTTGGAATTATTTGATATATATTACTGCCTCAAGAAATTTAACAAGATGTTTGCATGATTTAGATTATTATAAATGCCCAGATTCAGTTTTCAATCTCTGCGCGTGAGTGACTAAGCGCCATCACGAGTTAATTTCTGCTATGAAATCATGTAAAATTTACACTATAAAAAAAGAAAAGTGTAATAATTACATTTGTGAAGTAATTTTTTTTTTTGTATTCCTTTGCAAAACAAAATAAACAAAAAACGAAGTTGCCTTCTATTTGGAAGCATTTTTCGGTGCACTTACTAGGAATCTGGATTTATAAATAACCTTAGAATAATAATGGTCCATTATAATGTTATGTGTTTAAATGTATATTTTTTTAAACTTATGATTGTGTTATTGAAATCATAGACAAAAGGAATATTTGGATCCTTGTTGAAAAACATAGATAATTTTAATTGCACATGTATTATATCATTGTTTAGATTATGTTCAAATATATCCTAGGCCTAGGCAGTATATAGTAGGTACTGTGTAAGCAGGTAAATTAATATATTAATAATTATTGAGATATTCTAGTTTCCGTCTAGTGTTGTGTATAAATTAGATTATGAACATTATAATTGATGGAATGTGCAAAACTGGTAATTGCGGCAATCTGTACAGCATTATGGAAACAATTACTTTAGGTACTGTGCAAAGGAATGTCCTGTTTCGGAGAAAAGTCGCCTGCACGTACAATTGTATAGAAAAGCTTGTCTTAAACTGATTGTTTTATTGTCTTGTTGCTTCCATTGGAGACGCAATGTGATTCGACCATTGCAAAAGTGTTAGTATTAGCATAGATAAATATACTAGAATATACTAGGTGTTAGCAAGAGGAAACTAAGTTATCAATTTGCGACACGCAATATTATTTTTGCATAAAAAAGTTGTGTTGGCTGTATCCACACAGGCACATGAATCCGATGCCAACACTGGATACCGAAACTACGATTTGTGTCCAGTGTTAACAAGGTCTGTCTGTCACACGTTTTCTCCAACATACAGGGTTATTCCGAAAGAAATACTAAAAGGGGCTCACTGTACTCATCATTAAAAAAAAACATGCAGTCGAATTGATAACCTCCTCCTTTTTGAAATTGGTTAAAAAATGGACGACCGGCAGATGTGTAACATACGCCAAAAGAGAGCGTCATAATAGGGTGTTTGACTGTATTGAAAATATTATGCCAATTGACATCATCCATAAACATGACACAATGAAAAAGCATATTTCATTGATTTTTTTATAAAAATATGCTTATTTTTTGTAAAAAACGCGAATAAAATAACTGTATTTTCGACATTTGATCACGTGATCGAAAACGGTCTGTAATTGGCTTCATCCCTAGTGACGTCACACAAATCTAAACAAACAGATTTTGTATTGATATTTGCGAATTTAATGTTGTAAAGCTATTTTGAGAGCGATTTATCCAGAAATTATCACCAAAAACAGTCCGGAGGTTAAATGTGAGAAGAATGGAGAAACATTTTGTGCAAGCAGACAGCAGTAACTTACCCAAAATTAATGTATTTATGGTTGCATATTTCTTCAATAATAATCTACGTCATTGTTTCTACGCTGCAGAACTCAAAACGTAAAAACTACAATTTAAGTATTAATTTTTAATTGTTCTCCAAGCAAAACATTCAATCAAGTTGTACAAAAAGTATGTTGTAGTAGGTGGATATCACTATTTTGTTAGGTTATGTCTTTACAATGTTTAAAAAGAAAGTAACAGTACATAAAATAGTAATGCAATAAAAACACAAATTGTAATAGAAATATATAGACTCAAATATGTACCTCAAAATGATCTTCGCACATAGAAACACTTGAATTAGCTCCAATACTTTTGGGTTCTCTACGAGCTACTTAGTTCCAACCACTTTTTGCGAGTTTTGGGGTCCATTGGAACAGAAACGAATAGTTTTTCCGGTGTTTTATGGAAGTATTTGTACATTGTGGCACTACACAACATTTATAAACCATTACTTCTATTAGAAAATTAGTGATTATCAAACTTTTGCTGCCTGGCTGCAGCTGTTTTGTTTTGTGTGACGTCAATCGTCGCTAGACCGGAGCTATGACGCAGGTCTGCGTTTTGGCGCGATATTTTTTTATTCAAACTTTAACATTGATTTATATCGCAAATACGACTGAGATCCAGAAAATATAAATGCAGTATACATTAAATTATATCAGGCAATAATGTGCAATAGTTTCCCAAAAGTAGTCAAATACCCTATTATGTTGTTTGCCGTCACCAATGACAATTTATATTATCTTTGGCCGTCACGGCGCCCCAATATCTTTCACAGCAAAAACTTGTCATAATCATCAGCATACCATGTCCCCACCGCTGGGACACAGGCCTCCTCTCAGAGAGAGAGCACGGGCCCTAATCCACCATGCTGGCCCAGTGAATGTCATATGACTTTGAACTTTTGAGATTCTTGGACATACCGGCTTCCCACCCTGTTTTCCTTCTCGGTTTTTGAGATTGCATCGCAACTGTACATATCTTATTGTTGCATTAATTTTTATTAATTTATTGGTGCAGGGCCGAGAATCGAACCGGGCGCCGTTAGATTGTATAGCGCGCATGCTTGGCCAGCATCGCTCTCAAAAATATTTAGTATGGCGTTAACTCTGAAATCGCCTGTGATGTTTATCGATAAGTATCGCGATTTCAGTTTTGGTCCTTATTCATTATGAGCACTATTAGCCCGTTTAGGCTTAACATACCTTTTCAGAATAACCCTGTAAAGTAGCTTCGACGAAAGTAATGTTCGCCGAAGTAAAGTAGCAGTTTACTATAAAATTTTAGATTGTTAAGTTTAATATTTTTAGTCATGGTTGTATCTTTTTACTTGTTATTCTTATGTTTTATTTTTATTCTTGTGATCTCCGCTTTCAAGGAAAACAGACAGAGCTTCATGAAAGCCAATGGGTTAATAAAGCCCAGTGTGGGTTTCATGAAAGCAAAGGCTATTGATTACCATAAAAGTTATGCAATAAGGCCGCTGGTAATTTTCTTGTTGCAAAATTATATTGTATCATATTAGTAATAATTGCAATCAAACACATAAATGAAAAGTAAAGAAATTAGTGATGCTTTGCTATAAGAATCAGCTAAGTAATTACTGGATCACATTAAACTTGGAATATTAAAAGCTTGATTAAATTATTAAGGAGACCATACATAATAGTTCCATGTATGAACATTCATATTTGGCTTATTCATTTTTAGGGTTCCGTACCTCAAAACGAAAAAACGGAACCCTTATAGGATCACTTCGTTGTCCGTCTGTCTGTCCGTCTGTCAACTCTTTTTCTCAAGAACGCGTAAAGGTATCAAGTTGAAATTTATACTAAATACTTGGGTCTACGGTTTCTTTCGGCTGTAAAAAAATAAAATGTGTAAGTCAATGCAATCAGAAGATATGAACGTTTATGTCGTATATTTTGCGATTTCACAGGGGCTTCTAAACCTATAGGGTACTTCCCGTTGACCTAGAATCATGAAAGTTGGCAAGAGGCAAGGTCTCATAGCACATATATAGGAATAAATCCGAAAGTTATAAATTTGAAGTTATATCATTTAAAAATAATTATTTTGCTATTACAAACTTACATTTTGTAGTTGGAATGTATGGAAGAACCTTACTGTCAACTACAAACTTAAGTTTGTCTTTCAATATTACAACTTCAGCTAGTCTTTTTTTTTGGTCTCGCTTGGGTTCCGTTCGACGGAACCCTCAGAGCACGAGTCCTACTCGTACTTGTCCGGTTTTTTACATACATAATTGTTCTTTGAACATACCTAACAACTTTCTTTAGATGTACCATAGAATAAATAATAATATAGTACACTCTTTACAACATTACACCTCTGATTTTTAAGTGTGGGTGCTGTCTTTAGCAAGATCATACAATATACCCAGGGGCGGATCCAGGATTTCATTTGGGGGGGGGGGGGGGGGGGCATTCTGGATTTTATTTTGGGAGGGGGCCATCCGACAAGGTTCGAAGGAATCAATTCGAAAAATTGTGTCGAATGTGTGGAATTGTTAGGTGATTTGGGGGGGGGGGGCATGGATGGAATTGATTGGATCCGCCAATGAATATACCATGTCTCTATAATTTGACTGTGTACTCCTAACATAGTTTAGTTTAAAAATACAATATAAGCAATAAAAATATACATAAAAGAAAACCCTTGGATGTTTTAAAAAACATGTTTGATACTTTTCTATGGTAACACTTAGGTATTTGTAATGGCTTTACCTAAATGTACATTTTTGTTCTAGGAATTAAATTCAGTACCTGCAGTTTATAATAAAATATTAAATTAAGCTAATTAAATATTTATTGTTTTTGACAAAAGGGTTGTATGTATGAAATTAATATGAAATAAAACTATGTATTTAAAGTTATTGTACTAAATTTATTCTTAAAAACTTAACAAGTGTTTTAATTCTACATTTATACATGTACATAATCATCATCATTATCAGCCAGAAGACGTCCACTGCTGAACATAGTAAACGACAGCCTGCCTTTGTGTACAAATGCTTAATACATATACATAAAAAATTATGTAATACATGTACATAAAAATGCTTTATATTTATTTATTTTATTACAATTTCAATTTAAAACTGGTTCTACCACTTTTATTTAACTTGTGCTGTTGCTAAATTAAATCTTGTCAAACGGATGAATGTAAAAATGAGGTGTAGCCAAGGACAGCATAATATGTAAGCTTTAAACGAAGAGTGAATAGTCTTCAAAGGTAGGCAACGCACCCCCAATGCCCCGGGTATTGTAGGTGTCCATGAGTGACGGTGACTACTTACCATCAGGTGGCCCGTAGCTTGTTAGTCAAATACGACATTAAAAAAGGGTGTGCATAAATGCTCAGTTGCGAGGCTTGTATAGTAAGTAATTTTCTCAAATAATGGCGGAAATACAAACTAATTAGAACCGTTTATTTGATAATGGCGTCGATTCTGATGCACTCTAAACTAAATTTGACAGCTCTAAAATTGTTGCCATCCTTCTCTCACATATTAAATTGAAAAGAGAGACAGATAATTTTAGTCCTGTCAGACTGGTTTAGTTTAGTGGTATGACAGAATCGACGCCAATACCCTGTGCCAATACCTGTTTATTTGATTGAAGGATAATACAGTGAGTTTGCTGTTTCAGAGTGAAAAGTGAGTTTGATTTTTAAATAACATGACAGTTATGAGTTTTCATAGTAATTAAACTGGCCTGCTAAACATGGATTTCCATTCTAACTTTGCCGGTCGCTGCTTGCGTGTATTTATTCAGTACAGCAATTTCAATCTATAAATTAAAACATTGTTTTGATAAATAAGATTATCAAAACAATTTCCAAGCATATTTGAGAAAAGATAATAATTAAAGTTAATTTTCACAGCACACATAACATTCATACTGATATATGAAGTAACAAGCGTGATATTTTAGTGTTTTGGTGCTTTCTCTGTTCAGTACCAGCATATAATATAGTAACCTGGGTTACCTGGGGCTTCCCTGATATAATAAAATAAAACATAAATATTCTGTAGTTGAAAACTTTTTCAATGTTTTTTCCTCACCTTTGTCTCCAAGTCTATAGTGATTTATCTGTTAATTTTCCATTTTTAGATGTCAAAATATAATATGTTTCAATCATTATATTACGATATTTAATTTAATCTATATAATTTAACATGAATTTTTAACTAATGTAATTGGTCTTCACCGTTTTAGTTAATAAACAATAATAATTATATTTTGTCTTCTATTAATGAAAAATCTAACAGATAAATCACTAGACTATCACTTGCGAGTCACAAAGGCGAGGATTGAGTTAGCAAATGTATTATTTAAAAAATGTGACCCTAAAGGATTTTGTCGAATAGTTGCGTCATTTCGCATGAAAATAGGTGTGCATTTAAAAAATCGAGTCCCTGGTGTTTTGCACCAGCATCAACATAAGAAAAACTTAGGACGCCAGACTACTAAGCTTGTACTGCATTTACTTATAAATTAATCTACTAAGAGCACTCTTCATCTTCACTATCAACATCTGAACCACTAAATTCTTCATCAAAAAAGCTATCCTCATCTAAATTAATGCCATCCATTTTTGATAACATATCCTCCACTTGCGCCTTTATTTCAGGTGTCAATTCTTGCTCGCCTCCTTCTTGTTTATTGATTTGCCTGTAAAAAGATGAAAATATCAATACATAAATAAAATTACATAATATAGATATCAATATGAATTAACTTTATGGAGGAATTAATCTACCTATAGTATTTCATCAGTAATGGTTAGAAGAAAAAATGTATAGTTTTTTATTTCAGCCAAAACGAGGATAACAAGCTTTAAAAAAAATGGCTTGCTCTTGACCACCACCTCGCCTGATGCTAAGCGATGATGCGGACTACAATAGTGCACGCTTGCCTAGAAGAAACCGATTCACACCTTGCACACTATGATATCATTTTGTCTACTCTCTTTGTCAATGACGATATAACCACTTGACTGTTAATCTTTTACCCCGCCATAATCCAAAGATACTAAATTTTCAGCAGAATCATAACGACTCTTGCTTGATCAAGTGGTTATAATATTATCTTTGCTTTTTGTCCTGTGAAATCGAGACAGACATATAATTTTGTATATGTATCCAAACTTTATCAAGATTATGCTTGGATAAAAAGTGTCAATATTTTATCATATCAGGCAAACTATACTTGCATTATAACTATCATCATTCTGGAATTAAATAGTATTCTGTAATCTCTCTCTCTCTCTCTCTCTTCTCGACTATGAATCCCACATGGTGGTGGGGTCAGCCTTCCTTACTTTTCTCCTCCACTTCGCTCTATTCTCCACATCGTTTTCAGAAACCTTACACTCTCTAAATGTCCTTTAGCACAACGTTCTTCCACCCATTCAAATCCTAATAATTTTATAACTAAATAACCATAATACAGGGGTACACGAAATGGTGGTACTAAGCCAAAAAGAAGTCATTGTACTCCCCAATATGAACAACTTTACTATAGGAGTATGGAAATATTTATTATAGGACCAACCCAAAACTTTAAAAAAAACCCAGCTGTTTTATAGAAAAAAAAAAAACACTACAAAATGTTTGGAACAGTTGTCTGATGAATGACTTTTTTCTATGAAACAGCTGAGAGCTTTTTCACGATTTCAGAGTTGGTCCCATAGTAAGTTGAACTAAGTTATATAAGAAAGTACACCTTTTCCGCGTAACTCAGCATAGTTAAAATACTTGCCTTAGTATTGTGCGTCGTTTTCTTTCAGGTAAACTTTTCAGCATTGACTTTAATTCTGTTTCAGTGTCTTGAAGTTTATCTTGTGCATCATCTACTAATTCTTTATCCTGGGGAGAGAATAGTATCAATTTTATTCAAAGAATTTACCCTGGCAACTGCCGCTGACTTTATAATTTTGTCCAGTAACATTAATCAAAAACAAATTCTTTTTCGGACGTCAAAATTGTATATATACAAGATACAAGTTAGGTTATATAGCATACCTGGGCTGGTTTACAGCACTTTGGACAAACATTTTTCTCTTTAGCACATTTACTACATAGCATGTGATAGGCGTGTTTAATAGACTTTTGTTCACAACCAGTGCACTTCCGAGGTGCATTCAGCGGCTTATATTTCTTGTACTTAATTTTCCATTCTAAAATATCCTTGCAACGTTTGCAAACACCAGATATGGAAAGCGAGTTAATAAATTTTGTTGTATGACTCGTGTCATGTAGATCGTTTTTAAAAACAGTCCGGTTCTGGTGTTTTTGTGGGCGATTTCTATTTGTATTGCCTCTTGCAGAACTCATGATGTAACAGGGCTTATAATTCTATGAATGCAATATTCAGATCAATATTACAGACAAAAAGCTAAATAAAATAACTCAGACAGACTAGGGCAGACAGAAAACATAACCTCAAATTCTTTCCTTGAGGACGGACGGAGTGATTAGTGACGGGACGCGTAACATGACAATTGACACAAAAGACATCGTGACATTACCAAAAAAAAAAAAGTTATGTACATGGGTTATGTTACCTCCCTCTGTGTGGAGTTTGGCGTCGCACTTCTGTGCATTTGCCAATGTCAAGTATTAAATTAATATCAAGTTTTTTGATAATAATATAGTTTGGATTGAGGTAGTATCCAAAAAATTCGACTAAAAACTGAAGGGAGCGAGGTTAAGCATGTATTGAACACACTGACATATCATTAGTTCTACAATTACACACTTTAATATTGAGCGGCACACAACTGCAAACGATATCCTCAGAAGTCATCAAATGGACGACCGAGGAGAAACTGTATGTATAATAGTACTAACAGACGTATGGATGTGGTTGACGGACCGCCGTCCAACCACCGAGAGGTAAAGAGAAAATTTTCTCTTTCTCTCCCGTCGGTTGGACGGCGGTTCGTCAACCAAGTCCGTCTCGTCTGCAGGTAGCTACTTAATGCTTCCATTTAAGAGTCTCCGCCTGACGTCCCGCTGTCGTCACTAGATAGCATCATAGCATCCAATTTCTAGATTATCAAAGCTAGCTTATGACACTCATGGTATAATAATATCTCAAATAAAATACTTCGCAATACTTCCGCCACAATGATCTTATATATTTCCGCCTTACATAGCTGATTTGTCGCTGTTGTATATAATCATGGAGTAGTCAGGTCAAGAGGCAGTAGCCTAGATAGAAAAAAATTCTTTGACATAACAACAGCCTGACTTTGACATCTCTTTTTTCTTCCTGTATTTTTTTATTTAATTCACAGATATACGTGATTTTATTGAACATTTTGAAGAATAGATTTTATTTTATTTACCTACTTCAATCTAAATTCAAAGAGACTATTTTATAGAAATACGAAATACCTACGCCTCCTACGGAGAAATGTAAATGCTTTTCTTGTTTTACTTCGTTAATTTTCTTTCTTTATGCATAAATAATTTAAAAGTTGTAGGCTGCAGTCAAGAAATAGAAATACAAACATTTATAGTAAGTATACGTAATGACAATTTCTAACAGAACACTTGTGCAAATCGCTGCATGGGGCGGTTTTATAGTCAGCAGTACAGGTTTCTATTTATCAAATCGTTTAGTAGACCGGTATCGAAGCTACGATTACTACAAACTGGCCTTGAAAAGTCTAAGAACACATGCGGGAGCGGTATACTACTTGGGAGAACCTATAAAAGATAAACGTTTTAAATTAACCGACCCTGAAAACAACTATTCAAACGAAGAGAAGGCTAAGTTCACAATACCTGTCTCTGGACCAAAAGATAGAGGAACTTATCACATCTGGGCTGTGAGGGAAAAAGAAGAATGGAAACTTTCCAAGGCTGAATTAGAGCTGAAATCAAAGCCCGACGCGAGACTTGTAATCATAAAAGACAAGCAACTCTAGTTCTTTTTGCTAACCACATAGTTTGAAAGTAAGTTATAGTGTGCTTTGATTTTCGTCTGCTTTAGACTGCATTCCATGAATCTCTTTTAAAAGATAATAATGCTTTTATAAATCTGAAATTTCATTTAATTATTACAAGAACTTATTGATTCTGTTCTACCATGTTTCATAATATATGGTCAGCACGACAGCACTATAATTACATTGCCTCATTTCAAATGCAAATGTGAAAAAAGGATGGTAATAACTTAAGAGTTTGTAATAAAGAATAAAGAGCTGTCAAATTTAGTTTAGTTTTAAAAAAGGTGGGTAAAATGCTGTGATAAAATGCCAAAAAAACATATTTGACATCATAATTCATCATGTTAACCACAGATATTGTGATGTGTGGATGTTAACCTTTTGACTGACAAAGAAAACCATTATTGACAAGCACTTACAGGCTCTGTGCGCCAATGACGTTTATCTTTGACAAAAAACCAGCCCACAAAATGCCGTTGTATATAGGGCCCAGAAATGCATTTCGGCATGGTGGCCAAAAGGTTAATTTAATTTCATGACTCATTTTCACAATGTCTATGGGACGGACCAATCTGTGAGTGTAGAAGCAACTTTATCTCGCAAACTCATGGCGAAGGAGGCCTTTAATGAGATACGACTTGCATTGACACATTTGTCATCACATCTTTCTAGGCAGAGTAAGGCTGGCGCGGCGGCGGCGACAGATAGCTCCAAAAGGCAAATATTAGTACCCTGGACACGGGTACATTTTTGTGTCTCTTGGGGTCAAAACCAAGGGGGCCATGGGGAACAGCAGCTAAAAAAAAGCTTACATTTCTGTCATTAAATCTGGTGGATGCAGCATGTGACTAAAATGCTGACTTCTGCTTTGCTCAAAGAGTGAACATTGCCATACAATATGGTAATGGAGAATTGCATTGGAAGAGCATTTTGGGAACAATTTCCACTAGTGGCAGTTTAATAGATTATTATTTAGTGGTTAAGATTTAATTTGTTTTTCTGTGTTCATAACTTTTTCAGTTACTGTTAATTACAGTAATAAATATAACTTTGTTTCAGTTAGCTGATGTAACTTTTATTTTTCAGGAGAAGTAACATCTGTAGTTTTGTAACATGTTTGCTGGCACAGCTAGAGAAAAGTTTTTCTACCACAACACATTGCTATGCTTAGTAAAAGCTTTACAGGGCAGAAATATCACTGTCGACTTACGAAATGACTCTTATGTGTGTGGCAAAGTAGTATCAGTTGATGGGTATGAGCTCTTTTTCTTATTTTCATTCTGTGACTTGGCAATATTCTGCTGTTGGCAATCTTTCTACATTTTCCTTGTGTTAGCTTTTAAAATGACTTAAGAAACATGACTGATTGTACAATGCACATGTCAATACCTATATTTGCAATCTAATTTGAACTGGAGTTTTTTCCGATGTTTCTGTGTACTATTTTAATCTTTAATGTTATAGTTCATTATAGAAATCGTTTTTTATAATGTAAACCAACTGCCCCTCCTCCTCCTACCTCCGGCGTCTGTTTTACTCTGTGGTTGTACTACCTCAACCATCTCAGTTTATCAACATGTCTGACATTAAATATTGACATTAGTTTTGAGGTATCTAAGCTCTCGCAAAGTCTCTTTACATATTAATATGTTATCATCATGTTATCATAAAAAAGTACAAACAAGAATAGTAAGACAAGTTTATAGAGCGTAGTCTCTATCACTCAGTACATTATGTGATATTTTTGACTGTACGATAGAGCCTACTCTCTATGAACTACCGACGCTCCGACACTAGCCGATTATCTCCCACTTTCGCTCGATGTGCACTTTGATGTGCATTACTTACCGCCGAGTACTGTACTTTTCTAACATAATATTGATTATGTAAAAAGACTTCGAGCAAGTGCTCAGATACATCAAAATTAATCAATACTGTATCACTATTAGTTTAGAAAATGATTACATATTTACTAACACAAGTATAATACATACAATATGGAAAATCCATTCATTTCAACCTACCTTTAATGACGACTTTAAATTTGCATTGCAGATATATGAACATTTCATTCATAAATGCAGTTTTCTGTGATCCCCAAGGCAATGAATTCTCATTTGAAGACTTATTTATACACAGCAGGAATATAAGATACGTTCACATTCCTGAAGAAGTAAGTATTTGGATTGTGTGTCATCAAAACTCTTGTAAATGGTTACATGGAACGGTCGTACCAAGCCATTAAGGTCATTGTACTCATCATTATGAATATTTTTACCATGAAACCAACCCTACAAAAAACAATTTGCTGAGATTAATTTTTCTACGGTTATCATGTAAAGGACTTGTCCTAATAAATACCTATTATGGTTTCAGATGTCAATACTAAATACCATGAGAAGTGAATTTGTTAAGAATAAAAGAGAACCCCCCAAGAAACCTACACAGCAATCTCGGAAAGTAAAGAAAGCTTTGAAACAGCATATGGAAGTTGTGGCATCATTAGATATTTAGTTTTAGTAATAAAATGTGTAAGATAACATGGTATACATAATTATAGTTTTATTGCGTCCTATATTATGTTATGTCAAGCCTATTGTATTTATAAAAAACCATATTAACACTTCCAGAAAATTAAATTACTATGGTCAGTCTAAATATGTATTTGCTCTGACAGCTACAATAACAACAATATCTTTGAAGCATAATGGGCAGGTATCTACTACAGTCTTACGATCAAAGACCTAAATGATCAGAACATGTGGTTTTCATTCACCTTTTGTACGCTACAATGTTATTGCAGCTGTTGGAGCAAATAAACACTTGGACCGAGTTTAGTAGTGTGATGACAATCATAGAATCATTTATTATCATATAAAACATACTAACATACATAAACTTTGTTTACTTATCAGCATAATACGTCTTGGTGCAACACAACTGCATCTTTCTAGTTTCCAGATTTCATTAAAAAAATAGCAAACAAACCCTGATGGGGGTTTCAAAATCATAGTTCATTGAAAAGAGGGGCCGAAGTCGCAATCTCGGATCAGATAGATAAGGTGGTATGGTGGGTACGAACTGGTTAGCCTCAAGTATATACCGTATAATAGTAATATATACCGTATAATAATAATATATAATAGAGTTAATATACCGTACTTACAGTTTTTGCATTATACGGTTTAGTAGTACAGTGAAATAAGAGGGAGTAACATGGGAGACATTTAAACACGAAATATAATTGTACTTAGGCATATATCCCTTGTTTCTCTGATCTGAGGTCACAACTGATTTACATATCTTAATAACACTTAGTAAGATGGAATTTCGAGCTCGCGATAGGTTGTACCAATAATGTCTGGGAATTCAGAAGTTCTGAAATCTCAAAAAGTTATGTTATACCATAGATAAACATGTTATACACAGTAACGTACACCACTTCTCCCTCCACTAAGTCGCTTTTTAACCGACGAAAAGAAAGAGGTTTTTTTTCATGAGATGTTTCTATATCTGGTTGTTAATAACTATTTAAGTATGTATTTAAAACTATATATGTATGTATATCAGTCTCTGGCAGCCATATCACAAGCTTTGCTTAGTTTGGGGTCAGATGACCGTGTGTGAAAAAATGTCCCGAATATTTATTAATTTATTTTATTTAACTATATTTTACATTTACGTTTTATCAGCATTATTACATTATACTTTATTTTTAAATAAAACATTTAAAATAAAATAACTATCAAATTAAAATACTATTTTTGTAAGATCTCTCTCATTACATGAAACAAATAATAACATTGTGATAACATGGGATTTACATAATACTGGGCTGTTGTGATGCACTTCTGTATGTCTTACAAAATTGGGCTTATGAGATGAGGTATGAATTATGCCTCATTTCAAAATCTTGTAGCACCCATTACAAGATTATGGTGTCTTGTCACCTACATAATGGGCCCCCATATAAAAGTTACAGTATTGCGCTGGAGGAGCAACTTAACGGGAATAACTTAAAGCTGCGCTTTGGCTGTTGACAGCCAGAGCTATCTATCTCTTTGGAACATAATTTTTTTTTAAGGTTAAAAAAACCACTGAGTTAGCGTTAAAAAAACTAATTAGGCATTATCTTTAGAATAACTGCAAATGGTATAATGCAATTTTTATGTAGATATTCAGTAGGAAGGCAGAGAAAGAAAAAAGATTATTCTAAAGATAATGCCCAATCGTTTTTTTTTAATACCAGTGAGCGTGGGCTTAAGATTTCTAGAGGTGTGATCAAGTGTGATGTGTTTAACACTTCCACCTAGACCACTGGCGCTTCGGTTTTTAGTTCTTGCGGTTTCCACCCCAATACCCAATATAAACAAATAGGTACACATAATATTGTACTTTACAGTATATATAATATAAGTTTAAGGAATGTCGGCAGGAAGGAAATCAGTTGTCAAATCGCACAATAAGTACCAGAAAAGAAAACACAAAGCTGTTAATATACAGGGTGTACCGAAAATGAAGACTGGAAATTTTAATTTTGATTCAAATGTTTCTTCCATACTTAAATATCAATTCATGTGTAATGTGGTGTTATGTTATTTGTCTATTAACTTTTTATGTTTGAAAACTTGTATGAATCAAAATTAAAATTTTACTAAACATATAAATTTGGTCTGCTTGATTTCACACAAGTACAGTCAATCATTTTATATCTACATTTTTTTTTATTGCGCGAGCGAGATAGAAGACTGACTATTGATTTCAAGTATATGATGGGAGGTATGTTATTGCAGCACTTGGTCACCGCGTACCGGAAGCCAACAGTAAAATTGACTACACCTTTATACTTTTACCAAAATTTTTAAACATCCATACTGTCTTTCTGCACTAATATACGAAGACAGTACTTACCACAAACAACATAAAAAGGTACATCAATATTTTCCAAGAACAACAACTTTTAAAGTTTATACATACACATTTATAACAATTAATGAACTATGTAAGATCTATCCATAGGAAAATACATTATCCTCAGAAAATGTAAAAGTAAATAAATACATATTTTTTGGACTTGTATTTGACTGCCGTCTCGCTCGATGTTATACGACAAGATTCAGAAGTAACCGATTCACTCACGATTTAAAGACACCCGGATAGAGACAATTCTCTATCCGGGAAACGCACTCGGGCATCGCATTCTAGTCTAGCGTACCTATAAAAATCAAGACTCATGGTAAACTGAGTTTCCTCTATTGGTCTGCTTCATTATTTGTGTTCTCTTCTCCAGTGTACGATTCATCTCTGATCTCATTCAGTGGATGAGAGAATTCACAATTTTCTTCTTTTACACTGTTGCTCTTCTGATGTTGAGAATAGTCAGGGAGAGGCGCAGGTGTGTAGGGCTCCAGGGTGTCGCGAGGCGCGCACGGCTCGGTGGAGGACGCGCTTTCCTCTCGGAATGTCGGCCTGAACAACTTGCTCTTCTCTAATCCGAAACTGTTGATACTTTTTGTTTGTTTGTTTGAATTCTGAACCACTTGCTCGAACAACTCATTAGGAATCGGACTTTGATAAATCGCAGCGTTGGTACACCCGCCGTAATTGTGAATAGCTAAATTTTTGAACTCGTAATTTTTCTGTGGAGGAGGTAAACTATCGCATTTGTGGTTTATTTTGTAAGTCGCGTCAAATGGGCCGTTCGCGTCTCTACTTTCTTTCTGTTGTGTTTCGGTGATGTGTCCGATCGAAACGTTGGAGTTGTGCGGTTGCTGTATGATGACGATCTCTTTGAACGGGAGCTGTTTGAGGTCCGACTCGTGTGTGTGGTTTATGGGGGCCTGGAGTGATTCTGTCACTTTGCAGGGTGATTTTTGCGAAGTTGTTTGCAGGTCGGGTAATTGACTGCAGAGGAAGTTCGACTGGTTGATGCTTCGGATTATTGAGGTGGGGCTCGGCGAGGACTGCGTCACGCTGGGCCTTTGTACGTTCTGAGGATTGATCGTATTACCGCCTGCGAAATAAATAATAATAATAATAGTCGATTAATATATTTTTCCAAAGTGGCTGATGTAAGAATTCCACACAAGGTAAACATAAAAAAATATTGATTTTTACCGACTTTAAAAAGGAGGGGGTACTCAATTCGGTTATTTTTAAAAATTTTGTTACCTCAGAACTCCGTCATTTATAAACAGATTTAAAGCATATACTATCAGATTGGTCTCATAGAAATTTCATCAAAATCGGTTCAGTGGTTTGGTTGTTAAATCAAAATAACTGGAAAAAAAATCATCTAAGTAAACAAAATGTATTAACAGCCTCATATACCAAATTTGACGGTTTTAAATCAATTCTATTCGGTTAAATTACAATATTTGAGCTTGAAAAAAATACATATCACAGATACATCTGTGTTTGTGATTTGGTTCAAAACACGATGGAATAAAATTTCCTCGATCAAAAAAAAAAAAAACAAACAAAGTTGATTTAGTTAATTTTTTTCGTTTTATGCTCTAATGAAAGCTCGTAACAACCTGGAAATTGCATGTACTGAAAGGCAATTTTATTAATTATTTTTTTTATTTGGATAGAATTTTGATAGTTAATAGTTTCGTTTTTTAGTGAAATTAAAAGCGTAAAAAGGTCGCGAGAATTTGCGCGCGCCGCGGTCAGTACTGCGCCAGGCGTCATCGAGGTCGGACCTATGTTCGTTTTTGTCGTTGCACTCCCCCCGTGAGTGTCCTGACTCTAGCGTGGCAAAATACATCGACGCTATAACTTGGCGGGGGCTGAGGGAGCGTTTTGTTGCCTACACGACTCGGATAACCGGCCGTTAAGTACTAATTTTAAAGTCAGTTTAAACAGTCAGTCAGTTTGTCAGTTAGTTTTTTAAACTGATAATTATTTTAGAACTAAGTTTTCTGTTTTCTAAGGTGACACTGTGATAAGGAGTAGCATATTGGTTCGCATGCACGCGAATATCCATCCTAAGCACCTCACGAAGGGTATCAGCTACATTTAACTACCACTGGAATGCGCCAATACATGTCATGGCTATCCCGCGAAGCATACGAAGTAAGAAAGTTTTGGCGCCAATTTGGAAAAAAAATCGGCTTTAAGTAGTCCATCAACGAAAACAAAATTATAATTTGTTGAAAAATCAATTGGTTATAAGTATTTTAATTTCATGCCAGACAGAGACCGCACTCTAGCAAGTCATGACGTCAAGCCTCACGCGCGCCCTACAAATAATATACTAACACACGATTTGCGGAAAAGGGACAGAGCATCCCCTCTCAATCCCCATCAAAAACTTTAAACGCTTATATCTCAGAAATGTATCAGCCAATTTAAATAATTTCAGTATGTGTATTATAATATACTAGCGACCCGCCCGCCCGGCTTCGCACTGGTGTATTTTATTTTTTTATTAAGGCTTCACATTGATTACTACATTATTACATACACTGAAATCTTATAAATGAACTTAGCTAAATGTGTTACCTTTTAAGGAACGTACGAATTTACGTGCGAAGCCGGGGTAAGTCGCTAGTTATTTATATATAAACCTTCCTTGAAAATGTATCTAACTAATGGTGAAAACCGCATCAAAATCCGTTGTGTGGTTTAGGAGTTAGCGGCCATACAGACATACAGACAGACGCGGAAAGCGACTTCAATTTATACTATGTAGAGATACAGATTAATGTGTTCGACATTGTGAGAGTCGCTGGCATCCAGTGGATGCAAAAGGCAGGCTGTCGTTCAGTGTGGAGGTTAAAGGTAGAAGCCTATGTTCAGCAGAGGACGTCTTCTGGCTGCTGATGATGATGATGTGTATGTAATGTATTTAATAGGGTATTTGACTACTTTTGGGAAACTATTGCACATTATTGTCTGATATAAAATAATGTATACTGCATTTATATTTTCTGGATATCAGTCGTATTTGCGATATAAATCGATGTTAAAGTTTGAATAAAAAAATATCGCGCCAAAACGCAGACCTGCGTCATAGCTCCGATCACATGACTAATTGACGTCACACAAAACAAAACAACTGCAGCCAGGCTGCAAAAGTTCGATGATTAATTAATTTCTGATAGAAGTAATGGTTTATAAATATTGTGTAGTGCCAAAATGTACAAATACTTCCATAAAGACACCGGATAAAATATTTGTTCCTGTTCCAATGCACCCAAAACTCCCCAAAACTCGAAAAAAGTGGTTGGAACCAATCTAAGGTTGGAACTTAGTAGCTCGTAGAGAACCCAAAAGTATTGGAGCTAATTCAAGTGTTTCTATGTGCGAAGATCATTTTGAGGTACATATTTGAGTCTATATATTTCTATTATAATTTGTGTTTTTATTGCATTACTATTTTATGTACTGTTACTTTCTTTTTAAACATTGTAAAGCTCGACATAACCTAACAAAATTGTTATATCCACTTACTACAACATACTTTTTGTACAACTTGATTGAATGTTTTGCTTGGAGAACAATTAAAAATTAATACTGACATTGTAGTTTTTACGTTTTGAGTTCTGCAGCGTAGAAACAATGACGTGGATTATTATTATAGAAATATGCAACCATAAAAACATTAATTTTGGGTAAGTTACTGCTGTCTGCTTGCACAAAATGTTTCTCCATTCTTCTCACATTTAACCTCCGGAATGTTTTTGGTGAAAATTTCTGGATAAATCGCTCTCAAAACAGCTTTACAACATTAAATTCGCAAATATCAATACAAAATCTGTTTGTTTAGATTTGTGTGACGTCACTAGGGATGGAGCCAGTTACAGACCGTTTTCGATCACGTGATCAAATGTCGAAAATACAGTTATTTTATTCGCGTTTTTTACAAAAAATAAGCATATTTTTATCAAAAAATCAATGAAATATGCTTTTTCATTATGTCATGTTTATGGATGGCGTCAATTGGCATAATATTTTTAATACAGTCAAGTACCCTATTATATCCTAGGCTAAGTCTGTTATAATAAATAAAACACCAGTCTTCTTCACTGCAACTAGCCAGTATGGGTGTGGAGTCTCACCAGGTTTGAACTTGGCCAGCAGCGCGTAGACATGCTTAATGCGCTCGATGTTGATTTGTGAGGCTTCGCGGTGGTCCACCATAGGCATCGGGTAGTCGCGGCCCACGATGCAGCGCGCCGCTTGCTGCACTGCCTCGGGCGCCATCCACGGCTCGTGGATGAACTGCGATGGCATGTTCTTCAGTGCTGGGATGTACCGTCTGAAATACGAACACATCCATGTTCAAAATGTTCAGCATACTCATAAGAGCGGGCCAATATCAATGACTTTTGAGTCTTCAATCACAAGCCGCCACTGGATACCCCCGACGTGGCATACTTTTGCAAAAGAGAATTTTGACTACATGCGCGATCAAGTGGTTATATTATCCTTATTCAACATATTCCATTTTTACCCCCGACGCAAACAGATAAATTTAACCTGTGTGTCCGTCTGTGGCACTTTGATTATAATATAGTTTGGATTAGCCTTAAACCCGAGCTAGTTCCGAAAAATGACTGCCAAAAACTGAAGGGGCCGGCCGTTGGACCGTTGACCGTGGGAGGGGGGACCATTTTGCACCCACTGACATATTCTTACTAGTTCTACAAACGCACACTTCAATATTGAGCGGCACACAACTGCAAACGATATGATCAAATGGATGACAAGGGGGGGGGGGGGGGGGGGGGGATTAGCATATCTAGAACGGGAAAGTGCCATACCCATAATTTCCCCTCAGCCGTGGCAAATGCGGAACTATTTTGATCATTACGTTTTATAAAAACTGAACAATATTTGTTATTGTGTCAAAAATCCACGTGAACCACGATACCCACCCACGTCACGATATGTTTTCGCTCGTCCGCCATTTCTTTTCTTGTTGGGATTCGAAATTCTGTAGAAATGATCATATCACGTGTAATGTGAACAATGAACTTCAGTAATAAAAAAAAGAAAATATTTTTTTTAAAAATAAATATCTTGTTAATTTCATCACAAAAACAGTTTAATTAAAGAAAGGTAGAAGACAATAATATCGAAAACACGAACTAGTGATGTCCTTAAACTGATAAATGTTGGTAAAGTTAGAATAAAGAACGCATGAATGAATTAAGTGTTTTGCAGTAACAACTGTCAAATAAAAGCTAGTATTTATTTACCAATCACCATCTTTTTTGTTTTTTATGCCATAGGAGGCAAACAAGCAGACGGTCTGCCTGATGGTAAGCAGTCACCGTCGCCTATGGATACTTGTAACACCAGAGGCATCACAAATACGTTGCCGACCCTTTAGGACTCGATTAACTCGCCTTTTGAAGAACCCCATGTTGTAGCTTCTCGGAAACACCGTGGAAGGTAGCTCATTCCACATTTTGCACGTATGAGGCAAGAAGGATCGAGTAACTTCTAATCTTGGAGTAACTCGTCTTGTACTTACCTGTCCAGCTTGGAAATTACCTTATAAAGTCTCCGTTAGGGTCAGTCTTCCGTCCGAAGCGCACAGGACAGTAGCAGTGGAAGAACTGCTGGAAGAACGACGAGCACGAGAGCCACATCCACATGCCAGCATTCACCGACCAATCAGCGTCCAGAAGTAACTCGTCAAACACCTGGACAGTACAAATAAAATTTATTCAGTTAGTCCACACACGGGGAGAAGCATTTCTTGTGTTTGACCATTGTAAATCTGGCCGAAGATAGCCTGGAATGGTACACTTGTTTACTCCCATCTGCCTTCACGGCCAATGCCCTATGGGAAAAGGAGTTTATTTTTATTTTTAAGAATCTATGTCATAGAGGACCATGGTCATTGAGTCGCTGGCATCCATTGGATGCAAAAGGCAAGCTGTCTTATAGTGTGGAGGTTAAAGGGGAAGCCTATGTTCAGCAGTGGACGTCTTCTGGCTGATGATGATGAATGGTCATTTCTAAAATTCATATTCTGCCGCTATTTTGAGGGGATCATTACGGCCATACATTGAACACGTGCGGTACAATGTCTAAAATAGTAAATTCTAAAAAGTAAATGCATAAGTAAAGAAATTACATAACCATGACCGCGTGTGTTTGATAAGCAGGGCTGCGTCTAACACGCGAAAGAACACGTGAGTTGTATTGGCCAGTTTCTGAGTAGTGTCGATGTTGTAACGGAAATTTTTTATTCATCATATCATAATCAGCCTTTTAACAGTCCACTGATGGACTTTTAGCCCACCCCCGAAAGGGTTATTGGGCCATATCCACTACGCTGGCCCAGTCGCGGGTTGGTGGATTCACATACGCCATTGAATTCCTTCTCGGTACGTATGCAGGTTTCCTCACGATGTTTTCCTTCACCGAAAAGCCAGTGGTATGAAAATCCGTACATAAGCTCCAAAGAACTCATTGGTACAGGCCCGGGGTTTGAACCCGCGATCTCACGCTGTCAAGTCTAGCGGTCTCCCAAGGCTACAACGGTTTCATCATCATCATCATCAGCCGAAAGACGTCCACTGCTGAACATAGGCCTCCCCCTTTAACCTCCACACTGAACGACAGCCTGCCTTTTACAACGGTTTATGTGAGTTTTATCGGTAATTGTTCCTTACTTTTCCGTTACTAAAAAACCAGGTAAGATCTTGATTAAAAGTTTGTCTCGTGTGTCAAAGATCATCTAGGTACACCCCTTGTATAGATGATCTTTGATACGTACACGAGACAAACACACACACGCTTTGTGACATACGAGATATTTTGGCGCTAATAGTTTGAGGGTAAAGCTTAGGATCTTACTACTTTACCTATAGCTACTATGCCTACTATTCATCATTAGTGAAAGACAAAAAAAAGGTGAGGAAAAATCAGTTTTTATCCACCAAAAAAATGAGCAAAGTAAGTACGTGTTTCACGCCACAGAGGTTTTATATAGTAGTTAACTTCATTTCACAGAGCAAATTGTTTCTGACATGGTACTAACCTACATGGTTGTAGAAAATAAAAAAGTAAACTCATGGTATTTTTTGACATTGGTTAGTTTGATTTTTAAATTACTTTACCTCCCTAGAGAGGCAAAGTGAGATTTTCCTATTCGCATTTTGAGTCACCCACTTACCGAGCGCTAGCGATGAAAATATAATTTGGTAACGAAGGTGTGGGCTATGCCTAAGGACATGATAATGCTTTTTATCCTGGGAAAATCACGGTCGGAACATTCCATCACCGAACACCGTAGCGTATTATGACAGTGAATACACGACTTTATGGCGTTGACGATATGGTATTATTGGGCCTGTCGTGCTTTTTCGTATCTGTTACGTTCATACAATGGTCTGGACCATTAGTGGGTGGAGTCCTTTTAACTGCAGGCACAGGTAAGTTTATAATACTTAGGTGTTGTGCCCGGTGAAGTGGTATGGATCGTACCTTCATGCCTTCCTCCCAAGAGATCCAGAGGTCTCCGCGCGTCAGGAAGCAGGCGACTGCGTGCCGCGCCAGGTGGTGGATCCAACCTTCTTCCCGCAGCTGGATCATTATCGCATCGATCCACGGATAACCGGTCATAGCCTACAAAATGCAATTTCAAATATTCAGGGACGACGAAAATTGATCGATTCCGAACTCTGTCAAAGAGCACATCTCAGCTTGCATAAATATCTACTATTATGCTGATATAAATAAGGTAAATATTTGATTGAGGGTTTCATTTATTTAATGTGAATGTGCTTTCACAGCATTCAGAAGGTAACAGACCTTCTTTCCCAAAAGCCATTAGAACAATATGTTAAAAAAAACTATACGCACATTCACCCATTTATTCAGGGCATCTGGATTTTTCTGCCAAGGGATCTGGACACATATAGGGTTCCCCTCCATCCGGTCAAAGTTAGGGTTCCTTGTGGCGGCACAGTAAAAGAACTCTCTCCAGAGTATTTGTCCGTGAAGCGACAGCGGAGGACGCTCCCCCTTTATCTTTTTGTATAGTTCCGTTAATTGATAGTAGAATAATCTCGTGGATAGGCACCCGAATCTGAAACAAACAATCACGACATCTTGTATATTTTTTTTTGTATGATTAGGATTGGACTATGTACTTTATTGGACTGGACTGAGTAGTGGACTGTACATTCTAAAAGCAAAGGTTTAGAACGTGATTATTCTATTTAGTCTCGTAAATAATAATTTCAAACGAGAAACAGCTGATGAACGCGTTTGTTTTTTTTTTTGTGTTTATTTGCATGCCAGTGTTACATGTGGTTATATTCTAACTAAAGTATATGCCGATGTATATAATCGATATAATATATAATAGCCAGGCCGACCGAGGATGAGGTGGATGGATTTCACTCAATTAGTTTGTTTAAATGAAGGTATCGCATCTTCACCGAATGTAAACCGAGGGTGGCGGTGGTTAAATTTGAAGAAATATGCCTACCTTTAATGATGGTTTTTTTTTTTTTTTTTTTTTTACATCGGACTAGGCTAACGTTTGACCGCGATCTCGCCTGATGGAAAGCGATGATGCGGTCGAAGATGGAGCACGTTTGCCCAGTAATAACCTATTAACCCTAGACTTGAAAACTCCAAAATTAAAGATGAGTCCATTTATTGAACTTTCCGTGAAGCCTGTTGTTTTTTTTTATATGTATTTATTATTTTATATTGGGGCGTAGTGTGGCCCGCGTCTTTGTGGCGGAAGAATTGGAATATCTTCCTGCGGCATGTAGCTCAGGCAGTGCTAGAGGCGCGCGGTTACTAAGCATTTTTATGCAAATCCCAGTTACCTTGGAGTACCTCAAGTACAGATGTGGGGCCACTGAAGAGGATTTAATGTGTGCGTAAGTAACTACTATTTTCTGTGGTATATCAAAGAAACCCAGAACTCATACCCAAAAATGATATCACTAATAATTACTTGGCGATAAAGCAGAAAATCGCTAATCAACAGCGTTTTTTAAGCGTTTTAAAAATGTACACTATAGTGTAACCCTGTTTGTCAGCAACGCTCAAATATACATTTGCAAATAAATCAAGCAAGCCCCTTAAGAAAAAAGAAAAACAACATCAAGTAACGGCTCACCGTCACTCGTTCGACCCAAGTAAAACCAAAAACGGCTAAAGCAAAGATTTGAAATATTTTTATTTTTACATCATGGACAAGAGGTCGCACGACTGATGGTAAGCGTCACACTTGCTTATATTAGAACAGTACTACCCAGAACTTTGAACAGTTCAAAATCCTGCACGATAATGCACCGCGATATTAGATGTTAAATATCTCTGTAATTTCACTGGAAAAATTGCCCTTCAATAGTTTACACACTTCTGCTTTGCGGTTGAATAACATGTTAATAATGGCAATATTTCGCCAAGCGGACTTTACAAGTTTTTACCACTTCAAACTATTATGAGCCCTATAAGTATGACAAACAATACAATTTCAAGTTACGCGTCAACGCGTCGTACACTCGATGTTTGTCACTTGAAATGTTACTGTACGTCACACGTTATAGGGAGCACATTTCAATGCGTTGTTTTTGCCGAGTCTGTGTTGCGGGTGGGTCTACAAGGCGACGGGCCAAATGAATTCGCGTTATGCTGACCTCATGTACGGCGACAAGCCAGTTTGACTTGCAAGTAGTGATTCTGGAGTCATTTTGGGTCGGCCGAAGGAAGCCACCCAAGCTTTTCTTTCGAGGTGCCTGTCTAACCTAGCTAGAGCTTCACTCTCCCCGCCGATCCAAATCGGCGTTTTTAGATTCTCCGTGTCAAATCCTGAAATATAGCAGGATTAAGTATCTTGTGAAACAATTTATAATAGGGTATTTGACTACTTTTGGGAAACTATTGCACATTATTGTCTGATATAAAATAATGTATACTGCATTTATATTTTCTGGATATCAGTCGTATTTGCGATATAAATCGATGTTAAAGTTTGAATAAAAAAATATCGCGCCAAAACGCAGACCTGCGTCATAGCTCCGATCACATGACTAATTGACGTCACACAAAACAAAACAACTGCAGCCAGGCTGCAAAAGTTTGATGATTAATTCATTTCTAATAGAAGTAATGGTTTATAAATATTGTGTAGTGCCAAAATGTACAAATACTTCCATAAAGACACCGGATAAAATATTTGTTCCTGTTCCAATGCACCCAAAACTCCCCAAAACTCGGAAAAAGTGGTTGGAACCAATCTAAGGTTGGAACTAAGTAGCTCGTAGAGAACCCAAAAGTATTGGAGCTAATTCAAGTGTTTCTATGTGGGAAGATCATTTTGAGGTACATATTTGAGTCTATATATTTCTATTATTATTTGTGTTTTTATGGCATTACTATTTTATGTACTGTTACTTTCTTTTTAAACATTGTAAAGCTCGACATAACCTAACAAAATAGTTATATCCACTTACTACAAGTACTACAACATACTTTTTGTACAACTTGATTGAATGTTTTGCTTGGAGAACAATTAAAAATTAATACTGACATTGTAGTTTTTACGTTTTGAGTTCTGCAGCGTAGAAACAATGACGTGGATTATTATTAAAGAAATATGCAACCATAAAAACATTAATTTTGGGTAAGTTACTGCTGTCTGCTTGCACAAAATGTTTCTCCATTCTTCTCACATTTAACCTCCGGAATGTTTTTGGTGAAAATTTCTGGATAAATCGCTCTCAAAATAGCTTTACAACATTAAATTCGCAAATATCAATACAAAATCTGTTTGTTTAGATTTGTGTGACGTCACTAGGGATGAAGCCAGTTACAGACCGTTTTCGATCACGTGATCAAATGTCGAAAATACAGTTATTTTATTCGCGTTTTTTACAAAAAATAAGCATATTTTTATCAAAAAATCAATGAAATATGCTTTTTCATTATGTCATGTTTATGGATGGCCTCAATAGGGTACTTGACTGTATTAAAAATATTATGCCAATTGACGCCATCCATAAACATGACATAATGAAAAAGCATATTTCATTGATTTTTTGATAAAAATATGCTTATTTTTTGTAAAAAACGCGAATAAAATAACTGTATTTTCGACATTTGATCACGTGATCGAAAACGGTCTGTAACTGGCTTCATCCCTAGTGACGTCACACAAATCTAAATAAACAGATTTTGTATTGATATTTGCGAATTTAATGTTGTAAAGCTATTTTGAGAGCGATTTATCCAGGAATTTTCACCAAAAACATTCCGGAGGTTAAATGTGAGAAGAATGGAGAAACATTTTGTGCAAGCAGACAGCAGTAACTTACCCAAAATTAATGTTTTTATGGTTGCATATTTCTTTAATAATAATCCACGTCATTGTTTCTACGCTGTAGAACTCAAAACGTAAAAACTATAATGTCAGCATTAATTTTTAATTGTTCTCCAAGCAAAACATTCAATTAAGTTGTACAAAAAGTATGTTGTAGTAAGTGGATATAACTATTTTGTTAGGTTATGTCGAGCTTTACAATGTTTAAAAAGAAAGTAACAGTACATAAAATAGTAATGCAATAAAAACACAAATTATAATAGAAATATATAGACTCAAATATGTACCTCAAAATGATCTTCGCACATAGAAACACTTGAATTAGCTCTAATACTTTTGGGTTCTCTACGAGCTACTTAGTTCCAACCTTAGATTGGTTCCAACCACTTTTTTCGAGTTTTGGTGATTTTTGGGTGCATTGGAACAGGAACAAATATTTTATCCGGTGTCTTTATGGAAGTATTTGTACATTTTGGCACTACACAATATTTATAAACCATTACTTCTATTAGAAATTAATTAATCATCAAACTTTTGCAGCCTGGCTGCAGTTGTTTTGTTTTGTGTGACGTCAATTAGTCACGTGATCGGAGCTATGACGCAGGTCTGCGTTTTGGCGCGATATTTTTTTATTCAAACTTTAACATCGATTTATATCGCAAATACGACTGATATCCAGAAAATATAAATGCAGTATACATTATTTTATATCAGACAATAATGTGCAATAGTTTCCCAAAAGTAGTCAAATACCCTATTGGCATAATATTTTTAATACAGTCAAGTACCCTATTATAAACACCGAATGAAATTAATGAGTGATTTTGTATCGATATTACGAAATATTCTGATAATACTTAGACCTCATTTTTTTTTGTTTTGGCGAATAACTGAACAATTATGGATCTTAGATAGTAGTTTTTTTTATATGCTTATTGCATCATTAAACGAATAGTCCATAGTAATGCCGCATAGATTTACTTTGCTTTCGCATTATTTATTTCAGTTTGTTATCAATGTTATCATTATCAAAGATATTCAGCTATTGAATACCAAAATATATCGAGTGCATCCGTCGACGACAAATTCATGTGGTAGGTTTCGTCGTGATTTGAGAATGGCGGTGGTCAACAAGGTAGTTTATGTTTGTGGAATTTTCAATTGGAGTTCACTTGTAAGGACATACTTTTCAATAAAATGTTCTTAAGGTTATCTTCAAATAAGTTTTTTGTACGATGTTCAGGACTAAACAATGTGTCCCTGAGGAGACAAACTGGTCCTAATAGTTTTGAAAAATATTGAAGTCTTTTGTTTTCGATGTGTTTTGAACAAAAGATGAACATACTTTAAAAGCAGATTGTAAAAAAGTGAACCAGTTAAGTTAGTGGCGTACAAATAAAGATTGCGAGGCTGCCACATTCATTGCGAGGGAATGAGAGGCACGCCAGTGCGGGAAAAGTGCGCTAGGGCAGGCAATAGGCATACCCGCATATGTTACTACTATCTCTGAGTGTAAGCGTGGGAAAGCTGCAGAATGCAGCCCCCATCTGCATGTAAATGTAGACTAACCGAGTTCTTCAAGGGTGGGGACGCCGAAACGTTCATCGTGGTTGTCGTTGAGCGGCGTGGTGACGCCAGCTAGGTCCTGCGCGGTGATGACCGGCTCGGCAGGAACGGGCGGCGGCATGCTCGCTATCAGCGCTTGGAACTGGTGGTATGTCAGCGGGGCTTTGCCGCCGTTGCGGTCTATGATTCTAAAAGATAAATCTTTATATGTCTTTTTGTTCTATCCACACATTATAGAGGGACAGAAAATGATGAAATAATAACTGGCCATGAGCATGTCGAGACTCGCATTTGGTAGGGTTCCGTAACCAAATCCATATAAATGTGGTCACGTTCATAGTTCAGAAATGAGATGTAATGAAAAAAAAATCGAACAAACGAAGTTCAGTGGACTTGGCCAGATGTAACATCTCACTATAATTTTTCATTAGTCACTGTTGTTAAGATCATTTTACGAAAAGGTCAATGACCTTTGATCTAGAATGTCTTGTTTTTTAATGACACAGGTGGCAAACAAGTAGACGGGCCGCCTGATGGTAAGCAGTCACCGTCGCCTATGGATACTTGCAACACCACAGGCATCACAAATACGTTGCCGACCCTTATTACAGTTTTATCGATATAACTCAAAAAGTTCAAGAAGTTTGTGATCACAAAAAAAATGGAAATCATTTTAAATTATGGCCTATCAGCATGGAAAGTTACAAGCTTTCAAGCTAAGTCTAATATCCAATAAAAAATCTAATAATTCATAACTAAAATTGTAATTGTGCAGTTTCATGCACTTGCCTTAATAACTATCTATAGAAGTGAGAAGGTTCTAAAGAATTAGGATGGGCGAACAGACCGACAGACGGACGGATAGAACGAACTTATAAGGGTTCCTTGTAGTACTACGGAACCCTCAAAAATCGTTTTTTAGGGTTCCGTACCTCAAAAGGAAAAAACGGAACCCTTATAGGATCACTTCGTTGTCCGTCTGTCTGTCCGTCTGTCAAGACCCTTTTTCTCAAGAACGCGTAAAGGTATCAAGTTGAAATTTATATTAAATACTTGGATCTACGGTTTCTTTCGGCTGTAAAAAAATAAAAGTTGTAAGTCAACGCAATCAAAAGATATGAACGTTTATGTCGCAAATTTTGCGATTTCACAGGGGAATCAAAACCTATAGGGTACTTCCCGTTGACCTAGAATCATGAAATTTGGCAAAAGGCAAGGTCTCATAGCACATATATAGGAATAAATCCGAAAGTCATAAATTTGAAGTTACATCATTTAAAAACAATTATTTTGTTATTACAAACTTACATTTTGTAGTTGGAATGTATCGAAGAACCTTATTATCAACTACAAAGTTAAGTTTGTCTTTCAATATTTCTACTTCAGTATTTTTTTATTTTATTTTTCCTACTCGTACGTGTCCGGTTTTTTATATTTTCTGAATAACATGTGCCTATGACGATTTCACTTACTTGTCCAATTGGTAAAGCGTGTGCGAAACCTTTCGAATAACTGATATGCCGCATTCTCGACATTTTGACGTTATATTGTGGTCTCGAACGCGGCCGTAGGGCTCCGGGTCCTCCTCGAATGTGAGCGTGGTAGTGCCCCATTCCCGGAACAGCTTCGGCAAGGCATCTGCTGGCTGGCCGCGCACGACGAACAGCCGAGAATTCAACTTCTTCAAACTGCAGTCTAAGTCCTCCAAACATTGGAGCAGGAATCTGTAAACCAGGACGGGTTAAAACTGCGCAATGTTTCGATGTTTTTAATAGTTCTTACGAGAGATGTAATGGATAGCAGTTTCATCCGATATTAGATGCCAAACAGCTGGCATATCTGGCGGACGTAAATATTTTTTTATTCGATATCAGGCTTGCGTTTGTCCGCCATCTCGCCTCATGTAAGACGATGATGCGGTCTACGATAGAGCACGCTTTGCCTATAAGAAACCGGAATTTCGGTTACATTTCGGGGAGTGTGAACCGGATCTGCGTGATTTCTATGTCGTGGTCTCGTTTTTCTATTGGCCTGCAAGAACAGGCACGAAAAGGCGACTCCGTGTCTTGGTTGATATTTCAAAAACCCGTACGAAGCGCTTTGATTTCATTTTTGTTCTGCGGACCGCTAGATTGTGGAATGCGCTGCCTGAGTGGATTCCCATAGTCTCGAGTGAATCAGTTTCTTCTAGGCAAGCATGCTATGTGAGACATATGACATTCACCGACATGCACTGGGCCAGCATGGTGGATTAGGGCCAATCCTTTCTCTGAAAGAAGGCCTGTGTCCCAACAGTGGGAACATGATAAGCTGAAATAATTATGATGATGAAGCATGTTCCATCGTAGACCGCATCATCGCTTAACATCAGGCAAGATGACGGTCAAACGCAAGCCTAATTCACTTTAAAAAAAGGCTTCACTGCGAAACTGGTTTCCAGGAAGCTCAATGTGCTTAGCAGAACGAAGCAATACTTAACGCCAGGTCAACGGCTTCTGCTTTGGAATGAATTGATTTGAATTGATGATTTGAATGAATTTGGAAAGCATGGAATATTGCCCCCTCCTCTGGAATGGTGCATCAGCATACGAACTGTAGCTTTTTCGACTCTCTACAGCGACGAGCCACTATAATTGTTGTCGATTCCAGGCTCACTAACAAGCAGGACCCACTTAGCCTCCGCAGAGACGTGGGTTCCATCTGCATTTTCCACTGCTTGTTTTTTGGGGAATACTGTGAAGAGCTTTTTGATCACATTCCAGCGTCGGAATTCTACTACCGCATATCCCGTCAAAATACGAATTATAAAAACTGTGTAAGGTATTGCGCTACGTGAAAACTTAGGAAACTCAGAAAGAAACATGTTCTCAGCAGTTTGAACCAGCGTCCCATCAGGTTACAGCACGTGGAAGTAGTGAGGGGCGAAAGTTCGCTTCGACCTATTTATAACTAGAGAACAAAATGTACCTACAGTACTACCCGTAAGGTAAGAAGCCAGTTTGTTCCCTGTTCGACTAATGTGGTCAAAGCAAGTCCACTGAAAAACTTTTTTCAGGACTTTGCAGCGTTATTAAAGCTTTCTTTGATTGATATGTGTTCTTTACCTTACAGTATCAACCATCGACCGAGGCTAGGCATGATTAAGCCGCAGCGCAACGTCAATAAGGGCCAAACCAAGGTAAAATTAGACCAGGTACTAGATAGTTGCCAGATATCCGTATCACCTCTACTTTTTATTTTATAAATCATTCTATTCCTTGGTGTACATCTTACCTCCATTTGTTGATTCCGACGTTGGCCGCGCTCGCGAACCAGGGGTCAATAATAAATACGCATCGAATGGTGGTGGCGTTGACGAGTCCATTTCGCAGTGCAGGGTTGTCATGGAGTCTTAACCCTTTCCGGAACCAGTGGACTGTGTGCTTGGCGGGCACGGATTGTGGCGGGCGCATGAGTGACGCGGAGCGCACGTGTGGCTCGTGGCGACCGTGTGGCTCGTGGCGACCGTGTGGCGCGGGACGTGGTAGCCGCACTGGTGCCGCTGGCCGCGGCGGGCGCACGAGTGACACGGGTGGCTCCGTCGTGGGCGGCATGGGCGACACGAACAACGGCACTGGCGGCGCCGGCGTGGCTGGCGTTGGCGGCACGAAATGCGGCGCGGGTGGAGAATGAGCGGCGTCTGTCACCGGCAGCGTTTCCGGGGCCGCAGACATGATCACGTCGCCGGCTTCACTTGCATGCCACCTGTCGTATGTTATTATCTATAACGAAAACTCAATTGTTTTGTGAGAAGAACATATTAATACATCATTCATTCACTTATTGCGCGCTATATGGGTATATAAACCCATATGGGTTTGGGTATAAAGAGTTTCTATCTATACAGTATAGGTGGAAATTTAAATTTAATTCAGTGCTCTATTATATTACCTACGCCCAGTATTACAGTAGGAGTGGAAACAACATTATTCACATCATTTCCTGATAGCTCCACTCATTTTAAGCAGACATGCGAGTACTTAAATATCCTACTGGACTAACTTGTGGAACCAAACCAACAGTCCAAAACCAAAATCGTTAGAGTAAGCAAAGAATTCAATACATATATATCGATGAGAGCAAGTAATGATGTGGGGGCAGGCCCCCATATAAGTGTTTACGTGAAAAAAAAACATGTTAGTAGCTAAAGGTTAAACAAAATTGCCAACTGGTTTTTTGCAGAAGCCTTGCAAATACTTCTTTTAAAAGGCTTGCAAAAGTATATGCCATTATACAGCTGAAATAAATGTTTTTTTGTTTCATTGGTAATGAGGAAAAATTTCACAAATTTTGTAATGTTTTCTGATTGTTTAAACAATTAGACAGAAAACAGACCAAAGATCTGAACATAATATTAGCTGAGGCTTGCTGAAATCTTGGGAATTATGTGCTACCTGGCGTGGAGATACATTTTAAACCAAACTATTGTAAGATTGAGTAAGTTCACCTTAAGTTAATTTTAATTGAAGTAAACACTAAATTAAACATTATCAACAAAACTGTATTAAAAAAAAATAAAGGTAAACAAATCAGGCATACTATGTAGTGAGGTACCTGTGGGTAATAAGGCGCCTACATAAGGAAGTTTAGCAATTTTAAAAATATCGTTTTTATTAATGAATGTCATTACAATGAAATAAACCAGCCAAGTGCGAGTCGGGCTCGCGCACTGAGGATTCCGTACCACCACAAAATACAATAAGGTTGTCCAAGTAACCGAACTACCAGTTATTATAACGCCTTCCAAAATTGTCGAAGTAATTTGCTACGCAGTTTGCTACAGGCGCTCGAGTATAATAACTTGGTAATGAACAGAAATTTGTCAACGACTCGCACTTGGCCATTATTTATTATTTGTTGTTATACTTTAGAGTATGTACTACAATCGTGCCAAGTTTGACGCTTGTACGTATTATCATTTTTACATTAGAGCTAATACAAAAATACGTTTGTTGTATGGAGTTTGTTTCGTTTTTACTTTGTGACTTTTTTATTATTTGTTAGTAAATACGCCGTAACGTTTTTCGTTTTTTATAAATTAAAACCAGAACAGGGGAAGGGAAACTGGAAAAGAAAAGCACTGGAAAATACAAACAACAAACATGCTTGTGATGAAAACAATGTTTTTATCATATCTGATAGATATTACATTCATCCTTTCCTTTGTGTAAAAACAACTACCTAGGTATCTGCTACATTACAATACAACCCACTATCCTTCAGGAAGCATATTTTTTTGGGTAAAAGCCACCTCCACACCACATTTCATCCAAATGATAGCCTTCAAAGAATCAAGAGGGAATCAACTTTAACACAAACTCAATATACTGGGTGTACCTAAAGGAAACGTTCCCAATATTAGGGGAGCCCACGATGCTAAATGGGGATTTACTCGAGCGTCATAGAGACCTATTGGGTTGCAATGCTTAGAAGATAAGAAGAATTTTTAGATTTTCAAATTTGTAAAAAAAAACTGTTGCATGTTGTTGTTGTTGACTCGAGCGCGCCTCTTTGTTGTGTAGGCCAACAGGGCATTCCTAATCATCACTGTAAGCATGAAGTGCCAATGATGCCATAGCAAGAGACTGAACACTATGAGTGCTGGGTGGTAACATCACACCGCTCATTCTGCTAACCTCACCAGGGCCCTGATTCTGTAACTACAAACACGCAAGTAACGCGCCGTGTTAAGTTTACCTCTAAAAGTTGGTCTTTATTCCTAGGGAATAGACTCCGAATTTTAAGAGGCCCTGTTAGCTCGACACAACCATGGTATAATAATATACTTCGCCAGGTATAGCACTCCAAGAAAAAGTGTCATGTGGGTGACACCCACTGCGGTCATCAATGTCATGGATACATGCATAAGCAAGAGCAGAATAAGTAATTTACAACAAGTTCGAGAGAGATGACGGTACAGCTGATTTTCTGTATTACCAATAGCGTGAATTTTTATCTCACCAATCTCCGTAGGTATATTACCTGTGGGAATCCAATAAATCAATGTGGTTTTGATATAAACAATCTAAATTCGTGCTTAACTTGAATTGCTTTGCTTGAGCGGACAAAACAAATGACAATTGAAATGCTTTAAGTATTTTATTTAATAGATTATTAGCTAATTTGTTTCCCAATATCTGTGTTTGTTGCAATAAAGTGGCAACTGGACAGTGACGTAATTGAGTGTCAACTCCCAGAGCGCTAGACCTTGTTTTCTTGGATCAAAGGCAAGTATTTTTAAAGCCATCTCAAGTTATCAGCGAAGCAGATGCAGTCTGGATACAATGAGCATGCACTTAAAGCATCGAAAAAAAAAATATATAATACAGGTAATATCAACAGGTAAAAATAAAGTAAATTTAATATGCACTTCGTGGGGAGTGGATGCAATTCAATAAACGGTATTAATCTCCTAATTTTCCATCTTTTGGCATATCTTTATCAAATTTAAATAGAACCACGCTCGAGATGTAGCCTAGATTCAATAAATAAATAAACATTTATATCAGTTTACAATATCTTTTAATAATACATACAGCACATAAAAATAAATACAACCGAATTAAGAACCTACTTCTTTTTGAAGTCTGTTATAAATACAGTCGATTTGTATTTTAAGTACATAGGTACTGTATATTGTATCATTTTTTGAGGGCAGTTCAGAAGCATTATGCTCGCTCAGAACGAAATCTACCTCTACCAAAGTTAGATCTTTGCAGGTAGATTCTATGGAGTAAAAACATTTGCAAAAAAGGGTTTTACGACAGGGACAATTTACAGGGTCAGGTAAATTGTCCCCCCGTGCTAAGCCCGCAAAGAGTTAAAAGTTTGCATAGTTATGAAACTCTAAGCATACTAAACTAAGTCACAGGCATAAGCTAGTACTAGCATCAATTTAATTAATTAATTATTAAGTTTTACTACACTAAATCAATTGTTTTTTCTACGCAAGCGTGCTCCTTCGTAGCATCATCACATCATTTAACATCAGACGAGGTGGTGATCAAACGCAAGCCTATTAATAAAAACTAGCTTTGAATAATAATATAAAAACTTTTACACTTTGGCACCTCTAAACAATGGCAGCAAAGAATGGAAATTGGGATTAGGTACTTACTTACTCATAAAATTCTATGTCTAGTTACTTTACCCAGTAAACGCAAATAAAACATTAAACATAGACTAGACATTAATAGCTATATAATTATTGAACATACCTTCAGCTTCATCTGTAAACAATCTAATCCAAGAGATAACTACAACCTTGATGTAACACTAGGTAGTCACTGAATTTAGTTTTTTTTGCAATACAAAACTGGGCTTACTTTTACTCTACTACACAATTTTTTTGCCACAGAATAGGTATTAACTATTATAGGTATCAGTGAAAAATATTTAGAAAAATTAATAAGCCAATAATCATTGATAACCAAGGTATCGATACCTTCTAGAATGTTTTATACAAGGTAGTCGTTCACTGGAGTTGTGTGGAATACGTACTGGCTAAGTACAGACCATTCTGAAACTAAGGAGGAAAATATAAATGTCAGAGCCATACACGCCGCACGCAACGTGACCACCAACCAAAGAGTACCTTTTATGTGACCACAAAATCACAAATGTTTATAATAACTATTGTTCATTCTGTGCCACAAGCATGTCGACAACGTGACCTACTTGTTTTGTATTGTAAGTATACGTTTGTAAAATCGATCTATATGTACTACGTACGTTTGTAGTGTATTTACCGTTGATATACGATCAATGGAATTTACTTATTTACCACTTTACCACTTAGAGACTGAGTTGATTAGGTTTTTGCACTCTCGTGTCGTGTCGAAATTCACTTATCTTGTGAATATTTATTAAATTTTATTTGTTGTTCTTGATTCAATCAATATTTACCTATTTATATTATTGAACACTTTTTGAACATTCAATTTATTTCATTTCTATACTTCGTTTCGCATTTAGTTTTATTAATCTTTTTATTTTGTAGAATTTTAGGCAATAACAAATTCACAAATTAATCTATTTTCTTTTCTGTGATTTTCAACAAAGAGAATATAAAAGTCAAAAGAGAATATTATTTATATTCTGTGTTTATATTCTCTTTTTTTTTTTTTTTTTTTTTTCTTCTTCCCCGAGTTGGGGCTTTTGGCTCCGCATGATTGATGCAGTTGCCATATTCAAGTCGTATGAGTTTAGTTTTAGAATTTAAAGGTAGGGAAACGATACGCGAAAATTAGGATATAGGAAGGATTAGGATGGACGGATCAGAGGAGTGTAAAAAATATAAATAAATAAAATTTATAGTTTAATGATATTCTCTTTGAATATATCAATATTTTTGTTTTCTTATCACTGATTAGTATATGTTTCTTATTGTCAGTCAGTGTCATTTTTTTATTTTAATAAACAGCCTTCGGACAGGCTAAAACCTTGAAAGCCATACCGCCTGTTCATCTGTTTCAGTCACAGGTTTCAGTCACAGAAAAGCTCTTCTTCTTTCAGAAAAGTTTTTTCTTGTTTCAGTCAGTGTCAGTCACACGGAACCACACAACCACAGATCTACTACCTACTACAAAGAAAAAAATAAATAAATCTTTGACCTACTCCTACTACCCACAGATCTACTACCTATAGATTTTCAATGAGCGTGGCTAGCTCAGTGCCTCTCGCTTCAACAAGGTGTGTTGCCACATTAAAATGATTTGCTATAAGTTAGGGTAATTTACCTACTATGATGGGTAGTGAATCTTCAATGAGTACTTTGGAAACAATACTACCTTTTAAATATTTATATTTTATACACTAGCTGCTGCAACCAGCGGAGCTACCTGCAATTTTCTGGGAAGAAAAGTACGTTGTCTGTCCTCATGACACACCCTATCGTCCTGACAAAATTTGACTTAGCCCATGATCTAAGAAAACAAGGTCTAGCAATCTGGGAGTGGTCCCGCAATGACGTCACTGTCCAGTTGCCACTTTATTCAATCAGCTGTTACGTGGTGTATCGTCATCTCTCTCGAACCTGTTGTAAATTGACATCATGACATCATTGCGGGACGCCTACGTAAAAAAAAATTCTCGAATTGCTATACCTGGCGGAGTATATTATTATACCATGACTTAGCCGTTTCCTCGTAAAAAAACAGACAGAAAGTTACAAACTTACTTGCGTTTTTATTATAATTATTTGTTAGAATTAGAATATAGTACTAGAAAAAAGGTTGTAAAGTAACCATAGCATGATTTTTTATGATTAATAAAAAATAATAAAATAGTCAAAGAGTTAAAACGGAAGGGCAAAGGAAGGGCCCCCATGCAACAAACGTTAAACGTATTTTTGGATTTGTTCTAGTGTAAAAACGGTAATCCGTACAAGCGTCAAATTTAGCGGATTATAGTGAACATAAGTAAAACAACAAATAATAAACACTGGCCAAGTGCGAGTCAGTGACAAATTTCTGTTTACCACTAAGCTAAGCAACGTCGGGCGCGGTCGGTACTTGGATGGGTGACAGTCTGGGCGTGCCGCGTGATGTTGTCTTTTTGCACAACTTTTTGTATTTTGTGATTGTAAAGAACTCTCATAGCGCGAGCCCGACTCGCGCTTGGTCAGTTTAGTTTTTTCATGAATGGAATTATGTATAGATTCAGATTCAGATTCAGATAACATTCCAAATAATTAGATAAATAGACTCTTTAATGTTTATAGTACAAATTTCACGAACAGCGCGTAGCTTTTTGAATCGGTTCGCCGAAATCGCCTTTTGCTTTTCCAGCTTCATAACTGTGGCCTCATTAATATATATTTAATATTAACATTCACCATATTCATATGGGCATAAAAGGGTCGGTATTTTGCACTTCTTGCAATGTGCCAGCTTTTTTCAGCAATGTGACAGGATCAGTTGGAAACCTGCAGAACGAATAATTTATGTTAGTTGCGGTGGGTAATTTCTTTCATAAACTGGCAACATTCATAATTTATTTTCTAAGTGAATAATTTGATAAAATTCATAGAATTAGACCACAAATCGACCTAAAAACTGACTAATTATGAATAAAATATTTGCGAATTGATATCCTGAATTTATTTAGGTGATCGTTACAAGCTTTATATGTTTACTTACGTGTGAAATGATATTTCATCGTATTTTCGCTCACTGCGCTTCTTGCAGCCCAAAATGCTACAACCAACCATTGTAAAATATCTTTTACAATTATTTCTCAGGGGAAACACGCATTTATCACATTAAATCACCAAAAAATAAATAAGGCAATAAATATAATTCAGACCCGTTTTGTTTGTCACTGATTATTACAGATTTTGACACTTGAGGTACCAAAAACAGGTCACGCCGATAAGGACAACAAAATCTATTTATGTCCTTTTCGTACTTGTGCTGAGCCATATCAAGTGGTCTCTTTCACTAAAATATATTGCCGATCTGGTTGTGTATATCTGTGCCTACTACCTATAGATTTTCAATGAGCGTGGCTAGCTCACTGCCTCTCGCTTCAACAAGGTGTGTTGCCACATTAAAATGATTTGCTATAAGTTAGGGTAATTTACCTACTATGATGGGTAGTGAATCTTCAATGAGTAATTTTGGAAACAATACAACCTTTTAAATATTTATATTTTATACACTATCTGCTGCAACACGCGGAGCTACCTGCAATTTTCTGGGAAGAAAAGTACGTTGTCTGTCCTCATGACACACCCTATCGTCCTGACAAAATTTGACTTAGCCCATGATCTTAGAAAACAAGGTCTAGCAATCTGGGAGTGGTCCCGCAATGACGTCACTATCCAGTTGCCACTTAATTCAATCAGCTGTTACGTGGTGTATCGTCATCTCTCTCGAACCTGTTGTAAATTGACATCATGACATCATTGCGGGACGCCCACGTGGACATTTTTTCTCGGATTGCTATACCTGGCGGAGTATATTATTATACCATGACTTAGCCGTATCCTCCTATAGCACAATACAATACATGTCATGTAAAGGAATAAATCCCAAAGTCATTTGAAGTTATATATTTTTTATTTATTTTTTACATCGGACTAGGCTAACGTTTGACTGCGATCTCTGAAGCGACGATGCGGTCGAAGATGGAGCACGTTTGCCTAGTAAATAATCAATTAACCCTAGACTTGAACATTCCAAGATTGTACATGTATTGCACACTCTAAAATATTATTACTGGTTCTACAAACGCACACTTCATTAGTGAGCGGCACACAACAGCAAACGATATGTACAATAGTCATCAAATGGACGACTAATGGGCTATGTAATGTAAGTGCTTTATGGGAAACTGTAGGTATAACGCTTCCATTTTTTTTTCTGAGATTTGCTGCATAAAAGCGTTAAGTTCATACGCAAGACGAGGTGATATGGCTTTAATTGATTTAGCTCGCCCAGTAGGCAAAAAAAGTTTTTTTGACATTGACGTATAAACAAAGTTAGATACGAAAATTGTCATCTCTGATTTGTTCTTTCAAAAGTGACCGTCTTGAAGGTGTACGTAAATACATATTTTTAATGTTTAATCACTATTTATCGCAATGATCCGACTTATTTACTCCTGCAAATAATAAAATAACGCTAATCACGATGACTAATTTCGAATTACGTTGATATTTTGGTACTGATAGATTAAAAAATTTCAGTGACGGGACATAACCATGGGTCGGGTTATTCGTGCTCAGCGTAAAGGTGCCGGTTCAGTGTTCGTTTCACACACGAAGAAAAGGAAAGGAGCCCCTAAACTCCGTTCTCTTGACTACGCCGAGCGTCATGGATACATCAAGGGTGTTGTGAAGGTTTGAACAAAAACTAACCTATAAGTTACCACCATACAATAATATTATCAACATGCATGGTATATTTAAAAGTTCCGCTTTATTATCTAAAATGTTAAGCTAACTAAAATTGTTGCAATTGCACATAGAAGTATTGATACTTAAACCTGACCCCTGTAGTATTTTCTTCCAGTTAATTTTAGTGCAGATATTGAGTCTTGCTCTCCTATTTCTTTTACTGTGCACTTCTAAACTATTATATCAAGACACCTACCCTACCAAGGCCAGCTAGTGCTAACATTTATTTGTCTTTTAAAATTCACCTATTGTGAGACATTTGGATGAATGTTTCTGCCATGAATGATGCTGCTCACCTAAGAAAGGTTTATTCAATTTATCTAAAATATTAAAACTGATAGAAAATTATGCCAGTGACACAACTGTCTCACAGAACTATAAAATGTAGATACTATTATTCATGGTATTGAAGAAGTAAACATTGTCACTTCCCAGGACATCATCCACGACCCCGGCAGAGGTGCCCCACTGGCTGTGGTGCACTTCCGTGACCCGTACAAATTCAAGACACGCAAAGAGCTGTTCATTGCCCCTGAGGGCTTGTACACTGGCCAGTTTGTTTACTGTGGAAAGAAGGCCACTCTTGAAGTTGGTTAGTAAACTTTTACTGTATTTTTCATTTTAATTTATGCCAAATAAAGACAAGGGTTTTAACCAGTGTGTGTTGCCAGTGATGACATGTTACTGAGATGTGGTCATTAACTGCTGGCCATTTGGAAAAACTCAAAGCAGGCAATGAAGAGAGCTATGCTTCGAGTTTCTTCGCATGATAGAATCCAGAATGAGGATATTTGATGAACCACAGTCACCAACGTAGCTGCCAAGATTTGCAAGTTGTAGTGGCAATGGGCAGGACATCACTCAAAGAACCGACAACCTATGGCGAAGAAAGGTTCTTGAGTGGAGACCATGAACCGGAAGATGTAGCATAGGTAGGCCTTCCACTAGATGGATCGATGACATCGAGAGTCACGGGCATCCAGTTGATGCAGATGGCAGGCTGATGTTCAGTGTACATTGAGAGGGTTGCCTATGTTCAGCAGTGCAGTAAAGGGTCGGCAATGTATTTGTGATGCCTCTGGTGTTACAAGTATCCTTAGGCGAAGGCGACTGCTTACCATAAGGCAGCCCGTCTGCTTGTTTGCCACCTATGGCATTAAAAAATGCGTAAAATATGCACATTTTTTGGCTGGTGATCATGATGATGTCATGATATCATTTGCTGACCAGTTTTATTTATCTTGCTAGCCACACTGCTGACCAAAAATATTTTAGGGTACAACAAAATCAGAAAATGCAACTTTTACACAAGCTATTTATTTGTATGCATTTAGATTTTCTATCAGTATTGGTTCAGTTTGGTTGGTAATGGGATGTCAGCATGTGACCACGATCATTGCAACATGGTCAAAATGTCAAGCAGGAGATGTTTCCTCAAAACAGCTTTAATATGACATAAGTCCCGATAGACAATTACAAACATGAAATATAAAAATATTTCTGACTATTTAAATCATATCTCATCTTTTAAACATGCTTTTTAACCCCTGATGCAACACCACCCTGCCTGACAGGGGGATGCAATAAGTTTAACGTGTTAATGAACCGAATGGTTTTCAAGGAGACTTGATCGAGAGTGTTCTTAGCTACGATCCAAGAAAATCATCATCATCTGTTCAGCCATTGGAAGATCAGATGAGCTCTTTTATCGAGGGATTAAAAAAATCTATACTTTTATTAGATTCACTTTTAAAAATTGAATTAAATAAACTAATAATTTAATCTACTTATAATAATTGTTGTATCGATTAGAACTTTGCAAGTATAAAAATTTAATCAGAATCACAATACTATTATTAACTACCATCTGATGATAGAGCCAGGAAGTGGACAGTTGAACTCTCCAGTGGCACTTAATGTCAAGAGTTTTAGGCTGTCTGAAGAGCTTTGACATGTCTTCATAAATGAATAATGTTTTCAGGCAATGTAATGCCCGTGGGTGCTATGCCTGAGGGTACCATTGTGTGCAACTTGGAGGAGAAGATGGGTGACCGAGGCCGGCTCGCGCGCACCTCCGGCAACTTCGCCACAGTCATAGGACACAACCCTGATGCCAAGAGGACCAGAGTCAAGCTCCCCTCGGGCGCCAAGAAAGTCTTGCCCTCCAGCAACAGAGGCATGGTTGGTGAGTACTAAGTAACTAGTCTTTATTTGAATATTTTCATTGTTGCCCCTGACATCGAATTTATAATATGACGCCCATATACTTTTTAAAATAAAAGATGAGTTCATTCCCAGGGTGAAATTTAGATGAAAAAACAAAAACATAAACCTATTTTACAGGGATTTTAAAAATAAAAAGTAAATGTACGTAATAAAAATTCATAATTCACTAACAGACTACTCCAACAGTGATACAGTGAGTGTTAAGAGCCCCCTAATTTTTTTATGATTTTCCCTTAAAAAATGAGAGGGCTGATATCCAGATAACTGGATTGTTTGCGTTCTATCAAGTAGAAAGATCACAGAAAATTAAATTTTTGTATCTATCATTTTCTTTGCTTCGCAAAGCCTGTTATTTGTAATGAATGAACCAAAAGCAAACAAACTCAAGTCAATTCTAATCCTGTTTTCATTTGCCTTTTTTTTTTTTTGAAAAACATAATCAAACCACTTTGCACATTAAAATATTGTTTGCACATACAAGTTAATCATAGAAGACTAAAATTTGCCACAGTTTTGTTAGAAGCATGTTCTTTAATAAATAGACATTTAACAATGCCTTGTTATGAAATTGGGAACTATTTTAAATTTCATAATATATGACTGAGACTATTTTTTTAAAATTGTTTTTTTAAATATGGTAGTAAGGCTGTACTGATTACGGAATGATGTTTTTCTACTTACCTACTCTGATAATCTATGATTACACAAGAGGCTCTTTCTGACGGCACTAAAAATTATACAAAAGTAGTGTGTAATGAAATATGAAAATTATAGCTAATTATAATACTTCAGGTATCGTTGCCGGCGGTGGTCGTATTGACAAGCCCATCCTGAAGGCTGGTCGTGCGTACCACAAGTACAAGGTGAAGCGTAACTGCTGGCCATACGTGCGAGGTGTTGCCATGAACCCCGTGGAGCATCCTCACGGTGGTGGTAACCATCAACATATTGGTAAGTTTCGATTTCCCTATTTTCATGTTCTCATGTCGTCATGCATACATTGTATTTATAGCTAATGCAAATAGCAACTTTTGTGAGTAAGAGTTAGCGAGACTGTGCCTTAAAATAGAACATATAGAACTGTATGGCGCAGTGCCCACAGCAGACTAAAAGTTCTGTCCTGTAAAGCACGCTCAAGTCTGCTGCAGAATCGGGGGAACTCTTTTTCGGCTTAAGACTTGCATTAGCATTATCAGGTCTAAAGATGTTTAAAAAAAAATATTATGAAGTAACCCTACTGAGAAATCTATATATATAAATCAAAATGGTTTGTTCTTTTCTCAATTTCATTCTTCACTTTTCCAGGTAAGGCGTCGACGGTGAAGAGAGGTACCTCCGCTGGTCGCAAGGTCGGTCTCATCGCCGCGCGCAGGACCGGAAGAATTCGTGGTGGCAAGACCGACACCAAGAAGGAGGCGTAAACATATTTCTATTCCAAATAAAAACACAAAACCAATGTCTCTTTCATTCATCATATTTAAATTTAACTAAACATATTGTTGACGCAAAAAGGGTACAAAATGTCCATTATTTAGTGGATTATCCAAGGTTGGTATTACGTGTATTTGTAGTACATAGCTACTTTTAATAAAATGTATTTTATGCACTGATAATTTAAATGTTGCTTACAGGATCTGTAATTTTGCTGAGTAATGGGAACAACAACAGTTATGCAAAAGAACCAGCATAACTTGGTAAGTAACCTTATTTATGTCATAAAATAAATTGTAGCTACTTGAAACCACTCCATAGTTAAATCAAAGCAGATGATTTTACTTACTCATAATCTGTGACTATAGGTAAAATACCTCTAGTCGACCAGTCTGTCTGGACTATTTTGGTTAATGTTGGTGGGAGTGTGGGTCAATATACAACTACAGGCTGGCTGCATAACTTGATAACTTGCCTTTGACACCACAGTGGTGTGGGGCAAGAAGACATCAGGGATTGCGTGAGGAGTGGGACACCCACCCCCGATTCCTTATCTTCCCTTTTCAATTTTTTCGTGGTCTTGTCAATATCAGTTATGCAAATGGACCTACAGCCACATTTCTGCTTGCTATGGGGTTGGTTGCCTTCGAATTCGTAAAGCTAACTTGACATGATGTTTTCTACTTACCTACTCTGATTGTTTATGATTACACATAGAGGCTCTTTCTGAAGATGTAACACGAATAATTTCTTCATCCTTTTTTAAAAACGTCATTAAAATACCCTTTACTTTTCAGGTTAACTGTCTAAGCAAAAGCTGTGTGCGAGATCTCTGGCCAGTCCAACAGTTTCAGTGATAGGTAAGATAATATTAAACCTTGAAAATGTAGCCAGCAATCGCTTTACAACAGACAAGGCGGCGGTTAAACGCAACATTTGGACACTAAATAATGCAGCATGAAATTGCAAAAAGCTTTGCGCACTGATCTCAATACTTGAATATAAAGCTGGCCCTGATGATAAACTGACCTCCAAACTGCAATAAATGAAGATGGCATATTATTTTTAACCGACTTCAAAAAGGAGGAGGTTATCAATTCGACTATGTTTTTTTTTAATTTTGATGTTGACAAGTTGATGTTTGACATGATGATTTCTACTTACCTACTCTGATTGTTTATGATTACACATAGAGGCTCTTTCTGAAGACTAACAGAAATATTTTTATCATCCTATTTAAAAACTGATAAATAAAGTTCTCTTTGCTTTTTCAGGTCAACTCGACTGATGTCCAAGCAAGAGCTATGTGAGGTCTCTCGCCAGTTAAACATTTCCTTGATTGGTAAGTTGAATATCAATAAACTTTGAAAGTGTGGACAATAAAAGTCAATTGGATTTGCAATAAAATGCCATACATTTTTTTGGGGTAAGAAAAACCTCAGGCATTTCGCTCGAAACTTGCTAGACGGAGCTTTTCAAACCACAGTAAATGAAGATAGCACTAATGATAAACTGACCTCGAAACTGCAGTAAATGAGGTTATAAAACATGTTTAACCCTCAACGCAAACAGAGGAGTGTATCTGTGTGTCTGTCTGTGACATAGTGGGTACCCAAATGACTGAACTGATGTTTTTATTATTTTTTTGATTGAACGGTGATTTGGTCTAGAGTGTTCGTAGCTTTGATTCAAGTAAATCAGTTCAGCCGTTTGTAGAGTATCAGATATTTTATCGGAGGTTTAAAATAAACCAATTTATACTTGTTTATAAATATTTTAGATATAAATATAAAAATATTCTGGACATTTTTGCACACACGGTCATTTGACCCCAAACTAAGCAAAGCTTGTGATATGGCTGTCAGAGACTGATATACATACATAATTATATAGTTTTAAATACATACTTAAATAGATATTAACACCCAGATATAGAACAAACACAAATGTTCATCACACAAATGTTTGTCCTAGGTGGGAATCGAACCCACGCCCCCAAGCTCAGAAGGCAAGTTCACTACCAACTGGACCAACGGGCTATCCGCCCGGCTAGACGGTGACAAGTTGATGTTGACATGATGATTTCTACTTACCTACTCTGATCAGTTATGATTACACAAGAGGCTCTTTCTGAAGACAACTATTACACTTGCACAGTTAGCTGAGTGAGGCAGGTAAACTAAATAGTTCTTTAATTTTATTGCAGGTATGGGTCAGCTGGGTCAAGTGCCAAGAAGCCAAAACTTCCAAGCAGTTCAAGATTGAAGTCAGGAAGATAAGTTTCACTTTAAAAGATGCCATTTAAAAAAAGCGAATGTGTGTCTTGTTTGGATAATAAAAGGTGCCAAAGTATATTTTTGTTTCATTATCCGCTCAGTCCACTAAAATCCATTGATGGATCTTCACTTAATCACATTCTAATCCTTTACCCATTATTTTTTGCAAAGTGGATTTTTTTGAACTCTCGTCTGAAAACCCATTGTGAAGATCCATTGATGGATCTTTTTGTACCTTTGTCTACTTTAATCCTTTATCCGGGTAAGGACCCGTGCTCCACCTAAGTTCTCCACCTGGGTGAAGCGCGGGGTACTTGCACGGCCTCTTGCTCCATCCAATATTTTTTGCAAAGGGGATTTTTTTGAACTAACGTGTTTGAGAATCCATTGTAAAATGGGCCGCGCCAAAAAACAGATGCAATCTTCTTTTATCAATACTTCAAATTTCCCTTGCTCAATCCTAAATCCTTGGCTTCATCTACATAGTACAGTTATTACCGTTTCGGACCCTAGGCTCTACCACAGAAGACAATGCTCTACTGCGAGGCTCAACTAATAGAGCCGTTTGGACTTATTTTCCCGTAGTCTCAACTAGTTGTGTTATTCTAGAAACAACAAATTTGATTTGTTTTAAACATAATCACTTGTATTATAAAACAATTAAATATTCTCTTTGTGGCACAAAGCAGACAAAAGAAACTAAAATAGCCATCGATCTATATGTACTACGGCGATCTTTTCGCACCATTATTAGTAATTTAAAATCTCGCACATATACACGGTTATGCAGAAGGAAGTACCTACTATGCCGAAAGGTTGTCATTGTACTCTTATTACTATTCATGAACAACTTTTACTTCATGGACGAAAGTGCCAGAATCGCGAGAAACAAAATATTGCTGTTCGATTGAAAAATGTCAGTCACACTCAACAAAATGTATGGAACAACAGGTTTTTTTTATAATTTGACCGGCCTCGTAGTATATGTTTAATAGTAATTTCTGCGGAAGTGTTTGTCCGCACTCAACTCCCTTAACAGCTGTACGGATTTAGATGAAATTTGTTATGAAGGTAGCTTGTACCCTGGATTTTAACTGGCTGGCTACTTCACTACAGTATATGTATCTTCTAAAAATAAAAATAAAGCTGGCCGTCACGGGATGCACAGCAGATGTGAAACATGACTGCATAAGAGAGATATCACGGCAGATATCACGGCAGACGAGTCGGTTTTACTGCCAAGACGCTCCAATAAACGTCAATCAAAAAGTGCCGCTGGGGGAACGTTCCTCTAGCAGTGTTTTTCGAAAATATCTCAAAAACGGCTGAACACATTTAAAATTATCATACACGTATAAAGGACGTCATGAACTAATATATACTTGCTGGAATTCGACACTTCAGCTGGAAGTACAGCGCATACGAGAAAACTTCAGGTGCGCCAACAAACCTCGATTTTTTTATACTAAATTTTTAGTGCTAACAGACGTATGGATTTGGTACGCCGGACCGCCGCCGGAAGACAGTCCGTCAACCAAGTTCGTCTCGTCTATTCTACTTTAGGGTAAACCTTACATTATAGGTATGTGCCAAAGTTGTGTGTGAAAATGAAATGAATTGTGTAAGTTGATACATCATTTTATTAAACTGTCGCAAATCTATAAAAAAATCTTAAAAAGATTCGTTCTTATTAGCTATGCCATCTATGCTGAATTCCGATATATCTAATTCACTGTCGTCCTTTTCAGTAATTTTCCTCGGTTTTACGAACGCCTTATGATTAACAGTTTGCATCCCATCAGAATCGTCAAGGATCGAGCTGCCTAGACTGGTGTTGCTTCCTCCAATACTTGGCACCCGAGGTATGGGCCCTGCGAGAATGTCCACGCCGCCAACTATAGCAGAGGAAGGAGTCTCGTTCCGCCGGGCCAACTGCGATTCTATAGTTTGCTTCAACTCTGCTATTTTCGGACTGGTACGTGTATTTATTTGAATCTTGGTGTCATTCTTCAATGGTTCATTTTCAATGCTGTAATAAGAATTTATAAGCTAAGTTGTAAGCCATACATGAACTGATAGAATGTGAAGACTTAGATGGAAGGACTTCAACAAGTTTATGGCTGGTCTGAATGATCAAGTACATGAAGGTGAACTTTTGTGGTTAATAAAATAAATCACGGTAACTTGAAAGGTCTCTTTAAAAACTTACCTAGAAATATCCCACTCTTCCCCATCAAGATTTACCAATCCCAATTCATATTTCTCATTGGCATCACTTTTCTCAGTGATACTTTGCGATGGGGACGCACTAACGGACTTCATTTGAATAGCATCCATGTCGAACAAGACTTTCTTCTTATTTAGAGAAGACATTGAAGAAGCATTTTTTAGAACGCCCTTGGTCTGTTTTACTGTTTGAATGTTTTCATCAGAAAACTTTTTTTTTATTGGAGTGTCCGTTATAGATTCCACATCATCGCTGCTGTTCTCGTTGTTATAGTTTTCCATTTTTTTTGCATTAATTTCCACTTTAGTTTCAGATAGGTTTGTAGCTGATTGAGTGCGCGTGAACAAGTCACCATTTTCAACTGTGTATTTGCGTACTGTACTACTCAAATTCGTATCTGCAGAAGCTGGTCTTCGTGCAGGAGATTTGATCAGATTTTCGATAGATTTTGAGGTTTCAGATACTACAGCCGTGTTATAATACTTGTGGTCACTTTCATTTGACTCTTCTTCGGAACTAAAATTCAAAACGTCTTTCTTTAGGTCTTTTGTAGCAGGTTGCTTTGGGTTACTTTTTTTTAAGTTAACTCCTGTTTTAATGTCGTGATTTGGTTTGGATTTCAGTTTGATTGAGTTCGTGTTATGTTGTTTATTCTCGTTCTGGATGCGTTTCTCATTTGGATTTCGTACATTCACCGGGCTCTCAGGTACGGAACTTGGTGGAGTACTTAGTAGAGTCATTGCTCTTTTGGCTACATCAGAGTTAGCAAATTTTCGTTTCTCTTTGTTGTGTTCGTTTATCTTTACTAGAGACAATGCTTTAGATTTAACGTTGGAAATCACTGATGTTAGACTTCGAAATGGCTTGTTTACTTTATTAGGAGAAACATATTCATGTATGTATTCTTCTTTGTTTGAAATTGATATATTTGAATCCAAGAATGCAATAATACTATGTCGAACTTTTTCATAGCTTTGATTTTTCTGAAAAACAAATAGAATAACATAGAACATTAATTGTAAAGAGACCTCCGTGACAAATTTATCCGCAAAAATTATACCAATACGAACTTTTATTTTTGTTTCATGTAGTTGCTGTAATTCGTGTCGTTGTTTCTGGAAGACATTTCGAGGTAGCCTGCTTTTTAGGGGATCCACCCCAAACGACACCAGTCGATTATTTACTTCTTCTGTTAACTTAGCTCTTACTACTCTCATAGGACTGCAATCAAATTAAAACTTTAAGTAGTTTTACTTAAGTCAGTTGGAAGTAGTTATCTAAAACGTTTACTTACCTTCCGGATTTAATAGGAGTAGTTTCTTTTAAGGCTTTTGTAATAACTCTGTTTTTGTCATTATTTGCTTTGGGCATTATATTTTTTGTCACCTTATTAAAATCATTTTGTGCATGAACTGTAGTACGGTTTCTTTGTTTCGGTTTTAGAGGTTCATGTTTAAAGATTTTCGAGTTAGAAACTCTACTTGGAGAATTATCAACTTTTTTATCATTTTTATGAACGGGCCTAATTTCTTCCAAAAGCGTGCTTGATGATTCAGAAGAACTCGAACTAATAGAACCCATATTAAGAAGTTCTTGTGCTTTTTTATGTAAATTTTCAAGTGTATTGCGATCTGTCATTTGCTTTATATTGCTGTTTGGCTTTTTATTTTCAGAGGTTTTCATGTGATTGACTTTGTGATTTTTTACATGATTTCCCTGGAAAAAAAATGTTGTATAAAAATATTAGGATAATTATTAGATATTAGACACACCACATAATATTGTAATCATACCACAATAAGATCATCAGTTGAAGTCGTAACAGTTTCAGAAGCTTTCCGATTAGTACTTTGCTGGAGCAAACTTTGTATCTGTGTGGCCCTTTCTTTTTCCATTTCAGCTAAAGCACGGGATTCTTTAGCGTCTTTGGCTACATTATTCAGTTTTTGTAATAAAGCCTCATATTGCTTGGACTGGGTTTCAGCTCGCTTGGACCAAAATGATATTTGAGCTTCAGTCTCCTTGTTTTTCTCTAATTCCATTTTATGCTTTTCTTGTTGCTGAAAATTGTTCTTAACTGTAAGTATTTCAATTCTAAGAAATTATTTGGTAAAAATGCATACGCCACAGAATATTCTATATTATAAAGTGTATACGCAATACTTACCGAATTAGATAACGCCTGTTTAAATTTCAATATTTCTATTCCTTGCTCTTTAATAGTATTTTGTAACTGTTCCACAATTTTATTCTCTTTAGGTTCAGATTTAGGAGCTTCTTGTTTTTCTTTGATAGAGTTAATAGTCTCTAAAATCTGAGTTCGTAGATCATTAATTTCTTTATTATACTTTGCATGTTCTTCTGTTTTCCATTGTTCAAATTTATTGAGCAAATATTCTTCGGTATTAGTTGAAACTTCAGCATCTTTGACATTCTTTTGAGCTACTGTCTTTATGTTTTCTGCTGTTTCTGGAGGTGTATTGTTTACTACTTGTACTGGCGCGGTATTGTTCTTATTACTTGCATTAACAATAGCCTGTTCCATCTCTTTCAGTTTAGTTCTAAGTTCCATAATTTCTGCATTCATCTTTGCATTTTCATTGTTTTGTTCAGTCATCTGTTTTTCTTTTTGTGGAGTTTCCAAAACTTCTGCGTGGCGTCTTGCTATGTGGCTTTGTAGGTATAGTTGATTCAAAAATACTTTGTCACAGTAGCTGCATTTATTATGCTGAAGTGCATCTGCAGTAGAAGAAGATGGGAAAATACCATCACCTTTGTTGGATAAGGTTTTTAGAATCATTGCGGCAATGTTATCATTGCCATACGGTAGCGGAGTTTTGTACGTATGCCTTGTTCTCCTCTTGAGTTTTCTAAGTTCTTCTTCTCTGTCTTGAAGCTGTTTCTTGGTTGCATCCAGTTCCTGAAATTGTTCAATTGTAATTATGACTACATAATGTTCCTCGGTCTTCGGAGAACCTATTTGTTGCTTACCTGAGCAAGGGAAGTTATTTCTTCTCTAAGAACGTAAACACTGCGATCCAAATAGTGACGACAGAACTGCTGATATTCAACTGCCAGTTGCGCCAAACGAAATATCTTCATTACACCTTCGTCCAGAATACGCACATCAAATTCTGATTCAAAAACACAGTCAAGAATCTGAAAATAAAATAGATATTATAACAAATACCTATTTTATTTATTCTATTTTACAATAGATGTCCCTGTTTTATAGTAAATATCCCGTAAATATTTATATAACTTTAGTGAACAACCGTGATAGTTTAAAACAGTGTTTTACATAATAACTGTTCATAAGTTAGATAGGTACGATATAGTAATTTTGAAACTTTCGCGTTTTGAACACATGTTTTAAATGTTTATCGGGAGTTATCACGCATTATTCTATTTAGGTAAAAATAGATACCTTTCGCTCGAATGATGTTGAGGTACGATATTGTTATGATGATAAATGTATTACTGGAAGAGTACTTACCTCTTACCTAATATGGAATATATATTCTTACCTCGTAAAAAAATGTTAAGGCAAGGCTTCTCGATTCTCAATTTAATATTATGCATATTTAAATGTGGCGTGCATTGGGAGATGCCTATCTCCAGCAGTGGCCTGATTATGATGATGATATAAATTTATTAAAATTTTTGGCTTACTCACGTCATTGAGGTGCTGCTCAATAAGTACAAACTTTCTTTCCCTGATAAGACTGTCTAAATCTATTAACTCTGAAAAAATATTATTTTTGTTACTATGTATTGCATTGGTTGCGCATGTCAACTGTCCCTAACTTGAAAAATAAACTAATGAACAGAAAGTATTATAAAGTTGTTTTACTTACTTATTTTGTTCCAGTCTATATGAACCCTTGGTCGATGTGTGTTAAATGTAAACCCAGATTCTTCGGCTAATCTAGGGAAGTGGTGGTGAAGTTCGTATGAGGTTTTATACGCCATACTTGGAACTGTCCTCAGTTCGATTCAAGTAATAAAATAAACACCGTGTTTAAGCCATGCGGTTGTGGTAAAAGCAGGCAAAATTATTATGCGAAAAATTACTTTGAAATATTATCATTACATTGTATTGTTGACATCATTAGCCGCGTGTTTTGATGACTGTGTTGCTAGGCAACCGTTGTATGTAACGCGCACGCGTTTGTTACCTGAAAATCCATGGTGAAATGATACGTAGGTTTTATTGCAAATAATGTGTACCTATGATAATGTGTGTAACCTATTCTATGACCTTGTGTACCTTAGGCTTTGAGTATAAAATACTAATTTTGTCATTGGGTTTAGAATGGTATATTACCATATCATCGTGAATTCTTTCTAAGGTAGTTTCTTAGTAGATACTATCAGACTATAAGGTGGTTTCTTAGTAGGTACTATCAGACGTGTGGATTTGGCTGACGAACCGCCGTCAAACCAAGTCCGTCTCGTCTGTTGGCTACTTAATACTACTTTTGCTACTACTTATGTTTAGTATACAATGTGTCTCTCGACTCTCGATGGGATTTTTTTAGTACAGCCTAGTAATAATCTTAGATAAGATAGATACATTCGTCAAAGGTAATAATGAAGGGTACATGTATAGGCGTTGGTAAATAAAATGCACGAAGTACATTTTTTAATGTGGCCAGCTACCACTTTGCTCATCAGAAATATAATCTTTATTAGTACATGATACAGCGGTAGTTTCATTGTTTTAAATCTACTTGTCTAAGTCTATGGGAGCAGTCTCATAGGAAGGGGGCAGCCTGACGACACTTTGAAGCTTAGGTATTTTTTTTGTATTTTTATCGTGCCGCCGACCGATGTTTACAAGCAAGGTGTAAGAAAAGTGTGCAGCATTCAACTCGACACACAAAACGTGAACTCAAAGTACGCAACGATTATTATACTACGAATACGTACGCTGAATATTTTGCAAGCTCACGTTCTGTGCTCAAGTTTTACTTTGTACAATGTAAATGTTAAGTATAAAAATAATAAAGATCATCGCTTCGGCATACTCGTGTGTCCCGTGATCGGTGCTATGGTCGATCGTCGTGAGATCAGAGTCGGGGCTAGGAACTCTAGGCGGCTGGCTTTTCTTCGGAGACCGCGGTGGCGCCCGATGCCACGGAGCCACCCTCGTCCGTCGAGGGTCCACTGCACGCCAGCGCGGGGAATCGCGCGTAAAGCGCCAGCTGGTACTTAGGGTGGCTGCAACAAACATGATCATCAACTTCTGCCCCATATAAGTACCTATCTCATAAAATAAGTTTAATACCTGATACCATATACAATCGGGTTATAGACGGCGTTAGCTTTAGCGAAAAGCGATCCCCAGATGGTGGCGAGAGGGCTGATGTTCATGCTCTCAAACACGCCCGCGTAGTTGATCACCAGATATGGCGTCCATGCCATGAACCACAGCGAAATGGTCATCAGTGCTACCTGCATACAATATTATGGTTAGGATTTTGTGAAGTCGTCTTCGAGCAGTAGGTACAAATTTTTGTTTGACAATTATCACGTAAAAAAGGTATGTTGGTGGTACCTTGGCCAGTTTGCACTCGGCGCTAGTGTTGGCGGCTTCAGATGATCTAAGAGACGCCACGTTCATTTTCTTAGCCTGTTCCCTCATGCCCCTCTCGTGAGCTGCTACGACCTGCGAATAACCAACTATATGGGTACTAGCAGCGCCCCGCGGTTTCACTTGCGTAGTGATGCAAAATGGTGATGATGAAAAGCCTATATCACACTCCGTCCCTTGAAGTATTATCCAAAAATTTAGGTCGATCAGTTGCTCTGTTGCTGCGTGAAAGAGGAACAAACAAACCGACAAACACTTTCGCATTTATAATATTATGTATGATACTTAGAATAACTACACAAAGAAACCAAGTACATTCGCAAAATTTAAGCCATTCAAATGGTGTCATATATGACAACAAAAAAAATAATATACTATGACAATTTGCGCGGTGAAATTGTCCCACAACAAATCAGAAAAGCAGCATAAGAGTTATGGTGTGACATCATCATCATCATCATTTCAGCCGTAGGACGTCCACTGCTGGACATAGGCCTCCCCCATCGATCTCCAAAAGGGCCGGTTGGAAGCGGCCTGCATCCAGCGTTTCCCTGCGGTCTCTTTTAGGTCGTCTGTCCATCTTGTGGGTGGACGTCCTACGCTGCGCTTGCCAGTCCGTGGTCTCCATTCCAGAACCTTTCGGCCCCATCGGCCATCTGTTCTGCGTGATATGTGCCCTGCCCACTGCCATTTCAACTTACTAATCCGGTGGGCTATGTCGGTGACTTTCGTTCGTCTACGGATCTCCTCATATATGGTGTGACATTTCACAGGTAATCCATTAATTTTCTTGCTTAAATCGTTTAAAATACCAATCGAAACGTAAGCTACAAAGCGAATTTGTAGCTTACGTTTTGAGAATGCGTTGTTTGGAAACCTACCTTCTCTGAGTAGTTATTCTAAGATGTTTAAAATATACATATTTAAAATCATTAAAATGCAACTCCACGGACACCAGGGTCAGTGACTTTTACTACAATAATTTTGCTATTTTCAACGAATTTACTTTAGTTATTCACAATACAGGGAGAGGATAGTTTGAAAGTTTGATCTTAAAATAAAAATTAAATATTGGCCAGGTAGCTAATTTTACTGGTCTGATAAATGTTGTTATTCTCACCTGTACAATGAAGGTGTAAGAGTAGATGATAAGGAAGAGAGGCAAAAAATAGACGAAGACCGAGTAGACAAGGATATAGCTGCGGCTTAACCACTCCTTGCTCAAGTAGTCAGTGCCACACGCGGTCATGTTACCTTCTGGGACGTACCTGTGTAGAAAATATGGTATGACTTGAATAAGGCGTGGAAGACAATAAAAAATGTGTTTAACATGTCAAGTAGGTATGATAAAGTAGGCACTTATAAAAATAGTAAGTGGTTTTTACCTATTCCAACCGAAAAATGGAGCCAGAGTCCAACCGGCAGAGAAGAGCCAGATGCCGACAATCCGAAGTAGAGCCCCATTGATACTCATTGGCTTTGCAGCTATACCCTTGACGATAACGTTGTACCGATCGAAAGCAATCATTGTCATTGTCCAAATCGATGTACAGCCAAATAGCGATCCACAACATGCGTATATTTCACAGGCGAATGGACCTACAAAATAACAAATATTACAATACGGTCAAATTTGGATCTAATTCATCGAGATACAATCCCTATACCTAAGTAGTCACAATATCTCAGTGAAAACAGTGATAAATACGTCCGAGCGTCATTGTACATACATTGTTTCAATTATATAAAAATGCCTCATTTTATTTTACTCCGTCGCTTGCATAGTGTTGCATAATATTCGGGACATTTTTGCACACACGGTCATCTGACCCCAAACTAAGCAAGGCTTGTGATATGGCTGCCAGAGACTGATATACATACATATATAGTTTTAAATACATACTTAAATAGATATTAACAACCAGATATAGAACAAACACAAATGTTCATCACACAAATGTTTGTCCTAGATGGGAATCGAACCCACGCTCAGAAGCCAACCCAAGCTCAGAAGGCAGGTTCACTACCAACTGGACCAACGAGCTATATCATGACATCGTAGCTCTGGCATCGCTCGACGCTGTAGTCAGATCGCGGTTACCTTGTAACTAACCAAAAAGTCAGGACAATTCGTAGCGTGCGCCGAGTTTTGGTTCGGAATTTTTTGTGGCTCGATTGTGACTATAGGTACCTATTTATATACCTATTGTATCTCGATGATCTAATTTCCGCGTTGTCACTTCAACGATAAAAGATAATTATTAACATACCCCACACCCAAGTTTCGTAGTAACAGTTAACGACCATAGGAGGAGCCATCGCACACATCATCAAAAAATCGGAGAACGCAAGATTAACAACAAGCAGGTTGGAGGGGGTTTTGAGATGCTGCAAAAAATAACAACACGATTAAAAAAATACTGAATTCTGAAGAACTAAACATAATTATTATTAATTGTAGTTGAACTGTAAACCTTAGTTGACATGAAGATGTAGACAACCATGCCGTTGCCGCTGATCGAGATAAAGCCAAGGACGCCGATAGTGAAACCCAGTAGACCGTGCCATAATGGGTTCATAGGGGGAAATTGATACCTGGAAAATTATTAATGCTTAGAAAAGACAGTTAGAGATCACGAAAATCACGTCCAAAAATTAAACTCACCAGTGGGGATCAATCATGTGGAGCATATCCGGCGCGACCATGTCGACGACGGTTTGATTGGCGGCGCCGTAGGCCGCCATCTGGCCACCCCACGCCTGCAACGCGGCCATGCCCGGGCCGGGGTCCAGGCTGCCGATCGTCATCTTCACTGCTTCAACCAGTCAACCTGCGAACATGCACCTCTCCATACTGACTTTCACCAAGCACTTGAGTTGTCGTGAATCTCATTCAAACGTCTCGATATTTACTTAGGAGTACCAGGGGAAGGAGAATAGCGAGATGGTTATCACAAAAGAACTGAAGAAAATCGCTGCACGAACTACTCCAGTCTTTGTAGCGTGTACCCGATCCCGTGACTTTGGGAGTCGAGACTGCGGAGAGCACTCGCCTCGTGTCCCGCGGCCGAGCCTTTTATAAGAAAGTTGAGGATTAGGAGCACCGTAATAAGAAACAAAATCGATATTTATAATTAAATAAGATACCTACTCACCTAGGAATTGCATGCACGTCTGAGAAGGTGCATGCGTTTACCTACTATACCTACTAAGTATACTACTATACCTACTACTTATAACGGTTTATTTAAGTTTTCCTTCTTGAATTATATCTGGTGTTATTTTTAAAGAGAAGTAGGTATTTATTGTGTTGTTTTAGTAGGTAATAGGTATATACCTGCCATAAAAAAGTAGGTAGGTAAGTAAGTTACTCTCGATAGTAGTAGCAGAACAAAATAAATAGGTACAGAAGGCCGGGTTCAGTTCAGCTGACCTTGAGTTTAATAACCTACGCGCAACCGTAGAGCTAGGGTTAGCAAAGCAACGAGCTAGATACCTATAATAATCTGTGAAAAGTTTAGATTTGGGAATAACAATTAGAAAAAAAATATTATGTAGGTACGTACGTATGTTACTCTAAAACACATTTATTTCTAATAGAAAATGGTAACGAAGTCCGAAAAGTACTTTATGTACGAATGCAACGATTTGTACCTATACCAATTTATCTATACTTAATATTATAAAGAGGTAAGATTTGATTGTTTCTTTGTTTGTTTGCATTGAATAGGCTCCGAAACTAAGGAACCGATTTGAAAAATTCTTTCACTGTTGGGAAGCTACACTATCCCCAGGTGACATAGGCTTTAATCTATACCCGTGCAAAGCTGGGGCGGACCGCTAGTCTCTAATCATTTGTATTTTATTTTATTTAAATTTATTGTTTAATAAAACCATAAAACTCATTCTTAAATAAAGTTTTTTGCAATATGACAATGACAAAAATCATTGTAAATTATGATAATTGTCATTGTAACACGATTCAATAGTTAATTTTATGGTGATATCCAACCCGTGATTCCTCATAAATTGTAAATTATGATAATTGTCATTGTAACACGATTCGATAGTTAATTTTATGGTGATATCCAACCCGTGATTCCTCATAAACCTTTGTTTTCAAAATGCCAAAAAACTTATAAGGTTACCACCTCAACAGTTTGTCGTTTGCGGCTAAACCACTCGTCTGTTTTTTTTAAATTAAATAAAGTTGTAAATACATATAGTAGGTATATGTCCCGTAATTATTGTCTTTTTTAACAAATTTTGTTGTTAAAGGTATTTTGTGTGTTTATTATGTTATAGTTAGAATTATCTTTGTTTTAGTGTACATAAAAGCGCTCCGTCTGGAAAAATTCACAATGGAGTTATAATCACCGTTCAAATTTGTGCTCACCGGACAATCTCCTTCTTTTGAAGGTCTATCCCAATACTTTGCAATGGCGAAATTGTGGTAGCTCTTCCACAAAAGAAGCCATTAAATAAGAGTTGAAGTTGAATTAAGTATATTGCCAAAGCGTGGGCACTCACGACTGGCGTTTGAACGACTTGATCCGAGATCGTTGTACGTACGCGTCTTTGTGTGCGTGCTCCTATTAACGCTCGTAGTATGGAGCTGGCCTTCTGTACCTATTTATTTTGTGTTAGCAGACAGCATTAGGCTGTAGATACTTATTGGCAACGTGAGATTCTTGTAAACGAGAATTTTTGGCTAAGTATTGGGTGAAGGAAATGGGATGTTATTATAGTGTGTCTTCTGTGGTAAAACGTGTATTTTCATGTTGATTCTAAAACTCCGTAAGAAAAAAGCCTAATACTTTACTGGGGCAATATAGGTACTTATGTATGACAGTAAAATATGAAAAACGATGCGGCTAAGTCTGGAAATGAGCGGGAAAAAAACGTGCCGCTTATTTTGCTTTCGGGATATCACAATTTAAAAACGCATTTTTGAGGGTAATTTGTCTAGTATCAGATAAAAATATGTTGATAAGTTTATACCTCAATCTGATAAACTCGTATGGAAAACTCCGTAAGAAAAAAACCAAATTAAAGTCTCCACTACTTTACTGGGGCAATAGTTATTGGTACTTATTGGTACTTATGTATGACAGTAAAATACGGAAGGAAGACGATGCGGTATCGCCTTAATGGGTTAAGTCTGTTGAAATGAGCGGGGAAAAACCGCTTATTTTGCTTACGGGATATCACAATTTAAAAACACATTTTTGAGGGTAGTTTGTCTAGTATCAGATGCAAATAGGTTGATAAACTTTTACATCAATCTGATTAACTCGTACGCAAAGATCTTATATATACCCTGAACGTTGATGGATGGTTGATGGTAACTAGGCTGTGGCAAAGATTATTATACTAGAGAAGATTGATGATAGCAGTACTTTGTACCGTACCCCGGAAATTTGCCAAAATACCTGTTGAAACTTAGAGGGCGCCACCATTTGTCCGGGCAATAGGTTGTCTCGAACTTACGTGAGATGGCGTACGAAAGGGTTCAAAAAATTACGGTAGCGCAACATTTCAAGAGAAGCGCACCCGATATCAGTAGATGGCGCTTTTCTTCGCGCTCACAGAATGCATCACAGAATAGAACGTAGTAGTCAGGTCAGTTTCGTTTCACAATGCGACGTTGCCAGTTCGTGCTGAGAGTTAGGCCCGCGCTGTGCGACGTTGCCAGCGCTGTATCGACTTGATTTTATGCATGGGTTATAGTTCTCAACCGGAGAGTGACATAGGCTACTAGTAAAATTCTAGATAAATTAGGTAGGTATTTACCGACTGAACGCGCACAAATCCACTCTCCATTACAGGTACCTAGTAGGTACCTACCTACTGTATCGTCAAAATTTTACGTAATTTTATTCTAGTAAATAAATAAAGCTCACAACTACTACCTACTATGAAGTCGGTACACTACTAGACTACCTACTACACAAACAAACACACTGCTTTCCTGATACCTACCGTAAAGATGAGTACAAAATACCTATGAACTTCTAGGCTGGAATGTAATTACTGTTTTAGTAGGTACAATACTTACCTACCTAAGTACCTACTTAACCTTCGCGCGGGCAGGCCTGGCCAGACCTGACGCACTCCGCACTCTAGGTACCTATAAAGCTACAAGTAGCCGACTTCTCAGAACCGGAATCTTCCGTGTCCACTGTCGTGCGATACACAGAGATAACGCGACAAGAGTTACGCGATAGAGGCAACTTCTATAGGTACGCATACATACTTCGGCGGACCATATTTTGCAAAGAAGGTTAGGTACCTACCTATCTACTCATGAATACCATGAATAAAAACCTTAAAAATTACAAAACATCCACACTATTAAAAAAATACCTATAGGTACCTACCTACATTATTACCTAGAACTAGGTATTAAATAGGTACCTGATTTCCGAATCCATACAATCAGCCGACCTTCATCGTGAACTGGGAAGCGAAACTACCTACTATGTCCCGACTAGTTTTGGTAAACACATTTTGTGTATGACATTTTGAATATAGAATATAGGTATAGGTACTTTAGGTACATAGGCGACTAGCAGAGGTCGATGCTTGAGTGTAGATAGTCATAAAATCAAAGGAAGCAGTTATTAGAGTCCAGGAACCTTTCGGACAACAGTCATTGCGGCACCAAACTAACGTTAGATCCGCTCAGTTGGAAAATCACGCGACCGCAAACCGTATCTGGGCGCGTTAAGGTTCACGTTCGTGTGATTTTCCAACTGAGCGGATCTAACGTTAGTTTGGTGCCGCAATAGCTGTTGTCCGTAAGGCCCTAGATTCACTTAGTTGCAGGAGTCACAGTTTAAACGTAGATAATCGGAGCCCAGATTCACTTGCAGGGGTCACAGGGGCGAACGTGAACCTTATCGCGCCCAGATACGGTTTGCGGTCGCGTGATTTTCCAAATCGTAAGGCCCCAGGTACAGATAAACAATATGAGAAGAAATCCCCGCAATTCACACCTAACCACGTTAGCATTTATTTTAGCCCATTACTGAGCAGGCTAAAGCTATAGAGGTCATACCGCCTCGTCTTTCGTAATTTACTGTCCTGTCTGCCCCAGTAAAGTAGTGGAGAAAACAAAACCCTACCACGCCCAAATTTTGGCTCGAGGTAGTAAAGCTCATTTTAAGTTTTAGTAATTTTTTTTGCATATTTTTAAGGCTCTGGTTTAGGAAATACAACTAGTTCTAGTTTTTAGTTTAAATTATAGTCTAAGTTAGGTCTTACGATTTTGACGACCTGAAATACCCGGCTCCTCAAGCATTTTGTCCCAGGTCAATCCAGGCAAGGATAGTGACCTTCACTGGCTTTCCAACGATAGGTCATTTAGTATTTTAAGACTCTTAGGTACTAGAGCTACTAAGTAGCGAGACGGAGCCTAAATACCCGATTTTTTGAAGGTCCATAACTTCGGACACAAAGGTCCAATCAAAAATATGACGTCATAAACCTCATTTTTTCTAGCAGACGATGACGTTAAACTCAAAAACTCGGCTTTAGGACCTACCCCTAAAGACCCCAAATTGGGTTTGTAATTACGTAACCGGAAATTCATGTTAAGAGGGGGCATCCGAAATTTTATGCAAATATGCCATGATATTATAACTAAACCAAATATCCTATCAACGTAATAATTGATATATATGATTTTTCAATTCATGTTTTTTCCGCCATTAAGACAGAAACATAATAGCAAGATATTTACTCGATACTTTAATGTTTTGAAAATAGTGCCTTTTTGCTAATTTTTTTGATTTTACTTGGAAAGTACTTCAGTTACATATCTAAAATAAATACTCATCGAAGGAAAATATAGTTTGTTTTCCAGTGTTAAGACAAAATTTACCTAGATTAATTAGTACTCTCATAATAAATTATATTCGATTTGAGACTTACGTCCTTTAGTTCTAAGCAACTATTCGGTCAAACGGTAAGTCCGATATTCAGTCTTATTCTGTTGCGCTTTGCATCTAAATAGCGAAACATGCTCCGTTCAACCTCATTACCGCACTGTGCCTCAACGGGGAAGGACGCACGCGCTTGCTTTTCGCCTTGGTTTTATCTTCCGAGTGCGATTATATCAACACCTACTGTATTTTCAAACAAAGGATAATATAAAAAATCGATGGCTCGAACGCGACCACTTGACGCGGCAACCAAGTGGTGCCAATGACCTTAGAGCACAGACTAGGTAAAGCTACTACGAAAAAATAACATAGATACAAATAAAATGGATATGACTAGGCCGTAACGCATCCATTATTATGTATGCTCAGTAATATAACTATTAGAGTCGGAGTGTTTCTTTGTGACAGACAAACAGACAGAGAGAGAGAGAGAGACGGAGAGAAGCAAAGAGAGAGTCAGAAAGATAAAACTAAAAATTAAAAGATAATATAAAATAATTTAAGTTTATTATAATTTATTATGAGAGTACTAATTAATCTAGGTAAATTTTGTCTTAACACTGGAAAACAAACTATATTTTCCTTCGGTGATTACTTATTTTAGATATGTAACTGAAGTACTTTCCAAGTAAAATCAAAAAAATTTGCAAAAAGGCACCATTTTCAAAACATTAAAGTATCGAGTAAATATCTTGCTATTATGTTTCTGTCTTAATGGCGGAAAGAAAATGAATTGAAAAATCATATGTATCAATTATTACGTTGATCGGATATTTGGTTTAGTTATAATATCATGGCAAATTAGCATAAAATTTCGGATGCCCCCTCTTAAAGAAGAGCGTTCAAGACACACATAATTTTGGTGGTATGGTTCCTTATCCAAAGCCATACATACAATGGAGATACTTTTCTGTATTTATGTTTATTCGCCCGAGTTAGGTAATTATCAATTTAAAAAACCGACTTCAAAATTAGTAGGTACCTAAAACTACTGAACGAAACCAACGAAATTATTGTACAAATTTAATGAAATATCTATGGGACCAATCTAAAAATCCAAATCAGTTTTTAAATGATGGAGTTCTAAAGTAACAAACAACCAAATCATTGAGAACCTCCTTATTTTTTGAAGTCGGTTAAATAATCTTGCAGTACTGTACCGCACCGCCTTGATGCGGTTTGACCTTATAGGCAGTTATCTTCATATACCTACCTACATAGCAGAGCAAAAAAGCAGAGTGCGACGTTGCCGCTTCGTGCGAGTATTTGTACGGAACCCTCAGAGTGCGAGTCCTACTCACACTTGTCCGGTTTTTTTAGTAGGTAGGTATAAGAATCATAGCCATGTCCGCTTTAAATTAAATTAATTAATTTAGTAAATTAGGTAGGTACTTACCGACTGAACGCGCACAAATCCAGTCTCCTTTACAGGTACCTAGAAGGTACTTACCTACTGTCTCGTAAAAATTTTATTCAAGTAAATAGGTAAATAAAGCACACAACTAGACTACAACATAAATAAACACACTACTTTCCTGATAGCTACCGTAAAGATGAGCACAAAATACCTATGAACTTCTAGGCTGGAATGTAATTACTGTTTTAGTAGGTAGGTCCAATACTTACCTACCTAAGTACCTACTTAACCTTCGCGCTGGCAGGCCTGGCCAGACCTGGCGCTCTCCGCACTTTAGGTACCTATCAAGCTACAAGTAGCCGACTTATCGGAAGCGGGAACTCCCGTGCTCACTCTCACGCGATACACAGAGATAACGCGACGCGAAGAGTTACGCGATAGACAGAGAGGCAACTTCTAGGTTAATATAGCTATAGGTAGTTAGCGCTCGCGCGTCCTGAATTGCACTTTATTGTGTAGTAGCAAGAGTTGCTATGGTTTTGTGGAGTGACTCTCCTGGGTCCTGGGGCCTTACAGCTAGCTGTTAAAGCAATCCAGTTTAGGTGATGAAAAAATGTTGCGCGACCGCAAACCGTATCTGAGCGCGTTAAGGTTCACGTTCGCGTGATTTTCCGAACTGCGCTGTATTAACGTTAGTTTGATACCGATTTAGCAGTTGGCCGTAGGTAAGGCCCCAGGGGCCTTACGGACAACTGCTATTGCGGCACCAAACTAACGTTAGATCCGCTCAGTTGGAAAATCACGCGAACGTGAAAAGTACACAAGTTAAGAAAGTAAAACAATGAGGCGATGTTTAAATAAAAAACACAACCTTTTCTATATAATTTTATTGATTATTAAAGTACTTTTCAAGACAAAAATGTACCTTGAGATCGACAATATGCCATTTGATCAGGGGGCAGATTTGATAGTTTTCGAAAACTTTTTTCGTATACGTTTCGTTGCATACATTGCTGGGCTGAAAGGTATTCGAAATCTTTTTTCAAATTAGAGTGAAGCAATCTATACCGCTGATTTTAGTTCCTTCGCGTTTCCGCTGGAGGCGCTTTACAAAAATGTATGGAACAATACGTAAATGAAAAAAGTTTACGAAAACTATCAACTGAAAAAATAGTAATGTTGAAATTCCTGATATTATTTTAGTTAAATGTTAATTATTTACATTCTAAATTATTTAACTAAAAAAATGTATTATTATAAGACATTTTAAAGTAGGATTATTTTATTGTAAAGCGCCATCTACTGGATATCGATTGTATTACTAAAGGTGCTTGCAAAGGTAAGTTCGGTAAGTTATTGGTTTCGTTGCCGTAGTACTAACTATTATTATATTCTGTGTTTTCGTACAGTTTCAGTCTAATTCGATACTCCTAGCGCCATCTAAACAATCACTTTGGATCTATTTTAAGCGACACGAAATTTTCTAGAGGGTTAGTAGCGGTCGGCTGTGGTAACTAGGTAATATACTTTGACGATCTGTGTTGACGATGAACATAATATTGTCATAATGTAATCAAAGCGTTGCAAAGTTTCAGTTCGATAGGACCACAGAAAATAAAATAGAATCGTTTAAATTCTCTTTTCTGTAATTATGGCAATAAGTAGAATTATTATTATGATTCTGAGGTTTAAATAGATCGCTAAGATTTTTTTTTCCATTCTCATGGAATTTCCTTTAGGCATAGGCTAAGTATACTAAGTACCCACCCCTCTACGCCTTTAGGGTATAAAACGTCCTTGTCCATTCTAATACAACATGGCAACATACATATATATTCATAGACCCCGTTGTACTTATTTTGATCGTTATTTTCTGATGAATATTTTTTCAGGTCACCCTTGCAGTAAACTTCTTATGGCTGCTCTAGTCTTCACTAATATGGTTATGAAGGCAGTAAGAACTAGGTAGGAGTTAACCTAACAAGATTACGATGATAAAGACTCAACTGCAAAATGTAACGTAGGTAGGTAATAGACCAAAATGCATTTTAAATCCGATTCTCAGGCTAGGTGGCAGACATTCATTATCTTTGAGAACTAATCGTGATATTTTGTGGTTGTGGTGAGAGGGTGAAACTCTTTAGTCTATTGATATAGTCTGGTAGGATATTACATGGTGTAACTTTGATTTCATTTGACACAAAATGAAGTACCTAATAAGTACACAAAAAAAGGAGAACCTGACTCTTATTTTAAATTGGTAAAAATAAACTTTCGCCTTATTGTTGTTATTGTGTGACGAATCACAACATCAGGAAGTCACATAGGTCTCTCCAACACCTCAAAAATATATTATGACCCTCTTTATTGGGCAGTCGTTATAGGGTCTAATTACTGTAGCTTAGCCAAGTACACGAATTAAAATTAAAATAATAATATTGAAAGACTCTTTTGTTTGAGAGGCGTTGAGTTTTAGCGCCAACGTGAAAAAAACATGTCGCCTCAAATACAAATACAAATATTTATTAATAACACATATGTTACATGTCAATAAACTATAGATTCTGTCTTATTATAATTACATTGAATTTATTCATTATAATAATTGTAAAATTGTATAAATAATAATTTAAAATAGATTCATTAGTAGTATTACCCACAGAAGAGAAAAACCCATAAACCCTACCCCTCAGCCCTACCCCTACAGTAATTTAGTAGTAATTTTACCCTACAGTTGAGTTATTTCGAGTGGTGTGTTTGGGTGGATTATTAATATTTATTAAGACAAGTGTTCATAAAAGAGCTCTAGTGCAGGGAAATTAAATAACGAGGTAAAACATGTCGTTTCGTGATGTTTCCACCAAGCAATAAATAATAATCCGCCATTCAGACATTAACACTCGACAATACACAAATTTAGTAAAATAAAAGAGCCGACATATTTTTTCCACGTTGCCGCCTAAACTTTCTTTTTTCTGCATTAATTTATTTCATGACCATGGATCCAGTGTACTTCAGTCGGCCTTTTGTCTGCTTTTTTTTTTTTTTTTGTTAAAATTTTCATGAGCGTGGATTCAATGTCCTTTACTCGTAATATTAAACAGTTCATTTTGTCTTATTAGCGTCAAACAAGTCATAGTCACAGTCAGAGTCAAGCTAAGTAAGTCACGGTCAAGTCGAACTCATGCCCCTGTAAAGTGGTGAAGACTTTACAAGAGGCTCCTATGGAGTTTTGGAAACAACACGAAAAGACACGTTTCACCTCGTTATATCACTTGCCCACACTCGAGCACGTTTACGAGCACTTAATGAATATTAGTACACATTAACACTCGAAAATACACAAGTTTAGGAAAATAATCCAACGAGCCGACATGATTTTTCCGCGTTGGCGCCAAAACTCCCCTTTTGTCTGCTTTTTTTTTTTTTTTTTTTTTTGTTAAAATCTTCATGAGCGTGGATTCAATGTCCTTTACTCGTAATATTAGACAGTTCATTTTGTCTTATTAGCGTCAAACAAGTCATAGTCACAGTCAGAGTCAAGCTAAGTAAGTCACGGTCAAGTCGAACTCATGCCCCTGTAAAGTGGTGAAGACTTTACAAGAGGCTCCTATGGAGTTTTGGAAACAACACGAAAAGACACGTTTCACCTCGTTATATCACTTGCCCACACTCGAGCACGTTTACGAGCACTTAATGAATAATAATTCACCATTTAGTACACATTAACACTCGAAAATACACAAGTTTAGGAAAATAATCCAACGAGCCGACATGTTTTTTCCGCGTTGGCGCCAAAACTCCCTTTTGTCTGCTTTACTGTAGGATTGCCATAATATTCGTAAGTACTGATAAGCAATTATATTTTATAGGGTATAATCCTGAATCTATGGGTATAACATAGATTCAGTATGGTATAATCACGGTATAATAAAAAAAGGATATTTAAAAAAAAAACGAAGTGAAGTTAGAATGTGTCAACGGTCATATAAAAGTCACTTAAAAAAAAAAACCTTTTTTTTTGTTAAAATTTTCATGACCCTGGATTGTTTTGTTTAAATCCCTGATTATTTTTGAACTAATATTAATTTACAACTAAAATATAATATACACAAAAAATAAATAAAAAGTCCTAAGTGAACAAATCGCCACCATGCGGCAGGGTTCCCAGAATGTTTAATGGTTCCCTGGATTTAATATCCTTTAGTCGTAATCTTAATCAGTTTACATAGTCTTCATAGCGTAAAACAAGTCACAGTCAGAGTCAAGCTAAGTAAGTCACGGTTAAGTCAAACTCATGCCCCTGTAAAGTGGTGGAGACTTTACAAGAGGCTCCTATGGAATTTTGGAAACAACACGAAAAGACACGTTTCACTTCGTTATATCACTTGCCCACACTCGAGCACGTTTACGAGCATTTAATGAATAATAATTCACCTTTTAGTACACATTAACACTCGAAAATACACAAGCTTAGGAAAATAATCCAACGTACATTATCAGATCGGTCCAATAATGCACAAGCGATAATGTACACCAATTATCATGCTGTGCATTATTATGTTGTACAATATCATGCCGTACATTATTGACTCTGTTTAATAATGTACAGCATGATAATTGGTGACCATAAAAATTCAAAACTGAAGCTTCGTTTAGATTTGGACATTCCACCTCGAGTGTATTAGGTAGAAATTAGTGACAGAACCGACACAGAGTACCCCGACTCCACCCAGTCTTGTGGTCCCACCCCTAGAGTGTATATAAAAAGCGCGGGAGCCAGAAGCTCAAGGGAGGTCACTTCGCTTCGCCACACTCGACCTTCGCTTCACTACGGAGGTCACCGGCTCGCTGCGCTCGCCACCTCCCTCTTCACTCCGCTCGGTCTCGTATGGCTCGCTCTCACTCAGGAGCGACCGCAAGAGCTTCTGGTGGGAGCCCACCTGGAGTCAGACTTGAGTTGGTTAGGTTCGAAATGAGTGACAGATCGCCGCCTTAGTGCTTGAATGGCCAAGCAACCATTTACCAAATTTTACAGGAGACGTTTTTTTTAGTTTGTTATTAATGTATCTGAAATTTATTAAAATATTTGATGATTTAGGAATAATGTTGTATATATTTATATGATTGTCTATATTGTATTTTAATATGATAAGCATAAAACCGATATTTTTTCATTTATTTGTGGAGGTTGGATAAAATGCCTCCGTAGAAATTATGTAACTGGAGGTTGGACATAACGACATGGAAATAACCCATGAAAATGATTAGAGAGTTCAGTGCTTGTTTGTCCTATCTACCATCAAGACGTATACGTCATGTTCAACTTTTTAATGAATTTAATTAGAGCATATTTACATTATAGCCCTAGGGTCTCGTGGGGTACTTTGTGTCCTCCTTGGGCCAGGACTGAAGAAAGTCTAAATTTAGATGAGTACATTAAAAAAACTAAAAAAAACTGGGTATAGTGAGCATTCACATTTGAGACTTGTGAGGTAACTGGATGGTGAATTGAATGGCGGTAGTGGTGTATTGAGGTGATCTATGGTACGTAATATTAATAGGTGTTATTATTGATGGTTATTAGGGTGGGTCATTCATGTATGAAGAAAAAAAAAGTTACAGATTTTGATGATTAATAGTGATAAAAGGATGTTACAGTACCTCCTTATTACACACACGAAAAATTGTAAATATTGGATATCATCTTCTGCCTCCGGATTGGTTTTGAAATTTCACATAATTGAGAAAAATATGCTGTCAGAAAATTCCACTTAAAAGCCTCCAATGTTGTTAATATGTTCTATTTTTTTCTTATAAACTCAAATAATAAGCATATTCTTTGTTATTATGAAAACAGAAACACAAAAAAATAATTAAACGTCTCAATATTAATATTTTTATATTACTGAAAAATCCTTCTTACTGTTGAATTTCCGCAAATCTTCGCAGAACTCTGTCTGAGCCTTGATAAAGATTAATACTGCAGATTTGGTGCACAAAGTGTTTAATGCTTCTTTCACAGTCTTGATCGCCCTTTGAACTGTTTTTGTATGACATGGTAGGAGAAGCAGGCCTTAGTTTCCTTTGTGTGATTATGCGAACTTTCAAAATACGACCCGCAGCTAACTCACGAATGTGATTTTGTGGGTCAGTCAACATTGCGAGCAACAAGTTCTTAAGGTGAGCAAATAACTGTTTATTGTGATCACAGGATAATATCAAGATGCAGAAATTAACTTCTAAAGGTGTCATGATCCATCTTTGAAAATAGGTCGAGTCTTAACAGCGAATCAAGTCTTAGCATATCCTTTGACAAAATTGGATGCTAAAATCACTAAGATTTGAAAAGGAACTTCCGTGGAAACATAAAACTGAAAAATACGGCTAGCCCAGGTTAGCCATCAGGCATTAGTGATTTGTTTGCTAAATCATCTGGAAAAATGCCCATTATCACAGCAAAGACAATTTGGTACAGATATATTGATCAGCACTTAGATGTTTGATTGTTAGTTCCAGTAAATCTGAGAAAATTGGTTGAAACTGACCAACACTATTGTTTTTACAGTTTTCCAGTAATTTTCCAATTGTACCTATAAATGTTGGAGGACCCAATGTAACGCCGTCAATATAATATGTAAGCAAATGTCGCAATGGTAATTCGTTCTTGGTAAGAATTTATTGCAAAGAATTATTTAATAATTTTTCCAGTAAACGTATGATTCCTTCAAATTTTTCAACGTTCACATTCGTTCCATCACACCTTATTGCCAATGAATGTTCTATTGATATGTCTTCTTTATAGCAGTAATTGAAAATAGCTTTTTCTACGACTTGGGAGAAGCGGCCAGAGGTTAGTGCAATGTAACCCAAATAAATCGAGTTAAGGTATTTTATCAATAAAATATGTACTTCTATCACAATCCGTTTGCAACATTTACGATCTTTCTTTGATTTAAATCAAAGTTTATCTTGTTACCGTCAAAATATAACACAAAATTTTAACCTAACCGCAGTGTTACCGACGTGTAAAAAGTGTCGCGCTAGGTGCAATCTATGCTCCCTTCCTCCACACCTCATGCCTAATATGATCAAAACTTAGACGTGTATTTGTATAATTTAGAGAATAGGCTATATTTAGAGGTAAATAGGCATAAAAAATTGTATTAAGCTGATTTTAACGTTGTCTTATTGATCTACGAAATTACTCATTTTTTTTTCAAAACTTTGATTCTAATCCCGAGGCAGTTAATGTTAATTAAATCTAAGCTTTTCAGCCAATAAATCACCTTTTAAACTATTTCACACACAATTCGTTTACACTTGTTATCGCTTCGAGGTTCGAGCAAAGAAAGAGGGCGATTACTTTTTTTTTTTATGAGTGACTTTTACTGTTGGCCTTTTGGCCTCTACAGCTTGACCGGACTAGTTAGCGAACGCAGAGTGCGTTCGGCATAACTTGGTGGTTAAGTTTATAGGCGACTAGCACAAGGGCACCTCGAAGGTACGAACCTCGGCTTGGGCCGTCGCCGGGAGTGGGAATCAGACTTGCCCAGGCACCCCAGAGGGGGTGTGCCCTAGAACCCTAACGGTTTGTTGAATCGAATGATTATTTGGAGAAAATCTAACCGATCTTCTAACAGATCCTGTGGGTCTACGATCCTGCCGGCGGGATCGCTGTGTGTGTGTGTGCCTCTGGTAACCGACGCCTGTACCAAAAACTGAATATTTCCTATTGCTAGGAGCAGTCGGATAGGGTGAGCCCAACGCCGCCGCGGTGACGACGGCGATGGGGTCGTCCGGGTCGCCCAAGATGTTTCTAGGGTGTCTACGGAGAGGAGGAGGGTCTGTCACGTCTGTCGAGTAGTTTGAGGATTTTACTACAAGAGGATTGGGGTGGTGAGGCGCCGCGTCAAAGTAGCGGCGGGAGGTATACTTAAGGTATTGAATCATGGATGGTACGTAATATTGGTCGGTTGGACATTCAAGCACTAGGGCGGCGAGATCTAACACAGTTGTACTCCTCACTCCGCTTCACCACCAAAAAGTTTTGATGGTTCTCATATTTTTAATCTGTGACTAACTTACACTATCTTGTTCAAACGAAGCATGGATTCGACAGACGTCATAGAATCAACAGCCAATAAGAGCAGAGACATTTCAGCAATATTAGCCAATACGGGCGATGCCACCTTTTATCATGTTGTACATTATCGGTCGTACATTTTCTGCCCGTTTCGTCAAAACACGGCCCGTATTGCACGACATGATAATGTACGGCATAATAATGTACAGCCCGATAAAACGTGGACTTTTCCCACATACATGGATTATTGCCTGTACAATCCTGGCTGTGCATTCCTTGGCATACTTAATAGACACGAGCCGATAATTGACGGCCAGTGTTGTACGACATGGATTGTACAGCATGACATTCGATGTACATGTACACCAAATATCATGCTGTACATTAACATGCCGTGGAATATCGTGTCGGCAAATATCATGATGTACATTATAGACACCCTGACCTATCAATGGTTGTACGTTGTATTGTATTGTATTCAAAATCATTAAATTTTACTATTTTCGGCCCAGTTTTAATTTGTTTGATTTGGTTCATACATATTTTGCATATTACTTTAGAAGTTATGTTATGCCTAGATGATTTATAAGAATTATTATCGGGTAAAAGAATATGGACTTGCCAGAAGATATTGAAGTTAGTGATGAAGAGGAAGAGATCACCGCCGAAACAGTTCTTAGAACTCTACAAAATGCTTGGCAGAACGAGCGTTTGGCTCCAGAGATCCTTCCTCACAGAAACGACATGGTAGAGTGCATGCTAGGACAAATACAACATATGGAGCGCAACATAAACAAGTTACCAAAAACTGACCTTCGAGCCTCTATTCACAGAATGGAACTCAATAGAATTAAGTTTTTAATTTGCAATTATCTCAAAACTAGGCTTAGTAAAATAGAAAACCTTTGCATACCTATAATAAACGAAGAGAAACAGAGAATAGAAAATGGTAACAGTTATTTAACTCCATCTGAATATAAATATGCTCTGGACTATTTATCAAACATGGAGAGTCATATAAAAACTGTAGCGTTAGACAAGATGCCTGGAAACATGCAAGTGTTTGAAATGAGTAAAATAGCAGTGTACCCTAACTTACAGACTCATGTGTTTTTGAAAGCAAATGAGACGGTGAATGGTGTTGTGCTGGAAGATCTAACGGGTGATGATGAAGAAATAGATTTGGAAGGTAAGTTATCTCCTACGGACAGGATAGCAAGTATGGTTTTTATTCTTATTCGAGTGTAGGTAATCTCCAGTTCGGAACATCTCTACCTCAATGATTATTAGTTCTGTGACAGATATGACCGACCGACTGCTACTTTAGCTTGCTAGATATCTTGGTAACTTTGGGTTTCTGGTCCAAATCGTGGCAAAATTTGAGCGATCAGACCCGACTCCCCAAACAAAGCAGCGAGAAAAGCGATGGGACCAAACTCCCGCACCCTGAACCCACCGAATGGGATCGCAGTGCTGGCCTGCCGTCACTGCGTCTCACTGAGGCAGATGTTCACAGTTTCCTCGACAATCCGTTTAGGCGTGCTGTCAAAACATAGGACCTCTTCCGGAAACTTCAGTCTGGGTACAATTGAATGATGTTTCATTTCAAATTAAATTTTCATGTAGTAAGAGTTCCAAAATATTATATAATTGGGCCGGATACAACTGTAAAAAACTGGACATTTAGCAACCCTAAATGTATAATTCAGCTTGCAACTATTTAATTTTAGTGTTGTTACAATGTTTTTTTTGGGGTCTGTGGTTGTCACACGTTTTAGTGCTGGTCATTCAGCCTATACATATTTATGTGGTACTTAGTTACTGTTATTTGTTTCAGAGGGATCACAACACATACTACAGTACAAGCCTATTGCTGATCTGGTCAAGAATGGAAAAGTGCAACTTATTTAATAGTATACCTATTACTGTATTTTTTGCATATTGCCCTTGTAAATAAGTGATAATCTACTAATTGTACCATTATACATACTTTATACAAGGCATTATAGTTTTTTGTTTAAATAGCTGTCTCGTATCCAGTTTAAAGTGTATTTATAAACAAACCTGCAGGCTTAGTTGTTACTAAGCTTGCTGCTGTGATAACATTTTGCTCTACTTTTTAATCTGTGTGCATACATTACGAAGTTATAATTTGGAGGTTTTAAAAAAAACTGTCCCTGCCAAGAAATTATAACATTCCAAGATTTTTTAGGAAAATATAGGGACCAGTATTATAGTTTCATTTACGTATTTTGCACGTCTATGGCTTGTCTTCAGTTGGATCAATGCTCCAAATAGCATGCCGCTTCGATCTCCGTCATCTTTTCAGTAGCATGTTAGAGTCAATCCAAATGTCTAATTTCGCACATAGTAAACTTCGAAAGCAGTTGGCCGTGCGAGTAGAGGTACAAAAAATGCGGCACAGTGTCTATCCTGAGGTCTGAGCTCTCTTGCCGAAAAAAGAGTGGACCAAAATTGTATCTGGGTTCGAATGCTAGGTCTGCTGTCGGTAAATACATTTAAAATAAGGGAATTATTCAGACTGCAGACAGTTGCTGTTCTCTCTATTTGGATCATCTACACCTGACACCACAGATATACACAACTCTGTGCCTGACACAATATATTTCACATACATTTTTTACAGACATCTTTACACTCAGTATATACAGGTTTTCAGTATATAAAAGGTACTCTTTGTTTACACTATCATTGTCATATACAAAGTACTAATTGTGACAACTGATACGACTTACCAGTTTTCTAACGCAGTGAGAGGTTGAGTAATACACACTAATATAACGGAGTCTCTTTACACTTTTTAATTACAGATCAATTTATTATTTACTCGAAGATTTATTATTTTTAAGCACTTGACAACATATTGTTATTTTTCTGACAGACCTTACTTCACAGTTCACAATCACTCTTGTTTTAATTTTGATTATAGAAAAGTTTCTAAAGAGGTTGCACTTAATGCTATGACAACCTCAACACTTTCCCTCATTAATTAAGTGCATGGCACTGTAGACCCAGGGCATTACGAATTGCTATGAGTCTTGGCTTTGGAACTGCCTTAGTCATAAGATCTGCTAATTGACTAGTAGTGACAGTCTTTTGCACATCCACAAGTCCTTCTTGTACAGTCTCTCTCACAAAGAAATGTCGTATACGGATATGCTTCGTTCTCTTATGGAACTCAGGGTTGTTCGCGAGACGTATGGCAGCTTCATTGTCTACTTTCAATGTAGGTATTCCATCCATATTGGTAAGTGAGCTGAATATTCTCTGGAGCCATACTAGTTCACGAGCACCTTCGCTTGCTGCTACTATCTCGGCTTCTGTAGTTGAGATCGAAACTGAAGGTTGACGTTGGCTTAGCCAAGAGACAATCCCTCCAGCAAAAAGACATGCTACTCCTGTTGTAGAGCGTCCTGTTTGCTCGTCTCCTCTATGATCTGCATCACTATATCCTTCTATTATGCCAGATACGTGCTGCGCTGTATACTTGATACCATAAGAACAAGTGCCTTTGATGTACCGCATAATTCGCTTTACGCGTAGCCAATCTTCTTTTGTTGGATTTTCTAATTTTCTAGAAACTACTCCAACAGCGTAAGCAATATCAGGTCGTGTCCCTGTCATTAGATAAGCTAATGCACCCACTGCCTCTCGATAAGGAAATTTCTTATCTTCAGTATTTTCAACTTTCCCTAATTCAGAAGTTCTTTCTATGGGTGTTGAGACTGGGTTACAATCCATCATTCTAAAACGTTCCAGTACCTTCTTGGCGTATGACTCTTGATTGATTGTAATAGAACCATCCTTTGATTGGACAATTTCAAGTCCCAAGTAGTATGACGCTGGCTTGCTGGTGATCTTTAGCGTTTCACCTAGCTCCTTCAAGAATTGGTTCGCCAGTTCTTCATCAGTAGTAGCTACAAGCCCGTCATCCACATACAGGGTTATCAATATTTTCTTGTTGCCTATATTTTTCGTAAACAGACAACAATCAGATGAATTCTGTATGAAGCCTTTTTCTAGCAAAATCTCTTCAAAGCATGAATTCCAGCACCTGGGAGCTTGCTTGAGACCGTACAAACTTCTTTTGAGTCGACATACATTTGATGTACCATCGCTGAAACCATTTGGCTGCTGCATGTAGATTTCTTCTGTTAGCTTGCCATTTAGAAATGCAGTCGAGACATCAAATTGTGCCAAATATAACTTCTCTTTGGCGGCGACACTTAATAAGGCTCTAACCGTGGCCATCCTTGCAACAGGACTGAATGTTTGTTCATAGTCAACTCCTTTCTGTTGCTTAAATCCTTTAACTACAAGCCTTGCCTTATATTTGTCAATAGTACCATCTGGGTTTCTCTTGATCCGAAAGACCCACTTACATGGTAGCGCTTTTCTATTCTTCGGTAACTTGCAGAGCGTCCAGACATCATTTTCTTTGAGTGAGTTCATTTCACTCGCCATCGCACCTAGCCACTCAGTTTTGTCATCCCTTAAAACAGCTTCCTTGTACGTTTCAGGATACAACTCTGTGCCTACGGAGCACACGTAGTCTTGAAATCTTTCAGGGCGTGAGAGATTAGCTCGATCGCGCAAGTTATAATGTCGAGGTGTTGTGTCCATTGACAATGGTTCAATTATTTCTAGCTGCTCATCAGCATCAACAAACTCTTCGTTTGCACTCTCATCATCTCGGGTAACACTTCTATCTCCCGAAATTTCGTCATCGTTTCTATGTCTTGAAACTTCTTCATGAACTTGATCTTGACCTACTCTATCTCCCTCTAGAGCATGTTCATGACCAGTTTCTTGCTCTACAGTACTTTCTGGCAAATTTTCTTGCATTAAAGATTGGTTATCTCCCTCTGAATTTATAGGCATCTCTGTAGATATCCGGAATTCGACATCAGTCTGGAAAGTGATGTCTCTCGACTTCAATGTTTTATTTCCGTCCCAAATACGATAACCATCATCGTTTTCATACCCTATAAGCTTGCCTTTTACTGCTTTTTTATTGAGCTTCTTGCGTTTTTGTTTAGGAACGTGAGCAAAACATTCACTCCCGATTACCCTCAAGTGACTTATCTTAGGCTTCTTTCCATACCAGAGTTCGTATGGCACTTTCCCATCAACTCTAGTTGGACCTGTCCTATTTAACACGTACGCGGCAGTGTTTATAAGCTCTGCCCAAAGCTTTTGCGGTAATTCTCCTCTTGTATGTAGCATGGATCTAGCAGCTTCAACTAAGGTACGGTTTTCTCGCTCACTACACCCATTTTGTTCCGGGGTGTAAGGCATTGTCAACCGTTGTTGAATGCCATGTCTTTGAAGGATATTGCTTACCTCTTTGTTATCAAATTCTCCACCGTTATCGCTTAGAATTGTTTTTACGTGATATCCAGTGGTCTTAGCTTCTTGAAGCATTTGAAGAAGTTTATCCTTAACTTCAAATTTGTTCTTTATGAAATAGACCATTCGATACCCAGAGTAGTCGTCTTTGAACAGTACATAATATTTAAATTTAGACATACTTTCTACAAATGGACCACAAACATCAGTATGAATCAATTCTCCTGCAGTTGTTGCTCTTTCTCTTGTTCCAAATGGTTTTCTGTGTGACTTCCCGTAAATACAGCCTTCGCATTTCATATTGTCAGGACTCAACTGTATACTAAGCTCTCTCTTGACAAGGCGAATAATATGCTTCTTGTCCTGATGAGCAAAACGCTCATGGTATAGCTGTAGCATGTTAGAGCCAGTTACAGCATTCACTTCTATGGTCTTAGGTTTTATTGGCATGACCGTCTTCATGTCCAATTTATACAGGCCACCATTTTTAATCCTTTTTCCAACTACAATTGCATCGCCATTTAAATCCAGCCTGCACTCCTTGGTGGTGGACGTAAATATGCTATCTTGCAGTTTATCTTGTGCTGCTAGCACCGAAAATAGATTCTTGGTCAGTGTTGGCACATACCAAACATTGTTTAGAGTGAGTTTCAACTTTTTGCCGCTAAGATTTGATTCAACTTCCACAGACCCTTTCCCTTTTGCAGGAACTATAGTCCCATCTGCTGTTGTAACAGTGTGGTTCGAATCTAACTCCTCAAACTTTATGAATACATCGCCTTTTACTGAAATGTGGGTTGTTGCTCCATTATCGACAAACCAGCTCTCTCTGTCTTGAATTTGTGTATTGGAACAAGCATTCACCATCAGCGAAATATTTTGCACTTGCTTAGAAGCAGCTGCTGATGTGCCTGGTGTGGGCTTGGGCGGCCTCCCGTCCTTGATCCACTTCTTGCACTTCCGCACTATGTGTCCTTTTCCAGAGCAGTAGTTGCAGATCAGCTGTTTCTCGTTGCTTTGCTTCTCTCTCTTCTCTTCAGTGCGAGCTGCCACTAAAGCCTCTTGCTTAAAATCTTCTTTATTCCCTAGTGCTCTCTCAAAAGCACACAGGTGACTTGTCAAGTTGTTTACCGTCCTTTCTCTTTGGTTAAGTAACAACCAGCTTGATTTAAACGCAAAATATCGTTCGTCTAGGGTGTCAAGGATTTTGCAGATCAGAAATAAGTCCGGCAGCTTCATGGTAGCGTCCATCTTTGTGATCTCGACATTCAAACTGTTCCAGATATTTTTCAACTTTGACATGTGAGTGGATATGTCATCCTCCTTATTGTACTGCAAACTGAAAAATTCTGTACACAAAGTGTACGCCCTATCATCCGACTGTCCATCAAATAATCTATGCAATTCCTGCCAAACTTCTTTTGCTGTGTTAAATCTCATCACCTTTTTGAGCGTATCTTCGGACATATTAGTGGTAAGTATGAGCAGAGCGCTACATTCGGTCTTTCTATACTTCGCCAAGGCTACATTATAGATGCCGACTTCAGCGTCACCAACTCCTCTGGCAGGGGCAACGGGTCTTTCGAGGGTGCCCTCGGCTGCTTCCATAGCACCTTCTACGCCTCGTAGCATTATGGAGATTTTATATTTCCATGTGGCCCAGTTCTCTTTCCCTTCCAGATTACCTATCTGTAATTTTGTTGTGAAATTATCCATTTTTCTCTTTATGTATTACTTCGATTTAGTAGTACCTCTGTAAGCCCATAACCTGTGACAACTAATACGACTTACCAGTCTTCTAACGCAGTGAGAGGTTGAGTAATACACACTAATATAACGGAGTCTCTTTACACTTTTTAATTACAGATCAATTTATTATTTACTCGAAGATTTATTATTTTTAAGCACTTGACAACATATTGTTATTTTTCTGACAGACCTTACTTCACAGTTCACAATCACTCTTGTTTTAATTTTGATTATAGAAAAGTTTCTAAAGAGGTTGCACTTAATGCTATGACAACCTCAACACTAATACTTTGTCTATGACACTATGCAATAGTGGAGCAATATGCAATGTTCACAGCCAGTAAGTAGTGTTTGGAAATCTATGACATTAATATATTAAAGCATAGTCTGAAGAGGCTTTTGTGCACCAATTTTTATTCAATATAACAAAATGTATAACATCAGAAAAATATATTTAATCCAATGCAATATTATCACATTTATTAAGGCAGACACATTTACAAATTCAAACATTCATTAAGTACAACTTGTAAGCTTAACACAGCCAGGTGTAAGCAGTGTTTGGAAATCTATGACATTAATATATTAAAGCATAGTCTGAAGAGGCTATTGGGCACCAATTTTTATTCAATAAAACAAAAGGTATAATAACATCAGAAAAATATATTAAATCCAATGCAATATTATCACATTTATTAAGGCAGACACATTTACAAATTCAAACATTCATTAAGTACAACTTGTAAGCTTAAGGCTACAATTCACTTTCACTTATCAAATATTCAAAGTGGCATTCACTGGGCCTTTTTACATCAATATGTCCAAACATTCACTGCATTGCTTGCTGACTGTCACCTGAGGTACAGTGGCCGGCAAACAACTTGAGCCAAAGTCGACGTAGTGGGGGTAAGTTCGCGCATGCGGCCGACTGATCGGCCAATCGCCTCTTTAAACCTCTCAATAACCTCTTTTTCCACCAACGATACCTTAAAATCGTCTATAACGCACTCAAGGTCATGGCTCAAGTTGTGTGCTGGTTACTATACCAAAGGATCAAGAAGTGGCCAGATATTAATCTTAAAAATTTAAAAATCATGTAGGCATCTTAGGCTGTGACCTGATAAGCCTAATTACTCAAATCGATTATAAACGAAATTGTAATTCTACATTATCAATAAGTAGTGTAAGTACGTAACATATATTATAATATGTAAAATTATAATTACAAGTAGGTAGAATTGGGACTTAAGTTATTTTTGGTCCTGTATAATAAGGAAATTATTTAAAAAAATGTTACACTTAAGTAAGTGGCATTTAATAAATGCCATTATCTAGCACCTTTGTGACGTTTTGTAAACTTTTATCTGGCATCAGCTGAAATAATAATTGTATAATAAATAGTAGAAGAAATTAGCTATTAATTAGCGTTTTCTCAGGATTAAATAAATAAATAATAAATATTCGGGACATTTTTGCACACACGGTCATCTGACCCCAAACTAAGCAAAGCTTGTGATATGGCTGCCAGAGACTGATATAAATACATATATAGCTTTAAATACATACTTAAATAGATATTAACACCCAGATATAGAACAAACACAAATGTTCATCGCATAAATGTTTGTCCTAGATGGGAATCGAACCCACGCCCCCAAGCTCAGAAGGTAGGTTCACTACCAACTGGACCAACGGGCTATCAAATTTTATTATCAGGGATTGGAACAATTAAACGTATTTAGCAATGTTACTAATATTAATTTTATAGGAATCTCTTCTAGTATCTTATTGTGGAAATTGACTTGGTTACTTGTAGTAACTAGTACCTATCCGGTATCCGCCAATAATCATACTAATATTATAAATGCGAGAAGTTTGTTGGTTTGTATGTTCCTCTTTCATGCAGTAACTGAGAAACGAATCGTCCTGATTTTTTGCATGGGTATAGTCACGGTATAGTTCAAGGGTCGGAGAGTGACATATACTTTTCATCATCATCATCATCACCATTTTTCATCACTATGCGGGTGAAACCGCGGCGCGCAGCTAGTAACAGATAATTTGAATACCTACCGGTACACACTCATACATTTTTCGTGTGCAATTCTCCTAAATAGTAGTAAGTACATTTTGAGGGTTTAACTTACTTAAATTGAAGGTATTAATTAATATCACTTATTTATCAATATACTCTTACAAACAAACAAGCATATTTTTATCAATAATATAAGTACATATATAAAAGTTTGGTACGGTATTAGACAAGTTTCTATTGAAAACTAAACTTACTGAACAACTTTATTTAAACACTGAGAATGTACATGGTCACTGTACATCATAAAGAACATTACAATATGTGAGGTTTTAAAAAAAACTGTCCCTGCCAAGAAATTATAACATTCCAAGATTTTTTTAGGAAAATATAGTACCAGTATTATAGTTGAGTAACTATATGAAGATGTACGCTAGGCATGTCAGGCTTGCTCTCCTACGCTTATTTTTCCAAAAAAATATACAAAAACATGTACACAAAACATTGTTTTGCTACACGCTTTAGGGCAAAACACCAGTAAGAGATGGTTTCATCTACAAAAAAATATTTATTCATTTGATGATAAGCGAGCAGCATAGGTTGATGGTCCTAATTGCCTATCACAGTGTCAAAATTTAGATTATATCTGTTAAGATGTTAATTTCATCATTCTTATCCATCTGTCCAGTTTGTTTTTAAACGCATTTATTGATTTCCATGCGACCATTCCTCAGGCAACCTTTCAAAATAAATAAATAAATAAAATTTGTGTAAAATAAATAAAATAAGTAAAGTGTGGCGAAACAATGTCTTGTGTAATATTTTAAGCAGAAGAACACGTCACTTAGAGAAAAGTCCTCCTCATTGGCTCTTTGTTATAACATTCAAGTTCGTAGTTTCTACAAATGTATGTTCTCATCTGCGTCGACAAATTTGATGTGTTCGGCATGAGCGTTGGCTGAGAGCTCCCGCAAGCTCTGCTCGGAGGCGGGGCCGAGCTGGCGCACCATGCTGGTGAAGTGGCCCGCCTCCATCTGGAGCAGCTCGTGCGGGTGACCTGCTTCCACGATACGGCCGGCTTCCATCACCTGCCCGAACATTTGCATATTACTATCTATACAAGGTACAAGAGCTACAAAGAACTACTTTTGGCTTAGTACAGTTCCCTTCGCGGAATAGGTGTACTAAGACAAAAATAGTTCTTAAGAAGTTCTTTCTTTAAAAAAAATATCCTGTATTACTATATCAAGCGATATTTTTCCCTATTTAAAAGTTGGTCCCATAGTAAAACTAGTTCATAATGATAAGTACTTTTACTATGGGACCAACTTTGTAATAGAAAAACAAAACACCTGGATATTTTTAGCATAGCTGTAAAAGGCATCCGATGACATTTTGATTAGTATTTTTTTCCCCCGACGCAAACAGAGGATTAATTAGTATAAGTTTAACATGTGTGTCTGTCTGTGGCATCGTAGCTCCCGAACGGATGTACCGATATTTTTTTGTTTGAATGTTGACTTGATCGTGTCTTCTTAGCTATTTATGATTCATGAAAATATGATTAGCCGTTTGAAGATCATCAACTCTTCATCATCGTCATTTCTCCACCTTCGGTTTTTCCTCCAAAATATAACCTCAATTGCTTCAAGCGAAGAGTGAATAGAGTCCTCAAAGGTAGGCAACGCACCGCCAATGCCCCGGGTATTGTAGGTGTACACGGAGATACAAATTAAAGATTTGGTCTGGTCGTACTTTGTTTATTGAGTACCAATCCGAAGACAAAAAGTTACAAACTCTGAACTACTATACTTAATTTTAAAAACATCTCGACTGCGCGTTTTAATGCCACACTAACGCCATCTAGTTTTATTTGATGGAACTACATTCTTATACATACCGCCCACCAAGGACGAATTAAATTTGTCCTTACCAAAATTGGCATCCGCCCACCGTGGAAATATCGAGAATCTAACTATTACTTTACAAATGTAGGATGTTGTTATCCTTGGTGAGGGTGTACAAATTAAATATTCCTGACAATAGGCCTTTAACTAATACATTATCTGTAGGTAACGCATTAAACTTAAATAAACCGCTAACAAAAACTTACAATAACACACCTTAACTATTTTGTATGGGAAAGACCATTTGTATGGTCAATCGGCCAGTGGCAGTATACACAATTTAGATGTTGGCCGTTTGATTTCACAATTATTTTTCGTGCGCAGAGAAACGACACGAGTGATATTGTCCGTCCCTGAATGTTTAGCAACCACTCGGCCAAGAAGCCACCTACATGGTGCCACGTTTTCTTCCTTTACTAAAACTATATCTCCGACCCCGGGTTCTGGATTTTGATAAGCCCATTTATAGCGATGGAGAAATTTTGTAAGATAATCTTGCGACCACCTTTTCCAAAAGTTCTGCAACAACTTTTGCGTGAATTGCCATCTTCGCAAGCAAGTCGAGTTTGAAATTTCAAAATTATGATCCGGGGCAGTGATTAGAGGTTCACCAACCAGAAAATGTCCTGGTGTTAGAGCATCGATTGCATCAGATTCTGTATCTAACCGCGCTAAAGGTCTCGAGTTTAAACAGGCCTCAATCTGTACCAAGACGGTAGACAACTCCTCATATGTTAAAGTAGTGTCTCCGATAACCCTTTTTAGGTGAAATTTCGTCGATTTGATCCCAGCTTCCCATAACCCTCCAAAATTTGGAGAAAGGGGGGGGATAAAATGCCATGCGGTACCATTATTAGCTAGAGTAGCCGATATTTCCTTAAGAATGCCTGATTTTTCTGATGCAAACAAAGTTTGTATCTCACGAGATGCCCCAACAAAATTTGTACCGTTATCACTCCAAAGGTCTGTGCAGTGACCTCGACGTGCGACAAACCGTTTGAAGGCAGACAAGAATCCTTGTGAAGTTAAATCGCTAACTGCTTCTAAATGTACTGCCCGCGTAACCATGCAAATAAATAAGCAAATGTAGCCCTTATAAGCGTGATGGCCTCTACCCTTTGTTGTCCTAATATATACTGGCCCAGCATAATCAACACCGCTAGTTTTAAAAGCTCTTGCTGGCTTTCCTCTTGCTGCTGGCAATTGTCCCATCAGTTGATTAGATGATGCTGCGTTGTATCTAATACATGTGACACACTTTCGGACGAAAGCCTTGACTGACGCTTTGGCTCCTAAAATGAAGAACTTTCTGCATAAATATGTCAACATGAGTTGAATACCTCCATGAAGCGTCTTTGCGTGTGCATCAGCTACAATTAAATCCGTAAGTGTGGACTTCTTTGGCAGTAAGATTGGATGCTTTACATCTTCATCAAGCGATGTGTTGTTCAATCGACCTCCAACTCGCAGCAAGCCCTTGTCATCAATAAAGGGGTTCAAGGATTTGAGCGAACCCTTTATTTTACTCCATATACCGTCCTTTCGAATGAGATCTAACTCTTCTTTGAAATGTTCGCCTTGACATTGCTTCACACATATTTCGGATGACTGCAGCAATTCCTGAGATGTGAGATACTCATGACGATTTCTTTCGTTAGGTGGTTTCAACAGTTCAAGAAATCGTCGGCAGTAAGCTACTACTCGTATCAATTTCGTAAACGATGAGTATCGATTCCAAATAAGCAGGCCTGCTACTACAACATGACACTTTATCTCTTCCAACTGAGTCTCAATGTGTGTAGGTTTGTTGTAATTTACTTCATTGCTTCGCAAAAAGTCCGGACCGCTAAACCACATTGTGTTGTTGTGTAGTTCCGTAGGGGTTATGCCTCTGGAAGCGCTGTCAACCGGATTCAAATTAGTTTTTACGTGTGACCACTGATTTGAATTTAATGTTGTCAATATCTCGGAAACCCGATTCGCAACAAACGTTTGCCAACGACTAGGGTGACTGTTGATCCAAGCTAGGACCACAGTTGAATCTGTCCATGCCCGAATGTGTGACCGATCAATTTTCAAGACTTCTGATACTTCCACTAGCAGTCTAGTGACTAGGACTGCTCCACACAACTCCAATCGAGGGATGGAGACTTGCTTTATGGGTGCTACTTTAGTCTTGGCTGTAACTAAAGTAACATGGACGTTCCCGACTACATCGATTCTTCTTAGGTATACCGCCGCTGCATACGCCACCTTTGACGCATCGCAGAATCCATGCAGCTCTATGACGGAATCGTCAATATTAGTGCCAAGCCATCGAGGTATGTTTACTTGCGTCAAAACGGACAATCCTTCCCGGTAAGTATTCCATTCATCTAGTACTTTTCCTGTAACTTCATCATCCCAATCTATCCCTGATATCCACAGCTTTTGAATTAGTATTTTTGCTACTATTACACAAGGCGCCGCCCATCCTAGCGGGTCGTATAACCGTGCAATATGAGATATAACTTTTCTTTTTGTTACAGGTCCTGGTTCCGGCTGCTGTGTCACCGAGTAGCGGAATTCATCGGTTCTTCGATTCCAGGTAAGTCCTAACAGCTTTACTACTTCATCCGTTTTTAGCTTTAATTCCTCACGAATATCAATCTTGCTCTCTGTCTTCTCCTTAATTGCTTGTAATAGCTCATCGCTATTACTCATCCATTTTTGTAGTTCAAATCCACCCTTTTTGAGCAATTCATTCATTTCCTGATAGATAATCATTCCTTCTTTTACAGTGTTGCATCCAGTAAGCAGATCGTCCATATAATAATCGTCGATTACCCTTGTAGCTGCAGCGGGATATTTGGCACCTTCATCGTGAGAAGTCTGCTGCAGACTCTTTACGGCCAGATATGGAGCCGCCGCCGTTCCAAATGTCACTCTCATCAATCGATAGTCTTCCGCCTTCGCATCTGCGCTGTCCTTCCACAACAACCTTTGATAATCTGTATCTTTTTCAGCTACTTTAACCTGGCAATACATCTTTATCACATCTGCTGCTAGGCATATGGGATGTTGTCTCCAACGCATCAGCAAGTGTCTCAGATCCGGTTGTAAAGTAGGTCCCACCATTAATGTATCGTTTAATGATACCCCATTCTTGTATTTACAGGACGCATCGTATACAACCCTGATTTTCGTGGTGTCCTTATCGTTCCTTACAACCACGTGATGAGGTAAGTATACTGACAAAGCATTATTCTTTTCTGTTTCAGGAATTTTCTCCATGAATCCCAAGTGTAAGTACTCTTCTATAACCTTTTTATACTTATCTTTTAACTCTTCGCTTTTCTTAAACCGCACTTGTAACCCATTCAATCTTTTTTCAGCTATCGCCCTTGAGTCACCATCAACACATTCCGGTCTCTCGGTTTTGAATGGAAGTCTGACAACGTACCTTCCCTCTGAATCCCGTACGGTTGTTTCTGCAAAGAATTTTTCGCAGCGAGTTTCTTCTTCAGTCATCATCTTTTTGTTCGACTTTGGCTCAGCTTCCAATTCCCAAAACTTTTTTAACATCTCATTATCTTCAACGCACACATGCATCGCAACTACCTTTGCTGACGAGGCCTGCGACCTTTGGCACATGCCCGATAAAATCCATCCGAGAGATGTCGCTTGAGCCAAAGGATATCCTTGTGGACCTTTTCTTATTCCCTCTTGTATTACTTGTCCGTAGATATCTGCCCCTAACAAAACGTCAATTCTGTTGGGTGTATGATACTGAGGATCTGCTAAACATATATCCGTGTCTAGCCAGTCCAGTTCTTCCACCTTGCAGGTTGGAAGAGACGTGGTGATTGATTTGAGTACATACGCTTGTACCTTAATAACTACATTGTTATCTATCCGCGACTGAATTCTCAGTTCTACCATGTGCTTGGACACAGTAGTGCTATTGCCTTCCAATCCTGATATTATTCCTCTGACTGGGTGTTTCTTAATACCCAAGTATTGCACCGTCGCTTCTGAGACAAAAGAGGCCTGAGAACCCTGGTCTAGCAATGCCCTGATGTAACGCCTTTGTCCTCTTTGTGATTCTGCCCAAACGACGGCCGTTGCCAAAAATACCTGTTTATTCACGGATACCTGACCAAAACACGAGACCACTGGCGCGACGTTCAACGAGCCCGAGGGTGCCGCTGGCGTTCCAGCGGTTGAACCGACTAAACCTACCCCGGATGTTGAGTTACCAGTGTGTGCCAGATATGATTTGCCATCACCCAAACCACTGGGACGGAGTGCAGATTGACCCGAACTGCTGGAATGGAGGACAGAGTGATGCCTCCCTCTACAAACCCTACAATTTGTTTTGCTCGGACAGAACCTAGCCGTGTGGTTACTACCCAAACAGTTAAAACATAATCGTTTATTATTTACAAACTCACGTCGCTTATCGACGTCTTCTTTCATCAATTCTTTGCATAAGTACGTCTTATGATCTTCAGTACAAAATTCACACACCACATTAGCGACATGCAAGACTTTATGCTTTTGTGGTTTACTGTATGTGAAGGTTGAAGTTCGAGGTTGTATGTCTGGTTCAATAGACTCGAGCGCCCTGAATCTGCTTTCCAAGAATTCCTTAAACTGAGCAAATTTAGGTAGCTCATTCGTATTCTCACCTGCGACCTTCAACTCCCACTGCTTGCGGGTTTCCGCATCCAATTTGTTAGAAACAATGAAGATCACTATAATGTCCCATGACCCGACATCTATACCCATATTTTTAAGAGCGTGTAAACAGTCAGAAGTAGTGTCTGCTAATTCTTTGAGTAGCAATGAAGACTCTTTGGTTGCACCTTTTTGGTTAATCAAGCGCTTTAAAATGCAATTTGAGAGATAATTCTTATTATTGTACCTTGCCTTTAGCTGACTCCAACATTCTAAATAGTTGTCAGCAGTGATAGGTAGCTGCCGTATCAACTGCTCGGCCTCACCGGATAAATGTCCCTTGAGGTAGTGCAGGCGTTGCACGTCATCTAATGCTGCATTTGAGTGGATCAACGATATGAACATGTCCCGAAATGTGATCCATTCTTCGTACTTCCCCGAAAATGTGGGAATAGTAATTTTTGGCAGCCTTACAACTGACGTGGCACCACTACCATTTCCAGTGCCTTGGCTCCTTGACTGTGGAGCCGGCTTAGGCGTACATTTCAACAAATCCGTTTTATAATTTATGTAAGAGTCCTCAGTGCTCTCATACATTCCAGTTTTTGCATACACACTCGATTGAAATTCTGACCAATCTATGTTGGTTATTATTTCTTCGTGAACCTTTGTGAATCGAGCCCACAAGTCATCTAAGATTTCAAGCCTAGTTTGTACATAATATTCTGAAGCTAGCCGCTCTTTAGAAGATTTTTTGAAATTGAGATGCCCTTTAACAATCTTTTCTTGAACATCTTTCTGCAGATTAATATATTTATCCATGATTAAATCTTTAATCACAAAGTTCCGAATGAAATTAAGTAATAACGATTGTACAATATTATACCCAAATTACCAAACTATAGTCGTTATTTGAAAATAATCCAATAGTTGCAAGTGTTTTATAAACAAATTTTAATTTCAATGAAAATATTCTAAGTCCAGAAAAGTCACAAAAATTTTACAAGTGTTTGAAACTTATTAAGTTAGAAAAATATCGGGCATGGATTCCCCGTCTCGACCAAATTTTACAAATTATTCTAAGTCCCTAAATTTACTTGCAAAACGCTAAAGTTATTTTAATCTAACATTTAAAGTCCAAATTAGCTTGAATTTACTTTTCACTTATCAACTTGAAAGTACTCACAGTTTTTAGATCCACTCACACTTATCCGTTTTTCCTGACGTCACTCCTGTTCGTCTGCGGGGCTCCCCCCGCGCTGCCGTACCTGGTCACCTAGCTGGCTGCCTGCGCCGTCTGCCAACCTTCCGTTCCTGGTCACCTAGCTGGCTCCCTGCACCGTCTGCTAACGATCCTCTTCAGCACCAGATGTTCCGACAGCGATCCACTGCCCTGGTGCGAAGCGTAGTCCGAAATCCACGAAGCTACTGAGTTAGCCGATCCGGCTCGAAGGACCAAAATTTGTACACGGAGATACAAATTAAAGATTTGGTCTGGTCGTACTTTGTTTATTGAGTACCAATCCGAAGACAAAAAGTTACAAACTCTGAACTACTATACTTAATTTTAAAAACATCTCGACTGCGCGTTTTAATGCCACACTAACGCCATCTAGTTTTATTTGATGGAACTACATTCTTATACAGTAGGTGTTCATAGGCGACGGTGACTACTTACCATCAGGTGGCCCGTCGCTTGTTTGCCAACTATTATAAAAAATATAAAAAAAAACTAGTCGGGGATTTTTAAAATTAATTTATATGGAATGTTTCGACCCTGCACAAGATATTTAACAAAAGGCTTCACCCCAAGAAAATGGAAACAAAACCAACTGGCAAAATAACTTACGACAACTCTGTCGGAGTCTGCGACGGTGTGCAGTCGATGCGCGACCGTGATCACTGTGCAGTCGGCGAAGTGCTTACGTATGGACTTCTGAATTAGCGCGTCGGTGCTGCAAACAAAACAATCACATTACATAATGTGTTTCTATATTATCAAAATGTAATGATGTCAATGGCGGATCCAGGGGGGGGGGGGGGGGCAAGGGTCGACGGATGCCCCCCCCAAAATGAAATCCTGGATCCGCCCCTGAATGATGTGGTATCAAAACTCTTAGAAATTCAGCGACGAAAGTTTGAAGCATTCTATCTACATATTATATGTTTTCATTTATTGCACATGACATGACCTAATGTTAAGTGACAGTGTGGTCGAAAATGGTAAACACGCCTGGAACTGGGGTCGGACAACTGCTATTGCGGCACCAAACTAACGTTAAATCCGCTCAGTTGGAAAATCACGCGACCGCAAACCGTATCTGGGCGCGTTAAGGTTCTTAAGGTAATGAATGGACTAATTCATCAAGTCATCAAACACAGGTTTCGCGAGTGGTAAGGTGGCAGGTAAAATTTTGTCAGCTCCTAGGACCTCTTTGTTTAAATAATGTTATAGAAAGAAACTTACTTAGGATCAACATTGGCGGTGGCCTCGTCGAGTACGAGGAGCTTGTTGCGAGCGAGCGCCGCGCGTGCAAGGCACAGCAGCTGTCTCTGTCCCGCGCTGAAGTTGGATCCTCCCGACGCGACCGCGTTAGACAGAGACGACACGCTCGGTTTCAGTTCCACCTAGAAGGATAGTAGTAATTATGATAACCTCGCTAGTGGTTACATATTTGAGGCGTTTGGGGTCGAGACATTGGGCCCTTAGGGACCAGGAGCTCACCTCATTTTCAAAAGGCGCGCCTGGTTAATGCGACTTGTGACCGAAATGCTGGCGTGTTTCAGGCTCAACGCATAAGCATTGCCATACAGCGTGGTAATGCCGCCAGCATGCTGGGTAAGCTGCCAACTGATGGGCTTGAGCATTTGGATTGTCTTTATCCATTCAACGGTCTATGGGCAGTCTAACTGTATTTGTAGTGTTAATATTAGCTTGTATTTTTTATAGGTAGTTAATAAAAATAAAAATAAACTAGATAAAATTTAGCACAAAAAATTAACATCTAACTAAAAAGTCGGTTCGATGACATCGTTCAAAACCGTTGAAGGAAAGCATCGTAAGTAAACCGGTATGTCCAAGAATTTCCAAAGTTCAAAAACATAAATGTCATATATGGTTCACGCCTTTACATGAGTAAACGGTTGGATCGATCTTGATGAAGCTTGGCGAATGAGTAGTGTGCATCATGTAGTACAGGGGCCTTACGGCTACCTGTTTTAAGAGATTCTGTTTACGTGATTGCGCAATCGCAAACCGTATCTCGGCGCGTTAAGGTTCACGTTCGCGTGATTTACCGCACTGCGCTAATTCAAGCCCGCGTTAAGCCCGTATGGCCCCTGAATACTTTTTAACCTGGAAAAAAGAATCATCAAATCAGACTGCTCAGCAAAAAGTTATGAGTGGTCATCTATACATATAAAACTGAATCCCTATTTACCTTGGTCACGCTATAACTTGAGAACGACTTTACCGATTTCATTCGAGTTTTCTTATACTAAGTAGAAGGTTTTTATGGAAAGAAAAATTAAGAAAATTAGAAAATTTCAGATTTTTGGACGATTTTTACTTCGCGCGTTTGACAGTTCTAAGACAGGACATCTGTCGGGTCAGCTAGTAAATAAATAAATAAAATATACACGTCGACTAGAGAACCTCCCCCCGTTTTTCGTAGGTGAAAATTAAATTATGGGGGAAAAAAACTGCAGGACTTATAAGCGCCCCACGATCAGGTCGTGATGTTTCAACTTTTATAAATTCTATACAGACTTAGTTTCAATACCATTGATGTATAGAAGGATTCATTACATTTACTGTTTAGCTGAACACTCTTGTTTTGTGTATAATTTCCCATACCTGTTCCAACGCCTGCCATATCTCCGCATCGGAGTATTTATCGAAGGGGTCCATGTTGTATCTGAGACTTGCTGAGAACAGCACGGGCTCTTGCGGGATGATTGAGATTTTTGATCTAAGCTCCTGTAAAATTTACGTTTCCACATAAGAATTAGATTTTATTACAGGTACAGAACATGTAGGGGGAGGGGTGTGTTCAGACAACTAACACTATGGTTGGCCCACGTGCAACCTATGCTATGTAACTTAATTTAGAGGAAAATATGATCTATATAATAGATTATACCTAGAATATAAAATTGATATATGTACATATAAAAACGAAATACCACTCCCTGACTGAGTCATCATGAAATCTCGTAAACTAATTGATCTACGAAGCTGAAATTTGACAGGTATATTCCTTATGGGGTATAGAGGTCCACCAAGAAACGATTTTGGAAAGGGCTGAATTCAGGGAGATGAAAGTTTATAGGAAAGTCTATGCGTACGAAGTCGCGGGCAACAGCTAGTATACATATAAAAGCAAAATACTGACAAAATACGCTTACTGACAGATTTATCAAGAAGCTCAAAAATTACTCTACCTACTTACGAAGCTAAAATTTGACAGGAAAGTTTCCTTAACGCTAGACGTCCGCTAAGAAATAATTTTGCGAAAGAGCCTAATTAAAGAGGACAAAAGGGGTTTGAAAATGTATATGAAAGTCTACGCGTACGAAGTCGCGGGCAAGACCTACTTACGGAATAAAATTAGTAAAAATTAAAACGCAGAATTAGATAAGTTTGTTCCAACATCAAATGAGCAGGTATATAATTACTAGATTTATTTTGTTGCAGAGAACACGTGAATAAGATTGGCTCGAGAGAGCAGTAAATAGCACGAAATAGGCCTATACCCAGCAGTTGGCCGATACAAGATGATCGAATTCTTACCTTGAGAGCGATTTCTCCGGTATCTACATCATCGATGAGGACGTGGCCTTCAATAGGCGCCAATCGGAATAGAGCTGAGATCAGAGAAGACTTGCCGGCTCCCGTGCGTCCTACCACTCCCACCTGGAGAAGAATAAGCAGATTTATTATTGCTGTCCTTTTCTACTGGACTAAAAATTATAATAATATTCGGGACTTTTTTGGTGCACACACGGTCATCTTACCACAAACTAAGCAAAGCTTGTAATATGGTTGTCAGAGATTGATATACTTACATAAAATCTTTTAAATACATACCTAAATAGATATTAACACCCAGCAGATATAGAACAAGCACACATTTTTATCACATGAATGTTTGTCAAAGGTGGGGATCGAACCCACGCCCCCAAGCGCAGGAGGCAGGTTCACTACCAACTGGACCAACGGGGCTACAGAGAGGAAGAAATAATTTAATTTGTCAAATTCGCTGTTACACTGATTTGAAAGTATTTATGAGTCGGTGAGAGTTTCTAGATACAATTATAATTTCGCCTACCTTTTTAAGATACGTTTAATATCCCTTTAGTAGGTTCTGTCAACATTATCTTAGAAACAGCGTTTGAGACTAACCTTCCATCCACTTTCAATAACGATGTTCAAATTCTTGAGCACAGGCTCTGAGTCCGCATCATATCTGAGGTACAGGTCCTTGAAGACCAGCTTAGCGCGTTGCGGCCAGCTCTTGGGCGGGGAAGGACCCTCAGTCTTTTCCAACGGTAGTGAGGTGAACTGCACGACTCGCTCGACGCTCGTCATCTGGGATATGACCTCGGTGGCTTGCTTCACGCCGTATTGAACCATGTTGACGAGGATCAGACCTTGGCTGATCGCGAGCCCCACGTTGCCGGATTTTGTGGAGCCTGTTAGGTTCAAAATGTTTTGTTAGATCGTGTAGCATTTAGTAGAGAGGTGTCCAACTTAATTTTGTGGCGGGCCGGATTTATTAACTTTGTAACTACGGCAGGCCAAGAGATGTTTCGAAATCATGCCCAATATAAGTAAAATGGTAGAAAGGGTATAATTATAACCTTTTAGCGGAATTCACAGCAGGTTTCACTTGTAACTGCATGCACAGGCACAATGATATAGATATGAATATCCATTCTTTACAAGATTACGTCAGAAAAAAGTTAAAAGTTACCCAATTTTGACTCATTCGCGGGCTGGATTAGGAACCTTGGCAGGCCGCATCGTGGCCAGCGGGCCTTATATTGAACACCCCTGATTTAGTACTAATTTAGTTTGTAATCTATTTAGCCAGCGTTACGGGTTTTTTGGGCACGTTTAAAGGTGATAAAAACACCGTTACTTAGTTAATACGTGCTTACGTTTACTCTGTTAACAAGGTCGCAGTGGGTACTTGTCCTTCAAAGCAAAATCTTTATTTCTTTACTTTAGAAAGGGGAGAACGAGACAAAAGCCTAATAAGATTGGAATAAAAGTGGCATAGGTGATTATGGTAGGCTCCTAGTCCTAGTAGGTGGATATACCTTTTCCTACTTCCTTATAATTTGTTTAGTTTATCCTATACAAGCTGCACCCCGCGGTGTGACTTGCGTGGACATTCCCTCAGGTATTGTAAATTTTAATTATCCTTTGTCACCCATCCAGCGACCTTACTACTTAACTTTTTATGGTAATGACCCTCGCTTTCATGAAAGCCGTCGATCCGTTCGTTGCTGCGTAAAAGAAGGACAAACAAACACGTAAAGTTTCGTTTAAAAAAAAGGGGGTTGTCTGTAAAGTCGGTTTACGGACGATAATTTTACGTGATAACGCTTAGGCCGATCGTGCCTCTCTATCGCTTGTTCTGCGCTCTCGCTTGCACGCGCGGCTCAGGGGAACGTGACAATTTTTCGTGCGTGCAGCCAGCGTTCATTGATTTATAAGACGTTATCACGTCAAAAAACGATTGTACGTTAATTATCACATCGTCGCTTCCAAATAGGCAAGTTGGCAATTCGCGTTAAAAAAAGCATGAATTTTCCTTACCGTCATCAAGAAGCAGGAACGTGTAAGCGACTGTGACCACATAAGCAGCGGAGATCAAACTGAGCCAGATGGAAAACGCCGTGTTCGTCACTAGAGTTAAATACCTGAAACAAACATATAGAACAATAAGAGACACACATAAGAGCTACATAATAGATAAGTTATGATAAAAAATAGTTTTGAATTCAGAATAAGTAATTGGGATGCATATAGCCCATGAAATATTCCTGTTTACTAATATTTTTTATATGTTGTCAACATTTCCAATCCACGTTTCTAATCCGTACAGCCAAAGATTGGAACAACCTGCCAGCTTCCTTGTTTCCTGAGAGATATATTCTGGGCCTATTCAAGGCCAGAGTGAATAGGTCTTAGTCTGCGTGCTTCATCTTCGACCACATCGTCGCTAACCAACAGGCGAGTTGGTGGTCAAGGGCGGACTTATACGCGATAAAAAAAAACAACTGAGTGACGTTAAAGGCACGTTACTCGCCTGAAAGTAGCGGTTTCCTATAGCCACCCGTTTTAAACTTCAACTGTTTCAAGCCCTGCGTGGTACTGCACTGCGGTCGTCACCTTGAGACATTAGTTGTAATAATTCTTTGTGCCCTATAATTTCACTGGAAATATTGTCGTATGCGTTGGTCACAGATTATCGAGAGTCTTTGGCGTTGGCATTGATATAGTAGGTAAGTATAGTTATGTCTCACCAGGCAGCAGTGTGCACGTCCTGCTTGTCGTCGAACTGCGCGGTCAGCATGGCCTGGGCGCCGCACGCGCGCACCGTGGGCAGCCCCGCCATGCTGGCTGATACGTGCGAGAAAACCGGGCTGCGGGAGATGCCTTCCACCCTGTATAACACACATAGGTACACATTTAATCATTAATAAATCATTAAACATATCTGTGGCCTTACGGACAACTGCTATTGCGGAACCAAACTAACCGTTAAATCCGCTCAGTTGGAAAACCACCAGTGGAAGACTGCGTCATTCGTGACTTGGGGCCTTACGGATATCTGTTTTAAATAATCCAGTTTAGGTGATGAAAAAAGTTGCACGATTGCAAACCGTATCTAGGCGCGTTAAAGTTCACGTTTGCGTGATTTTCCGAACTGCGCTGTTTTATCGTTAGTTTGAGACCGTGTAAGAAGTTGGCCGTAAGGCCCTTGACCTCATTCAACATCGAGTATGGCGAATGGGAGAAGCTAGCGGAAGATATGAATCAGTTGTTGAATCATATGTTAAAGAGGGTCAAAAGCTTCATCATCGAATCTGATTTGACAGAAAAAAGCAACTTCAAGACTATACCTACAAGTACAAACTTAAAACTAAAATATTTGAAAATGACAATAAAAACAGAGATTAAAAGTCCTCATCAAAACTTTTGCTGAAGTGTATCACAAACCAAAACTTCATCTGTATATATTTTTGGTTTTTTGTTGATTATTCCAAAAATTGCTCAATCAATTAAAAAAAATTGAATGGGACCACCTCTGAATTGTGTGTATTGTGACCTACCAAACAATAAAAGAATCATCAAAATAAATTCATAATTGGCGGAGTAATTCCGTAACAAAACATACAATCGAATTGACTTTCGTCGGTTAAAAACACAACAATCACTTAGCATCCCACAGATACTGTTTGAATCGTCTGTCGTAGACGTATAAGCCATGTTTAATATCTATGGCACAGACATACATTTAACAAGTGGTCATACCTTTTGATGGATTGCGCCGTGTTGAGGTAAACAACAGTCCAGAGGTACATGGCGATGCCGCACACCGCCGTTGTCACCAGCATGAAGGGATTCACGATCGCCACCATTACCAGGATACCCAACATCACCATGAAAATCTACGTACACACAAATTTGGATGATATAGCTAATCAGATTCATACAGTTACAAAAAAAATATTTAGAAATAGGCTTGCGTTTGTTGAATAGTCACAACTAGGTAGGTATTTGAATTTCCTAAACTTAAAATTTACATTTCTATTCAAAGTATTTTCAAACATAAAGTTACAGCTTTAGGCAGCTTGTAGGCAGCTTTTGAAATTCCTAAGCTTTTACTATTTCGATGTTATGGAAAAAAATAAAAAAAATATGATTGGCAGGATTCGAACCTGTGCATGTGCAACGATACGGGTAAAGCCCCATTTGCTACGGTCTCTTTCCTGTCGTCTTCCAATTTCTTGAACTATGTTTGCAATCAATTTTGGTGTTGGTGGCACATCTATAATAGGCACGTGTCCTATTTTTTATTACTTCCTAAAAAAACTGACTATAAATAGAAATAAAATTTCTTCAAAAATATATAAATTATTTGTATTTTTATTTCAGGCTAGACAGAGTGCGCACAATAGCACGTTATGACGTCAAGCCTTACGCGCGCCGTACAAATGCTATACTAACACACATTATACAATCCCCTCGATAGTTAGATTGCTCCCGCAAAGCGTGTGTTAGTATAGCTAAGAGAGGGACAGACAGTGTTCGCTCTCTATCCCAACCAAAAACTTTAAACGTTTATAACTCAGAAATTTATCAGCCAATTTAAATTAATTTTTCCAGTATTGTAATAGTATTATTGTATTTAAATAATATCCTTCGCTAATCCTCTTACTTGTAAAAAATTGAGCACATTAGGACACAGACCTATTCTATACATGCAAATAAATACTCAGGTAGAACTTTATATACTTTATAAAAGTTCTCAAAGAATTTAGCACAAACCTGTATACTATCGAGGAACATTCTCGGCAGCATCTCATCCACGATGCCCATGTCCTTGGAGAATCGGTTCAGAATACGGCCTGAGGGGTTCGTGTCGAAGAACCGCATCGTGGCCGCCAGGATGTTCTTGAACATCTGGTTGTGCAGCTTTATGGAGCTTCGCATGCATACCCACAGGAACATTATCGATCTGAAGTACAAATGTACATAATTCTTGGTCAAATATTAAAAGAATCATAGACTAACCGAAAATCTGGAACTTATACCACAGTGTAATATAGACTGTACTTATAATAGATAACATTTAAAACCTAAATTTCGATAGCTATACGTTACCATCACGTGGTATTTGAACGTGAATATCTCAAAGAGTAGGTAGTATAATATAGTAGGTATGGTATAATATCTCTCCTATATCCTGTGAGATATTTCATAATTGAGAACTTTTTGTTAGTAATCATTCAGTCTATCGACTGGCACAGTTTCATCATGGCCGCCATAAAATTTCAACATGACGGATGGTAGGTTTTTGTCTCAGGTATATGCATATTAATTAGCTCTTAATTTAAACACGTTGCTAACTGCATGGCTATTAAAATGGTAATCTAATTTTGAAAAGAATCCTTGAGCGATATTCGTTTCAAGTTTTAATTGAAACGATCTTTTACTTATAAAATGTACACATTGTGTTTTTGTGTAACTTATAAACGGGTCTGGCCCCGTCCTTTATAGCATTGGTGGGGCCGAAGTCAACACCAAGTAAGTGTATGCATTCACTGGATCCACGTACAGATCGTAGTATTAAGATGTGAAATAATTTTTCACGGATAGTAGTTAGTTTATCACTCAGCGGGGAGCGGGCGGTGGTGGCCAGAGCGACGGCTTCATACCCTATACCCTACACTGTCTATATAGATATAGATTTATACCCTACACTGTCCACTGTTCCATTGGGACGTCGAATACGGTTCCATAAACTCAGGGCAATTAATTAATTATACAGTCCTGCGCCCTCTGCTCGCCAGCCGGCCTTGGAGTCTTACGGCTACCTGTTTTAAGCGATTCAGCAGTACAATTACCGTTCTTTATCGATCGTCAAATTCGATACCTGCCATAGAATCGATCATAGCGAGTACTGATCAAATGCCATTTTATCGAATTTCACGATCTCAACTGTCAAATTTGACGATCGATAAAGAACGGTATTCGCATTGCTGTTTAGGTGATGAGAAAAGATGCGCGACAGCAAACCGTATCTCAGCGCGTTAAGGTAATGGATAATCTTCAAACTGCTGAACAGATTTTTGAAATCTAGCTAAGAACACTCTCGAACCTTTATAAAAAACTAAATCAAAAGGCTTAGTCGTTTGGGAGCTACGATGCCACAGACAGAAACACCAGATACATATGTTAAACTTAACACCCTTGTGACAGAATAACGAAATACTATCCTCGGGCCACCGATGGCGCTCTGGGAAGCCTGCGCATGCATCAGCGACCTGATGGCCTTCCTGGAGGAAACCGGGTGGCTGAATTCGCTGCAGCCGGGTGAAGCAAAATGGGCCAATAAATGTCCTTAGTTGCGGAATATGCCCGCTACACAAATAACACGAGGGGTGTTAGCGGCGGGAAAAATGTAAAGAAAAATATTTCAGAACCAACCTCTCAGTAGTGAGTAGAATGCAGCCAATTATCCCAGCGGTCCAGATGTAGATGTAGTAGTTATGGTTGACCGTCTGTTCGCCGACCGTCGTGCCGTTGAACGCAGTGAGATTCGGTGCTAAAGTCGTGACTACAGGTGCCAGAGTCGTGAATATAGTGGAGGTTTCTTCTGTAGAGTTCAGCAGGGCTTCGGTGGCGTTAGCAGTATTATGTAAGCCGGTGATACTCGCATGTTCTGATAGGTCGTTTCCTTCGTAAGTCGCTTCCACTACGTTCATCCTAGAAGGATAAGACAAGGTAAAGAAGGCACTTATAGAGCAGCATAACCGATTAGGTTATGCTGCTCTATAAGTGCGTACAGTGTGACACACGGGCCTAGTCAGGGAGGTTTTTGGGGTTCAACCCCCTCCCCCTCCCTCGAAATATTCCAAATATTACATTACTAATGTGTATATGAATTTCTAGTGTGTGTGTGTGTGTGTGTGTTTCTGTTTCTTGTGTTTGTGTTTGTACATTACTATTATATTGAAATAAGGTGCACATTTTTGTGGTTTTATTTTCTTGAAACCCCTTACTAAAATCTAGCGTCTGTGATGTGGTACATAATGCCACTTGCGAGTGGCAGCAGCATTCAGAAAGCAGGTACCGATAGTTTTACTTTTTCTATACTGCACCAATCACTTCGGGTTACTATTGAAATAATTAATATAATTTCATTGCTATTGTAATAATATACTAACGCACTTCAAAAAAAGAGGAAGGTACTCAAACAGGCCCGTGTTTTTTTTTACTTGTTTTTTTTTTTTTTTATGTACGTCGATTACGCTGGCATCTTTGAACCAATTTGCGTGTGCGCCCGACTACAAAATTAGTGTAAAAATATTATTTTGTTCTTTGTAGTGGCATATTAACTTAGTGGTTTTTTGAAGTCGGTATTTTTAAGATAATTTTTTCATTGTTGATTTTGTATGTATGTAATAACTAATAATAATATAATTCTGTTTTATTACTGATAGATCTATGGAACATGAAAATGATAATAGAAAGTTTGAAAAAAAATGCATTCCCAAAAAGTATTAGCTACTGAATCGATTGATTACTACTTTCAATACGTTGTTGTTTCATCTTAGAACTGATTTAAAATACATATTATGTTAATTGTGTTCACACAATCGTTTTACAACTGAGTCGAAGGAAAACCACAAATCAAAAACCGCATTTATGACGTCACGTGCGAAAATATCAAGCTTGGTAGTAAATATAAAACATAATCTTTGGCCGATGCTTGTTTGCCACATATTCTAGGTATATAAAATAACATGGATGTTGGAATTGAGTTTTTCTTTATAATTTAAGACACATTTTAGAAATACCGACGATCTTTTAGTAGGTATGGTTTTAGTCTTCTTTTGGTTTGGCTATTTTTGAACTTGTTTTTGTCTTGAGTTTTATTTTTGGTAAAACACTGTTTTAAACTATCACGGTTGTTCACTAAAGTTATATGATTGTTTTTTTTTTTTTTGTATTTTTTTTTTTGAGTTCCTCCCGCATTCCGTACAAAAGTCCGAATTTCCGAAATTTTCCTGAATTCCAAACATGTCCGGAAAATTCCGGACGTATGGTAAACCTATATTTGGTGTGTCTGTGGAAATGCGCGCGTAGCAAGTGGTCAGTCAAGTAGATTTCGATTTACTTTACATAAAGGCCGGCGCTCAAAGACAGCGAGGTGCGGGACGGTACGATTCGGCATGCTAAAGAATGCCCATAGATGCCGAAGGATCCTGTGGCATCCCACGTGACGAAAGCTAGATTTAACCTTGTTTCAATTACTTAGCACTCACATTCCTTTAACGACATGAAGTTATATGCATCTCACGTGATGCAGCGGCGTGCCGTGGCATCCCATGGAATGTCACGATGAGCCTTAGCATCCCGGGGGGGGGGGGGGTTAGAAATAAACCACTTTCTGTTAGCGTTAACGCCTGCGGAAAAATTACATTGACAATGACATTAGCTTGAGAGATGTTATCTCAAGCTAATGTCATTTTCATACAATTTCATCTTTCCGCAGGCGTTAACGCTAACAGAAAGTGGGTCTTGTCTAACCCCCCTGGAACTGACCCGACGTGTCTAAGCATTCCTGGGAAAAACGCAACATCCTGCGGCATTCTTTGGCATCACGAGAAACGTTTCGGCCTATTCGTGTTGAAATAGGGGAATGTTAATGCTTAATAAATTAAGGTTGAAAATCATTTGTCAACGAAAAAAACCCTTTGTCATGCCGTACCGTGCCTTGCCGTCTGTGAGCGCCTGCCTTAAATATGACAGATATAAAGTACCCAGAAAGAAAACAAGTTATGCCTAAGAGGATCACGAAACCTAATTAAGTCAAATACAAAAGGCAATTCATTAGCTTATCTAATCTCGAATACGGAAATTAATCAAGCACAATGATCACATAAAAATAGCAAGCGATGATGTGTATTTGCATCGCAATGTCGTTTAATACGACCTTGAACATGAGGAAGATACAAAATCATTATCGTTAAATTACAAGCATCATTGCTATCAGTATCGACGTAATTCTTACCTACTTATCGTAAAATACTTGAGAAAAAGCACTGTTTAGTTACTTAATGTTTTTGACTTATTACGTATATTAAAAACGGTTTGTTTGACAAATCTACAGGATTACGCATATAGACTGTACTAAGCCGAAAGGAGATATGGGTCAAATCTTGCAACTGAATGTTAAAACAGTCATCCCCAACCGAATGAGCTGTAATTATGCATTTTGAATGACAATGCGTTGTTAGCTAAGTGACGTCATTCTAAATCCAATATGGCGGACTCCCAAAGATGGCGGACCAAGTATTTTTTATGCATACCCCATGATATGGGTATCAAATAAAAGGGTTTGCTGAAAAGAATACGAAAAATAGAATTACAACACACTAAATTCAATATGGCGGACACTAAAAAAGCTTTGTTTAAATTTATACATTATAGAAAAATATCATACATAGGTACTCGACGAAATGTATGGAACAGCTGATATTTTTTCGCGATTTCAGGGGTGGTCCCGAAGTAAAATAATGATGGGTAGGTATTATAAACTTCGTTCGGCTTAGTACACCCCAAGCTTATTCTTATGCTTATTCACATACAGAAATACAGAAATGTTTATTTTGTGATAATGAAATGACATGGTAGGCGAGTTAGCTACGTCTTACCAGCGCGTGAGCCAGAGGTCGCTCATGGAGGTGACGACCTGCGCCGCGATGATGGAGAGCACGGTGAGGGTCAACAGGAACCAGCCACCGCCCGCGCCGAAGTACTGCGCGTACACCTTGTGCGACACGCGACCTAGCGAACAAACACATCTCAACCTCAGTATAGCAGCATCGATGAGAAGAGCGTCAGTATGGAGTGGTTCAGCCTCAGATCAAACGAATAAGGGAGATAGGCCTTAGTAAATTATCGTTCGCATTCAAATGTCTCCATGTTTCACCCAGTTTAGCAATTTTTTGCAATTACAAAAAAAAATACAGCCATAGTCATCATGATGTCTGTATACCATTTTCTAGGTAGAAGCTAGAGCACATACAACTGTTTTGTCACCTATGTAACATATATTATAACCTAGTTTCACAGACCAATAAAGTCATTGTATCATTGTATCAGTTTTTTCACTATACCAAAACTGCAAGTACGGCAAACTTTATAATTTTCCATGCAGAGAATCTGACTTAAGTGATCTAAATCAGAATAAGATATGTGCAGTGGCACCAATGAACACATTCTACATCCATAAAAGATGGGCAGGAAGGCCGTCTGCTGGGTGAGTTCAACTAAAGGCATTATCTAGCCTGATTTAGGCTAGATGCGTGTTCGCACCCGCCACGCCAAATTGTTAATCTGATTTAAAGGTACATCCCAGCGAACTAAACATCCTAATCGCGGTGAACATAAAAATGAATGCGTATGGCCTCGTATCAACCTCAGTTTTAATAGCGAATTTCCAGTTCTGCATATTTTCAAGAAAAAAAGTACCTTCATACTCATTTAGGTACGTTTTCCCAAGGTTCGACTGAACTGTTAACCTCTTGGGACTCAATTGAAAATGCCAAAAGCGATATAAGCAATGTACCTATCCACGTTTTATTGAAGAAAATATTCTTACAACAAAAACTAATATTTCAGTTCCATGAGTAGGCATATACAACGTTGTAGCTGCTTATATACCACGTTGCACCAAAATTTCACAATGAAATACGTCACGATGATGCGCACGAAATATGATTATGTAGTTGTAGATACTATCACTGTTCCAGTACTTACCAACTTTATCGTATTATTACCATTTTATCTCCACTAGATGGCTAGTGGTCGTGTTTGAAACAAAACTAAAAAGTTTTTGAAAATCAGTAGGTACTTTTTTGGTCCGCGATAAAATCCGTTCAAGTGTTTAATTTAAATGTGTAAAACATTAGGTACTTTTTTTTTCGCCCATAAATGGGCAAACCAAAGCCATTAAGTCCATACCGCTTAATCTTACGTATTTTACTGATATAAAGTATGTCTCAGTCTTTTCAACCCTTTGGAGTTATCGAGTTTTGAAAATGAATTTTGGAAACATCATGATCATACACTTTTCACCCACTTACCCACACTCGAGCAAATTCACAGACACTTAATAAATAATAATTCACCATTACTACACATTAGCACTCTAAAATACACAAGTTTAGAAAATGTATATATGTAAAAAAAACTGTATATAGCAGCTATGTACCTGATTCTGTGATTTCAGCAGTTTCTATCTGATCTTCTTGTTCATCGGCTTCTGTATCTTGTATGGTGCTTCTGCTTGTATGCGACTGAAATTGAAATCACATCAATAAGTAATGTAGAGTGGTTATCATGAAATAACTTCCACGGCAAATAGCAAACATTCCAATATTTAAGACTGATAGTTTTAGGAATTATATTACAGGAGCCATACAAAATACACTTTTTTTCATAAGTGCAGTTTTAGTCGTACGTAGGCAAAGTTTCGTCTCGGCCTGTGTGCGAGTAAGAATATCAGCATCAGTCCAGCTAAAAAATTACACAAATTGTACGGATTATAAGGGAATGTCCAGGCGGGTGAAACCTCTGGCGCAGCTAATGAACCCCCGACGCAAACAGAGGGGTGCTATAAGTTTAACGTGTGTATCTGCGTCTGCCTGTGACATCGTTGCTCCCAAACGGCTGAACAGATTTTGATTAAGTTTATTTTGTTTCAAAGGTGAAAACTTGATCGAGGGTTCTTAGCTATGATTCAAGAAAATTCAGCGTATTGGAGATTATCGTCTCTTCTATTCTTGTTACTTCTACACTCTGATTAGTTTTCCAATTTAGATATTTCAGTCTCCACACCACTTATTTGTACCTGAATACCTAATTTGTACTTATCTTTGTGTATAAAACAAAGGGACGGGCAAGCCGAGGCGTGGATAACCTTCTGCCAAAAAATGTGACTATTTTATGAACATGCATATAACATTGTGTATACGTAGTTACGCTGTATTTTATAACTGTGTGCGATTTTGTTATAGTGTGCGTTCATATTATAAAGATTTTATGTTCTTGAGTGTGCGTCTTCACGTGTGTGATGCGTGTTCATCACCCCCTTCATAAGGATGCATAAAAAATGTTAAGGATTTTTTGCGTTGGCGTCACCCGTAGTTAAATGCTCGAAGGTACTTTTAAAAATTTCCGCATAAGAAACAGCTAATTGCGGCACCTAATCTGCTCAGTTGGAAAATCACGCGAACGTGAACCTTATCGCGCCCAGATACGGTTTGCGGTCGCGTGGTTTTCCAACTGAGCGTATTAGGTGCCGCAATTAGCTGTTGTCCGTAAGGCCCCTGAAGGTGAAAAGAAGAGTTGCAGATTGGTTTGATAAAATGCCAGGGGTGCAAGTACCGTTCTTTTAGCGATCGTCAAATTGACAGTTGAGGTCGTCAAATTCGACAATATGCCATTTTTTCAGTACTCGCTGTGATCGATTCTTTGGCATTTTAGCGAATTTGACGATCGATAAAGAACGGTACTTGCACTGCAGCTTCGCTAACGCAGAAGTTGGCGTTTATAGAGTAGGTACGACAAAAGTTATATGATTATTTACGGGATATTTACCGTGGTAAGGTTGTGGAATGAGCTCCCAATCTTACCACGGTAAATATCCCGTAAACAATCTTATAACTTTTGTAAACAACCGTGATAGTTTAAAACAGTGTTTTAGGTAAAACAAATTTTTACCAAGTATGATGCCGCAAGCACGTCATATCGTGCCGCATTATTTGTACTTCATAATTTACTGGCAGTTTAACTTTATTCGGCTAAATACTTTCTAAGGGTGTTTACAGTATACTATGATGCAAATTGTCATTCTTCCATTGACGTCTGACGTGCTACTGCGAAGATGATAGAGATCGCACTAAATTAACGGCCTATTATCCGAGCCGCGTAGGCAACAAAACGCTCCCTCAGCCCACGCCAAGTTATAGCGACGATGTATTTTGCCACGCAAGAGTCAGGACGCCCGCGGGGGGAGTGCAACGACAAAAACGAACATAAGTACGACCTCGATGACGCCTACCGCGGTACAGAACGCGGCGCGCGCAAATTCTCGCGACCTTTTTACGCTTTTAATTTCACTAAAAAACGAAACTATTCACGATCTAAAATCTATCCAAATAAAAAAAATATAATAAAATTGCCTTTCAGTACAAGCAATTTCCAGATTGTTGCGAGCTTTCATTAGAGCATAAAACGAAAAAAATAAACTAACTCGACTTTGTTTCAGATTTTTTTTTGATCGAGGAAAGTTTATTCTATCGTGTTTTGAACCAAATCATAAACTCACACACAGATGTATCTGTGACATGTATTTTTTTCCAGCTCAAATATTGTAATTTAAATGAATAAAATTGATTTAAAACCGTCAAATTTGGTATAAGTGGCCGTTAAGTTGGAGCACTGATCCAATTGAAGCCAGGCCACAGACACGTAAAGTAGTTGAACTTGCGGCATCTAACCTGATAAACATCTGTAGTAGGTACCTAATGTATGTAGAGTAAAAGAGTAAAATCTATGTAGAGTAGAGTATTGTTTCTTCTGTGGTGGAGTTAAACCTCACCTGGATAGACAGGGTACGCTGGCGAAGGTACTTCGGTCGAGCAGCTTCGTCAGGTTCTTCTTCCTGCAGAAGCTCAGCGAATAGCGGCGACTTTGATACCTCGTCGAAATCACCTTGCGTCTCGATTTCTCCCTGAAAATGAAATACGTGGTTTGACACAAAGATTTCGTAACTTAAGAGCGCCAGCGCTCACTTCGTTTCAGTTGGTCTCTAACCGTAGGAAGTGAGACACAAGACTATTGTTACATGATAACGAAACATCTGACAAAATTATGCCTTCGTGTGCTTTCTGAAGTGTAAATACACAACAAAAAACCGCTATCTTTTTTTGTAACAAATGTATTGTACACGGTTATAATTAGGTGTTGAAGCATTATGCCCGACGGTTTTGACTCGTTTTTACTGAGCAAGTTCAATGGTTATGGCCCATCCATTCATTTTATTTTGGTCGAAGGTTTAACGTGTTTTTATTTATTATAGAATTAGTGGCTAACAAGCAACTGGCCACCTGATGGTAAGTGGTCACCGCCGCCTATCGACACCTACAATACCCGGGGCATTGTCAGTGCGTTGCCTACGCGGATGGCATTTTTGACGTGTGTCTGTGTACTTATCTGTGTATTTGCGTGTCTGTCTGTGGCAACGTATCTCCCAAACGGCTTAACCAATATTGATTTAGTTTTTTTTGTTTGAAAGGTGACTTCATCGATTCAGAGTGTTCTTATGTTGAGCCGTTTAAAGATTATCAGCTCTTTTATCGGGGGTTTAAAAAAAATACCTTGTCTTATATCTAATCAAGGAAATGTCGGAACTTTTTTTTTTTAAATCGCGGATAAGCCCGCTTTTGACCACCAACTCGCCGGTTGGTAAGCAACGATGTGGTTGATAATTTCACGATAACGGCGACCTAAACCGAAGATCAACAAAAAATGTATATGTATTGTCAAGTTCTTGCGGTAAAAAGATACGTGAAAATTTGCACTGAGTTAAAGTCTTATAATGATGTAGACGACATTGCTTGCGACCCGACAAACATCAAGGCTAGATAGGTGTAGGTAGTATAAAAATGCATGCACTTGTGTCTATGTAAATTAAGAGTCTATTACTACTTTTAAAATAATAGCTCGTAGTGAAAAAAAATTACACTCTTTAATAATAGTAAGTAATTTATTCTTAACTATAGTGCCGATAATTAATGTCACCTATGTAATGCATGTTATACAGTGTTATTGACAATTAGCTAAAAACATCTCGCGCAACTTATAAATAAAAGGAAGAACAAGGAATCAATATATTTTTTAAGAAGACAGCCCTAGCGTTACTCTTGCCCGGCAGGAGAGATAGAGCTACGTGATAGAAAGAGAGCGACTCTCTCGGTGAATATAGCAAGCGTTCTGTGCGAGTTGAATTGCTACTTTATTGCCTCCTAGATACAGTCCTTATTTATTTAAATTTCTTTGCGGAGTGAACTTTCTGCTCCTTGGTATATTCTGTGGTAATAGTCTGTTTTAAATTGACCAAATATTTTTATGTGTATGGTATTGTTGTTTTTGAAAGTGCGTCCTTTGTACACGAACCGTCACGTAATCATAGTTGAATGGGCAGCAAAATATGAAGTCTCATAAAAAAATTGCAAAAATCCGCCTCTAAATGACGATGCAAATCTGCATCACTCATCACTTGTCAACCGATAGTTTGATACTGAATTTGACACTGAACGCCTGATAAATAAATCTACGACATGATGACCAGCATGTTATTGTGAAGATGTAAAGATCGACGATAGAACTATGTCTATCTAAAAGTATTTGGTAGTTATGATAGACAGCTGAACTTGGTTTTGTACATTTTTTTAAAACACACTCAGTGATTTACTAACGTCGATTCTTATTTCTGATATACCTTTCTTTAAACTAAACTAAATGTGACAGCTCAAAAATTGTTGCCATCTTTTTCTGACGTATTGAAATGAAAAGAGACGCCAATAATTTTAGTCCTGTCAAATTAGTTTAGAGAACGGTACAACAGAATTGACGCCATTATCTTCAGTATTATGAGCGTGTGCGAACGAGAGAATTGCAGACCTATCAACGGATATCTCTTTCGCACATTTTCAAAATCATTGCGCATTATCTTTAAAATAACATTGCAAATGTTTTAAAGCGGTTTTGATACCTATTTTATGTTTTAGCGGAGGTAACTAAAAAAACTCGATAAAATTGTTATTTTTAATATTCTTCGTCCAAATAAGTTATTAGTCAACATGAAAATTGCTCTAATTTTTTTTAATACTATTTTTTTAACTTATTCACGGGTCTAGCCCATTGGAGAGGCACTGGTGGGCCGCTTATTCACGGGTCTAGACCAGACCTTTGAGAGGCATTGGTGGGCCGAGGCCCTGTTGAGTTTACAAAATACAATTATGGGGTGTGTATTAAATAGAATATGAAGCTATTGTACATCATCATCATCATTATAGGATGAGAAACGACTCCTGACTTATCTAAATAAATTTCCTTAAATAGGTACTTATTATTGTTAAGATAATGCGTATATAGGTAATCGGTTTTTAAAATTCAGCAGCGCAAGTACCGTTCATCGATCGTAAAATTCGATAAAATGCCATAGAATCGATCATAGCGAATACTGCTCAAATTGCATTTTATCGAATTTGACGATCTCAACTGTCAAATTTGACGATCGATAAATAACGGTACTTGCACTGCAGTATAGGTAATTAATGTTTTTTCTTCAAAAATGTCTTAAATGTGAGAGTGAGATAGCTGTGAGGGAAGCAGGGTCTGAAAAACTGTCAAGCAACAAATACGGCACAATATCTGCTAGGTACGTAACATGCAAATTAACAATGCTAAAAATTATTTAAATTTTCGGAAGGATAGGTAGTAATTAAATTATTTTTCTCAACAGGGTATTTAACTTAGTCTGTGTATTGTAAACACGCTCCGACGAATATTGGCCTCGACCGTTGCTACAGTCATTAGTGGTAAATTTTTGTCCCTTTTGATGCATACCAAAGAGAATATAACCGGTGCATACAACAGGTTTTTAATACAAGTTGGTGCGTACAATATTCCAATGTGCAAAGAGGTTTGTGTTTATGTTTTTCCACTAAAAAGAGGCTATGTTGATGTAAAACGCATAAAAATTATGTTAGTTTTAATTTCCCGATGGTGTCCTGTGATTCGTTCAAGTTACAAGTCCTGGCCGTCTCGATTTTTTTTCTCTTTGTAGATTGGTTGCTAGGCATTTTTTAAATAAAAAGCGTATATTACTCCAAAACACGTATGTACTCGTATATTTTAACGTGAATATTCGCGCAATGTTTGAGAAAAGTACTATACAAGCTTTGGCGGCAACTGAATTTTCGGGACGCCCAGAACCCCCTCGGGCAACCTCTTCACGTAGTATTTTACAAAAATTACTAAAATTACTTTACGTTAGTCCCACTGCTGCAGTAATGTACTATTGCAATACTACGTGGTCCAAAGGATTATATTACAGTATGGGAAGGAAAATCTAGGTTCTTCATAGCCAGGAGCTAATAAAAAATATCTTAGGCAGGTTTAGAAGTTTTTCGTACATAATATTCGGATAATAGGCATGATGACTAATTTATTTTTATTATCTCATTAAAAAGCTGATCATAAATAGAGCCCATCAACCAAAACAAAATTAAAATTAGTCCAAAAATAAATAAGTTATAAGTATTTTAATATACTATACTCTATACTGAGTTATGACGTCAGCCTCAGGCGCGCCATACAAATGCTATACTAACACGCGCTTTGCGAGAAAGGGACAGAGTATCCCCTCTCTATTACCACCCAAAACTTTAAACGCTTATACCTCACATATTTATCAGCCAATTTAATAAAAAAATTCAGTATGTGTAACGTATTTAGTTATATTCATCGCTAAGCCTGTTATTTGTAATAAATTAAATATTAGAACACATGCCTATAGCAAAAATTTGAAAAATGTAACTTACATTCCGTAATATGATGACACTGTCAGCGGTCTTGAGGTGATGAAGCTGATGGGTGACGAGGATCCTGGTGTTGTGTCTCAGCAGGCCATTGACGCACTCCGATACTAGGTGCTGGCCGACATGCGTGTCCACGGCCGATAGCGGGTCGTCCAGCAGGTAAATGTCCGCCTGAGAATAACATCTGGTTAATCATGCTTATTAACCAACATACAGTGCGAACGACATTTATCTGTGGAAGTGGCCAAATGAAGCAACTAACATTTTCCATGGCAAAATAAACATGTATTCGGAAATATAATGGTGATTTCACTGCCCTGCAGAAGGTCGCATTGTTTTATATCTAAACTAAACATTCCAAAGTCATTGTTCTCGAAACAGACAATATAAGAATCAAATTTAATTTTTCTTCTAAGTAACCTGTATGTAGACGAACAAAACAAACGAAAGAACAATTATTCAAATCGGTCAAGATGTTTTTGAGTGTTAGCGAGACTAACGAACAGCAATTGATTTATATATATATAGACTAGCTGTTGTTAACTTTCACATCCTTTGTTTGTTATAAACTTTTAACATCCTTTTATGCTCTCCTTATTTCGGCCCTTTCGCAAAGTTTTTTCTTAGTGGAACTCTAAGGTCTACCTGCCAAATTTCAGCTACGTAGAGCAAGTAGTTTTAAAGATGTAGTCATGAGTCAGTAAGTCAGTGAGTATGGTAAATAGATTTTTTTTCTTACAAATAGTCTACCTACTACATTATTGTGTTACCTCCTAAAGGCCTTACATTTAACTGAGTCGTTTTCTGGGGGAGCTACGTGGTACAGGAGGGGTGTGGTCGCGGTGAGGGAGAATGGCCCGTTTTACTCACGCACCCACCATCTTGCACTTCACAGCTACCTAAGAAACTCACGTTTTTTGCCCAAAGATAGGTAGGTACTTATGGACTAGAATATGATAAGCATAATACATATTGCGTAAACATAAAAATCACCACACTTTTATCAGCGCTTTGATTGAATGATAGTGTGACAGCATTGTCTGGCATTACTTGCAAAAATGTGCCTTATAATCTGTGATGCGCCTATTGTTTGGAACACTGATATTTCAGTATTTTCAGATAAAGAAAAATTACATAGTCATCATAGAGCATTTTATTTTATTAGATAACCACGTGTCATGGCCAGCTACACTTGAGTCGTATTATACGATTTCCGACATTATTCGGTTTTTTAGGGACGAAAGGAGTAGATTATAATATCATACATACCTATTCGTTTATTTTGATTGTTTATCGCTACCACAAAAGGCATAATAGACCTTACTACATCGCAATGACAATATGACCACTTGACTGCTCATCCTTTAGCCCGCATGAGGCAAAGGTTCTAACATGTCAACCTATACTATTTCGAGCGGGGCCAATCCTAGGCGCGAATTGAATGAATTACTTTTGATTCTCCAATCACAAGCGTCGAGTCGCGTCGAGTCTCCAATCACAAGCTGCCCCCTGCGACCGACGTGGCATCATTTAGCAAAAAGAAATTTTGACTACATACGCGAAAGTGGTTATATTATCTTTGCTACATCGGGAGGTACATATTTTACCTAAATAATAATAAAGCAGGATAAGTCCTGATAAACAATTAAAACATATATGTATGTTTAAATCGATTACATTATTATTTTGCTCATTGATTATTTAAGCACTGTGATTTTCGATTATTTGTATTATTATATATTTTGGTGTCGACTATTTCTAAAGGGCCAGATAAGTAGGTACTTATTAATACTACAGTTATGTCTTTAAGAATTCAGGATAGTTCATCTCTCGTTCTCTGAAGTCATTGGAATAATGTCGGATAACGGCAGTAGGACGCCAGTGTAACAAACTATGGGCCAATCGAGTGCTTACATACATACCTTCTTATTTCTCATTTCATCACAGACTCAAGCCAACAGGTATGTGAATAGTATATGATAAGGATAAAACTACCTCAATATAATTTACTTTGCTTACAGTACCTATGTATATTTATTTTGTAGACGTGGTAGATAAACAGGGGATCAAAACAAGTTTATGACATTTTCTGTGGTCGCATTTCCGTTATTCTGGTCAACTGGTTTATAAGTAAAACTAGTTCTTCAGACAGGGTTATTATTTTGAGTTGGGTTTGAAGCTTGGGTCCCAAATTAGGTGCAAATCTACCTATTTTGCATATTAAGATACCTAAACTTTGCATATTAAGTTGGGGTAGACGTGTTCTACAGTGGATACCATATCGGCAAACGTAATAGGATAGGAAGCCATGAGACTCAAGTGAATGTCGATATACGTAAGGCAGTTGGCAGTGACCGAAGATCAGGCTGAGTGGCGTGCCTTATGGTGCTTTTCCATCAAAGATGTGCGAGGCAGCTAAGCGGTGTGCGAGGGAAAAACCATCCAATAGGAGGCGAGGCGAGACGGAATCAAGCGATCCTATAGGTCGACTTTTTCCTCGCGAACTGCACATCTTCATCGCACATCTCTAGTAGAAATACGCAGATTACGCTGCCTAGATATACCCAGCAGACTGCTAACAGCAGTGGACTAAGATAGGCTGATTATAATGATAGATTTTAAAAAAAAAGTAATTAATAGAGCTTTCAGGTTTTGGGATAGGATGTATATTGTGTCTTTGTATTCACTTGACTAATTCATAGTATCAAAAAGTTTAAAACAACATTAGATGTAAAGTACTGTTTTAAACTATCACGGTTGTTCACTACAGTTATATGATTATTAGCTGGATGTTTACCGTGATAAGGTTGTTGATAGAGCTCCCAATATTTCGGCGCAGTAAATGCAGTAATACACGTTCGCGGAAAACACCAGCTTGGGGGGTCTAACCCAAAACTGTGACCGCGTCTGTGGCTCCCGAATAGCTTATTTAGCGACGAGCGCAGATGTATTTCAGACGCTACTTGAATCATCTCTTGTAGATGGAAACAGGCCAATGATGATGATGAAACTACCCTTATACTAAATTTCATCCAAATACGTCAGCCACACAAACTAACTTACGCAATAGTGTGATCTAAATTGCACCTCAGATCTTAGCAATCAAATACGTGGCACCAAGTCAATACGTCAGCCACACACATTAGCTTACGCAATAGTGTGATCTTAATTGCACCTCAGATCTTAGCAATCAAATACGTGGCACCAAGTCAATACGTCAGCCACACACATTACCTTACGCAATAGTGTGATCTTACTTGCACCTCAGATCTTAGCAATCAAATACGTGGCACCAAGTCAATACGTCAGCCACACACATTACCTTACGCAATAGTGTGATCTTAATTGCACCTCAGATCTTAGCAATCAAATACGTTGCACCAAGTTAATATGTCAGCCATACACACTAACTTACGCACTAGTGTGATCTTAATTGCACCTCAAATCTTAGCAATCAAATACGTGGCACCAAGTCAATACGTCAGCCACACACATTACCTTACGCAATAGTGTGATCTTAATTGCACCTCAGATCTTAGCAATCAAATACGTTGCACCAAGTTAATACGTCAGCCATACACACTAACTTATGCACTAGTGTGATCTTAATTGCACCTCAGATCTTAGCAATCAAATACGTGGCACCAAGTCAATACGTCAGCCACACACATTAGCTTACGCAATAGTGTGATCTTAATTGCACCTCAGATCTTAGCAATCAAATACGTGGCACCAAGTCAATACGTCAGCCACACACATTACCTTACGCAATAGTGTGATCTTAATTGCACCTCAGATCTTAGCAATCAAATACGTTGCACCAAGTTAATACGTCAGCCATACACACTAACTTATGCACTAGTGTGATCTTAATTGCACCTCAGATCTTAGCAATCAAATACGTGGCACCAAGTCAATACGTCAGCCACACACATTAGCTTACGCAATAGTGTGATCTTAATTGCACCTCAGATCTTAGCAATCAAATACGTTGCACCAAGTTAATATGTCAGCCATACACACTAACTTACGCACTAGTGTGATCTTAATTGCACCTCAAATCTTAGCAATCAAATACGTGGCACCAAGTCAATACGTCAGCCACGCACATTAGCTCACGCAATAGTGTGATCTTAATTGCACCTCAGATCTTAGCAATCAAATACGTTGCACCAAGTTAATATGTCAGCCACGCACATTAGCTCACGCAATAGTGTGATCTTAATTACATCTCAGATCTTAGTAATCAAATACGTGGCACCAAGTCAATACGTCAGCCATACACACTAACTTACGCAATAGTGTGATCTTAATTACACCTCAGATCTTAGTAAACAAATACGTGGCACCAAGTTTGCATGGGTTTAGGAACAGCAAACATTCCGATTACACTATCTAGGTTTAGGTGTTAGTCTAAGATAATACCAGTCTGATGCCGTATTTAATAATTTCTTAAACATACTCGATAATGTATATTTTAAATTTAAACCGACTTCAAAAAAGTAGGAGGTCTCAATTCGTTCTGTATGGTTCTTTTTATGTTTGTTACGCGATTACTTCGCCAATTATGGATTGATTTCGGTCGAGTCGGTGACAAATTTCTGTTCATTATTATTAAGTTAAGTAACGCATTCGGCTACCTAAATGACCTTATCATTCGACTCACCGAATCGAAATGCTGTATTTTACTAATTTTGAACTCGGTTTTTTAAATTGATAATTATTGTATTTTGTGGTTGTACGGAACCCTCAGTGCGCGAGCCCGACTCGCACTTATACGGTTTTTTTTAAACTGAATCTGCCAGATGCAGCACTGCAGTCGCAATAGCCGCCTATTTCAAACTTAGGTAATTTTAAAGGTTTGTTAGTTGCTAAGAATTCCGCGAAACTAAGCTCTGTGATATTAGGTACCTCAGATCAGACAATCAAGGGAGATATGGTAAGATGTCGCAGCGGATGCGAACGCATCAGGCATAAATCAAGCTTGATTCCGGTAGTCGAACTCATCCTGCAGTAATCTGTGCATTTGGAGCAGGTAAGGCAATGCTGATACAGCTTTATTCGTCGTATGTCACAACCCGCACTCCCGCTAGCTACTCGGAATTTCGAAGAAGGGCAAATGCAGTTCATCATAATCAGCCTTTTAACAGTCCACTGCTGGACTTTTAGCCTAACCCCGAAAGGGTGATTGGGCCATATCCACCACGCTAGCCCAGTTGCGGGTTGGGGGATTCACACACTCCATTGAATTCCTTCTCCGTATATATGCAGGTTTCCTTACGATGTTTTCTTTCACCGAAAAGCCATGGGTATGAAATTCCGTGCATAATCTCGAAGAGCTCATTGGTACGGGACCGGGGTTTGAACCCGCGACCTCACGCTTTCAAGTCTTAACGTAATATGTAATAATAAATGCAGTTACGGTCTTTATTTTCCAGAAACATACCTGTCTGTAACAAGCTCGCGCCAGTCCCACGCGGGCCCGCTGACCACCGCTCAAGCTGGATCCTCTCTCGCCGACCAGGGTCGAATCTCCTGATGGAAGCTGCTCGAAGTCACGCAGAAGAGAGCACGCAGCTACGACCTTTTACGAAAAACAATTATTATGTCGGAGCTTTTTATTTTATTTGTAGTGCAGCTGCACGGACGCCCGTACCAGAAGTTTGTTCAATGTTACATTGTGATATATAAGGGCAGAAAAAAGGCCTTTGCCACCAACTAATCTCACGGATATGATCACACGTGTGGTCAATTACTGAAACACGAAATCACACTAATATTATAAATGCGAAAGTTTGTGTGTGTGTGTTTGTTACTTCTTCACGCTGAAATGGCTGGATGGATTTGAATGAAATCTATACTAATATTATAAAGAGGAAAGATTTGATTGTTTGATTGTTTGTTTGTTTGCATTGAATAGGCTCCGAAACTAATGAACCGATTAGAAAAATTCTTTCACTGTTGGGAAGCTACACTATCCCCAGGTAACATAGGCTATATAATTTTTTTTTTTTGAAGGGATCCTTACTAATACTCCAATAATGTAAAAAATAAGATTTACAATTTTGACTTTGCGTGTTTGACAGTTCTAAGACAGGACAACGTCTGTCAGGTCAGCTAGTTTAGAATATAGTTAGCTTATGTCCTGGATTAACACATTTTACTTTTCATCATCATTATCACGCCCATTTTTCATCACTACGCAGGTGAAACCGCGGGGCACAGCTAGTAAATACATAATTATATTGTTTCGTAAGCTGTGGAGGTCCGGCCTAAGAATAGACCTCCCCCTTCTCTTCCCGTGGGTGCCGTAGAAGTCGGCTAAGGGATCAACCAGAAGACGGGCAGCAGCGTCTTCTGAGTATAAAAACACCGACTGCGCTCGCCAACCCGCCTGCCAAGCGTGGCGAGTATTGGCAATCCCCCCCTTCAATGATGAATACAAAAAGGACCAGGCCCCCAGTCCCCGGCAGCCCCGCTATTCCTGGCTACGGTAGCGGTCATGGTAACGGCGGGGCCAGGGGTGCTAAGAATCCCCGGCAGACGCTCGGCTACCAACCCCAACGACGACGACTGGCCCTGGTAACACACAACATACGCACCATGAGGACTGATGAGAAGATTGTTGAGCTGGAAGAAGAAATGGGTAGGGTACGTTGGGATATCTTGGGTTTATCCGAAGTCCGTAGAGAGGGCGAGGACACGATAACCCTGAAATCCGGTAACCTACTCTACTACCGGGAGGGCGACCAACAGTCCCAAGGTGGTGTCGGCTTTCTCATCCACAAGTCCCTCATTAACAACATTATCACCATCGACAGTGTTTCGAGCAGGGTTGTATACCTAATACTCAGAATATCCAAGAGATATTCGTTGAAGGTCATTCAGGTATACGCACCGACCTCGTCACACCCAGATGATGAAGTGGAGGTTATGTATGAGGACATTAGTAGAGCCATACATACGTCCGAGACCCACTTCACTGTTGTTATGGGGGACTTTAACGCGAAGTTGGGCAAGAGAAGTGATGATGAGTTGAGAGTGGGGAAATTTGGCTGTGGGCAACGGAACCCTAGGGGACAGAGGCTGGCCGACTTTCTGGAGAAAGAGGGACTTTTTATGATGAACTCTTTCTTTCAGAAGCCGCCTCACAGGAAATGGACCTGGATGAGCCCCGATGGTTCTACGAGAAATGAGATAGACTTCATTATGACCACCAAGAGACAAATATTCAATGATGTCTCTGTGATTCACAGGGTGAAAACCGGTAGTGATCACCGAATAGTAAGAGGCACATTGAATATTAACGTTAAAATTGAGAGGTCCCGCTTAATGAAGTCCACGCTCCGACCGAACCATGCCCATATTCAAAACCCCGAGAGCTTTCAACTCGAGCTGTCTAATCGCTTTGATTGCCTGGAGAATTTTGCTTCCGTGGATGAGATTAATAACAGGTTAGTGGAAACTGTCCATGCGGTAGGTTCTAAGTTTTTTAGACCTGGCCGGCGCACAGATAGACCTCAAAAATTATCCGATCATACCCGCAACCTCATGGCTGATCGACGCTCGTTACAACTACAATGTTCCGATGACGCTGACTCATATAGGCAGCTCAATAGACAAATTTGGAAGTCATTGCGGCACGACATACGTACCTTTAATACGAACAGTATTAAAGAGACGATTGAGCAAAACAAAGGCTCCAAAGTGTTTGCAAGACACATGTCTATTGGGCAAAGCCAGCTGACAAAGCTGAAGAGGGAAGATGGTAGTGTAGCGTCGACCAAAGCCGAGGTATTAGGGGAAATCGAAAGGTTCTATGGACAGTTATACACTTCGGTTGCTAAACCTGTGAGCAGCTCGGCCAAAGACCCAAGAGCCAAGCTGAGCCGACACTATACCGAAGATATCCCGGACATCAGCCTGTACGAGATTAGGATGGCCCTGAAACAGCTCAAGAACAACAAGGCGCCGGGGGACGATGGAATCACATCAGAGCTTCTGAAAGCGGGTGGAACACCGGTACTCAGAGTCCTTCAGAAGCTCTTTAATTCTGTCTTACTCGAAGGTATAACGCCAGAAGCATGGAACAGAGGCGTGGTGGTGCTGTTCTTTAAGAAAGGTGACAAAACCTTGCTGAAGAATTACAGACCCATCTCGCTTCTGAGCCATGTTTATAAGCTGTTTTCGAGGGTCATCACGAATCGTCTCGATCGCAGGTTCGATGACTTCCAGCCTATCGAACAAGCCGGTTTCCGAAAAGGCTATAGTACCATAGACCACATCCACACGCTACGCCAAGTTATACAGAAGACCGAAGAATATAACTTGCCACTATGTTTGGCGTTTGTGGACTATGAGAAAGCCTTTGATTCGGTCGAGACATGGGCGGTGCTCGAGTCTCTCCAGCGATGCCGTATTGACTATCGGTATGTCGAAGTGTTGAAGTGTTTGTACAATAACACCACCATGTCGGTCCGAGTACAGGAGCAGAGTTCGAAGGCAATTCCATTGCGAAGAGGCGTGAGACAGGGAGACGTTATCTCTCCGAAACTGTTCACTGCCACAATGGAAGATGCCTTCAAGCTCCTGGAATGGCAAGGACTCGGCATCAACATCAACGGCGAGTACATCACTCACCTTCGGTTTGCCGACGATATTGTGGTCATGGCAGAGTCGATGGAAGATCTCAGCATGATGCTCGAAGGCCTCAATCGAGTCTCCCAACAGGTGGGCCTTAAAATGAACATGGACAAGACAAAAGTCATGTCAAATATCCATGTTGTGCCCACCCCAGTATCAGTTGGGAACTCAGTTCTTGAAGCTGTTGACGCGTACGTCTACCTAGGACAAACAGTCCAACTAGGTAGGTCCAACTTCAAGAAAGAGGTCAATCGGCGAATCCAACTCGGCTGGGCAGCGTTCGGTAAACTACGCAACGTCTTCTCGTCCAAAATACCTCAGTGCCTTAAGACGAAAGTCTTCGACCAGTGTGTGTTACCAGTGATGACATACGGCACTGAAACGTGGTCTCTCACTATGGGCCTCATAAGCAAGCTCAAAGTCGCACAACGAGCTATGGAGAGGGCTATGCTCGGGGTTTCTCTACGAGATCGAATCCGAAATGAGGAGATCCGTAGACGAACGAAAGTCACCGACATAGCCCACCGGATTAGTAAGTTGAAATGGCAGTGGGCAGGGCACATATCACGCAGAACAGATGGCCGATGGGGCCGAAAGGTTCTGGAATGGAGACCACGGACTGGTAAGCGCAGCGTAGGACGTCCACCCACAAGATGGACAGACGACCTAAAAGAGACCGCAGGGAAACGCTGGATGCAGGCCGCTTCCAACCGGCCCTTTTGGAGATCGATGGGGGAGGCCTATGTCCAGCAGTGGACGTCCTACGGCTGAAATGATGATGATGATGATGATTGTTTCGTCAACTGAGCACACGAAGATCTTTGTGTGTGTTTTGAAAGGGCTGAATAGGTAGACGCAGGTTAACTATCGTCAATAAATAAAAAGTGCGATTTATTTGCATATCTTCCCACTTTATTAGTTTTAATTTAAATTAGAAAAACTTTTTTGAGCAAACGTATTGAAAATGTTCTCGTATACCAGGTCTAGTAGAAGCGTATGCAGTTGCACACTCTCTGTTAGGCTATTTTGTAGCGAAACCCAACTCCCATGATACTTTAGTTCCCAAAAATACGGCGGGTTTCCCGACCCGCCAAATTTTTGGTTATATTAGTTTCGAATTTTAGTTTAACTATGTATTTGGTAGTCTGTTCAAATTTTCGCCAACGGACTGGGTTTGAAACCGCAAACGAGCCACGATCCAGGTAGACCAGACTCGAGACTAGATAAGGTTGAGTAAAACAGTTTAGTAGGTACCTAATAAAACAGTCACCGGCTTAGGAAATTAATTATTATCTGACCTTTATCATGACAGACAAGCTGACAACTACCATTTGTTTGAGTAGATTTATTGTGAGGTAATCGATAACAGACACGCGATGGCTCATGATAAGAACCAATGTGGTTTTATTCTACATTTATTAATTAAAGTATGAGGAAAAAACTTAAAAATTCAGTACATAAAAAAATATACCGCATCATCGCTGAACATCAAGCGAAGTGAAGGCGGTCAAGCAAAAAAAAACACATTTATGTATAAGGTTGAATGCCGCGAGTTTACCTACTTACTTAGCGTCTGTTTTTGGATTATAATGTGAACTTTGCCCTAATTAGTGGAATAATTGCGGAAATAGTGCTTCCGTGTTGTGAAAGTGGTGTGATAGTGAATTTCGTTTGATAAAATAACATATTTTATCCAGAAGTGCATAAAATACTCCGGCGCATACGTTCTACGGGTAAAGTTGGATCAGTTAATTGCTCAAAATTTCCTAAAATAAAGGCTGTTTTTAGGGTTCCGTACCCAAGGGGTGAAAACGGCTGTATCTTTCGAACCGTAATAGATAGCCAGTTGAAAATTTCACAGAATATGAAATGTTTTTTAAATTGACTATTATTATATTTTGTGGTGGTCGGAACCCTCAGTGCATGAGCCTGACACGCACTTGGCCTGTTTTTTATATTAAAAGATACTCTATATTAATAAACTTTATTATAGCTAACTATAGGCCTGTTCTTTAGCACGCCATTCTTTCCGATTTAGCGGTTATCTCATGCTCGATTCCATGAATATAACTGTCAATTTGTACAGCTTTATATTGATCAAATAATGCGAATCCTGAAACGTCGCCCTTATCGCAAGTTATCACCTTCATAAGTCATTCAATTTCCAAACGCCGCTGATTACTAAATCGGATTTTCGGTACATTACCTCGCTTCGGTACTTCTGGTAAAAAAAAATTTACTTTGATCATTTGTTACAGGATTGTGTTCAATGTCAGTAATGATTTTTATGTCTTTTATACGAAGGTTCTACAAACAATTGTTAGGGTTTCATACCAAAATGATAAAATGAAACCTTTTTCATGACACTGGTAGACTCTGGGTAGATAGCTCTGGGATTGCAAGTGGCAGCATGTGAAAAGGTCTTGGTATAAAAAAAACATTATTTTCTAGATTTTTTTTCTTGTTTTTATTATTCGGCGTTTTTTTAACTACCAAAAAAAGTACGTTTTAAACTTCGGAGAAAGAGAAAGCACTTTCCCCCTTTTTCCAAAGTAAACGAGTGGAAAATTCTGAATTAATTCAGGCAAGTATTATATAAAAGTACACTAGCGGTCTGCCCTAGCTTCGCACGGGTATAGATTATAGCCTATGTCACCCGGGGATAGTGTAGCTTCCCATCAGTGAAAGAATTTTAAAAATCGGTTCAGAACTTTTTGAGCCAATTCGTTACAAACATACTTACATACAAATCTTTCCTCTTTATAATAATAGTATAGATATATGGCAAAGTTTACAGGTAAAATAAAATTAAATTTTGACTAATAATTATAAGGAAATACAAAATCTTTTTTTTTAAATTAGTATGGAACCATCAACTACAATATTTGACAAACGATCAGTATTTCAAGATAATTAGCATTCAATAAGTTGAATTAAATTTTAGGATTAAATTACGAATAATTATCGGAGCTGTTTTCAGGACTGTGGCCCTCATATTTACTGCTAGAATAATGTCGTAATCTCACCTTCTTGTATCGCACTTTGTCGTAGGGCAGTCCAAAGAGGATGTTCTGTCTGATAGTGGCGACGAACAACCAGGGCTCTTGGCTGGCGTAAGATATGCGGGAGCCTCCCAGAGACACGGTGCCGGAGGAAGGCTGCAACTCTCCCAGGATCAATTGCAGTAGAGACGACTATTGGGCAAACAAGTCAATTATATAATATGGTGAAAGACAAAATCACTAAATAGTCAACAGTGTAGTAAAAAAGTAGCTTGAGTTGTACATACATAACTGTGAGTCTGTGACATTGACAGACTGTACGTTGTGACGTAGAATTTCGACAAATGCCGCAATTATTTCAAATACCTAATTATTGACTATTGAGTAGGTATTTTGTGTAATTGAATGTTCGATGAGGCATCTCTAGAGACATATCTCGATGCTTAGAATAACTACTCAGAGAAGGTAGGTTTCCAAACAACGCCTTCTCAAAACGTAAGCTACAAATTCGCTTTGTAGCTTACGTCTCGATTGGTATTTTAAACGAATTAAGCAAGAAAATTAATGGATTACCTGTGGAATGTCACACCATAACTCTTATGCCGCTTTTCTGATATGTTGTGGTACGATTTCACCGCGCAAATTGTCATAGTAAAAAATTTATATTTTTTTTGGTGTCATGTATGACACCATTTGAATGGCTTAAATTTTGCGAATGTACTTGGTTTCTTTGTGTAGTTATTCTAAGTCTCGATGGTAATATCCTTATATCATATATTATACCTCTTGTTATAATATAACACTGCTGTTCTGTGATAACAGGTTTAACATTACCTACCTCTACAATTGAGTTTTTATCTTGAGTAATAAGGTATAGTGCACTATAACTGATATGAAATATGAAATGTTTTTAATTTTTTTACTCTTGGTCACAAAAGCCGTGTAATTGTAAACTTTTTGTGAATATAAATTCGGTCATTGACTTTTTATGACTGGCAAAGATGTAAGATCGTTTTCAAGTTTCAGAATCAAATCCATGGAACTCTTCGTCTCGCTCCGATCAACGACTTATACCTGATTTTATAACAAAAATATTTTGTTTATAAGAATAATAAAATTATGTAGGAGTACGATTTAAGGTACGAGTATATCTAAACATTTGTCATAATGATTTTAGAAAAATTATATAGGTATAAAACTAAAGGCATAAAATAATTAGGACAAATGTTTAGTTTAGCTGAGCAGAAAAAAATTAACCACGAAATATAAGCTACCGATCATTTTTATATCTGAATGGTATGTGAGTTAGCTACTTGATCCTTATAATTTGCATTTGTCAAAATATAAATCTGGCCCGATAGATTGTGGTATCGGGTTGACCCAAGTCAGAATGATAAGAACGGTCAAGAGGCAGACAGTAGTAACGATTCAAAGCTTATCATTTTACGGACATACATATTCCTAATCACTATGAATCAATGTATAACTTATACAATAATACTTATAACGATTATAAAAAAATATATCACACTGATAAAGTGTGCGTCAATATTGACATTTGTTTTAAAGGTGAGTGCTGATAACGGATAACAATATGAGTTTCTGTTAACCGTCTATGTCTACATTACTATTGTTTGGGTAAAAATGTAAGCGATTAAGCGATTAGTCTAGGTTTTTTTAAAGAAAAAGTAATTAGAATTTTAAAGCGCTTGTGCCCTTTAATTTACTTAAGGGTAAGGGGGCGTCCATTTATAACGTGAGGCAATTTAGGCGATTTTTTGACCCCCCCCCCCCCCCCTTCCTTCTAGGTGAGATGTCGTGAGATTTGGCTCGATCCCCTCCCCCACTCCCCAATCTCACGTGACATATTTAAAATTCGTATTTTTTGTGCAAATACGTTAATCTATAATACTTGTGTAGGATTTAACATTATTTTTGCGGAGAAACATGTTTTACTTAATTACTTACTCAAACTTATAAGAAGGATTAAAAATGGTAGAGCAGCGTTTAATAATTTTTACCCAAGTTATTATAACAATTTAATAGAACAATCATGTAGTACTTACTAAGGATTAAAATGGTAAAGCAGTGTTTAACAATTTTTACCTAAATTTGTAGATACCTATATTAACAATTCAGTAGAAAATCAACAGCAAACAAATTATTGAATTATCTTTAAACGCCAAATTTATTATGTTATTGTTATTTATAAGTGATTGATATCGGTTAACGACAATAACTACATTGTTGTTTAAAAAAAAAATCTATGCACTCTGTTCGATGCAATTCAGACTAGTTAGCTGCTTAAATGTTATCTGAATATTAAAGCGTGTATTCTACAGCCACGAAACAATCCAGTACAATTTTTTTGCGTCATAATACAGACACCTAATTTCTTTCATGCGTCAGTAAAGACATTGAAAAAGGAATCGAATTCAATATCAAATGAGAACTGTGTTTTTCCAGCAGTATCATACATTTTTATGTATGTACTAGATATAAGTATGTTGTAATGTTTTATTGCAAGGTGAAAAGGATAAAAAAATTATTAGTAAAAAAAAAAACTTGTGGTTGGATGCTGATGGCAGGCTGTCGTTCAATGTGGAGGTCTAAGGGGGATGCCTATGTCCAGCAGTGGACGTCTTCGGGCTGATGATGATGATGATGTAAATAGCAATTTCTCTTTAAACTTGACAGTGTGATATGATGTCATGTTTTTAAATACGCACCTTTCCTGCACCCACAAGGCCAGCGATGCCGATGAACTCCCCAGGCTTGACAGTGATGCTGATATTCCTCAAGGTCTGCACGATGGGATCCGGTTGCCAACTGGCGCTCACGTTGGCTAGCACCAGGCCAGTTGGTTTTGGCTTCTCCACTTCCTTCTCTGTGCCGTTCAGGAGGGATCGAGAGTTGAGCACTCCCATCTTGTTAGCTGGTTCCAGATCTTCAAGTAAGAGGAACTCCTGCAAAAAATATCATAATAGATAATCCTGTAGTTATGAAAACTAAACGCTAACGTGGTTGGAATGACACTTCAAATTGGGTCCCGACTTCCGCTTGTTCGTTCTGGAAGTACAATCGTAAAGCGCGGGGCGGTCTACAACACTGCCAGTTCAGCCAGTACCTAGACCTGGCAATTTAGCTACCAACGAATTTTTTTCATGAAAATATCTTATGAACTAATGACTTAAACAGATGGAATTTCAGGTATGACTGCCTTTAGTTTACTTTCCATATTGCCCTTACGGATCGAATAATCCTTACCTAGTAATTTATTTTGCCTTGTATACAGTGTTATTTTGTATTAAAAAAACTTCACAGGCAGCTTTCGTACATCACACATCACAAATCACAACTTTTTACAAAACTTAATACATCAACTAAAACTGCGGGACAAAATTTTGCTTTGTAGGTGCAAGAGTCGGGTTTGTATCCACGGATCCCGGGATCAGACTGAAATAGCCAAGAATCCCGGAGAGTTGTATCCACTGATACCGGGATCAGACTGAAATAGCCAATAATCCCGGAGAGTTGTATCCACTGATACCGGGATCAGACTGAAATAGCCAAGAAACCCGGAGAGTTGTATCCACTGATACCGGGATCAGACTGAAATAGCCTAGAATCCCGGAGAGTTGTTTCCACTGATATCAGGAACCGTTTCCTTAAAATAAATAAATTAACAATTTACCTGATGATCCCAGTGGCTTCAAGAAATATCGGCACCTAAGCTTCTTATTTGAGACCACGTTAAGATAATATTGCTATTTTGCCCTATTTTTTAATAGAAAGAGCTGCAAACAAGCATGCTGTCCAAAATTAATATATAAAAAAATAAAAAAATAAGTAGACCTCTCCTTCATTAGGCCAGGCTTATGAACAAACATGATGATGATGATGATGAAAAAATATCAGACAGCTAAGTATATTTACCTCAATTCTCCTAACAGAGACTTTGGTTTCAGCAAGGAACGCCAGCGCCATTGGGAAGAAGATGTTGGCAGCCAGTTGGAGCAAGTTGAAGTATTGCACGAGGGAGAAGGTGATCTCCGCTCGGATGGTCCCGCCCATCACCACGAAGGCGACGACCGCGGCGTAGAGGATGAATCGCTCGGTGAAAACGCTTAGGGCGGTAGAGAATCCCTTGATCATGGACGTGCGCATTATGAAGTTTATTTCCATTCTGAAATAAAACAGAAACGTTAGAATAATGCCCATTTGCTTCACGAAATACAGTGCGATTGCTATTCATGGAATTGAATCGGTTTCTTCTAGGCCTAGACAACCATGCTCCATCGTAGACCGCGATCGCATGATCGTTTAACATCAGGCGAGGTATAGGTCAAACGCAAGCCTTATTATAATAAAAAACCATTGAGTTTGGCGTATTCAGTACGCGATTCCAAGTCGATCCGAAAACAGATCAAAAAGTCAATCTTTATGTGCATGATAATGGGTATAGAAGGTCTTAAACTGCTAATGACTGTTTATCCATTAATCTATTATGTCAACAAGCCCAATCGTATGAATATAAACGACTAGCTGACCTGACAGACGTTGTCCTGTCTTAGAACTGTCAAACACGCAAAGTCAAAATTGTAAATCTTATTTTTTTACACCTTGGGTTACATTAATGGAGTTTTAGTAAGGATCCCAATTTTTTTTTGAAAATATAATATAGCCTATGTTAACCGGGGATAGTGTAACTTCCCAACAGTGAAGGAATTTTTCAAATCGGTTCAGTAGTTTCGGAGCCTATTCAATGCAAACAAACAAACAGAATTGCCACTTTTTTTATCTGTTGAACATTCAATTTAAATCAAACCACTAAGCATAACCACCCTGAAATACAATAACAAAAGACGTACCTACGCGAAATAAAGACTTCACGTGAGAATAGCTGAAAAAATCTCACGGCTTTAAAAAAATACTACGTACAAATGGTATTTATTAACATGTGCGTGTGACTTTAAACTATTTTCATACCTAGTTGCCTCAGCAGTTTGTGTCTATTGAAATTACTTTTTAAAAACATTATTGTCATTGATTCAAAAACGCATATAAAGCAGTGTTGCGTTTTTAAACTGCATGTAAACCTATGGGGAAGTAGTATTGACCTCAGTTGCATGAGGTTATCGAACTTGATAATAATGTTCTGAGAATACCAGTTATACTTATTTATTTTTCATTCGAAACTCTTCGAGTAACTTTTCTCATCCTGATTCTACTGCTCTCAACAAGACGGTATATTTTGCGTAGATTTGTAGTAGTGTCATTTATTCGGGCAACTTCGTGGCATTCTCGGCTGATTTCGGAATTCTTTATCTTTTGTTCATACCGTAGTTTACTCGGCGTTTACTCTAAGATGGTTCGCGGACATAATTCTTGTTTTTGTACCTCGGTTTTAATGTGAAAATCCCCTAGAGGTATGTAAGTATTGGAATTACATTTCAAGATTTCAATAGATAGGCCTATCTCTAAGTATTTTTATCCACAACGATTTATGTAATTCAGATAGGTCAAAAACGTAGTCATATAAACAAAAAACAATGCTCGAGAATGAGTAAGCATAGCACGTGGTGTGTGCACTCGGGGGGACAATCGGGGACTAATAATTAATAGCTATTGTATGTTTTAAATGTAAAAATGAAACCTTCACTGTCTAATGTCTTTACACCTGTTACACGACTAATCAGCTGAAGCGATTTAGACGAAATTTTATTAGGAATAAATTTACTCCATGAAGAAAAGGATATTAAGAAACATAATAGGTACACACTGTTGCTTTTATAACATTGTCGGTTTTCCACTTAAGTTAAAAAATGTGTTCAAAATACCATACGCACTTATACAGTGATTGTGTTTTATCGGGACTTATATAGGTTCGAGTTTCTGTGATAACCGTAGTAAAAGACTTCAGAAAGAGGGTAGACCGTTTGGTCTGCACCTAACTTTGAATCTTTTTACCAAACACCCCCACTCATTCTTTAGTCAGCCCGTGAATAATGTGCATGTTACTCCAAAATATCGGAAGCTCCAACCACAACCTAATCACGTTAAATATCTCGTAATTAATCATATAACTAAATTTTATTTATATTACACGGGAATTACTCACGCAATATTTAGCCAGTCACTCCTATAAACTATAGTCGCAGTACTCCGACTATAGTTTCAACCGCATTGGGCGGTCTAATGCGGTTGAAACTATAGTCGGAGTGACTGGCTAAATATTGCGTGAGTAATTCCCGTGTAATATAAATTAAATGTGTGAAAACCGTATCAGTTTCCATAATAAAATCATATAACTAGTTTTGTAATTACAATTAAGTTTGCCAATTCGTTTATCGCGGAAAATTGACAACTCCTGTAGTGGGATACTTGGTTAAGCGGCAGGGTGCAGCAGGCAGCTATACTATTTCCATTAGTTTATTTAATCTAACAGCTGCAATAACATTGTTAAGCTGAATGAAAACATTCTCTTTTAATATTTCACTGTAGTATATCGGGTACCTGCTACAGTCTTCCATCCAAACCGCTAGCGAAAGTGATCAGAATTCGTTCAACTCTTCAACTTTTTTCATATTACAGCTGTCAGAGCAAGTAAATGCTTGGACTAAGTTTAGTGTTACATAAGCAAGTTTGTTAGCACTCACATTCTCAGTTTGTCGACGAGTTTCTCGAAAGGTTTCTCCCAGGCATACATTTTGATGACTTGAACGCCGTTGACCAGCTCACTCATGACCTTTACTCTCTCGTCCGTGCGCTTTGCGATTTTACCCCGAAGCACTCCTTGACGATTACTTAGATATGCTGCAAATATACAATGAATATGCCTACAATGTGCCATCTAAATAACAGAAAACATGAAAATAGTTTGTTCAGAATCGGGGGTAGTCTAATGAGTTTGTTTTAAATTCAATTATCATAGTGCCCGTACAGCGCAAGCAACCGAGGACGTAAATTTCGAACTACCCTAAAAGTTAACTAGACAACAGCAGCCGTCAACTTCGACCAAATTGATCGAAGGTCAACGTATTTTCTTTGGATATCAAAAATAATTATACTTACGTATTTTGCAATCGTTTTTTTTAAACATTTTTTTCTATATAAACAAAGCAGTTTGTGTGTCTGAGATTTTGCGTTATTTTTTATGGGAATACTGTTTAATGCTATTTACTTAGGGACCGTTCATTAAGGAGGAGGGAATTATTATATTAAAAATGAAAGAAAAAAAAAAAACATCTCGCCTTACTGCATAAAAATCCATGTCTGTTAAATATACAGGGTTATGGATAATCAGGTACCAATCTCTCGCATCCAAATTAAAAGAAAAATAGCTCAGGAAACACCAAATACCTAAACTACATAGTCTACTACACAAAAACAGTTGAATCGTCCAGCCCATAGACCGTTGAAAGTCTAAAGACGTTACGTTAGTTGTTATAAATTGAAACTAATTTTGGGATTGTACACATACCTTTCAATATTGTAATATAAAATAAACCAGCCAAGTGCGAGTCGGGCTCGCGCACTGAGGGATCCGTACCACCACAAAATTCAATAACGAAATTACCAGGTATAACTTGGTAATGAACATAAACTTATCACCGACTCACACTTGGCCATTTTTTATTATTTGTTGTTATATTTTAGAGTGTTTAATATAACAGTACCAAATTTGACAATTGTACGTATTACCGTTTTTAAATTAGAGCTAATACAAAAATACGTTAAAAAAATACTTTTGTTGTATGGGGACTTTTCGTTTTTACTTTTTGACTTTTTTTATTATTTGTCAGTCAATCTGCCGTAACATTACATATTCTGTGAAAATTTCAACTGGCTATCTATTACGGTTCGAAAGATACAGCCGTTAATAGGTAGGACAGACAGACAGACAGACGGACATCGTAGGCTCAGTAATAAGACAGACACATTATATTTTTATAAAAACAATAGTTAATTACAGTCTGACTACTGTTCCTATTATTGTCATTATAACTATTAATTAAAATTTGATCTAGGTACAATTTAATAATTTTATAATAATACTAGCTGAATCCCGCTACTTCGTACGCGTAGAGCTCGGCCTTCGGCCTCGCTACTATAAACCTATATGCTATAAACCTCACGGAGCCCGAGACCTTTCCAACGAATGCAAAACCGTGGAAATCGGTTCGTGCGTTCTGGAGTTATAGCGTCAGGAAGGAAAACCCGACTTATTTTTATATAGTAGAAGATATTTGCATGATATTTCTGACATAAATTTAATAATTATAATATTTGCATGTTAATTGAGATATTAATTTCATTTCACAATTTATAATTCTCAATGCAGGTACTTAAAATTATTTGCCATGTAAGGGAAGCCTAACTTAGAGATACGGGTGATCAAACCCAGTTTGATGGTTAGCGCAGTTATAGTTTCTGGAAAGTACCATAATGAAAATAAATTATTTGTATTTGTATAAGGTCCCGTTTTTACCCTTTGGGTACGGAACCCTAAACCCGTGACAGGTAAATAAACAACAGCTTGAATAAAATATGGCTTATGATAATCGTGAAGCCGTGAGAATTTTAACTCCAGACTTATTTATCAACAATATTAGATTCATTTGAGATAAAGTAAAAATATGATTTAAATTTGCAAATTTTATAGCTGTTGGCGAAACTAATTTTCTGATAACAAACACTAAATAAAAAATAGGCAATTATATAAATTATTCAAAGGTAGTAAATTAGGTTTCTAGAAATTTGTCTCTCGGACATTCAATATAATAAAAGATTTGGTTACGACAAAGAAAACGCTCCAACTATAGCTGCTTATTTATATTTTTACAAGTTTAGCTATTTTACACGGAACTAAATAATACTGATTTTTAACCAGGGTTAACGAGGATTGGGTTTGCTAATTGAATCGTATAACTGAGCGCGTATTACTTATATACTTTACCTTGAACAAGAACGGTTTGCAAGAATATAACAATAAGGGCAGCGAGGGTGGCCCAAGCCACATGCTGCCAGACCAAATATGAGACCACTGGCACTACGATAGGCATCACCCATATGTAGTTCAAGAACAGAGTCACCATGTCGAATCGGTTCACATCGTTCGACATCAAATTTATTACTTGACCAGTCTCAGTTTTCCCCAAACCCGTCCGATCCAATTTTAGTATCTAAAACAAAATAAAATAAATTTATATTAACTATTGAGATTATTGTATATCTGCCGTATCTATTAATTACTTGACAAGAGAGGGTCGAGTCACGCATATGATAGGTTTCCATAGACATGTTTCCAAATCGTTAAGAAATTCCGAAGGGAGGAGTGATACGTCATTAGAAACCACTTTCTCACAATAGTGCACACCCTATAAGTGTTGTAGAAAAATACCTTTGTTCCAAAAAATCTAAGTATGCAACGATACATGGCTACGGACAGCGCCGGCCCTGTGGTAGAGCAAGAGGAGCGGTCGCCACATAGCGCCTAGGCGCCACATAGCAAGGGGCGCCAAAATGACAAAAACCGGAAAAAAATCGAGCTATTTTTTTAATAGCACCTGCATTGTTTGGGACCAACATAAAATTTGGATGTGGAAATAGTTTACATCATGGATTAGCCCATAGGCTACTTTTTATTCCGGAAAAACTATCGATTCCTGTATGACAGTTTTCAGAACTGAAACGCGCCGAAAGACAATCTTGCTCTACTTTGATCAAAGGATATAATATATAGAGTCGGCACTGGCTGCAGTAGCAAAAAAACAATTATTATTCCCACGTCTTTTCATGTAAGAAATCTATCATTAAAATCAGAGAACATAATTATGATATTTTTATTCGTTTGAAATCAAGCTTACGGTAAGCTTATGGTACCAAATTTCTGGTAAATATCTAAATGTAGACGTTATGATGCTTTACGACATCGTGGCATACTGACACAGCGAAGATCGTTGGGATTGTGGGTTTCTTGTTGTACGGAACCCTTACAAATTAAATACGATATTGAATAAATTAAAACTAAACACTACAACGACGCTATTAGAAGTAATTATGTCCTACCAACATTTAATAGAAAAGATGATTAGTATTGGTAAGCAAATGTCATTGATGATATTGGCGCTACACCAACCGCGTTTTATGGATTGTTTTTTTTTCTATTGTTAAATAAATTCTATTTAAGTAGGTATGCGGATAATTTGAAACTAACCTTTCTATAAAGTAACGAACAGCAAGCTATCCTCACTCTCATCCCGACACGACCTTGGCTTAAATTTGTGTGGTTCAGCATCAAGGCCGTTGTTATGCTCAAAAAGTTCATGGCAAAATTGTATATGTGGGCATTTCTATAGTTTTCTGGCGTTTTTTCTCCGGAAAAGTATCCGATGAACAACGCTAATGTGAAAGGAATCAAAGGCCTGAAAGAAAAACGGTAGGTTTAGTTACACTCTTAGCTACAGTCATTTACAGACATTCTTATAATAATTAAAGTACCAACCATAAAACAATAAACAAGAGGCCGACAAGCAATCCACAAAGCATGTATTCGGCCCAAAATGATCGAACTAAGGCTTTGGATAGAGACGGTTTACCGCCTTTTATTTTCGCTATTTCCAATTCTCTCTCCCATGCTTGCTCAAGCCGGTCTCCAAGTCGGCCGGAGTGGTCTGAATCTCGGGCTTGAAACAGGTCTTCAATGGTGAGTCCATGCTTGAAACCTCGCTTGAATAGCTTGAAACTCCATCTGCAAATACGTCATGGAACGAATAAATAACTGGGAGATATCCTATAAACATCACAGTAGGCATGACAAGGCACATACTGATGATGTTGACGGCATAATGGAAATTGTCTCCCCCGCTTATGACCCCCTTAAATAGGATCCTTACGCAATATTCTTTCTGAGCGGACCTCAACACTATATGGAATCTACTTTCAAAATTTCAGCTTCGTCTATTATATCTTCCGTGGCTTCGTAGGTCAAGTAGTTTTCGAGATTTCGTGATAAGTCAGTCAGTGAGTGAGTGGTATGTCGCTTCTTAATATATATTTATTTAACAGTTGCCTACGAGTATATTGGATATTAAAAAATATTCTTGATTTTCCTAAATAATTTACCGATGATAAACCGTATTCAGAAGCACGAAGTGATCTACGACAAAGACGGATATAACAGAAAGTTTTGCATAACATTTCTGCGGAATTTGTAACTCTGAGAAGCAAAACCAACACAAGCGGTATATTTATGAAACAAAGGTACAAACTTTGTTGAGAAGCAATCTAGACATAATTATTAATTATTACTGGTAATTACTGAAAAAATATTTTATTTATATTACACGGGAATTACTCACGTAAGATTAAGCCGGTCACTCCGACCCTTAATCTTACGTGAGTAGGTAATTCCCGTGTAATATAAATAAAATGTGTGAAAACCACGTCAGTTTCTATATTATAATACTGAAAATATGTTTATAAAAAATCGTTAAAGAAAGTATTTGTTTAATCATTTTTATTGAATAGGAAATATTATGAGATTTTTGTAACACTGTACTTTAGTTTAATATGGTGAAATATAAGTTATTATTAGGTAGGTACCTATATACGAGGTATAGGTATATACGAGGTTAGGTGTTATTGTTAGATATTCGATTAGATATGGGAAATATATTCGAGGATATAATTGTACTTACCCATCAAGAAAAGTATTGACAATAAGGCAAGGACTTTGTATACCTTTAGGGTATACAGAGTCCTTGCAAAAAGGTGATTAAAACCCTGATGAAAAAATCTGCTGTTCCATAAAGGTTCCATACATTTCGTTTAGTAAATAAGTTTGTATAGGCCGAGTCGATTAAATTGAGTGTGAATGTTATTTTTCTATGCAACAGCTTTTTTCTCGGTTTTTGCGTTCATCCCATAGGCAACAGATAGGAATAATACCTACTGGATGTTCTGTTAGACGACGGATATTATCGAGGATATCATTGTACTCATCATTATAAACAACTTTTACCTACAATGGGACCAACCCAAAAATCGCGAAAAATAATCAGCTGTATCCCCCGAATATATCCATCGTCTAACCAAACACCCGGTATAATAATTATGTATTATGTATATTACGACTACTAATAGTATTGTTTTATATGGTAGGTATTAAGTATCATGTAACAAATAAAGTGGCCCAATTAAAGCGGTTTGTGTATAGAAGATTGGTTCGTAAACGAGGTCAAAACTATTGTCCCTATCAGCCTATAAGCTAAGTTTTCAGTCTTTGTATGTTAGCTGTAATGATGAAAGTGTTGTTACACATGTCACGGGCGTGTTCACGTTTTTTATCTTTACTGAATATTCTAACTTCGGTCAAGGGCACCCAAGATCTCCGTGGAATAGCGTTATCTTTATTTATTTCATAGTGATGTTGATTTTAAAGGCTTTGGCTTTTGTTCAAAGAACTAACGTCGAATAAACAATAAGTTATGATGAAGTTAGAAAACAATGTAGACAAAGCACAACCAAACTCTAGAGTTAGTTTTCTTAATTTCTAAAACCTCAATTTTTTTTTCATTTCATTTGTTTCGAATATGAAAGTGTTATACCTAACTACTAAGTATTCGAAATCTAAAAAATTACTGGACCTGCGAATCTTAAATTTGGAATGTAGGTAGATTCCTTATGGGGTGTAGAGGTTCACTACTATGCGTGCATACGCACTACTGTGCGTGTGTAAATAAATAAATTAAATTAAATTAAACTAAGAGAGGAATAGTGTATTATATAACATGGAATTTTTATTACAATAATAACTTGCAACGAGCTTAATTTTTACTGACGTCAGTACGTATATTTTTAAAATGCAAAAATTCAGAAATTTATTTAATTAGGTATAAATAGGTACGTCATGAATGAAACCAACCGTAATATGAAAGAACCTAAGTAATTAATATTTATAATGATACTTAACGTTATAAACATGAAACATAAATTGTACCTACTTTATACTTGAAGAATATTTTTTAAATACCTATTTCTTCCCGTCAGATTGATTAAATGGGTTTGTATCCACGGATCCCGGTATCAGATTGAACTATATAGCCAAGAATCCGTAGAGTTGTATCCACGGATACCGGGATCCGTTTCCTTCAAAAATATTGTACCAATTATCTTTATACTACTCTACATAGACTTAATATTATAAAACTCAATTATCCACGATGACAATAATTTATTGTAAATACTTACGTCAAAAATATTTTTGAGACAATGTTTGCTTTGTCGTGAGGATTTTTTTCTTTCAACACTACTTTTGATTCCATATTTCACTTTGTTAAACCCTGTTTTATTTGAATATAGTTTAGACTAATATTTATCACTTTCAACTTTATCACGATATCACAGTTTATTTATACAATAACGGTATATGATATTATCGTAAAAGGAATGCTACACCGCACTAATTTGACGGTTTGAGCTTCCCGCACAAAATTTTGTTTACGAGTACGGTGTAAGTATAGTTTGTTTTTGTTTAATGTATAAACTACTAATTATTGGCCGGAGTTTAAAGTCTAGTCCTTATTATATTTCAACATTGCGTAATATTCTAAAAACACTTGTACTTATTTAAGAATTCGGACATAACACGTTGACAATCACAGATGATGTATTCGGAACAATCACTTTTCACGAATGAAATTATGTAAAAGACTACAGCCTTATATATTATAATAAAATTAAGATTCGATATTAAATTTTGTTTGTGAAAAAAATTAAGTATACAATTATGAGATAACGCGACAAGCGCGGACACGGGCGAGTAGCTCGGGCGTTGCCGACGTACTACCTATTTTATTTTTACTAACAACTAGCACGGAGCACGGACACGGACGGTGCGGGCTTGTGCTTGTGTGCCGTTGACACCTTGTCGATTCAACAACTCGATTGCCGACTTCGCGCTCCACAGCACTATATCTGAATCACTCTACCAGACACTTATAGTTATAGCTATAAATATCAGTTAGGAGCCGTCACAGAATAAACAAGAGTGAAACGTGCTGAGCGCAAAGCAAGTTTCTGAATACTCTTGTAAGGACGCCAGTAACTATTAAAATCACAGTCATGCTTGAAGCAATAAATATGGAAAGTTACGTGAAGACATACAGAGATTTTATGTATCGGCTTATGTATATTCTAAGATAAATAATGTAAGTGAGAGGCACTTTGCAGAGGATTTATATAATATGACTCTTTTCAAGAGCTGGAATTTTCATATAGGTATACCTACCTAGGTACTTAAAGTAATTTTGAAATTTTATTTGTTAGGTAATCTAAAGATAGTCTGTACTTAACATATATAGCTAATGATATGTTATAAATATTCAAGTGATTAAGTAAACAATAATTTATTTTGATTATTATTCTCCACGTATAAGTAGGAAGATTGTGGGGTGGTTTATTTTTTAGAAATTAATAGAACTTCAGGCCTAAAGCTGTTTTTTATTACAAGTACAAGGAATTGCACATAGATTGTATGAAGACTGTACGATATGAAAGAAGTATGAACGCATCGCACGAACTGCTCCGCGGATGCGCGGTAGGCCTTCGCTGTCAACTTTTCTACCCTCAGATTTTTTTTTTATAAAAGAACCTACTTCTCCGTCTTTTTTCATTGATTTTTACTATAACTATATGACAAGCTGGCACCTTAGAATAACTACACAAAGAAACCAAGTACATTCGCAAAATTTAAGCCATTCAAATGGTGTCATATATGACACCAAAAAAAATATAAAATTTTTACTATGACAATTTGCGCGGTGAAATCTTACCACAACAAATCAGAAAAGCAGCATAAGAGTTATGGTGTGACATTCCACAGGCGAATGGCGAATACATCACTCACCTTCGTTTTGCCGATGATATAGTCATCATGGCAGAGTTGCTGGAGGATCTCAATATGATGCTCAGCGACCTCAGTAGCCTTTCCCAACAGGTGGGTCTTAAAATGAATATGGACAAGACAAAAATTATGTTCAATGTCCATGTTGAACCCGTGCCGGTAGTCGTTGGGAACGATACTCTCGATGTTGTTGACCATTACACCTATCTTGGACAGATTGTTCAGTTAGGTAAGTCCAACTTAGGCAAAGAGGTCGCCCGAAGAATCCAACTCGGATGGGCAGCGTTCGGGAAATTGCGTGACATCTTCTCGTCCAAGATACCAGTGCCTCAAGACGAGGGTCTTTGACCAGTGTGTGTTGCCAGTGATGACATATGGTACTGAGACGTGGTCCTTAACTGTTGGCCTTTTGGAAAAGCTCAGAGTCACACAGCGGGCAATGGAGAGAGCTATGCTCGGAGTTTCATTGCGCGATAAGATCCGGAACGTGGATATTCGCCAAAGAACCAGAGTCACCGACATAGCTGTAAAAATTTGCAAGTTGAAGTGGCAATGGGCAGGCCACATCGCTCGAAGAACCGATAACCGATGGGGAAGAAAGGTTCTGGAGTGGAGACCACGAACCGGAAGACGCAGCGTAGGGAGGCCTCCTACTAGATGGACCGACGACATTGTGAGAGTCGCGGGTATCCAGTGGATGCAAAAGGCGGGCTGTCGTTCAGTGTGGAGGTTAAAGGGGGAGGCCTATGTTCATTGTTCAGCAGTGGACGTCTTCCGGCTGATGATGATGAAATATACTAGGGGAAAAACACTAATTACGAAAAAATATACATTACACTAAAATACACTAAATACTAGATAGATACACAAAAATACACAACCCTACATATCGTCATATATCGTTAAAACCTTAGGTTAAAAACAAGACGAGGAAGTTTATTTGACGCCAACAGAATTGACTGAAACTGTTAATAATGCGCAAATGTATTTTTTTTCATTTAGTCATTTCCTTGCTGAGGTGGGATGAAAAGTTACGCAAAGATTTTTCACCTCGTGCTCTTTTGATTCCCTCGCTAACGATCTGGATTCTAATTTTTTAATCCTTCGCTTGCTCGGTCTTCAAAATTGAGCACGCGGTTAAAAAGCAACTTTGCACTCTTGATAACAAATAACTATTGTTGGGACAGGATCATACAAAAAAAGAAGCTTCGGTAAGGTGGCGTGGCGGCTGCGAAAGCATCAGGTCTAAATCAGGCTTGGTGCATTTATTCGAACCCACCCTAAAGACGAACTTGTCGCCCTTTCTTGTTGCATGTGGACTATTATATTTAGTTCATTAATATCGCTGCAAGTTTCTTAGCGTGCGTGAAAAATTAGTGTGCCGAAGGTACTTACTTAGTTTTTGCGCGGTATGGTGAAAAGCAGTATGAAATATGGAGACACTAGCGACCAGTCCCAGCTTCGCACGGGTGTAATTTACGTGTGAAGCTGGGGCGGGTCGCTAGTTATATATACATAAACCTTCCGTGAAAAATTATCTAACTGATGGTGAAAACTGCATCAAAATCTGTTACGTGGTTTAGGAGGAGTTAGCAGTCAGACAGACAGACGCGAAACTATGTAGAGAAGATTAAACACGAACGATAATTGTACTAACGACATATCCCCCTTGTTTGTCAGATCTGAGGATGGGACGACATATCTCTAAAACTTTGCTAAATCCGGCGAGATTAATTTTTTCAATTTTTTCTATTACCTCCTATATACGGAACCCTACCATATGCGTGTCTCAACAAGCTCTTGGCCAGTTATTTGTTTTATTTTGTTAGTCTATTATCATGTAACTAAAGATATGCCGCTAATTGATAATAATTAGGTTCGTATAAAATTAAAATAAATACCTCAGTTATATGTTAAACTAGTAGGGTAAGAAAATTAAACAATAAGGTATACCTACTTTTCTAGTTTTGCCAGATGTCGAGTTGCCACCTTAAATAACGAAACTACTAACATAAATACCATCGTCAATTATTATGGGGAGAATTTTATATTTATCATCGGACCTAAAGTTTCAGCCAAAATAAAAACACCGTATCATGAATTCAAATTTTTTGTGTACTATAATACAAATTAATATAATATATAGATTATATATTTACAAACACATATACGGATTATGTATCACTAACATATATATGTATTTAAAAAATGTATAATAGGTTTACATTGATGAATTGCCACTATAAAGCTCTCTGTACTTTTCTTACGTGTTGACTTTTGGATTCCTTCAATGCCTGTTCTAGCTTATTTGTTAGGTGCAGTAAATTCGGTAGATCACATTGTACGAGGACGTGGGTGATTATGTTCTGGCAATGACTGGCAGCTTTCGCGTCTTGTATGGCGGAGTTTACTCGGATCGGCGACAAAAATGTGTCTGCTTCCTTACTGCTATCTTTGTACTGTCCGTAATTTTTCGGTTTCATTATTACGAAATTCATTGTTATCATAGGCTTTATCAGATCACTGTTTATCCGTGACGACAACTGTAATGAAAAGAGTAAGTCATTACTATACATTTTATAATATTTAATCGTCACTTTACTTCTATCACGTCATGCTAAGTATACAGGGTGGACATTTTAATAGGAAAAGAAATGGCAGGTTGCTTAAGGTATTAAGCACGCGCTCTCGGCTATAGCTATCACTTTCGCATAAATCATAAACATTTTCAACTTCAACTTAAACTCGAGTATGGCTTTTGTTAAGATTACGTAGATAGACCATGAAACGTAAAGATTTTGTATTTTTCGCCGGTGCATAATTTCAAAATTTTGAAGATAAAAACCAATGACAAAATGTTTTTTTTTTTTTTTTTTACATAAACTGTTAAATGTAAATGTTTTGAAGCAATATTATTTGTATTTGTATTTATTTATTCAATTAGCACGGTTCAAAAACCAATTACACTAATGACAGATAGTATTACATAATGGACAACATTTCATTTTTGCAATGAGTCAAAAATTCGAAAACCATTTAGAGATTATCCATTGAAAACCCCATAAAAAATATTTAAAAAAATATATCTACTATTCTTCTCAGACTGTTTTCATGTAGCTAATGTAGCTATAGCGGTTAAGGCAGCTGCCGTGAATGTCTCTATTAAATTGTCCACCCTGTATAGTATAACTGATGTCTAACGTTATGTTTACATGTATGACTAGACGAATTATTATCAACATGATAAGTTTTTATATGCAAGCACATGACGAACATGGCAGGTAACTAATATCTGTCTACAAATCATACTTTACGCTGATAGAAAACTGCTATTTGTGCTGATATTTTTTATAGACAGATCTTGAGAGATACTATAGAGAACTGGTTACCCTAATTTTGTACCAAAAGTCCTTACAAACTATGCAATTTTTTATAACAGTTGTATTTTACTCCATAAAGATGATGCATTAAAAAAAGCAAAATTTTTTTTTTTTTTTTTTTAGTTTTGTGTCGGTTATCCAACACTAACACCAGTCTTCGTTTTCGGGAGCGTTTCCCCCTTACACCAGATATAGTATTCTACTTTCAGAATATCCATTCGCTATCTTGGTATTATGCAGTGTTTAAAGTAGTATAAAAAGCAGCAACAAACAAACACACCAGACTACAAAAATATAGCTTGTTGTATGACACTCCAGAGATGATGACTACACAGCTTGCCCGCCAAATTCTGTCAAGCCCTTAAAGGCGCTTGCAGACGATGCGTAGTACAAGTAGCAAGTAGCTACTATGCATCGTCTGCATCGTTTTGCTTAAACGATGCAGACGATTTAAGCTGCAGATTCCTAGCTATCACGCAAGCTGCGATAAAATATTGTCCATATCCTTTATTCCGCAAGAATGAGACCGACATTCTAGCTTTATCTCATTCATGCAGAGATCAAAATTATGGAAAAATATTTTACGCGTCGCGCGTGTTGGGCCTGCAGAGCCCTAATTCCGTAAAAAACATAAATCATGGTCCACAAACAAGGTAACCATGGTTAAATAATAGAAACGCGTCAAATGTTCTGATGGGATACTATACTACATTTTATCAATCAATCAATCATTTATTGGGATCATAGTAACGGTACATTTAATATATCGAAGCGTCTGTATCCGGAACTAGTTTGCACTGTATTTCAGGATCCAGCGTCTTCTCCCATCTATGGGTTTGATAGTGTTACAAATATTTTCACACGACATATTAATTCATCAATCATTCTCTTGACAGACGCGCACGAAATGCGTTAGGGGCCGTCCATTAATCACTGGATGTGTTTTTTTGCATTATTTAACCCCCCTCCCCCCCTGCCCCTTATGAGGTTTAAGACTATTGTTTGTGTATTGATTATGATATTTCGTGATTTTTGCTAAACCCCCTCCCAGCCCTCCCTTTCAAGACTCACGTGATTAATGGACGGTCCCTTAGCTTGCTGCACGTATTATTATCATCTGCACGAGCGAGATAGAGGATGCACTTGGGATGCACGAAGCATGAGCTCTTAAAATAACACACATTTAATATATACTTATTTATACATAAACCCAATTTACTTTTAAAACGGGTTTTCTCTGTTATCTACCTAGAAACTTGTTATTTACCTGAATTTCAAATCTCCATCTAAAATCTTGATATGTGGGATCATTTTGCTGAAGTAAATTTAAGGCTTCTGAAAGTTCAGCTTTCTTTGCAGTGTGGAGCCTCACTAGGACATCTTGCTTTTCATCTGGGAACCCAGCAATCGCTAGAGACGATTTGAAATCTGACTCTGATAACTGGAAAATACAAATTAGTTTGATTGCCTGTTGTGCCATAAACAATGCAACACAGATCATGATCAATTCGGAAGAGGTGCTGATGTTGTATTGATATGTGACTTGTATAGGATGGCAACTTTAGGTCCTTTTTCCAATCTACCGTTGTTTTATTTGATTTCATTTAGTAACTTATTAATATCTTACTATGTTAGGGTTGAATTTACCATAAGGAAAATTCCAGTAAATTTATTTCTCTAGGCAAGACTAGGATGTCCTATGACAGGCAGACTTCAAGGTAGGTGGTGGCAGATTACGTACAAAGTGATTATGATTCCAGATTTTTTAATACTTACAGTGAGGGTGTAAAACTCGGTCTGCCAAAGTCTGTGTTCTCAAAAAAGTACATAGGTGTCTTAAAATCGAGAGTTAACAGGTTTCTTCAAGGTAAGCATGCTTTAACCTAACCCACGTATTTGCTTCATATCAATCATGATAAGATCAAATGCAAGCCTACCAAGAATAACGGGGAGTTGAATTTTTTTAAATAAAATAAGTGTAAAACAATCTACACACCACCTGATGGTTACTGGTCACCGCCACCTATATACTATTATAGGCAAGGCCCAAGGGGAGGGCATTGTCAGTGAGTTACCTACCATTGAGGACTCTATTCACCCATTGTTTGAAACAGCCCAAATTATACTTCAGAGGAAAAAGGTGGTACACCATTCCACAGCTTACAGGTAAAAAAAAACAATTAAATCGAACGTTGTGTGACTTTCACATATCTAATGTGTGAATGGCATTTCTGCTGATGGCGCCTTGTTCAATGGTAAAACCGGGACAGAGGGAAGTGGTCAAAAAGTCCATCGAAGCATTCCGTTATAGTATCTGTAGAACATGCTGAGCAAACCAGCATCCGGGCGCAAGCTCAGCAGCTCTATACTGTAGCATAGTTTCCCTCAACCCACTAGGTTTCGAGTCATCAACAAGTCTAACTGTTCTTTTCTGCAAGGAGTCAAGAGGGTCGAACTGGTACTTTGGTGCACCACTCCAGAGCATTACAAAAAAAGGTGCTGGTCCGGCATGATGTACCATTTGGCTCTATTAAGTACACCAAGTTTTCTGGGCGTTATTCCAGCCTTGCTCTTCAAATGACTCCTAAACAGGACCTCTCTAAAAATCTAAACGCCCAAAATGCTGATGTGTGTCGATAAGATAAAGGGAATGCCTTGAAAACAGGGAGAACGAAACGGGGTTTTCTTAGCAGTAAACGCAATTGCTTGCGTCTTTGTGGGGTTGAACTGTACCAAATTTTGCACACCCCAGTCAGTATGCACTTTGGGTTCTGACTTTTGCGATAGATGGCACAAAGTCCTATAGCTTATACCGGCTACAAACCTCAGCAAAATACAAATGCTTTGCCTGCCATGTTGTGCAAATGTTGTATCAAAGTTTGTAGGTTACAGATATTATCAAAGTAACAAATAATTTATATAGTTATTAACTTACATTATGTTTGCTTCCTTCAACTATAAGGTATATCAATGCATAGACCAGATTTGAGACTTCGTCCACTGATATATTGAGCTTTTCTGAAATAATAAGATGTGCTTGTAGGTCTGGAATTACTTTATACAGGGTTATGCATATACCCTGTACTTAACTGAAAGAAGGTCATTGTACTCATCATTATGAACCACTTTTACTAAGGGACCAACCTAAAATTGCAAAGAAAATTCAGCTGTTCCATACATTTTGTCGAGTGTCAGTGACCGTTTTCTATGGAACAGCATTTTTTTTCACGATTTTAATGTTTGCCCCGTAGTAAAAATTGATCATAATAGTTATTTATGATACAAGTGCGGAAAGTTGGTTATTACAAACGAGTAGACGAATGTAAGCCCGAGACGAAGTCGAGGGCTTACCATAGTCACGAGTTTGTAATAACCAATCCGCACGTGTGCCATACAACGTTTTACAACACATTTGCAAGAAAAAAACAAAAAATGGAAATTTAAAAAATACCGTAAAGTACACGCACGGTGCTATACAACGGAGCGTGCGGACAAATTCATTACAGCACGCTCCGTTGTATGATGCGTTTCATTACAGCACGCTCCGTTGTATGATTCGTAATGTTTAACTTTCGAAAGATGTATTCAGGCTTCGTAAGTGCACTTTTTGAGCAAATGTGTTGTAATAACTATTACAATGATCTTGTGATGACTGGGCATCGGTGACACTCATGGCCCTCTCCTGTCCCCAGCGGGAACTTGAGGCGATGGGTTCAGAGGAATCCGTCGCCCGATCAACAAAGTACTCTGAGGGTGTACAATGTTGCCAGTGTTCTGATACAACGACACCGAGACGTGTAGAGCAGAGCTCCCTGTGGAGGGGTCCCTAGGGGGACCAGCTGTCATATGGGCATATTGCAGCGTTAAGTTTGCCTAATCATTATCTTCACTTCACACATTGGATAGCTAAGGTGAGTCATTAGGCATATCCTAATGATTTCCCAAGTCACCCCCCCCCCCCCCCCCCCCCCGTAGCTAGACACCTGTGGTAGACCACTGGCAAAGGGCCTGCATGGTATAAGATAAGTTATTCACTTTACAGACATTACGTACCAGCCGCGATGTTGTACTTTTTAGAATTGATTCCATTGGACAGATAGTCTAGTGATAACTTGCAGAAATCGATCAAAACTGAAAAAATAACGTGTGTTAAAAAGAAGAATAGCAGTCCCGTCCCGATGGTGGGTGGGTAAAATATAGTTGAATAATTAAAATGTTAGAGACGAGCAGAACGGTTGAACAACTTACCCTGGGTTGAATGTTCGTGTAATAAATTAAGATGTTCTTTTTGTAATTCACTCAGGAAAATAATCATTTTATTACAATTATAGTGTTCACTGTCCTTATTTAATTTGGTTTAGTTTGTTTTTGATTTGTATATTTGTAATTTTTATTTGACTTGACTTGACTTCTTGGGTTAATGGCCTCTGCGACTATATAGTCCACATCAAAGACTACTATATATATACGGAGATATATATAGTACTATATATATATATAGTATATAGACTACTATATATATATGGTCCACATATAGTCACAATAATTTTTATTTATTGTACGTTCGTGTTTTGTTGTTGTAATTTTGAATGATGTTTGTTTTGACTTTTGACAGTTTGGACTTGACGTTTATGTTTTTTTTTTTCGTTAATGCGCCAGTTGAGCGGCTAAAGTCATTAAGGCCATACCACCTCATAAAGAAGAGGAGTTTTTTTTTAAACAACATGAAATTGCACGGTCTCATGACCCCATAGGCGGTATATCACTGTCGCGGCTGTAATAACTGAGTATGGCGGCAATATGATGATGCCTGAAAGTGCAGGTCCAAGCCATCATAGCGCGGTCAGCATTGCAGCCTTTGATGGACAAGCTAGAATAAAGGCCCAGGCCAGACCGAAGGTCAAGGCCTCTATAGTGCAGACAGCAAGGGCTACAAAGATGACCAAGTTTAAAGGCCGAGTAAGTCGAATGTAAAGCAAATCCAAGACGAGCACCCTGCAATTTGCCGTCTTGACAAAAACATATCTGTTTCGTTCTGGTAACAAATATTTTGTCATTTTTATGTAATGTAACATGTTTAATTCGTTTATGCTAAATTAACACGATATACTTTTAGGCTACTATATGTGCGTTCGGATAGCCCCTTGGTGGCAAAAATAACTGTTACAAACGCCAATAATGATCACATGTAGCGTTCGTTTTGGGAATATGTGTACAAAAGTGGCATTATTAACTGTTTTCGCTCACCGTTCGGATAGGTCGAAAACAGCTAAAAATGCCATCGTAATCTGCCACTTTTGACCCACCTCGCGACATGGGATCGTTGTGATCGTTTTTTGACATTAAGATTTTGACGTTTGTTTTTCGCGGTGTTTTGGTGTTTTGTTTGCGCGCGACTGTCAGTTTCTCGTTTTACAACAAATCTATGGTCAACTACGGATTGTATTCTCTTTGAACTACTGTGTTTGACGTCATCGCTGGTGACTGTAGCGTTCGTTTAGGATAGGGATCAAAAGTGGCAAAAATTGCAAAATTCTCAAACCGAACGCTTTACATCAACGCCAATTTTGACAATGCTAAAAATGCCATCATAGCCTATCCGAACGCACCTAATAATATTGTAGTAATTTTTTTTTATTCAAACTTTGGCATAAAGATGAAACGTCACAGTAAAATGTCATACTTCAAACAGCACATATGTCATGTTGCTGTCAGGCAAATGGCAATCAGGCTGTCCTGTCAGAAATATTTTATACGACTTTTTTCAATTTTTAGTTTTGTTGTCATGTTTCTTTAATTTAATTGGATTCAGAGGTGATCAGGATCATAATTAATGGTTACAGAAACTATTATATCAATATGGCTTTGAAAAAAGTCAAAGGAAACTTTGAAAGGATGTTCGATAAAAACCTGACGGATTTAGTTCGTGGGATCAGAAACAACAAAGATAATGAGGTACCTTCGGTTTTAGCTTAATTATCAGGCGATATATTTGTTATAATAATCCTGATAATATCTATTGTTTATCTATATCACACTTTTAAAACATTATTTACGCTAAATTTGCATATTTTGTCAAGTAACAGCATTTTTAGTGCCAACCAGGAGGTGGAATGCCTGCAGAAGTAGGCTTAAAATGAGAAAGTGTGTCATGTTAAATCATATTAGGCTTAAACTATATAATTATCTACTTCATAAATGAATGCTTATAAATTTTACTAATTTCATTCCACAGCTGGTAATACAATAAATTATGGGAAATGTTTTTATTTTGTAATATTATTTTAGGCAAAATATATTGCACAATGTATGGAAGAAATAAAAGTGGAACTGCGCCAAGATAATACTGCTGTAAAAACAAATGCTGTTGCTAAGCTGACTTATGTGAGTACATAATTTATTAAACAAAAACTAAAGATACAATACATAAATAAAAACAAATTGTAAAATAGTATTGACAGCATGTTCTCAATAACTGAGATTCTCAATTAAGTAGGTAAAAGTTCTTTTTTCTGACATAACTTACTTGAGAAACAAAAACAATTAACTTAGCATTTGGATTGTCTTTAGACCTTCGACAATCTATGGGCAGTCTAACTGTATTTGTAGTGTTAGTTTTAGCTTGTGTTTAGTTAAAAGGCACTTGCCCAGTAAAAAAAAGTATTGTGAGTGATAAAAAATATTTTAGTAGTGGTATTGATTCTGATGTACCATCTTCTGAACTAATCAGTCTGAACAATTTGAAAGCTCAATTTTTTTTGCCATCCTTTCTCACATGTTGAAATGAAGATTGAATGAAATCTCACTAATTTCTTTTTATCTTTGACCTCAGCAGTAGATAAGAAAAATCTGTATACAGTATCAGCCTATCATGTTCCCACTGCTGGGATACAGGCCTCTCAGAGAGAGAGAGAGAGTATGGGGCACTAATCCATTGTGCTGGCCCGCTGCATGTTGGTGAACATCATATGTCTTTGAACTGTTGTGGTACTTGGACATACCAGTTTCCTCGCGATGTTTTCCTTCACTGCTGTTGAGCGATGGCATCTAAACTGCACATAATTTATTAGAACTGAATGATATGTATAATAGTATTGAATAAATTATTGACAAGGCCGAGGATCAAACCAGGTGCTGCCAGATTGTTAAGCACATAATATGCTATCATTTGACCACCACCACTCATCAACTCGAAAACCTGTTTGAATACCATTAATTGTGACCCCTTTTGCTAGGTTTTGAAAAGTAGTTACATTGTAGCTTGTTGCCGACTCCAAAGATAACTACTGGGATAAGAGTGTTCTAGAGTGGAGACAATAAATCTGCAAACGTAGAATAGGAAACCCTAAGACTTGATGGGGTTATGATAATGTAAGGCACATGGCTGTGGCTGGAAGCAAAATGTTAAATATTGGGCAGAGTGGTGTGCTTTGGGAGACTATGTCCAGCAGTGGACTAAGACAGGATGTTAATGATGATGTTGACGATGCGCCGAAATAAAGAAAATGATTTGATTCAGATAAATGAAAATCAAAGTTAACATGATTCCTGTCTAATTAATTACGAGTTGATTATTTCATCAAACTTCGTTTCAGTAAGTCATTATTTTAAGTTTCAATATTGTTATTACAGCTCCAAATGTTGGGATATGATATATCATGGGCCATTTTCAACATTATAGAAGTAATGAGCTCAAATAAATTTACACATAAGCGAATTGGCTACCTGGCAGCCAGTCAGTCCTTTCATGCGGATTCAGAGTTGCTCATGCTGACTACAAATATGATTCGGAAGGATCTCAATGCTCAAAATCAATACGAGGCTGGTCTCGCGCTCAGTGGCCTTAGCTGCTTTATTTCACCTGATTTAGCCCGAGATCTGGCAAATGATATCATGACTTTGGTTAGTATAATCTTTATAAATTATTCATGTTATTTGAAACAAGTTCATATGCTAATTAATGTGTTATTTCCGCATATAGATGAGCTCCACTAAACCTTATTTGAGAATGAAAGCTGTATTGATGATGTACAAAGTTTTTTTGAGGTATCCTGAAGCTTTGAGGCCAGCATTTCCTAAGCTAAAAGAAAAATTGGAAGATCCTGATCCAGGTACTAAGATTAGCTTAAGGAAATATTTGAAGAACCCACAACCAATTTGGAAAACAGCTAGGGCCTCACGGCTACCTCTTAATGCGAGCTTGAAATTGCGCCGAAACAGCACATTGCGGAAAACCACGCGAACACGAATCTTAACGCGTCGAGATACGATTTGTGGTCGCGCAACTTTTCGCAATCACCTAAACAGAATTGCTTAAAAAGGTAGCCGTAGGACTCTGGACAGATTTTAATTAAACATAGCTAAGAAAGACTGCAATGAAACCGGCTTTCAAACAATAAACCTGTGTTCAAATTAGTCCAACTGTTTACTAAAAAAATGCTATAAGACATACAAACAAACACTCAATCTTTTACGTCAAATGCAAAATACCTTCTCTGTTCCATTGTGGGTAAAAATAAATTACATAACTCTAATATTATTGTAAATTTTGTGAAAGTTTGTGAGTGTATGTGTGTATGTTTGTTCCCATTCAACTCCATAACGGCTAAACATTTAGATGAAATGTGGTATGGTGGTAGCTTGTACCCTGGATTAACACAAAAGCAATTTTTTAATCCCAAAAAACATATGGTTCCTAAAGGCTAAAATCTAATTGTTTCAAATTAATGTTTCAGGTGTCCAATCTGCAGCTGTGAATGTAGTATGTGAACTTGCCCGAAAAAACCCCAAAAACTACCTCTCACTAGCACCAGTATTCTTCAAATTGATGACCACCTCCACTAACAATTGGATGTTAATAAAAATCATCAAATTGGTGAGTGGATGTGCTTTGTGTAGGTTTATTGAATTATAAATAGATACATATAACTGATAACATGTTCATACACTTCGCTCTGGAGTGGAGATAACAAGTAGCAGTATAGATATTTTATTATATATTTGGGTTTTGTGTCAGCAAACTAATATTATAAATACGAAAGCTGCTCATGTTATCCTGTTGCGATTCAAGGCGTAAAGCAACATTAACACAGCTTGAATTTGCTAGTTGGTGTGTGATGGCTCATGATGATTAGTTTGGTGACATGTTTGCTTCGGGTCTCGGGTTCGATTCCTGTCCGGGCAGATGTGTTTTTATGCCATAGGTGGCAAGCAAGCTAACAGGCCGCCTGATGGTAAGCGACCATCGTTCGCCTATAATCGTTCTGTAATACCAGATGCATCACAGATAAGTTACCAATCTGTAAAGATTCTATTAGTAGCCCTTTTGAAGAATCCTATGTTATAGTTACTCGGAAATGCTGCAGGAGGGTTGATTTCACTTATTGCAATGTGAGGCAAAAAAAAAGAAGCATAAAACGCACAGTGTGCGATTTCCACAGATCTATGATATGTGCAGCAGCTACTCTACAATAAAATAAAAAACAAATGTTGATATATTTTATGAATTCTCCACAGTTTGGTTTAATGACACAGTATGAACCAGATATCGGAAGAAAGATAACCCAAAGCCTCATAGATCTCATTTGCAGGTACCCACGAGAAAGAACAACAACAGAGTAATGCCAATACCGCTAGTAGAATTCACCACACCTCACCATTGAAATTTTATACATATACTTATACTCCAATTGTTTTACCACATTTAATGAGCTTTTACTTGTGTGCTGGGAATGTTATGAATATGGCCTTGTACTGGAGAATGTAGGCTTGTTGCTAACCTTACATTATTATACAATATATTTTCATGCAATACACTGGTTCTATGGCATGTCACTGGCCGGTCAGAATGATCCAAGCTTAACATATTTTTCTGCGTTGCAGAGGCCACACTAAACTTGTCAGTTCAGTCCATTGTAATAGGTACGATTGGAATGATGGAATTATGGAATGGCGTGCAGTGATTCAAACTGACGATCGATCCAAACGAAAACTTTGTCGTGGTAACACGAATTATGCCTGGATATGAACGATCCAATAAACAGTATATTGCACGTCGTACATGCACTGCGAAAATTGTGGCATAATTGTCTATACAAACTAACTATACATTTGTTTATGGTACGTCATATTTAAGCATCGCTAGGATATGAGAAACTGATTGCAAACTGCTGCACTCGCGTGTTTTGCCAGAGTTTTTGGTAGGAAGGTTGGTGCAATATCCTGTTTATTTGATCGAATACTATTTCCTATTCTGACGTCAGTCTCACCAAAATAAAAAAATCCAGGACCTGGATCAAAATTTGGATTAGTCGATTGGATGACGAAGATTCTTGAATTTGACCAAAAACTGAACTGAGAATGGTAACCCCTGCCTGTGATTTTTAACAAATATTGTAAACATATTCAGTATACATTATTCTGGCTGGTAGATTGGCGACGGGCGACTCTGTATATTCATAATATTCCAAACACAGGTAACACGGAGAACACCTACAAAATGGCACACTTCTCACATTTTTGTATTATTTTTGCCGCTACATTTAAACTGAAATTATACTCATAACATCTTCTAGTGAAATATATCATAGATCTAGGAACTAATTACTATTCAAAAAAAGGTGTATGCAAATTTAGCTGTAGTAATAATTTTTTTGAAACAATCTAGAAAAGTTGAAATGTTTTAGTATAAGCTTTCCATAAGTTTAAAAATAAAAATAAACTTTTGACATTTGAGTAAAATTAAAAGTGTAAAAAATAAAATTCTAAGTGTTGAAGAGTAAAATGTTTTGGAAACAGATACAAGAGTGATGTAAACATGATATTCTAGTTTTTTTTTACATTTGAGTAAAATCAATAATGTAAAAATTTAATTAGAAGTGTTTTAGAATAAAATGTTTTGAAACAGATACAAGAGTGATGTAAACAGGATGTTCTAGTTTTTGTTTTTACATTTGAGTAAAATCAATAATGTAAAAATTAAATTTAAAGTGTTTTAGAATAAAATGTTTTGGAAACAGATACAAAAGTGATGTAAACAGGATGTTCTAGAATTGAGTGTCCAGAAATTGGTGTTCTAGAAACGGGTGTTTTAGAAACATTCATAACATTTATTTATCTGTTGCTCCCCCATAAGCTAGACTTATGTTATGTAGTGTCATTGTGTTTGTTGCAGTTTGGTGCCTTAACTCCATTAGAGCCTCGGCTTGGCAAGAAACTGATAGAACCATTAACTAACTTAATACATAGGTGAGTCAATTACGTCAATTGACATGGCAACAATGGATCTCATTGTTGCTGTTGTCTTAGTACATGGATTGCTGTTGCCATAAAACATAGGTGACGTTACATCGATTAACGTGGAAAAATTGGATGTATAATTTTGACTTTAAAATAATGGCTTCGATAATTAAAAATCTCCTTACAAATAAGCATTTTAGGTAGAAGGCGTCCATTGCTTATTTAAATTTTTTCGTTTTACAAAATAGCACATCTGCTTGAAATATTGCACTAGAAAAACGCTTTATAAAAACAGCTATACAGTAGTTTATTACATAGTTAGTGTGCAAAGTCTATTAAAATATTAGTAGGTTATTTTGGCTAGATGTCACTATCTAGCCAATGCAACAGAGCACGTCTACGCAAGTTTACAAGCTACTCCTTCATTTAGAAGAGTGATAACATTTCGCTGATATAAAACAGTTGATATTGTCCTTTTCGAAACAAGAATGATCACAGATTTATTATCAGTTTAAGGTATGTGGGAACAATGTAAGAAACTGTGACTAAACTATGACATAGTAATTACACCAGCTTAGAATATTATTGGCTATTTATGTTTGTACCTATTCCACCAAATAATATCACAGCTGTGTGTGTCTACCAATCAAATAATACCTATAATCAAAGTGTCGGTGAGATTGCTTACCCACACGCTGTCACTTGTGAAGATGCAACTCGCAAGAACTGATGACTCCATTGATGTAATATTGAACTAGCTGGAGGGCCATGAAGAAAATTGGATCGAAATTCGTTTAGATATACCTACAGGTGTAAGGGAAACACTTCCGAAGCAGAAACGCTATTATCATACTATATCTAAACATAATCGAATACTAACAACCATTTTCCTTATAATCGTAGTTTTAAATGTTTTATTAAAAATTATATAAATAAATAACGATATGGGACATTTTAACGGTTTAGTATTTTGCAAACCAGCAATGTAAAGCGCACAAAACTCGGATTCAATTCAAAAGCGCGCATGCGTGCGTGCTGCGTTGACTGTGTGTGCGTGCGGAGGTCATTTGTCTAGCGTCAGCTGGATTTTTTTATTTTATTTTCCCAGAAGTTAGTATTGTTTTTTTATACATGTAAAAAACGCACTTTTTTTTTCTGGCATCGTATCACCGTACACCCGGAATAGCTACCAACTGAAGTACAGATAGTAATATGTTAGCAAATTCAGCTTAATATGAGCCATATCGTTAAACGCACACAGACATTTTGACGCATCCCCACGTTAATTATAGTTGGACTGAACTAGTTTTATATCACACACACACTTTTATTCGTGTTCATATTTTTGTGTGGCTGTGATCTACCATCTAGTACTATATTACATCAATGTTATAAGTTCTTTTGACACAAGTACGACGGCAAAATATCGACACGACTGAGACTGCATGAAGCGGAGCGCGAGCGAGCCAGTCTTAAGACACGATTTTTACGAGAGGATCTAGCTCTCGCTCTCGGCTTGTCTCGACGAAAAAGCACAGGTAAACGCAGAGTTAATTTTCAGGTCAATAAAAAATTGCTCTAACTGCTCAGTAATAAATGTCACTGTTGTAAGTAAAATAAACGTTCCTTCCAGAAGTAAATCTAATTGAATGTTTATACCACAGTACAACGGCAATGTCTTTGCTGTACGAATGCATCAACACAGTCATCGCGGTGCTGATCAGCATCAGCAGCGGGATGCCGGGACATTCCGCCTCCGTTCAGCTGTGCGTGCAGAAACTGAGGATACTCATCGAAGACAGCGATCAAAACTGTAAGTACGGTTCTGTAGAAACAAATAAAATCGTAATTAACATCGTGAACTGGTAAACTTATGTGGCGCGCCAGACTTTATGGGTGCGGTCCGAATTATACCAACAGCGGCCACGAGTTGTCGTAGATTTTGCTTTTGTAACGATGACAGCGCAATAGTTGACGCGTACGACTTCTACTTTACAGGCGTGGTGGGTTCAAATCCCAACAATGTACTTTGAGCTGTTGATGAAGAAAACAATAACATATTATAGTTGTAAAGTGCTATATAGTGATCGGCTACTCAAGTAAAAAAATTGTCGTGTGTCTACAAGTGTGATTCGATGTCAACCATAAAAAAATTATATATTGAGCTCTTACTGCAAAGGCACCGGTCGTAGCAGCGGTTCTTCTTTATGCCCTGTGCAAAGATCAAGAGCGCAAGCTCATAAGTTCAGATTGAACCTAAAGTTTAGCGAAATCTTGGTGAACAAGTGCGTTTACATTTTCCAGTGAAATATCTCGGCTTGCTGGCAATGTCGCGGATATTGAAGTCTCACCCGAAGTCGGTTCAGGCGCATAAGGATTTAGTTCTCGCGTGCTTGGACGACAAGGACGAGTCTATTCGACTTCGGGCGCTAGGCCTTTTATATGGGATGGTAAGCATTATTACAATACCCACAACTGAATTACTGATTTATTTCACCTTCATTTCCAATGATGGAAAAGAAGAAACTCTGAGAAACTGGTTGTTAAATTATAACTAACTAGCTGACCTGACAGACGTTGTCCTGTCTTAGAACTGTCAAACACGCAAAGTCAAAATTGTAAATCTTATTTTTTTACACCTTGGGTTACATTATTGGAGTTTTAGTAAGAATCACAATTTTTTTTGAAAATATGATATAGCCTATGTTACTCGGGCATAGTGTAGCTTCCCAACAGTGAAAGAATTTTTCGAATCGGTTCAGTAGTTTCGGAGCCTATTCAATGCAAACAAACAAACAAACAATCAAATCTTTCCTCTTTATAATATTAGTATAGATAATAAACACTGGTCAACAGCGAGTTTGGACCCACGCACCGAGGGTACTGCACCCAAATACATATCTGTTTCCATTAATTCCATTCAGGATCACGGCTGACTCGCACTGTGTTATTTTTTTATTTTTTTTTACTTTAGAGTCTGAATTATAATCATGCCAAGTTTAACGCTTGTATGCATTATCCCATACAATAAAGGTATATTGTACGGGGACCCCTTTATTTTTTTAATCTGTTATTATTTGTGAGTCAATTCTCTGTGACATTACATATTCTGTGAAAATGTGAACTTGTTATCTCTTACGGTTCAAAAGATACAGCCGTTAAAAGGTAGGACAGACAGACAGTGTAAACTTAGTATTAGGGTCCCGTGGACACCTTTTGGTTTGGTTGTGGTTAAATCCGCGAGGCGCAGCTGGTGATATCTAACTAACTCCCCATGGTAACTACATTTTACAATCTTCTGACATTTTACCAGAATGTAAAGGGTAGATACAGTAAAACGGAATGAATAGAAACGACGGGGTGAATTGAGACGAAACTTGAAAAGTTAATTTTTTTTATGCCCAAACCTAACCTAACCCTGAACAAACATAACACAATTTTTTTTCAGCAGTCGTTTAAAAATACAGTAACTTTGATAGGCTTTTCAAAATTTTATTTGTACTGTCGGTTTGAAATTGTTTAGTTACATTCTATTTCTAGTATTACATACTTAATTGAAGGTCTCTTTCAGGTATCCAAAAAGAACCTGATGGAAATAGTGAAGAAGCTGATGATCCACATGGAGCGCGCCGAAGGCACGCTGTACAGAGACGAGCTGCTAACTCGTATGATCGAGATCTGCTCGCAGAATAACTATCAACATGTGGTGGACTTCGAGTGGTACGTTACAGTACTGGCGGAGCTCACGGAGATGGAAACCAGCGCTAAGCACGGTGAGTGTTTTGAAAGGATGCCCAGCAGAAGTAATGACTAGGTGACTGATATATTGGAGACGCTTTTATTAGCTTTACTTTGTAACTTTGTAAACAAATCTTTGAAGTCAATTTTGACCTCAGATCAGACAAACAAGTGAGATATGATAAGGTGGCGAGTGCGAAAGGTCTGGCCAAATCGAGTGTAAAAAAGGAGTAAGTGAGCCGTACTTACGATAAGTGTACTAAAGCATAATTAATATCTCTCTTGTTTGTCTGATTTGAGATTTTAACCTACTTCTAACTGTCGCATTAATTTGAAACTGCTTGCAGATATTATGTAATTTTTTATTTTTTTATTTTAATTAGTAATATGCTTGCTTTTGACCGCTAACTCACCTGATGCTAAGCGAAGATGCGGTCTTCGATGGAGCACGCTTGCCTAGAAGAAACCGAGTCACTCGTGATTTGAAGACATCCAAATTATAACTATCGGGAACACCCATTCAGGCAGCGCATTCAACTGACTAGCAGTTCGTACAATAAAAGTGGAATCAAAGCGCTTCGTACGGGTTTTCGGAATATCAACAAGCGGTGTCGATTTTTGTGCCCGCTCTGGCAGTCTGATAGAAAAATGGGCAGGAGAGAATCAGATAATGCAGATCCGATGCACAATCTCCGAAACGTATCCTAATACTGTATAAATTGTCTGTCGCAGACATACGATGTGAGGCCAGATGATGACGATTGGTTAATCCTTCAGGGGCCATAATAGCCGGCCAGCTTACGGAGGTAGGCGCTCGCGTGGCGGAGGTGCGTGCGTTCTGCGTGCGTGAATGCGCAGCGTTATGTTCGCGCGCCGCCGCCGCGCCGCCCGGGCCTGCCTCGCGGGAGGTGCTCTACGCAGCCGCTTATGTCCTCGCAGAGTACTGCACGTGAGTATAGTCAGGTCTGGCGCACTCCGCACTTTAGGTGTGAAGCTACAAGTACGTGGCGGGAACCCTGTAGACCAGTGGTTCCCAATTAGTTTTTCCTGCGTACCACTTCAAAAAAGACCTCTAACTCGTGTACCCCTCGAGCTCGGCCCAAGCACACCAAATAAATAAAAAACACCTTGTTTTATCGGATTCCCCCATTGGTAATAAACGCAGATTGGGGAGTTATGATTTCATGCTACTAGTAACACAGCGTCGATAACGTAGGCTTGTGTCACTCTCGTGACCTTTGTGTATGCCAAGAGCGCGCATATGCGCGCGTATACCTCTTGATGCAACTTCGCGTACCCATGGGGGTACGCGTACCACTAATTGGGAACCACTGCTCTAGACATAACTGCCACGCGATAGACAGAGAGGTTAATATAGCTGTAAGTAGTTAGCGCTCGCGCGTCCTGAATTGCATTTTATAGTGTAGTAGCAAGAGTCGCTACTTATTTAAATGATTTTGCGGAATCTTCTGGGGCTTAGTCCCAGATTTGATAGTTTTCGAAAACTTTTTTCGTTTACGTATTGTTCCATACATTTTAGTAAAGCGCCTCCAGCGGAAACGCGGAGGAACTAAAATCGGTAGTAATCGGCGGTATAGATTGCTTCACTCTAATACGAAAAAAGTTTTCGAATACCTTTCAGCTCAGCAATGTATGGAACGATACGTAAACGAAAAAAGTTTTCGAAAACTATCAAATCTGGGACTAAGCCCCCTGTACCTGTACTAATATGTATTCTATGCTATGCTATAGTTTTATCACAGTCTCATTCGCTCTTTACTATTTACCACAATCATGTTGCTAATACGTGTGGACATAAGTTTGGTCCTTCGAGCTGATATCTATGTATTGTTTTCATAGATATAGAAAAAATAATTCTTTGTTAGCATGTATTATCTCTATACTGTAACTTTTTCATTGGAAACTAGCTGCGCTCTGCAGTTTCACCTGCGTGGACATTCCCATAGGAACCGCACATTTATGTCAGTGCCTGGACTTCCAATCTATGCAAAAAGTCATGTCTATCCGTTACTCTATTGCTGCGTGAAAGAGGAACAAATAAACTCACCTTTGTAATTATAATATGAAGTATGATAATATGTTAAGTAAACCTTCCCTTTTTAGAGTATTATACCCTGAATTCTCCAATGTGATTCAGTGTGATGTTGTAATGCTCAATTTTCTCATTCCATATGATTCCTCCCCACAGAGAAGAGCAAGTGATGCGCGAGGCGATATCCCCGCTGATGGTGTGCGCGGGGGTGAGCGGCGCACACATGCGCGCGCGCGCCGTCTGCGTACACGCAGCTCTCAAGCTTACAGTCAAGTTGCTCGTTATATTCGAGAAACGAGGCGACTCTAAGGCCGCTTTGTCGGTAAGTTACCATCTGTTTTTATTGACTCGCTTTCTTGTCTGTCTGTTTGTCTGTTAGGTACAAGTAAAATCGATTTTAATTTAAACTTGTTGAACTTCCCATGTAGTCTTCATTATTTTTTAAACCCCTGATGCAAATTTTTTTTTTGTTAAATTATATCAATTATTACCTACCATTTTCAAATCAAAAGGTGCTCCGTGAAGCGATCGCGGGCGTTCGTCCGTTGCTCTGCAGCGAAGACATGGAAGTACAGGAGCGAGCTCACAACGCATCGGCTTTGCTCTCGCTAGTTCTCCGGAAGTTGGACGCTGAAGACGAACTCTTGCCTGAAGATTCTACGTTCCAGTCAACAGTGCCGCTGGTCGACCATATCGTGGACCATGATCAAAGGTAGATTGAGTTTAATAAGTAAATGTACTGGAACAAACTCACGAGTATCTTTTTTTTTTTCTTTTTTAAACCCATAAAACGTTACATTTCGAGTCAGTAAGTTGTCTTAAAACCTATGTTAGGTTTATTCAGGCAACTGGTGCTCGGCTGTGCTCTTGCTAGTTCTTCAAAACTGGACGGAATTTCTACAAATTAATCTTATGCTGCAACTTGCAGTCCACAAAGCTGCTGTACGATCATATTCAAAGCTGCTTTGATCGACGACGTTATGAAAAATTATCAATCAAAACTTTAGAGTTCAGGGATTGGACATGTGAGACAGCAAAAAATAAAACTTGGTATAGGGAACGTAAAATACTTAGAAATTAAAAAAGAAATTGCCATCTTGGTATCTGTTCTCCTTCCGTGCCTCTCCACTACTAATTCTAATTTAAATTGGGGGAGATAAGATCTGCACTGACGTCTCCTCAGGGTGTCAATACACCCAACAACTAAAATAAATAAAAACAGTTGTGAAGTTTTTTTTTGTAACAAAAATAAATCTAAACTATTTTTTTTTTGTTTTATCTATACTAATATTATAAAGAGGAAAGATTTGATTGTTTGTTTGTTTGCATTGAATAGGCTCCGAAACTACTGAACCGATTTGAAAAATTCTTTCACTGTTGGGAAGCTACACTGTCCCCGGGTGACATAGGCTATAATCTATACCCGTGCGAAGCTGGGGCGGACCGCTAGTTAAATATATAATAGGTGTTCTTCAAGGAGTCCTGTCCTTAATTGTAAGTCTTCTGTGGCCTTGCAGTACAGTAAGTAGCACATTCTCGTTTTCCTGTAGACAGCTTCGGTTACAGATGACTATCTGAAGCTCCAATTTTGTTGTATCACCATTTTTGTGTCTTTCCACAACTAGAGATTGGCGTCATCTCTGCAAAAAAAAAACTTGTCTCATTCCAAGCAAAATAGCGGTTTCTTACTGTCCAGACCAAGACTTTTCCAGCTCGACGTTGCCTTCGACTTCGCTTACTCAGGGAAGGTGGTGCTTTTTATGTTGCAAAGCATGACCAAGATATTTTGAATCTCAATGCGTGCTATACAAAATCGTTGAAAAGCTAATGAACTTTGATATCCTAGCAAAACTTTTGTCTATTCTAGCATAACTATAGTATATTGTATCATGATTCTATCATGTTTTTATTGCTAATGTAAATGTAACTCTATTAATGTACTAATATAGTTGAAATTACTTATTTTTTCCAGTAACGGCTTAGGGGATGAAGCGGGCGAAGATGAGATCGTGGGTAAATCTTCTCAAGGGTTCAGCGCTGGTCTTATCGACGAGCTAGCGGACTTGTTTGACGGCGAACTAAAGCCGGTCGCACCTAAAGCGCAGAAGAAAGTACCCATGCCATCAGAGTAAGTAGTACAAGGAGAGTTGTTTAAAACTATGGATATTGGGTCAGTGACAGAAAAGTTTTTATTTTATTTTATTAGTTTGGATTTCAAAGCATTTTTGTAAGAAATTTGTTGTAGCCAGTTGCACCCATATAAACGAAACGTCAGTCGTTCGAAATCAGTTAGCAACTGTCAATTTAGTTCGACGCGTTGATCTAAATAAGAATGCTCAATCAAGGTTCACTCATAATGCCTGACAGATTTTCCGACTCATTTCCGTTCTATTTACTTCTCTTTTCTGTGGGGTCAGTGCTGCAGAATGTCCAAACCAGAAGTACTTATATTAGTCAGTATCAGTCTATTATGTTCCCAGTGCTGGGGCACAGGCCTTCTCTCAGAGAGAGAGGATGGGCCCTAATCCACCATGCTGGCCCAGTGCATGTCGGTGAATGTCATATGTCTTGGGCTTGTGAGGTTCTTGGACATACTGTTTTCCTTCACCGTTGTTGAGAGACGGCATCGAAAGTGCACATAATTTATTTAAGTACTAAATAAGTCATTGGCGCAGAGCCGAAGATGGAACCAGGTGCCGCCATATTGTAAAGCGCACTTGCTACCGCTTGGCAATCATCGCACTAAAATAAAACTTATGATGCGATTAAAAAAAAATTGTCGCAAAACTTTATTAGCCGATATAAATAATTTCTTCAGTATCCATATTGCCTTTTTATATTTTTGACTTTGCCTGCTATTTTTAACAAATCAAACACCCCGTCTGGTAGCCTATTAGTAAAAACAGAGAAAGTTTTGTTTCTAATGAAAAAAAAATCATGTCTCATTGTATTATTTTCCTAAACTTGAGTTATTTCGAGTGTTAATGTGTACTAATGGTGGATTATTATTTATTAAGTGCTAGAGTGTGGAAAAGTGATATAATGAGGTGAAACATGAATTTTCGTGGTGTTTTTCAGAATTCACAATTTTCCAAAACTCCATAGAAGTCTCTTGTAAAGCCTCCTCCAATTTACTAGGGCATGACTTTGACTTGACCGTGACTTACTTTGCTTGACTCTGACTGGGACTATGACTTGTTTGAAGATATTTTATTAATGAAATTTGATGATATTGCAATACTTGACACTGGCAAATGCACGAGAAGTGCGACGCCAAAATCCACACAGAGGAAAGATTAAAAATAATTACCAAAAGTAGTAATTTCGAATGTATTAAACGAATGCGAAATCAAACTTCTACGTTTTCTATCCTACTCTAACGTATAAGCTTGTCTCTATAGGCGTCTCACTTCATTATAGGACTCGCGCCCATTTCATAAATATTTTTCTCTATGGAAGTCCCACCTCTTTTGCGTTAGCGGTTATATTCTCTTTGGTAGTAATGTGTACTACTGCGTACCAAGAAGGTTACAGTTGCTAATGTAATATTGTATTTCCAGTCTGAATCTGGATCAGTGGCTGTCACACTCGCGCTGGTCCTCGGAGTCCAGCTCGAGTTCGGACTCGGAGGGCGAGGGCGGCGGCGCCGTGTTCGCGCCGCCGACCGACTCCCGCCCCACCGCGCAGTTCACGCCGGAGGAACTAGAGATGGTAACATGTCGGCTGTACGCTCTGTACAATCACGCTGGACTCTTATTCTGTATCTCCCATGTTTTCTTGATTCCTTGCCATAAACGCGTGAAGTGGTAACATGAAAATGTAATAGAATAATTATTTTTTATAAAAAAAAACGAATTCATGCCTATACCTACCTACAAACCCAAACAACAAACAAACACTACCCATGTACAAACTTAAACAAAAAAAGTAGAAAACAAAGGGAACTTTTTTTGCTCAAGGGAATCACAAAAGGGAACCAAAACGTCAACTGTGTACAGTAGGGCCTCGGTAATCCGGACTCCCGCTTGTTCGGTGATCGCTGTAATCCGGCCGGGCAATGGGCTTCGCGGGGGAGCCGGGCGGGTGGGTATAGGTGCGGGCTGCCATGAGCCAATGCGTCGTCAGTCTTTTGTTTTACGCCTTTCGTGTAGTACGTACAGTGTCAATTTAGCGCGCTTCCTAACATCATGGCGCCGCCACGAAAACATTCAACATTAACATTAAAAGACTACTAATACTATAATCCGGACGCCTTGATAATCCGGAAAGGGTCTTATTTTTGCCTCTCCGGATTAACGAGGTCCTACTGTATATATTCTAGTTTTTGATGATTTTTTCAAAAAATCAATTTCGTAAAAAACTATATGGGACCACCTCTGAAGTATGACCTACCAAACAAAAAAGAATCATCAAAATCAATTCATAATTGGCGGAGTAATCGCTTAACAAACGTCTCCTCCTTTCGTCGGTTAAAAACGGACTCTGTGACCACATAAACTTGTAACGCGGCTTAATCTTAAATGAGTTCATTTATACACATTTAGAAGCTTATAAATTAAAATTAAATAGCCAAAATAGTACATATGTATTTTGTTTATTCAATCATAATATTAAACGCAATGCTCGTTTAACCGCCAACTCGCCTGATGTTAAGCGGCGCTGTCTACGATAGAGCACGCTTGTCTAGAAGAAACCGATTCGCTCGTGATTTGAAGACACCCAGATTGTAACTATAGGGGTTCACCAATTCAAGCAGCGCATTCCACAGACTAGCAGTTCGCACAGTAAAAGTGCTATCAAAACGTTTCTTCCGGGGGTTCGGGGTTTCGTTTTTTTTTTACGTAATGAACCTTATGGCTAGGCCCTTAAACTTATTACGTAATGTGTGTGTGCAGTTGCGCGAGGCGCGGCGGCAGGAGCAAGCTAACAACCCGCACTACCTCAAGGACGAGTCCCCACGTCTCTACCAGCACGAGGACGTCCCCGTCGCGGAGATCGCGCTCGAAGTGCCACTGCAAGTGCAAGGTCAGTACTCTAATCATGGGGAACATTGAAAAAAAAACATTATTACTGCAAAAAACAACAGTTTATTTAATATATTTGTTATTGTGACATCCCGACACGAAAATTTGCGCGATAAGGTTTGATAAGATTTGCGCTTGCCTAGTGAGGAAATCAATATACAAGTGTGAAATAATAATAATTTGTTTTATGCAAAAAAAAACTCAGCATATTTACTTACTTCAATGCTCAGAGTGCCTAGTGCGAGTTTTTACAGTTGCGTTTAACTACGATTTGTATGAAGTAAGAGCAGTGCCTTCTACTTGGTGCTGCTCTTATTGAGCATAAAAATATTTAACATCTAATATGTCAAGGCGACGAGCGCAGTGCATTGCCGCGCACGGTTTTGAACTGTTGAAGTTCAACATTCTGGGTGGAAATGAACCGTTGAAGCATAACGCTTACCATCAGGCGAGAGACTTGCTCGTCTCTCGGCGAAGTACAATACAAATTTTGTATTTCGAAATTAAAATATGTATGGAGTTCGATACGTATTTTACGTAGCGGAAATTCGCACTTCGCCCACAGCAGACTCTTGAAGACAAAATACATCTAAAACTATGTATCTAGGTGGGGTTTTGTGATGAAACTGCGCTATTTCTGAGCTAATATAATATTTATGCATTTCAGCTAAAAGATCTGATAAGTACATAATCTCACGAGAGAATTCCACTAAGAAGAAAAAGGAAAAGCGGCCGACGAAAAAGCGGAAGAGCAAAAAAGACAAGCATCTGACCGAATCAGAAAGTGAAGGTGAGGTTTCATAAAGTCTTTATATCAACTCAAACATTTCCATTTGAATCTTTTATTTGCTCTGTATGTAGTGTACATTTTTACATGAAGACTCAACAGGAACTTTTGATGAAGGGAAAAATAGTGAGAAGTTTTTTTTTTTATTTTTTTTTTTATATGTAACTTTGAAGTATCATTACAGGTTATAACCTAATGCGATAGTGTAGCAAATTTACAGTGTGGTGCACTTTCTGGTTCAAAATCTGTTGCCAATGATGTTTTTCACCAGCCTCACTTAAGCCAGGGGCCTTAGGGCTAACTCTTAACGCGGGCTCGAATTAGCGCTGAAACAGCGCATAGTTCACTAGTGTCAAAGTGTAAAAATCGCCATCATTCCCGTTGTCCACCACTAGTAGACCGTGAATTATTCTCGTCGCCCACCACTGGTGGACAGTGACACGCTTTTTATTTAAATCATTCAGTCATCAGTCCGGTCATCGGACTACTGATACTGGGCCGGCATTACCGTACAAAAAAAAACCGAACTAGTTAAGTGTCGTTAGCCCTTTTTAACCGACTTCGAAAAGGAGGAGGTTATCAATTCGACTGTATGTTTTTTTTTTTTTATGTTTGTTACGTGATTACTTCGCCAATTTAGAATTGTTTTTGATGATTCTTTTTTTGGTTGGTAGGTCATATCTCATAGGTGGTCCCATAATTTTTTAACAACAAATTGTTGTACAGAGGAGCCGTGGCGGCCGACAGTAGCGAGCGGCGGCGAGATGCCGGAGGGCGCGGCGCAGTCCGACGAGGAGGCGCCGCCGCCGCCCGACGACCCGCACCGAGCGCTCGATCTCGACCTCGACCAGTAAGATATACATTTCCAACCCTATACATTTCTTTATTTTTTATCTATATCTATATTCTCATAAAGGCTTCTAATAAATGCAACTTTCTGCCAAAAATATTAGTTCCGTATATCAAGGGCGTCGTCAGTTCCGGGCAAGGGGCAGATGCCCCCAAAATATTCAATTGGACCTACCGAAAACTTAATCGGAGGCATGGGAACAATTTTTCCCGCTCAGGATATAACCCAAAAGCTTTTGTATAACTTATAAAAACATATGTCTTATTTAGCTTGCTACATTTCGTAGTCTCAAACATATTCAGTTTCGCACTGATAAAAAAAAACTATGGTCCTAGTCTACCTTTGGATGTATATGGGTTTTTTGAGTTTATATGTATACTAGCGGTCCGCGCCAAGTGAAAGAATTTTTCAAATCGGTTCATTAGTTTCGGAGCCTATTCAATGCAAACAAACAAATCTTTCCTCTTTATAATATTAGTATAGATGTATTTGTTTATTACATTAGCACGGCTATCAGTTACACTAATTACATAGTAATTAAAGATACAAAAGAACGAAACGAATTTCATAGTTTTGAATATCTTTGGTAACAACCAGAATTTGTCGCTCACTAGGCTTAGGCTTAGTTCGCCTATGACGAAGCATTGAAATATGAACCTCTAACATAATATCGTATGGTATCTATCACACACAGCAGCATTCCGAGTGAGGCCCTTGGTCAATGCACTCGATATTTGACCTCGAGCGACAGTCTCTAATCAGATTGATCATTAGATTGAGAAGTAAACATGTTATTCACCAGATAAATAAATGGAAGCGTTATACCTAGTTTCCTCTTTAGCATTTAGTTGTTTTTTTTTCGGTTTGTAATAAAGTAATTTTGTATTGTATAACAAATAGGAAAAAAATATCTAAACAGTTAGATCATCGAACTGCTATTAGAACTATTTAGAACGGACAGAATAGAATAAACGGTTTTTAAGGCAGATCCAAACTTTATATTATTAGTCTTTATACGGGGTGTAAGGGAACACTCTCGAAGCCAAAAGAAGGTAATTGTACTCATCATTATGAACAACTTTTAGTATGGGACCAACCCTGAAATCGCGAAAATATATCAGATGTTCCATACATTTTATCGAGTGTCAATATTACCGTTTTCTATAGAACAGCTGATATTTTTTTCGCGATTTCAGGGTTGGTCCCATTGTAAAAGTTGTTCATAATGATGAGTACAATTACCTTCTTTGGGCTTCGAGAGTGTTCCCCTTACACCCTGTATATATTACGCTCACCAATCAGAGCCACATAAAGATTTCAAAATAATGCGTTCATCAACGCCGAAGGATAATTTTCCTAACCAAAACAACTATTCTTTTCAGACCTCTACGTGAAGACGAATTGCTCACTTCTAGAATAAACCAATATCCGTCACCTGACGCCGGCTTCCTAGAAAAGCCCAAGGAATCGAAAAAGAAATCCACCGAAAAGGGAGCAGCCGACAAGCCTTCCAAGAAGAAGAAGGACAAGAAATCTAAAAAAGAAACAAAGGTCGATTTGATTTTACCTGAACTGGCTAAAGTCGAAGATGGTGAAGACGCATTAGTAGCTAAATCCAACGGCAAGAAAAAGTCTAAATCAAATAAGACGGTAGATGACAATTCGATTGCAGAAACCTCGAAGGCAACAAAGACTGATAAACATAAGTCCAAGAAGAAAACAGAGGATAAAGACTCAAAGAAAAAGAAATCAACGAAGAAAGGTAATTTTGTATTTAAAATTTCAAATGCTGGAATTAGAATGATCATGACGTCGGCCGCGGATGATTAGATAGCCCGTTGGTCTAGTTGGTAGTGAACCTGCCTACTGAGCTTGGGGGCGTGGGTTCGATTCCCACCTAGGACAAACATTTATGTGATGAACATTTGTATTTGTTCTATATCTGGTTGTTAATATCTATATAAGTATGTATTTAAAACTATATATGTATGTATATCAATCAGTCTCTGGCAGCCATATCACAAGCTTTGCTTAGTTGGGGTCAGATGACCGTGTGTGAAAAAATATCCCGTTTATTTATTTATTTATTTATGACTATAAATTAAATAACAATAAAGTGCACAGAGTAACGCTGATGATCAGTGGCTTTACTTGCGCGGACGACCGTGTGATCATTCATTATTCGTCATTAGAGGTGGTGTGTGACCGAATCATCATCACTCTTCCAGCCAAACAGTTTTAAGGTGATTTTTTTGCCTCATTGTTATTAAAATCCATCCTTGGAAATAAAGAAACAATCACAATGGAAGGAGATGGAGGAGGCCTTAGAAAAAACGTATAATCAAACGTGACATCTCACGTGGAAATCTCACACTTAAAAGTGTGCTTTGCCGGACTATTATGGTGTGCGTTTTTTTTTAATTCCTCGAAAATTCCTCGTCCATATTCTGAGGTCTATTTATGAACACGGGGAGCACTACGCAGGGCTTCGCACGGGCACCGAAACGAGTTACGTAAAACGCCTGAGGGCCGACCTCAGTTCAAACAAACAAGGGAGTTAAGCTCAAAATAATAATTCAAGATATCAAATGTCTCCGTTTTTCATGCACATTCTTCACTATACTGTTAAACCGCCATAACACAAAAACTAGGAAACTTGCAGTGACACCAATGAACTAGTTAAAAGTCCACGTGCAAAAAAGGACGCTAGTCGTCTGCTGGGTGAGTTCAAGTAAAGGCATCAAGCCTGATTTAGGCGAGATGGGTACGCACCTGCCACGCTACCATATCTCCCTCGCTTGTCTGATCTCGAGGCCGACTCACCGCGCAAGAATCCGCGTCTCCACAAACGAGGCCTTCTCATTTTTCAGCCTTGAAATTTCAATAGTTCTCATCTATTTTCAGATAAACACGAAACTAAAATTGGATACGAAGAAGCGTTAGGTATTTCAACACCCAGCAAGGAAGTCGTATAGTGTAAAATAATATATTATTATATAAAAATTAATATTTCTTGTCTTGTCACGTTACTCATGCTATCTCAGTGCAATTGTTGATTTGAACAATTTAGTTTTATATTGTTGTCGTAAGGTCGTTTATGTATATGCTTTAGTTACGTTATTATCATGATCCAGAGTCAACCATGTCCATTAAGTCTAAAGTTAAAAATAACGAAATATTATTATAATCATGATGTACAGTTTTATTAAAAATGATTTATCACTAATTGAATTTTCATTTTTTTTTATTCATGATTGTACAATAGTTGATACAATAGTTACGAAAGGAAAAAGTTTTTTTCGTATTTTTTTTTTGTTTATCGATTACGTATTACAATATATTTTTATCAAAAATATGATTTTTACAAGACATTCAGTAATGCCCCCGGCGACCTCATCTGCCAGGCGCAGAGCAAGTACCCTTTTTGCCACCACCGCCGCCGCCGCCCTCGCTGCCTCCGCCGGTATCGCCCTTCTTCACACTCAATCTTGCCTGTAAATTATACCCACTAACATGACTATTGGACAAGTCATATCTTACAGTTGCGTCAAATTTGACGCGAAGGTCGATACATTTATTTTAAACAACAGAACACCAGATTTTTCTTTAAACTAAAAATTGGCGAAAACAAATTTTTTCAATTAAAAAACCCCAGCTTTAGACCAAGAGGGCATGATCGAGTACCAGCAGAGGGGTTAGTCCCAGATTTGATAGTTTTCGAAAACTTTTTTCGTTTACGTATTGTTTCTTTTTTAGTAAAGCGCCTCCAGCGGAAACGTGGAGGAAATAAAATCGGTAGTATTCGGCGGTATAGATTGCTTCACTCTAAATCGAAAAAAGTTTTCGAATACCTTTCAGCCTAGCAATGTATGGAACGATACGTAATCGAAAAAAGTTTTCGAATACTATCAAATCTGGGACTAAGGGTACTGAATACTATTCCTGTGACAGGATATGTGAAAGAAAGACAAGAAGTTACTACCGAGGCAAAATCTTTCCTGTTGTGTACAATTTTGTAGGAAGTAGGTTTTTTTACAACATATGCGGTCTGTCCCTTGTGGTCCACGTGTCTATTATGTGGTCTGTCCAACTGAACCTTTAGGGATGCATTCGGAAGTAATTTTCATGTCATCTGATAATTCTGTGATGAGGGTTCCTAGTATTACTACGTTGGTTTTTAATATGACCTATCAGCATTGTAAGTTTCAAGTTACTATGACCATAGATAAACAATGACTAATAGTTTTAACAATATGGTTTTGTTATAATATATAGGAACTAGGGTGACGATTACTTAAAATTAAACTACATTTCAGATCTAAAATAAATTTATTACAACGACGCTTCAAAAAGCCAGAAATAAATATGGTGTTTACATTAATTATACATACAATATTGTACTTTTCCTGCGAGAAATTCTCTACTATAATCAAATACATAAACTTAACAAATGTCTGCTATTTACAAAGAAATACATATACACTACGTAAATGTACAAAATACTTCAAATTATTGCATTGATACACGTCTGAGGCCCCGTGAGGGTTACCCTTCAAATAATAAATACTCCAAAGTAATGTACCTATAAAAAACATTGCTGAATAATTCACTTGCAGCGGTACTTGCTAACATTTAAAACAATAAGCTGCACTTCCATGCTTCACTGTAACATTTATGGTAATATCTCATGGAATGCAGCGTCAAAATATTCGATATTCAATCTAAAACTGTTAATTATATGAACTAAATTACATAATCAACAACTACTAAATGGTCACTTAGTCTAGATGGTATTCAATAAATAGTAACATGACTTTAATCCTAACTACCTACATAGATGTACCAACTCCCAACTGTTCCAAATATTTTCCTTTACAAATTTCTTGTTTATACCAAGAAATGTGTGGAGAAATTAGTAAAGGTAACATTGACATTAAATACTCAGGGCTCTTATTCCGTAACTTTATCACGCACGTAAAGCACCGCGTTGTGTTAACCTCTTAAAATTTGGACTCTATTCCCTAGGAATAAACACTAACTTTTGGAGGTTAACTTAACACAGCGTGCGTAACGTGCGTGTTTGTAGTTAGAGAATCAGGGCCCTGGAACTTACACAAATCACACTACATGACAAGATTTAACGTAAGTGCGTTCCTTTTCACGCAAACCGCGCTAAAGATAACCAACACGGGGCACAAAGAAAATTTGATTGAGCTGTGTTAGTTCTCATTAGCGCTAGCGGGAATCTGAGGCCGCTTAAAGAACAATAAATATATCAAAGTATAACAATTTAGATAATATATATACCTATCTAAGTAATACATAGCTTGAATATCATAAGTGTTCTAGAAGCATACAATGGACGTACAAGTAGGATTACCATATCAAAATTTAAAAAGTCCCGATGAATAAGTCCAGACATTTTAGTATGTTAGTTAATTTTTTAAAGATTTTTGTTTTGTGTTTACGGCGACGTTTGATCAAGATTTGCTCGTATTACATCGCCCAAGCTAAAAAGCCGGACAAAGGTCCAAAAGTCCGGACAAATCCGGAGGGATGGTAACCCTAGTGCAGTTACAGGGGTGATAAGAGTAACAATGTGCAATAGTAATAAATTCGAAAAATACAATACAGTAGGCGAGTGGCAACACGTCGCTGTAGGTAATATGATGATGAGAATACTGTTTACTTATCGATGATGTGTTTCGGGATAGCGAATCTAACCTCGACGCCGGCTTTCTTAGCGAGCGCGACGATTTCCGAGAGCTGCACGACCAGGGCCGCCGCCTCGTCCAGGTCGTTACGAGGTACGATCCTCAGGCCAGATTCCGCTATCAGCTTCCTAGCCTCGTTCACTTTCGTGCCCTGGAAATTATAACATCACATATAACAATTATAACATCAATTATACTAGAAATGCGAAAGTTTATGTGTGCTGTTACATCGAACCCTCACCTCCGCGATATATTAGAGGTAAGGTCAGGTAGCGGAGGAAAATATTGATTATTATATCAAGTTTTTTTTAATACAACTCTCCTGATAGTAAGCGACGTGTGACCGAGGATGTAAATAATGATCTAGAAGAAATCTAACATATATTTACCCTGACAGCTGCAATATATTATAGTGCTAACAGACGCTCGAACGCGGCTGACGGACCGCCGTCCAACCAACGGGAGAGAAAGAGTGAGAATATCATATTTGCCTCTCTTTCTCTCCCATTGGTCAGACGGCGGTTGAGGTTAGCCGCGTTCGAGCGTCTGTTAGCACTATTATATAGCAATTTTTTTTTTAAACTCCTGATGATGATAATTTTCAAACATTTGAACAGATTTTCATGAATCACAGCTAAGAAGACTCAATCAAAATCAGTTCAGTCGTTTGGGAGCTACGATGCCACAGACAGACAAACATATACCCACGTTAAACTTACTTTTTGCGTCGGGGGTTTAAAACCACAAATTCTGCTCACTTTCGCTAGGTATTTGAAAGTGTAAGACTGTAGCAGGTACCCGATATACTTCAGTGAAATATTAATGAAAATGTTTTTATTTTGCCCTTTTTTTTGTGCAATGTTATTGCAGCTGTCAAAGCAAATAAATGAATGGATACAGAGAAGATTTGTAAAAAAAATCGCTGCTTCCAAATAATCGCTGCTAAAACCGTGGGACGAAGCTAGTCAATAGTAAAAATAATGAGTCACTCCCGCATTTTGCAACGTCAATCAATTGAGCGTACACGAAGAGTAAACATTACGAAACATGACAAGTGATAAGCACGACAATATCATTGTGAGATAGACATAGCAAAGTCCAATCTTGGCATAACAACAAGCTGAGATAAGTAAAAAAAACGGACTTCCTACATAATATTCAGTCATCTATACTAATATTATAAAGAAAAAAAGATTTGATTGTTTGTTCGTTTGCATTGAATAGGCTCCGAAACTACTGAACCGATTGGAAAAATTCTTCTAATGTTTGAAAACTACACTATCCCCGGGGGACATATGCTATATTATATTTTCAAAAAAATTTGGGATCTTTACTAAAACTCCAATAACGTAACCCAAGGTGTAATAATTTTTAATTTTGAAATTTTTGTTATATACCCGTGCGAAGCCGGGGCGGGCCGCTAGTGGTAAATAACTTTGATAACGGTTATGCCGCTTCCAGACATACACACATTTGAGTAAATAATGAACGAAAATGATCTAGAGGTCAACACTACGATGAGAATCACTCAGACCATAAATCAATCAAGACATCAAGACACTAGCAGCGCCCGTGATTTACCAATTTCCCTGAATTTTTGGCGATAAAAGTATCGCACATTCGTCATGCGGTACTTCTATGCCAAATTTCATCACGATCAGTTCAGCCGTAGTCGTAAACAGGTAAAATACAAAGAAACTGTTACATCCCAAGTAGCACGTGGGGTTCTATAGCAGCTACCACTAGTGCACATCGGTAGTATAAGCTTTTCTAGTAAACTGTATAAGAGCTATATATAGCCTTTATACCACTTATTTGACCACAAATTAAACAGCTTCAGGTTCACTTTAGCTACACAATAGAAGAGTAATACACTGTTTTAAACTATCACGGTTGTTCCCTAAAGTTATATGATTATTTACGGTATATTTACCGTGGTAATGTTGTGGAATGAGCTCTCGATATTTCTGCGCCGTTACATGCACCATGTGTTTACCTTATCACGGTAAATATCCCGTAAATAATCATATAACTTTAGAAGAGTAATAGTATTACTATGGCAATGAATAATGGGTAACAGTAGTGTTGTATGTAGCTGATCAACGTTTCCTTTTAGGGCTCTGTGATTGTTCATCCAGACTGGAGTATCTTAAGAGGGAAAAAGTGCCCTATTAAACAGTCATTGTGATAAACTTAACAAGCGAACTCCTATAGCTAATATTCAAGCTACGTTCCATTTAATAAAATATGTATTTAATCGATTTAGTTTGTATTTAGAATAGTATAATTACAAACCTGTAGACGAACGATGACGGGAATCTCAATGTTGAGATTCTTGGCGGCGTTGACGATACCTTCCGCGATGACGTCACAGCGCATGATGCCGCCGAAGATATTCACGAGGATGGCGGACACTTTCGGGTCAGACAGGATAATCTTGAAGGCTTCCTAAAACATGCGAAATGTACCTTATTAGCTAAACCTGGAGATTAATATAGCAGACGATAGAATCTATACTTTACCAATAAAGTATCTGTATCTGAAGCATTATTTTTCCAGTCTACAGTATGTGTCATGTTACTGATTTACTATGATTATTAACCACTGCATTGTATGATGGTAACAATATGTATGTAAGGTATAATTAAGCTTTGCATTACAAAAATCTCACAAAGAATCATTACAATCATGAGAACATGTTGATCAGAACTGGCTGTAACAGGACACTTGCTAGTGTCTTCCTGTTTATGCATTATTTTAATTACTAGTTTTGCCTGGCTGCAGTCTGCCTGAATGTGGCAAAGGTCACATTGAGGGGTAATGCCGTCGATTCTGGCACAACACTCACTAAACTAACACTGACAGGACTAAAATTATCAGCCTCTCTTTTCATTTTAATATGTGAGAGAAAGATGGCAACAATTTTAGAGCTATCAAATTTAGTTTAGTTAAGTTTAGAGAACATCAGAATCGATGCCATTGTTTACTTTAATATCTAACTAGTACTTTTAAGTGTTATCGAGAATGTGAAATAGTTGTGCAAATGTATGCTATGTCATGTTTGTGGTAGCCTATTTGGGAGACCGCTTGACTTGAAAGCGTAAGGTCGCAGGTTCAAATCATAGGCCCGTGACTAATGAGCTCTTTGGAGTTTATGTACGGATTTTCGGCTACTGGCTTTTCGGTGAAGGTCAACATCGTGAAGAAACCGGCATACGAACGGAGAAGAAATTCAATAGCGTATGTGAATTCGCCAACCCGCAACTGTGCCAGCGTGGTAGATATGGCCCAATCGCCCTTTCGAGGGTAGGCCAAAGTCCAGCAGTGCACTATTAAAAGGCTGATTAAGCTATGCTGTGTCAATAAGTCGTTTCGAGCTTCAACAGGATAGATACCGTGAGTTCTACTACATTGCATGTCTGTTTCCTGTTATAAGTTGGCCCATTGCTCTAACTAGCACACTGTATAATCTAGTTTTATCTTCATCGTCTTAGCACTTCAGGCGTCAATACATTTTTTTTTAATTGCATCAAACTAATCTGTAAAACCTCTTCGCAAGCAGTTGGTCGAATGGAGTTAAACCACTTAATTGTTCTCGTGTCGTCACGTCGTAGTAGATACAAAAATGCGGTGTTAGGTTTTCACATAACTTGACGTGCTTGCGGTGTCTATGCAGATAAAGGTCATTTGAGTTTTTAATATATGTTTGTATGTTTGGTTGGAAGAGTAAAACCAACAGATATAACAAGGTGAAACATGTATTTTCGTATTGTGTCCAAAACTCTATAGAAGCTTGTAATAGTCTCCAACACGTTACTAGGGCATGACTTGGACTTGACAGTTACTTACTTTGCTCGACTCTGACTGTGTCTGTTTGACAATATTGAATAAAACTTGATATTTTAATACTTGACTTGACACTGGTAAATTCACAAGACATGAGAAGCCAAAATCCGCTCAATGATGGGGTATGAAAAATATTATTAGTGTGCTATGATAAATTACCGTGACAGCTTGAGCGGTGGCACCGCCGCCGACATCCAAAAAGTTGGCCGGGTCTCCACCGTACAGCTTGATGATGTCCATCGTGGCCATAGCCAGACCCGCACCGTTCACCATGCACCCTATGTTACCTGCCAACCAAATGGGATTCATCACCATCATCATCGTCAGCCTGTATCAACACTCTGCTGGGTATTAGCTTGCCTTTGTGCCATTGGTCACTACCAATGGCACAAAGGAGAGGTCTTGGTCCATTCTCACGCATGACCCACGATGAGCCTGAAGTCGTCAATTCATCGGGCCATGGGGCAACTGGATTATCAACATTTACTTCTTGCAAGTACACAAACAACATTCATCGGCGGCTCTAAAAGCGGTCCACGGAGTCAGAGGATCCGACACTATAGACATCATTTTGATCTGCCAAGAGGAAAAGGTAAAGAACCACTGTTCAAAGCAATTCGGATGAAAACGGCAACAGTAATGAGGGCTTCCTCTCAACTAAAGCTTTTGAATTACTGCCGTCTTAAGGGGAGCCGCCCACACCACCACCACTGCCACTGCCTGCCACTGGGAATCTAGATGTTGCAATAGCATTCATAATCAAAGAGTCGCCGAGTCATACAAGTTTCTTTCACTTTATTGTTTGCTTGTTCATGTCATTAAAAGTGCTTAACTGGTTAATATCACATCTATACTAATAATATAAAGAGGAAAGATTTGTTTGTTTGTTTGCATTGAATAGGCTCCGAAACTACTGAACCGATTTGAAAAATTCTTTCACTGTTGGGAAGCCACACTATCCCCGGTTGACATAGGCTATATATCTATACCTGTGCGAAGCCGGGGCGGCCTACTAGTGTTTAATAAAAGGCGCTTAATCACCTAAGTGTAGAGTGCGTGCGTGAGTTTGGGCACATGCCCCAAGTTTGGCGCACGCATGTACCACAGTCATGCACCATATAATGACGTCCACAATGTGTTAAAAACTCGTCATAATTACCATCCAAAGCGATGTAGTTTAAGTTAAATTTGGCGGCCTCAATTTCCTTAGGGTCTTCCTGAGTGGTGTCCCTGTATTCGAAGAGCTTCTTTTGTCTGAAGTCGGCATTGTCATCAAAACGGAACTTGGCGTCCAGGCAGAAATCTACGAGAATACAGAGTTGTTAATATTATGGGCAGACAATAACGATCTTGCAGCATGACATTGACTATAGGCCGCATCTTCGACGTCTATGTGAGGAGCGATGGTGGCAAGATTAGTAGCTTTTTATAGAGCCACCGGTACAATGTCTTTAACAAAATATATCCAATTGATTCCGTATTTTAATGGATCACTGTTTCATGCCACTCTCATCAGAGCGGCTGCCTACTAAAGTCGAAAATGCGACCTAATAGATATGCTTTGAAACTAAGTTTTATTCCGTTTCACTTTAAAGCAATAAGTACTGTAAGAAATATTTCTAGGCTAAATAGCAATTTCGCAAGAGCTTACATTTGCCAGAGAGTGCATCTTCAGCATAAGGATTGATTTCAATCAGCAATGCATCTTTTTCTAAAAATAGGTTGTACATCTTTTTGATCATGTCAACCGCATCGTCTCCTTCCAAGCCAATCTACAAAGAGAGAAATGAGTTTAAAAAAAATATTATATTGTCCTACTTGTGTATATTAATTTACTGGCGAATACTGTGGTCACTCTAAACAAGCCTTCTTTTTTTTTTTGCTTTAAACTTCCTGCTTATTGATTCAGTGTCAAATTCAATCCTATCACATTACACATGTTAATGATCACTTAATATAAATAATAACCCTAAAGGTGAGTTATTATTTATTCTCGAAAATAAAAACAAGAAAAAAAAAAAAAAAAACAATATAAAGAAAAAACGGTGAATTTTCTCACGTCGGCGTCAAAAACTAAAAACCCACCCTCCTTATTCACAATTGTTTGAAAAGCTATAATAATTATATTATGTACTTTATCAACATCTAGTTGAGAAGAAGTGTCACATACAAAAGTCTGTCACTTTTTACACTAATTACCTTTGCCGTGACACGTTTGACTTGCTCATCAGTGATGCCTTGCTTAATGTCGATGGGCTCATAAGTGATAGCATCAGGGTTCTCCGCAGCAACATCTTCAATGTTCACACCTCCTTGGGAAGATGCTATTATTACCGGACCCTGTTAATAAAACAAATAGTATTAGCGAAATTGACTAGCTTCCACATATTGTAATATGTCATAATGTGTAGTGTGGCTTAATAAAACGGCAGCAATAAAAAAGCCAGCTTGGTGCGTTGAAATCCATTGAGAAATGTGCCAAATGCTCATCAGCAACGAATCACAAGTTCAGACTAAGTTTCTTAGCCTCGAACGTGGCACAAAGTTGCTAGTCTATCGATTAACAGACAGAGATACAGTTTGGAGAGTGCATCGAATATAGATAATCTGATTCCCCCTTGCCCATTTTTCTATCAGACGGCCAGGGCAGGCAAGAAAAGGTGACATCGTTTAATGGTTGATAGATTCCGAAAACCCATACAAAGCTCTGGATTCCACTTTAATTTCGGACCAGCAAGACTGGTATGCATGCACTGCTTGACAGGATCTCCTAGATTGTAACTATCAAGAAGGATCAAGGAGTTCCCTGATAGTTAATCAGTTTAATTTGAGTTATGAATGATATGACTCTTATCAGCTCACTTACATTAAAACTGCGTTCCATCATGATGGCTACATAGAACTCCCTGCGAGGGAACTTTCGTTCGGTGACCATCACCATGTTGCAGATACGTCCGCCGGCACCGGTCTGCTTTGTCACTAGTAGTTGATTAAGCATCTTGCTTGCTAGTTCACCAGCTATTTCGGGCCTATGAAAATTGAAATAAATCTTTATGCAGCAGGAATAAAGCATACTGCCATGGCCTACTATTCAATTTTCCCAGGTTAGGGAGGTCTATTGAGTTATGTTCATTAAAATATGCAAACTTAATCCTCACAGGTATAGGTTTAGGTCTTTCGACTTATGTTCATTGAAATATGCAAATCCACAAAGGTATAAGTACTTACGTGGGAACCATCCTAACTCCACCCTTCAGGCCAGATTTGAAGGTGCCCTTGCCTCTGCCGCCAGCAAGTACCTAAAATTATTATTTTTATTAATACTTGCATACAATTACTCTCTACATTATAAACATGCTAATTATATTAACCATAATAAAAACTTTTTATTTTTATATTAACACAAATTTATACATACTTTGAATTTGCTATTTATGTTAGCAAGTAAAAGTCAGACATCATAAAAATAACAGACCAAAGTTGCTGTCTTAATTGTTTTTTGTACACAATAATCCCTACTTATAAGGAGAGTGACATAGGCTAGTATCATCTCACTACGCGGTTGAAACCGCGGGGCGCAGCTAGTTTATCAATAAATATGTGTGTATAGGGTCAGACAGAACTCATGCTAAGCCAAAAGGTTATTTTATTCGTTATTATAAATAACTACTGTACGTATCAGCTGAATTTGAATTTACCTGAGCTTTGAGAACAATGTCCTGGGTGTTGAGTTCAGTTGCAAACTTAACAACTTCTTCTTTGGTCTTGGCGACATGAAACTTTGGAACCGGGATGCCAGCATCTCGCAAGAGTGTGTAGCTGACATATTCATGAACGTTCAGATGGCGGACTTGCTGCTTGCTTGGGATAATAGTGCTCGCAGCTGCCTGTGCTGCCAGTAACTGATCAAACATAATAATAACATTTAGAAATCACCATCTTCCTGTACAAATCTCACTAGGTGGCATCTCTGTGAAATTTTCCTGTTTCTATGTTTCTGTGTCAGCAGATCTTTTTTGTAAGGGTAGCTAAGCAGTGGCGTGTGCGCTTTACAATCTGACGGCACCCAGTGCAATCCTCGGCCATGCCCCAATGACTTATTTAGTACCTTTATAAATTATGTGCATTCAATGCCATCGCTCAAAACTGGTGGAGGAAAACATTGCTAGGAAACCGGTATGTCTAAGAACCTTAAAAGTTCAAAGATGTATGACATACAGCAACATGCACTGTGAAGGGGGCATCAGGGGGGGGGTTCGCCGTAGAAGTCTCGCCCAAGGCGCTGGTAGTACTATAACCGGCACTGGGTACATTTAATAATCATCAACTAGTATTAATCAATAGACTAGTTTTATTTATTGAAAATCTATTATCGGGACAAACTTCTGTGAGGTTTAATAATGTTAATAACCAAACTGGTTAATTTCTTGGTAATTATATTGTAGGTATAAAAATAAATTCTCAATTCTCAATAATGAAAGGAACTGTCTATGAATGCAAGATAAAGTACTATACCTGTGATTGATGTACCATATCTGTGATTGATTAAGATCCCAAGTTTTATCAGGTCAGCGACCTCTGTCTGAGTAGTAATTTCAAAACATAAACTACACAATTTATTTGGTAACTATAGTGCGGCCACTAAAAGAATTCATCTGACAGCTGCCGTAACAGTGAAAAGGATGAACAAAAACAGTAAATTATGATCACTATAAATAGCTTTTTGAATGTACGATTGTATCTCATAGCCAATATACCTACCTAATACTGTAAAATATTACAAGAAAATGTTTTCATTCAGATTTATACAATCTTATTGCAGCTGTCAGTCACATCCTCTCAGCGGCCATACTGTAGATATATACTTATTACCCGACATAGGCAAATTCAAAAAGAGGGGTTCCTAATTAGCATATAAGTGTGCTTGTATAATTTATATTTTTGTAGATACACCTGAAGTTAGCCCTAATATAATAATATTAATTATTGAACCTTGAAATAGTTTCAATGGGTTTAATTGGTAAGTGACAGTTCTATTGCTGCTACAAAAATAGATTCAATAACAAGGTTTTTAATAGTGACTTGTGTATGACAAGACTTTAATGAGTAAATTCTACTGCTGCTGTCTTCAGATTGTTTTTAACTGATTAGTATCAGAAGAGATTAGATTATATGATAGTTACCTACCTACTTGAATAGTTCGGTATGCAATCATTTGGTACATGAAATAAGTACTTACACTGGAAAAGCAAAAGCAAATTTTTGAATGAGCGATTATGTTATTTTTTTCATACACATTTATTTAATTTAGGTAGATTTTCAGCGAAAATCGTTCTAACAGCTATACAATGTTGATGACGTAAGGTCATACACGAGCCGAAAACGACAAGGTCACATTATAAATAAATTTGAAGTTTGCAATCAAGGTCCAATAAATTGGTTCGTGCGCTAGCTGTTTATCACTCCTACATAATTGTATTGTATATTGTAGATGTATGAATACTAATTATTAATTAGCGATCTAAGAGCATTTACCACATTTTAAAACCAAACATCCGAATGCACTTGCCACAAGGTAAATATTTTTCCCCAAAACATATAGTATCGTAATGTTTATAGTTTTATGCAGTAAATGCTATTACGCACCTTACTTCCTTTTTTTACGATTAATGTTTCCGCGAGACCAAGGGAACGGGGTAACAGGGCCGCCATTTTTGCACAGACTGACTAATGTTGCTAGTCGTGGTAATTATAATAATAACCGCAAATTGGATCCAAAAGTAGCTAAGAGAATATAATAATAATCTTATGTACGAACGATATGTAAAATACACGCGATAAAATCCGTTAAAATAATAGTGAACAAAAATACATCATAGCTCGTGGGCCAAGAGTAGGTAAACCTTTTAAGGTTTCACGATTTGTTGATATATATATATTGAACTTCTAAAATTATCTATACGTAGCTACAAGTTTGCGAAGCTGGCGATACTAAAACTGACATTAAGTTTTTTTTTTGACTCTTGTCATATTGTGTATTTAACCCAAAAATCTTGTATATACCCTAGTTTTACTAGTTCCATGATTTAACCCAAGGAATATACTACTAGAGATTTAATCAGTTTCGTGTCAGTGACTTGATAATTGATTCCAGCTTACCATACAAGAGGTGGTCATAATGTCGGAACCCTGTGGGGATTACCGCTTGCACAGTAAATACGATCGGTGTACCTAAACTTATTATCCCAATATCGTTATTATTATCTATGTTCAAATTAACTTGTCCTACCCCACGGCTATTTTCGGAAAACGATTGGTCTCAATAGATTCAGTCTTTCTCCCTCTACGTTGGTCTCAAACTTTATATAAAACTAGCAGACCTGACAGACGTTGTTACCCGGGGATAGTGTAGCTTTCCAACAGTGAAATAATTTTTCAAATCAGTTCAGTAGTTTCGGAGCCTATTCAATGCAAACAAACAAACAATAAAAAAATTCCTCTTTATAATATTAGTATAGATATGGGTGTCCAGCGCTGCGTCTGGGGCGTGGGGATACGAAGTAACATAAATAAAAAGGCAAAGCTCGTGGTCTTGGGGGTTGTTTTTTATTGCATACTATCAAAGATTATATACTAGAGATACTATGCATTGAAATAAAATATAGTATTTTGCATTCCTTTTTAGCAAAATTTTTACGCAGGCAAGTATTTTACACAACAAAAATATAGTATGTTTTTTTTACTTTTTATTTAATTTATTTGCAACACATTAGCAGCCTTATTTAGAAACATTACTTAATTTACACAATGCTTAAAATTGCTCTGTCAATTTGTGCCTAAAGGAAATTGTCCCATGCGATAGTGGGACAGAGTAATTTTAAGCATTGATTAATTTTAAGATGTTATTAAGTAAGGTTAACATTAACATTTATATAACATTATACCTACATAAATATAAATATTTTAACAAGGAACAATAGTTTTAGATTTTTCTTCAGTCCACACTCCATTACCCGTAAAATAATGGTCTCTTTCAAGAGCATATAGCACTAAACTTAGTTTCTGTGATTTACTCAATCTATGGGTGTCTAAGGATTCATGAAAATGTGACGATCTAATGGGTGATAATAATATCTCCTTGTCAAACTTACTGAGTATCGCTTTAACTTTATTCCAAGGATACAACAGTATAGAACAATTTTCATAGATCTCATGAGGTGAGAACTCTTTTGATAACTGCTCATACACATATTTTACTTGAATCAAGGGTATGTTTATCCAGAAAGGATGCCTTTTTATTACATTTCGTATTTCATTGTTTTTGTATTTTTTACCTAGTGATTGAGATATACAGAACAATAAGTCATTGGCTTTCCCAAGCCTGTCTCCAGGAGCTTTCTCATAGACTTCATAGTGTAATGAACTTCCTGAGAGTATATTTAAACTTAGACATTTCTTATTGTTGCTGTACAACTTTTGCAATCTCTTTATAGCAGTATTGTTGTAATGGATCATTTTAAGAAAACGTGGATGAGAGGTAAAAGTTTCAAATTCCGGTATGCTCTTTGCTTTTTCCAGTCTCTCTCTCACTGTACTGCTACTTAGAGTATAAATTTCAAAGCATCTTCTCTGAGCTTCATCTTGTATCTTGTACTCTTTCAAAATCTTTCTTGTTTCAACTAAGGCATTATAATTTCGCATAGCAATTTTAGGATGTCTCCTAATAATTTCTTTTATATCAAAGCCTCCAATGGATCTAAACTTATAGATGATGTTTTTCAAGTTCTCAGGATCTCCGTGAACAAGGTATAAGTTAGATTTTATTTTGTGTGCAGGCATCATTATTTGTGACTGTAGTATGGTGAGCGTCTCATTTATCACTGCGAGAGGCCGGTGCTTAAGAGTTGGGTATGTTTGGATACCTCGTGCGAACTCATGGTCTGTGAGATCTAACATTAATCCAAGATATCGCTGTATGATTTGAAGCCGGAGAGCATAGAGTGTTATCTGGTTTGTATCTCCCCAGACAGATGTAGTCAGTGATGTCGGCCACTGTGTCATGCAACTTGCTAGCCTGTTTTCTACATTCAAAATAGATGGTATCAATCCGGAATTCTTTAAATCACCAATACGTTTTTGTTTCATCACTGTTAAATAAGATGTTATTAATTCTGGGGAAACATTAATAAATCCACATTCTGTCAAGACTTGATGTCTAAATTTTATTGTGATTGGTAGTATTCCAAATAACACTGGTTCTTCAATCAGAACGTCTTCGCCATATCCCAGTTCATGAACAGTTTGAATCAATGCTTTTACTGTAATTTCGTCCATTTTACTGATTATCGGGTGTTTAATACACAAATATTCAGCCGCATTCTCACTTAAATTAAAATGTTTCCGTAGATAGTGCAAATTTATTGTGCCTTTCTTCATATCCGAAGATAACTTACGACAGTGAGACATCCATTGGTAGAACCTCTTAAAACAATGTCTCTGGCGATTCATAACGGAACATTCACGACGCTGTAATACAATTGATACGCTGGCTGGTGTATTAATTGTTTGTTGTAATATTTAAATATTTTTAAAAAAATTCAGTTCAGTCAGATATTTCTAACAAAAATCTTAAATTGAAATTTGTTTGACGTTGACGTTGACTTGGTTGAGTTGACTTGACGCATAGTTTTTTTTTTTTTTTCTTCTTCCCTGTGTTGGGGCTTTTAGCTCCGCAGTCCGCATGGTTGACGCAGTTGCCCATGACGCATTGATTCTTTATAGCTATAAACCATGATCTAAGAAAACAAGGTCTATCAATCTGGGAGTGGTCCCGCAATGACGCAACCAACTTTACCAACTTTATTCAACCAGCTGTTACGTGGTGTATCGTCATCTCTCTCGAACCTGTTGTAAATTGACATGATGACATCATTGCGGGACGCCCCCGTGGACATTTTTCTCGGATTGCTATACCTGGCGGAGTATATTATTAACCATGCTATAAACCATTAAACCATTGATGATAATAAAGTACCTTCAATGCATGGAAGTAGTATTCCAGTAGTTAGTAGTAGTATTCCTTGCTTCAATGAGATGTCTATCCAAAAAAACTTAATATTTTCATCTGTCAATGTCATTAGTAGCACAGTGGTTTGGCCATGAACGTAGTTACATTATAGACAGCGTGAAAACTTGTACAGCGTGGTCATTTTATGTTGGTGTCCGTATCTAGAACTGCTTGAGTGTGCGTGAGTAGGGAAGTGACTGCTAGTGCAGATCTATCGATAAAAAGGTTCCCGAATGTAGTATTTTAAAATGTTTTTATACAAATATACAATTATTTTACATATCACAAAATAAAATTTACTGCAAATTTATTACAAAATAAAATTTACTACAACTTTATTAAAAATACAATTTTAGAGGTCGTCCAAGTAACCGAATACGTTGCTTCTTGGTAATTAAAAGTAATTTGCTACCAACTTGCACTTGCCCATTTTTTGTTGTTGTTATACTTTAGAGTGTGTACTATAATCATGCTAAGTTTGACGCTTGTACGTATTACCGTTTCTAAACTAGAGCAAAAACAAAATGCGTTTAAAAATACGTTTGTTGTATCCCGCCCGGACCCCACTTTAGTTCTTACATTTTGACTTTATTATTATTTCTTAGTTAACGCCGTAACATTACATATTATGTGAAAATCCCAACTGGCTGTCTATTACGGTTCGAAAGATACAGCCGTTGATAGGTTGGGCTGACGTACAGACAGACAGTCATCGTAGGCTTGGTAAATAATAGGGTCCCAATTTTACCCTTTGGATTCGGAACCCTAAAAAAATCTATTTGTTGAAACACAGCTTAAACCCAGCTAAGTGGTCTATCGTTACGAAATCTCATCATTATCCGTTCAGCCGTTGCAGAATAAGAAATAACGGTCAAGGTTTCACTTAATATGTATAAATTTAATATGTAGGATATACGCAAGAGTACTTACCTATGTTTAGTTAAATGTCGACCATAATATCAACGAAGTTTGAAATGTGCGGTGGTACATCACTAGCAGGAATACAAACAATGCATCTAATTATCTTACAATTAAAGCTTTAATTTATAATTATTTATCACTACGTGGTAGTTATATGATGACTAAGATGTATATGTTTTAAGTGAAATGAATATTTTGCTCTGAAACTGGTTATTTTACGTAATAAATGCTACAAAATACTTACGTGTGAAATGATAATTATGGATCTTTTACTCCTCCTGTAGTTGTTCTTGATGGGCAAAACACAACACAACACAACACGACATAATGTCACTATGTAAAAGAGTATTCAGTCTTTACAGCGATATTTCTGTTTAATTTAACTTTTAAGTATGACGCGTCGCAATGTTATGGCCTACTAGTCGGTCAAAAGTGGACACCGAGTGCGAGGTTGCCAATCTTACAATAGCTCTCTCGTGTACTCTACGTTACGATCCATGTAACAAAAAGAGAAACATGACAGTGTGTCGACCTAATGAACGTCGGAGCGGCAACGCCGCATGGCTCGGTCTATTGATACTTAGTTTGTGGGTTTGGCTTGTTTTGTTTGTTTGTGTCACGGTTTGTGTAAGCCACAGATATACACATAGATCTGTGATAGTGATCAGTAAGTCTATTGCTGGAAATCACTGGAAATAGTTTTGTAAATTAAAATCTATATAAAAAAAAATAACAATCTCCAATAAAAATATCACAGATCTTGCATGTGTTTATGAACGAGTTTTGACGTAGTTTCATCATCACCAGCCAGAAGATATCCACTGCTGAACATAGGCTTCCCCCTTTAATCTCCACACTGAATGACAGCCTGCTTTTGCATCCACTCTGAGCATCCACTGGATGCCCACGTGACTATGTTTAAGATTTCGTAAACATTATTATTATTCCGACTGAAGGACTATGTATCCATGGCCATGAAATAAATAAAAATAAACCATCAAAACGTCAATCAATCAAATGTCAAAAAGGTAATATAATTTTGATTTGAATTGATGAGTTTGTTTGTAATTCGGTTGGTTTTTGGGCGTGTTTGTGTTTACTACTTCTTTAATTTCACTCTGCAATAGCAAAATAGTTATTATAGCCCGTATTCTACAATGAAAAAATCAAAGACAGGACTTGTTGCCCTTGGCTTTTTTGTATTAGCATCATTTTTCGTCGTTATCGCATTTGTTAGTCCTTATTGGTTGGTTACTGATGGCAAACTAAAAGATCCTAAATTTGTTAAAATTGGTGAGTCCTACTTAATTTTTTCCGTGCTTCTCACCAAACATTTTGTTGTATATTATGTATATCTTCACGTTTTACCCTTGCAGGACTTTGGGAAGTTTGTTTCAACAAATTTGAAGAAGTACATCACTGGTATGACACCGTTTTCACGGGCTGCTGGTGGATATTTGAAGAAGAGTATTATATTATTCACGATATTCTTCTGCCTGGGTTCTTCGTGGCCACACAGTTCTTCTACACAATAACAATGTGCTGTGTTCTGGCATCCATGTTTTTGTCATGTCTTTACTTGAGGAGGGATAGAGATGACGATAACTATTTGACTCTATTGGTAACACTTGGAACTGTTCTGGTTATAGGAGGTTAGTACCATTATAAACATACTAGCTGTACCTCACAGTTTCAATCATCCGCATGGACATTCCCTCATCATCATTTCAGCCATAGGATGTCCACTGCTGAACATAGGCCTCGCCCATCCCCCTCTAATGATCTCCATCAAATCCCAAAAATCAGCTTCCATCCAAAGCTCTGTTACTGTGTAAAAAAAGAACAAATAAGCAAACACTGTAGAATTTATAGTATTAGTACAATTTACTGTAGAGCCATCAATTTAGAATTATAAATGTGCAAATAACGGTCGGTCAGTTAAAAAAAAATCACAACTTAGCTTTAGTAACTAAACTCAGTGGCACTTGGCCAAATGCAGTGACCGCAGGTCTACAAATGGATAACCGCCGCCCCAAAAGACTAGTCCAATGGTGGCATAATGAAATAGTAAATTTTATGGGAATACATGGACTAGATTAGTTTTAAACAGGGAAAAATTGGTAAAAGAAAGAAGAGGCTTATGCAGTAGGCTGAATGACCTGACAATGATGATGATGAAACATCTAAATCTATTATAATTAAAATATGATTATGTCTGTATGTATGTTCCCTATGGACTCTCAAGCGGCTGGAACGATTTTGACAAGACTCACTGGCTGGTAGCTGATGTTCTATGGAGTAATTCCCACATGTGAAACCATGGGGCGCTGCTAGTATATATATCTATAAAAAATAAAATTATATGCTGTTCATTGGTAAGCGCATCACATGAGAATAGCTGGACTAATTTGGCGACTTTTTGTTTTAAATGTTTCTAGTAATTTGTATATGAATTTCTAGTGTGATTCCGCTTCTACGTTGTATTCATATACAAATTAAAAATGGACTTCCGCGAAGTAACGCCTGATTCAATCAACTATGTTTCTAGTAGAGTTTCTAAATTAGGTTTTATGGAAAGAGAAATTGGAAATTTTTCAATTCCAAGTAAAACTGAACATTCTTTTTCTTATGGCATTTTTGTATGAACTCAAGACCATAACTTTAAACAAATTTATTTTAGACAGGACGTCTCTTGGGTCATCTAGTAATAAAAACAAAATATGCAAGGTTACTATGTAAGTGTATTCATGCTTGTTTTATTTAACAGGATTTGCAGGTCTAATATCTGTGGTTACATTTGGAGCAAGAGGTGATGGCCGAGACTGGATGCCAAACTGGGAACACAATGACCTTGGATGGGCGTTCGCCCTGGGTGTTGTTGGGGATGTACTCCTCTTTCCGGCCGGCATTCTATTCTTAGTCGAAGCAAGGGTACAGAAGTACAAGAGACTTCATGAAATGCAAAGCCGTGACCCATCATCGTACACTATGCAAGAAAGAAAAGTGGGATTCTCCGGGGGTCATACAGATATTTAAAGTTTTGGATTATGTATTTCATGCAGAAACATTCAATAAGCTAACCTAATTAATATCCATAGATTGGTCTAACCACTTACCAATGACAATTTCTTGTTGATTCTGACTCCAAATATTTGTTGTCTACGGCTATAGATAGCCAGCAGAGAGAATAAAGTGCGATGAGAAGTATGACATGCAATAACAAGACAAAACAAATCATATCTGCAACATACTATTTGGAAGTTTTTGAATAAAACTAAGGTTCTCATATGTTTAAGTTCTCTTTACCCACAACAGAATGAAGAAAGTATTATGCATTTGGGGCAAGAGCTTTGCGTGTCTTACCAATTTTCTCCAAAATGGATGGACCAATTGGAATGCCGATTTTTTATACATTCGAAAGCAAGCACTGTGGTAAATCGTAACATGTTCCCTGTATACCTAAAAACTGGAAATTTATACACAACTAGTTGCAATGGCACTTCTAATCTATAAGTTGCTGGGTCATGCATTTTTTTTCCTATTTCATTGTTTGTATGTGAATACCGTTAAGTGGTTAATTTCACACAAGTAAAAACTACTCCCTTATAGTTATTTGGGCTTGTGGCCCCTAGAAACATCATTGGTGGCCCCATGTATATTGCACACATTTCATCTAAAAAGGCACCATGTATGGAGTATCCGCAGGGAACATGTTAACTATGTTAGATTATAATCAGGCCAGAAGGGAAAGAACTGTTCCTAATTGGTTGTTCATTAAAAAAAAGTGTACTTGTACTTAGGAATAATACTCAATTGCACTAATCCGTCCAATGTAGTGTAGACATTAGAATCAAGTAATTGGTTACTTGTGCAGAAATCTCATAATGATGTTTAACTGTATCCGTCCAAGACTAAGATTACATAGGTAATTTAAATTAAATAAGAAGTTTGTAGGTATGTAAGATTTTGTTTATTCTTCTATAAAAGTGTTATTCACTGCCTTGAATATATACATTTTTTATACCATGAAGAAAATTATTGTTTTGTAACTTTTATATAGATATTCTCAAGATGATTAAGTAGTACCTAAGTAAAGATCTTATATTTTGCATTTTTGCTTACATATACAATTACAAACTGTGCCTAAAATAATAAGCCTGGAGTGTTTTTTTTAAATCATTTGAATGAAGTTATTTCTTACAGTTTGTATTACTTATATACACTTACAATTAATTAAATGTACTTATTAAACTATGCATTTATTTTATATGTTACAAACTCAGCTTTATTTATTGGATGTGTAACGATAGACAAATCTTTTGGCACAGTGTTTTTACAGTATAAAGCCTGTTTTGCCGATTCAAAGCCAATGAACACACTATGAGCCTCTTGAAATCCTAAAAGCATTCCATGAATAAAGCCACTGGCAAAACAGTCCCCTGCACCTGATACGCTTTTGACTTGAGATAGAGCTTTTACAGGGTAATGATTAATTACTAAAGTTTTGTTAGAGTAATTTGATTTATCAGCATTTTTAACTGTTACTACACCCTCGGCTCCAATTGTAACAATAATAAAATCAATAATTTGGGACACAGTCTTAGATAATGATATAATCTCGTTTAAGTCTTTAGTTTCTTCAATGGAAGTTTTAGGTGAAAGAAAATGTGCCATTGCCCTCAATTCAGCTAGATTGGGTGAACTGTAGATTATAGCTTCCTTGTTGTGTAGAGCTTTCGTAGCTTTTCTTCTATCCGTGGCCTCAAAGAATACTGGAACACCAAAATAAATATATTTAAGCTTTGAGGATTTAGATATATTTCCTACGTAATGGGAAAATTTTATTTATTTACAAAATTAATGATTTAATCATAAATTGGGTAAATAACAATAAATAAATACTATTATTATTAATAGTATTATCCCCCCTTTATTATACTGCTCTTTGATTAGTCTTATTACAAATGTTTTGTGCAAATTACAATACAATAAAAAAAAAAAGATTTTTTCTTAGAATAACTACTCAGAGAAGGTAAGTTTCCAAACAACGCCTTCTCAAAACGTAAGCTACAAATTCGCTTTGTATCTTACGTTTCGATTGGTATTTTAAACGATTTAAGCAAGAAAATTAATGGATTACCTGTGGAATGTCACACCATAACTCTTATGCTGCTTTTCTGATTTGTTGTGGTACGATTTCACCGCGCAAATTGTCATAGTAAAAATTTTATATATTTTGGAGCCATATATGACACCATTTGAATGGCTCAAATTTTGCGAATGTACTTGGTTTCTTTGTGTAGTTATTCTAAGGTTTTTATTGTGGATGTTTTTTTTTTTTTTTAATTGGGTAAGGATATTTCCATAATAGTAATAATATTTCCATTAGGGATATTTTTAACCAATTTCAATATTTTTGTTTTCTACCCTTAGTCTCAGTACGCTTAGTCCCAGATTTGATAGTTTTCGAAAACTTTTCGTTTACGTATTGTTCGATACATTTTAGTAAAGAGCCTCCAGCGGAAACGTGGAGGAACTAAAATCGGTAGTAATCGGCGATATAGATTCATCATCATCATCATTTCAGCCGTAGGATGTCCACTGCTGGACATAGGCCTCCCCCATCGATCTCCAAAAGGGCCGGTTGGAAGCGGCCTGCGTCCAGCGTTTCCCTGCGGTCTCTTTTAGGTCGTCTGTCCATCTAGACATCGCTCGATATAGATTGCTTCACTCTAATACGAAAAAACTTTTCGAATACCTTTCAGCCCAGCAATGTATGGAACAAAACGTAAACGAAAAAAGTTTTCGAATCAAAACATGTACTAAGGGTACTGATATAATAATTTTCGAAAACTTTTTTCGTTTACGTATTGTTCCATACATTTTAGTAAAGCGGAAACGCGGAGGAACTAACATCGGGAGTAAACGGCGGCATAGATTACTTTGCTATAATACGAAAAAATAAATCGAATACCTTTCAGCCCAGCAATAGGGTATTTGACTACTTTTGGGAAACTATTGCACATTATTGTCTGATATAAAATAATGTATACTGCATTTATATTTTCTGGATATCAGTCGTATTTACGATATAAATCGATGTTAAAGTTTGAATAAAAAAAGATCGCGCCAAAACGCAGACCTGCGTCATAGCTCCGATCACGTGATTAATTGACGTCACACAAAACAAAACAACTGCAGCCAGGCTGCAAAAGTTTGATGATTAATTAATTTCTAATAGAAGTAATGGTTTATAAATATTGTGTAGTGCCAAAATGTACAAATACTTCCATAAAGACACCCGAAAAAATATTTGTTCCTGTTCCAATGGACCCAAAACTCCCCATAACTCGAAAAAAGTGGTTGGAATCAATCTAAGGTTGGAACTAAGTAGCTCGTAGAGAACCCAAAAGTATTGGAGCAAATTCAAGTGTTTCTATGTGCGAAGATCATTTTGAGGTACATATTTGAGTCTATATATTTCTATTATAATTTGTGTTTTTATTGCATTACTATTTTATGTACTGTTACTTTCTTTTTAAACATTGTAAAGCTCGACATAACCTAACAAAATAGTGATATCCACTTACTACAACATACTTTTAGTACAACTTGATTGAATGTTTTGCTTGGAGAACAATTAAAAATTAATACTGACATTGTAGTTTTTACGTTTTGAGTTCTGCAGCGTAGAAACAATGACGTGGATTATTATTAAAGAAATATGCAACCATAAAAACATTAATTTTGGGTAAGTTACTGCTGTCTGCTTGCACAAAATGTTTCTCCATTCTTCTCACATTTAACCTCCGGACTGTTTTTGGTGAAAATTTCTGGATAAATCGCTCTCAAAATAGCTTTACTACATTAAATTCGCAAATATCAATACAAAATCTGTTTGTTTAGATTTGTGTGACGTCACTAGGGATGAAGCCAGTTACAGACCGTTTTCGATCACGTGATCAAATATCGAAAATACAGTTATTTTAATCGCGTTTTTTACAAAAAATAAGCATATTTTTATCAAAAAATCAATGAAATATGCTTTTTCATTATGTCATGTTTATGGATGGCGTCAATTGGCATAATATTTTTAATACAGTCAAGTACCCTATTTAGGGAACATTCCGAAAACGAAAAAAGTTTTTGAATACTATCAAAGCTTGTACTAAGGGTATAGTTAATGGCATCTTATCGTTTTGAAAGGTCAGAGTAGAAAAATAAGGTTAGTTTAGTATCAAAAAATCTCGAAAAGGTTTCGGTTATATTCGGCATAGGTTAATTTTTCTTAGCATACAAAGTCGATTAAAACGTTTGATATTTATGTCACATCCCTAGTGGAGTTGTCTCATTGGCGGACTACGCCCTTGCAAGTTGCAACTATCAAACTGTCAAATAAATATTCCAAAATGAGGGCTGCCAACTTAGCCCTTATTCTGCTTATTTAGCGATACATAATGATTTAGACCCAAAATTATCAATGTCAAAACCTTAAATAGCTTGGATTTGCCCTAAACTACAGCTAGTACCGAAAAGAACTGCCAAGCCAAAAACTGAAAGGGGCGAGACACGTATTGCACACTGAAATTTTCTCCATATTCTTACCAGTTCTACAAACACACTTCATGAGCAGCACACAGCAAACGAGATGATCAAATTATGTGACAAAGGGAAAACTGTAGGTATAACGAGGGAACATATACTTTTTTTTTCTTTTCTATGGTATAACCCCTATTTTTTTTCTAACGTCAATCCATAGATAGTCTGGGAATGAAAGGAAGTTTTTAATAAATACAAACTCTAAGCACGTGTCATACTTTCAATGTATGGGAAAACCCCGCATTTACTAATAACTTTGTACCGTTATGTCATTGTAGTTATATACCTCATGTAATGTGTACTGGCAAAAAAATTAAATATTAAACGTTTCCGTCTTACATAACCATATTGTACTCTATATATTTATTTCACATTATTTACATTCCAAAATTCTGTATTGTATTTGTAATCTACTCAGTATGTGGACGATGTATAAAAAAACACTTATTTTGTTGCAAGCTCTATTTTTGTTTTGTAGTCAATTTAGCTCCATTATCAGATATCGAGTTGGCAGCACTGACAAAAAAATCTAACTCTCTCTAGCTCACTAGGACTAGCTGTCCCTTTCTCACAAACAACAAGTAGATTTTCGGGGCGGTAGTTTTTCGTTGCTTCGGATTTTATTTCGTTTACTTCCTTGCCCTGAATTCTCTTGATTGATATTGAAATAAAACCTAAAGTTAAGTAACTGGTGAATTTCTTACAAGCTGTTATATTTAACTTGAAGGGTGAGTGTTTGAAAACTGTTGCATTACAGTACACGCTGTGATGTCAACATGATTTTAAGCCAACGTTTACATTATTTTTTAGTTTGTATGTTACCGAAATCGCATTTTTTAGCTGTTACTTTAATATGCTTACTTTACGTTGATATTAGCAACGTATATGCTAATATAAAAGAGTTTATGACTGTGTTAATTACGTATTACAAAGTACCTAAGTCCCACTAAGTAGTTTCTCCTTGTAACTTTGCATAGCCTGCACTCAATTAGCTGATTCACAAGAACTGGGCTCAGCACCTACTTACCCAGGAGTTTTACCCATTATGCAACTCTAAATGTTATCCTACAGATAGTTATAAGTAAGTATATGAAGATTATTTGGGTGTAACTTTAACTGCAGTAAAAATGTTATGATGAGTCGGTAATTTATATTATTTACCGTAATGGGAAATATTTACAGCACACCAGTAATATTTACACACATAAAAGTCAATATTATATACTGCTATGATTTCATATGAAGTTTTTTTTTTATTAGACCAGTTAGATATACTTTTGCTGTGCGGTGTATTGTTAGTAAGTTTGGGTGGTGGTTTTGTCAAAACATTTTACAGGATTTTTTTTGTCTATTATAGCTTGAGCAATTAAATGTGTGAATTCCACAACCAAAAAATTAAATTCAACAATTAAAAGATACAGAAATCTAATAATTAAATTATTGATAGTCAAAATTGCTTTTATGCCTGCCATAGAAGCTTGTTTACCTGCCATAAGCTCCTAGCCTGGCTAGAAAGCTAAGAAAAAAAACATTATAAACAAATTTATGTAACCAAAGTAAACCAGCACACTCGATTTGATTTTTTAAGCAGCTGAAGTTATTTTGATATGAAAAAATTACAATAGTATCATTGACAAGGGTAATTTTCCTCCTGCCTTATTATAGCTTGTTCTAGATTATTTTAGTCATTCCAAGATTATTCAAGATTATTATACTCATGACATTCCCGCAGAGAGAGACAATGTTTGAAATAATCACAAGTACGCCAGAATAGGATCTTTCATTCCATAACATAATTCACCCCGCTTGAATATTAACTGTATAAACCTAGTTCCAAAATCAAAATTCATGAAACAAATTTCACTCGCCAAAAGGCATATTTTTCACAGTGAAACAATTACTAAACACATGTCTAAAGCGTTCTTAAATCTTTTGTGGTAAGACGGTATATGTTTTGGAACGCAACCTTTGCAAATCTCAAGATGACAAAATGACCTCGAGGTAGGATAGAAGATTTGTACAGTAGTCATTATTCTTTGTACATGAAATCAAGAATAGTCATACTGGGTAATTAATCAAACAAGTACAAACGGTCTTTGTGTACCTATTAATGTTTGTTCTTTAAATTTTTGTAATTGCCTATGTGCTATACATTTTTAAATGTAAGTACTTAAATAGTTTATTCATCTATTCTAAATCAGAGGTTTTAATCTTCAATAAGTGCAGCTAAAAAGAAGTCATTTCATGGTGTTCCGCAACCAAAGAGATCTAAAGGTACGCATCAACTGGGTCGGAATTGGAGCGTACAGATTTGTTGCTTTGTATTGATTTCTATGGTACTGCGTGCACTGGATCTGCAAATCTGCGTCATAGAACTCAATACAAAGCAAAAAATCCGTACGCTCCGTACGCTACGTTTCCGACGCAGTGGATGCGTACATGTTACTGGCCGGTTAGACAGGAAGGCGCCCTGCCGGCTGTACAAAAAATAAAACTACGTCCTCTACGCTACTAGCTACTCATAACTCATGCATTATTTACAAATTAAAATTGTATATAATTCAAAACTCTTTTTAAGTTTTAAATATCCAATCAACTTTGCAAATAATTTCAAAAATTATCATCTATCTATCTAAATATATACATAGATAAAATAGGCAGAACTAAAATTACGTAAGGGGTCTGTGGTGAAACTAGTAAATGTATATTTAAAATGTCTTTTCAAAAATAAAATATACATCCTAAACCTTAGATTTATTTACAATATAAAATAACATCAGTTATTCAACTTCGAATAATCTAAGATAATTACATACAATTTTAATTTATAGAGTTCTCACGGTAGTAGCACTTCAATGCATGTGAACTTTTTGGCATTGTATTTCTGGGTGAATGTTATGTTGCTAGGTCCGACAAATTTATCTGTACAGTTGGGTGGGGGGCAACCATCGTATATTCTTACCAAAACTGTGTACCAGACCTAGGAACAGTCTAGTTCTTTCATTTGGCCACCTCTACAGATAAGTTTGTCGCACGGTACGCATTACGCGTTGGCTATTCGGCGTGTTGCGAAACATTTCACATGTTGTCGCCTTCATAGTGTTTGTTATTCTTCTCAGAAACAACCTTGTGTCAACTGCGTGTAAAATAGTATATCCTTTTTAAGCTTCTCTAGGTACACTGTTGGCTAATTGATCATGTACTTGTAAGTCTGCTCTAATTAACATGTCAAGCTTTGCATGCTAACGATCCTCCACTGTAGGTATCATTAATAAACAGTATACAGGGTTATTGTCAAGAGTATATGCTTCGTGTGTTCTCTATCTCGCTCGCGCATTTCAACATTTGAAGGCTTAAAATAAGAGACTGGACTTACGTAAAATCTAAGCTAAAGCAAAAAAATATTAGGGATAAAAAAAATATGAAAGCTTTTCTATGGCTTTTTATAAAGGTAACTCTTTAGAAAAAGTAAAAAAACAAAACTTACTTAGACTGGGGGGTACGCAGTACGCACCCTACCTATGTTTTGTGGTCATCCGACGCTAAGGACCACCAAGATACATACTCCGCAGTCTCTGAACGTTGGTTGTTAGTAGTTTTAATACTAGTAAGTTGTAATAAAAATTACGAAAAGTTGTAATTGTTTTTTGCGCGGTGGCGTTGAGTGTACTGACGCTTGTAACATCAATTGAGTAAAAATACTGATCCTCAGAAAAGGTGCGGTTTGCATAAACCGTACATTTTCAAATGGGTGTCTTCAAATCACGAGTGAATCGGTTTCTTCTAGGCAAGCGTGCTCCACCGTAGACCGTATCATCGCTTAACATCAGGCGAGTTGGCAAGTCAAACGCAAGCCTATTATTTAATTATAATTTTTTGGGAAGCTGTTAGCTAGTTTGTTTGCTAATAATCAATAACCCTGTATAGTGTATAAGTATTTGTTACCAATGGGTAGTGGGGCCTTATGACTCACGACAGTTCTCACGACCTCTTGGTAGTTACTACATAATTATTTACTCACAATAGTTGCATTAATTTATATCAGAGTTCGATCCCACATTTTTTTTTTTTAAAGATTCATAGGTACCTAATTTAAACTAACCAACATGCGATTTGGTGGTCAAAAGCAGACTGAAAAGATAGATTGCTTGTTATTGTTCACACTAGAAATGAAATACATAGGACAACTTAAAACTAGTGAAACTTATCACCGTATACGCGATAAAGACAACGCGAAAACAGTCATAAACATGCTAAAAGTTAATCGTCATGTGAGGTCACCCACCTGCCTCTGTTAAGGAACATTCGTATTTCAGAAACAATGAAGAATAGAAGCTTGGCCGGTAATTGTGGGATTGGCGTGTTCGTCATCGCCCTTGTTACAGTGGCATTGGCATTCGGCACGCCCAGCTGGCTGGTCAGCGACTCGAGGATAAGAGGCGCCAGACTGGACAGGTACCTATTAGCCAGATATTAGAGGCATAGATTGGTTTCTTCTAGGCAAGCGTGTTCCATCTTACACCGCATCATCGTTTAACAACAGGCGAGGTCGCGGTCAAACGCAAGCTTATTTGTACAATGAAATAAAACTTACCTAGATTATGCTACTCTATATATGGGCTCGATTTTTGAATCGCTTGTATGATATTTCGCACGAAAATATCTGTGCTACAATACAGGGCTTATCTGACATTTTTATAATTAATCATTGATACAAAACTTTTGGTTACACTAAATTATTTCTACTTGAATGTAAAATGTCTTCATTTTTTTAAATTTAATAACTACCTGACCCGACAGACCTTCTGTCTACGAGCGAAATTAAAAGCGTCGTTAAAATTTCTGAAATTTTACAATTATCTGCGCAATTTTCTTAATTTTTCTTTCCGTAAGAATATTCTATAAAGTATTAGAAAACATTTTAAAAAAAATTTATTGAAATCGGTTAGGTCGTTCTCAAAATATGTCGTGACCAAGGTAAATAGGGATTCATTTTTATCTATTATATAGATAGATAGGCTTGCATTTATATTTCAAAATTTTATATTTTTATTTTATGTATGGTTTCTTTCCCCAAACCAAAGATTTTTAGGACCTTGTTTATTAATATTTTCATACAATAAAGTGATGAAATGAGCAATAGCTTGCCTGATTGTAAGCGCCACGCTTGCCATATTTTGTTTTTATTATGCGGGAACAAAATGTGTGTAATCCATCGGTTTCCATACTAAAATTGCTTGTAACGATTGTTGCTTCTAAACTTCCTGAAGTATTTTTCTTTTTACACACAATTATAATTTCCTGTTTCTTTTCCAGATTGGGACTATGGAGTCATTGCTTCAGATCTCTGCCTGACCCTTTGGATCAGTACCAAAGGCGCTTCTTTGTTGGGTGCCGTTGGGTGTACGATCCGTTTACGACTGGTTATGACAAAATCCGTGGATACTTATTACCTGGTAATACTGCTGATTTTAAGATTTTTTTGATTTCGGAAAAAACTTGGAATACGTAGCGTTTGTAATGATTATTAAATCACATCATGGATCAGTGGAAATCGCACACTGTGTGATTCACACGATCTTTTTGCTTCACACCTAAAAATGTGGAATGAGCTACCTTCCGCGGTGTTCCACATGGGGTTCTTCAAAAGGCGAGTTAATAGAGTCCTTAAGGGAGTGCGAGCGCATCAGGCCTTATTCAGGCTTGATGCCTTTATTCGAACTTACTCTGCAGACGACCTTGTCGCCCTTTTTTGCATGACATGTGGAATATTATTTAGTTCATAAGTATCGCTGCAAGTTTTTTAATGTTCGTGAAAAATTTGTAAATGGGCCGTAGGTACTTACAGCTTTTGCGTTAAGCGGTTTAGCGGTATAGTGAAAAAAACACTGTGACATTTGAACACGAGAGATAATTGTGCTATGGCAAATCTCCCTTGTTTGCTTTCTGAGAACTGAATGATCATAAACATAAATTAAATACATGTAAAAAATAAACGAATAATACTTAATTTTGATTCCAGGGTTCATGATCGCAACTCAATTCTTCTTCACGCTGTGCCTTCTTGGTGTTCTTATTTCTACGATATTGGTACTTATATTTTTCCTGTGCTGTGGACCCGATCAAAACAGATTTTTAACTTTGATCAAAAGCATCGGGTTTATTATGTTGGGATCAGGTAATTAATCTCTTTGGTTCATTAACGATTTTTTATCATAGATGGTGCCATATTAGAGGTGCCGCGATTATTCGATATTCGAAATTATTCGCCCTTTTTTAGGGTTCCGCACCCAACGGGTCTAAACGGGACCCTATTATTAAGCCTACGCTGTCTGTCCGTCTGTCCTACCTTTTAACGGCTGTATCTTTCGAACCGTAATATATAGCCTGTTGAAATTTTCACAGAATATGTAATATTACAGCGGATTAACTAACAAATAATTATAGACAAAAAGTAAAACCTTTTTTTAAAACGAATTTTTGTATTAGCTCTTATGTAAATATAGTAATAAAGCGTCAAACTTGGCATGATTAATATATAAATAATGGCCAAGTGCGAGCTAGTGACAAAATTCTGTTCACCACCGGTTCTCGTACGATCAGCAACGTCGGGCGCGGTCGGTACTTGGATGGGTGACCGCCTGGGTGTTAAGATGTATGAATTATGAATTTAAATAATATATCTTCTGGTCCTAGGTCTTGTCCGTGTCTTTTGAGTTTGTTCTATGGCAAATTATGTTTGACACAGGAAATCCTAGTGCAGAACAGTGAAATGAAATAGTTTAATGTCCAGATTAAATCACATTGTGAGGAACCCGGCATACCTACGTACGGAGAAGGAATTCAATGGCGTATGTGAATCCACCAACTTGCAAGTGGGACAGTGTGGCGGATACGGCCCAATCGCCCTTTCAGGGAAAAGCCAAACTCCAGCAGTGGACTATTAAAAGGCTGATCATGCTATTTATTTATATAAATTTTCAGGTATATGCGGAGCAATTGCTGTTATTGTGTTCGCTTCTTTGGGAAATACTGATGGATGGATGCCAGATCATCCGAACAACTATTTAGGTAATTATAAGAAAATTATTAGATCTTACTGTAGAAGGTTACAGGATTTACTCACTAGTAAACACATCTCGGCATTTGGGTGCTTGGGCGTTCCACACCTCATGCGGCATCATAGTGTCTTTTGGACCACTTTTAATCACCACGGCTTTTATTTATCCTCAGGGTTTTTTTTCTATACTGTATGTTCTATAATGTACCTACTAATTGCAATAAATGTATTGAAGCAATTCGGACCACGGTGTGTGAGTAAAGCATTTTTTTTTTGATGATTGTATTTGTATACTGAATTTTAGAATTTTTAATCAAGGTGACCTCCATCAAAAGTTTCCGTCTTACCACAAAAGATTTAAGAACGCTTTAGACATGTGTTTAGCAAGTGTTTCACTGCGAAAAATATGCTAAACACTTGTCTAAAGCGTGCTTAAATCTTTTGTGGTAAGACGGTACGTGTTTTGAGTTTTTTTTTATCCACAACGGAACAGAAGTTGTAAATATGTATGTTTAGGGTAAAAGTTTGTATGTGTGTATGTCTGTAACCATTTTTCTCCAAAACGGAATGGCCCAATTTGGATGCGTTTTATTTTAAAGCAGGTTATATTGCAGTAGCTCGTACGTTTGATCAAAACATGTTTAAAGTTACGAACGTTTCTCATATTAATGGTGTTTTTTAAAAAAAAAATGTATGATTCGCTTCGATACACTAAGGATCTATTCCCACTGACGCAGAGTCTTAACGAAACGTAGCAAAAATCAAAACTTTTACATAGCACTTTTCTATTTTCACAGTATAATGTATACATTTTTAGTGCGAATGCGCGCGCACCAATCAGCACATACGCTTGCGTTTACGCGCGTCTTTTTTTATCTCTGTAGAAATTTGTGCATTATGTTGTGGAAATTAAGGTCAATATTATATGCTATACAATTGTATATTGTCGCTGCGCTTTGTTTCGACTTACCGGCAGTGCCTAAAATGATTTCAATAGATTTTATTTTGATTTATCTCTTTATCTTTGCAATATTATTCTTATGTTCTGTTTTGTTTCTTCTAGGGTGGTCATTTGGTCTGGGAGTGGTGGGATCAGTGGCGTGCGTCGTGGCCGCCGCGCTGTTTCTCACAGAAGCCAATATACAAGCCAAGAAACTCAACAAGTTCAAAGAGTCGCAAGCCCGGTTTGAAATGGAGTACGAGTCGAAGGCGTGATAGTGCTTTCATGAAAACCACACCAAAATATTTACTTAGACCAGTTTCTTATACCATGCCACTTTTAAGCTTTAACATTGTTTGCACAGAATATGTAATGGTTACAATTTATACAAATATTACTTGAGTTTTTAGAACTCTTATAAACAAAATATTTGCAATTGACAGTTTGATGTTAGGTGTGCTTACCATCTTTGACCACACCGTCACTTCAGGGGGCTGTTTCCGTCTGCAGCTCTCTTTTTACACTTGTATATTTTTACGTTATTGAAGATATAAAATCACGTGTGAATTTCCAAAAAGTTAACAAATTCATGTTTTGCTGTCATTATACACACACTAGACTTGAAACCGAAACCGCTAGATTTGAAAGCGTGAAGTCGCGGGTTCAAATCCCGGGCCCATACCAATGAGCTCTTTGGAGTTTATGTACAGATTTTCATACAATTGGCTGTTCGGTGAAGGAAAACATCATGAGTAAATCTGCGTACGTACGGAGAAGAAACTCAATGGCGTATGTGAATTCACCAATCCCCAACTGGGCCAGCGTAGTAGATATGGCCCAATCGCCCTTTCGGGGGTAGTCTTAAGTAAAGCAGTGGACTATTAAAAGGCTGGTTATATACAAACAAAGACATTTTCAAATACACATTTGCTGGAGTAAAATGGTAACAAATGAATTATAATTATGTTTGTTACCACGTTACTTCGTCAAATTAAAAGATATTGAAACCAAAGCTTTGTAATGTTATGATAGGCAACACATGGTTTGTCTTTGAAATTACACAAAAACACTGAGATTTTATATCATTCAATAATGTGAAAAGTTAATTAAAAAAAAACACTTGAAGACTATTCCTACATACAAACTTAAACTAAAAAGTAAAAAAAATTACAGTTAAAACGGAGATTGAAAGTCCTCATCAAAACTTTGCTGAAGGGAACCACCAACCAAAACGTCACCTGTGTATACATTTTTGGTTTTTGATAATTTTTTCAAAAAGTGCTTAATCAATTTTGATTTAAAAAATTTGGACCACCTCTGAAGTATGACCTACCAAACAAAATAATTGGCAGAGTAATCGCGTTACATACAAAAAACATACAGTTGAATTAAGAACCTCCTCCAATTTTTTTTGTCGGTAAAAATGCGCGTGCGATAAAACTGCGGACGGGAAGAGCTGCCTTAACTTCAGGTGAGCTGTGGTCAAACATTAAAATAATAATATAAATTAATAATATCATGTATAAATACTGTTAGCATCTACGCCACTGGTGCAACTGTGCCAGCGCCCCAGAGCCTCACTCCGATATTTCAAGGAGTCGGGTTGGCTCGGGTAGGTGCTGGTAGGGGGAAATACACAATACACCCCAAGGGGGACGTCAGTGCAGGAGTTATCGCCCCCATCTTGAATAACAAATAAATTAATGAAACTAATTTGCACTGTTTAATGGTCTAACTAATATTTAAGTTATAATTTTTTTAAGCTGTTCCCACATCATTGGGGTTCTTTTTGTCTGCTCCATAAAACAACGAAATGAGTTATTATGATTATGTTGTTTGTGTTTTCACTAGACGAAAAGTTACACGGTATTAATTAAATGTAACATTTTCAATGTGCACATTTAGACCTCTTGAAGATTTTTTTACTTTTCTACAATTTTAGTTGGAGCACATTTTTATTATTCAAGTTGGTTGTTTTATGAAAGAAAAATAATTTGTATAGTTACTAATACGAGTGGTATATCAGTGTGTGTGACAAAATGTGAGTATGTATAATAAATGTAAACTCGTGCCTTTTCTAACATTAACCGTCTTACCACAAAAGATTTAAGCACGCTTTAGACAAGTGTTTAGCAATTGTTTCCCTGCGAAAAATATGCTAAACACTCGTCTAAAACGTGCTTAAATCTTTTGTGGTAAGACGGTTAATATTACCAGTATCTTCAGGTCAGACAAATAAGGGAGATATGGTAAGGGGGCGTCCACTAATTACGTGAGGTGTTTTGGAGGGCGCAGGGGAGGGGAGGGGTGATCTCACCCAATCTCACGTGGAGTAAATTTTTTTCCGCAAGAAAGAGTGTAAAATTTCGGGAAAGCTGGGTTAAATGAAGTAAAACATGTTTCTCTTCTAAAATAATGCTAAATCCTACACAACATATTATAAGGATTAACGTACACACAAAAAAATGCACATTTAGAAAAATCTCACGTGTGATTAAGGGATGGGGGCCCTCCCCCCTGGTCAAGCCAAATCTCACGACATCTCACCAAGGGGGGAGGCGGTCGAAAAATCGCCAAAATCACCTCACGTTATTAATGGACGCCCCAGTGGAGTGGCGGGTGCGAACGCATCTGGCCTAAACCAAGCTTGATGCCTTTACTCGAAGTCATCCAGCAGAAAACCTTGTTTTTGCATGTGAACTATTAGTTAGTGCATTGGTGTCGCTACAAATTACTTAGTGTGCGTGAAAAATGAGTAAGCGAGCCGTACTTAGTTTTTGCTTTAAGCGGTTTAGTGGTATAGTAAAGAAAATTTTAAAAATGGGGACACATACATTTTTATTACACATTTGAACACAAACAATAATTTTACGAAGTCATATCTCCCTTGTTTGTCTGATCTGAGATATTACCAGTAGTGTAGTACAGCATGTACTATATACTACAGCATAAGTGCCAGAACATGTTTAATATCACTACCTCTTGTAACTGTATATTAAGTTTATTTTTATGCACATTATTTTATGTTTAACTGATTAGGTTTACAAACAATTTGTTTGTTGTAAGAAAATCCAGCTTAATTTTACGTGAGTACTTTTATAAAAAAAAATATTTATAAGATCTGGGGCCTTATCTGTTTTAAGCGATCCTGCAGTGCAAGTACCGTTCTTTATCGGTCGTAGGGCAAATACCGTTCTTTATCGATCGTCAAATTCGATAAAATGCCATAACCTAGCGAGTACTAATAAAATGGCATTTTATCGAATTTGTCGATCTCAACTGTCAAATTTGACGATCGATATAGAAAGGTACTAGCACCGCTGTTTAGGTAATGACAAAAATTGCGCGACCGCAAACCTTATCTGGGCGGGTTAAGCTTCACGTTCGCGGTTTTTCCGAACTGCGCTGTTTCAGCCCTAATTCGAGCCCGCGTTAAGAGTTAACCGTAAGGCCCCTGAGCTAGTATTATGATTTAAATATTCATTGTAAGGTACTAAAATGTTTACCTACAGTATCGTAAATATCATGAAATGTAAAAAAAAAAAACTTATTACGTCTTTTAATAATCACTAGAAAAGCGTAGTGGCAAATCTATTTTTAGCCCTGTGATGCAACAAAAAGAGAGTAGTGTATAAATTATATTACAATCAATCAAATTGCACTGTATGCATTGACGTAGTAATACTTTGTGTTAATTTTTTTAGTGTATAGTTTTTTCTAAATGTGTCTAATTTTATTCCGTCCATTTTATAATTAAATTATACAAGTATACATTAGAACCAATATAAGCAGTTAACATTATAATTTGTTATGTATTAACAAAGATAAAATTGTTATAAGTAAGAAATTGATATTTCAATAGAATCTCGTAACTGCCGTCCTTAGAAATAAAATGTTTACAATGAATCTTACTTACATGTTGTATTTGTTATTTGTAACGACTGCCACCATAAAAAGAGTACTTAGTCTTTAACGTTTTGGGCGCCAACAACGTCGCCTACAGGCATAAAAAATATTTTCATTTTCTCATACTTGAAAAGCACGTTTAATGCTTTTAGTGAGCAGAGGGATGTATTTTTTTAAATGAGGGCGCCACATTAGCTTCCCTTTCGCCCCATTTAAATATTTTGCTAACGAACGTCAGTATCCGTTCTCGCCATGAACTAGAGTCTGGCTAATGAAAGTAGAGACTGAAAAAGCGCGGCTAATTTATAAATATCAGCATTGAAACCCCAAAAATTAGTATGAAATGCCTGGAATAAGCTCACTTGATACTTGTAAGTTATTAATTTGTATTGTAACACAGTCAGAACAGTAATGTTTGCATTTCATATTAATTTCGGGGTTGCAATGCGGATTTTTTTTAAATTTGGCGGGCGTTTCTTTCTGAACTTTCATTAGCCAGACTCTAACCTTCCATAAGTTCACTGGAACTAAGCCACACAACTGTGTAAAGTACGCATATCGTAAATACGAATCGATTTCCATACAGATTTTAATTTCGAAATACAAGTATGTTTTACTACGGATAGATTGCTATGGGCTAAATTAATATCGCGATAATATCAGATCACCCCACCCGAAGCCGAAACCAGTATATAAAAAGGTACTCTTTGGCCGAAACTAGCCGAAACACTGGCCCATAGAGAAATATATACACCGGCACTGGCCATAATGGTCAAGAGGGGAGAGAAACAAAAAGCGTCAATATTTCATTTTGTCAGTGTCAGATTACGGCGTCTTTTTTTTTTATTTTGCTACGGCCAATGACGGCCAAGGAAGTTTTACATTTAGGGTCTAGACAAGATCTTTGGCTACGGCCATTGATGTAAGTAAATAGGGGGAAGATACGGGACGAACTCCTTGACGTGGACAGCACAAATTGGGCTCCCGGGCACAATCGACTTCAGTTACAATCGAACTGGCGTTTCGATAGCACGTGAATTACTTGTCAAAATTGCGTTTTCACAAAGTGCACCATTAGTTCGAAGACAAAAAGCAAGTTTCACGGCATTAATTTTCAGTCGTAAGTAGCTAATAACAATTAACTTATTTTTCTTGGGTAAAATTGGGTACTATGTTTGCAGGTCACGCGTCTTCCCCCTTTTTAAAACTGTTATTGGCTACGGCCCTTTAGTTGTTGGGTTGGTTGAATTTTGCCACTGAGGGAGGAGATAATGAGATTGTCTAAAGACGAGGTAACCCAGGTATGGTTGATGACACTACTAAAAGAAAATAACAAATTGTAAACTAAAGACGAACATTAATAGATTGAATAAAATTTGCTAATAAAAAAATTACTTTTTGTTTGGGAATGAGAGTAGCAAAGAGAATATTAATACTACGTAAGAGAGAAGAAACAACTTGATATGTTACCCAATGGTTACCATTATATCTGTGGTTACCGTAGAGGGCACAGATATACACAACCAGATCGGCAATATATTTTAGTGAAAGAGACAACTTGATATGGCTCAGCACAAGTACGAAAAGGACATAAATAGATTTTGTTGTCCTTATCGGCGTGACCTGTTTTTGGTACCTCAAGTGTCAAAATCTGTAATAATCAGTGACAAACAAAACGGGTCTGAATATTATTTATTGCCTTTTTTTGGTGATTTAATGTGATAAATGCGTGTTTCCTCTGAGAAATAATTGTAAAAGATATTTTACAATGGTTGGTTGTAGCATTTTGGGCTGCAAGAAGCGCAGTGAGCGAAAATACGATGAAATATCATTTCACACGTAAGTAAACATATAAAGCTTGTAACGATCACCTAAATAAATTCAGGATATCAATTCGCAAATATTTTATTCATAATTAGTCAGTTTTTAGGTCGATTTGTGGTCTAATTCTATGAATATTATCAAATTATTCACTTAGAAAATAAATTATGAATGTTGCCAGTTTATGAAAGAAATTACCCACCGCAACTAACATAAATTATTCGTTCTGCAGGTTTCCAACTGATCCTGTCACATTACTGAAAAAAGCTGGCACATTGCAAGAAGTGCAAAATACCGACCCTTTTATGCCCATATGAATATGGTGAATGTTAATATTAAATATATATTAATGAGGCCACAGTTATGAAGCTGGAAAAGCAAAAGGCGATTTCGGCGAACCGATTCAAAAAGCTACGCGCTGTTCGTGAAATTTGTACTGTAAACATTAAAGAGTCTATTTATCTAATTATTTGGAATGTTATACATAATATAATGTTATACATAACACATACTGACTTGTGTTCGACAAACTACAGATACAATTCGTACTTTATCCGAATTTGCAATACCTTTAATGCTAAGTATACCGAGCATGTTGACTTATTTACCGCTAAAAGGAATTTCTTCAAACGGTATGCATGTGCCGCTTTCTTCGAAACTAGTACATAAACCATTACTAATTTTCTACATTATTTTTTATTACTATTATAAACCTCGGTGGGCTGATGTGGCTTCTTTTCATGTATTATATCAATGTAATTATGTATACATAGTAATTACCGTTTAGCTATTATTTTTACATCTCTGTCTTAGGATCTGGACCGTAAACATCTTTCGATTTTATAAGTGAAAACTTTTTATGGCTTTTGTCTACTATCTATCTACTATAATTAGTTAGTTTCAGCTGTTTGTTTTCCGAATAGTGTAAAAAATAAAAAATAAAAAATAATTCCATTCATGAAAAAACTAAACTGACCAAGCGCGAGTCGGGCTCGCGCGCTGAGAGTTCTTTGCAATCACAAAATACAAAAAGTTGTGCAAAAAGACAACATCACGCCCAGGCTGTCACCCATCCAAGTACCGACCGCGCCCGACGTTGCTTAGCTTAGTGGTAAACAGAAATTTGTCACTGACTCGCACTTGGCCAGTGTTTATTATTTGTTGTTTTACTTATGTTCACTATAATCCGCTAAATTTGACGCTTGTACGGATTACCGTTTTTACACTAGAACAAATCCAAAAATACGTTTAACGTTTGTTGCATGAGGGACCCCCGTTCCATTTTAACTCTGACTTTTTTATTATATTTTATTAATTATAAAAAATCATGCTATGGTTACTTTTCAACCTTTTTTCTAGTACTATATTCTAATCCTAACAAATAATTATAATAAAAACGCAAGTAACTTTCTGTCTGTTTTTACGAGGAAATGGCTAAGTCATGGTATAATAATATACTCCGCCAGGTATAGCAATCCGAGAAAAAATGTTTACGTGGGCGTCCCGCAATGATGTCATGATGTCAATTTACAACAGGTTCGAGAGAGATGACGATACACCACGTAACAGCTGATTGAATAAAGTGGCAACTGGACAGTGACGTCATTGCGGGACCACTCTCAAATTGCTAGACCTTGTTTTCTTAGATCATGGGCTAAGTCAAATTTTGTCAGGACGATAGGGGTGTGTCATGGGGACAGACAACGTACTTTTCTTCCCAGAAAATTGCAGGTAGCTCCGCGGGTTGCAGCAGATAGTGTATAAAATATAAATATTTAAAAGGTAGTATTGTTTCCAAAGTACTCATTGAAGATTCACACCCATCATAGTAGGTAAATTACCCTAACTTATAGCAAATCATTTTAATGTGGCAACACACCTTGTTGAAGCGAGAGGCACTGAGCTAGCCACGCTCATTGAAAATCTATAGGTAGTAGATCTGTGGTAGAGGGTTAATGGCTATGGTTAATGGTGGTTACCATTGATCTTTTTAACGATCAATGCTTGTTACCTACTTCTCATGCCTACTTCAGTTGTCTGTCAGTTGTTTTGGTTGTCACTTATCATTGTCACTTCACTGACAAATCTGACAATTAGAAACATAACAACAAACGGCATTCACGGCAACATATCTGTGACGGCAACCGAAGTCCGAACGTAAAAGCGTCTGTTGTTTGTGAATTTGTGATACGTTTTAATAAATAAAGTTAGTTAGAAATACTCTTTTGCGAAATCTCACCAACGCACCCAAATATTCACGAAATCTTACCAGCTTAAAATATGGCAGCCGCCAATAACGAATATCCAAAGGCTTCAAGTAGGTTCCACTAATCGGGCACGCCCATTGCTTACTTGTTTTCCAATTCTATAGTTATTATATTTTACTAGTTGTAAAACACACTTTAATTATGATCATTCAACAGAATACTAGCGTTTTATCGTTATATCAACATTTCAGATGCCACTCTTATCGGAGCTTCGATCACATACTTGGCAGGGCTTTTTCTCCTGCTGTCGTTTGCTGGGCCTTACTGGATTGAGTCGTATCCTGAAATGTTCTCGTCGTTCAAGCGCATGGGACTGTGGGAGTACTGTTTCGATCAATTTCGCTTCCCACATTTTCAATTTGATAAGTTGTTTGATGGGTGCCACTACATATTCAGTGAAGTAAGTATTATTATACGTTAATTAGTAAAAAAAAGTTCCATTCAATGAAAAGTTCCAATGAGTATCTTTACAGGTAACTTTTATTAAATAATCTTTCAGAGTTAGAGTAATACAATTGGAATAACTTTTTCTCTAAGCTTAGCTAGCTAGTTCTAAGCTTACATAATTCCCTTCCTAAAGGACTTTTCACTCCGAGCATCTAAAATTCCTGTATGGAAGAGATTCCTGTTTCATCATCTTCAAATCACTGTCCTTACAGATACTTCTCCAACCTCAGAAATAGATTAAAATCACTAGAGGCCAGTCCTAGTGAATATGGTGGATGCTCAAGTATTAAAAAACTAGCATCTTGATCACAGTCATCACAATTACACATTGTTAAGCATTCTTCGTATCCAAAGCGCTGATACTTTTCTCTTCATCCCCAAGCGTTCAGTGAAAAGGTCAATATCTTCGATTCTTTGTCAATAAAGTGTACTATGACATGAAGACCTAAATAAACAATTTTTAGATCAATTTCTTGACTTACTGATGTCGCAAAGCTTCTTGAGAGGCTCGTCTTTAGTAGACGATCTTCAGTAGACATTCTTCTATGTTTAAATTCAGTATACCATCTTACAACTGTAGAATATGTAGCATTTACCACAAATTTTACCACTAATTACTATTTTAAATTTTTAAATTTTGTGGGATGATAGTGGAAAAATAATTAAATTATGTATCCTGTAAATTTTGATTGACTTGAGTGAAATTTTACAAAGACAGAGATGCTTTATAACTGCACACAGTTCATTTCCATTTTTGCCAACACAGTACAACAAACATCAAACAAATGACTTCTGTTTTAAAAGAAGATATTTACAGTCTTACCACAAAAGATTTAAGCACGCTTTAGACAAGTGTTTAGCATATTTTTCGCAGTGAAACAATTGCTAAACACATGTCTAAAGCGTTCTTAAATCTTTTGTGGTAAGACGGAATGAGTTTAATGATTTTTCTGTATTTAGCAATTAATCCAGATTTGCGAGCCAGTATTTTCATTTTAACTTCTGCAGAGCTTGTACTGCATTGTCACTTTTTATTGAATGCCCTTCATATTAAATTACTTGCACTGGCAAATGCACAAAATGGGCGATGTCAAAAACCTCTGAGAAAAGAAAAAACAAAAGATATTTTTTTGTGTTTTCAGGAGTTCTATGTAATCCGAGAATGGCTAATCCCTGGATGGCTGATGGCTGTCCAAGCCTTTGTTACGTTGGCGCTGATGCTTTCTCTAATGTCTCAAGTTCTGCTGGCTTGTGTGATAGTACGCTGGCCACTGCGTACGGTGCTGCGCTATGAGTGGATCTTTGTCTCATTTGCATTTGGAATGGTAGCTACATCCAGTAAGTGCAACACTTATAGAATATTAGTCTAAATGTACAGGGTTACATGTTTCATAATACCTATCATTATGAAAAACTTTTGCTAATTGTCTACGAAATATTGTCGCTCTACATGAATATAATGTCCATTGACAGGTGTGTTCTTGTTCCTTGCCGTGTCTATATTTGGAGGGAACTGCTACCGTCGTGATTGGCTGCTGTATCCATCGTTCAACGTGCTATCGTGGTCGTATGCATTTGCTGTTGTGGCGTTCATTCTTTTTGGTTTGTACATCACAATTAATTTTTTTCAATTAGACTAGTCTGACATTTGATTCAGATCTCACAATTTTTTTATCCCCAATGCAATAAGATCGTTAATGTTATAAGTTTTAATGTGTGTCTGTCCGTGGCATCATAACTCGCAAATTGCTAAACTAATTTTGATTTAGTTTTTACTTGTTTGAAAGATGACTTGATCGAGACTGTTTTTAGCTATGATTCAAGAAATGCCGTTAAGCTTATTAAAGATTATCAGCTCTTAAAATCTGGGGTTTCAAAAATATTTAAATTTATCTTTGTGTCTATTATATTTTCTTTATAAAAAATTAAGGAAAAACATAACACACCAACCTAAATCTACTTGCCACTAACAGATGTTCGACACAGACGAGACTTTGCACATAACCAGAATAAGAACACGAAAACACATGAGAACATGATGAGAATTGGGAATCTTATTATCAGACAACAGAGTTTAATATATATTCGCGTGTTCGACCTGTTTCCACAGTCACACCAACTCGGTCACTCACTCGGTCTTTTACTATACAGGCATAGCGGCAATCCTTCTCTACCTCGAGTCGTGCAAATTATACGAACTACGTTCCGAAGCCAAAAACCTTGTGGCTCAGATGCAACACAGCCAGCCCGAGCATGCCCTCAACCAATTCCGAGAGCAGTTGCAGCAACAACGTCAAGGCGGCGGCAATTGGTAACTTTACCAGCAACATACAGCTTGGCAAAAAGACTGGAAATTGTGCTAGAAACGGAGCTAAGATTTGTCATACAACACTCATATTTATCTGAAAAATATTAGTGGCGATTCTAAAACTATTAATGATGCTATAACATCGTAAGGGCGACTATGGAACGGCTGTTGTCATTGAATTTGTATGCATTTGACTGATGTCAAGAGTGAACATTTCGCCATTTTAGTCACAGCTATTTTGGAGGTTGGAGAGCACATGGGTGTGTGAAACTATTCGGACGTCAATGGTTTGCCATCATGTTTATTATGGATATTTTACACTGATTATACAGCCGCTCCATTAATCTCCTACCTGTCATGTATTATTGTAATATTTTGAGTTTTAGATTCCAGAAAATAAATAAAAGTACCGCATATCTAGAAACGTGTCGCTAGAATAATAAACTTTTAAAGTTATTTTTATACTACAATTAGCTTCTACGTATTTTTGCCAAGCTGTATTATTTAGCTATGTCAATTTGGCAGTCGTTATGAAGCTCTATATTAACTTGATTTTGTATATCTGAGGGAGCTAGATAAGTATTTGATTATTGTAAGCACTTTGTTTTAAATATATTTTGGCATGACATCTACTGATAAACTTATTTTAAGTCGCTATATTTCAGCAAATTGATTGAGTTTAGATTTATTATAATTATATGTAATTGAGAAAGAATCTCACAAGCACTAAACCTGCCTACTAAAGGCCATATTTCAAAAAATTAAGGCTTAACACAGCCAACAGAATTTTTATTAGCATAGACATTGGACATAAATTCAAAAACCTTAAAAAAGCGAGATGGGTTAATTTCCATCAATTAAAATCACTCTGTAAATGTTCGCACTATAAACTAGTCTAAGCAACTAAAAGAATGAAACGCGATTATTGGAACAAGATAAAGTGCCTTGTTTGTAAGGATATAAACCTAATTGAATATGGAATAGTTTAATCGATGTATTTGTAAAAAATATGCATTTAAATATTAATTGAAGCGCAAATGTACAGTCACTGGCAAACATCTTGAATAACGTGGTAGGTCGATTTTAGGTCCCTTTGGCGGATCGAGATTTTAAGTAATTTCGACCGCGCGATTGTTTGTAGTGTATGCATGTGTGCGTGCCTGCGTACACAATGTGTACATGCTTATTGTTTTTATCAGCAGCGCAGAGTGAATGTTGAGTTGGTACCAGGGGGCTTAGTCCCAGATTTGATAGTTTTCGAAAACTTTTTTCGTTTACGTATTGTTCCATACATTTTAGTAAAGCGCCTCTATCAAAAACGTGGAGGAACTAAAATCGGCGGTATAGATTGCTTCACTCTAATACGAAAAAAGTTTTCGAATACCTTTCAGCCCAGCAATGTATGGAACAAAACGTAAACGAAAAAAGTTTTCGAAAACTATCAAATCTGGGACTAAGCCCACAGGACAAACCTGCTGTGGTTGTTTGGTACGACATTACTTTAACAAATATTGTAACATGAATTTAACAAACAATTTTAAAAAAAACACGCTCTTTCTGTTCATGATGTTTGCTTGGTAGGCATACTATGTATTTATTTTTGTCAAATGCATTTCTATGTACCTAGGACCCTGGGACCACTACAAATATGACTACAGTTGTTCTAGATATCTAGACCGAAAGTTCATCGAGCCTTAAAGTTGCGCACTCCGGTCTGCCTGAGCTATCTCTTTTTCGCACATTCCCAACATTTTTGAAGATAAAAATATCACTGAGACGTAATTAAAAAAGCCTTGTATTCATTTTGAATAACAATAACAAATTAAATAGAATAACAAATTTTCGTGTTGCTACCATTATAGGATGGCAGATGAGATCGAAAAAAAATTAAATATAGTAATATAATATATTTTTCGATCACTTCCGCCAAAATAAAACATATCGACATAAAAAACACTCGCACACACACACTCACACACACACACACTCACACACACACACACACACAACTATTCGTAAGGCTCGAGGGACTTCGTGAGAAAACAACACACATTATCTATTGCAACAAATGTGTGCGATAATACAGAATCATTATACACACATCTACATAATTATGTATGGTAATACAGGGTTATTATTAATTATCTTCTAGGCAAGCATGCTCCATCGTAGACCGCATCATTGCATAACAACAGGCGAGTCAGCGGCCAATCGCAAGCCTATTATTAAATCAAATTATAAAAAAATCATTAAAAAACTCTGTGGCATCCCTACAACATACTTTAATGTTGCATGACTTTTCACAAAACTTAAATTACATTCACAAAAAAAGTTTGTGTGTTTTTTTAGTTTTGTACTTTTTAGGTGCTACTTTCGGCGTCTAAGCTTCACTTGGGCCCCGCGGACCTTCTTATTTGAGACCGTGTAAAGTTCCATTTAGACCACTTATTAAAATATTTTTGTGTTTGTGTGAAAGACAAAACACGACACGAGACAACAATATTAAAGTCATGAAACAAACAAACTTGTTCAGTAAAATGTAGAGAATTTGCTTGCGAGGGCTTTTGCTCTATTAAAAATAACCCTGTATAAAAATGGTTACATAAAGTTAACGGCTTGTTATCCGAATCGCGTAGGCAACAAAACGCTCCCTCACCCCCCGCCAAGTAAGAGCGACGATGTATTTTGCCACGCATGAGTCAGGAAGCCCGCGGGGGGGAGTGCAGCGACAAAAACGAACATAGGTCCGACCTCGATGACGCCTGGCGCGGTACTGAGCAAATTCTCGCGACCTTTTTACGCTTTTAATTTCACTAAAAAACGAAACTATTCGCTATCAAAAATCTATCCAATGCAAAAAAGGTTGAATAGGATTGCCTTTCAGTACATGCAATTTCCAGGCTGTTACGAGCTTTCATTAGAGCATAAAACGAAAAAAGAAAAAACTAAATCGACTTTGTTTCAGTTTTTTTTTTGATCAAGGTAAGTTTATTCTATCGTGTTTTGAACCAAAGCATAAACTCAAACACAGATGTATCTGTGACATGTATTTTAAATTTTTTTCCAGCTCAAATATTGTAATTTAACTGAATAAAATTTATTAAAATCCGTAAAATTTGGTATAAGAGGCCGTTAAGTCACATATTTTAGTGATAAGTAAGTAAAAATTCTTAAATAGTTGTTCAAGATTGTCAGCACAAGTGTACTGTCGAGATGTATTTTTGTGACTTATATGCAGTGCACTGTAGCTGAACTTTTTGTAAATGTTGTCGAAATTATGTCGTGCAATACCTTTTTAACAATGACAATTTATATTATCTTTGCTTTTTACGAAAAGCAACAAGTATTGAATCTCTACTCCATTATCTCAGTCTGTATAGTAAACCGTCCAGTGAGTACTTTATAACATTTATTTTTACTTTAGTTTAACACTTAAATTAGAACACTGTTTTAAACTATCACGGTTGTTCACTAAAGTTAAAATTATGGTGTATGGTTAGTTACATACATGGTGCATGTAACTGCGCCGGAATATCGGGATCTCATTCCACAACCTTACCACGGAAAATATCCCGTAAATAATAATATAACTTAAATTAGGTACTTATTTTAGTTTATTGACTATAACTGACTTTGATTTGTAATAATCTTTTAGTTTAGTTTTTTTTAAGTTTAAATTCACATCCGTCCTAATATGCATTGCCATTACTATTGTAAGCATGTACTGAATTGAATAAATCATGCATTATTTTGGTAACATATTGTTGAGTTTGTATTATTCCTAGTATTTCTACCATACTGCATGACTCAAGACAAATAAAATAAACCGGCTAAGTGCGAGTCAGGCTCGCGCACTGAGGGTTCCGTACACCACAAAATTCGAATGATAAGGTCATCCAAGTAACGAAATTACCAGTTATAACTTTGTAATAAATAGAGTGTTGTCACCGACGCGCTCTTGGTTGGCTATTATTTATTGAGTGTTTACTAAAATCATGGCAAGTTTGACGCTTGTACGTATTACCGTTTTTACATTAGAGCTCATACAAAAATACGTTTGTTGTTGTTTATCCCTTTCGTTTTTACTTTTTGTCTTTTATTATTATTTGTTAGTTAATCCACCGTAACATATTCTGTGAAAATTTTAATAGTTCGAAAGATACAGCCGTTAATAGGTAGGACAGACAGACAGACGGACGGACGGACGGACAGACAGACAGACAGACATCGTACTTCGAGAGACTTAAACATATTTATTTTATGGCATACATGATCATACATACATGAACCATCTGCCCAGGATCATGAAAGATGCAGCTTCCAACAACATATTTAAGGCCAGATTAAGACAATTATTGATCGATACAGCATATTACTCTGTCAAAGAGTATATTAATGACAAATTATAATTATATATATAAGTACCTAGATGTACCTTATAACTCACTGACGTGTAAATTCTAAAATTTATGAATAAAGAATCTGTATCTGTATCTGATATATTTAGAATAGGATCTAGTCAAGTCCCGCGGCCTAGAATCCAAATCTCATTCTAGCTCTCATTTTCAAAATGGTGCTCTTTATTATAGTACCTTCCTAATTGCAAAACACTGTTTTAAGCCTGTCACTGTTGTTCCCTAAAGTTACTAAAGACTAAGAAAGAGGGTAGATCGTTATGTTTGCACCTAACTTTTTAACTGTTCGACCAACCAACTGCATTCTTCAGTCTTCCCGTGAACATGGTGCATGTAACTGCGCCGAAATATCGGGAGCTCATTCCACAACCTTACCACGGTAAATATCCGGTAAATAATCATATAACTCTACCTAATTGCAGTCATACATTTATGTGTAACTTTGCTTAGCCTTTTTATATTAGGCATTATAGAGAATATCGATGTTAGTTACCCAGTGTAAGGATCAAATACAATGTGCCTACATAAATATAGATGTTTACTAATTCAGTATAATGTTTAGTTATTTTAAGTCTAGCCCGCTAACACCGAAATTCTTGGAAATAGCACTTTAGAAAATCCAGTCTGACACCCCTGATCTAGGGAGTGATCAATTTGGTTTATCTAAGGGCAGGGTCATCACAGACGACAGAATATAAGGTAGGTTAGTTGGCGGGCATATAAAAACTGCGAGGATGGAGGTAGGGTCTTGAGAAAAAGCGGCTTGAGTTTGGAGTGAGAAAGAACTTAGGCCGTATTTTTTTCACATAAGGACTTAATACTCTCAAACCTTAAGGGTTTGTGCTCAGATCAGACAAACAAGGGAGATCTGGTAAGGTGGTGTGGTTAGTGCGGTCGCATCTAGCCTAAATCAGGCTTGATGCCGGTGCGGAAAGTCACGCGAACGTGAACCTTAACGCGCCGAGATACGGTTTGTGGTCGCGCAACTATTCGCATCACCTAAACAGAATCGCTTAAAACAGGTAGCCGTAAGGTGGTAGTCACCTGTAGCATGTCTTCTGTGCCTGTAGGTAACCTGTAATATTATCTAAGGTTGTTGAAACAAGATCAAAATAAAGCGTGACTCACCCGGTTTGTGCATACGATGACACAGCTGTAGCACATGGTCCATCGTCTCCTGAGGAACGTTGCCATCGATCACCACCAGGGGCGCCTGCTCCAGAATTTCCAGATGTCGGTTAACCTATTGTAAAACACTTAAAAGTATAGAGGTGAAAGAGGCGCAGGAGTGGCGCCCTCATTGGGGAAAATAATTACAGGTATACCTACTATATTATAACATGGCTAAATGAAGGTTTGACTCCCACAGTCGCTCGGGAAGGTCATGAAGTGTTTTTTGAATTATTATTTTTGGTAACATGGGGTATCATATACCTAGGCTAGTTATAAAACTCATTACCCCCAAAAACGGTTGTTTTTTTGCTAATCTGCGTTTTATGACCTATGCAATACTACAGAAGACATATACGTTGTGTTGCTGGAAGTAGTACCTACTTCAAAGGTCCTTCATTGCATTCTAGACCGACTATCGGAGTCAAATTTTATTTGATTATCTTTGTGAGTAATATGCCTGTAATATTTTTTTAGATGGAGACGCCACTCCTGCGCTCTCTTCACCTTAAAGAATTCCCCTGTAACAAATTGGGTCAGTCGTAAAGGATCGTGATTGCATTAAATATTTAATTCTGTTGGTAGGCCTAGACACGCATTCGCGGAAGAAGGTAGGTAGGTATAGGTATTTTTTACCTCCTTGAAATGCTTCGAACTCTAGAAGTGCCTTGCCGTGCCTAGAAATTTGTTAGCGGTGGACCCCAGAGATACTTTGGGGGGGAAGCTTGAGCCCCTAGATGCAACCGCTATTGTTACTAAGTTCTGGGGCCTTACGCCCATCTCCAAAATCACGCGAACGTGAACCTTAATGCGCCCAGATATAAGTACGATTTGCGGTCGCATTTTTTCTTCACCTAAACTGGCGTAAGGATGCTGGAGGGCTCAAGATTCACATAAAATACTTTTTATCCCGGAAAAATGAGCGAAACTGCGCGGTGCAGCTAGTACTTACTAAATCAACTGTGATGTGATTATGCAGAGCCATATCGCCCAGGCCCAGCAAACACTCGCCTCGCGTATCCAGCACGGCAGCGTAGGTAGGAGTGCGTGAGTTTTTTACGATGCATCCTGAAACCGTTAAGTGTACTCGTAAATGTTGAAATACGAGCTGCCCACCTCTTTACTACACTTTTAGGGCAATTCTTTGTTGGACCAATTAGGATCCAATTTTGTTAAGAGATAGAAAGCCGAGATTTTCGTTTCTGGGTCAACATCGTGGGCCTAATTCTACTTCGATTGAGTGTGGCCGATTTTATGTGCCTCTCTAGGCAGTAAACCAATTCATACGATAGGTAGGTACATACGTTCTATACGGTCGAAATACAAAGAATCAAATTAGTAAGTAATCTCGGGTACGTTTCTGATTAGGTAGATAATCTTGCTGGTTGTCCATGTCGGACAATGATGATATATAACCACTAGTTTGTGTGATTCATTACATAACATTCATTCAAATTTGATTTTTAGGTGACATTATCGATACTCGAGCGGTTTTCATTACACGTCTTTTACCATAGCACAATTTTTGAATGGATTTCGAACTGACCATTCCTATGCGCAAATTGCTTTAATAAAATAAAAATAAACACAAAACACAAACATTCTACTTTAATACCACCTACCTAAAATACCACTACAAAGATAAAATATTTTTTAACCGTGTTAAAACATAAGGTTAAGTAATATGAAGACTTACCATCGAGTAAGAGTCCAGGCGCGATTTCTGCCAGGTATCGTCCGTCGGCGTCGTCTCCCACAGCTGTGAGCAGGCGCGTGCGTCCGCCGCGCAGCCGCCATAGCGCTTCGGCTATGTTGCGAGCTACGCCGCCCGCGCATTGCTCCGTCTTGCAAGGGTGGGTGCTGCCGTCTAACTGTCAAAAAAGTATGCTATCAACTAACTGTATCTCGATGCTATCAACGTATCTACAGAGTTGGCCATTTTTTTAAAAGTTTTTGTTATAGAATCCTTCATTACGCTCGGGATTCAAACACGCCCAAGACGAAAACACCTTTATCCCCGAGGAAAATACTCTACTTTTCACACTTTCTGCGAGATAATAATAAGATATACTACTATGATAGAAACATCACTGTCACCACCAGATTTTTTTTATAAAAACACACTACACTAGAGAAATACACCATAAAACATAACCTACCTACATGTTGTCGCTCTGTATTTCGTTGCCTGCATTTTCATTTGATTAAAATGCAATCCCAATATCAGATCTCTTGTGTTGTATATATCGTATATTTTAACCCGACATTGCTATATTTTTGGCGGAGCATATTTAGCAAACGGCACACTTAAACAAAAACATACCTGTGTACCATCCTGACTTTCATTTTAAGAGACCTATTCAAACGACCTAAAAGAGACCGCAGGAAAATACTGGATGCAGGCCGCTTTCAACTAGCCCTTTTGGAGATCGATGGGGGAGGCCTATGTCCAACAGTGGACGTCCTACGGATGTAATGATGATGATGATTCAAATGACACGTTACACGAGGGGGTGCAATCCACAGAAAAGAAAAAGAAAATAGTTTCCTTCTCTTTTCTGTGGTGCAATCAATTGTTTTTCATATCCATTTACGTGTCGGTATCTTGTAATTGTGATGATGTCACTTATTCAGTGACCCACCTTAATAAATCCCTTAATTTAGAGAAATCTAGACAACTAATTTATCAACATCGTTTGAGGCGTTCGGGCTGCTGTAAGTAGGAACATACACTCGTTAAACACAATATCCTCCTTTCAACTTTCCGTCGTTGAGTAAAAAATAAATGGGTTAATTAAACTGGTTAATTGGTTATATCTATTTAAACTTACCTAAGTCACAGCATAAATAACAGTACTGCAAGTAGGTTGCAAACATTTCGGGAAGTATGTTTAAAGTTTAAACCTCATATCAAACAAATAAGGGAGATATGCCTTAGTACAATTATCGTTCGTGTTCAAATTTATCCGTGTTTTACCCACTTCTTTCAACTGTAAGTGTAGATACGGCCTTTGAGGCCTTTTGTTAGGGTACGGCACACGTACTCATTTTTCACACTAAGAGACTTGCAGGGACACTAATGAACTGACTAACTAATAGTCCGAAGTCCTGGTCGGTCATAAATTCGCTGGACCGACTTCATCATAAAAGCCACGCAGTCCACCATGGTACAGTGTGCTTGTAATGCAACCAGCCGCCAGAAATGGAGAAGTATTCATGGTCAGTTGGAATAAAGGCATAAAGGCCTGACGCGTTCGCACCCATTACGCCACCTTGCCATATATCTCCTTTGTTTGCCTGATCTGAGGTTGAAATACCCAAGAAGTTATTTCAACGCTATTTAAATTTAGAGATAATTCTCTGATTAAATTTGTCGAATTCATAAAATTTAAAGGAAATGTTTCATTGCATGTGAATCTAAACCAGGTTTCGCGAGGTTGCATGTGACACGAGTAGAGTACAGTGGGGTAGGGTGGGTGCATAATGTATAATTATGTATAGAACACTCGTGTAGTGGTGTCAGCGTGCATCGGCCAGTGGTCGCGGTACTTCGACCGCGGCACCGCAGCCCGCCACTGCGGCGATGGTATCTCCGCACGCTACTCCGCACCACTGCACTTACCCACCACTTTTTGCACAACTATAAATACAGAATTTATGTTGTTAAAACCGAGCTATCGCGGTTTTTACCGAATACTTTATGAATTCCTCGCTGGATCGTGTTGTTTTTGTATTCATACGGTTGGGGTAGGCCGTTATTTTCCGTCAACTGCTTTATGTTGCATGCTATTTAAATACATTGAAAGAGACGCTTAGGTTAGCAGGATATTTATTCGGTATTCCAGTGACGTTATTCTTGCTGATTTAAATATTACTGCAGTTATACAGCTGTAGCTACAAATTGGCGGTGGCGGCAGAATAATACTTGGCTATAGGTACTTACGAGTATAGGTACATGTATAATTATATACAGTGGCCACAGCGGATCTTTGTGTCTCTGACGATATGCTCGTGCGAACCATTGCGCAAGTAGCACATCCCTTGCGACACAAAAATTGCTACTGCGCAGCCTTGCAGCCAACGTTAGAGAGCCAAAGATCCGCTGTGCCTATTGTACCTAACTGGCTATAGATCATCAATATCAGCCTATCATGTTCCCACTGCTGAGATACCGGCCTTCTCTCAGAGAGAGAGAGAGAGAGAGAGAGGATGGGCTCTAATAAGTTGAATAAGGGCTTTCTACTTTACAGATATTTTGCTTTCACTACAATTATGTTGGTACTGCTCACAGAAAAGAGTAGGATTTTTCTTCTTTCTGTGGTACTGTTAACAGTCTAAAGACTTCATCAGTCAACATACGATACCTACTCCTACCTACCTCCAACCTACCTACCTAGACATGCGCCGCAAACCCCATTCGTTTGTCTATACTATAATATTATAAAGAAGAAATGATTTGATTTTGAGAGGATTTGATTGTTTGTTTGTTTATTTGCATTGAATAGGCCCCGAAACTACTGAACCGATTTGAAAAATTCTTTCATTGTTGGGAAGCTGCACTATCCCCGGGTGACATAGGCTAAAATACTCGTATCTATACCTGTGCGAAGCCGGGGCGGGCCGCTAGTAATTAATAATTCACTTTGACTTTTGGGACGATAATTAGCTTGTTCTCATGATGATCTTATTTTAATGAAGTGGAATCCATGTTTGTCAAGTGGATGTAACACTTGACTCTAATACATAATACGTTATAGATGTGTAAGCTGTTTATCTGTCAGTCTGTTACCCGTTCACGACTACAACCGATCTTCTTGAGGCAAATATATGGGTTTACCTGGTACCTATATCTACCTACTCTAGACGACGTACATATATTCAAGATTATCATGGTATTCATCATGTTCTATACAACTTATACTTTGGGACCAAACCTGTTGTCGCGAGAAAAATAAACCTGTTCCATACTCCTGACACCACTACTGATAAAACTACTAGCAGAATTACAAAATAAAATGTCAAATATATTTTTATCAAAGATTTTTAGCAATTTTTACCAATTAGACTAAATTTTTAGTATAACACGTTTTAATCTTTAAGTTGATATATTTTATTTTGGCAGAAGAGATGTTTTTTCAGCAGTAGCAGGCTGAAGCGGCAGAAGAGATTATTCGAGCATCTTTCGATTTCCTCTGCCATCCTATAACATATCAACATCAAAATTGCATTATACCATTTGCAAAGTTATTCTAAAGATAATGATCAATCAGGTTTTTAAGATCTCACTTAGTATTATTTTATCTCAAAGATTGAAAATGTGCGAATGAGATAGCTCTGGCCAGCGAGCGCGGCCTTAACGTCAAAATATTCATCCGCCACTGATATAGCGAAGTGACTCGTTATAAACATTGGTTTTTAACCCCAGACGCAAAAAGAGGGGTGTTATAAGTTAACGTGTTATCTCTGTGTCTGTGGCATCGTAGTTTCCAAACAACTAAAGCGATTTAGATTAAATTTTTTGTTTGAAAGGTGACTTGATCGAGAGCTTTCTTAGAATTCAAGAAAATCCGTTTTATCTTAATAATTTAAAATGCAACTCCACGGACACCATGGTCCGTGAATTTTGTTATACTTAACTACAATTTTGTTAATTTAAACGAATTTGCTTTAGTTATTCACAATACAGGGAGAGGAAAGTTAGTTATATCATCACTTCACTACATAGTATAAAACAAAGTCGCTTCCCGCCGTCTGCCCGTCCCTATGTATGCTTAGATCTATAAAACTACGCAACGGATTTTAATGTGGTTTTCACCATCAGGTAGATAATTTTTCACTGAAGGTTTATATATGTAACAAGCGAACCGCCCCGGCTTCGCACGTAAGTTACACCCGTGCGGGCGGGCGGGTCGCTAGTTATACTATATATTATCTAAATCTAAGGTTAAAAAAATTTGGTCATAGAAAATAAGTTCAGCCGTTTGAAAATTATCAATTTATATATATATATCGTATAGTGTGTAACCTTCGACCAAAATAAATGAATGGACGGGCCCAGTAGTAGATCATTTTTGAAGATTACAAAATGAGCGCCGGCGCTCACTTCGTTCAATCGGTCTCTAGCCGTAGGAAGCGCAACACGAGTCTATTGTTACGTCATAACGAAACATCTGACAAAATTATGCATTCGTATGCTTTCCCGAAGTGTAAATACAGAAATAAAATCGCTATCTATTTTTTGTAACAAATAAACTGTAAATTTTTTACAACACATTTGCTCAAAAAGTGCACTTACGAAGCCTGTATACATCGTTCGAAAGTTAAACATTACGGATCATACAACGGAGCGTGCGGAAATGAATTTGTCCGCACGCTCAGATGTATAGCACCGTGCGTGAACTTTACGGTATTTTTTTAATTTCCATCGTAATTACATAAAAATTCCACAAAAGAGTTTCATATTACGAGAATAAATAAGCTGAATGATCAAACCTCCTTGGAAGCGCTTTTGCTCAATACGTTTGTCTCAGTTTGATACTAAAGAGAAAATGAGACGAAGATGTAGTTCTAATTTTCACCACGTGATAGTGGCGCTATTTGCATGTTCGCGCCATTTTCTTATTATATTATAGAAACTATTGTTGTGACTGATATTAAGTTATAAACAAAATAATAAAATTGTTTCATTTGTAGCCTTTTTTTCTCGCAAATGTGTTGTAAAACGTTGTATGGCACACGTGCGCATTGGTTATTACAAACTCGTGACCATGGTAAGCCCTCGACTTCGTCTCGGGCTTACATTCGTCTACTCGTTTGTAATAACCAACTTACCGCACTTGTATCATAAATAACTAATAATTAGGTGTTGAAGTATATGTCCGATGGTTTTGACTCGTTTTTTTTATAATTAATAGGCTTGCGTTTGACCACCATCACGCCTGATGTTAAGCGATGATGCGGTCTACGTTGGAGCACGCTTGCCTAGAAGGAACCGATTCACTCGTGATTTGAAGACACCCAGATTGTTACCAAGTTCTATGGTTAGAGCCCGTCCATTCATTTTATTTTTGTCGAAGTGTGTATACGTATCATGACAACCAACATGCAGGTTATAGTAAACTTCTTCTCCCGTACATTCAGAAAAAACAGAAAACTCCGGGAAACACAGAATAAGTCACAAGGCGCACTAACATGAGTAGTTAAAGTATAATCATGCTTGAATTACACATGAATGACGACAATTGATGAGTTTAATGACGTCATAACACGTACGTAACGCTTAACAACATAATGGCAGCTATGTTACAGCATATTGAGTCGTATGGCGTTGACATAAAGCTGAAAAGGTCACCTAATGGTGTCGTCAGTTGTTTTTAACAGTGATTAATTCGTATGTCTAACCAAAACACATTCAAGTTGATTGTTTGATAAAGCCTCGCGCATCAGTTGTCAATTAGTAGGTAGGTTCATATATTTCTGTGAATTTCATCCAACAGGGTTACCTATACGGAATTGTAGTATTAAGCCGAAGTAACGTCATTTTACCAAACAAATAAAAACTTATGAGTAAATTATGAACTACTTTTCGAACTATGGTACCAACCCTACCGAATATCATGAAAAATCAGCTGCCCCATAGAAAATGACATTCACACGTAACGAAATGTATGGAAGAACTGATATTTTTAGGGTTCCGTACCCAAAGGTTATTATAATATATATTAACAAGACCCTATTACTAAGCCTACGCTGTCTTTCTGTCCGTCCGTTCTACCTTTTAACGACTGTATCTTTCGAACCGTAATACACAGCTAATTGAAATTTTGAAATTTTCACAGAATTTCTATGTAATGTTACGCCGGGCTAACTAAGAAATAATATGAAAGTCAATAAGTAAAAATTAAAGCGGGGTTGCTCCCCATGCAACAAACGTTTTTTAAATGTTTTTTGTATTTGCTCTAATGTAAAAACGGTACCTAATACATTCAAACGTCAAATTCAGCATGATTATGTAGTAGGGTACACATTCTAAAGTAAAACAACAAATAAAAAATAATGGCCAAGTGCGAGTCAGTGACACATTTCTGTTCACCACCAAGTTAAGCAACGTAGGGCGCGGTTGGTACTTGGATAGGTGACTGCCTGGGCGTCAAGGGCGTCGTCAAGGAGGGGGCAGAGAGGGGCAGCTGCCCCCTAGAGATAAAAAAATGCAGTAAACTGCAAAGAAAGCTCGTGAAGCTTTACACATTGAAGTTGGAACCATTCTTATTACAATCGCCATAGAGGCAAAGACTCGCGCTACAAGCTGTAAAGCTTCATGCTCTTGACCTAAAATTCATATTTTTCTCAACTTTCATAATATTAACTTGCCCCCCCCCCCCCCCCTGGGCCATGGGCTGGCTACGCCCTTGCTGAGCGTGATTTTGTCTTTTTGCACTACTCTTTTTGAACTCTCAGTGCGCGAGCCCGACTCGCACCTGGCAGGTTTTTTATTAACCTACAATTAACCCATGTCCTTGGCAAGCCACCTCAATGCCAAATTTCAATCTCTAGCACTCACGCTCACCTAAAGGCTCCTTCTTGCGGCGGCGTCGTGTGGCGGGTCGCCCTCTTCCCTCAAGCATGGCGAGGAGAGCGATGGCTGGCACACGCGTCAACTCGTGAACGGGTGCTGCTTGCTGGAGCTGGACTGCTCGGCGTATACACGCAACATAGTAATAAGATTTTATAATTTGTATATTCCTCTTGTATACCTAGTCATTAGTTATATGTAATATCAGATATAGTAAAAAAATATATTGTAAAAGTTGACAAAGGGCACGGACCCAGGAGTCCGTGGAGAATCAAAACAAACAATAAAAAAATAAAAAATAAAATTTCAATCTAAATAAATGATCCATTAGCACAGTTTCTATAAAAGGCAACGGTTTTCCAGCCTCGGTCCACAGGGTAGCAGAGAAGGGTAGCGGATCAGAAATTTAAATACTTTGCGACTAGTGGCATAAGCATCCTTATATGAAAAACCGCGAGCAAAACCGCAAAGCACAGCTGTGTTATGCAGTTTTGCTCGCGGTTTTTTTATTTTCCAGTTTTTATTGCTTAATTTTTTTGGCAGACATAATTTATGCATTTATTATATATATTTTTCCGATTTCTTTGTTATACGTAATCTTATTTGTCTAAATGCTTAAATTAATACGCCTAAAATAATAAAATAATATCGCTCGAAGAACCTACTCAAGTTATCCTAAAACAAACATATTTACATATAAACACTTCCGATTTATTCCAGTAGTACTCCAGATTGAGACGCATGCTCTTCGCTCATTACACATACACGACCACATACACGAACTGATATACCTACTTATTACGTAGTACCTACCATACCTACAAAATTTCAAAGCAAATTTCAAAGTCAGCTATTTATTCAAAAAACTCTGTTGAGCTTATTTGGAAAGGAACAAATTAAATTGAATTTCAGCGATTCAGCATTCACGTGAAAGCTTGTTCTCTACGTAATTAACGTTGTACACATACCGAATTTCTTTGCGTAGCTTTGATGTAAGTAAACTAATTAATATATAGCATTTGTTTATAACTTTACCTATAAGTACAATCATAAGGTATTTGCTTGTATATTGCCTGACAGCGATGCGAAACGCAGCGATGCGGCCGGGCGGTAGCATGTGCTCTTCACAATCTAACGGCACCCAGTTCGATCCTCGGCCCAGCATCAATGACTTATTTAGTACTTATTAATTAAATGATGTATAGTTTTCGATGCCATTGCTCAACAAACGGTGATGGAAAACATCGTGAGGAAACCGGTATGCCAATCAAGAACTTCAAAAGTTCAAAGATATATGTATATTATGCCATTCCCAACATGCACTGGGTCAGCATGGTGGATTAGGGCCCATTTTCTCTCTCTGGGAGAAGGCCTGTGTCCAAGCATTGGGAACATGATAGGCTGAAATGAATTGAAGAATAGAATAATATTTATTTACGAAAATAGTACAGAGGTGCTTAAATAATAGATTTAAAACTTCAGTTGTTGGTGGTTCCGTACTACGTCTGAAATAGGTTGGCGGTGAACCCCAAACTAGGCACAAGGTCTGTTTCTTGGGGTTCGAGTGCGTGGTTACCAGAAAAAGTACAGTGTACTTTTTAATAATAAGAAAATATTTGTATCAGTTCTATATGGGGTACTTACACTGATTCAGTACAAAAACTAAGGTAATAAAACCAATCAAGTCATAGCACTGACCAGCTCGGTCACCATGGTCTCTCTTGCTCAAGAAGCGCTGGTCGTATTGGCCGACACGCTAGCCTGAACGATATCATACGCAGGGCACTTTCCACCGCCAATGTCGCGGCTGTGCTCGAACCGAGTGGTCTTGCGCGTGGCGATGGAAAGAGGCCTGACGGTATGACACTTGTGCCCTGGAGGTTGGGGCGGCCCCTTGTATGGGACGCAACTTGTGTCGATACTTTGGCGCCGTCACATCTTCCTGAGACACAAGGTAGGGCTGGCGCGGCTGCCAATTCGGCAGAGCAGCACAAGCGTCGCAAATATGCTAACCTCGGCAGTGGTTACATATTTGAGGCGTTTGGGGTCGAGACATTGGGCCCTTGGGAACCGGGAGCTCACCTCATTTTCAAAAATCTTTCAGAGCGCCTGGTTAATGCGACGCGTGACCAAAATGCTGGCGTGTTTCTGGCTCAACGCATTAGCATTGCCATTCAACGTGGTAATGCCGCCAGCATGTTGGGTACGCTGCCAACTGGTAGTGGGCTTGAGCATTTGGATTGTCTTTAGACCTTCAACGGTCTATGGGCAGTCTAACTGTATTTGTAGTGTTAGTTTTAGCTTGTATTTTGTTTAGTTAATAAAGGCACTTGCCCGGAAAAAAAAAATCAAGTCATATATAAATGATGATGATGATGATAAGAGTTACTCTTATGGCTTAACTCCAAAGTTCCTCACTAGTTACTGAAGTTAAGCAACCTTTAACACGGTCAATCATTGGAAGGGGGTGACTGCAACTGGAATTTTATTTTCAATAAGTCATTGGTACAGGTCCGAGGATCGAACTGAGTGCTATTAGTTTATAAAGCGCACACGCTATCCCTCAGCCACCAACACTCTTTTATAATAACTAGCTGCGCCCCGCGGTTTCACTCGCGCGGATTACTCCTTATAAAATCAGCTATCGGCTAGTGAAAGTCCCGTTAAAATCGGTCCAGCCGTTTCGGAGTCCATAGGGAACATACATATAGTACGTAGTACACATCGTCGTTTATTTATATACTAGATAATAATATAATACATTAGGTATAGGTACAGTATAGGTATTACATCACCTTTTCCCCAAAGTTTAATAATGCAAAGCTGACTTGGCTTAACACGGGGCTCACTGCCGGCACTCCGCTGACGAAGGTTTCCAATAACCACCTTCCGCTTCCATCGTTACATCCTATGGCCTTAAAAGCCTACTTACGTACCCCATCGGGGCTAAACTAATTAAAATTGGATTTATAAGTTCCATTAATGTTTAATGGAATATCTGCTGCCCATCTCTTATTTCAGTAGATATTCCCTCAGCTCCCGCGGTCTGACTTGGTCTTGTACGGAACAGTACATTTTTGCCGGATAAAAAGTAGCTTGTTGTTGTTAGTTTTTTTCATGACCATGGATGCAGAGTCCTTCGGTCGTAATATTAATCAAGTTGATATAGTCTTAAATAGCGTCAAACAAGTCATAGTCACAGTCAGAGTCAAGAAAAGAAAGTCACGGTCAAGTCAAACTCATGCCCCAGTAAAGTGGCGGAGGCTTTACAAGAGGCTCATATGGAGTTTTGGAAACGACACGAAAATATATGTTTCACCTCGTTTTATCACTTGTACACACTCGAGCACGTTCACGAGCACTTCATAAATAATAATCCAACACATTGTCACACATAAACATAATTTTTAACACTCCAAATACACAAGTTAAGGAAAATAATACAATGAGCCGAGATGTTTTTCACGTTGGCGCCAAAACTCTATAAAAAGTAGCACTTGTGTTCTCCTGGTATAGTACCATCGACGAGAAAATTGAATTTACAGATTATATCCTATATCCTTACGAAATTTCATTCAAATCAAATGGTGGTCAAACGCGGACTTATCCGCAATAAAAAAAATGTTTAGCCGTTACGGAGGTGGGTGACAGCAAACGTACTTGTGAACACTTTCGTGTAAATAATGTTAAAGTGCGGCCGGTGAAAGAATACGCATGACAGTTGCCATAACATTGTAAGAATCTGAACGAAAACAGTTTCTTCTGATCGCTTTCACTAGCTTTTTTATTTTAAAATCCTGGTAGCCAATAAATATACTACAGTAAAATATTAAAAGAAAATGGGTCTTGTATGCATTAAATTAGTTTTACTTGTCATTCTCACAGCGGCCAGACTGTAGTGTAATATTGAGCTTGGCGATCTACTTCCTAATTCAAATGAGTTGATAAATTATACATTGGCATGTACATTCACGTACGAAGTCGCCGACGCAAACAAAATTATTGCGATTTCAAAATACTTGACACGTGCTACGAATTCGCTACGAGCTACGACACATTTTTCGTAGACGTGCTACAGCGATGTCATCGTGCGCAAGATGTCGCAGTTCGCGTTTGACGTTTGATCAATATGTTTTTATCACAAAACTAGTGTTTTTATTGAAAAAATGGTATGCTTTAAATAGCTTTGGAGGCTTTGATATTTACCATATTATTAAAAAGATAACTCTTAGCTTGACAAGCTATAGTGGCAATTCTGTCACCATCATTTACACGCACACTCCAACAAAGGTGAAGGGTATCGAATTCCTACACAATAAATGTGTAGATCAAATACTGTCGTACATGATTTCTACATAAATATAAGATATAAGAAATATCAGTATTGGTTCTACTTGCGAAAAAAATGCCGTTTGCATGATTCTGGTAAAATGTTCTAATTACCTTCATTAGAAGGACTTTTGATGTTATTGCTCTACGAATTTTTAGACTCATAATTGTTGGAATTTAATTAAATAGTTATAATATTTTATTAAATCGTAAGTTTTAAGCAAATTAAATTATTTTTCGTGATATGCGTGTATGTATTGTACAAGCAAAATCAATCTCGTAATATCTAATCTATTTTATAGTTATTTTTAGTTTAGTTTAATTGCTTTTTTGTGTAGTTTGTTTTTGTTTTTAAGTTGGTAAGTTTTTCATAAGGTTGCCTATTTTTATTTAACTCTTATCTTAAGAATCTTTGTAAAAATTACTTGCCTTAACATTTTATGTTTTTATAGCCAATTAATATTTCTGATTTCTGAACTACTGACTGGATTTCATAAACTGTAACGATACGACATTCAAACTGCCGTAAACAAACAACCGACAAAATTCCATATTAAAAAGGAGACCAAATCTACAATAATTTGTAAAATGTATTAACTAAACTACTTAGTATGGATAATCCAATGGATTGTTTCGTATTTATATAAAGTTCTGTAGCGTAATACTTATGTTGTGTCTGTCTGTCTAGCCGCCTATCCGCTACTTACGAAAGTAAGAAACTCTTACGCGTACGAAAGTCGGGGGCATCAGCTAATAATATATATTATAAATAATAGAGACCTTTCTCACTTAGTCTATGAAATTATGTTTACTAGTAACATATGATATGTATATAATTTTAATAATATGCAATAAATTATTGAATTGTAATGTAACAGAGAAAAAAAAAACTATGTTACTGCATATTAAAATTCATATTTATACAGATCTTAGGTAGCATGTTAACGTAGGTAGATAGATGATAGGTAGTTATGTAAAAGTCTTGACATTTACTCCAATTCAAATAATTTATTTAAAAAACATAGGGGGTGTTGATACCTAGTGTAATAATAGATAAGTGCTATTCAATGACATTACCGACGCCCAGTTAATTTTGGGGCCTATATTTAGAGGAACCTGTCGCTATTTGGGAGTTATGTTGCGTGAATAAATAATTTCGTTAGTAGAGCCGAAATAGATTTACCAAAATAAATAAAGTTGTGATAAACTCGTAGAGGCGTGGTTGTACGCCTCTACGAGTACCCAGCTAACGATAATTACAGAAGTATATAATTTATGAGGCGCTTGGAGAAAAACCAGGGAAGCTTAAATGTTAAAAATAATTCATAGAATAAGATGTAGACAGAATAATGGGTATAGCAGCGTACGTGTTTTACAATAAAGTTGAATTTTTATAAAATGATTTTGCAATGTGGGAGGGCGCGGGAAGGCGGCGGTATCGAGCGTGGGCGCGCCGCCCTAGCGGGACGAAGCCCTACAGTCGAGAGAGCGAACCGGGCCGGCGCGCACGCCCGCCCCGCCGCCGCCACGCCGCCGCCGGCGAGTCCAGCCACAGTGCACTCCGCCCCGCGAGACGACACTCGCTCCGCCGCGTCGCGCTCCGCACCGCCACCTGCACGTGCCGTGCATACAGTGACACGCGCCTAACCACCCATATAAACACCCTTTACCACTAAATCTTAAGAAAGAAAAAAAAAAAACTCGTCGCGGCTTCAAAATTGGCAGCGATAAAATTGATAGTGTTACAGTAAATAACATGATATGTGACCGAAAAATAGTGTTTACAGAATAAATTGGGCGGTGGCGACGCCACGTCTACATCATGTTTCTTGGTATGGTTATTATAATTTAAAAAAAAAAAAAAAAAAAAAAAAAAAAAAATATTTATTAAATATTATATCATGTTTTGCTGACACTTATGTAAGTTTTACATTTTAACTTGGATCGTAAGTATGAATTGAAATTAATGTACGAAGTAAGAGCACGAATGTAATATTTTACCGAAGGTCAACAGAATTTTTGCTTGAGAATAATTGACTTACTACGCAGACGACTTGGCAGCGCTTTTTATTCGTTTGAAATAATTTGAAGGAACGCCGACTCTTTATATTATTTATTCTATTTATCGTATGACAAAAAAGAGCCGAAGACATTTTTTCGGCTCTGTGGTGGGTAAACAAAAATCATATTTAAATATTAGTCTTATTTTATCATGGAATGTCTCAGTGTGTTAGTGTTAGTACTCTGTTAGTGTTATTACTTGAACCAATCTGCATAAAAAGCAGTTCAATAGTTGAACTATAACAATTCAATGATGTTCCTTTCAAATACAATAATTCGAAGAGCATCGTATGCTCATTATACCAACACTGTTTTAAAAAAAGGCAGCAATATGACATGGCAAAAAGACATTTCGTGTCATTAAATGTTTTGTAATAAGGTACGTATAACAAAATTATCATTATAATTGTATCATTGTAAATACATTTATACCTCTATGTACTAATTTTTCGGGTTCAACCTCTTATGAAATGCATCCTTGCCAACCAATACCGACTTGCTTTCTTTATTAATTTTTTTACTTCAGGTTCAGGATGGATAAAACTTCAATGAGATGAAAGTTATCAAAATCTTGCCTTAACATAGTTAGTCTAACCAATGAGTAAAATTGAGAGACGTTGTTGCTAACCTAAACTTTCTCAAGGCGCTTTTTTTATTTCATTCCTCTACCATTAAAACAACAAACAAATAAAAATAATTGTATAGACCCGACTAAGTATAAGGCCGTTCTAAAGTTTATACCACCCTGGGGCCCTATCTGGAACTTCGGTAAAGTAAAAGGACTCCAGCTTTTATGAAGTATAGACGTATCGAGTTTCTCGATATAATTTCAGCTCTTGATTTTGGAAAACATATTCTTCAGTTAATTCATTAACTTTATATATTCATGATTTGGTAAATGCTTCGACCAAAGATTGAAGTTTTAATGGGTTTCGTTGAATACAGGGTTTTACTATTGGCCTTATCTGTCTTATTCGTGACTTTTGCATTGTGCTTTAGTCATCATTTTTTAGGGTTCCGTACCCAAAGGGTAAAAACGGGACCCTATTACTAAGACTACAACGTCTGTCTGTCTGTCCGTCTGTCCTACCTTTAAAAGGCTGTATCTTTCGATCCGTAATAGATAGCCAGTTGAAATTTTCACAATATTGTACGCACGTACCTATAAATTTTTAAGGAGACAAATATACTCCAGCGGTCACTTTATTGTCGAGGCATGGGAGAGCTAATTTATGAAGATATTAAATACCATGTTGCAAAATAATACATTGAAATGTAATCCCTCTGTACATGATTAAAAAAAGTTAAAGTAACGCTTCGCACTCATAGCTCTCTACTAGGATTTTCTATGCTGGTAATGCCATGGAGCACATTACAAGAACCACTACCCAGAGCAGATATTTAAAAAAAAAACTGTTTTGTTGGGAATCGAACCCGGAACCTGCTTATGAGTCTGACGTGTAACCACTGAGCTAATCCGCTAATCAAGTAATTAAATAGTATTGTCTATCATAGGCCCTGCAAACGGCAAGTTCAGATGAAAACAAATTAACTGATAGTCCAAACGCGATGGGCCAAAACATCCATAAGACGAGTTACAGGCTTGGACCACCTGCCCCTAACCTATCAATTCAAGTGGTCAGTCTTTTAATAAATCTATTTTAATGATTATGCGTTAGGATTTGAACTAAGAACCTCATCTATATTTTTAACCGACTTCGAGAGGAGGTTATCAATTCGACTGTATGTTTTTTTTTTTGTTTTTTTTGTATATTTGTTACGCGATTACTCCGCCAATTTAGAATTGTTTTTGATGATTCTTTTTTTGGTTGGTAGGTCATAACTCATAGGTGGTCCCATAATTTTTTTATCGACATTGATTCAGTGCTTTTTGAAAAATCTACAAAAATATCTACAAATTCAATGTACATTGTAAACATTGGACAGTGCCACCAACTTAGCTGTTAAGGTGGGCAACATTGGAACTACAGTTATTTCTTGGTGAATTTCATACTTTGTTCTCCACTAGCGACGCTGTCAACTAAACAGCAAACATCACAGATCTACTACTGACAAACAGAGGAACAGACTTCAAAAAACTAAGAAGTGTCTCCATGGCAACCATGCACTGTTGTTTTTCGTTAAATTTTTCATGACCATGGATACAGAGTATTTGAGTCGTAATATTAAATAGTGTCGTGTATTTAATATTAAATATTTTATATAGTGTTCAATAGCGTCAAACAAGCCAGTCAAGCAGAGCTAATCATGCACGGTCAAGTCAAACTCATGCACCAGTAAAGTGGTGGAGGCTTTACAAGAGGCTTCTATGGAGTTTTGGACCCTTATTAGGGTTTATTATTCCTTTTTAGGGTTCCGTATCCAAAGGGTAAAAACGGGACCTACGGGTTAACTGAGCCTACGCTATCTGCATGTGATGTCTGTCCTACCTTTTTACGGCTGTCTTTTGAACCGTAATAGATAGCCAGTTTTTTTTACAGAACTTGTAAATTACAGCGTATTAACTTAACAAATAATAATAAAGTCAAGAAGTAAAAACTAAAAGTGGCCCTACAACAAACGTATTTTTTACGTATTTTTGTAATTGGTCTAATGTAAAAACGGCAATATGTAGGTACAAGCGTCAAACTTGGCATGATTATAGTACACACTCTAAAGTATAACAGTAGGTAATAAATAATGGCAAAGTGTGAGTCAGTGACCGCGGTCGGTACTTGGATGGGTACGGGTGATGGTGCCTAGGGCCTTACGGAAAACTGCTATTACAGGCACCTAATCCGCTCAGTTGGAAAATCACGCGACCGCAAACCCTATCTGGGCACGATAACGACCGACTCCAAAAATAACTGATTATAAATTGTAAATATATAAGTAGGTAATATATGTATTCATAATTTCGTTGATTGTCCTCTAATGCTCATTGCTTTGAAGTTATTTAAATATTATTTTCTACTTTTTAGTTTCAGTTTGTAAATGATAGGCATAGTCATGAAGTCAGTTCTTTTTTTTTCTAAAAATGAATTTATGTGTAATAGTTTTGAACAAAAAAAATTGTTTCATTCCAAGAACAGCGGAAACATCTGTCAACATTCCTATTGATTTGTTCGGTAAAAGCAGTAAAATCCAATTAGTTCATTCGTCGCAGCCTTGAAGCCTTGGTTTTAGGTACCCAGTGCTTACAACTTGAACTCGTACACCTTTGGCTTGGCAAATCAACAATTTCTCTTCGACTAAAATAAAATGAAAGCGGTTCCACCATCATTAATTACCCTAAAATAACAATAAAGCTTATTTAATCAATCTGGGTGTCTTCAAATCACGAGTGAATCGGTTTCTTCTAGGCAAGCGTGCTCCAACGTAGACCGCATCATCGCTTAACATCAGGCGAGACGGAGGTCAAACGCAAGCCAATTATAAAAAAAAAAAAACCTTTTACTATGTAATTCGATGGGTTTAATGAATTAAATACAAAATAGTTATCAGCCAAGACAAAGAGGTATTATTGGGTTCCCCACTGACATATACTAACACATAAAGATGACTAGGTTTTCATGATCATTACACATTAAACATTTTAAAAGGATTTTATTGCATGTAATTTTTAATCCCTTATTACTATTTATATTTCTGACGTTTCAAACACTGCAGTGTCCGTTAAAAGTGTTTAATTTTGTAACAATCGTGAAAACCTACTACTCATCTTTATGACATGTGTCAAAAACCAGCGGGAACCCAAAAATACCTCTTTGAACATCGATCTATTGAATTTGTTGAAGATCCAGTTTCTTTGTCGTTTCTTTGCGAAGCCGTAACTATGTATGTACCTACCTATCAGTAATAGGGTCCTTTGGGTTCGGAACCCTAAAAACCAAAATCTAGATCAATGCCAATAAGTATAACAGTCACTATCAGCCTAGTAGTACTTTCTCTCTTTTATGCCGGAGGTAAAAGCAGTCCAGTCTATAGTCGCAATATAGCTTGCGTTTGACCACTATCTCACCTGATGTTAAGCGATGATGTGCTCAACAATGAAGCATGCTTGTCTAAAAGAAATTGATTCACTCGCGATTTGAATACATTCAGATTGTACCTACCGGGAAACACCAACTCAGGCAGCATAAATCAGAAGTTCTTTTGGTTTTTATTACTGAAAATTGAAATTAAGTACTCCACATGAAAGAAAATTAAAATAAATATGCCTGAAAACTTGTGCAGAGATCTTTTAGTGTAGATTTATTACCTAGACGAGTACTTGTGTAACTTTTTCATATGTTAGGTGTTTTTGTTGTAAAGAATTTCAGTGATTTGCGTGTAGTGAAGATATTTTGTGTTTCAAAGTCAAATTGCAATATCCTTGGCAAGAATAAGATATCTCATAATTTATTTTAGGCATAGACTTGGTAGGTCAACTTTGAAAGTGCGGAGCTGTGATAGTGACGACGCTTTTCACATCACAGTTATGCTTGGGCGCGTTCTTCGCGAAAGCTGGACTGAGTTTATTTAATTCTCGTCGTTAATTCCTAGTTATATCCGACGTTAATAGCCCAAAAATTTGCGTAAAAGAAAACCAAATTACTAAAGTTTGTACAGCACTGTAATACGCAACGTGTGAGATACCTAGACATAACAGTTGAAAGATAAACAAATGAGTTATTAAGTGATTGAAATAAAAGCAAGAATAAAATAAACTTAGCGAGTAAAATCTGCTTTGGTACTTATATTATGACGAGTGTTGGATGGGCGCGACTAGGTTTTTGTTTATATGCGACACTAGAGGAGTGGTAAATGAAAAAATCTTGAGTCTAGGGGTATTTCCTATCACGGGGTGACGCGATATCGATTCGCCTGTCAGTCCGCGCGAAGTAAACTGTGCTTTATTGCGTAATAATAAAGCACGGTTTAGTTTGAGCAGAGTTTGTCAGTCTGTGCGAACTGACATTGCAATAAAGTACAGTTTTGTTCATGCAGACTGTCAGTGGATTTCATTTCTCTCGCACATCCGTGAGGATGGACCCAAAGACTTTTTATTAGTAGCTCTACCTAGTCTGTGGGATGGACACTGAGCTACGTTTTGTTTTACGATAATACGGAGGATTTTAAAATAAACTGGCCAAGTGCGACTCGGGCTCGCACACTGAGGGTTTTGTACCACCACAAAATGCTAATAGTAGTGCAAAATACAATATCACGCCCAGGCGGTCACCCATCCAAATAACGACCGCGCCCTACGTTTCTTAACTTTTGGCTATTATTAATAATTTGCTGTTATTTTTAGAGTGTGTGTATTTCTTAGTTAATTCGCCATATTACATATTATGTGAAAATTTCAACTGGCTATCTATTACGGTTTGAAAGATACAGCCGTTTAAAGGTAGGACAGACGGACAGACAGACAGACAGACATCGTAGGCCTAGTAATAGGGTCCCGTTTTTACCCCTTGGGTACGGAACCCTAAAATATGGATGGAGTTGAGAACTTTCTTCCAGAAGTCAGTTAAAGATATATTACCACTGTGTGAACGCAATACCATTGACTATAATGAATTGATCATGACTTAGTGTATAAATAAAGGGTTTTTTTTAAGGTACGTAAACAACGAAGTCTTAGTCTTGACCGTGTAACTCTAGGGTAAGTCAATAGTACAAATTTAGAGACAGAGCTAGCGACAGAAATCACTAGTCTCATGGTCTACGCGCCCTTGTCCGGGGCAAATATTTGTTGATCCTGCAAACATTTGTACCACTCATATAGCCTTTTTAGCCAAGTCCACTACCATAGGGGAATACTTAGAGTAAACGTTATTTACTCTACCAATTGGTAATTATTAAGCAATAAAATCGCGCAAATTATCCATCAGGCGCAAGGCCCTGTTCTAATTAATGTTGGGAGCGGTTTTATATCGCGAATGATTTATATAGTGTCCCTCGCCCGGCGCCCTTCCATAAATTACAGGTTTCGGGTATAGGTCTTATTTCATAAATAAATTCTGTGCCTTTGTATTATTATGGAAATTTTCAATATGAATTTTACTATCTCTCTTTATTCAATGCATTTAAACGTTACTTTTATGTCTTCCTTTTTTTGGATATATTATCTTATCTATACTAATATTATGAAGAGGAAAGATTTGATTGTTTGTTTGTTTGTTTGTTTGCATTGAATAGGCTCCGAAACTACTGAACCGATTTGAAAAATTCTTTCACTGTTGGGAAGCTACACTATCCCCGGGTGACATAAGCTATATTCTATACCCGTGCGAAGCTGGGGCGGACCGCTAGTATGGAATATTATGGACAATATAATAGATAGGATACTTACATGAAAAAAAAAAAATGATTTTTATGCGACTCAAAAATTGTAATGTTTTGTAGGTAGTAGTGTAGGTGTAGAGCGAAACTTAGTAGCCGACTTTTGCACCCATGGGCGACGGCAGCAGAGGCAAGGGGGTGCACTTGCACCCCCCGTTAGGAAATAAAATAAGGTTTTTATTTATTTATTAGGTTTCTGTTTAAAATACATTTATCTACATAATATACACGTATAATTCTATATTTTTTTATTAGTTAATAGCATATAGATATAGTATAATATTATGTGTAGATGCAGATGCACCTCCCTGAGAGTACCTAATCCTAGCGGCGCCCATGCTTGCGCCTACAAAATATAGACCTATAAAAAATCTCCTCTATTAGTTGTCATATTCGTACTAGCATGTCATATTGATATGACCTCAGATCAGACAAACAAGGGAGATATGCCATAGTACAATTATCGTTCGTGTTGAATCGTCAAAGTTCATATCTTCGGGTTTTATACACTTTCAGGGTTCGGTAGTTCTACAAGGAACCCTTATAAGTCTGTTTTGTCCGTCCGTCTGTCTGTCCGTCCGTCTATCCATCCATCCTAAGTTTTAATAACCCTCAAACGTATATACGTAATTAATACAAGTGCATAAAACTGCATAATGAAAGTTTATACAGATCTCTTTTATTCGCATTTTAGGGGTAGCTCTGTATATGAGAAATGTTTTTATTTTTGCTGCACTCATATGTGTGGGATACCGTTGAATAGGTCTTTAATAGAAATTTTTAACTTATATCAGTGATGTTAAATTTAAAACTTTAATTCAAAATTATTTCGAAAATTATCTTATTATAATTTTTTTAGTTATAGCGATAAAACTCGAGACGTCCTAGCTCAAAGGTCATTGACCTTTTGGTAAAATGATTTTAACAAAGAATGTTTCCCAAGTGATTTTCTTATTGACATATACTATAAAATGTATATGTTATGTCGGGATGGTACATCTCTGAAAAGTCCACGGAGCTGCGATCTTTCGAATATTTCTTTATGAACCACCAATATATGAACAATGAATGTGACTACAATTTTATGGCTTTAGTAACGAAACCTTACCATATGCGTGTTTCGACACGCTCTTGGCCAGTTATTTGCACTATACCGCTAAACCACTAAACGCAAGAACTGTAAGGTTCGCAAATTTTTTTACTCACACTAAGAAACTTGTAGCGACACAAATGAACTTACTAATAATAGTCTACATGCAAAAAAGAACGGCAAGGTCGTCTGCAGGGCGAGTTTGGCTACCTTAATCGAACTCACCCTGCAGACGACCTGATAAATTTTCATCAAGCCTGATTAAGGCCAGATGGATGCTTTCTCACCCACCACGCCGTCCATATCTCCCTCGTTTGTCTGATCTGAGAATATGACCAATAAGAATCGTTTGTATTTGTTAATGTATAAGCTACGTACGAAAAGGTCTCCGTTATATTAAAATAACCCTTGTAGCGATGATATCTGGGATTGGCACAATAGGATTGCAAACCACAGGTTCTGATGAACTGATGAACACCATCATTATCAGCCTATCATGTTCCCACTGTTGGGACACAGGCCTTTCTCTCACACAGAGAGAGAGAGAGAGAGAGAGAGAGGATAAGCCCTAATTCATCATGCTGGCTCAGTGCACGTTGGTGAATGTCACATGTCTTTTAACTTTTTAGGTTCGTTTCCACGCGATGTTTTACAAGTAGAAATAAAATTATATTAGATGATGCGTCTTGTAATAATTCGTTCTTATATAAGTAAATAACTAAAACTAAGGAGCGATATTTGTGTAGTTATTCATGGCAGGGCAATAAGCACGTAGGGTACATAATGGCACATATGTTACGGTCGTCGGCTCGGGAATCAAACCCTTGGCTTTACTTATTCAAAGGACTTGCTTTGCCGCATTACGTAGTTGGAGATGTGCAATCCTTGTCCAATTTTACGATTGCAAGTAAGCGAAAGGTGCTCTTATTGCTCATGTGTGTTTCCGTCATGTAATTATTATTTACAGTAACCCAAATTTTTATTTAATAATAGATAATCTCGCCTGATTTTAAGCAATGATGCGGTCTACGATGGAGGTGGAGCACGCTTGCCCAGAAGGAACCGAGCTTACATTTTCAGTCTTTGTATACGACGCCATTATAGCCATAATTTAAGTCCTCCAAAATAATTTAAGTGATGTAGGTATGCCTTATTTATTACTTCAGTAGCTGCGCCCCGCGATTATCATGCGTGGATGTTTTGTCAGAATCCTTAGATTTTTCTGGGATAAAAAGTAATCCATGTCACTCTCCGGCTCTCCAACTATTTCTGTAAAAACCGCGTAAATCCTCCTCTGTAGCTGTTTGAAAGAGAAATAAACAACCAAATACACTTTAGCATTTATAATATTACGTCCGCCTACACAGTGTGTACCTGTACAATAATAAATTGTAAAAAAATATAAACCTACAATGATAATAATTATTTAAAATTATGGACCAATATTCAAAAATGATCTAATTAAAAGTACACTGTAAACTGCGCATTTCGTCTATATTTGGTGCAAGCTATGCGTTGTATTCAATCCAAGCTATACATAGAATTTTAATTAGTTTGTCGGTATTTCCTAAATGTGACTAAATCATTGGTAAAATTAGGACAATTTTAACAATCCTAACATCTAGTACACATACGTAAAACATTTTCAAGCGTGCTTAGTTCGTAAAAAGCGGTTATCCTTGGCTTGTTTGCCATAGGTGGTCTAGCATTGCAGCTATGTGCAATCTGAACTTGCTATTTGGTTGACTTACTTGACTTATTTAATAAGGTGGGCCGTGTGGGGAAGAGGGCGTCCACAGTTATTTTCTATCCCGTCCTGCCTTGAGCCTCATGTCTTCTTGGCCAGCTTGGCCAGTAAAAGGTATTGCTATGTTAATCTAACTAAGATTAACAAAGCAATATCCCTTACTACAAGGGGAATTACGAGCCTTATTTTTTTAGTAGGTTACTAAGTATTTACTTATAGTATATCTAAGCATCAATCTTTTCAGTAAAACTACATATAGGTACCTATAGATAAGTGAGATTAAGTAAAAGTATAGGTAAAAGCTAGATGGAGAAAAACTGCTCGTTATCTGGCTCGGGGTAATGTAACTCTCATCTTGGGAATCCCTCTCGTGCATACCTATATATCGTACATGTATAGAGGTACGTGGGCAGATACCATCTTTACCGGTTTGCCTGATACGTACTTAAGTATCTGATAGTATGAGCGTGAAATCGTGGATAACATTCACGAGTAGCGTTTCTACGGAGATTTGCTATTTGTATCTCAGAAAATCCTACTAATATTATAAACGCGAAAGTTTGTATGTATGGATGTTTGTTCCTCTTTCACGATGCAACGGAACAACGGATCGACCTGATTTTTTGCATGGGTATAGTTCAAGAGCCAGAGAGTAGCATAGGCTACTTTCATCATCATCACCATCATCACCATTTTTCATCACTACGCGGGTGAAACCGCGGAGCGCAGCTAGTAAGTAATAGTGGAAAATCATGTCGTGATTTCGTGATCCATAAATGGAAAAACTAACGTACCTTCTTAAAACTATTTATCAGTTCTGTAAACAAAGAAAAAAAAAAAAATAGACAAACACCAAATAACTTCACAAGATCTTCAAGGATTTTAATTTTTTATATTTTTACTTGGATCCTAACTTGGATTGCCTTATGCCAAATTTCATGATTCTAGGTCAACGGGAAGTACCCTATAGGTTTTGATTTCCCTGTGAAATCGCAAAATATGCGACATAAACGTTCATATCTTTTGATTGCGTTGACCTAGACAACTTTTATTTTTTTACAGCCGAAAGAAACCGTATACCCAAGTATTTAGTATAAATTTCAACTTGATACCTATACGCGTTCTTGAGAAAAAGGGTCTTGACAGACGGACAGACAACGAAGTGATCCTATAAGGGTTCCGTTTTTTCCTTTTGAGGTACGGAACCCTAAAAATGGTGACGATGATGATGAAAAGGAGTCTAGGTAATAGCTATGTCCCTTTCCGGCCATTGAACTATACCCATACAAAAAATTAGGTCAATCCGTTGCTCTGTTGCTGCGTGAAAGAGTAACAAACAAACCAACAAACAAAATTTCGCATTTATAATATTGGTATGAAGGTACATAGACTTTAAAAACTTTGCAAGTATATGTAATCCGGATGCCATGGGACGAGGTGGCCATTAACTCTTGTTTTAAAGAGACCCAGGTTGTACTTTATAGGGAAGGGAAGGGAGCGCATTACATTCCTTTGTAGTTCGTATTAAAAGGGAAAGGAAGAAAATTCATTTTGGAAACGCTGTGTGCGGACTTTACTAAAGTACACAACGTAAGTATGGAAAGACTGCTTTGATGACTTATGGCGGAACAACTCTAATGTACATTCTCCAAAATGAAGGCGACTAAATATGCACAGACAAGCTACCCTCCGTCTGCGCTGGAGGATGTGCGACATCTCTTCAAGAAGAAGAGTGAAACTCTTCAATGGCTATTCAAACCAGTTTAAAATGTGTTTTTTCGTTTTTATTTTTTAATACATTAATTACTAGCTGCGCCCGCCGTTTCACCCGCGTAGTGATGAAAAGTGGTGATGGTGATGATGATGATGAAAAGTAGCCTATTTCACTCTCTGGCTCTTGAACTATACCCATGCAAAAAATCAGGTCGATCCGTTGTTCCGTTGCAGCGTGAAAGAGGAACAAACAAACCAACAAACCAACAAACAAACACACTTTCGCATTTATAATATTAGTATGATTTTTGTCTAGCAAACTGAACTAAGCAAAAACGCACTAGTCCGTGTCCACATTAGATATGGACACATTTTTACAAATAATGTATAACATGTATAAGTAACAATTTTTTCAACGGAATGTCGTAGATTTAGTTACCTATCTTAGGTACCTAACATGAAAATAACACTCAATCGTGGGAGCTTTCAGGTGGGTACGATAGGTAAAGGTAATCTATTGGAAGTTGATTGGAAATGCAACGTTAGTACACACTTTCAGATATTATTTAGTAATATTGATTTGTCTTTTTATAATATCAACAGTAAAATTTATTAAGGAACTACAAGAGTAACATTTATGGATAAGAAAAAGAAACACTTTGGTGTTTTGTGACATTTGATTTCTAAATTTATTAACTGGTTAAAATAGTAATTTAATCTTGTGCAGCAAACGGAACTCCAACCATTGATTCTACTAGCAGTTTTCCTAGAGTTCATTTGGCATCGTAAAAGTTCACACCACATTAAGTCCTGCCGTAGTTTTGGCCCCAAGCCACAGCATTTTGTTCGAACTGGTTTTCTGCCAGATTACTGTTTCTGAATGAATTATTTCTTCTATTTTCTTTACTTTTTAGTTTTAAAAAATAATAATTTTTGTTTGTATAATTTTGGAATAAACGCACTGAAATTATTTGAGCGTATAAGTCAATGTTTGTTCACTGCTATACGTAAAGCCTCTCTTTATATAACATGCCACAGAGCTTACTTCAACATTCTGTAGCCAGTTTTCGCCCATCCACCATACGCAAGCGCATGGAACGCATACAAACGCGTATATAGAAACGCGTTTTCTATTCTAGAACTCACCTACTGCCTTTATCAGTTATTCTGGAAATATGGTAAGCCCTTTTATTGTATTGCCACTTTAGTTTACTAGGTATCCATAAGGGACTGCTTACCATCAGGTAGCCCGTCTGCTTTTGCAGAAATTTGCTATGTCCGTTTTCTACCAGATCACTTCGGCACGAATAAACTTCGAGCGTGGATTTGAGCATACCTATAGAGAGAATAGACCCGGGTTTGTCCTAAAACTGCGACCAGATCCACCGGAGTATGAGCAGCAGTGTATTACTTTAATCTTTTCTCTAAGAGTGAGGCCTTTGTTCAGCAGTGGACATTTAATGACTGGTGATGATAGAGAGAATACAAAATATGTACTTACCCCAAATATCCCTTTTGTCAGCTATTGACGATTTTCGCTTCGTGTTGTACCTACTACGTTGATACATGAAGTTATGGTCTATCTCAACATAGCTTGTCAGAGGAGATAATTGTTCTATAAACAATGCCTCGTTGACCCAGCTACTATAAGCTATTCCCAATGGTAGGACTCTGCGGCGTTCGAATACCAAATTCGATTACGAAATGTTGGTAAAGTTCTGCATGCGGGCAACATTACGAAGGGGTAGAATGTTTCAGTTTTAACTCAATTGAGACATCAAAAACGATAATAAAATCAGTTTATCATATTATGTTGAAACAAATTGACTTCGAATTTTATCGACAAAGTTTAAGACGTTTTAGACTGTAACGTACTTACAAGTTTTTTACACACACTAAGAAACTTGTAGCGATACCAATGAACATGACTAATATTCCACATGCAAAAAAAGAGCGACATGGTGGTCTGCTGGGTGAGTTCGACTAAAGGCATCAAGCCTGATTTAGGCCAGATGCGTTCGCACCCGCCACGCCACCTTATCATATCTCCCTTGTTTGTCTCATCTGAGGAGCTTACTGATTACCGTTGTAAATTCTCACTAAAGGCATAACGCTGCACCTAATACTCCCGGAACAAGTAGACTACCAAATCTTGACAAAATACGTTACCATCACAAAGATATTAATTATTACATCATATTACAGGATTTTGTATTTTTTTTAAACTATTTACGTTGGCTGAACGACGTTCTCTACTGCCATAATAAAGTTTAAAAAGTAAATACCAAAAGTTACGCGAGCGCCATCTCTTGACTATGAAAGAGCTATACCAACAATGTTTATTGGACACTGCTCATTGTTATTTCATTTGTGTTCATCCTTGATTATTATATTCAAAGATGTTAATAACGTGGAATGGGATCTTTGACCCTAAAATGATTCCTTGCCATTGACTATCACGCTGCTCTGAATTTCTAGTATTTTATGTAACCTGGCACACTGCCATCGCAACTTCGCATCTCTCGCCACCTCACCTTTCGAAGGGTAATTTGAAGTGATTTCATTTGAACTCAAGTCACCCAACTCAACAGTTTTATTTCGCAAATACAATATTGCATCTAGAATAAAGATGTCTTGAATTAAAACTAAGTTCATTTATCCAAGTAAAGTCAATAATAGTACATTGTAGTCGCAATTACAAAAAAGGCAGATTAGAGTGAAAAATATGAGCCGAGGTGAAAATTGAGGCCCACATAATAAAAGTGGATTAATGCTTAGTTATCTTTCTCGAGATATTCATGAAAATACTATGACATTATCTGGGCATGTTTGAAATATAAATATTAATCTTCTGTAGGTACACGGATCCATAAGTAGTACCTACGCCAGAAACAGTATGAGTATTATGATGAAAAATTGTAGAACTGAAAAGACGGTTATTTCTGGGCCAGTATTTCAAAATCTTGCTTTCTCATTGTGGAATTTTTTAGATATAAAATCAATTTGTGTATGTATAGATTTTGTTTGTCTCGTATAGCTATAGATTCAAAATTACTAATGAAACTGTACTAGTATAGTAGAGCATTTCCGTTTTGATAATTGAGTTTCGTAAGTAGCTTTCATTTGTTTTCCGATATACAACATTTCAAAAGCTTACTTTCACATTGTGGTGCGTCTCTATTAAGATACGACATCAATTTGTATATACGTTAAAACAGAGTGCTCGAGCGCTCCGTACAGAAACAACAGGGATGCGGGCTGGCAGCGTGCCACCGCCGCCGCTGACTCCGCTCTCACCACTTCACCTCAATGTTGAGGGTAAAATCGTAACGTTTCGTATTTACATTCAAAATGTTGACTGATTGGTTTTCTGAACTACATTCGAGAACTACTGCTGTACATTATCTTCTATCTTTTAATTTTTATGGTTGACAACCTATGCGTTTGGTCACAGGTAATTTAATCGCTCTGAAGAGCGATTTTTGAAAATATAATGAGTGTCCTGTCTTTAAGTACTCAATGTCTTTAACAGCCCTAAACGGAAAATATTTTCGCTTGTATTTTCCATCAAATTAGCTGCTACACAAGCACTACTCTGTGTCTCAGGAAGATGTGATGGTTACAAAGTGTCGCAACTCGCGTCCCACACAAAAGGCCAACTACTAAGGCATAAGTGTCATACTGTCAGGTTTTTACCATCTTCAGGCACAGCACCGCCCAGTTCGAGCACAGCTGCGATATTAGCAGTGGTCATTGTGGGTCACAGGTGTGAACATTTGGATAAATACCGACGTATGATATGACCAGCAGCCCCTCAATGTTTCACCAATGAAACCTTGAAGCTGTTAATTTACGATATACGTCAATTCATATTCGGGATAAAGACTATGTCTATCTAGGGATTCTAGGGTATAAGCTATACCCCATTCCAAATTTCATATAAATCCTTTACACCGTAATAGAGTAATGGAGTTAACACACATGTTACACACACACACTTAGACGCACACTAACTTTTGTTTTAATAATATAAGTGTGATTTAGGCTAGAGTAAAGAAATAATGATAGTTTTTTAATTAAAATAAATATTCTGTCTGAAACAGTAAAGTTTGTTAAGTAACGTTGTAAAGATATTCGTCAATACTGAATTTCTGCTGCCTACCTAGAGTAAATAGAAGTGGAGATGCCTAGCGGAATGTACCTGAATCATAATCAGTATGAATCAGTGTGCAGGAAATTTAATAGAATGCTTTCAGTGGATTGCTCTACGTGACATAGGAAATTGCTTTGCGCCAGAATGTGCCTTATCATATAGGCACTATCCATGAAATGTGCAGAAATCACGCCCTATAAGTAGAGAGGAATCGTTGATGAAATATTGACACGAAAAATCTTATCACAGCTTCAGTAGAAGCAGATCATATTCAGAAAAATGTGGCCTGTTACTTTTTATACAGGGTTATATTGAACCAAAAAGCTCACTGGCAGCTTTCACATATTTTGCTTAACAACTTTTCTTCCATAATTTTCCACAAAACTTAATACTCACATTCACAAAAAATGCTTACGTTTGTATGTTTTTAGGGTTCCGTACCCAAAGGGTGCAAATGGGAGTCTATTATTAAGCCTACGCCATCTATTAAAGATAAAACCCATAGATGTATTGATATTTGATATGATGTAGCTTCCTTAGTAAAATATGACTTGAACTTGAAACTTGGAACAGTGAGTAATTAGCGTAAACATGAATAATTTAATTGCAAGACTATTCCACAGATAAAAAGTTCTCGCAAAATTGTGATTTACTTTACCAAGAAAAGCTCCATTTATCCGCTAACGACCAATGCGAATCTGGCAAACGAATGGAAGTTTCTCGGAGTCTTTCGAAAGCACGTTCCACTCGCGTTTAGTGGTGTTCAAGTGACAGGAAACTAGATGACTGAATGGTAAGCGGCTGGCAGTGTGTGGCGGAGGTTCGGCCCTAACCCAATTTCTTGACACGAGGTCAATACCGCTTATCATATCACCAGATGAATGCCAACGCAGCCTTGTGTCCAATGACACCACCTATGTGATATTGTAGTAAATATACAATAGTCCTCTACCAGCATACTCATACTCCATTCATTCTACACAAACATACTTTGCAAGTTAGCAGCTGTTTACAAAAGTATTGATATAAATATCTTCAGGGCAAATTGCCCAAGCTTAGAAACAAAATGCAATTCATTTTGTAGACGTCTCGACATTTTATTGATTTATACAGCTTACAGGACTTGCTGAAAAATAGAAGAGATAAACCGTAGCAAATATAAACCGACATAATATTAATTTAGAAAATATTTCGAATATTTAACGTATACTCACTCATATACATAGATATGTGTGTTACGTAGCGCGCTACGGCTTGTAGAGGTGCTTCGCAGATCACAATTGTAAAAGTTTTGCTCGTTGTAAAACTCCCTGAGTTTCTGTTGTGCATAAAATATAATATCACCATCATGCATAAATATTATAAATCACGAGGGAACGATACGAGTTCCATACAAAGTTCTGATTCGAACTCCTCCACTCAAGGGAGTATTATTGTGTACCTCGCTTTTAAAAAAGAACCTCGTGAACCGATGTTAACTTACTCCATTTTGTAACAAAAGTGAACAGGTATTCAAGGCAGAAAAACATCTAAAATCTTCAAAAAGGTATTTGCAATTTTTCCTTATTAAACTGATGAAAAGTTAGGAAATGGAAAATTCTTTTTAACTAGGCTTTTTAAACGGTCTCTGAGCCAGCGGACATACAAAGGCAATAATCGAGGGGCTCACAAAGGAAAATTACAAACGAGGAGTTGACCCTTCGCTTCCTTCGAAGCGGATACTGTATACCTATGCATGTAGGTACTTGACCTGAATCGGCTATGCGTAGAATTGACTAACGTATTAGCATATCAGTGCAAATTTGCATGTTGTAATTTGACCAGTTAACGCGGATTAGTCTGTCACTAACACATTGTGCCTGTACGTTATAAAACGTAATAAAAATTGGAAAATCTAGTATGTTAATGTCACGCATAGGCTCGTCGAACTAATTGAATTAAATAGCTTTACGAGGTCTTTGTTTCCGTTGCATGGTTTTATTATACGGTTAAATTTTCACTGCAATACTAATTTAATACATGACAATAACTAATGGTCTGACATTTTCAGAACCTATTCATCAAGTGGAAAGCTGAAACTAGAGATTTATTTTCAAGTGAACATTATCCGTTATTATTAAGAATGACAGTAAGATTCATAAAAGCAAAAGTTTATGGTATGTGTTGTTCCCAATCACCTCTGAATAAAGATGTTTGCAATACAGGCAGCTTAGTTTGCTCTTCGGACCATGTAAACACCGAATCTCATCACCGTTGCCACTCGTTGTGGTGGTGGTACTCCAATTTCTCAACTGGCCACCACTGACCTAATAACATGCCATACATCTCCAGCGGTAAAAACTGAAGATAAATACACGTTTTATATCATACATGAGAAGTAACGTTTATGCCGTGGCCCTAACTAAGCTTTAACTCATGTCGTAGGAACCTCAGTGCTTGAAAATTACATATTATTTACTAATACCAAATCAGAAACAAAACGTGTAAAAAACGAAAAAAAAAAAAAAAACACATTAAGACTGGCTAGGTAATTACTAGTATGAATGACGTAAAGTACTTTTGACACACAGCTAAAAAAAAATATATACGATGAATAATGAATATGTTTATAACCGTTAAGAGAAGGGAAATGTGTGAATTATCTCATTTGGTAGGAACACAAGAAAAACTGGAGGGTGCAGCTAGTCTAAATAAATCTAAAAGCGAAATACCACTCACTCATTCACTGGCTGTCTCATCACAAAATTTCGAGAACTATTAGACCTACGAAGCTGCCATGTAGATCCTTTAGTAGTATAGAGATGATGTATTGTAAGATTTTGAAAAAGGGGTCAAAGGGGAAAGTTTTAATAAAATTCTACGCGTACGAAGTTGCGGGCAACATCTACTAATTAAAGGCTATATAGTATTATAAATAATAGGTCAGTTGCCTACCTAATTATTCTACTATAATTAATGCATGTTCTTGTTCAACACAACTAAATAAACAACCGAGTAAGTAGAACTGTTCAAAGTTCAATGCTATGGTAAAAATAGTCGAAGCCTGCGCGGGTAAGGGTCACGAGAATTTTTTAACGCTAGAATAAATCAATAAATAAATGTTGGTGATTTTGGAGTATGCACTTGGAGTATTTGGAGAATGCACCACTTTGATTCATGATATCTGATTCAAGTAAAACAAACTGTTATTTATAAACAATATGATGTGGTGTGATTCAGGCTTATTCGTTTAAGATATTTATGTAATGCATGGTTGTTTATTCGCGTTTGGTAAAGTAGAAGAATTTTAGCTATTTGTTTTCTTAAAATGTGGTGAATTATTTATTTATAGATATAATCACATTGTATGAATGAGTATCGCTAGTTATAATGAGATAGTAGTAGTTATATAAAAGGTATTTCTGTATTTCTATAATTTCCTTACATTTCATGTTAAATTGAATCTTCATATCTTTGTTTTATGAGGTTTCATTGATTATTTATTTATATTATTTTTTATCAGGTCATTGTAAATGAATGAATAAATAAACAGATTCCGAAGAATATAGCGTCATTAGGTCATTAGGTTTTTTAAATGTTTTTTTTTTTTAAATTATGAATGTATGTGTCAAGCAAGCGTCGGGCCACCTGATGGTATATGACTAAAGATACAAAGAGCCACGACGCATCCAGAGACGTGGGTGCGTCTTCGTAGATTGAACTATCTGTACCTTTATATGTATATGTGTTCAGCAAACAATGTGGAATATCCTCCAAAGGTCAGGAAAACGGGCACACAGGTAAAACTAAAGCGGGCAACGCGGCCAAAGCCGTGAAAATGTGTTGTCTCACGCAACTTTCCAATTGTTTACTTTTACACGCAGGAATCGGTGTCGGCAAGTCACGGGCGTTTGCTGAAATCGTATAATTACTGCCGATACAATTTGTTAGAACGATATTGAAACTATCTAATACTCGAACTACACATTTTCACGCTAAATCGCAACCAATTAATATTTATTAGACAGATTTGCATTAAAGTTATAAATATGAAAATACCTACCTACCTACCTATATGTTTGTTTGTTACCTTTGCGCAACTAAACGCCTGAACAAATTTTGGTGAGCGATAAAAATGTGTGTATCGTGAGGCGTGGTTTATACAGAATAGGCAAGAGGAAGAGACGCGACGCGGAAAATGCTTTTACATCTCCTCTATACATTTACCATGTTGTAAGTTATATACGAGAGACGTGGTGCGGGTGCGTCGTTTCGCCGCCTAAAGGCTGCTGCTAGAAGGCGTCACCACCGTTCGCTTTTTTGTCTGTATCAACCCGAGGAATTACACAAGTTTAATTTCGAGCAAAAGCGGAAAATCATGAACATTGTCGGAAAAATATAAGCGAAGCTACAGTGTAAGTACCGTTCTATAGCGATCGTCAAATTCGATAAAATGCCATACAGTCGATCATGGCGAGTACTGATCAAATGGAGTTACATCGAATTTGTCGATCTCAACTGTCAAATTTGTCGATCGATAAAGAACGGTACTTAAACTGCTAGATAGAAATAATATAGGTGAAGTGTTGGTATGTTGATAGGTACATACTTAACTGTAAATAGATTTAGGAATTATTTATAAATAATATATTTTTAACTTAAAATGCAATATACGTACATACCATTTGAAAAAGCTTGTACTGTAATTATAAAACGAAGGCAGTCAGACAAGCTTTAAGGACAACTTCTTTAATTTACTTACTTTAGCATCTGTTAAAACATTCAGCTGCCACAAAATTATAGGTACCTAAAAACTCTGCGAAATTACATTTACACAGCAATAACAGAAGCAGGGGCTTGCAATTAAGCTTAGCCATAAACATATAGCAGGTGTTTCTTTAACCGGCCTTGTACAGTGATACTTCTATAAATTATTTCATGCAGTCAGGCTGGATGGTATTCGGTTTCCTTTTCCATTCTGCAAATAGAAGGTTCCTGTCCCATTAAATACTGAACATTTAGGTAATCTCTTCTCTATCTCTTCTCTATCTCTACATCTCTTCTCTATCTCTATCTCTACGCGCGCGTCTGTCTGTCTGTATGGCCGCTAACTCCTCCTAAACCACGCAACGGATTTTGATGCGGTTTACACCATTAGTTAGATACATTTTTAAGGAAGGTTTATATATATATAACTAGCGACCCGCCCCGGCTTCGCACGTAAATTACACCCGTGCGAAGCCGGGCGGGTGGGTCGCTAGTCTATATATATGTGAAAGAGTTCAATGGGTTGAAAGTTTTTATAAATGTATGCATAATTATATGAAGTCGTGGGAAAAAGCTATGATTTAATGATAGCGACGTAACAACGACAAGTTCTGAGAACAGATATTTTATTTTATTTTTATTTTATCTTATAAACTATAAAAATATATGAAAGGCGAATACAGCTGACATACTACCAGCAAACCAGCTGTTCTGATTAGATCATGAGCTCTCAAGATGTCATAAAACCAGCTGGTTGGTCCACTCGGCAGAAAACACTGGATAAGATTGGCACAAGGCGGGAACTAGATAAATTTTCAACTTATACTTCAAAAAAAGAAAAGGTTCTAAGGAGATATGTCTTAGTATAATAAAATTATCGTTTGTGTTTAAATGTCTCCATGTTTCACACACTTTCTTCTACGCTAAACCATTTAGGGCAAAAACTGAAAGTAAGGCCCACTTAAAAAAATTACACGCACACAAAGAAACTTGCAGCAACTACAATGAATTTATAGTCATACAAATAAAAAAATTGACGGAAAGGTCTGCAAGATAATTTTAACTAAAGGCCTGATTTAGGCCACAGGTCTTCGCACCCGCCACGCCATCTTAACATGTCTCCCTTGTTTGTTTGATCTGAGAGGAGAGCTGTGGTTCTAGCAGTAATGATGATGATGGAAATGTAAACATAATTTCACACTACAGTGGGATTTACAGTATACCTACTATTGGGTCATCACACCAGAATTTTTATTAGTTAACATTTCTAATTTCATACATAGTTACGACTGGATATTTTGCATTGTGAGTCAGTGTCGTTGGAACTTGCCATTTTGTCGCCACAACGGTCGCATCGTCACCTCGTTTCCGTTCTGTGGCTTTCAGAATATAATTCTAATTCAAGACCGTGCATAAAGATATTTTTACGACTGCGTTTTTCTACTGATTGGCTGCGGACATTCTCTCATGACGAATGGGGCTACTTTTTCTTTCGAACTGCCTTCAGACTCTGCCGTGACACTTTGGAAATTAGTTTTGTGGTATGAATAATGAGTGTTCTTATTTACGTTAGACTGCAAACCGGCCTGTTTCGTTTATAATTTGTTAGTAATTGGACATTTGCAGTTGCAGTTAAAGCCACCTGTTCCTAATTAGGTTTTTGACTTATTTAGAAATGGTACTTGGCATGAGTGTTTGGGATTGAGAGGCAATGTTTCCATCGAAATAATGGACATAAAGATATTTAATATCTAAAGCTAGGGTGATGAGCACAATACATTGCCGCCGTCCCCACCTTACGGACAACAGCTAATTGCGGCACGTAATCCACTCAGTTGGAAAATCACGCGACTGCAAACTGTATCTGGGCGCGATAAGGTTCACGTTCGCGTGATTTTCCAACTGAGCGGATTAGGTGCCTGTAATAGCTGTTGTCCGTAAGGCCCCTGAACTGTTGAAGATCTGGGTGGCGCTGAACTGATGAGCAAGCGTGACGTCTACAATCAGGCAAGTGACCTGCTGGCAGCGTTGCCAGACGTCCCGATTTTTGAATCAAAATTAAATGTCCCGCTTGGGACAGGGTCAGTCCCGCTTTTCGGGAATAACTCGATATTCAGAAGATGAATAAGACTCAACTATTTAACAATAGGGGTAAATCTGATTTAAAATATCATATTTTTATTAAAATACATTTTCTGTAGCTATTTTTGCTATCTATTGTCACGTAAACATAATTTGAACTCAAATAATAAGATAAATATTTAAAAACTTCTGATTATATACGTTTTTTTACTATGTCCCGCTTTCGACGACAGAATTCCGCTTTTTTTCACTCAAAAAGTACCAATATCGTGGCGATCAGTTCGATGGTACCAAATAATTTTATTGCCATCTGAATTATATAATTTATGTATTTGCAAAATTTCAAATCGATATGGTCAGAGTGATGGCCGATGCAAAGTATAAGGTCGTCCGTCGTTGTAAGTAAACTGTAAGATGGTCGACGATATTGTCACCATCGCGGATCAAATCTGTACTTGAATGACACAGGACCGAGTCATAGCAAGAAACTATCTATTCTCAACAGTGAGATAAAAAAGGCTACGGATGGTGATGATGATGATGAAGCTAATAAAAGCATGTAAAAAAATTGGGCATATACAAATAAGAATTCTAAAAGTGTCGGCGAATCAACGATGTTGCGTGAACTAAAGAAACGGAAAAGAGCAAAACGATACTTCCTTCCTCAGGCGCCAGTACACGATTTCCTAATTTTGATAGAGCCGGCGTGATATTAAGTTAACTGTACCGAATATTTCACGTAACAGTTTCACATTCCCTTTTCATTCATTTCAGTATACGACCATGATTTCGCACCACGAGAATAAATATTTTTTATTTATTTATGGCACTCTTTTCTATACTAATATTATAAAGAGGGAAGATTTGATTGTTCGTTTGTTTGTTTGCATTGAATAGGCTCCGAAACTACTGAACCGATTTGAAAAATTCTTTCACTGTTGGAAAGCTACGCTATCCCCGGGTAACATAGGCTATATTATATTATCAAAAAAAGGGGTCCTTACTAAAACGTAACCGTAAAACGTAAAGTAATGTAACCCAAAGTCAAAAAAAATAAGATTTACAATTTTAACTTTGCGTGTTTGACAGTTCTAAGACAGAACAACGTCTGTTAGGTCAGCTAGTCTATACTAATATTATAAAGAGGAAAGATTTGATTGTTTGTTTGCATTTAATAAGCTCGGAAACTAATGAACCATTTTGAAAAATTCTTTCACTGTTGGGAAGTTACACTATCTCCGGGTGACATAGGCTATATTATATTTTTTTTTTAATAGGGATCCTTACTAAACCTTCAATAATGTAACGCAAGGTGTAAAAAAAAAAAGATTTACACTTGTGCGAAGCCGGGGTGCGTTGCTAGTATATTATAAATAGATAATTAGAAAAATACTCTGGCGCCGTCAGATCTTCCTGATACACAAGGTAGGGCTGGTGCGTCTGCCAATCCATCAGAGCAACACAAGCGGCGCATATGCTAACCTCGGCAGTGGTTACAAATTTGAGGCGTTTGGGGGTCGAGACATTGGGTCCTTCAGGAACGCGAGCTCACCTCATTTTCAAAAAAATATATCAGAGCGCCTGCTTAATGCGACGAGTGACCAAATTACTCGCCTGTTTCTGGCTCAACGCATAAATACTGGGTACGCTGCCAACTAATAGTGGGCTTGATCATTTGGTTTGTTTGTTTTTTACCTTCAACGGTCTATGGGCAGACTAACTGTTTTTGTAGTGTAGCTTGTTTTTTGTTTAGTTAATAAAGGCACTTGCCCCATTTAAGAAAATTAGAAAGTATTCGGCAAATATTGGACATATATTATACAAACGAATACGAGTAGCACACTACGAAAAAGGAAATAATTCAGAGCTCTAAAACAACCTCAGTCAAAATAAAACTCGTACTCGTATGTACTTGAGAAACAGAACATTGCAAACTACGACGTAAATTTCGGTGAAAATTTACGATGATAACCTCGTAGAGTCGTAAAAAGCTGTATTTGCGGTGGCTTATATGACCGGAAAGGCGGCTGCGTTGCGTGAGGCGCAGGTCTTAGCGGAAACGGCCGGCCGCCGCCGCACTTGTCACCGCAACCTACGTTGGTAACTATGTTACGTAGAGGGAGAAAAATCTATGCTATGGTATGTTATTTTGACATGTCTATTTTGTATTAACTGAAAGATGGGAAAGAAATACAGAGACTCGTACACGCATCGAAATAGCCCGAGATGCATTTTCAAATATGCAAAAAGTTCTGTGAAGGTGACAACTATGCATTAAACTACGAACCATGCTCCTCCATTGCTATATTTGGCCTGTTTTACTGTATGGATGTGAAGCGTGAACCATGAAAGTAGGGCTCCAAAAAAAGGTTGAAGCATTTGAGATGTGGTCTTACCGCCGCGGCACATGCTTCGCATCAGTTGGACGGATAAAGTTACCAACATAGAGGTCTTGGACCGTATGAGGAAGAGACTGGAACTTATCCGGCCCATTAAACAGTAAAAGGTCGCCTACCCCTGACATGTACTGGGGCATGACCAGTAGGTATTTTCTCCTGCAGACCATCATGATGGGCAAAATACCAGAGAAGCGTAAGGTCGGAAAACGCAAGATGTCGTGGCTCCGTAATGGCAGGGAGTGGATGAAGACGGTAGAACTGTTCAGATTTGCGCTGGACAAGGACATTTTTAAGAAGCTCACTGCCGACCTTCATCAATGGAGAGGCACTGAGAGAAGAACAAGATTTTTATTAAGCAATGGACGAACTGGTCAGTCTTTGGTTGGGTGACCGCGAGTAGCATTTACAGCTGAGCGCTACCGTGGGTCGGAATACACGTTTAATAGTCCTGGTTGTTTGACTTTCGGGTGGCCTGATAACTGGCTATCGAACTCACCTTACGACGACCTTCCCGCCCTTTTTGCATGTGGACTTTGAGTGGTATAGTGAAAATTATGTATGTAACACGGAGATTTTTAAACACGAACGATAATTATACTACGGCATATCTCCCTTGTTTATCTTATCTGAAGTCTTCTTACCAATTTTTTTTTTGCAGTGCCTCGCGCTTTTACTCGCTATCTTTTAGAACCATGGATATATATATTCAGGGATAAAAGCCTATGTGACCAAATTTCATTCAATTCGATTTAGCTGTTATGGAACATTCGCATTTATGACATTAGTGTTATGTGATTTTTATTTCTCTTTAAATTACTTTAATAATAATATACCAACAGGGAGGGAAACTGAAAGCCAAGTTTAAAAAAAATATTTAATAGGCTTGCGTTTGACTACCACCTCGTCTGATATTAAGCGAAGATGTGGTTTACAATGGAGTACGATTACCTAGAAGAAACCGATTCACTCGCGATTTGAAGACACACATTATAACTATCGGAGAACACCCATTTAGGCAGTGCGTAAAGCCACGTACGGGCTTTCAGAATATCAGTCACAAAGCGGTGTCGCTTTTTCATGCCCACTCTGGCAGTCCGATAGCAAAATGGGCAGGAGGGAATAAGATCATGCAGATCCAATACACAGTCTACAAAATGTATTTGATAAAAAAAATCGATAGACTAGCAACTATGCGCCGATGTTCAAGACTATGAAAAAGCATATGAGAAAGTTTAAGTGGTAGTCAGCTTAATTATTTTAATATCACTATATTTTCAACGGTATTTGAGGATTATGCGCTTATCCGTAAAAAAATAAAGCCATGATAAGCAGAAGTACCAGCGCCCAGCTATGTTTATATGACCACTGTGGAAAAGAATTTTATCTCAACATGTAGGTCATGCCGTTAACTTGGAATCCTTTCACGGTTCGACTGGAACTTCTAGCTCTAGACTTGTTTGATAGTTCGTTCAAACTATCTTTATGATCGAACATTAATTATCACATTACTGTTCGAGTTCCGCAATTCGTACGAAACATTGTGATGGGGTTTATGAAACAAGTAGAGCCGTTTCATGAGAACTGTAGAATTGCTCGAGTCTAATTCACGCGGGAGTGGGAAAGGGCGGATCTCCCTCCCCCCTGAAATTATTCATTAACTTGAGAGAGCACTCGCGGGCCGCTTTGTACGTACATGATCTCCGTTTGTGGCTGGTTAACGATATTACCCGCTTTGAATCAGCCGATGGCCGCTGGAGCCCGTTTGTAATAATGTACCTAAGTGAACCCAACAAGCTGTGTTCGGGGAAATTTCAGCTTTTGTTTTTTTAGCGTTAAACTTTTTTCAAAGCCTTTATTTTACTTGCAATATTTGTTAGTTCGTTTAGGTAAAATTTTGCAAACTAAATTAGAACCAGTTGCTCCTAACCGATTCTGCTGAAATTTTACATACACCTTTAGTTCTGTATTTATGCAATAGATAGATACACCATCTACATTTTTGTCAACCCTGTTAATATGGGTATCAAATGAAAGAGTTTGAAGAGGAGGAAACGGTAAAATGAGTGACGTCTTAAAAAAAAAACAATTTAAATTAATATTTAACCTACCTAACTTAATCTAACCGAAATTATTACCTTTTCGCAACCAATCGAAGCTTTCGTTGCTCTTATCTGTGAACATTTGTTGCAGATAGCAGACGTCCCCGCAGGACGAGCATCTCACAACAATGGAGCTCATCACTTTGCGTCTATTTCCACGCATCTAACTAAAAGGTAACTTCAAAATATTTTGTTTATTCATGTTTGTATCGAGGAAAATTCCTTCGATAAATAAAACGGTTAAAGTTAAGGAAGTGAAAGGGTTGGACGTGCCATCCGTGTAAATCGTACTCCGTGTAAATCTCCAATAAAATATCATATAACTTAAGAAGTGAAGATTTCCGTAAGGTATTCTGGCCTTCTTTGTGGCCCTGCCTGGGGTAGATCTATGGGCAGAACCCCCATCAAGCAAGGATATTGTATAAAAGTTTGACGTCCACAGATAGAATATAAAAGGCGATAGGTACGTGACCCAGCATTAGACATCTGATGCGTGCTGCCGGCAAACGGCGGTCCGCGCGATCTCGACGCGATCGATAACTTTGAGAAATAGCTAGTTTGTGTCGTCTGGCTCGCTAACAACAATGATTAGCTTCTATCGAATAACTTCGAAAGCCTTAAAATCGATGTTCTTGAGTATAAATAGGCGAATCACACTGAAGTGTGTGTATTTGTTGCCACCCAGTAAATAGATTTAGTAGATAAAGTTTCATGTTGAAATAGGATTGATACTTTTATTCTAGAAAATTTCAGGTTCCTGTTGAATAGGAAAACCGAGAGCGCTGCTACAATAGCTGGCCATAAACAAACTCTCGCAGGTAATCAAATTATGTTTTTCCTCTTTTAAGAAAAGGAAAGGTTAAACACCTGTATTGTAAACAGGTTATGTATGAAAAGAACGTCGATAAAATAAATCACTAAAAGTTTTACTAGCTAAAGTTGACAGGGAATATGTAAAAAACCTTCGACTAAAATAAAATGAATGGACGGGCCCTAACCATTGAAATTGCTCAGTAAAAACGAGTCAAAACCGTCGGACATATACTTCAACACCTAATTATAAAAATGTACAGTATATTTGCTACAAAAAATAGATCCCGGTTTTATTTGTGTATTTACACTTCGGGAAAGCATATGAATGCATAATTTTGTCAGATGTTTCGTTATCACGTAACAATAGACACGTGTTGCACTTCCTACGGCTAGAGACCGACTGAAACGAAATGAGAGCCGGCGCTCATTTTGTTATGTTCAAAAATGCGCTTCTACTGGGCCTGTCCATTCATTTTATTCTGGTCGAAGTAACAAGCCCGTATTCGTGACACCACTCTTGATCGAGACGGCGCAAAGTATCCGTTGCTGTTATCGGCTTATATAGTAAGACGGCAATTTTATTTGCTGCTTTAGCTCAGTACTGCGCACCGCTGTCAAGACAGTCATTCGCTTTCGTTGGAAAATGGCCGTAGCGTGTCACGTCATTCTTAAGAGCAATCATAAATGGGCACAACTAATTATATTGAACACATAAAGGCACATATGCGACATAGTTAAATGAGATTTTGATAGACAGCGCACATTTTTCAAGTACTAAACATGGACGCAATGTTCGGATCTCCCCCTCTTGACATTTAGTTCCATGGTCGCTGTATATAGGCAACGTCATAAAGAATGTAGTTACGATAAGATGATACGTAGGCGCTTCCTGTTTCTGGGGCAATCGATTTATTAGCTCGCCTTATGTAGGGTTTTCTATAAGTCGTTACGGATTATCTTGGTACAGCGACTATAGTGCGAGAGCCAGTTACGTGAAAAATCGTTTCTATTGAATCACTTACAAAGACATAGTCGACCTTTGTAAAAGTTGCTTAGTTCCTTTGGGATGGAACTTTTAGTCATTTTTAGAAGAATAACTATTTGAGCTCTCCCGGATTCATCCATAGATAGTCCGTAGGGGAAAAAAGCCTAATCAGAGTATATATCTTGATATTATACTCAAAGACGCAACGTGTTGTGTTTAACGTGTATTTTGTATGCTTTTATATACTTACAGCCTAAAATATTTCTTAGCCAGGTGCCGGTAGATTCTTTTAAATTCCGGGATATGGTCAGGACAATATGGTGACTAGCTCACATACATACATAGCGGTGCATGTAATCAATGTAGCGTTGTAACATATTTTTTGGCTAACCCTCCATGTTATCGTTGAATAGGTCATCATTTTTGAACCAGTTGTACCGATTGCTAACCGCTGAAATATCATCGTTTTTTTCAATTTTGTTTTTACATGCTTTTATTAAACTTGGCTTGTTAGTAGAGTCAAATCTTGCAACTGAAATTTAACCAGTTATCCCCAACCGATTAAACTGAAATTTTGCATTCACGTTTAGTTTGAATGACATTGGCGTCGATTCTGTTATAGCACTCACTAAAATAAACTAATCTGACAGGACTAAAATTATTTGCCTCTCTTTTCATTTTAATATGTAACAGAATTACTATGGGAACAATAATAAAATCGCGAAAAAAATGCTGATACCATGGAACAGCTGATCTCAGGGTTGGTCCCATAGTAAAAGTTGATCATAGTGATGAGTACAATGACCTCCTTTCGGCTTAGTACAGTCTAGGTTTTAACATCTTTTGTGCATGAAATTGCACAAAAATTCTCATGTTGTATGCAAATAAATGATCTTTATCTTTAGGTATATGCGTTACCATGTGGAAACAGCGCATTCCATATGAAGTACAATATATGACATCATATTCAGGTGACAGGCTCTCGGCCTGTATATATAAGCTGTAAGAGGATCAAGTGGTATTAGCATTTGATGAGCCAATACGAGGGATAGGAGATAATCGGGGACTGGACTCGATTTTACTCCTTTGTAATGACAAGGTGTCATTTAGCCGTTTTAGCCGAAACTCGAGATGGGTTCACGAAGTTTACGATGGCGATAAGGCACGAGCTTCAATAGTACCTAGTATAAGTGTAGGTATACAAGTGTAGGTAGCTGAGTGTAGATAGCTGTAAGAAGATTGCTTCTTATCCGAGCGCGACCTCGGAATTTCGAGCGCACTTACCTACATTACCTTCGACCCCGCAAAGTTCTTATGACGTTTGAATGTTTGTTCGGGTACTCGATGAAAATAGTTATGGATAAGAGGAAAGCTTCTTGAGTACATATCGTAAAAGAAAAATGTGTACCTACTAACATTACATACATTATTCAGTCGTACTAGTTATATAAATGGCGTAAAAGAAACAAACCTATTTGTATTATAAATTAAGTAATTTTATGTAATTAACTCAGAATTTACTGTTATTACCTCTAAGCGGGTCAGTAAAAAGTACGTAGCTACGACGTACACTAGATTCCAGAACTGGAGACGTAAGTTAAACAGTAAACTTTACGTGTACTTGTGCGGTTTATCATAAACTAGCTGCACCTTGCTGTTTCACCTGCGTAGATATTCCCTCAGGAACCTTAAGGTTTCCGGGACAAAGGGTCACTCTTCGGCCCTCCAACTATAACTTTGCAAAAAATCATGTTAATATGTTGCTCTGTGGCTGCGTGAAAGAGGATTTAAAAAAAAAAAAACAAACAAACACACATTCGTAATTATAATATTAGTATGTAATAGTCGTGGCAACGGGCCTACGGCGTAGCCGTCATGCTACGAGGTCTATTTACCATCCTCGTCCGGTGTATTAAACACGCTACAAATTTGCCAAGTTACAAAAAGTGCTTTACATTTACAACACATGAATGGTTATATGACAGATATCGGCTGAGTTAGGAAAAAAACATAGTGGGATGAGACGTCATAGGATGAATATGGAACAACCTCATTCCGATGATCAAGCCAAACGGCAGCCTATAATGAATTAAAAATGTAATACATGAGTAGGAACTTATTTAAAATGTGTGATATTTTTTTTTAATAGTTTGCATATGAAATAATTCCGCATAAACAATTCAATTTGTGTACAAGGCCTATTCTTAGTTTTCATAATTATTGGAGGGAGCTACGGGCGTGACCGCACGGTGGCAGACACAGCCATTATGATTGATTTTCTCTTCACACGAAGGCATTTTGTTGAATCCTCTGTTATCCGATCTAGTACTGGAACTGTCATTTGTTTCCCTCCATAACAATCCAAAGTTTCGTTTGTTCTACAACTTGTGGCATGTATTGTGATGTTCGTATTCACATCAAAAATGCGTAGGCTAGATACGTGTTTTCATGTTGTTTATTTTACGAGCTTTTTATGTAAAGTACCTGGCTAGATGGTCGTGAATCGCGTGACGGAATGGCGCGGCAGGTAGAGTGGCGCGCGACGTGGCGTGAACGGCGCGCGCTCGCTGCGGTCGGAGTACAACTTGGCAAAATATGTAGAAAATCAGAGTGCCACTTTTTTTTTTATTTGAATAGGCTTGGCGTTTAACCGTCATCTCGCCTGATGCTAAGCGATGATTAAATCGTGATTCGAAGACACCTAGATTGTAACTATCGGGGAACACCCATTAAAATAATCTTATTGCTAAACTGAAACAATTGGTAATCCTTATTGAACACTTTTCAGTAGAAAATACCATGGATTTACTAATAATTAAGATTATATATGCGGAAGTGTGTTTGTTTGTTGGTACTTCTTTGACACAGCAACACAGCAACGAATCGACGTGATTTTTTTCATATAGATATTTGGAGAGCCGAAAAGATACATGGGATACTTTTATCCTGGAAAATTGTAGGGTTCCACCCGGGTGAAACCGGTCTTTGGAATGCGCTGAATGCCCGATTGTTACAATCTTGGTATAATTAAATCACGAGTGAATCGGTTTCTTCTAGGCAAGCTTGCTCCATCGTAGACCGCATCATCGCTTAACATCAGGCGAGTTGCTGCATGGTCAAACGCAAGCCTATTCCTAAATAATAATAAAAAAACACAAGGCGCAGCAAGTAACACATACTTATTTATATTTTTTCTTCTGGCCTTTAATAGATAAATCTAATATTGCCAATGAAAAGAATAATCAAAATCAGACTGTTCTGTAAAAAGTTATGCGTCGTCACACAAAAAAATATGCGTCATGAAAACCTCCTTCTTTCTTCATCGGTTAAAATAGTGTTTGTTCCGTTCCTAGACTTTTAGGCAAGCCGTACTTGTACCTACCACAATGCAGGGTGCAGTGCGCCACCACCCGGCACACTTTGCTCCACTAATTTATAGTTCATACGTCACCGCCTCCCTTATCGGGTTTCCAGTGGCGTGTGCGCTGCGGCCATTCTGCAAACGTAATCTATGCAAGCGCTGCAGGTAAACGAACCCGTTTAACATTCAAAAACACTTTACAGCGCTCGACTGTAGGTGAAACTATCATTGACATTGTCTGGGTAACGAGAGCCGAGGAGTGGCTGCTTATTTAAAAAAAATTAAAGAGTTTTTATTGCGACAAACAGACGATTGTTTGTTCTGTTGGATATTAGCAGAGCGCCCTTGTTTTCAAAACATATTAATAGTTTTCAATGGGAACAAACTTCTATAAGTGAGCTAAACATAACTACCCGACAACAGCAAAGCTAAAAGAGGGTATTGTAGTAAGCGAGTATGTATGTATGCTTGTACATTCCCATACGTACAGCCACGCCTCAAGAGATTTTAATAAATGAGGTATCGATAGATTCGTGTAAGTTCATGGATGACGTCATCATAAATACAAAATAGCGGAAATTGTGAAATTCTACTTTCATTGTGCGGACTGCTAGTCTGTGGAAGTTACAATCTGGGTATCTTCAAACCGCAAGTGTATCGATTTCTTCTAGGCAAGCGTGCTCCATCACAGACCGCATCGTCACTTTAAATCAGGTAAGTACACGGTCAAAGACTAGCCTAATAATTAATTAAAAAAATGAGAGACTAATTTGATAAAAAAATTGATAGCACCCTTCATTTGGCATATCATTGAATAGGTCTTTAATAAAAATAAAAATAAATTCTGACGTTTGAACACTTTGCAGTGTCCGTAGTCCAAGGACGCTTGATAACCTAATGGGTTATATGAAACGTCCTTGCCGTAGTCATGCACAGATATACTAAAAAGTGTTCGTAACGTCAGTAATTAAAATAATGTAAAATAAACACGATAAAATCAGTTAAAAGTGTTTAAATGTCAATGTGTAGGTAAGGTGAGAGTCGCTGGCATCCAGTGGATGTAAAACGCAGGCTGTCGTTCAGTGTGGAGGTAAAAGGGGGAGGCCTATGTTCAGCAGTGGACGTCTTTTGGCTGATGGTGATGATGATGTGTAGGTAATCGAAATTATGAAAATATGTAATTACATATTAAAAAAACACGTCTGTTTCCATAATGAAATTTGGATAATAGTATGAAATATTGTTGTCAGGTTTTAATCTTTTTTTTACATAGGAACTTGTCTGCAATATGCCTTCAAATATCCAGTAGCATTCAGAATTAAGCTCGTAGCTCGTGAAACGAGTATCGTGCAGGTATTTTTGCCTCTTTTTGTAGATAGCGCTGGATGAAGCGATTACCCTACTTTAACTTGTGATTGAAAAACAAGCGGAGTACGGTCCTACAGAAAGAACTTATCTTTTTATTAAACATGTTGGATGTTATCGTAACCAACAGGCGAGAAATTAATTAGAGACGTTACGCTCGTTTGCTGCGGTAATGAATACGAAGGCCCCGAGCAAACATCGATAAAGTAACGTTACGGAGAGTTACGCACTTCAATAGCTCGCATTTATTACGCAGCTTAGGAATATTGTGTTTTTGTAACGTTAGTCGTGCTTCATCACTTACATCAGTAGCCATTAAACGTCCACTGCTGAACAAAGGCGCACCATCTTAAAGAGGTGCCATAATCCCCACGCTTGTAAGGTGGCTTGGGGATCGCAGTACGTTCACCGTGTACTATTGGGATGCTGCTGCCCATCCTCCGGTGGTTCGTGTTTCATCACTTACTCACAATTGCTCACAAAAACGTGACATACAAACATACCTATAAGTGATTGAAAACTTTAAGCGCAAACTATACTGACACTAGATGTGCCCCGCGGTTTCACCCGCTATCCCACTAGAATTGTTTTTTTTTTGGGATAAAAATAGAAGTCGTCATTGTGTTTAAGCAGTCTCCATTCCAAATCCGTTCAGCCGTTTCACCGTGAAGAAGTAACATGCACACTCACAAAGTTTCGCATTTATAATATTAGTGTGATAATGCCTATAAAGCTAACCGATATGGCTCAGTGGTAGCTTATATGTCTTTATAAAATTTACGACTGGCAGGATTCGAACCAGAGCTTGTTCACTCGTATGTTATTTTGCACGGGAATGTCATGAGAAATGAACCCCGACTTTCGATCGAAATGCCAAACACAAGTCATACTTTCAAAAACACAAGTCAAACTTTCGAAATAATCCCTAACGCAAGGAGTGGTTTAAACCATTCGAATTTTCAATTAATAGAAAATCTTTAAGATACGGGTATATTCGTGCTAAATATCATACGAGCGATTCAAAAATTGAGCCCTGGTGCAATCCGGGTAAACGCCCGAGGGTTTTAAACCTATTACGCTCCAGCGTAACATAAAGAAAGGCCCCCTCTCTCTCCCAGAGTCCCAGCAGTGGGAACATGATAGGTTGAAATGATGATGATGATAACATAAAGATGATAGATCTACAATACAATATTGGTAACGAGGCATTAACTTAATTTTCTCAGATTTGGTATAGCGAAAAACTACAAAACTCATGATGAATTTTACGAATAAGGTCCGTTTTATCCAATGATGTTATATAATTATAAACTGAGGCAGTATGTTTTACTAAAGTCTGCGCGGCGATACAAACAAAAGTTAATTAGCTTGAGTGAAATTAGATCTTCCTGTGTCCGGTCACGACGCAAACGCTATTTTTTTTGACGTTTTTGAAGTTTGAAAAATAATCAAAAATCCCAGGGGTCTTATATCTCTGTGATCTTTAACCTACTCAGTGATAGAAATAAAATCTCGTAAGCTATATGCATGGGCTATGTGGGTAGCTATAGTAAAATATCTCCATATTTTGCGCTTTTTTAATGAGTATGACGTCTCTATTGGTAAAACCTCATTGGTTTATCCATATTCAACGTACCATTGTTATCTTAGGCCCAACTATTAAACTCTCAAAACTCGAGCAGCACGAACTATCCTAATAAGACAACTATGCACGTATGCCAAGTAGAATTTAATTCGCTGCACGGCAAGCGTCTGTCAAGCGGCAGTTCTCATAAACTTCACGCTACACTGGGCAGACTAGACGTGCATAAATATAATTATTCGTAGAGGCTAGAGCGAGTGTCTGAGAGTCGCGCAAAATATCAGACACCTATTTGATACTATTATATTTTAATTCATGCGACGTAATTTTTCTTTCTTCTTGTATATTTACGTACTGTAGCTGAATGCCAGGCTTCATCACCTATTAAATCGCGTAGAATAAAGAGATTTAAATAATAGTGATCAAACTTTAAATATTTGGGTAAGACCATATTTGATCACTAATTGAATCACATACCTCGCCTACCGAAACCTTACTTTGTCTCAAAAAAAAATATTAACCACACAAAAAAATTAAGACAAAAGTAGGTATACTTACTAACGACTTAACTAAAAGTATACTTCAAACGAGTATGAGTTAAAATGAAGTATGAAAAAAAGGTTTAGTCGACATTGGACCTGTTCGTAAAATGACCTATAGTCTTATAAGGGCCTGTTCGCATTATGCCTTATTCGGGAAATGCCCTATTCGTACAAAGACTCATTCTTAGCAAGTCTTATTCTTAACACGACTTATTCTTAAAACGACATATTTAAAAATATTTTAATTCAGAGAAAGTAAATAAATCGCATTTAATGTTGAAAGCATTTTGTTTTGAATATTGACTCCTGGGGCATTACGGCTATATCCGCGAAACAGCGCTGAAAAAGCGCAGTGCGGAAAATCATGCGAACGTGAACCTTAACGCACCGATATACGGTTTGCGGTTTTCGCAATCATCAAAGCAGAATCGCTTAAAACAGGTAGCTTCTAACGCTTGAACATGTTTACCTACAGATATTGTGCGAATTGGTGATTGCATTTGCTTTACGTTTATACACGCTACACACGATGCTTATGATGTGTGTAACGAGCTTTTGATAGCGCCGTATTACATTTCCATATACGAGGTAAGAGCTATAGGCCAGTTTGAATAACATGTCTTTTTGCACACACGGTCATCTGACCCCAAACTAAGCAAAGCTTGTACTATGGCTCCCAGAAACTGATATACATACATATATATTTTTAAATACATACTTAAACCCAGATATTAACACCCGGCTATAGAACAAACACAAATGTTCATCACATGAATGTTTGTCCTAGGTGGGAATCGAAACCACCAAGCGAAAAGAAACCAAGCGCAGAAGGCAGGTTTACTACCAACTGGACCAACGGGGCTAGCTGAGAAACTAAAACCCAAGTATATATTTTCATGTTTTTTTTTGTCGTCATACTAGTTTCACATCGTTCGGAGAACCGATAACCGATAGGGAAGAAAGGTTCTTGAGTGGAGACCACGAACCGGAAGACGCAGCGTAGGTAGGCCTCCCACTAGATGGACCGATGACATAGTAAGAGTCGCTGGCATCCAGTGGATGCAAAAGGCAGGCTGTCGTTCAGTGTGGAGGTTAAAGGGGGAGGCCTATGTTCAGCAGTGGACGTCTTCTGGCTGATGATGATGATGATGATGACTAGTTTCATAATGATCAAGAACATCTCGCCAACTAAAAACGAATAAAATATAAAATAAAATAAAACTACGAGTATATGAACCTTGATTAAATGAAACTACGAATTTTGTGATGACATATTTTTACAGCAATTTGTTGTATTTATTATATTAGTTTTTTATAATATTATTCCTGTTTTTACCAGGAAATCTATTTAAGCTTAATAGTATGTGAAATAAATGTTAGTGGAATTTGTCCGTTTTTATTCTCAATAAATAATTTGAATTTGAACGAGTAGGACGACATAATAAAACAATAATTATCATTATAATTATTTACTAACAATAATTATCAATATAATTATAGGTACAGTGTGAACATTGTGAATAACTTTTCTTAAGAGCTATTTTGTGATAGTCACCATAGTATTTCTAAACAAAATTAAAGCTTTTCTTGGAAATTTTAGCTCCCCATTTAGCTACAGATCCAATTTTCAGTTGCACACTCAAATGCCGAGTATAAAAATTCCTCTGATAACAAACTACCTTCTTCCTCTGATAATAAACTCTTATATTATGCTAAGGTATTCAGCAAAGGTCAAAATCTGGATAACGGAGAAACGTTTGCACTGGAAAGACAATATACAGCATAGGTTAAAATAATAATCCATTTAAAAAATCAATTTTATAATTAGTAAGCGCTCAAATAAAGTTATTGCCAAAACAACAGGCGCTCGAACAAACTTATTTGTATAATTGGAGCTGGTTAAAAAAAGACTAACCTAAAGTTAATAAAAAAATTGTAGGACCACCTTGAGAGTTTCCTCTATAGAATAAAAAAGAATCACGAACATTGGTCTACACATATTGGAGTAATAGGTGTATATACATAGAAAATAATTTAAAAAAAATACGTACCGAATTGAGAACTTCCTTCCTGAAGTCGGTTAAAAATGCAAACTTTTCTAGATTTTGTACTTCGAAGTTATCTCCTTAGGGAACCTTTGCTATATCTCAATTAAAACACATTGAAAGCAGAATTAAACACTCTAAACAATTATATTAGTATAGTACATTTAAATTATTCGATTTTCCATCAGCCCTTCCAGACTTCATCTTTCTGTAATCCATTCTCGAAATGAAAAGTTGATATTAAAAATGGTTTCCGAGCACCAGCTCTCTAGCTAACCAAACGACGTTTTATCGCTTCTCTAACGTCATTTCGCCGACATCGACAGTCACCTGTCACATCGTCAGTTTAAATCTGATAAATCAACGTACCTCTCGTAAAGGCATTTCGTATCTCGTATTCCCAAGAAGACAGGGTGAGCGTTTGTTTGCGCAACCATTATTGGTTCGATAAGACGTGTCTGTATCCTTTCGGTGCTGAACGATGTGTTTACACGCGGGAAGATTTCAGCTAAATCGATATAAGAATGTTTTTCCCATTCAATTCGATAAATATAGCTTTCTGTGAATCAGTTGTATGTTATACCTACCTAAGAACATGTTAGTTATCTTTTACTTTCTTTTTTTAGGGTTCCGTACCTCAAAAGGAAAAAACGGAACCCTTATAGGATCACTTCGTTGTCCGTCTGTCTGTCTGTCCGTCTGTCAAGACAATTTTTCTCAAGAACGCGTAAAGGTATCAAGTTGAAATTTATATTAAATACTTGGGTCTACGGTTTCTTTCGGCTGTAAAAAAATAAAAGTTGTAAGTCAAAGCAATCAAAAGATATGAACGTTTATGTCGTATATTTTGCGATATCAAAGGGGAATCAAAACCTATAGGGTACTTTCCGTTGATCTAGAATCATGAAATTTGGCAACAGGCAAGGTCTCATATCACATATATAGGAATAAATCCGAAAGTTATAAATTTGAAGTTATATCATATACAAATAATTATTTTGCTATTACAAACTTATCTTTTGTAGTTGGAATGTATGGAAGAACCTTATTGTCAACTACAAACTTAAGTTTGTCTTTCAATATTTTAACTTCAGTTAGTTTTTTTATTGGTCTCGCGCTCTGAGGGTTCCGTCTAACGGAACCCTCAGAGCACGAGTCCTACTCGTACTTGTCCGGTTTTTTTGATAAACAATAGGGTCGCGTTTGACCACCATTTTTCTGTTTGTTTTAATCATATTATGATAATAAGGTTTATGATTTAGGCACAAAAATATATAGGTAGTTACACGTACCTAAATGCTAGCACAGTTAGTATACACATATTACACATCTATAAATGTTGTACAGTGTTCACGGTTGTATCCAAAAATAACCGTAAACATGAAGATAGTTTTTCATATCACCTATTTTATGTGTCGAAAACTCGATAAAATCGGAAATGTACGGTACACGAAAGCATAAAACTTGAAAAGGAAAAGAACTAAAAGTCCACATCTTGAATACTTTATAGACTTTTGGTAAAACTGCTGTGTGATTCCGACATTTGCTGAGCTAGTCGTAAGTAGGACGGTAACTTTGTTACGATTTACTAAAACTTTTAATAGTGTTATCGAAAAATAGATCTAATGTTTTTTAATAGCAAAAAATCGATAGCTAGAAATAAGTGTCCACAAAATTAATATATGATAGAAAATCTACATAGTTTACTAAAGTAAACAAAGTAAGTAAGTAAGTAGTTTAGTTTAATATCGGGAGCTCATTCCACAACCTTACCACGATAAATATCCCGTAAATAATCATATAACTTTAGTGAACAACCGTGATAGTTTAAAACAGTGTTCTACATAGTTTAGTTTTCTGTACACAGATTTTTAAGTAGTAAAATTTTATTTTTTTAAATTTATAGCAATAATTATATGATTGCTTCGCACTCATGTCTAGGATTCACGGAACACACAGAAGACAGGGACAACTACATACCCAGATCAGACATTCAAATTCATCATCGGAACATTGGAATCAAACCCAGTAAGTACCTCTGGCTGATAAAGCAGACGTACGACGGTACGACGGTACCACTGAGTCATGAATATCGGCCGTGAATTTAATATTGTCCGTCTATTTTATCTTTAAAGTTGAAAAAACAAATTTAAATGAGAAATATCTACTTATTGAATATTACCTGCGGATATTAAAAAAGATAAGAAAATCTCGAATAATATCTTTCATCTGAGTGGCGCGCTACGAGCGCTACGAGCCTCGCTATGACGCCGATGGTAAGGCTCGATAGACCGTCATATTCTGGCGCAGTCGAGATTCTCAACGACGGGGCAATCGACATTGTTTTCCGTTACTCTGGTGAGAATGAGAGTGACTGGACGCAGAATTATTGTCGTTTGCTGATTGCGCCGCAAAATCCAAATTAATCCTAACTAATACCTATTATAAAAGCGAAATTAACTCTCTCTCTCTCTCTCTGTCTGTCTATCGGTATGTTTGCTTGCTTCTCACGACTAAATGGCTAGGCTGAAATTTATCAAGAAGATAGTGGCATCAAGAAGACAAACATATAGTACTTTTCCCTCCAGAAATGCGGGAATTTCAAAATAACGAATACAGAAACAAATGCGCATCTGAATTGGTCGCCTGGTGATGAATGGCATGCGAGACGGTTCCCGATTGCATATTTAACGAGAGCCCGCTAACTGCCCCGTTACAGACCCGAGCCGGGACTCGGTAATCGGATAATGCTATATTTAGCTACATTCCGTCGTTTGTCGTCTCATCACGTCACTATATACCCCCACCACGAGTAAAAACGCCAGTGTCTCGATTTACACTGTCGCTAGGTGAAAAAGTTTACCAGGATTCATTCAGCGCTTGTATTGATCGCTTGGATAACCAGAATGGATAAGTTTGTGACGTGTCTGCCTTCTATGCTGGTGGTTTCGGGTTCTATTCGCAACTGCACATATTTTCTTGATGAATCAGGTAAATAACACATACTATGATCGGTTGACGCAGCGTAGGTAGGCCTCCCACTAGATGGACCGACGACATAGTAAGAGTCGCTGGCATCCAGTGGATGCAAAAGGCAGGCTGTCGTTCAGTGTGGTGGTTAAAGGGGGAGGCCTATGTTCAGCAGTGGACGTCTTCTGGCTGATGATGATGATGATGATGATCGGTTGAAGTTTTTATTTGCTCTGACAGGTGCATTAACATTGTAAAAACGAATAAAACATTACCTTTTAATATTTCTTAAATATATTTTGCAGGAACGTCTTGCTTACAAGATTTGTATGTGTGTGTGCGCGTTAGTGTGTGTTTTATGACATCCCTGATACGGATATCTAGTGGAGAGCTATGAGTGTGATGCGAAAATTTATTAAATTATGATAAGCACTGATATGCACCAAAGTTCAGAAGCCCTGTCTCAAGCTTTTGCCAAAGAGCAATGGAACGCAGTATCCTTGGAATTAAAAGGCAAGATCGCGTCCCCAGCACCATATTGCGTTCTATGACAGGCGTCACAGACGTAGGGATTAATCTGCCAGGTTTAAATGGGAGTGGGTGGGCCACGCAAACCGAATGCATCCGCATAGGTGAGCGAAGGTCTCGACGGAGTGGGTGCCCTCCTAATATTTGAACCCCAGACGCCCCCGGACCTGGTGGTGCAACGAGCACGGAAGGTTTAAAAAAGATTGATCGGTGCTGGCACAGGACAGAGACCAGTGAAAGGAATTTGGGCAGACCTTTGCCCAGCAACGGGAAAGTATAGGTTACCATTAAAAAATACAGGCGTAAATTGTGCAGTTTAATGAGTATCTAAAAGAATTAATGGCAGCATTCCGTTGCAAAATTCTGTTATTTAATTAATGTTGAATTCATTGAATGATTATAAATATCTAGTTGCATTTATTCAATGATTTCAACAACGTAAATCGGTTCTCAAATGGAAGAGTAATCGGTGAAAAAAAAATACGGACCGAATCGAGAACCTCCTTAAGTTAATAAAAAATTGCTAATGCTATTCAAAGGCTTATGATAAGAGCCCTCTCACATTTTTCACAATAAAGCAACGAAAACTGGATTTTTGGCGTTCTGATTCTATCAAATAGAAAGATCTATAGAAAGATAATTTCTGTATTAAATTGTACGGTTTTATAACGGCTTTACATTTTTTAACAACTCGACATTTATTACGATCAATTTACAAAAGTTGTTACTTTTTTCGTAAAATTCTAGGATAAAGTTTGGGTGGATTTCGTAAATAACTGACATAAAATAAACAATTATTATGTTATGGTCTAGGTATTTGTTTTGTATTCGTCTTGTATATATTCTTGTATATCTTCGTATAAATACCTGCTTACCCGTAAAGGGCAGACTGTTGATACTACTATGTTTTTACCATCTTCTGTACACAGTTTTACAATAAATGATTTCTGATTCTAATTCTGACAATTACGGCTTCTGACAATTTTTTTAGTTTTATACCCGTTTATCCAGATACTTAAACTGAACGATTGCATTTTGTAATACGAGTCTTAAGCAACCGTCGTCGTCTATAAATCACGCCTCTATGTACCTATACAAATAAAGAGTGTTTGCTCAGCACACCCACCTGAGTTAGTTTTCTTAGTATGCGTCTAGAAACGAGAGCTTGTATCGAGTTGTAACTGTCTCTAAAGACCTAAATCGTATGAACAAGAACGTGCTGTAACGTTGGTGTGTGTACACTCCCGATCCAATCATTCATCTTTATCACGTTGCTATAAAGTTCATTTTAGTCGCAGACGGTTCACCAGACAAAGTTTTGATCAAAATATAAATTGCACATGTATGTAGTCTGTGCTTGTGTAAAGTATGCAAACGGGACCACTTTGCCCGTACCTGAGTTCAGAGAACGTTATTAACGGGCCAAAATGAGCATTGTGTGTGTTCGTTGTTTGTTCTCATTCTATTGAACATGTTTTGCTAAGGAATGGTGATCTAAATGCCTTTGACACTTTAACACGTTCATGAGTTAGGTACTTGAGTTTTTACCCGATGACGTAAAGCAATAAGGAGGATATTTACCGTGATAAGGTTGTAGATGGTGCTCCCGATATTTCGGCGCAGTTACATGCACTGTTTTCACGGGAATACTGTTCTAACAACCACCCGCATTCTTCAGTCTTCCCGTGAACATGGTGCATGTAACTGCGCCAAAATATCGGAGGCTCCATCTACAACCTTATCACGGTAAATATCTCGTTAATTATTATATAACTGTGGTGAACGAACGTGATAGTTTAAAATAGTGCAATAAGAAAGGTGTTGTTTTAATTAATGTGTTTGTATGGATTATTCCTCCTACGCTGCTTCCTACGACGCCACTTGCGCATCTACGTCAGTCTTACTACGCCGTGCGTCGAAACTCTTATATATTAGTTCCCATGACGCCACCGTAAAAATCGCTCAACGCGGCTAAAGAAGTATTCACTTCAAAAAAATTACAATTGACGAAAATATCACAAAAAAAAAACAAACAATAAAAAAAACTTGTTTTTGTAGCCATGTCATGGTGACACATGATGGGATAGCATATTATATGAATGTGTATACAACATTTCATGTCTGTAATGCTAGCATTGAGGTGTTCCTATATCCAGGACTCAGTGAGCAACCATGTCATGGTAAAACTGGTAAAACTTAAAACCGGCTATCATAACATAATAAAATGCGTGCAAAAATTTCGTGTCTGTGCTGTTGACCGCTGAAGAGTTTCTTTTTCGTTGAGATTCAGGTCATGCTTACCATAAAAATGCATTGTCATTGGAATTGAACCAACATGTAAAAATTCAACAAAGGATAAGAGGAAGTAGTTCTAATTAAGCTTGCAAGATTTGACCTAAGCAAACAATAGTACATTATTACCCCAGGGGTGAAAGTAACTTATCTAGTCCCGAGACAGGGTTTGGTGTGTGATTTGAACACTGTGATTTTCATTACGAATACAAGGAAATTAAAAATAAAAACATGAACTGACTAAAGAAAATATGAGTGAATTTTATTTCATAAAATTGTCGTATTTTAAGTATCTTTCTTTAGATTTAGGTGGTAAAAGGTTTTCCACTACTGCTTTAGCCTCTTCTCTTATACAATCAGGTGTTAAATCCATATCGGGATCAGATGAACTGATTGTGTTAATACAAATATTTGTATTTGTATTTGTATAAACATAACTCTACAATGAAGATCGGATTCCCGCCAATTTTTTCTTACATCTCAACTGGCAAATGCACGAGAAGTGCGGGAACATAATCCTCTAAGGAGAAAAAAAAAAGTTGCGACATAGTTCAATTGAGTTCAATGCAAATGTGAAAATAGAACTGTTTTTTTATATAATTTGAGTGTCTGTCAGTTGTCAACTGTCACTGTCAGTTGAAAGTGATTCTCCCTAGGGCTGAATTGTATTACTTTCAACCCGCTCCTCAGGCAACTTCAGACCTACTTTCCGAGTATTAGTAATGAAAACATACAAACAATAAAAGCTTGTAAAACAGTTTAATTTATAACCTCCTCTTCTGAAGTCTGTTGAACAACTAACAAATATAGGAAAGCACATTCAGCTTAACACACCCAATAACTTAAACCTATAGGGACAGATACCTATCGGGTTCCTTAAGATTTATGAGAAGTTAGCAAACGCGTGACGTCGCACTCTGGGAGCGGAAAAACAAAACATCCCACCCTTTGGCCTTGTCCCGGCTCGTCCCATACATTTATCGTCAAAGCGATTCACAACTCCGCCCTTCAGTCTCGACACTAAACGTAATCAAGAAAGCTTTTAATCTTCGTAATTCCACAGCCGCTTCAAAATGAGGGTCAAGTTTTCGCTAGTACTACATGGTACTGGCCTCATTAAATATTTCCTTCTGAAAGCAATCTTTACGGGAATAAATCATGTCTATGGAGGTTCTGGGCCTCCCTCTCACTCCCACGATCTCGGGAGGGCTGCCAGTCGCTGGAATTTTCTAGAAGGCCACACAACGTTCTATTTTTAACTTGAATAACAGTTTATCGGACGTTAATATATACTCGTTTTGTATAACATATAAATATTCTAGGCTACGTCTGCCTTTGTTTACGCTAAAACATGTTAATAGTGGCGGTGTTATGGTAGTTAATAACTTACCCTGTTATTTCAACGGTGAATACGTTAGGCTCTGTTCCTAATATAACTAATTACGCCTTAGAACTTGTAGAAGTACACCTGTGTGCGTGTAGAGCACACTTCTACGGGGTATAACATATAGGATGTTACATACTCACAGATACTGATTTACGCATCAAAGTGAATAACTTGTAGAACTCTAGTTTGCTAAATTCGAGTAAATATGGTGTTCTCGTACTAAGTGGATCACGTGATCGGTATTTGATATGAAGACACATTTTTTTTCTCTTGAATTTATTAGCAAACTTATTTTCTTCAAATTGTCCGCTTTGATGGGTATATCAATACCCTTAATTAGTATGTAACAGCACCCTTTAAGTAACACCTCGTAAGTGAACAAAGGTAAATAATACTGTGGTACTTGCTCAGCTCTACCTACAATAACACTTTTCTGTATCGAAAATAAAGATGTTTGTAGGTAACTATGAATTAAAGAAATTGGTGGCTCACCTATTTCAGTTTATCTGTAGGTCTCGTATCTAACAATATTGATTAAACCATTCATTATTGGGGGTATTGAGTTACGAGGAGCTTGCTATAGCAAAAACCCGAGCTTTTTTGCTAAACTAGTATGAGCAAACACGAATAGCACTTTAACAAATTGCTTGCGAAAGATAATTTTTCGCTATAAATGGTTATTAAACACTTACTTAACTAATTTAATTCCCTAAGTGCTGTAGACTTGATGGATAATTGGATATTATAGCATCTGGCAACACCTCAGGCTGTTCATAGAAGAGACAATATAAATAAAGCTTCTATAGACAAAAAACAGCAGCAGCTTGAACGCGGACCCGTGCGCGTTTGTAATAAAAGAGCTGAATGGACCACTGCACATCAAAGATGCGAAGGGCTCACAAACTAAGCTGCTCCGCGACTGCGCTGCTCTGCAAATTTGAAGTAACGTAGTGGTTCAATAAATTTCTTGTATAACATAATTATCAAATTTAAAAAAAATCGTTCAAAATATTAGTAAAATACCCAATTTCACTGTTTTAAACTATCACGGTTGTTCACTAAAGTTATATGATTATTTACGGGATATTTACCGTGGTAAGGTTGTGGATCAGGAGCTCATTCCACAACCTTACCACGGTAAATATCCCGTAAATAATCATATAACTTTACGCAATTATTTCAGTCACTTGGATGACATACTATTGTCATCCGATAAACCGAATTTTCCAGTTATTTTGATTTAAGCCAACCTACTAAACCGATTTTGATGAAATTTATATGGGACCAATCTGAAAGTATATCGTTAAAATTTAAATTAAATAATTTCTTAAATTGTTTCATAAATGACAAAGTTCTGAGGTAATAAACATTTGAAAAAAAAAAAAAAACTAAATGATAACTCCTTTTTTGAAGTCGGTTAAAAACTAGAAAGCCCGTGCTCCAGCTGTGCTGTAGCCTTAGAGAATTTAGGAGCAGAGGGGACTGATTAATATCACGAAAACATGCAGTTATTGAGTAGTAGTACGTGTATGAAAACATTGCTAGTAACAAGCATATTAATTTCAGATATGCTCAAAAACAAGTTTCTTTTAAACAAGCTGTGTAAATTACCTACTATACTATCATGACTGTTCCCGATAGCAAAAACCTGGGGCCTTACGCCTAGCTGTTTAAAGCAATCCAGTTTAAGTGATGTAAAAATTTTGCGCGACCGCAAACCGTATCTGGGCGCGTTAAGGCTCACGTTCGCGTGATTTTCGGAACTGCGCGGTTTTAATGTTAGTTTGACAACGCGTAATGAGTTGGGCGTAAGGCCCCTGGGTGTCTTCAAGTCGCATGTAAATCGGTTACTTCAAGGCAAGCGTGCTTCATTGTAGACCGCAGCATCGCTTAACATCAGGCGTGGCGGTCAAACGAAAGGGTGTTAAAAATAACTTACCTATTTATAAGCTAAAATTATGTGAACGATAAATAGTAAAAGGATAATAAGATGTATGATATAATAAGACGTGATAAGTCCCGATAAACGTTTAAAACATGTGTTCAAATCGCGAAAGTTTAATAATTACTAATAGTAAAAGGAGTTGTCAAGTAGCATACTTATTGCTCGAAGAACCGATAACCGATGGGGAAGAAAGGTTCTGGAGTGGAGACCACGAACCGGAAGACGCAGCGTAGGGAGGCCTCCCACTAGATGGACCGACGACATTGTGAGAGTCGCGGGCATCCAGTGGATGCAAAAGGCAGGCTGTCGTTCATAGGCCTATGTTCAGCAGTGGACGTCTTCCGGCTGATGATGATGATGATGATACTTATTGCTTTATAAAAATGTGTAGGTTTAAAGAGCTACTTTTTAGCACGCTCAAAAGCATTTTTTGGTGAGAATGTGTGTACGTAGCTTAATACCTACTCATAACAACAGGCAAGCAACCATGGTTCATGATTAATAATGCACGAATGAGGTAACGATGCATTCATTGAAATAGTAAAAGTGCTATCTTGTTAAGAACAGAGTAATTTCTAGTTCTTTGAAGTCGTGTTTACTGAACATGAACATTTATATGAGTTAGACTAATTTGATCCCTCAGAGCTGTTGCTGGATGAGAGGTATTAATTAAAACTGTTATTAGGTTTTTATAGCTGCATGCTAGTTACTGCTGCATTTCATTACGAGTTAACATAGCTTAATTAAGTTTTGTTTGAAATTACCTTTATTTTTCTATTTTCTTTGAGTATTTTATTATTTATTCAGACTCGTTAAATGCCGTTATACCTAATTGTAGTGACAGAAAAAAAAAGTTCTAGCAGTGCCCTTCCAGATTTCAGTATTTTTCCGAGATATTATGTTTTATACCGAATTGATGTTGGTAATGTTACAAATTGTTACTAAACTCAGTCCAAGCATTTATGTGACAGCTGTAATACCATTGTAAAAAGATCATTGAAAACCACGAATTCTGATTACTTTTGCTACGATTTTGAGCGTAAGACTCTACCAGGCACCCGATATCCTTCAGTGAAATAAATAATTATATAAAACTTTTTACAATATTATTGCATCAGTCAGAGCAAACAAACGCTTAGACCAAGTTTAGTAACATTTGGTTATCTGTGCAGTTTAGACATTGATATGACGAAAAAATCGTTTGTAATTACTTCTAAAATCTTAATTTGTAAAGTATACTCATCATTTTCTCTTGAATTTTATGCTAGACTTAACCAAAGATACTGTTATAAACTATCACGGTTGTTCACTTAGGTTATTTACGGGATAATCGGGAAATATCAGGAGCTCATTCCACAACCTTACCACGGTAAATATCCCGTAAATAATTATGTAACTTTAACAAAAGAGAATATAAATATGGCACCGTTGCGTTTGTAAACCAAAATAACGCACGCATGCGCAAGGCTTGTCTAGAATTCATTCAATTTCGTTTCACCTTGCAAGCTAATAGAATAAACGGGTACGGCGAAAATAGTATTCAATGAACCTTTCAGGCCTGTAATTCATTCTCGCTAAAGAAACGTATAAGATCCGTAGGTATTGTAGGTGTTAGTAAATTTATTTGCTTGGAAACTGTACGTAAGCTTTCAACCTGTAATAATATTTAAAGAAAAGAAGTGAGGTAAACATATTAATTAGGCACCTGTTTCACCGCCGGCGAGTAAGCGGCGAATAGCTATCGACTTTTTATTATCGCGTATAAAGTCCACGTTTGACCACCAACTCGCCTGTTGACTATTTTCGGTCAGTATATTAGCAAGCTGAAGAGGCTGTGGGCCGGTCAAATCCGTTGCAAAATCAATAACTGTTGGGGTAGACGCTTTCTAAAGCGGAGACCACGAATTGGGAAACGTAGCGTAGGACCAAGCGTCTGTCGTTCAGTCGCACCATGTCAAAAGCGCAAAATGTCAAACGGTCGCAAATTGTCTAAAGAGCAAAAATCCGAGGCGTACAATAATCAAGGAGTAAAATGTCCAATGCTCATATAGATCAAAGAGCGAAACGCAGGCTCGATGGCGTGGCCTTACATAGGCAGCTAGCGGATACTGGAAGAAAAACCCGTAAATTGGGCTGTGGCGTGCCTTGGAAGAGGTTTATGTCCAACAGAGGACTCTGATAGGCTGATCATGCTGATGATGATGAATTTTCGTAATAAAAGATTTAGTTCTGTTAATGTAATCTCTAATGGTAATTTAACCAGAAATAAGTTTTCATACAAGCGCCTTGTCTAAAAAATGTACCTACCTATCTATATTTTTTTAAATTTGAATGAAGTTATGAATATTAAATAGTCGTAAATAACTCACTTCTATTGTAACGCGTTGGCGGTTACAGGTGACTTAGCCAGGTGTACTTAGCAACAGCTGTACCTACTTTTTAAAATAAATTATAGGCTAGCGTTTGACCTTTATCTCGCCTGATGTGAAGCGATGTAGCACGCTTGCCTAGAAGAAACCGATTCACTCGTGATTTGAAGACACCCAGATTGTAACAGCGCATTCCACAGACTAGCAGACAATAAATGTAGAATCAAAGCGCTTCGTACGGGTTTTCGGAATATAAACCATAAAGCGGTGACGATTTTTCGTGCCTGCTCTGGCAGTCGATAGAAAAATGGGCAGGAGGGAATTAGATGATGCAACTCGATGTACACCAATAAAAGGTACTCTTTGATGCACACTCTCCGAAATCTATCCGATAAAATACCCGATAGACTAGCAACTTTACGTCGATGCTCAAGACTAAGACCTACGTACCTACAAGACCTACATGTTCTCACATCTATTTGAAACAACTCTGTTTGAATGTGTCTATTTGAATAAATTAATGGTGCTACAATTTGTGCAATTGCTTTAAATAGTAGAATGTTTGTTTTGTTTGAGAAATTCGTTTGGGAATTGTTTTTGAATACCTTAGTTCCGCCTCTAGATGTTATCTTTATCTAGTTATAGGTATCAAAGTCATTATTGTTTGTTATGGTACGTTTTTAATTGGAGTATTGATTGAGCGTGCCTAATTAGAGGCCTATGTCCAGCAGTGGCATCGATATGGGCTGAAACAAAGACAACACAGCCACATTAATATTATAAATGTGAACATGTGTAAATGTATATATTTATCCGCATTTTACACTGTAATAGATAACGGATCACCCTTTCGGGGGTAGGCTAAAAGTCCAGTAGTGGACTGTTAAAAGGCTGATTATGATGATAATGATGATGAAATAACGGATTTACATGAAATTTGGTATGGAAGTTTATGACCTGGATTATTACATAGGCCACTTTTTATCCTGGACATGAACACAATATAGTTTCTGTAGGATAGCGGGTAAAACCGCGGGGCGTTGCTAGCAGTAGACAAATGACATACTACAGTTTTCGGACATTATCTTTTTTATTTTCTACACGAGATTTTTACCTATAAGAATAGAGTCCCATTCTATTACAGTATATGTATTTGATATGGGCGATCGAGGTAGCGATCCGTAGCCAAAGAAGCATCAAAAGAACTACGCCTGCGTCCTCCGCTCTTGACCTTTTTACCCTACGATATTACCATTTGAATCAATGCTCCGCTGCCCGAAAATACTAAGTAGGTGCGACCCTAGATTTATTATAATAGACTATGTAAATCTACAGCTGTTTTTGTTTATTGAAATAGTTTTGAAAATAAATACTTATTATCTTGCGTTTGACCGCTATGCCGACGTCAACGACTTGTTTTTGTAGTACACCGTAGCATAGAAATCATAGAATACATACCTACTCCATAATGTTGATGACGTCTTTTTCTTCGACAGCTCATTAAAATAAGTTGGAAAAACAGATTTTGAAAATGTGACCGGAAGCTCGATTTTCTTTTTTCTATTTGCAAAACTCATCGTAGGCTTTGACGTAAACCAGCCGTGATTTGTTGGGTAGCAAGTATTCTACTATATCGGCCGCCCTCTCTTTCATTAACTTAGGTGTTAACACATCTTCTTCATCACTGTATGCATTTTAAATCGATTTATTACACTAAACTTCGTGTTCGTACAACTTACAGTATTCAAAATAGCGCCAATTTACTGATGACAGCAAAGAACACAAAACAGTTTTTATTTTAATGCTAAACTCCTTGTCGAAAATGTCGACCAATCAAAACTCGAGGAGTTATTTGCACAATGAGTTTGTATGTCGAGTATTCTTTGCACAATGAATTTGTATCGAGTATTTTTTGCGCAAGGAGCTTGCATAGCATTGCGATGGAGGTCGAATATATTGGTGTCTAAATTCAAACACCAAAATAGTGATTAAATGCTCTAAATTTTTTATTTTATTCACTGAAATACACGACAGTGAATAAAATATTTTATTAGAGGGGTAATCGTATAAACAAAACTATGTCACGCTGAACCATGCGCCATCAAGTTAAGTTTGATAGAACTCCACCTTGAAAACCGTATTTTTTATAGTAAAAATTTCTCAGACTCTGTTCTCTCAAATTTTGTTACTTAAAACAAGAAGAATACCTGGTTGCATTTTTAATGAAAGCTTGCAAACAATCTTGTTTCTGCCAGACCCCAGATTTTGTGCGCGGCCTTTACCAAATTAGGTGGTTATAAGCAAGTAACGTAGGGTACTCATAAAATGTATACAGGAGCGGGTTCGTGCCCCGTACAATTAATTTTCACTAATGACTGTGCCACCTGCTTGCAGACATTTTGTCTAAAATTAATCATGTTGTTGTGTGAATATGATATAATCTTTGTAGTTTATGAAGTGGCTCAAAAAATTATGTCTCAGCTGTCATGAGGCTTACTTCTGAAGAGTGAAACACTACTACAACTGTGACTCATGGTTTTATAACCACTGTTAAGAAAGCTTTAGTAGCTGTAATATTGACACATTTTGTTTTTATTATACGGGAATTACTCGCGTAGGTATCTAAAGCAACTAACAAACGAGACGGAGTTGGTTGACGGACCGCCGTCTGGGTGAGAAAGATACAATTTTCTCTTTCTCTCCGGTTGGTCAGACAGCGGTCCGTCAACCAAATTCACACGCCTGTTAGTACTATAAGATTAAGTCGGTTAATAAAACTATAGTCGGTAGAAACTATATCAATCAATCATTTATTTTGTCAATTCGGTACTGTTATGTACACTTATTAAAGTATACAATTAGTATGCTTTTTTAATTAGATTTTTATATTGTTTTAAAAACATTTGTCATTTAAATAGGCATGATCATAAATAGAGCAACAAAAACAAAATTAAAATTAGTTCAAAAATAAATAAGATTTAAGCATTTTAATTTAATTTAATTTTATGCTAGACAGAGAGCGCACTATACTGAGCCGTGACGTCACGGCTCAGGAGCGCCATACAAATTCTATATACTAACACACGCTTTGCGAGAAAGGGATAGAACACGCCCTCTCCATCCCCACCTAAAACTTTAAATACTCATATCTCAGAGATTTATCAGCCAATTCAAATTATTTTTTTAGTATGTGTAATGTATTATGAAATGTTATGTTATTATGTTTATATTCATCGCTAAGCCGGTTATTTGTAATAAATTAAACATTAGGAATCATGCCTATTCAAAGTTGCCACCTTTTTGAAAATAAAAGTTGGGATATCCGATGAGTCATCGTTGATTGGGGGTACAAAAATGGCCAAAATCAGCCTTACGTAATTAATAAATGGCTCTCTAGTCAACGCGTAATTTTTGCGACACGTCCTAGTGCTGAGCACAGAAAAGAGATATGAATTTTTTTCTCTTCTGTGGTGCTGAGAGTGAAAGAATTGAGCGATCGTCACAAGCTCAAAAAAAAACAGGCTCGAAATTATACATTATTAGGACGCGGGACAATATCAACTGTCCCAGCAGAATCGACACAGATGACAACCCTGTAACATAGATAACTTATCTATAGTCGGAGTAACCGTTTTATAATCTTACGCGAGTAATTACCGTTTAATAGTTTTTTTTTTAACAACGCCGACTTAGTTCTCCCAATTATATAGTGTCTCTGGTTTAAGTCAATATAGCACATTGAGATTTATACATTAGTCGTTGATATAGCATGGTGGGCGATTATCAGACAAATGACACTATGGCCCGGGTCACTATCATTTCCATGTCAGTGACAGCGACAATTACAGAAATAGAGTCCTTTTCATGAAAGAAGTCCCACGGCAAACAGCGGAACTAAATTTCTATGTTGTAGTTGTCAGGTGTTGTTAACTGTGTTTGGACGCTAGTGGGATTTTTAGTAATTTTCCATCGTTAAAGAGTCGTGTACGATGCCAAAAGTTGTTAAAGTTCTACTCGAGAAATGATACTGATAGTGATTGATACGCGATGACAGCGCCGCGTCTGGGGGACTTCTTTCATGAAAAGCACTCTAATATATATTGTCTGAGAATCGGTCACTGATATATTCATAATTTATTAATTTAGCTATAGATAAGAATATGCCTAAGTCTAAGTATTATCCTCTAGTATATAATCTTTGGTATTATTGACCATGAGCGTGGATTTTGTTTGAAGGTGAACGCTAGATAAAGCTCATTTCTCTAAATGACAGGACAAGGGTAGGCCAAAAGTCTCTTGGGGGACATTGGTTTTATATTGGTATTTTAGTTCGCTTCAATCATGAAATTAAAACAAGTGTATAAGTTAAAATCAAATAAACCCATGACTAATTCAGAGTTCACAACCTTTAACTACTTACTGGACAGAGTTTTATCCAGTTTTATATAACATATAGCTAAGAAATCCACGAAATGAAACCTGCTATCAAATAAAATTTAAAAAACGCGTTTAATTCGATCTGGAGGAAAAAGGTAGACACAAATATCCACTTTCACAAACTATTACCTCAAAAGCGAATATAAACCTTCTTTGTTTTGTTGTGAGTAATAAGGTACAGTTATCAGTACTTTTATAATTACTCTTAACATAGGCGTTAAACCACAAGCCTACGACGCTAGGTGATCGTGCAATTATGCACAGATCGTTAAAGAGTTCGAACGACTAGCTACTTTGCGTTTAAGTTTCTCGAATCTATATATTCAGTTCTTTTGTCAAAACAAGTTTTGGCGTTCAAATTAAAATAACGCTAAATACACTACCCTTCTTTTAGCGTTGCGTTGTCAGGTAAAAATAACCATAACACTCCTACTCCCACTCCTCTCACCTACTCGTAGTATTGTTTATAAACTAAAAAGTCCCTGAAAAGAGTGTCTTGCCTCTGATACATTTTGTATCTGACCACTTACTAATATCGTAGAACCGTGCAGCTGGCACATTTGATGTCGACAATTTGATCATATTTTGTATAGATAATAGTGGGATATTGCACAGTATTAGGTAACTCTGTGCGTCATCGCAATTGATGCGCGGAAGGGGTTTCGACTGATGTCGACCGATGTTATAATAAACCGCCCATTTTCGCACAACCACGCACCAACAAAAGTAGCCGATTATTTGTGCAACAAAAACGAATTAATACGAGTTTTAGATGTAACATTACTGATTAACTTGTCACTAACAAAGATAGAACAACCCAATAGGAGTCTATAATTTTTTTATTAATTATTTGTTTATTCACTGACAGACAACGCACACCATACGCCGGTGGCTATAGATGCATGAAACGTTGAAAAAGTATTCCTTAAATAACGAAAATTAGGAAGAAGCAAGTATTAATGAAAAATCACCCTATAAAGGGGTTGTATATGAATTCATAATTGCCGGAGTACTCGCGTAATAAACATAAAAAACATACAGTCGAATTGATAACCTCCTCCTTTTTAAAGTCGGGTAAAATGTAAAATACACGCTAAAGAATCCGTAAAAAGTTTTTTAGTTTCAATGTTTATTAATCTCGAAGCATAAGAAATTATTTTTCAAATTTAATATAGGTACTATGCAGAAGTAAATAAGAACAAGTTTCACTGTTTTGAAAATACACCCTTAAAGAGGTGAAACGGGGTGTCAAATTTGCATTACTTCAGGTCCAAGCAAATATCTAAGACTCAAGCTTAAAAAAACACAACCTATTCTATCCATTTCACTTCTGCTTTGAGGATTACATCACCGGATAATATTAGATATTGTTAGTTCAAAAAAGGTATAGGTAGTATATGTGTAGAAATTGTAGATTATTTTGTAAGTATGCGCGAGCGAAGCCGTGGGCACGAGCTAGTATATTATAAGCGAATTAATACTCTCTCACTCATTGACTCTACGCTGTGCGTCTCTACAAAGTAGTGGCAGGTAGATTACCTATGGATTGTAGACATCAGCAAAAAATAATATTACGACAGGCCCGAATTAAGGGAGAATCAAAAGACGAACGTCGAACGTCGACGTGCGAACTTTATATAAAATCTAAATAATATGTCGCGGGCAACAGCTAGTAATGTTATAAATGAGAAAGTTTGTTTAAAAATGCGCGTGTTTGTTTTTATAACTCCGTAACGGCTCAACCTATTTGGATGCTTAGTATTAGAAAAATTTACAGTTTCTCAAGCAAAGCAAATCTCTAGCTGATGTTACTACTGGTTAATAAATTGATCAGCTCGCCGCTGACACATACCGACCTATGAGTATAATATGTAAATGTCGTATAGCGTTTTTAGGGTTCCGTATCTCAAAAGGAAAAAACGGAACCCTTATAGGATCACTTTGTTGTGCGTCTGTCGGTCTGTCAAGACCCCTTTTCTCTAGAACGCGTTGAGGTATTGAGTTTAAATTTATATCAAATACTCGAATCTACGATTTATTTTAGCTGTGAAAAAATCAATTTTGTAAGTCAACGCGATCAAAAGATATGACCGTTTATGTTGCATATTTTCGCAAATATTGCGATTTCACAAGGGGATCAAATCTATAGGGTACTTTCCGTTGACGAAGACTCATGAAATGTGGGAAGAAGCAAGGTCTTACAGCACGTGGAAAGGAAAAATCCGAAATATGTTTTTTGCCATTACAAACTTACATTTTGTAGTTGGTAGCACCTGTTTCCTTCCTACAAAGTTAAGTTTGTCATTCAATATTTCAATCTTTTTAACCTTTTTGTCAAAACTCGATTTGCGGGATGGATCTACATACATATTTATTAAGTTTTTACGGAAACCTCAGGGTGCGAGTCCAACTCACACTTGTCAGGTTTTTTTATTTCAATAGGTTAACTTCCGCTGCGAACAAAAATCTTTGATCTTTATGAAGTCCCCGGCCCGAAATGCTAGAAAGGTTTCATAGCTGGAAGTAATAAAATTTTGTTTTATTACAGGAATTTTCCAAGGTGTAGGAGTTCTTCAGCATGCCACCTAAGTAAGCTAATAAATGTTCGTAGAATTTTGTGGTGACACTAGAAACGGCTTTTCAGCTTTATGACATCGAGATCATAAATTCATTCATAGTGGCTGTTTTAAAGCTTCATTTGTTCATGATAATATACGTCGTTGGTGAGTTATACTTTCAGCCTACAATGCCTGTTATATTGTATAGATGCACGCTAAGGGTCATTTATCATATCAAACACATGTTGCACTCCATTGTCATATTAGTGCGATAAGCATTTCTAATAATATTATCGTTTGTAGAAGAGAATTTATGTCTGTTTATGCACATGACACATTATTGTGACAATTCTAACACGGAAGTTAGAAATATGGAGCCTACATGTTAGATAACGTTACAATAACGAATATAATATGCATGTTTTATAGCTTGAAGTATATGTGGAACCACGACATCGGTCCCGTCGTTAACCTTCCATAATCTAGGCAAATGTTTACGCGGGTTAATGTAGATTAGACTGTTCCGTGTCTCTTATCATTAGGCGTCCTGCAACTTTTATCACTTGAAATTAGTTCTTCGACCTCATTTTCTGTTTAAATAAGCATAAAAACGCGCGTCAGAAACGATTTCGGCTACGCAGAGCAGGTTACCCGGAGGATTTATAGGGCTATCAATTGTATCAAACAAATTGCTTTTCGGCTTAGGTGGGTATACATATAATGGTCGATTTAAAATGTTTTCGTAAACTTTTGCTGCCTTGATTTTTATAAAACATTTTTTATTTTTATAAAACGTCCTCGAGCTTTAAAGTTTACAAACATAAGTGAAAGTTTTCTCTTCTGAAAACACATAAGAATTTTAAACTTTTCCACATTTAAGTTAAACCTTGTTCTGTAGGTAAAATGCAAAGTGGTGAAGTGGGAGCGATGGTGGCCGAGCGGCGAGCGGTAGCATATGCGCTTTACAATCTGATGGCACCCAGTTTGATCCTCGGTCCTGCACCAATGACTTATTTAGTAAATAAATAAATTAAGTGCAGTTTCGTGCCATCGCTTAAAAACGGTGATCGTCAGGAGGAAACCGGTATGACCAAGAACCTCTAAAATTTAGACATATGACATTCACCAACATGCACTGGGCCAGTATGGTGGATTAGGGCCCATCCTCTCTCTATGAAAGAAGGCCTGAGTCCCAGGAGTGGGAACAAAAGGCTGAAATTATGATGAGAGTAGAGACAGGCGCGACTCATGGTGGAGCGCATTGGCATCGCAGTAACGTGTCACTTCGTAGTTTTCCCTTTCTGAGCCTTGTTGGAGACGGAAATGACTTTAGAGAACCGTCATAAAGTCGTAACGAGAGCGCAAATTGCCTCAATTTGAGCTGAGACATGATTAAACAAGCTCGCCGTTCTTACATGACGCGATGTAGGGTGAAAACTGTCTTAACTTTTTGATGTTTGCATTTCAGTAATTTCCGTTTCGGAAACACTATTTTCTCGGCAGATATGTTGGGAATGGCGCAGTAGACAACTTTTAATGGGTTTATTTTCTTTTTGTGTCATTTCTGACGTTTCAGACTGACAGTGGATATAAAGTTGGGTTGAAACTGTGGGTTGTTAATTACATTCATTGACCTATATGTACTACGTACCCAATTTCTTTGATTACATTTGATAAAAGTTATTTAAAATAAAAAACAGAAAAATAGATAAAATTAATATAATAATAGATTAAATCTAAATAGATAGAGAGATAGATAAAAGTTTATAATAATGTTCATAAATATTTTCGGTCAATAGATGCATGGTGGTTAGGTGTCAATGCATAAAACTTACGAACGAGATCCTTGGTATAAGAATCTATAATTAACAATGTAGTCTGATATATATACATACGATATATTAAACAAGGATGAGTTCAAGGATTACAATAAAAAAAAGTTGAGCTAAAATACTAGTGTAGCAAAAAATAATTAAAAAAATAGTATAGTTCGGTACCATTATACCGTTAGGACTTATAGGTTAATTAAAAATAAATGTATAAACAACAAATAACAAGAGATGTTATGAATAGTAATCATTATACACAATTATCATTATGTCACTAAAATAGAAGGCCGCCAAAAATATGCGACTACAACGAAATATTCGAATCAAATATTATGACTTCAAAATATTATGACTAGATACGTATGACGAATGAGTTTATAACAAATTAGTAGGCCGCCCCGGCTTCGCACGGGTATAGATATATAGCCTATGTCAATCGGGGATAGCGTAGCTTCCCAACAGTGAAAGAATGTTTCAAATCGGTTCAGTAGTTTCGGAGCCTTTTCAATGCAAACATACAAACAATAAAATCTTTCCTCTTTATAATATTAGTATAGATAACATTATGCGAATGAATATGTCACCCTTTACAATATCATAGACAGGCCTTCTCCCAGCAATGGGAACATGAAAGGCTGATAATGACAATGTTGTCAGAAATTACATAGCTAAACATTATCTCGTGCTTTAGAAATCAAGAAAAGCACAATAAAAAATAAATTAGTTCGTTCAGTCCAAGTAGGTGATTTTAAGTCAGTTTTAGGCCGACTGAAGCTGAAGGCTTTTTACGTAGCTTAGTGGTAGTTGCCATAAGACAAAACCGGGACCTACAGTTTATTGTGTCACCTGATTCACAGTAGCATTCCGTCGTAAACGCCACTTGCTGTCACTCTTCCAAAGAATTACCGTATGGCCTGTTGCTTAACATTGGTGATCGTATAAGAATACCTTGTCGAGATATCCAATATCATTAATGTCTTAGACCTTCTTATCTAATATCTATATAAGTTTAATATACAAAGCTTTAACAACCTACTTAGTCATAGACCATGAGAAGATTTGTGTTTTGAACGAATCTCTAGTCTAATTATTCTTTTACAGATATGTTTCTGCTAGATACTTCTGCAAAATAGCGTCCGATTCAATCAAACCATAATAAGTAGTTTAGATAATACGTAGGAAAATAAACTAAATTTATATTACATTAGGTACAAACTAAGACAAAGGCAAAGGATATAATCGCTTATATAGGTCGTGTCGTGAGCCTCTTAGTGCCCTCGTACGGTTGGTGTACAGGCAACTTGTTCACAAGTTGGAAACTAATTTCCTGCGCCACAAAGCAATCGCCGAGACCCGAGACCGATGTGCGCTATCTCTGATACACACGCTGCGGCACGTCTCCCTCTGATTTGATTTTTATTGCCGTTTCCAATTTTCAGGTTTTAATTGCTTTTTGTGATATGCATCTGTTTGTTTTATTTTATTGTTTTGATACTTCTAAAGTTTTAGATCAAATGGCCATAGAATAGAATTCCGTTCGCGGTGTTTTTCCTAAAAAGCTCGTATACGTACCAGTGATAGAAGAAGTTAAACAGCATAGTAGGTACTATAAATAACAATATAGAACTATAAAAAATTGCAATATACCTAATATTGCAAGTCTGGGCACGCACGATTTAAGATTTCAACGTTGATGGTTTTTTTAATTTGATAGCTTTGGTTTAGCAAAAATGTTTTAAACCATTATAAATATGAATAAATACCTACGGCCACTTAGGAAAAACTCAAGATTTGGCGTGAAAGCTAGAAGAACTCTCATTATTTGAAGGCATCCCCGAATCATCTTTGCAATTTTATGTTTGCCTAAATAAAAACGTACCTATTCTTTGACGTTGAAATTTTTTTCCTGTCCTGTTTTATGGTTTGTCCTGTGTTATGGTCTGAAATCACAGATTGGAAGTTACTACGTGCATCAAATATTCTGTGGCATATACAAGTTATTTAAAATCCATCTACGTCTTTACCTATTTCGAAATTCATTTTTTGGCCTTGAAACTAACTAGAATCTGCAAGGGAAAATGGAGTTCGCAGTGTGGATTGCACACGCGAATGTTGATTTTAAACTGATGTTTGTGTTGCCCGACCGAACTGGGTTGGTTATGAAAATACCGCTAACGTTGAATGCACAACTTTGCCTGTGTGCATTAGAACCTGAATTCTATGATGTTTTTGGAGTAAGAATGTTGTTCTTGTAGTTATTTGAATTAAAAATAAATAGATACTTAGCTTGTTTTTATAGCTTGTTAGCTTTTTAAAATAGTTTCTCTTCTTTTTTGATTAATTACAAACGTATAGTGTAATGGAATAATGACTCCATAGTGTATTTTTTGATCGCAGCTCCATAGGCTCAATTCTCAATACCGTATCGACGTATTTTAACAACAAGTTTTGCCTCCTCTATGGTGCTGTCAAAGTCCTGACATAAATTGAAAAATTATGACAAAATAAGGGCGACGGGAGCTTATGTTACAGCTGCAATCCGCGGTTTAATCCGCGTGGACATTTCATCAGGAACCGTATTTTTTCTGGGATAAAAGTATCAGTATGTTACTCTCCAGCCCTTTATTCCCAATATCACCTATTTTGTTTTATTCTCTTTAACATTTTAAACCATTCGAACTCTTTATACGTTTCGTTTTAGGTGAATATTAAGAAAATAATATTAACTAATTAACAGAGTTCTCGATTACAAGAATGCCTCTGAACTAGTGTTACGCCTTACGAAGAAAATGCTTTTATAAAAATACTTTTAAAACTGCCATTAAAACGTAAAAAGGCTGTGTAGATAACTTGTTGCTCGTGCTGTTAGTGCTACGTGGTATGGGCTGCGGAACAGTCGACAAACACAAACACTGTTTATTTGCGCTACGACCGCTGAGATATAATCTGTGTATCATAAATAAAGCAAAGGAGGCTCCACCGCACGCTCCGTTGTATGATGCGTAATGTTTAACTTTCGAACGATGTATACAGGCTTCGTAAGTGCACTTTTTGAGCAAATGCTGTGTTGTAAAAATATATTTGTGGCTCGTATAACAAAAGAAGAATCTAAACGCTTCGTTTGAGTTTTTATTATAATTTTTAATTTCCCAATGAGCTTTAGATTTGGAAATTTAAATATAGCTGGATGACAATACAATATTTACTATATTGATGATTTTAAAACGTGCTGATTTAGCTGTATCAACAATTTTGTTCGAACGCTTACTAATTTTGAAATCGGGTCGTAAATTTGTTATTATTTTAACCTACGTTGTAGATTGCAAATGTCTCCTAGTTGTCCAGATTTTGGCCTTTGTAAATAAATAAATAAATAAATATTTGGGACATTTTTGCACACACGGTCCTCTGACCCCAAACTAAGCAAAGCTTGTGATATGGCTGCCAGAGACTGATATAAGTACATATAAAGTTTTAAATACATACTTAAATAGATATTAACAACCAGATATAGAACAAACACAAATGTTCATCACACAAATGTTTGTCCTACGTGGGAATCGAACCCACGCCCTCAGGCTCAGAAGGTAGGTTCACTACCAACTGGCCTAACGGGCTATCTACCTATAAATACCTTAGCATATAAGAGTTTAATATAAAAAGAAAAAGGAAGTTTGTTATTTGAAGACTTTTTTTACACGGTAGCTGAGTGTGCAACAAAAAATTGTATCCGTAGCTAAATGGAGTTCTAAAATTTCCACGAAAAGCTATTATTTTGTTTAGAAAATAAAGGTGGTATGATGGTGTATGGTGGTTCACACATAACTCTACAGAAAAGTTGTTCACACTGTACAAGATCAACTTAACTTTTCCTCAAAACTGAACATAGATTATGAATATCGGAATCACTTATCTTACAGACCATAAATTCCATTCATAGTGAAAGTTGAGGCCAGGGCGGGCGGCGCCCTGCTGGGCTCTAATTAATTGCGAGCGAGGCTATTTTTGGAATTCAAGGACACTAGAACGTGCCCAGAATTATAATCAAATAAAAATGGGAAATCGATAGGGGATAATGAGTTTACCACTATAGGTGATGGTTTGGGCGGCCAACGGTTCACTCAATGAATATCTTTAGTTAAATTAACTGCTAAAAAAATTGTAATAGTAGTCAATAGTGTGGTACAAGAATAGTCATAAATAAATCGAAACTCATTTTATATTGAAGTGTAATTCTTTTTAATAGGTTTTTTATTTGTCTATACATCTATAAAACATTAAAAAACGAAATTGTTCATTTGTTTATAGTATTTAGATATGTGATGGTAAAGTCTTATATTAAAAGAATGCTTTACTATGATCGACCCTTAAAATCGATCGATCGGCGTTCAAATTAAAATATACTTCAGTCATTTGGACTATTAGATTGTTATACAGGTTGTTGTATAATATGGTGTCTGACCAGCGACGGTGTTATTCACATAAGTGATTCAATTTATATCGTCCTGAGTGAGATTGAGTGAGATTAACAATAAAATTATCTTCCGTTAAAAACATTGAAACAAACTTAAAAAACAAAGAATGTTTTTCAAAGACAATAAATAAATAGTTACGGTTGACTTGATAGTGATACGACCGCAATTAAAAAGGAAATTAAGGCCTATAAGTTTCCTTTTGGACTTAACTCCCAATTGAGCTAAGTTGTTAGCGCCATTTTGTGAAACTTATCGGAAGTAAGACCCTGGCCAATTGACATCGGCGAGCGTGACACCACAGATGTAATGATAGATGCTACACGTGATCATCATTATCATTATTCAGCTTTTGATGTTCCCACTGCTGGGACACAGGCCTTCTCTCAGAGAGAGAATGGGTGTGCCTTATACTACTATGCTGGCCCAGTCACAGAAAAGAGAAGTAAATAGAACGGAAATGAAAGGAAAATCTGTCGCCAGGCCAGGTATGATAGAACCTTGATTGAACAATCTTATTTATGTCAACGCATCGAACTCCGCATCCAAAGAACTTGGACCTTACCTTTTTCTTTTTTCTCAAAGTTCTTTGTTCGCATCATAGTTGCTAACTGATTTCGAATGTCTGACGTTTCGTTTATATGGGTGCAACTGGCTACAACAAATTTCTTACAAAAAAGCCTTGACAGCTGATCTAATTTAAACAAAACAAAAAACAACTCTTTTCTGTGGGCCCAGTGCATGTTAGTGCTACACGTGATGCTTGTTGTTTATTTGCAGTTTCTAAAAAAATACAATTTTATTACGACTTTGTTTTGAAATTGTAAGTGATAAGTGATAATTTTTAATAAATCCTTGTAAACGTTCTATGTAGGTTTGAAATCTTCCTGCCTTTCAAATGATCCGCTTAAATTTTCTTTGGTTTTACACAACATGGTGTATAAACATGCAAAATGAGAATACTTTAGCTTTCATATTTCTGGACTCTGGATTGCTTAGGATGATTATAGCTCTATTTATAGAAGCAAAGTTGTACCCAGCTACCTTAGTTGTGTCATTGCTGCTTTTCAACACATTAGATTGGCACCGTAGAAAGTGCGAGGGAAATAGACTGCTTATCCCATTTGTGTAAGTTTGAATTGAATAGGTTAGGTAAATTTTGCATTCAGTGGACGCTATGTGGAATGTCAGGTCCATTTAGATTGCAATAAAGCAGTTGCCTATAATGCAGCCACACCGGCGGCCTACCGAGCAAGCCCCGAATCTCTGGAACATAGCCAATTGCAATAATTTATTCCTATTGGATATGCAAACTATCACAATATTCCAGTAAACGTATTAGTGTTCGTTTCAAATCCAATTAAAAACGAGGGTTCTAAATACTCTGCTCTATCACCCCAAAAAATTGTTATTCTAAATAAAATTCTGCTTCTGATTCAACTGTAATTAAATCAGCTGCATATTGAGTAGACGATAAATGCTAATAGGAATTATTATGTATTTTTCATAGCTTAGCGTGTGAATATTATGAATTTAAATGACGTGTAGCCTTATATTGCTCGATTTAATTGAAAGTTGTTCAATTGTTTGTTCAATTAATCCGTCATTGTCAATAACGATTGGTTTTGTTGTGTCAATTTGTTATAAGGTATTTGCTTTCACATTTTATACTAAGTTAATGCATATTCTACTTAAACTGTGAATTAAAGTAGGTATAAAATTAGTTCAATCAGCAAATATGATAATATGACATATCTGCGAAGATACACCACCTCATGGTTTCTTCAAATAGTTCACAGTACAAGTATACAATGTTCAGTTAATTCGTTAATTGTATTGTATCATTAAGACTTTTTTTTACCACACTTAAAATAGGTTCGTTTTATTGCGAAATGTGAGAAGACTGCTATTCATTATTCAACACATAATTTTGAGGGAAGATTTTCCTTTAATTTAAATAAATAAATAAAACAAACGAGAAATTAATAAAAAATAGTGCTCACAACAAAGTCTTGTTTTTTAGTAACAGTTTTATCTAAGGAGGTTTCAATGCAATTCAAATTTTTGTACAACTCTTAATTATTTTGACAAAAAAGGAACGAAAACCGTATTTTTAGCGTTTTGATTCTATTAAAAGTAATATATATAGAAAATTTAATTTCTGTAATAAATAGATCTGTATTTTTTATATACAATATATATATTTATTTATTCAAGTTTTGAAAAAACTCAACATTTCAACTAATTATCTCCAAAGTTATATGATTATTTACGGGATATTTACCGTGGTAAGGTTGTGAATCACATGACTTTAGTGAACAACCGTGATAGCTTAAAACAGTGTTTTAATTATCTCCAATTTACATAAGTAGTTTTTAGTAAAACCCTTGGAGGGGAAAGTTTGACACTGGATTTCGTTAAATTACTGACATAAAATAAACAATTTTAATGTTATGGTTTACTTGTTTTATATTCATCCTGAATACTATGGCTTCATTTGTTAGTTTTATGCCCAAAATGATGTCTGTCTATGAAAATCCAGATAGATAATTTGAACGATTAGGTACATTTTGTACTATTCGTACTCATTCGTTTTAAGATATAAATATACCTACTTGAAAAAAAGTATCTGAAATGAAGATAAATGCATGAAATTTACATTGTCATTTCTTGTTTGGCTGTATAATCATTTTGGTGCACTAATAGTAAAAGGTTTTTATCATTATAATATTTTGTCACGACAAATGCAGTGCAGAGCTGAAAATTAGATAGAAACTAGCGATTTAACCTACGATGCCAACCTTTATCGAAAGTTTGAAAGGAGGTTCTTAATCTGCTTTTAATAATTAAACCATAAAAATCTTTTGATTATTCATGACACCTTCAACAATTTCCTCGTACACGTATAGTAAAACTCACTACATATGACTTGGGGAAAACTACAGATTTCAAGCACGGGTTGATTAAGGTGGATTATAATATCACCCTCGTTAATAATCTATTGGTTTACCCCTCGTAAAGTTATCCACAGTGAGCTTGTAACATATAAGATCATTGATAATAATCTATGTGAACACATGCTCTATAAGACCAAGAAACATAATAATCCATGTGAAGAGTAACGTTAGCTTGGACAGTAATTAAGATTACCACTTTGCACACTTGCACTGAGCTACACATAAGCTCCTAATGACATATAACGAAGGGTGTCACTTGTTTTCGTGGAATGAACATACTAACTATGGTGGATAGCAGCACACACCAACAGGAAGATGATTATATGTATACCTAGTACTTACACATATCTACATTTTAATTTATCGTAAATTTCTGCTGATTCATCTTGAGCGACGACTTAGGCCCAAACTATCAATTACATTGCAAGAGAGACACAATTTCCTTCAAACTATAATCTCACCTTTACTCAAGGTACCCTTATATAACAAAGGTGGCCTAATGAGAAGTGGTCGCATAACCATCCATCAACGTTCCACCTTCCTAATCCCATAAAATGTTTCATTTAATCAAATTTTAAAGCGGCTTAACCCAATTCCGCTACGTTGATAAATTGTGCTTTGTAATAATCAGTTAACGAACCACGATTTGATAATTTAGACATATAAGATGGTTAGGTACACTTTGAAGCTTAATTGCATTTTGATTTACATAAGGAATTAGTACTTGGTGATGTTAATAATAATATTAATAAGGATAAGGCAGATGCCGTTTCTCATCCTATAGATCTATTCTCCTATCCACTATTTGTTCACGTCAATAACCCAGTTTTTTAGGGTTCCGTACCCAAAAGGTAAAAACGGGACCCTATTACTAATCCTACGTCTGTCTGTCCGTCTGTCCGTCCCTCCGTCCGTCTGTCCGTCTGTCCGTCTGTCCGTCTGTCCGTCTGTCCGTCTGTCCGTCTGTCCGTCTGTCCGTCTGTCCGTCTGTCCGTCTGTCCGTCTGTCCGTCTGTCCGTCTGTCCGTCTGTCCGTCTGTCCGTCTGTCCGTCTGTCCGTCTGTCCGTCTGTCCGTCTGTCCGTCTGACCGTCTGACCGTCTGACCGTCTGTCCGTCTGTCCGTCTGTCCATCTGTCCTACCTATAAACGGCTGTATCTTTCGAACCGTAATATAGATAGCCAGTTGATATTTTCACAGAATATGTAATGTTACGGCGAATTAACTAAAAAGTAATTAAAAAAAAAAAAAACTTAATAGGATATGGGTCCCTATACAACAAACGTACTACACGTATTTTTATATTAGCTCTAATGTAAAAATGGTAATACGTACAAGCGTCGGTACTTAGATGGGTGACCGCCTAGGCGTGATATCTTTTTGCACTACCTACTTTTTTATTTTGTGGTAGTATGCTCGAGCCCGACTTGCACTTGGCCGGTTTTTATATGTTTCCCAACTAGTTTCATATCATCAAGATCATGCCGTTAAGGGTAAGCTGTTAATTTACGGTGTCTTTGTTTGTGTTCCATGAATTGTTAGTTGAGATGGGAGCTATGAGTGTAACACGTTTTTTTCCGCATATATACAAGTCTACTATGATAAGTTTATATGAAGAACTAAAATTATTATATCCGAAACAGAATCCCGAGTCCTAAATCCATAACATTCGCTCTAATATAGTTTTACGACAGTACCAAGACCCTGACACATTGACCTATGACAATTCTATTTGCATGTGACCATCATGTCACTCATAAAATCTTCGCGCCTTTGCCATGGATAAGCAGTTGCTTACGTAAATTGTTCCAGTAGATCGTGGAACTAAAGGCTGGTTTACATTATCTTAGCCATTAGTAGCACTAGAATGCGAGTGCTTTAGTAGTTTTGGTGTTTTTCCAGTAGACGTTTACACTTCTTCGAGTAGGTACATTGCCATTTAGTCGCAATGCAGAATAATTATGGGCAAGCAACGTCAGGAAATTTGATGCGACCCTACGCAAAATAACGATTGTTGTGATGGATCAAATAAAGGAAGAGTTTTTTTTTTCAGTTTGCCAAGATGCCAACGCGCTTTCGCGTCACGCGTTTTCTGCCTATTCGCTAATGCACTCTGCTAGAGTTGTTACTAAATTGTCTGTACAACTACGAGTAGCGAGGATAGTGACTTTCGGGTGGTTGAGCAGATAGTTTAGGAGAAAGGAGACGCTAGATACAACAGAAAAACGATTCTTTTTGATTTTAGAAGAAAGTTGAGTAGAATTATACTAATACGAGTAAATACTCTTGCCCTTTCCTTGTAATGGTGCATTTTTTATTTGGTTAGCAAGTACTAGATGGTACATATTATGGTGGTGATGGTCTGGATAGATAAATCCAATATCAGTTATCAAATTAATGAAATCTCAAGCTCGGCGCAGACCTGCGAAACCTGTGGACACCGTGAGCGAGTAATGCGTACACGGGGGAAAGTTTTGATTAAAAATCATTGGTGGCACATACTTGGAAATAATTTCAAACATTTCTATAGACATCTGTCATCCAGTCTACCTGATTGACCTGAGACCACGGACACGGCAAATTGTTTCAATTAAATACTTGTTTTACTACAGTTATTATAATTACTGACCGTAATAGTTTAAAAACACAGATTTAGGGTGAAAAGTCTGTATAAAACAGTGTTTTCCTAAAAAAATACATTAGTGTTATTTTGTAGTGATATAACTCTTTTGGTGAACACTCTCCAAAAGAATCTCCTCAGGCACGTCTGGGGAAATATTACACCTTTACAACTTTAGGAAGTCAACCCCCAAGAAATGTTGTTTCCCGGGTTGAAAGGCAATGTTTTCAGTGGAATTACAGGGCATAAAGAGATATAGTATCGGATATCCCATCGTGTCGAGCACAATGCATTGCCACGCAGGATCTTGAATTGTTGAATATTACAATTTTGGGTGGCACTGAACTGTTAGAAAGCTTTAGGTGAGAGACAAGGAAGTCTCATCACACGTTGCAATTTTTTTTGCAGGTTTTGAGTACATCAGAGTCTCAATAGAAGATAAGTACTAATGTAAACATTTTTAATATTGTACGTTGAAACAATATAAGCACAAGAGTCGTTATCGACGACAAGTCTTTTCTTTTTTTACATAAATAAAATCCGTAACTTTTTAAATGGAAAATTTTGCCGGAGCAATTTGGGTATAAACTCGGCAGCGGAATATGAGCCTCGTATGGCGGTGGCTGAAGGCCGCATGAAATGCTTTTATTGAAATAACAAGAATTTGGGTCTCGCCACTCTGCCCCCGGGCTCTGCGCTGTGGCTCGAGAGTAGGGTTACCATTTTGAATTTGAAAGGTACCGACAAAATGCCAGACATTTCTAGAAAAATCAGGACCTTTAATTAGTAACAAGAATAAAGGTAAAACACTATTTTAAACTATCACAGTTGTTCACTAAATTTATATGATTATTTACGGTAAATATCCCGTAAATAATCATATAAATTTAAGAATAAAGGTATATTAAACAAAGCAAACAAAAAAAAGTAAGAAGCTATCCGGACATAAATCCAAATATATTAAAAAGCCGGACAAAGCTCAGAAAAAAGCAGTAAGTAACGGGCATGTCCAGACAATAAAAATGAAGAAAAAATTAAAATTTAAAAACCCCACGACAAATTCAGAAAAGAGTTCATAACTTTTAAACTGCCAAGCAGATTTTGATCAAATTTAGCCAAGGTGGTTCCTTAGCAATGAAGGTTTCATTGCGATGGCTTTTTAAATAGGTCCAGTCGTTTTGGAGAAAAATGGTAATAGACATCCAAACACATACTCTTGACCCAAATGAAAATACCTTCTCCGTTATGTTGTGAGTAAAAAAATAAATCGCACGTAGCTTAGCGCACGTTTTACAGAAATTTTTCATCTTTGTCATAAATCCGGATATATTAAAAAGCTGGACAAAGCTCAGACAAAAAGCCGAAAGTCTGGACATGTCCGGATAAATCCGGACGGATGGTAACCCTTCTCCCGGGTGCTGTGGCACATTCGTATAACAGTATAGTAGTTGTTCGCCCGAAATGAGAACTTGTGACTCCTATATCTTCGCAACCCCTTAACCGATATTTCTAAAATTCAAACTTCAAAAATGTAATAATATGAACTACTTGCCTACAAAATTTCATGAAGATCGAATCAAAATTAACCAATTATGCAAAAAATATACAAACATACATATATATATACACCAATTTGTTTCGGTAGAACCATTCAGATAGTCCGCAATCGAGCGGCGTTCTTCCTAGGTCGCCTCAGCCCCCTCCTCGGCGAGCGTAGTAAATTGTCACTTAGAAATAAGCTGACAATTTACAAAACTTGCATCCGCCCCGTCATGACTTACGCCTCTGTGGCATTCGCCCACGCCTCCCGCATCGATCTGGACAAGTTGCAGGTCATTCAAAACCGCTTCATACGCAGAGCGGTCGGCGCTAGCTGGTATATGCGAAACGCCGATCTGCACTGCGATGTTGAACTCCCATCCATGATTCAATACCTTAAGTATACCTCCCGCCGCTACTTTGACGCGGCGCCTCACCACCCCAATCCTCTTGTAGTAAAATCCTCCGACTACTCGACAGACGTGACAGACCCTCCTGCTCTCCGTAGACGCCCTAGAAACATCTTGGGCGACCCGGACGACCCCATCGCCGTCGTCACCGCGGCGGCGCTGGGCTCGCCCGATCCGACTGCTCCTAGCAATAGGAAATATTCAGTTTTTGGTACAGGCGTCGGTTACCAGAGGCACACACACACACAGCGATCCCGCCGGCAGGATCGTAGACCCACAGGATCTGTTAGAAGATCGGTTAGATTCTCTCCAAATAATCATTCAGTTCAACAAACCGTTAGGGCTCCAGGGCACACCCCCTCTGGGGTGCCTGGGCAAGTCTGATTCCCACTCCCGGCGACGGCCCAAGCCGAGGTTCGTACCTTCGAGGTGCCCTTGTGCTAGTCGCCTATAAACTTAACCACCAAGTTATGCCGAACGCACTCTGCGTTCGCTAACTAGTCCGGTCAAGCTGTAGAGACCAAAAGGCCAACAGTAAAAGTCAATCATAAAAAAAAAAAAAAAAAAATCGGTAGAACCGAAAACGGCCAATTACTTCGTAAGTAAGACTAGCTGTTTGCCCCGAACTTAAACCTCACGATCCCTATGACTTTGCAACTTATAGAACGATATTGCCCATATTTGAACTTATAGTTGTATTGAAATTAACTATTTGCCTTCATCATTTTTCGATGATCGGATCAACAATACGCAAGTTATCATTGGCCTGGTTTTTATGAAGTAATAACATGTAAGTAAGTGGCGGTAGGTAATATTTTAGTTACAGTCTGAAAGGCAACTGTATAATTATAATGATTATAATATAATATATCTTGTATAGAGTGATCTATTTCAAACTCAATGAAGAATAGTTTATTCCCGGAAAAATCTGCGGTGATTTACCTATAGGTGTGCGTAGAAATCTTGATACTTAAGTAGACCTAAAATTTGGGTTACAGTTAGAAAGCAGTCATAAGATAGATTTATTTATCCTTCATTTTGGCGTGCTGCCCAGTCTGAGTTGTTCTGACATATTGTTGCTGAGTTTTTCTACTCAATATTGTTTAGGATCATGATTAGTTGTTGTAGATGTTATAACGGCAAATCATCTAAAACTACTGACGCCCTTACTTTTATACGTTACTTAAGTTAAGCAATGCTTAAACTTGATCTGTTAACTTCTCGCTGACGGAAATTGACATACATGAAACGAGACAGAGCAATTTTAAGCATTACTTAACTTATGTAACGTTTATAAGTAAGGCCGTTAGTGGTAATGGCAATTCTAGATTCAATCATTGATTTCAAGTTTTCATACAATCGTTCTAGGTTTTCAATCAGATATTTATCACACCAAAGTTAATGAATTACATGATAAATAGTATGAGTTGATAAGGGGATGTTATTTTTCCAATCAACTCCGTAACGACTGAAATTGGTATAGATGAAGCTTAATCGTAATCTGAACGCTTAGTCCCAGATTTGATAGTTTTCGAAAACTTTTTTCGTTTACTTATTGTTCCATACATTTTAGTAAAGCGCTTCCAGCGGAAACGCGGAGGAACTAAAACCGCTAGTAATCGGCGGTATAGATTGCTTCACTCTAATAGTGTTAACACACGTATGGATTTGGTTGACGGACCGCCGTCCAACCAACGGGAGAGAAAGAGTGAGAATATCATATTTCCCTCTCTTTCTCTCCCGTTGGTCAGACGGCGGTTGAGGTCAACCAAATCCATACGTGTGTTAACACTATAATACAAAAAAGTTTTCGAATACACCCAATCCTTCCTTTCAGCCCAGCAATGTATGGAACAATACGTAGACGAAAAAAGTTTTCGAATACTATCAAAACTTGTACTAAGAGTACTGGATTAACACGTATAGTAGAGAATAATATTGTTCTGTGCACGTATGCTACGTTTTATATTGGAATAATTAAGATGTCCTGTAAATTGCAGATGAAACCAGCTAAGATGCGTCTGCTGAAAGAATGCGTCAGACAGTTGCAATAACATTGTAAAAAGTTAAACGAAAACAGTAGACTTTGATCACTTTTACTAGCTTTTTGAACGTAAGATAGTAGCTGGTAGCTACTGTACTACAGTAAAATATTAAAAGAAAATGATTCCATTTATTAAATTTTTTACAATGTCAGCTGTAGACGCATTCTTTCAGCGGCCAAACAGTAGTTGATTATTAAGAAATAGTAGGTAGTTATATAAACGCATGACAACTGGTTGTTTCACTAAAGGACGTTGAAGACTATGCGTAGTACAAGTAGCAAGTACAAGTTGCTAGTGCCTACAAGGTACGCGTCGTCTGCAACGTTTTGCTTAGTGCAAGTGGCAGTGGAAGTACTACGAAGCACTTGCAGTGCCACTTGCACTAAGCAAAACGTTGCAGACGATGCGTAGTAGGCACTTGCAACTTGTACTTGCTACTTAAACTACGCATGGTCTGCAACGGGCAGAATTGTTGAAGGTTGTCATATATTTTGTGTATTAAAGTACATAAACAAACCTACAGCTATGAGTACGTAACCCACTCAACCCATTTCGTATCCCTTTGATCAAATCTTCTCGTAGAATTCGGGACACGTTTCTCGGCATTTAAGGATGTAACTCGTAGTTAATCTCTCTGAAGTAACTAGTTAACTCGATTTCAAGCGAAAAGGTGAAAATTCTTCAAAGCTACTCGCAGAGACAGACGCAATACAGTGGCAAAATGTTAACTTGAATTTTACTGACAACCGGGACTTTATACAGATATTCTGTCTTTAAATATCAGAGACTCTAAAATTGTTATTTTGCAATTAAAAGTTGTAAGGTGATTTTACATTCCTAAGTTGGGTATCTTGGCCACGTCTTACAATATTAAAAACACAAGTTTCACCAGTTAATAATTTGTGGGCAAAGGTAAAGGCTAACGACGCGCTGGAAGAAGGAAAAAGTCGTGGTTGCGCAACATCTGGGAATGTATCAAGAAATAGCCAACGTCTAACAAGTATTCCGTTCTCCACAAGATAGAGAGTAATTCACTGCACTGACGGCCAACCTCCAGTAGTAGCGAAGCACCTGAAGAAGAAACGGAGCTATGTACAATTTTTTTTAAAATAATTTATCTGCTTGCATTTGACCTCCATCTCGTCTGATGTTAAGCGATGATGTGGTAGCTATATAAACATAAAGTACCTATTCATCTACCTTTAGCTAAAAATGTATAATGATTACTGATTAGGCCCATGGTATCAACGTTTGCACTTATCTAACGGAGCAACACGACGTGTCTATTTTTTACCAAAAACTAAACAATATTTTTGGATTATATTTCAGGAATGGTTCCTACACTTGAACAAATATTCATGTACCACAATCTCACTTTAATTTTAAAATATCCATTCGATGATACGTCACATGTGCGGCAAAATCACAGAAGAGAAAATTTTTTCGTCTACTTCTCTTTTCTGTGGGCAAAATTATATTTTCTTTCCTATTTTAAATGTCATCATCTTGTATTTATGTTGACGTTCAGGAGCTGGGTAGTATGCAGGAACCATCCCTGAACTTGGAGGATCAATACCTTATACATCAAAATCAGTTGAGGCGTTTGGGCGGCAGGTGGAAACATTTATATATACGCAATATGCTTTTTTTGCTTTGGGTCGTACAGCGACAGTTGGAAAACAAAAATATTTTGAAAAATCGCTTCAAAATAGGATACCGGTATATTTTATCGAACAAACGTTAAATTGGTCAAACGAGAAGATATTGGACAAGTTTTGTTCATAACTTTACATAAAAAACGAAACAAACCGGTTTAAAAGCTCACCAGTGGAAAAAAACAAACGAAAACAGTGACAGTACCAGGGATCAAGTCTGAAGTGAATGAGAAGAGAAAACAAAGCGATATTGGCGCAGTGGCGAGCTGAGGCCTGTTTCACTTCCGGTGGCTGCCTGTTGACAGATTTCATTATTTCGTATGCTGCTTCCGGACAGACTAAGGACGGGAATCCGTCGTACTGTGTGGTGAAAAGCTAAATGCTAATATTATGCTTTATTGACCAATGGGAAAGCTTTAATGTGTTCCTATTGGTCAACAAACACAGTTGCTCTTAGCTCCACACTACACAGCTTGGACGGATTCCCACTCTAGCACAATTTGCTTCAATGGAATACTTACCAATTTTTAAAAACGTTGTAATGAGACGTGCCTCATTTTTTTTAATTTTTTTTTATTGGCACACATTGTTAACACGAAAATTTGTGAGTTTGTGTAAGTATATTAGTAATGTTTGTTCACCACCCAACTCCGTAGCGGCTGAATGAATGAAAATAATTTTTTTACATCGTGTATCTTTATAAAAAAATAAAAAAACGGTTTCTGTAGGGTAGCGATTCCACGGGGCGCTACTTGTAGTACGTATCTACACATTTTTAGGGTTCCATACCCGAAGGGTAAAAACGGGTCCCTGTTACTTAGCCTGCGATGTCTGTCTGTCCGTCCGTAGGACACTTATTAACGGCTTTATCTTTCGAACCGTAATAGATAGACAGTTGAAATTTTCACAGAATATGTAATGTTACAGCGGATTAACTGACAAATAATAGGGAATATGCATGTGGTTTAAATTTGGTTGAAATAATTTTTTTCCGAATCTTTATTGTTCTGACTTTATATCTAAAAGATTATTTTTTTATTTATATACATTTTAATTCCTTAAAATATTAAATAAAAAGTGCAAAATATAAGAGGGAAATTCAAATTTGCGAAACGCTTCACCATTGGTCGAAACGAAACGTGACGTCAAAAGCCACAACATTGCCTTTAGCGGCGTCGATATTCATACTGTTTTAGTAGTGTTTGAGAGAAAAATCGTTTTATATTGAGTTCCTGTAGTTTTTTCCATTAGCTAGTGTAATTTTAGCATTCTCGTGAGACTAGAGATCATTTAGGACGATGACTGAGACTGGTTTTGTCAAAGCACATTCGGACAATCTACCAAAAATAATTTTTTCAAATCCAGATTTCACAGTTGCTGAGATCAAAGGAGTGAAAGCTCCAAGGTAATTGTTATAATCCATGATATATTTTAATCCATTACATAGGTTTTTACGCATAAATGCACTCGGCAGTAATTACCAAAACATAACCTATAAATAATCATTGGTCATTAAAATTGTTATGAATTTGCTGCTCTACTGCTATATTATAATAATTTATAAGTAATTATACCTAACATTACTTACTTATGTTCCGTAATTTTCCGTGAATTTTTAAGTTTAAAAAAAAATGTGAATACTGTTTACTCTAAATACTTAATGTACCTACTTATTGTTTGTTTGTTGAGTGCATAATATTTAATACTAAACATACTTCTAACTCACACCATGCTATCAAAATATCACATATTTACACTAAAATGATTTTCACAACAATGCAAACATGATGTTGGAGATACTTCATCTCTTCTCATAACCTTACACCATTGTTTACGTATTTTCGCATCTCTTGGAATAGGAAAAAACACTTTATCGGGTGTATTTCTAATAGTGTTTGTACACTTTGGCACAAGACGATACCTATAAAGATGTTTTTTAGCTTCTTCCGTGGTCTGAATATCAATAAAACTGAAAATCTGTGTGAAATAACTGTATCGTCTATAGTAAACAAACACAGAACGTGGCTTCTGACGTCATCCAAGGCCCGCGAAAAATTGCGGCGTTCAAACAGCTCAAATTTATTCAATGTTTTAAATATTATTTTAAAAATTAATTTGAGCATTTCCAACTGTAATTATATTTTTTACTATGATATAACGAAGTAAACAGTTGATTAAAAATATAAAAAAAACACATGCATATTCCCTATTATAATTTGGTTGACCTCATTTTCTTTCACCCAATCTTAGTGCTATATTTTACAAATTTTGAAGTCGGGTTTTTAAGTTAATAATTATTGTATTTTGTGGTGGTACGTACCCTCAGTGCGCGAGCCCGATTCGTACTTGCCCGATTTTATTCCATATGTAGCGACCTGCACTAAAAAGAACTTATTCAAAAGTCAAACTGGCTCGATCGATTATTATTATTATAAAACCTTTTTTATTTCCCATCACCTAAGTATTACATATATGTATTAATCTATTTATGAGTTTTCACATATAATATTATTTGGCTCGATCGATTATCACAATTAAAACACAATAGTTTTAAAATAATTTAAATATTTTACAATAGTTTTAAAATAGTTTTAATAGTTGTAAAAGGCGCGAATACTGCAAATCGCAGTAGTGCATTAATTTGTTGATTCTAAAATTTATATTTTTTATAAAATGTCAAGTGACGACAGCAATTTGTCTAGTGTATTTTTTATTGTGTCGCAGACATTGTGAAAAGTATAGTATTTTCCTCTTGGATAAAGGTGTCTTCGTCTTGGCCGTGCTTGAATCCCGAGCTTAATGAAGGATTCTTAACTCTAACTCTCGCTACGCTTGGGAGTTAACCCTCGAATCCTTAATTACGCTCGGGATTCAAATGACGCCCGTGACTTAAGACACTGCTTTACAGGGCGTCGAATAATCTACAAATTTATATTGAAAAATATGAGAGTAAATATTTTGGATTCAGGATTAAATCCATTGTGATGATGTTAATAGCTTCGTGTAAACTATGGAGCTTTCTAGATCTTAAAATGACTCGCATCCAATATAAGCATAGTGTTATAGTCTTCTTCTTTAATGTTTATTTATGAAGGCAATAAAATATATTGCTCTATATTTGGACAGTGACTTACTATTTAATAGCCTACTCCATTTTGATTCGATGGTAGATTCAGAATTGGGCAGATCGTTTGAAAGTTACGACGCCTAGTCTCTTCAATAGTTTTTAGGTCACTTAAATGCGGAAGATGCGAGACGTGGGAGTCGAGAGGAATACTTCAGAAAAGCTCGATCTCGATTCTTGATGTCGGAATTAATATACGTACCTATAAGTATAAGTATAATTTAGGGCATATAAGTTAGGGAAGTTCTTTAAAACATTGCAGCGTTTCAGGCATTGGTTTGGTTTGGTTTTATATATTTAAGTATGTATTAAAAATATATTTATGTCTGTATATCAGTCTCTGGCAGCCATAGTACAAGCTATGCTTATGTTTAGTATGGAGTCAGACGACCGTGTGTACAAAAATGTCCCAAATATTTATTTATTCATTGAAATATAGCCGTCAGTCCGTCACGTGAATAAATTTCTGTCCAACTATTCAATGGTACCGACTCAGTTGTAGCAGTAAGCTCACCAATGTAACGCTGTGGTCGTTTGAGCGGTCATCATACTTGAGAACGATACGATGTACTTTATTTTAGTAGATAACAATACTAGGTACGTTGTTAGTAGAGATTTCAACAGATAGAGCACATTTTTCAAGTATACCAGGCACCCAAAATTTTTAGGACAGGCAGATTACATCTCTGGTTTACGGACAAATTTTTTGAACATTTTAAAAACATCAAAAACCATAAAAGGAACCATTTGGTAGAAGAGGGTAAACAACTGTTGCGTGCGCATGATTTTTCTTTTTATGTAAAAAAAATGCCAGCCTATGGGTCTAGGTGCTCATTAATATTGTTTGCTTTCCTTAAAAACAGTTTCTCATTTATTTTTCATGTGTATCGGCACCAACATGAGGTTGTAAAAGTACACCGCTGTAAAAGGTGCTAGTCAAAGATTATAGTGTTAGCAATTACCGAACTTTTCTACCAACCTCTTCTTCAACCTTTTCTTTTTAACCAACCGTGCAGACAATAACCCACGGAAAACAAATGCTATGCAAAATCGTTTCTAGTTCTGGATACAGGTCTTTTAGGTAGGAAGACTATGGAGTGCTTATTGTTAAAGAGCTTGTGTGGATATGGCCCCCAAAATTTTGGGGCTATGGGAGGGGTAAGCGTGGGTAACGGTCGGGCGCAAATTTTGAATTTGCAAGCGTCCTCATGATTTTCAAAAATGTTTGTAAATGTTTGTTTGCTGTATTTTGGAGCCAAATTTGGAGCTGTGTTTTTATAAACAAAGTAGATAGCGCTTTACAAATGATACAATTAAACATTAAAAAAAATTTTACTCACTAAAATTATTCCATTATCATACTTTTTCGCTACGAGCTCAAATAATGGCTGTTGTAAAAATTCTGACAGCTTTTAAAAGGGCACGGTTTCAAAATTCGAATAACGAGGTATAATCGTATCGCTCGAGGATTCTTTAAGTACCTGCCTATAACGTAGCCAATCAATAAGGGAATTGTGAAAACCAGGGGAAAATGTACAAGGCGAGTCAGAGAGCTTTGTGATGCTGTCACTTGTACATTTTCTTTACCAAATCTAGTTTAATGAACGTTGCAGTATTTATTTTTAGAAATAGAATTTGAAATTGCAGTTTTAATGTTTATTTTATCGTCATAGACAGGAAGTATTTGTACGTTTTATAGCTTTGTTTGTGTCGTAAAGAGATAGCACGGATGTGGTACGGGTAGTGCCCAAAACGAGCTGACAAAGCAAGCATACTGTTTCCTTTCTGTTAAATATCTACCGTGTAAAAAATATACATCGCTATTTCTTTAGAAGAAACTCGTTTCCCTTACAGTAAACATCTGAATCCAAACCAAATTTTTTTTTTTTCGTTTTCTCTCATTCAGTGTGTACTTTTCTCGATTGGTACCATGTTATTGAAACTTAGAAATATTAATTGTGCTATGATTTGATCTATATTACTTACACAATGGGCCTGAGTTCAAATTTTTCATTTATTACAAATAGGTAATAAGACTTCGCAGTAGGATATATTAATTAAAAACATTACACATGCTGTTTTTTTTAAATTGGTTGATAAATAAGTGTTTCAAGTTTTTGGTAGGGATCGAGAGCGGATGCTTTGTCCCTCTCCCGCAAAACGTTAGTATAGCATTTGTATGGCGCGCGCACGGATTGACGTCATAACATACTATAGTGCGCTCTCTGTCTAGCATGACATTAAAATACTTTTGATACTTTTAATGTTTGAACTTATTTTATTATTGTCTTCGTTGATTTCTATATGGGCTCCATTTATGGTCAGCTTTTTAAGAGGTAATAAAAAAAAATGGACACGCCCAATTTCTATACGATTTGGTACAAAGGAAGGACTCACATGCAAATACAGGCTCTATGTCCACTTCGCTATATGTTTGACACCGTCAGGAATGAAGGCATTTAGAGATAATTTTGAAATGTGAGCCGAGGGGTCGCCAAGGCCAGCATATGTAAGTATATGAATGGTTGGTGGCCACCAAGGCTTTTGTAGTACTATAGTCAAACATGGTGGACATTCAAGTAAAATATACCAACAATATTAAAGGGTAATTTTCACATTTCACTAAAATATTGTCTAGCAACCAAAACCATTCCAGATGGCTATGGATTGTACTGAATTTTTTTTTCGTAACACATTTCAAGGAATACTACTCATAATAAATAATTGGTTAAGAAAATTAAAAGTTAGTTAATCGTTGTAATTATGTAGTGCACAATTATATAACACGGATATACATAACACAGACACTAACTATTTTAAACAATATTATCAAAAGGTTTCCGTAGAAGGTTAAGTCCAAGCCCATCAAATCGCTTCGTCCATCTATTGTCCGCAAACCGGCAAAATGTCAAGTCGTTTTTGCTACGACAATAAGTAGAATGTCGAGGTGGAATTTTGAGTGTCATCTGTCTATTTACTAGAGGTTTGTTTAGGGACAGCGGGGTCATAGAGGTCAGCTACAAAATACTTTGTTTAACTTGTTTTCCTCGTAAACGGGTTTCTCAATGTGCGTTTGAGGGTACAAATATAATGAAGAGGATTCTTAGAACTTATTTTAGCCAGTATAATAATAACGCTTCATATAAAAGTTTCCCTTGAAACTTTTACGAGTGCTACGCAAGTTTGGCATGTTGTTGTCATTGTGTTTGGCAGGTACGAGTAGATCGATTGCTCGAGGTTCGCTTGCATAAACAAGTAGTCATTATAAGAAAAAAAAAAAAAACGATACACAAGATAAAATAAATCAGCCAAGTGTAAGTCGGGCTCGCGCACTGAGGGTTACGTACCGCCACAAAATACAAAAAGCAGTGCAAAAATATAACATCACGCCGAGGCGATCACCCGTCCAAGTACCGACCGCGCCCTGGTGAACAGAAATTTCTCACCGACTCGCACTTGGCCATTATTTGATGTTTTTATTTTAGAGTGTGTACTATAGGACGCTTGTATACAAAGAGCGCTAGCTACAAAGACGCTTGTAGAGCAGATACAAAAATACGTTAAAAAAACGTTTGTTGTATTGGGTAGAATTAGTTTAGTAGTTTAGTTTAGTTTTTTATTTTTTGACTTTATTATTATTTCTTAGTTAATCCGCCGTAACATTACATTTACTGTGAAAATTTCAGCTGGCTATTTATTCCGGTTCGAAAGATAGATGCGTTAAAAAGTGGGACGGACAGACAAACAGACAGACAGCGTAAACTTAGTATTAGGGTCCACGTTTACACATTTTGGATACGGAACCCTAAAACACACTTTACTATTGAAAAGTTCCACTATCCACCTCTCAGCTCCATTATCAGAACCTCGTTACCAAGTGTAGTGTACGGGGCTCATTCGAGGCGTTAGCTGGTATCCACTGAAGAGTGCCACTAACCTCTTGGCTCCATCATCAGATCAGTTTTGTAGCATTAAATTATTGAATTTTTATTCAGATTACATACTTGCTAAGTTTCGAATCGATACGACAATTAGAAGTAGGTTAAAGGGCAGCTAAAGACGCACGATTATCTCACGAAAAAAATTGTTTTTTTTTTAAAATTCTTACTCAGTGACTTTTTTTAGAAAGAAGAATTTAAAAAAGTATTTGATGACTTTAGTTATTGATTCATCATAATCAGCCTTTCAACAGTCCACTGCTGGACTTTTAGCCTACCCTCGAAAGGGTGATTGGGCTTTATCCACCACGTTGGCCCAGTGCGGGTTGGTGGATTCACATACGTCATTGAATTTCTTCTCCGTACGTATCCAGGTTTCCTCACGATGTTTTCCTTCACCGAAAAGCCAGTGGTATGAAAATCCGTACTTAAGCTCCAAAGAGCTCATTGGTACGGGCCCGGGGTTTAAACCCGCGACCTCACGCTTTCAAGTGTAGCGGTCTCCCAAATGATGGGCTACCACGTCTTTAGCCAATGAACATACAAAAATGTTGAAAATGTGCAAGAGGTAGCTGTGGCCGTTGAGCGCAGCCTTAACGACTTCTAAGATTTGTTTAAATCTATATATATCTAGATATTATTATTATTTATCTATATATATGTAGATAAATAATAATAATATCTAGATACAAATACAAATACAAACTTTTTTTATAAGTTTTCTAATACTTTATAGCAGGTTTTTACGGTAAGAAAAATTAAGAAAAATGCGCATAAAATTGGAAAATTTCAGAAAACTTCAGACTATTTTAATTCGCGGATGAAACCGATTAGATAACCTACCGCGAGGTGCAGCTAGTAGATAATATATACATAATGCAGCTGTATGTTTTCCTTGTAAAATAAAATAAAATTACAAGTGAAGCTAATTTATAAGCGTGTGAATAACATGGTATTAATAGCTTTTGACCGTAGTAACGCAAAGTACATACCTAAGTTCATGTTGCACAGCCTGCACTAACTTTGTAGTATGCGTATAGAATAGTAAGGTATGAGTTGGCACATGTTGTGTGCTCCTACAATGCTTGTTCAGATATAGCAACATACAACAAAAGCCGCTTCCCTCAACTTATTGTCGTCCCTATTCAATGAACGTGGTTCCCTACCACATGTAGCCATACATTGTTATTTAACTTCGCATTGTGAAGATATCGATAAAGGATAATGGCAATACAGCCAATTGAGTTGGGAAATATTTTGTCCAGTGTTTTCGTAACGAAGATTGGAACCTAGAATTAATTGATTTGATAAATATTTTAATATAGATTTGTGTCATTGGAAATGACAATAAGAAATGTACTCAAACTTCTATGATATTCAGAGAGTGTGCTTAGACGAATGAGCTCACATTTAATATGGGACCAACCTTTAAATCACAAGCAGACGTTATAATAAGAGACGCCTATACCCAACAGTAAACATAAAGAATCGATGATGATTTCTTGTGTTATCCTTTCTCGCCAGAGGCCTCATTCAGTGACTCAGGTTACTTCAGGGTACTGAAAAAAGAGTAAGATTTACGCTCGCATTTTTTTTACGATTTCTTATCCATTTTTCTTTCAGCGGCGTGTCCTTGATTTCCTATTGCTCCGTAATATCATGAATGGGCCGGGATAAAGACTTCAAGATATTGAAGCCAGCTTTTATGAATGGAGAGGCACTGAGAGAAGATTACTGAATTCTAGATCCTACAGTGTTTTTTTTTTAAATATAACTCTTTTCCGTGCACGGTTTCCTGGAAGAGATCGCTTTAAGTGATAAGGCCGCCTATTAAAAGCCTAGATAATATTTTTATTGTAATGTTTGTTATCCTTGTTTTGTGGTATTTTAATAAAGAGTTATTGTGCTGTATTGTATTGTATTGTCGTAACCATGCTGGTTGTTGTTGCAGGCCCCGCACCGGAGTGCTAGGAGCGCTGCAGAGACTCGCGCGCCCCCTCCTGTGACTAGCCCGGGCGCTCGCTAACGGTACGGGCGGCGGATTGTAAGTACCATCACTACATTTAGTTAAATATATTAAATAAGAAATAAAAATAAAATGAATATTTCGGGACATTTTTGCACACACGGTCATCTGACCCCAAACTAAGCAAAGCAAATCCAGTGAGCCTTTTAGAGCCAAGCCGTCCAAGTTAAAACATGATCTAAAACTTGTTTATATTCAACTTACTGCATCTGAGAAATGCTAAGTGTAGTTTGTACGATATGACAAATTAATGAAAACCATCATAGTGGAAAATATAGGAAGAAAAAAAGGACTAGAAAGAGCAAGGCATTTTTACACCAAATAAAAGAGAAGGCAAACATCATGTCGTACAGGGAGGTCAATACACTGCGGCAAACTATCGAGAAACCTGTCAGTCACCTCACTGACAACGGTTATGCTCTGAAATAAAGAATGAATGGCTAAAAAAAATTTGTGCACAATTATCGAAGATGCGCTCTACCCTTACTCTTATTAGCCACATACAATACAATGCAAACATATGCAATGTTCTGCATGTGTGTTAGATCTAGCATTAAATATATGTACGCACACTAAGATAAATTGAGTGATCATTGCACACTTGCACTAAAAGTAAAGTGTTTAATAGTCACTACACTTTTCATATGTCGTAACTATCGCAAGTAATCGATTGTTGGTTGCAAAACAACAATCGTGAGGTCACCTTGTGCCGTGTACGAACGCGAATACGTTTCATTTCAATTTAAATAAAACAAGAGGCATCGCATCCGTGTGCGCTCGTACGAACTCTGCAACTTTACGATCATAATAGTTATGTACGTTCAATTTTCTGTGCATATTTGGTTCGATGTATTTCGCCTGGGGTAAACGACGTGTTTTACGCTATTTCGTACTTACAATTTTTTTTCTCAATAGGGCAAGTGCCTTTATTAACTAAACAAAATACATGCTAACACTACAAAAACAATTAGACTGCCCATATACCATTAATGGTCTAAAGAAAATCCAAATGCTCAAGCCCACTATCAGTTGGCAGCGTGTATACCTAGTTTAGTTGCTGGTGGCATTACCACGCTGAATGGCAATAGAATGCCAATGCCTACTTTCTTGCACACTGCGCAGACATAATATATTTGATGCTAGCGCCAGGTATCTAAAGATGCTATGGATTCATATATTTGACTATTAGACAGGCAATGTGAACAAAATTCACGTGAGATGTCCTTTTGTCTTCTTAACGAGATTTTACCAGACCCTTCCCTTCCGTTTGCATAAATTGACTTCGCAAATATTGCTCAAATACTTTAGAACTTCTTTTCCGAATCTCTTTGTGCTGAAGAAAACACAATATCATTTACCTTAATTTAAAAACGTTGTAGCGTTCAAAAGTGGATGCCGGAATGTTACGAGTAGGTTAGAAAATCAGGATTCTTTTAGAGGGAGGAAAAGCTTTAATAACATCTTTGCCGAAGTTATCAAACTTTTAATACGATTATGATTTGACGTTTTTGTAAAATACGAGTACTTATTAACGTTCAAATTGCATACGTAACAGATTTTCGTTATTAAAAACTATAAATGCAAATACCTACGTTGATTAAGTAGGCTTGGGTCCTTACGGACAACAGCTAATTGCGGCACCTAATCCGCTCAGCAAGAAAATCACGCGAACGTGAACCTTATCGCGCCCAGATACGGTTTGCGGTCGCGTGATATTCCAACTGAGCAGATTAGGTGCCGCAATTAGCTGTTGTCTATAAGGCCTCTGGTCCTAGTGAAAGCAGAGAATGTGCTAATCCCCATCGCATTAAAAAAGCCGTCATGATAATGCTGTGACGGTAAAGTACCTAACTGATTAATTGCTAGAGTGGTTAGACCTGTAACACCTGTAGTGCAGCTCATTCTGAAAGTCCGTGGCTTCAACTGCAAAAATGAGAAGTGTAAACAATATATAGAGTCCACTTATATTGAGTTCGTATTCACTAAATATAAAGTTTCATGATAAGTATCCATAAATTTGTTCTAAGAGAAAAGTTATGGTGATTCTTACATTGCAACTCAATGCGGATAGTTTTCAAACACAATATGAGGTACACAACAAACAGTTTCAGTTTGCCCAACATAAGTATATGATATATATTGTATTCTGGACCATTCCTTTACTGTGTTTGAGGATTTACTAGCGGATGGAACAAGTTTTCGATATTTTATTTGGCTTGGTTTGAACGCTTTCGCAGTTACAGTTTTTTCGAAAATATATATCGGTAGGTATAATACTAAAAATAATATATTTTTGTGGAACTCTCTTATGAGCCACTTACGATTACTTATGACAAGTTATTTATTGGACACTCGAATTTGAAAAAAGTAGTAGTAAGAAGTAAGTGCAAGTACTGATACAAATAATAAATGCGGTTTTATGTGATGTCGTTATTGTTTTGATGTGTTTCAGAGGCGTGGGGCGCGGCGCGTGGCGGCGGCGCGGGCGCGGGCGGCGCCATGATGCGGCGCCCGCCACCATGACGCTGCCGCCGCCCGCGCCTCCCGCGCACCCTGCCGCGCATCGCGCAATGCGCTATTACCGCATCTGGATATACGCGTGCAACGGTGCGTTGCTGCTCGGTGCGCTCGCCTTCTGTGCGGCGGCAGGGCGCGCGCTCTCGGACTACCGGCGCGCACTCGTGCCCGGCCTGGGCGTGGCGCAGCCCGGCTTCCTGTACGGGTACGCAGCGCTGCCAGCGCAGGCGGGCCTGCTGCAGCTGCTCGGCTGCCTCGCCGCGCTGCGCCTCTCCGAGCGCATGCTTAACGCCTATTGGCTGGCGCTGCTGGCGCTACTCGTTGGCGACGCCGCCATCGGCGTCTACTGGGCGTTCAAGTTCGAGCGCGTATGTCGCGAACTTCGGCCGCAGCTGAAAATTCGCCTGGCGAGAGATTACGAGACAGAAGTCGAATTTTCAGAGGCTTGGGACCGCCTGCAGCGAGAGCAGCGGTGCTGCGGAGTGACGGGGCCCGCAGACTACGCCGCTTTGAACCGCACCGTACTGCCAGCGAGCTGCTGCCGCATCCCGGCGCACACGGCCGCCGGCGCGCCCGCGCTCTTCGCCGCCACCTCTGCCACCTCCACCGCGCCGTTCACGCCCGTGCACTGCGCCCCGCACACGGCCGCCTGTGCGGAGCGGTTACTCATCTGGCTCCGGAGAACAGCAGACGCGCTGTTCGTTCTAGGGTATTGCGTCATCGCATTTTTAAAGTTGTGCTTCCTCGGGATCCTCCGATACGAGATAAAGGAGATGATTCAGAAAATTAGAATATTACGGACCGAGATAGGTGCGGGCGAGCTCCTGGACGCGAGCCCGATACACGGAGGGCCTCTCTCTCAGACGGTGATTGTGAACGCTGTGAACGCAAACGGTGGCGTGCGCGCGCACGGCGGCAGCCCCGAGCGCGCAAACGAGCGCGAGGCACTGCTGGGGCGCGCTTCGGAGCCGTGCTCGCGGCGCAGCATGCACGACGAGCCACTCGGGCCGAAGACCATCAACGGCAACAACAACTGCGAGATGCGCGAGCTTGCGCGCGGTGAATACAGGCCTCTGGCGGTGGACAGCGCAGCAACCCGGATCTGACTAAGATGTTACCTGGAGCGGCTGTTCGGGCGGCGTTGGCGCTCGTTCCCGGCGGCCGGTTTCGAGACGGAGCTGCCGCTCGGCCGCGGCGGCGGCGGGCCAGCCGCGCCCGCGTGCGTGCGCCGCGCGGCCGCGCGCGTCCGCCTCGACCGCCGCCGACACACCCGCTCCGAGTTTGAGCTGTAGGCTGCGCGCACGCGCATTCAGCCTACTGCTGCCTACACTTAACGCTTCGACCGCTGTCAATTGTGAGGACCGAACTTATCGGTAGTAATTTGTTTTTATTGAATAAAAAGATTATTTCACGAATAAGACGAGTGTTAAAAGTGTCGTTTAATAAAATTTTGCGAACAGTGTGTGACCGGTGGCGAACGTTCGTGTGACATTTATGACGACCGTGAATCGGGTGAAGCTTGTATTTAGTTCCTACAGGTTCCAGATATATGTAGGCCAAGAATATGTTAAGGAATAATATCCTATTTCATTTTATTACCCTTTGAAGATTATTGTCTATGACGTAGGTATAATTACGCGAGTGCAGGAGGTGCAGTCACCCGGAACTGCGATTCCGTGGCTTCTGGAGCAGGGGCTCGATTTTTAAAACGTACGCTAAATATTTTCTTGGGAAATCACAGACAAACGAAATCCTATAGGAAGTCTATTTTTTTAATAATTACATCATCCGCTAACTCGACTAGTTATTTTACCCGTTCAATTTTAACTTCTATCAATAGAAAATCTGACAGATATATCACTATACTATTACCACGTATTCCGAGACACAATAGCGCAATATAAACCTTTAAAAAATGTTCGAAAGTTTGTTGGACATAAACCAGACTACAAATATATAATTAGTCTGTTTTATTTTTAATCGACGTTCCTTTCGATGTTGCAAAAGTTACCGGTTTACCGGTTGTAACGTGAAATTGATTTTTTTTATGATTTGTAAAAAATGGTTACTCAGACTAGAATTGAAAAATACGCAAAATCAGGATAATCAGGATCACTTATTCATTTGATTCAACCAGTGATTGTTTTCGAATGCTTAAAAGAAAATTTATCTCGAAGGATTTAAAAAATCGAGCCCAGGTCTTTTGGAGATATGTTTCCAAACCCTATGGATATGATATTGTGTTGTACTGAAAACGGGAATCAACCAATATTTAAATAGTTGTACCTAATTATTGTTAAGTATAAGTCCGATCAATATTTTGACTGTTTACCTAATAACCAATAGATTTACACAATTTTAAAACCATTACCCATATTTTGCAATACAATGTAATGACGCCTACAGCTTCTTCATAACATCTTTACTGACTGAAAATACTTTTTTGTTTCCAATACGTATAATATCGCTTTGCAAGAAGTTACTATGCTTTCAGTGATCTACACATACCAACTTATTCATAAACGCTCGATAAGCTATCTATACTATAGAAACGTGCACGAGTTTTTTTTTAACAGTTAGCTTATTGAGTATTTACGCATATTAAGAGGGTTAGAGGTCTGCCGGCGTGTCTTAGTCCATAGTTCCAAAAATTTAAATATATACGCAAGTTGTAAGTTGCAAAGTCGATATAATTTAAACATATACGCAAGTTGTAAGTTGCAAAGTCGATATAATTTAAATTTGACCGATATCCATCATTTATTTAAAGAATATCACATTCTATACAATAATATTCACTTTAGTGTTAATGACCATGTTAGTTAAAAACCTATAACTTGTAAAACCTTAATTGTAGTATCTTTTTTAATATTTTGTATCCTATTGCACAGATATCCTGAACAGTATTCCTAGCAGATAGTTAGTTGTAACACCGCTTTATTTAGACCCAAATGCAAAAGTTAGTTATAATTTATGCATATAGCTAACTGAAATACGAAGCAACATCACGTCTGTTAAATTGCAACGCAATTTGTGCGAATAATGAAATAGAACTAGTGTGAAAGGTTTGTCGTGTTGTTTGTTTACGTAATAAATAGAATTGTAATGAAAACATTTACAGCAGCGTTGCAATTAAGAACCTACTTAACAGTTCAATTGTCCCGTGGCTCCATAGCGTTTATCTTTCTTTCTAATTTAGATAATATTGATGTTTCAGCCGTGACTAGCCATCGTTTTTATGGTGAGATTGCTTTGAGCCAGTTACTGGTCCAAATGAGTGGCTATGTTACAGAAACGCTTAGTTGCTGGATATAGTAACTGGACCAATGTGAACTGGCCGTGTTTTAGATCTAGGTATCTTACGTAATGTTGTTCGTATACTTGGATCAAATAAACAGTTCGTATATGTAAATAGATATACATAATTTGTACATGTATAGAATGCGAGTAAGACAGATGACAAACATAGTACTGATATGAGCTTAATGACGTAGTGCCTACAATTATATGCTTGTGACAGTATAAAGCGAACGACTACTACATTCACACAGAACTGCTATCTCTAGGGAGCAGGCAGCCTTTAAAATATTTAAGCACTTTTATAACCTTATCACAATAACTTTTATTTGACATGTTCGTGCCGTGAAGGCCATGACGTCAAGGTCTTTACTGTGGTAAAGTTGTAAGCTTATTTATTTTTCATCTTAACAGCTCGTAATGAAAGTTTATTTCATGATATAGTATTTTCATTCGATGTAATAATAACGTGAGATATCGAACCAAAATCATTGTAATGTAAACGCGCCTCGGTCTTAGATTGCGCATTATGTAAATCGATAAAGACGCGTAAGGAATTTAGGTAATATTAATAAAGGCTGTGTCAAGTATAGGTCAAACCTATTCGAGCAGTGAACTGCGAGGCGTCCCAAACGGAACTCTCGCGGCCGCCCCCAGGCGTAGGTATCGTTCACAATCATGCGACTCACTGTATGTTGTCTACCCGGCGTTTGATTGAGTACTTACAATTCATATATTTTGTACTTAATACGAAGTAACTTTATAGATTATATTGTAATGACGAGTATGACGTTATTTTCGCTTAGAGTAGGTATAATATTTTGTGAATTTATGCAGAAAAATAGTTTTTTAATATTGTTGTCACATAAATGTACCAATCTTATAAAATTTGTACCTATATTCGGAAAGTTGAATAATTTGTAGCTAGGATCCAATCTAAATCCTGCATTTCTTCCAAAAAAACTGTAAAGTGACATGTGCCTTGGCTTTTAAAAATGTATAACTGATGTTATGTTTATTGTAAACTAAAAAATATAAATAAATTGAAATGTAAACTCGTCTCATGTCTATTGTGCTGCCTACACCTATTGACAGTCTCTATCTAGATTTACTTTGACTTGCCGTCTCTACCATCCGAATGTTCGATGAGCATTTTCTGTCTGTACTAATATTTAAAGTTAATTAAACCGAGTATGCGACGAAAAGTAAATGACAACATTAATTGTAGCAAATAAATAAATTGAATAGCAAACATCATTTCGTCGCATGATCGGTAATACGTGCTCGATTAACCGATGTCTGATAAATACCTAGTATCTACCTACACAATTTATTTGTGGTACGTACCTACTGTTTATAAATACCCTTGTCCTTATTCATTTTCATCTCGTTCAATCCATTGCCGAACGAAAATCTAAATAATCCACAAAGTTTATTTTAATTTAAATTCTTATTATAGTCTACGGCAGGGTTTCTTAAACTGGAATCCATGGACCTCTACATGACACGACTGCCAGGAGTCCACAGTCCCGAGATTTATTTATTTGAATTCGTTTGAAGGATACAGTTATTTAAATAAAATAAAATAAACAAAAACAAAGTAATTTTCAAAAAGTTCTGTTTTCTTATTATAAAATTCTAGTAGCTGGTCCGTAGAATTACTGAAATTTTGAAAGTGGTCCGTGACTACACACAGTTTAAGAATCATTGGCCTACAGAATATTTTATTTTTATTTTGTTGTATTTCTTAGACATATTTTAATTGTCTTTTAATCGAGTTTTGCATTAAAACTTGTGTCTATAGTTCTGATAATTGAGAAACTAATATGAACGTGTAAAGTTTTCCACGTAATTTGTTTTTAATGTTAACGTACGAGTGGAATGAACGAGATGGGACGAAACCTTCAAATGTTTTCAGTAAGGTGTTTAAAGTAGAGTTGTTACAACTTTCCGAAGGTACGCACTAGGCGACTGAGAGCTAAATATTATCATAATAAATGCATTAAATAAAGAGTTTGTTAAAATGTTGTCGTATTTCATTTTATTCATATCACAACCCCACGGCAAGAGAAAGCATACAACATTTATAAAATGCAGATTTAATTAAGACATGTTTCTTGAGAGATTAATTATGATTAACTCACGTGCACGTTCTCAGATGTTCTGTAGGTTCTATCCACGTTGGCGCCTCCGATGACTAGTACGTCTCCGCCGGCTCCGCCCGGGTAGAGCGGCAAGTCTCCGTCCGCAGCGGCGCGCTCCGCCCCCGCCCCTGCGCTCGCTCGATCCACGCTCCAAGTGTGAAAATGTCTCGATGACAACTTTCCACCGATATTAAACGCGTTCTTTGAGTCGTGAGCATTCTTCATCTTTTTAAATTCGACGGCGATGTCGGCGCCGACTTTAGCGTTGTTCTTTATGAGAGCGATGTCTGCGAGACGTTAAAGAAAGAAATTGTGGCAATTAGCTTCACTACTATCATTTAGAGTTCGTTGCCGTTTCTGCTCATTTAATTTACGACAAAATTACGCAGCTTCGGGCGAGCCAAGGTTTCATTAAGCATTTTAATGGGTGCCAAATTGTTCTGTGAAGGTATATCTACGCATTAAGAAGACGTTTGTTGGCGAGCACGATGGTGGAACCTCAATTAAATGGGAGATACTAAAACAAAATGTGTGAAAGGGGGTGTTTGTGACTTAAGCCTTACTCTTAGCCCTTATGACCTATGGCATTATCCTTTGGGGAAATTCGGCGGATATTCAATCTATTTTCGTGCTCCAAAAGAGAGCTATTAGAGGTATTTACAGGCTTAGATCTAGAGAATCCCTGAGAGAACTGTTCAAAACTATTTACATTCTGACAATGCCATGTCAATATATTTACGAGTGTATTTTGTATGCAAGAAAACACTTGCATAACTACGCTACAAATGGTCTTAATACAAGAAGCAAAGGTAAATATTTATTACCAAAGACTCGACTTGCAAAAATTCAAAAACGTTTGTTGTTAATTGTATAAATTTTTATAAAATTCTGCCAAAAACATTGACATGCCTTAACGAAAGGAATTTTAAAATTAAGTTAAAAAAGCTCTTGTCTCACAAAGCTTATAAAAGGTGGTCTCACAAGGTGGACGAGTTTATAAAAGATAAAAAAGCATGGCGAAATGTAAATATTGACATGGACTTAATTAATTAATATTGTACAGAATGAAATGAAATTTACCCACATATTATTTAACTAATTAGTTTATTATTTATTTGACATTTTATTATTTAACAGATATTATTACTATACAATTTTGACATTTAATTTATTTAATACTCCTTTTTAAGGAAACAGATTTTATTTTATTTTATTATATAAAGTTTAATTGGTGTAAATCTACCAAATTGAAGTCTGGTAGCTTTCCAACACGGGAACTTGACAACACCAATTCTAGTAAGTAATCGATTTTATAATGATTATGTAGAAGTATTCCTTTTTTCTTTGAGACTATGTACTTTTAATGTTTAATTTATGACCTTTCGAAAGTGTACTTGTATTTGTACCCAATTGAAATAAAGATACTGAACTGAACTGAACAAAATATGCCTATTTAATAGCAAATCTTTGTATTGTTGTTTTTAAAGGATACTAGCATCAAGGGATGCTCCCCCAGTGGCCTTAGCGACTGCAGCCAGGATGAAGGGTGTCACTTCCTTCCCATGAACTCCGTTTAGCTTTGCTTCTCTCAGTGCTCCACTAATTGCTTCTTCAATTACACTTTCTGAAAATATTAAAGTTTATCAGTTTTCTTCATTAATGAGAACCTTCTCATGGTGATGATATAAAAAACTGTATCTCGTCATCAAGTCGTCATCTATAAAAAAGTAAAAAAAGATACAAATAATCATATCTAATATTTATAAATATCATCATTCTAATCATACAATTTTTTTTTTTTTTTTTTTTTTTTTTTTTATTGGTTCACTAAACTGGCCGTAACATCTTTAAATTTGAAAGTGTATTTTATTCCTTTTACATGTTACAACATACCAAGGGCTTGAGAGCGACATAGGATGCTTTTTATATCGATAAATGTACGGTTTCTATGGGAATCTCATTACTTCAGCCTATCATGACCTCCCTGCTGGGACGCAGGCCTTCTCTCAGAGAGAAATGATGGGCTGTCATCCACCATGCTGGCCCGTTGCATGTTGGCGAATGTCATATGTCTTTGAACTTTTGAGGTTCTTGGACATACTGGTTTCCTCACGATGTTTTCTTTCAATTTTTTTGAGCGATGGCATTGAAACTACACATCATTTATTTAAGTATCTACTAAAAAAGTCATTAGTGCAGGGCCGAGGATCGAACCGGGCGCCGTCAGATTATAATCAAGATAACTCTTTATTAAAAGACCACAAACACAAGGAAAACATACATGTATAAGAATGAAAATATTATATTTAATAGGCGGCCTTATCGCTTAAAGCGATCTCTTCCAGGCAACCATGCACGGAAAGGAATTACTTTGATAAAATCAATCAATCAAAGATTGCCGTCAGGGGAATCTATAGAGTTTTTGCCCACGAGAATGCCTACAAGTGATAATAGACAGTAATAACTTGTATGTTCTTATGCCTCATCATCATCATCATCATTAGCCAGAAGACGTCCACTGCTGAACATAGACCTCCCCCTTTAACCTCCACACTGAACGATAGCCTGCCTTTTGCATCCACTGGATGCCAGCGACTCTCACTATGTCGTCGGTCCATCTAGTGGGAGGCCTACCTACGCTGCGTCTTCCGGTTCGTGGTCTCCACTCAAGAACCTTTCTTCCTCATCGGTTATCGGTTCTTCGAGCGATGTGGCCTGCCCATTGCCACTTCAACTTGCAAATTTTAACAGCTATGTCGGTGACTCTGGTTCTTTGGCGAATGTCCACGTTTCGGATGCCTTATACGGTGCGCCATAATAATGGTTTCTGGATATAAGGGTAATTAACTATTTGCAAATTAATAAATTACTCGTTGATACGATGGTAGGTTCATAGTACCTAGCAGTTAGCAGATAGGATATAAACATCACAAGGAACTTTAGTAATTCGTTTTGTGGTTTCGGACATGAAAACTTTCTTCCCATGGGTAATAGAAAGTTGGCCTATCAACACACCCGAGGAATGGGGATGTGAATGTAGGTATTTAAGTTAATAATGCTCTAGTATTGCAAAAGTTACCACATTGCCTTCGTCGTTAGGACACAAACAACTAAAGGTATCTTTAGGATATTTATGTTGTTTGATGAGTTTTTGGTATACTGAATGACTGGTTGGGCAATTTTGCCCAAGATCAAGATTTCAAGATTTATTTTCGTCCTTTTTCGGAGAAAAAAGTTGCACATATACAGCATACACTACACCCCAAACACAAAAACTCGCTTGGTCGATATCTGCATTTTTTGGTACATCAAAGAGACTTAAAAATTGAATATTTCGTAGCCAAGCTATTGCGTAATTTGATTGATTGATTGATTAACTCTTTATTGTTCACACCATTAAATTTGATACAGAGGACATAAAACTCTGAAAAACTAGTGTAACAACTGGCGGCCTTATCGCCTTAGGATGGAAAGGATTTATAGAAGACGTAGAAGTAATTTGCCCGTATCTGTACCTTCACAAAGCAACGAATATATTATTGATTGTTTTGTGGAATTATTTAAGGTTGATAGGCTATCTACAAATCACGATGATTAAGACTTAACTGTTTACTTACTTAAAATAAATACATTATCACTTATAGCAACTGTGATTATTTATCACTAACGAACTCGCTAGATTAATTTAAAAAAAATTGAAGAAACGAAAATAAGCAAAGCATGACCGCATGTTCATAGCTAGAATAACATGTTGTTTTTCCTTTTGCAAACGTATAGTACCCACCGGCCCACCGGATTAGCAAGTTGAAATGGCAGTGGGCAGGGCACATATCACCCAGAACAGATAGTCGATGGGGCCGAAAGGTTCTGGAATGGAGACCACGGACCGGTAAGCGCAGCGTAGGACGTCCACCCACAAGATGGACAGACGACCTCAAAGAGACCGCAGGGAAACGCTGGATGCAGGCCGCTTCCAACCGGCCCTTTTGGAGATCGATGGGGAGGCCTATGCTCAGCAGTGGACGTCCTACGGCTGAAATGATGATGATGATGATGAAGCGTATAGTACGTGTATCGATGTTTGCATAAATAATTCTCTATTGTATTTTCTTTGCCATAATGGCTTCAACAGACCAAATCCGTTTCAGCAGGAGTATAACGTTTTATATAAACTAGTTGTCATGGTCGTAAGCCTTTTTTCTGTCATACATGTCGCGAAACAGAGCTCCGTGAAAACTCTCCGACCAGTGTAGTAGTAGATATCTGTGGTAAAAATGGTCTGTTGGCCAGTGATTACGACTATAAACCGATCAGAAAAGACAAATTTAATCAAATGCAGAGTTACCTATCACGAGTTAATATTTATATTTAAAGAATTACGTATTATTTAACTGACTTCAAAAAAGAGGAGGTTATTTTACCACGAAATACGTTTTAGTATTGAGTATAATCGAGGGAAATTCCTATCCGAACTGTCTTGATACGGGGCCTAGTGATGTGGTAAACTTGGTAAAGTTGGCTGGTCAGAGAGTACAATAATAATTGTTTCATCGATACAGGAATTTGCTATAGTTATTTTGGGTTCTCATAAAAGACTAATAGAATGATAGCTATCTACTTTTAATGCTGGAATTCATGTGTCTCTCCTCAAGATATTGCAAAAAAAAATATCAATACTGACTCGAGTTTATGACAAATCCCTAGCTATACCAACTAATATGTATTCTGTGGCTATACCTACAGACTTACGCATTTACCCTGTACTAAGCCGAAAGCAGGTCATTGTATTCATCGTTATGAACAATTTTTACTATGGGATCACTTTGAAATCGCGAAAAAAATCAGCTGTTCTATACATTTTGTAGTGTCAATGACCGTTTTCTCTGGAAGAGCTTATTTCAGATTTTTCGCGATTTCAAGTTTGATTCTATAGTAAAAGTTGTTCATAATGATATGTACAATGACCTCCTTTCGGCTTAGTACAGGGTGAATGCGTTACTCTGTATAATCAAAGGCAGTAAGCACACCTTGAACGCGGGCTCGCGCGATTTCTTATACAACCTAGATAAACTAATACACACCGCATAAAACAATCCATGGCTGCATTGCTCACGTGATTCAAACAGTTTCATGTATTATATAACGTTCAAGCTGTTCTGATACTGTTATATATTTGTAGAAGTCAATTTTGATACTGTGGTCACTCGGCCTACATAAACTTACCAGGCATGGCATGTTCCTTCGGCACCGGCACAGCGACAACAATGCCCGAGCCAAGTCCTAGTTTCCGCGAGGCGTGCAGTACTCTGGCTGCTTCTTCAGCATTAGAGACGCGATGTGGCGCTTTGTGGCCCGACCGCTGTGTGTAAAACGCCGGAAAGTCATGGGTATCACCGAACGCGCATACACAAACACCTTGGGTTTCCTGAGAATAAAGAAATACAGTTTGTTGCCATTAAGTTGCACCTAATGTAGCTGGTGGTGGCCGAGGCAAGGTAAGTGGAGTGTGGCCTTATCATTTGATGTAAAGCGATGATGCAATTGAGCATGTCGTTCAATTATAGAAAGTGGGGATTTAATGAAGGCTTGAATCAAGTTTATTGTTAAAAATATAATATTTCGTAGATTTATTCTATGCAAGCAGAACATAATAACATAGTAAGTAAATTAATAATTGAGTCGACGCCAATCAAGCAGTGTCTGAGCTATGATTTGCGATCAAATTGTCCATGTCTACCTATTAACTATGATTGCACTAGTCTGTATCTACCTAAATATAGTTCAATCGATAAACATCATGCAAGGTCTAGCTGTTGGAGCCAATTTAATATCTCTACTTAGGAACAAGTCAATGAAACTACACTACCTATTTCAATTCGTTTATTTGCTCTGGCAGCTGTAATAAAATTGTAAAAAGCTGAATAAAACACAAATTCTGATTACTTTTGCTAGGTTTTTTAACGTAAGACCTCAGTGAAATATTAAAAGAAAATGTTTTTTATTCAGCATTATATGTTATTTCCGCTGTCGGAGTAAATAAACTAATAATGTACTTTTCATCCCCCCACCTCGGAAATAGTATTTTTGTTCTTCGATATCTGATTGCAAACGCCGTTTTTATCCGCTAGAGGTTGAAGAAAAATTGAATTTAGAGTGAATTTAGAACACAGATCTACTACCTATAGATATTCAATGAGCGTGGCTAGCTCAGTGCCTCTCGCTTCAACAAGGTGTGTTGCCACATTAAAATGATTTGCTATAAGTTAGGGTAATTTACCTACTATGATGGGTAGTGAATCTTCAATGAGTACTTTGGAAACAATACTACCTTTTAAATATTTATATTTTATACACTATCTGCTGCAACCCGCGGAGCTACCTGCAATGTTCTGGGAAGAAAAGTACGTTGTCTGTCCTCATGACACACCCTATCGTCCTGACAAAATTTGACTTGCAATGACGTCACTGTCCAGTTGCCACTTTATTCAATCAGCTGTTACGTGGTGTATCGTCACCTCTCTCGAACCTGTTGTAAATTGACATCATGACATCATTGCGGGACGCCTACGTAAACATTTTTTCTCGAATTGCTATACCTGGCGGAGTATATTATTATACCATGACTTAGCCGTTTCCTCGTAAAAAAACAGACAGAAAGTTACAAACTTACTTGCGTTTTTATTATAATTATTTGTTAGGATTAGAATATAGTACTAGAAAAAAGGTTGTAAAGTAACCATAGCATGATTTTTTATGATTAATTAAAAATTAAAAAAAAGTCAAAGAGTTAAAACGGAAGGGCAAAGGAAGGGCCCCCATGCAACAAACGTTAAACGTATTTTTGGATTTGTTCTAGTGTAAAAACGGTAATCCGTACAAGCGTCAAATTTAGCGGATTATAGTGAACATAAGTAAAACAACAAATAATAAACACTGGCCAAGTGCGAGTCAGTGACAAATTTCTGTTTACCACTAAGCTAAGCAACGTCGGGCGCGGTCGGTACTTGGATGGGTGACAGCCTGGGCGTGATGTTGTCTTTTTGCACAACTTTTTGTATTTTGTGATTGTAAAGAACTCTCAGCGCGCGAGCCCGACTCGCGCTTGGTCAGTTAGTTTTTTCATGAATGGAATTAACATTCCAAATAATTAGATAAATAGACTCTTTAATGTTTACAGTACAAATTTCACGAACAGCGCGTAGCTTTTTGAATCGGTTCGCCGAAATCGCCTTTTGCTTTTCCAGCTTCATAACTGTGGCCTCATTAATATATATTTAATATTAACATTCACCATATTCATATGGGCATAAAAGGGTCGGTATTTTGCACTTCTTGCAATGTGCCAGCTTTTTTCAGCAATGCGACAGGATCAGTTGGAAACCTGCAGAACGAATAATTTATGTTAGTTGCGGTGGGTAATTTCTTTCATAAACTGGCAACATTCATAATTTATTTTCTAAATGAATAATTTGATAAAATTCATAGAATTAGACCACAAATCGACCTAAAAACTGACTAATTATGAATAAAATATTTGCGAATTGATATCCTGAATTTATTTAGGTGATCGTTACAAGCTTTATATGTTTACTTACGTGTGAAATGATATTTCATCGTATTTTCGCTCACTGCGCTTCTTGCAGCCCAAAATGCTACAACCAACCATTGTAAAATATCTTTTACAATTATTTCTCAGAGGAAACACGCATTTATCACATTTAATCACCAAAAAAAGGCAATAAATATAATTCAGACCCGTTTTGTTTGTCACTGATTATTACAGATTTTGACACTTGAGGTACCAAAAACAGGTCACGCCGATAAGGACAACAAAATCTATTTATGTCCTTTTCGTACTTGTGCTGAGCCATATCAAGTTGTCTCTTTCACTAAAATATATTGCCGATCTGGTTGTGTATATCTGTGATTTAGAACATCGTGTGCACTGAGTTTGTGAATTCAAAACATAATTAAACCTATTTACTTCTACCTCCATGGTGCCGAATTTATCATACAACCTTTTTTAATTTGTTAAAAACTCAGACTCGGAACCTTCTTGTACTTTACGACGAGGAAGTTTATTTGACGCCAACAGAATTGACTGAAACCACAGAACTGAAACTGTTAATATAGGTCAATAGGTAGTAGATCTGTGATAATACGCTGTGGATAATACGCAAATGTTTTTTTTTTTTTCATTTAGTCATTTCCTTGCTGAGGTGGGATGAAAAGTTACGTGTTGCACTCGAGTGCAAAGATTTTTCACCTCGTGCTCTTTTGATTCCCTCGCTAACGCTCAGGATTCTAATTTTAGATTCCTTCGTTTGGTCGGTCACCAAAATTGAGCACGCGGTTAAAAAGCAGCTCAGCACGATTGTATAACAAATAACTATTCTGGCTCAGCGTCAAACAATGCCATTCAGCGTGGTAATGCCCCCTGGGCTCAAGGTTATGATGGCTTTAGACTTTGAACACTCTATGGACAATATAACGGATTTTATTGTATGAGTAACTAAGTTGTTTAGGGTTTGGTTTTAGTTACTTTGGATTTTGTTCTGCTAATAAAAACCCCAACTGATAATAAAACACCTATTACAAAACTTGCCTAAAAGCTTAAGCCACACCTAGCCGAATGACGTTTAACACATTGCATTTTGCTATCAATTAGTGTCCTTTCTTGGGTTGAATATTACGATTACGCTGAATAATGCTTGAAGATTAAATTTCAGTAAAACTCATAGAACATTGTAATATTGGGGATAGTATGTATGTTATAAAGATATTTTATGATACTTGGACTAAGCCAGAAGAATTAAGACTTTAAGAAGACAAGTATATCTACTCGTATATGCATATTTGTGTATTTGTGGAGTCATGAGAAGAGAGTTTGCCATGGTACTAAGAGGACTTCTGTCTTTATTGAAAGCGGAAATCTTTCAAAGATACCCAGCAGCATTGGGACGCAGCCCGGCTATTTAGGATTATAGCCCCCTTCCCCTCCTCCCATGGTCTTAGTGCCCTCTTTTAGCCTCTTACTACAGGCAGGAGATATCGGTGCTGTATTATATTGGCCCGACACCAGGACTAAATGAGAGGAATGATGGTATGCGGTAGCACTGGTAGGTAAAGGGACGGCCTTAAAAAGGTGACGATGGAACTGTGTGAAAAGATGATTATGATGTATATACATATGGTCTACTATCCGCGATTTAGATTTCTGGAATTAAAAAGAAGTATTTAATTTTAGTCCTCATGATGCAACCTTTCAAATTTCATTAGGGTCCGTTCTGCCGTTACGTCATGAAGGTTTAGGGAGAGAAGAGAAGAGAGAAAGAGAGACAGAGAAACTTTGACATAAATTACATCATGTGTTAAGATGTGATGACTTAAATGCTTACCAAATATTCAAGAGTTCTTCCGATGTCGAGGATAGATTTGACTCCGCTGCAGACGACCAAAGTCTTGCTGCGGCCGAGCTCGTTCAGATCAGCCGATACGTCCAGAGTAGTTTCTCCTTCGCGATGGACTCCGCCTAAAATTACAATGTGATGATGTGTGTGTGTGTCATGTGTGTGATGTGATGACATTTCAGACTTATATTATAACACTATTATAACTATGGTCTGTCTAATATAAGATGATACATTTGACAAGTCACGCCCATGAAGTTTCGTATTTTTCTGGTAAAATGTACTACAAATAATGTCGTACTTCATTGACGGCTACCGCCCACTTAGTGAAGTGCCACGCATAATGAATAACAAGACTATCAAAAATCGGTTACGAATTAAATAAATCAAACAAATAAAGATTTATACATAGGTAACTACATAATTTTTTGTAAATATTAAAGTTATTTGCAATTATCTATGGCGCAATTACTAACAAAAAAACTAGTCTAACTAGGTAGGTCCAACTTCAAGAAAGAGGGCAATCGGCGAATCCAACTCGGCTGGGCAGCGTTCGGTAAACTTCGCAACGTCTTTTCGTCCAAAATACCCGAAAGTCTTCGACCAGTGTGTGTTACCAGTGATGACATACGGCACTGAAACGTGGTCTCTCACTATGGGCTGCATAAACAAGCTCAAAGTCGCACAACTAGCTATGGAGACGGCTCGGGGTTTCTCTACAAGATCTAATCAGAAATGAGGAGATCCAAAGACGAACGAAAGTCACCGACATAGCCCGCCGGATTAGCAAGTTGAAGTGGCAGTGGGCAGGGCACATATCACGCAGAACAGATGGCCGATGGGGTCGAAAGGTTCTGGAATGGAGACCACGGACCGGTAAGCGCAGCGTAGGACGTCCACCCACAAGACGGACGGACAATCTAAAAGAGACCGCAGGGAAACGCTGGATGCAGGCCGCTTCCAACAGGCACTTTTGGAGATCGATGAGGGAGGCCTCTGTCCAGCAGTGACGTCCTATGGCTGAAATAATGATGATGATGAAAAAAACTATTACCTAACAAATGATTTGATTTTTTGGGTTCTGTACCCAAATGGTAAAAGCGGAACCCTATTACTAAGCTTACGATGTCTGTCTGTCTGTCTGTTTTTTAATCATTACGAGTTCTGACACCGTTGTGCCTTGTATACGCTTCCGTTCAGTTTTTGTTATTTACAGTTTGTAATTGTGTCAATTTTATTTTTTAAATATTTGCCTTAAAATTGACAGTTTTAATTATTTTTTATACTAAGTTATAATATTAGGTGTTGGTATTTATCTATATAAAAAAAAAAAAAACTGTCAGTTTTGAGGTAATAAAAAAAAAAAAGAAAGTTGAAACAATTACAATTTTAAAACAATTTCTTTAGTAGAATCGGGGGCCTGTTGTTAAGCGATGATGCGGTCTACAATGGAGCACGCTTGCCTCAAAGAAACCGATTCACTCGGGAGTTGAAGACACCAAGAACAATGTATGTAATATAGCTAACAAAAAAAACTAGTTGCCAATCTAGGCTAGGCGTGTTTACCTACCACCAAAACGCCTGGCTTGTTATCGACAGAAAAATAAATACTTGTTCTACTAAGATTATTTTTATTGCGTAATTATACATAGATCAGATTGTGTTCTATTTCTATCTGAATGTAATAAATCTCAGCACTGGTGAGTTTGGTAAATAGCAAGCAAGAATCGGAACTGTTCGCGTGAGTTATTGCAGGAACTTTGTTTCATTCATGCGAATGTGTGAAACGCTTGTCCGAAAGAAAGGAAAAACAATAATAAACGTGATGCCAGAGGGTGCTGGAACAAAATTAATTCTTCGTGTTTTTATTGGACTCTTTGACAGAAAGGGACATTTAACTACAGTACAAATGAGGTACAGAGTTTTGGCGCCAACGTGAAAAAACATGTCGCCTCATTGGATTATTTTCCTTAACTTATATTTTCATATTACTTCCAAAACTTCATAAAAGCCTCCATAAAGCCATAAAAAGCCTTCACTAGGGCATCACTGTGACTGTGACTACTTTACTTGACTCTCACTGTGACTATGACTTGTTTGACAATATTTAATAAAACTTAATAATATTTCAATACTTGACACTGGCAGATGCACAAGAAGTGCGACGCCTAAATCCACACAGAGCACAGGTATATCTGTGACGCAGAGGATAGAAAACTGAAAGTCATTATTAATTAAAAGAAGTAAAAAGTAAAAATAGATACACCCATAAGAAAAACCTTATAATGAAATCATGATCCAAGAAAACAAGGTCTAACGCTCTGGGAGATGTACCGCAATGACGTTACTGTCCAGTTGCCACTTTATTGTAACAAACACAGATACTGGGTTTAAAAAAAAACTACTAAATAAAATACAAAAAGCATTGCAATTGTCATTTGTTTTGTCTGCTCAAGCAAGTTAAGCACGAATTGAACATATTAAACACAATTTTGTCAAATCTACATTGATTTATTGGATTCCCACAGGTAATATACGAATATTGGGGAGTTATAATTTCACGCTACTGTTAACACAGTAAATCATAGAGTCCGTGGTTTTGGCGCAAACGAGGAAAAAAAACATGTCGGCTCGTTGAATTATTTTCCTAAACTTGTGTATTTTCGAGTGTTAATGTGTACTAAACGGTGAATTATTATTCATTAAGTGTGCTCGAGTGTGGAGAAGTGATATAACGAGGTGAAACGTGTCTTTTCGTGTTGTTTCCAAAACTCCATAGGAGCCTCTTGTAAAGTCTTCACCACTTTACATGGGCATGAGTTTAACTTGACCGTGACTTACTTAGCTTGACTCTGACTGTGACTATGACTAGTTTGACGCTATTAAGACAATGTAAACTGTTTAAGATTACGACTAAAGGACATTGAATCCATGCTCATGAATTTTTTTATTAAAAAAATAAGTAGAGTCCGTGGAGTTATGGCGCCAACGCGGAAAAAAACATGTCAGCTCGTTGGATTATTTACCTAAACTTGTGTATTTTCGAGTGTTAATGTGTACTAAATGGTGAATTATTATTCATTAAGTGCTCGTAAACGTGCTCGAGTGTGGTCAAGTGATATAACGAGGTGTAACGTGTCTTTTCGTGTTGTTTCCAAAACTCCATAGGAGCCTCTTGTAAAGTCTCCACCACTTTACAGGGGCATGAGTTTGACTTGACCGTGACTTACTTAGCTTGATTTTGACTGTGACCATGACTTGTTTGACGCTATTAAGACTATGCAAATTGTCTTGAAAATTTTAACAAAAAAAAAATAGAGTGTCCGCCATTGTTTCGTGTATCGTCATCTCTCTCGAACTTGTTGTAAATTACTTATTCTGCTCTTGCTTATGCACGTGTAAGTGTATCCATGACATTGATGACATCATTGCGGGATGCCCACGTCACATTATTTCTCGGAGCTCTATACCTGGCAGAGTATATTATTATAAGTATCATGAATGAAATCTTTGTAAAACCTACAAGTACCTAAACTAAGTAACGGCACACAGAAGCAAAAATCGACTACGGAAGATAACGGTTTCCATAATTTAATTTTTATCCACAATTCGGCATATTATTAGGGTAACAGCCACGATACCTTGAATAAGATTTACATTTAGACCTCCGTGGCACGCTTTGACGATGAATATAAAATATTAAGATCAAAAAGGTGCAGGTGCCGTCTCTCGTTGAATAATTCGGAAGGGAGGGCGAATCGACAAGGAAATAGTTACTATTCCGAGACCAGAACAACGCAATCAGATAAGTGAGTAATCGAATTAGGAGGACAAAGGCATTTCGATGGTAAACGGGGATTGTGAGGTGACAGATCACGCTCTGTAGCGTGGAATTCGTTGTTGCCTATTGTCCTACAGGTATCACTCTACGGGATCTGATCAGAGTTTGTACGTAAGTTTTTGAGTAGTATATTTGTTCGACGATAATTTGCGTACTGTTTATCCAATATTCAGAAATTTTGTAAGGAAGTGTCTAATATAACTTTGAAATTCGAATATTGCGAAATCGGTCCAGGAGTCCCGAAGATACAGGGCCACTGATTGGGCGAACAACTAGTTAATAAAGATGATGTAATATAGGTTAATACTCAAAGTAAGAAAATATAAAATACTACCTATATAATTATGTACTATATTTTTAGTACTAGTCAACAACTGGTTCTGAAATGTTATTAAATAGTACACGCCATTCGTGATAGAGTCTGGCTAATGAAAGTAGAGACTGAAAAAGCGCGGCAAATTTAAAAAAAAAACAGCATTGAAACTCAAAAAATTTGTATGAAATGCCTGGAATAATCTCACTTGATACTTGTAAATAATTAATTTTTATTGTAACGCAGTCAGAACACAGTAATATTTGCATTTCATATTAATTTTGGGGTTGCAATGCAAGATTTTTTTAAATTTGGCGGGCGTTTTCAGTCTCTACTTTCATTAGCCAGACTATAATATTATTCCGAAAGAATTTTGGCGTCACACGTCTTTTGCATTTTGTCAGTATCAAGTATTGTTTTTAAATATTTTTAAGATTTATTAAATACCAACAAGTTATAGTTACAGTCACGGTCAAGTCCAAGTCATGTCCTAGTAAAGCGGTGGAAACTTTACTAGAGGCTTCTATGGAATTTTGGAAACATCACGAAGGCCATGGTTTGGTCGTTATATGAGTTACCTGCACTCGAGTATCGGCGACTCGGCTCACTGGACTCTGGCTTTCAGTTCTACAGATACCATCTCTTTAATTGTCTTGGAAATGAACAGCGCTCTATCGTCAGATTGGATTGCACTAGGAAAAGTGATTAAAACGATGCTGAATGAACTAGCTTTGGTCGACCTAGGGGAAGGTTCAAAGCGTAGACAATTCATTTAATTACTATTTGCTTCTGATGATGCAATTTTCATTTGTAACCTAATTTATACTTCTTTCTTATTAATAGTTGGTTACGATACAGTTTATTTGTAGGTATAGTGCATTTTTTCATTTTATCAATAAATCGTTCGTTCGTTTGAAACGTAGAGTGTAGAACCATACCTAACGTACCATCGATATAAGATTAAAAAACACGTCGATGTAACCAACACATCCATAAGCCCAATAGTGGACGTTTTGATACCCGATTTTAGGGTATAAAACGTCTTTGAAAAAAATCTAATGAAAAATATCAAATTCGTCACAAACGTAGGTTTTATAAAATGTCGTGGATTAAAGAGACATCCAAGACAAACCTTCACAAAGGCCGCTATAATTATGTCACTACTCATGAAGGGCATTAATTAAAGTTAATAAAGGTTTCACGGTGCGTTCGTGATAGCCCTGCAGTGCCAAGTACGAGAATAGCGTGCTTCTAATTTGTATCCTCACGCGAAAATGAATTTGCCTTTGTTTGATTTTTTCCCTATAATATGACTGAATTTTCTATTACTTTTCTATATTAGTGAATTAATAAGGATTGGCACCTTAAGCATATATCTGCAACTACTCGCAGGATTGCACTGGTTTTCTTCTGAATATTTGATGCATAAAGCAATCTCAAGCCCTGGGGAACTCCGCTGAAAAGGTTTATTATTTTACGTAATACGGTATATCTGGTTATTGTAGTGATGTTTTCCCAAGATGCGGTGTTTATTTATGAATGTTATCTTCCTTGGTGAAAGTTTGATAGTGTGTGCAGATTGTACGCCACAGCTGAGGGTTCGCGTTTCGTTTTCTTTTTACCGTTACCTTTATTTCGTTTATTTAGTTGTTGCCATTTTCAGAAGTGCTCTCAGGTATTTACTAAACTTCTGGGGAGAACAGAACGGGTTTCTTATACCTACTTTATAGTTCTAAGAAGATATATAAGAGACTGAAAATTCAATAAACACTACATGGGTAAATTAAATGCCCATCACACCATATGCAAAAGTAACTTATCTCTATTTGTTTTTATTTTTTAACTCCCTCTACCCGTTAATCTAAATGGTTGAAGCGACTTGATGAAATTTGGCACGGAATAATTACTTCTCATAAAAAAATATTTTTATCTCGAAATATTAAAAAATAACTGGGTAATCGCAGGGTTAATTAAAAAAACTGTGGGGCGTTCCTAGTTTTTGATTTGAGAATATAACTGTTTTATATAGATGTTTCTTATTCTTTCAAATGTCATAGATGAATGAACCATACCTATACCACCAGTGACAAACACTGGTATATCCGCTAGCTCCGCAGCAATAATGGTGCCAGCCACGGTGGTGGCGCCGTCCAGCCCGGCTGCTGCCACGGGAGCTAGGTCTCGCCTCGATGCCTTCACCACGCCTTTAGCCTGAGCCAGGTATTGAAGCTGGTCTTCTGTGAGGCCGACGGTTAGCTTCCCTTTGAGGATAGCTACTGTTGCTGGAACTGCTCCCTGAAAACCAGATTTACTAAGCAAAGATTTCCCCACTCATAAAGATTTGTGATGTCTCAATCATACTAATATTCTAATTGAAAAAGTTGGAGCGTGTGTAGGCAAGTATGTTTGTTTGTTTGTTCTGAAACAACGGAATGGATCTGATGACATAAATATTTAGTACGAAGGGAGCTTATACTGGATACTGGGAAAAATTGTGGCTCCTAAGAAAGCAAGTAAAATTGCAGAGTGCAGCTAGTTTAATAATAATTGTATTAGATTTAGTTTAGCCTATATTAGCCTATAGGGTTAACATTTCAAGTATTAAAACCATCGCTCCGGGCGATAAGACATATTCTACATGTGCGTATGTAAATACGCGTTACGTCAATTTCTCGATTCAGGGAATCCTATCTGTATGCGAGTTTGCAAAACAACTCTTAACAAATACGATAACATGAGATCCGGGAAGATACGACTCCATTTTGCGAAAAATACCACTGCATTTGTTTGTTACTTGACTTTCGTAGCGCGTCTACGAGTCTACGAAAATCGTAGCATATTACAAAGATTCTACAATCGGATAAGATGAGTGGTTATTTCTCACAGAATAAATAGACACGTCAAGTACCTAACGAGTCGTAAGAATTTTATTTATGCCTGTAAATAAAATTCGAAAATTGCTTCATTGTAGACTGCACCATCGCTTAAAATCGGGTGAGATGGCGCTCAAATGCAAGCCTATAAATAAATAAAGACGGGGCTCCTATTCACATTTTTCGTTTTTCGTAACTTTGATAAATTAAAAAAAAATACAGATTTAGTACATACAGTAAAACTGTAAAAATCTGTCAAGACGAAAGAAGACAATTTTTCTTGGGCCCACCAAAGTTTTTTTCCTTAGGCCCACCTAATTTAGCATATATTGATGGGACCAGCACTATAAAATTTGTCGTTTTTTTTGTACCATTCGGACGAAAGATAAGGGAAAAATGAAACCGGAATAATAATATCAAGAATAAAATGTGTTGTTTTGATTTTAGCCACAATTCATTCATTTCCCTTATAGTCACTTGACCGGAACGTTTTTAATACGAAAAAGGATACATGCTCAGGAATTTATATACATTAATAAATAGACCATATTTTACAACAGTGGCCATAGTAATCGGCTTTTAAGTAAAAATAATTATACAATAGTCGCTAATGGTATTATAGACGCTTATAATTAGCGGCTTGAATATATTTTTAATCCTAGTTTTAAATATTTACTAATATTGATTTACCGAAACCGTAATACTATGGTTTCGTAAAATGATAGAGGAATGGAACGTAAATCCGCCATCTTGACGTTTGTTGGTTTGAAATTGACAGCAATTATGACTTATTTCAAGTTAATTCATACTAGTGATGTCTCATACTTTAGTTTTTCTAACTCGAATTACTTAAGTAACTCGTGCTATTGACTCGAGTTGTTGCAACTGGAGTCAACTTGAATCGGCGGTAGTGGGTTCTGGTGATGTGTCTCGTCAGTATTTGTATGAGTTGACACTGGAATGATTACTAACTCGATGCAAGTGTCAACGCGAATAGGTCCTGCTAGTTGGTACTACTCCGTTGATTGAACGTGGACCGTGGAACATGTGACACGCACTGCTTTCGTTTTTTTTATTGGTTTGAACAGTCGCTCGGGTCAAATAACCCACTCAAATCGCTCGTACATAGCTAAGCGCAGTCACATCGCTAAGCGCATCCAGCTGGCCTGGCACCGACACGGAGCAGTTTATTGAGTTGAGTTGACTCGATCTCAGTCTCGCACCAGTGTCAGGCGCAGTAACAAACTGTTGACAGATTTGATTCGAGTTGCACAAAACTGGTCTCGTCAACTCGTTCATGATAATATGTGAATAGTGATATAACTCGCACCACACATCACTATTCATACTTTCCGTTTGTTTCAAATCGCGTGATCGTCTGATAGTGCTCTCAATTTTTTCCGTATCATTATGAAACTACAATAAATCAACATGTACAATGTACAGCGCCTACTCCAGAAAATTGTTGTCAACTGTGCAGTAAGATTTCAACGCGTAGACAATTGTGCGAAGACATAATTACTGTCCGAGACAACTGAAGATTTTCCCAAAGATCTTACCTATTTGATTTGTGCCGTTTGTGTGTGTGTGGATTTCTTGCGAGGTGAGTTTTTATTTAAGTAGGTATTAGCTGATGCCCGCGATTTCGTACGCGTAGGACTCGGCCTTCGGCTTCGACAATATTTCTTTCTCTGAAGGTTACAAACATTAAAGTCTAATCGGTTCAGACGTTCACAAATTATGCCGTTACTTAAGAACACCATTTGATTTTTATTTATTACTAGCTGCGCCCTGCGGTTTCACCCGCGTAGATGACACACTCCTTATGACATCAGCTATCTGCCAGTGAAACTCCCGTCAAAATCTGTCCAGCCTTTTTTTAGGGAACATACATACACACATCGCCTCTTATATATATATATAAATATAAATATAAGAAAAAGATGAAGGAGGTATAGATAACAATGCATTTAAACGTCTCAAACCATGTTGGTATCCGTACTTGTGTTGCTTATAATATTACTAACTTTATTATCCCTGTTTGTTTTAACTTACCTGTTTTTATTTACAGCTAAATCAACTAGCAGTTTGCAGATACTGCTACTATTAATTTTGCAAGAAAATATCCATACTCCTGATGCAATAAGAAGATTTGGGTACCTATAGAAATATTTACATTTCATGTGGATGTTCCATTTTAAGAACACACCAAACACAGCGTTCTTGTTCTGCAGAAAGGAATATTGATTATGCAGTTTTCAAATTATCAGGTATTTTCAAAAATTCTTAGTGAAATCATTGAAAATAAAGATATTAAGTATATCTAGTATATCTAGTATTTTTGTTTAGTATATCTTTTTTCTAGTTTGCTATTTAGTACCTAGGTACTCCTGTATAGAGTGCAATAAATAAACGTTTATATACTAACCATCCCTTTTTGTGCAGATAGAACGCTAAGAACAAGTCTGTATGGCTTGGTGGCTGAAAGTTTCCAGCACTGTGAGCAGGCAGAGGCTACGAGATGGTAACAGAGCTGGGGCAATTCGTCTTATGGATATTGAAGACAGCAAGAATATCCCACAACCAACCTCTATGCCTACTCTTACTGTGCCCGGTATTTTCAGGGCAGCAGCAGCACTTACTATGTATAATTATAAGCGTGCTGCTTCTACTTTCCGTACTAGGGTCTAACGTAGGAACATTTCTGTATGTCCTAAGTAATGTTCTCTGGTGTTTTTACAATACCTATGATACGCGAAATTGCATCATGTGCTAGATAATGTATAGCTTTGCTGTCATTTTACGAAGGTTTAAAGAATCTATTTCTGAGTGGGTTACCTATTTAATTATTATTATGATAATAATATTTTGTTACCTACAATGTCTTTTTTTAAATTCCGCCTAGCCATACAATATCGCAAGTAATCATTACTCGTGCTGATAATGATTATCAGCACAATTGCTAGAAAAAGTGCTGATGCAAAAATGCGAAAGTAACTCTGTCTCCTTATGCTTTCACTGCTAAACTGATTTTGATGAAATTGAATATGTACATAGTTTTAATCTTGATAATGACTAGGCTACTTTATATCCCGGAAACCTAGGTACATAGTTTTCATGGGATGATCACTTATTTTTGTGACAAACCAAATCGCGCAGGCAATCGCTAGTATTAGGTAGTAAATCACTAGAACCTAAGTAATTAAGTTACTTATATATAATTGTTCATTGTGAGGTTTTAGGTTATTGTGAGATTCATTAACTGATTTCTCAATACTCCGGTTAGATCGGATATAGCTAATATTACCACTGAATCTAGAGATTATGAGGAACAAATCGACATGAGTTTCATTACTATATGCTATAATTTGTGGGTGGCCTATTTTTCAAACAAAAGAAATTGTCTCCTTTATGAATAAGGGTGCAAAAAACTTTGTCAGACTTTAGTAATTCGAGTTACACGTTTGCTACATCAATTGTTTTGAAATAAAATACACGCGAACTCACCCGCTGTCTAATTATGTTTTCAACTTGTTCAGCAGTATCTAAATTTTGAGGGTACGGCATCCCATGAGTGATAATTGTAGACTCCAACGCAACCAGCGGCTTCCCGGCTGATTTAGCACGAAGCACCTCTTCCGAGAAAATAATAGGCGGTGACGTACTGAACCCTCGTCGAAACCGGATAATTCGCGACCCCTTTGACACATACTTCAGCAGAAATGCCATCCTGATATCTAAAAATAAAACGGAGTTCATTACAGTTTACTGATAATACATTGGGTGGTATTTAAATGCGGAAATGCCTGGAATAAATCTTGGTTGGAACTGGTGTTCGAATCCGGTAGAATACCGTTAGACGACTGCTGCAGTTTACTTTTGTCGGCACGTTATTACGGTGGAATTGACTTGGGACCTTATGGCCAACGGCTAACTCGGTATCAAAATAACATTAAATCCGCGTTGAGTTGGAAAATCACGCAAACGTGAACCTTAACGCGCACAGATACGGTTTGCGGTCGCGTGATGGCCGCCGGGTGACGCCGTTGGCCGTAAGGCCTGTTCAGTTATTACCAGTTTACCAAGTTTCACAGCGCTTGGATTTAACAATTTGGGGTAGGTTTAGAGTATTGGAGTACTGTTGTTTAAACAACTCACCCATTAACGCTATCGAGGACTTCGGTTTGAAGTTTAATTGTTTTTACAACAGTTTGCTAAAAAGCAGCCAAATTTTTCAGTCATTAGCAAATTACACTATTCGACGTATTTTCGCATATTGACATTAGTTTTAACTTAAAATATGTTTTTTTACAAACATAGTATAAATAAATATAACAATTATATAATGATTAAAATTGTAGAGAACAACCGTGATAGTTTAAAATTGTAGACGTTGTCTTAGTTTCAAACAGTGTCTAGAGTAGTTAATAGAGTAGTTAGTAGAAATAATATTATAAAAGCGAAAGTAACTCTGCCTCTCAGTCTGTTCGCTTTTCATGACTAAATGGCTAGACCGATCTTAACGAAGTTTGGCAGGAAGATAGTGTACATTGTGAGAACGGACATAGGGTTCTTTCCCCTCAAATAATTCAGATAAATTGTAAATCCGCTGAAATGTAATGGAGAATACTTTGAAAAGAAGTATAGTTATTTATGATACAAGTGCGGAAAGTTGGTTATTAGAAACGAGTAGACGAATGTAAGCCCGAGACGAAGTCGAGGGCTTACCATAGTCACGAGTTTGTAATAACCAATCCGCACGTGTGCCATACAACGTTTTACAACACATTTGCGAGAAAAAAAGGCTACAAATGAAACAATTTTTGTTTATAACTTAATATCAGTCACAACAATAGTTTCTATAATATAATAAGAAAATGGCGCGAACATGCAAATAGCGCCACTATCACGTGGTGAAAATTAGAACTACATCTTTCGTCTCATTTTCTCTTTAGTATTAAACTGAGACAAACGTATTGAGCAAAAGCGCTTCCAAGGAGGTTTGATCATTCAGCTTATTTATTCTCGTAATATGAAACTCTTTTGTGGAATTCTTATGTAATTATGATGGAAATTAAAAAAATACCGTAAATCACACGCACGGTGCTATACATCTGAGCGTGCGGACAAATTCATTTCCGCACGCTCCGTTGTATGATCCGTAATGTTTAACTTTCGAACGATGTATACAGGCTTCGTAAGTGCACTTTTTGAGCAAATGTGTTGTAAAATATATTACTGTACATTATAAATTGTTTTATTTATGAGTTACGCAAAACTTTCAGTGTAATCACAGAAAATAAAAAACTTTCCCTTCTCTTTATTGTGACCTCAGGTATTGGACTAAAGAAAATAACAATTAAAAAAATTGTGAACTGATATGGGTCAGTGGTAGAATTGATTTAGGAGCAGGAGTTTCCCGGCCGTGAAGATTGTTGAAAGGTTAATTTAAATATCTAATCTGGGTCTGAAATTTGACTGTTTGTTCGTGTCATCCCCGACACAGGGAATCCTAGTGAGGAGCTAAGACTGTAAAGCGGTTTTTATTTCATTGTTTCAATGCACAAGTAGTTTATTATAACAAATTGTATCAGCATGATTAATTTCTTTTGACGATTGTTGCTACTATCTTGGATTCTTACAACAAACAAAGCCAATAATTATATTTAGGACTTCTCTGACCTTTACTACGTATGCACAAAGCTACCGTCAGGCTGCAGTTCGACATTTTAATGAAGGCTCCACGGCACCGCGCGCTCGCATTAATCAATGTCTGACTCCCGGGGCTCTAGTTAGTGTGGCCAAATAAACCCTTTCCAATTTTTTCGCGTAATATTACCTAGGAAAGTTCCGCTGCTATACAGCGAAATGGATGTCGCTTTTTCAGGCGTAGTTTTAACAAGGATGTTGAGATGATTTGTCGATGCTATATGTATTTGTCTTAGTTCAGACGGTAGTTTACTTTATCAAAAATCCTAAGCCAAATGTCTGAAATTACAGTAAGTTATATCGGAGTAGCTTAGTCGCCCGCCCTTGCATTGTACTCGACTACTCGTCGGTAGTATTATAAGCATAAGTAGTAATTATTTAATTAAAATTATGTGGTCTTACAAGTTTCTGTAAGTTGTATTCAGCTGATGAGAGAAACATCGAAAAGTCTTTGAAGATTTCTTCAAATCTTTGGACCAAACATTGACATAATATGTAGTAAATAGTACGACATCTTCGCTTTAAACTGACTTACTGTAAGAACTATTAAAGAGCCTATTTGGTCTATCACTGATGATTGCTTTAGTGGATCTGCTTTTCCTATAGACTTTTTTATATTCTGTTAACCCTGTGATCTCCCTAACCCCTATACATACTTATACCTCGCGGTTCAAATATAACATTTCCCCTAAATGTAGGGAACCTTCCCTAAGGATATTTTGCGTATTACCATGGAGATTTTATTTGGTTTACTTGAGAATAAAATAGTTTTATATCGGCTTAACTGTCATCGTTGCTAGGATACCAAAGAATTCGTCGTTTCCTTCAAACAGCTGTTTATTTCTTGTCTAATTATAGAGCTGTCATCACATTTTACGATACGATTGGTTTCTTTTAATGTTTTCTGTTTTCCTATGCAATAAAATTTTATATTTTACCTTTACATAATTAGATTTTTTTGTGTGGAATCTATTGTGTCTAGTTTTGGTAAGTCAATTTTGTTCTTTTTGGCAAGTCAATCAGTTCTGCAAAATTGTATAGCTTGATCAAAGTTTAAAATTCAGCCACCAACAAGTAGATAATAAGTAGTTACTAAATCTTAATATATTCAGTGTTATCTTCTATTAATAAAATTAGCCTACGTTAACAATAAAACAAAGACTCAATTTAAAACAAGTTTATGATTTTAACTTTCAAACACATTTCAAAGCAGTTTAGGCATGTTTTAAGCAAAGTGAGATTTAAGTGACATCTTAAAGGCAATTGTTCTGTACAATGAATGCACATAATTATATATCAATGGATATGAAGATTTTGAAGTTGCCTACAAAAATTAGTATTTGTGAAACTGATTAGGTAGTAGTGTAGTTTTCTATCTGTGAGTTTTATTCAGTAGGTACCGTAGGTACTTGTAAACGGAGAATAGAAGAATCCTCGTTCTCTCGTTCCGCTTATCTAGTCGCGTGGCGTGCTCATGCATACATGCTTGAGTGCATTTGAAAGCGCTTACTTTAGTTTTAGCAGTCGTTAAGCACGTGAAAAGATTATTTTGTATCCCACATAAAGTGTTGTTGTATTTTGCTAGACCGGTCTCAAAATAAAATGCTATAAAAACGGCTTACACACACGAGTCATCGAGTTTTGATGAAGCGGTCTCAAAATATCGACAATCAATTTATCCAGTTCATTGAATTTTGATCCATTTGAACTCAAAGCAATTCTAACTATTATCATATTTAAGTCGGTATTCGCAACTCGAGAAAACCAGTTAGCGATTGTAGACACGAACGCCAAAGTTCGTTCTTAACAAGGAAAGCTATTTTACTTCTTTGTTGGCAAACGACTTGCAGAGAATGCAACTTCAAACAGGTACTACAACTCGATACAATTGTTAGTACATAAAGTTTCATTCAACGATCGTAGTATAGTATGAAATCTTTGGTTCCATCAGAATCAAAAGTTTGTTCTAAGTTTTAATAATTTTGATGTTTATTCGGTAGAAAATGGCGTGGGGTCTACCAAAACTACCGGGATTGACGTTTTCGGATCCAACGAAGACTCAATTTCATATGAAGAGTTCGCTTCGATATTATCAAGGATACAGGTTCCCAGACACTGCCCTGCGTGGTCCGGGGGGCACTGATACCGATGTCGACAGCAACGCTTTTGCTCTCCCTGAAGACGCTGTCAAGTAAGTTTGGTAACTATCATAAAGTTGCAAACCGAGCAAACGTGAATTCGTTTCAATTGAAATGAAACAAGACGCAGTGCGTTCATCAAACGCAAGCGAATGTGCTGCCATTATTTTTCTTTCAAATGAAATAAAAGGAAATGTAGCGCATTCGCATTCGCTAGGGATGTTCATGGCATAAGACACAGGTTTGTATATGTTGTACGTGATTGATTATCGTCTACGTGCTTACAATTTTTCAATGTGCAAAGAGATATAGGTACGTTTTGTCACTAAAGATTAGGTAAATGCATATAGAGGTTATGTTAGAATTTACGAACAAAAAATATTGATATTTCCAGGCGTCTTATGATTGGCTCATACAGTTTTTTTTTGTAGCTAGTTTTTCTTTAGTTTTGTAATTGTAGTTGCCTTGGCGGCAACTGAGCATTTATGTACTTAAGTATGCTGGCCTAGGCTACGCTTAGGTCCAAATTTTAACGTTCTTCCATAAATGCTTCTTTTACAAGGACGCTGCAGTATTGTGTTGTCAATATTCAATTTAAACTTCTTACCATACAAAAATATCGTTAAAAGAATTAACAAATCACATTTATTTGCTTTCAAAATTCTTACTAAAAGTGTATGTTTTGCTAACCGCAAATACCTACTATATAAATAAATTGGTGATAAGAGACTTTTTTGATATTAATATCGGGCTACCTACGCTGTGAAGAGATAGGGGCGTTGCCCTGTTGCTCCGCACTGAGGAGAAAGCGTCCTTGTTAAGAGCCAAGAAACCGAAAACATGCGCAACAAACTTACATAGTAGGTATTATTGTTTGGCAATGGGCCATCCCGAACCCTCGAGGCACCAACGCCTCGGGTCATTTCTCAAGACCCCGTAAGGATTGATTGTATCGATGTTCGTCGACCGAGATCACTCTACATTACATTACGATCTGTAAAGTTCAAGAGATACCTGTGCTGAAAGGTCAGTGCACGCCCATCCCATCTAATGAAATTGACTCTCGATGTACTTTAATGTTATTTTAGAATTAAATTCGAATACTCTGTCTGGTTCGAATGCTGAAGGTATTCGACAAAAAATGTACGAAATTTTGAAACATTTCGATTGGATTAGGGTTCAGTCATTTGCAGGCAACAATTACGGGAACGATCCCAAAGGCAAAATACAGCAAATAATGAGTTCATTAAAAGTTATAAACAACGAGTACAGACTTCAATTTAGCCGGCAGTTTTTGATTGGCCGAGTCATTTATTTTGTGTGTGATGTTTTGCAGACAACGTTGTTTTTCATTATACTGATAGCTTTATAACTATATAATAATTTCTTTCCATGCACGGTTGTCTGGAAGAGATCGCTTCAAGCGATAAGGTCGCCTGTTAAAAGCCTAGATAATAGTTAACCGACTTCAAGAGGAGGTTATCAATTCGACTGTATGTTTTTTTTTTGTTCCTTTTTTTTGTATGTTTGTTACGCGATTACTCCGCCAATTTAGAATTGTTTTTGATGATTCTTTTTTTAGTTGGTAGGTCATAGCTCATAGGTGGCCCCATAATTTTTTTATCGATATTGATTCAGTGCTTTTTGAAAAATCTACAAAAATATCTACAAATTCAATGTACATTGGAAACATTGGACAGTGCCACCAACTTAGCTGTTAAGGTGGACAACATTGGAACTACAGTTATTTCTTGGTGAATTTCATACTTTGTTCTCTACTAGCGACGCTGTCAACTAAACAGCAAACATCACAGATCTACTACTGACAAACATAGAGGAACAGACTTCAAAAAACAAAGAAGTGTCTCCATGGCGACCATGATGCGACCATGCCCTGTTGTTTTTTGTTAAATTTTTCACGACCATGGATACAGAGTATTTGAGTCGTAATATTAATTAGTGTCGTGTATTTAGTATTAAATATTTTATATAGTGTTCAATAGCGTCAAACAAGCCAGTCAAGCAGAGCTAATCATGCACGGTCAAGTCAAACTCATGCACCAGTAAAGTTGTGGAGGCTTTACAAGAGGCTTCTATGGAGTTTTGGACCCTTATTAGGGTTTATTATTCCTTTTTAGGGTTCCGTATCCAAAGGGTAAAAACGGGACCTACGGGTTAACTGAGCCTACGCTATCTGCATGTGATGTCTGTCCTACCTTTTAACGGCTGTCTTTTGAACCGTAATAGATAGCCAGTTTTTTTTTACAGAAATTGTAAATTACAGCGTATTAAGTTAACAAATAATAATAAAATCAAAAAGTAAAAACTAAAAATGGCCCTACAACAAACGTATTTTTTACGTATTTTTGTAATTGGTCTAATGTAAAAACGGCAATATGTAGGTACAAGCGTCAAACTTGGCATGATTATAGTACACACTCTAAAGTATAACAGTAGGTAATAAATAATGGCAAAGTGTGAGTCAGTGACAAATGTCTGTTCAATACCATGTTAACCAAGGTAGAGCGCGGTCAGTACTTGGATGGGTGACGGGGCAAGGAAGTTATTAGGGTATAATATATACCATCCTTGGTGACGGGTGATGGCACCTGGACGTGATGCTTTTTGCACTTTTTGTATTTTGTGGTGGTACGGAACGTACGCGAGCGCGCTCAGTGCGCGAGCCCGACACGCACTTTTTTATCTCTGCGGAATAAATCCCACTAAAAATTTAAAAATAAAGATAATTTTTAGAAAAAAAAAGAACCGACTTCATGATTATACCTTCATTTACAAACTAAAACTAAAAAGTAGAAAATAATATTTAAATAACTTCAAAGCAATGAGCATTACAGGACAATCAACGAAATTATTAATACATATATTACCTACTTATATACATATTTACAATTTATAATCAGTTATTTTTGGAGTCGGTGCCAGCAAAGGGTTAATCCTGCCGTTGTAGGAAAATACTTTTCTACAGTCTATTTTGATATTATGTTTTCTGCACTGAAGTTTAATTTTTGGCACCTGTAGCATTTTTATAAGAAATTTGTTGTAGCCAGTCACACCCATTTAAACGAAACGTCAGTCATTCGAAATCAGTTAGCAACTGTGATGCGGACAATGAACTTTGAGACCTAATCTAAAAAGGTAAGGTCCAAGTTCTTTGGATGCGGAGTTCGACGCGTTGACATAAATAAGACTGTTCAATCAAGGTTCTGTCATAATGCCTGGCGACAGATTTTCCCTCTCATTTCCGTTCTATTTACTTCTATTTTCTGTGGGTGACGTTAATCGCTTACGATCAGGCGGTCTGATCGTTTATATATCCCCCTATGTTATAAAATTTAAATAAACACCAGTGAAGTGACACTCGGCAACGCGCACCGAGGATTCCAAACCCAAAAAAATGTGTGTTCTTTTATGCAGTAACCCGACACGCACTTGTCCAACGTTTATTAGTTTATGTTTTACTTTTGAGTTTGCACCTACTCTAATCATGCCAAGTTTGACGATTGTACATAATATTACCGTTTTTACAAGCTTTTATTTTTTCAATGATATGAATATGTATATTTAACTTGCAATGTTTGTAAGTTTGTGTATGTCAAACCTTGCAAGGTGAATCAGAACCAGTTCATCTAAACCGATTTTGCTGAAATTTTGCATACACCTTTAGTTCTGGGACAATACAATATGCAATACCCAATATTGTATTATTTTCAAAATTGCTACTTAAATATTAACAAAAATATTTTTTAATTAAAAATACATTTAAATAAAAGATAAAAGCATCATTTATATAAAATATTATTTTTGAAATGTTTTTTTAATTAAAAGCTAAGTTATTAAACTAGAGCAAACTAAAAACACGTAACAAAACTAAGTACGTTTGTTGTATGAGGACCCCTCTTTATAATTTATTTGATTTTTTTTATTTTTTATTTTTAGTTAATCCGCCGTAACATTACATAATTATTCTGTAAAAATTTACCTGTCTATATATTTCGATACAAAAGATACAGTCGTTAAAAGGTAGGACAGACAGACAGACAGCATAGGCTTCGTAGTAGGGTTCCGTTGACACCCTATGTGTACGGAACCCAAAAAAATATTATGTTTGCAGCTACGACCCTTCGTTGACATACGGGCGCGTGAAACAGCCCGCCCTGCCGACCGTGATTCCGCACTGGGTGCACTACGACAAGCGATGTCTCAACTTCACGGCGTTCTTCAAGCAGCCGGTGTTCGACAACCCCGAGGAAAAGTATCGCGTGCGGATCGTTAACATCGTGTACTTTCTCGAGGACGATTCGATCACGGTGATGGAGCCCAGAGTTCAGGTAAATAAATATTTAAAAAGGTCACCACTCTGCAGGGCATTTTGTACAGCAACGATTTGCAGCACGATAACAGTATAGTACATTGTTATCCTAGGGGTGGAAGTAACTTATTTAGTCCCGAGACGGGGTTTGGCGCCCGAGCGACTAAATAAGTCTTTAACCCCAAGGTAAACACTGTGCTTTTCATTACGAATACAAGGAAAGTAAAAATAAAAACATGAACTGATTGTGTTAATACAAATCTGCTATACGGAAGTATAAACGAAGCTCTACGATGAAGATCGGATTCACGCCAATTTTTTTTTAACTTCCTGACTCTGGCAACTGCACGAGAAATGCAGGACCATAATCATCTGAGAAAAAAAAAGTTGGAACATGGTTTAATACAAATTTGAAAATAGAACCAGTATTTTTTTAATTAATTTGAGTGTCTGTCAGTTTTCAACTGTCATTGTCAGTTGAAAGTGATTCTCCCTAGGGCTGAAATGTATTACCTTCAACCCGCTCCTCAGGCAACTTCAGACCTACTTTCCGAGTATGAGTAATGAAAAGTATATTATGTTATTTTCTCAAATATGGTATTCAACGTGTCCATAATTTGAAGCACCCAATTCGACGATAATTTTACTTTAGGGTTTTGGTCTTGACCTTAAAGTAATTTGGCATACAATATTTCAATGTGTAAAGACGTGCACATTTTCCCAAAAAAAGGCAAATGCAGAGAAGTTAATTATGTTAAAATTTACAGACAAAAAAAAGGACTTTTCCAAATGGTTATTTATGGCTTTGTGGGCTTGATGGCTCATACTACAATCCATGGTCATCCAGATTAGGTTTTTTTTCGAATTTTGGTTCCTAGGTAACTATTCAATAAAATGTGAAAACTACCCCTAAATATTTATTTTTCCACGCAATGTTTGAGAAATGAATACCTACATTTCGTCCTAAACAAGCCTTCGCGGCAACTGAGTATGGGCTTACGTATGTTGGCTTTGACTACGCCTCGACCCATAATATTTTCACGTCCATTAAATTCTTATCCTGTTGCCTACCGCTGGAGTGATGTAGGTAGTAGGTACCTACTAGTTGCAAATAGTAGCACCATAAAAAAGTTACTGCGGTGCACTGCACCTTTAAAGATTTTTTGCAGCTATTTCTAACCATTATAATAGCTATAAAATAACATATTTTATGATTTACCCAGGTTTAAATGTTAGTTTATTTCCTTGTTGTACGTCGGTTGCGCATAAACTGCATTCTTTACAGCACCACGAGTTTTTGACGCAAACGTGAAAAAAACATGTCCACTCATTTTGTATTATATAAATTATTTTCCTAAGCTTGCGTATTTTCGAGTGTTAATGTGTAATACCTAATAGTGGATTACTATTTATTAAGTTCGTAAATAGGTATGCCCGAGTGTGTGCAAGTGATATAATGAGGTGACATGAGTATTTTGATGTGGTTTCCAGAACTACATACAAGCCTCCACTGATTTACTGGGGCATACCTTATGTCAGTAAAATACGTAAGACAAAGCAGTTGGCTTAAGACTGCCCAGTAATAGGCGAAAAAACAAAAAAAAAACAAGCTTCCACACTGCGACGCAGATGATCAGAGTCGCAAGAGTTTGCAATACCTACATGGTGCGTATAACCGACATCAACGACCGACGCTTCGGTCGTGACGTCAGCGTAGTGGGAAGCCAATTTACTATAGCACCGGCCAAGTTTAATGTCAATAAAGTACTAGATAAGTACTGCTTAATGTCATCTTACAAATTCTTGCGTGTAAATATTCTGGTAATGTAATTTTAATCTAAATCATTAAATCTTTTAAAATCATAGAATCTAAGTGTTATTGCAACAAAAGGATTTTTCAATGATAATTTTCACGAAATTTAAATAAATCATTCCGTGCCAACCAAATAGGGTCATAATAATTATATAACTTTAATGAAATATTTAACTACATGAAGTTTTGGCACCAACATGAAAATACATGTTGCCTTTTTTGTATTATTTTCCCAAACTGGTGTTATTTCAAGTGTTATCGTGTAATAATGGCGGATTTTTGTTTATTAAGTTTTTGTGAACGTGCTCTAGTGCAGACATGTGATATACCTAATGAGGTAAAACATGTATTTTGGCGATGTTTCCGAAACTCCACAGAAGCCTCTAGTGAAGTCTCCACCACTACTAGGGCATGACTTGGACTTGGCTGTGGCTTACTTTGCTAGACTCTGACTACGACTGGCCTAAAGTTATTTAATGCCTTGTAAACCTGTTTATTATTTCGATTGAAGGACTATTTCATGACCTCATGGGTCATGAAACCTATACCACCACCACCTATACTATATAAATATTATTACCTTTTTTTACTTTTTTTACAATGAGGCGATTTTAAACGTCGTAGTTATTATGTACTGCCGCTGTTGTCCGTCCGAGGATGAAGTTTGACAATCGATAAAGGCTCATAAAAAATCGAGTAATTAAACTTGGAAGCAGGTGCCTCGTAATCCTCAACTTTATACTTACATATAAGCTGTAGGTAAATAAACAAAGTAATATTGATTTTGTTCCACTTAGGTATTTGTTATTCTAAGCGAGCATTCACCGCCACATGTTTTGTAAGACAATACTATGTTTAGGTTGGCTTTATTTGCTATCAAGAGCGTGCTACTACCAAGTACCTATACGTTAATACATGTACTTCTACCCTTCGACTAAAGTAAAATGAATGGACGGGCCCTAACAATTGAAATTGCTCAGTATAAACGAGTCAAAGCCGTCGGACATATACTTCAAAACCTAATTATTAAAATGTACAGTATATTTGTTACAAAAAATAGATCCCGGTCTTAGAATAACTACTCAGAGAAGGTAAGTTTCCAAACAACGCCTTCTCAAAACGTAAGCTACAAATTCACTTTGTAGCTTACGTTTCGATTGGTATTTTAAACGATTTAAGCAAGAAAATTAATGGATTACCTGTGGAATGTCACACCATAACTCTTATGCTGCTTTTCTGATTATTTGTGGTACGATTTCACCGCGCAAATTGTCATAGTAAGTAAATTTTTATTTTGTTTTTTGGAGCCATATATGACACCATTTGAATGGCTTAAATTTTGCGAATGTACTTGGTTTCTTTGTTTATTTGTGTATTTACACTTCGGGAAAGCATATGAATGCATAATTTTGTCAGATGTTTCGTTATCACGTAACAATAGACACGTGTTGCACTTCCTACGGCTAGAGACCGACTGAAACGAAATGAGAGCCGGTGCTCATTTTTTTATCTTCAAAAATGCGCTTCTACTTCATTTTATTTTGGTCGAAGCTTCTACCACCATAAAAAACCATTAAAAGAATCTGTCTGTCTTCTTTTTTCTATGCATGAATCTTTGTAAAATAATTACAGTTTTGGTATAGAATTACAGATTAACATTTTCAAAATTATAAAAAAAAACATTTTAGGAGTGGCTCTGGTACATATGAAATGAGAATGATACACATTTTTCGCTGCACTCCATCGTATGTGATAAGATCTTGTTTATAATAACTTTACTTAATACTTTAAATCTTGATTAGATCACTTAGTTGGAAGTCGCCAAAGTTTTTAGTTTTTTATTTCACAGAGAAACTATTAACAAAACCTTTTTTGAATTAATGAAAGAGTCCATAATGAGTTGATTCTTAGAATCGCTCTTTTAAAAATGCTGGTCTCGCCCAGCTTAGAAAATTTATAGAATTACTCTTTAAACTGCAATCGGGAAACATTGCAGGTTTCTCTGGTGCTAAGATTTTTTTAATTAACCCGGTGAGATTAACTTTATTAATTTGTTTACCTAGATGAAATAGCCAAGTGCAGAGCAAGACATTTTAATCAATGAAAAATGTTTGCGGGTATTACTAAGACTACAAATTTAAACAAATTTTTAGAAACCAAATAAAACTTGCTTCATGAAATAATATTCACGTAAAAATAAACAGTTTGGGGCAATTTTTGCGTTTCATATAAACGTTGCCTAAAAACCCAATTTTTCACATTTCCAGATGGCTTATAAATTTACAATAAAGATTTTCTGAACTTGATTCTGATTCTGATACTATAAGCCAATCACAGATCACCCGCCATAGCCATCTGGAAATGTCAATAATTTTTTGTCTGTAAATTCTAATGTAACCTCTATGCATTCACCTATTTTTAGTGAAAAACGTTATCAAACCTCGTTGCACATTAAAATAGTGTACGTGCGAAAGGAGGGAAAAAAATTGGTTGCCAATAACTTTAGGAAAGGTCCTTATTCCCATTTTCTTCGATGTGTGTTCTTCAAACAATGGACACTATAAAGCCGCTGAATGCGTTTCAAGCTATATATGAAATAATACGTAAGTCCCGCGTAATATAAACAAAATAGACACTTAAATTCCATGTTATATAAAAATGCTTAACAATAATGAAACTAACTTAATTATTATGCAATACTTATATAGCTGCGCCCCGAGGTTTGAAACTGCGAGATAAAAAAAGAGAAAAAAGTTTTCTGAAATTGAAAAAAAAAAATCTTTCCTTTTTTCTTAATTTTTCTTTCCGGAAGAACCATCTAAAAATAATTACAATACAAACAAAAAAAAAAAAGATGAATGAAATTGGTAAAGTCGTCGCAAGTTATGGCGTAACCTAGGTAAATAGGGATTCATTTATATATATATATAGATTGAACTTAGGTAGATATAAGTATATACGGTTAGATTTATCTATGAAATCTCGGTTAGGAATTACTGGCACGTTTTGATGCGGATTATAGTCTGCAGGCGTGCTTTCCAAACTACCCTCGATCACGCGAAATGCAATATGAATAGTAGAATTCATTTTCTGTAAAGTGGAAATGCTTCCGAGTTCTGAACAAAATGAAATAAGATGAAATCAAAATTCAAAGATGAAATCAAAATTCAAAGATGACAGCAGAATGTACGATTTGTCATTGAGATTTTATAACAGCATATGTCAAAATAATTATCAATAAAAAAATCAACTTCCAAATTAGTAAATACCCAATTTCGTTTACTCGGATGACATATTTTCCGGTAATTTGATTAAAAAACCAAACTACTGAACAGATTGTGATGAAATTTCTATGGAAACAATCTGAAAGTAGGTACAAATATCCTTTCAAATAAAAATAGTAGATTGTATAATGAGTGCTTAAAACAAGGGATTTTAGCCGAGACGTTTATCAGCCCGAGCCGACGGCGAGGGCGGATATTTAAGTCGAGGTTAAAAGTGCATAAAAGTAAACTAAATCTCTTTAAAATTGTGCAAAGAGGTTCTGAACAGAACCACCAGAACGGTATTATGCGCGAACCAGAACAGTTCGGAACTCTTTTTAAAGTTGTTCATAGATGTTCAATTTGTAATACATGTAGGAATAACTCGTTTTATAAGCACTCATTGTACAGTCTACTATTTCCAAATCGGTCTTTAAATGACGGAGTATTGAGGTAGCAAACATAAAAATTAAAATGAAAAAATACAACTGAATTAGACCCCTTCCATTTTTGAAGTCCGTCAGAAGTGCTTGGGTACGACCTCGGCCCTCGCATTTGCACAATGGGAGCTACAGTCTAGACTGCATTTTATAAGAGGTTACGAAAAAGAAGCTAGCGAGCAAGCGACTCTACCTTCCAGATAGCAGTCTAATGGGCCGCCAAATGGTGAGCATAAATGGTTTCAAACGTTTTGGTAGTCATTAAATGGAAAACTGGCAGCTGTTTCAGAAAAGATTGTGAGTGAATCGAAAACGGAAATGTAGCCTGGAAATGATGGCTCGACTTTGGAACATTTCGTTACACTGTATCATAGGATATGGAGACATAGCATGAACGTTGAAATAGGCTGCGAGCATGCAAGATAGAGAAACGTAGACTAGAGGTACCTTATCTATATAAATAAAATTCTGTTCGTTTGTAAGCGCATTATCTGAGAATGTCCGGACTGATTTGCTCGTTTTAAAGAGAAAATCAAGTTTGAACCACGGAGAGATTTGAACACGAACGATAATTGAACTAAAGTAAATATCTTTGATATGCATAATATTGTCTGAGAATGAATATCAGGTTTATTTCAATAGATCTGCTCTGGGCTTGCTCTAGATGTGGGATCTGGGATGTATGGTGGGTCTTTTATACCCACGCTAAGCCTACCCTAAACCCACCCGAAGCTCTAATGATTTTTCATTTTGAATAGGTAGACTTACGTATGCCTAATAGTGTATATATTGATTATAAATACGTTTTAATAATATCTATTTTAGTTATACAAGCTGACTTAGTATTCTTTATGGACGATTTCAGGAAATGATGGCTATTAGAGGCTTAACTTGGCCGCAGGGGCTAAATAAATGGGGACCTTGCTAAACCGCCATCGATCTGGATTTCCTATAAAGGTCTGCACTGATATGACCTCTTAAATCCTGCTATTAATTCACACAGATTTTAAGGGTAAATTTAATGAAGAACGCATATTTAGGCACTTAATTAAGTTAATCTTCTAATTAGCGAGAAGTTGTTTTCTTATACACAAAGGAGAAAAACAAACGAATGAATGAGAAATGAACGCGGGAACTACTTAAGTACCCATATGTCCAATCGGAGTGATAAAGTGTCGATGTAAGTAGATACGTACTACTTGAGACTAATGTTTAGTCTTTCAACATACTGTCATGGACTGTAGTTAAAATAGTGAGCTTCGAGCTGACTGCTCGAGGCTGGCAAGTAGCAAATGAGCACACGTTTGTCTAGATGCATTAATGGAACGGGAAACGCGGCTGCTGCCAGTTAGGATTGTACTTATGGCGTTTTGCCTGTGACCCACAGCCAAGAAAAACGATCAAACCAAATGACATACTTAAGGCCGCGCTCAGCGGCAGAGCTATCTCTTTGGTACATTTTCAACATTTTAAATGATAAAAATTCGCAAAGTAGGAATAAAATAAAACTATTGGGTATTATTTTTAGAATTACTGATACTGTAAACGTTCTAGATTAATTTTCAGGGTTCCGTAGTACTATACAACAAACCCTTATAAGTTCGATCTGTCCGTTGGTCTGCCCGTGCGTCTATCTGTCCGTCTGTCCGTCCGACCAAATTTTTTAGAGCCATCTAATAAATAAGTGCATGAAACGTTGCGCCATTACAGTTGTAGCAAAAATCTAAATTTTAAAAGTAAAAAAAAAACATTTTAGGAGTGGCTCTGGAACATGTGAAGTGAGGTTGTTTTTTTTTTCCACTGCACCTCCTTGAGTGGGTTATCTTTCAATAGGAAGCAGGTATCGTTTTCAACTGAAGGTAAGATTATAAGATATGATACAATAATGACTTTTTTTATCGAGTCTAGTCGACTATCCAATCCCACTCCCGCTTTTATAAAACTCCCATCTGGCTCACTCACAGGTTTTATCTCCGTTCTACTCCCTAAACTCTTATTGTAATCTAATTGTAATTGGGAATGATAATGCTCTTGTAAAAATTTATCCCCTATTTCACTCCTTTATGAATTTCCAAAAACGCTTATACAGCTGAGACCAACTTCCACGTTTCTAATTCTATAAGAAATTACGGACTTCCATACAAACTTCTATCCCTCTATTTAACCCCCGTAGGGGATGAGTTTCTAAAATACAATGATAATTATATCTAACTTATACTTGTAAACAGAAGTCTAAATTCAAATTCAAATTCAAATTCAAATTCAAATTATTTATTGAGAATAAAAACGGACAAATTCCACTAACATTTATCTCACATACTGTTAAAACTAAAATAGATTTCCTTGTAAAAATAGGAATAATATTATAAAATTACTAATATAATAAATACAACAAATTGCTGTAAAAATATGTCAACATAAAATTAGTATGTCATACAAATTGTCATTATAGTCATCGGCCTTTTTGCCCCTGTCCCATTGATCAGTTAAATTTTCACAATAAGTTAAAAACACTTTCGTTACTGTTTTCCAATTGTCACAAATAATATCACAATCAGTTTTGGCGGAAAGGAGTGCATTGAAGTGGCGGCGGGCGCGAATCAGCGGAGACATGGAGCGCGCCACGGTGCGGCTGTGATCCACGTGGAAAAACTTGGGCAATTTTCCACGCCTATTAGCCGGAACCCCGGGTTTATCTGGCACAAACAAAGTGCACAATAAATTGTGCAGATGCAAAGAGTCAACCGATCCTCTGAGCACCTTGCAGCAAGTAGCAAGCTGATCCGACATCCTTCTCACTTCTAGTGAGTTGTAGCCGAGCTGGCCGAGCAAGAATTTAGTTGGGTACATGAACGGGTAATAACCGTGAAGCTTCTTATACAGCGATCTTAAGAAAGCCTTTTGAACCTTTTCAAGCATCCGCACGTAGGTGACGTGGTGCGGGTTCCAGACACATGCGCTCGACTCCAGCTTGCTTCTGACTAACGAGTTGTACAAAGTTCTAATAACTAACGGATTTTCAAAATCTTTGGCATTTCGTAATACGAAGCCCAGACGACGATAGGCCTCTTTGGCGAGATCAGAGATGTGATCATGGAAATTCAGGGTACGATCAAATGTCACTCCCAGATCCTTAATGCTATTTACCCGATTTATACATAGATTGTCAAGTTGATAATAATAATTGATGGGATTTCTTTTGCGGTCAAACGTCATTACATTACACTTGGTCACATTAAATGTCATTTTGTTTTTCAAGCCCCATGCACAGATACTATCTATGTCCTCTTGTAAGGCTAGGCAGTCGCGGGGAGATTTTATTTCGAGAAAAAGCTTAAGGTCGTCGGCATACAAGAGACATTTGGCAGTAGTAAGCACTTTAGGTAGATCGTGGACCATTATTTGAAATAATAACGGACCAGTGATGGAACCCTGGCTTACACCAGATCTGGTGTGATAGGGCACTGAAACGTGGATACCATGGTTAACATACTGTCGCCGGTCTCTCATAAAGTCCGCAAAGAAATTTAGGAGGCTGGGAGAAAAGCCGAGGTCACATAGCTTTTGTAACAATATATCGTTATCAATTTTATCAAAAGCTTTTTGAAAATCAAAATATATGACGTCGACCTGAGAACCACGATCCATGGCATCTGATATATAATCAACTAAGCCTAACAAGTTCGTATTTACGGAGCGACCCGGTCTGAAGCCGTGCTGCTCTTCACCTATTTGTTGTTTCACCTGTCTATATATTTCCTTATGTAGGATGTACTCGAAAACTTTAGCGGGCGCACTTAGAATCGCTATTGGACGGTACTCTTCAACCGAAGTTCTATTACGACTCTTAGGAATCGGGGTCACCCTGGATAACTTCCACTGGTCAGGGTACTTCCCATTTTTAAGAGATATATTTAAAATATGGTAAAGTGGAGAAATAAGATGTTTTTTACCCGTCCTTAGAATAAAGTTAGGCAAGTTATCGGGGCCCGGTGAGCTACCTATCTTTAACTTGTTAAGACCGCGTTCTATGTCTTCGGGAAATATAGCTGGTATACTAACGCAACCGCTGCCGCCGGAACAGTCCAGTCCCATACACGAGTTGACATTCAGTGCTGGCAATTCATCTAGAAAAACACTAGCGAAATAGTCCGCGAAGGCCTCGGCGGCTTCCACCCCAGTACACAAGTCACCTTTATAAGAAACACAAGGCTCAAAACCCCCCTTAGATCTAAGGCTACGCACATGGTTCCAAAAATTTTGTGGACACTGTAACAACTTTTCTTCGATATGAGTCATGTGCGATTTGTATGCTTGGGAAATACGGACTTTCAAACTGGCCCGTAACTCCGAAAATTTCCTATATGTAGCGATACATTTTGTAGGCAACCAAGCTCTGTGCAGTCTAGTTTTCCTCTGAATATCTTTAATAATATCCGCATTAAACCAAACGGGATACCTATTGCATTGTGAACTCTGCCTTTTCTTTTTGGGGACTGACAAATCAAACAATTGATAGATACTGTGATAGAAAGCTTCAGTCGCGACTGACACGTCATTAGACTCGAGCACGGACGCCCATGAGGTTTCTGCAAGCAACGAGAGAAAAAGAGGAATGTCCATCTTTTTGAAATTCCAATCACGCGATGACTTAATGTTACTCGGCTGCAGTCGGGCACGATCGTCCTGCGAACGGAGCGTGAGGGCTATCTCAAGCGCGGGGTGGTAACGCTCTTCGATCTGTACGAACCCGTCGGCGGCCGCGCGCACGCATACCGGCTGCGACGCCGATTCAGTGCACTCCTGCGCCAACACTACGTCAAGGGTACCTCCGTGAGAATTAATTACGTCGTTATAGTCTATTAAGTTACAGCAGGTCAAGAAATAACAATAATAATTTTTAATATCACTAGAGGCACTATTCATATTTAGGTCACCTAAAATGAAAAATTTACATTTCGAGGTAGCTAAAAAAGATTCTATCTTACAAAATAGATTTATATACACGGCATCGGTAGCTTTCGGCTTGATATAAACGACGCATACTACAAGAGAGATACCGCGGTACGTGACGGAGGCCCACAGGTCCTCTGCGAGCTCCGACTCAAGTTCCCGCCGGCGGCATACGGCAACCTCTGGTCTCGCAGCGAGCAGCACGCCCCCGCAAGGCGTCACCCGGTCGCGACGCAGCAGTGTCCAACCGTCCGGCGCCACCTCAGCATCTTCCACCGAGCCGTCGAGGAACGTCTCGGTCGCGGCGACCAGCACTTGATCCGCGACTAACATGCTGGCACGCCACGTGGGTAACTTTGTCTTCAATCCTCTGACGTTTTGGTAGTAGACGCCAAAGTATGCGGGTAGCACGGTGCGCGGCTTACTGTGAGCCGACCTCCCGTCGAAATGTTTGACTCTCCGAGGTCATAGGGGTGCGCTTTTTGTAATTCACCCACTTCTTAACCCGCGCGTTTTCTGGCCACACGTTTATCGAGAAACACCTGTCGAAGCAATCTTCTGGCACTCCTATTTTAAAAGAGTTGTAACTATTCGAGGTCTTCAGCTGTTCTACAGTGATCGTTCTCTGCGGGCAAAGGGCGCTTATGTATGTTAACTAAGTACGAACCGGAATTAGTTCTGGTTGGATATCTGTATGGTATATTCCTTTCCAGTGTAGATACCAAGTTGAGATAGGTACATGATACATATTCGTGCACACTTCATTAGGATTTGATTGTTCTCGTTATCAAAATGAATAATTTTCAGCATAAACAATGACGCTAAGACACAAAATGTAAATGACCTGCCTAAGCCTAAGATTTTCGAATACCTATCAAAATTTAAACAAACAAAAGGTGTGAGAACTACCTAAGCAAAGACTGAGCTAAGCAAAGAATTTAGGTATACAAAGTGATTCTCTGTACTGTACAATCTCGAGAAGAAATCATTTTAATTAATTATTATGAACAAGTTAATAAATAATAGAAAACTACGTAAGCAACACATTCAGCTTGAAAATGTAGTCAAGCGACCCGATTTGTGTTAGAGGTACGGGTGAGCTAGAAAAAAAAATACCAACTAAATAAGCAAGACAGAACTGTATGATGGAAGTATTTTTGGCATGGGTGGGACATAACTCAATTTTTCCATAGAAAAATCATAGACACTCGACTAATATGATTGTATGGAACAGGTATCTCTTTTTCCCCAATTTTAAAGCTGGACGCACAGTGAGTATAATATTATGTAGTCCATAATGACTACAACGATCCCCGATTTCGAGTTTACATCAAAAATCACTCTGCATGATGTACCTATACAGTGGTATTTCGTATTTTTACCAGCGACGCAAAAAGAGTTGTGTTGTGAGTTTGACGTTTGTATTTGTGAATCAATGCATCTGTGTGTATGTGTATATCTGTGGCATCGTAGTTCCCAAAGGCCTATCCGATTTTTATTTAGTTTTTTTTTTTTAGTAATTGATCATGAGTTCTTAGCTATGATTCAAGAAAATCTGTTCAGCAGTTTGAAGACTATCAGATCTTTTATTTTGTGTTTAAAGTTTGTGTTGAATTTACAATTTCTACACAAATATTGAATTTCTCTAATGAAAGTATGGAAATCAACGATCTATAAATGTATCTACGGAAATAGACAGTAAAAATATTTGACGTATCTAAAATTCGTCATAAAAAGAGAAAAAGAACGGCAAAGTAAGCACTTTGTTAGAAGTGTAATTCACAATTCTTTTTTAACTTACAAAGCACTACTTGCAAGAGATTCTTGAGCTTTTAAGTTAGTTGTTAGCGTCGGGCGCGGCTTCGTTTAAACGCTTTACTACCATTCTTCGCTTTATACAAGCTACATAGTGCTCATTAAAAGGATTTATTCCCAACATTCCGAGTGTCTGTTACATTGTATGATAGCCCGTGAATTGTATGATAGTGAACCTACCTTCTCAGCCTGAGGGCGTGGGTTCGATTCCCACGTAGGACAAACATTTGTGTGATGAACATTTGTGTTTGTTCTATATCTGGTTGTTAATATCTATTTAAGTATGTATTTAAAAACTATATATGTATTTATATCAGTCTCTGGCAGCCAAATCACAAGCTTTGCTTAGTTTGGGCTCAGATGACCGTGTGTGCAAAAATGTCCCAAAACATTTATTTTTTATTTATTTGTATATTGTGTAATAGCAACTAGGTAAGGTTTAACATGTATTACTTATCGTACCAAACAATCTAGATGCCTACAAAATTATTAAAATATCATAATGCAAGTACCTACTTTCATAATACCATAGATAAATATAATACGTATTCTAGTCAAAAAAGGAAAAAGAGTTCTAGGCTTTACCTTTGGGAGAATACCGAGATCTGGATCTGGTGAAACCTTCCAAAAACCTTCCCGATTAATCTCCTTTCAAAATATGGCTGCCAGTATATGTCACATCATCAGCCAGTAAACGGCCACTGCTGAACAAAAGCCTTCCTCTAGAAAGGGGTGTTGCCAAAATCCCCACGCTTGACAGGCGGCCTGGGGATCTCAGTACGTTCACCTTGTACTAATAGGATGCTGCTGCCCATCTTCAGGTGGTTCTGGTCGCAGTTTTAGGACATACCCGGGTCCAAAAACTATAAATCTATGTATATAATATTATGTTAAAATATATATCTACTAAATTCTAATACAGAAAACTACTGTACTTTGTAGGTACCTAGGCGAAACATGTATATTTTATTTGGTTAAAAATGTTAATCAACATTATTTATTTATCTCTGATTTTACAAGCTATGAAGCTTTTCTTTAAAATCCTGTTAGTACAAGTTCAAATTGTTTTACAGTATATGTACAAAAATTCGTTTGTTACTCAATTAAGCATTCGGTGAAACAGTAGTAATTAAATTATTATGTAAAGTAATTTATTACATAATAACATACTACATATACAGGGTTACGCGGAGAGGGTATACTAAGCTGAAAGGAGTCCATAGTACCCATCATGAACAACTTCTGGTTTCTATAATGGGTACTATGGAACCTTTTTGGCTTAGTAGGTATACGTACCCTTTCGGCGTAACTCAGTACCTACATAATTACCTATGTTATGTTTTTATTTTTATTTTATTGTTTTTTTGTTTGTTTGTTTCTTCTATGTATCTATATTTTTACAGGTAATTGCCTCTAAAATAATATATTTCAAACTTGGTAATCCTATTTCCCAACCCTACTTATCTGATTGATCTAAACTATTGTGATATTATTATTGCATTATGTTTACTTTGTATATACTGTTCTAGAACTCCGGTCTATGGCAAGGGCGAATGGTAAAGAGAGGCAAGATACCGAAAAACGACCTCGGCGAGTACTGGCACTGGAAGGACTTAGACAACGGCAAGGACATCTGTATCTATGGCAAAGTTTTCCACACTATCTCTTGTGATCTTTTTACAAGGGTAAGTAGTTAGACATTATCTAAATAGGTATACTTATACTAAGCGAATGCTATCGAATTAGGTCATCTAAATTATCAAGTAGGTACTTAGTAAATTCTAAAGTCTGGAACACTTCTGATCAGATCATCAGACAAACAAGGGAGTTATTGCCTTAGTACAGTTATATGTCTCCATGTTTCACCCATCTTTTTCACTGTAAGTACCTACCTCCATACTGCTACTACCTACTGCTAGTCTCTGGAATGCGCTGCCTGAATGGGTGTTCCCCGATAGTTACAATCTGGGTGTCTTCAAATCACGTGTGAATCGGTTTCTTCTAGGCAAGCGTGTTCCACCGTAGACCTCATCAACGCTTTACATCAGGCGAGTTGGCGGTCAAACGCAAGCCTATTAATATATTAAAAAAAATACATATAGTGTGCCGTAGGCAGGCTATATGTTTTTTTGTTAAAAATTTGCAGCGACATCAATGAACTAACTAATATAATTCACATGCAAAATAGGGCGGCAAGGTCGTCTGCAGATTGCAGGGTGAGTCCGACTGGTTCAACGAAAGGTACCGATGAAGCCTGATTTAGGCCTGATGCGTTTGCACTCGCCACGTCACCCTATATCTCTCTTGTTTGTCTGATTTGAGCGCAATTTTTATGGATTTGAGACTTCATTATACAAATAACATATAAACGTTTGCCATGGGTATTTCATACACCCTATGAAATAGATATGTGATTAATGATTATTTAAATATGTTTAATTTCATGGTAGGTAGGTAAGTACTTACTTACTTACAGCCGCACTCAGAGAGCTAAGGAATACTTAAAATTGCTCTGTCAACTTCTCGTTGACGGAAATTATCACACATGAAAACGAGACAGAGCAATTTTAAGTATTCCTTGTTAATCGTATTTCACCGACTGATATTGATTTATTATTAGAATCGCGTAGTTAATCGGTCTCTCATACAGTTATCTCATGGTCATTACCATCTACTATATTAATTGGGCCAGCTTCTAACAATGTTATCTTTCGTCACCTGTTTGCTACCAACTTCACGTTAGTGTACGGTCAATAACCTTGTAGGCTGTCTATTCTGTTCCACGGCGACAGAATTCGATAGCTTCCTACGGAAAGGTCTGTTTGTCCTTCTCCAACACTTGACAGCATAACGTGATGAAGTAAAATTATAAAATATCTCACAGCGGTATTTTGAATTCTGAGCTGTTTGTTCTTTACGACTTACGACACTGGACGACCGAGAATAGTATTCTCAGAAATGATACTTTATAACGTATAACTGTACATAGGTACAATTATCGAAAGTGCAAATAGATCCATATTCATAATAAAATTATACTTACGTTTTTCCAGCGTCTGTCAGTGTCTGTAGGCAAAAACGCTCTGCAATCTAACCTAAAAACAATTTACCTACTTTGCATCAAATAACAGCAGGCAATTGTTAAAAAATATTAACAAAAACTTACCAAAAGTATGCCCGAAATGGTGAATCAGATAATATATGTGAAGCGTTGTGTGGCACAGAAAGCGGTACGTATACACGTGAACGCGCCGTTGGCGTCCTATTTTTAGGTTATTAAGTTTGTGTATGCGCACAAGGTCACGGGTTGCCGCCGGCTGGTCACTGGACCGCGGCTTCTTCGCTACATTCGCTAGTGATATTGGTGATATTAGGTACCTACTCGCATAAGTGTGATAAGGGAAGCCTAGTACCAAGCAGCTCTTTCTTACATCTAATGCTTGTTTCCTATTATAAGTAGGTATATATTCTTCTTGAATCGGCACGAAGTTAAAAATATTTGATCATAATAACGTCTTCTGTTTTTGGACCTAAAAACATGAAATTAAACCGGAAATTTGTAGGTTGTTGTAAAAACTTTTTACAGATTAACTTTTTAGAAGAGATATTTTTGTGTCATATATACCTATGCAAATGTCAAATGTAATAATGATAAAATTACCATGACAAAGTTTTCAGGAGTTTGTGCGGCCATGTGAAAAATCATGTCGTCTCAGTGGTCGCCTCATTGTTATTTTCCTTAACTTGTGGTAATTTGTAATAATTAAATTATAATAGGTACCTAAAGTATTTTTATTTAAAGCTTTTGTTCCGCTACTGCGATACTTAAAACTGAACACATAAAATCCCACTACCTAGTACCTTATATTCACACGTTCTTCATACCATTGTTTATTTATTTATAATTCATACGGCTCCTTTGTAATAACAGGAACCTTAATGCTATTCGAATGGGTGCCGTAAAACCTTGAAATGCTTTTCAAATAAAGCCCGAAGGGAGGTCGTGGGGGCTTAAATGAATGCGTTTATAGCAGAAACTCAGTCCTGGATAAATCCCGGATAGATTGTAACATTATATTTATATTATATAACATTATATTTTATTATATGAAGATAAAAAATACTTAGGTACCTATATAAACACTCCTCGACGACCTCGACATTCTTTTAATTTTTTTTTACTGTTTTCAATCCGCTTTTTTACTATGTTATTGGAGTTGTCAGAACAAACAGAATCTTGGACCACGTACATAAAATGCTTTTGTTTTTTTCATACAACTGAGTGGCGAGACAAGCAAGTCGCTCGCTTGATGGTAAATTGATGCTTGTCCATAACAGTTCAATGCCACCCAGAATTTAGAACTTCCAATGTTACTCTGCGCTCGGCACCCTGAGATACCTATTAGAGCAACCTACCTACTAGGTATTTACAAACATACTGTATAATTATAAATTACTGTAAGAACGGCTTACCCTCACGATTATGTTTATCGGTCTATAGCGAGACGATCGACCGGTTTCGAAGCCATTAGAGCTTCTTCATCAGGGAATAAGTACGGGCGATTCAGCGTAAGCCGTTTTTATAGTAATTTATGATGAATCCTGACGCGGGTTTTGATGAAGTTACTGTATAATTATTGTTGCAATTGGGTCTAAAGTTCAAAGATAGTTGGTATCCAGAGAGTATATAATTTTTTAACTCTGTTTACATAGTTCTGCATTGTTAAATAATAATAATTATACAATTCGTCTTGTATATTCTTACCTACCAATATTTATTATTCACGTGTATACGTTACTAGCTGTTGCCCGCGACTTCGTATGCGTAGACTTTCATAAAGACCTCCTTTTGCCTACCTTGTACATGCCACAGACACGCAAAGTAGGTAAACTTGCTGCAAGATGATTCTCACCTGATAAATATATTCTATGCTTTTTTTGATTTTATTTCTAACTATGTGCGATGGATCACGCTTGCTTGTAGGAACCGATGTGCTCGCGACTTGAAGACACACATACACACACAAAGTTACGCATTTATATTATTTCATTGCCTATAGGTTTACGAATAACTTATATACTTAATAATTTTAATTTTTTATTATATAAAAAAAATCTACTAAAAATTTAAAGCAATTAAAAATATATTTTGATTTTTTTAAATTATTTGTTATAATTCAAACTTAGTTGACCTGCAAGTGTTTTTTTAATCATAGGTATTTTTACAATCTAATCAACCGGTCACCCAGCTTATCAGTTTAGATTTCAACAACAATACATTAGAAGGTTTCTTTACCTTCAATAAAATAAAAACGAGAAATGGTTAAGATTTTTCAATTTTTAATGTTTTTAAATTATACAACATACAAAACTCTCATATTATGTACTTATATACTAACCCTTTTAAGTTAAACTATGCTACAAATGATCTGTCAACTTTTCGCTAGCCAGAAATGTCACGCGTGCAAGCGAGATAAATGTTTTTATAGAACAGTGAGAGTTTTTGGTTACGAGGGTTCGAACATCACCTTATTCCCCTTAAAATTAATTGCATAATCACTTAATTGGTATACAGGAATGTATGTATCCCCATAAAGTAATACGGCTGGATACCTATAGTCCTTTTCAAATAGCATGTCACTTGACAGGTGGCTTAAAAGTACGATAGAATGTAAATTGATTCGTAAATATTTATTGTGACGTCACAGAACTAAATTAAAGATTTAAAATTTACCGCGATAACATATATCTAAGCGCCACTATGAAAGCTAGTGGTAAAAACTAGTCTGCTAATGTTAGTTGTCAAGTGCCATGCTATTTGAAAAGGACTATAACCGTTGTTTGAACTATTTACAAGGCAGAGATGTAGTGCATCACGACTTTGACTCCCATGTATATGTTGATAAGATAGGGAATTCCAAAGGCGATTCCTCGCGCCGGCTGTGGCAGTGGCTTGACAGCGTACACTATGGTATGCACCACCCGACCTGCAGTAAATATTCTGAACAGCATCGTAGCCCACGCAGCCGCGGGATTCGTGGTCAGGAACAACGCGCCCAAAATCCAGAACGCCGGAATGTTCTCCAAATCGTTTAGATGCGCTCGCCGCACTCTTTCAACGTCAGGGTCGTCAAGTTTCACTTTTCCTTTCGTCGCTTTGGCATCTTCAGGATTGGCGAACGACTTTTTTGCGTACCTCACTCTCGACGTCAAAAACGTGACTCCTAAAACTTTTAAAGCAAGTATCCCGGAGTACAAGATATAAGACTGTACAGCCGGCTGTGACAACAACAACGCCATGATTTATTGCGAGCTAAGCAAACGACGGTGTAGTCGCGTCGCGAGGTAACGGGTGAATGGTGTTACTCTATCTACTCTATGTCGAGAACCGAGATAGCAATAATAATACACTCGCGAACGAAACATAGTCATGATGACAGGCCAGTTTGTTGTTGATCGGTTGCAATCTCTTATATTATAAATACATATTATAAATACTAAATACAAGTTTTTTATCGGTCCACGTATGGCTTGCTTGTGTAACTGTACTTTGGCCGGTCGACTGGCCACCTCGCACATTTTACATCTTCTTTTCCTTCATTCAAAATATATACCGATTTACCGATATTTATGAAATGAAATGAAAACGAAAAATTATTTATTGTAGCAAACTATGTACCTATTTAATAATTAAACTAAAAATCACGTATCACGCCTAACTTATAATTATTATCACGCATCATTTTACATCTTACCTTTATCTTACATAACATTATAATAAAATTATGCGAAAGTGTTGTTTGTTGGTTTGTTTGTTTATCTTTCACGCAGAAACTAAGCAACGGATCGACGTGATTTTTTGTATAGAAATAGTTAAAAATGCCACAGGATACTTTTTATCTCCTGAAAATATAAGGTTTCTGAGGGAATGTGATACTGCTAGTAAATTGTTTTTTATTTATTTTTATTTAGTTGTTTTATTATACTAAACGGCAATATCCAATCACATCAATTACAGTCAAAATACAAATCTTAATAAATACTCAAATCACATGTCACAAATAATTTAAATAAATAGTGACAAAATAAATTTGTACCGTATGACATTAAAAAACTAATTAAAATTCAGAAAAAACAATGATACATTTTATTAAACAATAATGTCAGCAACCCATTCACTCATCGAAGACTCACTCATTCGATTCTCTCAGATGTCGATTTATTTTTTCTTTTTTTTCTTTCTTTCTTTCTTTCATCTCTTCTAATTCAAGTCCACGCAAATCCTAACCTTTCTAAACTAAAGTTATACATATCACATTACATCCCAGAAGCATAATACAATGCAACTTGTAGACCCATGTATTAGTTGACGATGTATGCCACACCCCAGGCGATCGCACGAGTTGGTTGAGGGATAGGCATCACCGCGTACACAATCGTATGAATTATTCTTGATACGGCAAAAACACGGAACAGCAAGATGGCCCACAACACAATGGGGTCAGTTGTCAGATACAGCGCAGCGAGGATCCAAAAAGCAGGTATCTTTTCTAGGTCATTGAAGTGTGCACTTCTCGTTCTTTCTACATCAGGATTATTCACTTTCACTTTACCAAAACCAGCTCTTTCATCTTCAGGACTAATGGAGGCTTTCTTATCCATGCGCAACTTTGCGGTAATTAATGCCATAAACAAAAGTCTAACTAACTTTAACGGAATTACTGCACTTAAAGTTTTACAAATAAATAAAATTCAAAATTATCACAATGGCGTTCATGCTGACAGACCTTCTTGTACAATCGTATATTTTCTACTCTTCTGTGCTGGCTATGAAACTTTTGTTTATGGCATTAATTACCGCAAAGTAAAATATCCTGAGACCGTGTATCTAAATTATATAGGAGATTTATTTTGAATGTTATGACGACATGGCAAAATTTGTCGATAAAATCATGTTATTTAAAAAGCATGTACCTACTAGCACTCGTACACTTGATTCAAAATGTATAGCAACGCAACATCTTGTGATGTCGCGTTGGATTTCACGTATTTCATTTCCAGTTTTTCGCATGTCTTTCGAGAGTAATATCTAATCCAATCTCGCCACCAAATTTAGAACTTTTTTAATTGAAGCCCATTCAGATGATTTTGCGTGATTGATTAAGAAATATATTCCTATATCGATGGAATGATCTTTTTCATTTTGGCGTCAATATAAAACACATGCGTGTCACGACACTGTTTGTACATAGGTATACATTTATAATTTTATTCCGTGTAGTCATCATTGCATCACACAATATTAAAGTAAGTTCAGATTTCATAAAGTTGCCTCAGAGTCGTTGTATTATCACTAAGCTATAAATATACTGCAGTAATATATAATATACGTTACTATAAAATAAAATCCTCACGCGAATTTTGATGAAGTTTTTACGTTACTATTATTGCCATTACATCTATACTAATATGATATGTCAAAAGATATGACCGATTATGTCGCATATTTTCGCATATTTTGCGATTTCACAAGGAAATCAAAACCTATAAGGTACTTTCGGTTGACCTAGAATCATGAAATTTAGAAATTTATAATATTCCTAATATTATAAAGAGGAAAGATTTGATTGTTTGTTTGCATTGAATAGGCTCCGAAACTACTGAACCGATTTGAAAAATTCTTTCACTGTTGGAAGCTTCACTATCCCCGGGTGACATAGGCTATAATTTATACCCGTGCGAAGCTGGGGCGGACCGCTAGTATTTAATATTTTAAAATTAAGAGCATTTATCGACCGTCTTTCCTGGGCAATATACATTTTGAGTCACTAATTTCGCTTACTTTTCGAACATCCGGGGGTGTTAAACACATTGAATTGGGAATATTCGTCACTTGAAGAGTTAATTTTTAAAACTTTTATATCATGAAAATAAATTGATAGGAAACAATATCATGGAATATTGATTCACCACTCCGCGCTTTTATCTCTTTCCCGCGCTTATTTTTGTACTACCTTTAAGTATGACAGCCCAATTCTGAACAATGTCAAAATAATGACAAAATTACAAGCATTTTTTGAGTAAAATAATTAACCGACTCCAATAAAGGAAGGGGTTCTCAAATCAGTATTTTTTTTAATGTTTGTTACCTTAGAACTCCGCCACTTATAAACCAATTTGGAAAAAAATAATGATATACCTACTTAGGTAGGTACTGTCAGATTGGTGCTATAGAAATTTCATCAAAATAAGTCAGTAGTTTGGTTTTTAGATTAAAATAACTGAGAAAATATATCATCCAAGTAAATGAAATTGCGTAGGTATTAACTAATAATTGAAGTCGGTTTTTAAATTGATAATTATTTTATCAAATAAAAAGTAAAGTTCTGAAAATATTATAATAACAAAATGTAAATTACATCCAAACCCAAAGATAATAAAAAAGTCAGTCCATATTTACACAAAAGTTCTATTAAGTAAACAAATTACACAATGTAATATACTTTTCCACGACCATAAAACTAAAAAACCAATCAATACCTATAAACTGTTTATATAGCAGTTATGTAGTACAGCACAGTTTGTCCTCCCATATACAGGTTGATGAGGAATGGGGCTGCAAAAGCGATGGCTCTTGTCGGCTGAGGTAGAGGATAGACAGCGTACACTATGGAGTGGATTACTCGAGCGAGAGTAAATACGCGGAACAGCATCGTGGCGCACACAACTGACGGACCAGTAGTCAGGTACAACGCACCCAGCATCCAAAACGCAGGAATATTCTCCAAGTCGTTGAGATGAGCGCGCCGGATTCTCTCGACCCCTACATCGTCGTACTTCACCACACCCCTGAATAATTTGGCGTCCTCTGGATTAGAAAAGACACGGCGTATGAATATACGATTGGCAATGGTCAGGACCGTCAACAAGAACATCTTGAGTGCCAGGATAGCTGAGTGAACGATGAATGCCTGCACGGCCAAGTTGTCCAGAGATAAGGGGGTCATTTTATAATGGTTGTTATCTAACACGAAGCGCACTGTTCTGAACCGGACACGTCGTCGGCGTCGTCGGCTCTCAAAGTTACTACTCGAATGAATTGTGAAAGTCCACTTGTTTGCCTCTCTATAATTATTAGAAAGTTAAGACAAGCGTGTCTTTTGGAAAATGGAAATAGTATAAAAACAGGTTTTTACCCGACTGCCTAAAAGAAGGATAATGTTTTTCGGGTATATCTATGTCTGTCTGTTTATTTTACCTTACGTAGTCTAAAAGGCGTAATAGATTTTGTAGTTACAGGTGTCATTTTTATTCGTCTGCATGTAAAAAATGATGCTACATTTTGCAGTCAGCTTTTGTATTTCTTTTAAAAATATTTCGTACTAGGGCGTTTTTCAAAAAAGATGTACATTTGCGAATTTGGGGCGTCCAAAACTTTAACTATTTATTATAATTTTTGTGTGTACCGTACATGAATAAACGGAGTTATTATTTCATGAGTACATATTTAAGTTACCAAATTAACTGTTAAGTGCAACCTAACACTCATTGATATTAATATATAACAAAAACAAACGGCAAAAAAGTGTCAAATCTGTATGTCCCATCGGCATTATTGAAACTTTCAAGTCTCAGAAAATATTCCACAAATTAAATAGCGCCACTGTTTTAGATTCTGTAGACGAATATTGAACTTGCCAATACGATTTAGAGCTCTATGTTGTCGTAATGGGTCTTAAAATAGCTCAAAATATTATATAATTGTTGTCCCAGGAATATAGCAAAACCGGAATTCCGGCAATAGTCACGGTGCATTTTTGATAGATAAACAAATTTTTACCATAAAGTATGGTTATTTTTTGTTACTGGCAACGTTAATCTTGTGTGTGGTGTAGCCGCAATTTTGAAGCAAACGTCAGTGTAATCAAAATCAGTGACGAAAGCGGGCGCGTTACGTTGGTTCTAAAGTGGAGTTCCAGATAGCTACGGGATTTTATGAGGTATGTATAGTTTATCAAGTTATTTGCCGTTACACAAGCACATTTTTGTTTTTAAACTATTGTAAAACAAATCACAAGTAGCCATAAAATGAACACAACAGCTTGAATTATTGTTAGAAGTTTAGTTGATATGAATTCGTCACATCGCGTTCTTCACGTATTGTATAAACGGAATCATTTTGTGACAGACCGGAACTATTAGGCCGAGGCTACATTTGACACATGAATAGTAGTACCAAAGTAAATAATCTTATTATAAAAAAGTTTGAATATTGAATATTATGTAGTTATGTACGTCTGTCACTGCTAATCTTTGGGACGGCTGAACCAATTTAGATAAAAAAATATATATACAGCGTTAATAGCTTGGGGTGTACTAAGCCGAAAAGGGGTCATTATAGCTATCATTATGAACAACTCATACTATGGAAACAAACTTGAAATCTGCTGTTCCATACATTATGTCGATGGTCATTGAACTTTTTCTTTGAAACAGCAGTTTTTTTTGCGATTTAGGTGTTAGCCCCGCAGTTAAAGTTGTTCCTAATGATGAGGTACAATGACCTTTTTTCGGCTTCTTACATCCCAAGCTGTTAACCCTGTACATAGATTATGTTGAATAATATAATTTATATAATACTATTATTTACTTAGGTACTATAACTAGTACTAAATATCTTAGTGCTAAAATTCAAATCTTGCAATTTATTAACGTGAAAACTTGCGTATTTTGACGTGCATCTATTTTGTCATATATTGTAATACTAAAATTTGTTAGTCGGGCGGGGTACTTTCTGGTACTACTAATCTAATTTTAAAATTATTTCACTAATTATTTCTATAAATATTTGGTTCATATATTTGATATTTCAACATATATTTGATTTGACATTTCAGTGACCATGGCCCTCACGGTAGCGGAAAGAGCTAAAAAATACCGAGAGAATTTAAAACGAAACCCTGAAAAGTTCGAAGAGCAACGGAAAAAGCAGTTAGAACGACTTAAAAAGAAACGAAAAAGAATTAATGACTTGACAGAAGAAGATATAATACTACTAATATAATACTAATAAATTAATTATACTACATAGTATAATTAATATATTATTATTAATTAATAACAATTAGTTTAATGCTAGTACCTACTTACCTTACCAAATCAATGTATGATAGATAGATGTTACTAAAAGTTCCTTCAGTGTAAACATAGCTTAGTTTGTTCCAATTAGTCACTTAGAATTCCAGATAGCCACTGTCACATATATTTAGCTAGACAAAAACGAATCCTATTCAAGATATATGAAGTTATTTGTTAATATTTAAGTTTGCTTAAGTTACTGATGTCCTATATTTTTATTATTTGTTAGCTTTAAACGTTTAATGTCATTAGGTAAGTAGTAAATGTAATGTTTTTAAGTTCAAAAGTTCCTACTGTGACGATCTCGAAAGAAAAATTATTGCTACGCAATAATTACACTGATTTTTCTATGTGTTGAAATGCTGCTTCAAAGATTTTAAAGTTATTTAATGATTAATAAAAACAAATTAAGATGATTATTCATATTTTTCATTTTAATAAAAAAAAACTTTTGTGACTAACCGGAGCGAATTCCTTTGAACACTTACGTAAAAATTAAGATTATCGCGATATTTTTCGTTATACTGATATATATTTGTAACTTTTACTTAAATAAAAGTATATTTTATCAAATAAGATTAGAAAATACAGCAAAATTTCAATTTCACAAAAATCAACTCCGGTTCGTCACGTGTACATCTTTTTTGAAAAACGCCCACTAGCTAGCTACACCCCGTAGTTTCACCCACGTGGACATCCTCAGAAACTGTACATTATTTCGAAATAAAAAGTAATACACTTCACTATCCGGCCCTCAAAAAAAATCGTTTTGATCGTTGTTCTGTTGCCGCGTGGAAAAGAAACAATCAAAGAAACAAATAAACAAACACGCATTTACAACATTACTATGATAGGTACTTGTTACATGAGTGGACCATAATTCAGCTGAACAATGTTTATTAAATTAAAAAACAAACTTATTTAACAAATATGTAATAAGAAAATGCAAATTCCTTCAATAAAATTATATCTAAGCAGTCGATGAAAATACCCCAATAGTGTCACATGCAATTCAATAATAAATTAATACATTACTTAAAAAAATATGTCCAAGACCATATAAATACAAAACCTGCACTAAGTTTAATTGTTTATACAGCAGTTATGTAGTACAACACGGTTTGAGCTCCCATGTACAGGTTGATGAGGTATGGGATTCCAAAGGCGATGGCTCGTGAAGGCTGAGGTAAAGGAATGACAGCATACACGATGGAGTGGATTATTCTTCCGAGAGTGAACACGCGGAACAACAGCGTCGCCCACGCGACTGAGGGGCCTGTCGTCAGGTACAGGGCTCCCAGGATCCAAAACGCCGGGATATTCTCCAAATCGTTGAGATGAGCACGCCGGATTCTCTCAACCGCTGGGTCGTCAAACTTCACTACGCCTTTCAAATGTTTCGCGTCTTCTGGATTAGCGAAGACTTTGCGTACGACGCGAGTTGCTCCGGTCAGGCCCGTCAACGCAAGCACCTTGAGTGCCAGGATAGCCGAATGAACGATGAATGCCTGCACGGCCAAGTTGTCTAGAGATAAGGGGGCCATTTTAAATTGTTATCACGCGACACACAGCGCACTGTACTAACTCGGAGACGTCGACTCGCGGAGTGATCGAATGAATAATGAAGTAAAGTAAAGAACGGATTCGACTTTGGACGTGAGTAAACAACTTCGTGTTGTTGTCGTACCTGCCGGCCGGCGCGCATGACGTTGTTATTGTTATATATAAGTCTGTAGGTGTGCTCTTGTATGTTGGTGTAAGGTACTCGTATGATCTTGACTTTATCGAGGACGCTCATTACGCTCATACTTTACATAAACGACATTCAATCAACATTCTCAAAGAGTAGGTGTAGTTATTCGCTGAGAATATTTCTTGTGAATTTTAAATCATTAGTTACTTGAATAGGTACCTACCTATTAGGTATGCCAGTGGTGAATATGTAGTTAATTATGTACTTAACTTATTTTAATGGGTAAATTCTGTTTCTCATACCATAATATTTGCTATAGGTACGTATTGTAGACACTAACGGCCTTACATAAAAACGTTACTTAAGTTAAACAATCCTTAAAATTGCTCTGTCTCGTTTTAACGTGTGACAATTTGCGTCAATATTCTAACTTAAGTAACGTTTTTAAGTAAGGCCGTAAGGAACCAGCATAATTATATTAGATGCCATCGAATCCAGTGCCTATACATTAGCTCATAGCAACAATCGCATGCGGGCTGATATAGCAGAAATTATGCTTTTAGAGATATCATGGCGATATCATACGGTAATACAGCAGAATACATATTAGTACAATTAATACTGACAATGTACCTACCATTGAGCAACGTACCCCTACTTACCACACAAAATAACAATGTGATAATTCAGATGTAGAAATTAAAATGGTAGCTAGGCTAGCGATGGTACAATATAATATCTAATAACGTCAAATGTATGATACATTTGCATACAGATTTTGTAAGTGTAGATTATTACCGCTCTTTGTGTAAATAATAAGTGATATTATTATAATAAATAAATAAATAAATAAATATTCAGGACATTTTTTTCACACACGGTCATCTGACCCCAAACTAAGCATAGCTTGTGATATGGCTGCCAGAGACTGATATATATACATATATAGCTTTAAATACATACATAAATAGATATTAACACCCAGATATAGATATATAATGTATGAATGTACAAATTAAAGAGTGAAGTTTTCCAGAAAATGTATATGGTGATGATAACATTGGGATGTTCAAAGCTAGATTTACAGAAAAAGGTATCTGTGAGTACTAATGCAAAAAAAGCGCCCCCGGGTGGACTCGAACCACCAACCTTTCGGTTAACAGCCGAACGCGCTAACCAATTGCGCCACGAAGGCTTGTGTGTGAGATGATGAAATTTATTATCTGACTTCAATATAGATTTTTTTACTTACATTAAATAGAATAGAAAAAAATATGGTACAAAAACTAAATATGTAGCTTAAACATATTTTTTTTTGTGCTGCTGTTAATTACGGTCCTGATATTCAGGGTTACCGGAAAGGGTGTACTAAGCCGAAAGGGGTCCGTTATACTCATTATGAACACATTACTTTGGAGTAAAAAGTGAAACCGCGGAAAAAAAACTGCTGTTGCATACTTTTTGTCTAGTGTAAATCATCGTTTTCTATGGAACAGCTGATATTTTTTCACGATTTCAGAGTTCGTCTCATAGTAAGTTGTATATAGTGATGGGTATTATGCGGGATCTCTAGTCTTCTTTGGTTGATGGAGTGTGTCCGGACAGAGGCTGAAAGGTTCGACTTCAACCAGAATACCAACCTTAATTTTAATGATGTTGGGTGGTGTAACAGCGTGCTGGCTGATCCCTTATCGGAGGAGTGCAGAATACTGTGCAAGATCGTGACGTTATGTATTAGAAGAAGGATTTAGTTTTAAGAATGTGCCAATGAGGGTGGCATGGTCATGTCTGACAAAACCCTCCTTAAAAATAAAGATTAAAAAAAAAAAAAAAAAAAAACTTTGGTATTATGAACCCTATTCGGCTTAGACACTTTCACCTACCTACTTTCCGCGTAACCTTGTATAGTAAGAAAATCAATGTTTCATATTTTGTGGCAATCTTGACATCTCCATGAAACTACGTACTCTTCAAAATACTAGTATTTCGTGGGAAAAGTTTTTCCCGCATCTTGTGTCGCATCTTGTGTCGCTTAGACTTATGACATGTTTCACATGTTCCATTTTATCACTACGCACTAGTCTGTGTGTCAGTGCCATGATTCATATCTTTTTTCGCAGTATTTTTTTACGACAGACTCTCCTTATGATTACTTCTCGTCTATGAGTTTCTATGCGAAATACAGATGCGTGTGTAACTATCATAATATTCTAATTGTAAAACTACAAGTAGTACAAATTAAATATACCTACTTATAAGATTTCACATTCCAATATAAAAGTAGCAGCAGCGGCAGTGCAGTTTGAACGTGGGCTCACGTGGGTGGTTTCTTATTAGCATTCGTAATATTTGAATTGGTTAAAAACTACTGAGCTTTAACCAATTCAAATATTACGAACAATTTTGTTCGAGCATCGTTAATAAAAAAATGTGGGACTACATCGAGATCTTCTTTTACATATTAAAAAATAACCACGTAAATCGGTTTACGATTGACTGAGTAATAAGTGTAGGTACATACACAAACATGAAATAAACGGACCGAATTGAACACATCTTGAAGTCTGTTATTACAAACGCACTGGCCCGCGTTCAAGCTGTGCTGCTGCTGACATGCGTTTGGTCTGTGGAAGGCGTACTTTCAATTAAACCAAGCCGTGACAAAATGTTTTTTTTATACAAAAAAAAATATATAAACAATCTTCATTCGATTTTTTTAAAGAAACAATTTTTTGTCTTCTGGGGCAGTTCCCCGTAAAAAAAATTAAGGCCAGTCTATGTAGATTAATCTATCTGTACAAGTTAAAATTACAATGGGTGTTACAGAGCTTCAAAATAAGACTTACTGGACACGTAATACGATAAACGACCGTTCACTGGATTATAGGATTTGTTTCGATATGATCAGAAGATAATTTTTTGGATTATTAAATTGTATTAAGTTCAAAAGTTCAAGTTTTAACGAGTACTTTCTCACTGCTGGGATAATATGTACCACTTCCTCCCAAAAAAATATCGGTCCATCGGTATATTCATCATCAAAAAAATTATGCATAAATCCCCTCTAAGAGGGAGGCCTTTGTTGAGCAGTGGACGTTTCATGGCCGCTGGTATGTGTATATATATATATATATATACCCGTACCCGTATCGTAATCAAGAACGTCACGCCGCATTTTTTAGGCACACTGAAACGACGGGGTCGAAACACGGGACCAAATGTAATATGTACCATATATCCTTGTTACCTAAAATAGCAAGAATTTTATTGATTTTGCATTATGTAACTCTGAACATTGTACAATAAAAACATTCTACAAGCATATTACAAGATTTGTTTAGTTTGGGGTCAGATGACCGTGTGTGTAAAAAAGTCCCGAATATTTATTTATTCTAAGTTTCGTTTCATTGCCCCCTTACGGAACTTAAAATAATATAATATTAATTTATTTAATTGTTAATAATATTATGATGTCAGATGGAGCAAGAAGGTATATTCCCAGTGGGACAAAGAAAGCCTTATAGATAACAGTAATGAAGAAAATTGTTAGGAGTTGTTTGTTTGTGTATTTACAAATGTGTGAATAGGAGAGTGCGTAGGATGTGCTACCTAACCGAAATCGATGTGATCCAAATAAATAATGTGGTCGTTACCCCTTTTCTCTTACTCTAATTGAATTTTCTCTTCCCATTGAATGCGGGTACTACGGCTCTCGTTCCATTATCTACCTGTACCTAAAGTATCGACCCTTTACTCTCAGGTTGTTCACATCTCTCTTTGCTGAAGTAAATATAGCTAAGTAAGTATTTCTTAGAAACGCCCTCCACGCGAATTCAGTCGCTATGTTTGTTTTTGTTTAGTCTACTCTAATATACCCCCCGCCCTCACCCTACCCTCAAGCCGTGCTAATATGGTTCAATTTGACTAGATCTAGTGCTAAAAATAGACATTGATTTGTACCTTGAATTAAAACCAATCCCACCCTCATCCCACTACTCTAGATCCGAAGTAGATTGTAAATGGTAAAAAGACGAACAATATTTTCGCAGGAATGGTTGGAGTCGCAAGGTATAGAGATATCGAAAGAGGAGGACGTACCAGAAGATGCGTACATGGAAAAGGAGCGTTGGAAGAAAGTACCGCCCCCAGTCAGGAAGAGCGTTCATGAGGACAAGCTGCGCCGCTTCTTGGAGTACGACGGGATGGTTCTAGCGTAAGTACTTTTAAGATATTACATGTAACTATTGGTAAGTCTACATCCTTTTAAATATTCATAGAAGTTCAATAGTACATTGTTACCCCAGGGGTGAAAGTAACTTATTTAGTCCCGAGACGGGGCTAATAGTTCGAGGGACTAAATAAGTCTTTTACCCCGAGGTAAACACTGCGCTTTTCATTACGAATACAAGGAAACTAAAAATAAAAACATGAACTGACTAATGAAAATATGAGTGAATTTTATTTTACATAAATCAACATTTTTGGTGTGAAATTTATTTTCCACTACTGCTTTAGCCTCTTCCCTTATGAAATCAGGCATTAAATACATATCGGAATCAGATGAACTCATTGTGTTGATACAAATTTCTGCTATACGGAAGTATAAATAAAACTCTACAATGAAGATCGGATTAACGCCAAAAAATTTTTATATTCTGGCCTACTACTTTTTATATTCGTATACTGGCCGTGTGGTTAGCCATGATTTTGAAGTTTTAGCCCACCTGCAGTGCAAGTACCGTTCTTAATCGATCGTCAAATTTGATAAAATGCCATAGAAATGATCATAGCGAGTGCTGATCAAATGGCAGTTTATCGAATTTGACGATCTCAACTGTCAAATTTGACGATCGTTATAGAACGGTACTTGCACTGCTGGAGACCTCTGATAAGGCAATGAAACCCAAGGTAAGAAAAACTTGTATAGTAATTTTATATTGTCGTGTTCAGTTTAAATAGAACTCACAAAGCCTAGAATGGATCATGAATCAGCTAAAATATGGTGGAACCCTGCTCACCCAACGCATTCAGTTGTATCAGACCTTTCTCTCGCAAAGCTCTTGATATTTGTGTACCTACAGACGTCAGTTTCAGGTAAAATATTTACGAACCGGCCCGGTGATTGGTAATTCCATTCGATTAGAGCCGCGATGTATTGAGCCGAGCCTGACAATCCCTCGGGGGTAAACATCGGCATCGGCCGGTATTCCCAAATAATCCCGTGGCCACGTAATGGCTGAAATCTACAGACTGCACGGAACAAATTGCTCGTGCCTTTGTGTTGTTGGCTAGGATCACGTGTTAGGATTGTGAGCATTGAAAATCTAAAAATCTAAACTACAGTCTACGTAGTTTAGATTTGTGTTTGGCGAATTTCGTGGGAGAACTTTTTTCTTTTGACAAAACGGGTATCCATTGCACCTTGTAGAAATCGGAGCCAAGCTTCACAGTGAGCTTCATTCCCATGAAAAATATTAATTGCATCTATACCCCGTTTTTTCTTTGAGAGTTGACCAAGTTAGCTATTTACATATTTTGTTTTGGTTTATTTGGGGGCCCTAAAGTTTATGAGAACTATTTCACCTCTATAGAGTCTTGTTTTATTTCTAAACTTTTATAAAAATGCTATCTGCAACCCGTGGTTTTACCCGCGTAGATAACCTCGATAAAAGTAGCGTAAGTTACTCCTTATAACATTAGCTATCTGCCAGGGAAAGTCCCGGTAAAAACGATCCAGTCGTTTTCGAGTCCATAGGGACATAGACACATTGATAATACATACAGGTTGTGGCGTAAAGAGTAGTCAACCCCGTTATCTATGGTTGGGATTGGGGGACATCATGACTGATAAAAAACCAAAATTTGTGTTTTGTAAAAGCAAGGAAGATAGACTAACTAAGTAAGAGGAAAGCCAATAGCGGAACATTAGAGCGTAGCTCGGAAGTTTGCCTAAAAATGGTACGATCTTAGATGGCGCCGTAATTTGAGCGTGCTATAGGTTGTCTCGAACTTCCGTAAGAGCTGCAGTCAGATAATGTACGAAAGGGTTCTACAAATTACCGTAGCGCTAGTATCGCAGTCAAGGTGCTCTGTCCTCTTCTCGCAAATTTGTATGGCGCGCTTGAGGCGTGACGTCATAACTATAGTGCGCTCTCTATCTAGCATGAAATTGTTTATTTTTGAACTAATTTAATTTTTGTTTTCGTTTATGGTCTCTATTTATGATCAGCTTTTTTATGAGGTAACAAAATAATATTAGTTATCATGCCTATCCTAAACGCGGTAGCTGGTTACCGCTAAACATACCTAAGTATAGTACCTACCTAGTACTTACCTACACGCATGATTTAATTATGTAAATTTATGTTAACTCAAAAGAAAACTTTCTGCTCTGATAATAACGCATTTTCATATCCCTCAAAGGAATATCACAAAGTGCCAGGAGCAATAAATAAATAAGTCCCTTTTATGTTTTGTTCCTACTCGTGTAGCTAGTAGGTAGGTCCCGCGGAACGTAGATGTAGCGACTAAGCACGAAATCGACTCCGCATTACCCGAGGCGTCAGTTTCAGGTTTCAATATTGAGCGCTCACTCGATACCGACTGTTTGCATGTTTTGTGTTAACGGCACCTTTAAGTATTTGCAGAATTGAGACATTGGGTACCTTGGAAAGCTGTTTCCACCCCCCACCCACGTTGGCATGCCCTCCCTTTCTCGTCTGTGAAAGTAAACAGCGGGAAATTGAAGCTGTCCGTTCATGAGAATCTGAAATGGAACTTCTCGGTCCTATTGCAAGTCTACCTGCTTAATTAACGCTTGGACCTGTAAATTTGAAGAAGCTCCGGTTTTTGATTGTAATAGTAGGTATTTATTCGAGAGCGATGGTGGCCGAGTCTGACGGCACCCGGTTCGATCCACGGCCCTGCACCAATGACTTTTTTAATGCAGTAAATGTAAATTAAATGACTTAATAAATGTGCGATTTCTATTCCGTCGTTAAAAACGGCGAAAAAAAACATCATGAAGAAACCGGTATATCTAAGAACCTCAAAAGTGCAGACAATATTACATTCACCAACATGCACTGGGCCAGCATTGTGGATTGTCCCAACAGTGGGAACATGATAGGCTGAAATGATGATGATGATGATGATTATGATGTTGCATAAAATAGGCCTCTTATTAGGCTTTTATAGCAAATTTTCCTATGTATACCTTTATACCGATGATATCGTTTTGGTATTTTTTTGATATATTATGTTTAAAATGTAAGTTGGATAATCGAGACTGACGATATATAGAGCCTACGTAACTGCATCTAATAAAGTGTTTATGTTTGAATTTGGTGAAATGCTGTACACATTTATTGTATTATTTCTAGTCTCGCAAACTGTAACAGCTGTTGTAGTCTCCTTTCGAAGCTATGTATTAAATGTTACCATTTTATCTTACGTAAAAGCGTACAAACTTCGTAGGTATCCAAATTGAAATTAGGAATTTCACGGGCGACGATTTTTCAAACAGGTTTAATAATAATCGTAAGGCCACAGAGTAGAAGGAGGCTGACCGGGTCGGGGGGGTGACAAACCGCCGCTGGCATGGGTGGCTTGGATGCTCACTAACCCATTGTCCTAGGTGACATAGTTAAAGCCATGACGCGATGCTATGCAGCTTGCGCATCAAAACGAAATCGGGCAAACTGATCTACGCGAAAACATTATACGTCAGGTAGGTACAGTGTACAGCTGTGTTTTAATTCGTACTGTGTTGTGTTCGTAACGCATTACCTACTCTACGTGGGCGACAAATGCGGCAAAGCGATTCAATGGGACGCTACGTACCCAGAGCGAAGAAATCTAAAAACACACGGGGCCGTTATCGCGTAAAACAGTTCGATTTAGTTATGCATTAATATTAATTGTGGAATTGCAATGTGATGCTACGAGAAGCGATTAAATGTAATTAACCTCTACGTATTATTTGACCTGTTACGTTTCGTAGCGTAAATCAGTTTGTTCTTTTTTAAGGAACCCGTATACAGATTAGCAAATTAATACTTAGATATTTTTTTAATATCAGCCTCAGTGAGATTTCAAAAAATATTATGTTGACTGTGAAAACGAATGGGCGCGTAATCTGTCCTAAAGTCATATCCTAGCGTCGTGAGTCATCGCTTTCTGTCGCCCACCTGGGGCAATAGATAAGAATTACCTCCATGTTAATTGCCGACTTTAATTACGTGCTCTTCGCACCGCTTACAGCCCGAGCAGAGCCTTTTAAACCAACTTATTACAAAGGATAGGTAGATTCCATTGTTATTTTAATGAAGCTTGCCAGATTCATGCCTGCTAAATATCAGTTATACGAGTTTGGCAAAGATTATATAATATTAGCGGAAATCTCAGAAATAGAAAGATTAAGTAAAAAATAATATTAAGCAAGGTGATTAATATTTTTTATTGCCTCTTGAAAAACCTGATCACAAACAGATAAACGAAAACAAAATTAAAATTAGTTCAAAAATAAATAAATAAGTATATTAATTTCAAGTTAAGGCCCTTTACTAATTTAGTGCATTTGGTATAGATGTCTTTGTAATGCTTGCAAAACGGTAGACATTTATAATACCGACATCATTGCAAAAATGTAAATAAACCAAGTCCCGCAAACATTTTCTGGGGTTTATTATCTTTCTACTCTGCATCCTTAACTCCATCATTGGTTCAATGATCCAGTAAGCCCTTGTGCTAACGATGCTGTCAGAACGCTCCCTCTTCCATTGTGCTGAAAGCTTTTTCGTCGAAGCTTTTCGTCTGACGTTCAAAATGGACGTTAACTTTTTCAAAAGTGTTTTCAAGTTTTCACGTTGTTTGGGTTCGAAATATTTTTGCATTTCACATTCTCTGAGCTATTGTTTTCTTTAAGGTTTATAAACAGAACATAAGACATATTAAGATACTAGCAGTTGCCCGCAGCTTGCTACGACTTTCACGTAAATTTTATCCCCTCCTCTTCTGACCCCTTTAATTTGTCCCTGTCGTAAAATCCTTTCTTAGCGAAAATTTACGACTCTGAAAATTATCTATACTAATATTATAAAGAGGAAAGATTTGATTATTTGTTTGTGTGTTATTTTGCATTGAATAGGCTCCGAAAGTAAATCGGTTCAGTAGATTTGAAAAATTGTTTCACTGTTGGGAAGCTACATTATCCCCGGGTGACCATAAGCTATAATCTATACCCGTGCGAAACTGGGGCGGACCGTTAGTTTGCTATACATTTCAGCATAGGTCAAGTAATTTTTGAGATTATGATTTTACATAGAACACCAATGAGCACATATTTATTGTATAAGGGCCTGTTTGTAATTTGTTGGATTCCGAAAGCCACCCCAGCTATGGTTGAAGTTTATAATATTGTTTTCAAAGCTTTATTCGCAACGAAGTAATAGTGTTTGTACGAGCATTGTAACATAACAGTCCCCGACACAATCTAAAGTTAAGTCCTATAATGCAAGCAGGTGCCACCTGTAAAAGGAAATTATACGACAAGAAAACCTTCAGCCCTCGCTAACGGACGCGCGCGTGTGTGTGTAGGTGAAACAATTAGGTACCTACCTACGGCAGAAATAAACTTCATTTCTAGGGCGGGTAAGAAGATTCAAGCATATGTAGCTGTCAGTAACTTAATTTTCGATTTCAACATTACATAAACTTTACGCGAGGAATTTTCCTCTTCATTTCCGTCAATACTTACTTAAAGCGAGAATCATTATATCGCAATATAAGTGCCAGCTGAAAGTTCCCTCTTCATTCGACAAGCGGTCTCCAGACCGTAGCCGCCTTTTATGATCCATAAACAAGGGCCTATATCATTCCAGGGATTTTTATTCTAAGTAGGCAAGCCATAAATATCAAGTTCTTTATAATGAAAATATGGAAACCTACTTACGAATTCTATTGCTTCCATATATTATATGAACCACATATGCATATAAATAAAAAATAAACGTCTGCAAACAAAATTTTAAATGAGGTTCCAATCTGACTACGAAATTCTCGTTCTTAATTTACATACGAGTATTATCTTCCGACACGTTTGAAATGCTCGAGCAAATATCACATGTAGAACGGCACGAGTAACAAGTTTGTAGAAAGCTGTGTGCTGGAATGAGCGATGGCTGTGACTGCTTGCTTACAATATACTACGGTCGGATTGATATTTTGGGGAATGTTTCGGCCGATTCATCTTGATCTCGGGTCGACCTTGACTGCCGAGAACCCCAATATGCCTCCGCAGTTTTATTTCAATGCCTCTTATATTAAGTCATAGTCATATTTTGTATGTATGTGTGAATAAGAGTTGGATTGTGAAGGACGCGGTCGTTTGAAAGGTCAACTTGAGGATTTGATTTCCGCTGATATAAGAAACTCAACCTATTTCTCCTAGTCGTAATTCCGTTATGCTGGTTTGTAGGTGACAAAAAAGGAATGACTATTTATTAGTGAAAGAGGAAATATAAACGAGTAGGTGGGTGTAATGCCAAAGGATTTGGTAGTACTTAGTAGTTAAGTACCTAAGCGGTGGTAGTGACGTATTTTGCGATGCTAAATCTCTCGTAAAGTGTCTCAGCATGAATGATGTCTGTTCCGAGATGACATTGATTTTAAAAGCTGTTCATAATGCATTCAGTACCTATGAAGACGAAGAGAAATGTAGATTTACTTCAATCTACACTTCTGCACTGATATTAAGAGGGTTACGTATGTTTATGGTTTTGTATGTTTGCAGGAGGAATATCTGGAACTACTAAACCGATTTTGAAAATCATTTTACTGGAAGAAAGCTACTCTTTCTCCTAGTGGCCATGTGCGAAGCTAGTATTTAATAGTAATTGTAAGGGTTTCTTGTAGTACCTGAAAATTACATAATATACCTACTTTAAAAAACTGACAAATTAAGCATAAATGTTTTTTAGTTTTTATCGAGAATTTTGTTAATAAATTAATAGGTGCGAATGCCAAAAACGAAACTGAAGATAACGTATAAAAATACAGTTGAGGTAATAAGTATTGAAGTATTATGTTATAATTTTCTAAAATGCTAATTCTGCTATTTAAAGTGCCTCAATCTCGCCTCTACCAGTTTTCTATTCCTGGCTTATTAATCTCACTTCTTGACAGATGTTTTTACCCGACTGTACAAGAAGGAGGGTTATATTTTTCAAGTGTATATATATGATGGTTTCTTTGGCACGCCGTACAGCCTGAACGGCTTAATGGATTTCGACATAATATGAGGTGTCATTTGAATTGTTTTCATAGTGGGAGTAACATAGGGTACAAGAATTCAAGATAATGTCCAAGAAAAAAAAAAGTAATAGTAAAAAAAAATATTGATAAATATGTCAATATTACTATAATTATGTAGAGCTCACTCAGCAGATTTCAAAAATATAACGCTACATATGATATACTCAGTAGTTTACGAGATAAAGCGGTATGAAAGAGCTCTCTATCTACTACGACTAAGAGGTACTCGTATAGATAGGTAAAATGAAAAATTATTTATTGTAACAAACGTGGTACATTTTGATGTTACAAACGAAAGTCCCTCACGTTGCAAGTACGTCATACAATATTAAATCTACATGTTATACATGGTTTCAATTATTTTAGCATAATATAGAACACAATAAAGAGCATATAATCTCTCACGTGATTTACAAACCGTACAAGCCTTCAGTCAAATAGAACGTAGCCTTTGGAGTCTTTTACAGGTCTCTAGTATATAACATTTTTTGTGCACAACCACAAATAATAAAGAGCATAGAATCCGTCACATTATTTACAAAGCGTACAAGGCCCTCTGACAAACAGTATGTAGCCTTTTACTTGCTAATAGTGTACAACCCTACTATTTATACAATACAGTCGGGATATATTTTTTAATAATAATTAAAGTTAGAGTCTGTCTGGCTAGTGTGAAAGCGGAGAATGAAAAAGCGCGCCAACCTTAAAAAAAATCGGCATTGCAACCCCAAAATTAATATGAAATGCAAACATTACTGTGTTCTGACTATGTTGAAAATTTATAGTTTACAAGTATCAAGTGAGATTATTCCAGGAACATACAAATTTTTGGGGTTTCAATGCTGATATTTTCAAATTTGCCGCTATTTTCCAGTATTTACTTTCATTACTTTTTTTTTTACTTTCATTAGCCAGACTCTACTTATTACTACTGTAGGTACTGTTCAGTGAGAGTTATAGAAGTACTTTGAGTAGAACGAGGGCGATGTTTCGAATGTGTGTCGAACGTCGGCAGGCGGCGACCGCAGCTCTGGCGCCTCTCGCGGTTTCGACCTCTTTGATCCTGCCCGAAGCAGTAATAGATGTAGCTCGCTTTCGGTGAAGCAGCTATACAAAGTAGAGTATTCACTAGCGAGCTCTAATTATTGTGAAATGACCTGCCCAGTGTCATCATCATCATCATCATCAGCCAGAAGACGTCCACTGCTGAACATAGGCCTCCCCGTTTAACCTCCACACTGAACGACAGCCTGCCTTTTGCATCCACTGGATGCCAGCGACTCTTACTATGTCGTCGGTCCATCTAGTGGGAGGCCTACCTACGCTGCGTCTTCCGGTTCGTGGTCTCCACTCAAGAACCTTTCTTCCCCATCGGCCCATTTTCTTGCCCAGTGTAACTAAGTGTTACTTACATCGGCCAATAAATTATTCTTATAGTAAACGAATTATTATCTGAGTCGTCAGGTAATAAATCATTGTCTGTCTATCTCGCTCGCACTTACAGGTCTTATGGTATGACGTTCATTGCTCGACGACTCAGTTGATAACGCGGTGACTATAGTCTGATAAATTTTATGACACTTTCATCATAGACCTTATAAATGGATTTACGTGTGTGCGTGAACGATATCTCGTACGTAATTTAAATATAGCCACGGTACTGGTACTAGTTTGTATCCTGGATGTGTACCGGGCCGCAGCCGCCAGCCCATCTGCTCCGTGTTGACTGCTCAACTTTACTGCTCGCGGTAACGCGTCTTTAATCGTTTTATTCTTCTGCTATTTACTTAGAGCTCCACTAAGTACTTCATATAATTTTGCATATTTTTTTTACATAAAGTTTGAGCCGCAGCAATTTTCAAAAACCAAGCTGAACACACTGTTCTACAGGGCCACTCCGGTCATTTTAGAAAAGATTTTTTATAGAATCACATCTCATTGGCCCTTGAAACATGTTCAAACAAAGGCCTGCCCTTCGGTCACCGGTTTCCCCAGAAGCCTGAATGGAACATCATACTTTTTCACGTGGCAGTTAAGGCGTTAACTTAGTATTTTTTTTTAAATTTACGGCTACTAATTGCTTGTCCTAAAAAACAATTTTTTCCCCGTTTTTTATTTTATTTGCAACCGTTCACCAAATCAATCAATGCATGTGTATCTACAATAATTATCACTTTGTTTTATCTTCCTGTCTTGTTATTTATATTCTTCTGGGCTATGTTAATATTTTACTTTAAATTAGTTTGTGAATAAGAAACAACCAACAGTCCATCAAATCAATCAATGCAGGTAAATCTACATCATTTATTAACGTCTTGTTATCTTATCTCTGGTCATAATAATAAACACGACCCGCAGTCCCGGGGACGTTAATAAATCACGGACAGCTCTGCGGCACCCGTCGGGACACTTGTCTGGGGGGACGGCTTTTTATTTTTGTTCTTTTCCGTATTTTGTTGGCGATATACGAGAACATTCTAAGATTAATTGCGTGTCTAGAAGCCAGTCTACTGATATCTATGTAGACAGTAGCTTTCGTCTGGTACCGATAATTCGCGTAGTCGTTTGTGCTACGAGGAAGCTACGCCGTTGTGGGCAATGTACAGTTATACAGCTTGTATAGATCGACGAATTTGTAAACGAAATCCGGAAAGGGCAAGTGGAATAGACCAAATGATGAACAGTCAGGATTTGATATCGGACTTTGAGTTTTAAAATGTAAATTTTCAACAGTTCTCTAAAGAGGTTCTCTATTTGACGACCTTTTCTAAGTGTGTTATACGATATCTAAGATGATTGTGAACCGTTTTTATTGATTAATTTTTTATTTATTAAGCTATAACTCGAGGATGGTCTTATATAAATTTGATGACAAATAGAAACAGATTTTATTAAACCTGCTGGTAATCTTCATATGGCTGAACATATTTTCAATGACACACTCTCGACTAAGTCACCCTTCAAACAAACAAAAAAACTAAATCAAAAACAGTTCAGTTGTTTGGGAGCTACGGTGCTACACACGTTAAACTTATAACACCCCTTTTGCGTCGGGGGTTAAAAATATCCCACCCCTAAAGTTGGATAATTAAAAGATACTTAAATCATATTTATTTAATTTCACCAACTTGCATGAATTTGGTTTTTATGTTTGCGTATAAAATTATATTATTTAAATAATTATAGTTTATAAATTGTAACACAAACTTGAATAAATTAAATATGGCATAAAAGCTACTTTTATAATACCAAAACGCTGGTTCAGACATTTGCTTTACATATTGTGCATCTAGCGTGTCTTATGGCATTATAATGTTTTCCTCACGATTGAACAAGAAATAAATTGGTGCATAAATCTTTAGAACACATTGTTAAAAGCTAAAGCTCCATCCCACACAAAGGCGAGCTATGTTCCGATGTTACACCTTGTACAGTCAGTGTCAAAACGTCACTACTTCCCTTTTCGTATCCTTCCCCATTTCGTAAACCATTTATTGCAGCTACAAAAAAAAGTTTTTTGTAAACCTTTTTTATATTTCGTCGTTTCTGGTAAATTTACGAATAATTTAATAAATTTCTAAATAAGGTTGCATTGAAATGGTAGCATATACAATAAGACTAGTTTTATTTTACGTTTGTTTGTTCTATGTATTTTGCAGTCTACGGTAACATATGGTATTATTTAGTAGCAAGACAGAGAACATTTTGGCCGTGTCGTGTTTTGGTATGTATCTTTTTTTATCGGTATGTGTGTTAAATATGAGTAGGTAGATAGATAGCTCTTTGTTGTTTTATACCAGGAATGGTATATCATTAATAATACAAACTCGCATCTAAAAAAAAGATATAGATCAGAACACAACATGACCAACATATTCTGTGTCTTGCTACTAAATAGTACCTATGTTACCGTAGACTGCAAAATAAATTGAACAAAGACAACGTAACACTAGTGGCGGTCTTATTGCTATAAGCTACCATTTCCAGGCAACCTTGTTATATTTATGTACCTGGGTAGTGGGTACATACTACATATCTCATCAGGTTCTTTACGGAATCCTCTTGAAGACTTTTCAAAGGTTTTTCGGTCGCTGAGTGTACCAAACGTAACATGACGTTGCAGGTTCAATGTGGTATGGGATAATCGCGAGCTGGAAAATGGTGAGCTAGAAGAATTCAAGCTGCTGTACTTTCTTCAGGACGATACAATCGCTATAAAGGTAATTGAAAATTGCATTTTAGTTCTAAATTTCAGAAGTAACAAAGTACGAAACAAAACAAAAAGCTTTACAACAAAACATTGAAGCGTTTGCACTATTATTAAACCGCGACGCTTTACGATTTTAGTACTTGCATACTAGGGCACAAGTTTAAAATCTGTAGATTATTTTGCAAAAATAAACTAGCATTTATTTACCAGTACAACCGAAATATACAATTATTTTTAATCGGGCATCAAATCTGGGAGAAGACCTGCAAGCAACGCCAAAATATGCATCGGTCTTGGACTAGAAACCAGGTTGCACCTTATTTAAAAAATAATAATAATAAGCTTGAGTTTAACCGTGGTTTATTTTCAGAATATATGTATGTATAATAACACTTGGTGATACGATCATTTGGTGAGTCACAAGATATTAAAAAAAAAACGATTTCAAAAGCCTTTTTTTACTCACCCTGGCGGGACTTTACTATAACCCTTAAATCTTTTAAAAACGTTTTCACTTTAAAAGTGAATTTATTGCTTGGGCATGGTAAAAATTAGGTAGATATCTTCATAATAAAAATTCCACAACCTTACCTCGGTAAATATCCCGTAAATACTCATATAACTGTAATCTAAACAGAAATGATCTCCACTGTAATTGCTTAGTGGTTGACTACACTGTCTTAACCCCTCAAATGCGTTACGCACCGCATGTCGGCGTAAGGAAAAACTGCTCCGATGCATGATGATGATGTATTGTGTGTAAGAAGACCAATACCAATGGTATATAATATTATGCACGTATTTTATACATTTTTTAACTTTTTTTTTTAAATTATCTGAAATGTAAGTGAATCCCCCATTTTAGCCATAAAAAAACTCCTTCGCTCGCATTCGACGGGTTAAAATAGTTTATTTATTAATTTAAAAAATATGCTAAAAACTGTCCATTTGAGTTTAAATTACGAAAAAGTAAGTAAATAACAAAAGTGGAATCTATTTTAGGAAAGTTTTAATAAATTCAAACATTTCCTAATGAAGCTAACTGTGAAATAATTGATGTTGTACAAGTTCCTCGAGAGTTACACGTTTTAATTTGGAATCGAGCGCGGGACTCGCTAAATAAGAACTGAATGAATATTTATTGAGGTTTCATGGAGCGTCCGGACGTTCTCCAATTACTAGGGCTCAATAAAAATCCTCATCGCCCACATCAACAAACGCTTTTCGACCAATAGACAATCCCAGTAAATAACTATTGCCAAATAATAAAACAGAATGTTTTTTCAATCGCTTTTATTTATCATAGGAGCTTCACGACGGGAGAGGGGGGAAAGACCCATTCCCCCTGCTGCTGAAGAAAACTAAGCTGCCCAAAAAATGGAAAGAAAAACCCAGTGAGTATATTTACGCATTTTAATACCAGAAGTTTTTGAGTTAGCACCACAGAAAAGAGAATTTAATCGATGTTTTTCCTTTCCTTTGGTTAGCACCTAATATCAGGTTCAAAAAATTTTCACTGACTCTGAAATATAATAAAAATAAATAAATATTGGGGACATTTTTTTCACACACGGTCATCTGACCCCAAACTAAGCAAAGCTTGTGATATGGCTGCTAGAGACTGATATACATACATAATTATATAGTTTTAAATACATACTTAAATAGATATTAACAACCAGATATAGAACAAACACAAATGTTCATCACATAAATTTTTGTCCTAGGTGGGAATCGAACCCACGCCCCCAAACTCAGAAGGCAGGTACACTACCAACTGGACCAACGGGCTATCTTATTCTTATTATTAGAGGCTCTAGTTTAATCTTTGAACAGTTTGTGATGAGTTTCTATGATAGATGATTATCTTCCCATAATCTGGGCGGGAGTTAACTAAGTAAAGCTAAACGAAGTGGCACAAAAACCTTTAATGGTCTTACAATGGCGCCTGTTAGAGCGCGCGCGGATATGCCGATAAAAAATTAACGGGAAAACGATATGTGGCCTAGAGGGAAAATATCGCATGCCTTCTCTCAATAATCGTTCAATCGGAGTTAAGGACTTTGACAGTAATGGCTCTTGATATTGGTCGTAATTCATATAATTTTCTTACTAAATAGCACAATTATTTTCAAGGGATATCGTTATTTTAGCTTTAACCGTTGTGTTTCAAAGAAACGTTTCAATTTTCGCAGCAAAATACTCTGTTTCCGCATTTTTAACTTTTCAAATAGCTTTTCGATGTTCCACTTTGTTGGAGTTACCGCGCCTCAATGCACGTAGTAAATCCCTGCAGACAGCCAACTGAGCTGAATACAGCCTACACAATCTCCAAACGAATACTTTTGTACATAAAATAATACGCAGCTTACAAAAAAAAAAACCGGACAAGTACGAGTCCAAACCAAAAAACAACATAATAATAATATCATATACAATAAAATACAATGACTCTTTATTAAAATACCACCAAACAATCATATCATACTATACTATATACTATCCTACTAATATTACAAACGCGAAAGTTTGTATGTATGGATGTATGGAAGTTTGTTCCTCTTTCACGCAAAAACTACCGAATGGATTTTAATGAAAGTTTACAATAATATAGCTTATACATTAGAATAGCACATAGGCTATAACGGGTTGTAGTAGCGAGGCCGAATGGCGAGCTCTACACGTACGAAATCGCGGGTTTCAGCTAGTAATATTATAAATGCGAAAAGTTTGTTGGTTTGTTTGTTCCTCTTTCACGCAGCAACAGAGCAACGGATCAACTTGATTTTTTGCATGGGTAAAATTCAAGGGCCGGAGTGTGACATAGGCTACTTTACATCACCATCCTCATCATCGCCATTTTTCATCACTTCGCGGGTGAAACCGCGGGGCACAGCTAGTATTATATAAAATGAAATATTGAAAGACAAACTTAACTTTGTAGTGGACAATAGAATATATATAAAGGTTCCGTGTTTTCCTTTTGAGATACGAAACCCTAAAAAAACCGTCTCAGAGAGTAAGCTAATAATAACTTACGTTTCTATGCCATTCTAAGTTCATCAATTAACATTAATGATCTTAGAATGGCACAGCGACATTTATAATTAAAACGGGTAATGTTTAACTTTGATACAAATAATAATTGAACGGAAATAAATACGGTACTTGCTTTGTATTAATAGGCTGCTTTTAAGAAGATTAAGCCATGAAAGTTTGAAGAGTTGCCGGGCCGTGTCTGCGCAGAGTTCTTTACTAAAGAGATTATGAATTGCAACTGAAGAAAACGCTTTTTGCGATGTCTTCGTAATCACTCTACTGCGGAACTCTAAGCGTCCAAGTTTTTGTAGCCGGAATTATGTAGGTAGGCATGAAAAGCTGCTAAAGTCGTAGAACGAGATTTATATCTACGGATAAATTTGAGTCTCCTTACAGGGATTGTTGAAATTACAGCTGCGTATTAGGGCTAAATGAAATAGTGGCCAATGGAACTTTTTGGCTCCAATAAACTATGGCAGAGAACTAAAATATTGCTCAATCCACTTATCATGTATTCCCTTTGTTGCACTATTTCTCTTCGAATGTGTTCACGCTTGAATATTCAAGCACAATACACTCTGAGTCTCTGAGTCTCTGGTTGATATATAATTTTAGCAGATACAAAAAACAGTAGGTGAATGTTACAAAAAAAAATTGCCTTAAATTTTTCATCTGTATCAAAAAGCTTCTTGCCATTACAATAACCTACTCATATTGCACTCTCGAGAATGTTGTGAGTAAACCTTTACTCACAACACTCACAAGTATAGACTTAAATTTTTACTCAAGCAGGTTTCAGGTAGAATAAAGCTTGAATAGGGCAATTTACTGATTTTACAAAACCATCTTAAAATGTTTATTATATTAAAACAAAGCAATCTTGTGAATCAATCCTCATAATTTTCAGTATTTGTGTTTCAAATGGCGGATCAAAATTCAAATTATTAAATTACCGCGTAAACGCAAACGAGTTCTTCTCGGCATACAATTGTTGCCTCTATTTACTTCTCTGTGACGTCATAACAACATTCGACCTATATAGGGTGTTTGCAGTCAAGTCACGTGATCAATGAAAAACACATTTTTATTTTGTGTTATTCTGAAAATCGGGACTTTATTTTTTTGTTTCTAGTAAATATTCTAAGATTACAACAGCTTGAATTATATTTATAACTAGCGGTCCGCCCCGGCTCCGCACGGGTATAGTTATATAGCCTATTAAAATAGCCTATATTAATCAGTTATCACTGATTAATGTAGCATTCAAATGGTGAAAGAATTTTTAAAATCGGTCCAGTACTAACATACGGAGCCGAAACGTGGACACTGACAGTGAAGCTGGTCCATCGATTTAAAGTCGCTCAGCGAGCTATGGAGCGAGCCATGCTTGGCGTTTCTTTGAGAGATAGAATCAGAAATGAGATTATCCGACAAAGAACTAAAGTAACCGACATAGCTCAAAGAATTAGCAAGCTGAAGTGGCAATGGGCTGGCCACATCTGTAGAAGAACTGACAACCGCTGGGGTAGACGGGTTCTAGAGTGAAGACCGCGTATCGGCAAACGTAGAGTAGGACGCCCTGCAGCCAGGTGGAGTGACGACCTGCGAAAGGCGGCTGGTGGCAAGTGGATGCGAAAAGCAGAAGATCGTGCCTTGTGGCGTTCTTTAGGAGAGGCCTACGTCCAGCAGTGGACGAACATTAAATAGGCTGATGATGATGATGAATGTGACATTGCAATGTGAACCTTCAATCGTGACACGTACAGCAGATTTCCGTAACAAACTTTAAATACTCGTCTCGGGGTTTTCACTTGTTTCACCATGACATTAAATAATAAGTAGACTTATTTAACATTATACTTTCCTTTTCAGTGACATTCCCGTCGACGGTACTGGAAACGACAGAGGAAGAAGTGACAGAGTACTACGCGCCCAAGGACCTCATCGTGGGACAGACGCTGTTCGTGCTTGGTCGAAGAATCCTCATCTGTGACTGCGATGCATTCACCAAGAAATATTATCGGTATGTGCATTTATTTAAGGTATATTTTAGTTGAAATTCGAGATATGCTATGTAGATATGGCGCAGTGCATAAACTGCATTTGAAACTGGCTATAGACTTGAGTCCGCTCCGTATCAGAAGGACAATCTAGCAAAATGGCTGACTAAAATGCCTTTGTGGGAAGAACACCGCAAAGGCGAAATACTTACTTTAAAGCATCTTAAATGTCAAATGCTCATACTTTAAAAAAAAATGAAATGATTAACACCTTTATAGCAAAACGTCAGATTTGCTTAATAATTTGCTTAATGTTTTTATAAATATGTACAGTGAAATACAAAACACATGTGTGTATTATAGCCACAATTGACAAAAAAAAACTTAATTGTTACATACTTAAAGGAAACACAAATACCTATAATTAGAAATCCCTGCAAATTTCACATTTTGTTAAATTTTAAGCCATACGGTCAATTGTAGCCAAATCAACAATATTGCAGAAAAATACAATCATTTGCGTATTGTACTACCTAATTTCTGTTTAAAAAAAACTATAAATTCTTTAAAATTCATTCGTTATTTTGATGAAGATGGGGGCAAATGAAACCCGATTGCGCATACACCTCTATGGTGTGCATAGATCAATTCGAAAACATACAAAATAATGTCGAATCATACGCGTCACACTATAGATCACAAGAGAGCTCCAATATGAGAGGTTTTGATAAATATATAGTTTTCAATATTGCAAGTCCTAAAGTTTATGAAAGTTAGTGCAACAGAGTTGCAGGAATATATTCTGAAAATTCTCTCAAAATATAAAATACTTTTTGAAGTATATTCACGTCATTAATATATTAAATAGTGGCATATGAAAAACAATGCTTTAATTTTCGAAAAAAAAAATCATGTTATGTTATGGTGGAGTACTGAAACGTTTTTAAATTTACGCGTTTGGTTCTTCAGACTAGTTATTAGTTTGAGGACGTAAGCAGCGAAATAAAATCAGGATTATCTGGGTGGTTGGCGACGGGTGGCCACCGCTAGATTTAGTTACGTAACGGATATGAACACTGCATTACAGTAGAGCGTCTTCAAACAATTATTTACTAAGTAAACAAGCTGATTTTAGTAAGCTGATTTTAGCAAAAATGTGGCATCTACCATCTAGTTTGACACTTGACATAAAATCTACTCTGACTTATGTAGATTTTTCTGACATTTGTGAAATAGGGAGTAAACTGGATGCATGATATGCGCAGAATGAGTTTTATAAACTTTTTGTCATGTTAGTTTTCAAACCCGTTTCGTAGACAGCAAAGCACTACGAATTGAATAAGGTACCTAGCTACTACAAAAATGCATGAAACTTAAAAAATATTACGTAACTGCAGCGGCAGGCAAATTAAGCATACCTATATGGACGACCGCAAGGCTTTAGTAATACTCTTTTCAAACATTGCGTGGATAATCCCGTAAAAAAAAAAACACAAAGATTTTGGGATAATTTTTACATTTCATTAAAAAGCACCTAGCACCTTTGAAGAAAAAAACATTTCTAGATAACAATCAACCGACAATCATAGGACACCAAATTTTTTTGGCTGTTAATTCTAACATTACCTCTGTGTGTTAGCCTCTTAGAAAAACGTAATCAAACCCTTTAGCTCATTAAAATGTTATACGCAGGTACAAGATAACTGGCGGATACCAAAACGGGCGATAATTAATAATTAGACCATAAAGCCTAATTTTTGACGAAGTATGTTGTTCAAAATATGGACACATTAAATACAATGTTTGAGAAATATTAACAAAATATTTATATTCATTTATTTTAGCATGTGTATCATAACTGCGTGACTCTTGTCCAGTGTGTAGTTACGTTCGGTTGGGAATCTAATATAATTCGTGGCACGTTCTGAAAAAAGTCTCTGCGGGTAATGTAGCCACGGGCATGCGGGGTCCTATTTTTGGATATGCAAATTTTGGCTGGAGTTTCAAGTCACGAGTTGGGGTTTTTCCTTCCTCTCTGATTCTTTGTTTCAGAAAACAATTATTTGCTGGCTGGTTTTTTTTACCCAGACTAGATTGCTTGTTATCTCATTATACCTTGATACATCTTAAGGCCAAGCTCACCGCCCAAAACAATGTCTTTCGCACATATAAAAAAAAATAAGATAAAATATCACTGAGAGAGATATTTTGAGAGTTTTGATATTTTATAGGATGGGGGAAGAAACCGAAAAACTCGAGAAAATTGTTTCTTTCGATCTCTTCGTATTGGGTCCCACTGTAGGGCATAAGCCTCCTCCTTCTTTAACCAATCTTCTTTGTACCTACTTGGAATTCCCATCCAGGTCTTGCCACTACATTTTTGAATATCATGATGCCATGTCTGTCTTATTCAGGTTGTATAAGTTATGTACAATCAGACTCATAAGAATATAAAAATATAAACAACTCCAAACAAAGTAAGATAGTTAGTGCGCAAAAATAGTAGTCAATGAAAGGTCAAATTATAGTTTTTTTTTTTTAAATAAGACTTTTGAGCTTGACTTTTCGAATAAAGGAATAGTGATGCTCCAAACTATCGAAACTACCGTGTATCGATATTATTATAAAACTATCAATACCATAATCAAAAAATGGACGTCCACCACGTCGCCTCACCAACAATGGGACAATAGTTATTTATGATACAAGTGCGGAAAGTTGGTTATTACAAACGAGTAGACGAATGTAAGCCCGAGACGAAGTCGAGGGCTTACCACGTGTGCCATACAACGTTTTACAACACATTTGCGAGAAAAAAAGGCTACAAATGAAACAATTTTTGTTTATAACTTAATATCAGTCACAACAATAGTTTCTATAATATAATAAGAAAATGGCGCGAACATGCAAATAGCGCCACAATCACGTGGTGAAAATTAGAACTACATCTTTCGTCTCATTTTCTCTTTAGTATTAAACTGAGACAAACGTATTGAGCAAAAGCGCTTCCAAGGAGGTTTGATCATTCAGCTTATTTATTCTCGTAATATGAAACTCTTTTGTGGAATTCTTATGTAATTATGATGGAAATTAAAAAAATACCGTAAATCACACGCACGGTGCTATACATCTGAGCGTGCGGACAAATTCATTTCCGCACGCTTGTATGATCCGTAATGTTTAACTTTCGAACGATGTATACAGGCTTCGTAAGTGCACTTTTTGAGCAAATGTTTTGTAAAATAATATTACAACCTCGTTCCAGAAGTGTAACTCTACAGTAAAACAAAAAATAATAAAAACCAGCTAAGTGTGAGGCGAACTTATTAGTATGTGGTGGTAAGGTACCCTCGGTGCACGATTCTGACTTGCACTTGCCGGTTTTTAGGGTTCCGTACCCAAAAGGTGTATATGGGACCCTATCACCAAGCCTACGCTGTCTGTATGTCCGTCCGTTCCTACGTCTGTCCGTCTGTCCTACCTTAATTTAACGGCTGTATCTTTCGAACCGTAATAGATAGCCAGTTCAAGATTTCGCAGACAAAGTGTTTTTTTTACCAAGTTAAGCAACACCGGGTGCTGTCGGTACTGGGACCGCCTGGACGTGATGTTGTCTTTTTGCAGTACTTTTTGTATTTTGCGGTGTTACGGAACTCTCAGTGCTTGAGGCCGACTCACACTTAACCGGTTTATTATTTTATTCAATGGAGTAATGTTAATGTTGACTGCGTCACAATTCATCAGTTATATAAATATGTCAAAAAGCAAGAAAAACATTGTTCGGTACTCCACAGGTATAACCGTAACCGTAAAATCTATAAAACAATAATAATATATAATATAATATGTAATAGCAAAATTAACTAACAGCAGCTGGGACTAATCTCCACCCTAATAGGGACAATTTGGCGTTACTTGAGAAGAATAAACCCTAATCACTTTTCCAGCGCCTACTCAGATATTTGGCAACGGTCTGCGCTTACTATCACAAAATGGCGCGCTCTTGGAAGTAGCACAATGACAACTCTGCTAAACAATGATCTAAGAGCACATTGTCACACCACAATGACCATTTCATTAAGCCCTGGCAGCCGGCAGACGTTACTAGGATTACCATCGTCCTAGGAACGCAGAAGTCTTCATGAAATGTCATAGCATAATGAGATTTTACAAATGATGCCTCGAGGTGATCAGAACAGTTTAGTTCTAGCTCATATTCCAGGGTAGCACTGCAAGTGTAATTTTGAACACTTGTAGGACTATCCATTTTATTAATCCCCGACGCAAAAAGATGGGTGTTATAAGGTTCTAAATTCAAATCATACTATTGACCAGCGGGTATGAAATTCAGTAAGTACAATATTATTACCCTACGTAGGTTTGGTTTGCATGACATAATTGACATGGACATTGTTGAGCAGGTAGTGTGAAATAGTTATTTGTTATACAAGAGTGCAAAGTTGCTTGATAACCACGTGCTCAATTTGGATGACCGAGCATCAAAAGAGCACGAGAGGAAAAATCTTTGCACTCGAGTGCAACACATAACTTTTCATCCCACCTCAGCGAGCAAATGACTAAATGCAAAAAAAAAACATTTACAATTACAAGATAGTTTTATTTCAGTTTAGGTATTACCTACTACATTATGATAGATAAGTATTACAGAATAATCTTTAAATAATAACAATTATAACACTCATTTTAGTTTTTTTACTTGTTTTCAAGTTTCTTGTTTTTAACCTAGGTTTTAACAATATGATTTCAAAAGAAAATGGCGCACGCGAAGCAAATTAAAAAAAAAGTACACCAATAGGTTCTGAGTCTGAGTTTTTAACAAATTAAAAAAGGTTGTATGATAAATTTGGCACCATGGAGGTAGAAGTAAATAGGTTTTGAATTCACAAACTTGGTGCACACGATGTTCTAAATTCAATTTACTTCATCCTCCAGCGGATAAAAACGGCTTTTGCACTCAGATATCGAGAGCAAAAATACACTTTCCGAGATGGGGGGATGAAAAGAAACATTGCTACTTATGTACGCTTAGGTATTTGTCATAAGCAACCTATCATAATCCACTACCGCACATAGGCCTCTCCCAAGGCACGCCACTTAGACCGATCTTCGACGTTATGCTTCCAGCCACTGCCAGCTGTAGGTATATCGTCGCAAGTATCATAAGACGTCCTGAGACTTGATAGATAGACGATATACCCTTAGATATAATTACAAGTACATTCCAATTGATAGGGATTTTTCTCAGAGATTGACATAAAAGAAAGAGATTATGATTGAACGAGATGACCGTTTTGACCACAGACTAGGTAAAGGTTCATTTGAATCCTTGGTAAAGCTAATAGAAAGTCGTTGGTTTTGATGGACGGTTACAAGATTTCTAGGATATAGAAATTATTCATTATTCTCGATATTTTACTTGAGCATAAAAACATCTAAAATAAACCAATGTTTTCGTTTCCATAGCAGATAAGTACGTAGTCAGAATTTTTTAGCTAAAGGGTTCTTAACGAGGCGGCGCGGCGGCGGCGTCCGTTTTCCTTTTACCACTAAACATTTTTTCATTATTTCTGTACTAGCACAAAATACCTCCCGGAAGTATTTTCCGTCTGTCCGCGGAAAAAATTGACGAGGGACAACACTGGACATAACAGACGCGTTAGTGTGGATTATTTGCTATAGATCTCGGGCCATTCCATCTCTCTTCAAGTAGGTATATCTTATGTTTTATCCTGACAGTGAAATATTTTCTTTTTAGTGCAAGCCAAGCTTACACCATCTCATTACACAAATTGCCTTCTTGTCAGTAGGTTGATTTTATAAATAAATGTATATTTAGGAGGTTTTGTCAGATTGTGGTGTCAGCGTTTGTTTGATTTAGTAGGTATTGCTTTACATCTACACTCACTCCCGATTATACATAATTACTTATACACTAAACGAGAGAAATAAAACGAGTTATCATACCAATATTGTTGATGCGAAAGTGGGTTTGTAGATGTTATTGTTCCTCTTTCCTGCTGTCGGGACTGACATGAAATAATTTTTATCCCGGAAAAACGTACGGTTCTTAAGGGCCAGAATAAAGGGTGCAGCAATATCGCTCGCGCATTTGAGATTCTTTTTTAGGGTTCCGTGCCCACTGCGTACGGAAGCTCTAATCTAAAAACGGTAATACGTACAAGCGTCAAACTTAGTATGATTTAGGTACACACTCTAAAGTATAACAACAAACAATAAATAATGGCCAAGGAAGTGCGAGTCGGTGACAAATTTCTGTTCATTACCAAGTTATAATTGTGTTATACTCGAGCGTCACTGTATAGATAGCAAACTATTAAATAGGTGACAGCGTAGTAATTCCTTACACATTTTTGGAAGGTGTTAAGCCAGAACAATAACTGATGGTTGTATTTTGTGGTAGTACGGAACCCTCAATGCGCGAGCCTGACTCGTACACTTGGCTGGTTTATTTAATATATAAAATTACTGTCTACTTTTGAAAAATATGCTTCGTTCATTTGAGGACGTTATTATTTCAAAATATTTAGGTAATTTTTTTGTTTAGTTACTGTTAATAATAACCAGAATAAAACAACAAATAATAAACACTTGCCCAGTGTGAGCTAGGCTCGCGCTAAATATCCCGAACTGAATAAAAGAAGACACATAGGTAATTAAAGTGTGTGACTCTCGGTGCGCGGGTCCAACTTGCACTCGGCAGGTGTTTATTTTAGTTCATTACGGCGTTCCCCAACTTGACGATAATTTAAACTTGAAGCATACCTTTAAGTTTTTGTAATTATTAGGTCTATAATGTTGTACTCGTACTAAGTAAGCCGTTATCAGCACTTCGAAGAAATGCCTACGTGACAACGAAAGTTGTTAAAAATCTCGATCGTGGGATTCGTGGGTAAATAAGACGAGATCACTGTCGTAGGATATAATTACGGACAATGCCGAGAAGCATGACTTCTTTAGTGGCAATTACACGATCTGCTTTTATCAGTAGAGCTAGCGATCTATTAAAAAAAGTAAGAGCTATGGTATTTATTTTCAATAGACAATTTTTTTTTATTTATAAGTAAGTTCAGATTGGCGGAGTGGCTACCCCTGATGTCAGTTTTGATAGCCCGTTGGTCCAGTTGGTAGTGAACCTACCTTCTGAGCCTGAGGGCGTGGGTTCCATTCCCACCTAGGACAAACATTTGTGTGATGAATATTTGTGTTTGTTATATCATCATCATCATCATCAGCCAGAAGACGTCCACTGCTGAACATAGGCCTCCCCCTTTAACCTCTACACTGAACGACAGCCTGCCTTTAGCATCCACTGGATGCCCGCGACTCTCACAATGTCGTCGGTCCATCTAGTGGGAGGCCTACCTACGCTGCGTCTTCCGGTTCGTGGTCTCCACTCCAGAACCTTTCTTCCCCATCGGTTATCGGTTCTTCGAGCATGAGCTTCAGTGTTTGTTCTATATCTGGTTGTTAATATCTATTTAAGTATGTATTTAAAAACTATACCTATATGTATGTCTGTATATCAGTCTCTGGCAGCCATATCACAAGCTTTGCTTAGTTTGGGATCAGATGACCGTGTGTGCAAAAAAAAAAAAATAGGTTTGGCCGCTCGAAACCCGCCTCTGACATGGCGCAAAGATAAAAAAGTTAAATTTGATTACAATTTTACCAACAAGTATAAAATTATTGTTTTTAATCCCTGGTAAAAGAGCTATGATCATCTTCAAATGGCTGAACATAATTATTGGAATCATAGCTAAGAATACTCAATCACGTACCTAAACGAAATCAAAATCGGTTCAGCCGTTTGGGATCTACGATGCTACAGACAGACATTCATATAATAAGTTAAACTTATAACATTCCTCTGTTTGCGTCAAGGGTTAAAAATAGAACTCAAAACAAACGTTATGTAATAGAAACATTATACACCTACCTGCATACAGGGGCGAATCCAGGATTTCATTTGGGGGGGAGAGGACATGCTGACAAGGTTCGAAGGAGTCAAATCGAAAAATTGAGTCGAATGTATGGAATTGCTAGGTGTTTTGGGGGGGGGGGGCTGGCCCCCATGCCCCCCCAGATCCACCAATGCCTGCATATTATATCTCGTTTATAAATATTTCTTTCTATGGTTTACTTACGCAAAACAGCTCGTAAACAGATATTATGACAATAATGGTAAATATAGGCCTATAAGTACATGCCATGAATAGGCCTCAATATTATTTACCTGCTGTTTTGTCTGATAAGTAATAAGATATTTTTTTTTCAAATCTCTTATAACTAGCAACTCTTTGGCAGCATCATACACTTTCCTTAAAGCATTAAAAGCATTCGATGTGGGTGGCTGATAGGATATGGCATTTGTCCAAAAACGAAATTAAAATGAGTATACCTAATAGTTTTCCTTGTAAGGAAAACGTTACTTACTTTAGTTTTTGTACAGATTTATTTATTGAGAACTTCTGAAAACATATAAATATCTATACATATTTAGATCACTCACTCACTAAATCTCAAAAACTACTTGACCTTCGAAATACCGTCTACGAAGAATCCTTATGGGGTAAACTCGCGCTAAGAGAGCATTTTACAAAAGGGATTGAAAATATTGTATACCAAAGTATATACGCGTGTGAAATCGCGGGCAACAACTTTATGGGGGGGTTGACATAATCTTGCTTTAAGAGAGCGCGGGTGAAACCACGGGGCGCTGATAAGTACAATAACATTTTTTTTTAACTTGAATGACTTTCTCGCAATTTAAATCCCTCGTCGTTATCAATAACTTAATTTGCATTTAATTAATATTTTGTATTTGTAAGCCTTGACTTGTAGAGTGTGTTCAATTCTGACACTTGTTATGTCTATGCCGCAGAACAATGCTAAACATAGAACAACCCCCGCGAGTTGAAGTCCAACACGAGAAAAGGAAGTCGTTTCCAAAGGTGAGCACGTGTGTCCTTTATTTCACTTGCGACACTTATTACACTTATTAAAAATGCGCTAGTGACTTTCTGTCCTACTGTCCGATTGTTACTTTTCACGACTAAATCAGATGAATCGATTTTGATGACGTTGGACAAATTGACTGCCCCGTTGGGCCAGTTGGTAGTGATCCTGCCTTATACGCTTGGGGGTGTGGGTTCGATTCCTACTTATGGCAAACGTTCATATGAGGAACATTTGTGTTTATTTTATATCTGGGTGTTAATATCTATTTAATTATGTATTTAAAAATATATATGTATGTATATCAGTCTCTGGCAACCATAGTACAAGCTTTGCTTACTTTGGGGTTAGATGACCGTGTGTGTAAAAATGTCCCGAATATTTATTTATTTATAAGTGAGTATAATATGATACTTTATATTTAGGAAAAATCGAGAGAAACTGGAAGATCATAGGTAACCTACCGCAGGTCACATCTGTAGTAAAATAATCAGTTCTAATAGTTGATTGAATCAGGCGTTACTTTGCGGAAGTCCATTTTAGAAGCGGAATTACACTAGAAATTCATATACACATTAGTTCTAATAGTATCATTCACAGTAAACTACATAAATAATAAAGAACTTTTCATTTTCACAGACCTTTCCTCCCCACATCGGTATCGGAGCACCAGAAGATTCTCTCCAGTCCTGCTTCAGCTTGATACCAAAGCCTCCGCATAAAGATATTATCAAATACAATCTCAATGCAAACAAGGTGAGTAGAATGTGCAAAGAAAATAATAATATAGTCAAAGACATGAAACTGAAAAATGCTCCATGATTCCACAAGGCGCAGCTTTAGTGTATTTCTATAGCTTTTACTTGCGGCTTTGCCCGCGTGGCCACCACAATATATATTGATTAGATTAGTTACACATTTCTCACGTTAAATATCAATTTCGATTTCATTGCTATCTTATCTCAACCGCATCTCAACTGTATCTAGACTGCATCATACGCATGAAAGAAGATCAACGTTCTCAAAATGAAATTCGTACCGTTAAGGTGGTTTTGATTTTGGTCAACCATAATAAATCTCAATAACATCTGCTCCACTAGTAGTTCGCCTCGAGATGTGATCTCGCGAGCCATAGATCTTCAAAACCGCTCAATAGATTTGCACATATTCGAAATTAAAAATTGTATTAAAATGAACTACTTTCCTACAAAGTATCATGAAGACCTGATCAACGATACGCAAACCATGCGTAGAAACGCCGACTCGTCCCATTCGAATCTGAGACCTCCCTTCCCATGGTCCACAAGTTCAGTGACGGTGTCAAGCCCATCAAAGACAGCACTGCCCTAAAAAAACTTCTTAAAATGTGTAAATAAAGTTTACAGAAATCTCCAAGGAACGTAATAAATTATTGTTTGATGTTTAAGTTGGGAGTTTGTTGCAGACTCAATTAAAGTTGCAGTCGTGCTCCAACAAAGATCCGAAGGCGAATTCTCGTGACTCGCGCCTATCTGGCCGTTTCGTTTTGATGAAAATACTTCTGAACGTTTTATGAAACTGGAAATGTAATTCTCCGCCTTTCTGATGTTCCGCAGTTCCTAGTGTTTTCGTATTATAAATAAATAAAATATTAGTTAAATCTGTAGTCACCAAATAGAAAGCACGATAGCTGTCACAACATTCCTTATGTACCTACAGTACTACAGTACTGTCGTACCTACTTACTTACTGTCGGGACCAAAGACCCTATATGCAAAGCAGCGGCGTAGCTAGGGTAAACAAAGGCCCTTGTGCAGAAAAAAAAATATGTTTTTATCAAGTAAAAATATTATTATAATTATATGAATAGGAGGTGAAAAGCTACTTAATACATGTATGTGTATGAGTTGCCATGATTGAAGTCGTGTTGCAACCTGGTATTTATATTCTGAAGGTGGGAGAAATTTTCGGAAGTTCAGTTTGAGGTTTGCTGCTCAGGTCCCAAGGGCCCCCTGAGCTTGCGGGCCCCGGCCCCGGTGCACAGCACCACCTAGTCCTCCGATAGCTACGCCACTGATGCAAAGACGCTCCATAGAGTGGACGCTACCAGCGTCTACCTATAGGTAATTAGGTAGCTATGTGATCCGTATTTATGTAGTTAGAATATTAATTATTATTATTATAGTATACTAGCTTCGCTTATTACTCCTTATAACATCAGCTATCTGCCAGTGAAAGTCTCGTCAAAATCGGTCCAGCCGTTATGCAGTCTATAGAGAACACATACATACATACCCACACAAACACACATCGATTTTAATATATAAGTATATAGATTTAGGTACTTACATGTTCTGTTTTAAACTATCACGGTTGTTCACTAAAGTTATATGATTATTTACGGGATATTTACCGTGGTTACCCGTGAACATGGTGCATGTAACTGCGCCGAAATATCGGGAGCTCATTCCACAACCTTACCACGGTAAATATCCCGTAAATAATCATATAACTTACATGTTCTGTTTCCAAGGTCAGGTTTAGTCTTGATAAGCTAAAAATGAAACACTTTTTTTTTAATCAATGGCCCGCACTTCACTTGACCTTGTTTCCTATCCAGTACTATAGAGAATCCTTGGTCGGGACAAAGAAACCTTCGGGCTTAGATTACTCAAACCATTAGAATGTAGGTAAAGAAGTATCTACTGGCATTAGTCTAATGTCAGAGTGGTCGTTTGACCCCGGGGACCACCTTAACCACCTTGACGCGAGTGCTACGCAAATACTAATTCGCTACTTCCGAACGTTATAGCTTTTTGAGTAGGTATTGATGCCCCCAGATTTAGGTACACGTACATGTCTTCCCGTGAACATGGTGCATGTAACTGCGCCGAAATATCGGGAGCTCATTCCACAACCTTGCCACGGTAAATATCCCGTAATTAGTCATATAACTTTAATAAATAAATATTCGGGACATTTTTTTCACACACGGTCATCTGACCCCAAACTAAGCAAAGCGTGTGATATGGCTGCCAGAGACTGATATACATACATGTATAGTTTTTAAATACATACTTAAATAGATATCAACAACCAGATATAGAACAAACACAAATGTTCATCGCACAAATTTTTGTCCTAGATGGGAATCGAACCCACGCCCCTCAAGCTCAGAACGCAGGTTCACTACCAACTGGACCAACGGGCTATCTAATGTCGGCTCTAGTACGAAATACACAAAAAAAACCTAGTTTATAAATATAAAATTAGATTCATCAAATAAATTACTCATATAAGTCATATGTCGCGACAATTTACCTTGCGTCAATTGTAGTCTGAATGCAAAGATGATTAAATATATACCTAGGTACCTACGGTTTTCTACCTTTTGATTCGGACATTTTTGAGCGCGCAACCGAAATTCAATCTTTTCTAAATCAGAGGAATATCCAAGCTATATTATTATATAAGCATAATATGTTTTTGTACATAAACCTCGTTTACAAGTGATCATGAGTACTTTCACCAATGGAATACCTACATGTCCCAAAACGGTGACAATTCTATTATTCAAATCCTTTTTTTATGGAGCACGTGCCTTTATTTAATAAACAAAATACAAGCTAACTAACACTAAATAACTAAACTATTAGCCTATTAAAAAATAAAAATAACATTCGGATGGACTATACCATACTATACCTACCGTTGAAGGTCTAAATACAATCCATCAAATATGAACAAACACGGCAGCGAAACAAGTACCTAGGTAAGTTGGCGGCATTACCACGCTGAATGGCCATGCTTAGTTGATGAGTGAGCGATCGTGCTCTAGCACCATCGCTCACGAGGTAGCATGTGCCCTTTGCAATCTGACGGCACCCAGTTCGATCCTCGGCCCTGCACCAATGACTTATTTAGTCCTACCTAATTAAGTGCAGTTTTGATGCCATTGCTCAAAAACGGCGAAGGAAAACGTCGTGAGAAAACCGGTATGACCAAGAACTTCAAAAGTTCAAAGACATTATGACATTCACCAACATGCACTGGGCCAGCATTGTACGTTACGGCACACCCCCTCTCTCTCTCTCTCTCTCTCTCTCTCTCTGAGAGAAGGCTTGTGTCCTAGAAGGGGGAACTTGATAGGCTGAAATGATAGCCCTTTGCTTATAAATTTTACTATAAGAAGTAGGTATATCATAAAAATGCTAAGTCTAATTAGGCTGTATATTGGACTGTATTATTTGATTGGGTTTTTTGCGTTAACTTACTTAGTTAAACGATGTGAATAGAGTATCTGATCTTGGTAATGTAAACTTCAGATACGAGATGAGATGAATTTTTTGAGCCTCTGAATTAGGTACCTACTCTGAAATGAAATAACTCGGCCAGTTATGTCTGTCACAGGCAATAAGTATAAAGTGCCTACTTATCGTAAAAGTACAATAGTTATCGTAAAAAAACTTTAAGTTTGATTTCGCGTGTAGGTATTTATAAATACCTACTCCACAAAATAAGCAACATCTTTCTTTGAATAAAACTATAATAATTTTGCTATATATATATAGGTACTATTATTTTATTATTTTATTAATATTTTGATTTATATCGGACGATTACCTTTTGAATAACACTAAATACCTACCTAAATTAAGGCAATTAAAAAAAAGTTGTAGATATGCCGCCAAGCACCTAACGGTGTGTTCCAGCAGCAACACTTGAGAGCCCGTTCCCATTCTAGGCTAGGCGTGATTACCATCTTCGCCTATGTCATCACTTAAAATTAGGTGGGCTGTGGTCAAACGCCTAACCTGTCGACCGTGTTGGATTGCAAACAGTTGAAAGTCTAAAGATAGTTCAAATGTTCAGTCAAGTCCACTATTGACTATATAGGATTATTCCAAGTAGCCTATTAGGTTAGTGTTAGAAAAGTAAAAGACTAATTCAAAATTCACAATACTGCCTTAGGAGTACCTACATAATTTACTATTGCAAATATCACTCATTGAATCATAAGAATTTAACGAGTCTATGAGAATACAATTTTTTTTTAAAATAAAAAACCCTCGAGATGTTGTCATTTTTCAAGGCCTCCTGACCGCAACCACATGTTATGCGGCGGGTGTCTTGTAAGTATGCCATGGTCTCGGACATACTACTGGTTAAGGCGAGGTTTTCCCACTTTTAAGCAATGCTTGTTTCTACAGATGATATATTGTATTAAAGTCGCATTTAGTTGAGCAAAACCACGAAGTTTACAGTCGTGCGTTTCGCTACTTCTATTATTGAGGTTTTTATCATATTTTAGAAAAGTATAGCTGTAATGTTAAATGTACATTTGCGTTTCCCTCCATAATTATGAAATACTAGTAGGCCGCCCCAGCTTCGCACGGGTATAGATATAATTATAGCCTATGTCACCGGGGATAGTGTAGCTTCCCAACAGTGAAAGAATTTTTCAAATCGGTTCAGTAGTTTCGGAGCCTATTCAATGCAAACAATCAAATCTTTCCTCTTCATAATATTAGTATAGATGTATATTATTATCGTAGACATAATTTAGTAAATAGGTATATGAATTAATCCAAAAAAAAAAACAGGGAGAAAAGCGATCAGTGTTACTTTTTTTTTCTATCGAGGGGAATGTCCTTAATCGTGTTTCGGTCTTTATAGTTTCCTGGATAAAGCATTAAATTGTTATATGAAACCATTTTTATAATTTCATACTAACCATGGATATAGTGGAAATATACAAATTAAAACTAGAATGACCAAAATTGCTAAAAGTGGAAAAAGTGGGCCTTAAGTGTAGGAACTTCAGTCTCTTTTGTCTTGATTGTTAGTTGTATAATGGGGCTGGTATAATCGCATGGCGTCTAAAAGCTCCAGATAAAAAATTGGTTCAAAAAATACATAATACTTATTGTCCTTATACCTAGTATCTGCGGTATCTATGTGAGCTTGAGTGGATCCACCCCGAGGACGACGGCCGGCGCTTCATCCTGTCCTACAGCCTGGCGGATGGCTCCATCAAGATCGGCGAGGTGCGTCGCCGCAATTCTGGCATCATGGAGGGCAGGTTTCTGAAGTCGATGCGCTTGCAGACGCCCACATCTGACCCCAACTTTCCAACTTATTATACACCAGATTTGTTCTACATTGGTGAGTAAACTAAAAGATAGAAAATACCGGTCACCAGTTTTTTTTACTTTGTCAAAATTTTGGCGTTTCACTTGATCATTTGCCGACGGTATTTTAGGACATTTCTGCATTATAAGATACGGGTCGAATTGACAACCTCCTCCTCCTTCTTTTTATAAGTCAGAAAATAACCAATTTGGAAAAGAGCTCGAATGTCGTTTTGCACTACTGCTTTTTTGTAATTTGGTAGTTAACAGTTTATGTTTATATAAAAATAAAGTTTGTGTCTCGACGATGTCCTGCAGATAGCATAATCTAGATAGCCTGGTTGTCGCCCGAAAGTCTGGCATTAGGACGACGAAGTTTCGGAGAGAATGCGCTTCCAATCCCAACTATTGGTTTATTTTACAGCAGATTGTTCTTAAGTTAACTTGCACATGTATCTGGATTATTGAATACATTTATTTACACGAGAAATATTTAAAACCTAAAACTATTACTACTTAATTATTATATTATTTACCTACCTATACAGGGTTATGCATATGGACTGTAATAAGCCAAAAGGAGATCATTGTACTAACCAACCAGTAAACCAACCCTGAAATCGCGAATTATTGACTGACTATTCCATAGAAAACGGTCATTGACACTCGACAAAATGTATATACGCTAAGTGCCCCTCGGTGGAGGGAAAGGTCATGAAAGGTGGTCAGAATGCTGTCAGTAGTGCCACAGTCAACATGATTTTATATAAAGATTATTTCAATCGAATTAGATGACTTCATCAATTTTGAAATTAATTATTTACTCACTCACCTAGGTACTTATAAGATAAATTACCACTCAAAATGCTGACTTTGCTTAACTAAAGAAAACCTTTAATCTTTCTTCTTATCCAATCACCGAGCATTACCTACAAATATATTTGTATCCACACACATATAGGTAGGTACACACATCGAGCTTTGCCAATAATAAGATATTCTACGTATATTATTGGAAATTAATTTTGTTTTCGTAAAGCTTTTATTCAATTACCGTTGGAGAAGTTTTTATTGGTAGACGAAATGTACGTATAGAACGAAAATTGAATAAGAAGAATACTATTTGGATTTACTCGTACCTATTTGGGTCAAACAAATTGCGAGTGAATCGGTTTCTTCTAGGCAAGCGTGGTCGCTCCATCGTAAACTGCATCATCGCTGAGATCAGGCAAGGTAGCGGTCAAATGCAATAAATTATTAAATAAAACCGGCCAAGCGCGAGTCCGCCATTTTTTTTTTTTCAAACTTTGAATTATTTTAATGCACATTGCGGCTCTTTTTTTTTTTTTTTATCTCGTAAAGTTATTGACATTTAGAGGCCTAATATCCATTTTTGTTGTATTTTTATTCCGAATAAAAACCGTATAAATATGTCAAGGATCAAAACTTGTCCGGTATGATGTAAGGAAGCAGTGTCCGAGAAGTTTTAGTTGAATTAAAAATAACCCTGTATACATAATAATTATTACAAGTATATAGGTACTAACGTTTGACTACGATCTCACCTGATGGAAAGCGATGATGCGGTCGAAGATAGAGCCTGTTTACTTAGTAATATATTAACACTAGACTTGAAGATTGTACAAGGCATTGTTTTGCCGTTCTATAAAAAAAACCGGACAAGTACGAGTAGGACTCGTGCTCTGAGGGTTCCGTCCATCGGAACCCTCAAAACGCGAGTCCAAAAAAAAAAAAAACTAACTTAAGTTGAAATATTAAAAGACAAACTTAACTTTGTAGTTCTTCCATACATTCAAACTACAAAATGTAAGTTTGTAAAAGCAAAATAATATTTTTTTAATGATGTAACTTCAAATTAGTAACTTTCGGATTAATTCCTATATATGTGCTATGAGACCTTGCCTTTTGCCAAATTTCATGATTCTAGGTCAACGGAAAGTACCCTATAGGTTTTTATTCTCCTGTGAAATCGCAAAATATGCGACATAAACGTTCATATCTTTTGATTGCGTTGACTTAAAATTTTAATTTTTTAACAGCCGAAATAAACCGTAGACCCAAGTATTTAGTATAAATTTCAACTTGATACCTTTATGCGTTCTTAAGAAAAAGGGTCTTGATAGACGGACAGACAGACGGACAGACAGACGGACAACGAAGTGATCCTATAAGGGTTCCGTTTTTTCCTTTTGAGGTACGGAACCCTAATTAGGCAAATCATGTGACAGCGTTTATGATAAAACCGTGTCTGATCCGATAAACTGCACTATTTCCATTACCATCAATGACGTGGATGTTATTTTGATTACCATACTCCAATGACATAAGTGACCAAACATGCAAAATAAAAAAATGCTAACATGATCTAGTAAATACCTAATGAGGAAAATGCGACGAGGTTCTCTCTAACTCCCCTGTAAACAGACCACATTTATTTTTATTTTCTAAATTAAATAATAAGCTTGCGCTTGATCGCCTCCTCGCCTGATGTCAAGCGATGACACAGTTTGCGATGTACGTTTGTCTAGAAGAAACTGATTCGCACTCACTACTTGAAGGCACCCAGATTGTGATCTTAGATTTGCCTACAATCACATCTCCTCAGCACATTGTAAAATATAACTGGTCTGAGTTTGGATAATTTGAATGCAAGTAACATCGAGGCCTTTCGTGCTCGAAGCCCCTTTAACCGACAAAAAAAGGAGGAGATTCACTAGTCGACGCTTATTTTTTTGAGCCTTCTATATGCCATGTTCCAGGGGTGATAGTGCCCGTGTTCAAACACCGGTTCAGAATCATCGGGTGCGATCTCTTCGTGTACCGGTACATGACCGCTAACCCTGAGAAGTTCCCGCAAGAAGTGATCGACAACGTGCGTAACTACCACATGCGGGAGGGCAACTTGTCGACCGATCTTGAGGTAAGAAAAGGCACCGACATCATAATCGCATCACAATCGACCAACATAATTTTTTTGTTCAACGTATTAAGCCATTTTTATGTTACGTACTGGGCCCTGATTCTGTAACTACAAACACGCACGTAACGCGCCGTGTTAGGTTTGCCTCTAAAAGTTGGTCTTTATTCCTAGGGAATAGAGTCCACATTTTAAGAGATTAACTTAACGCGGCGCGTTACGGGCCCTGACGAGACCAATGATGAGATAATCAAGTCGCTCGCGTGATGGTAAGCGCCACGCTTGGCCGTAAAAGTTACAATGCCATGTAGAACTTGCACGTAGGCACCCATTGTTTATTAAATTTTCAAGTAAAGTAAGTAAAAGCTAAATCAGATAACGAGAGTAGTCTTTTTTAAATGATGGATAGGCTCGCTGTTGTGACATTTCACGCCAGTCACGGCGGTGCACTAATTGATGAATGTACGTGACGTCACCGTATATGTCTGTGACGTCACCACGCAAGGTTCTATACAAGCGTCTTCCTAATTAGATACCTTGATAATCAGGAACAAAGCAGGTAATAAAATTTCTTAGCAAACTCGTTAATGAGAATTCCTAATTGTAGGTACAGTCCCCTCGTTCTAAGTATATTACTGAACTTTACTGAAACAATAACAACGGTTCCTTCACTTTAGTGCTACTTTTCCAGAGTTTTAAAGGCACTACAAGTGTTGGAAAATATTTTACTGGATCCTTCGTAAGTTTTAGATGCCTATTTGTTTTCTATTATACTGCACAGAATTATTTGGTGAACTGACCTGTAAATCATCAAATGCCTATGATTGTTTGGTACGTAGGTAGTCTTTTCTAGACTATTGAATGTAGAAAAGGAGATGCTAGGTAGCCATAGGCCATGGCTTGTAGAGCGATGTTGACCGAGCGGTAGGTAGCATGTCCGCTTTACAATCTGACGGTACCCGGTTCGATCTTCGGACTTGCACCAATGGCTTATATAGTACCTACCTACCTAAATAAATTATTTTATTTTATTTTATTTTACAAGGAAAACATACAGCTGCTAATTAATACAGTAGATATAAGATAAACAGTTACACAAAAGCCAAAAAACATGTTTTCACTAATACAAACTAGAAATAGTGTAAATGCCCCGTTGCAACACCAACTAGGGCCTGGATAGATAAATAGTAATTGCAAAGCACACATTCGAGGTCTTTACATAAGAGATAATAAATTAGTTACCAGAAAGAAAAAGTAAATAAATAAATAACATACAAATTGCAAATATATAAAACCTCAGACAAATTAAATGTTTTATTAGATTTAATTTTACGTTTTTTTGCCATTTTGTTTTTAGTGTTATCAAATTTAACTTTTAATGTGTCAAAGAAGTTTTTGGAAATTATATTTTTAAAAGTATTATGCCTCATATATAAGTCAACGTTGGTTGAATAGTTGCTATTGAAATTGATTAATGTGCGAATAAAGAATGAATTTTTACGATAGTTAGTTTCGTAACGTGGAGTATACAGCCGAAGATTATGTCTACGAGGAGCTGAGCGTAGAGTAGTCACAAGACCTATCCGAGACAATAGTGAAGGGCAATAGATCCTATTAGATAGTGTATTGAACATGAAGGTCAGATCCGCAAATTTTTTTATCAAAGTTTCGATGCCTTCGCTAAAAAACGGCGTCGGAAAACTTCCTGAAGAAATATGGTAGATATTTTTTATGCCACTGGTGGCAAACAAGCAGACGGCCCGCCTGATGGTAAGTAATAACCGTCGCCTGTGGATGTGTCCAAGAACATCAAAAGTTCAAAGACATAATTATGACATTCACCAACATGCACTGGGCCAGGGGGGATTACGGCCCATCCTCTCTCCTGAGAGAAGGCCTGTGTCCCAACAGTGTGAACATGATAGGCTGAAATGATGATGTTGAAGATGATAAGGCTACGGCCACCTTAGTAGGTGTTGCGGGGTTATGGCCCACGTAGATTAGGTACTACCTACCTACTGATTTATTACAGGTGAGTATAGTGGTATTCGCGCTTCTATTTTTAGTGGTGTGTTATAGTGGTGGGGCCTCCGCTATGATTTTCTGGATATCTCGGGGCATTCCGTCAGGAACCGAGTCAGATCGACAAATTCGGTCATAGCCTTTAGTGGACTGCATGAGCTGCCAACATTGATGATGAGTATTTGTTTGTCAGGGTGCAATTCGCGAAGAGCACGCGGCTGAAAATCGTGCTCAGATGCTGAGGATCGGACAGGATGCGGTGGCTCACCCGAGCGCCATGGAGCGCTGTCTGCAGGCGTTGGACGTGGTGGAGGGCAGCGCGACGCCGCCACGCCCGCCCACGCCGCCTATCACCACTGACCGCATCTCGTACGACGACACGTTGAGGGTCATGCGACAAAGGTATCTGACTTGAGAGCTAGTTCCCATTCTTGGCTAAGCTTGCTCACTAATAACATATACCGTCACTTAAGTTTCAGGTGGACTATGATTAAAATCCTCCACTGACCAGCGTACAAATAAATGTTAAAAAACACGTACCTAACAGTATCAGCAAAATGAAACAATCTTATAAGTAGATTGTTTTATTTAATGTTAAGATCAACTAAATAAGTGCAAATAAGTAAATAATTTTCTACATACCCAGTGGCTGTATCTTAATCTGAGAATTCAAAATTTTTTTAAATACTGCCAGCAAACCGAAGAGCGACAGCGTCATACCTCTCAAAGGCATCCTGAAGTCGGGAGCGGCCAAGGAAGACCACCAGAAGGTGGTCTGCTTCAGCGGGCCAGCGGTGGACGAGCACCGCGAGCCCAAGCCCAAGCGCACGGAGTACCCGCCGGGACAGCAGCCCCACTACTCGGACGATCCGGACTTCTGCGAGAGATACAAGGAACCGGTACGGATAAATATTTCTCAAACCCACCAACCACTTAGAAACTAGGTATACCGGTAGTGGGAAATATAATAAATAGGATACTAGCTATTGCCCGCGACTTCGTACACGTGGACTTTCATATAAACTTACAACCCCCTTTTTTCCTTCTTAATTCGGCCCTTTCGCAAAATCCTCAGCGGAATTTTACACCCCATAAGGAATCTACCTGCCAAATTTCAGCTTCGTATGACAAGTAGTTTTCGAGATTTCGTGATGAGTGAGTGAATGAGTAGGACCTAAATACGATGCTCAGCGACCTCAGTAGCCTTTCCCAACAGGTGGGTCTTAAAATGAACATGGACAAGACAAAAATCATGTCCAATGTCCATGTTGAACCCGTGCCGGTAGTCGTTGGGAACGATACTCTCGAAGTTGTTGACCATTACACCTATCTTGGACAGATTGTTCAGTTAGGTAAGTCCAACTTAGGCAAAGAGGTCGCCCGAAAAATCCAACTCGGATGGGCAGCGTTCGGGAAATTGCGTGACATCTTCTCGTCCAAGATACCACAGTGCCTAAAGACAAGGGTCTTTGACCAGTGTGTGTTGCCAGTGATGACATATGGTACTGAGACGTGGTCCTTAACTGTTGGCCTTTTGGAAAAACTCAGAGTCACACAGCGGGCAATGGAGAGAGCTATGCTCGGAGTTTCTTTGTGCGATAGAATCCGAAAGGATATTCGCAAAAGAACCAAAGTCACCGACATAGCTGTAAAAATTTGCAAGTTGAAGTGGCAATGGGCAGGCCACATCGCTCGGAGAACCGATAACCGATGGGGAAGAAAGGTTCTTGAGTGGAGACCACGAACCGGAAGACGCAGCGTAGGTAGGCCTCCCGCTAGATGGACCGACGACATAGCAAGAGTCGCTGGCATCCAGTGGATGCAAAAGGCAGGCTGTCGTTCAGTGTGGAGGTTAAAGGGGGAGGCCTATGTTCAGCAGTGGACGTCTTCTGGCTGATGATGAGTGAATGAGTAGGTGAATTTCGCTTTTATATAATTATACAGATTTTCAAGCAGATAGGTACGAGTATTGACAGTTTAATTATCTACTACCACACAACTTTTTATGAATTTCACATCTGTAATTTTTTTAATCATCATTGCTTTCTCAAGAGCATAATCACATTATTATTATTTTTAAAACATCATTTTGAAAACTGACTTCAAGACTATATCATCATATACATAGTTAAAACTGAGATTGCAATATCTCATCAAAAATTTTGAACCACAAACCAAAACGTCGTTTGTGTATGTATTTTTGGTTTTTGTTAAATTTATCAAGCGAAAAAGCGCTGTTTTTTTTTAATAAAATTTATATGGAACCTCTGAGTTATGGTCTACCAAACAAAAAAGGAATAATCAAAATCAATACATAATTAGCGGAGCAATCGCGTAACAAACATAAAAAAAAACATACATACAGTAGAATTGATAGCCTCCTTTCGTCGGTCAAAAAGCACAAGTCGTGCGTCGCTTATCCTCTCAAGAGGAAAGAAGAAAAAACCTACACGTATAATATTCCCAGGGCTACAAGGAGCGCGCGGAGCGACGCGCGGGCGACGTGTGCGCCTACGATATCATCCCAAGCGCGCAGGTGGCAGGCTCCTACATGGACGACGGCGGCCCGGAGCGCCCGCAGTTGTCAGGCTACCTCGGCTCTTATGGCGTCGACTGCAAAGAGGTAATTCGCTTGGCAGCTAAGTTTTCCGACCCGTCAGCCAGTGTGACAGACAACAACACTCAGAAGGGTAGTTGTTTGATCGCGGGCCCGCGGAATCAGAATCAGAAAATCTTTATTGTATAAACTGTGTACATGGATGGTAAAGTAAGTTAGTAAAAGTATCAACAGTTTTGTCCATCACGAACATACAATATTTCTTATAACTAAGTGGGGACAATTAGTGACATCTTTATGTTTAACTAATACTACCTATATTACAGTTTCAGGGACACAATAATAAATAAATATAACTAATAAAACGATAACTAATAATAATACTACTATAATGCTACTAACAAGTGTATTCATCCGCATCAAAGTATTCTCGCAGAGTATTATAAGTTTTAGATTGTAACCAATCTTTAAGGCTGCGCTTAAATTGGTTGCCACTTAAGATTTTTATTTCCACAGGTAGGTGGTTGTATATTTTAATAGCATTTATAAATGAACTTTTTGCATATATGGTATTATTTATATGGTGGACACAAAGATTGAATTTATGTTTAATACGCAAGTTATCAGCACGACTTGATGTGTGGTTAAAATATAATTCTTTGTTATTTTTCACAAACATACATAATTCTAATATGTATATAAATACTGACTAGAGTGAGGAACTTATTACATTTGAAAACGTTTCGGAGGGTAATAGTACTATCCATTCTATATATATTTCGTATACACCTTTTCTGCAGTAGAAAAATTTACTCGGCTTCCACAGAGTTTCCCCAAAAAATTATACCGTAGCTTAATTGAGGGTAAACATAACTATAATACGCACTTATTGCAACGGCTTTTGATGCAATACTACTTACTATGGATAAAGCATAACAGTAACTTGTCATTCTGCGTTATTTAATTTTATGCTTTCTATACAAGTTTTGATGCAGTTTGTTTGAGACGTGTGACCTTTAATAACATCCCATGTTGCTTTATTTTTATTAGCACTTCTGTGAATATATTTAATATTAGCAATTTTTCTAGATAGACGTGTTACTTTTTTAAACGTACTAGAATATTTTTTGTATGTAGTTAAATTGTTTTCATTTTTATTTCTTCTACATTCTAAGAACATATTCCTTTTGTTTTTACTAGCTATCATAATTCCTTTAGTTTTCCAGTTTGGGTTTCTTTTGTATGTTGTTTTCACTCTTTCCAGAGGAATACACAGATTAAATATTAGGCTATATATATCAATAAATTCATTATAAGCTTGATTCGGATCCTTATGCGTGTAAACTTCAAAAAATGAGACGAGATAAATATATAAGAAATATTTTCATGTTTTCATCTACTTTTCTCCGTTGAGAAAACCAATGTTTTTCTCTAAAACTTAGGTTGCTTAAAACGCTTATTACTTGTACAGTGTGGTCAGATATATCTACATCTAATATCCTCGTATCATACTTTTTGAAGTTAGTTAATATATTATCATACAAGTCCCAGTTTTATCTGTTATTCTAGTAGCATCTAGTATAGTGGGGTGCATATTGAAACTTCGTAATGTATTAATAAATGATTCTGTTCTAAAATTAATTTTGAGTAGATCTGTGTTGAAGTCGCCTAATATAATAATCTTGTTTTTATTCCACCTAGTCCTTGAGGTTAATTTGGGAAGTAGTGTTTCTAAGTTTTCTAAAAATAAATTGAAATTACTATCAGGAGTTCTATACATACAAATAATTATATAATTTAAATCTGGCACATATATTCCACAGCACTCAAAGTGTTTTTTCTATGGACGTATCTACTATCCATTCTAATTTTCTATAAGTGATTGAAGGCTTTATGTAAATACAAACACCTCCTTGTTTCATATTTTTTCTACAAAAATGAGCAGATTTTTGGTATCCTTCGGAATCGGAAGTTGCAATATTGGAATCTACCAGTAGGTATATATGCGTATTGGAATTTGGAACCAACAGTAAAGCAATCATGTCAAGAGCAGAGCGAAACGCAAGAGTTGGGCGGGGTGTGAACACTGCGGTAGAAAGACTGGTCAGAAGCGGCGTGGTTTAAAAGTGTTTCTGAATGTGTTTTATACACGCTTTTAGAACATGGTAGAGATTTTTTTATGCCATAGGTGGCAAACAAGCTGACGGGCCGCCTGATGGTAAGCGATCACCGTCGCCTATGGATACCTGCAACACCAGGGGCATCACAGATACCTACCTACGTTGTTAACAGCCCTTTTGAAGAACTCCATGTTATAGTTATTCGGAAATGCCGTAGGAGGGAGCTCATTCCACAAATTATCATTCATTATTCAGACGAGCTCATTAATAGAGTTTAAGCAATGTTATAAGCAATAAAATAAGGTGGAAAAAACTTTTAAAGTGTGGAATATTACTTGCGACTGTAGTTTGTTTAAATTAATTGGACCCACAGACGCGTAGTCGTATTATCTATCGCTATAAAATAATATACCTACTTACATTTTGATTATCATACTAATGTTAATTTCAGCAACGTATTTGTGACGCCTGACGTGTTACAAGTATATGGTAGGCGACGGTGACTTACCATCAGGAAGCCTGTCTGCTTGTTTGCCACCTATTGCATAAAAAACCTAGTGGTTTGCTGGAAGATACCACTTTTAAGGCCGCCACTTCTGGCTCTATCTGTTTTTAATTTTTATTTCAGTTCTGGTGTGCACAATAAAGAGTTTCTATCTACACCATTACCAAAACTGGTTATTTCAACAGGTGCCAGATTACATGCGTCTATCAAAGGACGCGTACGAGAAAGTCAAGAAGCTCCGTCGCGACATCGCCGAGATCTCTCCGGCGGCCGCGCGCATCGCAGACTACCCGCCCGCAGCAAGCCCTACCGTCGACGAGTGCGTGAACCCTCCGCCTGAAGCCACGGGGCCGTGCGCCCCCAAGAAGGAAGAAGACGTCGCCTTCGCCTGCCCGCACGTCGAGCCCAACCTGCCGTGCTGCGACGAGGAGACGAGGCAACAGAAGCAATGACTGATGTGACAATAAACTAGTTTTGATACATTCGTGTTTGTATGCTTCCGATCACTGATGGATCAAGTTGTACTTACTTATTATTATATCCCAGTCTGATTTTCATCTAGGATGTTGTCATCGTAATCATCGTAAACAAAGGTGTCCAGGCTTTGAATCTGATCGGACCAACGTTGGGCTGCGACGTCGTGCACTTTTGCCAGACTTTCCTACTATTTTGGACCACTGTTTTTAACCATAAACCATAACCATTATTTTGGGCCAATAGTAAAAGTTGTTCGTAATGATGAGTATAACGAACCCCTTTCGGCTTAGCATACCTTTTCCTTATAACCCTGTATAAAATATCCTGTGGACTTACCCATGCATGAAATTCTGATGATGCATCCGTTAACAGAATTTCATGCATGGGCAAGTCCACAGACTAATACCTAATACTTATTTACAGAACAAAATGGAAGATACAAGTGCATCATACTAATATTATAAATGCTAAAATGTGTTTGTTTGTTCCTCTTTCACGCAGCAACAGAGCAACGGATCGACCTGATTTTTGCATAGGAGTTCAAGGGTCGGAGAGTAACATGGGTACTTTTATCATCATCATCACCATTACCATTTTCATCACTACGCGGGTGACAACGCAGGGCGCAGCTAGTAACATGGGTACTTTTATCATCATCATCACCATTACCATTTTCATCACTACGCGGGTGACAACGCAGGGCGCAGCTAGTTAATTAATATAATTAAAATACAGATTGTTGAACAATATAAAATTTAATACAATTTTACAAACAACGCATATTTACATTTATATTTTTTTATTACGATTTCATCCAAACTGTAGTAACATTTAGTAAAATAAAAATAAAAATAATTTGGAATGTGCCGGCAACATTTTACATTTAAATCAATATTTAATAATCAATACTCAGATCAAACAAACAAGGGAGATATGGTATGGAGCATGACGGGTGTGAAAGCACCTGCCTTTAGTTGAAGCCAACCTGCAGACGGCCTCTCCACCCTTTTTTGCATGTGGACTATTAGTTAGTTTATTGATGTCGCTAAATTTCTTAGAGTTCGTGAGAAAATGAGTATGTGTGCCGTACTGAAGTTTAGCGATATAGTAAAAAAAATAGTAAAAGAAACACGGAGACATTTATACACGAACTATACTATGTAATGCATTTCTCCCTTGTTTGTCTGATATGAGCTAACTATACTAAACCAGTGGGCGAAGTACGAATTTTCGCTACGTAAATCCGTACGTATCGAATTTTATTTTCAAATACGTATCTGTCACTATTACTTGGAAGAACTGACTCCTATAATATAGGTATTTTATCTAGCACAGGAGTCAGAGATTCACCTAACTTGAATATCAGTAATTATTAAGAGAAATAAATATTTTTCTATTATTTTTACAAATAAAGAAATTCAAAATTCAAAATTTTTATTCGTAATTCGCCCACAGTATAATGTGTCACAAGGTATGTAATAATGGCCAAATTTTTGTCCGTGGTTAACGGCCTGTTATCCGAGTCGCGTAGGCAACAAAACGCTCCCTCAGCCCCCGCCAAGTTATAGCGACGATGTATTTTGCCACGCAAGAGTCAGGAGGCCCGCGGAGGTGCAACGACAAAAACGAACATAGGTCCGAACTCGATGACGCCTGGCGCGGTACTGAGGGCGGCGCGCGCAAACTCTCGCGACCTTTTTACGCTTTTAATTTCACTAAAAAACGAAACTATTCACTAGCAAAAATCTATCCAAACCAATTTTTTTTTAATAGGATTGCCTTTCAGTACAAGCAATTTCCAGGTTGTTACGAGCTTTCATTAGAGCATAAAACGAAAAAAATAAACTAAATCAACTTTATGTCAGATTTTTTTTTTTTGATCAACTAAAGTTTATTCTATCATGTTTTGAACCAAGTCATAAACTCAAACACAGATGTATCTATGACATGTATTTTTTTTCCAGCTCAAATATTGTAATTTAACTGAATAAAATTGATTTTAAACCGTTATATTTGGTATAAGAGGCCGTTAATGTTAAAAAAAAACCGGACAAGTACGAGTAGGACTCGTGCTCTGAGGGTTCCGTTAGACGGAACACTCAAAGCGCGAGACCAAAAAAAAATCTAACTGAAGTTAAAATATTGAAAGACAAACTTAAGTTTGTAGTTTTTTTTTACTGGGCAAGTGCCTTTAATCATCATTTCAGCCGTAGGACGTCCACTGCTGGACATAGGCCTCCCCCATCGATCTCCAAAAGGGCCGGTTGGAAGCGGCCTGCATCCAGCGTTTCCCTGCGGTCTCTTTTAGGTCGTCTGTCCATCTTGTGGGTGGACGTCCTACGCCGCGCTTACCAGTCCGTGGTCTCCATTCCAGAACCTTTCGGCCCCATCGGCCATCTGTTCTGCGTGATATGTGCCCTGCCCACTGCCATTTCAACTTACTAATTCGGTGGGCTATGTCGGTGACTTTCGTTCGTCTACGGATCTCCTCATTTCGGATTCGATCTCGTATAGAAACCCCGAGCATAGCCCTCTCCATAGTTCGTTGTGCGACTTTGAGCTTGCTTATGAGGCCCATAGTGAGAGACCATGTTTCAGTGCCGTATGTCATCACTGGTAACACACACTGGTCGAAGACTTTCGTCTTAAGGCGCTGAGGTATTTTGGACGAGAAGACGTTGCGTAGTTTACCTAACGCTGCCCAGCCGAGTTGGATTCGCCGATTGACCTCTTTCTTGAAGTTGGACCTACCTAGTTCGACTGTTTGTCCTAGGTAGACGTACGCGTCAACAGCTTCAAGAACTGAGTTCCCAACTGATACTGGGGTGGGTCCATGTTCATTTTAAGGCCCACCTGTTGGGAGACTCGATTGAGGCCTTCGAGCATCATGCTGAGATCTTCCATCGACTCTGCCATGACCACAATATCGTCGGCAAACCGAAGGTGAGTGATGTACTCGCCGTTGATGTTGATGCCGAGTCCTTGCCATTCCAGGAGCTTGAAGGCATCTTCCATTGTGGCAGTGAACAGTTTCGGAGAGATAACGTCTCCCTGTCTCACGCCTCTTCGCAATGGAATTACCTTCGAACTCTGCTCCTGTACTCGGACCGACATGGTGGCGTTATTGTACAAACACTTCAACACTTCGACATACCGATAGTCAATACGGCATCGCTGGAGAGACTCGAGCACCGCCCATGTCTCGACCGAATCAAAGGCTTTCTCATAGTCCACAAACGCCAAACATAGTGGCAAGTTATATTCTTCGGTCTTCTGTATAAGTTGGCGTAGCGTGTGGATGTGGTCTATGGTACTATAGCCTTTTCGGAAACCGGCTTGTTCGATAGGCTGGAAGTCATCGAACCTGCGATCGAGACGATTCGTGATGACCCTCGAAAACAGCTTATAAACATGGCTCAGGAGCGAGATGGGTCTGTAATTCTTCAGCAAGGTTTTGTCACCTTTCTTAAAGAACAGCACCACCACGCCTCTGTTCCTTTGCCTTTAATAACTAAATAAAATACAAGCTAAAACTAACACTACAAATACAGTTAGACTGCCCATAGACCGTTGAAGGTCTAAAGACAATCCAAATGCTCAAGCCTACTACCAGTTGGCAGCGTACCCAACATGCTGGCGGCATTACCACATTGAATGGCAATGCTAATGCGTTGAGCCAGAAACACGCCAGCATTTTGGTCACGCGTCGCATTAACCAGGCGCTCTGAAAGATTTTTGAAAATGAGGTGAGCTCCCGGTCCCCAAGGGCCCAATGTCTCGACCCCAAACGCCTCAAATATGTAACCACTGCCGAGGTTAGCATATTTGCGACGCTTGTGCTGCTCTGCCGAATTAGCAGCCGCGCCAGCCCTACCCTGTGTCTCAGGAAGATGTGACGGCGCCAAAGTATCGACACAAGTTGCGTCCCATACAAGGGGCCGCCCCAACCTCCAGGGCACAAGTGTCATACCGTCAGGCCTCTTTCCATCGTCACGCGCAAGACCACTTGGTTTGAGCACAGCTGCGACATTGGCGGTGGAAAGTGCCCTGCGTATGATGTCGTTCAGGCTAGCGTGTCGGCCAATACGACCAGCGCTTCTCGAGCAAGAGAGACCATGGTGACCGAGCTGGTCAACAGCAGTACCACACTGACAGCGATGGGCCTCACAGCACCTTGCACCCAAGCGTAAGCTGACAGCTAGACGAAATGCGGTTGGATCTAAAAGGCTACCTGTGTTAAAAGAGGGCATGGTTTGCAACCAAAGTCCCGATTCCCAAACAGAGACAGCAAGAATACGAGCGCGATCTGCAATACTAGGACACGTATCTAGTAGCGATTTCCATGCTAGTTCGCAGATCGGCCGATCCCACAGTCTCTGGGAAGACAACTTTGAAGTTTGTAGTTGACAATAAGGTTCTTCCATACATCCCAACTACAAAATGTAAGTTTGTAATAGCAAAATAATTATTTTTAAATACCTTCAAATTTATAACTTTCGGATTTATTCCTATATATGTACTATGAGACCTTGCCTCTTGCCAAATTTCATGATTCTAGGTCAACGGGAAGTACCCTATAGGTTTTGATTCCCCTGTGAAATCGCAAAATATACGACATAAAGAAACCCTAAGAGCGCGAGACCAAAAAAAAAACTAACTGAAGTTAAAATATTGAAAGACAAACTTAAGTTTGTAGTTGACAATAAGGTTCTTCCATACATTCCAACTACAAAATGTAAGTTTGTAATAGCAAAATAATTATTTTTAAATGATATACCTTCATATTTATAACTTTCGGATTTATTCCTATATATGTGCTATGAGACCTTGCTTTTTGCCAAATTTCATGATTCTAGGTCAACGGGAAGTACCCTATAGGTTTTGGTTTCCCTGTGAAATCGCAAAATATGCGACTTAAACGTTCATATCTTTTGATTGCGTTGACTTACAACTTTTATTTTTTTACAGCCGAAAGAAACCGTAGACCCAAGTATTTAGTATAAATTTCAACTTGATACCTTTACGCGTTCTTGAGAAAAAGGGTCTTGACAGACGGACAGACAGACAGACAGACAGACGGACAACGAAGTGATCCTATAAGGGTTCCGTTTTTTCCTTTTGAGGTACGGAACCCTAAAAACAAGAGTCAGTATTGTTTTTAACTGCTTATATTTATACTTATATTCATTGTATCATAATTATTATGTCGTCTAAAGTATTTTCCCGTTGTTTTCTTGTGACAAAAAAACGGGCCGAATTGACAACTTTCCTCCTTTTTGAAGTCGGTTAATGAAGACGCTGGAATGACAATCGTTACCTGTCTCTGTTGAAGTTTGGTAATGTAGGTAACTAAACCCAATATAGGTAACTAAACCCCAAAAGTATTAGTCTATTCCAAAATAAAATATATTTTTTACACTATTAGGTACTGGTACCTATAATAATGGGAATTTAACATACATAAAAATAAAATAAAATGCGTAAATTTTGTTGTACCATTTTATAAACGGAATATAATTAAAACACTGTTTTAAACTATCACGGTTGTTCACTAAAGTTATATGATTATTTACGGGATATTTACCGTGGTCTTAGGTTGTGGAATGAGCTCGTGGGACGGTACAACACAACCTTACCACGGTAAATATCCCGTAAATAATCATATAACTTTAGTGAACAACCGTGATAGTTTAAAACAGTGTTTTAATTATATTTCGTTTATAAAATGGTACAACAAAATCGACAAAAAAAAATTGTACCCAACGAATCGAGATACTATTCCTATGTTTTGTATCTCGATGACCCAATTCCAACAAAAAAAAACCTTTAGATAACGTTGGTATTTTTAAAGTCTTAGCCCAATGATTAGGTACATAATGCTACGTCAAGTAAATAATAACTAGCACAATCACAGCGACAGTCAAAAACATGCCCCCAAACAGGACATACTTGTCCTGGGACACCCTTCTTTCTATAAGAGAAATGGTCGCATTGGAGAGGCCTAGTGTGTTTGCCAAGTCGATGATTCTTCTATGTGCGCCTTTGAGGGTCTCCCGGTTGTATTTTAAGGTCTCTAGCATGCTTGAACCTGTAACAAATAAGTCACAATGTTAGCTAAAAACGACGTAATGTAGTCATACGTTTTTGAGTGACAAGGTCTAATTTTCAAGTGATTAGGAATCTGACTAAAAACATTTTTTTTGAAAAAAATGTAATGGACGTCTATTTCTGTATTTTTTTAATTATCAACGTTTTATTTTTGTAATGTAGCAATCGTGCGTCAGGTTGACTTGCTGTTCCCAAAAGACCACCGAAATCAAGCAACAGTCGCACGCACCGGTCAGTCCGGTGAGCGCGAGTGGCATTTACGACTGAGCACTACCTTAGATCGGACGACACGTTAAATTGTAGCCTGTAACAACAACCGTTCAGCCATATCAGATGCATTCAAGCGGCCTAAGAAAACTCCTAAAACGCCTAAGACACCAGGGCTGGCCCGTGCATTCTTCACTCAGTTTCTTAGCGTTTGCAATAGGCTATCGGACAGGTATTAGATTTTTTTTTTAATAATAGAGTATTAATGAATAAGTTATTTTAATCGGAATAAGTTATTTTATTTAATGTTCTGAGATAAGTTTTTGGTCGCATCAGGAAGGGATTCTCTGTTCCTTTCTCGTAAAGCGAGTGTCAGTATGGAGTTTGTATGGCGTACTAACAAGTGACGTCATCTGTAAGTGCGCTCTTTGTCTAAAATACATTAAAAAGCTCATATCGTTCTTTATTTTGAACACATTTTAATGTTTTCGGTGATCGGCTCTATTTATGGTCAGCTTTTTATAAGACCATAAAAATAAACAGTCCGGTAGTCTATAGTATTTTTCTTAGAATTTTTGTTAGTAGAATTGAAATGAGCAATAAGCATTACAATACGCCTTTGCAACGACCATTATAATACGAAAACAAAATGTGATTGATTGATACGACAATGAATAATACACCATACGACAATATCACTTAAAATTCGATCGAGTCTGGAGTATAAAAGTTAAGTGCCTTTACAATCACTCGTGGTAAGAACATTACATACCTACAAAATACATTATATTACGCATTCTTGACAGGTAAGTATACGATTGTAACCTTACCAATAACCCTTGAGATCTGGCTAAATTTAAAATAGTCAAGAAATATTTATAAAATTGTGTTTGATGTTCTGCATGTTCTAAAAATGGCGAGTGTTCGACCGCTGTTTTATCTCCGCACTAGCCGCCACCGCCAAAAAGCTCATGATTTGTGGAAATCACACATAATGTGCGAGTTACACGATCTTTATTGTGTTACACCCGCAAAATGTGCAATTTGCTCACTGCCGGGATTTTCCACAACCTTACAACAAGGGGCTCAAGAGACTAGTTCTTTTTGTGGTGTTTGTAGCTGTAGGGTTCTTTAGGGGGTAGGGTTTTGCAGTCTGCCTGGGTAAATACCATGCCTTTGCCAGTGAAATTACTGGGCATAAAGAGTTTTGTCATCCAATACTGAGGGTGAAGACTGAGGTTAACTGTTGATGTTTAAATTTCTGGGTGGGACTGAACTATTATGGGCAAGCATGACCCACACCATCAGGCGAGCGACCAGCTCTTCTCGCCATTCAGTTGCATGAAAAATTGTTTCCCGGAACCGCATTCGAGTAATAATTCACAGTAGTGCAGTAGAAGTTTAGTAAGTGATACATAATTAACGGCCTTATTAATTAATTAATTATCTTAATTTATATTCACTAATGAGCATGGTGATGACTATGAGGAATAGACATGGATGTTTGTCGCAACAGTGTTATTATATCATTACAAGAACAATGGTGCGCAATTATTGTTAATTAATTATTATAATGATTGAGGGATGTGGCAATCAATTTCTAGACATGATGGATATGTGAGGAAGTTCCTTGAAGCGAATTATACTACAGGGTTATTTTTACGGGTTTGTTACACGATTACTCCGCCAGTTATGAATTTATATTGATGTATTTTTGTCATATGATACTTCAGAGGTGGTCCCATATACATTTTATCGAAATTGATTTAGTGCTTTTTGAAAAAAAAAACAAGAGGACAAGTACGAGTAGGACTCGTGCTCTGAGGGTTTCGTTGGACAGAACCCTCAGAGCGCGAGCGCGAGTTCAAAAATCTAAAGTTGAAATATTGAAAGACAAACTTAACTTTGTAGTCGACTATAAGGTTCTTCTATACATTCCAACTACAAAATGTAGGTTTGTAATAGCAAAATATTTATTTTTAAATTATATAACTTCAAATTTGTTACTTTCAGATTTATTCCTATATATGTGCTATAAGACCTTGCTTTTTGCCAAATTTCATGATTCTAGGTCAACGGGAAGTACCCAATAGGTTTTGATTTCCCTGTGAAATCGCAAAATATGCGACATAAACGTTTATATCTTTTGATTTCGTTGTCTTACAACTTTAATTTTTTTACAGACGAAAGAAACCGTAGACTCAAGTATTTAGTATAAATTTCAACTTGATACCTTAACGCGTTCTTGAGAAAAAGGGTCTTGACAGACGGACAGACAGACGGACAACGAAGTGATCCTATAAGGGTTCCTTTTTTCCTTTTGATTTGTTTGGTTTGTGGTTCCTTTCAGCAAAAGTTTTGATGAGGACTTTCAATCTCTGTTTTAACTGTCATTTTTCTACTTTTTCGTTTAAGTTTGTACATATAGGTATAGTCTTAAAGTCTAATTTACTTTATTAATTATTGCTCAGGCATTCATTTTATTTGAGTTTTAGGTAAATATAAACGAATTAATACAAGTCTTGGAACAACAGTTGTCTGGTATGATGTAGGGAAGCTTCCCAAATTAAGATAAGTTTAAGTGTTTAAGTGCGACATTTGCCAGAGGTAAAATAACCGTGAACGATCGTATCGCTTCCAAGTATAAACCGCTTAACAAAGTCGGCGTGTGACTGAGCAATATACTTACCACAAAGTCATTACCATTGAAGTTTAATTGGCCTCGTCCCTAGGAAGTAATAAAAGAGAAGTCAATGCATCTCGCTCATTTCACTAAAATTTCAAAACTACAAGCAGTGTCAAGTCGCGCAGAGGTTAAACATTCTGGATTTCATTGTAACTAATCTTGTCATAACATTAACTACGTAATAACATTAGACCCAATTCCAAGAGAATTGACAAGATGAACTCTGTACTAGACAGTACCTACTTAATCAATTTTATAGCATAATTTTTATGGTTCAGTAGAAAAAAATTAAACATTGCGGGCTAAAATAGGTCCTAAGTAAATAGTCTTTTTAATCAGCAAGTTGAGTTGATATAATAGGCTTGCGTTTGACCACTATCTCGCCTGATATTAAGCGTTGATGCGGATGATGCTACGTTGGAGCACGCTTGCCTAGAAGAAACCGAATCACTCGTGATTTGAAGACACCCAGATTGTATCCATCGGGGAACACCCAATTGGAAGTGGCAGTTGGCCGGTTATATTTGTCGCAGAACCTACAACCGTTGGGGTAGACGGGTTCTAGAGTGGAGAGCAGACATCGGCAAACGTAGCATGGACGCCTTGACACTCGATGGAGTGTTTCATAAACGTGGCATTGGAAGAGCTATCTTGGAAGAGCCATGTATCCTTCCAGCAGTGAACTAAGACAGGCTAGTAATGATGATGAAGGCTTCATATATCTTCCAAATGACACAAGCTATTTATTTCAAACGAGGTACAAGGTAAGCAATTTTCTCGTTACTGAATTGTCAAACAATATTGACTTAATTTATAAGGACTGGCCCAATGGAACTTTTCCAATCATACCGACTCAGTGATGTGCTGAAACATACAGCGCACCAATGTGAACCCAGGTGCGTGTAAAATATGGAGGTAAGCAATTGCCGTACTTGAGAACGATGTGACGTAGTAAAAATTTAGAGAAATGGCGCCAATTTTTCCAATACTAGACATGTTAGACGCAAACAAAGATAATAATACCATGCTCATTGGACGCAAATGTTTAGATAGGCATATCTTAGTATCTACATCTATGAGAACAATATATAAATTTACAAACCGTTAATGAGACATTTCGAGGTCTAAAGATCAAACAACTAAACACATAGGTACTAACCAAGAAGGTCACGTTGACGCCACAGATTAGAATAAGTCGTAACATTAATTATACTTAGTACTCATAGGTGATTATTCTCACACGAGTACCTATTATAAATTTACTGATCGTTTTAGGAGAAGAACAAAAAAAACGACTTAACGGAAAGTTGAAAGAGATGGAATATATCACCCTTGAAATATAACCAATTCAATAAAAAGGAATCATTTAAATCGGTTCTAAATTGGCGAAGATATCGCATAACATACACATGAAAAAAAAAAACAGTTTAATTAAGAACGCTCTCTGCCGAAGACTTTCTCGAAAAATATCTTTTAATGGCAGGATAGTTAGCATGAATCCCATTTATTGAATTTCACCCACTTCCCGTGACATATAAAATAAAAAAATAAATATTTTATATTTTCTTTTGAAAAAATATATTATTGATTAGGAACCTTTTTGTAGTTTTATGTTAAAATGCGTAACATATTATGATCATCTATCGTTGTGTGTAACAGGTACAAAAAACTTTTTTTTTTTTTTGTGCTTTAAGTCGACCTTTTACGGATTTTGTCTATGGACGCATTGCAGCAAAAAATCTGATTGTCTAAAAAAATTGTTGATACGGACAGAGAACCGGCTTTGAGTGTTTGTTAATTTGTTGAATTCAATTTCATGAATTTGTTCTCAATGCTTCCAGTGAGGTCGAAGGCCGAGCCTGATACGAGGCTAATAGGCCAAACTCTATGCAAAGCAGAAGGCCGAGACCAATGGTTCAAGTGCCGTGGTGAGGCCGCATTGACTAAAATGGAGCACGCTTATATAGAAGGAACCTGCCGGTCGATTTGTAGTAACTCATATTGTACTTTTCTAGGGATAGAGACTTCGGCAGGCTGGAAGCGGCCTGCATCCAGCGTTTTACTGCGTTCTTCGATTTCGAAAGATTTAAATATATTTGCTTATTCTCCATTAATAAAATATCCAATAAAAATAATAAGTTAAAAATTTCAAACTTCATTATTACCTTACATCGATTTGTTAAAAAAGGAAATCATCAGTAGATGTCAAGGTAGCCTTAAACGCGACTGGCGAAGTACGACTTCGACCAAGCAATTATGCAACCAGTTTAATTCGGGATCAACTAGCGCATTACTTTCGATTCAACATTGTATGTAATACCTAGCAGTTAAAATAACCTGTATATATATATTGTAGTCATGTGAAAAACATAAATAAAACACTAGGTATTTTATTTGTTTTTCACTTATACATGACGCGACGGCCAAGTTACATGTATACTCATTATGGATTTATCCACGTTATATGGAGAACAATGATCTTAAACCAGCTTGTTTCACCTGCTAATAATAAAAACTGTGAAGTGCGAGTCGTGAAACGCTCATTAGAGGATTCCGTTGCTATGTTAGAACTAAATAATCAAGATGATAGGCCGAGATTATAGCGTGCTATTTTGCGCGTCTTCCGGAACTTTTGTTCGACTCCACATTCGCCTTTGTCGGCTATATCTCATAAACTGACGACTCTATTGACAGTCTATTTTTTTAAAGATATTTCCGTTTGTTTTATTGTTCCGATTATTTTTTAATTATGTTTGGGATGTAAACTTCACCCACACGAAATAAATTCGAAAATTGCTATTTTGTACTCGATAATTCAAATTGATTCAATCTTGAAATACAGCTTTTGGAAACCACAAATCAATTTATTTGCATAAAAAACCGTCGGTATAATTATCTATTCGTGTACAAATTTTCAGTGCTAGTCTTTGAATAAAGGGATCGTAAAATACACATGACAAAAACATGACATAGACATGACGAAACTATAATGGTTTTATTATTTTGCTGCGGAACCCTAATAATGAGAAAACCAATGCGGGCAATGCGGCAGCATCCAGTCAGTTATAGATACACAAGTAACAAGTAGCGAACAGAATCCGCGCACTATCCAAGATTCCAAACCAAATTACCTAGCATTAGTAGACATTCCAGGTTGATAAAGTGCAATCTAAGAAAATTATCAGGTTTATAAGAAAACAGTTTGCCTTGATTCAATGTGATCATGCGCAGCCGTAACATTAGCAAGGCCGCGCGCCCAGTTTGTTTTGAACCGCTTAAGTGAAACCAACCTTTTATAAATAAACAAATCGAACTGTGAAAATAATAGTGATACGTGGCCCAATAACCGACCAAAATGTGGTGAGTAAACTGAACTTTAATAATATTTACACTCGTGATATCATTTTACATGCTATATGACACAAAAACCAATCCAAAATATATAAGGGGCCTTACGGACAACAGCTAATTACGGCACCTAATCCGCTCAGTTGGAAAATCACGCGACCGCAAACCGTATCTGGGCGCGATAAGGTTCACGTTCGCGTGATTTTCCAACTGGTCTTTTTCGTTGCATATTGTATTGGGCAAGTAGGTACATGACTTTTAGCTGATGAGCTCTGTGATCTAAAATCATTAAAATCAATATTATCAGTAATTAAATATACGATTCACAAAACACCTGAACAGATTAACTTAGCACAAACTGGTTTAATTTAATGAAGGTATCCTCATAACTTAAGTCATGAATGACGATGTAGCAAGGCACTGTTTTTTAATATTTTTACGGGAAAAAATTTGTAGAACATGCGTTCAGAACGACTGGCTGCTTGCAACTCACGAATTACATCACCATTATCACGACGTCAAAGTATATCTAAATAGCTTCTATTACTAAAGGAGGATTTATACTTGACTGACGTCAACTAGGTATCTATTAGAGTTGTTTTTATAATTGCCATTGGAGTTATACTATGTGGGTACAAATGAAATTGTGTTCGAGAATTACTACGACTTGAAAAGTATACTCCGTCCTTAGAATAACTATATACAGAAACCAAGTACATTCGCAAAATTTAAGCCGTTCAAATGGAGCCATATATGACAGCAAACGACGCTCGCGCGGTCAGTGCCCGCTGTAATAGTGTTCCGTGGTCAGTGCTCTTAGTCAGGTGATAGTGTAAAGAGCTCCCAAAAAAATTTACTTAATTATTGCCGCATAATTTTTGCGTTTGTGTGCGTGACGAGGCAAGTAAACACAGCACACGTAGCGAATTTGAAGCTTACGTTTTGAGAAGGCGTTATTTGGAAACTTACCATCTCTGTGTAGTTAATCTAAGACTCCGTCCTATTTATTTTTTATCTGAGCTGAATTATGAAACTCGTGAATTCTGATCACATTTGCTAGGTTTTAAAACGTTGGATTGTAGCTGGTACCTGATATACTACTATAAAATATTACATGAAAATGTTTTTCATCCAACTTTTTACGTTATTGTGTGTAGATAATTTACTAGGTAGTAGTGAGTGTATAATCTCGTCGACGTTCCGATGTAATGGAATACTCTCCGTACAGTTACATATTCAGTTACATGCACCATGGGCTTCTACCCATGGTGCATGTAACTGCGTCAAATTATCGGGGCTCCATCCACAACCTAACTATATAAGTAAATATATATATCTATACTAATATTATAAAGAGGAAAGATTTGATGGTTTGTTTGTTTGTTTGCATTGAATAGGCTCCGAAACTACTGAACTGATATGAAAAATTCTTTCACTGTTGGGAAGCTACACTATCCCCGGGTAACATGGCTATATAATATTTTAAAAAAAAATTGGAATCCTTACTAAAACTAAAATAATGTAACCCAAGGTGTAAAAAAATAAGATTTACAATTTTGACTTTGCGCGTTTGACAGTTCTAAGACAGGACAACGTCTGTCAGGTCAGCTAGTCTATACTAATATTATAAAGAGGAAAGATTTGATTGTTTGTTTGTTTATTTGTTTGCATTGAATAGGCTCCGAAACTACTGAACCGATTTGAAAAGTTCTTTCACTGTTGGAAAGTTACTCTATCCCCGGGTGACATAGGCTATAATCTATACCCGTGCGAAGCTGGGGCGGACTGCTAGTAATATATATAATGGTAAATATCCCGTTAATAATAATATAATTGCAGTGAACAATCATTATAGATTTAAACAGTATTCCGATGTGAGTTCACGGCACTCACTCACGGCACTCTTGTGGTCTCCTACATTTTCTGTTCTACATTGTACCATACCAATGTGTATTATTTTGCCAATGTCCAATGTGAGTTTGGCAGCTAGATTTACTGTTCCTGCACGAGGTAGTCCACATTGATACCCATGTTGTCGGGGATGTCTCTTGTTCCTTCCCTTCTAAACCTTCTGTTATACACTGTACCATGATAGCTCTGTGTATCATCTCATCGACATTTCAATGAGAGTTCTGCAGAGAAACCTGTTTATGTGCCAGTTAGTCTACATTGACATTAGTGTGGATGTTACTTTTGTTCCCTTCTACATCTTCAGTTCTTCAGTTCATATCAGTGCAGGTCTTATCACCCCCACTTTGAATTAGAATCTTTAGTTGTACATTAACATACCTGTATGTATCATCTCATCTACATTCCGATGTGAGTTCTGCAGCGAGGCTTGTTCCTGTGCAAGGTAGTCTACATTGATAGCTGTATGGTCATGGCCGAAGCGTCGGCTGAGCAACTGCTCTCTGTCCGCTGCTTCTTGCTCCCTTCTACGTCTTCTATTCTGCATGCTTATTAGGGATGCCTGTAACATGGGGAATGTCTCTTTTAATGATTATTATTTCAGCTGTGGTCATCCGATTGCAGGGCAAAGGTCTCCGTTTCTTCCACTTTTCTCTATCCTATGCTAGGTAAACCAGTCTTTTATATGAGCGTCAAGGTTGTTCTGCCATCTTTATGGTCTTCTTTAGTATATGGATATAGTGTAGTGTGGTTTCTGCCCACAGCTTACTCGACATTCAACTAACATGGCCAGTTTAGTCTTACTTCAGTTTGTGGGCTTTTTCATTGTGTGATATTTATTTTTTATGCCATAGGTGGCAAACAAGCAGACTGGCTGCCTGATGGTAAGCAGTCACCGTCGCCTATGGATACTTGTAACACCAGAGGCATCACAAAATATATGTTGCCTACCCTTTAATACTCTATTAAATCGACTTTTGAAGAACTAACCCCATGTTGTAGCTTCTCGGATACACCATTACGTGATAAATGTTTACTTAAGGTATAAAGGAAGTACCATTCAAGTTCTGGCAGGTCAATGTTAAACAATTAGGCACTGGGATTAGTCTACAGCTTTGGCCAAGAGATCGAGGTCTTTATAATGTACTACCCAGAAGTCACATAACTTGAAATTTTGAAATTCTGAAATTACTTAGTTTAAGAAATCTAAATTAAGTGTACAATTATGTAACTAAAATTATATGCTAATTCTAATACAGTACCTTTTATTTGTATATGCAAACGTTTTAGCTGACAGGTAACCAACAAATTAGTATGAAAAATATTATAAACCCAGGAAAATTAAAGTTCATAACACAAAAAAATTTGGCTACATGTAGATAACTTATACTACATTTTTTTTAGACTATATTTGTCCACTGCTGGGCAATGGTCTACCCCATATTCCAGTTAAATGATAAATGATGTGATAGATGATGAGTTTCAGTCTATCTGGAACGTGTCGAGGTCATTGTGCCTTTTCTCGGCCTGCATTGACTCCATTCATTTTTAGGCAGCTGCGATACCTCTTGGCCCATTTATCAGAGTGCATTTTGGCCATTTGTCGCGCCTAGCCCCACTTTAAAATTTTAAAACAATTTGGCTGCTTTGATGCCAATCAGCGATTCCAGTAATTGAATGCAGCATCGTATTTCGGACTCGATTAGTACTTTTGATTCTTAAGACACTGCACTCCATTGCTCTTTGGCAAACCCCAAGTTTGAACTTCTGAGAATCTAATAATGACCAGATCAAGGCACTGTAAGTTAGGACAGGCAAGATGCACATTCATGTGTCGATGAGTGTGCGCTTTAGTGACAAAGGAAGGTCTGCCTTCATAAGCTGGTCATGTACAAGCTGCTGCTCCGAGCAGGCGGCGGTTAATTTCTTTATCCTGCCGGTTGTCGAAGGAATTTAGCTGGCCCAAGTATATTCATTGTCATAGTGCAGTTCCTGCCCAACTACCATGACCTTACGCTTTGCGCTATTTGTCATAATTGGTGTTTTAGATCGATTTATTGTGAGTCCTTTAGATTGACCAAGATTACTTACAAAAATAAAAATTGCTATACCTGTATATGTTTGTTGTCATACTTCAGTTGGTCAACTCTCATTTTTGCCATCGGTCGCTGATTGATTGGTATTTTGAATACAAATATATCCAATTTTTCACAGTTCCTGAAAATTTTATCACAGCAATTTGAACACAGTGTTATGAGAGCTATATTAGGCTCTATTTTATTTTTATTGAATATGCTAGAGATAAGTCCTACACACACATATTTAGGTTGCGTTCCAAAAGACTAATCTTAATCTTAGATACAGCCTATGTTAGGGTGTATCCTCAGATCTGACAAAAGAAGAAGATATATTTTAGCAATTATCATTTGTGTTCAAATTTCTTAATTTTTCAATAAGTCTTTTCACTATACTGTTAAACTGCTTAAAAGTACGGCTCACTTACAATTTTTTTATGCATACTAATTAACTTGTAGCGACAACAATGAACTAATAGTCCACTTGCAGAAAAGGGTAACACAGTCGTCTGCTGGGTGAGCTTCACTAAAGGCATCAAGCCTGATTTAAGCCAGATTCGTTCGCACCCACCTCGCCACTTCACCATATCTCCCTTGTTTGTCTGATTAGAGGGTGTGTAAGTGTTGTACACTTTCCTGCCAGTGTACACTAACCTAACCATAAAAAATAAGAAGATTGATCCGGGTGTCCCTTAAATTGTGGCTATTGTCTGCTGAGACAGTTGCTTCAGTGGTACAAATGTACAATGTAGCACCCATACTGATTATTTATAAGAAAATTTGCTTGTTTTTTGGAATAAACATAAGTATGTATTCCATACAATACAACATTGAGTTGAGTGGTTTTAGAGTTAAAAAGTGTCTGTAGAATTATGTGTGTACATATTGACGTTCATGACTATGTAAATGTGTGAAAGTTTGTGTTAGTGTTTATAAAAGCTAGAGACCGGAGAAAACAACAAAATCAGCTATTATGGAACTTATACTGTATTTTGTTACTATTGATGTCAAGTTTGTATTGTTAGCCTGATCGTCAAGACTTAACATATTTCTTAAAATGTCAAGATAATTCTGTGTTTATCTGAGCTCTACATAGAATCAAAGTGGTAAAAATGAATAATTCTTATTAAATCAGTAGGAACTTACGCGTTAACTGCATTAATTTTAGCCTGAATAGCATTTTCAATAGCTTCGTAATTGCCTAGATCTTTTTCAAGCCGTTGAAAGAGCTCAGATGTTTCTTGTATGTGTTGATTTGTTTGATGGTACAAAGTCTCCATTTATAATAATTTCTCGTGGTGATTATTATTACTTCTTATTTTAAAATGTGATATAAATAATAAATTAAATTAAATTTTCTTAATTTTCGATTCTAGGTTTCTGCCGTGATTCCGTCGGTATTTCAGTCGTATCGAACAAAGTGACATTGACAATGACAATTGACTTCGTGACTCGTGTACGTACGACTACGTGCTGCTAACGTCAATTTTTTTTTTCCGGCCATTACCAAGCATGGTAAAGCTGTTCAGACCATACCACATTGTCTTCCGTATTTTATTACAATCTCGTATTGGCTCAGAATAATTTAATTTAGGTGTTATAGTTTCCCCTTTATTACTTGGTCATACATGGGATGACTCATATCGCATACCGTTCTAGCATATCGTTTGCAGTTGTGTGCCGTTCAATATTGAAGTGTGCGTTTGTAGAACTAGTAATAAGAATATGTCAGTGTGTGCAATACGTCGTGTTTACCTTGCCCCTTTAGTTTTTTTTCGGTACTAGCTTGAGTTTATGGCAGATCCAAACATTAATATTTTGTAAGTTAGATTGTAAGTTAAGGCCAAAAATCTTGCACAAGACGCACATACAAAAATTACACAAAAAGCACCAAGTTTTTGGTAGATTTTTTTTCGGTACTAGACCAAGCTTAAGGCAGATCCAAACATTAATATATGTTGTTAGTGTAAGTGTAAGTATTGAAAGGGAAACTGTAGGTATAGCGCTTCCATTTAATATTATTTTCTGACAAGGGATAAGGATGTATTTTTTTTTTAATAATGGGGCAATACTTTATAATTATGATAGCAAAATACGGAAGACGAGGCGGTATGGCTTTAATAACTTTAGCCTGCTCAGCATAGGACGAAAAACAAAAAAGTTTATAAATTATGTTTTTGATAGTCAGGCGGTATGGCCTTAAAGGCTTTTGAATGCCCGATGGGCGAATAAAAAAAAAGAAACAAATTGACACTTGACTTGTTGCAAAACAAACGTCAAATCAAATCTGACGTGAGAAAAAACAACGATCTCAATTTCTAAAGATTTTCGTTCGTGTTTTAGTTTAATTTTACATGTGTATCACTATTTGAGCTACATCTAATCAAAGAAATAAAAATGGGCGATGGATGTCAGGCCTGCCTGACGAGGGTGCCGCACGCGACGCTGATCGCGACCATTATGTGCTGCCTGGGCGTGGGTGTGTTTTGTGGTACAATGTACCGCGGCTCCGCTCTCTCCATATTGATGTTCGACGAGGTATTCCACTTCAGACTTATTTGGATCGAAGCTCTTCAAATGATCTTCATAGTGGGCAGCGCCTGCATGGCCGCGCTGGGATTCATGCTCCTTTGTTTGGGTTGTCTCACAACAGGTGCCACTCGACAGAGAGTGTACCGAGCGTGGCGAGCGAGAGTTGGTGGCCGGATATCCTGCGCTATATTCATGATCATAACCTACATTCTAACGTTCGTATGGATCATACTACTGGGCTTCCTCGTCATCACGACCTTCCTCTTCACAATTTTCTGGAAACTGTGTTCTAAACCGAAAAACATCGACTTTTCGACGTGTATCGACTTCACCCAATTCGATTTTATGTTCCCTGCTAGTGTAAAGCAGGAAGATATGAAAATATGTGAAGCTCACAAGGTAAAGCTGTTTTGTAAAGACTATGTGGAGAAAGCTGAATTTATGTTCATATTGGCGATGGTCTCCTGTATTTTGGTGATATTGAGTTTAGTGCATTATTTGATGTGCTTGTCCGCCAATTATGCACACATTCGGGATCATGAGAAGTTCCAGGAGTTGCAGGAGCTTCAGTACCTGACCAACCCTGACCTGCACGCATCCAAGGATCGTTTCTAGTATATGGCCCGTGCGCCACTCCTGCGCTCCCTGGAGGCCACTACTAAAATGTGACACAGTTAAATGTGACTGCGTATGTGGCAGTTTTTGACCCGCTGTGTTCATTAGCATTTGGGGACATTAAAGACTGACTTTCATTGGAAAGTAATCAATTGCATTAAACATATCTAAATTAACATAGAAATAGTGTTATTTAGGATACATTGGCATTTACATATTATGTTGTACTGTTCTCTAACTTGACAGAATTATATATTTTTTGTCTTCTTTACATTTCAATATGACAGAAAAAGATAGCACATATTTCAAACTTTTGCATATGTACTTTGAAAATGGTATGACAGAATCTAAACTATGATTAAACATAGTTCCACTGAATATTTGACATTCCTTTATCTTATCTTGTTAGAATGTTGTTGATTGGTAGCTCAAAGACTAGCTTATCAAATTATCATTCTGATTTTGTTTATTTGCCCGATTACAGTTGAGTATATTTAGCCAATAATATTGATATAGGTCAGATGAGATATTTAAATATGACAATGACATTGACATCAGACAAAGGTTATAATCACAAGACCTGTGTTAGGGTTCTTATATTTTGTTAATTTTTCAATCATGAATAATGTTAAATGGCAACTCAGCACTTTATTCTCGATCAACTTTGATCTGCCAATATTTTAAAAATATCCCATTTCTGTTAAGTATTTGTTATATTTTCTTGTTTTTATTTATTTATTATTTCCATGTTTTTATTACTGTGACTAAATACAATTATTATGACTACTTACATATAAAAAAAACTAAAATAAATTTTATAGGTGTCAAAAAATTTAATTAAAAATTCTGCATTCAGAACTTTTGGGTAATCAAATGTGCTCAACAGCCCTGTGGCATATCCGCGTTATATGTCTACCGATATACTACTTACTCATATTTTACTAAAAGACATACCATTCAATAAAAAGAAAGTTGGGAAAATATATTAGCCCTGTTGGTCCAGTTGGTAGTGAACCTGCCTTCTGAGATTGGGGGCGTGGGTTCGATTCCCACCTAGGACAAACATTCATGTGATGAACATTCGTGTTTGTTCTATATCTGGGTGTTATTATCTATTTAAGTGTGTATTTAAAATATATATGCATGTATATCAGTCTCTGGCAACCATATTACACGCTTTGCTTAGTTTGGGGTCACATGACCGTGAGTGCAAAAATTTCCCATATTTTAATTTTATATTAATGGTATAAGATAATAAAACAACAAAGATGTACTTTTCAAGTTTTGGTGGTTCAAATTATGTGAAATTTAAGCCCATAAGATTAATATGTATTGCCACCAAATTTTTGTTTAGATCAATTTACATACTGCTGTTATTCACACCTGTACACCTTATTTTTAATTAAGTAGATTATATAATTGTTTGATGTTCAAAGTATTGTACAATAGGACATGGGTATGTATGTACTACACCATTGTAATCATAGAATAAGTTGTTAAAGAATTTAGGTATTAATCTAAGGTCTTATGCTCATGGTTACTTGATTTTGTTTATCCGTCCATGATTTTTCAATTGAAAATCCTAAATAATAAAATCTGCCTATCTTAGTTCACTGCTGGGCCGATTTTCGGCTTTTCGCTTACAGCCACTGCCAGCTGCAAATAATGTATACTCCAGTGATTTAATGTTACAGTGTAAACTCTATATAGCGACACTCGATTTAACAACAAACTCTCTAAAACGTCGAATTAACAACAACTTTCAATAACGCCATAAAATGCGCAGTCCCTTAAATGTTCCTATATAGAGTTTACACTGTATTTTTATTTCAAATTAATGTAAATATCATCTTCCAAAACCTCAGTATATTTAGAACAAAATAATTGGATTTTTGATTATTTACACTATGCACAAATAAAGCTTTTTTAGGAATAAGTAAAATAAATAAGTAATGCAAGACTAGATGTTAATTATACTACACGAGGACAGGTTTATCATTATCAGCTGACTTAACTTGACTATAAATCGGGCCCACCATTTTGTATAACTTTCGCATCTAAATTATACATAAGTATAATAAAAATAATAGAATATTACAATACTAAGATCAATGAGGATCAGTAACGTTTTTAGTTGAGAATGCAGATTTATAGAGCTAAGAAATCCTTAACATACAGTGCAAAAAATATTGTAATATAATATAATATAAAAAATATTGGACAAAAAATAACGAAGTTATGACCAAATTACTATCGAAATTCACTGGTTGGCCGGCGCGATAGCTTGTGACGTCACTGGGCCGTTCGTCGCCAGTTACCCATTGGCAGCTATAAGGCGCGCAGTGTTTTGGGTGGATAATAGGCATGATGAGTAGTTTTTTTTATCGTCAATTTTTTTTTTTTTAACGTCACCTACGTACATTTATTTTAGCGGCAGGAACGGCATAATGTTTATTACTTAATATCTTCGTAAGTAATGGTCCGATTTGGATAATTCAAAAAGATATATCATTCTTATGTCATGAAGAATAAAGTGTGTACTAGTTCTATTGCATTTGTTATTACTTTACTGATCCTCATTATCGACAACACAAAAAAAAATACAAGATAATGTAACATTTAACTTTGGTTTGGGAATAGATTTCATTGTATGTAAATCTGAAATTCTAGGAAGTTAGATCGAAATTATATACAGTGTAAACTCTATATAACGATGCTCGATTTAACGACAACTCCTTAAAAAGTCGAAATTACTTGACTTTGTTTGGTTTACCTTGTTGTCCATACAATGATAATTATACTCTATATAGCACTATGTAGTGTACACACACTCTAAATAACGACAACAATACGCATTATACCCTCGTGTATAAATAAAATAAAATACTGGAGCCATAAAACGCCTTAAAACGCGCACCCCCATTAAGTGTCGATATAACTACAGAGTTTACACAGTATTTAAATTTAAAATTTTAGAAAGTTAGTTCGAAATTATATAATTTGAATTTTAGATTTTCTAAACTTTAAAGATACAAAAATTTCTAAATCTGTATTAAAACCTTACCAAGTGATAGGTAAATTACTTTAGGTTTATTTATGTACTGGAGTAGTGTAAGTTTTTTTCTACATATATAAAAATAAATATTCAATTACTCAACTGCACATTTTATTTCGAATCGTCGTCTAATGGCTAAGTTTCCTCCATACATATTTCTCATTATGGTAACTTGGTTGGTTTATTCATAATTATATATTTTTTTTACTCACGATGGAACTGAGGCGCATATTTGGAGTAGGTAATAGGTTGAGTTTTTATGTCTATACCATATAAGTATCTCTAAAATGGCTGGATTTATTGCGTTTTTTTTTATTTGATAGTTTTTATTGTAGTTGTTCTTAGCTATCTTATATATAAATAGCGATCTGTGTATGCATGTATGTTCCCTATGGACATCAAACGGCTGGATCTATTTTGACGGGACTTTTACTGGCAGATAGCTAATGTGATAAGTAGTTATCCAAGTGGGAGAAACCGCGGGGCGCAGCTAGTATTTGATAAAATCTGTCCAGCCATCTGAAAGTTAGGCATTTTTGACCAACTTAAAAAAGGGGTTATCAATTAGTTTTCAGGGTTCCGTACCTCAAAAGGAAAAAACGGAACCCTTATGGATCACTTCGTTGTCCGTCTGTCCGTCTGTCAAGACACTTTTTCTCAAGAACGCATAAAGATATCAAGTTGAAATTTATACTAAATACTTGGGTCTACGGTTTCTTTAGGATGTGAAAAAATAAAACTTGTAAGTCAACGCAATCGAAGATATGATATGAACGTTTATGTCGCATATTTTGCGATTTCACAGGGGAATCATAACCTATAGGGTACTTCCCGTTGACCTAGAATCATGAAATTTGGCAAGAGGCAAGGTCTCATAGCACATATATAGGAATAAATCCGAAAGTCATACATTTGGAGTTATATCATTTAAAAATAATTATTTTGCTATTACAAACTTACATTTTGTAGTTGGAATGTATCGAAGAACCTTATTGTCAACTACAAAGTTTAGTTTGTCTTTCAATATTTCAACTTCAGTAAAGTTTTTTTTTGACTGCCGCTCTTAGTGTTCCGTCTAACGGAACCCTCAGTGCACGAGTCCTACTCGTAATTGTCCGTTTTTTTAAATGTTTGTTACCTACGTCAGAACTCCAATTAAGGATTTTTGCACAATGCGTAGAACTGACAATGTACCTACCACTACTGGGGGTCTAGACAAGAGTGTTGTAAGGGATAGTACCTAAGTAATAAAGTTTTTATTCGGATTAGGAAGGAATGCTTTGTCCGTTTCTCGTAAGCTGAATGTCAGTATGGAATTTGTATGTCGTACGTTTACATTGTGACGTCATTCGTAAGCATAGTGTGCTCTCTGTCCAACAAGACATTAAAATGCTTATATCTTCCTTAATTTTAAACACATTTCAATTTTGTGTTCGGCTTTGTTTATGATTTGTGGTCAGCTTTATTAAAAGACAATAAAAAAAATCATTCCTATTATATCTAACTAGGTACTTAGGTAGGTACCGATGTTTGAGTCTGTATCTGATGTTCGTATCTGTGGCTACCCCAAGTGATGGATAGTGCTTTTAACCATACGAATTTTCACACGACAAGAATATCTTCAAATGAAACTTTCTAAAAAGTTTGACATGGCGGAACTTACTTGTAAAGAATAAATAAATGTTTTTTTATCTTCCCTCCAAATAATGACGTATTCGTTACGTTACTGTTTTTTTTTTTTTGCTTTTTTGAACTACATATTTTCAAAATAGGTTAGCGTTCCCAAAACTGGGAACAGCCACAAACAATAATAACACAAGGAACATAATATAGAAGTTTAATAAAATTATTATTTGGTAAATAAAGAATAAATAAGTAAAGATACAAATGTACGGTTACATAGGTAAATTATTAGTCATTACCTTATTACCGACGTCTATGGGAAAACAAATGCAGCTCTTTCCAATGCACAAACAGCGCATTACGTAATTAATAAATAAAAGCTGCCAAGTGCGAGTCGGGATCGCGCACTGAGTTCCGTACCACCACAAAATACAATAGTCATCAATTTAAAAAACCGACTTCAAAATAAGTAAATAATGGCATTACGATTCGGTGAAAGAAAATGAGGGCATCCAAATAACCCAATAACCAGTTATAACTTGGTAATGAACAGAAATTTTTCACCGACTGTGACTTTTATTATTATTTGCTGTTATACTTTAGAGCGCCTACCTTCTATTATCATGCTAAGTTTGACACTTGTACGTATTACCGTTTATACATTAGAGCTAATACAAAAATATGTTTGTTGTATGAGGTTTTCGTTTTTTCCTTTAGTTTTTACTTATTTATTATTTCTTAGCTGATAAATAAATAATATTCGGGACATTTTTGCACACACTGTCATCCGCCGTAACATTACATATTCTGTGAAAATTTAAACTGGCTATCTATTACGGTTCGAAAGATACAGCCTTTTAAAGTTAGGACAGACGGACAGACAGACAGACATCGTAGGCTTAGTAATAGGGTCCCGTTTTTACCCTTTGGGTACGGAACCCTAAGAAACAATTGTTTTTTATACTTAGGTACCTACTAATTTTCCTTCACACCATACACATATATACACATTATATAATGGACAGAAATATGAATGAAATATCGATGACCGTATAGCTTAGTTTTGCTAAATGTATCTTCTACTTTATTGCTCTTGTCCAAGGGTGTCCAACATACGGCCCGCGGGCCACAATGCGGCTCGCCAAGGGTCCTAATCCGGCCCGCGAATGAGTCAAAATTTGGGCGTAATTTTGTAAAGAACGAAGATTCATATCTATACCAGATATATCAGTGTGCCTGTGCATGCAGTTACAAGTGAAACCTGCTGTGAATTCCACCATTTTTTTTATATTAGTCTTGATTTGCTCACTTACGAAACATCTCTTGGCCCGCCATAGTTACAAAGTTAATAAATTCGGCCCACCACAAAATTTAGTTGGACACCCCTGCCTTGTCGATGGTATAATTTCCAGCATTCCCCATCTAGATATAACCAGCATTTTCATTTTCTTGTAGGTATGACATGCTCTCCTTGGTCTTTCTGGACCTCTCTTTCCTTCTTTTCCTTATAAGATGGTATTTATGAAATTTTAATTCTATCAAGACCGTTATAACATAATTAGATCAAATAGCTTGTAAACGCAAACTAAGACCTAAAAACAATCATACCGTTAGGTGACAAAAGGTAGGTACATTAACGTAAAAAAACCCTTTTAAGTAATTAGCAAATTTTAAAACAACCCTTGTAATGCCGACGTATACTTACTGCTTTCGAGTCACTCGACCTTTTCCTTGTATTGACATTAATGATTCCATCACTCATCACTCTCTCCGGAAAAGGAATGACAAAAAGGGCTCGAGATAGGTCATGGTCAGCCTGTTTTTTCCGTGTTCTTTATCCCTTGAGATCTTCCATTCGAGACCTTTGGATCTTGTGATCAAACTTAGTATGACCAATACAAGTGTATGATTATTATTTTTTTGTGTAGGTGTATCTCAAGGTTTATGTATAGGTTGTTTTTCTTTTCTTTTTCTGCGCCCTTTTTGGCATCGCATCGGCACTTCACGCACATTTTGACTTTCGTTGTTTTAAATTTAATTAATTGATATTTGATTGAATCAGGCGTTGCTTTGCGGAAGTTCATCTTCAAAACTGTTCCTTAGACTTCGTCTTCGTTCTTAGATTTTATTGAAGCCGTAGCGCCAAGCTTCGATCAAATAATTTGGTCGAAGGCACCAAGTTGCATTTAAGCAAAATTTAAGTAATGCTTTAGATAGCACGTACTTACGTTCCTTTAATTTGGTACTCACTTTTTGTAGGTCCGAATTTCATTACTCTATGTATGTCTACTGTACTTTAGTAGAAAAAGGCATATTATTTAATTAGAAACGGGGAAAACACTAAGAAGCGCTTTAGTATCGTAGAGCAACGTCAAAATGTTTGCTACGGTTGCTCTACCAGGCGTTTTGGCATAATCTCTAGACTATAAGCTTCCTCTTCTATATTTTTTCATTTATCTATACTTATACTTATAATATTATAAAGAGGAAATATTTGATTGTCTGTTTGTTTACATTGAATAGGCTCCGAAACTACTGAACCGATTTGAAAAATTATTTCACTGTTGGGAAGCTACACTATCCCTGGTACTAAAACTCCAATACTGTAACCCAAGGTGTAAAAAATAAGTCTTACACTCGCGCGAAGCCGGGGTGCGTTGCTAGTTAAAAATAAACAAGTAGTTATCTCATTTTAAAACAACTGACATTCGAAATGTTCCGGAGAAAATATTATGATAATTAAAGTTCACGGATTATATGCCGAATTGTTCGAATTTTGAAACGGGGTGGTGCATTTCCGGAACCTCTTTTAGTGTACTAGAGAATGGTTCCGGGTACGAATCATATTGATTCTTCTGCGTATGACAAAGTAAAAGAAGTACCAAATATGGTGACTCGCCTATACACTAACATGATTCGTTATTGGCGTATAAATGATAATTTATTCATTTACCCACGCTACCATTTCCAGTAAGAATGACAGTCAAACGTCGATCGGGTCACGCGAAGCGACGTCCGTGGTTTTTAGTAAATAAACGCAGGTCGCGGTGGTAATCAGTCATCCGGTAACGTTTTAACATAACATGTTCGGTGAATTGAGAACCAGGACGCGAATACGAAGAACCGTAAGGTGTAAATTCCCTCAGTCGAGACGTGTGAGCCGCGTGACACGCTAAGCCAGTCATCTGTGTACCAAGCGCAAGTTCCGCCGCGACAACAAACTGTGGCGACAACGTCCGCCGGTAAGGTATGTGCTCCACAATCATTACAACCTAACGATTCACATTAATGAACTAGAACATTACTATAAAATGCTGTCCGGATGAGATGTCGTAACATAACAGGTCATAAGGTCCATTGCCACCACTGATAACAGCTAACGTACCTACTTCAATGTCCATCACGACGATAGGTAAATTATATTTTTAGTTATTAATGTGATGTCATTCGGTCGTTGCATGGAGTTGTTATTATGTATATTAGTCGATATTCCAGTCAGTGTGAAAACAGAAGACACGGAAAATACAAGAGCATTGTTTAATTTATGGTGATATCTATTGTAGTCTTAGTTACTTTAAAATACAAATAGCCGGTGAACGTTTACCTCAAATTTATAAAAGTAATGCAAATAACGTAAATAAATCAATATGTCTCTTACACGGACGGTTTCGAATAATATAAAATCTCAGTTGGAAAGTGACGACACAATATCAACAGAAATAATTTTAAAGAATTGTGTTTTAAAAACTGACCCAAATGACACATCCCTGCAAAAGGCCAATGCAACTCTATCAAACAATGTTGAAATTCCCTCAACTCTGTGGTACTGTGACACTGACAGGGACGTGGTGTCGAAACATGTCGAAAATACGGATGCAGAGATTGTCGAATCAGGGAGCGAATCAGACGACAGTGAAACTACAATAGATTCGGCAATAGAAACGACGGCGTCTGACCCTGCGCAGGCGCAATCGGAAGTAGACCAGTGAGTAACAGATAATATTTCTCCAACACTACCTTGGACTTGTCTAACCGCGTCGCTAACCTTCGGGTTTACCGAACGAAACTTAGTTACCTATCATGGTAAAGTAGCCTTGACTGTATCTATAAAATGCTATATACGTTTCTGGGCATTCCTATTGATTTTACCTACTGTTTAGTGTATCTGAATCATCTACCTATACTCACAGTATTTACACAATAAACGATAGGGATAGGTATGTACAAACGATAGGTATGTACACACTGTACAGGGTATGCAACAGATTCCAAGAAAAAATCTCTGGCTCCCAAACTTGAAAATTGAATCATAATTTCTAGTTCGTGAATCTATCTATATACTACCTACATAAAAATGAATCCCTATTATTTACCTTGGTTACGCCATAACTTGAGAACGACTTTAGCGATTTCATATTTTTTAAGTTTTCCATTACTTTGTACAAGGTTCATACAGAAAAAAATAATTAAGAAAATTGCGCAGAAAATTGGTAACTTTTAGAAAACTTAACGACGATTTTAGCTTGCGGGTGAAACCGCGGGGCGCATACTGCCGTCCGCTATCTATAATGCCGTTAAGCCACAGGTGGTCAATTTTTACTTTTAAACATGGTTGGATAGAGTTCAAAATTGTCTATCGATCTGTCTAAGAATCGCATCCCTATCTGTCATAGTTTCTGAAATAAAAATTGCGTAAATGCCGCTATGTGACATTTCTTTTTAACTTTACACGCTATTAAAGTCGTTATCCATCATTACTTAACTAAAAAACCGCTATAATCCCATAACTACATAAATATATTGATAATCAACAAATTTTTGCCTACCTATAAAGCCGTTAATTGTGTTTAGTATCCTAAAACGTAGTTAAAGTGCTTTAACTGCTTTTAAGTTGAGTTTTGTGATGTTATTATTATATAAATTCCTTAACTAAAATGCTGTTATTAGAAAATATTTTGCATAAACAACGTTAAGGTCGCTTAACCGCTTTTTAGATAAGTATTCACCTGATTTTAATATATAATTTACTACTCTTACTAGCCATTAATGGAAATTCACAGATGAATCTAAAAATATTTATGTACGTTTCCTCCACTAAAAAAACGTTAAACAGCATTCCTTCACTAAAGCGCAGTTATTTGCTGGTACCCCGCGCCGTGCCGATATCCCCGCGCCCGCGCGTTCGCGTGGTTTTGGAAGGACTTTCTTTTAATTGACTTCAGACCTAGCTTAGTATCTACAAGGTCAGCGGTTTTCGAGTAAGCAAACGTCGCGTCGGGGAGTATTCCTGTCAATATTCTTGCCATGGCACTAGGCAATTTTTTTTATAGGCACCAGCAACGAAGGGGTACTAAGTCGTTACACATTTTGGACATTCTATCATACTAGACTAACGTTCACCAGACAACTAACACTAGATAAATACTGCATACAATGCAGTAATTATTTTATTTCTAAGTTATTGTGTGAGTATTTTAATCGTAGAGTATTTCAAACTCATTTATTAATGAATTATATGCGCAGCCGTATTCCATGACGGAATCCCATTTACGGCAATTTTTGTGAAACACAAACAACTTATAACTCCTATCACATGACTGATATATCTACACATAAACACATTACAAAACATGTTCCCTATGACATAAAATATGTATGAGAGACATATAGATTTGACGTGTAATGAAGTAATGTCACCACAAAAATCATCCATTTAGTGCTGATCCGCGGTTCCAGGGCATTCCCATGTAAATTTTAAAGAACTTGGTGGGAGATTCTCGGCGTAAAAATTTCTAGTGAGGACCAGTTTGGGGTCACTTAGAGGCCAAAGCTAAACTTGCTTTCAAGAAGCTAGGTGCGCTTAACAGAGTGAAGCGATACTTCACGCTGGTCAGCGGCTTCTTCTTTATGAACCACAAGTACGGCCCCACGTGGAGTATTGCTCCCACCTCTGGAATGGCGCACCAGAATACCAGCTGCAACCTCTTGACTCCCTACAGAGGCGAGCCACTACAATTTTTAACGATTCCAAGCAAGCTGGATCCACTTAGCCTCCGAAGAGATCTTGGTTCCCTCTGCATCTTTAATCGTTTGTTTTTCGGGGAATGCTCTGAAGACCTTTTTGATCTTATTCATACATCATACTTCTACTGGCGCACATCCCGACACCGTCAAAAAGTTCACCACCACATCTTGCAAAGCTGGAAATCTCACACCGTCCGATTCTTTCACTCCTTTATTCCGGGAACCTGCAAGGTATGGAATATCCTTCCCGCGTTGGTCTTCCACATGAAGCGTTTCAAAAAGGGTTTCTACAACTACCTCTCCGGGCTGGCAAAGCACCATCAACACCGCTAGTGTTGCAGGTGTCCATAGGCGGCGGTTTCTGCTTACAATCAGGCGAACCGCATGCCTGTTTACCGCTTTTTTTACTAAAAAAAAGGATAAGGGGTAGACATAAACAATTAAAACACGAAAATCGCGAAAATTTATAAGTTAATTGTAAAGTATATATTTTATATTGTTTATTTGTTACGGCTTATTGTGATCTCATATCTACGAGTAAGTAGGTACATAATTTATGATAAAAATTTGAATTTCATACAACTTGTGATTTTATGCATGTATATTTTTGTTTAGTACCTAAGCTTACTACCTAGAGTTATTAAGGTATATAAAGTATTGTTCCTTATTAATTTGTAAGGTCTAATCTCTCTATAACCGAAACAGTTATGGGTAAGTATGAAATACATAGTTTTTGTCCAGAATAGCAAATATTCATTGATAAAAAACATCTTTGTAGAATATTTGCATGGTTTGATTTTAGAAGTTAACTTTAATTTAAATGGTATTCTCAATTATTAAGTAGTAAATGCTTAGCTAAAAAGTGGCTATGTAAAGATGTTCAGTATTTAACCGCATTATAGTTAAGTTTAAAAAAAGTTTTAAATTAATTTATCCTTAATTCTAGTCAAAATTACGACTAAAATTCATTAACGGCTATTTAGCTATGGACAGATCACCACAAAGGAAGTTGTAATGCATAGCTGTATTGCCGTTACCATTCTAAACGGCATTTTAGCTAAGTAAAATCAGTTAAATTTATGATACATGCTTTTCAGTATCCAGTTACCTACTAATACTACACTTAAATGTCGTTAAGGTGTACTTAGCCGCATTTAAGCGTTTGATTTCTAGTGTTAATCCAAATTTAAAGCATAGCTATAACTCAAAAAATGTATTTTACCTATTATAAAATAGATGTTTTAATTTTGAAGTATATCTACTTGAAAGTACAACTAAAAGGCAATATTTTAATATCAATAAATCTCGAATATGTTTCATGGTTTTAAATTAGCTACAATTTTAAAATTCTACCGCGTTTTTCGCTGATATCTCGAAACTTAGTTTTGAGGCATAACGGCATTATAGATAGTGGACGGCAGCATAGCTAGTATTACAATAAATTTAATTTAAACGATAGTCTACTAGGAAGATGATTATTCATATATAAATGTAAAATAAGAATGTAAATGAGACAAACTTTAGAACAAATGTGATAAATAACTGCTTTATTGGGAATTTTATCGCACTTAGGAAGACAACGCTAGTGCCTGTTATTGGGCACAGGTCAAGGTCGTAGAGGCAAGGCTATCGAAATTATTTCAACTATATAGGAACATTAAACAAATATTAGATAATTATCTTCCTATATTAGCTTAAATCTATACAGTGTCCATTTCAATATTGTAGTATTCTTTTCACGTAAGGAATGTAAATAAGCATTTGATAACTTTAGGTGACTTATTTACTTAGGTGATGAATATCAAACAAGGTATCTAGATATAAAAAAACAAAGTCAATGCACCTAGAAATTCGTAGTCTTTGACCTGGAGATACGAGTAAGTATTATACCTAGTCACGTTTATTGATGTTTTGTGTGTGACTAAAATAATAAGTATAACTAGATTGTTTAACGAGCTATTTGTAGGTAAGTCAAACCCACAAAAGAGAAGTTTTTTTTTTTCTTTTCTGTGGTCAAACCACAGAAAAGAGAAGTAGAAAAATTTTCTCTTCTGTGGGTCAAACCTTATCTCCTCCGTGGTCTTAGCGGGGAAAGTAGATCTGTGGCGGGGAAGTGAGAGAGTAAAGGCGACTAATATATTGACAGCTAAATTGATCAAGTAAAAAAAAACTGTACACTTACGTTATTAGACTCCACATAGCATAGCTCCAAACTATATACCTATTAACTATACTTACTACGTACATCCAAGTTTTTTAGGCCTGACTGCTGCACAATTCATTATAATAAGCAGATGAAAAAAATCTTAAATACCTACTCATCACTTATGGTTTTAAACGTAAGAACCAAATCAAAAAAAAACTTTATTTCACTAATTAAATACCTACTTACTTGTAAGTAGGTCTCATGAAATTGCGTGCTTTTAATTTTTTACATATTATACTATGCAAACATATAGTATCGTGCAGAATCTACAATTTCTTCTTGATTGTATAGCTGGTAGCCTTCATACTTCAGAAAAATATTAAAAGATACTTAATCTTTTCACTCAAGTTTTTATTGTAGTTGACAAAGCTAAAAAAACTTAGACTGAGAATAAGTTGGTAAAGTTAGTGGCGTTGATTTTGTAACTAGAGGTACTACAATCCAATAAAATAAATTAAATTTGACAGAAAATAAATCTATCCTTTTCTCACTTAATGAAATGAAGAGAGACTCAGATAATTACCAACAGCCACAGAGCTATCTTATTCCAAGTTTTCAACATTTTGAAGATAAAACAATCACCGAGTGAGAATAAAAAAAATATTAGATATTAGGTATCTTTAAAATAACATAGCAAATAATAGGTATAGAAATAAATTTTCGTGTTGATATTTTATATGACGGCAGAAGAGACCGAGTCTTTTAAAAAAACTTTTTTTTTTTTTCTATCAACTTTAAAGCCTTAAGTTTAGTTGAGTATTTAGAAGGCACAACAGAAATACAACAGTAAATTTTAGAACATCATGAATTAATTCGTATACACTCATTCTAACAGATAGTTATTGGTCATGTGATAAAAATGACCACTTGTCTCAAACTTGTCACCATAATATAATTCTAAGTCTCTGACTGTAACGTCATTCATATTTATGAATCAAGTATCTGTGAATCAAGTGGATAGATCATAGATTCAGGGATAGATAAAGTCACCTGTTCAATAAAATTGACAGTTTAACAATTTGTATAAATAGACACATTTAAGGTCGATTCAAAATAGGCATGAATACGAGTACGAGTATTTTAATTAAGTATAAAATGTATGACGTCTGTCTGGAACAAACAACGGAATTTCCATACGAAAAGCGCAGCAATATCCATGTTTTCTGTAACTTCCTACACTGATTCGCGCTCTGAGGGTTCTGTTGGATGGAAACCTCAGAGAGCGAATCCAAAAGAAAAAACAACAACAAAAAAGTTGAAATATTGAAAGACAAACTTAACTTTGTAGTCGACATCAAGTTTCTTCGATACATACCAACTACAAAATGTAAGTTTGTAATAGCAAAACAATTATTTTTGAATGATATAAATTCCAATTTATGACTTTCGGATCTATTCCTTTATATGTGCTGTAAGACCTTTCCTCTTACCAAATTTCATGATTCTAGGTCAACGGGAAGTACCTTATAAGTTTTGATTCCCTTGTGAAGTCGCAAAATATGCGACATAAACGGTCATATCTTTTGATCGCGTAGACTTAAAAGTTTGATTTTTTCACAGCTGAAAGAAACCGTAGATTTGAGTATTTGATATAAATTTTAACTTGATATCTTTACGCGTTCCTGAGAAAAAGGGTCTTGACAGACGGACAGACGGACAACAAATTGATCCTATAAGGGTTCCGTGTTTTCCTTTTGAGGTATGCAACCCTAAAAAACAATAATCATTCAAACAAAACAGCACCACCATCCACAGCTACCATTACAAAAAAAAAACATCGTAGACCACCTTATTTTAAACAATGGCATAAAAGCTTATTTTACAAGCATTTAATTAACATGCAATTTATGTACCTATGTAACTACTTATTGTTAGTTCGGGTGGAATCTTGCAACTTAATTTTGAACCAGATATCTTCAACCGATTGAGCTGATATTCGGCATACTTATGCAAGTTCAGTGACAATGCAATATCATGGTACTTTCGAACTGGTCTGGTGATGACGACAGAAGGTGGCCATAGGAACTCCTAAACGAAACTACGTAACCCTATCGAGTTTGGGTTCATTAGATTTGTCTTCCCAAGCACCAACTTTGGTCCTAGATAAATTCTATATGGCGGACGCCCCATGATGGCGGACAAAATGTTCATATCATGATATGATATGAGTTGTATTGTATTGTATTGTATGAGCATCAAATTAATGAAAGGATTTGCTTAGAAGAATACGAAAAAGCTTGTGTTTAAAAAGTTTTTTAAATTAAAAACGTTTATTGAATACCAGCCTATGTAACTTCTGGACACGTTTGAGTATGTGTGTACCTAAACACTTGATAGGTAAAGTAGTTAGGTATACTTATGTATTTATTTGGTGATGATTATTTATCTGACCGTTCCGTACTTTGATTACTTATGGATTACCATAAGGATTTCTGTGTTTTACTGTTGACGTCATCAGCATGATGAAGTGATGAAGTTTTCTGTATTTGCTGAAGCGTAAATAGGTAGGTATATCTAGTAATTTTATGATATTGACATTATATTTATATTAAAATTAACATTACTATTTTTTTGGTCAGATTTGACAAATGACTAGTACATTTTTAACCGACGTCAAAGGAGGAAGGTTCTCAATTCGATCCGTATTTTTTTATTACTATCAGACCAGAGTTCAATAAACCGAACAATAGAACATTTTGTTCAAGGTTACTTGAAAGGTGGATAAGCTGAAAGGGGTCCATAAACTGCATAATTATGAACAACTTTTACCATGGTGCCAACACTAAAATCACGAAACACATATTAGCTGTTCCACATCATTATTTACACAACAGAAAACAAACAAAAAATATTTTTTTATCGTTATTTACACTCTACAAAATGACAGCTGATATTTCGCGATTTCAGGGTTGATCCCATAGTAAAAGTTGTTCATAATGAAGGGTAATATGGACCTCTTTAAGCTTAGTACACCCTATCCGCGTAACCCTGTATAGACAGTAGGTACTTGCAGGGCAATTATACAGGGTGTAAGCTAATTCCATACCAAATCCGTTCAGCCGTTACAGAGTTGAGTACGGACCAACACACTTGCATACAAAATTTCGCATTTATAATATTAGTGTGATATTCCAACTAGCTTTTTTATATATTTCTATAATACATACCTACTACAGTCCGGTCGCTGAGAGAATGCGTCTAACAGCTGTAATAACATTGTAAAAAACCGGACAAGTACGAGTAGGACTCGTGCTCTGAGGGTTCCGTTAGACGGAATCTTCAGAGCGCGAGACCAAAAAAAAAAACTAACTGAAGTTAAAATATTGAAAGACAAACTTAAGTTTGTAGTTGACAATAAGGTTCTTCCATACATTCCAACTACAAAATGTAAGTTTGTAATAGCAAAATAATCATTTTTAAATGATATACCTTCAAATTTATAACTTTCGGATTTATTCCTATATATGTGCTATGAGACCTTGCCTCTTGCCAAATTTCATGATTCTAGGTCAACGGGAAGTACCCTATAGGTTTTGGTTCCCCTGTGAAATCGCAAAATATGCGACATAAACGTTCATATCTTTTGATTGCGTTGACTTGCAACTTTTATTTTTTTACAGTCGAAAGAAACCGTAGACCCATGTATTTAGTATAAATTTCAACTTGCTACCTTTACGCGTTCTTGAGAAAAAGGGTCTTGACAGACGGACAGACAGACGGACAGACAGACGGACAACGAAGTGATCCTATAAGGGTTCCGTTTTTTCCTTTTGAGGTACGGAACCCTAAAAATCAGTTTTTTTTAAATATTTTATTGTAGTAGGCTATCAGCTACAATTTTACATTCAAAAAGCTAGTAAAAGTGATCAGATTTTACTGCTTTCGTTCAGCTTTTTACAATGTTATGGCAACTGTCAGACGTATTCTTTCAGCGACAATGTTAAACACTTATAAAACGCAGTCATGTAGAGCTAAATTATACCTATACTGTCACTTCATATTTTCCAGTGTATAAAAACCTAATAACCCGTTTAGCCACAAAATCAGCTATAATTAATTATAAAATTAGTTCCTGTGTTTATACATACATTTTTAAAGAGCAAGGGTTAAGCCCCATTGGGTTATTAAGAAAATGATTAGGTATTTTATCACGCGAGTAAGTACGCCTTCGAATTGAATTGTCCCGGTAGAGGTAGATCATTTATGTAAGTATATATAAGATGTATATACCTAGATATATTATGTATAAAATGTTTAAGAAAGGAGTGAAGTAGGTAGTAAAATGTCACAGTTTGCGTTGTTCAAAGGAAATTTTATTTAGGAAGCTGAGCAATTAATGAGCAGGTGAAATTAAGACTTCATCAAAAGAAAAAATTAACAAATACCTAGGCTAAAATGAACGGTACTTTAAGCACCTGCGTTACTCTACAGTTACTGCAACCTTAGGTATAAATAAGTATTACCTACAATTTATGGGTGGCTCGGTTACCAGAGGCACACACACACAGCGATCCCGCCGGCAGGATCGTAGACCCCCAGGATCTGTTAGAAGATCGGTTAGATTCTCTCCAAATAATCAATCAGTTCAACCAACCGTTAGGGCTCCAGGGCACACCCCTTCTGGGGTGCCTGGGCAAGTCTGATGCCCACTCCCGGCGACGGCCCAAGCCGAGGTTCGTACCTTCGAGGTGCCCTTGTGCTAGTTGCCCATAAACTTAACCACCAAGTTATGCCGAATGCACTCTGCGTTCATAACTAGTCCGGACAAGCTGTAGAGGCCATAAGGCCAACAGTACAAGTCAATACCAAAAAAAAAAATAACAAAATATGAGTGCCTGCATATCGGAGGGCAAAATCTAACATTGGTTGAAATGTGTTAGTACCTACTTTCCTCTGATCCCTTATATTATGTATATAACTTTGATCCAAGGAACAGGATCGAATAACATAAAAGTTTTTTGTGAAAAATCGTATTGTTTGTTTCTGGTCATAACAATTTTTTTGCAAATTCTATAAATACTGATCGAAATAGCTAAAATAAATTGGCCAACATAACGGTAGCCGATAGCAAAGGGTCATTATTTGTTGACGTCATTGAAATCTTCACAAGACACTGTACGGTAGTACCTAGGTAGTACCTTACCTACTATGCAAGTGACTTGGTACAAAGTTCGAGAACTTTCCTGAATATTTATAAATGATTCATTCCTTTATTGTTTATTTTGTAACCGTAGCACACCTAGTGCTAGTTGCATAATTTGGCCGCGGTGAGTTTCTCGTCCAAGGAAAGGTGGATGGCACTAGACCACGCGGGTGGTCACCCATGCAATATGGATGGTCGCGCAACTTTACGCATCACCTAAACTGAATCGCTTAAAACAGCTAACCGTAAGGCCACTGTACATACTTGCGGAAAACAATAGTGCATCTAAAGTGGTTTCCTATTTCCAAACTTTAAATCAGGTTACCTATTTCATCACAGACAATTAAAGTAGATAGAGCAGTTAAATTGACACCGCCTGTTGAATTGTTCCTATAGTAAATAGAGCAAGGTACATTGAAACTTAAGCGCATAATAACCTACAAGTGCCAGCTTATGTTACCTAACCTCAGCCGAAGCCTTTATTTGCTCTGACAGCTGCAATAAAATTGTAAAAACGGAATAAAAACATTTTATTTTAATATTTCACTGACGTTTATCGGGTACCTGCTACAGTATTACGTTCTAAAACTTAGCGAAAGTGATCAGATTTCGTAGTTTTCATTTAGCTTTTTACATTGCAGCTGTCAGAGAAGATAAATGCTTGTACCGAGTGTAATTTAAATGAGTAGGTAGTTCTTGACAAATAGGTTAACTCAAAAATTCTATCACACAAATATTAATGATACGAAAGTTTGTAAAGTGGTTCTGTAAAGTAAAACGTAAATAGGTAATTGATCCGTAATTTCTTACTGGTGCCTTACGGCCGACTGCTAACGCGGTATCAAAATCCGCTTAGTTGGAAAATCACGCGACCGCAAACCGTATCTGGGCAAGCGTTCGCGTGATGTTCCAACTAAGCGGATTTAACGTTAGTTTGATACCACGTTAGCAGTTGGCCGTAAGGCCCCTGTACTTGATACGACATTGAAGCAGAAATACACTACATATTCGTCTAAGATACAGCTTTGAAGAAGTAATGAGTTCTAATATTGAAAACTAGGCGATCTTACAAACGAAAATTACTTAGTTAGTTACTAAGTTAGTTACTTAGTAGCTAATACGTTTGTTTTTTACGATCATATTCTTAATCATCTGCTATCTATATGTGACTGAATCTTATTTGCATTAATGTGATTGTTTTTTACTACGTACTTGTAAGTAATGCTTAATTATTTTATTATTATTGTAATTGTACCTGACTGCTGCTGGTGGCTGCCAACAGTGGCAACAAAAGCATTTAGGTATGGACAAACATGAAAATGTGGGCCGATCCGTACACTGAGATTGGACTAGTACTTTTCCGTGAATATTCCAACAAAGTAAAAATATACCAACAAAAATTTATTTTGACGTAAGTTTCATATTTCCTTATTCCTTACTAAGTTGCATTGGTATAATAATGTACTCCGCCTCGATCATGTAAGTTACCAAGCAACCAAATTTTGTCCAAAAAAAAAACAGACATTTTATGATGAATATGGCAAGTTATGGTTTTAATTTGGTCAAAAGTACAAGTACTATGAGCCAATCACAGATACTCAATCCATAGGCATTTATGGAAAGGTCAATTGTTTTTTTGTCTGTAAAATTTAACTTCCTCATAACCTTTGTGCATTCGGCTTTTGTGGAAAAACGTAGTAAGTACTAGGTATATAAGTAAAGGAAAGGAACGGAAATTGCCGTTAGCATTTTCCGGGAGTGTTGCTTCAGAAAGTGTCCCGGTGCGTTCCTACGGACATCCCGGTGCCCTCCGTCCTGGCACAGAGGTTGCCAACCGAGGGTGTTTTAGTGAGTAATTAAGTTTTCTGAAATAAATTGATTGATTGAATCTCACATAACCCGTCTACACCCCAATGCAGCTGGGTATCTTTTGAAGATTTCCCACCCGTCAACATAATAAAAAGTACTAGGTATGTACAATTCAATTGTAGGTACTGATATTGAACTAATGGGAACGATCAAACCCATTTGCAATATTGAATTGAAATATTGTGCGCACGTACCTACAAAATATAAGATGAGACAAAGAATGTCCGGCTACCTATTACTCGTAAAGTAAAATTTTCGTCGAAGTGGGTTCTTTAAATTATGGTCATGTTTAAGAAAATTATATTTTTAAACGTGCTTGGTTATCGGTCTTGTCATGTCATGGCGTTTTATAGCTTGACTGAGGCGGGCCCAGCCTTTAGATATAAGTTTTTTGAAGCAATGTCGAATAAAATGTATTTTCTTTCTTTCTTTTCATTAAAAAACCTGTTTTGTCTACTGCGACAGTACTCTATTTCTTTATCTCTATATTTGTACGCATAATAAGCAAATCATGATACAAAATTACTCATATTGTAAAGTATTGTATAATACCTACTCATATTCATACTTCGTTGATTGCGTATATAGGTATAAATAAGGGTACACAGTCAATTTACAGTATAGTAAAAGAGCGCCATAATCGACCTTTCGGCATGCAATGAAATTTAAGGATCTAAGGAAAAATTTACTAATAATTGAAAAATTATTATCACATTGTACCCTTCGACCAAAATAAAATGAATGGACAGGCCCAGTAGAAGCGCATTTTTGAAGATGAGCGCCGGCTCTCATTTCGTTTCAGTCGGTCTCTTAGCCGTAGGAAGTGCAACACGTGTCTATTGTTACGTGATAACGAAACATCTGACAAAATTATGCATTCATATGCTTTCCCGAAGTGTAAATACACAAATAAAACCTGGATCTATTTTTGTAACAAATATACTGTCGTCATCATCATCATCAGCCGGAAGACCCTTTAACCTCCACACTGAACGACAGCCCGCCTTTTGCATCCACTGGATACCCGCGACTCTCACAATGTCGTCGGTCCATCTAGTGGGAGGCCTCCCTACGCTGCGTCTTCCGGTTCGTGGTCTCCACTCCAGAACCTTCCTTCCCCATCGGTTATCGGTTCTTCGAGCGATGTGGCCTGCCCATTGCCACTTCAACTTGCAAATTTTAACAGCTATGTCGGTGACTCTGGTTCTTTGGCGAATATCCACGTTTCGGATCTTATCGCGCAAAGAAACTCCGAGCATAGCTCTCTCCATTGCCCGCTGTGTGACTCTTAGCTTTTCCAAAAGGCCAACAGTCAAGGACCACGTCTCAGTACCATATATACTGTACTGTAAATATACTGTACATTTTTATAATTAGGTGTTGAAGTATATGTCCGACAGTTTTGACTCGTTTTTACTGAGCAATTTCAATGGTTAGGGCCCGTCCATTCATTTTATTTTTGTCGAAGATTTGTACCTATAGATCTCAATTTTAAAAGTATAAAAAGGCGTTTTTTGTGTGGCTCTGGTACATGTGAAATGGGGATAAAATTATTATTTTTCGCTGCGCCCTCTCATGTGGGATATCGTTAAATAGGTCTACATTATCAAATTAACTTCAACTACTGCGAATTCAACTACAACTCTTATTTAATGGCTGTTGTCAAATTATACAAGTCGACTCAGAATACAATAGGTAATTATATGAGATATGGTCAAATAAATGACAAATCTAGATTAAATAGGTATGTCAAAGTAAATTAAAATGTATTATTCAAGTACTCGTCAACATCGTAATATGCCTTGCCTATTGTGCATGCATTCTTAAATGTGTTTTTTAAATGTTTACTCGTCCTATGTGCAAATAAATTATGTTTATCTTTAAAAGCCTCCACGTGGGACTGGTTGGCCGTGAGAATAACAATAAAATAAAAACTGGTTAAGAGCGTGTCGAGACTCAAGACACGCATACGGTAGGGTTCCGTTTTTCGTAGCCAAAGTCATATAACTGTGGTCACAATCATTATAGTTCAGAAATTGGTGGTCACAGAAAAAGATCGAAAGAACGAAGCTCAATTTCAGACATGCATCATACCAACATAATATACCTATACTTTTTATGGTTTAGTCGAAAAGAATAATACTTGAATAATTTTACGACGATTTTATGACCTTTAAGATAGAATTTCTTAAACTTATTACAGTTTTATCGCTGTATCTCAAAAAGTTATTACCAGAAAATGTTTGAAATAATTTTGAATTATGGTTTTTAATGTGACTTATTAGCAAAGCAAGCTACAAGTTTCTATGTCTAATCGTTCAGAAATGCAGGGCCTAAGACCTAAGTGGCATAAAGTTGGTCTCACCAACTTTTTGCCACTTAGACGGCAATACTTCACATAATATACACTTGATAAAAAGTGATGTCTGTCAGTAACCTTCCCTTAATTTTTAAAGACCTATTTAACGATGTCCCACATGAGACGGCGCAGCGAAAAATAATAATTTTATCCCCATTTCACATGTACCAGAGCCACACAAAAAACGCCTTTTTATACTTTTAAAATTGAGATCTATAGGTATATAGGTACTAAAACTGTACCTAATTGAACAAAGTTTCAAGCCCTTGACTATAAAAGTTAGAAGGTTCTAAAAAATTAGGACGGACGGACAGACGCACGATGGACAGACACCAGACGGACAGAACGAATTTATAAGTGTTTTGTAGATTATAAGTAACACTTGTATTTTTCTCAATATGATAAATTCACTGACGAATGTTTTAGTAAAGGTATGTATAGCTCGTGACTAATACCATAGCCTTTATGGCATAAAGGATACCAGAAGCTTGATTTTTGAATCGGTTGTATGATTTTGCACGAAAATGGTGTAAATTCTGTTGTACCTACCATAATCTAAACTAAACCAATAGAAATCAAATTCAAATGGTTCGAACCACTCGTTGCGTTAGCGAGTAATATGTTTTTTTCAAAAAGCGCTGAATTAATTTCGATAAAATTAATATGGCACCACCTCTGAAGTAAGACAAACAAAAAAAAACCCATTTAAAGGTATTCATAATGTGCGGAGTAATCACGTAACAAACATACAGTCGAATTGATATCCTCCTCCTTTTTGAAGTCGGTTAAAAATAATGTTGCAGAAACATAATGTTGCAAACGATGATTGCAATATTTGAAGGTTTACTGATTTAATGTAATTTCGTAATACGATTAATCATACTTTGTCTTATTGTAGATAATAATTGATGGTGAAATTAATTTTATCACCTTTTGCGTCATTAAGTAATGCACAACAAGTGTACAAAGCGTACCTATATACTTAAATAACATTTATAAAAGTTTAATTTTTATTGAATTTTCTACTTAGAGTAGGTAGTCTGTGTGTGACATAAAAATAATACATATGTTTATGAATAAGTATATTATGTACGTTATGATATGATTACCTACGTAATTAAAAATAAACATAGGGTTTACGCCGACGTGGAAAAAGGATGTCGTGACATTTTATTGTTTTCCAAATATTTTTTTTGTTTTTTCAAAACAGTGTTAATGTGTAATATAATGGTGGATTTATTAATCATTATGTGATCGATAACGTGCCCATACCTAATGCAGTGAAACGTGTATTTTCGTATTGTTTTAAATTTTCCATAATTTGAAACCTGTGGTAAAGTTTTCACCACATTACTGGGACGTGGCTTGGACTTGACCGTTACTAACCTGCTTTGTTTGGCTCTGACTGTGACTTCTTTGAAGCAAAACTACCTTTAAAAACTTGAAATTGTTAAAAATAACAATTAATATTTGAGTATTATTATTAACTACCTAGGGCCTTACGCCCAACTCCTTACGCGGTCTCAAAATTTCATCCAAATTTATAATAATAAAGCAGAATAAATTGATACACATGAATTGCTCAATTAACGTTGTTAGATTAGACAGACAAGTGATTATCATTATAACCATCTTGATCTTCAGACATCTCTTACGGTATATATCTAGGTAAGGAAAACAAGATTTTGATGTCGGAGTACATTGCCATGCGTCGCAGTTGACACACGTGGCTACGGACTACGCACAGGGTCAATACATAAGTTATCCCCGAATATTTACTCAGTTGGTTTCATTATAGACCCATTAAGATAATTCGATCGTTGTGCGGCTTATTGGATCTGCCAACAGTGTCCAACGAGAAGCGTAGGCGTTGAGATGTGCTTAAAGTTTTATGTTTCTTACGGCCAGTAACTTGATTGCGAGCTTTGAAGCCGGTACACGCTGCTTCATTCTGAATTCAAGCAGCTGAATTCTAATTGACGTTAGTGTTTTTTATTTTGTGGTTCCTCACGTTTAGTGAATTTAGCCAGTCAAGTGATGTTATTAACGTGAAGTGGTATGTGTTCAGGTCATTCGCGATTCCGGAGGGGCTGGTGATGGACCCCCTGGCACCCACCGCGCTCGCGGTCTCCTCTGAGTTCATGGACCGGATTGGCAGTGGCCTCACCCTGCTTAGAGGCCATGGCAAAAAAGTTCAGAAGGTTGGTAGGTATCTATGACATGATACCGTTGCTATTTTGTTTTCTATTTTTTCTCTTTAACTTGCCTGTGTTGCCTACTGCTCACAGATTTTCTGTGCTACTGCCCCGACTGCCCCGTTTGTGTTGGGGCCAAAGAGTAGTATAATAAAGGGGGGATTGGAGCATACCTATTTGATTTGGGAGCGGGAGACCTGCACTATCACCCTTCTTGGAGTGTATTGTCAATTGTGCAAGACTGTAAAGTGAATTATGAATATTTACGCTACAAAACTCATATTTTTATTGCGATATTAAATATGGATTTCGATGCAGTAATGCGTGCTCACATGGAAAATTATTTAAATTTCCTATTGTCAAGTAATAAGATGGTAGAAAATGACAAACACACCAGGCCTGAATTGGAATACCATTATGTTAATTTCTTAATTCATTTCCTATTTCTACATAACAAAGTAGTCGCTTTTTATTATTATGCAAATTAAATTGCAGTACAAGTTACACTACCTATACTTAAGTGCTGATTCAATTTTCAAATATAAAAGCATTATGAGGTTTTGAATTTAATATTTCTTATTATTTACTTTAATTTGCGTACATGTTTAAACATACTAGAAATATAAATACTGTCATTAAGATGACAATTCAGCGACTAATTTTCAATTTTTTATTACTTTTGACAGCATGGACATGGACAATGGACTCTCCGTCCGTGGACTTTGTCAACTTATAATTTTTTTGTAAGCTTAGATTTTTTGTTGGTTTTTTATTGTTATTCCAATACTTTCAAAATAATTTCGATCATGCTTTAATTTTTTTTTTACTAATAATTTAGTCATTTTCAATTAACGGCATGCCCTTAAAAACTAGTAGGCTGACAAAATTGAACAAAAAGGTATCTCTACTTTTCGAGTTTTGCCGGTTCATATTAATGTGGAAATAAGACACGTTTCTAGTTAGCGCGCCACAGTAAGATTTAAATGTAGAGCTTTTTAATAATATTATAAATGCAAAAGTTTGTATGTAAGTGTATAAGCTTGTGTTGGTACCCACCAGTCAACTCCGTAATGGCTGAATATATTTTAATGAAGTTTGGTACATAGGTAGCTAATACCTTGAATTAACATATCCCTATGTTATATAAACATATCCCTATGTTATATAATAAGGATAAATAAATAAAATTTACCACTTTTATACGGAAATAAAAACAGACCCTGTAGGATACTGGTGGAAACTTGGTGGAATGCATGCTGCAATTGATTATTATCCACATAAACGGAAAAGGAAAAAAATAATAGGATTGAAAAAATCAAAATGCGTCAAATGGACCAAAAGTATCAGGAATCAGTAATGTATATTTTTCTAGTAGGATCATGGTAACCCTACCATGATCCTACTAGAAAAATATACATTTGCTTTATTTTTAACAAAGCTAGGGAACCCTCCCTGGCTTTGTTAAAAATAAAGCTACCGATGGCTTGACGTGAGAGATGACATGACAGGCAACAAAATTCTTCTGAGCAACAAACCTATCAAGCAAGATGCTAACCTCACTAACGACCGTGGTAAAAAGACACTAATCTAAGAAATAGAGGAGACAGTAAGAAAGAGCATATCCTGTATCGAAATACACGCGAAAAAAGTAGGAATCATACATTACTGCGCATTATAATATTATAATCGTAATCTGGATTTCCTAACTTTTTGCAACACAAAAAAAGAACTTGATCTCGCTCGTTTTTTGGCTAAATTATTCAAATTGCGATCGTCATAAAAGATCTTCCTGTTATGCAAGTTAGGTTAGATTATTGATTTAATAAATAAGAAAAACTTAAAGAGGTTAATACCTACATTACGTATACCAGGGATCCTGATTTACAAGCCATATCACTGGTAGGCGTCGGTTTAGTTTATATTATTATATTTATTTTTAGTTTTGCAATAAGGAAAATATTTTACGTGATATCTACCAATGCAGATTTTAGAAATTATCAATCGGATCGTGTTACTTATTCTGAAAAATACAGAATTTAGATTTTTCGAAAAAAAAACACCACAAATTCGCGTAGGTAGGTATATAATTTGTCTAACTAGTGTCAAATTTATTGGATTTCACTAGTTTAACTTTTAGGCCCTTGGTTATTTTTGTTATGTAATAGTAAGACTATGGGTGGTTTATCTATATCTATATATATATATAAAAATGAATCCCTATTTACCTTGGTCACGCCACTTTACAAATTCGTTCATATTTTTTAAAAGTTTTCTTATACTTTGTAGAAGGTTCTTACGAAAAGCAAAATTAAGAAAATTGCGCGTAAAATTTGGAAAATTTCAGAAAACTTAACGTCGATTTAAACTTTGTGTATTTGTCAGTTCTATGACAGTACAACGACGGTCAGCTTGTTATATAGTTTTCACCACCTCTACCTAATCGAAAAACGATGATTGGGTCCTTAGCAACTGCGTCTGATGTAGGTATTATCTCCAAAAGAGAGACAGCATGAAAAGAGTTAAAGTAATTGACTAGATGCACGAAGTGACGTATATTGAATGTGACCTATAACTAAAAGGGATAGCGACGAAATCTCATAAGACGAATAGCTATAGTGTGACGAAAATGCGTCAGCACGAGACCAAATAGAATATAACCGCTAACGCTGAAACCCAGACTTTCATATAGAGCAATAATAAGTTTTTAATCAGTAACATGAATATTTTTTTTGGTGTTCCGTGATCAAACAGATCGTTTACTTACCTAATGTATATAAGAAAAAAGTTACTGGCAGGTGGCGGGGCGGCGCTCTGGCTGTATTAAAAAAAACATGAGCCGTTTTTGGGTGGGTAGTAGGTATCATGCGAACGGCTCATGTTTTTTTCATGTTGAGCACTTCTTATTTCATAAACGTATCTTTCTAGCTTTTCTCAAAGAGGAAGTGTCCTATGTAATTTTTTTTGCTCCGGCGGCGGGCAATTCAAAATTTGATATCTCGCATCGCTCATGCTCATGATTCAAATTAGCATCCTTTAGCATAAAAATATGTTTATATATTTTACTCCTTGTAATCTAATATATATATGTCTAGTATGTGTATCTACTAGTTGTATTTATTTCAGTACGTGTGGAAAAACCGAAAGTTTGATATATTGAAAAAGTCTTGGAAGTCGATCGTCAACGTGGTCCTGATTGAAGCAAAGGACTTGCCAGATGGCCCCATTGGAAATGTCTACTGCAAATTCAAGTAAGTTGGGTAACCATAAACGTCTTAACAGTTTAGTGAGGCGTTCTAACTCGGACACCAATGTTTTACAAGCCAAAGGCACAAATCAGACAAAAGTAGACATCTTCGGACTCTACGGTCAAGATCAAGTCGCGAGTATTTTTTTTTTTAAATATACATGTTACCAGCAATGTGTATAATTCAGGTATTCTATACAAATCCTAGGGATTGTACAGAATACCTGCTGGTCCACCGGCAATGTAGTAAATAGATTTTGTTCTATATTTATCAATGTGTATTACCAGTGATGACATACGGCACTGAAGCGTGGTCTCTCACTATGGGCCTCATAAGCAAGGTCAAAGTCGCACAACGAGCTATGGGCTATGCTTGAGGTTTCTCTAAGAGATCGAATCCGAAATGAGGAGATCCGTAGACGAACGAAAGTTACCGCACATAGCCCACCGGATTAGTAAGTTGAAGTGGCAGTGGGCGGGGCAAACATCACGCAGAACAGATGGCCGATGGGTCCGGAAGGTTCTGGAATGGAGACCACAGACTGCTAAGCGCAACGTAGGACGTTTACCCACAAGGTGGACAGACGACCTAAAAGAGACCGCAGGGGAACGCTGGATGCCAGGCCGCTTCCAACCGGCCCTTTTGGAGATTGATGGAGGAGGCCTATGTCCAGCAGTGGACGTCCTATGGCTGAAATGATGATGATGATTTATCAATGTTATGTAAGTACCATCGTGAAGGTAAGGAGGAGACCAGCCTAAGAATATACTCCCCTCTTCTCTTCCCGTATTATATACCTGAATTATACACATTGCCGGTAACATATACATATATAGAATATATATATAGAATACATCTACGTTTGGCCACCAATTCGTCTGATGGTAAGCGATGGTAAAGCTGTTGGCGTTATTTCACGTCAAAAGACCTTTTAGCCATATTTATCAAAGCATAGTGAAAAACAGGAAAAAACAGATGACAGAACAGAAACAGTAACATTTAATTACACAACTGGAAATTATTTGATCATTAAAGTCATAAGAAAAATTGAAGTCTTGTGTAGTTGCCAAATAATTGAACCTCGTCACTGTTAATTTTAATTTACCGTTCATTTGACTGGATTTTTACCACAGCGATAATAAATGAGCGACCTTCGGTACGGTACTTTTTTCATACCATTCTTAGGTATGTAAATAGAGGTTCTTATTTAGGTATTATGTCTTCGCTAACGTTTCCTCTTTTAAAAGTGTAAACAAAAAACACTTTGGAGGACAACTAAAGAATTAACCAATATGTAACTGTGAGACCTCGCTCATTGGCTTATTATTGTTTGTAAAAAATTACAGATTTTAGGCAAGTAGGTATGTTTACAGATTTTAGGCAATTTTTATGTTGAATTTTTAGTCCAAAAAATTGAGTTCGACTGAGCACAATATGAGACGAAGCCACTTCTATCATTTTATTTTAGAAAAACCCCTAACATTGCTATTTAATTAGCTTCCTCAAAAACGTCTATGGTTCATTGAGATCATATTATGTACTACATAGACGTGACGCCTAACTAGATTGCGATGTTCCATTGAATTAAACCAATGTGGTTCAATTCACTCGCAAAATAAAAATAAATACCTGTACCCGAGATGTCTCATAGTACACATTACAGACCCATAAAGACATATAGATAATAGTACAAATTCCACGGCATAATATTTATGCAAATAATACAACACGTAATCCTCTAGCGAGCGACTGAGGGAAGTATACAGTAGCACGATGGCCACAATTAATTAAATGCAATTATCGTTATTTTTAAGTTATATTAGCAATAGTTGACTAAATAAATTGTATAAGTTGACAAAGGGCACCCCGGAGTCCGCATAGACTGCAAAAGAAACAATAAAAAATGGGACAATGCGGTGTCACGCCTAGTACGTAGTACATAGCCAGGTTTACTACAATTTGTCGACATGGTTTATGCGACCTACACGATCTTTAATTACATGTGAATTATCTCGGATATCACAATAGTCTTCCAAAGCGGTAATCAAACAACAAACCCATTAAGCTCGTTATTGCCTATGTCCACCTTTGCAAAACGTTCTTTACCTCCAGCGGAAATTTCTGAGTAATCCGGAAATAATGTATCTACCACAAGAAGCAATATTTGTATTGTAAGCTTAGAATGAACGCATTGTAAAGAAAATGAATAATTATGTGTAATAGACGTATCCGGGTATCAAAATTCGTCAGTATATTATAACTACGAACAATATAATACCCGTAATTGCTACGTTATTACCACATATTGTATTTTCCTTATATTAAACAAAAAAAAATGACGTTTATATTGTTCGTAATAAGTATTGTTCGGAAACAATTAGAACGTCAAAATTAGTGGGATGCGAAATAAATTTATACCTACATAGCGTATCAAATTAATGTTAAAAATTCATGTTTTACGTGAGTTATACATTAATGTAGGTTGTATAATAATGTTTACTAAAAAACCGACGTTATGGATGACGAATAACATAGCTACTTCTAACATGATTTTAAACTGTAGAGTGTTTTGTTTACATATTTTTGTGACATAAGTAATTTTTCCTAAATCGTGTTTTTTTTTACTTTTTTTGTTTAGGGTAAAAAGTTGTTTGTAAGTTTGTAACAGCATTATTATCTAACAGCGGGACCGATGCGAATGCGTTTTAATTATATGAAAGTAGGTTTAACTGCGATGGTTCTTCGCTAGGTTTGATCAGTCTTTCCAGCAGCGGTTTAAAATGTATGTGCTCTTTTCCGTATTGATCGTGGTTTTTTAAAGTTACAATTTATATACTTGTTTCTTTACTGATCCTGATTTTCCTCAACAGGCTTGGCAACGAAGCTCACAAATCGAAACAAGTGTCAAAATCGAAGCCAACGTGGTGCGAGAGATTTAACCTTTATCTCTACGAAGACAGCTCCTTAGAAGTCACAGTTTGGCATAAAGGAAAACAAAAGAACTTTATGGGAAGGTAAGCCTTTATTTCTTCTTTATTTAATTTGAGTCACTGCGAAAAGGTCATACGTATTTTTAACAATGTGTTTACTATGCAGGTAGTCTTTCTTTTTGTCTTGCTTTTTCTTTGTCTAAGAGATGTAATTAAGAAACATAAGTGGTTTGAGTTATTGTAATAGACTACCGGATTTTTTATTATAATGATTTTTTATATCTTATCAAAAAGCTGACGTTAAATAGAGCCGAACACCGAAAACAAAAATGAAATGTATTCAAACAGACAGACAGACAGACATACGGACGGACGGATGGACGGACGCACAGACAGACTTCGTAGGCTTAGTAATAGGGTCCCGTTTTTACCCTTTGGGTACGGAACTCTAAAAAGGCTAACCAGTAAGGCTATAGGAATGAGGCACGTCTGCCAGTACCATTAGCAGTTTGTCTTGACATTGATTTTTTTGGCCCGCGGGGAAGGCTGAATGAAGCCCTTAAGGCCACGGCGTCTCGTCTTCCGTATTTTGCTGACAAAGTATAAAAACAAAATACATGTCAGTATGATATATGCAGCGAGCTATGGAGCGAGCTATGCTTGGCGTTTCTTTGAGAGATAGAATCAGAAATGAGATTATCTAACAAAGAACTAAAGTAACCGACATAGCTCAAAGAATTAGCAAGCTGAAGTGGCAATGGGCTGGCCACATCTGTAGAAGAACTGACAACCACTGGGGTAGACGGGTTCTAGAGTGGAGACCGCGTATCGGCAAACGTAGAGTAGGACGCCCTGCAGCCAGGTGGAGTGACGACCTGCGAAAGGTGGCTGGTGGCAAGTGGATACAAAAAGCAGAAGATCGTGCCTTGTGGTGTTCTTTAGGAGAGGCCTACGTGCAGCAGTGGACGAACATTAGATAGGCTGCTGCTGATGATGATGATGATATGTAAAACATTTCTACAATATGTTACCTAATCTCGTTTACAGTACTAACTACATTAAGATAAATGATTTAGTCATTAAGATAAATGGCTAAATATTGGGGGATTCATAAACAACTCCTTAATGCAGCGCGGGACCAGACTTAATAATCACTTGACTTTGAACTTTACATCCGAACCTTGCACGCCTTGCACGGCAAGAAGGGCAAAGACACCTACATAAGAACTTGAACTACAAACGAGTTCCGAGTGTTGATATCATCGTGTTGTTATTTAATTTTGGTTACGTCACGCATACTTTGCATAAAATCACGGATCCTCAATATTCGTTACTTAAATTATCGTTTTGAATTAAGTACAGAGTATTTAATTAACTTCTGGTGACCTTTTCATTGACAATGCATTTCGATTTCATCCTGTCCTATACTGGTTGCCTTATTTACCGAAACATAATATTTTGACAAATACATTTATGGAGTAGGTGATGGAAAACAATGGCATAATTAAATCAGTCAAAGCAAGCTTCTGACGCCCCTCATTACCTCTACTGCTGAAATCTGATGGGACGCTGACTCACACCGCTGATGAGAAGCCAAACTCATTTGGTTCTCAGTTTGCAGAGTCTTCACGCCTATAGAAGTTGGTAATCCAATACCTCCAACCTCTTCTGGTAGCACGACATATAAGTCCAAAATTCGCATTCACTAACCGGGGCTTCGCAAACGCTTATAGCAATATTAAATTAACGTGAACAAAGCCAGTGTCCCGAATGGTATTCCAGACATAGTTCTGAAGACATGTGAGCCTGAGTTATCTCCTGTACTGACACGCCTCTTTTGTCTATCTCACTCTCTTGAAACTGGTAAATTGCCGAAATCGTACAACCACTGCCCAAAAAAGTAGTCGCGCTGTCCCTGCTAACTACAGGCCAATCTCAGTAACGTCAATACTCAGCAAGACTATGAAACATCTCCCCGACACCAGGCTCCAAGCAAATGATCTCTTCAATGATCGCCAATACTTATTCCGCCGAAACCGGTCTACTGAGGATGTTCTAGCGTCACACACACCACTCACATTTAGTCATAGCCCAACTCCATATGAGGTATGACTGCTAAACTACTAACTACTAACATCTCGTCAATTTTTTCATGTATTATTTTCCTTATTTCTAATAAAGTTAAGTCAGTTCGTCACATAACCAACCACCTTTGTTCGGGGGAGTGTGTTGGTATGCCATCTCACAAGATTTCCTAGTTTGGGTACCAATGCACTTCCACTACTCACTAGGAATGTAAATACCTATGTAATGGCACCATGTTTATTGTATTGCAATTATTAAGAAGACGTTTCTATTTCATTTCATTTGGAGTGAGGCTAGCGAGAATCACGGAAGCGGTTGTTTTAATTCCCTCGACATCTCAAAAGCTTTTGACAGGGTTTGGCATGACAGCCTTATTAGCAAGCCCCTCTTTGTTTTGCTTGTCTGCCGGTTTCGTTGCAAGATGAATTCAACTACTTTATTTACATGTTATCTCTTGTATGACCTACACTGAACTCTCCGGTCGATCCGGAACTTCGTATCTTATAAGTTAAGTAGGTACCTACTTAACTCGTAATACGATTATTTATTCGTTACCAATTACTTACCGTACTCGACAAACAAGGTCGACAAGTAAATATGTTCGAAAACTTAATTAGGAGTATCTTTTATACAAAGATAATGTTACCACTTTATCGCGCATGTAGTCAAAATTCTTTTTTGTAAAAGTAAGCCACGTCAGTCGCGGGGGGTATCGAATGACGGCTTGTGATTAGAGACTCAAAACTCATTCATTCAATTCCAACCTAGAATTGGCCCGCTCGAAACCTATAGATTCTGCATTTATAGTTGTATAAGTAAATATATATATTTATGTAAGTACTTATATATATATACTAATACCTATAATAGATCTTAAAATCCTAAAATCTTCAAACTTGGCATGATTATAGTACACATTCTAAAGTATAACAACAAATAATAAATAATAGTCAAGTGTGAGTCGGTGACAAGTTTCTGTTAACATTACCAAGTTATAACGGTAATTTCGTTATTGAATTTTGTGGGGGTACGGAACCCTCATTGCGCGAGCCCGACTCGCACTTGGCCGGTTTATTTTATTCCAACTTAGCAAATTTGTTTATTTAATATCATCATCATCATTTCAGCCGTAGGACGTCCACTGCTGGACATAGGCCTCCCCCATCGATCTCCAAAAGGGCCGGTTGGAAGCGGCCTGCATCCAGCGTTTCCCTGCGTTATTTAATATCTACAATATAATATTTATATACATAGTTTATCTTTCAAAATGTAGAAAATGTGCGAAAGAGATAACTGTCGCCGGAAAGCGCGACTTAATTTAATGTCTTTATCTGAGACTCAACAAATCATGAAAATGTAGAAACTGCTAGGATTCACTTAAATTCTAACACTCTTATGTACCATGAGGTGATTATGCTTTATAACGTGCTTTGTCATAAAACAAACAAAAACTTACGCAAATTGGAAGACCTCAATGACCTCAATTAACATTCTGAGTACCTAGGTAAAATATTTTGTCAAAATATATAATCTCTAAACTTCGTTACAAACAAGAAACAATAAGAGCCAGATGTCATTTTGTGTAAACTTTTTTTTAATGTACGCCCACATTTGCCTTTGTACGATCTCTGCGATCGAGTACGCAGTACACATTTACCTGAGTTTAAACATCACAAACACTCAAAAGTTGTTGTAAACAACCTGTTGATAGAATAGCATTTTAATTTTTAATTTTTGCATCTATCCTTTTTATACCTTGCACCTTGCTTGTTTCATGCACCTTAAGACCTAAACAATTAAAAGCCGTGGTACCCTATTTGGAAAAAGCCGAGGTAGCCTATTTGCCAAAATCCGTGGTAGCCTATTTTGGGAAAATTCGTGGTAGCCTATTTGGGAAAAGCTGTGGTAGCCTTTTTGGGAGACCGCTTGACTTGAAAGCGTGAGGTCACGGGTTTAAATCGCGGGTCCGTACCAATGAGATTTTTAGAGTTTATGTACGGATTTTCATACCACTGGCTTTTCGGTGAAGGGAAACATCGTGAGGAAACCTGCATACGTACAGAAGAAATTCAATAGCGTATGTGAATCCACCAACCCGCAACTGGTCGCGCCCGAATCGCACTTTATTGAAGAAAGAAGAAAGAAAAAAAAATTTGTGACCAAATTAGATTTTTTAAAAATATCTTAAGTTATAAGGTCACAAATCGGCCCCAACTCAGCATAATAATGTTGTTTTACTTCAGAAAGTGTACTATAATCATGCTTAATTTGACACATTAGTTTTTCCGTTTTTACTCACCCCTTATTTATTAATTTTTGATTGTATTATTATTTTGTGGTTAATCCGCCGTAACATAACGTAATTATTCTGTGCAAATTTCAACTGCTTTCAACTGCGGTTATCTATTACGGTTCAAAAGACCTTAACATTTTTTATTATTCTGTGAAAATGTCAACTGTCGCTTCTTTTTTCTATAGAATTGGTCTACGTTTGGCCACCAACTCACCTGATGGTAAGAGATGGTGTGGCCGAGGATGGAACACGTTGGTCTAAAAGAACTATTCACTCTAGCCTTGAAGATACCTAATTACGGTTCAAAAGTCCTTCTATGAAAATTTCAACTGTCTATCTATTACGGTTCAAAAGATACCAGCCGCTACAGACAGACAGCGTATGCTTAGTAACAGGGTCCCGTTAACACCCTTTCGATACGAAACCCTAAAAAAAGGATACCTAAACTTTTCTATAACACGTAGAGATAAAGATAAAATACCTACTTACATAACAGAGATACTTAAGTACTCTTGTTTCTTCGCTTCAAACCATTTTTTTTACAGGTGCGTAGTAGACCTGTCTCAGCTGGAGAAAGAGAAGACCCTTGACGTGTGGCAGGAGCTGGAGTGCGGCTACGGGTCTCTTCATATGTTGGTAACCGTCAGCGGAACAGCGCGCAGCTTGACAATGGACAACGTACCGACCACCACTGGAGCCCACGTGCCGCCCCCTGCAGAAGACTTTGTATGTATTTTTTGTATTATATTTCAACTTACGACTGGTATGGCGCAGTGGTAGCAGATCTGTCTTATGAGCAGTAGATTCCGGGTTCGATTTTCAGCCGGACAGACGTAGAGTTAAATTTAAATACGGAAAATAATAATAATAATATCTAATATAATATAATAAACACAACGAGTAATTTGGTATACCCACGTATTAACCATAGGTTTCCTGGTTACCTTGAGATCTAAACCAAATCAGGTTAATTTTGAATGTTTTATTTATTATTCATGCAGAACTTGATAATAGCAAATTCACAATTTGTTATTGATGAATAGAGCAAATAAAATTATGCAGGGTGAACCGGACCAGTGGTGCTAAACCGAAAGTGGTCTTTGTACTCATAATTAAAAACGTTTTACTACGGGACTAACATTCAAATAGCAAAAATCGGCATATTCATAAAAAATACATTTATTTATTTATAGACAAATACTCGTCAAACTTACAGCGTCACACGCCAAACGCATCAAACGCGTGTAACGAGTAATTCAATAAAAAATTACAATAAAAATTACGAATCGGTATACAATAACAATAAAATTAATTTGTAGGTAGGTTAGAGTAGGAATATCAATATTTTCTAGTAACAATCATAAAAATTTAAAGTAAATTATAAAATTTCAAAAATGAAAATTCAATATTATGAAAATTAAGTCAGTCTTTTAGATTTCACTACGGCGAAAGATACGTAAGCCATTGTACAATAACCTCCTTTCCCTTAGTGCCATGCCTTTAACTCTATAGTTACGCGGAAAGGGTGTACAAAAAGCCGATAAGGGTCCATTATACTCATCATTATGAGCAACTTTTAATATGGGACCAAACATGATATCGCGAAAAAAATATCAGCTCTTTTGTACATTTTATCTAGTGTTAATGACCGTTTTCTATGGAGTTCTTATGGCACTATGGAGCTCTTTTGGCTTAGTACCCCCTTTCCGCTTAACCCAGTATACTTTTCTATTATTCATTGCGTCGCTAAACAATTTTTTGTGACTTATTTGTCACACGCTAAGAGAGATAATCATTAAAACACACACCCATGTTATGCTAATAGCGGTATAAGTAGGTAGAGGTAGGTATTTACTTTATGAATAAAAATATGTAAATCCTACCTACAAAATAGAAGGGGCTTATACAGGGCTATTGGTAATTAATAAGCATCCTCTTAAGGGCGGCGTTAGTAGAGGATGCTGATTTCCAATAACCCTGTATATTTGTAAGCTTTTTGCTCTTTTATTTGACGTATCTTTGCTATCCTTTGGTTCTATTCTGTAGCATCTTTCTTCAACAGGCAGAATGTAAATTGTGGCTTTTATCCATGCAATATGTTTGTGTCGCTACAACCGCGCCTTTATTAAGAGAAATCTGAATTATTAATTTCTTCAATCAATTTAGCTAACTTTCATATTCAAGACCTCTATCTACGACGAACCTAATATAAAAATTTATGACTGTTTTACAAGCTTTTATTTAACTTGCAATGTTTGTTAGTTGTAGGTCAAATCTTGAAAACTGAATTAGAACCTATTCCTCCTAACCGATTTGCGGAAATTTGTCATACACCTTTAGTTGTGCAGTACCCAAATGGCCACCATAACAACAATAAAAACTTTTAAATAAATAAAATTAAGAGTCATTTAAATAGAAGCAGTTTTTTGAAAATGTTTTTTAGATTAAGCTTGTCACTTGTCTTAAGTTGAAAGCTGGGTGCTTATATAGTTGATGACGTTAATTGTGAACTTTAGTGAACTATCCAATTTGCGTCACCTCATCCGTCTCATCTGTGAATACCAACACATTAGAATAATTGATTCCAACTATATTATCGTGTCGCGTAGGTAGGCCTCCCCACTAGATGGACCGACGACATTGTGAGAGTCGCGGGCATCCAGTGGATGCAGATGGCAGGCTTTCGTTCAGTATGGAGGTTAAAGGGGGAGGGAGGCCTATGTTCAGCAGTAGACGACTCCTTGCTGATGATGATGATGATATTATCGCGACCTCCGCAAAGTATAGAATCTTGTATAGTATTATTTTGTCCATATTTTTTGGAGGTGAAATAACCAGGAACCAGTTCACACACGTTATTAAAACAAACGCAATCAAAACAAAGCCAGTCTCCAAGGATACGACCTAAAAAAGATGCACGAGGAAAATGAATGCATCCTTAACATCCTTTAAATCATGCTGATCAAAATGCGATCCCAGTCTTCATCTGGCCATCAGCCAAGATGTCATCAGTATTCAGAGCACAAGAAAAGTAGGTGCAAAGGTAGATCTTTATAAATTTTTACATTATGCATCTATCTAGGTAGTCCTTCTAATATATTCTCAGTAGGCAATTCGAGGCGCGTGACTCACCTTGTCAGTTCCTTGGACTCGAGAGCTCGATATCAAAACCACAAAACCGATCGTAATCCGGTTCCTTTCATTACCACTGGAATATTCCGTTAGATGTTCAGGAGGTAATTTCTCACGTAATTAACTCGGCTGGTAAAAACCCAGGTTACTTGGATTATGACGTAGGTATCTTTTTACGTTCATAGGCTTTGATTATTGTTCATAGGTAATACAACGTTTTGGAGTTTTAATGGGTTTTAAACCTTTGTGTCTTTGTGTGTATTCTATTCAGATAGCCCGTTGGTCCAGTTGGTAGTGAACCTAACTTCTGAGCTTGGGGGCGTGGGTTCGATTCCCACCTAGGACAAACATTTATGTGATGAACATTTGTGTTTGTTCTATACCTGGTTGTTAATATCTATTTAAGTATGTATTTAAAACTATATATGTATGTATATCAGTATCTGGCAGCCATAACAAGCTTTGCTTAGTTTGGGGTCAGATGACCGTGTGTGCAAAAATGTCCCGAATATTTATTTATTTATGGCATCCCAGAGAAACCCATAGAGGGAATCTTAATGAGAAGCTATTGTAGCATTAGTGTGATTTAAAAAAAGACAAGTAACTAATAATAAAGACTAATAACTAATACTAGCTGACCCGACAGATGTTGTCCTGTCTTAGAACTGTCAAACGCGCGAAGTTTAAGTCGTCGTTAAGTATTCTGAAATTTTCCAAATTAATTAATTTTTCTTTCTCGAACCTTCTACAAAGTATAAGAAAACTTTTAAAAAAGTAGAATGAAATCGGTAAAGTCGTTCTCAAATTATGGCGTGACCAAGATAAATAGGGGTTCATTTATATATATAGATTTTTATTTATTTTATACGTGGTGGACTGTTTGATTAGGGATTTGTTGACGTGTATTTATTTATTAAGTGCATAATGTTTCATACCTGTTATTAGCATGGTCAAAATAATTAATTTATCAGCGCGTAATCATCAACAATTGCACATTACCCCCGACGCAAAAAGGGGGTGATATGAGTTAAACATGTGTATCTGTGTGTCTGTCTGTGGCATTGCAGCTCCCAAACGGATGAAACGATTTTTTTTCTTTGAAATGGCTCGATCGAGACTTTGTTCTCTGCTATGATTTAAGAAAACAGTAGTTTGAAAATCATCAGCTCTTTAAAATTTTCAATTTATTCTTTTTATTTAGTACTAGCTGTTGCCCGCGACTTCGAACGCATAGACTTTCATATAAACTTTCAACCGCCTTTTGTCATCCTTAATTCGGCCCTTTCGTAAAATCCTTTCTTAGCGGACCTCTTCACCCCGTAAGGAATCTACCTGCCAAATTTCAGTTTCGTAGGTCAAGTAGTTTTCGAGATTTCGTGTTTAATGAGTGAGTGAGTGAATGAATTTATATAATAAATGATGAATTTATAACGCTTTTATATATATAGATTGTAATAATAGGTATATTCATTTTATTAATAAACTTTAAATTACTAATTAATCTCAGTCTGTATGAAAAAGACGAATAAGGCAATAATTTCTAAATAAAGGGTCATGTTATAAATACTTATGGGTACGAGACGTAAACACAATTAAAAATATCAAGCTATGAGGATTATGCACTCGAACAAACGACAGGACATACAATGGATGAAACTTAATTATGAATATTCTCCTATGAGTGTCACAATAATCGAAAAGGCGTTAAGTTGCTTTAGTAAAAAATATACGACCGTGTAAAGGACGCACATATCACGCTTGTAAGAAATTAAATTGAATTTGCGTCAGGCACAAAAACAGGTAATAGGTATGCAGCGTGGAATAAAACTGACTCGCAAAAAATGTGGTTATTATAGATACTTAAGTAACCTTTTTTGTATGGATACGCATAGGAAAGCTTCCCGTTTATTACTAGTCATGCTGATACAAAAAAAAACAACTAGTCAAGTGTAGTCCTAGCTACAATGTACAAGCGTAAGTAAAATAACTTTTCAACTTTTTGTTTCCCCAATGCGTGGTCTCAAACAAGATTTTTGTTATTTTAGGATAGGCCAAAGACGTACAATGATTAAAATTAAAATATTTTAGTACATGTCATGTTTGCGTCACAAGACTAGAGAGGTAGTCAGGCAAGTATTCGTAATTAGTGGGCTACCTACTCAACTTTATTGAGAATTATGGAAAATGTTACAAATGCTACAATGTTGCAGTCTATAAAATCTATAAAATATAATTTGTCTATGTGTGTACTTCCTGTTCCGTGATACATTTCGCTGCTCTCTTTTTCTCTCTCTCTCTCTCTCTCTCTCTCCTTTATCCGCCTCATAGATTCAGTCCGCCTAGATCACATAAGACGTCATGACAATAATAAATATCAGTCCTTCTTTAAAGAGTTTTAGTGCAAATAACAATAATACAAGGATGTTTAAGGGTATATATAAAATCCTTGCAATAACAATTAAGAACCCAAGAGACCCCAAACAAACAAAATAAGTTGAAAACGAATACGACCTGTACCACTTGTCGTTATTAGCCCATCTAATAAATTTATAGAGGCCAGTATTTAATAAAAGAACTAGATAGAGTACTTGTTTTTCGAGTTTGGCTGAGATCATAATCTGCCAGCGTTGCCAAATACGCCGATTTTTTGCCAGTTCATTCGCTTTTGGGGAATGCTGCTCCGTTTTAGTGGAACGAAAATAGAAGCAATAGTAGGTTTTGCTTTGTTTGGTGTATTTTCGATCTCTTCATTGGGTCACGCTGTTATTTGCTCTATTTCGGATTTAGATATTTATCTAGTTCGACTATATAAACTGAGACAATTTAAATCCTTCCACCCCTAAGGCTCTACCTACAAGCCAGCAGTTATATTAATTTATACTATTTATTTTTTATTTTATCTTTTTTATCTACTATTTTAGAAACTTGTAACTATAGTTACTTAAATATTTAGTGCATAAAACTTTGCACAATTACAGTTATGGTATGGATCTCAATTGGAAAAGTATAAATAATACTTTATAGAAAAGTTTTTTTTTTTTGTTACTAATTCCTAAACACGGAAGAGACTAGATCCTGCAACATAGGCTTCGCCTAGTGTAGGTTTTAGGGCACACCAAGTAGTTTTTATAATCTAGACTAAGTTTAAAATATTATTTAAGTAAACATTGTTGTAACATTCTTGTCTTACTGAATATTTTTTTTTTTTTTTAAATATTCACTTTATTTATTAGGGATCAATAACTAATGTATTTACCAAGTATATTACTTTACTCTATTATAAAAAAAAAAAAAAAAAAAAAAAAAACAACAACAAAAGTATTATTATAACAATATAAACACGGGTCTAGCCTGGACATTTGGTAGGCATTGGTGGGGCCGAAGCCAACACCAAGAGGCCCCGTTGAATATAAAATACAATATTATTGAATGTGTATAAAATGGATTATAAAACTACTGTACAGTATAGGATATAAAACGTCTAGGCTATTGAGGTGAACAACTTGTGGATATGATAACAGATCTATGGTATGAGGCACCTGCCAGTTATGCCTCATTTCAAAACACTTAGGCAGGTGATGACTTGCCACTCACTAAATGGGCCCCCCATAATGGCTGCCGCATATTGGCACCGGAAGGGCAACATTGACGTGGGTGGCTTAGGGTGTCGAGAGGTGTGCTGCACTTTCACTAAGAGCTACTAGCGGCGTTATGCCCTTTAACACTTTCACCCTGGAGCTTAGGTTTTTAGCTCTTGCGGTTTCCACCCCCAGACGGCCGGTTAAGGCAAGCCAGGGGTCAGGGCTCTGGGGTTTTAGACCCATGGAATCGGGGTACGCGGTGTCGCCACTCACCGACAGCTCGCCATAAAGCCACCCCTGCGTATTTATTATTATTATTATTATTTATTATATAATTATGCCTTTTAGGGTGGCTCTGGTACATGTGAAATTGGACCATTCTCGATAGATCCAATGCTAAGATCAATTTTTTTGCTCGACCCTCTCTTGTTCGTTGTCGTTGAACATTGGCTTTTGACCTGAAAGTCAGATTTCTTTTATAACTTTTTTGTTATTTTGGAGTTTTTTTCTCATTTGTTGAGAATATATAGAAGTTGCCTGTGGGAGGTTGTCAATAACCCTGTAGATAATTGGCAGACGTAGAATAGTGCAGATACAGAACCTTGTATTAATGGAACGACTTGTGACAGTCTCCCTGTAGAGAGTCGATAGATGGATAATAGTGTAAATACAGAACGATGGATTAATGGAAATACTTGTTACAGTCTTGGTACCGACTGAAAGATCTGAACGAAGTTGGCCAGCTGTCAGTGACAGTGCACGGTGCACGAGGCCTCAGCGCTCTCGGCATCAGCGGTAAGGCTGACGCATACTGCGTGCTGGAGCTGGGCAACTCGAGGGTGCAGACGCACGTCATGCCTGGCACCTCCGAACCTATTTGGAACAAAAGCTATACCTTGTAAGTATATTATATTGACCTAAGCAAGATGGATCAGCTGTTGGTGACGCTTGCGGCATCAGGGGCAAGGCTGACGCGAGCTTTGTATTGGAGTTAGGCAACTTGTGTGTGAAGTTGTACATGATTCTTGGTATTATTATGGAAACTGACGTGGTTTTCACACATTTTATTTGTACTAAAGTGCAAATCTAGACGGAGATGCGCGTGCGCGCTCACCTTTAAAAAGACCGCCGAATGCGGTTGAAACTATAGTCGGAATAACTAATTACCTATATAGTATATCCTGTGTCATATAAACAAAATGATGCTTGACTTTATTATTTACTATGCTGCTAGTAAATAATTAAGTCTCACCCGGTATCCTACCAAATGTTATCCGAATCCTTTCAGCCCTTATAGAGTTTAGTGCGAACAAATAAACATACAAACTTTCGCAATTAAAATTTAACTTAGTATGTGATGTGATAAAAACCCAAATACTACACGGTACAGCTTAGATGCATGGGCAAGGATAACAGTTTCTCCATCTTGTTAAAAATATATTCAGATCAGATAATTGAGAGAGTCATGTTAGTCAGAAGTTAAATGAAGCTTTCGAGCCTAATTTGAGCAAGAGAGCCTATTTTAAATACCTTGTATGTACGAATACGTATACATATTACACACTAATATTATAATATACTTAAGTTATGTATCGTTTGCTTGTCAAGTGCCAAATTACGTCTTGGCAAGAACATAACACACGTGCGACTTGCAGCAGTAGCTACCACTGTGAGAACTTAATTCAGGCATTCTTGTTGCTCAAGACATAAATATTATCAAGTTTCTTCATTAGTAAAATTGTATTCCTGAATTCTAACAAAAAATCAAATTTTCAGCTCAGTAAACGACATCACATCGACCCTAGACCTGACAGTTTACGACGAATCCCTAATCAACGAAAACCTCGGCCGGATATCCATTCCGCTGCTCAGAATCGAAAATGACGAAAAGAGGTGGTATGCTTTGAAAGACCGATCGAAAAAATCCAGCGCAAAAGGAAACTGTCCCAGGATATGCCTGCAGATGTCACTAGTTTGGAACCCGGTAAGAAAACAACAATTTTTTTTATTAATCTTCAAAAACATCAGCTAAATTCAAAAATACACTATCATCATACGCCTATATCAGTCTACTGCTAGAGATATGTTCCAGAGATATGTATCCATAAGCATAGGTACATGTATGCTGAACCTCGACATTACTCGGGAAATAAAAACACATTTAGATTTGCAAAGAATTGTATACTATATATACAATACGTGTTAATAGATCACAAATTTTAATAATGAACTACTTTTGTCATAAAATCATTTGACAAGCATACGCAAAAACAAATTTATTCTACTTGTACAACACATAATCCCTAATTATGTTGGCGGTCTATATTGTGAACTTTTTATTTATGCCAGAATAAAAAATCTTGTTAGTCATAACCGTTAAAATTAACATAATATTGCTATTTTTATTATAATCATAGACAAAAGTAAATATGAATCCTTGTTATAATTTATACAAACCAATTAGGCACCGATTTTAAATTCACGTTCTATCTTAGTGAGTCTATATTTATTTATACCTATGGTATATTCGTAATATTGAAGGCTCCGTCAATACAGGTGTCTACCGTATTGTGTTTAAAAATAAACTGGGTTAGCATAAACAAGGGCCTTTGGCTACCTGTTATAAGCGATTCTGTTTAGGTGATGTGAAAAGTTGCGCGAACGCAAACCGTATCACGGCGGCATTCGCGTGATTTTCTTCTCTGCGCTGTTTCGAGCCACGTTAAGGTTTAGCCGTAAGGCCCCCGGGTATATATATATTTTTGTCAAACCTTGCTTTTATGCTGTACACTACATAGTACATAAAATTACAGATATGTACATGTAAAGCTAACTATTCACTTGCAAACATTTGCTTTTCTGTCCGAGTAGATGTTCCGAATTCAACATTTTCATTACACAAAAAGACAGTTTATTGCATAATAACTAGCTGTTTCCAGTGATTTTGTACGCATAGACTTTCATATAAACTTTCAACCTCATTCGACACCCATTTCCATTCATCACTTGCGTAAAGTCCTTTCTTAGCGGATTTCTACACAAGGAATCTACTAACCACAACTTCGTAGGTTTAATTTTCGAGATTTCGTAATTATTGAGTGGTAAAGAGATTTTCCGAGTATTTCAGGTAAAAGCCTCGCTAAGAGTACTCAGTCCGAAGGAAGAAAAATACACCGAAAAGACGCAAAACAAATTCAGCATTCCATTGATTTATAGCAACTTGAAATTCATCAAGGATATTTTCCATGCCGTGTATTTGGGAAACGAACACTTCAAGTGAGTATTGTCATATTTTTATTTTATTTTCATTCTTCCTACAGTCATCTATAATATTAACTATTCGATTCTCAGTCAACCCAGACTGACATACTGTTACTTGGGTGACCATTATTACGTTAAAATTAAACTGCTCCCATTATCTATTCAGGTCATTGATTTACAAACATATCTATGTTTGATTGCGTCTAGAACAAAGTTTAGTAAATAAGCGCCTTAAATTTTTCCAAAATGTTTCTTAGAAATTCTGACATACAAACAAAACCTTTGAGATTATAACAATGGCGTCGATTCTGTCATACCACTCACTAAACTAAACCAATCTGACAGGACTAAAACTATCTGCCTCTCTTTTCATTTTAATACGTGAGAGAAGGATGGCAACAATTTTAGAGCTGTCAAATTTAGTTTAGATTAGAGTACATCAGAATCGATGCCATTGTCTAATTTAGTTAGCAAATATTGTAGTCTAAATGCACAGATTACCTAAATAGTTACTATGCTTTTAGTCTGCCTTTGGCTTTCGGATTTTTTGAGCGCTGACGTGAATCCAATTATAAATGAGTTTTATTCAGCGTGTGTAATTTTAATACGAGTTTCGGTATTATAATTATTTACAATTATGATTGTTATAGTGGTTATTAATCACTCCATAACACTCATTCTTCATGTTTAAATATCAGGAACAAAGAGTTTTGCCAGTGTTTGTTTTAGTAGATTATGGAAATTTGGTTGACAGTTGTATTGTATTGTTTTTCGGTCCTTTGTATCTTGGTGCATCATTCAATAAATATTCATACGTATAAAGTAATATGCGTAGTAAGTATAGGTCCTAGTACCGATAGGGTGTCCAACTGTCCAGACTCCATCTATATTCAAAGAGTCTATGTATGTCACGTTTACATAGTTTAACATTTTTATTCTATTGTTAGATGTGTTTATTTTTAACCTCAACTACAAATTCATTTGGTACGCTACGACTTCCAATTATACACACAGAGGCCAGGGGACAGGGGCCTTACGGCTACTTGTTTTAAGCGATTCTGTTTAGATGATTGCGTAAAGTTGCGCGACGGCAAACCGTATCTTGGTGCGATTAGGTTCACGTTCGCGTGATTTTCCGCACTGCAGTTTAAGCGTAGTTTCGAGCCCGCGTTAAGAGGTAACGTAAGGCTCCAGGGCCTCGTTTATAAGTAAATAACTGAAAGTGGGGGTATTCTCCATGTACGTCCAAAGCGCTTGGGTTCCACTTTTTTTATTGTAATTCGTGGTGTTGACGTATGTTCCTCGAATTGTACAAATTATGGCTCAAATCGAGAGTAAACAACAAAACAGGTTTCTTCTCATAGTTGTATTTTACGAAGTCTGATATTTTAATTGGAATTATTTTTGCTTTTTTCTTGGAAGAGATCAAACCATAAGGAAAACCGAGAGAAAAACCCTCAGAGTCAAACTTTGTTATGGACAAAGATAATAGATAAGATAAGATAAGATAAGATAAGATAAGAGAAATTCAAACTTCATAAGAAAATTAAAATCTACAATAATAAATCGGATGTTCTAAGCTTCACTATTTTACGCGATAGAGTTAAATCACTCGAAAAACAATGCTATCAGACATATATAAATAGAATAGAAAATTCAATTACAAAAAATCCTAAACATTTCTGGACATATGTCAAGTCACGAACTAAGTCTAACGGCATTCCGAGCTCAGTTACTTACCTCGGTGATACTGTGTCCACTGGCGAAGACATATGTGACACTTTCTCAGCTTACTTTCAGTCAACATTTCTTAACATAAGTAATAGTAATTCTCCACCTCGTACAAATAGCTCACCGCACAATCCCTCCCCTACCTCGGGAATATCCCATGTTAGTATTAATTCTGCAGTAATTGGTAAATTACTATCCAAGCTCGACCTATCAAAGTCAGCAGGGCCTGACCATATTGGTCCTGTATTTCTAGCAAACTGTGCAAAAAGCCTTGCTATGCCTGTTGCGCTGCTTTTTGAAAAATCTCTATCTGAGGGTATATTTCCTCAAGTCTGGAAATCAGCCTATATCACTCCAGTTCATAAAAAGGGGTCAAAAACAGATGTAACAAACTATAGACCTATATCTAAGCTATGTACAATAGCTAAAGTTTTCGAAAGAGTCATCTATGACCAAGTCTATAGTGTACTGAAAAGTTCGTTCCACCAGTTTCAACACGGTTTCTTAAAGGGTCGTTCCACTGTTTCCAACCTCGTTCTTCTAAATGACTATGTTACTGAGGCCATGGATAATAAAAAACAGGTAGACGTAGTATATACCGACTATAGCAAGGCATTTGACAGAATTGACCACAAAACCCTTTTATACAAACTTCAGCTTATTGGTATAACAGGTGACCTATATCGGTGGTTCTCATCATACATAGATCGTAGGACTCAGGCGGTAGTGATCAGTAACTACATCTCTAGTTGGGTAACCACTCCTAGTGGTATACCACAGGGATCGCTTTTGGGCCCCTTGCTTTTTACGATCTTTATCAACGATATCTCTACTTGCTTCCTTAACGCTCGTCTACTCTGTTTCGCGGACGATATGAAGATATTTATGTCAATCAGCTCTCCTGCAGACGTTGAGTACCTACAGGCTGATCTCTCACGTCTTGACAACTATTGCTTGTTAAATAAGCTTGACTTAAATCCCACGAAATGTTCTGTTGTAACTTTTACGCGTAAGAAATATGTAATTCCTTCAGTTTATAAACTTAAAAATCAAGTCTTATCGAAAAATTCTCATATGCGTGATTTAGGTGTTATTCACGATTCAAAGTTATTGTTTGACGAACATATCGACCATATAATAAATAAAGCGTCAAGGTCATTAGGATTCGTAATGCGTACGTGTGCCACTTTTAAAAATGTAAAGACATTTAAAATCTTGTTCTGTGCCTTTGTCCGTATCATACTGGAATACGCGTCTCAGGTCTGGAATCCCCAATATGAAATATACGTCTCGCGAATCGAGAGAATTCAGAAGAAATTTATCAAATACATTTGTTATCGCATTAAAATCCCATATAATTCCGATAAATATTTAAGCCTTTGTAAAAAATTTCACTTACTACCTCTTTTTAAAAGAAGGGAGATTGCAGACATGACTTTTTTGTTTAAAATAACCTCAAACCTTATTGACTGTCCTGAGCTTTTAAGCAAGATCAAGCTTAATACCCCTCATAAGCCTATTCGTTTTTGTCCTCTTATTAATATACCAAAATTCTACACTAACTATAGACGTAATTCATACATGTTGAGAGTGAGCAAGAACTTTAACACCATCGATAAGCGCTTAGGGTTGGATCTATTCTGCATGAGCGTTGTGGCGGTTAGGCAGCTGTTGAGTAGGGAATTCTTTGTTTAAGCCTATTGTAATGTAATTATTATTTATTCGACAAACGTATATTGTGTAACTGCGTAATGTCACTTAAATTGTTACTTGTTAAATTTTTATCCGCGAGGACCTGTAATTAGCTTCTAGATCTATCAAGATTGTTATATTTTTTTAAGGCTGTTGGTCTTCCTTTGAAATAAAAATAAAAAATAAATAAAATAAAATAAAGATAATTTATTTGCACAAAACACGAGTAAACCATACACACATTTAAAAACGCATGCACAATAGGTGGGTTAAAATATTTGTCACTTTGTATCATGTTTTGCCTAGTTTGTAGGCGTACAAATCTAGGGAGATGGTATAAAAATACCGTAAATATTATTTATATAAAAAAGTATTCATTAAATAACTGTCGAAACAATTCAATAAAAATATTACTTTAAATGCTCTAAATGGTCTAAGTCATCATCCCTTTTCGTCTTTGCACCCAGCTACCAAATACCGTGTTTGTGTAGGTATAGTATATTATATCGTAGTATAGTAGTAGTTATATGACAAGTAATTATTAACTTTGCAATTGTTTTAACTTTTCCTATAGTTTACTTTCTATGCTCACCAAGTCACCACTCACATTTCCAAATTTAGCATTTTAGTCATGCTTTAGTTGCGACATTTTTTATTTGTATAGGTTTTTTGCTAGCTGTTGCCCGTGACGTCATACGCGTAAATTTTAGTATAAACTTTCAACCCTCTTTTGAACTACTTAATAATCCTTTATTGTAGGATATTTGCACCTCATAAGAATCTACCGGCCAAATCTCAGGTCCGTAGGACAAATAGATTTCGATATTTCAAGTCCAGTCAGTCAGTTTTTTATTACAATATTTGTTAAACTAATGTCGTACCAAAAAACCACAGCTGGTTTGTCCTGGTACCAACTCAACATTCACTCTGCGCTGCTGATAAAAACAATACTACGCACTCTGACAAAAACACATCGTAAGAAAAATTTACCTACAATAATTACAAAATAAGTTAGGTCATACGTCTACATATATAATATTTATATCTATTATAGATATTTACGGTGTGCGTAATTAAATACCTACACACCCAAGTAATTAGAAAAACAATCCAAACTAAAGTTGTTGTTGTTCGAGTCACAAGATGCTTAAACAACGCAATCTGGACTGACACATCCTACAAAATAAATAAAACAAGTATTATGCAGAGATGGGCTAATTAATAATACAGGTAGATTTTAACTTCCTGCTGGTGCTTATCTTTCTTAGTAGGTAATGAAAAGTAGACAAATGTAGATGTAATAATTATGATGACTAATTAGATGGCAGTGGATTAACAGCGAATTACAAGTTAAATTGTTATGCGAATTATTTGAGGGTTTTTTATTTTATTTTATTTTTTACTATAGGCGGTCATTTCGAAAATGAATTTTTAAAGTAAGTACATAATATTATACACGATGTTATGATGTAGGTATGTATCAATCCATACAAAGTAACAATTTTCATAGCAATGTAAACAATAGATTAGTATCTACAAAATATAAGTAGTTCATTTTTTTTTTTCCGTTTATTATTTAATGTAGGTACCTACTACTAAAAATATTATTAACAGCAGACATTTAGGTAAAGTTATAACTTTTATTAACTTAGGTAGTGAGTGAGTGCTATTTCGCTTTTATAATAATACGCTGTTAGCCCACTGGTTACTTCACCCGTGAATCTGGCCCGCTGGCTGGTGGTTCTGGCCCGTGACTTCATAAGCGTAGATTTTCGTATAGATACATTTTCAACCCTCTTGCACCTCGGCTTTTTAGCAAAATTATTTCTTAGCAGACTTTTCCACCCCATAAGGAAACTGCCACTGACCTGCCAAATTTCATCATCTCCTCTTTCGTTCGTCTCTTTTTAATTCGTCTCCTACAAACCTGAAATTTGACATTTCGAGATCTCTTAAAAGATAGAAGATACATAAAGCACCTTCAAGAATACAAATATTTTTATACAACTGGTTTATACGTTAGTTAACCATCTCTATTATCGTCACAATCATCAGCCGACATCAGTCCACTGGATGTAAGCCTATCTCAACGGAAAGCTGAGAATCAAGAGAAGTGACGTACTTTGGAAGAAGCTGATACCTGTACATAACACCATAATTGTTCTAGGTATCTCTTCGAGTGGGAAAAAAGAGAAGTGTCAGCGCTGGCACTGCTCGCCTGGCTGACATTCTGGTCCATCTTCCGAATGTGGATGACGCCCATGCTGCTGATCGTGCCGTTTATATACTACTGGGTCTCAAGTCAGGGCAACAGTAAGTCTTATTTGAAGTTATCATTACAAAATTTAATGTCTGATTACTGGCAGAAAATTGCAGTTTTATACACTATCACTGTGTGAGATTAGTAGAATAAATGTGACACCTTTATATATAGAAATGGGCACCTTTACGTAAGAACTTTAGACAGTGCCTTCAAAATCAACACCAAATATAAAGACACACCTACGCTAAACTTTTAAAATTTGTCCGTCCTTCCTGTAGGCTGTTTTTTATTTCGTTTACGGCTTGGCTGTTTCAGAAGAGGGAAAGGTCTTTAGATTCATCTTCAAGTCTGGAATATTATACCTAACCTACGTTTTGCTGTCAAGATCTTCGTGTTTCCTTAATAATAATATACTTTTTATTTAATAAAAATATATTTTATTAGATAAAAATACATGATAAATAAGGCGGTGATTTTTTATTCTTCGAATAATTTTGTACTTAATTTTTCAGGCTTAAACACACTAGTTCCTGTACAAAGCTCATCAGAAGAAGAGGATATTGAAGATGATTTGGAATCAACAAAGGTACGTTTTTCCTCAAATAGGACCTTACAAAAGAAGAGGAGTCTTATTTTCCATAAATAACTCATTAAGTAAAATATTTCATAAGTTTTGAAATATAAACAAAATAACAAACAGCTATGTAAATAAAACATATTTATCTTCTTCAACAGGATGAAAAGACGATAAAAACAAGACTCTACGGGCTCCAAGATCTGACGTTAACAATCAAGAATGGGATCGACTACATATGTTCGTTAATAGAAAGAGTTAAAAAGTGAGTCCAATAATATATACAGGACTTTCCACAGTAAAATTTGATTTATAATGACGAGTACAACCCGATCGATATACACATATTATTATAGATTTGTCTATAGATACGTACATTGTATTTTGGTCGTGAAATCTGGGATTCCATTCTGCGCAAGAATGGAACTCCTTGCTTTCCTCTTTGTTTGCTCACAACTACAATCTAGGTATCTTTAAAGCTAAAGTGAATAGATTTCTTCTAGATCAGTTTACCTCGGCCACACGTCGCTTGAGTTGATGGCTAAACATATATATCTATATAAAGAGAAGTATACATTGAACAGTCTAAGAACACTGACGATCAAGTCATCTTTCAAAAAAACAAAAACCTAATCAAAATATGTTCATTCGTTTGGGAGCTACGTTGTCACAGACAACACAAACACAACTTAAAACCCTCTGTTTACGTAAGGGTTCAAAAAATCAAATAATGTAGGACAATGTTTAAGTAAAGCGTATCTATTGTTTATATGTAATTACTTTTCTTTTTCAGTTTGGCTAATTTCTCGGTCCCTTACCTGAGTTACTTAGCGATGACTGCAATGGTGGCCTTGACTGTGGCGCTGTATCTGATACCTATTAACTATTTGTTTATGGCTTTTGGTAAGTTGTTCTTAATCATAACATCACTTTACTTTGAAATTTTCAGGCACAGATTTTATTCTCATGCCTACCTATTAAAAAATATATAGCAATGTATATAGTAGTTATTAATAATAGTAATGAAACAAAAAAGGACTCTAGAGGAAGGGAGGTCTTCCCAGACCTTTTTAAATTAGAATGAAAATCTCGTAAGCAGACCAAAAATAATATAAACGAACAGGCTCACTTGAATTTTCCTTGCTGATAACTCCAGGACGTCCTGGCACTGACAAAGAACGATATGTCCTCGTACGTAGCACGCTACGATCTCCTTTTTGTAAGATTATCATTAGAATGTTTTTAAAGTTGTGGTAGCCCACCTGATCACTTTTGCTCGTTTTTCTGACTTATAGAGTAATACTAAAAAAAAGCACATACTGATTTTTTCAATTTTAATTGCAGCTACCATTGGTATTCCTATTTTAGTTATAGTATAATTAAGTATTACAAACTCTTGTTTATGGTTCTCTTGTGGCTGATAATATTTTTACGTAATATGAAGAAAATTGTGAATAACTTATATCTGTTACTTATTTTTTCAGGTACCTACAAGTTCCTGCGGAAATTCCTAAATCCCGATAGAGTTCCCAACAACGACATTCTAGATTTCATCTCCAGAGTGCCAGATGATAGAATATTGGTGAGTTCCCACGTTTTTTAAGCACTTATGATAGTGTAATTTTAGAATACATGAAATTGTTACACCTTGATAAGACGTGTTTGAAAAAGTTGAAATAATAATCAGATTAGCATGCTAAGTACCAATATTTAAGTGCGTTACTAATGGCGCTAGGAGTATCGAATTAGACTGAAACTGTACGAAAACACAGAATATAATAATAGTTAGTACTACGGCAACGAAACCAATAACTTACCGAACTTACCTTTGCAAGCACCTTTAGTAATACAATCGATATCCAGTAGATGGCGCTTTACAATAAAATAATCCTACTTTAAAATGTCTTATAATAATACATTTTTTTAGTTAAATAATTTAGAATGTAAATAATTAACATTTAACTAAAATAATATCAGGAATTTCAACATTACTATTTTTTTCATGGATAATTAAGTTGATAGTTTTCGTAAACTTTTTTCATTTACGTATTGTTCCATACATTTTAGTAAAGCGCTTCAAGCGGAAACGCGAAGGAACTAAAATCAGCGGTATAGATTGCTTCACTCTAATTTGAAAAAAGATTTCGAATACCTTTCAGCCCAGCAATGTATGGAACGAAACGTATACGAAAAAAGTTTTCGAAAACTATCAAATCTGCCCCCTGATCAAATGGCATTTTGTCGATCTCAAGGTACATTTTTGTCTTGAAAAGTACTTTAATAATCAATAAAATTATATAGAAAAGGTTGTGTTTTTTATTTAAACATCGCCTCATTGTTTTACTTTCTTAACTTGTGTACTTTTCACGTTCGCGTGATTTTCCAACTGAGTGGATCTAACATTAGTTTGGTGCCGCAATAGCAGTTGTCCGTAAGGCCCCTGGGGCCTTACCTACGGCCAACTGCTAACTCGGTATCAAACTAACGTTAATACAGCGCAGTTCGGAAAATCACGCGAACGTGAACCTTAACGCGCTCAGATACGGTTTGCGGTCGCGCAACATTTTTTCATCACCTAAACTGGATTGCTTTAACAGCTAGCTGTAAGGCCCCAGGACCCAGGAGAGTCACTCCACAAAACCATAGCAACTCTTGCTACTACACAATAAAGTGCAATTCAGGACGCGCGAGCGCTAACTACCTATAGCTATATTAACCTAGAAGTTGCCTCTCTGTCTATCGCGTAACTCTTCGCGTCGCGTTATCTCTGTGTATCGCGTGAGAGTGAGCACGGGAGTTCCCGCTTCCGATAAGTCGGCTACTTGTAGCTTGATAGGTACCTAAAGTGCGGAGAGCTTATACTGCAAGATTATTTAACCGACTTCAAAAAATAAGGAGGTTCTCAATGATTCGGTTGTTTGTTACTTTAGAACTCCATCATTTAAAAACTGATTTGGATTTTTAGATTGGTCCCATAGATATTTCATTAAATTTGTACAATAATTTCGTTGGTTTCGTTCAGTAGTTTTAGGTACCTACTAATTTTGAAGTCGGTTTTTTAAATTGATAATTACCTAACTCGGGCGAATAAACATAAATACAGAAAAGTATCTCCATTGTATGTATGGCTTTGGATAAGGAACCATACCACCAAAATTATGTGTGTCTTGAACGCTCTTCTTTAAGAGGGGGCATCCGAAATTGTATGCTAATTTGCCATGATATTATAACTAAACCAAATATCCGATCAACGTAATAATTGATACATATGATTTTTCAATTCATTTTCTTTCCGCCATTAAGACAGAAACAGATTAGCAAGATATTTACTCGATACTTTAATGTTTTGAAAATGGTGCCTTTTTGCTAATTTTTTTGATTTTACTTGGAAAGTACTTCAGTTACATATCTAAAATAAATAATCACCGAAGGAAAATATAGTTTGTTTTCCAGTGTTAAGACAAAATTTACCTAGATTAATTAGTACTCTCATAATAAATTATAATAAACTTAAATTAATTCCCGTGTAATATAAATAAAATGTGTGAAAACCACGTCAGTTTCTATAATAAAACTTAAATTATTTTATATTATCTTTTAATTTTTAGTTTTATCTTTCTGACTCTCTCTCTCTCTGTCTGTTTGTCTGTCACAAAGAAACACTCCGACTCTAATAGTTATATTACTGAGCATACATAATAATGGATGCGTTACGGCCTAGTCATATCCATTTTATTTGTATCTATGTTATTTTTTCGTAGTAGCTTTACCTAGTCTGTGCTCTAAGGTCATTGGCACCACTTGGTTGCCGCGTCAAGTGGTCGCGTTCGAGCCATCGATTTTTTATATTATCCTTTGTTTGAAAATACAGTAGGTGTTAATATAATCGCACTCGGAAGATAAAACCAAGGCGAAAAGCAAGCGCGTGCGTCCTTCCCCGTTGAGGCACAGTGCGGTACTGAGGTTGAACGGAGCATGTTTCGCTATTTAGATGCAAAGCGCAACAGAATAAGACTGAATATTGGACTTACCGTTTGACCGAATAGTTGCTTAGAACTAAAGGACGTAAGTCTCAAATCGAATATAATTTATTATGAGAGTACTAATTAATCTAGGTAAATTTTGTCTTAACTATGGAAAACAAACTATATTTTCCTTCGATGAGTATTTATTTTAGATATGTAACTGAAGTACTTTCCAAGTAAAATCAAAAAAATTAGCAAAAAGGCACTATTTTCAAAACATTAAAGTATCGAGTAAATATCTTGCTATTATGTTTCTGTCTTAATGGCGGAAAGAAAATGAATTGAAAAATCATATGTATCAATTATTACGTTGATCGGATATTTGGTTTAGTTATAATATCATGGCAAATTAGCATAAAATTTCGGATGCCCCCTCTTAACATGAATTTCCGGTTACGTAATTACAAACCCAATTTGGGGTCTTTAGGGGTAGGTCCTAAAGCCGAGTTTTTGAGTTTAACGTCATCGTCTGCTAGAAAAAATGAGGTTTATGACGTCAGATTTTTGATTGGACCTTTGTGTCCGAAGTTATGGACCTTCAAAAAATCGGGTATTTAGGCTCTGTCTCGCTACTTAGTAGCTCTAGTACCTAAGAGTCTTAAAATACTAAATGACCTATCGTTGGAAAGCCAGTGAAGGTCACTATCCTTGCCTGGATTGACCTGGGACAAAATGCTTGAGGAGCCGGGTATTTCAGGTCGTCAAAATCGTAAGACCTAACTTAGACTATAATTTAAACTAAAAACTAGAACTCGTAGTACTAGTAGTTGTATTTCCTAAACCAGAGCCTTAAAAAATATGCAAAAAAAATACTAAAACTTAAAATGAGCTTTACTACCTCGAGCCAAAATTTGGGCGTGGTAGGGTGTTGTTTTCTCCACTACTTTACTGGGGCAGACAGGACAGTAAATTACGAAAGACGAGGCGGTATGACCTCTATAGCTTTAGCCTGCTCAGTAATGGGCTAAAATAAATGCTAACGTGGTTAGGTGTGAATTGCGGGGATTTCTTCTCATATTGTTTATCTGTACCTGGGGCCTTACGATTTGGAAAATCACGCGACCGCAAACCGTATCTGGGCGCGATAAGGTTCACGTTCGCCCCTGTGACCCCTGCAAGTGAATCTGGGCTCCGATTATCTACGTTTAAACTGTGACTCCTGCAACTAAGTGAATCTAGGGCCTTACGGACAACAGCTATTGCGGCACCAAACTAACGTTAGATCCGCTCAGTTGGAAAATCAAGCGAACGTGAACCTTAACGCGCCCAGATACGGTTTGCGGTCGCGTGATTTTCCAACTGAGCGGATCTAACGTTAGTTTGGTGCCGCAATGACTGTTGTCCGAAAGGTTCCTGGACTCTAATAACTGCTTCCTTTGATTTTATGACTATCTACACTCAAGCATCGACCTCTGCTAGTCGCCTATGTACCTAAAGTACCTATACCTATATTCTATATTCAAAATGTCATACACAAAATGTGTTTACCAAAACTAGTCGGGACATAGTAGATAACTAACTGCCTTCGCTTCCCAGTTCACGATCAAGGTCGGATGATTGTATGGATTCGGAAATCAGGTACCTATTTAATACCTAGTTCTAGGTAATAATGTAGGTAGGTACCTATAGGTATTTTTTGAATAGTGTGGATGTTTTGTAATTTTTAAGGTTTTTATTCATGGTATTCATGAGTAGATAGGTAGGTACCTAACCTTCTTTGCAAAATATGGTCCGCCGAAGTATGTATGCGTACCTATAGAAGTTGCCTCTATCGCGTAACTCTTGTCGCGTTATCTCTGTGTATCGCACGACAGTGAACAGTGACTGAGAAGTCGGCTACTTGTAGCTTTATAGGTACCTAGAGTGCGGAGTGCGTCAGGTCTGGCCAGGCCTGCCCGCGCGAAGGTTAAGTAGGTACTTAGGTAGGTAAGTATTGTACCTACTAAAACAGTAATTACATTCCAGCCTAGAAGTTCATAGGTATTTTGTACTCATCTTTACGGTAGGTATCAGGAAAGCAGTGTGTTTGTTTGTGTAGTAGGTAGTCTAGTAGTGTACCGACTTCATAGTAGGTAGTAGTTGTGTGCTTTATTTATTTACTAGAATAAAATTACGTAAAATTTTGACGATACAGTAGGTAGGTACCTGTAATGGAGAGTGGATTTGTGCGCGTTCAGTCGGTAAATACCTACCAAATTTATCTAGAATTTTACTAGTAGCCTATGTCACTCTCCGGTTGAGAACTATAACCCATGCATAAAATCAAGTCGATACAGCGCTGGCAACGTCGCACAGCGCGGGCCTAACTCTCAGCACGAACTGGCAACGTCGCATTGTGAAACGAAACTGACCTGACTACTACGTTCTATTCTGTGATGCATTCTGTGAGCGCGAAGAAAAGCGCCATCTACTGATATCTGGTGCGCTTCTCTTGAAATGTTGCGCTACCGTAATTTTTCGTACGCCATCTCACGTAAGTTCGAGACAACCTATTGCCCGGACAAATTGTGGCGCCCTCTAAGTTTCAACAGGTATTTTGGCAAATTTCCGGGGTACGGTACAAAGTACTGCTATCATCGATCTTTTTGCTAATACGTAACGAATCTCAGAATTTCAATTTCGAAATATCAAATCAGTATGGAGTTTGAATTGTAGATACGCACACATGTAAATATTCGTATTTCGCACACAGAATTATGACGTAAATTTTCAATCATTGGGGGAGGATCCAAACCGAATCTGCCAAAAAATGTGGGCAAATAGTTACGATGTATTTTAAAACTGTGTGCATGTTTCAGTCAGTGTTACAAGTTTTTATTGGTGTTCATATGAACAGGATTTTGTTTTGTTATGTGCATTTATCTGTAAATGTGTAAAAACATGTTCCTCTCCCGCTTCATAAAATCGCAGTGTTTTTGCTGATAATGGGCCACGCTCAACAGCCGCAGCTATCTCATTCGCACGTTTTCAACATTTCAATTAAAAATCACTTAGAATTAAAAATAAAACTATTGGGCTTTATCTTTAGAATAAAATAGCAACGAAAATGTATGCAGCTAACAGAAGAAAATATGTGTAGTTTGTCGTCCTTGATATTTTAAGACATTCAAATTTAAGATCCTTTCGAGAAGTGAGAACATTTAAATGCCAAACCAATTATTAGAGAGAGGAAATAAGTGAGAAGGGTTAAATTTTGTCAGGTCCAAGCGCTTCAAATAATAATGAGATTTGTTGATCACATATTACATACTAGCTGAAACCCGCTACTTCGTACGCGTAGAGCTCGGCCTTCGGCCTCGCTAGTACAACCCGTTATAGCCTATGTGTTATTCTAATGTATAAGCTATATTATTGTAAGCTTTCATTGAAATCCATTCGGTAGTTTTTGCGTCAAAGACATCCATACATCCACACATACAAACTATCGCATTTATAATATTAGTATGATTAGTACTGTAAATGCAGGCCGCTTCCAACCGGCCCTTTTGGAGATCGATGGGAAGGCCTATGTCCAGCAGTGGACGTTCTATGGTTGAAATGATTACATCACTATGATTTGATTTTGATCTGTATATACTACATTGAAGTATCCCCATCTGTAGAATTCAATGTGGTTATCACTTATCAAAGTGGTACTATCATGGCTTTTGAATTTGAGCATTTTACAATTATGATTTGACATTTTCCAAATACAAAAAAAATCCTCATAACAAACGTAAGTTCATAAATGCCTTGATTGTCTGCCGCTGCAATTATGTACTATACAGGGCTACGTGGATAGGGTGTACTAAGCCGAAAGGGGTCCATAGTACCCATCATTATGAAACTAAACCTGAAATCGCGAAAAAAGTATCAGCTGTTTCAAACATTTTGTCGAGTGTGAATGATCGTTTTCCATGGAACAGCTGATTTTTTTCTAGTGCACAATATACATAATATATATTTCATTAAATATATGTATTAATTTGTAAGTACTTAATCAGTTCCTTATTTAATTTACAGAAACAATGGCGTGAGCTGAAAGTCCCAGAGCCCAGCGTCAGCAGGTCAGGCTCGCAGAAAAGACGGTAAAAAACTGACGATTGTCAATACGACTCTATCAAATGTGCCATACTCTACCACAAACACATCACTCTCTAATGTAGAATCTCTTTAAGAAATTATTTTATGTGAAATATTTGTATACACAACACATTGTAACTTGTGTATACTCAAACGCAACTGATTAATTAATTCTCGTACAAATACGAATGCATTTCATACTGAAACATTTAGTATTTTTTCAAGAAATTAATTTGTTTTTTGTTTGTCAGTTACTTATATTTATTAACGTTGACGTTAGGAACGTTACACGCCATCCAATCTGAATATATATAATATAATTATGTATCACCTATTTTGTGCCGTATCGTTATGGTACAACTTTTCTTTGTGTAAGTAATATAGTAAAAAAACTGATTTGATAACATGCCATTGTTTAATGTATTTTATACAACTGAAACCATGTACAAATTTTCATAAATAAGCTATGTTATGAAATTCACCTAAATAGTTATATAAAAATATTATTTTATGGTCCGCAAATTTGAAATAAAAACAGTTTCGTGACGAAACAATATTTTGAAAGTTGTGGATTTGTCTGCAATGTGTATTTTGTTCATTTTCTCAGTGTATTGAGAATCTAGAACTAAGACGTGAATATACAGACTGTTAAAACTTCGATATTAGTAGATAACTAGATATGTAAACATATATGATAAATATGTTATGTATTGTAATATTAGTAAACATTTTTGTGTCAACTGATTTAATAATTATTTTGGTAGATATAAATATGTTCTAACAATAGGCATGATGGATATTTTGTTAAAACTGTTCTACGATATTCTTACGCTTGAACTATTTCCAATAACAACTTATTTGTACAAAAAAGAGTGTTATTTGAAAATTAGTCTTATGCAAAACAGTTTTAAACTATCACACGGTATCACGGTTATATTTTTAAATCGTCGTTTGTCGTCGTAATCTTTCGTTATTTGATCTTTTTCGTTAGTTTTTTAAATTGTTTTGAATTTGCGTTAAAAGACGATGGCGTCTACTTATGACTTTGACTGGAATTGTATAAAATGGTGTCTGTTTTCCTATTCATGACGACATTCGCTCTGATTGGCGTTTCACTTATCATGACGGATTGCTGTATTTTTATTGTATTGAAATATATATTAATCTCTCTATAAAAAATACAGTTTTTGGAAGCTTCCTAAAAAAGACATTTTCCTAAACCCATTTAATTATTCAAATCACAATTTTAGTGATTTTTGTTACTGTTATCATGCCTATTAAAGTTATTTGAAAGTAACATTGAATACTGAACAATGTTATGTTAAGGTTGCATTAACTTTACACTCATTAATTGTAATCAGATTAGGTACAAACATTATTCTATTATTATATGGGTACGAAGTTAAGGCGGGTATGGACATCAGCTCGTTTATATATTTTAATAAAAACATAATAGTTAAATTTTCCGGGAACTAAAGTTTGAAAGTTTTTGATAAAAAATTTGTAATTTAACTGAGAAAATAATTAAAATTTGTTTTATATTGTTTTTTTACAGAAATTAATATTGCCAATGTAAATAATATGCCAAGGTTATTAAAAACCGATTTCCTTTACCATTGAAAAAATATATGATTTTATCGCATACGTGTGGTGTTTAGTTAATTTTAATGTTTAATAATCGTGACAACCTAATAAATCTTTCACTAGTTTGTTAGTATGAAAATGACCCGATGTTCGGGCGCTGTTAAGAGGGCTAAGGAAGTAGTAATCTCTCACGAGATATGTTAGGGAATTGTAAGACTTAATGTGAAATGTGATGATTAGCTATAGTTACCTTAGTAAGTTATTAAATAAAATACAAATGCTTTTTTGACAAAAAGTGGTTTTATTGAATGCTGCACTGGAAGTTCATGTTGAGCAATCCAGGTCCAAGCCGAAATATAATGTTAAGATTTAATTACATTTTTCTTATTTTATTTATTTATTAAAATCTGGATTTGTGTTAAGTAGCATAACAGGCGAGACGAATTTAGTTGACGGACCGCCATCTGACCAACGGGAGAGAAAGAGATTTTTTTTAAATCTTTCTCTTCATTTGGTCAGGCTGCGGTCCGGCGTACCAAATCCATACGTCTGTTAGGGCTGTTGACTTGTATGACATTATTATTATATTATTTTTATTTCTATGATTTAATTCTTTAATATAAATGTGTGTAATATTTATAATTCTAATCTTGACTATTTGAATATGGAATTGCCTACTGATGCTGAAACAAACTGATTCATAAACTCTCCTCAACCTTTAGCATTTCGTGAAAAAGTAGGCCTTTATTAAATACATACTTAAAACTAATAATTATCATTAAATAGCCATTAAATGGTAATTAAAAATGTGTTAGACTCGTCCATGTTCTAAACACAACGGTTTTCTGTACCGGTTTTTAAACTATCATGCGACGCCAATAGCCAACCAAAAGATACTAAGTATGTAGTTAGAATGTCACGAGTGTAACATTCTAAGGGTTTGGAATGCAACTGCCCTCTCTCCCTTGCGAAATAGTCAAATACATTAATATAATATTGAAATAGAGGCGAGAACGCATAACGCATTTCATGCACATTTTAGTTGTTTTGAAACCATTTTCGCCTGTGCTTTTCATGAAAGAAGTCCCCCTAACGCGGCGCTGTCATCGCGTATCTATCACTATCAGTATCATTTCTCGAGCACTTTTAACTACTTTAGGACTTGAACGATGGAAAAATTTCACTCCAAACACAGTACGAACACCTGACAACCTCCCGTTGGTCCAGTTGGATATTCCATTGGCCCAGTGGTCTGGTAGTGAACCTGCCTTCTGCGCTTGGGGACGTGGGCTCGATTGCTCGATGTTTTTCCTAAGTGGGAACTTAGGAAAAACATTTATGTGATCAACATGTGTGTTTATTCTATATGTCTATTTAAGTATGTATTTAAAAATATATGTGTGTGTATGTGTGTATATTAGTCTCTGGCAGCCATATTACAAGCTTTGCTTAGATTGGGTTCAGATGACCGTGTGTGCAAAAATGACCTGAATTTTTATTTAAACAAATTATAACGTGGATATTTAGATCCGCTATTTGTTGTGGGATTTTTTTCATGAAAAGCACTCTACATCGTCATCATCGTCAGGTAACATTAGTCGCTGCTTGAAATCGGCCTCTCCCAAGGCACGCTGCTAAGCGGTGTTCGACTTTGTCTTTTTCTTTTCATCTTCTTCGGTATTCGTTAATCATTCATTTAATACATAACAGAGCCTTTTAAGCTGTAAGCCCGGGTACCAACGTTGATTCCGTTGACTGGCGCCGGCTCTGGCACATTTAGTTCCTTCCAATCGTTCTGTAAAGAGATAACAATTTATTGCGATAGTTGTAAAAAATATTTTATAATGCCTACTGATAACAGCTGATTTTGGTTTGATTGGTTTCGAATGAATTTTTTTGATAAAGAAGAGATCTTAACAGTAACTTAACAATAATCAGAACCTTATCGTCGTTTACCACCAAGCGAGTTGGTGGACAAACGTGGCTCTTTTCCCGATAACAATAACCGACAAAGCGCGAGTCAGACTCGCTGATCGAAGGTTCCGTACCACCGCCATGGGTTACGCAAAAAGGGTGTACTGAGCCGAAAGGAGTCCTAAGACCCATAATTTTGAACAACTTTTATTATGAGAGCAACTCTGAAATAGCGAAAACGCCAAAGCTGTTCCATAGAAAATGGTATCTACAAAATGTATGGAACAGCAAATTTTTCTTTTTCTTTTGCGAAATATTTTCGCAATTTCCCGGTCCCATAGTAAGAGTCGTTAGTAATAATAAGTGTAACGGACCCTTTTCGGCTTACTACACCCTTTCCACGTAACACTGTATTTACCAAAGTTCAGGGTTCAGTTCGGGGTTGTTAGCGCAAGTCCGACTCATACTTGGTAGAATTTAATATTTTCTTATTTATGTTGTTTAGAGTTATCTACCTAATCAAGCATCAAACTTGATGATTATGTACAGGCCTACGTTATAGTTTTTACAGTAGAGCAAAAATGTGAACAAAAAATGTTAAATTTGTTGTTTGTTGAATGTTGTTGGTTTCTTGTATAATATTTTTTAACGGAGAAGGGAGGATGGACGTATGGCATAGGCTTATTCATATAGCCACGCCCGTTAGCACGGAACCCTAAAATGATAACGTACCTAAAAAAAATGTCCTTACCAATATTTCCGTGTCCGGTATCCTTGAAATAAAATCTTCTAAATCGTTATTCAATATTTTTTCTGATCTCAGGTAGTTTCGAGAAAATTTATAGATTCCTAAAAAAAAGAAAAAAAAAAGATTTTAAAATATAATTAAATACAATTTAGTATGTTCTGTAATGAGTGCGTTGCTGGCAGCGATGATGATGGCCGAAAGCACAGCGTAGCGCATCGTAGCGCAGGTCCAGGCCATCACAGCGCGGTCAGCATTGCAGCCCTTGATGGAGTTGATGGACAAGCTAAAATAAAACCGAGACCGAAAGGGCTGCAATTACGAACAAGCTTGAAGGCCGAGAGCGTAGCTAAGCTTAGTTCGAGGCCATCATATCGTGGCCAGTAGTGCAGTCATTGCGGACTAATGCGGACCAAGGCTTGTATAGTACTTTATTCAGACAATACGAGTAATTTAAATAAAACCAGCTGTAAGTTTTTTTTTATATTATGCAATGATGCTTGTACTACCTAAGTACCTCTTACGTATACAGCCAATATCTGAATATAATATATTCACATTCACACTCACGGTCACACTCACGTTCACACACACACACACACTCTCACACACACTCTCTCCCACACACACTCTCACAAAAACACTCTCTCATACACACTCTCTCGCGCACACTCTCTCTCACACACTCTCTCTCACACACACTCACTCTGAAACACTCATTCTCACACCCTCACACACTCACTCTCACACACTCACACCCACACACACACACTCACACCCACACTCCCTCAAAGGAAATTGCTGGTGGCTAAAACGCATCAGCAATGAAACTCCATACTACTTTGTTGGCGCCTATTCGAGTAGCATGGCAAGAGCAACTTTGCTCAAAGAACGTTGTCGAAATAACGACCACATTACAAGCATTTTTGTAAAATATACAGGTACCTATGTATAATATGTATATATTCTAGTTTATAACTTACCAAAAATCATCATAATGTAATTAAACGGTATCAAATAAAATCCTGCTGACGCAATGATTAGCAGCATCATGGTGATGTAGCTCAGAAAAGGCACTTTAAAGCTTGCCAGACTGAAACAAAAATTATAAAAGAACGTCAGGGCTTTTTTTCCTCCAGCACCTATCAATATCTGGTTGCCTGTTCAATAGAATAATATGATATAGTTATACTATACCTACATACAATGGTAACACCGGAGTTTATTTTCATAGTACCTAACACTAAAAAAATAACAAAGATGATGTTTTCATAACTCTACAAAAGTCTGTAGTTTAAGTCTTCACCACTTTACTAGAGCATGACTTGAACTTGACCGTGACTTAATTAGCTTGATTCTGACTCCGACTATGACTTGTTTAACGTTATTTAATACCTTGTAAACTTGTTTATTATTCCGACTAAAGGAATCAGTATCATGAAAAATAATTAAATAACAATGATACTATGTTTTTACCGCTGCATTGCCTGGGTTTTAAACAAAACGTACCATGTGTCACTTTGGAATAGAGTGCTTTCTATAAGTGAAAGAATGTTAACATACAAAGTTACAAACCTACATACTTTTTTAACCCCCGGCGCAAACGGAGGGGTGTGTACCTATATGTTTTTTAGTTATAATTTTTAGTAGTTTTAGTTCTTCATTTGTTTTTTCTTTGACATATTTTTTCTGTTATACTTAAATAAATAAAACACTGTTTTAATCTATCACGGTTGTTGACTAAAGTTATATGATTATTTAGGGATTTTAGGGTATAATAACCGTGGTAAGGTTGTGGAATGAGTCTTCAGTCTTCCCGTGAACATGGTTCATGTAATTGCACCGAAATATCGGGAGCTCATTCCACAACCTTACCCGGGTAAATATCCCGTAAATAATCATATAACTTAAAAAAAAATAACAATTTTACAGGAATAGCTGAAGGATGAAAATTTCTGGTACTTACTTATAAAGTTTCTCTGTTAATGAACCTATGTAATCTACGCTATTTGTAATAGTCAACGTCATTTCTGGAAGCTCTTGTAATCTGTCTGTTAAGCTTTTCTCCATTTTCACTCTATCGAGGATTCCCTTTGTTTCTTTGTCTGGAGTGTCTATTACACCGTAATTTCTCATATACGATTTCTCTAAAAGAAAAAAAACTATCGTTTTATCTGAGTATTATCTGATTAGATTCATCATCTGCAATTAATTCCTGATTTCTCATGAAATCCGGAAGACATTGTTGAAGTTGCAGCTTCATGGCAGCATCATCATCCATGGCAAGGCAACAGCTCTATTTCTCGCCGTCAATACTACCGAATGCAGCAACTGTGCCACTGGTATTTGAAGGGACTAGGTTGGCTTTGTAAATGCCCGCAGGGGGGAAATGCACAATACACCCCCAAATGTCAGTGCAAGTCTTTTCGACACAATCTCGAACAAAAAAAAAAACACTTTTATTGTGCGAACAGCTAGTCTGTGGAATGCCTAACTGGTTATTTCCAGATAGTTACAATCTGGGTGTCGTCAAGTCGCGAGTGAATCTGTTTCTTCTGGGCAAGTGTGCTCTATCGTAGTCAGCATCATCGCTTAACATGAGGCATGGTGGCAGTCAAACGCAAGCTATGAACAATACAATGAAAGAAGATACCTGATAAATAATTCTAGATATAATTATACTTTTACACCATGAGTTAGCAGGCACAGGGGTATCATCATCAGCTAGTAAACATCCACTGCTGAACAAAGGTATCTCTTAGAAAAAGGTCATGCATTAATCTCCACGCTTGGCAGGTGGCTTGGGGATCGTAGTACGTTCACTGTGTACTAATAGGAAGCTGATGCCCATCCTCCGGTGGTTCTGGTCGCAGTTTTACGACATAACTGGGTCCATACAGGGGTATGATTTGCCTATATATAGTGGATATGATGGCAGTCAAACGTAAGCCTATGTATACCTAGATTTTAAAAAACTTCAGCCTATGTCGCGTAATACCATGTTACATGATCTACTACCTCACTTGCCCATCTTGCTATCAGCTGTAACTCTCTGTAACTCTGCATCTTGCGCAGGGGGGAATTCTATCTGACTGGAGGGCATCCTATTACATTTGCCAATACGCAGTTTCCAGTCTAGAACCCGTGTACTCCGGTGATTGTTAGTTTAGGTAATTAATCAGTAGTTCATTGAATAAATCTTACGGCAATGTCGATTGGTTATCCAAAAGTAACAGAATGGTGTCAACAATAGTAAAGGAGCAGTCCACAGTTTGAAATGGTACCAGAAAAGCAACCAGAAGATAAGAACTGCAAAGGACAACTCTTGGTTTTCCCACTCGAAAAGGCGCCTGAAAACAAAAGAAATATTTAAGTTTACGAATATTTGCTCTAGATGAATGGGGAATAGAAGAAGAACATGAGAATTTCAAGAAAAAAAACATTAATTTATTGGGATATTTGGAAACATTCCGAGGAGTACCTACATGTGTAATAATCATTATGATAAAAATGCAACAATATAGTCTATTTCAATGTCAGAAGGTTTCAGTCATGTGGCTTATGTACGTTTTTCTTTTCATTCCTATCATTTGTCATAAATTGGTTCGTCTCTTATTATTTACATCTTCTTTCACGGTCCGCACATACCTTCAATGCACACTACTACAACACATATCCATGTGTATAAAAATATGAAACGCGTTGATGTTTTCGCGCTCTGTTCAAAAGACATCAACGCATGTACCGTTTTTCCTCCAAATCACTGAACGGAAGGAGATGCCCTGGGACTCGCTGATATCTTTTGAATCCCTTCAAAATATATTGTCATCAAAATATACCCCTTAAAATACATGATCAAGTGGACTTCCGACAGGACATTTGCTTATGTAGGTTTATTCGGGATAAATAAATAAATATTCGGGACATTTTTGTACACGTTCATCTGACCCGAAACTAAGTAAAGCTTGTACTATAGCTGAGAGACAGATATACATACATTTTTATTTTTTTATATATACTTAAATAGGTAATAACGCCCAGATATAAAACATTCACAAAGTTTAGTATATGAATGTTTGTTCTAGTTGGGAATCGAACCCACACCCCCAAGTGCAGAAGGCAGGATCACTACTAATTGAGCCAACGGGGCTATCAAACGTTACTATACGTTATTGCACGTATTTATTGTAGGACTACCCAAAAATAGTGATCATTATCAAAATCAACAGTTTGTATACCTACACCCGTTTTCTGAAAGGCTGATCAACACAATAATTAACTAACACGTTGTTAAATCTCATGTTAACTGACGTGATTGGTTGAACGAAAAAACAACAGCCAATTAAGTCACTGTATATATGGTACTAAGACGTGGTCCTTATCTGTTGGCCTTTTGGAAAAACTCAGAGTCACACAGCGGGCAATGGGCAGGCCACATCGCTCGAAGAACCGATAGCTGATGGGGTAGAAAGGTTCTTGAGTGGAGACCACGAACCGGAAGACGCAGCGTAGGTAGCCCTCCCACTAGATGGACTGATGACATTGTGAGAGTCGCTGGCATCCAGTGGATGCAAAAGGCAGTGTCGTTCAGTGTGGGGGTTAAAGAGGGAGTCCTATGTTCAGCAGTAGACGTCTTCTGGCTGATGATGATGATGATAATTAAGTCACTTGATATGAGTTTTGACAATAGATTAAATTGAACAGGCTTTCAGAAATTAGGTGTCAGAGGTAGAATCAAACGTCACTACAAAAGACATCAACGCGAGCATTTGTATATCAAACATGCATGATCTGCTGACCACCACAGCAGGTAGTTTATTTAATGTATATTCGGCTTATATGTTTATTTGTAGACGATTCACGTCCAAATTACATATTTTATTAAACGCAATAAAACTTCCTTACTGTTTTTGTTGTTTTCTTGTAGCTAAACCTTATCAGATACATACCTACATAGACATACGAATGCCTACAGTAAAATTACTACTCAACAATATTTCAAAAGTACCAAGGCCATACTTTGTATTTCTTAGTTAGATTATAATTACTCGTTACAGATTAAAACAACACACTATTTCGAAATCACTTGTAATATTTATTTATCGTTTTAATATTGATTAGCTACATTGTCTTTTTACGAGTCTAGTGCACGTGCCTGATAAGGAGTTAGAGACATTGACCAACTAAAACTACAGGTATCACAGATTAATATTCTTCAAGGCTTCTTAGTTCTGGTTAAATTAGCACGTTTGTTATTATTTTTTCAGGATAATATCAAATACTAATATTTTGAAACGAGTATGTTGAAAACAAAAGAAACTACTATTTCATGTTGTTATGAAATCAGCTTTATGTTCGTCATTTCATTACAAATTATTATTGATGTGAAACATTTGATCACCCAGGTGATTAAAATGGAATAGACCCTATTGGCGTGCCTTGGGAGTAAAACTGACTCGTATGCCGTGGCGGCAAACGATATTACACACATGACGATCAACTATTTTATTAAAATTACTGGACAGCTTAGAATAACTACTCAGAGAAGGTAAGTTTCCAAACAACGCCTTCTCAAAACGTAAGCTACAAATTCGCTTTGTAGCTTACGTTTCGATTGGTATTTTAAACGATTTAAGCAAGAAAATTAATGGATTACCTGTGGAATGTCACACCATAACTCTTATGCTGCTTTTCTTATTTGTTGTGGTACGATTTCACCGCGCAAATTGTCATAGTAAAATTTTTTTTTTTTTTTTTTGGAGCCATATATGACTACATTTGAATGGCTTAAAATTAGCGAATGTACTTGGTTTCTATGAGTAGTTAGTTATTCTAAGCTGGACAGTATGTATCGTACCTTTTCAAATGAGACTACAACTATGTAAGGAAACATGGCAAACTTAACCAATCAAGCAAAAACGCCATGTCTGTTAAGAGTTGGACTTGGACATCTAAAAAATCAAACCATATTACGTATTTGTATACATTAAAATTAAACGAGCCATGTTTTTAAAATGGTAAAACATTTAGAAACAACTTACAATAAGCCTTTATAAAGGGGGAGTTAAAATTAGCCAGATCTAATCATCGGGAAAACTCGAGTGATCACGAACGACCGTGTTTCGAGAAAAATAATTCTTATGGCTATGGCTTATGTATGTATGAGCCAATCAAAGAACGCCCACCTGTACAATTATTTTTGTCTGTAAATTCTGACATAATCTCTGTGCCTATCATACTCTTTGCACGTTTATGCTATTGAACGCACTTAAGAGATATTGGAGGAGACGAACTTTGGTATACATCTAAGGAAAGGATAAAATTTTCATTTGAATAATAAGTAATGAATATGAATAAATAATAATAATGTTCTTTAAATAATGAGCCAATTAAATACCATGTTTGAGAAAGCACACTAACATGCTCTAGAATGGGTAAACCAACATGTTTCAGATATCTGGAAGCAACCAAATAGAATATATTTATGTGTAGATTACTCACTTGTAGTTTTCATTGATTTTGGCGAGAAACACAAACAAATCTCGTGTAAATTCCATATTTTTGTAGACAAGCGATAGGTCAAACTTCTGTGGTTTTTTTAAGTATTTCACTTCACGCGGCTGAAACACTCTGAGAGACGCCTTCACCTACAATAACAAAATATTAAATATATAAATTGTTTTTAGGGTTTCGTACCTCAAAAGGAAAAAACGGAACCCTTATAGGATCACTTCGTTGTCCGTCTGTCTGTCCGTCTGTCAAGACCCTTTTTCTCAAGAACGCGTAAAGGTATCAAGTTGAAATTTATATTAAATACTTGGGTCTACGGTTTCTTTCGGCTGTAAAAAATAAAAGTTGTAAGTCAACGCAATCAAAAGATATGAACGTTTATGTCGTATATTTTGCGATTTCACAGGGGAATCAAAACCTATAGGGTACTTCCCGTTGACCTAGAATAATGAAATTTGGCAAGAGGCAAGGTCTCATAGCACATATATAGGAATAAATCCGAAAGTTATAAATTTGAAGTTATATCATATAAAAAAAAATGCTATTACAAACTTACATTTTGTAATTGGAATGTATGGAAGAACCTTATTGTCAACTACAAACTTAAGTTTGTCTTTCAATATTTCAACTTCAGTTAGTTTTTTTTTGGTCTCGCGCTCTGAGGGTTCCGTCCAACGGAACCTTCAGAGCACGAGTCCTACTCGTACTTGTCCGGTTTTTGTTGCTGATAATCTTCAGACAGCTTAACAGATTTTCATGAATCATAGCTAAGAAAACTCTCGATCAAGTCACCTTTCAAACAAAAAAAACTAAATAAAATTTGATTCAGCCGTTTGGGAACTACGTCGTGTTGTGATTGTGCTTACTAATCACTACAATGTAAGGACGAAGCAAGCAATAATACAATTTTAAACAACATAAAATTTTGTGATCAACATACTTCTTCATATTGTAGAACACTTTGTTCATTAACCAATATTTTAATGCAAGTGACTTAAGGCGAGGTTTTACCACTTTTAAGCAACGCTTATTACTACAGATGACAATAAGGCTTGGTTTATTGTATTGAAGTCGCATTTAGCGGAGCAAAACCATGGCGCTTACACACAGTCGTGCGTTTCGCTACTTCTATTTTAGAGGTTTTACTCATATATTTCGAAAAGTATGGCTTTCATGTAAAATGTAACTTTCCGGTTTCCTTCATAATTAAGAAATCTGTATATTAAGATATCACAGACATAATTTAATAAATAGGTATTTTAATTAATCAAAAAAAGAACAGGGAGAACGGTGCAAATAAGTGTTACTTTCATATTTTTTCTATAAAGCCAAATAAAGAATCATGTTTGGGTCTATGGTGATTCCTAGATAATCATTCAATTTTGATATGACACCGTTTATAATCTTTTTATTTTTATTTTTAAGCTAAGCATGGAAGTGACAGTACACTTAAACTAGAATGACCAAAAATCGCTAAATGTCGGAAAAGAGGGCCTTAAATGTTTCAGTTTGTATATAAAAATAAATTTCATTTTTAATTAGGTTAACACAGGTAGGTTGTACGTGTTGAATACTCACTGGATTCCAAAAGAGCGACATTTCCAACAGTACCCTCGGGCAGTTTCCTTTGGCGCTACTTCTATTGCTCTTATCCTTCAGAGCGTACCACTTCATGTCTCCGTTCCTTATCTTTAGCAACGGTATGGATATCCTGCCCAGAGACTCATTGTGGAGAGAAGTCATCAACGAGCTGTCATACACTTTCAGATCTAGGGTTGACGTGACGTCATATACATTACTAAAACGAAATAAGAAATGTTAGTAAGAACAAGACCAAAATGCTGCAATTTTTCTGGCACAATATAAGCATCCAGCGTGGTAATGCCGCTAGCATTCTGGGTACGCTGCCAAATAGAGGGCTCCAGCATTTGGATCGTCTTTACACCTTCAACGGTCTATGGGCAGTCCAACCATTTTTGTATATTAGGCCAATTAGTTTAGGTTTTTAGTGTTAGTTTAAATTTTGTTTTGTTAGTATAAGAAAACATCACATTACTAGCTTCACTACATGCACGGTCTATCTAAAATTAATGTTTTACAACCTCTTATAGCCTAAACGGCTTGACCGATTTTGATAGATTGTCTTCATGGCTAGAGTATCATATAATATTTTGCAGTCGGGTATTTAGTTTTTTTATAATATACTTTTATGTTTGTTTTTACTAAAGGGGCGATGATAACATGATGACATTCGACTGACCCTTGGGCCATACTGGACAAGAGTGGCAGAAGATAGAGAGCAATGGAGACAGTTGGAGGAGGCCTATGCCAAAAGGCACACCGAACTAAGAGACATTTTATAAAACTGTAGAAATAATTTATGTTTTATCTTATTCGGAATAAATGGCTATTGTATTGTATTGTATTGTATTGTATAAAGGGGCGAGAACTTATTTCTGATACCTCTGGTGTTACAAGAATTCATAGGCGACGGTGACTGGTTACCATCAGGCGGCCCGACTGCTAGTTAGCCACCTATGGTATATATAAAAAAACTTGTTTGTACTTACAATACAAAACTCTTATTCCAACTGGGTTCAGCGCCGCCGCGCACGCTGTGCGTCCTGACCCTCTCGTTATCCACCTCCAACGAGCAGTAGGCGCTAGGCCTTCCATTGAGACCCTTCGCGGAGACCACCTTCACAAACAGCTGGCCCACTAACTTTGGATTGAAAATAGCCTGTGGACAAAGTAAAGCTTATTTATGATTTCACTTATTGTTCTAATTATAAAAAGTTCTAAAGGTCTAAAAATCAAAATACATTTCATTCATTCAACAGCTGTGCCGTATATTTTATCGAGTGTCAATGACCGTTTTCTGTGGAACAGCTGATATTTTTTTCGCAATTTCATTTTCAAGTTTGTCCCATAGTAATTTAGTCTCTTCTGCCATACTTGTTCCTGGCAAAAATGTAAAATTCATCTTTTGCAAAAAAAAAACATAGTTATGAGTACTATGACCTCCTTTCGGCTTAGCATACCCTTGGCCGCGGGGCGCTGTTAGTTTACATACATGCTTGTTCTCCAGTTGAACTTCTTCCGATTCATCTATATCGACGTCTTTCCGCCTAGTGATGTTGCAAATGGTTATCGACAGATGGACTACTCCATATCCATCGTCTAACTGCTGCCATATCTCGTGAGTTCGCTCTTTCTCCAACTGTGATAAATCTAGCACTGCACTGCAACACATAAAACATTTTTTAATAGCCAATGTTGTCCCTGGTGACGGCCCAAGCCGAGGCTCGTACCTTAGAAGTGCCCTTGCACTAGTTACTCCAAAACAAGTCAGGCCCAACGTCATCTGCGTTTGCCAACTGCCCATTCACGCTATCGAGGCCGTCTGAGGTCAACAGCAATAGCCATTCATTTAATTTTAAAAAACTCTATCTTGGGGTCCCGGACAATGAAGAGATGGGAGAGGCCTTGATATCAGTTCCCACTGCTGGGTCTCTCCACATCTCCTTCTATGTTCCCCTTTCCTGTGCAATGTCCTGCCATTCTTTGCAGAATACATTTACTTGTGTTCTGCAAAATTTTTTAGTTATTGGTATTTATTTATAACTGAAATTATTATTAAAATTAATTTTTAGAAAAAAAAACCGACTTTAAGATTATATCTACATGTACAAACTTAAACTAAAAAGTAGTAAAAATATAGTTAAAACAGATATTGAAAGTTCTCATACAAAACTGTTGCTGAAGGGAACCACAAACCAAAGTCATCTGTGTATTATATATTTTTGGTTTTTGTTGTTTTTTTTTAAACCACAATAATTTTTCATAAAATTTTGGTAAATGGTACCACATCGGAAGTATGACCTACCAAACAAAAAAAATATCATCATAATCAATTCATAATTGGCGGGGTAATCGCGCAACAAACATACAAAAACATTCAAGTATTGATTTGAGTATCTCCTCCTTTTTTGTCGGTTAAAAATAATAATTAACAATATTATATCCTTAACTTCACTATTTTTACTTTATTTTCAATGTAAAAGTAAGACTACCCAAATACTAAAAGGCATGGATTATAAAGGTACTGAATTGTATATCACTGACAATTTTGCCAGTTAAGTCATTAATGATACTTAAAAATATATAATACTAGCATACCTATGCTATGGCTATAGCTATGTTATAAATTTCGATGTTTCTTAATAAATTACAACTGTACTGTACTCACAGTTCATTTATAATTGTATAATTTTCTATTTAGAAATTATTAGGTACTAAATTTGTGTAATATTTGTATTTTTTTTTTTTTTTCTAAATTTTATACTAATTAAATTTGATTTTATATCTTTATTTAAGACATAATATTTAATTTTTAAATACTGGGAGAAGCCACTGGCTTCCGAAACACAGTTTTTTTACTAGTTCGGAGCCAGTGGATTCAATTGTTTTGTTTGTATTTTTCTTTGTTCCAAATAAAGATTATGATTAACATATCTGTATCGGGTTAGATACTGCGAGTTCACCTACAGAGTTTGTATTTTCATGTCTGTTTTCCGTCTTTAAGTTTTATTCTGGCTCCAACTTAATTCAGTTCGATCTCTGTTGTCTTAGCAGTAGCACGTCAGACGTTAATACAAACCACTGTTGTATGTAGTAGAAAAATATAAATATAATAGTAATAAAAGTTGTATATAATGACGAGTAATACACAATGATATCCTCGAATATATCCGTCGTCTAGAGCACAGAAGACATAATACCACATCTACAGATACACCCAGTATCTAAGTATATAAAGATTCTGTTTATTTTTTATTGTTATTTCTCTCTATTTCATACGGTAATAAAAAACCAGATAATTTTTTCCTAACGAGATCGTTTTTGTCATAATAACTTGGCTAAAGGGTCTATCATTTACCTCTAAAGCATTCTTACAACTTTTTTAAATTAAATTTTGCTCACGCTCTCGGTCTCTTTACAGTAGAGAAAGTGCAATAGTTCAATATAATATAAGAATGCAAAGCAGAGCTGCAGTGCAGCCTACAAATATGCACAAACCTGCCCATGAAGGTTTTTTGCTTCCCCTTGTCCCACAGGGAAACACTGAGTATGTGGTCTTTGAAGAGGTGGAGTTGAAACCGTTCCCGCCACATTGGCTGAAGCAAGTTCTGAACCGTCTTGGACTTTAATGTTTGTGAACCCAACCTAAAAACAAATTGTAATTTCTTAACTCTATAATTTGAAACACCTCAAGTTTTGTGAAATCAATTATCTGTACCTAAAGTTTTGACAATTCAAGGGGATACAAATATACCTACTCGTGCTTACCGTATTTTACAGTATACTCCATGAGACATTCCATCGGTGGGTGAGTTCGGCAGCCCCTTCGCCTCCACCAAGACTATGCTCACCAACGTCCCCCATCCCCCTGATGATTTCTTTACTGGAGATTCCAACTTTTCACTCTATAAAAAAAAAATTGCTTGAAACATTTAATTAACTAATCAATAACAAATCAATGGGGCGATCTTTTTTTCTTTTTTTTTTTGTTATGTAGCGTTTCCATTAAAGTTACAGGGCATATTACTATTCAGGGCCACACTCGCGTCTAGACGAAGTCCACCGCAAGAAAGAGTTTCTATCTATCTATCTTATTGTTAAAAACAGTCCACGTACGAAGTATCTCATCATCATCATTTCAGCTATAGGACGTCCACTGCTGAACATAGACCTGGACCATCGATCTCCAAAAGGGCCGGATGGAAACGGCCTGCATCCAGCGTTTCCCTACGTTATATTTTAGGTCGACTGTCCACCGGAGTATCCACTTACTACTTACTTGAGGTTCAAATTTAGCTCTGACAGCTGCACTGCAGTATAGTTATGTGTTATGTACATAGCTATGGTCCAAATTTTGCTCTATCAGCTGCAGTATAGCTATGTACGTAGCTACTATAAATTCTGATCACTTTTTCTAGGTTTTTCAACCAATACAAAAATATTTAAAGAAAATATTTTTGTTCTGAATTTTACAATGTTATTGTAAAGATGTGTAATGAGTAAAGATACTCGGCTGCATTGGAATGCAGTTATGTTAGTGCTTGACAAGAGGGCTCCGGGATCTACAGAGGAACGCACCGAAGTCCTTTGCGCTACGGGTCCTCCCGACACAACTGCGTGTTATCTTGGCCCGTCCCCGAGACAACGTTGGTCACACAACGTTGTCATTCTCTCCTGGTGCTCGCTGAAGTGGATGGTCAGAGCCCCAACTTTGACCACCCCGAGCCCAAAAGTCTAGGTAACTAATCCGATACTGAATTTAATACCAACCTTTTCAGCAATACTCGAAAAAAGAGCTGTAGTCTCACTTTTGGACAAGTCAGTTGCGCTTTCACTAGTCGGACTGGCAGGGATCGAAGGGCTCGTTGGAGATACGGGGCTGGAGTCAAACACTGCACTGCCCCTCTTCCTGATTGGACTCACGAGATTTACCAACGAACTGGGGCGCCATCTACAATAATTTTTCAATACATAATACCAGTGCTCGAAATGGACCGGAACGAACCGGAACGCCGTAACGGTTCGTGAAATTAACGTTCCGTTTCGTAAAGGAATCCAACGACACCTCAGTCGTCAAAATCAGTCAAGCCGTTTAGGTTAAAGGAGGTACTACAAGAACCCAGAAACATACATAGGTACATGCTTACATACTACCCAAAAACATTACCCTCCTTCTTGGACAGTCGGCTAAAAGTTCGCATGGTTTGAGGGGGAAAAGGGTTCTTAATTCGAGTGTAATTTTTTTAACTTGCTGTTTTTTTTGTTACTTCATAGCTTCCTCATTTATAAACCGATTTGGAAAAATATTTTTATTTGAAAGGATTTGGTACTTTCAGATTAGTCCCATAGAACTTTCATCAAAATCGGTTAGTGGTTTGCTTTGTAAATCAAAATAACTGGAAAAAATATGTCATCCAAGGATTGAAATTGCGAAAATGCGAAATTGCGTTATACTAAATTTGAATCAGATTTTAATCAATTTGATTTTAGGATGCAAGTTTAGGTTGGTACTAGTTCAATGGTCAAGTACCTGTACCTAGTAACTAAATATTAAGATTACTGGCTGGTCTTAGGTTCCTGCATTACCTTATGTACCTACCTACTATACGCGCTGTAGGCAAGGTATTAGGTCAGTACCTAAGTACTATATTACATGATAGATTTAGATATTTTTTTTCGTGTTTTGTATTCATATACCAACGAGTAGGTAGGTAAACAAATTGTTTGCTAACGCGATAGTAAACGGGGTAGGGTAATCCACCAATATTCAAAAGCATAGATTTAACCACAGACCAGAAAACAAAAAAGATTTGATAAGGTGGCGAGGCATGTGAACGCATCTTGTCTAAATCAGGTGTGATGCCTTTAGTCAAACTACGTTGTACTAAGGCATATCTCCCTTGTTTGTCTGATCTGAGTATTTAACATTACCAAGAAGACCACACTAAAATTGTGGACTGACTCAAATAAACGACCGTTTACATAAAAACCAACAGTATTGTTATACCGATACGACTCATTTCTCAAATGTGTCGTGCTTCCTGCATGCAATTAAATCACTTCATAAATCACTGCATATTAATTATATATGTGTTAAAATAAGTTAAATTGCAGCGCCCTAACAGGGTCTTTGTGCCGACATGTAGGTTTAAGGACCTCATGTAATGTGTACACTGGCAAAATAAATAAATAAACAAATAAACATATTGTTGCCGTTTTTGGCGCGTCGTTGTTGAATAAAATTCGTTGGGGTAAGAACATGAGTCAGCATTTCTCATTAAAATTAGAAAGTATTATATTACATTAAGTAGAACAATATTTGAAGCTTACAGATTAAGAGATCCGGTTTTGTTCCGAAGGAAAACTCCATTTTCAATAGCACTACTCGCTTCGGTGTCCACCGAACCACCTCGTCTACTTCGCGGATTTTTGTCACCCTCTAGCGATGCGTGCGGCAGCATGTTTACAATTAAACTAAGAAACATTGTTACCATATCTCAAAACATTATTGTTTCTTTACCCTTCAAATCTCTTACGAAAACCGATAACTCTATAATCGAATTGCTGAAACTGATACCAAACAATAATATCACTATCATGCACGTCACGTCTTATCGTTTACTTATCCCTGATTTCTGTAAGGCATTCTTCGATTAGTCGATTAATTTTCTAGTATATAAAATTTTAGGCTGCATCTTTTTTTACTAGGTACCTAGGTACTAGTTGCGTCCCGTGGTTTCAACCTCGTGGACATTCCCTTGAGAACTGTATAGTCTGTATATCTACATTATTTCGGGACAAAAAGTATCCTACCTCATTCTCGAGCCCTCCAACTATACAAAACCACGTCAATGATGCTGCTGATGATACCTAAATAGAGCAGCGCTCTATATATAGTGCGAGCTCTACCTATACCTATATATACATAACAGGAAAAATCACATAACTACCGGGAAAATAGGGTTATGTAAAATTACGTAACCATGTAAAATTACACAAAGCTGTGAAATTACGTCTTTCTTGGGGCAACGAGAGTTACCCCAACTTTTATGTAATTTTCAATGAAAATGTTTAACAGTGTATCGAGCGTCGCTCTATATAAAGGTATCTTATCTTGTAAAGCGTGGGCGACGTGGGCCATCGCCAGGACGAGTAAATTTTATTGTCGCGTTTAAAACGCCGAAAAAAATGGTGGCCGTGCGGGCGTGCGGTAGCATGGGCAACGGCAGCAGGGTGCAAGAGGGTGCATTGCGCCAAAACTTGTCTGGAAAGAAAATAACTATGTAGGTACATAAAAAAATACTGGAGAACTAAGAAAATAGGTACATTTATCTACATAATATACTTACATGTATTAGTTATTAGTATAGTAAAATGTGTAGATGCAGATGCACCTCCCGGGAAGTAATCCTGGCGAAGCCCATGCCCGGTTCGATCCTCGGCTCTGCACCAATGACCTATTTGGTACCGAAATAAATAATGTGCAGTTTCGATGTCATCGCTCAAAAACAGTGAAACATCGTGAGGATACCGGTAGGTATGTCCAACAAATTCAAAAGTTCAAAGACATAAAATATGCCATGATCAACATGCACTGGGCCAACATGGTGGAATAGGACCCAACCTCGCTCTGAGAGAAGGCGTGAGTCCCAGCTGTGGGAAACATGGCTGAAATGATGATGATGATGCATGCAAGAGGAACAAACAAACCATCTTGGCGGCTAGGAGACGATGCATTTGAAATTCCTAAATTTAAATTTCGAAATTTGTATGGAACTCGATTCGTAGGTATTTTACGTACCTATCTAACTAACGAATATTCGTACTTACTTCATCGTCTTCAAAAATCCAAAGTGATACCTACCTATTTAACTTATGTATAGGGCTATAAGGTATAGGTGTCTATTATGTCTTCTGTGGTATAGGGTAAGGTTGGCATTATTTTGGTCATCCTAGTATAGGTTACCGCGTAGGGCAATCCAGGATTTCATTTGGGGGGGGGGGGGGGCATTTTGCCAAGGTTCGAAGGAAACAAATCGAAAAATTGAGTCGAATGTATGGAATTGCTAGGTGTTTTGCCCCATGAACCTCCCGTCCATTTTTTTCTTTTCTTCCTGCGAGTATTTTGGTGTCTCACGTCTTGTTCATTTAGCAGTAACAATAATATGCGATTAGTTACGCTATCTATTGTCGAGTAGTAAGTTTTTCATTAATTCATTCGCCAAAAGATGGCGCTGTGATAAACCTTAAAGCTACTCCCCGCTCGGTGCGCTATTTTCGGCGTCTATTTGCGTTTGTTTGCGCGTCAGTTTCGTTCGTGTGGCGCTAGTGTTGTTAAAATCATTACTTTTTTCTGATATTTTTGTGTTTTACGAGGTTATGGAGTGTGAAATCAGTAAAATTCTGTGTTTTTAATGAATATTACTAACTACCAAAATGGAGAAAAGAAAAGAGACTCTAAGTTCTCTAAAACTGTGTCGGTTTTGTCTCACAGCAGAAGAATCGCTCATTTCGTTGTACGACAACAAGAACCGAGCGCCAAAAAATTCAGTACCATTTGCACTGAAAATTCTAGCATGTATCGCGATAGAGGTAATGCCGTATGCAATAATACTTATTTTGTTTAAATTACACGTTCTGAATGCTATAAATTTTAAGCGTAAATTATCATGTTCTACATCCAATCCAATAATGTCTAGGTACTAGGAATCTATGATCCGTGGCCTTTATTTTATTTCTTCTATGTAATACAGATAGATTTTTAGAAAGATACGCATAATCTTTTCTTTAATCCACAAAAAAGCATTGCTATGTAATATTTCATGTCAAAAAGTATGCAACTCAAGCGCCATCTATATTAGATTTGTTTTGTCTCTTGCAAAGATATGAAACAAAACTGCTAAATGTTCATTTCTTTCCAGATTTTTCCTTCGGACAATATGCCACAATTTATCTGCCAGCGCTGCAAGTTATTCATGGAACTTAGCTATGCATTCAAGCAACTTTGTAGACAGGCTGATGAAGCTATACTACAGTTTATTCAAAATGGAACACCATTGGCAGCGATGCCATGGCCCTCTCAACTTAATAAAGTAAGCTGAATGACTGGGTAAAAATAAAAACATTATTCATTATAAAAACGGAATAGGTACCATTAAAAATCACAATATTCATGAAATGACAGAAAAAAAACTGATGACCAATGAATAAAATAAAACTTCTTGACCCATAAACGATATCAATTAAAAAAGAATTTTAAAACAACGGATGAATTGAAATTGGGAAGGAAGTCTATTTTTTTATACATTTAGGAATAAGCTTGCATTTGACCGCCAACTCGCCTGATGTTAAGCAATACAATAGAGCACGCTTGCCTAGAAGAAACCGATTCACTCTTGATTTGAAGACACCCAAATTGTAACTACAGAGGAATACCCATTCAGGCAGGGCAGTCCACAGACTAGCAGTTCGCACAATAAAAGTGGAATCAATCTGCTTTGTATGGATTTTGGAATATCAACCATGTAACGGTGCCATGCCCTGTATTTTCTGTGTAAAGATTAACCTGCTTGATGTTGAATAACTAACTATAACTTGCCAAAGTGTGGTACTTCCCAGGCAGATTGTTAAAGAGTCCAACTACAAAAACACAATCTTACACAAAAGCATAGTATTACTAGCACCACAGAAAACTTAGGCAAGTCCTTAATCAATGCTTCCTCTAAGCAATTTTATATGGCATATGTCTCAGGATGGACGAGACTATAGTAACAATACAATTGGTAAAATTTTAGGTGTACAAAACTGTGAACAAATCTGCTGAAGTTAACGTAGTTAAGACCGTTGTGCAAGGAGGTGCTACCGTCAAAGTAATGGCAGAGGAAGTCTCCGACAGTGAAGGAGAAGAGGATAATGTTTATAATGTTAAGGTGGGTTTACATTTTAGTGGTGATTGTGTATTCAGTGGGGTTATTATAAAAGCTGACAGTTGTTATCGTTATAGTGTCTTGCCACTCACGCCTACTTCAGAAAATAATATTGGAATTGCTATACCTACAGTTTCTCCTTTAGCACTTACACCCCCTCTTGGTCGTCCGTTTGATCACATTTTCATCATCCCGTTTGCAGTTGTGTGTGCCCCTTAATATAGAAGTGTGTGTTTGTAGAATTAAATGTGTGTGGTGCAATACTTGTTCACCTCGCTCCCTTCAGTTTTTGGCAGTCTTTTTCAGTACTAGCTTGAGTTTAAGGCAAATTCAAACTATGTATGATCAAAGCAATTTACTCTCATCATGAGCGTGAACGTAATAAGGACATTCAGCCTGTTAGAGTGTTTCCAGTCGTCATGTGATCAATTTTTATTTTTCTATTTTTCTAAAGTCATTTTATTATTTTGTAGTTTGTTCAAATTAATTTCCACAATAAATAATGTTCTAGGATAACACTTGTGTGAACTATATTTTTGATACAGTCAAATACCCAAGTAAAGCAATTTAGTAGTAGATTGTACTTAAACAAAAATAGGCAGACGTGATCTTGAAGCCAATTTTCTTTCAAGTGTGTTCTACAATCATGGGGCACGGCCATATCCTAAAACTGCGACCAGAACTACCAGAAGATGGGCAGCAGCATCCTCCTACTGCATGGTGAACGCTCTGAATGATCTGCAGGCAAGCTAATGACAGATAAGCGTTGCATACCGCCTCCAATCCCCGGCAGCTCCTCTATCCCTGGCCAAAGTAGCGGGCCAGGTAACGGTGGAGCAGAGGGTGCAATGGTATTGAGATGTGGTCCTTAACTGTTGGCCGTTTGGAAAAACTCAGAGTCACACAGCGGGCAATGGAGAGAGCTATGCTCGGAGTTTCTTTGAGTTTCTTTATATGAATATTGCCTTTATATGTTTCATCAACAGATAGGGGATGGTTCAGAAGAAGGCAAGAGCCTCAAAATCATCACAAGTGTTGATCAATCAGGACCCAAGGGCCGTCAAGGTACTTCCAAAAGTATGTATATTTTAAATTTTTTTGCATACTTATTATATTTTTGCAATTATTTGTCTTCAATATGTGTGTGTTCATAGCTTTACAATACTATGTCGCGTAATGTATTTCTCCTTATTATATACAGCATGATTTTTTTGTAGTGGGTAACTTTTTCTCCATTTTGTAACTGGCAGTTACAAGAAAAGATGTTTTGTAATTATTGTGATTTCAAAGTGGAGATTAAATCAGTCTTTTTTAGGAGACTGCAGACTGAAGATAATTGATAAGGTACAAAAAGTAAGTTTTACTGCATATGGTATGGTAATATGCTATTAGATATTTTTTTCTTTTTCAGCTGCCTCATTATAAATTTATGCATATTTTGAGGCCGTACCGGTACGAATTGAATCACTAATAACAGTGATGTTATTAGTGATTCAATTTAGGTGCGTGCGAAAAGTTGCGCGACCACAAACCGTATCTCGGCGCGTTAAGGGTTACGTTTGCGTGATTTTCCGCAATCACCTAAACTGAATCGCTCAAAACAGGTAACGGTACGGCCCCTGGACAGTAAATGATTTGGTGCTTGTTGTAGTGTCTATTTATTAGGTCATACTTATTTTTATCGTTGAAGTGGTTTCCAATGGTTTGGTTGTGCTTTTCGAAGATTGCCTCTTATTTTCTTTTTGAATAGCATTTTATGTACAAGTTGTCAGTAACATAAACAAAAATATTTATTTATTTGTCTATGTGTATATATAATTATCAGTAATTTGGCTGCGCCGCCCGCGGTTTTATGTGACTTTCCAATTTTCCCGCCTTTTTTGGAAAAAATATTCTGTGTACTTCTACTTCTTTCCTTCTATGAACTCATACAAATTTTACACAAGTGAATATTCGTACTTTGCACATTGGTAGTACCCATTGTTTCGTTTTTAAATCATATCTACTCATAATTCCATCACACCGAAAATTTCAAATTTTATTTCCTTATTTTTGGGATCGTAAGAACTGCCAGATTATTGTTGCATATTATTACTGACCACCTCATTTAAGTATACTTAATGCTAATTCAAATGTGACATTTAACCTCTTTTCAACAGACTTCAAATAAAGAGGTTCTCAATTGGATTGGTTTTTTTGTCCGCGAAATCTTTGACAAATCGATTTTAGTATATATTTTTTATCAAAAAGGCTATAATCTTACATCCCACCTTGGTAGGCTATGCTCGAAGCCTAGAACGCTACCAAAAATCTCTTTCCGCCAATCTACGTTCAATCATCCCCTAAAGTGGCACAAAGCCTGCTTCTCAAAGGCTAGCCTAGTCAATTGGTACGGTAAATATTACTGGAGAATAGATATTACCATAGTATTAGCAGTAACAAGTTCCTACAGATTGTGAAGAGGCCGATAATAGTGAAGGGAACGTGATGCCGGGATGCTGGCCGTGCGACGACTGCGAGTGCACGTACCCGCTGGAGCAGCTTCTGACGCTGCACAAAGCGCAGAAGCACCGCGCCCGGAACGAGATTTGCGACGAATGTGGCGGGTAACACACTAAACTCAGCTTTTTAACTATCAAAACACGACGCCGCTCGCTGAGGCCTTCGTCTTGTCTGTCGAATGAAGATGGTACATTCATTTGCCGTATCGGCAAAATCAAAATGAGAGTTTAGAAGCAGTAGGTTGACCTTAAGGGACCCCACATTTTTTGACGGATAAAGCAACGAAAACTGGATTTTTGGCGTTCTAATTCTGTCAAATAGACATCAGTCTATAGACAATTTCTGTAATAACTACATCTGTACTTTTTATTGAAAGTAGAGGCTTCGAATTTTGGAAAAACTTAACAAAGCCACTTATATCTCCAATTTACATAAGTAGTTTTTCGCAAAACTCTGGAAGGGAAAGTTTGAGAATGGATTTCGTTAAATTACTGACATAAAATGAACAATATTAATGTTATGGTTTACTTGTTTTATATTTATCTTGAAAATTACGGCTTTATTTTTTCGTTTTAAGCCCGAAAATCCAAAATGCCTTTTTTAATAGGGCTCTTAAGTCGACATACCTCGGATAGAGATATGAGAGAGGGTTGGGCCATAGCTTATCAGACGCATAACACGACGTAAAAAGATCAAGTGAGCGAAAGGGAAATGAGAGAATCGCCGCTGTCGGAGCTGAGATGGCCCGCGTCCCTCTTATAGCCATAAGTTCTTTGTGTCCCATTGTGCTATTATTTCTTCGGTGGTGCAGATGAAGCCGCGCTTGTGTGCGTTCGTTTTGGATCACTTGTTCGAAGCTTCCTCACTCTCGTGCACTCTTGCTACGGTGATAATTATTTGTTGGTTACGTTAGCGTCTTCACATGGCTTTTTTTATCGCGAATAATTTCGCCTTTGACCACCTTCTCGCCAGTTTGTAAGCGACGATGTGTTCGAAGAAATACTAATACTTTAAAATTAAACTCAATTGTAGCTATAAACTCACACTATATAACTCACAATTAGATAGCCAGAGCCAATCGCGTGTTTTTAATATCAGTAATTTGCTTTGGCATAATTGTACTGTTATAATAAGAGAAGCCACTGGCACCTACACAGTCCCAGACTAGTTCGGGAGCCTATGGACAATCACGTTATGTAAAACTAAATTAATGTCAAAATAACTTACTTTGTTTGTTTGTTTGTTCAGTAAATATTGGGATAAATTTTTGCTTGATTCTGTAATTGAAAATTCTTTCTGTCGCCTTCTTGTTTGAACACTGAGTTAATGCCACGAAACAATCTACAGATAGCATAATCCACAGAAAAAAGTGAATAGGCACTTCCTAGGCAAGCATGCTACATCGTCGACCACATCGTCTCTTCCCATCAGGTGCGATTGTGGTTGAAAGCTTGCCTAGGCTACTGTAAAAAAACTCGCGAAAATAGTCATTAAAGTCGTCGTCGTCAAGTCAAGTCAAGTCGTCGTTTTTTAGTCGTTAGTATAGTCATTGAATTTAAATAAATAATTACTTACTCATATTGTTTAAAAAGACTGATATTTGTTTATGACCATTGTGGCGTGTGATTTTTTTAGGAGATTCTTCTCGAAAAACGATCTAGAAGTTCACCAACTGACGCACACGTCAGAAATGCCGTTTCAATGTGTCGCGTGCGACAAGAAGTTCAAACGGCTTATACTACTGAAACGACATGAAAAGGTTCGTAATTATTATCATGTAAGCACATTATTAGTTTGAATTTTAACCCCAGATATTTTCTGGCATATTTCTGGGTTCTAAAGTAACCTATACTCGGTTCTAACAGCTTTTAACTTCGACAACTGTAAAACATTAGAAAAGCCAACCATTGCAATATTAAGGCTTGCAAAAATTATCTGAAAGGATTTAATTGAGCTTTAATTTATTGCGGCAAAAAATACACACTGGCCCAGTGCGAGTCAGATTTGCGCACAGAAGGTTCACTACCAAAAAAAAGATTTTTCTCAGATCAGTTCGGGATCTTTTATTAACGCGCACCGGACTCACACTTGGCCGGTGTTTATTATTTGTTGTTTCTTTCCTTTGTGGGAGAGGGACAGAGCACCTATCCCCTATCTTAAAGTTTTAGGTCCCCCTCCCCCACCTAAAACTTTAAACGCTTATATCTCAGAAACGTAGAAGCAAATTTCAATTATTTTTTATATGTGTAATGTATTTAATTATATCCTTCGCTAAGTGTGTTATTTGTAACAAATAAAACATAAAGACAAATGCCTATACATATAGGATAGTAAGTGATATCGAGGGGCGCTGGTAATCCATATTTTTATTTTTTATTTTTAGGTAATGCATTCGGAACTGCCTCAGCTAAACTGTCCGAGCTGCCCGGCAACATTCCTCTCCATCGAAGAGCTAGAGGCGCATCAGTTAAAGCATGAGCGACACCCCTTCCGACCGTTCACTTGCTTCATTTGCGACAAAAGGTAAACCACTTTTGAGAAAGAAAGAAAGAAAATAAATTTTATTCGACACCTTTACGAAAACTTATATCTTAAGGATACAATCAGTGTCGAATGGGTCCGTCTCGGCATCAATGCTGAAAGCTTTTTGAGGAAAAATGGAACCATAAAAGTATTAGTTGTGCTTTTGATTTCATCAGAAGAGATCCGAATCATGAGTTGAATTGAAGAACTACATCTAGTAATGTGTGAGAGTCTCAGATCAGACAGACAAGGGGTATATGGCAAGGTGGCGTGGCAGGTGCGAACGCATCTGGCCTAAATCAGGCTTGATGCCTTTAGGCGAACTCACCCATCGGGTGACCTTGGGCCTTATTATGATTCTTTGATCGGGATTGAGATTGCATGCCGTCCCGTTCGTATCTATTTACTCGCACCACGTGCGTAAGTGAGATGGCACGCGATCGCGATCCGAATCATCCATAATAAGGCAGCATGTTGCCATTTCTTTGCTTGTGGACTATTTCATTGTAGATGCTACAAGTTTCTTAGTGTGTTTAAAAATGAGGAAGTGAGCCGTTCTGACAGTGCGCTAAGCGGCTCAGCGTGATTAAAAAAAATGAAAAATGGAGGCATTTTAAGGAGGTAATTGTAAAGCATATCTCCCTTATTTGTCTCATCTGAGGTTTGAATCTATATAAGAAACTGCTTCAATTCAATTAATTTATATATAACTAATATACACTTTACGAAGTCAACTACAGAATAAAAATAACAATTAAAAATTTACACGAATCAATCTATGTACGTATAAGCGAAATTCACCTACTCACTCATTCACTCACTCATCACGAAATCTCGAAAACTACTTGACCTTCGAACCTGAAATTTAGCACGCAGATTCCTTATGGGGTGTAGAGCTCCGGTAAGAAAGGTTTTTGCTAAAGGGCCGAATAAAGGATGACAAAAAGGGGTTTAAAGTTTATATGAAAGACTACGCGTACGAAGTCGCGGGCAACAGCTAGTAACAAAATATAAGTACACATATTATATTTACATTATTAGCGTCTGTAAAAAGGCCTTGTCAATAATTTGCAACTGTAAAGAGGCTTTCCAGTGGATGCAAAAGACAGGCTGTGGTTCGGTGTGGAGGTTAAAGGGGGAGGCCTATGTTCAGCAGTGGACTTCTTCTGATTGCTGATGATGATGATAAAAGAAGCTATCATATTTATAAAAAACTAAGGGATATTATTGTAATTCGAAAGGCAAATAATTGCTTGAAACGTAAGTTTTCAACCTCTAATATCCCCTTATTTTCATACAAACAGAAATCACATTAATTTCCTTAAACTAATAGTATAACGAAATAGACCAAAAATTGTATCATTTTAAGCTCTGGTTGATCAAAGTTGATTAAAAATTAGGTGCTGGTGTTATCGTTAAATAACTTTTACTGTTATAGTTGTAACCTCACGAAGGCGGGTGAGCCTTGTGGTTGTCAGTAGACACACAGACGCTAGGCTCTGCCCATACTGACTATTTTCGTTCGAGCTTACACACACAAAGTCAAAGATAACCACTTGATCGCACATGTCGTCATAATTTCCTTATGCACGAGTAAGCCACGTTGGTCGCGGGAGAGGGGGGGGGGGGGGGGGTTTATCAAATGGCGACTTGTGATTGAAGATTCAATCGAATGGCGGCTTGTGATTGGAGACTCAATCGAATGGTGGCTTGTGATTGGAGACTCAATCGAATGACGGCTTGTGATTGGAGACTCAAAAGTAAAAAATTAAGAAAAATTATGTACCCTATTCATCACGCGGGGTAAAGGAGGAGCAGTCAGGTAGTTATATTGTCATTGCACAAAGTGCATGTTTATACTCACAACAAAGACCAACCCACATTCGATGTTTTTAAAATGTGTTGTTACTGGAACTTTTAATGATGCTTATCTCTTTCTAGCTTCCCTAACAAGACCTTGCTACAAAGGCACACCGCAATGGTTCACAACAAGAAGTCTGCTTTCAGCTGCCAATACTGCCCAGAGCGTGAGTCCGCAAGAAGATAATCAAACCCTTTTCTCCTTTACTATTATTGTATGAGCTATGAACTACACGATTTGAAGTATAAATAAACTTAAATTAGTTTACAAGGCTATGAAACAAAATTCTGACGACATTGGTCTGCTAAATGCTGTATTAGTATTTGGAAAAATAAGCTGTCAGTGGGGTCACTATTGTTTCATGGCCTGCTTTAATTCATTTGAACAACTGCGACATACAATAGAAGTTAACAGAATAAACACTTGCCAAAAATGCATGGAGTCAGAAAACAAAAAAGGTTAAAACCTTTTGTACTGTCCGTTCATATTCGTAGGTCGCAGTTGGTATTGCTAAATACAGGTAAAATCGTGGCCCGGTTGAAGTTAGTGCGTTTCACTTAATGTTGAGCATGATTGGCGTCGGGCCATGATAAATTGCGCGTATTCTTTTCAAACTGTTATATTTTCCCCGTAGAGTTCCCGTCAGTAGCTAAGCTGACGCGCCACGTACGAGAACACGCCGGTGTGAGGCCGTATCCATGCAAGCATTGTGACAAGAGCTTCACGAAGTCGCATCATTATACCAGGTCAGTTCATTTCTCGTATACTCAAATATAATTTTTAAAACCCACACCCAATTATCAAAAATCTATTTTGTAAATTGTAGGTAATAAGTTTTACCAAAATTTGAAACCATTATTTTCAATAAGGACTTAATGTTACATGGATCTTTCTATTTGGTAAAATCAGAACGCCAAAAATCCAGTTTTCGTAGTTTTTTCGTTAAAAAAATGTGAACCTCTGAACTGAGGTTAACCTCTGGTGCTGGCTTCGGCCAATACCTCTCAAATATCCGGGCTAGACCCGAGAGTAAAGAGAAATAAATGATAGATGTGTAGGTTAGTTGCACCATGTGTAAGACTCATAAGCAACACCTTAGGTAAAGGCAGAGCTCTAAGGTTAAACTAATATTTTCAGACACCTTCGCGTAAAGCACTCGGAGACGACCCGCATCCCGGGCCCGTACAACGAATTTGATGCGTATCGCTGCGACGAATGCGATGAGACGTTCGCGACTCAGGACGAGCTCATGTACCACTCGGCTCTGCACGCCACTCGGAACCTCACCTGCCCGTTGTGCCAGGAGAAGTTCGATGACGTTGACACTGTCACTGCTCATATCAAGTCTCACGTCAATGGTAAGAGCCTTTAATTATTGAAAAACTCGAGACCAGCCCATGTAGCACTCGGCTCTACATCCTCCGCTGGACTATCAAATTGCTATAGACCAAAGTTAGTGCGCAACTTGCCCAAAAAATTATCTTGAAAGTGTAGTCCGCTGGACCTGTGTGGAGCTCGACTGGGTAGAAATGTCTAATATTTCCAAGGAAACTTAAAATAAACAAAAGGCAAACGAAATACATTGGTAATTAATTTCTTTGTAACAATGACACATTTGAACCCCAGGTCGGCTATTCTAGGACCTATTATATTCGTTTTGTCTCCTATCATATCGCATGCACAAGAATAGCCGCCTGCCGCCTCTTACGCCAACTGGTCCCACCCACCCCATACTGATTCCCTGGGATCAGTTGACAAATTCATTAATTTTATTACGTAGCTCCACAAAGTTTTAGAAGATTTCCCTCCTAATCCTTATCGCCAATAGCTTGATTCATGCAACAGTTAAAATAGCTATTTGACTATATTATGTTCTATATTAAACGCATTATCATCTGAGTCGTCAGGTCATAAATCGTTGTCTGTCTATCTCGCTCGCACCCACATGTCATATCTGTCTATCTCGCTCGCACTTACATGTCTTATGGTATGACGTTTATTGCTCGACGACTCTAGTTAGAGCTCGGAGCTAAGTGTACTATTTATTTTGCAGGTACGGAATTTATGTGCGACTTCTGCGAGCTAATATTTACGTCTAAAGAAAAGCTTGAGAACCATATAGCACGGTCGCACGACGACGAACTTTTAGCCAATGACCAGGTAAATTAACAATTATGTACCATTAACTTGACATGAAGTTTTTTTTTTTTTATGGTTTGCACACCGGATGTTGCAGCATTTAGATGTGAACAATAGCTAAAGAATACAATACATGACAGCTGAACATCCTTTAAGTGCAAACACAACATGCATACGAATTTAATGCTCGAATATGCAACTATATTAGTAGCATATCAATATAACAAAACAAATAAGGATATTATAGTAAGTAAAGATAATTATTAAAATGTTAATCTAAATAAAGGTTGTTTCATATTGTTTACAGGCAACATTGTTTTATCAATACTTATGTTACAGGAAACTGAACACGACGAGTCTTCTATGGACATGGATGCAGAAGAAGATGATGACAATTCGCTCAATGGTATCTTCTTTTTTTATGGTTGAGGCTAGGCGTTAGACTACAGCTCACTATCGGGTGAGCGTTGTGAGTTAAGTGACGGTGTCGAAGGTGGTAAACATGCTTTACCTGGAATGGGAACTTATTAACCGACTTCAAAAAGGAAGAGGTTAACAATTCGACTGTATGTTATTTATTTATATTTTTGAGGAATGTGAACTTATTTCAATTTATTCAATAGTTATAGTGGCTTTTAATTAAAATACTACTCATTGGCATAGGAGTAGATGGCGGGTCGCACAGGCAGAAAAATATACCTACGAAATGAAAGTGTGGTCATATTTAGAACTATTTCGGCCCGATTATAGCGAGGTATCCGCAAATGCAAATGGCTACAATTGGGCCGAACTGGTTTGAAATATGACCAAATTTTATACGTGGTTATTTATCTCATTTTTGGTTAATCCTATATTAACATGAATGACATATTTACATCTGTAAATGACTAATCTTTGCATTTATATTTTTAGTGAAAGAAGAAAACGGTGAAATGGTGGTGGAAATTAAAAAAGCTCGTGAATACATGGTAAGTTTTTATTTATTTCATCATCATCATCAGCCGGAAGACGTCCACTGCTGAACATAGGCCTCCCCCTTTAACCTCCACACTGAACGACAGCCCGCCTTTTGCATCCACTGGATACCCGCGACTTTCACAATGTCGTCGGTCCATCTAGTGGGAGGCCTCCCTACGCTGCGTCTTCCGGTTTGTGGTCTCCACGCCAGAACCTTTCTTCCTTTCGGTTATCGGTTCTTCGAGCGATGGTGGCCTGCCCATTGCCACTTAAACTTGCAAATTTTAACAGGTATGTCGGTGACTCTGGTTCTTTGGCGAATATCCACGTTTCGGATCTTATCGCGCAAAGAAACTCCGAGCATAGCTCTCTCCATTGCCCGCTGTGTGACTCTGAGCTTTTCCAAAAGGCCAACAGTTAAGGACCACGTCTCAGTACCATATGTCATCACTGGCAACACACTGGTCAAAGACCCTCGTCTTGAGGCACTGTGGTATCTTGGACGAGAAGATTATTTATTTATTTGTAAAGTTTTTATTACCTACCGTGAGTCCTGGATGCATTATTTTCATGAAAATTATCATTTACATTTCTAGTTGCCTGTTGCTCAAACAGAGGAAGATAAGGGAGATAATACGCAGTCAGAGGGTAAGTTTTCCAAATTATGGTTATGTTACTCATATGAAAAAAATAATTTAAAAAAATGTATTTGCTTACACATAAGGCTTACATATTTGTTTATAAAATAGAAATATACACTGGCTTATGTCTATGAAGGAGAAATACAACATGCAACATGTTCCTTGTAATTAGCAACTGCAGTACCTTGGAAAGACCAAGAGGTCTTTTCGAATTAATAGTTATATTCTAAGTCTGCGTGCTTCAGCTTCGAGAACATTGTCGCTTACTAACGACTAAGTCCAAGTTGTCCCCGTATTGAGTCGAGCCAAGTTGCGTATTGCCGCGATTAGCGAGTCATTGCGGCATCTTTGTATTTTTTTAACGAAGGCGATACCATTTCCCAATATGTTTTAATCAAATACTTGGCTAAAATAAAACTACCCACTTTTTTGTTAATATAGATTATTTTTGTTTATACTTATTTATAAATGTGTTTTGAATTGGTGATTGTAAAATTTAAGAAAACAATTCATTACCATATAATTAGTACGCACTGTACGCGCAGCCCATCAAATATAATGGGTTATGGATAAGTACTCAAATTTAAATTTCAAGAAGTTAGGGCTCCAGATTGCAATAATTTTACCCGGTTTGAAATGAGAAGGAACGCCTTCAAGGGCGTAGCTTTAGACCAGACACTTGTTGCACCTACAAAATGCACAAACATTTATTTTTTTCTTATGATTTCCCCCTGAAATTGTTGTTTATAAAAGCCATGAAACATAAATAGTTCATTATAATGTTGGAGAGCTGCCTGCGAAAGGTTATTAGATAATTATCACATCACATCATCAGCCATTAAATGTCCACTGCTGAACAAGGCCTCCCTCGTAGAGAGGGGTGTTGCCAATAATCCCCACGCTTGGCAGGCGGCTTGGGGATCGCAGTGCGTTCACCGTGTACTAATAGGATGCTGCAGCCCATCCTCCGGTGTTTCTGGTCGCAGTTTTAGGACATACCCGGGTCTCAATATCATTATATATTCATTATATATATTTATAATAAGATAATTATCAATAACCCTTTATTTCTTTTGTGTAGTCTTTTCTCATGTCATCATCATCATCATCGTCATCATCAGCCAGAAGACATCCACTGCTGAACATATCCCCCTTTAACCTCCACACTGAACGACAGCCTGCCTTCAGACAGGCAGTCAGTCGGTTCTGTTTCAGTCTTTTCTCGTGTAAATGAATCTAATTCTTATGAGAAATAAACATTCTTAAACCACAATGATTAAGGCTCACATTCCAAAATCAAGACAGGAAGGGCCATATGGCTACCTGTTTTAAGCGGTTCTGTTTAGGTGATGAAAAAAGTTGCGCGACCGCAAACCGTATCTCGGCGCTTTAAGAGTTAGCCGTAAGGCAATGTTATGTCAATAAAGTTTTATATTTCCAGACAGTGACATGAACTATACGGATTCGCCGGTTACCGAAATAGAAGCAATGCTGACCCCAAAACGGCAAGAAGTGGTCAAAAAGGGAGCCATCATCACCAAGATGCCAGAGGCAGCTGTGGTCACTCCTGTAGTCACTAAACCACCACCAAATGTAAGAACGACTGAAAATTTTGGGAAAATTTCACGGAATTTAACCTCCTCATGAAAAGTATGTAAATTATAGTTAGCTGGTAATTAATTGATTGTATAACACATTTGACATATCTCTTCTCTACATACTATAAATGTAAGTCGCTTTCCGCGTCTGTCTGTCTGTCTGTCTGTATAACCGCTAACTCCTAAACCACGCAACGGATTTTGATGCGGTTTTCACCATCAGTTAGATAATTTTTCACGGAAGGTTTATTATATATATAACTAGTGACCCACCCCGGCTTCGCACGTAAATTACGCCGGGGCGGGTTGCTAGCTGTTGGATATAACAGTTTCATAGAGCTGTTAAAATTCACGTATGCACGGTGGTGCAATTTGGGATTTGGCCATCCACGGCCACTTGAAAATTCAACCTGTACCTATATTTATGAATGAAATGTCAATATTCATTTCCTCTTTCAGCCTTCTCCCATATTACGTAAAGCTGAAGATGTAAAGCGTAAAGCTGCTGTGATGCAACAACAGCAACCTCCAGCTTCAGGTATTTTCACTGTGTATTTGCATGTGTGCTTACGGGTGAGCGTGTTTGAGTGGGTGGCTTGTGCATGGAACTTCTTTTTCAGATGCTCAATACATGATGAAATTACACTCCCACTAAAGGTTTACGCGAGCCACTACAAAATAAAATAAAAGATGGAAAAAAAAACGTTTAAATGTTGTTCACTGTAATTCATCATCATAATTTCAGTCAAAGGACGTCCACTGCTGGACATAGGCCTCCCCCATCGATCTCCAAAAGGGCTGGTTGGAAGGGGCCTGCATCCATCGTTTCCCTGCGGTCTCTTTTAGGTCGTCTGTCCATCTTGTGGGTGGACGTCCTACGCTCACAGCTCGTCACTGTAATTGTCTCGCAAGAATAGATGGATAAAAACTCTTTATAGTGTACAGCAGGAATAAAAATTACAACATAGGAAACACTTTCAAGCTAGTGCCACAAGAATGTGATAAACATATCCCTTTCTCACTACTACCCGTGTTACTACCAGTAGTAACACGGCTCTTTTTTTGTCCGTTTTACTACTAGCTACTCCATTCCAGTAACATGGGACAGACATGCCACATACACACACGATTGCCACCAGTGGCGGCGACTTGGATATTTTTTCTTAGTTGCCTTGAGAGAGGCCCTGTCTAGTGGACTAAAATAGGCTGATTATAATTATTATATTTTCATATGCAAACTTACAGCTTGGTACAAAACGAGGTAACAAAAAGATGGAAGGCCAATTACAAGTGTTTATAGTGATGAACATTTAGAGTCGACTATAGTTATCAAACAATTTTTTTTTTTTTCTGATAATATTATCCAAATTATTACAAAAATTGTTAGATTCATTTAGGCTGAGTATTTATTTTTAACTTTTAGCTGTGGGCCCCAAACTAGGCCGAGCCTGTGTTTTGGGGTTCCTTGATTTCCCAGAGACATTTAAACATTTCGTTCAACCCTGTGTAAAAGATCTGCGGTTATATTATTATTATTGGGATATTTCAACTGTAGTGCATAACCGTGATAGTAAAACTATGATATTTAGTAGATTTAGATAATACAAGTACTTATGGAGAAACTGTTCCTTAGTTGCAGATAAAAAAGAAAAAGCGCCAGTGAAAGTGGAACCCAGCAGCGCAGCTACTGGAGCCAGTGACAAATCTCTTCGCTTGCTTGAAAAAGAGCTGCAGGATCTCAAAAGGGTACTAAGACAATCTTCTCAAGAATTATCTGTCTTTAGCAGTAATAGAAGTCCCAAGCCCCGATAGATCAGGTTCTTGATCTTTGTTATGAAGAATCATTTTATCCGACCTAAAGAAAAATAAACACGTTTTTTTTATTTTCAATCAAATTCAGCTTTTAAACTTAATCCGGTTTTTGTAGTTCTGACAGTTGCAGTATATTGCACAAACCCTTATCAAAATAGACACCGCGACACGTCAATGTTTATGAAAACCCAGCGTGCTGCATTCTTCGTACTTTTACTTTGACTTTGGCAATATGGCATCATGAGAGCAATTTAATGTTAGTTTAACCCCATTTGCATGGCCTTTGATGAGTTTTTACAGTTCATTAAGTGCAATTTGGCATTATTGATCTGACCAAGACAACGGAGATTAGCACGTTGGAGCATTAATCCAACTTAAGATAGGCTATCGGTTTTTTATCGGATACATTTCGGAGAATGTGCATCGGATCTGCATGATCTAATGCCCTTTTGCCCATTTTTCTATCTGACTGCACGAAAGAGCAGGCACAAAAAATCGACACCGCTTTATAGTTGGTAACCCGAAAACCCGTACGAAGCACTTTGATTTCTATTTTATTGTGCGAACTGCTAGTCTGGAATGCGCTGCCAGAATGAGTTCCCCGATAGTTACAATCTGGTTGTCAAATCGAAAGTGAATCGGTATCTTCTAGGCCAGCGTGCTCCATCGTAGACCGCATCATCGCTTAACATCAGGCGATTTAGCGGCCAAACGCAAGCCTATTATCAAATATCCTAAATATTAAAAGGGCGCTTGCCCAGAAAAAACCGATGCTGATAAAGGACGTTTGTAAATTGTAAAATTCTGAATGAAAACAGTGAATTCTGATCACTTTTACTAGTTTTAGGCCCGTATTCTAAAACGACGCTCAGTCAAGATTCTCTACTTAAAACTAGTTTTAAGTAGAGATTTTATTCTAGAACTAAACTTGGGTCAAGATTCTACGATCGTAGTTCACCTGTATTCTAAAACGTCACTCAGTTGCCAATCTACTCAAGTTGACATATGATCTGCGATCACGCAAGTGACGTCTGTATCACGCTTGAGCAGAGATTTCTGTGTAGTGTACTTGGTTTGTGTTATTAAACTTGTTATTATTTGCTTTGCACAATGGATATTTCTGAAAATATCGAATATTATGATCAAATTTTCCGAGTAAATAGACAGATCACTGTTAGCATTCCAATGCGACACTTGAGAGATGCTGAAGATCCGTATGCAATGGATGCAAATAATTTTAAAATGCGCTATCGCAGGAACATCTGATGGGTTTGCAGTTAGAGCTTCCATTATTAGCAGTTTTGATTGACTGAAGCATGGTCTCCTATACAACTTTAACAAATTGGTAAAAAAAAAACTGTCCGTATTAATTAACTCATTTGTTAATCATATAGCTTTTAACAAAATTTAAACAAAACTACTAAATAATAAGGTCAGTCTTTTATTTATAATCATTTTAATTACTAGGAATAGTAATATAATAATACTAATATTTTTTTAATGGACATTTTTCTTTCCAAACTGAAGGGGAAATCCTAAAAATATCCAAATATAGGCAGGATAAGATACTACTATTTCGTAGCACAGTTACTTCCTTGATTTACATGAATTGAATTAAATTTCCGAAGAAAATCGCGAAAAATAAACAAGACTAATGTGACATTTCACAATACATTGACATTGTTGACGTTCCGTATTACATAATTTTTCTTGAAATTATTTGACGAAAAATGCTTTGAGTAGATTCTAGGGTTTTAAGCATAAAAATGTATAAAATCTTTATGATATAGTGTAGATCATTACCTAAATAGTTAAATACTTAATAATTTCATACTACATTACTGTTTATTTAATTAATTAAATTATTGTAACATTTTAAATTATGCGTTACGCGGAACGATATTGTTAAACTAAAATAAAAATGTAAACGAAAACAGACTGATTCATAGACAAAAAGAATATCCGCTTGAGTGGCTTGAAACTCTACTTAAATCTAGATTTAGCTGAGTTGAGTTTAAGGGCAGTTTTGGATTAAGAACAATACTTAAGCAACGATTCTAGGCTCAAGTAATAATCAGGTGAACTAAGATCAAACGATACTTGAGTCTTGTTTTAGAATACGGGCCTTAGAGCATTAGATTTTCAAAGCTTATAAAACTTGGACCAATATTGCGGTCATCATAATGTTTCATACTTGGTTTGAAAGGTTGACTTTGGTACTTTTCCGTTCCAGACAAATTCGCGAACCGAGGCCGCAAAGACTCCAGCTAAGCCTGTAGAATCTCTAAGAAGTAGACGACCGCAGATGTTTTCTTCCACACCAAAGCTGAGGTATAAATCACATTAATCACAGACTTCTGATATTATAAATTCGACAGTATATTTGTTTTTTTATTTATTGAAAACAATGGCAATCATGAATGCGGGCCGCCTGATCGCGGAAATCGCCACCTATGGACACCTGCAACACTAACGTTGTTGTCAGTGCTTTGTCAGCCTTGAGAAGTAAATATTGTCTATTGTCTAGAAGTTGTTGTAGACATGTTAAAACTCGGCGGGATGACCTTCGGGGGACGGACATTCCACACCTTGAAGCACCGCACAAAAGCCACTCAATGTGGGATTTCCAGCTTTGCAAGGTGTGGGGTTGAGCCTATATTTTTGCCAAGTCGGTGAAGTCTGCTATATCAATTTTGACTATTCACACAAATATTGCATCTTCTATAATAATTTTGTTTTGCTGTAGAACTGCTGACAAGAAAGAGGCTGTTCCGCCAAAATCAGCCATAGAAAAATCGACGGCGGAAAAGAAGCAAACAGACCGCAAGGGCAAAGATACTAAAGAACCTAAGGAAGTCAAAAGCAACAACAACACTATCAAAGAAGATAAGGAGTTCAAAGAAACCATTAAAGAAGAAAAAGGGTCCAAAGGAAATAAAGAAGATAAGGAGCCAAAAGGAAACACCAAAGAAGATAAGCCGATCAAAGAAGATAAGAAAGAAAATCTTAAGGTTTTTACTAAGTCCGATATAGTTGACTACATGCGAACACAACTATCTCTCTCTTTTCTATCTGTTATCATCTGTTGATATCATTGTTTTTAGATGGTTGTAAAGAATGGTGCAAGTGAGACCACTGCTGGCGCCTCGGAGGACTCAGTACGCAGGTCCACCAGACCTTCCAAAATTAAGGATTACGCCAAAATGATCCGTGACAGGTAAATATCACAATACGTCACTTTTGTAAAATAATACGAATATCTGATATACATACCAATACGTGTGTGTTACCAGTGATGACATACAGCACTGAAACGTGGTCTCTCACTATGGGCCTCATAAGCAAGCTCAAAGTCGCACAACGAGCTATGGAGAGGGCTATGCTCGGGGTTTCTCTACGAGGTGGAATCCGAAATGAGAAGATCCGTAGACGAACGAAAGTCACCGACATAGCCCACCGGATTAGTAAGTTGAAATAGCAGTGGGCAGGGCACATATCACGCAGAACAGATGGCCAATGGGGCCGAAAGGTTCTGGAATGGAGACCACGGACTGGTAAGCGCAGCGTAGGACGTCCACCCACAAGATGGACAGACGACCTAAAAGAGACCGCAGGGAAACGCTGGATGCAGGCCGCTTCCAACCGGCCCTTTTGGAGATCGATGGGGGAGGCATATGTCCAGCAGTGGACGTCCTACGGCTGAAATGATGATACCAATACGTATATTTTTGGTTATTTAAAATAATTATTAAGTAATATCGCAAATTTGTATTACTAATTTAAATACAAAGTTAATTTTTTTATTATTTTATGAAAAGTTACCTGAATGTGTGAAAGTAAAAGAAAAAACCCGTAGTCCAAATTATGGTTCTATGTTCACAGTTCAATGGAATCCGATGAGGACACAGATGCTGAAGAAGAAGAGGAAGACTACAAAGAACCCGAAAAAACACCAGAGGTAACATATTTAGCAAACGAAAAAAACACAAAAAAGGGAAAATCTTTATTTGCTGTTTATCTATTCAAAACATGGTTTTAGGTACTCATGCTTTAAACTATTTTAGGGCTAACTTCTGTAGTTTTGACAGCTCCAAGTGACTAAGTAAAACTGCTCCTTATTATCTGCATAAAACCAAGAAAACTCGACTTGACCGTGACTTACTTAGCTTGACTCTGACTGTGACTATGACTTGTTTGACGCTAATAAGACAAAAAGAACTGTTTAATATTACGAGTAAAGGACATTGAATCCACGCTCATGAAGATTTTAACAAAAAAAAAAAAACAAGTTACCGTGTCACTTTTGACGTTTGCTGAAAGTGTTGGGATACGAGTTACGACATAACTGTCATATCGATAAAGTTATCTTAAGTTATAAGAGCGCGCGTAGTTTATACTTTCGGTGCGAACGTCAAGACAAAACTGAATAATCTTCGTTACATAATGTGTGGACTCGATAAAAATATCGGAGCTACAGAGAACGTCGCTTCAATATTGTAAAGAAATAACAACGTCCATGAAATATGGTTTTCTTTTGCTTGTTATAAATTATGGAACTTCATAGGCGTGCTTATGTCACGAGTGACTTCTTAGCATTACTGTAATTTGAATAATGTAAGAGTGGCGCAGCTCGACTCGGTATTCCTAAAACATCGCCGAAACCAACGGACGACCCGATCAACCTAGATGGGTGACCGCGACTGGCATTACAACATTTACAACTGATAGCTACCGTAACATTATTTTCTAGGTTTGGTTGTCCTATAAAAACGAATTTAGCTAATACAGAGGCCTCCAGGCGGCCTAAAATCTCATACATAGTGCAGAGGGCTGGTCACTAGCCTATACAACGCTGTTTTAAATTGTTGCATTATTCATGATGACAGGTGTCCCGCGTCCGCGGGCGGCGCTCCAGCACGAAGCTCACACCTACTCCGGTCGCGAAGAGCGCTACGTCCGTTATCAAGGTGGAGACGCCCGCTGCTGCGCCTAGGAAGCGAGGCCGTCCGCGCAAGGAGCCGCGCCCTGTAGTGTAAGTTACATGATAAACAGCGGTCTTAAATTCAGCGGTGCGCCAGCAACAAGTCTGCCTCTTGCTTTGAAAATGATGCAACTTACCCAGTTCCAACAAATCAATTGGCAGAATACCTTGTACATTCGTATCATTATTTGAAACTGTACCCCTGAAACTCAGTGTTTATTGTTCAGGCCCAGTAAAATTAAGAAAGATGACCCTTCGGAAGAGGAGGCAGACACCGAGCCGACCAAAGACGAAGCCGCGACATCGCCCAAACACGACACGCCCAAAGAAAATGAACCAAATAATCTTGCAGACGGAACCAAGACACCGGTAATATTGCATTCATATTTTTCCCACTCTTTCAAATTCTTATCGTAAGCATTCTGCCCACATCATAAACTGTTTTTTTTTTTCTTTTATTAACATAGTTGTCTTGTTCTCTTTATTTCAGGAAGGCAACAAGCTGCCTCTGGAACCCAGGCCGGGGGTTATAATGTCTCCGTCTGGCCAAACTCTCAAAAAGGTTTGTGCTAGTTTTTATCTGTTAAGTGTTTCACCAACGTCCCCTTTGAGGTATATTGTGTTATCCCTACCAGCATCTAGCCGAGCCAACCTCCTTGAAATACCGAAGCGAGGTGCCGGCACAGTTGCTCCAGTGACCTAGATGGAATTGTAGGTGATGATGAGAAGCAGTCAAACTGGTATGGTGACATGAATGATGATGAACCTCTAGTGTCTTCTCTGGCTTCATAATGCCACAAAACATGCTAAACAGTTACCCCCTCCTGCATGCAGCCACGACACAGCCGACTGTCCGTAGTCATCTCAAATAAGAATAAGCCAAAAAATAGATAGTTACTTCACATTTGTTATATCACATTATTGTTCTTCTTTACTTCACAGGATTCTCGGGTCTAGCCCGGACGTTTCAGAGGTATTGGCCAAAGCTAATAGGCCCTGTTAAATATAGAATACAATTATTGAGTGGGTATCAAAGGGAATATGAAACTGTTGTTCTTAGCTCTTGCGGTTTCCACAACCAGACGGCTGTTTAAGGCAAGCCAGGGGTGATAATATATTGTTTTATTTTCAGGTACCAATCAAAGCTCTACCGCCTGGAGTGAAGCCTCTTCCATTGCCTGTTACCTCCAGATGTAAGTCTAATTTACTTCTTTGACTTTGTTTGAACAGCACACTGTTATGCTAAACATTTTAAAATTATTTTAACAGTGGGCGGTGGCGAAGTAACAGAGATGCAGATAGGCAAGAAGATTGTCAAGGTACAGAAGATTGTGATGACCAAAGCAGAAGTTGAGGCCATGACTAAAAAGGGACTTCTAGAAATAAAGGTAAGAGTGTTTTAAGCGTAATTCAGGCGGTGATGTTGAATTTTCCAATATCGAGCCCAATTGAATGTGAATTAATTATTATAGAGCTATATTATGCATGCTTTTTTTCCACATCGGTCTGAGCTGAGGGAGGGAGAGGGTCAACAAAGTATGACATCTTGTGACAAGGGGGACGGAGGGGGGGATCATTAGCTTCGTGACGTCACATGTATAATAAAGTGCTAAAATTCTAAACTTCAACGATAATCTTTAAAATAGTATTATCAACTCTATCAATATTATTATAATTAAAATTGTTTGTATCGCTTTTCTGCACTTCGTTCGCTTTAATTAATTTAAATTTCCAAAATATGTGTCCATATGTGAATATGTATGTTCTCTCCACAAAAATTTTCACCACGTGTGTGTGACAAGGACGGAGAAGGCTCCAAAATTCAAGAAATTAATTCATGTTACGTAGTTTATGGACGCCCTGACGCGTGTGGTCGAAGATAAAACACATTTACTGTATTTTAGGGAGAAAATTTTGAACTGTGGGCGAGGTTGAATGGAGTCCTCAAAGGTAGGCAACGCACTGACAATGCCCCGGGTATTGACCACTTACCATCAGGTGGCCAGTTGCTTGTTTGCCACTTATTCTATAAAAAAAAAATCGATACGTAGATTTACGTATCTAATTCCATATACATTTCGAGATTCAAAATGTATACTAAATTCATAATTAGTCCACACAGTACACTTTATACTTAGATTTTTCTTTGTGCAGGACGGTACGATGGTGCTAAAGCAAGGCATAAAGTTGCCAGGTTCTGACCCAGCGATGCTGAAGTCGAGCCTAGTCAGGGAATGCGGTAAGTATTATCAAATTAATCATTTTATCATATTAGTTTTATTAGTTTCTTACAATGACCTTAATAGGTAATACGACACAACCAGTAAAAAAATACCTTGTGACAAAACCAGTAAAAAATACAGTTTTTTACTGATTTACACCTATCGCATTTGTGTACTTATACTGAAAATTTTAATTTCTTACAGAGGCAAACAAAGAATCTCCAAAGCCGTTGGCGACACCGATGAGGTGTGATTTAGACGCTGATTAACCTCGACTTAAGTTTTTAATTATTATTTGAAATACTAATTAATTTTAATTTTATTTTTGGACTATCAAATATTGACACTACTGAAAGGTTTCACATAGTGAACTATCTTGAAATCTAAACTTGTTATAACGTGTTTTAATTAAACTAGGAATATTGTTATGTAACTCTGACAACAGGGCTGGCCACTCAGCCTATTCAAACACATACAGGGTTACGTGGAAAGGGTGTACTAATCCGAAATGAGTTCATAGTACCCATCATTGTGAACAAGTTTTACTATAGGACCAACCCTAAAATCGCGAAAAAAATATCAGCTGTTCCATACATTTTGTCGAGTGGGAATGACCGTTTTCTGTGGAACAGATGTTTTTTTTTTTTTTTTTGCGATTTCATATTTCCTCTCATAGTAAAAGTTGTTCATAATAAAATTATGGGTACAATGGACCCCTTTCGGCTTAGCAAGTAACAAAATGTATCGTGCGTGCATCCACGCTCTGTGCTTTGCTTTTACTATAAAAATAAATTCTGGAGCCAGAAAGCCGTCGTCTACATGTTTTGTTTAGTTAAGAGCCCACTCCCCAGAGTATTATGTCAAATCGTTTTCGCACATTTTCAACAGTTTTGAACATAAAATCACTTTTTTTTTTAAACCAATTGATATCTTTAGACGTTTTTTTTTTTGGCGAAAGTGTTCCTAAAATTGTTTAAAATAAATCCTTTTTTTTTAAATTGTGCTTACCATATAGCTTTGACGGAATTCGGGCTCTTAAGCGTAGTTTTAACGCACATTGGATCAGCGCGCGATACCTATAAAAGTACATAGGGCACGATGGTGGTGATGCTTGGTTTTAGACACCCGCGAAATGACCAATTGCAACAGGGCACTTTTACCACCCGGTACAGGTACCTAGGTACAGGGTTAACTGGTAATTGATTTATTAAAATAAACAGGCTTAGCCAATAATATAATACTTATACTGAAGAAATAATTTATATCGGCTGGTAAAGTTCTGAGATATAAATATTAAAAGTTTTTTGTGGGGATTGAGAGGAGATCGTCTGTTCCTTTTCCGCAAAGCGAGTACAACCATACAATTTGTATGGCGCTCATATAGGATGACGTCATATCTTATTATACAGTGCTGCAGTGTTGTGCAGTGTCAAGTATGAAATTATAATTATATTTCTTATTACTTTCTAATTTGTGTTCGTCTGCGTTCGACTCGTTCAGTCATGTACTATAGTGTTCGACTCGTTCAATCATGTACGATAGTGTTCGCCTACGTTCGACTCGTTCAATCACCTACGATAGTGTTCGCCTGCGTTTGACTCGTTCGGTCACTTACGATAGGGTTCGACTCGTTAGGTCACTTACGATAGGGTTCGACTCGTTCGGTCACTTACGATAGTGTTCGCCTGCGTTCAACTAGTTAGGTCACGTACGATAGTGTTCGCCTGCGTTTCACTAGTTAGGTCACGTACGATAGTGTTCGCCTGCGTTTCACTAGTTAGGTCACGTACGATAGTGTTCGCCTGCGTTCAACTAGTTAGGTCACGTACGATAGTGTTCGCCTGCGTTTCACTAGTTAGGTCACGTACGATAGTGTTCGCCTGCGTTTCACTAGTTAGGTCACGTACGATAGTGTTCGCCTGCGATTTCTAGGTATACACGATTGACGGTACACGGTTACATGATTGATAATTGTAATTGATCGTTTCGCGGATGCTTTTTACGTATTACACTAATATTATAAATGCGAACGTTTGTATGAAAATGTGTATGTATGTCCGCACTCAACGTGGAAGGTAGTTTATACCTTAGATTAACACATAAGCTTTTTTACCCTGGAAAAAATCACGATACGTAGGATAGCGCGGGGCGCTGCTAGTTAGAATAAAATTATAAATTAAGTTTACACGTTGCGTGTATGTACCTACGCATGTAACATACATTATAATAGGTTATCGGACAGGTGTTTTAATTTGTAAAAATAACAAGCTTAGTGAATTTTTTTATTAAATGTAAAACATAAATATGCACTAACGCAATTGTTGAAATCGGCTAATAAAGCTTTGAGATATAAGCGTTTCAAGTTTTTGGTTGGATTAGAAAGGGATGCTATATCCCTTGCCCGGAAAGTGATTGACAGTGTGGAGTTTGTATGGCATACTTACAAGTGACGTCATCTATAAGTCTAAAGCGCTCTCTGTCTAGCAAGACATTAAAATGCTTATATCTTCTTTATTTTCGAATACATTTTAATGTCGTATTCGGTTATCGGCTTTATTTACGGTCAGATTTTTTATAAGACAATAAAAAAATCAGTCCAATAGCCTATTACTTGTTTTAGTTGAAATGTAAAACGTAAGACAACGTATTTCAAGCTGGTTATTTTTAGGATAGGCTATTTAATTTTCATGTACTAAGGTGGTACCTAAGTAATATTGTTGTATGATGATATGATTTCACCTATATTAATTGTTGAATTTATTTCAATCTTATTTAGTAGAAAGATTATAATTTGATTGTTAATAAAAATAATTTCACACACAATGTCATTATGTTACTGTATTGAGCTATAAAGTTTAAGAGACATGCTCATGAGATAAGAAAAAAGTCGAATGAAATAACGTTTCAAATATATTATTGTACTCTGCGTCAAAATCATGTATGTTTTTTGAAACATTAAAATTATTTCGTTTTTAGCATGTAAAAAGCTTCAAACCAACGCTGCAGAAAACTGAGTATTAAAGCATGTATCACTCTATACTTTGAACTAGGTTATAAATAAGTAATAAACATATGAGATATATTTTTCAGGTTTTCAATCATACTTTGTTGAGAAGGATGGAAACACCATGTAAAATAGTTTTAGCCAAACGAAACACGAAACCGTAAGCGTACGCGCAACGAAGTTAAGGTGGCATTCTGATCCGACCGCGACTGGCGACCGGTACCGGCAGCCGCGACCCACTGCTCAGTATGAATTTATATGTGGAGTGCTAAACAATGCAAGCGACCGCGTCGCGTGACGTGTGGGTCACTTGCGTTGCGGTCGACAAGATCGGAATGCTACCCTTACAGGTTTTGGCGCCAACGTCGATGTTAAGTAAATTTTGTGCAATGATATCTTCTCCACTTTGGTGCATACCGGCCCTAATACTGATAAGTCATCATTTACCTGTTACACTAAAAAAATTGGAAAAAACAGTCGAATTGATAACCTCCTTCTTTTTGAAGTCAGTTAAAAAGTACTTTCTTGTTTAAAGGCGAGTTTCACACATTCTCCTGTTTCGCTGAAAACCCAGCTCGCTGCAAAAGCCAATGACCACAATTGGCGTCTTTTTTTTCGCGGCTATCAATCATACTTGGTAATTAGATAATATCAGATATAGAACAACCAATCAAGGGGTATCTTACAACAGTCTAAACTAAACTATATAGATTTTTGTTAAGTGAGATAGGTACGTAATTAAAATTTAAAGTCAAATATCTCATGTCTGACTTTTTTATTTATTTACGTTTGTTAATATTATTTATCTGCGTTTGTAGAAAAAGTCTTTTCCATCGATGGCCACGGAATAAAACCAAATGCGCCACATCCCATAGTGATTTGGTAATTGTCTTTTAAGATAATCATGGGTACACATTTAAACGGCGACGTGCACTAAAAATCAAATCATGTAATTCGACATTTTTCCGATGGGAGTACGCACAAATGCAAACAACGTCCAAAACGTTGCCCGCAGCAAAAATTTCAATATTTAGTTCTTCTACTTGCCCACAGATGTCGCGTACAAGCGAGCATAACGAAGTAGATGTCGCTCTATTTTGCCTTTTGCCGCCCTTTCATCGAGGCACCGCGCGGGCCGGTTCAAAATCATAACTTTAATCAAACGACATCAAAATCCCGCGACAGTCGGCTGTGCAGCCGGCTCTAAACCGAAATTCTTGTATATTGTTTTAAACATTAAATATTTTTTAAGGGCCTGTATTCAAGAAAGAAGATAAAACTGAATAAAGATTTTGAGTGCGGTGCATCTAGTGATTAAAATTCACCAAGTTTTCGTCAACTTCATCTGGAAGTCTGCAACTTGGTAAGTTATTTTTCTTTTATTATTTATTTGATGGAGGCTTGCCCATTGCCCATGTAATATATATTATCTAATTGTTATTTAGTTCTCCATTTCTTGTCTGCAATATTAATTGCGGGATTTGTTACGTTTACTTATTAACCAAAAATTTATAACATAACAAAAAGATGGAGATAACTTAAAAATACGTACTTATATAGATTTTAGTTGAAGCTCTGCTGCATTTTTTTATTCGTTATTATCCATGGCAAACTAATTCCGTGACTAGAGTTTGGTGGTATAGCTGCATAAATTCCGAGTTAGATTGGTTTTCGCAATAGATAATATTTAGACGATAAGATAACACGCACGACCGTCAATTGTTAGCGTTTATTGATAAACGCATTAGCTTTTAGGTAATTTTCATTTGTTTATCTGTGGCATCGTAGTTTCCAAACGGCTGAGCCGATTTCAATTAAAGTTTTAATGTTTGAAATGTGACTTGATCGAGAGTATTCTTAATTTCATTTCGTGTGTAATTCATGGAAATCGGTTTAGCCGTTTGAAAATTAGCAGCACTTTTTTCGGGGTTTAAAAAAATTATACTTGTTACGACTAATATTTTTTATTAGAATTTGTTTTAGTAATTTCTACACAGTATACATATTCTCGTAGTTCACCTATAAATTTAACTCGCTAAATAGTTTAAAAAAGTCCGATCTTTGCCTCATTTAAATAGGGGTTGTCCGCGACATCGTGCGCTTCAGACTTTCGTTTAAACTTTGGACCCCTTCAATTGATGCCGTAAAATCCTTTCTTAGCGGATGACCCATAAGAAAACCTGCCAAATTTAAGCTTCGTGGGTCAAGATTACCAAGTCTTAGTCAGTCGTATTTCGCTTTTATTCAGGGTTATAGAGTAGGGATGTACCAAGCCGAAAGAAGGTCATTGTAGTTATCATTATGAAAAACTTTTACAATGATATTATCATTATCATATTTTGCAATATCATCTGTTTCATAAAAAAATGCATTTACTCTAAAAAAATATGGAAGTTTTTTTTTTATAACAGGTTTGCGATTGGCCTCCAACTCGCCTGTTGTAAGCGATGATGCGGTCTACGATGCCTATACAGATACAGCCCGCTTGCCTATATAAAAGAAACCGATTCACTCTTGATTTTTTCGTCACGATTTCAGGGTTGGTCCCATAGTAAAAGTTGGACATACCTAGTAGGGAATAAGCACAATGACCTCCTTTCGGCTGAGTACACACCAAGCTAATAGTACACCCTGTAGTAGTATATAGATTTTTAATTGTCTACCTACTCACAACTAGTGAGGTAGTTTAGAGATTTTTCCATCAGTCTAATGACTGACACTATTATGATTTTGGCACTATTATACCTAAATTCAAATTATTTATTGAGAATTAAAAGGGATAATTCCACTAACATTTATCTCACACTGTTATGCTGGGGCTACATTAGCGGGCTACGGTGAATATTCGTATTAACGCGATGAGTGTGGCCGGGTAGAGCGTTGCAACGCGTAGTATTCGGGCGAAGACGATGTATTATCGGGGCACTGTCGGTAAACTGGCGCGCATCAAAGGGATTTGTCGAGACTCGAATCTTAGTCCACCTAATGTAGACAAGAACATCGCGTGTTGTCCCGTACACCACGTTATTAGCGCGCCAACGCGACACGAATCTTCGCCCGCTAATGTAGCCCCAGCATCACACATAAATAGGAATAAAATTATAAAGACAATATAGATAGATAGATAGATAGAAACTCTTTATTGTGTACACCTAAAATAAAAATTACAACACGATAGAAAACGCTTACGAGCTAGTGCCACAAGTGGCGGCCTTATCGCTAAAAGCGATCTCTTCCAGGCAACCATTGGATGGAAAGAATTTACGTAACAGAATCGACGGGGGATGCTAAAACACTTTTAATGATACCATACTTTTAATATATTGCGTAAACATAAAATTTGTATACATGTCATAAAATTTACATCATAGTCATCGGCTTTTTTGCCCTTGTCCCATTGGTCAGTTAAGTTTTCGCGGTTTTAAAGTCTAACAGCCGCACTCAGGAATACTTAATATTGCTCTGTCAACTTCTCGTTGACGGAAATTGTCACAAATGAAAACGAGACAGAGCAATTTTAAGTATTCCTTAGCTTAAGATGGCTTAAGTAACGTCTCTGAGTGCGGGCTGTAAGTAACTTTGAAAATAAATCTCCTATGAGCCACAGTCAATGTTCTATATTTAAATTAATCGCGAAGTCTAACGCGAGCTTTACTGCCACTGTATTATATAATGTAGGTAGAATTATTCTATACTTACCTTCCCTTATTAGGTAGTAACTAAAACGATGCCTTGGGACCATGAAGTCATATTTACAAAGGTGGGACGGATGTTATTAATATAAACAACTATAACGTCATCTACTTACATAAAAAGGGAGGACAAAATAAGCTCAGATCAGCCATCCAATGCCGCCCATAAAGTAATGTAGAACTTGGCATATAAACGCTTTCCGATTATTCTTAAAGTGGAAGGTAAAATGGGTCGCTTTTGTTTATTTAACATTTTTCTTCGAATTCGTTCTTTTGCTTGTTTTTAAATATACTTTTCTTTTAAGTTCCTACAAGATATCCTACAACTTAGGATAAAAAGGTCAAAATGGTACAGGCTACAAATTTACACACAAACATTCGAATGATATAATATTGAACTCGGTCCAAGCCAAGCATTTATTTGCTCTGACAGCTGCAATAACATTGTAAGAAGCTGAATAACAAGTATAAATTATAAAATAAATTTTTCAACTACGTAGTAAACTTATCATTAATCACTACAAAACCGATCACAAAGGACGTATTTTTTGCTTAGAACCAAAACAGTGCAGAAATGTTACCTATATGAAATCTCATTGTTGCACAGTTTTTCATACACTGTTTTTTTATTTAGATATCTCCCATTAGATTTAATATAAAATGTATGCATTAGATCTAAAAGATACTGGCTGAAAATAAACATCAGCGGAATAAAACCGACTTGCTGAAAATATGTAATTGTAAGTTTTAAATGTTTGAGGAGAAGATGAATTAAACTTTGTTTTCATTATCTTGAGTTTTTATTTTGAGTACGTATATTTTATCACGGTAGGTAGATTAGTAGTTGAAAGAAAAGTAGATTACGCGCCTTGCTAAAGTGAGTAATTTATAATGCGTGTTAATTTAGTGCCCTCGCATGTGCTCGGGCACCAACATAACTCGTGCATTAATAACTCACTTTGCGCTCGATGCAACAATCTACTATAAAACCCCCGATTAATAAGCTAATAATTTTCAAACGTCGTAACAGATTTTCTTGAATCATTCTTGAAACAAACTCGATAATATGTCACCTTCACCAAACAAAAAATAAATAAATCAAAATCGGTTCAGCCGTTTAGGAACTACGATGGCACAGACAGACAAATACACACGTAATAAACGTAGAACACCGACTTTGCGTCGGAAGTTTTTTTAAATATGTTACTAAAGTATATCGGGTACCTGCTACAGTCTTACGTTCAAAATCTAGCAAAAGTGAACAGAGATCGTGGTTTTCATTAGATTTTTGGAAAAATGCTTGGACCGAATTTAATGTGATTTATCCAGAAAAGTTGCGCCTCGCGGTTACGCCCGCGTGGATTTCCTAAAGGAAACGTACATTTTTTCAGGATAAAAAGTAGCCTATGTACAGCTTGGCAAAAAGAGTAGAAATTAATTGGGGCGCCACTATTGCAAATAGTTCTAAATACTAGCAACCCTGCAGTACATCTGTGGAAGATGATTGGATGAAGTTCTTTCACTGACGTGTTTTCCACAGTATTGTCAGAATAAAAATAATTGTTTACGTTTCACAAGAGTTTTTTGCCAAGCTGTAACTCTGGTTTACCCACTATACCCATGCAATCACGTCGTTCCTTTGGAGAAAACAAAATAAAGATTCCGTGGAAAAAGAAAAAACAAACACACTTTAATTTTTAACCGTCTTCGAAAAAGGAGGCGGTTATCAGTTCAGTTGTTTGTTACCTCAGAACTCCGAAATATATAAACTGATAAAGAAAAATATTTTATTTTTATATAAAAGGATATTCTTTCAGTATGGTCCAATAGAAATTTCATCTAAAACGGTTCAGTCGTTTGGTTTTGTAATAAAAATATAATAGTAACAATATCTCATCTTAGTTTAGTTTAATTAATAACCAGAATAATGTTACCATACCTAATATTTTTTCTCATCCAAGTTAAAGAAATTGCGTATAAATTTACTTATTTTGAAGTCGGTTTTTTAAATTTATAATTATATAATATTAGTATGATATAATTTAAGTGATCACCTATCAAATATTTAACAAGCATGTTAAAAGTTCAGTAAACTGGGCCAATAAATCGTGATGCAACATGTCGACACAAAATTCCACTGAAAGTTTGCATTTACAATTACACCATTGGCATTGAGACATGAAAATCGTAAAGCAGGAAGAACCAAAAATCATACCGAAATGGCCAGTGTCAACAGCACATGTTAATTCAGCACTATCGCGCGGGCTGTGACCGACGTGCTAAACGATTGGACATGGCAATCGGCCAGAAGATACGGATTTGTTTGATGCTGATGTTCCGAGACAAATCTCGCACATACAACAGAATCTTACGGGCCTGCCAACTCGAGTTCAACGCATCAACGAGAATTAGGTCGTAAAAACGAATCCAAGCATACGTATAATTTTTCGACTTGAATATCGAATTTCAGAATTATCACATTAAATGCGAATGGCCAGTTTCGGATGAAATTTGGTGTGGAGGTCATACTACTTATTATCCTTAAAAATTACGGTTCCTGTAACATATGGGTAGCCGGTGAAACCACGTCGCAGCTAGTAAAATATAGAAAAATAATTATCAAATCCATCAGTGCTATGCTTAGCTATCTCGTCAAACCAAGTCCTTGTTGCCCAACATAGGGTTACATCAATTTTGTTAACAAAAATGCTCACACATTCAAGTAAAGTTTACCATGAAAATATCCTTGCTGTAATTGTTTTCAATACAGTTTCAACATATTCAACTCATGCGTACTGAGTACTCGACCAACAATATATTTCGTCTTTGTGGTTGTCGCAGGGCATGCTCATTGTCATTTTGGTATGCATAAGAATTAACGAATGACCCACTTTCCAGCATAATAGGTAAGCAAGATTCTGACAAAAAATACTAAGTATCATAATGGAATAAATAATCATCTATTTTTATTTTTGTTGGCATTTCCTGGATTTGTTCGCTGAGGGATTTCCGTTGACACTACCATTATTGTGATAAATTTTAAAATACCTTCTCTATTTTCATTATTTGTTTGTGACTCTTAGATTGGTTCGTCATGCCTGCTGAGGGATTACAACACCCTATTTGAATATTGTCATAATTTTAAAATACATAGCTGAAATTAAAAATAATATACTATTACTTATAATATATTTATGTATTATCGTATTTATCGTGTTAGTACTTCTGCAGCCGGTTTATTCGTCATTTCTGCAGGGAGTTGTCCGTTGCCACAGCGGTATTTCGGCAGAAATTTAAAATACTTAATTATGTATATAAATAATATTTTTATCTCTATTTTCATTATGGTAATTCTTAGATATGTTCGTCACGTCGGATGCGGGATTTCCGTTGCCATTTTAATGCCATTCACTTCATTAAACTAGACCATTTTTTATATAAGTTTGATTCATTAGTGAGTCACCAGTTTTTTTACGAATCGTTTTTGTCTACGATATGAGGAAAAAGGCAATCAGAGTAGATAAATATGTATATTTGTGGACATTACCTCACGAACCGTACATTTTTCTGGGATAAAAAGTATGCGATTCTCCGACCCTCCAACTACCTTTAGGCAAAAATCTCGTCGATCCGTTGCTCTTGGAACTAACAAACATATTTTTGCATTGATGTTAAAAATTATTCAATGTTTTTTTCTAAAAAACAAACTTGCCCTGTAGAGTTTGTTGAGTTCTGTGTGATTTCTAATACTCATTTTGGCCGCCCAATCAGAGACAGTTTAATGACTCCCATACGAGCGCATTACCTATTTAATGAGCTAAACATTTGTTATTTGAAACATCAGGATTCATCATAATCATATGCTGTGTACAGGCTTTACGACCATCGGGTGTCGATAGAAGCCAGGCTCGTAGGAGTAGGTATTGTAAAGCAGCATGAGTGGCATGACGACTGTCTGCTTTAATTGTGTCCAATACTATGCGTGCTGGAACGAATCAGGGTATTCACGATAATCACGCTCCGCCGGTAGCCGGTGGCTACGTACTCTGTAGCATTTACTCATCATCATCATCATCACCAGCCAGAAGTCGTCCACTGCTGAACATAAGGCGGTAGGCTTATGTTCCCGAGGGGGGGACCTTAGACCTCCACACTGAACGACAGCCTGCCATCTGCTTTCACTGAATGCCCGCGACTCTCACGATGTCGTCAATCCACCTAGTGGGAGGCCTACCTATTGCGGCGTCTTCCGAATCGTGGTCTCCACTCAAGAACTTTTCTTCCCTATCGGTTATCGGTTCTTCGAGCGATGTGACCTGTCCATTACCACTTGAACTTGCAAATTTTAACGGCTATGTCGGTATTGTCGGTGCAATTACTTATTTCTATGTAAGTATTGACGAAAAAGCAACAAAAAACATACAATTTACTATATCAGCTGAAATAAATGGCGAAGACATATTCAGAGGGCCACTCCCAAATTACTTGGAAAAGCAAGGAGAAAGAAGGAGTCATCGACTGCCTTTACAAAAGTGATGTAACACGTCATGTCATGTTTTTCTTTCAATGAACTGAAACCTGAGCTGAAACTGAGATGTTTTAAGACAAAATATTCATTCTTCCAAAAGTTAATAAACATGCGGTATCACATCACAACAGTAACCTTCAGCCTTTGTATTGTCTGAAAATGTGCAATGAATGAAAAATCATTCCTTAACAATGTCAAGCGTATATAGCCATTGTCAACTGCAATGGTTGGTAATTAATTTGACTTGAGTCTTAGGATTATGGGATGACAGGTAATAAAGGTTTGCATTTAATGTTTTTGAAATTATAAATCACCATCATCATCATCAGCCAGAAGACGTCCACTGCTGAACATAGGCCTCCCCCTTTAAATTATAAATAATATTTCATTAATATTATTATTCACAGCAAAGCGTAAAAATTATGTACCTAGTCTTAGATGAAAATTCGCAAGAAACATAACATAATACATAACACTAAGTAATAATGTTAGCCCTATGCCGGAAATGATCTTGAAAAATATTGATATCTTAAAAAACAGTTTTTCTTGAATGCTTTTTCTTGTTATAGTATTATTTATTTACAGTGATAATTTCGATAAGATTAAATACAAAGTAGGTCGTTGCATGTTGACAAGCGGTCACCTTGTGCCACCCAAAAAACCTGGTGCATTGCATTATAAACGCCAAATTGAAAAATAATTGGTGGCTATTTTTTGTGGCATTGCTATTTTAGTTGTAAATGCACATTGGATATTCCAGGTATAAAACGCATCACACTAATATTATAACTGTGTGTTAGTGTGTAGATTAGTGCGTGTGTATGTTCGTCCAGACTCTACCGCCAGGTTTTTTTTCCTTCAAAAAAGTACAATCAGTTTTTTTTTATTTGCAGCCGGTTTTTTTTTTACCACCAATGTATTCTGATATGGTTAGGCGGTTGTTACTATAAAAGGACAGACAACCGAAACCTACAATATAACGTGTCATGCGGTATTCATCATCATCATCATTGTCAGCCTGTATCTACCCACTGCTGGGTATAGGCCTCCTCTCCCTTGCGCCATTGATCCATGTCTCGGGTCAATCTCATCCACGTATGACCTGCGATGGGTCTGATGGGTCGATGACATACGGTAGTGCTCAGTTGGAAATGTCACTCACATGGCTATTGGCGAAGATTCGCCGGATCGTCTGGTGATATTAGGAACGCCCTAGTTGAGCTACTCCACCAGCACTACTCAAGTCCGTGATAGATTGTGATTGACATGCGAGGACTGTAACAAGTTCTACAATCATGACTTCAGTGAGCAAGTCAACTGACAAAATGTGACGCTCTGCAAATATTTGCAAGTGTTTCTGCTCTCAACAAATATCGCGAAAACAAACACGCCCGAAACTTATCTTTATCACTGGTCGCCGCTACGATTAATCACAATTTCAGTAACATATCAAGCTATAAATGTTATAAGCTGAACGTAATAGTAGGTAGGTACTTACTTACTCAATACCACGGGCGTAGCCAAGGGGGTTTTAGAGTTAGGTTTGGGTGTTATATATATAGGTACCTAGTGAAAAAGTGGATGACAATGCAATATTTGCTTTCTTTAGAAAAAATCAAAAACAATATTTTCTTTGGTATTTTGTATTAGTATTCGATTATATTGTATGATAATAAGCTTGTTAGAATAATCTAGTTGTCTAGACCAGTAGGTAGTATTAGATCTGACCTCAACACTTGTACCTACTATCATTTATTCCGGCCTTAACCTAAGAGTTGGCATAAATAAGCGAAGTCGTCTATTTCAATATAATTTATAACCGTCAAAGATTTTACTGTTAAGGTGAAAAAATAAATGAGCTTATGGTAATGAAATGGCGGTGGGCGGGTCTTTTCCGCCCGCCCAGCGAACAATTCTATGAGGAAACGCGGACCGGACATCCGGCGATGTATGCGAACACCATTTTTACTGGTTCGCTATTATTACGGAACCTTGAGGATTACTATGGTAAAAACGTAAATGTGACCACTCGCTGCGATTACCGAATCTATCTTGCTCTTCTTTAAGGTTCACTTCTATCGGAGTTTGGACGGCATTTGGCCAATTCTAATCTTGGAAGCTGCCGGTTTGAAGAGCGCCGTGGTGCTGCACTCAAACCACTTCCGCAGGTTTTGCAACCAGGAGTATCGCCTCCTGCCGGCACTTCGTTTTCCTACGATATTCCCTTGGTTTATGAGCTGAAGTAATTTGTACTTGTCATTCTCATGATAGAATTTATATGTATGCCAATTAATGAAACAGCTTAAAAATATAATTATCGAACAATGAATTGACATGTGTTCGAAATAGCGGCGCAGACCACTGACTGACCAATTTATATGCAGAGTTCGCCAAGTGGCTGTACTAAAATTTATGTGTGGATCATTATTGGTTTTATTCAGAAAATACGACTGTAGCCCTCTCATTCACTCAACAGCAAAATTGACGATACTATAAATATCTTTTTTACTAATAATTATCTTTGTTTTGTCTGTGGCAACCAATTTTATTTTATATTACGTCATATTAGGTGGTGTCCGGTCTGGTACATAACAGCAATATGGTAGCAACCTAAAAAAGTTGAGCTTGCGATTCCGGTCACAATATATATCTATCATTATAGAGTCATTGACCACTCCACAGCAATACGTCGATGAATACGAAATTAAAAATAGAATTTGATATTGGAATATGTATTAGATAATCGCATGATATTCTAAACGTTGGCAAGCGATTTGTTACAACCTTGACATTGCCAGTGGAGCTGGTTTACGTTTAGTTTAGCGCAAAAGAACAAGCCGATTAGGGCTATAGACACTGCATGGGTGTCACGCAACGATCACAGAGCTAGAGCATACAAACCAATGTCTCACTGCAAAAGTATGTATCTATATAATAGAGGTATATAGAGTTATGTATCACATTTCAATGTCGCGTATGAACAGTTTTTTCTCACCTGCTGCACGTAGCTATGTTCTCACCTGTGAATAACATACCTACATTGTACACCTAGATCCTGATTAACTATAATGTAACTTTACAGTCTCACAATCAGAAAATTACGATAATTATACACAATTAGCCGTTAATGGCAAATAGCAGCGTTTTCAGTAATTTAAAAATGTCAATGGCAATTCACTTTACACTTAATTAACACGTAGGGAAAAAGTTAGTTAGATAAAGGTTAAGTTATAAATAGAGTAATTTATTTCTATTCCTTCACTGACAGGGTAATCTATATAGTCACATGAATCTCTCATAAGATGGGGTCCGAACGCAAGCGCTCTGCTTCAAAGCTTTTTAAACTTTGTTTCATGTTAATACGATGCAAAACTGAAATGATTGCGTACATGTGAAAATATGAAAGAGAGCACCTAAGTCTTGCGCTGGTTAGGTAAAGGCTTGATAAAGGTTATATTAGATCTTGCGCCAAAGGAAAGGTATTTAAAAATATCTGTTTAAAACACTGTTTAAAAGTTTTTTTTTTAATTTGATTTGGTGTGAAGCAAATATTCTTAATTGAAAAAATTGTGCTAAAAACAGGGCCTGAAATGAGACGCTAAAATGTTAAAGTTAAGCAATGTGGTCATGTCAAAAGATATTTTTACGGTTAAAATTACTTTGAAAAAGATCACCTTTTTTATACAAGTATTACGAGTGTGTATAGCGCCTTAGGTTACTATATTTATATCTATCTAAAGATATTTGTATGAATCTGAACATAACGTATAGCAAAAAGAAAATTCTTGTCTTTTCAGTGACCTTGTGGAACCGTATATAAACATTGCGTGTGAATTGTTTTTCCTGTCTGTAATATGCATAAAATTGTGTAATAATTTTCAGGAGCACCTGCTTCCATAACGATAACATAAACATAAACATCCTATGGGTACTAGGTATATAGATCACAGATTTCATAAATATACCATAATATTTTGAAAAAAGCATCATCGCGTAATCTCATCGAGATTATTCGAGATACAAATTTTGGATGATATTTCGCACGAAAATATCATGCGAAGATTTTCCACTCGAAGCAAATTCGAATGGTTCAAACAAAGATGGTTCAAACCACTCGCTGCGTTAGCGGTAGGTATAGGTATCTTATATAAATGATATTTTATATAGTTTTTTTTTTTTTTTATGCCTATTTACTTTTGTTTGAGATTTCGTTCGTCAGAGAGAAGTCAGTTATTTCGCATGATAGTTTCGTGCGAAATAGCATACGATCATTCAAAAACTAAGCCCCTGTTCGCAATTCTTGGCAAATTTTGTTAAAATCTGAATAAGGTCTTATTCGGACTTTTCCTAGCGATGTTTAACGAGCTTTGTTATTGATTGCATAATGACGGACGATAGATTTTGACAAATTTAATATAAATAAATATTTATTCAAAATACTCTGTGACAAGAAACCTTTTTTTTTGTAATTTATGAGTAGCTATAATAGTCACATTAAGGTCAATTTCATGATCTACATTTTAAATAGAGCAACCCAAGCTCAACCCACTTGTGTTTGAGATTACCCGCTGTTGTGTACTCATGACTTAGAGTATATTTGTGATGATAGCGTATTACTGATACTAAATGCAATTATTTGTTTAACACGTACGGGAGTCATGTTGTACAAAAACATTCAGATAAAAAGCGTAAAATATGAAAATTATACCTTCGTCCGATACTTAATCTCGTAGCTATGATAGCTCAGTGGTTCATCATCATCATCATCATTACAGCCATAGCTCAGTGGTTGGCGCGTTCGAATTCCATACCGCAGGGTGCGGGTTCAAATCTCAACAATGAGCTTTAGCTGCCGATGAAGGATGAAATCGTGAGGAAACCGTATCACGATGGTAGGGCACTTTCTAATGCCTAGTTGACTAGCTGCCACCCTCAAGTTGAGAATCTGTCAGCAACTGCCTGAGTGGGTGTTCCCCGATAGTTACAATCTGGGTGTCTTCAAGTCTGTGGCAAGCGTGCTACATCGTAGACCGCATCATCGAGATGACAATCAAACGCAAGCCTATATATATCTATTCAATAAATAAACAGGCCAAGTGCGAGTCAGGCTCGCCCACTGAGGGTTCCGTACCACTACAAAATACAATAATTATCAATTTAAAAAAACCGACTTCAAAATTAGTAAAATATGGCATTTCGATTTGGTGAAATGATACCTAGAGTCGTCCAAGTAACAAAATTACCACGTATAACTTGGTAATGAACAGAAATTTGGTAATAAACAAGAAAATTCAGAAATCTATTCTACCACTAAACTAATCTGACGGGACTCCAAATAGGTATCTGCGTCTCTTTTCAATTTTAATTTTATAGGTACATAATATTATGTGAGAAATAGATGACAACAGTTTTAAAGCAGCAATATTTAATTTAGAAAATGGTACAATAGCATCGACGTAAATATAACTAAACAAGCAAAACTCTGCGCGGTACCGTCCCGGAAAAAAACACAGGAACCGTGTTTTTTTTCGGGATAAAAATTCTGTGCTAATCCAAATTTCGTCCCAATCCACAAACACATTACATAGGTACTTACACACAAACTTTTACATTCATAATTTTAGTGTGATTAGTGTGATGATCTGACACTAGACACACAACGCAAAAAGTGGGAAAATAAGTTTATATAAATAAGATAAAATTATAGCTTGACGTCAAGTTACGACTTACGTGAAACAAAAATCCATAACGTTAAAGAATTTGGAAAAAAACTTATTACCTACCTACGTGTGTCGTAAGTGCTGTAACAATGAAAACATGTCTGTCCGACAAAAAGTTAATTGCATATCGAAGTTCCACTATTCTATCCCTTTCGTACCGTTGTGGTTTAAAAGAGATAGAAAATTATCTTTTAAGTCTTTTTTGTATCAAGATGGCTACGTCATTGGGACTTGCGGAGCGTAAACCCCATCGTTTTCCTCCTCAATTCGTGGGATTCAATTATATTCGGCTCGGAGGCTCGCCACGTCTACTATTATTAACCGGGGAAACAAAAAACTTGGTAGATATTATCTTCCTTAACCACTTCGCCACTAGGTTGAGATTGAGGCTACTTATGGTATCATCAGGAGCTTAGTAAAAAACTTACTAGTCTGACTATATACACTCGCAAATGTCAGCCTCGAAATGCCCCCGTGTAATGTTATTGGTTTGACGTTTAGAACCTCAAAATTGATCGCCAAGAAAAGTGCGTTCTTTTGGCACCACTCGCTGCTTTTTGAGTCTTGCCCACAGTCTTGCAGGCACTGCGAGTATTATCACAGAAGACATATTAGTACAAGTATAGTATTGTATCAAGTTAAAACTTACGTGAACATTATGAACAACTTTTACTATTGGACAAACCCCGAAATCGCGAATAAAAACATCAGCTGCTCCATACATTTCGCTGAGTGGAAATGACACGTTTTTATTACAATTACCTCTTTTCGGCTTGGTACCACCGTTCTGTCATTCTGTGTAACCCTGTACTCTACCAACCTGTAATGTATTATGTAAATTTATTTTGTTTTGTAAATACTGCTCTTAACCTGCTTCTGTAACTACAAGTTACAAGTTCTGCTAGTTATTTTAAAGTGATGTGGGGTCAACATTCTGTATAAAACAAAGAGTTTTTTATCAGTACGTACCAATTCGTCGATGGATTCATCATAATTATTATGTAAATGATTCAAATAAATAATTAGGCCCGATGGTATCTGCTACTACGTCCAATTATTCGAATTACAACCGGATAAAGAAGTAATTAATTGATAAATGGGAGCGGTCTTTATTACCTTGCGAAATTATCGAGAAACCACTCCTATAGTGTTGAAATTTCATATCTATAACATAATCGTTTATAAATAATAAAAAATTGATGTTATCGAATCATTTAGCTGTTTCCTGATCAATCGAAAATACGGTTTTTTTTTGTTAGAAAAAAAGCGAAAATATCTTGACCGTACTTATTACGGTCAAGATATTTTCGCTTTTTTTTTTGTAGTATTTTAATTTGGTTAGTAGGTACCTATCTCAGTACCTCTTAAACTCTACCTACAAAAAATCTCACGCCACCAATACATCATCAACGTTAAATCGCCTCTACAAAGGTTCTCTAGCTATTACGCCCACGGCAATGGGATGACTCTACTTACAACTAAGTACCCACTGGTGCCATCGAACTCTACAGCATCATAGCAGCAATGTTACAATATAACTCCTTAGTCTAGTAAAGCCCGTTGCAGACGATGCACAGTAAACTGGCGCGAGTAACACTTGCGGAAGTGCTGCGCATCTTCTGCATGTAAGGCTGTTCCTACGTAGGCGACGCAATAGTCAGCGACTCTTTTGTATATTTTTTGTTTTTTTTATTGAATTATACTGTTGGCTTTACGGCTACAGCATAACTTGGTGGAGTGACTCTTTTCTTTATTTATTCGACAATAGGCTGGCGTTTGTCCGCTATCTCGCCTGATGTTAAACGATCTACGAGAGTGAGGGTGGGGGGTGAGTAGTCTACGATGGGGAAAGCTTGCCTAGAAAAAACTGATTCACTCGCGACTTTAAGACGCCCAGATTGTCTATCGGGGAACACCCACTGAGGTAGTACATTCCACATACTAGCGGTTTCCACGAATGTGGAATTAACGCTTTGTTCGTGTTTTTTGGAATGTCAACCATAAAATGATGTCGCTTTTCCATGCTCTCCCTGGCCGTGTAATAGGGAATAAAATCATGCAGAGTTTTTTTGACGCACATTCCTACTCAAGAGCGTCTCGATTTTGTCGTACGTATCTATGGTTGGCTCACCATTATTAGCTCGACTTAGCTTGGTAACTCGAGTTGTGACGTGACACTAGAGTCTGTGCAAAAAGAGAACCATCCGTCGCGCGTCGTATGGTTGAGAGCTCGCGTGTGCTAATTTACTGAATAAAACACCCCACTTTTTGCTTTGGGGGTTAAAAAGTATAATGAATGCTTGCTATTTGTAAAAATTATTAATAGGTAGAGTCTGCGCAAGAAGAGAAGCGTCTTAGAGTTGAGATCGCGCGTGTACTTTTTAGTTCACTGTTTTGCCACGACGGTTCTCTTTTTCCACAGACTCTACTCGAGTTACCAAATATGTTTTCGCCTCTGTTTACGAACGCCTTAATAGTCACTAATGTTACTATGATAGAACTACTAGTAAGGTACCTGGAAAACAAGGCTACAAGTGGCGCGTGAAGAATCAAATTACCTTTTCATCTCACCGGACTGTAACTACCTGTACATGATACGCTTGTTTCGTTTTATATTTGTAATAATTGGGTAATGGTGGGCAGCTAATGCTGACGTGGGAAGTTATTTCATGTATAATCAAAAACGTTTTATCTGTGTAAATACGGTATATGTCGTAAATCGTTCTAACTTACTACAAGAAGGTTTTGCGACATTTAGAGGTTCTATACTACCTAACTACAGAGAGTTTTACGCAGTGTCACGGCGGAAGCTATTGAGCTTTCTGATTACTTTCAAAATACATTCAAGGGTGAGGGTTACGCAAAGTCAAATATCAAAAACAAAGTCAAAGAACTTTCAATGGTAACTTCTGTTATAGCAGCGTTATAAACGATTCATTGGAAAGCGCTGGTTGTTACTGTACGCCAGTGTCAATTTAGCACCATGTTATTGTGTTATTTCGATATTATTTCATAAAACTACGGTGGTAAAAGGACTAATAAATCCTAATCGGACTCTACCCTGGGTGTGCGTTGTAACAAAATGTTACCGAGGATATTAATAGCTCTAATAAATAAATAAATCGTCGGGGTGACAAATCGTACCACCCCGTGTCGGATCCTTGGGACACGACGCGGAAACAAATGATAATGTCGACTCACTTTATACATTTGAGATAAGCATCAAATACTTACGGAAAGTCCTTAATAAGTACCTAATAATAAAAGCTATTTAACGAAGGGCGAAAAATGTTATACAAATTATAGCGAGAATTGGATTGAAAGACATTTCATAGAGCTTTCAGACACGCTATCGAGAGGGCTTGGTCCGACCAATTTATTCAAGTTCGCTATTCCTTGACGATAATAAACTACTCGGTATTATAATAAATAACAGGTGAAGTCTTCTGAGAACAAAGCTGTCAGTGGAGGAGTTAATAGGTTAGGTCAGTCACGGGCGCGCCTCCCTGAGGGAAACAAGCGATTACCTCATTGATGTCTGCCACAGGTTAGGTAACAAGCAACAAAGCATAAGCCAGCTTCACACTCGCTACAAAATTTGCTGTCTTGAAAGGTTGGGTATCTCTTATAGGTTTCTTCTTTTAATATTGCTCTTGGAGAATTATTGAATTCAGAATCAGCTCTACTGTCCGTTAACAGTCTAGGGGCTCGGAATGTTTTTCCACGTGTTTCCTAGCTCTTTTTCCTTTCTTTTTTTTAAACCGTAGATACACAATTAGCAAATGCAGAAGAGTGTGACATTGTATATACCTATTATGCCGATACAATGTACATACATTGTAGCGAGCTGCTGAGTGGAAAATTGCAGGTGAGTAGGTGTTAGCAAGTTTGTGTAGTCACGATCCCGGACTTTTTAGTCCAATTGGGCTACTTATAGCTGACCAAGTTAGTGGGCGCAATGTGTTATGAGATCATCTGTGGGGTCTGTGGGCTTGCAAGGATTTATTGCTTGCATCCGAACGTTAGACCACTTAGGGCAATAGTGCTTGTTTTACTTGATTTGGCGTCGTCCTCACGATGACGGACTTGATCTCTTTTTATTGAGCCACTCCAATGTTATTTATTAATAACTTGACACTAACATAGATTTCCTTCATGTTCATGAAAATGAGCATATTAAGTTTCATCCGCACAGCATTCTGAGAAGAGATGACGCCAGAGCACCTGCACTGCAACCGCCACAGACAGATAGGGTATCGCGTTTTTCCCTCGACCTTCCTATGGTCTCTTGCTATATCTTCTTGTGAGTAACACGATCAATTTAAATATATAATGACATGTTTATTCATGAATATCTTTTAGCCTGACCTGATTCAATAAGTTCCATTCTAAGTAATTATCTCGCGCGCAAATAAATGATTACATTTGATTACGTATTTCCTTTGTCCTCTGTGCAGTGGATGTCAGTTTTTCATTACATGATTTTACCTTGTGATGACTGACCGGACAACTGGAAAAGTAAGTAAGATGTTGTCAAGACGAAAGTACTTATCGTGGTCATATTAAGGCACGCAATGATAGTTTATAGGGAATGTTTAGCAAATGTTGCAATTTTTTCTAGTTAATGAGGCTATAAGTAGGTATTCATCAGATATGACCGGTCTGATTTGGAAGCAAGAAGGCTGCAACGCTGTACCAATGTGTCCTGAGGGACTGGTGACTGTGGAATACTAACAGGTCGCCTTGAGTATTCAATGTTGTATTCATACTAAAACGCCATGTTAATTACCTGCATAAGTGTTGCGGAATATAGGGCTGGAGTGTATGCTAATTGGAATCGTGCAGTTTGAACCCTGATTGTAGTCCTAATGAGGTAAGGGTGAGCTTATGAAGATTTTAATATTATCTTCTGGAAACATATAACTAGTCACTCTCACTTACGTTACTGAATGCATGTAACATTAAGTTTTAAGTTCTCTGTCTCTTTTTTTCATGAATTCGTTGAGGCGTAACGTCTGCGTGGAGTAAGGTCACAATTTTTATTATCTTTTTATTATGCAGTGTACACTTCCTCATTGTTTAGAAATTGAAGGAAAATATGTGGGAAAGCACTCATACCGTAAAATCTTATCTTTTGCAAAGGTTATTAAATCAGCAGATTATGCTAACATTACAAATGACGTCAAGTCTCAAAGCACACATTTATCTAACGTAATCGATAAATAAAGACGCTGTGTTGTACCAAAAGTATTATAAATAACTTTTTTCTCCAAATTCCACAGTGAAAACCTGAGATAAGATAACATTGGATTCGGTAATCTGTCGTAATCTCTATATACAATCTGACAATTTGAAGAAGTTTTGACTAGCCAAGAAGTTTTGACTAGCCATTGCTACCGGTAGCGGCTGAACATTTGGATGATTTTTTTTAAATTATTAATCTAAATTAAAATAATTTTACTATTATATCTGGAAAATAAAAACTTAGGTTGATTTACGCGTTATGTTCATCTTCAACACTATTTTTTACACGAATCTCTAGTGTATTTCCGCTCCAATGTCGTTTTAAACACAATAATAAAAAATAAAAAAGTAAGAACAAGGGAAAGAAAAAGAAGAAGGGTAATAAATTATAATTTTATATTATTTATTCTTCACATAACAGGAATTTGTTAAAAACACAAAAGATAAAACTGAAACACGACTATATACCTCCGTCCTCCAACTAATTCATTTCTACGGAACAAAATTTTTTTTAGTGGTAGAGCTTCCTGGAAAAGTACCACATCATCAAAAACTAATGCAGTGATTCCCTAAAAAAAAGAACAAATAATGCCACATAATGCTTTCAAAATTACGTAAGCTGAATTCCAGATGGAAAGACAATGTTCGTATTGCCTCAAAGATACTTTTACTTTGTTTGTACTATTAGAGTAAATCAAGGGTAAATATATCCTATGGCTAAGGCTCTATGCTATATTTACATGAATAAATTAATACTTCACCGAATCTTGTAGCTTGGTTTGGTTGGAATGGATATATCAATGCTTAAAGATTACGTCCGTTACCCGATTATCACCCATCTAAACTAATCATAAAAATGGTAAAGTATGTAAGTTTTGTGACTTTGTATTTATGAAAGTAATCTCTTTTACTACTGAACTGACTAAGAAAATTCTTTTGCTGATAGAAAGATACTCTACTCCAGAGTATTATGGGCTGTTTTGTTCACAACGCGATCCACGCCGTGGACATAAGCTAGTCCGATAAAAGTGGATGACATCGAGTGAGATGATATAACCATTTCCATCTTTCGTTTGTTACCTTGCCCTTTTACAATCTTTGACATTGGTACAGTTTTTAAATTACTGCACCTTTTAAAGGGCTCAATAAAAACCGTAAAATCTTTAAAGCATTTCGAGTTCAAGGTGGAAAGGCTTTTCATACCATTAAATGATAAAAGTACAAAAATAGCATAGTTACGAGTAGGAATGTTTCAAATTCCACTTTTTGTTTGTTTATACCTTTGTTTAGAATATATCTTAGTATGTAGTATACCTTAGTAAACTACTCACGGCGAACAAACAAGATATACGAAAACAAAACACCAGAACCGGAACCGGAAAAAAATCACCGCAAAATCGCTTTTTTTATTTTTATTCAGCTGGCGGCGTGACTGTCATCCGTCGTACCAGCCAGTCTTTATTCAAACAATATTTCGATTTCTTTGGCGCTGAACACTAAGATGTTCCAAATTCAAAACGTGCGCGGCAAAGATAATTTCGGCGTACTTATAAAGAGGATTAAAAACTCATTACTGCCCCCTAAAAGTTTCTTATAGAAAACACCACCTTTGGGTGCACTTAAAGGCGAACCAAGTCGTCCTTTTCGAATAGATGGGATGAAAACAATCAATGACGTTTATTCCTGTATTGTTAGATTTTTAGATCATAGTATTACGTCATATAGGTTACAATACATAATACATTCCTACTGCGGGTATGCCTGCATAAACTTCGATCTTTATGGTTTGGTATACTCAAATACTGTTTAGGAATGTTCAAATTTCTGAGTAAAATGAACTCACGTAACTGTTTTATGCAACTTTTTGCCAAAGATACTGCCATACAAACTTGTTACGATAACCATCGGCGCTAGATTTATACATATAAAGTAGCAAGTAACTATCTCTATCTGGTGAAAAGATAACGCCTCGTCACTTCGAGTCCAACGAGAGACTGGTCCAACCTCATGGCGGCACGAAAGCTACGGACAAAAAATAAACACGTTCTCGTCGAGAGAAATCATTATCCAAAATTCATGGTTGAACTCTTCCTTTTTTGTTCCCGGAAAGGAACCAACACAAACTCGCGCCACGGCATGCGATCATAGGCCGGAATTGAAACATTAATTAATGTCGATCGCTACGTTAATAATAAAAGTAAAGCTAGAACAATTTATAAGTTAATGTATTGACCTATCCCATAGTTCAAACTTATATAGTACAAAATATTTTTTTTTGTAGATAAAATTTTATTGATAATTAAGGGGCTATTCCATCTATTCCTATATATCATCGTAAGTGAAAAAAGCCCAATATTGTAATAAGTAATTTTATTTAATGGTATTTTCCACGTTACGCCCTTGCTTGTATGTACAATGGGAATAAAAAAATGTTTTTAGACACTATTATTTATATACTTCTTAAAATGGAGTAAAAAATAAATTTCTTATTTCAATTTTTTGCCACTTACTATCGAAAGGAATAAAATAAACAATAAATAAAATATAAATATATATATATATATATATATATACCTATTGGAAAATCTAATAATTATATCCGACAAAACAGTTGGACTGATATTTTTATATTGTCTTATAAAAATTCTGAACATAAGTGAAATAGAGCCAATCATACCGAAAACAAAACTAAAATGTGTAAAAAAACTAATGAAGATAATGTTTTTCTAGACAGAGAGCGCTCTATACTTACTAATGACGTCACCTGTAAGTACGCCATACAAACTCCATACCATACTGAAAATCACTATGCAAGAAAGGTACAGAGCATCCCTTCCTAATCCGACCGAAAACTATAACCCCCTTATTAATAAACGTGGAGTAGTCTTCGAATAGTTACGCCGTGTTTTGTCTTTTTCTCTCTTTCAAATTTTGAACTCGATCGAAAAAGACAAAGGCGGTGTAACTATTCCGAGGCTACTCTACGTTTATTAATAGGGGGGACGAAAAAATTTTCTCTTCTGTGGGGGTAAACGTTTATATCTCAGGACATTATTATCCGATTTAATAATTTCTTCAGTATTACATTTAATTTAATTTTTCACTAGACAAATCAAACACCTATCCTAGAATCGTCTAGAATCGCCTACTGAAAACAACATTATCTGAATTTTGTAAAAAAATATTAATTTGTTATAGATTATTATTTTTTAATAATAATTATATTAAATATAATTTTATTTCAGATAACAAAGATCCATGTAGAAATTCAAATTATAGGTATATTTAACTACTTTTTATATTCTTTCAGACTACTTTATATGAAATATTTAAAAAAAACCTGTCTCTATGGTCAGTATATATTAATGCAACGACGTTATATTTTGGCTGTACCTCAGGAATGTGTAATTTGTATGGAATGCCCACTACGGCATAACAAAGTTCGTAATACCGAATACGTAACGTGCGTGTAATTTCAATAATATAGGCAAATCGCATTGGACGCATTGTTTGAATTATAAATAACGTTGGTTAATGACTACTAAACTCTGTTATTATGGAGTAGCTGATCGCAATTATATTTAAAATAAGTCAACGAATTGATTTGTTAGTTGCAAGTAATGCCAACATAATTGTCAAATTTAAAAAAAACTACTTCAATATTTGTATAATACACAATATCGCAAATCAAAATAACTGGAAAATTCGTTTACTTGGATGACAATAATATTATGTCATCCAAGTAAACGAATTTTCCAGTTATTTTGATTTAAAAACCATACTCATCATCATCATCATCATCAGCCAGAAGACGTCCACTGCTGAACATAGGCCTCCCCTTTAACCTCCACACTGAACGACAGCCTGCCTTTTGCATCCACTGGATGCCCGCGACTCTCACAATGTCGTTGGTCCATCTAGTGGGAGGCCTACCTACGCTGCATCTTCCGGTTCGTGGTCTCCACTCCAGAACCTTTCGTCCCCATCGGTTATCGGTTCTTCGAGCGATGTGGCCTGCCCATTGCCACTTCAACTTGCAAATTTTAACAGCTATGTGACTATGGTTCTTTGGCGAATATCCACGTTCCGGATTATATCGCGCAAAGAAACTCCGAGCATAGCTCTCTCCATTGCCCGCTGTGTGACTCTGAGCTTTTCTAAAAGGCCAACAGTTAAGGACCACGTCTCAGTACCAACTGACTACTGAACCGATATTGATGAAATTTCTATGGGACCAATCTGAGTATATCCTTTCAAATAAATGAAGAACTTTCCAAATCGTTTACCTATAAATGACGGAGTACTGAGAGGTACCAGACAAAAAAAATTGAACCTCCTTCTTTTTGAAGACGGTCAAATAGCATCTTAAGGATAAAAAGTAATTATTACTGAGGAATTTAAAAAAACAGTAATGCTGACAGCAAGACCATTCTATAATTATTTACAGTAAGTAAGTAGTAGGTAGCTACAAACCTACATCCTACACTACAAGTACATATTGAATTATTGGACAAAGACCCAAAATACTTGATGTTGGTATTGTAGGTAGGAACAGAATAGTCTGCCTACATTAAAATAATGCTAACGATGTTAATGTTGACAGTAGGTAGTGTCGATAATCACAGTGTCTCTACTGTCTATTGCCGGAGTGATAACTATCATTTTTGATATTTCGACGTTTTCGAGGTCAAAATCTCCCATTAGTGAGCTTCTGGAAATTTCCAGGTAGTAAGTACTCTCCTATAGATAGGGTTTGTATGTAAATAGGTAGTAATTTGTGACGTCAACAGGGTGTTTTTTCATCATATAAATGTTTTCGACCCATTAGCTGATACCAATGTTGAAGTGAAATGTGAAGGCAATGCCATTGTCACGAATAATAATTGTGGTAATTTATTCATAGCTTGTTATTTTTATTTATTCGGTGCTTACTTGCTGCTCCCCACGGTTTCACACACGTTATATTATATATACCTCGCCTTGAAGCAACCTCCTTGGTAGCGACAGCAACCTCCTGTGACTTTTTTCTATGATGTAATAATTATATCAAATGTACATCAAGGACGTTTTACCGTTCCCTTTAGCTTTAGGGTATATTATATAAGATCCTTGATACACGAAGACTTCAATTCTTGTTCTTGTTTTTCACAGATCTAGTTTTTTATAGGGAAAAATATTAAGACACCAAAAAATACACAGACAGACAGACAGCGTTGGCTTGGCGTAGGCCTAGTAATAGGGTCCCGTTTATTTTACCCTTTGGTATCCTTGTTACCCTTTGTTAACAGAACCCTAAAAATTTATGATACACGGAGACAATGATATTATGGAGATTTTTGAACATCAACGATATTTTTACTAAGGCATATCTCCCGTTTGCCTGATCTGAGGGTCAACCCCATTTTAACGAATTCAGGGCATAGAACACATAGGGCATGACAGACTGAGTACGCGTGTATACCTAAACATATGAAAAGCCTTAAATACACTTAAGTGACCAACGTTAGTATAAAGTATTAGCGCTCTCACTGAACAACTGAATCAAGAACAAACAGTGCTGTCACACCTGCCTTTTATGTGCCATGCTCGGTATTACTGCGGACACCTAAGGTAAAGAAGTATACGGAAAAATTCTAGATCCTTCAGACCAATTTGATCTAGGTTTGGTGGCATACAGGCAGACGGCGCTTGATATTAAGCAGTCACCGTCGCCTATGAAAATAAATAAATAATAATGAATAAATATTTGGGACAATTTTTCACACATGGTCATCTGACCCCAAACTAAGCAAAGCTTGTGATATGGCTGCCAGAGACTGATATACATACATATATAGTTTTAAATACATACTTAAATAGATATTAATAACCAAATATAGAACAAACACTAATGTTCATCACATAAATGTTTGTCCTAGGTGGGAATCGAACCCACGCCCCCAAGCGCAGAAGGCAGGTTCTCTACCAACTGGACCAATGGGCTATCTACGGCAAATTTCTTTTACGCCTAGCTGTTTTAGGTGATGAAAAAAGTAGCGCGGCCGCAAACCGTAGGTTCACATACGCGTGATTATCCGAACTGCGCTGATTTAACGTTAATTTGAGACCGCGTAAGGAGTTGGGCGTAAGGCCCCAGGCCTTTGTAATCCTTGATGACTTTATGATATTCTGTTTCCTCCGATAGTAAACTTATGTATCCTTTTAACAAGCAAAAAAAAATACTTCTCAATCCTTTTTGAAAAATTACAAAAGAATGTTTTGCTTTCTACCATAACATTACAAACAATAAGAAATGTTTATTTGGATATCTTTTAATTTGATGTAGTAACATAGGAACAAAAAAAAACCTTTGTTACCATTATTACCTGGCCTGGAAGAAATCGCTTAAGGCGATAAGGCCGCCTATTATACTGCCGGTTTTGCATTTTTTTAAGTTACCTACTTTTGTATTTTTTTATTTCGGTGTAAGTATAATAAAGTTATATATTATTATACTTTATTTCAATATAAACACGGGTCTAGCCCGGACATTTGGTAGGCATTGGTGGGGCCGAAGCCAACACCAAGAGGCCCCGTTGAATATAAAATACAATATTATTGAATGTGTATAAAATGGATTATAAAACTATTGTACAGTATAGGTTATAAAACGTCTAGGCTATTGAGGTGAACAACTTGTGGATGGGATAACAGATCTATGGTATGAGGTACGGCACCTGCCAATTATGCCTCATTTCAAAATACTTAGGCAGGTGATGACTTGCCACTCACTAAATGGGCCCCCCATAATGGCTGCCGCATATTGGCACCGGAAGGGCAACATTGACGTGGGTGGCTTAGGGTGTCGAGAGGTGTGCTGCACTTTCACTAAGAGCTACTAGCGGCGTTATGCCCTTTAACACTTCCACCCTGGAGCTTAGGTTTTTAGCTCTTGCGGTTTCCACCCCCAGACGGCCGGTTAAGGCAAGCCAGGGGTCTGGGTCTCTGGGGTTTTAGACCCATGGAATCGGGGTACGCGGTGTCGCCACTCTCTTATTATATATTATTATTACTACTCAGACCGGAATGCAGGCGCCTAAAAATTAGCATTGCCATTCTAAGTTGTTGTTAGTTTTTGTTCATGACCATGGATGCGCAGAGTCCTTCGGTCGTAATATCAATCAAGTTTACATAGTCTTAAATAGCGTCAAACAAGTCATAGTCACAGTCAGAGTCAAGCAAAGTAAGTCACGGTCAAGTCTAACTCATGTCCAGTAACGTGGTGAAGGCTTTACAACAAGCTTCTATGGAGTTTTGAAAACAACACGAAAAGACATGTTTCACCTCGTTATATCACTTTTCCACACTCGAGCATGCTTACCATTATTACACATTAACACTCGAAAATACACAAGTTTAATAAAATAATACGAGCCGACATATTTTATTTTTCCACCTTTGCGCCAAAACTCTTGCCATTCAACGTGGCAATAATGCAGCATACTAGCCACTTTTCCTTCCGCCAACGGACTTATAGGTTCGTATTTTTTTAGTTTAGTGTTTAGGTTTTAGTTTACGTTCATATACATGACTTTCTTGTGTAAATAAACAAGTATGCCCAAATATGTATATCCATTAGAAAATGTATTTGTTTGTAAAGTTATGATAGTCACTTTTTGTATATTTACATATCTTCAATAATGTGAAAATGTGCGAGCAAGAGATTTGGAATTTCCATACGTCACGTTACGATCAGATTCCCTCTTGTGACGACGTTCAAGGTAGAGCAAGTTCACTCGGATCCTACTTCTACAAACTCGGTAATCATGGCCCAGGGTATTAATGTCAAGATTACAAGCACGTTTACGTACCAGCTTGTAAGGCAAAGTGCGGTCGGTCACGGTAAACGGCACAGACCTTGGCGGATGCACTCGGACCCTAAAGTGTCGGGCTCGATGGATCATTGCCAAGAATTGCGTCCTTTATGAGAAACATAATAAATAATAGCCACTGACAAAAGCTATAAAACGCTTGCAGGAAATATATTTTCAGTACTTTAGGTACTACATAAACAATAATAATGGTACAAGGTTAGCAGTATTTATTTATTTAGACACATACAATATCCTTTGAGTCATCGAATTGAATTTATGCTCACAGCCCTCTCAATGGTACTATATTACCTTCTGGTATGTACAAATTATAATAAAATAATCTAAATATATAAAAAATAATCCCTATTTACCTTGGTCACGTCATTTTACAAGTGTATTGTATAATATCTCTTGAACTAGTTATCATGTTAAGTATTTATACGCTATGTAAAGAAAAATCAAGAGATTGCGCAGGATAAAAAAAAAAACAGGCTAAAAATGTCTCGCTGGTCTAGCCCTATGTTGCACATAATTATTGTCTATGCGTCCAACTTATTGTTATCTTCCGCTTTTCCCCCACTATTAATTCTTTCCCCATGCATAAAGCCCGGAAGCACATTTTCCTAATTTCCCGCTAATTATCACATTCAAACGGTCACAGATAGTAGTTGACAATCAGACCATGCCCTTAATAATTACTATAATACACGTCCGGTCATAGCAACACTCCAGCCCTATGATTACCTGCACTTGGCCGTGGAATATCGCTGAGGCATCTCTGTGCTTTTATACCTCTGGCTTTGTCCATTGTTATGTTACCATGAAATGGGTGACGTAGATTCCACACTAGAAAGCAATTTAGTTAATATGTAAATCTAATAACATTGAATGTTATCAGATGCAGTGAACCAGCGACGTATAACATGCCTCTAATTTGGGTTTCATAATAAATGGCCTATTTGGAAAGGGTTTCGAGAACATCGTTAGAGGATTTTTTGTTCGCTTTACAGGGCTTCGGTACTATGATTGTAGATGCGCCATGTTCGCTCCAGGCTATTCCTTTTTCTTTATTCCAATATTATCTCACTATTTTATGTTTATGGCCGCTATTATACTATTGCCGCGGACAGAGATTACACATGCAGCTATTCACACTTTTCTTATTACCCAGCACGCGACAAGAATAAAAAAAAATCGTCCAACAATACAAATAGATGTTGATAACTACTTTTTTTTTTCCTGGGCAAGTGCCTTTATTAACTAAACAAAATATACAACCTAAAACTAACACTACAAATACAGTTAGACTGCCCATAGACCGTTGAAGGTCTAAAGACAATCCAAATGCTCAAGCCCACTACCAGTAGGCACTTACCAGCTGATGTTGTTTGGACAGTGGACACCCATTATAGAACCGTTTCATCGAGTTCTGTTATAATATGTGTCAGGATAAATCAGTCGTTTATTTTCAAATATCTTTCAGAACGCCTGGGTAATGCGACATGTGTGCTGGCATTTTTCTGGCTCATCGTATAACCAATCCATTCAGCGTGATATTTGTGCCAGCAGTGGCGTGGGCGTAGCTACCGGAGGGCTAGGTGGTGCAGTGCACCGGGGCCCTCAAGCTCAGAGGGCCCTCGGACCTTCGACCTGAACTTGTGAAAATTAATCCCACCAGAATATAATTCATAGACATACATGTTCCTAATAAGTAGCTTTGCACCTTTAAAGTATTCATATACTTGATAAATCATATATTTGATAAAACCTAACCAGTTAAGGGCCCCTATTCTTTTTTTGCACCAGGGCCTTTGGTTACCTAGCTACGCCACTGGGTGCCAGCATATATGCTTGGAACGCATGAGCATTTGGATTGTCTTTGGATCTTCAACAGTCTATGGGCAATCCAACTGCTTTCTGTATATAGGTTAAGTAGATTAGGTAGGTTAGGTATTTGATGTTAGCTTTATTATTATGTTTCGCACTTGCCCGTAAAAAATACCTCGAAAAGAATCAACAAATGGTCCATGTTTCAATATTACCTACTCCTTGTCCAGAACCATGGGTGAACTGGGAAACAAACTGGGCCTGGACGAGCTAGCTGGTGGCGCGGCTGGCATCAGCAGAGCAGTCCTCGCTGAATTTATCGGTAAGTTGAATATATACCCACTTACCTAACTCCTTCTCCGATTTTCCTAGTTGTATCGCAAAATGCCGTTCAATTTAGGTATTTGTATTTTCATTATATATATTTGTAATTTTCGACATAAAACGAAAAAATAAAACCGTAATTGTCAAGACGAATATAAAACAAGTAAACTATAACATTAAAATTGTTTATTTTATGTCATCCACTCGAAATCCACTCTCAAACTTTTCTCTCCTAGAGCTTTACGAAAAACTACTTTTGTAAATAGGAAAAAAGTTGAAATGCTGTTGTTTTTTTGAAAAAAAATATACCTTCTGACCTATTAATTACAGAAATTGGCTTTTCTCTAGATCTATTATTTTAGATTCTCCAGTTAATATAATCTAAACTCCAAAAATACAGATTTGTTTCGTTTTTCTTTAAAAAAAATGTGTGACGGCCTTAACCATGTTATTTTATAAAAAGATCAACATACAAGCAGATCTACCTCAGACTTGGTAAGCAGTACTGCCGTCTATGGACGCCTGCAGTGGTATTACAGCCCGTGAACTTGGCAAAAGTAATGACAACTTCTTATTTATCTTTATTTTTAAAGAGATTTTGGTGAGACGACCTTATTACCCACCCTCATTGGCCCGTTCTTTAAATTATGTTTTCATTTACACATAGGGCAACTCTCTTGAACAGGAGCCTTACGGACAACAGCTATTACAGGCACCTAATCCGCTCAGTTGGAAAATCACCCGACCGCAAATCTTATCGCGCCCAGATACGGTTTGCGGTCGCGTGATTTTCCAACTGAGCGGAGTAGGTGCCTGTAATAGCAGTTGTCCGTAAGGCCCCTGTATTCTAGACTCCTCCGATAGGAGATCAGCCAACATACTGTTACAAACTTATTTATTTTTAAATTCATAAACTGGCATCGCTAGTTTTTAAATGATATAAAGTAGGAGTGCCGGCGGCTACCTGATGATGTAGTCGTGAGGTCATTATAGAGACCGAGAAATATACTGTAGGACACCAAAGTTGAACATAGCAATAAAGCTCTTTCATCTTGGTGAGGTCATTCGTACCTATACATAACAAAATAATATGAAATGAATCACGTATTTATAAATATTAGCAATGTATTTTCAACCACAAAAAAGGAGTCCTATTTCGACTATCTTTTGTATGTATTTTAGGTAGAGTGCGTTTCAAGTCTCCCAGTATTTATCATCGCGTATTTATCAGTATGCAAAATGTGGAATGAGCTACCTTCAGAGGTGCTACGACATGGGGTTCTTCAAAAGGCGAGTTAATAGAGTCCTTAAGGGACGGCAACGTATTTGTGATGCCTCTGGTGTTACAAGTATCCATAGGCGACGGTGACTGCTTACCTTCAAGCGGCCCGTCTGCTTATTTGCCACCTATGACATTAAAAAAAGTATCATTACTCGAGCGGCACCTTTAACAACTTTAGGCATCGTGCACTATAAATCTCACTACCGTCCAAACACAGGAACAACACCACAACTACAAGATGGAAATTTAGTTCCGCTGTTTGCCGTGGGACTTCTTTCATGAAAAGCACGTTACTCTACGCGATGTCTTGTGTGGCCAATTGTAAACCGAATTAAACCATTGTTTTTTATTTATTAAAAAAGGCTATTGAAAAGGCTATTAAAATTTAAGAAAATATTCTAGCTATATATTATTATTATTTTCTTGGTTAATGCGCCGTAAGATGAAATACTCTGTGAAAATCTCAACTGGACGGTTTAAAAGAAACATCTGTTAAATATATCCAAAGGTAATATGCCAACGTACTCTACTAAGTGGGTCCCGTGGACACTCTTTTGGGTACCTACAAAACCCTAAATATGAACTGATAATATTTCTTATAGGTAACCTTCTCCTGAACCTGTTCGGATGCGGCGCATGTATAAACATCGCGCAGGGCTCCACCGCGGCCCCCGACATCGTCCTCATAGCACTTGCCTTCGGTCTCACTATCTTTGCTGTTGTTTCGGTGAGTTTCTTTGGCATCGGTACCTAACTCCTTTCCTGCATACTTAATGTGCGTACATTGAGGCGAATTCAAGGCAACCGGTAATAATTCTTACTCACTGTCATTGACTGAGGAGTCCAATGCGCTGCGCGACGAAGGGGGACGGACTACTCTAGGGAAATATTTTTTATTATCGATTTATTTTTTATATTTTTTTTAAAACTTTCCCTACAGTTATGCCTATACAAGCCTATTGACTTGCATCAGTTTACCATGGAACACGCTTACCTAGAAGTAACCGATTAACACGTGACTTGAAAAACCCAAAAAAAAAACAACAACATTATTTTTATACTTTTATAATCGGTAAAATACATCTTGAATTCCATACAAATTTCAATTTCGAAGGTCTAACTTGTATGGTATTCGTACTTTACCTGCCCACTCTAGCCATTGTGTGTTTTTCGACGTTTTAAATTCTCGCTCCTAATCTACTTATTTAAGGCATCATCTAATATATTCAATGAATCCTTGATAAAGTGTCTAGTAGATAATTAAGACATCGCGAACGTCCAAACCGCGGATGAAACCGTCCTTTAATTTTCTTACAACGAAATCCCCATGTTTTCAATTGGCTTACATAGACACATATTTGCCCACATTATGGAAAACAATAGAGATAGCGTTATCTCGAAATTTGTGGCGAACAAGACACATGCAGGCAAACTTCATGGCGCTACGCTTTGACTCTATTTTAAAATTAACAAAAGTGTATGATTGACCATGAATCTCCACCATGATTGATTTAAGTGTCTTCTTTTTAAAATTGAAGTGTATTGCAGCCATTTGAGAGTCAATTGCCATTCTAGGTTGGACATAATGTACGTACCATCTTTGACCACACCGTCCATCAACATCAGTAGTAGTTAAACTTCTATCATGGCAGCCATTAAGAAATCGTGGTGCCTAGGTTCTTTTTAATACCTATGATTTTATTTTGGTCTACATTTTGATGCAAAAATTATCTACAAAAATACTTAATCTCTAAATAAAATCTCTGCTTATATACCTACTATTTGCATAGTAATGAATCTTCCATGTATCTAAAGTAACCAATTGTTCTTTGAACAGGCGATAGGTCACGTGTCCGGCGGGCACATCAACCCTGCCGTGACAGTGGGTCTCGCCTCAGCCGGCAAGGTCAAGGTTGTGCGAGCGATCCTTTACATAATCGCTCAGTGCGCGGGCGCCGCAGCGGGCTCTGGCCTGCTGAAGGCGCTGACGCCGGAGCGCGCCGCTGGCAAGCTCGGCGTCACGTCACTCGGTACTGACGTCACCGCGCTGCAAGGCTTCGGGATCGAGTTCTTCCTCGGCTTCGTGCTCGTCTTCGTGGTTTGTGGAGTGAGTATAGCATTAGATATAATATATGGTTATCTGTTCTTATATTACTAGCCTATACGTACCTGTCTACCAATAAGAGCTACGCTAATGGTAAACGGTAATGAAGAGCACGCAAGGCGGCTGCCCCAGCGACTCTTTCAAAGCAAGTGAAGAAGCTAGGGGTACAAGTTGAGCGCGGAGGTACCTGAAGATGTTGTCATTTAGGTATTCGCGTTTAGGTAGGTACGTATCCGTTATTTTCTTAATTATACTTAGATATTAGTCACTACTTTATAGGTGGGCAGGTAGCCACGATTTTCTAAGGATAAAGAACAGACTCAAGAACTATAGTTTTAGCTAATTTGTCACTGTCAAAGTGTTTGATCGTATCACAAACGCCAGAGCAGCTTCTATTAGGTAGGTACCTACCTACTTCTGTTTAGATGATCAAATTAATAGAAAATTTGAAACTAAAACTAACTAGATCCTTCAATGCAGAGCCTTTAGTTAGTTCTTTGATTATCTTATTAGATAGTTATTATAGCCATAATCACTATGTAAATAATTAGGTATATTTGAAATTCCATTTAAATGCCAGAACCTTATGAGATGCAATATTACCTTAGGAATTCATGGAACTTTATGATTTTAATTGCCATAGGGAAGGTGTTGATTCATCCGCTTGTTTCAAGGTTTGTCATTTGCCGTAATATACGTACATTATAATATCGCTTAATAACTATAATTGACATACAAATAGATAATGGAAATAGCATCGAAACAGACGGTTCGTGACTCGTGACACAGTGCTATTAGCGAAATCGACGTAAGCCGTGCAATCTGCACTCTTCTAAATTAAATATTGATGATGTTTTCGATGACAAGGTAAAAATACTCGTAGAATTAATTCCTAAACGTCACGTCACGGCAATAGTTTTTGTCGTATTTGCCATAATTCAAACAAAAATATGACTTTTGTTGGTGATGTAGGCCGAATAAGTTTTTTTGGCTTGTGCTCTTTTAACGTCAAACTGCCATCGTTACGTTAAAATGTGGATTAGTAGTGGTTCTCCCTATCTTCAATTGGTTGTTACCACACAAACAACTAACAATAGGTATCTCTTTTACGAAGCGATGGTAGCACAGCAGCACAGCTGACTCCACCACGCTGCGGGGTGTGTGGGTTCAAATTCCAACAAAGAGCCTCCGCTGAAGTAAACCATATCATGGTCGGTGGTAGAGTACAACTAGAACTCGCCTGGCTAACTATCAAAGTACCTAGTATAGGTAGGTAAGTACTATTCTATTGCCAAACAGCGGTATATTCTGACAGCTGCATTGAGAGCTAGTTCCTATTCCTGGCCAGGCATTCAACGTTTGCCATCTTTTCTTCATCTACACTTATGCATCTTATGCATAGCTTGTCAACAAAAACTGCTGTATACGGTTGACAGCTTTGGAAAAGTACCTAGTTATAAGTATTGAGTATATAGGTATGTCAATCTACATTACAAGTAATCTATGGGCAATGAATGTAATATCAAAAACTTTGCCTACCCACTGATCAATCCTTTATTTACCTACATTTCTATGGGACAATTTCTATGGGACCAATCTACAAGTACATAGGTATATCCATTTTTTATTTCTTAAATAAATGACGGAGTTCTGTGGTAACAAACTTTAATAAAAACAACCGAATTGAGAACCCCCTCCATTTTTGAAGACGGTTAACAGTTGGATTGCCTTGCCTATAGAACTTTGAAGGTCTATTAAAGACATTCCAAACCCACATCCAGTTGACAGCATACATATCCAGCATGCTGGCGGCATTACCACGCTGAATGGCAATACCTAAACCATTACATAAAAGGTTTTGAGGCGATATATTATTCAAGCTTCATCCATTCACACATCAAGACGGATAATTTATAGATTCTTAAGAATGCAAAAACATTGTTTTGATGAGCCATTGTTTGGCCACAGCGTACGGGTTAAATACCTACTCTTAATATTTGACAAATAGACATTAGAAAATCTTTGCTCTTAATCTTGTCCGGTAGTTCTTTCTCAGTAATTAATGAAACCGTACTTAATTTATCTATTTATTTATTTATTTATTGATAGAGATACGCCAACAGTGAACATATTACACATTCTTAAAAAATACAAAATAATTATACATACATAGATCTGATATGAACACCTTTTACAGGCGTATACAACATTCGCCAAAAAAGTGGTTAGACACTAAAAACTATATAATCTAATAACAAAATTATATGATATTCTTAATATTATTTGTCTCTAGTTAGAGACTTTACTATTTTGTTTTTAAAAACATATAAAGAATCATTAAATACATCCAGATCACTCAAGGAAACGTTAAATTCGTTATAGGTGCGACATAATCTGTGTGTAGGGGAGTTAAGTGCCAAATTGGTTCTAGCAGCTTGCCGCCAACCTAGAATTCGAGAAATTCTGTGCCTAGGATAGTGGTATGGAACCTTTAGAGAGATTTCTTTTAAAATAGATGGACAGTCAATAAATGCATGGATCACTTTATGAAGAAACGTTAGATCGCGGATTTTTCGCCTGTCTCGCAAGGTATGCATTTTAAAATAACATAGACGACTTTCATAAGGACTTCTGTGGGAAATGCCTTGGCTGGAGAAAGCCAATGATCTCGTAAAAGCACGCTGGACGCCTTCGATGCGCTGAGAATGCACTGCATAAAAAGGATTCCATGCTATGCTCCCGTATTCCAGACAGCTGCGTACCATTGAGTTGTAGAGTATAATTTTCGTGAGAGGAGATCTAAAACTTTTAGTGTTACGCCTAATAAAGCCAAGTAGCTGTGCTGCCTTTTTTACGGTTACGTCAATATGTGTCTTAAAAGAAAGCTGGCTATCAATAATTACTCCTAAGTCTCGTATTTCACTCACCTCCTGAAGAGTAGCTCCATTTAACATGTATTTAGTATCAATAGGTAATTTCTTACGAGTGTATTTAATATAAAAACATTTTTGAGCATTGAGATGCATTCTATTTTCATCACACCATACTTTTATACCGTTAATATCGCTCTGTATAAGATGGCCGTCGGTAGCAGTATTTATTGATCTATATATTTTAAGGTCGTCCGCGAATATTTTAAAATTACAATGTTTAATATGAGAAGTGATGTCGTTAATAAATATCGAGAAGAGTATGGGTCCCAGGTGCGATCCCTGTGGTACCCCAGACTCAGCAAGAAACGAATCAGACTCGATACCGTTAATGAAGACCACTTGCTGCCTTCTCCAGAGATAAGATTGAAACCATTTTAAAAATGATCCGTAAACACCGACCCGTTCCAACTTTACTAATAACAGTGGATGACTGACTTTGTCAAAAGCGCTGCTAAAGTCGGTATACACGGCATCGACCTGGCGCCCCTGATCCAATTCCTGAGATAACTCGGACACAAAGGCGGCCAAGTTAGTCTCAACCGAACGGCCTTTTTTAAATCCATGTTGATGCTCAGACAGAAGGTGACTGACGTGACGAGATATTATGGGACATATTAGAGCTTCAAATAATTTAGAAAAACACGACAAAATGGAAATCGGCCTGTAATTATTAATGTCATCCGCCATTCCCTTTTTGTGCAACGGTATAATCTTGGCTTTTTTCCATTCGTCAGGGAATTCCCCAACATATAAAGAACGATTCATAATTAAAGTCAACGGCAGAGCCAAGGCAGAGCCGCAACGTTTAACAAGTAATGGTGGGACTCCATCGGGACCTGGACCTTTGAGGACATCTAATTGTTTAATCTTTTTTAGGACTTCACGCTCTGTAAATCTTACGATGCCTATACAATTATGTTGATGAGCGTTGAGAGGAATGACATCATTGGAACCATTCTGCGCATGGCTATGAGACGTAAATGCTTTTGAAAAGTTTGTAGCAAAAAGATCGGCTATTTTCTGACCAGAGTCAGCAATTTTATCACTCAAATGCATCTCGGCGGGAAATGAAGAGCGTTCCTTACGTCCTTATCTATGTAACAACTAAACGAAACTATAATAGCGCAGTTGTTGTCGCGTTCGGATAACACGCCACGGGATGTGGGCTCAAATCCCAACAAATAGGTTGAGCTTCCGCTGAAGGAAAAACATTGTAAAGAAACCATAGTACATAGATAGCAATGTAAGTAGGAATAGGGTATTTGACTACTTTTGGGAAACTATTGCACATTATTGTCTGATATAAAATAATGTATACTGCATTTATATTTTCTGGATATCAGACGTATTTGCGATATAAATCGATGTTAAAGTTTGAATAAAAACATATCGCGCCAAAACGCAGACCTGCGTCATAGCTCCGATCATGTGACTAATTGACGTCACACAAAACAAAACAACTGCAGCCAGGCTGCAAAAGTTTGATGATTAATTAATTTCTAATAGAAGTAATGGTTTATAAATATTGTGTAGTGCCAAAATGTACAAATACTTCCATAAAGACACCGGATAAAATATTTGTTCCTGTTCCAATGCACCCAAAACTCCCCAAAACTCGAAAAAAGTGGTTGGAACCAATCTAAGGTTGGAACTAAGTAGCTCGTAGAGAACCCATAAGTATTGGAGCTAATTCAAGTGTTTCTATGTGCGAAGATCATTTTGAGGTACATATTTGAGTCTATATATTTCTATTATAATTTGTGTTTTTATTGCATTACTATTTTATGTACTGTTTCTTTCTTTTTAAACATTGTAAAGCTCGACATAACCTAACAAAATAGTTATATCCACTTACTACAACATACTTTTTGTACAACTTGATTGAATGTTTTGCTTGGAGAACAATTAAAAATTAATACTGACATTGTAGTTTTTACGTTTTGAGTTCTGCAGCGTAGAAACAATGACGTGGATTATTATTAAAGAAATATGCAACCATAAAAACATTAATTTTGGGTAAGTTACTGCTGTCTGCTTGCACAAAATGTTTCTCCATTCTTCTCACATTTAACCTCCGGAATGTTTTTGGTGAAAATTTCTGGATAAATCGCTCTCAAAATAGCTTTACAACATTAAATTCGCAAATATCAATACAAAATCTGTTTGTTTAGATTTGTGTGACGTCACTAGGGATGAAGCCAGTTACAGACCGTTTTCGATCACGTGATCAAATGTCGAAAATACCGTTATTTTATTCGCGTTTTTTACAAAAAATAAGCATATTTTTATCAAAAAATCAATGAAATATGCTTTTTCATTATGTCATGTTTAGGGATGGCGTCAATTAGCATAATATTTTTAATACAGTCAAGTACCCTATTGGTGGTAGAAATTTCAGCTGTTTATATAGTTTTTTTTTTTTAGTTTTTTTTTATTTATTATTAAAAACACTTATCTATAACACCATTACAGATAAACTAAAGCGATGCTATAACAACTTAAATAAATTTAAACTCTTTTAATGTTAAGGTACAAAAATTGTATTGTATATAATTATTTTTTGTCTCGTTATACCTACTTTCAGTGACATCTATTGCGTCAACAATAGATTTCCCTGAAAGTATGCTTTTCACATATTCTGTGAGCAGCAGTTAGACTCTCCAGTTGAAAATCTGTCTGTCGTCGATCAGTTAATCTTTATCAACGGTCACATAAACATGGCGAAGCTGTAACCCGCCTAAAACGCCTAGCTAAACTATGAGTACCTATTCCCCCTGATTCTAGAGTACAGAGATTGGCAAACATCTAGGAAAATTTTCTAAATTATTAGTCAATTTTACGCTTTGCTTTCCGAAAGGAGTACAAGGGGATTTCAAAAGCGCGAGTGCGACGCAAAAATAGGAGCGCTATTAGTTTAGCGTGTGCATTTATCTGTGTAAGTATTATGTGTGTCTGTCTATGGCATCGTAGCTCTCAAACGGCTGAACTTTTTTTGAAGATGACTTGATCGAGACTATTCTTTGCATGTTCTTATTCATGAAAATCGGTTTAGCCATTTAAAGATTATCAGCTCATTTGTCGGAGTTTTCTTAAAAAAGGAACTTGTTACTGGCCACAATACCTATACCTGCCTATAAGTATAGGTATTTACTTATAAGTAGATAATTTTATCCTTAAATATATTATTCAAGTTGAGTCATACAATGACAGTCTGATTGGGTAATTAGAATACAAATCACAAAAAACAAATCTTTGTTTCCAACGCAAACAAAAAACAGCATTCTTATAAACAAAAAACGCAGAGCTTAGACAAGTTTTTCAGCGAAGCCACATCGCGTGACAGTATTCAGTACTTATTTCGCGAAACGAAATGGCCAAGATATTAGCATAAATCAATAGTTATCTACGCAGTTGGAAGAGAAATTATAATCGGAATAAATCGTAAAACGTTTTTGTATACTTATAAAGAACAACAACCGGCAGACAATTCCGCCTGATAGTTACCGCTGTCTATGGACACCTGCAACCCTTTATTTAATAGTGTTGTTGATGTTTTGCCAGCCCAGAGAGGTGTTTTATACACCTTTTGTAGCGTTCCTATGTTATAACGGCGTGAAGATCTCTGGGTGCAGAATATTCCACATCTTGCAGGTCCGCAGATGAAACTAGCGATAAAACCAGAGGATATGGTATAAATAAATCACAAATAACTGGCATACACACCTGCCAATTTATGTGCCTTATAAAAAAGGCAGGTAGCACTTGGCAAAAAAATCAAGAAACGGAACTAACCTTTTTATCAGTCAAATGTCAAAGTAAAATCCAAAAATATTGCAATGACATTTTGTGTTTCATGCTAACAATAATTAACACATCAGATTGTTAGTTGTCCCTAATGAATAGTGCTCATGGTATCTTACAAGCTGATCAGTGAGGATTTATTCACGATTTGTTTATTTTGGCGTTCTCATTATTTTCTACATTTCCCGCCAATGCCAAGCTGTAGATTCAGAAAGAAATAATCATTCAAATTATGTTATTGTTTAGAGCGATTACATACGCAAAACTCGCGTTTGCATCGTGACATTTGATGACAAAAGACATTTAACTGGATTGCTTAAAACAGCTAGGCGTAAGGCCCCTAAGTAATCGAAGTTTTGGTGTTTTGGAAACGCGCTGCTAATGCTATAAGTATAACCGCTTTTACCTACCCTCATTTAAAAGTCAGTAGGTTATAGTTGAATTTAATATACCTAGTAAAAACTAGATTCTTAGTATTAATATTTTTATTGTTATCGTTTAGATTCACCTATCTACCTAACTGCAAAGAGTGGATGGTTGGAAAGTCCGAAGTTGTAAAAACCAAGGATGTAAATTGTATAAGCAAAATTACAGAGCATAATCTAAGTACCCATACCTACCGCTAAAGATGCGTTAAGAAAAACGGCTTCATAAATCAATTCGAGAAAGGTGTAGAATAGATTGAATAGCATAAAAGGAAGTTTTTAAATGAATACAAGCTATTCAATCCAAAATACAGTTATGTAGAGTTATTGTGATCGTAACAAAAACAAAACGGGGGATAACGATTTGTTTCAAAATTAATGAACCGAACTGAACGCGCTTCGTCAGATTTTATCTTCAAGGTGAAATCGATGAAAATATGTTTTAATAATTTGTACTAAGTCGTCGATTTTATCCACTTACACAATACCATGTTCAGGGTATCAGTAGGTACACTTTATGTTCCTATCTTGACGTGGCTCTAATGTTTCGCAGTCATCTACTCTACCTAGTTACTTTCGTATAGCATTTATTTTTCTACAAATTTTTTACATTTGATAGGTGGCTAAGTACCTAGCAGTACCTACATACACGATCATATCTATTTCTTACAGTTAATCTAAATGGATCACAAAGAGATAATTTGGAGTAGCAAATGGTGGTATAAAATGAACCATTCTGCGTTATCTTATCACCCCCGGTAGCTGCGTTGGGCAAACAAAAGTGAAACTTGCACTTGACCGAATAAGATTTATTTGCATTCTTATCTATTTATTTTAGTAGATGAATATGATTAAAAGCAAAATAGTATGCCGTTTGAGAAAAATGTAACAAGTAGCGTCACCTAGTGGCGAGTAGCGATGTCTAATAACAAATTTAAATGAGGTCCGATTGTCGTACAGGGATTGGAGGTAAAGCTGTGATCTACATCGACTACCAATTACCATACTATCCAAAATAAGAGGGAAGAAGTACTAACGATATTAGGTAGTAAGGGAAATTATAGTACCTACCGAATCGACCGTGTGAAGCTGTATTTTTTTTTACTCATACTACACAGAATAAACAATAGTAGGTACAAAATTAGACTAGGTTCGTCGGTGCTCCATGGACCAATTGCAATTTGACCGATATGGGGAAAATTATATGTTTCCATCGTCAAAAATTTCCCATCGTTTCCCAGTTGGTATTTGGACGATGGAAACCTGCTCCATGGACCAATTCGCCAAATTTCAATTGGTCCACGGAGCACTGACGACTAGGTTAGGTTTGTAATACTGACTGAGACTTGATCGAACCCTGTTTACTTTTTGTATAGGTATGCGACCCCAACAAGCCGGACAGCAAGTTCACGGCGCCACTCGCGATCGGGCTGACGGTGACGCTGGGCCACCTGCTGGCGGTCGACTACACCGGCTCGGCCATGAACCCTGCGCGCTCCTTTGGCTCCGCGCTCGTCGCCAACGAGTGGGCTGACCACTGGGTGAGTTGACGGTGACGCTGACACCAGCTGATACATTTCGCTCGACGTTTCAACCATGGCCGTGGTCTCGAGCTGACTGAAAACTGCGGGTGAGTCCGGCGAGAAGAGCGGGTGTTTTGTTCTTCCAACCTCACTTGATCTACATATTTTTAACTTAATAAAATAATACGTGGTAAGTCCCGATAAACATTTAAAACATGTGTATATTTTCTCCTACACACGCCTCTGTATTGGCTATCTCATGTATATTATATCTTATTGTATATTCGTGTGCGCAGGTGTACTGGGCTGGGCCCGTCGCCGGCGGCATCGCAGCAGCCCTGCTGTACACGCACGGGTTCGCGGCGCCGCCCGAGGCGCACCCGCCCCGCTACCGCCCCGTCGCTGGCGACGAGAAGGAGGTAACCAAGGTCTAAGCTAAACGTAGGTGCAAGAGATCCTCCTTTAGTAAGCGCTGGGCTGGGCTTCTCACGTGCTAACTTTCATAAAACTCGCAACTTATCTACGCTCGCCATCTAGCGAAGAGAAGCGTAACTAACCTTATTTTTTTGCCTGATTCACAAAATATTAACATAGCTTGATTCACATTGCATTATCAGAGTCCAGATGGGCCCTATATTCATTTAGGATACGATAGGACTGCCCGTCAGGGCCTGGGCCCGGTTATTCTGAAACATACTTAAATATCACCATACATACTAAAATATGTCTCTTGTTTTTTGAGTTAGATCAGTAGCACTTTAGCCAGTATGTAATGAAACCTGCTTCATATCCATTATAATAACGCTAATAATAAATGTTGAATTACAAGCGTACTGGACGTCTAGCACCCACCGCCTGGACTGTAGAACAAGGAGTAAGCTAAACTTGAAATTCATTACAATATACCTGCGCTTATCACCGGAGTATCTAGAGCATATTATACAAGGTGTTCGGATTCCATCGTCTATTCGTCCACCTGTATAAATATAAAAAACCTAAAGTTATCAAAACATTCATCATTTATGGCTACTTTAAAGCTTGCTTTTAGTGATTAATGTACAGTGTACACAGCTATAACACTTAGCAGAACCTAATACCTATGCACAGAATTTAATGGTTTTTTTTTTTGTAGATTCATGATCTGGAATTGTCCCATAGCTTCAGCTTAGTGCTCAATTATCATGAATAACCAGTAACATAGGTTACATAACTATAGACTGTCTAAATAAAACTACCTACCTACCCGAAGCAATTCTAAGGTTTACAAAATGTAGTTTTTACAATTACAATCCCGTCTTAACTACCCTTTTAAGGAATAATTTTGTCTAAATTAACTTTCTATTATTACTACTGAGTGATGAGACAAGATTGATATCTGATGGTAAGCGTCACTCTGCCCTAAAGTCTTGTCTAAGTTCCCTTTATAAGGAATTGAAACCTTTCCCTAAAGTCTTGTCTAAGTTCCCTTTATAAGGAATTGAAACCTTTCCCTAAAGTCTTGTCTAAGTTCCCTTTATAAGGAATTGAAACCTCGTCTAATGAACATTATATGGGTGTTTCTAGCTGAAGCGACTGGATGGCGGTAAGGCGGAGGAGCTGGCCTGAAGTCGCGACTGGCGGCTCGTGCCGCCGCCGCGGCCCGCGCCCGCCGGCGTCACCGTACCCAGTGAGACGCGGCTCGCGGCCGTCACCCACCACTACCTGTGAACACCACACTTACCAACCGTTCAAATTACTTCTTAACTAGAATCTGCTCGTTCCTAGCACTCCAACTAAACAAACTTCCGACTGACCACTTAGTTTAAACCAATAGCGGCAGCAATGTTCGTCGCTGGATCTTCCACCATCTCCTTCAGTGTGGTGGGATTTGGCCTCGGGGTTGCTCCCCTTTGCCAACCTTGGCCCCAGAGGAACCTCTGGGGAAGTGATTCGTGGCGTGTGGGCTTCCTGTGCAGGCGACATTGTCAGCATCAATGCATGCTTCACATATAGTTGGACTTCTTGAAAAAAATCTAGTATGAAGTATTCAACTTACCAGTGAATCACTACGAAAATATTAATATTGAAACAAAATCAGAACATCCACTGTGAACAAATCTTTTCTAGACATACTGAACAAGGGACAGTGTATTTTTTTAGCCAACATCATTTGTAGAATAAAGTTCTATAAGAAAACAGAGTTAACGTATGATAGAAATTTATACAAAAATCTAATAACCGGACTTTATTATGAAATAAGGACCAGTTGAATAAAAATCGCACCCGCGATTGATACCACTTATTTAACTGTAATGAGATCTTGAACCAGTCATATCAGTCATCACACCGTCATCACAAGCCAGCGAACTTTTGGTGAACTATACAATTTACGCCAATACCTATTTTGGTGGCAACCATTTGCTCGCGAGTGTTCACGTACTTATAGATTTTATATAACTTTATGAAATGTTTGCACTCAGCACTTTATACAACTTTACAATATTTTGTAACAAAATATGTCAAGTGTTGTACATATTAATCAATGAGGAATAGGTATCTCACGACGCTCTCCGTAAATTATAAAATATTAACTATAATATACTATAATTTATACGAAAGTGAATTTTTCGTGATAGGCCCCACATATGCACATCTATTAAGAAAAAAACTTAAGATTTTATACTATACGATATTCGAGATTCTATTTAACATAAGTTTAAATATAATATTATAATGTTTAAGAACCTAGAGTTAAGTACATTTTTCAAAAGATATGGATAGTCAAACAAACATTTTTTGGCACAAGGTTTTTTTAAATATGACTATCATTGAATGTGTCAGTAACTAATTTTTGACACTTGGTTTGTTTGTTTGTCATTAACTATAGATAAATAAAATGCCTTGTGACAAAATATAATGATTATGATATACATCAAAGTACAAGTTCTAAATCGTCCCGTTCTAAATAATGTATAATTTAACTGAAATTGGCTCTCGTAAAAATAATACAATCTTATAATTAGGTATTTATTCCTCAATTTTCTAATTTTACTTTGCAATGATGCCTCGAATAAAATCCGTTTCAATTCCATAAAACAATGTATCACGAAAATAATTTATGTTTCCTTAAGTACATAGTTTTAAGTACCAATCGAACTTTAATATCAAAGTGTTCATAATTATTTCTACTTGAGTATAACTATTGAAACTTTGTACATGTAAAGTTATTGACATCGTTTTAATAAATCTGATATTATTTTATAGATACGTTTTATTCCTGATCCTTGGGGGTTGTCCATTAATCACTATGTCGTGATTTTTTTTCTAAACCCCCCCCCCCTCTTCAAGCCTCACGTGATTAATGGACGGTCCCTTGAGAATTTTCTTTACTGACGTAATATATTTGTTACTAAGTAAAGGTAGGTTTAATTTTCTAAAAGCTCTGAGGTTATTTTATAAACAGTTACTAAATTTATACTTTCAAAACTCTTTTAATTCATTTAAAATATTATAAATTGATAAAAGGCACGGACCCCAGAGTCCGTAGAGCTGTACTACTAATTAATAATAATAAAAGTATTTAAGTTTCGTTTTTCTAGCGCGTTCTTTTTTACGCGAAATACGCTAATGCAAACCAATACGGCACGAAGAAAATTCTTTGTGCTGTCTATGGTTTTATTAGCGATGTTGGCGTTATTCGGACCCAACTAAATAATGTGCTTGTAAATTGAGACCGGTATCGGTAGTGGTTAAGGTTGAAGTATCAAATTTACCGCAATTGAAACATAAAACTTACCTTATAGATAATCTGTAATGATCCACCTAAACAAAGTCAAGGTGGACCGCGTATCAATTACGGAATCAAACCACAATGCGTTAGAAATAGTTCATCTATTATATTACAAGTTATAAACATATTATAGTACAAGGTCATTTACATTACGTACAATTATGACTCGACTAAGTTAACATAATTAATTAGGGTCTATTTTAGCCAGCAACCAATTAAAACTAAATATATGTAGGTATATTGCAAGGAAAAAAATCCACAGATGCTCATCAACAATTACTATTGCTGATTCTGTGTTTATTTTATTTTATCATGATTAAAAAACATGAAAGTCACTGAGCCACTCCTGCTATTCTTTTACATAATAGGTATTTAGTATGTATGTAGCCTATTTAACTTTTTTTTAAACCTTAATAAGTTTGCGTTTGACTACTTATCAAGTCTCATAGATTTTTCATGAAATCTACTTTACTTTACTATCTTTCATTCTCGGAAACTAATTCCATTTTCTTAGAGTGCTAAAGACGTGTGGATTTGGTTGACGTCAACCAACGAGATAAAAATAGAGGGAAATCTATTCTCACTCTTTCTCTCCCGTTGGTTCGCCGCCAGGCGATGCGGCGTACAAAATCCACGTCTGTTAGCAATGTTCGATTCAACTATCATAGCTATGAAAAACACGTAAACAAATTTAGTTTCTCTAAATGTTTGTTGTGTATTTCAACAAAGACTGAAAACATTTTTCCTTCGCGGGTAACGTGCAATGTGAACTATTGCCGCACGTGTATCCTACAAAATTACCATTTATAAAGTTAAATGTTTATAGAAAACAAAAAAATCTAAATAAAATAAAACTTTTTTGAACAAGCTTTTTGTATTCCTCTCAGCAAACCTTTCATTTGATACCCATATCACGGGGGTACATAAAAAATAGCTGGTCCGCCATATTGGATTTAGAATGACGTCATTCAGCTAAAATGTCATTCAAACTAAACGTGTATGGAAAATTTCAGTTCAATCGGTTGGAGATAACTGTTTTAAAATTCAGTTGCAAGATTTGACCCAAACTAACAAGGCAAGTTAAATAAAAGCTTGGAAAAAACTGTTTTCAACCTGCTCTGTCTGGCCAGGGATGTCGTCCACACACTCACACACATCCAACAAACACACACACTCACACGAAACATGTTTTGTTCACGTGGTTTTGTGGAACGTTTCGAGCTGCAGAACCACTTTAGTTAGAAGATATTCCAAATTATTACATTTATAATTTAAAAAATCCGCGACTAATTCGGAAATTGCTCATAACTTTTATGTCGTACAGATCAAACATAGACCCTATAACACCCCCCCCCCCCCTCCCCCCAGAACTTCTTTTAATAGGTCCACTTATTCAAGGAATAAAAGGGTCTTGGGATAAAACAATATTGGAGGAGGGATCAGTCTTAAAATATAAGGGACTAGTGACTTTACAACCTGGATAATGTTACACTTAGATACAAAATATTTACATTCCATGATTTAAAACTTTTCGTAAAAACCTATGAAAATATTTTACAGTAAAGAGATATCTAGTAATTTGAAGGCTTACAATAGCAAAATCAAAACTATAAATAAAAATCATATCAAGCGTGTTTGTGTGTTTTTATGTTCTGAGCGAACAATTGTTCATACAAAATATCAAAGCACAATTTTATACATCTTGCCAAGTATGTGATTTGGAGATGGTCATACTCTTTTGTATGTTATGATTATAATCATAATAAATAACTTAAGGTTAGAGTCAATTCCTTTTTTCTGGTATAATAAATGCATGCTTGAGTAAATCTATAAACGTCATGAGACTCTCCTAATATCACTAATATTAAGTATTTAAAAACCATAAAAATATAAACTTTTATAAAGTTATTTTTTGATCGTGACAGTTTTCATTCCAAAATATAATGAATTTCAGGTCTACACCTCTGTAAAATAAAGTGCACTATATTTCAAAAAACTCTCAAAAAATTTACTATAATTGTTCAAAATTTGTTCATCGGGAAACCTATAAGGATTGAAATCTTCCCAGAACAAATCGGTCGTAAGATACATAGTCGCTCTAACAAGGATCACGTCAAAAGTACTAAGTGTAAAGTTGATTTATCTTATTTTCTCTTTAGTATTAAAGAGAAACAAATGCAACAGCCAATAAAATCTAATCTAGGTAACAACGCCCTCATTCTGTTTCATCAATTAACCCTTTGCCGGACTGTAGACTCTTGTACACCGCTACTTGATAAGAACATCTAAATGAAATTGTGTTGGGGTCTAAACAATGACGACTTATAACCACTCGCATTGGCGGAACCCAGGGGGGGGGGCATGGGGGCCATGGCCCCCCAAAACACTTAGCAATTCCATACATTCGACTCAATTTTTTGATTTGATTCCTCCGAACCTTGTCAGAATGGCCCCCCCAAAATTAAATCCAGAATGCCTCCCCCCCCCCCCCACCCCAAATGGAAATCCTGGATCCACCTCTGACCACTTGACAGCTAGTCCTCCCCCCCGCGATGAAATTATTGTAAAGTTTCAGCATAATCTTTTTCTACCAGGCCAATCCTAGGCGCAAATTGTATGAATGACTTTTGAGTCTCCAATCACAAGCGCCGTTCGATAGCGCAGCGACAGACGTGGCTTACTCGTGGTAAAGCAAATTTTGACTTCACGCGCGATTAAGTGGTTATATTATCTTTGGGTCTAAAGTACCCTATACGATACCCCACTACTGGGTGTACTGTTACCTAATGTTTTTAGATGTACATAAAAAGTAGTTGTGTGTAGTGTATATGCACGAACGCCACCGACTTTGGTAGAGCGACTTTCGCTAAAAACCATTCAAAATGTGAAACCTAAGCAAGTATGCTATATAAACTTGAAACATTTCTGTTTGGTGTGCGGTATCCGCGTTTTGAAGAGCACAGAGTCGGCGCGGTACTGCGTCGATAGAAGCGGCGTGTAGCCCATTACCTGTGAAATAGTATAGTCTGTGGTTATATTTCCGAACCACGAACTTTAAACTGTCAAACTCGGACCTTTATATGACAAGTATACAAACAAGTACGTTGTATGGGAAGGATATTTTTTTAAACACTCAATAAAAATTCTGCTAATCTTCAAAAGGCTGAACAAATTTTCTTGAATCATAGCTAAGACCCACAGACCTATATCTACGATTAGATTTACGTCTGTGCTAAGAACACTCTCGATCAAGTCACCTTTCAAACACAAAAACTAAATCAAAATCGGTTTACCCGCTTGGGAGCTTCGATGCCACAGACAGACACACAGATAAACGCGTTAAGCTTATAACACCCCTATGTTTGCATCCAGGGTTAAAAGCCCGGTGTGCCACCTACATTTTAGTACCTAGTTACCTACTATGACGTCACGAGAGCAATTTAGTGATAGTTTAACTACTGTACTATTATGTAATCTGTGGTTTAACTCCATTCGCACGGCCAACTACGTTCAAAGAGTTTTTACAGTTTACTAGAGCACAATTTGAAATTTTTGTATTGACGTCTGACTGCTATGACGACGGAGATCGAACTGAATTTTGCAGTGTGCATTGATCCAGCCTAAGACAGGCCACAGGCACGCAAAGTAGGTGAACTCACGGGGTCTATTGTGATAACGGTATGTGCTGTCAATTTTAGTTCTTCTATTTTTCGTTTTTTTTTTTCTTCTGTTGATTAAAACATCTATGTAGAATATCCAAGTAGGTAAACCAATATCATAACCAAAATGTTCAACCTCGTTCTGACGCGTAATCAAGAGCTGGTTGGAGCGCGTATGTTCTACGCCCGCATAGAAAAATGCGCGCGTTCTAACATGGAAATTGCGTATTTTTAGATTATATTGAGTAGTAGTCTTGTACGTACTATCATTTTTGCTGCGCGTTAAACGCTCGTTTTGGCATACACCGGTCACGCGCTTCAGTAAACCGGATGCGCGTGTATGCGCTTATTCCGATGTTCGCTCGAACCAGTGGGTCAGTTAGTAGCAATACGGAGGCGTTTTTCGCGCCTCACGCGTACACGAGTATAAAAGCGCGCCCGCGCAAAAAAAAACGCTAATCTGAAACCGCCCTAAGATCTAACCAGTATCGAAGCAACAGGAATGCTCACCTGAGAGAAGAACTGAATGCACTTATGTCTCTCATCAAAGTGCGTGTCGTCTGAAGACAGCGTCACCGGACACCCCGGACAGCGGAACGTCCACCGGGAGGTAACCTGGAACAAGTACCAATCAGTATCAGGCTATCAAGTTGTCACGCCCAATGCTAGCACACAGGCTATCTCTCAGAGAGAGAATGGGTGATAATCCACCATGCTGGCCCAGTGCATGTTGGTGAATGTCACGTATAATTAAACTTTTTGAGGTTATTGAACATACCGGTTATTTCACGATGTTTTCCTTTACCGTTTTTGAGCGATGACATCGAAACAGCAAATAATTTATATAAGTAGTAAACAAGGAAGATAGACTGATCCTTGGTACTAAATAAATCAGTGGTGCCTCGGCAGGGCCGAGGATCGAACTGGGTGCTGTCAGATTGTAAAGTGCACATGTCGCTACCGCCACCATCGCTCTTTACACTAAATATTATCAGCTCTTTTATTAGAGGTTTAAAATAGTTATTTATGATACAAGTGCGGTAAGTTGGTTATTACAAACGAGTAGACGAATGTAAGCCCGAGACGAAGTCAAGGGCTTACCATAGTCACGAGTTTGTAATAACCAATCCGCACGTGTGCCATACAACGTTTTACAACACATTTGCGAGAAAAAAACAAAAAATGGAAATTAAAAAAATACCTTAAAGTACACGCACGGTGCTATACATCTGAGCGTGCGGTAAAATTCATTACCGCATGCTCCGTTGTATGATGCGTAATGTTTAACTTTCGAACGATGTATACAGGCTTCGTAAGTGCACTTTTTGAGCAAATGTGTTGTAAAAACTATTTATACTAGTTTTATGTATATAACACGGGAATTACTCACGTACGATTAAGCCGGTTACAGAATGTGTGAAAACCACGTCAGTTTTAGTATTTATACTTGTTTCGCCTTTGTATGAAATAAGAACAGCGCCATCTAGCGCATGTAGATGGAGCTGATATTGTTTCTTATAAATCGTAGTTAATGTTGTTGCAATCGAGTAAGTAAATGCAAATGAACAAAACTCGCACTAGGCTCTCAGGTAGGATTTGCGCTCGTGCTCTGCGTCAGAGACGAGGCGACTGTCTCAGATGCGCGCCTACCTAGTGGCGTCGATTAAGTTGACTTTTCATTAGTACATAATACTAGCAACGCACCCCGGCTTCGCACGGGTGTAAGTCTTATTTTTTTTTTACACCTTGGGTTACATTATTGGACTTATAATAAGAATCCCTATTTTGTTGAAAATATAATAATATAGCCTATGTCACCCGGGGATAGTGTAGCTAACAGTGAAAGAATTTTTCAAATCGGTTCAGTAGTTTCGGAGCCTATTCAATGCAAACAATCATCATCATCATCATCAGCCAGAAGACGTCCACTGGTGAACATAGGCCTCCCCCTTTAACCTCCACACTGACACCTCTAACCTCCACACTGCAAACAAACAATCAATCAAATCTTTCCTCTTTATAATATTAGTATAGATGATGTAGATACCTTGACGGGCGGTTGCCTAGTGATATGCGCGACTAGGTAGTTCATGGCGATGTCCTCACAGTTCATGTACTCGTCGACGTAGTCTCTGACCGCGGCCGGCAGCTGGCGCCAGTACGCCCACAGGTAGTAGCGGTGGATGAATGCGGCGCCTGTCAGAACCATACTCAGCTCGCAGCTGTACCGACAGAAAAAAGCCAGATAAAAGCCTAGATAGTAGTTTCAATGTAATAGATAGATAAAAACTCTTTATTGTGTACGCCAGAAATAAAAATTACAAACAGATATTACTTACGAGCAAATGCATCCGAGCAGTAATGTAACTGATTCGCTTGTTTACGTGGTCTTTAATTAGAGTTATCTTAACACAATTTATATAACATTTTAAAGTTGGACTCAATTGGGTAGCGCGTGTTCCTGCACGCGAAACACCTGACATTATGGATACAAGGAATAGGCCAGAACAAAGTGAGAGACATCACGGCGCGACTCGGTTCGTGCTGTTACGCGAGTAGCATTACAATTCTCTGCACACGGATCTCTGAGGCACAAACTATAGCTAACTTTAGAAATCCAAGTCTCACCAAAATTATAAAATAATTTTATGAAATTTTTTTATTTTATTTATTTAACAAAATCCATAGCCCTTTAAAAACAAAACAATCATGTGTATCTATTCAATCATTTAGTATTTTTAAATTTGAATTGACCTTTTTATGCACTTATCTGCATAAATAGAAATGCTACGTAATAATTTGTCAGACAACTAGTTTACTTTGCCTGACATTCAGCCGCCAAACGATAGTGTATTAACATAATATTCCTGTGCATATCTCACCTGTAATTGGAATTGTATAAGAATCCGTTATTGAAGTTGAGATCCCAAGCGTGGTAGCGGCCGGGAAACCCGACGATGCGGTCGCGGTGTTCCCGCCACACTCTGTCAATACGATACACTTAATTTTGTCATTTTAATTTGCCTTTATGCAAAATGTACAAAAATTCTGATAATCATTACCAGAAAACCAGTCAATACTGACAGACTAGACTGTATCTATAGTAAACGCATCAGTCAACGCATCGAGTCGTCAGGTCATAAATCATTGCCTGTCTATCTCGGTCGCACCCACATTTCATTTCTGTCTATCTCGCTCGCACTTACAGCCCCCCGATTCTACCAAACAAATTGTCTTTAAATTGTAATTGTTGCGATTTTAATTGTTAAATAACTGCCTCAAAAATGACAGATTTTAATATTTTTTTTATACTAAGTTATAATATTAGGTGATTGTATTTTTCAAGTATAAAAATGTTTATATGTTTTATTTTTTGTATACAAAATGTAGCTGTAGTTTTTTTTTTAGTTGATTGTAAATTTAGTTTAAGGTATGATGGGACTGACGTGCCATTGCTGGCAAAAGTCCCCAAAATAAATAAAGAATTAAAAAAAAAAAAAAAAAAAAAAAAAAAAGTATAAAAAAATATTTAAAACTGACAATTTTGCAACAATTACAATTAAAATCGCAACAATTACAATTTAAAGACAATTTCTTTAGTAAAATCGGGGCCCAGGTCCTAAGGTATGATGTTTATTGCTCGACGACTCAGTTGGTAACGCGGTGACTATAGTCTGTCAGTATTATGATGTGACAACTTATGGTCCATGTTAACCATATCGGTGCTTCCCATTAAGCTAGTTATTTTAAAGCACACCTATTTGCGGTAAAATATGATCCGGCCCGTCGATATGTAAGTAGTATAGAGATAAGGATGATGAGGTGGCAAAAAATATTAGAAAAATCTGAAGTGGCTGGCTGCTGTGTTCTCGCACATGATCGAAAAAGGTTGCACTTTTTAGTATTGGAGGCCAACACATGCGCCAACAAAGTTATCTAACGAACCAAAAAGCTGTGTATGTCAAGTATTACCTGAAAGCGAAGACTATCTCATCATGCCTGAGATGCGCATCATCATCGACACAGAGCACGGCCTCGGTGTCTATCAGATTGTAAGGCAGGAAGCGGTTATTGAGCGAGTTGCGAGTCGCGCGCACCACCGCCACCGGCGCTCCGCTCTCCGGCCATGAAGCTACTGATGAGGGAGATGATGGCCCGTTCCATACAACCACCACCTGTGATATGATGATGTTAGTGAAACTCGACTCCTTATCACCCGCAGGGTAATGGAGTGTATGAGCGATACACGAATTATCTAACTGGGAACAACATGTACACAGAAACAGTTGATAAGGGTGTGGTAACACAAAAGAGGTAATTGTACTGGTGAAGGAGAGGAAGAACCGTTCCAAACAACCATTACTGTCTGTGACATGGATGGGTATAAGCGACACTACTAATCACCGCATGCACGTTTATGCGAGTGATACGTTTTTTATGACAAACTGGGCTACTATCTACCTCAACTCATCTGATGGAAAGTGACAATATGGTCTAACATGGAGCAAGGTATACAGAATTAGCTAGCTAGGGTATGATAACCTCTGCTGTTCTATTATAGGACCAAACTAAAACTTGCAAAAATAATAGCTATACCACATATACGTCATTTAGTCAATAATCGTTTTGTTAAGTTTTGTAGTAGGAGCACCTGATGTTTTCTTACGATAAGGTTGGTCTCATAGTAGATATTGTACGTGATGATAAGTATAATAACCCCTATTCGTTTAGCATGCTTGTAATCCAGTGAATAGATAACTTTTTAGAAAACATCATACATTTAGTGATCCGAAATTCAGAACTAGACTAGGCTTCTAATTTGCTAGGACCATGTAAAGGTCCTCCACACTGAACGACTTTTGCATCCACTGGATGCCGGCGACTCTCACAATGTCGAGATGGTGGATGGTGGGTGGATGGTGGATGGTGGTGGTGGACGTGGAGGTTAAAGGGGGAGCAGTCCGTTCAGCAGTGGACGTCTTCTGATGATGATGATGATGTAAAGGTAGTATAGTATATCATCACCTTGTTCAAGTAGGGCAGTCCACGGAGTCTTGCGAGCGCAGCAGCGAGCACGGCTTCGCGTTCGTACGTAAGGATCACTATCGTGAACTGCTCGCGCGGACGGTCGCCACCCAGCGCCTCGCTGTACTCCCGCCCCGCCCCGCCCGCGCCCGCCCCGATCGGACGGAACCCCGCTGCAGAGCCGAGGAACCGCGCCTCGGACGTGACCGCCGGGTCCCATGGTAGTTGCGGGAACAGCGCGAATGGTTCGCCCCAATCGTTCCACGCGTGGTACGCGTGAACTAATCCTAGAGAATAGTTGCGGCGGTAAGCGGGGCTTGCGTATGGCGCTTCCAGCGGACCGAGCGTCTCCTCGGGCTCAGGGTCGGGAGGCGCGGGTTCCGAGTGTGGGGGCGTATGTGATTCATTGAAGGCGGGTGGCGCGAGCGTAGGCATAGCTGCGCGCGGCGGGATCAGCAACCGAGACCGGACTGTAGCCACCAGCGAGTCCACGCTCGCCTGTAGTGATTTTTTTAAATTTCAATTTATATCTCCATAGCTACATAAAGTACACTTAGTTGTCTAGTTACAGATGCACATTCGATCTTACAAATGGTAATGATCGCAATTTTTTCGTCTTAGTCTACGAGAACAAATTGGCATTTGTATACATATTTGTTCAAAGATAATTTGCGAACCGTATATCGGATGTTAGTAAAATGTTTCAAAAGAAATCGGTTGAGGGTTAATTCTAATTATTCGATAAGTTCTGTACTAACGTCTCGCTTAAGGTAGGTTCTCGCTTGTTGTACATTTATTCTCGATGTGAAGATGGGCATGCGGTCGTTTGGAACGAAAGGAGAAACTGGGTTTGCTTTTAGTTTATATTTTGTTTATAATCAGAGTGTAGCGACACATTGTATTGCATTTGCATACTAATTGCTGACTCTAGCGATTGCGATGCATGACGCGAGTGGAGTACATCAGTCGTCACCCTCCGGGCACGTTAGGTAGGCGCGTTAAATAGCGGCAATAATTATTGTGTAATAAACCAGTGTTAAATGCCTGAACCAGTGACTTTCATTGAAGGACCTTATAGGAAAGACTATTGATCTAGGATATTATATTAATGGTAAAAGAGCAATCTGTTTTACTTACAAAGTGAAAACACAACAGAGTATATCAGCAATTGTAAGGAATCGCAATAATACAGTGCAATACAGCGCATAATGAACATCGCCAAAAAAAGAACTACAGCAGTCGTCCTATTTTTTCTTTAGTGTTAAAGAGAGACAAACATAGCGTCCATAAGCACCTTAATCTACATTTATTAGCTGTGTTGCATTGTACATAATTTGTTTAATGGTTTCTTTTTAAACAACATTTTATACGGTTTTTCACGGTTTGTTTGTACATGAATGACCTTACAAACGTTGCTTTAAGTAAACAATGCTTAAAATTGTTCTGTCTACTTCTCCCTGAAGAAAAACGTCACACGCGAAAATGATGATGGCTTACCACCTTCGGTTTTTCCTCCGAAATATAATTTGGACTGCTTCAAACGAAGGGTGAATAGAGTCCTCAAAGGTAGGCAACGCACTGACAATGCCCCGGGTATTGTAGGTGTCTATAGGCGGCGGTAACCACTTACCATCAGGTGGCCCGTTGCTTGTTTGCCACTTATACTATTTAAAAAAATAATAATAATGAGACAGCATTTTTAAGCATTGATTATGCTAAGGAATGTTTTAGGGGTCCCTACCCAAAGGGTGTCAACGGGACCCTATTACTAATCCTACGCTGTCTGTCTGTTTGCTCTAGTGTAAAACCAGTAATACGTACAAACGTCAAACTTGGCATGATTATAGTACACACTCTACAATATAACAACAAATAATAAATAATGGCAAAGTGTGAGTCGGTGACCAATTTCTGTTTATTACCAAGTTAAGCAATATAGGGCGCGGTCGGTAATTTGATGGATGACCGCCTGGGCGTGATTTTGTATTTTTGCGCTACTTTTTGTATTTTGTGTTGGTACGGAGTCTTCAGTGCGCGGACCTGACTCGCACTTGGCCGGTTTATTTAACTTTTTTATTCATTTTGTTTATTTGACGGTTTGATAGCCCGTTGGTCCAGTTGGTAGTGAACCTGCCTCCTGAGCTTGGGGGCGTGGGTTCGATTCCCACCTAGGACAAACATTTATGTGATGAACATTTGTGTTTGTTCTATATCTGGTTGTTAATATCTATTTAAGTATGTATTTAAAACTATATATGTACGTATATCAGTCTCTGGCAGCCATATCACAAGCTATGCTTAGTTTGAGGTCAGATACCGTGTGTGAAAAATGTCCCGAATATTTATTATTATTATTTAAGTAACACTAGAAGCGCACAAGTCACCTGCACGGAGCTGAGGTACCGCTCCCACAGCACGCGGCCCTGCCGGCGCAGCGCTAGCAGATCGGCGTCGCCAAGCGCTCGCAGCAGGAAATGCAGCTCCGGCGCGCGCGCAGCCGGCAGCGGCACCGCCGCGCGCCGCCAGTCCAGCGTCTCACTGAACGGCAGGTGCACGCGGTCACCGCCCATCACCTGCAAGAGATCGCACCCCTTGTTACACGCCCAACTCTTTACCTTGAATGACCGGAGGAATGACCTTCCCCCGAAGGTATTACCGCCGAGCTTCAACATGAAGTGTTTTGAAAAGTGTAATTACAAACATTTATCCGGGCTGCCAAAGCATCGACAACGCCGGATCAGGATAAATGCCTGCGTTAATCCGCTCAGGCTATAAATTACAACCATACCAAATTTCATTTCAATTCGTTCTGCCATTTTGGAGTTAAGAACAAACAAACATACACACACATAATATACACAAACTTTTCTATTTATAACTAGCTGCGCCCCGCGGTTTCACCCGCGTAGTGATGAAAAATGGTGATGATGATGATGAAAAGTATCCTATGTCCGTTTCCTGGTTCTAAGCTAGCTCCCCACCAATTTTCAGCCAAATCGGTTCAGCCGTTCTTGAGTTATAAATAGTGTAACTAACACGACTTTCTTTTATATATTATATAGATAGATAGAACCTCTTTATTGTGTACACCAGAAATAAAAATTACAACACGATAGAAAACACTTACGAGCTAGTGCCACAAGAGGCGGCCTTATCGCTAAAAGCAATCTCTTCCAGGCAACCATTATACCATATATAAATAGATATGAGTGTGATTACCACAGGGATGGCGCCGGAGCGCAGCGCTTCGTATAAGCGCGCTTGTAGCAGCGCTGTGCTCGCGTATGAATCATCAGCGGGCGCCAGTATCAAGGCAAAGGTGGAGTCTCTGAGCACGGCGCGCCGCGAGCGGTCGGTGCCGCACAGCGCCCAGTCGCCGGCTGGCAGTAGCGCTCGCCGCTCCACGGGCGGCTCGCACTCGAACTGCAGCAGGAAGCGGTCAGCGGGCGGCGCCGCGGACACTGCGCGTTTCAGTCGCTCCACCAGCAAGCGCGACCGTTCCCCCTGCGCTCCGCTCGGCGGCGGCTGCGACCCCTGGAAGCTGCGTCTCGCTCATCAACTCATATCAAACCTATTGTTCCCAACGACTTGCTAGCCTACCCCTAGAGTAACATCAAACTTATGCGCAACAAAAGAAGACAAGGCAAAAATTTAGAGGTCACAGGCTAATGGACTGATTATTTGTTAGTCTCATCTCTGTCTCTACATAGTAAACATTAAAGTCGGTTTACGCGTCTGTCTGTATGTATGACCGCTAACTCATCCTTAACCACGCCACGGATTTTGATGCGGTTTTCACCATTAGTTAGATAATTTTTCACGGAAGGTTTATATTTATATAACTACCGACCTGCCCCAGCTTCGCACGTAAATTACACCCGTGCGAAGCCAGGGCGGGTCGCTAGTTGTCTTATAAAAAGCTGATCATAAATAAAGCCGATCACCGAAAACAAAATCAAAGTGTGTTAAAAAACGTGTGTGTTTTCAGAACGTCATTGAAGTCCAAACGAGTTTTCCATTTGAATATACATTTTGGGATACCCTGAATGTGGAGTATGCGTACCCGCACTGGCGAGTCGGATCGTTACCTGAGCAAGTATGTACGTCGTGCGGGCGCGATGGGTGCACACTCAGCCCAGACGTCGCCGCCGGGCGGGCCGAGCGCAGGCGGGGTCACAATGTCAAACCCAGGCCGGAACTGATCATGAGTGAAGGTGGACTGCGCGAGCATCGCCCGTCCGGTGGAGGCGCCTCGGAACGCGTCGCCAGACCCCACCGACAGCTCTCTGCGAGCTAAATTCAGTAGCACGTGGTTCCGTCCGTCGCCGCCCCAGTAAGGCAAGCTCTTTAATGCGGTCTCGTTCAAGTATAACTTGAAGGACTCTGCCGTCGACCTGAATACGTATTTTTTCTTTATTTATGCCTAATTCAAAATTTTAAGCAATATAGTATTTTACGAGACATCAGGGCCCCGATTCTACTAAACCAATTATTTATAAATTGTAGTTGTTTTAATTTTAGTTGTTAATGTATTCCCTCAAAATGTACACTAAAGTTTAAAAAAAAAAGCGACAATTTTGAGGCAATTCATTGTCAATTCAAAAACAATTGGTTTACACACAAATTGTTACTCATTTCACTTTTTTTTAATGCAATTCATTATCAATTATTGTTTAAAAACAATTGGTTAAGTCAGAAAGAAGAAGAAAGGTGTTTTTGTGTGTGATTAAATAATATTGGGGGAGGCCTACGTCCAGCAGTGGACGTCCCATGGCTGAAATGATGAAATAATAGACAAAAAGTTGTACATACATTGCACTTTTATCCAATGGGAACGCTTCTCCGACAATGACAAGGTAAATGCAGGCTTCGTTGGGTTCGCGCGTCAGGTGCGGATTATATCCGAGAGTCTGTCGCAACGTAGTCTTTAAGAAGCCATCCACTTCCGCACCAGCGAGTGGCGCGTACTTATCTGGATCATATAAATAGACGGGAAAGCCTGAAGTGAGCGAGCAGCGGGAATGGTCGAAGCAGGAGAACATCCGGCAATGTAGTTCAGAGTTGGTGTCCAGAGGTGGCAGGACACGTGGTGGTCGTGAAGGGAGGATGGGGTCGGGTGGCGCAAGTGCTGGTGAGTCGCGGCGCGTGGCTTCCAGCTGAGCCAGGCGAGCTTGCTCGGCGGAAGCTCGTAATCTCTGCAACTCGGCGGCGGCACGCAAATGCTCGGCGCGTGCGCTGTCGGCTCGCGAACTCGCCGCCGCAGCTTCGCGTTGCAGCCGCCCGCGACGAGCTTCCAACTCACGCAGTTCCGTCGACACGGAAGCCTGCAATTACACCACAATTATTCCACCTCTTTTAAGCTTCAGTGGAAATGCGCCATATAGTTCTTCTAAAGATCTGGTATATTGAAAAATAAATTTAAGAAAAGTCTAAATTGTCCCGATGTTCGAGGCATCTTTGAGTAAGTCGAAAATAGAATCTACATTTCATTAGCTTGCTAGGCTGCATAACTCAAAATAGCGAGATCGCACGGGGAGTGCCTATATGCTGCCTGCCCAATATCTTTCTCACCTTGCCATCCCTGTAGTGTCGAGGATGATATCAAATTCATGCAGCTGGCCTATAGTTTAGTTGATTATGGGTTATTTAGTACTTTAGTAGCACATCTAGAAGGATAGAGCTTTGGTTAAACATGTGTGAGTTGTGTTTACTACCATGTCTTAACATCAGGCGAGTTGGCGGTCAAACGAAAGCCTATTACTAAATCATAATAAAAAACGGCTTACTTTGGATGTCTCAGATTAGGGCAAACTGTATATTGTCCAACTGATTAATTTTGTACCTACAATATCTACATGATCTAGTTTTTTTTTGTTTTTATCTTGGGATCATTCTTATGACTATAAGCAGATGAGGTTTTTCTAGTCTCAGTTTGTAATTGGCTCCATGAGTAACTATTTTTTCGTCTACCATAGCCATAATCACTAGTAGATCTGTGGCCATAATACATAATTGTTAATAAAATGTTACCTATAGGCAGACAAGCTAAGTGTCAGTGCTTATCATCAGGTTTTTTTTAATTTTATTTTTCCAACCAATCTCATTTCAAACTTGGATGTGGACCCAAATTGAATGCATCCTTCTTCCAAAGAAACATACAAAATCAGACAGTAAAATAGAAGACAAAAACTTGTTGCACAAAATGAATTTCAGTTACTCAAGCTTCAGTTATTTTGTTACTTTTCTCACCCCACTTAACTCTGATTGTTAACAGCTAATTAATAATAAACAAACTTACCTTTATTCTTAACATTTCTTCAATTCTCACTTTAAGGTCAGCAGCATTCATTGTATAAATGTCTCCCAATGCTTCCAGAGTATGGTGCAATGGGTACGCTTCCACCGTGTTCGACTGTGTGTCATACTGCAAAAATATGTAAAGAAAAAGCATGGAAGCAATTACTAAAATAAATACAAATGAAATTATGCTATGACAGATTGGAGTGGATGAACGGCTAGAAAAATCATTGCTTCTTGGCACAAAGAGAAGTTTTGTAACTGTCAAAAAGACATCGAGGAACCGTATCATTATGTACATAAAACTTCAATACAACAAACCTTAATGGATGAATGTTTTTACAAGGGCTCTGTACCCAAAGAGAGTCAACGGGACCTTATTACCACAGTGTAAAAAAACCATACAGTGAGCCAACACCTTTGATGTTGCCTCAAACTAATGCCTCGGGGGTTCACACCACAGGGTTGAAAACCACATCGTCACGTGACGCGGCTGGCAATATTTTGTAGGTATTTACCACAGATATACACAACCAGATCGGCAATATCTTTTAGTGAAAGAGAGAACTTGATATGGCTCAGCACAAGTACGAAAAGGACATAAATAGATTTTGTTGTCCTTATCGACGTGACCTGTTTTTGGTACCTCAAGTGTCAAAATCTGTAATAATCAGTGACAAACAAAACGGGTCTGAATTATATTTATTGCCTTTTTTTGGTGATTTAATGTGATAAATGCGTGTTTCCTCTGAGAAATAATTGTAAAAGATATTTTACAATGGTTGGTTGTAGCATTTTGGGCTGCAAGAAGCGCAGTGAGCGAAAATACGATGAAATATCATTTCACACGTAAGTAAACATATAAAGCTTGTAACGATCACCTAAATAAATTCAGGATATCAATTCGCAAATATTTTATTCATAATTAGTCAGTTTTTAGGTCGATTTGTGGTCGAATTTTATCAAATTATTCACTTAGAAAATAAATTATGAATGTTGCCAGTTTATGAAAGAAATTACCCACCGCAACTAACATAAATTATTCGTTCTGCAGGTTTCCAACTGATCCTGTCACATTGCTGAAAAAAGCTGGCACATTGCAAGAAGTGCAAAATACCGACCCTTTTATGCCCATATGAATATGGTGAATGTTAATATTAAATATATATTAATGAGGCCACAGTTATGAAGCTGGAAAAGCAAAAGGCGATTTCGGCGAACCGATTCAAAAAGCTACGCGCTGTTCGTGAAATTTGTACTGTAAACATTAAAGAGTCTATTTATCTAATTATTTGGAATGTTATACATAATTCCATTCATGAAAAAACTAAACTGACCAAGCGCGAGTCGGGCTCGCGCGCTGAGAGTTCTTTACAATCACAAAATACAAAAAGTTGTGCAAAAAGACAACATCACGCCCAGGCTGTCACCCATCCAAGTACCGACCGCGCCCGACGTTGCTTAGCTTAGTGGTAAACAGAAATTTGTCACTGACTCGCACTTGGCCAGTGTTTATTATTTGTTGTTTTACTTATGTTCACTATAATCCGCTAAATTTGACGCTTGTACGGATTGCCGTTTTTACACTAGAACAAATCCAAAAATACGTTTAACGTTTGTTGCATGAGGGACCCCCGTTCCGTTTTAACTCTGACTTTTTTATTATATTTTATTAATTATAAAAAATCATGCTATGGTTACTTTTCAACCTTTTTTCTAGTACTATATTCAATCCTAACAAATAATTACAATAAAAACGCAAGTAACTTTCTGTCTGTTTTTACGAAGAAATGGCTAAGTCATGGTATAATAATATACTCCGCCAGGTATAGCAATCCGAGAAAAAATGTTCCGGCGTCCCGCAATGATGTCATGATGACAATTTACAACAGGTTCGAGAGAGATGACGATACACCACGTAACAGCTGATTGAATAAAGTGGCAACTGGACAGTGACGTCATTGCGGGACCACTCTCAAATTGCTAGACCTTGTTTTCTTAGATCATGGGCTAAGTCAAATTTTGTCAGGACGATAGGGGTGTGTCATGAGGAAAGACAACGTACTTTTCTTCCCAGAAAATTGCAGTTAGCTCCGTGGGTTGCAGCAGATAGTGTATAAAATATAAATATTTAAAAGGTAGTATTGTTTCCAAAGTACTCATTGAAGATTCACACCCATCATAGTAGGTAAATTACCCAAACTTATAGCAAATCATTTTAATGTGGCAACACACCTTGTTGAAGCGAGAGGCACTGAGCTAGCCACGCTCATTGAAAATCTATAGGTAGTAGATCTGTGGTATTTACTTATTTACTTACCTAGCAACCCATTGTAACTACGAATGTTTAGTATATTAAATTACCTACACATTATTACAGTGGGTTGATTGATTGATTGATTGATTAACTCTTTATTGTTCACACCATGAAATTTGATACAGAGGACAAAAAACTCTTAAAAACTAGTGTAACAACTGACGGCCTTATCGCTAAAAGCGATCTCTTCCAGGCAACCTTAGGATGGAAAGGATTTATAGAAGACGTAGAAGACGGGGTGTGCAATAGAGGATCGAGACAGACGGTTCACAACAAGTTCCTGAAAATACTGTCACAGTAGGTATAACTTGTTGGAATTTTCTGTTAGTAGTGTCATCAACCAGAATTACCTCATCTTTAAACAATCTCACTATCTCCTCCCTCCCTGTTCATGGCAAAATTGTCCCAAAAACCAATGGGGCAGTAGCCAAAAAAAAAAGGAAAAAAAACCCCACACAGAAAAAATCATGTTTTTAGATGTTTTTGATTTTATTGTAAGAACAGTAATGCACACATATGCAAGAGTATGTGATGCACAGAACACTATTACTCCTACCGGAGACACAACACTATTTACTCCTGGCGGACCGGAGATATGATGACTAATGACTATAGTTCAAGCAAGGAGAATAAAATAGAGAATAGAGAATATCATCACTTGGCACAGAGTCACGGAACACCAAAGAGAATACAACGGAACACTATTACTCCTGGCGGAGCACAGAGTTCAGGGGCCAGAGTGAAATAGGCTACTTTTATCGCAGAAATAGCGAGGTTTGTTTACGCAGGTTTGACGCAGGTGAAGTGAGTATAAAATAAAACTATCTTTTACCTTGGACAAATAGTAATGAGTAACAAGAGGCACCACAAATAATATTGTTGACACCAACAACAACACACGAGATAACTTCAAATGTCCAAGCCACTGGCAAATACGTTCATAGAAATACATCTTGCTTTGTGTTGTTAGAATATTTCTAACTCATTTTAACAAAAAACTTGTCTATTTCTTTTACAGACCATAGGAGGTAGGTACTCTTTTTGGACTCTTTTGAATTGTTTACAATGTTTACATAGTATACATAATTTCATGGTTTAATAAATTTATTTGAATTGGATCATGCACAATAATTTAATCTCGCATCGCATCGCATGTGACAATGACAACTGTGAATGACTGACAAACTTGACAGTGACAGTCTTGTCACATGCGATGCGAGACTTCATCATCATTGTGACTACATACACAGATCTACTGTGCAGATCTACGATATACATCCATATGATCCATAGCACAGAGTTGTGTATATCTGTGATCCATAGATTCAGTATAGGTACTGAATCTATGTTAAGATCACAGATTAAGTTATTATGAACATTTTTTTTTTTTTACATTGGACTAAGCTAACGTTTGACCGCGATCTCGCCTGATGGAAAGTAGTAGAAAAAACATGGAAGTAGTTAGGGCATACTTAGGGTATACAAAGTCCTTGGATATGAAATATTGGACTATCAATGTATGAAACCCCACTCAAAACCACATTAATGAAAATAAATACGTAATAGAATTAACTGGAATATTATACTGGAAATTACACAGATATAGATCTGTGGGAAATTATAATTAATCACAGATCTACTAACATAATTAATTTAATTTTTTCACCTTCCCTTAGAGGATTTTGACGTTGCACGTCTTGTGCATTTTTGTCAAGAATTTAAATATTTTCACGAGTTTGTAAAATACATCATCAAACGAGTCACAGACGTCACAGTCAATTTCAATGGTAAGCAAAGTAAGTCATGGTCAAGTCCAAGTCATAACCCAGTAAAGTGGTACTTTGGCAGAAATTGTGACTACAGTCCTTTTCATGAAAGAAGTCCCACGGCAAACAGCGGAACTTTTCCATGTTGTAGTTGTCAGGTGTTGTTACTGTGTTTGGACGCTAGTGAGATTTTTATTAATTTTCCATCGTTAAAGAGTCGTGTACGATGCCAAAAGTTGTTAAAGTTCTACTCGAGAAATGATACTGATAGTGATTGATACGCGATGACAGCGCCGCGTCTAGGGGACTTCTTTCATGAAAAGCACTCTATATAGTTTTTTTTTTTTTGTTAAAATCTTCATGAGCGTGGATTCAATGTCCTTTACTCGTAATATTAAACAGTTTACTTTGTCTTAATAGCGTCAAACAAGTCATAGTCACAGTCAGTCAGAGTCAAGCTAAGTAAGTCACGGTCAAGTCGAACTCATGCCCCTGTAAAGTGGTGGAGACTTTACAAGAGGCTCCTATGGAGTTTTGGAAACAACACGAAAAGACACGTTTCACCTCGTTATATCACTTGCCCACACTCGAGCACGTTTACGAGCACTTAATGAATAATAATTCACCATTTAGTACACATTAACACTCGAAAATACAGAAGTTTAGGAAAATAATCCAACGAGCCGACATGTTTTTTCCGCGTTGGCGCCAAAACTCCACTCTATATAGTCGCAGCTCAGAATACAGAAAAAGTATTCTGAGAGTAGCAGAGGCTGTGAGCAGAGGCCATTAACCCAAGAAGTCAAAGTGGTACTTTACTACAGGCTTTATGAGAACACGAAAATACGTTTCACCATATTACCAACACATCATACCGTTATTACACATAAACCGGACCGGTAAGCGTAGCGTAGGACGTCCACCCACAAGATGAACAGACGCCCTAAAAAAAACGTAGGGAAACGCTGGATGCCGGCCGCTTTCAACCGGCCCTTTCGGAGATCGATGGAGGCGGGAGGCCTATGTATGGCCTTACGGCTAACTTTCAATGCGGGCTCAAATTAGCGCTGAAACAGTGTATTTCGGAAAATCACGCGTACGTGAAGTCGTGAACCATTTAACACGCCGAGATACGGCGATCGCGCATCTTTTCTCGTGGGGACGAGAAAAACCCCCCTAAACAGAATCGCTTAGAACAGGTAGCCGTAAGGCCCTAGCAGTGGACGTGAAGGTTTCGAATTTTCGTACCTTACTTAGACAATGTATACACTGTATATACGGACTACAATATTTATTCTCCACAGACGTCCATGGCTGAAATGAAGATGATGATGACACACGAACACTTGAAAATATCCAAGTTTAGGAAAAAGGTATAATATAGGTATAATATAAGGATGTTGTGGACGCGCTCAATCTCGAATTTGTCACCGCGGCGAGTGGGTGCGGAGCGCCCACCGCAAACAGCGCCATCGCCCTGGCTGCACTCGGAGTCCGAAAATCCGCGAGCGACGTGTCGATAAGAATGGAGCCGTTCACCCCGTTCGAAGTATATACAATAGCGACAAAACGTATTGCTCCTAAAAAGAGTACTGATATTTATGGTTTGTCCGCGAGCGTACTAAAGACCGCTATAGGCCCGGTGGCGCATGTTCTCTGTCACTTGTTAAGCTCGTGTATGCGGGAGGGCATTTATCCGGCGTCTCTAAAAAGGGTAAAGATATGCCCCTTGTACAAAGGAAAGGGCAAGAAAGCGGACCCCAAGTCCAATGACGTCACAAGTCATACCGTCCTATTTCTCTTGTCCCTGCCGTAAGTAAAGTGTTCGAAGTTGGCCTCAATAGAAGAATTCTAAACTTTTTAGTGGACCGCAATAGTCTGTCGGACAGGCAGTATGCGTATAGGGCGGGCCGCGCGACCACAGACATGGTGCGCGAGGTGGTGTGGCGAGTGTTGAGCGCACGCGAGTCGAGGCTACAGGTAGCCCTGCTTTGCTGTGACTTGTCGCGCGCGTTCGACACAGCCGATCACAGCCTCGTCGCAGACAAGCTGCAGGTCCACGGTTTTCGCGGTTCGGTTCTGTCCATACTGACCTTCTTCATGTCCCCGCGAACACAGGTTGTAGTAGGTCCCAGGGGGCGCGTCGAATCGACCGAGATGGAGAACGTGATGGGCGTCCCGCAAGGCTCCTGCCTATCCAACACCAAGTTCAGCCTCCTCCTGAATGACCTGCCCGATGCCATCGACGATGCTGTGATATACATGTATGCTGACGACGTTGCCGCCGTAATTATGGCGCCAACGCACGCCCAGCTGGAATCAAAGCTGAACTCGGTGGTACACAAACTCGACGGTTCGTTCAAGTCAAACGGACTAGCGCTGAACAGGGACAAAACCTGGCCTTCATGGCCTTCAATCTCAACGGCCACATGACAAAATCATATTCGGTAGCAATAGGTCAAACTGCACTCCAACAGGTCCCCTGTACCAAACTATTAGGCTTCCACCTAGATAGCGCGTTGACGTGGGAGACACATGTGGAGGAGCTGTGCAAGAAGCTCGCGGGCTCGTGTTTCGCCCTCAGGCGGCTCGCGAGCACTGCCACTCGCAGCGTCGTTCGCACGTGCTACTTCGCAACTGTCCACAGCGTCATTACGTACGGGTTGGAGCTGTGGCGCTGCCGATCGCAATAGAGCTTTTGCAATGCAAAAGCGAGCCGTTCGTGCCATATGCGGGGTACAAAGTGACGTCTCCTGCGTTGAACTGTTTCGAGAGCTTCAGATATTGCCACTGCCCTATGAACTCATATACCAGGTTGCCCTGTTTACTCACACACACCTCGATGCATTTCAGCGCAGGGGCGTGCATAGTACGTTGGATCTGCGGAGCAACGTGAAGAAAGCGCAATTAGTAACGCCATCGCACCGGCTCGTCAAATCAGAGAGATCATCAGCATTATAAAACAAAGATTGTAAGAGCCAAGCTCTAAGCTTAGTGTTAAAGCACGCGGTGGATGGTGCATCCCGGATGGTAGCGGGTAAGCGGTTGTAGATCGCGGGTCCTAGGATATGTATACTCTCTTACAATCTTTGTTTTATAATGCTGATGATTTTTTTAAGTTGAAAGATTATTGAATATTAATAATTATAATTATAATTGAATTATTTTAACAATTTTATTAATTAACTATTTGACTGTGTCACTTATGTATTTTTACTATTGAATTTTAATTGAAATATTTTAATGAGAAGCGATTGTACTATTTTACTATTGAATTTATTTAATGCCAATCTGACTTGTAACTTTTATTTTTCTATTCTTCTTAATAAAATTCTTAATAAAATCTGTATTCTGTATTCTGGATGAATAAGAGGATAACGAGAAATGTTTTTTCCGCTCCGGCCGGACGTTCGATCAAGCGAACCTCGAGAATTTTTAGGTCCTAACGGTTCGATTCAATAATCGAACTGTGCAGAGTTTGCCAATTAATGTCCAAACGGTTCGATCAAGCGAACCACGAGGAGTTTGTGACTAAGTATGACGCTAGCAAAATGCATAAAATAAAACATCTAGTACATTTTTGTACGACTTTATTTTCATTAGAAGCTCTTTATCTAATATAAGTAATTAGTATTAGATTAGCTATTATATATTTCTGTGTACATAGTAATTCTGTTGTATTGTAGCGTACAAAACAAAGACACGAATCGCGCGACGGTAGAGTATGTGGCGTGGGTCACAGGCACGACTTCATGTTTTGCATCATATAAATACTTTTATAAATAGGTAGGACACGAAGGTTGAAGTACCTTTATGTTGTTTTTTTTTAACGGAGAACGCCCGCACTCCTTTTTATGAATCTGTCATGCGCCTCATTTAAGGCTAGTTGGAAAGTTACAAGTTAGTACTATTTGAATAAAGAATAAATCGGTGCCTACCAAAGTAATTAGTAGATATTTACTTAAAATTAGTTACCAAGCGATCATTGACGTGTATTATTTATTCCAAGCAACTTTATAAAAAATGGGACCTCAATTTTAACCCCACATCTACTATTTGTAGAGCATATATTTCCAGATAGGCATAGCCAGGCTTGCGCAATTTCGAATGTATGAAACGGGTGCAAAACAAACTTCTACGCATCGACATAATATACGTAGTATATTATAGGATGACATCTTTGCTTCTACGTTTTCTATAATATACGTAGTATATTATAGGATGACATCTTTGCTTCTACGTTTTCTATTCTATTCTAACGTATAAAGATTGTCTCTATAGGCGTCTCACTTTATTATAAGAGTCGGACACATTTCATAAAAAAATATCTATGGAACCCACATCTTCAGCGAAAAATATACGTTAGCGGCACAGGTACAGGTATATTTGTCAAAGGTTAGCGGTTATATTCTCTTTGGGCATAGCTACCAATCACAGCTTGTTATTGCCTGTAAATTTAAACATGACCTTTGGAATTCGTCTCTTTTATAGAAAAACGTAATCAAACCTATTTGCACATTTAAATTAATATATTGCACGAAACTTCAAAGTTAGAGAGAGTTAGAGGAGTTAAAATAGTAAAATTTTCGTTGAAGTGGGTTCATTAAATTATAGGATACATTTAATACTACTAACTTTCAATTTAATGTGATCATGTTGCAAACATTACTGCACAAAAAGTAAATGGTGTTGGTGTACGCCATATTTATGTGAAACCACAAGGCTAACCGTGTTCATTAAATTATACTAAACCAAGAAAGTGCAATTCACAATAAATTTTAATTAAATTTGAAATTATGAGAAAATATTATTGTGTTAGTAAATGTATTAAACTTTGATAAAAAAACTTAGATAAAATTACATTACATCCTAAAATCACAAACATGGGTGCCTGCCATCTACTAGCTATAGTGGATGTTACACTTACATGCTGGTAATAACAAATTAATAACATAATAGGCAGGCATGAGGACCAGCACAGTATGCTTGCCTGGAACATAACTAATTAAATAACTATCTAAGTATGCAAAGATTTTAATACAAATGTTTACAAAATTTTACTTTTAAAATTTACCTTTTTAACCAAATAAAAATAATTAAACATCTAAAAATATGTACAACTTTTGTACAATCTTATCATGTTTGTTTCATGAACTTTCATAAACCTAAGCTTATCTGATTTACTTTTCCACTCAATTAATCTGTAGGGAAATATTATATTATTATAATTTTGTATTGTATCTATATTTCTGCCTTTACCTCGATGACATTATATTTAAATGTTTTATTTTTGTCACCATGATGCGCTAATATATGTGCGAATAGCTCTTTTGGGTTAAATGTTAGGTTACATTTTGAACAATTTTGCCTTATTATTTTCATTTTAGGACAACAAAGTTTAGCATGATTTTTTGCAGTTATTTCATCTATATAGTGCAACCCACAAACACATTTGTAAAGAATTATAGATTCTTTATCTTGATCATTACTATTCTCATTGTTTTTAGCAGTATTTAGATCTACATGGGTCTTAACAGAATCTTTTTCAAGTTCTATAACTTCATGGTCAACTTTAGACTCTGAATCATGTTTATTTGAATTGTTACTTTCATTATTACCACAGTGTATTTCTTTTGTTCCATCTGGCCTATTGTTCTTGGCTTTGGTAGAGCCAAAATTTATGTGAGTGAAATTATCTGTATTAAATTCTAAATGAACATCGTGCATTTTTATGTGTTGTTTAATTGATCGTGTAGAAATATAATTACCACATTTAGGACATTTCCACTTTGAATCATCAAACGTACAAACATGTCGTGAAATTAATTTGTCGTCATTTTCACAGTCCTCACATTTATTGCACTTGTACAGCTTGTAATCGGAAATCACGCCATTGAAGGTGGAGGATAATGTCTTATTTCGAATTGACTCGTCTTTGTTTCCAAATAAAATAACTTTCATGTTTTCAGTGTTGTACATAGCTAAATTGGAATGTTTTGAAATATGCCTCTCAAAATCATCTTTGTACAATATTAATCCACAGATTGGACATTTCTGCAGGTCATCGACATTGCATTTGTGATCATGGCGTTGTAACTTGTCTACTATTCCGTCACATGTTCTGCACTGATACAAAACATATTGCTTCATTGATTTTATGATACTAGCATTGTAACTCTTATGACTCTCACAATTTATTAAAAGTATATTATATGACTTCAAGCGGACATTGTCATGTAGTTTATGAATTTTCTCGTGTTTAGTGCGGGATACACTTGAAATAAATGGTAATCCACATACCCAGCATGGATGTTTTCCTATATTCCTATGACACCCGTCATTAATATGTGAAATTAAACATTCAGGGTCAATAAAAGAGCCACATCTGTAGCATTTGTATACAGTTAAGTATGAGGGTCCTTGTTGACCTATTTCCATTTTAATTCTGCATTCTTGTTGGTACATTGATTTCTCAATAGCTTCTTTCTGTATAGATGGAGTGACAGGTGCAAATACATGCCGAGTCCATGTATTATTATCTGACGTAAAATATGTAGGATCAAACGTCAAAACTTGTATTATATCGCATTCCAAATGCATTTTTTGGTGGATTTCATAGGTGTCTATGTCGAATTTAAATGAACATTGTGAGCACATCTTTAAAGATGAGGGAATCTCTGGATTAAGGCTAAAGTGATTTTGACAGTGTTGTATCACTTTCTCGTATGTGTCGACTGATATATTACAAATTTGACAAGCGTAAAGAATAATATTACTTCTTGCATTATTGTCAGTTAGATCTTTGTGTTCACTTTCTATCTCATTGCTTGGACACGGATTCTGTATCTTCGGAGGAAATTCTGTTTCCACAACAATTTGTGAATTATTTGTATTTTCTTTAAGCATAAAATTACATAACTGTACATTAAAAGTCGCTGTGCCTTCATCTAATTTTTCATTACGCTCTTGGGGATCTGTTTGCACAATAGCTTGTGGTTTATCTTTTGGAATAGCTGCACATAAACGTTGATTTAAAGATTTCGTATTCTTTTTCGGTTCGATGTCTTTCTGCTGTGTTTTTTTAGAGACAACATAATATAGGGATTGATCTACTTTTTTATTTGGCATCCGATAATTGTGAAAGTTCATGTGTAATTTAAAAGCGTTTTCAGATAGCTTGACGTTGCAGATTTCACAAGTTAAATATTCTGTTTCACTGCAGATATGACTTACGACAGCGTTTCTGCCCACAAAAATAACTTCGCAATTATTGCAGGACGGATATTCTGGTATAGGAGGACGGATCTGAATTCCTTTAAGATCAAAGAATTCAAAGTCTTGCAATTTTAATCCCTTTTCTTTTTTGTGATGATCCCTATGTGTATTTATTGTTTTGTTAGTGAGAACTAGTCCACAAGTAGGACAGGTGTATTTAACCATTTTAGAACAGCGAGCTTCAACATGTGATTTACGGTTTATTGCGATGTCTGAAAGATAACATTTGCAGGTTTGACAAAATGTTAAGCAGTTTATTGGGCTATAAAGTGTTGCTCCGTTCTTAACAGATTCAATTTCTTCTTTCTCTTCATGACTGGTAAATTCTTCTTGAGTATTTGACTTTTCAAAGTTGTTTGACTTGTGTTGACTTTTTTCCTCAGACTCTTTTTGAGTTTTTGTGATTATATCTCCTGTAATCACAATGATATCCGCATTATTTTTTTCCGTTCTGTGACAAGTTTCATGGCTGACGTATCCGCATTTGTCAATTAAAATATCGCATTTTTTACAATACACAGAATCCGTTGTTTGATTACCACATTTTGAGTAGTGTTCCAAATACCTCTCTTCTGTAAAGTGAATACCACATTTTGTACAATTGTACAGAAGCCTTGAAAGTTCTGATTGATCAAACTGACAAACATTGACAGTTTTAGAAAATTTATGTTGTTTTAAATGCAATTGTTTATCATGTTTCTTGAATATTTTTTTACAGATTGGACACTTCCAGTTTATTAACTGTTCCATGTGTTTTTCGTGGTCCTTAGCAACACATGAAGATAAAAAATGTATGTCACACTTAGAACAATTGTAAACTATAGATTTTAAAACAAAAGACTCAACTTTTTTAAATGCAGGGTTTTTATATCTCTTTGCTTTTTTTTTCCATAGGCAATCTTCAGCATCATCTTTGTGTGGTTTATTTAGCAAATCATAGTGACTAATACGTATATGTCTATTGTGGTTCTTTTTAGTATTCCTAGAGGGGCAATATTTACATTGTCTGTCAAATGTGGCTCTATTAACTCGAGGAACTTTTTCAAGTTTATGTTTCCAAAATATATGCATACAATACGACCTAGGTGTTGGAAGTATATATGAGCAATATACGCACTCATATACAAATGCACCTTTCAAATTATTTTCATTGTTATTATTGGGTTGAGTCAATCCTTCTCTTAATCCAAGACTCTCACTTTTAGAAATCGCGTTAAGCAATCTGTTTTTAGGTTGTTCTTTTTTCTTTTTCAATGGTCTGTGTTTATTAGGCGTACCTAGTTTTGCATTTTTGTTATTATTTTTAGAGGTTCCTCTGCTTGAAGTTTGGTATTTAGTTTTAGTCTTCCGTCTTTTGTTCAATGAATTAAACTGTGATGGCTGGTTTTCGATTGTTTCATTAGTATCCAGAAAACTCCACTCCATTGAACTTGCATTATCACTCGAATCGTGTTTGCGTTTGTTCCTCAAGGATTTGGGGCTGAATTGATTTGAATTTCGACTTTCATCATCAGTAATGCGTTCAGTGCCTTTTTTTTCTGGAGTAGTAGATACGGTGTTTTTATCTGGATTCATTGTTGTTTCAAAGTCATCATTTTTTATTATTTCTGTGTCTGATGATGGGGACTCACTTTCATCAGAATATTGACTTTCAAATTTTAATTTATCTATCATTCGAATTTCTTCCGTTTTCGTGTTACTAGGTTCTTTGTTTTTTTTTGTTGTTGTAGGATTATATTTATCTTTAAACTGTGTTGTTATTTTATTAAAATTTTGTTTTGGGTTTTGTTTCGGTTCCAAAATTTTGTATATATGTTCTATAAGACATTTCTGGTCAGAAAATTGTTTATTACAATGAAAACAGACATTATTTGCATCAGGCCTAGCGTTTTTCCGCTCCGATCGTGTTGCTTTATTTATTGACACTATATTATTATGCGTCGAGTATGTGTTTTTATACTTACGATTCAAAGTCACATTCTTTTTATGGACGTTTCTGTAATGTCGATTTAAATTAGCTCTATTACTGAAATATGAACCACAAATGGTGCATTTACTTTTGTTTGCGGACGCATTTTGTTTGGTTTGGTTTTTGTGTAGTGCTTTATCTACTTTTTTCTCTGACTTCTTTTTTTCCAATGTCACTTTTACATTTAACTGCTTGTTTCTTGTTCTTATAGTATTTTCATGAATTGTGCGATTAATCAAGTCACAGTTATTAAGTGTAGGCTTTGTATCATTTATTGATGCAATGCGCGATGCATTTTTCATACTGTTGTCGTTATTCGTAATTTTCTTCTTGTGCACATTTTTATAGTGTCTACTTAAATTAGCTCTGCAACTAAAGCAATAGTTACAGATATTACATTTATTCCTTTTATCCGCTGAACCTTTTTTCAGTGTTACTTTTACGGTGGTTGGTTTGTTTCGCGTTTTTATAGAAAGTGATTTCAGTTTATGATCGTGAAAGCCTGCTTTACTTGGAAATAATGTTTTACAGTCTTTACAATATCTGTTACTTTCATAAATGTACTCTCCAAGGTCTTGAACTAAAACTTTTGGTATACGTACACCCGATTTCACGGATATGTTTTGTCCTTTTGTAACATTAACTTCTACATTTCGATTTTTTTCTACTGTTTTATTAGGTTTTGAACCAAGGATAATTTTATTACTTTGAAAGGCCTTTTTCTCCTTGTCATGTTTACTTTCAGAGTTGTCTAGTGAAACATAATTTTTACTAGAAGATTCATGAACATGTCTTACAATTTCATCTGCCTTTGTATGAATAACTGGATCTTTCGATAGTTTATTTTTAGTGGTAGTTATTTCCGGTTCTTGTTTTATTGGCACTGTGAAAAAGAATAATATGTTAGAACAGTTATTAAACATTTCAAATTATTTACATATTATTACAAGTACCTAGTTAGTATGTTGCTAATCAATAGGGACAAGAGAGGAATCTGTTAATTTCCTGAGTACAATTTAGTCCAGAAAATCGTTACGATCTAATAGCTCTAGATATTTAAAATCATTTAACATATTACTGTTTTTATTAGTTGTTACTACTTGCGTTTATTAGTATTTAGTGTGTGGTTGCAATGTTGTAAGAAGGGGATCTTATGCCGTTTAGATGACTTTGACCCAGGTTTTTCCAACAAATTCCGAATCTATGTGTTAGTAATTAATTATTTTTGAAAATCTTACCATCTCCATAGTACAGTGAGATTTCTTTTTTTAAAACAGAGATGTCCGGAAAAATGTTCCTGATGATTGGATTGTCAAGAACGTCATGTTCTTCTATATCAATATCATCAGCCATACCTAACAGACCTAAAATTATAACAAAATTTATATTACACGTAGACACACTGCAGCCTTTATCAAGCTTTTTATTTTAATTAGGAAGACAAAAGGTCTTCGGCTTATTTATTGTAAGAAACATTTTATAGCGTTGCGTAAGAGCGTGTAATATCATCAAGATATATTAGAGTGTATAATTTTTTTGTTATTATCGTGATGCCTCTTTTCTTCTACAATTAGATCACAATATAAAAATGTTTTAATTAGACATTATGTCCTACGAAAAAACTTTAAAATCGTCATTATGTTGATGTTGGCTGCAATGTTATTTGTATGAAAGTATACTTTAGATCTAGATTACCACTCTTTTTGTCTAAATTGTGGTTTCCATTGTTATTAAGTTACCTCAGTTATTAATAATCAGTTACTTTCTAACTCTGAAAACCTTAACTGTCACTTTACATCGATATATTATGTAGAGCAACTGGTAGGTGGAACAACAATAATTATGCCGTAATTTTATGCATAGAGAAAGTCGCACAGCTGAGTGACAAGAAAAATTTTGCTCCAAAAAAATTTACGGTTCCTGAGGAAATGTGCGCGCGTGTGAAACCACAGGAAGCAACCAGTTCATTACAAAAAGTGAGACAACGTCCGTTTGCTACCAAATGATTGCTGACTGTTGCAGTAAATTTAAGCTTCTATACATAGTATAAACTCGGTTTCCGCGTCTGTCTGTCTGTATAACTCTAAACTACGCAACGGATTTTGATGTTGTTTTCACCATCAGATAGATAATTTTTCTCAGAAGGTTTATATAAATATATAATAAAACTTACACCCGTGCGAAACCGGGGCGGGTCGCCGGTATTGTATATTACATTTTTAGGACTGAGACTCCCAGTTGTCAGCAATTATCTGACAGCAAACAGGCTATAGATGTAACTGCAATTTTTAAATGAGTTATTTAGCATAAACATTATTGAAAACACCAGACACTTTATTAAGGCTTCATCATTATCACATGTACTACGGTGCATAAAATGGTAAGAATGATGGTGAAATCGACTATGTAGAATGTCACCAGCATCACTACTACTTCAGTGCACATAATCAGGGAACATACCCATGCTACGTGACTCGTTCAGCAGCAGAGGGGGTTTCTTCAAAATACCATGCTTGGTCACAGGGGCAGAGGGGCTTAGGATAACGTCACGCATCCAATATCCTTTATGCAAATCTCGCACTATATTCACCCTTATGCAGCAAGCGCCGTATTAATAATGACAAATATGAGCAAAATAATTTATTTTTTAACTTTCTGTTGGCAAAAAATGTTTATACTCATGCTTATGAGTCTTATGACACGAAAAATTTGAATTATAGGGGGTATTTAAAAAAAAAAAGGGTCCCGTAGTATGGGTACGTCTACGTTCCCTCATCTAGCATGCAAAATAAGTACAGAACACAGGTAAGTTTCTTCTATAAAACCATAATCTGAAATGGGTAGGAGAACAATAACAATATGATGATCAATTTGTGTCAAATGTTAACACTGTCTATGATGGATCCAAATTATGGTCAATGACCTATAGCTAGAGCTTTGGGAGTCTGGAAATGAAAAAAATCGCCGACATAAGTACCTGATTAGCTTGTTGGAAGTCTAAACATTCCTTCAATGATCACCCAGAGTAATATTGTTCCTTGATGATCACGTCCACGATTCGGCAAATAGAGAAGTTATGAGGAAACTGCGAGGTAGTTAACAAAGTTGAAATAAGTTTTTAACTTTACTTTCAATAACTAGGCAGCAAAGATTTCATACTATTATACCTAGGCAGGTACTGATAATTGGTAACATGGTAAAATTATAACAACGTACATATGTCAGGAAAAACAACATTTGCAAAGAGAATAAATAGGTACTATTTGATATAAACATTTGTTTCGAAAAGAACACAGACTGAAAATATTAGAGTAGAAAATAGAAACTTTTTTTTTTCTTTTAACGAGGATTTTGGCGTCACTCGTCTTTTGTTTTATTTATGCATTAAGTTTTACTAAGTACCTTACCTTTGAGAAATCTGTACGAATTCTCAAAGGTAAGTCTCTAAGGTACGTTGTAGTCACGTAGTAATAGTTTAAGTTTTGAGTAAATATCGTCAAGGATGTTAGATCTTGTTTTAGGGTAAAGGGGCATTTTTTTCTATCATAACTTTTTGTCAAACCTGAAAAAATCGTGGTACTGGCTAGGCTGGCTTGATTGACTTTTTTTCATATGATAACCCTGAAACCCCCTTCACTCCACCTCACTTCACAGCTGATCAAATGTCAAAAGAAAATGGAGTTTTGTTACGCATTTTACAATTTCAGATCAGAAAAATATTCGTTATGAAGTCAATTAACGAAGATATTAGAATGAGTTAAGGCTAGAATGGATAGTGCAAGTCCATTTCAGCCTTGGACCAGTGACGATAGTGCGAAAAATGTTAAATCGGAAAGAGATTTAGTGGATGACGCGAAACTTCATAGGGAAAATGTCAATCATCCAAAACATAGGCAAACTGCGTCTTACGATAAAGAAAGTGTCTCCGTTCCGAGCAGCACTCCGGGGACTTCGGGTGCGGTGGGCTCCGGCACCGACCCCACCCGGGGGAAGGAGTCCAAAATGGACTCCAACAAGATAGCTTCTATGCAACAAATCGTCGAAAACACCCTAAGGTAAAGTTCTGGACTCATAGATCATGTTCTCTGCCAGATTGTTTCATACAGCCAAAAAAGTTCTAAGGCTGTTGGCCACTGCTAGATATAATTCGATCATTAAACCTATATGTACTTACTTTGTATGTTCCAATCCAATTTCAAGCTCGTAGAATATTATGATTTCTAAAAATTGCCCAGAACGTATGGGTTTATAACAAAGATTTAAGCAAGCAAATTCAGTCGAATTGTTACTCCTTACATTTTAAATTAGTAAGCAGACTATATACACAGCCAAAACCGTTTGTTGTTTGATGACATTGATAGGATTTTAAATTATAGTTTCGAAAAGTACTCAATTGTGTATGTACATAAAACAAAATCTCAACCACTCGAATCACCTTCAGATACCCCGTAAGCAAGCATAAGGGCTAAAACCACTTCATCAAAAATAATGTACTAAGAATCCGTTAAGTCCTCATCAAACAATTAAAACTATGAATATTGGTTAAGCGCTAAAAATTTTCTGAACCTTGACACTTAAACCGTATTAAGGAAATCTGTGTATTTTGTTTATATTTTTTACTACCTAAATAAGACATTGTTATAATGACATTGGCCTTAAATTTGTTTCTTGGCATTTCTTAAATATATCTAAATTATCTTATACAGTAGTCTACGGCACTTTAGTACATCGGTACGTCCAGCACTCTACACCTACAGCCCCCGCGTTCTCTGCTCGCGCCTTCCCCTTTTTCTCAGCCGCTACCGACATACACCAATTTGCGCCCCTTCATCCCCTGATTACTTCAGTAAGATAGTTGTCATAAAGAAATTTGTAATTTGTATACATACAGACGGTTGACGGTTGACGGTTGACGGTTGACGGTTGTACGGTTTGTTACCTACATGCAATGTTTTATTTTATTTACCTTCACATCATCAGCCATTAAACGTCCACTGCTGAACAAGGCCTCCCTCTTAGAGAGGGGTGTTGCCATAATCCCCACGCTTGGCAGGCGGCTTGGGGATCGCAGTACGTTCACCGTGTACTAACAGGACGCTGCTGCCCATCCTCCGGTGGTTCTGGTCGCAGTTTTAGGACATACCCGGGTTTATTTACATTGAATTTTCCTATATAATCCATTAATCCAACATTTAATAGTGCTGGATTACCTGATTAGTAAGACTCAACTGTATTGTTAAACCCAGGACACTTCGTGAATTTTGAACAAGACCCAACCCTACATACATGTGTTTATAAATTTTGCAAGCACATCAAACTGACCAAATATAATTATTTTCTGATAATCCTTGATTTAGTTACTGACCAGGTATTCTGTTGGGTTATTTTACGGCTAACAAAAACATATTATGCTGTCAAAATAACATTTTTGCTGACCGCATATAAAAAAATAACATTTAATTACTTGTGAAGAGCCACTTAAAATTATCAGATTACACACTTGTTAAAATGGTATTACTTTTGCAGCCAAGAGGGTCGACAGAGAGTAGGCCAGCTCCTCGAAGCAGTAGAAGCGTTGAGTGGAGCTGAGAGGCTGATGCTTTATCTTCGGTTGCCAACAGGAGTACCACCGCATGACCCCCTCAAGCAGCCCATGAACCCACTAGGATCCAGGTATTATTCCTTCTTATTTAAATGGTATAGCTCAATAATTATGGGTGGTTTCTCGACAATTTTAGTCTATGTTAAGAACAGTTTCTTCTAAAATACAATACAATATCATTTTATTATACACCAAATAAAATACAAAGTAACTTAAAATTAATACTAAAAGTAAGTAGTAAGTAAAATAGTATACTAGGCGGCCTTATCGCCTTACGCAATTTCTTCTAAGCAACCACCAGGCTTCTACTTGATAAACACTTTAAAAAATGTGTCTATTCTACTTGATCCAATTTTTTTTTTTAGCTCAGTCAAATCAAATTATCTTTTGCTCTTTTGCAAACCTTGAGTTTGTACTTCTGCGCTTTTATAAAAGACTAGCGGTCCGCCCCAGCTTCGCACGGGAATAGATTATAGCCTATGTCACCCGGGGAAAGTGTAGCTTCCCAACAGTAAAAAAATTTTTCAAATCGGTTCAGTACTTTCGGAGCCTATTCAATGCAAACAAACAAACAATCAAATCTTTCCTCTTTATAATATTAGTATAGATTACGTTTGTGTGCCGTAGGTAAGATCGGAAGAAAGCAAACATTCATATATTTATAGAATACTAGCGGTCCACCCCAGCTTCGCACGGGTATAGATTATAGCCTATGTCGCCCGAGGATAGTGTAGCTATTCGGAGCCTATTCAATGCAAACAAACAATCAAATCTTTCCTCTTTATAATATTAGTATAGACTAAAGGTAATTGTTTTGTTTTGTTCTAAGGGCTGAACTTCAACAAACTGTTATATGGATACAGACACACCTAGAAGTGGACCCTGACGTCTCGCTGCCCAAACAAGATGTTTATGATGAATACATGTAAGTAAATATTTTTAACCTGGAAATAATTCATCATCCTTGAAGCTTGCAGAATACATTCAGTATTGAAATCTCGCAATTTACCACTCAGCAAATAATTTTCACTATTTGTCATTTTTGTTGTATTTTGGTATCCAACTTCCGAAAATCTGTTTAGCTATTACCGTTTAGCGCTTTTTGTATTATACTAGGTTAGGGTTTTCGTACGCTTAGAAAAAAATCCAAGCACGTTATGTCGCGCGTGTCATCTTTTTTTCCCGCTCCGATCTCGTACCTTTCCCAATCCTGTCCAATTCCATTCCAACTTCCATTATCCTTCCATCCCGCATCTAATTCACTTCCGCCCCATTACAATTCCGTCCTCGTTCTTATCAAACTCCCATCTGATTATCTCCATTCTTTTCCTGCACCCTGCCTGCACTGCATAAAATAATTATAATTAGAATCAATTCTATGTAATCATTTCATAGGGAATGACGAAGCTCATTAATACTTTCATCCCCTATTAACTTCTTTATCTTTAGGGGAGGAATTTTCAAAAACGCCAATACCTTCACCTGACTCCAACTTTCTCGTTTCTGTCTACAAAAAATTACTAACTTCCATAAAAACATTCATCCCCTATTTAACCCCCCATAGGAGATAACTTTCCAAAAAAACGGTGATATACATAACTTTTTTACCGACTTCAAAAAGGAGGAGGTTATCAATTCGACAGGTTTTTTTTGTATGTTTGTTACGCGATTACTCCGCCAATTTAGAATTTTTTGTGATGATTCTTTTTACTTTTAAATAGAAGTCTACGTACCACGTATCTAACATAAAAATTACTAATTTCCATACAAAATTTCATCCTCTATTTAATCCCTATAGGGGAGGACTTTCCAAAAACCGTTCCTTAGTTATGTTATATAACATTTGAGCAAAATTTCTTTCATCTAGACCCAGCGGTTTAGATGGCATTCTCTGCCGGTGAATATTAGATTTTTGTTTAGTAGAATATTAATGTGATATTCTGATGTAATGTTATTCGTGAGATAGCTCAAAATCGCTCACAAGCTGTGAAGGAAACAGTAGGTATGTCGACGAACCTTAAAAAGTTAACAGACATGTCATTCATCCAAACTATGCTGGCCCAGTGCATGTTGGTGACATGCACTGGGCTAGCATAGTTTGGATGTTTGGATCATCCTCTCTCTGAGAGAAGGCCTGTGTCCCAGCAGTGGGAATATGATAGGCTGAATATGATGAATGTTTTTGGTAGCTATTTTACCTCTTTACCATATTCTGATTATAGTGGTGTATTCTGATTACGATGTTTCTGATTGTCACAGAGCACATTGTATGAGCAGCAACATGAAGCCACTGTCGACGGCGGACTTCGGCAAGGTGATGAAACAGGTGTACCCGAGCGTGCGCCCGCGCAGACTCGGCACGCGCGGCAACTCTAGGTAACAAATTAAGAGATTAGGGTGGGTGTGTTTCCAGCGACACAACCCACCAATCACATTATTTGACATCCACATCTCGTCAGATTTAATAGAAGCAGTCATAGTGGAGACGAGAATAGTTGTATCAAATTGTATGGCAAGCGGAGTACAGGGGCGGATCCAGGATTTCATTTTGGGGGGGCAATTCTGACAAGGTTCAAAGGAATCAAATCGAAAAATTGAGTCGAATTTATGGAATTGCTCGGTATTTGGGGGGGGGGGGGGGGGGCATGGGTCAATTTCTAGCACTTTCAACTTGTGCAAATGTTTATTTTTATTTTATATATTTACTTGTAATGTTTGCCTTTTGGCCTCTACAGCTTGACCAGACTAGTTGGCGAACGCAGAGTGCGTTCGGCATAACTTGGTGCGCACAAATGATAAACTCGAGTCCAGTTTTCTCTATCCCTCCAACTCACACGAGTTAATCTCCTATCTCTGTCTCACCTAAGCAACATGAATCCCGCGCAGTAGACGATAATCTCGATTCCAGCTTTCTCTATCCCTCTAGCTCACACGAATTTATCTCGTCCTATCTCTGTCTCACCTAAGCAACATTAATCCCGTGCAGTAGACGATAAACTCGAGTTCAGTTTTCTCTATCTCTAACTCACACGAGTTTATCACCTATCACTATCTCACCTAAGCAAAATTTTTTACCCGCGCAGAAATCTCTTATGCGCTGCAGTCTAATATTATGATAATGCATTTAGAGTCCTGGTAGTCACGTGATTTGTATAATCGTTAACCATTTAATTAGATAAAACAGGAAACACCACAGTCATTATAGGTATAGATAACACGAAACTACTGATATTGAGTGATAAATCTGCAAGATAATTGTAATTAAAAAAGCCATTTCATAATATTTTGTCCATGTCGAACCGAAAACTGCAAGCATTTTATTTTTTTGAGAAACGTAAATTAATAATTTGCTCACTATACTTCCATGATTGTTTTCGAATTTTCTTACATACCATGACATACAAGTATAAAATAAATAAAGAAAAAAAAACACATCCAAATCCAATCCGGAACAGAGCTTTAAACTACCACAAGCGTGTAGCTTAGCGTGCTGCATCTTCGATACGTCATCGCTTCGCATCAGGTGAGATTGTGGTCAAACGGTTGCCTAATCTGGAGTAAAAAAAATATTTCAAATAGCTTGAAAGATTTTGATCAATGTTAAGAACCACCACAGCGCACCCTGCTATCAGAAATAAAAGCGGCTAAGTGCGGGTCGAGCTCTCGCACTGAGGGTTCCGTATCACCACAAAACGTGGGTAAAAGTCACTCTTTTACAAGAGAGAACATTTGTGAGTGGATTTGTTCTGAGTTTAATTCCATTACTAACGTTATATTTTTTTTTTTAAACTATAATGTCGGGCAGATCGCCTTCGTTGTCCGTGTTACTACCAGCCTTACTACAAGTAGTAATATGGGTATATTGGGAGTCTAGTTGTCGCGAGTGAATCGGTTGCTTCTTGACAACCGTGCTCCGTCGTAGACCGCATCAGACGAGGTGGCGATACCGGTCAAATGCGCTCGCATTTGACCGCCACAGCCACATATGATTTAAAAAAAATGCTCTAATTGTAATATGGGATAATTTTTTATCGGACGCATTTATTAAGGCATAATTTCTTACTTCTAATAATATCCTCTTATTCATTAGCGATCGATAAGATAATTTACTATGCTATAAAATTTCCCTTCAACCCCCTGCAGACCCAGCACGGGCTGTGGACAGATTGTCTTTCCACCGTTTTTATCCGCTTGTAGATTCTAGCTTTGTCGCGTCTGCGCGCGGATAAAAAAGTGGAGAACAATCTGTCCACGGCCCGTGCTAGACCTGCAGAAATCCTAGGGCGCAGGACAAATTGTCTCTTCACAGTTTTTATTCGCTAGAAAAAGACAAACGTATCCATATTCTAGCTCTGTCGCGTCTACACGAGTGACGAGAACTGTCACAAAATGTAAAAAAACTTACAAAACAGATAACCTTATCGAGCGTTTATGCAACTTTATACATAAACGCTCGATAAGCTAATTAATCGCTAATATTTTTTCACATAAATTGTCTTATATAATAATAATCAATATAAAATCGTTAATATCTTTTTCACCTTCATACATATTACTTATCTCGATTTGATAAAAATGTAGGAGGCGATGAAGCACGTTGTGCTAAAATTAGCATAGCTAAATTAAATTAGAACACAATAATATTTATTTAACATACAATTTTGTCAAATAATCTTGTTAGATCACTATTGTAATATATAAAATACCGGTTTAACACACTTTTATCATGAATGCAAAAGTAAATTTTATTCTTTGTCTGTTTGTTGCCTTTTACGATTAACTGTACCACAGATCTTTACCAAGTTAGAAGCTGTAAAAATGTAAAAATGTATGAAAACCTAGCGTGCCTAGGATTTGTACGTCGTCGCAATAGAAATTTTGTGGTAGTTTATCTCCATTCGCACGGTTAAATGCTTTTAAAGAGTTTTTACAGTTAATTATGGGCGCAATTTGACATATTTGTTTTCGTTTGTTACCCGTGGTACAACCGCGTGGTCCCACTAGTAGGACCACGGCTGTTTTTTTTTCAGTGGTCCTATTGGTAAGACGCGGTTGGACAACGGAAATGTGACTTGCCCGTGAGTCACATTTCCGTTGTCCAACCGCGTGGTTTTACTTGACGCCTGACGTGCTACTGACATGACGACGGATATCGAACTGAATTTTGTTAAAGCATTATTGATTAATCCAACATAACAGACACGCAAAGCAATCTCACGATGTCTAACCTGATCCAAGGTCTTTGGTCTGACCAATCGTAATGAAATTTAGTAGTGTGATAAACGTTATATTTAATGTGAATGAGAGCACAGATGAGGCGCTACGCTAGTAAACACAAATAGTTACCATAAATTTAACACTAACAGCGCCCCGCCGTTTCACCTGCTATCTTACAGCAGGTCTGGCACGGGCTGTGGACAAAATGTCTTTCCACCGTTTTTATCCGCGCGTAGACGCAACAAAGCAAACGTATCCATACTCCAGTATGGATATGTTTGTCTCTTTCTCACGAGGTAAAAATGGTGGAAAGACAATAATTTGTCTTCGGTCCGTGCTAGGTGCTAGGTGTAGGATCTGTTTGTTTTTCATGATAAAGGCCGCCTATGTGTTAATCCATATTCCATGGTATACCTACCTTCATACTAAATTTAATTCAATGCTGTTCAGCCATTACTAAGTTGAGTGCGAACAAACACACACACAAACTAATAGCATAAGTATTGTTGTGTCGAAAGATCATATAGATGTAATATTATGTATACTATTATAAATTCTGTGGCAATACAGACTCGTAGAACACCTGTTTATGTTTGGTATTTACAAACACGCGCCCTCAAAGCATTATGCAAATGTACGGAAATACACTTATTCTATGATTATTTATGTGTTGCATGCTTTGTCCGGTGTAATGTAATAATTTATCAAAACCTGAGTCATAAGCTCAAGGGCACGGACAAATCAATAGTCAATTACGTTAACGTATTTAGTGGTAGGCAGGCTGTCGCTCAGTGTGGAGGTTAAAGGGGGAGGCCTATGTTCAGCAGTGGACGTCTTCTGGCTGATTATGATGATGATGATGATTTAGTGGTAGAAGTTATAATAAGTAAAAAAACCGGACAAGTAAGAGTAGTGCTCGCGTTCTGAGGGTTCCGAACAACGGAACCCTCAGAGCGCGAGCACTACTGTGTTGTGACAACAAAGTGATTCGAAGGTTGAGTGAATCCATTCACACTTCAATTTTTCGATAGGTATACCTACCTCCTACCTACCTATGATGCCTGCGCCATATCGTTTTCCTGTTTTCTCACATCTGGAAAATATATTCTAAGCATATCCGTCCCCTTGATGTATAATGAATAATACAACTTCCTTATAAATTTTGTTATAAAAATGGTCTCATGGTTTTGAGAAATGTTGTTTTTAACCCACGACGCAAACAGAGGGGGGGGGGGGGGGGGGGTGTTATAAGTTAAACGTGTACGTGTAAAACTTGAACTGAAAGACTTGAAGATGGTGACTTACCATCTGAACAGATCAACAGACTAGATGTGGGTCAGTTTAACGGAATACTGGCTAAACCCGATTCGGACGCAGACAGGGAGCTGTTCGGATGTGTGAGTCACCTCAAGTGACCATCGATCCTGTGTTTGTTTGTTGTGTGTTTTATGTATTAAGTATGCGTCCTCTAGTTTAGAATATACAATGGGACTGACATGTAGAATACTATAAAAGTACAAAAAATATATATAAAAAAAAAAAGTTTTACGTTTGTAGCATCGTAACTCCCAAACGGCTGAACCAATTTTGATTTAGTTTTTATTTATTTATTAAAGGTGATTTGATCGTGTGTTCTTAGCTATGGTTTAAGAAAAGCTGTGAAGATTGTTAGCTCTTTTATCAAGGGATTAAAAAAAAATTGGTTCTTGTATCTCAATTTAATCTCTTCTCTACACAGTATAAATTAATGTTGCTTTCCGTCTGTCTGTCTGTCTGTATAACTACTCCTTATCCACGCTACGGATATTGATGCGGTTTTCACCATAAGTTACATAATTTTTCACGGAAGGTTTATATATATATGTATATATAAAATAAATAAATAAATATTCGGGACATTTTTGCACACACGGTCATCTGACCCCAAACTAAGCAAAGCTTGTGATATGGCTGCCAGAGACTGATATACATACATATATAGCTTTAAATACATACTTAAATAGATATTAACACCCAGATATAGATCAAACACAAATATACACAAAATATATATATATATATATAGTTATAGCTAGCGACCTTACAACGTGACCCGGCCTTACGGACAACTGCTATTACAGGCACATATTCCGCTCAGTTGGAAAATCATGCGACCGCAAACCTTATCGCGCCCAGATACGGTTTGCGGCCGCGTGATTTTCCAACTGAGCGGATTAGGTACCTGTAATAGCAGTTGTCCATAAGGCCCCTGCCTCGGCTTCGCACGTAAATTACACCCGTGCGAAGCCGGGTCGTGTCGCTATATTAAATATTATAAAATTTTAAATATTTTATTTATTATGTCAACAGTACTGTACTTTCTACTTAACAACATGGTGTTAAATTTTTCATAATTGTGTGGTTTGTGATTTGCTGTTAGTGTTTGTGAGTGAAAATAAATGCAGTTTTTAGTTAGTTGTTTCTAACTAATTTCATTTAAAAAAAAAATAGTCTTTGTTACGGTCATATCATCATGCTTACCTTACGGCTAGCTGTTTTAAGCGATTCAGTTTAGGTGACGAAAAAAGATACGCGACCGCAAACCGCATTTGGACACGTTAAGGCTGTGGTTAATGTTCACGTTCGCGGGATTTTCCAAACTGGCCCTATTTTATCACTAATTTAAGACCGCGTAAGGAGTTAGCCGTAAGGCCCCTGTTCAATAATACATTCGAAGATTGAATTCAAATTCAAATTAATGAATGAATTTTGGCTTCGGCCGTGAATGCATCGATTGTTAGGTAACCCAATTAAATCATATATGAACCCGCAAGTCAGTAGCAGCTATCCTATCGTTTGACGGTTATCGGTATCTTATCGCGAGGAACTGTATTTAATTTCAAAGGTGTATCTAAACTGAGGACTATTGCGAAATATTTTTAAGCAACACTATGACATCACACCAGTATTAAAAATGTGAAAATAACTCTGTATGTAAAGCCAGGCAGAGACACGCCTCGCCTGCCTGGCTTTTTATTTTCACGACTAAACGGCTGTCCGAATCTTGTATAATAGAAAAGTCGTACTCGGGATCACTTTATTAATAAAGTTAAAAAGTTAAAACTAAAAGGGAGTCCCATGCGATAAACGTTTTTTTAAACGTATTTTTGTATTTGCTCTAATGTAAAAACTGTAATACGCACCTATAAGCGACAACACACTTTAAAGTAAAACAATAAATAATGGCCAAGCGCGAGTCGGTGACAAATTTATGTTCACCACCAAGTTAAGCAACGTCGGGCGCGGTCGGTACTACTTGGATGGGCGACCACCGCGACGCGCCGTGATGTTGTCTTTTTGCACTTTTTGTATTTTGTGGTGGCAGAACCCTCAGTGCGCGAGCCCGACTCGCACTTGGCTGGTTTATTCGTATAACTCTTATACTCGGTCCAAGTTTTGTGTAGCTCTGACAGCTACAATAACATTGTGAAATCAATGTTTTTTTTTACATTTCACTGTTGTAGTTTGCTGCAATCTTGCGTCAAACCCAAAAGTTATCAGAGTGTACTGTTTCTATTCAACTTTTTACAAATTACTGCAACTGTAAAAAAAAACTTCCAAGTTTTTTTTAGCTCTAGCAGTATAGTGTGATGATATTCTCCCTATTTATCTTTTCAATTGTGCATCTTTCTTGATAATTATATTAGAGGCCAATGTGTGTAAGGCAGTCGAATTTTATCAAGAACACTGAACACTGAACTTGGTGTTATCAATGACGTACATCATATTGTATATGATTTGTATGCCATATACTCGCGCGCATGCACGATATATGTTTAAGGTGGTACGTTTCACCTATGGCGGAAAATTCAAATTTCAAACAGTTTTTTTGTTCTTGTAGTTAGGCTGGGTAATTATTGTAAAATAACACAAGTGTTTGCGCAAATCGTTGGTTGTTCTTTACATTATCATGTACAGCTTTTTTATAATCATGTACATTTGTCAATAAACCGTTTGAAACAGCAAAAATTAGTTTATTGACAAATGTAAGTAATAATGTGCATTACAGATAAATACTTTTACACGATTTTGCAAAGAATAATGATCAATTTGCACAAACATCATGATCGTTTACTATAATTACCCGGCCTAGCTACAAGGACAAGAAAACTGTTTGAAATTTGAATTTCCCGCTATATGTGTACGTACCACCTTAAACTATGATATGTCGCGGTTTCACCCGCTAACCTACCGAAAACAGGTTTTTTAGGGTTCCGTACCCACAGGGTAAAAACGAGACCTTATTACTAAGGCTGCGATGTCTGTCTGTCTGTCTGTCCGTCCGTACGTCCGTCTGTCCTACCTTTAAACGGCTGTATCTTTCGAACCGTAATAGGTAGCCAGTTGAAATTTGCACAGAATATGTAATGTTACGGCGGATTAACTAAGAAATAGCAAACGTATTTTTGTATTAGCTCTAATGGGAAAACGGTACTACGTGTAAGCGTAAAATTTGGCACGATTATAGTACACATTCTAAAATATTATAATAATTAATGGCCAAGTGCGAGTCGGTATCAAGTTTCTGTTCATTACCAAGTTATAACTGGTAATTTCGTTATTGAATATTGTGGTGGTACGGAACCCTCAGTGCGCGAGCCCAGCTCGTACTTGGCCGGTTTATATAATTTGAATTATAAACAAGTATAAATTGTTTTTTTAAACCCCCTGTAAAAGAGTTAAGCGATTCTTCTTTATATCGTTTTTGATTCGCTTATAGTCTTCAAACGGCTGGACAGAATACTGACTCATAAACTTCCGCATTTATAATATTAAGAGTGATGATACTATAGCCAAATAATTAATGCAAGTCTTAAAGAGAAAAGGCTAATGCATGCTAAAATAAATCACGAGTAGAACATTGCACACTTCTTATCACCGTCATCACCTGAATGAACAAAGTGGAATTATAAGTCTCTTTTGATCACCTCGAAATCAAATCACCTGATGTGAGCCAGATGTACAACGTGTGATTAATTCCGAGGGGACCAAAAGATTTAAAATTCCACTTTGTTCACCCCGACGATATCACCTGGGTGTGATCAAATTGGAATAAACCGAGTCAACCCAGCTCCTACCCGAGACAACCCGGCTTCTACCCGAGACAACCAAGCTCCTATCTGAGCCAACCTAACTCCTATCCGGGCCAACCCAGCTCCTACCCGAGCCAAAACAACTTATTGCACAGATACTGAGACAAAAACTCTTAAGCTATTGAGAGAAAGCATGGGGCGCATTTTCGTATGACAGGCAATGAGGCAAGAGTTGGATTATGCATATCCTTATTGGACATCAAATATTTGAAAATAGACGAGTTACTTAGTTTCCGGCTGTTATCTAGTGCATGCAAACATACAAAAGTATAAACTCCTTCACTATCAGTATGCGAGTGTGTGTGTGCTGTTCCGGGTCATTGAGGTGTAGACGTCGCAGCGTGTCGTGCGTTCCACGCGCAACATAATCTAATAATATATTACAGAATGAACTTGTCTGATCTGATTACTTTTGTGTGTGTATCAGTTTTGCTGATAAGAATGCTATGTATTTAACTATTAGCTAAATATAATTATCATATCAAAAGTTATTATTAACTTGACATTAACTCGCATAATATAATCGTCAATTAGGGCTTCTTGATTTAGAAAAATAGTAGTATTAACAAAATTACCTAAAGTTCAATTTAGCAAGATCCAAGAAACTGCAGGATTTATGCGGATTTTTTCAGTAATTAACATACTTTTTATACGTTTTTTTTGTGTCATATAAATACTAGTAGCTTCCCGCGGCTGCACCCGCTCTCCTTTATATGTATTAATCTATGCTATGATCTTTCTCCATAACAAATTTCATCCAATAATTTATTTTGAACAAAGTTTAACTACAAGCATATTACGGCCAACTGCGCGTCCGCGCATAAAGGGTTCCGTACCGCCACAAAATACACAAACAATATATTATTTGTTATTTTCTCTTGAGTTTGTACTATAATCATGCCAAGTTTGACGCTTCTACGTATTACCGTTTTTACACTAGAGTAAAGACAAAATACGTTAAATTAAAATACAAATAAATGAGGGCTATTTTAGCTTTTTATTTTCCTTTATGGGTTCCCATTGACATCCTTTGGGTACGGAACCCTAAAAGTTATCTAACCAAAGATAACCATTTGGTAGGCCGTAAATCTTTGACCTAATTAGGAAAATAGGCCATACACGTAATCTATATAGGTACATTAGGTACTGTATTTGATAAATATAACGTAATTATTAACATTACGACTTTATCGAAGTACAGAAGAACTCGTAGTTTTTCATCATCATTATCATTTCAGCCATAGGACGTCCACTGCTGGACATAGGCTTCCCCCATCAATCTCCAAAAGGGCCGGTTGGAAGCGGCCTGCATCCAGCGCTTCCCTGCGGTCTCTTTTAGGTCGTTTGTCCATCTAGTGGGTGGACGTCCTACGCTGCGCTTGCCGGTCCGTGGTCTCTATTCCACAACCTTTAGACCATCGACCATCTGTTCTGCGTGATATCCACCCTGCCCACTGCCACTTCAACTTGCTAATCCGGTGGGCTGTCGGTGACTTTCGTTCATCTACGGATCTCCTCATTTCTGATTCGATCTCTTAAACAAACCCCGAGCATAGGCCTCTTCATAGCTCGTAGTGCGTACTTCTTACGACGTTAAATAAAGTGTGTTGTATATTACAAAGTTTTCACATACAACAATATTTGAAAATACAAGCCCATTTTGTCGTTTACAGATACTGCTACGCTGGACTTAGAAAAAAAATCAAGCTAGAAGTACCGCAGTTACCTGATTTGGGCGAATCATCAAAGGTAATAAAAGAAAATTAGATATACTGAAAGTAGGCTGAACTGTGACCTTACATTTATATTGTTTCTTGTATTTCAGGAACCGAGTTTACCGATCCAAAGGGAACCCGAAAGAATTGTTTGTGATTGGGCCGAAAGTAAATTAGGTATGTATATTATACCATTCAATCCTTTCCATCCTAAGGTTGCCTGGAAGAGATCGCTTTTAGCGATAAGTCCGCCAGTTGTTACACTAGTTTTTAAGAGTTTTTTGTCCTCTGTATCAAATTTCATGGTGTGAACAATAAAGAGTTAATCAATCAATCAATCAATCATTCATAATAATTTATGTCAAAACTAGAACCCAACTATCTTGAGGTTCATTATCAATTTATCATGTCCCCACTGCTGGGACTCAGACCTTCTCTCAGAGAGAGAGGATAGGCTTTAATCCACCATGCTGGTCTAGCACGTTGGTGAATGTCATATGTCTTTGAACTTATTGAGGTTCTCGGAAATACCGGTTTCCTCACGATGTTTTCCTTCGCAAAATATCTAGAGAGTGCAAAAAGTTAAAGTCGAAGTTTAGCATGCTTGATGGATTACTTTTTAAAGCTTGCCTGGCTAGCTATTAACCTCGAGTCGATATTTTGTTGTCGTTTGTGTGGTATTGATAAGTAAGGTCACTTAAACTTGGTCCAAGCATTTATTTGCTATGACAGCTGCAATAACATTGTAAAAAAACCATCAATTCCGATCACTTTCGCTAGGTTTTTGAACGTAAGACTAGTAGATACTCAATATACGTCAGTGAAATATTAGAAGATTTTTTTTTATTCAGCTTTTTACAATGTTATGCAGTTGTCACCGCAAATAAATGGTTAGACCGCGTTTAACATCAAATGAAGCGACACCTAGCCTCTCTTGTACCAGCTCAATTCGAAAAGTGTATACAGTTAATTGTTAATGCTGTTGATGCAGGAATAAAATGTGCTAACATATCGGAGATAGCGCGGCATCTGATGGCGGCCGGTGCTCCGCCCGCCGCAGCGCCTGTCGGAGCTTCGCCCCCGCCACTGCCTTCGCAACACGGTAACTAACTATCAACAAACAGACTCACCAAACTCATAACTCTAAAAATCTCTCATAAGATCCATGTTTTACAATTTTGACATGACAATCTGTAATGTAATGACCAAATTGGTGGGGACTTACGGGAGATGGGTGATGGTGGCTGCGTTCTCGGTCCTTTGATTTAAACTTGAGGTGAGCTGGTCGCGGTGATGATGGTGATCGCGAACTAGGCGTGTGCACCAACCGGTTAATCAACCGCGGTTGATAATCGCGGTTGCCGTTGAAGCGCTAGGCTGAGGACGCGCGAGCATTCTAGGCGATGGTTGACAGCGGTGTAATGTAATGAGTCGCTGGCATCCAGTGGATGCAAAAGGTAGGCTGTTCAGTGTGGAGGTTAAAAGGGGAGGCCCATGTTCAGCAGTGGACGTCTTCTGGCTGATGATGATGAATCTGTAATGTTGCAGGGCACGCAGAAGATGCTGCTAGTCGTCAACTAATAAAGCATTTGAAAAGAAAAATGCAGGTCAGTAAAACAATATATTATGTCCCAAATATTGTGTCGCTGTTTTTAACCGACTTCAAGAGGAGGTTATCAATTCGACTGTATGTTTTTTTTTTGTATGTTTGTTACGCGATTACTCCGCCAATTTAGAATTGTTTTTGATTATTCTTTTTTTGGTTGGTAGGTCATATCTCATAGGTGGTCCCATATTTTTTTTATCGACATTGATTCAGTGCTTTTTGAAAAATCTACAAAAATATCTACAAATTTAATGTACATTGTAAACATTGGACAGTGCCACCAACTTAGCTGTTAAGGTGGGCAACATTGGAACTACAGTTATTTCTTGGTGATTTTCATACTTTGTGCTCCACTAGCGACGCTGTCAACTAAACAGCAAACATAGAGGAACAGACTTCAAAAAACAAAGAAGTGTCTCCATGGCGACCATGCCCTGTTGTTTTTCGTTAAATTTTTCATGACCATGGATACAGAATATTTGAGTCGTAATATTAAATAGTGTCGTGTATTTAGTATTAAATATTTTTTACAACAAATTTGCTCAAAAAGTGCACTTACGATAACTGAATACATCTTTCGAAAGTTAAACATTACGGATCATACAACGGAGCGTGCTGTAATGAATTTGTCCGCACGCTCCGTTGTATAGCACCGTGCGTGTACGTTACGGTATTTTTTTAATTTCCATTTTTTGTTTTTTTCTCGCAAATGTGTTGTAAAACGTTGTATGGCACACGTGCGGATTGGTTATTACAAACTCGTGACTATGGTAAGCCCTCGACTTCGTCTCGGGCTTACATTCGTCTACTCGTTTGTAATAACCAACTTTCCGCACTTGTATCATAAATAACTAATATAGTGTTCAATAGCGTCAAATAAGCCAGTCAAGCAGAGCTAATCATGCACGGTCAAGTCAAACTCATGCAACAGTAAAGTGAGTTATGGAAATGGAAAAAATACTGTAAAGTACACGCACGGTGCTATACATCTGAGCGTGCGGTAAAATTCATTACCGCACGCTCCGTTGTATGATACGTAATGTTTAACTTTCGAACGATGTATACAGGCTTCGTAAGTGCACTTTTTGAGCAAATGTGTTGTAAATAATATCTAAATAACTTCAAAGCAATGAGCATTAAAGGACAATCAACGAAATTATTAATACATAAATATTACCTAATTATATACATATTTACAATTTATAATCAGTTATTTTTGGAGTTCTAAAAATTATCTTTATCTTGTTGTGTATTTAATTAATATGACGTATTAGTATCTTAATACATCGACAGTTACAGGGTCAGGGCACGCCAGGCCGGCCGAAGAAGAACAAAGCTCAGGACGTGCTCGAGGAGTCTCCTCCATCGACGTCGTACGCGCACCACGTGCCGCTGAAGCACGAGAGCCCCCCGCCCGCGGCCGCCGAGCCCGCCTACCCTTACCAGCCGTACGTGTATGACGTGCGGCCCCCCTTCCCGCACTACCCGCCGCGCACACTGCCGCCCCACCCTGCGCACCCGCCGCCCCACCCCGCGCACCCACCGCCCCACCCCGCGCACCCGCAACTCGCGGCCCACCCTCCGCCTCCGCTCGGGCAAGAGTACCGACCCGACCCGTACGCGTTCGACCCTCCTTACGCGGCACGAGATCTCACCCGCTCCGCCGAGTCGCACAACCTGCCCATCAATCTGAGCAGCGACGCGTCTCTCGACCTGTCGACAGAGCGCGGCGACTGGCAGCGCCGGCGGCCGCCTGAGCCGCCGCCGCGCCTTCCTCTGCCCGGCAAAAAGCTCATCCTCGAGACGTACCAAAGCGAGACGCGAGCGAGCACGCCACGCGCGCCTCCGCACCCGCCGCCAGAGGACTTCCCACGCACAGAGTACCTACCCAAGAAGATGCGAGCCGCCGAGATTATGGGTGGTAAGCTGGCTGCCACGAGACACGCCGCGGCAGAGGCGGCCGCGCGACATGCCGCGGCAGAAGCCGCCGCTGCCGCCGCCGCCGCCGCGCCTGTCGCCGTCCCCTCCCTCGCGCCGGCGGATCCCTCCGTTCGTCCCGAGGTTGCTTTTTTAGAGGATCCAAAAAACTTAACCAACCGGTCCAAGAGCACCGCCGCGGCGCTGGCCCGGGAGGAACAAGAGGCGGCGAGTCTCACACGGTCGACGAAGACGACTAAGGCCACGCGGTCGCGGCTTCGGACCGCCGGCTGGCGGGCCAGGGGCGTCTCGCCTCACCGGACCCAGTCGCCGGAGCGGCCCGCCACGCCCGACTCCTGCTGCGGGCTCGACGGCATCAACATCAAGACGGGTATGATCTGCGAGGAGAAACACTCTGAGATACTGAACCGAGAACGCGTTATCAGCATCTGCAATATCGACAAGCACGACCTGGACGACTACTTGAACGAGGGCAGCAGCCAGGATCACGAGGAGGAGCTGCTGCAGTACTTCCAGCGAGCCGCGCACGCACAAGCATCATCTGCCGCCGCGCCCGCGCCACCGTCCCTGCCGGCGCCCGACGCTCACCCATCTCAAACTACAACAGCTTTTTTAGAAGGCGCAGGTCAGGACCCACAAGACGACCATAGTCAGGGAAAAAACGAAAAAATATCGCAGCTTCGAGAACTGCTAGCTAAAAACTTGAAAAACCAAAGTGGGTCCAGCGGGCAATCCAATCAGGAGGCTCTAGTTCTAGAAAAGGCCAGCGAAGTTCCTAAAACGCCGGCCCCTGACGGCGCTTTCAAACCCCACTCTAATGGTAATCCGAGCGAGATGAACGGGACTCCATTAACAAACCGCGCCGAAGTTAGCAGTAACCACAGTAACGACGCTGTCCCGCCGTTTCAGAACGGCACTTCTGTGCCTTACGTCAATGACAACAACGCGAACCAGTCTATTTCAAATGTTGCTCCGCCTCACTTGTATAACGGCCACCATCACAATGAACCTCAGAGCCCGACTACTAGAACGCAGCAGTACGAGTTTGTCCCGATTTCAGACGGTTGTCATTCTCCTGGACATTTTAATTCCAAGTCTCCGCTGGGTTTCAGCGCGAGGGGACAAAGTCCAACAAAAATAAATAAACAGATAGTAATGGGTGGGTCCCTGCAGACGTCGCCCATATCTCACAGCACTGCCGCCAGCCCGTTCGTAAGTCCTAGAAATACTCCAGTGCCCCGTTCTCGGTTTTTCTCTCGACCAATACCGAAAGTGAACGGAAGAAAGAGACGTAACCCTCTATCGTTGGGCGTCGCCGATCCGTCGTGTAAATCTTTCGCAGTGCCAAACGAACAAAAATTTATAGGTAAATCTCCTGTCTGCGGCCCGGGGAAATATTATCAACCTATGTCCGCCCCGCCTTCGCCTAATATTCTCACTTGTCATTACAAAGGCCACATGTACCCATGTGTTACGAGCATGCCAAATGGTGCTAGTAACTTGAGTATTAACTTTTTGGCAAACCCTCCTTTCCGAGATAACGTGAACGGAGAGCAACCTCTCTCCGCGGATCCGTTGTCGAGCGAGGTGAGCCAATTTTTCCAAGAGACGATGCTCAGTTACAGGCCGGGACACGACTCGTTTAGATCCCAGTCGGTACCGCTGAAACAAGCCCCAATGAACAATATGGGGATGATGAGTTACAACAATACTCCCGTGGGATCGGTGCCCCCCACGCCGATACCTAACGAATTTTGTGACTTCGGAAATCTCGCCGATGCATGCGACATATCAAGAGCGGGCCTTAATTCGGAAACATTAGATAAAATCTACAATGCGATCGATAGTAGCAATGACGTACTTAACACAAACGCGACACAAAATCTCTTGAATTCCAACGACACGTTGAGTAATGGTTGCGATCCTTTGCCCGATCAACAGATTCTCTCTGATGAACAACTGACATCGCTCATTCCCAGCGGAGACGATTTGCTCGACAGAACTAACCAGTTTAACCCACCGTTTGCGAATGACGGCGCGCAACCAGATCACGTAGAAGACTTTCTAAAAAGAGCAAACAGTATGGAGTTTGATTTCACGGGGATGGTAACCGAAAAGAGCAAGTATTACACTTCTCGTTCGGTTCCCGGTACTCCTCTACCGTTCAAGCGAGCCGCGCCTAATTTACAAATCGACTCACGACGTTCAAGAGAATTGTTCGCTGCAGAAACTTACCCCAATGCTTCAAATGGCATTTCGTCTAAGTCTGTACCTTCGACTCCTCAGTTCGCCGAAGATAGAAGCGTATTCAGTTACAGCAACAGAGATTTCCTCATTAACGGTAATTCTGTTAGTGGTTCGACGCAAATCCACGACGCGGTCGTGGACAGCGACCAAGGGTTGACTTCCCCGCTTCATGGCCATTTAGAAGAGATATTAGTGGATCCGCTAACGCCCGCACTGCTGGCCGACCTCGACAAAATCGACGGTGCACCATATGGCGATCTCTAGTCAGCCAATTTCGTAAATCATCACTGTACATATATTATGTAGTATAATGTTATTTGATTTTATTTGTACAGACATAAATATTGGATATCTTTACAGAGTACAATATTCGTTAGCGTGCCTTCAATGAAGGCAAACTCTAAATCGTGCTTATAATATTATCGATGCGCACTCCCAAAAATTGAGTCAATATGCCGTGCACCGTAATATTGTGATAATATTATTGCGTGACTTCCAATTACTAGAGAGTAAGTTGAAGTTTTTTAACTCTATAAGCATAATGCGTCTTGCACACAGCGCATAGGTTGAGAAGGATGCATATATCATTACAGATATGTATACTGCTCTCGAATGCGCTTGCTTGTTCTAAGTTGTTTACTTTAACCGTTTGCAAGATCCAAGTCTTATCAATTTTACTTGTTTATAACCTCTTGCAAGTCTTGCTTATCGAAACAAACTTTAAGTTATTTACGTTTGTGTATTCTTCGTTGCGATAACACGTAAATAGATTTATAATAGAATTATTTTGTGATCGCTAAAGAGTTAGTATTGTTTTAAACAATGGGTACAAACATTTTGTTACTTTTGATACTATAGAAGCTAGACAAACATTTCTATTACTTACAAAAAATGCGCCTAGGTAATAACTAATATTCACAATTGCCTTTAACAAAATATCTATAGAAATACCATGCATTAATTTCAGTTTAGACAAGTTTACTACGAAATCATGCGTGTATTCAATGTTATTGTAGGCCTATGAGTATTTTTGTATGTGGTGCATTGGACCATGATTACTATGATAAGAAGTTAGTTCGTGTGTATATTTATTTGTTTTACCAGCCGAGGAGCAAGAGTGACTAACAAGGAACATAACCCATAACAAAGTAGTCTACAAGCTGCATCCACAAAAAGTTAAAACTTATGCCCAGCAAAGATTCTACAACAAGTTTGAAACTAATTTCTGACTGCAATCTCATGATTAAGCCAGTTCTATTGCGCCCAAAATCTAACAAAATATGTTTATCAAACATTGAGCTTATAATGGATATCTGTTATGATTCTGATTGTGATCGCGTGACATCTCGCTCACGCGCGTGATACGAATAAATAAATGAAATGCAATGGCACACGATCGTGATCACCAACGGACATCCATAATAAGCTGATGTTAGCTAAACCTGTTTTGTTAGATAAATAGACTCTATTGTGTACATCAGAAATAAAAATCACTAACAGATAGGAAACACTTACGAGCTAGTTTGTTTCGTTCTACAATGATCTATTATCATTGTTGGCGCACGAGACCCGGCTTAAGTTAGATCTATCTAGCTGGCAGGGTGATGACGTACCCTTTGAAGAATAAACCAACTTCGACAGCAAATGTATGCAACTTAAGTCGATCATCAGTTTCAAACGGCATCAGCATATCACATTTACCAATTTTGTGACAAATCTCATATTTGCGTAGCTGGTTACTTAGAGTATAACACTTAACATTTTGATTCAGGAAGTTTCAGTCATTGACAATGTAAGCTATGTATTCTGTACATATTATATTTCCTAGATTTACCGAGCCCATGGTAAAAACTTCTCATTGTGGTGTTGTTTTTATTTTCATAGTTTGAAATTGAATAAACGACAAATAGCACAATTCTGAGAATGTCAGTGTAAACCGGTCTGGTGAAACTGGTCAAGAGCTTGTCTCGACTGATTAACATAATGTGAGTATAAACCGCTCTATCAGTTTATAATGTCAGTGGAGTCAGATAAACATGGAGATAAAAAAATAAGTACAGAATACATTTAGCCCTTAATTTGAATGAAATTGTAAAATGTTTAGTCCATAATTTAATATCTCTAGACATACCATATTCTCACTCAAAACTTTAAAGCATCCATTTAATAATATAATCGGATTAGAATATTATATTGAGGAATCTTAATATTGACGATGCGTGAGGACTGTGTTGCAGCAAATTCTTGATCTGGCAACACTACTGCAATGTAGCTGAAGATTGTTTATTGTAGGCAAACAACTAATATATTCAGTGCAAAATATGGTATGTACCTTAAATGAATACCAACCAAGTGACATCGAATTTTTATACTGATATCATAAAATATTTAGTGAGAAAACAACAATAATCGCACCTCGTCTAAACGATTCCACAATCGTATAAAATATAGCTAAAGTGGCAAAATGTACATAGTTTTAGTATATACCTAAAAACCTAACCAGACCAATGCGGCGTGCCAAGCGCGCTTGTAGTAAATTAGAATTGGTTTTCGTAAGAAAAACGATATAATAGCATATAGTTTATGAAAAATGAATTTATTGTAAGTTAGCACAAAGATTTAATATATTTTATTATCACATAGGAACTTTACTTGATATACTAAATTTACATTAATCGCATTAAATGCGAAGTGAAATTGCACTTTAACAGGCCGAGAAGGCTGCTGTAAGCTTAAAATGCGTAATTATATTCTTTCTTTGATAGACCGGTTTCTATGAACCCTGGGTGGCCTGTTTTTTTTAAACAGCCTTATTAATTTTCGCTCCCCATTTCATGCAATTGATCAAAGAAAAACATTGAGAATGTTAATCAAAGCAAGTTTCTTAAACTGAATATTCAGACCGGTCTTTAGGTCTAAATTCAATATAACAAGTTCACAGAATCGCCATTAAAGTAAATGCTGATGACCCATTATCTAACGACAATAAAATATTCGGTGTCTCTTTTAATTTCACATAGTGAGAATAAGATTGCAACGATTTTAAGACCAGTCAAATGTTGATTAGAAAATGGTACAACAGAATCAAAAACAGGTTATTTGATTATCATAACAACTAAACCCTTTAAATTAAACAAGCAGTAAGGAGTAAAGTTGTTGGAAACACTTAAATCATCAGAATAAAGTATGGAATGTTAAGGTACTTGATACCCTGCGCAACTCGAGACGCGCGCGTGAGAGCAGTGTGCACATATGTAATGCATTACCACGTGTGCATCTTGCTCAACGCCAGCCGCGTCTCAGTTTGCGCAGGCTATATGCACCATTAAATTAACAAACCATGCGTGATTAAATAACAAGTAACGCCACACCATCTTCAAGGAAAGATAAAAATTGTCACTGGATAGTTTTTACAACAATAATGAACTAACTTTATACCGATAAGCTTCATTTATTTAGCAAGTATCCTCGACCTGTGTCTCAGTAACTAAAATTATACATTATTATATGTATCTGACATTGTAATTAAAGCTTGTAGTTTGGTGTAACGCTAGTACAAAAAGAAACACTGATACGACAGGGATATACCTAGGTATATGTAAGTGAAACCGAAGACTGCATTAAAGTTTGTAGATATTTTAAACACAATGAATTCAGTATTCGATAAGAAACACTAAACATGGAAAACCATTTTAGAACAAAAGCTCATGAGTCTAACAAGAGACACATTCGACTATTGTGATATGCGCAAGCGCATTGCTCATCTCATAGGGTCATTTAGTTCGGATGAAAAGATGCCACATCAGTGTGTAGATAGTTGGTATTAAATATTTTTCGAAGTAATGTTTCTTACCGCATACTATAATGTCGTCCTGCATTAAATTACTGTATTCATACTCTTATAGCATACAGATGCAGTGCAAGTACCGTTCTTTTATCGATCGTCAAATTGACAGTTGAGGTCGTCAAATTCGATAATATGCCATTTTTTCAGTACTCGCTGTGATCGATTCTATGGCATTTTAGCGAATTTGACGTCGATAAAGAACGGTACTTGCACTGCTGTGTAGACCTACCAGCACCTCTTATTTCAATCGTACAATTTTTTTACTCTTACATTCTCTAAAGTTTAATAGAAGATAGCAATCAGAGGAGGCCGGAAGACGCAGCGTAGGTAGGCCTCCCACTAGATGGACCGACGACATCGTGAGAGTCGCTGGCATCCAGTGGATGCAAAAGGCAGGCTGTCGTTCAGTGTGGAGGTTAAAGGGGGAGGCCTATATTCAGCAGGGGACGTCTTCTGGCTGATGATGAGGATGAATCAGAGGATTGGTAGGCCTTCAAAATGTTTGTATGTTCATGATCGCAAATGCGTTTTTTTTTAATTGTTGGATGACAGTTGTTGCGATCACTTGTCTCGAGGGATAGATATAGGTAATCACAACGAATGACCTCAGTGATCAGATCAGTGTTTAATTCCAATTTGGTGCACTTACCAAAATCGCCTAGTACCTAATTACTGTTAAGTCTTAATTTAGGCACGTCACACATGTAGGTAATAAATGTTGACATGTAGATATTATAAATCATTTCTCACCGAGTGTAATTTTTCATACAAATGGTATCATTTTCATGTTAATTGTTCTTCGTATTTTCATTTATTATATGACGACTTTTAACAAAGGAGAACATTGTTAGTTTAACTAGTTAAGTATGTTCTGTGTTGTGATCATTCTGTTATGTATAAATGAATGTCTTGTTTCTAGTAATTGTATGTCTATCATTTATATATGTAAAATACAACCGTCCCTCCCTAATACGTTTTTAACGTTTGACACATTTTACATTCATGCATAAAAATATGTACACGGAACCACAGACCTATATATAAGTAGACTTCACAAGCGGTCCAATCTGTATGAAAACTAAGCGTGTCAAATTTTTCGTACCTAAAAGTGAAAACAAATATCTTTATTCTGTCGGGCAACTCTATTTGCGATATGTTTACAACTCAGTATTGAACAATTACCCATTTTCGTTTCAAACTGATACGTGTTGTCGCGGCACCGATTGAGCTGACTGATTTTAGCTTGGAAATATGACATGCAAGGTAGGTCGACTTGTGACATCTACTTGGATATAGGTCTGTGCATGGAACACTCTAGAAATGCGCATTTCTGGTGTGGTTAATGAAGTAATTATGTCTCCACACGTAAAGAAATAAAGTGTAATAATTATTTCATTATATTTTAAGTAATTCTATTCTATGCAGCATACATTTTATTCGTGACAATGATAAATCGTGATTAGAATATTCAATGAACGTTTTATAATGTATTTTTTATTTTAATAATAAATTTGACAATCAGAATTTGTTTGTATAGTAATATTTTTAAAACTGGTTTAACGGTGCTTTTAAACTAGCCTAGCTAAATCAAAATTGGTATATGTAAAAATTACATTATTTTTTAATCTTGTCAAAATTATGGTCAATTAAATAGGCGTGTTTAACATGTTTCGAGCATGGGACCCTTTTTAATTTTGTTATCTAATAACTGGAATGCTACTCTAGAAGTACGCATGTAAATTATTATGACCTCTCAGTTCCTGATGTGTACTTTATTTTCTTGGTGTATTATTTGAAAAAAACTTACTTATATTCTGTCCAGGTTTCTTTAGCTCTGACAGCTGCAATAGAGAACCGCAGATCTCTTTTGCTTGGGTACGTAAGATTGTAGCTGCTTGATAAACTAAGTAAAATTTGAAAAGAAGATGTTTTCAGTAAGATTTTTAAAATGTTATTGCAGATGTCAAAGCTTAAAAAATAAGGACCGAGTATAATCATAAAAAATAGCCCCAAAAATTATTGAAAGTAACAACCGGAATTGGATGTAACAAAAAAAACAAGCAATTTATGTAAATAAATAAAAAACAGCTAATGTTGATGTGATAACACTTAACACTATGTTCATTTTAAACTTGCAAAGTAATTTGTTATTATCAACATTTGTTTTTCTTTGAATATTTTATAAATAAATGTATGATAAAACTTATGTTTAGAATGTATAACATACTTTTAGGTGAAAAAATAAATATCCATGTTGTTGATTAGTCTTTTATGGATGTTGATTTACACCATTTACTACACAGTGATAATAAATGGTATCATAGTATTTTCAATTGATTTTACTTTGCCTAACCTTTTCATGCAAAATCTTCGAATATGTTATCTTTTAAACGTTCACGATACATTTTACCTGCGCTACTTAAAGGGCGCATACAAGTAAAAAATAATATTGAATGCAAAAAATGATAGTGATACCAGCAGGTCGGTCGCCTGACGGTAAGGGCCATGATTGCCCATAACGGTTTAGTGCCAACCAGAATTTAGAACAGTTCAAAATCCTGCATGGCAACGCAATGTACTCCTCACTCTGAGATATTACATAATGCCGACCTGCTACCTTATTATGGATGATTCGGATCGTGATCGCGATCGCGTGCCATCTCACTTACGCACGTGGTGCGAGTAAATAGATACGAACGGGATGGCATGCAATTTCGATCCCGATCAAAGAATCATAATAAGGCCCCTGCTCTCATGTTGCGGCCACACTACGAGTGGCGAGGGAAGTAGGCAGAGACAGACGTAGTGTGGCTTCGATAGTCGTTCTGCCTCTCGTCATGCTCCTCGCCTTGCCTACCGCCACAGCAGTGCAAGTACCGTTCTTTATCCATTGTCAAATTCGATAAAATGCCATTGAATCAATACTGTAGAATACTGATCAAATGGCATTATATCAAATTTGACGGTCGATTAAGAACAGTACTTGCACTGCAGAATAGCTATAGAATGTGAGCTGTGTACAACGAGCGTAAACAGGCGCACGCACACAAAGACGCGTACGTGCAGCTTTCTACATTGATAAGTAATTTAAAACACGTTAAGTCAATTTGTTTAATATTGTATTTAAACAACAATTCAGGTAGGATTTAATCATTGTAAATTAGGACGATTGTCACACGAAACGATAATTACGTGTATTGCCAAAGCGCGGGTAGTCTCAACTGGCGTCGACAGACTTGATCCGAGATCGCTGTACGTAGTTACGTATGCGTCTCTGTACGTGTGGCTGCAGGTCACTCATGTTCTTGTTTGAACAGATTACTTGCCGTGTGCCAGATGCATTAGTGTATGCTACGTGCTACCTTTACCATATTGTTCTATAAACCAATCAGGTAGTACAGGGTCATCTTCGTAACTGTAACTCTCGTTTACCATCACTGGCATTCCAGGGCTCCATTCAAACAGCATAGTCATCATTGGCAGCGTGTGTATGCTGTTCAAAGCATGATCCCCATGTGTTTTCCTTATTTCTCTTGTTAAACATCTTTTTACATATGTAAAAAAGTTGTCCAGAAAGTTGAAGCAAACATTTGGGTTCCAAAATTTCTGAAATTTTAAATAAATTCATATAGAAGATAGATAAGGGGTAAGTGTGGAAATTCATGGAAGCTTTGTGGAGCATGGGTTGAATATCTTCAAAGAATATAATTTTACAAATAATTTTTTAGTTGTTTAGTTCGTTTTGTTTATTTTTAGGGTCATGTACCCAAAGGGTGAAAACAGGACCTCATTACTACGCCTATGATGTCTGTCTGTCCGTCCGTCCTACCTATTAATCGGCTGTATCTTTCGAACTGTAATAGATAGCCAGTTGAAATTTTCACAGAATATAAATAAATAAATAAATATTTTTGGGACATTTTTGCACACACGGTCATCTGACCCCAAACTAAGCGAAGCTTATGATATGGCTGCCAGAGACTGATATACATACATATATAGTTTTAAATACATACTTAAATAGATATTAACAACCAGATATAGAACAAACACAAATGTTCATCACACAAATGTTTGTCCTACGTGGGAATCGAACCCACGCCCTCAGGCACAGAAGGTAGGTTCACTACGAAGTTGAGGTTGAGGAATTAGAAGAATGCTACGGCGGATTAACATAGAAATATTAAAGAAGTATAAACGCAAGAGGGGGTCTCCTTACAACAAACGTATTTTATAATTGTATTTTTGTATTAGCTCTAATGTAAACACGGTAATACGTACAAGCGTCAAACTTGGCATGATTATAGTACACACTCTAAAGTATAACAACAAATAATAAATAATAGCCAAGTGCGAGCCGGTGAGAAATTTCTGTTACCAAGTTAAAATTGGTACTTTCGTTATTTCTTTCACCGACACAAAATGCCACCATAATTTACTAATATTGAAGTTGGTTTTATATTTGGCAATTATTGTATTTTGTGGTGGTAAAGAACCCTCAGAGCGCGAGCCCGACTCGCACTTGGCCGGTTTATTAATATCCTTGGAAGCATTTTTATATTTAATTTCCAGTGGATTATCGCCCTAAATCCTCGAGTCGGCTTCCTATGATTTTTTCTGTTTTGTCATCTTCATATTGTACAGACTTCCTTACCAAATGTCATCAAAACTGTTACAGCCAGTAGATGCAAGAAGGTAACTCTAGAGTTTTACTTTAATGTTAACAACTTAGTTTTATCAGAACTGGTCCCAGCGAGCAATAGAGCTTGAGAAATTGAAAGAAATGGGAGAGACCTTTGTCCAGCAGTCGAAACCAATAGGTTAATAAAAATAGTTTACCGCGCCCCGATGATAAACATATATGATTTACTTCTTTAAAAAACTCAACATAAAAAGTTTCATCATTGTCACAAACGCAAATTCAAACATGGACTCGATTAGCACAAGACCGAGGCAGATAGAATGCAAGAGAATGGCCTATATAGTAATGGGTTAATAAAGGCTGTAGATGATGGTGATGAAAAAAATAAAAAAGACCCGACCCCTGGTCCCGCGACGACGGACTCGTAGTCACACTGTTTTACTACACCCGTGTCGCCTTAATAATATTAGTGTGACTAAACTAAATCTGACAGCTCTTAATTTATTGCCATCCTTCTCTCACATATTAAAATGAAAAGAGAGGCAGATAATTTTAGTCCTGTCAGATTGGTTTAGTTTAGTGAGTGGTATGACAGAATCGACACTGCAATGTCTTACCTGTGACATTTTCGGTAAATCCTTAACAGAGATTAGTTTTAGTTGCTCGACAATCCCATCATCATTCCGTAAGCCACAAAGTATGGAATCTATACCAACAAGAAAGGATTGGCACCACCACTTTTTGGTTTTGAATCTCCTGCAAGATTTTTTTTCTCAGTTATTATCTTGATAATATGTGCTACTGCTACAACACAGTAGGTATTCTTTTTTAAGGTAATCCAAACAGTTCACTAAAACACTCACAAAGAATATTTTTTCACAAAACAACCTTTACAAAAATACGAAAAAGCTAATGCGCATCATACTGTTGCATCTCGCCCTTCGCTTGTTTAGATGATTACTGTCGAACAAACTTCATTGAACCAACGCTTGGATTCAACTGTATAACCATCATTGTCTTTTATCCTAGTCTGCCCTATAGAGCAGAATAAATATAGATTTACTGAGAATTAGCGGGAAAAGTAGAACAGCTCCGAACAACTGGCACTAAGCCAGGTCCCGGCTCCATGCTGGTTATTGAGAGCAAGATCTAGTGCGGCTGGGAGAGGTTTAGCGTTTACTGGTCTCTCAGACTGGTATTCTCCGTATTCTCATACGTTTTATCTATGCGCAAGGTAAAAAAAATAATTGTACCTGAAACTTTTTTCTTGATTAGGATGTTGTATATGTCTCTGCGTTTTAAGTTCAATGAACTCTTTTGTAGACAAGTATTCTAAAATAGAATCAGAGCCTTGTTCTTTGCTGGGTGGTCCAGAAACTAGTTCTTTGTCACATCTGATTCCATCCATTTCTGCTCCGTACACAATTGTATGTCGATTCAAATTAGTTGTGAAAACCAATGAGAACTCTTCAGTTTCATCTACAGGGACGTCTGGATTAGGTTCCTCATTTGGTTTAACTGTAAAAAAGATGCAGATATTCATAAAATGTTTATAACCGAAATGTAAGAGTGTCTTGAAAATTTTATATAACCACCTAATTTTTACCTGATAGCATATATTGTTCAAACTTATAGCCCCAAGAAGTGAATAACTTCTCTTTTTCACTCATGTTTTTTTTTCTGTGAATTTTGTCTTCGGTGTCTCGTGCGCAGAGATAAATGTTACCTTTGTACAATATTGCTGCTATTTTCCATGGCTCCCGATTCTCATATGGTGTACACGCGACGCATGTCATCAGACCACGATAACAGAAAAATTTTGCATTGTCTAACCGGCTTTCTAAGCGGTAATTCAATCTTGCTTCATTTTCAAGTAAGAACTTAAGCAAATCCGTCAGTTTTACGTCCAGATCGTCTGGTTTGTGAACAGCTTTTTCGTAATGTAGGTTTAAGTCATATCGCACTTTATCTTCATGTGTTCTTCGAGCAAACTTAAGATTCTCAAGATCAATGAAACCTATTACTTTAGGCCGTTCAAACCGAGGAAAAGAACCTTTATAAATGTTGATCTCAACATGAAGTTCGGGTTGCATACTCATGCTCTCTAATGGGTGAGCCGATACACTTATTTTCTTTATATTTTTAGTGTTTATTTTAAATTATTTGATTCGTAAAGAATTCTAATTATGATTTGGCCGCAAAAATGGGAGGCAATAATGCACGACACAGATAATGTACGGCATGATATTGTACGACATAATAATGCACAGCATGATAATTGGTGTACATGTACATGGGAGTATCATGTCGTACAATATCATGCCGTACATTATTGACTCTGTTTAATAATATACACCCCGATTTTGTACAACATTATAATTGATGACCATAAAAATTCAAAACTGAAGCTTCGTTTAGACGTGGACATTCCACCTCGAGTGTATTAGGTAGAAATTAGTGACAGATCCGACATAGAGCACCCCGACTCCACCTAGTCTTGTGGTCCCTACCCCTAGAGTGTATATAAAAAGCACGGGAGCGTTCGCCCCTGAGTGTCGCTTCGCCACACTCGACCTTCGCTTCACTACGGAGGTCACCGGCTCGCTTCGCTCACCACCTTACCACCCTTCGCTCCGCTCGGTATCGTATGGCTCGCTCTCACTCAGGATCTCCCTTGAGCTTCTGGCGGGAGCCCACCTGGAGTCATACTTGAGTTGGTTAGGTTCGAAATGAGTGACAGATCTAACACAGCTGTACTCCTCTCTCCGCCTCACCACCAAAAAGTTTTGATGGTTCTCATATATTTTAATCTAGTCACAGATTAAAATATAATCTTACACTATCTTGTTCAAACGAAGCATGGAATCGACAGACGTCATAGACTCAACAGCCAATAAGAGCAGAGACATTTCAGCAATATTAGCCAATACGGGCGATGCCACCTTTTATCATTTTGTACATTATCGGTCGTACATTTTCGGCCCGTTTCGACAAAACACGGCCCGTATTGCACGACATGATAATGTACAGCCCGATAAAACGGACTTTTCCCACGTACATGGATTATTGCATGTACAGCCCTGGCTGTGCATTCCTAGCCGTATTTAATAGGCACGAGCCGATAATTGACGGCCAGTATTGTACGACATGGATTGTACAGCATGATATTCGATGTACGTGTACACCCATTATCATGCTGTACATTATCGTGCCGTAGAATATCGTGTCGGCAAATATCATGTTGTACATTATAGACACCCGAGCCACCACAATTTCGCCAATGCGACGTAAAAACGGGGATTGACGTGATAAACCTTGGATAAACTGCACAGGGGGTCTAGACAAGAGCCACACGCTAGTTTTTCCTTTCCTTTCCGTTAGCGTTAACGCTATTGCGTTAGCGTGACCAAAACGGTAGACAAGTTGCACAAAAGTCGCCTAACGCACATTCCGCAGCGACTAACGCTAGTTGCGTTAGTAAATCTATATTCTCTATGGAACAACGTGTAGCAGTTGTCAATCGAAATGTCATTCATGTGTCGCTAAAACTTGCCGCCAATTCCGCCAAATATTCTTATTGTTATTCGTTCCGGAAAGTTTTTAATGTAAGTAAAAGTGATTAATATCTTTAATAAAGTAATGTGGATGTACCTAAATAATAATTTAAAATAGTTGTGTGACTAGAGTTAGTGAAGTTCAACGTGAATACAGTGAAATCTCAATTTTATTTTAAAGTTGAATTAGGGCATTGGATAGGATTTGTAGACTTATTTTTATTTATAGATGGAATCCAGGCTACGTGCTAGCTATGAGCAATTTGCTTTGATGCTGGAGTTTATGGAAAGGTATGTTTTTCTCGCTATTTCTTCATTTATCCGGTTGTGCACCAATGGTGTTTCCCACTTTAAAAATGTACCTATCCTATTCGTGAGAAAACAGTCACCATTGCCGATAGAACTAAAAATCAAAGGCATGTGTATAGATCTAAGTATAATATCTATAGTCTTCTGCAGTATCAAATGCAGTAATGTAAACTATGGTCAAACACAATAGCCAATACCTAGCTATTGAATCAAAAAATTGTTGTTTCTTTACTCCTCACAGAGAAACCATGGGCAGAAACTAATAATATAAATAAATTAAATTGTTTAATCAACTTTTTAGAAATGGAGATCTGTCACGGCCGATATTCGTAGGTTTGCAAGGAAGGCAGACGTCGGAACGGCTGTGGCGAGAGCTGACCGACTTGCTAAACTCGGTAGGTGGCTGTGGTATCACCAAGGCAGCCGACAAGTGGAAAAGAGTATGTATTAAAACATTACATAAGTATATATTTTTATTTAGAAAAAGGTAAAAAAGGTATTAAATAAAATGGTTGAGTAAAAATATTTTTTGCTTAGTTACTTTTAATCAACAAAATTTAAACTCATCAATTATTTGTCTTGCACACTAGCTTGGCATGGCATCATGCTTCTATGCGCATGTGTTCATACTGCTTATAATGCTGTTTGTGTGTTTTAGGTATGGTCAGATTGGAAAACAAAAACAAAAAAAAAAGCTTCACTGTTAAGACAGGACGTAGGTGGTACTGGTGGAGGTCCCAGTAAAGGTAAACCCCTGACTCCTCTAGAGGAGAGGCTCCTGCAAGTGATAGGGCTTACTGCTATTACAGGACAGGAAGCTGTAGAAGAAGCAGGCTTTGGTGTAAGGGTTATGTGCTTTTACTAATAATATTACAACAGTATTCCCTCATTTATGATTGGATTCTGCCCAACTTGAATATTTATTTAGTTTCCTTTTTTGTAAATGTTAAATAAATTCATTGAAAATGTGAGTATCAAAACGTAAGCAACTTATTCTCATAACGTTAATAGAGTTTGGTAAAATCTAGTCTAAATAAATTATTACTTGTTATATTACTAATCTCATAAGCTTTGCATGTGTTTTGTCTTTAAGTATAGTTCATCAGCCAATCAGCAATCATTCAATAATAATATATCACTTTATTATACAACAAAATAAAAAATTCAAAAGTAACTCTAAGTAACAATCAGCCAATACTAATCCACTGCTGGACATAGGCCTCTCCCAAGCATGGCAAGGACATACACCACTCAACCCGATTTTCGGCTTTTTTCTTCCAGCCTCTGCCAGTTGTCTTACATATATCATCACTGAAACAAATCTCAGGGCGTTCTACAGTATGTTTGGCGACCACCGGTAAATCGCTTCGTTCCGGATACCTCAGAGAAACGACAAGCATAGCTCTTTCCACAGCCCGAGTATAGTCATTTAAATGAATACATTAGCCTTAAGTGCTTAACTATCTTTAAGATTTGGACAAATTCGTCGCTTCCTAATAAACTAGCCTAAGAACCAATTTGTACTCAAGTAAATAAATAAATAATTCATTAATTTTATGTTAATTATTTCTTCTAGGCACCGCCACGAGTACCATCTCCAATACAGGATGTTGAGTTGTGGGTAGAGTCAACCCCTGGTCCATCGGCTCCTGTCATTCCTGTGGCAGCTCCACCGGCTCCTGTCATTTCTGTGGCAGCTCAACAAGAAGGTGATTATTTTAAACATTAATATATTATTCTACTTTCTATTAAAATTATGATTATCAATATGAAACTTTGTTACTAAATTAATCCCAAACCACTGAACAGATTTAGATGGAATTTCACACATAATCAGACAGTATCCTAGAGTTTCCCCTGTTCTGACCTTGAAGTCCAAACTAATGAAGTCGTGGGTAAAAGCTAGTCTTAAATAATGATCTTACATAAATATTTCTTCAGGACTAAAAATCTTATGTAAATTGGTCATCATTATTGCACCTGCTTTTCTGCCAATGCTAAGCTAGTTCCTATCGTACTACTTACTATTACCTACTTATATTTCCAGCTCTAGTCTGTACGGCTGGTACGCCCACGACGGCTGGTCCCTTGCGACGTTCAAATAGCAGGACTGCACAACGAGGTATTTAATTCTACTAATATTATAAATGCATAAGTTTGATAGATGTTTATTACTAAGCCACTCCCGAACTGCTGAATGGATTTAGATGAAATTTTACATAGTTAATTAGTCCATATCCTAGATTAACACATAGGATACCTAGGTTCTTTTTACCCTGGAGCAGCATAAAACCTCAGAAGATAACAGACTATATGCAATTAGCGTTGTTATTTGTATCAGTATTAGTGTTTGTTGTTTCTAAATTTTATACTTTAGTAAATACATAATTATTATAATAATAGTAGAAATAACATTTTCTCTCCAGAACTCCTTAAAATGCGCAGTCCCTTAAGTGGCGCTATATATAGAGTTTACACTGTAATTTCCAAATTAAAATTATTTTTGTTGTTTGTAGAAAGATCGCCAGTGTCCAGTATCTCGAGTCAACGTCGTCCACGCCCGCGTCGCAGATATCGCCAGGGTCCTTTCGATCGAGCCACCACAGAATTTGCGGCCATCGAGCAGAGGCGGCTAGAGTTGGAGGCTGAAAGACTGCGTCTGGATAGCGAGCGCGTGCAACTCGATAGAGAGCGTCTTCAAGTCGAACTAGAGAGAGTTCGGGTTGAAGAAAAACGAGTTGGAGTTGAGGAACTGCGTATGGAGAATGAGCGAAAGCTGCGCGAGTCCATAATGGAGTTCAATAATAACGTCACTGCCTTAATGGTGAGGTTGGCACCGAAGGACAACAACCTCTAACAAATTCTTTTTAAATTGCTTTTCACCACCAACTCGCCTGTTGGTAAGCGACGATGTGGTCGAAGTAGAAGCAAGCCGTTTTTTTGTCGCGTTTCTCCTCCAACTCGCCTGTTGGTAAGCGACGATGTGGTCGAAGATGAAGCAAGCCGTTTTTTTGTCGCGTTTCTCCTCCAACTCGCCTGTTGGTAAGCGACGATGTGGTCGAAGATGAAGCAAGCCGTTTTTTTGTCGCGTTTCTCCTCCAACTCGCCTGTTGGTAAGCGACGATGTGGTCGAAGATGAAGCAAGCCGTTTTTTTGTCGCGTTTCTCCTCCAACTCGCCTGTTGGTAAGCGACGATGTGGTCGAAGATGAAGCAAGCCGTTTTTTTGTCGCGTTTCTCCTCCAACTCGCCTGTTGGTAAGCGACGATGTGGTCGAAGATGAAGCACGCAGTCTAAGATGATACCTATTCACTCTGGCCTTGAAAAGGCCCAGATTATATCTCAGGAAACAAGGAAGCCGGCAGATTGTTCCAATCCTTCAATAAAATCAAATAATGTTTTCACGGACGGAGCAAAAAATGACAAGGAACTCAACAACAAGTCTCCAATACCACAACACCTTGCTAAATAAGGATAGAACAGTTTAGTCAGCGACCCAAAGCTGTGTTATTTGGCAGGGGAAAATGTACAATACACTCCAAGCAGGATGTCAGAACAGGTCTTATCACCCTCACTTTGAATTAGAATCCTTGGCTGTTATCATAACTTTTAGTAGGTATGTATCCAAGGAAAATCAGCTATATATGTATAAATTCTAACATAACCTCTGTGCTTCTCTCTCACTGCCTTATTTTGTGAAAAAACTTAATAAACCATCTTTGCATATTGAAATATTGTAGGCACATCCTTAGAGGAGACAAAACTGGCCATCAATAACAATGTCGAGGCCAATTATTTTCAACGAAAAGGGATCTTTAATTATTAACACACTACACACACATTAAATAGGTTACAGAAAAAGACATTTTATTATTTGAAAAATTTATCTGGTTTTGAAACAGTTTTATTTACTAATTCCAAGATAAAAATAATTTATTTGCACAAAACAAGAGTAAATTAAACACATTTAAAATTGCATACACAATGGGTGGATTAAAGTACAGTAAAGTAAAGGTAACTTTGTATCATGTTTTGAAGATTGCCTATAGGGCTAAGATTGGGTGAGAGATTATATTCTTGACAAAAGACTATCTAATACAGCTCTGCCTTGAAGTAATTCATTTTGGCTACCAACAAAAACAGGAACATTATCCTGTGGCAGATCATCTTCATCTTCTTCGATCAAAGATGGAGCGGGTATATTGGCGTCCAATGCCATGTTGTGTAATACACTGCAAGCAAGCACCATTTTCCCAGCTACAATAGGATCGTAATGCAATGTCCTGTGTTTTAGCAAGCAGCGCCAACGGGATTTTAGTAATCCAAAACAACACTCTATACGGTTTCTTGCCTGCACATGTCTCTCCGTATAAGCTTCTTCACGGGACCCAGAAGCTGCATTCAATATTGGAGTCATCAACCATGGTCGTTGAGGATATCCAGAATCACCTAAAAACATGTATTTAGTGAGCGACAAATGTAAGACAATGATCATGATAACATTATAAGTTGTAAAGTTGTCTGGAAGAGATTGCTTATAGAGAATTAAAGCCGCCAATTGTTTCACTAGCCATAAGTTGTTTTTGTTTTATGAATGTTATTTTTGTTGTGAACATTAAAAAGTTATCTATCTATTGGTTTAATTTTTAAGAGCCTTTTATTTAACTTCCCTGTTAGTATGTTCTTGTGTATGTTTGGGGAACAAATCTTGCAACTGAATTTTAGTCCAGTTATCCTCAACCGATTGAGCTGAAATTTGGCATACTAATGTACGTTCGGTGACGATGCAATGTTATGGTACCATCGAGCTGGACTGATGGAGACAGAAGGTGGCCATAGGATCTCCCTAAACAAAACGATGTAACCCCGTTGATTTGAGTTAGTTGGATTTGTCTTTCCAAGCACTTTGGTCCTAGATGATAAATTCAATAAGGCAGACGGCCCATGTTGGCAAAATATCCAATCTTATCTACCATCATGATATGGGCATCAAATGAAAGGGTTTACTGAAAAGAATATGAAAAGGCTTGATTCAAAAAGTATTTTTTTAAATCAGTAAAGCCAATTGCCATTTTGCTTCAGTACCCCAAGGACAAAAGATAATAGAATAGGTAAGTAATTTAAACAAAATACAACATAGATACCTACCTAATAACCACACTTGTTCGCCATTCTGATGCAGTTCCCTCATGAATGCTTCCATTCGACTGGATGCCCATATAAATGAATCATGGGTTGCACCACCAAATTTTGAATTTACATTCATGATTCTCATGTTACTGTCGCATACCTGTAAGTAATATTCTTTTATTAATATTTTTATTTTATACAAGTTCCTTTTCATTCACAAAGTAAAATGATAATGGTAGGTAACTTACCATTTGTACATTCAATGAGTGATAACCCTTTCTATTATAATATAAATGCTCGTCTTGTGACGGCCTCACGAGTGCCACATGAGTGCAGTCTATGCATCCCACTATCCCTGGAAGTCTAAATCTTCTCTGAAACCTGAAATAAAAGCATTTTTACAAATGATATTCTACCAATGCTGTTTTCCAGTTTGAAGGGGCTGGGTGGGTGCCAGTGAAATTACAGTCTTTTCATCAGGGTTTGGAACAAAACGCTTTATCAAGTTCCATTCCGCTCAACTAGTTGGTCCCTTCAGTTGGTCGGAGTGGAATGACTGAATAGATCATCATTTTACTATAGGTAGGTATAATATTATTTACCTAGGTACCTAATGGAAAAGTGTTTTTGGGACATCTGTCTCCCATCAATTCAATTGTTTTTTGTAAAACTTACTCAAGCCTTATTCGGACTCGTTCTTGTTGCGAGCTCGGAAACACAATCCATTTATTTATCATGCTGGGATGACTTAATGCCTCTACTACTTGGCGTATGCACCTACTGACCGTTCTTTGGACCAAGTGTTGCGTGAGCCCAACAATACGTTGGTACGAACCCGTAGCCAAAAAGCTGAGAGTACACAAAACCTGAAACAAATTTTATCAATTTAGCGAGTATGTAGGTTACCTATTTACTATAAAAAATAGGACAAAAGTTCTACAGAAGGGGTGATAGAGCAACGGTATACATGTAGGTTTTTAAATCTCGTAGGTTATTTTAGGTCAACAGTTTCCAAGATCTTTGGTTAGGTCTAACTTACCTTAATTTCAAAACTTATTTCTCTGGTGCCTTTTAGGTTTGTATGACGTTTAAGATCATTGCAAAGCATCCTAAAGGATTCTTTGTTAAGCCGAAATCGGTGTACAAATTCCGAATCCGGCATGTCTTCAATTCTTTCCAATCTTTGGCGATTTCTTCCTCTTGTTCGGCGTCTTTGCGTCGATTCCTCGATATTCGCAGCCCACAACAATCTTAAAGCTTGCATTTTAACTCAAATCTTGACAAAAAATTGCTAGAAGAGTAAAAACCGCAGCGTAGCGACAGGGAGGTAGCTCACGATAATAAAGCGTGTTGCGGAAAAGAAAAAATAGCATTTAGCACTGTCAAACATGGCATTTGTCTACCATTTCTATGAAAAGTCGCGCGTAACGAAACGCTAACTTTTCCGCATGCGGAATTTGGAATTTTGGAGGGATTTTGTCTACCAATTTTGCAACAGTCACGTGACATCTCTCAAGCTAATGTCATTTTCATACAATTTCATCTTTCCGCAGGCGTGAACGCTAATAGCGTGTGGCTCTTGTCTAGACCCCCAGATCTACTACCTATAGATTTTCAATGAGCGTGGCTAGCTCAGTGCCTCTCGCTCATCATCGTATTTTCGCTCACTGCGCTTCTTGCAGCCCAAAATGCTACAACCAACCATTGTAAAATATCTTTTACAATTATTTCTCAGAGGAAACACGCATTTATCACATTAAATCACCAAAAAAAGGCAATAAATATAATTCAGACCCGTTTTGTTTGTCACTGATTATTACAGATTTTGACACTTGAGGTACCAAAAACAGGTCACGCCGATAAGGACAACAAAATCTATTTATGTCCTTTTCGTACTTGTGCTGAGCCATATCAAGTTGTCTCTTTCACTAAAATATATTGCCGATCTGGTTGTGTATATCTGTGATAAACTGGGATAAACCATCAAACGGCTTGAAAAAATCACAACACTAGTTTTTTTTTTGTTACCTTTTTTGCATGACCATGGATACAAAGTCCTTTAGTCGTAATATTAAACAAGTTTTCATAGTCCTAAATACCGTCAAACAAGTCAGTCACTGTCAGAGTCAAGCAAAGTAAGTCAAACTCATGACCCAGTAATGTGGTGAAGCGGTGAAGCGTAGAGGGAGAAATGTGGTGAAGGCTTTTAGTGCTTTTACACAGATCTACTAGCTTTATACGAGGCTTCTATGGAGTTTTGGAAATAAGACAAAAATACATGTTTCACCTCGTTATATCACTCGAGCACGTTCACGAGCACTTATTAACTGTTTTAAATGTTTATCGGGACTTGTGTTCAAATCGCGAAAGTTTAAAAATTACCACTTATTAACTATTATTCCACCATTACTAAATATTAACACACAAGTGATTAATGAAGGGGAAACATGTCTTTTCGTATTGTTTTCAAAACTCCATAGAAGCTTCTTGTAAAGCCTCCACTACTTTACTGTGGCATGAGTTCGACTTGACTGTGACATACATTACTTGACTCTGACTGTGACCATGTTCTGTTTGACACTATTTAATACTATCAAACTATGTAAACTTTTTCATTAGATTGACGACGCAGTATGAGGATCAGTAAAGTTATAGCAAATTCAATAGAACTACTACTCACATTATTCTTCATGACATATGAATGATATATCTTTTTGATCGGAAGTTTTTCTGGCGTTTTAAAAGAGGTGTTTGTACATTTCGGCAATATACAATATTTGTACATAGTTAAAAAGATGAATTAGACACAAATCGGGCACTTTATTTGTATAAAAGCCACAATTGACCACCCAAAACACTACGGTCGGCAACGTATTTGTGATGCCTCTGGTGTTACAAGTATCCATAGGCGACGGTGACGCAACGTATTTGTGATGCCTCTGGTGTTACCAAGTATCCATAGGCGACGGTGACTGCTTACCATCAGGCAGCCCGTCTGCTTGTTTGCCACCTATGGCAAAAAAAAAAAAAAAAAAAAAAAAAAAAACGCGCCTTATAGCTGCCAACGGGTAACTGGCGGCGACTGTCACAGTGACGTCACGAGGTATCGCGCCGGCCGACCAGTGAATTTCGCTAGTAATTTGGTCATAACTTCGTTATTTTTAGTCGTAGAACAATATTTTTTGCACTGTATGTTAAGGATTTCTTAGCTTTATAAATCTGCAGTCTCAACTAAAAACGATCCTTATTGTACGTTACGTTATTACGACTGAATGACTTTGTTTCCAAAGTCATGAAAAAAATAGTACAAAAATAATATTATATGTCTCAATCTCTCAAGAGTTTTGGCACCAACGTTGAAAAAACATGTCGGCTTGTGCTATTAATTTCCTAAACTTGTGTATTTTCGAGTGTTAATGTGTATTAAATGGTGAATTATTATTCATTATGTGCTCGTAAACGTGCTCGAGTGTGGGCAAGGGATATAACGAGGTGAAACGTGTCTTTTCGTGTTGTTTCCAAAACTCCATAGGATAGGAGCCTCTTGTAAAGTCCCCACCACTTTACAGGGGCATAAGTTTGACTTGAACGTAACTTAGTGTGACTCTGACTGTGTCTTGTTTGACACTATTAAGACTATAAAAAACAGATGAAGAGGCAGTATGGCCTTAAAGGCTTTAGCCTGCTCGATGGGGCAAATATATAAAAAAAAACTCAATCCTGTCAAAGTGCCAAGTTGCCAACTGCGGACTGCCAATTCACAATTGTCAATGCCGGGCCGGATGAATGGTGGCCAGATATATATAGTAGTCTTTGGGTGGGTCGGTGGGTCTTGCGTGGGACTGGGATAGTTTTATTTATTTGAAAATAATGCAAAATGAAGCGTGTAAAGCACCATAAAATAAAAAGGGAAAAAGCAGAGTCTTCTTCTCAGCAAAGGGTGCAAGAAGAACATGATTTGGCCTATTACATACACGATAGAGTTGAACTGATGCACCAAGTGTTTTCGATTTTAAAGTATAAAGAATTGAAAATAATGGCACCAGAATGCGTTAGAAACCTAGCTGTTGGTGATTTGCAAGAACTGTGTACTGAAGAGGTAATAAATCATAATACTGAAGCTAATTAAATGGAACAAGTCCCGTTCTTCATAAATTAAAATTCTTGACTTGATTATTCAAAGAAGCAATTGAATGTGATTTCTTTTAAAAACTTGTAGTTACTGTTGTCCGAAAGCCTTCGCAAACATCGACATGTCTACTTACGACCGAAGTTTATTATTGTGGAATAAAGAAGCATACATATTATGTACATACAGGATTAAAAAAAACAACTAAACTATTTAAACTATGTTCCCATTATTTGAACTACCACTTTTAGAAAAAGCAACTTTAGGGTTGGTTTTTGTAAAATGGATCATAGGAAAAAAAATCTGTTTCTATGGAACAGCTATTTTATATTTTTGATATCAGGGTTGGTCTTATAGTATAGTATAAGTGGTTCATAAAGATGATTACAAATCCTTGCATTAAAATGACCTCCTTTCGCTTAGCACAGCAGTTCTGCATTATATGTATTAATAAAAGTTAAAAATCACATGACAAAATAATGAAAGTTTTAATACTATATAAAGAAATGACGAGTTTCACAAATGGCTGAAACCTGAATAGTAAACTCTAATCTTATATTATTTACCTTGCAGTTATTAGGCATCAGCTCCAAACGACTTCTAGCGATCCTCGATGGAGTGGAACCTCCATCGGACACAGAGTCATCCAGCCCTTCAACTCCTCCTGAACAGCTGGAGACCATTTCATTAGATAGCATATCCAGCGATGAAGAATTGCTTGCGTCTAACAGTAAGAGGAAAAAGGTTTGTGTTTTATTATCAATAATAGTCTCTAATCTGTCTGATATTCTAAAATAAATACTTTTTAGGGTTCCATACCTTAAAAGAAAAATAATGGAACCCTTATAGGATACTTAGTTATCTGTCTAACTTCTTTCTGTCCGACCAAGTGTAAAGACCGTTTTCACAGGAACGTACAGTATAAGTTGAAATGATTATCAAGTACTTACTTACTAAGTTCTACTGTCTTTTGGAGGTGTAAAAAATTCAAAGTTCTAAGTCAACATAATCATAACATACAACCATTTATGTCACATATTTTGATAGCAAATTCACAAATCAACACTTATAGGGTCCCATTGATCTTGAATCAATAAATTTGGCAAGAAGCACGCTCTCACAGCACAAGTAAAGTAAAGAATATTAATCGTAGTGCCTTCATATTCGTTGATAATTTGAAAGCACTACAGTTAATATACATACCACATAAAAAATATTTTATAGCGTTTACAACCCTACATTTGGTAGTGGAAAAACCTAGTGATGTAGACCAAAGTACATAAGAACATATTTTCAACTGCATAGTTAAGTTTGTACTTCAATATTTCAAGCTTTTTACTCTACTGCTAGAGAGCAATGTTTTGTGAGTGTATGTATATATTACACAGTACATATTTATTAAGTTTGAACAGAACCCCCAATGGCGAGCCTGACTCGCACTTAGCAGTTTAAAAAAAATGTAAATAAATAATGTGGCAAGGAAGGCGTTCTCTAAAGTCCTGTCAGTAATGCACCTTGAGTTATTAGATATTAAATCTGCCATCTATTTGTCCTGCAATGTATCCCAAGGGTATACTTCCCTTAAGTATGTAAGATATTCTTGAAACTATATTTGATGCTTTAAACATGACTTCCAGCATAAACATCGACGCCGCAGTTCTAAGTCAAAATCCAAGAAAAAAGACAAGCCTAAAGATAAAGAACCCATTCCTCAGATAGATGAAATCTCTGAATTATCTAAAGCATCCCGTGCTGGTCTTACGGTGCTGGAGTTATTGGAGCTGCAGGCGAGAGCCCGGGCAATAAGGGCACAATTGCAACAGGAACAGGCCAATAGTGAGTATAATCATACCTAATTGGCCGACATAATGTTTTTTTTTTGTAAAACATGCCGCACAATCTACTCATAAAAATACTCATATTAAGAATTATTACTAAAGTAACTCCATCTGCTGTCTTTTCATAGCAAAACAGCTGAACTCAGGCTTGATTTCCTCCTAGGTTAAAGTCACTGAGCTGAACTCAGGCTTGATTTACTCCTAAGCAAATGTCACTAAGCTGAAATCAGGCTTGATTTTTTTCTAAGCAAATTTGGTCAAGCTGAACTTAAGCTTGGCTTCCTTCTAAGCTAAAGTCACTGAGCTGAACTCAGGCATGATTTCTTCCTAAACTAATGTCACTGAGCTGAACTCAGGCTTGATTTTTTCCTAAGCAAACATGATCAAGCTGAACTTAAGCTTGGCTTCTTTCTAAGCTAATGTCACTGAGCTGAACTCAAGCTTGATTTCTTCCTAACCGAATATCACTAAGCTGAACACAGGCTTGATTTTTTCCTAAGCTAACATCGTCAAACTAAACTTAAGCTTGATTTCCTTCTAACATAATGTCACTGAGCTGAACTCAGGCTTGATTTCTTCTTAAACGAATGTCACTAAGCTGAACACAGGCTTGATTTTTTTCTAAGCAAACGTGGTCAAGCTCAACTTAAGCTTGACTTCCTTCTAAGCTAAAGTCACTGAGCTGAACTCAGGCTTGATTTCTTCCTAAGCTAATGTCACAGCTGAACTCAGGCTTTATTTCGTCCTAACCGAATGTCACTAAGCTGAGGTGAAACTTGATTTCCTCCTAAGCTAACGTTGCTGAGCTAAATATAGAGTTGATTTCCTCCTAGGCAGATGTCGCTGATGCGCGCCCAATATTTACATGGCAAACTCCCACATCTCTGATCATCAGCGTCGCAGTGCTTTAAGCTGGTTTTTATCTCACGCCAACGATCATTGTTGAGAGAATAACCTGCTTAAAGCATCGCACTACAACCTCAAGTTATAAATCTATTTATATAAAAAATTTCAGAGCAGCCTTCTGAAATGACAGCTGCAGAATCCAGTCACCATTCATCAGAAAATGAGGTAGAAATTAAAGAAGAGCCTGCAGATGTTGTCGAAATCAGCAGCGAAGATGAGAAACCTAATGTTGACCAGCTGAAAAAGAATATTGGTAAGAATAATCAACAACCACTCAAACTAATCCAACTTACTTGTTTTAGGTACTCATAACTATCTATTTCTTAGTGCAGATTTGACCTGCACTGCCAGTCCGTTTGGTGTGTTTTGTGCATTTCTCCCATCCAGCCCACACATACCATCTAAGCTTAAAATAACAGAGCATGGCCTTGGGTTGCAAGAATACCAGTTCCACTACTATTTCATCAGGTGTTGTGGTGTCGAAGACTTGTTGTGGAGTTTCTTCAAGTATTCTCGCCCTTAACTCTGAGCCGTGAGCACGCAGCATGATTCTGTTGAGGATTCTATGTTGGCTGCCCTGTTCAACAGCATAGTTGTGGTCCATATACATCAACGTTATGCCTTCTTAGACCATTTTTTATTCTGGGAAACATCATTTTGTCAAAGGCTTTAAATATCGATGAAAGTGACCAAGCTTGACGTGTTTGTTTTACTATTCAAAGTTGGTTAAAACATAAGTACTTATTTAATGAAATCCTTGTATCCTTTCAGCTGAAAAACCAACATCGTCAAAGGTGACCAATACTGAGCAACTAAAAGAATCAGAAAAGACACCACAAACAGTCACAAAACGTGTCAATGATCTAATCATAACAGTGCCGCAAGCAGTAACTACTCGAAAAATAAGGCTTAACAGGAATAAAGTCACTAGGTCTACAGCAAATAGCTCGGGTCCTGCTTCTACCGAAACACGTAGTGCTACCATTGTAGCACCAGCTGCTGCTAAGAAAACTGTGAATAACTCAAAGAACACACCACAAAAGCCCGTCGAAAGTAAACCTAAGAAAAAGAAAAAAGATAAAAAGAAGAAAGCTGTGGAAAAAGATGGCAGTGATCATGATGAAATAACACTACAGTTATCTGATTCTGAAAAAATGGATTTATTGGAAGATCTGGATGAATCTAGAAAAAATTACGATAGAGTGTCATCAAGTTCAGAAGATACCGACAGTAGCAGTTCTGATTCTGAGGATGATAATATTTCTGACAAAACATCACCATTTGCCAACTCAGACACACTTCACAATGAAATTAAAGAAAAAGAACAAAATAAGCCTAAGGATACTTCTCTAGAGACACTATCTTCAGTTAACAAAGTTCAAAATTCACCAAAAGACACATCTGTGGAAACACCACATCCAGTTCATAATGAGGAATACTCTATTAAAGATATTGCGGAAATAGAAAAAAAAACTAGCAATGAATCAGAAACAATCGCTAATATACAACAACAGCAAAATTACAGTTCTGTAAACCCCAGTCAAAACATTGACACGGACTCAATTGAAGAAAGTGAAATAATTGAAAATATAAATAGACCTGAAGATAAAAGTGATAACGACTCAGAAAAGCTTAGTAGTGGAGATAAAACTAATGAGGATTCTAAAAAGCTTAGTCCTGGAGACAAAAATAACGACGATCCAGAAAATCTTAGTCGTGGACATAAAACGAATGACCATAAAGTGGACGGGACTTTGCTAAATGAAAATGCAGAATCATCTACAGAGCAAAATTCCATATTATACAAATCTTTGCATGTAAATGACAATTCTGAAACTCGCTCTGTAACAGTCGTTGATAAATCTTTTGGCGAAGAAGTAAACTCGTCTAATAATGATTCCTCACCACCCAAAACTATTGTAAGTGATGAAATAGTAATGGAAGTAACTTCAATTGAAGACACACCAGTTGTAAGTGACAGAGCGATAAAGTGCAACAAAAAAAAAACTCGGCTAGATTCTGAAAAAAAAAATGAAACAACTAAAGAAAGTGAGCAAGGTTTGTCAGATGGTGAACTCTCCGATCGTCAAAGTTCGGAAGTAGAAGCGGTAGACGTACAACCCGAAGTGGTATGTATATCTGATGAAGAAAGCCCAAAGAAAAAAAACGACAAAAAAAAGAAAAAGAAAGAAAAGAAATCCAAAAAAGATAAAAAATCTAAGAAATCGAAATCGGATTTTCGTGAGAGTTCTGACCAAAACTTTTACAAAGATGCCAATTTAGTTTCAGATCGTAAAAGTCATGAAATCAACAAATCACCTACCAATGAAACAACTACTGTTATATGCGACAATGGACCCATAGATTTAGACAGTGATGAGGTATATGAATATTTGGAGCTCTCTGATGATTCTTCTTGTTATGAAGTTGAAGGAACTGTTCTATCTAAAGAGCCTACTGCCGCAGAAATTAAAGCTCTATCTGCTAAAATTGATGAAATTAACCGTGGAGATGTGGTCACAGATGCACAAATTCGTGAACATGAACAAATTATTGCAGAAAGAGATACTCATGAACTAGATGAACCAAATATAGAAAATGTATCATGGAAAGATAGATATTTAGGCAGCAAGAAAGTTATAAAAGTATTAACAACCGCTAACATACTCAACGCACTCAGAAATAAAAATAAAGAGTTAAAGAAAAAGATTCAACAATCTAAAATAACAGAAGAGAAACAGACACTCATTGAAGAAGATGTTCCTAAAGAAAACATTGGGTTGGAAGAAGGATCAATAGAGCAGTATAATGCTCTACAAGGATCAACTAAGTTTGTCGATCCTGTAAAAGAACCAGCTGAAGAAAATAAAGATTCTAAGGATAGCAAAGAACAAACTGAAAAGCTTGTTGAGTTTTTGGATGAAAACAATGTTACCAGAGAAATGAAAAAAGATGCTCGCCAATTGTTAAAAATGTATAGAAGATTATTAAAACATAATGACATGAACAAACAGAAAGATCCTAATAAAAAGAAAAAGAAGAAGCAAAAGAAAAAGGATAAACATTGTCTTGAAAATAATGTTGCTGCAACAACCCTTACTAAGATTGATGAATATTCGTAATACAACCCAGCAGCAGCCCTGTTCGTAATACAACAGCGTGCACAAATTGTCTTTCCACAGTTTTTATCCACTTGTCAGTGGAAATAATTCTCTTTTCCACCTTAAATAGCACGGCAACCGGGAAAAGGGATAAAATATTCCACGATTGTCATAGAAAATATGTCCTGCTACTCCCGCTTCACAGCACAGACGGGGAAAACATGGATGAAATACTCTCCAATTAACATAAGACAGAGAATATTTATCACCGATCTTGAAGCATACAAGTTTATCCTCATACAAACCAAATGTTGCGAGCATTTTATAATTATATTTTGAGGCAAGTAATGCCCCTATTGTTTAGAAAATTACGCCAGAGATATGGTCGAAATGCCAAAATTGTGTTTGAGTTGCCGGATAACGAATTTTAGCAGCAAAATTAGGATCAATGTATCAAAACCATGGCTCATAAATATGTTCGTGATAATCCTAAGTTGGCCTAGCTAGTGGCGGAACAAAATTTCCTACGAGCAACTTTAAGTTCAGAAAATACGATGGTGGCACTTACCTCGACTCAAAAATCACTTACGACCACCTTATTTGTATAGTTGACCAAATGAAGGAACTAATAACTTTGTACTGACGGCTGTCAGTTTTGTTTAGAAAAAACCAAAGACCTTGAGAAAAATAGGATGATGACACAATCGTTTAATTTTACAGATAGTTGGTCGCACTGTAAACAAACTCAATTTTGGCGCAGTCGAGATTATGTTGGTTATTGTTTCTCTTATGACATTTTTAATGTGAAAGACAGATAATCAAGATAATATCAAGTGCGTCAGAATAAGGCCCCTTGAAAGTATTCATGGATTGAACGAAATTATTGAAGATATCGACTGATACGTCATTTTACAATGACGTCGGAAACGCTACTACCGCCGTCTATCCCCGTGGATAAATTTATCCACCGGCGTGGCCGTGCTCTGAATGTAGTTTTTTTGGTGGGTATTTTTCTGTACTTGTTATTGTAGTAATGTCTCATAAGACGCTTGCAGACGATGTGTAGTATAAGTACGAAGTACAAGTTGCAAGTAGCCACTTGCTCTAAGCAAAACAATACAGACGATGAAGATGCATAGTAGCTTCTTGCAACTTGTACATGCTATATTTGTACTACGCATCGTCTGCAAGCGCCTATAGTAATGCAATTAGTAAAGTAAGCATATTATAAATATATTATTATTAAATTTTGTTATGAGAATCTAGTGTTTTTTCATTATTAAGGCTGCGTTCCAAAACCGGCGAATTTCACCCGATGAGGGTGAAATTCACTCGATGCTGGTTCCAAAACACCTTGTGAGTTTTTCACCTGGTGTTTTGGAACGCCTCAGAGAGAGTAAAAATTCAACCGGTAGGTGAAATAATTCACTCTGCAAAAACCAGCGTTAAATTTCACCCTGCTGTCAGAATCGAAATGATTGACAGTAAACAGCATGTTTATCCGTTTACCTGCCACTAGCCCATAGAATGTCAAAAAATAACTAAGAAAGAAACATTATAAACAAAATAAATAGAGTAAAACAATTTAGTTTTTAAACTCAATTTTATTTTTTAAGGCAGTTGAGGTTATTTTGATATGACAAAAATGTCAATGGTATTATTGACAAGGGTAAATTTCCTGCGGTCTTATTCTAGCGCGCTCGAGATAATTTCGGTCACTCTTACACATAATGACAATCCCAACGAGAGAGAATAAGTCCGAAATAATCTCGAGCGCGCCAGAATGGAGTCCTTCGTTCCAAAACATAATTCACCCCGTTTGAATATTACCCGTATTAACCCAGTTCCGAAACCAAAATTCGTGCAACGAATTTCACTCGACAAAAGACTATATGTTTTGGAACGCAGCCTAAAATAATTGTGATCAAATCACAATATTATTAGTATTATCATGTATTATCTATTTGTCAAAACATGGTAACGCCATCTCTTGACGAGTAGCAACATGAATTACAACATTCTTGAGTAGCAAGCTCATTATTACATCGATTAAAAATTATCACTCCTCTACCGCTTAGGTGTCCCGGCCAATTTCGCAAAAAAAGTAAAGTGTCCCTGTGGTCCCGCCCATCCACGGCATTTTTTGCTCACGAGAAAAAGAGAATAAGGTATAGTTTGACAGTGCGTCGCGATTATTGTTTGCACAGAGTACCCCAAATACCCATGATAAGAAATTTGCTTTTTTTATAATGGGTACCCAGGATACCCTAGGACACCGAAGCGGCTAAGTTATTGACAGCAGGGTTGCCATAAGTACGGTAATTACCGTTTCGTACGGTAATTAGGCCTTCAAATCGCACAATGTACGGCATACGGTCCAGTAGTTACTACCGTACGCTAAAATACGGTAATTACGTCATATCAAATAAAAAAGGTTTTTCAAAGGTTTTGTTGAAAATGGAACAGGTTTTGTTTTGAAACGCAACTGTCCATAGCTGTCAGTGGCACTGATGTGTCTGATGTGTCCACTTGTATACGGTAACCACAAATATAGCCAGCGGCAACACTGATTGACAGTGACATTTTGTAACTCAAGTATATATTACTCTATGTATTTATACCGAGATGACGTCGTGTTTTTCGGTTGCGGTTTGAATTTTGTTTTGTGATTCTGTTATTTAATTTAATTAGATTTAATTTACGAAGTGTTATTAAGTACGAAGTAGTTACGAAGTGTGTCTAATGTTTGTGTTTTTGTAAAATAATTTCGCATGAATCGTATGATTTAAAATTAAAAATGAATTCTTTTCATAAATGTAGATTGTGTTTAAAACTTGGTGATTTCTGTTCAATATTTGAGCAGGATGATTCAATAAAACTATCTGAAATGGTTATGGGATTTAGCAACATCCAAGTAAGTGTGAAATGTTGTGTTTATTAAGTATAAATTATTTTTGTCTAAGTGTTAATTCTTTTTTGAAACGTTTGTCTTGTTCGTCTTTCTTCTATTACGTTACGTCTAGCATTTTCAGTTATACTGTAGGTAGTGTCTATTTTTCAGATCTACGAAGGTGACGGGTTGTCTGACCGAGTTTGTGCATCTTGCATAGAGAATTTAAGCACAGCATACTTGTTTAAACAACAGTGTGAAAGAATTGACAGTCTCCTTAGAAATGCTCCAGGTATTTCAAAATTCAACCTTTTGGTGTCCTTATTTTCAAGTAAATGTAAGTGTGTAATCATTTTCTTTCCCCCCCCATAGATACAGATCTTATCAAACCTGCAGTGGCTAACTACCATGATTTGTTCAACAAAGAATTCCACATGCATGCAGAATATGATGAAAGTTCTGTGGAAGGCGATAATGATCAGAATTGTGTGAGAGATACGCATACAGACAACCTCTCTGGATTGAACAATAATCTAATGACTGGTCATGAAATAAGCGATGAGACAGACAGTGACATGGATTCTGTGAAGTGTGTGTGCTGCAATCAATCGTACAGCACTGTTGGTGCTCACACATGCCAAATACAATGCACAATAGAGCACAATCAGCTGCAGCGATCGAGCAGCAACGAAACTCTCGTAGCATCTGATTTATCTCCCATCATACACTCCATGAGACCAGTTCCTCCCGTCCCGGAACGGCCAATCGCTGTAAGTGTTTCTTGTTTACTTTGTGACAACAAGTTTCACCAGTATGATGACTACGTAATTCACCTAAATAAGTGTACCACCAATGTAAAACTGCACCACTTTGTGTGCCCAGTGTGTCATGAAATGTTCTCAAACAAATTGGATTATTTGGATCATCTAAAAATTGCACACTTCAAGTCAGCATTGGTTGAGTCTGGTACAGACTGTGTAGATGCTGTTCCGATAATAGAGAAAACCAGGAGACCTAAAGCTGTAAGGCGTCAAATAGGTTGGTCTGTTGAAGATATTTATCAAGAGATTGACTGTAAAAGAATTGATGAGAAATGCTCGGAGGCTTCCAGTCCATCAAACGCTTTCTTTGAGAAAGAGACACCTACATCGAGTCCACTTAAGAATTTCTTTTCGAAATTAGGGAATGAGTGAGTGCTTATCAGAATGTTAGCATGTTTGGGATTCTACAATGCTACTCTGTCACTAACAATTCTTTCTAAAAGCTTATAAATTTCATGCTTATTCACTGTGGTGTAAAGAGTGTTCTCTGCCAAAATGCATCAAAACTATTATGCTTATGGGAAATCTCGAAAATTTATTAGTATAAAGTATAATGTACATCATCATAATCAATGCACAGTCCACTGCTGGGCATCAGCTGGGCTCACCCCAAAAACACCACTCAACCTGATTTCCAGGTTTTTTCTTCCAATACTGTATAATTCTAAAATTATGTACATATTTTTTCATAAATGATGTTCAACACAATATACATGACATGAAACTTAAAAAAAATCACATTTTTTTTAGCAATTATTAGTGCGCAATAAGTCCCAATATGTACATTTACACAAATAATGTACATCATTCCTTATCTTTTCTTTGCTCCACTTTAGACAGTCTAAACTTTGGTGAGGAGAGAATGTGAAAAATCTGAAGAAAAAAGCATAAATGTTGTAATAAACCATATTTTTTCGTTAAACTTTTTCTACTTCTGTTAATTTTTGATTGCATAATTAACAGGAGTTCCAGTCGGCAAAGCACTCCCAAGAGAGTAAGCTTCCGTAAGTTCATTGAAAATGGAAAAGCCAAGACGGCTGTGTATTTACCATTTCAAAAGTACATACAGAATTACAAGCAGAAGAAAAAGGCTAATGGATACAGTCCTATCCAAAGCAAGATGCAGATCACTACCAAAGTGAGGGCGAGCTTGCCTGCCGAAGTTATATCAGGTAAGCGTAATTGCAAAAGTTCCTTATAATGGGTCACTTTCAGGTCAAGGTGGGCAATCCGATCAGTACAAACTATCAACCACAGCTATAAACTTTACCTAAATGATGTTTTGATGTCCAGACTTCCACACATTCAATTATAGTATGTTCGAATGCCTAAAGTGCGGCCGCTGAAAGAATGCGTCTGACAGTTGCAAGGAAAACAGTAAATTCGAATCACTTTTACTAGCTCTGATTGTACGATTGTAGATGTTAATAGAAAATGCTTTCATTCATATTTTCAATGTTATTGCAGCTGCCAGATGCATTCTTTCAGCGGCTGAACTGTAATTTGGTTTGCCTTATTTTTTACACCTATTTCCTATCAAATCCACGGGAGACTAATCTCTGTGAAAACTATGAAAATAATACTTCAAAACTAAATTCTCGGTTTATGAGTTTTTGAAATGCTCGAAGCGCGCTAATTGGTATCTTCAAGTTGCGAATGAATTGGTTTTGTTTAAGCAAGCTTTGCTAAATTGCATCATAGAGTGCATCATCACAATAACATGTTGGCTTTGCTGTAAGCAATAAAAAAACATACAGTCGAACTGGTAACCTCCTCCTTTTTGAAGTTGGTTAATAAAATACAACACCACATAAGATGGATTCAAACAGAAGCATATTTATGAATAGTACAATGGTGGTACTCCATTCCAGACAGTGATTACAACTCCCCCAGTGGCACTTCTGAAGAGTCATGGAGGTTGAAGCAGAACTTGATATGTGCATGCGACAAGAAAGTATTCATGCTGTCAGAGTTTATTCATGTAAGTCAGGCTTTACGTTTTTTTTAAATGTATTTTAAGAAGCAGTTTGTGTGAAACTGCCTGAGCCCTGCAGCTAGCTGAGTTTTACTTGTAACCTTACAGGTTTTTTGCATTTTTGCAGGATAAAAAATATTGTACAGGTTTTTAAAACTTTTACCATGAGACATTTATGGAAAGGATGATTTTTTTGTTATATTATTTGTAGTATAGTGTAGACGCCGCAGATCCCTTTGTTGTCCAGAAGAAATGCATAATGTATTTTCGACAATATGAAACTCCCAGACATCAGTATACCAAATTTCATAAACTTTATTTTATTCAATATTCAATACAAGCTTACAAACATTATTACCTCTTTATAATATTAGTGTATATAAATAACATTTCAACTTTCGCTTCTATAATATATATAAGTAAATATGAATATATAATAAACTACCATACGTGATAAAAAACAGAATTAGAATAAATTTTCCAAAACCCCAAATGACATACTGCTCGCAAAATGTTACTATGGCCATAGATAAATGTACTAGCTATGGCCTAGACAAGTACTTAAAAGACTAATCAATTATGGAATAAATCTATCTGCTCTGCACCTTATTGCATACCCAATCAGGGTCATTATGTGATACCTACCTTAAACATGCTACCTAAGATCTGTATTTGAATTTCATAATGTACAATAAATGATTGAGTATAAAATGATTATCAACTATAACAAAGATATTTTTTTAGGATCGTGACAGAATTACAGCCATGATAAACGAACTGGGTGGAGTGGTCGCAGAGAATACTAAGATGGAGATGATGGCGACCCACTTCATATCTGCGCTGCCGAATGACACCTTCACGGGGATGATGGTGTGTGCACTCGCTACAGGAAAATGGCTGCTGACCATCAACTTTGTGTATGACAGCTTCAGATGCAAGAAATTCCTGCAGGTTAGTAGCAAGATAAGACGGACCGCGGATAAGGGCACTCAATACAAAAAGATCCAGGTAAAGGGCGTAGCCAGGATTTTCTTGAGGGGTGGGGGCAGATGGGGGCAAATGCAACTTAATTTAATTGGCCCACCAACGGAATGCTATACTAACAGACGCTTTGCGAGAAAGGGACAGCATCCGCTCTCTATCCCCACCAAAAACTTGAAACGCTCATATCTTGGAGATTTATCAGTCAATTTAATTTATCTTATCAGTATGTGTAATGTTTTTAGTTATATAATTTTATTAGTAATAAATGAAGCATTTGGACACATGTCTATTCTTTTTTCTGGGATAGGTTTTCGTATACGGGTAAGTAGCGCGACTGCAGTTTCGCATACTAAATTTTCAATGACTTCATATTTCCCCAGGAATACTTATATGAATGGATGAAGCACCCCAAGATCCTCGAGATCGACAGTACGAGCGTGGAGGTGGCACGCGCGGCTGCGTACTGGCACCTCGAACTGGCAGCGCCGGACGCGCGGCTGCCGTTCGAGGGGAAACAAGTGGTGCTCATCATGAAGAAAAAGTACAGGCAATACTACCACATGATCTTCAAGACGCTCAAGGCAAAGCCTGTCACTTATGATCCTAGGTAAAAAAAAAACAGACCCTTTTTACAGTATCTGTACCTTTCTACAAGCTTTTATTTATCTTGCCTTGTTAGTGTGGGTAAAATCTTGCAACTGAATTTTAAAACAGTTATCTCCAACCGATTGAGCTGAAATTTATGTTTGTGTGTGCGTGTTTAGTTTTGATGACAATGCATGGTTAGCTAAATGACGTCATTCTAAATTCAATATGGCAGATTCCCAAAGATTTGATGGCAGACCAGTTATTTTTAATGCGCCCCCGTGATATGTGTAACAAATGAAAGAACTTGCTGAGAAGAATACAAAACCAAAATGACGTCACACTAAATTCAATAATTATGGCGTTACAAATTTTGTTTTACGAGTACCATAACCTAACCTGGAGGATTTTCTATAACCTTAATTTTGTTTATTTTTAACCCCAAACGCAAACAGAGGGGTGCTATAACTGTGTCTGTCTGTGGCATCATACCTCCCATACGGCTGAACCGATTTTGATTTAGTATTTTTAATGAAAGGTGAGTTAATCAAGTGTTCTCTATGATTCAAGGAAATCTGTTCAGCTGTTTAAAGAATATAAGCGCTTTTTTCCCCAATTTATACTTGTTTCCGTAGATATAAAGTAATACCCCGCTCTACGCGACTTCGCTGTGCGCAATTTCGTCATAGGGCGGGGATTCATAACTTATAATGTTTTCTCACGCGGGTTTTGATGAAGTGATGCGTTAATTTTAAAAAAGTTTTTCCGTATCCATTAGTTATGAAGATACGGAAAAACTTTTGCTAGTTGTTTATCAGTAAAAATATAATTTAAATGTCAAACATAATACACACCCTCTTACACTCATTCTTACGCATAAACACTCACACACAGTAACACACACACACACACACACACACACGTGTGCATTATATCGTCACACTCAATCGAGCCCAACTCGATCGAGTGTGACGATTGCGACGATGCCTCATACACATACATACGCCAGGCACACCCCACACAAACATTTCACACACAGAGAGGAACTAACACACACTTCACTTATCTTTTTTGTTATTATTTAAGTTATGCATTATTAATATTAAACTTGCATGTATAAAATATAAAAATATAAATATAAAAATTAAATTTAGAGCTAATCCTTTGTAGTCTCAATCCCTGGGGGCAGGGCGCTGCATGCTGTTACACAGGCTTCGAGCCTAGTTCGGCGGTAGTGTACTTGTTCTATAATGTAACAAAATACTAGTCCAATAAGATGTAACTTTTTGTATAATGTTTATAGGAATAAATGAATGAAAATGAAATGATAATTCCTTCATTTGCGCGCTTAGTGGCGTATAGAAGGTGGATTGTCATTCGCGCTTTATATCTTCGGCAATCAATACAAAACGGTGTTGCTGGTTTCGTAATAATTTTTCAAGAGATCAAGCAAAATGCAACGTTAAAAACCTTGAGATTATATTACAATTAAAAATCAAAATGATTAAAATTTGGTGATGTTTTTTGGCAATAAAAGCACATTGATTGTGTATTTAGCTCGTTATTTGACCATATACGCGAATGTCCGGATACAAAATAGTGTAAAGTATTACTGTAGTTGGGAGGGCGCGAGAGAAACACATAATACTATTAGCCCGAAAAATGTACGATTCCGGAATCCACGCGGGGGAAACCGATACCTAATTACTAGTTCTGATGGATTGATGAACTTTTCCAGAACCCCTGGCAGTTGCTGCACCGCGGACTACTGCTTCGTGGACATGAAAGTGATCGAGCGAGTGAAGCTGCGATTTTTCGGGCGCCACAATGTGCCCGTATTTCCTTACCAGTACATTCTGGTATACCTGCTGAAGAGGGGCCGGGTTGAGGACGAGCACAAGTACTTGCTGCAAGACTGCAAGATGTACGCGATGGATAACAATTATTTACTCAACAATACCTGCTAGAACACATGCTTTTGCTAAGTTTGTAATCTAACTTAATAAGCTACCGGACTGATTGTTTTTGAAGTGAAAACTTCTTTAGATGTTAGGCACTTTTTGGTGTGGGGGAAAAAATACTAAACAGCAACAAAAAAACATGCAAAAAAAACTCTATTAACTTGTCTGAGCTCGTGCCCCATGTCCAGAATCATCCAAAAATGCACCATATTTATAGGGTCCACAGAGAATGTGTTATGATGTGAGGTGAAATTTTGGCAGGAATAGGTGTCTTATTATTTTAATAGCAGAGGAAAGTTAGAAGGACGGCTTTAATGACTGACCTAAAAACCTTAGTACAGTCCCAATTGTTTAAACTTTTAGATGTTTATGAAAACTGTTTATTATTGAACAAAGTCTTCCAGATAACTTCTACGTTGTAAGTGTGCTACTAAAGGTCTGGCCACACCAAATCCAGTCGTAGTCCATGTAGTTGCAGTCCATGTGGACTAGCGATGTATGTCACACTACATGCGGTAAGAAGAACTGCTTAGAATTTTAAGTATATGACCAATTTACTGAACTAATTACATATTATACGCAGAGCTTGTACCTAGACAAATAATGACTATAGTTTCTCATGTAAAGTGAATGAATAAAAATCTTTTTAGGAAATAAACATGCTAAACCACACGAATGCATTCTGACACTTCATAGAATTTCAGACATCACTTGTCCACATACACTGCAACTGGAATAAGTGTGACCGAGTCCTTAATCAGATCATAGATAAAAATATACTGATTTAATATCGTAGGTATAATTATATTTTTAGCATATAGATAAAGTGGGCATTCTCCATGATGTGGATCTGAAAAAGAGCTGGAAATAATTTTTTTGAGCTCGAAATGTTTGGTTAACTATTATTTAGTAAATAGTTGACCAAACACAAAAACGGAAACAAAATTTCGTTTATTCCATTCTGTCCGACTAGTAGTTCGATGATCGAACTGTTTGGACAAAAATATTCCAATCTGTTAGACTGGCCAGTCGAACAATTTCGACACACAATTTTTTTGTTTCGGTTTAATGTAGACTGGTTACGAAATCGATAAACAAATTAAGCATTGAGAATCCCACTTCTGTTTCTATGTCGAGCTTTTCCATTAGTGTTTATTCAAAGGGCTATATTTTATACTTTGACGTATTTCTAATACTGAGTCATTTGAAGCTGTGAAGCCATTCCCTCGCTGACTCCTTGCACAGGTTTCGGCAAAACGGTGAGACTTATTAGTTCGGTACATGCGCGGGTAAAATTTTGACAGCTCAAAGTGACTCATTATTGGAGTTAATAGTCTACGCTTCGTGCGTCTTCTATCTCGCTCGCGCATTTAAAATGTTTTGTCGATATAAAATTATTGTACTTATGTGAAACTAAAGGTGCATCCAGACATCGCGAGGCATGCGCTGTGAATGGTTCGTCACGTAAGCCTCAGGCTGTGGGCGGGTGCTCACTGTGAGCATTCGCCGCATCACATACGTACGTCGCGAGTGCGAGCCTTGCGTTGCGTGTGGACGAATGTTTTTAGGTTAGTTCGCAAGCATCAAGTGATAGAAAAGGCGAGGCAATCGTGACGAACAGTTCGCGACGCATGCCACGCGATGTCTGGATGCACGCTTCGACCAAATAATTCACTTTCTTTCATCGAACGATGCACCCCGAAAAAAAAAGTATGTTCACGTAATTAAAAATCTATTTCAAATTCAAATTATTCGTACTGCTTAGATTTCACATTTCAACATTTTTGAAGGTCTAAAATGATTGAATGTGCTTATTCAATTATTTTATATTTTCAAATTGTTGAAATGCTTGAGCAAAATAGAGTATGCACAAAGCACATTCCCTTAAATGTATATTTTAATCATTAGTAGCGTTATTAATAAACGCAGAAATCTATATAATATCCTAGAAATAGTTTTTGTCTTTTTCGCCCTTTCAAATTATGAACTCATTTGAAAAAGACAAAAAATGGAGTAACTTCAAGTTACTTCAAAGCTACTCCGCGTTTATTAATGAGGGCGTATTATTATAGCAATGCATTTATTATTGATAATGGTGATGAAAGTAATTTTTTACTAAAACAATTATGACTTCTTAGTATTTAGATAAATCGTGAAAGCCATATTATTTTAAAGAAATGATATACGACATGTTCGAGTTTAAAGTTATTATGAATAATATATTTTATCATTTTAAATACAGTGTTCTTATTTAAATTCTTAATTCTCTGCGTGGATTGTGTTGGACTCTCCGCGTGGCTGGTTGGAGCCTGGGTTGCAGGTGGTTCCTGTGCATCTCTCTCTGATCATCATGTCGTTGCTGCTCGCACTGACGGATCTCGGCCATTTGCTGAATTTTTATTTTCATTCTTATCTGATAAAAATATAAAGTCAAAGTAATTTATTGATAAACATATGTTTATAGGTCAGGAAATTGTAATATTATTATTTAAGAAATATAAAGGTAATAACCTCAGAATACAGAGTTCTTTCTCTATTCTGAGGTAATAACCATAAAAAAATTGATGAAGCAAAAGTACATACATTATTCATGTTATATATTAGATTTTTTACCGTCAGCGTTTACCAACTCATTAAAATCATAAAACGCTTGATCGATAAGCCAGCGTCTAAATTTAAATTTAAAACAGCTCAGATTGGGTGCACCTGTCACTGTTTTTGGCACTATCGGCCCCATAACGTGCGTCCACGTATATAATTGTACATACATGACCAGAATGTTGGATACTCAGTTTCAAGAAGTGAGCGAAAGTGTGAGGACATGAAGACATAAAGCGGCTTCGCAGTTTACAAGTGGCCGTGGAAAGCAATTTTTTAAACTAGCACTTCATCAAAACGCGTGAAGATTCATTATAAATTATTATAACACCGGCTTACACTCAACATTATCGTGAGTGTAAGCCGGTGTTATAATATTTTTTAAACTAGGTTCAAAATTATACCTTATTTGCAAAATGTATAAAAAGAATTTTCTTAATCGGTTCATAAATGACTGGGTTCTGAGGAAACAAATATTAAAAACGAAAACTAATTTGATATTGATTTGACCTTTCTTTTTTGAAATCGGGTGTCACGTCCGTGCAAACCTAGAATTCGCGCGGCGGATTCCGCGGATTTGAAACTTTGGCTACCCTAGGCCTATGGAAGGTTGCCGCTCCCGACTAGGCAACGCACGAAAAATTTAATGATTTATGTTTAAGAATAACGAAAATAAAAAAAATATTCGGTACATTTTTTTTTTCACACACGATCATCTGACCCCAAACTAAGCAAAGCTTGTGATGTGGCTGCCAGAGACTGATATCATACATATAAAGTTATAAATACATACTTAAATAGCTATTAACAACCAGATATAGAACAAACACAAATGAAAAGAAAGTAAAAAGAATTAAAGTAAAAAAAAAAGTTATAAATTTATCTCAAGCAGTCTTTAGAATTTTATTTGTGAGTAACAATGAACTGTTATTCACAAATTTTCTTTTGCCTGCATGGCCTCAGCAAACTTCTAAAACTCGGTTTCGCTGAGGGCGCGACGCGACTACTAAAAAAAACCTTACCAAGTATTGCTGCCTAGGCCCCGGCCTACTCGACCTATATTTCCCCATAGGGAAATCCGCCCCTGGGTAGAATAAGAATTTGTATGTATACCTTTGTATAAAATATCCAACATACAAGTGTGGCTAGTATAGTCAGTGCCATACCCCAGATTTGTTCAGTATTGGGAAACATATCATCGTCTGGATGGCCATTCTTTTCGGGTTCATCACAATTACAAAACGATACTATAAAGAGAAACATTTTACCACTACTTGTACAAAAAACTTACTGCAAATTTATGTGACAAATTCGAAATGCCAAAAATAAAGCTGCACAGATGCAGAAAGCTAATTCATAAAAAATCTTTTTTTACATAAAATACTGTTCTCGTGAAAGTTTTTATTCTATTTCTTGAATAGAAAATCCTTAACAGTCATCTGACAAAGAGAATGTATTATACACAGAAAAGAAAAATTACTGGCACAGAATGGGCGGACGAATTTTCTCTACATAAAATACGTATCGAAATCCATACACATTTTAATTTCGAAATTCAATATTTGTATAGAATTCAATACGTATTTTAAGTCCTTGTAGTTTTATTCCTCCGCTAGGAGTAATAGTGTTCCGTGTTTTATTCTTACTTCGCCCACTGTGAATACTAGCAGTCTGACAGGGTGAACCAAAGCAATTTTCATACTTCCGAATAATTACATACATATTTTTTTTTTTTTAAATAGGTTTACATTTTGGTTTGGTTGGTTGGTAAGTTTGGTATTGGTCAATGAATAGAGATATAGACATAGTGTTTTGCTTCTTTTACATCATCTAGGTATGTTTTAAACTCACTCTGAGCTTGTAAACTTTAGAGTAATAAGAAAATAATAAAAAAACGCAGACACCGTCAAGTGTTTTATTAAACTTAATAGTTAAACATCTAAGACTTAAACATGAAAGTTATTAAATCCCTCAGGAGTTTCATGTATTAATTTTCAAATAGGAATCACGCTGTCCCATTGATGAACACCTTGGTGACCATTGGCGATAGTTTTGTGCGACCCAAGTGCTTATGAAGGCACTCCACTAAATCAATGTTGAAATCGTTTTGCTTCTCCGTGAGATAAGCGAAGATAGGCATCAGGACAGTTCCGAATTCTTCTATGTTTTCGTCGATCAGTAGCTCTGTGGTCATGGCCGCTTTTCTGATTACTGACTGGACCTGGTCGTCTGTTATAGGATCCGAGATGAATTTATACTGGAAAATACAGATACAGTTTAATTACATTATTAAATTTATATAAAGTTACCATACAGTGTTACACGAAACTGTGGTACTGTCTTCCATGGGAGTAGCCAAGGTTTAATTTAGGGATTGGCAAAGAATATTTATCTTAGTTCTAGGTCCGAAAATTGCCTTAGTTAAACAATAATCATATAAACAACTATCCTAACATTGAAACTGTCGGTCGGCCCGGTGGTCCCGGACTGTCCTGTTGTGCTGGACAGCTCATGGTAGATTTACATCATAAATATTTTGTTTCACTCACTCCAGTATCATTTTATGTGCTGTTATCTTTATTGTTTGTTAGTCACGTCTGCTTAAAAAACCAGTGAAGGTTCTGCTAAATATAAAAACAACCATAGACTACAAAGTATAGTCTTAGCTAAGACCGCGCTAAGTCTGGTTCGGACCATCGTCTCTGAATTTTAGTCTTAGTCAAAGGAGTTTGCTGTTGCTTCCAAGGATGTTGCGTCAAGGTTTATAACTCGGCTGAAACCGCGGGGTACAGCTAGTTATTAATATAACTGATATCATTTGTGGTATCTCTTCATGAGATCCGACTGGAAAACACCAAGGACCCAATCAGCTCAAATAGGTAACCTGCCAAGGTTAGCAATTTACTCACCCTCATAATATACATGAAGTTCCTATAACAGTAAAAGAGGCAGGCACAAGAATCTCCTGTGCGATTGGTCTGCTCGGCGATAGTCAGCACTGCTACAGCAGCTTGAAAAATGTTCAGAATCATGTTGTTATCAAACACTTTTAAACTCTCCCATATTTCACACCATTCTTGCTGAGTACATGAGCAAAGTATCTGAAAAAAATTATGAAACATCATTATATTATACCCAGATGGAATGGAAAAGGTATTGTTATATTTTTTTTTTTAATGATGTCTTTGTTAATCAATCTCTTTTGAAGACAATAAGCATTATTTTGAACTGTTGTTTGGGGTACGAGGTTGTGAATCATTGTTAGAGTCTGGCTAATGAAAGTAGAGATTGAAAAAGCGCGCCAACTTTAAAAAAATCCGCTTGGCAACCCCAAAATTAATATGAAATGCAAGAGAGTTTTGGCGCCAACGCAGGAAAAAACATGTCGGCTCGTTGGATTATTTTCCTAAACTTGTGTATTTTCGAGTGTTAATGTGTACTAAATGGTGAATTATTATTCATTAAGTGCTCGTAAACGTGCTCGAGTGTGGGCAAGTGATATAACGAGGTGAAATGTGTCTTTTCGTGTTGTTTCCAAAACTCCATAGGAGCCTCTTGTAAAGTCTTCACCACTTTACAGGGGCATGAGTTCAACTTGACCGTGACTTACTTAGCTTGACTCTGACTGTGACTATGACTTGTTTGACGCTAATAAGACAAAATGAACTGTTTAATATTACGAGTAAAGGACATTGAATCCACGCTCATGAAGATTTTAACAAAAAAAAAAAAAAAAATTAAATGCAAGGAGTTTTGGCGCCAACGCGGAAAAAACATGTCGGCTCGTTGAATTATTTTCCTAAATTTCTGTATTTTCGAGTGTTAATGTGTACTAAATGGTGAATTATTGTTCATTAAGTGCTCGTAAACGTGCTCGAGTGTGGGAAAGTGATATAACGAGGTGAAACGTGTCTTTTCGTGTTGTTTCCAAAACTTCATAGGAGCCTCTTGTAAAGTCTGCACCACTTTACAGGGGCATGAGTTCGACTTGACCGTGACTTACTTAGCTTGACTCTGACTGTGACTATGACTTGTTTGACGCTATTAAGACAAAGTAAACTGTTTAATATTACGAGTAAAGGACATTGAATCCACGCTCATGAACATTTTAACAAAAAAAGAAAAATGAAATGCAAACATTACTGTGTTCTGACTATGTTACAATAAAAATTAATAATTTACAAGTCTCGAGTGAGATTATTCCAGGTATTTCATACTAATTTTTGGGGTTCCAATGCAGACATTTTTAAATTTGCCGCGCTTTTGCAGTCTGTACTTTCATTAGCCAGACTACTATTTTTTTCCAAAACGGCAGGACCGATTTGAAAGCAGGTTTTATTGCGGCGTTTCTTAGCTGATCACAATTTTTATTACAGTTTAAAAGATATAACCTCTTATCCTAAATGGTTGTGAGTTTTTTAAATCAAATTTTGCATGTTTGACTTTAAAGTACTGTCATGTACCAACCAGTGATAAGCAGGATGTCAACTGACTCATGTTCATAATATTGGTGATAGTCAGGCCGCCAACAATTTCCAAGTAGTTTGAGCCAGGTGGGTCCCACAACGCCCTGTAGTAGTACATATTTAATTCTTTCAGATCTTTCACTTTGCTCTTCAGCCAAAGCCTTTGATTTTCTGAAATGTAAAAACACGTACAGTTATATTATTGTCATTATGATGTTCAGTCGAATAGGTATTCTTTATAAGAAGTAGTAAGTTCTTAGATAGAATATAGAATTGAATGTGGATGGCTAATTAGTATTGGGTAGTATTTAAACAAGCGAATATAACTTCAAATTAAAGGTGTCAAAATGACTGAATATTGAGGGAGAGTGGCATAAACAAAGGGAGGCCTATACCCAGCAGTGGGTCATTCAGAGCTGATGATGATAATTACTGAACTACTAACAGCCGCACTCACAGCAGCACTCAGAGACGTTACTTAAGCTAAGGAATACTTAAAATTGCTCTGTCTCGTTTTCATGTGTGACAATTTCCGTCAACGAGAAGTTGACAGAGCAATTTTAAGTATTCCTTAGCTTAAGTAACGTCTCTGAGTGCGGCCGTAAGTGGGCGAATACAAATGTTAAAATTGGCTCACATTATATTCAACATTATGCATATACATATTTATTTACATATACATATATACATATTTTATTTCAAGAATGCTTCCTCATATCCTAATCGAGGTAACCTGACAGAATTCGGATTTGCACTCATAGAGGGCTTGTGAAGGAAGATTTTAAACCGTTATAAAAAAAAAAACCACAAAGGCTAAGGCAGGAGCGAAGAGAAGCTTACACACCTTAGGCTTTTTAACCTGACAGAATTTGTTGCCTTGATATTTAATATTCATTTGATATTACAGTCGCTCACTCAGTAATTCCAGTCGGCCACTTAGATTTTTAATATGCATCAATGGTCTTTTTAGTAACCCATTTTCATATTTTTTACAAATAAATTTTTTAGTCGACTGCTTCTAACTTTTCACAAAAATAATTTAATACCGCCCAAGTAGTATACATACTCTCATTTTCAGATTTTTTATTTACTTGATATTTATCTTGCTGCATGTTATGTCCCAAACCAGACATTTGAAACTATGGATTCAACATCGAGGCGCCAAAAAGGGTAACAAAGTGCAGTGATGTTATGCTCTCTATGCCATTTGAGAAATTATGACTCATTTATGCAAGTATAGGAATATGCTTGGTTTTGGAAATGGTTGTTTATTTCAAAATCAGGCCACAATTTTAGTAGTTTTATAATTATGTTGAATCTATAGTTTTATATTTGCATATTACATACATATAATTATAATAGAAGATACTTATGTAATATCTTCTAGTAGGAGGGCCAAAAGTTATAGGAAATATACCTGGTATCTCTCCGTTGTACGATTGAAATAGAGTTGTCTGTATATCTATAGCCAAGTTTAGTGTAGCCGGGGAATTTGGGCTGAATGTGTTTATATCCCATCTGACTAAATCTAACACCTGTGCTAGCATTGCCAGCATTGGTGCCCGGTATTCTATCAACTCCTGTAGTTTATACGCTTCCTTCATCAATTTAAGTTGTACATACAAGCTGCCAATATCTTTTTCCAAAAGTGCCTTGTGAATATTGGTCATGATTATTTGCAGCAACAATTTTGTCCCAGGAATAATGTCAGCACTCTTCAAACCACAAACAAATTGGATGAAATTGTTCTCTTGTGCCTCATTATCTAAAGCTGTAAACATTTTCTGTGTGATTTGAATTATGCAGGATTCAGTCTCTGTGTTGTAGTAGTGATCAGAAAATTTTTCCAGTAACTTCATAACCCTTAGCATAATCTGGGTCTGCTGCATATTTTCAGAAGCTAATTTAAATATTCTCATCAGTACTTGTTGGGGATTTTGGAGGAATAATGTTAATACATCAGTCAGATCTGAATCTGGCGATGCAATGAGCTTGTTGAACACAGACGTCATTGTATCCACGAATTGTGGAGTCTCTTTCATGTCTACAAACATGTTATTACAGAAATGGTTCTCCAAAATGTCATATTTCTTTGATAAGTCACATTTCTCAAATACTTGAACTGCCAACAACTCTACAAAATCTTTGTTATCTAACTCAAGAGTGTGGTATTGCTTCAATATTGTGTAAAGTTTGAAACATTCATCTTTATCATACACATTCAGATTTGATTGGACAATTTGAAGTAGCTCTATGTTTTGGCACAATTTTTCTTTATGAACCAGTGCTTTGATCCAAGCTTCACTCTCTTCACTGTTTTGTTTAATATTTTGTAAAATATCATTGTCTTCAGTGGCATTGATTTTCTCCTTCATTTCAATAGGTTTGCGTGATATCAGCTGGAGCATGTTGACTACTGGATGCTCAACCAGGGCGGTTAGATTGGCCAGTTTATTGTGTACTTTGTAGCACAATTCACCAACAGTTTGTTGCATGGTCTTGCCATTTTCCTCAAACTCACTCCAGCAACAAAACACATCAACACTAACATCCATGACGAGTACTTTACACGTATCCAGCAGAGCAGTGTTAGCATTATTTAGACGCTCTAGCAAAGTATTATTCGAACTGTCACAGATATTGTAAGTGGGGTAATCCTTTTTTATGCTTTCTTTCACATGTGTTAGCTTATAGATTTCAGATCTGGCCGTGTTCGCTTCCAGTTTGCTTGTGAATTGTGTCAAGGAATCATCTATTAACTGCAGCAGAGAATAAACACTCCTACCCTGGTATTTATAAAGCTCAACCGTTTGAAGTGCATTTAATTTGTGATTGTTCGGTGGTGTAATATAGTACTTCAGACATTGCTGGAAGTTATTGAAAGCCACTGTCGACTTGTTCTCTAGTTGAGAGGATTCAAAGTTAAACAAGTGGAGCCTGCAAATGAGTGTGTAGCACACTGAAGACAGGAGTTGCAGCTGTTCAAGACAATCAAGTGGACTGAAGTATTTGAAGTGCTCCAGAAATGCTCCGGCCACTTCAAGAGCAAGTTGAGGATTGGCATAAGATATTATTTCGGAGATAAACCTCTCCAAGTGGAGATTCCACATCAATTCGCACATGAGACATTTTGGAATGGTAGGTGTAGTCCAAATGAGTGTACTTATTTCATCCAGTTCAACCAGCTGCTGAAGCTCTGGCAAGTCTGCGTTTAAAACAATGTAAAGAGCGAATTTCCTGACTTGGGAAATGGCTGATGTTGAGATTTTGCCATCAATTATGTACTGGCTTTGTTCAAGAAATGTTGATAAACTCGCGATCACAAAATCGATAGCATCTTCATTGCCTGAAACAAACAATTACATTTGAACAACTTGCTGCAGGTTCAATGCAGCAATGAAGTAGGTACGGCGGTACGGACTACGGAGTTAGCTCTAAGCTAGAGGTAGACCATCGTAGGCTGGATGGAACTCTTTATCCGTAATGTGCATACATTCTAAATTGTAATAACTCACCGCCTTTTGCTGTTAATTTTGAGAACTGATGAACATTATCTGCAGACAAAATTGTGCCTTGAAAAACGGATAGTTCAGGAGTGAAGTCCATCGTTTCGTTTTCATTGATATTTTGTTTACAATTTGATTAGCTCAACACAACAACGCTCACACTGAGCAAGTGAATAAGAGTTCATAGTTTAATTGATGTATTGTAGCAAGCAGAAACTTATTTTCAATAAAAAATTATTTGCCGGTCGGTTGTTGTTAACTCAAAATAAAGAAAACAAAAGAAGAAGCCACAAGCAAGGATGCCAAGGCTGTCTATAATGTACAACATGATATTTTCCGACACGATATTCCACGGCATGATAATGTACAGCATTATAATTGAAGTACATGTACAATTCAATTCAATTCATTTAATCTTTTCTCAAGTAGGTATACTATGATACACTTTTGAAACGTCACAAAAACACAAAGCTAAAACCTAATACAAGAAATAGTTTATAAACAATACATTTGGTAGAAACAACGAACTCACACCCTCACAACAAGGTGTTCCCAAGTATCAGTGGTAGAAAGCTACCAAACTTGTTTGGTAGGTTTGCACGACTCAATTTTATAACATTAAAATAATAAAATAAAATCTTCTTTAACACAGTTAAAGAGTAGTAAAAATTTAAAATTAAAATGTCAAATTATGTTAAATTGTATAAAATGTCAAATCTATGTAAAATAGTAAAAATTCAAATTGTAATAATTAAATTAGATTAAAAGGTTATATTATTATTTCATTCTTTACAGTTACTTGAAGTTACTTGCAGCCATGTCAATATTTATTCTTTGCCATGCCTTATTGTCTTTCACAAATTCGTCCACTTCGTAATACGCTTTCTGTAACAATAGCTTTTTTAGTGTTATTTTAAAGGCAGCCTCTTTAAGGCTCGTCAAGGTTGCAGGCAGAATATTATAAAATTTTATGCAGTTCACTGCGAATGATTTGCTTACTTTTACAAGCCTAGTCTTTGGCAATAAATACTTATCTCTGTTCCGAGTATTATAAACATGGTTGGCCCCTTGTGTAACATAATTTCGCAAGTTTTTTCTTGCATACAAAATACAAGCAAATACATATTGACATGGCATTGTCAGAATGTTAAACGTTTTAAACCGTTCTCTCAGGGTGTCTCTCGATCCAAGCCCATAAATTGCTCTGATAGCCCTCTTCTGTAGCACAAAAATTGATTTAGCATCTGCCGAGTTTCCCCATAGAAGAATACCATAATTCATAATAGAGTGGAAGTAGCTAAAATAAACTACTCTGGCAGTGTCAACATCGGAGCATTCCCTTATTTTCCTGACGGCGTACGCTGCTGAGCTTAATTTACCTGACAGTTTTTTAATGTGAGGCCCCCACTGAAGCTTGGCGTCTAAGGTAAGACCTAAAAAAATTGTGTCGTGAGAGACGGTTAATGCTTCATTGTCTATTTTAAATGTGTTCAGAGATCTGTTGTTAACCAAAGTGAAGTTTAGACATTTAGTTTTTTGTGCATTTAGAGCTAAGTTATTAGTGCTGAACCACCCAGAAATTTTGTTGAGAGCTATATTGATTTCATCGGTACTTACGACTTTTCGGTTAATGTTAAATAATAGCGAGGTATCGTCAGCAAACAAGATTATCTTAGCGAACTTTTGGACGAAAAACGGCAGATCATTTATGTACACTAAAAAAAGGAAAGGACCAAGAATAGAACCCTGAGGAACTCCCACATCCACAGTCATAGCATCAGACAGTACACCGTTCATGTCAACCTGCATAGTTCTAGTCGATAAATATGATTTTAGTAGTTCAAGTGATCCACCCCTAACGCCGTAGTGATTCAGCTTATTAAGTAAGATGCAGTGGTTTACGCAGTCAAAGGCTTTTGAAAGATCGCAAAAAATTCCTACGGCATCCTGTGCCTTTTCCCATGCATCATAAATATTTTCTACAAACGTTGTTATGGCGTCCGTAGTAGAACAACCTTTTGAAAAGCCAAATTGTTTTTCATACAAGACACCTTTGCGGATGAAAAAGGAACTAAGCTGTGTTAAAATAATCTTCTCAAAGATTTTGCTAAAAACTGGTAATATCGATATAGGCCTATAATTACCTGGTTCTTTGGTGTTCCCACTCTTGAGCAAAGGCAAGATTTTTGCGCATTTCATCAAGTCTGGGAATATGTTTTGATCTATGCAACTGTTAAATATGTTGGAAAGATATGGTGCTAAGGTTTCAACGATATGAGTTGCAAATTTTACGGATATACCCCAGATATCTTCCGATTTTTTTGATTTTAGGGAGGAAAAGGTTTTCAAAATCGTCACTGGAGTGACTTGATGAAAACGAAAGTCAATGGGATTGCGACTGACATTATCTTTGAGAAATTCAAGTGCTGCATTCTGACAAGTGTTGAGGTTTTTAGTGGTTTCAAGTGGCACATTGTTAAAGAATTGAACAAATTTGTTAGCAACTTCTAAGTTGTCTTCAATTACACCACCATTATGAAGTAGTTTAATTTTGCGCACTTGCTGACTTGATTTGCCAGTTTCATGTTTAATGATCGACCAGGTGGTTTTGATTTTATTAGTTGATTTCCTTATTTGTCTATTAATATATATAGTTTTGGCTTGTTTGCATACCCTTTTAAATATTTTACTGTAATTTTTAATATGATTTAAAAATCTTTCATCATGTCTATAATCGAATCATCAAGTACATCGAATATCATGCTGTACAATCCATGTCGTACAATACTGGCCGTCAATTATCAGCTCGTGTCTATTAAGTACGGCAAGGAATGCACAGCCAGGATTGTACAGGCAATAATCCGTGTATGTGGGAAAAGTCCACGTTTTATCGGGCTGTACATTATTGTGCCGTACATTATCATGTCGTGCAATACGGGCCGTGTTTTGACGAAACGGGCCGAAAATGTACGACCAATAATGTACAACATGATAAAAGGTGGCATCGCCCGTATTGGCTAATATTCCTGAAATGTCTCTGCTCTTATTGGCTGTTGAGTCTATGACGTCTGTCGATTCCATGCTTCGTTTGAACAAGATAGTGTAAGATAGTCACAGATAAAAAATATGAGAACCATCAAAACTTTTTGATGGTGACGCGGAGTGAGGAGTACAACTGTGTTAGATCTGTCACTCATTTCGAACCTAACCAACTCAAGTCTGACTCCAGGTGGGCTCCCGCCAGAAGCTCTTGCGGTCGCCCCTGAGTATCGCTTCGCCACACTCGACCTTCGCTTCACTACGGAGGTCACCGGCTCGCTTCGCTCGCCACCTCCCCCCTTCGCTCCGCTCGGTCTCGTATGGCTCGCTCTCACTCAGGACCTCCCTAGAGCTTCTGGCTCCCGCGCTTTTTATATACACTCTAGGGGTAGGGACCACAAGACTAGGTGGAGTCGGGGTGCTCTGTGTCGGTTCTGTGGCCCATTTCGAACCTAACATACTCAAGTCGGAGTGCTCTGTGTCGGATCTGTCACTAATTTCTACCTAATACACTCGAGGTGGAGTCCGATGTCCAAGTCTAAAGGAAGCTTCAGATTTGAATTTTTATGGTCACCAATTATCGTGCTGTACAATATTGGGGTGTGCATTATTGAATCGTGTCAATAATGTACGGCATAATATTGTACGCCACAATATTGCACAGCATGATAATTCGTGTACTTGTACATCAAATATCATGCTGTACATTATTGTGTGTGCATTATTGGGCCGACCTGATAATGTACGGCATGATAATGCACGACACGATATTGTACAACATGATATTCCATGTACATGTACACCAATTATCATGCTGTGCATTATTATGCCGTACAATATCATGGTGTACATTATCTGTGTCGTACATTATTGCCTCCCGGATGCCAATTGCCATCACGATGCCGGGAAGCAATAATGCACGACACAGATAATGTACGACATGAATTTGTACGACTTAATAATGCATAGCATGATAATAGGGTATTTGACTACTTTTGGGAAACTATTGCACATTATTGTTTGATATAAAATAATGTATACTGCATTTATATTTTCTGGATATCAGTCGTATTTGCGATATAAATCGATGTTAAAGTTTGAATAAAAAAATATCGCGCCAAAACGCAGACCTGCGTCATAGCTCCGATCACGTGACTAATTGACGTCACACAAAACAAAACAACTGCAGCCAGGCTGCAAAAGTTTGATGATTAATTAATTTCTAATAGAAGTAATGGTTTATAAATATTGTGTAGTGCCAAAATGTACAAATACTTCCATAAAGACACTGGAAAATCTATTTGTTCCTGTTCCAATGCACCCAAAACTCCCCAAAACTCGAAAAAAGTGGTTGGAACCAATCTAAGGTTGGAACTAAGTAGCTCGTAGAGAACCCAAAAGTATTGGAGCTAATTCAAGTGTTTCTATGTGCGAAGATCATTTTGAGGTACATATTTGAGTCTATATATTTCTATTATAATTTGTGTTTTTATTGCAACACTATTTTATGTACTGTTACTTTCTTTTTAAACATTGTAAAGCTCGACATAACCTAACAAAATAGTTATATCCACTTACTACAACATACTTTTTGTACAACTTGATTGAATGTTTTGCTTGGAGAACAATTAAAAATTAATACTGATATTGTAGTTTTTACGTTTTGAGTTCTGCAGCGTAAAAACAATGACGTGGATTATTATTAAAGAAATATGCAACCATAAAAACATTAATTTTGGGTAAGTTACTGCTGTCTGCTTGCACAAAATGTTTCTCCATTCTCACATTTAACCTCCGGAATGTTTTTGGTGAAAATTTCTGGATAAATCGCTCTCAAAATAGCTTTACAACATTAAATTCGCAAATATCAATACAAAATCTGTTTGTTTAGATTTGTGTGACGTCACTAGGGATGAAGCCAGTTACAGACCGTTTTCGATCACGTGATCAAATGTCGAAAATACAGTTATTTTATTCGCGTTTTTTACAAAAAATAAGCATATTTTTATCAAAAAATCAATGAAATATGCTTTTTCATTATGTCATGTTTATGGATGGCGTCAATTGGCATAATATTTTTAATACAGTCAAGTACCCTATTGGTGTACATGCACATGGAATATCATGTTGTACAATATCGTGCCGTGCAATATCATGCCGTACATTATCAGGTCGGTCCAATAATGCACAAGCGATAATGTACACTATGATATTCGATGTACATATACACCAATTATCATGCTGTGCATTATTGTCGTACAATATCATGCCGTACATTATTGACTCTGTTTATTAATGTACACCCCGATTTTGTACACCATGATAATTGGTGTACATGTACATTGAATATTATGCTGTACAATCCATGTCGTACAATACTGGCCGTCAATTATCGGCTAGTGTCATGTTGTACAATATAGACACCCACGATGCCATGGGAGCACGTGCATGGGAGCATGTAAACCACAGTAAACTATGTAAAGCAAAGATGTAGTATATTTTTTTTCTTTGATGTAAAGAATCAAGAATGTTTTTTTTAAATATATTATTCGCCCATCGGGCAGGCTAAAGCCTTTAAGGCCATACTGCCTGTTCATCTGTTTTGCATAGTCTATCAAGAGTGAATTTAAGGCTTGAGAGGCTTGAATTTGAGTTGGTTAACGTTGTAGCAAGGATGGTATATATACCCTTTGCATTATAGCAAGCCAAGTTATTATTCCAAGTGAATAACTCTGTATCCATAGTCATTAAATAAATTAAGAAATTGCTTTGCTGTTAGTGTTTCGGCGCCAAAGTAAAAAATATATAAAAACATGTCTCATTGTTTGTATTATTTTCTTAAACTTGTTTATTATCGTGGTTAGTTATTTATTAAGTGTAAGTGATTGTGAGAATGTGATATAAAGAGGTAGAACATGTATTTACAGGTTGTTTCCAAAACTCCATAGAAGCCTATCATAGTAAAGTGTACTAGTATTATTTGCAATATCACTGTTTCAAAAGTGAAAAGCAGTGTGTATAACTCGTGCTCAAAACGCACTTTATCCTTGACATAAATATCCGCCCTCACCTTCGGCTCGGGCTGATAAACGTCTCGGCTTCCCTATAATTCGCAGTGATGAGGTAATCCTGGTTGATGACACTACTAACAGAAAACAACATATGGAAAAACTAAAGACGGATATTATAACATTGAAAGAAATTAGCTAATGAAAAAATTACTTTTTGGGTCCCTTTAGCGCTGTTCGCGCCGTTGGTTTGATTAAGAAAACACTCACACACACACACATTATGTACGAAACTATATTTGAATAAAATAAAATACAGTGTTCTATTTATTTTTGGAGAGCTTTAATAAACTGTGAAGATTTCTGGAAGCACTTTTGAACTGGGGATCTATAAGCAACGCTTTCTCGTACATTTCCTTTGCTAAATCATATTTTTTCCAGCGATGGTACAAGACACCTGTAACAAAAAATAATATTCAAAAATGTACATTCATGTTGTTACTGGCTCTAACTGCCAAACTAGGTGTCGGAAACCCGTTTCTTGGTCGTAACCTTCGACCAAATAAAGTCGTGACAAGTTCTTTCCATTTGTCATGTGCTAATGCTAAGGTTGTGTACATTCAGTTTAACTACACTTTATTTAAACAAGAAAATTACACATATTTGAAAGAAACTGTTTAATTCTTATAAAAGCAGGTTTCATCGTGGTGGTTCTTAGCTATTTTTAATCCAAATCTGTCTTTCACTAGGTTTTTTATTTTAATTTTAATGTTTACTTGTGAAGTTGTGACATATATTTTTCTCACCTAAGTTTGCATAATGTATGGCTTGAGCAGTGTCATTGAACAGATTAATAGCTTTTAAGAAGTGACGTTCCGCGTCTTCATACCGATCCATTTTTCCGTACACATTGGCGATGGCAAAATTAACTGACGGCGATTTCGGTAGCTCCATTAACGCCTTCGGTATGACTTGTAAGGCTTTTTCGAATTGACCTGTAACCAAAATAAGTGGGTACTGATAAATAAAGTTGTACGTATTACGTACACAATGATCAGCAATCATCATGAGCAAAAAGTAGCAAAGTTAGTGCAGGAACAATTGGCACATGTACACAGGACAAGTATTGTGGGACAGGCGATCGAGATCCCCTCGTACCCTCTTCAGTCCGCCAAAAATATCTAAATATTGCACAATTTTTTCCATTGCGTCTCTATAAGTAGCCGTAGGAATTTTTGGTGCCAACCTAAATAAACAAGTCGTCTCAATCGAGATATAATACCAATGGTAATCTCGGTGGTCGTCTCATTGTATTATTTCCACAAACTCGTGTATTTTAGAGGTTTATTATGTGTTCGTGGACGTGCTCGAGTGTGGAAGTGATATAACGCAGTGAAACATGTTTTTTCGTATTGTTTCCAAAACTCCATAGAAACCTCTTGTAAAGTCTCCACCACTTTACTAGGGCATGACCGACTTGATCGTGACTTACTTAGCTCTACTCAGTCTACTTTGGGACTATGACAATTTTGACGATATTTAGGAAAACTTGATATTTCAATACTTGACTCTGGCAAATGCACAAGTGCGACGCCAAAACCCTTACAGACGAAAGAATAAAAAAGAAATTGCCGTGTAGTCTGGCGAATCAATCTCTTCTAAAGGTCTATAGGTAGCCAGTTAAGGGAATTACAACTTTCCTAGGAAGGCTTCGATCAAAAATTTGGAAGGTTATAATTTTGTATCAACGCGTGCCTTTGAATGCTGTTAAGAATATATGATGGTGGCTCCCTCCTATCATTTACCTCTAAATCTCTACAGATAAATTGCTTGTACTGTAGATAGCTTTATAACATAATCAAGAAAGATTGGACTGAATTTGATCCGATTCAGGTTTGGAAAAAAAGAGGAAACAAAGTGTGGTAAATCACAAATTATATAAACCTTTAACCTGTATTATCCAAAAGTGCCAACAGATTAGTCCAGGCCAGATTGTGTTTAGGGCTCAAGTTGATCGCTTCAAGCCAGGTGTCCATTGCCGCTTTGGTTTTGTTCATTTCCAAATGCTGCAATTTGAAGTGCTACATCATTACCAATTATAATAGAATTGTTTCTATTTTTGCGCGCAAACTATTTGTGCGTCAAAATCAAAATAGAAAATATAGAACTGTCTTGCGAAACACAGACGGCAGACTGGAAGTTTAGTAGTATATAATTATCAGCTATGTACTATTGGCTACTATAATACTAGTAGCCTTATTGGCCTCGCATAAGTAATCAACCTTTTCATTACGCTTTTGTCAGAGTCGCGGAAAGGGCAATGGAGTGTGCCATGTTAAGTAAGAGACAGATTCCTTGTGGCAAGGAACGTCTGCATCAGCGTTTTGCGCCTAAATCGCCCAGCCCTCAGTCCTCTTCCTCCCGCCGGACATCACGTGCGCGCATTGATGCATATAATCGGTAAACTATGAACTCTAGTTTTTTTCTATTCTACCCTACTAGGCAGGTTTTTTATCGGATATATTACGGAGTGTGCATCGGATCTGCATGATTTAATTCCTTCCTGCCCATTTTTCTATCGGACTGCCAGAGTGGGTGGTACGAAGAATCGTCACCGCTTTATGGTTGATATTCCGAAAACCCGTACAAAGCGCTTTGATTCCGCTTATATTGTGCGACCTGCTAGTCTGTGGAACGCGCTGCCTGAATGAGTGTTCCCGATAGTTACAATCTGGTTGTCTTCAAATCACGAGTGAATCTGTTTCTTCTAGGCAAGCGTGCTCCATCGTAAACCGCATCATCGCTTAACATCAGGTTGGCGGTCAATCGCAAGCCAATTTTTTTTTTATTACCTAAGGGTAGCTTTATTCAGTGCGACCAGGCAATGTAGTCAGTAACCGACAGTCTGATATGAGGAAATTCGACAAGGGACAAAAGACACGGATGTCGGAAACCGTACTATGCGAGTCCAGTGTCGCTGGACAGGAGACGTAGATAGGCCGGTGACGGCAGGTGGAGTAGTGCCTGGCAGTGTTTGCTGATAGCGGGTAAGCGTTCCTTCGGCGTGGTACAGACAACTAGCTCTGATGGGTTGACGACATCAGACCTATTGCAGATATTGAACCGAGACAGGGATAAATGGCACAAGGGAGAGGAGGCCTATACCCAGCAGTGGGTTGATGAAGGCTGACGATGATGATGATTAAGCTTTTAACGCAGCTGTCAGAGTGATTCCCAACGTGGATTGAGTGGTTGCTTTGCCAGTTCACATTGTTGGTTTACATAGAAAAGAGTATAGTTTGTGACGACTTCTTATGGGTGGCAAGTATTGCACTGTACATACCAGATTGCCCAAGTTGTAATAGCAGTCGGGATAGTGGCGGCGATACTTTAAAGCCATGTTATAGGCATCATGAGATTCCTTGTACTGCTTTGTATTTGCCAATACTATTCCTAAGTTCATCCATGCAGCAGGAAAATTTTGCCTGTGTAATAGATACAATAGCTAGTATAAATGTTGATCAGTGAGCATAAATATTACCACAACTAATAGTTGCATATAAAGTTTTGTCCATGCGGAACTACAGGGGCCTTACGGACAACACAGTATTACAGGCACCTAATCCGCTCAGTTGGAAAATCACGCGACCGCAAACCATATCTGGGCGCGATAAGGTTTGCGGGCGCGTGATTTTCCAACTGAGCGGATTAGGTGCCTGTAATAGCAGTTGTCCGTAAGGCCCCTGATAGAAACAGCAGTATAATGTACCCACCTACTAAATTAAATAGTACCATAACGACATTATGCTTAGTTTCGCTATCCTCCACTGGTAGATATAGCAACTTATTTGTTACCCTCCTCCGACAATAGGACAACATTGGGTTGATGTCAATAGGAGAATGTTTGTGTCGTTGGCCGCCACTGGTAGATATGGCAACTTGTTTTTTACTGATGTCTACTAGTACGGAACAATTTTTGTGGCAACAATTGACAACGGAAATAGACGATTTCTAGTATGTATCTTCAACCGGAATTTTGTTCACAATATTTATTTGACACTAGCTGCGCCCCGCAGTTTCACCTGTGTATTTCTAAAATAAAAGTGGGAGAGTCCCGTCAAAATCGGTCCAGCCGTTGTGGAGCAGATTTCTCTTCGTTATTTCAGGGTTGGTCCCATAGTAAAAGCTGTTTACAATGATGAGTACAATAACGTCCTTTCGGCCTAGTACAGTCTAAATGCGTAACCCTTTACATAGATTTTCCAATGCCTTGAGTGCAAACAAATATATACACATACACAAACTTGCACATTTACAATAACAGTGTGGTGTGATGTCGGTCGTACTGATGCACACTATTTTCTTGCCAATTTTCATTATGGTCGATTCACTCATTCAGTTGCAGTATTTATATTATTGCACCTATATTTATGTAGTGGTCACTTACTTGTAGCTGATAGCTTCCCTCAAGTACAACTCAGCCTCTTCATACTGTTTCAGATTCTTGAGCAAATTAGCCAAGTTGTTCATCGCTTGGTAATATTCAGGATACAACCTGTAATTAATAAATGATAACATTATTGTGTGGATCATGATTCACATCATGATCATCAGCTTTGTTTTTTTTTATGTGAAATATTTATTGGCGCTTATTGTGCCGTGGCTGCACGAAGGAGAACGAAACTGTAGAGCATGTGCTGTGGAATTTTGAAGCCACAGAAGAAACTAGAATCGCTACCGGTCTGCATGAGGCATCATTATCCTTCTCATCCATATCACCACAACAGCTAGACTGCTTTTCATCATCATTCATCTACGCCACTCTAGCAACTGTGCTAGCGCCGCAGAGCCTCGCTTCGGTATTTCAAGGAGCTGAGTTGGCTCGGACTAGTAGGGGGAAAGCGCGACGACAGTGCAGGACTTATCGCCCCTAAAAGAGTAAGAATAAGAGTATTGGCGCGCTTTGGCAGTAAAACCGACTTGTATGTTGTGACGGCAAACAGCATGACGCTCTCTTACGCCGTCATGTTTCACATCTGCCGGGCGTCATGTGATGGCCAATTTTTTTTATAAAAAGAGTCTCTAACAAATATGATGCAGTCCGCCTGATGATGACTGTCCCCTTGGGCCATTTTTTCCTGTTAAAGGAAAAAATACTTCGGTTCGTCCCCTGTAAAGCAGCTGGCCGTACTAATAGAGTTAAACTACAACTAATTATTACTAATTTAATTTATAATACGATTGACATGTAAAATAACATTTTATGAATAAAAAATATGAATATGACTAGTAGGTACAAGGTAAAAAAAATGCAGCACTTTTCTGATAATTTTTTATGGGTTATAGCAATGATAATTATATACTAGGTTATAGAGACGGAGACCCATCGCCTTTAATGTTAAAACAATTTTTTTAACGCAGTTCTCACACCTTTTCCTAATAACTGAATTTATAGTACACACTATTTTGTGTTTACATGGTACCTACATGTAACTGCGCCGAAATATTGGGAGGTCCATCCACAACCTTATCATGGTAAATATCCCGTTAATAATAATAATATAACCAAGTAACACAATTCGTATAAAATACTAAACTTATTATCATTATTTTACTGTATTTTTAACCGCCGACGCAAAACAGGGGTGTTATAAGTTTAACATGTGTATCTATCTAACACCTTCGAAGCGTCTTTACCCATTGTGATTTAGTTGTTTTTTTTTTTGTTTAAAAGGTACTTGATCAAGCGTTTTCTTAACTATGATTAATAACTATGATTTATGATTTGATGTTAGATAGATAGATAGGAACTCTTTATTGTGTACACCAGAAATAAAAATTACACGATAGAAAACACTTACGAGCTAATGCCACAAGTGGCGGCCTTATCGCTAAAAGCGATCTCTTCCAGGCAACCGTTGTTCCGGACCGGATGTTCTTAATTATGTTTTTATTTGGTTCAGCCATTTGAAGATTATCAGCTGACAACTGTTATATCGGGGGTTTAAAAAATATACTTGTCTTACTAACCTGATAGCAGCTTTATATTCTTCCAGGGCCCATACAGCATTCTGATTCGCATCTGCGACCTTCGCAATATTGTAGTGTACTTTGGCGTTATTGGGACACACCGAAAGACCGCTTGTGAACAAGTGATACTCTGTTCTCCACTCTAAAGACCGCTGCCAGCTTCGTAAGGCAAATGTCAGCAGCAGCAGAGAGTATAATAACACACTAATCTGAAAATAAGAGACATAAATTATATTAGCTGCAGCATGCGTTCTTACTCGTTTATTCTTAGTTTTAACTAATTAGATAGATAGATAGATAAACTCTTTATTGTTCACACCACAAATTTCATACACACGATATGATAATTACTGACTGGTATTAAAATTCAACAGGGTTTAATTGTTAATTAGTAACCAATCTCGGAGGCAGCTTCCGTACATCATGCTATGGACGTTTTTCATAGAATTTCATACATTACTTGTTCACATACACTGCAGCCACACCGGACAAGCTCTACTGGATTTGGTGTAACTAGGCCTAGTCATTACTATAATATCAGTACCAATGACCAACCTTACTGAATGATTTCCTCCTTCTAATCTTGGTCAATCCAATCGCAATAAGTGCGCAGTACCCAGCAGACGATATGTAAAGCACTCTCTCAGCTATGACAAAGCCAACTGGATAGAAGATGTTTGCTGCTGGTAGAAACGGTATTACCAAGAGTGAGGAAGCCAGTATGATATGTCTGGAATCATAACAAAACCTTCATGCATTGAACTATGGGTGCAAGCAGACATACCCCACTGCCAAGAATGTGACAATATGACTATGCACAACACATTGTGTAGTTTTTTAAACCTGTGTGCGTGTAGTGTTGCTGAGTGTTGAGAGTTTGTTATAGTGTGCATAAATGTAACTAGCCCTCTGCAAAGTGTCAAAAAAATATATTTGGTGATTATCATGTTGGCGTCTACCGTAGTTCATGTTAGAAGGTAAAAATATATTAAGTATATTTTCACCATACTGATATTATAAATGAAGTAGTAACTGTATTTGTGTCAGTTTATTACCTTTTTATGACTAAAGAGTATAAACCATTTTATGCATTTTAAAGTAGTTTATTTCTATGGGTTAATACGATCTTGATATTGAAATGATGTCGATTTTTCATCTAGATGGTGAAAATTAGAATTAACAGAATTGGTTATGTTAGAGAAAACTAAGCAAACATTTTAGAAATTGTTATACAATATTTACCTCTTGGTGTCATGTCTATTTTTGTTTTTTATCAAAGTCCAAAACAGAAATATGCCATAGAGATAGATCAAAGCCACTGGAACTATTCTGTAGTCGTTGATACTGCCTATGAGTGGTACGCAGCCCATGGACCAATCATAGCAGAGCCATTGAGGCCACACTAGTAATAAGGCATTTAGGAAGTATATGTAATTAGATGTTGTTATCTGAAAGTATGTAATGATTAAATTCTTCTTCCAAGAAAACTTGCTGAAACTTTGTATGTATAAACGTTTTTATTTTTATTACTTAGTAAAAGTAAGTTAATTGCTACAACCATTTCTATTTTTGCTTATTAAAAATATACATACCAAGTTCAAAATCAGACATGTTAAAATAAATCAATAATAATAACTTAATTATAGTATTGATAAACTTTTTTCAATAGATTGAAACATCATTATTTCTTTAGTCGAAAAATTAAGTATGGATTTATAATTAAAATTTTCTAAACTCTACTATTAGAGCTTTCAGAGCGTTTGTTAAAAATGGTCTACAGGTTATAACTTATGATAGATTTATTCCCATTGTCCCCCCCAGCTTACACCTTGTACCTGGAGTTTTTTTTTTATGCTCAGGACTATGAGGAATGAAATAAAAAAATTACTTGCCCTCTGCCACTGGGTTGGGTCTCAGAAATTGTTGAAACAAAAAAGCAGCTTTGTAATAAAATGTGTCTAATATTTACCCTAGTGAAGGTAGTATTGGCGAAAGCAGCTGGGTTGTCAATGGGTAGGAACTTTGGCTTTGTGCCACCCATGACGGCCCATCTTCCAGACAGCAGGCACAATGTTGCTATTGTAACCACGCAAATTCGAACATTATGAGCTTCCAAACATGGTGCAAGCTTTTCGTTCTTGTCTACTTTCATTTTGAACTTGGTAACAAATTCATACAGCATACAAAATCCCTGAAAGTAAAGTAAAGTAACTTGGCAAAAATGTCTAGAAACAGAACTGACATTTTTATCTGTCACGTCAAAGGTTAATCAAAAAATATGAATAATGTGGTGATCAACTATTTATTTTAATCTTAAGAAGTGATATTTTGTGTTATGAATGGTCAAAAAATGTCAAGCTGTACAAGCTTTGTAAACTGATCCACCGATAATGTAAGAAGTAGTATTATTTCTATGAATATATGGAACCACAATTTTTTTTTCTCTAAACCTATGATAGCTAGCTGGATAATTCTTCTAATACTTGAAAAAAACTTGTGAAATTATAATCCCAGATTACTGGACTTGCTAGATTATCAAACTTGTACTGTTTACTTTTGAATGACTGTTATTTTTGACATGTTATACTCACCAGCACCGTAACACCATTCTCTTTGCAAAGCATAGATAATCCAGAAATTACTACAGCTGTTACCAAATACAGCCATTTAAATCCGGTGGCTGATGTTATAGCTTTATCATAAGCCAAGAAAGCTATGAAAAAAGTAATACCCGCCAAAATATCAGCTCTTCCTACAATACCTGAAATTGCTTCAACATGTATCGGGTGGACAGAAAATAGCAATGCTGATAAAAATGCTTCGTCCAACCACAATTTTTGTTTCTTATTTATTTGGAACATCCTGTGGTAGCTCTGCCATACCAATATGGTGCAAATAACATGACAAACTAGGTTAGTAATCTTAAAATGATATGGTATTAGTTTTTTTCCACTTTGTAAATAGTTCAATCTGAAATTTAAATAAAAAAATGTGTGAAACCTTAAATACCTATAACTTCAAAGGATATGTGTAAACAATCATACTAGTAGTTTAGAAAGAACTGGGACACAATCTCTAAAATTATAATGCTATAGTAGTCTCACTGCGACTCACTTGGCACTTGGCAGTGTACTAGATAGAATAATTAGAACTTACTTGAAAGATATAATGGTCACAGGGCGGTATGATTTGTGGCTCAAATTAGACCTTAAACTAGTTCCCCAGAAGTCATTGGAGAAGGTGTTTGTCCAAGAACTGCTAAAAACATCTTTATTCTTTATAATTGCTTCGGAGTCGTCGAAAACAAAATCCCCACGTAAACTAAATAAATACGGGGCACTCGATAAGCAAACGATACACATCAGTTTATAAATCATGTTTATTGAACTTCTTGATGGTTAGAATGTAATTTTAATTCAAGAAAATAATTATAAACTATCCCAAAACAATTTGAAACAGATTCCGACATTTTGTTTTGACATAAGTGATGTGGGGGAGGTTCAATCAAGGTTTAATAGATTTATCCAAAAATCGATTTTTGGGGTCAGAATATCGATTTCTTTAAAATGTCTGACATGGTAGATCATGGATAGATCAATCCTTAAACCCCGATAAATGACCCAATTCATGTTGTAGTATTTGAACCTGTCCTCAGACCGAAATATTGAAGACGTACATACTACATAGTATTCAAATTAGAATCGGTTTTACATCTGATTAGTGAACGGACATCCATGAAGCTCAGTCTATGACTGTCTATGGGCTGGAGCCTGAAAGATTATGGAAATAATATTTTTGAAGTATTTTGTTACTATTGAATTGAAAAGATGAGTTAACACCCCTACAATTTATATACAATGATACAATGACTTTAACCCTAGAACCGTACCCTGGGGTACAAATCGAAAAAATAAAAATGATTCGTCCTTTACTTCTTTTCTATTTGACTGTGAGTTTCGCGGCTCGGGGTATTTACGCGGGGCAGGCGGACGCGTCGATAGGTCATTCGGACGGCGGTCCTGTTGGTGACAAGACGTGGTGAGTTGCTTGTGGGGTACAGTAGTACCCCAGGGTACGATCAACGTAAATATTTTACTAAATGTATTTTTTTTTATTTGTTGTTTTTTTAAGTTTTTTTAGTTGTTTTTGATAAATTATTTTATTTCGTTATATGTATACGTTGTTTTTATGTTCTGTTAGAAAATATTGCCTTTTTTTAGTTATTTACATTTTTGTTTGTGTTTAGCTTTTTTTTATTTTTTATATGGCTTAACGGCGTAAATTAAATGAAAATGACATTGAAAATATACTACTGCAGACGGACGATGAAGAAAGTATTGTTTTGGGCGAGGAACTGGAGGACGAACCGGATGAAATAATACAAGATTTTCGCTTAGAGGAAGATAGTTTATCTACATCTGAAGAAAAACGTCCTCATGCTTTCCACCATGCATTTTCAGGCAGATAAAGACAAGGCTGTGAATTTGCCAGAAATCGTTAGTTTTTATAATCTAACAAAGGGTGGCGTCGATACTTTTGACCAGCATTGTCATACATACAGCTTATCCCGCAAAACTAGCCGTTGGAGCCTTTGTGTCTTTTATGGAATTCTAAATATTGTACGAATTAATTCCATGATGTTGCTGCATTCTTCAACGGCCACCAATAAGCAAGATTTCAGGAACAGACGCACATATCTGAAGACTCTCGCCTTTGATCTAGTCAAACCTCACCTGGAGGAAAGATTTCTATACAGAAGTTTGCCGACGTCACTACAAGTAAATATTGGAGAAATTTTGAAAAAAAAGAGACCAGTAGCAGTGGAAACTTCATCTAATGCAAAATCAGGAAGGTGCTCCTTTTGCCCAAGGTCTAAGGACCGAAAATCACGCACACAACGTGCTACATGTAAAACTTTTATTTGTAACGAGCATCAAAACAAAATATGCCAAAATTGTTTATCAGTTCCTAATTAATGATTAATCTGTGATTTAAAAAGACTTAATTAATGTAAGAAAGCATATGCATGTTGATTTTTTAATAAAAGTTTATTATCCTTTTCTTTATGCGTTTTTTTTTATTGGGGTACACCTGCACCCCAGGGTACCATTAGTTGGAATTTTAATATGGGTACGGTTCTAGGGTTAATAGTCTGTGAACTAGGTATTCTTTTAAAGTTACATATAGGTGAACTGTCTGACTTTTGATTTGCCTTTTATAATATCATTCAAAAGTCAGTCAACTAAATAGGCAGATTCTAAAAAAAAAAAACAGTATAAATCTTTGAAAAATTGAATCGTTTAATGGAGAATATTTTATAGTCCGATTTAATCGAGATTCGATTCTGTCAAACTCGATTCAAAGTCTTTTTTGAGGAACAGTCGACATTCCCTATGAAATTATTTTTGACATTGACAATAGCACTGGACTTGTGACTTTGACGCCAGCTCGCCAGCCTGCTCCATGAGCTCTAGTAGTAAAGTAGTATATTGGTAGTATATTCCTTGCCCATGAGCACGGAACACTATTATTCTGAGCGTAAAAACTGCCACAGCTCAGAAAAATAAATAAATGGAAGCGTTATACCAAGTTTCCTTTAGCACCTACGTCTTACCAATAATCTTTGGTCTTACTCACCCCTACGATTACTATATAATTATGCCCCTTAGTCGTCAATTTGATTACATTTTGAGTACACTTCTGTATTCTGAGTTTGAGTATATCATAATCATCAATATTGATGTGTGCGTTTATAGAACTAGTAAGAATGTCCGTGTCATCGAGATACAATTTCTGTGTACCTATTGTACATACTGGGCAAGTTAGATCGTTGAAGGTCTAAAGACAACCCAAATGCTCAAGCCCAGCATGCTGGCGGCATTACCACGTTGAATAGGAATAGCAATGCTTATTGTATCTCGATGCCGTGTGCGCAATACGCGTTTACCTCGCCCCCTTCAGTTTCTGGCCGACCTTTCGGTACTAGCTCTGGTTTAAGGCAGATCCCGACTATATATACATCAAAGGGAAAGACATACAAAATCAAAATTCACATTTCCACTGCAACATTTATTTCACAACGAGAAATACGATACGATATAGCAACGAACAACACGAGAAGTCTATATAAAACGGCTACACTCCACTCCCGCACAGCAGTTTTTAACAGAGCCTCGCGCCAGCAGCGACTTGAGAATAGGGTTTTTCAGGAGCGTGGTTGCAGGTGCGTCAGTGAGCATGGAACACGGCTCTAGCGGCTAGAGACGCCAAGTGTTTGATATCGAGCATATTGCACAGCGGTACACTGCACTCTCGTAGTAGCATAATTAGTCGGAGCTTGTGCGGTGACGAGTGGGGCCCCGCGCCAGCAGCGACTTAAGGATGGGGTTGTCAAAGCGCGGGGACACTGGCACGGGCGGAGGCGCGGGCGCGGGCGTGGGTCAGTGACCGTGGAAGGAGGCGCCGGCAGCGAACGGTGTGAGTGTGTGCTTGATGTCAAGCATGGTGCGTGGGTCGCGCAGCTCAGAGGCGGCGTGCGACAGCTGCAGGGCGCACTCCGCCGGCGCGCCCGCGCCCAGAGTCGCGCACTCGCGGTCCAAAGCGCTGCTTACGCACGTCAGCAGCTCGGAGAAACCAAGCGAGATAGCCGCGCGACGCAGACGGTTTAACTCCTGAAAAATAAACAAAATCTAAAAAACGCTGCATACTGTGGTTGAGCTACCTAAGATTTAGTCTCAATCTATTCAGAACATGCTCCGACGACCATTGAAATTTTTTTAGTTCGACATTTTGCTTTCTTCTACAGATAAGTTTCTGACACTATAGAATAGAAGACCTTGTAGAGATGCTGCGTCTTGTCGGGCAGCTTGCGCGCGTGGCGCAGCACTTTCTGCACGTCCGCAAGCAGCGCGTGAGGGCGCGCCCACGCGCACCCCGATCCGCCGCCGCCGCTGTATGAACGGAACGACCGTACCGGGAAAGTCTCCTCACCTGTGGAACAAGCATTTATTATGTCTTTACAAAAGCGATTACGTAGCTATCAGTGGGCGCCCAATCAGCGTTCCACGGTCATTATGTGTTTGTCGGTTTGTTTAACATTTAACATAAATAAATGAAAGATTTTTCTAGAGTGTGTCGTAGCCAGACCACATTACGCTTAACAACAGGTAGGAGCAGCGCGTGTTGTGGGGTACCTTCGCTGGTATCGTCTGCGGGGCCGAGTTGGTCGAGCGGGCCGAGCCAGGGCGCGGCGGTGGCACCGGGCCGCAGCACGCTCAGCAGTAGGCAGGACCGACGCGCACGCACCGCCTCACACCACGCGCTCACTGTGCCCCACCACTCCGTGCCTAGCACTACTATAGCTGCCATGCCTTCCACCTGCTCAGAAACACACAAATAACGACACTATGTAGTTCATTGATAGCCCGAAAAATCCGCTTATAAATTGTTAGAAGTTTGTCAGCATGGATGAATCTAAGTAAAACCACTTTCATTAGGTACTTTGTATTTACCTTGAGCGCACCATGAAGCAGGACACAGAAGTTTGGCACTTTGCTTGGATCTGATTCTTCTTCATTCGAAATGCTTTCGGTGCTACCTTCCTGCAATCGTGTGTAGTAGTTTATAATTTGATGAACTTCCATAGAAATACTTAACAGAGTGCGAAATAATATAGTACATTACTGCAGCTGCAGCGGCAGGCAACAGAAGCATTTATGGACGTAATAAACCGGCCAAGTGTGAGTCGGGCTCGTGCACTGAGGGTTCCGTACCACAACGAAATTCATGGGCCTTCAAAATAGATTTCTCCTATGGTACACATCATGAACGACAATGAAGACCTGCATTTATGTGTTAATAGGCGGCGCGGGGCCCAACGCCGCTATTATGCGGGAGAATTAGCCGTTGCCCTGCATGGATAAACTTTTGGCGAAAATCGGTAGGTAGTGGTAAATATTTTAGCAAGTTGGACAAAATACGCTTTCTACCAGCTGGAATTACACCCATATTGCAGGCATATAACAACTTTTATAATGGTTTAAGGGCTCTATCAGTATAAAAGACTCATGTTCGAAGTCAGTAGTGCTCCAGTTTTTTTTAAAGTACTGGGAATACTTGATAATATGCGATGGGAGGCATCAACTTCATTGACGACATACTGGCCCAAAGACAATGAAGATCAACACAAGTCATGACTGGAAAAAGTGTTGTAAGTACTCAAAAGGAAATGATATACAAATTGGCGTTGGTACGGTAGTTTAGTACTCGCTATTACCTACTTGTTCGAGAAGTTTTTAAATCCAATTTTAGTAAGAGTGGATTCTTCAAACTATGGACACATTCGATACCGTGTTTGAGAAAATAATATTTATTTGATACCATCTTACCTTTGTTGGAGTTTTGGATCCATAATTTTCTCTATTTGCAGAATTGCTACTCGTTTGAGCCTGTGGTATAATTACATGTTTACTTATTGCTATTGGTGTGCCTGAAAACAGAAATCTGATTATCAAGCTGGGGCCTTACGCCTAGCTGTTTAAAGCAATCCAGTTTAGGTGATGAAAAAATGTTGCGCGACCGCAAATCGTATCTGGGCGCGTTAAGGTTCACGTTTGTGTGATTTTCCGAAATGCGCGGTTTTAACGTTAGTTTGATATCGCGTAAGGTGTTGGGCGTAAGGCCCTTGGTATTTGTTAAACTCGCCAACTGAGTAAAAAATAATCCAAACATTGTTTTACGAGGTTTATATTCATTTAAACTCGCCAACTAAATAAAAAAAATCCAAAAAATTTTTTTAGAGGTTTATATACATACATTTAAACTCGCCAACTGAATAAAAAAAATCCAAACATTTTTTTTCGAGGTTTATATTCATTTAAACTCGCCAACTGAATAAAAAAAAAAAAACATTTTTTTCGAGTTTTATATTCATTTAAACTCGCCATTTGAATAAAAAAAATCCAAAAAAAAAATTTCGAGGTTTATATTAATTTTAACTCGCCAACTGAATTTAAAAAATCCAAACATTTTTTTCGAGGTTTATAGTCATTTAAACTCGCCTACAGAATTAAAAAAATCCAAACATTTTTTTTCGAGGTTTATATTCATTTAAACACGCCAACTGAATTTAAAAAATCCAAACATTTTTTTTCGAGGTTTATATTCATTTAAACACGCCAACTGAATTTAAAAAATCCAAACATTTTTTTTTCGAGGTTTATATTCATTTTTATCTAGCGATATAATCTTGATTATTTGATACTAGTAGAATGGCATACAGAATGAGGACATGATTTGGAATGGTACCTTATTGTCTGGTGATTTAATTAGGGTGGATATTCGAATGTAGCACATGTAGCGGGTTCTCGGCCGCCTACAAATGAAAGTGTTACCTAATTCTTGTTGTTGTACGAATCCCACGACATGTATCTGGTTGGCTAGCGTGTAAGTCCCGGCGAGACTCTCGTCGGATATCGTCTGTGGCGCCGGAAACAGCTGCACTCGTGCCTCCAGCTGCCCGCACTTAAGCGAACACCAGAACTCTTGATACTGCTGCTCGCATAACCGCGTCATAGCCGTTATAACCTGCAAATTTTGTCAAATCAGGTGGGTTACCAGTTACCATAATTTCAAAAACATTCTTATAATAATCCTGCTTTGAATTTTGTCTCGCACTCTCGGCTAATGAGTGAGCAAGACAAGTCAATGTAGGGTTATTATACATTTTTTTTTTTTGAGATTATACTAACCTCCTTGTTTATCTTTTAGTAACAGCAAAGTTCTGTAAGGTGTTATGAACATTATGGAAACTGGGAGTCAATTTCACACGTTTTGTTTTTGTACAGACACATTTATGGAGCAACGTTTGTTCGTTCGAGTTCATCAACTGATTATAAATAGGTACATTGTGAAACGTGAAAATATTGTGCCAAGGCGTAACTGGGGCCAGCATAAGTAAATCTACAAATGCCCAGTTGCCACCAATGATCCGATAGTACTGTTCACAAGGATATAATATATTCACATAAAAATCCATATATTTTTTTATCTGGAAATGGCAATAGGCATTTTTTATTTTACAATATAATGAATGAGCTGGTAGTATGAGCCAATCACAGGATACTACCCAGCCACATCCAACTGGAAAAGTTTTTTTTTCCATACAACTTAATCAACCACTTTGTGAATTGAAATAGATAATCAAGATTTAAGAGGAGCTAAAAGACCCGCCAATGCCGTTGAAAGTCTAGACTCCCTTGAAGTGTATTATTCAAGTAAAAGACACATTAATTATCAATTTTGAGAAAATCAGTTTGATTTGCTCACTAGTATTAGTATAATAAAAGGTAACTCACACCAGGCACAGACAGTTGATCTGGACAATAGATAGTACCACGAGAGATTGTGCCATTTGTGGTGTTATTTGGGTTGGTAGCCAAGTCTATGATCTTTTGGTACAGTGGCATTGCTGAAATAGAAATTGTATTTTACTGTCATGATTGACGATCATTATTCATTTGAAATATGGCTATGGCCAGAACTATCATCTACTTGCCTCTAGTGTGTTGGTAGAGGCACAACCAGTAGCTCTTACATGCAATCGTAATAACATCATCTCAAGCAGTAACTCAGATGTGTATAGATTGTAAAACGCACATGCTACCACTCGGTCATCAACACCCAGAAGACAATGGAGCACAGTATCTTGGCATGCACTCAGTAAGATGAACTTTAAACTAACTAAAATTATGTCGGCGCGTTGACGTTTCTGCACTCAGGCACAACTACCATCGGATAGTTTTCAGGCTTAGATTATTTAGTTAGGCGTCACATAACTTAGTTTTGGTGGACTAGTGATGGAGGTGGCGCCATCACTGGTGTAACGCTGCAGTAACTTACTCTGCTGAAATTGTTTACGGATGTGTCGTTGGCAACCAATCAGCGTTTAGTAAGTTCGGATACCGTCCGGCAGAGGCGCCAGTGAGGGCGCGTAGACATACAAGGCTCGCTGGAGCTCACCATGGTATAATAATATACTCCGCCAGGTATAGCGCTCCGAGAAATAATGTGACGTGGGCATCCCGCAATGATGTCATCAATGTCATGGATACACATACACATGCATAAGCAAGAGCAGAATAAGTAATTTACAACAAGTTCCAGAGAGATGACGATACACGAAACAATGGCGGACTCTCTATGATTTTCTGTGTTAACAGTAGCGTGAAATAATAACTCCCCAATATTCGTATATTACCTGTGGGAATCCAATAAATCAATGGGATTTTGATAAAATTGTGTTTAATATATTCAATTCGTGCTTAACTTGCTTGAGGGGACAAACCAAATGACAATTGAAATGCTTTTTGTATTTTATTTAATAGATTATTTAAAAAGTTGTTTCCCAGTATCAGAGTTTGTTACAATAAAGTGGCAACTGGACATTGACGTCATTGCGGTACAACTCCAAGAGCGCTAGACCTTGTTTTCTTGGATCATGGAGCTCACTTTACTTTGAGTTTGAAATTGGAGTTGTTGGTTGGAGGGTGGCAACGTTCGTTACTAGGCGGTACACCTTGTCTCCAAGTAATTTGATATTGTAATTATTAATCATAGTGCTACAGAATAAAAACTGTGTCAATGTACGTGCAATGTTTCATTTTCCTCGGCCGCTATTCTCACGCCGTAGAACCACGATATTTGATGCAGATCGACCGGCGCCCCTCACACGCGCCGACATATATATAACTATATTATATCAAAGAACTATCTATTACAGTACAAAAGATACAGCGGTCAAAAGGTACATACAGAAAGGAACAGACAGGGTAAGCTTAGTACCATAAAATGGTTTTTACAAATTAATGTGTTGCACAGTTACTATTGTAAGTCGAAAATTAAATTTTTGACTAACCCTGTTGCAAGCAAGAGTCGTGGGGCGACACAATAGGCAGGATGTGTATTTTGGCAGGGAATGATGGTGGTAGAGGCAATGCTTGAATTATGCGATTTCTGCCAATAGGGCCCACACCACAGCTTCCATCTGTTACCTGAAAAGAAAAATTACTACTATAAGCTAGGGGAGCCATGTAAACAAAAAATACACTCGTATATATGAGGGAAGTATCAAGTAGACTTAGTCAAGTAGACGGAGGCAAAATATTGCATACTTTTAATTACAGTCTATTTGACAAGGGCACAGCTTGAAAGCCGGAAGCCGGAGCTCGGTAGACCCGGGTATGTCCTAAAACTGCGACCAGAACCACCAGAGGATGGGCAGCAGCATCCTCCTACTTGAATGGTGGAACTTCTTGCGATTCCCAAGTTGCCTGCCAAGCGTGGGGATTATGGCAACCCCCCCCCCCCAACCCCTTACCAGACAAACAAATGCTGTCGTTCAGTGTGGAGGTTAAAGAGGGAGGCCTATGTTCAGCAGTGGACGTCTTCTGGCTGATGATGATAGCTTGAAAGAAAAAGGTAGAGCGGTAGAGGTAATAATGAATTTCTAATAATTTGCCAAAATTTATTATTTGTAAGTAGTAATTGTAGTCATACCAATATTATTTGTACTGGAGTTTGGTATCCCCATTCGCTGAGTACCAGCTGATTGACTCCTAGCAGTGCTGCTTCAATACAAGTTTTATCTCCATCTTCTAACAACGGGAGCTTGTTTTTAATGCTATCAAAGTCACGTGTAAATGGGACAACCACTGTAATAAATAAAGTTAGTTTTGTAGCATTGGTTCTGCCGTTCCTTTCTCCAGTGAACCTGCAGGGACAAGCTTCAACATGGAGCATTTGAAAAAGGGTATCTACAAACATTTTGCCGGGCTGGCAGAGCATCGACAACGCTGCTAGTGTTGCAGGTGTCCATAGGCGGCGATTTTCGCTTACACATCAGACAGACCGCTTGCATTTTGCCAATCTTAAAAAAAAAAACATTGTGCTAATAGAACCAAGTCACAAAAAATAATTCATATTGTGTTGGTTGTCACTAGCAATGTAGGCGTGATCTAGAAAACCTAGTATACCCGGAATTTTTTCTATATACCTACGCAAAAACACTCTCTTCGTCAAAGCAAAAAAAGCGGTAGGTAGTGTTCAATATGAGGACAAACATGAGACACTTAATCTCGGAATATTGCGGAAAATCTGAAAAAATTACGGTAACATAGCGGTGCAGCTATGAAGGACTTAGTAGGTTATACAATACAAGAGGACAGTACCTTCGTATGCCGACGAGAAAGTAACGAGTGCAACGTATTCCAGCTTTGCATGTACACTCAAATAATCTAAAAATGTATTAATTGCAATAGTAGCGATTGTATGCCGGGTGTGGCTCTCTGTAGAGTCCGATGAAGGCACGGGCCGAGACATGGACAAGGAAACGTCGAGTAATAGTACGGTAGGCATTTTAGCTTACAGTTACAAATTTGATAACTATAATTAGATGGTTTTAATTCATGGAGAATTAGAGTTAAACATTATTTGTTTATATTTAAATTTCTGAAAAACAATAATACAGCGAGCACAACAACACGCAAATGTTTTGACGTTTAGACTTTAGAAGTTCGAACGTAGAATTTCGATTCAATCACAGCACAGATATATACAAATCACAGGATTCAATGCTTTATTTCAATGACAAAATTCAAAATCAAAACTGTCAACTCTCAAACTCAAAACTATCTAAAATGTCAACGTCAAGTTGCTTATTTTTTTTTAATGTTGTTTGGCTTCACATTATGATATAATATTTTTTGACTGTGGGAAAGTGATCTATCGAGGTGAAACTTGTCTTTTCGTGATATTTCCAAAACTCCATTGAAGCCTCTGGTAAGGACACCACGGACACCACCATTTTACTAGGACATAAATTTGACAAATTTGAGCGTGACCAACTTTTCCTGACTCTGACTTGTTTAAGATTTGAAAAAAAATCAATACATGACATTAGCAAATCCACAAGACGTGCGATGCCAAAATCCTAAAAGAATAGAAAGAATTTAAAAAAATGCAGTAGGTTTTTTTTACTTGGCTTCATAATGGGGCATTTTTGCCATCAACAGTAAGGGGTATTTGTATTCTCTTTGAGTAAGGGAGGAGTTCAGGAGGAGATAGTGAGATTGTTAAATGGGGAGATAATTAAGAAACAAAACAAGCACTATCCTATCGTTTTTGTCTTTAAATACCGGGTTGGGTGGCGGTAAATTCAAAAACATTGTAATGTTGCGTATGAGTTACTACCAAAGTACTTGTTTATTTTATGCTAACTACCTGGTGGTAGGTAATCAATGCTGGTGCCTACTTTAAAAATGCTAAAGTTCTATAACCAACATATTTATTTGAATGCCTAAGATTGGCTATGACCGACCAGTGGCACGGCATCGCGGCATCCAACCCGATTTTGCAGTAACACTTCAACAAACATTAGATTTCAATGGAAGAAAATATTGGCATTAACAAAATATTAAACACTGATGAAGATACAGGAACATTCGAATTCAAATATAATTTTGTTAATATACCTTGGGATGATCGCTCTAAAAAGAGTAAATTCGGTATTGTTGCTTTACTGGTTGCAATATTTGTCGTGACAATGGCTGGCGTTATCTACAACTTCGTAATGCACTACAGAGGGTTTGGAATAGCTGCAAATATTACTAACAGTGAAATGAACTGCTTCAGGATGAAAATAGAGGATTACCCCTTCGTTGCTAGAATACATTCAATGTCGTCTAAAGAGCTATTATGCGTAGGTGCGGTAGTAAGCACGACTTCAGTCTTAGCTAACGGCGTCTGTGTCAAGTCGGGGCCTATTCGAGTATTCTTGGGAAGTCCTTCTCGGTAAGAACATTTTCGTTGGATTACCTATATTTTTCTTTACGTAGTATATTTACTTATCTCCGAAACTAGGTAGGTAGGTAGGTACCTATATACTTACTATTATAAGTATAGCTAGGTAATAGGGTACTTGACTGTATTAAAAATATTATGCCAATTGACGCCATCCATAAACATGACATAATGAAAAAGCATATTTCATTGATTTTTTGATAAAAATATGCTTATTTTTTGTAAAAAACGCGAATAAAATAACTGTATTTTCGACATTTGATCACGTGATCGAAAACGGTCTGTAACTGGCTCCATCCCTAGTGACGTCACACAAATCTAAACAAACAGATTTTGTATTGATATTTGCGAATTTAATGTTGTAAAGCTGTTTTGAGAGCGATTTATCCAGAAATTTTCACCAAAAACATTCCGGAGGTTAAATGTGAGAAGAATGGAGAAACACTTTGTGCAAGCAGACAGCAGTAACTTACCCGAAATTAATGTTTTTATGGTTGCATATTTCTTTAGTAATAATCCACGTCATTGTTTCTACGCTGCAGAACTCAAAACGTAAAAACTACAATGTCAGTATTAATTTTTAATTGTTCTCCAAGCAAAACATTCAATCAAGTTGTACAAAAAGTATGTTGTAGTAAGTGGATATAACTATTTTGTTAGGTTATGTCGAGCTTTACAATGTTTAAAAAGAAAGTAACAGTACATAAAATAGTAATGCAATAAAAACACAAATTATAATAGAAATATATAGACTCAAATATGTACCTCAAAATGATCTTCGCACATAGAAACACTTGAATTAGCTCCAATACTTTTGGGTTCTCTACGAGCTACTAAGTTCCAACCTTAGATTGGTTCCAACCACTTTTTTCGAGTTTTGGGGAGTTTTGGGTGCATTGGAACAGGAACAAATATTTTATCCGGTGTCTTTATGGAAGTATTTGTACATTTTGGCACTACACAATATTTATAAACCATTACTTCTATCAGAAATTAATTAATCATCGAACTTTTGCAGCCTGGCTGCAGTTGTTTTGTTTTGTGTGACGTCAATTAGTCATGTGATCGGAGCTATGACGCAGGTCTGCGTTTTGGCGCGATATTTTTTTATTCAAACTTTAACATCGATTTATATCGCAAATACGACTGATATCCAGAAAATATAAATGCAGTATACATTATTTTATATCAGACAATAATGTGCAATAGTTTCCCAAAAGTAGTCAAATACCCTATTGACATCATCCATAAACATGACATAATGAAAAAGCATATTTCATTGATTTTTTAATGAAAATATGCTTATTTTTTGTAAAAAACGCGAATAAAATAACTGTATTTTCGACATTTGCTCACGTGATCGAAAACGGTCTGTAATTGGCTTCATCCCTAGTGACGTCACACAAATCTAAACAAACAGATTTTGTATTAATATTTGCGAATTTAATGTTGTAAAGCTATTTTGAGAGCGATTTATCCAGAAATTATCACCAAAAACAGTCCGGAGGTTAAATGTGAGAAGAATGGAGAAACATTTTGTGCAAGCAGACAGCAGTAACTTACCCAAAATGAATGTATTATGGTTGCATATTTCTTCAATAATAATCTACGTCATTGTTTCTACGCTGCAGAACTCAAAACGTAAAAACTACAATGTAAGTATTAATTTTTAATTGTTCTCCAAGCAAAACATTCAATCAAGTTGTACAAAAAGTATGTTGTAGTAGGTGGATATCACTATTTTGTTAGGTTATGTCAAGCTTTACAATGTTTAAAAAGAAAGTAACAGTACATAAAATAGTAATGCAATAAAAACACAAATTGTAATAGAAATATATAGACTCAAATATGTACCTCAAAATGATCTTCGCACATAGAAACACTTGAATTAGCTCCAATACTTTTAGGTTCTCTACGAGCTACTTAGTTCCAACCACTTTTTGCGAGTTTTGGGGTCCATTGGAACAGAAACGAATAGTTTTTCCGGTGTTTTATGGAAGTATTTGTACATTGTGGCACTACACAACATTTATAAACCATTACTTCTATTAGAAAATTAGTGATTATCAAACTTTTGCTGCCTGGCTGCAGTTGTTTTGTTTTGTGTGACGTCAATCAGTCGCTCGACCGGAGCTATGACGCAGGTCTGCGTTTTGGCGCGATATTTTTTTATTCAAACTTTAACATCGATTTATATCGCAAATACGACAGATATCCAGAAAATATAAATGCAGTATACATTAAATTATATCAGGCAATAATGTGCAATAGTTTCCCAAAAGTAGTCAAATACCCTATTGGGTCACCTTGAATTCTTAACAGTTGGTAGTAAAATATTTTTTTTTAATCATCATCTTTATGTAGCACTATGACTTCTCTCAGAGAGAGAGATATAGAGAGAGAGACAGAGAGAGAGAGGATGTGCTCTAATCCACCGTGCTGCATGTTGGTGATGTCATAAGTAAGTAATATAGTATAGTAGGTAATAGATCGTTGAGGTAAGTATTTGAACCAAGATCTTTGATTTGAACACAATTTTGAATGTTTTTGAGGTTCTTGGACATACCGGTTTCCACACGATGTTTTCCTTCACCGTTGTTGAGCGATAATGGCATAGTGTGACGTGACGAAATTAACTGATCCAAAAAGATACTACAAGTAGAAAAAAACCGGACAAGTACGAGTAGGACTCGTGCTCTGAGGGTTCCATTGGACAGAAACCTCAGAGCGCGAGTCCAAAAAAAAAAACTAAAGTTTAAATATTGAAAGACAAACTTAACTTTGTAGTTGACTATAAGGTTCTTCTATACATTCAAACTACAAAATGTAAGTTTGTAATAGCAAAATAATTATTTTTAAATGATAATCATAACTTCAAATTTGTGTCTTTCGGATTTATTCCTATATATGTGCTATGAGACTTTGCCTTTTGCCAAATTTCATGATTCTAGGTCAACGGGAAGTACCCTATAGGTTTTGGTTCCCCTGTGAAATCGCAAAATATGCGACATAAACGTTCATAATTGTCTTTTGATTGCGTTGACTTACAACTTTTATTTTTTTACAGCCGACAACCGTAGACCCAAGTATTTAGTATAAATTTCAACTTGATACCTTTACGCGTTCTTGAGAAAAAGGGTCTTGACAGACGGACAAACAGACGGACAGACAGACGGACATACAGACAACAAAGTGATCCTATAAGGGTTCCGTTTTTTCCTTTTGAGGTACGGAACCCTAAAAACACCTGTTTATTAATCTTAACCGAATTAAAATTAGATAAATAATCAGAATTCTTAAAAAAATTATTACAAATTGTGCTACAAAAATAGCTTTTGAATTGAAGTACCTACTACGAATTTACAGAGCCAACAAAATAAAATTGTGCGTATTTTATAGCCAAACTAGTGTTTTAAAACTTTCACCAGTTAATTGTTAAAATTCATTTTAATATTACGATAGATTAAATAAAAACCCTCAATATAATATAAGCACAATTACAAAGTCATCTTCATCATCAAATATGACGATATACGATTTTTACCGCCTTTAAACCAGATTTAAAAAAAAACGTTTAGATATGGTCTAGAGTCTAGACAGACAAGATCATGGCGTGAGCGGGAGAAAAACGAATTTGAAATCGTGATGAGACTGCGCCTTAGTAAACATAGTTAAATATCACCTACATAATTATAACAATTTCTCCTATTTCAAATTGTTTCTCCTATTTCAGACCACACTGCAAAAAAGGCTTCACAGTGGACGTAATTGAGACGGTGTTTCACGAGGGCACAATATCAAAGAAGCTGGCCCTTCTATCGAGCTACGATGACATAACAAAATGTTCATCGCCAATCAGCATCGGTAGCGATATAAAATGGGATTCTCTAGCACAGGTCATAGGACGGCCCCTACACCTCGGAAGGACTTTACCACGACAACACGTTTCATTGGTCACGAAACAGAAGTTACCGAAGGGTTTTAATATCAAGACTTTGAAAATGGAGAGCATGATATGCGCGAAGGCGTTCGCTCGGTGCCCAGTGAGAGCTGGCGACTTGCTGGTGCAAGACGGCTATCTCTTCGGAATATCCTCGACGAGTGTGCATCGCATGGACGATAATATTATGGCTTGCTTTGCGGACTTGAAAATCGTTCGGAGCCAGCTCAAGGAACTAGATACAGATATTATTTGAAATAATAACCAGACGGTATCTATTACCATATTCCTGATAATAAACTACTTCGTTATTATTATCCATTCACATGCTGAATGTACTATTACGTATTCTGCGGTGCAGGCTTCACTCAACGCTTAGTCCTCAAAAAAAAAAAATGGAAGTTGTGTTAGGTAGGTATACCTACAGTTTCCCCTCCTGGTCATCCATTTGATGACATTTTGATCAACTCTTTTGTATTTTTTTTATGCCGTAGGTGGCAAACAAGCAGACGGGCCGCCTGATGGTAAGCAGTCACCGTCGCCTATGGATACTGTAACACCAGAGGCATCAGAAATACGTTACGTAATACGTTACGACCCATAAAGACCATTAACTCGTCTTTTGAAGAACCCCATGTTGTAGCTTCTCGGAAACACCGCGGAAGGTAGCTCATTCCACATTTTGCAGGTGTATGTAGTCGTGTGCCGCTCAATATTGAAGCTCAATAATTGGGGTTTAGCCAAGCAAAACCTCGATGGCCTGCCCTGTGCCTAACGGAGGGCACCGGGATCTTCAAAGAAATGCACCCCCTTGCACGCTGTCTGAGGCAACGGCGCTCCCGGACAATGCTCTTGGCATTTCCATTCCTACAACTCGCTTGAAAGGGAAAGTCATATTCCCATATTTGACTACCTATGCGCCTGAAGGTCCCATTGTGATCGGTTTTTACGATAGATGCCAATAGGAATGATCTATTATACCTAAAAACGAAAGTCATGTTACCTTTATACCTAACTCATTACTTTTGGAACATTGTTTTCCTACTGTGGTTGTAAAAGATAATCTGGGTAGGTAAGTGTACCTACTTACATAGTAGGTATGGAGAACAAAAATAAGAAATGGACAGTTACTTGCACAGTTGTACCTTACTTAATTTCAGAACGATATTTTATTTTACAAAAGTTACATATAACGCGGGTGTTTTCGTTTATAATTGTTTGTAAGTATCGTCCCGAGGTCCACTTCTTCAGGTCCGGTGAGCCACTTCATGTCTTCTTTAGGGATGTACACAATGACCACCGCCAATAACAGCAGAAAAAAGGCGAGGAATATCCATCCACACAGCTTGCCGAACACTCTAAACGTATTCATACAGGACATCGTGGTTGTATTATGATAGGAAAAGGTTGTAGATCACGCAAGGATCTGAAAATAGAAAAAAAACTGCGTTAGTGAATTAGTTGTTCGCTCGAACTCAGAGCTTGCAATTCCTATATCTTCGCAACCCCACGACCGATATTACTCATAAACTAACTTATTTCTTTTATTGAAATTAACTAACTACTAACCTACAAAATCATGATACGCAAGTTATCGTCGAACAAATATAGGTATTAATATAATTAAATAAACATACATAGAAACGCCGACTTGTCCTATAGAACCTGAGATTGTGCTCAAAACGCTAAACCATAAAAACTTTAAGTAAGTACCTACCTACTTGGTTAAGTGAAAGGCCAACCAAACCTAGTAGGTACTTTATAGGGTGAGTTAGGGCTAGTATATAATTATCTTTGGTTAGGGGGAGTTTTTAGGGTGTAGATACAAAAGCCTTCAATACAACATTTGTTTTTCTGGGAAAAAGAACCTCGAGTTTACCTATATTATAATAGTTATTTATGATACAAGTGCGGAAAGTTGGTTATTACAAATGAGTAGACGAATGTAAGCCCGAGACGAAGTCGAGGGCTTACCATAGTCACGAGTTCGCACAATCGCACGTGTGCCATACAACGTTTTACAACACATTTGTGAGAAAAAAACAAAAAATGGAAATTAAAAAAATACCGTAAAGTACACGCACGGTGCTATACAACGGAGCGTGCGGACAAATTCATTACAGCACGCTCCGTTGTATGATCCGTAATGTTTAACTTTCGAAAGATGTATTCAGGCTTCGTAAGTGCACTTTTTGAGCAAATGTGTTGTAAAATATGAAACAGTAGTGCTCAGTTCTAACAATCATTCGAAGTTTCGGAACCACTCTATTTTCAGATAAGCCACAACCCGAAAATTGACTATCGTCCGTTGCTCACTAAAAATCACTCGAGTTTTCGGAACCACTCTATTTTCAGATAAGCGACAACCCGAAACGTGACTGCTTATATAGTCCGTTGCTCACTGATTTGTTCTGTTGGTTGAGCTTATTGCACGAGAAGCTCTACCTACCTATTGTATTGTATTGTACTGTACTGGGCACGTTCATAAAATCGCGAAAAATAACAGCTGTTCTATATAAAAATGTCATTCACAGGCTGTTTGTTTCGCGATTTCTGCGTTGAAATATTTCCACGTATTTAGTTAACATTCTTGACCGCTGATTGAGTTGTCAGTTTAGGAGGTCACTCCGATCCCAGCTTCATTTTCACGGAGCGTTTAATTTAACGCATTCGTTACTGACCCGTGGAAAATTATAATAACCCATTATGGTCTCGTCATATGCGCGATTGGATGTCATGCGTCACAGTGGACTTTCCAGAGGACTGGAGGCTGTCACCGCGGGTGCTCAGCCCAAGTACCACGCATTAGGGCTACCAACTCGATAATCTCGATATTATAAAAGTCCTAGCAAAAAGTCGGATATTTTAAAATTAATAATTATGAAAGCTAAATACCAGTCAGTCATTCACTCACTCACTGACATCACAAAATTTCGAAAACTACTTGATCTAAATATTAAATTTGGCAGGTAGATTCAGTGATAAGATAAGTGAAAGGATTTTACGACGAATATGGTAAAAAGGGGTTTAAAGATGGTTGGCATAGTAAGAGAGAGGCATACCTATCAAGCATTGGAATAAAGAAATATGTGGATAATGATAATGCAAAGGAGTCAAGATAATCACAAAGCTATTCAGACACACAGGCTTCCTGTCAACACAGCTTAAAAATTTCTAGGAAGCTCTGCAGGGTGACGATTTTGATTTAGGTGTTTCGGAAGAGTTTTTTTAGGTGATATAGAGCATGGGCGGGAGAGGTGTGGAAAGTTCGGACAGATGGCGTTGTCCGGATAAACCGATGTCGATTGGTAACCCTACATGAACCGAAAAGGCTGTGGCATTCACAATTAAAATGTTAATTTGTCGCTAGTTGCTCCACTCACGCGTGTCACGCACGCCTTTCATCTGGCAACGAGATTGTAGGGACCTACTTCAATTTACCTAATAGTCGAAAATTTTGGAATAAGGCTAATGGATAGAAATTACATACTCAAAGACTATTAGGATTCCGCAGCCTTTGCAAGTGTTCGTTCTTCCTATGTTAACTAATAATATTATGATCTTTAGAGAATTTATAGTATGTAGAGAATTTATATCTGAGCCTTTGATTATAAAATAATCATAGGAACCAACCTAAATTTACAAACGAAAGATTGATTAGCATTATTGCCTTAAAATTATCTTGTAGATAAATAGTTAGTGAATAAGTACTAAGGGACAGGGAAAATTGTGTGGTTACCTACTCTTCTATTTACTGTAGTAAAATAATCTCTTCTTTTCTCTATCTCTTCTCTATCTCTTCTCTATCTCTTCTCTATCTCTTCTCTATCTCTTCTCTATCTCTATCTCTATCTTCTCTTCTCTTCTATCTCTTCTCTACATAGTATAAATTAAAGTCACTTTCCGCGTCTGTCTGTCTGTATGGCCGCTAACTCCTCCTAAACCACGCAACGGATTGTGATGCGGTTTTCACCATCGGTTAGATACATTTTCACGGAAGGTTTATATATATAACTAGCGACCCGTCCCGGCTTCGCACGTAAATTACACCCGTGCGAAGCCGGGCGGGCGGGTCGCCAGTAAGAAATAAAATAAAAGTAGAATTATTTAGTTTGAAAAAGATATATTTAATAGATATAATTTGTAAAAGTCTTATTTTCTTATTATCATGACAGATTAATTGCTAATTTGTTTTAGGTTTAAGTACCTATATTATTAGTTTAAGACTTAATAAATTCTTGTTTCAGGCTTGTTTCTGGTTAGGATACAATTACAATTAAGTATTAGCTAATTTGTGTAAGGTTATTGTACTTGATACAACATTGAAGTTGAAATAGGTACACCAGGGATTCGTCTAAGAAAGAGTTTTAAAGAATAACGAATCTTTATACGGTCTACTTTCTTAACGAGCACGATGTGTAAAGAATGTTCAACAATGCAACCTAAGTACCCAAAGAGTATACTTATAAGTACCTACCAAATAGGTAGGGGAGATAGGGGCTACAATTAACAGGGGTAAGAATTAACAAGCGATTTGTGGCTTAGGTATTAACATTATGGCTGTATATCAACAATATTCCAGCTCTATGAATGGTGCCGAACGCGATCAAACCGGTTAATTCTCACTCAGGCGCCGCATAGAGAGGTCACGTCACTGCGGTTAAATTGGCTAGGTAAACGAACTTTTTTACGAACGCAATTTTTTGATTTGTCGTTTAATTATGCCTCTTAAATAATGTTAATAATTATTATTCGATTCTTTGTAATATTGGCTGCTATATTAACTTGTTTCATTTATCGTAAAACTTATACCTAATTTAATAAAAATACAAATGTGATAAATGGGGGCATGGGGCTAAAAGTAACAAATTGACAGGGGTAACAATTAACTTGTTAATACATGCCCCACAGCGATGGCAGCCAGGTTACTTGGTTTTAGCCTTAGAACAATAATGCATAGGATTAGTTTCATACAAAGCCTATTTACTGCTATTTACTTACATCAATGATACAAAGTGTGATCGCAAAAGTGAAGTACAAACCCGATTAATGTGCTTGGTTTTCATGCGTTATTTTTCAAAGATTTTAGCGTCTTACCGGCCAAAAACAAAGTCCACGTTGTATGATTCTACACGATGTTTTTTTTTACCGTACGAGCATCATATACCTTACTACCTTTATTTTGCCGTATGAGGACGTATAAAAGAACTACGGAGAGGCACTGCTTCAAAAGAGGTCTATGAATTGGCTGCAACAGAAGTTTTGGAATACAGATATATATTATATACGATACAGAAAAGTTGGATACAAGAAGACACGATTCGTTTTTACACCAGAGGAAGAAGCAAGGTTAACTAACATATTACATTCTTCAATGTGCAAGGATATAATTCAGTCTCCTTCCCACTGAGGTAAGGTAATTGGCGTATGAAGCAGGTGTTTATCATGGAATACAAAACATGCCAGAGAGTTGGGGAAAAAACAAAAGGGCCAGTTCAGGTTGGTTCGCGTCATTTTTTTAATGAAACCCACGCCATCCATCCTTAACCCCGAAACAACGAGCTTAAGCCGAGCCACCTCCTTCAATTGGACTAGCATTCGACCATCAACAAAGTTTTAGCTGAACTAGGTACAAGACAAATGGAGTGGTAACTTCAGCAGAAAGAGGTACGTTGGTTACTCTGATAGGGGCTGCAAATGATCGGAAACTCTATTCCTTGCATGTATATTTTATCATAATGAGATACAGCGACATATTTATCAAGAATGGAACAACTGAAGCGATAGGTGCCGGAAACAAATCGGGCAGGATGGCCGAAAAGGAGTTTTTGATATTTCTAGACCATTTCATTAAGACAAGACCTTTTGCTGAAGATCCAGTATTCCAGACCCTCCTGTTTATACCTGCCCCAGCCATGTTAAAACTAGCCCCGAAGTCGGGGTTAAAATTAACACCGGACTTTTTTCTTTAAACTGGCACCCGTTAGTTAATTATTTGTATTATACCGTTTTTTTAAATTATGGATTGTAGCTAAATATTTTTCCTTTAACATGGTCTAAAAACCATTTTTATACGATCTTTCGTTTCAAAGATATGAGCTCTGAACTAAAATTTGTTAGGTTTGACCCCTCTCTCCCCTACTATTATTAAAATGTAATACACGGAATAAACAAGGGGGATGTATTCGGATGAATTCTATGGTAGGTAATTACCTATAAGCAGGTATTTTACCTGTATTTTACTTACTTTTACGTAGGCTATTGGTGGGTACCAAGTACCAAATAGTTATTGATAGAAAGGTAGCAGGTCGCTTAGATTTTGATTAGATTCCTACATGATAGAAGTTCCTATTGAAAACGATATAACATTACTGAATTTTTTGTGCTGTTTTCGGTCAAAGGGTAAAGTATTATTAGTTAAACCGTTTTTGGCTAAGGTTTTTGGCTTTGAGAACATGAAATGCTTTTGGATTTGACTTTGGCATTTTGAAAGATTTAACAGTTCGTGTTTGTTGAGTTTGATGAACAAAAAAGGTTTTTATAAGTACCTGAAAGTAGGTAGGTTGGAATGTATATGTAGGTTATTCTTATTAAAATATTAACAAAGCTTAATTATGATTGATCTCACAATACATAAATGCTCCTTACGTAAGCAGGCCTAAGTATTTTTAGGTTCCCATTGTTACAGCTTACAGGTAAGATTATTTCTTTCCTCTCACCAAAAATTACACTAAATTATTCTTTAGAAACTCGCCATGAAGATGAATGAGTGGATTAACAAAATCCTGAGAGGAAGCTGATGTAAATACCGCCTAAATCGCGACAATAAGCGGCCTTTTTGTTGAATGCTTTGGGATCATAAATATTTTTAAATAGAATTTATTTACCATTTCCTGAAGGCTCGTGCTTGAACCGCAATTTTCCAGCTTTCCCGTATTTTCTGGGATAAAAAGAATCTTATGTGTGTTCTCGTAATATAAGTAATAATCTCCTTGCAGAATTTCATCAATAAAGGTAGGTAGGTATAGGTACAAGCCAACAACGCTAATGAGAACCAATACGGTACAATAGTTGTTTGTTATACAAGAGTGCAAAGTTGCTTTTTAACCGCGTGCTCATTTTTGATTACCGAGCAAGTGAAGGATAAAAAAAAATAGAATCCCGAGCGTTAGCGAGGGAATCAAAAGAGCACGAGGTGAAAAATCTTTGCACTCGAGTGCAACGCGTAACTTTTCACCCACCTCAGTGAGAAAAGACGAAATGAAAAAAAAAAAAAAAAACATTTGCGCATTATTAACAGTCTGTGATTAACAGTTTCCATTGTGGTTTCCATAGATTCAGTATAGGTACATACTGAATCTATGACAGTTTCAGTGTTTCGTGAGTGTTTCAGTCAAATAAACTTCCTCGACGCGAAAATCACTCATTTTAGGTTTTTCACTTAATTGTTTTTAAATTTCTTGTACCTATAAGGTTTTAATTCAATATGACGTGAAAAGAAAATGGCGTGCTATCTACTTTTACTACTGCTACCACCTTTCTTTTTCCCATTTATTTTTAGTACGTTAAGTTGGTATAGGTAGGTACTTACTTAAATATACTCCTAAATTCTAAATCATAAACGCTTTACATTTCACTCAAATCAACCTTTTGTATTTCCCGATCCCCTTGTTGAGCAGTTTTCCTTTAAGAAATTTCAAAATGATCTCATACAAGTATAATCAAGGTATACCGTTCAAACGGAACGGAAATTTCCGTGGGGGATTAAAGGCGATCGCCAGATCATAATGACATAAATAAAGATCAATTTGGAGGGCATTTTAATATTGATGAGTCGGCGGCCCTAATAAAAATATTAATTGTCGTACCTCGTAAACGATTCAGTGATATGAAATATTTAGTACTTATACTTACTATAGCTACGCACCGCGGTTGTATCCGCTATTCCCCAGAAACGGCTAGTATTCCAGAGTTTAAAGTAATCTAGGTCCAACGTGTGTTATTCAGGATAAAAGCTCCAACCAAATTTTATTCAAATCTCTTTGCGAAAATCCAAATGCGAGTTGAGTGGGACAAACACGCAGGAGCTTACACTCAAACTTCGTTGGAATCTGCCGCCTTATAATGAATATATTTAATTATATTATTTAGTACCTATTTTTACCTTTCGTGAAATTAATAATACGCCCTATACCTTATCTAAATCAGGTAGTTAGGTAGGTATATAGATAATAGACAAAGTTTTTTTTTATCGATTTAAAAAAAAAAACTTATCGACAAAATCAACCAGTGAAGATTTAAAAAATAAATAAGCAATCACTGTGCTGATGAATAAATTAAGTTGTTACTTGTTTTCTGTCTATACCTAACTAGAATTTGTAGGTAAAGAGTGCTAATAACTAGATAATGAATTTAAATTCCCTTCTAGCCTGAATTTGTAATAACTACTTGTACTAATTCACCCTTATTATGTGATATATTTTACATATAATATAATGTTTAGAGAATAAGATGTTTTGCGGATATGGTGTTTTGAGAATATGGTATTTTGCGAATGTGCGGTATGTTGAGAAAGTAGTCTTGAACTCGCCTGAAAAAAAAAGACGTTCGTATTAGTTGATTTTTAGGTCTCTAGCGGACTTTTGGTGCGAAGGGGTTACGATCATGCAAGTCGAAGCAATAGGATATTTGATGCTGGTGTAATGTAAGAAGATTATTATTATTTAAAATTATTTAATTACAAAAAAAATTAAGGCCAAAGATTATCAGATAAATACATAATTAAAATATGTTTTTAGGGTTCCGTACCCAAAGGGTAAAAAACGGGACCCTACTAATAAGCATACGATGTCTGTCTGTCTGTCCGTCCGTCCGTCTGTCTGTCCTCTTTCGAACCGTAATAGATAGCGAGTTAAAATTTTCATCGAAGAATGTAATGCTACGGCGGATTGACTAACAAATAATAAAAAAAGTCTAAAAGTAAAAACGAAAGGTACCCATACAGCATACGTAATTTTTTTAAACGTATTTTGTATTAGTTCTAATGTAAAAACGGTAATACTTACAAGCGTCAAACTTAACGTGATTTTAATAAACACTCAAAAGTATAAAGAAATAAATAAAAAAAATGGCCAAGTGCGAATTGGTGACAAAATTATGTTTATTACCAAGCTATAACTGGTAATTTCGTTATTGAATTTTGTGGTGGTACGGAACCCTCAGTGCGCGAGCCCGACTCGCATTTGGCCGGTTTATTTATTGATCACGTGACTTGACTGCAAACATTCTATGAAGACCGATGTCCTTAAGACGTCACAGAAAAGTAAATAGGGGCAACAATTGTATGGCGAGAAGAACTAGTTTGCTTATGTGTGACGTCACTAATGTCACGTGGCCCCATAAATGACAAAGGGAGCGTTTACGCGGTTTTGATCTGTCCTTGGATAAAGTATGTACCTACGACCCTACGTAGTATAGTAATAGATCGTTGGATCTGCCATTTACAACACAAATACTGAAAATTATGAGGATTAAATCACAAGAATGCTTTATTTTAATATAATAAACAATTTACGATTGTTTCGTAAAAACCCTATTGGTTGTACTTCATTACCGCCGCTTTTTGATCATGTTTACCGGTCATTATACCTAGTCTAGTATGTATCTACTTCTATTTACTCTCCAAGAGGTAACCAGTCAGCTAAGTACGTGCTATAGGTTGCGTGCACGGCTCGTTAGTTCGTTGATGTCTTTTTAAGGAACATTTGAAGCAAATAATTTTCAAGATTACATTCTCGTAAAAATTAAATTTTTCACATGCTCAGCATACGCAGATACGTTAGATCTCCCTGTATCTTTTATCACATTTATAAAGGGGAGTGTTTGGTAAATTCGATCTGATGCTAGCGTCTCAGTTTTATCATCGCACTAGCCGCCACCGCCTGGGGCCTTACGACTAGCTGTTTAAGCGATACAGTTTAGGTGATGAAAAAAGCTGCGCGACCGCAAACCGTATCTCGGCACGTTTAGGTTCACTTTCGCATGATTTTCCGAACTGCGCTGTTTCAGCGCTTATTTGAGACCGCGTAAGGAGTTGGCCGTAAGGCCCTGAAAGGTCATCCACATATCATAGATCTGTGGAATTCACACACCGCGTTTTACGGTTTACGCGATATTTTTTGCCTCATATCTGCAATAATCTCTTCTCTATCTCTATCTCTATCTTCTCTATCTCTACTATAAGTTAACTAACTAAACTAACTTTATTTTAAATTAAAGTCGGTTTCCGCGTCTGTCTGTCTGTATGGCCGCTAACTCCTCCTAAACCACGCAATGGATTTTGATTCGGTTTTCACCATCAGTTAGATACATTTTCAAGGAAGGTTTATATATATAACTAGCGACCCGCCCCGGCTTCGGACGTAAATTACACCCGTGCGAAGTCGGGCGGGCGGGTCGCTAGTGTAACTTAAAATAACATGCGAAGCAAGCTGCGAACCAAGCAGGTCGATCACCGGAAGCAATCCCTATTTTACTATTTCATCATCGCATCACGTATTCAAGCTACGGGCCTTGAAGGGTCATTGTCAGCGTTGATGATCGATACTTTGCCTACGCTACGCCAAAACAATGTAAACATAAGTACGTGCTTTCCCTCACCGCTCGTATAGCAGGCGAACTAATCTACGAAAATAGACCGAACTTACGGCCAGTTTGCATAGGTTCACTAATGATGTCGATAATTTCTAAGCTCGACTCTTGTATGCTCGTAGTTAAAAGTGTAATAATAATTAAGCTAAACAAACTCCATGTTTACGTTTATGAACCTTTTCATTCGCGAGAGCGTCGAGTGGAGCCTTCTATGGGGGGTAGTAAAGTTAAACAACTGTATTTTAGGATTTTACCTACACGGTGATGCTCTGTGTGTGAACTTGAACAAGCTGAAACTGAACCTTAGGGTTCAGTTCGTCCAAGTTGTATTTATAAGACTTTACAAAACACCTACTACCCCTCCCCCCCCTTACTAATAAACGTGGAGTAGTCTTGGAATAGTTACGCCGTGTTTTGTTTTTTCTCTCTTTCAAATTTTTTACTTGATCGAAAAAGACAAATTATGGAGTATCTATCTATTCCAAGGCTACTCAGGGGGTTGGAATTTATAACAACACTAGCGGTCCGCCCCGGCTTCGCACGGGTATTATTGGAGTTTTAGCACAGTTTTAGTAAGGATCCCTAATTTTTTATAAAATATAATATAGCCTGTTACCCGGGGATAGTGTAGCTTCCCAAAGTGAAAGAATTTTTCAAATCGGTTTAGTAGTTTCGGAGCCTATTCAATGTAAACAAACAAACAAACAAATCTTTCCTCTTTATAATATTAGTATAGACTAGCAACGGCATCCCGGCTTCGCACGGGTGTAAGTCTTATTTTTTTACATCTTGGGTTACATTATTGGAGTTTTAGTAAGGATCCCTATTTTTTTTAAATATAGTATAGCCTATATCACCCGGGGATAGTGTAGCTTCCCAACAGTGAAAGAATTTTTCAAATCGGTTTAGTAGTTTCGGAGCCTATTCAATGTAAACAAACAAACAATCAAATCTTCAAATCAACTCTTTATAATATTAGTATAGATAGTAGTAGTAGAAGTATAGATATATGATCAATTTACAAAATCGTCCTAGCCCTACGCTAGGCATGTTATTTTGATAACTGTCCTAGGACGCGAGCACTATTTTAAGAACTATACCTATTTACCCGTAATTTTATCCCGCGATTACCCGGATATTTAGACTTTTTTCTGGTATAAAATGTATCCATACATACACACATATACATCCTTATAAATTATTAAAAAGATGGACCCAACAGTTTGTTGTGAACATATAACAAACAGACAGACAAACAGAGATACTTTCATATGTGGGTATTATAATAGTGTGAATTAGGTAGGTACTTTGAACTTAATTAGAGGTGAGAATAAAGATTCTGCAGCTGACCTTGAAAGTCCTGAAACTCAAATAAAAATGTTCTTACATATGCGATAAAAGTGATTTATACTACTTGCCAACTTACTTTAAACAAGTTAAAAGCTTACGGCGTGTCTGAACGAATCAACGATTTATTCCAATCTCGGTTCAAGGGTAATTTGACCGATATAAATATCAAGCTGGGGCTATATTCTCGCACACTCGAGATTATCTTGGTCTCTGTCTATCTTATTAGAAAATACATGAAAGCAAAAGTGACCGATATAGTCTCGAGTACACAAGAATAGGGGCCCCTGGAGCCACACTGATACGAGCTAATCGAGGATAGTTCCCGAGAGGGTTAAACCGGGATAACAGCAGACCATTTCTATGTTAATGATTCCTTGTCGGCACAAAGTACAAACTGTCGTCAAACATTTTCACGTAAAAGTTAATTGTCAGTAGCCTAGCCCGCCTGTTAACTGTCTATGTTGAAATGTTATTTACCGGTCACATAGAAAATAAAGTAAAGACGGAAAATAGTAAAATGGGAATAGTATGTCGGGGCGAAATATAAAATGAATCATCACCAGCCTTTTAAGAGTCCACTGTTGGACTTTTAGCCTACCCCCGAAAGGGGGATTGGGCCATATCCACCACGCTGGCCTAGTGCGGATTGGTGGATTCACATAGGTACGCCATTGAATTTTTTCTCCGTACGTATGCAGGTTTCCTCACGATGTTTTCCTTCACCGAAAAGCCAGTGGTATGAAAATCCGTACATGAGCTCCAAAGAGCTCATTGGTGGTAATAAAATTAATAATCAGGTTGAATCTCGAGGCAAAAAAAAAATCGTGCAATTTCTGGTCCTACGAAAGTTTACTTAGATAACAAGTTTTTGGTACTTTTGGTTTTTCGTATAATATTATAGTCTAGGAAATTGTACTTACAGTTAAAAAGTCTCTATTCACCCCCATCGTTTCAGTTCTATTTACTCTGTTTTACTGGTACCTATTATGCAGGTATCATACCATTTGTGACAAAACAATATAATAAGTTCTTATTGAGTTTTATTTTTAATTTAATTTAATTTTTCCATGTATAATGTGTTATTGTATTTTTTTGCCACAAATAAATTATGTCTATGTCTATGTCATTTAGTATTATATCTATAGATATTAAAGTATTATCGAAATTAACGAAATAAGACAGTCAATTAATGTAGAGTAGGTATTAGGTACATCTAGTTAACAAACTGAGGAAAAACAAAATGGAAAACGAATATAGTGAACGACAACTTCATTAATATAGCAAAAAAAAACAAATCGATGCTCTAAGTAAATTATTATTTTAAATGCATAAATATTGATACCACACATACAGTAGGCTTAGTCCCAGACTTGATAGTTTTCGAAAACTTTTTTCGTATTAGTGTGAAGCAATCTATACCGCCGATTACTACCGATTTTAGTTCCTCCGCGTTTCCGCTGGAGGCACTTTACTAAAATGTATGGAACAATAAGTAAACGAAAAAGGTTTTCGAAAACTATCAAATCTGGGACTAAGCCTACTAACCTACTAATACGTGTTTAACATTGTTCCAACTTCAGTTCATAAATAACGGATTTAGTGAGAACAGGTGTACAGACATTATATGGAATTATAACTTTACTATTGTATGAAATCTTGGAAAATTTTAGTTATTCTCGTCTTCCCTGGAGAGATAAACTTTACCACTTAGCCCGTGATTGATTTCCACTATAGTAGACGGACTGGTGTTATTTATCACACCCTGTTTCTTGCTGAGATACGAGCAGAGGAAAGCTACCATAAATTAAATAATTTTTCTTTTGACTATAACTATGACATATATTTAGTCTACGATATGTATGAAGATCATGAAGTAATATATAATGGGAGTGAGATGCCGGCTAGTGATGTCAAAAATTATTCACCCGCCCGCAACCGCAAACCGCGTTTCCCCCCTCAATGCGTCCTAATAAGCTGCGAATAAAATATGCTCACCCTTGACTGCACCGGTCGAAGAACCGATAACCGATGGAGAAGAAAGGTTCTGGAGTAGAGACCACGAACCGGAAGACGCAGCGTAGGTAGGCCTCCCACTAGGTAGACCGACGACAGAGTCGCGGGCATCCAGTGGATGCAAAAGGCAGGCTGTCGTTCAGTGTGGTGGTTAAAGGGGAGACCTATGTTCAGCAGTGGACGTCTTCTGGCTGATGATGATGACCCTTGACTGTTGTCAGATATATACAAATTCAATAACAGCTGCTTCACAGTATTTCCAGTATTCACACTTACTAGCATATTTTTAGCCAGGAAAAAAAAAACTACCTACGTACATTAATTTTAATTTAATTTTTTTACTGGGCAAGTGCCTTTAATAACTGAACAAAATACAAGCTAAAACTAACACTACAAATACAGTTAGACTGTCCATAGACCGTTGAAGGTCTAAAGACAATCCAAATGCTCAAGCCTTAATTTAATTAATGTTAATTTAATTAATACTTATTCTATAAAAATTACAAGTAAAATAAAAACTATCTTAAATATAAATTTATAACTAAAACTAATCTAAACTATTCTAACAAGCCGCTACCAGCCGTTACTTAATGTTCATTTTTCCATATATCTAACTCCTATCATAAACGTGTTGGTAATCGTGTTTCTAGAATAAATACAAATTGCATGATTAGTTTTTTTTATTTTATTTTTTTAAACAATGTATGCAGAGGTCTCAACATAACCCCTACGGTATAAAGTAACTGGAAATAGCGGACTCACTCTACAGCAATGCACATTGATTCTGTTCTTGTCACTCCATGTCTATCTCAATATAGTGATGTCACCTAGCTGAGGTGACAGCAATGGTGACATGACCTTCGACTAAAATTAAATGAGTGGACGGGCCCTAACCATTGAAATTGCTTAGTAAAAACGAGTCAAAACCGTCGGACATAATTATACTTCAACACCTAATTACAAAAATGTACAGTATATTTGTTACAAAAAATAGATCCCGGTTTTATTTGTGTATTACACTTCGGGAAAGCATATGAATGCATATGTTTTGTCAGATGTTAAGCGTTATCACGTAACAATAGACACGTGTTGCACTTCCTACGGCTAGAGACCGACTGAAACGAAATGAGAGCCGGCGCTCATTTTGTTATCTTCAAAAATGCGCTTCTACTGGGCCTGTCCATTCGTTTTATTTTGACCGAAGGACATGACAGCAATAATATTCATTGCACAAATATTATTATGGGTAGAGGTTTCTGCTCTAAGGTGAACAACAGTACACGCTACGCTCGCTACTATATATACTAGGACATGAAGAAAATGTGGTGTTACCGTAGGTGTTATTTTTCCAAATAGGTATGTGGAAAAATAATGAAATATGATGACGGTTGCGGAGGCGGTCATTCAAAGAGTGACATGAATGGTCGCGGCGCATGCGCGCAGGCAGACGCTCCGCCGGATATAAGCACGCGGGCCCAAGCTGCCCGCCACACAACTTTGACGCGGCGAAACGTTCCACCAGAGGACTTGGCGACAGAGCTTCACGTACCACATCTTCTAAACAATATTTGATTCCACCGATAAAATCGTATTGCACCCCAGTGACTTGTGAGTGAGTTCGGGAAAGTGCAAACTCGAAGCCCTGAACACTCTCCGCGAACTTTCCGTTAGTTGTTCCAAAGTTTTTGGCGGCGTCACACAACTTAGTGCTCCGACAGGTGAGTGTCTCATTATATTCTAATTTATTGCTATAGTCACGACAGATTATCAACATATTTTTTGGCAAAACTAGTTTATTTCGGGAACGATAAGGCACATTTTTTGTACAAAAATTAGAAACAGTATAAGGTATAACATGTTTTAAGGGCGATAAAAATATCAAGTACCTACTTATAACTTACCCACGTTTTTTTTTGTGAATTTATGTAAGTACACGTTTACTATTTATATTTCGAATATTTATAATTAAATTAAAGAAAAATTAGAAAATTAATTTAGCTAGCATTCATCTAAATAACCCATTAATTACGTCATAGTACCTACCATACCTAAGCAGCAAAGTGGATAAAAATAAACTAGCCAGAAATTCAAATTAAAGCCATTATGTACGATAATTAATAATTAAATAATATATTAGGTAATTACCTAACAAAAATTTATTCGTTGTCCACGAAGTTTTTGCTAAATCTCCATAAGTTATTCATTGGTAGAAGCAGTATGTATGATATAAACATAGCAATGAATTGAAATTAATCTATAACGAAATCACCCCTGGGACGTATCATGGCAATCTGATAACTTTCCTTGTTATCATTCTTATCAGGGAGGTAGAAAAAGTAGAGAAAAAAATGTAGGGTAGGTACATTTTTTTACTTTTAAATGTCAAGGTACCTACACTGACACTGTGCCGACACTACAACGCTACGCTTGTTTTTTTTTTGTTGACAAATGGGTAAAATGATATTTAAATACACAATTAATAATTTAATGATTAATTATTTTTTTTGTATTATTATTTTTTTCTATTTTTTCTATTGATATTATTTTTTTGATTTGTATGAGTCTATGTTACTTGGAAATAAATAAATTATTATTATTACAATCATCGTGTAAAATTTTGGTGAATCTAAACCTAAGCATAATTCAACGTAGCCTGTACGCGACTTATCCTGTAAAAACAATACAATAATGTATATTATGTAAAATATATATTATGCAATATAATATTTACTGTAACACCAACGGGATAATCTAAGTCTTAATCGAATCTATGTCAATAAGAAATCCCTCGTATAAATTGGATTTTTCAAAAATAAAAGTACAAACCTTTCGCCTTATAATTGAAGTTTAATTTGTTTAGGTACATTTCCCGCTAAGAAACGATCAAGGCACCATTAATATTTGTGGTGGCTCAAATTGCTTGCAATTATAAAGTTAGAAAACATGTACAATATACTTAGGTATTACCATCTCGTGAATTCGACGATACATAGATGAAAATAACTGAGGTCGATTAAAAAGTGATTTACCACATTTTAATGGTTTAATTTTCACACTACTATGATTAATTAAAGCTAGTTTTTTTTAATCCCATAGTTACATAAACAAGGGCATGCTGTCATCTGAAGAAAATTGATTATTTTGCATAAATGTTTCTTGTGAAATTTCAATTAATTGTATTTGCCATCTAAACAGTTACTGTTTCAGTAACACGTATACTATTAAAGGAAAACAAAGAACTTGACTGCAAAATGTAGACTATGAAACTCTATGCATAAAGATGAATCTAACGACCCCTCACACATCAAAATCGGTCAAGCCGTTTAGACTATGTAAAAATATACAAACATTAAAAAAATACAAACAATCATAACTACCCACCTTCCTGGGCAGTCAGGCAAAAAAATAGATCATACAATACTTATACAATTATGAATATTGAGTTATAATAAAACAACTCGAAATTAGTAACTCGTTCAATCATGGTCGGTAAGATCAAAACTAGACAAACTTGGCACAAAATAGATAGATTACCTACTTAATTTAGTTTATCTGGCAAATGAAGATGAATTATTGAATTAGACTTAATCTAAAATTACATTGGCTTATATTATTAACGCGTTACTTTGTGTGTATGTGTCTAATTCTTCCTCTTTAATTTCGTATCGACTGAATAGATTCGTGTGGAATTTACATTAAGTTAGTTTGCACCAACGATTGGATGAAAAAACAAAAAAAATATACGAGTTCTTTAAAAACGGGTAAAACTGTAGGGTGCAATTGGTAGTGTTTAAAGATTCAAGGAAAATTTAATTTATAAAGTACTTTTGTATCATCACCATAATCATCCAGAAGACGTCCACTGCTGAACATAATATGCCTCGCTCAATGGGTACTTTTGTAAACCATCGGAGAATTAAATGGTATTTTGTTACCGTAGAAAAAACCGAGATGTTCAATCAACATTACCTACTTACCTGTCTAATTCTAGACCAAAAAGCTTTGATTAAGTATACCCCTGTGGCATACAAATGTAGATATTACTATTGATTAACAAACACATGGATGATGGGCCTAGCACAAATTTCATGACAAGTGTCTTAAAATTTGTGCTAAAATGTTTAGAAATACAATGCCGTTAAAACAATGCTAATTTAGCTTGCAACAAATGTAGACTAAATTCACAGGCAAACTTTTTTAATTAGTATAATTTTTGTTTGGGGCTTTAGTCACTATGAGATTATGCCAGCCCCGTTTTACAACCCTACTTCTACAATCAAAAGGGACTAGAGTTCGTTCAGGGACGCTGATATAATTATGTTGGTCCGAGATACTAGAAAAAAAAAACAAGCAAGCAAACAAACAATACAAGCAACAAGACAGCAAAACAAAAAAGCATACAAGGAAAGCAGGAATATCATACAAGGTCCACGCCGCCTCACATGACAGATCTTGATAGTTAGAATGGTTATAGTCTACTTTTGATTCGGACATTATTTAGCGCTAACCCAATATCCATGGTTTAAAATATCTTTGCTCATTACAATTAAATAAGGTACCGCTGAAACATTTGTTTCTAAGGCTGAAACTTTGAAAGGGGTTGAAACATTGCAAGTTCCTCTGGTGTATAATACGTAACACTCCTGCAAAGTATCAAGCATACGGCCAGCAATTTTGAAGCAGGTAGGTAATGTTTCGTATTGTTGGGGTAACGAGTAAAGTGAGAAACTTGAATGAGCTTCTGCAATCTCAATGAAGCTTGTAAATTTTGTACAACCCCATCGCACAAATAACAACGCTGGCCTACACATGATGAAACTGGTAATTTATTTATCAGTGGGTATCATTTTCCTCGTTTCCGCCATACACAATCTTAAATTAGGGATCTAGAAGCCCGGCGAAGCCTCTTATCAACTTTCCGTTTCATACAAGGGGAAATTCTAATGCGTAAGTAGTGTTTTCTCTTTTGATTGTAACCAGCACATGCTTTCAATCTTGCGTGTTACATACTAAAACTTAGGATTTTTGTTGTCAATAATAAATATATTTAAATTTTGATAAACTCTCGTATCAGAGCTCAACACTCGGCCTTTACGAATTTACTTAAGAGGTGTTAAGATAGAAGTAGGCGCAAATGCAAAACAAGCAACCGCTAAGTGGGATCAAATAGAACAATAGCTGGACTTCTGGCGAGCCCTGAATAATTACAGCAAGCGGGGACATGGCCATTCTCTCGTTATCACGATTTCTTGCTTAAGAGGAACCAACTTGCCATCAAGAGGTCTTATCAGATTAACTCATAATTGAACAAAGAACAGAGGAACAATCTGATTTAGTGTTTACAGAGGAATTTGTTATCGTTGATTATTAGGTACTCTATTGTCTGGTTTGGCTGTTTGGGAAGTGGTCTGAAATCTTAGTCTCAAGAAAAACCTACGCATTTTAACACCTATGTTCTTATTAAATGCTTTTAAATTCATCTGTGACCATAGACAGTGCAAAGTGTTCGCAACGTAGGGAATTAAAACAATGTAAAATACATGCTAAGAAATCTTATTTTTTTATATTTCAATGTGTAATAATTGCGAAACCCTAAGAAATCATGACCATTACCATTCAAATTTTATAAAATTATATCATTTACAATAACAATAAAGTAAATATTTTAATAAATAAATTACTTTAAAATAAGTAATAAATTACTTTAAAATAAGTAATAAATTTTAAAATAAGTTTTAATAAAACTTTAAAATAAGTAATAAATTACTTTAAAAATAAAGTTATTTACAATAAAGTAAATAACACATGCGAACACAAGTTTACTATTTCGATGCAGTTTTTGGAAGTAGATACAAAGTCATGAAGCAAAATGCAACTTTAGCAGTGAGCAAAGCAAACATGGCAAATTTTCTCAATCCATCTTGCATTTCCTGACCCGAAATTAGGCTTTGTACCTGCACTGTAGGTATTAGATCTTTAGTACGAGCGGGTCAGTAGGTGTAGCAAAATACAGAAAATTACGAACGAACGGTAGCAAATTGGTAAGTAAAATAGTAAAAAACACTGTGCTTCTGTAGGCAATGTTAAACTACAAAAGGATTAGTGTCCGCAGCTTCATAGACCTTGAAAAGATATTCACGTACAGAAAACTTTCAAGAAGTTTGTAATCTCGAAGAGTTGCAGCCCGGCTACATCGACATAATATAAATAAATCTATCTTAGTTCAAGCTCCACGTCCAGTTGTCGGACTTATAAGTTTTTATTTTGTCATCCATCGGATTACTGCAACAACTTGCGGGATTCCCGTCGGACTTAAGATTTGTCGGCTTTCCGTTCGAACATTTCCTACGGTTTCACGTTTTCAGACTACCCTTGAGTGTCATTGCGTGTAAAAATGAGCATGTGCCATACCATAGATAAATATATAATAGGCCATACGTACTATGCCATTTAGTCGTTGTTCATGCACAAACACTTATTATACTACACTGCTCTACCCAATTGGCGACTTTACTTTGTATTGAAGTATGAGTTAGAGTAGGTAACGCTTTTAACATACTTTATAACGAACCCAAAACAAGCTTGTAGCATTACATGTCGGGGTTTTCAGTAATTTTTTTATCCTGTCTAGGATTAGGCACCGGATTGCTGCAATGGTCTGTAAGATTTCCACTGGAGTTAGCTAGGTATGTTTTCTTTTCCGTAAATAGTATAAATACGCAAACGGGATTTTCTTAGACTTCACGTGGTCCGTCCGTTGAGTCCGTGAAATATAAGTTTATATTTACTTGGTGCAGAGTTTCCAATAAAATAAGCTAGGTGCCTTTTTGTTATTGGTAGTTAGTTATACCTAAGCGAACTACAACCATTGGTCCGATTGTTACATTACATGGTGTTGATCCATTTTTAACGTTATGTGACTTTTTGTATGGACTTTTGTATATATATACAACATTTGAATCGTTTAAGCGAAGTTTAATCTTTTTCATGCCGCCGCCGTACCTTATATTTAGGAATTATTGAAGAATACCTAAAACCAACTTATGTAAAGGTAATACGAAGGAGAAAGTTAATGAGTTTGGTATCTGTAAAGGGTTACGCATATAGACTTTACCAAGCTGAAAAGAGGTCATTGTACTTACTAATCATTATAATCCAATTTTACTATGGGAATCGCGAAATAATCTGCTGTTTCATACATTTTGTCGAGTGTCGATGACCGTTTTCTATGGAACAGCTGATATTTTTTTCGCGATATCGTGGTCGGTCCCATAGTATAAGTTGTACATAATGACGAGTAGGTACAATGACCTCATTTCGGTTTAGTACAGTCTGTATGCGTAACTCTGTATACTAATGTAATCGAATGTTTTTTTATGTCTAGTACTTACATTGTAACTGTGCATTAAATCTCAATGAACATATTATTATCCAGGTATATCTATATGTATTTAAAAAAAAGTCGTGTTAGTTACACTATTTATAACTCAAGAAAGGCTAAACCGATTTGCCTGAAAATTGGTGGGGAGGTAGCTTAGAACCAGGAGACGGACATCAGCTACTTTTCATCAGCATCATCACTACGCGGGTTAAAGCGCGGCTGCAGCTAGTATATTATATTTATGACAACTAAAACATGTAAGTACAAATGTAGGTATAGGTATTTAATTTTATTTTGAGTGACATACATATTTCGTAAGGTTTTGATGCTGAATTTTTATTAGAATATACTCCACGATACTACGTAACTTGAGTAGAAGAATAATAGAGACGTGATATTTTAACTAACTTTTCTCATTACTGTGATACAACGGCAAGCTAAATATTATGATAAAATCTTGCACAAAAAATAAGATAATATGAATTAGGTAACGGTACGAGCCATGGTGGCCGAGCGGTAGCGTGTAGGTACAATCTGACGGCACCTGGTTTGATTCTCGGCCTTGTATCATAGACTTATTTTTAAATGATATAACTTCAAATTTATGACTTTCAGATTTATTCCTTTATATATTATATGCTATGAGACCATGCCTCTTGCCTCTTGCCAAATTTGCCAAAAAAGGGTCTTGACAGACGGATAGACGGACAACAAAGTGATCCTGATAAGGGTTCCGTTTTTTCCTATTGAGGTACGGAACCCTAAAAACGGCGAAGGTAAAGAAAACCGGTATGTTCAAGAATCTAAAAAAATCAGAGACATAATGACATTCACCAACATGGACTGGACCAGCATGGCGGAAGGCCTGTGTCCCAGCAGTTAACATTGTTAGGCAGATATACTGTATTAGGTACGATATGAAATTATTATCGATAGTTTATCACACCAATAGTTACTAACGATTTTGGAGTTAGTATTATTGATTAAACAAGATGTCGTGCAAACGTTAACCGCATGAAGACGAAGGGAGTTGCTGTTTACCTCCAAATATAACTGTTATTCGTACCTAACTATTTAATTTTATATCACAAAACCTCAATAGTAAATATATCAAGCGAGTACAAGTATCTGATGTGGTTTGTGTCCATAACTCCGTGATACTCCGGTTAATAAAATAGGTAGGTCGGTTTGTTCAAACCGTCACGGGAAACGGTTACACCTCATTAAACATGGATACCAAAATGTATAGTTCCTAATTGGTTTAGATAGATTTTGAATAAGTTGGTGAGTGGATTGAGATCTAGATCGGACCAAGGCACATCGACCATAGTATGACTAACTCTTCTATCGGGACAGACAGACAAATCTATATCTAAGTAACTAAGTACCTACCTACATTTTAATGTTTAAACATTTCTATATTTAATATATCGTAGACATCATTTAGTAATGATGTACTGATGTAATGATGATGTGTGATGTTTAGTGATGGTATGTGTATTTGAATGAATCCAAAAATAGGGAGAGAAGTGCAAATTAGTGTTACTTTTTTTTTCTAGCGAGCTAAATGTCCTTAATCGTGTTTCGGTCTTTACGATTTCTAGATGAAACATTCAGTTTTGATTTGACACCATTTTTATAATTATAAGCTAACCATGGAAATAGACAACCTAAAACAAGAATGACCAAAATTGCTTAATGTGGGAAAAGAGGGCCTTAAATGCTATTAAAAACTACTTATATAATATCGTTTAATGTAAACCAGTTTGTGTGTTTGCTGATAAACTCAATTCTCAACTCTGAATTGCCTGTGACAATATGGGACAACACAACTAACTAGGTGCACAGTTTTTGCGAAGTTTAGGGAGAATCCATTTTTTTCTGTGAAATGAATAATTGGATTAAGTTATACAATGTAGGCAGGTTTTTCTCTCATTCATTAACTAACTACAGAACTACGCGACATTAATTTTCAACGCTTTGAGATTTCCATCTTCATATTATAACATTAGGTATATTCGAAAGTATTTTTTTTAGTTTCTAAAAAATTTAAAAATTAAATTAATATTGATTAGTCATTATTGATATGAAGTAAATAAATATAAGATAAGATAATTAGGTAAGAGTTTATTATATAAGATAATTTATTTATTATTCGAATTAATTAAAAATGTTGCATAAAAACTTACAAATTATTTTCCTCACAAAAACGTTAATAGGTCTACCTAAAGTCTCGATACCGTGGTGGCCTATTTGGGAGACCACTTGACTTGAATCCATGAGGTTGCGGGTTCGAATCCCGGGCCCGTACAGTGAGCTTTTTGGAGTTTATGTACGAATTTTCATACCACTGGCTTTTCGGTGAAGGAAAACATCGTGTGGAAACCTGCAATACATATGTGAATTTAATCCGCCAACCCGCAAATGGGCCAGCTTGGTGGATATTATGGCCCAATCGTCCTTTCGGGGGTAGGCTTAGTCCAGCATGGACTATAAAAAGACTGATTATGCTATGCTACCTAAAGTTGCACTAGCATGCTTCATATTATATGTATGACAAGATAATATGGCATTACATGTTTCGTCATTTTCCTGTGATACCAATAAGAATCTACAACAAATCAATGAAAAGGTACCACTCATACAGTATCGAGTGTTCTCGCAGTTCAGTTTTAAATGTATTATCCCGAGAAGTAGGCCAGGATGCAATTGTAATTACTTCCGGTTTACGTCCGGCCGTAAAAAGCGTTGCACGAACGCAGCTGGTTCGTTCTCTCTCAACGAGAGTGTGACATCCATACTTTCACACTAATATAATGCATGGGAGAGTAACTCGTTCTGTCTATAATGTTACCTATTCACGTTTTAACGGCTGGACTGATCACTGATCAAATTTGACGAGCATTTAGTGAATACCATGTGGATGGACGTAAGATAATATATACAATTTACATATAGTTATAGTAGGTACCTACCATATTATATGGTCCTTACTAGGTATAGGTATCCCGAAAGCTTTAGATTAAAAAAAACTAAGATAGCATTTTTCAGTATTTTTTGTGTTGGTTTTTTTATATTATAAGAAACACAAGGAGAAACAATGTTAGGCAATTATAGGGGTATGCTCAGCGCTCAATTTTTAACTAACTTTAAATAGGGGGTTCTTATATAGGTTGCTTTTTTTATTATGTTTCTTACCTCATAACTCCATCTTTTATAAACCCATTTTAAATTATTATTGTTTTTATTGAATGATTTTACTTTCAGATTAGTACCATAGAAATTTCATCAAAAGTGATTTAGTAGTTTTGCTTTTAAATCAAAATAATTAGAATATTTGGTTACTCAGATGACAATATTATATCAACCAAGTAACCGAAATTGCATATTTTACTAATTTTGTGAAGTCGATTCTTTAAATTGATTATTAGTCAGGTAATAAAAATATCCAAACATAAAATTCAGGTATCAACAGCGTATTTGTAACAGGAAAACAACGACAACGCGGGTGAATTTCGATAATAAGAGTACCTACCGATGTATTTTTCCAATACCAAAAACAGACATATATAGTCTGTTTTTGGTATTGGAAAAACACTACACTATACTTACCAAATTCCTTCTTTGGAAGTCATAGTCATTTACCTACATACCTACATACAGTTTGGCTACGAACGTTGAATTATGTTAGGGATCAAAAGGAAAATCACGGTCATTCCATATCACAGTATTACCTATGGTATTACGATTGTGTGATTTCTTATTACTTCATGTTTTGCGACCTAACTATTTCCAAATTAGTTTTTGTTGACAATAGCAGAAATCTATACTAATATTATAAAGAGGAAAGATTTGATTGTTTGTTTGTTTGCATTGTATAGGCTCCGAAACTACTGAACCGACTTGAAAAATTCTTTCACCGTTGGGAAGCTACACTATCCCCGGATAACATAGGCTATATTATATTTTCCAAAAAAATAGGGATCCTTACTAAAACTCCAATAAGGTGTAAAAAAATAAGATTTTCAATGTTGACTTTGCGTGTTTGACATTTCTAAGACAGGACAACGTCTGTCAGGTCTGCTAGTATTATATATATAGGTAACATGTATTACGTAGGATGTATGTAGGTCCAAAGTAGTCAATACCAATCTCTACAATCTTTTGGTTATAATTAAAAAATTGGTTACCAAGTAGGTAAGTATACCTTTTTAATGAGGAGACAAGGGTCTATACAGGTAGGTACTTACTGTAGTTTATTTTTAAAGGGTTTAGTTGATAGAGCTAAATTATTTAAAATATTGCTGTCTCTTTTTCAACAAAAAAGTTAGATAAAGACAACAATACCGTAAATAGTTTGGTTCTGTCAATTAAAACCTCCTAAATTGACCACAACTGTATTATCGATTCATGGTGCTGTTCTTGCAAACGTTCTTTTACAGTATCGGTCTCATATCATGTTTTCAGCTTCACCCGTTTTGAAAACCAAGTTTGGTTACCTACCGGTTTCTAAGAAAGAACAAATCAATTAAGTAGTTGTCACCGTTGAAATTGCTTCCATTAAAATAATCTCATAAATGTTAAATTTCGAAGGACCAAACTTATTTTAAGCTTATCTCTTAGTTTTAAGATTTAGATTTATAAAACTTCAACTTATAAATAGGACTTAGTGTCATATTGAAAAACAAGCTTGAAAAATAAAAACTTTTAAAATCCTCAGACCTTAGTGAGGCAGTCCAGCTGAGGAGAAGTCCGTCGGCTTATAACATTATTAGAACGAAGTCAGGGGCTGGTCGCAATTACCTCAGCTGTAGAATGTACCAACCTATCTGTAGGTAGATACCTACTTCGTTTCTTCACGAGTACTAAGTGTCCAAACTTTTCTTGTTTTTTAGTGCAATTTGTCTTACAAAATATTATCTAGGATATTACGGATTCACTATTTTAAATAAATAATTAATATATTAGACTCAGTCGGGTTTTAAAATAGAACCAGTATGAGAAACTAGTTCAAAGATGACATAATTATGACATTCACCAACATGCACTGGGCCAGCATGATCGATTAGGGCCCATCCTCTCTCTCTCTCTCTCTCTGAGAGAAAGTCTGTGTTGCAGCAGTGGGAACATGATAATGCTGATAATGATGAGAAACAAGTCATATTTCAAAACCTGTTTTTTTAGTTACATTTTAGAGATTTACCAAGATTGTTTGCCCTTTTGAATTCGTGTAGAAAGAGGCTTTAGCTACTTCTCTAATCGAAGATACCCATTTTGGACAATTTAATTACGGTGGCCACTTACGGAAGTCAAGATAGATAATATAATTTATTGCTAAGAGCAAAACTTAGGTATCCTGTAAGTTCGTGAAAGAGAGATTTCGGCTGGAATTCTTATACGCCTAAATAGATAGAGCGATAAGATTTTTTGGTATTAGGAAATAAAGTAAACCTGTATGTAAAGTGAAATATAAATAAAACTATTCTTATTTGGACGTCTAGCTATTATGCGGACTATGAAAGTAGGTACCAATATGTAATTATATGCATTCATAAATTATTTGGTAAGTATTTTAATGAAACGTAGATCCTTCGCATTGCTAGCAACAAACTAAACCAAATAAATATTAAAAATACTTGACAGGAGTAAACTTTTTTAATTAACCGCCTAAAATACATAGAAAGGATGATCTTGGTTGATCCGAGTCGAGAGGCAGTACATTTATTCTTTTGTTTTTGAAATTTTACCCAGTCTGCCTTCAGCTTCTCGCATATAGTATTTATTTTATTGTCATTTAAATACACATTTCTTAACAGTAAAATAAAAAATACATTATAAATTCGTAAATACTCTGCATTGTTCAACGCATTTGAACTATTATAGTAAACGCATTATCAACTGAGTCGTCATAAATCATTATCTGTCTATCTCGCTCGCACTTACAGGTCTTATGGTATGACGTTTATTGCTCGACGACTCAGTTGGTAACGCGGTGACAAGGACGTTTTATACCCTAAAGCGCGGTGACTATAGCAATTAGTTTTGGACGAGTGGATGCGAATGGCGAGAGACCGGGGAGAGTGGCATAAACAAAGGGAGGCCTATACTTAGCAGTGGGTCACTTAGGGCTGATGATGATGATGATGATGATGAAGTCCCGTGATTTAGTCCCATCTGCTTTCACTGTCAATATGCTTTGCGTATTGTTCTTTATAAAAAAATATTTCGCCATCATTTTGAAGGGGGACATAGACACGGGTGGGAATAAACCATCATCAAACATGTAGAATGCGCTGCCTGAGTGGGTATTCCCTGATAAGTAATCACGAGTGATTCGTTTTCTTCTAGACAAGCTTGCCCAAGCGTTAAACCATATCATGGTATCAACATCAGGCGACATGGCAGTCGAACGCATTGTTATTTTTAACCGTCTTCAAAAAATTAGGAAGGTTCTCAATTTGATCCGTATTTTTTCTTTATATAAAAAAATAACCTATTGAGCAACTTTGATAAGGTACGCACAGTACGCACGCAACTAAAGTCGAAAAACAGCAAAACACGTCTCACCATGTGGGGAAGACCCCAACTGGCTTAATAAACCTAAACTTCTCCACATTTACCGAAACATACAAGTTTCCATATCATGGAAATGTTTCGAGAAGATTCAAATCACTTTGAAAACAGGCATTTGTATTGTGATGTCAAAACGTAAAGTCCCATATCGCACTATTGGCGTTATAATGCTTAGAAATGGAGCTAATGAAGAACCTTATTACCATAAATTATGATACTTTTTATTTGATCATCTTAATAATAACAAAGAGGACTAAGAAAGAGGGTAGATCGATAGACTAAGAAAGAGATCGTTATGTCTGCACCTAACTTTTTAACTATTCGACAAACTACCTGCATTCTTCAGTCTTCCCGTGAACATGGTGCATGTAACTGCGCCAAAATATCGGAAGCTCATTCCACAACCTTACCACGGTAAATATCCCGTAAATAATCATATAACTTTAATCTTAATATTTGTAGTTCTTTTAGTATTAAATTTTAAAATTAATTGACTAAGCAGGCAATTTTGTTGGTATTATTTTAGAAGTTTAGTTAAGCTATGGTCGTTGATTTTTTTGATAATCTTATAGTTCCACATTGTATTCCGCAGTATAACCATAACAGCTTTTTACGCACTTACTTTAATAAAATTAAGTGCTTTATTAATTTTGCCTAAAAAAATGCCTTCCAAATTGTTACCAATTTTCCAGAAAACGTTATTAACAATGAGTGTGAACTGTTTATTATTATTATTTTCAACCAAACCAGTCGTACCTAAACGGCACAGATGCTCCACCACTACTAACCCAGCCAACTAAATGGCAGTAGTTGAAGCACTGCGCCTCATGATTTACGACTGTTTGCCTGGCTCGATAAATAACACTTTTATTGATTGATTCTAGCTCTGATCCGAGTCAAGCGAGTTTGCATCGATAGAGCAGAGTTAACTGAAAGGTTAACAAATTGATAAGTCAATTACTCGTAGTTTAATGGAGAGTTTAACTAGATATCAGTATACTTCCTTTTAATTGTTTATTAAAGCTTTGAAATATTTGTTAGTTTGTTTAGGTCAAATCTTGCAAGCTTAATCCAGTTCCTTCTAACCGATTTTGCTGAAATTTTGCATACACCTTTAGTTCTGGTGATAATTACCTGCAATATACAATGTATAGTAAAAAAAATGGCCGCTAAAATAAAAATAAAACCATTAAATACAAATTCAAAGCATTATTTTAATATGAACTTGTTTGAAAATGGAATTGAGTCGCCTCTTCAGGCCTGTTACCGGACGAGGTAAAGTCTAAACGATAAATGTTGTGTCGATGTATCTAAACTTTAGACACATCGACAGAACATTTATCAATATGAACCGGCACAAAGCTTAAGAGTCTAAAGCTTTGTGCCGGTTCAGGAATGGTTACTGATTAGGTGACGTCATCATAAATACAAGATGCAACATGTAAATTAGAGATGAAAAAAAAATACACCCCTTGATGTGACATTTCTTTAGATAGGTTTTATAAAATGAGAGTGAAGTTTGGTACATAATTTTTTGTTAAATTATTTGTGAAATATTATCCACATAAAATATCGATATTCAGATTTTTAATATTTTCTTAAAGAAAGAATCTTGTTTCGATAAGGAAACTTTCTTTTTTAAATAATGTAAAAACATATATTGTATTTTTTGTGTCATGAGACATGTTTATATTTATTTATTACACTAGCAGTTGCCTGCGACTTCGTACGCGTAGACTTTAATATAAACTTTAAACCCCCTTTTACTCCCCCCTTTCGCTAAATTCTTCACATAGTAGATCTCTGCACCCCATAATAAAGCTACCTGCCAAATGTCAGCCCCGTAGATCAAGTAGCGGTTGAGATTTCATGATTTGTCAGTCAGGCAGTCAGTAAGTAGTGTTTTGCTTTATGGATTATATTTCTTTCTAGAAATGACACTGGCCTGTCAGATGGCAGCGGCCGCGGTCGTGGGCGTTTCTGCTCTAGGCAGCTCTCTACTTCGTTCTCACGCATTGTTTTGTATTTTTATGTGGGTCTTTGGAATTGTATGTTATTTTTTTTAAGAGTTGCCGTGAAAACGATCACCTTAATTAACTGACTTCAAAAAAGAAGGGGTTCTCAATTCGTTTATTTTTATGTTTGTTACCTCAGAATTCTGCCATTTATAAAGCTATTTGGATATATATTTTTTATTTGAAAGTATATACCTACTTTTAGGTTGTTCCCATACAAATTTCATCAAAATCGGTTCAGTTTGGTTTTAAATCAAAATATCTGCAATTGCGTTCAAAAGAATAAGTTCCAAAAATAAATATGTCATAAAATATGTCGTACTAGTTTTGAAGTCTTTTTTGAAAATTTATGATTATTAGAATGTTTCATCATAAACATTTGACCCTCATTCTAAAGCAAGGACGTTTTACATATTGGCAAAAACGTCCTTGTTCTAAAGTTACTCTTTTTTAGGTTAGTATTTTCTGTTTGCCAAAGAATAATACGTAATAAATGAAAATTGATAAAAAAAAAGCTTGAAAAAGCTTAAAAATTGATAAAAAAGTTAAGCTTGGTTATATTTTTGCATAACTATGAAATTAACCAATTATTTTTTATCAGAACTTAGAATCTACAAATAGAGGTAATATTATGTCCTTAATTCAACTACTTAACATTCCTCAAGCATCTTTTGTTTAACTGTTACAACCTTAAAAGTGAAGTGGAAAACAAACGTTGCCTTTGTTATTTGATTCCTCTTATTGATTTCCAGGAATTTGTATGTTTTGGATCGTTAATGTTTTTCGGTTTAATTACTGGACACAGCTTATTCAGTGTATTTTGCTGCCTGCTTAGATTAACTACACAGAGATAGTAAGTTTCCAAACAACGCCTTCTCAAAACGTAAGCTACAAATTCGCTTTGTAGCTTACGTTTCGATTGGTATATTAAACGATTTAAGCAAGAAAATTAATGGATTACCTGTGGAATGTCACACCATAACTCTTATGCTGCTTTTCTGATTTGTTGTGGTACGATTTCACCGCGCAAATTGTCATAGTAAAAATTTTTATATTTATTTTGGAGCCATATATGACACCATTTGAATGGCTTAAATTTTGCGAATGTACTTGGTTTCTATATGTAGTTATTCTAAGGCTGCCTTTTAGTTTTTGTAATAATATTTATCATGACAAAAAAGTAGAATTTAAAATTATCTATAAAAATTTACCTACATACGTACTTTTTGTGATGTTGACTAGCAGCTATGTGGTCTTTTTGCGAATTGGACATTTTAAGATGTGAAACATGGCCTATATTTCACATCTCAAAATGTCCCTTTCCCAATTTCTTTCATAGCCTGCGTGTCTTCGTCAATCGGCAATCTTGCGTTCGGTGGACTAAACATTGCTTAAATCATACAAAATGCTGTCAGCACGGTCAAAACCAAAATTCACGAAATTCACGAATTAAATATATAATTATAATTTTATCTATAAGCAATTTGTGTATAAATGCAACATTAGATATCTAATGTTGAAAGGCGTATTTTTAAATCCATTGTATTATATGCTGTACAGCTGTAAGTTAATTTGGCAGGAACGTGAAAATCTACTCCATGTAAATAAATACGTGTGTTTTCACACATTTGGCACACTCACGTTTTGGCACAGATAGAAGTTAAATAGCTTCATTCTTGTTTATCAACCATGTAAAGTCGGTTTGTATTTGACTGTTTCTTTTGTGATTAATGATTTATAAACGTGGGTGTTACCTGGGATAACGATAGAACATATCTGAATTTAGTTTTTAATGTTTAAACAATGGTGGTGTCATGAATTTCTAATTATGAATGTGGATGAAGGGTTCCAATCAGTGGCAGTTTCCTTTGTGTGATAAATAGATTAGACACAGAGACAGCATTTTGCACATTATCAGCAATTATATTTAAAACTATGGATATTGGTCAGCGCTCAAAAATTTGCAAATCAAAAACTATATCATACTATCAATGTATTTAGTCTACATTAGTTGCAAGCTAAATTAGATACATTAATGAAACAATGACTTCATTTGTTGATTTAAAAATAAACTATGTATCATGTATAAATAGGTACAACGTGTTTCAAAAAGGTGTGGTAATACAGAAGGGTATGTATGTACTCATCATTATGAACAACTTTTACTATAGGACCAAGCCTGATATCGCGATTTTTTAATTATTTTTTTAATATATTATTCGACAAACAAGCGACGGGCCACCTGATGGTAAGTGGTCACCGTCGCCTATGGACACCTACAATACCCGGGGCATTGGCGGTGCGTTGCCTACCTTTGAGGACTCAATTCACAAAATCTGCTGCTCTATACATTTTGTCGAGTGTACGGCGTTTTCTATGGAACAGCTAAATACTTTTTTTGCGATTTCTGTCTTAGTTAAAAGTTGTTCATAATGATAAGTACATACGTATACCTTCATTTTTTTTTGGTAACTAAGCGCATATTTGAACTTTCAAATAAGTATTTGAAATATTCTAAGTATATTCTCTATTAGTTTTCCTGGTTTTCGTCGTCCATCCCACTTGTTGAATCCTTCGTCCCACCTTTTTGTCGGAATCTGGGTCAGTGTGGCTTCGGATCAGCACACTGGGCACTTAATCCCTGGGTAGTTTTATGAAACTAAACGACGGATTTTACTGAGACACGGTGATTTGTGCCCATTATTTATTAGTATTCAGTAAAACTGTGTTACGTTAGTGACGTGACACGTGATCTGACAAATTTTCCTTGCGCGTAACCTGCTACTTGCCACGCGTTGTATATATGCATACTTGTCACGTGTCACTTCATGTCAGATAGATAAACTCTTTATTGTTCACACCACAAATTTCTACACACGATAAAACAGCTTAAAAACTAGTGCAACAATCGGCGGCCTCATCGTTAGGCGATCTCTTCCAGGCAACCTTAGGATGGAGAGGATTCATACAGGAGGTAGAAGGGGGGCATGCAATATTGAATAATGTGATTGTTATAATTTGTTCTATTATAGTTGTACAAATAAGGTATTTTTGAACCTTTAGGAACCTTATCTGCTTGTAAGGAACTTGTGCACTAAACAGTGATTTATGAAAAGATGATAAACATACAGATACTCGTATTTCATGACGATTCAAACGAAGGCGAGAAGAGCAGTCGCGGATCATTATATCAAAGAAGAAATGAAGACATACAATCCTTATATCTACACGTATTTGGACACAATGCGACTGTAATATACGAAAATTAATTTTGAATACAAATTCTCTTTGGTCGGAGTTCATTCGTTAGCATATCAGCGGCTTTGTACCGCTGAACCACGCCGGAGACCGTAGTCTCTCCTGGATAAAGGAAGCAAATTAAACCTTTAATTGTTTGCCTTTTCTTAGGATTTATTTAAATTCTACGATCGTAGGCGTTAGGTATTCTAATATCACTGTTATCTCTGTATGACCATCTTGGGTTGGCTCCAAATTGGGTCCATTGTTACCTCTTACGCTGAAGTTGTTATAGTCCGTTTAAAAAACTAAAAAACATTGAGATGTATATGGAATCCTTTATTTATTTAAACTTGTAGAGCTTCCCTTGGAATTTTACTTAGATTTCATTTTAATTAAATGATAGGTTTGAGGCGAAGTACCTAGTTGCGTAGGCTACGTTGTACGGAAGTTTCTTTGCGCAGCTGCCTCATTGAGGTTAGCTCAGCACTGAGTATTTTTTCTAGTGTTCACTTGGCACGCCTGTTCCTTTTTCATTTGGATAGATTTTACAAGAAAAAGCTTTTCATAGAGCTCTTAGAAAACTCTTCTGCAAGAAATATATTATAATGAGGAGGTATGTCGCGTCAATAAAAACGCTACTTTCATTTTAAAGCCATGTGAATGTGATCAAATAACTTTTGTAATGGTTTTGAGCTTATTTGTAAAACTATTTTCCTTTTTTCCGTTATGTCAGCCAAATAATATCAGCTTTATTGTGACAGCTGTGCTCTATATTTGGACACAAGTGACGTGGAACAATCGCCACATCATCTCAGTTAAATATATCTAGTGATTAATTTTAAATTACCTACTTACCACAATGATCTCTTGATAAGAATAGTAACAAAATGAAAAACCTGATCTCGAGACTAGGGTTTTATCATATTTGTACTAGATACTCCTATCTAAAAATTAAAGATTTTCCTGAGTTAGGAAAACAGTCACTGAAAATTTTTGAGTGAATTCTGAAGGATTATTCTGTTAGTGGCATTAACCGGATGTACACTATTGCTGGCTTAAAACATTTTGGAGTTATTTTAAATACCGCTAGAGGTCTCTAAATGCGGGATTGCATTTATCAAACAGATGCGATGTGGTACCTTTTGACAAACAAAAGCAATATATTGCTGCAGTTTATTTATCTGGTAGCAAAGTGAACTACGACAATAAAAAACGTACCTTTCAGACATATTTCTTTATACCAACTCGTTTTACAAGCTTCTCTAAGTATGCAATCGTCCAAACAATAATTTCTGTCAAGTACAGAACATGTCTGTCCCATGGATAATGACGTCGTAACAGGACGGGGGCGAAACAATCGAGCTACGGCGTTTTATACTGATAAATTGGAACGAGACTACTACTCATAGTAAGATAAGTAAGTCTACAAAACAGATTCAGTAGTAACAACCACAAGCAAACCTGGGACAAGGCGCCCACGATACGTCGTGATTTCGGCAATTCAATTCAATTTCACAGGTAGCTTATAAAATCTTGTTTGTGTCATTTCTCAATCTAATAATTTTAATTACTTAAGGTAGCACGTTTCACATATGGCGGGAAATTCATATTTATGACAGTTTTCTTGTCCTTGTGGTTAGACCGGGTAATTATTGTAAACGAGCATGATGTTTGCGCAAATTGATTATTATTCTTTACAAAATCATGTAAAGCTATTTTCATTACACATACTCGGAAAGTAGGTCTGAAGTTGCCTGAGGAGCGGGTTGAAAGTCATTACATGTCATGTCATACATTACAGCCATAGGGAGAGTCACTTTCAACTGACAGTGACAGTTTGACAACTGATAGACACCCAAATAATTAAAAAAACTAGTTCTATTTTCACATTTGTATTGAACCATGTTCCAATTTTTTTTTTCTCCTCTGAGTATTATGGTCCGACACTTCTCGTGCAATTGCCAGTGTCAGGATGATAAAGGAAAATATTGGCGGGAATCCGATCTTCATTGTAGTTTTGTTTATACTTCCATATAGCAGATTTGTATTAACACAATGATTTCATCTGATTCCGATATGGATTTATCGCCTGATTTCATAAGAGAAGACGCTAAAGCAGTAGTGGAAAAACCTGTCACAAAATATACGTAATTGCTCTAATTTTATAATAAACTTTCAACAAATTTCACACCTAAATGTTGATTTATGTAAATTAAAATTCACTCATATTTTATTTAGTCAGTTCATGTTTTTATTTTTAGTTTCCTTGTATTCGTAATGACAAGCACAGTGTTTACCTCGGAGTTAAAGACTTATTTAGTCCCTCGAACTATTAGCCAAACTCCGTCTCGGGACTAAATAAGTTACTTTCACCCCTAGGGTAACAATGTACCTACTATTATCTCTAATGCACATTATTACTTACATTTGTTAATAAACGATTTATTGCTGTTTCAAACGGTTTATTGACAAATGTAAGTCAAATCGCGAAAGTTTAAAAATTACTAAATGTAAGTAATATGGCGCGTTACTGTTAAATAGGTGTACATGAAAATCAGAACAATCAACGATTTGCGCAAACACTGGGTCATTTTAAAATAATTACACAGCCTAGCTACAAAAACAAAAAACAAACTGTTCAAAATTTGAATTTCCCGCCATAAGTGAAACGCACCACCTTAATATGCCAAGAAACCTATCTAAACATAATATGATGTTAAAATTGAACTTGGATTATTCGTTACAAGATAACGTAAGAAAGAGTAGTATTTTTATTGTTTATTCGACGATTGTTGCCCACGACTTCGTACGCATAGAGTTTCATATAAACTTTCAACTCCCTTATGACCCTCTAATTCGTCCCTGTTGTAAATTTCACGTATTAATTCTTAGCAGATATTTACAGCTCCATATATCAAATAGTTTTCGAGATTTCGTGATTAATCAGTCGACCAGTGACTTGTATTTCGATTTTTATAATAATTAATTGATAGCATTTGCATAAAAAGTAACTATGTCAAAGGGGCTTGCTGTCGCTACCAAGGAGGTTCCCTCAAAGAAGTAAATAACGCGTGTGAAACCGCGGGGCACAGCTAGTATATGATCAACGAAATATGCAAAAATATTCACCTCTTAATATAAAAGTGAATCCATGAACTGGCAAGGCTCAAGTGTAACAGGTGCCTTAATCGCAGGTTGTCGCAATTAGCTCGTGAAATTGCCTGGCAGACATTACACTCGCCATTAATTTTTCCGTCGACGCTGTTGTTGGATGTCGAGAAGTTAAACGTTATAAACATTATTTCGTCTTCGAATGATCCTAGAGAGCATTAAAGGATCAGCTCCTTTGTAACGCGTGATAAATGTATTTGAAGTCGCGGATGACGTCGTTCATGGATAATAACTGGCTGACCTTTTAAAAAGAAAGATTTTGTAAAAGAAATTATACTTTCAGCGTAGTTAAGCACTATTATCCAAACCTTCTTACCTGTAGGTATGTACGTATGCTTCATTTACCTAAAACTAAATCTGAGAATATTTCAGATTGGAATTGGGAATTGCCCATATCAAAAAGGTTTCTATAAGTGTGGATTGGGTACCTACGCGTATCCAAAATATATAGCTACTTTTTTCCTAAATACCAAATTGTAAAAAATTTACCAGTTTAATAGAGCAATGTTTAATAGACCCACCTTAAGCACAAAACGTTAAACCATCACGATTTGTGATAAAACTGGCTGTAAGAGTAAAGGTAACATTTTTAGCCCTTGTTTTATTGAGGTATAACGATTTTATGGCTACATTTTGCGCGGGAAATACTAATTCTGGCAGCCTATTACCTAAAATAGACCATTCGGTTCAATTAAACACAACTAAGGGAACTTTTGGGCAGTATCTAGTGAAACTTTTAATGCGGGCAACACCGAATCAGAAGAACCGAGATTATATAAATAGCATATATATTTCCATGATACGTAACTAGGCATAATGAAAATTGGTGTACCGCATTAGTTCGATGTTACGAGTACAAAACAAAGTTAGTGTGGTTTCTAAACACTATTGTTTCAGTTTTCAGTGGTCTAATAACATAAAATTGTTTACAACTAACTTGCGGTTTTTGTAGCTCCGAAATAGATAGGTTTAAATATTTTTAACTAGCTGCAAAACCTTCTTAAAAAAAGGAGCTTCTCAATTAGACTGTTTCTTTTTTTTCAATACTCATACTCGGAAAGTAGGTCTGAAGTTGCATGAGGAGTGGGTTGAAAGTAATACATTTCAGTCCTAGGGAGAATCACTTTCAACTGACAGACACTCAAATTATTAAAAAAAAACTATTAAAATTTAATTTAATTTAAAATTATTAAAAAAAAACATGTTCCAACTTTTTTTTCTCAGAGGATTATGATCCTGCGCTTCTCGTGCAGATGCCAGTGTCAGAAAGAAAAAAAAAATGGCGGGTATCCGATCTTCATTGTAGTTTTGTTTATACTGCCGTATAGCAGATTTGAATTAACACAATCAGTTCATGTTTTTATTTTTAGTTTCCTTGTATTCGTAATGAAAAGCACAGTGTTAACCTCGGGGTTAAAGACTTATTTAGTCCCTCGAATTATTAGCGCCCTCGCTACGCTCGGGCGCCAAACCGCAGTGACTCCCTGAGTACTCTCAAAAAAGACTTGACCGACCTAATAGATTCGAAATTTTCAAAATTAGAAGATCTTATTATGGAACTCAAACATCAAAATTTAGAATCCTACAAGGCCATAGAATTCATGACAGCTAAATATGAAGAAATAAAGATCGAGGTAGCGTCCCTGAGAAAAGAGAAAGAAGATAACAGAAAATATATAAATGAGCTCCAAGACAAACTCGAAATGGGCGACCAGCTCAAAAAGTCATCTAGCATTGAGATCAGAAATGTCCCAAAAACCGATTCAGAGAGCAAAGCTGATCTGCGAAAGATGGCAGCGAGTTTGGGGACCACTCTTAAACTAGACCTAAACAAAAACGAAATTGATGACATATACCGAATTAATACCAAATCTGAAAAAAGCTCGATTGTCCTTTTAAAGCTGACAACAGTGATCCGCAAGGAAGAAGTAATGATAGCAGTCAAGAAATACAACAAGGACTATTCCACTAAACTAACCAGTCAACAACTAGGCTTGGCTTCACCTTCAGTTCCAATCTACATCTCGGAGCACCTGACTTCAAAAACAAGACGGCTGTTTTTTCTCACACGAGATTTTGCTAGAACCAACAACTACTTATTTTGCTGGTGCTCCCGTGGAAGGATCCTGCTCCGGAAGAAGGAAGGTTTGCCACAGATTCACATACACTGCGAAAAACAACTGGAAGAGCTCAAATCTACCCATATCATATCAAACACATGAACTCCATATTAATGCTATATGTACCTCACTGTTTTTCGTCAACCTAATGGCTTCTTTCCTATGCCCTTCTTTTTATAAAATTAATTTTAATAACAAACCAAAATTCTTAAACGAAACACTCACATACGCGTTTCATTCGCAAACTTCACACAACACCAACACACATGAACCTTTCACAAAACCCTATTATTTAATACACTACTTGGTCACAAAGCTTTTTGCTTCATGTCAGAAATCTCATCTTATAATTACTTACGCACAACGAATACTACAATATACTTGCTGTCTCTCAACATATTATAAACTATTTAAACTAATTAAAACTTGTCGAATCTCCATCGTTCTGTATCACCAATCCTGGTCTTGTTGCTACGTCTACTCTGGGCTCAAGCTCTTAATGCTAACCTATAAAACTAATAAACTCGGACATATAACCAAACACCTTAACTTTAATGGATAGTCGAGACATGGAAATAGAATTGGACAACTATGAAATATCTGAATCATTCCAATGTAGTATACAAGATGCAAATACACATATTAGAGAATCCGCAAACAAACTTACTATTGTTTGCCAGAATATCAGAAGCATTGGGTACAAAATGCCACAAGTTGAAATTCTACTTTCTCGCCTCGGTTTTGACGTAGATATTCTCATTCTTACGGAATGCTGGCTAAATAGCATTGATTTTACACCATCACTCAATAATTTTACGACTCATTGTTCTACTTTTAATAAATCCCAAAATGAGGGGGTCGTAGTCTTCATTCGCAATGATTTAACAGCTGATATTTTGGAACCCCCTGCGTTTGAGGCAAATTGCCTGACTATTAAACTAGGCACTGATACTGCCATAGTAGCCATCTACCGACCACCAGCCTACCGTAACCTTGAAAACTTTTTCACCTCTATTAGTTATATATTAGGTTCACTCAGTACTTTTAATAACATCATCGTAACAGGTGATGTTAATATTAATATTCGCAAAGAACTTGATGTGGATTGTAATACCTACTTAGATATGATGGCTCACTATGAGCTGTTGCCTGCACACACATATCCCACTCGAGAAAAAAGTTGTTTGGACCACATCTTTCTAAAAACCAAACTTAAATCATCTACCCTAGTTATTACAACAACTATAACAGATCATTACACAGTGGCTGTTATACTAAATAATCACCAACATAGCCGTAATAAATACAATTTCAACAGAATCATAGATTATAATAATGTAGTTTCAGATTTAGATATAAATATCCTTAATTCCATATTAGACACATATGATGTCAACAATTCAACTCAAATACTGGTAGATGAATTAAGAAGAGTTATTGATAAGAACACTAAAACTATTAGAGTGCCCTGCCGTAAGAGAATTAAAACACCATGGATAACTCCGGGCTTATTGCGTTGTATCAAACACCGAGATAAACTACACAAAGAGGTTAAATGCGATCCAAACAACCTTACCAAAATTACAATTTTCAAGAGGTACCGAAATTCTTGTGGAAATATTCTGAAAAAAATCAAATCGGAATATGATAAAAACGAAATACTAAAAGCAGGCAACGACTCTAAAGCGACATGGGCAGCAATCAAAAGCATAACAAAGTTTAATCCTAAAAAAAACAGTGAAATAGATAACCTTCACTTGCTAAAACTAAAAAGCAGCCCTGTTCACTCTCTTAACTATGTGAACTCCTACTTTGCTAACGTGGGCAAAACATTAGCTGATACCATTCTAAAGAATAGCCCACCGAACACTAACCCTACTTCCTCATCACCAGGGACTTGTAATTCATTTGCACTTTTAGACACAGACCCTATGGAAGTTGAAACAATTATTATGAACTTAAAAACGGACTGTGCGGTCGGATATGACGGTATACCTACCAAAGTTCTTAAAATGGCGAAAGATCAGATCATACCAGTAATTGTACACATTGTCAACCTCAGTTTCAGTACTGGTGTTTTTCCGAGACTGTTCAAAACAGCACTCATAAAGCCAATCCACAAGGGAGGGGACAGAGGCAGCATCAATAATTACCGACCTATATCACTTTTAACATCATTATCTAAAATCATAAAGCGTCTTTTAAATAAACGACTTACATCCTATTTAACTAAATACAACATTTTATCTAAAAATCAATTTGGTTTTATATCAGGGAAATCTACAGAGCAGGCAGTAAATGAACTAACTGATTTTATTGTTCGCGAATTAGACAAAAAAAACAAATGTTTGGGCATATTTCTGGATCTCGCGAAAGCATTTGATACTGTCTCTGTTCCCATCCTGATTGGTAAGATGGAAAAAATAGGAATCAGAGGTGTTGCCTTGGGACTCTTGTCAGATTACCTCTCAAATAGAACTCAGAGAGTAAAAATGGGTGACTGCATCAGTGACGAAGCCAGTGCAGTATATGGAGTTCCCCAGGGCAGCATCCTGGGCCCTACCCTCTTCCTAATTTACGTAAACGAGTTGTGTAACATCAAACTTAACGGAGGCAAAGTTATAGCTTTTGCTGATGATACTGCTCTCGTCTTCTCGGCGCCGTCTTGGAATGAAGCAAAGGTTATGGCTGAAATTGGGTTTAGAGAAGTAATGTCCTGGCTCAAATTAAACCTCCTTACCTTGAATCTAGATAAAACCAAATTCATAACTTTTTCCAAGTCTTCAATTGGCCAAACCAAACGATATGACACTATAATTCGAGCGCATACATGTTCTCCTCAAAATGAAAACTTACCATGCTCGTGTGTCCAGCTTGAAAAGGTCTCTTCTATAAAATACCTGGGAGTAGTTTTGGATAATCTGCTCTCGTGGCAGAACCATATCCAAGTGATAGTTGGAAGAACACGTAAACTTATGACTGTATTCAAACGACTAAGGCACATCGTTGATAAGAAACTGATTACAAATGTCTATTACGCTCTTTGCCAGTCCCTACTGACATATTGTTCTCTGGTTTGGGGAGGTACTTATAAAACCTATGTACTCCGAGTTGAAAAAGCGCAAAGAGCGGTCCTTAAAGTGATGCTTAATAAACCCTTTAGATATTCCACAGACATGTTGTATTCAGACTTAAAAGTACTAAGAGTTAGACAAATATTTATCTTAAAAACAGTATTAAACGCGCGTGTAACTTTACCCATTATAAACAAACCGAGCAATAAGCGCCGAATAGATAAACCAGTTCAATCAAAGATGTACAATTCACATATTGCAAGAAGGCACAACTGCTTTCTGGGGCCTTTTTTGTATAATTGTACACATTGTCAACCTCAGTTTCAGTACTGGTGTTTTTCCGAGACTGTTCAAAACAGCACTCATAAAGCCAATCCACAAGGGAGGGGACAGAGGCAGCATCAATAATTACCGACCTATATCACTTTTAACATCATTATCTAAAATCATAAAGCGTCTTTTAAATAAACGACTTACATCCTATTTAACTAAATACAACATTTTATCTAAAAATCAATTTGGTTTTATATCAGGGAAATCTACAGAGCAGGCAGTAAATGAACTAACTGATTTTATTGTTCGCGAATTAGACAAAAAAAACAAATGTTTGGGCATATTTCTGGATCTCGCGAAAGCATTTGATACTGTCTCTGTTCCCATCCTGATTGGTAAGATGGAAAAAATAGGAATCAGAGGTGTTGCCTTGGGACTCTTGTCAGATTACCTCTCAAATAGAACTCAGAGAGTAAAAATGGGTGACTGCATCAGTGACGAAGCCAGTGCAGTATATGGAGTTCCCCAGGGCAGCATCCTGGGCCCTACCCTCTTCCTAATTTACGTAAACGAGTTGTGTAACATCAAACTTAACGGAGGCAAAGTTATAGCTTTTGCTGATGATACTGCTCTCGTCTTCTCGGCGCCGTCTTGGAATGAAGCAAAGGTTATGGCTGAAATTGGGTTTAGAGAAGTAATGTCCTGGCTCAAATTAAACCTCCTTACCTTGAATCTAGATAAAACCAAATTCATAACTTTTTCCAAGTCTTCAATTGGCCAAACCAAACGATATGACACTATAATTCGAGCGCATACATGTTCTCCTCAAAATGAAAACTTACCATGCTCGTGTGTCCAGCTTGAAAAGGTCTCTTCTATAAAATACCTGGGAGTAGTTTTGGATAATCTGCTCTCGTGGCAGAACCATATCCAAGTGATAGTTGGAAGAACACGTAAACTTATGACTGTATTCAAACGACTAAGGCACATCGTTGATAAGAAACTGATTACAAATGTCTATTACGCTCTTTGCCAGTCCCTACTGACATATTGTTCTCTGGTTTGGGGAGGTACTTATAAAACCTATGTACTCCGAGTTGAAAAAGCGCAAAGAGCGGTCCTTAAAGTGATGCTTAATAAACCCTTTAGATATTCCACAGACATGTTGTATTCAGACTTAAAAGTACTAAGAGTTAGACAAATATTTATCTTAAAAACAGTATTAAACGCGCGTGTAACTTTACCCATTATAAACAAACCGAGCAATAAGCGCCGAATAGATAAACCAGTTCAATCAAAGATGTACAATTCACATATTGCAAGAAGGCACAACTGCTTTCTGGGGCCTTTTTTGTATAACAGACTTAGTCAGCTCATGGATTTTTCCAGCCTTCCAATTACTAAATGTAAAAAAGCGCTTACCAACCATCTACTTAAACTAAACTATGAAGAGACCGAAGAACTGTTGTGTATTCTGGAATATGAAGTATTTAAACCAACCCAATCATTTTTCACACACACGCAAAAAGTACACACATAATTAAACGGGCATCGCCGTGAACGAAACTCGATCAAGGTTGCTGTGCGGCGAGGCCCACACTCACATTCACACACCACACCACACTCTCTCTCACACACACACACTTACTCACCCCAACCCAACATATTTAAACACACATACATACTCGCTCCACACTCATATACCAAATGCAATTTTTTCCCGAAATCTATTAGAATGCATGTTGCATGCACAAAAAAAAAAAGTTATTTCTCTAATGCAAGAAATTACTTTAAGATTAATCTAATTAATACAACAATATACTTACAATTAATTAATACTACATAATTAGTGCCAATAATTACCTCAATGACGGCCCATTGACATTTAAACAAAATTTTAAAATTATAATCGATTTATTTAATTTAAAACATAGCCAATTAAATCAGCAGCGACATTAATAAAAGTAAATACTTAACTTAACGCAACAATCTAACATAAATATTATTACCCAAACAACCTTGTTTACAAGTTTGCTAAATCTGAACGACAGTTCAGATCTAGTAGGCTTGTTATACTTGGACCACACACCTACACACCGTACTGGCGCGCTGCTCCTATGACCCTACCCTACAAGTTAAATGAATAACATTGGACAGACGCCGGAGGTTGGAATCGTAGCAGCTGTAACACAGGTCTTCCTAGAACAGCTGCTTACGAGACACCTACAGAAAGGTACTTATACTCATAATGAATTGTTAATTTTAGATTTGTTAAAAATGTTAGGTTAATATTGTAAAATTATAAATATTGGAAATAAAATGAATTGAATTGAATTGAATTGAAACCCCGTCTCGAGACTAAATAAGTTACTTCCACCCCTAGGATAACAATGTACGATGTATAACAACAAAGTGTATGTTTCGCGATATCTTCGCCGCCTGATTTTTTTCGTTTTTTTACTTTACTATGGTCACTTTTAAAGAAAATGTTCCACCTTAAGAGTGGAAATTAGGGAGTGAATCCCGTTTATTAAACTTCCCGTGAAGTCGATTGTTGTTTTTTAATATAAATGTAAGTAGGTATTAAATATAATAAACATTGAAATAGATTAGTGTTTTCTAGTAAAGCACCAGACATAATAATACAAATATATATTACAAAAGAAAGTAGTAACTGTATAGTAGGTAAGTGTACAAGTATAGTACTTGTATAGGTAGCAATTTCTTACAATCAAGATTTTCTACATCTTTAGCTATTTGATAAAATGTTCATGGCTATCACAGAAATATTTGCACCACCAAAGTTCTTAAATCCAGGGATCTAAAGCAAAAAGGATTCGCAATAAATCGTCGATAAAAAGAGAGATCAAGTAGGCAAAACTGTATCCGATTATAGTCTCTTTGAGCTCTGTGTCAGGCAGTTCTCGCTACCCCAGCTCACGTCAACAGCTAGCTCAAATCTATCACGACCTCTACGTAAATTGCTTAAACTTGCTCGTATTGCCTTTGTTTAGCAAACGATAAAAAGAGAGCTACAAAGGCGTACGCGACAACTAGGTCGATGTTGAATTTTTCTTTGTGACTACTAACAATCCGACTTGATCTTTACCATTGATGTTATACCTACACAGTACTAGATTGTGGAGGGTCACCGCCACAAAATATGACCATTGACCATGAATAAAAATGTGGTTACTGATAATGTTATATTTCTTAACAGACGAAATAACGCAAAACCTAAAAATAGTTTTGTCATGGAAACAGTAGTGGTTTTTGAACTTTTTTTAAAATCAATCATACGTGAGTAATTCCCGTGTCATATAAATAAAATATCTAAAAAATAATTTGTTAAGAATTGTGAGTACAGATGATTTTTTTTTTTTTTTTTTTTTATAATTAATAGGCTTGCGTTTGACCACCATCACGCCTGATGTTAAGCGATGATGCGGTCTACGTTGGAGCACGCTTGCCTAGAAGGAACCGATTCACTCGTGATTTGAAGACACCCAGATTGTAACCATCGGGGAACACCCATTCAGGCAGCGCATTCCACAGACTAGCAGTTCGCACAATAAATGTGGAATCAAAGCGCTTTGTACGGGTTTTCGGAATATCAACCATAAAGTGGTGACGATTTTTCGTGCCCGCTCTGGCAGTCCGATAGAAAAATGGGCAGGAGGGAATTAGATCGTGCAGATCCGATGCACACTCACCGAAATGTATCCGATAAAAAACCGATAGACTAGCAACTTTACGGCGATGCTCAAGACTAAGAAGCTTAGTCCGAACTAAGGATTCATTGCTGATGAGCTTCTTGGCACGTTTCTCTATAGATTCCAATGCCTCAAGTTGGTACTTAGCTGATCCATCCCAAAGGTGAGAGCAGTACTCCATGCACGACCGAACTTGTGCTTGGTACAGTGATAGCAACTGTTCCGACGTGAAGTACCGTCGCACCTTCGATAGGATACCCAACTTTTTTGCAGCCAATTGAGTCTTGCTCTCAATATAGGAGCCAAAATTGAGGGTTGATGTCAGAGAAACGCCCAAAAGCTCAAGCTGGTCAGTTATCGGAATGGATACATCCCGGAAAGTAGGAGCCAGTTGGAATGGCGTCCTTTTGGCGGATATTGATATAAAAAATTCAATTTTTATAATGCCGTTTCTAAAACTCATAACTCAATAGTACAGCGCCAGCGACGACCTAAATTTTGAACAAATACCTACCTACTTAAAAATCACACACATTTTACAACATTTAAGAAGATGGACAGACGACCTAAAAGACACTCACATTTTACAACATCACACACATTTTACAACATTTAAGAAGATGGACAGACGACCTAAAAGACACTCAGGGAAACGCTGGCGGCCCTGTTGGGGATCGATGGGGGAGGCCTATGTCCAGCAGTGGACGTCCTATTGCTGAACTAAAAAAACAGTTACTGAATTCTCCAACATTTTAATATTTTTTTCTACAGTTGCTAGCTAATAATAATAATAATCTTTATTTACTATAATGCACAATACATATTAAAGTAGCAGCGGCCCCTGCTATAACGTATGATAGCATAGGTATATCTAAAAGTGGATAAATACGGATATGATTTACATCGTGCCCCTCCATCTAGTTCTATATCAATGATCCATACACAAAAACGTTTATTATACTTTTTTTTAAATTAGGGAAGTAGAGGAAACATTTACAGTACGTTTTAATCGACAAGTTTAGTGTTATTCGTCTAACAAGTCGCATGTTGTATTCGTCGCTTCGTGTACTTGTGTTTACGAAATGTAAAAATTATACAAACGTTCATTTTGTGGACAAATAAACATGTATTGCAGTCATCATGGAGTTCATGACCCGGTAATTTGTACTTTTATCCGTCTTTCAAAGGAGTTACTATAAAATTAACATAGAAACGCCGTTGATGTGACATGAGCACATGTAAACATATGGAAATGGCTGGAAGACAAGGGTACGTCGTTATGATCCCCTCCCCCGCAGTGCTATGACGTTTAGCGTTATCTAAGTTGTAACAAGCGGGCAAATCCGCCTGTTTGAGCAGAAAAACATTGGAAAATGTTTGAGGATAAAAGTAATTGACCTCGTTTGTGTCCTTTGTTGATTTTTACATGATATTCTCCTTTTATCTTGCATCGTTTGCTGAACAATGCACATGTTTCCGTTTCTTAATTTGACTTGCCACCACTGACAGAGCATTTTATCAGAATAGACACCGCGAGTTTACCCACTTTGCATGACTGTGCAAGAAACTGTGCTGTGCGTTCGCTCTCTATGAGGGAGGCCTTGTTCAACAGTGGACATTTAATGGCTGATGATGATGTGTGTGTATGTGTGTGTGTGCATGACTAAAGTCTGTTTTAACTTGGTCAATGCTTCAACTAGCACTTCGCATAATTAATTTTGATTTCATTTGTCTTGGAAGTAGCACGTTAAACCATACAAAAATGACTAATTGCGCGCTAACGTTAACTGAAAAACTCTTCGAAAGCGGTTGGCCATGCAAATAAAAATAATTAAGAGTCATAATTGGTGGGAGCCGTACTTCATACCATAGACCAGCTCAATACTATCAAGAACTCACCATAACGGCCCAGAATGTATCTTATACTGGTTATACATTTTATTCATTTGTATAACCAGTATAAGTAAGGGATTACACACGCATGTCGTAATTGTATTTTATATTAAACAGGACCTCTTGCTGTTGGCCCCGCCAATGCCTCTCAAAAGTCCGGGCTAGACTCGTGAATGAAAATAAATACGTCATAATAATAATACAAATGGAGTTAAACCACCACTTAATTGCTCTCGTGACGTCACAGTAGGTACAAAAAATGCGGTGGATTTTCAAACAGGTTAGCACACTTGCGGTGTTTATTTTGATAAAAAGTTCTTTGCTCGCCACAGAACTCTTATAATACACGGAACCTCCAGAAGCCAAACTCACGAAGTTCTATTAATCTCTGCTCTTGCGAAGTCATCATTGTTTAATCAATCCTAGTCGAATGCTGATTTATAACCGAACCGCCCGAAAACTCTGACGAATACTTACAATTACTTGGGAAAGTATTTTGTTTTTTAATTTTGTTTGTTTCCATACTTTCCATTTTTAGAAGTTCCCTAAGGAAATCCATGTTGTTAGGTTGTTAAAAAGTATTGGGTTAATTTTACCAAAGAATTCCATACACAATTTTTTTAATAATAATTTGTTATTATGTTATTATAGTGTTGAAGTTTGGTAGTTAGATGAAATGTGAATGACTTTTTAACCGACTTCAAGAGGAGATTATAAATTCGACTGTATGTTTTTTTTTTATGTTTGTTACGCGAGTACTCCCTCATCACGTTTATAGTCCACTTACTGCGCTTCTACTTGAGGTGTATCATGGAGCCAACTGATTTACTGTCAGCAATTTTATTGCACCATTTTCTAAACTTAATTGGTAGCATTTAGTTTTCATCCTTTTGTCACATTTTGAAATGAAAAGAGATGCAGATAATTTTAGTTCTGTCAGATTGGTTTACTTCAATAGGTTTATAAGTAAAAGAGAATTAACGCCAAATATCTCCGCAGTTCACCATTAACCATTAAAGGCTTGGACAGGACTCGTTAGAAGTTATTGAACAAATTGCTTCCAGTGATTAATTGACTATTAATTACGATATCGTTTAGCACCAAACTTCTGGTTAATTTGATCATGAATACAGGTAAGCCCACTATATTAAACTACGGTTAATTGAAGTTTACCTTAGAACTTTACTAACAGTCAGTGCCGGTTTTAGCACTACCAGCGCCCTGGGCGAGACTTCTACGGCGACTCCCGTCTGCCATTCAAACCGAAAAAAGGCAAAGAATAGATTAGATAGAATAGATCTATAGATTTTTATAAACCTGGGGCACCCCTTTATATCTGGCGCCCTGGGCGGTCGCCCAACCAGGCCCTACCCTAACGCCAGTATTGCTAACAGTCATCTGTATATTATCCGCTAATCCCGTATGTATTTAGCGATTATGTCATACAATCTATCATACTTACATTCATTATTGTGGCTAGTTATTATCATTATTTTGATCCAAGTCATGTTTAGAATATGTATTTAATGCAACATGTGAGCAAACTCATACGTATATAAAAATGCTTATGTTGTAAACTTTATTGGGTGAAAATTTTCCTACTGCTGTTTTTGTCCAATAAAATAGATTTGAGAAGCATTTGACTTATAATAGGTGTTACGCATGATTGTAATCACGTAAATAATAATAATATTATGTAAGTGCCGATTTTATGAATTTTTGATGATATGTGATAATAAATAATAATGATTAGATAAGTTAATTAATTAATTTGAAAACTAATGTTACAAACAACTACAAAAAAAATTGAATGAGTATACACGATCTCAGCATATTACAACTGGAAAGAACTAACGACTAAGACACGGGTTTCCAACCCTCAGTTTGGCAGTTTTATGGTACATTTCTTGAATAAATAATTTTAAATTGTATTTTGAATCAATATTTCTTTGTCCGCTGTGATCAGTGGCAGGGGAGAGGCCTATGGGCCTCTCTCAAGGGCATCACTCAGCTCTATCTTCGGATTTTCTCCTCCAAGCTGCCTTACGTATGTAATCACTTGTCTTCATCTGATCTCAAAAGAGATAAACTTAATAACATTTATTCGGGTTCAACTATAATGATATTCAGGTTCAAAAGAGTGATTAACAGTTCAGCACTAACTCATTTGTATCGTTTTAGGTGCGCGATACTTGTATCTAACTTTAGTACAAGTATTAGCTATGCTGTAGACAAATCAATTGTACTCTCTTAGTATTGGCGTCAATGTATCGTCAGCTTCAGCCAACATCATCACAGATCTACTACCTATATCTGTGAACATCATAGTCGAGCCTCGAAACTTCACTCAATGCCAAATGTCAAACAATAAATTGAGCATATAAGTAACTATCTATTTAAAAAACCGACTTAAAAATGAGTAAGTGCTCGAACAAAAATATTGATATTGCCAAATCAACAAGCGCTTGAACAAAATTATTCATAGATATAATGGAGCTGGTTAAAAGTGAAAAGTTTGTAGGACCACCTCGTGGGCTTTCTCTATATAATAAAAAACATAGCGAGACATGGAAAATAGCAAAGCAAAAGAGATGCTTATTGCTTATATCCAACAATGGGATAAGAAAGGCTGTGGATGATGATGATATGGGTGTAGCCGGGGGGTTTGGAGTTTTAAATATTTAAAATATTACATTATTATTATATACTAAAATGACCTGAACATTTATGACCAGCTCAGTCAGATATGCTCAGGAATAAACAAGGTAAACGGAATAGGGATATGTTAGAATGGTACCCAAGAGAGATGAAACGAAATAAAGGAAGACAGCAAGTTAGATGAGAGGATGAAGTAAAAAAAGTGGGTGGCATAAATTAGAAATAACTAACACAGAAGAGACATGAATGGAAGTCCCAAGAACAGGCCTATGCCAGAAAGCAAGCTGGGAAGAATACAGTGGAGTCGATGTCAATTAATAAATATTAATATGATAAATATCTGACATTTAAAATGGTAAATATAAATAATAATTAGATAAGACAAAGTACAATAATTAATGAATTTGACAGAAAAATAGATAAACTAACATCATTGCTAAATGAGAAGCAACTACACCAAGGCGTTATTTTTTAAAAATAAAATATGCAAATTTTTGTTTTATTTTCTTGAAATCCTGATACTATAACCTGGCCGTGGATGAGGATGAATAAAAGAAACACGGTAAATCGGTGCACAAAAGTCGGAGTAATCGGCGTACATACATTAAAAAAACAGATCAAAATGTTTGAGATAACATTGAAAAATTGCGATAAACTTATATTTCATAGATAGTAATATTGATATAAAGTTTTTATATAAAGCTATTGTTGTGACAATCTATGCACTTGCTTACGTTCGGAAATTGATTGTTTTCGAGCTGAACAGCACCTAAACGAATGCTACGAAGTTAAGTGTCTACGAGATAGCGTAGACGCTTCGACGACATGAGCAACGACTTTGCTACAAGACAGCTACACGTACATAATGAAATTCACTCTGTAGGCAAAAATATACGGCAAAGTAAAATGTGAAACTGAAAATGTCGGTAAAGAGTTAACGCACGATAAAATTAAATTTTACGAACAAGTGGAATATAACTCAAAGCGTAATAACTTACAAATTTTCATGGCAAGTGGGTTATTATTGTGTCTCCAACATTCACACTTGTGTTTTGGTAGCGTTGGTATTAATAAATTTTGAAGCGGCTACAAAGGACTCGAAACTTGTTTCATAAGACCAACTCTCGTGAGATGTGGGAAACTCGAGGATAATCCAGCAGTTTTGTAAGAGTAACACTCGAACAAGATTTTGACTTTGAGATTGTTAAACGCATAATATATTAGCCGAGTCTTATCAATATTAAAAATTAGTTTAAAAATACGCGTTTATCTATACTAATATTATAAAGAGGAAAGATTTGTATGTAAGTATGTTTGTAACGAATTGGCTCAAAAAGTACTGGACCGATTTTAAAAATCCTTTCACTGTTGGGAAGCTGCGCTATCCCCGGGTGACATAAGCTATAATCTATACCCGTGCGAAGCCGGGGCGGACCGCTAGTTTTTCATATAAACTGTTACTCCCCTACCTACCCCAACGTCTGTCGCATCAGCTAGGTCTGAATGATTATTTTTAACTTCCTGCGGAGTTACCGCAGTAAAACAGTATAAAAGCGCACAAGTTTCGATGTCAATTTAGCACAGGTAGTTGTAGCTGCAAAGTTTTTGATAGGGTAGTGATAAAGGTACTTGACATGATACGAAAATTGAAATTGTTCATGTATGACCCTTGTCATATTTTGAAGTGATATTAAACCCCGTCATACCATAGCTACACAATTAAGGGTATTCTACCGAAAACTCAGAGCATGACATATGTATACAATACAGGGTTATTTTAATGTATTTAAAACGTCTCGTTCCTGGCGTCCTTAAACCATACTTATTAAATTTTTACTCATGACATGAAAACACTAAATACGTCACAGAAAAGTTTTTTTTTTGTTTTAATTAGAACGGCTGACAAGGCATTTTTGTAAGGTTGTAGCCAGTTGCACCCATATAAACGAAACGTCAGTCATTCGAAATCAGAAGAACTTTGAGACCTAACCCAAAAAGGTAAGGTCCAAGTTCTTTGGATGCGAAGTTCGACGCGTTGACATAATTAGTAATTTTCAATCAAGGTTCTGTCATAATGCCTAGAGACAGATTTTCTTTCTCATTTCCGTTCTATTTACTTCTCTTTTCTGTGAAATACATTCAACAAATAAAACTACATTAACTACATTAAATTAAACACTTTTAACGGAATTCATCTTGTGTATATTCATCTTGTTTACCTTAAGTGCGTGCGTTTTGCATGTAAATATTTTCACTTATATAATTGAAATATCTTCTAGTCTAACGTACCAACTTAGAAAAATGTTAGTTATAAAAATTTGTTCAGCATCTTTATATATTTTGGATTAGTGATTCGCGAAAGTATATTTCCGAAGTCTTTGTTTGTTTTGATCCATTTTTGTAATTTTCGGTAATTTAGAAGACATATTGCATAACATTTACTAGTTAGAAACTCAGGTCAAACATCAAATCGCCTAGCTTACGAGATTCGTGTTTACTTTGATAATTAATTTGGAGAGTAAACAACCTCAAGAGTAATTTAGCGAATGCGTGTGTTATAGCTTGTATATATATTACCTACTATGCTATCTTGTATAAATAGTTTGCATAGTCACTTATGTAGAGAACGTCGACGTAACTTTTAACTGAGTTACAAATACTTTTTTACAGGAGCCAGTTTATTTCTGCGTTGAATACGTAAGTGAAAACTTTGCAGAGCCCTTGTATAGACCGTATCAGGCGCTCGCATATAAACAGGCCAGTTTATTGTGGATGCCTATTCTGCCAATAATAATATGGGTCCAATACCTCGAAAGAGAAATGGAATCCTTGCGCGGGTCCAATCATTTGTCCATTCATGTACGTAGGGCATCCGTTTTATCCGTAACATAAAGGAAAATGAAAAAAAAAACAGGTATCATTTGGAAATCATTTATTGTACGTGATTTATAAATACTCATAGTAATTGGTGAAAACCATCCCATTTTTATTTTGTGGTAGCACGTTACTAAATTTGGCAGTGTATGAGACTTTCGTGGAGGATACTGAAAACCTGAGTTGGTAATGGACCTGAATTTTTAAAATGCATGCGTGGGTTGTCTTAAGCCACACAATAGTGATTAGATCAATTAGAGTTAAATGGAATTAACCAACATCGTATTATCAAAACCGAAACAATCAAGTACGTAAAACCCCATTACACTTAGTTATTCAATATAATATTCGTATAAACTCTTTTTTAGTTCAAACAGCAGCACTGGGAAAGGATGATAACATTTCATTGTATACCTACTACTCTTATACGTACTAGTATATCGCTACCAACTACCTATAATTATACGTTTTTGAATTGTCTGTATGTCTATAAAATTTAAATTGTAAATTCTTAAGTGTGAAAAACTACAATATTAGAGTACTTTCCTCCTAGCAAACGTGATAAGAATTTACGGTTATAATCGTCTTTTCAAATCTACTGCAGCTGTCAGAGCAAAAAAAACTTCAACGAACTATAAGATAAGTTTAAATTAGTTCAAACAAATACATATTAAGGGATTCATCTTATTACACATGAGGGTGTACTACTGTCTCAACTGTACAAACCGGGCTAAGCCACACTAAGCTCGCGGGGTTCAAAAACGAATGACACACAAAATTGGACATTTCCCTTTACCTCCAAATTAAAAATTTAATGATAGAGACGAGTATTTCATGTATCCACAGTGCAATGAGTAATCCTAAAGTCTGAAGTATAAATGTGAGGGGAAAATGAGTCTGTTTTCACAATGCGCAATGTGGCGTTTTTTACGCGATGCACTTGATGCGCGTAGCGGAAAGCGGCGCGTATGAATGTGATGAGCAACAAGCGGCAGTAGACGACGGATGTACGTAAAGTGATATAACAAATAAAAAATGTTATGAAAAGCGGGCGACGATGTCTATAGCGCCTGTTTCGTACGTCGGCCTCACACAGATTGTGCAATAAAACAACCTTTCGCATTGCGTATTATGAATCTGCGTATTCACGACATTTTAATCTAAATATCGTTTAGCTAGAGCTCTTGTGAGTTTCCTCATAAACGTCCTGGTAATCGACGTGGTTTTATAGACGTTCGTCTTATTACACGACGGCTGATTTATGTTTGTGTGAAGTTTAGTGTGAGAAATCAGGGGTTGAAAAGTTGAGAAACCGTTATACCGTTATCGTTATACCGAAGATTTTTTCGGTAGTTAATTATTTATAACTAAAAACTTACCAGCTCATGAGGGTTTTTGAATTTTAGTTCGTTTAGGTGCGTAGTTTAGGTCGTTTAGGTATCTAATGTAGCAACAGCGCAAAAAACGTCAAAATAATTTTAACTTGTTCCTGCAAAGCAAGCCTATGCCAGTAGGCACCTATAACAAGTAACTATGTGACTAATTATCAAATTAGCTGCTAAGGCATATTTGTCCCAATTCCCCGAACCCATAGCATCATAGCTGAATCATGTCAAAGCGCCGATCTAAGCGATGCTGTTACAAAACATGTAGGCCACCTTTGAAACTGTTAACGGTACAGAATTTAATATCTATTTCGGGCAAGAACAAGCCCGGTACCTGCTTGCAGACTCCTCACGATGTAAAATGTATTTTTGGAACGACGCGACATAAAATCAAAGTTTATATCTGGCGAGTAAAGTTGTCGTGATGGTCTAAGGAAATTGTGTATCTTGTCCCTTCAAGTTTTCTAGAAACGTATGTATAAGATATTAGCTAAATGCCCACGACTTTGTGAACGTATTGTTCGGCCTTCTTCATCGCCTTTGAATAAAATATTGTACAACCTCCTTAATTAAAAATATCAGCGCCTCAGTGCCATAGGTTATAAGGGTTAAACGGAACGGTGGTACTTAGTCAAAAGGGGCTCCTAGTACTCGTCATTATGTCCAAATTTTACTATTGGACTAACCCTTACTTCAACCGTTCCATACATTTCGTTTTGTGAATGAGATTTTTCTATGGAACCTCCGTTCCGTGTAACATTACTACTTACGACTTACTTATTTGTACTTATAGCGAGTTTCGTCCATATTTAGACACAATTAATTACTATCTAATTGTAGCACCGGGATGACGCAGAAAAATTATGTAGGCAGTTTTTCCTCGTTTACCAGGATAAAAAGTGCTTCCGTATTCTACAAAGGTAATTAATTAAGGGGTTACAACGGTCACAATATACGGTTTATTCAAAACTATGTAATCGCAACGTAACAATTGAACATTCATACACAGACACGTTCACATTTATATTGTTGATGTGTTGTGATAATGCCCTAAGTAATTGTGCCTACAGTAACATCAAAACAGATTAGGACATAATTATCTTGTAGTTAGACCCATAATTGTCCATTTTGTAGAGTCGTCACGTACGTTCTCTGGTTTAGGACACTACTATACAATCTGGGCACGTATTTCATCCAATAATTAGGTTTGGTCCATCGTAATTATGTTATCGTAAATAATGCTGGTTTTGATTGATTCTAATTTGCTTCCAGTTCCGATATAAATGACATATTTCTAAGAAACAGCATATTATTTTTCCCGATTTCAGGATTCCGGTAAAAGTTGTTCACAAAGAGTACAATTACCTCCAGCCGAAAGGCTTAGTACCACTGATCAGTGTAACTCTGTATTTGTCGTCTTACTACTTCGTTACCAAAGACTGTTTAAAAAAATATTATTTTCTATGTTTTGAGCCATTCACTAGTAAAGGTAATATAGCACACGAAGAGATGAACAGAGATACTTATTTTTAACCAACGAAAAAAGGAGGTTATCAATTCGACTGTATGTTTTTTTGTATGTTTAGTAATTACCTACTCAGCCAATTATTAATCGATTTTGATGATTCTTTTTTTGTTTGGTAGTTCATAATTCAGAAGGTCTCATACATTTGATCGAAATTGATTCATCGCTTTTTGAAAAAAAAATAAACAACAAAATATATACACAGAATGACGTTTTGGTTTGTGATTCCATAGGATTCCATGGAGCAAAACTTTTGATGAGGACTTTCAATCTCTGTTTTAACTGTAATTTCATACTTTTTCAGTTTAAGTACATAAAGCCGGTTTTTAAAAAAAAAAAAAATATTATTGCAATTTGCAATTAAATATGTTTAAAACTGTGTTTATACAGCAATATTGGCCATCGTGACAAGTTTCGTCACTATCCTCCACATAAAATTTTTTTTTTTTGTCCTTTCATCATAACCGTTCAGCCGTTCCTAAGTTAAATGTGGATAAACAATTACACACAAACTTTCGCATTCTAATATTAGGGCGATGGTGTGAAGTGTATTTTCAGCTTGAATTACTTATGTGGTTTCTAAGGTTCATTTATAACTTATCACTAGCTATTGGTTCAACAAAGTTATCTGTTAGATAAACCTCGTATATCTGTCTCTGTGTTTCAGAGGGGAAAAATTTATGGTTCGATAACTATCAAATCAATAAGTAGTAGTAGTAAACTAAGTATAACTTATTGCTGTTCGTAAAAGCAAAATGTAAAGTTATCGAACGAATAGAATAGCGCTATTGAATAGATAAACCACCGATAAAGTAAGTTTAGAAACCGGGCCTTAACAAATAAATCTGGAAGAAAAAATCCATTTCGATGTTTAAAGTTTGTGGTTCCTTTGTCGCGGTGAGAGTTAGATTAGTTTTACTCACGTTTACATACACAATTTAACTTTCCGCTTCGCGAACGCCTATTCACCTTGTTTTACGATAAAACAACTATTTAATATTTTCTGAATGATTTAGACGACAGAGACCATTGATTGGTTTTTATCTTGTTTTAGAAAACCAAATCTTTATATTTCTTCACGTTGGGCCAGATGGTAGACCATGTTTAAAATCTTTGACGTTATGCTCGGCCCAAGTATTTTTATGGTCTGACAGCTGCAATAACTATGTAAAAAAGTGAAATAAAAACATTTGCTTTTAATATTTCACTGAAGTATATCGGGTACCTGCGTACCCGATATACTGTGCTTGGGTACGTTCAAAAACTTAGCTGTCTTACGTTTGAAAACCTAGTGTAAGTGATCAGAATATTCGTGGTTTTCATTTAGCTTTTTACATTATTATTGCAACTATCAGAGCAAATAAATGCTTGGATTGAGTTTAGTGGTTTTACTAACCCTATCCTAGAAATAAATATCAATAGTTATAATACTAGTAGGTAGGTATACACTTACCTCCGGATAATGAGAAAATGATAGAATATGAGTACAAAGAAAGAAATGCCAAACCTGAAATAGAATAAGTAGGTATCATACCAATTTCCTCACACAAAGCTAGGGGAATGTGGAAGATTCGCTGCGTTATTTATTATTAACGCAATCGACATTAGATCATGTCTGCACGCAACCTATAGTGGGCGGGTCAAACACATTATCTGTGAGAAGATAAATTGAAAATATCTCATCAGGTACCCACAAAGTGTACATATGTGAAAAAATATTAAAAATAATAATTGGTACTGATTTTAGCTGATCTTAGTATACCAACCAGATATAAAATCTGAGAAATCTGAACTCTAAACGTTTTGATTTTACGTTTCTAATCCGTACGGCTGAGGATTGGAACAACCTGCCAGCTTCCTTGTTTCCTGAGACATAATTGTAATCTAGGCATTTCAAGGCCAGAGTCTAATCTTCTAAGCCTGCGTGCTTCATCTTCGACCACACCGTCGCTTGTCAACAGACGAGTTGGTGATCAAAGGCGGACTTATTCGCGAAAAAAAAGAAGAAATTTACAAAGAAAAAATATATATATGCAATAAATTATTCAGTACTAGCGACCCGCCCGCCTGGCTTCGCACGGGTGTAACTTTCGTGCGAAGCCGGGGCGGTTTGCTTGTTACATATATAAACCTTCCGTGAAAAATTATCTAACTGATGGTGAAAACTGCATTAAAATCTGTTGCGTAGTTTTATAGATCTAAGCATACATAGGGACGGACAGACAGCGGGAAGCGACTTTGTTTTATACTATGTAGTGATAGTGATAGTGATAGTTATGATAGTGATAGTGATTGAACAGTGTCCGGCACCAAAAATGAGTTAACCGATTCCTGAGCTTACAAGTTTCGCCTTAGGACCAGGCAGTTGACAAGTCAATTAGATCAAGTAGACACGCATAGCATTGCAGATAGGTAGATCATCTTAGCACGATCGGAATGAGGCGTGAATAGGGTTACCATATCCACTTTTGAGCAACAAGTCCTGACATAAAGCCGGATATTTTAATCCGGAAATTTTAGTACCTAAGTTGGTAAATTTTTAAAAGATTTTTGTTTAGTGTTTAGGAAGATGTTATACAAGTGTAAGGTTTCTAATATGGTAATTGAATTCGCGAGTACTTAATTTGACTTCCTTGTACTTAATTTGAAATTAGTCGTTTCCAACTGTCGTTATGAAGGAAAGGGGAAAGGGAAACGTCATGGCTTGTTGAAGGCAAGAGCGAGGCTGGGCATTCTGGTCGGAGCAGCGGTGCAGTAAGCACCTTCAATATTGTACATTGTTACTCTGCCCTAGTGTACCTAGATTTAAAGTGCTAATAATTATTGAAGTATACAAGTAAAAGAATATATCTACGTATAAGAGTTTATGTCTAGAGTATTAAATAAAATCAGTGTCTACCAACTGAAAGGAGTTTTATTATACAAGATTTACTCGTATTACGTCGCCCAAACTAAAAAAAATGGTCCTGGTCTTAAAATCCGAACATGTTCGGACAAATCCAGACTAATGGTAACCCTAGGCGTGAATGCCATTATGCCAGTAATCAGATTGCAATGGACTGCCGCGCGGGATTGATTGCATTCAACCGTGGCACCCCAATTAGCAACCATTGACATAAACAAGTTGAATTACAGGTAAATCTATTGTACTTAGATATGCTCTTAGTTCTTAGAAAGAAGGATATTTTTAAACTAAGTGGCAAAAAACCTAAATACAAACAATGTTTTAGGCTAGTAGATCTCATCGTAATAGTTCATTTTAAATTGGGTTTTCCAAGAAATTTTCATGAATGTACTGAACAGTGATATAGGTATAATATTTTATGACTTGAACAAACAATGCTAAACTTGTGCACGTTTATGATTCAATGCCAACAGTGATATTTCGGAAGATTTCGAATAAGTAAAGAGATGACGAGATCAAGTTATATTATACTAGCGACCCGCCCGCCCGGCTTCGCACGGGTGTAATTTACGTGCGAAGCCGGGGTGGGTCGCTAGTTATATATATATACCTTCCGTGAAAAATTATCTAACTAATGGTGAAAACCGCATCAAAATCCTTTGCATGGTTTAGGAGGAGTTAGCGGCCATACAGACAGACGCGGAAAGCGACTTTAATTTATACTATGTAGAGATAGAGAAGATAAGAGAAGAGATCATCGTCAATTCATATTTTTTCTATTTCGTAAGATTAGTGAACTTAAATCCTAAAAAGTATTAAGTAAAAGTAAAAAGAAAATAGGCCTTTTCTTTAATGTCTGTTTAATTTAAATACTTCCACCTCCAAAAGAATACCTTATAAAACAATTTACTCGGCTAAAGCAAAGAACTTCGCTGAACTATTTCTGACTTCTCTTTACCGAAGGTTAGTAGAGACTGTTACGTGTTTCTGGGGTATCCAGTATCCGCTTATAACGTTAAATTGTGTAATATTACGCTAAATTCTACTTTGTTTCGAAACTATTTACTCACACACCGCTATAAATGTTATCTAAAGGAGATTTAGTTAAAGTGTGTACTGCGAGGAAATGTCTATTAGTCACTTCCCTCAAAGATGACGAAGTACTGTATCATCTTACATGAGAATTAAAAGTAAATAAAGCAAAAACTATGTATAAAAGTACTATAACTGAGATAATGACGGACCATTGTGGCTGTAGGCAGTGCTTGTGTAGTGCTCATGGAAAGATTTGTGAAGAGGGTTATTTTAAATTTTAAAGTCAAATTGCGGAGAATTTTGTTGTTAGGACTATCTTTAACAGTGAGTTAAATAAATACCTACTTCATTTATTTAACAATATCAGCCTTAAGGCTACGCTTGCCAGATGCAGTTATCAATTTCGCACGTTTTTTAAGATGAAAAATTACCGAGTGAAAAAATACGACTGTGCTTATGTGTAGAGTAACATTGAAAATAGTATAAAGTGGTTTTCGTGTTGATATTTTATAGGACGGCGAAGAAAAGAAGTGAAAAAAATTCGACAATATTGTATTTTTCTATCTATTTCCCTATCTAATAAAATTATAACACGAAAATTAGTATTTGCTCTGTTACTCTAAATGTAATGCACAATCGGTTTTTATAATACACATTCGGTTATTTTTTTTCTTCAAAAATGTTAGAAGCGTTCTTTTGAGATGGATAGCTGTTGAGCGTGGCCTTAACTCCGCGCATAATTTTTACACAACTTGGACCAACCAGAGTACTATAACCTCAAAAACATTCTTATAATAATCTTGCAATGAGCTTTGTCTCGCTCTCTCAGCTTCAACGGCAACCCCTGTATTTTTTTAATTAATAGAATATACTTCCAGATATAGTATAGAATAGATGAATAGAATAGATATAGTATAGATGTAAGAGTATCTGGTTGTATAGAAATTTCATCTAAACCGGTTGAGTAGTTTGGCTCAACTGGAAAATTCGGTTACTTGGATGACAATATTATGGAATCCAAATAACCAAAATTGCGTATTTGACTCATTTTCTGGAATCGGTTTTTTAAATTGATAATTATGTAGTCGGCTTTTTATAGGGAAACAAAATATTATAGGTACTTTTGAAGTTTTGACGGGTCATATTTGTGTGACGCGAACCAAAAATCAATCAATCAAAGAAAGGTCAATCAGCTTTCTCGTACTGTGCTCGCACTAGTAACTGTTTCGCAAAAAAACTAAGTAGGACCCACAGAAAAGAGAAGTAAATATAATGGAAATGAGAAGGAAAATCTGTTACCATGCATATGACTGACCCTTGATTGAACATTCTTATTTAGATCAACGCGTCGAACTCCGCATCACATATGCAGTTGCTAACTGATTTCGAATGACTGCCGTTTCGTTTATATGGGTGCATCTGTCTACAACTCTTACAAAAATTCTTTGACAGCCGTTCTAATTTAAACAAAAAAAAATATATTTTCTGTGGTAGGACCCGTCGTTGCATCTGAAAGGTCCAATTGGGTCATTCTGATTGCTGTCCATAAGAGTACGGATGAATATCGAATATTACATTACAGTCCTTCGATGCAATGCCAGTCAAAATTACTTCCTCGTCGGCGATCGCTTTCATTAATGAGGGAAAATTCATTTTCTTATCATGTCCCATAACGAGACTACTTCGATGTGATATTGAACCGGCAACATTTGAAAAAATAAGTATGTTATTAGAACGTAATAAAATTGTGCTAATGATGAATTTCTTATTTGTTTCAGATTTAATATTTCAAGTTTTTACACTCCTATCAATATGGTAAGTCATCTTTAAGTTATGTGCTTTTCGGGTATTTTCAAATTAATGTTTCTGTCAATAATTCTGTCAATAAGTTTATTTATTTCATTGATACAAAAGCCACTAAATTTAATACTTAAAAATACTAAGCTAGCTACTTATTATTTTAATTATAGTACTTAGGTATATACACAATATTTGGCTTAAGATAACATGTAGGTTGGTCCACAGAACCTACACTAAGCAAAGCTTGTGTTGTAGGTATCTGTATACCTTCAGAGAACAATTTAGCGCAATAAAAATAAACAAAGTTAACTATTGTAATGTTAGTAGTAATAAAATGTGTATGTGTGTGCATGCGTGCGTGTGTGTATGTATGTGTGTGTGTGTGTGGGGGGGGGGGGGGGTCAGGCATCCTCGTAATTAGAGCGTCATAAAACAAGGGTTCGTAGAAATGCCTATGTGTGTGTGTAATAGAAGGGGTGGTTGGTACAAACTGCTATCCCTGAATCTGAAGCAACTCTTCAGTCTCCAAGTAGTTTAATTTAGATATCCAATCAAATAAGGAATTTTTGGCTTCAGAACAATTCATCATGACGAAATCAATTATATGTTTATTAATTTTGTTGTAAATATAAGAACCTAGAAATATTTTGTGTTTTTGAGCGGATCGTGCTCTGCATTTATGTTCACGCAGCACTCTATCCTTGCGTCTTTTGTGAATATTAGAACTAAAACTATACATATCTATACTTCTATGTTGTGCCAACGTTAAATTGTATATATAAAGTTGCCGAACCGTGAGGACTCGACAGTCTTTATATAGTTGGCAGGTAGGGTAGAGAAAATGTTTTCTCAGAGAAAGAGAATGTTTTGAAGAAAAAAAGACAAAGATCGTGGGACAGGCGATGTTCAGCAGTGAACTCAGGTAGGCTGATAATGATGATGATTAGTGACTTCTTAATAATAGTCTTGTTTAATAATAGTCGTGAGTTAGGCAGTAATCTCCTTAGATTTGGCGCATCGTTTTATGGTTAATATTCTGAAAACCCGTACGAAGCGCTTTAATTCCACTTTTATTGGGCGAAACGCTAGTCTGTGGAATGCGTTGCCTGAATGGGTGTTCCCCGATAGTTACCATCTGGGTGTGAAGTCGCGAGTGAATCGGCACGTGTTCTCATCATCATCGCTTAACATCAGGTGAGGTGGCGGTCCAACGCAAGCATATTACTTCATTTTTTTATTGGTATTTGTTCAAGCGAACGTTGCTACCAAATAATGAGTTTCTAAAAAAAACGCGAACGAACAAATTCCTCAAATAGAATATATTATCTTATTCATTTATCTTTTGTGTTAGATGCTTCTAATAATTTCGAAGAGCGAGGTATACACTTATACAGTCTTATGAAAGTAATTAATTACTCTTTATTAGTTTCTCAGATAAGGTTTTGTTCGCACGATACATTTAATAGTAATAAAATGAAAGTAAATACTTATTTATAGCCTTAGATTAACTACACATATAGTTTATATAGTTATTCTAAGTTTTATAGCCTAACAAAGACACCTACCAAATCTCGATACCAAATCTGTCAAAATTCGTTGTTGAACCATCGATCGTTACTAATTTTATTTCATGTTATTATGTAATGGGTAATAAATAAATAAAAGAGCGAATATAAATTCAAATTAAAGATATCAAAAATATTGAATGTGACTTATTCAAATACTAAGCAGGCGAAAGACCGTGGAAAGTATGGGCGAATACAAATATTGAAAATGGCTTACAAAATGTGTGTTAAAATAAAAAAAGCTTCCTTACAACAATCGTATTTTTTTAAAAGTATTTTTGTATTAACTCTGTCGTAAAAACGGTAATACTTACCTACGTACAAGCGTCAAACTTGGATTGATTATAGAACACACTGAAGTAAAACAACAAATTATAAACACAGACCAAGTGCGAGTCAGACTGAATGGAAGAAAACCCATTTTTTGGGTGCGAAACCGACGGCGGTGCACGAGTTCGTCTCGCACATGGTAGGTGTTTATTTGTATTTGGGATAAGTCGTAATGATGAAATTCCCGTAACAATAGCTATGCTGGTACCACTTTGGCATTTTCGAACCCCATTCACGATTTTTTTAAACTAGCTTTGTCCCGCGGTTTTACTCTCGGGGATTTCTCCTTCTTACATCAGCCAGTGAAAGCTCCGTCAAAATCATTCCAGCCGTTTCGGAGTCCCTAGGGAACATACATACACAAATCATCTTTTATACATACAGATTATTCGTTATTATGAGTACAAAACCTAATTTCTGCTTAGCCATACCTACTACATCTCAGAGTCTCATCATCTGTTTTCATATTGCACAATACAAAGTACCTACATACATTACCAAGTATAGCAAACCTAAGCCGGATAACGTAGTGTATTCGACTACCTCGTGTAAATCCAATACCTACAAGTCGATCGCTCTACTTACTACCATTTTCCTTAGGATTAGCTTTTTTACACATACAATGCAGAAAGAGTTTGTCTTTAAATTATCAATACAATAAACTGGCCAAGTGCGAGTCCAGCTCGCGCACTGAGGGTTTCGTACCACCACAAAAATCAAAAACGAAATTACCAGTTATAACTTGGTAATGTACAGAAATTTGTCACTGACTCGCAGTTGGCTATTATTTATTATTTGTTGTTATTTGGAGTGTTTAATATAATTATGCCAAATTTGACGCTTGTACGTATTACCGTTTTTAAATAATACGTACACGTAAACAAATACGTTTGTTGTATGGGGATCCCCCTATCGTTTTTACTTTTTGTTTTTTTTTATTATTTCTTAGTTAATCCGCCGTTAAATTACATATTCTGTGAAAAGTTTCAACTGGCTATCTACTACGGTTCGAATTATACAGCTGCTAATAGGTAGGACAGACAGACAGACATCGTAGGCTTAGTAATAGGGTCCCGATTATACCTTTTGGGTACGGAACCCTAAAAACTGTCTTCAAATTTAGCACCACCACCGGTTAACCACGGGGTTTTTTTCGAAATTAGTTTTTTTTTTTTTTTACTTTTCATCTATTTTTTATTCAGTGCTCCAGCTAAATTATGAATTTTGCCAAATTAACAAGCGCTCGAACAAAATTATTCGTATTATTAGACTTTTTTTAGAGCTAGTTAAAAATAACATAGCCAAAGTCAATAAAAAAATTGTGGGACCACCACAAAAGCTTCATCTACGTAATAAAAAGAGAATCGCGTAAATCGGTTCACAAATGGCGCAGTAAAAGGTGAACAAACAAAAAAAAACGGACTGTATTGATAATTGGACGCGGTAACATTTTTTTTATTACATTCTCTAAAAACATTGTTAAGATAAACCTACGCGTAAATCTAAAACTTTATATTGGAGTGCAAATCTTAAAATTATAAAGCTAGTTTTAGAAAAAAAAATATCTTAGGTATCGTAAATATTAATTTGTGATTTCTGATAATAGCAATAAACAGGAAAATTGGAAAATATTTTCACATGAAGCAAACTGATTGATTGGAGCGAAATGCCAAATTCTATTATAGCCGATGCCTATCTTCAATTTTCTTATCGAAGTTATTTAGTTGTACACTTAATTTGACGAGCGTAATAAAACGCTGTTTCCAAGTATTTTTCTAAGAAATGATAAGGTAGAAATCTCGCAATGTAATCGCGAGGGACGGTACTTATGCAAGAAAACGAAAATGATAGCCGGCCCCAAGACATTCGTCCGGAGTGGCTTATCGCTGAAATTTATTACGGCCTAAAGGCCACCTATTCAGGAATCGTGATTGAGTGCGACGAAGGACGCTGTCAATTTTTCATTAACAAAGCTTTTTATTTAATTCCTTAGTAACATTACATGCATTAAGTTAGTAACAATATTAAGAAAATAGTAGTAAAAAGAACAGATGAGTTCATCTTCAACAAAACTATTCAACACTATCTATCACGAGAACAATGCTCTCTTTATACCAGAACCCATTTAAAATTGAACAATAATATTGCCTGCGTGTAATTGAACAGTAGATCTTTTAGATATACTTTTTAATCTTTTAAGATATGAAGAAACGTACGTATGTTATGTACCTAATGATTTTCAACTATTCATACCTATAACAATCCAGACTTATTTAGTGTCCAAATAAATTAATTAGGTGCAGTTTCGATGTCATAAAAACAAAATGAAAAGAAAACAGGAGTTTCCATAATGAATGCCAAAATTGTTAATAACTTTCCCGTGTGAACTTTAAAACGTGAACTCTCAATATGAGCAGCCATCTTCAGGTGAGCGTGTTCAGGCCACAATAGCCGTGGAAGCGCAGGCAGTGGTGCCGTAAACAGCCTTCATTGTTCTCTGGTGGAGGCATGGATGGAGGCTATCACTCGGGCTACCTGCCTGTTATACCTCATATCCGACCAACAAACGAGTGCATTCGCAAATAAACTGTGGACACACAACGGGTAAACTTTACATCGAAACTTGTTGTGGCGTTTTCGTCGCTTTGTAAACGTTTTTTAGGGTTCCGTATCCAAAGGGTAAAACGGGACTCTTTTACTGAGCCTGCACTGTCCGTCTGTCTGTCCGTCCTACCTTTAACAGTTTTACCTTTCGAACCGTAATAGATAACCAGTAAAACACAGAACATGTAATGTTACGGCGGATTTACTAAGACATCATAATAAAATCAAAAAGTAAAAACTCAAGGGGGTGGTCCCCATACAACAAACCTTCTTATTTAACAAATGTTTGTGTTTGTTCTAATGTATAAACGGTAATACGTACAAGCGTCAAACTTGGCATGATTATAGATACTCTAATAACTCTAGAACAACAAATAATAAATAATGTACAAGTGCGACTCTGTGACAAATTTCTGTTCACCACCAAGCAACATCGAGCGCGGTCGGTATTTGGATGGGTGACAGCCTGGGCGTGATGTTTTACACTACTTTTTGTATTTTGTGGTGCTGTGGAACCACTTGTCTTGTACTGGGCTGGTTTATTTAAAATATAATTATAATAGTCCAATTGTCTCGTAAAATTTCATAACATTCCATCATATTAAAATAAAAATCAACAATTATTTACAATTTTCTTTCTTATTTTTGTTTCTTTTTCATTTTGGCTCTCATTCTAGTTTCTCTCGTTCATAAGAAAATACGAATGAAATAATCAAGATTAAGGATTTAGTTGCTAGAACATTTTAGAATAAATATGTCTGTTTTAAGCAATAGAGGTACTCGTATACCTACTTTTATCGTCTAGGTATGTCTAATCTAAAATAAGCTTTTACTTCTATCTGACATATAATGTCCTTTATGAGGCTTCTCGTTTGCATACATCGTAAAAAATGCTGCAGAAAATATTAGCATACAAGTAATGTAGGTACGTACCTACTTGATAAAACCAACATAGTAATTACCTTCTCAGGTCTCAGGTATTTATCACGAGAGTACAGGTGGTGTACCATAAACAGCTAAAGTTTGCCAAGTCGTCGAGGGGTCCTCTGCAAATAGAATAAACTGAAGGGTTTGAGCCGAGTTGAGTCCGCTTTGAAGACATTTGAAGTGACAAGCGACAACGCAACTGGTAAATTGCACGCAAGGGCGTTTTATAACCTACAACGTCCTTGATTGCAAGTATTCGCACGCTCGGCGGTAGCAAATCTTCTGTGGACTTAGATTTTGATAGATGGATTACAAAGATCCATCAGACATATAACGCGTATGACTATCTCAAAGATCTTATATATACCCTATTCCTTGGACTATCTATACTACCCAAAAAGGTAAGGTCCAAGTTCTTTGCTATCTATACCACAGAAAAGAAAAGTAAATAGAACGGAAATGAGAAGGAAAATCTGTCGCCAGGCATTATGAGTTGTATTGTATTGTATTGTATTGTATTGTATGACAGAACCTTGATTGAGCATTCTTATTTATATCAACGCGTCGAACTCCGCATCACAGTTGCTAACTGATTTCGACTGACTGACGTTTCGTTTAGATACTTATTAGGGTGCAATTGGCTACAAAAAAAATCTTACAAAATGTGCCTTAACAGCCATTGATGTAAGCTTTTTAAAACAGTCCTTGTTGACAGCCGTTCTAATTACACATAATTATAACATTTTATATATAAACCAATAGGTCAATGATATCAAAGAATTCAAATGTATACAAATAGATCAATGAATGATATATATTTTTTTCTTTTCTGTGATCTATACCGAACGCGTTTATACGTGTTCAGAAACAAAAGCAGACAAATCCTACTTCGTATAGTTTGATTTGTTTACATTCGCGTGTTCGGGTCATGTCAGCATTTCAGACCGAAACACAAACAGTCAGAAGCCTCAAAAATCAGTGAAACGAGCCGGATATCATGCGCAACGAAAATCTGTGCCAAATCGGCGGGAACAAAGTACGTGAAAGGGAAAGGTCCATAAACTCTGAAAGCATTTTTATTTCAATCTTACATTAAACTTTCTTTCACTCTTTCTACAGTACAAAAAACAAGAACACAAAATAATGTTAAAAAAGGGTTCATCATTATCATCATCATCAGCCAAGAAACTTCCACTGCTGAACGTAAGCCTTCTTAAAAGACAGTTGGGGATGAAGAATTGGTTGTAATAAACTTAACCGGTTTTAATATTACACCGACTAATATTTATATTTAATTTTTATATAATAATATATAGGCACTTACTTCAGGAGGCCCAATATTCGATACTCAATAATTTATTACACATTATGGAATTTACATCAGTTGGGTATGGCAATTAATAAAGTGCGGAGCGGATTGATATATTCCATTATTCTTGTGTAATCTAACAGTAATAAGTAACATTTTGCGAGCAATGTTATGTCTTTTAAGGTTTTGGAAAACCTAGGTCGTGCTTTGATTTTTTCTTTTTCTACAAAATATATAAAGTGTAGTAGACTTGAAGTAGTCTTCTACAAAGAAACAGGTGGTTTGGGTATGTATACCCACAGCATGACCTAGGTAGGTAAGTACTGGTAGTATACTCGTTCACTCATCATCTAACTGATTAATTCTGAAAACATACATAAAATCTTTTATATAAGTTCATAAATAATCCATTTCCCTACAAATATAAACCTGTCTACATCAAAATTGAATCAAACAGTAAACTTTGCTTGATATGAAAGCTGAGAGTATAATGTAGGCAAATGTACTTACCTACTTACAAACAATTTTTCACAAGATGAGCGATGGTGTGTAGGTATATTATAATAAATCGTAAGAGAAAAATATTTCATGAAAGTTCATAGTGTTATTTTAAAACTAAATTTAAATTCCTATTTGGCAAATCTTTGTATCATGGTTATAAATTTGCTTTAGAGGGAGAGTGAATGGACACGCGAACCGCAACCAATAAGCTTTATTGGTTTGTTTTTCAGTTACTCGCTTATATACCTATCAAATTATCACATTAATATCTCTTGAACAAACTTTTATCGTGTTTATTTAGAAGTCCTCACGTTTTTGAGGCAGCGGGTGTTGCATCCCTTGAATCCCATTTATTTATTTATTCTGAGCCAACATTAGATGTAACAAAAAAGACAGCTTTTATTCACAGTCTAATGTCTTTCACAGTCTAATTTTTAAGTGGACGTAAAAGTGAAATTAAAACTTAGAACTCGCCTAGGACATGAATAGAAACCAACTTGAAACTGAAAAATTGACAATTAACAGAAACTGAGCAGATTCCTAACTGGTTTTTTTTTTAACTTAATGGATTTACAAGTGTACAAATTACATTTAAAAGACAAAATATTTAAAAATTTATTTGTACGTTTCCTAAACCATTTAGTAGGTTATTAAACATGCAGTATTTTGTTATAGCCGTGACAATATGTTATATAATTTACTACTCATAGAAAAGAAAAAAACATATCTGATACTACTATTAAATTTCTTTATTCTTCCTGTTAGAGCACTACAAAGGACTCGCATAAATTATATAGAAAGGTAAAATTAGCTCTCATGATTAATTTAACATTGGCCCTCATTGAATATTTAAACGGATCACAGATGTAAAATGCGTAAGGAAATTCAAGTGTATAATTAATTAAACTTCTCACTTAGGTAGTAAAGTAAAAGTTAATTCCATTTGTAATAAAGTTATTCTTGATTCTGCGCAATTTTGTAATGTTGAATCATTTAAAGTATCTAATATTAAAAGATACCTACCTTGTTGGAAGGGAAAGGGAAGGAGTAGGGTATTCAAGGAGAATGTTTCTTTGTGTTGTGTCAGATGTTTGACATTTTCGTTATTTGGCGTAAATACCTGATATTCAATTGAAGTGTGCACAAAAAGAGACATCAATGTTACACGAATCACGCCCTACTTTATTTGATATGCGCAAAAGTTTTCGTTGGTTTTTTTAACAACATAGCTATATTTTGTTTCTAAATAAGTTGTGTTGTTCAAATTTAATTAAAATTATTGTTTTTGGCTCATATTTTTCACGTTTATAGTAAGAAATCTAACTGACTGAAGAAATGTTTCGTGTATAGCGAATCGTTGTAGTAAAAAATTCAGATGGTCGATCGAAATTTAACATAGCAGCTAGTAAAACCGAAATTATGTAAAGAGCAAATGAGGTTTGTGAATATTTATGAGATTAATACCAAAATGCACACGCCACTGGCTCCGTGTGGCCGCAATCAGCGAACTCAAAAGAGCACCGATCACACCTCTACAGGCGCACCATGCGTCACATTTTACTATTCATACATTGTTCATACATGCATATTAAAGGGGTGTTTTATTGAACATTTCATCGAGTTACAGATAATAAAATAAACCTGCTAACTCTTTGACGTAATCTATACCTACTTATAATATACTAGCTGACCTGACAGACATTGTCCTGTCTTAGAACTGTCAAACACGCAAAGTCAAAATTGTAAATCTTATTTTTTACACCTTTATATTTTACATCAAAGAGAATATAAATACTTTACATATTGGAGTTTTAGTAAGGATCCCTAATTTTAAAAAAAATATAATATAACCTATGTTACCCGGGGATAGTGTAGCTTCCCAACAGTGAAAGAATTTTTCAATCAAACAATCAAATCTTTCCTCTTTAAGAGAGAAAAGATTTGTTTGTTTGTTTGCATTGAATAGACTCCGAAACTGCTGAATCGATTTGAAAAATTCTTTCACTATTGAGAAGCTACACTATCCCCGGGTGACATAGGCTATATTTTTTTTTGTATAGGGATCCTTACTAAAACTCAAATAATAAATAAAAATAAATAAATATTCGAGACATTTTTTTTTCCACACACGGTCATCTGACCCCAAACTAAGCAATGCTTGTGATATGGCTGCCAGAGACTGATATACATACATATATAGTTTTTAAATACATACTTAAATAGATATCAACAACCAGATATAGAACAAACACAAATGTTCATCACACAAATGTTTGTCCTAGATGGGAATCGAACCCACGCCCCCAAGCTCAGAAGGCAGGTTCACTACCAACTTGACCAACGGGCTATCTAATGTAACCCAAGGTGTAAAAAAATAAGACTTACACCCGTGCGAAGCTGGGGTGCGTTGCTAGTATTATATACTTAGGTACATGGCAAAGAATGTACATGGATTATAACCAAAGTATGGATAACAACTAAAGTAGGTATATAAAGGATGGCGGGTTAATCCCTAAAAATAGTTTATAAATTGCTAAAAATAGGAAATAAGGGGCCATATTTTCTTCAAATTATAATTTCATGGCGGAAATTGAATATTATGAAAATATACATTATGATCGGTCCACGTAGGTATTTTTTTGCTCTGACAGCTGCAATAACATTGGAAAAATCTGAATAAAACAGTTTTCTTACCATATTTCAATGAAGTATATCGGGTACATGCTTACAGTTTTAAGTTCAAAATCCTAGCGAAAGTGATCAGGAGTCATGGTTTTTGTTAAGCATTTTACAATGTAATTGCAACTTTCAGCATGACAGCATTGCAGCTGTCAGTGCAAATAAATGCTGAGCTTTATGAGAAAAATAACATTTTATATAGACGACAGAATGAGCCTAAAATAATGGGACCACGCTACAGATAGGTATAGCCTATTTAATAAAAAAAAGGGTTAATTGGCAAAGATATCGCGTAGCATACGTACTACACACATACAAACAATCGAATAACTTATATGGAAAAAAATGCGAGGTCTGTGAAATTAAAAGCATTCAACAATCACTCGCAATACTTGTTTTATTTAATTACACGTCACTATTACAAAGCTTCATTTATCTTAAAATTCAGACACTACAATGGTATGTATACATGCAGCAATAATCTATTACTATAGGTACTACGTACCTATGTCTATCTAAGACTTGCAGTTTTTCACACAAATCTCGGTAATGTCAGCCGGTAATTATTCGTTAAAAAGCACCTGCATTTCTTTGCAATAATTATTGTTTTTAAGTTGCAGTGATAATGATATCTCACCTGGGCTACAATAACCATGTTTCTCATTGTTGCAGATGTGGTGGGCTCTATGGTGTGCTGCGATGGTTGCCGGCAGCGCGTTTGCGGTGGCAGCGCCGGCGCCGGACACCCTGGCTCCTCTCGACCTGATGCAGATTGACCCTTCGACAGCCGACGATGTAAGAACACAACAATCACTTGCCGTTTTCTTCTAACCAGCCACCAGCCCGATGGATCGACGACATCAGACCCATCGTGGAGAACACGTGGACGAGATCGGTCCAAGACAGAGACCAATGGCAAAAAGGAAAGGAACGGAGAACTTTACCCAGTGGTGGGATACAGGCTGATGATGTTGATTTCTACTAGCTTTATGTTTATCTACCACTGTTTATGTTCAACTCCGATAGTGGACATTGCGAGCGTGATAGGGTTCCACTGAGCTAAGATATATCGCCAAGTTGTTTCCTGTTTCTGCTCAGTTGAAGGTGGGATAGGAATTTCAGTATGCATGGTTAGGCTTGCTGTTAAAATATTTCATTGTTCGTATGTGTTTTTTTAATCGAGTTTTGCTCACGACTGTGAATAATTCATTACAAAATAAATAAAACGAACAAAAAAATTGCAGGTGTCATCATAACAATTATACTACACAAACGTCAACTAATATGACAACACAAAAATGTCATTGTCGTTCATATTTTGTCGTAGAGGGAGAAATATAAGGCAACTGATTCAGAAAGGTGACCGATGTTTCGCGATGTTGGGTTTATCATAAAATTTGTAGTTTTCATTCTGCTATGTACACTGTGATTGCAGCTGTTAGTACAAATAAATACTTGGCCGGGTTTAGCAATTTTCCAATTTCCTTATTTATGCCCGTTCTGACAATATTTGCTAATAGTAAAATGAATAGATTATAAAAATATATTTTACTCTGAATATGCTCATATTTGCTTGAATAAAAGGAAAAACACGCAAATATGATTGGTATTGTAAACAGTAGATATCGAATATTATTTTTGGTAGATACATGTTTGTCAAGATCGTAAGGTGGAAAATTGACAATCCCTCCGGGACTGGGTACGAGTGATGAATTCAGAGAAACAGTCCTCCGCCAAACCACTATTTATTTGGCTGAATGCTTCAATACGCCTTTATATTGGTAAATAACATAGTACGCAATACGTGACTGGCTCACAAACGTCGGTTAAATATGGTATGTTCCATACCTAATAGGGTCGAGACATGGAAGTTCACGTTATCGGTTTTAAGCCTTAGTTAACTACCCTAATTAACAGGGTGAGCGCTTTGAGAGTACTTAGGAACCTTAAAAATAATTAAAGGTTATTATATATGTTTTGAAACCGGCAGGAAAATCTCGGGTATGCAGTACAAACCATGGGCGGGCACTACAGGGCCGGCGCTCCGTGGCTGTACTTGCTTGCTGACATGCCGCGTGACTCACAGGTACTATACCTACTAACTCTATTTCTATTCAACCTGACATTTGCGTCTACAACAGACAACTGTAAGTAGCTAGATTATAAAAAAACATTTTTTTGTGTACGATATCATGTAGCTTCACAAAAGCTGTTTTGAAGTGAAGTTCGTAGCGCCACGGCAACACGGCGTAGCGCTGCTACGAATTTACTACGACTCGTAGCTACTCAAGCGTGACATGATTATGTTGTCACTTTTCAATGTGTCGGTAATGTCGGTATAATTAGTTAACTTGTTAAATTAACATTAAAATATATACTATCATTTTGCTAAGAATTTGTTTGTAGTTATTTTAAAAACATTTCCGAATTAGGCAATGTTGTGATATGTACAGAAGGTTACTTTTTAGGGTTCCGTACCCAAAGGGTAAAAACGGTACCCTATGACTAAGCCTACGATGTCTGTCTGTCCGTCTGTTCGTTTGTCTGTCTGTCCGTCTGTCCTACCTATTGCCGGCTGTATCTTTCGAACCGTGATAGATAGCCAGTTGAAATGTTCACATATTATGTAATAAAAAAGTCAAAAAGGAAAAACTAAATGGGGGTCCCCATACAACAAACGTATTTTTGTATTAGCTCTAATGTAAAAACGGTAATACTAACATACAAACTTGGCATGATTATAGGACGCACTCTAAAGTTTAACAAAAAAAATCATAAATAATGGCCAAGTGCAAGTCAGTATCATATTTCTATTCACCACCGATTCTCGTACGATCACCGAAGTGAAGCAACGTCAGGCACGGCCGGTACTTGGAAGGGTGACCGCCTGGGCGTTGATGGGATGTTATCTTTTTGCAATATTTTTTGTACTTAGTATAGGTAACGAGTTATATGGTGGTACGGAATCCTCAGTGCGCGAGCCCGATACGCACTTGGCCGGTTTTATTTTACAATTGATTCCACATTAAAATTCAATTAACCGCCAGCAAACTGAATTCTGTGGAACAGTGAAGTTTGTTGATTCGTCCGTTATTTACTCGTGATTTTGTGATTTTCAGAGCCCTCTTTGTTCAGAACGTTAAAAGGCTCCTTGTAATTAGTTGAACAAATTACAATGTCAATTAGAGATGGCAAGTCCGCTCTCCAGACCGATCGTTAAGGTGTTTAAGTAGCACAATATTTAGTTACTGACAACTCTATTTTCTAAAAAAAAGTTTAAGAGTTTATCGAGGGAGTAAATAAATTTATGCGTTCGACTCCGTACTGATAATATTTGATCGCATTTAACGACTATGGAACATCCCCAATATGCTATAAAAATATTATATTCCTTCGAAGCACTGTCCACTGATGGTTATATCCATAGCTATTCTTTATTTGGGTCGGATTATAAACGGCTTATAAAACGATTATTGGCTCGTCTATTTGTTTAGGAAAGCCTGCGTTTAACGTGAACAAGTACTGCATAGATGATGTCGGATTTTATTACCTATTGGTTTATGATAACATTATATACCTATGTTATATTTTATCACGAGGTTTCAGACTATACAGGGTTACGCAGAAAGAGTATACTAAGCCAAATGGGGGACACTGTACTCATTACTATGAATAACTTTTACTATGGAGCCGACCTCGAAATCGCGAAAAAAAAAAACAGCTGTTCCATAGAAAAATGTCAGTAACTTTATGAAGTGTTACGTGACACTCCACAAATTGTATGGAGCAGCAGAATTTTTTTTCACGATTTCCTGGTTGGTCTTGTAGTAATAGTTGTTCATAATGATGGGTATATTAATGACCTCTTTTCGGCGTCATACTCCATTTCTGAGTAGCCCTGTGTAAATTCGTATGCATAATATTTGTTTTGTAACGAGCCACCTTCTGATAAATCTCTTATAACGAGATTTTACGCGGAAAAAGCTTTCCCCTTCACATCTCGTGTTTTTGAATCTTTTTATCAAACCTCTCGAGCGTTAAAGAGATAACGAAAAACAAAAACAAAGAAATGAGACATTTCACCGTTTCGATAATTTTCTCCTATAAAAAAATCAACCTGGTTTCCTGGATATGATGTACCACCAAGTAACTTTCTGTAACAAAAAAATAAAAGCTATATAACTAATACTAAATACCTAAATTACTTGACTAGTATATAAAGTTGGATTGCTCATAAACCGTTCAAGGTCTAAGACAATCAAAATACTCAAGTTGGACCGGTCATTAAATAGACCTATTGAAGGTCTAGGATCCATGCAAGCCCATACTACCAGCTGGCAGCGTATCCAGCAGACTGGCTGGTGCTGAGTGGCATAAACACTGAATCCATGATACTCTTACAATTTTATGTCATTTATTTTAAAAAAAACTTTTGTGAAAGCAAATTAAGACACTTCCACCACCTTTATTCATTCTACTAATTTTATTGTACGAACTGCCTGAACGGGTGTTCCCCGATAGTTACAATCTATGTCTTCAAATCACGAGTGAGCCGGTTTCTTCTAGGCAAGCGTGCTCCATCGTAGACCGCATCATCGCTTAACATCAGGCGAGGTGGCGGTCAAACGCAAGCCTATTATTAAACAAAAAAAATAACTAATACCTAAAAACAACTATACTAATACTAATAACTATACTATACTAATAACTAAACAACTAATAAATACTATATAACTATACTAATAACTATACCTGCCTATAAATGCCTTCGTTATTCTAGAATTTGCCAATTAAAAAGTTTCCTCGACCTTTTAAAATTAATGCTACAAGCTTTTTGAGCTTTATTATATTCGGTTGGATAAACTGAAGTGTGTATACACAAGGTGTCAAGTAAAGAGGTGTCCAAGCGGTCACGGCGGTCCTTCTCTGTGAACCCGGCGGTAGACCTGCTCCAGAGGAATGCGCTCATCAACTATATCAGCAGGGTGGCCCAGGACAACAGGAGCTTCCTGGACCGAGTCGGGAAACGAGGTCAGCAACTACAATTCAATTTCCTCACATTTTCTGTAATGATAAAAACATTTTGGAATAGCCATTCACACCTTTCTACTAGTTTTCCCAATATCATATTTAAAAGACAGTAAATAATGTTTTTTATACAAAAAATACATATAAGAATTGCCGTTTATTGACCACTAAATAACTGGTGGAATGATTAGTTGCATGATCACTGCATAGATTTACAATTCGGAGAATAAACTAATAATGACCTGAAAAACTAAACAAACATTTTCTTTTTCTAGCACGATGGAGCAGCTTGGATGCGTACTAAAGAATGAAGGACCGATACTTAAACATCTTGATTGCCGTCCTGCCTCACCTCAGTTTTCAAAATCAACAGTTATCTATTCGTTTTTACATATATAAATGTATATATTATTATACTATAATTATATACTAACTATGTACTTGTTATTATGTGTAGTCATTTTTTTTCTTTATACTAGAGCATGTATTTGTTATGTATCTTTATCGTTGACATGCACGTATTAAATACTACGGAATTATTGTTATTTTTATCGAAAGTTGAAATAAAATCTATTGATAACTTCTAACTTTCGTCTTATTTTTACATACCTGATAATGTAATACTAAGTAAGAAAGAAAGAAAGAAAGAAAGAAAGAAAGAAAGAAAGAAAGAAAGAAAAATATATTTATTCATGACAGAAAGTAAGTAGAAATATAATCCCTAGATATACGGGCATACCTATTCATAATTATTCAAAGGTACCTTCGTGGACAATAGGCGTATAATGCAACACAGCAGGTATAGGTATATATCTTTCTTACTTGACAGACTAAGGAACTTTTAATAAAAAGAATTCGTAGAGTCCTTTTCATGAAAGAAGTCCCACGGCAAACAGCGGAACTAAATTTCCATGTTGTAGTTGTCAGGTGTTGTTACTGTGTTTGGACGCTAGTGAGATTTTTATTAATTTTCCATCGTTAAAGAATCGTGTACGATGCCAAAAGTTGTTAAAGTTCTACTCGAGAAATGATACTGATAGTGATTGATACGCGATGACAGCGCCGCGTCTGGGGGACTTCTTTCATGAAAAGCACTCTACATATAACGTGCCATCGAAATAATACTAACCCTCAGAGACCAATGCAATGCAATGCAATGCAATGCAATGTAGTAATAATATGAGTAAATAAAAGTAAAATAGTTTTCGTTGAGTATTAATAAAAATCACATATGTAAATTATATTAATTTGTGATTTTTTCTAAGAGAAAGTGTGATGGCTGCTGTCTCTTTTTACACATTGCTCTATTGTCTTGAAAGAAATTGCATAGTAGGTATATACCTATATTAAAAATTTACGTCATCACTTGCGCTGTGCTATAGGGATAATAGTTTTAGATACGGCATTATAAAAATATAATAAAAAAGACCTATTTGTATTAATTAATAGTTATATCGATTGTACCTCCGTTTCTAAATAAAATATTTCAGGTTTTACGTTATTTCGATAGCACGTTGTACAGTTAACGATCTGTTAAAAAATGTAGCATCAATTCAAAAAAAGGTCTGTGCTTCCATTACAAAGAATAGGCACTAAAATGTTCTAAGAACCTGATAGGTAGGCAACGGAATTACAACTATCCTAATATGTGTGTCACGACCATGCCGTGAAGACCAACAGCAGGCGCGTGAAGCGGCGAATGCCCTCCCTTTCCATCGACCTGCCGATGTCATTGCTGCGCCAGAAACTCAGCCTGGCCAAGGAGAGGAAGGAACACGCTTTGCGGGCAGCCGCCAACAGGAATTACCTCAACGACATTGGGAAACGAGGTACGTACACGTTCGGCTTTTATGCAAATTTTTCACAAATAAAAACAAAACCAAAATAAACAAAAGACTAACTATATATACATATAGTAACACGTAGGTGGAGGTGTACAATAACAATGTCTTTAAATTATACAGTCGTTCACTAAATGTAATTAAGCGCATTTAAAGAGCGATATTCGGTTAACAGTCCAATTGAGTCCGACCCGCTTATTTTATCTATTGTTTAGATAATGGGGATTTTAAGTAGTGAGTTAAGATGAAAATGGTTCAATAAATATTAATTGAGGTTCATGCACTCTTGATAATTCTAGGTATGATACTTATTCCGACTTCATTCTTGCTATTTAAATAGCTATTTTGTCTATTAATTTTCCCTTAAAGTCTTTAGTGCAATTTTGAAGAGACTAATACATATTCTGTTTTATTACAGGTCTGCAACAATGGACCCTGCCTGCGAGATATTTCTAAACACTGGCTAGAATAGACACTTTAAGTTAACAACTTGACAAATAGGTACCCATCGTAGAACGCCTTCCACGAACTTCATAGTTTAAAGTAATTGTTATTAAATTTATAGATATTGTAGAATAAACTTTATGACGTTTCTAGATCTCAGTTATGAGTAGATGTTAATTAAATTGTATCTATATTTTAGCTAGAATTTGTTGACTTCTCATTTAAATAGCATAAGTACAAAATTAACTTATAGTAACGTAAAATGTTAGTAGAATTAGCTTATTTATTTGTAGTGCGTTAAAGTGTTGGCTGATGTAATATTTTAGCTATAGAAACCGTATTGTTACTCTATAATATCTTATTGGCCGTTTCACCTAGATTCTAGAGGAGACTTTAAAATTTTATCAGCATTCTAAATGCAATAAACGCTGTTTGACCACTGCACGTAGTTTTATTTATTCACTACACTAGGAAGTGATAAACATAACTGTCCAGATAGAAAACTAATTTTGAACACTACAGAGCTTCAAACTAGACTACTTTTAAGCAAACCTGGTTACTTGGATATGAATTTATCTACGTTCAGCAGCTTTATAAAGTGTATATTATAAAATAGTAAAATTATCTATTATGATTGAAAGTATCACGTAATTGTGGATAGTGTGTGATCTAGCGCTACACGCATAAGATGCCAGATGTCCACAAAATATTTTATCTAATAGATTTTCTTATAAGCAATGGGTACAAAGCAATAATTAGGTAACCAATGTTGTGTGCAAAAGATATACAAACGAAAAATTAAGTAAGGTGGACATTTTCTAATTCCAAACCATAGAACTAACATGAAATTATTATTTCCCTAGGTAACCCATGTTTTACATAAGAAAGATTATTATTTAGATGAAGATCAAATATGATAATACCTACACACTTCAATCAGAATGTAAGAAGTCAAGAAAGCTGTTACCAATTCTTAGCATTTTGATATTTGCCAACACTTGCATGACAATTCAAGCAAATGTTTACTGTTTCTTCAAATTCAGTGACATCGGGGCTTACACCAATATTCTGTCAGTTAGGAGATAAGCCAAAAAGACTTTACTACTGACTGACACAATATTTGTTTGCTACGTCCCTGACACTTCGAGAGTGTAGAATTAGGTACTTTTCATATAACACCGGTAGATTAACTGCTTTTAGCTCACTGTCTCCGCCAGTTGGGACTTCATAGAATCCAGATTCTTTGCCAGCGTTTTTCACCGTTCACCCCTTTATTGGTAAATGAATCGCGCCCATTTATACCACTCCCGGAGAGGGTAGAATGATTCAATAAGCATAATAGCGCTCTGCTCAAGATGAGTGCCTCGACGAAGCCGAGTCACCTTTTTACTTTCGATTTGTATGGCATAACAGGTGGTCATTGAAGCCCGGACGCTAATCACGCTACTTAGAACTGGAAATTGTCGTACTCACTTAGCATTCATTGCTTAATTAGCCATATCATTTGCAATTTTACACTTGAATATTAATTAATTGCGCAAGGCGAAGGTTTTTAGTTTACGGGAATAAATCGGTATTTGTATGTATGTTTATTTGACGATAGCCTGCGTCAGCGCCGGCCCTGGGGTAGAGCGAGAGGAGTTATCGTTTTAGGCGCCAAATAGCAAGGGGCGCCAGAATACCAAAAGCTAAAAGAAAAGAGCTATTTTTATGGCGCCTCGCGCTTCTGGACGGGGTCAGCGTGCGTGGAAATAGTTTATATCCTGGATTAGCACATGGAACACTTTTTATCCCGGAATCGATTCCTGTACGATAGTTTTCAGAGATGAAACGTGCCGAAAGACAATCCCGCTCTACCCTGGTCAAAGGAGAGAACCTGGCTAGCGTATCGTTGATCCGGTTATCATAAAATTTTATTAGACACGATGAAATCTATGCATAAGCGAAATTCACCCAGTGGTTGCGAAGATAGGGGTCACGAGACCGTGGAGCATGTGCTACTGTACTGCGAGGCTACAGAAAGTAAATGGTTAATTCTTTGAAAAATATCCGTCTTCATTATCACTACATCTGACAAAATAGGAATGAAACTGGTATGCCAACGACCCAAGGCCGCTATTTTAAGGAGCTCTGGTGGTATGGGTAGGCTGGGTGAGGGAAACGCACAAAACACCCCAAGTGGGACGTCAGTGCAGGTCAAATCACCCCAACCTAGAATTATAATTACAGGTCCTAGTTCGGGGCGAACTACTAGGTAGGCAACCATTATTCTTTTCTTTTCTTTACTATTAATTCAAGTTCTTTGAACGGAGTTCTTATAATCATTTACCTATTTATCATCCCTACGTTACCTTTTCAGGCTAGTCTCTTCTATTAAAATTTCTTTATGTATATCTAGATTACTATTTTAACGTATAATTGAAACCATTTTATGCATGAATGAAAAGGATACAAAGAATAAAACTAAATAGCAATAACCTCTTTGCTAAGAGGGCTATCATGTTGCAACTTTAGCTTTTAACAACAACTTAATAGTTCTCTATCCGGATCTCTCTACATTGTTTAAAATTAGTTGTTCTTTTAACAGTAGTACTAAATAATATAACTACAGAGAACATAGAGCGTTGTGTTCTTGAAAGCTGTAATTTATGCTAACAAATTAAAATCAAGTACAAACAAACTAGCACTAAAATATAAAACTAAATAAAACAATAAACCGCTGCCAGCAGGCACCGTACCCAAGATTCTGGCCGCATTGCCACGCAATTGCAATACTAATGCGTTGCGCAAGATGTCGGCCAGCATTTTGGTCACGAGATGCTTCGACCAGGCGTGTTGATAAATCTTGAAATATATTTTTAATATTTTTATGCTTATGCAGAAATAAATGATTGTAGCTTAAAATAATATCTATATATATACTATGTTAAGCGCACATATACTAACTTAGGTTGCGTATATTACTTGGACCGTATTTCAGAATAACTTTGTAGCAAAATTCAAAATCATGGTATGTAAATTTTTCAGTTTCATGTTATGTTAATTTTAAATTGTGAGTTTTATCCTGTAAGTCACGTCGTCAAGTGTATGTTAGTTATACTTAAGACCCGAAATAAATGAATTGAATTGAATTGAAAAAACAATATCGCGGAAAGTGTCTGCGGATTGCAATATGCCTTGTATAGTTAGAGATTGTGTAATGGTTGATGAAGCTGATTGGTCGGGTGTTGGCAGAGGTTGGTGGAACTAGGAGAAGGGCGCGCGCGGCTCAAGCGCAAGATGCCGTCGCTGTCCATCAACAACCCCATGGAAGTGCTGCGGCAGCGGCTGCTGCTCGAGGTGGCGCGCAAGCAAATGCGTGAGGCCAGCCAGCGGCAGGCCGTCGCCAACCGGGTCTTCCTCCAGAACGTTGGCAAACGAGGTGGGTATTACAAACACCAGGGGTCTTACGGACAACTGCTATTACAGGCACCTAATCCGCTCAGTTGGAAAATCACGCGACCGCTAACCGTATCTGGGCGCGATAAGGTTTGCGGTCGCGTGATTTTCCAACTGAGCGGATTAGGTGCCTGTAATAGCTGTTATCCGTAAGGCCCCAGGCTGGCATTAAACTGTTATGGACAAGAGTGACACTTACCATAAGGCGAGCGACTTGCTCGTCACTCAGTTGCATGAAAAAATAACCGGGTAAGTGCGAGTCGTGACTCGAGCACCGAGGGTTCCGTACTAGCGTACAATAATAAGTCAGACTCGCACTTGGCTGGCTTTTATTATTTGTTGGTTTACTTTAGAGTGTGTAATATAATCATACAAAGTTTGACACTTGTACGTATTATAGTTTTTAATCTAGAGCAAATACAAATACACGTTTAAAAATATTTACTGTATGGGGATCCCTATAAGTTTTTACTTTTAGACTTTATTATTATTTCTTGGTTAATCTGCAGTATCATTACATATTCTGTGAACATTTCAACTAGCTATCTATTACGGTTCAAAAGATACAGCCGTTAAAGGTAGGACGGACGGAAGGACAGACAGACAGACACTTAATTTTTTTACAGCCTTTGGGTACGGAACCTTAAAACATTAAAGGGTAAAGTACTAATATAGGTACCTTAATATTTGGATATGTACTTAATCATGTATCTAAACATTACTAAATAAATAAAAAATACTATTACATAAAATTCGTACTTCTCGTTCTATTGGAGCATTAAAATAGTAGTGTTATCCGTGCTATTACTACAATAGTACGAATTGAGCATTTGTACGGATGGCGATGTTTTCCTTTAGAGTCTATATCGGGTCGTTACCAAACGCATAAATCGCTTTTTATCAAAAACTAAAATAGTGCTCAACATCTACGTGGTGAATGTTTTATGACTGGTCGGATATTCGACAAAAATCGAATTGCAGGCACGCCAAGAAGATTAAAACAGTGTTTAATTTTTCAACTCTAACAATCAATCACGTCTCGATTTTCTAAATGTTAAACTACTTTACCAATATTTGCAATACAATTTGCTTTCTAGACATTTCACGAGCTCGCATGTTCGTAGCAGTACCATTACGCGTCGCCTACGAAGGCTACGAACGCTACGAACGCTACGAACGCTAAGTAAACAGACTGCTTAGCGATTCTATTTCACTACTGCGCAGTTTATTTAAGTTTACAGTCTTTATTTTATATTCTTACTAGGCGCGCCGCGCAGTTTCACCCGCTATTCTACAGGAACCATGAACTTTTCCGGGATAAAAGTATTGTGTTAATTCAAGGTATAAGCTTACAAATATCAGTTAAATCGCACTAACGCGACCTTAGAAAATGACGATATTTTGTGGAGGAACATTTGATGAAAATGCTGCTTCCCCAAGTAAAACCAGAGAGTTTCCCCAAGTACGGCCTTTCATAAAGATCCGTTTAACCATTACGGAGTTGAGTGTGCACAAACACACATACACACAAACTTTCATTTTTACAATATCAGTGTGATTCTTTTACATAAATAAGTTTGATTCATAAAAATTTATTAATTAGTTACCAGATATTTGTAAAATTACTAGATACTTAAATACCTTGTAAAAAGCCAAGTAAACCACATGATATACTTTGTTATTCAAATTGACGTAAGCAAGATTATGATTGATGGATGAATAAATCGATGCTTTCCACCATTAATGCATGATTTATTCCCATAAAGTAGAACATTTCTCTTCATGTATTTGTCCACAAAAAACTGAAAATTGCGTAGTTTTTTTTTATCTCGCATCTATTTTTGTTTGATTTCAATTGACAGACGTTGTCCTCAATTATGCGAATTAACAATAACAAAATAAAACAAATAACCCTTCATAAAAAAAAATGGTATTACATTATATGGTGCTTTTAATTGTTATTTAAACCTGTTTTATTTTTATTTTGGCAGCCATTTTGAAAATATTACATTACTAGCTGTTGCCCGGGACTTCGTACGCGTAGACTTTAATATAACCTTTAAACCCTCTTTTGTCATCCTTAATTCGGCCCTTTCGTAAAATCCTCTCTTGGCGGACCTCTACACCCCCTAAGAAATCTATTTGCCAAATTTCAGCTTCGTAGGTCAAGTGGTTTTTGAGATTTCGTGATTAATGAGTGAGTAGATGAGTAGATGAATTTCGCTTTTATATATGTAGATTGGGTATTGCATATTGTATTATCACCAAAACTAAAGGAGTATGCAAAATTTCAGCAAAATCGGTTAGGAGGAACTGGTTCTAATTCAGCTGGCATAATTTGACTTACAATAACAAACATCGCAAGTTAAATAAAAGCTTGTAATAATGAGGTAATACTTTTCAAATAATGGCAGGTTATAGATTGTGTAAAATTTTTGCACTTTTTGCACCGTAAACATAACAAAGCTAATATCTCAGGACCGTACTATACGAACCTCCAACGTCTCTTTTGGCTAGCAATGGATCACCAGTGGTCAAAAATGTACTGACGCTGCTCAAAACATAATAATGATAGACATTGAAATTTAATTCTTTTAAATTATCTATAGACTAACGTCATCTAGTCTACATGTGACCACAGGCTGCAAAGTTGTCGTAAAAACAAGAGTTAAAATAATTTTAAAAACACGCGATCAAATCAGTATTTTTTTTTAAATTCCATATTGAAAAAAATCGTTAAAACCTAAGAAATAATTATGATAATGTTTGTTAGTGGTATTTAATTTTCGAAATATACAGACTTGTTCCTAATATTACTTTCTGCACAGGTTTTTGGGCCAACAACGCTCCGGCTCGCTACGACAACTAGAACCCCCGGATCCTGACCTATTTTGTTTCTCTGCCGCTGTCATCACTACCTGGCTGGATGCAAGGAGTTACGTCAACACTCTTAGCTCTTAAATCCAAAATATAACATTTCATATTACAATGGTAGCTAATTTAGTAATTTGAACTTTGTAAGAAAGTTGTTGTTTAGTAACCGTATTGTTGTTAACTAGGGGTTTCAGATGTATCAATGCGAAATTGTCACAAGTCGGATAAGGTAAACATAGGAATCCATCATTCGTATTGTCACCCAGCTCGACGTACGTCATGTTGATGTTAATTCCTTGTTTGTGGTGAACAGCTCTTACATTTCCAAATTCATATTTTTCTACGCTTATTATTAATTGTTACGTAGGTCGCGGTTTGTTTAGGAATGAAATACCGACATATTAGTTCGTAGACGTAATATTTCACTGAGTTATTAACATGATTCATGTTATTTGTTCGTGCCAAATGAATAAGCCTTAATAAACGTCTTCACTTCATAGGGCCTGTTAGATAAATTATATGTTCTCTTCGTATTATATAAAATTACACGCCTATTAGTCATAATATATTAGTTTCTACATCTCAATGTACAGTTTAGATTTATTCGTAAGTACGTATGTTATTTTATGTTATTCTAATTGATCTCTATATTTAGCGAATAAAGGTAGATCAGATGTAATAGTACATGTAACTACGTTCAATAAAAACGTTAACTTATTCATTGTATCATTGATTTTTGTTAGTTTTTCGTCATATATGAGTAGCTCTTAAGAGGCTACTAAAGGCTCGCTGCTATCTCATTTGCGCATTTCAACGTTTTTAGAAGGAAAAATGATTGAGGAATAATTAAAAAAAAAAAAAAAAGCACATTGGATATGATATTTTCTTTCAAATAAGATTGCTAAAATAGTATAAAGCAGCGGAGGAGAAATAAAATAGGCATTCATGAGGACTGCTGACAAAAGTGAAAACTTTACGTCACATAAGCACGTCTGTGTTTCGACCCATAAATTTTGCCCTACGAAAAGTTGCTCAACGTGGCTAAACAATTTTACGAGTTTTTTTAAATCTCTTTCGCCATCCGCCAATGTAGATAATGTGCGAATGAGATAGCTAAGACCATTGAGCGCAGCCTTAACTTATTTGATCATCCATCCACAAAGATCCACATCCATCTTCTCTTCTCTTTTTCTTATTTTATCTTGACAGGGTTACATGGAAATTAGTACCACACTAAACCGAAAGGAGGTCCTTGTCCCAATCATAAAAAAAATATTTTTCACTTCTCATGCTCGTAAAGTTCTTGTTTATGCCCTGCGGACTAAAATTGCTTTTTATGATCTAGTGCACAAAATACCTCATTATATCACAACCCACACTCGAGCACAATCACTAACACTTTTATTAAGTGTTAGTGATTGTGCTAATGAGGTAAAACATGTATTTTCATGTTGTTTCCAAAACCTCATAGAAGCCTTTAGTAAAGCCTACTACAGGTATTACTTGCAATATCACTGTTTCATTTCCTCGCAATTAAAGTAAAAAAGGCGAGTGTATCTCGTGCTAAAAACTCATTTTATCTTCGATTTAAATATCCGCCCTCGCCTTCAGCTCGGGATGATAAATGCCTCGGCTAAAATGGCTTGCTTTAAGCACTCATTGTACAATTTACAATTGGGTCCAACACTGGAATCGCGAAAAAAACAGGTATATAGAAAATAGAAAAATTATATTCACGGCATATTTTTTTTTGCGCTTTCAAGGTTATTCCCTTAGTATCAGCTGTTCATAATGGTGAGGACGATGACCTCCTTTCGGCTTAGGACCACCGTTCCGTGTAACCTTGTATACGTATTTTCAATGTGAAACTTTGGTAACTCCTTCCACTAAATATAATAGATGGGATTTAACTAACATTTATAATTCCTCTACCTACACAAGGAATGTAGCAAACTATGCAAAGCGAGTAGGTATGCCTTTGATGCTATCTATCTCGTACTAAAGCAATCCATAAATTTAATCAGGCAAACAAGAACTGGGCGCAGATGCTGCATTATGTACTAAATTTTGGGGCAATTTCTATCTAACAAGATAGGTATAAATCTATTTGTCAGAACGGAAATTTAAATAGGTATATAATTATCCTATCTAGTCTAATTTACGATTATTTTTTAACTAATATTCTCTATTCTGTTTCTGATTATCAAAAAAATTGCTGAGGCATCAATAGGCTAAAAAAGTATTTAAAGTAACTATGTGAAGTATTTATTTCCGGACAACATGATCTTAATTTTTAACTATAGGGCCAATTTTCACATCTGTCAGTCTTAGTAAAGTAAAGTCAAAGTAAATCGTAAAATTGCCTTCTTTTGTTAATCTATATCTTATCTAAACATATAATAAAATCGGAGTTTTGGCGCCAACGCGGAAAAAACATGTCGGCTCGTTGGATTATTTTCCTAAACTTGTGTATTTTCGAGTGTTAATGTGTACTAAATGGTGAATTATTATTCATTAAGTGCTCGTAAACGTGCTCGACTGTGGGCAAGTGGTATAACGAGGTGAAACGTGTCTTTTCGTGTTGTTTCCAAAACTCCATAGGAGCCTCTTGTAAAGTCTCCACCACTTTACAGGGGCATGAGTTTGACTTGACCGTGACTTACTTAGCTTGACTCTGACTGTGACTATGACTTGTTTGACGCTATTAAGCCAAAGTAAACTGTTTAATATTACGAGTAAAGGACATTGAATCCACGCTCATGAACATTTTAACAAAAAAAATAAAAAAATATAATAAAATCGTAGAGATAAAAAAATCTGTAATTGCGAAAAATCAACAATAAAATCACACAGGGCGTCTTAAAATAAGGAGCTGAACACGTTAAAATAGTTTTTACAACACATTTGCTCAAAAAGTGCACTTACGAAGCCTGTATACATCGTTCGAAAGTTAAACATTACGGATCATACAACGGAGCGTGCGGAAATGAATTTGTCCGCACGCTCAGATGTATAGCGCCGTGCGTGTGATTTACGGTATTTTTTTAATTTCCATCATAATTACATAAGAATTCCACAAAAGAGTTTCATATTGCGAGAATAAATAAGCTGAATGATCAAACCTCCTTGGAAGCGCTTTTGCTAAATACGTTTGTCTCAGTTTAATACTAAAGAGAAAATGAGACGAAAGATGTAGTTCTAATTTTCACCACGTGATAGTGGCGCTATTTGCATGTTCGCGCCATTTTCTTATTATATTATAGAAACTATTGTTGTGACTGATATTAAGTTATAAACAAAAATTGTTTCATTTGTAGCCTTTTTTTCTCGCAAATGTGTTGTAAAACGTTGTATGGCACACGTGCGGATTGGTTATTACAAACTCGTGACTATGGTAAGCCCTCGACTTCGTCTCGGGCTTACATTCGTCTACTCGTTTGTAATAACCAACTTTCCGCACTTGTATCATAAATAACTATTAGTATTTTAGTCTGCATGTTTGTTTGTTTGTGCACGCACATCTCCTAAACCACTGGATGGATTTATATGTGGTTTTCACGAATATGCTTAGCTATGACCAGATTGAAGTACATGCTATGTTATGTCGCGGGCAACAGCTAGTATTACAATAAATATGTATTTTAACTGAAAAAAGTTAAGCAATTGTGCAGTTCTAACTTTGAAAAAACATTATAACAATTATTGTAATAAGGTTTCGTTGTTGAATTTTGATGAAGTGTCAAATGTGATCTATTAAATTGGCCCTACTTTAGAGTAAATTTAAAACTACAATATTATTTATTTTGAAGTTTTTGTGAAGACAACTTAACCTTCGTCGACTCTTTGTTGACCTTTGTCTGCACAAAGTGCCTATAAATATAGGCGAGAAAGGGTTCTCTTCTACAGTTTTTAGGATGATGTTGCTACTAACCCGTGGTCTAATCACTAACAAAGACACTATTTTCCGAACGACAGTAGGAAAACCATCAGTTCGAGCCTGCGCAAAATTTTCAGAGGCGCTACAAAAATATAAGTTTTTTTTTACAGCTGAGTTTGTGATTTGTTAAAGCTAATACAAAAAAAAACAATATAATAATCTTTAGTTATAATGAAGCACTGTCTTGTCAGTAAAGTTACACCAAACGGTGGTAGGTACTTTCGACTCAAAATTGGTGAAGACACGTTTCCAACAAAAGAAGAAAAAGTAGGACTTGCTTATTTGTGCTGGAGAATTTCTTTTTCTCAGGAGCTTTCTTCTCGGTGGAGTAGAAAGAATAACAAATCGAGACAACTCTTGGATCTGTGAAAGAGCCATATTGACTCCACGCAACGACCAAGCTGCTACAATTAACAGCGCTTTATTAACGCGTGTCGTGGGCGAAATTATTGTGGACGGTATAGCGCCATCAGCCGGGCTATGGATTAAGACGAGGCCACTACCTACTCAGTTGATTTTTTACGCTTTGACTGCTTCTGGGCTTCCGGCGCACAACATACAACTAAAAGTCGTAGTACCAATACTCTCACGTCTCATACTCTAAGACGAAAGGTACCAGTGCATTTATTCTTGTGAACAACTTTTACAATGAGATCAACCCGGAAATCGCGAAAAAAATCTGTTCCATAAAAACGTTATTCAAAATCACTCATTATAGCGAGTATGGAAAAGCTGGTCTTTTTACGATTTCAGGGCCAACCCTGATCCGATACGGGACCAAACCCGTAGTAAAAGTTGTTGATAATGATGAGTAGGTAATAATCTCCTTTCGTTTTAATACCATCTTTCTGGGTAAATAAGTGCCGCGGGCTCGAATTAGCGCTGAAACAACGCAGTTCGGAAAATCACTGGAACATGAACCTCAACGCGCCGAGATACGGTTTGCGGTCATACAACTTTTCTCATGACCTAAACAGAATCGCTTAAAACAGGTAGCCTTAAGGCCCCTGCGGTCCACGTAAGATTGAACTCCAGCTATTTGGATAATGAAATCTGACCTGTGCCCGAGGTACCTACACGACGGCCAATTATTACCGTGGCTCTGTTTTGGAGATTCCGACAAGCGAAAGTGCTCCAAATAAAAGAGCCCCAATCAACTTTCACAACGCCCGGCCCAACCCTTTGACTGGCATTAATTAGTTTTTTATTTCCACAGAAATTAGGAAACCACTTGCAACTCACCTTTGTTAGACACGCACGGTAAATATCGCTTAATATTTATCACAAGTGTGTGGACTATGTGGAGTGAAAACTTAATCAGATTCGACGTTAAGTTTAAAACACGTACAAAGTAGCTATTAAGACCAAAGTTTCATACACAACACGTCTACATTTTCATGGAATTAGTGAGACATAGAAATTCGAAACAATCGTGAAGTAGCATTTATAATTATTTCAACTCTTAACCAACGTTAGCTCGGCAGAGTTGTAAATTCAAATTATTTGTATTATAAAAGTCAATCAACCGTCTCAAAGCTTTTCAGCGAGCAAACTCTCTAAAGAACTTGTGTAGGTACTTATTTAAGTAGGAAATACCGTTTGGGGTTGAGATATTGGGCTGGGGAACGAGAGCTCACCTTATTTTCAAAAGTCTTTCAGACGTGTGACCAAAATGCTGGAGTGTTTCTGGCTCAACGCATAAGCAATGCCATTCAGCGTGGTAATTCCGCCAGTATACTGGGTATGCTGCCAACTGGTAGTGGGCTTGAGCATTTGGATTGTCTTTTGACCTTCAACGGTCTATGGGCAATCAGTTTTTGTAGTGTTAGCATGTATGTATTTTATTTAGTTAATAAAGGCACTATTAGGAAACATCTATTTTCCAACATAAAGCCGAGAATTCTGTGTATTATATTACGAGCAACATATTTCACACCTGTATAGCTTTAATGATGCCTATGTAGGAGGTAAGTATATACTTACATGGATATATAAGCAGCTATAAGCGTGGTGGCCGCAGCGTTCCGCTTCAGGCAACTTTACGTCTACAGGCGATAATTAAGGTGATTCAATTTAATGCGACGACGCCGAGCCACGTGATTTCATTACTCTTCAGCACATTTTTGGCGCCGCCCGTCCTCTGATATTCCCGCCCGCCTTTAGAAGTATCATGTTTGCCGGCGGCGTGGTACGAAACTGCGACTGACAACGTTTGGCACTATCTACTTATTTTATTTGCTTATAGTTTGTAAATAAACTAGTGTTACTCTTTTCATAAACCAAACTACATTAGTTATATAGTAAGTACGCACAAATAAGCCGAGAAAAGGCACTAGTAGCTATTATTTCGTTCAATAAACTAGAAAGTAAATTCACACGATTTTAGATTTTAGGCCCCTAAATAACACTACCTAATCACCACCATCATAATCTACTATTTTCTATCTACCTAATTAATTACTTATTTTAAAAACAATCCGTAGGCAGTGCATCGTTTAAATAAAATAATAAAACTATCTAACTACCCACGTCTTTACTTGCTTTATAGATAAGCTTTCATTTATCTAAAAGGTGTCCAATAGTGTCCATATGCCTATTTATTTCGTAATATGAACGGACTTTTTCCTCGAAGCCTGTAAACCGGCTTAAAGTCACCGAAATGAAATACGTCGTGCAAATATTTGTGTTACAATCATTCTGAAAATCTGGCCCGCACCGTGACTTTTCCGCTTTGAAAACTTTTCTCGTTGACACCAAATGCTGATCGTTTGGAAAGTGTTATAAGGAAAATAAAAAAGTATCTTGAATCGGTTCACTGGAAGGTACGCAAGGGGCCAAATTCCTTAAAAAGGGTAGTCGAATATTCGTCGACAAAGTTTTTGATGAAACCTTGTAAAAATAAATATATCGACACTTGCAATCATTGATTTAGAAAAACTTCGCTGCTTGCAGTGCTTGTAAGTATCTTATGATAATCTTATCAAGCACAGCAAGCAACGAAGTTTTCTATCTATATATATAATATATATATAAATCGATGTGTGTATATTACCTAAGAACTCCAAAACTGTTGGACCGATTTTGATGGGACTTTCACTGGCAGATAGATGTTATAAGGAGTAACTTCATCATCATCATCATTTCAGCCGTAGGACGTCCACTGCTGGACATAGGCCTCCCCCATCGATCTCCAAAAGGGCCGGTTGGAAGCGGCCTGCATCCAGCGTTTCCCTGCGGTCTCTTTTAGGTCGTCTGTCCATCTTGTGGGTGGACGTCCTACGCTGCGCTTGCCAGTCCGTGGTCTCCATTCCAGAACCTTTCGGCCCCATCGGCCATCTGTTCTGCGTGATATGTGCCCTGCCCACTGCCATTTCAACTTACTAATCCGGTGGGCTATGTCGGTGACTTTCGTTCGTCTACGGATCTCCTCATTTCGGATTCGATCTCGTAGAGAAACCCCGAGCATAGCCCTCTCCATAGCTCGTTGTGCGACTTTGAGCTTGCTTATGAGGCCCATAGTGAGAGACCACGTTTCAGTGCCGTATGTCATCACTGGTAACACACACTGGTCGAAGACTTTCGTCTTAAGGCACTGAGGTATTTTGGACGAGAAGACGTTGCGTAGTTTACCGAACGCTGCCCAGCCGAGTTGGATTCGCCGATTGACCTCTTTCTTGAAGTTGGACCTACCTAGTTCGACGGTTTGTCCTAGGTAGACGTACGCGTCAACAGCTTCAAGAACTGAGTTCCCAACTGATACTGGGGCGGGCACAACATGGATATTTGACATAACCTTTGTCTTGTCCATGTTCATTTTAAGGCCCACCTGTTGGGAGACTCGATTGAGGCCTTCGAGCATCATGCTGAGATCTTCCATCGATTCTGCCATGACCACAATATCGTCGGCAAACCGAAGGTGAGTGATGTACTCGCCGTTGATGTTGATGCCGAGTCCTTGCCATTCCAGGAGCTTGAAAGCATCTTCCATTGTGGCAGGGAACAGTTTCGGAGAGATAACGTCTCCCTGTCTCACTCCTCTTCGCAATGGAATTGCCTTCGAACTCTGCTCCTGTACTCGGACCGACATGGTGGCGTTATTGTACAAACACTTCAACACTTCGACATACCGATAGTCAATACGGCATCGCTGGAGAGACTCGAGCACCGCCCATGTCTCGACCGACAAGGAGTAACTTAGGCTACTTTTATCGAGGGAATCCACGCGAGTGTAACCGCGGGACGCAGCTAGTAGAAGTCAGTTCAATTTTAGATCTGACAGATGCAAAAATATTGGAGAAGTCGAAGTCGGTTAAAAAAAGGCTGCCACCTACAATCTAACGTTTAAAAGTCTATCATAAGTGATCAGAATTGATGGTTCTTATTAGCTATTTTCACTCTAGTAAATGTTGTCTGTCCAGTCAGAGTTAAAAAAAGCATGGACCAAGTCAGTACAAGTACCTATAATATGTTTACTAGAAATATGCTAAAATATTGCCACACCTCGTTTGATTGAATGAAATGAATAACGTTTTTGGGTTCCGCTGATAGAAACACACGAATTGATACCTAGTCATTATTTGAAGCAACTTTCATTGATTTAACTAACATTTGTATCACTGTTGCTACGTGATATCCCCTCTAAAGATCCATAATATTTAATCTGTGTTTTCACTGCAGCTGCAAGATATTTCAACTACACAATTTTTGAATGCTAGTTATTGTAAAAATATAATGAGGATTTATTTTAGTTCAGGGGCCTTACGGCTAACTCTTAACGCGGGCTCAAATTAACGCTGATACAGCGCAGTTCGGAAAATCACGCGAACGTGAACCTTAAAGCGTCGAGATACGGTTACGCAACTTTCCTCATCACCTAAACACGTAGCTAAAAACAGGGGCCTTACGGACAACTGCTATTATAGGCACCTAATCCGCTAATCCTTAGGTGCCTGTAATAGCAGTTGTCCGTAAGGCCCCTGGTAGCCGTAAGGCCGTAAAAAGGCCCCTGTTCCTTAAACTTGCCTTTTTCTGATATTTTCTCCCAAAATTCATCGTTTTATCAAATGCATGCAGCGTACCAGATATATAATTCTTCCTTTACTGACGAACGATTGCATTCATCATTTGTTCGTCAGCTCGAGGCAATGAAAACGCGACTTTAGAGAAACCGCTACTGCTACGCACTCGAGCCATGTGAAATCGAATGTTTCAAACAAAGTCGTACAAACAGTAGTATTTTATTAGGCAGTGTTTGTTTACTTTATATCAATATCACGGAGTGTTTGTGCAGTAAGCAACTGAGAATGGAACCTGACAAGTAAGTAGGATTTCAAACGGTGCTTTCCACCCTGTTGTTTTATAAATAATTAGGCATGGAAAAGACAGAGCTAATTAAGTATACTTAATTATAAGTTGTTATCAGCAATTACTTCCTAAATTCAGCCTAAGTTGGTCTTGCTAATAAATACATTCAGAACTTGAATGTAGGTCTTGTCTAGATAATTGCGTTTCAATTTCAGCGAGACATAGTCCCTTTTATTTGTATAAGCAATTTCCATGTTGAATAATAGTGGTTTGTTCTGTCACTGGCGTTAGAGTTCATTAGCATGGCCCGCTGGGACTAGACTGCGAGTTATGGGGACTTGAAATTTAACAATACGAATTTTAAGTTAAGACTTTTAAGTATGTACTCTTTTTTATTCAGACTAGGCAGGTATTCCTCAGATCAGACATACGAAGGAGATATGCCTTAGAATAATCATCTTTCATGTTCATGTGTTTCATATTTTTTTACTATTCCGCTAACCCTCTTGACGCAAAAACTGTATCTAAAGTAACTAACTATACCTATACGGCACACTTACTACTAATTTTAACAGTGAAAAACAAATAAGAACACAATGCAAAAAATAGGGCAGCAATGTTGTCTACAGGGTAAGTTTGATTAAAGGCATCAAGCCTGATTTAAATCTAATACTTTCGCAACAAAGAGTATACAAGAGTATAATAATATATTGTTTCGCAACTTCCCACCCGCTACAACACCACCTACCATGTCTTTCTTGTTAGTCTGATCTGAGAGGTATCCATGTATTAATTCAATGAAAATATTAAAAGAAAATTATTTATTGCTGCTGTCAGCAAATAAATGCTTGGACCGAGTCACCGGCGGCCCTAGCCTTTGATCAGGGTAGAGTGGGATTGTCTTTCGGCGCGTTTCATCTCTGAAAACTATCGTACAAGAATCGATATTTTTCCGGATTAGAAAGTAGCCTATGTGCTAATCCAGGATGTAAACTATTTCTACATCAAAATATTATGCTGATTACAAACAATGCAAGTGTGCCCCGCCGCCCGTCCAGAGGCGCGAGGCGCCATAAGAATGCAATTTTTCGCTCGAACTTTTTGGCATTTTGGCGCCTCTTGTTATCTGGGGCCTAGAGCTACCGCTCCTCGCGCTCAACCCCAGGGGCCTTACGCCTAGCTGTTTTAAGCAATCCAGTTTAGGCGATGAAACAAGTTGCGCGACCGCAAACCGTATCTGGGCGCGAAAAGGTTCACGTTCGATTTTCCGAACTGCGCTGTTTTAACGTTTGAGACCGCGTAAGAAGCTGGGCGTTTAGCGGAAAGGCGGAAACGGCTTAGAACCAACGTATAGGCACAGTCATAACGCAGCCAAATGGTTGGGGCACCATGGTAGCGTTGGTACCTGTTGAAGAATGAACAGTAGAGCATGAATATGATGCTGAATATGATGCTGCATCTAACCTGGATCTATATAATAATTTAGGTACTGTCTATTTATGGTGGAACAAACTCTTTCCCGGTGCTTCGTCACTATTCGCTAACGAAACCCTGACAGGTTTCGTTAGCGATTGCCACCGGTAACATGGCGTGGCTCCGGATATTGCGAATTACCTCTTCATTAAAACAAACTGCGTTTTAATATCGGATATAACAATTGATATTGGAACTAGTATGAGACTAGTTTTTTTTACAAAGAGTTAATTTGATGATATCTTTTGTGTTTTCAGGATCGGTAACATGGACGCAATACTGTTTGCATTGACTCTAGAAGTTGTGTTAATTCAGATGCGAATTTTAGGTAAGAAATTACGGTATTGCCTAAAAAAAGTACCTACTGTAAGTATTGCCTAAAAGAAAAGAAAAATAGTATTTAATGTTTAGACACGTCTATTTGATACCTATTGACTTAAAAGCCTTTTTTTTTTTTTTTTTTTTTTTTTTTTAGCCTTTTCAAGCTTTGCTTAGTTTGGGGTCAGATGACCGTGTGTGCGAAAATGTCCGAAATATTTATTTATTTATTTAAAAAGGAACTAACATGCCACATAAAAAAAAAAGTTTTTTTTTTTTTCCTTGATGTCAATTAATTCAAAATGCACGTTAAAAAGACAATTTTTTTTTTTTTTTTTTTTTTTTTTTTTTTTTTTTTTTTTTTGGTCTGGCTACAAAGGCCTTTGGACCATAAGACAACTTAACATGGTGTACTGCCACAGAAAAGAGAACGAAAAAAACTATCTCTTCTGTGTGTACTGCAGACAGCATAGTTAAGTTGAACGAAGTGAGTGTTCAGATCATACTATCTACTATGTAGGTAGAGTACCACAGGTAGTAGGTAGAGGTACTATGTAGTAATTAGTAATATATCAATCAGTGCTTGATGCAAATAGGCAACTCACTCACTCTCGAACTCGCAAAACTAATCTGACAGCACTAGCATTATTTGCGTAGGTATTTACATTTCAAAATGTGAGAAAAGGTTGGTGGTTAGAGCTGTCAAATTTAGTTGAAAAATTCGTACGACTTAATCAACACCAAACTCCTCCTATACTATTATTAGATAAATACAGTACTTTCCTTAGGTAAGGTACTCTACTCTTTGTACTTGGCTACCAGTAGTACCTACTTTATAAGTGGTGGTATGGTACCTATTGCTCTTTACTCTCTTTTCCGTCATAAAGAGAATGAGTAGTACCAAAGATTCATATTATATCTAAGTTATAGTGTAGGTAGTTAAGTATATTTATTTTTGTACTGAATATGGATCTGCTTTTGGCCATCAACTTACCTGATGGCACAGTATACATAGTATTACTGTGGTATTAGTACAAGCACTGATGGTAAACAATGGCGCCGGTGTGGGTGGCCATTCAAAGGAGATTCACCTTTTTCCTTTGTTCTTTGAGACTATGTACTTTTAATGTTTAATTTATGACCTTTCGAAAGTGTACTTGTATTTGTACCCAATTGAAATAAAGATACTGAACTGAACTGAACTGAACAGGATTTAAGTCAGAGAAGACATTAGGTACCTTAGTTAATATTATTTGCCTAAAATATTAAAATCGTTTTTAGTATCCCTTTCTACCCACTTAAATGAAATTTTACAACACATTTGCTCAAAAAGTGCACTTACGAAGCCTGTATACATCGTTCGAAAGTTAAACATTACGGATCATACAACGGAGCGTGCGGTAATGAATTTAACCGCACGCTCAGATGTATAGCACCGTGCGTGTACTTTACGGTATTTTTTTAATTTCCATCATAATTACATAAGAATTCCACAAAAGAGTTTCATATTACGAGAATAAATAAACTGAATGATCAAACCTCCTTGGAATCGCTTTTGCTCAATACGTTTGTCTCAGTTTAATACTAAAGAAAAAATGAGACGAAAGATGTAGTTCTAATTTTCACCACGTGATAGTGGCGCTATTTGCATGTTCGCGCCATTTTCTTATTATATTATAGAAACTATTGTTGTGACTGATATTAAGTTATAAACAAAATAATAAAATTGTTTCATTTGTAGCCTTTTTTTCTCGCAAATGTGTTGTAAAACGTTGTATGGCACACGTGCGGATTGGTTTTTACAAACTCGTGACTATGGTAAGCCCTCGACTTCGTCTTGGGCTTACATTCGTCTACTCGTTTGTAATAACTAACTTACCGCACTTGTATCATAAATAACTATTATCGTTTCTAGAAGAATTTCATTAGGACTTAGGTTAACATTACCTACTGCCATCTAGAGCCGTAGGTATAGGTTAGTAGCACAGAGTTTCCACCAAGTTAACACTTGCAGAGGGCAGCACTGAGCTCCGAGCTGAGCAGTGGAAAATTATGACGAAAAATCAGAAGCTTCAGCGCGAAAAGCTTGTAAGGGACCGGTGAGTTACTTGCATGATTAGATAGATGGCGCAGCATTATTTTAAAGTTATTGCCGAGGTTGAAACTTTGTCTTATTTGATTGCAGGGAAACGGTGAAAGACGTGACTAGGCGAACTCTCATAGAAGTAGCCGAGAGTGGTCAGTGGCTTACTCTTCAAAATGCAGTCGAGATCCTTAAGCACCAAGCTGATCTTGCTGTGTCCATGAGACTTCAGTATGAAGAGTTACTAAAGTAAGAAGTGGTGTTCCGAAGTGGATTTGATCGCTTGCAATTTGCAATGAAAATTTTAATTGTCAGTGTTTAAAATACTGCAGTCCCTAGTACATCCTTGCACTTAACTTCTCCCAGGTCAAAAAAAGCGATCGTTGCGGAGCTCGATGCAAAACGTCGTCAATGCCTAATGGAGCTTCGAAATGCTGACCTGAAAACTGCACTTCTTCGAGACAAAATGAATGTGAGTTTCTTCTTTAGCAGAATTTCTTCCATAGCCTGCAACCTATTACCCTAGCCATCCAGTCGTAGGTAGGTACGCCTTTATTTCTATCGTCGATCCAGGGGTTTTACAAGAAAGCGTTGTAGTATATTTTTACGCCCACGGTCATCCAAGGGCGGATCCAGCTTTGGTGCCTAGGGAGGGGTCACATAGTCGTGGTCAAGTCAAAAGAAGTTATAGGTAATTTAATTTTTATAATAAATTTTTATATCAATTAGTGGTCCACCTAGGTCCTGGACCCAGCCCAGCCCCCCAGCCCCCTGAATCCGCCCTTGCATCCATCGGTGTCAATCTTTCCGAATTATATGACACATGGTACCTAAGCATAGCTCTCCCTATTTCACTATGAATGTGGCACCATCAGATTAACTTCTCGGCACATTCCAGGACGATCAACTGAACACGAACGCCCGGTTAGCGTACGCGGAGAAGTGGATAGTCGCCCGAGCAGAGTCGCTAGAGCTGCAGTACGACCAACCGCGGCCGCCGCCACCGCGCCTCGACCACGAGGACCGCGTGCATCGCGAGCTGCTCAAGGCGTATGCCATACAGATTCAGGTTACCTCGCCATTTCTTCCCAGTTTACTAAAGTTACAGAAGGTATTGGGTACACAAGCTTTGCAGATGTAGGAAGACTAATAGAGTATACGCATTGAACGTTATGTCGGTTTCAAAAATTGTAATCATGGAAGCGCTTCCATTCCGCTTTTGGCCACGCCTATGGACACCTGCAACACTAGTGGTGTTGACGGTGCTTTGCCAGCTCGGATAGCTATCTAGTCAAAAGGGTGTCTATAACTATTTATAGACACCCTTTTTAAAAGGCTTCATGTTGAAGCTCGGCGGAAAGACGGAAGGAAGGACATTCCATACCTTGCAGGTCCACGGAAGAAAGGAGCGGAAAAATTGGACGGCGCGGCGTGGGAATTCTAGCTTTGCAAGATGAGGTTTTTACGGTGTCGGGATGTGAGGTAGTGGAAGTCCGACGCAGGAATTAGATCAAAAAGCTCTGCAAAGCATTCCTCGGAAAAAAAAAAAACTATTGAAAATACCTACACAGGGAACCTACATCTCTTCAGAGGCTAAGTGGATCCAGCTTGTTAGTGAGCATGGGACTAATGGCCTGCCGCTATAGGGAGTCAAGAGGCTGCAGCTGGTATTCCAGTGCACCATTCCAGATGTGGGAGCAATACCTACCTACTCCATGTGAGGCCGTACTTGTGCTATAAAAAGTAAAAGCCGCTGACCCGGCGTGAAGTATAACCAAAAAGGCTTCACAGAACAGAAAATTTTAGAATGGATATGGATAGAATATATATGAGGATAATTATGTAGCCATAAGTAGTGTAGTAGTGTAGTGTGTATATTGTGCCTCCATAAGTGGCAAATTTTTCATGATTCCAGGAACGCGAGGAGGCGGTGAAGTATTGGGAGGCTCGCTACGGCGTTGACACAAAAGACATCACCGCCCGGCTTGCCATCATGCGAGACCAGCTCCGCGTGGCTAGCGCGCGCCATGCGGAGCTTCAACAACTGGTGAACAGAACACCCATCGTCCACTATATTCCAAAACTAGATAGCTATTTCTGATAGTGATTCCTGCACTGCGCCACGCGGTTTAGCCCACAGAAGAGAAAATTTTTTCGTTTAAAATAGAACGGCTGTCAAGGCATTTTTGCAAGAAATCCGTTGTAGCCAGTTGGACACATGTAAACGAAACGTCATAATATAACTACATAGGAAGGAATGCAATAATTCGTCAAGATTATTATTAATCCAAAAGGTTATGAACGCCATTTTGTTAAAGTTTAAAACTGACCTTCTCGTGGTGCAATACGGTTCAGTTCCCTGTGCATTTTGCGCAATTATTTCGGTAAATGCTGCTATTCCAAAAAAACTGCACGATTTTTGTGCAGTTCAAAAAACTAGTATGAGTTCAACAGTCCTTAACGTAAATTTATCTACGACATAGTTAAAATAGTTCCAAATTAAACTGCACGATAAGCACGAGGGTTAAAATAATTTAGCTAAGAGTTTTACATCGATTTTGCTTTTTTTATTTAACAAAACTAGTGTATTTATGCATGTGCTTGTGTAATAATATTGAATTATTATCCGTTAAATAAGATTAAGGCAAATTCGTAGGTTTGCGTGAGTGTAGGAAAACAATGGGAAGTTGCAAATGTGATTTTTTTGTTTTGCCCCAAAACTCCATTGAAACTTGATTAAAAAGTTTCCATGACCTTACTAGTTCATGATTTGACCATGATATTGACGTAGGCTATGTTTAGAGTTCGTTTTATGTGACTTTAAATGGGTAGAAAAATAAATATATTACTTGATACGGTTAAATGCTATTTTCGTGAGGAGCCATTAAAAAAAAAACCTCATCCTAAAATTTAGAATGTGGTATCACAGCTAGTGATGGGAAAGTTTTGTGTGCAGTTTTAATTTTATCGATAATCTTAATAGGCATGATGACTATTTTTTTTTTATTACCTCATAAAAAAGCTGATCATAAATAGAGCACATCATCGAAAACAAAATAAAAGTTAGTTCAAACATAAAGAGATATAAACATTTTAATTTCGTGCTTGACAGAGAGCGCACTATACTGAGCCGTGACGTCACACCTCAGGAGCGCCATACAAATGCTGTACTAACACACGCTTTGCGAGAAATGAATAGAGCATCCCCTCTCTATCCCCACCTAAAACTTTAAACACTCATATCTCAGAGATTTATCAGCCAATTTCATTTATTTTATCAGTACCTATGTGTAATTTATTTAGTTATATTCATCGCTAAGCCGGTTAATTGTAACAAATTAAACATTAGGACACATGCCTATTATATACTTTAGCATATTAGATGGTAGGAATTCCACTAGTCGATTAAAAAAAATAGCAAGATTGACTTGCTTCGTTCGTATGAACAGAAATTAGTCACTGACTCGCATTTGATCATTATTTATTATTTTTTGTTATACTTTAGTTAGAGTGTGTCTGTGTACTATATTCATGCCAATTATTACGCTTGTACGTATTATCGTTACACTACATTACATATACATTAGATCTAATACAAAAATACGTTGAAATACGTTTGCTGTATGGGGACGCCTCTTTCGTTTTAACTTTTTGACTTTTTAGGGTTTCGTACCCAAAGGGTAAAAACGGAACCCTATTACTAAGCCTACGAGTCTAAGTCTACTAACTTACTAAGTCTGTCCGTCTGTCTATACCATTAAATATTATGGAATCGTGGGTGTGACTTATTTAAAAACGTGGAGTTTTAGTACAGTTGTATGATTATTAACGACTTATTTACCGTGATTATGTTGTGGATATGGAGTTACTAATGTTTCGGCACAGGAAATGACTCAAAAACGTTATAAATAATGTGTAAATATTCCGTAATCATACAACTAAATAGTGAACAACCGGGATATTTTAAAAAGTGGAGTTTAATGTTTCGGGATCGCAATTGAAGCTGGCTAGGTTTTTTATTGAATAAAATTATCAATAATGAATATCAAAGTTAGTTGATTGAATCAGGCGTCACTTTACGGAAGTCTCAAATGTGCATCACAAATATCTATAAAGAAAAATAATTTATAACTTTATAACTTCCTTTAGTTTGCGTTTTCTTGGGAGTCGAAGAATTTGAACAGGCAGGTGAAGCTATTTTAAGTCTCTTTGGAGATTCAAATGAGGTTGTCTGAGAGTAGTATGAAGACGTTGGTGTTGGTGATATGATTTAATTTTTAACCACTGAATGTAAATAAATAATTTATTTTTGTGATATTGCTAATGGCTTCAAGTATCTTTTATTTGTCGTGATACATATATGTCCAAAATTTTTTTTGAACAAATTGTGCTTGTTTAGTAGGAATCCAATCACGTCTTCCTGTTGCATCAATCCATTTATGCCTAGTAGACGGATTGCCTGGAAAACTGTAATAAATTCAAGGTCTATTTATACAATAGAAAATTACGGGAAATGTAATAGTGCTAATAGACGAGACGGACTTGGTCCATACGTCTGTTAGTACTATAAGAAAAATCTAAATGTATCGATATCGATAAAATAATGGTAACCACTATTATTGTCAACGGCTTGTCAACAGCTTTGTAATTAAAACACGGTGAAATAATAAAATTATAAACAATTTAGACATACCGGTGATAGGATATGCTTCCTTTTTTTTTAATAAAATCTTTGCTAGCTAGGCGACACGTAATTACAGCGCAAGAAAGCATTGTGGAATAAATTCGATGGAGCAGCTACGCGTTCAAAATCAGTTAGCAATTGTGATACGGAGTTCAACGCGTTGACGTAAATAAGAATGTTCACTCGTATGCCTGGTAACAGATGTTCCTTCTCTTTTCCGTTCTATCTACTTCTCTTTTCTGTGGTTTAGCCTGCGTAGAGGTCCCCTTACCACAGAAGACATAATAGACACCCTTACGCTACATTATCCAGGATGAAAAGTGTCAAATCACTACCTCTAACTAGATACAATGAAAATAGTGCTTACACTATTGTCACAGAGTTCATTTTTCAATTACCTTTTCATGTTATATGACGTCACGTGTTTATGGCAAGGAATCTGATGAGATAGAGAATAGAGGAAGAATAAGGTATTCATAGTACTTAATATAAGGTAATCATGGTGATACCTACCTACTACTTAGTATCTTTATTTCAGTTTGACTTGCACGAGGGTGAGATCCGCGGGTGGCTGACGTTCAAACGTGAGCGCGCGGCGCGCATCGCGCTCCAGGAGCATCTGCGCGCTTCAGCCACGCGCATCCAAGCTTGGTGGCGCGGCCAAATGGTGCGGCGCGCGCTCGGCCAATTCAAATACTTGAGAAACGTCAAGAAACCTGGCAATAAAAGTAAAAAGAAGTAGAATTTTGTTATAGGTTGCCATGAGAGACCATAACCCCTTGGACGATAAGTGGTAGAGAATAGTAATTTAGCAATAGATATTTAAATATTAAGCTTATAGTTTTATTTTGTTTTTATTAATATAAAAGCGTCTGTTCTATAATTATTATAATATGCTAATTGCTGCGCCCTAAGTACCCTAACAGGGTCTTTGTACCGACGTGTAGTTTTAAGGCAACGATCTCATACTTATACTACATAGGTATGTATCAATGCTTTAAGGACCTCGTGTACCTAAAGAATTGTGTACATCTACACTGGCAAAATCTATATACCTATAGGTACTTATAATAAAACTGTAACAGTTCCAATTCTTTCATTTTTGTTTGTCTGTCTGTCTGTCTGTATCTGGGCCGCGCATCACGCCGAAACTACTAAATGGATTCAAATGAAACTTAGCATAATTTGAGTTCATACTCCGAGGTAGGTTATAGGATACTTTTTATCCCGAAATTTTCCATGGTTCCTTTGGGTGAGGGGATGAAAGTCAAAATGTGTACTTAGTTGTAAATCATTACCACGTGGTCCGATTTCATTAATTCTTTTTTTGTTAGAAAGGAGATACATTAAAAAACGTCCCGTAAAAATTTCAAGGTCGATTCAAGGTTTCAAGGTTGGTTTCGATTTCGTAGTTCAGAAATTACAGACATCACAACCGTCACTATTAAGTTCAGATAACTTGACCTGGACAGACTTGACAGGAATGTACAGGAACCTTTGAACTAGGGATGTAACGGAGGTAGTTTTATCGGAACCGAAGGCGGAGTCAGAGTTTTTATATTTGCGTTATCGGAGTCGGAATCGGAGTCGGAGGCAGGATTAACGTAACAAATTAAGAGGGCATCCCACGGCCAAGAAATTTGATGAATAGGTATTTAGCAAATATATTGCTGTCCCTTGACCTCAAGCCTCTCCCCGTAGAGTGCAAGAGGGACGAACTGCAGCTCGGATCGATTATACCTACGAAAATTAGACAAAATCATCGTCTCGTATTTTTCTGTTTCCTCATCCGATCCGAAACTCGGCCGATTTCATTATTTTTTAATTAATAGTTGTGAAAAAGATTGAACTATGCTTCTGTCATTTATTTTTGCTATATAAACCCGTCAAATTTGTTTGATAGACGTCTGAACATGGCGGTAAAAAAATCAATTTTTGGAATATTTAAAGGCTCATATTTCTTATAGTAGTTAACTTATAAGAAAAAATAAATGATATAAGCATGACAATAGAGGAGATACATTTTATTTTAAAAAATTACAGCTCTAGCGCTATTATCCAGGGAGGAAACACGAGAATACGTTTGTATGGACAAAACGCTGCCCATATGCCATATCTTAACAACAAGTGAAAAAATAATTGACGACAGAGTGCACGTAGTGGGAGTCGGGGGGATTCCCCGCGCGACATGTATGAATCTGTTCACAGTTGATACAGGCCGCGGCCGCCGCTATGTTATGCTTCAACCTTCGATTTAAAAGTGTCGGAGCCGAAGTCGGAACCGAAGGTGTAATAATAATCAGAGGAACCGGAGTCGAAGCTCCGTAACATCCCTGCTTTGAACGTACGTGCCGGTAGCTTTGTCACGCACTTTGTAGTGTACGTTGAGTAAGTACATAATAAATCTATAAATTAATAAATCTTATAAATGCCAAAAGGGGTCCGCAAATCACGTGATGCAAATTAATGGGGGTTACTATATTTTGTAGAAGGTTCTTATAGAAAGAATAATTTCAGAAAACTTAACTTCGCGCGTTTTTAATTTCTAAGACAGGACAACGTCTGTCGGGTCAGCTAGTAAATAAATAAGTGTAAACGCGCCTCGGCCACGCATTCAGGGGGTGTACCCCAATCCGAAAAGCATTTTTATTATACTTATAGTGCTAACAGACGCTCGAACGCGGCTGACCTCAACCGTCGTCTTACCAATGGGAGAGAAAGAGAGGGACATATGATATTCTCACTCTTTCTCTCCCGTTGGTTGGACGGCGGTCCGTCAGCCGCGTTCGAGCGTCTGTTAGCACTGTTACAATGAGCTTTGTCCCGCTCTCTTAGTTTAGCTGTCAGGTAAAATACAAGAAACCTGTCTTTTCGTGTTGTTTCCAAAGCTCTATAGAAGCCGCTAGTAAAGTTTCCACCATTTTACTAGGGCATGACTTGGACAGCTTGGACTTGACCGTGACTTATTTTACCTACTACCTCAGTGTACTGACTACTGATACTGACCAAGGAAGTACCTACTGACACGGGTAATGAATAATAAGTCTGTTTTTACATTAGAGCAACAAAAACGAGTATATGTGTATATGTACCTACATATTTTGTTGTATAAGGGGACTTCCCCATTCGTTTTTACTTTTGACTTTATTATTATAATAAAATTATTGATATCCGCCGGGGGCAACCGAAATTTTATGCTAATTTGCCATGATATTCTAACTAAACCAAATATCCGATCACCGTAATAATTGATATATGTGAATTTTCAATTCATTTTCTTTCCGCCATTAAGACAGAAACATAATAGCAAGATATTTACTCGATACTTTAATGTTTTGAAAATGGTGCCTTTTTGCTAATTTTTTTGATTTTACTTGGAAAGTACTTCAGTTACATATCTAAAATAAATACTCACCGAAGGAAAATATAGTTTGTTTTCCAGTGTTAAGACAAAATTTACCTAGATTAATTAGTACTCTCATAATAAATTATATTCGATTTGAGACTTACGTCCTTTAGTTCTAAGCAACTATTCGGTCAAACGGCAAGTCCGATATTCAGTCTTATTCTGTTGCGCTTTGCATCTAAATAGCGAAACATGCTCCGTTTAACCTCAGTACCGCACTGTGCCTCAACGGGGAAGGACGCACGCGCTTGCTTTTCGCCTTGGTTTTATCTTCCGAGTGCGATTATATCAACACCTACTGTATTTTCAAACAAAGGATAATATAAAAAATCGATGGCTCGAACGCGACCACTTGATGCGGCTACCAAGTGGTGACAATGACCTTAGAGCACAGACTAGGTAAAGCTACTACGAAAAAATAACATAGATACAAATAAAATGGATACGACTAGGCCCTAACGAATCCATTATTATGTATGCTCAGTAATATAACTATTAGAGTCGGAGTGTTTCTTTGTGACAGACAAACAGACAGAGAGAGAGAGAGAGAGAGAGAGAGAGACGGAGAGAAGCAGAGAGAGAGAGTCAGAAAGATAAAACTAAAAATTAAATGACATTATAAAATAATTTAGATTCATTATAATTTTATAAAATTAAAATTAAAAATCATTTAAATTAATGTGATGGTTAATTTGACTTGAGAGTTCCATCCACATTTTCTCACGTTTTTACGAGAAGCGGCTTTCTGCAAAAGGAGGAAGGTTCTCAATTTTAACAGACAAAAAATAGCTTGGTAATAATGGAAGCAAAAAAACATCTTCTAATAAAAAAAAAATTAAATGTGGAAAGTCAAACAATAGGTACTTATGTTTCTAACCGACTTCAAAACAGGGGCAAGGTTCTCAATTCAACCGGTATAAAAAAATACTAGTCGAATTGAGGACCTTCCTCCTTCTTTGAAGTCGGTTAAAAACATAAGTACCTACTGTTTGACCAGTTGGGTTGGCTCGGGTATGTGCTGGTAAGGGGAAATGCACAATACACTAGCGGGACTACTTACCTTAGTCAAAGTCAAATACTACTTACCTTTTTATCCGACTTCAAATAAGGAGGAAGGTTCTCATTTACCTTAGAGTACCTTCAATTCGACCAGTATTTTTTTATACTGGTTGAATTGCAGTCCACCACTGCGGTGCAACAATGCGGTGCAACACTGCGTTGCAACACTGCGGTGCAACAGTGCGGTGCAACAGTGCGGTGCAACAGTGTGGTACAACAGTGCGGTACCATCTTTAAATATTTTGAATCAGTAGCATAAAATACGAGTTTCTCAGATCAAACGCTAGGTGGCACCACCAGTATTTCAGCAAAGTGAAGTTATATCAAAAAATAAATAGCTATTTTTGAATATTTTGAACTAATTGGTTGGAAACATAGGTGAGTTTTTTTTTGAGGATTAGGTGAGGTTTTGCGTGTTTTGCGTCCAACACTAGATGAGAGCATTTATATTTCAGAGAATCTTGACTTGTATCGTAAAATATTTCTGCCATCCTTGCATATTTTAAATCAGTAACGGTGATTATAGATTGTTCAGTTCTAATACTAGAAGACATCTTCAATATTTCAGTGAAGACGTTAAATCAGAAAATATTTCAGCCATCCTTGAATATTTTAAGTCTGTGGCATCGATTAATGGCTGCTGAGGTCTAAAGCCAAACGACGGCACCAATATTTCAGAGATTTTGAGAAGTAGCTTCACTAACGAAATTTCTTTATTTAATTCAAATCCGAAAATATTTTGACCATCACTACATATTTTGAGTTTTATTCAGTGGTAAATGATTTCACAGGGTGAGTATTAGGGAACTAACGCAGTATTTTTCATACATTTTGGGTAATGAGAAGCCACAGGCAAACCACGGCAAAACTTATCTCAGATGGCGCCACCTTCGCTGGTGCTGTCATTTGTGGCTTATTTGAGGTTATAAACATTGCTCTTGAATGAAACAATAAAAATAAACTTTGCCTTTAAACAGTAAAATGTTTCTTATATTTCAGAGAATCATGACTTGTATCGTAAAATATTTCTGCCATCCTTGCATATTTTAAATCAGTAACGGTGATTATAGATTGTTCAGTTCTAATACTAGAAGACATCTTCAATATTTCAGTGAAGACGTTAAATCAGAAAATATTTCAGCCATCCTTGAATATTTTAAGTCTGTGGCATCGATTTATGGCTGCTGAGGTCTAAAGCCAAACGACGGCACCAATATTTCAGAGATTTTGAGAAGTAGCTTCACTAACGAAATTTCTTTATTTAATTCAAATCCGAAAATATTTTGACCATCACTACATATTTTGAGTTTTATTCAGTGGTAAATGATTTCACAGGGTGAGTATTAGGGAACTAACGCAGTATTTTTCATACATTTTGGGTAATGAGAAGCTACAGGCAAACCACGGCAAAACTTATCTCAGATGGCGCCACCTTCGCTGGTGCTGTCATTTGTGGCTTATTTGAGGTTATAAACATTGCTCTTGAATGAAACAATAAAAATAAACTTTGCCTTTAAACAGTAAAATGTTTCTTGACAGTGACGAATCTCAGAAAAAAGTTAATGTTTCCTTAGCTGGTAAAAAAGCGAATCTTTTGGCAAGGTAGGTATGCAATAAAATTATCAATCACTGCGTTGCAACACTGCGGTGCAACAGTGCGTTGCAACACTGCGGCGCAACAGTGCGATGCAACACTGCGTTGCCACACTGCGTTGCAACACTGCGTTGCAACACTGCGTTGCAACACTGCGGTGCAACACTGCTTTACAACACTGCGGTGCAACACTGTGGACCAAGTAGACAGAGACACTAAGATTATACAAGTCGCATTGAGAACCTTCCTCCTTATTTGAAGTCGGATAAAAAGGTAAGTAGTAATACCTACTGTTAGACCGGCCGGGTTGGCTCGGGTAGGTACTGGTAGGTCAAACAGTAGGTATATTAGGCCGACTTCAAATAATGAGGAAGGTTCTGTGAAGGATGATGATGATATTTTTTAGTAAATTGAATTGAATGGAATGGAATTGAATTGCATTGCATTAAATTACATTAAATTAAATTAAATAAATCATACTTAAATAGATATTAACAACCAGGTATACTCGTAGAACAAACACAAAATGTTCATCACATTAATTTTGTCCTAGGTGGGAATCGAACCCACGCCCGAAGCTCAGAAGGTAGGTTCACTACCAACTGGACCAACGGGCTTTCGGGTATTTCGTTTCGCGTGTTTCGTTTAGTATAGTATAGCATAGCGTAGCGTAGCATAGCATAGCATAGCATTAGTTTAGTTTAGTTTGATTTAATGTTTAACGATCTCTGACTCTCTGTCTCAAGCGTAAAATTTTAATTTGAAAATTAATTTAGGCAATTTCAATTTAATTTATATAATTTATTAATTTTATATTGATATTGTAGAAAACTTAAAAATTAAGTTTAAAAATATACAACAAACACAATTTTGAAAATTGAAATAAACAATTTACGGTTTTGCGCGCCGCGACCGAACCCAGCTAATCGCCAAAACGCCAACATTATGCTTATCCTGTGTTTATTACTCCTTGCCGCATGACGAGTTCGGCTACGCGAGTTATGTGTACTGGAGCTGCGCGCGACTGCCGCGCTGCCGTGGTTGTGTTTCACACTAATGCGGGTGATGCGAGACGCGCGGGTGAAATCAGAAATTTTCCTCGCTTTATACGCACTCTTAAATAAAATTCTGTGAAAATTTCAACTGGTTGCCTATCTATTACGTTTCGAAAGATAGATAGGTACAACCGTTAAAATCAATCAAAATTGTTTATTTCAAGCAAGGATTTGTTCCCTTTACTTTAGGGTATAATACCTATATACCTATAACATCCATGATTTCAAGTAACCATGGACTCAAACTTAGCAATATTCGGACAAAGAATTATGTAGGTAACTATTAAAATAATTGTAAAAATGTCAGTGGAAAGTAATTAATATACATCCGTAGCATAGGTACAATGTACATACATCAAATAAAAAATAAAAATAAACCTACATTATAGATCCATTGACCTATTACACAGAGATCTGTGACCTATTATGTGTGTATTATGTACTTTGCCTAGATCAAATAAAATAATTAAAATGTCACATGAAAATATTAGTAGGTACTGGGGCCTTACGGACAACAGCTAATTGCGGCACCTAATCTGCTCAGTTGGAAAATTACGCGACCGCAAACCGTATCTGAGAGCGATAAGGTTTTCGTTCGCGTGATTTTCCAACTGAGCGGATTAGGTGCCGCAATTACCTGTTGTCCGTAAGGCCCCTGTACTCAGTGAAGTCAATGAGCTTTAATTTGTTATGCTGTTATCAAGGACGTTTTATACCTTAGACAACGTCCTTGGCTGTAATGTCACGTACTTTTATTACAAAACACGGGTTGGATCTTAGATTAAATAGTTGGATACCTACAACTCAAATGCTACTCCGACCTAAATCTGTGACCTTTCTGGTTTTCACGCTGCGCTGCGATATATTATAATATTTATGAAGCAAACTTTCGCACTAACACTCGCAAATAACACGAAAGCCTTATGAAAGCTTTGAAAAACTTATATACCTCAGATTTGGCTTAGCGCTGTTGGAGTTGATTCGAAACGCGTCCAGGCAGAGATCGAGTGCTGCCAACGTAGAGTTTATAATATTGCTAAGTTTGGCACTTTTTTCATGAGTGTAGCACTATACTCCGTTTACTAATCTTACAGCCGCACTCAGTAACGTTACTTAAGCTAAGGAATACTTAAAATTGCTCTGTCAACTTCTCGTTGACGGAAATTGTCACAAATTAAACGAGACAGACCAATTTTAAGTATTCCTTACCATAAGTAACGTCTCTGAGTGCGGCTGTTAGACATTTATGTAAATAAAAGGGTTAACAGTGCAAAAAATATCTGTCATGACATACTCATACTTTACCCGAGATAATCACGAGAAAAAGAGAATAAGGTATAGTTTGACAGTGCGTCGCGATTATTGTTTGGGTACCCCAAATACCCAAGGTTAGAAACTCACTTTTTTTTTAATGGGTACCCAGGATACCCTAGGACACCGAAGCGGTTATTGCTAGTTTACAATATTTGACCAAAAAATATTTTATTGTTTTTCTAGTCGTAATGAACAATTATAAAATAAAAATCATTCATCATGTTGTAATTTTTATTTCTGGTGTACACAATAAAGAGTTTCTATCTATCTATCTATCTATCATTTTGTACTATTTATTTTAACGTAATATCTGACAATGCTATGATATAATTTTTGATAGAAAATGTTTTAATAAACTGGTAGGACAGTAGGGGGTAGTTCTGAACGTTTCTGGCCAACGTTTGATTTGTCCTCTATTTCCTCTAAATTAATAGTCAACGCCTCTATAATCAACGCCATCTATTATAATCTTTTAATAATGTTTTTTTTTTTATCTATCAGAATATTCCTTTGTACAGCGCGAGAGCAAAGCCGAGGAAAATAGAGAGTAAAATATTTTTTGTAAGTGAAAAATATTTCGAGCAACTGGCATGTCACTTTGACAGTGACTTTTCGTGACATTTCTTTGTTTACATAAAATATCTAAGATTTGTGAACGGAGTATACTCTGATATACGTACCTACCACTCATTATAATTATAAAATATCATGCTGATTATTACCGCAAAACAAAATGCAGCCACGTGACTGTAATGAATAAAATCTACGTAGAAATAATGACATAAGCGAGGCAGCACTGCAATGTATGTTCGTTCTGTTATATTATATTATATTATATCTCTGTCTTGCTTGTTGGTCGAAGATGAGAGCGGGTGTTTTTACTAAATACCTTACCACCTTACTTTTATTGTGAATAAAGCCCGTCGCAGACCTGGCGCCGTCGCTTGCGCATGTACTTGAGTGAGGACTCGCACCAGCGTTCAAAAGTAATTAATGGGCTTCCCCGGATCTAATAAAACATTTCCATTTCTGTCATAGATCAACCATATTGTATTCTTTAATTTATGATTATTTGATTCTCTGATTACTAAGAATAATTGTATGTTTTATAAAGCAAAAAACTAGGTTGTTTTGTGATAAAACAATATTACGTTTAGTATCCGAAATTCTGTATTTCATTTGTAATCTACACAGTGGGTAGACAATAATATTTTTATAAAAAAACAAGTACATAATGTTAACTATCAATTTATAATCATTATGAACGTTTGCATTTTTGGGCAATTTTGCCCTTACAAAATGTCGATTAGCCCGAAATCAAATATTGAGCTGGCAGCACTAAGAGACTGTCAGTGTCAGTCAGTTGCACTTGCCGTGCTTGACTTTGAAGTTTGACTCGACACGAAACGAAAGACGAGCGAGAGTCGAACGAGCGCGAGTCGCGTGTTTTGGCTTGTCGTGGTTAGTGGTGTTTGTAAATTGTAAAACGATATCCCGAAAGTTTTATTTTCGCAGAAAACTTAGACAAAACTGAATTACATGACTTGGGTTGTTAGCAAAAAACTGAAGATTTTGTAAGGTGAAGTGTTATTGACAGAACTGTGGAAGTTGATCACGGACTGCGTTTCTTGAAATTCTCAATTCTTGGAAAGTTGGATTGCTGCTCACGAGTTTCGGTGAGTAATACTTACTTTTTGCCATAGAAATATAATTTAAATTACTGTTTTTGCCGATAGTCCTATCTGTTTAGTGGATACTGCTAGTGTATTTATATTATTTAAACATTAATTTAAGTTTCTGCATTACGCACTCACATCACACACTACTTCGGATTACTTTCATTGCAATTCATTGCATAAACACCTCATCCATGCCTGTTTGAAAGTTGAATGTTCAATCTCACATCTCACACCTGTCTTAGGTTTTATTTTTTTCAAAATCGCATAGTGCCATGGAATCTGATGCACTCGCAGAATAGGCCTGTGTCTCTCAAGTTTATATCAGGTCATTAAAATTGTTCTACCCCTTCGATCATAAAATACAATTTCGTTGTTGTACTCACATAAATTTAACCCTAGGCTTTTTTGCGAAGATTTTTAATAATATAGTTATAATTTTTACAATAGTATTCTTAGATTAGAAATGTACCTAATATTTTTGATTTTTGCTCTATACTGCAATAATCACCTATATATTATACTAGCGGTCTGCCCCAGCTTCGCACGGGTATAGATATATAGCCTATGTCACCCGGGGATAGTGTAGCTGCCCAACAATGAAAGAAATTTTCAAATCGGTTTAGTAGTTTCAGCTCCTATTCAATGCAAACAAACAATCAAATCTTTCCTCTTTATAATATTAGTATAGATTTATTTACAGTTCTTTTAGACTACAGTATGAATCAATTAAAATTGGAATTTTGGTAGTGTTTGATGAATACATATTCTCTAAACATATATAAGTTAGTTCACTTATGCCTTATAGGTATTTTGTGTGTAACCACTTGTATGAACCTACCTACAGCTTCGACAAAAATAAAATGAATGGAATTGCATTTTTGAAGATTACTAAATCAGCACCGGCAATCACTTCGTTTCAGTCGGTCTCTAGTCGTGGGAAGTGCGACACAAGACTATTGCTACATAATAACGAAACATCTCACAAAGTTATGCCTTTGTGTGCTTTCCCGATATGTAAAAACACAAAAAAAAAAATGCTACCTAGTTTTTGTAGCAAATGTACTGTACATGGTTATAATTAGGTGTTGGAAGTATATGTCCGACGGTTTTGACTCGTTTTTATTGAGCAAGTTCAATGGTCATGGCCCGGCCATTCATTTTATTTTGGCCGAAGATCCACAGATGATTGCTGCATATTCGAGAGCCCGTTGGTCCAGTTGATAGTGAACCTGCCTTCTGAATTTGGGGATGTGAGTTCGATTCCCACCTTTGACAAACATTTATGTGATGAACATTTGTGTTTGTTCTATATCTGGTTGTTAATATCTATTTAAGTATGTATTTAAAACTATATATGTATGTATATCAGTATCTGGCAGCCATGTCACAAGCTTTGCTTAGTTTGGGGGCAGATGACCGTGTGTGAAAAATGTCCCGAAATATTTATTTTATTTTATTATTTATTCTAGGAAAACAATTTTGCTATATGTACACAAGTACAAACTAAATACAAACAAATACCTAACTTAAACAAACTGATCTGAGTCTCCTACCTGCAAGTACCTACATTGTTTGTCATTTGTTTCGATCTCAACTTTTACTGGGGGTTTGGTCAGAATTGACTATAGATGCCACCCTCATTGGCCTGTTCTTTTTTGGTTATTGTTAAAACATACTTGCACTCTTAAATAGGATCTTTTTCTTATTTGAGATGGGGGCGATGAGTCTTGCACTGTAATTTTGGAATGTATTGTGCATTTCCTCCTGCCAGCATATATCTGAGCCAACCCAGCTCCTTGAAATACCAGAGAGAGGCTCTGGGGAGCAGGTGAAGTGGATGATGAATGTGAATGTAAATATAATATGGAAACAAGGAAATTTATTTTAATAAAAACATAAAACATGACTGCAAAATAAGTTAAATATTCGGGAAATTTTTGCACACACTGTCATCTGACCCCAAACTAAGCAAAGTTTGTACTATGGCTGCCAGAGACTGATATACATACAATATACTTATATATTTTTAAATACGTAGGTACTTCGGTCAAAAAATACTACTTCGTTGACATACCTACATAAATAGATATTAACACAGAACAAACACAAATGTTCATCACATGAATGTTTGCCCTAGGTGGGAATCGAACCCACTCCCCCAAGCTCAGAAGGCAGGTTCACTACCTACTGGACCACCGGGGCAGTCACATTTGAAGTCACCCTCATCCTTTGAGCTGTAGAAGCTCCCTACAAAGCGACATCAGTATCGCGCGACGCGCCGAGCCGGTACAGCAATTAGTGCGTTAATCGCACTAGCTCGGCGCACGGTTGATGCAACTGTGTTTCCCAGAAGCCGATCACCGGAGCTCGCGAGGAGCGGCAAATTGCCGGCAGATATGTGTGCCGCCAGTCCGTAATTGCAAAAATCACTCGCTCTGCCGCGAAACAAGCTTGCGCTCCTTGTATTACAAGTACGACTCATGTGTGAGACAGCCGCCCTCCGATCGATGTGTTGCCGGCTTGAGAAGTATATCATACCCGTTCTGCCACTCTTGAGCCTATTGGGTTTAATCGACTCGTTATAATGGCAATTTGCGTGTTTCTTCTATGGATACAGCGTTTTCATCTTATTTCAATCGTCTTGAACCGATGGTAATGCCGATTAATTAAGTAGTTAACATCTCATTTGTTTGTAGCGTGTCTCTTAGCCGTTGAGATGCTTATCTAGTACTAAATTACGTATCTCAAGTACCTATTTCAATCCTTCAATAATTACATTTACCACCAACTGCTGGATATAGGTCTTCTCTTCAATGCTCTATCTTTTCCGGTCCTGTGCTAGTCTTGTCCACTGCTTTCCTGCTGCCTTAGCTATGTCGTCCGACCAACTGGCTAGTGGTCTGCCCGGTGGTCGATTTCCGTTCCGCGGCCAGTAATTACCTACATAACAAATAAATTTAAAAAATATGACTCAGAATGTGTCTTGACTTTTCATACTAAAAGCAACTAAGCTAAAAGGCATTTTTTTCGATGAACGTAAGCGTACGTTCGATGAACGTAAGCGTACGTATCATAGTTTTACAACAATAAACAAGTTTACGTATATCATACCATAGCGTAGGTGAGGTATGAAGATCTCTCTAGCAATGCAAAATCTATAAAAAAGGATTTTCCTAGAATAACTTGGCTATGCTAAAAATCTATATTCAAAAAGTTATCCGCAACAAAAAGTGTCGAGGCTACATCGGCTACATTGGTTTTCCGAGAACAGTCAGGCTATCTAGGGCCAGTTACTGTACAACTGCCGATTCTACGAACACTTTACAGGTTTTTTTCCGTGGCGTGCGATCACCGGTGCATGACTTTCATTGTCCTGTGTAGATTAAATTATTCGGAATCAATTTGTATACCGTTGACTAAGTACCTAACCTACCTAATTAATTAATGCAAATTAAAAGTGTCACCTTTGAAGAAAATCATCAATAACATCCATAGTAAAATGACGAAGGTCCGTTGACGGAGACGGAAAATCCTACTATACCCAAGTATGTTTTTTTTTCTCTAAATTACTGTTTTCTGTCTATTTATCGATCTATTATGTGCTGTCGGTACATTTTGCGGTAGACATCAAACAGCGTTATTGCCACTGAAAAAAAATACCACAAAAAGCAGATGCCCAACATATTGTTGGTTACCAATTGTTTATTTTTACCTAAATAAAATGTTAAACTAAACTAAATATAAATACTCGGTCCAAGCTATAAGCTCTGACAGTTGCATTAGTGAAAAGCTGAACTAAAACCGTAAATAATGACCGCTTTTGCTAGGCCTTTAAAAATAAGACGTGTAGCTGCTAACATAATACCACGAACTATAGCGAAAGTATTATAAGAAATTGGTTTCAGCTTTTAAAAAACGATTTCTGCTATCAAAGCCAAATAAAACTTGGACCTGACTACCTAGGGCCAGACTGCCCCGGTGGCCCAGTTGTTAGAGAACTTGCCTTCTGCTCTTGGGGGCGTGTTCGATTCCCAACCTAGGACAAACATTCATGTGATGAACAATAAAATTTGTGTTTGTTCTATATCTAGGTGTTTTTTTATGCCTTAGGTGGCAAACAAGCTGACGGGTTGATGATGATGTTAAGAATTCACCGTTGCCTATGGATACCTGCAACACGAGGGGCATCACAGATACGTTGCCGACCCTAAAAAACTTTATTTTGAAGAACCCCATGTTATAGTTACTCGGAAATGCCGCAGGAGGGATCAGCTCATTCCACAAATTTCAGGTGTGAGGCAAAAAATATCGCGTCCGTGTGCGATTTCCACAGATCTATGATATGTGGATGAATTTATAGGTGGTAGCGGTTGGTGCAATGATAAAACCGCGATGCTGGCATCAGCTCGAACAGTTCTTCAGAACATTCTCAGTTATAAACGCGATAAAAGACACAAAGAGACCCAACGTCTGCGCATGCTGAGCGGTTCTAGATGTTCAGTGAGCTTGGGATCGTCGACAATTCTGACAGCTCTACGCTGTAATGCATCAAGTGGCTCAAGCTGATACTTGGGTGCTCCATTCCAAAGATGGGATCTATTTAAGTAGTATTTAAAAATGTGTATATCAGTCAGTCTCTGACTGCCATATTACAAGCTTGCTTAGTTTAGGGTCAGATCACCGTGTGTGCAAAAATGACAAAAAAACCTAGTTATTATAGATTTAGTTTAGCTTACAATATTTTTTTAAGGTATATAGTAAATAATAATAAGTTTCCCGTTTATATTTACTGCCGAACGAACAATATGTTGGGCATCTGAATTCTACACTGTTTAATGTCTACCACAAAGTGTACCGACACCACAGAACGATTCCTAGTAGTTATCCATATATATACAGTTATTTAACCAAGAAATGTAAAACCCTGACTATTATTGTGTACAATGAAAGACAGCCTCCATAACGATGCTGTTATCATAATCCTTGGACTTTCTAATGACGTGACGACAATTGCTTTTTTCTATTCGAACCGGTTTCATCGTACCTTACTAGGAATCTTAACTGAAACAATAGTCCAAGGACTACGGTTCGGTGACTCGCACCTCTGTCACGATATAAAGTGTAATTGCTAAGGCGAATAGTTAACGACTGTCTATTGTTTGATGATTTCCTTTCCACGGTAGCTTGATGCGATTCGGCCCGTGGTTTTGACTTCTCGGAAATGTGTAAACTTGCTTTTAGTGATTGTTAATAGAATCGATATCGATAGCCGAAGCGGATGTTGAGCGGTGCCATACGCGGCCTTCACATTACAAACGCAGGTTGATGCGTTTACTGACGCACTCGCGTTGAACGGGTGCCTTAGCTGCAAAAGTTCACTCATAAGGCGAGTTTTGCACTAGCATAAAAGTGAAGTTAAGGGGCAGCCAAAGGAGCCCATCAGCTTTCTCACTTCAACCGACTTCAAAACAGGAGGTTCTCAATTCGACTGTAGGTACATATTTTGTTTTTGAATGTTACGCGGTATCTTTACGATTGCGAATCGTAGTTAATGATTCTAATTTAATGTTATGGACAATTAAAAAATAACGCTTAGTTTGTTTGCAAAGACAGCTCAAGAATTTGGAGGCCGATAGGAAAGCGACCGTAGCTTAGCGGAAATAGCACCCGGGGCGTATACCCGAAGACGCAGGTGCAAATTCTGTCGGTCATAATTTTTTTTGAATTGTTCATCTATATTGAAGGAATTTATATGAATTTTATAATAAACAATTAATTATAATGTAAAATTCATTCATTCTATAACAAATAAATAGAACACCCTAAAGTGTGGAACACAACACTTCAAATATATACAGTGGAAACTCTATATAACGACACTGAAGGGACTGTGCATTTTACAGCGTTATAGAGAGTTGTCGTTAAATGGAGAGAAGAAAAATCAGAATTATAGAAATAAAAAGTTTATTTCAGACTAGTGTTTAGTAGTTATGTACATAAAAATGTTATGATTTTCTTTTACTGGCCATAATGTTTACTTAATTATGAAAGTTTATGAGCAACTAAGAATATGATAGCGTATAGATAATCCATGACTCCTACTTATTAGTCATGGTCAACAAGTCCAAGCAATCCCAATTTGTAAACAAAAGAACGAATTTCTTAGAAAGTCCGGTATGCATGATGACGACAGAGTTAATTACGGGCTAGGATAAAAAAGCGACAAAAGAACGTACACAGCTGCGCAGTTTTTACTAATATAGGCAACTTAATAAGTACTTTTCATTACTTAATTGTTGTCGTTATTGAGAGTGGGTGTAATGCTATATAGAGTGTATCATTGTATGGAAGGCAAGCTAAACCAACCAAAGCCAAGTGATTTCGACGCTTTAGGGAGTTTGTCGTTAAATCGAGTGACGTTACATGGAGTTTACACTGTATATGTATATCTTAGAATAACTACTCAGAGAAGGTAGGTTTCCAAACAACGCCTTCTCAAAACGTAAGTTACAAATTAGCTTTGTAGCTTACGTTTCGATTGGTATTTGAAAACATTTAAGCAAAAAAAATAATGGATTACCTGTGGAATGTCAGACTATAACTCTTATGCTACTTTTCTGATTTGTTGTGGTACGATTTCACCGCGCAAATTGTCATAGTAAATTTTTTATATTTTTTTTAGTGTCATATATGATACCATTTGAATGGCTTAAATTTTGCTTATTTTACTTGGTTTCTTTGTGTAGTTATTCTAAGATGTATGTATAAAAATCTTTAATGATTCTTATTATTGATTAGGCTATTGTAACTAGAGGGTAGGTCCTATTAAAATTTTATTAATATATTCCACTTGAAATGTGTGTATTAATTGTAGTCCCCTTCCACGCCCATGCCCACCTTTAGCTCATATGGTCAGCACTGTAACCATTCCAATTCGCAGTCTGACAACATGTAAATTAATTAGTAGAAACCACCCACTATCCTAATAATTAACTTACCACTGCCATTACCAGTTTTCCAGAATTAATCAATAAGTAATTAAGTTGCGCAACTATTATATTCCAGAACTCCTTTGTATTATAATTTATGGAAACTATACCTAGAACCAAAAGTGCCGGTGTTACTTGGAGACTTAAGTACTTCCTGGGTAGATAGGTACTTACTGCGTAAACTTTTACAGTCCAATGACTTTTCAACATAAACCGCGTTCCTGCAGATAAAACTACAATTATGTTCTTCTAATCGTGAAAATGCCTGCGCTGTGTAATTAGCGCGTATTGTTTCCAGTGTATTTAGACTTCAGGAAAAACAATTTTCTGTTTGATGCGTAAGCCGTTACTCGGAATATAACTAAATGACGCGCCGCGGTTTAAATGTACACGGACGTTTCGACGCTACTGTGAACAGAAAAGTGGGCCAATGAGACAGTATTTAATAAACTTATCATATAACTGTGATATTGTTACATCGCTTACTTTCACGTACGGTTTGAGGTTACTGAGTCATATTTTCCGAGTAGAGACAGAATAAATTGTAATAAGTGTAAAGATCTGTTTGACACAGTTTCATTATAAATAGAGTGTTTGGGTGCGAGTAAAAACTGACTAACAATCAGCTTTCAAACGTGCAACCTTGAAGCACGATAATCTCATTCATAAAAGTCCGGAAGGTGAAGGTAAAAAAGTTTGTGACGCATACATCAATGGATGAGACTCCGATGTCGTAAAAAGATTACTCGACTGACTTGTCCACATTTCATACTTCTAACATAAATATTATCTCGCTTGTCCTACATTGCCATTTGTTTTCCTTACAATGAAAATTTGAGACCCTCGCCAAGTGCTCCTCGCTTTGAAGTGAGAAACCAATGTGTATAATTTGTCCTCTTTTAATTTCAACTGGCTATCTATATATAACCGTTTGAAAGATACAGCCGCTTAAAGGTTAGACAGACGGACAGACAGACAGCGTAGGCTCAGTAATAGGGTCACGTTTGGACCCTTTGGGTACGGAACCCTAAAAATTATAAGTACATAATTATTCTAAACGTTTTTTTGTCACCAGGATGCTGGTATAGCCAAGATGTGGTTAAAAGCGGCTTTGCTGCTGTCGTGCGCCGGCTGCGCGCTCTCAGCCGGCTACTGCTCCGTGAACACCTTCATCACCAACTCCACGTACATGCAGTTCACCAAAGAGCCGGTCCCTGCAGAGTACGGCTTCGAGGACAAGTTCAAAAGCATCCATTGCTGTGTTAAAGGATACAGGAGCCTCGAATGGTAAGTCTCTTTGCTTGCGATATGACATCGAAATGAATTTGTAAACTATTTGTCTGCCACACACATTATTCAGCTATGAACAAAGGCCTCCCTCTTAGAGAGGGGTGTTGTCATAATCTCCATGCTTGGAAGGCGGCTTGGGGATCGCAGTACGTTCACCGTGTACTATCTAACAGGACGCTGCTGCCCATCCTCCGGTGGCTCTGGTCGCAGTTTTAGGACATACCCGGGTCCATTTGTCTGTGCTCTCGATTTATTGTGTGAAATATATTTTAATACTTGCTATAGCACAATAAAATTCATTTTAAGTAATTCGTAAAAATATTATTTCTTTTGGCCTTTTAAATTTACACGAGGCAAGATTAATTCACTTTCTATTATTTATTTATTTTAAACTAAGCTAAACTGAAAGCATGTGTAAGAAATTAAATTGTAGCAGAATGAAAAACTTTTTGAGCTATTGATTTGACAAACCCAGGGGTCTACCATGTCTGCTAAAGTAATCGTAAATATCATTCCAGTATTACAAGCGCAAACAGACACTTTCTTGTATCCGGGTGGATACGCGAGCAAATCAATTTCAATATTTGATTCTGTTTAAGCCGAACTAATAAATAAACGTATGTTCTCGAACAAAAAATTATATCCAGCGAAGCTTTCCGTCGAGCGACAGACGTCGGACAGGTGTGCGAGATAAGCGTGGGGCTTCTCGGAAACCGTGCTCATTGTGCGCAAAAATAATGATTAACTGGCTATAGGTACGACAAAGGATGCTGTTTCTGCGACAATTGGCAGGGTACATCTTAATAATGTATCAAACAGGATAATATAAATAGCCAATCTCCCAGGAAACGTGGGAATTTTATATGAACTCGTAGAATGTTATATGAGTACCTACTCGTAGAATGTTATCATTAGAATTATCAACATTATCGTAATATTTTGTGGATTACACAGAAATGTTCGGATTTTGCTGATAGTACTTATTTCTCAGATCAGACAAACAAGGGCGATATGCCTTAGTACATTTCAATTCAGTTTATCCTCATGAGGTAACTTGTATAGGCAGCTGTGCCGTGATTCAACCAAACCAATTTTTTTAATAACAGGAAAGCCGCAAAAATGCTTCTTTTACGTACACTCGATATTCTTGGCACTTGTCATGCAATACTGCCCTTCGCACGGCTGTTTCCAGTTAGTGCTGTTTCCCGGAAAATTACAATCAATTGATGGAGCGATTTTTATCAGATTATACACAGTTGTGTACTGAACCACACATGTATGCAGCCGTGACATTCTGTATAGCTATCACATTTACATCTCTCAATAACTATCAATTTAAAAAACCGACATCAAATTTTCGCGTTTTCGTTTAGTTGATGGATGACAATACCTATTATGTCACATTAGCTGCGCTCCGCTGTTTCACCCGCGTAGTGATGAAAAATGGTGATGATGACGATGATGAAAGTAGCCTATAGATGTATCCAGTATGTCTATGTATCCAGGACATAAACTATCTTATTTCAGCGTGAAGGTATAGTTATTGGACGGATTTGGATGAAATTTAGAATATACATACAAACACACACACACATACAATTTTTGCATTTATAATATAAGTTTTACATAAGTATAAAATATCTAAGTAAACTAATTTTTCCACTTGTTTTGATTTAAAAACCAAACTACTAAACCCATTTTGATGAAATATATATGGGGCCAATCTGAAAATACATTATTTCAAATTAAAAAAAAAACGGACATGTACGAGTAGGACTCGCACTCTGAGGGTTCCGTCCAACGGAACACTCAGAGAGCGAAAAAACAAAAAAAATGAAACATTGCAAGACAAACTTATCTTTGTAGTCGACAATAAAGTTCTTCCATACATACTAGCTATAAAATGTAAGTTTGTAAGTGCAAAATATTAAAGAAAAAAATAAAAGAAATTAACGACTTTCGTATTTTTCCGTTGTATCTATGTGGTGGGTGTGAGACCTTGGTACTTGCCAAATTTCATGTTTCTAGCTCTACGGGAAGTACCCTATAGGTTTTGATCCCCTTGTGAAATCGCAAAATATGCGATATAAATGGTCATATCTTTTGATCGCGTTAACTTACAAGTTGATTTTTTCACAGCCGAAAGAAACCGTAGATCAAATCAAATACTCGGGGTATTTGATATACATATCAACTTGATACCTCTACGCGTTCTTGAGAAAAAGGGTATTGACAGACGGACAAGAAAGTGATCCTATAAGGGTTTCGTTTTTTCCTTTTGAGGTACGGAACCCCAACAGTCAGAGCTAACAAGCCTTTAAAAGGTTGGCGAAATTCGCAAATCACGATTACAAAATGTTTAATTGCTCCGCATTCATTTCAGTGAAGTAATATAAATGTAGGTGGCAAAAAACCCGACGTTCCATAAAAAAAAAAATGTAATGAAATGAGTAATTTTGTCCTTCCGAACGAGGAGAATACACATAAGTACGTCACTTATCAGCATCACTTCACTTCATCACTTATCAGTCAGATGAATATTAACCGTACCATACGAAATGTTACATCAGATGACACACGTGTTGATTGTATCAGAAACCACGATTACCTATCGCAAATTTTCCTTATTAAATACACTGTAAATAGCAACGTGAAAAAAACATGTTGCCTCATTGTATTATTTTCTTAAACTTGTTTTTTTATGTATTTAATAACTAGCTGTTGCCCGCGATATAACATAGCCTGTACTTCAAACTGGTCATAGCTAAGCATATTCGTGAAAACAGCATTTAAATCCGTCCAGTGGTTTAGGACATGTGCGTGCACAAACAAACAGACTAAAATTCTAAAAACTGTCTTAACGTGTTCGCCGTGTGATTTTTTTGTTGTTATCTCGCAATTACAGTTTTTTTTTATCTCTACGATTATATTATATAATAAGATGCTTGTTTTTGGCCGTTAGCTCCATGATGCGGTTTACGATGGAGCACGCTTGCCTAGAAGAAACTGATTCACTCGTGATTTAAAGACACTCAGATTGTAACTATCGGGGAACACCCAGTTCGAGTGTTAATGTTTGATAATGCTGAATTAATATGATCGAGTGTAGACAAGGGAAATAATGAGGTGAATCATGTATTTACATATTGTTTCCAAAACTTCATAGAAGCCTCTAGTAGACTCACATTAGACTCCAGTCTAGGGCATGACTTGACTGTGACTTTGCTTTACTGACCTTGACTTGTTTAACGATACTAAGTGAAACGTGAAAATATTTTGAAATTTGTGGCAAATGCAGAAGACGTCTGACGCCAAAATCATCTTAAGAGAAAAAAAATATCGCTTTGCTTATAATCTTACTAGCATCTGATTTGCGTGAACAGTCTCTAATCCTTTGTGTAAAGGTTATCATACAGACGTGAGTGCACCTGGTGCGAAAACAAGTGCGGTTCTGAGAAACGGTGATTGCAAGACTCCGACGCGATGGTCACGTCAATCCGGCCAACGCAATATCGTACACAAACTTTTTATTTGAAACTAGCCGCGGTTTCACTCGCGTTATTATTATACCTCCATGAAGCAACCTCCTTGGTAGTGCTAGCAACCTTCTTTGACTTAGATGACTTTTTTATATTAAGATGTAATATGTCAATACTTCAATTCTTGTCGTTTCACACAAAATGTATGGGCAAATCAAGGAAAATTAATTTGTTCATAATATTTTTTCTTGAATTTTTCGTATATTTGAAACTTATTTTTCCTGCTATTTAAGGCGGAGAGAAATCTAACAAATCAAAGATCATGAAAATCGGTCCAGCCGTTCTTAAGTTATAAATGATGTAACTAACCCGACTTTGTTTTATATAGACAACTAGCTGTTGCCCGCGGCTTCGCTCGCGTAGTATTGAAATATACTTTACTACCTTACTTACTTTACCCTTTACTTTTTAGTTTCAGTCTCGCATCCATCCTGTAATCCACTCTACTCCTGTACTACCCTTTCCGCTCCTGTTCTGCATTCGCCCCTAAATCCACTCTACTACCGTTCGGCTCTTTCCGCTCCAGGCCCGAGTCCGTCCCGTAAAAATACTCTTCTTCCGTCCCATCCTTACCGCGCCAGCCCTGCATTTGTCCCATAATCTTCTCTAATACAGGCCCACCCTTTCCGATCCAACTCGGCATCCGTCCCGTAGTCCACTTTATTCCCTTTCCGCCTTTTTGCAATCCAGCCCCGCTTCCGTTCCGTAATCCAATCTACTTCAGTCCCGATACAGTTTCCGATATAGTCCCGCAGCCACCCGCTCCACTCCACTCCCATACCGTAATTCAATCTACTCCTATCGCGCCTTTATAGCTATAGTCCCGCATCTGTCCTGTAATCCACTCTACTTTAGTCCCGCCCTTTCATGGTACTTTCATAGTATTATTTAGCACAAAACCATAGTTTTTATCTATGTGAAACTAAAAACATTAGGGATTAGACCGACTTCAAAATTAGTAAAATACGCATTTCGAGTCAGCCTCGCGCATTGAGGGTTCCGTACCACCACAAAATACAACCAGTTATTATTCATGTTTTAACGCTTTCCAAAATAGTCCGAAGTAATTGCAACGCAGTCACATATTGAATTCTTTGCTACAGTGACGCTCGATTATAACTTGGTAATGAATAGAAATTTGTCACTGACTCGCACTTGGCTATTATTTGTTGTTATACTTTAGAGGGTACTATAATTGTGCCAAGGTTGACGCCTGCACGTATTACCGTTTTTACATTAGAGCTAAGTAATACAAATAAACGTAAAAAAATACGTTTGTTGCATGGGGATTGGAGACCCCCTTTCGTTTCAACTTTTTGACTTTATTATTATTACATTTCTTAGTTGATCCGCCGTAACGTTACATATTCTTTGAACATTTCAACTGGCTATCTATTACGGTTCGAAAAATACAGCCGTTAAAAGGTAGGGCAGATAGACAGACAGCGTTAGTAATAGGGTCCCGTTTTCACCCTTTGGGTACGGAACCCTAACCCACGTAACTGAGAACATATTAATATAATTAAATACCTGTGACACCGCTCCACCGCAGCACAGCATTGTTAAAAGTAGTCTGGAAGAGGTCGCTCATAGCGATAAGGCCGTTTTTTGTTCTCATATTTAATGTAATCTTCTTGTAATATCTTTTTTTATGGTTTTTATAATGAGTTATTTTATTATATTACCTACTTATTATGTGCAGTATGAAGGCGCTGCGCGGATTATTATGGTCGCGTTATTTTAATTTTACATTATCTCATGAACTATGCTACTAAACCACAAACTGTAAACGGCAAACTTTATCTACATTAAGTACTCCTAATAACAAATTCATTTATTATTTCACTTATGAGTCTTTACACTCATAAGTTAGATTACAAACCTGCATCTAAACATGACCTTATAATTTAAATTTCTATTCTGAACACAATAATCGGTTATTATCGTTATTGTGGTTTTCTTATAAAAGTTAGATATATGCTATCGCGGACTTTTTTGTAAAACTACTTAAGAACTATATTTTTGTCAAACATTGTATTTACTTATCTCAAACCGTTAGGTCAGCGTAAGCCGATAAAGAAGCCAATCAGCTTATTTTTCTCCAACATGTTTTACTAAAACGGTTATTTAGGATAGAAAATTAAGTTTCATCATTACAAAACATAGCCTATGGCACTCAGGAATAGTGTAGTTTTCTATAAGTGAAAGAATTTTTAAAATCGGATCAGTAGTTTTTGAGTTAAAACAGAACAAACAAACTTACAAACTAACAAACTTACAAACTTTACCTCTTTATAATATTAGTGTAGATGATCTTATTGTATACAGATTATAACATCTAGAAATTATGATTTATGTTTAAAAATATAACGTCGTGTTGGAGCTGTATCTCATCAAGAATATTTTCGTCCGTTATCAGTGCAAAACAAACTAATTATACCTTGTAAATACTTGTGAACAATATCTTTGTTGATATAAGCTTATACACAAAAGGACTAAATTCATTTGCGTGACTCAGTCCGCTTGTGATATGGAACTCTAGGCCGTCGGGCCGGCGGATTATGTCATTATCCACTTGTTCCAACTTGTTAAATTGCAATAACATCATCACGCACTACAGAAAACTTCTGAGAAATGAGTTAGCCGGTGCTGCAATTATCGATTTTGGTTCATGTGAAAGTTAAGGCGATTTGCAGCAAACCTTGAACGGAGTCAATGCCCCATGATGGCGTCGACGTCAGTCTGCGCCCATCCCATGCTCCTTCAATATTCGACATAAATCATCTTGATATTTGATGATAAAAGCGTTATGTTTTCTATTTCTTGTATAATATGTGTAACCATGTTCAGAAACAGAGATGACTTCATAATGCCTCCAACCCAATATGTTATCGGGACTTATGCCTATAATGATGATTCACTTTATAATCATCCACAATCCTGAATTTGATAACGTTAAGCTCTTACTATCCAATTTCATTTTATTTAGAAATTGATGAGGAACTCTTTAGTATTAATTGAAATCATTTCAATGAAGTGAGTTTGTACTTAATTCTCAATCAGATTTTATACATTACAAGCTGACCCGAAAGACGTTATCCTTTCTAAATTTCAAGTTCATACTAAATATTTAAAAATGTTAGTTTTAGAAGTTCAGTTTATCCCAAATTTGAAATTAATATGTGTTTTTTGAAATTTTTCATTCCATAAAAACATATTTTGACTTGCCAAATCGATTTAGTCGTTATCAAGTGATGCGCTTACCAACGAAGAGTAGGTATTTAATTTTTATTAACATAGATAGATTTCCCTTCCTTATAAAGTTAACACCCGTTTACGAAATTAAGTGTCATTACCCCGCGACATTATTATTTTGCTATAACGACAGCTACGCATGTCAGACTTGGCGGTGAAAATTCCTAGAAACTTGAAGGTAAAATTGTTGCGTAAAATATTTGCAATCTGTACAATATAATATAAGTGCGTATAGCAATAATTTCGACGAATTCGTAACAGGCACAATGTCGAAAGAGTTTTACTAAAATTATTAGGCAGCTTTTACCATGGTTCTTGGTTTACCATCCCCTGTGGAACAAACTACACCTCGTTAGTTTGAAGTGATCGTTCACCTGTTTCCCGCTCTCCTTTTTTGTAGTTTTACGATCCTGTTGTAAAGCAGTATAAGTTTTATAAGGCTGTTGTGTTCGTCAGTCAAATATGTAGGAGCGAGAGTGACTGTCTCACTGGCTCGTAATAAATCCAGCGTGCCGGAACGTGGCGCGGGCCCGACTGCCTGGGAACTTTTATTTTATAACCCCACTTTTACTTTTGAACTAAACCACGAACGTTTCTAAACGAATCTTCCACATCATATCGTCTTCAAAATCACTTGAAAAAAGCCGTGCAACTCCGTCGCTCATTGCATTTATATTTGCGGGGTGATCGTCCTCTCGATAAAAATGGTTTTTCAATACGCGTCAATTGGCCGATGTTAAATCTTATCAATATTCGTGTCATACGTCTTTAAATTCCCGGTACGCCTTTCGTGCGAACTCGGTGCTGGCGATTTTTTGTCACGTCTGATTGCTATCAGAACATATACTTAGATAATGATTAGCGAGAATTGAGAATGAAGTAACTTGAACGATTCTCTAATGCGAATTTTTTATGCATCGTACTGCGTATTCAATGATTTGTTTAATATTACCGAAACAATTTTACCATCGACTAATTATAAATAACATGCAAGCCTGGCAGTTTCGATACGATTATTATTTAAAGGTTTTTGGTTTTGTGATTAAATAAAACCCGCCGCCGCCGCCTCTATGGCCTCGTAACTTTACCGAAATCATCTCATGAAATCCTTATTGGAAGGCATTTTATGGTATTACACTGATATTTTTGCTTAATATCTGCTTTGAAATGATTCGGATCTTTTTAAGTGAACTTCGGGTATTCTTTCTGTTTTCATTTTAATTACTGTTTAATTATACGAAGTTATGTTGTCTCATTAACTGTACGAAACATGTTTGCAATCTACAGCGTGTTCGGTTAGGCATAGAAATATATGTCACTAGCTGTTGCACGCGAGTTTGTACGCGTAGGCTTACATATAAACTTTCAGTCCCCATTTTTTAGCGAAAGGGTACCCTTTATTTCGGCCCTTTCGGAATACCCTTTCTTAGCGGACCTCTACATCTCATAAGGAATCTACCTGCCAAATTTCAGCTTCGTAGGTCAAGTATTTTTCGAACTTTCGTGATGAGTGAGTGAATGAGTAGATGAATTTTGCTTTCATTAATATATATGTATATATATATGAAACAGACAATTTTTTTTCGCGATTTCAGGGTTAAGTAGCTTATAATTATGAGTAGGTTCAATGATATCCTCGAATATGTCCGTTGTCTAACCGAACATCCGTATATTTTCGAACCGAGAAGTTACCTTACCATGTTCAAATTTTCAATGTAGTCTCCAAATATCTTCATGGTAGTTGTAACATTTGATAGAATTGAAATATTTGATAGAGAATGTGCCACAGACGCGTTTACCGTTGGTTCTTTCTTATTTGGTTGACAAAGGGCCTGGTAGCGGTGCTCGGACTCGGGTGCGGGCTGTGAGCGTACCTGGCCGGTCGCGGCCGGTATCTGCGAAGGTATCGCACGTCGCCGTCGCCGCAAACCTGTATTGTGGCGGTTTCCGGGAAGGCTCTTTGTTAGTCGCCGCGGCCCCCCTCGCTTGCATGCCCTGCATCGCGCTGCCATACTGCAGCGCTGCTATGGGAACGATCTCTCTTACAACGCGTCTCCTACATGTGCTGATTGTCACCGTTTATGTTTATTTGAATAATAATATCATTAGGTTGAGGTTTTAAGCGGAATATGGATAAGTCTCGTTATTAGTCACTAGCCCTCTATTACTGATTATATTCGATACCTAATATACAACGTCAACTTTTATTTACCTCTTCAGATAAAGCGAAACCCTTGCGAAAAATCAAACAGCCAAATTTTGAATGATCAACAGGCAACAAGGTTGATTATGTTACTGCTTATACAGCTGCAGCTGTTGAGTGCTGAAATGATAAAATAACCCCCTTATCTTATGAGGTCAGTGTACTGCAAAACGCTGATCTTTTTCATTGGAGACGGAAAGGTGATACCCATTACTTACCGCAGACATTTGGCTCGTCTACAAAGAGATAAGAAATCCACAGCCCAAAGATTCAGAATTATTTTTATACCTAATTGCCAAACGGGCTTTGATTCAAACTTTAAAGTGGCATGTTGCTGACAAGTATGATTTCAAAATGACGTAAATAATGCAGTTTACACTGCTCACACATTGTTATCGCAAATCGTTGATGTGTCAATTTCTAGAGGTCCCCAAAGTGTCCGTCCCGGTGCTCCTAATGAAGTGGCCATAAAACATACAAAACAACCATAGACATCCCACTGGGCCCAAATAAAAACCGACAGCTTGTCCTGACACGTTCAAACGACTCGATTTGTTGAACCGATTATTTTTAAAGCCCCTATTTAAAACTGCCCGTGAGCAGGTAGGAGTTCACTTTGTTTTACAAATCGTTGATCAGCTTATCGGATTACAATCGTGCAGGAATATTTTTGATATGCAAGGTGCATTCTATTATATTTTCGTCTTTTGCTTTGTCCTTTTCCCCATCATTCACATTTTGATCAGCCTTTTCTCTTACCTAACAACCAGCAGCCGGTCGTCATGTTGATTAACACAGTTTTATTTTTATTGTATAAACCCCAGTTTAGGTTATGTCTCGACTATAGAATGCAGATTTATAAATTGTGCCTCCAAATCAATGTTATGTGAAGGGGATGCTTGCATGCGCTCGACGCGGGTCTGCGCTGCTCACAACGGCCCGGTTTATTTATCTAATATATAAATCTCCCTCGCCTGCATACCTATTATTCTCTTTTCCCCCCGATTCGAGTGTGGAATACAATAATTCCTTTGTAAACGTTTTTTGTTCACATATTTCATTGTAGTTGTTACGGTGAGACAAGGTCCACTCCCTGGTGAATAGGCCGCTCAATTATTTTGTAGTGTCCCCACCCCAACACGAGAGGCTCTCGCCTTCTAACAATGCTGATGCGGGGATGAGATGTTTGCGCAACATTTCGTCACGGTGCATTACTTTCTACTCTTGAGCTATTTGTACATACCTATACAGCTCAATAAACAATAAAACGTGATGTTATGTCAAATTCTTGATATAAAATTTAGAAACCACCAAATCTACTTAGGTCATCCAACATCTCTGCGAGTTTACTTTTTACAAATAGACAGTTTTCTAGTTAACTTGTTGTTAACTTGCGAATACGTGGTTTCAAGTTCAATCGTTTATTAATTCAGCTATTTTGATTCATGATACCGTGCCTGTCTAGGTAATTCAACCGCGTTTTCCACGTGTTGCTTTAGTATGCTAGACGACATGCAATGGGATCCAGAGATCCATTCATAATTTGCCGTTTATAAAGTAGCCCGAGGTGAAACGATCGTTCACATTCCAGGACGGTCTCCGAATGCCTCACAAATTAGTTTCCATAGCATCTCGCTACCTGGATGTCTCGTCATCGCGTATCTCACGATCATTATCCGTCTCCTCTGATCTCTTGTGACAGTTCGCTGTGACATTGATGCCTCTTATTTCAAGCCTTAGTTTTTACCGCGACATCCTTCTAAAATTTAATGATAATGAGATTCGTCAAATTACAAATTGTAATATGATCAGGTCGACGCTCATGTTTTAAGCACCACTTAGTGTGTCTATTTTCTCGGAACAAATATTCAATGAGGGCATCGTCCACGTGTAAAACAGAAACGCGTGACTCTTGACAGCATGCGTAATGGCTGCGAGCCCTTCGGAAAGCCTGCGGAGTGTGATTCCGAGCGGAAATGTCAGTTTGTCGAGATCGAAAAGCTGCTGCCCGGTGACCAGACACCGCCTCGGTTCACACGCTGGTGTCTTTACTTCACAAATACTCGAGCATTTCTATTGGAATAGGCAATATTGACATGACATGGATCGTTGAGTGCGACGCTCCTCTGCACAGTGAACGGCGCGGTGTTAAAATGAGCCTTGGGGAACTTTTTATTTTATTACATGTTTTTGGATAATCCCGCTATTAGGTGCTTTTGAAAATATCATTGAACAAACATGCAAAGTCGAGATTAATCTCTTTACGAAGCTAAACATATATGTATCATAATCAAGAGTGATCTAATACAATGTTACGAGACCACCGTGTCAGACGTCAGCGAGGAATGTCGCAAGGAAACCTGACACCCTCACTTCGGGAGCAACGACGGAGACATGCATGTTAAACCATTTTATATGAACAAGGTGTCATAATACAAATGCATTCTACATATTGATGTCTCTGATATTTAAAGATAATCGAAACAAGGAATGTTGTTTTTTTTTTGCAGTGAGGCTCCAGTGCGCATACAGAATGCTCGAATCGATCGTGTCAAAGCTCCGGGCGTACGTCGAAACTTTTAATTCTGATTCGCATAATTCATGCAACAATAGACATTGCACAGTGGTCGATGTGTTTCGAGAAATGTGGCGCGGGCTCGTTATGACGCCGGCGCACGTCCGTCAAATGGCTTCATCGGGGAAATTAACATTCGGGCAGCATCTCGAGTCGCGCCGGGCTCGCAACCACCCGCGCAGGACCCGCGTCCCTCAAGCAAATATTGAATCTTCGTATTGGGACCTCCATAGTGGTGTCGCATTCCCACTGAGTAAATAAAAATGTTCGTTCATAACTTTTTTCTAGGGAACGCTTAATTTGATTCATTCATTCTCTGAACGGCTCTCAATAAGATCCAGTTGGCTGACCAGATCGTTGAAAAAGTAATTATTCGTTGTTATCTGACGTTGAACGATGTTAAGTGAAATTATTAATTCTCGACTACTGTAGGTAATTAATTTGTAATTGAGAAGCTTGCGGATTAGGAACTATATAACTATAAAATAAACTATATATAATACTATAAAATAGTACTTACCTATCCCATAAAAAAAACTAAAGGCACCGTTATAGATGTTCCTATTACCTAGGTAGAATCTATGTACGGTCTCGAGATTGTTGTTACTGTTACATTTACCTTGGAAGGCCGCAAGCTAAAAGCAATTTCTCAAACGTTACGTGGAAATGTAATGGAAAACCTAAAAATTAACATAAATATTTTGAGAAAAATTTCACATCTGACATTTGCAAATGGCCTTGGCTTGTACTATGAGCCAATCACATGACAACCATATCCATCTGGAAATATCAATTATTTTGTCTGTAAATTCTAATAAAAACACTGTGCATTCGCGTTCTTTAAATTAATAACCTGGGCCTTTTCAAGGCCAGAGTGAATAGGTATCTTCTAAGTCTGCGTGCTTCATCTTCGACCACATCGTCGCTTACCAACAGGCGAGTTGGTGGTCAAACGCGGACTTATCAGCGTTAAAAAAATAAAAATAAAAAAAAAATAAAAAAAAAACTTTATCAAAGCTCTTAGTACGCCCGTATCTAAGATATTAGAAGAGACAAACATTGCGATAGGTCGAGACCTTAAAGTCCAGTTTTCGTCGAAGTAGATTCTTCAAAAATAAACACATTAGTTACCAAAATACCAAAACGTTTTTAAAAAGGCAACTGAAAATAGATTCTGATAGATTAGCACGTAGAACCTCGTTCCGCGACGAGCAAGCCACTCTTGTGCAAGCGATGTTGTGTCTGTCGCCGTTTCACTTATGGCTATCCGATTCAGAGTGGAGGTAACAAAACTAATATATTAGGTCCTGGAATAACCCTCCTAGTCGTACTCTGCATTATGACCAGGGAGCGAAATCTAGTATCAAAACAATTGAAGCGTAATAGATATGGGTCATTGTTTTTTATCGAGTATTCGAGCTATCGATACGTTTTAGTTTTGAACTGTATTGCTCAACCGATGCGCCCGCTGTTTCACCCGTGTGAATAATATCCAACGTTTTATTTAAGGCCTAGAGTATCTGTATACCAAATTTCATCAAAATCCGTTAAGCTATTCGGCGTGAAGAAGTAACAAACTCACTCACAGAAATAGAATGGAGATATCTTATACGCTGGATTAACACATTAGGGTACTTTTCATCACCATCATCATCAATTGTTATCATTGTTCACGCGCAGCAGCAAGCGGCGCAGCTAGTTATACAGTTAAAAACTATCGATAGCTTGAATACTACTTGATTAAAAACAATGACCCATTTCAATTGTTTTGCCATGGCGTTCCGCTCTCTGATTATGACATACATAATATGACAAGATAAGATCCGTAATTTGATAGCCCCAGTACAACTATAATTTTTTAGGAGAGCCGAAACATGCATGACTCACATCATACCGTCGGACTGAGAGCTGGTTTCACTGTCTTAAGGCTGCGATCAACGGCCACAGATTATCACCTTCGCACGTTTTCAAAGTTTTATTATATTAAAAATCACTGAGTGATATTTTATTTTTTTTAATTAAAAAAACTATTTGGCATTATCTTTAGATTAGCAGATAAAGCAATTCATGTGTTGATATTATAATAATAGAATGACGGGGAAGGTAAAAAAATATCGACCTGATTCTATATCCTAAGATAAAATAGGTTTGCTTTAAAAAAACACGAAAAACAGTTTATTTTTCTATCTAATCTGCAATCCTATAAAATATCAATACAAAAATTGCTATAAAGTATTTGCAATGTTCATTAAAGGTACCTACATAGTTTCACATTAATTAAATTACATACCTATATTATATTAAATATGTTTTTGCTTGTATTTTGATTAGTTAATAAAGACATTTGCCACATTTTTTTAAAGTTAATTATGTTAAACTATATAACTGTAGTAAGTAGTAAGATATGAAAATATAACAAAAACGTACATTATCAGTTTTGGCGTGTCAAAGTTGTGTGAAAATTTGTTGCTGAGTTAAGCCCTTAAATAACATTAATCAAACATCATTCAAGTTAACTTTTTTATGTTTAAACAACCAATAAAAGCCTTATAAATATTGAGATACAGCCGAGTGGGTGACGCTAAATGACGGTTTAGCATCTTGATTGCCGACCTGTTATCTATCTTAATATATAAAAGCGAAATGCGTTTACTGACTGACTGACTGACTCATCACAAGCGAAAATTACTTGACCTACACCTACGAAGCTGAAATATGACAGGGAGATTTCTTATGGGGGGTGTAAAGGTCAGCTGAGAAATGATATTGCGAAAGGGCCGAATTCATATGAAGGTTGAAACTATATGAAAGTATACCCGCCCGAAGTGGCGGGCAACAGCAAAGTTTCTATTACAAACAAATCTATCTGCTAGTCTGTGGAATGCGCTGCCTGAATGGGTGTTCCCCGATAGTTACAATCTGGGTGTCTTCAAATCACGAGTGAATCGGTTTCTTCTAGGCAAGCGTGCTCCACCGTAGACCGCATCATCGTTTAACATCAAGCGAGTTGGCGGACATGGGCAAGCCTATTATTTATAAAAAAAATATAAAAAAAACATGTTTGTAGTAATTTACATAAGCTTTTTGCTGAGAATAATTATTATCTACAATAAGAGTAAAACGAGCCGGTCTTGCGCTAGAATTGCCCTAATGCAAGGTTATTTTTTGCATGCTAGAGACTATTTTGCGCGTTAAAGTAAGCCTAGAGTTGTATCCAAGTCAATTACTTGACCTTTGTAACTCCGAAAGGTTTCACTGGAATTATTGCGAACGATTAAGAAAATGATAGTCAGACAAATATACAAGGTTACGCGGAAAGGGTATACAAGCTGAAAGGGGTCCGTTATACCGTTATACTCATCATTATGAACAACGTTTACCATGGGACCAACTCTAAAATCATGAAAAAAGTATCAGCTGTTTTATATAATTTATCGAGTGTCAATAACCGTTTTCTATGGAACAACTGATATTTTTTTCGCTATTTCGGAGTTGGTAAGGCGAGGGGCTGCCTTAGTAAAACTTGTTCATAATAATAAGTACTATGGATCCCTTTCGGCTTAGTACACCCTTCTGTGTAACCCAGTAACCTAACTTGTAAAGAAATACCAAGTAAATACAGATAGAAAATAATTGTCAATATAAAAAACCGACTTCATGATTAGTAAGTGCTCGAACAAAATTATTGATGTTGCCATATCAACAGGCGCTCGAACTAATTTATTCGTATTATTGGAGCGGGTTAAAAATCACCTCTTCACGATAAAAAGAATCACGTAAATAAATCGGATCACAAAACGCGGAGTAATCGGTGTAAGTACATACATGCGTCATACATACATAACAAATAATAATTACCAATTTAAATAGCCGGCTCCAAAATGAGTAAGTAAACACCTACGCAATTTCGTTTACTTGGATATCTTGGATGTTTATCCAGTTATTTTGATTTAAAAATCAAACTACTGAACTGGTTTTAATGAAATTTCTATGGGAACAATTTGAAAGGGTATCCTTTCAAATAAAAGATAAAATCCAAATTGGTTTATAAATGACGGAGTTCTGAGGTAACAAACAGAAAAAAAAGAATTGAGAACCCCTCTACTTTTTTGAAGTCGGTCAAAAATATGAATCGTATTGACAATTGAAGTCTGTAACGATGTACCTTTATACCTAAAGACAATGTTTCCTACACCCGAATCAAAGATATTTTTCCCAGAATCTATGGCACGCTTGTAGGTAGGTAGGTCACTCTACATTTAATTTTAAAGTTTAGTTTAAAAACATTTTTTTTTTTCATAAAAGCTTATTTTTTATTTTAATTACATTTTAAACAATTTAAACAAAAACCTACAAGTAATTCTGAGTAAATGTTTTATACCAAGATATTAAGTTGGTAAACTGAATGTTAATTAGGATTTTCCATCGGAAACCTGTTTCCGACTTTGACTGATGTCTTATTTTTATGTAGGTTGTGCAGGAGTTTGTTATTATGATGTAGGTTTACTTAGCTTTGCATAAAATTAAATTCTCGAAGTTGTTTTATTACTGTGTTGCTATTACATATCATTGCATAATGCCCTTTGTGTTCTTCAATTTATAGAACAACACGGTTCATTCAGAACATTCAGATGTTCTCTGCAGTGCATCTCGAAATCGGCGAGTTCAATCAAATGCATTATGGGAATCAGCGTGTGTAGAGATTAGCAGGCACGCTTAGCTACCGAGAAGGCTAATTGCACGAGTGAGTCTGTCGATACATGGCCCGATTAGCGAGAACATGGTTGCGTGCGTCTAAGATCCGCCGACGGAGCCCGCGGGGGCTCCGCTGTCCAACTCACGCAATCACGCATATTGTGTGCTTTCTACTGCACGATACAAGCTGCCTCTACGTGTACTCACTCGTTTTTGTTTTTAATAGCTTTTCATGCTCATAGCTCCTCACTAGGACTCTCTGTATCGGGGATGCCATGCAACAAATACAAAGACGAGAACAACTTACACCTAGACCCAGAGCAGAAGTTTAATTTCGTCATTCAAACATCTGTACTACCTTTCTCTTGAGGTAGACGTCCTACCCTTTTCTGTGTTCCTATCACTGAGATAAACTAATCGTCCGTTGATTTAGATGTGTGTGAACAATCGGGTATACGTTGTAGCACTATACTTTGCTCTGTATGATGATCTGATGATATAATACAGTCAAACAATGATTTACATCACTGCAATATTTGGTGATTTTTCATCCTCGGCTATTATAATCAGCTTCAGTACCGGTTACCTTTGAAATTGTTCAACTCGTCTCGTGTGCCTGGTCACTGTCCTAAATCTGCAGCGTTGCTATCTCTTCGTACGATGTACATTTCAATAGCGCTTTAAAGCCATTACGAGAGAAATGATATCGTTAACCGAGTTAACGTTATCGCACGTGCATCTTGGCAGACCGAGCTTGCCAGGACTTATTATGCCGTCTCCGTGTCGCGCGTCCGTCGCCCCGTCCACCGCGGTGGGCGACATGTATTATCCACCGCTCACATGTCTGAATAACTTGCACTATCTTTACGGTTTCGCGAAATTATTCTTTATTACTCCTTTTATTTGAAAATTAAAATTGGCAGGCGTGTGAGCCGTTCCCAGGCATTATAATGACGTCGATACTGAGAAGCGTCCGTTAACCTTTGTTCCTGCGTAGACATCGCTGTCGCTCTATGAACGATCCTTATCGTCCGATTTCAAGAAAAGGAACGCCATCTGACCGGCGGCGGTGGCGGCGTGCCATCCAAATCGATCATTTCACGCACCCGCCGCGCATAATGAAACAGTCATTTCCGGCGGATTCTTCGAATCTAATATTTAATATTTCGCACAATCAAGCCCCATCGCGCCTGGACGGCGGAGCACGCACCACGACGCTGCGACCAGCCCTTATTAGTATTCGTCGCGTGACAAACAAATAATAAATTCTTGTGCACTTGCAGTTTCACGTAGTGCCAAGAAACCGCCACTGGCTACCGAATGCTAAATGGGTATTGTTCGATGGGCTACCACAAGTTACTAACCCGCCGCATTACGTATAAGGTGGCTACTGGCTACTGTCTTGTGTTTAGACTATTACGACAATGCATCAGAAAGCCAATGCTAAGTTTGGCTGTAGCGTGAACAATTTTGGTATTTGTATATGACGTATCTCTAGTGTAATTCCGCTTCTACGTCGCTTCGAGTACAATAAGGATAAATTACGGGTTCACTACCAACTGGGCCACCGGGCAGTCATAAATTTAAGCATGCACAAATTTTCAAACAATGTACTTATGTGATATTGTTCTTCGATGCGAGAACAATAGTAATTTTACGTGATAGGTTTGCCATAACCATAACTGGTGGACAGTTCCTGTTTCCGTTTAAGCTTTATACTCACACGATTAAAATACAAAGCATTGTCTATAATCAAACACCGGTAGCGTTACGTGTCCGTTTCACGTCCGATGTCTGCCCAAAATTAGGTAACAGACGTTGTCGCCAACCACTTGCCACGTCCGTCTGTGTCATCAAGTCGAAGGTAAAAGCTCATTACGCAGTCTGCGTTACGAACTTTTACGGCGACTTTGCAACTCATCAAAATACAGTCTAAATTTGTGGATGTTGATTCGAATATTCCGGAATAGCTTTTTTGTATTGGTTTTTGGTACTCACGGAGTTTGTTGGTTTTGTGGATATTGGACTAAAAGGTTATGATCCTGATCATTAGCAATTCAAGTGCAAATGATTATCGGAAGCATTCGATTAAGCTTTCGATTCGAATAAACTTCGTTATCGGAGACATTCGATTAAGCTTTGCCAAAATACGGCTACATCATCACTCGGGATCATGTTACATAAATGAAACATTTTCCTGCACTGTATTGATTCATTACCATTATCTTTAACTCGTGGACTATTAGTTAAATATTGGTTATAGTTCAGAGTAAGTATGTACATTGTTCATTGGCGTCGCTACAAATTTCTTGGTGTAGGTGAAAAATAAGTAGGTAATTGAGTCGTACTTGCAGTTTTTGCGTTAAGTGGTTTAGCGGTAGTGATTTTTTTAAAATAAAACATGAAGTAAACTCAAACTCAAAAATAATCTTAAAATTTGTTTTAAGTACCCAAGTACCGATTTTGAGAAAAGAATTTGCACCAGTTGAGGGCTGATTGCAGTTTATTAATCAGAAGTGACTTGAGTTTCGAATCAATGTTTAGACATTGATACGAAACTCAAGTCACGTTACTTAGGTAGTTTCACCTGAACGGAGCTTGGGAACAGTTTATTAATACGAGCCTTCAGATCAAGTAAAATTTTATTTGATCTGAGTACGGGTCTTAAACTCGAACGATAATTGTACTAAGGAATATTTCCCTTGATTGTCTGACAAAAGGAGATTGTAAAGCTAACAAATGAAGGGTCTTCGATGCCGGTACGACGTTCCCATGCGAGGTACTGCAGCCTGAGCATTCCTTGCCCTTACTCGCCTGCCAGAGGCACCTGGCTGATCCCGGATGTGCCATTACAGCCCGGGTCTACATTCCTGGGACACCGGGAACGCAAATACAAACTGCCGCCTTCCTCTTGGCGCTTTTTCACCACGATATCAGGACTCTGCACGCATGACAGACGTTCCCTCGCTGTAATTATTATGTAATTATAGTTCAGAGTCAGTTTTTCAAGTCGTAATTCAATTGAAAGGATTGCAGTAAGCAGCGCATTAAACTGTCTAGGTAACATTGATTAGGTTTTTGTTGAATTCTGCTGGCTCGTGTTTTCTGTTTTTACAGGCTTTTCACTGTTTCTATTTCTATGTCTAACTATCTTTGTGTGTATAATATCCTTTCAGTTCAAATCTTGCTATTGTTTTTTCGCCGACCACTTTCCTATTTCTGATCGAATACTGATATACTTACAGATTACAATAGTTGTCTGATCTGATGTTAGAGCCGGCGAAGGGCACTAGAACTTTCTAATGACTTATCACTGGCCCGTCGAGTTTAGATGCATACGAGTATGTTATGTTATCATGAGTACTTTTCAATACACATCATGAGAGTCTGATAATGAAGCTTGAAAATAACCGCTAGAACTTTCTAATTGCAATTGGTAGACCCGTCAAGTGTGGTAATTTTTTTATTGTGTTGATATCATAAATAAAGCATAATCAGCCTTTTGATAGTCCACTGCTGGTCTAAGGCCTACCCCCGAAAGAGCGATTGGACCATATCCACCACGCTGGCCCAGTTGCGGGTTGGTGGATTCACATACGTACGTTTCATATTTTTTCTCTGTACGTAGGTATGCAGGTTTCCTCACCATGATTTCCTTCACTTATATCGATTCGAGATATCATACATGATAGCGATCAAAAAGCCTGTTTTTTTTTCTGTTTTTAATGTAATAATTGCCTCCATTTCGCACATAACTCAAAACCCAAAGCCTGTGCAACGATGTAAATTAGATCTCTCGGAATGCTTAACTAAGCGTGCATACAAAAATGACGCAGCTTCAAGCGATTTGTCGAAAACTGAATCACATCCGGAGTGCATGCCTTCTAAAATTCAGGACAAGGTAATTTGAATTAACTCCGTCTATTCTACTGCGCCCTTTGTTCCTTTGTTATAAGAATCATATTATGTACTTTTTTCATTTTCTTTTTTTTTATCGCGGATAATTCTACGTTTGACCACCAAGCACCACTGCCTGTTGCACTTCTCGGAAATGTTATAATTTTTGGACTCACGTATGTTGGCCTCGGCTATGCCTCGGTCCATATTTTCATGCTCGTCTGTAAATGCTTGTTATCTGCCACTGCAGTAATGCAACTATCATTACAAGTCGTATTATTGTAAGCTGTAGGCGTTACAACCTGTTAAAATTAAAATCAAAGTGGCCGCCTAGGATTGTATAGCATTTTTCTCAAAAATTTCGTGGACATTCACGTAAAAACATAAGTACGTACATAAAGATTTCGGACTAATGTTCACATTTCATTAAAATGTTGCCTAAAAACTAAATTTCGGAAAAAAACATATATGGCCATGGCTTGTACTAGGAGCCAATCACAGGACACCAGGCCCACCTGGAAATATAATTTATTTTTGTAGGTAAATTCACACAATCTCTGTGCATTCGCCTTATTGTGAAAAAACGTAATTAAACCTCTTTGCACGTTGAAATATTGCACTGGACGTACCAACAAGGTGATATCAAAGGAGAAATAGGTCGCAAATTACTTACTTTAAAGTAGGTACAATAGTCAAGACTTTATAATAATGATAGTCGGAGTTTTCAAATTATAAAAACAGATTAAATACATGTTTGAAAATAAATATCTGGTGTTGCGTACTCTATTATACATTCTGGATAAGCAAAAGTTTACTGATTCTGAAACGCTAAAATGAAAAAACTTTATTTGTGCCAAACTTTTTTAAAGTTATGACCAAAAATAGCTTCACCATCCAATCATATCATATGTTGCATCCATCTTACTAACAGAACAGGTTGTTTTATTGAAATGGTATAATTTACTAAATAAAGGATATGTCGGTGTAGATCCCAACAATCGTACGTTACATGTGTAGCGGAGGATCGAGCACATGTGGGACACGACATACGGGACCCGAGCTATCGCTCCAAACAGGCCAGGAGATGCCGGTCCCACCGTTTCCCGCTCACCTGTTATGCGATCAACTTTTTGCCCGATACTTTGCGGTTTTTCTAATACAACCGTTCGATTCCCAACGTGCATCCCTAAACCGCACTAACTGTATGAAATTGCTACACTTGTTGTCTCGGGAACGTTAGTTATCACCGCTTAGTTCTACTCTTTCATTACCGCATAAGAATTTCAAAGCAAGCTGTACTTGTAATTACATACGTTTGTAGATATAATTGCACGCTATGCAAAAACGTTGCATCCCCGATGTTCAAGCTCTCGAGTACCGCGATGGCTTGTCGACAGAACCTGATCGTTTATTCGCATTTAGCACGTAACCAAACATTTATTCGATGACATTTCGAATGTATCTCTCTGTAATTTTCGTCAGAAATCGTCATAAATCAAGCATTTATCGCGAAGGGCGAGACGTGCTCAAAGTATGGCGTGTACGGCTGGCCACACTTACATTCAACGCCGAGGTGCTTCGTTTTGTCCCAATTTACAGTCACTGTTGAAAGGTTGAATTTAAAATGAATTTTTTGATTTGGTTTTGGTTGGATTTAAAATGAATTACGTGCACAGTTGGTCCATAAAGAAGGGTTATAAGAATTAGTCTCGCAGCGTATTTGTTGAAAACCCTGTATGACATCAAGAGAGCTTTGTGCAGGTCATTTTTTTAAGGTGCATAACAAAATTATTTGGAGAAAGTATCACTAAACACGACACATTAATTTATAATGATTTACTCCCTAATTACACCATCATTGTTATATTGAGCTCGTTTCGTGCTTTAAAAATTCGAACTGCATAAAGCATAAAGCAAAATCTCAATAATGACATTGACAGATGAGAAAGATTTGTTTTTTTTTGGCATCGCACATTAAGATATTCCGTCGATTCTGACGTCATCGCATATAAAAATACCGAAGTCTTAATTTATTTTTTTATATCTAGGGACACATGAAAAATGCCATCCTAAAATTGTCTTCACATGTTGAAAAAATAAAATAAAAACTATTTGCAAAAATAGTAAACTATTATTAACTTGTTATCAAAGATTTTCAGATAAAGTAAAATTCAAAGTTAGTACGTTAATACCAAAAAAGATATAACCGCTAATGCTGAGTAAGTACTATCGTTTCGCATCGCATCTATGTTGAAATAATTATATCGGATAGCATTGTAATAAAACGATAAAATTAATGCTTTTCAATTGAAAATGGTCATCGTTTTCCACATTCCATGAAAATTCAATTGCCTTTGAAAGTTCCCGCTAAGTGATCAAAATTGTACGCGTGCCCGGTCACGGTAGTTGCCCGCTGCAATAGGTTTGTCGGAACTGGCACCTACTGTTTTCCGTTTATGCAATTGTATCGTAGAGGTATTTCCAATTCCCACAATAAGTATATCATAATTATGATTATTGTCATAGGTGCGTGACGGCGAGCGGTGATTACTTGTACTGTGAGGGTCATTACGGACGGACTGTGTGACAAATGGGCCGTAGATACTATGTAACGGGGAGAAACTCTGTGGTGCCGTAATTGTAGCTGCATGGTTCAGACTTCAGAGAATCGGCTGCGACAAAGTGCCATCGTAAGCTCACGCAGTGTGTAGTACGCGAGGGGCTCTAGGAAGCAACCCTGTAAAATATTTATAAGCACACCATTGATGTAAGTAAATAGGGGGAAGATACGGGACGTACTTCTTGACGTGGAACGCACAATATAGGCACCGGGGCACAATCCACTTCAGTCACAACCGAACTGGCGTTTTGATAGCACGTGAATTACTTGTCAAAATTGTTTGTAATAAAGCAGCTAAAATTAATTCCTGCGTTTTCACAAGGTGCACCAACAGTTCGAAGACAAAAAACTAGTTTCACGGCATTACTTTTCACTCGTAAATACTTAAAAACAATTAACCTAATTTTCTTTAAATGTCACTTCTATGGTCTAGTGTAGTGTCTAATGGAGCGGTGAAGTTGACGCTTACAGTGTAGACGTCAACGTCGCCGCTGACTCGAGCCGAAACAGAGCCATATTTATCGGGTACACTGTGGGTACAATGTTTGGATGTCACGCGTCTTCCCTCTTTTTAAAACAGTCATTGAAGCCCACTTTTGATCCCAGTTCCCCGTACTTATTTGTATAACAAATCAGCGTTATACTTTGACAAGAACTATTCTTTTAATATTATTAAAATCTGTTCACAATTGTTGACGTAGGGTTCCGTAGTACCGTTATAAGTTCGTTCTGTCCGCCGTCCTAATCCTTTACAATCTTCTAATAAAATGTAAAACAAAAAAATATAAACACCGGCCAAATGCGAGTCGAGCAAGCGTTATAGATCCCAAAATGAATAAAAGAAAACATACTTTTTTGGTGTGGATACCTCGGTGAGTGAGTCCCACTCGCACTTGGCCGATGTTTATTTGTTGATTTTCTGTTAACTGCATGTCCTAGATTATGCAAAACTAGTAGGATAACAAAATAAACAAGAAAGTATGCTTTTCAAAAATGTGTGAAAATTGGGCACTGAGTTATGCCTTTAAATAAAATCTCAACTGTTAACTTCATGATACGAAATTACTTTCGTATTTTCTTTTATTTGATCGATAATTATTTTATCCGTCTCCATTTCCTTCTATGATAGTCTTTATTATTTATTACTAGCTGAATCCCGCTACTTCGTACGCGTAGAGCTCGGCCTTCGGCCTCGCTACTATAAACATATATGCTATAAACCTCACGGAGCCCGAGACCTTTCCAACGAATGCAAAACCGTGGAAATCGGTTCGTGCGTTCTGGAGTTACAGCGTCAGGAAGGAAAACCCGACTTATTTTTATATAGTAGATTAGTCTTAGTCTTTAGTCTTTTTCATGTCGTGTCAAGTGGCCAAACACTGCTTTTCCTTCTTATTGTTACTAGTATTTTTTTCTTGCACTGTCCAAAACTTCCTTGTTGACTTTTTTATACTCGCTTCATATTTTCAACGTCGAAAGTTACAAAAGAAGTCATATGTATGGTAACTAGGTACTATTCAAAATAGTAGACTGACAAAAACCGCGATCACCTTTTGGCCGCAACATAATCGTTCAAGTCCGTTAACCTCACAGAAATAAGACACTGCATAAACAGGATAACTAGTTAACTTTTTAGACGATTTGCTATAATTGCAAGTTTTTTGCGCGACCAAATTTCCAGTGAAATGACGTGATCAATGTCTCGCAAAAACCCGGACACGTTGTTCAGATACTGAACAAACAAAGAGAATGCATATGATTATAAATAGTCTAATGGATAATGTATCGTTAAAGACCATTACGTATTCCTGTAGATGTGATCATTAAGGATGAAATTGATACAGTCTGTTCTTATGGGATTCCCGGAACGCTAAGTTTCACTCTCTAAAGCTTTCATTGTGGCTATAAGGAAAACGTCTGGCTTGATGCACAATGCTTTATAGCTACAAAAAGGACGCAAGATAACGATAACTTGAATACAAATCTATCAAAAAAAGCTCTTTTTTTAAAAATAATTTACGAATATGTAAACAAAAGTTTGACCAAATTTTTTTATACAATGATACTTACTTAAAGTTTTTCTTTTGATAAAATGTGTATGCTTTTAAACACAATGTCACGTACCTAATAAAAACAAGCTGGACTTGTTTTGAAAGTCTTCTCAATTGCGAGTAATTTCTTTGAAAATTGGGAATAACTAATTTTCAATCTTCCGAGAATCGTTTCAATCAATACCGTCACTGGCTCTTGTAGCTTAGGAACGGGAAGGTTAATACTGTTTTGCGAGAGTAGGTACTGCCAGGCTATCCGAGAGAAAGTTACTTGGAAGATGATTGCCCCGACTCTGCGGTACCGGTAACGGACGCTCAGGCTGGCCCTGCACTACGATTCACGAGATTGGCGATACGATAGCGAACTTTATCAAACAGATACTCACATCACAGATCGTTGAAGTTGAAGCGAAAGTGGTAAGGGTCAGGACCGTCGATAATGTCTGACGTATAATTAAAAAGTGTATAATGAAATAGGTACCTAGCGAATTTGATTTAGCGAAGTTCAAACCACATGGAATAGACTTGTAAAAATTTGAGTTTCTAGAAAATTTTCTGAATTAATAATACCATTTCAGCTTGATCTCTCTGATCGAATGCCAGTTTATGGTATAGCAAAGAATAGCTTATGTTGGCATACAGAGGTGCACGCGTCGATGCACATAGGCATTATTCAGACTGCCTGACCCACTTATAATGTAAAATCTATCTCGGTAAACACTTAAGATGTACATTATCTAAATCTGTATAGATTTTCGTAAGTAAAAAAAAACTGCTGCTTTTCTTTTTCGCAAAGCCAGTTTGCTACTCGAGTTTTCTCTCTCTTATTATTATGTCCATACCATTTCCGCGTATTAGCGTATTATATAAAAAATCTAATGTTTCCGGCGAATTAAGATCGCAAAATTTGTGTCGGCCATGTTGAATTTTAGTGCCAAATTAAAATATCCTCGCAACAACGTACCGCGTGTTTCTGAGTAATAATGCGCAGCTCCGTAAGGTATAATGAGATAATTCGAGATATTGTGGTGTGCGTAGCCCTTTGTGTCAGAGCGGAGGCTGCTGGCGAATGATTTGTGGCGAGCGATGAGGGAGTGCAACCCGACACGGTCAAAGACCGGTTTGCTTTATTTCGGAAATATTCGCCGGTTTTTGCCGAGAGGGCTCGGCGGGCGCGCCGCTCTCTGAGCATGCATGACCTCATCACTAAACTCCTTTTATTTAAGCCTCTCCTATGCCATTTTTCTGAACCGCAGGCACAATATATATATCGAACGTAACGGGCAAATGACGTATCTATATATTATACATGCATTCAATATTTGCTACGATGGATATAAGAGGAATGTCGTTCATACCTGTACCTACTAGCAAACTCGAAGCTATATTACAAAGCGAACTTTCAAAAGCAAGTTTATAGAATGAAACGTTCAACACGAGGATGACAAAAGGTCTTGTTAGTGTTATGTCCCCTTAAAACTTACTGCCATATAATTATTTCTCTCTTTCTTTGCACTAATTACATTAATTTATCTCTTCGTTGGTAAATTGTTTACGACGTCGCGGTGGGATCGTTGCGGCTTTTTATACACATTCTCGGTATAGTTTTCACGATATAACAAGTAAACATTAATGTAGTACAGTGTCAGGCTCTGTTTATTGCGGACAGTTGTAAAAAGAGGAGCGCGGGCTAGGCGCCTGTAGAGCGCGAGCCGATGCGTTCGCACGCTGGACCGCATCTACGAGAGCATCATGAAAATAATTCCAGATATTATTATAAGAACTCGCAAACCTCTCATTAGCCATGTAGGTACGAGCGAAGCCACAGGCATCACTAGCAACTGTAATTTTCCAGGTAACAATATCATGCAATACATACTTTTAATAATAAACGCGCACAGTGCAAGTCGGGCTCGCGCATTGAGAGATCCGTACCACCACAAAATACAAAAAGACACCGTTACGCCCAGGCGGTCACCCATCCGAGTACCGACCGCGCCCGATGTTGTACATTATAGTTTTAAATACATACTTAAATATACAAATATATTTTGCCTATATACAAAAATCTATGGAGTGGGAAGTCGTCTACATGCACTCTTGATAAAGGAAAAATATTACAATTTGTAGTATGGGACCAATCGAAAACCGGCAAAAAATAAAGGTGTTCTATAAATAAACCGGCCAAGTGCGATTCGGGCTCCTGCACTGAGGGATCCGTACAACCACAAAATACAAAAAGTAGTGCAAAAAGACAACATCACGCTCCCATCACCCATCCAAGTTCTGACAGCGCCTTCCTTGCTTAATTTGGTGGTGAACAGAAATTTGTCACCTACTCGCACTTGGCCATTATTTATTATTTGTTTTTTACCTTAGAGTGTGTATACACACTATAATCATACCAAGTTTGACGCTTGTACGAATTACCGTTTTTACATTGGGTAATGCAGCGATTCGCACCGCAATGTGTTCGCACCATGGTGTGAATCGCTCAAGTGCTCTAAGATACAAAAATATGTTTAAAAAACGTTGTTGTATATAAGGACCTCCCTTTAGTTATTACTTTTGACTTTATTATTTTATCTTATTTAATCCACCGTAACATTACATATTCTGTGAAAATTTCAACTGACTATCTATTACGGTTTGAAATATACAGCTGTTAAAAGGTATCACGGTCAGACAGACAGACATCGTAGGCTTATTATGGTCCCATTTTTACCTTTTGGGTACGGAACCCTAAAAACAGCAAGTTTCTCTTTTTAACCGACTTCTTATTTATATGACACGGGAATTACTCGCCGGTTACTCCAAACACTATAGAGTGCAAAGCGAAACGCAGCCGCGCGCGCTCATTCACGTTGAAAAAAGACCGCCAAATGCGGTTGAAACTATAGTCGGAGTAACCGGCCTAATCATACGTGAGTAATTCCCGGTTGTCTGGAAGAGATCGCTCTTAGCGATAAGGCCACCGATTGATGCACTAGTTTATCTATCCATCCCGTGTTATATAAATATAATGTGTGAAAACCACGCCAGTTTCTATAGCAAGTTCCTCGTATACAACTTTAAAAAGTTGGGTAGCACTGCCTTTAATTCAAATCTGATTGATTTCGACGCGCTCGCGTGGCGTGACTCATTGCTTCCAAAAAGTTAAAAATATTCGCGTATCGTTCTCCCAGGGACACAGGGAGTGGAATAAAGTTGTAAACACACGCGTATGAAATATCTTCTCAGAAATTGACATGAGACCATTAGCGCAAATAATAGATTTAGTAAGATATACGCTCCCGGAGCGTAAGCTGCCTACGCGCGTTACTTACGGTCTAGTTGACATGACATTGAACTTATTTGAGTATCTACTTTATATATATTTTTTTTATTATATTTATATTTTGAGTAACTATAGACGTAATTCATACAGCGCTTAGGGTTGGATCTATTCTGCATGAGCGTTGTGGCGGTTAGGCAGCTGTTGAGTAGGGAATTCTTTGTTTAAGCCTATTGTAATGTAATTTTAATTTTTTCGACAAACGTATATTGTGTATCTGCGTAATGTCACTTAAATTGTCACTTTTTAAATTTATTTATCCGCTAGGACCTATAATTAGCTTCTGGATCTATTAAGATTGTTATATTTTTTAAGGCTGTTGGTCTTCCTTTGAAATAAATAAATATACGAAGGTAGCGCTAAAAAGAAATAAATCTTTTAGCGGTATTTATAATGGAATTCTATAAATAACGGCTCAATCTACACAGGGTTACGCGGAAAAGGTGTACTAAGCCGATAGGGGTCCATAATACCCATTATTATAAACAACTTTAACTATAAAATTAAGTAACTTTTAAACTCTCGCGATTTGAACTCATGTTTTAAATGTTTACCCTTTGGGGGGGGGGGGGGGGACCCGGGTATGCCCTAAAACTGCGACCAGAACCACCGGAGGATGGGCAGCAGCATCCTATTAGTGCACGGTGAACGTACTGCGATCCCCAAGCCGCCTGCCAAACGTGGGGATTATGGCAACAGCCCTCTCTAAGGGGAGGCCTTTGTCCAGCAGTGGACGTTTAATGGCTGCTGATGTGTGTTTAAATGTTTATCGGGATTTATCGCCCATTATTTTATTTAGGTATAAAAATAGATAGGTATGCCTGTTTCGACCGTGTACAACTTTTACTATGGAACCAAACCTGAAATTGCGAAAAAAATATCAATAGTTCCGAAGAGTACGGTCATTCACACTCAACAAAATGTATGGAGCAGCGGATATTTTTTCGCAGCGTCTGGTTTGGTCCCATAGTAAAAGTTGTTCACAATGACAAGAATAACTGACCCCTTCCGGCTTAGTATGTCCTTTCCGCGTAACCCTGTATATATTAAATGCGAAATATCAGTCATTCACAGACTGACTCGAAACAAAATCTCGAAAACACTTTGATCTATGAACCTGATTTGGCATTCCGTAGGGATCACCTAAGAAAAAAATGCGATAGGGTTGAATTAACGGGGGCAAACGGAGGTTGAAAGTTTATATGAAAGTCAACGCGTACTAAGTTGCGGGCACCAGCCTAGTTCTTTATATTTTAGTTGTTTTCCAACCTTGCTCTATTCCTTTGGTTACAATGTAGGTATTCTTAGTTTATTAATGGTTAATTAATAACAATAAAAAAACTCATGTGCTCTGAGCATCACATTACCTACCTAAAGATAAAGGACAAAAACGTATTATTTATTCATAAGAACTAAATATTTGCTTCTTCCATGCACCTGTTCTATCTATCATTGCGCCTAATTAAACTTACTATAGATGCGCACAATGCGCCTAAATAATTAAACTTTTTATCGATATCATCTGTATCGGGATTCCATTGAATGTCATCATGCCTAGGATTGACAATGGCAGCCATCGTCTGACAATACTAATCGGATAATTCCTCTATTATAAGCCCTAATACTGCGGACATTATTCTTCGGTTGAATATTACGAGTGCTTGTAACTTCTGCGAAACAATTCCAGGGCGGCCTTGCTATGAAACATCGCTCACGTGTTTGTTTTCCTTACGTACGATTCAAAAACGGCTCCCGCAAAATTTTACTGTTCGCGGGAATCGGTTACTTCGCGCGACGTTTTGTTTGCACAAGCCCGATTCGCTGAACGAATTACAGCTGTTTGATTTCGGCCTAGCCCGAATGTTTCGGAATCTAAACATTGGAGATGAACTCTCATCGTGACGCAGGTAGAGCGCCCGTGGCACGCGAGCGATGCGGCGTCGATTCGAGTTCGCGCATATGACGATTTCCTCATTGAGAATGCAATCCGGCGCGTTCTCGGAACAGCGGCTGTGATCAGCAGCTGCATAACGCGATCGCCGCTGCCGTGCCGGAATGAAGTTCCATTACTCGTTACCGGGAATTATTTCCTGCACATAGACACGCATAGATGTCATCTCGACTCCTAACGATACTGCCTTTAACAAAGGACATGACAATCTCACGAATGAGCCGCTACAATGTTCGCTCTTTAAACCTAAGTATGGTTATCTATGCGTAACTTTACTATACTCTGTTTGAGTTTTTTAGCTCTGATAACTGGAGAAATTTGTAAAAAGTTGAATGAATACCGAAAGTTCTGATTACTTTGGCTAGGTCTTAAGAGTGTATGTGCTTCGTGCGTCGTCATCTCGCTCGCGCATCACAAAATTTTTGAAGACATTAAATTGTTCATGTGTATGAAATCCAAGCTCAGAACGAATAAAGATAAATAACTTCACAAATGTTCAAAATTTTCACTGAGCAAACAAATTGTCAGGCGTAAAAATTGAATAGAAAAATAATTGTACTAGAATTGATTTTTGAGTACGTGAAACTTCGGTGAATCAAAATGAAAATTTTACTGCTTATTTGTTATTGTTATTTTCTGTGTTCGTTCTGTTTAGATTTTACATAAGAACATGCAATTTTTTTTTTCTTATAAGATTTTTGCTGATATGCTACAGTGAAATATTAAAAGAAAATCGATTTTATTCAAGTTTTCACAATGTACCAGACAGGGCTAAAAAAAAATGGACCGTGTATAACTGTCACAAAATACTAGTAAGTACGTATGCATAATACGGAGAGCTATTCAGTACTAAACTAACTGATGCAAATAATATATCTCAAAAATATGCACAGATATTCGTATGCACTCTACATTTCGCCTGAAGTACATCATTTGCGGTTTATTACGCGATAAAATCCCGTACGCCATTTAAAATTTCATAGCCTTATACGTCTTTCCTCGTTGGCTATAAATATTCATATTTTGTATCAAGTATAATTTATAATGGCACCCCAAAGCGACTTTTTCGTGTTTTCTCAATTATTCACCCCCAAATCAAATGTATGTGTATACTAAATAATATGATAATCTTAGAATAACTACACAAAGAAACCAAGTACATTCGCAAAATTTAAGCCATTCAAATGGTGTCATATATGACACCAAAAAAATTATTAAATTTTTACTATGACAATTTTCGCGGTGAAATCGTACCACAACAAATCAGAAAAGCAGCATAAGAGTTATGGTGTGACATTCCACAGGTAATCCATTAATTTTCTTGCTTAAATCGTTTAAAATACCAATCGAAACGTAAGCTACAAAGCGAATTTGTAGCTTACGTTTTGAGAAGGCGTTGTTTGGAAACCTACCTTCCCTGAGTAGTTATTCTAAGATGATAATACATTTTTACAAAAAAATAAAAACCGAGTTCACGGTATATAGCTAAATTTCAATAAACGAGATTCACTCCCTATCTTCTCGCATATAGAGGTGGAATATTTTCTTCAAATTGAAATGGGACCACTATCGATATATAGACTATTTGATAAAACAATTATCATATCGGTTCACGGGGAATGTATCGGGTAACATACACACGATGTACAATTTGATAAAACCGATGCGAAAACGAAACCCGATACGTAAATTCTATCCATCCAATGGTTGCCTGGAAGATATAGCTTTTAGCGTTAAGGCCGTCACTTGTGGCTCTAGCTCTTAAGTTTCTTTATTTGTAACTTTTCTTACTGGTGTGCAAAATAAAGAGTTCTCGGTTTCTTCTAGGCAAGCGTGCTCCATCGTAGACCGCGAGACATCCGGCGAGTTGGCGGTCAAACGCAAGCCTATTATTGAATTTAAAAAAAGTTTATATCTATCTAAAAAAAGTTTCCGTTGCAAATTGCGTTTTATTGTTCTAGGTTCAAAGACGGGGTAGCGTATCCATGGTCCGCTGGCGTTTCAAACCTGATCCTGTATCCTGAAGCAGCGAACCAGACGCTGTACTCGAGGAGAGCAGCTCGAGCCGACTCCGGCAACTACACCTGTCGACTCAGCAACGAAACACACTCGGAAACGCACACTGTCAGGCTTGAAATATTAGGTAAGCATTGAGTATGCATAAAATATTCTTTTTACCATACCCATTAGGAAATAGGTTAATTTTTCTTCAAAACGGAAGAGGGGAGCAAAATTGCAAGTACATAAAAAAAAGGTTTTATGAAGTATGATGATGATGACAAAAGATATACTACAATTATGACCAGGGGCCTTACGGACAACAGGTATTGCGGCACCAAACTAACGTTAGATCCGCTCAGTTGGAAAATCACGCGAACGTGAACCTTAACGCGCCCGGATACGGTTTTTCAGTCGCGTGATTTTCCAACTGAGCGGATCTAACGTTAGTTTGGTGCCGCAATACCTGTTGTCCGTAAGGCCCCAGGGCCACGCTCGTGCCGCAAATGTCACCCTCGTTAAATTTCTGTTCATTTACCACCGCGTGTGGTAATGTACTGTAGGTACACAAATATCAGTAGTAAGCGTTTATGCAAGTTCACTCATATTCTCAAAATAGAAACATGTCAAAAATGTGTTATGTGCAATTACTAACTCGCCAGCTATTGCATGAATTTGCTTTAATTACCACCAGTTTTTAATAAATAAGGTGATATTTTCCCAGACTGGTTGGAACATGCAGTTTTCCACTATCTAGAATCTATACGACGTCCGATGTCGATTTCTATTTCTATTTTCCTAGAAATGATTGAACCACTTTAAACATAGATTGCATATGCGATAGGCTCGCTTTTGGTTCGGCGTAAATGCTAATGAATGGTCGTTTAAAAACAATTTCAAAGGCATTTATGCTAGAATAAGTATATACTGTTGTTGTCAATATTGTTGTCAGTGTTGATTTGTAGATATATAACCTACAAATGCTATAATAATTGTCTCCAAAAATGTGTAAATGTTGTTCTGACGTTCAAAAGTATTTATTTTAGTATTTATTTTTGACCTATATTTATATTTTACAAAAGCTTTGTTCTATTAATAAAGAAATATTAACGTTAATTCTAAATTGGTCGCAGTCACGGATACATTACAATAACCGAGTAATGAAGGTTCTTGCTAAAAGATACTTCTTTGGCATAGAAAGATAACGTCCATAGATATAATGTTGCATTCACCATGCACATTTAAGTATTTATAATGCATTAGTGGTGTACCAATTTGAGGAATAAATAAATATGAATACCTAAGCATAAAATACATGACTATTTTGTTATTTTAGTTTGAACATGGTATATATGTATTTGTATATAGGTATTAGGTACCTACATTTGAAGTTTTCTTGGATGTAAGTACTTTTAATGATTTGGATTATTGTAACTAAGCATTTTTATACGTACGGGTGTTTTATTGTATTACCGACTATCTGCGCCCCGCGGTTTCACCCGCGTGGACATTCCCTCATGTACCTTTCATTTTACAGGGATTCAAATATAATCCTATGTCAAACAAATAAACACACTTTCGGTTTATAATTCATGGTCAAACGCTAGTCCAAATTGGCTAGGTTTTTTATGATGAAATCATCATAAAAAAATATTAGTATGATTCATACCAGTCTTTGGTATCAACCTGTCTTTATTTTTTGCATAAATATTGCGCATAAAAAGCAAATAAAAAGTCTTAAAAATCTTAAAAGTCCTAATCAAGATATTCAAAACTATGGATATTGGAGTCAGCGCTCTAAAATGTCCAAACTAAAACCGCACCACTATTTAGTAATCTCCGCATTTAGACTACTATTGTTGCAAGCTGAATTAAACATTGTTATTACGATATAGAATTTACATTGGTTTGCGAGTATTTATTAATGTATTTTCATATAGGTCATCTTAGTACACTTTTCTTGAATTTTGTACTAGAACCAACATCCATGTTTTTGTGAATCTATGGTCCAAAACCATAGAGTAATCTTTACCTAAACCATAGATATATATATATATAGCTTTCCTTACTTCTTAATTGGGAAATGACTTTCGAAAACCCACTGTGATATTGTTTTCCTCATGCTTTGGAATACAATTTGCCTATACTATGATATTTCGTGGAAAATACATGATTGTTGCAAGTGTGTCGCATTGTTTCACAGAAAAGCCGACGGATTCGCCGAGAACAATGTTCATATCGAAAGATCAGTGGGTCGAGGAGGGCGGCCGGGTGCGACTATACTGCGAGGCTCTCATCGGTAAGAATGACAATAATACGGTGATTGTGACACGTATATAGGCACCTAGGCACCGGCAAATATCTAATGGTCGCAGTCACCGGCTAGAGCTATTTTTTTTGCACATTTTTACATCTTCAAAAGAAAAAGTCGCTGTGTTGTAATAGAAAAAATTACGCTTGGGTATTATCTTTAGAATTATGTTGCAAACTTTTTAAAGTAATTTTTTTTGCAGAAGATTTCGTATAAACTACTTTTTCGAGTTTTTTTAATCTCCTCCATCATTCTATACAATATCAACATGAAAATTGCTGTATACTATTTGCGATGTCATATTATACTAATAATAATTCCCAATCTTTTATTTTTTTTAGTTAAAAACGTTGAAACGGTGCGGTCTACCTGCTCCAACGTAGACCGCATCATCCCTTAACATCAGGCGAGATGGTGGTCAAACGCAAGCCTATTATTTATTTAAAAAAAAATGGCGAATGAGATAGCCGTGCGCTTTTAAAAACGGCGGAATGAGGAAAATATAGCATACGGAAACATAACCAATCGCGCGGGTGAAATCCTCTCGTACCGCTACCTCTTCGGTCTTCCAAAGACACAAAAAATTGCCCATTGCGCACTTTTAAGATGTTTGCCAATCACTATATCTAGTATCTACCTACAATTTTTGTGCTCCGGCTTTAATTCTGTAAATAATATTCACTCCATGACATTTATCTAACTGCTGAAATGCATGGTGACATTGCCGAAATTGCCTAATTTTAATCAATTGTAACTTCATCATTATCAGCCTATCATGTTCCCACTGCTGGGACACAGGCCTTCTCTCAGAGACAGAGAGGGAGAGGACGGGTCTTACCATGTTGGTCCAATGCATGTTGGTGAATGTTATATAATTATGTCTTTGAACTTTGAGTTATTTTGAACATATCGGTTTGCTCACTATATTTTTCTTCGCCGTTTTTTAATCAAAAAGTATATTTTCATGGTTCTCAAATGGTGACCTATAAATTTAACAAAAACTTTAATAAAGTAATATTAATGGTTATTCTAAATTGGTCGCAGTCACGGATACATCACAATAACCGAGTAATGAAGGTTCTTGCTAAAGGATACTTCTTTAGCATAAAAAGTTAACGTCCATAGATATAATGTTGCACTCACCACACTTAAGTATTTATGATGCATTAGTGTACGGCGCATGCTAGGAATTCCCGATAATACCTGACGACTGGCCATTTCATAGAAAGTCTGGGTAAACCGCAGAATTCAGCGTTGTTTACTTGAGCTGGCGTGGGCGTGGGTAAGCTACTAGTAGTCTACGAGTCACTTATTTCAAACTTAAATGAAACATACAGCTTTATCTCGAACGTTTATTTTTAATATCTTTGGAATGTCAGATCGAAACTCTTTCCGTCTTACCACAAAAGATTTAAGCACGCTTTAGACAAGTGTTTAGCATATTTTTCGCAGTGAAACAATTGCTAAACACATGTCTAAAGCGTTCTTAAATCTTTTGTGGTAAGACGGATTGTCGTTTGAAGATTCATTTAAAGTCATTTGAGCTTTGCATGATGAAAAAATAAAACCAGACTTCACGCGAAGATGTTGAAATTAAATAAACGGGATTCTTATAAAAAATTGTCTATAATAAATAATTATTATAGATAATTGTTTTCTTCAAATTTGAACGGAGCTATCCTCGAAATAAAGGCTATGTATACAATGGAAAAAAAGTTGGCCTTCACTGGACGCCCGGCACATGTGAAACATGACGGCATAAGAGTTCATGTAGCTTGCCGTCACGGCATACGAGTCGGTTTTATTGCCAAGGCGCGCCAAAAGATGTTTCACATCAAAACGATCGTTAAAATTGGTTTTCAATCGGTGAATAAAACATGCAAATAAAAAAAATACAATCTAATTAAAACCTCCATTGAAGTTAGTTGAAATCGCGTGATTCCAGGAACAGCACTGGATGAATGGAAGGTGTTTAATTTAAAAAATTCTATAATTAATTTTCAGCAAGTGCGGCATTGTCCTGATGAATGGCACTGCTGTAATTGCACTCTTAGAACAAAGTAAAGCATTGAAAATGAGATGTTATTGGCAGGTCGTTCATACCTGGCGGACGCCCGCAGCGACCTCCGGTGGAGGAAGTTCTGGCCCAACGGCACTGATGGCGACCTGCTGCTCACACAGAACGAGATAAAGACTACACGGTGAGTTCCATTATCACATCACATAATTTCGCAAATTCACCATCTTCATGATTATAAATGCGATAGCAAACTCTTTGTAGGTATCTGCCTCTCTCTGTTGGTTTCCATTTCGTGACAAAATGGAAACCAACCTGTATATATCTGCCTCTATTTTTTCGTTTTCCTTTTCGTGACTGAATGGTTGAACCGATTTTGATCAAATTTGAAAAGAAAGTAGTGTACACTTAATAAGGTCAAACGAAGCATATTTTGTTTCTACGAAAAGTAGGGATACTGTAAAACTGAGGTGTATGTTAGAAAAAATTACCCACTCAAAATAATCATAGACTAAAATAGCTAAGATTGAAAACTTTGACATTTAATGCAAAACAATACCCGTCTTACCACAAAAGATTTAAGAACGCTTTAGACAAGTGTTTAGCAATTGTTTCACTGCGAAAAATATGCTAAACACTTGTCTTAAGCGTGCTTAAATCTTTTGTGGTAAGACGGTACATCTTTTGTATAAAAATTTGGTATATCAAAGTAAGAACAAATAATGATCCATGTTTGACAACTGTTGTACAATGTTATCGTATATGTATGTAAGACTGAGATGTTTGAATAACGATTTCATCACACTTTTACGACTTCCCAGAATGTCGCTATTGTCGCTAATGACTGTTCTTGATAAAAGAAAATTGAGATACAAATAATAGCATGAAGAAGAAAACGACAAAAATGTACGATGTGAAGTCTTATTTTGAAGTTACCTAATGAAGTATTGTTTTCATTTTCAACTGGTATTTTTTGCTTCGTTAGTTCCCTTTTTGATGCCATGTATGCTCGTTGGCATGTCTACATGGAATGCATGTATAAGTTAGTTCTCTTTTCAGTTTAATTACAATTCCTTTCGTTGGCCTAATTTTTTGTCTAATCGATTTTTTTGTGGCTCCGGAATTGACATATTTAACTGTCTGCCAACCTCTTAACCTACCTCTAAGACGTCATTGGTGTGAGGTTTAACAGCCCGAAGGGCCTCATAAAATAGAGTTATTAGGAGTGAGTTGTTGTTAGAAGTGGAAGATGTGTCAGGATCGTAGCAAGTGGAGAGATGTAGTCTCTGCCTACCCCAATGGGAAAGAGGCGTTACTAAAAGTATGTATGGATGTAAAATAAAGTTACATACATACAGTATTCCTCTAGAGTCTCTAGACCTTTCTTCGGTTCTTTTTTTCCTTTTTAGAGTTACGTACTGATTTTTAAAAAGTAAGTAACTCCAATTTTGAAATAATTTGTGATATGATGGCCCAACATCGAAACATTGAAGTAGAAAAAAAGTTAAACAAAGAATAAAACAAAAAAAAAAACTCTCTGACCTTGTCATGTATTGTATATTTTCTAGAGCTTTAGCTTTAGTTAAGTAGAGTACACATATAATTCTTATTTATATATTAAAAATGGGGTCCGTCAAAGATGTAATTTTTAGAGCTTTTTGTTACGGGTTCTATCTCAAAAACTAAATTAGCTATGAACTTAAAATATCTTTATAGTATGTGTCATATACTTTAGCATAAAATACTAAAAACAGGCCATGTGCGTGTCAGACTCGCGCTAACGATCCCAAACCGGAAGGAAATTAATGAGTTGTGTGATTAGTAGGTACGTAACCATCGGTGCGTGAGTCCATCTCGCACTTGGCCGGTTTTTTTGGCTTTTGCAATTATACCTAGATAACGTTTGCACAAATACGAACCGTGCCTCAAATAACGCGGCGGCCACCAATCTGAGCCGATAATTGGATATCTGATAGCGCACGTTTCATCAAAATGCAATTTTCTCGAGTGCCTATCTAATTTGAGTTAATCTATGTTGTAACACGTTATTGCAGCGTTTATTATAATTGTGCCATTTAGATATCTGCGCAAACCCTCCTAAGTCATATATACCGTAGAACTTTGCTGGGGTCTAACTCGCCTGAAACCAACCAACCAATGTACCAAAATGCCTGATACAAGGTGCACCTGATGTAGGTACCTACCAAGATAAAAAAATAGTATTACTAATGAATTTCAGAAACATACAGATGCGGACTATTTTGGAGATAATGACTAAATTCAAAATATATAAATATTCGGGAAAAATAAAAATGGACTTCCGCAAAATAACGCCTGATTCAATCAACTAAATATTCGGGACATTTTTTAAATTAAACTTAAGTATACAGTCTAACTAGCTCGTCATGACGACCTTTTTTGTAGTCGGTAAAAAAATCGAGATAACGGTGTTGTTACATTACACTATTACAATGTTGGTATAGTTTCGTTTCGTTCTAAACGAAAACCTTAATATCGTCTTTAATCAGCCTTAAACTGCGGCCTTATTATAGAAGTTTGATCGGGATCGAGATTGCATGCCGTCCCGTTTGCATCTATTTACTCGCACCACGTGCGTCAGTGAGATGGCACGCGATCGCGATCACGATCCGAATCATCCATAATAAGGCATCTGATACATAAATAAGGTTGAGCACAAAACCTTAAAGTATGAAGCTAAACCACAGCTATTGTTTCAGCGAGGACGTGAAAGACATAATCGGGTCGTACCTGATGATGGATCGAGTGTCGGCGCAGGACTACGGCACGTATGTGTGCCTCGTGCACAGCAACGAAGTGGTCTCGCGGAGCTACGTCACCGTGCACTATAGACGTAAGTTACAATTTTTCCAACTTTATTTTATTTTCATAGGTAAACTTACAGCTATGTAGAGTCTGTGTAAAAATAGAACCGTCGTAGGATTGAGGGCGCGCGTGTGCTGATTTACTGAATAAAACACCCTTCTTTCAACGTCGGCAGCTAAAAAGTAAAATTGATCCTTGCTATTTGTCTAAATAATCAATAGGTAGTCTGCAAAAAGAAAAGCGTCGTAGGTTGCAGTCGCGCGTGTGATAATTTACTGTTTTTATTTTACTTCCTCGTTTTCCACGGTGGTTCTCTTTTTGCACAGACTACAATAGGTAAAAAACAAATAAACAGGAGGCCAATTAAAAGTTTTCACAAATTGTTCAATGAAGCATTATTATGTTGATGTTTGATGTTTAGTACCGCAACTGTTTTTAATAAGTACTGTTTTTAGAAATAAATTATTAGATTTGATGTCGACTGTTTGTGTAAGTGTAAATTAAGAAATTGTAGGTAGGCCTCCCACTATACCGACCGACGACACTGTGAGAGTCGCGGGCTTCCAGCGGAGGCAGTGTGGAGGTTAAAGGGGAGGCCTATGTTCAGCAGTGGACGTCTTCTGACTGATGATGATGTTGATGAAGATGATGAAATTTAGAAATTTACCCCTTATTTACTGTCGATAAGCTAGGATTTCATCACAGACGCAAGGCTCCTTTGAATTTTTAATATTGTGCAATAACTCTTCAAAGAAAAGGCGAAAGTTATTATAAATGCTTAAATCTTATAAGATCTCGAACATCTCAAAGATTGTAGGTTTAATTAAATTTCTATGATCTAGTCTAGATGCTTATAAATAAATATTAAGCTTCCAAGAAGCCGCTATCTGAATCAAGAAAAGTATATGAACAATGTCCTATATTCGTCCGTTCCAAGAACGTTGTCTCTGAAAAATCTTGAACAATGTAGATATTGATATATTATTAGTGTATTTGCAGACAGTATTGTATTCTCTAAGTTGTTTTGACTCAGAAACTAAAAGTGGGCTGGAATTAAACTCCGCCCAGTACCGCCTACAGGCATTTCAAGTGATGACGTGAGTATGGTAGATTAGCTTTCCAGGAATCCGCACGTGTTCCTATGGGATTAACAATAATTTATACCCGTACATGATGCGTTATATTTTCAGCCTTAACTACATTAAGATTGAGATGATATTCCTGAATAAGGAGTTGATAGCTGCCTGTCGTATTACTTTACAATTTATATTCTTTCGAAGATTGATCATTTATCAATATGCTGCGTTCGCTAATTGTTTTCGTATTAAATAGTCTTAAGGGAGACGACGTCACAACGACTGCTCAAAATTATGGTCAAGAATTGCTAGAGGTAGAAAAGAGTTAAAGAAGTTGGAGGAGATCTATGCCAAATTAAGGCAGTCGGATAGGATAGGATAACGGTTACAACAAGTTAGATTAGTAAACATTTTGATGCTTATTTTTAGTTAGTTTGTATTTTTTAAGTACCTATTTTCTTATTAGTAGACACAAATGTATCACTTAAAGTGGCCAGAGGGCCAGAAGGAACTGTACACTGCAATACAGGCTCTAACGAGACGTGCAGGGTATAGTGATCCTAAAGGTACACCACTATACACCTAAGCAAATATTTGTACGCTAATAATATTACCACCACCAGTGTTTAAACGAAATAAAAAACTTATTATAAAAAATAAAAAAAAAAGTTTTGTATGAAATAAATCTCAGAAATATTATTTAAGTTATTTATTAATCTTCTTATACATTTACAATAGTAAAAGCAGAGCTAGGCTGCCGGTGGTCGGGGCTACAGATTGAGAAACCTCCTGGCTATGCGTACCGTGTCGAGAATCACTATTTCTGTACCTGAGAAGCCTTTGAAATCAAGGGTTATTATAATAACCCTTGATTTCAAATAACCCTTGATTTCAAAGGCTTCTCAGGTCTAGCCCGGACATTTGAGGGACATTGGTGGGGCCGACCGAAGCCAACATCGAGAGGCCTTGTTGAATATAAAATACAATTATGAAATGGGTATAAAAAGGAACATAGAACTCTTGGACTGTAGAGGCATGAACATTCTGGGCTATTGTGATGAGATCTTGATGGTTTTGAGCTGGTCTACAGTATGAGTTACAGCACCCGCCAATTATGCGCATGTCAAAATATTGTAGCGGGTGATTCTTGCTATATACCCACTAAATGGGTCCCCCATAAAGGCTGCCTTATATTAGCGCCAGAGGGGCAACATTGGCGTGGGGGTTATAGGGTGTCGAGAGGTGTGCTGCACTTTAACTAAACGCTACTCGCGTCTTAATGCCTTTAAACTTCCACCCTGGAGCTTAGGTTCTTAGCTCTTACAGTTTCCATCCTAGACAGCTGGTTAAGGAAAGCCAGGGGTCGTGGTCTCATTTAGCCCCATGGAATCGGGGCACGCGGTGTCGCCACTCATCGAACGGCATGCCAAAACCGCCCCTGTGTTTTATTATTATTATAATTAAGGAGCCTTGTATGAGGTATATAAAAAAAAACTTGGGTCAGAATCTTCATTATGTCGTGAACAGAACCACTACCGATTAATAGCTTTTTTGTCGTCGGTATTCAAATGTCAGCGCGATTACAAGAGGAATGTGGACTTGTAATGGAATTATTATAGTCCTTAAGTGATGGTTCCAAATAATTTTAACTTGTTTTACTATAATAACGCTTTTTGCCACGACCCAAGAAGATAATAAGTAGACTAAGTGTACGCTTCGAGCGATCATGAATGGTCTATTTGTTACACGGCAGGAGCAGGTGGTTTGCATAATTAGGTTATAAGAGAGGATATGAGACACGTTTCTATCTAGTTTCCTTATAGCCATCATCTTAAAATCATCATCTCCAAAGTTTTTTTTTATTATTCAAGAGGAAAATTTATTAAATAGAAAACTTTATGGACGGTAAACTTTTTTATTTTATGTAAGGTTAGACGAACGTTGAGTCTTTCGTTCGTATCGACCTAAAGAAAGTTCAAAGGCTACAGACGAGATTAAGCAACGTAAAGTCGTAAATATTTTCTTACCTCATTCAAAATAATTTATAAGGTTGTAATGGTATTTTATCTTAAAGATCTTTTTATGATGTTCTTCGGCTTATGTCCCAGGGCCTGTGTGTCGTACAGGAGTTCATCATCTTCAATCGACCACACTTGACACCATTATTTGTAGTCAAACGCCTCACTTGTAAACCTTCAAACCGACATCGCCTCCAGACTCCAGTGGGTCTTTTATACTTTGTTAGATAGACTACACCACGTGGTCTGTGGAAATTTCTGCATCCGTAATATGGTTATAAATATGTTTTATGTATATGTGTAGATGGTGTCGGAGCGAGCGGGGGCGCGTGGTGTGGCGGCGAGGCGGTGCCGTGGCGCGCGCTGGCGCTGGGTGCGGCGGGCGGCGCCCTGCTGCTGGTGTCTGCGGCTGCGCTGCGGCGACGCTGCGTGCCGCGGCTGCTGCTCGCCGCGAGACACGCGCGCGCACGGGCCGCCACGCCCGCGCATAGGGCTAGAGGTACCTTACTCAACTGCTTACTTGCTGAGTTGGCGCCATCACCCTGAACTAGCTCTTGGGTGTCAACAATAAAAAGTGCCAATCCCTCTCCACGGCGTCGTACCAGTGATAACTGTAACGTCCTATCGGATGTCCCAAGAAGAAAGCTCGATTCACCGTACCCTCAGATCAGACAAAATAAGGGAGATATGTCTTTGTACAATTATCGTTCGTGTTCAAATGTCCCTACTTTTCATTTAAAAACATCACTATACCGCTAAAACGGTAAGTACGGCTCGGATACAAATTTTTCACACACACTCTGAAAAACTAGCAGCGACACTTATGAACTAATCAATAGTCCACATGCAAAAAAGGCGGCAAGGCCGTCTGCAGGGTGAGTTCGACTAACGGCATTCAGGCTCATTTAGACCAGATGCGTTCGCACCCGCCACGTCACCTTACTATATCTCCCTTGTTTGAATATTCTGAGATTTTACCGTAACTCTATTAAAATACCGGACAAGTACGAGTAGGACTCGTGCTCTGAGGGTTCCGTTAGACGGAACCCACAGAGCGCGAGACCAAAAAAAAAACTAACTGAAGTTAAAATATTGAGAGACAAACTTAAGTTTGTAGTTGACAATAAGGTTCTTCCATACATTCCAACTACAAAATGTTAGTTTGTAATAGCAAAATAATTATTTTTAAATGATATAACTTCAAATTTATAACATTCGGATTTATTCCTATATATGTACTATGAGACCTCGCCTCTTGCCAATTTCATGATTCTAGGTCAACGGGAAGTATCCTATAGGTTTTGATTCCCCTGTGAAATCGCAAAATATACGACATAACGGAACCCTCAGAGCGCGAGACAAAAAAAAACTAACTGAAGTTAAAATATTGAAAGACAAACTTAAGTTTGTAGTTTTTTTTACTGGGCAAGTGCCTTTAATAACTAAACAAAATACAAGCTAAAACTAACACTACAAATACAGAAAATGTTAGAATGCCCATGGACCGTTGAAGGTCTAAAGACAATCGAAATGCTCAAGCCCACTACCAGTTGGCAGCGTACCCAACATGCTGGCGGCATTACCACGTTGAATGGCAATGCTAATGCGTTGAGCCAGAAACACGCCAGCATTTTGGTCACGCGTCGCATTAACCAGGCGCTCTGAAAGATTTTTGAAAATGAGGTGAGCTCCCGGTCCCGAAGGGCCCAATGTCTCGACCCCAAACGCCTCAAATAAGTAACCACTGCCGAAGTTAGCATATTTGCGACGCTTGTGCTGCTCTGCCGAATTGGCAGCTGCGCCAGCCCTACCCTGTGTCTCAGGAAGATGTGACGGCGCCAAAGTATCGACACAAGTTGCGTCCCATACAAGGGGCCGCCCCAACCTCCAGGGCACAAGTGTCATACCGTCAGGCCTCCTTCCATCGTCACGCGCAAGACCACTCGGTTCGAGCACAGCTGCGACATTGGCGGTGGAAAGTGCCCTGCGTATGATGTCGTTCAGGCTAGCGTGTCGGCCAATACGACCAGCGCTTCTCGAGCAAGAGAGACCATGGTGACCGAGCTGGTCAACAGCAGTACCACACTGACAGCGATGGGCCTCACAGCACCTTGCACCCAAGCGTAAGCTGACAGCTAGACGAAATGCGGTTGGATCTAAAAGGCTACCTGTGTTAAAAGAGGGCATGGCTTGCAACCAAAGTCCCGATTCCCAAACAGAGACAGTTTGTAGTTGACAATAAGGTTCTTCCATACATTCCAACTACAAAATGTAAGTTTGTAATAGCAAAATAATTATTTTTATGATATAATTTCAAATTTATAACTTTCGGATTTATTCCTATATATGTACTATGAGACCTTGCCTCTTGCCAAATTTCATGATTCTAGGTCAACGGGAAGTACCCTATAGGTTTTGATTCCCCTGTGAAATCGCAAAATATACGACATAACGGAACCCTCAGAGCGCAAGACAAAAAAAAAAACTAACTGAAGTTAAAATATTGAAAGACAAACTTAAGTTTGTAGTTGACAATAAGCTTCTTCCATACATTCCAACTACAAAATGTAAGTTTGTAATAGCAAAATAATTATTTTTATATGAAATAACTTCAAATTTATAACTTTCGGATTTATTCCTATATGTGTACTATAAGACCTTGCCTCTTGCCAAATTTCATGATTCTAGGTCATCGGGTAGTACCCTATAGGTTTTGATTCCTCTGTGAAATCGCAAAATATACGACATAAACGTTCATATCTTTTGATTGCTTTGACTTACAACTTTTATTTTTTTACAGCCGAAAGAAACCGTAGACTCAAGTATTTAGTATAAATTTCAACTTGCTACCTTTACGCGTTCTTGAGAAAAAGGGTCTTGACAGACGGACAGACAGACAGACGGACAACGAAGTGATCCTATAAGGGTTCCGTTTTTTCCTTTTGAGGTACGGAACCCTAAAAATGGATCGCTCGAGGCTGTGGCGGAAAAATATAATGGTATTTGAAGGGCGGATAGAATTTCGACAATGTCAAAACATGATTATGCCAAGTCAAAAAGTACCAATAAATTTATTGCTGCGCAAAAACGCCTTCGATCTTATTCAGCCACTTGGTATCATTTTGTGTGGTTTATTCCAGTGCTAGAGAAAGAGTTCGACGTGCTGGTGTGCTGGACGGCGGTGGACGGGGAGTTGGTTCGCGGCGCTTTACTTCCCACTCTAAAACTGAAGTACAAGTACCGCGTGCACTCTGTACCGCTCTCCACGCAACCTGACACCTGTGAGTATGCAGTTAACATAATATGTCAAAAACAAATTACTTTAAACAAATTCGACGTTCAGTTATAGACTTAAAACATGGCATGTGTCTAGGTGACAATTAAAACATGTGTTCAATCGCGAAAGTTGATAGACTCACGCAAACCTTATAACTCGGTCACTAATTGTAAGACCAGATCCCAATCTCAGAAATGAAAGCGTGATTTGTAATTTATAAGGATTTATTACTTAATCGCAATATCAACATGTTGTCTTTTCAATGTATGTTTTTCAACTGATCAAATTTGTATTACTGACGTTGGCATTTCAAGTTCAGTATCCATCAAATCATAAATCAAATGTTGCCATCTGAATAAAGTGTGTAACATCGTAGGGTACGAATGAAAAACATGGCAATAAACTATTATTAGTCTTACATAATAAACGCTCAATCGCCGTTCATGACGTCTCGGAAGGTGATTGGGCGTCGGTTGATTGACATGGCGTGAACATACTTGATTGACTTGATCTGCGGTTTGGTTCGGAAGGGTTTTCGGAAGATATTTTTTCAACTACCCGCGTTTTCCCACTTATTTCGTCTCGCTCTCACTTTGCCGGTCCTTTGACTCGCGTCCTTAGACGAGGAGCATGACATGCGGCTGGACGATAAACGTAGTCACACTAGTTTCTTCCTATTTCCCTTGCTATTAGTGGTGTGTGACTGCGCAGTCATTATCATCATTCTCAGCCTATCATGTGCCCACTGCTGGGACACAAAGCCTTCTCTCAGAGAGGAGAGATGGGCCCTAATCCACCATGCTGGCCCAGTGCATGTTGGTGAATGTCATATATGTATCTGTAAACTTTCTTTTAAGATTCTTGGACATACCGGTTTCCTCACGATGTTTTCCTTGGCCGTTTTTGAGCGATGGCTTCGAAATCTGAACTTAATTTTTTTATTATATCAGCCTGCATCGTCCCACTGTAGGGCAAAGGCCTCCCTCAAACAAAATTTAAATACTGAGTATTTAAGTACTAAATAAGTTATTGGTGCAGGGTCGAGGATCGAACCGGGTGCCGTCAGATTGTAAAGCGCACACGCCGCTGGTCGGCCACCATCGCTACATATAATAGTGTAATCTGTGTGTTAGGGTACAGCGAGTTGGTGAGCGAGACGCCGCGCTGCCGGTCGCTGGTGGCGGTGCTGTCTCCGGCGCAGTACTCCCCGCAGCAGCTGATCACTGCGCTGCACCAGCTGCGCTCGCTGCCGCTGCCGCCCGTCGTCGTACTGCTGCAGGTACACTCGTCATGAGGGTCGTCCGCACGGACGGAAACTTTATTGAATGACTACGCTGTTGGTCTCGGATAGCCCTGACATCTTGACCGGGCGGTTGACAAACGTAGAAGGCGTTGGGCCTAAAGGACGGAAACCTGTCGCGACCACTGTATTTATACTACTTCTTCGACGAAGGAAACTGAAACCGAATGATTTTGTATTTTTTTTAAACATTCTGGGAACAAACTGTTTGAATTTTTTTGCTTCGATATAAAGAAAGAAGTCCTTTATTAGATTATTCTTTACATTTCGCGTTCTAAAGTCGTAGTCATCACATAACTGAATATAAGACATATAAACAAAAAAAGTTACATCTGATACGTAATACCTACAAGAGTTAAATAAAAATTTTAAGAAGAAATTCGTTTAAGTTTGTTTTCGTGAAAACTTTTTTGGCTTTTGTGCAACCATTCATCCTATATCTAAGTAATGTGTTAATTAGCAGCATCAAAGAAAAAAGAGCTATTTCTATATGCAGTAGCTTATAATAATCAATTACCGAGATGGACAACTTTCTAGCTTTTGCGCTTTGCGGGTATCGCCAGCTTGATTTTATTTCATTGTTAGTCGGTCGGTGGTCTCGCGTTTTCGGCGGCCGATGGTGTCGCACCGCTCGCACCGCCACTGGTCGCGGCGCGTGTCATCATGCTGATTCTACTGAAGCGATGGTCGTGGATAGAGATGGTAACGTGTGTTCCGTGTGCAGGACCTGCCGAAGCTGAAGCGCGAGGGCAAGGAGTGGTGCGCGCGGCTCGTGTCGGAGCTGCGCGGCACGCGGCTGGTGGCGTGGCGGCACGTGCACGAGCGCGCCTTCTGGACGCAGCTGCGGCTCGCGCTGCCGCTGCCGCCGCCGCACTTCAACACACCCACGCAGGTACTGTCACACCCACCGCACCGCTCGCTCTGCTATACTATACTACCTATCACACCCACCGCACTGCACCGCTCGCTCGGCTATACTACTTATCACAGGTACTAGAACAGTCTATAAACTGATACCATCGGAGATGTACAGATCGTGCCTATACTATTTCAAAACTTACCAGAAACTCTCTTAAAATAGCTTGGTTGATTTAGTGGTAATTTTGAAATCAATTTTTTTTTGTGATATTTTTTATTTTTCATTTTACCTTTTTTTCTAAAATTTCTAAGTGGTAATCCGAATATCTGTAGAATGTCATCTCAGATCTGTTCCTAACGGGTGCCTTATCTTTTGTGCCCTTACTGTCCGCTTTAAAGCCCTCTACGCCACAAATTAACAAATTTGTAGGTCAATAGTTTCTTTTTTTGTAACTGAAAATCACCAACTTGATCCTCAGAAAATGTAACTTCCTTTTAGGTGTTGCTACGTTCAATATCTCTTGTCGAAGGCAGCGCATGATAAAATTGTTTGCGAAAGCTTCCAAGGACCATATTGTGTATAATCAAAGTCAAAGTCTAGATTACTCGTTCCTAGAATCGATTTTTCAAAACCTTTTTTGACTGTGAAGCGATCTTTAAAATTAGTTTTATTGCGTTATTTCAGGACCATGTGTATAATAAAGTCAAGGACTAAGATTAATCGTTCCTATCACATTTATTGTCTCGTTTCAGGAGAAACCCACCCCACCAACAGTGACGATAGAAACGGACGACAATAAGAACTCTCGCTCCGGGAGCCTAACAGCGCTCGTGTAAACAACGCCACCCAAGCGACATGCCAAAGCTCGGTGGGCTGCTTCATACGACGGCAGCTACGTACCGTGTATATACGGTGGAACTAGACAACTAGTTCAAAGAAACTACGTACATAGAGAAAAATCATCTTTTTAGTCACTTTTGAATGTTTAAAGTCATCCGCTGCTCGATCGGAACAGTTGGAATCGACGTTAAAATGAAAGTAGAACTATTATAGTTGATTAATGGTGCGTATTCCCTTGAACGTGTTGTTGACCGATATAAGTTAGTGGTAGTAGTGTGAAACACTCGGCGCCAGTACTGATGAGCAAGGTCGCTGCCTGTGCTGCCAATCTGTTCCAAGACTGTGAATAGTTATAATCTATTTTGTAATACCCAATTATCACATAACGAAACATTAGGTTATAGGACGATACGGAATCTGTATACAGTTTTCTAAGATCTCAGTATCTCCCCTCTTCTGACTACTTATCTGTTTTCCAATTTCTCTTGTGCCAAACAAAGAGAAGCTATCATGACAATGTTATTCTTAAGGTTTCGTCTTACGGTTGTATTATATTTATTTTATTTATCTTTCCATTTCTGACTATGTTAGCGTTTGTCGCATATGTTTTATAGTAGAATAAGCGATCTAACGACTGTAGCTATGTTGGCACGCGTTTCCTGTATCGATAAAGGGGTTGGTACAAACTGATGGCGCTAGCATTGGAAGTACCTTTATTAAAGGGTTTCTTGTACATGAAAAGGTCATGACAAGGGTTACCATTAAAAAAATTGAAAAGGACATTTTAGTATGTTAATTAATTTTTGAAAGAAAATGTTGTTTTGTGATTTGTGAGACGTTAATCAAAATTAAAGACTTATTATATCGCCCAAGATAAAAAAGCCGGACATAATCCGGACGGACTGTAACCCGTATCATGACAAATTTCCCATAAGGTACAAGCGATGCTAGCGCCACTGTGACAGTTGCCCACCCCACCCCATTCGCACACAAAGTGTGATAGGTATAAAACATGTGTGACTTGTATGTAAGTGATCTATTTATGTTCTCATTGTAATTTTGTATTAGTTAATTTATGTTGATTGTGAACAGCGGAGTGAAGTTTGTTGAATTGAGATGATAGATGAGTTCTGTGATAATCGAAGTGTGCATATTGTTCAAACCGTCACCAGTGTATAGAGGTCCTTAGCTTGTATTATACGTAACGACTTCCATTTCTCTTAACCTAAGAATTCGCTATGGACTTTTATATACTGTTGATTCTTTGTTTCTTTTATTTTTATACTTTCAATACTAATTAGCATGTTAAAGTACTTGTATTGATGTAAATATTATAATTACGATTTTGAGAGTATTTCGCAAATTATCGCATTAGTTTAGGATTCGAAGAAGCTAAGCAGTTAATAGTTTTAATATGAAATGTTTGTAGTATTATGTTTTCGCGTTGCATTCCATAGAAAAATGGTTATTTGAATACGGTTTAAGTTCATTGTGGAAGATGCGAAATAAAGTAAAAATTTAATACGAACAATGTTGTTTTATTCACTTTTTTGAATTAAAATTAGTTCTAGTTCAGATATTTGGGATGTTGGCAATTTTTTTTAACTATTCTTCAAACTACTAGTAAAAAAATAGTAAACTTCGTGTGATTTGATAAAACTTGTTAACAAGTAGTTTTACTTAGGTATATCAAAATTAGAGACGGATTTTTTAGTAAACTTTTTTTTATAGTTGAGATTAAATAAGCACTTCGCATGCCGTACATGCACTGCAAATTTTTCACAAAATATGTAACGTTAAAACTAAAGGCACTCCCCCATACAACAAACGTGTAAAAAAGGTAACAGTAATATGTATAAGCGTCAAACTTGGCATGATTATAGTACACACTAAGTGTAAAAACAAATAATAAATACTGGCCAAGTGCGAGTCGGTGGCAAATTTCTATTCTCCGAAGCTATGTAACGTCGGGCGCGCTCGGTACTTGGATGGGTGGCCGCCTGTGTGTGATGTCTTTTTACACTACTTTTTGTACTTTAGTAATTAACTATTTATGTGATGGCACGGAACCACGGAACACTATTGCTTAAAGAGTAACCCTCAGTGCGCGACCCCGACTTGCACTTTGCCGGCTTATTTTAAATCGTGTATAAGTTTGCGTTTGACTATCAATTCGCCTCTTGGGTGTAGCTTGGGTGCGTTTAGGTAAAAGCGGCAGAAGGAAAAATCGGCGTATCTATATATTTGTACACACTACAACCAATCGCGTACTAGCTCGAACGACATCCTTACGTACGTACCCCCTTCGGTTCACCAAAGAAACCTAAAATCGACTATTACGAAGTCAATGTAATTTTTTAGGTACATTTCTTTGCCGGCATGTCGTAAGCGATATGTGGTCGAAGATGAAGCCCACAGACTTACAGATTATTCCTATTTCTATACCTATACCTTTATTACTCTTGATCAGATATACCTATGTATAATTATTTCAAAAAGGAATAAAAAAACATAAGAGTTACGACAAAATCATTTACTGTTGCAACAAACAACAAACACTTAGCGCTATTTCGGTCTGAAAACGGCAGCGTTGTAAAACATTATTTTAATAATTCCTTATCACATTGGATTGATAAAATTACCCTAAAATAAATATTGTCTAAAATTGAATTAAATAAAAAAATATTCGAAAATTAAGCATCAAAATTGAGCACTCATAGTGCATAAGATCGATTTACAATTGAGATTTTGAAATATGCATTAAGTACATTAATAACTGAGAACTGTCCGAGATTACCTGTAATTTACTTAACATTTAAGTACAAAAGGTATCTATTTATAGGCACTAAGTAACACGCTTTAAAGCTCATTCACATTCTTAGATCATGAACGTACACAAACTACAACAAAAAAATATTTTCGAGTAAATATTTGGCATAAAGTTTAGAATTTAGTTTCAATTTCACTTATGTTTTGGTACCAGACGTTCGACGTTTCAAATCTTCAGCTATAGTATACAATAACCTATTCTTATAAATAGTTAATCAAATTAAACTAATACATTAATAATTGTGATATAAATAACATTAACTGTGATATTCGTAAGTAGATGCGTTTCACTTATCGATCAATAAATCGTGATGGAACAAGCATCACTCCATGCATTAAATAATAATTGAACATAATTTCAGATCGTTTGTACGTTGTAGATAGTAGGAACGTTACCTAGCAACTAATAGTGATTAACCTAAGCGGGAGGGTCGGGCCGTGAGGAGTCGCTCGGTCCGGGCTCCGCTCCCGGCCCGGGTTCCGTCGGTGCAGAACTCGAAGGCCCAGAGGTACTTGATACTCCGTATTTTTTCTCGTAAGCCTGAAAGAGAAATTCTCGTTTACAACTTTTTAGTAAATTCAACTCTAAACAACACAAAAGCATGGTTATGCAAAGTGCTCATAAATAATAGCGACCTTATTATGGATCTCTATATTTTGTGATTCTGATTGTGACCTGCACGCATCTAAGGGCCACTAGCGATTTTTAACATCAAAATCGCGCGTTTTGGCGAATAGCTGCGTTTAAAAATATCAATTTTGAGAATTGTATTTCACTTGGAATAGGGGAAGTTACGCACATAGGCTACACTGCGCCGAAAGGAGGTAAATATTAAACAGGGTTACGCACATAGGCTACAATGTGCCGAAAGGAGGTCATTATTAAGCTGTGTTAGGCACACAGGCTACACTGCGCCGAAAGGAGGTATAAGCTTTCGGCGCAGTATAGCCTATCTATGTGTAAAAATAAATAAATAAAAATTATTATTTTTTTATTTAAATTTAATATATATCAATAATAAATTTAAGACGCAGCGTAGGTAGGCCTCCCACTAGATGGACCGACGACATAGTGAGAGTCGCTGGCATCCAGTGGATGCAAAATTTAATTTAAATTAAAACCATGTCCCGCAGATGCCAAACCCTTACTAAGTTACTGCGACTGGCATCCGGGTGTGTGCGGAGAGTAGCGTTAGGCACTTTGGCAGTGCGTTCAGTGCGTGAGGAGTGATAAAGGAGTGTAAAGTCTAACCTCTTTGGCGACCCTGTCCAAGTTGCTGGCCATGTTGCGTCCGGTCTGGTCGACCATGGAGCGCAGCACGCCGTCGCGCCGCTGCAGCAACACGTGCGGGTGATCGAACTCCACCAGCTGACCCGCGTCCATCACCATCACCTTCACAACATATCACGAACATAAATAAACAACGCTATCACAATCATAGTTCCATGTTAGAATATAATATGCTACGGAACTCATTATGTTTTATTTTAAATTGTTGTAACGGGTTAAGTTTTTTTTTTAGATTGGTTTTATCTACGTTTGGCGACCAACTCGCCTGATGGTAAGCGACGGTGTGGCCGAGGGCGGAACACGTTGATCTAGGAGAAATCGATCACTCTAGCCTTGAAGAAGCCTAAATTGTAGTTCTCAGGAAACAAGGAGGATGGCATAGCGGGGAAGTTAGTATACCAAAGTTACGAGTACTTACTTTATCTGAGTCCATCACCGTGTGTAGACGATGCGCTATCGTAAGTACGGTGCAGTCGGCGAATTTGCTTCTTATTGTCACTTGAATCAGGGCGTCCGTGCTAAAAAAGGCAAACAGCATATTTATTTTCTAAAATATTAGCATTTGCACAATTGATAGGTTACTATGTTTCACTTAAAAATTAACCATAAAAAAACAATCAAGAGTTAACTTTAATAATAAATACATTTGACATAAAAGGCCCGCGTGAGACACACAGCTGCCGCTGTCCCACGGAGAAGTTACTGCCTCCCTGCGACTGGCGCGGGTTGACTCAGTTATATTACTCACCGAGGGTCGACGTTGGCGGTGGCTTCATCGAGCACGAGCAGCCGGTTGCGGCGCACGATGGCTCGCGCCAGGCACACCAGCTGCCGCTGTCCCACGGAGAAGTTACTGCCACCTTCTGACATACGCGAGCTGAGACCTGCGGGCAGCTCGTTCACTGCTTCTTTTAGCTCAACCTATTTAACAAAAAAATATTGCTATATGTCTGTGCATATACTGCAAAGTCGAAATAACCTTAAATAGTCTTCATTAGCAAAATTATATTTTTGAAAGTTTAAACCTATAGCTCTGTGGCTAAGGGCAATGACCCGAAACGTTATGCAGGGGCCTTATTATGATTCTTTGATCGGGATTGAGATAGCATGCCGTCCCGTTCGTATCTATTTACTCGCACCACGTGCGTAAGTGAGATGGCACGCGATCGCGATCACGATCCGAATCATCCATAATAAGACAGCAGGTTCGAATCTTGCCAGTCATCGAACTATTCAATTGTCTATCATACTTAATACTATAAATGCGAAAGTGACTGATACTTCCTCTTTCACGTAGCAACAGAGCAACGGATCATCTCGATTTTTCGCATATAGTTGGAGGGCCGGAGTGTGACATCGGATACTTTCAATCCCGGAAAATGTATGGTTCCAGATGGAATGTCCACGCGGGTGAAACCGCGGATCGCAGCTAGTAACATATCTTACTAGGCAGTCTTTATTGTTTATGACTTATTGTGCAGTTTTAACAATTAGCAATGCAATATAAATTGATAATTTGATGGTTTACATATTACGGATTATTTCATCAATATATAAAATAATGTTATACTTGTTTTTCTGATGATAGAGATAGTTGTTCTATATCACCAATGAAATTAGTTTCTTAAATGCGAAGTAAAAAAAAACTTACCTCCTCCAGCGCTCTCCAGAGCACTTGATCAGGGTATTCGTCGAACGGGTCAAGGTTATGACGCATGGTGCCTGAGAACAGCACCGGCTCTTGAGGAATGATAGAGATTTGACTGCGGAGCTCGTGGAGCCCGAGGACTGACGTCTCGCGTCCGTCGATCACGATCTCTCCTTCGATTGTTGCTAGCCTGGGAAATGCATACACAGATTATATAAGAAAACCAACTGTTACTGGCGACCAGTACCGGCGTTAGGGTAGGGTAGGGCGCGGTTGGGTGTGGGTCAGAGCATCAACTTCAACCATCCCGAGCCAGAGGTCCCCTTTTAGTAGCCTCTTACTACAGGCAGGGGATATCGGTGCCGTATTCTATTGCCCAGGCGCCAGGGCTAGCACAGTGAATACCTAGACCTATTTATCTCCCATCGAACCACTCTATTCAATGATCGAGTAAGAAGTCCATTATGCCACTTTCTCCTTGGCAGTATAACTAGATCGTTCAGTACAGCGAGCGTTGGATAACAACGCGTCGGCGGGTTATAAAGTAAAATATTCTAGATTAACTAGATTATAAGCATTACCTAAAGAGCGCGTTGATGAGCGACGACTTCCCAGCACCAGTGCGACCGACAATGCCCACTTTCTCCTTGGGCAATATAACTAGGCTAAGGTCTTTTAGCACAGCAGGCTCGTTTGGCGTGTAGTATAAAAATACATGTCGGAACTCGATGCGGCCAGCGTCGGGCCACGACGGCGGCGGCTTCTTCGAAGGTTCCGACTGGAGTGGAGGTTCCGACTCGATGTGTGAGTATTCTTCGATTCTGCGAGGAAAGATAAAAGGAAGATTTTGGTTTAGAATTTCAAGACGATCTGACTGAAAGGGTTTGGAAGAGGGTCCTTCGCAAAGCTGTGTCACCGTATCCTCAGTATAAATACTCCGTTGGTGCAGCGACCTGAGTAAATCTTGGGTCTCGGAAACTAGAAAACGCTTTCGGCATCTTTTTCAGTCGACGGCAGGATCGTTTGTCTTGTGTTTCATTCAGATCCAATGCCAAGGCGTCATTCCATCGGTATCCAGGTCGACTGAGATATACTTCTTGAATTCTTCTAAATTATTCTCATTAAAAATGCGAAATTATATTTGCTGTTGTAGGTTTGTTTGTTTTTCATACTCAGTATTACTTTTTGCAGAGATAGTTGCAAAATTGAAGATTGACATTACATACTGCAAAAAAAAATGTTTTGCGGACTAGGAGATTAAACTTTAAGAACAAATGAAATCCACTGGCCTACCTTTCGACGCTGGTCATTTGGTTCTCGAGTTCTGTGGACTGGCGCATACCCCACTGGAACATGCCCGTGAGACCCATCGCCTGAGTGATGGCCAGCCCAACGTTACCGCCATATTCCTCTGGAAACAATTGATATATTATATATATTAATAACATTATTAATGTTATGTATTATTGTTATGTTGTCTATGTATGTGTATAATATATGTATGTATAAGTATGTTATATTTATTTGTAGTCTATTGTTTGTTTGTTGTTATTTGCATAGGTATTTACTTTTGTTTTTTTAATTAAGGCCTCAATTAATATATGTATGTATATATATTTAATATTTTCCGTTTTCTTTTATATTTTTTATTTCTTTTTTATTTTAATATTCCTTTCCGTGCTCGGTTGCCTGGAAGAGATCGCTTTAAGCGATAAGGCCGCCTGTTAAAAGCCTAGATAATATTTTTATTGTAATGTTTATGTTATCCTTGTTTTGTGGTATTTTAATAAAGAGTTATTGTATGTATTGTATTGTAATATTATATTCATGCGTTTTTAAATTTTATTGGATACAAGGAACAAACGCACAAGGGAAAAAATAAACTAAACAAGGAAAAAGTATTATCACATTGCACATTATCAAATTAACTTAACTACAACTCACATTTTATTTCAGTTTTGTTTCAAAGTTGACTTGTTCGAGATGAGAGACAAACCATTATATTGATATGTGAGCTCTATATTGAGTTACCTTTTCCGAAGACTAGGAAACTGAGCGTGACCACAGCGATGTACATGACGCACACCAGATCCAGCCAGAAGCCGAACGCACGGGAGCTCGCTATGAACAGGTACCTGTAAGCAAGGATAAGAGATGACAGATTTGTATCGCGTCGAGTAGACCAAATTGTTTGTTTGCTTTTTTTTTTTTAATGCAACTAACTGAGGTTACGTGCAAATTAAGGTACGCCAAGCATGTCCATGACAGTTGCAGTGCCACCCAAAGAGTGTGACTACAACTTCAAGACCCGTTCGGTCCGAGCTAAGGCTTGGTATGAAACAAAACTGTCAATCGCAATGTCGATCTCACCATTCCGCTCGCGTCATCTTACTTACGCGCCCGATTAGAGCGGCAGGGCAATTGACGGCTAACATAATATGACATTTTTTTATATTTATTTTTTATTTTTTTTATGTTTGACTTTTAGGAAATTGTTAGTACTAAAATTTTATTTGACATTTTGAAAATTGTAATGGATATTATTTTATTTGATGTTTAGATTATAAGCCTGACATTGTTTACTTTTACTTTTATGGAATTTTAGTTTTTGAATTTATTATTATTGTTTCTAATTATTATTTTTCTGTGTTACTTTGTGGGTTAAATGAATTGATCAGATCGTTTTTATCTCAATAAACAAATTTAATTTTAATTAAAAAAAAAAAAAATATGGCTGCAGGCCAGAGGCATTTTTTTAACGAATATTCAGGCGAGTACAATACATCAAAACTTTAAGAATGTTACTAGAACAGTACATTAGGACCGGTCATATCGCTAAAAGCGATCTGGCGATTGTATTTGTTTGATAGCCCGTTGCTCCAGTTGGTAGTGAACCTACCTTCTGAGCCTGATTTCGATTCCCACGTAGGACAAACATTTGTGTGTTTGTTCTATATCTGGTTGTTAATATCTATTTAAGTATGTATTTAAAACCATATATGTATGTATATCAGTCTCTGGCAGCCATATCACAAGCTTTGCTTAGTTTGGGGTCAGATGACCGTGTGTGATGTCCCAAATTATTTATTTATTATTTTTATTTCGTTTTTTACTTTTTGTTTGAAGAGTTCAAACACAGCAGCGCAACGTAAACGCAGTTTACTCAGCTCCATTCAGCTTTGGCTTTGGTTCATCGGATCTAAAAAAAAAATTACTTACCAAGCGGAGCTGTGTAAGTCCTGATGGTTGTCAAACTCCCTGATAAGCGCCTCTTGCGCCCCGAAGGCGCGGATGGTGGTGATGCCTTGCAGCGATGCGTTCAGGTGAGAGAATACCGGGCTGCGAGCTGTGGGGAATACGCTCACTGCAATAGTGTTTAGGGATGCTTTGCAACATTAGACCTTGACCTTGATGGAGCTAATGCTCCATCTTAGACCGCATCGTCGCTTTCTATTAGGTGAGATGTGGTCAAACGCGAGCCCATTTCTTTTTTTTAGTAACGGCCTCTTATCCTAGTCGCGTAGGCAACAAAACGCTCCCTCAGCCCCCGCCAAGTTATAGCGACGATGTATTTTGTCACGCAAGAGTCAGGAGGCCCGCGGGGGGGGAGTGCAACGACAAAAACGAACATAGGTCCGACCTCGATGACGCCTGGCGCGGTACTGAGCGCGGCGCGCGCAAATTCTCGCGATCTTTTTACGCTTTTAATTTCACTAAAAAACGAAACTATTCACTATCAAAAATCTATCCAAATCAAAAAATGTTGAATAGGATTGCCTTTCAGTACATGCAATTTCCAGGTTGTTACGAGCTTTCATTAGAGCATAAAACGAAGATCGATTTTTTGATCGAAGAAAGTTTATTCTATCGTGTTTTGGACCAAATCATAAACTCAAACACAGATGTATCTGTGACATGTATTTCTTTCCAGCTCAAATATTGTAATTTAACTTTGAATAAAATTGATTTAAAACCGTCAAATTTGGTATAAGAGGCCGTTAAGTCTACAATGGGGGATACGGTTCGTGGCAACGTGAAGTTAGAACGCACGAGATGGGCACTCGCGCACCCTTTGCTTTTCCGCATGTTTTAAAGCAACGCCTGATGCCCGCATAGCGTGCTACGAACTTGATCTGCATCTGTAGACGATATTATACAGATTTCTTTCCTTAGAGAAAGCCAATCAATTTACACTGAAATGGCAGAGCTAATAAAAAAAAAAACAAGTTAGGTAGGGTGAGCGTCCAGTAAACTGTTTGCGGTCAGGAGCTCTAAACAGCATTTTAAACTTTGTTGTAGTTCCATAAATGTTAGGTTAGATTAGCGTTGCTCCCGCTCTGCGCTAGCTGGCTGTTGGCAGTCTTGAGCATGCGATTTTGTTTCTGTCCCTATCGTACATAAGTCAAACCGAATGAGTGGAACGGTGACACTAATTTGCCCACAGACTTTTTTTCCAATGAGACAAGTAAGAAAAAATTATGGCCAAATAAGTTTAGTTTGGAAAAGTTGTGGAATCAAGAAAGATGTGAATGCGTTTATCAATATAATACCATATTCATGACTAAACAGAATTTGATAGCTCTAAAACTGTCGCCATTCTTATCCCACATATCGAAATGATAGACGAAAAAAGTTTGATTAGTTTAGCGAGCGGTACAGCAGAATTGATGCCACTGTGTTTGGAAAAAACCTTTGCAGTCATCGTAATAGCTACCATTTTACTAATTAAAAAAATATTTACACACACTAATCCGCAAAAACAAGCCAATATCATTATCTCATATTTATCATAGCAGAGAGCAGGTTAAAGCAGAGCCAGTAGTTTGAGTAACACTTGCGTTTGTGATCGAAAAGTGATCTAATTAAAAAAAAATGTTCTTTCTTCATTATTTTCAGGCAAGCATCATCATGCCAAACTAATCATTACAGTTATATGATTTATTAACGGGACATTTACCGTGGTAAGGTTGTGGAATGAGCTCCCGATATTTCGGCGCAGTTACATGCACCATGTTCACGGGAAGACACTAACTACTGTAACTGTAGTGTAAACAACTAATCTTGGTAAATATCCTGATAGTAATCATATATGTATTGTGATAGTTTAAAACAGTGTTAAACTAATCATTGTTTTATTACTAGTTAGCAATTAGCAATGAGATTGCCTTCTGTGCAGGAAATCCTGGATCCAATTGCCAGCAAGCGATACAGTTTAGGTGATTGTGAAAAGTTGCGCGATAGTAAACCGTATTTCGGCGCGTTAAGGTTTACGTTCCTGTGTTTTCCGCAATCTGAATCGCATAAAACAATGGTGACGATACGGCCCCTGGAGTGTTTTTATATGTATACTGAATAAATTATTTAATTCGGCTTATAAAGTTCTGAGATATAAGCGTTTAAAGTTTGTGGTCGGATTAGGAAGGGAAGCTCAGTCTCTTTTACGCAAAAATTTAACGTCAGTAGTTTCTATGGCGTACTTATCAGTGACGTCATTTGTAAGTATAAAGGGCTCTGTCAAGCAAGATATTAAAATGCTTTGAGTACATTTTAATTTTGTTTTCGGTTTTCGGCACTATTTATGGTTAGCTTTTTTATTATGTAAAAAAAATATCTCCTGTAGCTTATTGTTATTGGATACTAAATTTTGATTATATGTGATGTATATGTATAGTTTTAGGGACTCTCAGATACAGCAAAACCTGCTGGTAAGCCATGTGTATAGTATGTTTTGTTTTGAGTGTGTGGGTAACAAAGCTTGTTAGATGACTCACTCACACCCTCGAGCCGCTTGATGCTGCGAGAGGAGGCGAGGTAGAATATCCTGAGGCCGTAGAATATGACGCCAATCAACACCGTGGGTAGCAGTAGCCAGTAGTTCACCACACCCACTACCACCACTATACCGATTAGGGATAGACCGATCTGGAAGAAGGTTTATTAAGATTAGTTGATTTTGTGTTAGAGGCAGAGGCAGTAATGATTCAGAATGCTATGAAACTAGCTGTCCCATCGTATTTTCCTCACTGTTTAGGATAAAGATTACTATATCTGCCCTCCCAATGTACTACTGTACCCTACTCTAGTTTTTTTTTTTTTTTTTTTTTTTTTTTTTTTTTTTTTAAATTTAATGTCTTACTTACCATTGTATATTGTTTTTTGCCCCAAATGAATAATGTCTATGTGTCCTCGTTAAATTTTATAAATCAGTTCTTCTTGTTCTTTCGGTTATTCGTGTGTCAATCAACAAATCCAACGGTATATTTAGCAAAATTATACTGTTTCTTTGGCTTTAAGTTATCCATGACCAAAGGACCAAACTGATCGGAGGGGAATTTGAAGAAATAGTACTAATGGTAGTGAGCATCATGAGGACAGACATACCACGGCATTTCTGGTCAGTAGTTCAGAAGGGAAATAAATCTCCATGACACTACCAGTAGTGCAGCTGTAGTGCTTGTAGTGTTATGAACATATTTTTTATCGGGGAAAATGCAAGAAAACTAACAAAAGGAAGTTAATAGATTCTTAAAGGATTTGCATAGTAGCTGTCATGTCATGCCTCTGTTGTTACAAGTATCCATAGGCGACGGTGACTGCTTACCATCAGGCAGCCCGTCTGCTTGTTTGCCTATGGCATAAAAAAACAAAAAAATCGCGGGGTATGTCCAATGTTCAATAGAAAATCTATCTGCAATACGTCAAGCAAAGCCGAGTGAGCACTTTATCAACCTTTAAGAACTTGTCCAGGATCATTCACGTCGAAGAATCTTAGCAATATGAACCCAAAAATGTTCAGGTATGAGATGCCCCATTCCATACATTCCAGGTTTAAAGTACACCCACCTGCAGTACATCAAGCAAAGCCGAGGGCAGGACTTCATCGACCGCCCCCATATCCTTGGAGAACCTATTCAGGATCCTGCCTGAAGGGTTCACGTGGAAGAACCGCATCGGAGCTCGAGTGATCGAGCTGAACATGTTGTTGTGGAGGTTGGTTGATGCTCGCATCGCCATGAAAAAGAATAGGAACGAACGGAACAGGGACACGACTACTAGGGCGATCACCATGGCTGTGGACAAGAGAACAGAAGGTTAGGGCTGTCGTATAACGTGTGGAAGATGTATAGGGCTACGCGGAAAGATATTGCTGCATTCAGGGTCGGGCTTTGACTGGGGAACTCTCATATGTTAAAAAAAAATTATATACCTACTTAGATAAAGATAATATTAGATTATAAATTTATTTCAATATCGCAAATACTCTTTTCTTCTAACTTAATGTAACCTAATTCTACCAGCCATGTTCTAATTAACTTTTTTCTTTTGTGATCAGGCAACGAGCCTCTTACTTCAACAGGTAAGGTGTTTTATACGCATTGTCCAATCTATGAAATAAAGCGAGTGCCAATTACAGTTCTCGCTTTTTCTAACATAATTTTGTCAATAATTTTTTTTACGAATTCTGTGTTAAACCTACGTTTTTTATGCAGGTGGTTTTACACTTCATATAGTACGAAGCAACTTTGCTAGTATACGTTCGGCTTATATTCAGAATCCCGGATTCTGAATACAGTGGTTCGGTATCGTAAGTCGGAGGCTTTCTCATAATTATTTTGAGGGTGCTGTTTTGTGCCGGCTGTGCTACTGACAATATTGACTTACCAGAGTAAACATAGACAGCGCCGTATCTGGAGAATCCGTTTTTGTAGAACGTGTTTTCTAAGAGGTGTACTTCGGGTGTAATCGTTTCATTGACACCATTGGTAAAATTTTGGGGCAAAACTTCCTTCAATCTATTAGTATTAGGATTTTCTTCTTCGAGATTCACCCTGGAAAAAAGAAAGAATATACAAAATAGTTAATTTCTTATAGCTATAAAACAAGTAATGTCCACTACATTACTTCAATGATTTGAGACTTGAGTTTTAAAGATAAACACAATTTATTTGATTGATTGATTAACTCTTTATTGTTCACACCATCAAATTTGATACAGAGGACAAAAAACTCTTAAAAAACGAGTGTAACAACTGGCGGCCTTATCGCTAAAAGCGATCTCTTCCAGGCAACCTTAGGACGGAAAGGATTTATAGAAGACGTATAAGACGGGGTGTGCAATACAGGATAAACATTATTTGCACAAAACACGAGTAAATCATATATTTAAAAACACAGAACTCCATACGAAGCGATCTCTTCCAGGCAACCTTAGGATGGAAAGGATTTATAGAAGACGTAGAAGACGGGGTGTGCAATACGGGATAGACATTATTTGCACAAAACACGAGTAAATCATATATTTAAACAATATGTTTATACTGGGTGATACGATAGGTGTCCATAGTACCCAGCATTATGAACAACACTTACTATAGGAATAACTATAAAATCGCGAAATTTAAATATAAGCTGTTCCATGCATTTCATCGACTGTAAATGATCGTTTTTAGGGTTCCGTACCCTAAGGGTAAGAACGGGACCCTACTACTAAGCCTACGATGTCTGTCTGTCCTACTTTTTAACGGCTGTATTTTTCGAACCGTAATAGTTAGCCAGTTGAAATTTTTACGTATTTTTTATTTGTTCTAGTGTAAAAACGGTAAGACATGATTATAGCACACACTTTAAAGTATAACAACAAATAAATAATGACCAAGCGCGAGTCGGTGACAAATTTCTGTTCACCACCAAGTTAAGCAACGGAAGGCGCTGTCAGAACTTGGATGGGTGATGGGAGCGTGATGTTGTCTTTTTGCACTACTTTCTGTATTTTGTGGTGGTACGGAACCCTCAGTGCAGGAGCCCGAATAACACTTGGCCGGTTTATTTATAGAACACCTTAATTTTTTGCCGGTTTTCGATTGGTCCCATACTACAAATTGTAGTATGTTTCCTATATCAAGAATGCATGTAGTAGACGACTTCCCTCCCACTCCATACATTTTTGTATATAGGCTAAATATATTTGTATATTTAAGTCTGTATTTAAAACTATATATGTATGTATATCGCGGGCATCCAGTGGATGCAAAAGGCAGGCTGTCGTTCAGTATGGAGGTTACAGGGGGAGGCCTATGTTCAGCAGTGGACGTCTTCTGGCTGATGATGATGATGATGTATGTATTTCAGTCTCTGGCAGCCAGTTTGGGGTCAGATGACCGTGTGTGCAAAAATGTCCCGAATATTTATTTATTTATTTACACAAATGTAATTAAAACTGTAACTTACCAGTAGCCAGTCCACCAATCAGAGCCCGAGCCTAGTAGCTGTGCAAGCACTGCTATTCCCACCATGAGTGTGACCATGCACGCGTTCCCACTCGCCTTCAGATACGCGCCGTACACGCGCGTGGAGACGGCGCCTGCGGACCGCATCTCGGCTTCTTCCCTACCGCCGTCTGGCGGCGCCACGCCTGTCAAGTTGTCGACGGAACTCACCTAAAAATATACATATTTTTCAATGGTTTCAATGGTAGTATATTACTTTAAGCGGGGGTTAAACGAACCGAATTTTATAACTAACGATATCTTATGTTACGAAAAATTGTTGATAAAAAATACTTTTTTACCTTCTCGAGTGACTATGTGAGACAACATTTTATTTAATTATCTTTTAGTATATCCTGTCGTTTTTTTATGAGGGCGCCACTTTTGTACTCTCTTCACCTTAATTGGTTACTTGATATACTTAGCATGCAAAGTAAACTAATCGTCATCAGTCATATCTTAGTTCACTGCAGGCATGTCAGATCTATAGATAATGCTCCTTCGAGTCTCAGAGCGTCCTACGCTAAACTTGGGGTCATTCAAGTATTACGGAAGTAGAATTTTAGTAATTTTTAACCCTCCTTGTCAGCATATGTAAGCAAAGCTTTTACCCTCGGCCCTTCTCATATGCTTACGTTTTTTTTTAATCTGTTCAGATTTCATTATTGTTATTCATGGTCTTTATTGGGGGATTACTGAACATGCTTTTCGCTTCCGAGCATAGACAAGTAGGGTTGCCATATTTGTTCAAATCGGAATCTACTAAATTATGCATAAAAATCAATAAAAGTAAATAAACAAATATTTCTGAAGTTTTTTGGTTATTAAAGTAACGGTAACGGTTATTGGTTCTGCGATAGATATGATCGGCCCACAAAACTGCAAGTGGAAATATACTCACAGAGTGGATGCTCAATTGGCGTTTCCTGAAGCTGCCATGCATCAGAATTGATTCATCCATGTCCTGCATGGAAGTGGAATCCAGAGCGCTGTTCTCCGCCTTCTGCTCGAGTTCTTCGCGCGCCAGAATAGACGCGAAATCGAGACCTGATGCGCTCAGAGTGTCGAAGTTACCCGCCGCCGCGATCGCGCCATTGCGCAGTGTTATGATCTGAAAATATAGAAGATAATGAGAAGCATAAGGAGACGAGCTTGTTATTTTTTTCTTTTTGAATCTGATTTTATCTTCGCACATCATGTGCATTTGCCAGTGTCAATTATTCAACATTCTTAAATTTGATTAAATATTGTCAAACAAGTCACAGAGTCAAGCAAAGTCAGAGTCAAGTCACGGTCAAGCTCAAGTCATGCCTAGTTACGCGGTGGAGACTTTAGTAGAGGCTTCTATGGAGTTTTGGAAACGACACGTAAATATATGTTTCATCTAGTTATCACATCTGGCCATCATCCATGATATCAGCATGTTCACACACACTTAAATAATAATCCACCGTTATTACACATTAACACTCAAAACAATACAAGCCAAGGACAATAGTTTTCACGTTCTTCGATATCTAATAAAACTTGTAGGTATATCTCAATAGTTGACACTGGCAAATGTACAGGACGTGAGAGGCCAAAGTCCACCCAAGGGAGACGGAAAGAAAAAGTTGGTTGATCTCACCTGGTCAACATCCCTCAGGAACTGCAGCTGGTGCGTCACTAGAATGCGGGTCGCGTTCCGGAGATATCCCACGATGCATGATTCAAACAGATGACGGCCCACGTGAGAGTCCACGGCCGATAGCGGGTCATCCAGTAAGTAGATGTCAGCGCGCTTATAAACCGCTCGCGCTAGGGATATGCGCGCGCGCTGCCCTGAGAAACAAATGAAAAAGTTATCTAAAAGTATGCTTCCATGTAATGAGAAGGCCACAAGTGGCTTAAGTGTCACGGCTTAGGAGCTCGTCTGGTATGGTAAGGAACTAAGTTGGTTTGGCAAGGGCCTCGGCTGATATAGTAAGGAGGTCAGTTGGTTTGACAAGGAGCTTGGCTTGGATTGGCATGTCCGATTTGGTAAAGAGCTTGGCTAGTTTGGTAAGGAGCTCGGTTTGTTTGGCAGAGCTGGACTGGTATGGTAAGCTCAGTTGGTTTGGCAAGGAGCTCGACTTACATAGTAAGGAGTTCAGTTGGTTTGGCAAGGAGTTCGGCTGGTTTGGTGTGGAGCTCAGTTGGTTTGGTAAGGAGCTCTGCTGGTATGGCAAAAGTTTGTCTGGTTTGGTAAAGATCATGGCTGGTTTGGTGAATAGTTTGGCTAGTTTGGTAAGGAGCTTAGGTGGTTTGGTATGGGGCTCGGCGAAGTGTATAAAACCTGAGTTTGTCGTCTGATCACAATGGCATTGTAACTGAAACAGTCTATGTTCTGCCGGATGCTGCGTACGCTAGTGAGACGGAAGACAGTGTGACTCACCTCCACTGAGACTGACTCCCCTTTCCCCGACCATGGTCTTGTCGCCGTGCGGGAAAAGAGTGAAGTCGCGGTCGAGCGCACAGCGGCGTACCACGGCGTTATAGCGGGGACGGTCCATCGGCTGCCCGAACAGAATGTTCTGCCGAACGCTGCCTGTGTAACAGAAATGAACATACTGCTGAGTGAACAGAAGAAGACAGAAATTAAAATCGGTGCACTTCCGGAAAGTTCTTTCCCAAGGCACGCCACCGAGGCCGTTTCATTGTAACCTCCCGGTAAACCTTGCAGGTTTGGATAACCTTGAATAGTCAAAAAAAAAATACTTGACTAGTCTAAGTCACATTTTGCCGATAACTTATTTAACATACATTTTGACAGGATAACTTTGCAATGATCTAGAATCAAGGCGACCGTAACTAAAGTCAGTTCTCATACTTTTTGGTTACCATAACTTATATTTGCCATTGTTGGGAACAGTAGTTTGTACTTTTTTGCTGGGATTGTTGGAAAATTTTACTTATTTACCTGCGAAAAGCCACGGTTCCTGGCTGGCATAGGAGACTGTGCCGCCGATGTGAACTGTTCCTGATTGAAGGGGTAACTCCTTCAGCAGTACGTGCAATAGTGACGACTTGCCGGCGCCTACTGTTCCTATTACGGCTATTAATCTATAAAAAATATTATAAAAAAATCATTAAATAACAGTTTATGTGCTCTCAATAAATACCACGGTGACTCAAATTTGGCATCGTAAATGTGTTTTTCAAAAGTTTTTTTTTTAATAAATAAAAGTCTAGCGTTTGACCACTGTCGTTATTCTCGCGAGTCATCCTTAAATGTTTGCCTATTAGCTCATGTAATAAAGACAATAATTTGAATTGTTGTAAGGTTGAAATTTGTACTCACTTGCCAGGTTTGATTGTGAGCGATAAATCCGGGAACGTATTTTCCAGATCGCCCTATCCGTAGCAAAGAGCCACTATTTCAAAACCACAGGTTTTCAGAAGGAGGTTTTTTTCTAATAAACTCTAAAATTTCTTAGAGAAAGAATTTTTTATGGTATCTTAAACGATTAGATGATGTAACAAGCATCTGGTGATATATTATAAATAAATATTCGGGACATTTTTGCACACACGGTTATCTGACCCCAAACTAAGCAAAGCTTGTGATATGGCTGCCAGAGACTGATATATATACATATATAGTTTTAAATGACGTGCACGCGTTAATTTAAAAGACCTAAGGACTTTTTTCGCCGGAAATAGCGAAGTGGTGGCTTTTTACGAGCAAAATGTAAAGTTAAACGGAATATTTTTGTTGAAAATTAATTAAAGAAAACAATTTTTTTCTATGTACTGACTGATTGATATACTATAGACGCACTGGCGTTAGTGGCGATATTTGTCGGAGTATATTGTAACGTGGCTGTTTGCGTAAAATAAAAAAAATAATTTTTTTATATTAAAATAGGGTCGATATTTTTTTGTCTATGTGGCTAGATGCATTTGCATTATAAGACCCCAAAAATGCAATAAAAGAAAAAAGCTCTAACGGCCACTGTGGCCCTCTTCTACGGATAGGGCGAGATGTGATACGATCCATTTAGGTGTGACGTGTTTAAGCTCTCTCCTCAAGAGTCATTATCAAATTTCTGCCTATTAGTTCTTGCAATGAAGACCTTAATTTGAATTGTTCTAAAGTTGTCATTTGTACTCACTTGCCAGGTTTGATTGTGAGTGACAGATCCGTGAGCGTATTTTGCGGATCGGTGCGGATCCATTTGGCGGTGGCGTGCTTTAACCTCACTCCCCTCGAGTCGTCCTCCACTCTGGTGGAGAGTTCCTGATCATCGTCTTCTTGCGTACTATCATCTGTGGCGTTTGGATTTGAACTGGTACCTGTAGGAGAAAATAAAAATAATAACATATAAGTATAAATGAGATTTTTTAGGTAAGTAATGTTCACTTAACTCCTAAGTTAGACAGTTACAATAAAAAATAATAAAAACATAGAATAAGTGGCAAACAAGCTACGGGCCACCTGATGGTAAGTGGCCACCGCCGCCTGTAGACTACTACTGCTTGTGACTGCTTGTCAGTACATTGCCTGCCTTTGAGGACTCTATACGCCCTTCGTTTGAAGCAATCCAAACTTATACTTCGGAGGAAAAAACCGAAGGTAGCCATTCCATAACTTACAGGTACGTGGCAGAATCAATAGATTCTCAATAGATTCTGCCACGACTACGACTATAGTTTCAACCACTTGCAAGTCGCGCGGCGGCCCGCAGTGCAAAGCGAGACGCAGCCGCGCACGCTCATTCACCTTGAAAAAGACCGCCGAATGCGGTTAAAACTATAGTCGGAGTAACCGGCTTAATCATACGTAAGTAACTCCCGAGTTATATAAATAAAAAATGTATGAAAACCACGTCAGTTTCCATAATAGCTTATATTAGCTTATTATTATTATTAGCTTTTATATAGACTTTTTATTTCGGTTTTTTTAAGTCAACCGTAATATAATGATGTTTATCACGAGATTTTATAAGATTTTTGAGACAACTTTAAGAACACCAATATAAAGGTTTATACGCTTTGCTGCCCAAAACGCGTCTATAAACTTACCATTTCCCTGAGCCTCATCATTTTTTGGTTCAAGCGGTGACAGCACGGACTCTTTTGTCTCCTCCCTTGGCAAGTCCTCATTAGAGGCCTCGCGCTTCACTTTGGGCTTGGTGCAGGTCTGTATCTCGGCGAGGCCGGGCACTGGCTTGGTGGTGTCTTCGTACATCATGAAGTTCTGTAGCCGCTTTATTGATATCGTCGCTTCGGCTATTTGTGCAATACCTGTTAAGAATATTTGGAAATATTATTTAACTATTGTAACTCTTGCCCTAAAAAGTTGTCCACCCTTTTTATCCGTGTGTAAACGTGATAAAATAGACATCTGTCTCATTCTCGCGATCTGAAAAGATTGGTCAACACATTTTACCGGGTGCTAGGCTTGCAGCACTAGATAAAAGCATTTCTCTTTAGCCCCGGAGTAACTGCAGTAAGTGTAAAAGTACTCGTATACCTCGCAAGAAACAATCACGAGTCACTACGGGAACTCGCTTCCACAGCATAGAGTAGAGTTGAGTAGTCATGTCCTGCTAAAATTTCAGGTCAGTCTAGTGCAGAATGTTGTAGAAGCTATAGTCACCGCGTTACCAACTTAGTCGTCGAGCAATAAACGTCATACCATAAGACCTGTAAGTGCGAGCGAGATAGACAGAATGATTTATGACCTGACGACTCAGATGATAATGCGTTTACTATAGTGTTGTTTTATTATTTATAAATCGCCCGACTCACCCGTGGCTTGTGCCTTGCGCCGCCGCCGATTGTCTCTTTTGTACATGCAGATAATGCAGACTTTGAAACGACGAGATGCTTGTACTTTAGGATCCGTACCAGTTCCATCAGGGCTAATGGTTCTCACATAATGTCAACTTGTTTCCATTTAATAGGTATTACTTTGCAAGTAGTCCTATATAAGTTTTAACTACCCTACATATAAATATTGTACTAACCTATTTTTTTAAGTCTACTAATAACTGTAACTCGAACTCGGAAGGAAGAACTGAATCTCACGACACAGGACCCACCTAGTGTGAGATACAGGGCTACTTTATTTGAAGTAGGTATGTAAACATTTCTCACCTACCCACTAACTCTTATCTTGTTTTTTTTTATCTTTGTACCTATTTCATAAGCTTGTAAAAAACTTTGAGCAAATAAACGTTATATTTTTTTTTATTATTTTTTTATTGCTGCATACTTAGTGTGAGGATGAGGTGGACTGACGACATCAAAAATACTGTCGGGAACGAGTGGATGCGAATAGCGAGAGACCGGGGAGAGTGGCATAAACAAAGGGAGGCTTATACTCAGCAGTGGGTCACTCAGGGCTGATGATGATGATGATGATACTAATTGTCGCTTGTTGTTGTTGTTGTAGTACATGAAAACATACGCCAGGATCGAGTAGGACAGGCGGATGCGGGTCGTGAACATTATGACGTCATGACTTACTTCGTAGGAAAAAGAAAAGTCATAATCTGGTGCAGAATGTTGTAGAAGCACGGCAAGTGATGACGAACACTTGCTTGGCTGCGATCACTTTGTACACGAGAGCATACGCCAGAGTCAAGCAGAACAGGCAGATGCAAGTCGTGAACATTATGACGTCATCAGTTACTTTGTGAACATTATGAACGACGTTATTGCTTACTTTGTGAAAATTAGAAATGCCGTCATCACTTGCCTTGTGGAAAAAAAACATTTTAGTAAACATAATTAGCTATGACGTCATAACTTACCCTGTGGGAAGAACACAGTCATAGTCTGTCGCAGTATGTTGTAGAAGCTAGTGACGACGAACACTTGTTTGGCCGATATCTCGTTGTACACGAGAACATACGCCAGGATCGAGACGAACAGGCAGATGCGGGTAGTAAACATTATGAATGACGTCAGCACGCCGCGGATGTATGATGTCGCGCGGATCTGCTTCACTTCGTGTCTGTAATACCACATTGTGACATTAGAATGGTAGTCAGGTCATAACAAACGAGAAATGACAATTCTGAATCTAAAAACAAATCGCTAGTGTTATTCCTTATTTTCCACCGACAAAAGGAGGAGGTTATCAGTTGGACTGTTTTTTTGGTTCGGATTTTTTTTGCACGTTTTGACTCTACATATTGGTATTGTATCTCGATGGCGCTTTGTGATTAGTTCGAAGGGGTTCGAAGGGTTGCGATTTGCCGATTGATGTAGAAATATCCTAGAATAAGGCAGTTTCACTTCCGACATCAGCAACTGAACTCAATTTAAACTTTTTACCATAACACTTCACACTCATAATGCCTAAAATGTTAAGTAATTCCTTGCAGAATGCATCCTGCCCCGACTTAGTAGCACGTTGTGGAATTTTTACCCATCTATTCCACTCCTAATAGTTTTAATCCTATATATATATTAATCCCTATTTACCTTTGTCACGCCATAACTTGCGAACGACTTTACCGATTTCATTAATCTTTTATTTTTAAGTTTTCTAATACTTTGTAGAACGTTCGGAAGGAAAAATTAAGAAAATTTACAGAAAACTTATCGACGATTTAACTTCGTGCGTTTGACAGTTCTTAGACAGTACCACGTCTGTCGGGTCAGCTAGTTCTAAATAATTTTAATCTGGCACTTTATTCATCTATGTCAGTAATTTCAGTTCTGACAAACGACTACTTTTCAGCGCTTTATCTTCTCTTCTCTGCATAGTATAAAATAAAGTCGCTTTCCGCGTCTGTATAACCACTAACTCCTCCTAAGCCTCGCAACGGATTTTGATGCAGTTTTCACCACCAGTTTATTATTTTTCGCGGAACGTATAGGTATATAACTAGCAACCCACCCCGGCTTCGCACGTAAATTCGCACAGCCGTGCGAAGCCGGGGCGGATCGCTAGTTTATAAATAATACGATTACGACACCATAACTGCCAGAGAATAAATCATCTCAATTTTTTTACTTATAGGTACATATAATTTAATTATTACAATTAATAAATAAATACGTCACAAATTAACAAACTACTTAATTCTAATTATAATATAAACTAATCTAGTCAAACAGCCCGCCCCGGATCGTTCCTGGTGCAAAAGTGCCCATTACACTGGCAGCATTCCCACGCTGAATGGCAATGGCCAATCTTTGCACCAGAAACGAGCCAGAGCGGGAGTCGCCACCGTTATCTCGTATTCTGCGGCCAACTTCTGAGATCAAGCTCTTGGCCTCAGTGCCCCAACTGCCCATAGTTTCCACGGCAATGGGTACAAAATAATACTGTGGCTCCATTGCCGCGTACTTCTGCCGCTTTCTACAGGCGGCATCCTCCGCTGCTGCTGCCGGTGTATGGACGGTTCGACTCAGGTGTGTGGCTGCGACAGTGCTGACGCAAGTAGCGTCCCACACTAAGCACTTGCCGTTTTTCCATGGCACCAGAGTCAAACCGTCTGGTCGCTTACCATCGGATCTAATAAGACCCGGTGGCTCCAGAACACACGGAACGTTGGCAGAAATGAAGGCCCTTCGAACTATGTCGTTGAGGGCATGGTGTCGCGGAAACCTACCCATGCAGCGACGACAACTCAGGGCGTGGTGACCATCAGCCTCCACCATGGAACCGCAGGTGCATCTATGTGGTTCACACACCTTGCAGCCCAGTCGGAGAGCCACAGCAACACGCAGGGAGTCATCGTCCAATAAGGTGCCTAGGTGAGGTGAAGGAAGCGCGTGTAACCATGCCCCAGATTCTGACTGCGACACAGCCTTGAGCCTCGCCAAATCAGCTCCTGTGACATTCTCCGACATCTGCATGAGGATCCTTTTAGCCCCGACGTCATCCCAAGCCCGCTGGACATGTGGGGTCAGTGGGTTCGGCACATCCACGTTGAGGGTAGACCAGGCCGACGCCGCCTCAGCCAAGTAAGGTATGCTCGCCCTGTCGCCATTGGTGGAAAGAATTATAGCAACAAGGTCCGCAACCCCATGAGCTGACGCCAAGAAAGCCGGCAAGCCAACATCGCGTACACGCCGAAACCCAAGACCCCCGTGCCGTATCGGTAGAGCCGCTTGAGTCCATTGTGATTCGCTGAGGGAGATGTTAAGGATCGATTCAACAGTGTCCTTTAGTGCGCCGTCGAATGAAGAAACCTCTTCCGGACAAAGCCACGTTGGAGTAGTCCGCAACAAGTATGTGACTTTAGGAGCAGCAAAACACATACGCAACAACAACATCGCAACGTGGGCAGAAAGATTTTTAAGACGTTCCTGGGCAGCAAGAAGAAGTTTTTGACGTGAAATAATAGCCTCAGGAACTGCATCAAGGAAAATGGGAGAACCTAATAGGCTAAAGGTGGTAGGTGTTAGTTCTCTGAGGCCAGGAAAGAGCGCGCTAAAGTGGTCAAAGTGTGTACGAGCTTCGTCGCTGCAGGGGAAAAACTCGCACTTGGCAGTATTCACCTCCAAACCCAACTCCCTGAGACGTGGGACCAAAACACGAAGATCTTGGTCAACAACCTCAGGACTTCCACCAATAGTACCATCGTCCAGGTACCACAAGTTCAGAGGTGACTTCAATTCCGTCTAGTCTATGGAATGCGCTGCCTCAATGGGTTTTCCCCGATAGCTACAATAACCAAGAGTGAATCGGTTTCTTCTAGGCAAGCTTGCTCCATCGTAGACCGCATCATTGCTTAATTTTGCTCGATGGTTTTCTTTTACCCTCACAAGAAATTTGTTGACGTAATGATAAAGTTAACACAACCTTCACTTGTAAATATATTCGGGACATTCGGGACATTTTTGCACACACGGTCATCTGACCCCAAACTAAGCAAAGCTTGTGATATGGCTGCCAGAGACTGATATACATACATATATAGCTTTAAATACATACTTAAATAGATATTAACACCCAGATATAGAACAAACACAAATGTTCATCGCATAAATGTTTGTCCTAGATGGGAATCGAACCCACACCCCCAAGCTCAGAAGGTAGGTTCACTACCAACTGGACCAACGGGCTATCTAAATAAAACTGATGTAAGTACCTACTCGTAATTATTACGACAAATTTCTTTCGCCCACTGGTTATATCTTTATGACAGCTATTAAGTTCTAAGATCATTGCTCGTTTATCGCTTGACATTGAATTCTTCTAAAAACAACCTGCTCGGTGTTTGAGTTGTTTTGGCTAGAGAATTAGGTTACTATAATATTATCAGTATATATTCAGGGGGGCTACCACAACCTCAAAAACATTCTTATTTTTAATCTTACGTTGAATTTTGTCTTCCTCTCTCATTAGGCGTGAGAGCGAGACAAAGCTCAATTTGAGATTGATATAAGAATGTTTTGAGGATATGGTGCGCTCCAATGTCATACCTGTGTATACGGTCTTAGATATTTAGACACTAACCCCCTTACTAATAAACGTGGAATAGTCTTGGAATAGTTAAGCTGTGTATTGTCTTTTCTCTCTTTAAAATTTTGAACTCCATTGAAAAAGACAAAAGACGGAATTACTATTTCAAGGCTACTCGACGTTTATTAGTAAGGGGGTATCAGCAGTGCAAGTTGTTCTTTATCGATCGTCAAATTCGATAAAATGCCATAGAATAGATAATAACGAGTACTGATCAAATAGTATTTTATCGGATTTGATGATCTCAACTGTGTAGATTAGACAAATCTCAAAATGATTGTTGACTAATTTATCCACAAAAATTTCACCAAATTTATTTTGCATTTGTATTGTAACTCATTACATAAAACACAGTCGGTTAAAAACTACTAGTTTGTAATGTGTATTGCTTGATTACGCCAAAAACAGGTGAATGCAGTAAGAAATTGTATTTTTTTAAAAGACAAATACTTTTTTGGACCCGCGTATGTCTTAAAACTGCGACCAGAACCACCGGAGGATGGGCAGCAGCATCCTATTAATACACGGTAAACGTACTACGATCCCCAAGCCACCTTCCAAGCTTAGGGATTATGGCAACGCCCCTCTCTAAAGAGGAGGCCTTTGTTCTGCAGTGGACGTTTAATGGCTGGTTATTGATGTGATATTTTTTTGGTTGTTAGATAGCTGTGGGATCGCAACGGTATCATTTACTTACTTCCTGGCCTTAGCGACGAGGTCCGCGAATGGTTTCTCCCACGTGTACATTTTGATGACTTGAATACCGGACAAGATTTCGTTCATAAGCCGGACTCGCTCGTCTGTCCGAAGCGCAGTCTTCAGTCGGAGAACTGACGTACGCTGGCCGAGGTACGCTGAAAGATTATACACCTTATGTACATGCCAATAAGAATTAAACTACAATATCAAATAAAGATTGTGCAATTGATTTAAAATACCTTAGTTAAAAACGTCACATTATTAAAGTAGTTGTCGGTAAGTATGTAAATACATATATTTTATGAAAGAATAAGAATAAGCTACCTTAAAAATGAGTGTGCGTTGTTTTAGTTTGTAAAATCTCTATGAATTTAAATAGGTATGTATGCTCAGGTCAAGCATTTATTTGCTCTAACAGCAACAAAAACATTGTAAAAAATTAATCAACTTTTTTACAATGTTAGGTTAAGTTTTTTTTTTTTTCAATAAAGAAACCTTTACCTATAAGGTCTGTACAAGCTATGCTAACGCCATCTGTAAAACGTTTCTGCCAGCTAACCTCGTTCAAAGAAACCGAGCTTGTTTTTTCTTTAGTTTTTTATATTACTGCTTAGCAAATAACAAGTGACTCGTCCTGTTTCATTACTTCTTGAAGGACACTTGCATCATAAAATGTTCAATTCATGCAATAATTATTAGTCCGTTAACCTCTAGGTTCATTAGCTTTTGTAATCTTTTTCTGATTATTTATGAATAAAAAACAGAGATACTTAAACTATGGATTTCGGCGCTTGAAATATGAGATCCTATTAAATGTAGTAAATGTTTAATGATATGTGCATTTAATTGTTGCATTTATTACAATTGTTGCAGGATAAATTGTAAATTATACATTCTCATGATGACATAAGATTTGATTAAAATTTGTCGATTTTAGAACTTCTTATTGCCCGAATTTTGTACTAGACCCCAACATCCATGTGTTTGTAAATCAAAAAAGAAGATTGTATCACAGATAATTTATTATTATCAGGATATTTGCCGTGATAAGGTTGTCGATGGAGCTCCCGATATTTCGGCGCATTTACATGCACGGTGTATGCACATGCATGTTCACGGGAAGGCTGACAAATGCGGGTAGTTGGCAAATAAGTCGTTGTTGGATCGTTTTGTCTGTATAGGTACAGATACACACAAAACGATCTACCCTCTTCCTTAGTCTTTTGCTACGGTTATTACTGGAAGTCGAACCTAAGTCCCAACAAAACAAACGCACTGTATTACTGCGCATGCTATTTTAATATTTATAACGCAAAACCGAATTCCACACACATAATAATCATTCCATAGAAAACGGCTATTTACAGTCGACAAAATTTATGGAACAGCTAATAGTACCAGTAGTAGTAGTAGTATTTTAGCGATTTCAGAGTCGGTCCTATAGCAAAAGTTGTTTATTCTATTGAGTATAACAGACCCCTTTCGGCCGTCAATCAATCCTTTTAGAAAGAAACAAAGAATTTAAATTTTATTCGACAGCTTATAAAAACGTATATCTAAAGGATACAATCAGTGTCATATGGGTCCGTCTCGGAATTAATGCCGTAATGCTATTACGCGTAATCCTTTATAGATTTACCTTGCAACGGTATGAATGCCAGCATGAATCCGACGCCGACGACCGCCGGCCAGCTGATCTCGACCCACATGAAGTAGGTGATGATGACGGTCGCCACTGGGCCGATCCACAAGTAGTGCATGAATATCACAGCCACGTCGAATCGGTTCACGTCGTTCGACAGCAGATTCACCACCTGGCCGACTGTTGTCTCGCCGAGAGCTGTCTTCGAGAGCCGTAGCGACTGGAAAGGACAGAAATTTTGTCTTGAGTTTTTTTTTAACCTATAGGTACTGTCCCACTCCCTGGGGAAAGATCTGTCGTGAGGTAGGTTGTGGTTGACGATCAGTATAGCTCGGCGGTAGAGCGACTTCCTCATGAGTAGTCCATGGTCCTGGATTCGATTCCCTGCCAGGCATATGTTTGAATGATGAACTTAAATATTATCTGGTCTGGTCTGGTCTGGTATTATTACGTTGTCTTCGTGTGTGTTCCATGACATGCCAGTCACAGGGAATCCGTGTGGGGACCTGAGTCTGATGCGTTTTTTATTTTATTGAATAACTAGCGGTCCGGCCCAGCTTCGCACGGGTATAGAGTATAGCCTATGTCACCCGGGGATAGTGTAGCTTCCCAACAGTGTAAGAATTTTTCAAATCAGCTATTCCTATTCAATGCAAACAAACAAACAAACAAACAAATAATCAAATCTTTTCTCTTTATAATATTAGCATAGATAGGCTTGTTTTAAATGTTTATCGGGACTTATCACGTATTATTTTATTTAGGTAAAAATAGGTACCTTTTGTGTGTTCAAATCGCGAAAGTTTAAAAATTACTAATAGGCTTGTGTTTGACCGCCACCTCGCCTGATGTTAAGCGATGCCGCGGTCTACGATGGAGTACGCTTGCTTCTATGATGGAGAAACCAGTTCAGTCGCAGCTTGAAGACACCCAGATGGAATTATCGGGGAACACACTTTCAGGCAGCGCATATCCACAGTCTAGCGGTTACGCACAATAAAAGTGGAATCAAAGCGCTTAGTACGGTTTTCGGAATATGAACCATGAAACGGTGTTCTCATTTCGTGTCCGCCTCATAAAAAATAGGCAGGAAGGAATTGAATTAAATAATGGGCAGAGGGAATGAGAAAATCTGAAAATGCTTTTTAGCCGACTTCAAAAAATTTGGAAGGTTCTCAAATCAGCCCGTATTTTTTTCTATAGAATTTTTGTAAACTCCATAACTCATTGGTCAGAAGAACGTTTTTCGGGTCAGCTAGACCTAATAAAATAACGCAAACACCGTTTCTCAACGGTTGTCATAGCAACTACTTATTTCAAATACATGATACTCGTCATGCTCGTACAAAGAATAGATTTAAAAAATCCGCAAGGATGTTTCAATTTCTGATTAAAGTTCAAAGATAAATAAATACCTGCAAGAACCTCTCAACTTGTCCAGGAACAATTTTCAAGAACGTTTAATTTACTTTGTATTTTCAGTGGTCGGTCGGTATCTACGATATTACTTTAATTACTTTAAACTGATTAAACTGATGGGCATGACATTTAAGTGCCATCCTCTTATCCGAATTCAGCGATGTGTAACGGAACGAAGGCCGGTGCTCACAGTTAACGGACGCAATCACGATGGAATTATTCATGGGCAGCCAAGTACAGAGATCAGAAAACATCTTGAAAATGCAATAGTCAATTTTTAGGTCTGTTTAGCGGACGGACGGGAAAGGGGATTTCGAGTAAATTCGCGCGATTGGTGTAGTGTGCGTGCATGTGTGCTTTTAGACATCGAATTAGACATCGAAAAATACCCTCCCCCCCATCCCCCCCCGGATAAAACCGTCTGAGAAAACACACCTCGTGAATTAGAACACCTGATACTACAAGTATCCATGTAGAAGCAAAAAAACGTATAAGTGAACTGGTTACGACGAGGATATTTTTGTCTGTGCCACCAAAAAATGAATTAGCAAACAATCGAGTTAGCTAATAATATTTTTTGTCTGTCGACCAACAAGAATACTAAGTACCTATAATTATTATTATGTGTATAGTACAATTTACAAGTACCTTGGTCATATATAAGCCTCTCACGTCAAACTTGCCAGTTTGTAGTTTGTACATGTGATTCAAGAGTCAAGAATATTGAGCGTAAATAGGCATGATGACTAATAATTTTTTAATACCTCATAAAAAAGCTGATCATAAATAGATCCCATCAACGCAATCAACGAAAACAAAATAAAAATATGTTCAAAAATAAATAAGTTATAAGTATTTTAATTTCATGCTAGACAGAGAGCGCACTATAGCGATTTATGACGTCACGTCTCAGGAGCGCCATACAACTGCTATACTAACACATGCTTTTCGAGAAAGGGACAGAGTATCCTCTCCGTATCCCCACCTAAAACTTTAACCCCCTTATTAATAAACGTGGAGTAGTCTTGGAATAGTTACGCCGTGTTTTGTCTTTTTCTCTCTTTCAAATTTTGAACTCGATCGAAAAAGACAAAAGGCGGTGTAACTATTCCGAGGCTACTCTACGTTTATTAATAGGGGGGTAAACGTTTATATCTCAGAGATTTATCAACAAAAAATTATTGCTTCAGTAGGTATGTGTAATGCATTTAGTTATATTCATCGCTAAGCCTGTTTGCAATAAGCATAATTATTACACACACCGTGTGAAGGACGAATTTCCAATCACACACACTAATACTCGTACCTACTATAAACTAGCTGTTGCCCGCAACTACGTACGCGTGGAATTTCATGTAAACTTTCATGCTCACCGTAAAGGCGATTGAAAAGTGTAGTGGTGGTAAGATTATTTTTAACCGACTTTAAAAAAGGAGGGGGTTCTCATTTCGGTTGTTTTTTATGTTTGTAACCACAGATCACCGTAATTTAAAAACCGGTTTGTAAATCGGTTCAATAGTATGGTTTTTAAATCAAAATAACTGGATAAAATACTGTCATCCAAGTAACCGTAATTGCGTATTTTACTAACTTTGAAGTCTGTTTTTAAAATTGATAAGTAATTAAAACGTATTATATTAATACTTATTCAAAGCTTTCCAAATATAGCAAAAAATAAATGCTTTGCTTGCTTTGGAAGAAGCTTTAATCTAGTGTAGAAGACAGTGAAGTCGCGGGCATCCAGTGGCTGCGAAAGGCAGGCTGTCGTTCAGTGTGGAGGTTAAAGGGGGAGGCCTATGTTCAGCAGTGGACGTCTTCTAGCTGATGATGATGATGATGAGAAGACAGTGGTGACTGTTTGGATGTCATAGAAACGACATTTTGAGTAAACAGTACCAGGAAACAGTTACCTCAGATCAGACAAAGCAAGGAGATATGAGGTGGTGTAGCCTAAATCCGGCGTGATGCCTTTAATCGAACTCACCCTAAAGGCGATCTTATCGCCTTTTTTTGGATGTGGACCATTAGTTACTTCATTGGTGTCTCTGCAAGTTTCATAATGTGCGCGACAAATGAGTAAGTGTGCCGTACAGTTTTTGCGTTAAGCGGTTTAGCGGAATAGTTAGCAAAGTGGGTGGAAAACGGAGACATTTGAACACGAACGATAAATATCATCATCATCATAATCAGCCTTTTAACAGTCCATTGCTGGACTGCAGGTACCAACGCATTTACCGATACAGTCAGTGTTGTGCGTCGTAGTGACAACTGACAACCCTGCGATTTTTCAAGATCAAGTGAGGGTAGGAGAACAAAACACCCGCTCTTCTCGTAGTTTTCAGTCATCTGGTGACCACGGCCATAACATGGTCGAAACGTCGCGCGAAAGGTACATATTTTTACCTAAATAAAATAATACGTGATAAGTTCCGATAAACATTTAAAACATGTGTTCAAATCGCGAAAGTTTAAAAATTACTAGTCCACTGCTGGACTTTTAGCCTACCCCCGAAAGGGTGATTGGGCCATATCCACCACGCTGGCCCAGTTGCGGGTTGGTGGATTCACATACGCCATTGAATGTCTTCTCCGTACGTATGCAGGTTTCTTCACGATGTTTTTCCTTCAACACCGAAAAGCCAGTGGTATGAAAATCCGTACATAAACTCCAAAGAGCTCATTGGTATGGGCCCGGGGTTTGAACCCGCGACCTCACGCTTTCAAGTGTAGCTGTATCCCAAACAGGCTACCACGGCTTCCGACGATAAATATACTACGGCATATCTCCCTTGTTTTTCTGATCTGAGACAGTTAGCTACTATTTGCGTGGCTATCGTTTTCGTAACGGTGACGTAATACTTTACGAAACAAAACAACGGAAGGTACAAATCGTCATACAAAATTCTACTGAGATTTTTTCTAAGAAACAATAAAGATTGCTCAGATATGATAGTTATGGTATTTTATTTCAAAGGTAAACTACGGTTAGTTGTGGTTGCCCGCCCGCGTATCATGTAACATGACATTTGATTCGCATGTTCCCATAGGAATGCGGTGTTGTCATGGAAATAATTTTCACTATGAATCTTGGAGGTTGACTAGACGATCGCTCGCAGCTTAGTTGGCGAAGCAACGGTGGCTAGCCGGTTCGTTGCATGCACGTTCGGATCCTACCGGTCATCCATTTTTCAACTGCCAATTAAGTTAGTGCATCTTCATAGATTACTTACTTTCCTGTAGATGAGCGAACAGCACGCCACCCGGAACTTCATGCCCATGTGCAATATGGCCTGCATATAGGGATGCACCACGAAGACATTGAGCGCCGAGCACAGCACCACGGCTCCAGCGTACAAGTACGCTTCGTGCTCCTCGACAACACTGTCGTCTGTGGGCGTGTAGTACTCGACCAGTTTACCGAGGAACAGGGGCTGGGCTATCCTGGAGGAAACAAAACAAACATTTAGTAGAAAATAAGGGATCTTAGTTGGCCGAATGGACGAAACTGGCTGCGGGTTTGTGATTGCAAAGTTAAAAAGTTAAGTTTTAGTTCAATCAGAGGAAACTACACGTTTATTTCGGAATTGCTGGTGACAGCTAACGGAATCAAGCTGCCGAATCTATGAGCGCCTGTGTTTCGGGACCACAAAAAACTTCTTTGTCATGTTAATTTTAGCATAACTATTTAGTTATGCTAACGACAACGAACAACCAGCGGGCTTCCTTGTTTCCTGAGATGGGTATATAATCTAAGTTCTCTAGGTCAGAGTTAGTGGGTATTATCTAAGTCATCTTCATCTTCGATTACATCGTCGCCGAGTTAGAGGTGAAACCGGGACTTAAACGCGCTTAAGATGTATCGGTAAATGTCTATTTCTAATTGTATCTTTAAACCCATGTCTGTTCAGGGGGTCTAGACAAGAGCCACTTTCTGTTAGCGTTAACGCCTGCGGAAAGATGAAATTGTATGAAAATGACATTAGCTTGAGATAATTTCTCTCAAGCTAATGTCATTGTCAATGTCATATTCATACAATTTCACCTTTCCGCAGGCGTGAACGCTAACAGAGAATGGGTCTTGTCTAGACTCCCAGACAACAAAATATTTCCGTTCATATATTCGCAAGATGGGAACTATGGCAACGCACGAAATCGATATGAAACAATGTCAACGATAAATTTATAAATTACATGCACATAAATTTATTTTTAGTCTTCTGACGCAATTTTCATACCTTATTATATATATAGTAAAATATATGTAAGTACACAGTGGAAATCACTAATTATCTACTGAATCACAATGTTTGACTGCATCGTAGGTAGTAATCTAGAAATTGAACTAAATAAGATTCAATTTGAGATACTAAATCAAATATTATGCATGCTAATAGGAAAGGTTTATGACATCTGATTACATTATCGTCGTCATCTCATGATCGTAATATGGTAGCATGCAGGTTAATAAGGTTTAAAATACGCTTACAAGATAATAATAATATAAAATGCCTACAAGATGAATTGCACTCAAGTCATTCAAATTAAATTTTATTCAAATGGAGTAATTTGAAACAATACAATATCTATTTTGTCTCGGAGAAACTAATTCATGCATGGCAATAAGATGTGTAAAATATGAACAAAGATTTAAAGTAAACTGGGTAAAAGTGTATTTTTACAAAGCTATTATATACAACAGAATAGGCTGTAGGAGGATATAGAAGCCTTGCTATATCCTCCTCCGCTTTGCCATCCATAATTAAATGGAAGACATAGAAATATGTCATTCTCTCATTATTATTGTGACTTGGCGATTATTCATACTCCGGCAACGGATGGAACGAAGGAAAAAATCTTGCATAATGTGACACAACAATGATCAGCCAACCACGTCGTGATATTAAAAATTTATTAATGAAAAAAAAAGTATCATCAACAACAATTCTTAATTGGCGGAGCAATCGCGTAACATACTTACAAAAAAAAAACATACAGTCGAATTGATAACCGCCTCTTTTTGGAAGTCGGTTAACAACAAAACCTTCATTTTAAAGAAATTGTTTCTTTTTTTCTTATTAATCTACCATTACATAAGTATTTGTCTAATCAAATATCAATACGAACAGGGACCGGGTAAAAACTGGGTGAATAGAAACGACGGGTGAATTGATATTAAACATTAACGTTTCTTTTATCCTTCTATTTATAGACCTACGAAACACAAAATGTACCAAATATATGTATTTATTACTAATATTTCTCTTAGGTAGGTAAACATAATTTGGTACATTTTACATTTGTAGGTCTGGAAATTGTACGACAAAAAACTGTTCGCCTGTGAACCATAAAACGGAATGAATAGACGACGGGGTGTCATGTTTTCTAAACATTAAGTTTTAGGCTAGCTAAACATATTATACCTACGAAGGAGATATTCAAAGAGACTACTACGATCTACAAGACCCGTGCTTGTCTCTACCAGATCTACTGAATACTAGCCAACGTCCACCTCGACGAGTTCTTGTCTTCTTGTTCTCGGAGCAGTTCCAAACGGTTTTGTAAAGACGCTAAGGACTCCTTGCCGAAGTAACCGAGGAACGAGCCCAGCATACGAGGCTGCTGGATCCTGGATAGGGAAGGATCATGAAGGATGTATTATGTCTAGGATGAGGTTTCGAGTAGGTATGTATAACGATTGTTAGTAGCGCTTGCGATGAAGTAGCGATTTGGTAAGCATCTTGAGATTTGCAATCCCGATAGTCAAAGATAAGTTGGTCGCAATAGGCAGTTCCAGAATTCCGGATATTTGGCCTGAGACGAATAGTTAGTTGAAATGGGCAGTTCAAGAATAGTCTTGTGTCCTAATTTTTATTTAATATCTCATAAATAACGTATCATAAAATAGAACGACTAACAACGAAAACAAAATTAAAATTTGTTCAAAAATTTATAAGTCATAAGTATTTAAACTTCATGCCAGACACAGAGCGCACTTATAGCACGTGATGACGTCAAGCCATGCAAGCTTTGTGAGAAAGGGACAGAGCATCTGCTCTCTATCCCCACCAAAGACTTTAAAAGCTCATATCCCAGATGTAATTATTTTTTTCAGTATGTGTAATATATTTATTTATATCTTTCACTAAGCCTGCTATTTGTAATAAATGAAACAGGACACATGCCTAATCCGGATGTGTGGCCTAAAAGTAGTTCGTCGCAAGGGCAGTCCAAGTGTACAGATTGGTTTCAGATACCTATTTGAAACGAGACGAATAGTTAGTTAAAATGGGCAGTTCAAGAATTCCGGGCTTTGGCCTGAGACGAATCAGCAGTGCAAGTACCGTTCTTTTATCGATCGTCAAATTGACAGTTGAGGTCGTCAAATTCGATAATATGCAATTTTTTCAGTACTCGCTGTGATCGATTCTATGGCATTTTAGCGAATTTGACGTTCGATAAAGAACGGTACTTGCACTGCAGGGGTGCAAGTACCGTTCTTTTATTGATCGTTAAATTGACAGTTGAGGTCGTCAAATTCGATAATATGCAATTTTTTCAGTACTCGCTGTGATCGATTCTATGGCATTTTAGCGAATTTGACGTTCGATAAAGAACGGTACTTGCACTGCAGTACTGCACTGCATAGTTAGTTGGTCGCAAACTTCTTTTTTGTAGGTATAATAAATGTTTTACGAAAAGGAAGTGGTATCGTGTTCATTGATGGAGGAATAAGGCACAAACCATCTTACCATGTTATCTCATATCTCATATGATTCATAAAGTATTAAGTCTGTGGTAGATAAAAGTGATTTATTACTACTGTACACGTTGCGTAATAATTTTAATAGACAACAAAATACATTATTATATAGTTGTTACTGATAACTATAACATAAACATTATTATCTACCGGTGTGATTAAAATGTTAGGGTAGGTCGCTAAAACATTTGGAAGACTATTTACTTACATCAATGTTTTGAATTATTTTTTTTGTTCTGTTCGATATCACATCATCAGCCTTTAAGCGCCACTGCTGAACAAATGCCTCCCTCTTAAAGAGGGGTGTTGCCATAATCCCCACGCTTGGCAGGCGGCTTGGAGATCGCAGTACGTGCACCGTGTACCTACTAATATGATGCTGATGCCCACCCTGTGGTTCTGGTCGCAGTTTTAGGACATACCCGGGTCTGATTATTATGTTTATTCTGTTCGATATGATACAAGTATATTAATAGAAGGTACAATATAGGAAAACCGCACGTCTGTTTGATTAAGAGTTGTTTACACAAGCATGCCGCGATTGCCTATTGTCGTACAATTCAAGAGTGCCTACTCAGAAACGTGAATAAATTGGGACAGGAAGCCAGACTGATTGTGACTATTGAAATGCTAACTAACAACAATTTGACTGTCAATTAAGAACCTTTAGTTGCATGATTTTTTCGGTGCTAAGATAATGTCTGTATCACAACATTTGTAATGTTATTCTTGGGGCCTTACGGCTAGCTGTTTTAAGCAATCCAGTTTTGATGAAAAGAGTTGCGCGGCCGCAAACCGTATCTGGGCGTGTTAAAGTTCACGTTCGCGTGATTTTCCGAACTGCGCTGTTTTGACGTTAGTTTGAGACCGCGTAAGGAGTTGGGCGTAAGGCTCTTATATACCGTGAATATTTCTTAAGTTCAGTCATTTTATATCTTCAAAAATATTGATATGCCCGTGCGTGATAGTGAACGTCCTTTATATGAAGCGTCGTAAAATCCATATTAGTACTAAGTTCGGGAATAAAAATATAGCTGGCATATTTATGCTTCATGGCAATGACATCACAGTACAAAGTTCAGGAAGGCGTTGAATGTAAACAATTAATACCGACATGGCTAAATAGAACACAAACGATTATTAAATTAAATTACATTGAAGCAATGTATGGACGTCTACTATCAGCGCTTTAATGACGTGGAAGATATCTAACCTTCCACATCATTGAAGCACTGATAGAAGCAATTTGATTTAGAAGAATTACCAGCGAGGACAGCAAATGTTACAGAATCTATATTTTGCTAACAAAGTTGTAAAAACATGCAATTAGCCACGCACCCAAGGATTTCTAAGTTACCAGACGTTCTGCAACGACATGACTGACACTAACTTTGCGGGAAAGGGACAGAGCATCCCTTCCTAATCCGATAAAAAACTTTAAAACGTAAATATCTCAAACTTCATAAACCGAATCAAATCATTTCTTTAGTATTATAGTACATGTTAAATTTTTATTATATTTTTCACTAAACCTGTTATTTTTATTATTAGTTATTGATAGTATAACAAAAGACCAAGAATATTAGGGTCAATGGTGTTATTCTCAGTTAATCAAGTTTTTTTTGCTGGTCGCTGCAATAACATAGTAAACATCCGAATGAAAACGTTTACTTTTAAAACTTCAATGTAGTATATTAGCTACCAGCTATTCATATTGAATAGACAATAGACAAATTTTTAGTTATGGAAGAAAAAAAAATTGATAATTTTTTTTATTTTTTATTTTCGCATTCCACAAGATTTCTTAGGTGGTAGAAAAGTATTATAGTAACAATTATTGTGGACCCCGTCGGGCACAGCTAAATGATATGGAAGAGAGCTACAAAGTTGCGTTCAAAATCTTTGTAAAAGTGATTAGAAGTTACGGTTTTCATTTAGCTTTTTACTGCAGCTGTTAGATCATAAAAAACTGGACAGACTATGGTCGATATAAATTCATAGCAAAAGGGAAAGGATCCTTAGCAATTAGAATGAGGCTGTGAACGATGATGACATCTTGGTAATTAAGAGTTGGAATTCAAACTGTCGCAATCGCTGCGGTACGGGAATTTTAGAATTGGGGTCATTTAGGTAACATGATACTCCGACGGGTTAGATCGCCTTGAGATTTTATCAGCGTCATGATTTATTAATATCTGTTATCTACGTTACCTCATTACTATAATTAATGGTTGATCAAGGTCACATCTAACTGTAACCTTGAAAGACGCGTGTCAAGTTCATGAGTTTGAAGTCCATGCCGATATTACTGTATAGCTGTTTGGAATGGACATTGGACAGGTTCAATAAGGCGCAAGACACACTCATAAGATAGGGCGTCATAGCGGGCGCTTTTTTCAAAAGAATTTGATCTTTAGCTTTCTTTTAATACGATACAAAATATAAAAGGGTCGTGAGCGTGACTCACATGCTCTGCTATCGCACGGTGCGTCTCTCCATTTTTATCATATTAGAACAACACTATGGCCCATCGCTCGCCGCGGCTTCAAAAGTTCAAACGGACTGTGGAAAAGATAGCACTTCCGGGTTTAAAATTCCAATACTTCAAAAATAGTCGCGAATCCGCTGCGACTCGACTGTGACTAAACTATGTAAAATTTAGAACTTATCTTAAACCGAAAAGAATTTACTTTTTCACGGCTGCTTGTACGCCGCGACGCCAACCCGAGTCCAGTCAGCGTTGGGGCTTAGGTTGAAATTGCTTTGAAATACAGCGCACTTTCCGCGCCCCGTGGTTTTAGTGTGGGTTACGCCTAAAGCTTGCGTGCACGACCATATTCGTTATTTGAAACAATTGCAGTTTACTTATTAGTATCCCTATGTAAAGAGTACTAAACGTATTTTTTAAATGAGTTACGCATCACTGACACTTAGGTGTAAATCACACTTTAACCACATCATCATCATCATCAGCCTGTAAACGTCCACTGCTGAACAAAGGCCTCCCTCGTAGAGAGGATGATGAGACCGGAGGATGGGCAGCAGCGTCCTATTAGTACTTTAACCACATATCTACGACTAATATTACAATTCTAAGTAACTATGTATGTCTCTTTGTTTATTCCTCTACCTGATTCTCACCTTTTCCCGGCTAAACTGAAACGATCTTGATAATATCTGTATATATAATACTAGATGTTACCAGCGACTTCGTAAGTACGCGTATATTTCCGTATTAACTTTTAAGCTCTATTTGCCCCCCTTAATTCGGCCCTTTCGTAAATAATTTCTAAGCGGACTTCTACACCCCATAGGGGAATCTATCTGCCAAATTTCAGATTCGTAGATGAAGTTATTTTCGAGATGAATTAGTGAGCGAATGAGTAGGTGAGTGGTATTTCGCTTTTATAAATATCTAGATACGCTTTATGTTGCTGAAGGTATTGACCGCTTAATTAAGTTCAATGTAAAAATTTATGCAAACAAAAATCTTATACATGTCATTCTACGTAGAAAACTGACGTTGTTATTGCAAACATTGTGCAAGTATTCGTAATTCAAAACAAATGTAGTCATAATCGAGAAAGTTCATCCAACCATTGTGTACAATTGAACAGTTAAAGAGAGAACGGTCAAAGATGAGTGACCGCCTTTCTCAATTGGCAAAAGTATAAACAACTCAGCTGTATTTCACGAGAACCAATAATATTAGATAATAATGAACGAGTTTTATGACCGAGAACTGGTCGGCCTAGGTCAAGAGTAAACAACTGCGCTGCGACTTAAGGTCATCGCCCATTACATTTGATCCACACACCAACCCGGATAAATGTAAAGCGTTCAATCGACTTTTCACACTAATATTACAAATGGGAAACTCTGTGCGTGTATGTACGTTTGTTCCTACTCAACTCCACAACGATCTTGTTTTATTTATTTATTTCATTTTATTAAGATAGCTGTTCGGTTACAGACTTTAGATTATTTCACATGTAAATATCAGCACACAGCCACACACAACATAACATTTTAAACCTAAAGTCCAATTAAAACAGCACACAGCTTATAATATGTAAAAAATTATAAGCTGTGTGTTTTTAACATATATGCAACTTTTTATCCCGGATAAATAGGTGGTTCCTGTAGGATAGCAGATGAAATCGCAGGGCGCAGCTAGTTTTGTCTTTAATAGTGTCAAACAAACATGGATGGTAATTGGTCACCGTCATTAGTCAATTAGGCGGCCTATACCTATAGACAATAGGGTATTTGACTACTTTTGGGAAACTATTGCACATTATTGTCTGATATAAAATAATGTATACTGCATTTATATTTTCTGGATATCAGTCGTATTTGCGATATAAATCGATGTTAAAGTTTGAATAAAAAAAGATCGCGCCAAAACGCAGACCTGCGTCATAGCTCCGATCACATGACTAATTGACGTCACACAAAACAAAACAACTGCAGCCAGGCTGCAAAAGTTTGATGATTAATTAATTTCTAATAGAAGTAATGGTTTATAAATATTGTGTAGTGCCAAAATGTACAAATACTTCCATAAAGACACCCGAAAAAATATTTGTTCCTGTTCCAATGGACCCAAAACTCCCCATAACTCGAAAAAAGTGGTTGGAATCAATCTAAGGTTGGAACTAAGTAGCTCGTAGAGAACCCAAAAGTATTGGAGCTAATTCAAGTGTTTCTATGTGCGAAGATCATTTTGAGGTACATATTTGAGTCTATATATTTCTATTATAATTTGTGTTTTTATTGCATTACTATTTTATGTACTGTTACTTTCTTTTTAAACATTGTAAAGCTCGACATAACCTAACAAAATAGTGATATCCACTTACTACAACATACTTTTTGTACAACTTGATTGAATGTTTTGCTTGGAGAACAATTAAAAATTAATACTGACATTGTAGTTTTTACGTTTTGAGTTCTGCAGCGTAGAAACAATGACGTGGATTATTATTAAAGAAATATGCAACCATAAAAACATTAATTTTGGGTAAGTTACTGCTGTCTGCTTGCACAAAATGTTTCTCCATTCTTCTCACATTTAACCTCCGGACTGTTTTTGGTGAAAATTTCTGGATAAATCGCTATCAAAATAGCTTTACAACATTAAATTCGCAAATATCAATACATAATCTGTTTGTTTAGATTTGTGTGACGTCACTAGGGATGAAGCCAGTTACAGACCGTTTTCGATCACGTGATTAAATGTCGAAAATACAGTTATTTTAATCGCGTTTTTTACAAAAAATAAGCATATTTTTATCAAAAAATCAATGAAATATGCTTTATCATTATGTCATGTTTATGGATGGCGTCAATTGGCATGATATTTTTAATACAGTCAAGTACCCTATTGCAACACCAGAGCAACGCCTATACGCTTTAGTCTTTTGGGTACCTAAGGATTTTATTAAAAAAATTGATTCAGATTTCAGAGATAGCTCTGGCCGATGAGCTTAGCCTATATAGGCGATGGTCTTTATGAGCGCGGAATTATTGCAGCCTTCTTTGCAATGTCACACTAGCGTTCAATCAACATGGAACGTTGCATTCATTAGTTCAATATCAATAAAATACCTACTTCGATATTTTGATCTTAGCCTTATTTAATAAACCGACCAAGTGCGAGCCAGGCTCGCGCACTAAGGGTTCCGTACCATTACAAAATACAAAAAGTAGTGAAAAAGACATCATCACGCCCAGGCGGTCACCCATCCAAGTGCCGACCGCGCCCGAAGTTGCTTAACTTGGTGGTGAACAGAAATTGGTCACCCGAAATTTGCGTCAAGTTTGACGCTTGTACGTATTACCATTTTTACATTAGAGCAAATAAAAAAAAAACACTGAACACTTATATAAACACTGTGAAGTGTGACGTCATCAGTTTGAGATTTACGAGTTCCTGCGCCCAATACATAAGTAGGTACCTACGTCTAGTTTATTTGATGTACAAGCCGCGATCAACGGTCTTGTTTACTTTAGTAGGTATTCCCAGCTGTGGGCGGAACAGAGAAAACTGTTAAGTCATTATTCGTCATCGAGGAAATACCATTTTAGCATAAAATAATGGACCGACCACTTTACTCATACAGAATACCCAAATTATCAGTAGAAATGAATAATTGTACCACCATCGTATTTTGTGAACAAAACTGAGACCCACTAAACTTGGTCCAAGCATGTATATGCTCTGACAGCTGCAATAACATTGTAAAAAACCCGACAACCACGAATTCTGATCACTTATGCTAGGTTTTCGTGATTGACTGGTAGGTACCAGGTACCCAATATATTTTAGTTTTTTTTTTTACATTCGGCTTTTTCCATGTTATTGCAGCTGTTAGAGCAAATTACCGAATAGAAATAGTGTACTCTACAGATAAATCAGTCGCCCTTTACTCGAATTGTCAATATTTTTTTAGGCTTCATGCTTAGAATAACTACTCAGAGAAGGTAAGTTTCCAAACAACGCCTTCTCAAAACGTAAGCTACAAATTCGCTTTGTAGCTTACGTTTCGATTGGTATTTTAAACGATTTAAGCAAGAAAATTAATGGATTACCTGTGGAATGTCACACCATAACTATTATGCTGCCTTTCTGATTTGTTGTGGTACGATTTCACCGCGAAAATTGTCATAGTAAATTTTTTATATATTTTTTGGTGTCATATATGACACCATTTGAATGGCTTAAATTTCGCGAATGTACTTGGTTTCTTTGTGTAGTTATTCTAAGGCTTCATGACTTGACGTAATCGTGGATGACCAATAAGTATAATGCTCTTGTCATTCATAAGCAGTACAACTTTTCATGCCAGTGGAAAATCCAGACCCACAAGGTGGAAAGTCAGACATTGTCAGCTATCGGACGATAATATAGAAGTTAGATCGAAATGTAAGTAAAATGAGTATAAATTGAAATTTTAACAACCCATGGCAAATTCTAACAGCTCATAACATTTAAACTGTGTTTAAACTGGTAGATTTTGATTAAACCACAGACCTCGCATTTTATTGCTACGCAATAGAATCCAAATAGAATCTATGGATTAACATAGCTATGAACCGATGCACTGAAACCTGCTTTCGAATTATAAAAGTTGCACTCAAATCGGTCCAACCTTTTTGGACAAAATTTTTAACAGACATGCAAACATAATACACATTTTTTTACGTGTAAAAGTATAGATGGATAAAAAGTCAAATTTATCCACTAAGGAGCAACAAGGCTGACCTACCATCAGAAGCATAGCCTGGAAGAGAAAGATTCATAACTAGTTTACCGGGTAGGTAGGCTGGTCAATAGAATACGGGACCGATATCCCCTGCCTATAAGTTAGAGGCTATTAAAAGGGGACCTCTGGGCTCGGGATGGTCGAAGGTCAGGCCTTGACCATCCAGGGATTATCGCGGTCCATAATTAGTTCTTCTTAATGATGAACAGTGACCCTCTTTTGGCTTCATATAGCAGTTCAGTCTAACCTTGTCTATGTGTACCTATCTGAACTATAGCTATAGTAAGATATTTATAAAACAATCCTAAATTGCAATGTAAACGTTATGTGACCTCGATTTTAAACTAACTACTCTCTCCAAACCCTCATGATGTCACATTTTGGGAGTATACTAAGTTCATCTTCATGGTGCATACTACCGTGGTGCATTCATGCTAAATTTCACCAAAATCTGTCCAGCCGTCAAGTAGTGAAAAAGTAAAAAACAGACGGATAGTCATTTTCGCGTTTATACCAGTGTTATGACACTGATGACGTGCTCTATCACCGAAACTAATCGTTTCAAAGGCGTCTGTTACTGATAGCGCAGGCATCTCGTCACCCATGATAAGACTCAGATTTCCGCATTAGTAAAGCGGGCGCTAAATCACGATCCGTGCCTCGTTTGTTTATTGCTAGTCTGGTATTAAAGCATAAGCGCGTTTTCACACGAGACGACATGACTGCACTACACGGAAAATTGAGGTGACGACACCACACGTCGCGCGTTTTGCGAACGGCTTTTTGGTTATGTCGTCGGTGCCGCTATATCGTGACGATTTTTTGCAGCGACGATATAGCGGCTGAACAAACCAGTATCAACTTGCTGACGACGCACCACACGATCACGACACGACACTGCATTTTGCACTCTCTTCCGTGCGTGGAAACTACAAGCCGCCACTCCGTGCAGTACGGTGTCGTCCCTCGTGGAAAAACGTACAGGGGCCTTACGGCGAACTCTTAACGCTGGCTCGGAAAATCACGCGAACGTGAACTTATCTCGCCGAGATACGGTTTACGGTCACGCAACTTTTCTCATCACCTAAATAGGTAGCCGTAAGGCCCTTGGGGCCTTACGGACAACAGGTATTGCGGCACCAAACTAACGTTAGATCCGCTCAGTTGGAAAATCACGCGAACGTGAACCTTAACGCACCCAGATACGGTTTGCGGTCGCGTGATTTTCCAACTGAGCGGATCTAACGTTAGTTTAGTGCCGCAATACCTGTTGTCCGTAAGGCCCCAGGTCGTTAATATGTATCAGGACCGCAAAACGTGTCGTGCGTTCGCACGTGAGAAAACGCGCTAAAACTTTATTGATCGTGCTATCTTGTCAACTATTGCCATGATACAGCGGAACTATAACCATTGGCGATACGATAACTAATTTATTTAGGGTAGATATCAACGATTGCTATTTTTGTGACATTCTTATCTTAAGTTCGTGGGTGGAAATGGGTGGATGTATTGTAGATGATTCGCCACACGAATCAGTTGTTTTCGTTTGTAGGTAAATACTAGTAAATAGTAAGTTTCAATAACAATATTAATTTACTGGGTGCGAACTCAGCTGTAAATATTCACACAAATTTGACCCAGCAATCCAACGTATACCTCCTTTGTTTTATTTTGTTCTACTAATAGTTTCACGCATAATCAAGGAAATTCCCACACTAAGAACGTCTTACAAATCGTATGGCTGAGAGTACAGCTTGACTGTAGCTGCCTGATTTTTTATAATTGTGAATCTTTTACTGTGATGTCTACAAGGTAGAATGTCGTTGGTTATGGGTTAGTCGTTACATTAGAGGGAAATATGATGCTCCATACATTATCATTACTTTACTTTGTTTGAGAAAGCATAACGGTATTGCTAATAGATTACGTGACCCCAGAACACACTATCAGTATTATGGGACCACTTTTCAGTTTACGGTATGTCCATAATTATGTTGAACATTAACGTAAAGTTGATAGTCTATCGGTTTTTTATCGGAAATATTCCGGGAAGTGTGCATCGGATCTGCATGACCTCATTCCCTACTGTCCGTTTTCTATCAGACGGCCAGGCCAGGCATAAAAGAGCGACTCCGTTTCAGAGTTGATATTCCGAAAACTTCGTGATTTCAGAATATTAACCAGCACTTTGATTCCACTGTTATTGTGCGAACTCTTGGACGGTGGAATGCGCTGCCAAGTCTTATTCCCTGATAGCTACAATCTGTGAATTTGTTTCTTCTAGGCAAGCGTGCTTTATCGTAGACCACATTATCGCTTAACACCACGCGAGATGGCGGTCAAGCGCAAGTCTGTCAAAAAAAAAAGAGTAATACATGTAAGATTTAAAAAAAACTATATATATATACAAATTTAAAAAAACCGAGTTCAAAATTAATAAAATACGCAATTTCGGTTATGACAATATTAAGGCATCCAAGTAAACGAAATTTCCAGTTATTTTGATTTAAAAAAAAAAACACAGTCGAATTAATAACCTCCTACTTTTTGAAGTCGGTTAAAAATAAAACTAATGAAGCGATATTAAAGTTTTTTTTTTTTAAATATATTTAATGAAAGTATATCCTTTAAAATAAAAAAATTATTTTCTAAATCGGTTTATATATGACGGAGTTCTGAGATAACAAACATAAAAAAACTGAATTGACCCCTTCCTGTTTTGAACTCATTTAAAAAGGCATACATTTTCTAGTTTTCCTGGGATAAAAATTTATGAAAATTAGGCGTTGTTATTACTGCCAAATGCATGGGACAACAAAACAGGAAAGAGCTGTTATTTGTTAGGCTCAATGATTTATTTATTGTGTGTGTAATTAAATACTCACGTGAAATAATAGGCTAAACAAGAAGCTATTTCAGTCACATTAGTATTTAAATTGAATAAATACCATTGAATAAGGTTGAGTTAAACAAATAACTTCTTGTGTTAGAGGCTTTAGAGGTTAAATTGCATGCAAATATCCGTTTCTACGTAAAGATAAAAGGTTTCGCGCCATTTTAACTAAAGCCATTTTTTTTTGAGCCGTCTTGTTTTCGCGCGTGAGACTTCTCGTAAGCATCGGACAAAGACCTCTAAAGCAAAGGATCACTTATCGAATATTTGTAAATAAGTTACAAAGTAGTATGTTACCGTGATTTCATATTTTTTCGAACTACCCTCACTTTAAGACTTATTGAGTACTTTGTAATTTGATAACATTTAGTAAGGCAACCCTAGCCTACAATAATAATAAGATAAATTGGTACTTATCCGCTAAGGGCGAGTACTACAAAATTTTATTGGGGCGATAGGGGATTGTTGTGATAAAGAATACATGATCTAACACATCACAACTACAAAAAAAGTTAACCTCTCTTTGTGAGATTAAAAAAAAAATGGACTTATTCGTACTTATTAGGTTCCTTAATTATGCACGACTTACCGAATGCCGCACTCCATGATAAAGAGAACAAGTCCATACAGCATACACCGCCATGCGTATGCCCTCATAATGACCCGGAGTAGGCTCGGTTTGCGTTTAGCCCCCGCGCGGGCCACTTCCTCGTCCCACAGCCGCGCAAACTTGTCACCCAGGGGACCTGTAATATCATATTTCATTAACATCTACGACTCTCGGTTCAACCTACAACACTACAGGGTCCCTAGATTTAAGCGATTTAAGCGAAGCTAGATTTAGGGCAAAGAACTCGATTCTGAAACCTAACTTGTAAAAAATAGACTATTTGACGGGAATAGTTAACAGTACTTGTATAACAGAGGTGACCAGCTGCTAGAGGTCAATGATCTAACCTGTGCCAGCGCTGAGACAACCACAGGAGTTATTACTTAAGCTTGTTATCATATCATCCTGCTTGCTCCAACTTATTTACTTACATCATACGCATGAGACGATAGGGATTTTACATAATCCCACACAAAACATACACAGGCGTCGATTCTGTCATACCACTAAACTAAACCAATCTGACAGGACTAAAATTATCTGCCTCTTTTCATTTTAATATGTGAGAGAAGGATGGCAACAATTTTAGAGCCGTCAAATTTAGTTTAGTTTAGAGTACATCAGAATCGATGCCACTGATTGAATTTTTGGTTTGTCAGTGTATTTTTTTCGTGGCCTGGGCACATCGTCAGTAGTAATAATAAAGAAGGCTTATAAGGTATTAAATAACGTCAAACAAGTCATAGTCAGAGTCAAGCAAAGTACCTAAGTCACGGTCAAGTCCAAGTCATGCCCTACTAAAGTGGTCGAGATTCCAACTACAGGCTTCTGTGGAGTTTTGGTAACATCATGAAAATAATGTTTAACCTCATTATATCACTTGCCTACACTCGAGCACGTTCAAGAATGCTACACACATACATACTCGAAATAACACAAGTTTAGGAAAACAATACAATGATCAAACCTTTGATTATACATAATCAAAGGATCAGAAATGCTTTTTTCACGTTGGCGCCAAAAGAATTTTTATAAGCGTTAATTACCATTATCCTAGACTTAAATATTGTTCAAACACCCTTACACCTAGGGTAAAATCAAACCCTAACACAGTGGGTTAGGAACTAACTATACATTTTCTTAGAATAATTGCACACTATTTTTATTAAAAATATATTAATAAATTACTTAATAATAAATATTTGGGACATTTTTGCACACACGGTCATATGATATATGACCACAAACTAAGCAGAGCTTGTACCTTTGCTGCCAGAGACTGATATAAAAACATATATTTTTTTAAATACATACTTAAAAATTGTTATTAGCACCCAGATATAGAACAAACACAAATGTTCATCACATGAATGTTTGTCCTAGGTGTGAATCGAACCCACGCCCCCAAGCGCAGAAGGCAGGTTCACTACCAACTGGGCCACCGTGGCAGACCGGGATTATTATTACTATACATAAATCTGACATAAATGCATTAAATAAGAACTTCAAGACAGTGATGGATTAACTTACCAGATGCATGCTCTGGTAACGGCTCATAGAGGTCTTCCTGCTCCATTTCTTTTTTCAAACCACTCCAGAACATTGGCAGTGTCCATCTATGAAAACAAACCTTCCAGTTTAACAGTTGAAACTACCATGACATAATAAAAAATCATGGTGGATGACTAGTAGAAAATGTTTAGCATTAAGTTCTCCATTTGCATGTGTGTAAATTTGTAAGTGTGTAATAAAGTATTAAATAAATATCATTAGGTGCTAAAGTTAATATGATTATTTTACGGGATATTTACCATGGTAAGGTTAAAACAGTGTATCATTAGGTACTTTTTTCTGGGATAAAAAGAAGTATTCTATATCACTTGCTGGCCTTCCAACTATTTCTATGCAAAAAATGACACTGTTCCATTCATCTGTTGCTATGTGAACAAGGAACAAAGTAATAAACTATTAGCATTTATAATACACTAGCTGCGTCCCGCGGTTTCACCCGCGTGTATAACTCCTTATATCACCAGCTATCTGCCAGTGAAAGTCCCGCAAAAATTGGTCTAGTCGTTTTGGTGTCCATATGGAACATATATTATATATACACTTCGCATTTTATAATTATATAAAATTTGTATAGTATACTCTAAGCTCATGCTATTTAAAGTCCCTTTCCTGTCAGCCTCCAAATTCTTGATCTTTCTTTGCAAGCAATCTAAGCATTGGTGACACCATCTATAATTCTTGCTACCTGAGTAGGTATTTTTTTATACATTAAGTGTTATTTATTTCACACTAGAACTTACTAAAATGTTATAGATAATTAAAAAAAAACAACTTAAGACCGTTACTTGTATTTTGTAACCATTTGATTAGTTTGGCGACCAGCTTGGCTGATGGTAAGCGACGGTGCAGCCCAAGATGGAGAAAGAAAGAAAATATTTTTTTATCGATACCTTTTACAAAAACTATGGAGCATGTCTATCTAGAAAAAAATTGTGTAGGTAGATTATAATTTTTTGTATTTAGCTGTAGTACTGTGTAGCGTGTATATCCACTACCAGCTACAATCACTCTTAACAATCAGAATTTAGTTACCATTATGGTTTTATTAATTCTAATTCAAATGTCTGAATTTTAAAAAACTTCATCCCTAGCCCAACAATCGTAAAAATTTAACAATGCAAAATATTGAATAGAGTTATGGCATGTTTTATGTTCCTTACATGAATAATGAGGGTAGGGTAATAAAATGTAGCATTGTCTCATAGTATGTAGTTAGAGAAAATGATAACAAAAGATTACATGTTATGGTTAGTTCTTAGACTGCAAAACATTATTTAACTTGATCATGGTTACTTATGTACAAAATAAACCCCGATTCATTTACAAATACATATATAATTTTAAACATAATTATATTTACAAAGGTGTTCCAACTCAACACTTGTGATCATCATCTAATAGAGAGGGGTACTTACGAAAAAGTTAAGGCAGACAAAGGATTCGCATTCGCCCTCGGATGTGGAGGGCGACCTTTCTTTTTTAGGGATTCCATGGCACCTGAGACAAAAACTTTGAATTACAAGTTTATCACAATTCAGTCTCTCTACATTCAGGAGAAGTACTCCAAGCTTTTTTCTATAACGGTTGAGATTTTCTATAAATAAGTAGCCTAAGAAGTAATTTTTTTATACGTACCGTAAGTCTCTGACGGTGGTTTATTTCTGAGAATTCAAGTTACACAAGAAACCACATCAACCACATGACAGGATAGGTTAAGCGCCGGCCACTACCTGTCCCACAATCAATGGTTAAATCCACTTTAATAAAAATTTCGGCTACCTGTTTGCTTTTACAATACCCTACAATTCTAATTACACAAGACACATTATAGAATTTGTGTTACAAATAACTTGTAAATACGGTGGTCCTATAATTACTCCAAATACGTCCACGTAAAATGTTATTTGAATGGTTACGACACGAATTTATAAACTTGAGGACGGTGGACATCCAACTAGCTTAAAATTTTAACGCGGACTGAGAGACTACTCTTCTTCCAATAAATTCCAATTTCCAACCACTGTAAAAAGCGCTTTGCCTTGTCTTCCTCGTTTCAACTTTGAATTTTTTTAAATATTATTTAATTCTAGCTTGACATGACATTACTATGACAGTCCTACATTGGCTGACTGACACTGACAAATCTGATAACAGACAATAGTTTTTTTTTTTGCTCCAAATGTCTTGACTATTTACACCAATACGTATTAACCCAGAATGTATTAACGATGGATAAATATAATAATATTTATTTAGTGTTCGTGGACGTGCTCGAGTGTAAAAATAATAAAGCGGGTGCAACATTGTATTTTTGTGTTGTTTCCAGAGCTCCATAAAAGCATCTTATAAAATCTCCACCACTTTAAATTAGGCATGACTTTGACTTGACCGTAATCTTTTGGGTCTATAAAGTCCTTGACCGTGATTTACTTTGCTCGTGCTTTGCTCAGTAGATCTGTGACTTTGCTTATCTCTGACTGACTTGTTTGACGACATTTAATCAAACTCGATAATATTTCATTACTTGATACTGGCCAATGCACAAGAAATGCGACGCCAAAATCAAGGAGGATTTTCGCGTTGCACTTCTTGTGTATTTGCCAGTATCAAATATTAAAATAACGCAGCCGCGTTACAAGTTTCGTTGTGTAGAAATACTTAGTTAGCCACTTGTGTAGTTCTGCTGACTACAGTAACCACGCATAGATGGCTTTGGACAGCGCTGGACACTACAGTTACCAACCCGTCGCGCACAGTGGTGACAAAATCACCTTTCCTGTTTTTTCTTGAACAACTGCGCATATGAAACTATTTCTATCCTATTCTACTTGAACTAAGGTACAAACCCAGCATAGCCTACCAGACTAGCAAGTTGAAGTGGCAGTGGGCAGGACATAGGTATAGCACTCAGAACAGATGGCCAATTGGGCCGAAAGGTTCTCAAATGGAGACCACGGAACGATAAGCGCAGCGTAGGACGGTCCCACCCATAAGATGGACAGACGACCTAAAAGAGACCACAGGAAAAGACTGGATGCAGCAGGCCGCTAGCAACCGGCCTTTTCAAAGATCAATGAGGCGTGGTCTATGTCCAGCAGTGGACGGCATATGTATGGCCAAAATGATGATGATGATGATTTTTCTAAATAAAATAGGTGATGTTACTTTTCACGTGAAAATGTTACTTTTTGAGCTGTCTCATGTTATATTTGACTATCTGCCACTGGCAACACTGGTAATAATGTTCCTTGCAGAGGAGTTTTTGGCGCCAACGCGGAAAAAACATGTCTGCTCGTTGGATTATTTTCCTAAACTTGTGTATTTTCGAGTGTTAATGTGTACTAAATGGTGAATTATTATTCATTAAGAGCTCGTAAACGTGCTCGAGTGTGGGTAAGTAATATAACAAGGTGAAACGTGTCTTTTCGTGTTGTTTCCAAAACTCCATAGGAGCCTCTTGTAAAGTCTCCACCACTTTACAGGGGCATGAGTTCGACTTGACCGTGACTTACTTAGCTTGACTCTGACTGTGACTATGACTTGTTTGACGCTATTATGACAAAGTAAACTGTTTAATATTACGAGTAAAGGACATTGAATCCACGCTCATGAAGATTTTAACAAAAAAAAAAATGTTCCTTGCAGAGTTTTGGCGCCAACGCGGAAAAATCATGTTGGCTCGTTGGATTATTTTCCTAAACTTGTGTATTTTCGAGTGTTAATGTGTATTAAATGGTGAATTATTATTCATTAAGTGCTCGTAAACGTGCTCGAGTGTGGGCAAGTGATATAACGAGGTGAAACGTGTCTTTTCGTGTTGTTTCCAAAACTCCATAGGAGCCTCTTATAAAGTCTTCACCACTTTACAGGGGCATGAGTTCGACTTGACCGTGACTTACTTAGCTGACTGTGACTATGACTTGTTTGACGCTAATAAGACAAAATGAACTGTTTAATATTACGAGTAAAGGACATTGAATCCACGCTCATGAAAATTTAAACAAAAAAAAAAATCCTTGCAGAGGAGTTTTTGGCGCCAACGCGGAAAAAACATGTCTGCTCGTTGGATTATTTTCCTAAACTTGTGTATTTTCGAGTGTTAATGTGTACTAAATGGTGAATTATTATTCATTAAGAGCTCGTAAACGTGCTCGAGTGTGGGTAAGTAATATAACAAGGTGAAACGTGTCTTTTCGTGTTGTTTCCAAAACTCCATAGGAGCCTCTTGTAAAGTCTCCACCACTTTACAGGGGCATGAGTTCGACTTGACCGTGACTTACTTAGCTTGACTCTGACTGTGACTATGACTTGTTTGACGCTATTATGACAAAGTAAACTGTTTAATATTACGAGTAAAGGACATTGAATCCACGCTCATGAAGATTTTAACAAAAAAAAAAATGTTCCTTGCAGAGTTTTGGCGCCAACGCGGAAAAACATGTCGGCTCGTTGGATTATTTTCCTAAACTTGTGTATTTTCGAGTGTTAATGTGTACTAAATGGTGAATTATTATTCATTATGTGCTCGTAAACGTGCTCGAGTGTGGCCAAGTGATATAACGAGGTGAAACGTGTCTTTTCGTGTTGTTTCCAAAACTCCATAGGAGCCTCTTGTAAAGTCTCCACCACTTTACAGGGGCATGAGTTCGACTTGACCGTGACTTACTTAGCTTGACTCTGACTGTGACTATGACTTGTTTGACGCTATTAAGACAAAGTAAATTGTATAATATTACGAGTAAAGGACATTGAATCCAAGCTCATGAAAATTTTTACAAAAAAAAAAATGTTCCTTGCAGAGTTTTGGCGCCAACGCGGAAAAAACATGTCGGCTCGTTGGATTATTTTCCTAAACTTGTGTATTTTCAAGTGTTAATGTGTACTAAATGGTGAATTATTATTCATTAAGTGCTCGTAAACGTGCTCGAGTGTGGCCAAGTGATATAGCGAGGTGAAACGTGTCTTTTCGTGTTGTTTCCAAAACTCCATAGGAGCCTCTTGTAAAGTCTCCACCACTTTACAAGGGCATGAGTTCGACTTGACCGTAACTTACTTAGCTTGACTCTGACTGTGACTATGACTTGTTCGACGCTATTAAGACAAAGTAAACTGTTTAATATTACGAGTAAAGGACATTGAATACATGCTCATGAAGATTTTAACAAAAAAAAAAAAATGTTCCTTGCATTTGCGTACATGTGCCATGGATGGAGTAAACAAAGAGCATATACTAATCTGTGACAAAGAGAATACAACCAAGTCAATGATCTTATATGTTAAGCTCAGTTAAATAAGAAAAGTAAAGTAATATAATAATGTTCCTTTCCTTGCATGCCATGGCCATGCTATTCATGCTGTTTGTTGATATACGCTAGCTATTTTGAAAAGGACTGTGGTGGCACCTCTGAGGGTGCTGGGTGGCACAAATTGAAGCACAATAATTGCGACTGAAATTTGAAACCATTTCATTATTTCAAGTTTTAACAAAAACCTGTATGTTGTGTAGAATTATGTGATGTTATTGTTATGGCTAAGACCCGGCTAGTATAGTAGTCAAAACTGTATAAAAAATAGTAGTTATCTGGGGCTATGGACCCTACAACAACTTACCTACTCCTCAGTCAACGCGAAAAATTAACATGAGTTTATAAATTAACAGTATTTTTAGTGAAGAATGAAGATCAATTGGTACTTTTTATGAAGCCAGCTGTTCGCATAAAATGATATTTTTAAGAAGATATAGAACTACGATGCTTGCCAGTGTTCTGTTCTTTTATATTGGTTGCATCTTCACCTATAGTATGACCAATTTGGAGTGCACCGAAGTCATGGGTTCAATAGTCAAAAACGAGCTTACCGATACCCTGAGCAAGTATGAATATGCAGTGATGGTGATTAGCGGACCAGATAATGAGGCTAAGAGAGATGCTATACGAACAACGTGGGGCAAACTTTCTAACAATATATTCACAGAAAATGAAGAAGTATTATACAAGTGGAATCATACTTGGATTGGTCAGTGGTCACATGATAATACTGTAAAATTTTACTTTGTACTCGGGACACAAGGTTTGAGTGACTCAGTGTTGGCTAAATTGACAACTGAGAACAGCAGAAGTAATGATATGTTGCTCTTGGACAGTTTTGAGGATAAATATGAAAATTTAGCACTAAAAATGCTGCATTCCTTGAGGTGGATCAGTACTAACATGAGAGGTCTGAAGTACCTGATAAAATGTGATGACGACTCCTTTGTGAGAGTCGATTTGATTGTAAAAGATCTTGAGGCATATGCTCCGAGTATGAATGATCCTACTTTAAGAGAATACATCAGCTTTAAGGTAAATAAGTATTTTAATTTTATGCTAGTCAGAAAGCACACTGTAGCAAGTTATGACAAGAAGCCGTACGCGCGCCAAACAAATACTAACATACATTTTGCGGGAAAGGGACAGAGCATCCCCTTTCAATCCCTGCCAACAACTTTGAATGCTTATCAGCTAATTTAAATTATTTATTCAGTATGTGTAATGTATTGAACTATATTCTTTCTTTGTTATTTGTAATAAATGAAGCACCATTTCTATTAATGTGTTTACAGAAAAATCTGCCTTCCTACAAAGGCCTGTATTGGGGCTACTTCCATGGCAGAGCGAAAGTGTTTTCAACGGGTAAATGGAAGGATACAAACTGGTTCCTTTGTAACAACTACCTGCCGTATGCACTCGGAGGAGGATATGTCATTTCTCGCAGTATTGTGGACTATATTGCTAGAAATGCTGAATTTCTAAGGTAAATCTTTGCATAGTCAGTTCCAAGCTTTTATGGCTCTAATTTATTTAAATCATATATCTCACGGGTTTAGCTCGGACATTTAAGAGGCATTGGTGGGGCCGAAGCCAACACCAAGAGGCACTTAATACAATAAAATTATTGGATGTGTGTGAATGGGAATTATGAAAATAGTGTACAGTATAGGACTTACAAAATCCTAGGATATTGTGATAAATTCTTGATGGTATGATCATGGTCTATAGACTCTATGGTATGAAGTACGGCGCCCGCCAATTATGCATCATTTCAAGATATTTTGGCAGGTGATGACTTGCCACACACTAAATGGGCTCCCCATACAGGCTGCCTCATATTGGCACCGAGGGGCAACATTGGCTTCGGTTGTTGACAGGTGTGCTGCACTTTCACTAAGAGCTATGTACTTGCAGCATTATGCCCTTAAAATACTTCCACCCTGGAGCTTAGGTTTTATAGCTATTGCAGTTTCCACCCCCAGACAACCGGTAAAGGAAAACCAGGGGTCGGGGTCTCATTTAAATTATTATTAACAGCTCTAATTATCATTGTATAAAGCGAATGAAAAAGAAAAGCTATTTTAATTTTGCACTGCTCATCTGCTCATAGCCAAGCCGAACGCAGAAAGAATGAAATAAAGTAGGCTCAGTACAGGCTCAGGCTGTAGTAAAATTAGCAGTCACAAATAAATTATACTTTGTATTGTTACAGTGTGTACAACTCCGAAGATGTGTCCATGGGTGTGTGGACAGCATCATTAGACGCTATCAACAGAGTTCACGACATCAGATTCGACACTCAATGGAAGTCCCGGGGCTGTTCAAACCACATGCTCATCCGACATAAGCAAAGTCCACATGATATGTTTCGATTGTATAAAACCCTTGTGCGCTCACAAGGGGAAAAATTGTGCAACACTGAGATATCTGAAATGGAACCCTATATGTACAAGTGGAATGTTCTGCCAAGCAATTGCTGTACTTGAAATGCAGATGACATACTTGAATTTGATGTCTACAACTTGAACTTTGTACTAACTTACTGGTACCTATTGTAAGGGCAAGTTTTAAATTACGCCAAATGCTGAGAATCATCACGGCACGAAGAAGTTTATTTTGTGTCGTATTGGTTCTCGTTAATGCTGTTGGCGTCGTTTAGAACACACCATTAGTCTTAAGAGGGTTATAATAGCAGACTTTCTGTAAACATTATGAACTTTTTAATGCTCCATAAACATTTTGGCAGAATTACAATTCTTCTGAAACGTCTATTAAACCTAGTACTAATGAGAATAGGGTTGCAAATGTTGTGTGTTTTAAACAACTCTAAAAAGGTTCTCATTTTTCAAGCTATGTAGCTGCGCCCGCGTTTCCACTTGTGGGGATTACTCCTTATAACATCACCTAGGTACCTAGTTCTGTTATAATCGGTCCAGCTGTTTCAGAGTCCAAAGGGAACATACATACATAAATCGCCTTTTATATAATTATTGTTATATAGATGTATTATCATACACAAAAAAAGCAGTCTAATGATTTTTTTTTATTGTATAAACTTTTACTCATAGGCAAAGATCTTGTATATACCCTAAAGGGACCCATAGCAGGTCCAATTCAAATTTGGAAAAAAAAAAATATATCAAACCTCTTAGCATGGATAATAAGAAGTTTGATATCCGGTCATTGAATTTTACTCTGGTTTTTATTTTTACGTGTGGTTCAGGTAGTTTTTTGAGGTTTTTGTATTCATTGAGCATTGTAAAGTGTTTGCCAGTTACATTTTATACCTGATAATTCTCATGAAAAATATTTTATTTATATTACCATAGACAAAAGTAATATTTATGTATCTTTGATATTACACGGGAATTACTCGCGTAAGATTAAGCCGGTCACTCCGACTATAGTTTCAACCGCATTAGGCGGTTTTTTCCGGCTTAATCTTACGTGAATAATTCACGTGTAATATAAATAAAATGTGATGAAATGAAAACCGCGTCAGTTTCTATAATAAAACTCATGAAACATATTTTGATTGATATTAAACAAACTATTGTACACTCAGTTTATTAAGATTCTAGTCAGCTGTGCATATACCAATTTTTTATGTTTAGGTAAATTAAAATGAAACTTTTCTATAACAGTAAAACCGCTTTTATTTATAAACTTTGAACACATAATTAGAATAACAAAATATTCATCAAATAACCAGGTTCAGACTGACCGAGCACGCCTCGCAGGCCAAAATCAGGTCCTAGCTATCGGCTGGGTTAACAAGGTTGCAGTCAGGTTGGATATGGTTATTTTCAAAAAAAACGCGATTTTTGTTTTAGATTTCATCCTGAGGCCTATTCTGTCATACCACTCACACTGTCTGTTATGTCACAGCTGTCAAATTTAGTTTAGTTTAGTTTAGAGAACTTCAGAATTGATGCCATTTTCGTGCGAAATATCTACGAGCGATTAATAAATCGGGTCTGGCCTCGCGAGCGAAGTAAAATTCAAAGAGTACCTACGTCCACTCGGGTGCTAAGCAATCACTACGTTGTAACAGTCTGCACTTACTAACTGATACTTTCTATCAACCTAGATGATGAACAAATAGATTATTGACAGAAAAACAAAATACTCCACTGCAAAATATAGCTTAGGACACTGTGATCATGAAGACGAATCTAAGGCCACTACACATCAAAATCTTTCAAGCCGTTTAGGCTATAGGAAGGTATTATAGAGACAAAAAAAAAATACAAACACGTCCGAGAAACAACCTCTTTTTTTTAAATAGAATAAGTGACAAACAATCGACGGCCCGCCGAATGGTGAGTTCCATTCCGCTCAACTAGTTGGTCCGTTCAGTTGGTCGGAGTGGAATGACTGCTGTAGACACCTACAAAATACCCAGGGCATTGTCAGTGTGTTGCCTGCCTTTGAGGACTCTATTCACCCTTTGTTTGAAGCAGTCCAAATTATAATTAGAAGGAAAAACCGTCGATGGTAAGCCATTCCACAACTTACAGGTATGTGGCAGAAACAATCGATTAAATCGAACAGTGCGTGAGTTCCACGTTTGTGTGTGCGCTTGTATTTTCTTGCGTGTGTGTCAGTAAATATACAATATGTGTTATGTTTCCGTCAATAAATTACAGAACTTTTCGGAACTCGAGTTTATGCCAGATGCCTAGCTATAATATATGTAGTTGCCTGGAAGATATGGCAGCTGTTAAACTAGTTTAAAGTAATTTTATATCCCTTGTTTGTAATTTCCTGTGAACAATAAAGAGTTTTCTATCTATAATAATCTAAGGGCGGAGGCAACCCGATGCACGTACACAATGGAGGCATTGCCTCGCGAAGAGCTTGGTCGGTCTGGACCTTGCAAATCGTGTGTCGTATTCACTAAGTACAAATGTCTCTAACTTTACCGTCAAAAATTAAAATCAGCAGTTTACTTTTCATGTTCTTGTGAACACAAAATATAGTTTAAAATATGACACAGATCAAAAGAGCTTACAACTCAATCTGCAAGCAGTCGAATAATAAAAAAAAACAATAACATAATCAAAGGTACAAATTAGGTATTAAATTAGTCCAGAATGACTGGCACCTATTATCACAATACATTAGAATTATTGAATAACAATTATAAATTACATGATCTAACTCTGACTTTTAGTTTTCATATTAATGTATGTCTGGTTGTTGGAGAATGTTGTCCTTGATAGTTCCTCTCGGAAGTATTTGATGGTTCTTTGGAGTCCGTCTTGCAGAGATACCTGAAATATTAAAATGTTTTGTAGGCGCGCCTAAACGTGCGATTAGTTCCTAACGAACCATCCACCTGGGTGGTCGGTTAGGAAAACTTGTTCCTAACAGACCACCACTTGTTCACCTGGGTGGTCGGTTAGGAAAACTTGTTTCTAACAGACCACCAGTTGTTCATCTGGGTGGTCGGTTAAGAAAACTTGTTCCTAAAAGACCACCAGTTGTTCATCTGGGTGGTCAGTTAAGAAAAATTGTTTCTAACAGACCACCAGTTGTTCACCTGGGTGGTCGGTTACGAAAACTAGTTCCTAACAGACCACCACTTGTTCACCTAGGTCGTCGGTTAGGAAAACTTGTTTCTAAAAGACCACCAGCTGTTCACCTGAGTGGTCGGTTAGGAAAATTTGTGTGCAATCATTGTACGGAAAAGGATGGGCCGAACCCAAAAATGACGATAGTTAATAAATTTAAAGGCACGACTTTCAACAGGCTATCGGGCTGTTTTTTTTTCTACAAAAAAGCTGACCATAAATCGAGCCAATTACCAAAACGAAACTGAAATGTGTTCAAAATTAAGGACGATATTTGCATTTTCATGTCTTACTAGGCACGAGAGCGCAACTTGATGACGTCACTTGTAAATACGGCATACAAACTTAATACTGCTTAGCTTTCTCGCATATATTTCTAAAGGAAAAGCACCATAGTGTGCAACTTACTTTAGGTTTCCAATTTAAATGTGTTTCAGCTACGGTAATGTCGGGCCGCCTCCTCTGAGGGTCGTCTTCAACGGCCGCGCCGGTCGACACCATGCTGCGACAACCGGGGACTAGATTCTTTATGATTACTGCAAACTCTGAAATACAATAAAATACATCACGTCATCACCATTAATATTACCAATGCAAATGCGATGTGACTTCAGATCAGACAATGAAGGGAGATAATGCTTTACTACATTATGATTGTGTTCAAATGTCTCCGTGTTTCACACAATTTTTTTACTTATTGCTAAAAAGTTGAATGCAAAAATTTTAAGTACTAAACGGGTTTGGATGAAATTTGGTTTGGAGGTAGCTTGTACCTTACATATTTATGATTTAATACAAAGGCCACACTTTATCCCGAACAAAATATACGGTCCTTGTGGGTGAGCAAGGAAAATTGCGGAGCGCAGAAAATAATAATGAAAAATGAAACTTTTATAAGAATGTTTTACATTTAATAAAACTTTTATCAGAACGCTACACTATAAAGCTTTTAAAATTCACTCACTCAAATCAATACTTATTCATCTGAGAACAGAGAGAGTAAACACGATCGCGCTATCCTGCTTGCGCCATGCTCGCGTCGCATAAAACGACGATTTATTATTACAGACATTTTAATAGCACGTACATTCGAAATTTCAGACTTTTTTTACTAGTAGTAGACCTGGCGCACTCCGTACTTTAGGTATAAAGCTATAATAAGTACGTGGCGGGACCCGTCTAAACGAAACTGCCGCGCGATAGACAGAGAGGCAACTTCTAGGTTAATATAGCTGTAGGTAGTTAGCGCTCGCACGTCTTGAATTGCACTTTATTGTGTAGTAGCAAGAGTCACTATTTATTTAAATGTTTTTGCGGAGTGAATCTTCTGTACTTGTACTATTGTCTTCTGTACTAGTAGGTCGTTTCGCCTTTGCGGTGTTCTTCCCCGAAAGGTATTTTAAAATTCGGATGTTCTAAAGGTCGGCCATTTAGTTTGTCCTTCTGATACGCAATTGTCGCGCGCGTTTGCATTATTGACGTTGAAGAAAGTAACACATAGCATCTAAAATATTACCTTCTATGGTATGTTCCACAGGGTTGCCAATATTAACAGGCAGAGAGTAACTGGAGGCCATGAGCGCCAGCAGCCCGTCCACGAGGTCTGACACGTAGCAGAACGAGCGCGTTTGCTTCCCGTTGCCGTACAACTGAAAACGTAAACATAGCAGTTAAAATTAATTGAGTATTACAGTTATACAGGGTTACGCATGTAGACTGTACTAAGCCGAATGGAGGACATTGTGCTCATCATGCGGAAAAAATATCTGCTGTTCCATAGTGTCAAGTGATTTTAGGGTTGGCCCTGTAGAAAAATTTGTTCATGATGATGAGTACAATGACCTTTCGGTTGTTTTTTTCCGCGATTTCATGGTTGGCTTGTTCCATAGTTTTTTCCACTTTTATCGTGCGAGCTGCTAGTCTGTGAAATGCGCTGCCTGAGAGTTCTCCGATAGTTACAAATTGGGTGTCATTAAATCAAGAGTGAATCGGCTTCTTCTAGGCGAGCGTGCTCCATCTTAGACCACATCATCGCTTAACACCAGGCGAGCTGGCGGCCAAAGGGAAGCCTATTTGAAATAAGAAAAAAAATTTTTTTTTCATATTGACTACATAGTCACGTCATTGTGCTCTCCTATCTTTATAACTATTAGATTTATATAACTTGTCTTTAATAATAAAATTATTTAACTAAACAAAATACAAGCTAACACTACAAAAACAGTTAGACTGCCCATATACCGTCGAAGGTCTAATGACAATGAGACAAAATAGTACATATAGATCGTTGCAATGAGTATATATCCTTTGTTAGCTTTTCTAACATAAATTAATACGACACTCTTAGTTTGTGGGAAGCCAGACGAGGCCGCGCGCGTTGTCCTTGTAAAATACCGCTGAGTGAGGTTGAAACTATATAGTCGTAGAAACTATATAGTAGAGTATAGTAATTCCCTTAGAAGAGCAGAAACAAAATGTAAAGCAATTATTTGCAGCACATACAATAATTTTTTTTTATTGCGTTTTTTACTATTTACTGCAACTGTCAGCGATCATTCGTAGCGAACCGACTATATACAGGGTCATTGATAATTAAGCTCGTAACCTCTCGCAGGCAGCTTTCCTACATCACAGGTAACAACTTAATCCATGACATGATGTTGGTTCCATGACTTTTAATAGTTCTTCTCTTTTTTAGGGTTCCGTACCCAAAGGGTAAAACGAGACCCTATTACTAAGCCTACGATGTCTGTCTGTCCGTCCGTCTGTCCTCGGATGTACCTTTCGAACCGTAATAGACAGCCAGTTGAAATTTTCACAGAATATGTAATGTTACGGCGGATTAGCTAACAAATATTTAAAAAGTCAAAAAGTAAAAACGATAGGGGGTAACAACATACAACAAACTCTCTGGCAATGTCACTCTCTGGCAGCCATATTACAAGCTTTGCTTAGTTTGGGGCTAATAACGGTGTGTGCAAAAAAAAAACCTGAATACGCCCGAAAATCAACACTCTTTTTTGGGCAGTCGGGTAAAAATTGTCAAAATAAGGTACTTGATTTTTACTGAGCAAAACCTCAGCTGTCCCAGTTATTAAATTAAATTGATAATAACCATGTTTCAAGTATAATTTAACAAGTACATGATAATAAACGTTTATATCATTCTACTCCATTATCTTAGCGGCACAATGACTTAGATATTAACAATTATCCATTGTAATTGCATCAGTTCAATCAATATAATGCAATAAACATCACCTCATATTTCTAGGAATTATATCAATCGTTTCGGGTTTTCTTTGCCATTTGAAATATTTACGATACAAGTGCGGTAAGTTGGTTATTACAAACGAGTTGACGAATGTAAGCCCGAGACGAAGTCGAGGGCTTACCATAGTTACGAGTTTGTAAAAACCAATCCGCACGTGTGCCATACAACGTTTTACAACACATTTGCGAAAAAAAGGCTACAAATGAAACAATTTTCATGGAAATGGAAATTAAAAAAATACCGTATAGTACACGCACGGTGCTATACATCTGAGCGTGCGGTAAAATTCATTACCGCACGCTCCGTTGTATGATGCGTAATGTTTAACTTTCGAACGATGTATACAGGCTTCGTAAGTGCACTTTTTGAGCAAATGTGTTGTAAATATTTTTTACCGACGAAAGGAGGTTATCAATTCGACTGTATGTAAACTGAATTATGTTGGAGCATTGATCCAAACAAAGCCACAGACATTTTTTAACGCATTTACAACGGGAAATGTTCTGAAGAACTGTTCGATCTGATGCCAGCATCGCGGTTTTATCATCGCACCACCCGCTACCGCCTGAAAGTTCATCCACATATCATAGATCTGTGAAAATAGCACACTGTGCGTTTTACACGTTCTTTTTTACCTCACGCCTTCTTTGTTGGAATTTGTGGAATGAACGGCATTTAATATCATGGGGTTCTTCAAAAGGGCTGTTAATAGTCTTTAATAGCTATGTATCAGTGATGCCCCTGGTGCCTTCGACTAAAATAAAATCAATGGACGGGCCCTAACCATTGAAATTGCTCAGTAAAAACGAGTCAAAACCGTCGGACATATACTTCAACACCTAATTATAAAAATTTAGTTATTTGTTACAAAAAATAGATCCCGGTTTTATTTGTGTATTTACACTTCGGGAAAGCATATGAATGCATAATTTTGTCAGATGTTTCGTTATCACGTAACAATAGACACGTGTGCACTTCCTACGGCTAGAGACCGACTGAAACGAAATGAGAGCCGGCGCTCATTAAGTTATCTTCAAAAATGCGCTTCTACTGGGCCTGTCCATTCATTATATTTTGGTCGAAGCCTGGTGCTACAGGTATAGGTGACCGTTTACCATCAGGTGTCCCGTTAGCTTGTTTGACAGTTACGGCATTTAAAAAGAAAACTGTAAAGTATTGTCACTTACAGTAATAGTCAAATTCTGCAGTGCTTGCATGATAAAATTGGACACGACCCGTCCGTCTGAAACATGCATCCGCGGGCCGTACGTGTTGAATATCCTCGCGACTCGCACCGATACATTCTCTTGTTTAGCGTAAGCATACGCGAGCGTTTCCGCGACTCTCTTGCCTTCGTCGTAGCACGCCCGCGGCCCTGAAACGTTTGTTACACTAATTACAAATGGTAATGAATGTTATTGTTTCAATTGATTTTTGACGCGTCAAGGTCGGCAGCTGTTGAATACTGGTGTTAATAATTATCAATTTAAAAAACTGACTTCAGAAAACTAGTAATATACGTATTTTCGGTTACTTCGACGACATAATATTGTCGTCATCCAAATAACCGAATTTTCCAGTGATTTTGATTTAAAAGCTAAACTACAAAACCGGTTCTGATGAAATTCCTATGGGACAGTAAAGTACAGTGCTGTGTTGTTAGGAAAATATCTTTTATCATATTTAAAAACAAATCCAACCAGATTATAATGCCATTTTTTTTTTCAAAATCTCATAAAAGTCTATATTTTTCTACAAAATCTCGAGAATACCTTCATCATCATCCACAGCCTTCCTTATCCCACTGCTGGGTATAGGCCTCTCTCTTGCTGTGCTCTATCTGCCTCGGTCCTGTGCCAATCTAGTCCAGCAGTGCAAGTACCGTTCTTTTATCGATCGTCAAATTGACAGTTGAGGTCGTCAAATTCGATAATATGCCATTTTTTCAGTACTCGCTGTGATCGATTCTATGGCATTTTAGCGAATTTGCGATTGCTAAAAGAACGGTACTTGCACTGCAGGTTCGACCCGCGATAGTAACAATATCGTCGACCCATCTTGCAGCTGGACGACCAACGCTCTGCTTACCCTGCCTCGGCCACCACTCCGTTAAGACCTTACTCCACCTGTCATCACTGCGCCATAGCAACGTGTCCTGCCCAGCTCCATAACCGCGATTCCAACGTCTCGAATCTTTGTCCTTCGTCGGATTTCGGTATTACGAACTCTGTCTTGGAGTTTGATGCCTAGCATGGATCTCTCCAGGGCTCTCTGTGTTACTCTGATTTTGTGCACAGCCTCATGTGTGAGGGTCCATGTTTCGGCACCATAAGTCATGGTGGGCAGAACACATTGGTTGAACAGGCGAGTTTTCAGACATTGTGGCATTTGGCGTGACTTGAGGATACCTACCACCCCCCAATTTGGCAAGCTAGGTTTGTATAGCCTGAGTGAAAGTTTACAGCACAGATTTTCAGCTTACTAGAAAGCCTTTTATTTCAAACCAAATTTCATAATATATCACATTCGCCATGTTTGTTCCAAAACCATTCTCAGGCGTTTTTTGTTTGTTTTTGTACCTTTCCTTAAATACTGAAATTTCTAAGCATCAAGATACAATTCCTAAATTTATGTATTGTATCTCGATGTCTCTAAGTCTAAAATTAAAACTTTTATTTCCATAGTGTTTTTGAGGTTACACTACACAGAAAATTAAAGGAGATAATAGCCATACATTATTTGCGTTTTATATTTACAATTGTAATTATTTCAGTTTTTTTTTTTTACCTTTGTACCGTTTCCTAAGAGCCTGTACCGATCTTGAAGAAATTTGACATGAAAATAGTTACATTACAAAGATTTTTAGGACAACTAAAAATAAAAATAAATCTACCTATAGGATTCACATGCCCCCAATAGGACTCTGGTTGTGGGTGCACCATAGGATCACCATAAACTTCTGATGTGCTAGCTATTAAAATTTTCGCACCAACTCTTCGGGCGAGACCTGCAAGAAAAAACTCCAGAGTAAGATGAGGTGAACCAGGACTTGATTGAATATTAACCGAATGAGGAGTACAATAATTGAAGTTTACAGAGGGCACAGAGCACAAACATAAAGTAAATTTATATCTAACACACAAATGGTGAAAATCCACAGGCCCGGCGCAACCAGTTCCAAGTATTTTACAACATATTGTTCTGAGTAACATTTATTTATGCTCTAAGCAAGCCACAAGTACCTACCAATTCGGTTACGACCTTAAGTTAATTCTAGCTTAGCCTGTCGTGAAAATTGAACTTATTTATGTAGTGGTAGGTCTTTTGCAAATCACGTCTGGGGATATACTGAACATAAATGCCAGTTATCCAACCTTCAAGCAGTAGTCTGGCCACATTACTGTTTTGGATTGAAGGACCATGTTTTCAGTAAAATAACAGGGTGTAATGAGAATTAACACCTTTGTCATGATCCGGATGACGCGCGCAGTGCGTTGCCGCCGTGCAGCTGAACTGGCCGGCTATTCCGATGCATGTGATATTATTTCTTTTCCCGTCGCACTTAAGTCAATCTAAATCAGAGTGACAGTGACAAAACTAATATTGCAAGTCCTGGAATAACCCAGCTGTTATGGGCAAGCATGTCGTTACCATCAGGCGAGTGGCGTGCTTTTCTCGTCACACGTTTGCATTTTTTACATAACCTTAGACACTAATTTAATATGCATACATACCTAACATATTAATAGTTCCTAAAGTATTTGTTTTGATAGTCTTAACTGGGTTTTTCATATAATGCGGTGGGCTTGCAGGACTAGCTAAATGGTATATTTCATCTGCCTGAAAGTACGAAAAAATAAACATTACTGCATTAACTTGTAGTTAAAAGCTACTTTTTCAGTCAGTTTATAATTAACTAGCTGAGTCCCGCGGGATTACCTACGATTTTCCAGTTTCTCTGCATTTCTGGGGGGATATATTTAAACAAAAGACATGGTAACAGACAAACAAACATACACCCTAACACACACCCCTCTTACCTTTTATACGTTTTCCGTTCTGTCGTGTGTAAAAAAATAGAGCAGAAACACGTGATAAGTGCATTTGTGCATCCTGGGAATAATAATAACATTTCACCAGTTCGACCAGCGTGTGTTGCCAGTGATGACATACTGAAACGTGGTCTCTCACTATGGGTCTTATAAGCAAGCTCAAAGTCGCTACGACCTATGGAGAGAGATATGCTCGGGGTCTTTACGAGATGAAAAATGAGGAGATCCGTGGACGAACGAAGGTTACCGGAATAGCCCACACGAATTAACAAGTTGAAGTGGCAGTAGGCAAGACACATAGCAAGCAGAACAACTGATGGCCGATGGGGCCGAAAGGTTCTCGAATGGAAACCACGGACCGGTAAGCGCAGCGTAGGACGTCCATCCATAAATTGGACAGATGACCTAAAAAGACTGCAAGGAAACGCTGGATGCAGGCCGCTTCCAACTGGATCATTTGGAGATCGATGGGGAGGCCTGTGTCCAGCAGTGGACGTCATATGGCTAAAATCATGACGATGATGATGAATAGTCGGAGTCGAAGCTCCGTAACATCCCTGGTATATAATAGAATATAGTTATAAATTATGTATATATGTGTTAAAATAAGTTAAATTGCAGCGCCCTTAAAACTACATGTCTTTCATGTAGTTTTAAGGGCCTCATGTACACTGGCAAAATAAACAAATTAAATAAAATAACGTTTCCCATTCATATCTAGCTACCTATTAGGATTCCCTGTGTCGGGGATGCAATGGAACACATACAAAGACACGGACAACTGGCATCCAGACCCAGAACAGATATAAATTAAATTCCTCATTCAAATATCTGCCCAGCCGGAAAACGAACCTGGGACCCCTTGCTTGCTGCCAGACGTGCAACTACTGGGTCAAACCGGTCATCAATAGCCATCACACATCAATAATACATATTTGCACATGTATTTCAATTTGCATATCATTGGAAAATCACGCGACCGCAAACCGTATCTGGGCGCGATAAGGTTCACGTTCGCGTGATTTTCCAACTTAGCGGATTAGGTGCCTGTAATAGCAGTTGTCCGTAAGGCCCCTGGTCTCTATTTTGTCAATCGGTAATGTAATAGAAATAAATAGTTACCTAAGAATGTTATCAAGGCTTTCATTATACTAAACACTTCATTATAAAGTTAACCTTTATGCCATATGATAAGATAATAATGATTAGGCCTAACCTAAATAAATATGAAATGTTGTTTGTTGGTAAGTGCATCACTTGAGAACGTCTGGACTAATTTGGTTATTTTTGTTTTAAAATGTTTGTAATAGTCACAGGTAATAGTCCAAATTAGTTTTTGACGGTAAGAAAATATTTAAAAGCTTACCAGAAGAAAAAAAAACTAAACGTCCTTTTTTACTCAAACAGATTTATTTAAATTTTGATAGGACAACTTCTGTCAGGTTAGCTAGTTATATTATAAGCGAAATACCACTGACTGACTGACTCATCGCAAAATCTCTAAAACTATACCTGAGCTCGGAATCTGAAATTTAGTAGGGTAGATTCCTTATGAGGTGTAGAGGTCCACTAAAAAGGAATTAGGAAAGCGGCTAAATTAAAAGGGAGTTGGAAATGAAAGTTTACGCATATGAAGTCGCGGGCCACCGCTAGTACTAGTAATATTTGTAATCTACGATTACGAACCAATTTGTGCAATATTGTCGCATGCGACATAAATAAAGGTCTAATAACTTAGAATAACTACACAAAGAAACCAAGTACATTCGCAAAATTTAAGCCATTCAAATGGTGTCATAAGACAAAAAAATTACTATGACAATTTGCGCGGTGAAATCGTACCACAACAAGTCAGAAAAGCAGCATAAGAGTTATAGTGTGACATTCCACAGGTAATCCATTAATTTTCTTGCTTAAATCGTTAAAAATACCAATCGAAACGTAAGCCACACAGCGAATTTGTAGCTTACGTTTTGAGAAGGCGTTGTTTGGAAACTTACCTTCTCTGAGTAGTTATTCTAAGTCTAATAAATAAGAATATACATATTAATGAAATCTATTAAAATCAAATAGAAATAGAACCTCTAAGTATAAAGAACTTTTTGGCGTATGATAAAAATTTAAGAATACTGCTACAATATCGAAGCATCATTGGCAACACGATTGTCAAACAAAAATATTAATATGGGCTTTATTTCATAGGCTCTAATGGTTTTATTAGATTACGCCTCATCGTGTAAAATATAATGTAGCCGCACTATGTTGCATTGGTGTAATTTTAGTAGTTGCAGTTTAAGATACATACCTCAACATACAGTGGGCTGACTATGTCATGATGAATCATCTCAAAGTTGCGGTGGCCGAACCAATGTTCCACATTGCGCTTTCGGCCAGTGTAGAAGTTATCTACAACAATAACCTCATGTCCTTGCATCATCAGGACATCTACGAGATGGGAGCCTACAAATCCTGCGCCTCCAGTCACCTGGAAATACTAGAAGATCTATACAGGGTTATAAGGAAAGGGTATGTTAAGCCGAAAGGGGTTCGTTATACTCATCATTAACAACTTTTACTATGGATGGGACCAACCCTTTTTTTAATGCTATCGGTGGTAAACAAGCTGACAGGCTGCCTGATGGTAAGCAGTCACCGTCACCTATGGATACTTATAACACCAGAGGCGTCACAAATACGTTGCCGACCCTTTAGGATTCGATTAACTCTCCTTTTGAAGAACCCCATGTTGTAGCTTCTCGGAAACACCCTGATATCGTAGTAAAAAAACTAGAGTATAACTAACACCTTTCGGCTAAGCATACCCTTCCCTTATAACCCTGTATAAACAGATAACATTGTGCCAGGCTTCATAAAGATTTAAAAATAAATCGTTCAAGTATTTTGACTTTATATCAATGATTTTGTTTGTTTTCACTTTATTTGATATGCAGCTTGGCAATATGCCCCCAGAATTTTGAGATAAGATTTAATCATGAAAAATTTGTTATTGCATGCATGTGAGCGCTCATAATTATTAATAAAAGTTAAATAGAGTAGCACATATTTATTTCTGTATGCATCAATTATGTGACAAAGTTACTCAATATATTTTCCTGTTATTTTATTGTAAAATCCATTTAACGGCCTCTTATAGCAAATTTGACGGTTTTAAATCAATTTTATACAGTTAAATTACAATATTTGAGCTGGAAAAAAATAAATGTCACAGATACATCTGTGTTTGAGTTTATGATTTGGTTCAAAAAACGATAGAATAAACTTTCCTCGATCAAAAAAAAATCTGAAACTAACTCGATTCAGTTTATTTTTTTTCGTTTTATGCTCTAATGAAAGCTCGTAACAACCTGGAAATTGCATGTACTGAAAGAAAATTTTATTCATTATTTTTTTATTTGGATAGTGTTGATAGTGAATAGTTTCGTTTTTTTGTGAAATTAAAAGCGTAAAAAGGTCGCGAAAATTTGCGCGCACCGCGTTCAGTACCGCGCCAGGCGTCATCGAGGTCGGACCTATGTTCGTTTTTGTCGTTGCACTCCCCCCGCGGGCGTCCTTACTCTTGGGTGGCAAAACACATCGTCGCTATAACTTGGCGGGGGCTGAGGGAGCGTTTTGTTGCCTACGCGACTCGGATAACTGGCCGTTAATAACACCTTACTGTTGTTATAATTATCTCTCTATATATTTTAAGTTTTTGTAATAGCATTTTTTTTTATTTAGTTTATTAATTTTATAAATAAAGTCAGCTGAGAGTTAACTAATATGTACTTGTAATCGTATACAGGTCATCACAATACAGGCTCTGGCTAGTGTGAGGATCGTTAGATTCAATCAATCAAGGTCTCAAACTTAGCAGAATTTCTTTTAAATATTGTGTTTATGCAGAAACAAAATATTTTTCAAGATTTTTTTCTATCAGGTTATTATTCTGTGGTAAATGTGAATTCTGTGTGTTTTTTTTTTCTAAATTGAGTAGGTTTTTACGCATTCAATTCTAGTGAGATGCCTAACATCAAAATAACTTTAAAAAAAACATGCACTGCAGTTCCCAAACTAAACTGCTAGGTCTAAATTTCTAGAAGCATGAAATTTTGTCCTTCCTTATAAATATAACGAAAATGAGCATTTGGAAAGATTTGTGTATTTTTTTAAAAGAAACATCTAAGTTGATCCTTAGTCTTTTGTTAAGTCAGCTGTATAAGCTTTTTTGGAAATTCATCCCCTCAAGGATTGAATAGGGGATGACAGTTTGTAATGATGATGCGAGCTTTGTCATTCCCTATGACCGGATATCCCATGGGCAAACACCTTATGTGAAACGTCGAAGAAACACTTCAATAAAAAATTGCAAAAAAAAAAACAAGTTGATGTGGCAATGGGCAGGCCACATCGCTCGAAGATCCGATAACTAACTGGGAAGAAAGGTTCTTGAGTGGAACCACGAACTGGAAGACGCAGCGTAGGTAGGCCTCCCACTAGATGGACCGACGACATTGTGAGAGTCGCTGGCATCCAGTGGATGCAAAAGGCAGGCTGTTGTTCAGTGTGCAGGTTAAAGGGGGAAGCCTATGTTCAGCAGTGGACGTCTTCTGGCTGATGATGATGATGACACACCTCGTGTTCTCATAAATTCCTCTACAGATGCCAGCACAATGCTATGCATGTTCTATGTTCATAAATAAACTGTACAGTTAGTGCTACACACTTTCGATAAATGTCATTAAACTTACCAATATTCTCTTTCTCTCTTTGTAGCCCAAGAACTCAACATCAGGATATTTTTCTGGTACACGGCCCTCTAGAATTGCAATCTTTTTTTCTAACTCCTCTATTCTAAATTTTGCTTCTTGAAGCTCACGCTTTGTACTATCTTGGTTTTCCATCTTATTTATATAAGCATACTCTTCTTTATTGTTATAAGTTCTGTAGGTTATGTCTTGGAAATCATCTGCTATTATTGGGTGATATTTCCTTGACTTATTATTATTGACGTCTCTTGACAATATCAGATATATTAAGATCACTGCAATCATAAAAGAGGTAGATAATAGAAAAAAGGGGAAAAAGTAACTTTGAAGGAACATGGTCTATGGAGCGACGCCACAGTAGACATTTAAGCTAAAGGAGTAGTTTGACTCGGATGTGTCCTTGAATTCAATGCTTACTGTCAGTCAATGGTCAAGGGTAGCTACTATCAGATTTTAAGAAATTATATTTTTTTTTGTTGTTTTCTTCTACACTGACGGCACACACACACACGGCGAATATGAATGACGCGGCAAGCGCTACTATCGCTCTAAATATCCCGTGAAAAATCGTAGCGGGCTGAGGAAGGGGCACTCTTTTGGTTACACGTCTCTCAATTTGGGAGTTCGTTTAAAGTCAACCTACTGCCTTAACTTATATATCTACTGTGGCGATGTAAACTCAAACAAATAAGTTTGGATAAGAAGTTTCTAACTGTGCTGAACACCTGAAGTACTTAACACGATTTCATGAGGAAAAAATTAAAATTATTAGGTGATAAAAATTGTTTATACAGCGATAATTACTCAGTGGTTGGCGCATTCGAATTCCAATCTGCAGGGTGTAGGTTCAAATTAGAGATGAAATAGACTTTTTGGCTAGTGACCGGACATCTGGCTAGCCTTCAAGCTGGATATAGCCAGATATTCGGCTGAACATTGACGATTGGAATATTGTTACGGTCTTCGGTCCGATGACACTGTGAGAGTTGCGGGCATCTTGTGGATGCAGATGGCAATCTGTCGTTCAGTATGGAGGTCTACGGGGGAGGCCTATGTTCAGCAGTGGACGTCTTCTGGCTGATTATGATGATGATATCGCTACAAGCGACTCTGAGGTGAGGCATGAACATTGAGCACATAACACATAAGTCTTAAAATTCCGCAACTCATCAGTCTTTTTATACCTATGTAAAATGACGCGAACCAATGATAAAACATTGACATTGAAACTAGTAAGTAATTTTATTTTTGTGCCAATGACATCTTTGTAACCAGAGAAACTACACACAATGACCAGAAACTACACAGATGTGTAGTTTCGTCTCGATGTATCACGGTCAATACTAAAGAAAACTTTTCAATAGAAATATCGTTACGTCTCGACCAATCAGTGCCTAGTTGTGGACGTACTGCAGAACCGTTTCAATACTATACTTACGACATGTACTGCTGCTGGGTTATGTGCTTGATGGGCACGCACGATCGGGCGGACTAAGATTGATTCGGACCTCGTCGTTCATGAGTGTGTTTATTGACTTGGCGACTTGCTTGGGAATGATCACTTTCACATATTGTTGTAATATGAGGTTATTAGTTTTTTTGTTAATAATTTTAAGATGCCCAACAAAAAATGGCATCGGTAAATAAAAAAATTATTTTATAGTAATGTTTTAAAATTAACATGCACAAGAGTATGTCTGCTGTTTGTTGCTGCAAATTATGATATTTTAGTATTGTTTTTAAATCCGGTATCTAGCCAGATACCAGATATCCGTATCATCTCTAGTTCAACAACAAACAATAGCTTGACCTGCCGGTAAAGGAAAATATCGTAATGAAACCTTCAAATTTTTTATTGAGAATAAAAACAGACAATTCCACTAACATTTATCTCACAATCTGTTAAACTAAAATAGATTTCCTAGTAAAAATATTAAAATAAATAAAAATTGGTATAAAACTTAGCATGGTGGTGGGGAACTTTCTAATGCATAGTTGGCTAGCTATCACCCTCAAGTTGAAAATCTGTCACCAAACACTTAATGGTGTATTCTGGCAACCTTACTTGAGAGCCAGTTCCCATTCCAGGCTAGGCATGTTTACCATGTTCGACCAGTGCAGTCATTTAACATAAGGAGAGCTATGGTTAACACCATAATAAAAATGCAACTATGCACGAGAAAGGCACAGAGATAAATTACAGCACTTACAAAATATGGTTATGTTGATATAATTATGACAGCTGTTCAGGCAAAAAAAAAACTTGGACTAAGTATAGGTAGAGGTTGGAATCATATAAATGCTTGTGTGAGTTTTATACACTTCTTTACTTAAAGAGAAGGATACCAAATTTGAAGAAGTAAAACACTTATGGTAACTACATAGTCGGCTAAGTTTCTCGTTAAATTTAATATCAGCCGATTGTGTGCACGAAGTAAATGAAAACAGAAGCGGAGTCTTACGACATAAATGCTATGCTATGGTATTAATAGGGAAAGTTATAAGTAAAAATAATAAAATACCTGAGCAGGTAAAGCGTACTTACATAAAAATACGATAGTAACGGCAGTCAATGTCTTTCGGAACTTTATAAAATGTCTTATCATTGCTAGGGCCTTATCGTCTGTTTCGTTCACATTGCTATGTACTACCTATGACAGTTATATATTTTAATTAAATTTTCCTAGCTCTTGATTTTAAAATCTTAAACTTTCAAAACACAATAGCGAAAGGAGCGAGTGAGTGACACAGCACAGACACACTGTGAGTTATGACAGACATGTGAGTGTGACAGACGGCTGGCTGACGGACTGAATCTGCTAAAGTCACTGTCATTACTGTGATGGTGTAATTTTTTTTCGCTCATTACTGAGCAGGCTAAAGCCGCTTACCGTCTCGTCTTCCGTTTTTTACTGTCATGCAAGTATTTAGAGACTTCGAGACTTGAGAGGATCGTCCTAAAAAACACGCTATACCCCATTATAACACTTAACTTGTCCATATTCGAGCACGAGGGTTCCGTACCCAAAGGGTAAAAACGGGACCCTATTACTAAGCCTACGATGTCTGTCTGTCTGTCCTAGTTATTAATGGCTGTATCTTTCGAACCGTATTGATGGCCAGTTGAAATTTTCGCAGAATATGTAACGTTACGGCGAATTAAGTAAAAAAATAATAAAAAAGTCAAAAAGTGTACCTAAACCATTATGTCTTCTGTGCCTAAACGAAAGTCCCCATACAACAAACGTGTTTTTTTAACGTATTTTTATATTAGCTCTAATTTAAAAACGGTAATACGTACAAACGTCAAACTTGGCGTGATTATAGTACACATAAAGTATAACAACAAATAATAAATAATGGCCAAGTGCGAGTCGGTGACTTTCTGTTCATTACCAAGTTATTATACTCGAGCGCCTGTAGCAAACTGAGTAGCAAATTACTCCGACAAATTTTGGAACGCGCGCCTTGATACGGTTTGCGGTCGCGTGATTTTCCAACTGAGCAGATTGAACGTTAGTTTGGTGCTTCAATAGCAGTTGTCCGTAAGGCCCCTGCAGGGCATTAGTAAGTACCTAGGTATAACTAATACTTACCTAAAATAAGCAAAGGGGCATCGTGTTGTGCTTGAGTTCGCGCGTTGTCGTCGGCAGTATTTTTAGACAGACCGCGACTTGCGTGGTAACGCGGTGAAGGTGTGCTAATCTCTTTGAGGAATTCTCAAAGGCTATTCCTGTGATGTCATCTGAGTCTCGCCACTTGGTAAATCATCACTTTGGTCGTGGTTGTGTTGTGATGTGATTCACATTATCCACTAGATTGAAAATATCTACCTACATAGCTGAAATTGAAAACAACCACTTACCTATTGAATAGCTCAGCTTCGTGCATCTATCTTGAACGCATTTTTTTTTGGAAGATATACAAATATAGAATGGACAGAGTTAACATAAGAAATTCTATCATATAATTTAATATCTATAGCTATTGTACACAAATATCAAGCACACACAGAAAACTTAGTCAGTAAGCGATTGGCATTGTCCTCGAACACGGATCGCAATATCAGGTTGATCAGAAAATAATCCATCAATTCCAGCTTCAAAATACGCTCGCAATTCACTTTCAAAATCACCAATGGCGGAGGGTGAAGGGTCTTCGCTCTGGAACTCCGATGGTAAGAAAGAGTTTTCAGCGCGGAACGTGAACGGATGTACCTTCAAACCAACAGCGTGGCAGTCTGCCACGAAACTCGTGGGGGCAGCCAGCCGGTTATTCTCATCTCTAGGTATAATGTAGCTTTTGTCAGGCCCCACCGCCGCTGCATACTTCGCTATCTCCTGAAGTCCTTCAGGTGACGCCATTTCGCCATAAGTCAGTCCAGTGCCTCGCTCCACTTGATCAGCAGGTTGAAGAGACTTGTCACTCTCCATCAACTGAATCAGTTTGAGTCTAGTTATTTTACTCAGATGTTGTAAGTTACTCACTTCGAATGATTGAATATAAACAGGAGAATGTGAACTCCAGTACCCGTTCTTGTGAAAAGCCCGAACTAATGGCAGCTCCATCTGCAATCCGAGACGCTGGAAGTGCGTGGCGTGTTTTATTTCAGGGTAGATGCCTATGACGCGTTTTTGACTGCGTTGTAAGCTTCGAACGAGGTCAATGATTTCTTCGAAGGTGGGGATTGTGAACGAGCCATCCATTCGAGCGTTTCCGGGTCTTATGTTTGGGATGCGTTCAACGGCACGCAAGGTTTTCAACTCTGCTAGAGTGAAATCCTCAGTGAACCAGCCGTCCATCTGGACGCCATCGATGGTTTGGTTGCGTCGTCGCGATGTAAACTCAAGGTGGTGAGCGACATCGGTTGTCATGCCGAGCTCGTTGTCGTGTCGCGCGACGAGGTGTCCGTCTCGTGTCATCACGAGATCGGGCTCGACGTAGTCGGCGCCCATCGTCACCGCGAGTGCGTACGCGCCGAGGGTGTGCTCCGGCACGTACCCGCTGGCGCCGCGGTGCGCGATGATAACTTTACTGCAGAAATCGTCATCACTACCGGTGATCAAATATTCGAGATCTTCCAATATGTTTACCGGGCTGGATGACACCAGTCCTATGATGGTGATGGCTAGTCCAAGCATACGAACTGTATTATCCATGTTCATTGGTTGTCCCTAAAATAAAACGTACACGGTAAATCGAGTGTATATAGATAGTAGACTTGCACTGAAGTTACATTAATTAAACTGCTTTAATATTTACTTTTAACAACCACTTTTCATGGTACAGAGTATTATTTAAAATTAAAAAAGGCATTTAGTAAAAATATATAATTATAAAAGATTATATTTAAAAAAATAAAATAACAATTGTTCATAAATGTTTAGCATTAAGTCCTCCATTTGTACATGTCTACATAATTTTAAGTGTGCAATTTAATTAATTTCTACTCACCGCAAAGTTATCATCACTAAAACGACATCCACTACTCGTAGCTATCACTCTAGCTCTTGTTACGGTTTGATATGGGTGTGATCAAAATTCGTCTACTATAGTACGCAGGTACAATCACAGAGGAAATCTCTATTGGGTGCTCTACGCAAATGCAAGGCCAAGTCACGGTCATTGATAACGTGACATACCTACCATATCAGTCAAAATCTTAATTAGATAGGTACTTTATTGTCTACGTGTTAATTTAATTGATACCTTCATTATGATGTTTTTTCCTTCTTATGTTTCCTCATTGTTGGAACCTTGGCTAATTTCTGTGAGTTTCGTGCTAGAAAAATCGAAACTTGTTGGGTACCTACCTCAGATCAGACAAACTTGGGAGATATGCCCTAGTACAATAATTATCGTTCGTGTTCAAATATCTCCATTTCCATACATTTCTTTCCCTATACCGATAAACCGCATATATTATAAAGCATAAACTGGAAGTACGGTTCACTTACAAATTTTTCACGCACTACTTATAAGAAAACTTGTAGCGACACCAATGAACTAACTAAGAGAATAGCCCACATTCAAAAAAGGGGCGACATGGCCGTCTGCAGGATGAGTTCGGCTAAAGCCATGGCATCAAGCCATGGGACAAGCACGTTGGGGCGCTTGCCCCACTCGGGCTGGCCTAGCTGGCCATGTCATAGCATCGGGGATGAACGATTTTTTTTAATTTACAGCACTTCATACTAATAGGATGTTTTTCCTTTCTTCCGTTCAAATTCTTTGTTTTTAGGGTTCCGCACCCAAAGGGTAAAACGGGACCCTAATTACAATATTACCTAAGCCTCCGATGTCTGTCTGTCTACCTGCCTGTCTGTCCGTCTGTCTGTCCTACCTTTAAACGGCTGTATCTTTCGAACCGTAATAAGTAGATGACCAGTAGAAGTTTTAACAGAATATGTAACGTTACGGCAGATTATCTAAGAAATAATAATAAAGTCAAAAAGTCAAAACGGAAGGGGGGGGGGGGGGGGGGGGGGGCATACAACAAACATATTTTTTTAAACGTATTTTTGTATTAGTTGTAATGAAAAACGGTAATACGTGTAAGCGTTAAATTTGCTATGATTATAGTACACACTCTAAAGTATAACAAAACAATAAATAATGGCCAAGTACGAGTTTATGATAAGTTTCTGTTCACAAGTTACTTATAGCTGGTAATTTCGTTATTGAATTTTGTGGTGGTACGGAACCCTCAGTGCGCGAGCCCGACTCGCACTTGGCCGGTTTATTTTTAAATGTGTTCTAGCAAACCGTGCGCATCTACTTGCACGAGTATTCGAACGGAACGAACGATGAGCAGTGGGCGTCGCGCGAGCAGCGGGGAAACTGCACTAAGCACACCGTTGCAGACGATGCGTAGTAGGCACTTGCTACTTGTACTACGAATGGTCTGCAAGCGCTTTTGAAAAGTGTTTTCGTTTATTTATTTATCTACACCACAGTACTTGTACAAAGATATAACGTTGGAACACCTTGTTGACGTGATTATCATTTCAACTTGAGATAAGTAGGTAATTCAGATAACTAAATATGTACCTACATAGGTATTCCAAAATGTCAATCAACATTTTATCAATACAAATCTATTTCAAGGTTCTAAAACTCACCAAGCAGGACTCACTTAGATCAAATTAAAGGTACCTAAATCAAATTAAATAATACTACAAGTTATTCAGCGTTGATCAGTTTCCTATTTATTGACAGAATCAGAATAATTTGTACCATATAAAGGACCACGTTCGCACGTATGACCTTCATTTCTTAATTTAACCTTAGCATGATCCACGAACTCGGACAGATAAATCAGGATGTTCAGAAAATACTCCATCTATTCCCGTAGCGAAGTATCTCCTCATTTCGCCGCCAAAATCACCAAGAGCTGCTGGAGATCCATCTTTAGCCTGAAACTCTTCAGGCAAAAAAAAGTTTTCTGCTCGAAATGTATACGGGTACACTTTGAGACCAGCTCTGTGCGCGTCTGCCACGAAGCTGGTCACGTCACCTAGCCTATTGTCCTCGTCCCGGGGTATTATGTAGCTCTTATCCGGCCCAACTGCTGATGCGTACTTTGCAACTTCTAGAAGTCCTTCAGCTGATGCCATAGTGCTATATGTCAGTCCCGTATCCAATATTTCCTGATCATATGGCTGTAAAGATTTCTCATTATACAGTTGGAGTAGCCGAAGTTCAGTGTAATTTTTAAGCTCTTTCAAGTTGGTCACTTCAAAGGACTGGATGTAAACGGGATCTGAAGACTTTGAGTAGCCCTTCTTCTGAAATGTGTCCACTACAGCGCGTTCCATCGGTAGCCTGAGGCGTTGGAAATGAGTACTGTGCTTAATTTCGGGGTAAATTCCGATGACACGTTTTTGACTAAGTTCTAAACTCTTGACTAGGTCAATTATTTCCTCGAAGGTGGGTATTGTGAATGTACCGTCCATTCTAGCGTTTCCGGGTCGCACGTCAGGGATTCTTTCAATAGCGCGTAGAGTCTGTATTTCCGCTAGAGTAAAGTCTTCTGAGAACCAGCCTCCTATTTCGGTTCCATCGATAGTTTGGTTGCGTCTTCGCGATGCAAACTCAGGGTGGTGAGCGACATCGGTTGTCATGCCAAGCTCGTTGTCGTGTCGCGCGACGAGGTAGCCGTCTTGTGTCATGACGAGGTCGGGCTCGATGAAGTCGGCGCCCATCGTCACGGCAAGTGCGTACGCGCCGAGTGTGTGCTCTGGTACGTACCCGCTGGCTCCACGGTGTGCGATCACCACCATCTTACACTGGTCAGGATGTCTTCCTTCGGTAGTTGTCTCATGCTTTACGACAGCCGTAGGTGCCGGTGACGTAGTATTCAAGAGACTCAATAAAGTAATCCACAAAAAGTAATAATACATTTTTAATAATAGTGGTCTATTTAGATTATAAGTTATACCAAAATACATAGTCACTACTCGCAGGTTTGAGTATTTTATTGTGTTTAAAATAGTAACAAGAGTTTACATTAGTATTTATATAGCTACACCTACATGTTTAACGCCATTTACATCACAAACACATGGGTTTAACAGACACATAAATGTATGGGTATAAGTGAAAACAAAAGTACTTGTCATTCAAATTTTGTTAATTTCGGTAGGTATGTTTACGTAATGTGTAAGAAAAAATAAGTTAGTTAACGTACGTAGGTGTATGTATAATCATCAGAAAATAGAGTTTTATCATACCTCGTGTGGTAGGTGCAAAAAACACTTTTAGCTTAGGCCTATTATCTCTTCTATGGTTTATTCAGGTATGACTGTATCTATGTGGTGACCGTGGTTAGAACAATGCTGCTGCATAGGCCTCTCCCAAGGTTCGCTACTCAGCATAATTATATTTCAGGCTTTTCGCTTCCAGTCACTGTCAATATCTCAAAGCAAGCTTAGCAAGCACTCTTAGCTTAATATGTTCTTGTCTTAGATATAGCAAGGACCTATCCTTGGATATAGATGACATGTATCATCACTCCATTAACTCTGATATCCAACTGACTGATTCGTGGTATCCACATAAAATGCGTCTACCTCTGCAGTTATCAATAAGTGAAGTAATGGTTGGAGGTTAATAATTCTGGTTATACTTATGAATTTTCTACGCATTCATACGTTTAAGTTAATAAATCAATATTTATTAGTGCAAATGGGTTATCAATTACAGTCCATGACGAACTGGCCTGATTTGATTACTATTGAGCTAATACTACACGAATTAGGATAATAAATGCAAATTCATAATGGTTCCAGCTATACGACGTAGTCAGTAAAATTACATGTCCTTTCCATATAAGATCATTGTATCCAGGTAGCATTGCCACTGTCTTATAGACAATCCCTAAGGCTTGCAGACGATGCGTAGTACAAGTAGCAAGTACAAGTTGCAAGTAATACATAGGTAATTCTGATAAAAGTATGTTTGTAGGTACATTCTCAACGAAAACTTTACAAGTTTCAAGTTTACATTGGTTTAAAATGTCTTTCATTATAAACAGTTTACAGTGTAGGTACACAACCGATAGGTACAATTACCGACATGTCCCTCTAACCCGCACTGACACATCTGGTTGATCTGAGAACAAGCCATCAATACCTGCGTCATAAAACGCTCGGATCTCTCCAGCAAAGTCTCCGATAGCTGCCTGTGAAGGATCATCACTCTGGAACTCTGCTGGCAAGTAGACGTTCTCTGCACGAAACGTGTAAGGATGTACCTTCAGTCCGACTGCGTGCGCGTCCGCCACAAAACTGGTGGCAGGGCCTAGTCTGTTGTTCTCATCCCGTGGTATAACGTAGCTTTTATCTGGGCCCGCAGCATAAGCGTAAGTCGCAATCTCCCGCAATCCTTCTGGTGTGGCCATATATCCGTAAGTAACATCAGTACCCAAAGCTGATTGATCCACTGGCTGCCATTGCGGTCTGCTCGAGAACAACTGTATCAAACGAAGATCGGTCATAGTTTTGAGTTCCTTTAAATTACTTATCTCAAAAGACTGGATGTAAATTGGTGCAACAGGCCCAATATATCCGTTGCGATGTAGAATTTCTACTAAAGGTTGTTCCATTCCCAGTCCGATACGTTGGAAGTGAGTAGCATGTTTGATCTCTATATAAATGCCGATGCGTCGGTTTTGGCCAATTTCCATGCCCTTAGCTAAATCTATTATCTCTTGAAGTGTGGGGACATCGAAAGCGTCATCCATACGAGTATTGCCTGGCCTTATGAGTGGAATACGCTCAATAGAACGTAATGTTTTAATTTCCTCAAGTGTGAAGTCTTCAGTGAACCACCCGGAAACTTGAATGCCGTCAACTGTTTGGGTTCGGTAACGTGAGGCGAATTCAGGGCGCTGTGCGACGTTTGTGGTGAGTCCAAGCTCGTTGTCGTGTCTGGCGATGATGTGTCCGTCTTTGGTCATTACTATGTCGGGTTCTATGTAGTCGGAGCCCATGGTGACTGCGAGGGCGTAGGCTCCGAGCGTGTGCTCTGGGACGTACCCGCTGGCACCCCTGTGCGCGATCACCAGCGGGTAGCAGAAGTCTGCGTCGTAGTCTACAGTGGAGGAGCCACCCGTGTCCCGCATGACTGCAAAGGCTATGACTGCGCTGAGGCTGCCTGCACACGCCAGCCCAAACAGCACCCATAACCCTATGCACGAGTTCCTCATAGTGCCATTTGATTACCTGTAATGATATTTTCAAACTTGATGTTTCAAAACCTTTATTTATAACTTTAACACTTGTTTTTAAGTTTAGTAATATCACCTACCTCCCTACCTCCAAGTTTAGTATCAGATTAAATGTCCTTTTTTATAAAGTCTATCTTTTGGTTTTAAGCATGCTATAAGTTTTCTTTCATCGAGAACACTTCGATTGATCTACAATCTATCATGTTCCTGCTGAGTTACAGGCCTTCTCTCAGAGAGAGAGAGAGAGAGAGAGAGACAGGATGGTTCTTTCCACCATGCTGGCCCAGTACATGTTGGTGAATGTTATGTCTTTTAACTATTGAGGTTCTTGGACATACCGGTTTCCTCACTATGTTTACCATTACAATTTTTGAGCGATGGCATCGAAACTAAAAAGTAATTGGTGCAGGGCCGAGGATCGAACCAGTCCCGTCAGATTGTAAAGCTCACATTATGCGTCCACTTGGCCACCATCGCAACCTCCATCGATTGGTTTAATAATTATTTAGTAACCGTTCTATAAGCGGGTCAAATTGCCACGTTGAAATGCTAATTCTTTGAGCAAGGTAAAGGGCAGCATAAAAAAATATATTTGGGTTTGATTCAGTAATTACTTACTTATTTAATTTAAGAACAAAGGTAAGAAAACAACAATGAACAAACAAAGCAAACACAAAAAAGGCTTATTACTTACTTATTATTTCGGAAAATACTACCAATACCATGTATTGATATTTATGTCTCCCAAGATATTTATACTCCACGAAATTAAAAACAATACTGTTTAAAAATCTATAGTGAGCACGAATTACAATCGCTAAAGTCAATACATTTAATTCCTAGGATTAAGTATCTACGATAACACGTATTTACAGGAATGTTATATAATTTTATTGTAGGAACTCTATATCAATTCACATTCAACAGTCATTGGGCGTTTAAATGAATGCTCATAAAATAATAATTACCAGAATAACCTGAAAATGGTTGGCATGTAAGTATTATACCAATTAAGTATTAAGGTACTCGTATTATTGTACATTAGGTAGGTACTTATCAAACCGCATTCAAAGCTCAAATAAATATAACCTTCTTATGAACTCACGTATGTTGGCTTCGGCTACGCCTCGGCCCTCATTTTCTCAGTCATCCATAAATGCTTCTCTTGTAGGCCGCTGCAATAATGTACCGTTATTTATTATTGGACTTCTTAGGACATTGTTTCAACTGGTATGGTATTACTGAATAGCCATACGATACGTAACAGTTAATTTTATTTTAAATGTTTTTAATGTTGCGCGAAAAACCTTGTGGTCTACTATGACCACCTAGTCTAGTTGTAGGTTAAAAATAATAAAGAAAATACGTACCTATTTATCGCTTTGATTTATAACTTTACCAATAAAAGTCACGATTAAAAACATTTAATTGACCGTATTGTATTTTGTAAGTAAAAAGATTTAATAAAAACAAACGCATCCCTCGGCGCATGGCATGCGTTCCCCCTTTTGTTGACATACCTAACGCTTACTATAACAGGGTTGCCAATTTGCCACATCCTAATCTGGCGCTCGATTTTTTAATCGCACGTTTTATTTCGCAAGAAAACATCATGATATGAAAAAAAAAACTACTAAAAGAAAGAGATTCGAATGGTTCAAACCACTCGTTGCGTTAGCGAGTGATATAGTTATTTAAAAAATACGGGTATTTTGAGATTCCGTTCAAAATTCAGTAATTTCATATGATTTCGCATGCTATTTTCGTGCGAGATATACCTAATACGAGTAAATAAAAAAATTACGCTCTCACCGAGAGTAGTTGAGAGCGTGAATGTTGTGTGACCCCGCCTCGCGCAGTCTTAGTTGCGTCTCTGACCTCTGTATTTTGTGTCTAGCCTGAATCAAAGGGACTAGTTGGTTCTCTCACGCGGAGAATAACCGGGTGGTTCGGCGAGACTATGTATAGTATGATGTATTGTATGTATGTAGGACCTGTACCTGTTTTTACCTGTTTTTTTAAACCTTTTTTACCTATACCTGTACCTGTTTTTACATAGGTAACAATAATGCCAGTTAAGTCCTGCAAGTGCTATTGATTTCATTAATCAAAATACAACTTTTAATAATCGTTAGGTATATCTTTCATTTGATACCATTTGTTAGTTCGATATAGACAGTCAACACCGTTTTTCTAACGGTGGTATCTACAATATGACCAGCCAAGAGCGTGAAACATGCATACGGTAGGGTTTCATAGCCAAAGCAATATAATTGTGGTCACATTCATAGTTCATAAATTGGTAGTTATCTATAGAACAATTCGACACCGAGTAGAAGTTAGAAGCTTCTAAAAATTGGGACGGACGGACAGACCGACAGACGGACGGACAGACCGACAGACGGACGGACAGACCGACAGACGGACGGACAGACCGACAGACGGACGGACAGACCGACAGACGGACGGACAAAACGAACTTCTAAAAGTACCTTGTAGTAACACAGAAGACATAATAGCACAGTAGTACTACGGATCTCTAACTAGCCGTGACAATACTATAGGTAGATATTGTTTACAGCCGTGATAAGATAGGAACGTGATCAGCTATAGGTACTTCACATGTGGTAGTGACATCACGACACCTAGCACTGGTATTGCATGACCAGCGTTCTAGCTGTCCTCGTGAACGCGTACAGCGGGTGTGTGATTAATATCTGCAACATATCACAAATTATATTATTACTAGCTGCGCCCCGCGGGTTCACCCGCGTAGTGATGAAAAATAGTGATGATGATGATGAAAAGTAGCCTATGTCACTCCCTGGGTCTTGAACTATACCCATGCAAAAAATCAGCTCTATCCGTTGTTCCGTTGCAGCGTGAAAGAGGAACAAACATCCATACATACAAACTTTCGCGTTTATAATATTAGTAGAATGTGAATTGGGCGTATAAGTAGGTATATAAAGCTATTACAGTATTTTTATTTTATAAAATTAAATTTTGGATTTGCTGTTACCGTTTCAATAAGTGTTAGCATGGTGGCTGGTTTACACAAGTGTTTACTAAACCAGAAAAATGGAGGAGGCTATCTAGACGACGTGTATTATGTATAACCACGCGTAACTTTTTTACCGACTTCAATAAAGGAAATAGTTCTCAATTCGGTTGTATTTTTAATGTTTGTTACCTCGAAATTCCGTCAGTTAAAATCCGATTTAAAAAAAAACCTTCCATTAATATTTAATCAAAACCGGTTGAGTAGTTTGGCTTTTAAATTAAAATAGCAGGTTTTTTTTACTTGTCATCCAAGTTAACGGAATTGCGTAAGTATATTCAATATACTAGTGGCACCAGACGGTAGATCCTAATGGAGTTGAAGTGTTAGGTACAGGATCCACCCAGAGCAATAGTAGATCACAGTGAACTCCAGAGTAGTATTCAATCCACTGGTGGATAGAGTCAGTAGATCCTAGTGGATTGAGGGGTATTTTACTAATTTTAAAGAAGTTTTTTTTTATATTGATAATTATTTTGTCTTAGAATTGATCTAAGCCTTGACAACCCTAACTACTAACAGGGTTTGAGCCAAGCATATCCCTTGCAGAATCCGTTTGTTTTTTCGTACCCTCCGCCGCAGTGGCTCGTCTAATCCCTGTAGATCGAATTAATACAGTGTCGTTAATCATTATCGTAAGCTGTGAATACGGCATTAGACACTGATTACAGCAAGGGTGGATGGTAAGCCGACTTTATTAGGTTTGAAGATTTGGGCGCTGGCTCCGCGCGGGAGATTTATCTCTTTTCTCTAAGATTATTTTAATTTCCGTATTTTGTTTATCTAAAGTTATTGTAGAAAAAATCTTGCCTAAAATAGTTTGTAAGCTACCCAGCTTTAAAAAAATGAAACTTGTAGGTACCCACCTACAAGTTTAATTTTTTTTATAATCTTCAAACGACTCAATAGTTTTTTTTGGTACATAACTAAAATCAATCTTAATCAAGTGGCCTTTCAAACAAAAAAACCGGAGAAGTACGAGTAGGACTCGTGCTCTGAGGGTTCCGTTGGACAGAACCCTCAGAGCGCGAGTCCAAAAAACTAACTGAAGTTGAAATATTGAAAGACAAACTTAACTTTGTAGTTGACTATAAGGTTGGTTGGTGTAAGTTTGTAATAGCAAAATAATTATTTTTTAATGATATAACTTCAAATTTGTAACTTTCAGATTTATTCCTATATAATATGTGCTATGAGACCTTGCCTTTTGCCAAATTTCATGATTCTAGGTCAACGAAAAGTACCCTATAGGTTTTGATTCCCCTGTGAAATCGCTTAATATGCGACATAGACTTTTGATTGCGTAGACTTACAACTTTTATTTTTTTACAGCCGAAAGAAACCGTAGACCCAAGCATTTAGTATAAATTTCAACTTGATACCTTTACGCGTTCTTGAGAAAAAGGGTCTTGACAGACGGACAGACAGACGGACAGACAGACGGACAACGAAGTGATCCTATAAGGGTTCCGTTTTTTCCTTTTGAGGTACGGAACCCTAAAAACTAAATCAAAATTGGTTCAACTGTTTGGGAGCTGATGCCAGTGCCACAGACAGACAAGCAGATACACAAACACAGATACAAACGTTAAAAGTGCTATTACAAAAAAAAAAACCTAGTTGCAAGGTTTTCGTCGTCAAAATATGATGAATTGTCCTTAGCTATTACATGAAAAATATCCTTCATTTTATCTTCTTCAATAAAGTCAAAGCGAATTTTAGGTAATTTGCTTATTTATTTAGTAATCATCATTCTCCTGGTGTTGGATTTGGCAAAAACAGACAGAGACCTGATTTGAGAGCTCTAATTTGCAATTTTTGTTAATGTTTAAGCCTCCAAACATTGTTTTTTTATAAACACAGTACAGTACCGCGCGAGTGCTTGCCAAGGATGGACCTGTGTTGGTTGATTTCAACCGCTTTGTCGTAATTGTAATAGCTCTCTTAAAGTTATAACACCACTCTTTTTGCGTGGGGAGTTAAAAAAGTTTTGTAAATGCACTGTTCTGTTAGGAAACAATGATACTCAGTCTCTTTAATACACACAGCTCTATCTCAGAGTATTTAGTTCGAAATGTGGCACAAAGCTTCGACATGGTCATACATCACTAGGTACTTGGCTTCTCTGGTTGAAACCCTCCAAACTACCCACGACAAAACATTATGCAGTTTAAGTTCCCATGAAATAGAAGCTCCCTAGAGAAAGCTCCACTGCGCTTACTTCTATTTCATACGAATCTCGACGAGTCCCATAGGGCTATACAATAATTTTAGCGACAACTTGTGTCATATTACAACAACAAAAAATACCTAGTATTTATTTATAATTGAATAGTAAAGCAATTAATTAAGCATTACAATAGAATTTTAGAACAATTATTTTTAAAAACCTCTAATAAAATTTGTAATAAAAAGATCTAGCAACAAAATCCTCATTCGCATAAAGTGATACACAATTTTCACTTATAATTTTTAATTTTGTTAATTTTATTATCAACTAACAGGAACTTTGTTTAAAAGATACAAATTAATTAAGTATAGATAATCTCATAATACTTTTGTTTGCGTAATTAGCAGATCGATTATTGGCATTAAAAAATTCAGTGCTGAACCACTGGTGCGTCATACTTGGTCATACTAAAACAAATAACAAAATGAGCCAGGCGCCTAGTCGCCGGAGACAAGATATTTTAACACAGAAGTGATATGGGTAAGTGGATAATAAGTGGGTTGGCGATCCGAGGCGGGGCTGCTCCGCCCACGGACGACCACTCTTTTTGTACCATAAAAATATACATACAGATTAGAAGCATTTTTAAAATACATACTTACAAGTATTTTGTTGATCTAATAGAGCTTCATTTCACGTCCTGTCTTACATTTTTGGAACTTATATTGATGACTTGAGTTCTCTGGCTGGAAGAAGAACTGATACTGATAACAGCAATATTACAGGTATTTACTTTAATCTACATACTCATGAGAGCTCTACTACCGAAAGTTACTTCTATCAAGTTACTTCTATCTAAGATAGATAGCTCTATACTACTGAAATTTACTTCAATCTACAAATACTTGTGAGAGCTCTACTACTGAAAGTTACTTCAATCTACAAAGATTTGTGAGAGCTTTACTGCTGAAAGTTACTTCAATCTACAAAGATTTGTGAGAGCTTTACTGCTGAAAGTTACTTCAATCTATGAAGACTCATGAGAGCTCTACTACTGAAAGTTACTTCAATCCACAAAGACTTGTGAGAGCTCTACTACTGAAATTTACTTCAATCCACAAAGACTCATGAGAGCTCTACTGCTGAAAGTTACTTCAATCTATGAATATTTTGAAGTATATATAATGAGAGTATGTATATATGAGAGTTAACTTCTACTACTGAAAGGTACTTCAATCTATGAAGACTTTGGAGAGCTAACTTCTACTACCTACTGAAAGTTACTTAAATATATGAAGACTCATGAGAGCTCTCCTACTGAAAGTTGCTTCAATCTACAAAGACTTATGAGAGCTCTACTACTGAAATTTACTTCAATCCACAAAGACTTGTGAGAGCTCTACTGCTGAAAGTTACTTCAATCTATGAATATATGAGAGTTAACTTCTACTACTGAAAGGTACTTCAATCTATGAAGACTTTGGAGAGTTAAATTCTACTACCTACTGAAAGTTACTTAAATATATGAAGACCCATGAGAGCTCTACTACTGAAAGTTACTTCAATCTATTAAGACTTATGAGAACTCTACTTAACTTCTGAAAGTTACTTCAATCTTCGAAGACTCGTGAGAACTCTACTACAAATGGTTATGTATTTCAATCTACGAAGATTCATTATAATCTATGAAGTGCCTCCCACCACATTTCCTCATGTACGTATTAGAAAACGCATCTAGTGTGATTGTGCATTTATAGATGTTAGTGAGTATCAATGGGGTCGTCGCTACAGAAAATGCAAGGCTTGTTTTCATGGTCTGAAACCAATGATCTTATTATAAATTGTTATAACACTGACTTATAGCACTGGCTTGCGCTTGTTGCTCTTGAAGTAATGATCTTATTGTCTGAAACTATCAGTCTCTCGTCAGTCTGTAGTAGAGTTTTCGTTAGTTTATGTATATCTCATATCTCAACAAAAGACGTGAAAGAAAATATTGCTCTCACCATATGATAGTGGCATTAATTTTTTGACGACTACTAACTTATTTATAAGTGCAGACGCTTACACTCAAACAGGTTTCGTCAGTCTCATTAGGTCAAATGTCATGGTCTTATTAAATTTCAATCTAAAGATATTATCGGTCAATCACTTCGACATATAGAGGATCGGCGCCATGAAAACGCTGGCCGAATTGATCGAACAATATTACTGATCGGGCGATGTCTATCGAACTTTCATTGGACGACGCGACGACGTTAGGGATGAGGTTAGTGTCGATTATAACTGAGGTATACCTATGATTAAAAAATAGTAACTATGAAATTTTCAATGGTCCATTTGCAACTTAACTGATTTTTAACCCCCGACGCAAAAAGTGGGGTGAATAAGATTAACGTGTGTATTTGACGCTTAAAATTGTCGCAAGTATTGTTGCTACTGCCGCTCTGGTTTTCATAAAGATAATATTTAAATCTGGTATTTGTTTTTTTAGAAGTGTTGTATGCAAATGTTCATTTTAGTTTCAAAACAGTATCAATTTATAATACCACAATGATTATGTTGAACATTTTACCTATAGAATAAAAAATATTCAGTGTAATTTCCCACAAATGCCGCAAAAATTTGTTGACAAATTCTATATTATGAGAAAATATACTGACAAACAGGAAACATTACTTAATTATTATCGATTATAGGTAAGTACCAAATATTTCATAATATATTTAAGTTGTAAAAGTTATTTTGTATTGCTGTATCTATCTAGATTAAATATATCTTGTAAAACTTTAGTCCTTTTGTTTATTTTCTTTTTGTCTTTTATAGGTGTTTTTGATTCACGCCTACGTACCATTTGTTCCAACCTGGTGGATGACTGGTAGAAAATGTTTAGCAATAAGTCCTCCATTAGTACATGTCTACATAATTTGTGAGTGTGCAATAAAGTATTAAATAAATGAATAAAATCTTTGGCAGGTACCTATTGGCTAAATAGAAAATATGTCTGGAGCTTTCTAGAGCCAAAAAGTCTTAATCTCTTTGGCAGTGATATCATATCGATATGATTCCTCCGCATGCGTGGAATACTTACCTACCAGTTGCATCCCTACTTACAATTATGGCTATTGACGAAACACTAATAAACAGAAAAACATCGACATGAGCGTATCGGACAAAATTAAAATGAGATACAAAGTATTGTAACCGTGAATTATTAATTTGTGCGGCATTGTGCCGGCATAGGTATCCATTGTGATTGAATAAAAGACTGATTGTATCGTAATTAGGCAACTAGGTATCAAAAATCGTTCAATAGTTTATCTTAACTATTGTAAGTAACAATCTGACCTTTTGATTGGTGTTAGCAGAGACTAGAACAAGTAAATTCTAGTCCCTGGTGTTAGGTAGGTATATACTTACTTAGACTTACGTATAAGTAAACTTTAATTTTCTTACTCTTGTAGGTATATAATTATTATTATTATATATTATGGGCTTTGCTTTATAATAAAAGATACCTTGACACCATAATTTTGATTGCGCTTAGACATGTTTGACGTTCGTTTACAATTTATTTTTATTCTATCAGTCAACAAGTCGTCCATTTCAATCTTATCAACTGAAATGTAAACTCAAATCTCTGTAACGAATAAAGCTTAAAATCGTACCTTTATAAAACACTTCATTATCCGTGACAATCGACTATCAATCATCCAAAAGCTCGCAAAACAATAATCACATTATCATTCTCCCATAATAACAAATGTAGGCCCGAAATGCATAAAGAACCCGCTTTGTAAGTTTTTTTTTTGGTAAAATAATTTTAAGAAATATCGACGTAAGGTTGCCTCTCGACCAAAATCGAACAATGTAAACTTATGAGCGAACGTATTATTTATTGAATATGGGAAAAAAACAAATGCGAAGCAGCTTGACATATTGTTAAGGGTCCTTATAAAATTATTTGCTATCACGCCATCCGAGACGTCGCTACGAAGAAGCAATCTTTAAGGCGATTCATGTCGAGGTTATATTAGGGCTTGTTCCGTAATAAAACAATAACTCATTGAGTTTGTTTTCAAAACTTCGGTTTAGGCGTACGAAGAGGATTTTGTCTAAGGATAAGTGCTGTCTTCTCATTTTAATAATCAAGGAGAGACCCGCTTCAAGAACGCCATTAATAATGCTTTGAATGAATATTTCGAATTCCCAAATGTCATCCAGCTTATTAACCGGCTTCATTTTTTGTTTAAGTTTTATTTGTTTTGGACAAGCATTTTGGTTTTGGCGCGGTCATTCCGACCTTTCGTTTTTTGTCTCGCGCAATCTCGGAAGATGAAATATTGTTTAGAGTTAATTACTTATACTCTGCGATATTGTATTCTATGAACAGTTAGACAGTTCCATTAATAAGTGTAAAATTATATCTTATAATGTTTATTAACAGCTCTATGTAAATCAATTGTTATAGTCAATTACTGTTTCAAGTGAAACGCCAGGGCGATGACAACGGGTGTGAAATTATGAATACAGCATAAGCCGGAAATATTTGATCTTGATCTGTTATTTTTCAAAATGCGATGTAAAAATGCGAATATTCTGAGTCACATTTTTACCGAAACGGAAAAATTAATATGAGTCCGATACAAGAAGTTAAGTTTTAGAGAACCACTGTTGAATGAAAAAAACACCATACATTAATATGTATAGTGATCTATAAAATTTAAAAAATCTGTAAACTAACTAAGGCTCCTGTAATAGTTATTTATGATACAAGTGCGGAAAGTTGGTTATTACAAACGAGTAGACGAATGTAAGCCCGAGACGAAGTCGAGGGCTTACCATAGTCACGAGTTTGTAATAACCAGTCCGCACGTGTGCCATACAACGTTTTACAACACATTTGCGAGAAAAAAAGGCTACAAATGAAACAATTTTTGTTTATAACTTAATATCAGTCACAACAATAGTTTCTATAATATAATAAGAAAATGGCGCGAACATGCAAATAGCGCCACTATCACGTGGTGAAAATTAGAACTACATCTTTCGTCTCATTTTCTCTTTAGTATTAAACTGAGACAAACGTATTGAGCAAAAGCGCTTCCAAGGAGGTTTGATCATTCAGCTTATTTATTCTCGTAATATGAAACTCTTTTGTGGAATTCTTATGTAATTATGATGGAAATTAAAAAAATACCGTAAATCACACGCACGGTGCTATACATCTGAGCGTGCGGACAAATTCATTTCCGCACGCTCCGTTGTATGATCCGTAATGTTTAACTTTCGAACGATGTATACAGGCTTCGTAAGTGCACTTTTTGAGTAAATGTGTTGTAAAGTATTTTTTATACTTGTTTTTTTTTTTACACTAGGAGTTGCTAGTTAAACGTTGTAGACTGTACAGTAGTTCTATCATTTTACTTTTACACTCCCAATTTTTTCGTTTTGTTAAAAAACACACTATACCTACATACCGGGGGGTTCCAGTCTATTTTATGATCAAGATAGTTTTAAACTTAGACATCAGGTATAAAGTTGCTATGGAAGTAGGTATATACGTACCTAAAATTTAAAATAAACAGATAACTACGGGCACATTGCGGCATTAACTTTTTGCGTTAGTTCCCCGTAACCACCTAAATAAAATAATTAGACACGCTGATTAAAATTACAATTCAAAATTTAAGCACGAACTATTTATCAAAAGGTCCATACGTCAAACACCGTCTGCAAAAAGATGCCACTAAATGAATAAATTTAGATTCCTATGCGCGTGATCGATAGACTCGTAGATCAGATCTATAGATCATATCGACTTCAAAAATGAAATGCGTGAGTAAGACAAAAATATAATTAATGATCGTCCTTCGAAATTCGAATCGGTCTGGTGCAGACAAGTTGGCGTCGACGCATAAACAAAAGGCGAAAAGTTTTGTTTAATTTTTTATGATTTTTTTTACATTGAAATGTTAGTAGATATAGATCATTAATCACGGACTAGCAGCATTGTTGCATCTGTCGTGGCGGCTTATAGTTCAGGAGAGCTGGGTATTGTTGTTGCTTTTGAAAACTGCAAAAAAATCTGCGCCACCTGTGCTTGGCCTTCCCGGTCGCTTCTTCTTCTTCTTTCGAGTCGATGTTCCGCAAGATACAATTCTATTTTCAAATCAAGTTTCTAGACCAAAATTTTGCCACCCCAATGGCACTCTCCGTGGCTTCATTCAGGTCGCCATGACCTGAATGAAGCCACGGAACGCAAGTTGTAGGACACGCTGCACAGTCCCGGTAGGTATTTCTCTGAAGCTAAAATATAATTTAGTTATCAGCACCTATAAATTGTGTTTATTATTAAAGCCATAATGTTATCTACATTATGGAATTTGAAAGCTCTTAAAATAAAACATCCTATCACTTTTCAACACATCGTTAAAAAAATTGCGGGTGTTCCTCATCAATGAATATCTAGTTTATACCTATTATACATTAACATTGTGTAATACTTTATCTTGTCACAATGTTTAATCGGAACTGAATAGTTTATTTACAATAACAAAAAAATTACAAAAACAGAGTATAACTAATTAAGTCCTAGCTATAGAAAAAAAAAAAAATTAAATCAGTGGGAATTGTTCCAAAATGCTGGCCCCATTGCCGCCATCGTAAAGCAACGGTGGCAGCGTTGTTCAAATTCAAATTCAAATTCTAATTATTTATTTGTCAGAACATGGTAGGTACACATACATATAAAGTAGCATACATGGTCGTAAGAATGGAGACGTATCTCATGTCCTTGCCTGTTACAGCGTACAAATGTTAGTTTTTTATTAATATTTTTATTAGTTTTTGTTAAAGTTAAAAGGAAAAAAATAAACAAAATTATGTCTATGTTAGAATATTGTTAGAATCATATTTTGGTTTAGTTGTATTTTATACCTTAATTAGATGTTTATTACTACCTATCTAAGCTATTATTATTATTATTTTATTTGTTTATGTCTACATTACATATCAAAACATTTTTATCATTAAGGAATTCTGAAATTTCATAGTAGCTTTTTTGTGCTAATAAAGTTTTTAGTTTATTTTTAAACATTCCAACATTTAATTCTCTGATGATTTTAGGAATTTTAGTATATATTAAAGGAGCCATACAGAATACACTTTTTTGCATGAGTGCAGTTTTGGCCGTACGTGGGCAGAGCTTCATCTCGGCCTGTATGCGAGTTCGAATACCAGCATCAGTCCAACTACCAAAGAGATGTGGATTTAATTTTACAAAAGTAGCTATTTCTAATATGTATAGAGATGGTAATGTCAGAATATTGTGTTTTAAAAAGAACGGTTTACAGCTATCAGTCTTATGAAGATGAAACATTGCCCTGACGCACCTCTTTTGGGCTTTGAAAGCAATCCTTTTGTCAGTAGAGTTCCCCCAGAAAATAATGCCGTATCGTAAAATAGATACTGCCATGCCATAATATGCAGTAATTAGAGCTTCTTGATTAATAACTAATGACAATTTAAATAGTGCGTATGCCGTCGAGCCCATTCTTTTCGTTAATGTATCTATGTGTGCTTTCCAATTAAGTTTACTATCGATGGTCAATCCAAGAAATTTAGTTGAGTCCACTTCCTGTATGACTCTACCATTATATTGCAAAACTATTTTATCACGTACGCTGCCGAAAGTGGATGATGTTCGTTTTGTCTAAATTTATTTTTAAGTTATTGTCATCTAGCCATTGAATGATTGATTTTAAACTAACAAATGTTGTTGGTGCGACTATATATACCCTTAACAAATGTTGGATCTTGTAGCATAACATTTGAAACAGCAAGACGCTGGCATGGTATATACCTACATCTGAATTTAGCTACATTGCAGGACAGGGTTTCTGAGTTTAAAGTGATTGCTTGAAGCTGCACTGTGCGTCATCGTGTACCTGCAAACGATCAGTCCCGCCTGACGGATGGTCCGCATGTCGCGCGCCGATCCGTCACGGCACGGTCGGCGCGGGCGCAAGCCGCGTGGGAAAACCGCACAGGTTACAAACCGACCAACTTATCAGTAAAGTTGAATGGGGGAGCTATCATCGTATTATCTGAATAAAACTGACTGAAGAGGTTTTTTTTTAGTTTTATCATTTGGTCAACTCTTTCGATAAGTTGGTGGCAGTGTGTACAAGGATTTATGACCCCTTGATTGTCTGCAAGTGGCTTTCTGGAAGATTTCATGAATCCCTACGTATGATCTCAAACTTAGGTTAATATAGGCACTGTTAAGTTGGTAGAGTCTGGCTAGAGAAATTAGATACTGAGAATGCACGGTAAATTTAAAAAATATCAGCATTGCAACCCCAAAATTGGTATGAAATACAAACATTACTGTGTTCTAATAATAGTAATAATTTACGAATATCAAGTCATTTATTTCTTAGACATTTGGGGTTGTAATGCTGTTCGTTTTTAAATTAGCTGCGCTTTTCAGTCTCTATTTTCATTAGCATTACTCTAGTGCCTACTTATATTAGGTACCAATCATGGTACCAATATAATTAAATATTATACCTAAAGTATTATTTCTGCAAGTTACTGCAGTTCAGCCATCGGTAATTTAGTGCCTTAAACCAACTGTATTAATTGCATTGTCCAAGAAATATGTAACTAGTTAAGTAAATCTATCACCAACGAGTAAGCATTATGAATTATGATATTTGTTCCCCGAAAACACACCATTTTTATATTCGAGCCACTAAACTACGGGTTAACATGTCAAAAAAAGAAACAAACGAATGTGCGACCGTTTTTTTCACCTGACAACACCCAACGTTAGTTTTTATGGGCATTTCTAAAATTAAATTATAGGTTATAATTTTAATATGATAGGTGTGTAATATATTTCAAGGAACCAGAGATTTTTATCAGATTAAAGTATTTATATTATTCTGAATTATTTTACTCTATTAATTTGTTTCTGTTTTTGTTTGTTTATATTAAAATTTGAACGAGATATGGTAGAGTTGTGAAATGACTTTTAGGATGTAAACATTAAAAAAATATTAATAATTTTTGGATATTGGATAACGAAATAATGTACCTAATAAGCCTTGTCAATAAAAAAAGTATAAGATGAAATTAACAATAACCATTCCAATATGTACAAAAGTAAAGGATCACGAAAAAAAGGAGAAAAACTAACGACAAACGGGAACAGATTCGCATGCTTTGACTAAGAAACTTTGTTTTTACAAAATGGTAGCGGCAGAAAACAAAAGATGATCACAGCATGTATCTTTATAGACCATAAAGATTAAAATCTACGAAATCAGCAAAGATCAGCAACTAAACGATTTGGTTAAACCGTAAACTGTAGGATGTAGCATCTATGTTTTATGGCTATAAAAATAGCCGGCGACGACAAAGATAGTCGCAGAGATTGCCTTTATAGATAAAAATAGATATGGAATAAAAAAGTCATGTCGATATAGATAAAGGAACAATAAATAACACCATTGTTTTTTTCTGCTTTGAATCATTGTCAAACTCGTTTTAATGAAAAATTTGTCAATAGGTTTGATTCAACGAAGTTTTCAATATGTACAATTTAGATTGTAAACAAAGTAAAATATTTATAGTACTGATAATCAATGATAATCACGTTATGTGTAATTGATAAAACGCCGTAGATAAAAATGAGATAAAGTTAATCAATAGCATCCGTATAACAAGATAAACAACTAATGAAAATAAAGTTATCTGTTTCTTATTTATTGGATAGGGGTGAAAAAGTGTTAGAGTTGTGGTAGTTACATACCTACCCCTATGACGAAGAGCTCCCACAGCGCAAGTTTATTAAATCTTCCTCAGAATTCATTACGGGCTGTTTCTAAATTAAGTTTCTCGCCCCACGCTTCACTTTTCACTTTAGCGTGCTAGCCATGTTTTCGCAGAGTTGATTTAATTTTAAACATTCTTATAAGATTTATTACCTACTAAGCGGAAGTGGGACTCAAACTCAATACACTATTGGTTATGGGGTTGCCGATTCTTGTAATATAATTTAAAAAGTAACGAAAACTCGTCTAATAAATACAGATACTAAAAAGAAAAATTAACAATTTCTACGCGTGTTTTGTCTGTGTGTGGTTGTTGTTTTTTTTCCTCCTGTGGGGTTTTGGCATCGCACGGCTTGTACATTTGCCAGTATCATGTAAACATATTTTCAAGCCTTTGTACGAGATATGTGGACCCTATTACTAGGCCCATACTGTTTGTCTGTCCTTTTCTGTCATTTTGATTAGCTGTATCTTTTAAAGCGTAATGGACAACCAGTAAAAATGTTCACGGAATATGTAATGTTACCGCAGATTAAACATGAAATACCTAATAATAAAATAAAAAAGTAAAAAATTAGGGCCGGTCCCCATATAACAAATGTATTTTTGTATGGTAATACGTACAATTGTCAAAGTTGGTACGATTATAATACACACTCTAAAGTAAAATAACAAATATAAAACACTGGCCAAGGGCGAGTCAGGGGCGCGTCAAAGATTCTGAACTGAATGAAGAAAAAAAAATTGGGTGCGGAACCCTCGTTGCTCACGTCCGACTCGCACTTGGCCGGTGCTTATTTTTAAAAGGTATTTATTTATTAAACATCTTACCTAAACTAACGCTTTCCCTTCTTTCCAGATCAGCACGGAAATGGAAAGTACGAGATGTTTTCCTGGTAGGCGGGCGCGGCGTCCCGTTGCCAGGCGACAGTGGGCGGGCGGATCGATCCTTCATTACGTAGTAGCTGTTATTGAATCTATGTCCTTAGGATATACTTTGTCCTTACTCCGTGACTAATATGTAATCTGTGGTCCTGGAACCTCTTCACGTGCCGGACGTCTGTCTTGTGAGATTGTGTTCGAATGAAAAGCTATTTGTTTGAATCAGTGCATTTTAAATAAAATAAAAGAATAGATAAAAGTAAGTTCGTGTAGGCCCAATCCTGATGTCGGAATCCACAGGCCGCCCAAGTGTCCTTACATGACTAAGTCATTATTGTTCTAGAATAGGTTACAGGGTGGTAAGTTGTTTTTTCATCACACCTATTCCAAAAACGATAATTGGCTTTAGAGGATAGCGAGAACCAAATTTAAGTTGGCAAGGGTAGGAAAACCTATGGGAGTTTGAGCTTTCTCTTTTCTGATTGTTCCTTACGCACGTCGCCTTCGTGCTTCTGATAGGTAGATTAGCGAAGATAGGTTGGAGCCGCTGACGTAAAGGTTGAACGTAAAAAAAAATACTCTTATCGCTTTTTCTTTTTCTCATTGGTAGTGAAGAAAAATAATGTGTACCGCTCGGGGCCAAAATTTTGTTCTCGGACGGTGTATATTGAATTCGTCGCTACGCTCAGTATTCTACTTTATTCAGGATTTTTATTCGCCTCGCTCTGAATAAAAAATTGGGCAAGTGCCTTTAACTAAAAAAAATACAAGTTAATACTAACATTACAGAAACAGTAAGACTGCCCATAGACCGTTGAAGGTCTAAAGACAATCCTAATGCTCAAGTCCACTATCAGTTGGCAGCGTACCCAGCACGCTGGCGGCATTACCACGCTGAATGGCAATGCTTATGCGATGAGCCCACAGACCTATATCCAAATAGTAGTAATAACGCCACAAGTCGACCTATCTTGCATGTCAGAATTATTTTATTTCCAATACAATTATGATTAATCGTCATAATTGAGTCAGACCAAAATCAGTCAATCGGTGCCGCGACAACACGTGTCAGTTTGAAATAAAAATGGGTAATTGTGCAATACTGAGTTGTATGAATACCGCAAATAGAATTGGCCAACAGAATAAATACATTTCTTTTCACTTTCAGGTACGTTTTTTTTTTTTTTTTTTTTTTACATCGGACTAGGCTATCTTTTGACCGCGATCTCGCCTGATGGAAAGCGATGACGCGGTCGAAGATGGAGCACGTTTGCCCAGTAATAACCTATTAACCCTAGTTAAACGCTTAGTTTTCATACAGCCCAACTGTATGAAAACTAAGCGTGTCAAATTTTTCGTTTGTGAAGTCTACTTAGATATGGGTCTGTGGTTGAGCCAGAAATACGCCAGCGTTTTGGTCACGCGTCGCACTAACAGGCGCTCTGAAAGATTTTTTTAAAATTAGTTGAGCTCCGAGGTCTCCAAGGGCCCAATGTCAATTAACAATAGTTATTTGTTATACAAGAGTGCAAAGTTGCTTTTTAACCGCGTGTTCAATTTTGATGACCGAGCAAGCGAAGGATTCTTAAATTGAATCACGAGCGTAGAGAGTGATTAAAATATTTGAATCCTGAGCGTTAGAGCGAATCAAAAGAGCACGAGGTGAAAAATCTTTGCACTCGAGTGCAACACGTAACTTTTCATCCCAGCTCAGCGAGTAAATGACTAAATGAAAAAAAAAACACATTTGCGCATTATCAGTTCAAGTATCAACAGTTTCAGTCAATTCTGTTGGCGTCAAATAAACTTCCTCGTCGCTAAAATCACTAATTTTAGGTTTTTCACTTGTTTTCAAGTTTCTTGTTTTTAACCTAAGGTTTTAACAATATGACGTGAAAAGAAAATGGCGCGCGCAAAGCAAATTAAATAAAGTACAACATGAAGGTTCCAAGTCTGAGTTTTTAACAAATTGAAAAAGGTTGTATGATAAATTCGGCACCATGGAGGTAGAAGTAAATAGGTTTAATGATGTTTTGAATTCACAAACTTAGTGCACACGATGTTCTAAATTCAATTTTAATTTATCCTCTAGCGGATAAAAACGGCTTTTACACTCTGATATCGAAGAGCAAAAATACTCTTTCCGAGGAGGGGGGGGGGGGGGGTAAAAAGTATTACTTTATCACCTTGTATTGCAACACAAACAACTATTCGTGCATTCATTTGTGCATTTTTGTTCATTTTTAGGGTTCCGTACCTCAAAAGGAAAAAACGGAACCCTTATAGGATCACTTCGTTGTCCGTCTGTCTGTCTGTCTGTCTGTCCGTCTGTCAAGACCCTTTTTCTCAAGAACGCGTAAAGCAAGTTGCAAGCAAGTAGAAATTGGTAGCAAGTTGAAATTTATACAAAATACTTGGGTCTACGGTTTCTTTCGGCGGTAAAAAAATAAAAGTTGTAAGTCAACGCAATCAAAAGATATAAACGACGTTTATGTCGCATATTTTGCGATTTCACAGGGGAACCAAAACCTATAGGGTACTTCCCGTTGACCTAGAATCATGAAATTTGGCAAAAAGCAAGGTCTCATAGCACATATATAGGAATAAATCCGAAAGTTATAAATATGAAGGTATATCATTTAAAAATGATTATTTTGCTATTACAAACTTACATTTTGTAGTTGGAATGTATGGAAGAACCTTATTGTCAACTACAAACTTAAGTTTGTCTTTCAATATTTTAACTTCAGTTAGTTTTTTTTTTGGTCTCGCGCTCTTAGGGTTCCTTTATGTCGTATATTTTGCGATTTCACAGGGGAATCAAAACCTATAGGGTACTTCCCGATGACCTAGAATCATGAAATTTGGCAAGAGGCAAGGTCTCATAGTACATATATAGGAATAAATCCGAAAGTTATAAATTTGAAGGTATTTAAAAATAATTATTTTGCTATTACAAACTTACATTTTGTAGTTGGGATGTATGGAAGAACCTTATTGTCAACTACAAACTTCAAAGTTGTCTTCCCAGAGACTGTGGGATCGGCCGATCTGCGAACTAGCATGGAAATCGCTACTAGATACGTGTCCTAGTATTGCAGATCGCGCTCGTATTCTTGCTGTCTCTGTTTGGGAATCGGGACTTTGGTTGCAAGCCATGCCCTCTTTTAACACAGGTAGCCTTTTAGATCCAACCGCATTTCGTCTAGCTGTCAGCTTACGCTTGGGTGCAAGGTGCTGTGAGGCCCATCGCTGTCAGTGTGGTACTGCTGTTGACCAGCTCGGTCACCTGGTCGTATTGGCCGACACGCTAGCCTGAACGACATCATACGCAGGGCACTTTCCACCGCCAATGTCGCAGCTGTGCTCAAACCGAGTGGTCTTGCGCGTGACGATGGAAAGAGGCCTGACGGTATGACACTTGTGCCCTGGAGGTTGGGGCGGCTCCTTGTATGGGACGCAACTTGTGTCGATACTTTGGCGCCGTCACATCTTCCTGAGACACAGGGTAGGGCTGGCGCGGCTGCTAATTCGGCAGAGCAGCACAAGCGTCGCAAATATGCTAACCTCGGCAGTGGTTACATATTTGAGGCGTTTGGGGTCGAGACATTGGGCCCTTGGGGACCGGGAGCTCACCTCATTTTCAAAAATCTTTCAGAGCGCCTGGTTAATGCGACGCGTGACCAAAATGCTGGCGTGTTTCTGGCTCAACGCATTAGCATTGCCATTCAACGTGGTAATGCCGCCAGCATGTTGGGTACGCTGCCAACTGGTAGTGGGCTTGAGCATTTGGATTGTCTTTAGACCTTCAACGGTCTATGGGCAGTCTAACTGTATTTGTAGTGTTAGTTTTAGCTTGTATTTTGTTTAGTTATTAAAGGCACTAGCCCAGTAAAAAAAAACTACAAACTTAAGTTTGTCTTTCAATATTTTAACTTCAGTTAGTTTTTTTTTTTTGGTCTCGCGCTCTGAGGGTTCCGTCTAACGGAACCCTCAGAGCACGAGTCCTACTCGTACTTGTCCGGTTTTTCTTATTTTTTATTGTGGAAAAACGTAATCAAACATTTTTGTACAGTATTGAATTAAAATACGCACATGTCGCACACACCTATTGATAATTATAAAGGCGGAAAAAACTGGCAATTAATTAAGTACTTTCAGCGGTCGAGGCCTTAAGGTCCCATTTTCGTTTCTACGAAAATAGGAACTTTAAATGGGTTTCGTGTTATTAAAAAATAGAGATAAAATACTATGTTTGAATAAAATATTACTTGGTTTTTGATCAATTTTTGCAATGGGGTTCGAAATTAATAATCACTTGTTACAATCGTCTTTTCCTATCTGGGATCTCATAATGTCGCTGTCAAAAAGAAATTGCGTTCCCTTCTTGCGAGAGTGTTTGGGACAGGTTCCATCATCCCGTACCATCCTCTCACTCTTTGTGCTTATTGCAACGGAGTAAGGTTGAAAATTGATGGGTATATAAGTAGAGGGTGTAGTTATTAGTACACAAAGGTTGTCGGAAACATCCATTGAGGGGTGCGAATTATGCCCTGCCACCGGCATGCGGCAGGGCACTGTTGCTTCGTGCATGATTATACCTGTGGAATTAATTTTTAAGCAGTGTTAAGTACCGAGATCTTATATTGTTATGTAACTTACAAACCTAGGTCATCATATGGTTTTTAACTGATAAAAAAGTTTAGGATGTCTAGTCAGTTCTGCTTATGGTGGCCAGTTCGATTTTCTTACATTTTTTTTACCTTTACGAGTTTCCACACGAATTTGACGTTCCAAATTCAAATAACTTTATTCCCTAGGGAGTATCATACAACTTTATATCTATCCCTTAAGAGATAATACTCCAAAAATAACTGATTATAAATTGTAAATATATAAGTAGGTATGGTAATATATGTATTCTTAATTTCGTTGATTGTCCTCTAATGCTCATCGCTTTGAAGTTATTTAAATATTATTTTCTACTTTTTAGTTTCAGTTTGCAAATGAAGGCATAGTCATGAAGTCGGTTCTTTTTTTTTCTAAAAATTATCTTTATTTTTAAATTTTTAGTGGGATTTATTCCGCAGAGATAAAAAAGCGCGCGTCGGGCTCGCTTACTGAGCGCGCTCGCGTACGTTCCATATCACCACAAAATACAAAAAGTGCAAAAAGATCACGCCCAGATACGGTTTGCGGTCGCGTGATTTTCCAACTGACCGGATTAGGTGCCTGTAATAGCAGTTGTCCGTAAGGCCCCAGGCGCCATCACCCGTACTCATCCAAGTACCGACCGCGGTCACTGACTCACACTTTGCCATCATTTATTACCTACTGTTATACTTTAGAGTGTGTACTATAATCATGCCAAGTTTGACGCTTAATAATATTTAATATTGCCGTTTTTACATTAGACCAATAACAAAAATACGTAAAAAATACGTTTGTTGTAGGGCCACTTTTAGTTTTTACTTTTTGACTTTATTATTATTTGTTAAGTTAATACGCTGTAATTTACAAGTTCTATTACGGCTATCTATTACGGTTCAAAAGACAGCCGTTAAAAGGTAGGACAGACATCACATGCAGATAGCGTAGGCTCAGTTAACCCGTAGGTCCCGTTTTTACCCTTTGGATACGGAACCCTAAAAAGGAATAATAAACCCTAATAAGGGTCCAAAACTCCATAGAAGCCTCTTGTAAAGCCTCCACCACTTTACTGGTGCATGAGTTTGACTTGACCGTGCATGATTAGCTCTGCTTGACTGGCTTGTTTGATGCTATTGAACACTATATAAAATATTTAATACTAAATACACGACACTATTTAATATTACGACTCAAATACTCTGTATCCATGGTCATGAAAAATTTAACGAAAAACAACAGGGCATGGTTGCCATGGAGACACTTCTTTGTTTTTTGAAGTCTGTTCCTCTATGTTTGTCAGTAGTAGATCTGTGATGTTTGCTGTTTAGTTGACAGCGTCGCTAGTGGAGAACAAAGTATGAAATTCACCAAGAAATAACTGTAGTTCTATCGTTGCCCACCTTAACAGCTAAGTTGGTGGCACTGTACAATGTTCACAATGTACATTGAATTCGTAGATATTTTTGTAGATTTTTCAAAAAGCACTGAATCAATATCGATAAAAAAAATATGGGACCACCTATGAGTTATGACCTACCAACCAAAAAAAGAATCATCAAGTACAATTCTAAATTGGCGGAGTAATCGCGTAACAAACATACAAAAAAAAAAAAAAACATACAGTCGAATTGATAACCTCCTCCTGAAGTCGGTTAAAAAGACGGTGTTTGGTGCTGTGATTTTCAGTGAAACCTGGCTTTTTATTATCTCGCAGAAGGTGTGAAAAGTAGAGTATGCTCCTCTGGAATAAAGCCTGCATGTCTTCGTCTTGGGCAGCTTGAACCCCTCACTTCACTCAGGACTCTATATAACTCCCTCGCTCGTTACGCTCAGGGTTCAATATGCCGCCCGCGACGTAAGACACTGGTTTATTCCTTTAGTGCATAATCTACAATTTAACCCCCGACGCAAAAAGAGAGACGCAATAAGTTTTACTTGTGTATCTGTGTGTCTGTCTGTGGCATCGTAACTCCCAAATAGCTAAATCGATTTTGATTTAGTTTTTTTGTTTGTTTGAAAGGTGACATGCTTGAGAGTGTTCTTAGCTATGATTCAAGAAAATCTGTGCAGCCGTTTGAAGATTATAATATGAACTTTAATCCGGGGTTAAAAAAACAATGTAGATATACTAATTATGATTATGATTCATCATCGTCATTATCAGCCTATCATGTTCCCACTGCTGGGATTCAGGCCCTGAGCATAATGGGATGGCATGGGCCCTAATCTACCATGCTGGCTCAGTGCATGGTGGCGAATGTCATATCTTTGAACTTTTGAGGTTCTTGGACATACCGGTTTCCTCACGATGATGTTTTCCTTCACAGATTTTGAGCAAAGGCATCGAAATTGCACATAAGTTAATTAGGTACTATATAAGTCATTGGTGCAGGGCCGAGGATCGAACTGGGTGCCGTCAGATTGTAAAGCGCACATGCTACTATTCGGCCGCCACCACCTTTGGCTTTAACTTGGGCCTTATGGCCAACTCCTTACGCGGTCTCAAACTAACAGCGCAGATCGGAAAATCACGCGAACGTGAACCTTAACGCGCCCAGATACGGTTTGCGGTCGCGCAACTTTTTTCATCATCTAAACTTGATTGCTTAAAACAGCTAGCCATAAGACCCCTGGAATCCATATATACTTAGAACAAAAAAAAAACTCCAATGTTTAATGAACTGTCTTTCGAGCGATGGCGTTCAAAAACATAAAAAATTGATGATGACCAATTTTATAAACACACAAAACTTTTAATTATATTTTGGGAACAAATTATATCTTCTCGTCACAGTAATTAATATTAATAGTTTTTGTCCTCCCAGAGGACCATCGGCCATCCAGAATGACGATCCATCCAACCAAATATATGGTCCATAAAACCACGATTACGTTTTATAAACACTACATTTATAACTACTTCATGATTGTATTATTTATTTTAAGTAATATATTATCCTGTGGAGGAGATTTCGATTTTTTCTAAACTGTGCTTTCAAATATTTAAAATTCTCTGGCGCAGTACCTACACTCCATTAATTTATAGTATTCCGTCAAGATAAGTTAGCGTGGAAGAGGTTGTTTATGAAAATAATTTTAGTAGGATGTTGTTTACAACACCGACGGATATATATTGTTACGTAAATAAATCAGTTCCATAGCTAGAAGCTACCCCTGCTAATAAACTCATTTTCTAAATAAGTCCTTAGTTTTTCTTAGTTTTAAATTGCGATAGGTGCCTTCAAGTTTATTATGCAATGTAAGTACCTATATTGTATAATTCTTCGCCATATTGTTTATAAATCCGTACTCATGGCCCGTACCGAGAGCTTATCAACGCGATTAAATTTAGGTGACTGCGACAAATTACGCGATTCTTTGTTTGTAATGTTACGATAGACACCAAGACATGATTTTGTTACTTTTTGGAAATCTACACTCATTGATTTTATATCTTCAATAATGTGAATTTCATATGTGCGAGCGAGAGAGCTGCAGACGGGAACAGTCCCCTTAAGGTTCACGTTCAAGTAATTTCCCGCAGTCGCCTAAATGGAATCGCGTTTAAATATAGGTGACTGCGACAAATTACGCGACCGCAAACCGTATCTCGGCGAGTTAACGTTGACGGTCAAGTAATTTCCAGCCGTCGCCTAAAGAGCTGATGGTACGGGCCCAGGACATGATTCTGAGCGCAATTATGTTAAAAATACGACCCTAATATTTGACCGAGTTGATTTGCCGAGTTGAGTTGACAGATCTGCTGGCAAAGCCGAACCAATCTGCTGGCAGAAGTCAGTTGTGATAGGTCGCTGACCTTACACGTCTGCGCGCGCGCGCTCGCTTATGATATGCATATCACGCACAAAACTTTGATTACGATAAAATTTGGTTTCGTATCTTGAAATAAGTAAAAGTCAAATCATTTATCGCAAATTATGCTAAATAGGTGACACTTATTTTCAAATAATTACCCAATTAGGGTAGGTAGGGTATGGTAATCTTGTGTGGAGCGAACCGATCTGTTTTGATAATGTTTTATCAGTAAGACATTTGTCCCTTTTTTAATAAGTTTTTTCAGATTTTAATTCTTAATTATCATTATTTTAATGTTATAGACTGATATAGAGAATGTAATGGTTCTAGCTGAGTAGTTACTTGCATGTAGCAAGAATTATAGATGGCGTCACCAACGATTAGATTGGCAAAGACGCCAAAGACCGTTCAAGAAATTTGGATTTCCAAATTTGGAAATTTGGAAATTTGGATTTTGGATTTGAAGCAATCGTAACTATGTGGTTTGAGCAATATAAGGACGTTTACCCAGATCTTTGCGCCGGTTCGAATCCTGCCGCTCGTCAGCCTCATAGTACCCATAAATATGAACAACTTTTACTATAACTCTCAATTCGCGAAAAAAATATTTGCAGTTCTGTTTCATAGAACACTGTTCTTGAGATTCGACAACACGTATGGAACAGCATAGGGACAGCTGATAGTTTTTTAACGATTTCAGGGTTGATCCCATAAAAAGTTGTTTATAATGATGGGTATAACGGACCCCAACAGACCTATATATCTAAGTAGACTTCACAAGCGGTCCAAACTGTATGAAAACCAAGCGTGTCAAAATTTTCGTAAAAAAAGTGAAAAGAAATATCTTTATTCTGTCGGCCAACTTTATTTGTGGTATTCTTACAACTCAATTTTGCACAATAACCCATTTCCGTTTCAAACGTGTTGTTGCAGCACCGATTGAGCAGACTGGTTTTAACCGGACTCAAGTACGACTATTCGTCATAATTGTGTTGGAAATATGACAATAGACAATTCAAATTTGTATTTGTCTATTGCCTATTGCATTGCATAATAATATGAGTTATGACATGCAAGGTTAGGTCGACTTGTGGCGTCTACTTGGATATATAGGTCTGTTACGAACCACTTTCGGCTTAGTACATCCTTTCCGCGTAACCCTGTAGGTATATACTTTGTTCCTACCATCTTTCAACATTATCATCATCGGTTTACATCGAGCCCGACGATTTCATAAATATTAGTCCTGCTCCACTGTAAGCGAGCCTCCCGTAGGAGCGCGAGGCTGCGCGCGGGGCAGGCGCGATCGGGACGCGCCCGCACTAAATTTAAATATTTTAATCCTTAATTTAAATTTTTGACATTTTTATTTTATGTTGGTATTCGTGTAGTTTCATTTTTAATGTTATTTGTCATATTCAGGAGACGGTAACTCGTGACTGGCGCCTCGATCTTGGAAAATTATTGTCAATAATGCTAATAAAAGATGTTTAGGGATAAAGGAGGTATTTTTCTGGAGTGAAGATAACCTCTATTGTAGTAATGAAACGGCTTGATGGGCGATATAAAACTGGTTTTTATTCAAATAAGTAGGTTAGTACTACAGTAACTAAGTGTGTGTGTGTGTGTGTGTTGGTATTATAGATAAGTTGTTGAATAGAATGCGATAACATTTCGAAAGAGGCCATAGGCGAAATACAATGGAGTTGGCAACTGAGCCTATCAGTGTCGCTAGCATAGCTTGTCTACTTAACTTTGTTAGGGGAAATTTTGTTATTATGATGACAACTTCAACTTCAACTCTTATTTAATGGCCTATTATGAATGACATTTCATATTTATCTCTGACATTTGACATATTTTTCAAAAAATAAACCTAAAGAAGAAGGTTCACGCTATGCTAGCGCCATCTATAAAAAGCTTTATATCGGAGGTTGGCAACTATCGAAGCGGCGATGGCGCTAGGATAGCTTGTACCTTTTATAATAAGTTTTAAATACTAAATAAAATAATGCGCGATAAGTCCTGATAAACATTTAAAACATGTGTTCAAATCGCGAAAGTTTAAATGTTACTTGTACCTCTAGTAGTCATAGTCGGAATATTGTCAAGACATTTGACTAAGTGACATTTTCCGAATACAAGAAAACACTTCTATAAAAGGTACAAGCTATGCTAGCGCCATCTATATATCGGGGGTTGGCAACTGTCAAAGTGGCGCCAGGATGGCCTGTACCTTTACAATCGGAACTTTGTATTTATGCCTTAATATGCTAAAATACCATTTACTAAATACTTACACAAGAAAAAAGGTAAGTACCTGCAAGGCTTATGCTTTGGTTTCGTTAACTATCTCTAAAAGAAAGTTATCAGCCAACCCCATTCTAGCAGAAATAAATTGAAACCATTTGTATTCTTGTGTAAATAATAATGTTTGTGATGAATAGTTCTCTGACGTCATTACAACTTCACTAATAAAGTTAGCAAACAAGTATGTTTAAGTATGTGACTCAATATTTCGGCCCGTCCCCGCAAGACGAGGTGGCCGAGTGGTTAAGGCGTTGGACTGCTAATCCAATGTGCTCTGCACGCGTGGGTTCGAATCCCATCCTCGTCGTATCTTTTTGGAGGTCAGGCAGAGTTTTTTTTATTATAGTGACTTATTATAGTTATTAGACATACTTGTTTAATTTCTTTATTATACTTAGGGGTATTAAAACTTACATCAAAGAATATCATTAATAGTATTTTTTGTATTAACAAAAAAAACTTAATCTGTTACTGGTTTAGTTTTTTGCCTCTTTATTTTAGTTAATAAAAAAAATACGAGTATTTACGTCAAGGTGTTCTATGAGTTGATGTTTACACAGGGCGCATCTGTAACTATAATATTATTTACTTACCACGAAAAATCATATCCACACGACTGACATACCTACCTATAACCGTAATAAGTTATAATCATTAGGTAGGTACCAAAGATAAACCACGTACCTATATATTATTATGAAAGATTATATCGTCATTGTTAGGTACCTAGGTACCTACTTATGAAATTGCAGAGCCGGAAAAACAAATGAATACTCCAATAATTAAATAAGCGAGCTCTAAGTTTTAATTTGTATTTGGAATCCCAAATAGAACGCAACATTATTTGAATTTAAAGTATGTACGTAATCTAAAAAGCGGCAATTTCTTAAGCACCTATAATAGGTACTAGCTGAATCCCGCTACTTCGTACGCGTAGAGCTCGGCCTTCGGCCTCGCTACTATAAACCTATATGCTATAAACCTCACGGAGCCCGAGACCTTTCCAACGAATGCAAAACCGTGGAATCGGTTCGTGCGTTCTGGAGATATAGCGTCAGGAAGGAAAACTCGACTTATTTTTATATAGTAGATTACCACAAAAGAGAAAAATTTTACTTCTCTTTTCTGTGGGTATTACCATAACTTCAACACTAGTCGTACCTATTTTTAATGCAACTTTGTATCCCACAAGCTGCGAGTGTCATGAATACAGTGTGGTTGTCAATAAGTGCAAATAATTAGATGTGGCATCTACAGCCGTAGCACGCGGCAGACCACAGAACTAGAGTTAGTTAGTATGTGAGAGCATATCCCCGGGTTTTCCGCCACGTGGCGCCACAATACACATTGTTATTCAAGTTATTTATGAATATTGTTTCTCGCCTAGAAGATCGAGGCCACGTGTTACACCCCCGGTAACGTATTAAACTGCTCAAGGGGTAGGCATAACTATAGCGATGTGTCACAAAAAAATAAGAAAATAAATTATAATAATTATATATAGACAGTGGAGTAGAATTTTAGAAAAATAATGGGCTATTTGGAGTGTAACTTACTTTATATGTCTCTTATGCAATTTTTTTCCTCTTTTATTCACGGGAGGATATTGGCGTTGCACGGCTTGTGAATTTGCCAGTGTCAAGTTAGAGTCAAGCAAAGTACAAGGTCAAGTCTAAGTTGTGCTAGAGCATGACTAGTAAAGTAGTCAGGTGGAGGACACTTTAAAAGTGGGTTCTATAGAGTTTTGGAAACCTTCCTTTTTTATATCACTTTTCCAAACTCAATTACCACCATTACCACCATTATTACACATTAACACTTGAGTAGATTTCAGAAAGTTTAGGAAAATAATACAATGAAGCGACATGTTTTTTCACGTTGGCACCAAAACCATATCCAAATCTTTTGATGGCATTACCTATTTTGATAATTCTCCCAAAATTTCTATCTACGTTGTAGGTAATAAGTACCTACGTTGTTGATACAAGCCATGGCCATCTCGGTTTTTATTTTGTAGTTTGGTTCCTAGGCTACCTTTTTAATGTAATGCGATATTAGCCCAACATATTCTTGTGAATGATTAAGATCCACGCAATGATTGAGAAAACTATTATACAAGCCTGGTGACAACTGATCATTTATAAATGCACTTATGTTGACCTCAGCTCGCATTTTCCATATAATAATAATATATTTTATAGTAATAATAAACTTATTTTCATAAAATACATTTCCTATGTCACATAGCAGTATAATATGCCTCTGCAACAGGTGCTGCAGTTTGAGAAAACTTGAAAAGAATTCACAACACAACAGAAAAACTCAGAGGGAAACCCAGGAAGCGGTGGAAGGATTGTTTCGAGAAAGATCTGCAAAGTATTGGCAAGAAAACATCTTGGAGAAGGGAGGCCAGAGACCGAGCGAAACGGTATAATTTCGTTGAGAGGGCCAAGACCGACAAAGTCTTGTAGCACCGAAGTAAGTAAAATACAAAACAAGGGACGAATACGACTGCCAGGTTTAACACCAGCCAGACGATATTCCCTTACATGTCATCAAACGCCGTTTATTCGCATGGTCGCAAGCACGATCACCTTTCTCCGAATGGTTGTATCGTCGAATATTCATGTGGTCGACTGGGTGTTTCTTCGAATGGTCACATAATCGAAAGGATGCAATGATGACATATTTTATTTTATTTATATTGTAAGGGGGACGGATATTTTGACTATATATTTTAGATAGACTAAACGACAGATTTTAATTAAAATAAAAAGGCTCAGTAGCTCCTTCAAAGGAACTGCTATAGTACCTAACTACTAAGAACAAATAGAAATATGACAGACCTATCGTCCTGTCCTGTCGGCACGATATTTCCCACAGACCTTTATCTAAGTAGGTCTTTATCACAAGCGGTTCAAACTGTATGAAAACTAAGCGTGTCAAATTTTTCGTAGGTACTTACCTGTGAAAAGAAATGTCTTTTAGTGTTAACACACGAGACGTAAATACGCAATACTGAGTTGTAAGAATACCACAAATAGACGTTGGTCGACAGAATGAATAGTGCCAACACACGAGACGTACTTGGTTGACGAACCGCCGTCCAACCAACGAGTGGGAAAGAGAAAAATTTCCCATTCTCTCCCGTTGGTTGGACGGCGGTTCGTCAACCAAGTACGTCTCGTGTGTTGGCACTATTCATTCTGTCGACCAACGTCTATTTGTGGTATTCTTACAACTCAGTATTGCACAATTAGTACCCATTTTTGTTTCAACTGACACGTTTTGTCACGGCACCGATTGAGCAGACTGATTTTAGCCGGACTCAATTATGACGATTAATCATAATTGTATTAGAAATATGACATGCAAGGTAAGTCGACTTGTGGCGTCTACTTGGATATAGGTCTGTGGGAAATATCGTGTCGACATCACACATCAGCAGCCATTAAACGTCCACTGCTGGGAAAAGGCCTCCTTCTTGGAGAGGGGTGTTGCCATAATCCCCACACTTGGCAGGTGGCTTGGGGATCGCAGGACGTTCACCGTCGACAGGACAGGGCGACAGAAATGCAGTGGTTGAGTATAGCACAGGGCCGGAACAGAACGCCTGAGAAAGAACAAGAATTAGAGACTTACTCCAGCTAGTAGATACTCGTCGTTCTCCTGAATGCACATCCTTAAAGTCCTATAATATATATATTTTATCAAAAAGAAAAACATAACATTGGTTACGTAGATAAGCTTTCATCATCATCATCATCATTTCAGCCATAGGACGTCCACTGCTGGACTTAGGCCTCCCCATCGATCTCCAAAAGGGCCGGTTGGAAGTGGCTTTAGCTTTAATTTGAAGATATTCGTACTTTGGAAACGGTTTCGTGTTGCGCTATTTTTGGGGCAAAAATTATCATCATTATTGTTCTTAGAGCTCTCGAAAATGAATCAAGATCGTCAATAAATTATGAAATACTTTCTCAAAGCCGTCTATTGGTATCGGAAGCTAGGGCGGGCGGAGGGCTCGCTTCCGTATCCGGACGCCAGCGTCGCCAGTAACTCATCATCGCCGCCCAGCGGGAGGGCACCCCTCTCAGCCCTCTTACAAAAAACACAGAGGTTTGTGCGAATTGTACCCATACTATTGCCTGTCCCTTCAGAAAGGAGAGGAAAAAAGCGGTTTAAAATTTATGGCTATATCGGCGAAAAAAAAAAAAAAAAATTGTTTAAATTTATATTTTAATTTATCAACAATTTCCTGAAGGCAGCTTCTCTACATTATACATAAACAACTTTTGCTATATTATTTTTCACAAAACATAAAAAAATCGGCCAGGTGCGAGTCAGGCTTGGGCACTGAGAGTTCCATATATGCTTAATAAAAATATCATACATACCCCTGAAAAACATTGCCTTCTAGCAGTCGACAAAAAAAGGTTGAAGTATTGAAGGACATGACTTTAGGATTTTTCCTTTGCATTTGCTGTAAGATCTTGCTTCTTGCCAAATTTCATTATTTAATTTCATTATTTCAAATTTCATTATTTAAGTTGTCAACGGGAATTACCCTATAAGGTTTTGATATGTATGTTTGCGGATTATGTGGCATAAATGGCCGTATCTTTTGATGTCGTTGACGAACCTTGATATTTTATATCTCCAACGAACTTTGCGTAAGTTCCTGGGAGAAAGCGGGTCTTGCTTGACACACGGACAGATGGACAACAAAGTAAACTGTAAGGGTTCAGTTCTTTTTCTTTTGAGGTACGGGAACCCTAAAAACACCAGAAATATTTATAGTTTGTATGTTTTTTAGCAACATAATATTTAGTAATCATAAAAGTTATCTCAATAACTTCGTTTAGGCGTGTAACACAAGATAAGTATAATGTAAGGAAGCGGCTTGCAAGAGGTTCGAATCGACTTTCAAAAAGGAGGTTCTCAATTTGACTGTTTTTTGTGACGATATATTCGCCAAATTGGGAAACAATTTTTTTCAATGGAATCATTAATAATTATTTTTTAATAGTTCCAGTTTTAGTGGTCCCATATAGATTTGAAGCAAATATTTTCACCTCTGAGAGGGTGGAAAGCTAGGGGATCAATCCAGTTTATTGAACTTTCGTAACACCAGTTGTTTTTTTTTGTAAAATTAAATGTATTGTTAGTACGTATGTATGAGAAACATATATAGACAGCAAATGCCCACTGCCACTTGCAAAATTTTCTTGTGAGCTTGATTAATCTTATAAGAATTGCGTATCTTTTAAACTGAATTTTAAAAAGAATACGTGTAATGGTTGTCATTATCACTATAGTAAATTATATGATTGTTAGGTTCGTATAATCGTTTATCGTAATTTAATTTAATGTCTAAAGTATGTATACCTAGTTAATTATCCGAAAATAAATTATTTAAGTACCTCATAGTGCAAGCGTACTCTGCAAACATTGACAAACGTAGTGAGTCAAATTTTAGTACATAGTAGGTAAGTGTTCCAATTATCTGAAGACCTCAAATCAAGGCATGCTGGTAGCAAACAGACCCCTACCATTTAGAATATTTAGATGATAAGCCTTTAACACCTTCACAACTTTCTACCTAGACGATTATGCAAATCTACTGTCACCAATGTGTTTCTATATTGAGTTTTCGTGTTTGAGAGCGCAATAGGCGGTCGTCAGAACATTTGTCCGATAACCGAACAATGCCAGCATGTTGCATGCTTCCGCCAACCGCTCATTTGAATTCAGAACACGATTGAGATGTTTTGTTTTTAAATTACAAATTGAGGTTTTATCCATCTGACGGTAACAAAAGAGCGCGGGAAAGTTGATGTTGGGTGTCATATACTTTTTGTAGAGTGCCAGTGTATCCGGTAAATGGGGTAAAAATACGATATTACGCCTATCGATAATATGATTATATGTAGATCGATATATCGAGACATTAGAGAAAAACCAAATTGTCTGCAGGAAAACCTAATAAATGTTTAATGTTGATTCAAGCTCCCAAGACGGCATTTAATTTATTAAAACTACTGAGTTATCTTACAAAAAATTAATAAGGTGCTTAATTATAAATAATTGTATTGCCTAACCCTAATAGGTAGTTCCATCCGGGGGTAGTTTTTATCGCCCGTCAATAACAATACGACGGATTTAAAATACGTTTTAATAATTTACTGATTCTAATAAATAAAGATTTTAGTCCATAAAGAAGGCTGGAGACTGTAGAAAAACGACCGCCGGAGTCGCATGTATTAGAATCCAAACTCTATTGTATTTATAATAAATTCTTTTTTGCACCTTGCATGTATTTGCAAGAACGATTTTGAGTGAAGTTATTAGTAATGTTTATTTTTACCAGACTACGGCAAAAGGAGAGTTATGAATTGACAGTCTGTGCATCTAATTATGTATGTATGTTCCCTTTAATTATTTAGTAAGTAAGTATATATCATAATATGATGATTGTGTTTTTCTCTATCTATAGATCTATAAACATTTAGTATAAAGTCGTTAAGTCGGTAAGTCGTCGTCGTCGTAAGTCGTTTAGTCTATCTATCAAAGTATAACTTTTGTAACACAAATTTGCTAAGTTTGAGAGAAAAAAATTCTCATAGAAAATGAATGACGTAATTGGAAATTTCATATGAGGACAAATTTGTTTTTCATCCCTCCACCTCGGAAAGAGTATTTTTGCTCTTCGATATCTGAGTACAAAAGCCGTTTTAATCCGCTAGAGGATAAAGTAAAATTGAATTTAGAACATCGTGTGCACTAAGTTTGTGAATTCAAAACATCATTAAACCTATTTACTTCTACCTGCATGTTGCCGAATTTATCAAACAAACTTTTTTAATTTGTTAAAATCTCAGACTCTGAACCTTCTTGGTGTACTTACTTTATTTTAATTTGCTATCCGCGCGCTATTTTCTTTTCACATCATAAAACCTTATTCCTTTTATTATTTTCTTATTTTTTAATTTCTTTAAAACCTTAGGATAAAAACAAGAAACTTGAAAACAAGTGAAAAACCTAAAATTAGTGATATATATATATAATAGTGACGAGGATGTTTATTTGACGCCAACAGAATTGACTGAAACTTTAATAATGCGCAAATGTTTTTTTTTCATTTAGTCATTTCCTCACTGAGTGTGAAAGTTACGTATTGCACTCGAGTGCAAAAATTTTTCACCTCGTGCTCTTTTCATTCACTCGCTAACGCTCAGGATTCTAATTTTAGAATCCTTCGCTTGCTCTGTCATCAAAATTGAGCACGCAGTTAAAAAGCAACTTTGCACTCTTGTGTAACAAATAACTATTGTGTTTCTATGAGGTATTTTAATATTAATTTAATTGAACGTCCACACCTATACAAGTCACGTCGAAGTTCCATTTGCGTAACTTTTTTGAGTAAAATATTCTTTTATCCTCGATGCTTTATAGGACCTAATCACATACGTACCAATTCCCCGGCTAGGTAAGGGATGCAGGGGCTGCCGTCAGGGGCGGAGCCAGGTGTCACTCGCAGCAGATCTTATCTCTTATTCAATCGGGGACACGGCGCCGGGAGGCTTCGCTCCGATTATTATGTACTGTACACGTTGACCCGTACGGCTTGATGGGATTTTATTCAAGTACAAAGTACCTATGTTAAATATATTATATGCAAGGCTGCTATATATAATATATTTAATCAGTCAGCACCTGGCCGTAGCACCTGGTGGCCTCAGTACTTACGTCAAAATAAACAACTTGAAACGAATTTTCAACATTCGCAAAAAAAATTAGGATGTGGACAAACTTTACCGGATGCTTACTGATTGCAAGACAAGTAACCCTGTAATAGGCACGATTCCTAATGTTTAATTTATTACAAATAACCGGCTTAGCGATGAATACAACTAAATACATTACACACACTGAAAAAATAATTTGAATTGGCTGATAAATCTCTGAGATATGAGTATTTAAAGTTTTAAGTGGGGATAGAGAGGGGATGTTCTATCCCTTTCTCGCAAAGCGTGTGTTAGTATAGCATTTGTATGGCGCTCCTGAGCCGTGACGTCACGACTCAGTATAGTGCGCTCTCTGTCTAGCATGAAATTAAATTAAATTAAAATGCTTATATCTTATTTATTTTTAAACTAATTTTAATTTTGTTTTTGTTGATGTGCTCTATTTATGATCAGATTTTTTAAATAAAAAAATACTAGTCATCATGCCTATTATATCCATTTTTTTTAAATGCTCTGACAGCTGCAGTAACGTCGTGAAAAGCTTTTTTTTAGTAAATAAAGTAAATCTGGTACCTGCTACAATCTTACGTTAAAAAAAAAACAACATACAGTCGAATTGATAACCTCTTCCTTTTTGAAGTCGGTAAAAATCCAGCAAAACTGATCAGAATTCGAGGTTTTCATTCAACATTTTCAATGTAATTGCAGCTGTTAGAAAAAAAACGAATGGAAATAGTGTACCTATATCTTTATGAATATAAAAATCTATGTGTGTATGTATGCTTCCTAAGGACTCCGAAACGGCTGGACCGATGTTGACAAGACTTTCACCGGCAGATAGCTGATATTATGAGCTCACTACGCGGGTGAAACCGCGGGGCTAGCTAGTTTCTTAAAAAGTAGTTTAGACACTGATTACAATAAAACGCTATTATTTAACTAAAGCTGTAATTACCTACGTAACGTATATTAGGTAGATGTATTTTTTACTCAGAATAATTAAAATTCTGATTTTTTTTATGTAGGTACTAACTATAGCTACTTATAAAGAACATTTAATTGAACTTAATGTCTTAAAGTACCTTTATTTACAACTAGCGGTCCGCCCCGGCTCCGCACGGGTATGATAACGTAGCATTCAAATGGTGAATGAATTTTTTTTATAGGTCCAGTATTTTTTGAGCCAATTCGTTACAAACATACACACAAATCTTTCCTCTTTATAATATTGTGTGTATAGATGTATATGTTAAAAATAATATATCTGTTCATTGATAATGTTCTTGTGAAGACACCAACACAACAACCAAAACTGGGTCTACTTAATTAATTTTACCTACATTCCTTGCTCAGATTGGGAATAAGACGAACGTATCAAATTTACTGTACGTTTACTTCTTAGGCATAAACCTTTTAAAGGCTGATGAGGCAAAAGCACGTGAAATAATATATTACGCCTTTTGTCAACCTATTTTAATTCTTAATGTTCATTATATACCTTTATTTTAATATAAATATACAGAATATATATTTGACTACTGAATTATAGTATAAAGAAAGAATCATAAAAATTGAATTGCTCTGTAAAAAGTTTAGCGTGGTCATACATAAAAAAAGTATACGTGTCGCCTAGAGAACCTCCTCATTTTTCGTCGGTTATAAAGAGCAGTTAGAGATGAATGCCGCAATCAATTGATGACATGTAAAAGCAACATAATGCGCGGTAGAGCATCTACAAGTTCCGTGCGCAGGCGCATTAACTTAGCCAATTACCTGCTATGTTCTCCGTCGACGCTGACCGGCCATTCCTCTGCTCGAGCAATATGTTAACATATTTTTTAATTTCTCCTTCGGACAGTTAAAGAGGCAATTGCGAGTGCATACTCGGGAGTGAGGATTTATAATAAGAAAACGCTCCTACCGCGCATGCGCCATAAGGATCTATAAATCTTGAAGTACTGCATCGGCCAATCCCTGTTGAGAAACGATAAATCATCCCCCAGGACAGTACAGTCGATCGACCAGCTTTGTCTCGCTCCCACTTGCTCATCCCATACCCTATTGATCATTTATCATTTCTTTCTTTCGTTTCTTCTCAATGATAAATTCAATTCTCTTTTGGAATATGATTGTTCCTCGTTTTGTTATTGTGGTGTTTTATTGTGGGCATCGTCACGGAGAGCTTGGTTTTTTGATCGGAATCCGATCGAAATGATCGCGAGAATTGGATTTCCATTTTAGATTTGTTGTCTGGAGTGATCAATCTTTTGGCTTCGATTTTGGGAGGCTGAATATTGTTTACGATTGAAGCAAAGAAATGGCTCATTATTAAGTATTCCTTTTTAATATATTTGATTGATTTCGTGTAGGATCTATTTCTAGGTAAGCCTATGGGAAATGAATGTCCACATTACTGTTTTCTATATTAACATTAGTACCTACTTACTTAATAAGTTGATATGTACGTGTATAGGTATCGGAAAATATCTTGAAAAATTATCTTGACTGCACAATAGTAGATGTTTATGTCCCTCTATACGAGGGGATTTCGACCGCGCTAGTCCGCGCGACTGGTTGTAGTATGTGCATATTGTGCACGTGCATTGCATGCTTTTCCCCCTTAGCGCCTCTTTTTGCTCAAGATGTTTTCCAGTCACCAAGTCACTATATGTCTGTATTCTTTTTGTATTCTAGCTATTGTACTGCATTCTTTCAAAAACGACTATTTTATCATATAATTAATGGGTTAATTAATTAATAGAAAAAGCACTTTTACTCGAGCAAAAAGGTACTTGCTAGGCACAGTAGGTACAGTGCCTAGAATAGTGGAACCAAAACCTCTGCTTCATCTATTACCAAATAAAAATATGTGATTATGATATTGAAATATTTTTATTTTCTGCTATTTACAGGGCTGTAGAAAAGACAACATTTTTCATCTTAAAATAACTTAAAATATCAATCATGCTCTTACGTTCTCTCAGTCGTTTAGTAGTAATATTTAATAGGTAAGTAGGTACAATTTAGTTCTTTTCATCTATCTACAATGTCGGTTCGTGAAAAAATAACGCTATTTTCATAATATAAATACATTTACTTAGAAATTGATAGCACAATAATTCAAGTAGCGACGTGTAGGTTTCCATAGAATAAAATTAAACTTATTTCTACTATCACTGGGCATTTCACTTAAATACTACGCTATATTAAACTTAACTAACTTCTAAAATAAAATTTACATTACAACCTATTAATCGTAGCATAAACTTCGGTGCTTTGGCCATTTTAATGAGATTTCAGGTGATTTTTGTGCTGAAAAGCCAAGTAATTGATATACAATTTTTTCAAAATTTTAATTAGTTACATCAAAAGAAAGAATCTTCAACAGAGTAATTTTAAGCAAATTGTGTTAAGAAACCTTACAATAGATTCGTCTGTATGCAGTTTCACTATAAGGCTGTAATAAATCATTGTCATTGTCAACAATAAAGTTGACAAAATTCTCCCTAAATGCCTTAACAAAACTTTAACGGACAATACTGTGAAAAAAAAAAGGAAAACGTTCCTGTTTACAGAAAATATACGACACGTTGTAAAGCATTCAACTCGTGGTTATTGTTTACAACTGCGTTGTTTATATAAATTTCGTTGGACTCTTTGTCAGCAGATACATTGTCTTTATTCTCTCACAATTTACTTACAGTAGGGCTCTATAAATTTTCGGACGGTTATTACAGCTAACACTGGCGTTTTCGAAATGGTCGAACTGGTTATGGACTAATTAGAATATTAATAAGCGTAACACACTTAACAGTAAACTGAAGCGCTTTAGCGAACTTTTCATTCCACGTGAACTTCGATGGTACCAATTTATTAGTAAAGAAAGCAAGTCATTAAACTCTGTATGTATACTCGCCGTATGCCAAATCATCAAATCTATTGTCAGTTGGCGGTATTACGCAGAGTATCGCCAACTTCGTTACGTAAGCCATGTGCATTCTAAAAGATCTGACGTTGGAGTTGGCCAGTGCAGGCTAGATTTAGGAACTAACATGGTTACAATGCTACAAAAGTTTCAAAATAATTCAGTCGTCGAATGAAGAGTTTGCTAAGCGCGATGCGGTCAGTAGGCGGCGGCCGCACCCGAGTGGTGCATCAAATGGTGGTGATGGTAGGACTCCTGTGTGGGACACCACCAGTCAGGCACTCCGTGAGGCATGGCCGGCGTCGGCTGCTGGAACTGCGTCCAGTGTCCGCCGAACCCAATCTTATTATCCATCATTCCATTACCACCGATATTCGTCAAATGCGGCGGTTGATTATGATGAGGCGGCGCCGGCGGTCGATCGTAAGGTTTTTCATACGGTTTTTGGTCATGCGGGTTGAGGTATTTGTCGTTGAGGCTCTCTAGTTTGTCCGTTATGGACGGGTGGTGGTGTGGGTGATGCGGGTGGATGGGTGGAGGCGGCGGGAGAGGTGCGGCCGGGCTCGCGGCGCCGGCTGTCACGCTGACGCTACCCGCCGAGGAGGTGTCGTCGCCTTCTCCGTCGCTGTCGTACCTTGGCGAGGCCTCGCCCGCGGCACCGTGCACCTTCATATGCTTGCGGAGGGACGACGGGTGCGTGTACGACTTGTCGCAGCCGTGTACGCGACAGTTGTAAGGCTTGTCCGACGTATGGACATGAGAGTGCTTCTTCCTGTCCGATGAGTTCGCGAACCGGCGGTCGCAACCGGCGTATTCACACTTGAACGGCTTTTCACCTGCAAAAGGAAATAATTATTAAGAATTGAGCTATTTTACTCTACTGCCCAGGAAGAAGGGTATTTTTTTCGGGCGTATTTTCATTTGTATTTTTTTGTTTCTATATCTTCCTATACCTAGCTTAAACAGCTTGATCGAAGTTTGATGTGTGAGATGTCGTTAGATTCGTCTTTGTGCCTTTATTCAGGCGTATGTTTATTTGTATTTTTTTGTGTCTATATCCTCTTATACCTAGCTTAAACGGCTTGATTTGATGTCTGAGATGTCGTTAGACTCGTCTTTGTGCCCTAAAGTGTCATAGGCTACATATTCCAGTCAAGAATTGTATTTTCTTTTAGTAATCTACTTGTTAACATTGTTCCAAAGGACAGATTGTAATAAAATTTTGGTGTTTTTACCCGTCTGCTTAACAGATATACGAGTATACAGAAATCATAAATGCCCACTGATACTTTCAATTCCAATAATACATGCACGAATTATTATTCTATCTGTTCAATATTGAACATAAACTATCTTCTCTTTCTTGGAATGTCTATTCCCTGACAATAACCCTGATCAGGTTCAATGTAGGCAGAAGCTCTACATCTCCCGTTTCCAATCTTGGAATAAAAAGCTCAGTCTCGGTACGCGAATGTCCAATCACGCCATAAATAACCAGATTTGCTCGTTGTTTATAGTTTACGAGTATAAATAAATATTCACAACAATTGCACGGGATACTTAACACGGCTATAAATCATATTTATAAGACGACTTTGTCACATCGCCGTAACAAAGCGCAGGGCAACAATACTCGAGGGATATTCAACTCTAACTACCTGACAAATGATACATTTTCGTCCTGATAATTCAATGAGGATTGAGGATTTGTGACAAAAACCAGGTGCTTCTGATACGAGCTTGACGATGGTGTTTATTACCAAAGCTAGTGTTAGAGCAGATTTTTATTTGGTTTACCAAACTATAATTTGAAGAGGTATGTTTTAATAGATCACCACCATTCTATTGTTTACGGCTTTCTTGTCGATAAGGTGATATATGTAGGTAATTAAGATAATTATCAGTCTCTGACAGCCATAATACAAGCTTTGCTTAGTTTGCGGTCAGATGACCGTGTGCGCAAAAATTGTCTCGAAACGTCCCAAATAAGTAGTTTTTTTATGCCCGACTAATTCGGAATAATGTTTAAAAGTTTTAAACGGCTGAACAGATTTTAATCAAAAATAGATAAGAACCATCGCGTTGAAAAATGATTTGAAATAAAAAAAAAACATAAGCAAATAAGTCCGCTTTTTTTGGAGAATAACGCTAACATACATACCCACACACTAACACACCCCATCTTACACTAAATGCACCTCCGTAACGTTGTAGGTAAAAATAAAGTAGGTCGAGTACAAGTGACGGTATCTAGGTGATGCCTACACTGGATATCTAGATAATAATAGCTCTAAAAGATACCTAGATGATGTCTCTATTATTAATACTGAATTTTAAAAAAAAACATCGAACATCCGAGCTAGTTGAATATTCAACAAATTTTTTGTCATATTCATAGGCACCCCAATTTTTTGCAAAGCGATACATTTCTCGCATCATCGACAGCTACCCGCCATGTATTGATAAATTCCTCACGAGTTCACCGAATCGTGTGTGATGGGAATAACATTCAATAAGAGGTATTACGAGTGGCACTACCTTCGGGTATAGTGTGACCGCAGCTCGACAATGTGCCTTTCATAGCCGTGTTTACAAATAAACTTCTTCGGTTGTAATCTTGTATTGTGTTCGAAAGAAGATCTCGTTGAGGGCGCACAGATGCTAATCTCAAGTGTCTGTTAACGCACCGATAATAAGGCTTTTTACGTTAGGCGTGCACACCGCAAGTTTTGTTACTGTGTCGAGTACTCAATTCACGGCTTACTGTCAATACGTGATACTTCCTTTCTCATTCATTGCTTCATCATAAGCATGTGTATTATCCGCTATCATTCATGTTCCTGTACAATACTAGTGAGCATAGCAAGACGGTCGAATGATTCCTCTCTAAAAACTTTATATATTTTCGTTAAAACGTCTCGTAAAAAGGGAAAAAAAACTTTATCGTGATTGAACTTGGTGTGGTATAACAATAAACATGTCTCGGTCTTAAGGATTCGTTTAAACTGAGATAAAAGATCCCAGAACATGTGTCGCCCGTCTAATTACTAATCGGTGGTCTCATCTTTTTGGATGTCACAAAAAAGATCGACACGGACAAACTCTGTTATAGAGTGATACGTTTTATTGCGCACGCGCCTCTCTTCTCATACTTAAGCCTAATGACTTGACTAAATAAAATAGTTTAGTAAATATGCAAACATAAATTCCGACATTGTAGTTATTGGATAACTGTGTCTATAGATTTATAGTCAAATAAATAATGCTAATTATAGTGTTACGCTTTACGTTTGCCCAAACTTTATAGTTAACTCTGTTTTAATCAAAAATATAAAAGATTAATAAGGCAATCAAAAATACACAGTTAAAACTTATAATATTGAAACACGACCATATCATATTTTCATTCAATAGTAGGTAACTGTAAGCAAAATAAAATATATACATACATATATGTATTTGAAAATATGTGCGGCAACCTTAGAATAATTATATAGATTCTAAGGCGACAACATAAATTCAACGTCAAATATTTGGTAAACAACGCATAATTTATACTTCACTAGATATATTACTGATACGGGTCCATGATCCAAGGCTATAAGGTTGTATAGCTCCATACAACTCCATACTCGGTTTTTCAGAAATATATATTTTATGCCGTAAATTGCAATGAAATTTTAACGAAAGCGTTTATATACTAACACAATGTTTTAAATGTTTATCGGACTTATCAAGTATTATTTGTCACGATTTTTTTCGTACGTATTTTTTTTTAAACATGTGTTCATATCGCGAATGTTAAAAAATTACTAACACAATGATTATAAATTGCCCATATTTTTTATTAAATAACTGGTCAAGAGCTTGTCGATACACGCACATATAGGTAGGGTTCCGTTGCCAAAGCCATAATAATTATAATAGGCATGTGTCCTCATGTTTAATTTATTACAAATAACCGGCTTAGCGAGGAATATAACTAAATACATTACACATACTGAAAAAATTAATTAAATTGGCTGATAAATCTCTGAGATATGATCGTTTAAAGTTTTAGGTGGGGATAGGGAGGGGATGCTCTATCCCTTTCTCGCAAAGCGTGTGTTAGTATAGCATTTGTATGGCGCGCCTGAGACGTGACGTCACGGCTCAGTATAGTGCGCTTACTGTCTAGCATGAAATTAAAATGCTTATATCTTATTTATTTTTGGACTAATTTTAATTTTGTTTTCGTTGATGTGCTTTATTTATGATCAGCTTTTTTATGAGGTTACAAAAAAAATATTAGTCATCATGCCTATTGTAGTAACATTCATAGTTCAGAACGAACTTATAAGCGTTCTTTGTAGTACTATGAAACTCTAAAAACGAACACATTTTTTATGCCATAGGAGGCAAACAATGACAATTTATATAATATGTGGAGGCAAACAAATTTTCAAATTCAAATTTATTTATTACACATAACACCAAAGGCATCACATATACGTTGCCGACCCTTTAGAATTCAGAATTAACATTAGCCACATTTGTTCCTTTATCAGTGTTATAATGATGAAACGTAGTTTTGATGAAGTGAGAAACGAAAGACACACACAGGAACACACACACACAGGTACATATTATTTACCTAAATTAAATAATACGTGATAAGTCCCGATAAACGTTTAAAACATGTGAGAAACGAACTTGGCTAAAGTGTTTGTTAATAATTAATAGTTAAAAATATAAGTAATTAATAGTCATTGTTTTAAAAACAAACTGGCATTACAGGCTGGTGTAATGCCAGCGTCACTTTGACAGTTGCCATCACATCAACCCTGCGCATCAACCCCATTTATTGTAGGTCCATTCATATGGAACTCTTTGGGTCCATTTTGAGCCTCTGCATCTTTGCCCTTTTCAATGCCCGTAAAACCGTCTATTTTCAACACTACATTTGAAGTTTATTGTGATGTTTTTCCAGGTGATAAATGCTGGTCTACCAGCAAACTGCGTCCAACAAAGTCCTCGCATTTGACAAAGTCCAAAGAGAAGAAAATAAGCGAAGAATGCGCCTCGTGGATTCGCTGCGTGCCTCGCCGGCCACGGGCCGGGTCAGATGGTTATCTTAAACGCCTGTATCACCCGCAGGAGACACTTTTTTGTCACGTTATTATCGATGAGAGACTTTATCTCTAACTTGTTTAACACGTTTAGATGGATACCGTGTGTTGGTTGAATTTAGATTTTGCTAGCGTGGATTTGCGATGATACGCTGTTTCAGTAGACTGTAGATTGAGATTGAGTTATTTATACCTAGAGGTATAAATAATTCAATTTAAGAAAATGCTCCCAACCTTTTTAATCACGCAGTGCCTATAAGTTTTCATATAGTACTTAACTTCGACTAAACAGAACCTGAACAGTATTCCTTTTTGGCACGCTTATAAGGTTCACTACTGGCACCGACTAGTTCTTACAGGCGCATCGAGCATAGTTGCTCGAAGTACAGGCGCCAGCCAGTCCCTGACACAAACAATAAATTTGAAATTTCAATGTAAGTACGAAAATTAATACGTTAGTTTCATATATATACTAATAATACTATAAAGAGGAAGATTTGATTGTTTGATTGTTTGTTTGTTTGTTTGCATTGAATAGGCTCCGAAACTACTGAACCGATTTGAAAAATTCTTTCACTGTTGGGAAGCTACACTATCCCCAGGTGAGATAGGCTATAATCAATACCCGTGCGAAGCTGGGGCGCACCGCTAGTATAATATTATAAAGAGGAAAGATTTGATTGTTTGCATTGAATAGGCTCCGAAACTACTGAACCGATTTGAAAAATTCTTCCTCAGTTGGGAAGCTACACTATCCACGGGTGACATAGGCTATATATATATATATTTTTAAATTGGGATCTTCACTAAAACTCCATTAATACCCGTAAAACAGATAAAAACTTCGGAAAAATATGGTTTCAAACTAATTCGTCTACTTAAATTACGTAACACTAGTAGGACGACACAACAAAATAGAAGTCTTCAACGTAGTGATCAATTTATTGCGCTGACTAAGTCTCACAAAACACTGCAAAACTTACCCGAAGATTCGCGTAAGTTTTGCACTGCAGCGGCGCGCAGTAAAGGCTTTGTCAGCTATTCGTAGTTAAGTTTTATACGTCGTGTATTTCTAAATGACCTAAATAAACCGGCAAAGTGCGAGTCAGGCTCATGTACTGAGGGTACCATATAAATTGTTAATTACTAAAGTACAAAAAATAGTGCAAAAAGACAACATTACGCTCTGGCGGTCACCCATCCAAGTACCGAGCGCGCTCGACGTTGCTTAACTTCGTTAAACAGAAATTTGTTACCAACTCGCACTTGGCCAGTATTTATTATTTGTTGTTTTACTTTAGAGTGTTGTTGTAGTTGTTTACTATAATCATGCCAAGTTTGACGCTAGTACGTATTACCGTTTTACATTAGTGCAAATACAATAATCCGCCGTAACATTGCATATTCTGTGAAATTTTCAACTGGCTATGGCCGTAATCGGTTCGAAAGATAGGTACAGCCGTTAAAAGGTAGGACGGACAAACAGACAGCGTAGGCTTAGTAATAGGGTCCCGTTTTGCACTCTTTGGGTACGGAACCCTGAAAAGGAAGTTTAATTAGATCCGTATATATTTATCTTTATTATTTAATACCTTTCAATATTGTAATATTTAAAATCAGAGCAGAGATAAGAGGTAAATGAACAGTTGGCACATCGCCCAGACGGAATAGCAGCTCAGTATTGGATTACCAATCGCTACTTAAGTGCGCTCTGCTGAGAAAACAAGCTTTTTAGAAATAGCACGCTCGATGTAACCTGAGAGATTCAGCCTTTGCACCCAAATTGTGTTAAATGGCTTTAGGTGAGTTTTGAGAGAAAACTAACGTGGCAGGAGGTCTAAAGTTTCTCCCGAAATTCACTGAAATTATTTTCAGTAAAGAAATTTATTTTATTTCCTAACGTCCAATTCTTGACGTAATATGCACAGTTAATAAGTGAACTATCTTAATTACATATTTGAGTCGTTTGGGGGTCGAGAAATTGGGCCCTTAGGAACCGGGAGCTCACCTCGTTTTCAAAAAGCTTTTAGAGCACGTATGACCAAAATGTAATTTTGGCTCAAAGCGTAAACAAAACATTGCCATTAAGTACTCCCAGTACGCCATACTTTCTTTTGTTTGAAAAATAGGCCACCCACAAATTATAGCATATAGTAATGAAACTCATGTCGATTTGTTCCTCATAATCTCTAGATTCAGTGGTAATATTAGCTATATCCGATCTAACCGGAGTATTGAGAAATCAGTTAATGAATCTCACAATAACCTAAAACCTCACAATGAACAATTATATATAAGTTACTTTATTACTTAGGTTCTAGTGATTTACTACCTAATACTAGCGATTGCCTGCGCGATTTGGTTTGTCACAAAAATAAGTGATCATCCCATGAAAACTATGTACCTAAGTTTCCGGGATATAAAGTAGCCTAGTCATTATCAAGATTAAAACTATGTACATATTCAATTTCATCAAAATCAGTTTAGCAGTGAAAGCATAAGGAGACAGAGTTACTTTCGCATTTTTGCATCAGCACTTTTTCTAGCAATTGTGCTGATAATCATTATCAGCACGAGTAATGATTACTTGCGATATTGTATGGCTAGGCGGAATTTAAAAAAAGACATTGTAGGTAACAAAATATTATTATCATAATAATAATTAAATAGGTAACCCACTCAGAAATAGATTCTTTAAACCTTCGAAAAGTGACAGCAAAGCTATACATTATCTAGCACATGATGCAATTTCGCGTATCGTAGGTATTGTAAAAACACCAGAGAACATTACTTAGGACATACGGAAATGTTCCTACGTTAGACCCTAATACGGAAAGTAGAAGCAGCACGCTTATAATTATACATAGTAAGTGCTGCTGCTGCCCTGAAAATACCGGGCACAGTAAGAGTAGGCATAGAGGTTGGTTGTGGGATATTCTTGCTGTCTTCAATATCCATAAGACGAATTGCCACAGCTCTGTTACCATCTCGTAGCCTCTGCCTGCTCACAGTGCTGGAAACTTTCAGCCACCAAGCCATACAGACTTGTTCTGAGCGTTCTATCTGCACAAAAAGGGATGGTTAGTATATAAACGTTTATTTATTGCACTCTATACAGGAGTACCTAGATACTAAATAGCAAACTAGAAAAAAGATATACTAAACAAAAATACTACTTAATACTAGATATACTTAATATCTTTATTTTCAATGATTTCACTAAGAATTTTTGAAATTACCTGATTATTTGAAAACTGCAAAATCAATATTCCTTTCTGCAGAACAAGAACGCTGTGTTTGGTGTGTTCTTAAAATGGAACATCCACATGGAATGTAAATATTTCTATAGGTACCCAAATCTTCTTATTGCATCAGGAGTATGGATATTTTCTTGCAAAATTAATAGTAGCAGTATCTGCAAACTGCTAGTTGATTTAGCTGTAAATAAAAGCAGGTAAGTTAAAACAAACAGGGATAATAAAGTTAGTAATATTATAAGCAACACAAGTACGGATACCAACATGGTTTGAGACATTTAAATGCATTGTTATCTATACCTCCTTCATCTTTTTAGAGGCGATGTGTGTATGTATGTTCCCTAAAAAAAGGCTGGACAGATTTTGACGGGAGTTTCACTGGCAGACAGCTGATGTCATAAGGAGTGTGTCATCTACGTGGGTGAAACCGCAGGGCGCAGCTAGTAATAAATAAAAATCAAATGGTGTTCTTAAGTAACGGCATAATTTGTGAACGTCTGAACCGATTTGACTTTTTAAAATGTTTGTAACCTTCAGGGAAAGAAATATTGTCGAAGCCGAAGGCCGAGTCCTACGCGTACGAAATCGCGGGCATCAGCTAATACCTACTTAAATAAAAACTCACCTCGCAAGAAATCCACACACACACAAACGGCACAAATCAAATAGGTAAGATCTTTGGGAAAATCTTCAGTTGTCTCGGACAGTAATTATGTCTTCGCACAATTGTCTACGCGTTGAAATCTTACTGCACAGTATTGACAACAATTTTCTGGAGTAGACGCTGTACATTGTACATGTTGATTTATTGTAGTTTCATAATGATACGGAAAAAATTGAGAGCACTATCAGACGATCACGCGATTTGAAACAAACGGAAAGTATGAATAGTGATGTGTGGTGCGAGTTATATCACTATTCACATATTATCATGAACGAGTTGACGAGACCAGTTTTGTGCAATTCGAATCAAATCTGTCAACAGTTTGTTACTGCGCCTGACACTGGTGCAAGACTGAGATCGAGTCAACTCAACTCAATAAACTGCTCCGTGTCGGTGCCAGGGCAGCTGGATGCGCTTAGCGATGTGACTGCGCTTAGCTATGTACGAGCGATTTGAGTGGGTTATTTGACCCGAGCGATGTTCAAACCAATAAAAAAACGAAAGCAGTGCGTGTCACATGTTCCTCGGTCCACGTTCAATCAACGAAGTAGTACCAACTAGCAGGACCTATTCGCATTGACACTTGCATCGAGTTAGTAATCATTCCAGTGTCAACTCATACAAATACTGACGAGACACATCACCAGAACCCACTACCACCGATTCAAGTTGACTCCAGTTGCAACTCGAGTCAATAGCACGAGTTACTTAAGTAATTCGAGTCAGAAAAACTAAAGTATGAGACATCACTAGTATGAAGTAACTTGAAATAAGTCATAACTGCTGTCAATTTCAAACCAACAAACGTCAAGATGGCGGATTTACGTTCCATTCCTCTATAATTTTACGAAACCATAGTATTACGGTTTCGGTAAATCAATATTAGTAAATATTTAAAACTAAGATTAAAAACATATTCAAGCCGCTAATTATAAGCGTCTATAATACCATTAGCGACTATTGTATAATTATTTTTACTTAAAAGCCGATTACTATGGCCACTGTTGTAAAATATGGTCTATTTATTTTTGTATATAAATTCCTGAGCATGCATCCTTTTTCGTATTAAAAACGTTCCGGTCAAGTGACTATAAGGGAAATGAATGAATTGTGGCTAAAATCAAAACAACACATTTTATTCTTGATATTATTATTCCGGTTTCATTTTTCCCTTATCTTTCGTCCGAATGGTACAAAAAATACGACAAATTTTATAGTGCTGGTCCCATCAATATATGCTAAATTAGGTGGGCCTAAGAAAGAAAAATTTGGTGGGCCCAGGAAAAATTGTCTTCTTTCATTCTGACACTTGTCTGAAAGGGATTGACACTTAACGTAAACTTTTGACACTTATGTCTAAGAACTTTACTAGCCGATTTAAATAATTTATTCAGTGTTACATTTAATTATCTTTAATTACAAAATTTTTTACAAATCAAACACGTCTTGTCCCTTAGCCTTTTATGTAATATATTTACTTGAATAGACGAATCCATCATTAGAAGATCTGTCAACATAGTATTTAGTTCATTAGGTAAGTGCACATTTATTATTTTAGACAAATCTGTACTTTATAGTACATACTTAAAGTATAAGTACCTAGGTACTTGAACGTTTTTTTTTCTAATGGTAAGTAAGTAAATGGTAAATAATATTTATTATTCACCAGCGACCTAGATGAACAAGTGATCTCGTCATCACCTTGAGACTATAATTGGCTGACACCTGATATCTGCGCACCTGCTTCGTCAAGAGAACTTCGCTATTTCATTATGACCTACCTAATATTTTTCTAGTGACATCAGTTTTCAATATAAAATCAATTTTAGTGATTCTAGGAAGAGATCACTGCTACTAGGTACTTATATAAAAGTAGGATTTGTATTTATAAATGTAAGGTAGGTTTAGTAATTGATACTAAAGTTCCAGTACTTCTGGTGCTTTTTCCATTTTCTTTTCAATACATGAACTTTTTTGTGTGTGTGGTTCAACAAGGTAGAAAGGAAGTTTAACACTAGGAAGTAAAAACGACTGAATTTTTGCACATAGTTCGCACTTTATTTAGCTAAAGTTAATTGGACAGGTTGGGTTATAGACATAGACGTGTGGCGGAACTCTTTTTCACCAGTGCGACCTTCGCGGCCGCCTTTATTATTTTATTTCAATAGAGTTGTGTTTTGTTTTATAAGAGATCTGTCAAGAGGTGAAAAATAGATGTTTTCGATTCCGCAAAATAAATTGTTTTTAATAATAGGAACAATAATATCCTAAATTGGTGACCCCGATACGAACACAACATAAATTAAGACGATTCGAACACAAGAAGAGCAAAGGTACGCAAATAGGTACGAGTACTTTCTTTGGTGGTACGAGTGAAGCGACCACGGTCGTCTGATTGTTCGTCGATGAGAATACGAAAACGTAGAAAAAGAAGTGGTGAATTCGACTACGAGAGCTGTGCTGCTGGCTGCTGGCAACGAACGCATGGAGCGCGTCAAGACTAAAGTCGAAGTATCTTTTGGAAGAACCAGTGTGGACTAAAAAGACAAAGTGTGATTTATATTGTTGTGTGTTTTTTTGTGTGTGTATTTAATTTTATTTTATTTTGGTGAATTTTTGTACATATTTTTAAGATATTTTTGTACCAATGTTTTTTGTAGGGCATTCGCGCACACCACACTCCCACGTTTCTTTTGTTTTCAGTTTTTGTTTTTGAATTTTGTTTTTCTCTTAGCATGGTTTTTCATGACAGCACACGTCATGAGTGACAGTGAGCAGGAAGACTTCAAACCAGCTTCCGCGGGTACGGGTGGACGTGAAATGTCAAGCAGTGACAGCGGATCTGGCACAGGCGGTACGGAGAAGGTAATGATTAACAGAGTATCTATACGTACCCCTCCATTTTGTAGAGATCGCCCGGCCCTATGGTTTGCGAGTTTAGAGGCGCAATTTTCCATCAATAATATTAGCCAAGAAATCACGAAGTTTAATTACGCAGTTGCGCACCTCGATACCAATTGTACTCGCGAAGTAGAGGATTTCATAATCCAACCTCCGAGGGAGCAACCCTACACGAAATTGCGCAATGCAATAATATCTAGGTTCTCAGATTCTCGGGAGCAGAAAATACGCCGTCTTCTAGAGAAGGAGCAGATCGGCGATCAAAAGCCGTCGTTTTTTCTGCGTCATCTGAGATCATTAGCCGGTGCAGCATTTCCGGAGGATATTCTGAAGACAATTTGGATGAGCAGGTTGCCACGATATCTTCAAACTGTCTTGGCTGCTCAACGATTAGAATCGTTGGCTGAGCTAAGCGAACTAGCGGACAATTTGGCTGAAATTAACGCTCAATCAACTTCATTGGAGGTATGTACTGTTTCGCCTAACTCGAATACTGATCTTGTACAGGAGCTGACTAAAAAAGTTGATGAATTGACCCGTTTAGTAGCGTCACTTTCCTCTGCTGGTTGCAGCTCGCATGTTGGTACGCGTGGTCGTGACTTCAATCGTAACCGTAATCGTAGTCGCAGCCGATCACGTTCACGTAACTATGATTTGTGCTTTTATCATGACCGTTTTGCGACAAAAGCACGTAAATGTGTGCCTCCATGTAAGTGGTCCGGTTCCCCGCCTAGTGATCAGGGAAACCAAAACAGCAACTGTTAGAGGCGACATCCAGTTGCTCGCCAGCTAGTCGCCGCCTTTTCGTGACCGACCGGAGATCCAACCGGAAATTTTTGGTGGACACTGGTTCGGATATTTGTTGCGTTCCTCGTAGCTTTATAAAAGGACGTACGCTTCAGCCATTATCATATAGTTTAGTTGCAGCTAATGGCAGTAAGATTATCACATATGGGCTGGTACAGTTGAACTTAAATTTAGGGCTACGACGGGATTTCACCTGGAACTTTGTCGTGGCGGATGTGGAAAGTGGTATTATTGGCGTAGATTTTTTGTCGCATTACCAGCTTTTACCCGATTGCTCAAAAGGTAAGCTGTGCGATAGTAAAACTGGGCTTACTTCGTCCGCGGACCTTTATACCGCGGAACAGCAAAGTGTGAAGGTAGTATCTCTTCCTGACTCGCCATTCACAGCGATCTTGGAGAAATACCCAAGTATAACGCGACCACCTGGTGCACCTAGAATTATTAAACACAGCACCGTACATTATATAAACACTACCGACGGTCCCCCTGTGACATCTAGACCGCGTCGGTTGGCACCATTAAAACTGGGCATTGCAAAGAAAGAGTTCGAAGACATGGTCCGAGCTGGTACTTGCCGACCATCTGATAGCTCTTGGTCATCGCCTCTGCATCTCGCACCTAAAAAGGACTCAACGTGGCGTCCTTGCGGTGATTATCGTGCATTAAACGCCCGGACGATTCCTGATCGCTACCCTGTCCGATACATAGGTGATTATGCGCACAACTTGTCTGGCTGTACCGTTTTTAGTACTATAGACTTGGTCAAGGCCTATCAACAGATACCGGTGAATCCAGGCGACGTGTGCAAGACAGCGATAACTACTCCATTTGGATTATATGAATTTCTGTATATGACTTTTGGTTTGCGTAATGCTGGGCAGACTTTTCAGAGATTTATCGATGAAGTAGTCCGTGGCTTAGATTTTTGCTATGTCTATGTTGATGACATTTTGGTTTACTCAAAAGACCAAATAGCGCATGCGCAGCATCTGGAAATCTTGTTCCAGCGATTGCACGACTATGGCGTTGTGATTAATACAGCCAAGTCCGTATTTGGTGCCGCAGAAGTATCTTTCCTTGGGCATCGAGTCAATGCTGCGGGCACGCGTCCTCCTGAGGACAGAATTCGTTCTCTGGTGGATTACCCGTCCCCAAAGACAGTTCAGGGTATGCGCAGATTCATAGGCATGGTCAATTACTACCGCCGGTTTTTGCCAAGTACGGCTAAGTACCAAGCGCCGTTAATTGAAGCAATCACTGCTATTCAAGGCAAAGGCAATAAACCTTTTGTGTGGACTCCTGAGCTAGAAAAGTGCTTTGAAGAATGCAAGAAAAGCTTGACGTCCGCTACAATTTTAGCACACCCAAATAACAGTGCTGAGGTTGGGTTGTTTACTGACGCTTCAGGAACGCACGTTGGTTCTTGCCTACAACAGCGCGTCGATAATGATGATTGGCAGCCACTAGCCTATTTTAGTAAAAAGCTGACTGCTAAACAGGCTCAGTGGCCGGCGTACTATCGGGAACTCCTTGCGGTGTACGAGAGTGTTCAACACTTCAGGCACCTGTTGGAGGTACAACACGTCACTATCTACACTGACCATAAGCCGCTAATATACGCTTTTGTACAACGACGTGAGAAATTGCCGCCTATCCAATTAAACCAGCTGTCTTTCATCAGCCAGTTTACTACTGATGTAGTGTATATTAAAGGGGTTGATAACATCGTAGCTGATGCCATGTCGCGCGTTGAGTCTATTTCTCTTGAAGAGGATTTTGCTGCACTCGCGTTATCGCAAGAATCGGATGAGGAGCTAGCTAGTATGCGTGGGAATTCGTCTTTGAAGCTCGAACCCATCCTCATTCCTGGCACAAATATCACAGTAGTTTGTGATACTTCAACTGAGCGACCACGTCCATACCTGACACCAGCATTCCGTCGAGCTGCATTCGACAGGTGTCACAACCTCAGTCACCCTGGCGCGCGGGCAACCACTCGCTTGGTAACTGAACGTTATGTATGGCCTCAAGTAAACGCAAATTGCCGTGAATGGGCTCGAACTTGTTTACGCTGCCAACTCAGTAAAGTAACTCGCCATGTTAATTCGCCACTTGGAGAGTTTAAATTACCGTCAAACAGATTTAGGTCGGTGCATTTAGACATTATTGGACCACTTCCTCACTCGAAAGGGTACAATTATTGCCTGACTGCGATTGATAGATACACACGGTGGCCTGAAGTATGCCCTATGTCATCAATCACAGCAGAAGAGGTAGCAGATACATTCGTAACTGGTTGGGTTTCCCGTTTTGGGGTACCAAATATTTTGACAACCGACCAGGGCCGGCAGTTTGAATCTGTGTTGTTTCGCCGTCTAATGGATGTATGTGGTACCAAACGGGTGCGCACGACTAGTTACCATCCTTGCGCAAATGGTATGGTGGAACGCATGCATCGGCAGCTTAAAGCATCTTTGATGTGTCATAATGACACATGGGTAAGAGCTTTGCCGTTAGTTTTATTAGGGATGCGAACGGCGCTCAAAGAAGATTTGAAGGCATCTTCTGCAGAGCTCGTTTATGGAGAGACTCTTCGCTTGCCTGGAGAACTCGTCATACCTCCAATTACATCGCAGAGCCCAAGTGACGTTGTAGATTTCGTCCGTGAGCTGCGCAAATATATGGAAGCTCTCCGTCCTGTCCCTGCTACACGCCACGCCCAGCCATCGACTTTCTTATTTAAAGATTTAGCTAAAGCGTCGCATGCCATGCTACGCGATGATACAGTACGAAGACCGTTGCAGCCGCCTTATTCCGGTCCTCATCGTATCATCGGGCGAAGAGACAAAACGATCACTCTCGATATTAATGGAAGGGAACGTACAGTTAGCATAGATCGCGTTAAGCCAGCCCATTTGGATTCGGCGTTTGGCAATTGTGAACCAATTGTGCCGCCTGCGCCAACTCCAGCTAGCAGTTTCACGCCTGCGTTGGTCCCTGCACCTACACCAGCTCCTGTCATCACCCGGTCCGGGAGGAGGGTGAAGTTTAGAGGGATGTTAGATATGTGATTACATATATATTTTTTTTTTCCAGCTTATTCTTCCTTTCTCCGTGGGGGGGTGGTGTGGCGGAACTCTTTTTCACCAGTGCGACCTTCGCGGCCGCCTTTATTATTTTATTTCAATAGAGTTGTGTTTTGTTTTATAAGAGATCTGTCAAGAGGTGAAAAATAGATGTTTTCGATTCCGCAAAATAAATTGTTTTTAATAATAGGAACAATAATTTCCTAAAGACGCTTTTACAGTTGAAGATAAGTGTTTAACTCTCAGAGCTGTTCTCAACGATCTAATCATATGTAGTATATAACAGTATAAAAAATCTTTGGCTGGTCTAGACTCTAGAGCACAGAAAAGAAAAAAAAACCTTTCTCATTTCTTGTCATTTCAGTCGGGAAACGGAATCCAGAATTCGTGCTCCGTGCCTGTCTGCGTATAGCACAGAAGATATTTTTTTTCGTTTAGCTTTTCTGTGGCGTTTAGCCAGGGACATGATCTAAGAAAACAAGGTCTAGCAATCTGGGAGTGGTCCCGCAATGACGTCACTGTCCAGTTGCCACTTTATTCAATCAGCTGTTACGTGGTGTATCGTCATCTCTCTCGAACCTGTTGTAAATTGACATCATGACATCATTGCGGGACGCCCACGTGGACATTTTTTCTCGGATTGCTATACCTGGCGGAGTATATTATTATACCATGGCCAGGGATTTTATAATTATCTTCCTTTGTTTTAAAACTGACATTATATGACGGAACTGTAATTCGATATTTTTCTAACACTAAAAATATTCAAACACTTTAATTGATGGTCTATCGGTTTACTTTCAATTGTAATACGAGTAAGTAATGAAAAAAATAAGTCACAACATAATCTAAGCTAATTCAATCTACCGCGGCGAGGTCGGTTAATAAGCGGCGAATGACTTGTTATTTGCTACGACCGACCATTACGGCAGACATGACCACAGACCATGTTCTGTCCGATCCACAAAACTGATAGTCAACTCTACATCTGCCTATTACGAAATTAATGTTACAATGGCCCAGGGAAAAGTAATAGGTAGGCAATTATAAATAGATAAACATTTTGCCAATCTGAGAATTTATATGGAAGGTTAAATTTTCTTCGTTATAAAATTAAAAGTGAAATCAGTTGCAGCTAAGAGAAGAATGCTAGACAAACTTCACCTTTTAACGAGCCTCTCAGATCTGTCAATACAATGGCTGATTGACGACAACGGCGACTCTTCCCCGAAAACCGATTTTCTCTCGGATATTTAAAAGATGTTCCGCGCAGCCGTACAATGATTTATGATGTACCTTTTATCCGTAACGTATTTCGAATTAGAAAGATATATTAATATCTCAATTTTTTCCACTTCTCAGAGAATACAGGCCCTCGACACAAAAAGAACAAGCGCGGGGTCGAGCGAGCGTATTCGGCGCCCAACAACCGTGTGACAAGGTGCTTTATGCGGACGATTATGAGCACACCGAATAATGTTCCGATACCCGATAAATATCTGCCAACTCATACAAAAGCATCCCAATAAAAATATAATAGTAAACGCAGGAACAACACTGGCCACGGACTGCACAGTCATATCTCGCTGATAAATTTAAATTAAAACAGAGTACGCGAGAGCATGGACGACGGAGTGGCTTGTAAACGAAAACAAATTAAAACTGCTATTATATGTGCAGCGCACATACAAGTTAGGATGTAGAAAATAAAATATGCAGGGAAGAGTTATGGAAGCTTCTTTGTCGCAATGGAGTTCATGGAGTCTGGTTGACAGTGCGTGTCTGCTGGTGATTCATCAGGAATGGGAAAGCTTGGCGGAAATGCTCATGCTTGTCATCGGAATAGAACCAACGTGTAAAAATTCAACTCCGTATTAGGATAAGAAGAAGTGGTTAAGATATAAAGATTAACCTTGCAAGATTTGACCTAAACAAACAAACATACATACATACATTGCAAGTTAAAAAAAGCTGGCAAAAACTCTGTAACCTTAAAAAATACCGAAAAGTGTGAAGTGTGTGTGAAAACAAATCAATGACAGTGTTAATAGAATGAAAGCCTGACAAACGATTTTACTCTCCCTTGGGGCGGAGTGAAGAAATGGCGCATTTTCCTGTCTAGCCAAACCCAAGAAACTCTTTCTATCCCATGACAAAAAAAAACTGCAAATGGTTTTAACGGTCGTTATAATTTAGTGCCATTAAAACTGAAAATATGATAAAAAATTATTATTGAACTAAAGTAATTTTTACTAAATAATTTTAGGTTGGTATATGATACAGAAAAGTATAGTTTGAGAACCAAATAAAAACCCATAGGAAATTGCAGGATGCCTCAGGTAAAACACAATTATATTGAAACATCACCGAGAAAACGTTGTGCAATTGAAATGCTCTGCTTATTTCCTTTACGGAAAATTGGTTCCGGCCGATTAATCTTGTGAAGCGTTTAAAGTTGCTCAGTGAGGTTGTAAACTGAGAAGCAGGTGATATTCGTACCTTCTTCATTATAGTTAAAGAACAGAGAAAAACTGATTAATGAAATAAAAAAATTCACCAACATGCACTGGGCCAGCATGGTGGATTGTGGCCCATCCTCTGTTTCCGAGAGAAGGCATGTGCCCTAGCAGTTAACATGGCAGGTTGCTATTGAATAAACTAGTTGTTATTTCGCTGCTACGAATATATATTTTTTGCAAATAATGACAAGTAGGGCAAGGCTTTCGCCTTACAAGGCGATGATAGCAACATGATTGCCCGATCTCCATATAATCCATCGAAAATCCATTGCACGCAGCTACCGGTAATCCGGTAACATTCGCAACGTCGAAAGGAAAGTAAAAAAAAAACAGGTGAATATTAATTTGTAGCCTGTGTCAGCCACACTTTTTTAAAGTAACGCAAGCATAACTATCAGATTTTTTGTTGTCAGAACGTGAACCAACTTCACGCCAACGTGAAAAAAACATGTTCTCATTGTATAATTTTCCTAAACTTGTCTATTTTCGAGTGTTAATGTGTAATAGTGGATTATTATTTATTTTGTGTTTGTGAACGTGCAAGAGTGTGGGCAAGTGATATAACGCGGTGAAACATGTGTTTTCGTGTTGTTTCCAAAACACCATAGAAGCTTCTTGTAAAGAAAGCCTCCACCACTTTACTAGGGCTTGACTATGACTTGATCCTGCCTTACTTTACTTGACTGTATAACGGTGGATACTCGGTGGATATGACTTGTTTGACAATATTTAATAAAATTTGGTAGTATTTCTATATGTTTAAATGTTTATCGGTACTTATCACGTAAATATTCCCATGGTCCCGAATATGAATATAAAAATTAATAATATTTCTATACTCTTGGCACTGACAAATGCACAAGAAGTGCGATGCACAAATGCAAAACAAGTGTCATAATTGTTTTACTGACTACACAAGGACTACATTCAGTTGTCATCTTGGGAATTCATATTTCCCCCCTTGTTTTATAGTATCAAAATATACTTGTTTAAGAAAATCTACTATAGCCTAACTTAAAGTTTTGTTTTGTGTCGTGTACGGGTCCAGTCCGTTCCCAGACAATTTAGATAAACAATATTGTACAAGACAGGTGGTTGTAAGAAAAGGTACAAAACGACGCGTACCCAGGCAGGGCACGCTCGTCAATCCTAACGTCAAGCGTTTTGACAGCCCTAACCGGCATCATCGTATACTACAAAAAGTATAAGATATTAAATTGTGTCTAATTTTTAATATCTGAAAATATAAATTTTGAAGAAACGGCCTTGTCCAAATATAATCCCAATGAACCCGCAGTGCGTCTAAGGGTTTTCTACATATTTTTCTTTAATTGTTGACCCGGTAGGTAAGTGCTTTTATTAAATAAAACAAATCACAAGCTAACTAAAATTAAATACTACTTAGCTTAGATGTATACAATAAATAATTGTATAAAATGTATACAAATGCTCAAGCCCACTACCACTTCGCAGGGTACCCAAAACGTTGGCGGCATTACCACGCATAATAGCCAAGTGCGTTTCGAGACAAGGTAAGTGGTAGGGTTCCGTAGCCAAAGCCATATAATTGAGCCATATTCATAGTTCGGAAAATGCCGGATATAGAAAAATTCAAACGAACAAAGCTCGGCGGTCTGGCCAATCAGAGATGTAATCCGCCGATGTGTCCCGTCCTACATTACATTTACTTTTTCATGGTTTTGTTAACAAGAAAATTTTGAGCTAGAACGTTTTGAATTTATTACTGTTTTATCGCTAAGTCACAAGTTTCTATGTGTGATAGCTTATAAATGCAACTTTTTATCACTTTGGCACGTCATATTTTGCTAAGGATCTTACTTTAATTTCAAAAGACTTTATCAATGAGATCCTACTCAAGGGGGTGTACCAGAGCTTCCTCAAACAAACATTTTTTTGAACATTTTTAAATATAATTAATATCAAAACTGTAACTGTGCAAAGTTCCATCATTGTCAAATTATCAATCTATCATGTTTCCACTTTTGGGTCACGGACAGGCGGACGGACGGACAAAACAAACTTATCATGATACCTTGTAAAATCCAACCCTTCTTTGAAAACCCTACGGAACTCTAAAAAGCATGTGTTTAATTTTAATATCTGAAAAATAGCTTTGCCGAAACTAATTAAAGCCAAAATCCCGTCACGGTGCTACAAAGACAAAAAATTAATTAAGTTTTATATATCTAAAAAGCAGATAATCATAATGCTCAGCTCAGATATAAGTTTTTATTTGCCTTTCTTTAAGAAAAAAATAATGATATGCTTAATTAAAAAATACTTATATGCTTAATTGAATGCTTATATATTACTAGCGATCCGCCCGCCCGGCTTCGCGCGGGTGTTATTTACATGCGAAGCCGGGGCGGGTCGCTAGTTATATATATATAAACCTTCCGTGAAAATGTATCTAACTGATGGTGAAAATCGCATCAAAATCCGTTGCGTGGTTTAGGAGGAGTTAGCGGTCATACAGACATACATACAGACAGACAGACGTGGAAAGCGACTTCAATTTATAGATGTAGAGATAACCACATAAATAGAATTAAAAACTTTATATAATAATATGTTTGAACTTTAGTAGTATATAACTATACTTATAATAAGAATATATTTTTTATGAATTGTCCATGTCTGTATCACATTTCTTGGTATTCGGGTTCACGAAGAGAAGATACGATGCTGAACATTATCCAAGAATATGTTATGAATACTATGGATACGTCTGTAGATTTAACTTTCCAATAAATAAATAATCACCCGTTGCTCTTGTATATACTTAGGCTTATTATAAGTTATCTATAATATATACGACATGGACATATTCGAGGATATCATTGTACTCGTCAATATAAACAACTTTTACTTTGGCACCAACAATAAAATCACGAAAAAAAGTCAGCTGTTCCATACACTTCGTTGAGTATTAATGACACTTTTCAATAGAACAACTGATATTTCCGTGATATCAGCGTATAAACACTCCGAATGAAAGCGAAATACCATTCAATCACTGTCACTGAATGACTCATCACGATATCTACTTGATTACGACGTTGAAATTTGGCAAGTAGATTTCTTACGAGGTGTAGAGATCCACTAAACAAGGGTTTTGTGAATCCCATGTCAAACGTATTTTAAATTTGCTCTTAAAGTTAGGAAAATCAACACGTAGTTCAAGCATAAATTAATAACAACATTTTACAAAACACAAGTTAAATTATCACCTCGCGAAATTGAAATTGTATTGCTCCTCAATGAATATTAATATATCATAAACATTATAATTTGCGGCTGGTTGTACTTAAGCCGGGCCATAAATTTTTAATGTTATGTATCCGTAACGAGCGTGTCCACTCTACGCCCACGTTGTATCGCATTTCAGCCCCTGGGCACATTTTTGGGACAAACCAATATTTCTAACGAATATTAATAGGTCGTTTTGCTTTTATTGTATCATGTTTAATTTTTGTTGGGATGCGCCCACATTTTAAGCGTGCCAAACATTCTTTGTAGAAGCACAGAATAACTAATAGTACAACGTAGAAGCTAGCTCGGTTTATTTGGAATAGGTATCAGGAACTTGCAATCGATACTTTGTTCAGGAATGACATAAAAGTTAGTAAGTGTAATAAGAAGGTTTTTTTTAACATAGAATTGCTATTTTAACGAACTAGCTACCAACTCACCTGATGGAAAGCAATGTTGACCTAGAAGTTACGTATTCACTCTGGCCTTGAAGATACCCAGGTTATAGTTGGTAGGTATATAAGTTAAACTTTTTGTCCGTGCCCAATGCCCATGCCAATGAAATCTAATTTTGTTGTGATTAAAGAAACCGCTTTAGAATATGCTTAAGAACATGCACCCTCGTAACTTATGAAAATTAAAAATCAACGACATTTTGAGCTCATAAAATTGTCGTCCAAAAGGTTAAATTATTATGAACAAAAATTGGTACCCGGCCAAGTATCTCGTTCTTGCGAACGTGTTAAAATTTCGATTGTTCTCTGATTCTGGATTCTTTCTATCGATCGGGATTTTTTGGGAGCGGGTGTTAAATGCGGAGAATGCTGATTTCGAATGCTGTTAACATAAGGTTTATAAGCGATGGTTTTTATTCAATTCTCTGTTTGAGTAAAGCATATTTTTATCAGACACGAAGTCTTTACAGTTACATGTGGCTAAGTAAAAAACTCGCACTTATCAAACCGATGAATTAAAAAAAAAAACATAGTTTGCTGATTAAGGAGTAACGTCTAAACACTTTTAATGGCAATAAGTTAACTTTAATTGCCTTATCCAATCAGTATTACTTATGCACCTTATGTTACACGGAATAGCTCCATAGGAGTAGGAGGCTAATGAATGCCTTAAACATTGAGAAGCCACCGCCCAAGAGCGTCGCGTCGGCAATATCACACAAATCCATACATATTGATACCAACAAGGTGTCCGCTAAAAACACCATGAATGATGCAGTGAGACCTCCACCATCGCCCTACATGACGATGGAATTTCGCACAGTTAAAAACCTCAAACAGTTTTTCTTGACGCATTGAAAACTTCTGATAGCTCATTTAATTTAATGAGGCATCTATTCGACGCGGAGGTACAGAAGTAATTGCCTATAACGTACTATATATACAGTGAGACCAACTTACCCGTAGGAATGAGATTGATAATAGGCATTATGACAGTAAAAAAGAAAGACTGAAATAATGATGGTAATTTTTAAACTTTCGCGATTTGAACACACGTTTTAAATGTTTATCGAGACTTATCATGTATTATTTAAGGTACAAATTTTTTATCTAAATAAAATAATGCGTGATAAGTCTCGATAAACATTTAAAACATGAAATAATAAAACTCCAATAATTTAACCTAAGGTGTAAAAAAATAAGACTTACACCCGTGCGAAGCCGGGATGCGTTGCTAGTATTCTGTTAGTTTAGATAGCCCGTTGGTCCAGTTGGTAGCGAATCTGCCTTCTGAGCTTTGGGGCGCGGGTTCGATTCCCGCCTAGGGTAAACATTTATGTGATGAACATTTGTGTTTGTTCTATATCTGGTTGTTTATATCTATTTAAGTATGTATTTAAAACTATATATGTATGTATATCAGTCTCTGGCAGCCATATCACAAGCTTTGCTTAGTTTGGGGTCAGATGACCGTGTGTGCAAAATGTCCCGAATACATATTTATATTTAATGATGTTAAATTACGAAAAAGTCAGAAGATTCTTAAAGTTCTGTTTATTTTTATTTTAAGAGCGAGAGTAATACATTTTTTAGTAAAAATTTACCATAATAGACAACAAAAAAATTCACAATTTTATTGTCATTTTAGACTTGTCTGACAGTTCGCAAAAAGCTCGTCATATATATATCATATTATAAAAAAAGATTGCTTTTACTTCTATGCATTGCTTCGAAAAAGGAGAAAGGTTCTCAATTCTGCCCGTTTCTTGTTTTTTAGGGTTCCGTACTTCAAAAGGAAAATACGGAACCCTTATAGGATCACTTTGTTGTCCGTCTGTCAAGACCCTTTTTCTCAAGAACGCGTTGAGGTATCAAGTTGAAATTTATGTCAAATACTTCAAGTCTTAGGTTTCTTTTAGCTGTGAAAAAATCAAACATGTACGTTAACGCGAAGATATGACCGTTTATATCGTATATTTTAGCATATTTTGCGATTTCACAAGGGAATCAAAACCTAAAGGGTGCTTCCCGTTGACCGAGATGGCAACAAGCAAGGCCTCACAGTACATATAAAGGAAAAAAAACCAAAATTTGTTAATTTGATATTACATCACATAGTTTTTGCTATACAATCTTACATTTTGTAGTTGGTGTGTATGGGAGCACCTGTTTGCCAATTACAAAGTTAAGTTTGTCATTCAATATTTCAATCATTTTAACCTTTTTCGTCAAGACTCGATTTTCGGGATGGATCTACGTACATATTTATTAAGTTTGTACGGAACCCTCAGGGTGCGAGTCCTACTCACACTTGTCCGGTTTTTTAAAATGTATGTACAGCGATGACGCCGGCTGTCTCTCTATCTGTAAACCAATTTGCGTGTTTCTTTTTTTATCATGTAGAAGAAAACCGGCGAGGTGGTCCCACAAAAATGTTCCCACCCAACTTCAAAATGCGTGTAAAATATTATTTTGTTATTTATGGTGGCATATTATCTCAGAATGTTTGTGTTATATGGTTTTCAGAAGTCGGTTTTTTTAAAGATAATTATTTATACCTACTTATGATTTTCTGAAAATATACATATTTTTTTTACCTATACTGTCCCACTGCTGGGCAAAGGTCTCCCCCATTTCCTTCCATAAATCTCGGTCCTCCGCCACCTCTTGCCAACGTCTCCGGAATGAGGATTTTTTTTTATATTACGCCCGCAAGAACATATTAGTCTTTGAAACAAGTCTTTGAAAATAATTAGTCTTCATGTCTATTGCCTCTAAAATGTTTTATACAAGTGCCTAAATAAGTTTATCGTACTGTATTAGGTATCTCAATAAATACGTAGCTGCGCATTTAATGAGGTAAACGACATTCGCAGACACAGTTCCCACACTCATCAGTCATTGCAAAACTTTAAATGCCAACAATAAATAAATTGATTCCTAAGTTTCAGTCACGCTAATAGGTAGGCATATTAGCTTACCCCTTATTTTACAGCTAACAAAAACGACTGTCGTTATAAAATACTGGCATAGATAGTAAAGTGTCAGAAGAAACGATGGTCATAAGATAGGAAGGCGAGGCGTAGGTAGAGCCACACTGGCGCGTCCTGTGCTTTTTATAATACCTATTGTTATAGTGCAACTGTACGCAATTTATGTTCGACCAGAGACTCGTAGGTTTTAGAGAAACATGCGTAGTATATACGTTCTATAAAATTGCGAAGACTAAACAGAAGCCACTTATACGGTTCAAATATAATAAGTAACTAGAAGGAAAAAAATACATCTGTCAAATTGTCGTGACCGCTACAATCTAAATTACTTTAAATGCCCTTAAATACCGCGCTTCAATGTTTGAGGCGGAGTTTGGGAAAATGGTAAATTTAGATTTCTGGTCATAGTTGTAAACTAGACATTCAGATTGGCCGTTGTGAACCTGAACCATCATAATTAGTGGGTCTATTTTATTTTTGTACGAGCTTGTCATTTTCATTAGTAATTCTTCTCTGAAAGTTCATTTTGTGCTTGGAGTCATTCTACGAAATCAAGATGTTGCTAATCTTCATTTTTTATACAACGCTGCAATATACGTTAAGAATGTTGTCGAGATCATGATTAAACAATTTAAAATAACCATGACGAATGGTTTATTAGTTAAAGTGGGGATGTGTTCTCGATTAGCCGGTCGATCGACCAAACCAGGTGGGAAGGCTGAACATAATCTACTTGATTGATTGAACGCTTCGATCTTTATCTGTACTCGGAACAAAACATCTCTTGATTGAATTCATAATTTTCTTTCATTGGAATAATTACAATTTCCGATTGTTGAAGTAATTTAAATTATACTAAAGAAAATCTAAGATGTCCTGTCTATATGTCTAATGATAATTAATTATTCATAGAACATAGCGCACGACGCGGGTGGCAGAGCACCCATTGACCGTGTAAGCTAAGTAAAAAATTAACCATGTACGTAATTAATCCTAGATTTGTTTAATAGTTTCGCATTACGTAATTTATTCCAACCAGCATTTATGAATCATTGCAATCTTGTAATTAACTAATTGATCCGCCCTGTCGGTCGATACAGATCCGTGTCGAGGCATTCGATTCTAGAGATACAGACTCGAAACATAAATAGCCATGTTTCAAGCCTTTTGAGATATCGTTCTCAATTCTGGTTTGGTTTTTGTGCGCACTCCTCTACCCTGTTCGCACCGCCACTTTAACGTTTATAGAAATACCTTGTTTGTGGCAAAAAGCATTTTCACGTTTCCTTTCACGGGAATACTTTAGCCTTCCCGCGAACGTGTATTTGTCTCCTCGGCGGTGGAATATTTTGTGCACGTGCAAACACCAATGTTTTGGTCAATGGACTGCATTTTAATTTTATCTGTATTACTTTTTAATACTTATAGAAGTAGCATATGCACGATGATCATATAATATCAACTCGACGCCTTATCGGAGGGGACTGACAAAGAATACAAAAAAACTAAAGCGCTTAGCGTTCGTTGTCTATGTTCGCGACAATATCACTAGGTGAGCGTTGTTTGGGGTGGCCAGTGAGTGTGTGTTGGTGCGATTATCGGGAAACGTGTGCGTTTTGAGGATGGTGTTGTGAGAGGCGATGTGTGCGTGCCGAGGGTTGCAATGTTGCTACTGACGGGTGAAGGTTCGACCACGCCCTCTCAATAATCGTTTGTTTTTACACAGACATCTCATTTATTTTGCTAAAATCGATCAAAGAAACACTGATTCTTTTTGAATGTCATCTAAAAAACTTATTTTTTTCAAATTAATGCCTTTATTAACTAAACAAAATACAAGCGAACTAACACAAAAACAGTTGGATTGCCCACAGACCATTCTAATAAAATGATGTGATGATGTACTACTATGTTTGTGACCCTGTATAGATAAAGATTTGTGAACCGTACCTACCTATCTAACATTAATTTGGAAATGACAATTCTTATCTCCTCCGATAAAATATAATAACTATTATTGCATTAAACTGGTAGGTAGTTACATAAGATGTAACTACCTACCAGTTTGTTAGCCCGTTGGTCCAGTTGGTAGTGAACCTGCCTTCTGAGCTTGGGGGCGTGGGTTCGATTCCCACGTAGAACAAACATTTGTGTGATGAACATTTGTGTTTGTTCTATATCTGGTTGTTAATATCTATTTAAGTATGTATTTAAAACTATATATGTATGTATATCAGTCTCTGGCAGCCATATCACAAGCTTTGCTTAGTTTGGGGTCAGATGACCGTGTGTGAAAAAATGTCCCGAATATTTATTTATTTATTTTATTTATGTCACAAAATATTTAAGTATCATACAGTTATATTCTTTTTGAGCATACATATCTAGGTATATACATAATTATGTAGTTTATTTATAGGTATGTATGTAGTATGTACGTACCCGATACTAAGTAAGGAAAGTCATGTATAACGAAAATAGATTGAGTTATTACATATTTATGAGTGCTTAGTATTAATATCTTAGAGCGCTTGAATTTCAGGATATCTTTCTGCACCTAATTTACATTAGTCCCTTTTCCATATAGGTAGGTACGTAATAAATGCTAGACTAAAATATGCCTGTACCAGATATGACATTTTACTTTTGAAATGCCTCACTAAATCCCCTCATACGCACACATTGGCACTATTCCATTGAATATGTTTTTATACATTTTACCAATTCAGGCAGATGGTCCCTGGTTCACATAAACACCTTTTGAAATACACCCGACTATTATAGGGTTACAACATTATCATATGCGATGCGAGATAAAATGGCGGATCATGATAAATATTGTGCCTGATGGTCGCTTAATTAAATAAGATAATTACCCGACAAATAAACTGTGTCATTTCATCATCATCATTATCAGACACGCAGGCCTCTCAGACAGGGAGGATGGGTCTTATCTTAATCCACCCAGCTGGCCCAGTGCATGTTGGTGAATGTCATACGTCTTTAAACTTTTTAAGGTTCTTGTACGTCGGTTTCCTCACGATGTTTTCATGTACCGTTTTTGAGCAATGGCATGGAAACTGAACATAATTTGTTTAAGTATTAGGTACATAAGTCATTGTTGCAGGGCCGAGGATTAAACCGTGTGCCATTGTGCACGTGCTACCGCTCAGCCACCATCGCTCAAAAGAAAAATTAAAAGAAACAGTACATGTATAGTGAATATCTCACCAGAAAAACAATTGAATTAATAGTAGGTATCTATTTTGATTAATGGATCTGAATAAGTAGGCAATTTCCTTTATTAACTAAACAAAATACAAGCTAACACTACAAAAACAGTTAGACTGCGGACACGTGACATGGTTATAGAACACTATACCCACGTTTTCGTGTTTTCGTAAAGCTCAGAGAAGGAAACTCGAATCATAACAAGGATATAAAGAAAATTTGGTCTGCCGGCGAACTAACAACCGAAATAAGTTATTCTAGAATAAACCAACTCACTCGCCACATAAAGACTTGTAGATTGTAACTATCAGGAAACACCTATTCAGGCAGCGTAGGTTTACTACAGTCTAGCAGTTCGCACAATAAAAAATAGAATCAAAGCACTTCCTACGGGTTTTCGAAATATCAACCAAGTAGTAACGGGGTCACCTTTTCGTTTTTCTTTACAAAAGACGCGAGGGATTGCTTAGTCTGTTTGGTTTTAGAAACCGTGACATATTGTCATGTTGATTGTTCCAAAGTCGACACAGTGACAATACCCTGCTAGTGCGATAATGAACAAAGCTGTACTGCACTCGACAGTCTCATATATGGTACAACGGTACAATGCAGGGGACGCGGATGCCAAGAAGGGTTCCATATTGTTTGCACAATATTTTGAAAGCTCCATTCCGTACGGTATATTAGCTTGGCTCTGCGTTTGATGGCCGGGGTCGTCTTCAACGAATCATATCATCATTAGGGCTTTGTGATTCACCCTCGGGGGATAGTTCGCCGCGCTGACGGTGTTTACAATGAAACCACTGAATATTTGAGTGGGACTGGTGAAGCGTTTTATAAAGCTTTATTATTATTTTCAGCTTAGGATTACACGTTTAGAAAGGGATGGGACCAGCTAGCTTTGTGTCGCAACATCGAGGTTTCTAGAGTTCCTGCCACTATGAAATAATAAGCTTGTTTTGTGCGTCTGTCCATCCGTTCGACCTAGTTTAAGGTAGTAAAAATATGGTAATAAAATTGGCATTTGTATTGCCTTCCGGCCTCTGCAGGGCTGAATTCTTTCGCTATTTTAATTAGCTGCTTCATACTTGGTCGAGCGTCTCATATGTATTTTTTTTAATCATTGGGTTAATTTCTGCCTTGAACTAAATTTCATTGAAGAAGCACTTACCTAATCCATTAGGTAATATATTATTTTGTAATTACCTATAGTTGTTTCAATAACTGTTATAAGTCCGGGGTCGAACCGGGGCCCGGAAACTGTATTTTTACATATAGTAACTTAGTAACCCATGCCTACAGGCTTAGTAAATTTAATGTTTCTGTTTCATTCTGTGATAATAAAGTTATGTATTAACAAATGAAGATGCGTGCGATGTGACGCCCGTAGGGCGGGCCCTGTATACAAGGAAGGATTGTACACTCGCCGGTGAAGTTGGAGGAATGCAGTTATTTCAACAGTCAAGCAGAATTCCATATTTCAACAGAAAATAGGATATTAAATAAAAAACCGGCACTATTTTAATACCCAAGTTCAAAGATATTTAAAATAATTAATATGGTCAGTGCTCAAAAATGTCCAGACTAAAAGTAGACTAATGGCACCACTTTTTTTTTTCTGTGAAGCTGTGATTTTTTCTTTCTTTTGTTGCAAGCTGAATTAGAGATTAATACAACGACCTAGAGTCTAAATTAGTTTGTCGGCATTTCTAAAACGTTAAAAATCTATATTTTAAGTAAACTTATGACAACTTTTTTGACGTAAATTCATCTATATCTTTGTATACCAATATCCAAGTCCACTTAATAACTCAACTTGGGACATAAATAACTTGCAAATGTGCCATGTTTTCATAAGTTCATAAGTGGAAATAAAGTAATTGTGGAGTCGTGGGCGGATTTGCTCCGGGCGCTTTGACGCATCCCGCGTTATACTCTGTGTTAATGGCATCCCTCAGGGTGTTTGGATATTGTCTTGATCATTTCGCGATTTGTTCAAAGGCTAATAAAAATGACCGCGACATTATTTTTGATTTAGAGGACATTTAGGCGAGGTTATTTAGGTTTATTGAGTGCGTCTCAGGCATTTTGCTTTAGGCTGAGCGGTGTCATCGAATAACGCGCGGTAAGATAATAAAATGATATCACCATACTCAAACTTTTCGACGTGCTCAGAATGCAATTAAGGACTCTTGGGAAGATTTTTTGAGATAAAATGCACATACCACATACGTATTTTTAATTTATCCTTTTGAACAACTTTAATTTACATAAATATGTGTATATAAAAGCGAAATTACACTCACTTACTAATCACGAAATCTCGAAACTACTATACCTACAAAACTAAAATTTAGCAAGTAGATTCCTTATGGTACTTAGACATTGTGAGAATTTTACGACAGGGAAAAATCCTGACTGTTTATATGAGAGTCCACGCGTAAGAAGTGGCTAGCAATAAGTGTACAAAAATTTTGGTGAATGTTATAAAAAGCTTCAATAAAACAACGCATTACCTACTTAGTTGAATTTTGGTAACCTTTGACACCTCTCAATAAAGAATTAGTACTTATGAGCATACCTATTCCAGACTCGATTTATAATCTAATCAATTTTAACATGACATATCCTAAAAGAGCTATAAACAAAAGTAAAACTTGCTACCGACGCAAAAAGTATCAGTTTACACCTCCCTACTTATAATAATATCCATTTCATATCAAATATTATGGGTTGTAAATTGATGATGCATATTAAATCTCAGTTCTAGACGACCAAAAGGAACTCGTAAAAGATTCAAGCGATTGGTTAATATCTGTAAAGCAATACTTACCTAGCATTTCATTTTAATTGTAAACCTATTTTTATAGTTTTTTAGGATTTTTGTTTCAACATAAACATCTTGGGTGGGCGCAATACGCCTTATTACCATAAAATGATTTTTTTACAGCCAATAAGATGCTTGCAATTGGCTAATTAAAACAATTATGTACCACAAAAGCTTTCAGCTCACTATATCGTCAAAAACCGTCGAAGTTAATTTATAGCCAACCATAAAACAATTCTTTAAAGTCCCGCAAAAAGGTTTCCTCTATTCAAAGACCCGTATGAGATAATAGCGGACGGGGGCACAGGACAAAAGTCCCAACGCAACACTATTCAGTGATGGCTAGAAAAAAAAGAATAAAACCATCTGCCTATGCTCTCTGGCGACCATACAAATTCCAGGATCGTTTCCCCAAAATCGATATTTAAAGTTAAGTACCAATAGTTTACCGGTAACAATGGTCCAGCGTCCAACGTGCGAGACAGACTCGAGGAACCGAGACGGAACTGGACATTTTAATTTACGATCTATTTTTTCTGACCTACACGTTTAAGATGAATCTTTCGACTTTTGTAATGAATTGAAAAATGGAACTCGGACTCGTTTTTGTCCTTGGCTACCAAGAAACGGACTTCACAAGTCGACGTGGACATTTATATAGGGCGCCCGTTAACTCCGTTGTTTGTGCTGGATAGAGTTACGGGGATGTGCTTCGATAACAGTTTGTTGTGTCTCCTGTCATTGTGTCGGTGGGGTATTGTGGAGGCGTGCTCGGATATATCGCAACAGTGGCCATCCGTGGCCGTGAGAGACCGCAGGGGGTGGTTCGTTATGCATTAATGAGAATCCAAATGTTTCGTCACTATCAACAGTTTGAAAGAATGTGACGAGTATTCGAACACGAAACACCTTGACTTTGAAACACGAACAAAATAAGGAAATGCCATGATTCTGGTTACTCACCTGTATGTGTTCTTTTGTGAATCTTGAGGTTTTCCGATCTCGCGAACACTTTCCCGCAACCAGGAAAGGGGCAAGGGAAAGGCTTCTCTCCGGTGTGCACGCGGATATGATTCACTAATTTGTATTTCGCCTTGAAGGGTCGTCCGTTCCGCGAGCAGCTCTGCCAGAAGCAGGCGTGCGTGGTGCACTCGGGGCCGCCGACGTGCTCCACCGTGAGGTGGGTTACGATCTCGTGCATGCTGGAGAACAGCTTGTTGCAGAGCTTTCTCGGCGGGGGTTGTTCGGGGTCGAGCCACTGGCAGCGCATGTCGCGGCGCGGCGGCGCGCGCACGTACCGCAGGAAGGCGTGCGGCGCATGCGGTGCGTGCGGCACCAGCGGCGCACCACCCTGGTAGTGCATGTCCCCGCGCCACTCCCAGCCGGGCTGCTCGAGAGGCTGCTGCGGGAACAGCTCGCCGCAGCCACCGTAGTCGCGCAGGTATCCCGCCTGGTACGAGTGCAGTGGGTACGGCTGGTAGTGCGGCGGGTGGTGGTGCGGCGGCGGGTGCGGCGCGGCCGCACGGTGCTGGGGCCCCACGCCGCACCCCGGCTGCGGAGACATCTTCAGCCCATAGGAGGCGAGGTGTGCGTGGTTCGTCTCGAGGAAGGCATTCATGGCGGGGGTGGCCGACGCCGACGCATAGCCCCATTCGCCCGCCACCATCCACGCGGCGGGCGCGGCCCGCGGGTCACGGCGGCGCGGCCAGCGACGGCGTCGTCTCCGACGCTACACGAGGCCGTTTCTGATTCCTCTAGCCTTCCACCCTCTTACACTGACCAAAGCTTACGTTTTCTTCATAAGTTCTTTAGGTTTGACGCATGAAGGTTGACCACCTGCAAAAAATGTTACAGTTATTGATTTACATAAATGTTTGTAACCAACCTACCAGATATTTGTCTTACAAAAAGCGAACCCTTGGCTGAGATATTTTGAGACAAATTTAAAGCCATTTCTCAAAATAATAACATACATTCGTACAGCTATAACCGACGACGAACATTTATTTATAATAAAAAAAATATGAGCCAGGTACTTTTGGACATTAAATTAAAGTGTGGGTAAATTTATAGGACACTTTTATACGGCTGAGACAAAAATTTCGATTGTAGTCGTGTATATTTAATTTTAGTTTATTTGTTAGGCTCGCTCCAATCTCTTTTACGGCCGTGGTTTAGCATCGATAATTTATTAAAATAGTTTTATGAATGATAAAACCTGTTTCTTCGTAGAGAGCATGCGACAGGACCTCAGACACTTTATTGCCTACTTCACGTCCTTTTATAATTATTGGGCCGGAGCCAGTCTACCTGGCAAAATATACTGAAAACGGGTACTTCATAAATTATATTAAAACTGGAAACTCAGACACGTGAATTTATTCCAATAGGCAAGTTTTTACGAAGTTTGCTATTCTATGTTCATAAACAAAAAGTTTAGGAGTTACAGAGGCAATTTCTTCAATGTTACTTTTATTGTGGTAGGTTGATAAAATGGTTACTATTACCTAAATAAGTAAGTGGATGATAAGATAGAAACCAGAGGTAGATAGGCATGTTGCAAGATATTTAATATCACTTACATATTATTATTATGTTTTGATGCTTGATGGTTTTTTTTTGTTGTTTCACCTGTTCTTCCCCCAACACAAGCCCGACATTGTCAACCTGAACATGTTGCTTACGCAGTTTTCTGTTTTTAAACATTTAAATGGCCAATTTAGATAGCCATAATTATGCAATATTGACAGAAGAATAATAAAATATGAATAGATAGATAAATAGGTATTATGTAGCTAGTTATATAAATAAATGTATTGTCATATCTCTATTTATTTTGGAGTGTAAGTATAAAATAAAGGTTCTTTTTTTTTTGTTGATGATGCTTGATGGTAAACAATAGTAACTTTTTCCTAGCTCTAATTGTTTTAAGACAATAACATGAAAACGCTATTTACTCAAGGCACCGCACATGCTTACCAATAAGAACTAAGTACAGGGACTAAGTTTAACTGTACTTGAAAAAAATAACCAAACTGTTTATGTAAAGTAGGTACAAAGGTAAAGACAAATACACAAATTACTTTTGCCTAGAGCCTTTTTAGAGCTTATAAGCACTTTATTGCTTATAGATCTGATTATTCGATGAAGCATAAAAATATTATTAGTTATTTATGATACAAGTGCGGTAAGTTGGTTATTACAAACGAGTAGACGAATGTAAGCCCGAGACGAAGTCGAGGGCTTACCATAGTCACGAGTTTGTAATAACCAATCCGCACGTGTGCCATACAACGTTTTACAACACATTTGCGAGAAAAAAAGGCTACAAATGAAACAATTTTATTATTTTGTTTATAACTTAATATCAGTCAAAACAATAGTTTCTATAATAAGAAAATGGCGCGAACATGCAAATAGCGCCACTATCACGTGGTGAAAATTTGAACTACATCTTTCGTCTCATTTTCTCTTTAGTATTAAACTGAGACAAACGTATTGAGCAAAAGCGCTTCCAAGGAGGTTTGATCATTCAGCTTATTTATTCCCGTAATATGAAACTCTTTTGTGGAATTCTTATGTAATTATGATAGAAATTAAAAAAATACCGTAAATCACACGCACGGTGCTATACATCTGAGCGTGCGGACAAATTCATTTCCGCACGCTCCGTTGTATGATCCGTAATGTTTAACTTTCGAACGATGTATACAGGCTTCGTAAGTGCACTTTTTGAGCAAATGTGTTGTAAAATATTTTATGCACTGAAAGTGATATATAGTATGGTCCGAAAACGGATTTTTGCTGAGGGCCGAAACAACATTCTACGGGTCGGGTTCATCTAAGGAATTTCGTATAACTTGGACAGTCTTAATATCAAAGTTTTTAGGCCACCCGGAGACTTCTAGCATCAGAATTAATATTATAAATACGAAAGTTTGCGAGCGTGGGAATGAGTGTGTATGTATGTTACTCTTTTACGCAGAAACGGCTGGACCGATTTGGATGAAATTCTATAGATAGCTTATGTCCGGATTAACACATACGTTACTTTTCATCATCGTCATCACTATTTCCGACAGTAAATTTAATTAATACTTTTTTATATAAATAATATTTACGGTATTTTTATACCATCTCTCTAGATTTGTACGCCTACAAACTAGGCAAAACATGATACAAAGTAACAAATATTTTAACACACCTATTGTCATGCGTTTTTAAATGTGTGATGATTTACTCATGTTTTGTGCAAATAAATTATCTTTATCTTATATTATCTTTATGTATTTTCCATCACCACGCGCGTGAAACCGCGGGCGCAGCTAGTGAATAAACCATTGAAAAGTGTTCAATAAATAGCTGAGCTCCACATCACACCCAGTGCAAATTTAACTGTCAATCAAGACAACAGTACTTTTTGTGGGTGTTTCATAATCGCATTATTTTCAAATAACGTTGTTTACATATTGTTTGAAACACTTCATCGTGCAGTTCCTTCTACCTGAGCTAAACGGTTAAACAATGTCGTTCGTTTGAGATTCCCATCTAATCTGGTATTATATGCGATGCCCCGCGGCGCGCGCGCCTACTCACAAAGCAACGGGTTGACAGATATCTACAGACACTCATCCTCCGATGGGATTTCAAAAATCTGTCATTAATATCGTTCAAACATGACACAGCGATATGTCCCTTATTTCTTTGAAGTAACAACTAAATTTAATATAAAAAGCGCAAAGCTAAGTTTGTTGTGATATTTGCAGCTGCTTTGCAAACATTTTCTACGGCTTTTAAGGAATTAGCTGTAATCTCATTAACTGTCTATTGATACACATGGGAGTATTTGGAAATTTCGAAAAATTTCTGGCTGTCTTACATTTAAATAACAGGAGAAATAATTATTTATAACAATTTCGTAAACAACTAAATAAAAACAACAACAAAAAATATGCCAATTCCTGTGTTTTGGAGGACAGCCTTGCCGCATTACATTTTGTTGATATGTTAAGATTATTCTAAATTGTAAAATTATAAAAATAATTTCCTAGTAAAAAATTTAGATACAATCAGTTATTTTAGATATTTAAACCTAATTTGTAATTGTAATTAACAAGTTGCCTAGCTGACACCCTGTTTCCTGGTTAAAGTAATATTGGCTTTTCTTCCTAAGAACCTACACTAGGTTGCGCTAATTTCGTATACCTATGTATCACTATTAAGACCTCAGATCAGACAAACAAGGGAGATGTGGTAAGTAAAGTAACTCTAGTGTCTACGTTGAACTGTTTAAGCCTTTCGTGACTTCGCTTAACGGAAGATCAGCGCTGTTTGGTAAAGTAAAGTAAAGGTATGTACAATGACGCTCGGGCATTATTTGACTGTTTTCACTGAGAAATTGTGACTATACGAATTGTATCTCGATGGACACAGGACATTAATTAAGCTATAGTTAGAGCTTGGCTATGGATACATAATATAGCTCACCTGCCTAAATTCATGAATGTTGCTGATGTATTTAATAAAATTATATTTCTTTCTTTTTATAACATCGCCGACCCTTCCAAATTGGCTGTCCTAGATTTATCCGCCCCACGCGTCTAGCACCACATTCTTCGCAATTTCAAAGGGCCACTAACCTAACAGCCACAGGCGCCGATACCTAACCGGATCCGACGGATTATAAAAGTGATTAGACTTAGATAATTGCGGTTAGTCATCTATGGACACAGTTGCAACATTTTTTATTGTCGTTCTGAAAAGCGTTTTGATACAAAAATGTCTATAGTAGCATTAGTAACTATAAAATATTATATTTTTATGGTTCATTCTTCATCATTCTTATGGTTTCTCTATCTGTAATGTTTATATCTGGTATGCACAATAAAGAGTTTCTATCTATCCATATAATTGACTGACACATAATAATATTATTAAAACATAATTTTTATATAAGTTTCTATATATATCGTTGTAGAAAGTGAACTGGAGAAGTTTGACTTTTAACTATGGAGTTATTATTGGAGTATTAATAAAGAATTGTATTGTATCTAAAATTGCAATGGGTCAAAATTAGAAATAATTATTAATATAACGAGATTTAATGTATCTGAGTGATTTGCCTTACGTTTTAGGATTCAGAAAGAATCAGTCATACTTTGTGGGAGAAATTGGGAATTACAATATTTTTTTTATATATAAGTTTAGACTTGTAACTATGGAGTTATTAATAAAGAATTGTATTGTATCTAAAATTGCAACGGGTCAAAATTAGAAATATTTATTAATGTGACGTTTTTAAATATTTTGTAGCTCTATATAGCAATCTGTCTTTTGAAGATAATAAGCTTTATTTGGAACTGTTGCGTGTTGTGTGAAATGCACCCATCGACGCATCCACCCATTGACAAAAATAACATGATTAAAAAACTATGACGAGATGTCATCCGTACCAATAACGCAATACTTACAATTTATGTATTTTATTATCTTTACCAAGTTTTTTGTTCATAATCCAAAAATCTATAGCCCTGTTTAAGGCTAGAAAGCCTAATTTATTAAATAAAAGTATCAACTCATGGTTCAAGAACTAGTTTTGTCACATTTGTTCAAAAATGATCGTACTTTTTCCGTCGGCTTTGAGTTGGCGCAACATTTTGGTGGAATGTTTTTGAAACTCACTTTGTGCTAATTATTTTCTTGTTCTGTTGTTATAGAATATACTAAGGTAATAAAATATGAAATAACAAGGTTATTTATTAACTTAATATAATTACTCTGCATTTAGTAAATATCTAAATCTGAATATATTTTGTGACTTGTATTTTGATTTATATTTTACGTCTATCGGCGTTGTAAAATATGTTATTGTATTATATGTAATTATTTCAATTCCTGATGTTTCGAACACTTTGCAGATTGCATGGTCATAAGTAAACTTAATTTCAATGTGTAATAATAATGATATAAATTTGAAATTAAATGTAGTAACCGACTCATTAGAATAGGCTAAAATATTGTTTAAAGGAATCAAAAGATTTAATTTTAATTAGTTTTTTTTCGTCACTGAGTGACGAGATGAGCAAGTCGCTAGCCTAATGGTAAGCGCGATTAACTTGTTACAAGCCCAAGTTTTTTCATTACATTTATACTTTCTTTCGAACCTTAGCTCTTGAATGCTTTAACAGTTTAGTTGCATAAAAAGTAAACACAGATATAGTATTTTTTACTTTTTTTTCCTTTTATGATAGGTTTTTGTTTCTTTTATATCTCTGTTTTAAGTAATGACGAAAATGGCAAATAATTCTATACTTTGTGAGGTGTTTCTATAAATAAACACGAATGCGGACTCATTGCAATGACATGTTCAATGTTTCAACATGGTTTTAGCTAAAAAGCATCTGAAAATTAAACAAGTTTATTAATTTCTGTAAAATTTGACGTTAGACAAATATGATAAACAAGAATATTTCCCTTCATATTTTTTTTCGAAAAATTACTTTGTCCGACTTCTTAAAAAGAGTTGTTCTCATTCAAATCAGTTGTTTATATTTTATGTTTGTTTCATCAGAACTTCCTCATTTATAAACTGATTAAACATTATTTTTCTCTCCATCCCAAGGTTGCCTGGAAGAGGTCGCTCTTAGCGACAAGGATACCGATTGTTGCACTAGCTTTTAAGCTGTTTGTACCTATGTAATTTGTAGTGTGAACAAAAAAGAGTTAATTTTTTATTTGAAAGGATATAAAATGTACTCTCAGATTAGTGCATAGAAATTTTATCGAAATCGGTTCTGTAATTTGGTTTTAAAATTAAAATAACTAAAAATATATGTCATTTAACGAAACGAAATTGTGTATTATTCTAATTTTGAAGTCGGTTATTTTATTTGATAATTATCTATACTGTGTTTTTGTTATTGCAGTGACTCGGATATAGGTAGATATTGGCACTGTAGGTATACACAGAAACCATCGAGATACAATACACATAGAGTCACAATCGTTCCAAAATAATGTCCTAACCAAAACTCGGCGCACGCTACGAATCGCGTAGACTTTTTGGTTGGTTACAAGTTAACCGCGATCCGACTACAACGCCGTGCGATGCAAGGCTACGATGACATAGCGGACAACTGACGTTGAACACTATGCAAGCGACATAACGTCTAAATTGGAGTAAATGTGGCATTGTGAACAATTGATACATTGTATGTACAATGACACTCGGACGTTTTTTGACTGAGAGATTGTGACTCTATAGGGATTGTATCTCGATGATAGAAACATATAAAATAAAGTAATAACTGTATACTTTATGATGGTAGGACCTTTCTTCCTATTGTTTCATATAATTTGCCTAATAGCAATGAACAGCTCATTTGCTCATATTTTCACCAGTATATAAATAATCAATTTTAGATGTAATCAAATTCATTAATTCCTTACTTTGGTTATGATGAAAGTTTAAGCATAAAGACCTGTTAGAATATTAAGTATCTACACTAATAACGGCAATCGACCCAAACAACATCCCAACTAAAATTATCATAGTCATTCAAATATTTAAAAGCTCTAATAACTAAAACTCCTTAACTTAGTTCTTACTTTCTGGACTACCAAATAAAGCTATAATCACAGAAGAGAAAAACGAAGCATGTATTTGATTTTATCTAGGAAAAGGTCACTTATTTTAGACACGTTAAAATGTTATTACGAGCAAGTTAATGAATTAAGTACTTATGAAGTTAATTATTACTGTTAAATTTCACTCTTAGACTTTTAAATCTTTTACAGTGTTTCTAATGACAATGTATAAGTAGGTGCCGGTGTATTTGCCCATGGCCTTAAAAGTGCAACACCACTCAGAGCCGCAAGTTAGAATTTACTTTGAATTTACGTTATTTCTAACTGAAGATATTATTAAGATCTTTTCAACGAAATTGATTTATTTACAATAACAGAAAAATATATGAAAAACTAATTAAATCCTAACTACCAAATGCAAACAAAAAGCTAATCTATTAAACCGCTACCATTGGGAATTGTTCCCGGTGGAAAATGCTTGCCCCATTATCACGTTGCACGGCAGTGCTCACCATTTTGAGAAAGTATGAAGCCAGCATTTTGCTCACGTGTTGCATCAACCAGACGTGACGACCAATCTTAAAACCTTTTTTAGCTCCCCCACGGCCACATGGTTTCCACCCTAAAAGGCTCAAAAATGTAACCACTATATCTAGGGTACTATTTTAAAAGAAATAGATATCTTATATATTGTGATAGATAGAATTTTCTTAAAAACTCACCTGATAACAGTATTAATCCAGTCTTTAACGTGCCAAGCCTGACAATTTAACACACAGTTTCACAGTTCTAACTAGCACAGAAATACTATATCAAAACACATCACACAGCGTATAGGTAAGTATGTATCTAAAATATATTTCAGTATCCTCATGAAACTAGAACAATCATTATCACAGTTGTAGGCGCGTCGTTATAATCTCGTTATTGATTCACAGCCTTCAGCGATCGGAAAGCGTTTCAGTGGCCACATAAGTGTTTTGGACGAAATATCACGAAAGGTTTTTTTTTCGAAATGAAAGGCTTCGCGACGTGTGTCCTCTGGCTCCGCTGAGACTCTCAGCATGACTGCGGTGTCCCGCGTCGCCGCCCCTCGCCACAGCCGACATACTGCTTCTTAGAAAATATTTCGGGCCGGGGCGAAGGCGCGAACGCAGCCCTACCGACAAGGGCGGGACGCACACAACTTTTTCATCCAATCGTATCATCCTCACCACGAAATTAACAATAGATAGCCGTCTCACTCTAACTTATACCAGCGGCACTAGAGCAAAAGAGAGAGACGAATTTAGTTGAGCGAATATCGAAGAAAACTTCTTTGTGTTGGTGTCGTAATGTGTTCGCTTTATCAGATTTACGTTGAAAGCTCGCTGTTAGCTTCGAGGGCGCCACATTGCGCCTCTTTGTCTGGTGAAAGGCTCGATGTAGAGGTGCGACAGGGACGGAGGAGGCCGGGAAATGTTTCGGCTAATGTATTTTCCTGTGGGAAGGAAAACACATGTCGTCGCTTTTAATTTAATACGCGTCATGCTGTGTGCCGTGTCGCGATACACGTCCGACTTAGAAATATTTCCCGATAGCTATTACGAGATCATAGTTGAGATGAAAGAATGAAATAATTCAATTTTATGGGAGTTATAGTACCTACCAATATTGCCATTTAGCACGAATAAGTTTAAAATGCACTTTTACGACTCTACACATTTTATTTTACACAAATATTTCAGTTTTATTATTACCTACGCCCTTATTAGTCCCAGAATGTTAATTATATAACTAGGCCTCCAATATGATTAATGAGTAATTTTTTTATTTCATTTATATCGCCTAATTAAGTGCTTATCTATATTGCTCAAGCTTTTATTACTGGCCCCATATAGTTTTAGTTTCATACCAGGAATCCTTGCCTCCAATTAGGATTCAGAAGGTGTACCGGAGCGAACTAGGCGCGTTTGATATAATTAAGTTAATTAATTTTACATTCCAATCTGACTTTGTAATTATTTGTGTAAAAAGTGTAAAGGTAAGCACGCGTGCCGCAAGTGCCGCAACGCGCCGCACGGCACGCCCCGGCGAGCTTGCGGCGCGCGATTGGTCGCCGCAGAGGCTTCAAGCGCCGCGGGGCGGGGGCCGCACGCTCCCGCGCACTTTAAAGTGGTTTATTTTTATAAACAGTATTTTCATCTTCAGCACGAACGTTCGTGATTAATTTAATATATTTATATCGAAGCACGCAATGCGGTTTTTGCGTTTCCGTTTGTCGACGTCGAGTTGCGGCAATGCTTTTTCTCGCACGTTATTTTTGGTTTTGTTAACATTTTATTGCGAAAGTTAAGTTTGTTAAGTGCTTGAGTACATGAATGTTTACTTGTCACGGGACATTACTCTTTTCTTGGTACTAAATTTAATAAGTAACCAAATAAATCAACTAAGAATACTCATTGAATCATTCAAACTCTCTTGCACTTAGGTATTAACTCTCGTGCTTTATAGTAAGTTAATTACACATTGTTTTGTAGAAATAATGGCATATTCTTGTTTTGTTATCTATAATATCTATATCTATACTAATATTATAAAGAGGAAAGATTTGTATGTAAGTATGTTTGTAACGAATTGGCTCAAAAAGTACTGAACTGATTTGAACAATTCTTTCACTGTTGGGAAGCTACACTATTCCCGGGTGACATAAGGTATAATCTATACCCATGCGAAGCTGGGGCGGACCACTAGTGGTGCTATAAATGTTTTTATAATAAAATAAATTATTACTAATAAAATTCATCATCATCATCATCATTTCAGCCGTAGGACGTCTACTGCTGGACATAGGCCTCCCCCATCGATCTCCAAAAGGGCCGGTTGGAAGCGGCCTGCATCCAGCGTTTCCCTGCGGTCTCTTTTAGGTCGTCTGTCCATCTTGTGGGTGGACGTCCTACGCTGCGCTTACCAGTCCGTGGTCTCCATTACAGAATCTTTCGGCCCCATCGGCCATCTGTTCTGCGTGATATGTGCCCTGCCCACTGCCATTTCAACTTACTAATCCGGTGGGCTATGTCGTTGACTTTCGTTCGTCTACGGATCTCCTCATTTCGGATTCGATCTCGTAGAGAAACCCCGAGCATAGCCCTCTCCATAGCTCGTTGTGCGACTTTGAGCTTGCTTATGAGGCCCATAGTGAGAGACCACGTTTCAGTGCCGTATGTCATCACTGGTAACACACACTGGTCGAAGACTTTCGTCTTAAGGCACTGAGGTATTTTGGACGAGAAGACGTTGCGTAGTTTACCGAACGCTGCCCAGCCGAGTTGGATTCGCCGATTGACCTCTTTCTTGAAGTTGGACCTACCTAGTTGGACTGTTTGTCCTAGGTAGACGTACGCGTCAACAGCTTCAAGAACTGAGTTCCCAACTGATACTGGGGTGGGCACAACATGGATATTTGACATGACCTTTGTCTTGTCCATGTTCATTTTAAGGCCCACCTGTTGGGAGACTCGATTGTGGCCTTCGACTAATAAAATTGGTATGACTATAAATGCCTATAGTTATATTTTTAACTATATAGCTTTTCAGACAAACGTTGTCTTATCTAAACTTCATAGCAAAAGCTTTCCCTAATTTTCAATTTACTGGATTTTTTCTAATTTTCTTTTAATAAAATAAAATAAAACAAAAAAAATACAAATTGGTCAAGCCGTTTTTGAGTTTTATTAGCGAACAGCAATTGATTTTTAGAGTTCCGTACCACAAAAGGAAAAAACGGAACCCTTATAGGATCACTTCGTTGTCCGTCTGTCCGTTTGTCTGTCCGTCTGTCTGTCCGTCTGTCAAGACCCTTTTTCTCAAGAACGCGTAAAGGTATCAAGTTGAAATTTATATTAAATACTTGAGTTTACAGTTTCTTTTGGCTGTAAAAAAATAAAAGTTGTAACTCAACGCAATCAAAAGATATGAACGTTTATGTCACATATTTTGCGATTTCACAGGGGAATCAAAACCTATAGGGTACTTCCCGTTGACCTAGAATCATGAAATTTGGCAAAAGGTAAGGTCTCATAGCACATATATAGGAATAAATCCGAAAGTTACAAATTTGAAGTTATATCATTTAAATTATTATTATAATAATTATTTTGCTATTACAAACTTGCATTTTGTAGTTGGAATGTATGGAAGAACCTTATAGTCAACTACAATGTTAAGTTTGTCTTTTAATATTTCAACTTCAATTAGTTTTTTTTTTGGACTCGCGATCTGCGGGTTCCATCCAACGGAACCCTCAGAGCACGAGTCCTACTCGTACTTGTCCGGTTTTTTATATATGAGAAGATCGAACCGGGGATCTGAAAAATAAATAATTTGAATTTGAACTATTATCTAAAACAAATTATCGAAAAAATTATCAAATTATCGAATTTTATTATCGGCAAAAAGAAAAATATTAAGAAAACACAAAGATACTACAAAAAGATGCAAAGATACTTAAACTATGGATATTGGGTTGGCGCTTAAAATGTCCGAGCCATAAGTAAAGTAAAACCGTAGTACCGTGTACCTACAATCTACATAGTTAATATAAGTAGTAGTACCTATGTGACTAAAATTTATTGGTCGGTATTTCTAAAACGTATCTTTTATATTAGGTTCTTAAACTCAGGACACCTTTGACAATTTTTTTTTACCTTTATGCGATGCCCAGCTGATGTGAAATATGACGGCATAAGCGAGCATAATAATGTTTTCCGTCACGCCATACGAGTCGGTTTTAATACCAAGGCGCGCCAATAGATGTTTCACATCAAAAGGAAACATTAGTTAATATAATTGCTAACATGCATAAAATCTGCAAAACACAGTGATTACAATCTTCCAGCACGTAGTAAATAACGTATGCATGGTAATCTATCAGCTACAATAAAAGAAATGCACAGTAGGCATCCAGGTTAAACTGCGCTCTCAATGGGACCCCCATCAGGTTGCGGGGTAGGTAGGTATTTCATTAAAATAAATAACGTTATTATTTATACCCGTGTTTTTCGGGAGTGATGCTAGCTACAAATTATCGCGGACAATGCCCCTGCGGGACACCAGCCTTATTGAGTGCAGCCCGGGCAGATGGCGGGTTGAGAGCCCCTGCCAACGTAAACAATATTAATTTAAAAATATTTGTAATTACGTTTAGATTAGGTACTTGTACCTAAGCTACGAGCTATGGAAAGGGCTATGCTCGGGGTTTCTCTACAAGATTGAATCAGAAATGAGGAGATCCGTAGACGAACGAGAGTCACCGACATAGCCCACCGGATTAGCAAGTTGTAGTGGCAGTGGGCAGGACACATATCACGCAGAACAGGTGGCCGATGGGGCCGAAAGATTCTGGAATAGAGACCACGGACCGGTAAGCGCAGCTTAGGATGTCTACCTACAAGATAGACAGACGACCTTAAAGAGACCGCAGGGAAACGCTGGATGCAGGCCACTTCCAACCGGCCCTTTTGGAGATCGATGGGGGAGGTCTATGTCCAGCAGTGGACGTCCTATGGCTGAAATTATGATGATGATGATGAAGAAAAAGAGGAGCGATGGTGGCCGAGCGGCAGCATGTGCGCTTTACAATCTGACGGCACCCGGTTCAATCCTCGGCCCTGCACCAATGATTTATTTAGTAGGTACTTATCGTACATAAGTAATGTGCAGTTTCAATGCTATCGCTCAAAAATATGGTGAAGGTAAACATCGTGAAGGAACCTCGAAATGTCTAAGAACTTAAAAAAAAGTCCTAACTATGAGTCAGTCAGTCAGTAAGTCATAACATGACATTCACCAATATTCACTGGGCAAGCATCACAGAAAATATATATTTTTTCGTGATAGGCTGATTATACTGTGGAGAGTGTTCTAAGAGCACAGTAATCTTAACTTTTTAAAGTCATTCTTATGGTTTATATGAACTTAAATTATGCTTAAAATTTCTTTTACTTTCCACAGTATTAATACTATTATCGCAAAGAAAATTACTGTTTTGATACTATAAATTCCAACAAAAAGAAAGGAAAAAATAACACCAGGAAACGCGCACCAAAAAAATTAATGTCAGTGTAGAATAACTTTAAATTTTTGCCGTGCTAACTTACGAATAAAACCAGCCAAGTGCGAGTCGGGCTCGCGCACTGAGGGTTCCGTACTACCACAAAATACAATAATTATCAATTAAAAAACCGACTTCTTCTTGAGTCTTATTATGGATCAAAAAATACAGCCGTCAACAGGTAAGACGGACAGACAGATAGATAGCGTAGGCTTTGTAATAGGTCCTGTTTTCACCTTTTGGGCACAGAACCCTAAAAATAATAAATATTTAAAAAAATACATGTTAGGTACTTACCAAAATTTTTATATAAAATTATAAACATAATGGTGAATAATATTACCAACATGTTGAACTAAAGAACCTTGGAGAGAATATGGAGGCCAAGATTGGGGTCCATCATTTTGACCACTTTGGTAAAAAAAAAACTTAATAAATAATAACGTTTTAATATTACTTGCTAAGATGATTATAGGGAGTAATTAGTGAGCATTACTCCTTATAGATAACATCAGCTATCTGCCTGTGAAAGTCTCGTCAAAATCGGTCCAGCCGTTTTGGAGTCCATAGAGAACATACATACATACACACATCGCCATTCATATATTTACATGTATCAAAAGAAAAAGAAAAAACTACTTCAAAATTAGTAAATAAGCAATTTCGTTTACTTGGATGACATATTTTTCCAGTTATTTTGATTTAAAAACAAAACTACTGAACTAATTTTGATGCAATTTATATGGGATCAATCAGAAAGTATATAAATATATAAATAAAATAAAATAATTATCCAAATTGGTTTATAATTGACGGAATTATGAGCCTGAGGTAACAAACATTAATCCCCTTCTTTTTTAAGTCGGTTAAACCAGACTGCAAAAAGAAGCCTATGCCACTCTGGACATGAAAAATCTTACATAATATAAAGATCTAGCATAATATAAATAAACGTAAATTACCTACTTACTACTATTACCTTACAAGCATTTTTACAAAGTCATCTGCAGTGTACGAAAGCTCGTTGATGTCTATTGCTTGGAATGTTGCATGTACATTTTACGTCTACGTCTCGTAGCAATCCGTAGCACTATAATTTGTGTATGTTACTGTGTTATTTTATCATTTTGGAGCTTTTGGGTACACGATTAAAATGACAAACTAAACTCAGTCCAAGCATTTATTTGCTGTGACAGTTGCAATAACACTGTAAAAAGTTGAATTTTGTTTTTTGTATCTCCGATGTCATGTTCATGTTTTTCTATAGGTCTATAGTTGATAAAAATATTTCGATATGTCAAACCGTGATTAATACCTTAGTTACTCGTGATACTATCAATCTTACAACAATCTTACAACCATTAGTTTTTTTATAATTAACATTTGCTTCTTGCACATGCACAACACGTGAGACGCCAAAATCCTCGAAACCTAGAAGATTGTAGAAGAGGTAAGTAATGTTTAAAAAAATAATGTTACTTTAGAATAGAATAGAATAGAATATTTATTTATTGCCAGAAGTAATATACCATAACCTTAATTATACTAAGAAATAGCAAACACTAGATATTTGTTGTGTGTACTTTACGTGTATTTTAGCCGGAATAGTTAAGGTTTTAGGGTAAAAAGTTGTGTGCTCGTGTGTCTGTTACCATTTTTCTCCAAAACAGTGAAATTGGTAAACGGTGATTCTTGGCTATGCTTGACGAAAAATCTGTCAAGTCGTTTGAAAGTATGAGGTCTTTTCGAAGGGGTTTTTGTACTATATAATAAAGCAGACAATGACGTAATTCTGTTGTACAATTCTCTATTCTTTATACTAAAATAAATAAGCTCTAAAATTGTTGCCATCCTTTTCTGACGTATTGAAATGAAATGAGACGCTGATAATTTTTGTCCTGTCAGATTAGTTTAGAGAATGGTTCAACATAATTGATGCAAATTCTGCTGCAGCAGAGTATATGAGTCTTTTTACATTTTAGGGCTTAAAAAAGTTAAATGTATCATTGTAGTTAGTAATATTTTTTTACTGCAACGGTCCAACTATCCCAAACATTCAAAAGCCAGTTCCAAAGGTTGTTATTATACAATAACATAACATAATCACAAGTATTACCTCACACTTCATTAGAATAAAAAACTCACCTGTTCACCTTTTGGTCCTAACAGTACTAGTAATTAATTCGATTCGAATCCGTCATTCGATGACTATTGATATCGTGGTTTTGCTTTGCCGTGCCGACACAATCGAAGGCGATCGACTTTTTGCCGGCATCATTCGGAGAGGATTCGATTCGGATTCAAAACGTTTTCCTTGGCTTAAACATCTCTCATTGTAGATTTGAAAACATGTGGAGGTATGTACTATCGGGAAAATCTTAGCAAGGTATTTTTTTTACTACTGCCACATATGCGTATAGCGCTCAGACGATGGTATAGCGTCAATCAATATTGCAAAAAAAAACATCAAAGACTGTGGGAGTTTAAGGGCATTTATGGTGCAAGGAGTTTTTTTTTTTTCTGGAACAATATCTATTTTGCGTTGCTTTACGTAGTCAGTGAAGTAGTGCAAAGCTATTGTGGCTTCAGGTGGAAAAATCTTATTGTATATACAGAGAGATTATTCTATTCTACTCGCACTCTTCAAACAATCAAATGAGCAATACAATATGCAATCATTTTAACTTCTTGAACTTTTTATATAGCCCTCTTGCAAATTATCACAGCTTAGTAAGTTGTTAGTATAAAATTAGTGGATGCTGATCCGTACGATACGGACAAGTAGAAGCCAACTTTCGCAGTAGTTCATATTATAATGTGATGTGTGTTAAAAAGAAGCTGTAATAGCTTTTAAATTATTTCTATCTTAGATTAAGAGATTTTACCATTGATATAGAAACACGTGGATATTGAGTCTAATACAATATACGCCAAAACGTGTAGGTTCCTACTGCTTGGACACAGACCTTCTCTCAGAGAGAGAGAGAGAGAGAGAGAGAGAGAGAGAGAGAGAGAGAGAGAGAGAGGCAGATAGGCTCTAATCAAAGATTATATTATAACCCCCGTCATTGGCTCTAATCCACCATGCTGGCCCAGTGCATGTTGGTGAATATCATATTATTATGTCGTTCAGCGATGACATCAAAACAGCACGTAATTTATCTAAGTACTAAATAAATCATTAGCGCAGGGCCGAGGATCGAACCGAGAGCCGTCAAGTTGTAAAGCGCACATGCTACCGCTCAGCCACCATTGCTCTCATTTTTTTTTATTAGATACATTTTGGAATTATACTAACAAGCGGCATAATTTAAACCCCAAGTTGTTATATCAATATGACTTGCAAGAAATGTATAATAAATGCACAAATTATCATATAAGTAAATTTTAATTTGGTTTTGATGTACTTTTGGTGCAAAAATATTTGTGCACTAAATCCATATCCATGGGTTTAAATATCTTTAGATCCTACTGAAGCATTTATTCACCTGCCAAAACACTTGAGCGGTCGTGTAGTTAGGTTTTAATAAATTAATTGCTTACGTGCATCATATCTATGCATCCCCGCTGCGCTTCCATAAAAGCGTATGGAAGAAGCTGCAACATATACACGTAAATACATACGTACAGTACACGATATGTAATAATAATTTAATATGCCATTCACTCTGAACCAAATTGAGCAATTTATATACGTCGCCATGCGCATGATTCGTCTGATCGTGCGTGCACGCAAATAGGCTGGGAGCTGAATGATATTTTTATTATTCGAATTTAAGCTGCCGAACTACAAGTATTAAAATTATAATTGGTATTTGTACTGCTGCACTGCAAGTATTATAATTGGTGTTTGAACTAATATTTTGATGACTAGTCAAATTAAAGCGAACTGTAATTATTTAGGGAAATTAAATATATTTTTTTACATCACCATCGTCATAGTAATATTATAAATGCGAAAATGGCTTTTTCATGCAGAAATTCACGCGCAACAGTGCAATTATGGATCGACGTAATTTTTTTCAAGAGAAAGTCAGTTGGCCGGGGTGTGACATAGAATGTTTTATACTAGAAAAATTTACAGTTTCTTAGATAATGTCTACGTCGCGCGTCGGTGTAACCGCTAAGTGGAGCTAGTAAGTAGACAATATTGGATCGATCTATATGCATTGCAATATTGAATGATTTTTTTTTCAAAATTACGTGGCTTAGTTATATCTTATGTACGCCTTTGTAAATTACAAATCAGTGTTAAGTGCGGAAAGTCCCTTATTCAAAATGACTGTTATCTCTTGACCTAGCTGCAGTTATGAACCAAATAAACTTGCTTTATTAACTGAATACGTACCAGGTAGTGCTCGAGTTATTAACATTATAAAATGCTTTCTTTTTTGCTTTTGAGAATGTTTATTGCATCTCTCGACGCTTTATGAACAAGTAGCCAAAAGATGCAGATGAAAACAAACCACGATTCAATTTAACACGGGAGTTCGGGTCATATTCATACTTTTCATACAAACATTATAAAGAGGATATGTTTTCGCTGTAACTACTTTTATTCGAAAACTACTCCTTTGATTATGGTAAAATTAGCTTTATGAATGTCACTGTATGACGTTATGTTTTTACACTTTTATCACCTTTCACGTTGTTTCGTTTCGTTTCGAACACTTTTCAGTGTCCGTGGTCACAACTAATTGACTTATGTTATTTGATATTTCGATAAATATCATGATTTATTTTTTGAACCAATAAAATTAGTTATTCGTTTTTATTATCACTTCGAATATTAATAATGCCAATTTAAATATTTTGCTTAAAAGTAACCCGAACTCCCCGAGTGACAATGACCCGAATCCCGGTCACCCAATAACTTACTATTTATAAGTTTTATTACAATTACATGTCATGATAATTCAATTTTGCATCAAAAAAACGGTTGCATTATATCGCAACAATAACCTACGTTTGTACTGTTGGAATTTAAAGTTTCTGATGTAGCATAGTTGATATAAATATACTTATTACTATGGCTAGGAGAATTAATACTTATAGTATGTCTTCTGTGCTTATCTATACTAATCTATATATCTATATCTATATAATAATATTATAAAGAGGAAATATTTGATTGTTTGTTTGCATTGAATAGGCTCCGAAACTACTGAACCGATTTGAAAAATTATTTCACTGTTAGGAACCTACACTATCCCCGGGTCACATTCATCTCACTATCACTATCCATCATAGGCTATACTATATTATATATATTTTTTAATTGGTTTCCTTAATAATATTTCAATATAATTTAACCCAAGGTGTAAAAAAATAAGACTTACACCCGTGCGAAGCCGGGATGCGTTGCTAGTATTCAGATAGCCCGTTGGCCCAGTTGGTAGTGAACCTGCCTTCTGAGCTTGGGGGCGTGGGTTCGATTCCCACCTAGGACAAACATTTATGTGATGAACATTTGTGTTTGTTCTATATATGATTGTTAATATCTATTTAAGTATGTATTTTTAAAACTATATATGTCTGTATATCAGTCTCTGGCAGCCATATCACAAGCTATGCTTAGTTTGGGGTCAGATGACCGTTTGTGCAAAAATGTCCCGAATATTTATTTATTTATTTAGTATTACATCATTAATCTACTATGGCAATGCTCTTACATGTATCTATGCCTAGAAATATGTCATAACATATGCACAAAATAAATCATTACAGATGTAATGATTCCACTTACTTCGACACGATATCAGTCATTATGTCCGTCTATTATTTAGATATTTTAATCAAGACGATAGATTGTTACACATCGCCATAAAGGAAGGTAATTAATAATAACAGATCGACGGAACGCGCCCGCGCCGGTGTTGCCACATGCCGCCGAAAAAACACCATTAGAAATGGAACGATTTGAAACGGACTCCGATGTAAAACGATGACTTTTGTTCATCTCAGCCCTTTTTGCCACAAATTCAGCGTGTATTTCTGTTGATTTGCGGCACCAGGACCTAAAACAGCAAAAAACAACATCACCAAGTCAAAATATCCTTAAAATAAGCTTTTAGTTCGCGATTCATCAATAAGCAACGATTGACATAAACATTTCGAATAAACTTAATTTATTGGAAGTGTTTTTCTCTTGGCAGTCTCATTGGGTATATTAACCACAAACGATGGTATTTGCATTGTAGCAAAAACTTTACATTTGTAACTATATATAACGTAACTGAATAAAACATGTATTTTCGTGTTGTTTCTAAACCTCCTTATCAGCCTCTTGTAAAGCCTCTATCGCTTTACTACCGTGTAATTGGGACTTGACCGTGATTGAATTGACTTGTGAGTAAGTAAGTGTGAGTGTGATTAAGTATATGTTTTATAATTTTTGGCCACGCCATAACTTGAGAACGACTTTACCGATTTTTAAATATATATATATTTTATTTTAAAGTTTTCTAATATGTTTTTTGTAGAATGTTCTTACGAGAAGAATAATTTTTTAAAGTTTTCTAATATGTTTTTTGTAGAATGTTCTTACGAGAAGATAAAATAAGAAAATTGCACAGAAAATTGGAAAATTTCAGAAAACTTAACGACGATTTGAATTCGCTTGTGAAACCGCGGGGCGCAGCTAGTATTTGATAAAACTTGAAAATATTTAAATTCTTTACACTGTCAAATACACAAGATGTGGAAAGCCAAAATCCTCTTAGGGGAAAGAAAAAGGAAACATTTAATTCAACTATTCCACGAGCGCTACAAGTGCTATGAAACCTTACATTTACCTACTAATACGAGTACATATAGATAGGTATAACGGCAGGAACCACGATATCATTAGTGAGAAAATGTTATATATTGACCCTTATAGGTGTCGTTGGACTAATTATCCGGCAACTACGTATCGATAAGAGTATTCTCAGGTGAGCGGTCGAAGGTACCATCATCAAAGAGTACAAAGGCTGGTAATTCAACTAGCGCGGTAGATACCGCGACCGCGCCCAATCGAGCCGCCGCGGCCGCCCACAAAAACCGATCAAAGTAACCGCACCACCACGAATCGAACGCGACAAATTGACTCCATTCTCGAAATAGACCAATCGCTCAAAAAAGAAAACACCGAGATAGCATCACGAGAAAGCAATCCACGACTAATTGCTCTTTTTAAAACGTTTTCTCGGCTAAATGCACTCGACGGAAATAACTTCGAAGCGATAAATGTAAAACATAGAGGTGCTATTTACATAATCAACAGACGCCGTTATAGTATCCAATTTATGGACCATATTATGCTCTATGATTATGCATACGAAGTTAAAAACTTTTAAAACAATTTTATCTAACTTTTAATGCTGGACCGTAAAATTATAACTGCGATAGATAAAAATAATGATCCATGAAAACAATAATGTATTTGTTTTATTGTGTTAAAAAACATGTGCAAGTTGGACTCTAGTATCAAGGGTTCCGTACCACCACACAATATAGTTTTGATGTGTTTTTTTTTTCTTTCTTTTCGGATTGTTAGCCCGAGTTCGATTCACACTAGCCCAATTTTTATTATTTGTGTTTTAATTTAAAATTTTCACCATAACACATCATGTTTAATGTTTGAATGTATTATCGTTTTTTCAATATAGTAAAAACGTTGACTTAAAACTATTTTTTTATTTATTTACATGAAACAATTTTTTTTATACACGCTGACTTAAGACTAATTAATTTTTATATTTAAATGTTTTAATATATTTCTTGTATAGGAATTGCCATTAATTTTACTTTTATTTTATTTGTTATGATATCCGCGACTCAGTGTAAATAGAAGTAGTATCTATTTACTCTGAGATCTGCCAAAATATATTTAAATATACATATAAATATACAAATTCTGTGAAAGTTAACCGCCAAAATATTACGGTTCAAACAACTCTTTCATGGTAAGACGGGCATTCGGACATATACCTCTACTTAGACGAGTAAGAAAGTGCCGTTGAAACCCTTTGGGCACGGAACCCTAAAAAGCATACTTTTGTCAAGTAATATTTTTATGTCATATAACTTGCGCCTACTTCCTACCTCATCATCATTATCAGCCAGAAGACGTCCACTGCTGAACATAGGCCTCCCCCTTTAACCTCCACACTGAACGACAGCCTGCCTTTTGCATCCACTGGATGCCCGCGACTCTCACAATGTCGTCGGTCCATCTAGTGGGAGGCCTACCTACGCTGCGTCTTCCGGTTCGTGGTCTCCACTCAAGAACCTTTCTTCCCCATCGGTTATCGGTTCTTCGAGCGATGTAGCCTGCCCATTGCCACTTCAACTTGCAAATTTTAACAGCTATGTCGGTGACTCTGGTTCTTTGGCGAATATCCACGTTCCGGATTCTATCGCGCAAAGAAACTCCGAGCATAGCTCTCTTCATTACTTCCTACCTACTTCCCTGTAATTTGATAAGTAGGTAGGTTAATGATAATCGTCTAAGCTACGCAGCATAATAATACAATTTGGTAAGGTTAGCCAAATTGAAAAGAAAAATGCTTCATCAAATGTCAATATTGTGGTGAATCTATGAAAACAAGACGCGTAGCGTAATCACGCACAAAGTAAAGTGACCAAAATACAGTATGGACATCGTGGACTAATTATCCATCATAGACGACATAAATAACAACATAACAAAACTAAACATCATAATAATCTTAGGTAGGTAGTCTATAGTTATAGAAAACTAGTAGGGCCCCGTAGTTTTACCTGCTATCTTACTGAAACCATGTTTTTTCCGGCGTAAGGTTATTGGGTGAGTCCAGGGTATAAGCTACCTCCATTCCAAGTTTCATTCAAATACATTCAGCTGTTAATGAGTTAACTGCGAACAAACATACACGCATACAAACAAACTTACACATTTATAATATTAGTGTGATGTGACAGAGTAAAGCGTGATTAGTTAGATCAGGCGTTCATTAAGAAGCGAAGGTTCATTATGAAATCTAGAAAAACTCAATTAAAAAGTCTAGAGATTTTTTGTGTAAATTTACATTGTAACTAGTGTAATAACACTAAAGATTTATAATCTTTTATGTTTCTTGAGAATGTATTTAGTGTAATTTTATATTGTTACTAACGTGTAATTTTTTACACTCGAAGATTTTTATTTTTTTTATGTTAAATACATATTATTTTTATGACTTAACACTTGATTATAATCAGTCCAACTTTTTCGATACACATAGGTACACACTTTAACTTATAAGGCCCCTCTTTTGCGTTGGGGGTTAAAAAATGTGTGTGCTTTAATACCACACGACAGAAGTGAGAACTTCGTCAAGGTTGACTCTCTCGCTTTAGTCGACTCGAGCCGACTTTACCCGAACGAGTATCAAGGCGTGATGGTCACGCGAGTTCAGTTCTTTTAACCCATTCCAAAAAGTGCCCAACGTGCCGAAAGAAGTTGTCACTTTAATAAATGTAAAATTTAGTAGTGTCCATACTGTTACTGTTTATATTTTGTCGACCGTAATTGATTGCAATTCTGCTGGGGTGCGGGGTATTCTTATCTAGATCTCCCTAATCAGCGCTATTGAGGTAGCTTTGGCCTCCAGATATAATATATCAGATTGTTTATTAAGTAACGCGAATAATGATTCTTGATTCTGTATCGGAGGTGGGTCATTAACGCTATTGACAAATTTTGCGGTTGTATTTTTTGTTGTGATGGAGAGATAACTCGCCTTTTGCGTTTGATTGCTTATTTTGTGGGATTTTGGATATTTTTTTCATGACAGTAGCGTCCTTTTGAACCGTTTGATGCTCGGAGTCAAAAGTAGCACATTCCAAGCTTATTAAAGTGTCTAGATTGATCTCATATAGCTAATAAAATTTTGTCAGGTTTTGACCGTTAACTGACATAATTATCCAAATTAATTAAGCAAATTAGTTAATTGAATTAATTTGGAAATTCTATTCATATGCTATTATTGAATATGCAGACAAATAAATAAGCAGACAATAACGATGTTTGTCATGTTTTTATTGAGAAAAATATGTTTTTGATTACCGTGGATCAAAATTAGGGGCGGCCACGCCTGCGCACGCCCACGCACGCCTTCGGCTCCAGAATGTATACTTTTAAAAATCTCCCACAAAAAAAATACATTTTAACTGTTTCTGTAGGATGACGTGCTACAAATATACACCTGATTTCTGCAGACAAATAAAGTTCTTACTTTATTTAATTTTGTACACATGTAATCAGTGACAAAGATCGGCAAAGTGCGAGTCAGCTTCGTGCATACAGAGTTCCGTACCAATTAAAAAAATATTGAAGGTTGTCCCATACATCGGTCTACATCACTGTGTGTATTATAACTACAAAATGTTAGTTTGTAATAGCATTTTTTTTAATTTATAACTTCATGTTCACGATTTTCGGATTTTACCCTTTACATGTGCTGTAAGACCTAGCTTCTTGCCAAATTTCATTATTATAAGTCAACAGAAAGTACCTTATAGGTTTGATTTGTTAGTTTGCGATCAAAATATGTGACATTAATTGCCGTATATTCTGATTGCGTTGACTTAGAGCCTTGAATTTTTACACTTTCAAAGAACCGTAGATTAGTAGGTATTCGATATAAAATTCATTGTAATACCTATACTGTTCCTGAGAAAAAGGGTTTTAACACACACGGACAGACAAACGGACAACAAAGTGATCTTATAAGGTTATAGGAAGTCGACGCAATCAAAATATACGGCCGTTTATGTCACAAAATATCTATAAGAGTTCCGTTTTTTTTTCTGAGGTACAGAACCTCAAAAACTATATTGTTATTGCTTTTACTAACACTCGAAGCCTAAAACTAAATCCCAGAGGTGAGTTTTAAATTGGTTTAAGTGGCTACAGTGACCACATTTTAAGTAATAATTAGTTCGCTAAATACCATCACTTCACGGGTTACGAGCTGGGCAATATAGCCTCGGTGGTGTTGTAGAAAGGCACTTATGGCTCCAGCGTTTTTCCTGGCGTTATGGGAGCTCCCGCGGGGCCCGGCGGGGCTCCACCCGCCCCCACTTAACACAATTTATTACGCGACCCTTTAATAAATAAATAAGGAAAATTCAATGATATACAACCGCGGCGCGTGCTGCGTTATACCGACAGTTTTCCCATCGCCTCCTATAGTGAAAAATTGCCTTAATTTTGGAAAATATAACGATATTGCTGAACAGCAGGTAGGTAATGCAGAATTAAGTTTACTGCTATAAATAACATTTATTACTCAATTTATAAACTAGATGACGCACTTAATACGTTGGAGGTAAGGAACAGTGCAGTGGGATAATGGCTGTGGATGATGATGATGATGATGACGATGAAGAAAGTAAAAATATTTTTTTCATTATAATAAGTATCTTTTGTACTCATATAATCCCTCCTCATCCTATAAAAGACGAACGTCTCGATACTCCAAGGACTTGGCATCAAGCAGCGCTTATTTTCCACAGTACAGTTTCGGATACTAGCCTTCTTCGGACACGCGGTATCAACAAACGTTAAAAACGCGCAGTTCGGATAATCACGCGAACGTGAATCTTAACGCGCCCAGATACGGTTTGCGGTTGCGCAACATTTTTTCATCACCTAAACTAGATTGCTTTAAACAGCTAGCTGATAGCCTTACCCTGATCAAATATATCTATAGAAAATGCAATTTCTGTAAATAATAGTTCTGTATTTTTTATTCAAAATAACCGCTACAAATTTTGAAAAACTCTACATTAACTGATTACCTTCTATTTACAAATGTAGTTATTCGTAAAACTCGCAAAGAGAGGGTTTGAGGGTGGAGTTCCTGAAATTACTGACATAAATAAACAATTTTAATTACACGTTTTACATTCGTGTTGTAAATTACGACTTTATTTTTAAATTTTATGCCCGAAAATTCAGATGCCTAAAATTTAACAATGCATTTTGTATATATAACGTTTTCTATTTACTACGATTTTCCGCTGAGTCCGACGATCATTTTGTCCCTACAATAGAGCCGGCACAAAAAGTACAAACTCATTAGTAAGGCGACCGGGAGCGCAGGAATTAATGAAGGTGAACAATAATTTAGGGTTTAATTAAAAGTGCGCCCCCCGCAGGGTATGCCCCCGCATCCCCGCTACGGCCCGAGTCTCGCCTAAATTATTATATAAACATAATTTGTGAAAGCGGTAATTTAATAAAACTAGACCCTGGAGGTGTTCACAATGAGTTTCGGAAGAGGCACTCAAAATAAACAACCGCTGCCAGTTTTGCTGCGTTTTGAAAGGAAATCATGATTCTATAGGTACCCATAAGTTTCCTATGTAAGAAGATAATTTTAAAGCCACGGACATTTTGCTAAGAAGATTACTGACTTTCCTATTTAAATGAGAATAGCAAACGCAGTTCAATTGTCCACTTCCAACCATCAAATTTTACCACAGGTGAGCTGGCACTCCATTTTTCCAACTAGCCACTAGTGACAAAATAACACTCTAGTACTACCATATCACCACCAGTAGTGAAAATTGTCTCTAATCACTGATGATAACATGCCCCAAAATATACCTTCACCAACAAACAAAAAAATTTGGTAAATATCTTCGTGACTATACGAAATAAATAAAAATTGAACCCCCGGCCTATAGTTTAATAATTATTTAAGTTGGACCACCACCACTTACTAATACTATGCTAATTCTGAATGGTGATCCAACTTTTTTATTTAGTAGTCACAAAGATATTAGTTTTTTTATATTCAATTCAAATGTATTACGGGAGTATAAATGAAACTCGCACAAATGTGTGATGGCTAGAACGCAAAGCAATGGGTTTGTTACGCAGACTCAAGTTTTATTAAAAAAACAATACTTTATACTCTAACAGACTAGACTCTATTCAAGACTAAATTTTTTTATGCCATATGTGCCATAGGTGGCAAACATGCTGGCGGCCCACCGTCGCTTATGGATACCTGCAACACCAGGGGCATCACAGATACGTTGCCGACCCTTAAAGACCCTATTAACAGCCTTTTTGAAGAACCATGTTATAGTTACTCGGAAATGCGGCTCATTCCGCAAACTGCAAGTGTGAGGCAAAAAAGAATGCGTAAAGCGCATGGTGTGCGATTTCCACCGATCTATGATAATATGTGGATGAACTTCAGGCGGTGGCGGCTAGTGCGATGATAAAACCGCGATGCTGGCATCAGATGGAACAGTTCTTCAGAACTTCCCCACTAATATAGCTACTAACATTTACTACTATATACTACTTATATACTATATTCATCCAAATTAATTCACTAGGTATCAGAAGATACCTTCTCCATATCCATGATTTATTAGTATTTCTCAGTTTTTCCTTCATAAAAGCGGCACGTCTGCTTTTTTCAATTGTGCAAAAACCCTGAATCAATAAAAAAAAGAACATAACATTAAACGGCTCAACATAATTTGATTAAACATAGTTAAAAACCACCGCAATTAAACACATCCAAATGAGAAAAATAAAATACATCCAAATTGGTCCTCTAGAGAAAACTGGTACATTCATGCAAACATAATTATACATACAAGTTTAATAACACACAAACTCTTGCCCCAAATGCATTTCGGGGTAAGATTATTATTTTTGTAATAGAATTAGGTATGCGTTTGGCGACCAACTAGCCCGATCAAAAAAAAAACTAAAAAGAGACAGAAGAAAATAAAGAGAAACAGAGTGGTAGTGGGAAACGAAAAAATACGTTCTGTGGGCTCTTTCGTGTTGTTTACTCATGATATACCGACTCGCACTTACACCACATCTTGCATGTCAAAGAAATTAATTCAATCAAAAATTCTTCAATAATCAACACTACTAGTTTACTTTCGACTTTGATTTTAAAGTTTCGTATATTTAAGCACAACAATTCCCCAACAGTAAGTGCGAAACACTTGTGCGTCAACGTCTTTTCTCACAGGTATCGGGTTCGAACCACGTTGACCCCAAGCGCTAAGAGAATGGCGATCATTCCAAAACACTGTTATTACGGACACAATGGGACTGATGAAGGGGACCACATAATGCACGCTGAGCTTAATGCAGATCGCGACGATAAAAGAAATTGCGCTTTATGAAGCGAATTCAAAGTTTGCTACTTACTTAAATTGCTAGTGGATATTTAAAAAAACGTATACATACTTAAATTATAAACAAGATAAACCTAACGATATATGTCAACACTCAAGAACTATTTTTTTTTGAAGCTGCAATTTGTCAGGTAGATTCTTTACGGAGAGTAGAGATATGCTAAGAAAGAGTTATAGGCGGCAAACGGGATTTTAAAATTCATATTATGTCTACGTGTACGAAGTTGCGTACTACCGCTTCTTAAGTATAACGATGAAGAATAATTATATTGATATGAAAATGACGCCGAAGGTCCCCAAAGTATTTGCAATTCCAAAAACTGTATAAAATTTCATTCACGAACACCATTTCTAATAAAGTGTTTTAGCAGAAATGGTAATGGGTGAAAAAACAACCAATGCCACATGTTAGGTTAGCTTAGGTCTCGTTTGTCGCATTTACAGCGCCGTGCCACCACCCTTGGAGCCCAAGACAATGGCGCAGCACTGAAACACGAAACCGAGCGGAAGTGCGCGGACCCCCGGGATGCGACGATTTTCTTGCGCTCGCGTCTCTACACTTTAAAACATTCTACTGCGAAGAGGGCTAATGGGCACCAATGGAATTTTTGTTATCGGCTACGCATTGAAGTCACTCGCGGCTCATTGTTCAACCGTATAATTATCCGCATTGTTGCGCGTAAAATCAAAGAATATGTTATATTCATTTCCCCTGACTTTTGACTTGGAACGTATTGAGTAAACTCAATGGAAGACGGTTAAATCTTCTCACGAGCTGTTGCTTCTTTGAGTATTATTGCGATTAACGATTATTTTATGTATTGATCGGTAGATAAGCATTTCTATGTTTTTTTTTATATTAGTCAAATATATCTATATACCTACATATTTTACAAACATGTCATCATGGAAGTAAAGCAGATACGGGTTGGTAGAACCGTAAATAACGCAAAGCTATAGCTATCAAGCCCGCGTGTTTTGTCACTAGAAAATTGCGTTTTTTAAATAAAGCAATCAAAGGAGTTTCACTAAACTTGGTTTGTTTGTTCCAATTACAAAAATGTGGAGATATCTTGTAAGAAAATGCAATTGTTTTATAATATTAGTTACCTACAGGTAAGGACCTTTACATACTAAAAAAAATCTTTCACGAAATATTTCATCCTAATAATCCACATCCCTACTTATCCCAATGCTGGGTATATAGGCCTCTCTCTTGCTGTGCCAACCCTCGATGCTGTCCTAATTCGGTTCAACCTGCGATGATGACGATATCTTCAAAAGATTCAGATAAACCCTATCAATGATGCTGTCTCCATACTTTTCGGATATTGCTTTCAAGCCTGCTATTTCTGTCTTCTTTTAATTGTTTATTGGGACTTATCGCGCATTCTTTTAGTTAGGCAAAAGTAATTACCTTTCGTTCGACGTTTCATTCAACCATGTTACAATGGCCGGGGTCACGAGCTAACCGAAAACTGCGGATGAGTCCGGCGAAAAGAGCGGGTGTTTCGTTCTTCTACCCTCACCGGGGGCCTAACGGGCTCCTCATTACACGGACTCAAACTAATCTTAAAAATAGCGCAGTTCGGAAAATCATGCGAATGTGAACCTTAACGAGCCGAGATACGATTTGCGGTCGCGCAACATTTTTACCTACGCAACACCTAAACTGAATTGCTTAAAACAGCTAGCCGTAAGGCCCGGATCTTGGAAATACTACACTGACTGTATCGATAAATGTCATAGTACCGTGGTTTGTACACTTGCTTAAAATGGGATTCCACGACGCCGCGATATCTTAAATCCATCCGATAATCTTACACCAAAGTATAATGAATGGACGGGCCATAGCCATTGAACTTTCTCAGTAAAAACGAGTCAAAACTGTTGGACATATACTTCAAAACCTAATTATAACCATGTACAGTACATTTGTTACAAAAAATAGATAGCAGCTTTTTGTTGTCTATTTACACTTCGGGAAAACACACGAGAGCATAATTTTGCCAAATGTCTCGTGTTGCACTTCTTACGGCTAGAGACCGACTGAAACTAAGTGAGCGCCGGCGATCATTTTGTAATTTTCAAAAATGCGCTTCTGGGCCCATCCATTCATTTTATTTTGGTCGAAGCCGATAAATTATGTAAAACATGACTGTGTTCTAATCGCAAAAGCTTAAAAGTTACTATGCAGGTCTTCTAATTCTCGTTAGGAATCGATTAGTGCCACTTGAAAATCAAGTTCCATATGCTTCGACTACCATTGAGATCAAGCACTAGCACTTATTACAACAGTACTTAGGATACTAAGTGCTCGTACTTGGGACCCTCCATAGTCCATAGTGACAATTGGCGTCACGTGCGCCGAGTCAACGGTACGTAGTAATGATAATTTTACCTCCCGTGATCATTTTGCCCATTGTTCGTTTATTCTTCGACATTGGTGAGGTTTTCAAGTAGGTATTGGTGTTAGTTCGTTTGAACGATAAGATCCTATTGACGCGTGCGCAATGATTTTTGAAGATATTGCCCAGCAGGTGATGTATTTTCTGATTCAATTGATCGCAAGCTCTCGCAGACAAAATTCAATATTCAAAGCTAATATCGTATAGGTATACCTATATAGGTAAAAGGGGTAGTTCTGAATTTTCACACAAGTTTGACTCGCCTAAACCTTTTTATCCTGCTTAAAGTGTAATTTATCAAATTGGGCAACATTTTCAGGCAATTTCTTATCTAAAAAAAACACTGTATCTACATTAATAGTTATTTGTTATACAAGAGTGCAAAGTTGGTTTTTAACCGCGTGCTCAATTTTGATGACCGAGCAAGCAAAGGATTATAATATTATAAAAACAAAAAGGCACGAGGTGAAAAATCTTTGCACTCGAGTGCAACACGCAACTTTTCATCCCACATCAGCGAGGAAATGACTAAATGTAAAAAAAACATTTGCGCATTATTAACAATTTTAGTCAATTCTGTTGGCGTCAAATAAACTTCCTCGTCGCTAGAATCACTCATTTTAGGTTTTTCACTTGTTTTCAAGTTTCTTGTTTTTAACCTATGGTTTTAACAATATAACGTGAAAAGAAAATGGCGCGCGCAAAGCAAATTTAAAAAAAGTACATCAAGAAGGTTCTGAGTCTGAGTTTTTAACAAACTAATAAAGGTTGTATGATAAATTCGGCACCATAGAGGTAGAAGTAAATAGGTTTAATGATGTTTTGAATTCACAAACATAGTGCACACGATGTTCTAAATTTAATTTACTTTATCTATTAGCGGATAAAAACGGCTTTTGCACTCAGGTATCGAAGAGCAAAAATACTCTTTCCGAGATGAAAATTTCTTTGATTTTGGGAAACTAGCAGAATACCAAAATAAAACAAAAAGGTTGTATAAATCCTTTTTAACAAATTTTCTTTATCAATGTATTTAAATAGGTACGAGATAAGTAGGTTAAAGATAATATGGTACTAAAATTAGAAAAACACCGTCCCTATAATATAAATCACTATTTTAACGGCCCTCTTAAAATAAATCCCATACAAAATGATAAAAACCGAAGAAAACACATTTTGTGCGGTAAATTATCTCTTCAATATTTTCGTATAAATTACTGTCATTACCCGCCAACTCATAACGACTTTAGTCGACCGACGAATTTAGTAGTCAACTTTTTTCAACAAATATAATTTGTTTGATTTGTAAAGAGTGAATAGTTTGGTGTGCGCTTGCGCCGCGTTTGTATGACACTCGGCGACCCATTGTTTGGTCTTCGCGGGTGATCACGGAACCCCGCGATTTTCTCCGCAGGGCTCCGTTAAAGACCCGCCATGGGTCTGGAGTCAACGAATGTGCCGTTCAACTGTCACCGGAGAATAGACTCATGCCCTTTGAACGCTGTTATTATTAGGGCTCGACAATGTCGTATAGTAAAAAGGAATATAAAATGGACCAAATTAATAAGCATGTTATTGAATGGAATTTTTACAATATAAAAAATTTACAAAGTTTATCTTGAAATCTTGATTACTGATTTTAGAAATATACTGGCAAGTTATGAGTTTTTTTTAGTAATAATGAAATAATGTCTTACGTAGTTCTTTCTTAGGTACACAACTAAGACAGATATTATTTTTAAAAAAAACGCACACTGTGCTACCGAATGTTTTATTTTTGTTGTTTGTTTATTCAATGGTATGGCCTCAATTTACGTAGATAGGTAGTCTTTTAAAGGCACTTCTCCAATGTTTTGCTTACTGGCCAGCATTACGAAAATTAAAACTACAACACCGGATGTTTTTGCGTCCCATGACCAATCGCTGTGGACGTGTCGCAGTGGGCGACCAACTCCCAAAAACTTTTAGCGGAAACTCAGATCAGTGCCCCCAGCATGTCTCTTTTGTTTGAGGATAAAAAGATAGAGTCAGTTATGATTGTGATTGCGTGAAATTGAGATCAACTGTACAATTTCTTGCCACTATTGGATGCTTTGGAGTCAAAGAAACTAATGTTTTTATATTCTGAATAAAAACACACGACAGTACAAATCAGTAAGAATTCAATCATACACAATTTAGTCACGTGTTTACCATGCCAGCTTCAATATATTTTTGTTTATAGAAATCGGGATATAGATGATAAAAGAAATCATCGAAAACAATTCTATATAGAGGGAGTAATCGCGTAACAAACAAAACATGTAGTCGAATTGATAGCCCCCTCCTGAAGTCAGTTAAAAACAAGAATATAGGCAAGTTTACTTTACACTGTGTCGTTCCTTTTTCATCATTTAGCAAACCAATATATTGTACCTACGATTATATAACTAATAGGTAGGTATACCACGATGCGATGAGATGCGAGCGATCGATGGTAGCTGAGAGGTAGCATTTGTGCTTCACAATCTGATGGCACTCGGTTCGATCCTCGACCGATGACTTATTTAGGACCTAAATAAATAATCTGCGGTTTTGATGCCATCGCTCAGAAACGGTGAAGGAAAACATCGCGAGGAAGCCGGTATGTCGAAGAACCTCAACAGATCAAACACATGAAATTCATACACGAACATATGGTCATTAGGACTCATCCTCTCTCTCTCTCTCTCTCTCTCTCTCTGAAGAAAGCCTGTGTCTCAACAGTGGGAACATGATAAGGGCTGATAATGATTATGAAGTACATAATAAGTATACCACGTAATCCCACGACAGAGTAGGTAGGTACAATACTTACTAGCGACACTATAGAGACCAAACTCTGGTTTAAGCATGTCAGCCTTGCTTACAATCTCAATCTGAATATTGAGATTTCCTCTTAGTAGTGCACAACTTCTACTATTCTTTAGGATTGAAAGTAGCGTCTTGCAACTAAGCAACAACATCAAACTTAACTAAGTAAAACTTGTAATTTACATATATTTTTTTGTTTTCGAACTGTCTCCAACTAAATCGCGTTTGTTGTAAATTATTTTAGTTTTTAGATGGATATAAAAGTGGTCCCGACAAATGCGCGAGCGCAGCGGGCATCAGCGGGGCGCCGCCAACGGTCCGGCCCATTGCATATAAATACAACTACAAACAGGAATATTTTTGGTTACAATATTTTTTATTAACTAAAATTAATTTATTCATTCAAGCTCATTCTAAATATTAAATTCACTACCAAATTGCTTCTCTATACGCATGCAAAACTAGGCGTAGGCCGACCTGGCCGAGTATTCATGCATAAGTGGCTACCATAACTAAAGTTGTAGGTACTTTATTACTTCGACCAAAATAAAATGAATGGACGGGTTCAGAAGATGCGCATTTTTGAAGATTACAAAATGCTCACTTCGTTTCAGTCGGTCTCTAGCCGTAGGAAGTGCGACACCAGTCTATTGTTACATGATAACGAAACATCTGACAAAATTATACCTTCGTGTGCTTTCCCGAAGTGTAAATACACAACAAAAAACAGCTAGCTATTTTTTGTAACAAATGTACTTACTGTACATGGTTGTAATTAGGTGTTGAAGTATATGTCCGACGATTTTGACTCGTTTTTACTGAGCAAGTTCAATGGTTATGGCCCCTCCATTCATTTTAGTTTGGTCTAAGCTTTATTGAGATTACTTAGGTACATTATAGAAACAACTTATAATCAAACACGATGATAGATTACGTAGGTAGGTACCTATATTTTACATATTTTCTTTTAATAGCACCGTGAATGAGTACCTGTCCAAGACAAACCTAACCATTTGGTTTTTGGTACGACTTTAGTTTAGAGAATTATTGTATACATAAATGTTTAGTAATTATTTGTAAATAGGTATTCTATCAGATGTATTCCGGAGAGTGTGCATCAAATCTGCATGACCTCATTCCTTACTGCCCATTTAACTTTCGGACGGTCAGGACGGGCAAGAAAAGGAGACACCGTTTCATGGGTGAAATTCCAAAAAACCGAACGAAGTGCTCTAGTCTGATTCCATTTTTATTGTGCGAACTGCTAGACTGTGCAATGCGTTGCCTGAATGGGTGTTCCCCGATAGCTACAATCTGGGTGTCTTAATGCCGCGAGTAAAGCGGTTTCTTGCAGACAAGGGTGTTCTATCGCAGACCACATCTAACAGCATCAGGCGAGATGGCGGTCTTGCGCTTGACCGTCATCAAGCTTGATGACCTTTTAGTTAAAAAAACAAAACTAATAATCCAATACTAAAATACCAGGATCTTTGTATTATACGGACTAGGAGCAATACTTATGCCCTGCCCAAGTTTAGAATGCGCTAGAAATAGATTGTTGACAGCCTGATGGTAACACGAGTATCTGTAGGTAGGTAGGTACTTGGACCGAAATTCATGAAATAAAATAGAAAATTATGTTCAGTTTCCATCGTTACTCAGCGACAAATTGACGATTAATCGTGGTTTATTGCCGCTTTTATCACTTGTTATTGAGGGTTAGAATTGTAATGTCTTTGTCATGACTTTCGTAAAGGTTTCCAAAGGAAACGTAGCCACCTATCTTGTAAATATGGTTCTTACAGGATAGGTTTTTTTCTAAGCGCATAATTATAGGTAGTAAAGATGGGTTATTAGTTTCTTCGCAAATATTTGTGTTACGATTTTCTATATAGGTGGTTGCATCGATGCTACATCGTGATAAAACAACTCAAAGTCAAATTAGTGTATAAAAAGCGTGGTGGTTAAAAAATATTTAAAATCGAGAAATGAGCGATGGTGGCGGTAGCATGTGCGCTTCACAATCTGAGGGCACCTGGTTCGATCCTCCGGCCTGTATGATCTGCAGTTCACCGTCCTATCTCTCTGAGAGAAGGCTTGTGACCCAGCTTTTGATCATATATAGTTTGGATTTGCCAACTCAAGCCCTTACCAAAAAAAGGTCTGCCAAAAAAAACTGAAGGGGGCAAGGTAAGTACGTATTGCACACACTGACATATTCTTGCTAGTTCTACAAACGCACACTCCAATATTGAGCGGCACACTACCGCAAACGAGATGATCAAAATGACATCAAATAGATGTTCAAGGGGGGTGGAAATGTTAAAGGGGGAAACTATAGGTATAACACTTCCTACAAAAATAAAATAAGCATTAAATTTTTCATTACAAAATAATACGTGATAAGTCCCGCAAAATCGCGAAAGTTTAAAAATTAATATAAAACTTCCTTTTATTTTTTCTGAGCTCCCAGCGTTGGGAACATGAAAGGCATTAATGATTGCAGATATGAGGCAATGATGATTTAAAATTAGTACATTGGAAAAAAATCTTAAGCCAATAAAACTCCATTGTGTAGATGTTTTGGCCCAAAACTCCATGCGCGATCCATGAACCATGCTATCTGCAGATAGTTCAACTGTTTTTTGAACTTGGGGTTCACTGGACCTGAAATCGATAGACACTGTTCAAAAATAAAAGTAAAAATCTTTTATTTGTTTTAAACTTTGTTTTACAAAACAAAGTTTTATTCTAATTTTAAATTGTAAGTAACGTAATTACCTTGTTGTTAATAGATGAAACAATTTCTCGACCGCAGAGCCTGTCGAAAAGCAGTCTATAAAAGAAATAATTGCAACAATAAATAACGCGCCTCCACCATTTATAATCCGCCATAGCTCATCTATTAGCAACAGCGTCAGTACGCTATTAATGTTTTACCTATGTAGGTAAAGTAATATACCTTTATAGAATACAATGTATATTTATACATTTATACCCAGAATACACACACACACACATACACACACACACACACACACACACACACACACACACACACACACACACACACACACACACACACACATATGCAGCTAATATTTATTAACTACTCTGCGCCCCGCGGTTTCCACCGCGAGTTAAAATCATCGTTAAGTTTTCTGAAACTTTACTATTTTCTGCGCAATTTTCTTAATTTTTCTTTGCGTAAGAACCTTCTACAAAGTATTCGAAGACTTATAAAAAATATGAATGAAATCGGTAAAGTCTTTCTCAAATTATGGCGTGACATTTCAAAGCAGACAGCAGTAGTTGTATTTGTAACTACTATAAGCGCGCGCGTTAAGTTAAAATTGGAATATCTTTTTCGGGTCACCAAGATACCGGCCTAGCCGAGTTTGGGGCCCACTGCTAATTCAATTTAACCTAGTTTAGATATTATTTGTGGCTATGTATACAATATAATTATGATAATGTTAAACCGTTTCAGAAATAAATATTTACTTTACTTTACTTTACTTTACTTTACTTAGACTAGGTAAAGCTACTAGTTATAGATAGACAGTCTTTGAGCCAAAGTCAATACACAATTTTATTTATTAATCAATGTAATGTACTCCTTTCTCAACATTATTCTCGGTGGGCGGTGAACAAGGCGTGGCTATCGAAGCTCCTCCCACTTCGACACTCCCAGTTCAAACTGGTTTGCAATTTTATGCCTACTTACTTACATAAGTTTACTTACATAAAAGGGCTAGGGCAGTTCTTATGTTTGTAATGTTTTAGACATAAATATATTAAAGGCATACGTACCTATATATCACGTTACGTAACTATGTTATATAATCTCTTTAATAAAAAAAAAATTATAAAATAGGGAATAGGTTTAAGCAGGATCTATAATTCGATTATAAATCAACTGAAGACATCTTGACACAAGTGAAATAGTCATCCAAATTCAAGCAATTACTTTCGCAATATTTATATTATTATTTACTTAATTTTTTCTTTTATTTTTTACTTATCTAAACCGTGTGTATTGTTTACTATGTAGCGTACGTAGCCTTTATTTTGTATTTAGTTCCTATTACATTGTCTATGTATATTATTAATTAATATACTTATTGTAACTGTTTTTATTTTTTTGATCTATTAAAGTTATTTTAAAGTTTTATTTTCGCTTTTAACTTCCACCCAATAGCTATATCTAGAACCGCATGCTTGTGTATGCAGTTGCGATTCCCATTTTCGCATAGCGACGAATGAAAGCACGTGAGCCTGCGGGGAGCCACGGCGTGTGGCCGCGGACCGCAGACCACCGCAGCGATCACTACCAACTACACAGGCTGTTAGACCATGAACAAGGATCACTCATAGCCCATAGCCCATGATAGCGTCGCAATGACCCACTGCCACGCGTGCTGTTCATGTCGACAGCTGCGAATATTGCATGATTTCAGCACTGTGTATTAGTAATCCAGCTGCGATATATCGATATTATCACCATCGCGGGCGCGGGTCGACTCTAGATTTCAACACAGGGTTGAGGCAAACAACATTGTATTCTAAACTGGTAGTGAAATAAAGAAAAGCAGTCCAGCGGTGAAACAAATAAAATTGTGAACGATTATGCTGTGAATTGATTAAATTAAAAAAATAAGTATAAAATTTACATCATTGACACTGATGGGCGAAGTACGTATTCGATACGTAAAATACGTACCTATCGATAGACATACAAATTGTGAACTTTGAAATTGAAATTTTAATGGAATTCGAAGCATATTTTACGCATCGAATGGTTGTACTTCGCCCACTAGTGTCAATTATGTAAGTTTTGTACTTAAATATATATTTTTTCATTTTAGTTTGGCTTCCTAGATGTTATGCAAAGATGCAGACTAAGATGAAGCACGCTTGCCAAGAAGTTACCTGTTTAATCTTGATTTGAAAACTATATTGTACGTACTAGTCGGGGAACACTGACTCCGGCGGAGAGTAGAGCAGAATTATTTATTGGGATAGGTAAACATTGAAGTTCTTTATTAGGATTAATGTTACCTATATACGTAGGTCTAACTTATCTAAGTCAGGTACAGTACTTACCTACCAATTTTTTTTTACGCCGGTAACTTCGCGTTTGATCACCAACTCATAATTACATAATTTTGTACATATTTTTTTGGGTACCATGTATTGGTACCTACATATTGAATAATAAAATAGTGACTTCGTTATTTAAACACGTTGCCGTTTCTACCTACTTCAAATATCTTACTAAGTACTTACCACGGCTCTTATGGCTAAATTTTTGCTTTGGATGTCGGTCTGCTACTTCAGAAACGTTCGTTACAGGCTGAAGCTTCGGCGAATGTAGTAAGTAGTCTAACGAAACTTGCAAGTAAGCTTGTATGGAACTTCGTACAGCTCAATTCTCTTCCTTAATTGTGACGGCTTTACATTAATAGTTATTAAAAAGTTGTTGTTTATTTACGAGTTTTTAATTATAATTTTTTGGCTCCAACATATTTTGAATCGAATTGATCGTTAACAAAGAGCAATCGCCTAACTCGACACAAACATTTAAATTGGTTTGCCACCGATGTCAATTGACTTCATGACTGAAGATTGTCAACGACTTGTACGCAGTCCAATCCCGTGCCATGTTGAAAATACTAGCTCCTGTTAATTCTGTGAAGATAAAACGAGATTTATTTGAAGAAAAATGTGTGTTAACAAAGTTATTAAATGCAAATGGGATATTTGTTACGGAATACGTAAGTGTTCATACTCAGTATCACCATTAATTACTAAGATTCGTGTTTAGATTCTTCTTTTAAAAAAATGTTTTAAATTTCAATACACACTCTTCAATTAACTAATTAATTAACCCAGCTTCTAATTTTGACAACATCTTTCCCCCTCCTTGAAAAGTAGGTTTACCTTTTGTTGTCCGAGGAATGTATCATAAATGAGTACAAGCCGTTAAGAAAAGAAAAAATATGTGTTATTTTCTTTTTTTATATATTTATTATATTTTATTGTCAGATAACGGCGTGTACTTTTTAAAATTATTTCCTCTTAGAAGGATTTTGGTTGCGTCACACCTCTTGTTCATTTGCAATTATCTTACATCTTACAATATTATAAAGAGGAAAGATTTGTATGTATGTTGGTAACGAATTGGCTCAAAAAGTACTGGACCGATTTTAATAATTCACCATTTGAATGCTACATTATCACTGATTAATGTAAGCTATTTTAATAGACTAAATAACTATACATGTGCGGAGCCGGGGCGGACCGCTAGTATTAAAATATTTTCATCGTCAAACAAGTCATAGTCAGAGTCAAGCAAATTGTGTCACGGCCAAGTCAAAGTTAAGTCATTCTCTAGTAATATGGTGTAGCCTTCACTAGGGAATTCTATGGAGTTTTGAAAACAACATGAAATGACATAACTTTGTTATATCACTTTCCCACAATCGAACACGTTCTCGGACACTTAAAAATAATAATCCGTCAATTAACACGCAACAAGTTTTGCAAAATAATACAATGAGGCGACATGTTTTCACGTTGGCGCCAAAGCTCATGCGAGTTTTGGCGCCAACTTGATTATAATGACACTAGTAGGACATAATTATACGATATCAAAAAAATACGGGTCGAATTGAGAACCTTCTTCCTTTTTTGAAGTCGGTTAATAATAAATCTAGGCTGGTCAACTTTGTGTGTAAAATTAGACGCTGAGTTGCCACTTTAAACTGAAAAGTCCCTAAAACAAACTGGACAAGCAAAACGAGCAACGAGCGTAATTTATATCTCTCGTAATAAAAAACAAAACAATTCAATAAAATCTGTCACTCAAAAATTATTCACGCTGAAGTAAAATGTAACAAAATAATACTCATTTGTCAAATATATTTTAGGAAATGACAATAGTTGACTACAATGCGTGCGCCGTACACCCAACGTCTTGTTTAGGAAACATGACTTTGTTAAAATTAAAATGGAAGTGAAACCATAGAATCAGCCCACACCGTGACTGGTTTCTTTTACTGTCTATATAACTGTAGTTTTGAATAGTGGTCATAAATCTGCTCGCCCAAGTATAATGAATTGAATGTTGGTATTGATGTGCCCTTAGATTTGGGATTGTAATAAAATTATAGGTACCTAATTCCTATGAAGCTAGGGTTCCATTGCGGTGCACACAATGAATATTTTGACTAGTATGCTATTAATGTAGAGGAACTAATGGCCTTAAATAACAGATTCAGAAACCAAAAGATCTAAAACTAGAAGCTCTTATCGGGGAACACCCATTCAGGCAGCGCATTCCTCAAACTAGCAGTTTATACAATAAAAGTTAAATCAAAGCGCTTCGTACGGGATTTCGGAATATCCACCATAAAGCGGTGACGATTTTTTGTACGGCTCTGGCAGTCCGATAGAAAAATGGGCAGGAGGGAATTGGATCATGCAAATCCGATGCACACTCTTCGAAATATATCTGATAAAAAACCGATAGACTAAAAACTTGATTGCCATTTTCCGTTGTAGTGTCCCAGAAGCAATAATTTCGCTAGAATACTTTTTTTATTGTTGTTCCACCTGTACTTCCCCCAACACAAGCCGGGAACATTGTCATGCTGAAAATGTTGCTTACGCAGTTTTCTGTTTTGTTAACAACACAGAAAACTTTTGAGCTTTTGAGAAAGCTTTTGAGGGTCGGCCAAGAAGCGGTACTCGGGGCAAGCTTTTCCACCAAGGTCGCTAGATCTATGTAGTTTTTATCCACTACTATCTACTTACTACCCCCATATCTAGCCCCGCCCGATTTTACCCAATTTTTCTTGTTTTCACCCATGAAAAAAAATTGAATTTAAGACATGTGATGAGGCCGTTGATTAATTCAGTTGATTGTTTTTCGACCTTTCGCAAGAGTTAAAGCTGGTTTAGTAGAATTAATAAGTGTAAGGGGATGGAGGGTAGTATTTTGAGAAACGGTAAATACAAACTTCTCTTAGACTAATTATTTTTGATTTTACTAACTTCTGGAAATGCTCACGTGTTATGTAATGATAAAAGTCAAACAAACAAACTACCTATAGTAATAAATATTTTATCTAAGAGCACGCACGTATTCTGCCAAGAATATAAACTAATGTGAAACGGCACCCGGCTTCTTAATCTTATATAAGTAGGTAAATCAATCAGTCTTGGTTAATTCTTTCGTAAACAACATGTCTGGAGACATGTGAAAACTGTTGTTATATCTTAGCGGAGTCTGTTCAACAGAACTCGAAGCTCATCCACAGCTACATTTTATTCTGTATTCTGAGGCCATATTCTAGGGCGCTCCAGGGGCCTTACGCGCAACTCCTTACGCGGACTCAAACTAACGTTAAAACCGCGCAGTTCGGAAAATCACGCGTACGTGAACCTCAACGCGCCCAGATACGGTTTGCAGTCGCGCAACATTTTTTCATCACCTAAACTGGATTGCTTTAATCAGCTAGGCGTAAGGCCCCTGGCTAGGTTCACTTTTACTCTAAGTTGACATTTATAACGAGAGATACAGTAACGGGGATAATCTTGAGCTCAAAACATTTTTTTTAATCTCGAAAAGTCCGCATTTGGCCACTAACTTACCTGTTGGTAAGCGACGATGTGGTCGAAGATGAAACACGCAGACTTAGAAGATACCCATTCACTCTTTGAAAAGGCCCAGATTATATCTCTCAGGAAACAAGGAAGTTAGGCACTGTGGTATTTTTAGATTTCGTTATTTTACCATGTGGGTATTCTGATAGAGGTCCCATAGAAATAGTAACATATCCGCCCTCTGTTGAGTGCTAGCCGAACTATACGGTAGGTAAGAAAGAGTTTTACATAGGTGGCGGTAGTGGTCACCAAGCTATCTATCTATTGTCCAATAGAATTAATGTAGAATTTGGAAATTAGTTCACAATGTTTGTTTTATTTAAGCACCGACGTCTTTATCACCAGTATTTCAATAACTTTCACTCCAATGTTACATTTATACAAACATTTATATAATATATTGATTAGTACTGATTAAGTAAGTATATCTATAACATTTATAACGGTTTTTCTTGACAGCGGTTCCTGATGGTTGTATAAATCTGGAGGAATTATTTACCTCTACTTTAGAGTACAGTGACTTTGAATTGTATACACCCATACAAAACATTCATCGAATACTTAAATCTACACAATGTCAAGGTCAATTATTATCTTTGTGTGAAAAAGCAGGCCAAATGTCAGCTATTGCGTCATGATGATTGTATATTGAATGTTTCGTTTGTGTAACCTCAAATTCATAGAAACAAAAATTTTAAGATGTCTACGATTTTGACCGTTTCAGGCATGTTGGTAAACAGACAAAAATCGACATTTCTCGTATAGGCGGATCACGGACCGAGTTCAATCTTTACCGATCTTTACACAGATATACACAACCAGATCGGCAATATATTTTAGTGAAAGAGACAACTTGATATGGCTCAGCACAAGTACGAAAAGGACATAAATAGATTTTGTTGTCCTTATCGGCGTGACCTGTTTTTGGTACCTCAAGTGTCAAAATCTGTAATAATCAGTGACAAACAAAACGGGTCTGAATTATATTTATTGCCTTTTTTTGGTGATTTAATGTGATAAATGCGTGTTTCCTCTGAGAAATAATTGTAAAAGATATTTTACAATGGTTGGTTGTAGCATTTTGGGCTGCAAGAAGCGCAGTGAGCGAAAATACGATGATGAGCGAGAGGCACTGAGCTAGCCACGCTCATTGAAAATCTATAGGTAGTAGATCTGTGGATCTTTACTATCCATCGATGACAGAGTTGTGACAGCTGTGACAGTGTTAAAGCGTTGACAGTTTGCACTTTTCATCTAGTGTGCTTAGTATTTTAGCACGAGCACTCTAAACATACTGAGATTCACACAGATGTTTTAGGCATTCGTATCATCACACAACACTATTCGAACGTACTGCGTCGGGTTATACACAGTTTTTTTCGTATAAAAATTGCTAAAATAGTATTGAATCATAGGACTAACCAGAAACGTCTTTACCAAAGATCGTCCTTACATTTCATGTAGGGAGCTGGCGAAAACGAAAGAAAAAAAATGTTACCATGTAAATTGGTTTTATGACTACGTGAAATTTTCGGAGCTTTGAGACGGATCAATTGTGAACCATGCTGAAAATTAAAGCTCCTGTGAATTCAGTGAAGAAAAAACGAGATTTCGTTGAAGATCAACATGCATTAACGAAGTTAATAAATGAAAATGGGATAACTGTTACGAATTCTGTAAGTTTTCATACATATGCCTACTCACTTGATGGTTATTGTCCCACACCCATTTATCTAATATTTCAACTTATTGCTTTCTTTTATTATTTATTGGGTGTTCCCCGATAGATATAATCTGTCTTCAAGTCGCGAGTGAATCCATTTTTTCTAGGCAAACTTGTTTCATCGTAGACCGATACATCGTGGTGGAGGTCATACGCAAGCCTATTAAACATTAAACAATAAAAATTATTTACCTATTCATTATTTTAATTTAATGAATTATACTATTATTTAACACAAAGCGTGTAGGTATAGAAATTATCTTTCGTAATAAAAAACAAAATAATAATTCAAAAAAAGGTCACTCAACAACGCTTTGGCGTGCAAATATACACCATTTAGGTACGGTTACAATAAAAAAATGGTTTTCGTGACCTTTTCTTTAAATATTAGGTATAATTTCAAAAGTTTTAACTAAATTTTAATTTCGATTATATAGGTATCTAAACTACTTGGTAGGTGTTATACGATAATAAATGAGCAATACAAAAACTGATTTGGATCAATGGGAATTAGTTTAAGCCAAATTTAATGTTTAATAAAATTCATTATTGCAAATTTTAATTTTTCAGGTCCATGAAAAGCAAATCACCACAATGTGGGTTAATTAGGCTGTAGGTACCTATATAATTATGTATCGGTACCCAATGGTTTCAGTTTTGGTTTCAATCGGTCGGAACAAAATGATGGATTATTAATTATATCTAGGTATACTTCTATGGAAAACCCTTTGACACATTACCTGATCTAAGGGAAAACCAAGCATTATTACGTGATAGGACAAATATTTATTGGTCCCACTGTTCCATAAAATGGGAACTATACAATACAGAATAATTTATTGCAACATCAGAAAATTCAAATAGATATCTTGCATGTTTAAGGTTACCTGTTTATATAATGAATGACCCTGATTGGGTATGACAAAAATGTGAATTCATGCGTGACGGTTTCTTGTCTGATACATACTTATATACGAGTACCTACCTACCACGATGAATGAACGGCTACATACTATATACTATGAATGGCTACTATTTAAGTGTCCTTAAACTTGGATGATAATAGTTATTTGTTATACAAGAGTGCAAAGTTGCTTTTTAACCGCGTGCTCAATATTGATAACCGAGCAAGCGAAGGCTTCTAAAAATGAATCACGAGCGTAGCAAGTGATTCAAAAATTAGAATTCTGAGCGTTAGCGAAGGAATCAAAAGAGCACGAGGTGAAAAATCACGTAATTTTTCATCCCACATCAGCGAGAATGCAAAAAAAAAAATACGTACTCCATAGAGTGCTTGATTTATTGGTCACGGATAATTCAATAAAATATGCCAGCAAAACGTTTTCTGAGAAAGTTTTGGCTCCTTTAGCTAGTCGCCACGTGTTAAACATATACTTACTTAGTACTTTCTAGTACGATCTATTTAAATCGTATTTCTATAATAGAACACAAACTACGGTTCTTAATAATTTCAACAAAGAAACAAAAACAGTTGAAACCACTCAATCAACTAAGGGAAAAGCCGATCTGGGTGTGCCGCAAGGTAGCATTCTGGGCCCACCGATGTTTATAAATTACATCAATGAGTTGCCATCTTTGATAAAACATCTCACAGTCCTCTACGCTGATGTTTCAACCATACTATTTGTAAAGAGTGGACAAGATAAAGCTGATTACGCTGAAACTATCACAACTACACTAAAAACTTTGATAGATTGGCTAAGCACTCTTAAATCTTCAAACAAATATTTCTAAAACTAAGATAATGCAATTTCACAATTATAAGTCTACTCCAATTGATTTTAACATAAGCGTTGCAGGCTCTTCTATTACTGAAGTTCGCCAGACTGAATTCCTTGGAGTATCTCTGGACACAAACCTTAACTGGAAATCTCATCTAGTAAATATAAATAATAGAATATCTAGTCATTGTTATGCTTTGTCAGTACTGATAGATGTTGCATCTATTGAAGTTGCCATGAACGCATACTATGGCAATATATACCCTTTGTTGTCATACGGGGTTATTTTTTGGGGAAATTCCGTGAATGTGAAGCAGACATTTACACTCCAAAAAAGATGTTTGAGAAATATTTATAGTAAAAACAGCGATGACACATTACGAATGCTATTTAGAGAAAAACAATTATTAACCTTAACTGGTATTTATATTCTTGAGATATCCTTATTTGTAAGGCACAACAACGATATATTCAAAAAAAACTGAGATGCGAATAAGAAGTACCGCTATGCGGGGAAATGATTACCTGTTTGAACCGCGCTCGAATTGTACCATTTTTAAGAAAAGCACCTTCATCAGCGCCATCAACACCTAAGTATAACTTGCTGCCAAAAACTATTACTGACATTCCTAATACTATGCAATTTAAAACTAAACTAAAAAAGTGGTTGATAAATAATGTATTTTATGATTTAAATGAGTTCATTAATAGAAATAACTCTAATGAAATGATATTAATAAATAAACGATTTTGACAAAATTTTTATATAAATAACATGACTGAGATGAATAATAGTTGCGTCAACTTATGACGCAATTGTTATTACTTATTATTTTATTGTTTTCATTTTGTATTCGCTGTTGACATATATAATTAACTTGACATCATAATCATATTATTATAAGAAATTGTTTAAAATTTAATTGTATTATTTTTGTAAGTGTAAATATTGAATGCCCGATGTGGGTAGACTGATGAATACAATTTTTGCACTAACATCTAGCATAATAATAATGTATCAGTTGATCAATAAATGTTTTCTGATTCTGATTCTAACTTACTGTTTCAAATACTTCTCGCGTGATGCTCATTTGCGCATTATTGAAAGTTTCAGTCAATTCTGTTAGCGTCAAATAAACTTCCTCGTTGCTAGAATCACTCATTTTAGGATTTTCACTTGTTTTCAAGTTTCTTGTTTTTAACCTAAGATTTAACAATATGACGTGAAAAGAAAATGGCGCGCGCAAAGCAAATGTAGAAAAAAGTACACCAAGAAGGTTCTGAGTCTGATTTTTTAATAAATTAAAAAAAGGTTGTATGATAAACTCGGCACCATGGAGGAATGGAGGTAGAAGTAAGGTGAGGTTTTATGATGTTTTGAATTCACATACTTAGTGCACACGATGTTCTATATTCAATTTACTTTATCCTCTAGCTGATAAAAACGGCTTTTGCACTCAGATATCGAAGAGCAAAAATACTCTTTCCGAGATGGGGATGAAAATACAATTTTACTATCAAGGCTTCTGCCGAGTTACCTATCGGTTATGCTTCGATCGGAACAAAATGTGGATTCATATGACAGCTTACAAAGCATTTAAGTTGCCAAATACGGATAGAAACAGGTTCTATAATATCAAGGATAAAAAATTAAAAATGCTGTCTAATGCATTAAGTATAGCTTTACCAGTTAAATATCAAATATTGTATTAATAAATAATACTATTTATTAATTTAATTTATTCAAAATAAATCCTAAATACATGGTATTCACCAACAACTTAAATAATACCTGTTCAAATAACCCACCCCTGACCATTCCCGGTGCAAAGGTACCCAAAACTCTCTGCATTACCAGCGTTGGATGGCAATGGCCATCCTTTGCACCAGGAACGAGCCGGAGCGGGAGTCGCCACACTTTTATTTTAGCCTGTGCCCTATCTCTAAAATGAGCTTCCTGGCCTCAATCCCCCAACAACCCATGGTCTCCACGGCAACGGGCACAAAGTGTAAAGCGGCTCCAACGCTGCGTACTTTCCCTCTTTTTATCAGCGGCGTATTCCGCTGCTGCTGATGGTGAGCAGACGGTGCGACTCAGGTGGCTGGCGGTGACAGTGCTGACGCAAGTAGCATCCCATATGATGCACTTCCCGTTTTCCTAAGGTACGAGATTCAGCCCGTCCGGCCTCTTCCCGTCAGACCTGCAGAGTCCCGGAGGCTCCAACACGCAGGGAACGTTCGCAGATACAAAGGCTCTCCGGACTACGTAGTTGAGGGCATGGTGACGCGGAAACTCCCTACGGTCGTGATTCATTCGTTAGAACCCTTCACTTGCTCGTGATTCAACTATGGCACTCGCTTTATATCCGTCCTTTATTCACTAGTTGCATAATATACTATTTCATAAACGCGTATAGACAGTTATCTGCGTAGTGCGTACGTAGATTGGTACAGACGTGTTAAAATGATTTCGTCTCTTCAGATGGTGATTATGATTACAAAAGAATGTAGAGTAATAGGTACTTAAGTACTGGAGCCACTGGAGGTAATCTATAAGAACTGTCCAAATTTTCCTATTTATAATAACTATGAGTTTGAAAATTATAGTTTTTCCCCTGAACACTCGTTACGCCCTTACGCCCAACTCGATACGCGGTCCCAAACTAACGTTAAAATCGCGCAATTCGGAAAATCACGCGTACGTGAATCTTAACGTGCCCAGATACGGTATGCGGTCGCGCAACATTTTTTCATCAGCTAAAACTGGATTGCCTACTCTGGCAAATAAATGAGATAAATTGACTACATTGCAAATTCAGAATAGTATATTAATGCACGATTTGTTTTGCGATTTGTTCCTTTGCGCGATAAAATCCAAAACGAGGATATTCGCCAAAGAACCAGAGTCACCGACATAGCTGTTAAAATTTGCGAGTTGAAGTGGCAATGGGCAGGCTACATCGCTCGAAGAACCTATAACCGATGGGGAATAAAGGTTCTGGAGTGGAGACCACGAACCGGAAAACGCAGCGTAGGTAGGCCTCCCACTAGATGGAGCGACGACATTGTGAGAGTCGCGGGCATCCAGTGGATGCAAAACGCAGACTCTCGTTCAGTGTGGAGGTTAAAGGGGGAGGCCTATGTTCAGCAGAGGACGTCTTCCGGCTGATGATGATGATATTAATGCAACTAGTGAATAAAGGACGGATTTCAAGCGAGTGCCATATATGAATCAGAAGCAAGTGAAGGACTCTAACGACTGAATCATGACCGTAGGGAGTGATTCAAGTGTTAGAATCCTGAGCGACGCGAGTGATTCATGGCCCTCGATATAAATCTGTTTTATCAAGATTTGCATACTGTACTTTATACCATGACTATGAAAAAAAGAAAGATTTAAGCGAAAATAAACATTAAATGAAGAAAAAAGTAGGTTAAATTAATTAAAATACGCATTAAAATTGGGACAGTTACTAAAATTAAGAGTAATTTGCTTATTACTATTATTTTTTATGTGAATGTTATGCCTTGTTTTTATAGTACACCGTAGCATAGAATACATACTCCATAATGTAGATTACTTCTTTTTCTTTGATAGCTTCGTGCCAGAAGCTTTCATATTTCCATTTACAAAACTCATCGTAGGCTTTGATGTAAGCCAGCCGTGATTTGTTGGGTAGCAAGTTTTCTACTATATCGGCCGCCCTCTCTTTTATAAACTCAGGTGTTAACACGCAATGAATCGTCTTCATCACTTGAATGCATTAACAATCAATTTATTATTAAGTAATACACTAAACTTCGTGTTCGTACAACTTACAGTAATCAAATTTTGATTACTAAATAGCGCCAATTTACAAATGACATCAAAGGACACAAAACAGTTTTTATTCTAATTGTACTCCTTGTCAAAAAAGGTCGACCAATCAAATCGAGGCATTGAGATGGAAGTCGAATTAGGTACCTATACTAGTGTGTTCTAAATTCAAAATCGTGATTTAAAGGGCTTTTTATTTAGTGTTTTCTGTAAATAAAATAAGCTTTTAAGAGAGGGAATGGTACAAACGAAGATTATTAGGATTACAACAAGAGTATTTACTAGTTACATGTGTGGGTATTAAAATTTACAATTCCAAATGTAATCAGATAATGTATTAGTATTTTAGGAATGTACATTATCGTTATTGGATTTGTATCGAGATAAAATACTATTTCTATATTTCTCTTGTTGCACAACTATATTTGATTTTACATAACATAGGTTCATGTAAAATCAAATATAGTTGTGCAACAAAAATTTCCAAACTCGTATTATAAATAGGAAAATGTGTGTGTTAGTAGGTATGTAGGTACTATGTTTGTCTGAACACAACTTTGTAAAAGCTATAGCGAGTGCGAGTTTCTCAAAATGCGTTTACCTCACAGACCTATAAGCGAACAACAAGCGAACCAAACTGTAAGAAAACGAAGCGTGTCAAATTTTTCGTACAAAGTATTTTACCTGTGAAAAGAAAAACCTTTATTCTGTCGGCCAACTCTATTTGTGGTATTCTTACAACTCAGTATTGCGTGGTATTGCACAATTTCCCATTTTCGTTTCAAACTGAAACGTGTTGTCGCGGCATCGACTGAGCAGACTGATTTTAGTCAAACACAATTACGACTTTTAATCATAATTATATTGGAAATATGACATGCAAGGTAGGTCGACTTGTAGCGTCTACTTGGATATTATAAGTCTGTGGTTTACCTATTCGATCGCGTCAACGTTATCTATGATTTGTATGAATAAGAGCAATGCCATCTAGCGCAGTCTAAATGGCACTAGTCTTACTTCATACAAATCGTAGTTAACGTTAACGCGATCAAATATTAGGTAAACGCAATAGGGTGTTTGACTGTTTTTACGAAATCATCTCAAATTGTCTATATTATATTAAAGCAATCTAGTCTTCATAATTTTCAGTATTTGTATTAGAAATCGATATACTACCGCGCAAACGCTTCCTTTGACATTTATGGGGCCACGTGACTTCAGTGACGTCACAACGTAGCAAATATGATACCTATATGAAAATAAAAACGACGATAGACGCACTAAAAAGATAAAAAGGATAAATGTACACATATAAGTACTAGTTGCGCCCCGTGGTTTTACCCGCTATCCTACAGAAGCCGTTTAATTTCTCGGAATGAAATATATTATGTGTATATCCATCTTACACCTACATACGAAATTTCATCCAAATCAGTGCAGCTGTTATAGAAAATATAAATATAATAGTGTGTTAGTATATTTGTTCTCAATCACTGTAACCAATCACTCCCACATACAAACTTTCGCATTTATAATATTAGAATGATACATTTCATTCATAAAAATTATATTTCGTTCAGGTAAAAACCAAACCTAAAAATACATCTACATCGCTGTAAGCGTTTCTCAGTTAAAAATAGTTCAGCGTAACAAGAACAGTACTGTAGCGTCCGATCATTCATAATCCTACTAGAAAACGGATTAATCGATTTTGCACTGTTCATGTTCAAATCTCTCGTTTTTGTTTATCAGTTTGTCAAATTGATAACATGTACGATATCAGATAGGTGTCTACCGTCACTCGCATCAGTTGCTTTCATATTAATTTGTTTATTGAAACATACCAAAATGCGTTATTGATTTTCAAGTGAACTTGTGTTAACAAACATATATTTTTTTCAAAATGAAGGATGAAAGTAAGTGGAGTACGTCGTTTCGCGGGAAGAATCGATATAATATTACCGACGTTGTCAATGGAGACAAAAAGAATAACAAAAAGACTTCTGAAAGGTGAGCAATTTTTTTCTTCAGTATCGGATTTATTAACAAAAAGCTAATAAAATGCTAACAAAAAAAATCTTGTAACGATAATTCTGTGATAAACATAAGTGCAAATCATGGGTTACTTAGATAGGTAAATTAATACTGCTAACTTAGAATAACTATATTCTAGTGCTGCTAATTTGATTAAGATGGATTTTTATAATTAAAGTGTTGTCACTTTAGGATTTATACAATTTAAATGTTTATATATAGTAAATTCAAAAATACTCCTTACTTTCGAGTAAGTAAGAAGGCTAAAGGTATGAAAGTAGGTTAGTCGGACTTGCGCGAGCTCCAAGTCGTCGACTGGCTAGATACAGCGCGAGACCAGGGGCCTTACGGACAACTGCTATTACAGGCACCTAATCCGCTCAGTTGGAAAATCACGCGACCGCAAACCGTATCTGGGCGCGATAAGGTTTGCGGTCGCGTGATTTTCCAACTGAGCGTATTAGGTGCCTGTAATAGCAGTTGTCCGTAAGGCCCCTGAGGCTCGATTTTTGAATCGCTCGTATGATTTCGCACGAAAATATCATGCGAAATGAAAGATTTTCTATTGTTAGTAAGCAAAACGACTCGTTGCGTTCGCGATTAATATGATTATTTCAAAAATGTGACTTTTGTTTGGGATTTCGTTCGAAAGCCAGTAATTTCGCATGATATTTTCGTGCAAAATATCATACGAGCATTTCAAAAATTATCTTGTGTCGAAGGACGAGACCCACTTCGGGTCGCTACGCCAGCGAAGCTATGTATAGTAGAAAGAAGGCGTCATCTCTCAGTCAGCTTTGGGATCTCTAAAAGTAGTTGCATGTAGCCAGAATTAAAGATGGCGTCACCAACGCTTAGATTACTTGCAAAGATAGCTCAAGAATTTGGAGATTAACAGAAAAACTACCATAGCTTAGCGAATAGAGCGCTCGAGGTGTCATCGGGATGCCGCAGATTCGAATCCTGCCAGTCGTCAAGTTTTTGGTCAAGAATAAGAATCAACATAAATTATAATAGAGCAGACTCGTCCAGCGGAAATTGTAAAAGACTATTTACTAATAATATTTTTATGCTTAGTTATAAGGATATTAATATTTTCTACAACCGAACAAAATACAATATACATATTATGCTTACAGTAGCTCCGAAGCAGAATCCGTGCAAGATGAAATTCCCAGCATATCTTTCTTTACATTGGTAAGTAATCACTGGAGCCTTCATCATCATTATTTCAGCCATAGCACGTCCACTGCTGGACAAAGGCCTCACCTCATCGATCTTCAAAAGGGCTGGTTGGAAGCGGCCTGCCTCCAGCGTTTCCCTGTGGTATCTTTTACGTTTGCGGTGGTCTTTGAGACAAAAATAAATAAGTGTCCCAGTGTCCATCAAGAGCGGGGAAAAAATCCCGCTGTCCGCCACTGGTCATTGGTGGCAGTGGGGACAAAATATTAACAAAATTCCCGGTTTCCACCACTGGTGGCCAACTAGGTGGTGGTCAGTTGGAACAATTCATCATAACCTATGGATGGGTGTATAGTACGAAAGTAGATTGAATAGTTTTAGAAACCATCTTCTTAGAAAAGTATGTACTTACGATTTAGTTTATACATAATTGAAGCAAACTAGATCTTACAAAAAAAACATCGACGACCAAAGCGGATTTGTTACAGTCAGTATTCGATTATGAAAAGCTATCTCACAAAATAAAACCAAACAAGTAATGCGTATAGATAAGTTTATCTGACGATAGAATAGATATTATGTAGCTATAGGTACTCCATGGTATACCATGCACGGAACACTATTACTCCTACCTATACTCAAAGCTTTTTGGCTCTGACAGCTTCGAACAATGAAGTCTGGGGCCTTTCGGCCAACTGCTAACGCGGTATCAAACTAACGCTAAATCCGCTCTGTTAGAAAATCACGCGACCGCAAACCGTATCTGGGCGCGTCCCGTGAGGTGCCTAAGTTCTAATCTGAACAGGCAAATTTTAGACCTTAATTCGTTGACGTTTAGATTTTAATGCTATACAAGGGCTCCAGTTGCTGTCGCAACGCGGGTTAAGGTTCACGTTCTAATGTCAACATTCATTAATATTCTTTAACAAAAAAAATGGGAAAAACTGTTTAACCTAAATTATATGGTCATAAAAAAAAATCACGATTGGTGGCGCACCATGTATTAACCACAACATTTCTATCCACAGTTCCGCTTCGCCTCAGGCTGGGACAAGTTCTTCATATTCACGGGCATCTTATGCTCATGCACCGCGGCCGTATCCACCCCTCTCAATACCCTACTTATAGCTTCTTTACTACAAAGCATGGTAGACTACGGTATTTCCATAGTCACTGGGAACCCTGACGGAGACGCTTTCATGGAAGCTATGCTCTGGTTTGCCATTTACAACAGCATCATTGGTGCACTGCTGGTTATTCTGTCGTATGCAGCGACAGTACTCATGAATATTGCGGCTTATAATCAGGTGAGAATGATTTTAAGATCTCTAAACGAAATTTTCCATAAAAACATTTGAATTAAAAAAAAATCAGGGTTTTTATATCGCGTGTATACGGTATTTTAATTCTTGGAGCCTATTTCAAATTTATCTTTTTAATTCAATTATTTTCTTTGATTTATTGAAAATTCATTTTTTCTTTTAATTTTGTGATACTCTGTTACATCGACATAACCAGACATACAAGTAAATAAAAAAACTAAAAAAAAAAAATCCGAATGAAACTCTACCATTAATAAAATACAACAGTTGTAAAATTTTCTACTTTTGATAGATCAAAGTGGTCGTTGAATTCCCTCGACGTCTATTTCACACCAATTTCAAAAAAAGAGGTTCGCAATTCAACTGTTTTTCGTGTGTATTTATAACGGTCTTGATTTTACTGAATGGGTTTTTTTTTTTAAATTAAATAGGCTAATGTTGAAGGAGATCCTATTTAATTTGAAAAAAAAAAAAAAACACTTGTGATAATGAAAACTTGAGGGCTGAATCACATTTATTAAACTTTTCGAAGTTGTTTATTTTTTATATATTCATCATGTCTCATCAATAGTCGTCGTTTTATTGAAAGCATAACATGAGTTGAAGCTGTGAAATCTACTTACAGGTGTACATCATAAGGCAAGAATATTTAAGAGCAGCATTAAACCAAGATTTTGGATATTTCGATATTCACAAAAACTCAGACATTGCGAGTAAAATTAATAGGTAAGTAATCAATCAATAATAATTGAAAGAAATACAAAACGTTTTTAGGCAACTTAATTTGAATAGTAAGAAGGGAAATTTAACTAAAATTGTGTCTATCTATCAATGTTATGAATTAGGTATGTATCGGAACATAAGAATAGGAAGTTTGTTGTGTCAAGAATAATTAGTAGTTGCTGAATTCTTGAATAATAAATATACCTACCTTAGAATAACTACTCAGAGAAGGTAGGTTTCCAAACAACGCCTTCTCAAAACTTAAGCTACAAATTCGCTTTGTAGCTTACGTTTCGATTGGTATTTTAAACGATTTAAGCAAGAAAATTAATGGATTACCTGTGGAATGTCACACCATAACTCTTATGCTGCTTTTCTGATTTGTTGTGGTACGATTTCACCGCGCAAATTGTCATAGTAACAATTTTTTTTTTTTTGGTGTCATATATGACACCATTTGAATGGCTTAAATTTTGCGAATGTACTTGGTTTCTTTGTGTAGTTATTCTAAGATACCTACATATTACGGAGCACATAATATTAACTAAGTAGGTACCAATAGAAGTACCTAAATATATCTAACAATATGGGCCAGGGGTGCTAAGAATCTCCGGTAGACGCCCGGCTACCAGCCCCAACGACGACGACTGGCCAGGTAACACACAACTTACGCACCCTAAGGAGAGTTTTGGCGCCAACGTCGAAAAAACATGTCGGCTCGTTAGATTATTTTCTTAAACTTGTGTATTTTCGAGTGTTAATGTGTATTAAATGGTGAATTATTATTCATTAAGTGCTCGTAAACGTGCTCGAGTGTGGGCAAGTGATATAACGAGGTGAAACGTGTCTTTTCGTGTTGTTTCCAAAACTCCATAGGAGCCTCTTGTAAAGTCTTCACCACTTTACAGGGGCATGAGTTTGACTTGACCGTGACTTACTTAGCTTGACTCTGACTGTGACTATGACTTGTTTGACGCTATTAAGACAATGTAAACTGATTAATATTACGACTAAAGGACATTGAATCCATGGTCATGAATATTTTAACATAAAAGCACCCTAAGGACTGATGAGAAGATTATTGAGCTGGAAGAAGAAATGAGTAGAGTACGCTGGGATGTCTTGGGGCTATCCGAAGTCCGTAAAAAATTAATGCAGATGAAGCAAATCGAATAAAAAATATTAAATGAAATTGTTAATTTGTTACTCATAATAAACTCTTTGGTTAATGCGACGCGTGACCAAAATGCTGGCGTGTTTCTGGCTCAACGCATAAGCATTGCCGTTCAACGTGGTAATGCCGCCAGCATGCTGGGTACGCTGCCAACTGGTAGTGTGATTGAGCATTCGGATTGTCTTTAAACCTTCAACGGTATATGGGCAGTCTCATTGTATTTGTAGTGTTAGTTTTAGCTTGTATTTTGTTTAGTTTAAAGGCACTTGAAAAAAAAACTCAAATAAATAAAAAATAAAATTATTTTATTTCAGCGACGTAATAAAACTAGAGGATGGTATCGGCGAAAAGCTTGGCACGTTCATATTCTACCAAGCTTCCTTCTTCAGCTCTATCATAATGGCTCTGATCAAGGGCTGGAAGCTGGCTTTGCTGTGCTTGATATCCTTCCCCGTCACCTTGACGCTGGTCGGTGTCTCCGGATTGGTATGTAATTTTTCTTTTGTCGACTTGTAAGTTTCTGATTGAGTTCACATTTTACTGCTACCTATGTGTGATTCTGACGAAAATACATTAATACCGCACCATTGAGCTGATCTAATATAGGACCTGGAACAAGAGTGCTCAAGTTTCCTAATAGCAAATGATTGGCCCGTGTAGTTTTTTGTTATCATAAGTACTTACTTTTAAATACACACTATACCAGTAAAACACTGTTTTAAACTATCACGGTTGTTTACTAAAGTTTTATGATTATTTACGGGATATTTACCGTAGTAAGCTAGTGATTACCAGTAGCCTTGTATAATACACATCATAGCAAGAGTTTGATGATGAACTCTGAAAGTGGCCACTGGATTTCTGATGGCATACTTACAGTACACTTCACTACGGTCACTTGTCGCCTTTTTTATCATGAGCTCTTTTCTTTACAAAATGAGGCCTGCTTTAAGTACTTTATTTACCTACAGTTAGGTAGATCTGTGCCTACAGCATAGATTCAGTATAAGTTTCTCCCTCTACGGCCTACAGTGATAATTTGTGTAAATAATGTCAGTATGACTGAAGTGAAGATTGTCAATTGATTATCGTGGCCAAACAATTTGGACCTTATTTTTTTGAGTATCTTAGCCATGGTTGGCCATGGTCTGTGGCCAGGGTCGTAGATGATCGCAGCCGTGTCATTTTTCTTAATCAAGATTCTTTGATTAGCAGAATAATTTTTCGTTTTCCGAAACTAGTTTCGAAAGTGGCCGAAGCGGATTATATACATGTCTAGTAGATTGAGTGTTGCAAAACAATCTCGGTAAAAACATGCCAGGTTTGAAACTCTTATGTGCGTTAAATACGCATGCGTCATGCGTCACTGACATTGTTTGACAGCTACGCTTGCATGCTGCATTTACAGTAAGGGAGAAGGGTCGAACAACACCAACCCGATAAGTTAAAGTAGTTTTTTTAATGCTAATAAACTAACTACTAATAGTCACATGAAAAAAGAGAGCGGCAAGATAGTCTGGAAGGTGAGTTCGAATAAAAGCATCAAGCCTGATTTAGGCCACATTCGTTCACACCCGCTACGTCTCCTTATCATATCTCCCGTATTTGTCTGGTCTGATGTGATAGCTATGTACCTACTCGGAAGTTTGGCACGTTAAGTACGTAGGTATCTATACGTACGCTTTATCATAGATAATATCATATCGTCCTATTATAAACTTGTTACGATGATAAAAATAATATATTCCTTATTTGCATGATAATCAAACACCTGGTATACCAACTATATAAATAAATAAATTTGAATCAATTTGCCAAGTAAAGTGCTTTTCATGAAAGAAGTCCCCCAGACGCGGCGCTGTCATCGCGTATCAATCACTATAATCATTGTTTTTAACTATATTTTGGAACTGGATACGTATTTTACGTAGCGAACATTCGTATTTCACCTCCTGTAACTTTTATTTCTGGTGCACGAATAAAGAGTTTCTTTCTATCTATTAAACCTCAGAATATCATACTCACATGTTCATTATCTATTCAGGTTGCGTCAAGACTGTCTAAAAAGGAAGCCGTTGCCTCAGGAAAAGCCGGAGGTATAGCTGAAGAAGTCTTGTCTGCCGTACGAACAGTCTACGCTTTCAGTGGACAAGAGAAAGAAATCGCAAGATACCAAGAGCATTTGAAGGATGCAAGAAAAATCAATATCAAAAAAGGTAGAAATCTTTAATATCACTAGGTTCTATCTACTTTTTCTTCTGCTACTTCTTCGACTAAGTGCACTTGCAGTACTTACTTCTCTACTCAGTTCAAGTTTTGTTTGATCTGACGGCTGCAATAGATTCATCATCATCATCATTTCAGCCATAGGACGTCCACTGCTGGACATAGGCTTACCCCCATCGATCTCCAAAAAGGCCGGTTGGAAGCGGCGTCCTGCATCCAGCGTTTCTCTTTTAGATCGTCTGTCCATCTTGTGGGTGGACACCCTACGCTGCAATAGGTTGCCGCTGAATAAAACATCATAATCAACCATTTCCTACCCACTGCTGGGTATAGGTCTCCTCTTCAGCGCGCCATCTTTTCTGGTCCTGTGCATTCTTGTCCACTGCTTTCCTGCTGCCGTGGCGATGTCGTCCGACCAACGGGCTGGTGGTCTTCCCTGTGGTCACTTTCCGTTCCACGGCCACCATTCTGTGACTTCTTTGATCCACCGCCCATCTTCCCTTCTGACCACCATCTCCACTTGAGTTTCGTGATCCGTTTAAAAAAACATAAGACTAAATAATACATTTTCTAAAAATACGAATCAACTACATTTAAACACAATTATAAGTACACTAAAAATAAAGGAGACAATTCGCAGCCATTCCTGCGGTCCCCACACTAGACTAAAGGCCCATAATAATATGTACATGTCTATATTATAATATTTTACTGTAGTCAATAGATTCATAGTCTTCCTTGCTGTAGGTAGTAAAGATATCAATTTTACGTTTTTGACTCGCCCTTTTTACATACCTATCATGTTCGATAATTCGACCTTAAAATACCCGGAAAAGTGAGCAACATCAACACACGAAAACTATTGGTGTCAGGAAAATATTGGTACAGTTGGGGAGGGCAATTTGCTTTTTTCTTTCAGCTCTGTTATTATTGGAAAGCGCGCAGTTCACAACCCTTAGGAAATTGGTGATTGCGTTGCGACCATATAGATCTACGAACGTATACCGTCACTTAAATTAACATCAGATGAGCTGTGGTCAGTCAAAATAAATTACTACAGCTGTCAGAGCTACTCACGCTCACTCAAAACTAGGCTCACGTATATATTATATAGTTTAGTAAATAATAGTTTTAGTATAGTCACGGCATAGCAATTGAATGTAAGCTTTCATTGTCACTTGTCAGTTGCCACTCACTCATCAATATGTTTTCAGGATTATTCAACGGGTTGGCCATGGGTCTACTGTTCTTCTGTATTTTCTGCGCATACGCTCTTTCGTTTTGGTTCGGATACAGGCTGATGGTTGACGAACCAGATAATTACGACGTGTCTACGATGATTGCTGTAAGTTCTAGCACAACTTTACTAACACCATGAAAATAAATCTATACGTGTAAAAGTGAAATCACTCACTGACTTACTCATTACGAAATCTCGAAAACAACATGATCTACGAAGCTGAAACTTAGCAGTTCCTGGAGCCTTACGGCTACCATTTAACGCGGGCTCAAAACAGCGTTGAAACAGCCCAGTGCGGAAAATCACGTGAACGTGAAACTTAACGGGCCGAGATACGGGACGAAAGGACCGAATTAAGAGGGGCAAAAGGGGTCCTTTTGCCCCTCTTAAAATCTACGGGTACCACTACCTACGCCCCTTTTCTAGTCCGTCTAGACTAAAATAATTTAGGTATTGTCCTATATTTTGAATGTACCAGAAACCTATTGCAGGCATTTTTTCTAAATGCAGAGCACGATCCGCTCAAAAACACAAAATATTTCTAGGTTCTTATATTTACAACAAAATTAATAAACATATAATTGATTTCGTCATGATGAATTGTTCTGAAGCCAAAAATTCCTTATTTGATTAGATATCTAAATTAAACTACTTAGAGACTGAAGAGTTGCTTCAGATTCGGGGATAATAGTTTGTACCAACCACCCCTTCTATTACACACACATAGGCATTTCTACGAACCCTTGTTTTATGACGCTATAATTACGATGATGCCTAACCCCCCCCCGCACACACACACACCCACACACACACACACACAACACACACACATACACATACACACACGCACGCATGCACACACATACACATTTTATTACTACTAACATTACAATAGTTAACTTTGTTTATTTTTATTGCGCTAAATTGTTCTCTGAAGGTATACAGATACCTACAACACAAGCTTTGCTTAGTGTAGGTTCTGTGGACCAACCTACATGTTATCTTAAGCCGTTGTTTTTTAAGTATTATATTTAGTGGCTTTTGTATCAATGAAATAAATAAACTTGGCACTTGAAACTTCATAATTAATATCTATTGTTCCATAACTTTTGATAATTTGTAAATTTGTGTTTTCCTTACATACATAAACAAAAATATTTAAATTAAGGTTTAATTTTAATATTTTTTGTTTGTCTCTAAAGGAAGTAAACTTTAATCAGTCTCAAATAAGAAGGAACGTGGTCCGAGCGAAGCTTATGAACCAACACTTGTATCTACAAAATACAAATATTTTAGCTCTTTCATTGTATTAAGTTGTGAGAAAAGTCAAAAGTTGTAAAGTATGATGTATGGAAGCTGCCTGCTAGATATCTCTGTTACATTATAACCCTGTATATATAATTATGTCTTGTATTTATGTATAAAGCAAAAACACTCGCTGTATACTTTTGTTTGATCGCAGATCACTTATTTTTAACCGACTTCAAATGTTTGATACCTCAGGATTCCGTCATTTATTGACCGATTTAAAATTATTATTTTTAATTGGAAGGTTACCCTTTCAGGTTGGTTCCATAGAAATTTCATCACAATCGGTTTAGTAGTTTGGCCTATAAATCAAAATAACTGAAAAATTCGATTACATGGATGACAATATTGCTATCCAAGTCATCCAAGCATCACCCAAAATGCGTATTTTATTAATTTTGTGAAGTCGGTTTTTAAATTGATAATTACATTTTCTACACTTTTTTTAACTGGTATTTTGTGTAAAGGTACTATGAATTATTCTTTAAATATTAAAATTTTCCTAGGTGTTCTTTGGTGTGATGACTGGATCAGCCAACTTTGGCATATCGTCAACTCTCATGGAGGTGTTCGGCACCGCGCGAGGAGCAGGCGCCCAGATCTTCTACCTCATCGACAATGTCCCCACGATCAACCCGCTCTTGAACCGGGGGACCGTGCCCAAGGCCATCGATGGAAACATCGAGCTCAAGAACGTTCGGTTCCATTACCCATCGAGGGCAGACGTTCCGGTAAGTCACGCCTTGGCCGTAGCGTAGTTGGTATATACGTAGAGTCGTAGCATAGGTATTTGTGCAGCCATGTCAAACATGCGGCCCGCGGGCCTCATGCGGCCCACTGTGCATTTGCCTGCGGCCCAAATCAATCACGACTTGGCTGTATTAATGAGTTGTAGCGTAGTACGTAGGCATATAGATATATAGATCTACGTAGATCTACGTAGCGAATCGTAGCGCATAGCAATTAGCAGGTCTTGGCGTAGCTACTCTAGAAAAGAAATTCATTGCAACGTAATGTAAGTACTTATTTATTTATTGCAAAATGTACAGTACATAAATATATTTCTAACTTAAGTCAGTACTAAGTAAAATACAATCAAATATATGAGCCAAAAACGCAAAAAAATATATATTATTATTTTCAGTTATTCAATAAAAATTACAAGTAAAGTAAAAACTAGCTTAAGTTTTAATTTATAACTAAAACTAATCTAAAACTAAAACTAATCTAACAAGCCGCTACCAGTGGACAGCGTTTCCAAAATGCTGGCAGTATTGCCACGTTATATGGCAATGCTTAATCTTTGGGCAAAATAAAGGCCAGCATTTTGGTCACGAGGTCAGCAATTTTCAGTTGACGACATGTCCTTGAATAATGATTTATACGAATAGACTATGTAAAATATGTACGATGAGAAAATAAAACAAATAAAAGTATACGATAAGAGAAAATTTGGTGCTTAACCTAGCACATAATTTTCTCATGCCCTTAATATATATGACTTAATATGACTCAGTCGTTAGGATGATAGTCACGACATTCGTCATTCGTTTTTCGTATCGTAAATAAGTAGGTACATAACATAATAATCGACTATTAAGCAATTTACTCACAATCTAAACTGAACCAAATTTCAAAGTCATTCTATAATTTATCGCAATATATTATACCAAGTTAAATGTAATGAGGTAGTTACGTGCACTCAAATAATAGCTTACACGTACCTTCGCAAAGTTTTGATATCCTATATTGATGGGCATTACCTACTAGGTAAACCAAATACAAGCTAAATAACACCAAATACCTAAAATACTTGGCCTATTGAACAAAAAATAGTTGGACTGCCCATAAATCGTTAAAGGGTTAGACTCTAGAGACAATCCAAATGTTCAAGCCTAATTACTCTATATAGTTGGCGGCGTACCCAGCATGCTGTCGGCATTACCACGCTGAATGGCAATGATTATGCACCGAGCCAGAAAATGCAAGTATTTTGGTCTCATGTAGCATTAACCAGGCGCTTTAAAAAAATGAGGCGAACTTTTAGAACCCAAGGGCCCAATGTTTTGTTCCCAAACGGTTCAAATATGTAATCTCAATTTGTGCCACCGGCCCACCTTGTTGCCATACTGTCTGTGGTTATAGGATATCAACTTTTGTACTGCTAACTAAATGTCATTATAGTATTTTAGTTGCGTAGGTATACAAGGTTACACGGAACAGTGATAGTAAGCTGAAAGAAAGTCTAGTCTATTGGCCCAGTGCATGTTGGTAAATATCGTATGCCCATGAACTTTTGATGTTTTTGGACATACCGGTTTCTTCACGATGTTCTCCTTCGCCGTTTTGAGACTTCCTGACATGAAATACTTAAATTACAAACTGAATATCTTAAAACAATTATAAAGAGTAAACATTTTATGCACTCGTGTATAAAAAGCAGACTTATGCACTAGACTTCACTAGCGCATAAAAAGCAGTTTTAGTGGTTTTAGTTCGTTAATACCAGGTATAAACAAGAACTTTACGAGCACGAGAAGTGAAATACTTAGTATATTAATTGTACAAGGAGTGCACAAAAAAAATCATTTTAGCCGAGACATTTATTAATTATTATGAAAAGTTATTTTTGTGCACTAGTGCATAAAAAGCAGGTTTAGTCCGCTTACACTGGGCATAAACAAGAACTTTACGAGCATGACAAGTAAAAAGGATTTTTTTGTCACAAATACGGTGTGAAATTATTGTTTATGGAATTATGTTTATGTTGTCAGGTACTGAGAGGCGTGAGTCTGACGGTGAAGCGAGGCCAGTCTGCGGCGCTGGTCGGCCACTCCGGCTGCGGAAAATCTACCATCATACAGCTTATATCCAGATACTATGACGTCATCGACGGAACGGTAAGTATTTTAATGATTACAAATATCACAGCCATACTAATACTTATTATTAAAATATTATACACTAGCTGACCCGACCTGTCAACATTGTCCTGTCTAAACTTCATTGATAAAAGTTTCTGAATTTTCTAAATTTCATGGACAAATTTTCAATGTTTTTTTTTCAGAGGCAAACAATACAAAAAAAATCGGTCAAGCCGTTTTTGAGTTTTAGTTAGACTATTGTTGTTGATTTTTATATAATTATAAGAAATATAATTATATTATAATTAGTTCTTCTTATAATATAAAAATATATTGCTTGTCGTTAGTCTCGCTAAACCTCAAAAACTTCTTGACCGATTTGTTTTTTTTATTGTTCGCCACAATTGGTATACAAGAAAAATTAAATTAGGAAATTTGCCCGAAAAAATTTGAAAATTCAGGAACTTTTAAGGCTGCGCCAGAGCTGTCTTTTTCACGCCTTTTAAATGCCTTTGTCAATTTCTGGCCTTTTAACTGTCTCTATGCAAAAAAGTCATGTGGTTCTGTTTGTCCATTATAACGAGGATAAAATCACTTACATCCTATCGATGCGATCTGTTGCTGCGTGAAAGAGACACAAACAAACACACTTCCACATCTCTAATATTACATAGTATAATAAGAATTTCAAAGAAAAGCTTGAAACGCTGTCATAGTTTTTTTTCTGTAGAAGCTATCTGTGGAATCATCTAAGTACCTAGACATAGGTAGTTAGAGGTAGTTACTACCTACCTGTGAAGGGCAATCTATCTTTCTGATAACTATTATTGGATGTACTTCATATTGATGTACCTGCTTTGTCTTTATTATTAATTCGATTGTTTTATTATCTATCCAGTCGTAAAACAAACAAAAACGTAGACGCGTAAGTACGATAATGCGTCTTGTATACGGCGCTTCTAACCTTCGTACCTACGTAACTTCTCCAGGTATCCATAGACGGGAACAACGTACAAGATCTATCAGTGCGATGGCTCCGTGCTCAGATCGGCCTCGTGGGTCAGGAACCGGTGCTCTTCAACTCCACAGTGAGGGAGAACATCCGGTACGGACGAGAGGGCGCCACAGACGAGGAAATAGAAGCCGCTGCCAAGGAAGCCAACGCCCATCAATTCGTCATGAAATTACCTAATGTAAGTGATGTGGCCAAACCCCCCCCCCCCCCCCCCCCTCCCCTCTCTAAAAGCTTTCTATACTTAGGTATTACAAGCTTTTATTTAACTTGCAATGTTTGTATGTTACCTAGTTTGTTTATTATGTCAAATCTTGCAAGCTGAATTAGAACCACTTCCTCTTATCCTACGGGGTCACAGGTAGGTAGTAGATCTGTGTACGGGGTTGATTTTTTACATTTAATTCAGTTCCGATGACAGTTCATTTTTATGGTAAGCATGACCTCAATCGACATCCATGCAGGATTAGCTCTAGTTAAAGGAACTCTTCAACGGTCAACACGAAATTTTGTGTACGCATTGTATTATGATCGCTGGTTTGAAATTTTACCATGACATGGCTGCACTCTTGCTGCACTCAGGTTCCTGACTTGGGAACTCCTCAATGGGTAGCAGCACATACATGAAATTTTGTATACCCCTATACGCATAAAAGCTTGTTTTGTTTAAATGCCATAGTTGGCAAACAAGCAAACGAGCTGCCTGATGGTAAGCAGTCACCGTTGCCTATGGATACATAGTAACGTCAGAGACATCACAAATACGTTGCCGACCCTTTAAAAATCTATTACCTCGACTTTTGAAAAACCCAATGTCTCGGAAACACCGCGGAAGTTGCAAGTCTGAGGCGAAGGATCGCGTGAATCGCACAGTGTGCGATTTCCGTTGATCTATATGTGGATGAGCTTTCAGGCGGTGGCGGCTAGTGCGATGGTAAAACCGTGACGTCGGTATCAGATCAAACAGTTATTTTTTTAATACTAATTTATGTTTTAACGCTTACTGTCAAACTAAATTATGTTATTGGTTTAACATAATATTAATTTTGTTTTTTTTTATTTTTTTATTATTTGGTCCAGGGTTACGACACTCTTGTAGGAGAGCGAGGAGCTTCATTGTCTGGAGGTCAGAAGCAACGTATCGCCATCGCTCGTGCACTAGTCCGCAACCCTCACATCTTGCTCTTGGACGAGGCCACGAGCGCTTTGGACACCTCCTCAGAAGCTAAAGTGCAGAGGGCGCTTGATAAGGTATCTTCAAACTATCCTCAAACATAACAGACATCTAAATAAATTTCCAATACACAGCAATCGGTCGAATCTAATTACATTGCATGCTTCTAAGGACTATAATTTTTAACTAATTATTAGTTGGCCAAACAAACCTAAAGTATTGATGTCTTTATTTGACTTGCCTGATAAACAAGGGACAGCAATTTTTTCTTTTAATTCTTTCTATTATTATTGAAGCTATCAAAATTTACTACATTACATGCTTCTATGGACTATAATTTCTAATTACGTTGCAGGCTGCAGAAGGGCGTACTACCATTATCGTTGCCCACAGACTGTCCACAATCAGAAATGTCGACGTCATTTACGTGTTCAAAGACGGCGTCGTCGTAGAATCTGGCGGCCACGACGAGTTGATGAAGAAAAAGGGGCACTTTTACGATATGGTGATGCTGCAGTCCTTCCCGGGCGGTGAAGAAATAGGAGGTACTTACCTAAGTAGCTAAAATAGAGTCTGTTTTGAAGTCCATGGTTTAGGAGGACGTTGATTTACTGGTATAATGGTACTACGTACATACGTAGTACATATAACTCGATGGGTTAGGGGTTGGGTAGGTATAGGTAAAGACATGGAATGGCAGGTCTAGTCATGATCAAAAAAAAATTATTATGGGTCTAGTAAAAAACACTCGAAAAGTTAGTCTATTTAAATTTTAATGCGTTTTAGGATAATTGCTTAGAATCACTCAGAGAAGGTAGGTTTCCAAACAACGCCTTCTCAAAACGTAAGCTACAAATTCGCTTTATAGCTTACGTTTCGATTGGTATTTTAAACGATTTAAGCAAGAAAATTAATGGATTGCCTGTGGAATGTCACACCATAACTCTTATGCTGCTTTTCTGATTTGTTGTGGTACGATTTCACCGCGAAAATTGTCATAGTAAAAATTGTTTTTTTTTTGGACCCATATATGACACCATTTGAATGGCTTAAATTTTGCGAATGTACTTGGTTTCTTTGTCTAGTTATTCTAAGGATAATTGACATAATTTTTAGTAATAACAATATCCAATTGAGCTCGCAACAAATGTTCGCAACAAATTACTTTACAACACATTTGCTCAAAAAGTGCACTTACGAAGCCTGTATACATCGTTCGAAAGTTAAACATTACGGATCATACAACGGAGCGTGCGGAAATGAATTTGTCCGCACGCTCAGATGTATAGCACCGTGCGTGTGATTTACGGTATTTTTTTTATTTCCATCATAATTATATAAGAATTCCACAAAAGAGTTTCATATTACGAGAATAAATAAGCTGAATGATCAAACCTCCTTGGAAGCGCTTTTGCTCAATACGTTTGTCTCAGTTTAATACTAAAGAGAAAATGAGACGAAAGATGTAGTTCTAATTTTCACCACGTGATAGTGGCGCTATTTGCATGTTCGCGCCATTTTCTTATTATATTATAGAAACTATTGTTGTGACTGATATTAATTTATAAACAAAAATTGTTTCATTTGTAGCCTTTTTTTCTCGCAAATGTGTTGTAAAACGTTGTATGGCACACGTGCGGATTGGTTATTACAAACTCGTGACTATGGTAAGCCCTCGACTTCGTCTCGGGCTTACATTCGTCTACTCGTTTGTAATAACCAACTTTCCGCACTTGTATCATAAATAACTATTACAGATGACAGAAAAGGTCTTACCAGAGAAATATCTGTAAGGAGCGAACAAGATGAAGATGAAGACTGGGATCTGAAGCAATATGTAAGTTTTTGCAAGAAATTAGTAAGTACAGCTGTCTGTACTGCAAGAATTTTATGTATTATTGCAATCTTTGTGTTTTTAGAAACCGGACACAGAAGCCAAGCAAGAGTACGAAGATGTGTCGTTCTTCCGGGTGATCCGGCTGAACAAGCCGGAGTGGAAGTCCGTGACGATAGCCAGTATATGTGCGTTCATCAGTGGATTCGCCATGCCGATGCTCGCTGTCATATTTGGCGACTTTATCGACGTAAGTATTTTTTTCTTAGGATTATTTCGTGCTATTTCATGCACTAGTTCACATCAGCGATCCAGGAAGGTCTCGAATCTACACATATAGGTACGTTAGGTCACTACTTGAAAAAATCCTTGACTATGGAATAAATAGTACCTACTTAGCCGATTTTAAGGTCGGATGGGAATTTATAGAATTTAATAGCCCCGTTAGTTCAGTTGGTAGTGAACCTGCCTTCTGCGTGGCGTGGGGGCGTGGGTTCGATTCTCACCTAGGAAAAGCCTATAGGTAGGTATATATAGTACACGTCCTGGCAGTATTTCGTCAGTGGTCATTCAGCAGGTACCTATATAAAATCCACAATAATGTGTGAACGCGAATAATACCACCTACACCAAATTGTGTGGTCAGCAGGTCAGCTCATATTGAAATGGAGCTATAGTAGGTGACTTATGTAGAGCTATGTTCACCATATTTGAAATAAGAAAAGGATTTATTCCTTGTTGCCTGATAACTATATACAATTGAGGCATCTGCAAGGCTAAAGTGAATAGATTTATTCTAGGTCGGCGTGCTCTAAGCCTCAGCTACATCGTCGCTTACCAACAGGCGAGTTGGTAGCCAAAAACCATCCCTAATAAAAAATACTTAAAGGTCTAAACTAGATTAAGAGGATAATTATCCTGGATTCATAGATTATTAATATTCTGTTTCATGTCAGGTCCTCTCCAATCCCAATGAAGACGAAGTGTTAGCAGAAATACGAAGATTTGCTTTGATTTTTGTTGGAATTGGAATATTTTCTGGAGTATCAAACTTTATAATGGTAAGTGAGTTCACCGGTAAATGCAACCTAACATAATAATATGCCTGTCAAAAATACCACTTAAAAAACTATTTAAGCACCAACCGAAGTATACCTTAAGTAAGTAGGTACCTACCTAGTTATAGAGATATTTACGGGCTTTTTACACTATCTTTTAACTAATCAAATACAAGCTAACTAATACCATAGACGAAGTAGGTACAGGTTCGTCTATGCTAATACTCAATACCTAAACAAAACAGCCTAATATACAAAAAAAAATGGATTGCCCGAAGACCGTTGAAGGTCTAGAAACAATCCAAATGCTCAAGCCCACTAGTTGGCAACGTACCCAGCCTGCTGGCGGCATTATCACATTTATCACACACACAAGACTTTTTTATCATAGTACCAACTTTTTTTTACTTACCAACTTATTTTATGACTAGCGACCCGCCCGCCCGGCTTCACACGGGTGTAATTTACGTACGGGTCGCTTGTTATATATATAAACCTTCAGTGAAAAATTGTCTAACTAATGGTGAAAACCGCATCAAAATCCGTTGCGTATACAGACACACAGACAGACAGACAGACAGACGCGGAAAGTGACTTTAATTTATACTATGTAGAGAGTATAGAGATAAAGAAGATAGAGATAGAGAAGATAGAGATGTAGAGAAGAGATACACCTAGCTACTAATTACCTTTACCTACAGGTATTCTTCTACGGCATAGCTGGAGAACACTTAACAGAGAGGTTGAGGAAATTCCTATTTGAGAAGCTTCTTCAGCAAGAAATCGGCTTCTTCGATGACAAAGACAACTCTACTGGTGCGCTTTGTGCTAAACTTTCCGGTGAAGCTGCTTCTGTTCAAGGAGTGAGTCACAAAATCTTATGTTTACCTACTTCAATATATTGGGACCTAAGTGTATTGTAAACGTCCACGCTCTTGAATATCGCATTATTCAGCAGGTTCCCTTAGTTGGCACTTTTTATGTTAGGTAGCTACTATTAGATTTCTTACAAGCGATATTGAAATATTAAATTATACTGAACTGAATGAAACACTATTTTATAGAATAGGCATCAGTAATGTCTGACTTGTTCCAAAATTACATCGATTAAAGTTTTGAATGCCTAAATCAGAAAATATCCTCGCAATGTTTAAGAAAAGTGCTATGCAAACCTAAGCGTCCATAAATTGTCGATGGGCTCACGTTGTAGTCATGTGCCTCAGGTTTAACTTGGTGCACATTTTTCACGTTTGTTCATCAACGTAATTAGGAAAGGGCTTCGCAAAATACTACGATCAGCATTTATGGAATCGGAAAAACAATGAAAATCAAACGCCAAAAGTTCCAAACAAAATCTTTAACTAACACACTATTACTATACCTAAATAAGTATCTATGTTTTTGAAGTAAACGAACAAACAAAACAAACAAAAATCACAATAGTTAGGTAGACGTACCTATATTACCTACTTGAACAAAATCTCCAGTAAGTTGAAAACTATATCATTACAGGCCACTGGACAAAGGATCGGTTCAGTCCTCCAAGCGGTAGGCACTTTCGGTTTCGCGCTCACTCTTTCCCTCATATACGAGTGGCGAGTGGGTCTGGTGGCGCTGACATTCGTCCCCTTACTGATGGTAGTGCTGTACAAACAAGGAAGAATGGCGGTGGCTGAATCATTCGGAACAGCTAAGACTATGGAGTCCAGTTCAAAGGTAAGACCTAGAGGATGTTGGATTGGTAAGATTTATAAGATGAAGGTCTACATATGTACTTAAATCTACCTACGCCGCCGCCTCGACTTTCCTATTAGAGTCGGCGTTCCACCTACTGGAACTAGCAGGAGTGGCTAATGTGGTCGGTAGATCGAGTTGATTTTTTAAAATCAAAACGGGTAGAATCTACCCGTAATTGGGCACAGTCCAGAACAAAGAGAATATATACTAGCACCATCAAACATTTTCAGATTGCCGTAGAGGCAGTAGCCAATGTTCGAACTGTGGCTTCTCTCGGCCGAGAAGACACATTCACTAGAGAATACGGCGTGCAACTTGGCCCTGGTTTGGTGCTCGCTAAAAAAGCCTGTCACTGGCGAGGCCTCGTGTTCGGCCTGTCTCGGGGTCTCTTCAACTTCATCATTGCCGCTTCTTTGTACTACGGTGGAACTCTTATTATCAGCGAAGATCATTCAACTGGATACGCAGAGGTTTTCAAGTAAGTCCGTAGTAATAAGAAAGTTCGTAAGTAGCACGTCATTTTAAAAATTCTGTGACATAGTTCAGCTTTATGTCTGTGAAACTCCGATCACATCAATTACAAAATATAGAAAAGTATAGAAATATATAATAATACCTACTGCGGTATGCATTTTGCCAAGTCCAGTTGAACAGTAGCTAGGTACTTAAGTTATTTTTTTCATCATCAGGTCTGCTCAGGCTCTCTTAATCGGCTCATCATCAGCCGCCCAGGCGTTTGCGTTCGCGCCCAACTTCCAGAAAGGAATCAAGGCAGCAGGGCGCGTCATTACCCTGCTCGGCCGGCAGTCCAAAATTACCGATCCTGCAAAACCAGCTGTAGAGAACTTCGTAAGACACGACTTGCTACCTACCTTCATAATATATTTTTCTAAGCATAAGTCTTGACGATTACTAGCACCACGTCTTGTTCATCTCTTCAAATACGTATTAAAATAAAAATATTCCAGAGAGGGACAGGCGAGGCGAGCCTGCAAGCGATCGAGTTCCGGTACCCGACGCGACCCAACATTCGCGTGCTGAACAGCTTACAGCTGGAGATCGAGCGCGGGAAGACGGTCGCGCTCGTCGGAGCCAGCGGCTGCGGCAAGAGCACCGTCATACAGCTGCTTGAGCGTTACTACGACCCGGACCAAGGCATCGTGGTGAGTACTAATGGTCAAGTAGAGGGCGGGTGTATTGTGCTTCTCACTGCATACTGATCGCTCTAAATATTTCCAGGCTCAAGATGGCATACCCCTCACCAAGCTGCGGCTCGCCGACGCTCGCCAGGCGATCGGCTTCGTGCAACAGGAGCCGATTCTCTTCGACCGTACGATCGGCGAGAACATCGCATACGGAAACAATTATCGCATTTCCAACATGGACGAGATCATAAACGCAGCCAAACAGGCGAATATACATAACTTCATCACCTCTCTGCCACTGGTGAGTAACCCTTAGCAATACCAACGTTTTTCTAAAAAGATAGGTACTAGTAATTATTATTAGACGAAAGTCACCGACTTAGCCCACCGGATTAGCAAGTTGAAGTGGCAGTGGGCAGGGCACATATCACGCAGAACAGATGGCTGATGGGGCCGAAAGGTTCTGGAATGGAGACCACGGACTGGTAAGCGCAGCGTAGGACGTCCACCCACAAGATGGACAGACGACCTAACAGAGACCACTGGGAAACGCTGGATGCAGGCCGCTTCCATCCGGCTTTTTTGGTGATCTATGAGGGAGGCCTATGTCCAGCAGTGGACGTCCTATGCCTGAAATGATGATGATGATACAGATGGATGGAATTAACCTCCGATCAGACAAACAAGGGAGATATGCCTTAGTAGAATTATCGTTCGTGTTCAAATCTCTACTTTGTTTAAACATATTTTCCACTATAGGTACCGCTAAACCGCTTAACGCAAAAATGGTAAACAAGTACTACCTATGGTTCTCTTACTCATTTTTCACACAACTAAGAAACTTGCATTGACACTAATGAACTAAATTGTCCACATGTGAAAAAAAAGGGCGGCAAAGTCTGCAGTGTGAGTTCGACTAAAGGCACCCAGACTGATTTAGACTGGATGCGTTCGCACCCGCCACGCCACCTTACCATATCTCCCTTGTTTGAATGATCTAGTGCTTTGACAAAGTTATATTTTTCACAGAAGTGAAATTAGATAGCCAGCAGTGCGGCTAAGCAAAAAAACTCAATGACAAGACATATCTAGGTATACTTACAGGACATACTTAGGTACTTGTTTTGGTGAGGTGCCTAGTTACTCAAGTCCAATGCCACTAAAACCATGTTCCAGGGCTACGACACGAACATAGGCTCGAAAGGCACCCAGCTGTCTGGCGGTCAGAAGCAACGGGTCGCCATCGCTCGAGCCCTCATTAGGCGCCCCAAGATGCTACTGCTTGACGAGGCCACAAGCGCTCTAGACACCGAGAGTGAAAAGGTATGTAGTATATACCTACCTACAGGAAGTGCCATGGTATAAATATATCCATCTCTTTGAATCGTATTCCTCGTGTCTCCTTAGCTCGTGTCCCTTGCTGTGAACTTGAAACCCCTCTGAAAAATCACTTTGATGATTTTATGCTACCTATCGTCTTGTCTTCTATCTTCAGCGACATGGAGTGGGTCGTAGACTGATGTGGCGCGAGCGTTGCGAATCTAGTTGGGACTAACGTATCGAAGTGCTACCTCATGATCTTTTGCCGTCAACTTTCCCAGCCACCAGGTCCACCACCAACTGCTCGAGAATGTCGCCTTGTTTCCCATAAATGTGGCCAATAAAGTACCTACTCGAGAACACGTTTGAAATAAATACTTACAGCCGCACGAATGCGGCTGTCAGTAGTATTTTCGTGGCCTTGAGTCGTTGGAGTATAGATAGATAGGTACGTTGGTCCAATAGTAGGTATACCTATGCAGTTGTTCTATCCAGGGGTCTTACCGTCACCTCATGTTTTAAGGGATTCTGTTTAGGTGAACGCGAAAACGCGCGGAAAATCACGCGAACAAGAAATCGAGATCGAACAACTCGCCTAGATCCCGATGTACCGTCTATTACGTCTTCTGTGGTACCGATTGCACCATTGACTTGCACCATTAATGGTGCAAACGCTATTAACGTTTTCACCTTGTACCGTATGCACCATTGACTTGCACTAAAGGTGCAGATGCACAAAAACTGTTCCTACTTGCGGTCGCGCAACTTTTTGCAAATCGCTTAAACAGGTGACAGTAAGGCCCCAGATGTGGGTAACCCCATCTCACCGACTCTGTCGCCGCAGGTGGTGCAAGAAGCACTGGACGCGGCCAAGGCGGGGCGCACGTGCGTGATGATCGCTCACCGGCTGAGCACGGTGCGCGACGCTGACGTCATCTGCGTCATCAGCGACGGTCGCGTCGCGGAGCAAGGCACGCACCCCGACCTCATCGAGCGCAAGGGTCTTTACTACAACCTCAACCGGAGGGGGTATTCATAACATAATGATAGTAACCAGTTTCTAACTTTAACACAACATATCAAAATTATAGTTTCTCTTTTTTAACCGACTTCTAAAAAAGAGGGGGTTCTTAATTCGTTCTTATTTTTTTATGTTTGTTACCTCACAACAGTCACAACTTTGTCATTTATAAACCGATTTAGAAAATATATTTTTTTTATTTCAAAGATTATAAAAATATACTTCCAGTTTGGTCCCGTCGAATTTACATCAAAATCTGGGGGAAATATGGCATCCAAGTGTCATTATATCTATTTGTTGATTTTGAAGTCGGTTTTTTAAATTGATATTTATTTCCTACCTACTTACGGGTAAAATCAACAACTTTCAGAGGTATCAGATTTTTTAGTAAAACAAAAATCTACCTTCAAAATAATATTTTGCTTTTGAAGTAATAACATTCCAAGTCAGCGGCGACGCGTCGTGGTAAATTTTTGTTTATTCGTTTAGTTCCTGCTAAAAAAAGTTCAGCTATTTTAGTTTTCAAGGTTTCGTGCCTCCCATATTTAGGTAGTATAGGTACGTCTTGGTTGAAACGTAAACCTAGTTAATTCCGGATTTTGGTAGTCGTGACTATCTAAATATGTGGATATTTTTCAATTCCTACAGCAGCAATTTTTTTCATTTTCTTTTTTTGCACTTACTTACCTATTTTAGTTATAGTTAATTTACATGACTCAGAACCTACAACCTAATTTAATTTAAATTACTAAATAGATATACTATCTTTAACCTATTATACATAAGTAGGTACCTATACTAGGTTCTAACCTATTTTAGTCAAGATACATAGTTTAGTATCGAATTGTTATTTTTTGTGTCGTTGGCATCAAAGTTGGCAGTCCTTTGTTTACGTAAAATAATATTTCCTTTTTATCTTTAGTATCAAAAAAAATATCTATAGGTATTATTGGTACAAAAAGGTCTTAATAAATAACAGCCCTTTATCATACCTGCCATGATAATTCCTTACGGGACAAATAAACAAATGGATATATCCGGATTAGGTAAATAAGATAAGTAAATCTGTACTTACATAGGAATTTTATTACCAATAGATCGATTTTAAGTAGGTAAAAGTATTTTTTTATCTTTAAGTCAGCACCACTATTAATAAGTAATAATTGTAATCAATATCTGAACACAAAGTGATGAATTGTGATTTTACTTTTATATTAAAAAATAAATGATTATAAATCAAACCTTATTGTTATTTTTATTGTAGTTACCCATTTTTCTTTGACTCTATAGAAATTAACAAAGGCCGGTCATTTAGGCTTTCCATAAATGCTTACACCCAGAATTTAAACCTAAAACAATATACCTAAATAGAACAGTGTTGTAAATTTAATTCTACTTTTACGCCGTTGTCTTCCTTATTGATTTATTGCATTTTTTTAAACTGAACACAAAGGCAAAAGCATATTGTTCCTACCCAGAACAATGCCTCTCAAATTCTATTATTTCCGGCATTATGGCATATGGTCGAATAAAGCAGGGAATGACATCTTGTATTTGGTACAAATTGCCAACACATTTGCTTTTCCACTAAGAAAGGCGCAAACAAAAAAAAACGAGTTTTTTAGCAACGACCTTAGAATAACTACTCAGAGAAGGTAAGTTTCCAAACAACGCCTTCTCAAAACGTAAGCTACAAATTCGCTTTGTAGCTTACGTTTCGATTGGTATTTTAAACGATTTAAGCAAGAAAATTAATGGATTACCTGTGGAATGTCACACCATAACTCTTATGCTGCTTTTCTGATTTGTTGTGGTACGATTTCACCGCGCAAATTGTCATAGTAAATTTTTTATATTTTTTTTGGTGTCATATATGACACCATTTGAATGGCTTAAATTTTGCGAATGTACCTTATTTCATTTTTGAAAGTCCGTAGTAGGTACCTACCTGCCTTTGACGAACTTTGGTACCTACACCTAGTCAATAAAGATGTTTTGTCATTAGAACAAAGTAAAAGATATAAATTGTAGCAGTTTATATAATGGCATAGGCACTTAGACGAGTAGTAATGGTAGATCCCGCATGGGAAAGTAATTACTACATCGCCGTTCATCAGCTCCATCAAATGCCAATTAATAAAAATTACTTCTTACATAAAACTATTAACGTCCCGCCGCGCGCCGCAGATATAAACTGATCGAAATCATCTCCCAGAGCCATAATAAATTAATTGTTTTATTATGTCACGAGCAAGACGCTATAAAAACCCGACAAATGACCAAGGAATTGAGACATCCCGCTATCTCCCTTATTAGACACGTGGAGCCCTTTTACAAATATCTGCCGTCATAAGATAAAATACTATCTATCGAAAAATCAAAATGGCTGCGCCTTAACTTTTTTTGGTGCCCCAGCATGAGCCTTATGCTAATGAGACCCAAAAACAAACATTGTTACAAGGCAAATGTGTAACATACTATAAAAATAAATTAAATAATAAAGGGAATCGTTAAAATGGATGAAATGTCCGTAATTTATCCACGAGTCACCTTTTAGGCATTCCGTGGATGCCTTCTCGGCGGGGTCCCGGCCGCTCTAGACGCGATCTCAGAATAAAAAGGCGCCACAAAAAGACGCATTCAATAAGCCGTTGGCCATTACCAAACGTAATCGATGAGATAAATTAATAATAATGAAAACTGTATAGACGTAGCGGACGGACGCAGGCGCCAGTCATGTTTGACATTCACTATGATACCGTGACAGAGTGGCGCTTGGCAAGCTGACCTTTGGCTTTCTTTTGAACTCTTCATGCTTGAAATTCTTGTGACGAACTATAAAATTCAGGTTCATCCAAAACACAGAAGGTAGTAGGTACGTCCCTGGCCTTTTGACAGAGGTCACATTTGATACAAGGATACACCTTCTAAGCATTAGTTTAGTAAAGCTATAATGTCGGACGCGATACGTAAAGCATATCGACATATATAGGTACCTATGTATAAACGTCTTATCTCTCACCACTAAACATTATTACAATTTAATAGGGGCTAACGAACTAATTCGAGATTTTCGCGAAAAGTTGGTAGTACAGCAATGGAAGCAACAGCAAGCCTACCCGACTGGCACCCCAGACCATGCAAAAGTACGTGCAGTGCCGGTTTTAGGACTACCAGCGCCCTGGGCGAGATTTCTAGCGCCCGCCGCGATTGCCGTTTTACATATTTCTAAACTGACGACACCGTAATTTTGTGCGTTCACGTAGCCATCGTGACCGAAAAGGCCCGCAAGCTTGGGATATGATCGCAAGTCGGGCGGTTAGTTACGAACTCAGTTAACTCGACGGTAAGCGCCGGCCATCAAAGTTGACGTGACCACGTCCGTCCTGCGCGGTTCTACTAGCAGACGCGGGCGCCGTGAGAAACCATGCTCGTCATGGGTGTAAAACGCGCCATTACTTATGTTATGTTATCATAGTACTACATATTTGTATTTTGCAGTCCGCGGACCCGCAACCGTTGTGGGTGCGGCGAGAATCACTCCGCGAGTTCTTATAGCCACGGCGCATCAACGCTCTTTGCATCAACGCACGCGAATTCACGCGATGGATACTGCGTGCGCTTCTTCTGCGTAGCAGGCAGTCTCGTGAGAGAGATATGATTTGTATAAAATAAGAACAGCGCCATCTCGACGGAACTGCTCTTACTTCATACATATCTTCATTAGATAACGCCACTGTAAAAACTCGCACTGGGCCCTCTGGCGGTCGAATGAGCCATGCCGCATGCTAGTATATATGTTTATCTATGGTTTTAAGCACTGACCTAAAATGTTTGGTTTTATTCTAGTAAATTATCTTTGGTTTTATGCACATTTCGGTACAGAGCAGGTAATCACTTTAATGCGTTTTACAATAATTTTTTTGTAGTTTTAGTAACTGAATCACAGTTACTAAAATTACAAACAAAACTTATGAGATCTATGTGGTCTCACATACACACATCATTTTACGTGTCGCATACTCACGCCTGCGGCGGACTAGTCTCGTCTGCACAGACTATTAAAGTTACAGTACTTCTAGATCATTATTCCTTCAACTAAATCTGTAAGTATATGTATTGTGTGTACCTACGCTTTGTTTGAGACTTTGTAACTAATCTAAAAATTCAAAAATATTTCGTATTGGAAATTACTTTCCACGATATAATTATAAAGGTCCATTAGGCTAGCACAGGAATTCACTAATTGAAAAAACTATTCTTAGTGTTTAATTTTTTTATTGGTAAATTCACATTAAAATTATAGACCACGTTGATGACAGATGGGATTTCTACAGACAAAATTTAGGTTATTATGTATTACTATGATACTGTATCGGTACTTCTCAATTTCTAATTCTACTTCAATAGCTACATCGATAGGGTGCATAAATGCTTCAAAATTTCAGTGACAGAAGTGAGCCAGCAATGAGACCATCGGAAAATAGAAAAATCGAAAAATCACAATCACATCGCTCATTTACGAAATCACGATACAGATCGAACATCAAAAATATCTCTATATTAATCGACTACGTTCACATAATCGTTACTAAAAAAATGATAAAAACGCGCGCGATTCGCGGAACGTAGACCAAGACGCGAACTGAAAGTACATTACAATATAGAATAATTTACGGCTATCGATTATTAAATAGTGGTCGCGCTGTATTCGGCGGCCGGGCGCGTGGCGCGTGGTGCGTGGCTCGCACCTGTGGTCTATCTATTCAACAGAGAATCACTCGCTCGGGCGCGGGCGCGGCCGCCCGGCGCTCCTGAGATTCAGCGGCCGCGCCGCGCACACTTCGTCTCACTCGCACCGCTCTCTACTATTGTACAATTACATTAATTAGTCACAGGGTAATTTCAGTCAGAGTCTAGTAAACAAATACATTAAATTAACGAGTGATCTGCGGTCGCATGGGGTGTGTTGCGGTGTGGGGCGGTGCGGGCAGCGCTGCGGGCGCTCTAGGAGTCCCACCAGTCGGGGCCGCCGCCGCCGCCCCCGCCGCCGCCGCCGCCGCCGTACGACCCGCCATAGTTGCCCCCGTAGTTGCCACCGCCGCCGCCGTACGATCCGCCAAAGCCTGCAAACAAATAATGCATGAAACTCCTACTAATCATTATAAGATTTATTATCTTTACTTACTATAATACCCTTATTTGTTTTGTTATATTGATATGCTACTAATATAGTTGCATATTTGAGCATTAAATTCGTATGCTTCGTAATTTCGGGACATTTTTCTCACGGTCATCTGACCCCAAACTAAGCAAAGCTTGTAATTATGTATTAAAAGGAATAAAAAAAGGAAAAAACGAATTGTAATTAAACGGATGTTCAGCCTGTCATGTATTGTATTCTTTAGCTATTGTTCACATCTAAATGCTGTAACATCCGGTTTGAAAATCAATATTAAAAAAATTAAATTAAAAAAAAACACGTCAACTCTGTCAAAGTCGTAGGAACTGGAAACGTCCAGTCAGAGACCATAAATCTACAGGATTACGCCGAAAGGGTGTACTAAGCCGAAAGGGGTCCACAGTACCCATCATTATGAACACTAAGAAACATAGGAAACGGTCATTGAGCGCTTTACAATCTGACGGCACCCGGTTCAATCCTCGGCCCTGCACCAATGACATAAAATTATGTGCAGTTTCAATGCCATCGCTCAAAAACAGCGAAGAAAAATATCGTAAGGAATCCAGGATTTCCAAGAACCTAAAAATTTCTAAGACAGATATAATAATATGATATTCACCAACATGCACTGGGCCAGCATGGTGGATTAGGGCCTATCCTCTCTCTCCAAGAGAAGGCCTGTTTCCCAGCACGCCTAGCACAGGCCGTGGACAAATTGTCAATCCACCGTTTTTATCCCGTGAGAAAGAGACAGACGTATCCATATTCTAGCTTTCTCGCGTCTACGCACAGATAAAAACATTGGAAAGACAATTTGTCCACAGCCTGAGCTAGGCCTGCAGTAGTGGGAACATGAAAGGCTGGTAATGAATGGTATCATCATCATCATCAACCATTTTCCACCTACTGCTGGGTATAGGTCTCCTCTTCAGCGCGCCATTTTTCCGGTTGTGTGCTAGTCTTGTCCACTGCTTTCCTGCTGCTTTAGCGATGTCGTCCGACCAGCGGGCTGGTGGTCGTTTTCCACTCCACGGCCACTATTCTGTGAATACTTCGGGCCACCGTCCATCTTTCCTTCTGACCAAATGTCCCCCCCATCTCCACTTGAGTCTCATGATCCGTTTAAACCCGTCTTCGACCTTCGTTCTTCGTCGAATTTCCACGTTTGGTATGCGGCCCAGGAGAGAGACCCCTTACATGGCGCGTTCCATCGCCTTTTGTGCCACATGGATCTTGTGAGTGTTCTCTTTAGTGAGGGTCCATGTTTCAGCACCATATGTGAGGATAGGCAGGACACATTGGTTGTGCACCTTGATCTTAAGGCTTTACGGGATCTGTGATTTAAAGACGTCACCGAGTTTTCCAAAAGCTGCCACCCCAGCTGGATTCGTGTAGTGATCTATTTCACCTGAGAGCCTCCAATTAATGGTATAATGAGAATTAAATGTATAGTGTACCAGATCCGGAGCCGGGTCCGGCGGAGCGCGCCGGCTGGCGCGACTGCGTACGGAAGTCGCGCGCGCCGAAGCCGCTGCCACTGCTGGGGCCGCTGCTGCCAGCGAAGCGGCCGCCGCCCGAGCGGGAGCCGCCCGTGCGCCGGCTGCTGCTGCCGATGCGCCCGTCCGACGCCGTGCTCGTCAGCCAACTGACAAACAAATACACACGCGTCACCACACACGACATTATTTTACATAATGCCGATGGTCCTCCATTACGACAGTGAGGATCTCAGATCTTCAAATATAATCTAAAGCTGGAGGTGGATTATCTAAAGCAAACAAAAGACAAAGAAAATGAGGATAAATTTGCCAAAACCCATACTGCTCGCAAAATGTATCTATAGCCAGGCCTGGCGCACTCCGCACTTTAGGTATGAAGCTACAAGTAACCGACTTGTCGGACTTGCAGCACCCACTGCCGCGCGATAGTCAGAGAAAACGCTACGCTTAGTCACGCGATAGAAAGAGGCAACTTCTAGGTTAATATAGCTGTAGGTAGTTAGCACTCGCACGTCCTGAATTGCATTTTATTGTGCAGTAGCAAGAGTGGCTACTTTTAAATGATTTTGCAGAGTCGATCATCCACAGCTCATCGACATATCATAGATCAGTGGAAATTAACGCACACTGTGCGATTCACGCGATCTTTCTTGCCCACACCTGCAAAATATGGAATGAGCTACCTTCCGCGGTGTTACCGAGAAACTACAACATAGGGATCATCAAAAAACGATTTAATAGATTTTTAAAGGGTCAGCAACGTAGTTGTGATTCATTTGGTGTTACAGTATCCATAGGCGACGATGATTAAATAAATAAATAAATATTCGTGACATTTTTCAAACACGGTCCGCTGACCCCAAACTAAGCAAAGCTTGTGATATGGCTGCCAGAGACTGATATACATACATAATTATATAGTTTTAAATACATACTTAAATAGATATTAACAACCAGATATAGAAAAAACACAAATGTTTATCCTAGGTGGGAATCGAACCTACGCCCCCAAGCTCAGAAGCCAGGTTCACTACCAACTGGACCAACGGGCTATCAAATATACCATATATTGCTTACCATCAGGCAGGCCGTCCTAGTTTGCCACCTATGACATAACAAAACATTATTATATGTATGTACCTGGGCACGTCCTGTTTGGCCTCGACGAGCAGCTCGACGAGGTCGCGCGCCAGGCCGCGGTTGGAGTCGTTGAAGAAAGAGGTGGCCACGCCGAGGTTGCCCATGCGGCCCGTACGCCCGATGCGGTGCACGTACTCCTCCACGTCCGACGGCAGGTCGAAGTTTATCACGTGACGCACGTGCGGTATGTCCAAGCCTGCCCGACCACACATATCATCACTTGCACATTCAATACAACAATACAGTACGAGTCGACGAGTTTATTTTAACGGTTCCTCAATAAACATACGTTAAGCTTGAGTCCCACGACCCGTTTTATGACAGGCCAGGCCGCGCCAGGACAGGCCGCGCCAGGACAAGCCGACGCGCCGTGGGATCAGTCGCGCCCGTTGTGGCCTGTCGTCGCCCGTCCGATGTCGGTAACTTCAAAGGCGTGGCGCGACTTGGCGCGGCCTGCTCTTTCAACAGGTCGTGGGACCCCACCTTTACATATTGGAATGGCGGTAACGACAGACTAAATCGAGCCGACACACGCCGTGGGGACTGCTCGGCGCAGGGTGCGAATGTAAGCACAGGCCTCGACAGGCGTGGCGCGGACCCCACCTTTACTTGTCAATAGACATGTGTCTTTATGTTTAAGTTATTGCAAATAACCGGCTTAGCGACGAATATAACTAAATACATTACACATACTGAAAAAATAATTTAATTTGGCTGATAAATCTCTGAGATTTGAGTGTTTAAAGTTTTAGGTGGGGGATAGAGAGGGGATGTTCTATCCCTTTCTCGCAAAGCGTGTGTTAGTATAGCATTTGTATGGCGCACCTGAGGCGTGACGTCACAGCTCAGTATAGGGCGCTCTCTGTCTAGCATGAAATTAAAATGCTTGTATCTTATTTATTTTTGAACTAATTTTAATTTTGTGTTCGTTGATGTGCTCTATTTATGATCGCCTTTTTTAGGATGTAATAAAAAAAATTGTCATCATGCCTATTAATGTTGAAGTCGTAATAATATTTATAAATTTTTGTTACGAAATCTTATTATGCTAATGTTCATCATCATCCAGAAGACGTCCACCGCTGAACATAGGCCTCCCCCTTAGAACTCCACACTAAACGACTGACCCTCACGATTTCGTCGGTCCATCTAGTGGTAAGCCTACCTACGCCGCGTCTTCCGGTTCGTCCATTCAAGAATCTTTCTTCCCCCATTGGTTATCAGTTCATCGAGCAATGTGGCCTGCCCATTGCCAGTTCAACTTGCAAATTTTAACAGCTACGTCGGTGACTGTGGTTCTTCGGCGAATATCCTCGTTCCGGATTCTATCGCGCAAAGGAACTGACCATAGCTCTCACCATTGCCCGCCGTGCGACTCTTGAGTTTTTTCATAATGGCAGCAGATGTGTGCAAATATTACTATGGTTAAAATTAGTTAGCCAATAGTAATTGATCTGTATACAGGGTTACGCATATAGACTGTACTAAGCCGAAAGGTCATAGTACTCATCATTATGTAACTTTTAATATGGGGCCAACCCTGAAATCGCGAAAAAAATATCAGCTGTTCCATAGATTTCGTTGTGTGTGATTGACGTTTTTCTATGCAGCTAGTTCATATTTTATTTAAAAAAAATACGAGGAAGCAGCTGTTATCAAGGCTGAAATATACTTTAAAACACTCAATGTTAAACAACTAAGTGAAGTTGGGTACGAGTAGAGTTCGGACGCTATTCACTTATCCTAAGCCGGTTCTAGTAGAGTGGTGTAATCAGCACCCATACTAGATTTTGTTGCTGCGGAACTCGTCGCTAGGTAAGGTGTTTTGTTTACCTCGTGCCGCGACGGCCGTGGCGACGAGTATGGGCGTCTGTCCGGTGCGGAAGCGTCGCAGCGCCTCTTCACGCTCGCGCTGAGATCGGTCGCCGTGGATCGACGTCACTGGGTAGCCCTGGTGGTCCAGGTACTCCTCCAGCTGGTCGGCACCTACACCCAGAGGAACAATTGTTTATATTGGTTGCTTGAACGCAAATTTTCTTGTGAACAACTTGACATTTTGGCAGCATTTCCGATGCATGCGCGAGCTGTCGCAGCCCAACAAGTGTCGCACATTAATTATAATCTAGAGAGGTATACAGAAAATGAATGCCCCTTCTCAAAGCGCGTTTCAAATCACGCCAACCGCAACCATAACGCCAAAAGCGCTAATGAGAACCAACACGGCACAAAGAAAATTCTTTGAGCAGTTAGGTTGTCATTTAGCACTATTTGCATGATTCGGATTCGGATTCGTTGGCGCTGTTGGCATGATTCGGATTCGCCACAATGAAGACAAGGGGGTCTAGACAAGAGCCACACACTGTTAGCGTTCACGCCTGCGGAAAGATGAAATTGTATGAAAATGACATTAGCTTCAGATAATTTATCTCATGCTAATGTCATTGTCAATGTCATTTTCGTACAATTTCATTTTTCCGCAGGCTGTGTGGCTCTTGTCTAGACCCCCAGGGGCTTTACGACTACCGGTTCTAAGAGATTATGTTTAAGTGATGAGAAAAGTTGCGCGACCGCAAACCGTATCTCGGTGCGTTAAGGTTCACGTTCGCGTGGTTTTCCGACTGAGCTGTTTCTGCGCTAATTCGAGCCCGCGTTAAGAGTTAACCGTAACGCCCCAGTACTATCTGGTCTACCACCATGACTTTCTCCTTTGTCAGGTTTCCTAACTCGCGGGGAACTCTGTACAGATTGATAGCCTCTGTATCAAAGGATAATAATTTTAACATACCCTTCTTAGTCTCAACAAAGACCAGTACCAGCTGGTCCTCCTCTGGACGCGCGCGCTGCAGCATGTCGGACGCGTTCAGCAAGTCCAGTAGATACGAGCGCTTGTTGCATTCTTCTACCCATACCACCTAGGCAAAAGGAAACATGTAAGTTAATTCTATACGCATTGATATTGTACATAGACTGGTGAAATCTAGCTACAAGCCTACCGCTTTACTGAAAACTGTGTTCTGAATACACGCCAACAGCGCTAACAAGAAACACGGTAAGAAAATTTCTTTGGGCCGTGTCGTTTCTCATTAGCGCTGTTGGCGTGATGCAATGCGCGAAGGGGTAAGTTAAATAGACCTCTAAATTAGTAATGCATAGCTCTGGCCCAAATCCAATGGCCATCAAAACAATATACAGTACAGATAAAAGACTAAAATAAGTTTGCCGAAACCCTAAACGACATAACATATTGCTTGCTAAATATTACTAGCGAAGACGAGCATTTCTAAATGCTATCAACTAAGGAATAAATCGACTCCGCACCTTGTTGTCAATCAGGGTTATTATGTGATACCTACCTTAAATCTACCTATACTCTATGTGAATTTCATAATATGCAATAAATGATTGAGTATTGATGTGCTGACGCAGAGCGAGCACCCAGTCAGATGCTCGCTTCGCTTTAACCATTATCCGTTTTTTGCAATAACATTAACCGGTCTAGCAACTGGAGCAACTGTGCCAGCGCCCCAGAGCCTCACTCCGATATTTCAAGGAGTTGGGTTGGCTCGGGTAGGTGCTGGTAGGGGGAAATGCACAATACACCCCAAGCGGGACGTCAGTGCAGGACTTATCGCCCCCATCTCGAATAAGAATTAGAACCGGTCTAGCGTTTAAGTCAAAATAATAATAATTATGACAAATATATCAATTCTGTTCAAAACCCACCAAGCGGGCAACAGTGCAGGACTTATCGCCCCCATCTCGAATACTAATTTGTGTAAGCCTATTATTTTTTTCCCACGAATAAGGTCACGTAAGAATACGTTTTCACATGACAATTTTATTACGCAGCGCACACATGCTAGCCAACTAGCGTAAGGATATTTCCTCACGTTGCGACGCGATATCGATTCCTGTCAGTTCGTGGAAACCAAATTGTGCTTTATTGCGTTGTAATAAGGCGTGGTTTAGTTCGCCCAGAGCGCACTTGCAATTAGATCGAACGAACGACCAGTTTAGCAGTCTGTGCGAGCTGAACTAGGTTATATTGCTTTGCAATAAAGCACGTTTCGTTCCTGCGGACTGAGAGTCACATTGAAATCGCGTCGTGTCATGAGTAAAGAAAAAACCAAGACCCATTCAGGTAGAAGGTTTATGCTGCCTGAATTGGCCCGCTAGTTACAATCTGGTTGTATTCAAGTCGCGATGCGAGTGAATCGGTTTCTTCTATGGAAGCATGCTCCATGGTAGACCGCATCATCGCTTAACAGAGGTGGCGGTCAAACACAAACCTATTATAAAATATAAAAAATGGTAAGTAGATACATACCTTCTGAGTAATATTCTCTGAGGTGGAGCCAACTCTTCCTACGGCTAAGAAGACGTAGTTATATAGAAAGTCCTGCGCCAGCACTTGTATCTGTTTGGGGAAGGTGGCGGAGAACATGAGCGTCTGCCGCTCGCCTGTTTTCGGCATCGTGTGGGCCTCCACTATCTTGCGAATCTGCGGCTCGAAACCCATGTCTAACATGCGGTCGGCCTCGTCCAGTACCTGCAGGATACAAAAAATTGTTATTTGTCGTACAATAACCGGCACACAAGTTGAGCCATGATCTTGAGTGCGCAATAGACGATTTTAAGGTATTGTTGGTGGAAAGAGAGGTGCGCGGGGGCATTCCGACGGCACACGTCCACGCGATTGGCCAATCAGTCAGCCGCATGCGCGAACTTACCCCCACTACGTCGACTTTAGCTCAAGTTGTTTGCCGGCCACTGCAAATTTGTTATTTGGCGCGAGTGCCTGGTACTGAATCCTAGAACCCAGAGCCAGCGTAGGGTTCTAGGATTGTTCAAATTTCGAAGATGCCATTCAAGGTCATATCGTGAAGTTGCCCTATCAACAACAGTTTTTGTATGTTTCTTGTAGGGATGTTACGGAGAGTAAAGTAGAAAGAGTTTAGAGTAGAGACATAACTTTTGTGGAATAAAAAGAGGATTTGACGCCAACTTGAAGTCAACATGTCACCCCTCATTGTATTATTTTCCTGAACTGGTGTTATTTCGAGTGTTAATATGTAATAATGGTGGATTATTATTTATAAGTATACGAGGACGTGCTCGAGTGTGGTCAGGTGATACAATGGGGTGAAACGTGTATTTTCATGAGTTATATTATTTTTGGAAACATCGGGAAAGACATTTTTCATTTCGTTACATCACTTTCCACACTCGAGCATGTTCAAGAACACTTAATAAATAAAAATCCACCATTTGAAATTTGAAAAATAGAAAAGTTTTAAAAAAACGGCCGAATTGAGAACCTTTCTCTTTTTTCGAAGTCGGTAAAAAATACAATGAGGCGACACGTTTTTTCACGTTGCCGCCAAAACTCCTCTTGTTTAATTACTATCATTCATCCTAAAAATGTTTATACACCTGAACTCTCACTTTGACATTGACATAAAGATGACATTTTTTTATTTACATCTTTGCTAAGAATTTATGATTAGTTATGGATGTGCGTGCCACAAGCCTACGTCATCGATGTTTGATCATATATTTTAAATTCACAATGACCATTAAAGTGCTTTTTGTATTTTCATCGATTATTAACAGATTTGTTTCTCATTTCTGGCACTGCATTGCAACAAACACAGAAATGAGCAAAGATTGAGGGGGAAGCCTATGTCCAGCAGTGGACATCCTATGGCTGAAATGATGATGATAATGAGTGGCAACTGGACAGTGCATAGGCTTGTGTCACTCCCGGAATATCAGACCTAGTTTTAGTGGTTGCAAACACAGAAAGGAGCAAAGATTGGGGGAGGCCTATGTCCAGCAGTGGACATCCTATGGCTGAAATGATGATGGTGATAAGTGGCAACTGGACAGTGACGTAGGCTTGTGTCACTCCCGGAATATCAGACCTTGTTTTTAGTGGTTGCAAACACAAATATGAGCTAAGATTGGGGGAGGCCTATGTCCAGCAGTGGACACCCTATGGCTGAAATGATGATGGTGATGAGTGGCAACTGGACAGTGACGCAGGCTTGTGTCACTCACGGAATATCAGGCCTTTTTTTGTTGGATCATGGGTGTAGTTACCAAGTGTCGGCAGTGGTCGAGCGCGACGCGGCCGCGCACGAGCATGTCGACGAGGCGGCCCGGCGTCGCCACCAGCAGGTGGCAGCCGCGCTCCAGCTCGCGGAACTGGTCGTGGATCGGGGAACCGCCGTATCTGCAACACAACACGACATTATACATTTCGCCTCACTTTTAAGCTGGGTTGATTAAAAAGGTTTTTTTTAATAGGCTTGCGCTTGGCCGCCATCTCGCCTGATGTTAAGCGATGATGCGGCCTACGATGGAGCACGCTTGCCTAGTACCTATTCACTCTCGACTTGAAGACACCCAGATTGTAACTATCGGGGAACACCCACTCAGGCAGCGAATTCCACAAACTAGCAGTTCACAGAATAAATGTGGAATCAAAGCGCTTCGTACGGGTTCTCGGAATGTCAACCATAAAGCGGTGTCGATTCTTTGTGCCCACTCTGGCAGTCCGATAGAAAAATGGGCAGGAGGGAATCAAATCATGCAGAGATCTGCACACTCACTTATTCCCCCTCCCCCTCATCAGCCAGAAGACGTCCAATGCTGAACATAGGCCACCACCTTTAACCTCCACACTGAACGACAGCCTGCCTTTTACATCCACTGACTTTGACTTATCTCACAACTTACTAATTAAAAAAAAATCAATTTTTTACACTAGCATCACAACATGCATGGGGATTCCCCATTCCTCAAAAATATTAATGCATGGCCCAGTGAATCCCACTTACTGTCATTTACTGTTGTCGCACGTCAACAATTTGTTTTCATTGAGATATTTATGTTTTGAGAATGTCTGGACGGAAGCAAGATCCCATTTGGCAGCATTATAATTTTAATTAATTAATCAATGAAGTTTTCTGGCAAGTTTTATGTATATCACTGATTTTAATTTAAAAAACATATAATTTACATCAGTCAACCCTGCTTTTAAGAGCCGTATTAAAAATGCATAGTAAAATTTTAGGTATTTTGATTTTCGGCCATAAAACGATAAAATAAAGTCGCAATTGTTAAGACAAATTATTTAATATAAAACAAGTACACTATAACATTAAAATTGAATGTCAGTTATTTAACAAAATCCACTCTGAAACTTTCTCTCCTAGAGTGTTACGAAAAACTACTAATAAGTTGATAATTATGTTGAGTTGGAGTTGGAACAGCTGATATAAAAGTTGTTCATAATTATTATGAGTATAATGACCCCCTTTCAGCTTAGCATACCCTTTTTTTATAACCCTTTATAAATTCCCTTTGTTCGAGTTGAAATAATGATACAGCACTTAAATTTCCTGACTACAGATAACTTTATCATAATTCTAAGTAGGTACACTACTTACAAAGACGATAAGAGGTATCAGGTACCTATTCAACAAACTAAACATTATACAAGGATAAGCGCCTTCTCCTATAAAAGGCTATCACGTATCAAGACAGTTACTATTGTTAATATGTTAATAGATGAATATGTGATAATCAGATTGCATCCACTTATAACTCTTCTCGTCCAAAATACTTCAGTACCTTAAGACGAAGGTCTTCAACCAGTGTGTGTTGCCAGTGATGACATACGGCAGTGAAACGTGGTCTCTCACTATGTGCCTCATAAGCAAGCTCAGAGTCGCACAACGAGCTATAGAGAGGGCTATGCTCGAGGTTTCTCTACGAGATCCAATCAGAAATGAGGAGATCTGTAGACGAACGAAAGTTACCGACATAGCCCACCAGATTAGCGAGTTGAAGTGGCAGTGGACAGGGCACATATCACGCAGAGCAGATGGCCGATGGGGCCGAGATTTCACGCCGCTACACGCGTCTTCCTCGTCTTATCTAATCTAAACTTTAGTAAACGACATACAATTTTAAACCTAGCATAAACCGAAAAGAGTTGACTTTTCCACGGCCCTTTGTAGGGTACAAGACGCCGCCTCAACTCTCCAGTCGACGTTTTGTCTTAATATTCAGATGCGGACACGAGACGTTGCGGCGCCACCGGAACGAGCTGATACACCGAAATGCTACCTTATTTCCAAGTAATTAGGATAAATATTCGCATGCGCGCAAATCCCGGCCGTTTCCAATGGAATGTCACATTAAAGGCATACTCACACGACACAGGGGCGTACACGAGAGCGGTAGGCGAACTTCCTCGCCTCGTCGAATATCTGTGTGGCGAGCTCGCGGGTCGGAGCTAGCACTAGTCCCTGCGGGTACTGTTTGCGTCGGTTATACGGCCTGCGAACCAAACAATAAATCACAATTCAAGGTATAACAGGACCGCCCAGCTGCCTAAGGACCTGCTTAAGGACCTGCTTGCACTTATGCATTTTTACAGGGTGGAGCTTAACAACTATTCCATACTTCAGCCATTACGTTGTTTCTATTTGCTTTATTGCTGGATTTTTCTGCTACATAAAATGCGACGAACTTGGGTCTAGTTGAGTTTTCTGTCCGTGAAAATCAAAAAGAACAATAAGTACGTGTTTTCAGTCAAAACGGGTATTATAACGAGAAACAATTCCAGAACCAAAACGCTATCATACTATCTAAGCACAATCGAATACCATAATAACCTTATACTTGTTTTTAGAATCTTGCAAACCAGCAATGTAAAGCGTACAGAGTTCGCGCGGAGTAGCACGGTGCAGGTCGTTCGTTGACCTCTAGCGTCAGCTGGTATATTATTTGCATTAGATTGCGTGTAGTATATTATTTGCATTCTGTGAGTAATATACCAGCTCTATCGTCAGTTTTCGTTTCAAATAATCAAATAAACGTCATCATATCAATTAATTAAACGTTTATAACGCAGATTTAGGTCCGTCGTTTGGATAGTGCTTTGTTATGATTGAATAGAATAGAATCGAATTATTTATTGGCCTTATAACTAATTGTCACATTAGGCAAGTCTTATTACAACATTCCAGTATAAAATATATATATTATATTAGTAAGATTATGGAACAATAAAATAAGTATTTTCATTTTTTAAATCCTAATAATAATAAATGTGACTGATTGTGGACTCACCCCATATTCTTGACGGGCCCAGCCTCATACATCTGGTTGAGTATGGGCACGAGGAAGGCGGCAGTCTTGCCGGAGCCGGTCTGCGCGCAAGCCATGACGTCACGGTGGCCGAGCACGATCGGGATGGCGTACTTCTGCACCGGGGTCGGGTGGTCGTAGCGCGCCGCAGAGATGTTCGACCGCATTATTTCCGTCAGGTTAACATCATCAAACTGCACAAAGGATACAATACTATATCAATAAATTAACTTCTAAAACCAAAGCTGACGAGAGGAAGAGAGCAGCGAGATTTCGAGCAGAACAACGCAAAATTTACTTCTCCGTCTTACTCGACGATAACACCCGTACGAAGCGCTTTGATTTCACTCCTATTATGCGAATAGGCTAGTGTCCTAATGATTCATTTAATACAAATAGCAGGCTTAGCGATAGATATTATTATATACATTACACACACTGAAAAAATAATTTAAGTTGGCTGACAAATTTCTGAGATGTAAGCGTTTAATAGAGAGCGGATGCGCTGTCCCTCTCCCGCAAAGCGTGTGTTAGTATTGCATTTGTATAACGCGCGCACGGCGTGACGTCATAATGTGCAATAGTGCGCTCTCTGTCTAGGATCAAATCAAAATCAAATCATTTATTCCTTTAAACATTATACAAAAAGTTGCAACTTATTGGACTAGTATTTTGGATTGGAGGATACTTATAACTTATTTATTAGTGTTTTTTTGTTTATGTTTTCGTAGTTGTAATAAAAAAAATAGGGACACATGCCTACTGCTAGTCTGTGAATGCGCTGTAGGAATGGGTGTTCCCCAATAGTTACAATCTGAGTGTCTTCAAATCAAGAGTGAATCGGCTTGGCCGCTTAGAGCTGCAAGTACATTTTTGCTCTCGGCCGGAGTGTGACGTCTGCATTTGAGGTCATATGGGTTCACTCATACTTAAAAGTTTACTAGGAAATTTATTTTTAGAACATTAAGAGCTCACGAGCAGGTCATTCACCTAATAGTACGCTGCATGATTTGCCTGTAACCGTTACGGAGCTACTCAAAACCCAGTAATCTTAATACTAATGGGCCCTCTGCCAATTCCACACTTTTCTACAGTCAATTTATGTGCTAGCTAGGGAATGTTTATTTTAAATTTCACGGTTACTACGCGTGTCTTGTTTAAAACTGTATCGTACACGACGTTGAGGCACCTCGATTAGCCGATCTACGCGCCTGTCAATGTAACGGCGAATACGCAAAATAAAAACTTAGCATTTGATTGGTGAAAATTAAAAAAAATTATACTTTTTATACAGGGTTACGCATATAGACTGTAGCCGGAAATTCATTGTACTCATCATTGTGAACAACTTTTACTATGGGACCAACCCTGAAATCGCGAAAAATATATCAGCTGTTCCATACATATCAGGAGCACATTCCACCACCTTACTATGGTAAATATCCCGTAAATAATCATATACATTTTGTTCCATACATGTTGTCGAGTATAATCTTATTCTTTTCTTTTGTTCTTTCTCTTTGTTGTCGTATTATCTTTTGAGTTTCTTGTCTTCTTTATCTTTTCGTGTGTAATCTTTTTCTATGGAACAGCTGTTTTTTCCCGCGATTTCTTAGTCAATCCAAGTCAAGTCAATTTTTCCACGGTTTTTTTAGACCGTGGTATTTAGATGCTTGCATTGACAGTTTTCAACTTCAGTAATAAGCCCGCAGGTCAAACAAAAGCCTATTCTGAGTAAAAATATCTAGGTAACTTACAGTGGTGATGAATTCTGGCACGCGGTCGCCGCTCGCCTCCACAGGTATGTCCTCGTATTTGGAGAAATTGATTCCCGTATTTCCGGTGCCAAACAACTCCAACTCCTGCCGCTCGTCGCGAGGTAGCGGGACCGTCCAATCATTCTGGAACATGACCATGGTATGCGTATAACTGACTTACAGGTGACATAGTACGGTGATGATAGATGAACGATCGCAAGTGTAAGCGAGTATTTGCAAGGTGGTGTGAGTTTTGACCCATAAGATGACCACTTTTCTGTCTGCGAACATTAAATGATCAATAGGAGTGCTAAGTTCTGCGCGAGTTACTTTAAGAAAGAGAAGTTTCTGGATCAAAATCAGTGGTCTGCTATTTTTAAGTGTTTTGCCCGACTGCTCAACTAGAAGAGTATTGTTTTTCGTGTGTATGTTAGTATGTATGTTTCTATATCTCTTGTAGCCTAAACGGCTCGACGGATTTTGGAGCGAGAAGGTGAGAGATTCGTCATTGTATCGGAGCTTCATATGCAAAGTAAATAAATCGTCATTCATAGCCTAGATTTTGTAATCAGGTTTTAATAATATTACATGTTCGAGAAATTGTATGACAAATAACTTTAAAAAAGTACACAATACACCCCAAGCGGGACGTCAGCGCAGGAACAATAAAAAAAAAGTTGATCAAAAAGTATTGTTTCCATAGTCCGGCCTTAGTTGTGCTAGGATGTCTTGTTGGTAGTCGCAGCGGAAGCAGTATGAAGATGAGATGAGCACCTACATGCGTGTGCGTACCTCGTCCCTGCGAGAGGCCGTGCGGCGCACGTCGTCCGAGGACCAGCGCGAGTTAGAGCGCTCGTCCGTGCGCGGCTCCGGCTCCTTCCAGCGGTCGTTGCGCGGCGCGGGCGGCTCAAAGTCTTCGTCGCGTCGGATGTCGCGCGACTCGCGTGACGACCCGCCGCCGCCGCCGCCGCCGCCCCCAGCGCCTCCGCCGCCGCGCCCGCGCTCCTGCCATCTCTCCGACTCCGACCATCGGTCTGTGTCGCCGTTCTGGTGTGTCGCCTCGCGACCTCCTACCGACACTTGTTAGTTACCAACACCGAACTACTTACCATGCCGCTGAACGGACGCGATAAAGTTTGTTCAATTTTTTTTAATGTAATAGTAGACAAATAAGCTACGGTCCACCTGACGTTCAACGCCGCCTGTGGACACCTGTAGTACCCGGAGCATTGATGGTGCGTTGTCTACCTTTGAAGACACTTTTCACCCTTCGTTTAAAACAACTAGACCCAAAGACCCCTTGGACAGCTCCCTTTCACAACACAGTTTTTCAACTAGAGCAAAAAGCATATATTGCAGTACAGCTGATTTTTTGGAACATACTTTCAGGATATTTAAAAAGAGCGACAAAAAAGCGTGCTGTCCGTTAATAGTGAGCGGTTACCGCTGCCTATGGACATCTGCAACACAAGCGGAGTTGTCGATGCTTTGCCAGCTCAGAAAGTATACAAGTATTCGGAAAGTTTAAGCAAGCTTGTTTTACAACTGTCAAATTTGAACAAACTCTATAGAGCTGCCAACTTATCTATAGAATTGAACCTACAGAACAGTTTTAGTTACTTTATTATCTCTGTACAGGGTTACGCGGAAAGGGTGTTATAAGCCGCAAGACGTCCATAGTACCCGTCATTATGAACATTTTTTCTATTTACAAGTACTTGAGCGAGTACGTACTACGCATCGTCTGCAACGAGCTACAACACTTTTTGCTTAGTACAACTGGCAGTGGGAGTGCTTAGTAGCACTCGCGTCCTCGCTAGGTCCTTGCGCAAGTGAAGCATCGTTTACCCGCCCTACTTACGCGACGCCCAATACGCATCGTTCGTCTTGTTTGCACTTGTGCGAGTACGTACACGCACGCGAGTTGTGCGTCTCCACGCGAGTGGCTATTTACGTTGGAACGCTGGCGCGAGTACTTGCGAGTAAGCGATGGCCGCTTTCTATGAAATAGCTGATATTTTTTTCGGGATTTCAGTGTTTGTACTATTTAAAAAGTTAATCATAAGGTTGGGTACTATGGCCCCTTTCGGCTTAGCACACCTTTCCAAGTAACCCCGTAGATAAGGTGGTCGCTCTGTACCGGTGTTTTGGATATCGCATTTACCAGCAGCGACATTCATTAGCATTTAAAGTGTCAACATAATTATATTACAAAAGGACAACTCCACCACCGACTTAATCTACTCAATAATTATAGGTACATAATGCAGTTTTACTAAACTTGTAAGGCAATATTTTCGGAGTCTTATACAGAAAATAACGATAAAGCTGACGGAAACGCAGCATCGAAAGCTAGCAGTAATATAAAGAGGCTATGCTTGCACTAGAGATATACTTATAAAGTCCATAGTAAAAAGAAGTCTGTATAGAGCTAGGGAGAAACTTGCCATTTACAGCAGAGATTTGTGAAATAATTGAAACAACTAATCTTTATAAAATATTATCTGTAGCTTATCTAAGTGCTTTGTAATCATGTCATTAATCAAGGTCGTGGCCAGGATTTTCTTGAGGGGGAGAGGGGGTCAGTCAGGGGCAAATGCAACGTTATTTGAAATTATATTAGGTTTGAAAGCTCTTTGAGCCGAGCGCTTACCCACTCTCCAAAGGGGGGTCTGCCCCTCTCCCCTGCCCGTACCTGGCTAAGCCCTTGACATTAATGTGCAGGAGTGACTAGGAAAACGCCTTATTGACGTTGGTTGTTCTTTTCCAGCCGCGTGAAGCCGTAAGTCGTAGCTTATAAAACTCATATTGGATTGCACTTACCCTGCGCTGCGTGGCTCGGTGAGGTGTTGCGCGGAGCGGGCTCATTTTCTTAAATATAATTATAACAAATTACACTTAACAATTCCTTACACAACATATGAACTCGAAAGGTGAGCCTCAAGTCTTAACCGAGCTCCGCAACACTGCGTAAGTGCTTGACTTATATGTAAGTACAAAACAAGTTGAAAATTTATACGTAGGTATCTCAGTTAGGGTGACAACGGTAGTGACACCGTTTTGTTTAACCCTGTATTATAGATAAACTAAAATACAGGGTTACACAAAACGCCGGTAATAACCCAAAAGATCATTGTACTAATCATTATGAACAACTTTTGCTATGGGACCAACCCTGAAATAGCGGGGGGGAAACTCACAAAATGTCATAAATGCATGGAACAGCCGTTATTCTTTTTCGTTATTTCTGGGTTGGTCTCATAGTAAAAGTCGTTCATAATAATGAGTACAATAATCTCATTTCGGCTTAGTACCGCCGTTCAGTATAACCCTGTATACGTAGTTCCGTAAGTAAGATAGGTATAAAACATATAAAATTTACAAAGACATTTAAAACTATGGATATTGGGTCAAAAATGTCTGAACCAAAAATAGACTAAAACCTATTAACTAACAAAGATAATCTGAGCATTCAGACCACATTTGTTGCAAGCTGAATTAGACATAATATCAGGACACTTTTTTGTGAAACATATGAATACCATATTTAAAAAAATATTTACTAGACAACATTAAAGTGTTTGCAACTTAATGTATTTCTAATATTAGAAAAAGCACGTATCTTTGTAAGTAAGATACTCATTTAGATCAAATCTTAGACTTTATTACATTGTAATGATCTTATTTGTTTACACTTCAATATGGGCGTGCCATAACGACGTAAACAATACTATGCATGATTTTCTGATATAAAATTAAGATGATTTATTAATTATTTTATTTATGATAGGTCGATAAGTTTATATTTAAGAAGTGGTGCACAGCACAGGATAAAAGCCTATCAGACAACGCGACATTCGCTGCCCCTCGGGAAAGCGACGACGTCAGTGTTTATGATATATGCCAGACCAAATATCGCTTGGTATTTTTGGTGCCCACAGCGATAGTGTACAACATAAATAAACCGTTCACAATGAATTATACGGATTTAACTACTTGACTCTATCAGAATAGATATACCACAAGAATCCGCGCAAACCGGCGCGATCACGTAGCGACTACGCGGTGGCGATCAGCGTACGCCCAATCACCGATGACATGGCCGTGACGTCACGTACGGTGATTAGGTGACTCATGCTCATGCTGGTTTTAATCGACCATTACTATAGTATTTGGTGTATTGAAGACCATTACTATTGTACTTACCGCGGTCTCTGCGCGGATAACGCGAATCGTAGCCGCGATCATCCCTGTCGCGATCGCGGTCGTCGCGTCGACCACCGCGGTCGTAGTTCCGCGAGTTACCTCCGAATGATGAACGGGCGTCCCGGGACTCGCTGGGACGAGCGTCTAAGCTTGGAGGCTTAGACTCTTCTCCTAAACAGACAATCAACGTTTAATCTTGCTCATCTAGACCTACGTACACAAGAAACCCCTCGTGATTTCGTTGGGTGTACTCGTGTCCCAGTACGATCGCGCGATGCTATATAATCGTGCGAAAAATCGAGCGTGCTTTGTTTAGGACGAACCTAAACTAACGAAGGTAACTTACAATTACGAAATTTGGGAAATCCTGATTCAAATGCCGAAAACAGTTACCATACTTACTAATATTATAAATGCGAATGTAGCTCTATCCAATTTTTTCTATACCTAAGTATGTTTTTGTTTTTTCTATTTTTTAAACAGTTGACCTATCTTGATGAAATTTGGCTGGGGTGTGCGCTATGGGATCGACAAAGGACACTTTTAATCCCATGGATTTTTTATAGTTGTTTCTAATTGTTTTTCATGCAGAAAACCTAGTTACAAAGCGCAGTTTTAGGTAGTAACAGTATGAAGAACAATATCCATTTCAGGCCCAGCCAACAAGATCACAAAAAAAAACTGCTAGTATCTGTCTGTACTGGGCCAAAACATGGGCCATATTTCGGTACTATATACATAACTTGGCATACCCTAATTGGGTCATTATGTTCATATAAGTTACACATATTTAGCATAATGTGCAATAATAGATTTGATATTGACTTTAAGAATAGTCATAAGAGGAGTGTTTTTTTAACGGGGGCTTTTCCCGTCTCCAATTATCACGCTCGCACATATAATTATATATTATTGATGTGAATCACAGTGTTCATTTTCGTAAAAATGATTGTAGAAGGAAAAGACACCCGGAAAATTTGAAAAAAAACTGAAAGTTGTTATTCCTATAGGTTTTTTTTTTTATATGTTCAGGTATACGATTGAGAAATATGATCTGCCAAAAATATTGTCAGGATTTTAACTTTTCAAAGAAATAAACTTGGTTATGCAGATCTCTGTTAACGGAACCATTATGATTAATTCATGAACGAAATTCTGGGGAAAACAACCTGAATGTGTGATGCAGTAACATGGCATGTGTGTGTTACATTACTCATGGCACTAAAATCAAGTTGCTAGAGTTGCTATGTTAAAAAAATTAAAACCTGACAAAGGAATTTCATAGGCTATTAGTTTGCATGTTATCATGCAAAATGAGAGGATTTGTTTATACATAGCCTCTCATTTTCAACCGATTCTAATAAAAGAAGGTTGTCTCTGCTAACTGAGAACCGATTTTAATGGGGTTTTTTTAAAAACACGCGGGCAGCAGCATTCAAAATTTTATGAAAAAAATAAAATCATTTTTAACTGTGGATCTATCTTTAAAGCGCGTTCATTGCACTTCCCGCGTAGTCGTTTTTTTATTGTCTTACTAAAAAGCTGACCATAGAGCAGATCGCCGAACACAAAATTAAGGAAGAATTTAATATCTTGTTAGACAGAGCGACTTTTAGATGGCGTCACTTGTATGCACGCCATAGATACTCCATACTGACACTAACTGCAGGAAAGGTACAGAGCACCATTTCCTAATCAAACTTTAAACGCTTATATTTCAGAATCAGAATCAGAAATATTTTTTTGTCAAACTGCTATCTATGTCAACTCTATCTCGTCGCCATCTTGTATTTATGATGACGTCACCTACCCAGTGACTGGCCCCGGACTTACTCAAATCGATTGGCACATTATTTACCAAAATTTGTATTTAAAGCCAAAAAGAGCCTAAACGTTTCAAGTTCCTTTTGGCTGCCAGTTAAATGTTGCCAGTTAATAATGCTAAAGAAATAGCATTTCCCTGTCCTTCTGACTGTTTTTTAAGTTTCACGACTATGGCTGCAGCGGTATTGACGAAATTTGTCAAGGAAGTAGTACGCGTCATTGGGACACCAGAATGATAATATTATGATAAAGTTACTCTTGCCCTACTGTTTTTTTTTAAATGTTTATGAATTTTACGACTAAACGGCTGCAGCTGTATTGATAAAATTTGTCAAAGAACGTACTATACGCATCATTAGAACTAAACAGGATAATATTTATACCCAAGAAAAAAAAAATACAGTCGAATTGATAACCTCTTCCTGAAGTCGGTTAAAAATAATAGAAAATGTTGGATTAAGTCGCGAGCGCAGGCTAGATTAATTCACGTATAGCTATATAAATTATACGATGCATTAAAATGCGTGACTCATTGTTGAACAAACCCAACCAAAACAACTCGGAGTGAACGATGGAAGACAAGATGGGTACAAAATATGATACTCGTTGAATGACTTAGGTTTCAGTTTGACCTACATTTCTTTGTAGGTCAAATGCTCGGTATTAATAGCACAGAAAATGCTATGAGCTAATTTCTATATCTATTATCTATCTCTAATGTTACTCTCTATAAAGATAAGGATCAATATAATAATTGCTTATAATAGTAGAATAGTTGATATGTAGTGACCTGTAAACATGAACAGGAGTGGCGCACTCATTTAAAAAAATACATAAAAGGCACACTAAAAGATAAGTAAATAAAAAATTTAGTCCCATATAATCACTCGAGAAGGTAATGAAGTATTTTTTAACTATTATTTTTAGTAACATAAGGTATCATAATAGTTATAAAACTCAGTGCCGCCAAAAACGGCCGTTTCTAGTTAATCTACGTTTTATAACCTTTGTAATATGTTACGTTACTAGAAATAGTATGTACTCTAAAATACTTCATTACAGTCTCGACCGCCTATCAGTTTTTTTTTAAATTTACTTATTTTTTTAAATAATTATCTTTAATATACTGTTATCATCATCATCATCATCATCAGCCTATAAACGTCCACTGCTGAACAAAGGCCTCCCTCGTAGAGAGGGGTGTTGCCATAATCCCCACGCTTGGCAGGCGGCTTGGGGATCGCAGTACGTTCACCGTATACTAATGGAACGCTGCTGCCCATCCTCCGGTGGTTCTGGTCACAGTTTTAGGACATACGTTTGTTATGTTTTTTGCTAAATGATGGCGCCACTCCTGCGCTCTCTTCACTTAAAGCAAAAAGGGGCATAGTGGGAGGAAAGTTTTAGCTTGTCCAACCAATCATGCGGAATCGAAATCTCCATGTACCCCTTTTAAGAGACCTAAAAATCGATGATTGCAATCAAGGTTACTTTTTCAAGAAAGGTTTCTTGAGCTGTTTTCATTTACTTAACAACATATTTTTTTAGATTACAAATAATGTTAATATCTCTGATGGAGATATTTTAAGCTGGTTTAAATGAAAATTAAAATTACAAAAAGTAAAAAAAAAAAACGTCCAAATTACTCAGGGCCTGTAGAAGTATTTGTGAAACAAAAATTCTGGAGAATTATACTTAACAAACGACTGTGTTTTGGAGCACAACCCAAATAAAGGGTTCCTTTTTATTTGCAAAATATTATGACACAATTCCTATAACAAATGGAAAAACCTTTACAACTACCTAACTAACCTAACCCTTAGCAAACAGAAGTACAAAAAAACTACCTAATCGTAAAAGAGCTCATTACTTACACTTTTTTTTTTTGTCAATCATAGCTAAGTACAACCGCAATGAAACCCCTTTTTGAGTTATAAAAAAAACCACATTCAAATCAGTCCAGTAATTTTGGAGAAAAAATATAACAGACAAACACATAATAACACAGAACCCTTATCGCATAAGGAATACACTTCCTCTGCTCAATTGTGGATAACATTTATTGTATTTAACCCATCATCATTTCAGCCGTAGGACGTTCACTGCTGAACATAGACCTCCCCCATTGATCTCCAAAAGAGCCGGTTGGAAGCGGCCTGCATCCAGCGTTTCCCTGCGGTCTCACCCATATCCACCCGTAACCACATATCATTCCCATCATTATCATTCACATATCATTCCCTATTTGATGAGTCACATTGTTAAGGAAAATTGCCATTTGAGAATTTTGAGATTAATTCAAATCATTCTTTCTAAACAGCAAATCACACTTATCAATTTACCTATTAATACAACATCAGAAAAATTTACATTCAGCAATGCTAAAATGTTATGAGTAATAACCCAAATAGTAGTTTTATGTTTTTCGCCACATTACGAAATGATAAGGCGTTGATAAGTTGTCAATGCTTCCGATAATTTTATCAAATAACCTACTTCCATTGAGGCTGAACATTGTCTGTTACTATGAACTAAGAGTACATGGATCATAATGTTAATACACAATGTGATTTACACGGAACAATGGTGAAAAGCCAATATAACTCATTGGCGAGTATTGGTAAAAAAATGACTTCAGAACCTGGATCACTGGCGTAGAGTCACGAGCTTATAAGGTATTTTACATAAAGAGTGAGCAATGAAACCACACCTCAGATCAGACAAATAAGGAAGATATGGTAAGGTGACTTGGCGGGTGCGAACGCACCTGTCCTAAATCAGGCATCTGCATTTAGTTGCAACTCACCCTGCAGACAGATTTGTTGCCCTTTTTGCATGTGGACTATTAGTTTATTAGTGTCGCTGCAAGTTTCTTAGCGTACGTGAGATAATAAGTAAGTGCTGTACTTAAAGTTTTTGCATGTGTGATAGTGAAAAAGGTTGGAAAAATATGGACATTTGAACACGTACAATAATTGTATTAAGGCATATATCCCTTGTTTATCTCTGATCTGAGGACTACACGAACATGTCCCTTCATCACGATTCCATTACTGAACGTCCAGACAAACAGCTAAGTGTCACCCTTACATGGTCGAAATGCCATTCATTCAAACCAAGCGTTTAACCTCTTTCTTAAATAGAACAGCAAAACAATGGAATGCCTTGCCTTCGTCTGTGTTTTTGCAGAATTACAATCTTGGTATGTCCAAGTCTAAGATTAATGAGTTATTACTAGGCAAGCTAGGTGAGATTGTGGTCAAATGTTAGCCTAGTCTGATGTAAAAGAACAACTTTTTGTATGGACCAATCCTAAAATAGTAAAAATTATAAGTGAAGCTAATAAAAGCGTGAAAAAATATCAGCTGTTCCATAGTCATTCTTACTTATGCAAATGTGAACAGCTAAATTTCCTCATTTTTTTTTAATGAAAACTTCTTTAGGCACATTGGGCACTTTTTGGGATGGGGAAACAGCACTGAATTCGCGTGACCGTCACGCTCAGATACTCGTTTGGGTAAAGTCGAGTCGGGTAAACAAAATGACAAATCACAGAACAACAAACTCACGTAACACCTTCAATGCATGGTAGTCAACTGGTCATCACTAAGTGAGCAGTTTGCGAACGGTAGGGACCGTTCGTCAACGAAGGATGTTCGGATTATAGAGGTGTTTGGATTAGTGCATATTACCGAGGCTCTGCTGTATGTCAGTAACCACTAGTTACCAGTCCCTTGACCGTCACTGAACTACTATTTATTTGGTGCCGTCACCACAAGTTAATTCTAATGTAATGTTAGTTTGGGTATTAACCGCCAACTCGCCTGATGTTAAGCCATGGTGATGGAGCACGCTTGCCTAGAAGAAACTGATTCAATTGTCATTTGAAGACATCCAGATTGTAATTCATCGCAAATAGTGGAAGAAATTGGGAGAGGCCTATGTCCAGAAATGGACGAAGAAAGGCTAAAGAAGAAGAGGAGATTGTACTTATTCATATTATCTTAGGATTAGCCCTGTGGTAGCAGTCGTGTGGTAGCATGTGCGCTATACAGCACCAGATATCCTCGGCCCTTTATCAATGACTTATTTAGTACTTAAATAAATTATGAGCAAGAAACCAGTCAGGAAACTGGTATGTCTAAGAACCTTAAAAAGTTCAAAGACATGACATTCAACAATATGCACCAGTCTAGCATGGTGGATTATGTGGCATATCCTTTCTCTCTCTCTCTCTATGATAATGATAATAATTGATTATTACTACCTTGAGAAGTGTTGGCCTGCAGCTGCCTACGCAGATGCGGGGGGATGTAGCGGCCAGCACTCTTAGGAGCCTGAGGCTGCAAGTCCAGACCAGCAAGCTAGGAACAGCCGGAAAATCCTTAGTTAGCAACACAACAAAGTATAAAATACATCTAAACTAATTGCTTGTATTTGTTCATACAGGGTAATAAAAAAATAAACGTCCCGTACTCCAATGGTGGTATTGAGCCGCAAGAGGTCTTACTTGTGTAGCGAAAGGAGGTCAATATACTAATCATTATGAACAACTTGTACTATGTTACCAATGCTGAAGCCACAAAAAATCAGCAGTTCTATAGAAACATGTCATTCACACTCTAGGAAACAGCTGTTTTTTTTTGTTAGACCACCATTCTGTGTAACCCTGTTTAGCCACCAAAGAAAGTGTCAACATCTCATAGATATTGTTTAAAACACCACAGATGTCTAAACAGTGAATGTTATAGTGAACAGAGGAAAATTTCAAGGTTGTATCAGAGTTAAGTAAAACGATGTACTAATAATTGCAGGCATACAACACAAGTTTTGTGCAAATCAGTGCCATTCAACTAAAGCAAATTAGGAATGTGAGCATAGCTATACAACCGTGACCAAGCTTTCTTTACACCTAGGAACTCTTTAAGAGTGTATATATTTGGAGAGTATACGAAATGTTTGGTCTAGAAAAGAACTGCCAACCATCTGATCATACAGAGACTGTGACCTAAATGAAATATCTAGTTCTTTCAATGAGAGCGATACATATTTCCTCCCGCCATGACACGCAAATATAACGTGACAATGACCTCGGCCACAAGAGGTTCGGAAAAGTACAGCTACGACAGAAAGCATGAAAGGCTAAATGCACATGGCTAGTTTCTAGAAATCAATGAAATAGACACCCTAGAAGTGGGAATCTAGTCGCCATGTTGGTTATTCAGAGACACGTAAAATCATTGCGATTCATAAATTCGCTCAATTCTAAAAACATATGAACATATTATGAATTAAATTCCCATTTAGTTAACGCGCCGAATCTTTGGGTACCATGTAATATGTATAGAATACAATGCAAGGGCAGAAAAATCAATACAAAGTGCATGTTCTACATGAGGTACTGACCTGCTGCTCTAGACCTGTTCCATTTTGGTTGGTAACATTACTCATATTACTACCAAGCGGTACGTTTTTTTGGGAACTTTGCTCCAAAAATATTATACAAACACAGTCTACAATGAATTTTGCACTATCACAAATTCACAAAATCACATGAAAAGCCTTCAATTTTACTCTCCGAAATCACTTTTCATTCGTAGTTTTTGTTCACTGATTGATTATTTTGTATCTCGCTCACTCTTTCGCTCTACTCATTCGAGTGCTACTAGTGCCATTACGTAAATGTTGCTTAAATTTGTTATCATTACAAATAATGGGACAACTTTAACAGGCGAAATGAACAATTTATGATTGCAGAACACTATTTCTTCTTTAGCTTGTTTGATTATTACTAAATTCATTGTAATGCCCACAAACACTTACGACTGATTCTTAAATTATCTCAAAAATTACCCTAGGTTATAGGATAGCTTCAATAAGCTGGCAGCATTAATTGTCTATGGGCAAATGTTGAGCTGCTTTATCATATATGTACTTCCGGCTGTCTAATACTCAGAATTTTCCTAGGTGGCGCTGAATACTACTTTATGGAGTTGTCAAAACTTTAGTTGCCAGTGTAAAATAAAGGCTAAACCTTTTTCCACAGATCTATATATCTGTGCCTTTTTCACACTCACACTTTTCTACACTCGAGATCGTCCATATATACATAAATATAATAATAATAATATACACCAATATCACTCAAAAATACACAAGTTATTAAAATAGTATAACTTTGGTCACATCAACCCACCATCAACCCACAGACTAGGACCATTCGGAGTTTTGGCACCAACGTGTAAATAAACATGTCGGCTCGTTGTATTATTTTTCTTAACTTGTGTATTTTCAAGTATTAATGTATAGTAATGTGGATTCTTGGTGGGTTCATTAAGAGCTCGTGAACGAGTTCGAGTGTGGAAAAATGATATAACTAGGTGATACAAATGTCTTTTGGTGTTGTTTCAAAACTCCTTAGAAGCCTCTTGTAAATCCTCCACCACTTTACTGTAGCATGAGTTTGCTTGACCGTGACTTACTTTGCTTGACTCTGACTGTGATTATGATTATTAATAGGTGAACTTGTATAATATTACGACTGAAGGACTTTGAATTCATGTTCATGAAAAAATTTACAAAAAAACATCGACCATTGTAAGATAACATTCTATGTAATCTGTGGTCTAGAAACGTTGGTTTTTCCCCTAAAGTCTTTACTCTTTAGTATTATATTTATTTGTTCAATTTGTTGATTTTAAATCTATAAAGAGGGGCATAAAATCATAAATAGTGGACAATCAAAAGTGGTCTGTTATTTTTAATCCTGAAGGGCTGAAGGTTACCAAAATAAATAAATAGGTAAGAATAGAATCATATTAGTATTTAGGTACTTATACCTATATTATAGTACAAGTCTCGGTTAGCTAATCTATGTTTTTATGGCAAAACCGTCCAAAAACTCAAAGGAAAGGCTGGAAGAAATAATACTATTACTAACTTTTATTGCAATAATCCCGAAAGAAAGCGGCTATTGCCCGTACAAACTACACCTATCATAGGTATTTGTTTTGGCTCCAATTTCGAACGTTAACTTCGTCTTCTGTGCGTTTCGACGTTTGGCTTGTGGCATGTTATTTTAATCTTAGCAAGCTGACACTAACATTGATAATTTTATTATTAATACACGTATTTTATATATAATAAGTAGGTCATCATCAGCGTCATGTCAGCCATAGGACGTCCACAGCTGGACATAGGCCTCCCCCACCCCATCGATCTCCAAAAGGGCCGGTAAGAAGCGGCTTTCATCCAGCGTTTCCCTGCGGTTTCTTTAGGTTTTAGGTTGTCTGTCATTCTTGTGGGTAAAAGTCCTACGCTGCATGGGCTTACCGTTCTGTGGTCTCCATTCAAAAACCTTTCGGCCCCATCGGCCATCTGTTCTGCGTGTCATATGCCCTGCCCACTGCCACTTCAGCTTGCTAATCCAATGGACTATGACGGTAACTTTCGTTCGTCTACAGATCTCCTCATTTCCGATTAGATCTCGTTATAAGTACACACATTATTTTCTTTTTCTTTTTATGTATTTAGTAGGTACCTATAATTTTATTTATGTAGTTACTACTTACATGAAATGGGTACAAATGAAAGAAAGTTAAGGTCGGTGCATACTGGACTGGACGGAGTAAATACAAAAATACGTAAAAAATACATTTGTTGTATGGGGACCCTTGATTTTTTTTCTTTTTGACTTTACTATTATTTATTAGTTCTTAGTGAAAATGTCAACTGGCTGTATATTATGGTTTGAAACATACAGCTGCTAAAAGGTATGATGGACGGACAGACAGACAGCGTAGGTACAGAAATAGGGTCCAGTTTTTACCCTTTGGGTACAGAACCCTAAAAATCAATGCGCTCGTGTCGCGCCGAATTGACCGTCTTTGTAAAAATATGAAAGTCCCCGCATAATCCGCATAGTGATTTTATTATTGATTTGGTATTTTTTTTATGTCCGTCAAACAGCCTGTGAAGGGTTGTGTATGTGTGTGTCTTTCTGTCTTTATTTCGACTGTGTAAAAAATAAATGGATGTTAGTCACGGTTTCGACTTTCATGTAGGTACTTCCGTCATTTCAGGATGCATAGTCCACCAGATTCGCGGCAGCGCCAGCCACCCCCGCAGCCCCGTGAGCGGCAGGCGCCACCAGAGCCGCGCCATGCTGACGCCAAGCCCGCGCCGCCGCCCCGCGAGCGGCAGGCGCCCCCCGAGCCGCGCCACGCCGACGCCAAGCCCGCGCCGCCGCCCCGCGAGCGCCACGCTCCGCCGTCTCCGCGAGAGAGGCAGCCGCCACCGCCACCGCGGCAAAGGCAAGCGCCACCGCCGCCAAAGGAAAGACAGCCACCTCCACCACCAAAACATGACTGATTCAATTTTGCATGTAGGTACGCGCGCGAGTTCATTACTTTCAAGGAAACTGGGGAATTGAAAAAAAAAATTACATTATCGTGGTATAAATGTGATGGTTTTCGAATGTACATATTATACACATTATGCGATCACGAAATAATATTACCAGCTGCCTTATTATGGATGATTCGGATCGTGATCGCGATCGCGTGCCATCTCACAGACGCACGTGGTGCGAGTAAATAGATACGAACGGGACGGCATGCAATCTCGATCCCGATCAAAGAATCATAATAAGGCCCCTGGTCCAATTTAGTTTTTTTTTATTATTTAAAAAGTAATTTGTTTGCTCGATACAGTCAATACACAAAGCAAAGTATCAAACTATTCCCAATAGCTACAATCTGGGTGTCTACAAATCACGAGTGAATCGGTTTCTTCTAGGCAAGCATGCTCCATCGTAGACCGCATCATCGCTTATCATCAGGCAAGTTAGGGGCCAAACGTAAGCCTATTAAAAAAAAACGAATAAACTCGCGGGCGCACCTGCTAAGTAGGTATAAGGTAGACTGCTGATTTAATCAGAATAATCTTAGAATAATGGTGCCTTACATAATACTACACTACATACTTTTTTATATATTTTAAAATTTTTATCTTTATCTATGACATAAATATATACAATAATTTTAATTAATTATTTTAAAGTACACCCATTAACTGCCCCCCGATTCTACTAAACAAATCGTCTTTAAATTGTAATTGTTTCGATTTTAATTGTTAAATAACTGCCTCAAAATTGTCAGTTTTTAATATTTTTTATACTAAGTTATGATATTAGGTGGTTATATTTTTCTAGGATGAAAAAAATTTTAAACTGTCAATTTTGAGGCAGTTATTTAACAATTAAAATCGCAAAAATTACAATTTACAGACAATTTGTTTAGTAGAATCGGGGCCCAGGTCTGTAGTAATGGTAGTAACAATGGCATCGATTTTGATATACACTAAATTAAACTAAACTAAATATGACAGCTCTAAAATTGCTGCCATCCTTCTCTCACATATTAAAATGAAAAGAGAGGCAGATAATTTTAGTCCTGTCAGATTGGTTTAGTTTAGTGAGTGGTATGACAGAATCGACGCCAATGTCGTGGAAAATCACTACTAAAAATATATATTGGAAACTAAGCGCTAAAGAGCTAAGCTTCATTAAGTATATTTTATAAAAAAGTTAAGTAACAAAATTAAGCACATTTATATTCATATAGCATTTAAAACAAATACTAGTTGAATTTATGGTTGGGTATCAAATATGTGCAGGTAATATAAATTTCAATGCCATCGCTCAAAATAGGCGAAGGAAAACATCGCAAGGAAACCAGGGGCCTTACGGACAACAGGTATTGCGGCACCAAACTAAAGTTAGATCCGCTCAGTTGGAAAATCACGCGACCGCAAACCGTATCTGGGCGCGTTAAGGTTCACTTTCGAGTGATTTTCCAACTGAGCGGATCTAACGTTAGTTTGGTGCCGCAATACCTGTTGCCTGTAAGGCCCCTGGTATACCCAACAACCTCAAAAGTTTAACGACACCAGCCAGCACTGGTCCAGAATGGTGCTTTGTTTTGTACTGGGTTCATAATATTGAAAATGCCCTAGTCCCATACTAGGGCATTTTATTATATAGTTATATATAGTTATAATATGGCAACTGTGATACTGTGGAGAATAACAAGGATTTGTAATTAATATACATATAGCTGTGTATCTCTAGACGACATACATATTCGAGGATATTGCCCTCATCATTATAAACAACTTACTAACCAAAACAGAAAAGCTAAAAAAACAGCTGTTATATGTACAGTAGCATATACATAGCCGTGGTAGCAGTGCCGGATTAAGCAAGCGCGGGGCCCGTAGCAAATTCTTTCAGAGCCCTTGATCTACTATGGGTTCTTAAGTATAAAGTGGTAGGAAAAGTTGTAACGTTTCACGTTTTTGTGACATCAAGTAACTTCAATATACCACATCTTAATAAGTTTCACTCAAAAAATTACGCTCAGGCAGAGATAAATAAAATAAAATAATTTTTTTATTTTTATTTATTTAATAAGTTTCACTCAAAAAATTACGCTCAGGCAGAGATGAGTGGGTTTAAATATGCGGGGCCCCTTTCGCGCGGGTCCGTAGCAATTGCTAGCAACGTGGTTAATCCGGCACTGCGTGGTAGCCTATTTGGGAGACTTGAAAGCGTGAGGTCTCGTGTTGAAATCGCGGGCCCTGACCAATGAGCTTTTTGGAGTTTATGTACTGATTTTCATACGCGTTTTTCGATGAAGGATACATGCATACCTACGGAGAAAAAAGTTAATGTCGTATGTGAATCTACCAACCCGCAACTGAGCCAGCGTGGTGGATATGGCCCAATCGCCCTTTCGGGAATAGGCCTAAGTCCAGCAGTGAACAATTAAAAGAGTGATTATGCTATACATACAAACATAGCTTACATTTCGTTGAGTTGGTTATGGAACAACTGTTTTTCTTTTCGGTGTTTTAGGGTTGGTCCCATGGTTGTGTAAAATATAATGATCGTTGGATGTGCCCGTCGTGTAGAGATGCACCAGGTATAAAAAGGTATATATAAAACCTACAAAAATAAGAAAAAAGTCTTTGATCAAAGTTCTATCATTTTATATGATCATATTTTCAAGATTATGTATGTAAGAGAGAATATAAATATATTTTATACAGTTAATGTCTTTCTTATTAAAAAAAAATCGGCTTGTGCCCTGATTCTCTAACTTACATAAGATTCCTTGCCATTAACATACGGCACGTGATTGAAAAAATTAATAATCAGGCTGATGCCTTTAGTTGAACTCACCCAGCTGCCGACTTCGCCTTTTTTGCATAAGTTCATGGTTGTCGCTGCAAATTTCTTAGTGAGCGTGAAAAATGAGTAATTTTTAGCAGTATAGTGGAATGAGCGGGAGAAACACGAAGACATTTGAACGCTCTCCTTTGTTTGTCTAATCTGAGAGTTTAAACAGGGTTACGCGGAAAGGTGTACTAAGCCGAAAGGGGTCCGTTATACTCATCATCGCAAACTACTTTTACTATGACTAATACTTTGTACAATAGACCCCTTTCGGCATCTATAGTACATTCTGTGTAACGGCTTAGGGCTTCATTGTCTGGAGTATCAAACCATCTTGACTTTGATGCAGGTGAATAGGGTTAGGATAGGATTATGTTCACTTGTTAGTAGAAATATTATTATTATAATTAGTAGTAGTTTTATTAGTTATACATATTTATTATCTGATTGTAAAGAACTGTAATATAAGATTATACATTAAAATATAACTAATTGTTAAATATTTAAGTCTACCTAGTTATAAGAATAATATTGTATGTTCGTGATGGACAAAACTTGAAACTAGTACTTACTTTACCATCCATGTACACAGTTTATACAATAAATATTTTCTGATTCTGATTCTGCTGTTAATATGTAGGTATGTTATAAATGCGTAAACACCAAAATATCTCTAACGATAAACATATATTGCACTAAATTGAAGCATAGGTCAAAACTTGTTCTTCAGCATTTATTGGTTGTAATACTTGTCATAGTCATCGAACCACACAAGTCTGCAAGTCCCAGTGATGTCTAGCTGTAGTCCTTCAGGGCATGGTCTATCCTCGTAGAACTGCGGGGAGTCTTCACCGATCGCCGTCTTGATGACTAGGACGTTCTCCATTTCAACTTGCTTATCTTCTCGGGTTATCAGCGACTGATTTGACGTCGCTAGTAGACAGACTAGAAACGCAGCAATGAACCCAATTCTACACATTTTTACACTATTTATCCACCAGATTTAAATTTGTCTGGATGAATAGGCTTGTTTTTACCATCACTGAGTTATGGACACTGATTTGCATACAGATGTGCGAATAACGTTGATTAGGAACTTCCTTTGCCCACGCTCGTGCTACTACAATAAACCCTGAACAAGTGCGAGCCGGGGTCACGAACCGAGGGTTCCGCATCAAAAAATGTGTGTTTTTTAAATTAAGTTCTAAAGCTTCAGCGCGTCTCTGACTCGCACTTGGCTAATGTTTATTATTTGTTCTTTTTTATAGTTTGTACCTACCATAATCTTGCCAAGTGGACGCTTGAGCGTTTTTACACTACCCGGCCCTCTGGTGTTACAAGTATCCATAGGCGACGGTGGCTGCTTACCATCAGGCGGCCCGTCTGCTTGTTTGCCACCAGCTATGGCATAAAAAAAGAGCAAAGACAAAACTAGGTCTAAAAATACGTTTGTTATTGTTATATGGGGCACCTCTTTATTTTATTTTTATTTCTTAGTTAACCGTGATATTACCATATTCTATATAAAAAAAAAAAACAACTAGCAATGTGTTAATATAAAATGTAGGACAGACAGTGCAGGCTTAGTAATAGGGTCCCGTGGACACTTTTGCGTACGGAACCCTAAAAATTATTGATAATACGGGTGAGATAAGATTTGGATCCTACGCTTTTTGCCTATAACGCATCATCTACATAATACAGGGTTAATTACACGCAGTGGCAAATGTGAAAAAAGAACTAGTTTTTTTAAATAATTTGAGTCTCTCAGTTGTCACCTGTCACTGTCAGTTGAAAATGATTCTCCCTAGGGCTGAAATGTATTACTTTCAACCCGCTCCTCAGGCAACTTCAGACCTACTTTCCGAGTATGAGTAATGAAAAGTATTTTTTTTACGTGTGACAGAATTAAAGGTGTTGGTAATAATATATCATCATTTCAGCCGTAGGACGTCCACTGCTGGACATAGGCCTCCTCCATTCATCTCCAAAAGGGCCGGTTGGAAGCGACCTGCATCCAGCGTTTCCCAGCGGTCTCTTTTAGGTCATCTGTCCATCTTGTGAGTGGACGTCCTACGCTGGGCTTACCGGTCCGTGGCCTCCATTCGAGAACCTTTCGGCCCCATCGGTCATCAGCTGTTCTACGTGCTATATGCCTGCCTACTACTGCCACTTCAACTTGGTAATCCGGTGGGCTATGTCGGTACTTTTCGTTCGTCTACGGATGTCCCTATTTCTGATTCGATCTCGTAGACTACGACGGGGTTTCTCTACGACGTAGAGAAACCCCAATAGTAATACCTATATACCTACCTCTAAAAGGATACAACTTAAGTTCGAAAACTTGCTACTTAATTGGATATACAAAATGGATCACGTGATAGGTATTGTATGAAGACTACACGCCATTAAATCCAATAAGTCTTAGGTACTAAAAATTTTTTGATTGAAAATAGTTGCTCATAAAAAAAAAGAGTTGTCTAATCAGTCTTATAAATAAAATAACAATATATTTACTGAATAAATAAAAATTTAATAATAACTTCAGTCCATTAATCAAAACAGTCATAGTAAACTAGTTCCTCGGAATGAGGGGTGCAATGAATTTCCAAGTATCAAGCTGGTCGAGCACGGGGTTCAGGACGGTGGTCACGACTGAGCCAGCGAGCAGGGAGATAACGCCTTGAAACCTGTTGATGTAATCGAGGAGAACCTCCTCGACCATAGCGTTCACGATCGCGTCGATGTCGCCGCCTCCGATCACGCCCGTTAGCTCAGACTGGAACAAAATTTTCACACATCACACATCATCCTCCCCACCCTAATGTTCCCTGGAAGAGATCGCTCTTTTGGCTCTTAGCGATAAGGTGGCCGATTGGTACACTAGTTTTTAAGCTGTTTTATCGTGTGAAGGCATGTAATTTGTGGTGTGACCAGTAAAGAGTTTATCTATCTACTAGCCGTTACCCGCGACTTAGTACGCGTAGACTTTCATCTAAACTTTCGACGCCCTTTTAGATCGGACGCTTAGACCCGAATATTCGGCCCATTCGCAAAATATTTAGTGGACGTCTACACCCATTAGAAACGCACTTGCCAAATTACAGATTCGTAGTTGCACAAATTTCAGCACAACATAGGTACACACTCCAACGCCACCTCCTTTATCCTTCCTTTTTGTAAAAATATTCTATCCGTTTTTTTTACTGTTAGCCTAAATACCTACCAATTTTTATCTCCTTAAAATCAAAAACAAAGGTTTAAAAAAAATCCTCCATTTGCCACCCTTAATTTGGCCCGTATACAAAATTATTTTTAACGCACCTCTACACTACACCAGATAAGGAATCAACTTGCCAAATTTCAGCTTCGTAGTTACAAAACTTTCAACAAAAAATCCAAGCCCCATTTTAACCTCCTTATATAATCCGTCTTTTTCGGAAATTTTGTATGCAGTATAGGTATATTTATTTATTTTAAATCATTAACCTGAATACCAAATTGCACGTCCCTAATATCAAAAACAAAATACTTTTATATAAACTTTCAATCCCCATTTCGCCTTCCTTAATTCGACCCTTTCACAAAAATAACTACCTACGCCTTACCTTAGGAAGAATCTTCTTGCTAATTAGAGTTTCGTAGATTCATAACTTTCAACACAACGTTCAACCTCCAATGTCACCTTCTTAATCCGTCCCTTTTGTAAAAATCTTTCAACAGTGTTTATTTATTTTTAACTATTAACCAGAATACCAAACTTTCATATAAATTTTTAACCTCCGTTTGCCCTCCTTAATTCGGCCCTTTTGCAAAATCGTTTCTTATCTGACTTCTACACCCATAAGGAATCTACTTGCCAAATTGCAGCTTCGTAATTACAAATCTTTCAACACAAAACGAAACCCCCGTTTTCCGACCTTTTCGGAAAAATCTTACTGCAGTTATATGATTATTTACGGGATATTTACCGTGGTAAGGTTGTGTTGTCAAAATACTATACGCAGTGATACAGTGAGTGTGTTTTGTCGGGACTTAGGTTCGAGTTCGAGTTCCAGTGATAACCGCAGCAAAAGACTAAGAAAGAGGGTAGATCGTTATGTCTGCACCTAACTTTTTAACTGTTCTCCAACCACCCGCATTCTTCAGTCTTCCCGTGAACATGGTGCATGTAACTGCGCCGAAATATCGGGAGCTCATTCCACAACCTTACCACGGTAAATATCCCGTAAATAATCATATAACTTTAGTGAACAACCGTGATAGTTTAAAACAGTACCTATCTTACTGCAGTATTTATTTTTAGCATGAACTTGAATATTAAATTCCATGTCCCTAACATTAAAAAACAAAGGGCTTTCATATAAGGGCTTTATTAAGGGGTAGCAAAATCGTTTCTTAGCGGACCTCTACACCCCATAAGGAATCTACCTGCCAAATTTCAGCTTCGTAGGTCAATTAGATTGAATGAGTGAGTAGGTGAATTTCGCTTTTATATATATATATAGATATATATATAGAGATCTATCAGCCAGTAAACGTCCACTGCTGAACAAAAGCCTCCCTCTTTAAGAGGGTGTTTTAAAGTCGTTCTCTTATTACTTAAACTAGCTCTTGCGATTTCCATCCCCAGGCGGGCTAAAGGCAATGGCAAGCCAGGGGTTGGGGTCTCATTTAACCCCATGGAAATGGGGCACGCGGTGTCGCCACAACCGTGTAGGTAGGTACCTATTATTGTTAGAAAAAATATACCTTGAGGACAGGAATATTGAAGGACGGGCTCTCCACTCTGTCGATCAAGATAGATTTTCCATCATCCGATTGCTTCAAATGCAGTCGAGCTTGAAAACGGAACCCTTCTGCGATGAACCTGAAACACGTCATGTCATCATTACATAATTATTTTAACTTCAAACATATGTAACTGAGCAAGTTTTGAAGGTATAAAACAAAACGGCCAAGCGCGAGTCGGGCTCGCGCACTGAGGGTTTTGTACCACAACAAAATACAATAATTGTCAATTTAAAATAAAACTTCGTCCGACTTAGCACCTACCAAAATAGCCAAGCAATTGCTACGCCGTCACATAGTTCATATTTTGCAAGTGACGCTGCTCGATAGGTATAACTTTTAATGAACAGAAATTGTCAGCGATTTGCACTTGGCTTTTATTTATTATTCGTTGTTATACTTTGAAGTGTGTACTATAATCATGCCAAGTTTGACGCTTGTACGTATTACCGTTTATACATTAGAGCTCATACAAAAACACGTTAAAAATACCTACGTTTGTTGTATGGGGGTATTTAACCCCGAGGTAAACACTATGCTTTTCATTACGAATATAAGGAAACTAAAAATAAAAACATGAACTGGCTAAAGAAAATATGAGTGAATATTATTTCATAAAATTGTCGTACGATTATCTTTCTTTTGGTTTAGGTGATAAAAGGTTTTCCACTACTGCTTTAGTTTACTAAATTAATCTATCGCCGCATTTATCTTCGCGGCGCACCTTTTGAATTTGGAACATCTTACCCACAGAAGAGAAAAAAATTTCGTTTAAAATAGAACGGCTGTCAAGGCATTTTTGCAAGAAATCCGTTGTAGCCAGTTGCACACATGTAAACGAAACGTCATAATATAACTACATAGGAAGGAATGCAATAATTCGTCAAGATTATTATTAATCCAAAAGGTTATGAACGCCATTTTGTTAAAGTTTAAAACTGACCTTCTCGTGGTGCAATACGGTTCAGTTCCCTGTGCATTTTGCGCAATTATTTCGGTAAATGCTGCTATTCCAAAAAAACTGCACGATTCTTGTGCAGTTCAAAAAACTAGTACGAGTTCAACAGTCCTTAACGTAAATTTATCTACGACATAGTTAAAATAGTTCCAAATTAAACTGCACGATAAGCACGAGGGTTAAAATAATTTAGCTAAGAATTTTTCATCGATTTTGCTTTTTTTATTTAACAAAACTAGTGTATTAACGCATGTGCTTGTGTAATAATATTGAATTATTATCCGTTAAATAAGATTAAGGCAAATTCGTAGGTTTGCGTGAGTGTAGGCAAACAATGGGAAGTTGCAAATGTGATTTTTTTGTTTTGCCCCAAAACTCCATAGTAACTTGATTAAAAAGTTTCCATGACCTTACTAGGTCATGATTTGACCATGATATTGACGTAGGCTATGTTTAGAGTTCGTTTTATGTGACTTTAAATGGGTAGAAAAATAAATATATTACTTGATACGGTTAAATGCTATTTTCGTGAGGAGCCATTAAAAAAAAAAACCTCATCCTAAAATTTAGAATGTGGTATCACAGCTAGTGATGGGAAAGTTTTGTGTGCAGTTTTAATTTTATCGATAATCTTAATAGGCATGATGACTAATATTTTTTTTATTACCTCATAAAAAAGCTGATCATAAATAGATCACATCAACGAAAACAAAATAAAAATTAGTTCAAAAATAAATGAGATATAAACATTTTAATTTCGTGCTAGACAGAGAGCGCACTATACTGAGCCGTGACGTCACACCTCAGGAGCGCCATACAAATGCTGTACTAACACACGCTTTGCGAGAAATGAATAGAGCATCCCCTCTCTATCCCCACCTAAAACTTTAAACACTCATATCTCAGAGATTTATCAGCCAATTTAATTTATTTTATCAGTACCTATGTGTAATGTATTTAGTTATATTCATCGCTAAGCCGGTTAATTGTGACAAATTAAACATTAGGACACATGTCTATTATATACTTTAGCATATTAGATGGTAGGAATTCCACTAGTCGTTTAAAAAAAATAGCAAGATTGACTTGCTTAGTTCGTATGAACAGAAATTAGTCACTGACTCGCATTTTATCATTATTTATTATTTTTTGTTATACTTTAGTTAGAGTGTGTCTGTGTACTATATTCATGCCAATTATTATGCTTGTACGTATTATCGTTACACTACATTACATATACATTAGATCTAATACAAAAATACGTTAAAATACGTTTGCTGTATGGGGACGCCTCTTTCGTTTTAACTTTTTGACTTTTTAGGGTTTCGTAGCCAAAGGGTAAAAACGGAACCCTATTACTAAGCCTACGAGTCTAAGTCTACTAACTTACTAAGTCTGTCCGTCTGTCTATACCATTAAATATTATGGAATCGTGGGTGTAACTTATTTAAAAACGTGGAGTTTTAGTACAGTTGTATGATTATTAACGACTTATTTACCGTGATTATGTTGTGGATATGGAGTTCCTAATGTTTCGGCACAGGAAATGACTCAAAAACGTTATAAATAATGGTAAATATTCCGTAATCATACAACTAAATAGTGAACAACCGGGATATTTTAAAAAGTGGAGTTTAAAGTTTCGGGATCGCAATTGAAGCTGGCTAGGTTTTTTATTGAATAAAATTATCAATAATGAATATCAAAGTTAGTTGATTGAATCAGGCGTCACTTTACGGAAGTCTCAAATGTGCATCACAAATATCTATAAAGAAAAATAATTTATAACTTTATAACTTCCTTTAGTTTGCGTTTTCTTGGAGTCGAAGAATTTGAACAGGCAGGTGAAGCTATTTTAAGCCTCTTTGGAGATTCAAATGAGGTTGTCTGAGAGTAGTATGAAGACGTTGGTGTTGGTGATATGATTTAATTTTTAACCACTGAATGTAAATAAATAATTTATTTTTGTGATATTGCTAATGGCTTCAAGTATCTTTTATTTGTCGTGATACATATATGTCCAAAAATTTTTTTGAACAAATTTTGCTTGTTTTCTAGGAATCCAATCACGTCTTCCTGTTGCATCAATCCATTTTTGCCTAGTAGACGGATTGCCTGGAAAACTGCAATAAATTCAATGTCTATTTATACAATAGAAAATTACGGGAAATGTAATAGTGCTAATAGACGAGACGGACTTGGTCCATATGTCTGTTAGTACTATAAGAAAAATCTAAATGTATCGATATCGATAAAATAATGGTAACCACTATTATTGTCAACGGCTTGTCAACAGCTTTGTAATTAAAACACGGTGAAATAATAAAATTATAAACAATTTAGACATACCGGTGATAGGATATGATTCCTTTTTTTAAAATAAAATCTTTGCTAGCTAGGCGACACGTAATTACAGCGCAAGAAGGCATTGTGGAATAAATTCGATGGAGCAGCTACGCGTTCAAAATCAGTTAGCAATTGTGATATGGAGTTCAACGCGTTGACGTAAATAAGAATGTTCACTCGTATGCCTGGTAACAGATGTTCCTTCTCTTTTCCGTTCTATCTACTTCTCTTTTCTGTGATCTTACCCCCTTAATAAACGTGGAGTAGCCTTGGAATAGTTACTCCGTCTTTTGTCTTTTTCGATCGAGTTCAAAATGTGAAAGAGAGAAGAAGACAAAACACGGTGTAACTATTCCAAGACTACTCCACGCTGTGACTCCACGTTTATTAATAAGGGGGTATAGTGTTTAGCGCCAAAGAAATCGAACGCAAATATTGTTTGAATAAAGACTGGCTGGCACGACGGCCAAAAGTCGCGCCGCCAGCTGAATAAAAAAAAAGAAATCAAATTAAAAACGCGCGAACTACACAGCCCGCGTTTTCGTAAATTTTCACGGATTGTTAGAAATTCATGGTTTTGTGTATTTTTTTTTTTATTATTGCCAAAATGTCTCAAATAGAAATATAAGTTTTTAGTTGTTTTATTATTAGAGACTATTTCATTTCAATTTAGTTGTTACTCTATGTTTTATTAAATAATAATATTACAATAAAATATGAGGCGCCTTTTATTTTCTCATGATGAAAAGTAGAGTGTATCAGTCGGGCGCAATTTTTTTTTTGGCTCGGGCGACGTATTTTGAATCAAAAAACTAAAAAAAAAAACTACTTCTTTTTTCTGTGCTCTACGTAGTGTTTTTTTTTTTTTTTGTTTTTTTTTTAAATCTTCATGAGCTTGGATTCAATGTCCTTTACTCGTAATATTAAACAGTTTATTTTGTCTTAATAGCGTCAAACAAGTCATAGTCACAGTCAGAGTCAAGCTAAGTAAGTCACGGTCAAGTCGAACTCATGCCCTTGTAAAGTGGTGGAGACTTTACAAGAGGCTCCTATGGAGTTTTAGAAACAATACAAAAAGACACGTTTCACCTTGTTATATTACTTACCCACACTCGAGCACGTTTACGAGCTCTTAATGAATAATAATTCACCATTTAGTACACATTAACACTCGAAAATACACAAGTTTAGGAAAATAATCCAACGAGCCGACATGTTTTTTTCCGCGTTGGCGCCAAAACTCCTAGTGGTTTAATGGATCGTCTGACATGCCATTAGGTTAATATATGTCAGAAGATGTCTTTGCACCTCATTCTCTTACTAAAGAACACATATCCCTTTGTGGTGAAAAGTTTTGCTAAAAATTTTTGTAAGAGGAACTTTGCAAAACTTATCCTACATCCTCACAACTGACGAAACTTTGATCTATCTTAGCCGTTCTATAAGCATTGCGGTCTTAGCTATAATGATCAAACATTTTAATATGAGTTCTCTTTTCCGTGGACGTGTTTTTATTTTAATTTTAAACCTGGTTTGTTACCTGGCTTCACCCTTTCCGTAGAGAGGCACAGCAGTGAAGAGGTCACCGATCAAATCGTAACTCCCTGAAACAGAGAAGATCAACAGGATGTTTAGCTTTGCCTTAGTTATTCAACCGTCAAGCAGAAGTGTGTAAACTTTACTTAGTAGTAAACACAACTACACGGACAACTGCTATTGCGGCACCAAACTAACGTTAAATCCGCTCAGTTGGAAAATCACGCGAACGTAAACCTTAAGGCGCCCAGATACGGTTTGCGGTCGCGTGATTTTCCAACTTAGCGGATTTAACGTTAGTTTGGTGCCGCAATAGCAGTTGTCCGTAAGGCCCCTGGGCATAAAGAGATACATCATCTGATATGTCAGGGTGTTCTTATGTCAAAATTCTGCTCTAAGTGGTTCTAAGTTCTAGATGGCAAAAGCACAGAAAATAGAAGGGATCTAAACGATTTTTTGTTCTGTGGGCACAAGCGTGACGCTTACCATCAGGCGAGCGACTTGCTCATCTCGTCACTCAGTAATGTAAAAAAGAAGGCCAGACATAAATATTGTAAGTACCTACATACAAAACACAAAAATATAATAATTTTTAAATTTCGCGATTTGTACATGATTTATGACAGTGATTTATACACATGTTTTAAATGTTTATCGGTTGTTTACAAATTAAATAATACGTGATAAGTCCCGATAAACATTTAAAACAAAAACATAAATCGATCATGTTCAAAACCACTTTTATTTTCTACTTTCCTCTTTAGAGAAGTTTGGCGTCGCACATCTTGTGCATTTGCAAGTGTCAATAAGTGAAACTTTTTCAAACTTTATAATTATAAAATATCGTCAAACAAGTTATAGTCAGAGTCAAGCAAAGTATTTTTTAATTATTTTATAGCCTTTTATACTGGTCAAGTTTCTTGCTTCTCATCTTGCAATGATGTCAATTATCTATTTTACTGTAAAATTAATTATAGTTATTATATTTTTGTTATTAAAATATTTTTGATGTCAGATTTTTATAATATTATTAATTAGTCATTGACATCGGCTCCGCTGTATTCTTTCCAGCTTGCCTTCCAGCATAGACCTCTTCCTAGGCCTTCCATTCATGCCTCTTTTTTTTTAAAGTAAGTCACTATCAAATCCAATTCATGCTGAAGTAAAATGGTAGAGAGTTTACTACAATGAAATTTTGGAAACATCGCGAAAATAATTTCAACTCGTTATAAATATCATACTCGAGCACGTACTTATACGAAGCCTTAATATTACAGAAAACATTCAAAATAACACAAGTTTAGAAAAATACTACAACGAGTACCTAAATCTAGTTACCTAGGAACTTGTTTTAGCAAGTGGGGCTGATAATTTTTTTTTACACACAACCAGATATACTTACCAGCTCTGATATCAATGGTAGGGACAGATATGACGAGGTCGAAGGTCATGTCGCGAAGATTCAAGTTGGCGGTGTTGTCTACGAACGAGCCAATACCGCTTACTCGAATGTTGTTCAGCTCGAGGTCTAGGCTGAAAAGGGAACATACAAATTTGTATTTCGACATTGTTTAATTAGATACCTACGTATTTTACGTAGCGAAAAATCGTGGGTAGTAATATCGCTCACAGGTACCTATTTAAAGCCAAAGAGAACTTAGCTTCTTTTTTCTTCTATTAAGCCGGGAATACACATGACTGTAGCTGGCACACTTGCATAACAGCTCCTAGCACGTGCCACATACTGTCATGTGTATGTAGGCCTATACGCGTATACACGCCCTACTGCCTATACTCTAACTGGCATGCCTGTATCTGCCATGCACGCAAGCAGATAGCACAACATTTGATTTAGTGCCTTTTACTGGTATGAAATATGAGGGCGGGAACTTGGGGGAATGGCATGCAAGGACGCAAATTACATGCCAGCTTAACTTGCAAATGTATCCACAGTGTACCAGTTAGGTACTTCCACATGCCGTTAACTATAGCATGCACGCTACTGTTCCGTTTTACAGGCAAGTGTGTGTATTCCCGGCTTTAGTGTCAAACGTCTACCGATTTGAAGTTTTCTTTTCAGGGGCCCATTGGGCCGTAGTGCCGTACCGAATCTTTAGGTAACTATGAAAAATCACGCGAACGTGAAATTCGGTAAGTATGCGGCCACGCAACTTTTCGCAGCCATCTATATCTATTGAATCGCTTAGAACAGGGGCGGTATCAACGGTACAGCTATAGCGGCACCAAACTAACGTTAGATCCACTCAGTTGGAAAATCACGTGACCGCAAACCGTATTTCACGTTCGCGTGATATATTCCAACTGAGCGGATCTAACGTTAGTTTGGTGCCGCAATATCTGTTGTCCGTAGGGCCCCAGGTTACGGTCCCAAGAGATTTAGAGATGTATCGCATCTTAGTATGTAGGTATAATATTGGCAAACAAGCTGACGAACTGCCTGATGGTAAACAGTCACCGTTGCCTATGGATACTACTTGGTACCACCTATACCATCCTATATCCTCCAAAGCTTACTGGCGAGTGTAGGTAAGTAGATACTGACTTGATAAGCCCAGCAGGGACGGTAAGGTGGAAGTGATCCAACTCCAGAGGGTCCAGCGGTGGTAAGCCAAAAATTACAGATCCATTGTTGATGATATTGCGAAGGTATGCGATTAGCTGACGAACCAGTGCGTTAACGAGGATGTTACGGCTCTCGGGAGTATCGTATTGCGAGAAATCTGGAACAGGAATATTTACGCTTGTCAAGGCTGGTAAGTCGTATTGTTATAGTGCAGTGGTTCCCAATTACTGGGGCCTTACGGACAACAGGTATTGCGGCACCAAACTAACGTTAGATCCGCTCAGTTGGAAAATCACACGAACGTGAACTTTAACGCGCCCAGATACAGTTTGCGGTCGCGTGATTTTCCAACTGAGCGAAGGCCCCTGGTACGCGTACCCCCATGGGTACGCAAAATTGCATCAAGGGGTACGCGACGCGCGGTAATATCTTGACTTAGATAATTTTATCAGTATCTCGGATCAGTTTTATTTATTTGTTTATCATATCTGCAATAAAGACAGGAGCGCACCCAATCCAGTTGCAGTCCGGTCTGGTGCAAACGCAGTTTGTGAGGACCAGTAAAGTATACAATTCTATGAAAGACGTCACACCGTATATATGCAGTCCGTTTGTCCGTCCGCATCCAACGGACCGCATACAGCGTCTTTCCGTATTTCATAGAATTTCATACTTTACTGGTTCTCACAAATGAGTCTGCACCGGACCGGACTGCAAAAGGATTTGCTGTGCTTGAGCCGAGCTCGAGGGGTACGCGAGTTTGCAGTCTTTGTTGAAGTGGTACGCAAGAAAAACTAATTGGGAACCACTGTTATAGTGCATTATCTAGGTTTACGCCTCCGTTGCTCTCTCAATTGAGCTACTTTGCAAGCAGTTTGCGCCCACTTCGGTGCCGCGCAACGTCGGATGCGGTCGGTAGTTGGATGGGTGATACTGTCTTTTTGCACTACTTTTTTGTACTTTAGTAGCTAACAATTTAAGTAGCTTATGGTATTAGTTGAAATCGTGTTTATTTCTTTGAAAAATCAGTCAAATTATAAAAGACTATAGCGGTCCGCCCCAGCTTCGCACGCGGATATAGATTATAGCCTATGTCACCCGGGCATAGAGTAGCTTCCCAACATTGAAATAATTTTTAAAATCGATCCAATACAAGTACTTTTTGAGCCAATTCGTTACAAACATACTTACATACAAATCTTTCCTCTTTATAATATTAGTATAGAAGTATATATAATTTTATTATGTATTTTATGTGGTGATACGGAACTTTCATTGCGCGAGCTCGATTCGCACTTGGCCGGTTCATTTACATATTGGGGTTTCAGGATGGTGTATTGAATATGAATTTATGTATGTCTATGTATGTGTGTACCTATGTAGGTAGGTAGATTATGTCCATCGTCGAACCAAACACTATAGATAGATACTATCTACTTATCTTTTGTGGTATTACGCGTGAACTTGTTGTTCGATTTTTGATAACGATAATAGGAAAATAACTAATTAATTTGATAGAGTTGGCAAGTGCCGAGTGTTGGTAATTAGTAGGTAGGTAATTACATACTAACATGAAATGTAACGTATTATGTGTATTAAATAAAATAAAATCGGGATAACTAGAGGTATTTTTTTGAGTATTTAGGTCTACTGAGATCTACTCGTATCTCTATATATATCTACCTACTCTTCCGCCCTCCGACTATCTCTTCTCTATATATAAAAGAGAAACAAACGTAAAAGAGAAACAAACACAAATACCTTCTTTCATTAGATAAATGTCCATGTCAGGCCCACGCTGGGTCAAGATATTCATAGAAAATGGACCACATCCATAGTGGTCAAACAAACCCCCCGCGTAGAGGAAGCTTCGAGGTGGTTCATTAATTTTGGCAAAGGGATTTTTTAACCAGTATTAATAATTTTGTTCGGGCGCCTGTCGATTTTGCAATATCAATATTTTGTTCAAACGCCTACCCATTTTGAAGTATGTTAAAAAAGATAATTATGTTCTTTTACCCTGCTGGTTTCACATACCTAATCGGAGACATAACTACACAACCTGACAAAAAACTCAAAAAATAGGCCCAATTTTTTTCCGTTTGTGCGTTAGGTTGAGGCCTATCGTGAATCTAATAGGGTAACAAAATAAAAAAGCTAAGCTTTTCAGGTTTTAGTGGGTCTTTGTGAAATTTAGCCGATAAGGGGCCGTCCATTAATTTAATAGGTGAGGTGATTTTTGGCGATTCTCGACCCCCCCTTCCCACCCTTGGTGAGATGTCGTGAGCTTTGTTTCGATCCCCTCACCCACCCCCTAATCTGACGTGAGATTTTTCTAAATGCGTATTTTTAGTGTAAATACGTTAATCTGTAATACCTTGTGTAGGATTTAGCCATATTTTATTTCAGAAACATTTTTTACTTAATCTAACCCAGTGTTCACGCAATTTTACATTGTTTCTTGCGGAAAAAAATTACGTGATATTTGTCTCCCCCACGTGAGATTGGATGAGATTCGGCTCGATCCCTAAACACCTCACGTAACCCTAATGATTTCCACTCACCCAGTTGAAGAGGTTCAACTTGTCTGACTTTGGGAGCCGCTGCCGCGACAGCGCACACCATCAATACAAGTAACAATTTCATTCTGAAAAATACAACATAAGTATCATTAAAAATCATTATGGCTGATCATGATTTTAATGTTCGCAGAGATACAAATCAAAACTACCTACTCATCGTTAGTGACGGAAGCATTGACGGAAATAATAATTACAGACCACTGTCATCATTAGATGATATACATAGTTTGTATGTTTTTTCTTTCCATGTAAGTACACAAAAACAATTGTACAGGGTTACACAGAACGGTATAGTACATCTAATCCACTTTTATTGTGCTAACTATGCTAGTCTCTGGAATAATGCACTGCCTGAATGGGTGTTCCCCGATAATCTGGGTGTCTCCAAATCGCGAGTGAATCAGTTTCTTCCAGGCTAGCACAAAATAAATACCTTTGGTGATCGTAGACCGCATCAGGCGAGGTGGCAGTCAAACGCAAGCCTATTAATATTATTTATAATCCACAGGATTACGCATAATATACCCTGTACTAAGCCAAAAGGAGGTCATTGTACTCATCATTATAAACAAGTTATACTATGGGATCAAACCTGAAATAACGGAAATAAAATCTACTGTTCGATACATTTTGTCGAGTGCCAATAACCGTTTTCTATGGAACAGCTGATTTTTTTCGTGATTTCGAGTTTACTAATTTTGAAGTCTGTTTTAGGGTTCCGTACCCAAAGGGTAAAAACGGGTCCCTATTACCAAAGATTATTATACTAGAGCCTATTTTGTCTGTCTGTCCGTCCGTCTGTATGTCCGTCTGTATTTTTCGAACCGTAATAGATGGCCAGTTGAAATTTTCACAGAATAATATGTAAAGTTGCGGCGGATCAACTAAAGAATAACAAAAAAGTCAAAAAGTAAAAACGAAAAGGGGGTACAAGTGTCAAACTTGTTGTGATTATAGTACACACTCTAAAGTATAACAATATATATAACAAATATTGGCTAAGTGCGAGTCGATGACAAATTTGTGTTCATTACCAAGTTATAATTGTTATACACGAGCGCTTGTAGCAAAGTAATTAACTGCGTAGCAATTGCTTCGACAATTTTTGAAGGCGTTATAATAACTGCTAATTCTGTTACTTGAGCAACCTTATTATATTTTGTGGTGGTACGGAACCCTCAGTACGCGAGCCCGTCTCGCACTTGGCCGGTTTATTTAAATTGATAATTATTGTCACTTCACACCGCTTACCTGGTAGCTTTTATTATGTTTCACTGTTCACAAGCTACTGTGTATTTTCTGCAAAATTAAACTCATTATAAAAATATTAATCACAGCAATCAGCACTGATTTCATAGACCGACGATCGATCAACATAATATTGTTGATAATTCTTATCCCAAGATCCTTAATGAGGGCTTCATATCTTTATTTTTTTTATCATAGAAAAACACCTAGGCTCACACTACTGGGGCCTTACGGCTAATTCTGTTTAGGTGATTAGAAAAGTTACTCGACCGCAAACCGCAGGTATATCGGCAAGTTTACGTGATTTTTCAAACTGCCCTGTTTATATGCCCTGCATATTTCGTGATTTTTGCTAAACCGCCTTTCAAGCCTCACGTGATTAATGGACGGTCCCTAACTAATTATCTATCAATATCTACTCACTTTTGTAGATTTTTTATACCATAGTTTAATTATGTAAGGTCAAAGAGGTAGAGGTAAGGTGTAGGTATAGGTTAGGGTTACTTAGGTACCTAAATAATAGGTAAAAGAGAATGCATTAGGGTAGTACCTTAACCTAACCGTAGTTTCCTAGTCAGATGTTGGTCTAAATTAGCTCAAATAATTTAATGTTAGGAAATTCCTGTATATGTAATTAGGGTAAATATATTAATTTAATCAACTAGCTGCGCCCCGCGGTTTCACACGCGTAGTGATGAAAAATGGTGATGATGATGATGAATAGTAGCCTATGTCACTCTCTGGCTCTTAAACTAGGTATACCCATGCAAAAAATCAGGTCTATCCGTTGTTCCGTTGCAGCGTGAAAGAGGAACAAACATCCACACATCCATACATCTATACATCCATACATACAAACTTTCGCGTTTATAATATTAGTAGGATAAATAAATGTGGAAAAAAGTTCTTGAGTGGAGACCACGAACCGGAAGATGCCGCGTAGGTAGGTATATGGACCGACGACATCGTGAGAGTCGCGGGTATCTAGTGGATGCAGATGGCAGGCTGTCGTTCAGTGTGGAGTTCAAAACGGGAGGCCTATGTTTAGCAGTGGACATCTTTGTTCGTTCGTGTCTGATGATGACTATGATGAAATTCAAATTCATTTCATGAAAGACTACTAGGGTAGGTGGAGTCTAGATATCTAGGCATCTTCATTTGCAAATAATAGCATCGGATTCAGAGTGCAGCGAATTGAACTTTGTAATCTACTCGAATTACAATCCTCTTCTCCCACAAAGCACTGTCTAGGTCCCTTGTATAGATTGCTTGTAATAAAACCCAAAGTTGTAATTGAATTAATTTTCCCATGTGTAACCATGATGGAGCCTTGACACAATTCGGAAGATAAAACGGATTAAATGCATATCACTGAGTACATCGACCGCTAGAGTACCAAGCGACGTCTGGTGTCGCCAGTGCGCCATTCATTTATTGAACCAACGCAAATATTTGGAAATTATCATTAGCATCTTCAATAGACAGGAGCCATACCTAATACTTATTTGTCTTTAGGTATATCGTAACACAGGGTTATTTTCTTTGGAGTGCGCTTTTGTATACTTACTTCAAGCTCATTGAAAATGAAAAGGCCCGATATCTTTGTTTCACAGATTTTGAAACAAAATTGTCAAATAACTTCATGTGAAACGCGCCCGCGCCGCACTGCGCCTCCCGTGCGTCCGCTTACAATTACCACAGCTATTACCCTCCTCTATCTATCAGTTACTGGACCTTGTACTATTATCTATTGAGTAACCAGACTTATATACTGTAACACTTACTTTTTAACTTAAAAGGTGTTCGTGAAATAAATGTTCCAATAACTCAGTGTATCATATATGTAGGCAACTTTTTTTAATGCCTTAGTGCATTTTAGCGCAAATGGGGCATTATCTCTAAGCTTATAATTTTATTAATAAAATATATCCCAAAATGTAGAGAAAACTTTTTTATAAATATAGGTTGTTAAATAAATTTTTGAAAGTGCCTACATAGGGTTGATATAATACGTAGGATTGAATTGATGTTATTTAGCACTTTTATACTACAACAAGTTTAGTCCACTAAGCAGGTAAACTGTTGAGCCTGGCAACACCCCGCTCTATAGGCACTCCCAGAGTTACGATTTTATTTATTAGGCCATTGTGGCGTGCGACATTGCATAATGTATTGCCATAATGGTAAAGCGAGACATGCGATTGTGTTCACTGAAAAAGGCATCCTAATTTATGGTTCAGATGTTTCACAACCTAGGAGAGTAGGAGACAATATGGTGAGTCACTGATGACAAACTGCCAGTTACTTATTTCATTTAAGCTGCAAAGACTTTATGACCGTACTATCTTCCCCGTGATTTTATATAAGTACCCGCGTGGACAACCCTACAAAAACCGTTATTTTTTTGAGATGAAAAGTATATATGTTATTTTCCGGCTTCCCAACTATCTCCATACAAAAACCACGTCCATTCATTGCTCAGTAGCTGCGTGAAAGAAAAACAAACCAGCAAACACAGCCTCCTGAAAAAAAAAACAGTCATAAGTAATTTGTAGGTATAGCCTGATGCATACTTAAGTGAGAGAGGTACCTATTTGTTTACCACATTCCCCGGGGAATTCAGATATGGCATAAAACCTACTACTTCTATAAAATCATCTTCATCATCAGCCCTGAATGGTCGACTGCTGGGTATAGGCCTCCCTTTGTTTATGCCGCTCTCCCCAGTCTCTCGCTAGTCGCATCCAGTCGTTTGCAACAGTTATTTTGATGTCGTCGGTCCACCTCGTCCTCGGTTGACCCTGGTTCCTATTAAATAATAATAACTTAGATAGATACGTAGTATAGTAATAGTTCGTAGAATAATAATTTTATTATAGAAAAATTCCATAGTAGGTAAGTAGTAGGTACATGTCAGAAAATTATAAATGGCAAAATCATAATATAAAAAAAATACACGGTAAAATAAAAATGAAAAACCTACTAACTAACTCAAAGTTTCTCACCCATCATTACACGCATCCATTTATTCTGTATGGGACAGTCCATGCGTGCAACAATCATTTGCAGGATGCCGTGCATTTGCACCTGCTGGATGGTAATGGTAAGGATGCAACCAAAGATGTCTTGGATGCAACTTTCTTACGAATCGTCGCATAAAAGTCATCTGTGCGTGCCTCCGCGAACATCGTAGTAATCGTAATAATGCTTCACAATTAAAGCTCTCCAATAGGATTCCCTGTGTCGGGGTTGCCATGACCAAACACAAAGACACAACCTTATCCAGAGCAGATATTTAGAATCATAATTCAAACATCGGCACAGCCGAGAATCGAATGTCCTGGGTTCCTGATCATGAGGCAGACGTGCTACCGCTAAGCCAAACTGGTCGTCCAATAAAAGAGAACCTCTCACCACATCAAACTCATCAAATCACATAGGTACCTATAAGCCCGTTGAGAACGACATCGCAACGTCACTCGGATCTAGAACTATAGTGCGTTCCTCTGAGATTCCGGGGGCCTTTGTAAAGCACCGGGGCGCAAAATGAAAACAATTTCGGATATGTCAACATCATCATCATCATTTCAGCTATCATGTTCCCACTGTTGGGACTCAGGCCTTTCCTCACAGTGAGATGATGGGCCCTAATCCACTATGCTGGCCAAGTGCATGTTAGGGAATGTCATATGTCATTGAACTTTAGAGGTTCTTGGACATACCGGTTTCCTCACGGTGTTTTCTTTCACCGTTTTTGAGCGATGGCATCGAAACTGCACAAACTTAATTGGTGCAAGGTCGAGGTTCGAACCGGGTGCCGTCAGATTGTAAATCGCACATAATATATGCTACCGCTCGGCCACCGTCGCTCAACCGCCACCATCGCTATGTCAACATACTCCTTTATAATGGTCAAGATTTATTATTCCCCAATATTAGTTCTGAGGCATGTGATGCCAGATGTCAGAACCTCAGCAAATGACCTCGTCATGCTCGTAACGAAACAAATGGCGTGACGAGTTGAAAGCCCGACCGAGTCGTAAATCAATTAATAACCTATATTTTGACCGAAATTCATCGGATACCTAAATACCTAAATGGGAGTTTGAAACTCATGCTCGAGACGTCTTATTAATGGGTCAGCGACTGATCTTCCAAATGGAGCATGACGGAAGGAAGAGCTAGTTTTAAATTGATTGACATCTTTATAAGTCTCAAGATATGACCCTAGGTCACCATAGATGACATTCGTCACGTCTTCGAAGTTCGAGGTTAATCAAGCAAATATTTTGTAGGTATCATTATTGCATTCATAGTTTATACCTGGCAATCGCCTATCAAAATATAGGCATACTTAGATAGATACACCTACAGAAATAAGTAGCCAAACGCTGGTCAAAGTATCAACTATCCTTTAAACTGAAAACCTGGCTAGGTATTTTCGGTAAAAGCCCTGATTTTAAGTTCTGTATACCTAATTCGGTATGCTAAAAAAAATTAACCTATGCCAATTCCAAAACCATTTCGAGATTTTATGTTACCAACCCTTATTTTTCTACTCTGACCTTTTAAAACGATAAGATGCCATTTATTTTAACATAAAACTAAGAAATCATTCGACTTTCATTGACCTCTAAATGACGTCACATTGTAGCATTTTATTTTCTGTGCCTTTTAAGAATAAAAATATTATACATTTGACTCACTGTTCGTCACACAGAATAGAATATTTTTTAATTTCTGTGGTATGACTGTCTGGTTTTTTTCAGGGCTGCCAATATGGGGTGCTTTTTTAGGCTTCTCAACGCAACGAAATTTTGTGCTATATGGTGACGTCACATAATTTCAATTTTCAAAAAAATATTGTAAAATAACTACTCAATAGAAAATAAAAATATTGAAATTAGTTTCTTAAAATCGAAATAAAAATATAAAAAAAATACAAAAAAAAAACTTTACATACCGAATTATGCCTAAGGAATAAATTCTTATATGAATTTATTCCAGCGCTATACCTACTAGGCTAGGTACGTAAGTAGTGACGCTTATATAAGAATTCTAAGTTTATAAAAGTACTAGCTGCGCCCCGCAGTTTCACCCGCGTTTTTATGAAAAATGGTGATGATGATGATGATGAAAATTAGCCTATGTCACTATCTAGCTCTTGAACTATAGTCATGCAAAAAATCAGGTCGATACGTTGTTCCGTTGCGGCGTGAAAGAGGAACAAACATCCATACATCCATACATACAAACTTTCGCGTTTATAATATTAGTAGGATATTATATACATTGAGAAAATATGTACTACAGTAGGTACATAGTTTCTCAATGATTATACCTTATAGCTAGCTACGTTATGGTCGCAATCGTAACCATATATTCAGAAACAGTTACGAATACATTTGCGTGCAAACGGATTTCATTCCGTAATTTTTTCATATCGTTGTAGTGTTGCATGTCGTTATTTTATTTACTTACTTTGTTTTTCTGTCATATAAAATTGTATGTCAACTCTAAAATTTAGTCCAGCTAGGTCCCGTCCCCCGTTACAAAATATTTACCTTTTTTATTTTTACCAGATTATCCACACTGCACTCGTATAGAGATAATTTGAATATCCACGTCTTGCCAACCTTTGGCACTGCTATTTCCGTCAGGGTTGCGAATTACCTCGCCCTACAGTACAGTTTTCATTCGTTTACACACCTGTCAGTCAGTTGCTATTTACTGAAACAAACTTTGTGTTTTAAAATGTTATTCTTGTTTATCCAGAAAGTTTACTGGACGCCGTAATCAACTGATGCGTCCGATAAACAAAGTTTAAAATAGTTTATTCACAGGCAAGCTTATTCTGCCGGGTTCCTTCTTTCCGGAGAGGTAGGTACAATCTAGATCTATTCAAGGTCAGAGGAATAGGTCCTTGTATCTTGTGAGTCTGCGTGCTCCATCTTCGACCACATCATCTCTTATCCCTTAGGGGAATTGGTAATAAAAAAAAAACCGAACTTTTCGATGATACGCAATGGTCACTGAGGTAGGTACATAGGATTTGAATTTATACTTACCTACCTATGCAGATTTCCATACATAAATCTAGCTAACTCCCTATATAAAATGATGCCCTATATGAGATAGATCATATATAGACAACATAATATTTCAGAAAACTGGCTTTCTATGACACGTTTTAAGTTTTTTCTCCGCGTCTGGAAGTTTGTAACAATTTATACATATTTTGGTCATTTATATAATGGAATTTAATGTAAATTCATTTTATTTAAAATTCAAATAGTTCTTGAGTAATTTGAAGTTTTTAGCATATGTCGCTTCCGTAATTTAGTTCTGAGGCGGGTGCCGATTCGTGCGTATATCTTCCTGCAGGCGTAGATAGCATATTTTTGTCTCTGTTTCGCGCAGAGGCAAAACTTGAATTTGAGCTGGCACATCTGAAATAACGAAAAAAATAAATCTGCTGTTAAAAAAAAAATACAGCAAAATGTTTGGAACAGCTGTTTTTTTTTTTCGCGATTTCAGGTTTGGTCCCATAGTAAATGTTGTTCACAATGATGGGTACTATAAATACCCCTTTCGGCTTAGTACACCCTTTCCGTGTATCCCTATGTAGACATCCTAGTAGTTTTGAACCGTTCGTCTATTGAATAGGTGCGTACTATTTATTCTTTGGTGCGGACTTCATCTCGTCCAGTAGCCGGTGACCTGTATCAAAAGCACAACCACAATTTAAAACGTGAAAAAAGAAAAATAATACATGCTCCACACGAAATTATTAATAATCGAATGAATTAGTAAAAATGTGCATGTGCGTAATTTTTTTGTGAAAAGTTATTCAAGTTTTGATTTAATTTTATACTCCGGCAAAAAGTTTGGAAATGTGGCGAACAGTGTCATTGACAATTTTTTTTTCATATATTGTAGTGAGGAATGTCACAACGGCACCTGCGTATCACCACGGTAAGTAATATAAAGTTAAATATACATTATAGTAGGTAGGTATGTACATAAAACAATTTCTTAGGAAAAAAATATATAAAACAAATTTAAAAAACTTTACATTGATTCTGTGAAAATTTCAACTGGCCATCTATTACGGTTCGAATTTTTGAAAGTAGGTCAGACGGACGGACGGACAGACAGACAGACATCGTAGGCTTAGAAATAGGGTCCCGTTTTTACCCTATGGGTACGGAACCCTAAAAACTGAATTGAGAACCCCTCTTTTTTGAAGTCTGCGATCTCTGGCTACGCCAGGAAAACAGACATGAACTTTTCCTCAAGCCCGTAGAAAGTTACCAGCCTAATTTTGCAAGAATATTAATAATGTTCCCTACCTTTCTATATAAACATAACTAAGGTACCGGAAGCTATTAAGGTCTGTCGGTTAATACCTAAGGCTGATTTTATTTTTGTTTGCGTTTATGGTGGTTCTTGCGTCATTACTATAATTATTTTTACCACGGAATAGGGATGTTTTTTACGAACGAGTATTTTGGTGTCATTTGGTTATTTGTATTATTGTGTATTTTGCAAATATTTTCGAATAAACGCTTTAAAATATTTATAAAAAATCTACTAAGTACCTACCTATCTTCTATCTCTAATAAGTATATTTTAATAAGAAATTGTCCACTTTATTGTCAGAGCCGGGTAATTTAGAAGAATATTTTTCAAGAGCGCAGTTATTGCAGCTCGTACCGGGCGCATAAAAGGCTATACCTAGTTACGGAACGGTACTGCCTCTATGAGGCACTAAGTACTTTATAGTGTTTCAGCGTAAGAGCGTAGGTTGCTGGAAGGTCGCAAGTTTGGTCAATAGACGTGTTTTATAGGTTCAAGGTAGCAAGCAATTTATATACCAACATGCTAAAGGTACTAGGTATCTCCTCACCCGTAGGTACATAATCAAAACATTCGCCAATAATTTTCAGCAATGGTTAACTAGTTGTGTTAATTGACCTACATTCTGCCGTCAGTTTATGACTTTGTAATTACGTGTCTGCGTAAAGTGGCAGTTTGTTGGAACTTACTGACATCTTTGTACTAATTATTGCACTGAATTTCAACAACCCGTCAATAATATGATTTGAATTTAGAATTAGGCACCTCATTTTATTTTTACCCTAAAAGAACTTCAAAAGTCGAACTGGCCATCACGAATAGAGCACAATAAAGAAAATAAAGGAAAAAAGGCGTGGATAAAGACACTAAAGGAAATAAAGGAGGCTTCGTCTTAGGCGTGCTTGTCTATCCCGAGCGTAATGTCTACCTATTCGTGCGTTATGTTGTTGTCGTGCTTAATTTTTTTGGGTAACTCTAATCTCCCTCGCTCTTGTCGCAGCAAGATTTTTAGTGCGCATGGGAAATTAGTAGGTAGGTAAGTGAGCCGTACCTACTTACAGTTTTGAATTAAGCGGTTTAGTGGTATAGTAGGTACAAAAAATGTGTGAACACTGAGTCATTTGAACACGAACGATAATTGCACTATGGTATATCTTCCTTATTTGTCTGATCTGAGAGTAGGTTCGATTGACGGATGATGGTACGTCTGAAGTAGTGGACGTCTTCTGGCTGATGATGATAATGATGATTAAACTTTTTTAGTCTGTTAAAAGTTTAAGTTATGTTACGAACTCTCGTGTTGATTCTTTATCAATTAGTTCTTGCAGATTGTACTTACCTCAGAGTTCATATAGGTACCTATTGAAGGAAGTTCTTGGGAATATTGTATATACCTAGGCAGGGCTTTGTTTCAATACAAAGTTTTAAAAAAAACTTTTTTTTCTGTGGTCAGCACGGGGCCCTGCATACGCAATCAGCAACCCTGAGCCCCGGAAGCCGTATCTGGAGGTCCGAAACGCGACGTACCACGGCAGCGGGCCGCGGGAGGAGGCGCGCGCAATGTGTTCTGTGAAGACGCAGGAAGTGAACGCGACGGCGAATGCCACCATCACAAGGCGACTGCATGGAGTTGTTACATCTAGTGAGTTATACATTTCAAGCCTAAATTTTAAAGAACATACCTATATCAGGACAGACCTAAATCATGTGCACGCCATGGTGGAAAGAAAAGGAGGTTCTCAGTTCGACTGTTTTTTTTTGTGGTGTTACGGTAAAAAAAAACTGCTGTTCCATTTAAAAAATGTCATTGAAACTCGACGAAATGTATGGAGCGGCCTATTTGTTTTTCGCGATTTCATGCTTAGTACCACAGATCTATATCTAAGTTGACTTCTCAAGCGGTTCAAGCTGTATGAAAACAAAACGTGTAAAAATTTTCGTACCTATAAATACCTACTTACCTGTGAAAAGAAATATCTTTATTCTGTCGGCCAACTCAATTTGTGATATTCATTTCATTCCGGCCGCGAGGTTCGATCACGTAGTTCGATCAAGCGAACCGCGAGGATTTTTAGGTTCTTACAGTTCGATCGATCGAACTATGAGGATTAGTACCTAATTCCTCGTAACCAGTCACCCAGTATATCAAGGGTGGCCTATCATTAAAAACTTAATATGTTTATTTTATTTACCTCATTCCGTCAGAACCGTGAATTTTTGCGAGAAAAAAAGTTGTCATTGTAATAAAATTATGTCACACTCTCAGGCCCTCCAAAGCAAACTATGCAAAAATCACGTCTATCCGTTGCTCTATTGCGGAATGAAAGAGGAACCAAATGAAAAATAGTTTTGCATTTCTAATTTTAGTTTGGCTAACTAGTTGATTGAATCTGGCGTTCTTTTGCGGAAGTTAATTTTCAAAAGAGTTTTTGACAAATATCTTATGTAAAGATGACAAGTGGTTATCTTTGCTTATTTACGTACTATAAGAAATTTGGGATCTGGTTAAATTATGTAGCATCATTGACAGATTTCTGTAGAGAAAACGTTGGTAAAACTAAAAATAATAAAAAATTAAAATAAATTTCTTATCAATACACTATAGATTCGTCAAAGAAAGTTTTGAAGTAAGATGGCGCAAATGTTCGCATCAGAAGCAAAATGAGGTCGGAACCATTTCGAGTCTCAGTGATGGTTTTTCTACAGGGGAACTCCACTCATCCATCCAGCGGCTGGAGTTGATAATCTTCGGTCAGATGCAGCAGCTGTGGCAGAGTATAGACGCGTTGCGAGCGCAACTGTCCGGCGAGCGCGCCACTTTCCCCGACCGGCGCTCGATGCAGCTCTTCAGATATAAACCTGGAGCCAACTAACAGCCTGGAACTTTTGATTTTTAGAGCACAATAAATTACTATTCTATTACTAAGCACTACAACTGCCACTTGCACTAAGCAAAACGTTGCAGACGATGCGTAGCATCGTGCAACTTGTACCTACTCAACGCATCGCCTGCAAGCGCCTAGACTTCCAGCGAAAAAAAGTATACAACAAAAAAAAAAAATTGTTCATCTGTATTTTCCTTCGATCAAATAAACATGTTATAAAGTAAAATATTCTAAGTTAGAATTTGTATCTACTATATTATAAGCCCATTTGTACCTAGTTCTCATCATCATCAGCCCTGAGTGACCCACTGCTGGATATAGGACTCTCTTTGTTTATGCCACTCTCCCCGGTCTCGCTAGTCGTATCCACTCGTTTCCGAAAGTTCCCTTGATGTAGTCATACACCTTTCTGTTGTTCTCACTTTTACAAAATTTATGGACTTTTTTTGCCCTTCAAAATGATTCGGTGACTGATCTTTTATGTCCATGAACGATTAGTTATTTATTATCAATAACATTGGATACTGCGTCGTACTTTCATAATTTTTACTGATTTCTAATCAAAAAGATCGTATGTAAAGATTGCACTTACCAAAGATTATAAACACGACGCATAGATTCTGTTTATCATAAATATAATATGACATTTGTTAAAATAAAACGCAAACATTAATAAAGTTCAATTTATTAACAATTAGTAACTGAATAACATCAGTAGCGTTACATAGTCAAATTCTCACTTCTATTTTGTTACTCACAGAATTTGACTAAGTAATAACAATAAACAAATACCTTCGTTAGTTATAATAGTTAAGTTAATGTTAACTTACACCTAAATGACGTTATTAATAAATATTAACAAATTATTATGCTTTTTGAATATTTTTTACACAAGATTGTGTATCCTTCATATGAAATAAATAGGTATAATATCAATAGCGAAGCAATAAAAAACATGCAAGTATGAATTTCTTATAATGCTGGCGACATATTTCATTATTATGTACCAAAAAACTTCTAAATATTACAAAATCAGCGCTTTAGTCTTCGCGAGTGACACTTCTCTGCGAGATGCTGACAAAGCGCTTTTTAGTATAAACTTGAACTTTCCAAAGCTTATCCCAAAGAACGCAAAAATATATACCCATTGATCCTATACATTTTTATTTCATATAAATTTTCAACCCAAAACATGACTGAATTTTGTATACATTGTTTTTGAATCGGAACTATTATTCGGCAATTACTATACCTAATTTAAATATCCAGAATACAGCTTACAATCAAACCTTACTGATAAATGGACGGATTTTAATGATTATTTTATTCAGTTAGACTGTAACACTATTTATTATTCTGTTTAGTTGTAAATCTTATAAATCGTATACAATTTGAGCGATTATCGTAGCTCTATCTATTTTATTCTGATAAAATAATACAGTGGGCACAAGTGGGGTTTGATTAAATTGTTTACATCTTTGATAGAAGTTTTTTTTTGTAATCTCTAAAATTAATATAAATGGTAAGTTATTACTTGCTAACTTTAAGGATTTCAGTTTATCCGATTCAGATCTTAAAATAACCTTTCATGTTGCCAAGATATCGCATTTAGCAAATTCAATTTAAATAAAAATAGCAAGCCATAACTGCTAGATTTTTGGAATGTAGCTGGAATGCTTGCTCGGAGTTTTTTTTAAAACTAATACCGACTGGATGTTATAACCGATTGTATGTTATAACATATTAGATGTTATAACCGATTATATGTTATAACAGATTGGATGTTATAACCGATTGGATGTTATAACATATTAGATGTTATAACCGACTGGGTGTTTTAACCGATTAGATGTTATAACCGATTGGTTGTATAGTCCAGGCCGGTTATTGTTGTGAATGTGACATTATTCCTGTGTCCGTCGCACTAGGTCAATCTGAATGAGACTGAGGATGACAAAACTAATATTGCAGTCCTGGAATAACACATCTTTATCGTGTCGATATCATTGGTGCAGCCTAATAGAGACTTTATGCAGTTAAGTACAGGGTTTAATTTTCCATTTATTGTATTCCTAAGCACTTGATGTCTGTATGTAGCGGCGCCCATCATAAAGCTAACATTGAAACTCGAAATGCAGCTTTATGCTTATTTTTAGGCTGACCTGTTTTATACTAACCCCCTTAATAAACACTTGGAGGTGGAAAAGTGGCTCAGTGTTTTGTCTTTTTCGCTCTTTCAAATTTTGAACTCTATCGAGAATGACGTAAGACAATAACTATACCAAGGCTTCACAAGGTTTATTAATTGAAGGGGTGTGGTCAGGTGTCAAATTGCCATCATCGAATACAAAATACAGCTTTATGGGCGTGCAGTTAGTCGTTTTTAGGTGGTAGAGGCTTGCATGTAGCGGCGCAGTTCTTCCTGTGTGTCGAAGATCATGACAGGGAAGGGTGAGCCGGGAACGTGGCGTCCGGCCCATCGCACCTCCACGCGGTAGTCGCCCGGCTCGGTGGGGGAGAACTGCAACAAACAGACAGCATGTTAAAAAGTGTGTACTCCGTTGTCACTTCTATAAGTACATACTATAATACATTACTAATTCCAAGGTAAAGAAAGATACATAATGGGAAAGAATAAGAAATCGCGAGACAGACATCCCTGCAACTCATTTCTGCAAACGAATTCCCAAAGCAAATGGAGAAACGCTTTTTGCGTAGTTTAGGCCGGCCACGCAATGGAAACTTCCGTAAAAATGTGCAGTATGCGTCACGCATTCGAGACGAGACCAAAAATTTTATTGTCAATAACAGTCTGATATTTCCTTTGATAATACAGTTGAGACATTTCAAAAACTGAAGGGGCGAGGTAAACACGCTTTGCACACGCTAACATATTCTTACTAGTTCTACAACCGCACACTTCAATATTGAGCAGCACAACTGCAAACGATGTGCTCAAAATTTAAATCGAATGGACGACAAACGCTGGGTGTAAGTGCTAAAGGGGAAACTGTAGGTATAACGCTTTCATTTATTAATTTTTTGAGGATAATTCAATGAGTTGTATACGGAAAATTGTCTATATTATATACCTACATACATACAATTTTAACTAGCTAGATTTTGGATAACTACGCGACTCATGCCACAACTCTGCTTTCGGTATGTAAATAGGCGTTTTTCACATTACAGATGCACTTGCACGTTCTGTTACTATGTAAAAAAAAAAACCCCGATTTTATGTTATTATTGCCTTTATTTCAATATCACCAAACTTATCGCACAGGCAAACACAAAATTGTAAAAGTACGTATGGAGCTGTAAAAAAATGCTGAAACTCTTCTTACTGCAGCGCTGTGCGGTCCGATCAAGAGACCAAAGCTTAAGGCGCGGTCTGATCACGATTTCAGATTCGTTTTTTACCCGCTCACGCCATTATCTATTTGGTATCTAAAGCAGCTTTGTTTAAAGTTGGAAATCGTATATCATCATATTTGATGATGATGATGACTTTGTGCTTGTGTTTATATTATTTTGAGGGTTTTTATTTAATTTATCGAAATATAAAAATAAATTTTAACAATTAACTGGTCAAAGTTGTGAAACACTTGTCTGTCTATACAATTCGTATAAAAAAAACATGTTGTTGTGGCTGAAAATTCAGAGTAATTCAATTCAGAAGCGATTTTTGTTGCACAATTAGTAATATGTATTTTTAATAATCCAGATAATTTATCAAAATTTTATTCGATTAAGATTAATGACAGGTGTTTTTTCTACGTGTAGTATTTTTTGAATTTTATCAGTTACTTTCGTCATATCACACTAAGCGTTTTTTTTTCATTTTTCAAAAACACTTCTTTTGGTTAATTTTGCGACTGTACCGCGCCTTAAAATATAGGCAAGAATATACTCTGGCTAGAAAAAAAACGAACTAAGTGGATAAAACGCATCAACCTGCGCACTAATATAATGTGAAAGGCGCGTTAATTACGGAAAAATCACAATGACTTATCATAAAAACATGTAAATCGATCACAAACAAGTGTTTTACGATACATATAGTATTTGCGCAAGTGCTTTATCGATAAGACCTATGATAATTTACATAATTACCTCCTTACTATCAGTGTGGCATACACACTGATTAAAGAGGTAATAAAAATAATCTGCTTTATGAAAAAGATAGTAATAATGTAGTTTTAATTAATTGTTCTTACTGGCGTTGTTGGCACGATTCGGAATCAAAGTGATTTTAAGCTGCCCAAAATCAAGCAGTTTCAAGTTTGCATAAAATTCATCTTCAAAATGTATATATAATTATTATTGGCAATCCACTGCAGAGCACAACCAGCCGCTCATTTCAAAATATTGAAGAGTTAAAAAGCAACTCCAAATAAAACACTGTTTTATACTACCACGGTTGTTCACTAAAGCTATATGATTATTTACGGGATATTTACCGTGGTAAGGTTGTAGAAGGAGCTCCCGATATTAAACTAAGAAAGAGAGTAGATCGTTATGTCTGCACTTAACTTTTTAACTGTTCGACCAACCACCCGCATTCTTCAGTCTTCCCGTGAACATGGTGCATGTAACTGCGCCGAAATATCGGGAGCTCATTCTACAACCTTACCACGGTAAATATCCCGTAAATAATCATATAACTCCAAATAATTCTTATAGTTTCCTACAGTTATATTGTCACTGGCACCTCCATAATTTTGTTGAGTATAAACAAAATCTACCTACAATAAATTACTCTCAAAATTAATCAAAATTACTCACGCGGAGTACAAATACTGTGGCACGCTTTTTTTTTTTTTGGATAAAATTACAATTTGATGTGCTTGCGGCTTCTAATCTGATAAAGTTCTGTGAGTGCAAATGAAATTTTTCTAAGGAACATCAGATATTTAATTCGTTATTTTAGGGATTTTCCCACGGTAAAAATTATCCATAATTATGAAAACAAGTATAACAAGATATATTTCATAATATCGTTTTGGTTTAGTACATACTTTCCGTGTAACCCTGTAAATAAGTTTGCACTGTACTTATGTTTATTTTACTTCAAAATGATAATTTGTTTACAACTAACCTTGCACAATATGGTCCGGTCCTTCTGACTCTCTCGCTGCATTTCAACTCGGAAGGCGCCCTTCGGGCCTCTCACTCGCACGGTCAGCTGTCCCGCTCCAGCACCGCGCGTGTCGCACAAGAATCGAGACTGGAACGTCGCGAGCACGCCTGGTTCTACGCCCGGACCGTATACTTTGACCTGAGAAATGTTGGTGAATTGAGGGTAGGAATAAAAATTTGCATTTTGTCACCTCAATTTGGTTCTTTAGCAAAATTCTTCCTTAGCCTGAGAACTTCAATTGGAGTTTTTTTTTTTTTTTTTTTTATAGTAGATAGGCTTGCGCTTGGCCGCCATTTCGCCTGATGTTAAGCGACGATGCGGTCTACGATGGAGCACGCTTGCATAGAAGAAACTGATTCACTCTCGACTTGAACACACCCAGATTATAACTGACGGCGAAAACCCATTAAGGCAGCGAATAAAGATGTAAATAATGTGTATATGATAAATTCTATATTAAATCTACGTACCTTGGATGGGTCGGGTGCTCCAGCTACTTTGAGCACGAACGGCGAGCCGGGGACGTGTTCTCCTGCGAACTGCACGCTCAGCACGTGTCGTCCCGCCTCTGCTGGCTTCACGTTTAGAGTGAAAGTGCCGTCTCCATGCTCGTAAAGTTCGCAGTACGCGACCTGGAAATGGAAGAGATGGTGAAATAAAACTTATAGCTCACCCAGAGCTGCGACCCCTGTATTATTACGATCGATTTTACGTATATTTGAAACTATCTTTACATTTTCCGGGATAAATGTAAAGGTAATTTCGGTCATTCACACTTGACAAAATGTATGGAACAGCAGATATTTTTTACGCGACTTCAGGGTTGGTCACATAGCAAAAGTTGTTCATAACGATGGGTACTATGGACCCCTTTCGGCTACACTCTTTCCGCGTAACACTGTATACTCAAATGTTACTTGTTTAATTTCACCACCGTCATATTCTATTAACAGTCTACACTACTCATCTAAAGGTTGTTTGGAAGAGATCGCTTTTAGCGATAAGACCGCGTTTTGTACCTGTTTCTAACGCATTCTTTTTGTAGTGTTCTTCTGTGGCACATAATATACCAAAGAGCAGCAAGGTCCTAAATTTTAATAAATAAAGACTCTATTTACGAGACAATAAATTAGCAATTCAACTAGCACAGCGCTGGATACCGCTTGCTATATTCACCTAGAGAACCGCTCTCTTTCTATCACGTAGGTAACTCTCTCTCCTGACACGGAACGTGTAACGTTAGGCTTCTCTTCTTAAAATATGTTAATTTCGATTCCTTGTTTTTCCTTTTATAAATACACCAATAAGCACAAAAGTATCTTTTGCACGGATTATAAGATCGTTTAAAAGCCATTTTTTGTTGTATAAAATCACAGAAAAGATGCTTAATTACGCGCGACGTGGCTAGCATGCGAGCTGAGCGGCCACTACCTTGCCATACGCCTGCCCGAAAGGCTCGCCGGCCGAACGTAGCTAAACTGCGCAGTGACACAACCTCCTGTCTGTGGTGTGTTGATATCACAAAAGAACATTACAAAAAATATGTATTGTTGTTACCTTGTTCGGTCCAGTGCAGTGCGCGGTCAGTTCCCCGGGGCCGGCGCGGCGCGTGTCGATCCAGGAACGTATCTCGCGGCCCACCACGCCACTCGCTAGTCCGGCCCCGGAACATACGACGCGTGACGCGTCGCCGCTTTCTGAAGCCGCGTTCACGTTCACTGTCAACGGGCAACCTGAGAAAAAAATTGGGTTGAAAACGTCGCTTTACTTCACTGAACGCTACATAATAGTTTTCGGTATAAACGGTATCGCATGTTGTGTTTTGGTCCTGCAAGTCAATGCCTCGTCTACGACGCAGCTAAAAATATCAACACAATTCTTTATGCCATAGGGGGCAGACAAGCAGACGTGTTGCCTGATGGTAAGCAGTCACCGTCGCCTATGGATACTTGTAACACCAGAGGCATCACAAATACGTTGACGACTCTATAAGACTATTAACTCGCTTTTTTAAGAACACCATGTTGTAGCTTCTCGGAAATGCTGCGGAAGGTAGCTCATTCCACATTTAGCAAGTGTGAGGCAAGTAATACATAAATTTTTATTTATATTACACGGGAATTACTCACGTAAGATTAAGTCGGTTACTACGACTATAGTTTTGTTTTGTGGTTGTGTGTTATGTTATTTCCGAGTAATATAAATAAAATGTGTGAAAACCACGTCAGTTTCCATAATAATAATTAATTAATATTCGGGAAATTTTTGCACACACGGTATCTGACCCCGAACTAAGCAAAGTACTATGGCTGCCAGAGACTGAACCATACCTATATATAATTTTTAAATATATACTTGAATAGATATTAACATCCGGATATAAAACAAACACAGATGTTCATCACATCATGAATGTTTGCCCTAGGTGGGAATAGTAGCCACACACCCAAGCGCAGAAGGCAGGTTCACTACCAACTGGGCCAATGGGGCTATCAAAAAACAAAAAATCGTATTCCAGCATGTTCTTACCTTTGACGAGTCGTGAGGCCCACACTACCCTCAGTTGGTGGTCGCCTGCGCGGCGCGGAGTGTACGTGGCGCGCCACAGACCGGGCCCGGCCGCCGCTAGGGCCACCGGGATGTTGTCGCCGTCCGGTGACGTCACCGACGCCTCCGGCGAACCCGGACCCGCTGCGCTACCATCTGTGATGAGTGAAATGTGACTTTGTCAGGTTGAGAGTTAATTATGTTAAAAATCATAAAAACTTAGAAAAGATTTAGAAGCGTTCATAGCCAAAAATTGCCTGATTGAAAAAACAATGTTTAATTAAAAACAGTTACAAAAATAAATACAGTGTAAACTTCATATAGCGACACGGTTTAATGACATATTCCCTAAAACGTCAAAATTACTTTACTTTGGTTGGTTTACCTTGTTGTCCACACAATGATACACTCTATGTAGCATCACGCCCACTCTAAATAACGACAAAAATACGTCATTATTATAAATACAATAAACAGTACTTTCTAACATCTCGTATTTACCTCGTCTTTACAGCACCACAGATAACAGACTTAACGCTATAAGTGTTGTTGTTGTACGTTTGTTGTTTGTAAATTTTATACTTTACTGGTAATTACATAATTATTATAATAGTAAAATAATATTGATTTTTCTTCTCTCCATTTAAGACGAAATATGCTTCAAACTTGACGATTCGTCCTCACGAATATTCAAAAGTAGATCTTTAAAATCGAGTAATTGACATTATTTCTTTATGTGTAATAAACATTCTTGAAATATTTTATTCGGAGGTGTTCACCAAAACACGATAAAATAAATTTGGCTCGATAGAAAAAAATCGTAAACTTTCCTAAAAACACCCTTTTTTACGTTCCCTATGATGAATGGAATCCAATTCCTTCGGATTCTATAAGAGATATTTTTATTAAAAAACTTGTGTGTAATCCTAACACTCATTCAAATACTTTAGTGATCGCAGTTTTTTTGTAAAAACGTAAGTTTATTTGTAGAAAATAAAGAAACAATCAATATTGAAAATTTAATTTAAAAGCGCGCACGCTAGGTATGCAAGCATTACCGTCGAACAAGTGTACATTCTCTACCATTTCGCCTTAACGACAACTCTCAATAACAGCATAAAATGCGTAGTCCTAAGGGACTACGCATTTTCTTAAGTGTCGCTATATAGAGTTTACACTGTATTTATAATAGAATTTACACTGTTAGTTTAAAACTTTCCGTGGTATTGTTTTCATAACAACTATAATTAACATCAGTGATACTCACCGATGGTGAAGACTGCGGGAGTGTGCGGCGCGGCGTGCGCGAGCCCTCGCCCCGCGAGCGTCACTCTGTCGGCCGTGTTTCCTGAGGCCACGAGCGCGCGTCGCGGCGCTCCACCCACGAGCGCGCCGTTGTACGTTAACTCTAGCTCCTGCTCGCCGCTGACGCCTTCTACCGCTGCTAGCGTTACTACTGCACGGCCCGATACTGTTTCCACACCTGCGGTAGAGACATCATCATCATCATAATCAGCCTTTTAACAGTCCACTGCTGGACTTTTAGCCTACTCCCGAAAGGGTGATTGGGCCATATCCACCACCCTGGCCCAGTCGCGGGTTGGTAGATTCACATACGCCATTGAATTTCTTCTCCGTACGTATGCAGGTTTCCTCACGATGTTTTCCTTCACCGAAAAGCCGGTGGTATGAAAATCCGTCTAAAACTGCGAAGACCTCATTGGTACGGGCCCGGGGTTTGAACCCGCGACCTCACGCTTTCAAGTCTAGCGGTCTCTTAAATAGGCTACCATGGCGTGGTAGGAACAGCTTGCTGAATATTACAAGTTAGCAGGCATAATAAAATCAAATAATTTATTTGTCAGAACATGGTAGGTACATAAACACATACATACAAAGCAGCATACGGGTCATACAAATTGAAATATATCTCCTGTCCTTGCCAGATGCGGCGTCAAATAAGTGAGGATTTTTTATTATTATTTAGGAATAGTGAATTAACAAATACGAAGCGATGGTGGCCGAGAGGTAGCACGTGCGCTTTACAATCTGACGGCACCCGATCCTCGGCCCTGCACCAATGAATTATTTAGTACTTAGACAAATTATGTGCAATTTCGATGCTATCGCTTAAAAACGGAGAAGGAAAACGTAGTGAGGAAACCAATATGTACCTACCTACAAAATCTTTTTTTTAAACTGGGGGTCGTTTGGCATTCAAAATTCACTGAGCCAGCATGGTCGATTAGAGCCCATCCTCTCTCTCCGAGAGAAAGCTTGTGTCCCAGCAGTGGGAACATGAAAGGCTGCTGATAATAATTAAATAGGAAGAGCCACATATCTCACAAGATTGGAGTATCGGAGTATTGGAGTATACTACGGAGTATACTACGGAGTATACTCGTTACTAAGAAGGTATATTTTCTCTATAAACATTCTCATTGTAAATTTAATTTAAGCAGATGAAAATGTGGAATGAAAATTTTAGGGGGTCTCAGTGTAGCTTTTTTCTATTTTAAGCCCCTAGCTAGCTAGAGGGGAAGGATTGGGGTATAGATAGAACAAAGGTCTTATTTTATAGGCACTATTTGAGTCTGGTGTCTATCTTGTAAAGAATTTCTGGACTTTCAGAAAAATTTGACAACATTGGGGGTTTCTTTGTATCATAGAAGTAATACTTACGTTGATGCCTCCCAGCCAGCAAACACTCGAGCGTGCCAGGTCCAGCATTGCTCGTATCCAGGACTAGTTTGGAAGGCGCTCTCACTCGGCCCGAGTTGTCCGCGCCCCATCCACCGACAGGCACTATCGATGATGTGTCTATCACCTGGATAGAATACACTGTTTAGTACGCTTGCACTTGATATGTCGGCGATCAAAATAGAGTTACTTATGTTTGTGCTAGATATGAAAATGAGCAATGAACAATGTTTGGAAATGGCATTGAAAAAATTAGACGGTCGATATATCTCGATCACTGTTCACTACCGGTCACGTTTGACAAGGTTCTATTAAAATGTATTAGGTAGTCAAATATTTATAGAGCAATTTATTACTCGCCAAAGAACCAGAGTCACCGACATAGCTGTTAAAATTTGCAAGTTGAAGTGGCAATGGGCAGGCCACATCGCTCGGAGAACCGATAACCGACGGGGAAGAAAGGTTCTTGAGTGGAGACCACGAACCGGAAGACCCAGCGTAGGTAGGCTTCCCACTAGATGGACCAACGACATAGTGAGAGTCGCTGGCATCCAGTGGATGCAAGAGGGAGGCCTATGTTCAGCAGTGGACGATGATGATGATGATGAATTTATTACTGAATAACCCATTGGCGTATTGGCATATGACTGATGTAGATCCAGAAAAAGGCAGAAACAAAGTGTTGCTTCTGGGGAGTTTTATTATTCGTGGTTCCTGTATAATCGTATCCATCCGTATTTTTCTGCCTTTTTGATGTTGCCTGCCACGTGACACTTTGTCAGTCTAGCTAGTATATATGGAGTTATGAGAAAAGGGGTCCATTATACTCATCATTAAGAACGAATTTTACTATGAGACCAAGACTAAAACCTCGAAAATATACCAGCTGCTCCATACATTTCATCGAGTGCGAATGACCATTGTCTATGGAACAGCTGATTTTACTTTCCTACTATTTTATGATATTAGTAAAAGTTGTCCATAATGATGGGTATATTATGGATCCCTTTTCGTGTAACCCTGCATGTAGTATTCTGCTTAATACTTACTTTGACCGAGAAAGGGCTGCCGGGCAGAGGTCCAGAGGCGGTGTATATCCGAACTTCGTAGAGCCCCACCACGAGCGGAATGTACGCGCAGAGCCACTCTCGCGCCGCACCGCCCGCCACGCGGCACTCTAGCAGCCCAGTGTCTGTGCTGTCTTCCTTGTCTTCTGTTAGTTTTTCAACCTGAGGACATTTCACTTTATACTACATGGTGTAAGGGTAACTGCGATACAGGGTGTAAGGGAAACACAGACTGATGATAGTGCTGGGGATTGCCGATAGGATACAGCTAAAATTGCTAATTTTTTTTAATGTTCGCAATGTATTGCAAATAAAATATCAGCTGACGCTAAAGGTCAACGAACGACCTGCACCGCGCGTACGCTTGTACGCTTTACATTGCTGGTTTGCAAAATATTAAACTACAAAAACCAACAAGTATAGACAAATGGTTATTGGTATTCCATTGTGTTTAGATTAAATAATAGCAATTTGGCTTCAGAAGCGTTACCTTTACTCCCAGTATATATGTAAAAATACTATTCTTTATTTTTTCAGCTAGGATAACTTTAGTAACTTTGAAACATTCGCTAGGATGCCTCTAAAAATATTGTTTTTTCGTTTTGTTGGTCTCTACACCTTATATTACCTAGAGCCTAGAGGGAAAAAATATATTTTATTTTTATTTCTGAAATTTCCTCCTACTTATCCTGTATGCCCTTTTATGCATAAACACTTAATAAGTTAATCTGTTCCATTAATAATTTTATCTCGCTTTTACGCGTGAATTCCTCATCAGCATGAAGTTTACAGATCATTTTATAGCATAGATTAGCTTATCGAGCGTTTATGCATAAGAGGGTCTATAAATTTGTTATAAAATGTAGTAGATAGACTAAATTTGTTCAGTCGTTTGAAGCTTATCGGCACTTTAATTGGTTGGTTGGGTATGTTTTGCGCGCTAGCTTCATTTTTTTTAAAGGATTAACATTTATTGGCCTAGTTGATCTAATTATCATATTTCTAAATTAATCTAAAGAAAAATGCTTACTAATGGGCCATTTGCTTGTTTGCAGAGTGTCATAGTAATTTTTTTTTAACTAAAATATCTATTATATCAACCAGGTGACCATACCTCGACGACAGGTGGTTTGTCCTCGGCGCAGTGTATAGTGAAGGCGGCTTCTTTCCCGACATGCGCGTGCGCAAGGCCAGTGCCCGCGCACCGCGCGCCGCTCCCCGTGCGCGGGGATAACACGCCAAGTGATATCGGGCTGCCTGGTACTGACGCTCCTGTGAAATTAAAACATTGAAATTAAGATTTGGTTGACAAAAAAAAAAAACAAGTGCGAAAGCTAAAATAATTTTATTTAAAATAAAATACTTTTAAAAACAAGGTTTTATTTAAATTATGTTTATAATTTTTTTGTAAATTTGTTTGGCGGTAATTTTGAAAATATTACAATATTGGGTATCGCATATTGTATTGTCACCAGAACTAAATATGTATGCAAATTTCACCAAAATCGATTAGGAGGAACTGGTTCTAATTCAGTATACAAGATCCGACGTAAACAAACAAGTTAAATAAAAGCTTGTAAAAAAAACACACTTAGCTATTGAAAAATTCCACATTGATTATCCACCTCTCTATTTCATGCTACATTGAGTGTATCATTGTATGGATGACAAGGTAAACCAACCAAAGTCAAGTAATTTCGAAGTTTTACGGAGTTGTCGTCGATAAATCGAGTGTCGCTATATGGAGTTTACACTGTACTTACAGATTGGATATGGGTATGCTTACCTCCGTAAGTGACATAGATCCTATAATGCGCGGGCACGGTGGGCCGCAGGCGCACTCTGTACGTGTGTCCGTCTTCCCTCATGTCGACCGGCAGCCTTACTCGACGTTCGCCCATCGTTTCACACACTACTTCCAATTCACCCACGCCAGCTTCTTTTGTGTCCACTACAAATATACAGATCATTTTAATGAAATTTTATAGAAAAAATATTATATTTATGCTCGGTCCAAGCATTTATTTGCTCTGAGAGCTGCAATAACTTTGTAAAAAGCTTATTAAAAAAATAAACTTTTTATTCTACACTGAAGAATATCGGGTTCCTGCTACAGTCTTATGTCCAAAAACCTAGCGAAAGTGATCAGAATGTGAGGTTTTCATTCCACTTTTTACAAGGTTATTGCAGCTGCCAGAGCAAATAAATGCTTCTACCATGTTACGTAGTTGTTAAATAATAATATTCATTTATTTCGGCCAATGTCCATATGTTACATATTAAAATTACAAAATTCTTATATAATTACTTAATTACAAATGTCAAATTATAAAACAATAAATAAATAAAAACAAATTAAAAACAGTAATGCAAGATATAAGAAAAATCCAGAGAACTTAAATTATCTGTAAAAAATAAATATTTGGGGAATATAAATATTTGGGACATTTTGCACACACGGTCATCTGACCCCAAACTAAGCAAAGCTTGTGATATGGCTGCCAGAGACTGATATACATACATATATAGTTTTTAAATACATACTTAAATAGATATTAACAACCAGATATAGAACAAACACAAATGTTCATCACACAAATGTTTGTCCTACGTGGAAGTCGAACCCACGCCCTCAGGCTCAGAAGGTAAGTTCACTACCAACTGGACCAATGGGCTACCACACACAAAAAAACACGAATCATGAAAAAGTTACTAATCTATCATAGTTAAATGAAAACAAGAGATAATGAAGCGATGGATTGGAGAATATTTGTGTAAACCACACATAGATTCAGACTATTGCTATGCAAACACGAAGAAATTAGGTTTGATGTAATTATTGAGACAAAAACGAATGAATAAGAATCAGAAGAATCTTTTACTTCTTATACTTCTTTCTTGTTGCAATATTATTCATCATCACTTAACATCAGGCGAGTTGGCGGTCAAACGTAAGCCTATTACTAAATCTCTACATAGTATAAATTAAAGTCGCTTTCCGCGTCTCTGTGTGTCTGTATGGCCGTTAACTCTTCCTAAACCAAGCAACGGATTTTGATGCGGTTTTCACCATCAGTTAGATACATTTTCACGGAAGGTTTACATATATAACTAGCGAACCGCCCTGGCTTCGCACGTAAATTACACCCGTGCGAAGCCGGCCAGTTGGCTAGTTAATAAATAAAACACCAAATTAATGATCATGGTACTTAAACAAATTGTTTATATATTTATTTACCCTAACAATAATAATGCACGGTCCCGATAGGCAATTAAAACGACTTGTTTTTTTGTTTATACTAAATGGCAAATGAATGGCTATATTTAGCCATTCATTTGCCTTTTTTTTTTCTGCCATCTATTGATGGCAGAAAAAATTCTAGCGTATTAAAAAAATGCCTACAAGCATGCGGTCCGCCTGATGACAAAACAGAAACTGCCGTCTATGGAAACTTTAAACTGAACCCACCTGAATTACTCAAAAAACGTAATGTAAAGCACCTGAAGTTACAAGTTCAAAGTGAAACACAAAGTGAAGTTGTAAGTTACCTGAGAAGTTGATCGGTGTCTGCGCAACAATGTTCCCAGTGGGCAGACCGGCCAGAATCACTCTGTTGGGGTCGAACGATTCACAAGTGTACGGACTTCCAGGCACTGGCTTCGACAGGTGTAGTACTTCTGTTAATATAAAACAAAGACAACATGACATATCAGTTACGTTGCACCATCATATTTATAAAAGGTTGTCTATGTTTAGTATCGTCAGTATCAGTTTATCATGTTCCCACTGCTGGGACAGACCTCTCAGAGAGAGAATGGGCTCTAATTGACCATGCAGGCCCAGTGCATGTTGATTAATGTCATATTATGTCTTTGAACTTTTGAGGATCTTGGACATACCGGTTTCCTCTCGATGTTTACCTTCACCAAAATATATACATATATAAAAAGCCGTCACTAGGGTAACCGTTCGTCCAGGTTTATCCGGAGTTTTGGACCTTTGTCCGGCTTTTTTAGCTTGGTCGATGTAATACAAGTAAATCTTGATTAACGTCTCTCTAAATACAAAACAAGCAACCTTTTAAATATTAATCAACATACTATAATGTCCGGACTTTTTTTTTATATGGTAACCCTATCTCTAGCCCATATTGTGCTGACTTTTACACTTACCTATAGTGCTCTGTCCGACTTCCGTGATAGTGTATTCCGCTTGCAACAAGCCAGATTTGGTCTGATAGCATCTCACAGGTAGCGCCCTTGAGCCAGGCCCAGAGACAACGACATCGAACTCCCTCGCGGGTCGGCCCAGCGTGTCGATACTGAACGATGCTACTCGGTTCGCTTGCGCCTGGTACAGGCCTAAGCCTGACGCTGATACCTACAAATAAGTTTACTCTTGTGAATTTTTTGCATACAGAAATAGTAACAAGTTTTTATTTTTTCCCAAAAAACTCCTTCCTTTTACAAAGGTTTATACGTAAAAAACCCTCTGTACCTCCAAGAATTGGTAGTTCAGATAGTTTTAGTAATAATTGAAACACCAGTCAACTTGCCTGTACTCATATCGTCTCCTTTTCTATAAAATATATTCTCTTAACAGTTTTACCAGAATATGGTATCAATAGCACAGAAGACATAATAGTACAAACAGAAAATTCAAATTCACCGCAAAATAATTTAATTAAGTAGCGTCTCTAGCCACTTCAATTCAGGATGTGCGAGTAAATCTATATTTACCTAGAAGTTGCCTCTCTGTCTATCGCGTAATTCTTGTCTCGTTATCTCTGTCTATCGCGCGGCAGGTCCGACAAGTCGGCTACTTGTAGCTTTATACCTAAAGTGCGGAGTGTACCAGGCCTGCCAATGGTATAATCTGGGTGTATTCAAATCGCGAGTGAATCGGTTTTTTCTAGGCAAGAATGCTTCATCGTAGACCACATCGCTTAACATCAGACGAGATAGCGGACAATCGCAAGACTATTATTTAAAAAAAATACGGACAAGTACGAGTAGGTTTCGCCCTCTCGTCCAAACAAACATACACAAACATTCCAACTACAAAATGTAAGTTTGTAATAGGTAAAAAATTTTTTTTAATAATATAACTTCAAATTTATGACTTTCGGATTTATTCCTTTATATTTGCTATGAGACCTTGCCTTTTGCCAAATTTCATGATTCTAGGCCAACTGGAAGTACCCTATAGGTTTTGATTCCCTTGTAAAATCGGAAAATATGCGACATAAAAGGTTAAATCTTTTGATCGCGTAAACTTACAAGATTGTTTTTTTCACAGCTGAAAGAAACCGATGATTTGAGTCATCAGTTCAGCCATAGGACGTCCACTGCTGGACATAGGCCTTTTGATTTATTCCTTTTTAAGTACGGAACCCTAAAAAGATACCTCTTGTCCGTGAGCGGCGCACTGCACGTCGACCAGCAGCGGGTCGCGCGCGACCGGCGTGCCGCTCCACAGCAGAGTGAGGCGGTGCGGCGCCGCGCGCGCCGGGTGCCACACCAGCTCCTGCCGCGCGCCGCCGCGCCTGCGCACCGAGTGCGGGACCGTCACCCCGCCGCACGTCACGCGACCCGACAGCCGACCCGCTCCCGCGTTCGACGTGCTTACTGCGGACATTATCAATTGATTTATTTGTCTACTCGGTCGCAGAAATCAAAACGACGATGTTATTTGAAGTGTGTTATGTGTGTAACAATTTATTTAATGTTTAACGTGTGGAATGTATATTTAATTTATTGTTTAATGTTTTTAATTGTGTTGTAACCTAGGTTTATATTATTATGTTGTCATACACTATTGAATTAGGACATTCCTGTAATGATAGCTGTGATTTGGATAAACAAATAAAATAAAAATAAATACATTTTAACAACAACCGACTTCACAGGGTGTTATAATAAACAAGATTCATTTTCTAATTTTATTTATTTGGTATTAAATACTTTATTAGAAATACACAATGGAGGATGCTAAACATTTTTCTGGCTTAGAGGTGCAATATTTTCTTCTTTACAAAAAACAAACAACAAATGACTTCACAGGATGTTATAATAAACAAGATTCATTCCCTAATTTATAATTATAAAAATAAAAAAACACAACACACTTCACAGGTTGTAATAAACAAGATTAATTTTCTATTTTTCCTCCCATAGAGGAACGTTTTTTTTCTTTATAAAAATAATAACAAAATAAATAAATAAAATAAATAAATAAATATTCGGGACATTTTGCACACACGGTCATCTGACCCCAAACTAAGCAAAGCTTGTGATATGGCTGCCAGAGACTGATATACATACATATATATTTTTAAATACATACTTAAATAGATATTAACACCAACAATAACAACATACTTCACAGGATGTTAATATAAACAATAATTCCCTAATTTTCCTCCCCTTTCAGCTTATTTTTTATGTTATCCTTGTTTTGTGGTATTTTAATAAAGAGTTTTTGTATTGTATTGTATTGTACACCCTTTCTGCGTAACCCTGTATTCATCACCAACACCTGAAACTTACCAGTTAGTATGGCTGGTCGATGCGCCACAGCGTCTCCTATAGACAACACTTTGACTCCCGATGCGTCGATAGCTTCAACTTCAGCCACCGGTCCTCTGGCGCTCCTGACCACGTATCTACCGACTCGAGTGGCGGGGAACGTGAGTAAGCCGGTGTCTTCGAGGTGGGCTTCAGGGATTCGAGTCCCAGTGGGGGATACCACTTCTATATCGGTGAGGTTTTCGTCGATCTCAACCGTTGCTACGCCTCCTGTGAATGACATACTCAGATCAGACAAATAAGGGAGATATGTCTTAGTACAATAAAATTATCGTTTGTGTTTAAATGTCTCCATGTTTAATACACTTTTTTTACTATACCGACAAACCATTTAACGCAAAAACTGTATCTACGACACACTTACTAATGTTTCACGCACACTAAGAAGCTTGTAGCGAGATCAATGAACTAACTAAAGTATGTTTCTTTTTAGATGTCCAACTATGTGAAACTTACAAACATGGCGTTTTTCGACCAATAACTGCTCTGAATTTCCTCGCTAGTGATTGTCATTGGTCGCCTGTCGCTAATATTTGTTTACATAGTTGGACATCTCAAAAGAAACAGTTTAATAGTCCACATGCAAATAAAAATGGGCTAAAAGTCGTCTGGTCTGATTTTAACTAAAGGCATCAAGCCTGATTTGGGCCAGATGAGTTCGCACTCGCCACGCCACCGTTCCATATCAAGAGATGATTTATCTGATCTATCCGGATATACGCTTACTCACCGATCTGCACGTATGTGTGAGGTTCACTAACACGGCACACAAACGGGCTGCCCGGGACTGCCTGCTCGTTGAACGTGACAGAAACGCGGTGTGCCTCGCGGGACACCGGGACAAATGTCACGTCGTACAGGCCGCGGGCTACCGCTACCACCTGAAGGAATAATACATTGGTTTATTGGTTAAATTATAGTAGCGAAAGGCAGGCCTGGCAAACTCCGCACTTTAAGTATGAAGCTACAGGTAGCCGACTTGTCGGACCTGCAGCCCCTGCCACGCGATAGAATGAGATAACGCGACAAAAGTACGCTATAGACAGAGAGGCAACTTCTAGGTTAATGTAACTGTAGATAGTTAGCGCTGATCATCATCATCATCAGCCAGAAGACGCCAACTGCTGAACATAGGCCTCCGCCTTTAACCTCCACACTGAACGACAGCCTGCCTTTTGCATCCACTGGATGCCAGCAACTCTCACAATGTCGTCGGTCCATCTAGCGCTCTAGCGCATCTATCGATGGTAGCATCTAGTAGCGAGTTAGCGCTCGAACGTCCTGAATTGCACTTTATTGTGTAGTAGCAAGAGTCGCTACTCATTTTAATCATTTTGCGAAATGAATCTTTTATACTTGTACTAATATTTCTTCTGTACGAAAGCCAAGTAAGATCAATAAAGTAAGTTAAGACACTAATAATGAGGAAAAAGTAGACTAGAAAAAGAGGAAGCAAGAGGAGGGCAACAGATTGCGAGTACAACAGGTGAAACATAAAAAAACATCATCATCATCAGCCAGAAGACGTCCACTGCTGAACATAGGCCTCCCCCTTTAACCTCCACACTGCACGACAGCCTGCCTTTTGCATCCACTGGATGCCCGCGACTCTCACAATGTCGTCGGTCCATCTAGTGGGAGGCCTACCTACGCTGCGTCTTCCGGTTCATGCTCTCCACTCCAGAACCTTTCTTCCCCATCGGTTATCGGTTCTTCGAGCGATGTGGCCATAAAAAAACATTAGAGAAACGAAAGAAAAATAAGAAGGGTGAGGATAACATTGATGAAGGAAGAAAGAAAAGGAAAAAGCGAGAGAGTGAAAGGAGAGGATAAAAAAGGCAAGGAAGCGAAAGAAAAGAGAGAAAAGAGGGTAATACAAAAATATATGTTTGTGTAGATCAGAGGACAAGTATGAAATTATATCTGAAAACGTAATCGCGTTTGCTTAAATTACCCTGATACACTGAGAACTTGACTAATCTCTACATAGTATAAATTAAAGTCACTTTCCGCGTCTGTCTGTCTGTATGGCCGCTAACTCCTCCTAAACCACGCAACGGATTTTGATGCGGTTTTCACCAACAGTTAGATAATTTTTCACGGAATGTTTATATATATAACAAGCGACACTCCCCGGCTTCACACGTAAATTACACCCGTGCGAAGGGTGGGTCGCTAGTTCCATATAAATCGTTTTTTTTAAATTGTATAAGTAGAATCCGTGCTTGTTTCCATAAAGTCATCATTTCAGTTACCTCTGCTTTCACAGTAGTGGAAGGAGTAGACACGACCAGTTCCAGCGTGCCTTCCCCTGCGCCGGCTGCGTCCACGCTGAACGTGACAGGCTTGCCAACTTCTACCCCACGCTCCTCCGGTTCAGGCCCCTCATCCAGGCTCAGCCCTTCTAATGTGCCTTCGAGCTCTAGAAAGATGATAAGTGTAACTAAAGATAAGAAAATGCATGCCAAACTTCAGAGCACTAGCTTTAATAGTTTCCGAGATAATCGGCTGTGATAGACTAAAAAGTCTACCAGAAGAGTTCCCTTTTGGCATTTTGGTTTGGCACTCTAAAAATTACTAACTTTCATGCCCCAGCCCAGTTACTTTCACCCGTAGAATGTTATGCATGTTGCAAGTAAAATAAGATCGCGGCTCAGGTCAGTTGTGTCATCCCGCGGTTTCTGGCGAATAGATCGCCGTGTTGCGACCCCCGCCATGATGAAAGTCCTAGCAATATGGCACCTCTAGCCACAATATAAATCTTTACTAACCTCCAGCCCCCAATCCAGTGACTCTCACACGTCGAACATCGTATACGTTGCAAGTGAAAGGTGACCCGGGCACGGGTCGGCCAGCGCTGGTTACTTGTACACTGTGCCGTCCCACGGCCTCTGGTGAATACGTCGCCGTGTAGCGACCTTCGCCAGTTGGCGTGACGCGCGCGCGTACATTGCTGCCTCCCGGGCCGGATACGTACACAGTTGGCTCACCAGCTAAAACAAAACCAGCGATGAATTGCAAGAGTGACGCTCTTCATGTACCTACTTTCTACGCCACTGGAGCAACTGTGCAAGCGCCCCAGATCCTTGCTTCGTTATTTCAAGAAGCTGGGTTAGTTCGGGTAGATGCTGTTAGGGGAAAATGTACAATATACCCCAAGCGGGACGTCAGTGTAAGTTTCATCACCTCTATCTCGAATATAATATTATAAAGAGGGAAGATTTGATTGTTTGTTTGCATTGAATAGGCACCGAAACTACTGAACCGATTTGAAAAATTCTTTCACTGTTGGGAATCTACACTATCCCCGGGTGACATAGGCTATAATCTATACGCGTGCGAAGCTGGGGCGGACCGCTAGACTCGAATAAGAAGATGATCTACTGAAGCAGAGTGGAGCTGGGTTGACATTTATGATATAACAAAAAAAACAAGATAATTTAATATAAACGAAATACTAACAAAACTGATTTAACAAAACTACTTGAAAAAAGGGAGCTCATTCCACAACCTTACCACGGTAAATATCCCGTAAATAATCATATAACTTTAGTGAACAACCGTGATAGTTTAAAACAGTGTTTTACTTGAAAAAAATATTACACCGTTCAAGCCAGTCTAGCTCCACACATATATGATGGATTTCCGCCCATAACGTGAGGAGACTTGTATCTGCAGATAATTTATTAGTGACATTAGTAGCCAGATTTTATCCATATTTTATCCCCCCGTCTTTTGTCTTTTTCGATCGACTTCTAAATTTGAAAGAGAGAAAAAGACAAAACTCTGCGTAACTATTTCAAGGCTACTCCACGTTTATTAGTAAGGGGGTAAGACTGTTGTTGTGTGGAACAAAAACAGAATTGTTAAAGTTAATGTAACTGAATCGAGTTTGGGTTATGTTGTACTAGATGAGCTTGTAGTTGACTACGTACTACATGATGTGAGGCTATAGTATAGGCCTATTTGGAAGTTGTAACCTCCAATCATCACTGAGACTTTGGCAATGACACTGACACCTCAATTTTAATAACGACACAGCTCTAAAATTCACGAAACGATTCTATACCAGATAAACTTCTAAACTATAATCACACAAAACTATTTGAACCTTTATCGTAATATACAAGGTTGACGAAATATTTTTTCTTTATACACATACTTTCACTGAGAATATGTTTAAGCAAAGCCGTAGTTTTGAGTTGACACGCGAATTTATACAAGGATATATAAGCTGACATGTCAGGCGTTCCTGATCATATGACACAGAAGCACGCACTGATGATATACCAACGTGTCTGGCCCAAATGTACTAACAAACAACAATCTAAACAAAACTAACACATGTCTAGGGATAAATATTTAGAGTTGCAACAACAAGTTGTATAATAAACAATGTAACTGAGTCACTGAAGGTAATCTTAGCAACAGCATGGTTACGATTAGGTCATGATTTGCTAAGACAAAAGAAATAAAAGACGTTTTCTTAGACGTAGCGTCGCAACTGTTCAGCAATATTTATAGACAAAATTGAGTACATTCACAGCTGACGAATGAGTGATTATATCAGCAGTAGGTCACAGTGGCCGAAATCGGTACGACCATTATTAAAAAACTGTAATTGAATTGGATGGATGATTTCAACATAATCTCCTTACTGCTAGACTCATGGCCTCTTCTGTGGCACAGGGACCTTACGGACAACTGCTATTGCGGCACCAAACTAACGTTAAACCCGCTCAGTTGGAAAATCACGCGACCGCAAACCGTATCAAGGCGCGTTAAGGTTCACGTTCGCGTGATTTTCCACTTAAGCGGATTTAACGTTAGTTTGGTGCCGCAATAGCAGTTGTCCGTAAGGTCCCTGATGTTTTTCAGTCCTGACCCAATCTCATCCTTATCTTGTCTTTGATAATATTACCAATCCATCTGGCCAGTACGTAGAGGCTTAGGTAGAGTACTTACTAAGAAACCCAGTAAGGTGTATCTCTGCTGGTTCCCCTCGTGGAGTGGAAGTGAGGCCAGGGCCGGCGGCTCGCGCGTCCGCCGCCGCCACTGCTGGCGACACTAAGCAAGTGAATGGAGAACCAGGCACGGCGTGACCGTTGAAACGGACGGATAGGTTGTGCGGTGCTGGTTCCACAGGTTTGAAGTTTACCTGAAAATGAGGGTAGGGTAAAAAAATATTTACACAAATCATTGCAGTATTAAAACGAATGATGAAAAAGCGACAAAGTTTTAACATACCTTGAATCTCGCATTGCCTTCGCTCTGTACGTAATTTGGCACATTTCTTCCATTTACTGCAACTATGATCTCCAAGTTGCCAGCACCTAAAACGAGAACACCAGTGAACTTATAAGAGGGTTACCATCTCAACAGTCTAATAAGGTCCAAACGAAGGGAAATTACCCTCTCAAATAGAGGTCTTGTTTTCTCATTAATAGAGCCTTTTGAACAGGAAAATATTGGGATTTATCAGTCTCTAGTGTTTTCCTCAATTTATGTCTCCCTCATAACAGTTTGACTGTATTAACCTGCGTGTGAAGCGTTGATGGTGAAGGAGACGGGTCGACCGACGACGCCGGGCGATATATCGGTGACATTGACTCGCGCCGCGCTGTAAGCTTTTACTAAGAACGGGCTGCCTTCAACGTGCCCGCCCATTGCGCCTGCGCGAACCTGCGTACCAAACATAAATAATAAAAGCAAATTCTAATTTGGATCCAACTTTAAATACCGTCTGTGGTTTAAGCAAGAGACATAAGAGAGAGACGCAGCAATGAAAAAGTCGCTTAGGGGAGATCCCTCGTCTCATCACCTCCATTCCTTAAACAGTAACTCACTGGCCTAAGAGGAAGATAGGCATGTAAGTTATTTAATATCAATCTTACATTCTGTGTTTTTTTTCGTAGTTTAATTTTTTTGCCGTTACCTCAATACTGTGATCTCCAACGTCGACCGGTACGAACGAGATGGTGTACCGTTTGCTAGCTTCATTTTCTCCAATCGTCTCTTCCGCTGATACCTGTATAGAAAATAAGTAAATATGATTGATCATACTTGTTGCTGTGGTAAACACTCAATTACTTAATGCATTAGAATAGAGTATTTGACTATAATAGTATTTTAGGGTTACAGGGTGAACTGTATGTTTATACAACTCATCAGGTAACCCTAAAATACCATTAAAAAAAAAAAAAACTTTAAATAATATTCTGGGGCCGTACGGCTAATATGTTTTAAGCGATTCTGCAGTGCAAGTACCGTTCTTTATCGATCGTCAAATTCAATAAAATGCCATAGAATCTATCATAGCGAGCACTGCTCGAATGTTATTTTATCGAATTTGACGATCTCAAATGTCAAATTTGACGATCGATAAAGAACGGTACTTGACTCACACACTACACTCGAGTATAACACAATTATAGCTTGGTACTGAACAGAAGTTTGTCACCGACTCGCACTTGACCATTATTTATTATTTGTTGTTATACTTTAGAGTGTGTATTATAATCATGCCAAGTTTGACGCTTGTACGTATTATCCTTTTTTCATTATAGATAATACGTTAAAAATATGTTTATTGTATGACCCAACCCTCTCTCGTTTATCCTTTTTGACTTTATTTATTTCTTAGGTGATCCGCCGTAACATTACATATTCTGTGGAAAATTCAACTGGCTATCTATTGCGGTTCGAAAGGTACAGCCGTTAATAGGTAGGACAGACGGACATACATACAGACATCGTAGGCTTAGTAATAGGGTCCCGTTTTTACCCTTTGGATACGGAACTTTAAAAAACAGTCATATACCCTTTTTTTTTCTTTTTTCTTTTTTATTGAAAGACCACAAAGCTGGAAAAACATTGTGAACTTTCTTTAAATTAACAAACACTTAATATCTAACTAAATGTATTTCCTTCTAGATGTGGACCTAGCACTCATGTTACATCTAGATATGACATTAATAAATTAAATAATTTATTAATTTAACTGCCCTTAAATGGGAAGGTTCGTACAGACCTGCACAGGCACGGGCCGCCTTGCCGGACCCAGCACCTCGACGTGAGGCGAGGCTGGGGAGTCCACGCTGAATGTATACGCATCGCCTACAGACACTTTGTCTGGAGACTCGCCTGATCCGGCGCCGATCACACGCGCCGGTGCCGAAACATGGCACACAAAAGGACTCCCTACAAACAAACAGCTAAGTATAAGCAAAGATTATATAAGCAAGGTATAAGTTACCAGTGAGGTCGGAAACGAGTGGATGCGACTAGCGAGATACCGGGGAGAGTGGCATAAGGCTTAAACAAAGGGAGGTATATATCCAGCAAAGGGTCATTTAGAACTGATGATGATGAAGTTCCCAGTTCGCCGTTTTTTGCCTATATATAGCCTATAGTTCTAGGTCAAAAAGTTTCAAAAGTATTATTATGTATAGAAGATTCTAAATTAATCTTGTCTTCGTCTAGGAGATTTCATATATATTTAACTATGTAGTCCTTCTTTTCGACGAAGACAAGATAATTGACATCGAACTTCACTTCAGGTAAGTTCGTCGTCTTCAATCTACAGTTGATTACAAAGGCGACACCGCTTCATGGTTGATATTCCGATAACCCGTACTAAGCGCTTTGATTAAATTTTTATTATGCAAACTGCTTAGTCTCTGGAATGCACTGCCTGAATGGGTGTTCCCCGATAGTTACAATCTGGGTGTCTTCAAGTCGCGAGTGAATCGGTTTTTTCTAGACAAGCGAGATCTATCGTTGACCACATCTCCGCATAACATGAGGCGGTGAAAAGTTTAAAAAAAAAACTTTCTTTAATACCTTTTTAGAGGTTTTTCTACATAACCTTTTGGTGTTTGCTTGGTGTAAAGTACCTGGCACATGATCTCCATTGAAACGCAGCTCAACCGTGTGTGGTCGCGGGTCGCGCGGCGTGAAACTGATCGCGTAAGTATGGGCGCCTTGCGCAGCCGCCGCTGTGGGCACTCTACCGCCGTTCACTGTCACTTCTAGGTTTCCAGGGCCGGCTGCCATAGTTTCCACTATACAAGACAAAGAAAAATATTAGACAAAAATACAGTGTTTTTATAGGTAGGTATATTTGTATGGAAGTGAAAGTTGTTGAAAACTATTGAGTTTTCAATAACTTTCTGGGATAGAAAGTATTCTGTCGTAGTCAAAGATAATAAAGTACAAATACACACAGTGTCTTTTGTTGTCTATTAATGTGGTTGAATATGTGCTTAACTTCTTACCCAAGAATGTGACGGGTTTGCCGACCGTGCCATGAGCGACGTCTTTGACTCGGATGGCGGTGACGTCATACACCTGAAAAAGCAATCAAACCTTGATAAATCACATCAGAACTCAACATAGCAAACAGTTAAGAACCAGCCGCCAATCTTGTGCCTAGCGCTCGCCCTGGCCCGAGACAACACGGCGCCCGTTTAGTATCAGGAGCTGATTAATTGAGCAGAAGTTTCGAGTCACCTACCATTAGAATATAGATTCAATTAAAATGGTGAATTGATCGTGTAAACAATGTTTCTATTGTTTTAGTTTTCCAAGTGTATAAATCCTCTCCTTTAAATGGAACGGACTGGCCATATAGATTCAATTAATAATCAAGCTCGTAATATAAAAAAAAAATACGACAAAATAAAATGATCCTGCTTTATTTTTACATGTATTGATGTCTATAGTTGATATAATAGGCGATAACCTTGATTGCGTACCAATTTTTTTTATTGTTTAAGTTTTCCAAGTGTATAAATCCTCACCTTCAAATGGAACGGGCTGGCTGGTAGTGGCAGGGAGTCCACGAGCACATTGAGGCGGTGCTCGCCGACTGCTCGCGGCACGAACTCCGCCCGAAACACGCCTGCGCCCGCCGCCGCCACCGCCGCCGGCACGGACGCGCCGTTCGGACCTGAATCCGTGCACCGCTCAGCTCTCCGCCTCGCCTGAACTTCTACCACCCTACTAACACTATCCCCTGGTACTATGACGCTACTTCTCACTATTGTAACCCTACCCCTCTTATATTATGGTGGTACCATCCACCAATAAGTTATTAAAGCCCTATTCCCTCAACTTTACCACCCAATAGCAAAGCCCGATTCCCTAATATCATGCTATAAATTACGTATATCTATATTTAGAAAAATCAGAAGTGGAATGAGACGAGTGAACCACAATAAAGTTTTTCCTTTACAAATACTTTTCTTTCCTATCCCTTTCTTTGACTTTTTTTTAAAATTCCTTTTATAATTTGACCCCTGATCTTTAAGAATCTCATTGACATTTTGTCCCTGTATTTTATCTCAGTAAACCTTATTGCTGAAGAAAAGTATTATAAATTGTGGCCTTGCAGTTTATTTCTAGTCGTATTCTAAAAGATTTTACCTAAACTATCCCCATTTCTCATGGATGTTAGAAGTTAGGGCGAAGCAGATGAGCTATTTTATACTAATGAATGTTGCTTAATAGTCATGTTATTTGAGTATTGTTTGTAACCTGAAACTTAACTGTGACAACTTATCAATTAAATTCTAAACTAAAGTTACTCAATACACTAAAAATTGTAATATAATAATATTGGTAAGTATTAAAAACGTTAGGCAAGTGAGTTGTTAGTACAGCAAAGCATAAATGAGTTCGTACAACGAAGTTTTTTTAAACATTTTTATCTTTTTTATCTCCCTTGTCCTGTATACTAAAAGAAAACTACATTGTCTAGTCCTATATCAGTGTTCATAATTTGGACCCGTCCAAATGAGTAATACCCTCTCATCTATACCACCCTGCAAAAAGAATTGTACTCATAAATTGATTTCTTATAAATTTCTACAGGTTAGTGACATGGTTAAGATTGTTACTAGGGTTTTAAATTTTCAACTCTAACTGTAAGTGTTTTTAGTATCTTTAGTAACTTAAGTTACTAGAAAAGTAACGAAATATGGAGTAACTTTAACTTATTTTTGAGAAAAAGAGACAAACATATCGCAAAGGGTGGTTGTCACAGTAAGCAAAGAAAAAATATTTTGAGCTAATAGACCTGAAAATTTAATTGTAGCATTCTAGTATTTTGGTGACTTTCAAAGTAAAAACTCTTATATTTATGATAAAAAGCATTTTGTCAAGACTTTCTATTCATTGCGGGCAACAAAATGGGTCTATTAGTCCGGAAAAATTACAAAAGGGCAAATGCTCTACTTGCTGCTCAAGTGAATGATCAAGTCTGTCAGACAGAACCATTAAGTAGCTAACAGACGTGTGGATTTGGTACGCCGGACCGCCGTCTGACAAACGGAAGAGCAAGAGAAAATTTTCTCTTTCTCCCATTGGTTGGACGGCGGTCCGTCAGCCAAATCCACATATCTGTTAAACCCCTTATAAAGCTCAGCAATATACTAAGTAATCTTGTCGGGAAAACATGTTTTATACAGTTAATACGGTGGTAGCAGCACACTACAGATAAGTTGGTCACACTGTATTTATACTTTTTTCCATCTCACCCTTTGTCAACTTACCCTCAACATTGACTTCAATCTGGTCGAGCGTGGCGGATGGGTGGAGTAGAGTTAAGGCTGCGGGCTGGTGCAGGGGGGCGGGCCCTGGGACTGTGACGCGGGCGCCACCACCGCTACCTTCAGCTACTTCAATGATGAGGGGGCAGCCAGGTACTCGCATCTAAAAACAATACACATTTTATTTATATTACACGGGAATACACACAAATAACAACAATACACAACAACACAACACAATAATACACATGTTTTTATAATACACATTTTATTCCAAAACTATAAACAAAAGGAATAACCGAGGAAGACAAGTGACGTTTTTGCATTTCAATTAGAAAACTTGAGCTTGGTAGGTTGACGGTTGGACAGGGGCAGGGGTACGAATTTCGAATTCCTTAGCATCCCGGCCACACTGAGAAGACACAAATGACAAGGATACTCTATACGATAGAATATTAAATTTGTATGTGAGTGACAGCATTGGCCATCGGCTAAAACCGGATGGGTTGCGCAACAGTGCACAGAACAGGTGGGTTACCATTATCTCAAAAACATTTTTATAATAACCTTACATTGACGTTTGTCTCACTCTCTCATTAGCCGAAGGAGCGAGACAAAAGTCAATGTAATGTAATTATAATTATTATAAGAGTAACCCACCAGTAAACAGTTCCAGTGTGTTCCAGTTCCAGTGTTCCACCATTAAATAATCATGTATTTTTTTTACTTTTCTTACGAGTGGTAAGTGGTCCCGTAGACTTATTTTTCTTTGAGAAACGTTTAATGCATCTATAAACAATGCAAGAAGGCATTTTGATGCATTTTAGTTTACACCAGAGGACTTGCTCACAAGCATTCATGTCAACGTTCCGAGCGAAGACTCTTTATAGCCGGACCAAGTTTGACAGAAAGTCACAAGTCTGTCTCAGTTTGTTTTCCTCAAAGGTTTTGAATATGATTTACTTTAAAAAAACTGAAAAAAATTACCAAAACTTTTCTTATATTACATTTATCAATAAAGTCAATTATATTTAAATTAATAAAAGAACTAAAAGTTAACCTGAAAATTATGTTTAAGTAAAAAGTATAAAAGTGACCCTAACTTTGCTTCTATATTAAATTAAACGGACCAACCTTTGAAATATATAGCAAGATTTTTTGTATCTTACCTTATTAAATGACACATTAACCACATGGTCACATGCTTCTGTTGGTGTGAATGACACGGTGAACCTTGCATTTCCCTGTAATAAAACATTAATTGTTTATAGAATTATTCCAATAAGAGCCGGCTAATGACAAGCATTGAATTAGGAAGAAAATGGCAATATCAAGAATTTTTCTTGGCATGTAAGCCGTATCGTAGACTGTATCATCGTCATTAACGTATTTTTTTTATAACAAAGGTATTTTATCAGTTACCTGAGGATGCACTTGTGTCGGAATGTTCAGTCCCTTAGCAGAGACTGTGATCTCCAGATTCCCTTCTCCAGCCTGCGCAGCGTCCACTGCGAGCTGCACGGGCACTCCCACTCTAGCTGAAGATCCTCCATTGACACTGACCAGCTTGCCATCATAGGCTTTGCAGACAAATGGTGTACCCTGGATAATAGAGTTTTATATTACTAACTTGTAATAGTACAAACAATGGAACGGAAGGACAGATGATGGAAGGTTAGGAACAAAAAAGTGTGTGATGTTAGTCCGTATAAATTATTAGTGCATTTAGTAAAAAGGAAAAGGCACAAGCAATAGTGGGAGCATATTGCACTCTCTTTGAGAGAGACTACGGAATGTGGTTGAAATGAAATACGTTTTTTATTATATCAAATAACATAAACTCACAGGTACTGGCTGGTCATTGTACTGTGCCGTTAGTGTGTGTGGTCCAACATTTTTCGGGGTAAAGCTGGCGACCAAGGTGTTCGCATCGCCGGTGAGTCTCACTGGGACTTCTCCGCGAGGTCCTCTCACTGTGACCGCTAGTTCCCCGCCGGCCGCGCCTTCTACTCGCACAGAACACGACGCTACTTCCCCCACAGGGATCAGTTCTGGATAAATAAAAGGGTTCAATGTATTCTATTGTATGGTACCGTGAATATCAGTCAGTTTTTTTATTGTTTAGTAATATAATATATAAAGTATGTAACAAACAAATGTTTTGTTTATCAATTCAAAAGTAAATTGAAGTAAATGTCAATGTCAATCAATGTAATGTTATGTCGATTTCAAAAAGTTTTCTTACTTCTGTGAGGAATTTGGCGTTGCACTCTTGTGCTATTTGCCAATGGCGTGTCACGATTACATTACAAGTTTGATGAAATGTAGTCAAACAAGTCAGCCACAGTCAGAGTCAAGCAAAGTAAGTCACAGTCACGCCCTAGTAAAGTGGTGGATTCTTTACAAGAGGCTTTTATGGAGCTTTGGAAACACCACGAAAATACATGTCATGTTTTACCGCGTTAGATCACTTTCTCACACTCAAGCACGTCCATGATATCTGTTCATGGATCATACTATATAATAATTAATAATACAAATGCGAAAGTGTTTGTTTGTTGGTTTGTTAGTTTACTGTTCCATCTGTTGCCATACCCTATTATTATTCATAGTCATTTTACCTACCGAGTATTAGTTTTCAATATCGCAGTCGACATAGTTGGCGCTATTTGTGTGGTCCGGAACGCGAAATAATGTTTAAAAAGTTAATTAGCGTCCCGTTCGCGTTGTTTAAAAAAATATTTCGCGCGCAAAAAAAACATAGTTTAAAGTCACAGTTTACAGTCCTAGGACTGTAAACTGTGACTAGGACTGTAAACTGTGACTGTAAACTATGTTTTTTTTTCTATATTGATCACGCACGCTGTACATTTTGTGCCAATGTGCTACCGACAACTTAAAAAAATATATTTTACATCTCATATTGCCCGTCCTAAGTTGACGACTATAATTTATAGGTACCTACTTACTTCTAACGATAAACGTCACACATGTGTGCCGATTGTTACAAATACTTCTAAAATGCAAACCTATTTGTGCAGTGTCTATGGAAACCCTCTGGGCTGGAGCTACATGGAAGACGAAAGGTGACGATGGCACTGGCTCTCCATTGAACTTGATGTCTACTCTATGCGGTGTGGGAGTCTCTGGCTTCCAGAAGACAAGGCAGCGCCCACCTCCCACCACCTGTGAAAAAAACAACAAAAGTCGTAAGTAGGTCAGAAGGAAGAATTTTGGCGCAAAATTATAAAAAAACATGTCGCCTCATTGTATGATTTTCCTATACATGCGTTTTTAGGGTTCCGTTTCTAAATTGTGTAAACAGGACCCAATTACTAAGCCTACGCTACGCTGTCTAGCTCTCTCCCCATTCGACAAAAGTTTTTATGGAAACGTATTTTTTTATTTGCTCTAATGTAAAAACGGTACTATGTATTTCTATTTACCACAGAATACATATTAGTGTAAAAGCGTCTAACTTGTCATTATTATAGTACAGGTACACACTATAACTGATAAAACAAAATAATAAATAATAGCCATGTGCAAGTCGGTGACAAATTTCTGTTCACCACTAAGTTTAAGCAACCTTGAGCGTGGTCGGTACTAGGATGTTGTCTTTTTGCACTAATTTTTGTATTTTGTGGTGGTACGGAACCCTCAGTGCGCGAGCCCAACACTCACTTGGCCGGTTTATTTTTGCATGTGGCCTATATTAGTTAGAGTTCATCGTTGAGTCTGCGTGAAAAATTTGTAAGTGTACCGTACTTAGTTTCTTAACGGTAAAGTGAAAAAAGAGGGTGAAAGATGGAGACATTTGAACATGAACAATAATTGTACTAAGGCATATCTCCCTTGTTTGTCTGATCTGAGGATGCACCATAATATCTACTTAGGACTTATGTAGGGTAGATATAATGTTTAGATATCTACGCATAAACTACCCCACATAGTTAACATTTACTTTTACATTACAGTCTTTGTTATCTAGTTACAGCTTGGCAAAAAAGCAAAGTGCATAATTATAGATCGATGCAAAAAAGAGTAGAAATTTATTGGGGCGCCACTATCGCAAATAGTTCTAAATACTAGCCTGCAGTATGTCTGTGGCAAGGACAAGGTATCTATAGGGTATACCCTATAGATAACCCTATCTATAGGGTATACAAAGTCCTTGCTAAGAAGAACAAGGATTTTGTATACCCATACAAAATCCTTGATCTGTGGAAGATGATTGAATAAAAAAAAAACACTGACGTGAGTTTTCCACAATATAGTAAAATAAAATTGTTATTTGTTATACAAGAGTGCAAAGTTGCTTTTTAACCGCGTGCTCAATTTTGATGACCGAGCAAGCGAAGGAATCAAAAGAGCACGAGGTGAAAAATCTTTGCACTCGAGTGCAACACGTAACTTTTCATCCCACCTCAGCTAGGAAAAGACGAAATGAAAAAAAAAATACATTTGCGCATTATTAACAGTTTCACTCAAGGACGTTTATTATACCCTACTACTTCCATGGTGGCGTCAAATAAACTGTCTCGTCGCTATGTTCCTATGTTCACTCATTTTAGGATTTTCACTTGTTTTCAAGTTTCTTGTTTTAACAATATGACGTGTAAAGAAAATGGCGTGCGCAAAGCAAATTAAAATAAAGTACACCAAGAAGGTTCCGAGTCTGAGTTTTCAACAAATTAAAAAAGGTATGATAACCCATACCAACCACAACCACCATAGAGGTAGAAGTAAATAGGTTTAATGATGTTTTGAATTCACAAACTTAGTGCACACGATGTTCTAAATTAAATTTTACTTTATCCTCTAGCGGATAAAAACGGCTTTTGCACTCAGATATCGAAGAGCAAAAATACTCTTACCGAGGTGGGGAGATAAAAAATTACGTTTCAAGCTTAGAATAGTAGTTATTCTAAGGTTTCAAGACTTTTTTGCCAAGCTGTACCTCGTGGAAGAATTATCAAAAGTTACGATGACACTAAAGTTCGCAACAGGGATTTATAATAAAAATTCAATGAGCTCTTTGTTAAACTCACCTGCACATGATTGGGGACCTCTCCTTCGTTTATTGAAATTTCTAACTGCCCTTCGCCTGCTGCGCTGGCGTCCACTGAAACACAGATTAAATATTAAGAGAGTTTTAGAAAAGTAGCACTGTCCAGTTAATCCGAATAACAAAAAAAAGCTGTTTGGACACAGAAAACAATTTGTATAAGGTTTATATAGGAAATCTTTAGGGATATTGTAGTTTTGGCGTGAATGTGAAAAAAACATGTCGCCTCGTTATAATTTTTTTTTGAACTGGCAAACTGTATTATTATTGTATTTTATACATTAGGTGTTCCTGAACGTTCTTTATTGATGTACCATTTCATGGTAATTTATATAATATAATATATATGTATATAATTATATATTTATAATACATCTATACTAATATTATAAAGAGGAAATATTTGATTGTTTGTTTGTTTGCATTGAATAGGCTCCGAAACTACTGAACCGATTTGAAAAACTCTTTCACTGTTGGGAAGCTACACTATCCCCGGGTGACATAGGCTATATATATCTAGACCCGTGCGAAGCCGGGGCGGCCTACTAGTATTATATAAAGTCGTTAGTTCGTCTTCTGCGCCAAAGGTCGTGTTGGATTCCCGATCGTAGCAAATAATTCACTGATTAATTTAATCTCATCTATTGAGGTCTGGACGTCACCTAGTTATGTCTTGTCTGTGCGTGTGTTCCATAGCATATCAGGTTAAAGAAATTAGCGGGAAACCTCTTGGACGAGCGTGATGGGATAGTGATACTTACCGACGTTATTATGTTCTGAATAAAAGTTTGGCTTATCACGATATACCTAAATGCCGTCGCAAATGATGATCTTGGATTTTACTTGGTATATATAGGTATAATATATAATCTTCGACCAAAAGTCGAAGTATATAATAGGTGCCCATAGCTAAGATAAGTAATTGTTCTATTTACCTTTAAACTGACACTGCTGTCCTACGACCGCGTTCCCGACATCGGTGACTTTGATGAGACTGGCGTCATACACTTTCGCGACCAGCGGGCAGGCTGGCAGCTTGTCGTCGGCGATTGACACCTGGATCAAATGAAGGGTGGAAATATCTATCTCACTTCATCACCTTCGTTGTTTTCGACTGCCACGGCAGGCAACTGAGGTATTTATGGACGAACGTGGATGAAGCGTAGCCGAGGCCAGCATACATTGGCAGCTATGGAATAATTATTCACAACACACGAGTTTCCTAAATAACGACGTAGATAGTCAAAAGTTCCGCCTATAAAAAGTAAAAGTTTTATAATCATAAGTACAATATTCTTAAATATGTCCGTCGTCTAGAGATACAACCAGAATAAGAATAAAAAAATATGCTTTTAAACTAGGAGGGTACTTACAGGTCGAAAGTTCTCGACATACCTAGCCTCCCACGCAACGACAACATTATACCTACGAAAGCTCGATACGAGTATGTATACTCGTAATGAAGAAAAATGTGGTGTCGTTGCCCTTGAACTTTCCTCGAGAGGAGTTTCCCGGTTGAGATGCCTTACAAATTTTGTTGCGAGTTAAGTAGGTAATAATAATAGATTTTTTATCCATACCTATAGGTACTATTTCCATTCGTTTATGTGCTCTGAAAGCTGCAACAACACTGGCCTGGTTTACCCGCTATTTACAATTTTGTTGTATAAGTACCTACATTTATTTCTTTGATTATTTTATTTTTATATAATATTGATTAGTTTTTACTAACTTATTTGATTTTCTTCGTACCTGAATATTTTAATTAATTATTAATTAATTTCATTGTATCTTTAGTGTAATTGGTGTATAACAGTGCTAAATGAATCATCTTTATCAGCCTTTCATGTTCCCACTGCTGGGACACAGGCCTTCTCTCAGAGAGAGGAAGGGTCCTGATCCACCATTGCTGGCCCGTGCATGTTGGTGAATCTGGCCCAGTGCATTTTGGTGTGTCATTATGTCTTTGAACTTTTTGAGGTTCTTGGACATGTCGGTTTTCTCATGATGTTTTTCTTTACTGTCTTTGAACGATGGCATTGAATTGAAACTGCACATAATTTATTTAGGTACTACCTACAAAATAAGTCATTGGGGAAGGGCCGCAGATCGAACCGGGTGCAGTCAGATTGTAAAGCGCACATTCAACCGCTCGGCCACCATCGTGTGATGTGTAGTGTCCAGTGCTAGAAATGGACCGGAACGCACCGGAACGCCGTTCCGGTACGTGAAATCACCATCCCGTTTTGTTAAGGAATCCAACAACACCTCACTCGTCAAAATCGGTCAAGCCGTTTAGGCTACAGAAGGTGCTACAGGAACCCAGAAACATACTTACATGCTTACATACAACCCAAAAACATTACCCTCCTTCTCCTTCCTTAAAAGTTCGCAAGGTTTGAAGGGATATGCGTTCCGATACGTGTGTAAGTCAAATTCGACCACTGGAAGTGTCAAATGCCTGGAGTCCACATCACATCATGCCTGACGCTGTGAGATATAATTATATTATAGTATAGGACTCGTAGGGTAAGTGAGCTCTTCGCATTGCCTGTTAGGTAGCACGCTCTGAACGGTTTCAGGTGGGTGGAGGGCGGAGGTATCTATTGTCTATCAGCATGAGTGAGGAGACAAGAAATAGACAGGCGATGATGTATAGCTTACTATTCGAGTATCCAGGACACCTGTAGGGTGATTACGTTATATAGGCTTTTTCGGTTTACGATTTGTCCGGGCCTTTGAGATATATTTTAGGCGAATTTAGTCCAGCGGAAGTGAATAGTTATGCAGATCGTTAAATTGTCATAAACATTTCCCGTCTTACCACAAAAGATTTAAGAACGCTTTAGACATGTGTTTAGCAATTGTTTCACTGCGAAAAATATGCTAAAGACATGTCTAAAGCGTTCTTAAATCTTTTGTGGTAAGAGGGTTCTAATTTCAAGCCTATACCAGGGGCCTTACGATAGTTAAGGGGATGAAAAAATTTTGCGCGACCGCAAACCGGGTTAAGGGTTAATACAGGCGCGTTAAGGTTCACGTTCGCGTGACTTTCCGAACTGCGTGGTTTTAACGTTAGTTTGAGACCGCGTAACGAGCTGGGCGTAAGGACCCAGTGATCACATTTTAGGCCTAAACTAGTGACTTTTTTTTTTTACATATTTAAGTTTTATTATTAGCTTCTATTCCACAGTATGGACAGTTGTGGTGAAAGATCTCTTAAAGTGAAGGTTCTGAAGGTACTTCATCCGACATTTGAATTTTCGTTGCGTGGGCTGGTGCGGCGTCGAACAGTATGCAATAATAAAAGCTATTGTTGAAGTTGGGATTGTTTAAAAGCTCTGACCTTTAGCGGATTCGGTTCGTGGTCCATTGAACGTTTCCTAATTAGGTACAGGTGTAACTCTACCCACGTGTTGGTGGTACATCTATGTTTCTATAGTTGCTATAGCGTGTACCTACCTACGTACCTAAATTCAGATTTATTGTTCCCATACAATACAAGGTGGTAAAAATATAAATATTTTATCTTCGCGTGAACATGGTGCATATAACTGCGCCGAAATATCGGGAGCTCATTCCACAACCTTATATATATTATTATATAACCTCCCCCTTATATATAACCTCCACGGTAAATATCCCGTAAATAATCATATAACTTTAGTACCTACTACCTAGTAGGTACCTACTTAGTCTCATACAGACGCTGTCGGGCACAGTCCATTTGAATGAGAAGGACGGTTAAACGGTTATATGAATTATTAAAATATATTATTGTGTCTTAATTACATTTCAATTTTGAAACGTCTACTTAGTAAGGTGGCTACCTATATTGCGAAACTATGATGATTTTAATATTTTTACGTACGTTAATTTAATATAATTATGCTTAAAAAAATAAAATGGTATGCGTGGAAATTAACTAGTGGTCCCACCAGAAAATGCGGATATAAAAGCGATAAAGTTACGGTCATCGTGCATCCTAATCATATTGCTAGACTATTTCAGACTGTTGTGAATAGGTATGTAGAGATTCTTACGTCGATTAAGTGGGTGCCGACTTCCTCTGGCGTGAACTCGATGCGGTACGCGCCAGGTCTTTCCGCCACGTCTAGCACCCGTGCCGTCACCGGCCTCCGAGATGGCGGAGTTACTGTTACTCCCACCTAAGAACGAAGAGTTATTAAACAAAGGAACATGTTTGTGGTAAAGCATGGACAACACCGCTAATGTTGCAGTTGTCCATAGACGGCGGTTTCTGCTTACTATGAGGCGGACCGCAAAATAAAAGCTTTGCCGTTCTGTTGATTAAAAAAAAATTGGTATCCTGAAGAAAATGAGGACTCCCTTATTTACCTTGACGTTTTTTTAGCGCGTTACATTTTCGCATTTAACTTGAAGACCTAGAAAGGTAAGCTCCAAGTTCTTTGAATTTTCACTAATTTTCCGATACCTCCCTAGACAGGACCAGTCTCAGAGTCACAGACAAACCGTCATGCTGGGGCTACATTATCGGACGAAGAATCGTGTTGCTTTGGCGCGCTATAAACATCGTGTACGGGCATACGCGATGTTCTTGTCTACATTAGACGGACTAAGATTCGGGTCGCGTTGATCCCTTTGATGCGCACCAGTTTACCGACAGTGCCCCGATAATACATCGTCTTCGCCAGAATACTACGCGTTGCAACGATCTACCCGGCCACACTCATCGCGTTAATACGAATATTCACCGTAGCCCGCTAATGTAGCCCCAGCATCACAGTGACAAAAATAAAAACGAGCGCGTTTTCAATTGCGTTTACTTATTCGATCGCCTACGATTTGTATGAAATAGCAGCGCCATGTAGATGACACTGCTCTTACTTCATACAAAATCGAGTAAGTAAACGCAATTGAAAAAACTCGTACTAGGCATTTTAGTAGGTCTTTGGATGGCACCGTGTGCGGAATATTTACTAACTAAACGCTATCTTTCGATTATGCGCAGATCCCGGTTGCTTGTACCATAGATAAACATATATACAATTTAAAACAAACAAACAGATTCTAAAACAATCGATGGGATAGTCAGAAGCCTTCGGTCATAGAATGAGATAGCTGCCGAAAAATCTGTCATTAGGCTATAGTCTATACAGTGCTGGATACACGGAACGCCTACTAAGACGAAAGGAGTTTTATTATAGTTAAACACTGAACCCATGAAAAAAAATCTCATTCACACTCAACGAAAAGTAAAGAACTGCTGATATATTTTTTTGCAATTTAAGGGGTTGGTCACATAGTAAAAGTTGTTAATAACCTTTCGGCTTAGTAACACTGTTGCGTGTAACCCTAATACATAGGTTCTCCACCTACGTGACAAGCAGCCAACCAAGCACCTTTTTTGATTTTGCAAAATACTCTGACATTGTACACTTTTTTCGGCTTTCCTTACTTCATTCTTGCTGAATGTGTTTGCGCCTGGCGAGGTGGAGATCTCGAAGGCGGCCGGGACCCGCGCGGGGATCAGCCTGGTGGGCTCCCCACCGCCTCCGCCCGCCGGCCCTGCCATCACCTCGACCGTCCACGGGGACCCTGGAATTAAGAACTCTAATTAGTTTCCTTATTATTCTTATTTGTTTAGACCTTGGCAGACAGTTCGGAAAAATTTACATAGTACTGGCAGGGGCAGAAGTATTTAATTAACTTCACGGTGCTTTGCCATCTCTACTAACGGTCATAGTGATACTCATGCAAGGGGGACCATTCAGAATAAACTTGGTTTGAGTCTAACTTACTTTTTCTCTACTTTTTTAATCCTCGACGAAAACATCGTAGATAGATAGAAACTCTTTATTGTGTACACCAGAAATAAAAACTACAGCAAGATAGAAAACACTTACAAGCTAGTGCCACAATTGGCGGCCTTATCGCTAAAAGCGATCGCTTCCAGGCAACCATTGGATGGAAAGAATTTACGTAACAGAAACGACGCGTATTATAAGTTTAAAGGGTTTATCTGTAGCATCAAGAGCTCCCAAACGGTTGAATCGATTTTGATAATTTTTTTACTTCAAAGGTGACATGATTGAGGATGTCGATCTATGATTCAAGAAAATCTGTTCAGGTGTATGAAGACTAAGCTCTTTCAGCGGGGGTTTAAGAAAAAACTATTTGTTGTTATTTACTCATCATAAATGCTTGCGTTTGTCCACATCAGGTAGGTACATAATGGGGCTGACGTAGAATAGAATTACAAAAGCTACAAAAAAATGCTTGACAATTTTATATGACAAATTTTCTATAGCATAGACGAAAATAATATATTATCTATGCTTATAGGTATTTACCTATTTAATACCAACATATTTACTTTATTAGTATAATAAGACAGCTGCAGCACAGCTTATATAGCTAAACCATAAATTCTCGATAATATTTCCAGGTAAATTCTTGAATACCTATTCAGTATCGGTATTTATAAATTATCATTAGGTAGATACCAGTTTCGGTCGTTAACAGTACTGCCAGAGACCTTGAAAAGGTCTCCCTAAAGCAGTTGAAACCATCATCAGTAAATCTGGCTTCTTACGTGAGTAATTCCCTTATAATAAAAACAAAATGATGTCGGAGACCGCCTGAAAGATAGAACGAGAGAGAGAGAGAGAGAGAGAGTGAGAGAGCTACTAGGCAAGTAGTAAAGAGCCACATAATATGCAGATTAGGTTTAGTGCGTCATGTTAGATCCCTGAATATCATCTATGCCAATAGATTCGATTCCAAGCCGACGTGGCTGAGCAGTTAAGACGATTGTAGGCTTGTTGTTAACTACTATTTGGACAGGTTTGTTTTGGTGTGCTAGATATAACTGTATGGACGCCGGGTTGAACTGATATCGAGCTAAAGGATTAATGTTCACGTATCTAAACTACCACTGGTGGACCGGTTAAATCCATTCGTACAAATTGAGGACGTCGGTTGTATGTGAACCACGCAGTAGAAGGCATTGTAAACGTTACTAACGATCAATCAAGTCCTCAAATTGCTCATAATCACCGACAAGCCGCTCCAAGTTATGAAAATTGCACGCTTATGTAAATTACACGCACACATTTACATAAATGTGCATATAGGTATATATCTATCGTGTTGCAGAAACACCACCTGAGAATCTTGAGAATTGAGAAATGCATGTAATTGTGCACTACTCGGCATACAACCTAATTAACAAGCTTCTCCGGATGTTTTGTTTAAGAACACTATACGTGCGTGTAACTGCACAGTAATTGTGTACATATATACTTATAGCTGCCTCGTTATATCATTGTACAATAAGGTCATTGTATCGTGTTATGTATTTATGTATATTTGTGTGCACACATGACAGGAGGAAACAAGGCAGGGCCAGCGTACTTAAGCATCCTGCAGGTTATACGTTTGACCACTAACTTGTCTGTTGGTAAGTGACGTTGTAGTCGAAAATGAAGCACACAGACTTAAGCAAGTATAATATATATTGAAATAAAAAAGAACTGATAATATTCAAACGATTCATGAATTATATCTAACAACACTCTTGATCAAGTCACTTTTCAAACAAAAAAAATAGATAAATCAAAATCGGTTCAGCCGTTTGGGAGCTACAATACTATAGACACACACGCAAATACACACGCTAAGTTTATAAAAATTCGCTCGACTTTCAAAAGACCTAGCTTACATTTATTTAGAAACAAGGAATCCGGCAGGTTGTTCCATTCTTGGCTAGGTACGAATGAGAAACGTAGAATCAGAAACGTTTAGTACATATCCAAGGTAATTCTAAATGTATGGGTTGTAGTGGGTCGTTAAGTATTTCACTCTTTGGTACGTTCGGAGAAGATAGATATGGGTGGCAATTTACATTTTACTCAGTCAATTACAGCTGAACCAATCTAAAATGGACCACAGAAATGGGAGATAATACAGTTCCGTAATCGGTTACTGTTTAAATCAATTTGGATTATTTCAAGCCAGCCACAAAGCTGCCGAGGTGATCCGATTTATTGTGACCGATGAAAGTTGCCTATTAATAATAGCAGTGCCCATTAATGTTATAAAACGAATTACGAAACAAAAAGGTCAATAGCGCAGAACTGATCGCCACGAGGTCGGCTAGTTTAGTCAGAAAATTGCCTTTTAACTTTTATGAATCTATACCGATTTCAATCTCTGTTTTGAGTGTTCGTTGCTCAGCTAAACGTTGTATCAACGTTATTGATCACCGCTTCGGAAACTTTATCCACTTGGAAGCGTTATGGCAAAGCCAATAGGGACTTATTTACATAATAAAAGGCAAGTAATTTGTCATCCTACAGAGACTTTGCGTTGGTTATGGTTAGGGCTGGGTTTGTCGATTTGTTTGTTGAAGGTTGTATTATTTCGTATGAATGTAAATAAAATTTGCTCAAGTTGCAATTTATGACAGGAGGTCTCTATCCATCTTAACTTTCTTAGTAACGAACTGACGTCATCTCTCGATAACGTAGAACAAGACTTGTATGATATTTTGCACGAAAATAGTATCATGTGAAATCATGCGAAATTTCGAACGAAATCCCAAAACAAAAGTAGCATTTTTTTAATAATCACATCATTCGATAACGCAACGAGGGGTTCGAACCTTTCGAATTTGCTTTCTATCAATAGAAAATCATTTCATGACATTTTCGTGCGAAATCATACGAGAGATTCAATGTGGCATGTGTCCTCATGTTTAATTTATTACAAATAACCGGCTTAGCGAGGAATATAACTAAATACATTACACATACTGAAAAAATAATTAAAATTGGCTGATAAATCTCTGAGATATGAGCGTTTAAAGTTTTAGGTGGGGATAGGGAGGGGATGCTCTATCCCTTTCTCACAAAGCGTGTGTTAGTATAGCACTTGTATGGCGCTCCTGAGCCGTGACGTCACGGCTCAGTATAGTGCGCTCTCTGTCTAGCATGAAATTTAAATGCTTATATCTGCTTATATCTTATTTATTTTTGAACTAATTATAATTTTGTTTTCATTGATGGGCTCTATTTATGATCAGATTTTTTATGAGGTAAAAAAAATATTAGTCATGCCTATTGAGCCCCTGTACAGGCACAGGGCGTTGTCCACCTCGTGTCTGACCCGACGCGACGCTTATTATAAATAAGTTATTCTATTTACGTCATCCTTTTACTGAAATTATTTAAATAAAATTTCCGTGAAAAAACATTCAATAATGTTACAAGATTTATGCATGGTAAATCAAATACAATGCAATCAATTGAAAAAAATAATTGATGAAGGCGAGCGTGACCCAATAGATGAAATGATTATTTTCCACATGCGGCGTACCTTTTTTTTTTTAAATCTTCATGAGCGTGGATTCAATGTCCTTTACTCGTAATATTAAACAGTTTACTTTGTCTTAATAGCGTCAAACAAGTCATAGTCACAGTCAGAGTCAAGCTAAGTAAGTCACGGTCAAGTCGAACTCATGCCCCTGTAAAGTGGTGGAGACTTTACAAGAGGCTCCTATGGAGTTTTGGAAACAACACGAAAAGACACGTTTCACCTCGTTATATCACTTCCCCACACTCGAGCACGTTTACGAGCTCTTAATGAATAATAATTCACCATTTAGTACACATTAACACTCGAAAATACACAAGTTTAGGAAAATAATCCAACGAGCCGACATGTTTTTTTTTCACGTTGGCGCCAAAACTCGGCGTACATATATTTTTTTTTTTTTGTTAAAATCTTCATGAGCGTGGATTCAATGTCCTTTACTCGTAATATTAAACAGTTTACTTTGTCTTAATAGCGTCAAACAAGTGTAGAACAACTTTAGTTTAATCATTTAATGTATAGATGAACTAACAACACCATTATAATGAAACTGTATTGGCGAAGTTCACACGTGTTCGTTGACAGTTGACAGTCTGTTGTCAACTGCCAACGAACACAGTATATAAGTGGCGGTTGCATTGCAATCGTCCTCTTTCTTTGCTCGAACCTCGAAGCGATAACAAGTGTAAACGAATTGTGTGTAAAACAGTTTAAAAGGTGATTTCTTGGCTGAAAGGCTAACAAATCAGAATCGGGATTAATAAGTTACAGATGTCTTCTTATTTTCCCATGTCCACAGAGTGTAATTTGTCTTTTGTTAAGTGGTTCAAAACCTGTTTGCTAGTCATGTTTTTTTAGAGCCCTAATTAATAGTTATTTTACAAAGTAGCTGTTTTATTCCTTGCGTTTTCTTGATTATAATTTATTTACTAATGATTAATTTAATACTAATTACTAAATAACTGTGCTCATGTTAAAAGTTCTTCAGATTATATATCCGATTAGTGTACTTATTGTTATATATGCAAATTTCTGCCGCCGATTCTGCGGCTGAGCCTGCTGTCGAGCCTGCCGCTGAGCCTGCTGTCGAGTCTGCGGCTGAGCCTGCTGTCGAGCCTGCGGCTGAGCCTGCGGCTGAGCCTGCGGCTGAGCCTGCGGCTGAGCCTGCTGTCGAGCCTGCCGTTGAGCCTGCTGTCGAGCCTGCGGCTGAGCCTGCTGTCGAGCCTGCGGTCGAGTCTGCGGCGAAGCATACAGTGGAGCCTGCAGTGGAGCCTGCCGCGAAGTCTGCGGCTGAGCCTGCTGTCGAGCCTGCGGCTGAGCCTGCCGTCGAGCCTGCGGCTGAGCCTGCTGTCGAGCCTGCCGTCGAGCCTGCGGCTGAGCCTGCTGTCGAGTCTGCAGCGGAGCATACAGCGGAGCCTGCAGTGGAGCCTGCCGCGGAGTCTGCGGCTGAGCCTGCTGTCGAGCCTGCGGCTGAGCCTGCCGTCGAGCCTGCGGCTGAGCCTGCTGTCGAGTCTGCCGTCGAGCCTGCGGCTGAGCCTGCTGTCGAGCCTGCGGTCGAGTCTGCGGCGGAGCATACAGCGGAGCCTGCAGTGGAGCCTGCCGCGGAGTCTGCGGCTGAGCCTGCTGTCGAGCCTGCGGCTGAGCCTGCGGCTGAGCCTGCCGTCGAACCTGCCAGCTGAGCCTGCAGCGGAGCCTCCAGTACGCAGTTACGTAAGAGACATTGTACGCAGTTGCGTAAGATCCGGTGTACGTAGTCGCGTAAGAGCCGATGTACGCAGTTGCGTAAGAGACATTGTACGCAGTTGCGTGAGATCCGGTGTACGTAGTCGCGTAAGAGCCGATGTACGCAGTTGCGTAAGAGACATTGTACGCAGTTGCGTAAGATCCGGTGTACGTAGTCGCGTAAGAGCCGATGTACGCAGTTGCGTAAGAGACATTGTACGCAGTTGCGTAAGATCCGGTGTACGTAGTCGCGTAAGAGCCGATGTACGCAGTTGCGTAAGAGACAGTGTACGCAGTTGCGTACTGACTTAACTAAACCAGATTCGGTTTTAGTCTGATATGATGTGCTTTTCAGTATGCAGTTGCATTCTGATATTATGTAACATAAAACGATAGTATAAGACTTCAAAATAAGATTGTAAAGTACACATTTAATTAACACGTATAACGTCTATTATCATATAATACATGACACGTATACACGAGGACGTGTAATTGAGTCGGATGGCCGAATGTAGAACAACTTTAGTTTAATCATTTAATGTATAGATGAACTAACAACACCATTATAATGAAACTGTATTGGCGAAGTTCACACGTGTTCGTTGACAACAGACTGTTGTCAACTGCCAACGAACACAGTATATAAGTGGCGGTTGCATTGCAATCGTCCTCTTTCTTTGCTCGAACCTCGAAGCGATAACAAGTGTAAACGAATTGTGTGTAAAACAGTTTAAAAGGTGATTTCTTGGCTGAAAAGCTAACACAAGTTATAGTCACAGTCAGAGTCAAGCTAAGTAAGTCACGGTCAAGTCGAACTCATGCCCCTGTAAAGTGGTGGAGACTTTACAAGAGGCTCCTATGGAGTTTTGGAAACAACACGAAAAGACACGTTTCACCTCGTTATATCACTTGCCCACACTCGAGCACGTTTACGAGCACTTAATGAATAATAATTCACCATTTAGTACACATTAACACTCGAAAATACACAAGTTTAGGAAAATAATCCAACGAGCCGACATGTTTTTTTTTCACGTTGGCGCCAAAACTCGGCGTACATATAGGTATTGCTGTGTTACCAGTGTCTAAAAGTTGTAAAAAATTTAAGCAAATTATAATTTCTTTTTGAAATGATAATTATTACGATAAACTCTTTTTACAAGATTGCCCAAAAAATTAGTGTTTTATATTTTGTTTGAATGTTTACTTAAATTGGTATCTGTATACCTCTCGCGAGCCTGACACGAGTTTCACAACGTCCTGTTTAAAACTTAATGCTAAGTGTGTATTAGACAATTAATTATTAGGTAAGCGTATGTCACTCTCTGGCTCTTGAACTATACCCATGCAAAAAATCAGGTCGATCCGTTGTTCCGTTGCAGCGTGAAAGAGGAACAAACATACATCTATACAAATTACAAACTTTCGCGTTTGTAATATTAGTAGGATGTATATTTATTTATATTTTATGTGCACCACCGACCGTTTTTCAACTTCTTTAGTCCTGTCCATCCAAAGGTTGCCTGGAAGAAATCGCCTTAGGCGATAAGGCCGCCCATTATACTGCCGTATATTTGTTTTTATATTAGTTTAAGTTTCATTTGTATTTTCGGTGTGTAATAAAGATGTATTGTATTGTAAATTACTCAGCAGCGGCACCTAGAAAATGTTAGTTATACAACACCTAACAATTTTCCTCAAATTTTCGCGATGAAAATTTGTATTATTAATGGTAGTGACGGAGTTTCCCTGTACAATCAAGAGAGATAAAATAAAATATTCAAAATATAGGAGCTACGAATATCTTTACTGACTACGGAATATGGGATATTTACTTACTTTAAAACACAGTAGGTATACCTATCTAAAGCATAAAGGAAATTGTAGTGTGATATGGGCTCTATTTGTCTATTTGTCTTTGTGTGTTCTATGCTAACATTTAATATTATAAAATTATTTTGTGTTTATCGTTTCCTCTTATAGCTTTCCACTAGGATTTTCTGTGTCGTAGATGCCATACTGCCGTACGTAAGCTAGATAGCTGCAAACCGACATAACGGCCCAATATAAGTTTGACTTGCATTTTAACTAGAGATGCACCGAGTAGCACTTTTACCGAGTAACGAGTACCGAATTTTACTCGGTAAATTTTTTTTCCAACCGAGTAACTCGGTTCAATCAAATTCCAGTTTCGGGCGCGTAAACAAGTACAAACCGGATCGCGCGACGACGAAGAAAACGAAGAAATAAGGAATAGGCTGTTACCAAAACGTGTAGAGAGCCTTGTGTTCCTACATCATAATTTCCTTTTATAAAATTTTAAATATTGATTTTTTTCATTAACTTTCTCCTAATTTTGATCCATTATCATAATTGAGATTTTCATAGATTTCCTAAATTAGTAATAAATAATTTTTGATTTCTCTAACACTGTTGTTTTAATTATATCCACCTAAATATATTGCTTTACTTAAACCGAGTATACTCGGCATTAAAACAGAGTTATTCGGCCGAGTACGAGTATTAAAATACCCGCCGAGTACGCCGAGTACCGAGTATTAACCGAGTACTCGGCCCATCTCTAATTTTAACTTATTGTGTACTCGGTCAACTTACGTTGGACTTTATTGTCGGTTATCTGATTTCTAGCATACGTGCGGCAGTAGGTAGGTATGTGTCATCTATGACACAGGGAATCCTAGTGGGGAGCTATGAGCGCAAAATAATTTTATAAATGCGAAAGTTTGTATGTAAGTGTGTTTGTCCGCACTCAGCAACACAAACACGCAAAGGCTGCACCGATTTGGATGAAATTAAGCGTGGAGGTATCTTATAGCCTATATAGATTGACAAATAGGTTGCTATTTATTTCTTCTAATCTAACATACCACGGTTACTTGAATCCTACCTAGGTATACATTATATTCTGGGTGTCTTCAAACCACGAGTGAATTGGTTTCTTCTAGGCAAGCGTGCTCCACCGTAGACTGCATCATCGTTTTCCATCAGGTGAGATGGCGGTCAAACGCAAGCCTATTATTAAATTGAAAAAAATATTAGCTGTTTCCTAGGCACGAAATAATAGCAGAGGCTATGAACATTTCATCAGAAGTTGCATCGATTCTACTCGTCCCAGTCTGATAGCGAAGGCAACCAAGGAGTATATAACCTACCACACCTGTTTGGCGAACCATGTACTCTAGCCGAATAACGGTAAGTACATCTTACACTGTCAATTAACTACTAAGCTAACGAAGTATTGGCTAGATAAACGAACCCGAGATGATTACTGGCCAAACCAGTCGAGTCACCCACCCAGTTACCTACGAGTAAGGTCACCATGTATTTTCGAGACAAGGCCAGTGAAAGCCTAGAGGCGTATCGGTGATGGTTTAAAACGCTGAATGAGATGATGATGATTGTAATACGTTTGAATGCTACTTTTTAAGACAAATATTCGCTTAGCTATAGAATGGTGTTGGCTTGTAGACACTTTATATAGATGGCACTAACATATTTTTTGTAGAAGCTTTAAAAAAAGTCATATTCATAGACAAAATAATTATGATTGTAATAATGAAAAAAAAAAAAAACTATAACAAAAAGTAAGCTGTGCTAGGGAGTTTTCTCGCTAACGTTAGGAAAAACATATCGCCCTATTGTTTTCAAACTTGTGTTTTTTCGACTGTTAATGTGTAATGTTATCTGTGTACAGCAGTAACTGCGTGGTGGCCGAGCCAAGGTTGGCACAACCCGGGCCGAACGAAGATGAGGTGGACTGACGACATCAAGACGTGTACTGTCGGGAACATGTCGGGAACGAGTGGATGCGACTAGCGAGAGACCGGGGAGAGTGGCATAAACAAAGGGAGGCCTATACCAGGCAGTGGAACATTCAGGGCTGATGATGATGAATGTGTAATGATGGTAGATTATTATAAGTGTTCGTGAATGTGCACGAGTGTGGGTAAGTGATATAGTGAGGTGAAACGTGTATTTGTGTGAGTTTTTGCCAAAACTCCATAGAAGCATCTAATAAAGTTTTCTCCATTTTACTGGAGCATAATAATTATGACAGTAAAATACGTAAGAGGAGGCAGTATGGCCTTAAATCTTTAAGCTGCCTAGTAATGGGCGAAAAAGTCAATAGCCTTCGGTACCTATTCTACTCGAGATTATTTTAGATCAAATTGACATAATCGGTTAATCGATCAAGCTAATTCAAAGAAATTGGATTTTGAATCCAAGTTCTTAGGGCAATAGATATTATTTCTGTCGCATGCCATTCTCATTGACACGAGAAATGAGTGAGTTGCGGGGACGAATATAATGTCGATTGGTCTATCATCGATCCGCCTTTAATTATTTTGAAGATTAGTAAACTAAAATAAGCACAAGTTTATTACTAAAGAAAAGATAAAATCACGACAACGATTGTTGGATCATACACCTAGCACACCTTCAAACGGCACACCGAACAAAATTATGTACGAAAACTCACTTTCATTTAACGATCTACAATGATACATCACATGAAGTGCAGTCAAATTTATTTTTTAATCCCCATTTTACATATCGGCATATTGTATTTATGATGACGTCACCTATTCAGTGACCATCCCTGGACTTAGAGGAATCAATCGATATCATATATCAAAATCAGTTGAGATGTCTAAGCTGTATAACATAATAATATAAACATACATACATACACATCAAACAAAATACCATCCTTTTGCTTTGCGTCGTCGGTTAAAAAGAAAAGACGAATGGTTACCCCAATAACAAACAGAACAAATAACAGTTAAGTAAAGCTACATAGCGCACAATATAGCTACAAGCCACGAGTTTCTAGCAATTTTGCTTGTTAATTATTTCTGTAGAAAACAAACGACGACAGGGACGAAATTAAACTCAAGGCGAGGCGTAGTGTGACCGCCAGTGGTGTCTGTATTTATCGCCCCCCAGGTATTGTGGGCATTGGACCATGGAACTTAACGGTAAGATGGCGTGAATAATGACCGGCTCAGAAATTGATTCTAGTTCTATATAATAACTACTGCACCTACGTCACGCTTATGTCATACTAGAGTAGTAGAGGTCATTGCGACGTCTTTCGTAGAGCTAGAGTTTTACGTGCTTTACACTTTAATTTCGTAACAGTTGAACAGATTTAAAATTTGGCATCGAGGTAGCTTAACCCTGGATAACATACAGCGGCTACTTCTTATTTTATTAGGGTTCCGTACCCAAAAGGTAAAAACGGGCCTCTATTACTAAGCCTACGATGTCTGTCTGTCTGTCTGTCTATCCATGTGTCGGTCTATCCTACCTATTAACGGCTGTATCTTTCGAACCGTAATAGATAGCCAGTTGAAATGTTCATGTTTACATAATATGTAATGTTACGTCGGATCAACTAAGAAATAATAAAAAAGTTGAAAAGTAAAAACGAAAGGGTCCCAAACAACAAACGTATTTTTTCAGCGTATTAGCTCTAAATATCTAAAAATAATTAATGGCCAAGTGCGAGTCGGTGATAAATTTCTGTTAATTACCAAGTTATAACTAGTAATGTCGTTGGGTTACCAACGGGTTGGGTTACCGTGTCGGGTACCCAAGATACAGGCCTAGCCTAGTTTGGGGCCCACTGCAGACTTCTTTTTTGTTTTTTTCTATATTGTATGTCTTTTAGGAATTTTATGTGCTGTTCTTTCGGAAATATATGATTTATGATTTATTGAATTTTGTGGTGGTACGGGACCCGACTCGCACTTGGCCGGTTTATTTAATAATAGGCCAATAATACAAATGTAACTAAATATTTGGAGCTATGTTGGCCGAGCGGTAGCTTTAACACTGTCATAATCATGTGGCGATACTTAGTGCCCGGGCGGTAGCATGTGCGCTTCATAATCTGACGGATGAATTACATATTCTGTGAAAATTTCAATTGGCTATCTATTACGGTTCGAGAGATACAGCCGTTTAAAGGTAGGACAGAAAGACAACGTAGGCTCAGTAATAGAGTCCCGTTTTTTCCCTTTGGGTACAGAACCCTATAAAACAAGTACAACAATGCGCAGCAAAAAAGAGGGCACCGAGAGGGACCGAATTAATTATTTCAAAGTAGGTAGCTGTTAAGAAACAAGATAACAATCAAACATTAAATATTGCTGTCAGGACAGATCGCCGAGACGTCCGGGACCAGTTACGACGATTCCACGAATTGGTACTTTTCACGTGGTACCTCTGTAAATTCCACCAATTTATAGGTCCAGCCAAATAGGGTTTGGGACAACGAACGTTTTCCTAAGTAGAGATTTAAAAAAAGTTACCACATGCATGATAAATGATAGCAAGTGAAACTCCAGGATGCTGCTAGCTCGTTTATACCTCAGATTAGACAAATAAGGAAGGTATGCATTGGTACAATTATCGTTCGTGTTCAAAGGTCTCCGTATTTCACTTACTTTTTTCACTATACCGATAACGCAAATTGAAGAAATAAATAAATGGAAGTAGACTTTTTTTGCACGAAAAGTGTGCGAGTGATAGATTTATACGTGATAACAAAACACTACCAATTAAATATAGGCGTTACTTTCTTCCATAGGAAATATTTACAAATTCTCTTAATAACTGTCAGAAATATTAACAAAACTCGAAATATAAACAAAACTCGTAAATTTACGGTAAAAGTTTCTACGGTATTTAATGGGCATACTTTACTTACTTTAAATTTATATTCAAAACAAATATGAATATGTTGCTCGTTGAGTGAAATTGAGAATTTAGGGATTTACGCCTTTTTATTCATAGTAAAACGATTATTTTTATAGCTTTGCCTACATACATAATTGATTCGATTAATAAAATAGACAGATTGATGCGATAATAGTGAGATTTGAGAAACAAGTTTTATCCGAATTTCTCGTTTGAATATTAAGAAAATTGTTTAGTTATAAAAACGTATAAAGCCGTTGATGGTTTTTCTAACTTCTAACGCGATTTTCTTTGACAATAATTTACAAAAATAGCACTTGAAAATCCTGAGTATTGCACTCTCTGTTTTTGGGGATCTTATATATTCCTTATACCAACTACAATGAATCTCACTGTCTTGTGTCTAGGGGTAGTGTGCGATTCAAGGTGTATGTATGTACCCAGCCACTACATAGTCATCATCATCATCATCCCTCAGCCGTAGGACGTCCACTGCTGGACATAGGCCTCCCCCATCGATCTCCAAAAGGGCCGGTTGGAAGCGGCCTGCATCCAGCGTTTCCCTGCGGTCTCTTTTAGGTCGTCTGTCCATCTTGTGGGTGGACGTCCTACGCTGCGCTTACCAGTCCGTGGTCTCCATTCCAGAACCTTTCGGCCCCATCGGCCATCTGTTCTGCGTGATATGTGCCCTGCCCACTGCCATTTCAACTTACTAATCCGGTGGGCTATGTCGGTGACTTTCGTTCGTCTACGGATCTCCTCATTTCGGATTCGATCTCGTAGAGAAACCCCGAGCATAGCCCTCTCCATAGCTCGTTGTGCGACTTTGAGCTTGCTTATGAGGCCCATAGTGAGAGACCACGTTTCAGTGCCGCAGTCACCACATAGTGTTAAATGAAATAAACCGGCCAAGTGCGAGTCGGGCTCGCGCACTGAGGGTTCCGTACCACCACAAAATACAATAATTATAAATTAAAAAAAAGGATTTGGTCCGACTTAGCGTCTACCAAAATAGCCAACAATTCCTACGCCGTCACATAGTTAATATTTTGCAAGTGACGCACGGTATAACTTTTAATAAACAGAAATTTGTCACTGACTAGCACTTGGCCATTATTTAATATTTTTAGGGTTCCATACCTCAAAAAGAAAAAACGGAACCCTTATAAGATCACTTCGTTGTCCGTCTGTCTGTCCGTCTGTCTGTTAAGACTCTTTTTCTCAAGAACGCGTAAAGGTATCAAGTTGAAATTTATACTAATTACTTGGGTCTACGGTTTCTTTTGGCTGTAAAAGAATAAAAGTTGTAAGTCAACGCAATCAAAATATGTGAACGTTTATGTCGCATATTTTGGGATTTCACAGGGGAATCAAAACCTATAGGGTACTTCCCGTTGACCTAGAATCATGAAATTTGGCAAAAGGCAAGGTCTCATAGCACATATATAGGAATAAATCCGAAAGTCACAAATTAGAAGTTATCATTTAAAAATAGTTATTTTGCTATTACAAACTTACATTTTGTAGTTGGAATGTATAGAAGAACCTTATTGTCAACTACAAACTTAAGTTTGTCTTTCAATATTTCAACTTCAGTTAGTTTTTTTTACACATAGTTGTTTTTTCTTCTCCTACTTGTCTGGTTGTTATACTTTAGAGTGTGTACTATAATCGTGCCAATTTTGACGCTTGTATTTATTACCGTTTTTACATTAAAGCTAAAACAAAAATATTTTTTAAAAATACGTTTGTTGTATGAGGACCCCCTTTTCGTTTTTACTTTTTGACTTTTTTATTATTTTTTAGTTAATTCGCTGTAACATTACATATTATGTGAAAATTTCAACTGGCTATCTATTACGGTTAGAAAGATAAAGCCATTAATAGGTAGGACAGACAGACGGACAGACAGACAGACGGACAGACAGACAAACAGACAGACAGACGGACAGACGGGCAGACAGACAGATAGAAAGACAGACAGACAGACTGACAGACAATATATATTAAATTTTTAAACCATATATGAAGTAGGCATAATAAACTTGTAAAGTTATTCAAATAACGTTATTTTATTACATTATTATTACTTTCAACCAAGTAATTTCCATTACTTTTATTGCAGTGATATACTTAGTTGCTTTGCTAGTCATACTGCTTATTGCTGTTATTTAATTCTACGAAATGTGCAAAGTTTCCGAGGTGAAAATGCAGTAAAATTTAGCAAGGTGTGCATTGCGCAGGGGTGGCGACCTTATTCTTATTTTAACAGTGCCCAGTTATAAGAAATAGCAAATTGCATTAGCAATTTCATTTAAAGCGAGTACCGAGCACCGCAGTAGCAGACACTATAGTTTCCTGTGCTCTCACGAGAGAATGTTTGTAAACATTTATTACGATTTTCAAATATTTATAGTGGAGAAAATCTTCGTAGCGTTGGCGGTTACAATTTTCTTTTGACATGCCATTCTATGTATACCTACGTTCAATGACTTATATACCTATACTATATCTACTCGTAATACAAACTGTTTTTAAAAGGTATGTAGGTTTATAAAACCCTTAAGTCCTAATAGATAAGTGATAATAAAGTATTTTTTTTAGAAAAAAAAACTATAAAATGTAGAAGTTAGAAGGTTCTAAAAAATCGGACGGACGGACAGAACGAATTTATAAGGGTTCCTTGTAGGACAACGAAACCTCAAGACGAAAACGACTTCTAGACTATATCTAAATGTACAAACTTAGACTAAAAAGTAGCAAAATTACAGATTGAAAGTCCTCATCAAAGCATTTTGCAGGGATATGTTCCTGCAGGGAACTATAAACCAAAATGTCATATTTGTGCTTCGACTAAAACTAAATGAATGGACTAAATGAATCCTAAGCATTGAAACGGCTCAGTAAAAACGAGTCAAAACCGTCGGACATATACTTCAACACCTAATTATACAAATGTACAGTATATTTGTTACAAAAAATAGATCCCGGTTTTATTTGTGTATTTACACTTCGGGAAAGCATATGAATGCATAATTTTGTCAGATGTTTCGTTATCACGTAACAATTGACACGTGTTGCACTTCCTACGGCTAGAGACCGACTGAAACAAAATGAGAGCCGGCGCTCATTTTGTTATCTTCAAAAATGCAGTTCTACTGGGCCTGTCTATTCATTTTATTTTGGTCGAAGTATTTGTTTACATATTTTTTGTTTTTGTTGAATTTGTTTAAAAATTCTGAATCAATTTCGATAACATTTATATGGAACCTCCTCTGCTGTATGACCTACCGAACAAAAAAAACATCAAATTCAATTTATAATTGGTGGAGTAATCGCGTAACAAATATACAAAAACATACAGTCGAATAGAGAACCTCCTCCTTTTTTGAAGTCGGTTAAGAATAAGTGTAGACTAGCGTAGATATGAAGTTAAAAACGGAAGACATCATGAGCCAGCAGGTTTAAGTCGAAAGGCGAATGCACGATCATACCATAATTGTTACGAAAGTTATTAAAATGAAAGTTAATTTTAGCTTCGTATCGCAAAATCTCAACGCTCGAGGTGGTTAGCACAACGTGTGATCGTCGATTGTGAAGTTACCAGGCATTTAGAAGTCCATTACTGTTCCAGCTTATGTTGTTTCGATATTAGATAATATTGCTTAATACGTGAACTTGAATAGTATCACTTTCAGGCAAGGAAAGATTTGTGTCTATCCTATTGCAGATTCTATACGAGGTGTATCTTTAAACGACGGACATATTATTGCATTCATTATTATAAACATCTTTTACAATGGGACCAACCCTGAAATCCATAGATTTTTTTTATTAACACTCAACGAAATGAATTGAACAGCTGTTTTCTCGCGATATCAAGGTTGATCCCATAGTAAAAGTTGTTTATAATGACGAGTACAATGATATCCTCGAATATGTCCGTCAGTCATCTAGAGATACTTCCGGTATAGGAAATGTGCTGTTTTCTGTCGAAGATGCAAAACCTAAAGGATTATTGCGTCGTGCATGTTATCCCACCTACAGCCTAAAAGCCTCAACCGATATTGATAAACACGGTGTGGATAGATTCCTCTAAGTTTTGAGTCACTGGGTAGGTGACGTCATTAAATCAAATAAAAGGTGGCGACATGTAAATTGGAAATAAAAAAATGACTGCTTCCCCGTCACGAAACATATAATTAAATTATTAGGTCTTTTAAAATGTAAGTAAGGTTGGGTAGATTCGTTTCTATTTAGGTGTAAAGTTTGCGAAATATGATTTGGCAAAAATATCGTTTGCTGCTTGTTGACCATCATCATCATCATCATCATCAGCCAGTAAATATTCACTGTCTGAACAAAGGCCTCCCTCTTAGAGAGGAGCACTTGGCAGGCGGCTTGGGGATGGTAGGGATTGGGATTGAAATGGGGATTGGGTTGTTGATGTATTCAAAGAAAGAAACTCGTGAATCTTGAGAACCATTTATCTATTCTCGGTCCAAGCATTTATTTGCTCTGATAGCTGTAATACCATTGTGAAAAGCTGATGGAAACTACGAATTCTGATCACTTTCGCTAGGTTTTTTACGTGATACTCTACATTGAACGGAGTTTAAGATAAAAATAAAGGTAGGATGCATTTATCATCGAAAATATATCAAATAGTAAAGTTGGCATTTCGTGACTCAACAAAATCATCTTAAAGTTCCCAAATGTATGTGTTAAATGTATTATAGATAGATAGATAGATAAACTCTTTATTGTTCACACCATAAATTTCATACACACAATAAAACAGCTTAAAAACTAGTGCAACAATCGGCGGCCTTATCGCTAAGAGCGATCTCTTCCAGGCAACCTTATACAGTTAGGAACTTTAAGATACTTATGCATACTTTCATTGTAATCTTTGGTAAGATGTGACAGTCATTATAATTATTTTGATTTATGAGCTACACAATTTAAAACAAATTATCTCGTATTCGTAAATAGTTTTCAATCACACTTGACTCACAGTTCCCACAGTTAAGATATTTAGTACTTAAATCAGCTGTAACAAAAGGTGTAGGATGTAGATGAGTATCTCAAGGTGACTACTTCAAATCATCTGGTAACTATGTGAATACACAAACAATAGCTAGGTAATGATCTTCAGAAACATCTTAAACAGCAGAATTTAGCAATATTCAAGTATGCACGTACGTTCCTAAATTACATTTGAAGGATGTACACTGATGGAAATTTAAAGTATGTCCAATCATACATTTTGTATTATGTTTTACAAAAACTACAATGACGAAGTTTAGAGTAGGTTAAACCAATTATAAGTAACTTCTTGGTATAAGAAAAAACTCTAGACTCTGCAATTAATTAGATTCAATAGAAGCGAACTGCAACCTCGGATGGATTAATTCACTTGAACTATCCAGTTGGGAGTGAATAAACTTAACTTAACTTATCGTAGATAGCTTAGGGACTGATACAACCAATAGTTCTAGATATTGGAAATATACTACATAAACTAGTATTCAAATTCATAAAAATGAGTTGTTTTCCCAAATAACGGAATCATAATTTACATTACTAACCTTTAGTACTTTAAATCTGAGAATGTAACATAAAGTAGATTCTTTTTACGTCATAATACCCAATATATTTCAGAGTCCTATCAAAATATTTGATGAACCACAAATGCTGGATTTTTGGTTTTCCGTCTCTATCAAATAGAAAAATCTAGAAATTCAATTTTTTAAATAAATATATATGTATTTATTATTGAAAATAACAGCTTCAAATTTGGAAAAAACTCAACATATTAACTTTTCACCTTCAATTAACAAATATAGATGTTCGTAAAACTCTCAGAAGGAAAGTTCGAGAGTGGATTTCATTAAATCACAGACATAAAAATATATGGTTTACTTGTTTTATATTCGTCTTGACATTTAAGGCTTTAATTTTTAATTTTATGCCCGACAATAGAGATACCCAAAAATTTTACGATTCATCATCATCAGCCTATCATGTTCCCACTACTGGGACTGCTGCTTCTCTCAGAGAGAGAGAGAGAGAGAGAGAGAAGATGGACCATAATCCACCATGCTGTTTCACAAGCAATTTGCAAATTGAACGATTGCACTAAGTAATATTATGAAGCTTTTAATTTCGAAGTCTGGACTACTACTAAACTTACAAATAGTTGATTTTTCGAACAGCGTTTCCCAACGGCCAAATCATTTGCCAGGCGTTTCCTAATGCCGGCACAGGGGCGGATGTCACGGTTGGCTATTGTTTGGGCACCACTGCCCTCGCCAGGCTTACGACCGTTAGCCGAGTCTTCGGCATTGATCGAGAGAACATGAAACGTATATATTTTTTTTAGGTACTTATACGTACCTATATTTATATTGTAGACTTAAGTTGATGATGTGTTGTTGTTTTATTTATCAAACAGCACTGATAAAAAAGTAATTACTAGTCACTACGAGACTACTTAAATTTTAAAGTTTAAGGCCAGTCTTTAATAATTTTAAAAATGTTCTAAGGAAAATGTTCGATGTATGACATTGTTCGACCGATAGTATAAGTGCACAAATTAGTACAATTTGGTACAACCAATGGTTTTTAAATTGTTAATGAATTGCTTTAAAATTTACACTTTTAACACTACCTAGAGCCAAAAATTGTTAATTTATTGCCTCAAAATTGTTACTTTATATCTAAAAGTGTCAATTTTGAGCTCATCAACAATTGGTTTATTAGAATCGGTGGGCTGTTCAATTGCTTTGGCCGATGAGTGCGGTTAACAGTTTATGAATTTGCGCATCACTGAACAACTCTAGCCCCCAGTTTATGAAAGACTGTTCAATTTAATCTGTATCTTATTTAATCTGTAAAAGATTTAACAGCGTGTTAGTTAATTTTTGTGTTGGTCAGCCTTTCAGAAACCGGGGATTAACCCTGAATTAAGTATTTAATATGTCTGAAAACATTGTCCTTAAATCATCATTGTGTTGTTGTTGTTTGTTATCTCCAAATGTTTTGGTCCAGGGCGGACCGATAGTAGCAGTTCAATTGTTTTCTTATGATCTTGCTGTTTTCAGGCCTATTTATGGACAATACTGTTTCTGAAAGGCGTGGACAGACATGCGACTTTTGTCCAATAGCCCACAACATTGAACAAAGGTATCTTTCGTCTGTAACATAGCCAGTTGAAAAAAGTAAGTAGGTAAAGTATTGAGTAAGTATGTAGATAAGGTAAATTTTACTAAAATTACTAAACTACTAAAGCGACAAGAATCGGAAAGTTATTTATCTGATACCAAAACAATAAATTTCTATCGTTCATGGAATGTTTTTTTAACTGTGCTGTTGTATAATAAACTTACTGTTGCATAACCGTCCAAACAATGTCAGCAAGTGTACTTATACCTACGTGGTTTTATGACATACCAATTGAGATCGTAACGTAACAAGACTACATTTATGTATACGCCTGTCTCGTTTCAAGGCGATATAAACTAGCCAAGTGCGAGTCGGGCTCGCGCACTGAGGGTTCCATACCACCACAAAATACAATTAATTATCAATTAAAGAACCGAATTTCGATCTGTGAAAGAAATGTCGTCCAAGCAACCGAATACGTTGCTTAACTTAGTAATGAAAATAAATTTATCACCGACTCGCACTTGGCCATTATTTATTATTTGTTTTTATACTTTAGAATGTGTTACTATAATCATGCCAAGTTTGACGTTTGTACGTATTACTGTTTTTACATTAGAGCTAATACAAAAATACGTAAAAAAATATACGTTTGTTGTATGGGGACCCCTTTCGTTTTGATTTTTTTATTATTTATTAGTTGATTCGCTGTAACATTTCATATTCTGTTTTTCAAACTTCAACTGGCTATCTATTATGGTTCGAAAGAAGGTAGGACGGCCAGACAGACAGCGTACGCTTAGTAATAGGGTCCTGTTTTCACCCTTTGGGTACGAAACCATGAAAACCAGTCGTCATCCACTGTTTGGAGCATGGATTGGAATGTGGCCTTTGTTCGAAAACTGACAATCCCACAAATAAAGAGCTGCAATCGAACTAGTGTACCATAACGTGACAATAGACTAATTACATGCCTCGCCCATTTTACCCAAACGCAATAGACTGCATGGGCATTGTAATTCTAACAATCCGGTATTGTCTCGCCCGCACCCTGTCTGGTCTGGTGACCTTCTTTACCTCTCTGTACAAGCAGACTGCACATTATGTAACCACTGTTATATAGACGTTGATTCACGTCACTAAAGTCTTATTTTATTTAGGAAGTATGTATGTAATTTCCGGCAAAATATAAGCGTATATTCTGCAAAAAATATAATTAAATTTAGCTGCGCAAAATGTTATTCCTACAATAATGTTTTCTGTAACAGTTTACTGTTTTGATTTTACTCTGTTCTTGAATTCAGAAGCAAATTACATGTATGTAGGTATTTGTCTGCGCTCAGCGTTCTTTAGATTGATAGATGAAACTTTATTGTGTACACCAGAAATAAGAAATACAAACAGATAGAACACGCTTACGAGTTAGTGCCACAAATGGCGGCCGTAGCAATTATCGCTTTAGCTTTCTGTTGAAATATTCAGAACACTGTGTTCAGATTTGTTCAGTGACATAGAATATCATCATAATTATCATCACCATCAGTCAGAAGACGTCCACTGCTGAATCAAAATCAGAATCAGAATCAGAAAATCTTTATTGTGTAATAAATTAATTGTTGTTGTTTGCTTGTTTTAACACATTTACATGAACATAGGCCCTTTGACCTCCACACTGAACGACAGCCTGCTATTTGCATCCACTGGATGCCCGCGACTCTCACGATGTCGTCGGTCCATGGTATATCTAGTGGGAAACCCACCTACGCTGCGTCATCCGGTTGGTGGTCTCCATTCAAGATCCTTTCTTCCCCATCGGTTATCAGTTCTTCGATCGATATTACCTGCCCATTGCCACTTCTACTTGCAAATTTCACATTTGATTTCGTAAGTTCATACATACATAAAATCAAATGTCCTTATCATCTCTCTAAATTAGAAAGCATAGTTACGTAAAGAAAACTAACGAGATAGACGAATGCACTCCAAATATAGCTTGATTTGTATAACAAAAACATGATTAGCCTGAATAACGTCTGCTGCGAGTTTTGGCCGAGCGCCCGTAGCGTGTCACAACACTCACAATGTCAACTGAAAAGGTATGATAATGCACCCGAATAGCCGTGAAGCATATTCTACGACAACAGAAATGCTTTGCAAGATTTAGTCTAAATATTTGCACCGATCTATAAGCTAATCGGTTCAATAAATAAACCGGCCAAGTGCGTATTTTTTGTTATACTTTAGAGTGTGTACTACAATCATGCCAAGTTTGACGCTTGTATTTATTACCGTTTTTACATTAAAGCTACTACAAAAATACATTTAAAAAATACGTTTGTTGTATTAGGGGGGGGGGGGGGGGGGGGGGGTTCGGAATTAATTTTAGACTTTTTTATTATTTGTTAGTTAATTTAGCCGTCAACTGGCTATCTATTACGGTTAGAAAGATACAGCCATTAATAAGTAGGACAGAGAGACAGACAGACAGACATCGTAGGCTTAGTAATAGGGTCCCGTTCTATCCTTGGAACCCTAAAAACAAAATTACGCATGACACCTTGTTAAGAGGACATAATTTTATAGCGTAGATTAGCGTATCTAGCGCGAGACAAATATTGAAAAGTGTGACTGAACTTAACATCGTAAAGTCAAGAAATTGTAAGTAACTTCCAACTTTATTTTTTTGGTTAGATAACCATTGCTATCACTTTGTTTCCTGTCGGTTTATACCTACAAGGCATGATGTGATGGCAAGTGGTTGGGATTGGTTCTAATAAAATCTAATTGTTATTAATTTGATGACAAATTAACTTATTGTACTGATCAAAGTCCAGGTTTTTTATCAACTGCATTTTGATATGTAAGTAGGTAGTTGAGGGTATAATAGGTATTTCAAATCAATGGGGTATTTTAACCCTTGGTGCAAAAGAGGTGTGTTATAATTATAATATAGGTACCTATGTACCGATATAGATAAACATATCTAGCGATAATGCATAAGAAAAAATATTTATTTCTAATAAAGATAAAGATACAAGAAAACAATTGCCTGAGGGCCTCAAACTAGGCTAGCCTGGTTCTAGAGGTCCAATAAAGAAATACCAAAAAAAGAAACGCGCGAATGCTTAATTTTTAATACATTATTTTTTCGTTGGTGCAATCATTTATTCTCACATATGTTAGTTGATAAATTATTTTTCTATTTTGGCTTTATCGGTACCTGTTCATTTAGTTGGCTGAGATACAACATCCCTAGTGTCGACAGAATACGGGCAACCCCTTTGTCCTCGAATTGCGACCGGTCTCCTCGGTCACTATTCAGTTCCAGATAAGACCGGACCTTTAGTTAGTACGAGAAACTTGGCTAGTAAATAAGCTGCAGAAAGCGCCACGCGGTTTTCCTATGTGGATATTTCCTCGGGAATCATTCATTTTTTCGGAATAAGAAGTATCAAATCATTCTCCGGCCCACCAACTATTACTGATTAAAATTCATGTGGATCCCTAGCACCGTTGCTGTGTGAAAGAGGAATAAACAAATCAAAGAAACAACTTTTGCATTCATAATTTTAGATTAGATAGAGATATGAAAAGGATCTTGAGTGAAGACCACGAACCGCAAGACGCAGCGTAGGTAGGCCTCCCACTAGATCGACCGACGACATAGTGAGAGTCGCTGGCATCCAGTGGATGCAAAAGGCAGGCTGTCGTTCAGTGTGGAGGTTAAAGGAGGAGGCCTATGTTCAGCTGTGGACGTCTTCTGGCTGATGATGATGATGATGAGAGATATGAATGTGTGATACCGACAAAAGCAATTTCTTTTGCAGGTATTCAACATTTTTGAAGATACAAAATGACAGACTGAGAATTTAAATACCGATCGGGCATTATCTTTGAAATAACATTCTAATAGTAAATCAATTTTCATGTTGATATTTTAAAGGATTGACGTCGATCCTCTCCCTCTCGTCAGATTGTAAAGCGCACATGCTACCGCTCGGCCACAATCGCGTCAGTCACAAAATTGTTTCTCTTCTGTGGCGTCAGTTTATAGTCATTTGAGTAACCTAGCTTAGTGTTACGTAATGATACTACTTTGAATCCTAAAACCTCAAGTTTGCAGAATCTCAGCAGGACTAAGTTCTAGTTTCTAGAGTACTAGTCTATTTCAGTAAGACTAAGTTCTAGTTTAGAGTGTAGAGTTCTAGTCTATCTCAGCAGGACTAAGTTCTCGTTTCTAGAGTGTGGAATTCTAGTGTAGGTTAGCTTTAAGTGCATTCTATAATGACTGCATCTCGGTCAGATCCGTCGATTCCTTATATTGCGAAACACTTGACCGTTTGAGCTAAATAATTACGTAAATTATGCGAGTAGACGGCGTTCATTATGTTAATGATGCGCACGAACAAGTTGTTAATAATTTATCGATATTTGCATTGGAATTCGTAGCTTCCAAATGATGTTGGATTGAAAATGAGTTGGAGAATAAAACATAAAGTACAATAAATGAGCGTTCTCGATCGAAATGTGCTTTGATAAAATTTTAGAACTTAGTTTAAGTTTTTCTTTAGACCTTCAACGGTGTAGTCTAACTGTATTTGTAGTGTTAGTATTAGCTTGTATTTTGTTTAGTTAATAAAGACAATTGCCCCAGAAAAAAAGTTTTTTATACTTTCGGATCAAATGAAGGCGGTCACGAAAATCTCACACATTTAAATTCGGCTAGTTATAGCAAACGATTTTAAAATGTTAGCAAACTCAGCCAATAATATGACCACACTTTTATTTGCGGTTTAACTTTTTCTGGTCGTTTTTAGCTGTGACCCCATCTAACCCATTTATAGTCTTACATTGAATGAAAGTTTCTTAGGGTAACGCATATAGACTGTACTTAGCCAAAGGGAGGTCGTTGTACTCATCATTACGAACAACTTTTACTAAGGGACCAACCCTGAATTCGCGGAAAAATCAACTGTTCCATACATATTGTCGAGTGCCAATGACCGTTTTCTATGGAACAGCTGATATTTTTTTCGCGATTTCAGCGTTGGATCCATGGTAAAAGTTGTTCGTAACGATGAGTACAATGACCTCCTTTTGGTTAAGTGCAGTCTATATGCGTAACCCTGTATTGTATAACATTATTTGGTTGGCAATTTTAAATTAGTAGGTATCAAGAAACAATAAAGTTAAAAACGTAACCAAGGTGAACTTTAAAATTATTTGAGTATCTTTAGGAACGACGACTTTAAAGGGAATAACGCACATTAAAAACTGGTTTTTCTTAGGTGTTTCGAAAGTTGAGGCAATGCAGTTTTAACCTGGTCCGGACAGGTGTCGTGTTGCCTACTTTTGGCATACTTTCAACGTTGGTAATATAAATTACAGGAAATCCACACATACATGGACATCATGGTGCTAAAAGACGTGTGAATGGAGAATGATTTCGCTTTTAATTATGAACTCTTAATCACATTCGAAAAAGATTTTTAAATCAGAAGAACTGGATTTCCTTATTCCACGTTACCTAAGACATTATTGTAAATTAGAAATTTGTGTTTAAATGTTACTGATTAAATTTTGTATAGAAAGTTTCTATCTTGGATTAATACGTTCATAGCTTGTTTTAACATATTTACATTTTGTCCCGAAAAAATGACGAGTTCTTATAATATGATGGTGGATGAAACCACCGAGAGCTGCTTGTTAGGTATAAATTATCAAGATTTCTAGACTTATTACATGAATAATATGTATACAATATACACTTTAAAATGGGTATATTTTGTTCCAACTTTATCCTGGGGATGAATCTGGACAGAGAATTGTGGCAATGCATGTTGTCGATGCGTTTTACCCAAGTTATTGACACTAATGTCACATATTTAATACTAACAATAAATTAAGAAAAAAATTATGCCATGCACCAACATGCACTGCGCCAGCATGGTGGATTAGGGCCCATACTCTCTCTCTGAGAGAAGGCCTGAGTCCCAGCAGTGGGAAACATGATAACCTGAATGATGATAATGAATTAATAAAGTCAATTTTTACAAAAATATAAAATAGTATGCCGGAAAGCGAGTGAAATTCAATAATGGGATTTCATCCCATAATTTTAGAGGTGGAATATTTGCTTCAGTTTAAATTGCCATCCTCGAGATATTAGGCCTCTATCATAGATCCTCCGCATCATTGCTTAACAACATGCGAGCTGGCGGTCAAAAGAAAGCCTATTATACGATACAAAATAAGAAAAGAAAAAAAAACACGCACGTTTACACTTCATAAATTGTAAACATAAAATATAGAAAAAAAATTAATTATAGAATAAATCAAAATTAAACACATGATACACAAGATTGTTCAAAACCAAGTTCCAAAAACATGACTCTTGCAAATTGATTTATGTGGAATAAATCATAATCCAACTACCTTTATTACCGCCAGTGTTTTAACTAGGAATTAGGTATTTGCTACAGTTATTAGTAGTATAATTGAAGCTCAACTTACAATTGGATCTAGGGAATAAGGACGGGACCGGAAGCGCGGCGGCAGTGTGGTTGCCACATGATATCTGCATGGTGCAGCAACCTAACACTCGAGAGAAATGTTAGGTAGAAGTATTACCTACATACCTACGGTCTTATATTACTTTTTAGACGGTTTAATTAGTTTTACGTCTTGTACCTAACGAACTGTGTAATAAAATCTTGGAAGTCGATTTTAACCTAAATTATTATCGTATCGATTTGAAACTTGACAAGTACATGTAATTCTAATGACAAAATAATTTGGTACCTACCATCGAACTGATCTATTGATGGAGCCAGGAAGCTCCATTATCAGATCAGGTATAAGGTAATGGAAATCTTCAATGGCTACTAGAACCCCTCGAGTTCGGAATAATTTGGTTTGTTTAAACGAGTTATACCTATAAGCGTATTTTTGAATTTTCTTAACTATAATATTTTAATAATCGTGCGTAAGTATTTTTTAATAATCGGATAAAATTGAATATTAATAAATAATAATTAATATCAATATAAAATATTCGAAATACTAATTGAAAACAAAAAAAACGACTTAAAAATTACTATAAAAACCTAACTACTTACATGCATACTACATTAATTTCTTACTTGCGCGACAGAGTATTTATCAAAGATTTAACTCCAGTGTGTAATTAATAGGCTTGCGTTTGACCGCCACCTCTTTTGATGTTATTACGACGATGCGGTCTACGGCGGCGCATGCTTGAACAAATTCATTCGCTACTTCAAGACATCCAGATTGTAACCATTGGGGAGCACCCATTCCACATTCCATAGCTCATTCCACAGACAAGCTGTTCACACAATAAAAGTGGAATCAAAACCCATACTTATTACGTGTCTCGAAGTTGTCTTAGGCAGATTTATCTTGAAACAAGTATAATTTTTTTTATATCACTCGATGATAGATCTAGTAATACTGAAACGGCTGAACAGATTTTCTTGAATTATAGCTAAGAACACTCGAATAAGTTTTTTTTGTGTTTCGTTGCTATCTGTAATCAGTCCCCGGACATTGAGCAAGTTTGGTGTAGCAGGTTGTGTCATGCAGAGTTGGTCTCCCATTGGAGACATCTCTTCTGTCGTCAATTCACATTTGAAACAAAAAAAAAACAGGACAAGTACGAGTAGGACTCGTGCTCTGAGGGTTCCGTTGGACGGAGCGCGAGTCCAAAAAAAAAACTAACTGCAGTTGAAATATTGAAAGACAAACTTAACTTTGTAGTTGACTATAAGGTTCTTCGATACACTCCAACTACAAAATGTAAGTTTGTAATAGCAAAATAATTATTTTTCAATGATGTAACTTCAAGTTTGTAACTTTCGGATTTAGCTATGAGACCTTGCCTTTTGCCAAATTTCATGATTCTAGGTCAACGGGAAGTACCCTATAGATTTTGATTCCCCTGTGAAATCGCAAAATATGCGACATAAACGTTCATATCTTTTGATTGTGTTGACGTACAACTTTTATTTATTTACAGCCGAAAGGAACCGTATACCCAAGTATTTAATATAAATTTCAACTTGATACCTTTACGCGTTCTTGAGAAAAAGGGTCTTGACAGACGGACAGACAGACTGACAACGAAGTGATCCTATAAGGGTTCCGTTTTTTCCTTTTGAGTTACGGAACCCTAAAAATTGACCAAAATTGATTTAGCCATTTGGGAGCTACGATGCACAGACAGATACACCTTTTTATGAGTCGGGAGTAAAAAATATTGAAACCCCGCGAAAGAGATAGCCTGTGGCGGGAGATTTGTTTTCTTTTACATAATTTCCTATTCGAGACACTAACTTTGCCGGTCATTAAACATTTGCGTTCCGTCTTCTGGTCACAGAGATTATGCAACAAGAAAGTGATAGTAGTTCACACATATCTACCATTTCGGTATATTTTACTTATGCAAGTAAATACTATTTACAAAGGTGCTTTCACCATATTCAAATATACCACGTGAAGTTACCTAACTTGCAATTTCACTAAACTGATACCCTACTGGTTCACTGGGCAACTGTATGACATGTAGGTAGGTAGGTAAATGAACCCAAAGAGTAAGCATATTTGTACGATCGGAATGAAACTTCAAATCCAGCAGCTTACAATAGTAACAAAATAAAATTTCAAAATTTCATGTAAGTAGAGAATCGATTCATACATAAGTTACCTTTTATGTATATATTAGAATTGTTTTTTTTTGGCTTTTGGATTCATAAATGCCGCTACACCTTTTGATGGGATCACTTTTTACAAATTATGAATTGGGTATAGAACCTTATTTGTACAAACTTTCATGTTTTTTTAAAAATAAGTAATTAGATTATCTTACGAACTACCCATTAAGAATATAAGCTATTCAGGTAGGTACTTATTATAGCTGCATAAACGTAGTTTGTAGAATGTGATAATTATCACTTTGTTACGGAAACTTTTTGCATCAATCTTTTGCCAGTCACGCTATATTGTTGTTTGGTTCCGATGATCGTTTGGGTGTGATGCCATAAAAACCTTACAATATCCGTTATCTGATCGGTTAAGATCTTTAATATTCAATAAAAACCATTAGCCCACATAGTTTTAGGGTCCAATTTGTGTTGTCGAACTAGTCGGACGAGAAAGAGGGTGTGCGTGAGAAGCGGCCCTTACAAAAGAGTTCAACGCACGGTTTGTATGAGGGCAGTCGTGCAAAACTATAGCCTAGAACCAGGATGTCCATACATTTGTGTAAGTACTCAATTTACTGCAAACGCGAACAAAATGATTATTTATTCATTATAACAATAGTATTATTGCACTTTTCGCGACAATACATTTTAGTAATGTAGGTCACTTGTTTTGCAATTGCGTTTAATGATCAATAATTTATATTGATATTAATTTAATTGTCAAATAGAATTGTGTTAGATGGATTAAAACGTATTACATTTAACAGGTTATTGAAATGCTTAAAATATATTATAGAAAATGGTTCATTAGCATACAAATCCTCATTAAGAGAGGTATAAGAGCTAGAGTTCTTGACAAATAAGACTAGCGTGACCAAAAAGGCTACGCCAATGACGTGTCTCGCCCACTTAATTAAGGCTCTTACCGACAGCCGACAAGTTTACGGATATAGCAATACAATGCATGCAAATACACTCACTTATCGAGGGCAAATCGGCCTCCAGAGACTCGCGTCCCAACACCGTCAGCTATCTAGGACACTAAACAGAGGAAAAGAAATCACAACACTTTCAGATATCACTTCACTAGTAACGAAGCCGTATCGATGCTCAACTGTTCTTGAACGGGTGCAAAGATCAGAGAGACACTGCGTTACGTGTATCAATATTGGGAGCATATGCGGAAGAATACACGACGAAATTGCATTTTTGTAAGTTCTGAGGCAGAGCCTCGGTCGGACGCGAGCGCGACGCGAATGTCAGCGGAGCTGCGCTGGCGCAAGCCCCGCGCCCACCTGCGTGACGTCAACACGGTATTCAAAATGGCGGCGTGGAATTCGAGAGCCTACATAAGGTGGTAGCAAAAGCGGCCTGTTAGTCACGTCGAGTTCATATTGACTACATTAACTACACCCACATGATTCCATGTGTCTATGATATGTGATATATTTCCCTGTTTATTTATTTGATAGATGTAAATTTATTTTTTATTAAAAATATCAAGATTTTTATTGATTAAATACAACCTAACCAAGTAAAAGAAACTATTTGTGTGATGAACATTTGTGTTTGTTCTATATCTGGTTGTTAATATCTATTTAAGTATGTATTTAAAACTATATATGTATGTATATCAGTCTCTGGCAGCCATATCACAAGCTTTGCTTAGTTTGGGGTCAGATGACCGTGTGTGCAAAAAGTGTCCCAAATATTTATTTATTTATTTATTAAGGTCAATGTTTATACCTAAGTTAAGCGATATTCTCGTTCCTAGGACCTTCCAACAGGTTTAAGGTCGACTACAAATTAAAAACACGTCTCATATATTCAACATTAACTATAAAAATACTAAAAAAGCTTCGTATAACGACAATGTAATTTACGAAGCGAGCAGAAAAAATATTTTTCCACCGCTACCTACCACCCCATTACACTTAATTACAAAAGTAGGTCAACTGTTGATAATTCCCGAGGCGTATTTTTTGTAGGAATTTTCTTTTTAGTGTGTTCTCTGATTGAACGTTTAAACCGCACTTCAAGTTATCGTCTCACAAAAGCCTACTTTACCTTGAAGAAAATAAGCTATTCTTTGTATAGTCCCCCGTTTTTTCAATATTGGTATTAGGCTAAGCTCATGAAGTTGAAAATGAGAGCAGTGGAATGGCAATAAGGTAAAAAGGTTCGGAGGTTTACAACCTTTACGTTTTAGGGTTACGAAACAGCTTTGAGTATATGGACCATTTCAAAATGCTCTGGAAATACTACATTTTCTGGGCAAGTGCTTACATCTCACTTATTGACATTTCGTCACATTTGAAAGCATTTTGGTTGCGTGGATTTTGGTACCTACCAAGTTGGTAGATATAGCTTTTGGTTTCGTTAGTCCACAACACTCCAACTGTTAAGTTGTTGTGTTTTGTTTGAGTTTTTTGGGCTTGTTATGTTCACGAACTAACTTTAAAAGTTATAACTAACTTTATATTTTAAGTTTTCGTTAATTTTCTGTACACAATAATATTTCCTGTCCTTCTCTTTATAAATTATTTTTTTAGGAATAAGTAAAATTGACTTCACGGGAAGTGCGAGAATTCCACTAACGGGACTTATCCCCTAAAATTAATTACGCTTTAGTGGAAAAATTTCTTCAAAAGTAGCACTAACCGCAAAATTATAATCTAGTCAATAAAAAATAAAAATAGGTTTACCTACAAGAGGCGAAGAAATCGCGTAACATACACAGAAAAAAACATGTCTGTTGAAAAATCAATGTCATCACAATACTGCTTTATAATATGTACCTAGAAGGCCTTTTGACGGCTTATAGCCTTTCACAGTCTCTAGACGGACGGCCAGACGACGACGACGAAAGTCATTCATGTTAGTTAAGGTGAAATGGTAGAGAACCGTACACTTGTATGAAGGTAATGCGGCGTGCGCGCTTTCAAATATTTTCAATATTTATTTTTTCTTTATTTTCTACAAATAATCTTACGCTTTTACAAAAACCTGCGAGCACTAAAGTATTCGAATGATTGTTAGGATAACACACAATTTGTTTTGATAAAAATATCTTCTATAGAATTTGAATGAAGTTGATTCAATCCATTGAAGGGAACGTAAAAACAGGTGTTTTTTAGGAAAGTTTACGATTTTTTTCTATCGAGCCAAATTTCTTTAATCATATTGTATCGGTGAACACATCCGAATAAAATATTTCAAGAACATTTACTAAACATAAAGAAACAATGTCAATTAATCGATTTTAAAGGTCTACTTTTGAATATTCGTGATGACGAATCGTCAAATTTGAAGCATAGGAAAACGCGAAGTAACCTCGGCGGGAGTTGTGTGCTTTTGTTATCATACTCACCATTATCAACAATGTTTAGTATTGGAAACCCTAAAAGTCGTGGAAAAATATCACCGGTTTCATATATAGAATTCATTGTAAAAGTTGTTAATAATGATGGTTATTATAATCTTCATTCAGCTTTGTACCGTCCTGTAATGTATAATTATACATCGGCTTCGTCCTCGAGATCAGCCAATATTAGTTAAACACATGTAGTAACGCACAAACAAGCTAAGAAATATGTAGTTTCCTTGTCAATGCGTCTTTTTTTTCTCAAATGATTTTTTACGCTTATTTTTTAAGCTATGATATGCGATATAATAGCATTGTCTGGTGACGCCTTCTTTGACTTTATTCTTTATTAATGAAACGAAGTATCCATACAATAATTAATCTAGTTTTAACCAGTTCTTTTAATTTTTCTTCGCATTGGATTCTCGAGCATAGTGTCTACTTCGGCCTTAATTAGAATAATGAGTTGTTGTGTACTTAATATAGAACGTATATGCTTAAGGACCAGAATACCGTCGTAAAATTACCAAAGCACATGTTTCAAAAGTAGTCTTGCCTTTGACTGCCAACTCGCCTGATGTTAAGCGATGATGCGGTCTATGATGGAGCACGCGTGCCTAGAAGAAACTGATTCACTAGTTGCTCTTATCCCACATAGTACATCGTACTAGACGCTAACTAGGGCATAGCACACTGGAACTAACTTTTCTACAGCCAATTGTACGTTGGGATTCTTCAGTGGATGTTGGACTTTAATGAACACAACCAATACCATTAAATTAACCAAAGAATTTAAGTAATATCAATGGTCATGGCTATTTTAGCATCCGTTGACAATGGTATTGGAAATTAACAATTAGAAATCGGAAAACACGTCGTTAATACAGGATGTTGTCACTTTCATGACAACTCACGGCCAGCCGGGCCGAGTAAATAGGTTTTCTTTCCATTCTGCGATATCAAGACGAATTATACGCTCCGTGGTGACACATCACAATTAACTTTCTAGGACAGAGAGATGCAAGGAACTGCGGACAATGTATACTTACATCGCACAGCGAACAATCAAATACAAAATTTATGATATACATTATATTATAGGTGTTGGGTCTAGTACAAAATTCTCGAAAAAACTTTCGAGTTTGCCTTTAGATAAGTTTTTTTTTGAGGTCTGACGCTAGTTAGTTAGTTTAGTTTTAAATGAGTTTTGGTACAGATTCCACAATATCTTCATGAAGCTGGTGCTTTTAGATCGACTGTCTTAATTTTTATAGAGTCAATCAAAAGATGAATGAGAACGAGGCTTTTACTTACTTTATGAAGTTTGTGATTTTGCTTTCACTTAAATAAAATTTCTACCGATTCGTTAGTAGTGTGTGTATTGAAGTATGAGGAATTTCTAACAGTGTTGAAAGATGCACACAGATCGTCTTGTACTAATGGCACTGAAACATTGAGTTATTTTCCTTAGTTTTAAGGAGCAGCACGGCACGCTATGAACGTGCTGACAATATAACTTTTGTACCTATTTTACGAGCATACAAAGAGAGCGTAGGACGCTAATTTCAAATAAGAAGAAAAAGCAATTTAAATGTCATATTTTTCTTGAAAGAACTCTCTCTTTGTTTGGTTTGCAATTTAAAAGAATGAGACAAGGTGGAGAGGTAGCAGTCGGTTAAAAAAACCGGACAAGTAAGAGTAGGACTCGTGCTCTGAGGGTTCCGTTGGACGGAACCCACAGAGCGCGAGTCCAAAAAAAAGTTGAAAGCTGAAGTTAAAATATTGAAAGACAAACATAACTTTGTAGTTGACTATAAGGTTCTTCGATACATTCCAATTACAAAATGTAAGTTTGTAATATCAAAATAATTATTTTCAAATTATATAACTTCAAATTTGTAACTTTCGGATTTATTCCTATATATGTGCTATGAGACCTTGCCTTTTGCAAAATTTTATGATTCTAGGTCAACCGGAAGTACTCTATAGGTTTTGATTCCCCTGTGAAATCGCAAAATAGGCGACATAAACGTTCATATCTTTTGATTGCGTTGACATACAACTTTTATTCTTTTACAGCCAAAAGAAACCGTTGACCCAAGTATTAAATATAAATTTCAACTTGATACCTTTACGCGTTCTTGAGAAAAGGGGTCTTAACAGACGGACAGACAGACGGACAGACAGACGGACAGACAGACGGACAACGAAGTGATCCTATAAGGCTTACGTTTTTTCCTTTTGAGGTATGGAACCCTAAAAGGTACCTACATGTACTTTTGTTTTACCCGACTGCCAAGTTCGAGGGTAATGTTTTTCAGGCGTATGTTTGTATTCTTTTATATTTCCATATTACTTCCTATAGCCTAAATGGCTTGACAAATTTTAATGTGTCTCATAAGACATTTTGTAGTCGGTATTTTGTTTTTCTTTTAATAATATACTTGTTCAAATATATTTCATATTTTGACTTACACATTACGTTATTCAAATGTTATTTATGATTTTACGCTATTTGCCTATAATTACTAATAAGTTGAAAATGAGAGTAAGGAAATTTCAAAATTTATAAATGTAAAAACGTCGGGTACTGATCAACACCAAATTCGGACGAAACTGTACCAAGGCCATTAGCTATAACTTACGCTGATAACTTAAATAACAGCAAATCTTAGAATAACTACTCAGAGAAGGTAAGTTTCCAAACAACGCCTTCTCAAAACGTAAGCCACAAATTCGCTTTGTAGCTTACGTTTCGATTGGTATTTTAAACGATGCAAGAAAATTTATGGATTACCTGTGGAATGTCACACCATAACTCTTATGCTGCTTTTCTGATTTGTTGTGGTACGATTTCACCGCGCAAATTGTCATAGTAAAAATTTTATATATTTTTTGGTGTCATATATGACACCATTTGAATGGCTTAAATTTTGCGAATGTACTTGGTTTCCTTGTAAATAAATAAATAAATAATAAATTTATTTCCAAAAAGAACACATAATAATTTACAGTAGGTATCACAAGAGAAAACCAAATATAAATTTTCGGTGGGCCCCAAACTAGGCTAAGCCTGTATCTTGGGTACCCTGAGAACATAACATACGTATTTTTGATCAGCGCTGACAAATGGAACACAATTTTAATTTTTCAAATTTTGGAATTTAACTTAAATAAGTAAACTAAAATCAAATCAAAGTAAAATAACCTTAAAATTAAATTTAAATTATCTTATAAGTATTAATGTGTTTGTGTAGTTATTCTAAGCAGCAAATCTTATTTAAATAAGTAAACAAAGACCTACTTTACGCTTACTAATCGAGAGTAGGTTGCTAAGCTTCCAGGCAGGTCTAAAAATAGACGTCTCGCTTCGGCATTTCAAAGCCTTTTCAGACTACGCCATAAAATACCCAATGGTGGTAGTGCAAATGCTTAGAAGCTATGCGAAACTTAGCTTCACAGATTACAATGCAATGGCCAACTTGCCCTCGCTACTAGTTTCATAGCAAACAATATCACATAGACGTGGCCTATTCAAAGCCAGAGTGTCTGCGTGCTTCATCTTCGACCACATCGTCGCTTACCAACAGGCGAGTTGGTGGCCAAACGCGGACTTATCAGCGTTAAAAAAAAACACATTCATACTTAGCTATACTTAGAGGTAAGCTGTTATTATTCTATTTTATTATTTGTCGAGAATCTAATGGCCTTATATAATCAAGTCAGAAACTTGATGTTACACAAAGAAGGCACTTATAAGTATCCACTTTTAGAAATAATACGATTAGATTATTTTATAAGAAGGCTGAGATACATATACATATGTTATTTAATATTAAAACAGAAATAAGAGCTCAAAAAAGTATGGCATCCTAAAATTGAATTAAAAATTGCAAAAAACGACACTATATAAGTTGTTAAATATTATAACACCGGCTTGCACTTACGAACCGAACCGAACAGAACCGAATCAGCTTGCGCTATTTATTGTTTTTCAGATTAGATACCGCAAGCTTCAACATTTTTGTGAAAACCCTGTGTGCCGCATTTTTGTATCTATTGTGACGTCACGACAGGAATTTAGTAGTTTAACTCCATTGATACGGCTAACTGTTTTCGAAGCGATTGTACAAGTTACTATGGCGCATTTATGTATTGACGTCTGACGTGCTACTGACAAGACGACAGAGATCAAAATGAATTATGCGGCGTGCTAGTTGGAGAAATGATCCAAATTAAGTCAAGTCACAGATATGCAAAGAAGGTGAACTCGCGGGGTCTATCTTGCTATAATTCTGTGTGTTTATACTTATATCACAGACTGCATAATAGTACAAGTGTAGTTTGATTTTCAGAAATATTTAATGAAATAATTTTCATCTTACCACTTCCTTACGGATATAGCAGGCAAGCCGAAGGCTGCAGTGCCGAGTAAAGGTAGACTTCCGTGCATCGCGTTCGATCGATGCCATGCGCGGCTGATGCGACAATACTCGCACTATGAAAATGTATGGTGACATCAGTCGTCGGCTGCGCGCGTCTATTGCAGACTTCGGAAGCGGCACCATACATTTTCATAGTGCAAATACAATTATATTGTCACATCAGCCGTGCGCGTCAGATGGCGCGTCAAACGCGTGCGGCTGCGATCGGGCCGCGATGCATGGAAGTCAACCTTAAGCTTTGAAGCTACTATGCAAAGTCATATAACATAGTCTGAAGATACCTTAATTCCGTTGTAAGAATAGACGCTTAATGTGTTCTTGCAAGAAATGCTCAGATATATAACCTTAATTCCAAGCAGTACGTTCCGAGGATGGAAAATGTAGTAATTGTGATTTGCTCGTAGAGGTAGAGTACGATATGGCGTCTTCAGTGAAACCAGCAAGCTTTGTTGCTTTGTTCTTTGTTGTCACAATCACATACAATTTGTGGATGCAGCGAACGAGTGCAGTCGCAAAACCCACGAGTAATGTCCTCGCTTCTCGGCTTGGCTTTTTGAAAACTACATACTATCTTGGTGGGAATACTGCGAATTTGATTTTATGACGGTGGTGCAGCAGAATGTATTACTTTGTAATCTGTGGCTGTAAGCAAGCACGTGGAAACAATGAAAGTTGATTTCGGCAATTAATGGAATAGTCATTGATGTTATTAGGATACTGCCGATTTTATGTTGAATGCTATTATATATAATATATTTTTAACCAAACAAACCCGAACGCTACAATCAAAGCAGCACGCTACAAATAAAATCGCACGCTGCAAACAAATCTGAATGTTACAAACAAATCCGAACGCTACAAACAAATCTGAAACCTACAAAAAAGCCGCACATTATCAAATAAAATTATAGATTTTTCATTACTCATACTCGGAAAGTAGGTCTGAAGTTGCCCGAGGAGCGGGTTGAAAGTAATACTTTTCGGCCCTAGGGAGAATCACTTTCAACTGACAGTGACAGTTAACAACTGACAGACACTCAAATTATTTAAAAAAACTAGTTCTATTTTCACATTTGTATTGAACCATGTTCCAACGTTTTCTCCTCAGAAGATTATGGTGATTATGGTCCTTGGACTTCTCGTGCATTTGATAGAGTCAGGATGTAAAAAATGACAGGAATCCGATCTTCATTGTATAGTTTAGTTTATACTTCCGTATAGCAGATTTGTATTAACATAATGAGTTCATCTGATTCCGATATGGATTTAACGCCTGATTTCATAAGAGAAGAGGCTAAAGCAGTAGTGGAAAATAAATCACACCAAAATGTTGGTTTACATAAAATTAAATTCACTCGTTTTCTTTAGTCAGTTCATGTTATTATTTTTAGTTTCCTTGTATTCGTAATGAAAAGCACAGTGTTTACCTAGGGGTTAAAGACTTATTTAGTCCCTCGAACTATAAGCGCCCTCGCTACGCTCGGGCGCCAAACCCCGTCTCGGGACTAAATAAGTTACTTTCACCCCTAGGGTAACAATGTACTATTGTAAGGTTTTGTAATATCTAAGACTGACCTGGTACATGTTCCCCGTTGAAGGTGACTCGGACAGTATGCGATCGAAGTACTTTTGGCACAAACGCCGCGGCGTAGCGGTGACCACCGAGTGACCGCACCGAGCTTGGTACCAGGGCTCCGTTCCCTCCAGACACCTCTAACTCTAAATGTCCTGGACCTGCTGAACTGCCGTCCACTGTCGAACATGTATAAATATTAGCACAGAGTGGCATTACAAATAACAATACAAGTTAAAACGATGGCAGATGATAGAGGAGGATGGACAATTACCAACGTTAAGAGGAAGATGAAAAGTACCGAACTATTCTTTTAATATTTTTTATTTATTAGAAATAGATTTACGTCATCAACTCGCCAGGTGGTAAAAAATGGTGTAGCCGAAGATGGTGTAGGTTGATCTAGAACTAATCATGGCTGCTGAGTCTAGTACACAATTTACGAAGAAACTGTCCTGAGTTTACCTATACTGGGTAAAGATAATATAAATCGTCATTGATACTGGGTTAAGCGGAAAGAGTATACTAAGCCGAAAAGTCCATATTATCCATCATTATGAACTACATTCAGAGCAAATCTGATATCGCGAAAAAAAAAAAAACAGATGTTCTATAGAAAGCAGTCATTCACACTCGACAAAATGTGTGGAACAGCTGATATTTTTTCGCGATTTCTGGGTTGGTCTTATAGTAAATGTTGTTCATAATGATGAGTACTATGGACTCCTTTCGGCTTAGTACATCCTTTCTGCGTAACCCTGTGTTAATTACTTTGTAATATACTGCTTTTTTTGTTTTTTTTTATTAAATTCTAATTACATTACTGTGTTTATTGTTGTTGTTATAAGCCTTATAAAAAATCTGAATCTAAACTATAATTTATTATACAAACTAATTTAAATCCTAGGAATTGAGCGCTGACTCAGCACTGGTCAGCGTTCTATATCGGGTTTATCTTTAGATGTCGGACATATTATTATTGTACTCGTAATTATAAACAACTTTTACTTTTGGACCAACACAGAAATCGCGGAAAAAATCTGCTGTTCCATACTTTTCGTTAAGTGTTTTTTCGCGACATCAGGATTGGTCCCAAAGTAAAAGTTGTTTTCACACCACTTGCTCGACAATGTCCAATTACCTACATATCAAGCAACCTCAACGTAAAGTAAAGTAAAGCATTATCTCTTAAGGGATATAAAGTTGTATGAAAGTCCCTAGGGAATAAAGTGTTTGAATTCAGAACGTCAAATTCATTGTGGAAGCTTGTGGAAAACTCTAAGTTAAAAAAAATGCCCATTTGGCATTGTATAGATTTGTTTGAAAATCGCCTGGCCACCATAAGCAAACCCAAAAAAAAAGTGAGTTTACAAAGAATGTGAAATAAAAGACGGTGTTTGGCGCTGTGATTTTCGGTTAACCCTGGTTTTTTATTGTCTCGCAGAAGGTGTGAAAAGTAGAGTATGCTCCTCTAGAATAAAGCCTGTCTTCGTCTTGGGCAGCTTGAACCCCTCGTTTCATTGAGGACTCTATATAACTCTCTCGCTACGCTCGGGTGTTAACTCTAGAGTCCCTCGTTACGCTCAAGGTTCGATATGCCGCCCGCGATGTAAGACACTGTTTTATTCCCATACCCCCTTATTAATAAACGTGGAGTAGCCTTGGAATATTTACTCCGTCTTTTGTCTTTTTCGACCGAGTTCAAAATGTGAAAGAGAGACGAAGACAAAACACGGCGTAACTATTCCAAGACTACTCCACGTTTATTAATAAGGGGGTTAGTGCATAATCTACTGTATTATAATTATGAGTACAATGACATCCTTGGAAATGTCCTTCAGTTAGAGATACACCAGGTAGAACGCTGACCATATAAACTGTATCAGGTGTCCTCGGTACAGCTTTTGGTTGGAAACGATAAATAAACTGGCCAAGTGCGAGTCGAGCTCGCATACTGAGGGTTCCGTACCACTACCAAAAACAATAATTATCATTTTAAAAGACTTCAAATTAGTAAAATATGGCATTCTGATTCTGTGAAATGATAAGGTCGTCCAAGTAACAAAATTACTAGTTATAACTTGGTAATGAACAGATGCTTTGTCACTGACTCGCACTTGGCCATTATTTGTTGTTTGTTGTTATACTTTAGAGTGTGTACTATAATCATGCCAAGTTTGACGCTTCTATGTATTACCGTTTTTACAATAAAGCTAATACAAAAATACGTTTGTTGTGTGTTGTATGTCCCTTTCGTTTTTTACTTTTTCACTTTTTTATTATTTCTTAGTTAATCCGCCGTAACATTACATATTCTGTGAAAATTTCAATTGGCTATCAATAGACAGACATATATATAGACAGATATACTAGGCTTAGTAATAGTGTCTCGTTTTTACCCTTTGGGTACGGAACCCTAAAAAGTATTGAATTCTTGTAGATTTAGAAATGTATGGAAGGTTAGTACGCTTTCACTAACACTTTTATTTCACCTCAGGTATTGCACTATAAATACACTGTAAATCATGACACTGTTTTTGATTGAAAAATAATTTGTTATTAAAATTTCGTGCAACGAAAACCAGTAAAATATGAAAGTAGCATGAAATCTAGTATGTCAAAACACATCAACATTGTACTTACCTATAAACTCAACAGGTTTCCCAAGAGTCGCTTTATACGTTGGTTTTACGAGAATACCTTTGGCACCTCTATTGTTATCCCTTAGCATTGGTCTGCAACAAAATAACTCAATGAGTACCTTTTCAGTACATTTTAAACACAATTTCCCTTTACAAGTTTTCTCGTAATAGAAAATGTCACTAACACTTTAATGCTTATTCGCAGGAAATTGCGCGGTCGCCGATTGAACATTGTAATTTTAAACATTTTCCTATTAAATTGTGTAAAACAGTAAATAAACAGTACCTATCGATGTACTATTGTTGTAAATGAATGAAGCGTTCGTTAAAAGGTTGACAAATAAGAGTACCTACTACGTAACTAAACCGATTCTTAGACGGGGTCGGGAAATTCGATAAATTACATATGCAAATGTCAGGTAGACGGTTCTCTCACCTAGTTAGATAAAGATGCATAGAATTGTCAATTTTGTTGTTTTGTCACTATACAGGGTTACGCGGAAAGGGTGTACTAAGCTGAAAGAGATCTATAATACTCATCATTATGAACAACTTTTACTATACGACCAATCCAGAAATCGCGAAATAAATATCAGCTGTTCCACAGAAAACAGTCACACACACTAGACAAAACTATGGAAAATCTTGTTTTTTCGCAATTTCAGGGTTGGTCCAATAGTAAAAGTTATTTATGAGGAACGGACCTCTTTCGGCTTAGTACACCCTTTTCACGTAACCCTGTAGATATTAAAATAAACAGGAGTATTTAAGCAGTACGTCTATAATATTCTAGTACTATTGTTCAATAAAAGTGAAAATATTAAATACTGCTGCACCTCACGGTTTCCCTCGGGAAACATACATTTTCCGGAATAAAAAAAATCCTATATTACTGTCCTGCTCTCACCTCTATGCAAAAAAAAAAAATATTCTCTGTTGCTGCGTTAAAGAGGAACAAACAAACTTTCACGTTTACTATACTATAAATGAAGTATGATGTAATGTGCTCAGTTCAATAACGGCTGAATTGATTTTGATGTTTTTTTTTGTGGAAAGAGACTCCTCAGTACTTAGAAAATGCAGAAGCTGGGAAACTTCAGGTAAAATAGCGGGTTTTTTCCCCAAGTTACTTGTAACTTTTTGAATTAGATTTAGCTACGCTGTAAGTACTTCGACCCAAAACGTATTATTGAGAAATGTTTGGAAATTGAAATGAAAATAAACCAAAGTTAGTTCATATTAACTTGTCCCGCAGGCGTAGCAGAGGCATTCGGGCGGCCTAATACTCTGTCATTAGTTTTTATTTTATAGTAATGATAGGCTTTTCATGACAATTAAATAAGCAAATAAAATATTCGGCACAATTTTGCACACATATCTGAGCTCAAACTAAGCAAAGCTTGTAGGTACTATGGCTGCCAGAGACTGATATACATACATACCTAATTATAGAGTTTTTAATTAAAACGTTATCTATGTTAAGTTTCTTAGTTTTTTGCCATATTATGTGGGAAACAAGCTAAAGGGTCACCTGATGGTAAGCAATTACCGTCGCCTATGGATACATGTAACACCACGGCATCACAGAAACGTTGTTGACCTTTAAATACTCTGTTAACAGCTCTTTCCAATAATAATTACCTGAAACGTCCGTGTACTGCGTCCGTCTCAGAGCGGGCCCCCCCGGTAGGGTCGCGGGGGGGCCTATTGGATAAAAAAGACTGCTGTTCTTGGTTCTTCTCGTCCACGCTGCTGTACGAGGAGTCACGGACTATGTACGAAGAAGAACTCTCGTGCACCTCGCGCTTTATCTCGTGCTGTTGGAAAAATAAACAACAATTACTCAACAGTTTCATACGTCAACTTTATTACTATACAGGGTTACGCATATAGACTGTACTAAGCCGACAGGAGGCCAATGAAATCATAATTACGAACAACTTTTACTTTGGGACCAATTCTGAATTCACAAAAAAAATATCAGCTGTTCCATACATTTTGTCGAGTGTCAATTACCGTTTTCTACGGAACAGCAATTTTTATTCGCGATTTCATGGTTGGTCCCATAGTAAAAGTTATTCATAATTACGAGTACAATTAGTACAGTCTATATGCGTAACCCTGTATAGTAAAAAAGTAAAAGTGTAATGCGTAACTCTATAAGTTTCAAATGGGTTTCATTGATACCTTGACAGATAGGTATCAACAGCCTCACTTCTAAAACGTAAATTAGGCATGTGTTAAATTAAATTTGCTGTCTCGTTTTCACGCATGAATATTAAATTAAAGAGAAGTTCATAGAGCAGTGCTAAGCATAGATTAACTTAACTAACGTTTCTAAGGAAACGAAAAAAAAACCAGACAAGTACAAGTAGGACTCACGCTCTGAGGGTTTCGTTGGATGAAAATTTCAAAGCGCGAGTACAAACAAAAAAAAATTATTGAAATATTGAAAGACAAACTTTGTAATGGACAATAAGGTTCTTCCATACATACCAACTACAAAATGTAAGTTTGTAATCGTAAAACAATGTTTTTTTATAAGATATAACTTCAAATTAATGACTTTCGGATTTTCCCCTTTTATATGTGCTGTTAGACCTTGCCTCTTGCCAAATTTCATGGTTCTAGGTCAACGGGAAGTACCCTATATGTTTTGATTACCTTGTGAAATCGCAAAATATGCGACATAAACGGTAATATCTTTTGATCGCATTGACTTACAATTTTTATTTTTTCACAGCTGTAAGAGACTAAAGATTCAAGTATTTGATATAAATTTCAACTCTTTAACTTTTCTAAGAAAAAGGTCTTGACAGACAGACAGATAGACAAGTAATTTTTCCTGTATCGATCATGTCATGAAACACATACAGACAGTCATAATAACTAACATTCATTAATGTTTGCCTGGTCGGGAATCAAACCCGGGATGTTTTGCGCAGAAGTCACACTAAGCCATCCCAGCCGTAATATTTATTTATAAATGTAGAAAAAGAAAAGGTTCACTTCAATACATACAAACTCGTAACTTTTCTCGGAAATCCTGTTTAAATCGACTGTTATGAAATTGTTACACTAAAGCATATTTACAAAATTTATCACCGACATATGGTGTAATTTCGTGCGTAGTTCCGAGATAAAACGCGGAAGGGCCGTAACTATTCCATTTAATGGATGAAAGTGAACCACAGGAATACGGGTAAAGTATGCGGGTCACAATATTAGTAGGTACATCCGAGGACGTTAGACTAATGGCCGAAACAATGTTCGTCCACCGAAGTTGCACGGAGGAGCCAGTGACGCGAAAACTCTATTGTTTTCAATGGTTACCATTCAAGCTCCATCTACCAAAATATCGTACATTAGAAGGGAATTATTACTTCGCCTAGTAAGTAAAAAGGTTTCTGCTGAAATGTAATGCGTTTGAAAGGCTTTTAGGTTAGCTCGTTTTACATAATAAAACCGGCCGAGTGCGAGCCGGGCTCGCACACTGAGGGTTCCGTACCACCACATAGCTTGTTAGCTACTAAAGTACAAAAATTGTGCAAAAATACAAAATCCTATCAAAGCCCAGGCGGTCACCCATCCAAGTACCGACCGCGCCCGACGTTGCTTCACTTAGGTGATCGTACGAGAACCGGTGGTGAACAGAAATTTGTCACCGACTCGCACTTGGCCATTATTTATTATTTGTTGTTATACTTTACAGTGTGTACTATAATCATGCCAAGTTTGACGCTTGTAAGTATTACCGTTTTTACATTAGAGCTAATACAAAAATACGTTTAAAAAAATACGTTTGTTCTATGGGGGACCCCTTTTGTTTTTACCTTTAGACTTTTTTTATAATTTTTTAGTTAATTCGCCGGAACATTACATATTCTGTGAAAATTTCAACTGGCTACCTATTACGGTTCGAAAGATAAACCCGTTAATATGTAGGACAGTGTCAGGATGTTTAAAATATTTAAAAAAGTGCGGTAATCCGATCTTCATTGTAGAGTTTTGTTTATACTTCCGTATAGCAGATTTGTATTAACACAATGAGTTCATCTGATTCCGATATGGATTTAACACCTGATTTCATAAGAGAAGAGGCTAAAGCAGTAGTGGAAAACCTTTTAGTTTCCTTGTATTCGTAATGAAAAGCACAGTGTTTACCTCGGGGTTAAAGACTTATTTAGTCCCTCGAACTATTAGCCCCGTCTCGGGACTAAATAAGTTACTTTCACCCCTAGGGTAACGATGTACTATTTTGAACGCGGAGTTAAGAAGAATGTTAATAAGAATGTTCAATCAAAGCTCACTCATAGATTCACAGATTTTCCTTCTCATTTCCGTTCTCTTCCGTTACTTCTCTTTTCTGTGAATCTATGAGTGAACTAAGGCTGGGCTAAGGTGGATAAAATTTGGACAGCTCTAGAGATGTCATAAAAAGAAATCGAGTTATATCGACGTAAATCTTTACACCCATAGCTCTTGTCCTAAAGCCCTGCGGCGCAGAGATAGACGGAAGCCAGTGATGGCCTGTAATCATGGAAGTCACGCACGACGGTTTACATAGTTGACAGGACTTCCGAAGTTATCACTCAAAGGGTCCCCAGGGACCATGACTATGTAACAAGTGACTAGCGATAGCTGCGACAAACTCGCAAGATCAGCCTCAAGCCGTTGAGATGAGATTACCATGTACCATGTATACTTAGGTACCTCTACCTCGGTGGTATGCGCGTATAAATTCCAAATCTTTTTTTTACATCTGAGTAGACTAACGTTTGACTGCATGTGATTTCGCCTGATGAAAGCGCTGATGCGGTCGTACATGGAGTACCTACGTTTGAATAGTAATAACCTTTAAACCCTAGTCTTGAACACTCAAGATTGTAAGGCTGTAGAAACACAAACAAAGGCAAGGCGTTCCATTGTTTTGCCATTCTAATTAAAAAAGAGGAGGCAAAACGCTTGGTGAGAATGAATGGTACTTCGATCATGTAAGGATGACGCTTAGCCCTTTGTCTGGAAGTCCGATAATGGAAAGGTGAAATTTTAAGTTTATGTTTATAATTAAGTTTAATTTAACATACTAGATGTAAAAAATGTGAAATAAAACTATTCCATTTCATAGTACAGGTTACCTATAGCGTATGTGTTCTATTTAGCCTGATCAATGTCGTTTCGACACGACACCAATCAAGTAAAACCCCTACAAGGTGCCTGTATGGATTGTATTAGGGGTCAGATAAACCAGGCTTCGTGCTAAGGCGGTCAGGTCAGCTATCTCGAAGTCACCATAAGCTCTACATAAATAATGTCAGCCCACGTGTAATTCTAGTATTCTGGCGTACCCGTAACCGTTTACCGTAAGACGTAATATATTCACGCTCATAGTCATATGCCAAGACTAAAAACGCACAAGCTAGCCCGAATTTTAGATTTTTCATTATGTAAAGTACCTCTAGCAAAAATATAAATAATACGCTACGATTTCTCTTTACACGATAACGATTTGAAAAAGAACTCGGAAAAGTGAATAAAAAATTCTGTTCCAATTAACTAACATCCAATCAAAAACAGCAGCCAATATTTTAGAGAAAAACACGGATTTCGGGGAAGAGAAAAAGGAAAATTTTCATTACGTAAAAACAAGACATTGCAGACGCGAATTGAGGAGATTCCTTTACAATAGGTAGGTAAGATACTTACTTCACTCCAATTAATAATTTCTCGCGGTACACGCTCCCGTTGTTGATACATTTTAATTTGATATTTTACCTTGTACCTACGATACAAGATGGGTAAAGATACTTACTCGACTAGTATATGTCTCGGAGTTGCTGTCGTCGGCCAACCGGTCGAGCTGCCTGTTGAAGGAGTCGCGAGTGAAGTCCGTGAACTTGTTGAGTTGAGTGTTTCTCTTAGTTTCGCGCTCCAGGGTGCTCTGCCCGAAACGCTCCGGCGTGTTAGACTCGAGGCTATACATACAAACACATGAATATAACTACACCGCTTTATAATATTGTGTGTGAATTAGTGTGGGACCGCAATGTCAACACTGTTCGCGGCGAAACAGTTTGATTTCTAAACATTTTGAGGATGTTGCTGTAACTTTGGCGTTTCAGAAGTAGATAGAATATTGATTTAGATTGAAGTAAGATTGGTTATGAGAAATTCATTAACGAAGTTTCTGCAGATGACGAATTGTTTACCAGCAAACTCCCGTAGGTACAATGAAGAACTCATCCAATAAGGTAATACCAGGTTACGCATATGTCCTGTACTAAGCCGAAAGGAGGTCATTGTACTCATCATTATGAACAACTTTTATTACGGGACCAACCTTGAAGTCGCGAATAAAAATCAGCCATTTTGTCGACTGTCGTTTTTTATGGAACAGCAGACATTTTATTTCGCGTCTTTAATGGTTGGTCCCATAGTAAAAGTTGTTCATAATGATGAGTACAATGGACCTCCTTACGGCTTAGTACAGTCTATATGCGTAACCCTGTGTAGTCCAACTATTTTATTTTTTTACAGGGCATTTCTTTGTAATGGCGATATTTTTTTACACTTAGATAATGTCTAACAAAAAACCTAGTGTCAAAATAGTTTTAATGGCTATATTCAGTGTTGTCATCTAAATAGTTTTGAGTTATCTTGTCGTTTTTTTGTGACAAAATAAGCTAGTTTGTATAATTATCTATATCTTCATTCATATATAGAAAACATGTTGCACATGTAAATTCCATGTTAGGAATAGTGAAACAAAGTTTTAGAACCTGATACCTGTTTGAGCTAAGCATTTGTCTTGTTTTTTCGACTGGATCCCAAGAGTCTCTTCGCGAATGATACGGCTTCCCACCAGGATCTCCAGCACCTGTGAAAGGACCTTCAATTAAACTATTTTATTTATTTAATTATTATTAATTGCGTTTGACCACCAACTCGCCTGATGTAAAGCTATGATGCGGTCTACGGTGGAGCACGCTTGCCTAGAAAAAACCAATTCACTCGTGATTATCAATTTTCCTTTTTTATTTATTTAATTATGATTAATTGCGTTTGACCGCCAACTCGCCTGATATATCATTTTAATTAAAAAAAATCGAATCGCTTCATAAATTAAGGAATTCTGAGGCAATAAACATAAAAAAAACAAACGAATTGAGAACCCCTTCCTTTTTGAAGTCCGTAAAAAATTGCTGTTTACATACCCTGTTAGAGCATTGTAAGTAAAGTAAAGTTATTACAAAGAGAGTGCAGTTATTATGAAGAACAGAACAACATTTTAGTAATAGGCAGACGCAAACTAAAGTTTTCAGATCAAAACGTTTAATTTATCGTCGTCTGGGAACCCTATATAGGAATCGTTTTTCATGTTCCTAATTTTATTTTATTAAGTTCCTATGTAGATAAGTATTTAGCACATCTACCTCCGTTTCACAGTTAGATACATTATACTGCTCCGTCTGAGTATTGGTCGGAGTCCAACTAATATATAAAACGTCAAAAAACTGCCAGAAAAGTAGCAGGTGTAGGGTGTGGAAATCATAAGGTTATTCGAGTAAGGTTATTCAGGTGGCGTATTTTTCAGTCGAACGATCAGTCAGAAGCGAAATTGCTACATGTGATTTATGAATTGCACGTGGAAAAACTCGCACTCATTCACAATGAAATGTACTGCACTTTATTTATTACCTTTATTTTTTTAATAATATACTCGCTTTATAATGTCTGTTATTGCCATCAGCATAAAAATTATTTAAAAAGGATTCTAACTATAGGTGTAGTAGGTACTGAAGGTATTATGCAAGCAAAGCAGTCTTTTCGCTATACGTGATTACGCATGCATTTTGTTACTAGGTATCCGGTTATTAGTGGTCTGTTAATTAGGTAGGTAAAGAGGTAAACAAAACAAACAAAAAAAAAATGCTAGGATTTAGATTTTCAATGACTACTAATTGTAATAATCTTTGACCATACTGATTGATTCATGCCCGGTTTCTAAGGTCCTTTATCGATAGTTTATCTATTCAATAGCGCTATTGATTTCATAACTTTACAAAATGCGTTTCCGAACACGCAATAATAAGTTATACCTACTTCGTTTATACTTCAGATAACTTATCTGGCCAATACTGCCCGTTTATCTATCTGATATCTCAGTATTTGATATTAGATAATATTTAGATAATTGAAAAGTTACTAAGTTACATAACTTTGTTGAACCAATAGATGGCGATAAGTTATCTATGTACCTCAGAAACCGGGCATAAGTAAAACCAAGTGTTAGAGCAATATATATGTTTATTTAAAAGCGAATTATCCTCATTTACTGGACAGCACGAAATTTAAAAAACTATTTGACCTACGAATTTGAAATGTGACAGTTTGTCCTTATGGGTTTTGAGGTCTATTAATACGAGGGTCAAGAAGGTTGAAAGTTTATATGAGAGTCTATGCGTACAAAGTCGCGTGAAATAGCTAGTTTTAGATAAACATCTATGGAGGAAAATTCAATTTTTACTCAGTTATTTGTCCTTGTAGCTAGGCCGGGTAAATATTGTAAATGAGTACGGTGCACCATGGTGGCGCTAATCGTTTTTTTTTACATTATCTTTAGGAAGGCATGAGACTACAAGGACAAAAAACTGAGTTGAATTTCCCGCCATAGGTAAAACCAAAACGACAGAAGTTTTTTTTTTTGATTAAAACAGCTGTCAAGACATTTTTGTAAGAAAGTTATAGCCAGTTGCACCCATATAAACGAAACGTCAGTCATTCGAAATCAGTTAGCAACTGTGATGCGGAGTTAGCCGCGTTGATCTAAATAAGAATGTTCAATCAAGGTTCACTCATAATTATGCCTTGAGAACTGATTTTCCTCTGAACTCATTTCCGTTTTATTTACTTCTGTTTTCTGTGGGTGAAACATGCCTTAAAGAGTCGTGGATTAAATTATCAAAATCTTGTAAATGCTTACTGGTCAGTTTCGAACGAGGTGGCGAAACAATATTTGCGTCTTTTATCCCAATCGGTCCAACATAGCAGAAGACATTGAAGCGTGTAAGGACATTAGGGAGGCAGGCTCAGATATGGAATGAGATTAGCAAAGAAAAAAAATGCTTACTAGGACTTCCAAGTCTTTTTGTTCTGTCAGCTTCGAGTGAAGACAAAGGGCTTCCTTGATCCAAGTTGTCTTGTGAATCACCGAAGGCTTGGCTGCTGTACATCTTGTAGTTAGATCGTTTCTCTACCACTCGCTTAGTTGTAGTCACTGGGCTGAACCGGTCTGTTGGACTGCTTACTCTGTGAAGAACGATATTCATTTCTTTTCATGGTAAAAGAAAGTCCAGAAATAGAGTCTCGTATAATCTCATAGTTAGATAATGTTAGATTAAAAATGCGTAGTTTAGGGTTTCGGACTGTTGGTTCCACTAGTGGGTCCAGTAGGATTTCAAGTGGTCGTGTCTCCACTGTTAAATGAGGATGGAGCTATTAGGATTTCTAAATACTTTTGTATCTACTTGGTCCCACTAGTGGGTCTAGTAAGATTTTCATGTACTCGTGTCTTCACTGCTTAAAATGAGTGGTTCTATCAGTATGGAATCCTACTGGACCCACTTGTGGAACCAAGCAGTGGATGTGGAACCAACCAACCAAGCAGTGGAAAGTGGAACATCGAAGTTTTGTTCTGTAAAATTTAGTCATTAATTTTGTATAACAAAGAGGTATTTCAAATCTATACATAATTGCTTTGACTTCACGCTGCTTTCAAGTTCTAGTGTGCAGTTTAATAAATTCATTTTACAACACATTTGCTCAAAAAGTGCACTTACGAAGCCTGTATACATCGTTCGAAAGTTAAACATTACGGATCATACAACGGAGCGTGCGGTAATGAATTTGTCCGCACGCTCAGATGTATAGCACCGTGCGTGTGATTTACGGTATTTTTTTAATTTCCATCATAATTACATAAGAATTCCACAAAAGAGTTTCATATTACGAGAATAAATAAGCTGAATGATCAAACCTCCTTGGAAGCGCTTTTGCTCAATACGTTTGTCTCAGTTTAATACTAAAGAAAAAATAAGACGAAAGATGTAGTTCTAATTTTCACCACGTGATAGTGGCGCTATTTGCATGTTCGCGCCATTTTCTTATTATATTATAGAAACTATTGTTGTGACTGATAATAAGTTATAAACAAAAATTGTTTCATTTGTAGCCTTTTTTTCTCGCAAATGTGTTGTAAAACGTTGTATGGCACACGTGCGGATTGGTTATTACAAACTCGTGACTATGGTAAGCCCTCGACTTCGTCTCGGGCTTACATTCGTCTACTCGTTTGTAATAACCAATTTACCGCACTTGTATCATAAATAACTAATATAGAAGGCTAATTAATACGAATTGCGAACTGGACTGTATTAACGCCATTCATTAGCATAAAAGCGGACGAGAAACAATAAACTCGCCAAAAAGCGAGTAAAATTCATTAGTCTAGGGTTCCGTTCTAGTTATTAGTTTATCTTTTTAAAATTATAAAACAAAATAATTTAACGAGGTCAATGTTCATTCTTATATTTTTTCCTGGAAACTTTGCCTAATTTTCTACCTATCTGAAATTCACCCTAAGGGGTAAAATGGTATTTTTTCACCCCTTAGGGGGAAATAGTATAATTTAAACTTTCTTTTGACAAACAAAAAACTAACGATGAAAAAAAAGACTTAATATTTAAAACCACACTTAAAAAAAAAAAAACATACAGTCGAATTGATAACCGCCTCTTTTTGGAAGTCGGTTAAAAATAGCGTTCTTTAAAAAAAAACAAAATGCCCTCCATTTCATACCCTATATTCAGCTATAAAAATGCTGCGTAATAGGCATGTGAACAAACTGTTTGTAGATCTTTGTCGGGTAACTCGTACGGAATGTCCCGGAAGTCTCACAACAAGGGTTCTTTTTTATCATTTTGGCACGGAACCCTAAAATGAGTAGTCATTTGCGAACGTCAGCCGCCCTATTGAGAGCTTGATTGAAAATTGATTTACAATAAGCGCTCGCACAAAATCACTCTTTCGTAGCTGGAAATTTTGGCAATAATAATAAAGGCCTGTATGTATACTATATACTAATACATACAGGCCTTTTGAATGGACTATAGATCGAATATTCAACGTACCTGTTAATTGGGCTTGACGTCCTGTTCAAAGGGCTGTCTTTTCTAGTGAGCGGACTCGCAGTCCGGCCGTCTGGACTCGTAGCTCGGTACGGGCTACTGGCCCGGTACGGACTGGTGGCCCTATTTACATCCAGACGAGAGCCATTCCCCAAATGTTTCGTTGTAATCGGACTAGCTGTTCTGTTCCTAGGACTCTCTGAACCGTATCGAAGCGTCTCCTTCTTATTGAGTCGCGAGGTCGAGTACGCAGAATCTGTGACATCGTAGCTTTTCTCTTTGATATCTGAGCCGTAGGAGGATTTATAATAATCGCTCGAATCACGTCGCTCATCACGACGATCGATAGAGCTCGTGTTGTGTTTTGTTGCAGAGTCGTACGAGTTGTACTGATTCATCGGGCTCTCCGACCTCAATCGCGTTACTGGAACCAAGATACGTTTATTAACTCTAACTTCTTGTAAATACTTGGTACTTGAGAAAACATGGTAGCTAATTACCTAAACAGAATTATTATTACAACGAATTTTAAAAAGTCAGCTTCTTTTCTTTATTTAAACTAGCGGTCCGCCCCAGCTTCGCACGGGTATAGATTATAGCCTATGTCACCCGGGGATAGTGTAGCTTCCCAACAGTGAAATAATTTTTCAAATGGGTTCAGTAGTTTCAGAGCCTATTCAATGCAAACAAACAAACAAACAATCAAATCTTTCCTCTTTATAATATTAGTATAGATATAGACTAGCTGACCTGACAGACGTTGTCCGGTCTTAGAACTGTCAAACACGTAAAGTTAAAATTGTAAATCTTATTTTTTTACACCTTGGGTTACATTATTGGAGTTTTAGAAAGGATTTCTATTTTTTTGAAAATATTATATAGCCTATGTTACCCGGGGATAGTGTAACTTCCCAACAGTGAAAGAATTTTTCAAATCGGTTCAGTAGTTTTGGAGCCTATTCAATGCAAACAAACAAACAAACAATCAAATCTTTCCTCTTTATAATATTAGTATAGATAGTATAGACTAGCTTACCCGACAGACGTTGTCCTGTCTTAGAACTGTCAAACACGCAAAGTTAAAATTGTAAAACTTATTTTTACACCTTGGGTTACACCTTGGGTTACACCTTGGGTTACATTATTGGAGTTTTAGTAAGGATCCCAATTTTTTTTGAAAATATAATATGGCAAATATGCTATGTTACCCGGCGATAGTGTAGCTTCCCAACAGTGAAAGAATTTTTCAAATCGGTTCAGTATTTTCGGAGCCTATTCAATGCAAACAAACAATCAAATCTTTCCTCTTTATAATATAGTATAGACTATAGCTGACCCGACAGACGTTGTCCTGTTTTAGAACTGTCAAATGCGCGCAGTTAAAATCGTCGTTAAGTATTCTGATTTTTTTTTGCCCAATTTGTTTAATTTTCTTTCCGTAAGAACTTTCTACACAGTATTAGAAAACTTATATAAAAAAAAGATTATTGAATTCGATAAAGTCGTTCTCAAGTTATGGCGTGACCAAGGTTAATAGGGAATCATTTTTATATATATAGATATATAGATAATATAGATACCAAGCCTGCAAACTGTATAATGAAAAACTTTAATTATAAAGAAATAGTAGTATTATGTTATAGACATTAAAAAAAAACTTGACGACCGGCAGGATTTGAATCTGCGACATCGGGTATAAGCCCTGAGCGCTCTATCCACTAAGCTACGGCCGCCTTGTTCATAATGATGGGTACTATGGACCCCTTTCGGCTTAATACATCCTTTCCGCGTAGCCCTGTAGTATCGAAGACGCATAGTTGTCATACCTGGGCTAGATATTCTCACGTACGGAGCAGGGCTGGAGCTCTCCCGGGGCTTCTTAGATCGGGACCCCACTCGAAACATGTGCGGCGAACCATGTACGTCGTACCCGTTGAAGTAGATGTACAACTGGAATAACGTAACCTAAATCACTTAGGAGTACGTATGCTAGTACAATAGGCATGATGACTAATATTTTTTTATTACCTCATAAAAAAGCTGACCATAAAAAGAGCCCATCAACGAAAACAAATTATTATTAGTTCAAAAATAAATAGGCTATAAGCTTAGAATAACTACACAAAGAAACCAAGTACATTCGCAAATTTTAAGCCATTCAAATGGCGTCATATAGACACCAAAAAAAATTGAAAAATTTTACTATGACAATTTGCGCGGTGAAATCGTACCACAACAAATCAGAAAAGCAGCATAAGAGTTATGGTGTGACATTCCACAGGTAATCCATGAATTTTCTTGCTTAAATCGTTTAAAATACCAATCGAAAAAGAATACCAAAAAAGAAAAAATACCAAAGCGAATTTGTAGCTTACGTTTTGAGAAGGCTTTGTTTGGAAACCTACCTTCTCTGAGTAGTTATTCTAAGGCTATAAGCATTTTAATTTCATGCTAGACAAAGAGCTCTCTATACTGAGCCGTGACGTCACGCTTCAGGAGCGCCATACAAATGCTATACTAATACACGCTTTGCGAGAAAGGGATAGAGCATCCCCATCCCCTCTCTATATAAATAACACATTAACAATTAATGTAACGCTTGCCAACCTGTTATTTCGTTAAATCTACGATAGAAAATACATTTAGTTACGATATAGTAATAAAAAAAATTACGGGAAAAACAATATTACACCGAGCTTTATGTAGAGTACTGAAAGGAAATTAATTTTCTAGGAAACAACAGCGGATACACATCCGCTGTTGATTGAAGCAACAAGATTAAAATGGTTTTTAGCCTTATCCGTAAAGTAGGTAGAACGGACAGACGGACAGACAGACAGACAGACAGACATTGTAGGCTTAGTAATAGGGTCCCGTTATTCCCTTTAGGTACGGAACCGTAAAAAAATCATCAGCCTCTATTAAAAAAATATATTAATGTCATCTGAAACTTGTTGGAAAGATGTAGGTACGTACCTAGTGCTAAAAGTTCTATAGAAATTGGACGTCCATGATTGGCGCGAACTTGCGCAAGATAGAGAAGAATGGTTTTTTTTAGTATCGGAGGCCAAGACACATTTTGGGTCGCTGCGTCAACATAAGTAAGTAAGTATCTATAAGTAAAACGAGTTGCGCAGATTCTAAAAATATATAACAATAGTTAACAATACTATAAAATATAATAGTTTTCTAGAAATAACCAAAAGAGTGACGACGTGCCACGAGAGATTCGTGTGCTCCGTACCCAAAGGGTAAAAACGGGACCCTATTACTAAGCCTACGATGTCTGTCTGTCTGTCCGTATGTCTGTCCGTCTGTCCATCCGTCTGTCCTACCTATTAACGGCTGTATCTTTCGAACTGTAATAGATAGCCAGTTGAAATTTTTACTAATTTTAATTACTTATAATTACTTATAATATTTTAAAATTGTAATTACTATATGTAACGTTATGGCAGAATGACTAACAAATAATAAAAAAGTCAAAAAAGTAAAAACGGAAGAGGGGTCTCCATACAATAAACATATTTTTTTACGATTTTTGTATTAGCTCTAATGTAGAAACGATAATACGTACAAGCGTCAAACTTGGCATGATTATATTAAATACCCTAAAATATAAGAAATAATTATAAATAATGGCCAAGTGCGAGTCGGTGACAAATTTCTGTTCATTACCAAGTTATAATTGTGTTATAGTACTCTACTACAACACAATTATACTAGTCCTAATTTTGTAAGGCGTTATAATAACTGGTAATTCGGTTACTTGGACAGCCTTATTGTATTTTGTGGTGGTAGGGAACCCTCAGTGCGCGAGTCCTACTCGTACTTATCCGGTTTTTTTAGTAGATTATTACATACCCGATGTTTCCCTGGAGCTTTAGGCATGAATGTGGCTCGATACTTGGTTGCAGATAATTTCTCAAGGGCGCACATGACGCTCCTCTTGTCGTGGACTATATCTAGCTGGAGGTCTCCTTTGACACCGCAGCCGCTGGTGTCCAACTCGAAGGAGTGAGGCTTGAGGGGCTCGGCGCCTTCTAACGCACCGGGACTGAGCCGCACTCCAGCTGGGTCGAAAACTTCACAGGTGAACGGCCCTCCCTAAAGAATAAAATATAGTATACTAGCTGCGCCCCGCGGTTACACCCGCGTAGTGATGACAAATGGTGATGATGATGATGAAATGCCTATGTCACACTAGTTCGGTACGGTTCTAGGGTAATGCTGGATTCCCGTATACAATATTGAGAATCAGAATGAACTTAGATAAATTACAAAAGAGTCATCATCGTTTGATCACCTGAATGAAAATTATTCCAAAATCAAATGTTTACTTGGCTAAATCATCATATTTTATTTGACTTTATCATTATTTTTTTTTTGTTATCTATACTAATATTATAAAGAGGAAAGATTTGATTGTTTGTTTGCATTGAATAGGCTCCGAAACTACTGAACCGATTTGAAAAATTATTTCACTGTTGGGAAGCTACACTATCCCCGGGTAACATAGGCTATATTATATTTTATTTTTAAAATAGGGATCCCTCCTAAAACTCCAATAATGTAACCCAAGGTGTAAAAAAATAAAATTTACAATTTTGACTTTGCGTGTTTGACAGTTCTAAGACAGGACAACATCTGTCAGGTCAGCTAGTTTATAATAAATTAAAAATAAACGAAGACCAATTGAATGAGTTGATTGATTGATGGGAGAGGCCTTTGTCCGGCAGTGAACGTCATTTGGCTGAAATGGTGATGATGAATTGAATGAGTTAAATCAGGGCCCCGATTCTACTAAACAATTTGTTTTTAAATTGTAATTGTTGCCATTTTTAATTATTAAATAACTAGCTGCGCCCCGCAGTTTCACCCGCGTAGTGATGAAAAATGGTGATGGTGATGATGATGATGAAAAGTAGCCTATGTCACTCTTTGGCTCTTGAACTATACCCATGCAAAAAATCAGGTCAATTCGTTGTTCCGTTGCAGCGTGAAAGAGGAACAAACAAACCTACAAACCAACAAACAAACACACTTTCGCATTTATAATATTAGTATGATTACCTCAAAATTTATATTTTTTTATACTAGAAAAATAAAACCACCTAATATTATAACTTAGTATAAAAAATATTAAAAACTAAAATTTTGAGGCAATTATTTAAAAATTAAAATTGAAACAATTACAATTTAAAGACAATTTGTTTAGTAGAATCGGGGGCTAGGAGGTATGATTTCCATACAGCAGTCAAAAAGCTTACATGGTCTCCATGTTATTGCTGTATTGTTTATCAACTTATCAACTACGAGTACAATTAATGACCACAAAAACTATAAAAAGAAAATGTCCATCTATTTTAATGTTACATTTTATTGCAAAGCTTGAATCGGGATCTAAAATAATATTTCAATAAGCAGCCGTCACAAACCAAGCCAGCCGGCGAAACTTCGCTTGAGTAATTTCAATTCCAGATGGCTAGCTAAATAGTTCTTATAACGATAAGTTTAAATGGTATAAAGATAGTCTCGAATAAAAATGCTTTTTACTTTCTTGAATTTAGAATATTTCAGCAGTTGCAGAATTCTAGATCAGTATAATTTTTTATCTATCCTTGTGGCAGTTAATTTTGTCTTACTAGCCACAATTCTAAAAGATCCATGCAAAGATACGGTAAATTTGGTTTCCAAAAGTGACCATCGCAAATGTAACATTGCGTGTTACTAATTATAAAAGCAGCAGAACAAAATTTGCTTTATTAGAACTGCTGTATAGATAACGATAATTAATTTGGACGAGTAACACATTTAACTACACACATTTAAATACGCATACACAATAGAGCATGATGATGCATGATCTAGTTTTAATTTGTGGGCTTATAATCTCCTTGCCTGAATATGCTGGCCTTTATACGTGATGGCAATAGTCCAGGTGCCGGCTTCATCAGGCTGGAAGGTGGCGCTTGAAGCAGTGGTCCCAGGTGCAGATGGCGGGGGGTGCCTCGGTTCTAAAGGAACCGCTCGGCCGCTTGGCGAATGAGCAGTCACGTCGATGTCTTGTCGTCTTGGTGCACCTGTTTCATTCAAAGAATATTTATTAGGATCGGAGTTTTTTTTTATTGTTTGTAAATAATTCTTTGAAATGTCCTACTTTATTTTTTGCATTTCGTACCCAAAGAGTGTAAACGGGACCCTATTACTAAGCCTACGCTGTCTGTCTGTCTGTATGTATGTCGTTCTGTCTGTCTGTCCGTCCGTCCTACCTTTTAACGGCTGTATCTTTTGAACCGTAATAGAGATCTAGTTGAAATTTTCACAGAATACTCAGGTAATGTTACGGCAGATTAACTAAGAAATAACAATAAAGCCAAAAAGTAATAACTAATGGGGATCTATCCTCCATACAGCAAACGTATTTTTGTATTTGCTCTAATGTAAAAACGGTAATACGTACAAGCGTCAAACTTGGCGTGATTATAGTACACACTCTAAAATATAACAACAAATATTAAATAATAACCAAGTACGAGTCAGTGACAAATTTCTGTTCACTACCAAGTCGGGCGTGGTCAGTACTTGGATGGGTGACCGCCTGGGCGTGATGTTGTCATTATGGACTGCCTTTTGTATTTTGTGGTGGTACGGAACCATCAGTGCGCGAGCCCGACTTGCACTTGGCTGGTTTATTTTGAAATGTTTTGTAAATAATTCTGCGAAATATCTTACTTACATTTTGTTTTTAGTTACCTGTGGCACTGACTAGAACTTCGACGATACTGCCCGCCGCACACGGTGCCATGCCAGGGGGCGGCACGGACACCAGCCGTGGCAGCACTCTGAAGAAGTACCTTCCGTCTACTCTGCATTATAAAAGAAAATACTTTGTCACTACGAACAGTACGAGTTTATTATTATTTATTTAAGGGGTTAACACAGCGACAAATTTTCATAAAACTTTGGCGCGCCAAAATTTTGAACGTAAAACCTTTTTGTGTTTTGTTTCGATATCCTAATAAGCTTTTATTTGCTCTGACAGCTGCAATTACATTGTAAAAAGCCGAATGAAAACCACGAACTCTGATCACTTTCGCTAGGTTTTTGCCTTTTTACAATGTTGTTGCAACTGCCAGAGCAAATAAATGCTTGTTTCGAGTTTACTTTTACATAATTGAGGACAAGCTGATAACTAAAAAAAACAAAAAAAGTACGGATTTTTATTTTATTTTCAGTTCCCGACATGTCCTTGAAAACACACAATACAATATAGGTATACCTAATTAGGCATAATACTAGTTTTGGGTTGAAGATGTTTTGAATTTGTTGCTGACTTACCGCCTAAAGTACAGCCATTGTACTTACCAGGGGCCTTACGGACAACAGCTAATTGCGGCACCTAATCCGCTCAGTTGGAAAATCACGCGACCGCAAACCGTATCTGGGCGCGATAAGGTACACGTTCGCGTGATTTTCCAACTAAGCGGATTAGGTGCTGCAATTAGCTGTTGTCCGTAAGGCCCCTGTACTAGCCTGTACTTACTAAGTAAGTAGGTGTAAAGTAAGTTCAGTAAATGATTTTACGTACATACAAAAAAGTTGGTAGCGAAAAGTGAATTAAATTATTTTTATGGCAGTACGTATAAAACAAAAGTTCCTAAGAACAAAAAAATTATGTAACACGAATGAAGTGGGTCAATCGACAATGTCAAGAAACAAAAATACGTATTCACAAGTATCATTATCATCATCATCATCATCATCAACCTTTCACTGTCCACTGCTGGACATATAGGCCTCTCCTAATGCACGCCACTGAACTCGTTCAACAAGTTCACAAGTATGAATGCAGTTATTTCCGAGGGTTTCGCGACGATTCCACACTTCACCGCCACGACCTGCTTGAAATCCAGTCATCAAAATAAAATCTAAAACCCGACGCAGACCTCAAAGACTTGTGGACACCATGAGCATAACTACTGCGTACAAAGAAAACTTTCAAAAAACTTGGTATTTTGTCGAAGGTGCGGCGGTACTTCACATCAGGGCAGCTTCTTAATCTCTACCAATCTCTTTTTATCTCTTTTTTTCTCTACCAAGCTCAGATCCGATCATGTTTGGAGTACTGTTGTCACCTTTGAGATGGTTCGGCCAAGTATCAGTTTGAGGCTTTAGATTCAATAGAAAAACGAGCAATAAAGCTCATTGATGATGAAGTGTTGGTTGGAAAGAAACTTCAGAATCTGAATCACCGGCGTAAAGTGGCAAGCTTGTCGGTATTTTATAGGATTTTCCACGGAGAGTGTGCAACGGAACTTCACGAACTTGTTTCCCCATCACCTTTTCATTACCGGACGTCCAGACAAACGGCAAGGCGTCACCCTTACTTGGTCGAAATACCATTTATTCGCACCAAGCGTTTTGACAGCAAAACAATGGAACGCCTTGCCCCTGTCTGTGTTTCCGCAGCATTACAATCTTGGAGTGTTCAAGTCTAGGGTTAATAGGTTATTACTGGGCAAACGTGCTCCATCTTCGGCCGCATCATCGCTTTCCATCAGGCAAGATCACGGTCAAAAGTTAGCCTAGTCCGATGTAAAAAAAAAAAAAAAGATTTCTGACATCCATAAAAAGATTTCTGACATCCATCATCTAGTTTACCTGTGACCATGGACACTGTATAATGTTCGAAACGTCTGAATTTAAAATAATTTAAAACAAAGGTGTCTACGCGATAAAATCCGTGTTTAATTTCAATAGGAAACAAGTGTTTAAGCGCTCTTTAAAATGAAACTTTATAGTTCTATCTGTACTCCACAAACAGCTCGCCCATCTTTCTCTCTACATATACAAATGGCAATAATTTCATTATAGGTGCTCGATTACCTTATTTATGTACCCCTCATAAATGGTAGATTTAGTACACTATTTATGTGACATCTGTTAAGGAACGGGGTCAGGGAGAAAGTGCGATAAACAACTTGAAATAACGTGACGTTGAGAAATGTTGGTCTCATTGCTCGCTGAAAAACGGCAGGTACGAAAAATTGGGTAGGAATGCGGGTGATTTGTGGTACGATGCTACCTATAATTTTCCTACAAGAAGACAACCTTGTCAATGTTTTTACTCAAAAATACTTGTAATGTTGTCATTATTTTGACAACCTTCTTTGGGCAAAGTCGATCTTTCCGTGCCACTCGAAAAGGCGCCAGCAAAGTTGTATGGATTTTCATTGCTGGTGAGTTTTAGCCACCAGCAATTTCCTACGAAAACCGAATTATCGAGTTTTGTTTCAAAAATAGTTCAGTGCAATAAGATTTTATTCATATTTTGGCTGTATATTAAAGAAGGTAGTAAAAAAGCGCGGGAACGAGACAAAAGCGCGACACGGTGTTTTTTTCTTCAATATTCCAATTATACTGTTTCCCACTAATTTATTTTCGTGTTATTTACTTACTTTACTTTTACATAATGGTACAATCAAATAAAAAGATTTAATATTTTTACACAATAATTTGATTTTTCTTTAAATTGTACCAGGACATCAGGAAACATCAGGAGTCGACAGCGAGCATGACTTACCTAATATCCTCGACAGTAAGGACGATCTCGTGCATACCGGCGTGCTCAGGTACAAACTCGCCCGCCCCACGTGAGTCCAGCTTCAGCCGCGACTCCTGCTCCAGAGGGTTCACGATGGACACCTTCACATCCGATATTGAGAGATCGTGCGATATACTCTCGATTTTGATGAAGGTCTATAATTAAAAATAATAACAGTTACCGTCACTGAACACCAGGTGAGCTGTAGTCAAACGCCTAGCCTATCGACCATAAAAATTATGTATTAATGGCTGGGTCACTAAAATCACAAAACAGTTTGTAGCCTGCTCTATTTAATGAGGTTTTAAAATTGAAGACTAAAACTAGTTTAATACCATCATACTAAATTCATGCTTGGGGCGCTCAAATCACAAAACAGTTTGCAGCCTGCTCTAGCTTATGTTTTTTTTTTTACTAAAACAAAAACTAGTTTAATACCATCATACTAAATTCATGCTTAGGGCACTCAAATCACAAAACAGTTTGCAGCCTGCTCTAATTGATGAGGTTTTAAAAATTTAGGACTAAAACTAGTTTAATACCATCATACTAGATTAATGCTTGGGGCGCCCAAATCACAAAACAGTTTGCAGCCTACCCTAATTGATGAAATTTTAAATATTTAGGACTAAAAAGAAATTAGCCCTTTATTCATATATTTCGTCACCACGCTTTTTGACAGCACATTAAACAAACCTGTCAAAATTCGTAATCAAAGTCAAAGATATCCCGATATTGATAAGATTGTTTTACCTACCCTCTAATGTACGACGAAAAATTTTTTTTATTTTAAGTTATATTCTCATGTAAGTGAAATGTATTTCTTTATGAGAATAATAAATATCTTTAACCACAAAGTTAATCCATCGTTAAAATAGGTGAATAGTGAATGGCATGTAAAATTTGTACGTGAATTTAAATTGGCAAAGAACGTCCCTTGTATAGTTAGTAACAGTATTTAAAGTCAAAAGTTGAACTTTAAAATTTAATTTCCGTTCTGCCAAACTTTGTGCAGCGAGAGCACCTGTAATTAATTCACTTTTGGCTTGTTCTCTATCGGAAGGCTTCGATGGCACGCTATTCTGACTTTAAAATTGAGCTCTTAATTTTTATTCGCGAACTTTTCGGAGCGATTAAATGAAGAGTTATAAAGTTACCACGGAGTATCTTTTTATAAAAAAATTAAAAAATTACGATGTTGTATTTCTGTAATTAAGTAATAAAAATTTGAGATCTATTTTAAGCAACAACAACACTTTCGTTTAATAAGCAACTGGACAAACTATTTTTTATTGCCTTATAATTTTTTTACCATAAATAGAGCCGAAGACAGAAAACAAAATTGAAATGTGTTCAAAAAATTTATAAGCATACAGCCAAACTGAGCGCACTATGCTTACAAATGACTTCACATGCAAGTACGCCATACAAACTCTATATACTTACACTCATCTTGCGGAAAAGGAATAGAGCATCCCTTCCTAATCCGAACAAAATATTTAATCGCTTATGTCTCAGAAATGTATCATCCGATTTAAATAGTTTCTTCAGAAAGTGAGTAAGATAGTGAGTGAGATAGTCAGTGAGTAAGATAGTCAGTAAGACATTTAACTAATTATATTTTTCACTAAGCCTGTTATAATAATAAAAACACGTCTAATAATACGCTGTACTTTGTATTTTAAACTTTTCGCCTAGAACTGAGCGGGAGCGGGAACTGTCTTTCACATAAGGCCGGAAGACACTGTTAGCCTCTTTCTTGGTAGTTACCGCTTAGATAGATTTTAAAAGGACTTACGGGCTCCCCAACTCGACCAGAAGTAGAGTCCAGGGCAAGCCGCAGCATATCATGAATAGGTGGTCTCGGAGGCACGTTGCGGAACTGAGAAGCCCATGCCATGACTCCCAGCTGATCCACGTCACTTTGGCTCATGTCCTTAGCTGATAACACTGGTTGAACACCTACAAAATAAACAAAGGCATGTCATAAATAACAGTACAGAAGGCAACTGTGTCAACCATGCGGAGCCAAAATCCCCAACACGGGGAAGAAGAAAAAAAACAGTACAGAAGACACACTTAGATCTGTGACTCCTGAGTGTGACTCACTCCAAATCACGGAAAAGAAAAAAAAACTCTCAAAACTGACATTAAATACCGCCAGCAAGTTAGTTCCGCTGTCAATTGATAGTAAGCTTGAGTATTTGTATTATCTTTAGACCTTAAACGGTCTATGGGCAATCCAAAACTTCATAAATACCTACAAGTGCCCGAAGCGCGCGTGCAGGCAATTATCTGCGCGCGAGTACTTCTTTTGCTCTGATCTGAGCGGGCTTGAGGTTTGGAATCGCAGTGAGACAGAGGTTATTATAGTTTAAAAATTACGCGTTGACTCGAGAACCATCTCCTTTTTTTTGTCGGTTCAAAACGGACATAGGAAGTCACTTTGACACCGTTAAAAACGATGTAATATCAATGTATTAGAGATTATGAATTAGAGATGTTTTGTATTAGATAAGCAGGTGGACTTTGGGTCAGTGGAAATACCCGTGATCCACCTATCAGATCACAGGTCAGTGTCAGTACTCATTGTCCAACCAGATGAACTAGCTAGGTAAACCACGGGTAGGGAACCGTTTAGTTATACTCTATTACAAAAATCCAAAGAACCAGAGTCACCGACATAGCTGTTAAAATTTGCAAGTTGAAGTGGCAATGGGCAGGCCACATCGCTCGAAGAACCGATAACCGATGGGGAAGAAAGGTTCTTGAGTGGAGACCACGAACCGGAAGACGCAGCGTAGGTAGGCCTTCCACGGGTGACTAGATGCACCGATGACATTGTGCGAGTCCCTGGCATCCAGTGGATGCAAAAGGCAGGCTGTCGTTCAGTGTGGAGGTTAAAGGGGGAGGCCTATGTTCAGCAATGGACGTCTTCTGGCTGATGATGATGATGATGACTCTATCACAGCAAACTTCACACTAACTATATAATGCGAATAATATTATAATGCGAAAGTGACTATGTTATCTGTCTGTTTTTGTTACCTTTCCGCGGCTAAGCCAATCATCTTAAAATTTGGCAAAGATATACGGAATAAGGATGTAGGACACTTTTCAAGTAAAACTGTGGGGCACAGCTAGTTTCTAACATCCGTGATTCAAACCCAAATCTGTAATTCAACTAATCCTAAAACCACATCACATTCATACGGGAAATTGTTTATAGATAACATCCTATTCCATTCCGTAAGTTGGATTCGACGTAGCATTATCAACGCCGTCACACTCACCTTATCACAACATGTGAGCTATATTTAAATTGTTTCTAAAGTTGCTAATTTAGTTAGTGTTGCCAGATGCGTGTCCTGAATTTTAAATTGTCTCACGCGTTTGTGAATTGATGTTCTGGGGAAGTTTTGGCGCCAACGTGAAAAAAACATGTCACCTCATTGTATTAGTTATGCGTCGCCGTCATAACTTGTGTTATTTTGTGCGTTAGTGTGTAATCAGTTTTATTTTTTTAAATTAGAACAGCTTTCAAGGCATTTTTGTAAGAAATTTGTTGTAGCCAATTCGGTATCTAAAGTTTTTTTTTGTATTTTTTTTATATTTTTATTTCGTAGATAAGTCTATTTTAAGAAACAAATTTCAATATTTTTGTTTTCTATTGAGTAGTTATTTTACAATATTTTTTTGAAAATTGAAATTATGTGACGTCACCATATAGCACAAAATTTCGTTACGTTGAGAAGTCTAAAAAAGCACCCCATATTGGCAGCCCTGAAAAAAACCAGACAGTCAAACCACAGAAATGAAAAAATATTCTATTCTGTGTGACGAACAGTGTGTCAAATGTATAATATTTTTATTCTTAAAAGGCACAGAAAATAAAATGCTACACCGTGACGTCATTTAGAGGTCAATTAAAGTCAAATGATTTCTTAGTTTTATGTTAAAATAAATGGCATCTTATCGTTTTAAAGGGTCAGAGTAGAAAAATAAGGGTTAGTAACATAAAATCTCGAAATGGTTTTGGAACTGGCATAGGTTAATTTTTTTTAGCATACCGAATTGCACCCATATAAACGAAACGTCAGTCATTCAAAATCAGTTAGAAACTGTGATGCGGAGTTCGACGCGTTGCTCTAAATAAGAATGTTCAATCAAGTTTCAGTCATAATGCCTGATAACAGAATTTTCCTTCTCGTTTCCGTTCTATTTACTTATTTTTTCTGTGGTAATAATGGTGGATTATTGTTTATTAAGAGTTCTTGAACGTGTTCGAGTGTAGACAAGTGATGTAATGAGGTGCAATTAAAAATACATGTATTTTAGTGATGTTTTCAAAACCCCACAGAAGCCTCTAGTAAGGCCTCCACCACTTTACTAGGGCATGACTTGGACTTGACCGTGACTTACTTTAATCATTTCTGATCCAGCGCCAACCTCACCCACATCTAGTTCCGTAGAAATCATCTACACAATTCATTCAAGTGGATAAAATATAATGATTTTAGTAAATTACCAAGTTTCTTGGCAGCGTCGATGGCCATCTGATTGTTCTCCTCCCACCGAGTGGGGTCCCGTCGCAGTCTGCTGGCCGGCGGAGCGGGGCCACCCAGTGACCGCACCAGCTCGTTGCTGACTCGCCCGTCATTCCAATCCGTCTAAAATAGTAATAATTAATAGAGAACTGAGTGATATGATGAATAAGCGATATTGCCCGAACGGTAACATGTGCGGTTTACAATCTGACGGCACCTGGTTCAATACTCGGGCCTGCACCAATGACTTATTTTAGTACCTAATTAAATTATCTGCAGTGCTATGTCATCTCTCAAAAACGGCGAAGGAAAACATCGTGAGGAAACCAATATGTCCAAGTACCTTAAAAGTTATTTTTATGCCATAGGTGGCAAACGACAAGAAAGAGAGAGGCCTATACCCAGCAGTGGGATAAAGAAGGCTGTGGATGATGATGATGCTGATGGTGGCAAACAAATTGACAGGCTGTCTGAATCATGGTAAGTGATCATCGTCGCCTATGGATACCTGCAACACCAGGGGCATCACAAATACGTTGCCGATTCTTAAAGACTCTATTAACAGCCCTTTTGAAGAACCCCATGTTATAGTTCCTCGGGAACGCCACAGGAGTCATTCCACAAATACACTCATTTCACGTTTGAAGGCGTATGATATTCACCAACATGCACTGAGTCAGTATGGTGGATTTTCGCCCATCCTCTCTCTGTCTAAGAGAATACATATTTTAAGAATAAAATTCGCCAACCTAAACAGTTACACCACGGGACCTATAGAACAACGAGTTAACACGACACCTTTTTCGTTTACCCACTAATGTATTTTTGCTGTTAGGAAATAAATGAGAAAGCATAATGACCACCTATTCATTCCGGCCTCCTGCCATTCGGCATGAATTTACATTTCGCTTTAGTCGCAAAGCCTGGCTTTTGGGAGGTATTAGCTATACAGTTTTGGAGAATTTTCGTTGTTTATAACTGGGTTGCGTGTATTTAAGGTATTGGAGGTAAGGTAGGATTGGAGGTAAGTTAGGATTGGAGGTAAGTTAGGATTGGAGGTAAGGTAGGTATTTTGAGCTTCAACATGAATTGTCACGAATTCCAGAAAAAATAAAATAATAAAAAAAACGAGAAAACGCGCTTTTGTCGCTAATCCTGAAGATCCTGGTAAGGATAATGGTACAAACTATTTAATTATTGCATTATCATCGGTCCTTGATACCTAAGTGTGCAAAATTTCAATTTAATTCGACGTTTTGAAGTAGTTGAAAATTAAGTTCAATGAGTCCGTTACATACATACATACCAAGCAAATAAAAGCGTGTTAAAAGCGGAATAGTTTTCTATGATCATCATCAACCCGTCGTCTTTCGTTTGGTTAGTCTAAAACCAAACATTATGAAAAATAAAGAATAAAAATGATCAGTAACGATTCTCTTAACATTTGATACATTGTCAAACACGCTTACGGTAAAGTTGCTGATCGGTCGTTCCAGCCTCGAGTTGACCCAATCCAGGGTAGACTTCAACCCAGCTGAGCCTGGCTTCATGAAGTAGGACAAGTAGGTCATGCCAGAGAGCTCGTCTAGCCACGGCGAAGCCAGGTATTCAGGTTCCAGGACCATCGGCACGTCGAGCTCGCGGTGGGCCAAGCGCATGGCGCGGCGACAGTTCTCCACTGCTTCATGACGATCTGTGAGAAGTTTTTTTTTGATATGTAAGCAACACGATATTGTCGTTTTCTTTTTTGATTCCAAGGTCAAGAGAGTTGAAACGTTAAAACGTATTTCCCATTAAATAACAGTGCATGTACCGATAGGTAATCATTCTAAACAACCACACACTAAGTGCCGATCTCGTGTTCACATAAATCAGAGTTATTTTCACAAGCAAAATAAATGATGGACGATCGTGTTGCTTGCAAATAAGTCTTCATGAGCTGCGGTAGTTTACTAACATAGCTACGAGTGCATCCATGAAGCTCACATCGAACTCTACGAGAAGAAAACTTGCCAAGTTCCAAGGTTCTTTGTTACCCGTGTTATTCAAAAAGTCGTAGAACCGTTGTTTGTCTAGACGGATTGGTAAGCAATATTTTTTTTCTAAGAAATGCCGTAATCGCAAATTGATATATGGTTACGGCATGGTTACTTTTTAAAAGCGCTGTGTAACAAAGGGTGCGTAATCGGATTACCCGAGGCGCTTTGTACCGTGTAATGAACACTGTCATAATCACAGACCTGGTCATAATCAATACCTACTGACTTAATATAATATCAAGATAGTAAGAGGATAGGTATTTGAGTAAGCTTAATGCGTCTTAACTTCACTGGTTTATTCAATTTTAAAATTATAATTGTTATTTTGTGACACGACGAGATCGTTGTGATGCCCAGCTCATAATATTTAATTATACTAAGATGTTGTAGTCGGCCAATCAATAAATGATATTCTGTTCTATTCTATTCTATTCAAGTAAGCAGCAGGGTCACCTAGATCAGACAAACAAGCAAGATATGGTAAGGTAGCGTAGCGGGTGCAAACGCATCTGGGGCTCGATTTTTGATTCGCTCGTCGTATGATTTCGCACGAAAATATCATGCGCATTGAAAGATCTATAGATAGAAAGCAAATAAGAATGGTTCAAACCGCTCGTTGCGTTAGCGAGTAATAATTATTATTTAAAAAATTCGACTTTTGTTTGGGATTTCGATTAAAAGTCAGTTAATTTGTATGGTTTTGCATGATATTTTCGTGCGAAATATCATACGAGCGATCAAAAATCGAGCCCCTGGCCTAAATCATTCTTGATGCCTCAAGTCGAACTCACTCTAAAGATGACCTTGGCCCTTATTTTGTAAGTGGAATATTAGTTAGTTTATTGGTGTCGTTGCACATTTCTTAGTGTGCGTTAAAAATGAGTATGAGTATGTATTAAGTGGTTTAGCGGTATAGTGAAAAAAGTGTGAGAAACCTTACTATGTATTATATTATCTAAGTGGGAAACACTGAGACATTTGAACACGAACAATAAATTCTATTAAGGTATATCTCCCTTGTTTATCTGATCTGAGGTAAGTACTAAGTGTCATGATAATAATAATTATAATTATATAGGTAGGTAGGCCATAACGACACATGCTTTGGCAGAAAATGTTATTTATATATCTTTTTTAATATAAATTATTTTTATGAACATTAACATTAACAACCTGGCATTAGGTTAAAATCATATTCATATAAATGAAAATGAGACATTTTAACACGAACTATAATTGTACTAAGGCATACCTACCTTGTATCTCTGATCTGAGGTTAACAACTTTGTCTAAATCTTTGCTAAGAATAAGTTATTTTATATTACCTATATCATTTATTCCCATAGTAAGGCCTTAATATTAAATGGCCGCTTTGTCTCTAGCTAATTATTAACTCTGTTAATTAAGACGGTTAGTTTCTCTAAAATAATAAAAATAAAAAATAAAATAAGTAAGGTATTATTCAGTAGGTATGTACTAACTGAGTTCTCTCCAGTGCGGGAAGATGCCAGGTTTGCAATGATCGACCAAGGCGGAAAGCAGAATGCCGCTATTCCAGTCAGTCGTCAAGTTGTTGACGCGGCACTCAGGAAGCGAGGACTGAAGCCACGACAGCATCAATTTTCTGAAAACCACCATTGAAAAATTTATTAAACGTTAAGAACAATTCCAATAATAATTTATGAGCAATAAGGTTCAAAATGTATACGGTTCTAAAGACGGAATTATTTATTCAATCTTCAATTTGTCGATCGTGTTTTAAATTTTTCCTTGGCTCTTTGAGGATTTTGTTGCTGCTCTATAGGGTTGCTCTTTTAATTAAATTATCTAATTATCTTCAATTCAATAATAAGTTAAGAGCCGTAATACAAAACGCATCGTTCAATACTAGGAATCTGGATTTTCGGGCATAAACCAAAAAAAAAACTCTAATTGTCAAGACGAATATAAAACAAGTAAAAATAACAATAAAATTATAATTTATTTTATGTCAATAATTTTGCGAAATCCACTCTCAAACTTTTTCTCCGTGAGTTACAAATACAAAAACAAAGCCGGTATCGGGGGTATTAAAAGAAAATTCAATGTCATACTTATTTGGTGGGGATACCATTAGAGTCAAATGTTTTAATTAATCGTTGAATGAACATATTTTATCGAATCCTTTTAGATAAAATCACGTAGCCTACACGTATCTCCATCGAGATCGTATCGCCAATAATCTTTATTGCCCAATCACTGACCACTAAACACGCCAGATAGCCGCCGCCTGCGCAACGGTGTCCCGCTAATTGTGATCTTACGCCAAACAAACATTTTCAGCTGTTTAGATACAGTTAGAATACAAATCCAAGGCTGTTCAAACTGAATGTAGGTAGACGCTTACGTCACTTTGTCTTTAAATTATTTTTATTCGTGGTCCGTCTGGAGTAAGATCACAACTTTATTTTAAGGTGGCAATTCGTCCTCTTAAGGTGGAAACGCTGGATGCCGCTTCCAACCGGCCCTTTTGGAGATCGGTGCGAGGCATATGTCCAGCAGTGGACGTCCTAAGGCTGAAATGATGATGATGATAAATTCGTCCCCTAAATTTCACATATTTTTGATCAGCCAAAACTTGAAATAATTATTGAAATTGAACTTGAAATTCATATTATCCTAAAAGTAAAGAAGAAAAGTTGCAAAAAAATAATCTCATAATGATTATATATTTTTGCGATTTTTTTGGGTAGGTAAGTAAATAACTGACTTAATTCCTAGGATGGCTGAAATTAATTAATTTACTACAGACAGTCGTACAAAATATATGAGATTTCATAAAGTGGATTTTATTTTGCGACAGACAACAATAAGTGAGTTTTAAGCCAATTAAAGCAGGCGGGTAATTTATTATCATATATCATGCACGCTTCACGGCATGTTAGCTTATAAAACTTATTAGATAATTCAATGAAAAAAGTTGGAAACAATACTTCCTTGGGGAATGATAAATGAACTCATCAACCATAGTTATATTGCAATTCATTGTTACATTTTTGTATATAGAGGAGCTTAAAGTTCACAGTCGCGTTGAAATAACTATAAGAGCATCTGTTATAAATATTAATAAACATAGAGGTTTTTCTTTGAATAAAGGATATAAAGGAGTAAGCACATGGAAGCAGGGTTCAAATTAGTAGCATTAAGGCATTTAAAATCAAAGATAATATAATTGTGATTGTTTAAAATAGTAGAATAAAATTTACCTTGGTGGGAACTTGCTTTTACCGATTTGATAGCGCACGATGAGAGACCAAATCAGTCCTAATACAAGCTTCAGGTTTCCGTTCACGATGTCCGTGTTACCTATAAATAAAGAATTAAAATGTAATTTCTTTTCATGCTTCTGTTTTTTTAATTTTTTTATTATATATTTATAATTATATAGAATAGCCATCACTAGGCAAGTATTGAATGCAGCTTGACCGATTGAATCATGATCAATGTTTTTTTTAATTTGTAAGTAGTTTTCATAGCCTTAGTTTTTAGCTATGTTTGATCAAAAGCAGTCCAGTTTAAAAAGTCAAGAGCTCTTTTCCAAATTGGTCGTGTGGGTAGTTAAATTTTAATTTATACTTAAATCTTACCAATATTGACGAGCTTGACCCCATCATCTTCTATGGCTTGCAGTGCGGTGGTTACGTTTTCCAACTTATGGTGCTGGTTGGTGGGATTCGAGCTCCAGCCTTTGAGCCTTCGCCCTTGGAGCGCCTCTACTAAAGCGCAGAGTATCGTCCCGTCGCGCAGATCTTCTACTAGATCTACCACCTGGGAAAATTAAGAAGAAAAACAACTACAACATGGCAACTCAACAACAGCTTCAAAAGACTATTATTACAGTATTTAAGGGTCGACCACGTAGTTATGTTTCAAGTATTCTTATATCAACGGTGATATTGTTATTATTTATTTATTTATTGTTAATTAAATATCACAAAGAGGTAGAAAAGGACATGAGGTTTTCTCAAGGGTTGAAATAACTATACCTATACTAATTTTAAAATATTAAACACTAAACACACTATTGTAAAATCTACTATCTACTATGACGGCCATTTTTTGCCATTGCAAAACCTTGGTTCACCACTTTTCTACGAATAAAAAAATGTAAGTATCTATAAGTCATTTTACAGCTTAAAGATTATATTTAGGTACTTATTGTTATAGGACCCAGCGGAGTCACCAGCTATCCTGCGACGACCATATATTCAAGTTATCTGTCAGAGTATTTAAAGCTAGGGTTGGAAACATTAAGTAACCCAGAGGCATATGAAAAGTAATGTTCCGTTTTACAATTTCTCTTCGCGTACATTTCAGGTGCCTGAACGTTACGGCTTACGACTGCAATAAGTGCCTATAACATTGCTACAGCGTGTATGGAGGCGGCTTGACATACAGTTCCATTAAAATAAATTAATAAATAAATAAAATATCTTGGAAATAAAGTGCGTATAATATCTTAAGAGACTCGTAGGTGAATAAAATGAAATCAATTTTTTTTTATGAAAGATCAATAAAATGTACATCGGACCCCAAGACGCAGGCTGTGAGTTGAGTCAACATTTTGTTTACTGTGAATTATTTTGCATTTGATTTTAAGATGTATTAAGATGTATTAAAATATTCGCATTCAGATGGAATAAAAAGTAGGTAAGTTCGTATAAATTTAGCGACCAATACTATCAGAAGAAATTTTTAAACTCTTGCGGTTTGAACAGAACACACGTTTTACCTAAATCTTTATCGGGACTTGTCGCATATTATTTAATTCACGTAAAAATAGGTATCTTTTGCTCGACGTCTCGACACTTTCGACTATGTAACTGCAAGAGAGACCGGCGAGAAGAGCAGGTCATAATTGTTGTCCTTCTACCCTCACTTGATCCTATATATTCGCAGGGTTGTCACTACGACACACAACACTGACTGTATCGGTAAATTTCTTAATTCCTCCACCGTGGGTTGTGCGCAATAGTCGTTAAAGTGCGTGACAAATACGTCTCGATATAAATTAACTGGAGAAAAAAAAGGACTTCAAAAAATCACAAAACACAAAGATTCTAAGTTAATATGCCAATACAAAGAACAAAATAATATTTTTAAACGGATTTTGAATTCCTTCCTCCTTTTTCGAAGTGGGTTAAAAAATATAAAAAAGTTATCAGAGTTGCTAGGCCGCCAGTTAATCTGTCAAATCTGTTAACAAAATATATACCTTTATGTTCACAGGCTTCAAAGTCTCGTTCACCCAGTTTCGAAACGTATTAGCCTGGATCTCAACCCACAGGTCTTCGTGACCCTTGATGGCCATGCCCTTGGCAGCTGTCCCTTCAGTGCTCCTCGCGGCTAGGCCAGCTTGTGTGATTCGCCCTGCAGACCCCTCGACTGAGTGGGCCCTGGCACCCTGGTGAGTCACCCGTACTCCTTCCATTTCGAATTCGTCACAAACTCATCAGGTGGATAGACAGTCTTTTACTTAGCACTTTATGATCTTTGGCACTGCTCATCGTTGTCATCTGGAAACAAAATAAGCCAATTGTAAATTTACAGTTCATTATTATTTTTTGTTTGTATGACATTCTTTTGCATGGTGTGGCTGGGGAAGTAGCAGACTTATATGCTAGAATTCAACTACCGAACAGAACAAAGGTTACGAGCTGGTGACTAGAGTCTGGCTAATGCAAGTAGAGACAGAAAATGCATCCCAAATTTAAAAAAATCGGCTTTGCAACCCCAAAATTAATTTGAAATGCAATCATTACTGTGTTCTGACTATGTTACAATAAAAATTAATAACTAACAAGTATCAAGTGAGATTATTTCAGGCATTTCATTAAAAAAAATGGGGTAACAATGCTTATATTTTTAAATTTGCCGCGCTTTTTCAGTCTCTTCTGTTATTAGCCAGACTCTAGCGCTGTTTATTCCGCGTATTGCTGCCGCTGACACTGCAACTGTCCATGGCGTTTTAGGTGGATATCTTGCTCTGCTCGTCTCGTCACTCCATGAGAGCTTTTTGGAGTGATGATTTAAAATAAATAGTGCCAGCAGACTCAATAGATTCACAGACTTTTTCACAGATCATCTAAGTTGTCTTTGCTTTAAAGTATATCCAATCATTACAAGGAGGCTTCTGTTCCAATATACTCAGGCTGGCTATATCTACGTTATCCTTATATGTATTAGTCATCAACCTACTCCAAAAAGAGGAATTTTAAATTTTGCCTGTTTTATAGTAATGTTCCACGATATCTCCATCAACAACTTATTCGACAAGAATTAATGGCGCAATTTTTCGTGTAATTTCGTCTAAACCTAGTAGTAATCAAGTACAGGGCTAATAAAATAGCTGACCATAATGGATCCATCATCGATTCAAAATTAAAATGTGTTCGAAACTAAGGAAGTCTATGAGGAAATATAGAAGCATTTTTAGTATCTTGCTGCAGAGATAGTATTACTAAGGAATTATTTCAATTGCAAATTAACCATACAAACTCATACTGACACTCATTTTGCGGGAAAGGGACAAAGTCATCATCATCATCATTTCAGCCGTAGGACGTCCACTGCTGGACATAGGCCTCCCCCATCGATCTCCAAAAGGGCCGGTTGGAAGCGGCCTGCATCCAGCGTTTCCCTGCGGTCTCTTTTAGGTCGTCTGTCCATCTTGTGGGTGGGTGGTGGACGTCCTACGCTGCGCTTACCAGTCCGTGGTCTCCATTCCAGAACCTTTCGGCCCCATCGGCCATCTGTTCTGCGTGATATGACAAAGTATCCCTTCTTAATCCGACCAAAAACTTTAAACGCTTATATCTCAGTTTTTTTTAAGCCGATTTAAATACATTTTTCACTAAGCCTGTTTCATTCACTGGTCAAATAGTGTATTATGACAAAAATAAGATTTTCTGTTGCGCAACAGCCATTGATGTAAGTAAATAGTGTTTCAACATGAAATTTCTTGTAGTTTTTTTATTTATTATATAGAAAATAGATCTACGTTAACTGACTAGCCTTGGTCCTGGCAGCCTCGTAAATAGACGTTATATTATGTAATTTTCATTAATAAAAATACCACATAGGTTTTTCTACGAACATGGTTTTAAAATCTCGGCAGTTTATTAATGGAGGTACAGCTATTAAAGAGAAACGATACTAAACAATTGCTTTTCGGAAGAAAAAAACATACGACAGTAAAATGTTTATTATACTTTGTGTGTGAGCTCAGGTCATAAAAATTAAACAGGATCTGAGCTCAAGTTCTTGCTTATTTTTATTATCATTTATTCTTTCCTCTTCGAAGGATTTAACCAACGCATGTCTTGTGCATTTGCCAGTGTTAAGTATTGAAATATTTTCAAGTTTGATTAAATATCATCAATCAAGTCACATTCATAGTCAAGCAAAATAAGTAAAGGTCAAGTCCAAGTCATGCCTTAATAAAGTGGTGGAGACCTTACTAGAGACTTAGGAGTTTTAGAAACAACACGAAAATACATGTTTCACTTCATTGTATCACTTGCCTAACTGTACACTAAAGCAAGTTTACGAACACTTTTTTCTTAGTAAATAATAATCCACCAGTATTACAAATCTAAGAAAAATATAGCCAAAACTTATTGCAACTAACAGAATGTTAAAATAAATATCTACTTATAGTCAAATGCTACCTTAAAGTAAATATTTAGATGGTAGATATCATCTAGAAATCTTTTACAGATACAATTAGTTATTTTCTTTGAAAGTAATGCGGCGGAGAAGATTAATGTTTATTCTCATCATAGAAAAGGAAAAACACCTTTTTGCGAGAAACAGCAAAATCTAATCATCGCAAGTACACTAAATGAACAAATGTACAACACAAACGATCAACACAAGCGTAGCAAAAAAATTGCGATGTCTGTGGGCACAACACTCCAAAATCACTGCGCAAACACTTATAGGAATTCGAAAAGAAATACAGAGCAATAAATGAGAGCAGAGACTTAAATCCCTCTTGTAATCCTCTCGAGATTCAAGGAGGGAGATTTTGGGAGGACGCCTTAAGTCACTGCGTTGGGAGAGCTGTGATTACCTGCCTTGGCTGTTTATTTATTAAACAGGAAAACTCCATTTAAATATTAGTAATTAGCTAGCCCCGCCCCCTGATTTTACTAGCTATTTTCCTAGTTTATGCCCATTTCAGAAAAAAAAGTACTCTATAATACTGTTTATGGCTCACGGTTGTATAATCAAGAACTCAGTACTCAAAGTTCAAATGATTGAATATGGAAGCCAGTGAAATACACATGTTTTTTTAATAATAATAAGCTTGTGGTTGACCGCCAACACGCCTGATGTTAAGCGATGATGCAGTCTACGGTGGAACACGCTAGCCTAGAAGAAACCGATTCACTCATGAGTTGAAGACACTTTCTACAAATTATTTTTATTACCTACTTTGTTATGCAAGTTAGCAATTCCTAGCGGTTTTTTAAAACTCTATTAGTAATCCGTGAATAGTGCTGTAGGCTGTATTAATATTAGTTTAATCCATCATTATAAAAATTATAATAATATGCTGTTTCTTAATAAATACAAAATAATTATCAAAAAACCGACTTCAAAATTAGTAAAATTCCCAATTTCGTTTTCTTGGATGACAATATTATTATGTCCAAATAACCAAATTTTCTAGCTATTTTGATTAAAAAACCAAATAGTAAAAAAAAGTGCTTAATCAAAATTACAAAGCAAACAAGAACAATAAGATGGAGGCTGTGGCAGTGTGGGCGGCCGTTTAAATTGGTCCGCCAATATATTATTATGTAAGATATTCTATAACAAAACCGTCCGTGGGTTGGACCGTTTGTGGGCAAGGGTGCCAGAAGACGTAGTTATGTCGGAGTTTGATATTACATGTATTTATTTTTTGTTACTTTGCCGATAGCTATACGTAGTTGAAATCTTAGCTTTGCCGACTTTTTATTCTGTTGCAAAAAATGGACTTCCTTGACAACCGCTAAAGTTAATTGGGCAAGTGCATATATTAACTAAACAAAATACAAGCTAACACTAACACTACAAAAACAGTTAAGACTGCCAGGGAAGGTCTAAATACAATCAAAATGCTTAAGCCAACTATCAGTTGGCAGCGTATACCCATACCAGTGTAGTTTATTTCAAGAAACTGTTGTTGATTAGTTATTACTTCGCTTAAAACATTTTCAAAAGAGAGATGCTAGTGTACATTTTGTATCTACATATTGCACATCTGCTCCCGGTCCGCTAAGCTTCACTTTAAATTGTCCCGGACGCAATAAAAATTATCAATGACTTCTAACTTTACAACTTTTCAACATTCAGTTAAGAATCTGATTTTCTCGAACATGTTGGAAAATTTCAAATAAGTTCTTTTTTACAAGTATATACCGCTAAACAAAACATGGAAGCTTAGATCATACCTTTCTATGAACCATAGATTATATATTCAAAGAATGGGGCTTAAATTTGTGGACATTGAATTCCTTTATTGCCAAGGGCCGCTGATTTCTCTCTCCCTATGAACCCTATACGAATCTGCTGATAAGAACAGCTAAAAAACTCTCATAAAAAACTTCTATTATAAATGGATCTAAATGATACACATTATAAATGAAATAAAAAAGTAACCTCCCTGAAACAGCTGAACAGATTTTCTTGAATAATAGCTAAGAACACTCTTGATTAAGCCTCCTTTCAAACAACAACAAAATACTATATCAAAATCGGTTCATCTGTTTCGAAGTTACGATGTCATAGACACAATATAATATAGGCACAAATATACACAATTTAAACTCTGTTTTGCGTCGGAGGTTGAAAACAACATAATATCCTCCAGTACATAAAATGGAGTTCTTCTAAACGGCTGTAAATAGAGTCTCAACGTATCTGTGATGCCCCTGGTGTTACAGGTATCCATAGGTAACGGTGATCGCGTACCATCAGGCGGCTCGTTAGCTTATTTGCCACCTATAGCATCAAAACCTAGTTAGAAGAAATATGATATCATGATTCTAACAATACATTTATATACCAAGCAAGACCTCGGCCGACAAATCGCCAATCGTCATACCTATTTTAAAGCATTAAAACACCATGGTAAACATCCTCCTTAACGACAGCCTTCCAAGCCTGTATGTAGGTAAACAAAACTGCATAAACTGTGGAATTTATGCTAACTCTTTAATTACATCTCATCTCTTATGTAAACGGTTTCTTAGAGGTAGGTTGATTCACCATGTTAACTACGTATAAAACTATATGTGTATAATAATACCCGCAACTTGGTAGATAATAGTAACTTTGTTTCTTTTTGTAGTTTATTCTGAACCAATTTTTACAAAATTAGAGAGCATTACGAGAACGGACATAGGTCGTAATTAGGTCGTGTTGTAATTTTTATTTCTGGTGTACACAATAAAGAGTTTCTATCTATCTATCTATCTACTACTTTAGCGAAGTTTTATGAAAAATCTAAAGCAGTTTTTTTTTACAATAAAAGGTAAACAAACAAACGGATATGACGGAGGGACAAAATTAAGTATTTTTCATTTATTGAAATAGTATTTTTTTTAAGATAGTAGACTTGCGTTTGACCGTCACCTTGCCTGACGTAAGCGATGGTGCGGTCTACGATGTAGCACGGACGACTAGAAAAAAAATGATTCATTCAAGCTAGTCACTGGCCCGATGGTAAGTAACGCTTACAGAAAAGATTTTTATTGTTAAATATTTTAGGTGGTCACTCTAAACATACGGTCACGGTATTATAAAACGTAAGTTCGTGAGGCTATGACAAGTGTACGTTTCTTTCCACTTAGCTCTGTAACGGTTGAACTGATTTTGATAAAATTGAATTGGGGGTAGCTTATACCTTGGTGTGACTCATATGCTACTTTTTATCTCAATACAAGTTAAGGTTCCTGTAGAAGCGTCGGTGAGAGTTAGGAGTCAACTCGGTGGCATTAAACTAGACCACGAGATAACTCTATCTTATTTTATTTAAGTAGTTTTATGTTACCTAGTGATCAACTTGAACGACAGTTTGATATTTTATTTGCTATTTTAATAAAATGTTCATCTTGAGGCAAATCACGGTTTACAATTGAACCGAGGAGCAGTCTATAACAAGTATCTCTAAGTTCAACAGAGCAGACTGTCTCTCGGAGATAGCTAATTCTAAAAGTTATATCACTTCACATAGCTGTTCTAATGTTTAGACTCGTTGCATGATTACGGAACTCGAGCATCAGCTCAGTGGGCAGATTGTTATTGGGTGTCGATGAGGCTCGAGCCACCCACTGCGTCAATTAGAATCGAGCTTTGGAGCGCGGTGCGATACCTAGCTCGAGATCCTGATTAAATGGTACTTATGCATGCATATCGGCGCGGAATCTTATGGAATTACGCCGTCTAGTGAACGATATGCATCAATCGTTTTTCTATGAAGGAATGAGCGCTGCGTTCAATTAGATGAATTTTGATAGAGTTATGAAGAACCACGATTTTAATGATTTATAATTGAAATTAAACACTTGAGATTTTATTATTTTTCTTTACCTGATTTTATATTTTAAAGGGGGGTGTATTTTATATTATTTCAATTCCTGGCGTTCTATGGCACGTACGTTCCTGACGTTCTTTAATTCCTTGGGATCCAGTCATAAAATTAATAAAATGTCAAGCCCGATGCAGAACTGCAATACCTCAAAATATTAACAGAACATTAATATTCTGAGACAATACTTCTAGGCACTGTGTGCGACTACTGCGTCAATATAACGCTTTGATTAAAAATTCATTGGTAATACTTGAAAATAATTTCATAAGATTCTAAAGACATAGTCTACCTGTGAACACGGCCACAGCAAAGTGTTCGAAATGTTTTAAAACATATTTTTATGCATTTTTTAGGCTTTGGCTCTAGACATCTTGTCTTGTTTGGCAGTGACAATGAACATACAATATAATTTTCATTTAGAATTTATCATCATTAAAGTCACAGTCAAGTCCAAGACCAGCTTGGAAAGCTTATATATATATATATATATATATATATATAATATATATTAAGCATATATTATAGCATATATAAAATTCAAAGTTTGAAGGTTTTGGTGCCAACGCTTCATTGTTATATTTTCCTACACTTGTGTGGATATGAACGTGCTCGAGTGTAGACAAGTGTAGCGTGTATTTTTGCGATGTTTCCATAACACCATAAAACTCTCCACCACTTTACCGGAGCATGACTTGAACTTGACCGTGATTTACTTTGTTTGACTTTCACTGTTACTATGATGACTTGTTTGACTATATTCACTAAAATTTGAAAATATTTAAGTACTTGACATTGGCAAATTCTTAAGAAGCATGGCTCCAAAAGTCCTTTATGAAGGAAAGTCATTGGAAGCCTTCAAATTTATCGCAGATACGAGTTTATATAGTTATTTTATTACTGGGCAGTTTAATTTAGTAGCATAAACAAATATTATATGTTTCATTGTGCGTCCAAGAAAAAAAACGGAGTGTTAAGGACACCTTTGTATAATGGGATGTGAATAATAAATCAGGTTTCCATTTGTATGCAACGCGGTGTTTACACATGTTTTACCTTCACAACTGTACGTACATCAACTTAACTCTAACTTACATAAAGTCACAGTTAAGTAGTTTGAGCACATAAGGACTGTGGCAAAGAGATAAGCAAATTAGGAATATTTCATGCTTAGGCTTACCTTACTCACAGATAGTGCCAAATTTTTACACAACTTAGTTTTTAGATTATCGAGGTCTCTTTTATTTTGTTATTTTTTTCAAATAAAAAAAGCGCAAAATATTCGTTCAATCATTGCAGTTCAGTCATTGCATGGTAAGCAGAAACCACTGCCTATGGACACCTGCAACACTAACGGTATTGTCGGGGATGTACTAGCCCGGAGAGGTGTTGTTGATACCCTTTTTTAAATCGGTTTGTTAGATTAGCTTTTAAATCAAAATAACTGAAAAATTCGATTACTGGTTTGGTTACAAGTAACCGAAATTAAGTATTTTACTAATTTTGTGAAGTCAGTTTTTTTGAATTGTTAATTATTTTTATATTGAAATTTAGCGGAAGACCTTAGGACATAAGGTATAACATACCACACCTTGCACCTTAATATTCTACTAGTTTCATATAATGAGAGTCATAAAATTATAAGAAAGCCAAACACTGCCAAAAAGTATTCAAAAAAATGCATAGTTCTGTGAAAATTTGGGTCTGAATAGCCATATTAAGTAGTAAAACCGTACATTCATACATAAATAAAAGTATGCTCCTATATGAGAGGACTAAACAGATATAATTTACACATGTACACAATGTCATTAGACACTTGTATTTGTTTAACCAAGTGTTAAGATATTTGATTAAAACACTTCCGATAAACTTTTGTTTCAATTTACGTGAATAATAGATAATGTTGGTGCCATAAATAAAAATCGAAAAATAAAAAATTGAGAGAATAAGAAATAAGAGATAGAGAGTAATAGGCTTGTGTCAAAAAATATTGTTATTACTATACATAAAAAATCTGATCATAAATGGAGCCCATCAACGAAAACAAAATTAAAAATGGTTGAAAAATAAATAAGCTATGGGGGGGGGGGGGGTAGACTATGCTAGACAAAGAGCACATTATAGCAAGTTATGACGTCCTGCCGTGTGCGCGCTATACAAATGTTATATACTAACACACGCTTTTCGAGAGAGACAGAGACAGAGCATCGCCAATTTAAATTATTTTTTCAGTATTATGTAATGCATTTGATTATATTATCCTTCGCGAAGCGTGCTATTTGTAATAAATGAAACATTAAGACATAATTAAGCCTGTTCTCCTCTAATATTAACAAAACAACCTTTAAACGTAAGAAACCCCTATTTTTGCGTCGGGGAAAAGAAAACTATGGTATACCAGCTCTGTTTCTTTTATGGTCTGGTTTCCAACAATACTGTCTGTCGGAAGCTATAGTATACAGGATTATACAAAACGGTGGTATTAATTAAAGAACAATAAAAAGTCGAAAGGTGGTCATTTTCATCGATAGGTAATTTTAGTCCTGTCAGATTGGTTTAGTTTAGTGAGTGGTATGACAGAATCGATGCCATTGTACTCATTATTACCTACAATTAACTTATAATATGGCCTGATACCCTGAAACTGCAAAAAATTGTCGTCTGAAAAATTTCATTCGTGCACATACTTTTCAACTTCTAACCTTTTCTATTTGTATTTTTTTTTGGGCTTAGTAAAATGTTACGGATTTTACCGCGGGTGTTTTACATCATCTTAATTCCTCAATGTAAAATATACGGGATGAAATCCGTTAAGTGTTTATTTTTCATGTGTAATAATCGCGAAAACCTAAGAAACCATGTTATTGTATTGTTTAAATATAAGGGTTTAAATATTTGGGTTGGTTCCATTGCAAAAAAAAACATAATGATGAGTACAATGATCTCCTTTCGTCTTATATCCCCGTTCAGTGTAACCTTGTAGATGTTCTCGTATTACTGTCGCATATAACGGGTGACATGAATTGGCTAATGCCGATGACTAGCCGATCCGTTCACAGTTAGTAGCTGTAAAACAGCTGTTGGTCTGGAGAAATATGGGAAAGAGAAGTTTGCTGTGCAAAATAAATAGAGAATTTTCTATTCAAGTTTTCGACATGACTTCATAATTTAAGTAGAAATAATGTGATATAATTTTTCCATAGAAAAGTGATTTTGCATAACTTTTTAAGTACCTAGGTAAAACTGGCTGATAGAGTCTCAGCTGGTAAACTGGTAGCGTAGTGTTGGTATAACATAGGTTAGTGCTTTAGCTTGATTTCTTGATTCTGAGAAGTACGTACATATATCGTACAAAACATTTTTACCTGCGACGGAACTGTGAGCTCTTGTGTAACACACACAATGGTAACAGAAAAACAAACATGTTTATTTCAATTTTTTCAAAACGGCTGGACTGGTTTGTATTTGGAATTTTATGTTTAAGATTTTATTGCGGTGCTTCTGATCAAAATTTGACAAGGGGCTTAAAAATTCAGTGAGCAAAGACGGATAATTATTTGATACATGAAATACGTATAGAATCCCATACATTTTTCAATTTGGATAATCAAAATTTGTATGGAGTTCGATTCTTCGGAGCTCTTTTCCGAGTTAACCGTGGTATTTAAATAAATAAAAACTTGTATGATAATTATTAATAATAAATAATTTAAATTTCCATAAAAATACAATTTTACCACATTCCTAGGGCATTACTAGGACTTGACCGTGACTTTTTTTAGTGGACTCAGACTGTGACTGTGACTTGTTTGGCGATATTTAACAAAACGTAATATTCAACTATCAATATTTAACTCTGGCAAAAATACATGACGTGCAACGCCAAAATCCTCTCTTGAGGAAAGAAGAAAAATTATCTACAACATCTAAACACAAACCTTCCTATACAGAAACCTATAAAAACCGCTAACAATACTCATGCAAAACTAAGTACCTTCACGGAACCTCATCAATCCACGTCACGTTGCGTCGCGTAGGCTGGCGGAGTTCACACACTAAACGAACGATACCTTCCTATATTTAATGCTTATCTGTATGATGAAGAAACGTATTTTCATCTAACCAGCTTAGAAAGTGTTTCTTTATCGATTTAAATCTGCGTGCAAAAGTTATTTTAATCTGCTAGCGTGCAAGGTAAATCAAGGAACAAAGTAATTAAATCGTGATGAACTATTGTTTAATTTAAATTCAAGGGACTAAAGTAAGATCCCGAGAGCATTGAAGGATTTTCTAGAGGTGAATTCTGAGCGGAGCGAAGGATACAAAGACTAAGGTCAATAATTGTTTTTCGAGTTATGTACTCTACTTTTTACTATTGACTATGAGAAAATAAATAGTAGTATCTTTATATTCCCAATGAAATAGAATAACCACGATAACAGAATAGAAAGCATAAAATTGACGGGATAATTTTTTCTTAATTTAAATTAGGTACCTCAATATAGCTCCATTCGCCAGCCAGTAGGGGTTCAGCGCGTTCGCACAAATACAAAATGTTTTTATTTTAAAGTTATATGATTATTTACGGGATATTTACCGTGTATAGTGAACAACCGTGATAGTTAAAAACAGTGTTTTTATTTTTTCACTCGGTGACTAAAATATAGTTTTATTCACTGGTATCGATTAATCAATAGTTTATTATGTAATTAGTGAATAAAAGACGGATTTAAAGCAAAGGCCATATATGAATAACGAGCAAGTGAAGGATTGTTAATATCTATTTAAGTATGTATTTAAAACTATATATGTATGTACATCAGTCTCTGGCAGTCATATCACAAGCTTTGCTTAGTTTGGGGTCAGATGACCGAGTGTGAAAAAATGACCCGAATATTCTAACGACTGAATCACGACCATAGGGAGTGATTCATGATGATTGAATCACGAACATAGCGAATGATTCAAGTGTTAGAATCTTGAGCGACGCGAGTGATTTATGGCCCTTGATATATATCCGTTTTATTCAAGAGGTATAAACTATGCATGCTATAACCTATAACATGCTATAAACTATACAACTTCAAGAGGTATAAACTATGCAACTATGCAACTATACTTTATACCATAACTAGGACAAAAGGCATTGAGATGAAGATCGAATATATTGCTGTGCTCTTAATTCAAACACAACAATAGTGATTAACAGTGCTTTTTATTCACTGTTTTCTGGGAATAAAATAAGCTTTTTAGAGGGGGAATGGTATAAATGGCATTTCCGAGAGGCAATGTTTTTTTTAAAATTCTGCTTGGGTCCTAAGGGTCCTTAGCCAGACAACACAGACTAGGTAAAGCTGTCTTTGGACCTTTGTTCGTACCATCGTAGGCTTAGTAATAGGGTCCCGTTTTTACCCTTTGGTTACGGAACCCTAAAAAGCAAAGCATTTGCCCTTACTTCAACGCAAAGGTTATTTTTTACTGCGTCTTTTTACAATGCCTCTGATGTGCAGAAGATTATGCCTGTGATGTGCGTTTTTTTTCTGAAGGTACAATAAGTATGCAAAATAAATTATGATTGTAGGTGCAGATAATATATTATGTGTATAAATATATCGTATAAGTACCTACACGTAATGTCATGAAAATTATACATAATGTTTCACCCGCGTAGTGGTGAAAAATAGTGATGATGGTGATGAAAAGTAGCCTATGTCACTCTCTAGTCCTTGAACTAAACCCATGCAAAAAATCAGGTCGATCCGTTGCTATGTTGCTGCGTGAGTGAGGAACAAACAAACCAACAAACTTTTCGCATTTATAATATTAGTATGATGGGAGTTTGAGAGTCTATTTGAAATTTTGAACCACAATAATTTCAAACCATATGTAGAATTGATACATAGGTACTTATTCTTTTATTAGCTTCTTTTGAATTTATCTTTCATAATGCAGACAACTATCTCCTTATACGTAGATATCTCTAGTACCTACCAATTTTTAAGTGCTTTTATTATATATACTTATACTATCATATATCATCATATACTATCATATATACTTAACAATTATAAAAATCAACAAACAAACTAACTCACACCAACTACCTAAACATTACAAAAAACAGTTCGATTGCTCATATACCGTAGAAGGTTTAAAGGCAATCTAAATGCTCAAGCCCGCTTCCAGTTGGCAGCGTACCCAGCATGCTGGCGGTATTACTACGCTGAATGCGTTGAGCCAGTAAAACGCCATCATTTTGGTTACTCGTGGCATCAAGACGCTCTGAAAGATTGTTTAAAATGTCGTGAGATATCACCAATATCTCGATCTTAAACGTGTCAAATATATAACCAATATTAGTATAATTTAGCCTATCACAGTTTTAAAATGTTTTATAGGCTTTTACAGACACATGAAAAAACATATTCCAAAAAAACAGTAGGTAAAAAAATCTATAATATCCAAAAAGTAACTATTTTGTTATGTATTTGTTTGGAAGCGTTGACCGAATTAATTTAATTTTGGATCCACAACTTATACATAAATGCATTTTCAGTTATTTTTTACCGCAACGTTACGGTTTACGACTTCAGAACTAATAGCTACCCACCTATTTAATTACAAACCTCATAAAGATTTTTTGATGATACGGTTAAATCAAAGTTAGATCTTGGTTTCTGGGAACATTTTGTACAAATAGTATACAAACGTAACTATACAATGGTTGCAATCAGATTAGGTAATGTTTTAACACACCTAATGTGATGTATGATCTTTTGATTCTGTCTAAATAAATATTTTTACAACACATTTGCTCAAAAAGTGCACTTACGAAGCCTGTATACATCGTTCGAAAGTTAAACATTACGGATCATACAACGGCGCGTGCGGAAATGAATTTGTCCGCACGCTCAGATGTATAGCACCGTGCGTGTGATTTACGGTATTTTTTTAATTTCCATCATAATTACATAAGAATTCCACAAAAGAGTTTCATATTACGAGAATAAATAAGCTGAATGATCAAACCTCCTTGGAAGCGCTTTTGCTCAATACGTTTGTCTCAGTTTAATACTAAAGAGAAAATGAGTCGAAAGATGTAGTTCTAATTTTCACCACGTGATAGTGGCGCTATTTGCATGTTCGCGCCATTTTCTTATTATATTATAGAAACTATTGTTGTGACTGATATTAAGTTATAAACAAAAATTGTTTCATTTGTAGCCTTTTTTTCTCGCAAATGTGTTGTAAAACGTTGTATGGCACACGTGCGGATTGGTTATTACAAACTCGTGACTATGGTAAGCCCTCGACTTCGTCTCGGGCTAACATTCGTCTACTCGTTTGTAATAACCAACTTTCCGCACTTGTATCATAAATAACTATTACAACACATTTGCTCAAAAAGTGCACTTACGAAGCCTGTATACATCGTTCAAAAGTTAAACATTACGGATCATACAACGGAGCGTGCGGAAATGAATTTGTCCGCACGCTCAGATGTATAGCACCGTGCGTGTGGTTTACGGTATTTTTTTTATTTACATAAGAATTCCACAAAAGAGTTTCATATTACGAGAATAAATAAGCTGGAATAAATAAGCATCAAACCTCCTTGGAAGCGCTTTTGCTCAATACGTTTGTCTCAGTTTAATACTAAAGAGAAAATGAGACGAAAGATGTAGTTCTAATTTTCACCACGTGATAGTGGCGCTATTTGCATGTTCGCGCCATTTTCTTATTATATTATAGAAACTATTGTTGTGACTGATATTAAGTTATAAACAAAAATTGTTTCATTTGTAGCCTTTTTTTCTCGCAAATGTGTTGTAAAACGTTGTATGGCACACGTGCGGATTGGTTATTACAAACTCGTGACTATGGTAAGCCCTCGACTTCGTCTCGGGCTTACATTCGTGTACTCGTTTGTAATAACCAACTTTCCGCACTTGTATCATAAATAACTATTCTCTTTCTTTCTTATATCAGCTTCACTATATAAATTACATTAACGAACTATATAAACAAATTTTAAAAGTCGATTTACAATTAATCTATATATTTAACATTCGTGCTTCGCTGCTTTCAATAACGTGCGGTATATCCACGTAGAATGTGATGTATATCAACTGCGTATTACTTTTTCAACTATTTATTACACGGGTATTTGTCACGGTACCATCAGTAGTAATGTCTAAGTGTAACACGGCAAAGGAAGGCAACTATCACGCTAACAAATTTATATAATAAACTAGCTGTTGCCGGCGATTTCGTACGAGTAGACTTTCTTATAAACTTTCAAACTATATTTACCTTTAATATATATCCTTAATTCGGTCCTTTCGTAAAATTCTTCTAAGAAGATCTCTTCACTACATCTCTAAAGAATCTACCTGACAAATGTCAGCTTCGTAGGTCGCGGTGTGGCATCCCTTAGATAGATAAATTGTTCACACCAGACAAAAACAACTTTAAACTAGTGAAAAAATTGGCGGTCTTACCGCGATAAGCGATCTCTTCCAGGCTAGAGGCTTATATTCGGTAGTGGACTAAGATCTCAGAACTGACAAACAAGGGAAATTATGCATTAGTACAAATATCGTTCATGTTTCAATATCTCTGTTTTTCACCCAAGTTTTTCACTATACTGCTAACCGCTTAACGCAAAACTTGTAAGTACGGCACACTTACTAACTTTTCACGCACACTAATCAACTTTCAGCAATATCAATAAATAATATACTAAAATTAATATATGAAAAAAAGTGCGGCAAGGTCGTCTGCTGGGTGAGTTCGACTAAAGCCTGATTTAGGCCTGATGTGTTCGCACCCGTCACGCCACCTTATCACATCTCCCTTATTTGTCTGATCAGGGGGGTTAGACAATGGAATTATATGAAAATTACATTAGCTTGAGATAACATCTCACAAGCTAATGTCATTGTCAATGTCATTTTCATACAATTTCATATTTCCGCAGGCATTAACGCTAACAGAGAGTGGGTCTTGTCTAACCCCCCAGAGCCTAAGATAGGCTGATTATGATGAAAAGTTACCTAATACACGATCAGAGGATATTATGGCCGCGACTCAACGTACGTCTAACATAACGCACTGGTAATAAATACACGTAATGTAGGTGCGCTTTAACTTACCAACCAAAGATTTATCAACCCACTCATGGCATTTATGATAAATCAGGAAAAAATATATCTTTTTTACTAATAATCTACAATTTCTCAAGCAAGCTCACTGTCAGTCCGATATAATGTTATGAGACAGTAATGTTCTTATTTGAATTGAATACCTACTAAGTATTGAACTGTGTATGTGGTTGGGTATGTAATATATATATATAACTACCTAAGCAGGCTTCGGTAGCCTTATCATAATCTGATTAATAAAAATATTATATTCATTAACCGACAGCAAACGCAAAGCCTAAACCACCTGGTTGCACCTAACTACATCTAGAAGCATGAAGTTTTGCACAAGTGTTCTTAACTAAAATGAGCATTAAAGAACGATTTTTGAAAAGTACGCCCCTAAAGGAGTTATATAGAGGATAAACGATTTCCTGGAAGTGCAACATTTTTGAAGTTGGAAACGCAGAAGTTGGTACAAAACTTAGACTAAAATAAGTTAAAGTTAGTTATATCATCGTTTTTAAACACTCACGCCCTAAGGGGTTTCATAGAGGATTAACGTTATTAAGAAAGTATTCAGCGTAATAGCTGTAAAGACATTAAAAAAACGGGCCGAATTGAGAACCTTCCTCCCTTTTCGTAGTCGGTTAAAAAGAGAAGCTAACAGGTCTCTTTTTGCCACCTGCAACACTAGCGGTCTTGAAGGTTATTATTGTCAAATATGCAACAATATTGTGCGGTATCGAAAATCCCTTAAATATTTAATTAAACAAACCTCAAATTATATCCGATGAGCTCAATGAATATGTTAAATCTCAAATGAGATGAATTTAAATAAATTGAATATGGAAATGTAGAGGTAAATTATTGAAAATCCCTTTATTCAAGTTTGTACCTATAACAACTTAGTGAAATGTGAAAAAAAAAACAGTATGTAAGTAACACTAACCTACATAAAAAGCTATCAGAACGTTTCTTTTAAAACTCTAGTTTTTAAACACTTATTTACGAACTAGCTGAATCCCGCGGCATTACCCACGATACTCCAGTTTTTCCGCATTTTCTTGGGAGCAAAGTACCCCATGTCCGTCCTTATGATGTACACTACCATCCTGCCAAATTTTAGTAAGATCGGCTTTGCTGTTTAGTCATGAAAAGCGAACAAACAGACAAAGATACAGAATTTTCTTTCGCTTTTGTTTATCAGTTAGGATTACGAACCTTTTCAAAATATAGAGTCGGTACTTCTCTTTCAGTCGATAACTACCTAAATACTGTGCAAATAGAAACATACAGATAGAATAAAAATACATTAATATTCATATCTATAACCTAACAGCACGTGCAACTGTGGGTGGAGTGCTAACACATAACAGGTGATGTCATTACACCACTATGCAATCTTTGTCACTCTCCGAGCTTCTCGCAAAGGCCCGCACTTAAAAGGCAAAGGCTCCAATGACACACTACTCCACTTTTCTCTACATATATTTAAATTACGTTATGCAATTCGAACCAGTCGCGTAAGAATCATTCACAAAAACGCACCTGTTTTGAAAATACTACAAAACACCAAATAGCTTGTATAGACTTGTATTCCTTACTATACATACCATAGAGCGCTGGAATGTCGTAAATAGTGATAATGATCATTATTATAACCGAACTGCATATCCGTTCGTAATGCCCTTGTCGTTAGCATGAAATATTGGCGCACTATGAGTATTTACCTCGGTTTTACACTTCTATGGGCACATCACTAGTTGTTTCTGTCACTGTGTTTGGCACTAGCACTGGTAGTCGATTTGTTTATCGTGTATTATTGTTTGTTGATAGTTTGTGTGTATGTGCACACTCAGGCGCGCGGGCGAGGCACTGGCGCGAGGAGTGACGGAGGTGCCGCGGCAGGTTGCGCGGGAGTGAGGTTTGTACCTCCCCCCTCCCGCTCACGCGTCAAGGCTGCTTCGCCCGCGCTGCCACCACGTAGAGCAGTGTGCCCAGTATTTTTTAGCGCGTTTTTGGACTTTTACCCGATTGCTGAAGTGATATTTTTTGGTATTTTTGATATTTTCTCAATAATAAAAAAAATATGTATGTTTACCCGCACTTACCACTGTAATAGCTAAATGGATTTAAATAAATTTGCCACCCTAGATTATCACATATCTTGGCTTTTTATCCAGAAGTTTTATGGTTGATGCGAACTGCTAGTATGTGGAATTCGCTCCCTGAATGGGTGTTCCTCGTTAGTAACAATCTGGGTGTCGTCAAGTCGAGAGAGAATCAGTTTCTTCTAGGTAAGCGTGCTCCATCGTAGACAGCATCATCGCTTAACATCAAGCAAAATGGCGGCCAAGTAGAAGCCTATTTTTTTTAACTCCTGTCGTATAGGTCCGCTAAAATGATTTTGCAATAGGGCCGAAAACGATTGGGTGAAATGGCGAAAAGTCGGCTGTTTCTTAGAAAAATGTCATTAACGCTCAAGGAAATGTATGGAACAGCTGTTTTTTTTCTCGCGATTTCAGGGTTGGTCCCATAGTAAAAGTTGTTTATAAGTACAATTATATATTCGAATATGTCCGTCGTCTAACCCCGTATAAAAGTGTAATGCACTCATTGACTGCCTAAACGCCGTATTACGCCGTCTTCTACGTCTTCTATAAATCCTTTCCATCCTTAGGTTACCTGGAAGAGATCGCTTTTAGCGATAAGGCCGCCAGTTGTTACACTAGTTTTTAAGAGTTTTTCGTCCTCTGTATCAAATTTTTAAGGTGTGAACAATAAAGAGTTAATCAATCAATCAATCAATCAATCAAATTTCAAAAACTACTATTCCTATGAAGCTGAAATTTGGCAGATAGATTGGCCTTTGAGGCGTAGGTAGAGATCAGCTATGAAAAATTCAAATTCAAAATTCAAAAAATATTTATTCAAGAAATGTACATTAAAAATTGTTACTGGCTCTAACTGCCAAACTGGGTGTTGGAAGTTCTTGGTAGTTAGTTTCTTCAACTAGTCATATGCTGAGGTCGTGTTCATCATTGTTACGTAAATATAATATATTATGTATCATTTATTTTCTATTTAACAATTTAACTATGCATATATAAATCACTCTTATTTAATTATTTAAGTGCCCTCATTAATTAAATAATTATTGAAATTTTAATTACTATAATAACTTTTTTCCCCTTATTTTCTTTTTTTATACTGCTAAAGGGTCGAATTAAAAGAGGCAAAAGGGGTATAAACTTTATATGAAAGTCTACGCGTAGGAACTCGCGAGAAATAGGTAGTAATAATATAATTCTGAATTTTTTCTTTACTTATTACTTGTAAATTTATGGATCTTCGTGTCTTTATAATTATTTCGATTTGATTTTATTATGTTAGTACAAACGCAACTCCCTAATGAAACCCCGTCCTCCTTGTTTTCTGAGAACTACAATCTAGGCATTTTGAAGGCTAGAGTGAACTGATTTCTTATAAATCAACGTGTTCCATCCTCGGCCACACAGTTGCCATGTCTTCTCTGCCGTCGCTTAAAACGTAGATCTCTTGGGTTGTTCCATATCTATTCTATAAAAAAAAACATAGAGTTGAATTGATAACCTCCTCCTTTTAAAGTCGGTTAAAAAGTATAGCATGATTTTGAAGAAATTACAGTCAAGTGGCAACTGGCAGCACTGACTAGTGACGACAGTTGTGCCCATTTATGTCTCCGGACTCGGCCGGCGGCCGCCGCAGCCATATGGTGTCTTGCGCTCGCACCGATTAACTTTTTTCAATGGAATGCCGTAATAGTAGGTGGCGAATCGTCGAAGGTGTGGGAAATCGTAAAAAACTTAGTTTTTCCACACTTGATGGCTGTCCGTAACGCCTATCTTCCGGTATGTTGATGGTACGTCATCATCATCAGCCAGAAGACGTCCACTGCTGAACATAGGCCTCCCCCTTTAACCTCCACACTGAACGACAGCCTGCCTTTTGCATCCACTGGATGCCAGCAACTCTTACTATGTCGTCGGTCCATCTAGTGGAAGGCCTCCCTACGCTGCGTCTTCCGGTTCGTGGTCTCCACTCAAGAACCTTTCTTCCCCATCGGTTATCGGTTCTCCGAGCGATGTGGCCTGCCCATTGCCACTTCAACTTGCAAATTTTAACAGCTATGTCGGTGACTTTGGTTCTTTGGCGAATATCCACGTTTCGGATTCTATCGCGCAAAGAAACTCCTAGCATAGCTCTCTCCATTGCCCGCTGTGTGACTCTGAGTTTGATGGTACGTAATAACAGTCAATTTTAAATTGTTTTTTAACTGACTTAAAAAAAGAGGAGGTTCTCAATTTGACTGCAAATTGCAAGTCTAATTGGTTAAAAAATCTTGGCTGTAATTGGTGGCTTACACAACTAAGAATAAAAGAAGCCTACAACAAGAAGCCTTTTGACTGAAACCTTTTGCCTTCCGATCCAAGATAAATAGAGTGCGTCCTGCACACAAGTAGAGTTAGTATAAAAAATATTAATATTTAAAATATACTGTTATCATAATATGCAATAAATGATTACAGGGGAACGCTGCATGCAGGCAGCCGTTTTCAACCAGCCCTTGGCGATGGGGAAGGCCTATGTCCAGCAGTGGACGTCCTATGGCTGAAATAATTTATGATGATGATGATAAATAAATTATTAAGTATTGAGTAAAAATTATGTTCGATAATTACCTATCTATACATAACAATACTCAACCAAATATTGAGTAAAAAATTGCCAAAACCAAAGTTGTTCCGATGACGAATAACTTTTTATACAACTTGGATCAAAATTAAATTAAATTAGAGTATCTTTATTAGGAAATGATACAAGTCACCCATTTCTCATTATCATACCTATGTCATGCTTATAATAAATAGTATGAATACAATTATCGGTATGAATCAACGGAACTCGATCTCGGCTCGCGCCTAATATGGCGTCCAAGTGATATCGCTGCAATCATCCGCAAGCGGCTAAAGAGAGAGGCCTTGTGTGATATACGAACTTTTACGCTACAGCATAATACAAATCTCAGATCAGACAAGCGAGGGAGATATGCCTTACTACAATTATCGTTCATGTTCAAATGTCTTAATTTTTAACCAAATTTTAAAAGGAGAGGTTACTCAATTCAGTTTTTTTTATTTGTTACCTCAGAACTCCGTTATTTTTATGAAAGGATTTGGATTTTTTTAAATTGTAATTGATACTTTCAGATTGGTCCCATCGAAATATCATCAAAATTGGTATAGTAGTTTGGCTTTTAAATCAAAATAACCGAAATTGCGTATTTTTATATATTTGTGATGTCGGTTTAATGTTAAAATTTGCAAGTTGAAGTGGCAATGGGCAGGCCACACACTTTCGAACTGATTCCGATGGGAAAGAAAGGTTCTTGAATGGAGACCAAGAATCGGAAGACGCAACGTATAGGCCTCCCATTAGATGGACCCACGACATTGCGAGAGTCGCGGGCAATCAGTGGATGCAGATGGCAGGCTGTCGTTCAGTGTGGACGTCTTCTGGCTGATGATGATGAATTTTCGTGTTGAAATTTTATAGGGTGGTGGGGTAGATATAAAAAAAACAAGTTAGCTTTTAATATTTTTTTAAACCTATTTATGTTATTTCTAAACAATACCATTAAAAAAAAGCGTGAGTGTGTTTTGTCGGGACTTAGGTTCGAGTTCGAGTTCCAGTGATATCCGTAGCAAAAGACTAAGAAAGAGGGTAGATCGTTATGTCTGCACCTAACTTTTTTAACTGTTCGACCAACCACCCGCATTCTTCAGTCTTCCCGTGAACATGGTGCATGTAACTGCATGTGTTGGTTATTACAAACTCGTGACTATGGTAAGCCTTCGACTTCGTCTCGGGCTTACATTCGTCTACTCGTTTCTAATAACCAACTTTCCGCACTTGTATCATAAATAACTATTATTAAAAAAAAAAATTATAACATTATAAGATAGGAAGATAGATGGCCGTTGAGCGCAGTGTTGCGGTTTTTTTGATGTGAAACGAAGTGTACAGTTACTGGTAACCACGAGAATACAGAATAATTCAAATAATATGCTATGCTCGTACAAGACCGAATATTTCTCACCCCAAAATATATTTACGCAAGTCAGCAACACGCGAAGCAAATCGCATATTGCCGACGTCGTGTGTTTCAGTTGAAGAGCGTGCTTGTCTGCACGATTTATTAGTGTTTGTTGTGTAAAGGAAAGGAAAATGTTTCCGTAATTTATGTGGGCATAAATTATTAATACACAGTCCTCCGCGGCCGTGCCGCCATCGTGGAAGAGTTAAATTGGATTCAAGGGTCGCTTGACGCGGGTTTGGTCAAGCGAGACCCTTTATGCAAAAGAGAATTTTGTCGATTTGAAATTCTTCGGAATATTCATCGCTTTAAAATCCCGGGTGACATTTTTATGAGGGTTTTATAAAAGTACCTTTCCTATAATTTCAATTCGCATTTTAATTTAATGCCTCGCCCAAAATTGGCATTAATGCGTGTAAGTGTAGGTATGTGCGAGGTAACTGCTTACTCTATACCTCAGACCAGACAAACAAGAGCGATATTCCTTAGTACAATTATTATCGTTTGTGTCCTAATGTCGCCATGTTTCATACATTTGTTTTCTCTATACCGCTAAATCGCTTAATGCAAAAACTGAAAGTATGGCTCACTTACAATTTTTTATGCTAACTTCGAAATTTGTAGCGACATCAATTAACTGATAGTCCACTTACAAAAAAGGATGACATGGCCTGCAGGGTGAGTTCGCACCCGCCGCGCCACCTTACATCTCCCTTGTTTGTTTGATCTGATTTCTATACCTACTCATTATAAAAAGAAACAAAATGCATTTTTGATTAGTTTAAATTTAATGTTATACTATACCATGACATCCCAAACCTAACTACAGAGTTTCTGGAATTGATTTAGTTTTCCTACAATCTGAAACATTGATATTGTATTACATTTGTAAATGATTATTAACAGGGTTTACCATGATAAGGTTGTGGATGGAGCTCTTGATATTTCGGCGCAGCCGCACATGCACATGCACCGGGAGCTCCAACCACAAACTGGAGCCTTACGGACTAAAGCTATTACAGATACCTAATCCGCTCAGTTGGAAAATCACGTGACCGCAAACCGTATCTGGGCGCGATAAGGTTCACGTTCGCGTGATTTTCCAACTGAGCGGATTAGGTGCCGCAATTAGCTGTTGTCCGTAAGGCCCCTGATCACGGTTAAATATATCCCATTTATATATCTATATATATAAAAATGAATCTCTATTGACCTTGGTCACGCCATAATTTGAGAACGACTTTACCGACTTCATTCATCTTTTTTTAATGTTTTCTAATACTAGAAAGTATTAGAAGTAGAAGGTTCTTACGCTAAGAAAATGTAAGAAAAGTGCGCAAATCTTGCAAATTTCAGAAAACTTAACGACGATTTTAACTTCGTGCGTTTGATAGTTCTAAGACAGAATAACGTCTGTCGGGTCAGCTAGTAAGTAATCATATAAATGTAGTAAAAACAAACTGTGATAGTTTAAAACAGTGTTTTGATATTGTACCTGTTTTAAGTTAAAATCGTCCACCACAAGGATTTATTAAGCCTATTCCTTCAATTACCTATATAGGTAAAGTTAGTGCAGGTTTCAGTTGCTCAGAAAAAGGCGGCAGGCTCGAGAAATATTCCTCGTGAATAAATTTGAATGGTTGAGTTGACAACACTTGCCCTGCGGGTCGCAGGTGTCAGCTTCGTGAAACCATAAAAATCGGCTGCCTTGAAAATATGAAAGAACCATAACTTTTCTCCTGCGTGAAAAAGAAATTGAAACGTACCTAGTAGAATTTGAATATTTCTAGTAACTGTTGTAGGTACTTAAGGCGAGTTATTCCGAACATTTGAGCAACGCTTGTTTACTTCAGATATGGGTTAACATATTGTATTAAAGTCGCATTTAATGGAGCAAAACCACGGCGCTTACACACAGTCGTGCATTTCGCTACTTCTAATTTTGAGGTTATTATCATATTTTTCGAAAAGTAGGTATAGCTGTGATGTAAAATGTACCTTTACTGTTCCCTCCATAATTATATAATTTGTTTAATAAAATATCGTAGACATCATTTAGTAAAGAGGTATTTGAATAAATTAATTTTAATAAACAGAAAGAAAAGCTCAAATCACTAATTATCATATTTTTAAATTAGAAATGTCTTTAATCGCGCTTCGGTTTACGGTTTCCTAGACATAATATATAATTTTAACATGACACCATTTTTATAATTTTAATCTATGGTAGTAGATAAACTAAAACTAGAATAACAAAAATTGCTAATAGTGGGAATAGAGGGCCTTAATATCAAAACTTTAGATCTGAGAATTGGCACTATATTTTCAAGGATTCACAAGGTTATCATACTAATGTTAAAAATGTAAAAGTGTGTGTGTTTGTTCCTTTTTTCGCAGGAACACAGCAACGATTCGACTTATTTATTTGCATAGTGGACAGATGGAGAATGACTTAGTATGTTTTATAAGCTTTTATTTAACTTGCCTTATATACATAGTTCGAATCTTGCAATTGAATTTGAAACAGTTATCCCCAACCGATTAAACCGAATGAATTTGAATTTTGCATACACGTTTAGTTTGGAAGACATTCCGATATGGCGGCCTCCCAAAGATAGTGGACCAGTATTTTTAATGCATGATATAGGTAAGTATAAAATGAAAGGGTTTGCTGAGAAAAATAAAATGACGTCACACCTAACTCAATATGGCGGACAAATTTTCTTGTTTACCATCATGATATGGGTATTGGGTATCGAATGAAAGGAGTTGCTGAGAAGAAAACGTTTTTTTAAAGCTTGTTTTATGTAAAAGTTATTTTTTATTAATAATGTATCTGAGGAAACAGATGAAATTACGAGTGCAACTTGTTCTTATACAAAAATCTTCATCGCCATCAACGCGTATCGATTGTAGCCAAGTTCGCTGAACAAGGCGTGTTTCAATCGTTTTATTTATCGTTTAAAATTACACACGGTAGCTAAATAAATACACAGGACAGCTTCGGCAGTCTCGAATCTCGATACGTCATACAATTTAACTTGGAATTGTGAAACTCAGATTGAATTCCCGTGTTTACAGGGCGCAGGTGAAACATTTCCGGAAATTTTTCAATAAATGAAAAATGGAATTGATTCCACGGTCACTGCATCTTTCAGCAGGTTCGTCGGTGGCAGGTGTGGAGACTAGAAATAACATAATATTTTAGAATATCGACAACTACTAGAAAGATTACAACTGTAGGTAAACATGGATGTTTGTGGTAAAACTTTGAACAAATATGAAGGAAATACGATAAGAGAAACTGATGTTCCTACGAGGGACGAGACGATAGATCTCTTTGAATAAGTAGGTTTAGGAGATTAGAGTTAACACAATGAATATACACGCATACTTACATACATACATAATAAGAAACGCCTAACATAGCTCTATCCATAGCTCGCTGAGTAACCTTGAACTTGTAGACGGCTCCAATTGTAAGTGTCCACGTTTTAGTACCGTAAATCATGACAAGTAGAACGCATTGTTAAACACTTTCGTCCTAAGACTTTGCGGGATAGGTGATGAGAAAGACTCTACCAAAGCATAGACTTTCAAAATCGCCACCCTCCTCTTTTCGCAGTTGGTTAAAAATTATATAAGCTTGAATAATTCGACTGCTATTTCAGAATTAAAAGCCGCCTGAAAGCTTCTGATATGCCTTAGAAGCATTTGAGAGTTGTTAAAGAACAATTATATTAATAACACAAAGGCCTTCAAACAATTGTTACAAATAAAAAATAAAAAAATATTATTATTTTACGTTAAATGAATTATCTATTTATATAAAACGACTTTACCAATTTCAGTCGTCTTTGTTTAAAGTTTTCCAATACTTTGAAAAATGTTCCTAAGGAAATAAAAATTATGAAAATTGCGCAGAAAATAGGAAGATTTACGAAAATTTTATAATGATTTTAACTCGCGAGTAAAACCGCAGGGTGCAGCTAGTTATAAATAAATAACTATGAACTATATAGAAAACTTCCGTAATTTCTTTGCATGGCTCTGCTCTATGCTCGTCAACTCAATTTGTCTGCCCTTAGCTCTACCTAACCTAAATCTTTTCCGCATTTCAAAGTGTTGAACAATCACTGATGGGACAACGATACAAACAGCTTTGTCCTTTGCTGCTTTCTAATGACCACGGGGACCCTTTGCCATTTGCCTCCGAATCGTAAAAATGTTAATTCAATTTCATGAAACGAATGAGAGATGTCGTAAAGTCAAACGCGACCTTTTTCCGAATTTCGGTGTGTAACATAGCTGTGTACGAGAGGCTAATTAAAGACTTGGGTTCATGGACAGAACGTACTTACCTCTGATAGTAATAGGGGGTAGTTTTGTTTCTCCTTTCTTCTTGAGAGAATTATTGGCGTCGCAAGTTTTGTGCATTTGCCAGAGTCAAGTACCTCTCCGTACTTTGTTTTTTTTTTCGAGTTTTATGTATATCATCTAACAAGTCATAGTCACAGTCGGAGTCAAGCAAAGTAAGTAACGGTCAAGTCCAAGTCATGCGCTAGTAAAGAGGTGAGTCTACTAGAGGCTACTCTAAGAGTTTTGAAAACATCACGAAAATACATGTTTCTCACTTCACTAAATATTATGTCCCTTACCTACACTCAAGTACGTTCAAGAACACTTAATAAACAATAATACACCATTATTACATATTAACACTCGAAAATACACAAAGGTTGGCGCCGCAGAGGTGGTTTCACGTGTTAACGAAAGTACGGAGACAACAGCATCTGTTTCGGAGTAACCGCAGTCCCAACTTTCTAGTGGTCACTGGTCACATGAATTAAACCGCTTGTGAAATATTGTGATTTGTTTTTCACGCATATTAACCACATCATACTCTCATACTAGCAGGTACTTTACTCAACTAAAGTTCTTAGTTTAATCTTTACTTCTTTACTTAGCATACGATATCGCATAGCATAAAATTGTCTTACTCATTATTTTAGCTTTCACATTTTATTTGAAATAGGTACAGGTATGGCCGATGGGGCCGAAAGGTTCTGGAATGGAGACCACGGACCGGTAAGCACAGCGTAGGATGTCCACCCATAAGATGGACAGATGACCTAAAAGAGACCGCAGGGAAACGCTGGATGCAGGCCGCTTCCAACCGGCCCTTTTGGAGATAGATGGGAAAGGCAGTTGACGACGTCCTATGGCTGAAATGATGAGGTGCCTACACAGGGGTATATTTTTTATCTTGGGGGATTTTGGTGTCGTACATCTTGTGCATTTACCAGCGTCAAGTATTTAAGAATATTCAAGTATTTGTAATATAAATGGTCAAACAAGTCATAGTTAAAGCCAGGCAAAGTAAATCGCAGTCAAGTTCAAGTCATGCCCCAGAAAAGTGGTGGACACTTGTAAAGGCTTTAACGGAGCTTTGGAAACACAACAAATAAAAACATGTTTTACCTCATTGAATCAATTGGCCAAACTCGATCACGGTAACATAATAAATAAATATCTACCTTATTAAAGTCAATGATGAAGAATGCTGGTGCTAAGATAATGTTTTTCTGGTCTGCATATATCAACTAACATATGAGATGAAAATGACACATTTATGTAGACAGTTAAATAACTATGGTATGTACTACAAGCATACAGAATCATCAAAATAATTTTATTGTAGTCTCAAAATGTGAAGAAACAGTATATGCTGTGAAATTTTCAACATTCGCAATTTTATGGTCAGCAATGCAGTAATGGTCAGTAAGTCCACTGTAATGCTGCAATTCTTTTGTTACAAATTGCCGCGCCTCTTAAGGGTATAACTGCACTACGAATATAACGCACTGCATGACGTGACAGAACAAAATGACACTTGTATAACTGCACCTTTGAATTTTGTTACCCATTCCTAGATTATATTCAATGGTGATCAAAGGACACTAAAGAATCGCCTATGATCACCCAGGTGATACCATTTAGGTGATCAAAGTGGAATATACCATTATAACAGTATTAAAACGTACTACATGGCAAATCAGAAAAAAAAAAGTTTAATAACGATTAAATATGTAAAAAAGAAAATAAAATGCGTAAAGTTAATATTGTTACCCGATAACTTAAAGCAGAAACCTCTCTTTTTTTAAGCGACTCTTGGAGAGGAGGTCTTGATTCGGACTGTGTTTTTTAAATATATGTAGGTATACTGATTACCACGCCATTTGTAACTGTTTTACGGACTTTTTTTAAATATAATTATAGAGGACGCTTTCAAGGTTTTTATTTTTACATCGGACTAGGTTAACGTTTGACCGCGAATACGCCTGACAATTTTGGTGTTCCCCAAAATTTTCTTTGACTTTGGTTCAGTAGCTTTTAACCAGCTCTAATAATACGATTAATCATATTAACAAAAAAAAATGTGTTCGAACGCTTACTAATTTTGAAGTCGGTTTTTAAACTGATAATTAGTGTTATTGTTGTGTTTTATTACCATGTATGTATATGACAGTACGTATGTTTTTAAATTTAAAATGTAAATTTTGTTCAATAAAATATGTTAGTACCGTTAAATAAATTAAAAATCTTTATTTCAAATCATTTATTGCAGTTTGTAAGTACATGATATAGGTCTTACAGAGCAGAATTACTAATATTTATTTTTAAGGTCCGTGTACAAACTTGCCTCGTTAAGTCGTTATTTTATATAATCAAAATCATAATGCAAAAACTATTGTTAGTACCTATTACTAAAATATAATGTCATTTAGTATAGTCATGTCAAGTATCTTAATACAATTTCACTTCAATGGGTCAATATTAGTAATTAGTATTTTTGTTTTTCCGCTGTCCGGTTTTTTAATGACAGAAAAGAATCTTATGTATGGCCGTCTTTATATTGTTCAGTGCATTTTAGTGCAGTTTTACCTTTAACTGTTCATGGCATTACAATTCAAAAATGTCCTTCTAAAGCCTTATGCTTATTACATAAGTGTCGGAACGTAACAATGGGACATGCACGCTTGCAGTGGTGTGATTCGATTGTTTATGCTTAGCATTATCATGTGCCGGCCGCATCACAAATACGACTGTTTTGTAATGTCTTATGACTATATTTCAAAAATGAAACAAGAAAATGTATATTGACCACAGATCTAGTGACAGTTATATACAGTTATTGACAGTTATATCTTGACAGTTACCATAGAATAGGGCAATGTTGCTTCCGTCTAGCCTTGTTATTTTTGTTTAATAAAATTAAGCTTGCTAGTAGGGCATTTGGGTCTTCGCTGAAATAAACAGAGGAAATTGCACCAACCGCCCAACCGCGTCCTACCTAAAATTACCTAAAACTCCGCCAAAATGCGCCGATGCATTCAGTTTCTCGTTACCAAGCGTTGAGTAAACATGACGTGCCATAGAATAGAATAGAATAGAATAATACTTTATTGTTCAACTGTGTACAAAGGTCTTAGGCTTATTAAGTATTTAGTCACAACAGTTGTGTTCATATAGAACATACAATAGAATTATTAGAAACACATATTATATTAAAATACTACATAAAACATTAACTACAATTATTATTATTATAAGCAAATTTATAGCTAGTGTATTTACAACTATGCCACTATTTTCAAAGTTTAAGTACAGCGTGCGATATCCTGTTTATTTGATCTAATATTTTGATTATCTTTGTTATTTAACCTTGGAATAGTTAAACTGAGTGTTTTATGTAATTTTTGCTTTTTCAGATTTTGATCGCGATTAAAAAGGACAAAAGACGGACTGTGACTTCAAGGCTACTCCGCGTTTTTTAATAATGTTTAAATAGCCTTCCATCTGTTCCAACTGGTAAGTAATCCAACTGTTTTTATAAGATAAGCTATAGGGATGGTTAGTTTAAATATTAGAGTCTTTACCAATATAAATTGAAGTCAACTCAAAGTTTCGATTTGCCTTGGAATAAATCTAAAGTATACTAGTAGTTTTAGTAAACTATATACCTAAGTGTTAGTGACCTACCGAGCAAAAATCTAAAAAAAAAAACAGCTTAGCTTTTTACAAATTTACTGAAGCTATCAGATCCCTCAATAGTTTGGTTTAAATGTATATCTTTAAATTAATTCAGTATTTAGCTAGTCTGAACTAGCATCTGCGGCACCTAAAATTGCCGAATCCAATCGTCGAACCACCTGCCTGGCTGCCCGCAAGAAGCCATTTCTACAGCTGTAGATAACCACGGAAGTGTTTGTCGACCGTATCTCGAAGCCAATCACGTAGCCCCGAGTGGACGATGTGTCCCTAGAATGTCTAAGAAGCTAAGAAAGACAGTACGAGACGTGAGTTTGCTTGCACCGGCAATGCTAGGGTTATCGAAGAACTCCCGTGGATGTCACACAGTTATACTAATATTAGAAACGCAACAATAATTATCTCTTTAGTAGCTAGTAACAAAGAGATGTGTCATCCTCTGCTTGTTACCGTTCACCACTAAACGAGCACGAGCAAAATAGCTGAAAATAATGCTCTTGATGAAATTTAGAAAAAAGGTAGTGTGCACCATGAGGATGGGCATGGCATACTTTTTAAGCATGGGAAAAAAGGCAAGAAAACTATTAAATGGTGCAACTGCAATGCGCAGCTATTATAGTGCCAACAAGTGATTAATATAGGGAAGGATTAATTTTTATTTCATTTTATTTTAGAAACAAGTAAAATTAATTCCTCGTCTCCAAACCAATTTGGCAACCTAGTTAGGATATGCCCAAAATTTATACTTCTAACAATGATTACTAAAAAGTAAGTACTAAGCTCGGCATCCAGTGGATGCAAAAGGCAGGCTGTCGTTTAGTGTGGAGGTTAAAGGGGGAGGCCTATGTTCAGCAGTGGACGTCTTCTGGCTGATGATGATGATGAAGTACTAAGTAGGTAGAGTTAAATCATGGACGAAGAGCAAACACGTTTTACTTATCTATCTATACTAATAATAATATTATAAAGAGGAAAGATTTGATTGTTTGTTTGTTTGCATTGAATAGGCTCCGAAACTACTGAACCGATTTGAAAAATTCTTTCAATGTTGGGAAGCTACACTATCCCCGGTTGACATAGGCTATATATCTATACTCGTGCAAAGCCGGGGCGGCCTACTAGTATTATATAAAAATTAATCCCTATTAACCTTGGTCACGCCATAACTTGAGAACGACTTTACCGATTTCAATCATCTTTTTTTAAGTTTTCTAATACTTTGTAGGAGGTTTTTAAGGAAAGAAAAAATAAGAAAATGTTACGACGATATTTACTTCGCCAGTTTGACAGTTCTAAGACAGGACAACGTCTGCCGGGTCAGCTAGCAGTATTTAATATGGGAGGTACTCGCGTAAGATTAAACTGTTCATACTGACTATGGTCTCAACAGCATTAGTTTTATTCAATGTAAGTGCACGAATTACGTGAGTAATTCCCTTAAAAATGTGTGAAAAAAACGTCAGTGTCCATAGTAAAAGCAAGCACGTTGTTTCGTAAAAACAATCAACGACCATTCTAAAATAACATTGTGTCTCCACTTTTATTGTGCGAATTGCTAGTCTGTGGACTACGCTGCCAGAATGGGTGTTCGTTGATAGTTACAATCTAGGTGTCTTCAAGTCGCGAGTATATCGGTTTCTTCTTGGCAACTGTGCTCCATCGTTAACCACATCATCGCTTAACAACAGGCGAGGAGACATAAAAACTAAATCTTAACAATCCGTAGTAGGTGCCAATGTTAATTTATTTTTTGAAGGAAACGGATCCCGGTATCGGTGGATACAACTTTCCGGGATCCGAACCCCCATCGAACAGTCTCAACATGGTTTGCTTAAAATTTTCAGCACTACACATACATAAATAAACTAACATACTAAGCCCAGACATATGACATCGCACGGTAACCCTAGGTCGAAAAAGACTTGAGTAAATACTTTTATTCAGTCTGCTTTAAATTTTATTGAAGCTTCTGCTGCAAGTGGTACTCTCCAGCTTGAAGGGCCACCTGTTTATTTTTAACCAATTCTTACAATGGAAGTGTTCGGAGTGCTGAGAAAAATTTCAAGGAACTAACGTTTAAAAATTCTAACGAAAAGATAGTGACGTCTTAAGCAGAAGCCGTCGCCTGAGGGTTTTTTTGGCGCGAATTCAAAATCCATATTACTAAGATAATAAATGTAACCAGAAAATCTCGAAAACTGCTTAAATTACGAAGCTGAATTTTTACACATTGGACATCTCTAATCTCATCTTAATAATTCTCTCATGGGTTTAATTAAGTCCTAGATGTACCAAGAAATTACACATAAAATACCTAGGTTTTCAAGCTCAACACTCATATAAATTTTTAGCTGTCATTATGATTCGTAATAGTTTAAAAACATACCTTTTATATAGGTGGCATGGTGGCATATTACACTGACTATAATTGTTGAATCCATTTTGTAGAATTTAGCTAGATGTTAAAACGATGCTATATCGATTATTCAAATAATTTATGAATGAGTTATACTCATCATTATGAACACTTTATTTTTACTTTGGGACCAAACCTGGAATCGCGAAAAATGTAACAGCTGTTTCATACAATGTCAAGTGTCAATGATCGCTTTCCATGGAATAGCGAATAGCTGTTTTTTCCCCACGAGTTTGACCAGATTTGCTCCCTTCTTCTTCAGCAGCCATTAAACGTCCACTGCTGGACAAAGTCCTCCCTCGAGAGGAGTTTTGCTCCCTTACTAAAAGTTATTCATAATGATAGGTACCATGGGTACTATGGGCCGCTTTCGGCTTAGTACACCCTATCAGAAAAAATCTACTGTTTCCTAAAAAACGGTCATTGGCACTTGACATTGTATGTAATAGCTTGGTTACAGCTGATATTTTATCCCTTTTCGCGTAACCCAGTAGCACTGAAAAACCGAAAAAAAATCTTATCTGTGCCCAGTAGAGTTGTAAAGGCAAAAATGTCAGACAAATTTTTGATACAAAAATTAGGTAGAAAATCTTACACCCTCGACAGTGCCTGCCAACATAATTGGGTCGTAATCACTATTCCTTCCCTTATTGAATTAAAAGGCAGTGAGAGTAATTAAGGCTATTAGTTTTCAGTGCCAGCGTAAATCAGGCTTATTTCAAATTTATAATGGGTCGGTGATGGCAGCGGCGCAGTTTATGACAGTGAATAAGACTGCAATTTTATTCTGACTATAGACTTATTTAGTTGGTTATTTATTACCTAGATTAACTATGTAATGTAATTGTTATTTAGGTTATCTCTTCTCTTCTCTATTTTCTCTTCTTCTCTATCTCTATCTCTTCTCTATCTTCTCTATCTCTACATAGTATAAATTAAAGTCGCTTTCCGCGTTTGTACAGACATACAGTCTGTATGGCCGCTAACTCCTCCTAAACCACGCAACGTATGTGTGTGTGTGTGTGTGTGTGTATTTGTGCACAAAATCATTTCACGCATATACTGTGAGGGAAATGATTAGAACAAGTGTAAAATATTATTTTTGTATAACGCCCTATAAAAGATCTGATAATTTTCAAATATCTGAACAGACTTTCTTGAATCGTAGCTAAGAACACTGTCCATCAAGTCACCTTTCAAATAAATAATAGAAAATCAAAATTGGTTCAGCCGTTCGGGACTACGATGCCACAGACAAACACAGATACATACTTTAAACTTATACACACCTCACTGTGCGTCGGTAGTTAAAAACCATTTTATTAGGACTACCGTACTGGCCTATTAAGTATCACTACATCGAAGAATAGTACTTTACTGCCGCAGCTGCTGACCGAGGCATTTATGAACAAACGGGAAAATATGGGCTGAGGCGTAGTGGAGTCTAGCTTACATAAGTCTACACTGCCCAGTGAACGCAGACACTTGTAAAGTACTTTTTTATATATAGAATACTCGCCTGATGGTAAGTAAGTGACGTTGTGTTATCTCTTAGAATAACTACACATAGAAACTAAGTACATTCGCAAAATTTAAGCCATTCAAATGGAGTCATATATGGTTCCAAAAAATATATAAAATTTTTACTATGACAATTTGCGCGGTGAAATCTTACCACAACAAATCAGAAAAGCAGCATAAGAGTTATGGTGTGACATTCCACAGGTAATCCATAAATTTTCATTTAATACCAATCGAAACGTAAGCTACAAAGCGAATTTGTAGCTTACGTTTTGAGAAGGCGTTGTTTAGAAACCTGCCTTCTCTGAGTAGTTATTCTAAGCGTTTATCTAGAAGAAATCTATTCACTCTAACCTTAAACATGTCTAGATTTTAGTTATCAAGAAACAAGGAGGACGGCAGGGAGTTCCATTCTTGGGCAGTACTTTCCGCAAACATTGCGAGAAACTTTACGTAAAATGTAATATTAGTTTTGGTGATGCCACCACAACACGCCATGACCACTCATGTGATTTTCGCATTTCATAGGGTTAGTATACACTAGACATAAGTCTAATTTTCCTTTAAGTGTGTTCAACAAATTATAGATTATTTAAATTCCATGTTTGAGCAAACGCATAATGCGGACAAAAACATTTTTGTTTTCTTCCGATATTGCACTAGTTTATGTGCTGTTAATAAAAGCGTATACGGGGATATGCGGAAAGGGTGTACTATAAGCCGAAAGAAGTTAATTATGCTTATGATTACGTTTTTTTTAAGTTGTTTAGTGGATCGGGCTCTGGGCCTTGATTCCATAACTTCAAACACGTGCGTAACGCGGCGCGTTAAGCTAACCTTTAAAAGTTGGCCTTTATTCCCTAGGAAATAGAGGCATAATTTTTAGAGGTTAACTTAACGCGTCGTGTTACGTGCGTGTTACAGTTACGGAATCAGGGTGCTAACACTGCTAACCCAATAGTCTTTTCGTCTCATCTAGGCGAGAAAAATATTGTGTTTCTTTTAAGTAAAGACAGCAATATTTTTTATTAAAATAATTTGAGGTGTCATATAAAGAGGTAACATTGTTTTAATACAAAAAAATATATTAGACAAGTTCGAATTTATTTTCCGCGCCAGCGGATAAAAACTTCCCGAAAAAAAAAAAACAGTCGAATTGATAATCCCCTCCTGGAGTCGGTTAAAAAGAGTAAGAGCCTTCCTTCTCGGGAAGAAAGCCTTCCCGAGTTGGTGAGATGAAAAATACAACGTAAGCTAGAACTTTAATATCATAATTTTAGCCACTCTGTACAGGTTGATTACAAACGAGCAAGCAATGTTGCCACTGCGTAGGTAAATACCTAGTTATAATAAAGTAAAGAAGACATTTCTTATAGAACCACCCCAATTCGTTTACGTCAAAATTAGAATCCTACTATTTCCATTTAAATATTTTATTTTATGAGTGGGACGTTTTCAGGGCTCTATAGTACCTACTATATAAGGATCCCTTAGTCTATAAGTAAGTATATATAAGTAAGTATGTAAGTACCTAAGGTTTTTTAAATATTCATTAACTGTAAGGTGTTTTGTCACGATTATGTATAGGTACTTGAAAACGTATAAATTCAAACAACACAACATTTTACTGAGTATGAATGATATTTTTCTGAGGCATAGCTTATTTTCTTGGCGATTTCAGGTTTGCTGCTATGTCAAAAGTAGTACAAAGACCTTCTTGCCAAATTTTTGAACTGACCACGACAAAACGTTTAAGGTGGTCAGTTTTTTTAATGATTTGGTTCATTATTTTATCATAAACGATATCTTCGCTTCGAATATCTTTCTAAAGTATAAAATTATATTTTTATGCCCTAATTACTTATAATGACATTTCTAACAACTCTCCATCGATTTTTAAAGTAATTTTCCGAGATGAGCCAAGTTTTAATTCAGTTGTGCCGTCCGACCGCGTGGCTCGCATACAAATAGCAATTTCAGTAGGTATACAATGCAGCGCAGTGCCCAACGAGAACTCGATTCAAATTAGACAAACGAGATAGAAATTGCTGTTATCTTGCAACTGTGATAATGTGATTAGCACATGTTCGCAGGTGACTTTTCTATTTGAACTTGACTAAGATAGTATGTATTTAATCAATACTATGTAATAAATCAAATCGAATCATTGTTATAAGGCTAGTAAAAATCTGAATCTGAATCTGAATCTGAATGTAATCCGCGTATAAATGAAACACAACTACAACAAAATAATACACTGTAAAAAAATGTCTCTTACGGAATGTTTCGTAGGAAACACAAGAAGGAAGATTTACATTAAGACAACTTATTATGCTAAGCTTTAAAAAACATTTCTCTATCAATCATTTGATTTCTAAAGCTTAGTCCAGGGATTTTGTAGTTGGAATAGTTGGTCATATTATGTAAAATATACAACAAATCCACATATCTAACGCCTAGGCAAACAAGAAAAGCAATCAGGTGCTTTAAATTTATTACAAATTTCTTTTGCACACCTGGATAATCATCGTGGCAAAAATAATATGCATTGTATCAGAAAACTAATCACGGCCACGTTTCGATGTGGCTCATTCTGATATTCATTATTATGGAAGTAAATATAAGTATTCTAGCTAACATCAAACCTCCTTCCATTAACGTTGCAGCAACACCTAAAGAAGCAAGAGCTAACGCATTATGGCCATTAAAACGGTTTTATTTAATTTCTATTTCTTTATCAATTTCCCGTTTCCGTGGTAACTTCGAATTAAAAAGTACGTAGGTAGTTAAATAAAAAACTCCCCTATTAAAATGCAACGTTGTGTGAAAATTTCAAGTTAATCCATCGACTAGGCACATTTCGAGTTTTGTGGACTCAAACATACGGAAGCTGAATTTTTATTTATAAAAATAAAGAGGGTAAGAGGACTTTTTTTAGAGCTCAACTTTTATCATAACATAACACAAACGTTTCACAAAAAAATGTTATTAAGTTTTGTTAAGTCAAAATTGTTTTGGAAATTCGACGCTGAGAGCTTACCATAGCGTATAATAGCATACTTATCGTATTAAATATGTACATATATTCTACTTTACCAACGACCTATATGTACTTCACTATAGCTATGGTGCCCGACCGGTGAGCGATAGTGGCTGACCAGTAGCATGTGCGCTTTACAATCTAACGGCACTGGGTTTGATCCTCGGCCTAAATAAATTATGTGCAGTTTCGATCTCATCGCTCAAAAACGGTGAAGTAAAACATCGTGAGGAAACCGGCATGGCCATCTACCTCAAAAGTTCAAAGACATGTCATTAACCAATATACACTGGGCCAGCATGGCCCATCCTCTGTCTCTGTCTGAGAGAAGGCCTGAGTCCTAACAGTAGGAACATGATAGGCTGAAATTATTGTACTTTACAAGAAAATGTTTTTATCCCAGGCAAAACAAGCAAACATCATGTACATCGTCAAAGGCAAACATCTTAATCGATCACAAATCACAACGGCTCTCTAAAATATCAATTAAAATTAAAATTTCAATTATGCAATGTCAAAATTTAATAATTGATTGAGAAACGACGATGAAATATAAAGAAAATTGTTTCCAAAATTTGAACTTGTTGAAGTCGAACGTTGCACTTGAGCCTGTATATAATTAGTTTTTGATTCGCGGACGGAGCCTACGGACTAAGAGCAAAAATCACAAAGCAGCCCATTATATTGGATTTAGCGAGTCCTCGAGCCACTGTCCGGACACTTGAATTAATGAGACCACTCCAAGTCCTAAAATAGCTACAGCTATGCTTCTCCGGTTAACGCCTATTAATTTTGAAAATAGTTTTTGGGCAGTGTGATATTTTAATTACTACTTACCTAGTACATACACATATAGGGGGGTTATATGAAACGGAGATACTAAGCAGAATTGCCGATTTTTCGAAATTTTTGCATTGGTTCCATAGAAATAACTTGTTCATATTAAAGAATACGAGACCTCCTTTTAACTTTATTCCACTGTTCCTTGACCCTGTACAGAGCATTGATATAAGTACATTGAGCACAAACATAGACAAAGTGATTCGATCAGGTATTACCCGCTCATGATTATAGCAATAATTTTCTAATCTAAGTGAGCGCTGCTTGGGCTAGGTGTTCATCACATTGACAATCTCTCAGAAACCACACGTTTGCAAGATAAAAGTATCGTATGTCACCTTGCTCTCTATTTCTGGAACTGGAAAACGATCGACCAACGAACGAGAAGTCGATTTGTTGATTGATGCGCGTACATATTTATACAATTTATTTAAATTCATGATTTTATTTCCAGTTGAAATAACAGCAAAGTTACTGAAACCGCTCCTTATGTACGCAATAGTCGCTGACGGTGTCCGATATACGATGTCTAAGAGATCTTGCCATCTCTCTCACTCTCCCCCTCTCTCTATCTCTCTCTCTCTCTCTGGTCCGAGAGATTTTATGCCTGAATCTCAACCAGATGGTACTAAGCCAACCATCCTCTCAATTAAAATATGAATGTTTTTTATTTATTCCAATAGCCTTGCGTAGCACCCTTGGTTATATATCGGTTCTCTTTACGAGTATTTGAGGATTATCAAAACAAATGTAGTGTTTAGGGTTGTCAAGAGCATGCTCACAAACTGCATACTTGGTCAAGTGTCTATTTTCGTGCTATTAATTAAAATAATGTAAAAGACACGCCATTATGTTTAATTTCAATTTCAATGTGTAATAATTGCAAAAACATAAGAAATCAAAATGAGGGTATTTTGTGTTTTTTATTTTTTTTTGTAATATGCTTACGTTTGACCAGCTCGTCACCTATATCAAACGATGTTGCGGTCTACGATGGAGCACGCTTGCCTAGTAGAAACCGATTCACACGCGATTTGAACAAAAAGTTCAGTATTCGTAAAAATAAACTTTACTCGTTTAGTATTTTTATAACAAACCCCGCGAGAGGTTCGTTACATTCCTGTTCGCACAGTTTCACCAACAGACGTAACAAAACAAGTAACAAAAAGGAAAATACGTAACAACAAATACGCCTCCCCAAATTTACGTATTATCAGATAGTTTCCACATATGGAAATGCGGCCTTATTTGATTTGCACGGGTTTCAAAGGCACCGTAATCCCACAAACGCATGTCGCGGGAGCGACTACTCGCCAACTCTATATTCACTATGTCAAGTTTTTACTTGCAAAAGTTTACACTTGATGTTGGAGTTTATTTTAACAAATTTCTACTCACTTGTGCAAGTTGTACGTGTAAGAAATTGCGGTAAGTTCTTGCTAGTCTAAGCTCCATTTCATGGCAGGTAGGAATTTTTCACAGCAAGCAAGTCTCATTTATCAGCGTCAGTGAATGCTGACACAAACGTGCGTTTGTTACATTGGAGTTCGAATTGCGTTTGTGTTGTGGTTAAAGTATGTGTAGGTTTTTGCAGGTTTGTTGAAGACAGCTATAAAACAATGCATTACGTAAGTATGTACCAGTGTGAGCCAACCAAAACTGCACAAGCGCTATCTCTTTCGTCGATACAAAAGACGGCTTTTCTAGATTAAAATGAAATATTTAAAAAAACTTTTTTAATTCAAGTTTAAGGCGTCTGCTATATTGAATTTAGTGAAACGTCATTTTATTTATTTACTCTCATATCATGGGGAGTGCATAAAAATAACTGGTCCGCCATCTTTGGAAGTCCGCCATATTTGATTTAAAATGACGTCACTTGGCTAACCATGCATTGCACAAACTAAACGTGTATGTAAAATTTAAACTCAATCGGTTGGGGATAACTGTTTTAAAAACTAGTTGCAAGATTTGACCCAAACTAACAAGGCAAGTTAAATAAAAACTTGTTAAAAGTGGTATCTAGACACTAGCAGCGCCTCACGGTTTTATACCCGCTAGCCCACAGGAACCTTACATTTCAGGATAAAAAGTAAAGCCTTACTTACAGTATTTATGTTAATCGGTTTAGCGGTACAGTTTTTTTTTAACACGAAATGAAAACGAACGATAATATATTATTGTACAAAGATCCTCGAAATTAAGAAAGAATTTCGAAGTCTCCCTTGTTTGTCTGATATGATGCTTCAACTAATGAGAACCTACATTCCCGAAACCAACGCGTTGAAAATTACACCGTTATTTCATAGCACGGCGGGGTTGCTCATAAATAAAATATCTACAGTAACTAATTATCTAGCGCTGAGCGGTTAGGTGGCTATGTTTTAATCTCGTAGGTCCCTCGACGCGGTTCACTTCGCCGCGAAATAAAGCAGTAAAGTATTATTAGCTCGTGTGAAGCGATGGTAGGCTGAAAATAGCTTGACAGCTTATCCTTGGCACAAAGCGAGTAGGGGCCTGTCGTAGGGAGTACTGTCGGCATATAGAATGCCTATTGTAGCTTGCAAACATCTTTCGCAGGTCTGATAAACATTGTATCTATTTATTACCAATTTACCACTATCGGGAGCTTACAGCAGGTATCTTTTTTTGGGATTGATAATAAATATTCGGGACATTTTTTTCACACACGGAACACTTAAACAACATAATGAAATGAAATTTATTCACTACAAATAGTTTTAAACTGATCGCAGGTTTTTTATATATTCATTAAGATAAGATAAGATAAGATATTTTTTTTATTACACAGAAAATAACAGTATACAATAACAAAGAATACACATAAGTTTTTAAGAAACACAGGGTAGTTAAATTCTGAGTTTATGTATATGAGACTAATCGGTGAGCCCCAAACTAAGCACGAGGCTTGTATCTTGGGGCCCGAGTGCAAAGTTAACAGAGGTTTTATTGTGTGTAAAAGATCAAATGTTTTTTTTTAAGTAGCGAAATGACAAAAAGTAAAAAAAATTAAATAGGTGTATTCCTATTTCCAAAATATAAATAAAAAAGAAAACAAAAATAAAAAAATTACCATGTACGGCATCACAATGAAAGTAAAGGAAAATGGAAAGTGGAAAAGGAAAGGAATGCTGCTATTATAAACTACTACTCACTGTATAAGCTATGGATAATTCCCTCGGTCTCCTCATAGGACAAATCTTTCTCCTATTTTGCCGTTACGCGGCGTATGAATTAGGTCGTATAAATTAATGTGTAGTATATAAAAGAAAGAGAACAAAAAGTATACAATCCAATGTTGAATGCTTGGTTAAAAATATACTTATTTTTCGTGTTCGATTATTTTTCTCATATTTTTGTAGACAAAAGACAGCAGATTTTTCGAAAAAAAAAATTAAAACAAATTCGCGTTTCTCGTTTGTTTAGTGTTCATTTCAAAGAAATAAATCAAGACGCTGTCTAGCCAAAGCTATGTTGAAATCATTATCTTTTTGTGGTACCGTTATAGATTCCCAGTTATTTGGATAAACTGACAAACGAATCCTTTTGCAAAAACTAGAGGTTTTCAAATTAAATATTGTTATTTCAGACAATAGAATTTTACATCGAACATCCATCTGGAACCCATATCTTAATATCTTATATTTATAGTTAATACTTAAATTTATGCAGGGCTAAGCATATAGACTGTACTAAGCCGAAAGGAGGTCATTGTACTCATCATTATAACCTGGATTTACAAAAAAAACCAGCTGTTCCATACATTTTATCGAGTGTCAAGTGTTTTGACAAGCAGTTTTTTTTCGTGATTTCACGGCTGTCTATAATAAAAGTTGTTCATAATGATGAGTACAATGACCTCCTTTCGGCTTAGTGCAGTCTATATGCTTAGCCTGAATACATATCATTAGTATTAATCATCGTCATTATATGATCAGCCTATCTTAGTTCACTGCTGGACAAAGACACGACTTCTCCCAAGTATCTTCGGCCTTTCGCTTCTAGGCACTGGTAGCTGCCTAACGTATTTCAGACAGTCCTATATACGTAACCACAATACGCTACGTTGACGCTACGTTTCCCAATTCCCAATTCCACTCTAGAACATGTTTACTACAACGGTTATCGGTTCTGCGACGGATAAAACCAGTCCACTGCCACTTCAACTTAATAATATGTATACATATACATACATATTATGGAAATTAATGAGGTTTTCACACATTTGGTAAAAATATACGGGAAATATCGCAGAATGTTGTTGAAATTATTGTCGGAGTAGGGCTTAATCTTATCGAGTACTAGCTGACCTGACAGACGTTGTCCTGTCTTAGAACTGTCAAACGCGCGAAATTAAAATTGTAAACCTTATTTTTTTACACCTTGGGTTACATTATTGGAGTTTTAGTAAGTATCCCTTTTTTTAATATATTGTAGCCTATGTTACCCAGAGATAGTGTAGCTTCCCAACAGTGAAAGAATTTTTCAAATCGGTTCAGTAGTTTCGGAGCCTATTCAATGCAAACAAACAAACAATCAAATCTTTCCTCTTTATAATATTAGTATAGATAATTCCCGTATACAAAAATACATACATTTATATAACTGGCCAAGAGCGTGTCTAGATACACATATGGTAGGGTTCCGTAGCATGACCATTATTATGGCTTTGGCTACGGAAACCTACCTTATTATACTTTCGTTGTCCAGAAATGGATGCTTATTAAAAAAACTCTAACGAACAAAGATCATTGGGGTTAGCCATACTTCAGAAATAAATAATAAATAATCATATGTACGCAGAGCAAAAACATTTTTTTATTTAATTCTTTTAAAGATGAGATCTATACTAAAACTGTGATTGTGCAACATTTCATGCACTTACCAGAAGTTAGAAGGTACCTACAAAATATTTTTTACGGACGGACAGAACGAACTTTTCCTTGTAGTACTACGGAACCCTAAGAATATAACACACTTTAAACTAGTACTAGACTTAGGGTTTCATTACATTAGACATAGAACATTTTGCGTTTGGCTACAAAAACGTCACACTCGAATAAAACATTGTAATACAAATGTGCGTGTAAGTACATACCGAATCATAGGTACGTACACGTTTGAAAACAATCCTTCCCTAATGTAAATTACGACACGTGTTACTTACATTGGGCATAATTCCATGCGTATCTTAAAACATATTCAAACATGGCCCGACCGGTAATTATTTAGAGCCTTGTAAACCTAAGGCATGTTCCAAAGAGCATCAAATATGCCTTCCCGGGTAAATTATGTCACTGACGTTATGTAGATGAAGCCTCGTGATGAGCAAAATTTGCACAACATTTGCAAAGTTATTATATTTCGACGAACTTTTCTTTATCTCGACGTCTCGCTGATACTTTTTGTGAATAAATATTTTGAAGGATATTTACTTAGCCAGCCAAAGTTTCTGTTAAGTAAATATTTTATTTTTGCCCGTTGTTGAATGACGAAATTTGTTTTTCTTTGAAGTTTTCTAGGTTATGTATTATTTTTGTGAAACTCAGACACTTTGATATGGATGAACAATTTATGTTAATACTTATTACTTAAATTTTTAAGTCTGTGACTACTCTGGTTGATATTTTTATTTACATTTCTAAGGAATAAAGATGGTTAAAACTCATTTTATATTGCAAATATTTTTTCTATACAAACTTTTCCGTAGATATTCGTAGATCTAGATATGCTTACAGTTGCTTATTGGCGGTATTTCAAGTCTCATTTTCCGGGTTTCAAGCTAATTAGCAAAATTATCAGATAATAGATAAGTTCATCAAAAAACTTTAATCTAAAAAAGCAGATAATTTTAATTTTAAACAGTAATTATTGAAAAAAATACTATGACTATGTAGTAATATTATTACACAGAGTTACGCATATAGACTGTACTAACCTGATAAGAGGGCAATGTACTCATAATTAAAAACCACTTTAACTATGGGACTAAAGCTGAGAACGCGAAAAAAATACTGTTATAATTAATCTCTACATAGTATAAATTAAAGTCGCTTTCCGCGTCTGTCTGTCTGTATGGCCACTTACTCCTCCTAAACCACGCAACGGATTTAGATGCGGTTTTCACCATCAGTTAGATACATTTTCACGGAAGGTTTATATATATAACTAGCGACCCGCCCCGGCTCCGCACGTAAATTACACTCGTGCGAAGCCGGGCGGGCGGGTCACCCGTCACCCTCAGTGCGTGTGCCCGACTCGCAACCGGTTTATTAGTTTCAATGTTAACTCTTTATTATTTCTACTCGACAAAATAAATCTTAATTTATTTTTTTAACACGGATCATCCCATTATGCTAAGTCACAACCAAAAACCTACTTAAAAAGTTTTTTTAATCCTGTTCTCGTGGCCATTGACATCCGATAACACTAACACTACCGTCAATTTCCGGGTCAACCCATTACTAACGTCCACCTTTTATCCCTTTTAATGACGGTTCTACAATCGAGATGCCTTTGTGTCTCGAATTCGGTGTGAAAACTTTCGACACTGTACGAACTCTGGGGACACGTCCTATTTTCTACAAATATCCAAATAACAGTTGATTTACCCTGAATAGCAGATAGAAGCGCGGTTTTTGTTTTCAGTAGGCTTACAAGGGTCTGGATTTTTAGGGATTTTTATTTATCATAACTGTGTTTTTTCATTAAATCTAAATCATTACAACAAAAACTATTGCTAATTTTGTTATACACACCACGTTGCATCAAAAATAACAAGTATGTAGTTTTTGTCATTTTTTATCTTCGTGAAACCGATCCTTGAGAATACCTTCCTTGAGAGACGGTAGTCATTGAAAACTGCGCTACTAACTTGATAGAGTTGGTAGCGTTGGTAGCTAGAGTAGTTGCAATTTAACTAGTTCAGAGGATTTTTTTGAACTTCACAAATATATTCCTACTTTCCGGCGATTAGTTTTTTAGTTAAGTATCACAATTTTAATATTCGGCTGCACTGCGTCTAGAAAACAGTAAATAGTTGTGTCTATAGACACTGTTTTCCAAATTAAAAAGTTAATCCAGTTTTGGTTCATAAAAACAACAATGATTCACAGAAAAACGAAATGCCTTAAAGCATGCAAATGCAATAAAAACGTTTTCAGATTTAGAACTATTATTTACTGAACATTCACGATCTATGCAGAGCAAACTGAAGAAAAAAAGCAATTTGTTATCGCTATGTGTAAATTTGGAAACGATTTTTATGCACGCTATTTGTTTAGCACCAATGAATCGCACAACCAAACAACGCTTTTCAAATATCAACTGAACCTAGGAATGTATTGTTTTGAAATCCAAACGTATGTTTAAAAAGTTCTCTAGATGATTGCACACACAATGTGGAGTATTGTGGAGACGGTACATTTGCATCTCGAAGAGCAAGCCACATTTTACTAATGTCTAGAGTCTAGACACTAGAGCAGTGTCGGTGTCCGCAGGCTGCACACTACGACACTCGGCCGCAATCCCTCAGAACACAGATTGCGGACGTGGATACATCACTGCTTTTTGTTTACGAGCAACATAAAGAACCCAAAATGCAAAAGAACCAAACGAAACGACACTCAGATACACAGCGAACGTTATTGATAGTGCCTGAAATATGCTCCGTCATTTTGTCTGCAGCTGAAACGAGCTACGTTGTTAGCCGAAGATGTATTGTACGTATTATAGATGAGTTATCTCTCGAGTGGAGTCGGTTTGTTTTTTAAATGTAAGCCGCAAACACTGGTGCCCGTCGCTCGCACCGCGCTAACAAACCGTAATATAGGTGATGCTTATGCTTTTTTAACAAAGTTGCCACTACAAGCATAAAATGAGATTTTAGGAGCACATGGGGTAGCGTTGGCCGTCTGCCACCAAACGGACTTAAAGAAAATTTACTGGCCACAAAATGTTTGCTTCGCTACAGCGCGGTGGACTGCCTGACGTGGCGCGCTGCGCACCGGTTAGATTAAAGTTTTGTTAATACGGAAAGGCTATGCCGTACGATTTCCCATGGGATTAAAATGAACACGTTTCTGATTTTCAACCTAACTGAGTCCAAACTTCATGAGGTTGGCAAACCGGACATTTGTGATAAGAGTGTTTAGTGGGATCTATGTTGAATATAATATCACTGCACCCACGCGAGGGCGGGTCACACCACACGGGAACCGCTATTAAATTTGGGACTTTAGTAATAGCTTTCCCGAAATGGTAAAAGTTCGATTGACGCGGCAGGCGTTCGGATACCTTTATCCGTTTTTAATGCGGACCCATCAAAATTGGTCGGGTTTGACAACGCACGCACACGTATCTGGATCCTAATATTTATCGACAACGTCAACCGAGAACGTTCTGGTGAAATCCAGGACCACTTTATTCAATAGCCATTGAGCTCATAAAACAGTTACACGCAATGATCGTAATCGAGGGTTATTCGCCGAAGAGGGTGATATTTCTTATGTGTTTTTCGGTCCCAATCAGGGGGTGAGTCCGGGCTGAGACAATCTCTGCAAATGGTGCCATTAGCTGAATGCGTGGCAGCTTGCGGAGTAACGAGAAGCTTAGCCCGCGGCCCGCCTCTAGCCGCACACCGCACGCGGTGATCATTCTACAATTTGAATAATACATGAAACACTCGCGCCGATACTATAAGTAAGTAGGGCTCTCTGAACACTCGACACTGGAACAGATTGATTTTGTAAATAAGGCTGTTGAGGCGTGTTTCGATGAACCGTGGTATCGGCAAGTCATGGTATCATCCTACAGTTTTTTCGTTGGATCGTTTTTCGGTGAAACGTTCTTTCGATAAAAAGTGCGGCTAATAATTTGTTCGGTCTACCATCTTTCGGCGAACCGTGCTTTCTGTGTATCGTTCTTGTATCGTTGAAAGGTGTTTCGGCGAATCGTACGTGACTCTTCTACAAACATTTACTTCCTAAACCAAGTACCAACACTACATCTGCAAAGAAATGCAGGTAAGGTACGCTACCGTTTTTGTTCAAGATGGATGCAGACATTCACACAAAGGGGTTCATAGATCTGCGTTGGTTCGCGGTGGAAATGGCCGCTCTCCATTTCAAGTCCGTTCAATAGAAATGATTAATATCAGTCGGATAAGCTTGGAACAAATGAAGTGACAGAGCTGGCACGATAGTTTTCTCACGTTGTAATTAATCAAGGATCGGTAGCTGCCACCTCTGGCTATAAATCATCCTTGTTTAATTCTGGTGAGATCCTTAGCTGCTGGGCTTACCTTTAACGCAACGGTAACTTAGCATTTCCACCGGGTGACTTTTTTACCGGACTACGGCAAAAGAAGTTTGAAAATGTTGTACCTATGTATGTTCACATCATCATCATAAGCCAGAAGACCTTCACTGCTGAACCCTTTAACCTCCACACTCAACGACAGGCTACCATCTGCATCCACTCTAACTAAAATAACAGACAACAGATAACAAATAATTGGGATAAATATATCGTGTTTGTTACAAAAGAAAGGGCTTAATGAAAACATTTGAAATATGTATAATTTTCTTAGATAAATGAACTAATGTGAAGTATATGCATGTAGGTGTGAATAAGGTGTTTACCCTGGTCGTTACTCAGGTTCGAATCCTGTCGATCGTCAAGTTTTTGAATTGTCTCTACAACATAATCTTCCAATATAAAATTACATTCAAGAACATACTTTTTGTCATTATGTTTGATTTCGTTTTGAAAACCATGTTTCAGTGATTTGTTTCATAACCCGAGACAGGCGTGACGAGTGTTTCGAAAAGAAATAAAAAGCTCTGGAACACAAGCAGACTGTGAGAGGTATACGAGCAACAAGCGTGTTTTCAGGGGCCTTCGGTCTCCGGACAGCGTGTCAGCTGTCAGTTGAGCGCGCCCGCCACTTGCTGAAATGCAGGAGCGTTTCGACTCGTCCTGTCCTACAAAACGTTGTTAGATTGAGGTACACAAACACTATAGCTTTTCTAAATTTACTAGTATAATAGTCCTGTACTAATATTTTTTTACGGATTAACTCATAAAATAGCTGAACATAAATGGGCTCTATTTATGATATATATTATAAACATAAATTGGAAGTAGAATTTAATTTTATATCGTAATAACTTTATTATATTGTTGTAAATTCTTAAAAGCTTAAGTTCTAGTTATTCATGTAAAACTAGTTCATAATTAGTGGTGAAGTTTACATAAAATATTTTGAAGGCAAACGTGATTTTTGTCTACAAATTTTTGGCTGCAAAGAAAGTATCATACTTCTAATAATAGCCAATTTAAATCTTTTAACTAAGAAATGAAAGTTAAGAAAACTCATTAATTTAATTTGCAAAAATATAAATCTCAATTTGTAAAAGATATCGTTTAAAATACCCCAAAGAGTTTTATCACAAAGTTTTCAATTTTGCATTAGTTACTTCCAAATTTTCTTGGCGGGGAATAATAAAGTCTTAATTTTGTGTGACGGGTTTTGCCTTAAATTGTATCCACTGTCCCATTACTCTTTTTTGATACGAAGTGTTTGTGGCGTTTTAGAGCGGAGTATTACAACCGACGTACAACCAACACCTAAAGGCATGTTTTTTTACATTAAGTCTACCTGTACAATAATATAGGTATTACTAAAAAGCTAAGGTTCCTTAGAAAAATAACTCAAGTTGTTATAATTATATTCTATAGGTACCTATACCTAAAATTACGACTAATTGTGACAAATCTTCACACATTTGACCTAGCAAAACTTAAAGGAGGCCGGGCGTCTGCCTTATTGAATTTATCATCTAGGACTAAAGTGCTTGGGAAGACAAATCCAACGAACCCAAATTCGACGGGGCTATGTCGTTTAGTTTAAAATTTCCTATGGACACCTTCTGTTTCCATCATCAGACCAGCTCGATGGTACCTTTATATTGCATTGTCACCAAACATACAACGAACGTATAAGTAAAGTTTGTTTTTATTAATAGAAACGCTTTTGTTTTATAGTTATTATTATAATTTAAGATAATAGTATAATAATAGAATATAGTTATAAATTATATATGTTTTAAAATGCAGCGCCCTAACAGGGTCTTTGTGCCGACATGTACTTTTAAGGACCTAATGTAATGTGTACACTGGCAAAATAAACAAAATATAAATTAAATTAATAAATAAAATAAATAAAAAGTAAGTTGAAATGGCAGTGGGCAGGGCACATATCACTCAGAACAGATGGCCGATGGGACCGAAAGGTTCTGGAATGGAGACCACGGACTGGTAAGCGCAGCGTAGGACGTCCACCCACAAGATGGACAGACGACCTAAAAGAGACCGCAGGGAAACGCTGGATGCAGGCCGCTTCCAACCGGCCCTTTTGGAGATCGATGGGGGAGGCCTATGTCCAGCAGTGGACGTCCTACGGCTGAGATGATGATGATGATGATGAAATTAAATAAATGCCAAATTTCAGCTCAATCGGTTGAGGATAACTGGTGTAAAATTCAGTTGATTTGTCCCGCAGATACCGCGAACGTACGTACTAACAGGACAAGTTACATAAAAGCTTATAAAATTAATATTAACTGGGCAATGCGATTACGATTACGAACTTGATTACGAGCAAACGGAGTGCTTACTCAGTCATGACATATACACAAATGCCGCATATAATAAACCCACTTAAAATTTTGAACTACCATAGGTAGGTAGTATACATAGTAAGCAATACAAAATCTATGTATATAAAAATGAATCCCTATTTACCTTGGTCACGCCATAACTTGACAACGACTTTACTGATTTCATTCATCTTTTTTTAAGTTTTCTAACGAGATGGTTCTTACGGAAAGAAAAATTAAGGAAATAGAAAAAAAAACCGGACAAGTACGAGTAGGACTCGTGCTCTGAGGGTTCCGTTGTACGGAATCATCAGAGCGCGAGTCCAAAAAAAAAACAAAAAAAAGACAAACTTAACTTTGTAGTTGACTATAAGCTTCTTCCATACATTCCAACTACAAAATGTAAAACACTGTTTTAAACTATCACGGTTGTTCACTAAAGTTATATGATTATTATGTTAGTCTTCCCGTGAACATGGTGCATGTAACTGCGCCGAAATATCGGGAGCTCATTCCACAACCTTACCACGGTAAATATCCCGTAAATAATCATATAACTTTACAAAATGTAAGTTTGTAATGGCAAAATAATTATTTTTAAATGATATAACTTCAAATGTGTAACTTTCGGATTTATTCCTATATATGAACTATGAAACCTTGCTTTTTACAAAATTTCATGATTCTAGGTCAACGGGAAGTACCCTATAGGTTTTGATTTCCCTGTGAAATCGCAAAATATGCGACATAAACGTTCATATCTTTTGATTGCGTTGACTTACGACTATAATTTTTTTACAGCCGAAAGAAACTGTAGATCCCAGTATTTAGTATAAATTTTAACTTGATACCTTAACGCGTTCTTGAGAAAAAGGGTCTTGACAGACGGGCAGACGGACAGACAGACAGACGGACAGACAGACGGACAACGAAGTGATCCTATAAGGGTTCCGTTTTTTTCCTTTTGAGGTACGGAACCCTAAAAATAAAAGAATGTCAAAATTATAATCACTTAAATACATAACATTAAATCTTGAATAAAATTAAATTTCAATTCCCTTATTAAAATTTAAATAACAAAAAATCATATCTTCTTGCCCATTAAAATACACATCCATGTGATTTGGATGCGACAGTCCATTCGTCCAACAATCATTTGCAGGATGCCGTTGTGACTGCCTCGCACTCGCTTTTGTAAGGATGTGACTTTCTTGCGAATCATCGCATGAAAATCGTCCGTCTCAGCGAACATCTCAGATGCACTACAGAAGCGAGGCAACCACATCAGCATCCTAAAAATGCCATTGTATTGGACCCGAAGAACGCTAGCAGTTCGGCGAGTGTGGTTAATCCAGAGGCTGCTCGAGTGGAACGATTGGCAGTATGCCTTAAAAAGGGTGATTTTCACTTCTCTCTGCTCGAGACACTTTTTACACTTATAAGCGATATATTTTATTTTTATTTTAAATAAATTAATATCAATATGTTAATTCCTTTAAAACATTTAAAATCATATTCTCATTTTTTTTTTAGATGAATGACCTACATACTGTTGTCCTACATATACAACCCTAGCTGTGATAGGGTGGGAAAGCAGGCTTCTTATAATGATCGTATGCTATGCCTAAAAATTTAAACATTGTCATTACGCTTTTAGTAATTATTTTATCAGATTCCACGTAAATTGGTTTTATAATGACAGGAAGCTCATGCATAAAGCTTTGATAAATAATTTCAGTGCCCAGAATTCAGCCAAACCACCGCTGACACGGCGGTGGACCGCCTAATCTATCTTTTATATAATTTATCGGTTAAACTAGCCCGTTACACAAAAATTTTGCATAATACAGAATAGGCTAATAGTTTATTTTTACTCCTCAAAAAGGAGTGCTATATTATTAGGGTTTATGTATATATTATGTGGATTTTTTAATTCCACCACAACTTTTAAAGGCCAATTTTAATGTGAGTTGTATTATTAGAATCCAATATCCTGTGTCATAGATTTAGACAATTTAAAAAAAAAAACACTACAACGCAAGCCCATTTTTTTAAGTTGGCCGTCTCTGAAATCCCGGCAGATAGGAAACTTGACGTCACGAATACAATATAATACGCCAAACAAAATTAAAAAAAAAATTTACCAGCAGTATAGTTAAGCAGAATTATCGCCTTAAGCTATTTCTTCCAGGCAACCTTTGGATGGACATTTGCTGAAAGAAGAATAGGGCCGGCGGTGTAGATAATGCATATAATATACATATAGATAAAAGTAATAATGGAACGGACATAATGGAATAATGGATTGGAACGGATTCGACATCAACATCAATGGCGAATACATCACTCACCTTCGTTTTGCTGATGATATAGTCATTATGGCAGATTCGCTGCAGGACCTGTATACGATGCTCACCGACCTCAGTAGCCTTTTCCAACTCTAATCGTGGCCAATGTCCATGTTGCATCCGTGCCAGTAGTCGTTGGGAACGATACTCTCAAAGTTGTTGACCATTACACCTATCTTGGACAGATTGTTCAGTTAGGCTAAGTCCAACTTAGGCAAAAAGGTCGCCCGAAGAATTTAACTCGGATGGGCAGCGTTCGGGAAATTGCGTGACATCTTCCTGCCCAAGATACCACAGTGCCTCAAGACAATGGTCTCTGACCAGTGTATGTTACCAGTGATGACATATTATGGTGCTTAGCTTTGGCCTATTTAGTTAGCCTCACAATCCAGCGAGGTAACGTGGCCAGCATTTTGGGCAGTTTACCTGAAATTAGAAATCGTTTGTACTACCTATAGGCCTTTGTTGCTTATAGAAACGATCTTGTGAGCTTGTATAAACAATCTTCAAGCTTTGTCTTTAGTATTCTTAATTTTAGTGAAACAAATAATCATAATAGATATAATATATGATAGGCATAATGTGTATATTGTAGGCATGTTTTTAATTTTCTAAATGATGTAGATTGTCTTTAGAATTAGCGTTGATTCTGTTGTGGGTGCCATTCTCTAATACCTATCTATATCTCTATACAAAACTTTTTCTAGCGTCGCGATAAATTCTGGTAGGGGACGGCCTTATTGTCATATATTACGAATTACTTATCGGGCCGGGTAAAAATAGACACAATACGATAGTGCCTTAAACGGCAGTTTTTACACACATCGAAGGAGTTTAAGGAGTTTAAATTCTTCATGCAGATGTTGAGCGATAAATTACGCCTTTATCGCGATATTTTGGAAGTTAATTTTAGCGCGCTAAATTGATTAACCCATCAGAGTCCTCACTCTGATAGTATATAATAGTCATCAAGTAAACTAATCTGACAGTATTCAAAATTATCTGAGCGCGTTTATTTGACATTATATCAATTGCATTGCATCGACCCAAAGCGTTTCCCACGTGTACGTTTCTAAAGCAAAATAAACTGTAGGTAATTTGATTACTTGGCAACTATGATTAAATTAAAAGAGCAAAGATGCAAAAGAAAGAGCGCGTGATTAATGCGCGGAGTCCGCGTGGTCAATGCGTGGCCTACGTGATTTCCAGTAATTTAAATGATTTAAGGAAAAGAAATAAAATGGAGTGTTTTTAAGTTTCCGCACCCAAAGAGTGTCAACGAAAGCCTATTTATTACAAAGCCTACGTTGTACGTCTGTCTGTCCTTACTTAGCTCAAACACAAGATTTTTACTAAGAAATAATAATAAAACCAAAAAGTAAATAATACAAGATGGTCACCATACAACACAAGTATTTTTTTTTTTTGAATTTTTGTCCTTTCTAGTGTAAAAACGGGAAAACGTATAAGTGTCACATTGGCAGGATTTTAATACACAGTCCAAAGTAAAACAAAAAAATTATAAGCACTGGCAAAGTGCACTTCGGGTCCGCACTAAAGATCCCGAATTGTTTTTTTTTTTTAAAACACGTTTTTGGGTGCGCACCCTCGGTGCGGGAGTCAGACACACACTTGGTCGGTTTTTAATGTTTCAACGTTTTTGAAGTGAAAGCTCTTTGGATATTTTGGGCACTTTTTGGGATGGGGAAAAAGCACCAAACTCGCGTAACCGTCACGCACAGATAGCGCCATCTTTTGTGGAAAAAGTGAATTATTACTACTTAAGTTTTCACTTCAGACGTGCAGTCCTACGATTGCTTTTTTCTTTTATCGGATTTTCCTTATTTATGTGAAACTAGTAGGATGACAAAAAATAAAACCGGACAAGTACGAGTAGGACTCGTGCTCTGAGGGTTCCGTTAGACGGAAATCTCAGAGCACGAGACCAAAACAAAAACTAACTGAAGTTAAAATATTGAAAGACAAACTTAAGTTTGTAGTTTTTTTTTTCTGGGCAAGTGCCTTTAATAACTAAACAAAATACAAGCTAAAACTAACACTACAAATACAGTTAGACTGCCCATAGACCATTGAAGGTCTAAAGACAATCCAAATGCTCAAGCCCACTACCAGTTGGCAGCGTACCCAACATGCTGACGGCATTACCACGTTGAATGGCAATGCTAATGCGTTGAGCCAGAAACACGCCAGCATTTTGGTCACGCGTCGCATTAACCAGGCACTCTGAAAGATTTTTGAAAATGAGGTGAGCTCCCGGTCACCAAGGGCCCAATGTCTCGACCCCAAACGCCTCAAATATGTAACCACTGCCGAGGTTAGCATATTTGCGACGCTTGTGCTGCTCTGCCGAATTAGCAGCCGCGCCAGCCCTACCCTGTGTCTCAGGAAGATGTGACGGCGCCAAAGTATCGACACAAGTTGCGTCCCATACAAGGGGCCGCCCCAACCTCCAGGGCACAAGTGTCATACCGTCAGGCCTCTTTCCATCGTCACTCGCAAGAAACAGCTGCGACATTGGCGGTGGAAAGTGCCCTGCGTATGATGTCGTTCAGGCTAGCGTGTCGGCCAATACGACCAGCGCTTCTCGAGCAAGAGAGACCATGGTGACCGAGCTGGTCAACAGCAGTACCACACTGACAGCGATGGACCTCACAGCACCTGGCACCCAAACGTAAGCTGACAGCTAGACGAAATGCGGTTGGATCTAAAAGACTACCTGTGTTAAAAGAGGGCATGGCTTGCAACCAAAGTCCCGATTCCCAAACAGAGACAGCAAGAATACGAGCGCGATCTGCAATACTAGGACACGTATCTAGTAGCGATTTCCGTGCTAGTTCGCAGATCGGCCGATCCCACAGTCTCTGGGAAGACAACTTTGAAGTTTGTAGTTGACAATAAGGTTCTTCCATACATCCCAACTACAAAATGTAAGTTTGTAATAGCAAAATAATTATTTTTAAATGAATATACCTTCAAATTTATAACTTTCGGATTTATTCCTATATATGTGCTATGAGACCTTGCTTGCCTCTTGCAAATTTCATGATTCTACGTCAACGGGAAGTACCCTATAGGTTTTGATTCCACTGTGAAATCGCAAAATATACGACATAAAGGAACCCTAAGAGCGCGAGACCAAAAAAAAAACTAACTGAAGTTAAAATATTGAAAGACAAACTTAAGTTTGTAGTTGACAATAAGGTTCTTCCATACATTCCAACTACAAAATGTAAGTTTGTAATAGCAAAATAATCATTTTTAAATGATATACCTTCATATTTATAACTTTCGGATTTATTCCTATATATGTGCTATGAGACCTTGCTTTTTGTCAAATTTCATGATTCTAGGTCAACGGGAAATACCCTATAGGTTTTGGTTCCCCTGTGAAATCGCAAAATATGCGACATAAACGTTCATATCTTTTGATTGCGTTGACTTACAACTTTTATTTTTTTACAGCCGAAAGAAACCGTAGACCCAAGTATTTAGTATAAATTTCAACTTGCTACCTTTACGCGTTCTTGAGAAAAAGGGTCTTGACAGACGGACAGACAGACAGACGGACAACGAAGTGATCCTATAAGGGTTCCGTTTTTTCCTTTTGAGGCACGGAACCCTAAAAAGAAGTTGGAAAATTTCAGAAAACTTAACGACGATTTTAACTCGCGGGTGAAACCGCGGGGCACAGCTAGGATAAAATAATGACTGAGAAAATGTAACAACGAAAGAGCGGTCTCTCCTAATACAGGTTGGAGCCCATGTAAAAAGAAAAATAGAGCCAAATTAATGTTTTTTTTCAAATAGCGTATTCAGAAAATTCTGATAGATAGACAAAAATACAAATGGACGAAAAACTTCAACGCTCCAGATGATTCACCGACCGAACAAATAAACTAACGATCGCATTTTACTTTCCTCCATGAGTTTGCTTCGCCACCGTGAATTATTTACTATTTACCTGCTTCATTCCACCTCTTCCTAACATGCTGCAGTAACAAGACACATATGGATACCGAGATATTCAAACTCTCAGCGTTGTAAGACAAATGATGACGCGGAAAAAGCTTACATCCTCAAAGCTTTTATTTAAATTGCTTGTGAATAAACAGGCCTATTTAAGTAAACAAGGCAATTCGATAGAAAATGTGTTTCTATAATTCTATGTAATAAACGTGGAAGATTGTGGTGTAGCATTTACAAATGGCGGTCATTTATTGTCTTCGCGGTTTGCTTTGGCACTAATGAGCCTGAGAGCCTTCTTCCGTAACCACTAAATGGTTCAAAATTCAACAACTGTTTACATTGCATATTGCATGAAGCTCTCAAAAGAGCTGTTAAGAGTCTCACTTATTTTTCTCTGTCATTAGTGGTTTAGTCTGTGCGTTGATTCCTAGAAAAATGTTTGTTCTTATATAGAAGCAATGTTGTAAGCTTCTTGCCATTTTGTCTAACCGAAAATAGATCGTGCTTGCTAGTTCGCCTACTATGCGAAATTTGTTGTAGCCAGTTGCACCCATATAAACGAAACATCAGTCATTCGAAATCAGTTAGCAACTGTGATGCGGACAAAGAACCTTGAGACCGTATGAGACAGAACCCAAAAAAGTAAGATCCAATAGTTCTTTGGATGCGGATTTTGACGCGTTGATGTAAATAAGAATGTTCAATCAAGGATCACTCATAATGCCTGGTGACAGATTTTCCTTCTCATTTCCGTTCTATTTACTTCTCTTTTCTGTGCTTATATACCTACTTTATATATTAAAAATCTCGACAACAAACAATACATGTGCTTGAATAATACCATACGCAGGGCTTTTTCCACCGCTAATGTTGCACATGTGCTCGAACCAATCGGTCTTGCGCGTGATGATGTAAAGATACCTGATGGTGTGACAATTGCTCCCTGGAAGTTAGGATGGCCCTTGTATGGGGCTTTGGCGCTGTCACATCTTCCTGAGACACAGGGTAGGCCTGGTGCGGCGGCCTGTTGTTAGCTTGTATTTTGTTTAGTAAACATGTGCTATTTACGAGTTATATTACGCTTTAAAATAGTATAAAACGAGTTGCTTTTTCAAGCGATACGAATACAGAAAGTTGTGATAAAACTTTGAAGAACGCAATTAAAAATAAACGCATCAGAGAGCTTGTTGCACAACTGCAGCTGGTTGCTCAGATAACTTTTGGGTAAATGTTTAACTTTTGAAATCACAGTTTTAAATTATTAGTTTATAGCTAGGTACCCAATTATATACTTCTCTTTTTTTAATATTCGGATTCATATATAGATACTTATTTTTAAGTTATTACTTACTGTAGATTTTACGTTCAAATAAAGAGAAGATATAGTACTCTACTGTATTATTTGGCGGTAATAGCCGGAGTGAACAAAAATTTAAAATTATAACCTTACGTAGTACTTTTACTCCGTCTTTTGTCTTTTTTATTAGGGTTGGTAATTTAAATAAGCGAAAAAAACACGGCGTTAATATTCCAAGGCCACTAAGGCTACAAGGCTATACGTTTATTAATAAGGGAGTCAGACGTTTCCTTGACGTATTGGCTGGCTTAATTCAAATGCGTTTTTGCTTGTACAGCAGTGCAAATACATTGTAAGAGCATTATTAGTAGTAATAGTCTGGAGCACCGCCGTATTTCAGCGAGCTCGTCAATTTTCTACAGGACTTATTTCAGAGAATGAGCTTCGGAGCTGTACGACCTCATCCAATCATTCCTCTTTTACTAAGGACAAGAGTAGAAAATCAGCCCACTACAATGTATATTTTCCTTCGATTCGTACCAAATGTTTTGGTTCTACGTTTCTAATCCATACAGCCAATCCACCGGCTTCCTCGTTTCTTGAGAGATGCAATCTAGGTATTTTCCAGGTATGATTGAATATCTCCTAAGCCTGCGTTCGACCATATTATTATCATCGCTTACTAACAGGCGAGTTAGTCAAACGCGATGGAAAAAAAATATACAATTTCACTGTTAACTAGTGTGCCTAAAGACAATGGTCTTTGACCAGTGTGTGTTGCCAGTGATGACATATGGTACTGAGACGTGGTCCTTAACTGTTGGCCATTTGGAAAAACTCAGAGTCACACAGCGGGCAATGGAGAGAGCTATGCTCGGAGTTTCTTTGCGCGATAGAATCCGAAACGTGGATATTCGCCAAAGAACAAAAGTCACCGACATAGCTGTTAAAATTTGCAAGCTGAAGTGGCAATGGGCAGGCCACATTGCTCGGAGAACCGATAACCGATGGGGAAGAAAGGTTCTTGAGAGGAGACCACGAACTGGAAGACGCAGCGTAGGTAGGCCTCCCACTAGATGGACCGACGACATAGTAAGAGTCACTGGCATCCAGTGGATGCAAAACGCAGGCTGTAGTTCAGTGTGGAGGTTAAAGGGGGAGGCCTATGTTCAGCAGTGGACATCTTCTGGCTGTTGATGATGATGATGAACTAGTATTACTAGTAGGTACTAGTTGCTATACATACTACATACTAAACTTAGTGTATGAGGCCAAGACATAAAATAAACCGGGTAAGTGCTAGTTGGGCTGACGCACTGAGGTTTCCGTACTACCACAAAATACAGAAAGTACTGCAAAAAGACAACATCACGCCCAGGTGGTCACCGTATCCAAGTACTGACCGCTCCCGACGTTGCTTAACTTAGTGGTGAACAGAAATTTGTCACCGACTCGCATTGGCCATTTTGTATTATTTGTTGTTATACTTTAGAGTATGTAATATAATCATGCCAAGTTTGACCCTTGTACGTATTACCATTTTTACATTAGAGCAAATACAAAAATACGTTAAAGAAATACATTTGGTGTATGGGCATCCTCTTTTAGTTTTTACTTTTGGACTTTATTATTATTTCTTAGTTAATCCACCGTAACCCGTGAACAATCCCGTGAACATTTCAACTGGTTATCTATTACGGTTCAAAAGATACAACTGTTAAAAGATAAGACAGATAGATAGACAGCGTAGGCTTAGTAATAGGGTCCTGTTTTCACACTTTGTGTACGGAACCCTAAAAACAGTATAGTGGACTGAAGCGATCTAACCTGTCATTAGGTATGAATTCGTCCATTCGATGGGCAGCAGAAGCTGACCGCCATGTAAATGCCGCCAATTTGTCCGGCACCTCGCGCGGCCGCCTAAGTTAATGACCCTCTTAGATAGAGGTAAGGAAATCATTTCTCTTGCGTCCCAAATTTTCCGATTCATTGCTCTTCGGGTTAAAACTGAGCAAACGCGGCTGACACGTGCTGATGTGTAGGCGTGAGGCCCTGTAAAAATATTGGAGGGCATATCTCAATATATTTTTTTACAACTTTACACGGTAAAACTCGAAAAGTCGGAGTATTGTGGTTAATGGGCAAGTGTCTTTATTAACTAAACAAAATACAAGCTAAACACTATCGTAATACATGTTTGTTTTTAGGGTTCCGTGCCTCAAAAGGAAAAAACGGAGCCCTTATAGGATCACTTCGTTGTCCGTCTGTCTGTCTGTCCGTCTGTCAAGACCCTTTTTCTCAAGAACGCGTAAAGGTAGCAAGTTGAAATTTATACTAAATACTTGGGTCTACGGTTTCTTTCGGCTGTAAAAAAATAAAAGTTGTAAGTCAACGCAATCAAAAGATATGAACGTTTATGTCGCATATTTTGCGATTTCACAGGGGAACCAAAACCTATAGGGTATTTCCCGTTGACCTAGAATCATGAAATTTGACAAAAAGCAAGGTCTCATAGCACATATATAGGAATAAATCCGAAAGTTATAAATATGAAGGTATATCATTTAAAAATGATTATTTTGCTATTACAAACTTACATTTTGTAGTTGGAATGTATGGAAGAACCTTATTGTCAACTACAAACTTAAGTTTGTCTTTCAATATTTTAACTTCAGTTAGTTTTTTTTTTGGTCTCGCGCTCTTAGGGTTCCTTTATGTCGTATATTTTGCGATTTCACAGTGGAATCAAAACCTATAGGGTACTTCCCGTTGACGTAGAATCATGAAATTTGCAAGAGGCAAGCAAGGTCTCATAGCACATATATAGGAATAAATCCGAAAGTTATAAATTTGAAGGTATATTCATTTAAAAATAATTATTTTGCTATTACAAACTTACATTTTGTAGTTGGGATGTATGGAAGAACCTTATTGTCAACTACAAACTTCAAAGTTGTCTTCCCAGAGACTGTGGGATCGGCCGATCTGCGAACTAGCACGGAAATCGCTACTAGATACGTGTCCTAGTATTGCAGATCGCGCTCGTATTCTTGCTGTCTCTGTTTGGGAATCGGGACTTTGGTTGCAAGCCATGCCCTCTTTTAACACAGGTAGTCTTTTAGATCCAACCGCATTTCGTCTAGCTGTCAGCTTACGTTTGGGTGCAAGGTGCTGTGAGGTCCATCGCTGTCAGTGTGGTACTGCTGTTGACCAGCTCGGTCACCATGGTCTCTCTTGCTCGAGAAGCGCTGGTCGTATTGGCCGACACGCTAGCCTGAACGACATCATACGCAGGGCACTTTCCACCGCCAATGTCGCAGCTGTTTCTTGCGAGTGACGATGGAAAGAGGCCTGACGGTATGACACTTGTGCCCTGGAGGTTGGGGCGGCCCCTTGTATGGGACGCAACTTGTGTCGATACTTTGGCGCCGTCACATCTTCCTGAGACACAGGGTAGGGCTGGCGCGGCTGCTAATTCGGCAGAGCAGCACAAGCGTCGCAAATATGCTAACCTCGGCAGTGGTTACATATTTGAGGCGTTTGGGGTCGAGACATTGGGCCCTTGGTGACCGGGAGCTCACCTCATTTTCAAAAATCTTTCAGAGTGCCTGGTTAATGCGACGCGTGACCAAAATGCTGGCGTGTTTCTGGCTCAACGCATTAGCATTGCCATTCAACGTGGTAATGCCGTCAGCATGTTGGGTACGCTGCCAACTGGTAGTGGGCTTGAGCATTTGGATTGTCTTTAGACCTTCAATGGTCTATGGGCAGTCTAACTGTATTTGTAGTGTTAGTTTTAGCTTGTATTTTGTTTAGTTATTAAAGGCACTTGCCCAGAAAAAAAAAACTACAAACTTAAGTTTGTCTTTCAATATTTTAACTTCAGTTAGTTTTTGTTTTGGTCTCGTGCTCTGAGATTTCCGTCTAACGGAACCCTCAGAGCACGAGTCCTACTCGTACTTGTCCGGTTTTATTTTTTGTCATCCTACTAGTTTCACATAAATAAGGAAAATCCGATAAAAGAAAAAAGCAATCGTAGGACTGCACGTCTGAAGTGAAAACTTAAGTAGTAATAATTCACTTTTTCCACAAAAGATGGCGCTATCTGTGCGTGACGGTTACGCGAGTTTGGTGCTTTTTCCCCATCCCAAAAAGTGCCCAAAATATCCAAAGAGCTTTCACTTCAAAAACGTTGAAACATTAAAAACCGACCAAGTGTGTGTCTGACTCCCGCACCGAGGGTGCGCACCCAAAAACGTGTTTTAAAAAAAAAAAACAATTCGGGATCTTTAGTGCGGACCCGAAGTGCACTTTGCCAGTGCTTATAATTTTTTTGTTTTACTTTGGACTGTGTATTAAAATCCTGCCAATGTGACACTTATACGTTTTCCCGTTTTTACACTAGAAAGGACAAAAATTCAAAAAAAAAAAATACTTGTGTTGTATGGTGACCATCTTGTATTATTTACTTTTTGGTTTTATTATTATTTCTTAGTAAAAATCTTGTGTTTGAGCTAAGTAAGGACAGACAGACGTACAACGTAGGCTTTGTAATAAATAGGCTTTCGTTGACACTCTTTGGGTGCGGAAACTTAAAAACACTCCATTTTATTTCTTTTCCTTAAATCATTTAAATTACTGGAAATCACGTAGGCCACGCATTGACCACGCGGACTCCGCGCATTAATCACGCGCTCTTTCTTTTGCATCTTTGCTCTTTTAATTTAATCATAGTTGCCAAGTAATCAAATTACCTACAGTTTATTTTGCTTTAGAAACGTACACGTGGGAAACGCTTTGGGTCGATGCAATGCAATTGATATAATGTCAAATAAACGCGCTCAGATAATTTTGAATACTGTCAGATTAGTTTACTTGATGACTATTATATACTATCAGAGTGAGGACTCTGATGGGTTAATCAATTTAGCGCGCTAAAATTAACTTCCAAAATATCGCGATAAAGGCGTAATTTATCGCTCAACATCTGCATGAAGAATTTAAACTCCTTAAACTCCTTCGATGTGTGTAAAAACTGCCGTTTAAGGCACTATCGTATTGTGTCTATTTTTACCCGGCCCGATAAGTAATTCGTAATATATGACAATAAGGCCGTCCCCTACCAGAATTTATCGCGACGCTAGAAAAAGTTTTGTATAGAGATATAGATAGGTATTAGAGAATGGCACCCACAACAGAATCAACGCTAATTCTAAAGACAATCTACATCATTTAGAAAATTAAAAACATGCCTACAATATACACATTATGCCTATCATATATTATATCTATTATGATTATTTGTTTCACTAAAATTAAGAATACTAAAGACAAAGCTTGAAGATTGTTTATACAAGCTCACAAGATCGTTTCTATAAGCAACAAAGGCCTATAGGTAGTACAAACGATTTCTAATTTCAGGTAAACTGCCCAAAATGCTGGCCACGTTACCTCGCTGGATTGTGAGGCTAACTAAATAGGCCAAAGCTAAGCACCATAATATGTCATCACTGGTAACATACACTGGTCAGAGACCATTGTCTTGAGGCACTGTGGTATCTTGGGCAGGAAGATGTCACGCAATTTCCCGAACGCTGCCCATCCGAGTTAAATTCTTCGGGCGACCTTTTTGCCTAAGTTGGACTTAGCCTAACTGAACAATCTGTCCAAGATAGGTGTAATGGTCAACAACTTTGAGAGTATCGTTCCCAACGACTACTGGCACGGATGCAACATGGACATTGGCCACGATTAGAGTTGGAAAAGGCTACTGAGGTCGGTGAGCATCGTATACAGGTCCTGCAGCGAATCTGCCATAATGACTATATCATCAGCAAAACGAAGGTGAGTGATGTATTCGCCATTGATGTTGATGTCGAATCCGTTCCAATCCATTATTCCATTATGTCCGTTCCATTATTACTTTTATCTATATGTATATTATATGCATTATCTACACCGCCGGCCCTATTCTTCTTTCAGCAAATGTCCATCCAAAGGTTGCCTGGAAGAAATAGCTTAAGGCGATAATTCTGCTTAACTATACTGCTGGTAAATTTTTTTTTTAATTTTGTTTGGCGTATTATATTGTATTCGTGACGTCAAGTTTCCTATCTGCCGGGATTTCAGAGACGGCCAACTTAAAAAAATGGGCTTGCGTTGTAGTGTTTTTTTTTTTAAATTGTCTAAATCTATGACACAGGATATTGGATTCTAATAATACAACTCACATTAAAATTGGCCTTTAAAAGTTGTGGTGGAATTAAAAAATCCACATAATATATACATAAACCCTAATAATATAGCACTCCTTTTTGAGGAGTAAAAATAAACTATTAGCCTATTCTGTATTATGCAAAATTTTTGTGTAACGGGCTAGTTTAACCGATAAATTATGTAAAAGATAGATTAGGCGGTCCACCGCCGTGTCAGCGGTGGTTTGGCTGAATTCTGGGCACTGAAATTATTTATCAAAGCTTTATGCATGAGCTTCCTGTCATTATAAAACCAATTTACGTGGAATCTGATAAAATAATTACTAAAAGCGTAATGACAATGTTTAAATTTTTAGGCATAGCATACGATCATTATAAGAAGCCTGCTTTCCCACCCTATCACAGCTAGGGTTGTATATGTAGGACAACAGTATGTAGGTCATTCATCTAAAAAAAAAATGAGAATATGATTTTAAATGTTTTAAAGGAATTAACATATTGATATTAATTTATTTAAAATAAAAATAAAATATATCGCTTATAAGTGTAAAAAGTGTCTCGAGCAGAGAGAAGTGAAAATCACCCTTTTTAAGGCATACTGCCAATCGTTCCACTCGAGCAGCCTCTGGATTAACCACACTCGCCGAACTGCTAGCGTTCTTCGGGTCCAATACAATGGCATTTTTAGGATGCTGATGTGGTTGCCTCGCTTCTGTAGTGCATCTGAGATGTTCGCTGAGACGGACGATTTTCATGCGATGATTCGCAAGAAAGTCACATCCTTACAAAAGCGAGTGCGAGGCAGTCACAACGGCATCCTGCAAATGATTGTTGGACGAATGGACTGTCGCATCCAAATCACATGGATGTGTATTTTAATGGGCAAGAAGATATGATTTTTTGTTATTTAAATTTTAATAAGGGAATTGAAATTTAATTTTATTCAAGATTTAATGTTATGTATTTAAGTGATTATAATTTTGACATTCTTTTATTTTTAGGGTTCCGTACCTCAAAAGGAAAAAAACGGAACCCTTATAGGATCACTTCGTTGTCCGTCTGTCTGTCCGTCTGTCTGTCTGTCCGTCTGCCCGTCTGTCAAGACCCTTTTTCTCAAGAACGCGTTAAGGTATCAAGTTAAAATTTATACTAAATACTGGGATCTACAGTTTCTTTCGGCTGTAAAAAAATTATAGTCGTAAGTCAACGCAATCAAAAGATATGAACGTTTATGTCGCATATTTTGCGATTTCACAGGGAAATCAAAACCTATAGGGTACTTCCCGTTGACCTAGAATCATGAAATTTTGTAAAAAGCAAGGTTTCATAGTTCATATATAGGAATAAATCCGAAAGTTACACATTTGAAGTTATATCATTTAAAAATAATTATTTTGCCATTACAAACTTACATTTTGTAAAGTTATATGATTATTTACGGGATATTTACCGTGGTAAGGTTGTGGAATGAGCTCCCGATATTTCGGCGCAGTTACATGCACCATGTTCACGGGAAGACTAACATAATAATCATATAACTTTAGTGAACAACCGTGATAGTTTAAAACAGTGTTTTACATTTTGTAGTTGGAATGTATGGAAGAAGCTTATAGTCAACTACAAAGTTAAGTTTGTCTTTTTTTTGTTTTTTTTTTGGACTCGCGCTCTGATGATTCCGTCCAACGGAACCCTCAGAGCACGAGTCCTACTCGTACTTGTCCGGTTTTTTTAACATATGCTATGGATATTTTCCGAAATAAATTTATTATTATTTTTCACATATTTATTTTCCATCTTAAATTTACGTTTTTTTACAATATTTCCTATAAAAACAAAATATTGTAAAAAAACCTAAACCTAGAGTGCCGCCGGCAGCGGGGCAGTAATTATTATTATTATAAGTCTGTGTTTGACCACCAACTCGCCTGTTGGTAAGCGACGATGTAATCTTATAATTAAAATATATAATAAATAAATATATAAAATATATAACAATAAAAAATTAAAATTAAAATAAACTTTTATCTTATCATTAATTTTTGATCTTTGCCAAAATATAAAAAATCAACATGAAAATTTATTTAAAACTTTTACATAGATACTTGTTTTTTTAAAAATTCCTACTCAGTAATATTAAACCTACAGGCATTTGTTTAGCGAGATAAGGTCACGCCTTACTCCAGGAGTTCCAATCAGGCATGAATCAGAAATTCTAGTACCCTAGGTATAAAAAATTACCCAAATTTCAGAAATTCTGTGTCTTCAGTCTAACTTTTTAACTTTCGCGATTTGCTATACTTAATTTTACCTTTATAAAATAATGCGCTTTATGTCTCGATAGACATTTAAAATCATTGAGTAGGCTCCACATAAAGCTTTATCTATGCCAATGTTATATCTAATGCAGCTGAAAGAAGCCAAATGTACAAAAGTAAGCAAAAGGAACTCGTTGTCATCTAATAAAATTTGTATTCAGCACTTTACCACCGTAATTGAAATCTCTCTCACCATTCCTCTCTGACACAAGCTCGTAGAAAGAAAAAGGTAAAAAGTATACCGTTGATGTGATAAAGATAAGGAAAGGAATTCGTCCATAAATTTCCTTGGGTTAAGATAAGTGCAGAAATGTCCGGTCAAGAATAAGATAAGGCTCGCGAGGCTTAAAAGTCTCTCGCATTATTTATATCCGGATTTGAAGGTGGATTCGGGAGATGGAAGTTTCTTTATGATGAAAATTAAATACGTGGCTTTACATTTTGATTCGGATTGCCTGATTTTGTTTGCATTAGATTATGTCAAGAAAATAAATGCATACTTAAATAGAGAAGGTTATCTTAGTATATCAATGTATAAATCATATGAAAGCGAAATACACTAACTGACTGACTCATCGCAAAATCTCGAAAACTAAAATTTTAATTAGGAGTTAGGAGTTAATTAGGAAACAGACAGACTCCTCATGGTGTGTGATGTATCTGCTAAGATTTTGCGATATGGCCGAATAGGGTTGAAAGTTTATGGAAGTTCGCTAATTAGTAGTTCGCTAGTTAGTAACTACGTTATTAAATTCTGCCTTCCTTTTTATTTTTCTCTATTCAGCAGTGGCTTAATTCAGCAGATAACTCTTGCTGGTTTGCCGTATATAAGTTTCAATTGTTCCGTTACGCTTTCAACACGTCCCGACTATACTAAACTGAGGTACAGTAAAAAAATTAACCTTCCGTAAACTGAAAATAATTATGTTACTTTTCCACGATCCAGTGACGCTGCCTTCACTCTCCAGTTGACGTGCGGTGGTAGGCCTATTTCATTGCCATCATCATCATCATCAACAACCAACCACCATCATCAACCTTCTATGACCCACTGTGGGGTATAGGCCTCCCTTTATTTATGCCACTCTCGCCATTTACATCCAATCGTTTCCAACAGTTCTTTTGATGTCGTCGGTTCACCTCATTCTCGGCCCGGGTTCTGCCGATCTATAGTCTGGGCCACTACGCAGTTACTTCTGTACAGCACCGCAGCATTGCGTCTGGCCATGTGTCTTGCCTAGCTTCACTTATTCCGTCACCATTTTATGACGTCTGCGATAGCTATGTCGTATCTCGGAGTTTCGAACAGAAAGAAAAAAAACTTCTCTTTTCTGTGGTGTTTCGGATACCTATTTCGTTTGTAATTACGTCATAGATTGACGTCGATTCTGTCATATCATTTTCTAAACTAAACTTGACAACTCTAAAATAGTTGCCATCCTTGTTTCACGCATTGATATGAAAAGAGACGCAAATAATTTTAGTCCTGTCCTATTGGTTTAGATTAGTGAGAACAACAGCATCGATGCCAATGACTAACTAGATAAGAGTGGTTTCCGAAGAGTACAAAACGATCTGTCTAGATCTTATCTCTGAGATTATTCGATTTCTGCTCCGAGCGGAGATCGATCGCTGTACGGAGTATTAAATCAAGGCAGATATTAGTTTAATTTTCAATTATATCAAATAATTTCCAGTGTTGTGAAGCTTTATTTACGTAAAGATATACGAGAGATAGCAGAGTCTAGCTAGATACATATTGTGTGTTCACTGACCTTTGTTACTTTGACGTCAAATACCTAAGTCACAGGGCTTTAACATGCATGCAATATTCGTATATCGCTCGTACGAGCGCAATTCGTTCTACAATTTACTCCAAAGAATGGTAACAAATAACAATGTGCAATGTAATTTTGCTCAAAATTTTCTGCTAGTACGTGGTAATAAAGGTTAATTTAGGCTGAAATACAAATATATATTTAGGATGAAATATAAGGCTACATGAAGAATCACAAAGTCACACAAATTATTCGGCCATGTTTAACAAATACCTATACAACCCTTCGACTAAAATAAAATGAATGGACAGGCCCAGTAGAAGCGCATTTTTGAAGATAACAAAATGAGCGCCGGGTCTCATTTCGTTTCAGTCGGTCTCTAGCCGTAGAAAGTGTCTACACGTGTCTATTGTTACGTGATAACGAAACATCTGATTAAATTATGCATTCATTATCCTTTCCCGAAGTGTAAATACACAAATAAAACCGGGATCTATTTTTTGTAACAAATATACTGTACATTTTTTCAATTAGGTGTTGAAGTATATGTCCGACGGTATTGACTCGTTTTTACTAAGCAATTTCAATGATTAGGGCCCGTCCATTCATTTTATTTTGGTCGAAGATACTACCATACAAATATAGCTTAGCAACTGTACAATGTTTTTTAAAGCCTCGGTTTACTCAGCATTGATTAACTTATACAACGTGTAATAGAGGCTCGAATTTACCTTGTGTTCTACAAGATGTTCACTTTGATGAGTAGATCAATAGGCTTAAGTATTACAATACCTTTCGTTACACGTTAAGTATATATAGTAAGCGAACGAACTTTTCCAATCGTACCAACCCAGTAGAGCTTAGTGGTGCTATACTAGGCACCAGTGTGAAGTCAGTCTGTCACCGACTATTTCAGGGCTGCACGCATCGATGTAGAATGTACTAATACTAAACATATTGGGACGCAATGTTCGGATCAATCTCTATTGATATATTATCTCTATAAAATTGAGTTTATTGCTCACATAATTATCTGCCTTATGAATTATAATGGCACCAACTCGTCGGTGTACAAACACGTCGTGTGCACCAGTTTGACATCAGTTGCTGGTCGGTTTCGCTAGTGTGCGGTCGCGCAAGTGAGAGAAAAAGCCTCAAAATAATCAAATATTATGTAGTAAAAAAACCTGTTAGCGGTATAACTGTGAACAAAGCGTACGTTGCGACGTAGTTCGGTAGGATTTCGAAGGCGCTATTTTTAATGTATTAGATTTTGTGTGAATAAATTTTCAATGAGGCATCTCTAGAGGTAAAATATATCTCAACTATAGCTGCACCTCGCGGTGAAAATCTCGTCCAAATCAGTTCAGCCGTTTCGGAGTCCCTATGGAACATTCATACATACATAATTATTATGCATACATATATACAAACATCCCCTTTTTTATAATATACATATAGATAATTGATCCACTGTACTTGCCATAACTTTTATGTTATATAGGTACCTACTTGTACGTTGTTCAGACGTTCCTGTTCGATATTGGGAAGTTTGCTCTAAAAGCTACTCACGTAATTTCGTTTATAGTCAATGCGCTGTATCTAATACTTTACGTATCATTAAAGCAATTTTATTCAATTCCTTATGCTAAATTAGCTTAGTAAACAATTACTTTTAGTTAGCTACCCGACAAATTTTTGGGGTTCCAATGCTGATATTTTTGCCGTGCTTTTTCAGTCTCTACTTTCATTAGCCAGACTCTACCTCCTTGAAACTTGAAGCAACCTCCTTTGACTTTATATATTCCTTTGTTCTTGAGTGATAAATGGTGTAACGGTGTAACTAACCGAACTAACTCGTCTTTGTTTTTTATGTATATAGGTATACAAAGTCCTAGATATAGATTAATATCAAGAATGAACTTCTCTATGGCAAATCCAGCCTAGGTGCGTTCAAGCCCGCAATGCCACCATACCATACCTCCCTTGTTTGACTGATGTGGTTATATTGTACAGTATACATTCGTTAAAAGAGGCGAGTTTTCAGACACTAGATTATTTTTTACACAGATATACACAACCAGATCGGCAATATATTTTAGTGAAAGAGACAACTTGATATGGCTCAGCACAAGTACGAAAAGGACATAAATAGATTTTGTTGTCCTTATCGGCGTGACCTGTTTTTGGTACCTCAAGTGTCAAAATCTGTAATAATCAGTGACAAACAAGACGGGTCTGAATTATATTTATTGCCTTTTTTTGGTGATTAAATGTGATAAATGCGTGATTCCTCTGAGAAATAATTGTAAAAGATATTTTACAATGGTTGGTTGTAGCATTTTGGGCTGCAAGAAGCGCAGTGAGCGAAAATACGATGAAATATCATTTCACACGTAAGTAAACATATAAAGCTTGTAACGATCACCTAAATAAATTCAGGATATCAATTCGCAAATATTTTATTCATAATTAGTCAGTTTTTAGGTCGATTTGTGGTCTAATTCTATGAATTTTATCAAATTATTCACTTAGAAAATAAATTATGAATGTTGCCAGTTTATGAAAGAAATTACCCACCGCAACTAACATAAATTATTCGTTCTGCAGGTTTCCAACTGATCCTGTCACATTGCTGAAAAAAGCTGGCACATTGCAAGAAGTGCAAAATACCGACCCTTTTATGCCCATATGAATATGGTGAATGTTAATATTAAATAAATATTAATGAGGTCACAGTTATGAAGCTGGAAAAGCAAAAGGCGATTTCGGCGAACCGATTCAAAAAGCTACGCGCTGTTCGTGAAATTTGTACTGTAAACATTAAAGAGTCTATTTATCTAATTATTTGGAATGTTATACATAATTCCATTCATGAAAAAACTAAACTGACCAAGCGCGAGTCGGGCTCGCGCGCTGAGAGTTCTTTACAATCACAAAATACAAAAAGTTGTGCAAAAAGACAACATTACGCCCAGGCTGTCACCCATCCAAGTACCGACCGCGCCCGACGTTGCTTAGCTTAGTGGTAAACAGAAATGTGTCACTGACTCGCACTTGGCCAGTGTTTATTATTTGTTGTTTTACTTATGTTCACTATAATCCGCTAAATTTGACGCTTGTACGGATTACCGTTTTTACACTAGAACAAATCCAAAAATACGTTTAACGTTTGTTGCATTGTTCCTTTGCTTTTGCCCGTCCTTTCCTTTTCCTTTCGTTTTAACTCTTTGACTTTTTTATTATTTTTAATTAATCATAAAAAATCATGCTATGGTTACTTTACAACCTTTTTTCTAGTACTATATTCTAATCCTAACAAATAATTATAATAAAAACGCAAGTAAGTTTGTAACTTTCTGTCTGTTTTTTTACGAGGAAACGGCTAAGTCATGGTATAATAATATACTCCGCCAGGTAATAGCAATTCGAGAAAAAATGTTTACGTAGGCGTCCCGCAATGATGTCATGATGTCAATTTACAACAGGTTCGAGAGAGATGACGATACACCACGTAACAGCTGATTGAATAAAGTGGCAACTGGACAGTGACGTCATTGCGGGACCACTCCCAGATTGCTAGACCTTGTTTTCTTAGATCATGGGCTAAGTCAAATTTTGTCAGGACGATAGGGTGTGTCATGAGGACAGACAACGTACTTTTCTTCCCAGAACATTGCAGGTAGCTCCGCGGGTTGCAGCAGATAATGTATAAAATATAAATATTTAAAAGGTAGTATTGTTTCCAAAGTACTCATTGAAGATTCACTACCCATCATAGTAGGTAAATTACCCTAACTTATAGCAAATCATTTTAATGTGGCAACACACCTTGTTGAAGCGAGAGGCACTGAGCTAGCCACGCTCATTGAAAATCTATAGGTAGTAGATCTGTGATTTTTTAACTTTAACCCAATCAGAGGCAAAACCTCCTTCTGTGTCGAAATTCACAACATTATCTTCCATCTGGCAAAACTGTTAAAGAAAGTAGCATTCATGCGTTGTACTAAAACGAAACTCTACTAACTTTTCATTAGAATCCACAAAGACATGGCAAGACAAATAAAAACAATATTTGTAGATTAAAACCATATGAGAGAAAATATAAGGGTAAAAATCTTTATTCTTGTCTTTCGTATTACAAGACGCACGTACTTGCTTTGAAAGTAATTACTCGCAATTTTTCTTGTTTCGAGAAAATGTTTTAACTATTAATATATGTAGTTTGAAAAGATTGTTGTAGTAATTAAGTATAATATGTAGGTATATAGTATGATGGTCATGTATTTTGTATTTATTTGTAGCCTAATTGATTATTTAGGATTATATATTTATTTTAATTTAATTTATTTATTCTATAGGAAGATTATTAATCAATCATGTACTTGTATTTCAATCAATACTAATCAAATCACATCATGTTTTTATATTTTATTTTTATTGTTTTAGGAGTATTGTCGATATTCGACCATGCCACTACCGTAAATCTAATAACATGTTTAAACTAAACATTTTTATAATTACATACCATAACTAACTATAATTACTTAAATAAATACTAATTACATAAATGCGAAAGTGTGTTTGTTTGTCGGTTTGTTAATTTGTTGGTTTGTTTGTTCTTCTTTCACGCAGCAACAGAGCAACGCATCGACTTGATTTTTTGCATGGATATCAAGGGTCGGATAGTTACATAAGCTACTTTTCATTATCATAATCATCACCATTTTTCATCACTACGCAGGTGAAGCCGCGGGGCACAGCTAGTGGTTTATAATGATGAGCGTAACCTACGATTGTGAGCGTTTAACGTAAGTATATCCATAATACATAAAGAAAAACGTGACCTATGGCGGTCTTTATTTCGGTATACCTATATATATTTATTGCAAAAGTCGTAAAGGGTAAGCAGAACATTAAAACGCCCAACAAGATTAGGATGTAATCACGCACAATAGTCAGGTAATTGGATCTGCTGAAATAAACTGAAATAGTGAATGCTTCCCTCGGAGATTTGACCCACGTCGCCACCCGCGCGGCCTTACCGAGTTTTTATTATCTCTTGTCTATCGAATAATATTGATGGAATCGCAAACGAGTTTTGAATTGGATTTCCTCGTCAAGTGTGCAAAAACACTTTTTATTCAGGAGGGAAGAAAGCCGGAGTGCCGTTAAATTGTGGCTCCGATAACGATAACAATGACAAATTTTCAATTCATTTTGTTTTGTCACTGGCTGGAATTTATTTACGTGAAATAAGAATAATAATAAGAAAAGCTGAAGACTGATTTATGGTTTTTAAAATTTTCTAGAATAAATTTTCGAGTTTGACTACGAGGAAGCACCGAACTTTTTTTTTTTTTCAGATAGGAAAGTTCTTTGTCGGTGTTTCTAAAATGTATCTAAATTAATATCAGTGAATTCAGGATGTTTTATTTAAATTGACATATATCTATACTAATATTATAAAGATGAAAGATTTGATTATTTGTTTGTTTGCATCGAATAGGCTCAGAAACTACTGGACCTATTTGAAAAATTCTTTCACTGTTGGGAAGCTATACACTATCCCCGGGTGACATAGGTTATAATCTATACCCGTGCGAAGCTGGGGCGGACCGCTAGTGTATTATAATTTACTAGATTTCAATATTTATAGACCAGTTTTGTTCTCTTTTACCTAACTGTCTTATTCTCGTCACACGCCTTGACTTCGCTGTTATTAGTGTGACAAGTATTTGTGTACTATATAAATAAATAAAACTATCGACGGGGATAACATTTAGGTTCTAAAGTTGTGGTTACCAGCATTCCGAAAAAGTTGTATCTATCATGTATGTAGGTACAAGACTTGTAAATCCATGAATGTATGGGAAACGGGGGTGTTGGGGCGCGCTGCAGTATTTGCGGGTAGAACACGTACCTACCTCGTGTAACAAAGTAGCCACATGGAGTATCAGAGCTTTTGCGAGTTCAATTTGAAGTTAAGTAAGAAAGTTAGAAGCAAGGCTTTAACTAGTGACTAAACATTTACAAAACATTTTACTGATAATGTTATTTATAAACTTTGATTGTAAGCACACAGTTTCTTATTTTTATACTGGGTTACGCGGAAATAGTGTATTAAGCCGAAAGGGGTCTATATGACCCATTATACTAAGCAACTTTTACAAGGAGCAACGCTGATATCGCGGGAAAAAAATCTGTTGTTCCATAGAAAACGGTTATTCCCAGGTCAGGTAAGTAATAAAATATTTACTTATCTAGGCAATTTATATTAGGAAACTCGAACACTGAAATATAATTACACTGCGAGAGCTACACATTTAAGTGCAACCGAGCGGAAGGAAAGTAGATGAACGATATTTCTTAACAGAAGCGGAATTAAGGAGACTTTCCGTGATATATTAGTGTACGAAATATTGAATCACCAATTAGACGCCCGAGGTGGCATTCCAAGCGCTTGCGGTGTGGGGGACGGAAATGCGCACTAGGATGAGATAAATAGGTCTCAGTGAATAGTGGGAACTCTGAATGAGATGAGGAATTATTCATACTTGTAATTAGAATACGGCTTGGAACCTTTTATCATGAAAATCAAAATATTTTCAATGCATTAATTTAATGTATGGAATACCTACGTTTATCTTCAGTCGAATCTATAATGCCAAATTGAGCCTGATGACTACTTATAATAAGTATCTCAATAAATCATGAAAAAATAATAATTAATAATTCAATAAAAATAATAAATCAAGAAAAAAAACTCGCCTAAATTGGATTGCTTTAAACAGCTACCCGTAAGGCCCTCTGGCATTTATTTATTACATTACATGTTAAATAAAATAACATATATGCACCTTAAATTTTACCATTCTCCGGATTTTTTTCGGAATAATAAGTACCTACAAATTACAATATTACAAAATTCAAAATTATATAGAATTACAAAATTCTCTCAATGATGCAGTTGTGAAAATATACAAACACCAGGATGTTATAAGGTGTACATACTGTACATTCGTCAAAGGCAAAGACTTAGGCAAGATTACTTTCGCCTTACCATCGCCTTTCGCCTTCGTCTAGTATTTTTCTGTAGTGACGTTGACGCCTCTTATCCTACATACCTTACCCTACAAAGGCAGTGTTTATTCAGATTCTTATATTTTGGGTGAAATTCAGATCAAAAAATCCGTTTTAGCAACTGCCTCAAAAAGACGGAATTGTATTTGCAGGAGTAGGAACTTTATTTCTTTAGATAAAATTAAAACTAAAATTTGAACAATGGTCTATTTTCATTCGTTTTATTTTTGCCCATCAAATGGGCAGGTTAAAGTCATTAAAGCCGTACCGCCTCGTCTTACGTATTACTGTCATAGGCATGCCCCCCCCCCCCCCCCCCCCCTCCCCCCAACCAAAGTAGTAGAAACTTTACTAGAGGCGTCTATGGAGTTTTAAAAACAACATGAAAATACCGACACGTTTCACCTCCTCACCTCACGTTATCACCTCATTTCATTATATCACTTTTCCACACTTGAGCCCGTTCACGAACACGCAGTAATCTATATCTATACTTATTATAAAGAGGAAAGATTTGTATGTAAGTATGTTTGTAACGAATTGGCTCAAAAAGTACTGGACCGATTTAAAAAAATCTTTCACTGTTGGGAAGCTATCCTCGGGTGACATAGGCTATAATCTATACCCGTGCGAAGCTGGGGCACACCGCTACTAAATAATAATCTACATTTATTACACACTAGCAACGCACCCTGGCTTCGCACGGGTGTCTTATTTTTTTACACCTTGGGTTACATTATTGGAGTTTTAGAAAGGATCCCTAATTTTTTTTTAAATATAATATACTTGTCATTCGGGGATAATGTAGCTTCCCACCAGTGAAAGAATTTTTCAAATCAGTTCAGTAGTTTCGGAGCCTATTCAATGCAAAGAAACAAACAATCAAATCTTTCCTCTTCATAATATTATAAGTATAGATAACAAGTTTCGAAAAATAATAACAATACGGCGACATGTTTTTTCACTTTGGCGCCAAAACTCCCAGACAGAGTTATTATATTAGAAACTGAACCTCTTTGGATAACTATAACGAGGTCCAGTTTGTTTTTATGCACTGGTACACATAAACAATTATAGTCTGCTTAAACCGGGCATAAACAAGAACTTTATGAGCATGAGAGTGAAAAACACAGTTTTTTTTTCAATGTTCTGTTATGTTTATTAGAAATGAAACTAGCATTGTAGAGAAACAAAAACGAATAATGGCTTCAAGTGTTGGTAGGAAAACTCAAAAGTTGTGTGGGAAAAAACACTGGCTTTGGACGACTGTAAACAAATCTTATAAGTAGGAAAAAGTGAATAAAATCACAAATAACAAAAGTGTTCGTACAGCCTTGGTAAAAACTTCAACCCAATTCCGTGCAGCCCTTTATATTATCAAGTGGAGTTCTGTGGGGGACGGATTGCGCGTTAGAGCGAAATAAAATATTTAAGCGGCCCAGAATCTCAGTAACCTCACAAAGCAGACTCGCAGGAGTTTCTTTTCTCTTCAATGGATTTTCAGATGAGGTACATATATACTATGCAGGTATATATTCTGAAGGCTTTGTCAGTATTCGAATGAAGCGCTTGGGCGATAAAGGCTTAAGGAATAACGTTTTTTTTATATTCCTTTGTAGTGATGTCATGCTCTCTTCACTTTTAATACAAAAAAATTAAACAAGCTTTAGGAGATAAATTACATTGATTTGTGAAATCCATATTTTCTTTGTCATGTTTAGGGTTAATTATACTTTGTGATGCATTTACTTAGTAGGTACCTAAATAAGTTCTTAATAGGGTTGTCCGGTAGAAACTTTATAAAGTTAAGTACCTATGTACCTTTTTAATTTTAATTTTTAATGTGGAAATGTTCAACTTATTTAGACAATAGGCCTGTGTCCTAATGTATCATCTCTATCTCTACATAGTATAAATTAAAGTCGCTTTCCGCGTCTGTCTGTTTGTCTGTATAACCGCTAACACCTCCTAATAAACCACGCAACGGATTTTGATGAGGTTTTCACCATTTGTTAGATGATTTTTCCCGGAAGGTTTATATACATAACTAGCGACCGACGCACTCCAGCTTCGCACGTAAATTACACCTATGCGAAGCCGGGGCGGGTCACAAGCTATATACCGGATTCTCTGTCTCTCTCCCACAAAGCGTGTTAGTATAGAATTTGTATGGCGCGCGCACGACTTGAGGTCATAACGTACTATAGTGTGCTTTCTGTCTAGCATGATATAAAAATACCTATGACCAAAGATCTTGTATATACCCTAAAGGGACCCCTATAACCTAATCATAATAATTGTCATTTTTTTTTTTTGTTGATGGCTATATTATATGAACATCCTTTTTATGTTATTAAAAATATTAGGATATTTAGATGATGGGTTTGGATGGGTATGTTAGTTGGTGGGTTGGCCAGATGGGTTGGTGGGTTTAGTTGGTGGGTTGGTTGGTTTTTTGATTGGTAGGGTGGTTTGTTGGTTGAGTGTGAATGACATACATAATATAAGCATTTCTAGAGTACAATGACCTCCTTTTGGTTTAGTAAGTAGGTACCAAATTTCCGTATGACTCTGGATATTATGTATAGTTTTTTAGGTTCAGTTAAACATGTAAATAAAAAACATAATTTGTAGTATCATTATCTTTTTATTAACAATAAAATGAATCGTGTGCGATACATAATTGAATTTCCAATTTTAGATGCTCAAGCCGGGTTTTTGCTTTCCTACCGAACTGCATTCCAACACCTTCCAAAACGACCACAATACTTTACTTTTTTACATAATAATATATATATAATTCGCCAGGTATGGCATTCCGAGACACAAAGGTCACGTGGGTGACACCCACCTACGTCATTTTTTTTTCATAACCATGGACAGAGTCCTTCAGTCGTAATATTAATCAAGTTGGATAGTATTAAATAGCGTTAAATAAGTCATAGTCACAGTCAGAGTCAAACAAGGTAAGTCACGGTCAACTCAAACTCATGCCCCAGTAAAGTAGTGGAGGCTTTACAAGAGGCTTCTATGGAGTTGTAAAAACAACACGAAAAGACAGGTTTCACCTCGTTATATCACTTTTACACACTCGAGCATGTTCACGAGCACTTAATAAATAATAATCCACCATTATAATAATATATACACATTAATACTCGATAATAAACAAGTTTAGGAAAATATTACGAGCCGATGTGTCTTTGCCACGTTCGAGCCAAAACTCATTGGTGATCTTTTTTTGTAAAAATTTTCATGACCATGGATTCAATGTCCTTTAGTCGTAATCTTAAACAGTTTACATAGTCTTAATAGCGTCAAACATGTCATAGTCACAGTCAGAGTCAAGCCAAATAAGTCACGGTCAAGTTAAACTCATGCACTTGTAAAGTGGTGGAGACTTTACAAGAGGCTCCTATGGAGTTTTGGAAACAACACGAAAAGACACGTTTCACCTCGTTATATCACTTGCCCACACTCGAGCACGTTTACGAGCTCTTAATGAATAATAATTCACCATTTAGTACACATTAACACTCGAAAAAACACAAGTTTAGGAAAATAATCCAACAAGCCGACATGTTTTTTTCCACGTTGGCGCCAACTTCATTGGTCATCTTTTTTTTTTTTTTTGTTAAAATCTTCATGAGCGTGGATTCAATGTCCTTTACTCGTAATATTAAACAGTTTACTTTGTCTTAATAGCGTCAAACAAGTCATAGTCACAGTCAGAGTCAAGCTAAGTAAGTCACGGTCAAGTCGAACTCATGCCCCTGTAAAGTGGTGGAGACTTTACAAGAGGCTCCTATGGAGTTTTGGATACTACACGAAAAGACACGTTTCACCTCGTTATATCACTTGCCCACACTCGAGCACGTTTACGAGCACTTAATGAATAATAATTCACCATTTAGTACACATTAACACTCGAAAATACACAAGTTTTGGAAAATAATCCAACGAGCCGACATGTTTTTTCCGCGTTGGCGCCAAAACTCCCTCATTGATCATCATCAACGCTGTGTTACCAGTAGCGAGAAATCATAACTCCGCAACCTCCTTTTACCTACTACATGATTGTGGAAATCAGATAAAACTATGATGTTTTCATTTAAATAATATATTTAAAATACTATATACGTGCTTAACTTGAATTGCTTTGCTTGAGCGGAGAAACAAAAAGACAATTGGAATGATTTTTGTATTTTATTTAATAGATTATTAACGAAGTTTCCCAATTTCTGTGTTTGTTGCAATAAAGTGGCAACTGGATAGTGACGTAGATAGGTGTCAACTCTCGGAATGCCACACTTTTTTTTGGATCATGATATTCTGCTTCTCGTGAAGGTAAAGAAACAGCAGAACAATTTATTATTACAAAAGGAATTACAATTCGTTTGGTAGCCGCCAGATGGCGCCTCAGATGCACATTATTCACGAACCTACATAGTTATGATAAAAAGCACTTGCGTTTTTCGTTAAATATAAGTATTCCGCATAATGCATCTCTCTTACCATTTTATAATCGAGAAATATGAGAAGAAAATTTATATGGAATATAATAACAATAAATAAATATTTTATTTACAGTTAAAATTTTATCGCCTATCTATTATATCTTTGGGCGTGTATATAGGAAACAAATACGATTGAACTAAGTTAGGTACAACTGATTGCAATCGCCGGGTCAACAAACAAGCTGGGCCCCGCGAGGCTACAGAACGCGTCTTCTATGTTGGGTTCGTCATCAGTTCGATTCAATTACAAGGCTTCACCAACTCGATCGACATTGATCGGCCCTGATTGCAAATTAATTATCATCACAACTCGCAGGTAAATACACGCTAAATAAATACCCAACATCTCTCCCTGCAGTTAGATAAGGTCATAACAAGACTTCCATTAGATACTTTGTCCTTTTTTTCGACTTTTTTTCATTGTAATTACATAATGATGTCATTTGTTTGTGATCAAATCCAATCTACGCCGATCAAGATGGTAGTGGTAGTAGCTAGGGGTGAAGTACGAACACTTACTAACGTATCGAATTTCACTTCAAAATTTGTTTTGATTTCGACACAACGAAATACGTAAAGATTCGTACTTTACCTACTGTTCAAACAAACGTCACAATCTACGTCACACGCCACTCCACCGAGCTCCACACGTCGTCGGCAACTTTGGCTCCCAAAACAAATCGTAGTATCAATGAAAACAGCTTATAAACACGTATCCATAGATATTAGAATAATTATTTACAATTTTCTTATTTCACTTGAGTTTTAACATCTCACGATTTGGTACAATCTTACAATTACAATATTTACTATAGAAATAATCAGATATTAAATAAATGATTGTAAAACATCATCTAAACTATAAATGTAGATAAAACATACGTTTTTTTTAACTTATAACTATTAACATCATTACGATAAATGATGACTGCAAACTTAATCTTTCAAGAGCATGTAAACACCTTATTACGTTTATATCATAGAAAGGATGTGAGTACAAAACGTTATTTTAAGTCATTGTAAATTTTTACATTAAAACATTTTTATTTACTTATCTTATTGGCAGTTGTGATGTTTATATACCAATTTCCAGATGTCGATACCAGAGGTTGAAGTAAGATAATTTACGTACGTAATGGTGTACGTACGTAAATATTTGTACTTCGCAAACAATTTACACTAAGTCTCTTATTACAACAAGGTCATCAGTTTATTTGAATTATGACAACGTAATTATCGGTCCTCCGATTACGGTTCACGAAACGAGCAGAAGTTTTCAGAGTAGTTATACAATTATTTTCACAAACATTATGTAAGTACGTAGTAGAAGTCTTATAAGAAAGTTTAATAATGTAGTTACGTCCCTAGACTGACAATAAATAACAAATATTGGGGTACACGACAACTTAACGATCTTAAAGTGGAGTTCTAATTAATGCTTTAAGTCTTCCGGGATATTATAATAATTAAAGCTCAAATTTACTGGATAAGAAAATTATCCATCTTCTTTTCTATTATGAGATAACGTAAAATCTTATCAATAGTACATTCAATTTGGCTGTTTATTTGGCACTCAGTACCAGTCACTGATAGTTCAATATTTCTACACATACTTTCAAACTCGACATGGCGAAACATTTCGCCGTTAATGAGGTAACTTTCAGCGAAAACAATATCATAATGTAAACTTCAATTCGTAGAATCGATAAACCGAATAGTCACTTGAATTAGGTACCACACTTACCTAGCTAGGTAACGTAAAGATGCCCTATAGGGCGCTCGCGCAAATGAACTGTACGTGAGGGAAACACGCACTTGACACACTAACACCTCGATGTACCTAAACGACTTCCATTTAATTTTATAGATAATATTGTCTTGGCAAAATCTCACTCCACGACACTCGTCAAATATTAGCGAGTCGTATATACTACGTATATATAAATTTGATAAAGTTAATTCGTATTTTAATATACCATAATAATATAATTTACTCGTAAAAACACTATTCATCGTACATTCGAAGTTCACAGAGGTCACGAGAGTACGAGTTAGGGGGTAGCACACTGTCGCGGTCGCAGTCAGCACACGGAGAGGCGGAACGCAGACGCGGGGGGCAGCGGCCTCGGCGCGGGCGCAAGCCGCAGGCCAGGGGGCGAGGCGCGCTGTTAAATGATGCTCTCGCGATTGCGCTCATTCTCCTCTTGTGAGCTCAGCGAGCTGCCACCGCAGATCTGCATCTCTATCTCCTGCAGTCTGTGCCAAACAAAACATTTGCTAGCTTCATTTACTCTATGGTTCTATCGTTCTTGCTGATTTGGACAAAAGAGTTGCCGGTTTGTGACAAAAAACTATAATAAGATCTAGTTAAGTTTTATTTTTTAATTTAATGGGTTTTTTTTTACCATTGGATATTGTGTTTTTGTCACAGATAAATGATATCTATTATATCTATGTCTATACCTACACTCTGGCCGAGACAGGTCCAGAACGAGAGTGTACTAAACGCTTTGTGCCTTGCCTCGCACAATCTCACCTGAAAGGCGAGATCCAAGAGTGTACAGCCGAAGCAGTGACGTTTTCTATATTAGTCACCCTAAAAAAATTGTTACCTCCTGATGGTCATATGGCCGATGCAAACCTAGAAGCCTAAAGAGACCTGGGAAGACAGTTAAATATTTACCTTTGGTCAACCTCCCACTGCTGTTGACTGAGCTTGGCGGACATGGCAGCGTTCTCTGTTTCGACGGTGTAGAGACGCTCACGCAGCCGCTTGATCTCGCACTCGAGGGTCTCGTGCGAGTCGAGGTTCACGCGTGCGCCCGCGCCGGCAGCGCTGCTGCGCGCACTCGACGCGCACGACGCTACGGGGGATGCTACACGAAGGGGGCTTACTGACGAACTGCAACAACAAGCATAACTTGTACTTGTAGAGTTCTTCGGAACTTCCAAACTAAAACTACGGCCCTCTCGGCAACATAATATGCAATGGAGATAGGGAGGGAGCACAGTTTTGGCTTGGAAGATGCCTCCACTTTTCATACATGGCGATTGATAAGCGTTACACTAAATGAACGCCTTCTGGAGCTCTCTTCAAGTGCGATTAGATAAAACTGGTTTTGACTTGAGTTACGCATGCAATAAAAGTTAAAGCGCGTCTAATCAGAGTTGGGTTTTTTCAATCCTTCGCACCATGTGTCGAAAATTTTATTCTGTTCTCTAGGAATTTTTCACTCAACAAAAGAAGAAGATAACCGTTAGCAGCAATTGTATCTATAGATGAAAACTAATGAAACAGGAAAGGTTTTCAGCTTGCAGATTAAATTCTTTGGCCATGCACAATAGCAATTTAACAACAACAAGCGAATCCACTATTAATACATTTATCTCGCCCTAGAAAATTGACCAAGCTTTTTTGTTTTAAATATCGTCCCGTATACACGCGACACATACACCCAGATTACATATCGAACAACATTTAAAAGGATAGGGATCTGTCAACAGCTGTTATTGATGTTTGCCTGGCAGCTGTAATACGACACACGACATAGATCACCTATAAAGCTGGTCCCGGTAGGAAGGCGGGTGTGAGGGGTGCGCCGGCGGCGGCAGCGCGGGTTGGAGCTGCATCTCTTCGATGGGAACTCGCCCGCTCGTCTCCACGAGCCCAGGCGTTGACTGGCAGCGACCCATCGCCACTACAACAATACACATCGGTCCTTTAAACTCTTTTTCTTTCATAGAGTTTGCTACCCTTGTATTACGTTCATCCACAATACGCTTAACCTTCATGAAAACTGTAACAATTGTGCCAGCATTTTTCAGACTTCCCAGCCTTTCAAACCGGAACATCATGATCGTAAGAACCTGCTACCTAATTTTATCTGTAAGACAAGTTATACAGGATAGTTTTGAGGCCTCTTCACAATCAAGCCTATCACCTAATGAAAAATTGTCATATCCATATTTGATTAGAATATCATGTTAAAATTTTACCTTTTTCAAGCGGCGCTTTCTTATATTTCTCAAGTCTCTTGACTGCGATGGCTTCTAACCGGACTCTGGCGGCAGGATATTCCTTGAGCACGTCCCACATGTCCTTCTTGCTGAGCACGAACAGGTCCGAATAACCGACGGAGCGCACCGACGCTGTCCGCCGGTTTCCTGTCGACGTGTCATCCACACACTCCGTGCCAACCGGTGTTCGGCCCATGATCCCTACCAACTGCCCTGGCTAAGCTTCACCTCATAGCAGCAAAGCCAGAACAATTCGTAAGGTCTACTACGGGGAAGACCGAAACACCGGCGGCAGGCCAAGGTCAATCAAGAGGAGTCTAAGATAAAGCTCAAGAATCGAAACTAATGAAATTACACGCAGGGAACATCCGGGGTCACATCACGATCATCAAAATAATAAGAAGCCAATTCTATAGGATTGTTCGTTATGCTTCATTACAAAGGTATACAAGCTTAATTAATGATACAAAAGTCTATAAAATGTTTAGATTAAGTATACGTAATTATAAAATCCAGAACTAAGCAGTTCTACGAATTCAAATAGCGTGGGAACTTAAACTGTTTCGCTTATATTGGTTAACAGAAACTAATCGATAGGTAATTCAAAACCTTAAAGTACGCGGGGACGCTTAAAAATAAGGGTGCATGCACCAAGAGGTCACGCCAAATATAAAGAAATAGTTGAGGAGGATGCAAAGCGATCGGGGACACTGCCTTCAATACAACCAAAGGAGATATAACATAAACCGGCAAACATATAACATGACACAAGACTACAAATCCTGGAAGAGGTCTAGACAAAGCCACTGAGTATTGAAATTGTAAACAGAAAGTAAAGCTTATCGTACCAGATTGCTTCGAATAATATTATTGAAAGAAAATATATGTAAGAAATACGAATAGTAAATAATTGAAATGATACTAAAATGCGAATTTTTTAAAAATCGGAGAAATGTCCAGGCGGAAATTATCTAGAGTTTTAGCACAAACCAGTTACCGCCAGCCGTTCACAAGTGTGTCGCCATAGAATGAATAAGACAAGAACATGTGGGAGCGAGGACAGTACGAGCGATATGGCTGGGCGGTAACACACGTGTTCAGGATGATGTCCAGAACCAGGTGTCAGCGTGGTGGCCGCTCCCTCGGCCATGATTGCAGCGTCTCCAACGTTTGCTTTTTAAAACTTTCCAAGAAAAAGAAAATAAGAATAATAATGGCGTGGCGTCTCGGGCCGTGGCGATATTTACCAAGTTGTTTACCTGCCGTGCCCATGTTCAGAATTGAAATTTCGCCAAAATAAGAACCCGCTTTGAGTGTTGCCAGTACCGTCTTGCCATTGTCGCCTACCACCTGCAGTTTCCCTCGGTTGACTATGTACATTTCTTTTCCGACTTCACCTGGGAAAAAGCGTACTTTTAATAAAACATTCCTTGTTTAGGGCATATTGTCTTTCGAACTTAGTTTCCCTAGACCCGCGTCCCGTCTGCGCTTAGCACACTTCATAATAAACACCCATAAATGAATAAAAACTAGCCAAGAGCGTGTCAAGATACGCATATGATAGGGTTCCGTAGCCAAAGCCATATGATTAGCCATATAAAGATCAGAAATTTGTGGTTTTAGAAGAAAAAAAACGAACGATGCTCGGTGGACTTGGCCAAATTTTAGAGATGTATATCATCCCGAAATAGCATATACTTTTTATACTTTATGGTCAAAAAGAAAACTACATTCGAAACGATTTTACGTTAAGGTCCATGACAATTGAGCTAAAACGTCTTTAATTAATTACAGCTTCCGTGAAACTACAGATCTACAGAAATCGCGGGCGCATCTAGTTTTACATAAAAAAACATCAAATTTGTGTGCGCCATATTCTGAGCCATAAAAGGATAAGAAAATTTTAGTACGTAAAAGAAAACTAAAACAATCCAAATGTTTGCAATATAAAACTAACCTTTTCTACAGATGTAGTCTCCCGGCGAAAACAATACTGGTCTAAGCCTTAAAACTAGCTCGCACAGGAATCCCGCTTCTGTGTTCTGAAAGATCTCCACCCTAAAAATAAGAGAGAACTTATTAGTTGATTGACTCAGGCGTTACTTTGCGGAAGCTCTTTAAAATTATTTCTAGGACGAACCTCTATACAATGTATAGGTCTATGAGATTTGCTGACATATATTATCCTTGTTCGTTGCTTTACTGTGATATTAAAATATTCTCAATCTCTAGACGTAATGAATTTCATAGTAGGCATATCCTTACCAAGCCTATCTATTTGATCGCAATGCGTTATTTATTTACAGGCGAAAAGAGCGCTACATAAAATATCACCTATACAGGATTGCAAAATGCTCGCAAAAAGAGGATTCTGTCAAAAAACAGAAAAGCTCGAAAGAGCCATTTGGCGACAAAAATTTACGGATCGTATAAACGAACACTTATGCATAATTCATGGAAGTAAAGAGCGAATGTTTCTCTTTTTAATTATACAACACGGGATATTAAGCTTAAACTGTCGTGCTGCATTAATGTGACTCCATGACTAGATAAGAGTATCTAGTACACAGTACACAAACAATAAATGCTGTCTTGTTTCTTCAAAAGAATTTGGAACACTGTTGTACGATATTTTGGTTTGTAAGAGGGTTTTTTCTCTTTTGATCCAATTAAATATGTGAATGCAATCATGGTCAATATACCTATCCAATCTAACCATGGATCTGAAGGGAATGAGAACCAAACAATTTTTTTTAAAGTTTGTCATCGGTTTTTTTATTGCGTTTAGTCCATGCTACACGTGACCAAACTGCTAGCCTTTACTTTGCACGAAGAGTGAGCATTGCTAGACAAGGTGGTAATGGGGCTAGGGTTTTGGGAACAATTCCCACTGGTAGTGGTTTATAGATTGTTTTTTGTAGTTAGCTTTTTTCTCTGTAGCTACATACTTTTATCTGTTATTATACTCAATATTAATTGCTATCATAAGCCAGGTTTTTTTTTCAAATCCTGTCGCTGTAGATTGTCAAAATATAGTAGTTTATTTGCTTTTACAATCAAAACTCGTTTACTTTAATTTAAGTTAGAACTGAATGCAAATGACATTAGCGGCAGATGTTAGGCCGGCCCTCCAATTTGACTGATCTACTGAACTTCATGAAAGTTGAGTTCAGTCAGCCCTTTATCATTTTCCGTGTAAAATTAAAGCTTGTCGACTACAAATGGTTTCAATATTTCTATAGCTGACTCACGAACTTTATCTTAACTAATCAAGCTGTCCTGAACTGACTAAAGTTTTAACTCCTATAAATTTCTTTAATAGCCAAACAGAGCTTGAAATTACAATGTATAATCTAGGAATGATCATGAGATGAAATTTCCTACAAGTCCTACAAGGCCTTCTGTAATAGGCAATTTTTTTAATCATGCTTGCTTTTGTCCATATCATGCCTGACGATGAGCAAAGACGTAGATGCTCGAGGATAGAGCACGCCTTGAGCTACTTTAGGTAAGCACCCTCGATTAGAAGACACGCAAATTGCACTTTTCGGGGAACACACCCTGGCAGAGGGTTCTACGATATGCGTTTAATAATGTAGAATTCCATACACGATACTGAGAAAAAAAAACGAATAATCCAAGAAATAACTTTCAAGCTTTCGCGATTTGAACACAGTCATGTTTGAAATGTCTATCGAGACTTTTCGTGCTATATTCTACTTAAGGAAAAATAGGTACCTTACGCTCAACGTTTAGACCATATTGTTACATTGGCCGTAGTCACAAGCTGACTGATACAATTAAAAGGGTGATTTTCCACCGGAGATGTGCGAGATAGCTAAGCTTGGTTAATTTCTTCCTCGCGGTATGCGCGGAAGAAATCAAGCAAACTTATAAGAAGCTAGGCCAGACGGAATAATGCAATCCTATTGGTTGATTATTTTTCGCACACTGCTTAGCTACCTCGCACGTCTATGGTGGAAATGCACCCTGCACCTCCACCATAGACGTAGTGTTAGCTACAAAGTGATAAAATAGTAGTAGTTGTTTTATTGTATAAAGAGTCATTATATTGTATTGTAGTTTATCTACCTTTTCAGCGTATCTAGATGTACATTAATAGCTATCTCCGCCTTCAGTTTGTCCGGCAGACAGGACACGGCTTTCTCTTCGTCGGAGCACTTCTGCGTGAGCCACAGGTAGTCGAACCACTTGATAACCTTCACCTGCAGGTGGGTTGGCACACGCCGCATGCGCATGTATGTCTTCACGCCGTCCAGTTTCGCTGTTAAAAAGACAGACAGACTTTCACATTCTATTTAATTTAGTAGAAAGTTCAAAAATATTCATGAGGTTCATGATAATTTCAAAATACAAAAAAATAGGCGATGGTGACAGTCTACCTGAATTGACAAGTATTACTTAATTCGGTTTAGTCGACATTCGCAAAACGGCTTACATACCCTTAAAAATAAAGACCTATTTGCCGAATGACTTATTCCTAAAAATGCCTGATTTTAATTCACTGTATAATGTAGTAAGTTGTCAATGGGTATATTAAATTGTTACAACAAAAGCTACCGATATGAAATCAAACAATAGTTATTACAATTATATAAATAATAATCGATGTGTGTATGTGTGATATTCCGGACTTCAAAACAGCTGGGCCGATTTTGATGGAACTTCCACTGCCAGATAGCTGATATTATAAGGAGTAACTAAGGCTATTTTTATCAACGGTATTCACATGGGTAAACCCCCGGGGCGCAGCTAGTAGTTATATAAAATACAGTATAAAAAAACTAAAAAAATAGAAGTGAAATAAGAAGATCTGCAGACGAACGAAAGTCACCGACATAGCCCACCGGATTAGCAAGTTGAAGTGGCAGTGAGCAGGGCACATATCACGCAGAGCAGATGGCCGATGGAGCCGAAAGGTTCTGGAATAGAGACCACGGACCGGCAAGCGCAGCGTAGGACGTCCACCCACAAGATGGACAGATGACCTAAAAGAGACCGCAGGGAAACGTTGGATGCAGGCCGCTTCCAACCGGCCCTTTTGGAAATCGATGTGGGAGGCCTATATCCAGCAGTAGACGTCCTATGGCTATGGTATATGATGAATGATGAGAAAAGGGGTATACCGAAAACCAGCCCTGCGTGACCCTTCGGGACCTCGCAGTACAGCGCTGAGCGTATAGACCCCTATTTCCAAACACTTTCACCTTATATTCTTATAGTATATGTCCATTGTTTTTGTTTTTTTTGGCAATAAATATATCTTATACTTATTCTTAAAAACTAATAAATACGCTTAGCTATTTAAGAGTTCTACTACACTGCCAGCTCCATCATCAGTTTTTCATCACCAAGTGTATTGAATGAGACTCGTTAAAACAACAAAATAAGTGGTGTATTCCCAGATCAGACAAACAAGGGAGATAATTATGGCAAGGTGGCTTCGGTGCGAAACTGTGAACGCATCTGGCCTAAATCAGGTTGATGCCTGAAAGTTGATTGATTTTTTAACCAACTCAAATAAGGGCTAAAGCGCCTACGTATTTCGCTATAACAAACCACTACAATACTTTTGTTTTGTCTTTTGCTCGAGTCAAAACAAGGAGGACGTATATATTCATGCATGGATGAGTAATCGCATCTATAAATAAACTAGTAGTTCGACCCGAACAGAGTTAAAGAAGGTTTTAAGTATTCCACTATCATAGGATATATAGAATATCATATTCTATCAAAAATCTTTTTTATTTTTCAAATTATCTTCAAATTCAAATTTATTCATTTGAATTAATTAATAATAACCCTTCATAACAGTCTGTTAATAATCTTAATACAACTAAAATATCAGCACATTCAAAAATAAATAAACATTTTTGTTATAAAAACTATGAACGTAATAAATCTGGCGCATCAGGTGACCCTGCCCCTGCAGTAATAAAATGAATCCTCTGTTGGCAAAGTTTGGATAAACTTACGGAGCATTATCATAAACCCGCAACAGAAATGAACTAGGCGACTGTAGTTTGAAGGCACATCGGCCAGTTGCTCCGTTCGTATGAAGAAACTTTCCATTTCGTCATGAATAATGAGCACTGTTTTTGAGTAAACAATATATATAAATCTTCCCAGTTGAAGCAGCGCCAAGTAATATCAGATCAGACATACAAGGGAGAAAAAGTAAGATAGATAAACTCTTAATTGTTCACACCACTAATTACATACACACGATAAAACAGATTTAAGAAACAGTACAACAATCGGTGGCCTTATCGCTAAGAGCGATTTCTTCCAGGCAACTTTATATGGAGTGGATTCATACATGAGGTAGAAGGCGGGGCGTGCAATAGTGAATAAATTACTTACAAGGTGGCGGGTTGTATGCATCTGGTCTAAATCAGGCTCGATGCCTTTAGTCGAATTCATCCAGCAGACGACCTTTACATACGACCTTGTCGCCTTGCATGTGGACTATTAGTTACTTAGTGTCACACGTGTCTTAGAGGGGCTCGCGAGTTAATCGAGTCCTGAAGGGTCGGCAACGTATTTGTGATGCCTCTGGTGTTACAAGTATCCATAGGCGACGGTGATTGCTTACCATCAGGCAGCCTGTCTGCTTGTTTGCCACCTATGGCATGAAAAAAAAAAAAAAACTACAAGCTTTTTAGTGTGGGTGAAAAATTTGAAAATGAACCGTCAGTGTTTGCGTTAAGCGGCTAAGAAAAAAATAATAAACAAGCTCAAATAAAAAAGGGTAGTAACTTAGTAATAGGGTCCCGTTTTTACACGTTGGGTACGGTACCTTAATTAAGACATTTGACAATGAACGATAATTTTATTGTACAGGCATATCCTCTTGTTTGTCTGATCTGAGGCCTAAACTTGTTTCCCGAGACACATTTTTCAACGTCCTCACCTTGTCGCCGCAGATGGTACTCCACTATAAAACAATTTATCATTTTGTCATGAAGTTTCTAGCGACAAAGTGGAATCATACTGTTTTGCAAATCGCACTTAATCTCACCTGTCGTCAGGAAGTGCGAGCAACTTAAGTTAAGCTAAATGGGGCACCTCGTGTGTCAAGCGCTAACTTGACGTGTCGAGAAATAATTGCAATCTCAAGTTAACTAAAACCGTTTTACAGCGCTTCAACTTGAGGAACAACAAGCCTAAGTTTGTTGCTGCTAACTTGGTTCACATTGTTTTTTGATACACCTATTTTAGATAGGTAGGTACATAATATCAGGGCTGCTGATAATCAGGTAGCGTAAGCGATTTTTTTCTTCTTCTGTGGTTTGCGTCCTCTGAATACGGCTTCAATACGTCAAAACAAACAACTTTTGTTCTACGATTCATTTAAATTCGCGAGAATAAAAAATCTGCTGTTCCATACAATAAAAAAACATTAACTCCCGACAAAACGTTTGAAAAAGCTGTTGTTCCGTGAATTTTTCTAGGTTGTAAATATCTGTTTTAAATATTTTTCATTAAAATATAAAAAAATACAAATATATAAAATTAACCTTCATAAGGTTAATAATCACATCGTATGTCTCTCAATTAAACTTGTAGCTGGTAATGTGGTTTTGTGCTCTACATCGAATATTGCATATAAACTCAAATTATCCCACTATAGCCAATTTACACAAACCTCTACGGAATATGTACGTACACCGTACAGCGTTGACGTGATACACCTCATTTGTGGAAATGTGAATCGGAGCGAATGAATTTAATTTTATGTGCTACACCTCAGATCAGGTAAACAAGGGAGATATGTCTTAGTACAATTATCGCTCGTGTCCAAATTTCTTACGCAGTTTATTTACTATACCACTAAACTGCTTAATGCAAAAACTGTAAGTAGGCACACTTACAAATTTTTCATGCATATTATGAAACTTGCAGCGACATCAATGAACTAACTAATAGTCCGCATGCAAAAAAACGGCAGGCAGGTCGTCTGTACGACTAAACGCAACAAGCTTGATTTAAGCCCGATGCGTTCGCACCCACCACGACACCTTACCATATCTCCCTTGTTTGTCTGTTCTGAGGGAGGCTACACTCATCATTGGAAAACTCATTACGTGTCGGAGTTTCCCGTGATAAAGGAGTTCAGTGCGCTGCGCCTAATCGCTCGGCTTGTGAAAGTAGCTTACTGTTCGAGATAGACTTAAACTAATCGCTAGGTATTGGAAAATCGACCGCTTCTACTTAGAAGCAGTAAATTTTCCAAGACCAAGTATCGGAACAACCTGCTAGCTTCCTTATTTCCTGAGAAATATAATTTGGGCCTTTTTAAGGCCAGAGTGAATAGGTATCTTCTAAGTCTGCGTATTTTCGACCACACCGTCGCTTGCCAACAGACAAGTAAGTGGTAAAACACGGACTTATTCGCGTTAAAAAAATACAACGAGGGAGATTTTCCCCAAGATTTTTTCAAAAAACCTTTGTAAAAAAACAAACTAACATTCATTTTAGTTGGGTTTATACACGTATCTACATCTTAAAACTATGCCAAGTTTTTAAGATGCTCTTTTATTGTTGGGATATTTATTATTATTACTGCGCGTTCCGACGACAGATATAAATAAAAGAAATCATATAATCTTTGGCATGGCTTCCTTATCTTAATTTATAGTTGTTCGTTCCGGGAAGACGATTGCTGTATTGCCTTTTTAACTGACGAAAAAAAGAAGGACAATTTTTTTAGTCAACGCGTAAGTTTTACAATCATTTATTTAACTCCTCGACCGATTGAGCTGAATTTTTGCATACAGGTTTAATCAATCAATCAATAGTTTATTCGTTCAATTTTGGGAGATTTTGGGGCAATTACCCAAAATTGACACTTATCTATATACTAATATTATAAAGGGGAAAGATTTGATTGATTGTTTGTTTGTTTGTTTGTTTGTTTGTTTGTTTGTTTGTTTGTTTGCATTGAATAGGCTCCGAAACTACTGAACCGATTTGAAAAATTATTTCACTGTTAGGAAGCTACACTATCCCCGGGTGCTATAGGCTATATTATATTTATTTTTAATAGGGATCTTTACTAAAAGTCCAATAATGTAACCCAAGGTGTAAAAAAATAAGACTTACACCCGTGCGAAGCCGGGGTGCGTTGCTAGTGACACATAAAGTATAAAAAAATATTTAAAGCTGTCAATTTTGAGGCAATTCAAAAATAATATACAATTTAAAAACAATTGGTTTAGTAGAATCGGAGCCCTGGATGACCGTATGGTTACCTAAATGACATCATTCTAAATCCAATATGGCGGAGTCCCAAAGATGACAGATTAGTTATTTTTATGCACTATAGAGGGTATCAAATGAAAGGGTTTGCTGAGAAGAATACGAATAATAAAATGACGTCACACTAAATTCAACATGGCGGACAACATTTTCTTATATACTATATATGGATATCAAATGAAAAGGTTTGCTGGGAAGAATACAAAAAGCATGTTTTAAAAATATTCTTTTCCAACCATTCTTTTTTTATTAAACATTTGCTATATAACTGTTCTGTGTATCGAAAGAAAATAATTTATGTAAGTATCTAAAATGCGTTACTTGGTACGGCTCGGTTACTTGGAAGCTCATTTATTTGGTTACTTTTTTTTAGTTAATTATCGTAAAGATTGATCTAATCGATAATTTTACGACAGAACGAACTATACTGAACTGGAATTTAATTCTATTCGGAATTTTAATGCAGGCTGAGTACTGCTGCTGCTTTTAATTAAAATGAAAAGTCCGCATTTCCTTCCCATACTTTTTTTTAACCACACTCTCCGGCAAAACTGGCAAATGCTGTGTAAAAGTTACTTCAAAGGAACTAAAGAATCATTTCCAAGAATGTATTTGTAACAGTTCAAACGTAAACGCTATTTATTTTAACAAATTAAGCGTAGAAATTGGTGGAGTGAAGAGCCCAACGCTCAAACAAGGGCCTAAGGGACGACGTTTATTTACGAAACAACGTGGACCAAACAATAAACGGTCTTCACAAAAACGAGTTAAATCAACAGAACTCTCAGTGAGCTTTCACCCTTACTTTTGCAGTACAATATGAGGTGCCTGTACATTGACGTCACGTTGAACTCCTGTAGAGAAAGAAGGTCTCTTTTTATTGTGTCACTGGATTACGAGTAATTTTATTAGGAAGGGTTTTATTTTCCGGGTAGATTTTCAATTATTAGATTCTGTTGTCTATTCGAATACAGTGAAACTGTTTATTGCGTGGTGTTTTTTTCTATCTTAGTCTTACTTTTATAACCGTTATCTACTACTTTAAATCGTTATGACCACTGCTAAAGAAACTTGGTTGTATAATTTTACAATCTTGCCATTCGCCTGCGGTCATGACGAGAGCGCCACTTTTTGAGTATTCGACGAGGAAGTGCAGTGTGCTCGAACCTTTATTGGCGTGCCGACATTTGGAGTAATTTAATCTTCTCCAAACAGGGCTCCGGAGAGCAGTTATAGACACACAGACAGTATTTAACTTAGAGAAACCCCAACGAGATGTTTAGTTTATTGAACTGCAACAACGCCAACTGTGTTCAAATTTGAGCTTTATAACGCCCTTATAAAAGAAACATGTGCATAATATAACATAAGCGTATTGTTTACATTTATCTGAATAAAACTATAATTTATTATGTAATATGTGTTATGGATCTACGTATCAGGTGTTGTATTTGTATGTATCTTTGTGTAGGTTATAGACGTTATAGTGTGTTTTGTAGTTTCTACCTAGGTATTTGATATCAGTATTTAAAAAAATAAAACATACTTGTGTTTAATGTGTATGTATAAAATATACTTTTTCTGCAGGAAAGCAGCTAGTAAGAAAATAAACAAGAGATTGAAATCGTAAAATCTATAGCACCGTCTTAAGTAGTATGTTGCGGTGGCAGGCAATGTGGCGCGGACGGCGGTGTGACGGCGGCGTCGGTGGCTGCGACGTCGGCAGCTGCGGTGTGCCCCCCAACTACCGTGCATGCCATGCTACGTTAGTTTCGATGGAACAACGGACCGAATACAAACAAAGTAAGGCGTGTTTATTAAAGGACTTCACTCAGCGTTTAGTTTTCACGCAACTTTGGACCCGGCAAAACTCGGAATATACCATTTTGTTTTATTTTCTTAGCCATTCTAGTGCAGGGTACTCCATTTAGTGTTTATAATCTCGACTAAGTTGAATGCATTATTTAAGTAAACATCCTTTCATATTATGTGAGTATTTTTTCATTTAAACTTTTATTTATTCTTACTCTCGGGTCTAGCCCCGCATCTAACCCTTTGACAAGCATTGGTGGGGCCGAAGAGGCTTGTTTAATATCATCATCATCATCATTATCAGCTAATGAAAAAGCATGTTCTTTCGGAGAGAAGATGGGCCGTAATCCACCATACTCGCTCATTTTTTATGAATGTCATATGCCTTTGAACTTTGGAGGATTTTGGACATACCGGTTTCCTCAAGATGTTTTCCTTCACCATTGTTGAGCGATGGCATCGAAACTGCACATAATTTATAAGTAATTGGTGCAAGGCCGAGAATCGAACAGGGTGCCGTCAGATTTTAAAGCGCACATGCTATCGCTTAGGGTGAAAAGGAATATGAAACTATTGTATAGATATATATATAGATGTAAACTCTTTATTGCGGTACACCAGAAATGAAAATTACAAGCACATAGAAAACCATAACGAGCTAGTGCCACAAGTGGTGTACAGTAGAGGAATGAAAAATTCGTCTTAAATATTTATTCATAACAAATTTTTCACCTTAAAAGCCTTTCAATTATGTGAAAACCAAACAAAAAATCAACAACAAAAGTTGTAATTTTAAAAGACAAACTTAACTTTTTAGTGGACAATACGGTTCTTCCGTACAAACCAACTACAAGATGTAAGTTTATAGTTGCGAAACATAAAAAAAAAAAACTTTGAATTAACTACTTTCGGATTTTTTCTTTCATATGTGCTTTAAGACATCTTGCCAAATTTTATGATTCTAGGTCAACGGAAAGTACTCTATAGGTTTTGATTCCCATAAGGGAAAAAGAAAGAAAAGAAAAGAAAAAGAAATCGCTCAATATGCGAATAATTATATCCGACATAAACGGTCATGTCTTCTGATCGTGTTGACTTACAAGTTTTATTTTTTCACAGCTAAAAGAAACCGTAGATTAGTAATAGTAGACCGTAGACCGTCGTATTTGATATACATTTCAACTTGATACCTTTACGCGTTTCTGAGAAAAGGGTCTTGACAGACAGACCTACAGACGGACAACAAAGTGATCCTATAAGGGAACCGTTTTTTCTTTTTGATGTACGGAACCCTAAAAATTAACTGGAAACTCAACGAGGCAGCATACGTGCGTTATTCAATATTTAAAATTTAAATGCAAACGGAACAAACACTTGTCTGCTTCCGTAATATGAAGACCGAGTCAGGTAGGTCTAGCAATTTGAATATAAACTACTTAAGATGTCAATGCTGGTGCACTATAGATTGTGTACATACCGCCGCCTGCCTCCACCGACAATTTCTACTGCTGTTAAACAGTTCGGGCGTTTTGATCTATCTCGACAAATTCAGCAACGTCTAGCGAGAAATTGGATTAACTATAAGTGGTCCTTTTCAAATAGAATGGCACTTGACAGGTGGTTTGACAGTACGATAGAATGTAACGTGATTCGTAAATATTTAATGTTACGAAATTAAAGATTTATATTTTGCGGCGAAAACTGTGTGTGTGTGTGTGTAAGTTTGTTTATTCCCACTCAACTCCATAACGGCTGAATGGATTTGGATAAAACTGGTATGATGGAGGCTTATACTTTGGATTACCACATAGGAATGCTTTTATTTTAAAAAAACTACAGTCCTGAAAGAATACGGGTAGACTCACACTCTAAAACTGGCCAAAAACTATTAGAACATTGTTAACACAAAAGTTTTGTTTACATAGGTATAGAATTTCAGACGGAAAGCTCTATCATTAAAAAAACTCTTTTATCACACATTGATAGCCCAACTGCAACCTACATAGGAAAACGTTTCAGCTTTTTATGATAGAGATAAGTTATTTTTATACCCAAAGGGCCATAAAAGCACCCACATGGCCACAAGTCGAGCAGATCAACTGAAAGAAATACGTGTTTCGTTTTGTGGGATATCATGAATCTTTTTTCCGTGTGAATGCGATGAGATGCAAGTAGGTTATGAGCCGATTTTTATTACGAGGGAAGAATCCCGCCCTTGCGAAGTTCAGCTGATGTAGTAATATGCAGGAGAAGACGTAAGTACGCAATTAGGAGCGAGCGTGAAGAACGCCGACGCCGCCCGCGCCGCACCGTACACGGATAACCTGCTACTTATTACAGTTGGTCGGAGTTAGATAGCTTGCTCGCGCAACTAGCGCGCGTTATAACTTATGAATAACATTAACCTAACAAGTGGAGGCTGCAAAGGAACGGTTTTAGTGGATTGGTTGCTTTGCAAAGTTCTGATTGCACGTCATAAATCCACGTCTAAGTTTTGATCTAAAGTAACAATGATTTAACACAAATAGTTTTAAAGAATGATGTCTCGTTTTGTTGGTGAGCTGTTTATCTCACTCTCACCACCAATTTAATTGAGAAACTGGGCAAGTATTTCTAGTTAAAAGTAGCTGCTACATACTGATAAAATGTTATTGACGATATTGAATTTTATATCATTATCGGAAACTTCCAAACGAAAGAGATGCCAAACGATGTCCAATGCAGTCGAAACGGTGCCATTGACAGGCGATGCAACTAAGCGTGCATCGTCGGCTAGACGACGGCAACGACGACGATCAGATCAATTTATTGTCCAATTGTTAGGGTGAAGCGCTGGAGCGGCGGCGGAGGCAGCGGCGGATCGATGTCGGGCGGCCGCGCGGGACGCGCGCTCCCGCTGGGATGGGGCGCGGCGCCCGACTTTCGCCGAGCTATTTATAGCATTCAAGCCGCTGACCTATTTCACTGCAGCGCCACCGAGGAAGGTCACGGATTCAGCCTGCTCTCTGCCGCCGCGGCGCCATTGTCTTCTCAATCGAGCTGCAGTGCTAATTAAAGTTGTTGACACTTCGCCGCATCTCTTTTTTTCAACGCCGGTTTCATCTTTGGAAGTCATTATGGACTGTTGCAGTCGCATTTGCAATTAACTTTCTTGTTTTAATAAACTTGTTTCTAGCGGACAAGTGTCTAGTTAGTGAGGCTACATTATTTTGGTACGCCGGTGGCTGTGGAGCGTGTGACGTCGGGCGCAGGGTGACTCACGTAGAGCCGCGTGCCGGCACGTTTACCTGCTTAGTACGTTAAAGTGACAGGCACACCGCCGCGCCGCCCGCCGGTGCGCCGACCTCTTTGAACCTTCACACACGCTCGCAATGATTTATTGTGCTAACTATCCACCGTATTACTTGGATTGAAACTCGAGTACATTTGCGCCACGAATACGGTAGTTTATAGTAAACATTTATGTGTGAAAACTGGTAAGTAAAAGCATTCAAATGCGCCTTTAACGTATTAAATATATTTACAAGTGGGCCATTTTATTATTATATCGCTTGAAGTATTTTGGAAAGTTTTGATTTGGTAGATAATGCTAAGTAAACTTTTTTTGTTAGGGTGAAACGGTTCACCCATCGCGGGAAATTCAATTTTCAAACAGATTTTTTTCCTTGTGACTAGGCCGTGTAATCATTGTAAATTATCACGGTGTTTGTGAAAATCGATTACTATTGTTTACGCTATCATGTAAAGCTATTTACCAATTTGTATTTCACCATTAAATAACTTTTGTTATTTCAAACGGATAATGGAGAAACGTAAGTAATACACTTAACAAATAAACGTTGTAATGTAACGTTAATGTAATACGTTACAAATAAATTGCTTTACATGAATTATCATCGATTTTCGCAAAGAGCGTGACAATTTACTATTATTACCCACAATTAGACACAACGACAAAAAATTGTATGAAATTTAAATTTCTCGCCATATGTAAACGTTCCTGCTTAACACAGAAAAGTTCAGTATATAATTTTTATCTATATTTCGTAATATCTAGTAATCGTTACCTTGGAATTCTTTCCTAGCGGTGCTGACCGACGTGACGATGTTGGCGACGTGCCCCAGCACTGTTGCAAACAACATCAGCCCAAATAACAGCTGGGCTATCACAAATACGTACTCCCCTTTACTCCGCGGCCGTGGCAAGTCACCTGCAATACAGATTATAAATATTAATATTTATTTATTTATTTTATTTCACATTAAGATCACACACAAGTACCTACTACATAGGTAAGCATAAGTAAGTAACTTAAAATAGTAACTTAATAACCTCATTTCACTTTCCATGATTAAATGGACTTAAAATGATTGAATGGATTTGTGGAATTGCATTGGAATGTGAAATAAAGCAGAGCTAATATTTAATTAGTGTATACTATACCTACTATAACCATCTTAACAAGTATAAACGAATCTTGAATATGTAACGTACTTAACGTAAATGTTGTAAGCGATTTTATAATAACCTAAAAGAACTGCAAAGTATTAATGACTTCATCACATTGGGTAATTGAAAAGTTACATAGTTAACTGAAAAATGAAAGAAAGTCTAGGTTTGATTCAGAATGTGCTATTAAAGTACCTAGTTGCAAACCATCAATTAAATTAAGTTGAAGATAAAACTTTCGGTTATCTCACATCGCGTTTCACAATCCTTTTCTTACTATCCGGATACTTAGTTCTATATTATTCGGGCAGCAGAACGCCGCAATTTATCGGTTCTTTTTTCTGTCAAACTCCCTAACCAACTAGTAAATTTTATTTGCAATTTGATTTATAATTATAAATTAATAGAAACTTTAGCTGATGGTTCGGCCTTTTTAATGATTATGAAATGCAAGCAGGATGCTAGTATTAGCCTAATCGGAATGTTAACCGGACAATCTGAAACAAAGTCCAGGATGCATTTGTTTGAATGCTTGTCCAACACTGGCGTCAATTCTACTGTACTCTTCTACTAATTTGACAGGACTAAAATTGTCGGCATTTCTTTTCATTTCAATACGTCAGTAAAGAACGGCAACACTTTTAGAGCTGTCAAATTTTGTTTAGTTTAGAGAATGGTACATCAGAATCGTCTTCAATAACTAGCGTACCGTTAATCTGATCTACAGTAAATTCAGAATTTTAATGATCATCAATACAATTTTTAAGTTCAAGTATGAGCGATAACGGTCCAAGGTTTGAGATTATATTTATAGAGGGCATGAGGCACAATTCGAAGCAAACAATTACATACTAATTCATCTAAGTACAACTCCCATAGATATATATCTGATAGATAAACTCTTTATTGTTCCCACCAGATAAATAACATAAGCTTAAAACCAGTGCAACAACTGATTTGGGCACCCATGTAGAGCTCTATCGCTATACATGGGTGCCCAAGGATACGTAAGGTAGTAAGGATACGTAAAACACAGTTTTAAATTATCACGGTTGTTCACTACAGTTTTATGATTATTAACCTTAGAGTAGACGCGCCTTTCCGTGATACGTGAGTATATAGTCGGGTGGGGATCATTTTGCCGCCCATATTAAAATGCATTTTTTGCACCGCAAACTTATAAATATTTATAAAAGGATCAAAATGCGGCATTTAAAATTAAGTTTATTTATTTATTCAAGTAACATAACTAGTCTGTGATAAATTTAGCTTGTAATAATTTTTTTGGAAAATTTCTCGGTTTTAAGATTATTTTACCCTAACTTGTAATAAATTAACTTTTAAATTATAACAAATTTATATGTTTTCAAAATCTCCATCATATGCTTCAGCGAAATAGTCTAGAGATATTACGAGTATGTAGGTACATACAATGTTCGTTGCACCCGTTTTGGTACCGTCTATTATTCCATGCATATCCTCTCTTTTTGAATGTTTTTTCTGACAGAAAAGCTAAACATTTTCCTTTTCTGTGTTTTTTTCTTGTTTTCCGGTGTTCCGAACCGATAAATTTAAAAAAACCAAAAAAATATTTTTATGAAAACAAGCGAAAGTATAAAGTAAAAAATACGACATTCTTACTATCGGTATATAAACACATAAATCATACGCGAGCGGTCGCGAAAAATTACCAAGCAAAATAGCGAGCAATTTACCGCCGCGCGCGACCCGTAGGTATCAACCCCTTCTTCCCGCGCACGCCCGTGCACTGACTGTCCTCAAACTTGCAATGTAGGTAGATGAAGCACATAGGGTCAGCTACCAGGACACACGACCTCGACGATTGTACTTATAGTTCAGAAAATAATAACATTTATTTACGGAGGTCGGCAAAAATCTCATAGCGCGAGCACTCCTACGGTTATCAGGAGCTCCATCTAACCTTTACCACGGTAAATATCTCGTTAATAGTCATATAACTGTAGCATGAATACGTATGTATATTTCCTTTCATACTCATAATTATAAGGCCAATTAAGGCTATCAAAATGGCCACAGCGCTGAGCAAAGCCACGGTACGTGTGACACATCGGGCCATCAATTCATTCATGCGTAGCTCTATAATTGGTTCGACGCCGCAATAAAACTTCTAAAAACAAATACACGAAGGTCACAACAAACAACAAAAAGGGTGCTTTTCATTGATCCAGTTAGGGTTTGCGGAAAATTCGAATTTAAAAACATAAATGCGAGCAAAAGCTTCAGATTTATCCCCACGTCGCGTACGAGCCAATGTCAGATTAAGCCTTGTGTGTAAGTACTTTATCCTACCACCTGTGTGGAGGAGCCACGTGAAATATTTCCAAAATATCCGTTTTCAGCTTCACGCGATAAGACAATGACATTGTATTTTATAGAGGGTAAAATAAGTTTTATTGCCGTTTTCGGTGTAAGTATATCGTGCGATAATGTCAGCGCGGGCCCATTTGAGTTCTCAGTTTCGAAAAGTAAATTGCGCGGAGCAGTTGCTATAAAACGTTCCTGTGGTTTTGGAGTCCTCAATGAACTTTATGTACCCATATTGTGGAATCAGAGCACGTTCGAGCGTCATTACGGTATTATACATAAGGAGCGTACATGTGTACGTTGCGTATGCAAATACTTTTACCTGAATATAGAACGATAAATGTTTGTAGTCGTTATTGAAATGAATATTGGAATATATTTCCCGGAGGATTCGCGGTAGCATACCCGAGTGAGCGATAAGACGATATTATTATAAGCTGGTATAAGAACCCGCCGGAAGATGGATGGTTCTCCGCAGTCGACAGTGACAACGGAGACGGCAAAGAATCCATTTTCACATAACCAGTGTTATTAAATTGAGCCATACAATTTTTCATTTTTATTTTTGCCAATATTTGCCAATAGGTTGGAATTTACTTTGTGCAATATTCTTATCTCACATCACATCATCACATCATCAGCTAGTAAACGTCCACTGATGAATAAAGGCATCCCTCTTAGAGAGGGGTGTTGCCATAATCTCCACGCTTGGCAGGTGGCTTGGGGGTTGTAGTACGTTCACCGTGTACTAATACGACGCTGCTGCCCATTCTCTGGTGGTTCTGGTCGCAGTTTTTGGACATACCCAGGTCCCAGGTCCATTTTTACCTCAAATACATTTATTTTGTATTTAATTTTGTATGATTAATGGCACTGAAACGTGGTCTCTCACTATATGCCTCATAAGCAAGCTCAAAATTGCACAACGAGCTATGGAAAGGGCTATGCTCGGAGTTTCTCTACGAGATCGAATCAGAAATGACGAGATCAGTAGACAAATGAAAGTTACCGTCATAGCCCGCCGGATTATGAAGTTGACGTGGCAATGGGCAGGACACATAGCACGTAGAATAAATGGCCGATGGGGCCAAAAAGTTCTTGAATGGAGATCACGGACCGGTAAATGTAGCGTATATAGAACGTCCACCCACAAGATGGACAGACGACCTAAAAGAGACCGAAGGAAAACACTGGATGCAGGCCGCTTTCTACCAGCCCAAGTTGAGATCGATAGGGGGGGGGGGGGGGCGCTGCCTATGTCCAGCAGTGGACGTCCTATAGCCGCAAAGATGATAATGAAATACAAAATAATGATTAACTAGCTATATATTACGGTTCAAAAATAAGTCCCTTAAAAGGTACATTATAGGACAGACAGGCATACAGGTATAGACAGACAGACAGCGTGGGCTTAATAATAGATCCCGTTTACACCCCGTGGGTATGTAACCCTAAAAAGTAGTCATATTTTAGATAATTTTCTATAGATATCCGTTATCTAATATATCAACCATATATCTACCATCTACCATATATCTGCCTGTGAACACGGACACTGCCAATGTCAAAACGTCAGAAACTAAGATAATGTAAAATACACGCGATAACATGCATCAAAAGTGTTTGAGTTCAATGCATAAAAGCAGGAAAACTAGCCTTTTAAATATGTGCGTTTGTATACGTAAAAAAACGTATTTAACTTAATTTCCACATTTCCCTAATCTTGTATTCCAATTAAAAGCAGTTACAGCCCGCACACACCCATAATGCTAACGATGCACTCACAAACACAATAAAAGATGTTACAGAGTCTGTAGCCCTCATTGCCGATCGTTTTGTAAGTTTGCCAACTGCTAGTAGGCGTTAAACGCATGCAACGCGATAAGCGAGATAACTAACACTTTGTTTAAGTTGGCTGGAGTTGTTGGGACCTTAGTTTAGAAGTAAATAAATTGTAAAGTCATTGTAAAATTGTCATTTAGAGCGAGGTTTTCCCATTTTTAAGCAACGCTTGTTGCTACAGATGACCACAAAGCTTAATAATATTGTATTAAATCGCATATAGTGGATCAAAAACATGTCGCTTACACACAGTCGTGCAATTCGCTACTTAAATTTTTGAGGTTTTTATTTTATTTTTCGAAAAGTATAGCTTTAATGTAAAATGAACATTTACGGTTCCCTCCATAATTATATCCGAATGACATCTGTATGTTGGAGTCGGTAGTTATTTAATTTATTCGAATAGCAACACTGCACGAATGAAGCTGAGAATGAATTCCAGAATGAGTGTGAAGCTCGTTGCCAACGTCATATCGGTCAGTAGTGCGTTAGTTCGTTCGATCTCGAGATTCGCTCACTCACTTGATCTCAAGACAGCGCCTGCGCCGGGTGTGCGCACTGACGAATAAAAACATGGCGGACGACGAAAACGAGCAAACAGATTCTAATCCATTTGAATCTGCGACAGCAGCGGTGGGATCGCTTCCACAATCATCCTGCGAGCCTACCGTAACGCCAGCTATTCAAAATCAAGGATATTTTACGCCAGGATATCAAGCTCAAGAAAATATGGCGGATGGGTCATCGATGTTAAAAAACGATCGGCTTCGTACACTTACACCGGAAAATCGGGCGACCTTCATTCAAAATATGATAGCGGGCTTCCAGAACATCAACCAAAAACCCTCTACGAGCGCCGTTGAACCGAGCTAGCTAAGGGCAAGTGAGATTTATTTACCGCTGGTTATTTACCGTACCGCCAATTTACTGCAGCTCAGTGGTGTGAAGATATCGAACACCATAGGAAAAACAACGCGTGGACGGATTATGCGACTAGAAATGCCGTTTTCACTAATTTACAAGGACGTGCGAAAAAGTGGGCAGCGCGTTCGTATCCTTTGTGCGAGACTTGGGAATAACTGAAGCAGTGACTCACTTGACAGTTTGCTGCAACAAAGAGGTTTCACGACCTGTTCCGGGACATGGTGCGACCAAGCAGTATCGTATATCGAGTATTCAACCAACAAGTTGGCGCTGATAGAACGACTGGAGACCAGCTGGGGCGAGTCAAACAAAATCGAGGTAGTGATCTCCGGCATTACGGATATTCAGGTACGTTCAGAGTTAAAAATACCCCTCCAAATTTTGTGGCACTTGATAGACATTTGAATACGTACCCTAACATCAAAAGTCTTAAGCGACATTCGGATAAGACTACGAATGAACTTGAACCTTCTTATTCAAAACGACCTAAAATTAATGATGAATCTGATCTGCGCTGTCATTATTGTAACAAAATAGGTCATTTGAAGCGGCACTGCTTGTTATTACGAAACTACAATAAAAGTGAGGGTACCGCCCATAATAATAAATAACTTTGAGAGCAAAGGCATAGTACGTGAGAATTCTTCGCCTTTTTCGAGCCCTGCTTTGCTCGTTAAAAAGTTAGGATGGACGAGCAGGCAACGAAGGATAAAATACGCTGCTGCTAATAAAGCCGTGATTCGTCTGTTTGTAGTAGTAAACGATTTGGTTCTAGTTCAAAAGAATCCACGGGTGATTAACAAATTAAGCGAAAAGTTTAGTGGTCCTTGTAAAGTTATCAAAGTTTGTCCAAATGAGCGTTACATGGTTGAGCCAATATATGGGGGGCGTGGCCAGTACGTGTGTCATGTACGACTACGTAAATATCCAACTAGTTTACCACAAATATCCGAATGTTAAGATCCTGTAGAATCTCAAGAAGACAACTAATCTCATTTAGTAAATTTATCAAATTGTTATTATCGTTGTAGATAATTATTATTGGCGTGTTAATAAGCAATGAAACATTTAGCTGTAAAATGTGTTGTGTTTACTGGACTTGAAGTATCGTTTTGATTTCTGATGCAGCGAACTGCAACTTTTGTTTATTTGTCGATTTTGAACTCTATTTAATAAATGGCTTCCAATTATTGATGATTGATAAAAGATTTTGTTACACACTGAAAGCTCTTACGCTTTGTTGAAAATGGATGGAAAGCCATGTCGCTTTGTCCAGATGAACTGCTGAAAGCTGCTACGCTTTTCTGTGGGGTTGTGATGAAGTCTGACTTGACACTTTAATGATGCTGAAAGCTGCCACGCTTTGCGGTGAGGTTATGATGGAATTTGTTGCTGATGAAAGCTTTTACGCTTTGCGGTGACGTTATGATGGAATTTGTTGCTGATGAAAGCTTTTACGCTTTGCGGTGACGTTATGATGGAATTTGTTGCTGATGAAAGCTTTTACGCTTTGCGGTGATGTTATGATAGAATTTGTTGCTGATGAAAGCTTTTACGCTTTGCGGTTACGTTATGATGGAATTTGTTGCTGATGAAAGCTTTTACGCTTTGCGGTGATGTTATGATGGAATTTGTTGCTGATGAAAGCTTTTACGCTTTGCGGTGACGTTATGATGGAATTTGTTGCTAATGAAAGCTTTTACGCTTTGCGGTGACGTTATGATGGAATTTGTTGCTAATGAAAGCTTTTACGCTTTGCGGTGACGTTATGATGGAATTTGTTGCTGATGAAAGCTTTTACGCTTTGTTGAAATATATTGAAAGCCTTATCGCTTTGTCCAGATGAACTGCTGAAAGATGCTACGCTTTGCTGTGGGGTTATGATGGAATTTGTTCCTGATGAAAGCGTTTACCCTTTGCGATCGCTTTGCTATATGGAATAGTTTGAGCTCTATGGTTGAAAGCTGTTTGAAACGCTCTACCTATGCCGGTACCTCAATGGTATCCTGTGATGTTGATAAACAACGCGAGAGCGCGTTGATTTGCAGAATGGCCGTGTTGGAGTCGGTAGTTATTTAATTTATTCGAATAGCAACACTGCACGAATGAAGCTGAGAATGAATTCCAGAATGAGTGTGAAGCTCGTTGCCAACGTCATATCGGTCAGTAGTGCGTTAGTTCGTTCGATCTCGAGATTCGCTCACTCACTTGATCTCAAGACAGCGCCTGCGCCGGGTGTGCGCACTGACGAATAAAAACATGGCGGACGACGAAAACGAGCAAACAGATTCTAATCCATTTGAATCTGCGACATGTATATTAAGATATCGTAGACATCATTTAGTAAATAAGTATTTGAATGAATCCAAATAAACGAGAGAAGCGCAAATCAGTGTTATTTTCATATTTTTTCCTATCGACTGAAATGTATATCGTGTTTCGATAAAGAAGGTTCTTACGGGAAGCAAAATTAAGAAAATTAGGCAGAACATTGGAAAATTTCAGAAAACTTAACGACGATAATTACCTCGTGGGTGAAACCGCGTGGCGCAGCTAGTATTCAATAAAAATACATATCTATTTATTACAGAAATTGAATTTTCTGTAGATATTTCTATTTGATAGAATCAGAACGCCAAAAATCTAGTACTCGTTGATTTTTGATCAAAAAATTTAAGAGGGCTGAATGTTATGAAGTGTTAATGAACAGATTCTATCCAGTCAACTGAACAGTGGCAAAGCTGGAGCTTTGAAACTCGATTTTCTCTTACGTCGGTCGCTGACGTCGGTTACGCGTAGCAATATATGCGCGGGCACTATATATTACGAACTCCTGCGTCGCGTTACAGTAAATTATGCGTAATGTACGCAACTGCACAAAGGCCGCACTTACTGGATCTCATAATCTTTGTTGCACTTGTTACATACACGGAACATGATCCCGTAGACCTTCGTAGCAGAAGCTACGCAGTCTAAACATTAAGGCCACGGTCACCGGCCCAAACCATCTCTAACGCTCAGTAAAAAAATACGTTAAAAAATTACTGGGTATTGACATAAAAAGCTGTTTAGGCATTATCTTTACAATAGCATTTATCATCGTCATCATCAACCAGAATACGTCCACTACTGAACATAGGCCTCCCACTTAGATTTCCACACTGAACGACAGCCTGCCATCATTCACTGGATGCCTGTGATTCTCACGATGTCGTCGGTCCACCTAGTGCGTCTTCCGGTTCGTGGTCTGCACTCAAGAACCTTTCTTACCCATCGGTTATCGGTTCTTAGAGCAACGTGGCCCGCCCACTACCACTTCAACTTGCATATTTGAGCAGTTATTTTGGTGACTCTGTAGGCTTAGTCCCAGATTTGATAGTTTTCGAAAACTTTTTTCGTTTACGTATTGTTCCATACATTGCTGGGCTGAAAGGTATTCGGAAACTTTTTTTGTGTTAGAGTAAAGCAATCTATACCGCCGATTACTACTGATTTTAGTTCCTCCGCGTTTCCGCTGGAGGCGCTTTACTAAAATGTATGGAACAATACGTAAACGAAAAAAGTTTTCGAAAACTATCAAATCTGGGACTAAGCCTACTGGTTCTTTGGCGAATATCCTCGTTCCTGATTTTATCGCGTATATGAAACTTCAAGCATATCTCTGTCCATTGCCCGTTGTGCAACTCTGAGTTTTCCAATAGGCCAGTAGTTAAAGACCACGTCTCAGTCCCATAATATTATGTCATTACAATAACATTGCAAATGGTATAAAGCAATGTATTGTTATTGTATAGAATGGCGTAGGAGATCGACAAAAAACTTGAAACATTTGTTTATTTCGGCCTCTTCCGCCAAAATACTTTAAAACATTTGCAATGTCATTTAAAAAAAAACCTTTTTTAAGTTACTTAGTGAATTATCATTAAAAAAAAAACTTGCGAAAGAGCTCTGTCCGGTGAGCGTGGCCTTAATGTTTAGACTGCGTAGCTTCTGCTACGAAGGTCTACGCGATCGTTTTCTGTGTGTGTAACAAGTGTTACGAAGGACTAAGAGATATTTTTCTTTGTGTGTAGCAAGTGCTACGAAGGACTAAGAGATCTATGTTGTGCACTATTACAGTTGATTATTATAAATACAGACTAAATAGCAGCTTTTTTAAGTTTTTTTATCACAAATTAAGTAGTTATTTATGTTTTCATACTTTTTTACTGTTTGTTTTAGCACCATTTAGAAAATTTATTTTCTCGAAAAAATTACAATGAAAAAATGTTTGCACATACCTCCAAATAAAAAAACTTACAGTTAAGTTACTTGTGGAGGTATATCCAGATGTTTTTATCTCTGTAATTTTTCACAAACATGAACAATTACAGATAGCCTAAGTCAAAAATAAATGGTCTTGTGCGGATTAAAGGCACTGCTCCGTGAATTTATTGCAGGGTGCCCATAAAAAGCTTATTGTGGTGACTTTTGTGTGAGCACCGTTATTTTTCTCGGCTTATCGACTCTTGTCCCAAAAAAGTGGCCTGTGGGCAAGGGTTGACCCAGTATTTCCCTCTTTATTTTCTCTACTGGACTGGTATGTGACAACAAAGGGCACGAGAAGGTTTGCTCGAAAAAATAATCTTTTTATCGCGCCTTTGATACGCCCGAAAAACTCGAGTTTTAGTCGGAATAGTTTATTTTTATTTTCAGTCAAAATATGTATATATCCAATTTATACGTCGCCGCGAAATGGCTCAATCTCCAAGAAACCACTAAATTAAAACGATAAGATAGGGATAACGGGTACAAGGCGCTTTGATTACACTTTTGTTGCACAAAACGCTAGTCTGTAGAATGCGCTGCCTGAATATGTTCAACGATAGTAGCAATCTATAAATTAATTTAAAAAAATAATATTTGGGACATTTTTGCACACACGGTCTACTGACCCCAAACTAAGCAAAGCTTGTGATATGGCTGCCAGAGACTGATATACATACATAATATAGTATTTAAATACATACTTAAATAGATATTAACAACCAGATATAGAACAAACACAAATGATCATCACACAAATGTTTGTCCTAGGTGGGAATTGAACCCACGCCTTCAGGCTCAGAAGGTAGGTTCACTACCAACTGGACCAACGGGCTATCTCTGCTCTATGTCTGCAAGTCGCGAGTGAATCGGCTTCTTCTAGGTGGTCATCGAAAGCGGTAAAAAAAAGAATTATGACATGGTATTGATGCGATGATGGCTAAGCAGTACCTTGTGCGCTTTACAATTTGACTGTACCCGGTTCGAACATCAGCCCTGCATCAATGACTTATTTAGTATTTCGATAAATTATGTGCAGTTTCGATGCCACCGTAAGGAAACGGTGAAAGAAAACATCGCGAGGAAACCGGTATGTCCGAGCACCTCAAATATCAATTACTAATTACTATAAATTACCAATATCACCAATCACCTTATTACCACCTTATTTTCACCTTATTATCAACTAGCGGTCCGCCCCAGCTTCGCACGGGTATAGATTATATAGCCTATGTCACCCGGGGATAGAGTAGCTTCCCAATCGGTTCTTAGCAGTATCGCATCAAAATCAGTAGCAATAAGTGCATACTATGGGTATGTGTTTCCTCATCTAAGCTATGGTATTATATTTTGGGGGGATTCAGTAGAGGTTGAGTCCACATTTATATTACAAAAACAATGTTTACGGAGTGTATACAAATTGAAACCTACTGATACTCTCCGTAATATATTTATAGTTAATAAATTTCTGACCCTGACCTGTTTATATATATTAGAGCTGTGTTTGTTTGTAAAGAGTAATGAGGAAACTTATTTCAACGCTAAGTCGAGTCGAGTTGATAACCTACGTACAAAATATCGATATAATATGCGTATTCCTCAAATAAATAACGCCATGTACTACAAAAGTACATTCATAAGCGCTATACATGTGTATAATAATCTGCCTACTGAGTTAAGTACTCTAAACGGCTTCAAATTTAAGTCGAGTTTAAAACACTGGCTTATATCTAAAGCTTATTACAACATGAGAAAATACTTTGAGAAATAAATAATAATTATAATATACCTAGTTATTAACACTGTTTATAACCTAAAATAGAATTATGTATTACATTGATATTGTTACCTAGTCCCCGTGGTCGATTGTTGCGCTTATAATAATAATAATAATAATTGTAGTTAATGTTTTATGTAGTATTTTAATATAATATGTGTTTCTAATAATTCTATTGTATGTTCTATATGAACACAACTGTTGTGACTAAATACTTAATAAGCCTAAGACCTTTGTACACAGTTGAACAATAAAGTATTATTCTATTCTATTCTATTCTATTCCATTCTATTCTTACTTATTTGGATAATAAAAGAGACAGTTCAAAAGTTCAAAGACATAATTATGATGTTGATGATGACATGGTATTACGTAACTAAAAGATTTATTGGTATGCATTTTGGAATTTAAACAGAAAAAAATAACAAATAGGTACTGCCTTTTTATCTACCGCCATCAGTCTCGCTTGGCTGTACTGCATCATACTTATTCAGGAACAAACCTACCCTAAACCTCCTACTTTAAAGCGCTTTTAGATTTTCGAAAACAAAAAAGAGCTGGAACCCAGGCATCCGTGCGTATCGTATCCGTTCCCCGCTTCGCATAATAATATCGTTCGTATTTTCATATAGGGTGAGGCTAAACAAACATGCATAGCGTATAAGTAAAACCGTATGGAGTTTAATATCCTTTTTGCTAGAGACATAATATATTTGTTGTTTAGTAGCTATGGCTTAGGTCATTTACTATGACCACATGTTGGCTATTGACATCTTGGCATACTGTATTTATAATTTTACCTACCCATCGTCATCATCATTTCAGCCTATCATGTCCCCACTGCTGGGACACAACCCTTCTTTCAGAGAGAGAGAGAGAGAGAGGAGAGAGAGAAAGAGAGAGGATGGGTCCTAATCCACCATGCTGGCTACATGTTGGTGAATGTCATAATTATGTCTTTGAACTTTTTTGAGGTTCTTGGACATACCGGTTACCTTACGATGTTTAAAAACACGAGCGCACATGCTACCGCTCGACCACTATCGCTCTCCCCCTACCCACTGACCAACAATGAGTATAGACTGAAGAATCTATCGTCACCTTTTATATCAAAATCGGTCAATCAGGCTTGGGGAAAGCCGTGAAAGCCCCCTTTTTGCACTGCATCGTCGGCTGAACGTCGGTCTTACGTATTTTTAATAGGTACGCAGCGTAATCTCAAATCTTTAACACATTTTAAATATTACAGTCATAAATGCATGGCGCTTGCTCTCCCAATGCTCTAACGTTAGCAAGCTTAAACTCAAATGATGGTCGTTATACGAAATGGCGCTCTGGGTTAAACACCTCGAGCGGCAATTTTGAAAGTGACAGTTTAAGTGTGAGTTCCAATTTGCAGTCCGAAGTTTAACTTAGAAGATTTTTGAAGTAAAACTCTCATAATTCACCTATCTCACGCGCTGATCGCACAACACGACAGTTCCGTTTGTAATGTATTAAATTGTGAAGTAGGAAGTTTGCTAAGATCTTTAATAATATTTAATAATTTAATGATCAGGATATTACTACATACGTTTATTATGTTTCAATTTAAACAAAAGAGCGTTAGCATTTATTGTGCGAACTGCTAGTCTGTGGAATGCGCTGCCTGAATGGGTATTCCCCGATGGTTACAATCTGGGTGTCTTCAAATCACGAGTGAATCGGTTCCTTCTAGGCAAGCGTGCTCCAACGTAGACCGCATCATCGCTTAACATCAGGCGTGATGGTGGTCAAACGCAAGCCTATTAATTATAAAAAAAAAAAAAAATTAGATATTCCTTACAAAATCACAGTTTCATTTTCACACAATTAATTTGAAAAGCCGAATGTATAACTCGTGCATAAAACCCATTTTATCCTCGGCTTAAATATCAGCCCTCGCCTTGGGCTCAGGCTGATAAACTTCTCGGCTAAAGTGCCTTGTTTTATGCACTCGTTGTACAATCTTGTATTTAAAATCCGAGCTCTTTAACGTATGTTACGTGTACGTTAGTTTGTGTAAATTTACGAAACTGTTTAGTTATCATGAGTGCGATCTTTAACGTCCTACTTATAGCTATTAACTTTAAGTCCCTAATGTTCAGCTCAAGCTATATTTAAGGGCCATTTACGTAGCTCATTGTCTTTAACGTGACGTTTTTACAGCTCTGTTATCAAATTAAATCGATGATTAGGGCTTGAATATGAACATTTCATATTTTTTTATTGTTAGCACTTTTGACTAAATATTAAACCACTTTACAGCTCCCTCAGTAGGATTCCCTACTTCTGTGATGCTATGAAAAAAAGATACGAACAACAAACTCTTGGACCTAGAGATTTTCGTTTTAAATTCACCATTTATATAAGCATCTGACTAACCGGGAATGGAACCAATAAATAAGGCCAACCACCACCTACCAAGCCATACCAGTGGTTAAAATAATCCCACTCAAATTATAAATGCGAAAGTGTGTTGGTATGTTTGTTTTCACTCAGTTCCATACCGGCTAAATAGATTTGGATAAAATTTAAAATGTAGGTAGCTTATATCTTAACACATCGGTTTCTTCTAGGCAAGCGTGCTCCATCGTAGACCGTATCATCGCTTAACATCAGGTGAGTTGGCGGCGAAGCGCAAGCCTATTTATAATTTAAAAAAAACATACGTTACTTTTATTCCGGAATAATAAACGTTTCGTTGGTGGGTTAAACCACGTAACGCAGCTAGTGATACATAATGGCTGCGCTGAACAGCCACAGCTATCTCTTTCACACGTTTTCAACGTTAGATAACAACATGAAATGTTTTTCAGTTCCTTAATAATGAAACGCAAAATTCATACACTGTGTTGTTTAAAACAGTGTTTTACTGTGTGGTTTGTTATAAAAACTAGACTCTTTCAAATATATTTCATTCCAAGCCTACAAATCATATTGTTATTGTACAATATTTACTCAGGAAAGTTCCGTCTTCCATAAAGTAGTACCTAACTAGATAACTTGTTCGTAAACTTATCGCGCCCTTATTTAATGAGTTAAAGTATTTCTGAGAATCGTATTCTTTAACATAGCTGTATTTTTGAAAGAGTCTTACAACAAAAAAAATACATACCTTTTTTACTGTATTAGGGTTTGCGTTTGGCTCCAACTTGCTTGATAGTAAGCGAAGATGGAACATGCTTGCCCAGACAAGACGTACATCATCATCATCATCATCAGCCTGTAAACGTCCACTGCTGAACAAAGGCCTCCCTCGTAGACAGGGACAAGACGTACATACTTGTATATTTTTTTAAAATATCAGCGTTGTATGTGTTAGGAAAAACCAACGATGGAAAAGAGTTCCACTTCCGTCCCTTTCCATAAGATAAAGGTAGGTATAGTTCAAGTATAGTGGACAACAGAGTAAAGACTTTTTCCGAGTGGTATTTACTGACCTAATTATTATTATTATTGTTTTAGTTTTCAAAATATGGAATCGTAATCGTAAAAAAAACCGGAAAGACTACATAGACTTCAGATACGAATCGAAGTGTATCCCGCATTACTTTTTTTTTTAAACCCAAGATAAGAGAGCTGATTTACTCCTGCCACGAAAAGTTTATTTGGCTATTCAAAGCGGGCTGCATGAGCCAGTGGGTATTTTTTTACTGGTACTTTCATACAGTCAACTTTTAGTTTTGATTTTCAGTTAAAGTGTGATAAAGGTCTTATTTTTGTTTTATATTTAAGTACTTATCCCACATAATTATTGTATGTTTATAATTATTTTCTCTTACAGTTTGTCAACAACTTGTTTTGTATAACTGCACTCGAGCCTCAAGATACAGGCCTTGTGCTTAGTTTGAGGCTCGCCGACAATTCTATCTAGACAATAAATATCTAGTGTTTGCTATTTCTTAGTATAATTAAGGTTATGGTATATTACTTCTGGCAATAAATAAATATGCTAAAAAAAAAAAAAAAATTGCTTTTTACACTGATAATAGAATAGTATTATACCTTAGTATTGGTATACAGACAAATATACATTCCGTACAAAAAACCAAACGTTTTATTCACTGTAACAACGACAGTAAACATGGATGAAGTAAATATTATACGAGATATTATAACATCCCATCCATTTAAAGTGAGATTTTCTTTCTGAATTACGAATTTATTTATGCGAATTAATCTTTTACCTCAAAATAAAAATTATTTTGTTTATGTAAATGTCTCTAATTACAAGGGAGCGTTGACTGAATAGCTAATGAATATTTACCAAGCAAGATATGTTTTAAAAACATCGCTCCTTTTTAGTAAATTAATTACAAGAGTCAAAATTTACGTCATTGATCTACCTTGCATTTTTAAATAGCCGTATTGTTCGAGTTGCCTAATTTTCTACTTAGTTCAGATTTATACCCATAAGCTTCGCAGATAAAGAGTTTTCCCACTTTTTGAGCATCACAAAATCAAAAGAAAGCAAAAGAGATAAGCAAAAGATTAAGCAAAAATTAAGCCATATTTTAAGCAAAAGATTGAAACAAACCCGCATAGTGTGTAGACAAATGTCTAGATCTGAGCCAAATTTCCCAGAAACTATAAAAGCTATAGTTTCTGGGAAAAATAGCTGTGACATACAGACGAACAGACGGATAAACATACACTAGCCTCGCCATAAGAAACCTTTATCATTTTGGTAAGGAACCCAAAAACTCAGTTAAAAATAACAATTAGAGCCCTATAGGAGGTAAGAAATCCAAATAATCCGGTCTGTGTACTTAGTCAGATGCTGGTTTATAATTTCGTATTTAAGCAAATTATTTATATAGCCCGTTGGTCCAGTTGGTAGTGAACCTGCCTTCTGAGCTTGGGGGCGTGGGTTCGATTCCCATCTAGGACAAACATTTGTGTGATGAACATTTGTGTTTGTTCTATATCTGGTTGTTAATATCTATTTAAGTATATATTTAAAACTAAATATGTATATCAGTCTCTGGCAGCCATAACACAAGCTTTGCTTAGTTTGGGGTCAGATGACCGTGTGTGAAAAAATGTCCAGAATATTTATTTATTTTATTTATTTATTTACTTAAATATATATCAGTATACTTTATAGTCTAATCTGCTATTAACGATTATAACTTTCCCGAACTTTCCTATATACTTAAACAGTTTGTGGACACTGCAAAAACCAAAAAGATAACATTACTAGTTTGCCAAGTTAGTTCTTAAACTGTGCTATACTTGGACACAGAATTTACCACCAATTTATTAAGCAAAATGCATTAAAGTGGTACCGGAGTCGGCTGTATATATAATCCGTATTAACGATATAAACCAGCGACAGTATCTTTCCTGCAATTATCCGTATTTACGAGCGGAAACTGTCAACCTCCGGCAAAGTTGCGTCTCTCTTCCGAGCTGTTTTCATTCTGCTGTGTTATTAAAACTAATTAGCATTATGATGGTAACATGATATATTGAAAAAGAGGGTTGGTTAAATATCATGCTATCTTGTGCTATATTAGGTCCTCACGGCGGCTTTACATTTTGTTCAATCCCTCTCCGTACATAATTATAATAAATGTGTAAATGAAATACTGTTGTTGTACATGATTTCTACCTAAGTAGTAGAAATTGGTTAAACTCGCAAAAAAACGGAACTTGCATGAGTCAGGTAAAATTCCCTTTTTACCTATAAAAGAATTACTTTAAATATTTGATATAACTACGAACAGTTTACACTCATTAGTTTAGGAAATACTGGCATTTTGAATAGTAAAATTCGTAAAAAAAAACTGAAAAAATTCGTAATGTTCTACTTTTTTTATAAAACATTTTCTGTATGTTTTCTATGATAAATGATAAAACTACTGTAAAGAGGAAAGATTTGATTGTTTGTTTGTTTGCATTGAATAGGCTCCGAAACTACTGAACTGATTTGAAAAATTCTTTCGCTGTTGGAAAAGCTACACTATCCCCGGGTGACATAGGCTATAATTTATACCCGTGCGAAGCTGGTGCGGACCGCTAGTCTATGATAAAAGTATAGAATAACCTATTTCACGTCACACGAAACACTGGACGGATTTTTATATAGTTTCCACGACTATGCTTTAAAATACCCGTTTAAGTCACAGGCTAAATAAATTTCTTAAAATAAATAGATAATAAACATGTTGTTAATAATTCGCTATTACACCATCTAGCTTATTTTAGTAATGTTGACGTAATGATTTATTCACGAGTATGGTAGGTAGACAGACTTTAGATCGGCTGTTGCCATTGAATTAATGATATAGCTTTGAGTTTTGACAGCTGCCAAGTGTAAACAATTTGCCATATTACTTGCAGCATAATAGATTTGTATCAGAGCTCCAAGCACATCAAATTGTATGAAAATTTAGTGTGCAGCATTTTTGTACATCGCGAGAGTTAATTTAGTGGTAGTTTAACTTCAGTCGCAAGGCCAACTCTTTCCAAGGATTTGTACAGTTTAATTTAACATTTTTGTATTGACTTCTGTACTGCCCAGACGACGGAGATCAAAATGAATTCAGTTGCTGCTAGTAGTATCTTTGAAATATTTTAATAAAAGATTAAAAGGGATTCAATTTCTCGAACTGGCATTTGACATTTCTCTCTGATGTCTTTATAACTCGCCAGCAGAAGTCGACGTCAAATTAATTTTCTTGGACTTTTTACAGATTTTTCAATTAGGGTTAGGTACGTCATGCTGCTGTGGAGGCGACCGATCGAGTGGCTGATTGATGTGGCAAGGGAAGTAATCATTTACAGACAAGTATTTAAATTAAAAGCATGACCAATTCGAAAATGAACTCATAACGTTTAAATCGATGGACAGAATTTGGTTAAACATGGCTGACCTCCACAATAAAACCTTCTATCAAATAAAAAAAAACATCAAAACCGACTCCAAAAAACCACTCAACACAAACATTGTGCGACTACAAAGAACAAAATAATATTTATACACGGATTTTGAAGTCTGATAAAACTATATAACTGAGGATCGATAAAACATCGAAACTATCGCTAACCGCGTCAGTTCTAGACATCTCTACAGTGTAAAGGGGTTATACCCAAGTCACGTAGAGACTTGTAGCAAACTTGCAACAATCTTTGTATGGCTTATCGCAATTGTCCCTACTATGTTACAAATCACATCCATACTATATCAACAGGTAGATCATCAGTGCAAGTACAGTATTTTATCGATTGAAAAATGTGATATTTGTCATGGACAGCTTCGGTTTTATCTAATTATCATATATAAAAATGTTAATCGGCAAAAACACCTTCAGTCCAAAAAAAAATATTTAGCGTTATATTTAATATTTCTTTATATATTTTTTTTTTGAATATTTAGTCATAATTTTTAAGCTCTAAAACTAATAAAATTTACAAAACAATTATATCAATGTTAAACGTCAAATTAATCGATTAATAAAATAGCGTAGGTATACTTGCTCTGCTGTTTCGATTAAACAGACTATCGATATAACATCGATATTCTCGTCGTCTCGTCGGTGCTCGAGATGTCTCCTCGGTGAGAAGTAGGGCTGCGCTACCCGAGCCACGTTACACTTCAAGTCGATGACTCTCGGCACTCTAGCTCCCGGAACACAACTTTTTTTATCTGTGTTGTCTTTCGAGCAAAACGTTCTTGATTGGCTACTCGCGTTGTCATTTAAGGTCATTTTACAATTATTAAAGTGACAAAATTCAAACTTCACGTTAATATTATAAAAACGAAAGAATGTGTAAGCATAGCATAATTATATTATATGCTTGAAGTCTTAGTACGACTATGAAACAAGCATGAAATAAAACTAGATTTATTTTAAATCGGATCAAATTGATTTAGACGTTTACACAATAAAACCGGACAAAAGCGAGTCGGGCTCGCGCACTGAGGGTTCCTCACCACCAAATAACTTGTTAGCTACTAAAGTACAAAAAAAGGCACCAAAAGACAACATCCCATCAATACCCAGGCGATCACCCATCAAAGTACTAGCCGCGCCCGACGTTGCTTCACTTTGGTGATCGTACGAGGACCGGCGGTGAACAGAAATTTGTCACCGACTTGCACTGGGCCATTATTCATTATTTGTTGTTATACTCTACAGTGTGTACTATAATCAAGCCAAGTTGGACGCTTGTACCGTTTTACGTATTACCGTTTTTACATTAGAACAAATACAAAAATACGTAAAAAAATACGTTTGTTGTATTTTTCCCCTTTTCGTTTTTACTTTTTCATTGTTTCTTAGGTAATCCGCCGTAACATTATATATTTTGTGAACATTTCAACTGGCTATATATTACGGTTCGAAAGATACAGCCGTTAATAGGTAGAACGGACGGATAGACAGATAGACAGACATTGTATGCTTAGTAATAGGTTCCCGTTTTTACCCTTTGGGTACGGAACCCTAAAAACGAATCCGAAAATAAAAATAGGTACAATACGTATTTAATCGTTATAGCTACTTATAAATTGAAATTTGGATCCGTGCTTGAAATATTGTGCGCGTAGTTTGCCCCGGATGCAATTTGGAGAGGATTATGATGAATACATTTGCACAGAATGGGAGGAGCATACCTATGTGACAATATTAATTTAAAAAAATATACATATGTAATAAGTGATTTTTTTATTGTTTGTTTGTACTTCTTTCACATAACAACAGAGCAATAGATTGACGTATTTTTTTACAAAGAGATAAGTAGTATGGCTTTGGACAACAAGACCTTTTTTTTTCTTCAAAATATCTGATCAAATTTATTTGGCCATTTACACAAAAATTCATCCAGAATTATAACCATAAATAGGAATGTATTTTATCGTTATAGCTATTTATAAACTGAAATATGAATACGTGTTTGAATTATTGTGCGCGTATTTTGCCCCGGATGCAATTTGCAAAGGATTATAAAGCATTTGCTTAAAATGGTAGAAATATTAATTTATACATATCATGCATAATAATTATGTTTTTTAGCAAATAAATATGAATTCTCTTACCGAACTTTTTTGTATTTTGTTTTTCAATATATGAACGTTTTTACTCGACTGTTTACTAATATTTTTGTTTTTCAAGTGTATGTATGACATATTGATTAAGTTTTTACGGAACCCTTAGTGCGCGAGCCTTACTAGCACTTGGCCGGGTTTATTAAATAATCGTATCTAGCTGAAAAAACAGGGACCGAGTATAAATCATTTGAATCCATTGTGGCAAAAACATTGTTGTTTTGTAGCTGAACTGGCTTGGCACTTCTAAGTATTTTGGATCATAAAATTGTTAATTTAAGGCACACTTTAACATTATTGCTACTTTGTTATTTTATATGCATCGTTAACTTACAAGTCAGTATGTATCAGGTGCTAACTACTGCTTATATCTGCAATAAAAAAGTTTCCCTATTCAAGGCAGTAAAGGTTTTAAGCTTGTTTATTACGTAACAGGCCTAAAACAGGCTTGATTCTTTTAGTGAAATGCTTTGCTTTGGCTTTGCCGCCCTTTTTGCATGAACTAAGTATTAGTTGGTCTATTGGCGTTGCTGCAAGTTTCGTAGTGCGTAAGAAACATGACTAACTGTGCCATACTTAATTTTTTTGCGTTTTTTATAGTGAACAACTGGCCAAGAGCGTGTCAAGATACGCTTAAGGTAGGGTTCTGTAGCCAAATTCATATAATTGTGGTCACATTCATAGTTCAAAAAATTGGTGGATATATAAAAATTCGAACGAACGAAGCGCTGTGAACATTTATTTTTTCATATTTTTTATTGCATTATACTGCAGCTGCCGGCAACAGAAGCATTTATGAACAAACATGGAAATGTGGTCCGAGGCGAAGCCGAGCCAAGCTTACGTGAGGCCATAAATTCTCAGTTGCAGCCAAGGCAATTCAAACTAGCATAGGTACAGGTATGAGTTTTCATAGCAAGTTATTCATCCTGCTAAACACGACAGATATGGATTTTTATACTTTCTCAGCCGCTGCTTGCGTGTATTGGACTTTTCGATTTATCTCAAAGAAGAATGTCAAAATAATGAACATATTTGTATTCAGAAGTGCAATCTTATAAAAGGCCATCAGTACAACAGTACAGGATCATTGATCGAAGATCAGTACTTATAAACGTCCTCGCATTTGAAAACCAACTTGCTTATCACTACAATATAAAAATGCAAGCAAAATGTGTTGGACGGGTAATTAGAAGAATACTTGCGACGAATACTTTATTTTATTTCATGCAACAATTGTATTATAAAGTCTGATTAGTTATTTTTGCGACAACTAATTGTATACATTTATTATTGGCAATATTCTCATGGAAGTGACACAGTAGATATATAAGCTAAAGTCAACTTTAAACCATCCTGCTTGCATCAGCTTGTTTGCCACCTATGGCATTAAAAAACACCAGAATTGAGCGCCCCTTCCCCTTCCTTCCGCTTGCTGCGACACTTCACGGTGTGTATAGAGTGATAGTCGCGCGTCGAGTAGCGTATACACTAATGAAAATGTTCTTAAAATCCGATCATAGCAACCCTACCCGACCATGACTGACAGTAGGCATTGAATTCAAGGACACGTCCGAGCCAAACTACTGCTTTAGCTTACTAAATCTATCGTGGAAATGATGAAATGTCATACATTATGAGAATAAAATGTCTTAAAGTCTATACATACATGCAAATCAGCTGAAAGAATATCAAAGATTGTAAAACAAGTATAAATCGTATTTTTTTTTAAAATCCCTGATAAAAGAGCTGATAATCATCAAACAGCTGAACAAATTTTCTTGAATCATAACTAAGAACACCCTCAATCAAGTCAACTTTCAAGCAAAAAAATTAAATCAAAATAGGTTCAGCAGTTTGGGAGCTACAATGCCACAGACAGACACAGATACACACGTTAAACTTATGACCCCCCTCTTTTTTGCGTCGGGGGTTAATTCAATAAACTATAAATACATTATAGAACGCCACAGAAAATAAAACTTTAACGACAAGACTCCGGGCTTTTACCAACAAGAACGGAGCAGAGTTAAAGTAAATAAGTGGCAACCCATTTTATTTACAAGATATTCCCATCGGGTTTCCATCCACCGACTTGGACAAAGTTTTCCCTTCGACTGGCTTTTGTTCATCACGATTGCGCTTAATTAACTACTCTATATCATCTAAATAACTCTATAATTACATTTTGTGCAATATATACCTTATAGAATTTTATTGTTTAAACTTGATTATTCATGCCGTTATTAACAAACATTCTTTTAGCTAATCTACATATATTTTTTTTAATTCTCTGATTGATTACGCACAGTCTAAACCCCTGAGTCTAAAAGCATTAAATGTTGCACAAGTATTGCTTTTATAACAAAGGTAGGCTTAGCAAAAATTATTTTGGAAAATTCATGAAAATTATTTATATCGGCGAGGTTGAAGGCCGAGCCTTACGCGCACATATAAATTTGGTTGTCACAATTCGCTAACGAGAAAAATATATAAGATTTTCAAAAAAAAATTGGTGAAGCTCTTAATGTATAATTTAGAACAAGCAACTTGAGTATAGCTGCGAGTAAAATGTGAGAAATTTGGTAGGTATGCAACATAGCCTAAAATTACGAGTGATACCCCAAGCTACCTAAATAACGAGGCCCACACAAAAGGGTCGCATGGTAATGAACCACCCAGAGTTATTGGGTTTATTACACGGCCTTCGTAACGACGAAATTGCATTTGCGTTTACCTTTTACACGTGGAAAATATTCTGGGGTCACAATAGTGCGTAACAAACTTGTGTAGTCGTGCCTTTATTGATTTTCGGAGGTGAATAAAAACGAATAGGACGGCTTATATTGTGGTATGCAGAGTAAGTGCTTTGTTCTCAACCAACAAACTAACCAACAGTATTCTACTGTTTTACCCGTTTTTGCCTGTTTTAGAAGCTTTCATTTAACTTGCAATGTTTGTATGTTTGTTTGTTTAGGTCAATTCTTCAAGCTGAATTAGAACCACTTCCTCCCAAACGATTTCGCTGAAATTTTGCATACACCTTTAGTTCTGGTGACAATACAATATGCAATACCCAATATTGTAATAATTTTAAAATTTCCTCCACCTCAAGGCGGCGGTTGGTGTATATTTTTGTCAACCCTGTTTTAAATATGGGTATCAAATGAAAGGGCTTGAAGAAAACGATAATGTGACATCACGCTTAATTCAACATGGCCACCGCTACAAGATGGCGGATTACATTTTCTTTGCTAAAGCTAAAAGCTTGTTCTTTTTACGATAACATATTTTTTATTGTCTCCAAAGTGGTCCGATTTAAATATGAAGAAAATATTTCACATCTTAGGATAGAACATTAGTCATTAAATCCCGTTTATTGATCTTCACGTGAAATTGGTTTCAATTATTTTTATCTTATGTTTTTTTTTTTTATTATTGGAAGAAAGTGTCTTTTCTTTATAAAATTACCTGTCAAATTTCATGAAGACCGACCGGTTTAGTAATAAAAATAATTGAAATAAAAAGAACTGTTCGATCTTATGTCTGCGTCATGGTTTTAACACCGCACTAACACCACCACCAGAAAACTCGTCCTCAGCTCAATATTTTGTGGAAATCGCACACTGTGTGATTCACTTAAATAAGCTATTACAAGGGGTTCGTTAAAAGGAGTAAATATACCATTAACAGGTCGGCACCGTATTTAAAAAAATTGTGATGCATCTGGTGTTACAGGAATCCATAGGCGACTGTGACTACTTACCATTAGGTAGCCCGTCTACTTGTTTGCCATCCATGGCATTAAAAAATACCGCTCGACCATCTTATAATTTGAAGGACTCACACTTTTAGCAACAATCTGTTATTCAAATAGTATAAATAATCTAATAAAAGTCAACGCAAACGAAAGGCTTTTAGTCTCGTGAGTCTTTAAAAGTCTACGGAAGTCGGTGAGTGGCTCGATGCCAAAAGTTCACGAGACTTATGCTAACTGCCATTGCACCATACAATTTTATGTGTTCTATTTTGAGACACGTAAAAATCTCTCTCCCGCACAAAAAGTCTGTCGTTTGCATTGTTTATAAAAGTCAAAAAGAACTCACCTATCGTCGTGAGCGCCAACGTGCACCAATAATAACTTTGTAAATAATGTTTCACCACATCAGCCGTTTCAGTGTCATGATACACCCAGTTTTTACTACCGAACCCATTGTTTTTATATATAATATGGTACAAGCACCCATTCCAATGGAATATCACTAACAAATAATGTATTAAACTTGTCGATCTAAACAGGTTTGGATAGTTCGTGTGGCGCTCCGTGCGGTCCATGAACGCCCAGAAGCGATAAATCTTGACGAGGCGGAACGATCTCAGGATGGAGTTGAAGCCGATGGAGAGGTAGAGGAAGTCCAACGGCAAGAGGCAGAGGCAGTCAATGTAGAAAGTGGTGGAGTTCATGTAATGCGCGCGGAGTTTGCCCGCGTCCGTCTGAAGTACCCCATCCTCTAGGTATCCTGTTCTAAAGTGGAACAGGATGTCCGCCAAGTACAAGAAATCGGAGAAGTAGTCCAAGCAGAACCACACTATTAACGTCTCGCCTGAAACAATGATAAAACAACTGTTAGGATAGATAAAACTGGAGATGAAACTAGATTTGGTGGCTGGGTATAACGCTCTAAGAGGGTGACAGCGTAAGGAATTTATAGCATTTTTAGACATATTATTTTATTTTTAATGAAGTCTGATTATTTATAATTTTAACTAATGTCATAATTTTGTCTAATCATCATCTTGGCCACATTGTCGTTTACAGGCGAGTTGGTGCTCAAAAGCTGAATTATTAGCAATTTAAAAAAAATTGAGGAAAAACCAAACGACGATTATGTAAAATAATCGGACTTCGTATAAGACAAATATTGCTAAAAATGATCTTAATGAACGAAATTGTCAGACTACCAAACAGCATAATTAGGATATATATGTGAGCTATAATCTGATGGTATAAAGGTACGTGCATTTATATAGTAACGTCGCCAACACGTCACCGGCACGTTAAAGTCCATCCAACCAAAAAATGTCTCGCAGAAGCTACAGTCATATTGTGACGGAATGTTGCTAACCTCCACTGTTTTAGACTCTAATTACAGAATATAATTGGATATCAAAATTAAATTGACCCTCAGCTACTATAACAATTTTAATTATTTATTAAATTTCGACTACCAAAAAATTTATTAAAATCATTTTAGGTTGAATACGTTTTCTTTTTGGTAAAAAAAAGTACATTGAAACAGTAAAATACACACATCGAACTAATAATAGTTCCACTTACTGTCGGGGGCATTATCTCAAGAGACGGACTCTAAGATGTGTAAGATTGCTGCGAACTGCGACAGCAGGACACGTCAAACTCGGCGACGCACCATTGGCGTATCTGTGTGTGTCTATATACCTTTATCATCATCGTCAGTCTTTGATAACCTACTGCTGCACATAGACCTCCCTTAAAATATGCCATTCACTTTGGTTCCTTGCCAATTGTCTTCATTCACATCCACGTATCAAATTAAATAAGTACTATTTTTTATTTTATTAAAATAACTCTCTTTTTTTTTCTATCCCTAACACTAAAAAAAAACGTGTCCAATACGAACCTAAAGGTGGAAATACAATCACGCTCCAAGCAGTAAAACTCATTGAAGCCGTACAGTAGTAATGAAAAAGCAGGAAACGAAAAAGAAAAGTATAGGAAAGCCAGTCAGGGAAACACTGAAAACGTTACCTTTCATACTATTACATCGTCTGGGAAATTTAACCCAGAAAAGCTATTTAGGTGTAATTTAATTCCACTAGATGAAGTTGGGTAAAACTATGCGCAGAGTCGGTGCAGCGCCGATCGCCGCTAATCTGAGCTGGTATCTAAATAGACACGTCTTTTGCATAAGCCCCGCTGTCGAAATTGGATTTTTATCTCCTTAAGCATACCGATGTCAAGAGCTAGGAAAAACATGAATACTTTTTTGCTCTGAATGTATTTTAAAGCCAGAAAAGTTTATGTATGAGTATGACGTAAGCGTTAAAATGTTTTGGTTTTTAATCAAAACAACTTGAAAAGTATATTTGATTTATTATCGACTTTCACTGACGTAAATTCAAAATTAGACAAACAGTCGTTGCTATTCAGCGTGGTAATGCTGCCAGCCTGCTGGGTATGCTGCAAACTGGTAATGAATGGGCTTGAGCATTTGGATCAAATTTGGACTATCTTTAGTCCCTCAATGGTTTATGGGTAATCAAAGTTTTTTTTATAATAAAGGCCAGGTAGTTTTTTATTTAGTACTTAACCTGTAAGCTTATATATTTTTTTAATGAAAACGCACTTGCTCTCTAAAAAATTACTAGCTGTTGTCCGCAATTTCGTACGCGTAGGTACACTTTCATATAAACTTTGAACATGCATTTGTAAAATATTTTCTTAGCGGACCTTTATAACCCCCGTAAGAAATTTTACAAACAATATGATGGTTGTATTTTTTGTATTGAATAATAGACAATTGAGATAGTCACCACGCCTGATAGCTTAACAAAGTGGAAGTAACTAAAGAAATACTTTTTTTGCCGTTACTGTGAAAAGTTGGCGATTGGCATTATCAGTTGTACCCAACAATGCTCACAGTGCGATGCCCAACAAATAAGGATTCCTTGAGCCGAATGAAACTACAACAGTGCTTGGGAATGACAACAGTAGAACAACGTCTTCAACATGTGCATAATAACGGCGGCAGAACAGTGTCTTTCCAGCACCACCTAGTTCGGTTTCTTGTAACATTTTTAACATAATACCGACCAACACTCACCATTAATTTCCTGGAAGGCGAACCTGTAGACTATGACCCAGAGGTTGTAGAGGAAGGCGAGGGAGACGACCATAGACCAGTAGTAGCACAACCGGCCTGCGGGGTCGAACACGAAGGACCAGTGCGGGCCCGCGCGCAGCCGCCCGCTCGTATACGTCGACCGCCGGCGCAGGGCTCTGCTACCACTGCAACAACATAAACATGCTGAAAGCCGCAAAGTTTAGTGAGAAAGACATAACAGGCCTGTCTCACTATCGCAGTGAGAGAGGCCTCCTAATCTTATGACCCAGAAGACGTCCGTTGAACGCTGATAGGCAGTCCCTTAGAACTCACACTCAACGACAGCCTGCCAGCTGCATCCACTGGATGCCCGCGACTCTCACGATGTGTCGGTCCATTTATTAAGAGGCCTATCTACGCTGCTTCTTCCGGTTTATGGTCTCCACTCAAGAACCATTCTTCCCCATCGGTTATCGGTTCTTTGAGCGATGTGACCTGCCCATTGCCACGTAGATCAACTATCTACCGGTTAAAGCAAAATAAGTTCTCGTGCGCAACAATACCATAGAAATAGTTAAATAGTTTGAAAAAGTAAAAGTAAATTATTAAATAGCAAAAAATATATATAGCAAAATAAATATAGTATAGATTTTTTTTTTTTTTTAAAGCTGATAAGTCCGCGTTTGACCACCAACTCGCCTGTTGGTAAGCGACGATGTGGTCGAAGATGAAGCACGCATACTTAAAAGATACCTATTCACTCTGGCCTTGAAAAGGCCCAGGTTATATCTCTCAGGAAACAAGGAAGCTGGCAGGTTGTTCCAAACTTTGACCGTACGGATTAGAAACGTAGAATCGAAACGTTTGGTACGTATCCAAGGAAAACCCACAATGTATGGGTGGTAGTGGGTGGTTTTCCTACTTGTCCTGTAGTAGAAAGGGGATGGCAGAATAAGATCATGCAGCTCTGATGCACATTCTCCGAAATGAATCCTGTAGAAAATTGACAGACTCGCTACTTTACGGCGGTGGTCGAGACTAAGAAGTTTCTTAGCCACTAGCTTCTCATCGCCTATAAGACGAGCAGCACGCCGGTCTACCGATTCAAGAGCTTCGAGCTGGTATTTGGTTGAGCCGTCCCAAAGATGACAGCAGTATTCCAAACACGATCGGACTTGAGCTTGATATAGAGTAAGCAACTGCCCCGGTGTGAAATACCGCCTAACCTTACTCAGGACGCCCAGCTTTTAATAATAATAGAGATAGATAAATAGAGTAAACAATATAATAGAGCTAACTGGCGGAAAGACGCCAAACATGCACCGCGTCACGCATGATGTTGGGCGTCATTCCGCTAGATAGCTCTGTCAAAGGCTTTTATAGGCTTATTGTAGGTATATTATGAATAAACGCTCGAATCGAAATATAATTAGCTAATCATGGTTGCATAAGATGGTAATTATATTAGAACAATGACACTTATGATTATCGGGAATAATAACCGGGTTATAGGTCATTACCGCTAATCATACTTGTAATATTATTTAGACACATCTGATTAGATTCGCTATTGGGCATCAATTACAAGAGAATCTGACGTCACCTAATTAATGTAACATTTGGACAATACATATTATCATGGTTCGTCATTTATCACAAAAGGCATTGTTCGATAGCCCACAGGCATGCAAGTATTGTGTATCAATACGCCCTGGATTTTATCGGTCATGTTGCGCAAAATTAACATAGTTTATCACTTTGTATAATGGCATGCTTTTATAGCGAAAACGTGGTTTCAAAAACAAAAACGAGTAGTTGGCATATAATAATAGACATAATTTTTTATTATTATTTCACTTTATTTCAATATAAACACGGGTCTAGCCCGGACATTTGGTAGGTATTGGTGGGGCCGAAGCCAACATCAAGAGGCCCCGTTGAATATAAAATACAATATTATTGAATGTGTATAAAATGGATTATAAAACTATTGTACAGTATAGGATATAAAATGTCTAGGCTATTGAGGTGAACAACTTGTGGATGGGATAACAGATCTATGGTATGAGGTACGGCACCTGCCAATTATGCCTCATTTCAAAATACTTAGGCAGGTGATGACTTGCCACTCACTAAATGGGCCCCCATAATGGCTGCCGCATATTGGCACCGGAAGGGCAACATTGACGTGGGTGGCTTAGGGTGTCGAGAGGTGTGCTGCACTTTCACTAAGAGCTACTAGCGGCGTTATGCCCTTTAACACTTCCACCCTGGAGCTTAGGTTTTTAGCTCTTGCGGTTTCCACCCCCAGACGGCCGGTTAAGGCAAGCCAGGGGTCTGGGTCTCTGGGGTTTTAGACCCATGGAATCGGGGTACGCGGTGTCACGACACACCGACGGCTCGCCATAAAGCCGCCCCTGCGTATTATTATTATATTATTATATAAAAGGCTTGCGTTAGGCCGCCAACTCGCCTGATGTTAAGGGATGATGCGGTTTACGATGGAGCACGCTTGCCTAGAGAAGTTTACGCTCCCTTGATTTATCATTATTTCGAACATTTTGTGATTATAACTTTTTGAGTTATAGTGATAAAACTATAAACATTCCAAGACGAAGTTCTAACCTTAATATAATTAACTTTTTCGTAAAATTATTTGGATTAAGAATGTTTTATTTCACGCGGAGCCAAAATCCCCAACTCGTGGAAGAAGAATAAAAGATGTTTTATTTTTCATAGTTTTCTTTTTGACTAAATCATTAAACGTATGATAATTATATCATGTAGGGATAATACATCTCTGAAATTTGGCAAATCCACCGAACATCTTTTGTCCAAAAAAAATGGTTCTATTAACAACAATATTTCTGAACTATGTGACCACAATTATGTATTAAGGCTTTGGCTACGGAACCCTACCATATGCTTGTTTCGTTTCGACACGTTTTATGCCAGTTATTTTATGATTGACAAGCTATGCTTTTGACCACAGCTCACCCAATGTACTTAAAAACGTTGTGGTTAAAGATGGTAAACAATATAAACGCCTCACTGATTTTGATAAATTATATGTCGATAGATTCGTAGTTCGTAGTCGTAATTTCAAGATATGACTATTCATCCGGGATAAAAATAAAATTCCCCAGTTTTTATTTAAAAAACTAAGAAAGAAAAATAACAAAGAAACTTGTTTCTACACTCAAGAAAACATGATGACAAAATATTGTACGTACACATTTAAGTTCTAAAGTACTGTCGGTAACTATAGAAGAAAGCACTTCAGAATATCGATGCTCTAATCCGAAATAGGGTTGTATTGAAATACAGCCCCTACTTACTAATGCAAACTTGCACATGCTTACGAATCTACATGTGAATTCAATACCGGCTGACCGACACCGCAATATCTACATATTACACAATTCAATGCAGCTATCAGTGGCTGATTCGTTTACACAAGGGTACATCGCATGCTAAACTTGCCTTCCACACAAACATCCGGGAACACACCCCGTAAGGGATAACGCACATGTAAAGATTTTATGGTAGCAAACTGTTAAGTAGATTCTTCAATTGGCTTTCGGGAAAACGGTTACAATTTTATTAATGTTATGGAAACCACAAATAAGATTAAAGGCTTTGGTAGAACCTTGTTCGGTAAAAAGATAACAGATATATTAGGGATGATAGTCAGCGCCGCCACTGAGGTAGAGCGAGAAGAGAAGTCGTTCTAGGCGCCAGATAGAAAGAGGCACAAAAAAGCCATTAGCCAAAAAAAAATATCCCTCACGCCTCAGGATGGCCCGCGGGGCACATTTGCGTTGTTTGTAACCAACACAAAATTTTGATTTCAAAATAATTAATATTCTGGATTAGCACATGAGCTACTTTTTATTCCGGAAAAATTATCAATTCCTATACAATAGTCTTTAAAAAACAAACACGCCGTAAGACAATGGCATCGATTCTGGTGCACTCTAAACTAAACTAAATTTGAGATCTCTAAAATTGTTGCAATCCTTTTCTCATGTATTAAAATGAAAAGAGTGGCAGATAATTTTTGTCCTGTCAGATTGGTTCGGTTTAGTGAGTGGTATGACAGAATCGACACCAATCTCACTCTACCCTGATCAAAGGCTAAGGCCAGCGCTGATCATAGTCTACGTCAAAAAAATATAAACGTATCTGCCTTGATTGGCGTTTTTCATCAGACGATTAGCGATTATGCGTTTGCAATGACACTGTTAACTGCACAATACTTAATTCATGCAAATAACTGAATCACGCGACTGAAATCGAAAGTGTGTTTTGGCTTTAAGTGAAGCCTCGTGTTTGCATTAGTTGATTGTTTGCTAACTGATTGACTCAGGTAACCGTAGGCGTCTGCATGTAATTCCGACACGAGAATAATTGAATATCGCGTTTACCAACCTGGGTCTACCGCAAGGATATTGATGCTGTGTGAAACAGTGTTCTAAGTTCCAATAAATTATACTTCGTACGAGAAATAATCAAAATCAAAATTATTTATTCGAGAAATGTACTTCCTTGTTGTTATTGGCTCTAACTGTCAAACTGGGTCTTTAGCTTAGAATAACTACACAAAGAAACCAAGTACATTCGCAAAATTTAAGCCATTCAAATGGTGTCATATATGACACCAAAAAAAAAAAAAATTTTACTATGACAATTTGCGCGGTGAAATCGTAACACAACAAATCAGAAAAGCAGCATAAGAGTTATGGTGTGACATTCCACAGGTAATCCATTAATTTTCTTGCTCAAATCGTTTAAAATACCAATCGAAACGTAAGCTACAAAGCTAATTTGTAGCTTACGTTTTGAGAAGGCGTTGTTTGGAAACTTACCTTCTCTGAGTAGTTACTCTAAGGTCTTTAGTTGTTTTTTTTAATTGTTGTTAAACACATGGTTCAAATATGATGTACAAAATAGTAGTACAAAATTACCACGGAACGTTTGTCTTGGCACTCATATTCACCCCGCACTGACAAACAATACGTGTAGGTACCCTACGCTGCCAAAAATAACAAAATTAAAATAATTTGTGTAATTCATGTTCTCCGTAGCCTCCGTAGTCCTCAGTAGCCTTTCCCAACAGGTGGGTCTTAAATGCACATGAACAAGACAAAAATCATGTCCAATGTCCATGTTGAACCCGTGCCGGTAGTCGTTGGGAACGATACTCTCGAAGTTGTTGACCATTACACCTATCTTGGACAGATTTTTCAGTTAGGTAAGTCCAACTTAGGCAAAGAGGTCGCCCGAAGAATCCAACTCGGATGGGCAGCGTTCGGGAAATTGCGTGACATCTTCTCGTCCAAGATACCACAGTGCCTAAAGACAAGGGTCTTTGACCAGTGTGTGTTGCCAGTGATGACATATGGTACTGAGACGTGGTCCTTAACTGTTGGCCTTTTGGAAAAACTTAGATTCACACAGCGGGCAATGGAGAGAGCTATGCTCGGAGTTTCTTTGCGCGATAGAATCCGAAACGTGGATATTCGCAAAAGAACCAAAGTCACCGACATAGCTGTTAAAATTTGCAAGTTGAAGTGGTAATGGGCAGGCCACATCGCTCGGAGAACCGATAACCGATGGGGAAGAAAGGTTCTTGAGTGGAGACCACGAACCGGAAGACGCAGCGTAGGTAGGCCTCCCACTAGATGGACCGACGACATAGCAAGAGCCGCTGGCATCCAGTGGATGCAAAAGGCAGGCTGTCGTTCAGTGTGGAGGTTAAAGGGGGAGGCCTATGTTCAGCAGTGGACGTCTTCTGGCTGATGATGATGATGATGATGAATTCATGTTCTAACATGTACCAAGTAAATCTATAAAAAAAACTACCCCACATTATTCCTTTGACGTGCAAACTATTCATCAAATAAGTAATATAAATAATTAAATAGGCTTATAATGGATTTATCCATTATAAGCCTATTCTTGATACAAACGTAAACATCGTGGATTTATATACCTACAAGTTGAGTTAAAAGAGAATTAAGATAAACTAAACTGACATTTCTGAAATTGTTGCCATCTTTTTTTCATAAATAATACTGAAAAGAGACAGATCATTTTAATCCTGTCAAATTGGTTTAGTTTACCGAGTGCTACAACAGAATCGATGCCATTGTCAACTTTGGTAGATCATATTTGTAAATGTTTATATTTAAAAATACAATTATTTTAACTATTTCACTGAGGTATATCGGCTACCTGCTACAGTCTTACATTCAAATATCTAGTGAAAGTTATTAGAATTTGTGGTTTTAATTCAGCTATTTACAATGTTATTGTATCAAATACTTGGACCGTGTTGACTTCTTTGACAAGAGAATGGTGATCTTACGTACTGTCAATGTTACCGATACTACAATACCGAGGATGTGTATCCAATTTACTGGTCGGAAATTCTGGATATTCAAAGCGGCCGCCTCAGGATTGCGGTGACAACAATGCCAGATTCATTATCTTAGACTGACGTGGATTGAACATCTCAAACAATTGATTCACTTGCTAAACCTACCTTGAAGTTTGGGGGGTAATTGTTTGCGTGGATTAACCGTAATTAAACGTCAACTGCGTTTGATTATCCATCTGAAGATGTTGACAAATAATCAAGTTAAATAGTCATTAAATTTAGCCACATAAATATGTAATTTTCTGCTAACAATCCCGAAAAAACGAAAGATTGCTTGATATTATTGGTTATTTTGTAAACAAACAACAATAACTGCTCTTTTATTATAGTATTTGGGCCTTACGGCTACCTCTTCCGTGGGTTCGAAATAGCGCTGAAAAAGCGTAGTGCGGAAAATCACGCGAACGTGAACCTTAACGCGCCGAGATACGGTTTGCGGTCGCACTACTTTTCGCAATCATCTAAACAGAATCGCATAAAACAGGTAGCCGTAAGGCCCCTGAGTTATTCCATTTTAACAATTTCCATTTAAACTTATTTATTGAAATATGATTTACTAGCGACCCACCCGCCCGGCTTCGCACGGGTGTAATTTACGTGCGAAGCCGAGGCGGGTCGCTAGTTATATATATAAACCTTCCTTAAAAATGTATCTAACTGATGGTGAAAACCGCATCAAAATCCGTTGCGCGGTTTAGGAGGAGTTATAGCGGCCATACATGTCTAGACAGATGCGGAAAACGACTTTAATTTATACTATGTAGAGAAGAGAAGAAGAGAAGAGGTAGAGATAGAGATAGAGAAGAGATAGAGAAGATAGAGAAGAGATTAGTACGGTATAAAAATTTAAAACAAGCTTAGGACGATGTCCACTGGTCTGATATAGGTGAAACTGTCAGGAAGCTGTATACTTGATTACATAGGCTTCCTATGGTATTTTAGAATTGGTCTGAAGATGACTATCGAAGCTAGCGCCAGGATTACGTAGTCAACTGTATCAATGATATCGCAACGAGTGTAGAGCACCCTTGGTACACCAAGGGTGCTGATGATCATCAATAAGTAGATACACGATAAAAGCTTGTTTAAAAAACATTGGGTTCGTCGTATTGGGAATGATGTTACTTACCTAAACATGCATTTTCATCCAAACTAAACGAGTATTCAAAATTTGAGCTCAATCGGTTGGGAATACCTGGTCGAAAATTTAAAAAAAAACAGGGCAAGTTTAACAAAAGTTTGTAAAAAGAAAAACTTCCAAAGCCAAAGTCCAAGGGTAAACATCGTTTACTACATTTATACACTAGACATATCTAGGTACTTAGACCTATTTCAGGTTAACTTCACAATCTGCCAGCAGTAAGTTTGGTTCCAAGAAGCCAACTAGGCGTTTACTTGGATATCGCAGTCAATAACTGAGGTGCCAATTAGCCGAGTTGGTCATCCCGGGAACCGAGAGGCAAAGTGAAATAAATATTCTTTCGCCATTACAGGGTTATTCATAAAGAGTGTACTAAGCTGAAAGGACTCTGTTATACTCATTATAATGGAATTTTTTACTACGGGACCAATACTGAAATCGCGAAAAAAATTTTGCTGTTCCATAGAAAAGTCATTCACACAACATGTATAAAGCAGAACAAAAAAAATTCGCGATTTCTGGATTGTTCCCTTAGTAAAAGGTGTTCATTATGATGAGTAAAACTTTTGGCTTAGACCCTTACCACCCTATACTGACTATACACCCTTACCGCGTAACCCGGTATAGGGCACAGAGTACTTAGGTATACAGGGTGAGGCGGAACGGTGGTACTTAACTGAACTGATGTCATTGTCCTCATCATTATAAACAAATTTTACTATGGGTAAATCCAGGATATAATTATTATGGTGATATCTAGGCAACCCAAAGATTGAAAGGATTTATAGAAAACGTTGAAGAAGGATTTAAAATTATTTAAAGAAAGAAAATTGATCATTTTCATGCTCCATAAAAACCTCACGCAATTTTGCTGTTCCAAACTATTTTGTTATATCATTCTCGTACGCACTCATCTATAGAATATATATACCATACTAACAATAACATTCATCAGCAAACTTGCCAGCCTATGAGCGTTAACTTGTGAACTACCGTCAATAACAGACGCGCCAATTAGCCGAGTTGGCCTCACGGGCAACCGAGGGGCAAAGTAAACGCAACATCGTTTCACCCGACACAATGATCCACACACACGATGCGCTAGCTTCACAGTTCGCAATACTCTTGTTAAAACTTTGTCCTATCTATATATTATTCAGTCGAGCTTTCCAGTCAAATGCGGATAACAACTTTAGCTAGGCTTTTCGTAGCACAAAGTGCTCCGCATAATTAAGTACAATAACTTACTTAATTAGTAACCTATAGATAGCAAAACGCTAATATTTGAAAGTGCAGCATATAGTATAAATAATATTGTATGAAACAAGGTTTTTTTCACCTTAAAATTTAAACGACCCAGCAACTACTATAAAAAAAAACTTTGGCCGAATCATTTCTTAGATAATGTATAGGTTAGTTCTCACTTTTCGAATATTTAACTAAACTACTTCCGAGCGGGTAAGGTAAAGATAGATTGTAACATAAGGGACCAAATAATATTTTTACGGTGAGGGCACTTTTTTGAATCTCGAGCCTAGCGAGGGATTCTTTAGTAGAATCCTGAACGTAGCGATAGGGATTCAAAGTACGTCGCCCGAATTATGAGAAAATAAAAGGCGCCTCGTATTATATTGTAACATTATTATTTAATCAAACATAGAGTAACAACTAAATTGAAGTTATATAGTATCTAATAATAAAACTACTACAAACTTATATTTACATTTGAGACATTTTCGCAATTATGAAAATTTATTGTTACACAAAATCATGAATTTCTAACAATCCGTGAAAATTTACGAAAACGCGTGCTGTCGTTCGCGCGCACTTCGCGCGTTTTTAATTTGATTTCTTTTTTTTTTTTATTCGACTGGCTACGCGTATAGACGTCGTACCAGCCAGTCTTTATTCAAACAATATTTGCGTTCGATTTCTTTGGCGCTGAACACTAAGATATCAAATTCAAAAAGTGCGCGGCAAAGATTATTGCGGCGCACTCATAAAGAGGGTTAAAAATTAATTACTGTCCGCTAAAAGTTTCTTATAGAAAACACCACCTTTAGGTGCACTAAAAGGCGAACCAAGTCGTCCTTTTCGAATAGATGGGATGAAAATGTACTATGCATTCCTATTTTTTTTAATGAATGACTACGCTGGTGGCCTTAGATGACCTTGACAGCTTGACCGGGCGGTTGATAAACGTAGATGGCTATGGGCCTAACTTTGGGGCAAATAGCTCAAGGGCCCGGGAATGGGGAATCAGACTTGCCCTGGCACCTCACCCTGAGTGCCCTGAGGCCCTATCAGGTTGTTGAACTGATTAACTATAAATATAGTTAATCATAAGATAATCTAACCGATCTTCTGACAGATTCTGGGAGTCTTCGATCCCGCCGCCGGGATCGCTGTGTGTATGGGTCTTTGGTAACCAGTGCCTATACCAAACACGGAATATTTCCTGTTGCCTGGAGCAGTTGGATCGGACTCCCTACTTTACATATCGCCATCTTATATATGTCCGTCATCTACCCAATGACCATCTCTAAACTTTGAGAAATCTTTTGACACTTAAATTGTCAAAATCCGTTGAGACGTTTACACTGTAGGTGGGAAGCATTTATATACGCACAAGCCTCCTTTTGACTTTGCGTTGTCAGGTAAAAATATAAATTTTCAGACTGTATCAAGGATAAAAGGGTAATTTATTCGCCGGAGGTTGTAGACAGCGTCACATTTTATAATTTTTTCCAGACGACCCCGTTTCATACGCATACATGCACACTTATATTATAATTACGATGAGTTAATTTCGTAAGTGACCGGTCAAAGCGGACCATTTCTAACATTTTTTAATTTTTTTTAATTTATTTATTTCAAATATATACACATAATTAATTTAAATTAGTATCGAAAAACTAAGCTGAATAAATGTAGGATAGGTACAAAACAAAATAAAATAAACCATTATAGAATATAATATAATTATGTTAGTTAGTGCTTATCTTTATGATACTGTTAAACATATTATTATTTTAGTTTATTTAAGTTTACCAACATGTGGAAGTATTAATTACTAAATTAATTTAATTTCTCACATAAGTGAAATTGTCAATTTCTTGTTGAGAAAAATAAAGTTTTTTAACCCGAAAATATAAATTTTCAGACTGTATCAAGGATAAAAGAGTCATTTATTCGCCGGAGGTTGTAGACAGCGTCACATTAAAAAAAAAACAGACGACCCCGTTTTATACGCATACATGCACTCTTGTAATTATATATATATCTGATGACTCTGTGTGCAAAATAGGCCCGAATATTTATCTATACTAATATTATAAAGAGGAAAGATATGATTGTTTGTTTGTTTGTTTGCATTGAATAGGCTCCGAAACTACTGAACCGATTTGAAAAATTCCTTCACTGTTGAGAAGCTACACTATCCCCGGTTAACATAGGCTATATTGTATTTTTTTTTTAAATACCAATAATGTAATCCAAGGTGTAAAAAAATATGATTTACAATTTTGACTTTGCGTGTTTGACAGTTCTGTTCGACAACGTTCAGTTTGACAACGTCTGTCAGGTCAGCTAGTTTATTTATAATTACGATGAGTTAATTTCGAGTGAGTGAGTGTGGGAATTTTAGGCTCAGTGGCGTGCACTATGTACTAATCTAGGCTCATAATAACGAGTCAATTTTAATATCAAGTTCATCGAGAACTCAATAAATTCGTTATGCCTAAATGAAATTAAGAACCTAACACCATTTTAATTAATTAACCGATAATTTGAACTTCGAACGGATGTGTAGGAATCATAAATTTAATCCCCAGGATTAAAGGTTCAGGGAGGTTACATACGTTTATTTAATTCCGTGTAGTTGTTGATTACTTTCGAGTATTAAGGCGAGGTGGGTCCCAAAATTTGCAGGTCAATACGTGTTGACAAAAGCATCGATTGCAACGTAGCGTCTCTTAGAGCGGCGGTTACGATAAAAACAATGCATGCAATGCAATGCAAATTAATATCATAAATCATTAAAAAAAAGTATAACATTGTATTCAAACTTAAAAAAGAGGTGTCTTTGGATTTTATTTCTACCAAGCGAAGTAATTTCAAATGTGCATCGAATTAACAATTTAAATAGATAATAATTATGTTAAGGGGCCTGTATAGTGTATCTTTTAATTTGACGGAGTAATATGGTAAAAAGTGATTTTTATTCTTGTTACTATGTTGTTATTTCGGAAAAACTTACGGTTCCTGAGGGAATGTCAAAGCAGCAAAAGCAGCGGGATGCATCTAGTTTAGTAAAGTCAGTGTCGGTGCTGTTTTAGACTTTAGTCAACGGCCCTAGCAGTGTACCAACTGAACCATCATGGCGATTTATTAGAGTCTTAAAGGTCGACAACGTATTTGTGGCCATGTATTAATTGTCTTTCCACCGTTTTCATCCCGCGAGAAAAAAGCAAACGTATTCATATTCCAGCTCTGTCGCGTCTACGCACGGATAAAACCAGTAGAAAGACAATAGGCATGATTCCTAATGTTTAATTTATTACTAATAACCTGCTTAGCGATGAATATAAGTAAATACATTACACATACTGAAAAAATAATTTGAATTGGTTGATAAATCTCTGAGATATGAGCGTTTAAAGTTTTAGGTGGGGATGGAGAGGGGATGCTCTATCCCTTTCTCGCAGAGCGTGTGTTAGTATAGAATTTGTATGGTGCTCCTGAGCCGTGACGTCACGGCTCAGTATAGTGCGCTCTCTGTCTAGCATGAAATTAAATTAAATTAAAATGCTTATATCTTATTTATTTTTGAACTAATTTTAATTTTGTTTTCGTTGATGTGCTTTTTTTATGAGGTAATAAAAAAATATTAGTCATCATGCCTTAGGCCCGCCGGTGTTACATTACAGGTATCCATAGGCATGACGGTGACTTACCATCAGGCAGCCCGTTTGTTTGTTTGCTATCTATTGCAAAATTTACGCTCAAATAAGTTTTAGATCACGAACCGGAAGACGCAGCGTAGGTAGACCTCCCACTAGATGGACTGACGACATTGTAAGAGTCGCTGGCATCCAGTGGATGCATAAGGCAGGCTGTCGTTCAGTGTGGAGGTTAAAGGGGGATGCCTATGTTCAGCAGTGGACTTCTTCTGGCTGATGATGATGATGAAGTTTTAGATTTTCAAAAACAAGCAAACCGGAGTTATACCAAAACCTGCGATATTAGGTTTGTCATCGGCAATCTCATTCGAATTAACATAACTACCACGATGGCTTAACCAATTTTGCACCCACGAAAATATCCAGCCTAGGCCCTAATTCAGTATGAAACCACATAACACGTCAATTATCATCATCATTATCAGCCTATCATGTTCCCACTGCTTCTGCTTGCTGTTCCACAGGCTTTCTATCAGAGAGAGAGAGAGAGAGAGAGAGAGAGAATGGACCCTAATACACCATGGACATATACTTGGACGTATCGGTTTCTTCACGATGTTTTCCTTTACCGTTTGCATCGAAATTGCAGATAATTTACTATTTATTTAAGTACTATTGGTGCAAGGCCGAGGATCGAATGCCAGATGCATTCAATGATGGATGCTGTCAGATTTTTAAGCGCACATCCTTCCTCTCCGCCACCATCGCTCACAACACGCCAATGCCGTAAACATGCTATAACACGGGAGCCGTGATCACAAATGACACGGTAAACATGGTTAAAATAGTAAACAAATCAAAAGCACTTTCCGTTTGGCTACCACATTCTCTTGACAAACGCACACGTAACGCGCTAACTTTCTCCACTTTATTTTGAAAGTTCAAAACGAGTGTTTTACGCTATCGCGTTAGCAAACTTGACATTGCCAATTTCACGCAGAAAACGTAACGCGGCTGCGTTACGAGTTTAAGTGATCATAGAGACTAAGGGCATAGAGTCCATTTTCCAATTACTACATGTTCATGCATGACGTCACGCGTTTATGCCAAAGAATCTCATGTGAGATAATGGCCGGTGTTTCACAAAAGACATCTAAGCATGTTTTTTAAAAGCTTTTATTTAACTTGCCATATTAGTTAGTATGTATGTGTGGGACAAATCTTGCAACCGAATTTTAGACCAGTTATCATATGACGTCATAAAAATCCAATATGGTGGACACGCAAAGATGGCGGATTAGTAATTTTTTATGCGTCTCTATGATACGGGTATCAAATAAAAGGGTTTCCTGAGAAGAATACGAAAAGCTTGTTTTTAAAAGATATTTATTTATTTATATTTATATGCGTTGCTATGTCATCTGTCATGACCCTGAATTTATCGGGTCGATCTTGTTTGGTGTCTCTCTTCTCTATCTTCTCTAGTCTTCTTCTTCTTCTTCTCTTCTCTATGTATAAATTGAAGTCGCTTCCCGCGTCTGTCTGTCTGTATGGCCGCTAACTCCTCCTAAACTACGCAACGGATTTTGATGCGGTTTTCACCATCGGTTAGATACATTTTCACGGAAGGTTTATATATATAACTAGCGACCCGCCTCGGCTTTGCAAATTACACCCGTGCGAAGCCGGGCGGGCGGGTCGCTAGTTTGGTATAATCTGATGAAACCATTGCTCAAATGTTAAACTTTAACAACATTAAACTCAGTAGAGTCTCAGTCCTAACTAACCCGAGCCAAACTACAACATTATCATCGCCAACAGTATTAACATTTTTATCTTCACAATGCGCCGCATTCATACGTTTCGGATATGAAGATACGAATTAACGTAGCCTAACCGCACCTTAACAATGAACAATAATATCGTTCTGGATAATAGGACGATAACACCGGGGCATTATTTTCATTATATCCATTATTGTATCGCACAATAGGGAGATATAATAAATGCTAAATGGCTGTCATTATTATCAGTTCAGCACAGGTAGGGGCGTTATTAAAACACCTAATTTGAGCACGTTGGGGATTTCGCAGATCTAATTAGCTAGTGTGATGGGAGAACGTTTCGAGGCGAATTTAATTTATTAGTGCACCTAGGTTATTTGAAACAGTACTGATTTTGCAGAAATTAAAACCGTTAGCGAGATAGCAACATCGCTGTTCAACCACTTCCTACCACCAGCGGGCCCCTCAGATGGTATCCCTGACTCAAGAAGCGTGGTTGTGCTCTGGCTCCTACGTCACAAAAATCGTCAAAAGTAATTTACAGACGGTTTTTTTAGATACTTACGAATATCTAAAAAAACCACGTTAATCTTACGTGAGTAATTCCCGTGTAATATAAATAAAATACTTACGAGTATATTTTGATCATGCGTTTGTATTTTGATTTGAGTTTTATGTTACGAAAGCCCATTAACTATAATTATTCAAGTAATAGCCTGGTATAGCTTATTTCATTGTGTGTTACTTCTTAGATTTTTGTTGTATAAAAATTGGGAAGATTTTTCTTACTCTGAGGGGGTTTGGGAAGACTTAAGTTTTGTATGACTGATTTGCGTATAAGATAAGATTAATTGGGTTTTAAGTTTATGGTGTTTTATATTGTTTATATGAAAAGCTAATAGAAGATGGCGAGTCATAAGAGATCGTGGTCAGATTATAACATAAATAGAAGATTATTTGTTTTAGATTTTATAGTAACTATAAAGATTTTCTCCGAACATCAGATATTGTAAAAAAAATATCTTTTAAGGTTTTTTTTTTGTTTAAGTCTACCCAAAAATCAACTGCTCATCTCGACCCCTGATTCATCTCACCTCGGTATGAGGAGAGTTGAAACAGAATGACTTGTTTCTTTTAGCTCATTAAAATGACTCATAAGTAATTTATTAAAGTCAATTATATGAAAACAACTTTTAATCAAATCTTTACAAACTAGCACTAAAATATAAAACTAAACTAAAGTAATCTAATAAACGGCTGCCAGTAGGCATTGTATCCAGGATGTTGGACGCATTGCCGCGATGATTTTCAATGGTAATATGTTGCGCAAGATATCGACCAACATTTTGATCACGAGATACTTCGACCAACGGGCTAACTAATGTAACGGGAATGTTTTTGTGATTATAGTAGCCCACCTGACGTGTTGATAAATCTATTGAAATCTTTAGGGTATATATAACATCCTTAATTGAAATATATTAGTTTGATACCTGTCAGTCGTGTTGATGTGCGGAAGCGCGAGATGGTTGTGCGAGAGGTGCGGCGCAGGCGTGGCGGGCGCGTGCGGGGTGTGCGGCGTGCTGCGCCACCCGCTCAGCAGCGGCGCCTCGCCGCTCGCACTCAGTAGTTTTAATCTGTGGAAATAATAAAATATAATACTCATTGAGAATTCCACAAGTTTTGGCGCCAACGTGACTACATGTAAAAACATGTAGCCTTATTGTATTGTGTATTTTCGATTGTTCATTTGTAGTAATGGTGGATTTTTATTTATTAATTGTTCGTGGATGGGATGGAATCATAAAACGGCGAAATGTATTTTCATGATATCTAAAACCTCTTGAAGCCTCCATTACTCTACTGGGGCATATCTTATGTCAGTAAAATATGTAAGACTTGGCTAAATGGCTTTAGTCTGTCTAGTAATGGGCGAAACAAAACAAAACTAAATAAAGTTACTGTACATAAAAAAACTTGTCACTTCTCATGCTCGTACAGTTTTTGTTTAGGCCCATAAGCGGGCTTAACAGATTTTTATATTTAGCGCTGTCCGTGCTATAAAACACTCGACCTACGGTCTCGGCCTTTATTTTAGCTTGTCCATCAAGGGCTGCAATGCTGAACGCGGTGTGATGGCCTACGCTGCGCTTTCGGCCATCATCATCGCTGCCAACAACGCACTCATTACAGACCGCGGCAGTAATGTACTATTTCACGCACAGTAAGAAATGTGTAGTGACACCAATGAACCTAACTAATAAATAGCCCGCGTGCAAAAAAGGATGAAGCGGTTGTCTGCAGGGTGAATTCGACAGGAAGACATCAAGCCTGATTGAGGTCTGATGCCTACGCGTCCACCGTCTCTTTACCATGTCTCCTTTGTTTGTTTGATCTGAGATGTTCATCATGAAAAAGACCAAAAAGTAAACCGAAAAAAACAACGAATGCTACAAAATCAAAGTCAAAGTATAAGCAATCCATTTCACATTCTTGATAGTTTGGTGACACAGGTAGTAAAAGTGCTAAGTTTATCGGTAATTTTAGCGTTACTTTATTTCTTTTCAGATAAACTGAAGTGTTTTGCTGTAATAAAACAGCTATGCCGCTTCTAATTTCTTTCCGTAAATGTTGTTATTAAATCTATTATTAGAACAGACTGAGCTTGATTAAATGGAACACGGAGGCAGATTTATTTGCGACGTGCGCGGGTCATATGACAGCTGATAGGTTATCATTACTGTTATGAGCAAAAGTACCGAACAATATCTTTACCTAAATCGAATAACAAAATAGATATAACCTGGGTCTTTTCAAGGCCAGAGTGAATAGGTATCTTCTAAGTCTGCGTGCTTTATCTTCGAACACATCGTCACTTACCAACAGGCGAGTTGGTGGTCAAACGCGGACTTATCAGCTTTAAAAAAAAAAAGATCGGCGTGATATGAGGCTGATTTGTGACAGCAAACTAGTCACCAAAAAATTCAAAGCCTCGAGCACCGCCATAAAGTAAGTGAAGTAGCCATAGACTAGGTAAAGCTACTAGCTAGGTAGCTTATATCCTGAGTTAACACAGGCTACTTTTTATACAGGAAAATAAACCGTTCCTTTTGGTAAGTGAGTGAAACCGCGGGTCGCTGCTAGTTAATAATACATATTCTACACGCAGTGGGTAGTGACTGGAAAGCTTAGTCAAAATAGATAGTCGAAATAGATTAGAATGCCTTAGAAGAGCAATGTATACGTATAATAGGTACCTACTGATAGCTTTCACGACTTTATTAGTCAAGTTAAAATTTTAAATTTATTTATTATATGGAATATTCAAGTTAAAATCGAAAATGTGATCATTCAAACTGTTTACAGCCGACTTTAAATAAACCGGCCAAGTGTGAGTTGGGCTCGCGCTCTGAGGGTTCCGTACCCACACAAAATACAATAATTATCAATAAAAAAATACCGACTTCAAAATTAGGAAAATATGCTATTGTGATTCAGTGAAAGAAATGAGGTCGTCTTAGTAACCGAATACACTTGGTACAGAAATTCGTCACCGGCTCACACTTGGCTATTATTATTATTTGTTGTTATACTTTAGTTTAGAGTGTGTACTATAATCATGCCAAGTTTGACGCTTGTACGTATGACCATTTTTAGCAAATACAAAAATAGGAGAAATAAATATATAAAATATACCCCCATTTTTTATTTTTTTTTACTTTTTTTATTTCTTAGTTAATCCGCCGTAACATTACATATTTACGTAACGGTACTTATCATTACTCCTCCGCTCAATAAGTATTGCTGTTGGTTGGTAATCGTTGGTATTTCCCGACTTTTCCTAAGCGGAATTTTCAACACGATATTACCATTTTGACATTTCAATAAAAATCTAAAGAAGTCACAAGGTCTGATAAAACAGTTCCGACTGAAACAAGAAAGAACTGGTCGGCGAAGTTTTGCAGATATGAGTTTTTACAGAGTAAGGCGCTCGTTTAAAGCCCAATCGACTTAGAACGCGGATGGCCACCGGTAGAAATTGGTTTTTCCAATGCCACCTCGAGTGGGGAGTAAGGTTAATACACAGGTACTTGGGTGTTATAACCGTGCAATGAAATTCGCCGCCACTCAGATATATTTCGCTCAGAAAACATACATAGATGTTGTGTCTACCTGTAATACAGCAGTTCTTTGTATTTATATTTTTTTATTTAATAATGTGCTTGCCTTAGACCGCCAGTTTGTTTGCATTGTTTTGACATTTTGTGTTCCTTAATATTTTACAAAATAAGTGTTTTTGTACATAAATAAAAATTATATAATTATATATTTTAAAACTAAGACAAATTTTATTTATGTACAAAAACACATATTTTGTAAAATATTATAAAAACACACATTACAAATTGTTTTCCTTACAAACCGATTCCAACTCAGCATAATGCTGGTTTTGATTGCGAACAACCAGCGCTGGTCTTCCGTTGGAACAGCTGGTGTCGTCACCCACGGTTAACACACGGTACAGTACACGAGAAATCAAATAAGCTTTATTATTAAAAAATATATTTTTAAACAAGCTTTTTCGTATCATACAACAAATGAAAGGGTTCATTTGATGCCCATATCATGATGTGAACATTTTGTCTGCCATCTTGGGGCGTCCGCCATATTCAATTATCTAGGACCAAAGTGCTTAGGATGACAAATCCAATGAACGTCGTAAATGGTTACGTCGTTTCGTTTAGGAGTTCCTATGGCCACCTTATCTCTCCATCATCAGACTAGCTCGAAGGTATCATAACATTACATTGTCACTGAACTTACATAGGTAAGCAAAATTTCTGCTCAATCGGTTGAAGATATCTGCTTCAAAATTGAGTTGCAAGATTCCACCCGAACAAACATAGTAACACACATACATACATTACAAGTTAAATAAAAGCTTGTAAAAAATAAGTAACAACAATGTAATACATAACACATAAAAAACTAACATTTAAAAAACTTAGTAGTAAAATAAACAAGTCGATAAACACGATAAATACTATGTATTAGAAGCTTTAGAATTAAAAAGACCACCAACAAACTAGTCATTTTGATTACTTATTCGCGCGTGGGTAAGCTCAAAATATCTATTTGTAGCAAACTATCAAACAGCAGTAGAAAAGTAATATTTTTTTCTTCGATCCCCTATACGTATTAGAGCAAATATTTAATACGTTTTAATGTATAACTTCTCGTTTCTAGAGCATGTAGTGCACCTCTAGTTGCATTCTTATGCAGTTATGTAATGCAATGACAAAGATCATGTTGTTGTTCATTAAATAAATGATATAAAAATCAGGAAGTACATATGGAGTGGACAAGTAGTTTTCTTTGTTGTTAAATAGATAGTTTAGTAAAACAATTTTCAGAGTTTTACAGTGCCACTTACCATCGAGTTGGCCAAACATAGATATTTTCCAACACAAAAGTACTTAGGCTTAACGCCGACCGAAAGGACGAGACGGCTTCTGCTTCGGCTGATTTAGCTAAAGTACGATAATTTTTTCATCATTATCAGCCAGAAGACGTCCATTGCTGAACAAAGACGAACTTTCAATAAAAAAAATATTGATCGATATTTACAATACAGCTATACAATGTTCAAGTATTGCTTACTGGCTTGTGACTGGCTTATCCATAGACAAGACTGTCGTGAAGTATTCTATAGACAACAATCGCGCCGGTGTGGAAGGCGGGCTTCCACATAGAGTTGTCGAGCCGCAAAATGAGATATAAAGCGCTCAAAAATGCGATCGGTTCGATTGCGAAGCCGAACGCTGCCAGCTCATATTCCAGGGCTGCCGAGTAACACTTTCTCAGATATTTATTGAATTTTAGAACAGCGATCAGTTTCTTTTACGGCCACGGTATTGCGGCAACGTTTGCTATACTATTGAACTAAAACCCATCTGCTTGGTTACTTGATCTGTTGTAAAACCGATCCCGGACTTTTATTATTAGAGTAGGGTCAGGATTATTAGGCTGGGTACATAACAGTGAATTTCTGGTTTAATTTTCCGGGTTGTTGCTTAGAGCTGTAGTCCACTGATTTCCGGTACCTGAACCTTTGTATCTATCCCAATAATTTAATTCAATTACATAACTATTTTCCTGTTATTATAAGGAAAGAAAAACAATTTTAGGAGGACTACAACCAGTACATTATCGTTCTATTCTTGTTTAATTGGACTTACTAACGAAGACGGCCAATTTTGGGCCAAAACTTAACGGAACCGGTCGTGATTAGGCCGTAATAAGCGGCAACCCTATTAAAACGAAGCGTTGTAGGTGCCTAACCCACATAATCTCCTGTGGTTTAAGGGCGTTTAGCGAAAGACTAAAGCCAGGACATGATATTGACTTCATCCTGACTTTATGCTTTAATTTTTTGCTTACTTCGATATTGAATAAAAGATTTCGGAAATATGATTTAGAGAAATTGTTCGTGCTGACTCGATAGATAGCGACACAACCACAACTATCCAAAATAAATTTATTTTCTTTTGGACTTTATCCAGTTGGGTTGAATTACTTTACAAATAGCGCCGTCTAGTGCAAAATTAATATTTATTGTAAAATTTCAAACTGAGTTTTGGCGCCAACGTGAAATAACTTGTCGCCTCATTGTATTATTTTCCTAAACTTGTGTATTTTCGCGCGTGTTTAAAGTGTATTATATGTTAGGTTATGTTATTTTTTTTATTCAATTTTATTTATTTTTCTGATTTTTAGTTATTAAGTGTTCGTGAATTTGCTGGAGTGTAGACAAGTGATATATTGTGGTGAAACATGTAATATCATGTTGTAAAAAAAATTATCACATTTAAGTTTTGTAGTGTTTTCCCGTTATTTGAGTTACCTTAAAACAATTTCATAAAGTTACGTGAGTCTTTTAGGTCTACTGTAGGCTCATCGAGCCAACACTCGTGATTAAAGCGACACTCAAGAAAAGGGCCCTCGTCCTGCCCAAACAACAGGCTGGCCCTCGAAGCACTCCTGGCGACGCTTAATGGCGACGTCGCGTTTAACCACCTCAAATAAATTATTTTTCCGCACACGTTTAGATAACCTTTTAATGACCGCGCTTTCAGAGTCCTTAGTGCGAGGTTTTTCAATTGCGTTTACTTATTTGATCGCGTTACGTTAACTACAATTTGAATGAAGTACCTACCTACTATGAAGTAAGAGCAGTTCCATCTAGATGGCGCTGCTATTATTTCATACAAATCGTAGTTTACGTTAACGCAATCGAGTAGGTAAACGCAAGTAAAAAAACTCGCACTAGGTACTCAGAACGAAACTTTACTAGTGACAAGTATGATGTGAATCGAGGCGGTCGACAAGTGGTTTTTATATGGTTGATGTTAAATTGATGGTGTGGTCGAAAATGGTAAACACACCTAGCTTGGAATGGGAACTGGCTCTCAAGTGATATTGCCGGAACACACCGTTGAGTGCTTGGCAACAGATTTGCAACCTGACTTGAGGTTGTTAGCCAACCGGACACTAGAAATTGCCCTATCACCGCGCTATGGTTTCTTCATGATATTTTCCTTATCATTGCTACATGCTTATAGGACCAGTATAGGTGAACATCATAATGAACACGAGGCTTATTTCCAGCAATGGGTTGTCAATGGTTGTATGGATGGTTATATGAAGTATAAACACAGTACAGGGGTCTTACGGCTTCTTCTTTTAAGCCATTCTGTTTAGGTGATGAGATAAGTTATGCGACCGCAAACCGCGTCTCGGCACGTCAAGGTTCACGTTCGCGTGATATTGTGTACTGCGCTGTTTCAGCGCTAATTCGAGCCCACGTTAAAGGTTGGTCGTAAGGCCCCAGGTACCTTCATACCTTCATGAAATTCGGCTAGGAAAGGCGATTGACTCATGATATAACAATTTGCCTTGGAAAATGCGAGAAAGCTGCAAAATCTCGGGTACGGCCACGAAGCATTAGTTTCACATATCCTCATTACTTTCATGTCGTATAGTTAAAAAAATGAGCCCTTAACCCGCCTAGCCAGCAAATGTTATGAGGCCAATATATCTTTTTTATAGCTCTATGGCTTGACAGATTCCAGTCTTGCTCGTTGGACAGGCAATTTTTGGTAAATGATTAGCATATCTTTAGTAGGGAAAGTTTATCGACTAAAGAGGGTAACTTGGTTTTCTAGTCGAAGCATCGTCTAGTTAATGTTATATTTTGAATAATTACATATTACATATTCGCATGAAATCATACTAATAAAATATTCGTGAAGGAGATAAGCACAATGTGGCGCCAAGCTTCGACTAAAATAAAATGAATGGACCGGGGCCTAACCATTGAAATTGCTCAGTAAAAACGAGTTAAAACCGTCGGACATATACTTCAACACCTAATTATAAAAATGTACAGTATAATTGTTACAAAAAAATAGATCCCGGTATTATTTGTGTGTTTACACTTCGGGAAAGCATTTGAATGCATAATTTTATCAGATGTTTCGTTATCACGTAACAATAGACACGTGTTGCACTTCCTACGGCTAGAGACAGACTGAGACGAAATGAGAGCCAGTGCTCATTTTGTTATCTTCAAAAATGCGCTTCTACTGGGCCTGTCCATTCATTTTATTTTGGTCGAAGGTGCCAAGTAGAATTTTGGAGATTAAAATTTTGGGTGGCGCTACAACACTGTTTTAAACTTCACGGTTGTTCACAACAACTATATTATGATTATTTACGAAATATTTAACGGTTGGAGCTCCTGATATTTTGGAGCAGTTACATGCACCATATTTAAGACAGTCTGAAGAATGGGTGGTTGGCTACAAGGTTCAAGTCAGCAAGCTTAGGTGCAGAAAAAACGGACCTCCTCTCCTCATTTCTTGTATTTTACTTTGTTTATCAATGGAACTTGAACTAAGTTCCGAAAAATCACTCCCTGCATCTAAGTATTGTATATACAATTATTATTATGTATTTTGACATACAGCCGTGGTAGCCTATTTGGGAGACCGCTAGACTTGAAAGCGTGAGGTCGCGGGTTCAAACCCCGGGCCCGTACCAATGAGCTCTTTAAAGCTTATGTACGGATTTTCATCACACCGGCTTTTCGGTGAAGGAAAATGATACAATGATACAATGACAATGATACAATGACTTTATTGGTCTGTGAAACTAGGTAATAATAATTATATGTTACATAGGTGTCAAAACAGTTGTATGTGCTCTAACTTCTACCTAGAAAATGGTATACAGACATCATTATGACTATTGCTATAAAAAATAAGTAATTGCTAAATAATTATATAATATTGCTATTTGATTAACATAATTCAGGGATCAACAAATAAATCCGCAAACACTTTAACATTCATAATTGTAAGTCAAACGAGTAGGTATTTCATTACATAAGAGTTATTGTTTTCATCATTCAAACATCGTGAGGAAATCTGCAAACGAATTCAATGGCGTATGTGAATCCACCAACCCGCACTGGGCCAGCGTGGTGGATATGGCCCAATCACCCTTACGGAGGTAGGCTAATTAAAGTTCAGCAGTGGACTGTTAAAAGGCTGATTATGATCATGATGATTTAGACATTTTTGAATTTAATTTTTTGATTGTGTTATTTAATTTTGTAAATTTATTTTTATTTTAGTTTATTGCTGTATATAATCTACCAAACCAAATCTGGTAGCTTTCCAACACTTGGCAACACCAAGTACCTAGTAATTTTATGGATGTCGGCCCGTTGTATTATTTTCTTAAACTTGTGTATTTTCGAGTGTTTCTGTGTAACAATGGTGGATTATTATTTATTAAGTGCTCGTGAACGTGTGCGAGTGTGGCAAAGTGATAAAACGAGGTGAAACATGTATTTTTGTATTGTTTCCAAAACTCCATAAAAGCCTTTTGTAAAGCCTCCACCACTTTACCGGGGCATGAGTTTGACTTGACCGTGACTTACTTTGCTTTACTCTGACTACGACTTGTTTGACGTCATATAAGACTATGTAAACTTGTTTAATATTACGACTAAAAGGACTTTATATCCTGATGAAGGTCATGAAAAAAAATATTTAAAAAAAGCTAAAAAATATTGGAGTTTTGGCGCCAACGTTCATAAACGATGTCGGCCCGTTGTATTATTTTCCTAAACTTGTGTATTTTCGAGTGTTAATGTGTAACAAAGGTAGATGATTATTTATTAAATGTTTGTGAACGTGCTCGAGTGTAGGCTCTTGGGTAAAATCTCGGCTAGAACAACTTCGAGCAGCTACGCAGTAGTACTGCTACAGCAGTACGTTGAATGAAATAAGAAAGAAAATGAATGTGTCACCAAGAAAGCGCTTGTATTTCTTGCCGAACACCATCATACGAACTCAATCAAATAACTGGCACCGTGTTTATTGAACCGAAGGTGATCGGAACGAACCGCCCCGGGCTAACAAACGCCAATTACAGAGAACGCGTCGAAGTAAAAATCCACGTGAATTTCTATTTTGAAAAAATCTGTAACGAAGTTTTCCTTGCTCGACGGTGCTAAAAATTCTAGTGTTTAGCTGTGAGCTAAAATGGGATTGCGAGTGAACGAGTAAATGTCAGGTTCCGAACCTGCAGTGCAAGTACCGTTGTTTTATCGATCGTCAAATTGACAGTTGAGAACGTCAAATTCGATAAAATGCCATTAGTTCAGTACTCGCTATGATCGATTCTATGGCATTGTATCGAATTTGACGATCGATTAAAAACGGTACTTGCACTGCTGCGCAACGATCCGGGTCAACGTGAGTGAATTATTTTTTAGGCAAGCGCGTTATAGAAGTACCACCAATCAGCACTATTGATGGTGCTTCTGACACACCTTAATGTCACTAATACCATTAATTATACTAGCGACTTAGCGCAGAACTTTATCCTTTTATCAGAAGTACCATTGATCAATACCATTGATGATACTACTGACATAACTTTATGTCGCTAGTTCCATCAATGGTGTGCTATAAGTCGTTAGTCTTGAAAAGCTTAATAAACTGTATGATGTACCTGGCTTTGTGAGCGCGGCGCGTGCGCGTGGAGAGGTCGAGCTCGCTGGCGGCGGAGCAGGCGCCCCCGCCGCCCTGCAGCGAGCCGCGCGAGCCGCCCAGCCGCCGTGAGCCCAGCCGGCACGTCATCATCTCTGCACAACACAATATTCAACTATTCATTATACAATACCACTAAACATCTTTATAACTACTAGCTAGCTGTGCCCCGCGGTTTCACCCGCAAGTTAAAATCGTCGTTAAGTTTCCTGAAATATTCCAATTTATCTGCGCAATTTTCTTAATTTTTCTTACCGCAAGAACCATTTCCAAAGTATTTTGGAGCTCCAAGCAAACTTTAAAAAAAGATGAATGAAATCGGTAAAATCCAAGGTGACTTGTGACCAAGGTAAATGGGGATTCATTTTTATATTTATTTATTTTTATTTTGCATTTTTAGGGAAACTTACAGCCTAATAGTACATAAGTGAACAAAAATAATTAGGTGACTAGGCCAATTACAAGTTTCCGCCTATGGATATATCTACATAGACTAGCTTTGCCCCGCGGTTTCAACCGCGCGGAGATCCTCTTAGGATCCATACACTTTTCTGGGATAAAAAGTCGTATGTCACTCTCAGGGCCTCCAACTATCTCTATGTAAACATCGCGTCATTTCAATGCTCTGTTGCTACAAGAAGGACAAACAAACCAACAAACACACTTTCACATTTATAATATTATTATGATAACTAAGTATGTGTCGTGTTGATGTTATTTTATTATACTTTCATGTATTGGACGATTCGGAGGGTAGCTTAAACAATCAGCCTTGGTCAAACAGGTGTATTATTTACAATATGGTGATAGCGGTGTATTATATTTAAGTATAATGGATGTCAGATCAACGCTCAAAAATGTCAGCACGAAAACTAGATTAAAACCACAATGCCAGATGGAGGCCAAGCGCAAGCCTATCCGTTATTTTAAAAAACACTACTAAGCTAAACCGTGCATTTAGTCTAGATTTACTGCAAGGAAAATTGGAACTTGTTGGAACGACAGTGGACTTAAATTAGTTTGAGGGAGTTGATTGATTCAGGCGTTACTTTGCGGAAATTCATCTTTAAAACTGTTTCTTTGAAGAATATCTAGTGCATTTTCGCTTTTACGTAGCATTAAATACAATAAGGAATTAGTGATATTTTTTTGATATTTTACTGTACAGAAATTTGGTCAAGATGCTAATTTAACCAATGAACTAACTAATTTCCACTGCAAAAAAGGGCGACAAGATCGTCTGCTGGGTGAGTCTGACTAAACATTATCAACTTGACTGACTTAGGCCAAATACGTTCGCGGCCGCCACCGCACTATACCATATCACCCTTGTTTGTGTGATATGAGGTTTAAATTTAAAAAGCCGCTTGATAAAAATATAATTGAGCGGGATATGTGGGGCGCGTATGAATCCCGACCGATGGTCCATGATCGTCACACAGTTACTTGATGGTCGACGCAAAGAATGCTTAAGAAACGCTGGCGTGACTGCCTCGACTCTCTCCGGAGATGTTGGCAAGAGGTTACGAAAGACCGGGATTAAGGAAATGGTGACATTTGCCCAGCAGTGGGACAGTTTTGGTTCAAATACGCTTTATTAATAAAAAATATCTTTTTAAACAAGGTTTTTCGTATTCTTCTCAGCAAACCCTTTCATTTGATGCCCATATCATGATGAACATTTTGTCCGCCATCTTGAGGCATCCGCCATATTGAATTTATCATCTAAGACCAAAGTCCTTGGAAAGACAAATCCAACGTACTCAAACTCGAATGGGTTACGTCGTTTTGTTTTGGAGTTCCTATGGCCACATTGTAGCCTATGTTACCCGGGGATAGTGTAGCTTCCCAACAGTGAAAGAATTTTTCAAATCGATTCAGTAGTTTCGGAGCCTATTCAATGCAAACAAACAAACAAACAAACAATCAAATCTTTCCTCTTTATAATATTAGTATAGATGTGGGTCGCGTATACAGCGCGTACAGCGGGCATAGCTCCGCGCTCAAGCTGAACATTATAATTAGCTAAACAACATTTTGGTGAATATAACTAACAAACATAATTGCATATTTAAATAACACAGTTAATATTCACCAAAATTTACGTGTCAATTATGCAGTGCAAACCCATTACAGTTTAATTGTACTGTTCTGTAATTAACCATTTACACAATATCTAACATCTCTCATCATCATCATCAGCCAGAAGACGTTCACTGCTGAACATTGGGGCTCCACCTTAGAACTCCACACTGAACGATAGCCTGCCATCTGCATCCACTGGATGCCCGCGACTCTCACGGTGTCATCGGTCCATCTAGTGGGAGGCCTACCTACACTGCATCTTCTGGTTCGTGGTACCCACTTAAGTACCTTTCTTCCCCATCGGTTATCGGTACCGAGCAGGACACCGGCTCGGTAGAGATGGTTGGCTAATATCCCTACTGAGAGATTTTAATCAATCGAAAACATAAATTATAATGTTGTTATATCTCAAATTATTACTACGAAGAGAAAATCCGATTAAACCACGTGAACTGAGCGAACTTTGCAATAAATCAATTACAAAGATAGCATTCAACTTTATTACAAGCTCATTTCTCGGTTTCAAAGGGCCAGTCAGTCACCGAACAAAAGGGGAAACAATAATGATAATAAACGGGATACCGTCTTGAGAAGCGAATAAAATGAATAAAGCGTAAATCGAATGAGCCATTGTTGCGTCTCTATTCTTTGTATAAACTGCCAACCATGATTTTGTTCATTGAATCCCCCACTCCAAAGTTCCGGCCCAAATTACGAGGTTCAGAAGAAACTCTGCCGTTCTTGGTAGAGTTACATAACGAACTAAAATAAAACAAAATTTCGATGCAATCGTTTGGGTGCAGTGGCACAGGCTGCATACAGAAATGGGCCTATCGGATCCCGGGCGGCGGCGCGGCGTTAATTACTTTCGGTTGTTGCGGCAACGATCAACAAAATTGGGTGCAAACATGCAATTAATACATTTAACTTATATTACAATATATGTAGCTGAAACACTAACAGAACGCAAAGCTATTGCTGTATGTAAATAGAACGTACGTGGATTGTTACAGGCTGGTTTTGGTAAATTTAAGGGAGGATGCTGCGACGCAGTGCGGCATGCTCATATCCGGTGTCAGTATCGCGTTTGTGATCTGAATAGTTTGAAGTGGATTCTTACGTTGGGTGCAAAATAATATATCAAGCCTTCAAAATAGGTTTAAAAAAACATACATGATAAATCTTTTGAGGGTTCCGTGGTTACAAGGACTGCAAATTGTTTAGAACTCTTTTAATGGCAAAAGTTAAGATAACATTATTGCCAGCAACAAGTATGACTGAAGAGAGAAAATAGAAGACGGAATTTAGAATTTGTTAGCTGAAACAAAGAAAATATCCTATATAATACAGAGGTGAATTAATGTTATAACAAAACAACATGAACATTTATTACAATTATTATATTACATACATAGGGCTGCAAAAATAAAATAACTACAATTTAATATTATTTACAGAAATAAAATTTGATAATGAAGCGATTGAAGGGGGGTCTAATTTTAAAAACTTTCCACGATAACAGTTTGGTATAGTTCTCAATTATGCATTTTAAGGGTGGCTCTGGTTTTCTCGCAGCCTCTTCGTGTGGTTTATCGTTGATTAGTAGTAGCATAGACAAAAGGAATATTTTTGTCTATGATAGTAGTAGTAGTAGATATATTGATTAGTCTGTTAAAATAAAGGTAAGGATTCATACATCATTTTTTTTATCATTTGCGAAATATGGTCCGCCAATTGGCAAAAAGTTACCCCCTCCCCCCTGCATTTCTAAACTATTAGACAAAGGAACTTGTAACTTTCCTTGCTGATACCTTAAAACCCCCTGCAAAGCCTTGCAAAATAATTTTGAATTCAGGTTTTTAAGCATGCACTTAAATAAATTCGAAATAATTTCGAACATTTTGTAAGAACAACTTTTTGAGTTAATTCCTGCAAAGCCTTGCAAAATAATTTTGAATTCAGGTTTTTAAGCATGCACTTAAATAAATTCGAAATAATTTCGAACATTTTGTAAGAACAACTTTTTGAGTTAATTCCATCCATGGTTATAGCAATAAAACAGTAATAAATTCAAAACGTTCTTGCTCAAAGGTAGTTGACGTTTTGTAATATCTTAACAAAGAATGTTTCCAATGCAGTTTTCTTCTTGACTAAACTATAAAAAGTATAAGTATGTTATGTCGGGATGATACATCTCTGAAACTTGGCTAAGTCCACCGAGCTTCTTTCGTTCGATTTTTTTATAACTTCCGATTTCTGAACTTTGTATGTGACTACAATAAGTATATGGTTTTGGCTACGGAGTTCCACTATATGTGTGTCTCGATACTAGTCGATACACTGTTGGCCAGTTATTTCATTTAGGGGCTTGCGTTTATCCACATTACGTCTGATCTGAGCACGCTCACCTAGAAGGTACGTCGCATATATTATATTAAATTTAAGTAAAACTTGGATAAGACTAAAATAGTCACACATATGTAATATTATTTTACTATATTTATTTACATTGACGGGCCTATCTCGGACTTTTGAGAGGCATTGGTGAGACCGAAGCCCACATTGAGTATAAAATACAATCATGATATGTGTGTAAATAGGAATTACGAAACTATTATAGAGTGTGTTAAAAGACTGGGGTATTGTGATGAATTCTTGAATATTAGTTTCATTATTATTTGCAATTTGGAAAAGTAGAGTTAGGAGAGCGAGAAAGGGAAAAATAAATTGAAATGTCACCTTAACTGCCAGCATGATCAGTATCAGTGATTTTTATAATCTGATCAAGCCATCTCATTGGGGAGATAACGTTCATACGCCATTATATAAATTACTTGGCCAATGTAGCGTGCTTTCTTATTAACTCGACGCGCGATTGCATCCCGATTCCAATCAAATAAATGTTAATTGAATTTTCGCGTGATGAGCGAACAATGCAGTTGAGTTTAAATCTATATTTATATATAAAAGCAATGTGGCAGTTAGATTTTTTATGGGGTGTAGATAGAGGTCAGCTAGGGATTTTGCGAAAGAGTAGAATCAAGGTATTCAAAAGGAACTTGACAGTTTATAATATGAAAGTCTACCTACACGTATACTAAGTCGCGGGCAGCAGCCAGTTACTAATAAATATATTTACAGTCGGTAAAAACAAGCTTTTTTTTCGTGTTCTTCTCAGCAACCCTTTTAATTTGATACTCATATCATGAGAGATAAGAACATTTTGTCCGCCATCTTGGGGCGTCCGCCATATTGAATTTATCATCTAGTTCAGAAGTGCTTAGGAAGACAAATCCAACGAAACCAAGCTCAACGGGGCTATGTCGTATCTTTTAGGAGTTCCTATGGCCACATTCTGTCTCCATCATCAGACCAGCTCAATGGTTACATAACATTGCATTGTCACCGAGTTTACATAAGTATGCCAAATTTCAGCTCAATCGGTTGAGGATAACTGGTCTAAAATTCAGTTGCAAGATTTGTCCCACACATACGAACGTACATACATACTAACTAACAGGGCATGTTGAATAAAAGATTGTAAAAAGACTACTGACTTGTAATTTAGTCATAGTATTCTCTTTCTTATCTTTAAAAGCCTCTTCATTTGACTGCTCCATTTCAGAACAGTTGCTCTACTTTTAGTTCAGAATGATCAAAGTTAACGTCCTTAGAAAGTGATCGCTACTTAGAATAAATGCTAAAAGTGGCCTATCAGGTAAAGTATGGTGGCCCTTTGAAAAGCCGCTCGGTTGCGGATCATGCACGAACGCCCCTCAAATAACGTGGCCAACGTGAACTCAGCGCAGTTCCAGTCGAGCCAACTGTGTGTTTCCGGTACACGCGAAAAATGTAGAAAAGAACGATGGCAAAACGATTTATATCAAAATACATTTACAGGAGGTTTTTTCTAAGAAAAATAATAGCGGCAGTGTTCACCTTTTTGGGTATACAAATTAAGTATTAGGATAACACATTAAATATTTGATGTCAATATTTAAAAAAAAAAAAAAAAAAAATTGCTTCACTATGCTGTTACTGTAAACGGGATTTGCCCCGAATTTTTCGCCTTTGGACGTAGAATATAAAAAAAAAAACATAATTAATTTTCATTATTCACAATGTTCACAATCGACAACGATATCGAGTAAGATACACAAAAAATATGGTCGAATTCAGAACCTCCTTTTTTGAAGTCAGTTGCAAAAAAGTAAAATAATAGTTCTCAACAGGCATCAATAAAATACAATGCGAATACATAAATAAATAAAGAAAAATAGTTCTCAGCAAACATCAATAAAATACAATGCGAAAACAGTCGAATTTCGCGCTAGTTTTATTTCCAAAATTTATTTGCTCTACTTTTTGATGCATTGCCATGCAGGTTTAAAAAGTAAAGTACAGCAATGTTTTTTGTTGTTTGGAGTGAAGCGGGAATCGCCCTATTTCAAAGTCCCGTCAGGCGGCGTGGTTTTACCATACATAACTCTGCGCCGAGGGCACGCCGCGCCGCACTGCGACGTAACATCATTAAAATTTACAACAATCTGTAACGTGCTACGATCTACGATTCAAGAAAATGAGCAACAACATTCTTTATCAGAAAATGGCTTCGATTCGAATATACTGATGTACGTGAACGTGTGAATGACACAAGTTGTATCAATATTTGCCAATACAGCGCGACCGAGATGAACCCTGCAGTTAGCGTAGTATACGAAAAAATGATTGTTCAAACTCTTTCTGCATTACAACGAATTGACGCATCTAACAGACAAATGCAATAACTAGCTTTCCAAAAACCAACCTCGATATTTTTGGCGGGTCATATTTCGCAAACGGTACCCGAAAACAAATGAAGTACCAAACCTCACTTTAATTGCGAAATACCTATACAATGATACGTCGCACGGGGGAGTGCAATAATTTCTTTATACACACTTTATATTCCACCTTGTTGTAGTACAATGACGTCACCTATCCAGTGACCATCTCTGAACAAATCTATCGACACCTCATTTATTAAAATTAGAGGCTATGTAGATAAATAAATAAATAACGTTTCACACTGATATACTTCCCCACTAAGATTCCTTGAGTCTGGGATGTCATGAAAAACACACAAAGACAGGGACAATTAACACCCAGACTCAGAGCAGTTATTTAAATAAACATGATGGGAACATACATAGGTACATGATAAGAACAATACCCACCTTTTGGCTTTACGTCGTCGTTTAAAAATACCGGTCTATGTCTAACTTTCTCAGTTTGCGTACCCTTTAAACAAATAGTAAACTAAAGTTAATAAAATTTACTCATCACCTTTGTTGCCATTATTGAGAGATATTATTATATTGGTCGCTAGAAATTCATGTAGCTATGTAACTAATCATTTCCAAGCCCGCAAGAGTTAGTTGACTTCACATATCTGCGCGGAAAAGAGCTGATTTATGTGCAAAGCTCCTTTTCATTTAACCAGCACGTGCCGCAGCCTCGTTAAGATTTGTGTAGCTTAGACTAATTAATGTATTTTGTACAATTTGAGTCAATACAGGTGGTGTGGTAATTTACCATCATTTATTTTGCTTGTGCACACGAACACATTTTGTTAATTACGATATTTGTTCAATGCCTGCGAATTTTATACATGAAATACCCTCGAAGATGCTTACGTGTTTATTTCGTTTCCTCTATAAAGCTTGAAACTACTAAGGTTCAATATGAAAGAGGATTTCCTACTCTATGCCGCTATAAACTTCACCTTATCAATGCGGCACGCGGTTCGACTCGTAAATGCATATTATAATAGGATTTATGATAAACCTATAAATAGAACATAAAGAAAAGTATAGAGAAGTAGTGCTTTGATGCACTACTTTATAAAAGCATTATTATTTCTACTTTGAAAAAAACCGTGCTCTTTTTACCTTTCTTTTATAAAACTCCAGCAAATAAGTGCGAGTGCAATAGCTTTCTGCATGAAAAAAGTATACTGAATAAAACATTAACGTATCGCTGTCACGTCTTCAAACTTCAAAGTGCATATGCTCAGTAAAAGTTTCGCTTTTGTCTCGTTATCGTATTTTCTCGGCTTTAGCGATAAAACGACGTTTCTCCTACAAACAGTGACACGGTTTATTTCACAAATAAAATAAAATGCCAGTAAAACTCAAGGAGAGTCGAGCATCGCGCTTCGACGGGATAACCACGATAGCAGGAGAACTTGATGAAACTAGTAGCGATATCCACGAGTCCTCTTTTTTCGACGTTTTCTCGATCGATCTCGATAACTCTACCGTGAAGGCTATTGAAATAAGTTAACGGTCCGTGGTATTCCAGACTTGGAAGCGATGGAGCGCTAACGGACGCTGTCACCTCCTTTCTGCTGCTGCGCGCTTTTTTACTGTAATTAAAACGTTCATTACACTTTAAGCTGCAGTTTCGATGAGAAACTACTTTATGAATGTGTCAACGATGGCGGAAATAAATATTCTGACGAAGAGTTTGCTGTAAACAAGGTTTTGCTAGTATATATTGAATCAACAACAGATACAAAAATATTACACCGTTCTCCGAAAGATGTCCGATAAAAAAAAATATACGCCGATGTTCAAGCCAAGAAGCTCAGTATAAACTAGGAGCTCGTTGCTGATAAGCTTCTCGGCACGTTTCTCCATGGGATCCAATGCCCTCAGCTGATACTTGGCTGATCCATCCCAAAGGTGCAAGCAGTACTCCGTGCATGACCGAACCTACACTCAGCAGAGCATGAAAATGATTTATGATGATAAAGCTAAATATATTTCTATCAGAATTCATAGATTCAAAAGACATGCATCAGTACATCATAAGCCCTCAGAATTGCGTTGAAGTAACGCAATCGAACCAATAAGTACTTGTTGCCAGAACGGAAGCAGCTAAGTCGTCGCGTCGGCTAAGTTCGCTAGAACTTTTCGCCTCCGATTTACTCCATTGCATTTTCTGCCTGGTTCTTACAGTTTCTGCCTAGTTTTGCACTATTTTCCCTGTTTTAGCAGGCTCTTCTTAGTTTTAAAACAAATACATGCTACAACACGGCAACATTGCTAGTCTTTCGACTCGGAATCAATAAAGGCGAAACTTGTAACATGAAAATTAAATGCCGTATTATATTGAATGCAGCTTTGCCAATTTGTTGAGTTTTCAGTGTTTATGAGGTTGAAAAATATTTGTGACCATTTAATATTTTGCGTTCATAACATTTAATATTTTGGCACAAGGATAAGCAGGCCTATACCAAACAATCAGTCAATACAGGCTGACGATAATGATGATAAAGAGACAAGGTGCTTCAATCGACATGGGCTATATTGGACTTTTTCTCATATAATTAAAAACCAACTTTTTAACGACAAATTGGTAAATATGCTATTGCAAAGCAAACAAATATTTACCAGATTCATAGCACTGCACCAATGGCAAAAAATAAGGTTCATAAAATAAGACAAATAAAATAGCAAAAAACAAAGCTGTCCGTCAACTTCTGCTTAACTAACCCAAGCTCTGAAAACTTCAATTTCATTCAAGCGGAATAAATCTAAAACAGAACTCCGTAAAGAGTAAAATGGAAAAGCGTGCTCTTTCAACTATAAAAAGCACTATTGGCAAGTCTCGACTCAAAGTTGATTGTGTGCTAGAGTTTTTAAGTGATTACTCACGTCGAAACTTCTCCTTTCTCACCTCGCATTTCCCCGACCGCGAGTATATCTAAATACACAATGAGCTTGGCAAATTCGCACAGAAGAATAACACTTTTCAGTTATGCATGAACAGATCCGCGAATAATCTATTAATTATTTAAATTTTATGGCAGCGCAACGCAAGCCTCTGATTAAAAATAATGTCAACGAAGTTTCCAAATTGAAGACTTATTTTATTTTATTGTTATCGCTTTTGTGAATTGGATTTCTTGAGTATTTAAATTCTATCGTTGCTTTACTTTTTTGCCAGATGTTCCGAAATTATTCAGTGCCTAATTAGTACATTTACATTGTAGTTACATACGATTCACAACAACGTTTAATTAAGTTTAAATAAACTTTAAACTACGAACACCGGGTCAGCGCTCAAAAGCAACCATCATTATCAGTCTATCATGTTCCTATTGTTGGGACACAGGCCTTCTCTCAGAGAGAGTGAGAGAGGATATGAGTCCTAATCCATGTGCTGGCCCAGTGCATGTTAGTGAATGTTATGTCTTTGAACTTTTGAGGTTCTTGAACATACTGGTTTCCTCATAATGTTTTTCTTCACCGTTTTTGAGCGATGGCATCTAAACTGCACATAATTTGATTAGGTAGATACGACATAAGTGATTGGTGCAAGCGTGGATCGAACCGGGTGCCGTCATATTGTAAAGCGCATATACTATTACTTGGCCACCATCGTTCATCTTATTGATAGTGTTTAATTTCAATGTGTAATAATCGTGATGATCTAAAAAATCATTAACGCTATGTTTGTTTACATAAGTAGTTTTGACCCGAATAGATATTGTAAAATAAAATTTGATAATTTAAAAAAAACTTTAGATACAATCTTTTTCGTATTCTTCTCAAAAACCCTATCATTTGATGCCCATGTCATAATGTGAGCATTTTGTTATGTTTAGTTAATAAAGGCACTTGTCCCATAGATAGATAAAAAATAATATTATTATTTTATTTATATGATAGAAACACAAGATACTTTTAGGTAATTTTTTTTCTAGATCCAACTGATGAAGGAAAATACCAAGGAGGTACCAATTTAAAGCAAAACTAAGGAGTTGAAACAAATAGTTATGGAATATTTGTCTAATCCTCTCTTAGAATGAAAAAAGTTAGATACAGGCAAGTTACCTCTACTGTAACCTTAGACTTTTCACTTTGATTATAACTGAGTTTCTCTTATATAAATAACGGCTTTTGGTGCGGATTATCTAGTAAATACGATGATCCAAACCCGTAGCAATTAATTAACCAGGATCATCTTAACGTTCTTAGAGATACGAAAATCCGATGAAACTGTTTAATTTAAGATTGGGTCATTAATAATGATTTATCGTTAGAAAATGGCAGTTAAACGTCGGACTTTCAATAATTTAAGATAGGTAACAAATTGAGACTTGGCCGATGTCCCAAACCCGAATTTTGGAATCGAAAATCAAAGGCAAACGGCGCCAGGCCATTAATTTCTGTTTGTTAGGTATATTTTTTTCCGCAGTTCATATTCACTGTTCAAATAAACGCGTTCGAACTGTGAGAGATAAATAACACAAAAGCCAGGATTTATCCGCAATGCAAATGGTGGTGGTTATCTCTGTCCTCTCATACATTAAGCAAATATCGTCGCAACATTCCTTTGATGACTGAATAATCGATAGCACTTCGACAACAGCTCATAACCGCATTCGCGCCTTGAACTGTGTCAAACAAAATAACAACATTGCGGTTCTATGACGCGTATTTCAACGCAGCAACCAATTAGATAAATTAATAACAAGTGACTTAAATTATTACAAAAATATAACCCGACTGTATAAATAGTAGGTAAGTAACTGAAAAGTAACAGTGGCGCGCTGCGTACCTATCTTTATCTACCTATTCTCGAAGTAGATACAGAGCTCTTTCATACCGCTTTATCTCGTAAACTACTCAGTAGAGATATATATTTTTGAAATCTGCTGAGTAAGCTCTACATTATGATGGCATAATATTGACCTATTTAGCAAATTTTACTGACTATTTTTCCCTCAAATTTTTTTCGCGGACTTCTTCTTGAATTCTTGTACCCTATGTCACTCCCACTATTAAAACGATTCAAATGACACCTCACGCGTCAAAATCCATTAAGCCGTTTAGGCTGTAGAGCGTGCCTACGAAACCATAATTCATACTTACATACATACATACATACATAACTACATACATACATACATACATACATACGTACATACGTACATACGTACATACGTACATACGTACATACGTACATACGTACATACCTACATACATACATACATACATACATACACTTGAAAAACATAAGCCTTCTTGCGCAGTCGGGTAACAAATGGAGCGGGAAATGTTGACAATGGGTTTCACATGATCCTCTACGACAGACATATTCAATTGACTTACTGAATAATCTGTTAGCTTTGCCAACCTCTCATTTCATTTGTTAATACTTGTTCCAGAGGCACACTTCGAGTGTTAATAACTGTGAGTAACATAAAGCTAAATACCAAGAGAAGTTAATCCGACCACTGCGTCCAAATATGTTTAGTAATTTAAAAATGTACACCGTCTATCGAAATCTCAACTATCTACGTCACATCGTGTCGCAACTATCTATTATGTGTAGTTGTATATTCTAACGAATGTTATAAAACCAAAGTAACTCTGAAACGCCCTGTCTCTATGGTATATATGTAAGGTGGTAGTCGTTGCAAGCGAAAAAATGAAGATCGGACTGAATGGCGAGCACTAGGAGAGGCTTCTATCCAGAGCAGTGGACTAATATAGGCTGATCATGATGATGAAAGTGACTGTCTCTCTGTCTGTTTTGTTTGCTTTTCATTACAAACGGCTAATCCAGTCGTAACAAAATTTGGCAGGAAGATAGTGTGCATCATAAGAACGGACATAGAGTACTTCCTCCCGTGGAAAATTACAGGTAACACCGAAGAGCTCAGCTATTATAACATAATATGTGCCCATTCATTTTTGCTCCCAAGAATAACGAGACATGCAACCATCGGGCACCAAAGAAGGCGGCAAACTACCGACTTCACACTGGTGCGCCGCAGTATACCTTATTAGCACCACTGAATCGGTACCAATGAAAAAGCTTCTTGCTTTGTATATATTGCAATGGTTAATTCCTATTTATTACCACAACATTACTTTGTAAAAAAAGCTGTACCATATAACCCCTGTGCTCTAAAGCAGCAAGTACAATGCCACCGTAAATATTGAAATACAACAAACTTGCGCCATTCCGCCCAAAAGCTCGAAAGTTGCGACATTTTACGCGATTAGACCAACCGACGTCGTGATTAATCTCTAGATAGGAAGGTAATCGGGAGTTGAAAAAATTTAACTCGACGCTCAAAGAAAGATGACGAGCTAATCAAATTTCGCGCAAGTTCGAAAAGTTCCCAGCAAGTTCCCAGATTCAATTAGAAGATACGCGGCGGGCCTGGCAGTCGTGTCTCCGCCCGCCACCCGGCCAGCCCTACTATCACGGTTATTTTCATTAATATGCCTGTAATAATCGTTTTCGGGCCTGCCCCTACAATATTTGCCTTTTTGCACAACACAACCCGAAATGTTATTCCTTTGTTTCAATTAACTAACAGAAAGGAAAATAATCCTGTAGAATTTGAAACAGACGGCGCGTCGATCGTTCGACCGCTGTGCCAACGGACAGCATATTATCGCCTTATTGTTCCGTTCCGTCGGAAATTCTTTATAAAATGAGAATTTTCGCTAAAAATAGAGTGAGAAAAGTGTCCAAAAGCGGAGTAATATTTTCAATCATCCACAACGCGAGCAGTGAGAAGGTGGTGCCTTTGGGAGACAAGTTGGCGGAAGATATGTGCGCCGCGCGGCACATTACGGCTCGCGACACGTGCAGATAATCAACCACTGGAACTTTGTGTATTTTTCACGTAAACGTCAAACGAGTCCCTCGGCACGCTCTCTATGGTTTGACGAAGGCTCTCCCGCTTCACGATCGCTCATCAGCCGACGCTAATAAAAAATACATTGTTTTTATCGGGCGATAGTGCACAGTACATAAAAGTACAAAAGTAACTTTTTAGCTCGTTTAACTACGATTGGCGTATTTTATTTTGTAATTGACTTATTTGGGGGTGTAGGTAGGTTCAAATTCTCTATTGGTAGCAAACTATCAAACGGCTGTAATAAGTAATGTTTTTTTCTCAGATTCAGTCTATTCACTCAAATTTTTTGTACTTTTTAATGTATATTGTATACTAACTTATTAATATCAAAACATTGACTCTTGTTTTTATAGCATGTAGTCTGCACCTATAATTGTGGTGACGTTTAGATGAATTATTGTGCCTTATCTCCGTCATGTAAAGCAATGACGTACATCATGTTGGTGTGCATTAATAATAAAATTAAAATTAAATAATAGTCTAATAATTAGTTGCCCCTAGATTTTTTAACACTTAATTTTACCAGATAATCAAACGAGATATTGGTGTTTTCCAAAACACGACTAGGTAGTAATTGGTGCCCATAGACATAGTCGATGTTAAAATCTCTTTAATGACTGCGAACTTTAACAATGGTTCCAATTTCTTTCAGAAAGGTATCAAATCCTTTGTAGAAACTTTTGTTCAGCGTTGTTCAAACAAAAATTATTTCTACCTAATACCTAGAGTTTGTAATGAAAATTTACGAGCACTCAGTTCTGTTTAAAGTTCATTGTGGATCCTAAAAATACGTTTGTGCAAATAAGAAGTTATGAACAACATAAATATGCCAGATATTTTATTGTTGTCTGTAAAAATATCATTTTACAGACATGTAAATTTACTTTTGTTTAGATACAAGAATTTTGTGTAATTTATATTTATGGTACCTAACACTAATAATTAGAAGCTTAGTTAGTCGGTCAATTTACCGGTATAGCATTTGTCTTTTTACCGAAACCAATTAAATTTGGGTTTGATATGTACATTAAGTACAAATCGGTACAATACAACTTATACAATACAATTGTGTTTTCTTTTAACTTGTAGCTCGGGTAATTGAACTCAGGATCTTGTAGTCTACCTAGTTTTACCTACCTTTCGTGTCAGAATAATAATAATCCTGGACTGTTATTTTTATTCTAAGACTCGTAGTGTCAAAAATCTGACCAGCTCTCAGTTAGAAAAAAGAAGGTTATGGAGAGTGTAACGTACTGTGCCCCAAATCGCTGGCAATCAAAATTAGCAATTGGTCGTGAACAACAATACATCAACACTTAATTGACACCACAGAAAAGAAATTACAAGAAAAATAATTTAAATGGAGACACTAAAGGCACATGGAGCACATGGTATATCTACTTTACAATTTTTTTTTTCTAAATCCTCTAATTATCTGGGATATATAGAAAGAAACTAATTTAGTGATGTTTTTATACAGATTTCTAAACTAATAGACTTCTAAAACAACTATACGTCAAGGCTTCTATCGTACATGTACTTGTCACACAATTTTTTTCTGTGTCGGTAAAATACTCAACGGTTTACGTTTAATTTTAAACAATGCTGCAATCTACTATAGAGCACTCTTACTTAGTGATGCTGTCATCAAAATAGGTTTAAATTTTAGATAAATTGCTAACAAAAATAAAGAAAACTTATTCAGTGAAATATGTCACATGAAGTATACGGTATGGACGTAAAGTTTTCATGGCTCTCTCCAATATCCGGCTGGATGTGCCGGCGATGCCATTCCCGGGCGTTAGTACGACCGGACATTTTCCAACCGCAGCTTCGTGCGTCTTTTTACGTCCATATTTTTCGAATTGCTATCACATTTTCAAACTCTTATTGAAAGTTTTAATTGAAATAATATATATAAGAGCAATACTAACGGTTTTATGCGAGAAGGACAGTGGATGAAATGTGGCTTTCATTTTGAGGTGCATGTAGATCGTAAAATTTTCATTGCTTTCATCGTGTCTTGAAAACACCCGAGGACCGTATCTCGACACTATCCTAGCGTATTTTCAATCTCGATGTTCTAAGCCTTTTTAGTGCTCACAATTTTCATGAACTTTTTCTGGAAAAATTGTGTTTTGGTTACACTCTAAATCTTTTAAACTTCCATTCAAGGTTCACAACTGACCAAACAAAAAGTTACTTTCAGAAGGATAGGTAAACAGATAACCGCTTTCCTATGAAAAACTTCTTAAACACACACTTGTTTTAACTTAGCGACAATACCTCTGAGACTGTATGAGATACGGTCCTCGTGATTGCCCTGAAGTGAAACAAAAACGCTTTAGTAAGAAGTACATAGGTATATAGAGCGACGTAACGTAACTAATTACTTTAAGTGTGCGATCGTGAATCCCAAAAGGCCGGCCCTTGACTAATGTATGCGGATTTGCTCGGCGACCCGGTTTTTACGACTCAGTCATATTGAAGCTCTTTATTGCATGCGGAATTACATTCAGCTGTTAAACGAACTATGTTAGGTGTTTGTAATTAGCACTCGTAAAATAATGAACATTTTAGTCGTTCGCGTAAATTAGAGACTGTTTTGTTTAAACTGATAATTTTAATGTCTCTAGCTGAGATATCTTCAGCGTATTAGGCGTATTTGGATGGCACTATGGATTTAGCAGTTGTGCATAAATTTTATTAGACTAGATATAGTGTACAGTATAGGACTGAAAAATTCTGGTTTATTGTGATGAATCCTTGATGGTGAGCTGGTCTATGATTGTATGAGGTAAAAGCACTCGCCAATTATGCTTCAATTCAAACTATTGTAGCGGGTGATGACTGGCTACCCACTAACAATTTTATTGTTTTTAATCTTACGTCATTAATTCCCGTATTAAACAAAATGCGCTATAAAAAAATCTAGTATAAATATCGGTCGTAACGACCGGAAGGGTTTATTCATAGCATCCAAAATCATTTAGCAATCAATCCAGTAGTCCAGTACAAAATAGATATTATAATTTTTCAATCTATCATGTTCCCACTGCTGGGACTCAGGCCTTCTCTCAAAAAGAGAGGATGGGCCCTAATCCACCATGCTGGCCCAGTGCATGTTGGTGAATGTCGTATGCCTTTGAACTTTAGAGGTTCTTGGACATACCGGTTTCCTCACGATGTTTTTGACCCGTTTTTGAGCGATGGCATCGAAACTGCACATAACTTATTTTGGTAGTAAATAAGACATTAGTGCAGGGCCGAGAACTGAACCGGGTGCCGTCAGATTGTAAAGCGCACATGCTACCGCTCGGTCACCATTGCTCCAAAATAAACATCATGCAACAAAATAGTCACTACCCAACAAACGAAACGCCGCCGCCGTGTCAATCCACGTGGAATACCCCGCAAGTGGCATAAGTGTAGCCAGATCGATATAAAAGTGAAAACTTTTCACGGGCTATTCACATGGCAGACATTTCCGAGCGTCGGCGTCGCTCCACTCGTGAAATATGGCACTGCGTAACAGGTGTAACTGTTATGGACTAGCTTGGTGGACTTTTTGCGACTTTACCTTTGCAAATGAATAAGTTTTCGAAGGTTGTATTTCCTTTTTACGTTAGCGCCTACTCTTAAACTTATGAAGCGAAGTGAAGAAACAACTTTAGCAACACTTTTCTAATATAAGACAAAGTTTTTTTTATAAAGCTTTAATAGTACCTATACTGATATAGAATACAGCGGTAGATATAGAAAGCATTTTTGGACGTACATGAAAATGTGGGCCGAAGCACAGTCGAGGCCAGCATACTTGAACCTGGAAATGCTAGCACACAGTTGCCGGATTCTAGTTTTTTAAGCATTGCGTGGATATTAACGTAAAATTAATGATTAATAAGTATTTTTGGGTAATTTACATATTTAATTATGACATTGCATAGCAAACAAGCTTCGATAAAAAAAGTTGGCTTTCACGGGAGGGATATAAAACATGATGGCATAAGAAAGTGCCATGCCGTTTGCGGTCACGGCATACGAGTCTGTTTTACTGCCAAAGTGGATAGATGTTTCACATCAAAAGATTTCCAAGTGGCTATGAGCCAATCACAGGATATATTTGGAAATGTCAATTAATAAGTTTCCTGCTAATTTAAACATAATTTCTGTCAGTGTAAGTTCATTGAATTCTGTGCATTCGATTCTTTTGTGTTAAAAGCCGTAAAATTTCAAATATTTTACGCACGTATAAGATACAAAAATTTGTATGTACTCAGTAGTCAAAAATTTGCCACTATATACTCTAGCAAAGATTGAGACCTTAAAAGTATTTTTGTAAGTGTGTTTATCAAACTATGTATTTATAACATACACATTAAATACCATGGTTGACAGAAATGGGAGTTTCTACCAATCTTACTATTTGATAGAAACAGAACGCCAAAAATCCAGTTATCGTTCCTTTTATCGTCGAAAAATGTGAGAAAAAACCTATTGAGAAGCATTGCAAAAATATATTTATTTCGTATTATATATTTTCTAGACAGCTAGATGACAAACGAACATAATTAACTTATAAACTTTCGTTTTAAATGTTTATCAGAACTTATCGCGCGAGGTAAAATACTTTTCGCTCAATGTTTCGATCATGTTATGACCGTGGTCATGAGAGCTGAATCTAAACAAAATAATGCGCTATAAACATTGCAAACATGACAAACGAACACGTTTAGGAGCATGATGTCAGTGCAATAAACGGAACAGTACTAGTCATTTACTCTGGCGAGTTCATTAGGCATTGCACGCCAGTAATTATTCTAGGCCGCCGGGCACAGGTAAATTAGCGACGTGCACACCAGTTAACGACGCACTATTAACTTGTACGCACTAGTTCATTTGTAATTTGTAACACCTTGTGTGTGTTTAAAATTGTACTTTGTAACATTCATTTGGTATTATGTATAGCTTTTATTTACATTCACGGGTCTAGCCCGTACTTTTGAAAGGCATTGGAGGGCCGAAGCTAACACCAAGAGGCCCAGTTATGTAAAAAATACAATTATGGGATGTGTGTGATTGGGAATGATGAAACTATTGTACAGTATGAATTTTTTTTTTAAACCGTGATGAAAAATGTGTTGAATCCTTGATGATGTTGAACCGGTCTATGGTATGAGGTATTATTACACATATTACGTCACAAAATCATAATTAGCATCATCATCCATAGCCTTCCTCATCTCACTGTTGGGTATAGACCTCTTTCTTGCTATGCCATCTGTCTCGATCTTGTGCTAATCAAGTCCAAGTTCAACCCGTGATAGTGATAATATCGCAATTAACACATTCCAAAAATATTACTTAATTCAAACCGCAGACCATTTTCTTTTCGTAATCCTACTAATATTATAAACGCGAAAGTTTGTATGTATGGATGATCTTTGTTCCTCTTTCACGTTGCAACGGAACAACGGATCGACCTGATTTTTTGCATGGGTATAGTTCAAGAGCCACTGAGTAACATAAGCTATTATCGTCATCATCATCATCACAATTTTTCATCACTACGCGAGTGAAACCGCGGGGCGTAGCTAGTATCTTATATTTAAACATGGTTCCCAATTAAGTTTTATGGTGAATATAAAACAAAAAGGTTTTCATATCAAGGACTAGTTGCAGCAATAAGAATCTTATAAAGTCTCCTCTCCTACACATGTTCGCAGCATCGCAGCGAAATCAGCATAACGCGCTACGGATAGCCGACGAGGCTACGTGACGACGTTCCATGTCTCAATATGCGCTCGTTACGTGGCGTCTATCGGAACGTTCCGCGCTTATTCCGTGGCAAATGTAGCCAATTGGTGGTGTCTGTTTTTATTAGGTCGCTCGATACAGGGCTACGATACAACCAAGTCAATCGGGAGACTTTCTTAAAGTCAAGTTTTTTCCTTTTTTATTTCGCTTATACGTCCGCGCTTGTCCATCAACTGTTGGCACGCGACCATGTGTTCTTAGATGATTCTGTAACATTTTTAACCACAATGCGCTGGCTGACAGAATGTGCCTGACAGCTGCAATTACATTGTAAAAAATTGATTGAAAACATTTTCTTATAATATTTTACAACCAGCTACATCTTATATATTACAAAGGGCTAGTAAAAGTGATCAGAATTTACTATTTTCCTTCAGCTGCCGCACTATAATACCGGTTAACTCTGGAAAAATTACGCCGTGATAAGTGCATGTTGTATTACAAATATTCGGTTTTCAAAAGCCTGTTATATGAGAAAATCACCATAAATTAGTTTTTAATCTAACCACCAACATCTTTGTGTCACACCCTAATGTTTTCGTTTCGGTAAAACATATAAGTATTACCTATAGAAAAGAAATTAAGATCTAGCTTTTCGTATTCTCCTCAGCAAACCCTTTCATTTGATACCCGTATCATGATGTTAGAATATATTGTCCGCCATCTTGGGGCTTCCGCCATATTGAATTTAGTGTGATGTTATCTTATTTTTTGTTTTCATCAAAGCAAACCCTTTCATTTGATACCCATATCATATTATGGGGGTGCATAAAACAAAACTGGTCCGCCATCTTTCGAAGTCCGCCATATTGGATTTAGGATGACGTCATTTAGTTAACCATGCATTGGTGATGGATTGACATCGATTCTGATGTTCTCTAAAATAAACTTAGCTAAATTTAACAGCTCTAAAATTGTTGCCATCCTTCTCTCACACATTAAAATGAAAAGAGAGGCAGATAATTTTAGTCCTGTCAGATTGATTTAATTTAGAGAGTGGTATGACAGAATCGACGCCATGTCATCCAAACTATATGTGGATATACAAAAATCCAGCTCAATCTGTCGGGGATAACTGTTATAAAATTTAGTTGCAAAATTTGACCCAAACTAACAAGGCAAGTTAAATAAGGGCTTGTAAAAACACCCGGAAGAAAATACATATAAAGGTAATATTATCATAAAGTTATGATTGAAATTTATTACATTGCAACTAAAATAAAATTAAAATAAATAAATATTTCGGGACATTTTTGCACACACGGTCATCTAACCCCAAACTAAGCAACTAACTGAGGGTTGTCGTCGATAACGTCAATGTGCCTGATAAAGCCTGTTTTCAAACATCGGCAATCAAATATCAATTAACCCTTTAAATAGGGTTGTACAAATCAAACAGATAAGTATGTCCCTAACATGCCCCCAATCTGTCCACTATGATGGATAATGCAAACATCAGCTGCTATCATTCGCTGCCAGTGTAAGAAAGTCTTCGATGTTCTATAATTAACAATATCCGTAAACTAGCTACGCAAAATTAAAGAAACTTTCTATTGGGGTTTTTGATATTGTCTAGTAGACTGAGCCTTTGCCTTCAAACTTTACTTCAAACTAACAAACTTCTTACTTTGAGAAACAATAGCAACGATTTGACAATATGTAAATAGCTACTCGAAGGCCTTAGAATATTTCGTTCAACACTTTTAAACTATCCTAGTTGTTCACTGCATTTATGTGATCATTAACGGGATATAATCCGTTAATATCATCGGGGGCTCCATCTAAAACCTTATCACGGTAAATATCCCGTTAATAATCATAATTTTGACTGTATCTTTCGTTCAGATGGATAAAGTAGTCAGCGAAGAACATGGCGGTAGAGTAATTTCTAGTGCTGTGTTAGCTATACACCATCTTCAATTTAAACCCCTGTCGCCAATTATCTAAATTCTAACGGACTGTTCTGGCAGCCAGCCTATGCATGTTATTCTACTACCATAACATCAAATAAATTGTGCTTAAACGCCTTCTCAACCATAAAAAGAAAAATAGATTTTATCAAAATTCTAATGTACGAACTTTGACAAATATACCTGGGGCCTTACGGACAACTGCTATTGCGGCACCAAACTAACGTTAATTCCGCTCAATTGGAAATTCACGCGAACGTGAAACTTAACACGCCCATATACCGTTTGCGGCCGCGTGATTTTCCAACTGAGCGGATTTAACGTTAGTTTGGTGCCGCAATAGCAATTGTTCGTAAGGCCCCTGATCTAAGTGTACGAGTTAAATAAATAACAATATTGTTCAGTGGTCCGTGAACGTCACGCATTCGACATTGTCATCCGGTAACCTCACTGCTGCGGAGGTATAAACCGCCAAAACCGCTAATATCCACACTACAGATATAGAATATGTTTCGAAATTGGTAAAAGCAGCTCGTAGTAAGCTTATCACACTAATAATACAAATGCAAAGAGTGCCATCATACCACCACCGGTGGTTATGTTTAGTTCGCTTAGTTTTAGTGTAAAACTTATTTATTACGGAACAATGGAACAGAACTATTTCCGAGTGTGTAAATGACAGCTGTATATTAAGGCCCTCTATTCTCACTTTAGCAATTTTGGTCATTCTAATTTTAGTTTGTTTTCTTCCATGGTAAGCTTAAAATTATGAATATAGTGTCATAATTATGGAGGGAAACGTAAAGGGTAATTTTATATTACAGCTATACTTACGAAATATATTAGAAAAACCTCAAAAATAGAAGAAGCGAAACTCACGATTGTGTGTAAGCGTCATGGTTTTGCTCCACTATATACAACTTTAATACAACATATTTAGCCTTATGGTCATCTGTGGTAACAAGCAGGGATGTAACGGAGGTAGTTTTATCGGAACCGAAGGCGGAGTCGGAGTTTTTAAATTTGCTTTATCGGAGTCGGAATCGAAGTCGGAGGCACGTGTGGTGGAGGTGAACGTGTCGTGTGCGTAACAAGTTAACAACAAGTGAAAAAATAATTGACGATAGAGTGCACGTAGTGGGAGTCGGGGGGATTCCCCGCGCGACATGTATGAACCTGTTCATAACAGTCGACACAGGCCGCCGCCGCCGCTATATTATGCTTCGACCTCCGATTAAAACCTTCGATTTAAAAGTATCGGAGCCGAAGTCGGAACCGAAGGTGTAATAATAATCGGAAGTTCCGACTTAACGGAACCGGAGTCGAAGCTCCGTAACATCGCTGGAAACAAGCATTGCTTAAAAGTGGGAAAACCTTGCCTTAACGTAAAGCGTTGTCTCATTCTTTCCAACACACTGCATCAACGTAAGTTTGTCAGTGGTGCTGTCATATAAGTAAAATTTAATTTAGTATTATGGTTTTGTGTAACGTTTGTGGTAAGCACCCGGGTAGTAACCGATAACCGATGGGGAAGAAAGGTTCTTGAGTGGAGACCACGAACCGGAAGACGCAGCGTAGGTAGGCCTCCCACTAGATGGACCGACGACATAGTAAGAGTCGCTGGCATCCAGTGGATGCAAAAGGCAGGCTGTCGTTCAGTGTGGAGGTTAAAGGGGGAGGCCTATGTTCAGCAGTGGACGTCTTCTGGCTGATGATGATGATGATGATGACCCGGGTAGTCCAAAGGTAATAATTATGTATACAACACATTTGCTCAAAAAGTGCACTTACGATAACTGAATACATCTTTCGAAAGTTAAACATTACGGATCATACAACGGAGCGTGCTATAATGAAACGCATCATACAACGGAGCGTGCTGTAATGAATTTGTCCGCACGCTCCGTTGTATAGCACCGTGCGTGTACGTTACGGTATTTTTTTAATTTCCATTTTTTGTTTTTTTCTCGCAAATGTGTTGTAAAACGTTGTATGGCACACGTGCGGATTGGTTATTACAAACTCGTGACTATGGTAAGCCCTCGACTTCGTCTCGGGCTTACATTCGTCTACTCGTTTGTAATAACCAACTTTCCGCACTTGTATCATAAATAACTATTACAGAAACTTAGTTAGAGTATAATTTATGAATGCTGCAAATATTGAATTTGTTATTGCATGCAATCAAAAGTATCAAAAACTACACAAAGTTCTGAAGTTACACACCACAGATCTACTGTGTTGCACACAAAGAAGTACAATGACATTTCTGAGTTTTCAGCGTTCGCGCTTTTCACAGATGGAAGAAGAAAGTTTACGATAAATTGCTCACAAGCATAAAGAAATATATTAGGTAGGTAGGTTGGTATTGTTTTGGTTTTAGGTGATTGGAGTTCTTAACCCCTGACGCAAACAGATGGGTATTATAAGTTTAACGCGTGTATCTGTGTGTCTGTCTGTGGCATCGTAGCTCCAAAACGGCTGAACCATTTTTGATTTAATTAAATTTTCTGAAAGCTGATTTGATCGGGAACGTTCTTAGCTATAATTCAAGAACGTTCAGTCGTTTAAAGATCATCAGCACTTTTGCCAGGGGTTTTTAAACTATTTTTTTTTTGGTTGCACAACCTGTCTCGTTCCACTGCTGGTAAAAGGCCTTTATGTATTTATTTTTAAGGGTTTTATATTTTTATTTATTTTTATTAGGTTCTTTTGTTATATTTATTTTATAGAAACACTAGGTGCGTCCCACGGATTCACCTAATAGGAACCCTATCGTTTTTCGGGATAAAAAGTTTGTTTTAATCCAGGCTATAAGCTCCCTCCGTACGAAATTTCATCCAAATCAATTCAGTTGTCACGAAGTTGACTACGTACATTCATACATACACACACACTTTTTCATTAATAATAAAAGTATGTGTGTGATATATTTGTTTGTTTGTGTCTAAACTTAGTTCAAATTCTTGAATAATGCAGTTTTAGTCGAAGTAAAATATTTAACACTGTCAATTTCTGTCAACTATTAAACTTGTAACTGAAAACACCACAGAAGGTATACCTTGACACGATACTGAGCTACTCACAATACCATTCGAACAGCATGGGTCGCTCAGATTAAGCGGATCAATGTTATCCCTAATGTGTTCTCAATGATGGATCGCGGGGATCCCAGTCCAGTGGTCCACTGCGATCCACGCCTGTCACTCGCTGTCACGCTCTGTCACGAGATTCTCGTGATGCCGGCTTACAAATAGGTATTTACAGGAAATCATTCCTATGTGAGTACTATCAGGAAAAACTTTGATGCCGATGAAAAAGTATAACTTACTAGACTTTAGTTTTTGGTCAACTGAAGGGTCGTATAAAAAATATCGACTACTGTCTCAGAGTATCAAATTACTTTTCTCGTATATGTTAATTAATGTTTCCACTATTTGATGAACATATTTCGAGGATTATAAGACTTTAAGCTATGGCTATGATTGCCACCTGGAAACGTAAAAAAATTGTCTGTAAATTTTAACGTAACCTCCTGTCCTCCTGTAGGTCTCTTTTTTAGTAAAAAGATGTGTTTCTAACATTTTTGCACATTGAGATAATTTAAGCAAATCTTGTTCTTATATACCTAATATATAAAAGGCAATGTGTGTATGTTCGTATGTTCACTCCAAACCGGGACTCTCGGTTTGACCGATTTTGACGGGACTTTCACTGGCAGGTAGTTGATAATATAAGGAGTAATACATGCGGGTGAAACCGCGGGGCACAGCTACAGCTAGTACAAAATATTGGAGGATACAAAAATTGGCTGCCAAAACTTCGTCATAGTGTATTCTTTAAAACACTGTCACATCGTAATTTTTCACTTATAGCAGGTATCTACTTCTAACAAATACAAGTCAATACCTGCTTCATGAAAGTGTACAACGCTCAGTTGTTATTGGACCGGCTAATGAACGCGTTTACCCAAAGTTTTGACACATCGCAGATAGCACAAATCGAACTACATATCCAAAGTTTATGAATATGAACCGAAATTAGTTCCTTGTAGTTCATAGAAAACTTTCAATGGATCCAACAAGCGTGAACTGTATTCACCAACTTTCCCATTAGATTATTTATTTGTGAAATTGTAAACATGAAACATTGTTATTCATGATTTCATGCGAAATTTCTGTGCTAACTTTATAAACTCACAACAGGGTACCATTTGTGGCGCATATTGAACGTTGTTTGCATATCGACGTCCGCAATGAATTTACAATAATTACCTGTGAATCTGCGAAATTGCGGCAGTAATGACAAGTGTAATATGGCATTATCGGATACGAAGTGCCTGTGGCTGCGCAAGCCCTACGTATAATAATATTGACCCATGCTTCTGCACAATACACGGTGTCATCCACATCATCATCATTTCAGGTCATTTGCGCGGTCGGTACTTGGATGGGTGACCGCCTGGGCGTGATGTTGTCTTTTTGCACTACTTGTTGTATTTTGTGGTGGTACGGAACCTTCAGCCTTTTAGCCGGTTTTTAAGTTGTTTTACACTGTGTGGCCGATGGGGCCGAAAGGTTCTGGAATGGAGACCACGGGCCGGTAAGCGTAGCGTAGGACATCACACAAGATCACAGGCAGACAACCTAAAAGAGACCGCAGGGAAACGCCGGGTGCAGGCCGCTCCCAATCGGCCCTTTTGGGGATCGATGGGAGAAGCCTATGTCCAGCAGTGAACGTCCTATGGCTGAAATGATGAAAAAAGGGGGACAAAAACTGTTAAACATTGACTGTATTTCTTTGGTGCAGTTTACTGGTATGTATCGTGCCATTTGTCAACTACGACACCCCCGGAAACTCCGATACTGTCGGTTACTATTTTGAATTTATGATAAGTTGTCAAACGACGCACTGACGGGAAGTTACAACCTGTAATCAGATTCTTGAAACGCAATTTAACATGAAAGCCGAATCATTGCTTAGGGGGCGGGCAAAATGTTAATAAAAACCACTCTGGTAACGACGACTAAATTTTTACGGAATATAAAAACCTCTTCGCGAAACCTTGGTTAGGAATTACAAATACAAATTACCGGGATTGGAGCAAATTTTTTGTGTTTGTAAGATTAGAAAACGTATTTGAGGTCGTAAGGGGTAGAAAGCGGAACAAATTCCAATTTGTGGTACGTTATGAGCGAGTAAACCATAACGTTCCCCAAAATGAGAACTGAAAAAGAGGTAAATAAACAACATATTACGTAAGTGCAAAAGATATTATAAGATATGAGAATCTAACTGATAGAGGCCTTTCGAATGTAGGTAAGCGATAAACGCGGTGATGTGCTTTCGTGTTGTTTCCATAGCTCCATAGAAGCCTCATGTAAAATCTCCACCACTTTACTAAGGCATGACTTTGACTTGACCGTGACTTACTTTGCTTGAGTCATAGTCATTTGCCAGTGCTTGTGCATTTGCCAGTGTTAAGTATTTAAATATCATCAAGTTTGAAGAAATTTCGTCAAACAAGTCATAGTCACAGTTGACTGTGACTAAACTTGATGATATTTTAATACTTGACACTGGCAAATGCACAAGAAGACCGACGTCAAAATCTTCTCAGGGGAAAAGAATAAAAAAGAACGTTCAACATGAAACAGAAGTTAATAAAATTAAGGTTAATAGTTAAGAAAAAAATATGCTAGGAATCTGGCTGAATACATTTTCTCATAAATAAAGATTTTTTTTAAGGTCGCAGTTAAACACAAGTACGTGATTAGTTAACTTGTTGCTGACTACCCGAAGACCATTTGGCAATCGAAAACCAAATATTCCATTTTCCTTTTTTTATTCTACCGTGGTAAATGGCTCATATTACTCATATTACGCACGGCGGTCAATCGCCAGCCTATAATTTAATAAAAAAAAAAACTTATTCAATTAAAAACCGGCACAGAATAAGAGTCATACAATTTAAATAAGCTGTATTAGCCAGCGGGGACATATCTGGCGCGCTGAATAGAAGACGTCAACATGTAAGCAGTGTATGTAAAAGTAGATAATGTAGGTGATAAAGAAATTAAATAATCTAAGTTTAATCATTAGACTCACGACAACGCACTCCATTATTAGTGTATTATTTAACAAAAGGTACTTAACGCACTAGCATTATCTGAAGACTTTATATTATTTTCCAAAATATTACATATTATTTTCCAAAATATTACATATTATTTTCCAAAATATTACATATTATTTTCCAAAATATTACATAAGCTTTTCTATGTTATGTTGTTACAAAAGCTTTGTGCTAATATGGTGTGCTTGGTTAAACGACCCGACATGTTTGAGAGTGTCATTGAACTCATCATTATGAAAAACTTTTACGTTGGAGCCAACACACAACAGAAATCTTGCAAAAAGTACAGCTTTTCCTTATATATCGTTGAAAGTAAAGTGTAATTTTTCTATGAAACAGGCGTTTTGTTTTGACAGTAGAACACCTGCGTCTGTGTTCCCGCAGAATTACAATCTTGGAGTGTTAAAAAATTTTACCATGCAAACGTGCTCCATCTTCTATAGCATTGCTTTCCATCAGGAGAGATTGCGGTTAAAGTGTGTAAAAAATAAAGAGTCGAGTACTTTCGGTTCACCTTTTATCAAAGTTGTTATAAAATATAATATGGACAGACTAACAAAGACCGCTGAAATAAAATTTTGTTGAGATTCAACAAGGGTAGAGTCTCGTGGCTACACGCACGGAAAAGGTTGAAAGTTTCGCAGACAGGGAAAATTGGTACGGAAAATTGGCAACATTTTGTTCTATTTACTCACGTGGAACCACCTTCACCATACCCTCCATATCCACACGTCGTGTTTGAGCTCAAACACCTCGTACCCAAGATTTTATTTATCTTGACAATAGAGCTGATATGCAAAGAAGATTGTATCATTTTGAATAACGGTGATTTAGGAATAAATGAGTGTGCTCACTGCTCTTTTCTTTGGTAAGAATGAGAACATATTTTCGCCATTAATTTCGCAAATTGTACATTAAAATTGTCCGTCACTAGTAGTTCACTTCGAACTGTGATCTTGCGATCTCTATATCTTCAAAAACCTTGTGATTTTTTTCCATATTCAAATTGTATATTCATGAATTAGGTACTTGCCTACAAAATTTCATTAAGACAGAATCTACGGTTCACTAGTTATCGTCAAAAAACGTTGATTTGTTCCTGTGCAGTCCTTTTTTTCATTCGGTCAATAAGTAAAAGTAAAAAAAAGTTAGAAAGCCATGTATATCAAAATGCTACATTTGTTTTACAAAAACTCGCGTGAGGATTCATTATAAATTATTACAAAACGGCTTACACTCACGTTATGTTTATTGGTCGAAACGATTGACCGAGCCGCCGCAACTGGACCAGATCACTTGTTATTTTTTTTTACCTTCAAAAAACCTCAAAACACAAACATTTTAAGTTAATATGCCACTACAAAGTACAAAATAACTGACAAAACAATGATTTTGAAGTCGGGAGGGTCACTATATATAGAGTCACTATATTTTATTATCAAATTTAGATTTAAATTTTTCTAAATTTATTTTGTTGTTCATTCCTGCCGACTTTAAAATCCGTGTAAAAATATAATTTTGTTAAAATACCCAAATTGGTTTACAGATGCCGGCGTTATCACTTACATGCATAAAATTTAAATAAAAAACTAATAAAAAACGGGCCGAATCGTGAACCTTCCTCCTTTTTCAAAGTCGGTTAAAAAGGCTAAGGAATAATCAACACAAAACAAACGCAAATTATAACAAGTAAACAGGTATACCTAATTACCCAATGACTGTTTTAAAAAGGGGGAGGACGCGTGACATCCAAACATTGTACCCAATAAATATAGCACTGTTTTGGCTCAAATCAGCGGCGACGTTGACGTCTACACTGTAAACGTCAACTTTACCGCTCCATTAGACACTACACTAGACCATAGACGTGACATTTAAATAAAATTAAGTTAATTGTTTTTAAGTATTTACGAGTGAAAAGTAATGCCGTAACCTTGTTTGTAACCATGTAAACTTGTTTTTTTTGTCTTCGAACTGTTGATGCATCTTGTGAATACGCAGGAAGTAATTTTTGCTGCTTTATTTAAACACAATTTTGACAAGTAATTCACGTGTTATCAAAAAGACAGTTTGATTGTGATCGAAGTCGATTGACGACCTAAAAGAGACCGCAGGGAAACGCTGGATGCAGGCCGCTTCCAACCGGCCCTTTTGGAGATCGATGGGGGAGGCCTATGTCCAGCAGTGGACGTCCTACGGCTGAAATGATGATGAAGTCGATTGGGCCCGTGAGCCTAATTTGTGCGGTCCACTTCAAGAAGTTCGTCCCGTATCTTCCCCCTATTTACTTACATCAATGTAATTACCTAATCCCAGAGAATCTTTTTTTAAAGAATTGGTCTACGTTTGGCCACCTTTTCACCTGATTGTAAGCGACGATGGGGCCGAGGATTGATCCCGTTAATCTAGAAGAAATATATTCACAGTAGCCTTGAAGATGCCTAGATTGTAGTTCTCAGGAAACAAGGAGGACGGCAGGGAGTTCTATTCTTGGGCAGTATGAATCATAAATGACGATTTTTTGGGATATCCACGAGAAACGAGTGGTAGTGTGCATCCTTGTCCTGTAGTAAAATAGGCAAGGTCATGAAGCTCTTGCGCAATCTCGCAGAAATGTGAGTAAAAGTAAAAGTAAAAAAGCTTTTATTTCAAATACACGTTTCATTGATTTACACATTGTTTTTATTTTGAATTTTTATTACATATTTATACTTCTCCATCATTATCATAAATCACATAATTGTCATTGTTACTTTTTTCGTTGTTCTTGTTAAAGTTTTTGCTATGTATTTATGTCATATTCTTTGGTCAATTCACAGGTCAATTAATTTTAAATATTATTATATTTGTCCTGTTTGTCATGCAGTATTAATTTGTTATTTTAGTCCTGTGTAGATGTCGCCTCATTGGCGGAGGCAATGCTGCGCTGCGCTGAAATGTATTCGATAGAAAGTAGACAAGCTACTTTACGGCGGTGCTCGAGGCTTTGCGATTTTTGGTGACTACAGTACTTTATACAGTACATACATGCTTCACGTGATTCATGTCCTAAGCCCGGCTTACTTTATTACACTGCAAAACTCTGCTTTAGATAATAACCGAGAATTATTTAGTCGCACTGATAACACGGCCTTTAATTTATAATTCACGAGTAAACACCCCTGGGCTCCGGTCAGTAGGATAGCCGCATTAGTAATCATTGGCTATGAGAAATAAAAGAGCAACGTTACGAGTATTGCCAGAATTACGAACCTTTTTTATTTTTTTATTAACATAAGCTTTGCGCTTGACCGCCATCTCGCCTGATGTTAAGCGAAGATGAGGTCAATCGAAAGCAAACCCCCATATTATATGCAAAAACACTTGTTATGATAACGCTCGATAATCTATGCCATAAAATAAATATAAATTGTACATTTTTAAAACTGCTGATAAAAGAGCTGATTCAATAATCTTCAAACCGCCGATGTTGATGCCGGCGTTGCGGCTTTACCATCGCACTAGCTGTCACCGCTGAAAGCTCATCCACATAATCATAGATCAGTGGAAATTGCACACTGTGCGATTCACGCGATCTTTCTTGCCTCACACCTGCAGAATGTGGAAAAAGCTACCTTCCGCGGTGTTTCCGAGAAGCTACAACACGAGGTTCTTCAAAAGGCGAGTTAATAGATGCTTAAAGGGTCGGCAACGTAGTTGTGATACCCCTGGTATTACAAGTATTTGTAGGCGACGGTGACTGTTTATCATCAGGAAGCCCGTTGGCTTGTTTGCCACTGGCATAAAAAAACTGATAAACAGATTTTCTTGCATCATAGCTAAGAAAATAACATTTTCGATCAAGTCAGTTTTCAAACAAAAAAGCCAAATGAAAATCGGTTCAGTTGTCTGCGAGCTACGATGCCACAGACAGATACACAAAACACAGACACATCCCACACTTTATACGTAACACACCTCTCTTTTTGCATCGTGGGTTATCTGTAAACTATTCTCTGATAGGAATGGTGATAGTTTTCTTTTCCATTTTAATTTTAAGTCATGAGTTTATTAAAGAATGAGCCGAAATGAGTAAATATTCTTGGCTCGCATAATCTCATATATCTTGAAAGGAGCTCAATACCTATTCGTGAGTTATTGGCACCGATATAAATAAATCAGCCGTATAATCACGGATGTATCCATTCGCCAATGACTTTTGCATTAACTACATCAGTGAATATTCAAAGACCCGAAGCGAGAAATTAGGGTGAGACGGCAAGAGTAACGAAATCCTAAATAACGCTTTTCAGATGAGTAACACGGATTCTCTGAAAATAAATTAATCAGGCGGTGGGGCAACCCACGTAGTTCTGATTTACGAGTTACCCGGGCGGGCCGCCCTTCCCCCCTCTCCTGGCTTCTCCCCGCTTCTGCGCCTCCGAGATCGCACTACACAACTCATCAATTTCCTCGGGACATACGACTTGGAATCCTGTTAATTAAACTATGCCGCCAAATTAATCGTGGGCATCGCGAGCGCACGCGGTTGTCCGGAAAGTATGCGAATTACACACGTTCATAAATTACAGCTCGCGGATCGCAAGCATCCCTTTATAAATATCTAGTGAGGCAAAAACAAGCGGAACTGATAAATCTTCGAATGTTTGCCTTATCCCTGCAGTATATAATGCCAGGTAATTATATCTACTGTCTAGGCAACTGCTCAAATATATAAATATCTTTAAATATTACAACTGAAGCTTTTTTCTGTAGTAGGTATTCTTCACTTTTTTGTTCAATATCAGTTAGTGACATGTTTATTACACCTATAATCAACATCGATTTACGTCTTTGATAATCAAAGATGGATTGCGGAAATGCATATGGTTGGCCTGCTGGCTTTGTTTTTTAACCGGCTTTAAAACCAGGAGAGTAGAGGGGCTCCATCTCCTTCCGCGTAACCATATATAAAGGTCATATTATGTACGTACACATTCACCGTGACCCGTGACTGAAAACGAGACTGTACTACTAGTAGACGCTCATGTTTTTTTTTAAATAGATTTACACCATAGATAAAATCGTTCAAGCCTTTGCTTGATCATTCAATATTTTTTTTGTAATTTTAGACCTTAGATTAACGGCATTCAGACTTAAATTAAACTTAAATACTAGTGAGTCCATCTTTTTTTTAATAGTATAATTATTGAACTTGCCCTTTTTACCTTTTCTTTTTTTTTCTCATTTAGCGCGCACTTCACAACTTTAGCTTAAATTACTAGTTAGGGCGAGACAAAGAAACAGAGCTAAAAAAATCGGCTCCCGCAAGCAGCACTCACTCGCGGGTTGACGCGTGTGTTAGCCATCATTCTCCTCGTATTATCGGCATTCTGCGCCTGATTCGAAGGGAATCGTTGGCCCCCGCGGGTAGTCCGAGAGGGTGTTTTAGGGTGTCGAGGCGAGGGTATGAAGCCGGGGTAAGATAGATAGCTTACCAATGAGGCTGTGCCGGCTGGCGCCGAGGCTGTGCGCGGGCGGCGAGCCGGGCGCTCGCAGCGCGCCGCCGCCGCCGCCGCCGCCCAGCGCGCCGCCCTCCAGCGCGCCTGCAACCAACATGTTCCTTTACTAAAACTAAACGAGAACATTCTAGGCTTCAGTAACGTATAACGCGTCTAAATGTCACCATTTTAACCATGGAGAAGGATATCTGTGTTTATTAAAAATAAATGGAAGTTGTATACCTACAGTTTTCCCTTTAGCACTTATAGAAAGTATATAAAATATGGTGAATTCTGTATGTGTTAGTTTTTTTTGCCATATGTGGCAAACAAACTAACGGGCCGCTTGATGGTAAGCGATCCGTCCGCCGCCCGGAGACCGTCGCCTAAGGATAACTGTAACACCAGGGCATCACAGATGCCGTTACAACCTTTAAAGACTATTAAAAGCCCATTTGAAGAACCCCATGTTACAGTTACTCGGAAATGCCGCAGGAAGGAGCTCATGCCACATATTGATGATATTATGTGGATGAGCTTTCAGGTGGTGATGGCTAGTAGGATGATAAAACTGCGACGCCAGCATCACAGCTCTTCAGGACACTCCTCGTTTTAAATGCGTTAAAAGACACAAAGTTGATATGAAAGGTCAAGGCTCAATAATGAATGTCATATTCAGCCATATCAGGTAGCTACTAACCCTTAGTGTCCCTGAGCCTTACTCTACTTTCCGGTTGCTTGAACTAAAATAGATACATAGTGCGATATCAAACGCTATCAATGTCACATGTCGTCCCACATCAAATAAATATTCATTGCCACCTACAAATAAATATTGGAAATAGATATTCCTACTAAAAATAGGAAAATATATGTTGTTTTTTTTTTTTATAGTTAGTGATAGCGTCGATTTTAGTAAGTGCATGCGTTATGTTATACGTACACGGTCTTACTGTAGGTACATTAACTTACATAAGCATTATTTATTATTATCACAATAATAATAGTTTTACAAACTAGCTGCGCCTCGCTGTTTCATCCGCGTTATATCCGGAATAAAAGTAGCCTAGCTTACTTCTTTTATCATCAGCTATCTGCCAGTGAAAGATGAAAACAATGCGACCTTTTCGGTCGCGCCAACAACCTTCTTTGACTTAGACGACGATTTTTTTGTCTATGATGTAATAAGTCAATGTACAGACAACAAAAAAATTCGTATATACCAAAAAACTGGGACCTATCCTAGCTCCCCAAGTTCTTTGGTATAGACTTCAATTCTTGTTGTTTGTAGGGAAAATAACAAACACCATAAAAAATCTGTTGTTCCAATATATATTGTAGGAAGATTGTAGTCTTTGGATCCGATGACTACCAAACTTCACAGGATCACTCGCTGGGCTAATCTAAAGATTGCCTAACAATTTCATCAAGATTAGTCAGTCCTTCATAGGGATAGCTGCTTCATAGGGAACGTCACGTTTTATATAGGTAGAAGCAAAGATTTCATACTATACACAGATCTCATACTGTACATAGATCGTTAGGTAGAAGATAGATAAGATAAGAAAATTAGTATTAGTACCAATAAAACAGTTGACGCAAACACACGTTTTATCATTGTTTTGCCAGCGGTACTCAAACTAAGCAATTATCAATTTATGTGGGGTTAACCCATGCCCTTACATAATGGTCCTTCGAGCTGATAACTAAGTATGGTTGAAATCAAAGAACGACCGACTTTACGACAGCACTACGCAGACTCAGCTATGAATCTCACATTACCCGAATCTCTCACGATGCGTCATCAAACTGCGAACTGATGACAAAAATAGAACAGGATATTGATAGGCCTTTTCGGTTTCCAATAACGTGTCGGTGATAAGAGCTCAGGATATGGCGGACATTCGGAATGTGCGGGAACGAGCCATCGGGGAGCCGTCTCTTTGCTTTATGCCCCCTAATGTGCCGATTTGTTATGCTCACCCACACGGACGTACTGCAACCACAAACATCTAAGCCGACAGTATGGGTCTGATCTCAGATCAGACAAACAAGTGATATATGGTAAGGTGGAGTAGTGGGTGCGAACACATCAGATGAATTTTCAAAAATTATCTGATATGTTTACCTACGTTATAGATACCTATAAGGAACACTTGTGCAAAATTACATGCTTCTAGACACAGCGGTTTAGGCAGTGTGTTGTGTCTGTGAATGAATAAAAAAAAGATACCACCACTTTCGCATTATTTGCATGTCATGTCCATACTGTGATTGATGTCCATATAAGTCCCCCAATAAATTTATAGCGACTCACTTTTTCTGGATTGTGTTGATAGACTGCCGAGAACTTCAAGAAGGTCGCCCGGATAATGGAAGTCATCGGTTTTTTCCATTCAAAAAAATAAACCCAAGATCGGAAAAAAATACAAAAGGTTGTTCATTTAATGTAGGTCCGACTAGATACTACCTTAGTACTTCGTATCGCACTAATATTATAAATGCATAAGATTGTGTGTATGTTTGTCCGCACTCAACTCCATAACGCCCGCTTTTTCCCCACTGCTCAACTAAATTGCTCAACTGCATCAAGTTGAGCAGTGGGTTAATACCAACGGCTCAACTGGTAATTGCTCAACTATGAATAGTTGAGCAGTGGGATACCCTCTCATCAACTTATCACCATAGAGGATTTGAATAAAATTTGGTGTAGAGATAGCTTTTTATTTTGTAGTATTTCTAGGTTTTGCCACCAACTCTTCTGTTGAAAAGCGACGTTTTAGAGATGGAACACGTACACCTAGAAGGTCATGCACTCTGGTTATATGGACTTGCTCATAGTCTGCAAAATTCAGTTACTGTAGGATAGCATGTAATTTTGCGAGGCGCAATACAGGGTTACGCGCAATGGGTGTACTAAGCTGAAAGGGGTTCGTTATTCTCATCATTCTGATCAACTTTTACTACGGGATCTACGCTGAATTATCAAAAAAAAATCGCATGTTCCATAGACAACGGTAATTCACACTCTACAAAATGTATGAAACAGCTGGTATTTTTCGCGATTTTAAGGTTGGTCCCATAATTTTGAAGGTTGTTAATCATGATTATAACAGAACCCTTTCGGCCTAGTACACCTGAAACGCTCCTAGTTGTCCTACCTGTCTATACTAAGTAGGTAGTCAAGAAAAACAACAAGTTTAACAAAGATTATTATAATTCAGGAAAGAAAGTTTAAATAGTAAGGTAGATAAAAATATATACAGTATTTTGAAACTGGAGTTAAAAGTATGAAAGTAAACAGAATAGATCGGGTTGGGGTGAGTTTACGTTCATGAGCCGAAATGCGTTACGCGACCTTTAAGACACACTGGCCTTGGATTTCTGAGCGGCGTCCACGGAGTGAGGTAAGCCCACGAAGCGCGGTAGGTACCCAAGGCGAGTTAGGTCCACGGGGCAGTGCAGTAGGGTAGCTCCAAGCCAAGCATCCGGACGTAGCAGCCTTGCAGGTGAGCGCTAGTGGTGCGGGTGAACCCTGGAATTCCACATTTTGGCTCATTTCCACAAGTCTTAGGAACAGTCAAAATTTTATGTTTGACTGACACACTCGATGATGTTGCGAAGAACGAAACCGTAGAGGGATAGCCTATGAACGAAACCAACCCATGAAGTCTAATGCTATGAATACAATCTGAAAGAAGGTAGTCACACTTTTACAGAAAAGTAAAAAGTTTGAATTAATTTTAAGAAAATACAATAAGTGCTATGTTCTCAGGATATATTTTCCTTAATATAAAATGAATTTAAAATCACAAAGGAAATAAAATACCGTGTGTACCTTTTCTGGTGACCACTTTTCTAGTGACTGGGAAATTAAATATATGACACAGGTTCAAAACACTATCTAAGCACATTTAATCATAATTCAAGCGTGGCGTCGGTTTTGGTAGGTTAGAACCGCTATTGTCATTAGGTTACACAAGTACCAAGTTTACTCTAGACATTTAAACAGTACCTGCTTATAAAATAATAATATTTGAAACTCTTGTTATTCTACGAATCCAATTAAATATTTAAACAGCTGCGTGTCAAGATGTTAGTATGAAACCCGAAAATTATTTAAATGTACTCACATCATGCTTGCAAGCTAAACTACAAATAAAAATGTTAAACGTTCACCCAATTTGGAGTAAACACACACTTGAGTTTATATAAAATATTATTTAGTAAAATGTGAAAATCAACGGTTTAATATGCAGTACGTAGCGATACAAAGAGAAGACAAATCGTGGGAGTTATCGTAGCGTCCGCTTTCCAGTGCCACTGGCCGTTGCTTGTGAGCTCAGAGATCACCCGCTGCTAGTAGCATCAGGTGATATGATGCAGCAGTGGCATATTTCATTCTAAGTAGGTACTGAGCTCAGAATAGATTCGCATGACTGTATGTACGCACTAGACGGTCGCTCATTGGCTTGGATGCGCGACTGTTACCCAGACCGGGTGCATTTACGCATAAGGTGCTCATATTATGTAGTATAGATTTAAGCAATTTTTTCGATACCAATTTATGAGTAATTGATTAATATTAAAAATGTTTGCGGGTTATAATGATTAAATAAATAACTATTTTACCAGCCCATTTAAATTAGACATATATGTATAACGAAACGATACAACCCTTTCCACGTAACCCTGTATAAAACGTTTAAATACAATAACAAAGCATAATTTAAAGAAATTATTAAGATAAAATCAAGGAGAAAATGTAAGAAAACGAAGATAAAAACAGGAAATGTGGGAAAAGTAACTATAGGAAAATGGGCCATTACATGGTTTGCGGCGATGTTTTTTACGCCGTATTTACTCCAAAATAGGTAGGGTAATAAAGTTTTACGGCGTATACATTATATGCCTTTATATTATATCTTGTGCGAGGTTCATATCGTATGCATAAGACCTAAGCGGCTTGGTGGACGTCATGTCAAGTAGGTACTAACCTCAGATCAGACAAACAAGGATGATATGATAAGGTGGTGTGGCGGGTGCGAACGCGTCTGGCCTATATCAGGCTTGATTCCTGTAGTCGGATTCACCTAGCAGACGACCTTGTCGCCAATTTTTTGCATGTGGACTAGTTAATTCATTGATGTTGCTACAAGTTTCTTAGTATGCGTAAAATATTTGTAAGTGAGCCGTACTTTTTTTTCGTTAAACGGTTTAGCGGTATAGTAAAAAAATGAACAATGGAGACATTTGAACACGAACGATAATTGTACTAAGGCATATCTCCCTTTTTATTTATATTACACGGGAATAACTCACGTAAGGTTAAGCCAGTCACTCCGACTATAGTTTCAACCGCATTAGGCGGTCTTTTCCAAGGTGAATGCGCGCGCGCGGCTGCGTCTCAATTTGCTTTGCATATCTCCCTTATCTGATCTGAGATACTCACGTACTTATTTTGAAAATAAATTGGTAATTATTAATTAAGTAGCAGTTGAGGCGTAGCTCGACAAACTGACGATCAGGGGGGGGTTAGACAAGACCCACTTTCTGTTAGCGTTAAAGCCTGCGATAATTGCCAGATGCCTGAGATAACATCTCTCAAGCTAATGTCATTGTCAATGTCATTTTCATACAATTTCATCTTTCCGCAGGCGTTGTTCCACACGTTGTTCGCACGAAGCCACGAAGAAGAAATTGAATTGAACCCTAACAGAAAATGGCCTAATAAAAAGCTGATCATAAATAAAACCTACCTACGAAAACAAAATAAAAATTTGTTTAAAAATAAATAAGTTATAAGTATTTTAATTTCATGCCAGACAGCGAGTGCTCTATATCACGTTATGACGTCAAGCCTCACGCGCGCTTTACAAATGCTATACTAACACAAGCTTTGCGAGAGCTACAGTGCACCCACTCTCTATCCCCAGTAAAAACTTTAAACGCTTATAAATCCAAAATTTATCAGCCTATTTAAATTGTTTTTTCAGTATGTGTAATTTATTATAATTAAATTTAGCATGTTACCTGTAATTGATGAAACATTAGGACACATGCCTATTTCCACTTGCCTTCTCAGATGCAAACGCCTCTGTACCATGTTACTCTAATATCACAACAACAATTACAATCTGGGTGTCTTCAAGTCGAGAGTGAATCGGTTTCTTCTAGACGAGCGTGCTCCATCGTAGACCGCGTCGTCGCTTAACATCAGGCGAGATGGAGGGCAAGCTCAAGCCTTGTCCATCTATTATTTAAAAAAAAAAACATTGTATTTTTCTTAACAACATAGAGATACGACAGTAGAGATTTTAAATCCGGAAAGCTTCTATTTCGCATCACGGCATGTAACTGACCCTTTATTGCCAAGATGGACATAAAAGCACAATAGTGTGCAAAAGTCCTGCTGCCTCATTCACAAAGTCCAGCTCTCAGCCTTTATGGAGCGTGGTAAGTGAATTTATCGTTGTAATTTTTGCCACATTTCTCTACGTATTGTTTCAGCTGTTTGCGAATTATTTTATGAACATTTTTATGTTATGGCAACACATGTTTGAAATCTTTCCGTTTGGTACGTATTTACACAGTATTCGTATTTATAGGGCCATTGTACTCGCCCTTATGAGGCAGGGCGCGCTTACCTTTGTTCCGTTAATTAAAAACCACATAAAACAATTTATATTATTTCATTTAATTAGGGCCCTGAAAGTGCAGCTTTCTGAAGGTACTCAGCAATGCAATAAAGAGTGTAGAATGGAATACCTTCTTGTTAGTGCTTTGCTATTATTGACGGGTACAATGCGAGCGTTTGCATTTCATTGAAAACGTTTTCAACACTTCAATATAAATGCATTAATAAGTAGGTGTTAGATTTAACGACTTCAAAAGTGTTGGTATTGCATATAATTTGCTTTGATGTTGGAAAATTCGTTAGCAAAATGCTACAATTGCAGTTTCTATCATCCCCGCTTTGTAGGTACGACAAAAAGTACGTGTTGAAGGCACCCATAAAAAAAAAACAATGAGGTATAATAATGAGTTGAAACATGTATTTTCTTGATGTTTGCAAAACTCCACAGAAGCCTCTAGCAAAGTCTCCTCTACTAGGGCATGACTAGACCGTGCCTTACCTTATTTGACTTTGACTATATGACTTGGTTGACGATAAAAAAAACTCAATGGTGGCATCGATTATGATGTACTCTTTAGAGTACAAAGTTTAATTTACTAAACTAAACTAAATTTAACAGCTCTAAAATTGTTGCCCTCCTTCTCTCACATATTAAAATGAAAAGAGAGGTAGATAATTTTAGTCCTGTTAGACTGGTATAGTTTAGTGAGTGGTATGACAGTATGAACAAAACGTGGGACGCCAAAATCCTCCCAAACCACGAAGAAAGAAGAAAAAAAGGCTTATAGCAACTTCACTTGTAACTAACGAACTATGTAAACAAATCTTCCTATTTCTAATTGTCATATTGATTTTTAACTAACTTTGCAAGTATGTGTAATCTGTATGACAATACAACATTTTAGTATCATTGTACTGATCACCGCTTAACCGTTAAAGGTCCAGATACAATGCGAATGCTCAAGCCTACTACTAGTTGGCAACGTACCCAGCATGCTGGTGCCATTACCACGCTGAAAGGCATTAATGCTTATGCGTAGAGAAGAAAAAAAACAGAATGTTGGTCACATGTCACATTAACCAGGCACACTGCATACAACCCGATACCGATTCTAGTTTCTTCTATACCATCACACCCTTGTCAGCAAGTGTACTGTGAGTGGACTCGTTAAAACAAACTAAATGAGTCTAAGTTCGAGGGTTTTACTCGTAAACATTGAAAAGTTTCACTATCTAATTCCTAGCTTCATCATCTATGGGCACTCTGTTTTTGTATAAAGTATCTAGTGTTAGTTAGCTCAGTTTGATGTGTCTAAATACAAAAGGAGTCTATTTTTGAAAAATTTGCATCTATAATTTTGCGTAGTTAATAATTTCGTTATATTTAGAACTTGTTTTAATATTATTTTATTGCCACATAAAAAATGAGATAAACAGTTTTTCCCATTTATTCTATTAATTATAAAAAATAAAAAGCGCGTTTCGTAATAGAACGAAAGTAGACAGTCATTTTATATCTTAAAAAACATCAAATGCCCAAGTGAGATCACTGCACTTGGTATTCTGGCCCCAATAGCCAGTAAAAAAATAAAAGTTTAAAAATAAAGTTTAAGTTTCTAAAATATAGTTATTATTATTAAGTGACAATTTGACTTGACATTTTCCCAGTCAAGGCACTGAAATGAAGAGCTCAGTGAAAATGCAAAGTGAACGTAGTCGAAACATTTAGTCATATTTGCATATTCAATGGCTGCTTTCATTTTCAGTGTTGCGACTCGGGAAAATCTCTGTTTCTTTCGTTTATTTTTTGTTAAAATTTTCATGAGCGTGGATTCAATGTCCTTTACTCGTAATATTAAACAGTTATTTTGTCTTATTAGCGTCAAACAAGTCATAGTCAGAGTCAAGCTAAGTAAGTCACGGTCAAGTCGAACTCATGCCCCTGTAAAGTGGTGAAGACTTTACAAGAGGCTTCTATGGAGTTTTGGAAACAACACGAAAAGACACGTTTCACCTCGTTATATCACTTGCTCACACTCGAGCACGTTTACGAGCACTTAATGAATAATAATTCACCATTTAGTACACATTAACACTCGAAAATACACAAGTTTAGGAAAATAATCCAACGAGCCGACATGATTTTTCCGCGTTGGCGCCAAAACTCTCTTTCGTTTATTTTTATAAGTGTTGCTTGTTGTAATCTGTTTTGGTGGTAACAGGAAAGGGCAAAGGTACTTCTAAATGTCATGGAATCAAGTTTTTCTTTTTGTATAATGACTGACAAACAAGCTACAGGCCATGTGATGCTAAGAGGTCACCGCCGCCTATAAACCCCTACAATAGCCGAGGCATTTTCAGGGCAGGTACTTATGAAATACAGTTCTTTCTTCAATGGGGTGATGTTTTTTTTGTTAACCCGTCAAATTCGCCTCAGATTTATTTTGCGAAAATGTGGCGTTTTCAAAGACTGACCGGATGTTAAAGAAAAACAATCTAACATTTTAAAATTATACGCTTAGGTGATGATAAAGTTTTATAAATTTTTTCCTCTGCCATCACGTACTTGTCTATAAAATCTGGCACCTTATCATACGAAAACATTTTTATGAAAATATTATTTTTTGCAAGCTAGCTACTTCTAGCGGTAAATTTATATAATTCTGTAAGTAATCTGTGAATAGTGTTGTTGGCTGTATTATTATTAAGTTTATTAATCTATCCACATTATTGTACATTTTATAATATAGCTGTTTACTGTTCCTTAGTAAATAAAATAAAAATAAAACACCCGACCTGGGTTAAAAAAATTCTACAATATACAAGGCTACACAGCGCGGTGGTATGAAATGTACGGAACTGCTGGGTCTTTTGCAGGATTTCAGGAGTGGTCCCATAGTAAAAGTTATTCATAATGATGCCTACAATGTCCTTATTGTTGTCTTATTTGGCTTAGTACCACCCATCCGGGTAACTCTATCTACAGAAAATATTCTTGAGACACATGTCTTTGATTGACACCTCAGATCAGACAAATATGGGAGATATGGTAAGACATGACGGGAGCGAACGCATTAGGCCTAAATCAGTGTCGATGCCTTTAGGTGAACTAACCCTTGTTAATGACCTTGCCACCCTGTTTTGCATGAGAATTATTAGTCAGTTCATTGGTGTCACTGCAAGTTTCATAGTGTGCGTACTCGTAAGATAAATGTGCCGTACTTACCGACAAAGCGGTTTAGGGGTATAGTGAAAAAAAAAATTGGTGAAACAGGGACACGAACGATAATTATTGTACCTACTAAGACAATTTACTTGTCTTGACGTGTGTTGACTTGTTTGTCTGATCTGAGATTAACACATTACTTAACCCAGATATACGCGTAAGTGTTAACATTAACCTAACTTACTGTCGGCTAGTAAAATGTTAAATTCACATACAAACTAATTGTTATTAGAAACTACAATATGGTAACAGCTTAAAATGTTCGGTGAATTCTCAATCCGTGACGGAATCGTAAATGGGAATTGCCACAGGTACAAGTTCATAATATATTCACAACAGTTTCAGACCTCAATCTTTGGAAACATTTACGGGCACTTTATACTTCATCAGATATTCTCAGAACTAAGCTGAGGAATTATTTCGGAAAGGGTAAGTAAACATCTTGCCTTATTTTAAGTAACGAGCCCGTCGAAGGTAGCAGATATAAAAGAAGTAAGACACTTCTTAAAATTTTGATGATAGGTGGGTAATATACAAGGTTGCACGGAACGGTAGGAATAGGTTGAAAGAATGTCATTGTCATCATCATTTCATCATAATTTCAGCCGTAGGACGTCCACTGCTGGACATAGGGTCCCGTTTGTTTTACTCTTTGTTCTTCCAATAGAACAAATGGGAAAAATGACATAGGCCTCCCCATCCCCATCGATCTCCAAAAGGGCCGGTTGGAAGCGGCCTGCATTCAGCGTTTCCCTGCGGTCTCCTTTAAGTCGTCCGTCCATCTTGTCTGTGGACGTCCTACTCTGCGCTTGCCGGTCCGTGGTCTCCATTTCAATGTCATTGTACCTATTTATCATTAATAAGCCATATTAGGGACTAAAAATAGCGATGATGTCCAGCCCAAGCGATACGAACTCTCCGGCCTTTTATGCATGTGGACTATTATTTAAGTCATTGGTGCCACTACAAGTTTATTAGTTTTATGTAAAAATTTGCAGTATAGTAAAAATATGTATGAAACACGGAGATATTTGAACTCCAACGATAATTATAGAAAGTGGTAATGCCACCAAGATGCTGGGTACGCTGCCAACTGGTAGTGGGCTTGAAAATTTGGATTGTTTTAGACCTTCAGCGGTATATGGGCAGTCTTACTGTTTTTGTAGTGTTAGTGTAAGCTTGTATTTTGTTTATTAAATAAAAGCACTTGCCAGTAAAAAAATAAACTAATGCATCCTTGTTTGTCTGATCTGAGGTACCAACGTTTTGTGTAACCCTGCACTCTAATATAGTGTTCAAGCACAATATTCAATGTTGGTGTTGGTAGTGTGCGTACTATCGAATTGTAAAGGAGCTTTGAAGTGGTTACAGTCAGACAGTAAACTACGATACAGCGCCGTCGTTGCCGCTCTAGAGAATCCAAAGTATTTCAATAAATGTATGAGCTGTAAGCGTACCGGTAGTCAGAAATAAGCCATTTAGTACATAATAAATCAGAGCGGCAAGTTAAAATCTGAAACGTAATATAATGTTGTTACGTGCTCTTTTATGAGTTTTCGCAGGGTTTTGAACGAGTTTTTATTTAAATATTTTTTATTATTATAAATAGGCTTGCGCTTGGCAGCCAACTCGCCTGATGTTAAGCGATGATGCGTTCTACAATGGAGCACGCTTGATTAGAAGAAACCTATTCACTCTCGACTTGAAGACACCCAGATTGTAACTATCGGGGAAAACCACTCAGGCAGCGAATTAGACAGACTAGCAGTTCGCACAATAAATGTGGAATCAAAGCGCTTCGTACGGGTTCTCGGAATATCAACCATAGAGCGGTGTCGATTCTTCGTGCCCACTCTGGCAGTCCGATAGAAAAATAGGCAGGAGGGAATCAAATCATGCAGATCTGAAGCACACTCTCCGAAATGTATCCGATAAAAAACCGATAGACTAGCAACCTTGCGCCGATGCTAAAGACTAAGAAGCTTAGTCTGAACCAGGAATTCGTTGCTGATGAGCCACTTGGCACGTTTCTCAATAGACTCCAACGCCCCAAGCTGGTACTTAGCTGATCCATCCCAAAGGTGAGAGCAGTACTCCATGCACGACCGAACTTGTGCTTGGTAGAGTGAAAGCAACTGTTCCGACGTGAAGATGAAATGAGATGAAAATGTTACAAAAAGGTTATCAATAAAAAAAAAGAAATCGAGACTTCATCCTGCTTCATCCAATATAAGTTGATAAGTTTGAAACGTTAACTCAAGAATGTAAATTTAATTACCGAATGGCCAGACTTCACGTGGTCTGAAATCTGTATAATGGCACTTTCTATGGACTTAAAAAAAACTGCTGTTCTATAAATTTTATCGAGTCTTGAAGTATTACGTGTCCATGCAGTTCCGTGATAAATAAAATTATTTAACTTAATTGTTGTTAGATAAGCTTCAAGAACTCGTCGTTTTTTTATAAATTAATATGTTTACTTGTTGAAATTTAATACCCACGGAGGACAAGACTATAACTAGCATTATTCTGTAACTGCAATAACTTCGGCGCCAATACCCAACTGCTCTACCAAGCTCGGAAAAGCAATAGTGATTTATGCCATTTCGTAACTAAGTTACAACACTCACAACTACCCTTCTATCCTCCCAAGCCAATTTTCTAGAGAGTGCGGATTTTAAAAGGATTACAACAAACAGTAAAAATCTAGAACGTGTTTGCGTATACATAGTTTCCATTGAAACGACTCCGGGTATTGCCAAATAGTCATTAAGCCAACACTACAAGTGTTAAATTTCAAGTTACAGTGTACATTTTGAATGAGAAATAGGTACTATTTTACAGTATGTTCTTGGTCTTTACAGGCTTGCTATAAAAGGCGAAATACTCACTGATTGACTTATTACGAAATCTCTAAAACTTGACCTACGAAGCTGAGATTTAGCAAGTAGATTTATGGTGTGTAGAGACTAGAGATTCGTTGATAAAGGATTTTGCCAAAGGGCCAAATTAAGGGGGCAAAAAGGGTCTATATGAAAGTCGTACGAAGTCGCAGGCAACACCTAGTATCTAATAATGTACGAGTAAAACTGAGATGGGATTTGAGCAAAACTTGTACTTATTATACCATTTAGCCCGATCTTCTGCTTTTGGCTTCCAGTCACTGCCACTACCTTACTATATTACTCGTCACTTGCATCGTCATCAACGTCGTTTTATTTTTTCTTCCTAGTTCCTCTTGAAAGGATTTAGCATTGTGCATTCACGTTGGCAACAAAACTCACCGTCGACGTTATTATTTCACTAGTTTTAAGTGGTTTTTGACATATGTACCTATTTCATATCTGGTGTGAAAAATAAAGAGCTATCTATCTAACGCCATTCCATCATCATTTCCCATTTTTGACGATTCGTGTTCTCTGCTCTATAACGTCTTGCCATAAACTATGACAAAACAGATTACACTCACGTTATGTTTATCGGTCGCGGCCGATCTCCCGACCGGTATCAGAGCCATTGAAGCTCCTTCATCAGGGAATACGCGCGCTCCCGGAGACGACCGCCTGCGGACATGTCCAGTCGGTCGAGTCCACCGGTGGTCATATGATTATGATGATGATGACTTATTATGCGAAGATTTTGAGTTTATCAATCAAATACTGTTTGATAACATTATAAAAGCTTTAAAAAAGCTTTCACGTAAATAGCAAAAAGTTTGATAAGTAAAAGACTTTTCCCAGAAACCTTATTTTCCGCGAAATCAACAAAGCATACTATACAAAGTTTACCAATTTCCTCCCCACGAATTGAAAACAAAAGCTTTCTTCCTGGAATATGATTTATCTCACCACTCAAACCATTAACGCTCATATTGGCAAACTGAGGCCCCCGTAGGCACAAACATAAGTAAAAGGTTGATTAGTTACTGCAAAGTTTCATCCTCTCTAGACCCCTTGGAACCGGGCCAGAGGTCGTTAAAAGAATCTAATGACATATGTAAGAACATGCAAACGGCGAGAACGTGAGCTGCAAAAATATACACTGTTACACTATTCTCTTTAAAAGTCTTTGTTTAACTTTGCGATTGTATGCATGCTGGGTGGAAATCTTGAGATGTGATTTTATACGGTTACAACATCGAGATACAATAGCTAGGTATACTTAAAAAGGGCTACTATACCAAATGGAGGTCAATTTACTCATCATCATGAATAACATTTAAAAAGGATACCAAGCCAGAAATCGCGAAAAATATCAGCTGTACGTTACATGTCGCTAAGCGTAATAGCCATTTGAAATTCACCCGACTCACACGAAAAGAAAAGAGAAGTTCAATTTCAATTCAAAGAATATTCAGCCCTTTATTTACAGATATTAGTTAATTATATAGGCTTTGAACAAATTCTATAGGGTTTTTTTGTCAACTTCTCTCTGAGAGGAATCAAAATGTGAGAAAACGAGACAAACAGAATTTTAGTTAAATATGCCTATCTATACTAAAGTTATATGATTATTTACGGGATATTTACCGTGGTAAGGTAAAAAGAGGGTAAGACTAAGAAAGAGGGTAGATCGTTATGTCTGCACCTAACTTTTTAACTGTTCTCCAACCACCCGCATTCTTCAGTCTTCCCGTGAACATGGTGCATGTAACTGCGCCGAAATATCGGGAGCTCATTCCACAACCTTACCACGGTAAATATCCCGTAAATAATCATATAACTTTAGTGAACAACCGTGATAGTTTAAAACAGTGTTTTATCTATACTAATATTATAAAGAGGAAAGATTTGTTTTTTTTTGTTTGTTTGCATTGATAGGCTCCGAACCTACTGGACCGATTTGAAAATTTCTTTCACTGTTGGGAAGCTACACTATCCCCGAGTAACATAGGCTATATTATATATAAAAAAAAATAGGGATCCTTACTAAAACTCCAATAATGTAACCCAAGGTGAAAAAAATAAGATTTACAATTTTGACTTTGCGTGTTTGACAGTTCTAAGACAGGACAACGTCTGTCAGGTCAGCTAGAATATAAGCGAAGATGCGTGATGTGTGATGTCTTACTGTATTTAATGCGACGTTGAAGCGGAAATACGCTAGAGAACCGTCAAAGAAACAGTTAGAAAAGCAATGACTGGTTCAATCAACTAACATTGACTACTTTTTATCCCGGAAAAATATTGTATCTGTAGGGCGCTGCTAGTTTTCAATAATTCAAGAGAGATGTAAATTTTCTAACAGAAGGTTGACACATATTTACTGTTCCGACTTACATATTCAGGGCTGGCAGGGTCCCCCATGGTCGGCACCGTGTTCAAACAAAAGCGTATCGTGTTTTTAATTTAACCCGCTGCATTCCGTTTTGTATTTTAAATTCAGTTCGCTTTCGCGCTAAAATGAAAATGAATATCTACATACATATCCCTCCTTATACGATTTGTGTATTTTAAACAAAATAAAACAATGGTTGTAAGCGGAGTGCTTAATACAGCGGATGGGGTACTGTACAGGGTTACGCGAAAAAGGTATACTAAGCCGAAAGGGGTCCATATCCATAGTACCCATCATTATGAACAACTTTTACTATGAGACCAACTTTGAAATCGCGAAAAACTTATCGGCTGTTCTATAAATTTTTTCGAGTGTGAATGACCGTTTTCTATGGAACAGCTGATATTTTTTTCCAGGTTTTAGAATTACTCCTATAGTAACAGTTGTTTATGATTATGGGTACTATGGACCCCTTTCGGCTTAGAACACCTTTTCCGCGTAACCCAGTAGAGAGATTGAATTAATTCGGTGGCATAAAAAATCATGGTCGGTCCGATTCGACCTATATAGTATGGGATCGATTTTGAAGGCACCATTTAAAATTAGAAAGCTAACTAAAATTTCTAACTATAAGTTTAACTTCTAACAATTGGTATTCTAGAGGCACCCATAAACTAAAATATTGACCGGAATTTGAGTTACTTTTGTTCATTTATTTTGAATTGACAGATGAAAAAACATCATTAAAAAACCGGTAATTCCTTCCGATTTCGTTCCGATTTTATGATTACCTGTGGTGTCACTCATTAGGCAAATAGCAAGTGTTGCAAGCTTTTTACCTAAAATGCTTATTGATATTATTCTTAGTAAACATTTTACTTCATAAATTTTTATATTATTAATTGTATCCGACGGTTGTATCAATCGGCGAATCTAACTCGGCTGGGCAGCGTTCGGTAAACTACGCACGCTTCGGCCATATTCGAAACCAAGTTTCGAAACTAGTTTCGAAAAAAGAAAAATGATTCTGTTTCTGAAACTGGTTGCCAAGTAGGAACTATAATTCTGTTTCCGAAACTCGTTTCGATAAAAGACTTATAACTCTTCTTTCGAAACTCCTTAGTCCTAAATGAAACTGAATAAAAACACTAACGAGAAATAATTTCCTGGTCACTTACATACTATACAATGAATACAATTTATAAAAAACATGTCTCTATCAACAGAATAAAATATTTATTCAATAAAAATTACAAGCCAACTTAACATTAGAACACTTACGAAAACTTAAATTAATAACTAAAAACTTAAATCCTTATAATAAAATCTAAACAAACTACCTACTAATAAAATCAAAATTGTAATTACAAACTAAATATTTAAAATAAATAAAAAGTATAACAATTAATCAAATAACCCGTACCTGGTGCAAAGGTGCCCATAATGCTAGCAGCATTGCCTCGCTGAATGGCTATGGCCAACCTTTGCACTACGAGCATAATAAAATTGCGAAAAGAAAAAGTGAGTACCTACTCACTTTTTCTTTTAATGTATGCAACTTAAGAAAAAAAAAAAGGTTTGCCTTCAGAATAGCAAAACTGCATTTAAACGTGAATTGAGTAGTTTACGGCACATTACGTTCATTCGATTTAAAAATTTGATTTTGACGTTTTTATAATAATTTAAGTGGTGCCTCTGGAATACCGATTAGCTTTTTTAAATATAACAAGTTTTAAAGCTAAACTAAATTTAACTTGTGCCTTCAAAATCGGGCCCAGTATCATCTTAAACTTTGCATAATATTAACATATTCTCACATTTTGTATTGTACAGGGTTAATAATAATTAAACTCTCGCAGGCAGCTCCTTAAATCATACTTAATAACTTTTAGTCCATGACTTTTTACAAAACTTCACCCGTTCACCATTTTTAGGGTTCGTTACCCAAAAGGTAAAAACGGGACTATATTACTAAGCCTACGATGCCTGCCTGTCTGTCTGTCCGCCTGTCTGTCCTACCTTTAAACAGCGGTATCGTTTGAACCGTAATAGATAGCCAATTGAAATTTTCGCAGAATATGTAATGTTACGACGAATTTTAACTGAAAAATAATAAAAAAGGCAAAAAGTAAATCTAAAGGGGGTGTTCCCATACAACAAACGTATTTTTTTTGCGTATTTTTGTATTAGCTCTAATGTAAAAATGGTAATACGTACAAGCGTCAATTTTGGCATGATTATAGTACACATTTTAAAATATAACAACAAATAATATATAATGGCCAAGTGCGAGTCGGTGACAACTTTCTGTTCATTACCAAGTTATAACTGGTAATTTCGTTATTGAATTTTGTGGTGGTATGGGACCCTTACGGGACGGAAGAAAACGATTTACTCGATTTGAAGACACCCCGATTATAACCCACTTGTAGGTAAACTCAGGACATGACTTCTCGTGATTTTGTCCAGAATTATCATCTACGTATGTGTTCGTTTGTGATTTTTGCGTTACATTACAGGCTACAGCTTAACCGTAACGTGATGATTAAAAAAAATCCCAGTCTGGATTACCGCCTCATTCGTCTGAAAATAAGGTGGATATTCAAATAGAGTGAAAGTTGGAAATCATAATCGCAACACCCCGCTTGCACCTCGCATGAATACTCATCGTATCATCAAATAAATAAGGTGGATATTCGAGTGCGGCCAATTTTTGACTTCATAAATCGCATTGCGACTAAACGTGGCTTACGACCACGTGGCTAAAATCAGACCGCGAGTTTGAAACAATATTGTTGTGTACGAAATGTAAATTACGTTGCCACGAGATTCTGGAGCAGTTTGTTTCTATGCATTTCTGCTAGAACTATATTATGAAGTACATTATAAAGTTAAACAACAGCGTAGTTGGTAGATTTCAATCTCACTAACAGAGCAAGTTCTACGTCTAGTATGCAGATGGTTTAATATATCTGAGAGGCAGCGTCGGTGGACTGACCTCTTCATTGGTTGCTTCGCTGGCTATTTGATTAAACGGATATGAGATCTCAAGTCGATCACCAGGGTCCAGTTGGAGCGTTACGTCAATTTATTTACTGAAACCAATTTGTACGAATAGCTCTGAACCTATGGATGGAGTTATTAATGAAATACGTATACCATACTAAAAGTACTAACAAGTAATTCGATCGGAACTATGTCGAAGTTAATACGTACGAGTAAGTACCTACTTACTCGTACGTATTAACTTGACTAAACTATATGACTTTTATTACATACTAGCGGGCCGCCCTGGCTTCGCACGGGTATAGATAATATATAGCCTATGTCACCCGGGGATAGCGTAGTTTCCCAAAAGTGAAAGAATTTTTCAAATCGGTTCAATAGTTTTGAAGCCTATACAATGCAAACAAACAAACAATCAAATCTTTCCTTTCTCGCAAAGCGTGTGTTAGTATAGCATGAGGTAATAAAAAAATATTAGTCATAATGCCTATTACTCACGTAAGATCAAGTTCGTCGGTTGCCCCAGTTAGTACATTAAATACACGTTAAAATGTTCCAACACGTACTACATTGCCAGCTATGATACGTATACGTATCACGCTCGCACAAACCACTGAACCGAAAGTTAGGTAAAAAAAATCTCGCGACTAATATTATGGTTAGAATTTTTCTATCTCGCTGAAAGAAGAGAAATAAAAAGCTTCATGCGAACAAAATCACAAGCATATGGCTTTATTTTGCCTGTAGTTATGTATTTATCTTCTAAAACCTTCGATATCTTCCCATTAAGACTCTATCTCATAAACTAACGGCTAAGTTGTAGAAAAATAAAATGCAACGACATTGAATCAAATTGCTATTGCAATTTTCAGAACTGTATTTATAATACTGCTGCCAAATTATCTAAAACTAGCGGTGCGCCCCAGCTTCGCACGGGTATAGATTATAGCCTATGTCACCCGGGGATAGTGTAACTTCCCAACAGTGAAAGAATTTTTCAAATCGGTTTAGTAGTTTCGAAGCCTATTCAATGCAAACAAACAAACAATCAAATCTTTCCTCTTTATGATATTAGTATAGACAACAGATTTGGAGTCAACGCTTAGCCATAGTAAAATAGTCGTAACTGTTTTTAATTTAGGTTAAAATTGTTGCAAGCTATATGAATTAGACATTGTTAGGAAGATATAAGGTTTAGACTAGTTCGTCAGCATTTAAAAATACAAAAAAAAACATACTGTCGAATTGATAACCTCCTCCTGAAGTCGGTTAAAAAATATCGCAGTTCATACAAAAAAAAACCTCATGACACTGTCATGTTTTTTTGGTTTGTTAAAAGATATTCATTTGTTTAAATTACAAGAGGGGAAAAACTAGACTAGAACCAAGTACCACTTCTATACCATGTAAATCAAAGCAACGTTAATATAATTTTAAATTGAAACACGATAAAAACATTGATTTAAGCTACTCTTTTGTCTAAAGAGCACGTTCTTTAAAACGGTACGTAGAGAACATAAATTGCAAACTTTTGCTATCAGAAAAGTTACCAACACATACCAACGTACGGAGCCAAAGCAGACTGGACAAATCTATTGTTTTATAAGTCGGGCTGTGGCTTTGTCCACGTCCCATAGTAGCCCTAGACACAGAAGGTTACTCACAAAATACACTGCGTGTATCGGACAAAGACAACCTATTGCTATCTATGTTTTGCCACTTCATTTAGCGAAATTTTTAGAGTTGAACTCTTTTTTTGCAAGCTTTGCAAAAAAGAACAAACTTGCCTTGTTTTTTTAGCAAACTTGCCTTGTTAGTTTGGTCAAATCATGCACCTGAATTTTAAAATCGTTATCTACAACCGATTGAGCTGAAATTTTTCATGCACGTTTAGTTTGGATGACAAAGCATGGTTATTTAAGTGACATCATTCTAAATCCAATATAATATTCTAACTTTTTACTTGCAACCACTGCCTAGGGTCTTATAAATCTCATATTATCAAAACTTTCAAAGACTGTTCGTTTCAAGTTCGTCGAAAGAGTTCAGAAATCAACTGGCCATGTGCGAGTTGGGCTCGCGACTGAGGGTTTCATACCACCACAAAACACAATAATTAACAATATTAAAAACCGGTTTCAAAATTAGTAAAATTTGGTATTTAGATTCGGTGAGAGAAATGATAAGGTCACCCATGTAACCGAATCACCAGTTCTAACTTGGTAATGAACTTAAATTAGTCACCGATTCACACTTGGCCTACTTGGCCACACATATATAGTTTTAAATACACACTTAAATAGATATTAACAACCAGATATAGAACAAACACAAATGTTCATTACACAAATGTTTGTTCTAGATGGGAATCGAACCCACGCCCCCAAGCTCAGAAGGTAGGTTCACTACCAACTGGACCAACGGGCTATTTGTTGTTATACTTTAGAGTGTTTTTGTAGTTGTTTACTATAATCATGCCAAGTTTGACGCTTGTACGTGTTACCGTTTTTACATTAGAGCTAATTTAATACAAAAACACGTTAAAAAATAAGTCTTTGTTTTTGTTTTCGTTTTAACTTTTTGTTTATTTGTTTGTTAATCTGTCGTAACTTTGCATATTCTGTGAAAGTTTCAACTGGCCATGTGCGAGTTGGGCTCGCGACTGAGGGTTTCATACCACCACAAAACACAATAATTAACAATATTAAAAACCGGTTTCAAAATTAGTAAAATTTGGTATTTAGATTCGGTGAGAGAAATGATAAGGTCACCCATGTAACCGAATCACCAGTTCTAACTTGGTAATGAACTTAAATTAGTCACCGATTCACACTTGGCCTACTTGGCCACACATATATAGTTTTAAATACACACTTAAATAGATATTAACAACCAGATATAGAACAAACACAAATGTTCATTACACAAATGTTTGTTCTAGATGGGAATCGAACCCACGCCCCCAAGCTCAGAAGGTAGGTTCACTACCAACTGGACCAACGGGCTATTTGTTGTTATACTTTAGAGTGTTTTTGTAGTTGTTTACTATAATCATGCCAAGTTTGACGCTTGTACGTGTTACCGTTTTTACATTAGAGCTAATTTAATACAAAAACACGTTAAAAAATAAGTCTTTGTTTTTGTTTTCGTTTTAACTTTTTGTTTATTTGTTTGTTAATCTGTCGTAACTTTGCATATTCTGTGAAAGTTTCAACTGGCTATCTATTACGGTTCAAAAGATACAGCTGCTTAAAGGTACGACAGACAGACAGACATCATAGGCTAATTAATACGGTCCCGTTTTATCCGTTTATGTACGGAACCCTAAAAACAACTATAAACCGAATGAATTGAAACTGTAACTGTATAAACTGAAATCACAAAAAAGAAATCTGCTGTGCCATACGTTTGTGTTTTGTGTTTTCTATGGATCAGCTAATATTTTTATCACGATTTCAGACTTGCTCCCATTAAAAAAAAACATAATGTTAAGTACTATGGACGTCTTTCGGCTTAGTACACCCTTTCTGCGTAACCCTGTATAACGCGGCATCTTTAATAATTATTTTGATTGAATAAGCTCGTGGCTGGTTTCATTTAAATTTGAAGAAAATATTCCACCTTTAAGAGGAGAAAAAAGGGGGGATAAGTTTGGGGATGAATCCCTTTTATTGAATTTTGCCCTCTTCCCGTGAAGTCGATTTATACTTTTATAAATTTACTTTGTTTGGCATTCGTCGTTCGTTGATCAGGATTTTAATCTAGCTAATTTAATAATGTTACGAACCAAGTTCCACGGACAATATCCGAGAACATGACTATGACTTAATGTGGGTCGTATTGTGCTGCAGTGACCATTAAACGTGGAGGACGCATACGTCACGTGCCTACCTCTGACGCACGCGCGACGCTAACCCACAAAATAGGCCAGAACAGATGTAAAACAGACAAAACTTTCAAAGAACAATTGAAAGTGGCAATCTGTTGTAAAGTTAGTCAATAGAGTGAATAATGCATAACTGTAAGGAGTAAAAGCTTGGGTCATTTTAAGATTTTTGAATCTTGGCATTAAGGTTATTATGCATTTTTTTGTTACACTTGAACTGCATCTTTTTCTTGTCAATTTCAATGTCAGATGACATTATATCGACTGTTTAGGTTGCTATCGTAACCAGTTACGAACAAAGCAAAATTACGCTTTGTATACAAATCCTGAGTAAATGCAAATAAAGTATTATTTTCCTTTACAGGAACAAATGGTTTCGGCAAAGGTATGGTGTTTAGTACGAGTAGCTAGGTGAAAAACTATAAGACTGACCTATGTGAAAATATCTCAAGAAGTTAGCCATCTGTTGGTTTCTAGTCTACGGTAAAGCGGTGTGGCGCCTCAAGTCGTTTTCATTGGCCTCCTGGTACATGGCATATATTTTTATCTCCCAAAAAGACCGAAATAGCTTGCTAAGGGAAAATGTCAGCTTCCTCGTCATAACGTGATTGTTTTCAATACGTGCTAAATGCAGGGTACCTACTACCTATTGAATACAAATAAAAATAGCACATTAAAAAAACTGAAGTAAAATATTTTCTTTAAATTTAAATGGCATACTCTAGAGATAAACCGTATTTGAAGAGTCAGGAGAAACGTGGAGATTAAAGAGCTTATCGCCAAGCCAAATTCCATGGGAGAGACCATAGCTGAGAATAAGGGAGGATCGCAATGTAAAGAAGGCATATCTTGGAGTTCTCAAAGCACGCCGACTCTGGCTGGCCTAGATATCGCTTGAAAGATGCTGTAGTTTTAGACTTGTGCGAGCTCCACTCTACTGGCACTGGTACTTGCGCGAGACCGGGACCGACGGCGTTCTCTTGTAAACTTGGGGTAGTTGATATTCCGAAAACCTGAAAGAAGCACTTTGATTCCACTTTCGATAGCCCGTAGGTCCAGTTGGTAGTGAACCTGCCTTCTGTGCTTGGGGGTGTGGGTTCGATTCCCACCTAGGCCAAACATTAATGTGACGAACATTTGTGTTTGTTCTATATCTGGGTGTTAATATGTATTATATGTATTTATAAATACATTAATGATGTATATCAGTCTCTGGCAGCCATATCACAAGCTTTTCTTAGTTTGGGGCTTAGTCAGATGACCGTGTATAAAAAAAACATTTATTGTGTGAACTGCTAGTTTGTATGCTGAATATGCTGCTGAATATGCTGCCTGAATGTTCCCCGATAGTTACAATCTGGATGTCTTCAAATCAAGAGTGAATCGGTTTCTTCTAGGCAAGCGTGCTTCATCGTAGACTGCATCATCGCTTAACATCAGGCGAGTTGGCGGCCAAACGCAAGCCTATAATTAAATAATTAAAAAAATACTTCGGGTCATTGCGGACTCTAAGGTAACAAATTTGCCGATTTAATAAACTAAAAAACTTTAAAATCAGTACACAATTCGTGAATATTATATCGCGTATATTCATACGCACAAGAACAACAAATGCAGTCGGTTGAAAATTAAAAAGCTGACTTCCTCACTAAGCGAGGTCAACCAAAATAGAAAGTAAGTACCTAACCATATTGAAATGTGTCTTTATACAATTTAATTACACTAAAACCCGGTTAAACGGGTACAAAAGGTACATTTCATCAGGAAAAAACTGGTAAAACAGATAAATCACGAGTGAAACCGCAAGGTAGAAAGAATAAAAAACAATAGAGATGCCTATACGTAGCTTAGTTTATAAATTATGAGATGTTCAAAATTTAAAAATGGAACGCATCTACACTCTAATATTATAAATGCAAAAGTCTGTGTGTAAGAGGATAAACCCGCAAGGCACATCTAAGAGAATAAACATTTCTCTACGGTTACCTTCTACATATTCTAGTTAGAGAGCAAAGCAATCTTAGCTACGTACTAAACTATGTACTAAAGATAAGCAAATGCATAGCAAACATCGTAGCTCGCAGCGGTCGTAGCACTCGTAGCGTTCATAGCGATTCGTAGCTCAGACTACGCAATGCTACGAACCTCTACAAAGTATTTGTTTAGGCGTTTTGCTTGTTTCAATTTTGGTACTTGTATACAATTTATGTGTTAGATTTTGAACATTGTATAATAAAGTTATATGACTATTTACGGGATATTTACCGTGGTAAGGTTGTGGAATGAGCTCCCGATATTTCGGCGCAGTTACATGCACCATGTTCACGGGAAGACTGAAGAATGCGGGTGGTTGGAGAACAGTTAAAAAGTTAGGTGCAGACATAACGATCTACCCTCTTTGATTGTATAATACTTCAAGTACAACTTAGTTTCAACTTATTTTTATAATGATGGTGATAATGATATCGATAAGTATTCTTAGATATTTAACACCGATAGAAAGCCAAAGTAGCTACATTTTAATTGAGATTTATTAATTACTTTCTCCAGATTATGTAATTGTAACCCCGTCTTTTAATTCAATACGCTCCTAGGGGACGGGCGGGGTCAGCCGGCAAAAGGACCGCGATCACAGCACTTTGTGACATTTTCTCCTTCCGCTCACAGAATAAGAAATGTAGAAGGGGTCGTCTTAGTTATAATAAATGAGAAAGTAAGTGCACCTGTCTATCTGTGTCATCGTCCGTTTCTTACCTCTAATGACTAATCTGACTGATCCAATCTTAATGAAATTAAGTAACAGATATATAAGCATAATTTTTGAGACACATCTACAGAGGTACGCATATAGACTGTACTAAGCCGAAAGGAGGTCATTGAGTAAAAGTTGTCCATAATGATGATTACAATAACCTCTTTCAGGCTTAAGAGTCTATATGCGTAACATGTATATTATATCATTTTGAAATGCAAATTTATTTATAAATCGAAACTGTTAAGCCATTTATAGCATAGCCAAGCAATCCAATATACATTTTCACTTGCTACGTGGTCATATATTTAACTAAGAGTTAGTTAACGTTACAAATGTTTTCAGCTAGCTGTTGCCTGTGACTTTACTCGCGTAGATGTACATATTACCTTTGAACCCCTTACTTCAACATTTTGCAAAATTTCTTATTGGACATCTACTATAAGGAATCTACCAGTCAAATTTCAGCTTCGTAGGTCAAGCAGCGTCCAAGATTTCGTGATAAGTCAGTCAGTCAGCGAATGAGTGGTATTTTGCTCTTATATACATATTTATTACATATACATATATGTCGGAGAACACCCGGTACTAGGATGTTTTTTTGAAGCTGTGACGTCATTAGTGCTGCATATACTATTTCCATCACTGGGTTCTACCAATGCAGATAAAACCTTAACTGGCAGGACTACTCTCTTCTCAGCAACTTTCTAGTTTTTAGGCTGTACCGAACTGACTTATTCACGGGGTAGGTGAAAGAAACACATGAAAGTTCTGATAATGAATTCTTGATCTTTTATTTCTGCATAGACCCTAAGAAGGTGCTCTATGCTAATGCAAATTTACCGCCACGTTCGTAAAACCCTAGACGCTTATAGAAGAAGGACAAGAAACTATAGCGCCATCACTTTATCATAATTATTACAAAATAACACTTTTCATAACACTGACTGAGCAATAAATAGTAGTTGACAAAATAGTAACGACACACTAAGTGCACCGGATAACGCTCCAAGCAAGACTGTCTGTTTCTGCACTTTGTACTGTGCTCGATGAATGCCTCAAACAGAATGAGTCCGGCTCCACAACAGCTCGCCATTATTTTATAACAAAGATGGCGTCGTGTCGTTGTGAAGTCATAACACTATTCATTAAAGATTTACAAATAGCCTACTTTACAGTAGTTTATAACTTGTTAATTAATCTTAACTATTTACAGAACTTAGCTCTTGTTAACACTTAATCAAACTTGCTTAAGCTAAACATTTAAATAATCGAAACAAGGCGCCATGTTTTTCGTTTTGCAAATCGAATATCAAATCAGCTGTCTTTTAATGTAATTATTAACTAATCAAGACAGAGATTTCAAGTAGATTTCATTTACAAATCAAGACATGAATTTAGCAATAGATAACTTTACATTTAACTAAAGATTAAATAGTCTTGTGTCATTGTTTCCTGTCCGGAAAGACAACAAAACATATTTTTACATTTTAGTTTTCGAAGGTAACTCTACACTTAAATAAATAAACTAGTTACATCAATCAGTTTGTAAACCTTTCAGGTGTTCATTTTAACGGACATTGTTGAATTTGACGTTATTATTTAGAAGCTTAAAGTTGTCTTGCGCCGACATATATGTACATTATTGTTTTCAATTTAAAAGTATTTTCAATTGACAAGCATTCTCAATTTAAAAGTTAAAAGTATTTTCAATTAAAACGTGAATCTTTATGATAAAGGTATTTCAGTAGGTAACACGCATAATTTCAGCCTATTTTCATTTTACGAGTGAATGTACTACAGACCGTGGTCGTAAACATCTGTGGATCGTATAGTTTACGAGGAGTGCTATATGCCATACATTTAAACGTACATACCTATATGTTTGATGTCATTATAAGCGCGTCTCACCTTTGCTTGTCTTCGGTGACGGATTTTCAGTAAAATTATCTCCTTTTTAACCGGCTTCGAAAAAGGAGGAAGGTTCTTAATTCGGCCCGGTTTCTTTAAATATAATTTTTATGTATGTACAGCGATTACGTTACGCCAATCGGTTATCTGCACACCAATTTGTGTGGTTTTTTTTTATCACGTAGAAGAAACACTCGAGGTGGTCCCACAAAAATTTCATTAATTAGGGATCAGTAGTTTTGTAAACCAGCTCAAATAATAGCTAGAGCGCCTACAAATTTCGCGATAACAAATCACTACAATAAATATAAAAAAATAAAAATCGGGACGTTTTTGCACACACGGTCATCTGACCCCAAACTAAGCAAAGCTTGTGATATGGCTGCCAGAGACTGATACACATACATATATATTTTAAATACATACTTAAATAGATATTAACAACCAGATATAGAACAAACACAAATGTTCATCACATAAATGTTTGTCCTAGGTGGGAATAGAACCCACGCCCCCAAGCGCAGAAGTTAGGTTCACTACCAACTGGAACAACGGGCTTTCAAAACGATACGTTCCTTTTGTCTTTTGTTCGAGTCAAAACAAGGCGTTATTCTTACATGGATGTGTACTCGTATCTATAAATAAAGACCTGTGTAAAAATATTATTTTGTTCTTTGTAGTGGCATATTAATTTACTATGTTCGTGTTTAGTGGTTTTTTGAAGTCGGTTTAAAAAAAAAAACATGTTATACGGAGTACAAGTTATAGGTACTTTAGGTTATGTATGAGTGAATGGGGCAGTACTCAAATGTATTTTTTAACCTGATGGCGCAAAACCTTTTATGTATGTTTCCACCAAACGTCTCCACCGATTCTGAAAATTATGTTTCGATAGGTTCTTCTATAAGTTCAGGGATGGTCACTGATGGTCACGCTGGTCACGTCATCATAAATACTAGATGGTGACCCATACAAGTAAATGTAGGCTATAATTTGAGAATTCAACGTGTAAAGAAGTCAACGTTGTTCAAAAAGGAAAAAAGTCAGCATTAGGAAGAAAGAAAGAAAGAAAGAAAATACATTTTATTCCACACCTTTACAAAAACCTATATCTAAAGGACACAATAAGTGACGAATGGGTATCAGTGGAATCAGTGTCAGTGTCGCATTACAAGCTTTCAACATGTTATGAAGTCGACAAAATGGACCCACAAGTCAAAAATTATAGGTTGAATAGGTCTCTTAAAATAGAAAAATAGATTTGTTACAAAGTTTTTGGTCAGGTTTGCCGTTTGCGAAAGATCACACGCCATAAAGAAGGTTTTTTAAAAGAAAAATAAACTTGTTTTTCCAAACCAAACAATAAAACAAAAGAGTTTGTTGATTATAAGGTAAAAATGTATTTTTTTTAAATAAATTTATTAATTCCAATTGCCGATGCATTCGTGCATATTATATTTCCTTAGATGAAACAAGGTAAAGAAAAAGGGCTTCTTTTCCTTCTAAATATTCCTAATAAATCGATACACGAGAAATTTCTATACTAAATTTTGAGAAAGATTCATAGGCCGCGCTTTGAAACATAAAAAAATACAAATTATTATTCGGTCTTGCAGAGAACCGTTTAAATTGAGAGGTCTTTTCCGTATTTCATTGCTCTTTTTATTTGATGTTCTTTTTTATTTCATTTCTCCTGTGAAACACTTCACTTTCAAAGCTTTTATATCGTCAATACGCCTAACAGAAAATTACTCCAGAAACTTTGAGTGCTGGACGCAGAGGAAATGTAGGCAAAGGAACGATCAAACCCAACATTAAGTAAATACGAAAAAACATCCATATGCAGTAAAAGCATACCCAATAAGTTTATTGAAAACAAACCTGTTTGGTGTGATAAAAAATAGACAGTTTCCAAACGAGAAAAAATACCAAAACAATGCACTGTAGACTGTATCTTTCGACTATACACTCATTGATTTCGATTTATTTATTTTTACAACAATACTACAGTTTGGAACGAATTCTACATTATATTTTCATAAGAATCTGCTCCGATATTTTTCATAGACGACTCTTGAGAGAATCACAATAAAAGGCAATATTATTTCTCATACGAGACGATAAGTAAATATACTACTAGCATACTTTCGAATCACAGATTTTACCTGTATGTTGGAGAATATGTATTTTAAGCACACTGGAATAATGTTAAACCGTATAGGTATATGTTGAAAATATTGAAAAAAAATATTTTTTTTGTAACAATCTTTGTACGTATGAATAGAATAGAATAGAATAGAATATCATTTATTGATCGGCCGACTACAACATCTTAGTATAATTAAATATTATGAGTTGGGCATCATACCGATCTCGTCGTGTCACAAAATGTATAATTAATAATTTAGTATTCAGCTGTAAAAGGGCTATAGTATAAATAATAATTATATAAGAATAAAAAATTAAATTAAATAGGTAATTTTCATCAAACAGGCTCTAAATGGCCATAGTCATTATTAAAAAACTCCTTAATCGTATATATTGACCTGTCTAACAAAAGCACTTTGACGGCGTTGGAGAATTGTATTTCGCTCGTAATGGACTTTATAAATTCTGGAAGTTGATTAAACAAATTTTGACCCATAATCATTGGTTTCTTATTCGTCATGTTCAATCTTGGGTATGTTGTCTCTAATAATATTTTATTATTTCGTATGGCCCGCTTACTTTTCACATGTTTTATTTTACATTCATGTATATGTTTTTTAACATATTTGAGTACTTCTAAAATGTATACAGATACTGACGTTAATATTCGTAATTCTTTAAAATGCCCTCTGCATGTTTCGTCAAATTTACCACCGACCAAAACTCTTATGGCACGTTTTTGCATCTTTAGTACTCTCTCATAATCAGTGGAACTTCCCCACAATATTATTCCGTATGACAAAGTAGAGTGGATATATGCATAATAAATATCTTTTAAATTATCTTGTGTAGTCATTGCTTTGAGTTGCTTCATCGCATATATACCTTTTGCCATTTTCTTGCAAGTTACATCTACATGATGTTTCCACTTCAGGGCTGGGTCAATTTCGAACCCTAGTAGTCTCACAAGATTCGATGAGGTACATGTTGTGTCATCTTGCAGAATGACAGAAACAGGCGCTCGGTCCGAGGATACGGCATTGAAGAACATTATGTTTGTTTTATCTGCGTTAAGTTTTAGTCCATTAAACTTAAACCATTCGCCAAGCTTGTGCATGGCATCTCTAATGTTAGCTTGAAGTTCTTCCGTCGTATCCGCTGACAAAACTATTGTTGTGTCATCTGCATATTGTACTATTTTTCCGGGTATATTAAGGCTGGAAACATCATTAAGAAAAACGAGAAATAGTATATTTCCCAGAGATGATCCTTGAGGAATACCTATATTAGTTATTTGCGATTTAGATCTAAATGTTTTATAATTTATTTTAATTCCAACGGTTTGTTCTCTATCTGTCAAAAAGGATTTCATCAGTTCTAGGCTTTTTCCTCTGAAACCATACACCTCAAGCTTCTGAAGTAGAAGTTCATGGTTGACAGAATCAAACGCTTTGGACAGATCTACAAACACAGCTGCTACCTTTTTCTTATTTTCTAAGCCCTCATATGTACATTCATCACATATCATTAGGCACTCCATCGACTCTAAAGGCACCCCACGCTATAATATGTTTGCCGGCAAATGGCAGCGCCTGGAAGCAAAAATCCGATTGATCAGGCTGAGTGCAGTGGCCGTGGCGTGCCTTGAAAAAATCCCAATGTCCAGCAGTGGACTAAGATAGGCTTATTATGATGATGTTTATTTATGAGTACACTGATTGATTTCTACGATATTTTGATCAAAAATATTCCAATACCGTTAGCCTAAAAAGTTATGCTAGCTTTGAGTTTTGATAGGCTTCATCGACTGTCAATTAATAAAAAATATTTGATATCAAATAACAAACACCGATAACGGCTCACGGCAGCCGTCCAAATTCAGGAATTACTTCACACGGGTTGAAAATATATTTACTTTTGCATTATCTCCTTAAGTCCTCAGTAAACAACGACACAATGGAGATTTAATTACTCGACGGGAATTAAAATTTAACTAGAAAACATGCTTTACAAAAAAGGCTGAAAAAAAGTTTATACCCGTTCTAAAAGCATTCATTTTGCGCAGCTTTTTAATGCTTTCAAATAACGGGTTGTGCAAATAGTGGTAACAATGTCACGGCTGGAGAGGGGTCGCGCACGGTCCTGTCCAAACACCACCGGTTTCCTACCGCTTGTGTACCGCTTTTAGCTAAACTGCTAGCAAATCCCTCATTATGTTCGACAACCTTTACTTATTCATGGTGATTTGTGTTCCTAAGTTTGTTCGTCGTTTTAGTGGTCTCTGCTTGAGGACTTTCAAGCAAACGCTAAAACTCGAAGTTTGTGAATAAAGCATAACATACGATGTTGACCCTTCAATGTAATGTTGTAGGGATATAAATAAGTACTATTTTAACCTTATTCCATGAGAATAGTATAGTATCCTAAATATACTAATACATCAATTAAATCACATTAATATTGTCATATTGTATTTTTCTATCGATAATTAATTCATATAATTAATATCTGAATAAATTATGAATTCACCAACATATACTGGGCCAGCATGGTAGATTAAAGCCCATCCTCTCTCTCTCTCTCTCTGAGAGAAAACCTATGTTCCAGCAGTGGAAACATGATAGGCTGATAAAGCTGATGATGATGATAGATGCCAATCTGCACAACGGTTGTTTATGACCGGCATCATGCTGAGTTGGGGCCGGTTTGTGACAAAAAAATATAAGAAGTTCTTATTTAGTTTTATTTTTAATTTAATTTTATTTTTCCGTGTATATTGTGTTATTGTATTTTTTTGCCACAAATAAATTATGTCTATGTCTATGTCAATAAACTATGTAATTTTCATTTAATTGCTTATGGGAACGTTTGTGTGTATATTTATCCGTACAACCAAACTCCGTAGCAACCAAACGAATTTAAATGATATTTGGTATGGAGGTAGTTTATACCCTGGCTTTCTTATCAAAGAAAAAATAAACAGATTCTGTAAGATAGCGGATAAAACTGCACGGCACTGCTACTCATTATCAAATTCGAACTTAATATATCCGAACGTACTATATTCATGGTTTACTAATGTTTACAACACAGTTGTGAACCAGACCGAACCGTAACTAGCGAGGCAGCTAACATTCTAAGCACATTTTACCACCTGGGTGCAGCAACAAAGCAAGACATTCCGGAATTAATATAGAGTTCATTTTACGGCCTATCCGAAAGCGAATAACTTTTTGTTTAACGCGTCTCTGTTTTAAGTTGCGCTTAACATAGAGCCCAGCGAGGGAGCGGAGTCCAAACTTTTCTGAAGAGGCAGTTTGAACGACTCCGGCTTAATTAGGCCGTGGACCGTTTCATTAGAAAAATTAATAAGCATCGCGGCCGGTTCCACCGATGAACGTTAATGAGAGGCGCCAAATGAGAACGAAAAACTCTTTGCAAAGGAAGTGACAAATTGCTGACATTTGACAAGATAATTAACGAGCTAAAGGTTCAAGTATACCAGAAATCGATAAGTGCGTGTTGAACGAGTTGGATGTTCGGGATTCCTTTGACACCCAAGTGCAATCCCGTAGAACAAATGCCGTCGGCTGTAGCTATACTATCGGGTGACTGCAGCGGCCGGTTACTTTGCATGCAAAGGGTTCCGATTCAATTCCTACCTCAGAGCAAATATTTGGCCGCCGTAAGACAAGTATTTGTTTCGGATCTGGGCTTGAGGTTTGTGTTTGCGCTGTGTCGGCGTTTTAAGATAACTTTAGATAGAATATTCACGTGTCAAGAATGTGTTGCCCTTGCCAAGGTCATTTAATGTTCAGGCATAATAAGTAGACATTGAATATAAACACATTAACGGGTTAATCGCGTGCATTTTATATTAGTATAATTCTTGACATTTCGAACACTGCATTGTCCAATTTGTCCATGGTCACGAGTTAACCAGATAACAGATGTCTAAAGTGCGCCGAGTTGCAGTAAAACAAAAATATAGTTGTAGTTTTTTTTAGTTGATTGTAAATTTAGTTTAAGGTATGATGGGACTGACGTGCCATTGTTGGCAAAAGTCCCCAAAATAAATACAGAATAAAAAAAAAAAAAGAAGTGGTTTACATTTAAGGATCCTTGCAAATAGTATCACCAAACGAAATTTTATGAAGATCAAGTTATGTAAATGAGACTGGCAGAAAAATCTTCTTCAGAAACAGTGAAGCGTTTTAAGCGCACCCAATCTATTACCAAAATGCCTTTGCAATAAACTAGTATATCAAACGTCGCCCTAACAAGGCGGACAGATGGCGTCACTCAAAATAACGATATTAAGGACACGTGTATCGATGAGGGGATGGGTCCGCCGACACAAATGATCGGCAAAATTTCCCCCGGGGTCCGCTCGCCCGCGCCCGTCCGCTGTCTCTCACTGTTTTATTTTCACCGGGTACGAGTAGGGCTACCCATAACTTTTGAGAATGTGGTTCATAACACCGACATTGGCAGCCGAGCATCGCCAAAATTGCGCTTGAGTAAAACTTTACATGTCATACCTTCTGCATACTTTCAGGGATTCCAGAACAAACTCCTTTATATAGATCTTTTAACAGGTAGTTTTTGTCGCTGTGTATAGCATCAAGGATCGGTGTCTTCTATCATATTTCATACTATAATATTATAAATGCGAATGTCTGATTGTTTGTTTGTTCTTATTGCACGCAGCAACAGGACAACGAATCGGCGGGATTTTTTGCACAGAGACAAATAGAGGGCCGGATAGAAACATTAAATACTTTTCACACCACCTGCTCGATAATGGCCAATTATACGTCATGCAAACCAAGCCTAAAGTAAACAAGTATTGCCCTACGTCCTAGCCGGGCAATAATGTACTGAGTTTCATTATAACCCACTGCTCAACTATACATTTTTGTTTGTTTTAGTGAGTGTTGTTTTAGTATTTATTGGTGTTTTGTGTATTTAGTGTAGTGTTTCTATTGTGTAGTTTTTTTCTCTAGTGTGTGTTTAGTGTACCCCTAGTGTATATATTTTGGGAGTAGTATTTTTCCCTAGTGTATTTTTATGGAGTGTGTTTTATGGTGTATTTTCTATTATATGAGTTAAGTGTGTTTCTGAGTGTGTAGTGAGTATGTGCGTGTTTTGTAATGTGTTTGTGTTTTTTCTAGTGTATTTTTGTTGTGTAATTTTGATTATTTTAATGTGTTTGGTGTATTATGTGTATTGTGTTTTTAGAGTAGTGTTTTTCGTGTATGTTTTAGTGTGTTTTTGTGAATCTAGTGTATTTTTGTGTATCTAGTGTATTTTTGTGTATCTAGTGTAGTTTTGTGTATCTAGTGTATTTTTGTTGTTGTGTGTTTAATAGTGTATTTCTCTAGTGTAGTGTGTTTTTTTTATATAATGTTAAGTGGCGACAGTGATGTTTCTAGTAATATATCTTTTTATTGTCTCTCAGAATGTGTGAAAAGTAGAGTATTTCCCTCAGGGATAAAGGTGTCTTCGTCTTGGGCGTGCTTGAATCCTGAGCGTAATGAAGGGCGTCTATTCTTCGCTCGGGAGTTCTCTGGACTCCCTCGCTACGCCCGGGATTCAATATGACGCCCGTGACATAAGACACTGCTTTATCTCCTCGGTGAATAATCTACTATTTTATTCCGGAAAATTTAGGTACGGTTCCTTAGAAAATACAGGTAAAACCACGGGGCGTAGCTAAGATGTAATAAACTTGTTTGAAAGAATCGAGGTTCAGGAATTATAGCATGCTCTGACGCCCAACCAAACCCGACGAGGACAGTTTTTGGGAGAAAGATGTCCGGACACCAGCCTGTGAGGAGCAAGACAGAATGCTAGAGGGAGTTTTTGGTGCATTTTGCTATAGATCCCGGTACCCTCTGTCAGACATACCACTGGGATTTTTAACGGGTGCAATCGCACGTAACTCATTTGCAACTCAACGCAGCCATAACATAACATACAAATGTAACTAGAATATAAGTTATTACCTGATATGTAATGAAAATACCCAACCGATATTTAAGCCATGATATTTAACTATGGATGGTCAGCGCCCAAACATATCGATCTAATCTACAAGTTACATTTTATAAGAAATAGTTTCTTAGAACGTAAGTCTTACTTACGATACCGAATCTTTCTCGCCAGCCCTGGACAAGGACGCGTTATCTCTACACACATGTAAGCACATACTCACACATAAATTGTTAAGCATCGAGTGGTGTCCGCGACAATTTCCCACGAGTACGGGCGCCGATGCCGGACGACCGATATTTATTTTTATCTACCACCGGTAATTACTGTACGAGGAAAATACTCCGTCACTTACATGTTTATACTGTTGTATGTGTTCATACGTATCTAAGAGTCAATGCTGACTGACGCGTCGAGGCGGAGTGGCCGCAGCCCAACGGCTGTGGAAAAGTCAAGTCGTTACGGTTTGCGCCTGGTTCGAAATGGTACTTCATTGACCGAACGAAGATCTCAAGTTTTTGGGATTCTTTAGTTTTGTAGACTAGTAGTTCGTTTAATTTAATAGAAATTGGTTCCTTCCAGCAACTTTTTAACGCGGGCTCGAAACAGCGCAGTGCGGAAAATCACGCGAACGTGAACATTAACACGCCGAGATACGGTTTGCGGTCGCGCTACTTTTCACAATCACCTAAACAGAATCGCATAAAACAGGTAGCCGTGGCCGTAAGCAGTTGGTCGTAAGGCTCCAGCCTTACGGCCAACTGCTTACGCAGTATCAAACTAACGTTAAACCTTAACGCGCCGAGATACGGTTTGCGGTCGCGCAACATTTTTCATCACCTAAACTGGATTGCTTTAAACAGCTAGTGTAAGGCCCCTGGTTTTTCGAAAATATAGAGGTTGCAAGTGTATAGTTTTGGCGAACAACTAGATAACTAATGCTTAGAAAAGTCGAAACGCGGTAGAAGCCCGGTGCGATGCAATAGCGCACCAGACATTGAGTTATACAGCGATCGGGAGTAAAATAGATGTTAATATTTGTAGGTATAACAATTTAAAAAAATAATTAAATTTTCATAATTTTCGATTATCAAGCTCTTAACCCAATAAGCACAGCACAAGCGAAGACGTTGATCTAAAAGAAATCTATTCAATCTAGACTTGAAAATTCCTAAATTGTAATTTAGGAAAGTTTTCGGAAACAAGAAGGACGGCAATGAGAATAACAATAACAATCTTACGAGAAAGTGCCAAAAACTGCTGATATGGTTTTACCGGTGACTTAAACCAGTATAGCTACAGTCATAAACACCAATTCAAAGTTAGAAGTCGTAAATGTATGTAGGTGAGCATTACCTAACGTTCACGCAATAAATTGTGTGATAAAGATTATCTATCGCGAAAACTAAAGCCACCTCGAACTTTAATCTTTAAAACATAACTCCCTGCTCGATACGTAATTTTATAATCTTATCCCCTAGAAATTCATACGGTTAATGCGAAAAGTTTCAGAGCAGATTATAAAGGCCCGAAAGTGAGTTTATTGTGTTAGAAAGTTATGCTCTCGATAAAGGCTCCCCGAAGCATACCTACATTTGCCATGATCGGCTTTGGGCGCGGCCTAAGTTTGCTATAACTCGATATCGGGACCCTTGTAACCAAGTTTGCGAATTAGAGCAATCTGTCATACGTCGAAACACAGCTATGGCTCGAGATCATAAATATCCCTTTGAATAAATAGCCCTCGGATAACGCAATCAACGTCTTGGGAATTCCTAATACAAATCAATATGTGACTTGAATCGAGAAAGGGCTCGAGGCATTGTTAGCTAACTACTCGATGCTATTCAATCACATAATTCGAGGAATTGATTCTTGTTAGTCTGTCTATAGAGTTCCGCAATCAATCTTTTCATCTCTGATATTCCAATGTCAGTTTTATTTATTTTTAACCTTCCGTACAGCTTTATGAAAAGCCCAACCAAGAGAACCGATGCAGCTTCGCGGCGTCTAAACGGTCGTAGAAAAGTCAACTATAAATAGGACTTTCCAGCAAGATTTGGGCGTAAAGATGCCATCCTGACGGCCAGTAGGTATAAATATTTATACCAATGTAGTCAATTGGTATACGAGAAAATAACTATACTCTGTTCTTGTTTTCTTTAAATTTGGCACCAGCAGTATATTCTAAAATGTTGAATAAAAACCGTGAAATCTATATACAACGAATGGGGCAATCGTTTTTTTTTTTTCATCTTTCTCTATCCATATGTACGTAAATAAATATGTATGAATATAATATTCTTTACGGTTCAAATCTGGGAATTGATTTCTCAACCACTTCCAAATTCTTATTGAGCTGCAATTTTACAGGTAAGTGTGGTTCCAAAGACACTAGATGATTATGGTACCATTAAACTGATCTGAGGATGGAGCCTGAAGAAGGGCACTGGAACTTCCTAATCGCCAATAAACGGCCCGTCAAGTGAATGATAAATTTTTTTGTTTGTTATCACGAGTACTTTTCAATAGACATCATAGCGACAGTCTGATGATGAAGCAAAGTGATCACTTGATCTTTTTAATGGCAAACAGTAAACCCGTCGATTTGTGCTAGTTTTTTTGTCATCGTGACCATGTTTCATTATCCATGATGGCGAGCAAAAAAAAAGTTTTAAAAGTTTTTAATGTGATAATTATTTCACGTTTTCCCACTAGAGTAATAGCAAATGGTGCAGTCCATTAGTGGAGTGATCATCGGGTAAAGTCCTATGCCAGTTTCAAGCGCAAAGTTACCCGTTAATGTGGCGCTCGTGGTGTTCGCAGCTAGGTCGCGGCGGGCCGGCGCGCCGCCGCCCGCATGCTATCAGCTGGCCGGCGCAGCCATCTCGCCCGCGCGCGCTTCCTCTCACCGTCCCGCGCCTGCGCACACAACAGCCACAACTTAACAACACACAATAAATGTAGCACAAATCTAAAACCTCACTAAGATTTTGACACAGTTACGCTTAGGAGCCCGTTTCACGTTTGCCTGTGAAAATGTTTTGTAAGAATTCAAACGGATTCATATATTCAAATTACACATTACTACGAGAGAAAGTAATCTAACAATAATATGATAAATTCGAAAGTGTGTAATTGTTGTTTTGTTTGCTTGTTCCTCTTTCTTTTTTGATTCTTTTTCATTCCTCTTTTCACTAATCAACGTATTTTGTTGCATATAGTAAGTTGTGGGCCGAAGAATGGCATATGATACTTTTTATCCCGAAAATGTTTACAATTCCTGAAGGAATGTCTACACTTACATACATTTACTGCCAAAATAAAACTCCTGATTTTTAACCTAGTCGGTTAAAAAGTGCTAATAAGGAAAACTGGATGAGAACAAAGAGCTCGCATGTACTCCATCTAGACAGCCACAGCTCTACACAGTAGATAAATCCTACTAATATTATAAACGCAAAAGTTTGTATGTGTGGATGTATAGATGTATGGACGTTTGTTCCTCTTTCACGCTGCAATGGAACAACGAATCGACCTGATTTTTGCATGGGTATAGTTCAAGAGCCAGAGAGTGACATAGGTTACTTTTCATCATCATCGCCATTTTTCATCGCTACGCGGGTGAAACCGCGGGGCGCAGCTAGTATGTATATAATGAGATGTCTATATGAGATAAAGACTACGCAAGGAAAACAGCACACAATACTGTTTACTTAGTATCTTTAAGGAAAATTTTCCGCAAGCTTCGTACAAACGTGTGTATTGTTACTATGGTAAATTCATGTTTCACGTCACTTTTTCAAACCCCAATAAATTCAACTGGAGTGTATTTAGAAGTCAATACGCGATCAGATTTATTTCGAGGCGAGCTTAAACATTACCTACACGTTTTATGGCAGCTTTTACTACCGATTTACTGGTAAAATCTAGAAACATTTCGGAATGTTTATTTGGCCGAGTAGCTCCGACTTTAGCTAATAGTTTAACCAACTTCGAAACGTTCCAGCATCAAGTCTACAAAATCAAGAATTCATTGCTCAGCTACATATTACCTACACATAAAATGTTAGTGCCGAAGGTGGTGCAGGCATCCTACAGATTGCCACGAAGCTATGTTTGCTACGAAGCTACAGATTCCTACGAAAGTTGCTACGAGACTACGAGATTTGATACAAAGCTACGATGTTGCTACGAAACCACGAGATTTGCTAAGATGCTACAGAGTTGCTACAAGACTAAAAAGGTACGGAAAAGGTTAGCGATGCGGTGCATAATAAAATGCAAGCGGTAAAAACGTAACAGCGTCGATAGTAGATCGATGTTAGCAGGCATGAGTGCAAGGTTATGGCCTGAAAGGTGGCTGGGGTCATCTTACGAGTGGTGACATGAGTTCTACCTAGGTATATCCATCCCTAAATAAATTGAGGTCGTGAATAAAAATATCTACGGGCAAAGGATAAAAATAAGAAATAGTACATGACGCGGCGAGATGAAGGAGACTATAGTGTATTGATACGAGCTACTTTTATGCTTTTAGCGTAATTAAATTAATATGCACAATTACAACATATACTACATTAATATTACACATGTGCTCATAAAGTATGAAATATTAACAAACTATGCAATTATCTTGCTTTGCTTAGTTTGGGGTCAGATGACCGTGTGTGCAAAAAATGTTCCGAATATTTATTTATTTATTTATCACTAGTTGTTCGCCCGATCTGACCTCACGACACCTGTATCTTCGTTCAAACTTAAAATTTATCTCTCAAGGTATTATTGAACAAATATATAAACTCGCAAACAAAAATACAAATGCCAATCTGTTTCGTAGATGTAAAAATATGATTATATAGTAATTGACATGTTTTTCTTTCTTTCTCTTCTATTTTTTTCTAAATAATTTAGATATAAAATAAGCAAATAATACAAATATTAAGATAACTTTTTAACGTTGAACAAAACTTGTTTCTTGTCCACATTTGTACGCTGAATCTGACAAGGAGATGAGATACAACATTTCAATTTGTACTTGTATTCAAGTTAGCATTCCAATCTTGGCTACCGCAACCAGCAACCGGTAACCGCGACCAACAGATCGACCAGCGGCAGCGACTACGTCACGCGAACCACTGCTCAGTATAAATTTATATGGAGTGCTAAACAAAGGAAGCGTACACGTCACGCGACGCGGTCGCTTGCATTGTTAAGCACTCCATATAAATTTATACTGAGCTGTTGTGGCTGCCGGTCACGGTCGCCGGTCACGGTTGCCGGTCACGGTCGCCGGTCACGGTCGCCAGTCGCGGTTGCCGGTCGCCGGTCGCGGTCACGAAGATTAGAATGCTACCTTTACTTGTATATGTGTACCGTGTTTTGATAAACAAATTATTTGATTTACCTAATTTTATATTTCTGTTTTGGCATAATTAGTTGTTAAATAAATAGGAGAAACCATTTACTTCTGACACACAATATCTGAATAGTTGCTGAGCCTCTGGGATGAACGTATTAGTTTATTTTATATAATTCTCTAATAATTTAATTAGTAAAAAATAAATAACGCGTACTAATCCGAGATTTAAATTTTTTTTAGACTTTGATTCCAAAAGGATGGCATGTGTCCACTCAAAATAAGCTATTTAAATTAGTTTAGGAGCCTAATACTAAAATGGTTTATTTTATTATTCGCTATTCAGTTTCTTACATCGTCAGTTTAGTGCATCGTATGCAAAAAAAAACTGGACCGTTGGCTTCATATTTTTTTTAAATAAGGACTTTTATCAACAGCATTCCGTCTTTATCATCAAATTAACCCCAGTACATCATGGTGTAGTGTCATCAGTACTACATAATGTGTGCCAAGTTTCAATAAAATCAGTTCACAGGTAAAAAATCCACCATTCTCTATTTCTACCCCTATGGATGTTTTTTATATTCAAATGAAACCAACTTGGTTGTATACCTAGTTCAATAAAATAACATAAAAATCGGACAACTACATTTTTGTTGTGATCTTCATTAATATATATATAAATATGTTTTCATTTGTTAAAAAAAAGGAAAACTTTATATTGTCTATAAAGACAACAGTCTTTGTAACTCGGTTGGCTGTCCTCGTTCTTTTTTTCTCAACAGAAAGCAGATAATTATCGATATTGGCAATAGAACCAGTATGGCTAATGGTAGGCACTACTGTTTCCGCCGTAAAAGCACCCGTTTTATGGTCGCTCTTGACGTCCCAACCAATTATTTATCCAGCCTCCTTCACAATTAGTTGGGCACTAGACACCGAAACCACAGAATTCAATTTAAACAACAAATAGCGAAAACTGGCGAAGTGGCGAGTTAAAATAGGTGTCGGAAATAGGTAAAGTTCACGGTACACTGGCGTGCGGTGAAACACGCGGCCGTCACTAACTTTGTTTGCAGATAACTCAGTCATATTCCGACTATTGTTTATGAAAATCGACTATTATTTGCACTCTCTACAAATACAAGGTTCTTTGTTCAAAAAGGTTAAAAACTGACAACGAAATTTTAGGTGGATCATATTTCATTTTATTTATACAATAAACATTCAAAAAAGAATGCAGTGCAGAGGGTTTAGCAAAACACGATAAAAAGAGTGACGGAACTGAACTGGAACTAGGCAGGATACATGGTAAGACGTGATGAGGGGAAATGGTGTACAACAGTAACCGCGTGGTGGCCGAGACTAGGTTGGCGGAACCCGGGCCCACTAAGGATGAGGTAGACCGACGACATCAAAAGAACTGTTGGAATCGAGTGGATGGGAGTGGTGAGAGGACGGAGAGAGTGACAAAGGGAGACCTATACCCAACAGTGGGTCATTCAGGGAAGATGATGATATTTCGCAAAAGATACACTTAAATAAAAAAGTATGTACCAAACCTCGCTTTCATTTTAGATGACATTCAATATATAATAAAATGTCACATATGCGAGTACAATTTTTTTTTTCATCGTCACTTTACTCGTCACTATTTTGTATTTTTGATGAATTGGACCAATTATCGCCTCCTCATTTATCAGTATTGGTTGAGGCGCTTAGGTTTTAGTTGGGAACATACACACATACAAATACATACACGTTAAATGCAGACTTCTATTAGGTAAAGTTCACGGTACCTACGCTTACGTGCGGTGAAACATGCTGACTTCACTAACTTTGTTAGCAGATACTAATTCATATTTCTAGTCTATTGTTTATGCGACTGTAGAAATAAAACTCTTGTTTATAGGAAACTTCCAATGTTTAAGATGATAAAGCAAAATGTTCTTACGATTCTGAACACAGATATCCGGAATTATATATACCTAGATCGTTACATGATGTGCAATTGGTATCGGATGAGCTCTATTATGGATTAAGAAATTTTTGTTGAAATAAAATAATTTCTGTTTAAAAAAATAATAAGTATTGGGACTCTACATTATTTTTAATCAAAATACCTCACACCAATGAGGGTGGTATGGTCATGTCTGACCAAAACCTCTTTAAAAATAAAGATTAAAAATAAAAATAAAGTGTCAGCTTTCCTATTTGTCTCAAGACAAACTTTCTAGATTAACCAATTTTTTTGCCCATGCCCATGTTTTCTCATGAAACCAATCTGTGAAACCACGTAGAGTTTTTGTCATTGCAACATGGTCGTACCGTCGAGCGAAAAGTATTTGCCCAAAGATTTTAAATGCGCGATAAGTCCTGATCAAAGACGTTATAAAACACGGTTGCTACGTTCTAAAAGAAATATTTTTTTCAACGTATACTAGGCGCAAGAGTTAATCGCTTAAGTTCCACTACATATTTTTGTTTATGTATGAAAGAAACATGTTGTTTAACATAGCTAGTGGTCATTTAGACGCACCAGCCTTGCTTTCTTCTATCAGATTTAATGTTCCCACTAAACGCACACGTCATACTAAATTGTTTTCATCCGGCTTTCACTATAATCAATATGCTAGAAACGCACCTATCCCCCGCTTATGTGTAACTTTTGACAATAAATTCTCAGATTAAGACATTTTTAACACTTCTAAATATATATTTAGACGCGACGTTATTGAAATACTTACAGAAGTCGACAAATAACCCATGCATGGTTCAAGGAAATATTTTGTTATTTTTATCTTTTATTATTATATATATATCATCCATAATTATTATATTAATACGTACAATATATACTATACATCGTATATTATAGATGTTTTAAATTTTTATTCAATATAATAGTTTGCGATTATGTATAGTTTATGTAGGTATATATATTTAAGTAAATTTCATCATCATTACCAGCCTTTCACGGTCCCACTATTGGGACACAGGACCTCTCAGTGAGAGAAAGGATAGGCCACCATTCTGGCCCAGTGTTGGCTGATGTCATTAAAATTGTATGGTTCTTGGGTATACCGGTTTCATTACGATGTTTTCCTTCACTGCTTTTGAGCAATGACATTAGATTTTTTTTTATTACCTGCACTTTTTATAATCATGAGACCTAACCATAATTTTTAACTAGTATTGGTTTTTATGTGCTACTTATGTATAAATGTGCTTAATTTTGTTAATTACCTTTATTATCAACTTATTGAAGCTTAAGTTATTTAGCGCTTAGTATGCAACACATATATGATTTTTAGTAGTGATTTTCGACATTGTTACTAACACTATTACTGACCTATTAATGGCTGTATTTTTAAATAACTATTTAATACTTAGGTATATATTTTTGTGCTGTTGGTCTCGAATAAAGATAAAATAAAAAAAAAGAGGCGAATTAAAGGCTTGGAACAAAAGTATGGTGTAAAGAAGCAGGCTACGAGAGTTATTTGGTACATTAAAAATAACCATGTAGTGTCGAATCAGATACAAAAACAAATAGTCACAAGGATTACGAAAATACTAGCTGCGTCACGCGGTACCACCTGCGTAGACATTCCCTCAGGATCCTTAAGAAACCTTGCAACATAGAATAGGTACTTTTCATATTATAGATGATGGTCACGGATCGTGATCACATGTTCCACGATTCGTGACAATGTATCTTTTTTTTAATGATAACATTTGTATTCAAAGTATTCATATATAAGTAACAAAAAAACCGGACAAGTACGAGTAGGACTCACGCTCTGAGGGTTCCGTTAGATGGAACACTCAGAAAGCGAGTCCAAACAAACAAACAAAAAAAGTTGAAATATTGAAAGACAAACTTAACTTTGTAGTGGACAATAAGGTTCTTCGATACATTCCAACTACAAAATGTAAGTTTGTAATATCAAAACAATTATTTTTTGATGATTTAACTTCAAATTTATAATTTTCGGATTTATTTCTTTATATGCGCTGTGAGACCTTGCCTTTTGCTAAATTTCATGATTCTAGGTCAATGGGAAGTACCCTATAGCGAAAGTTTAAAAATTACTAGTACCCTATAGGTTTAGATTTCCTTGTGAAATCGCAAAATAAGCGAAAATATGCGACATATCTTTTAATCGTGTAAACTTACAAGTTTGATTTTTTTCACTGCTGAAAGAACCAACAACTTGATATGTTTACGTATTCTTGAGAAAAATGGTCTTGACAGACGGACAGATGGACAACAAAGTGATCCTATAAGGGTTCCGTTTTTTCCTTTTGAGGAACCCTAAAAAAGATATTAAAAATGTTTTATGTAACATGTTAAATTACTGCGATGTATAGAGCCAGGCGAGCGAGTGTAGATGTATTTACTTAACCCAACTAAGCACTTGCATTCGGTTAGAGTTTACAAACAATGTACAGCATTACAAAGATCAGTTAACTAATTACGCTGACTATAAAGAAGGCGACGATATTGAAAATTCTTCCGAGTTCAAAGAGACAAAGGGAAAATAATTCATCGTCAAGCTTAAAAATAGGTGTATAGCGAAGCATGAGCAATATAGGGAGAATACTTCTAACTTTTATTACGGCCTTCCGCGAGCTCTCTGTTTATGTCGCCTTCCGTTTATTACGGAGACGAGATATTTTTTATGAACCTTTGCAAGCGTACACCTATAAAATATCGTTTATCTATTTAAATGTAAAATTGTTCTCTTACATTATGTTTTCGGAGTACAAAGGGAAATACGGTATCAGTATCTCCGCTCCACTAGTTTTGATATTACAATGCGCAGAGAACAGACGAAAAGGAAACAAAGGGAGCCGAGAGCCCGGAAACAAACTAATACTCAACCATTACAGCTTTGAAATGCTACATAGAGACCTGTGATAGAAACATTCGATATTTGGAAAGGTGAACTCAACAAATACACATTTACGTCAGCACTCTGATTTAAAAGTTGTGTTAACATTTGAAATTTCCGGCGCGCCGGCCATTTGGCGTCGGTCACGTACGAAACAGACGACATTTTATCTGTACCGAACTGGTTCTGACACACACTCATTCTCCAAAATGTTTTCGTTGTTCCGCCGTGACTGGCAAAATACACACACAGTGTTACATGGAACGGTGGTCCTAAGTCGAAAAGAGGTCATTGTACTCATCATTATGAACATTTTTGACCATGGGACTAACCCCAACAATTAAACTATACGTAACTACATGTTTTGGTGTGAACAATAAGGAGTTTTATGTCTATCTGAATCCCGAAATCGTGATAAAAATATCAGCGGTTCCATACATTGTTTAAGGAACAGCTGATTTTTGTGGCGTTTTCAGGGTTGGTTCCATTGTAAAAGTATATGATAAAGATTTCTTAGGTTTTGCGTTTACTGTTGAAATTAAACACTTTTAACGTATTGTAACGCTTGTTTTTTACACTATTTTAATAACTGACGTTTCGAAAAATTTGCTATCCTGTCAACATGTCGCCACGGACACTGCAGTGTTCGAAATGTCAGGAATTTAAATAACGTAAAACACACGCGACAACGTCTGTTAAAAGTGGTTAATTTCAATACTTGATAATGATGAGTAAGTACAATGACTTTCTTTTAGCTTAACACCACAGTTCCGTGTATCCCTCTATACATAGTAGATGTACCACATTTCGCCACAGTAGACACGTCACACGAGCATCAATCCCCTGTATACTTTTTCAAACGGCTCTCACCAAAACGTGCCCCAAAAACCTTTCCAGCCAAGCGAACTGACGGGCATTCTCATATTGTCATTTCTTTGACTGCTCTCATTGTGGGCGCCATTTTTCTTAATGTACGGCAATGGTCTCGAAAATAGCACTCGCTCTTTTGCATTGCCATTCCACTGTGCCCGGTTTTCTAAGTTAAATGGGGCCGGTATAAAATTAGGAAATCCATTCGCGTACGGACTGGCTATATTCACGCGTTAATGTTGTAGATCATTGGTAATAGCCGTTAAGGGCTTCGAAGAATGTTATTACGCGCCATTATGAAATACCTGGCAGTGCGCTGGTGTGATGCTGCATAGGTGTTCCTCAGTATTCTACTCATGCATAGTTAGCTTAGGCAGTGCGGCACCCATCGAATTTCGCCTAAAAGCTTTTGTACAATCTACTAAACGGTACCTACATGTGAACTCCCAAAAGCTTAATGCGTTTGTAGCTTACGTCAAACTATATTTACTCGTAGTTTCGCGTGGGAAACTATTATAAACATTAACTCGTAGGTACCTACTCTTGTTGAGATTATAATAATTCTTTCTTCATATAGGTATGATTAAATTTTGCTTAGTTTCTGGCTGTTTTGGGATTGTGTTCATAAAAGACACACTGCGTGAAATTTTTGTGTAAAAAAAAATAGTTAAGGCAAACAAGATGGCACCCTTAGAATAACTACTCAGAGAAGGTAGGTTTCCAAACAACGCCTTCTCAAAACGTAAGCTACAAATTCGCTTTTTAGCTTACGTTTCGATTGGTATTTTAAACGGTTTAAGCAAGAAAATTAATGGATTACTTGTGGAATTTCACACCATAACTCTTATGCTGCTTTTCTAATTTGTTGTGGTACGATTTCACCGCGCAAATTGTCATAGTAAAATTTTTATATTTTTTTTGGAGCCATATATGACTCTATTTGAATGGCTTAAATTTTGCGAATGTAATTGGTTTCTTTGTGTAGTTATTCTAAGATGGCATTCTTGTATGTAATTCTATGTAATTCTTTTCATCAATTTGTGTCTTACAGAACGTACGAATAGGCTTTATTCTCTACTTTGATACAAATAAGCTCAGTACGATTTCATTGTATGTGCCGTTTCAAAAGCTGTGACGTCACAGAATAAAATAGCTTAGTTTTACGTCCGTATTGCAGATTCAAGGGGGCGTTCTGATTTCTAAGCGGAGACCGTTTTACAACAGTATCACCGACGCTCTGTAGTTACTGTAGATATCGATAAAAGATATAGGTATCACCATTCAAAGGTTTACCTACATAAATCTTGTTCATTCTCGTCCGTTACCTCGATCTCCCTGAATACAAACTGCCGTCTATTTGAAGGATATTGTACCAAATGGTAGGTGAGATTTAAACTGTGATTGTTTCTGCGAAAGCACATTTTCCGATCACGAAAATTGTTCAGGAAATAGATAAAATCATAATTTAATTTTAAAAACGCAAACAGTAGACACTGTTTGCGAGTCCATAATTGTCGAATCTTCTGGTAAAATTCGACAATTCTGGACTCTAATTGATTGAGATGCCTAATCTCATATTAATTAAACGTCTATTGCTTTCATGAGGCAGAATTTTCAATTTCGACATTTAAGACTTCATAAATACGTCAACGTAATTCTCTACAAGATTCTCGATTCATAATATTTATTCACCGAAGCACGAAAGTAAATACAAGAGCCCGTTCGAGAATTTTGCTGACACGCGCTATCTCCAGAAACGTTTTTTCATTTCCCTTAGAAAAATTCATTCGATTTCGCCTCTTATGACTGTTCTCATCTACATTTTCCGCGCTCTCTTTCCCTATCGCTTTCTTTCGGCGTAATTGTCTATTTTGAAAGTTATTACAGTATTCACCGCCAATAGTCTCGGCCACCGCTATTCTCCGCTCTTTTGTAATACTCTGGCGAGATTCAAATTGAAAAAGTATTTCAAAGGAACCTATTACCTAGAAAGCTCTTTAATTCGCGTTATACGTTTCTTTTTCATCTTTACTTTTAATGGATAAAGTGTTAGTAACAGAAACGGAACGTTCTATGGACTTTCTATGTTGTGTAAAGAGTTAATATCTGTGCATACAGCATAGTTATAATAAGACAAAAATTTGGTATATTATCCTGAAAGTTTTTTATATATTTAAAGTGCTGTTCCGCTCAGATGGCGCAGGTTTGAATCCTGCCAGTCGTATTTTTTTTTTAATTATCTGTATTCTATAACTTTTAATTAGGCGTATTATGTTGCATAGTTAAATAAGCACCATGGCATTGTTATTTAAGAATTTGGTTAGTTTCTCAACTTTTTTTACATCGGACTAGGCTAACTTACGACCTATGAGCCATGCTGCAGAAACACAGACAGAGGCAAGGCGTTCCATTGTTTTGCTGTTCTAATTAAGAAAGAACAGGCAAAACGCTTGGTGCGAATAAATGGCAATGACAACTTAAAATGAATTGGAATGATTTCTAGACTAAAAAACGAATAAGGCATAAACTAATAACAATTTACATGGGCTAATGTGTCCCGTTAGTGTAAGCTACGTGATTTAAATGTATATTAAGCTGGTGTAATTATTTCTTATGTTATCGTGATTGTTACACGTTGGATTATTTAAATTTATTATATTTTTAAATTTTATACAAACTATCAGCCTGAAATCACAGAGATGGAAATAAAATATAACATAAAAGAGCCATTATTTTTAATACATTTTGATTTACATGTGACCACGGACACTGTAAAGGGTTCGAAACGTTGGTAATTAAAATAATGTAAAGTTCACGTGATATAATCCGTTAAGTGTTTAATTTCAATAAGCCATTGAAATCGTAGAGAACGCAGTAAGTAGAGAACCTGTTTAAGTAAATATATTGAACTTGAATAGCGTGTTTCATGACAAAATCATAGCAAAAACTTGAGATTTCATTTTTAATTATTCAAACCCAGATATTAGATTGTACGATAAAAGTAATATCGATTTTATATCAATAGCTCGAAGATTCAATGTCAAACTACATTCGCATCTATTTCGCACCATTTTAAACACCTGTTACATGGTCACTATGTACCTACGCAGCTCCGCATAAAGGCTCTCTGTTTGCGGTAATGCTAATTAGCTTTGAATATTTATTGTTACTCGAGAATGAGAAAACCGAGGAGCGTATTCATTTTGATAAAACACAACAGCGCACGTGCACGACTCTATCCCCTCTGGGTAGAGGTTAAAATACAACGTCGGCGGCTCCCGCGGGGCGGCTGCTTTGTAATTCATTCATTTTTATTCCGAATGCCACTCGCCAGAGCCGTCAGCTTGCGGAAAATCCTCCACCCATCGAGTATCGCTATGCGGGTAGTCGGTTAGTGACACGGCACGCACCCACTTACACATGGATTCACGGTCGCGGGTCCTTTACATCGCGCCACAATTGCCGGTCCCCGGGAACGTGGTCACTGAGCTAAGGCAAGGGCACATGCACTGGGGGGTCGCAACGCGGGACCGGGCGCGCGGGCTCCGATCGCTCGACGGCAGCAGCGGCGAAGGCGCGAGGAGGCGCGGCGGCACGAGGGCGTGTTCGCGGCGGCACGCGGCTCAGGTGACGCTCGGACGGCACGGTGCGGAACGAGCGCTCGCACGGGCCAGCGCCGACACACGATAGCCTCCGTCGCAATGACGAAACGGCCGGGTACGCGCGCGCGCTCTGCGACGCAGCCTCCCGAATCCCCCCGACCCTCAGCGAGATCACACGACGGCGGCGGGGTGAACAAACCCGCCACGCTTCTCCTTCTAACACACTGATGAGGTTAAAAAGGATTTAGACTTTTTCGCAGCATTTTACGGTTCGATCGTCCTCCAGGCGTACGCTTCGTAAATCTAGACGACGTCTCAGTTGTGAAGTTGTTTAAATAGAATTAGAATCTTGGCGAAACAGTTCCGAGCGGCCGTCGTTTGATCTGTGTTACGAGGGCGGGCGGGCTGCGACGGCATCGTTTAGAGTGTAGTTCACGAACAAGCAACGGAACACGTCATGCTTTAAAAATAAACCTGCACGTCCTGAAGCAGAGGCGATAAATATATTTGAATATTGTTTTGGCACCAATACATCAACAAATCCTACAAAATTCATATTTGTGGTTCTGTGCTATCATTCAAGGCTTTGTATTCTAACATTAATTAGATCAAAGATCTGATATTTTAATTTTAAAAACATCTACTCATATACTACTTACGAGAAGTACTGTCTTATTAACTAAAAACTTACCGACGATATCCTAAGAGCCAATAAAATATATTTGCATTTAAATTATGAGCAATAAAATTGTTCAGAGTTGATCGAAAGCGATTAAAATCGTGCAAATTGATATATAAGCGCCTGGGAAGCGGCAGGTGACAGGCTGGGTACATGCCTACCTCGTGAAACATACCCGTTGTACGCCGCGCCGCACCGATCTTTACGGAGCTTTACACTTATAAATTGCTTTGGGTTTTTACAAGCTCTACCCAGGTACGTATAACTTTAAGGATAGTTCGCCGGTTAGTGATAAGTTTTCTTTGACAGATTCATTGCCATGTGACACTACGTAGGGCGAAAAAAACTGTGTTTAGTGCACTCACAGAAAAGTTAAACGAAAAAAAATTCTCTTCTGTGAGTGCACTACACCGTAGAGAGTTGCCTTGCAAAATGCGGCAACGCGCTTTAGGTGAAATTTATTTTGTGACAATGAAATATAAAACAAGAAATATTAAAATCATGAAAACAGGTACATTATCACAAAACCGGTCCCAACTCAGCATGTTGCTGGTTGTACACAACCAGCGCTGGTATTCCGTTGATTCCGGCAAGTGACGTAACGCCCGACACGTGTGCGCATAGTTTTTTTTTTATTATTTAAATTAAAAATACTAACAACAATTATTTATATATAGAACTGCGATTCAGACGATTCAGTCAAACGATTGAGTATTTGAAGCAGGAAAAAGTAGAAATTCTTGACCATCCTCCATACAGTCCTGACCTAAGCCCTAAATTTCTTTTCGATTTCTTTACATTTCCTAAAATTAAGAAAAGTCTTCGTGGTCAAAGGTTCCAGTCCGGTGAAGAAGCAGTCGACGCTTTCAAGTCAGCCATTTTGAACACCCCCACTTTAGAGTGGAATAGATGTTATAATAACAGCTGGTTTGAGCGAATGGAAAAGTGTATCAAGCTACGTGGTGAATACTTTGAAAAACAATAAAAAGCACTATAAGGTTCTAGTTGTGTTTTTTTCTTCAAACGACAAAACTTAAATGGCAAGCTACGTAATACCACAACAAGTGTTCTTTTATTTTAAAATTTTATTTGAAATGCCGACGCTAGAAAAGACTTTATTTGTATCTTGGTGTTAATCCTTACCAAAATAAATTATTCATATTCAAGACTGCTTCAATACCTTTATATAACTTTTTGAATTATTCGATTCGGACATTTCATTCGAAAGATATCACAAGTTTAAAAATGTAAGTATTAGAAAAAAGTTGCGTGGTAGCCGCTCACCCTGCTCGGCTAGCTAGGCAGCACCTTATGCAATGTTGGCGTCACTGGGGTACGGGCCGTACGGGAGGGGAGAGTTCATCAAAATAATAATATTCAAATTTTCTTTTTTTGGTAACCTGGCGCAAATAGTAGGCTTTATGTGCGTGTATTATAATTTTTTATTTTGTAATTTGTTTTTAAATACCCGTGCGGAGCCGGGGCCGGCCGCTAGTTACAAATAACAGGCTTAGCGAAGGATTTATTTAAATACATGATTTACAAATACTACAAAAATATTAAATTACTGATACTTTATGAGATAAACGTTTTTTGTTAAGTTCGTTTAGTTTTTTGGTTCAATAGAGTGCGGACGCTCTCTATTCCCACCAAACATTTCCCTACCCCGCCAGCGAGTCACATATAAAGCGTGTGTTTTAGTTTTTTATACTATAACATAATATATACTAAGGTGAATGCGTGCAGTGTCGTCTCGGGTTCTATTTTGCTTTGTTTATTAGCAAAAAATTAAAATAAATTGTTTCAAAAACTTTATTCTGTTCAATTACACGATTACATCAGGTAAACTGTACTCTAGAGTTGTATCACAATCTAGATTTATAACTGCACTTTTGTGTTCCACGGACAGTTCAAACGCATCACAATCACCTGTCAACTTATCGAAGAAATAGCTTGTATTTACTTTAGAAATCTGCGAGTTATTCAAACTGTCTGAACCGAATTTTGTTTTGAAAACTGACCTTCTGCGTACTGGACTTTCATTAGGCGTAGAACAGTTATTCCTGATCTCACTCAATACTCTCTGGCTCGATATCTTTTTAGGAGAATATTTATCATCAAACACGAGTCTTACTAGATTATTATTAACTTTAACAGTCTTTGAACTTGATGGTTTTGATATTATGCTATCAACGATGTCTGATAAGTCACTTTCAGGTATTTCTTCAGCAGTTTTATCAAACATACTTAGCCAATTTGGCTTCTCATTTTCCTTATCAGTAAGTAAGCTAGCATCATTTGGTATTGACATATTTCTAAAACTGTTCCTCAGAGATTCAATAATTTTTTTTGAAGGTCGCTTCCGTTTCTTCGCTATAAAGCTGTCTATAGTTTTCTGTGTTCCTTTCTTATTATTCATTATTTTCCTCTTTAATTTGTTCACTTTAATACTGACGTTAAGCTTACTTGAATTGAGACCAGTTTTGAGTTCTATAGCTTTCAGAGATTCATTCGGTTCTTCGATAGTATTCTTTGATTTTTTAGTATACTTTCGTTTGGGTTTGTCCTGTTCTTCGTTATCTTTTTTCTTTCTTCCTCTGGTTTTCTTTTCTTTTGGAGGTTTTTTGATAGATTCTTCATAAGCGGCGACAAGCTCAGGGTAAAACTGCCGCATGAGATCTTGCCGCTCTATAGACGTCCACGGGATTAATCGATCTTCATTTTCTGCGAAAGTATAAAAAGGCTCTAAACTACTTGAAACCCAACAAACAAGTTCCGTGTTACCAAAAATTGTTTTTATGTGTATTTGATTGAACTTACCTTCATATTGGTCGTCAGGGATCAGCTCTTCATACTGGCCATCGATGTCTTCCCAAACAACTTCGAAACTTGGGACACCTGCAAATAGAAAACATACATAGTATATGTAGACAAATAGACAATTTTTTATTTATGGAAGAAAAAATACCTTTTTTTAGAATTAATAGAAATAAATACACACATTACAAATTATTTTCCTCCACAAACCGGTTCCAACTCAGCATAATGCTGGTTGCGAACAACCAGCGCTGGTCTTCCGTTGGAGCCGCCGGTGACATCGCCCATGGCCGATACCCAACAGTACACGAGAAATTAAATAATAATATAGCAACAACAACACATAATACATAACACACTAACATTTAAATAAACTTAGCAGGAATATAAACAAACCATAAATAAATACATAATAAGGTGATTCGACTAAAGCAATGTTGTATGTATAGTATGTACAATATGTACATACACAGGGGGTATGATACAGCCCTTTTTTTATGCCATAAGTGGCAAACAAGCAGACGTGCTGCCTGATTGTAAGCAGTCACCGTCGCCTATGGATACTTGTAACACCAGAGGCATCACAAATACGTTACCGACCCTTTAGCCCTAGATACATTTGGGGACAAATGGAACGGTATGTCGCTCAACAACCATGTGAAATGTCCCGGGGACAATGTCGTGGAAAATCTTGCCTGCCGCACTAGTCAATTCTTGTAGAAATGTCACCCGAGGAGGTTGTGTTGATTAGTGCTGCGTACATACTTATATCAGGTAGTTTAGCGTAATGTAAGCGAAAGAGAAGGTGATAGATGCGGAATTACTTACTACAACGAGAAAGAAGAGTTGATATTCTAAGTGACACTCAGCAACAAAAGGCGCGAAACTGACGCAGGACACGTGCGCTCCCATCTTGTAGCGGGAGCTTACAATTTGTCCCGCGTTACGTGGATTCCGTGTTGCGCATCATGTTCCGCGACATTTTATCCCTAAGTGTATCCAGGGCTTAATGGGTATAGGTTGAACGCAAAATATAAATGACTAGAGAGCTCCGTGGTCGCTACACCGCTGCTATCCGATATCGTATGATACTTGTTTATGTTGTCGGGATAAAAAGTATGTAAGGCCTATGTATTAAGCCAGAGTATAAGATACCTCCACACCAAATTTATTTCAAATCCAGTAAGCTGTTATGAAGATGAGTGACGACAAATTTATTTATTTATTTACTCGATAGGCGATCAACATGGGCTTATATACCTATAATATCACACACTGTAAAATGTAGTATTTATGTGTTAAGATTATCTTCCCCATTCTTATCCATCTGTGCAGTTTGTTTTTAAACGAATTTATTGATTTCTATGCGACATAATATGTCGACTATGTCGACACATGCGACACATCCAGCAAACTGTTCCAATTGAAAACTTGCATAACTTTCGTATTTGTGTCAAGTGTGATTTTGAAGTAATACAATGTGGTGCTCCGCACCCGGAATTTAAAGATATCACTTGCCTTTAGGTGTCCTCTTTTTCTTGATGACAATAGGTTTCAGAGTTTTGCAAGGTAGTTTCTCTTGGAGATGCCACTTCGTCAGCAGAGGCAGGAACTTTTCAACGGAGTACCTTTCTGACCAGTCCAATTTGTGTGCCATCAGTTTCTGAAATATGTTGTTGATGATAAGTGTTTCCTCACCAAGCAAGATCCAAACGACCATACGAAGAAGAGATATAGTGGGAAAGCGGACCCAGGCTCGAGCCGGTGTACACGCTAAGCAAAAAGATGATTGACTACACCGTTAATACTGTTTTCCATATTATATTTTAAGAGCTTATCACCTACACTGTGAGTTAGAATTAGCCTCGATTTACAATTTAGATTTTAATTACAAAGATATATACATACAACAAACTGAATCATGCTAGGTGCGGGCCTCGTCAAACTGTTTGAATCTATTTCGTCCGGTGTCTTTTTCAGAAACTCCTTCATGACTTTAGGCTCTGGGAACAGCATCCCGCAAGACAGAGCTCGGTTGCGCAGGGACAGTTCGCGTTTCACTTCAGCTACTTTTGCTCTGCAACAGTCATTTATGGTCTGCTTCAGGCAACAGGAAGTATTCCGTTTTTTGGTATAGGCGCTTTTGCTCTGCAACAGTCATTTATGGTTATTATCAGTACTTAAAAAGGCATTTAATTTTATTTTTATAGTAGATAGGCTTGGGCTTGGCCTCCATCTCGCCTGATGTTAAGCGACGATGCGGTCTACGATGGAGCACGCTTGCCTAGAAAAAACCGATTCACTCTCGACTTGAAGAAACCCAGACTGTAACTGACGGGGCCCTAGAGAACACCTTTTCTAAGGTGCCAGGGCAAGTCTAATTCCGCATTCCTAGCGACGGCCCAAGCCGAAGTTCGTGCCTAGAAGTGCCCATGTGCTAGTCGCCCTATAACAAGTTAGACCCAACGCCATCTGCGTTTGCCAACCCATGCTTTCGAGGCCTTCTGAGGCGAACAGAAATAGTTATTTATAAAAAATAAAAAACACACCGTACCATTATTATGTTTTTTTTTTCAAACATGGTATTTAATGTGTCCATAATTTGAAGAACCCACTTCGACGAAACGTGGTTTTAAACTCTCAACCAGTTCAGAGTTCACGCTTGGTCACCTAAGGGAATAACTAAACCGTTGGTCCAATTGTAGTGAACCTACCTTCTGAGCTTGGGGGTGTGGGTTCGATTCCCACCTAGGACAAACATTTATGTGATGAACATTTGTGTTTGTTCTATAAATATCTGGTTGTTAATATCTATTTCAGTATTTAAAACTATATATGTATGTATATCAGTCTCTGACAGTCATATCACAAGCTTTGCTTAGTTTGGGGTCAGATGACCGTGTGTGCAAAAATGTCCCGAATATTTATTTATTTTAAATATAATTTTTCATATATCTTACTTATGTCCAAGATCATCGCAGCCCTTGTGCGTGGCGCAGACTGGGCACCCGTTCTTTAGGTGCGTCCGGCCGACGTGTCCGCAGCGGTCGCAGCGTCCGGGGGCGGCCGTCCATCGCGCCAATTTGTCGTAGTCCTCCGTGTCGCTCACCCAAGAGAGCAACCTGTTTTAAATACACCAACACTGGTGAATACACTAACTTATAGTAGCTCTCATAGCGTAGCTCAACTAGTCTAAATTAATCGTAACTAGTCGAAAGTTTATTAGAAATAACAGGCTTAGTAAAGGATAAAATTAAATAAATCACTCATACTGGAAAAAAAAATTACATTTGCTAATTAATCTCTGAGATATAAGCGTTTATGTTTTTGGTGGGGATAGAGAGCAGATGCTCTGTCCCTCTCTCGCAAAGCATGTGTTAGTATATAGCATTTGTATGGTGCGCGCACGGCTTGGCGTCATAACTTGCTATAGTGCGCTCTCTGTCTAACATGAAATTAAAATACAATAAGTTAACCTTGTTTATTTATGAACAAATTTTGATTTTGTTTTCGTTGATGTGGGATCATTAAAGATAAGAGTTTTAAAGTAATAATAAAAAATATTTACACAGGCCTATTCTTAACCTCAGCACAATTAAGCAATGTTAAGTTGGGAGCAGACATCAGAGCGCTACTATGTTTTGAGAGCAGCATATCAAGCAGTAAATGGAACTGGATCGGCCACACGGCTGCGTAGGGCCCCAGACTATATCCATAAACAGGCTTTGGACTGGAATACTCAAGGCTAGAGAAAGCAAGGCTGACCAAAGCAAACCTGCTGACGGTCTGTTATAGTTGAATCAAAAAAATCGGCAAGACATGGCCCGATGTAAAGCATCGCACGAAGCTCAAGAACGGTACGTAAATCTCAACCACTTGTTGAAGTTTTTAAGAGCCGCAATCGTTAAACTGTATTAGAAGCCTGCGGGGGCCAAAGAACTGACATTAAGGGCATATCACTAAACTTATTCGACCTTACTAATATATTTCTATAAAGCAGCGACGCCCTCTGGTTATACTCGTGGCTTATTATTTCTTCTATATTTTCTGGTTTAAGACTTTTATTTTCTCAAAAAGAATTTGTACATTCACATAAAATGAGAAACTAAAGCTATTCTTCTAGTCTAGGTACAAACGCAACGTTATATGATGTAATAAATTTTGTATGAAGGCATATAATAATAGGTATTAGTATAAATAATTGTAATGCATTCCATAAATAATTTTAGTGCATTCCATAAATAATTTTAATGTATTCCCAATGCTTATTTTCTCCAGGATTACCTGGGTATGACATCATTTTCAGGTACAGTATGTAGAAATGCAAGAGCGGTAGTAATAGACGATCCGCATGCTCCTGCGCCATAGTCGCACCCGCAGAGCAGAGCCAGTGCCACCATTTTCTTACGGCCAAAACCTGTGCAAAAAAGATCAATTTTCATAGCAATACATGTGGAATTTGTAGGTAGTGGTAGATTCTTTTGCAGCCTGCCAGGATTGAAGAGAAATGTTACCAGTGAAATTACTGGGCACAAAGAGATTCAACATCTAATATTTCAGGGTGAAATAGACATTCGCAGAGGTGTGAGGCAAGGCAATCCCTTGTCCCTACATTATTTATACCTGTTTTACAATACATCATGAAACAACTTAACTGGTCAAAGAAAGGCATCAATATTAAAGGGAACTACCTTAACAACCTACGTTTCGCAGATGACATTGTACTGTTCGCAGAAACCGCATCACAACTCGAAGAAAAGCCAACGAACTTAACCACGTCAGTCGAAATATCGGTCTAGAATTAAACATCGAAAAAACTAAAATCATGTCCAACAAAGCTCAAAAGCCCATACTCTTGGAAAACCGACAGTTGGAGTATGTCCAGGAATACATATATTTAGGCAAACAAATATATTTCACCAAGTACAGACACCGTGACATATTAAAGAGACGTGTTAACATGACATGGAATAAGTTCTGGAGCCACAGAGAGGTTTTAAATTCTGATTTACCCCTAAGACTAAAAAAAGTCCTAGGACTCACGACTCTTACCATGCCTCTCGTACGCAAGCCAAACCTGGATCTATAATACTCACACAAAAAAAAATTGAGACATGCCAGAAAGCCATGAAGAGAAGCATTATTAATTTAAAACTTAGAGACAAGAAACTACATAGCGAAATAAGAGAAAGAACAAAAATTATAGATGCATTAACCCACCGCAAGAAACTTAAGTGAGCCAGTCACGTTGCACGTCAGGACAAAGAGAAATGGACTACAAAAATTATTACATGAGCTGGTCCTCCCGGGAAAAGAAAAAGAGGTCGACCGATGGAAAGATGGGGTCCGTTTTTTTTTTTATTACAAACAAAGATTGTATGAAAACAGTTCACGATAGGCAACCAAATTGAATAAGAATAAATACCAAGCAAACTACAAATAAACTATACCATTACTCTGGAACATTTTCTCTGCGTCATAGCAGTCTACGGAGCCCTGCATGGCTCCGCCACCAGCCGCGCTTGACACACTGAAGTTGCGGTACACGCGTTGAGCACCGTACGCGAAGCTATCAGAGTCTTGAGAGATTACAGCATCCACCAACTTAGAAAAAAAGATTTAAAAATATAGAAAAAATTTGACATACATTTTGTAATTTCACGAAGAATTTTTCATCATATAAACCTACACACTTACAGACAACTAATAACAATTTGAAAGTGTTTATTGGTTTGTCTTTTTTTATGTAACAACAAATTATAAAGGCGAGGTTTTCCCACTTTTAAGCAACGCTTGTCATAGCTGACCATAAGGGTGGTTTTAATATATTGTAAAGTCGCATTTAGTAGAGCAAAACCAAGGCGCTTACGCAGTAGTGCCGTTGCGCTACAATTTTTTTTTAGATTTTTTCATATTTTCGAAAAGTATAGCTGTAATTTAAAATGTATCTTTACGGTTCCCTCCATAATAATAATGATGAAATCTGTATATTATTAAGATACCGTAGACATCATTTAGTAAATAGGTATTTGAATGAATAAAAAAACATGCAGTCAAAAAGAGAACCTCCTTTTTGAATAAAAAAAGAACGGGATAAAAGCGAAAACACTAGGTGATCAGTGTTACTGTAATATATTTTTCTATTGTGCAAAATATCATTAATCGGTGTTTACAGTTTCTTAGATAAAACATTAAATTTTGACTAGACACTAGAAACTAGAATGACCAAGATTGCTAAAAGTAGGAAAAGAGGGCCTTAATAGATCTATGTGACTTTTTTTGCAAAGATATGGAAGGCCGGTGATGGTCATAGAATACTTTTTATAGCCAAAAATTTATAATTCCTGTTGATTTGCCCGGCGAGCATAACTATGCGCTGCAGCTATTGCAGACTTAATACAAACACCTTGTTCATTGAGCTCAGCGCAGGTTGCTTCCGCTTCTCCGCTGCCTTTTATACAGCACACTCCCATGCACTTCAGTAGAGATTCGCACTGCAATCATAAAAAGTCAAATCATTTATTGCACATACCAATCATCATCATCATATTTGTCATTCATTAGTTTTTATTTTTGTTTATTTATTTGTTGTTTTATTATCATTTATTGATTTTTTATTCCCGATAAAAGAGGAGATAATCTTCAAATGGTTGAACCAATTTTCTTGAGTCATAGCAAAGAACACTCTTGATCAAGTCAATAAAAAAAACTAAATCAAAATCAGTTCACCCATTAGGAAGCCTCGGATCCACCGACAGACACACAGATATACACTACTACAGACATACACACATATTAAACTTATTACACCCCTCTGTTTGCGTTGGGGGTTAAAAATCATGCTGAGTGCTTTATTGCCACTCTTAATTAACAAACTGCTAGACTGCAGAATGCACTGCCGATGGGTGTTCTTCTATAGTTACAATTGCTTCACAATTTTTTTCTAGGCAAGCATTTTTCATCATAGACCACATAACCGCTTAACATCAGGCGAGGTAGAGGTTGATTGAAACCTATTTATTCAAATAAAAAAGTAAGTAACAAAAATAAAGTGGTAATAAATATGGTTCTTGTCAATATTTAATAGGTTGCCTAGAAGAGATCGCTTAAAGCGATACGGCCGGCAATTTTTTCACCAGATTTAAGTTGTTTTTGTCTTATGTATGTCATTTCTGGTGTGAACAATAAAGAGTTATCTATCTATCTATCTATATATATATACCAAATGCCGATACAAGGATTCCAAGACAGTTAATACTTACTTCTCTCTGAACTCCTTTAAACCTTCTTCTGCCAGTGTCAGGCTTTTTACTAGCAACAGTATCTGCTTTTGGAGCAGCGCCACGGAACTGTATGGCATTCCGGGCTGCCATCACATCTCTTTTCAGCTCAGGGGCATCACCCTCCAAGACAAATATAGGGTTGACATCAGAGAGAAGAAGGTACACAGTTCTGAAGAACAGGTTTCTGGAAACAATATAAATAACATAGTTGCTACCAAACGTGTAAGTATGTGCGGCCGTAAACTTCGTAATGATTTGATTGATAATGATGTGTAAAAAGTTTATACTCCAGATCAGCACTTCATCATAATTTTCAAACTGTAATCATCCACTAGACTTTAATCCACACAGTGAGGCAGATTGTACAGAAGACCAGAGAATACAATCAGTCCCTTTGCTTAGCATTTGTGGACTATCATGTTTTTGACTCGGTCGAAATATGATCTGTTTTGGTGTCCTCATATTGCCAGTCCACTTAGCATCACTTGCTAAGTGGACTGGCAATATGAGGTGATGAGATTTCTGCATATTGCCGCAACAATGACCGGAACCGTCCAGAACCAGCAAATGAAACATATTCATCTGCATCAGGACATGAGGTAAGGAGATCTTATCTCCCCGAAATTGTTAAATCGGAGAACTAAGTTGGCCAAACAAAACAAATGTACTGCATATTGTCCACAAAGTCACCCTTCGTGTGTGTACGGAAACCAAATTGTATTTGAGCAATGAAGTGGAATATTCAACCATGAAACGGTGGTGCACTTTTGGGTCAGTCCATTTGGAATAATGGGCAGAAGGGTTATGCACAAGATGATTTTGATAGGGAATGTGCACCTTGACATGATGTCAGACGGGCGCGCGTGCAGCGTCCTGGTGGTACTTATTGCTTACCTAAGATATAGTTTAGGCTGAACATAGTAGTCTGTAACATTTTGACTGTCGCATACCCAGCCTGACAGGTCAACGGCCAGGGTTTCACCTCGTATCTAAAACGTAAACAAATATTACTTAAAATCAGACGTTAAAGTGAGAAATATAACTACACAAAAGGAAACCAACTTCGTGCAATGATTTCTTTTCACTAAACGGACTTAATACTGTCCATAACCCTTTAATTCCCATAGTATTATTTAGAATTCAATAAAAAACGTAATCGTAACTTCGTAACATATCAAAACAAAACAAATCAACTTAATCAACGGTGGCTGGCACGGCGGCAGGCAGTCGGCAGTTTTTTTTTTTTTTTAATTTTCGCCCATCGGTCATTCTAAAGCTTTTAAGGCCATTCCGCCTGTTCATCTGTTTTGTATAGTCTTATACGTCAAACAAGTCATAGTCACAGTCAGAGTCAAGTTAAGTCACGGTCAAGTCAAACTCATGCCCCTGTAAAGTGAACTTCAACTTCAACTCTAGTGGTGGGGACTTTACAAGAGGCTCACAGATATACAGGGTACGCCTTACTCACTAGCTATTTCGTGGTATGACCTTAATAGCTTAAGCTTGTCCAGAAATGAGCGAGAAAAAAGTTCTGACGTTGTCATTGTCAAATTATTCAATAGTTGTCTTGCTTGAGTTTGTTTTTGTTTTGTTGTATCATTTTGAAATAATTGAAATGAAGCTCCTAATTGAACAAAATAAACTCCTGCTATTAAAATAATTCTTGCATCTTACCCTTCAACAACATGTTATACTTTAAAAATATACCTATAACTTGTAACATTGAAAAAGATCTTGCATGGTGCATACCATTACAATTTCTAATTAGTTGATAAGGACGGTGATAACAATGAGGCGATAAGAACGGCATTAAAATTCATTAAATGTTAATACATACTATACAGGCACCAAGGGGCCGGGCAAACTAGCAACTGACGTAATCTCAACATTATATTTGCCTATTATTGAATCTGCTTTATCATGAAAAAACAACAGTGATTACTGTGATTTCATTTAGTCGTGCTATATCGCAGCGTACACAGGCCAGTTAACGATCAAAAATGTCTTATCTAAGACATATTTACCGAAATTGGTGAGTTACTATGCCACATATATACCAAAAATGTAACCTTGGGGAGGTATCTGAGGTTTTTACGTGATTCTTTATAAATCCCTCACTCACTATTTTACTCTTAACAAAAAAACCATGGAACGCAACCTATTCTTGCTTAACATTTGGTACATGGTTTTGATTTTAAATAGCATATAAGTATGCCACTTTGTTTTAGTACCATCCCGAAACTGCCCTTTGCTGTAAGATACAACCACGCTCAACAGCTCAAAGAAGATGTCCACCGCAGACAAATCAGCAAAGTCCTCATTGCCAACCGAGGAGAGATAGCATGCAGAGTGATGAGGACTGCGAAGAAACTAGGCATTAGAACTGTGGCTGTGTTCTCTGATGCTGACAAACATGCTATGCATGTCGAAATGGTACTGTCATTGCTTTTTGGTTATACAAGGTTACGCGGAGCAATAAGCTGAAAGCATGTCATTGTACTCATTATTACAAACAATTTTTTAAATAAGAGCAACACATAAGTTATGAAAAAAAAAACACCTGTTCCACAAAAAATGCACTCAATGAAATGTCTTGCTTTACTTGATAGAAATGTCTGCATTTGGTCTGCATAGTTTTAGAAAGCAGAAGTTGTAAGTGCAGTACTTATCAACTAAGGATTTGCTTTAAAAGTTGAGTTTGAGAGTTTGAATTTTTTTGGTTAATTAAATTAAATTGTATTTATTGAGATGATTTTTAATGTTCAATGTACCATAAATATTAATTCTCGAGTGCATAGATTTTAAGATTATTTAATGAAATTAGAATTCAAATCACCCGTCATTACTAAGAGCAACCTTGAGGAAAAAATTTATATTTGTCAAAGATTTTGGGGAGTGTTTGGACCCAAATCTGGATTCTTGTAAGCAAGCCTGTATTCATTTATGGAATTTGTTTTAGCATAAAAAAAAACTTTCAAAAAACTGTTGCTATATCTAGATTTCAAATGACTGCTAGCCTTGATAGGCTTGCAGTCTAAATTCAATAAAAAATATGTTATATATTTCTCAATAGCCATTGACTAATTCTATTTTATTACTTCTTTAAAATACGATCACAAATAGAGCCCATCAAAGAAAATAAAATAAAAATTTGTTCAAAAATTTATCTCTATCTCTTCTCTACATGGTATAAATTAAAGTCGCTTTCCGCGTCTGTCTATCTGTATGGCCGCTAACTCCTAAACGACGAACGGATTTTGATGCGGTTTTCACCATCAGTTAGATACATTTCACGGAAAGTTTATATATATAACTAGCGACCCGCCCCGGATTCGCACGTAAATTACACCCGTGCGAAGCCGGGCGGGTGGGTCGCTAGTAAGTTATAAGTATGAAACACCAGTCAACTAGCTTATTCTACAGGCAGATGAGGCGTACCACATTGGACCAGCTCCAGCTACACAGAGCTATCTCGATGCAGAGAAAATACTAGAAGTGGCAAAGAAATCCAACAGCCAAGCTGTGCATCCTGGATATGGCTTCCTGTCTGAAAATGTGGAATTCTGCGAGAAGTGTTCCAAAGAAGGGGTCATATTTATTGGACCACCACCTACTGCTATCAGAGATATGGGTATTAAAAGGTAAATGTTGTTTGTGTATAACTACATATGCATGTATATCAGTCTCTGGCAGCCATAGCAAGCTTTGCTTAGTTAGGGGTCAGATGACCAATGACCATGTGTGAAAAATGTCCTGAAATATTTATATTTATTTTATTAATGTAATTAATAGACAGAATAATCAAATCAAGTTATTTATATTCTCAGAACATGGTATATATGTACACATACATATAAATCAGCATGCATGGTCGTAAGAATGGAAACATATCTTATGTCCTTGCCATGTCTGACTTACAATATGTATAAATTTCCAGTAACACATTGTTTTGTCTGTTTCGTGACTTCAAAATCTGTGTAAAAATAAATTTTGTTCCTTCTAGTCGCATATTAATTTAGAATGTTTGTGTTTTCTGGTTTTTTGAAGTCGGTTTAAAAAAAAGATAATTTATAAAATGTTTGAAGTCTAAACTGGACTTGACATAGGAACATAATGACATTGGCGGTAATTTTTTTGTATAATTTTTGAAACTTATCTAATGGTGGCACTTCACATTGCTTAATTTTTATTCGGCAAACATGGGCGATGTGAAGTGCCTAACATAACGGTTTGTATTTGTCTCTTTTCTATTCAATATCTGAAAAAAGATAGCAGTAATTTTAGAGCTTGAATTAATAAAGTATGTATAATAGTTTTGCTGATGAATTACTTTCTATAATTTGCAGCACATCAAAAGCAATAATGTCAGCAGCTGGAGTGCCAATAGTCAAGGGCTACCATGGAGAAGGACAGAGCATCGAAAAACTGACGGCTGAAGCCCAGAAGATAGGCTTCCCGCTTATGATCAAGGCGGTTCGAGGTGGTGGTGGAAAGGTAGGTTTGAGATGCTATTCTAAAGGATCGTATTTCACGCCAATAGAACTAATGAGAACCAACACAACGCTAAGAAATTTCTTCTTGTCGTGATGGTTTTCATTAGCACTGTTGACGTCGTTAGCACTGTTCGTGAAAGTGAACGCGCCTTAAATAGAATCCAGTTTCATTTCAGCTCGCAGTAGCTATTTAAAAATCGAGCAGCTGGTCACCAACCCCTCGCCTTATCCACAAGTAGCAGGGCTTGAAGTCACTTCAAGCCCTGCGAAGTCGGGCTCACTCGCACTGAGGGTTCCATACCACCACAAAATTCAATAATGAAATTACCAGTTATAACTTGGTATTAAACAGAAACTAATAATAATAATAGGGTCCGGTTTTTACCCTTTGGGTACGGAACCCTAAAAACTGGTTATAGCAAAATATTTTAAGAGTAATATAAACATTACATCAAATTAAGAGTATAATATCATGATGGTCTTGATCATAGTTTTGCAGTCAGGTTTATGTTATTTCCTGAACTTGATTCCAGGGTATGAGAATTGCAATGACCGAGGCGGACTTCTTGCCTCAGCTAGAATCAGCCAAACGGGAGTCTTTGAAATCATTTGGCGATGACAATATGCTTTTGGAGCAATACATAACTGACCCTAGACATGTGGAAGTGCAGGTAAGGTTATTTGGAATTTTAGACGTTATTAAAAGAGGGTATATGGTAGCTAATTCTAAAACCAAATTTTCAGGTGTTTGCAGACATGCATGGGAATGCTGTCCATCTATTTGAAAGAGACTGTTCTGTTCAAAGACGTCATCAGAAAATCATTGAAGAAGCTCCAGCAGTAAGTATTCGATTTTTTATATGTAGTCGACGCGGCATATACCTACTCTTATGTCCGTCATTTGAAATTGTACCCTGCGTTACACTATATAGGATTCACATTTTAATGCTTTTATTAATTTTTATTATTATTTAGAAATAGGCTTACGATTGACCGCCAACTCGCATGATGTTAAGCGATGATGCGGTCTACGATGGAGCACGCTTGCCTAGAAGAAACCGATTCATTCGTCATTTAAAGAAACCCAGATTGTAACTATCGGGGAACACCCATTCAGGCAGCGCATTACAAAGACAATAAAAGTGGAATCAAAGGCGCTTGGTACGGGTTTTCGGAATATCAACTATGAACCGGCTTAATATTGAAGTGCCGACTTTATTTTCACGTTATCCCCCAGCCTGGTTTATCAGAAGATACTCGTCGTGAACTAGGCGCGGCTGCGGTCCGGGCCGCGCGCGCGGTCGGCTACGTAGGCGCCGGCACAGTCGAGTTCATCCTACACCGCACCACGCACGAGTTCCACTTCATGGAGATGAACACGCGGCTGCAGGTGGAGCATCCCATCACTGAGATGATCACTGGTAAGTTTCACTGCCAGACCCCGTTTTACACCTTAGCACGCAGCAAAGTAACAATGAGGTGAATTGGTTCAAATGAAACCTCCACTGGCCTCAGAAAAGTCCCAAAGAAGTCCAAAAAGCTGTTATGTTCATCTGATTACATTTTACACTAGCTTTTGGACGCTTTTTGTGTAAGAAAACGGAGTATTTGATGACTTCATTGGCATTCCTATTTCAACCTATTTCAATTCTACCGAGGGCTAGCACATAGCCAGATAATAAATAAATCAATGTTTGAACCCCCGATGCAAACATAGGGGTGATATAAGCTTAACATGTGTATCTGTGTTTCTGACTATGGCTATGTAGCTTATTGGCGGATCCAGGGGCTCCCCCCCGGGCACAGAGGCCATGGACCCTTCCAAAACACCTAGCAATTCCATACATTCGACTCAATTTTTCGATTTGATTACTTCGAACCTTGTCAGTATGCCCAAAAGATTACCAAAAAAATATGCCATTTTCAGGTACTGATTTGGTCGAATGGCAGCTACGAGTGGCAGCCGGTGAACCTCTACCCGTGACTCAGGAAGACATTATTCGCCGTGGTCACGCCGTCGAGTGCCGTATCTACGCTGAAGAACCGCGGGCCGGCTTCCTGCCCCGGGCGGGGACATTGCATCGTCTCACGCAGCCTATACCTGAGGAGTTTGTTAGGGTAAGTAGATGTTACTATAACGATCCTTACACGCCTGTACCAGGGACAGAAAAGACCATTTGTCACGGTTAGGCAATTAACTGCTGTATCATGTATCTACCGCTGAAAAACCGCAGGACGGCTTCCTGCGGCTGTTTTGCGGAAAAACTGTTTCTTTGAAGAATCTCTAGAATATTTCCGCTTTAAGGTCGCTTTAAGTACTTTGGAATAAATTATTTTTGTTTTATTCTAAATAAATTTGTCAACGATGCTTATTTAACCTACCCTGAAACAAAAATTAATTCTGAAAAAAAAACCGTATACCTGAAACTAATATCTGTAATAATGGAAAAAATAATTGAGCCCCAATTTCTTGTTGTACTTAAAGCGACGTTAAAGCGGAAATATTTTAGAGATTCTTTAAAGAAACAGTTTTAAGGATGAAATGAAAAAAAACCAACTTGTTTTTTAAATAATAGGCTTGCGTTTGACCGCCAATAAGCCAGATGTTAAGCGTAGATGCTAGGAGCAAGCTAGGGTAACTAGAGTTTACTCATCACAAACCTTTTTTAGTGAAACCTCAACCTACCTTGTTCGCCCTTGTTTTCTAACACGCTTGGAAGTCGATTCATCCTACTTCTAACTGTCGCATCGATTTGAAACTTTTCAAGGAAATGTAATCCGGATGACATTGCAATAATTTGGTACATCGAACATATCTGATGAGCCAGGTGGTCTAGTCAGGTAGAGCTCTTCTAGCTATCAGTAAATCCATCGAGTTTGGACTTCTTTGGTTTGTTTTAACGGATCACACAAGCGTATTTTTTACTGTAATTATTAAATTTCCTTTTTCATTAACATACATTTGTTGACTTAAATTAATCCAGGTAGAAACAGGCGTTCGCGAGGGCCATGAAGTGTCAGTGCACTACGACCCGATGATCGCTAAACTCGTCGTCTGGGGCCGCGACCGCAACGAGGCGCTGGCTAAAACTAGAGCCAAGCTTCAGGAATATCAGGTAAACCGTCTACTTTTACTTTTATTACTATAGTGAGAATTATGATTTTGTTTTTTTTACTAAATCGCAAATCGTTGCGATTAATTCGCCCACTGCACGAACATAGTTGTTTCTTTTTTGTAAGCCATAGTCCAGGCAAATTAGGGGTTTCACCTCGGAATGAGAAATAATAAGCTGTAAACTTGTCTAAACCTTTATTTTGGCATTCTAAAATTGCATTCATTCTAAATGACGCCGTCAAGGTGTATATTAGTTATACCCAGACCTAATTTTTTAAACGGAGACCCAAAATAAATAAATTGAATTGAAAAAATAAATGTTGTCTAAAAAGTCTCATAAAATCTCGTGTGACATTGACATACTTAATTCGAATTGACATATAAGTGCGACGTGGAAACAAACAATATCGCATGCACGAGAATAGATAGATAGATAGACAAATTCTTTATTGTTCACACCATACATTTCATACACACGATAAAACACCTTAAAAACTAGTGCAACAATCGGCGGCCTTATTGATAAGAGCGATCTCTTCCAGGCAACTTTAGAATGGAGAGGATTCATACGGGAGGTAGAATAGCTGGCCTGGTCTTCATTTTCTCCACTAACTGTAGTTACTTGTGTTCCTAGGTAGCCGGGCTAGAAACAAACGTGAATTTCCTCCTTCGTCTAAGTGGCGCGAGCGCTTTTGTGTCGGGTGATGTGCACACCTCGTTCATCCCGCAACACGAGGCCGAACTGTTCCCTAAGAGCGACTCGGTGCTCACCGAACAACAAACCATACAGGCGGCCCTTGGACATGTGAGTAGTTTGGCAATATCGCCTGATATTTTAGAAACTATACGCCGGTTGCATAACCCAGTATTCATCCGTGACGCTACATGAAGTGCGGGGAACATCACAAAAGGGATTGCGACCCCCAATGGTGAATCCTAAGTTATGCGGCCGGCTTATTTATACCCGTGCGAGCAATCCCACAGGAAAAATTGATTGTCTTAAAAACATGGTAATTTTTGAGCTTTCTTTGTATCTCTGTACGGTGCAATTTCTGTTGATCTGTACTCATCTTGAGGTGAAAGTTTTGGTCGCTTTTGCTGTAAATTGCGCATGCTAATACTGGAAAGTTCTTGCTAGACTTATTTTCACATAAAATACATTGATGTCAGTTGATACAGCGTATAATTGATTTATTTTCTAAGAATAAACATTATTTTTCTTACAGTTGTTAGTGAGTAAAAGTGAAAGTTCTGCAAATGACAGTTGGAAAGGAATCTCCATAGAACCAACCGCCTGGAGATCAAACTACCAGTTGCAGAAAACTGTGCCGCTGAGGTTCGATGAAAAAGGTCAGTATGGTTTACTTCAGCATTTTTATAAACGTTCTGCATGGCACTCCATTATGCTTGTCACTAAAACAATATGCCCAGTAACAAACTGTTTCAGATGTGATCACTAAACTGTTTCAGATGTGATCACTAAACTGTTTCAGATATGATCACATAACTATTTCAGATGTGTTTATTAAACTGTTTCAGATCTGAACGTAACCGTGCAATACGAAACCAAACCCAACACATACCGCGTGAAAGTAAACGACGGCGAGTGGCGCAACGTAGAGGCCTCCCTACAAACAACGGAGTTAGGCCTCCGACTCAACACCATTGTAGAAGACAAGAGGAGCACTGTCGGCATACTGACACATGACAATCAAGTGCATGTCTATGATGAGGTAAACAAGGCATCCCATCCTATATAGCTAATAGAAGCGTGATAATACATTATTTGGCATTTGAGGTATCAGCATTTTAGCTCCTCCGGCAGCGAGATTACTGTAGCTAATGTAGCTACGCCCGTAAATCGCACTTTTAAATAATAAATAGAATTAATGCCAATATTGATATAACCTGGTTTAATAAACAAATCTTACTTAATGGCACCGCTCATCATTACCTTTCACTCGCGCACTATTGCTGTATATACTTACACACACGGCCGTACAGCATACAAAAAAATATGAGTTTGGATAAACGCTGTCACGCTGTCTTGATGCTCACAGCTTTTTTTTAATACGCATTCATTGTTGTTGTTATTATTTTCTGTCTTATTTTGTATTGTTGAGTTTCTTGTTGAATAGAGTCCCTAATATGAGTTTATTGTACCTACAAAACAACTTCACGGTGTCTATAAATCACCAGCTGATACCCGCTACTTCGTACGCGTAGAGCTTGAACTTCAGCCTCCCTACTATGACACCCTCATCACCTAGCAGTATGAAATATACCTTACGATCTACCAAACATACTTTAAAAAAAAACAGTCGACCCATTCGGAGAAAAGCGACCACAAACACCGTGACGAGATTTTTATATATAATACAACAAAAATACGTACATATCTATATCTTATTAAAATCTGTACATTTAGGAGACAAAATCTTTAAAAGGAAGAGCGGAATTGCAGACAATATAGCTAGTACTACTTTTTTGCTATCTGTACTCATTGCAAGTAGAAGCCTCCATTTTAAATTCGTCTCTTTAATTAACCAGATTATACGAATTTTTACTAGATATATTCTTTTAGATTCAAATTTGAAATACATCTAAAACGCAGTGTAATTTTCTAAAGCGAAAAAAAAATTGTTGACGTAATAGAGGTAAGACTCGAAAAGAAACATTTTTCTCTTAATAAAAGTGATAAAGACTAATTTCCTCTGAAGACTAGCTTATAACATAAAGTAACATTTATAGGACGGCCAGACGATAGTAGAGATCCCTCGCGCCAAATACCAAGCAGCAAGCGCCGTGGACACCTCCGTGGCCGCTAACAGTGCCTCCTCACCCACGCATGGGATCCTGGAGCGAGTGCTAGTCAACAAGGGCGATAAGGTCAGTATGCCTATCTCAGTTAAAAACACTGTTTTAAACTATCACGGTTGTTCACTACAGTTATATTATTATTAACGGGATATATAATCTGATAAGATTGTGAACGGAGCTCCCTCTTTTTCGGCGATAGATCAGTTGTCTTAAGAGGCATTCCGATGTAAGCGATTGTCACAAAAACGTGGTCGCTCGCATGTGAAATAAATTATCCTTGACAAAAAGGCTTAATTTCTTCCTACGCTGACGTCGATCGCGCGTATAAATATATACTTGTGTTCTTTAAGTAACGAACTGCTTATTGTCAGTGACGCGAGAGTTGCAATATATGGAGCTCGCGTAGTATTGCAAATTGAATAAAAAAACAGAATGTTGTTTCTACAGACCTCTCAGAGAGAGAGAGAGGGGGGGGGGAGGGTACCTAATCTAGCATGCTGGCCCAGTGCATGTTGGTGAATGTCATTTGTCATTGAACTTTTTGGAGTTCGTAGACATACCGGTTTCCTTACGATGTTTTCCTTCGCCATTTTTGAGCGATGGTTTCGAAACTGCACATTATTTATGTCTATGAGGTATTAAATATGTCATTGGTGCAGGGCCGAGGATCGAACCGGGTGTCGTCAGATTGAAGTGCACATGCTACCGCTCGGCCACCATCGCTCACATTTCTATAAAGCGCCATCTGTCACCAATCGATCCATTGAATGCCAACAGGTGGTGAAAGGGCAGCCGCTGTTTGTAGTGATCGCAATGAAGATGGAGTACGTGGTGCGGTCGCCGCGAGATGGCGTCGTCGCCGGCCTGGCGCCCTTCAACCTTGGAGACGCCGTCGGGAAGGGCGCGCAAGTTGTTCTTCTTGAAGGAGATGCTGAATAAGTGAATACCAATTTTTTTTTAGATAGTTTCACATGTTTCATGCATTTTGAAGTAGCTTGTTTGTTAACTTTTGTGTACATGTTAGCTTAACATAGCCCTTAACTTTTACACAACTTTAGAGTACCAAATCTTGAAAAGTTCACCTGTTTTGTTGCCCCACTAGTTTCACATAAGCAAGAACATGCCGTTAAGCGAAAATAAACAAAGAAAAACTGTGAATTTTATTTTTTCTCTGGATCATTTGTTATGTTTATTTGGTGAGATGTCTTTCTGTGATTTTAATTTTTTCTCTGGAGCATTTTTGATATTTAGTTGGTGAGATGTCCACATGCGCCCGCGATAAAACCTTGTCGTCACTTTTTAACGAGCGAGACAGGCTACGTTTTTGAATACGACTGTCTCGCTTTGGCACGATAATAAAAGTCGACAAATTCAAATTTCATTTTCAAATTTTGTCACGGCGCGCAAGCTAGCCCTGCTGGCCTATGTGAAACTAGTAAGTAGGAAGACAAAAAAAAAACTTTTCAAGTGTTGATACTCAATATATTCGGAGCTGCTATTGCCACCTTAAATATGTGCATTGCTCATACTTTCCGTCATAACCAAAAAAAAATATTGGCTAGTTTTGGAACTACTTCATAAAAACTCCCATGAGGATAAACTAAACAATGAGTGTATGCCGTTTTGTCATAGATTAATATTGGAATGTTGAACGAAACTTAACTGTCATTTTCAACAAAAAAAACCGGTTGAATTTTGACTATTAAAATGATTGAAATTTATTTTGGCAACAGGAGTGCATACGTATCTTGGGACATGTGTTTATTCTGGAACACAACTACTTTAAAACGAGATATCGCGTGAACCCGCATGGTGCAGCAGCTAGTAGCTACATTATACATACGTGCTGTCATTCCTAATGCGTCATGCACGAGTATAATGTGGAATACGTTGCCAGAATAGGTATTCCCTGATACAATCTGGGTGTCTTCAAGTCGCGAGTGAATCGATTTCTTCTAGGCAAGCGTGATCCAATGTCGACCGCATAACAACAGGTGAGGTGGCGGTCAAACACAAGCCTATTATACAATTTGGAAAAGAAACCCGCTCAAGTTAAAGTATGAGCGCGCGAGAGCAGGATGCACGTATGTAATGATCATCCATCCTTTTCTACCTGCTTGCGCCGTAAGCAAAACGCATAAAAGAAGTTCTGTTATAAAAATAACCCTTCCTGCTGTGGGACCTAATAAGACTGTTTCTCAATGATTTTCCAGATCTATACAGTACTAAATTCCATTCACAAGTCCATAAAAGAACTAGCACAACAATGTATCTACTAATTATACCAACAAAAAAAACTTTTATGTTTTAATACCGTAACTTCAACGGTACTGAATGACGTAACCGTGCAAAAACTACGCAAACTACCGGAGTATGAATGCGAGTGTGACTATTAGCGATAAATGAGTTTGTTTTGTATTTGAATAAGATAGGTAAGTACAGGTAGTGGCCTTGAGAACAAAACATGCGATTATTGCCGTAGATAAGTTTATTTGTTGATAATTGTATATTTTTACTTTAATAAAAAACACATTTTAAATCAAAACAAGGTGTTTGCGCTCACGACCTTACTTATTTATCATTTGCATAAATTGTTTTGTTGCTGACATTACAAGTAAACAAGTATTGCGAGGTAAACATTCGAATGTATTTCTTGTATATGATCACGTTTCAGAATGTGGTACGTAATTTGGGCCATGTCTACAACGGGGGCGTAGCTCAGATGGTAGAGCGCTCGCTTAGCATGCGAGAAGTACCGGGATCGATACCCGGCGCCTCCAATCTCTTTTTGTGAAAAGGGTACAATATTTTTTAAATAGATTGTTACAAAATTACTTTTCGTGTTGCGGTTTCGATTTTGAGGCTACTTATCAATAATTATTAGTATTTCTAACAGGTCTTTTATCAAGGACCGGATGTTATGATTTTATCGCCATACTGGTGGTTTCTCACCGACATACCTCCGCGTCATATCTACGTACGTACGTTTGCGACTATTTATCTAATCTGTGGCCTCACTATCGATGTGGTTTTTCTATTGGTAAGTCTGATAATGGTATACATATTTGCATATTTGCAACCCTATTTACATGAAATAAAGCTAATGAAAAACAGCTAAGTAGACTTACTTTGTATACTTATTTCCTGATAGTAACACACACACAACTAAAGAGTTGCTTCCCTATAGGTTTCCTCGTATCCTACAATTTTATATGTTTATGAAAACACCTGCTATAATGAGGTCGTTGTCTGATAGGTATGTATATAAATAGATATTATAAATACATTACAATTATTATTTTTATAAAGTAGGTATTGGTTGTTATTTTATGCCTTAGTACAAATGAGCGTTCATGTTTAATAGGCATGTGTCCTAATGTTTAATTCATTACGAATAACAGGCTTAGCGATGAATTTAACTAAATACAGTACACATACTGAAAAAATAAATTAAATAGGTTAATAAATCTCTGAGATATGAGCGTTTAAAGTTTTAGGTGGGGGATAGAGAGGGGATACTCTGTCCCTTTCTCACAAAAAGTGTGAAAAACTAACCCGTGACTCACAATAATTTTGTGTATGTATATTTTTCCATAGTTTTGTAGCGGTAGGATAGGATAGGAGCGGTAGTCCGCCCCTGAAAGTACCACCTTTTCCATGTATGTAAGCAGTAGGTGCAAACATCCGTGTTTCTGATTGAAATGTCTCCACTACAATTACTGGACATAAATTTAAAAACGCGTGCACAATAGGTGATAAAACAATACAAAAACTTTCACATTTATAATACTACACTATTTCCATTCGTTTATTAGCTCTGACAGCTGCAATAACATTGTAAAAAGTTGAATGAAAACATTTTATTTTAACATTTCGCCGAAGTATATCGGATACCTGCTACAGTCTTACCTAGAAAAACCTAGCGAAAGTGATCAGAATTCGTAGTTTTCATACGCTTTTTACAATGTTGTTGCAGCTGTCAGAGCAAATTAATACTTTGACCGAGTTTAGTGTGGTGTGATAGGCTCGCGTTTTGTCGATATCTCGCCTGATACTAAGCTATGACGAGTGTTGACGATAATCTTATCTTAGTACATATGTATAATGACCACGAAAATCCCATAAACTACCGCGTTTTAAACAAGTACAAATAGTTTTTTTAAACATAAAAGAGCTGATAATCTTCAAACGGCTGAAGGAGAAATGGTAGAGAACCGTACACTAGTATGACGGTAATGCGGCGTGCGCGCTTTCAAATATTTTCAATATTTATTTTTTCTTTATTTTCTACAAATAATCTTACGCTTTTACAAAAAACTGCGATCACTAAAGTATTCGAATGATTGTTAGGATAACACACAATTTTTTTGGTAAAAATATCTTCTATAGAATTTGAATGAAGTTGATTCAATCCATTGAAGGAAACGTAAAAACAGGTGTTTTTTAGGAAAGTTTACGATTTTTTTCTATCGAGCCAAATTTCTTTAATCATATTGTATCGGTGAACACATCCGAATAAAATATTTCAAGAACATTTACTAAACATAAAGAAACAATGTCAATGAATCGATTTTAAAGGTCTACTTTTGAATATTCGTGATGACGAATCGTCAAATTTGAAGCATGTGTCGTCTGAACTGATTTTCTTGATCGTAGCATTCGTAGCTACATAGAGACACACACGTTAAACTTATAATGTCCCTACGTTTTGCTTGTTTTATTTATTTATTTAATAATAGGCTTGCGTTTGACCGCCAACTCACCTGATGTTAAGCGATGATGCGGTCTACGGTGGAGCACGCTTGCCTAGAAGAAACCGATTCACTCGTGACAAAAAATTCGGGTTAAAAATTCATGTTGGGCACTATTGGGCAGGTCACTTTGCACTCTACAGCTTGTACAAACATACTTATCTTCTTTGGACGAGTGTTCCACCTACGTTGGCAAGTCTATGGGTCATGGTGGGTCATGGCTGTAGTTTTCCGATTAAGCTGGAGCTTTTCGTTATTTATGTCAGTGAAGCCTCTGCCGATAGAATAAAATAACAATAAATATCCCGTGACATCGGAGAAACGCGGAAGAAAGATACCAAGTAATTTACTTATGTTCGCGTTCAAACAACCTATTATCATCATTGTCAGCCTGTATCGACCCATTGCCGGGTAATGATAATGAGAAAGAAATTGTGTATAGGCCTCCTCTCTCTTGTGCCATTGATCCATGTCTCGGGCTAGTCTCATCCACGCATGACCTGCGAGGGGTCTGGGGGTCTAGACAAGAGCCACTTTCTGTTAGCGTTAACGCCTGCAGGAAGATGAAATTGTATGAAAATGACATTGACAATGACATTAGCTAGAGAGAAAGTATCTCAAGCTAATGTCATTTTCATAAAAAAAAAAAAAAACAATTTCATCTTTCCGTAGGCGTGAACGCTAACAGAAAGTGGCTCTTGTCTAGACCCCCTGGTGTCTACCCATCGGGCTGGTTGCCTGCCGAGAGAACTGGACAGATATCGGTAACCAGTGCGACTCCACCCCTAGCCTCGAGCCCTGCCCGAAACAACCCCTGTTTCACAGAATACATAATAGTACAAATACCAGTCCTAAGGTTTGCTAAAGTCCGTCCAGCGAAGGCATATTATGTTGCTATCTAATGTTTAAGACTAAATTCAAAAAATTCAATTTTATTGTTTCAGTAAATAAAATTTGATCTACCATTCGATATCTACCATTTCGTCAGCTCAAATTTAAATTTTGACACTGCGCGAACCAGGGTCAAATCTATGCTATCTACGTCTGCAGGAAGAGAGAAAAAAAAGCACGACTCGGCGCCCGCCTCAGAATCTAATAACGTAAGCGACAAATAATAAAACTCCAGATAACTAGAGAATCAAATAACAAAAATCTTTTTTCCGTTTTATTTCATTTTTAAATAAAACTAATTTACCTTAAATAAATTAGGTACATTAAATTGTCATTAGAAAATGAATAATCGAATTGTCAAGAACTTCTAGATTCAGAGAAAAACTATAAACGTGTTTCGGAAGCCCTGATTTCGCCGAATTGTTCTAATGAGAAAAGTTTCACCTAACTTGTTTCTTAAATTACGTCTAACTTATTTATATCTTCATCTATTTCTAACCAAAACACAAATTTGATACTGTTTGCCAAAACCGCGCAAATTAACGCAACGCAACCCAAGTTGAAGACATAAATCAACTTTAAAAGTTCTTTTTTTTTTCGTAGAATATCGTAGAATGTCATAGAATATCGTAGGATTGGCCTCCAATTCGCCTGATGGTATTTGACATCGTACTTATACTAATTACAGTACACACTCTAAAGTATAACAACAAATAATAAATAATGGCCAAGTGCGAGTCGGTGTCAAATTTCTGTTCACCGCCGGTTCTCGTAAGATCACCGAAGTGAAGCAAAGGTCGGCCGCGGCCGGTACTTGGATGGGTTGATGGTGGGATGTTGTCTTTTTGCACAATTTTTTTGTACTTTAGTACCTAACAATTTATGTGGTGGTACGGATAACGGAACCCTCAGTGCGCGAGCCCAACTCGCACTAGGTCTTTTTTTTAAATATATTTCTAGAAAAATTAACTACCGTATAGTAATCCGATTTTTTGTGATACAAAAGCCGACAGGCGAGCTTATGGGTATGGAATTGTTTTGCAAGTAGTACCCAGGTAACCAGGTACACGGGAAGATTTAAAATTTTGAGAGAGCAAGAGAGAAAAAAAATCTTTTTCTCTCTTTTTTTTCTCTCAAAATTTTAAATCTTTGTTCAAAAAAGTTCTTCTACTATCTCTAATAACAACAAAAAGTATGTTCGACTGAAATACATTATTATCGAACACTCTTTGTTACCTGGCCCAGGTCTGCGCCGGCCGGCGCAGGTTTGTTGTTGTTTTTTGTACACATTCCCCCAACAGCTGATCGGGACAAACCTACATGAAATTATCTCCGAATGCTGATTGGTCGAGATCACCCAACAAACAGGTTTGTCGACCCTCGTTCAAAAAGATTGAGATATAAAAAGCGAATCCTACTACATATTATTATCTGGGTTTAAAATACAAAACATGGTCTTTTGACCTTGAAATAAAGATTAAGTGAATTTCTGGCTGTCACAAATCTGAAATTTACCGACATTGATATGTAGTTTCCTACTTGCAGAACTATGAAACAAAAAAATAACCATTAAAATGAAATTAATCTCACATTCAAATTTTTACTCATCATCATCATCATTTCAGCCGTAGGACGTCCACTGCTGGACATACTATACCTATAACTGTACCTATATTTATTTAATACTTTATTGCTCACTTAGAATATTTGTAAAAATGAACAAATAGACAACATTTTCTGTTTCCTGTCATGTTCCAAGTTGAAACAAATGCTAAAAGACCAAAAAACGAAAATAATCAAAATAACTAAATTTACAAGAAATAACCAGATACTTCAAATATAAATATTATTTAAATTATATATCGATACATACATGATTTTACTACCTATTATTACACAAATTGAAATATTAATATTATACATATAAAAAATATATAAGTGAGTGATTCAATCTATCTATACATAATATGTAAAAATGAATCCCTATTTACCTTGGTCACGCCATAACTTGAGAATGACTTTACCGATTTCAATCATCTTTTTTTAAGTTTTCTAATACTTTGTAGAAGGTTCTTACGGAAAGAAAAATTAAGAAAATTGCGCTTCTTTCAGAAATCTTAACGACGATTTTAACTCGCGGGTGAAACAGCGGGGCGCAGCTAGTACTCAATAAAAACTGCTGTAATCAGCTGTAATATACTCATAAATACTATCTAACTTTTACTGGCTGCAACTTGTAACGAACCTCATTCACTGATGGTTTAGTTAGAGATACAAGTAGGTTTTAATGTATCAAAAACCTCACAGGCAACTTCCATATACCACACTTAACAACTTTCGTTTCGTGACTTAATAATTCGTCGTAGTTTTTTTTCTTTCATTTTAAACCAAAATATTTAAATTAGGGCTCTGAATAGCAATAACTTTATACGGCCTAGAAAGGCGGAGCCGGGCAAAACAAATAAGTCGAAACATACAAACTTTAAATTATGATTTTTGTGAACTGGAAAATCAAGAAACTGTTTTTAGGGTCGTATCGACGAATCTTAGTATGTATAATGACCAAGAAAATCTTAAAAGTTGGCTCCTGTCTAGTTGCTGATGAGAAGTGCCATCGGGGAAACGGCTATTATACAATAAAAAATGCAGTTATAGGTAAGTGCATATTTTAAATATTATAGGCAGGTTAAGTAACATATTGATTTTGAGCGATGGTGGCCGGGCGGTACCATGTGCGCTTTACAATCTGACGGACGGCACCCGGGTCAATCCTCGGCCCTGCACCATTTAAATTATGTGCAGTTTCGATGCCATCGCTCAACAACGGCGAAGGAAAACATCGTGAGGAAACCGGTATATCCAAGAAACCTCCAAAAAAAGTTCAAGAAATGTGACTTTCACCCACATGCACAGGCCAGCATGGTGGAATTGGTGGAGTAGGGCCCATCCTCTCTGAGAGAGAAGGCCTGTCTCCCAGCAGTGGGAACATGATAGGTTCAAATAATGATGTTGATGATGATAGGTAACATTTATTTAAATAGCACAATTCAATTTCAGTTTATTTACATATAAAATATAACATTTCCGTATTTACAGATGAGTAATCCATGGCGTAATATTTTATTTACTTATATTACACGATATTATCAAGTATCATTGCTTTTTTGTGGTTAAATGAAATCAGCATAAAACTAACGTTTTGTTAGAACTAAAGTATCAGTCGCTATTCTTCGTACCTATTGTAAATACATGTGTAGACATAACTGGACGTGCATTTGTTGCATTTCTTTTCCTTTAATACGTGATAAACATACGGACGTGCTTTCTAACACTGATTCTAAGTTAGGACATGGACTAGTGTTAATTATAAAATGCAACTACTGATAATAAAGGTATTTGATTTATTTCGTTCGTCCGACGTTTCTCCATCTCCATGTTAAAATACAATTATAAATACAAGCTTTTCGTATTCTTCTCAGAAAACTCTTTCATTTGATACCCATATCATAATGGTACATAAGAAAATTTTGTCCACCATTTTGAGGCGTCCGCAATATTGAATTTAGTGTGACGTCATTTTATTTTTCGTATTCTCAGCAAACCCTTTGATTTCATTTGATACCCATATAAAGTATACATTAAAAAAATAGCTGGTCCGCCATCTTTGGGAGTCCGACATATTGGATTTAGATGTCATTTAGCTAACTATGCATCGGTACTTCTCGGTACTTCTGTCATACCACTCACTAAACTAAACCAAACTGACAGGACTAAAGTTATCTGCGTCTCTTTTCATTTTCAATTAGAACCTTTGTTTTGACGTATTGAAGCCGCTCTTAATAGGGTGCTACCTGATTACCAGTAACCCTGGATAGTGCATGCTTACATATTTTTATAGGATATGAATACCTAAAACATATAAATATTTTGTACTAATCGTTTCCTGCGACTTCGTATATCTACGTAGACTTTTTTATTTAAATTTCAGCTTCGTAATTATAAAACTGACAACAAAAAATTAAAACCCCAATTTCTCTCCTTAATCCATCTTTCGGAAATAATTTTATACAAAATTTATTTTATTTCAAACCATTAACGTGAATACCAATTTTCATTTTCATTACTCATACTCGGAAAGTAGGTCTGAAGTTGCCTGAGGAGCGGGTTGTAAGTAATACATTTCAGCCCTAGGGAAAATCACTTTCAACTGACAGTGATAGTCGGCAACAGACAGGCACTCAAATTATAAAAAAAAAAACTAGTTCTAATTTCACATTTGTATTGAACCATGTTCCAACTTTTTTTAATTTTTTTCTCCTCAGCGTATTATGTTCCCACACTTCTCGTGCATTTGCAGTGTAAAGATGTAAAAAAAAAATTGCGGGAATCCGATCTTCATTGTAGAATTTTGTTTATACTTTCGTATAGCAGATTTGTATTAACACAATGAGTTCATCTGATTCCGATATAGATTTAACGTCTGATTTCATAAGAGAAGACTAAAGCAGTAGTGGAAAATATCTAATATCAATATAAGACCTACCCGGAAAAAACCTTTCACTAAATATAAGTAATTGCTCTAATTTTACCAGAAACTTTAAATAAATTTCACACCGAAAATGTTGATATAATTATGTAAAATAAAATTCACTCATATTTTCTTAAGTCAGTTCATGTTTTTATTTTTAGTTTCCTTGTATTCGTAATGAAAAGCACAGTGTTTACCTCGGGGTTAAAGACTTATTTAGTCCCTCGAACTATTAGCGCCCTCGCTACGCTCGGGCGCCAAACCCCGTCTTGCGACTAAATAAGTTACTTTCACCCCTGTGGTAACAATGTACTATTCCCTAACATAACAAAGAACAAAGGACTTTCATACAAACTTTCAACCTTCATTTGCCCCCCTTATATCAGCTCTTTCGCAAAATCCTTTCTTAGCTTTATCCTCTACACCCCATAAAAAAATTCAGCTTCGTAAGCCAAGTAGTTTTCGAGATTTCGTGATGAGTGAGTGACTGAGTAGGTGAATTTCGCTTTTATATATATAAATAAAAGAAAATAATAAGAAATGTATAAATAGATTTATTATACATGGACTCTTATTGAACTTGTACTGATATTGCCACTAATACATGATTATCTTTATTTTCGTAGTCAAAGTGATTATCTCATCACGGAAATCGTGTTTTCACTCGTCTGCTAAATAGAGAGCGACCTTCTTATTCACGCATACGAAATGCGTTGCGCAACGTGGCCGGCAACGTAAACAAAACTGACCATAAACTTGATACTATAACTACTATAGACACCAAAAAAATGCGTGACACAAGCCATGATTGCTTAAATTTTCGCAGAACAGTGCAAATAAGCAAATATTTTGGACTTCAAAACATTACATGGACATGTACCGTCTTATTACAAAACACGGTTTAACTTTAGTACTGGGATTAGTACCAGGTTTAAACCATGGACTAAAATAAATGTTATTATAAAACGAAGTTTTTCACTAAACCATGGATAATCTATGGTACTAAAGTTAGACCGCCGAGACCCCTAGTTTAACTATGGACTAACTTCGGTACTAATAGAATTTGAGGTTATAATTATTTTATTTAGTGTTTTTATTATTTACAAATCTTTTAAAATGGATTGAAACATGATTGACATGATGTATTTAGAAGATCTGAACATGCTGGAAGCATCGCGGCGATCTGATAGACCTCGCCATTGTGTGAATCCTTTTGAATTGAGTGACGAAGAATTCCGACATAAATATAAGTTCACAAAATGTTTTGGCGGAAAAATTGCGGATGTTTTACGTGGTTGGATCTGGCCCACGATCCTAGAAGAAGCCCATTAAGCCCTAAAGTTCAAGTGGCTTGCGCTTTACGCAACTGGATTCGCCATGAAATAAGTGCTTATGTATAACCTTGGTAGCTTACAATATAGCAAAACAGTAAAAAATATACATACTGATGCATTAAATTATTGTTTTCTTCGTAGCTTCAAGACGATACAGCTGATTTGCATGGTATGTCTCAACCAGTTAGCAAAACTTGCAAAAATGTAGCGGGGATTACTTATAGCAATATATAAAATTGCGAGCTACATTATATGAACAGGAGGAAGCTATGAGAAAATTTAAAATCATTGCTTATTTTCCTACCGTATCCTAGTTTCAGATACATACCGATAAATAAATAAAAAATGCAGGGTATAAAACGCGAGTGGATAAAAGCAGCTTGATATCAAAACAGTATTATTCACCGCTCGATGAAAGATCTCACATTGTAATGGGACAAGCCAGCGTTTTATATGTATGTTTGTATATTTGTTTGGACGATAACTTGCATATCGTTGATACGATCTTCTTGTGTAGGTAAGTAGTTCATGCAAATACTATTTTAATGTTTGAATATGAGCAAAATTGTTGTTGTGAAAATTGGAGGTCATGAGTTGGCATTTCGGGGCGAACGAACCTTCTACAAAGTATTAGAAAACTTAAAAAAAAGATGAATGGAATCGGTAAAGTCGTTCTCAAGCTATGGCGTGACCAAGGTAAATAGGGATTCATTTTTATAGATATAGATAGACTAGCTGGCCCGAGAGACATTATCCTGTCCAAATGTCAATAAATTTAAGTTGATACTAAATCCAGTAGTACGATTTTTTAATTTTTCGGTCAACTTTTCCAAGTTTTCATTCCCTAAATAACTCGTTCGGACGATTTCAAACTTTAAACAATTTGTCAAATCAGTCCAGCCTTTCTCAAGTGATGCTCTTACCAACTAACAGCATTTAACTTTCATTTATAATTTTATTTGTGTAAAACAAACAATAGTGACTGCACGCCTTCAAGTACGGGAACACTATAATGAGTGTGTCTATAATAAGTTAAGGCCACGGTCACCGGCCAGAGCAATCTCCTGGGGCCTTACGCCTAACTGTTTTAAGCAATCCAGTTTAAGTGATGAAAAAAGATGTAATCATGCGTTCGCATGATTTTCTGAACTGTGTTGTTTTAATGCTAGTTTGAGACCGCGTAAGGAGTAGGGCGCAAAGTTTGCACTTTTTCAGCATTTTAGGAGATACAAAAATTACCGAGTGAGATTTTTTTAAACTGATTGGGCATTATCTTTAGAATAACATTGCAAATAGTATAAATAAAATTTCGTGTTGATATTATATAGAATGACGGTGGATATACACAAAAAACTATTTAATCGTATTTAAGGTCTTTCCAGGGACCGCAATCTTAATAGTGCAACATTAACACTGAATAAACATAATTAATTTGTGCATTACATATTTTTTATTAGACGATAATGTCAACAAATACTATACTAATCGATTAATCAGCAACCAGTGGGAATTGTTCCCAAAATGCTGGCCCCATTACCACGTTGTATGGCAATGCTCAACCTTTGAACAAAGTAGAGACCGATTTTGGTCACGAGTTGCATCGACCTGGGGCCTTACGGACAACTGCTATTACAGGCACCTAGTCCGCTCAGTTGGAAAATCACGCGACCGCAAACCGTGGGCCCGATAAGGTTTGCGGTTGCGTGATTTTCTAACTGAGCGGATTAGGTGCCTGTAATAGCAGTTGTCCGTAAGGCCCCAGGGCCCCGATTCTACCTAGTTTTTAAATTGTAATTGTTTCAATTTAAATTTGTAAATAATGGCCTCAAAATTGCCAGTTTTGAATATTTTTTTATACTAAGTTATTATTTAAGGTGGTGGCATTTTACTAGTGATGCGTGTTGACAAATATTAAAAAAAAATGGCTCCCGATCCCCACTTGCCCATGATCTCGACCCCAAAAGGCTCAAAAATTTACCCACTGTCCAAGATACTATAACCAGGATACAGGATAAATTTACGCCTTTTGAGGTCTTCTGGGGATTCAGCTGTCGCGCGCCGCGCCAACCCTACTCTGCATTCTGGAAAGATGTGACGGCGCAAAGGTGTCAACGCAAGTGGCGTCCCACACTAAGGGTCGCCCCATCTAATATTGTAAGTGAGTATGTGAGTGGCACGCTCGCCTAGAAGTAACGTATACTCTAGATTTAATAACACCCATATGGTACTTTTCAGGCAACACAGACTTTGGCTGCTATTATGCCATCTTCTGTGCTTCGGCAGAGAGTTCCACACACTCGCTGTGCATATACATATACGACACAAGGTTACGCAAAAAGGTTGTTCTAAGCTGAAAGGAGGTCATTATACTCGTCATAATTTTATTTTAGATGGAAAACAAACAGCTGCTAATACGGTAGATATGAGATAAATATATAGTTACACCAAAGCCAAAAAGAAGTTTTCACTAATACAAACTTAAATACCTAGCAAAAAGCAAACCGTTAAAACACCAATTTTGGGCCTGGATAGATAAATAGAATTTGGAGGATTATGAACAACTTTTACTATAGGGATGACCATGAAATTGCGAAAAAACACAGTTTTTGCATACATTTGTCGGGTGTAACTAATATTTTTCTATGGAACAGCAGATTGTATTTGTAATTTCAGGGTCGACTTAGTATGCCCTTTCTGTGTAACGCTGTATTATTGTAGAATCAAATAGTTTTATGCGTAGGTACGTAGGGAATTTCCACCATGTATGGACCATTTACATCTTGTTAGATATTAAGTATTGACGTCTTATTAAATGTCGATAGTTATTCGATAAATATTTATAGGCTGTAGTTAGAGCTTTGCCATGACATGACATTTAGCGAATGCCTGAATCTCGCAGGTGTTAATCGCGCTGTCTCGTTTGTGCGTGGATGCAGTTGGGTCAAACGAACATTGCATAAGTGGGTGCATCTGCTTGACATTTGAATCGACCCCGAATCCGAATAGAAACTGTGTCACGTATTAAGCAGCGCGCGGGTGCCGGTCGGCAGCGCGGCGGTGTCGGCGCGGTGCGTTGTGCAATCCCGTTAGCGCTCCACGTGCGAACGAGCCGGCGCGCCTCAATGTCGCCCGTGGCGTGGGCGGCCGCCCTTCGCCCGCCCGCTGAAAATAGCGAGTCCATCCGAACGACGCTCGCGAGCCGAGGGCTACCGAGCGGCATCTCGCTCGCACGCCCACGTGTCGGCCGGCCGGTCTCTATCGCGCGAACAGCTGAGTATCAAAACAAAGGAGCGAGACGGGTGGTCGCCGCTCCCGCTCGCCGGCCGGCCGGTGTCGCCGGTCGCGGCGCGGCACTCGCACTCCGCGCGCCAGTTCTCGTTGGAACCGCGCTTATTGAGGTCGTCCGCCGGGAGCTCTCTAGCGAAGTTTAGTATCGCGAAAGGATTTTCCTTTGTCCCGATCTTTGAGGAGCCTGCCCTCGTATTATGTTTCCGTTTGAGATCTGCGACCAACCCCGGCATATCGAGAAGCCGGACCGTGCGCAGCGTACCGAATCGCGTCGGAATACTCCCAGTTTCCCTAAATTCTGTGACGGTTATCCCGCGAAACGAGTTCGCCGGGCAATTTGAAATTTTTGAGTGAACTTGTGCGAGAATAAATCTGAGAGCGGGCTACCGGCCGTAGCGGGTCCCGCGAGTGTATAATTAGAGCGGAAACGAGGACTGTTAACACCATGTCGACGGGAAAGCGGCTGGCGAAGCGGTCCATCATCGGCACGCGCGTCGCCGCGCTCGGGGACGACGGGCTCTACTACTCGGGCATGATCCAGGCGGTGAAGACGCCTGCGCCCTTCCCGGAGAACAACAACTGTATCAACTTGACGCCGAATACGCGGTACACGGTGCGCTTCGACGGTGGCAAGGCGACGCGCGAGTACCGCGACGCCGAGCTCATCGGGCCCGGCTTCCGCGGCATGGCGGGCGTGCGCCTGCAGCCCGGCCAGCGCGTCTTCCTCACGCACAACGGGCGCGAGGTGCGCGCTGAGGTGCGCACGCACGACCACGCCACCGACGAGATGCGCGTCCAGATCCAGTCACCCGCGCAGGAGGTTAGTATCTTTCATTTACCACACTTCACTCATCTACATATTATAGAGCTTCGACGACAGTTTTTCCCTTTGATAGAAGGTGCTATATTACCATTTCTGGTACATGGAGCAATTTATTTCCCATTATATAGGGCGAAAACCGGCGTCATTAAATGGTTACCTGTTTCTACAAACGCATCCAAGACCACAAGGCACAAAAGCTACAATTCAAATAGATTTTCATCGTAACGCGTTGAAGTCTTTTTTACAGTTTCTTAATCACGCGTAAAAGACATCAACGCGCACCCTAATTCTCTTTCATAGAGACGTTTTTCCACCTCAATTATGCATTTTTCTTTACCAGAGCACAATTGAAATCATCGATAAGTAATTACCTAGTACTCATATATACTTTTATCTTAAAAATAAGAAAGAATGAAAATGAGCTCAATATACCGGTCAAATCTGATAAACAAGTCCGGAAAAATACGGACGCTTTATACAAAGGTTTCGCGTAATGTTTGCCAGCGAGGGCGAAGCGGGAGCGAGCTATTGACCCCTCGACACGTACTAATGCTAGGTGAACTGTGGCATCGTGCGTGCCTGATGGATGCACGCCGCACGCTGACGTCGCGCCGCGTTGCCGCCGGCCGGCTGGCCGGTTCGCAGCCACGCCACATCATTATCATTGCAGCTTATTCAGCCCACTGCATGACATAAGCTTCCTTCCTCATTTGCCAATTTTCCCTGTTTAGCAGTAATCTCGTCAACGCCACATAGCAACAGTTTTTATCAGTATGTGGATTACCACCGCCCTCTGCCGCTGACCTGCAGTTGCACCTCTTATCTGCACTGTGGTTGCACCACTGATTAACAACATTCTGTTATCACCGAGCATTTTGTCATCATTATTGCCTCCACGCAAGACTGCTTGCCGCTTTTAATTTAAACTAAGCATGATAAAGCACGTTTCACTAATAATTTAATAATCATGCAAAATACAACGCATATCGACGTGTTCCATGAAATATTAAATGGGAAAAGAACTTATTGCTATAAGTATCCGAGGTTTGAATTAAGGTCCTAGTATTGAATTGTTTTTATGCTCTGTTTAGCTGGAAGTTGATCAATACGTATGAAATCGTCGGCATTCGTGCGTCACGTTTATTAATGGCTCTAAATAAACAGACAACATGCTTATCAATGTTATTACTTCATTAGCTAAACAGGAAAGGATTTGTTTTAAAAAAAAATGCTCCATATCATCGCTGTAATGTAACCAATATCTTTTGTATGTTCGTCAAATGGAAATCAAAATAGCTTAACAAATAACTTTACGCCAAGGGCATCGATAACATTATCGAAATCGGGCATAATATCGATACAATACACAAGAAATGCCGTAATTATCTTCGAAACATTTTTGAAACACGTGACCATTAATCTGGATAATAATTTGTGATTAGATAGAACTGCTACCGCAGTTATCGAATGCAGTAGCGTTAAATTTAAATAGTACCTATGCGAGTGCAGCCAATTACATAAACAATGGGCTACACGTGTTAGCGCGCTACGCCTTTAATCTGTATGTAGCTAGTGGTTTACACTTTACACGATCAGTTCCAAGCGTGACGCGCGAGGGCAATGCGTTGCACGTTTCCATCGGTCGTGGCTAGTACACGCATGCGCTAAATTTTATAAATCCGGCCGTACCGTTAGGCCGCGCTAACTGCGCTGGATCTAACGAGTACTTCTGACTACAAAGATTACAATAATTACCTCCACCGGCCCCGGTCGCTACTCGTGGATCGAATTAAACCAGTTATGTTGTTTTCCTTCGACGCCGGCCGGCCGGCCGCCGGTGCGCAGCTCGAGCCGAGCTATGCGTCATCCTTCGGTATTGTGTCCGACGCCTTATCGCCCAAAACAGTCAAGTTGAGACTAAATCGTGTTCAATTAAACAACGCAGATAATTACAAGGATTGACCCTGCTATCTGACCGTCAATTTGTTTACCAAGGTTCGATACATTTTGATAACATTTAAAACGTTTGTCATTATACTAAAGTATTGCTTTGCAAAATGAAATGTCGAATTTGTGATGTAATTTTTGTACAACAATTTTAAAACTTATTTCAGTATTTAGTTAGTATTAATCCAGGGTATAATAAGATACCTCTCTTCGTACCAAATCATTTAAATAATATAAAAATTGCTTTTAAGGTTTATTATAAATTTCTTTAGTATTATTTTGGAGGTCATTAAAAATATTACAATATTGGATATTGTTTATTGTATTGTCACCAAGGTGTATGCAAAACGTCAGCAAAATCAGGTCCTAATTCAGCTTGCCAGATTTGACCTAAACAAACATTGCAAGTTAAATAAAAGCTTGTAATAAATTCAAATCCGTTTATTTGTCATTGAGTTGACAAACATGCACACTTACATACAAACTTTCGCATTTATAATATTAGTGTGATGTTCATAGTCAGTAACAAAATTTAATAGATAAAAACAAGAATGACAATAAGGAAACAGCGGCGGCGCGCGCGCAGGCTTTGCGCTATTCGTTGTGCGTAAATGTGACGTCTCACGCGATAGTAGCGTGACGACGACCGTGGCGACAACACTTCAGCCATTATCACTGTTCTGAATAAATTACTGCTATACGAGTAGCGTAGATTTTAGCTAACGGTTGTAAGTTTAACTGCAAGAGGTTTCTCGCAGGCAGCTTGCCTACATTATACTGTACAACGTTTCTTCCATGATTTTTTACAACACTTAATATTTCTACTCTAAAAAAAACTTAAATTTATTCATTTACTGGCAGACAATACACAGCTTGAACCACTGGTTCTAGAAGTATGAAATTTTGCACTCCTATAACGAAGGTAAGAAATAAAAAAGAATTTTTGAAAAAAAACCCTAATATCCCTGCATCCTAGTTTATGTCAGTAAACGGTAGTTTTAGCAAAGTTATTTGTATTGTCGTTATTTGAAAACTCATCCCCTAAGGGGTTAAATAGACGATTAAAGTTTGTATGAAAGTCCGTCAACGTAACGTCAACGTTTTGCGTAAGACCAAACGTAATGGAGGTTGAAACTATTGAAAGTTTGAATGAAACGCGAACTAAGTCGCGAGCATCAGCTAGTTCACCGAGTTAAAAAAAAGTTCAGTTACTATGTTTTTTTTTGTTTTATTATTGTCAGCTCCTAAGCTTTGCCCGGGTTCCGTTCCTTTTTTTCGAAACCGCGTATAGTTATTTCATTTAGAGCCCTAAATATATTATGGTTTGATTAGACATATTAATTTTTCAAAAAACTATGTATCAATCTAGAACAAAAGCATTATACCGCTGTGAAAACAGTAGTAAATACGCACTCTACCACTTGTTTATGATTCTATCTTGTTTGTGATGCCATTAACTCGCATCGCTATAGGTACCTACAGCACTTTATATTTTTGCGTCACGCTTAATAGAGTCCATCAAAACAAAGATAACAATGGATACGGATAAAACAAACACTCAGTTGAATACTGCAGTCAATTCGAGCTTGTAATGACTAGTTTTATCCGTTTGGGAAAAACGCATAAAGTAACAGTGGATTTTGTAATAATACTTGAGGTATTTCCCGTCCAAGAGATACTACGCGCTGGCGTCACAGTCGTCACACGTTATTTACACTGCGCCGGCAAAACCGGCGCGTGCGCTACGCGGAACACAATTGGCGAAGTCAGCGGCTGACTCACTGCGCGCGGCCATTCGTAAACAACCATTTGGATCTGATATTTTACCGGTAAACATGACAGCTTACGTAACGCCCCTAACAAAACACCTATGAACAGAATCATCGCGCTGGAAATAGTGATCTGACAAAAACAAACGCTGATTGTGCGTAATATGCAAAGTTGAAAAGTGATTAAGTTGTAGGCATTAATACAGTTTTATATCGATATCGGTTGCTTAAGTTCTTTAAGTAGAACACGTAAGAACTCGCAAGCGAACCGGCCATAATGATGTCAGGCAATAAGATATAAAAATAAAGAGTGCTGGCTTGAGAAATAAGGTCACCAGCAGGCCCGGAACCGAGTAACGGTATTCGTTACAAAATCGCGTCAAGAATTATTTTCACGTGCGCGCGGCGCCGCCGCCGACCGGCGTCGCCGTACCGTTAGCCGGTGGCGATGGGACGGCCCGCCAGCCTCGCCGCACACTCGCAAACTGGAACACCTTTGAGACGCAAATTTAATGTCCGTTATGAGCATATTACTCGAATGGAAAAAAACTAGGATTGTCAAACTAGCACATTACGGCTTAGTTGGGACAGGTCATGAAACAACAGTCAGATTTTAAACGGCCTATACTGTTACATAAATATTTGATACGATTTCTCTAGCGTATAGTGTAGTGGCATGCCTTTCGTTTGTCGAGGTCATAAATGGATCGTTTCGGTTAGTCGCAAACACGAGCGATGACGAGGCTCGACTGAAACAGCAGCGGTGGCGACGACGGCCTCCAAGTGACAATGGCGCGGCCGCCGAAAGACGTGACGCGGTCGGCGCGCGCGCTGCATTGAGTGTGAAAGTGCCACTCACACTTGTTTGCGTTGGCCATGTACTGCCATAGATGCAATAACTGTTTCAGACTCACTTAAATTGAAACAATGCATCTTTTAAATATTTTTCCACACCAAAAAAATCTGAAATGAAATGTAATATTTTCCTTTAAATTTTATGCTCTATGCATGTATTAATAATTACCTAAGTTACTGTTGTCCATAGCTCGTAGAAATTACTTGCATAGTAAGTAATCATACTTAGATTTTTTAAACTAGGTAGGTATTATGTACTAAATGTGTAAAGAAAGTTTTAGAAATGCCAATTTAAACACAAATGATTATTAAACAGGAGTCTAATTTGCACGTGATGCATGGAAAGTGCATAAACGAAGACTTGTCAGCTAAAATGTGAATTATTACGTGCTGTGAGCATAAAAAATATCAAACGCGCGTGCTGGAACGGTATAAAGTAAAGCAGACAGACAACACAGCGAGCCACATTATAATTAATATAGCATAACTAACATTACCGGCGAAAGTATTTACGATTCAAAAGCGAATTATAAATATAGTTTCCAGTCCAGTCACAAGTCCAGTTAAGATTTTTTTGACGTAACAAAGACACTTACGCTCATGGCGAGTAGCGTTGCGTGGAACCGTCGCGTGCTCCACGCGAATTTCACTTATTTGCCGTACTCGGATTATGTTTTCCTTGGAGAGACAAATTTGTTCGCATCAAATATTATTGCTACAGAATAAACCGCCCGCTACGCAGCTAAATTATAATCAATTAGAAACGCATAACTAATTAAACAACAGATGTATAAAAAAAAACATTATTATTCGACGCCATATTAGGGTAACTCATTTTCTTTAGGTTAGATTTAAAATAGATTTTGAGGGCGAAGCCAAGATATATGGGGCTGGACAGTGCGTCCAGCCCCACAGTAAACTTGGAACAGTAAAACAGTAAGCTTCCGGAAACTCGGTCTAGTCTTCTTGTCACCCATCCCATACTCTTAGAACGAAAGTCTTTAACCAGTGCGATTAGATTTTATCTGTAATAACTTACGGTGCCGAAACGTGGACATTTACAGTTTCTAGTCTTCTTTTTTTTTATAATCTTTATTTTAAGTGCTTTTTCGCAAAGCGAAAATGTCGCACATTCTGTCACCCATCCCATAGTCTTAGGTCGAAAGCCTTTAACCAGCAGTGCGTTTAGATTTTATCTGTAATAACTTACGAAACGTGGACATACACTTGGAGCGGTCCGCAAGTTCTAAGACACTCAATGTGCTATGGAAAGAGCCGATCTCGGCATTTCTCTGAGGGTTCGTATCCGGAACAAATGAATTCACTAGAGAACCAAAGTCACCGATATAGCTCAGTGTATTAGGCTATTAGCAAGTTGAAGTGGCAGGACTGATAATCGTTGAGGAAGACTTGTTCTAAACTAAAGATTACGAATCGGTAAACGTAACGTAGGACGCAAAAGAGAGTCTGAGTCTCGATAGAGTGATGACATACATGTATAAGACAGCTAGCAGTGGCTGAAAGCGAATACCCATAGATCGAGCTGCGTGGAGTGCTTCAGACGCCTATATGTCCAGCAGTGGACTAAGTTAGGCTGATTATGATGATGATGATGACTTCTCCGGGCTGGCAAAGCACTGTCAACACCGCTAGTGTTGCAGGTGTCCATAGGCGATGGTTTTGCTTACCATCAGGCAAACCGCATGATTGCTTTTATTTTTGGACTTGAACTCCCCACCGGAGCTGACAAGTCACCCAATAGAGAAACTTTGAGAGGAGAAAACGTCCTCTACCTACTGAATGCGCAGACGCATTTGCGTACTCAATTTGCCATCGTATTTAATTTGTTTGTTTAATTCATTGAATAATCTTAAATCCAGCACCAAGATATAATCTGAACCTGTTAACATTAACTCCAATAGTTACGGTAACACTGCGCCTAGTGACACTGTTTCTAAATAATTCCAAGGTTGATAAGATAGAGTTGATACAGAATTGTTTGCACAAAGCCGTCAGTGTCAGAGACTGATAGTACGTACTTTAGAATATTTGTACTTGTAGATTGTAGATACTTAGAGCTTCTGCACACAGAAAGTGATTCGATCTGAAGATCACTGCGATCCATTGCATTGCATATACATATATTACTAGGATCACAACGATGTGTATAACATGGATTACCTACATAATATGTAATCCATATATTACATAATGGGTGTGTATTAAATATACATACTTAGTTAAATGATTAAATATGTATCACATGGATGGATCGCAGCGATATGTATTCTATTAATTACATATGTATTACATGAATTGCAACGGTATGTAATACATGGATTACTTCTGTGTTACATGGAACACAGCAATGTGTATTAAATGGTTTACATTTGTATTACCATGGATCGCAGCGATGTGTCTTACATATATTATTATTTGTATTAACATGGATGGCAGCGATGTGTAATATATATGACTTACATCTGTATTACATGGATCGCAGCGATATGTATTCCATGGATTACATTTACATTAACGTGGATCGCGCGATGTGTAATATATGTATTACATAGATCGCAGTAATGTGTATTACGCTATAGTTTCTTGATCGGAACTCAGCAGCGCAGCGTCAAGCTATGCTTCTTACCGCTGAAGCGTGCTTCGACGGAACAACATAGCATGCTTACCACGTCGTTGTGCGTTTCATTTTGGCCAAGAGACCAAAGCCTCACATGGATTGCAGCGATCTGCAGATTTGATGTGGGGATCGGATCGCATTCTGTATGCAAAGGCTTTTACGACGAAACCCGCCCACCAAGTTTGCAACATTGCAACAGTGCACCTTGACTTGATATTATAATGTTAACTACTTATGCATTATTTATTGTTATCTTCGACTCTGTAGATAACAATTGTGGTTGTCCCATTTAATTGTTTATTTAAAATCAGCATCACAATTATTGTTTACATCTTATACTTAATTTATTTCTTTTGCTTAACAATATGTTTCTCAATGTATTGAAAAAGAACAAACAAAACTCACTTTCGAATTCACAATTGTTTAGCGAAACTGTTAGAATACCGCACAAAAATTACAATAGTATTATTTTCGAAAAACAATAGGAGGTCGAATAACAGTAGTAGAAAAATCCATTACAGCTTAACCTCAAATCTGTAGATGGCTCTAAAAATTTCGTAACGGTACATCCGATTACGACAGTGCCATCGTTATAGGTTGTGTATGTGTGTGTTCTCCTTTGTTGTTCGTTTTTATTTGTAGACTATGCAGCAAAAGGCGTTCTTAGAAACTTGAATTTGTTTGGCTATTCGAAGTCATGTAATGTAGTATGTCTATGTTTGACCCATATAATAACTATCGCAGTTGCTACGCCGCACCGTAGAAGTCAGTTGTAGATGGTTTTGTACACAACATGTCCCAAATAGTTTGCTAAATTATCTGCAGCCTCTTGCCTTACATAGTTTTATTACTCCCCATCACTTCGCACCTAATAAACATTTGTCATCTGTTTAGTCCCCTGGCTAGCTATAAAACAGCGTAGTCGGCACGTTTGACCTATATTCTGTGCCGAAATAGAGATATGATTGACCATTTAATGTCGCCGGGAGACCGTCGCAAATTCTAAAGTATTATTTCACGTGCTTGAAACCGTTAATTTAGCATTATCGTAACGCTGTTAGCGTTATAACGGCATCACACGATTTCTCACAAGTTTGTTAGTGCATATCCTTGAATCATGTTTTATTTTCTAGCACAATTCTATTGTAAATTTAGAAATTTGTCCTCCCACAAGTCGGCAGTGAAGGCAAGGTCAACCCTTTACGAGTGGCCTCATTGCATTCGCCTTGGAATAGTTACATGATTTATGTGTTTCTTATCTAAACAGCTGGCAGAATGAGGCGTGAATCTCGACGTTCTGCGTTGTTTCAAGTGGGACGCATCTGGTCCAATTCATTAATGCGAGATACTTTTCGCCAAATTCCATCGCAAGTATGGTATTGTTTGGTCTTTTGGAGCGTGCAGTCCCGATACGGTATCATTGAAACTGGGTTCAGGCGGTTTACTCGATTTTGGCGTGACGTGATGCGGCGGTGTAGTGAGGCAGTAACGTGATACAACTTGTTTTCGGGTGTTGAGGTAACAGTAACACGGTGACCGTTACTACGTGGGCGACACTCGCGACCGTGGCAACCACCACGCGCGTGCATCCTTCGCATTCGTATGCCGACGACGACGTTGCCACTTATTATCAACGCTTAACGCTTCGCTTTGTTCTTGAACACAAAGGTCAATCACGACTATACTAAACAATAGATTGTAAACGCCATGTTTTGGTCAAAGGTGAGAGTTAAGACCGTGAGACTTAATTTCGGAAGTCGAGGAACGAGACTCGATTGTTTGCGAATGACGAAATTGTTTACTTCCTTGATGCTTCGGTGTGAATTTCCTGGCCAATTTTGGTGACGTATTTTTACGCTTATTAGGTTTTGACCGTGAAAGCGGTGATGCAAGTGGATGTAACTCGTCCGTAGAGCGACACATTCGTACGAAGAGCAAGTTTAATTGCAGCGGTGTGCGCAGCGCGGGGAGGGCGCGCCGGCGGCGGCACGCTGACCCACTGACCCAGAATCGCTGATATTGAACCGGCGACGCACAACCCGTATTCGAAATCCGACCTCCACTTGCGTTTTCCTCTTATTTATTTTTGTTGCTGCTAGAACATCTTATGATACTGTGTTTTATAGCTACTGGTCCGGAGTAACCTGGGTACTTATTAAAAATCTTATATTTTTTTGGGACAGATTTTTCCCGGCTTATTATGTAGCGCTATGCTTAATATTATTCATTATGTATTTATGTATGTATTTGCGTATTTATGACGCGATGTTATGATATGACCCAATAACATGTTAATTTATGATGTGCTTATAGCGTAGTGTGTAATAACGTAGCGGCGTCTCCGTAATGATGATAATTAAAATGTGTCCATAAAACTAATATCATTCAAAGGCCAAAGTCAATGACAAATGTTTAGGGCGGCGCCGACTGTGAGACAGGTTGCCGAAGTAACGGGAGTTGATGTTATGTATATTGGCACTCGGCAGTGCGTATTGCTATGCGTGGAGTGAACAGGTTCCCGTATCCGCTATCAACTGGTAGTAAGTAGGGCGCGGTAGGTCACACTCCGTTTTTGGGTCAAGCTGGGTCACGACGCCTGCGTGCTGGCCGTCCTCCCTCTGAACATTTTTAGCGCTATTTCGATAGCTAAGAATAGAGAGGCGACTGCGTTTGCAGGCATCTCAAGGTGAAACGATCACTTCTCTAAGCGTAGCACGTAAAGGATGCGGTTATGGCATCGCAGCGGGCGTCGGCGATGTCGAAGCATCGGCGCCGTGTCCTTGTGCAGATTTCACGTTCAATTACGTAACGTGTGATATTATTTACGTTGTACCGCGCTCGTCCGCCTACCAGCTCACTCCGTACACAGCTCACCCGAGCGTAGCATTTTACCCGTGACGTCACCGGCGACGGCGCGTCACGCCTACGCCAACCAGAGCGCCCCCGGCCTCGCCAACGCACATGACGTCATATGCCCGAGTATTCTAATAATGTCTCTATGACGTCATTTATCTTTATCTGATAACGACACCATTAATATCTCGTAACATTGCATTTATACATACACCGTTTAGTCAAGACATATCCATACAATGACATCAATGGACTAAACCAGATCAGTTTCAGGAGGTTTGCCGTCTTACCACAAAAGATTTAAGAACGCTTTAGACATGTGTTTAGCAATTGTTTCACTGCGAAAAATATGCTAAACACTTGTCTAAAGCGTGCTTAAATCTTTTGTGGTAAGACGGTTGGTGTTTATAATTTTTTACAATTCTCTACGTATTATTATAAACTTAATAGGAGAACCTGTTCGAATAGCAACGAAAAACTGACGCGCAATTATTAAAGACTACATTTACGTATAGATACCTAATACCCGTACCCGTGTCGAAAACATACCACGCCACGAACTCGTAACTCATTGATGAAAGATACATCGGCAGTAATCGGCACCCACATAATAGTAAATCCTACAACATTTTTGAATCACCAGTTCTGCCAGTGTACGCTGGTGACACAATACTTACAGTTAGTGTATTATACTCGTAGTAATACAGATCGTAGTTAACGTTGTACTAGATCCAGAAATAGAGTAGAGTGAGGTTACCCGGGCCGGGCTGTGCATGCGCCTCGGTCCGAGGATCGCGACCCGCGCCCGCTCGCGCCAACTAGGCCAGTTCGTCCTGCACAATCGATGACCCACCCACTTACACTAATGCTCATTTCCCACTAACCTTGCATTTCTGAAAACTGACTCGAAGGCTTCGCTGTTAAATTATCTCCGTTCGTTGGAACAGCTTATTTAGAAATACTGTAGGAAATACGTTTTTTATTGGCTGTCGGCAATGAGCGTATTAAACGGTACCCAAGGAGAATGGCTGCTATAAAAACGTTGGCTGCATTTTGACGTATGAAATGTAGGTCACGGATTTTTGGGGCAAGGTTGGCGTTGCAACTCCGCGCGGTGGCGTCGGCGGCTGCGCTCGCGTGGCCCGGTTCCACTGCATCCGCTTCGCAAGCAGTACCTCGCCTGCTGTTTGTATTCACTTATCATACAAGGCCGCCGTGCCGACTGATTGATCAGCCTAACCGTATACATCCGATCGGAATAGCTAATTCTGTTACAACAATCACCGCGAATCTGCTCTACGTGACTTGTCGATCAAATACAAATTATTCAGCTTAATTTAAACTTGTTAGTATAAATTCAATTACTTGCCTACTTACATGGAAAAGATTCACTATGTTATTTGTAGGTCTTTATAGCAAGCTAGAAGTCGTTTTAGGCCAGTGATATTTAAAGTCGGTCAACCAAGCGACATTTACTCTGCATATTTATTCAACCAAGTAGGTATTTGCGTAAAATCTACTAATATAGGTAACCAACACGTGCGACTCGATTCAGGCCTGCCCACGCGCCTATTTCTGGCTGTTCTCGACTTTTGTGAGATCGTTAAATCTTGTTTATCATCCGTTTTCTTCTTACAATTGCACAGTGTTGGTTTTGAATTTTCTGGGAAAGTTAACATTTGCGAAGATTAAGAAATAACGTGAAGTTGTAAAGGTCAGTAACGGCCTTCTTTTTTAAAGATTTCAACGCATTCCTGCAGCTTGGCACATTGAGCAATTCTAAGATGAATTGGATGAATTGATCGTTTGTAAATTCAGTTGCAATAGCAACGAAGCACAATCGGTATCGTCAGTCCCCGCACTAGCTATTGACCTATTTATTGGTACACGATCGCACGCTGACAGCCGAATTGCTTATGCATGCGTGTCTATGTGACTCCAACTGCAGCTTCACCGCACAGATAGTGGTAGCTAGGCCTGCCGGCTTTCATAGATGACACTGCAACAAACTCTTCAAATTATAACATGACGTTTCTCAGACTTTATTTTCTCTATTTACTTAGTCTGACTTTCATGTTATCAGAGCTATTTTTATAAAATTGATTGCGTAGATTCTATATAACGTCCTTGGTCGGCCGATCAATAAATGATATTCTATTCTATTCTATTCTATTCTATTCTATTCTTGTTTTAATTTGTTTACGTAGAAAGCGTTATTACATTATCGTACGGCGAGTAGATTCCTATATTTGGTGATTAGGAACTCATCGCCTCAATTTTTACACAACTTTGACCATGCAAAACTCGAAAAGTATACTTTTTTTTCCATTAAAGTAAAAAAGTAAAATACAGTTAACAGCATGTCCTTAATTGAGTAAAAGCGATATAAATTGAAATGGTGAAATGTTATTTTACCTCAGTGATATTCCGACGCAGACTAATAGATAAAATCATAGTAGTTTTATCGGTCGTCGCCGTACTAGTATGTACCTATATATCAGAGTTGGGTTATTGTTTTCCCTTCGACAAGGTAATGAATTCTAAGTGCATTGTCCTGCCATAGAGTGGTGTCCTGTTCGGCTGATAAGTGAGCCGTGTGTTACGATTTCACTCCAAGTAGGCACGCCGCGTAATGCGACTATTGTGTTGTTGGCTTTAGGAATAATAACGTGGTAAATTGTTTGGTAGAAGTACGCTGTAGTATTTTGTTGTATTGTTTAGTTACGTTTATTTTTTTGTTTTTCATGTTCTGTCATCATGTTCATTTGTTCTTTGGTCGTAGCATATATACAGGATTACACATAAATGTTATACTAAGCTAAAAGGAGGTCATATTCATCATTATGAACAACTTTTACTTAGCGGACGACTCAGAAATCGCGGAAAAAATCTGCTATTTCATACATTTCTTAAGTATAATGACTGTCATTTTTCTATGGAACAGTTGTTTCCTTTACACGATTTCACTGTCGGTCCCATAGCAAAAGTTGTTCATAATGATGATTATAATGTCCTCCTTTCGGCTTAGTACACCCTTTCTACGTAATACTGTATGTCCATTCGCTTGAATACAGACACAACGCAACACTCGCTTTTGTTACATCGGTTACTCTTCAGTCTCCGTACTGGTAACTAGATGACTCGTCGCTCTGCACCGGCTGCACCGATACGACGCCGGCCGCTGCAGACATTGACACGCAGTCAATGCCACTGCTCATTCGCTCCACTGCGTATCAATTACTTTCACTTCAACATTGCACATTCTTAGAGCAAACACTCTGATCATCATAATCACACATCACGCACTTCATCCCATCATGATTATTTCTTTCATGATTAATCTAAATTTTCTATCTAATATTCAAATTGAATTTTCTATCCATCAATTAATCAATATAATTAGTATTTGAATGAGTTATGGATGAAAATCTGGACTATAAACTATTTCATTTCATAAGCCACACCATACATTGTAGTTGCCGCTATACTACAAAGTATGGATCTGAACCTCAAACCTTTCAAAGTACCTATTCTTAATTACCTCTCATGTATGCAATTTTTTGCTGTAGATAGATATCGAATATCGATAAAAAGTACATCGTAGTTTATAAATCAACGCCAATGTCCCTAACAGAAGCAAAGCTCCAATAAGACACAACGTGGCACTAAGTGCCGTTGGAGCCGTCACGCACGCGCGTCACGGTCTAACCTTCGCTACCCACGCATCTCGAGCCCAAGCTTCTGGTGGCAGTTTCCACGCCTCAGTACATGAATGCTTTACACTAAACTGCGCCTCAGTCTATACAAAATTGCTTTAGCCATCAAAGGTTCTTTCACTTCGATTCGATAAAAATGGATGCTTTAATGGAGACGTGATACGAACAACAGAGTGATATGAATGAACTCCCTGCATTAAACGAAAGCTGGTACACATGTAAGACGTATTGCTAGGTCGTCCTTCCTTCACGTCGCGGCTAAATTATTGTGTTAGTAATCAATATGGCATGAAAACAGCATGCAAAATTATACTTTACTGTGAAAAGAATAGAAGCTACAACTAAAGCCCGGATGTTTAAACACTGATCCAAGATTTCGAAACCTCAGTTGCAGTACTTGCAGTGCATGCCGTATATATGATGCATAGTACCCTGTACAACGTTGCTACTGTAATCTTTGAAGTCCTTATCCGTTGAAGCGCATAATGCTTTTCATATATTAATCTAACCCAGTTTCTCGTTGTCATTGGCATGGAGTTCGAAGAATAGATTTAGTTTCAACACAGAGGTGTTACCAGCATAGATAATCCGTTTGCGCCGCAACATCGATGCGCACTAGAGCGGGCAGTTTTCGCAACTCGCACCAAGAGCGCTCCGCTACAATTTTCACTTTTACTGCAGATATATAGACTACTAAGATCTATATGATGACCCAATACGATTTCCAAATTTACTGAATGTGTTCAAAAAACGCTTAGACCCAAATATGTTTTTTTTGTAATTGCATCGTCCGGTTATCTATTTTACATCTCTACATTACATAGAAAGTGCCAAATTTTAGTTTCGTGTTAGTATCTTATCTTTGACTAGCAGCGTCTTGCCGTTTCACCCATTAGCCTACAAATATCGTATTTTTATCGGACTAAAAAGTAGCTTATTTTAATACAGGGTTTATGCTACCTCCATACCAAATATCATCCAAATTAATTAAGCCGTTACGGAGTTGAGAATGCGAACAAACATACACACTTACACAGAATCTTTCGCATTTATAATGTTAAAACCAATCTTGTAATGAACTAGTACTAAATCAAATTACTATTTGACTGCCCCGGCGGCTCTATCCTCAGTTGGTAGTGAACCTGCCTTCTGCGCTCCCACCTAGGGCAAACATTCATGTTATGAACGCTGGTGTTTGTTCTATATCTGGGTGTTAATATCTATTTAAGTACGTATTTAAAAGTATATATGTATGTATAGCAGTGTCTGGCAGCCATAGTATAAGCTTTGCTTAGTTTGGGGTCAGATTACCATGTGTGCAAATGTGTCCCGTATATTTATTTATTTTATTTATTACCTAAACAATGCATTTTTTTTTACTGTAACCAACATAATTTTATGTTATTTTCTTGTTTGTAACGTCTTTACAAATGACTGGACAGCTGTAAAATAGGGCGTAATGACCATGAACCTCATTTTCGTATCATCTATCAATCATTTTACAATTATATTTACTAGTTAGTAAATGATCGCCGGTCGTTAAGTCGATAATATAATAGTTGTAATCTATTAACGAGACGTTATTACCCGGTATGTAGGTGTTACCAGTTAATATAGTGGATCGGTTCTGAGTAGCACAATAAAAAGACGCCATTATCGCTCCGTGCCAAAGTCACCGGGTGACTTTCACTGGCATTTCAAAGCGGCCGTTTCGCCATCGAATAAAGCAATTGTGCAATAAGTTGTCGCTTTTTACATAACGTCGGCTCCGACGATAGAAAACCAGGCCTCGGACAATATGACTTATTACCAGTATTGATTTACCTATCAATAGATCTCTTGCTAAATTGTTGCCACAGCGTTAAATTACATTTCGCGCTACCGACGCGCGTAGAATGAGGGCCGTGATTTATCAACCCCCGAAACGTTTAGACATTGTACCGTTACCTGCCTTTCTAGAATAAAAGCAAGAGAGCGCGTCTCGAAATGTTGAATAGACGTAACAAATGTGTGCACTTGTATATGAAAAGCGAATGTGTGTCAGGCAATAATCACAAGATGCTCATTAAAACAACTTTCATTGTTCCGGTAGGAGTGAGGGGCCGCGACGTCAATCTACGTCTCATGGCGGCCACGCTCGCACGAAATCACGTAAAAGTGAAAGTATGATGTGATCAGAGGCCCGACCATCAGCCACTTACCTGCTAACGTTGCATACACATCATCAAAGTAATCGTTGCCGTCGCAAAATCATTTTTTTACCAAGTGAAGCGAAAGGTCTCATAGTCTACTGGAATGGAACAGATAGGGCGGCGTTTGCATAATATATGTTTGTGAGTTTCAATGTTTGTTTGACGATAATTTGCGTACCATTGGACAGTGCTTCATGAAATTTTGTAGGCAAGTAGTTCATTCTAATGCAATGTTTATGAGCAAAATCGGTCCTGGGTTTGCGAGCCGCAGGCACAACTAGTTTCAATAAAATATTGTGACTTACAAGCATGGGGGCCACCTGATGGCAAGTAGTCACTACCACCTATAGACAACTGCAAATTCAGAAGCGTTGCTGGTGCGTTGCCTACAAATAATCAAAGCAATTAATTTTTTCACATTTTTCTTAAAGCGCTGTTAAAGTTATAGCTCTGTATTTCTAGATATCTAGATAGAGTAATTCAATAGAATATTATGTTTATGCTTAATTAATTTGCTTTATAATTTCAATAGGAACCTAAAGGATGCCAGGCCGGAGATTAAGGCTAATTAGTCGGAACAGGGCCATTGCATACGTTAGCGAAGGAGGTTAAGTACTCTTCATAAAGGAACAATATAGACCTACAAGTATAGCTACTAAAATAATCACATTTAAGGTTTGTGTAAGCTAGTACTATTATCTACTTCAGAAGATATCAAATTGGCAGATCATGAGAGATATCTTATGATTTTTTTGTAGGTAGCCAAGCAACAAACAATCGTCACCTTAAACTAGTGCTAAATAATACAAGGTTATATATACGTGCTGACGTATGGAAACGTAACCATACACGCGTATACGCGGCGGCGCGGCGCGATTCGTGTCAATCATGCAGGCGTCAGCGCAGCAAGAAGCTGCGACATGCACCCGCTAGTCAGAGTTGCCAGCGTCAACTGCTCAATCGACTTTCGAGCTAAAGTGCATATTTGACCGCGATCGCAATCGCTGCCGGCTACCGGTGCGTGATATATGTTACATGCGTCATAAATAGACACTTCATAAGGCTTGCAAGTTCAACTGGTGTTACGACATCAAAACCGGAGCTGGGAAAACCCTTTACTAAAGAAAGGCGCTCCAACACATGCAATAAAAACATTAATAGTTGAGACTTTATTTGTATGTATGACCTTTCACACATACAATATATTAGCCACAACGACTAGCGACAGCGATTCTAACATCAATGCTATATGTGGCACATATGCACAAATGCACATTAATTGTATAGAAATCTGACCTTTGAAAAACATGTTATGCGGAAAGGCAGTGCTTTATCTCGGCATATGGATATGGATCATAATAGTGGGCTAAAACAAGTTCTCTATCACGTGTAGAGTACTGAGACCGGACCAGTTCGCCTCTACTAAACTACTTATTTAGCGACATTCGTTTCCTGCTTTGAGGCAGCCATTAGTGACATTAGGAATTTGCGGTACTTAATAACATGATGGAAACCAGTTGCGTGAAGCAAATATTGCAGCGGTGTGTAGCACCTATAGTCTCTATATTAGTGGATGTAAGTAGGTTTACTTGTGGGTCTCCATGTAGAGCAGCGCACAAACGACACCCTGACCGAGTCCCTGACACGACTGCATCGCGCGCCAGTTCCACCCGGTGATGACGTCACCCACCCAACCACGGACCGAGTGAAGGTCGCCGATATTGATCTCCAACCATTGTTGCTATGCACTACTGAACTGCACATTTTGAACAGAATATTACAATGTGACAGCGACGTAGAAATCACTCATACAATATACCTACTGCACATTACATTGTTAAATTAGTACCTAACAGTATTTGTTGTGGTGTCATAGTTAATTTAGGAATACTAACTCGAATGCAACTAAATAATAATTATCACCACAGTTCCCAACTGGGACTATATTCTTCTGAAACTCATACATACTGATAGCCGGCTTCTGACTAATGGTGGACTATCAAGCTAATAGCGATAGTGGTGACGCTCTCGTTAGATCTCACTCGATTTATGGCTTACCTTGCGAGATCGCAGGCCAATAAGTTCTCTGGCGTACAACCAACATGATGGATACGAGACAAACATTAACTTACCTATCAAGTTAAAGTTATTTTTTCCTTGTCCGCAGGCGCCCATAGACTTGAAGAAGAAGTTGGATGAAGTGAGACTGATGGAGTCGCGCAAGTCCGCTCGGCTCGCTGATGTAGACACGGATTTTGCGCGACTAGCCGACATGGCCGGGGACCGCCGCCGTGCCTCCGCCACCATTGAAGTACCACCTCACCCACAGAACTTACAAGTGTAAGTGACTATTGTTTTGTACACCTATAATCTTCTTTTCTATTTGAAAGCCTCTTGGCCGAAGATTGACCTTTACCAGATTTAACTGTTATGTCAGCTTTGGAGCCTAAACGAAAATTGGTTTTCTTCTTAGTAGGTACCTACCTAGTCTAATTTCGTATGTTATTACTTGTATGCCTAATATAGAACGTTGAAAACTACAGTAACAAGGCCATGATCTAGCTTATGAGTTAGTTTCAATGTGAGAAGTTGTCAAGCCTCTGACATGCGTGTAGCTTTACTCAATGATTTGCTCTGCAAGTCAAAGTGAAACGTTACATATCGTAACAGCTCACGCATTCAATACGTCTACTACGAATAATCATGCGTCGATTAATTGAATAAGGGGCAACAAAGTCACGACTACATATCTAATCGTAGTGAGGAACCGGGAGCTTAATTAACAAATATCAGTGCTATTTCGCCTTGAGCTAGTGGCTCACCTCGCCGCGAGCTCAGGGGAAGGCCACCGCATTTCTAATGCCCGCTCGCTGCCTTGCAAAATCTTTTTATCTGGATTGTACCAACTGCGTACACTACAGGAAGTAGGTCATCAGTTAAAACCAACTTCATCGAGGTGAACGACCTCATTACATTTGCCTTTACACCAAATGCTCTCTCCGATAACAAAAAAAAACTAACGGACATATTTGTGCTCAAGGTTAGCTTGAAAAGCACTTCAGGATACGATTTCAGCTCATTATTTACTCGGTTTGTAGATCCGCAAAGGTCCGGTTCGGCTTGGGTCGGGTTGAAGAGAAGTACGAAAAGCCTCTCACTGGCTCTACGAGCATGTATTATGGTGGGTTACCTTGGTGTAATCGCTGGCAGTGTGTGCATCGGCGAAGTGGGGCGGGCGCAGGCGCGGGCGAGCAGCGTTGCGAAACGCGCACCTAGCACGTTAGAAACTGGATGGAAGTGTTAGCGCAGAGTACGGGCGTGTCCTTGTCACACTTGCCTACATTCTGCGGCCGGAGCCGCCTCCCGCGCCGCTCGCGCGCGCCCCGCGCTCCTCGCCGCGCCGGCAGGGACAGACAATGCAACATTGTGAGAATTATAAAAAAAAACCAATGGGTTACATAATTATCCATACGAACCGCGATTCTAGCGATTGGTGTTAGATCTCATGCAGATTTGGCTGGCGTGGCGGTTGCTAATTCAAATAGATTCGCCTAACGCGGTCGCCATTGGTTGCGCATTTCGCAAAAGTGTGACAGCGCAAATATTTTGTGCCGCAAGAGACCGCTTTCGTAAATGTAGGTGTCGGTGTAAGAAGACATTATAATGTAGCTAATGCAGTAGAACCGGAACCGACGGCATCAACCGCTGTGGCCTGCGACGTGACGCTGTCGACGCGAGGTTTCACTTTTCATCGTGATCGCGAGGTGAGAGGCGAGGCCTCCGCTCACGGTCCAAATTTCACAACAACCGACGAAACAGACGTTTAAAGGAGTAATCTGCTTTCAGATCTATCTACTTTACTGATGGTAGTCGCTACGATGCGACGCTTACACTTTCTAAAACAGTGTGAACAGTGTTCTTCAGATACTAATAGAGAGCATTAAAACTTGACTTACTTACATAGATGAATAGATAGATGATAGAGAACCGAGAAGCTACAACATGGGGTTCTTCAAAAGGCGAGTTAATAGAGTCCTTAAGGGTCGGCAACGTATTGGTAATGCATCTAGTAATGACTGCTTACCATCAGGCGGCCCGTCTGCTTGTTTGTCACCTATGGCATAAATAAATAGATATTTATAGCAGTTTGATTCTTAGAAAATCACTTATTACTTGTTTTTTGAGCCTGGCTATGAGGTTGTAAAGGAGTGATGGTTGTAAACGTAATGTTCTATCCTGTTTCTAAGAAGAAACATAATATTGAAAGAAATAAGTCAAGGTGAAACTAACAAATGCAAGAGTCGACGCAATGAACAGCCTTGAATATGATATCGTGGGTGTTTATTTGAAGAGTTTCTATTAGATTCACGCGGATAGATCTAGAGATACTTTGTTAACAAAGAGGCGATTTTGATGAAATAACAATTTTGTCAGCTAAATTAATATAATTTCCTGAGTGTATTTACCACATTCCAGCTTACTGTGGAACTGATCAATAGTTTCCTTATTGCATTCAATAAGTCTTCGAAGCAAGGCAAAGATAGATGGAGATAGGAGTACCAATCGTGATTGGAACAGATTTCGCAATCACCGTGCTGGACTATGGCAAAGTGAAAGTTTGCAAACATTCGTTTTCCTTTAACTACATTCCAAAGTAACGTTTTGCGACGGTTTAAAGACAAAACTAAAATCGTGTCAAATAGGAGAATGAAGCCGCAGTACAATAGGTGCCTGGTTACTATAGTTTCTATTTCGTTTGGACCATGAATCAACCAAATTCAAAGATGGCGTCGCATTCGGTCGGTACTTGCGCGGCCGCCATGTGACACGGTGACCCAGTTTCGAAATGGAACGGCACACACACTAGAAAAATAACGCATACAACGATATCCGCGAACGCTGTACTAAACCAACACCTAATTGGGGTAATCAGTGAATGAAATGTAAATAGTTCGGATTTTGAATATTGTATGAACATCGATAATGAGGCCAAGGAACGTCGAGCGAGGAATGAATTCTGGATCAATGAAGCCAATAAAACAGATAATTATACCGTCTAGATTAAAATGTCATGTGGAACGTGGCATGCCTAACGTCCTTTACCAAGCAGCATCCTTAGTCGGGCAGTAGGGCGGCTGCACGGCCCGCATTTTGATTTCGCAAGCAGCTCGCAACACCTTCAAGAGACGTTGATCGATAGCTCAATGTCACCGCTTGCATTGAAATGTATCCAAATGCTAAGTGCACTTACCGGTAACAAGATAAACGCAAATAAACTACCGGATTTTGGACCTACCATTGTTTTATGGTCGATAAATGAATCAATTGGGACGGTCAATGAATTAGATTTACAAAAATTATCGTCACGGACCATAATATAAAGTCGGTGTTGCTCCTTAGTAGGCCGACGAATGACAAACGAATTTTCATAAACGCTTTCGTGTCTATATTTGCGACTACATTATTGGGTGTGGATTGTTGTATGGTAATGTAATGAGGCATCCGGGTGTCATGGACGGCCACGAAGATCCGAACCTAATACATACATCCTTTCATGACGAGTCCACACTTGCTGATAAAAAATGTTCGAGCGTCGGTGATCTGATACACGTCCAAAAACGAGAGCGGCGTATTTAAATAGAGCTACAAAATAAATTTTAAAAGACGAGTTAAATTCCGCATGCGTTTGCGCAACATGCAAAGAGAAGGCGCGCGCCGGGCCCGCTGCGGCCGCGCGCTAGTGGGGGGTGGCACTTTCTCATCGGGTACACGTTTGCTTTCGTTGGAGCCGTAGAGGCCCGTTATCTCATTTGGCAGGTGCCGCTACCTTGGGAAAGTGTTACAAAAATGTATTCAACGTTATGCAACGCATTCGATTTAATTAATAGTTTCTATGCTTGACGCTCGGCTTCACTCGCGCTCGTACAGGTTTTGTAGAAATTGTTCGCATCATGTCAAGGTGCCGGATTTCGTCAGAGAGAACTTGGCATTGAACAAAGGACTTGGGCGTGCGCGCTTCGGCTACCGGGAAAATTATTACTCACCGTGGATGTTCACCTCCCGCCGACTTTCCGACGACCTACCTGCAGGTTATTCCACCGATCGACGGGAACAAAAACTTCACGAGTGCAATTACTCCCTAATTTCAGAGAATTGGCTTGCTATACGTTAATCTTCGCCGTATTGTGTTCGAGTGCGTCATTGTATGACATGAACTAATATCCACAACATATTTCATGCCATTGCGCCTACTGTAGGTCACCCCAACCTTTGACTTTGTCTGCCTGCGGTTATTGTTAACTGGCCGTAGTTCGTTCTAGACTTTATGATCCTTTTAGAACTGTCACGCGAAATTCTCATGGCCTAAGACTCTTGACTATAAGTAAAATTAATAATCTTAATAATCAGTAAATTGATACTGCCTATTCAGTATCGTTTGCTCCAGATAGATAACATCAGGCGAGTTGGCGGTCAAACGGAAGCCAACTATTAAATATATGTCACAAAAAAAACATTTACTGTAGTATTAATAATTTGCTTATCAAATACGTTCTATACATCATCTAACTCCTGCCAAATAACAGCGTTAGGTAGTGGCGAACAGCGATGACCTCACCCGTGAGGAGTGCGGGAGGAGGGCAGGCAGCTCAGCCCGGAGCTAGCGAGCTCGATCGCACCGGATCACAGTTTTTATAACGCGGAAAAAACGCGCCCCGACCTACATCAACCTAACAAAAAACACATTAGCTCCGAGTCCGAAAATCCACGACAATTACCAGCATTGACGACCGACTTGCACAAACAATAGGCCGCGAAGGTCTACAGTTTGTTTTTCAAATTCATTATCATAATATGACATTGACTCTGCAGAGCAGGAAGCGATCGTTATATTATGTAATGTCAGGTTTGAGCGAGTAGGTATTTCTTACTGAAATTTACAAATTAAAAATTTACATATTTACAATTTACTTACAAATAAATAAATTAAAAATAAAATGTACCTAAATTGACGAGTCCATAATAGGAGCATTTGTAATATATATATATTTTTTATAAAAATTATTACTAATGTGAAATTATGATAATAAATGATATTCTATTCTATTCTATTCTACTGATAAAAAGTTTCGAGTACTTTGCGTCTTTGGACAAACCTCTATTATTAGTCTGTTTTATAAGGGGTACTTACGTCGACTGCTTATCGTCTGACTACGTCTGTATTTTATGTAACATGCGGAATGTTCAGCAGCGGTGCGCCAGAGGCATTTATGACGACTCCACTGACTACGTGCATTCGTTCTACGTGAAATTATACGATAGCAGACGTGGCAAAGTGAAATCGTCATTAAATTTCAGTAGATTCCATTTGCTTCAGTCATCTTTTTATACCGAGCTCTGCTGAAGCTACTATGCCTATGAAGTCTCGCATAAGCAGTATTTTAGCAGCGTGTAATAAAAAATTTGCGCATAATTTAAGTTACAATACAATATAGTTTTCGTCATGATTTTTGAAACCGGCAACGAGCGGCAAGGCCGTTCTCAATGCTACGTGTGTATAGTACGCCACATCGTCACGAGTGTGCACAGCTGCCGGCCGGTGGCCGTGGCGAAATTAATATCACTGCCGTTTCGTAAACACCCTGAGAAATTCTTTAACTCTTAGCGAGAAATACGGATGAAGGATACCGGTATTTGAACGTCATCGGTACGCGTCGGTGACAAATCGGAAGTATCCAATTTTGTAACGATACTGATAGCACTGATGCGTGAGTAATCGAAACATACGTAACATGAGCGATATTACGCCACGGTGTATTTATGAGTGGGGTCAGCCGGCTGAGGCTGGCATTCCCATTATCGCGGACAAAAAGCAATGTCACCTCGACCAGCCAAAACGGTCGCGACGGCGTTAAAGACCCTGTCACCCTAGCCTCACCTAGCCGCACTGATTGAATCCTCTGATAGCTGAAACTATACACATCCAGCAAAAAAATCAGCAATATTTTACGAAGTGAAAATATTCAGAATATTATTCAGGCAGCTAAGGCCGCTAGCCCGAGGTAACAGGACGTCGCACCCGATCAAACGAACGTAGAGTTTCGCCTGTAAAACGGTGATTAACCTGCAAATGAATTAAAATGAGCATTGTTACGATGCAGAACTCTATACTCTACTATAGCACTAGAATGACCTACAATGTTCGTATTTATCATCTACCTATTTTAGATCGGATAACGAACCTGATGGAAGGTCAGTCTGCGCGGGGTGAATACACCTTGTATCTAGGGTGATCGTAGGTCGCCTGTGTCGCTTATTTAAATACATTCGAATTCCGAGGCGAAACGTTCACGAATTTTGTTACATCGCAAGCGTTTGGTAAAAAGCCAAATTGCATTATGATAGTGGTTTCAAACAAAACAGGTTGTACTCAAGTCAATGTTCAATGTAAAAGTTCGTGCAAGTTTGTTATCGCGTTTGTGTTGAGCCGTAATTCATTTTATGAGAGAGGTCGTCGGTTTGTCAGTGAAGTGCGTGGAGATCGCGAACTTTCGGGAGCGGTGCGGGATGACGACCGCGCGGGTGCCGCCCGCCAAGGACGCTGCCAGCCTCCCGCCGTCGCCGACCGTGCCTAAAGGTTCATCGTAGCAGAGTTCAAAGTCTGCTGGCAGTGTCGATACCCTAGCGGTCATTGCTTATCATTCGACTTACGAGACGCAAAAACTAAGGGTCCTTAACCATCCTTCGACTTGTAAATCTTTTTATGAGCGCAAACAATAGGCAGCTACAAATTTGGTAAATAAAATAAAATTATCACTAGAAAGTATCAAAAAAAAAACTGAATTAATTAAAGACGTAGCTACCAGATAACGATAGATTGACGTATGAACCTGAACAAGTGCGCCAAAATGAATGTCGCACAAATTACTGAAGTAGGTAAATACACTTATTTATTCAGCTCCATGTTTTTCACCTATTTATTTATGAATGGTTACAACTGCGTCATTGCAGAAGTCATTGGCACAAACAACTAATAATGTTATTCAGTATTCTGCTTTTATTTGTTGAACACAAATCATTTACAAACAACACTGGGAGATGCATTCTCGATTTAATCCAATGCAGGTTTTATAAGTCACTTTTAAATTTTTTGACAAATAACGCGTTGAAGTCTTTTATACGAGCGGTCATTATTAATCTACGTTGAGAAAAACAATGCTGAAAAATACGAAATATAATTTACAAAGACATGATTGATCTCTTCTAAATAAGTCGTGTTCAATGATAAACATTAGTCAGGGTGAATCGACCTCCGTCGTCAGTAGCTGTCGAGTTGAGAAGTCAGCCGCCTAGACAGTGCGTAACCCTCACTGGGGTAGGTCGTTCAGCAGCGCCGGCCGGCGGCGGCGGGTGAACGAACCTCCTTGTCGAAGGTGGAGGGTGATTGCTCCCAGCTAGGGCCTGCGTCCTTACACGACTTGTTAGAATGTCTACGTTTTTAGGTCGTGGCGCTCGGTTACGCAACCTGACGTCCCACCCCTGCGACCCACACTCTCGAGCCTCCAAAAGTTCGTATCTTGTAGGGTCAATAAACGAATTTAGACCTAGTCTAGACTTGTTGATCGTGACTCAGATTCGTCAGTTTTGGGATTGTGGCATCGTTTGCGAGCCACTTAAATTCTTTCACTGGATCGAGCCCTGTGCAAACACTACTTGTGCGTGCTTTCTCAATGATCTCGTATTTATCTATTGTCTCGCTAGTGTGGAGCTAACTGGATAAACCAAATTCATTATTTATCTTTCCCAGTAAGGTGGATCGTTCCCAGAAAGATCGATAGCCAGACAGAAAGAATTTTATGCATATGAATGTTTCTACCTAGCTGTTTCTACGAAGTCGTTTACATATTATGCTAAAAATGTGCATGGACATGCATAAGATTTAGGAGAAAATCATCATGCTATATATTTTGAAGACAGAATATTTATGAGTTTTTTTAATTATTAAACGACTTTTCACTACTTACAATCGTAAGAACCTAAAGGGTAGGCACAGCAAGACAAGGTATTCATACTCAAACCATTATGGCGTGCAATTTTGCACAGTTAGCAAATATTTCTGCGACCTTTAGCAGACACAGTAAACAAGGACATCCTGTAACCTTTACCATCAAGGTAGCTCTCATCATTAGAGTGGTTACCGCGCTCAATAAAATCTACGAAATTGTTTCACTAACGTTGCCTAGTCAGTAAAGGGATTAAATCTATTCTGAAATTTTGGTTCCATCTGAAGTACAGTATAATTTTTGAACAGCGTGTTTTTATCATTATATCTTTGAAATTATCAGTGGAATTACTCTAGTACAATTTCATTTGAGAGATAATTAATTTCATGGCTGTTTTCCTTGTTCTAGGTCTCGCAAGCGCGGGCCGAGCAGCTCGTGCGACCTGGGCTACGGCGAGCCCAACGACCAGATGAATGAGTGCAACGCGGCGCTAGTCCTCATGTCGCTCAGCTGCTCGCCCAACTCGCCGCGCCCCAGTAAGTCGCACCGACACATGGACACAACACCTCGCGCCACCAGGGCTGATCCCACGGTGATGACACGACACCATGGTCGCCACAAGCGCTGAACCCCTGCACCGGTAGTCACACTATTCCCACATACTTGTAACCATTGTTATTGCATCATATCACCGTTACATCATACACGGTCATGCTATGATACTATGCACCTCCTCTGCCACGTTCTATCACTTAGTGACGGTTTATAAAATAAATAAATATTCGGGACATTTTTTTCACACATGGTCATCTGACCCCAAACTAAGCAAAGCTTGTGATATGGCTGCCAGAGACTGATAAACATACATATATAGTTTTAAATACATACTTAAATAGATATTAACAACCAGATATAGAACAAATATAAATGTTCATCACATAAATGTTTGTCCTAGGTGGGAATCGAACCCACGCCCCCAAGCTCAGAAGGTAGGTTCACTACCAACTGGACCAACGCGCTATATCGCTATATCTTATGTTATGCGGAATTCAATGTAAACTTTTACTGGCGCTTCCAGTTAATTACCAGTGTTATTTTTTAACACCTGTCTGCACACTGGGATAACACCAAAGGGAATATTCATTTTGCTAATACATGCTCGACCAATCCTGTAAAACCCTCAAAATGTGGATTGCGTCTAGACTGTGTCTAGACTATGTCTAGACAGGTATATGTTGTAACACTGTTCTCATGATGAGCTCGAACAGAAGTTCTTGAATAGCATATTTGAAACGATGTCTGAATTTACATCTTTTTACTAATATCTTGATACTAGCGGTCTAAGATTTATACTCCAACGCTAGCCATCCGAAGAAGATTGATTGCTTCATAAAAGTTACATGTATTATTCAATATCCATTATGTTTAGTTCAGTCAGAACCTGAGGCAAAGTTTTTCCGTTCAGCCATTTCGAACACCAGAAGCTGGCCATTTAAATAATTACGTGCATCCATTGTAATTCGAATTAAACATTAGCCTAATTGAGATGCAAGTACACAGTGTATTATGCAATCTCGGCGCGGCTTCGTGCACCGTTTTACAGCCACCATAAAACTTAACGATTTTAAAGAACGGAGACTGTTGGTTTCGAACATGTGTGCCGCTAGAAAATAGCCGTGCTTGCCAGTGAAAGTGGCGGCCGAAGTTCCGTTTCGCAATTTATTACGTCTTATTCAACGGCTACTCTTTTTTTTATTTGAGAGTTCTTTTAAATCGAAACAAAGCAACAGTCTCTACAACGTATTAATGAATATTCAGAATTCAATTATGAACACAAAAGCATTTGTATTTGAGCTTTTATTTTCATCATGCCAGCTTTACACACACTATTTTGGAAGATTTTTGTCTGAGCGCCATTTTTTTGCGCAGGTGCATGGGGAGGTCGTTCCTCGGTGTCGCCCGGCGCGAGCAGCAGCTCGGGCTCGTCGTGGCGCTCAGGGACTCCGTCGCCGCCCCCCGTCTCGTCCTCTTTCAGCGACGAAGGCATTGCCATGGACTATGAAGATCTGCATCCACGCAAAAAACGGGTAAGTGCTATTCAAGTTATAACGCAACAAAAACTAGGAAACTGCAAGCCTCGAGACTTCAGAGCAAAAACTGTGAACAAAGACCGTTTATTACAGAATACTCTTTATAAACGGCTCCAGTGTATCCTAGGTTAATTGTCATTGTGTGAGTCGAGCGAAGGAAGGGATAGCGGAGTTAGTGTCTAAATTACATAAATATGTCATGTGGAACGTGGCCGGTCACTGAGAACTTCAATTAGACCGTGACATACTTTGCTCGCTTTCATATTACAAAGTCAGCGTTATATAGCCATTTATTTGCATTTAAGAATTGTTATTTCTCTGAATTGTGTATCACACTTTTTGTTTATCGAGGACAAAGGAGATGGAAACATTTCCACAGGGTTTCTTTGACATGAATTACAAAATGCACCTAATTAATTTGAGTAATAACTATCAAGTCACGATGGCATTGAATGCATCAAACGTTAGGCACTTGCCAGTTCGCATACAAAAGAATTAATTAGATAAATTTCCAGTTTCCGCTTAGGCGTGATGCATTATCTGCAATAATTCTTTGTGACGCATGCATGACTCAATACCCAGATGCACTCCAGATTGCTGACAATGCTGACTCGCTCCTGAGTAAATGTCAAGCTTTGTATACTATTGTGTTGTAAGCGTAACTAGCAATTACGTATCAGTTCCTTTGTCCAATTTCCTTAAGAGATAATATATTAGCGTGCCTTCGGCGAGATATTGCTAGAGAGGTGGTTTTATGCAACTTTCACCCCGCAACAGGTGTTCGTTGGTATTATACAGTGTATGTACAAATCCTGCTAAGTGGTGTTACGACACAACATAGAGCTAATGCAGGATACTTGGCTGTGATATAATGTCCTCCATTTTACCTGACTGTCCAAGGAGAGTAATGTTTTGAGGGTGCATGCTTGTGTGTTTCTATATATTATTAATACCTCTGAACCCTAAACGGCTTGACAGATTTGTGTGTTGTTGTTAGATTCCTCTTTATTTCCGAATGTCAATGGACACATTTTGCAGTCGAATGTTTTGTTTTATTTTAATACAAGCGGTCCGCCCCTGCTTCGAACGGGTATAGATTATAGCCTATGTCACCCGGGGATAGTGTATCTTCCCAACAGTGAAAGAATTTTTCAAATCGGTTCAGTAGTTTAGCAGCCTATTAAATGCAAACAAACAAACAAACAATCAAATCTTTCCTCTTTATAATATTATTATAAATATAGATTATCACTTATTGCATACCTTCTTTTTTATTAAGAGTTAATCTTCCAAAGATACCCAGGGCTGCATTGGGGCACAGCTAGGTTTTATAACGAATTACATTTTTGGGGTCATATAACAGCCTTAGTGCTTGACAAGAGGTCATCGGGATCTCCAGAGAAACACCACGGAGCCATTGGCACTGCGCTATGGCTCCTCACGATGCAACTGCGTGTTATCTCAGCTCTTCCACTCGTGACAACGTCGGTCACACAACGTTGTCGACCTCTCTCCGGGCTCGCTTGGGTGGATGGTCAGAGCCCCACCTTCGACCATCCCGAGCCTAGAGGTCCCCCTTTCAGTAGCCTTTTATCATAAGCAGGAGATACTGGTTCCGTAATCTGTTGCACCGGCACTGAGGCTAACTTGTTACATACCTAATGTGATTCTTTGTAAGACAGTCGTATTTTTTTACTAGAAAAGGTAAAAAGTAGAGTAAACCAATTAATCCAGTATAAAATTTAGGCAAAGCTATTTTTGTGATATTGTTTGTATTTGCCAAGTCAAAAGAGATAATTTCATTCATTATTTTTTTTTAAGCAATGCTATAGATACCTATATCTGTTCATACTTCACATACATTGTATGATACGCAGATAAAATTCTATAAAGCATTGTTATAGTCTATTATAAAGGCATGAAATAAGATAAAGAGTCACTGACACACTATGCGTATGCACTCCGTCGATATCAAGTGTACCTACAATAAGTATTTAAAGTGCATATCTACATTTGCAACACGTGTTATTGCGATTGTACTTCACCGTTCTACTACTATATAATATGTTTTATAGATACATTTATATATGTTTAAGTAAACATCGACTGGAACAATTAGTATATTGAACTGTCGTTTTGTTGTGAACCGCAAATATGCATTTACCACAAGGCCTTTAAAGTTGACGATCTTTAAGTTTTGCAAACGACCGCAGTTATTGCTTTATGGCCAAACTATTAACTCTACACATATGCCTTGCAAAGCTGTGCAAGAAACGAATAAAAACAGAGTCCACGCTCGTGCTAATTCACGCCAGTAAAGACTCGCACACACTTGAGAAAAATAAAAGTAGGAAAATGGAAATTGTAAATTTTTCATGCAATGTTCAATTATCTCGAGTGCATGTGGCAGCATTATGCACTAGGCTCGTGGAACAAGCAGATAAGCATTTAATGCGCATGTGCACATAATATTATGATTTACGATCCACGTGCGCGGTTCACTGTGTCGTACAATGTCAAGGCACAGCGGCCGGTTATGCAACACCATTGTAAAATTGACATAAATGTGTTTATTGCTCTGTCACAACTCGCGACCGCAAGCGCACTATTGGCTGCGCTTCTCGACAGGTATGACGTCGCTCATCTCTATTCAATTGACGCGTGTTTCATGCCTTTTAAAAATGTAGTCACTTATCACCTGCAAACCGGCACATTTAATCTCTTGCTAACTAGCAACTAATTTGCTAAGCTATTACATTTAAAATGCCTTTTTATTTTTATTTCTATCGATTAGCAAGTGTCGGGATAACCACACGCATAAAGTGACATAGAACCTATCGTACAATTAAATACGGATCCAATTTTAAACACGTATCGCGGTTATTGCTTTTAATGGAACCAGTTGACTATTCCGTCGTTGGATGACCCCAAAACGGTATTTATAAGCACACATGTATGAATATGTAGTAGTTCTAAATAAGTAACAGGTTGAGTCTTATTATGTAGTATAAAAGGCTGGTTTTAATACTCCCACGCACGTGCACTCTCGTGCGCATAGGCAGTTGCGCGAAAAACAATTGAATCCTTCGTTTATCTTTGCGATCTATGACGGTGATAATTTCAGATATTATGTTACAGAATGTGGGAGTTAATTTATCGGTCAGACAATTCTCGTAATTACCTAATTAAAAACGTCATGAGTTTATTGTCAAGTTCAATAACTGACAGCAAATTCTTCAAGAACACGAGAGTAAAAAGTAGTAGACGTAAAAATACAGATAAAGAATTAATAAGATAACCGAATTAATGTAATAAGACGTTGCATTGTAGGTATCTATCTACAGACATAGTTGTTTTAATTCAGTTCTAGTTGAACACAGTTTTAGAAAATAGAGTGGCGTTGTTAACACAATGGTGTCCGTTGTACTTATTCTGGTGTTGGCGCGAGTCACTTGCCCACGCTCTGTTTTAACCTTGTACATGTTGTTGGCGGCCAAACGGTCGCGGTGGGCGGACCGGAGACTTCGCTCTTCTCACTGTTACACAAATTACGTAACACTTTTCTACGATGTACTTGGAAGTGGGACCTACTCGAGATCTACTCTTGCGTTAATCATTCGTCATGCCATGTATTTGCGCGAACCTTCTAATGATCAATCGATTCACATGACTACACTTCAATAACGATAACACGTTTTGGTCCGCGTGACGTCTCCTCATTTACATAATTGCAATCCCAAATGTTACTGACCAACCCAAATATCAGGCATGTCATTAACTTTCAGATGTTCGTTCTTTTTGACCTATCGTGAGTTACACGTTCTACAGTATAATAGCCTCTAACAGATTAATGACGTAGTTTTGCCCCATCCTGACGGACGAACGAATATTTATAGAAGACCTTCAAAGCTTGCAATCATGAGTCAGGCCGCAACTTCGACAAAGAACATCATGGAAAGCAATTTACTCCGGTCTTCATTTTATAGATAAAATGTTTCAATGACGTCTTAGGAATATGGAAAAATATATATAATGACGCAAATAAATTGATTCAGGTGCAAAGTCCCCTTGATTTGTTGTCGCACATGGAAACACAGTTTTATACAGCTGTGTAACCAATAGTGAAAATAGGGAGTTAAACTGCTGACGACCACTGTTCGTGAAAAATTTAAATCTATGGTAGAGTTTTACGTCCGCGTCAGCAATTTTGCCAAATTTATTATGTCAAAATTACACAGTCAAAAATTCAACTGTGTTCTGTCGAGCAATCTATCATTCACGGATAATTCAAATGAGAGAGAGTGGTTATATATGTCTATTTCATGCATGCAGCGGTCGCTTACGCGAACGATTTGCCTCTGCTAACCGACTATTATTGGTGCAGCGAAACACAATGGCATGCCCAGACGCGGTGTCGCCGAGGAGAATGATCACATCGGCCAAGTTGCCAACTGCTCTAGCACACATTACCCATTTGTGACGCTTCACCGACGACAACGATCTATTTCTATATCCATATTTTTTGTTGTAAAAAACTACGAGTCTCATTAGCTGCGTGACTTCTAATATTCGCACTTGTATCCATGACGCATTTCTAATTTGGTAATAGATATTAACTCACGTGTATGATGTTCTAAGAAACGGGCACTGTTAAATTAAAATCGAAATTCCTACTATCCGTTATATTATACATATTACTACAGTCATATGTATCGGACGAGTGAATGATTGCTTAGATTCCCGGACTAACGCGTTTTGCGTGATTGATTCGTGTTTTCGCCGGGAAGGCAGAGCCGGCGAGCGTTGGAGTACCGGTGCTGGAGCGTCGCCGGCTCCTCGGATTATCGTCCCCGGGGTCGGTGACCCGGCACATGTGATCCATGTGGAACCAGTTCCTGCGCACCACTTACATTAACCGGGCCGTAGTCCGATGCCATCTCTCTACCTGAAAAAATCGAACTTTATTATACTCACGCACACCTGATTGATAACCATCTAGCATTCTTATAAGGCACATCAATTATAACTCGCGTTCGTTAGCAACCGGTGCATAGTGTAGGTATAATATATAGTTATTATGTAGGTGCAAATCTCTTGTTACTGAGCGTAGGTGCCTGACGTCAGCCGGCAGACCTTGGCTGAGGACACAGCTATTAGAGCGAAGCGAGGCCTTGGCAACATTCTGCCTGCATGCGATGCAAATATTTGTATAGCCATTCTGTATCCGGATGCAAATTTTATTTTTAAATGTAGTTGCTTAGCAGTTGGTTATATTGACGACAAACATTCAGCTTGCGAAGGTGAAATCAAGCAGCGCAGACCGTGCGCGTGCACAAACACACTGGTAATTAGTAGAGGCAAGGCAACATTCTGCAGAGTATGTCAGGCGCGATAATAGTTCCCAGGGAGCCCTTTGTTCTGCATAAAAGTGCACTGCTACAACACTGGACTGTTCGTCGTGATGTGAGCCGCCTACCGCTCGCTCCTAGCTTCATTATTCCATTCCAAGAACGCTTGCCGCTGAACTGTTGCAGCTCGCGGCTATTATTACACCCAGCGATTATATCTCCATTTGATGTCCTCATGCCGATTAAGTTTTATTGCAATTGCAAGAAATAATGTTGCGGGGTGCTAATCGAGTCCAGATATGAGTACATGTCGACAACTAGTGACAGATGCCAGGTGGACTCAAAACGAATGGAATATGGCAATAGATAAGGCAAATCGTGAGATATGAGCGCTCGTCATATCACGCCTGTTGTCGCTGGCTGTGGATCACAACAAGCCGCGTGCGCACTGCACCGGCAGAACAGAATGCGCTGACCTGACGTGTACCGGCTTCCACCGTAACATTATTCGTTGCATCACGCTTCTTGCGCACAAAGCGCAGATCATTGCGTAACTCACTTTGCCAACCCCCTTCCGACAATCTCCGCTGACCATTACTACGACTAAATAATTGTCCGCCACGGTAACAGCCATGCAAAAAAGGAAGCTATTTTGTTGCCCTGCTCTCCAGGGTAATAAAATGCGTAATTTAAAACTTAAAGTGGTAAGAACGCGGATTTATAAAAAATATACGGTCAGTTACAGGTTGCAGTGTAGCTAGCCTTGTTGTATTAAAATATTACGGAAATGTCAGTGTACGGCCTCTGGCGCGTGGATAAAATCACTACTGCGGAGTATTGACGATAGGGGAAAGCGAGATTTGAGCGCATGCCGGTTTTGCACGAGTAACATAAGCGTGGTACCTATATCGGCTATAGCGGACACGTGTAACCGTCCTTCTCGTTATATTCACAGTAGGTAAGCTACAGTGAGTGATGCGGCACTCACTAATAAACTTTAGCGGAACAATGCTTCAGTCTAATATCAATTGTTTTTGATGCAACTGAGTAACGAGATAAACAAGTTCATGCATAATATAGATAAACTATTATTTGATGACATTACAAATCGCATAAATCCTAATTATGTTGAGATCTAATACCATTTATTTTTACCAAGTTGACCAGAATCCATTTAACTCTTACTACGAGTATATGGGATGAACTTAGAAAGACATATAATCCAGAATGATACCTACAAATAAAATATTTACGCCTTAAGGCTTAAATTATTTATCTGGCAACAATTAACCGCAAATGACATGCCATCATCTGAAAAATAAAAATATGTGTATTTACTTTGAACCAAAACAAATGATATTTAGGCTTATTAATTCAATACTTACCTAGTTATACCTTGAATCTAATACAAATACAAAAATAAAGCCTCTTATCGGAACAATTTTATAGTCTAATCAATTATTTTTATTGGAACATCTAATCGAGTATAAAATGAAACGAATTACTGTAATATTATAACAATAGCTCCTAGGCTTCCTAGAGCTCGAGATTCAACAGCCGAATAGAGTTGTCATAATTAATCGATCGTTAGAACAATAAGATTATTATCATTCCATCTATAAACAAAGATTGTTTGAACAGAGCACGTCAGCTACTTACTGCTTCGGCCCTTTATCACAAAGGAGCTGATATGTAGTATTTTTGAGTTTTAAATTAATATTATATCATTTTCATTCATGCTGCTAGTTTGTTCAAATCTCAGATCAGACAAACAAGGGTAAAGTTGCGTGGTGGGTGTGAACGCATCAGGCCTAAATTAGGCTTGATGCGTTTAGTCGAACTTACCTATTGGATGAATGTGGACTATTAGTTCATTAATGTCGTTGTAAGTTTCTTAGTGTGCGTGAAAGTTTGTTAGTGTGTTTATAGTACTTATAGTTTTACGTTAACCTGTTTAGTATAGTAAAAAAATTGGGTGAAACACGGAGACATTTGAATACAATCAATAATTGTACTATGGCATATCTCCCTTGTTTCTCTGATCTGAAGTTCAAATCATCTTGGATCACACGCAGCGCTGAAGCTCATACACACCATTTTATATGACGCTTGAAAACGTCAATTAGTTCGTTAAGTTTTAAAAAAATCTACCAGCTCAAGTGAAGATTATCCGAGATCGTAGCACCATTCGTAGCAGTCGTAGCGCGGCGTAGCGAGTAATTTTTGCACATATTTAGGCAATTTTTTATCTAAACAGCCAAGCACTGATTTCTTTACCAGTAAGTACATAAACTGGGTGTGCTTCGAGGGTGGCTGGTTGTTTTTACGTTGGTATCTAATTGCGCATTTGTGGGCTAACACCTTCCAGTAAGGTATCGTCGTACAACTTTACTCTTTCTGCTGCAATATCCTCCATTGAACGCGATCTACCTAATTTAGTCACAAAATAAATAGGTAAGTTCACATCATTATCGTTTCGTGTGACTATTTTAATAGTTTACAATGAGTAAATCTTAGAAATAAATGTATATGTTACATTATACCTTATAAATATTTTTACTGAAAGTCCCAAATCTAAACTTTTCTTCTCACTACGGTTGCGCGTAGATTATTGCGCGGCTTTCTGTACCTATTTATTTTGTTGCCAAAAAAGTGACTGCGTAGTGACACATAATTAAATACTATAATATCACTTTATTGTACACCGAACAAAATACAAAGGAACTTAAAATTAATACAAAAACCGGTGGCCTTATCGCCTTAAGCGATTTCTTTCAGGCAACCATTGGATGGACATTAATGAAAGACTAGGTAAAGGTCGGTGAATTCGGTGGTGTAGATAATACATATAATATACATACATACAAATAAATAGTGAAAATAAAATAAATTAATACTCTTAACTTTTTATTCACAAAAATACAGGGTAATTCACCTACCTGAGATATTGTATATTTATTTCTCCTATTTTGCCGTTACTCGGCATGTGAATTTGATTATCAAAATAAATACACACATAAAGGGCCTTAGTTCAATGCCGCTGTCTGTACGTACGAGGGACACGAAGGCCACATTATCGCTCGCCTCTGATAAAGTACGCAAGCGTTATCTGTACGGCAGCGGAGACTTCCGCGTGCTCACGGCCGTTGTAATTACGGTGGTACTTGCTTTCGCGGCACTCATCAATGAGAATAGCCTCGACATCACAAACTTACTATAATAATTTGCAAAAAAAACGTGTAAACATATTTTTTTGCGGTCTTCGAGGAATCATCATTGTCATTTTCTAGTTTTTCAATTTATATAATACTAGCGCGACTTCGTACGTGTAGACTTTCATATAAACTTTCAACCCCCTTTTGTCATCCTTAATTCGGCCTTTTCGCAAAATCCTTTCTTAGCGGACTTCTACACCCCCTAAGGAATCTACCTGCCAAATTTGAGCTTCGTAGATCAAGTGGTTTTCGAGATTTCGTGTTTAATGAGTGAGTGAGTGAGTAGATGAATTTCGCTTTTATATATTTAGATACAAGCTGACCGGACAGATTTAATTTAAAAAAAAAAGCAACGACAAAACTCACGATTCGTGTCCAATTTTAATAAAAAAAATGCATAGGTGCATGACTCATGAGCTCACACAAAAATCTCAGAAAAAAATAAATCATTTTTTCCCCGAATTTACAGTTATTCTAAAAATATCGAATTGTCAATTTTCTTGTTCCTGTTCCTAGTGTCATTTTTTTAAATGTTGAAACTGTGCAAAAGGGATAGCTCTGGCTTGTGAGCTCGGCTTTAATGTGATAATTATTATGTTAATAAAAACGAAATTGTTTAATCATATTCCATTGGAAGCTTTTGTTGGTAATATTTACGTGGGTAAGTCAACATTGGATCAAGATAATGTTTCACATCGCCGGTTCTCGACACTCATAAAATGCATTTAAGTCACAATATTTTCGATTCAAAAACGTACAAATTGAACACGATTTGCTTCATGTATCTTAAAACTAATAATATGTAGTGACCATCAGAGAGAAGAAACAAAAATATTTATTTACTAGCAGACCTGACAGACGTTGTCCTGTCTTAGAAATGTCAAACACGCAAAGTCAAAATTGAAAATCTTATTTTTTTACACCTTGGGTTACATTATTGGAGCTTTAGTAAGGATCCCTATTTAAAAAAAAATATAATATAGCCTATGTTAACTGGGAATAGTGTAGCTTCCCAACAGTGAAAGAATTTTTCAAATCGGTTCAGTAGTTTCGGAGCCTATTCAATGCAAACAAACAATCAAACAAACAAATTTTTAGGCAACGCACTGACAATGCCCCGGGTATTGTAGGTGCCTATAGGCGGCGGTGACCACTTACCATCAGGAGGCCCGTTGCTTGTTTGCCACTTATTCTATAAAAAAAAAAAAAAACAATCAAATCTTTCCTCTTTATAATATTAGTATAGATGACAGAAACAAAAGAAACAAAGACATTACGAGACTTCTAAGATATTATTAAAATTAACAGTATTTCTAAGTGAAATATTGCAAAATCATGCTCTATCTATGAACATAATACCTAAGTGATAGCAGTAGCTCGTCGATAAGAAGTAGTTCTATTCGACAACGCCATAGAGTCACGTCACCGCTCACGTGAGTTAGGAAATACTACGCATGACCAACGTGATCGAACCTACAAGTGAACGACAACAAATCGTTTACCCAACCTTTGTGGACTTCGTAAATGTATTAAACCTATCTGCTAACAAAAACTTGTTCACCGATTCGTTCTATGCTCCGTTAGATTGTAAGTTATAAAAAAAATACGTATGCTCGCTAGCTCAAGGTTTGCAGTATTATATGATAGCGGTAAGTTTCAACACAAACACAAATAATGACTCGACCTTCGCTGGTCTATTTTGAAACGCGGAAGGCAGTAGAAGCGTGGATCGCTCCTCGCTCGGCACGCAGTGACTGTGACTCGCTAAACAGTTATATTAGCCATACTAAACGTACTAGCTGTTACCTAAACTGGCGGCGACAAACTGTAACCAGCCAGCTAACAGCCGCGGTCCCCTGTCGATTACACATTATGATGTGACCTCCATTCCCTCATGTCAACTCCCAAGCCATCGAATTAACGAAACGAATATAAAACGGCTAATAATATCCTAGAGCCGGATGATGACCGGTTGGTTAGTCTAAAATCTCATCCTACCTTGTAGTGGATTTAATGGTTGTCATTTTACTACGACTCTAATTAAATTTGCATTCGTTTGCATAGTATTAGTGTCACGAGCCGCAGGGTATTTGGATTGTTACCGGTCCGTGCTAATTTATGAGTGTGGGTATCCGGTGGACGGTTCCCTGTCGACCCCTCAACCCTGTGCTCGACACGCACGGTCCTTGGTTATGCCAGTTCCCGGTATGTACGCCGGTTCCGCTGCGCCCGCGCCGCTATGGTCGCCGCGCCCTCGACACACGTGCCCTTTGTCCACCAATTGCGCTTCAATTTACCAGTTACACAATCACGCAATCCATGTGACATAACGACCCGTAACGAGGCGTTTAATACTTGAAATAGGTACTTAAAATGAAGTCGGTTAATAATCAAATTATCACTGTTTTTAAGATTATTTGCTTCTACGTCACATCATTCAAATGCGCAGAATTTCCACGAACGCTTCCGTGAACAAGTAAGTATGTAATTATGTGTACGTACTTATTATGTTTACTACTATATAGTGGTGTAGATTCTAATAGATATCATTATCAAACTAAAATACATTTGACAGCTCTAAAGTGGTTGCCATTCTTCTCTCACATATTGAAATGAAAAGAGATGCAGATAATTTTAGTTTCGTAAGACTGGTTTAGTTTAGTGAAAGGTATGACGGAATCGAAACCAATATTATACCTCCTATCTTTTTATCATTATGTTGACGCCAAATCGTAACTGAAAACATGACAGTGAATTGAAAAAATGGAGCGGGTCGAGTCTCCGAGAGTGATTACGGTATCAAAGTGGGTCGCGAATGTAGGCCGAACTGCGCCAAACGAACACTTGATACGGTCAACTGCTCAAATATTTGACGTTGTGTCGTATTTCGTTTAACTTTACATCTTTCCGGGATAGTAAATATGTCAGGATCGAGACTGCGGTGAACATAAATCCCCATGGATTAGAGAAGAACACGGTACATTTTATTTTTACGAGGTAGAGCCATAGTAGAGTAGGAAGTTGTGCAAGCGACCCAAGAGCAATTTGTCAATGTTATTACCCTATTAGATCGCCACTTTTGCCACATTCCGCATACTAGGAACAGGTAATATATACAGTATTGCAGCTTTGTTTAACTTTTGACCCGTATATAAACCTAGATACATAATAATTGTTTATAGCTTTATCGGTTAAAGTATCATCGCTTACAACAAATTTTTCGCCCAGAACTGAGAAAATACATAGAAACTCCGACTTGTTCCATTAGAATCTGAGACGCTCTTCGCTTGGTCAGTAATCAAATTGAAAATAAGTTAAGATGATTTCCATATTCGAAAGGTGATTTTCAGGGAAAGACAGTAAAGACACCTCTTTGTTCCCTCATTAAAAAGTTTGCGTTGATTGTATCGTAAGTGCCCGGAGCGGTTGGCCGGCAGTCCAGCTAACGTGTTCGATAAATTATTGATCGAGCAAGTAACTGGAACGGCTAGTAGCTTATTTAACGTACCCCACTCGGTAGGATTCAGTTGTGCAATAAAGAAAATAGGTTATAGCCACTTGTGCACTTGTAACCATCTGCGGTCGGCCTACTTACATTCAGTACCAGCACTTGTCCGTTTCGAGCTCGAAACATTTAGTAATTACTGTACAGTATTTGGCACTGGTTTGTAGAGTTTCTATTCTAGTCGATAGAGTCTATTTGTAGAGGACGCGACTGCCGTTATTTATCCAGTGAATTGAAACCGGTACTTTAGCATACCTGTCGAACTACACACTGGTATGAAGAAGCAATCTCATTCGCAGTATCCGGGCAAGTAACTTATCAGACTCGTACGATGAACATTGTACAAGTAAATTTTTCAAAACGCTTGATAGTGTTCTCATCCAAGATGCATAAAGAATACAAAATGGTTCATTTTGCTAGCGAACCGCACGAGCTTCACAGTTGTTGTCGCTCCATCTCTCTCTACAGGTCATCGTCCTCATACCATGCGACTCCCTCGTTCTAATAACCCTGTACGTACATATCGGCAGGCTACATGATCTAATGTGCGAAATTTAATTATCAAGTAATAATCGAAATTCTAACCGGTTTTTAAAGAAAAATAGGCGAAATAAACGCGATGCCGCCATAAAGTTCACGAACCCCTATCCTGGCGGCCTTGGAGCGGTCAAAAACTCTGCCCGGCAAGACATTGACCAGCTTGGGACGGTAGTAAGGTACCAGATGTGGTTACGGTCATTATGAGTGTGTAACCACATTGGGCAATTATTTATACTGCCTTGAACGATTAAATATGAACAAAGGAAGCTATAGTTACCGTTTCGCGTGACACACGACACACTTCGGCAATGGCAATTTTATTAGGGCCTTTATCTTTCGTAATTTTTTTTCTGTTGCTTCATTTTATATGTATGCCATATACAAATGGGCAACATCACTTGCAATCCAATGAAGCTAATCGTTTTATGATAGAACCCCAATAAAACGAAGAAAATGAGCAAAGTCAGCATTGGCTTCTAAAACTGAATTGATTCGAGGTATGTGAGCTTCAAACAATTGCAGCGATTATTGAGAGTAAAATAAAATTAAAATCTAAGTGAATAGAAGTGGCTAAGTGCACGTCTCGCGTCATCGTAGTCGTATTATCGTATAGTATAGATAGATGAAGGCAGTGCGTTTTTTAACCGGCATTGGCAGGGCAATGACACCGCGGCCGGTTCACTGCCCGTTCTTGACAGTTCAACTGTTTACACTTATGCTTTAAATGTAGTGGATCATTTGCTATACACTTCAGATCGCTCCAAATTAGGGCTCTGTACCTGGACGCAGATGCACGCCTATGGACCGTCGAGGGAGTCATTGAGAGGAGGATTTACCGTTAATCTGGGGACAATAACATCGCAGGAATGAGTGAGCATTTGGTTGCTCTAGCTAGGTGTTCGTTATCAGTCCCATTAACATAGCACAAGTAATGAACATAGAAAGTGTGACTGTTGTTTCTGTTTTCATTTGTTTTATGAGGTCTGAGGCGACACAGACATGGAGGGCTTATATATATTAGTATGGTGTTTGGTATCACCGACTGGAACAATGGCAGTGACGAATTCATCAGACGCGATAATGAGTAGTCCCGCGGGTTCAACAAACTCGCAATTTCGCGAAATAATGTTTATTGCTTTGCGATGTCAGAAACTGTAACGCCGAATTCTTTGAGTGCCTCGTATAATACGATTTAAATTGTCTTTTGCATGCGTTGATGTTTTGCCAAATCTATAAGTGATGTCATTGGATATTTTATTATTTTTGTTTGAACTAGCTTTACCATTTTTACTCCAGTCAATTATTTCTCAAGTCTTAAAAATACATGATCGTTGGGATTTGCTTGGGTTGGAGTGGGATACGTATTTAGATATTAGAGTGAGACGTCTGGATCCAGTCAGTTCATCCCGTCGCGTGGAAAGAAAAAGTGAAATTGTAACAAGTTGAAACCTGTTGGGGTCGGTGACCAAGAGAGCCGACGGCGGCGCCCTGGCCGGCTCCAGCGGCCGGTGACTGCCTTCGCGGCTGATTACTCATCTAACCACCTTCGGAAGATCCTCGCCGTGTGCTGGGGCACTTGATTACATTTCACTTGCTGACTCACAATAATGGAACTCGCTTTGTGACTGTCATCGCTATATCCATGGGCGTAACCAAATTTTAACTTAGGGTGGGCAAATCATAAATCTAGAGTATGTACCGAAAATTTCTTTAGTTAAACAATAATCATAAAAACGACTAAATCTTAAAATTTAAATTTTCTTTTAAAACTAGCTCATGAGGGTGCTGGCAAATTCTTGCTTTTATGCTTAATTTCCTTTTTTCTATGCTCAGATACACACTGATCATGCACAAGCCAACAAGCCGGCTCTCTGTCGTTGTTGACCGTACACCGTATAAACAAGTACCGTAACCAAGTTTGGTGCAATTATTGTAATCATAGAAGCCTGCTTTTTGGGAATTATAAGAGTAAGCTTCTACAATACATTCATGCTTTAGCTTCTATGAATACAAAGAATATGAATGGAAGAAAGGAAAACTATCATATAAGTATGAAATGCTGTAAATTTGAAAAAAAAACGGTCACCCTAGAGCTTATGCCAAGGCAAACCAGGCAAGCCAGGGTGGGGCAAGCGCCCCACTCTGCCCCAGCGTGCGTACGCCCATGGCTGTATCTACAATTTAAGCGTCATTGATAACGTAGCCATAAGGACTGATCCTTTTAATACGGCAGTAATTGGCTCACCTAGGAAGTGACGCACTTCGAACATTTCAGTAGAGCTAATAAGACTGACGTATGTCCCCTTTGACTCGCTCACAAGGTGGTCACAAGTCACATTCATTTGTCCAGTTGCTTTACTTAATTAAATTTAATCTTACAAGTAATTCTTGTTAGGGCAAGTCTATAATAAGCTCTTTGTTTTCATATTTAAGTTCTTCCTGGTTAATCAATCATCAGACCTAGCACTGCCTTTAATTCGTGCTATGTTTTCTTTGCGAACTCAGAGGGGGTTTTAATTGTTTATTTGTTATGGTTGAGAATGTGATTCAAGAACCAAACTTCTATTTTCATTTAACTTTTTATGAGGGCAATCTTCGAAGATTCTGATAATCTCGATCGTATCGCGGCGAACAATAGCGAACGCAGCTCGCTTCTTACAATAAGATGAGGCGAACGAACGCTACGTAGTTTCTTGCCACCACCCACCGGGTATTTTCATGTGTCCACATTGTGGCTGTTTGTGTGTGTCGACGCCGAACGGCGGTTGAGTGAAAAACGTCAAGTGATGAGGGTGAGCGTAGCAGAGACGCAGGGCTGCCGGGGGAATGTTTGGTTGGGCCCGAGTTCAATGCATCCCACGCGTCCACCTGTAGGATACAACGCACTATGCATTTGTCGTCCTTACCTACTTCTTACTTCTATCTTGATTGAACGTGTCGTGAATCCTAATATCATAAACATGGTTGAGAATTTACCTTAGAATGGTGACGAGCGGTTAGGGTTCAAATTCATCGTCGATTACAGTAGGTTGACTCTGTGGTGTCTTACGAACTTCACGGCTTTAGGGGTAGGAGTATCAAAGTTCAGTGACCTACAAAGTCCCCTGGCTTCATGGGGTGCACGCCGCATGGCGCATTTGCGCCCTCTCGCTCGGTGCATCGTGCCATCTCATCTAATTTCTTTGTGTAGCGAGATTCGTGGAAGGCGATACATCTCGGATTTCAAGTTTTTGTGACCTCATGTAAAGCTCGAACAAAGACAACAATTAAATTAATTTGAAAGACGTTTGAGGTGCCTGTAATTAATTTAATTACAATTCAGAAGGATTTAGGTATTCGCTCAGATTGAGAAAAATATATTTTATTTTATGATTGTTTTGGATTGCCATCTTAAAAAACTTAAACTTTTTTAATGCGGAAACATGCATCTTATTGGCTCGTTCAGTTGTTCCGGAAGGCGAATGTAAAACGTCGGCGTCGCTTCCATTAGAGCTGCTTTGTTTGTAAACACACTGGTTTACAAAGAGTGTTTTCAAACTCTCCTATTGCTCAGCTGACGCTGCCACGTGATTTCTACGACAATATTTATCCAAACCAAATCTAGATCACGTGAATAAATATCTACCTCTGTGTCTTAAATTTTCTCTATTTCTTTTACTATTGTGCTTTGATTTTGTGCCAATACAGTCTTCTTCACCCTTTCGTATTAATAAGGATGAATTCTGGATCACGCCCACAGCACCAACGACGCCAGTCGCCAACAGCGCTATTGAGAACCAACACGTGAAAAATAAATCTTTGCGCCATATTAGTTCTCAATAGTGCTATTGGAACGTGCCCTAAGTATTAGTGTCTATTATGTCTTCTGTGGTATTAGGTACCGTTTCTTTCTACCTTTGGACTATGGACATGGAACTATGGACGCAATATAACATTACTATATATTATGTAAATATGAACTAATTTATTAATTGGAATACTTATTGTTAATTATTACTTTTACATGAAATACGCTCACTTATAATTATTAATCTATTATCAATAAAATTGTTTATCTGTTTGTGGTTTTTGTCCACGGTCCACGCATATTTACTCTATCCATGCTTTATATCTATAACATTCTCTCCCATTATAAACTCGACCAACTTGTTGCTGCTAATGAAATATGATAGGTACAAATCCAACTCTACGTTCACTATATATAAATGTAGTACCTGCTTACAAAAACACGACGCATAAGACAAACAATGCACAATTTAGTTAGTGTTACAGTTTCTGACAAAGCTTTACAAATGGGAGCTTTATTAACAAAGAGAATTCAAATGGCGTCGCTCAGCTTCTCGTGTTGTGCGTTGGCCTACTTTATGTTAATCGTAATCTAGCATCGCGTAAAAGTACCGGCCGCCACCACGCACTGACACCGACCCAACATCTTGGTGAGCGTGGCTTCCTCCTTCTTGCGAGCGGTAGAAGGAGATGACAGGAAAACAACTTATCTGGCTGCCTGTGTGTGAGTGCGCGCCTCGTGTGTGCGTGGAAGGTCACGCGGGCGAAACCGACATATAATGTGCGCTCATGGGCAAAAGAGAGACGCAATGAAAACAAATCAATATCATCTTGCCTCGTTTCGCGGTAGAGCGAGATAGCGCAATAACAAACCGACATTTTGTGCTGGTTGGTTTTATAGCCGGGTGCCTCTGGTTTGACTTTGAACTCTATGCCATTTTGCTTCTATACAGTTTTGTTCGACGGGCTAGTTGATAATGCCAAAAGCGGGTTTTTATATATTATTTTCTCCATAAAGTGGCCATAATAAATTTCCGCAATATTTCAATCTAAATGGTCACATTTTGCTTTTAAATATTGTGAATGTTACAGGTAAAACCAAAGTTTCTTGATGTCGATACTGTTTTAATTTTTTTTATACAAAAGCAGTTTTTGACATATTGTTATTAACCTATTCTCACATATTGGAATGAAAAGATGCAGAAGATTTTAGTCTATCAGATTGCCCTACGACGTAGGGCGACGTAGGCGACATAATTATCAACGTAGGGCCTACGTTGATAATTATGTAGATATTTTATCGATGGTAATACCGATAGATTTAAAAACAGCGACGTCATCGTCACTATCTGCGTAAACACGAATGATAACCCCGGCTACGGGCACACTAATTGAAAACGAAATCGCAGCGTGACAAATTATTACACATTTGTTGTGTCCACCCTTCCTTTTCCGTAACAATTTCCGCGTGTCAAAAGTCCCCCCTGGCAACGCGCGTTTGCACCCAGTTCCACCCTGCCCTCAACTTAAACTATGGAAAAAAGCCTGCCCACATAAATAGTATTGTTATCTCTGAAATAACAATATTTAGTTGGATGGAAAAGAGTAACTTCTTAATATATCTACCTACTTAGGTTTGCTGCAATTGTATAACTACATTTTTCACTGTAATTTAAATTCAAAATTCCAAAAGAATTTATTTCGGATAACTAAATTCATTGTATTACTATAAAACTAAAATTATTGTTAAATACTGACACTATAATTAGGTAAGTACTTGATTATTACATACTTTCTGGACCTTTAGCGAAGAAAAACATTGACAGAGTTAAGCTACACGTACAGGGTTACCATATTAAAATTATAATGTCCTGACATAGAGCCGGACATTTCAATATCCTAAATAAATCCGGAGACAAACAGTTTTTACAAAGCTGGACAAAGGTCTAAAATGTAGGACATGTCCGGACAAATGGTAACCCTACATACATACGTTACATATTAGTAAAAGGTATACGTTCTTTTTTGTGTCATTGGTAACTCCAATGTCCAATCCTTCCAAGTTCATCTAAAATTTAATTAAAAAAAATATCAGCTTGAATTTCAAATTTTCAGCAACACATTAAAGATTGAAATGCAATGTAACCACTTCAGGAAGACTGATAAAAATCTTCAAATTGTACCTACTTGTGATATACTTTACATTAATAGGTAATTGAGAAAGATGATTAATAATAGTCTCAAGTCTCAGTGCATTAGTAGGTATTCTGTCTATTCCCGAATGCACAAACAACCGTGTGCATAACTGCACTGCATTGCACACATGCGCACCACCCGGCACGTGTAAGACGTATACACGGCACTAACACAAGCAAACGAAGGCCTATTCTGAACGGTGGCGGACGATAGTCGTATCGTTTCGATCTCGAAACGGTGCACTCTCCATTCAGTTTAATGTAACATCTAATATCATAACAATTTACTCCCGATTATGCATCAAAACGAAATTATCATTTAGATGATGAATGAAAATAATAAAAAATAATCTACCAGCATTAAGATTACTTGAGATAAGTTCGGCTCGAAGGACCAAAATCCCTTATGACATTAATAATTATTCGGGGTTTCATTATTTTGCACGTGTACATTACAGTTATTATTTACACTACAACCAGTCTTGGCTTTAAATTCTGATAATGAAACCATTTTTGCAAAATAAACATACTCTAATATCGCAGATAGTGATTATTTATTAACCCTGAGTATTCCGCATAGATAGGTACATTGATAAACTTTATTGGAAGCGGAAACTAGGTCAGCAGTGCAGTGAAGGGAGAGCCCCTCCGCTCTGGTAGCGGCGCGCGCCTCGCTCCCTACCCACTTTACAAGGGAAGGTTATCTACTAGCTATTAATAAAACGGTATTTATCTATCTCACCTACACACGTCCCTGTAGTTTACAAATTTTACCAAAGCAAATTAAGACAATGGTTCCTCCAAAACTGCTGAAGATATTTTCGAGTTTCGACATCTTGGAGACAAATTTTCTTCCCTCTGTCTTTTACACAAAGCAAGCTAATATATGGACGCATTTTCTGTCCATAAAATTATATAACAATATATTCTCCTGTCTTTTTCATTAAAAACCTTGCCCTTTTCCACTTGGCCACGAGCGAAACAGCGCTATAAGCGACATTGCCGCAGTATCGATCCATATTCCAGCGAAGATTGAAGGACACTGGAAACGAAAATGGACAGCCATATAAGTTTGCGCGAAGTGTAGCAATTTACCTAGTTCGATTGAATTAAAACTGATTGAAACAATGAAGGTTCGTTTGAGCTGAATATGGGCTTATAAGTACTCAATTATTATACAATATGAATTAGTTTTATTTCATTATAAAATTATTTGACCTATAAAGACGGAAGTGATGGTTTTCGTAAGCGAAAAAAGTATAAAGAATTGCAAATTTCTGATTAAAGAAGACAGAAAGAGGTTTTGTACTTGGGTTCAAAGTTTACGAGAGATGGAAAATATGATGCTGATATTGAGAGAAGAGTTTTGGCAGGAAGCCAAGTGAATGGGGAATCCTGCATAACTTTATGAGCAGCCAGAATGTGTCTAAAAAGGCACGACTGACTGTACATAGAGAAGTACTGTTCCCTACCCTATACAAGTGAAAGTTGTGTGTCAGAATCGTAGCAAGTGGAGAGATATGGTATCTGCCTACCCCAATGGGATAAAGGCGTGCGTGATTGTATGTATGTATTTATAACAATGCAACACAAAATGAGCTGCTAGACTGTACGTAATTATGTTTTCAGTCTGAAAGAAGTAGGTAATTCAGATTTATAATAATTTGTAGTGGATATTGTCATTGTCCATTTTACGTTATAATTTATCCTGTTTCAAATATAGGCTTAAATCATGAAATATCGAGAACTTTGAAATACGTCATCATTATGGTTAACCACATACTAATTAGTCATAATCATTAACGTTTGCTAAAAACATTGAAATCCCAATTGCAAAATGCTGCAAGCTAGCAGACCTAGCTCTGATCAGAATAAGTATCCGCAAATTGCATCCTACCACGCATTAACCTTGTAACCTACTGTACCTACGAGTAATACCTACGACGGAATCCTTAGTTCTGCTAGTGTTTCTGACATTAGGTAAGAAACTGATGATGTAATCATTTCCTCTAGAGACGGTCTTCGAGAAAGACAAAGCGTGCAACCTTCGCAGACCACCCTTGGCCGTGGTGCTGCGACCTAGTTCGCGGCCTTTATCCCCCCTCCACTGACAGCCCCCCACTACACCTCGTTTTCCCGTGACCTGACCTACTTTAGAATGCACTTGATGAAGTCAAGGCTTCCAGGCAATAGCTAGGCCACCAAAATAACAGTTTTATGTTACCATGACGGCAAATATCAGTAACCGTTCTATCCTACGAGTTTTTTACAACCGGTGCATTTCATGCTCATTCAATAACCGCTTCATCGATGAAATACAGTAATACCCCGCTTTACGCGAGGGATACGTTCCGGAAAAAATCGCGTTAACTGAAATTCGCGTATATCGAGGTTTATGTAAACATAGTCAAAATTTAATACAAAAAAATACGAATCATTTTAATCAATCACTTTAATTCTAAGAACACTTTATGCAATACATACTATTAATTATTTTTCTATACATTATGTTTATACGCACTCTTTCGCGTAATGCGAGGCATTTGAGCGCGAAATTTGAAATTCGCGTTATAGTGAAACCGAGCATAACGGGGTCGCGTAAAGCGGGGTATTACTGTAATACTGCCTTTTAAATAACGCCTTATTCAATAAAGAAAATAAACTCACCTACACGTGTGCGGCTTCGAAATAATATGGCATTGGACAGAAGGTCGGTGCAGAATCTTTGGCAAGCGACGCCACCGGAGGCCTCGTACATTTGCTTCGACTCGCCTTGTTCGCGAGTTTTCGAATACCACGCGTCAAACAATGTTCAACGTAGAATACCTTCTGTAGGATTCAGGATAATTTTATGTATATGAAAAGTAGGCCTTATGCAGATCTCATTTAAGTGATCTACTACAGAAGTACAAAAGAGTCTTGGTCAGGCTATCATGTTCCCACTGCTGGGACACAGGCGGTCTATCAGAGAGAGAGGATTGGCCTTAATCCAGCATGGTGGCCCAGTGCACCTTGCTGAATGTCATGTCTTCGAACTTTTAAGGTCCTTGAACATACCGGCTTTCTCACAATGTTTTCCTTCGCCGTTGTTGTGCGATGGCATCGAAACTGCACATACTTTATTTGAGTAAGTACCTACAAAATAAGGCATTGGTGTAGGGCTGCGGATTGTAGCGGGTCAGACCGGGTGCCGTTAGATTGTGAAGTGCACATGCTACCGCCCGGCCACCATCGCTCGCCCATCCTTGCCCATGCTCAGCCCATCGCAACCTTGTAAATGCGATCATCGGTTAGCACCAAATGTATATTGTCATGAGTTTTATTTGATTAGTAGAGGATACTCAAAAGTGCCTTTATTTGTTTCAGATCAACAGCGTTGTGTTCGAGTGCACCTGGCGGGGTTGTGGGTACAACACCAACACATGCTCAGCCATCGAAGCACACATCAGAAACACGCATTTAGGGTAAGCATAATGATGAAAGCATTACTAAAATCTAGGCTCATTTGCAATATGCATGAATCCTGCTATACTATCTTTTGTTGCAGGGATTTATGACAGTAAAATAGATATAACATGCAATGTTACTAGATAGATGAAACAACGGTCACGTGGAATCATGTCACGTGTGCGTAGATAAATACACGTTACACGTGCCGTGTTCCACCAACAGCAATAAGTGCATAAGTAATTGCGCAATGCAAGCCAGCTGGCAAGGTTACAGCCCGCGTGCACTGGAAACTTCTCACTTCCTGGTCGATTAAAGAAAGTTATTGTTTTATACGATGCCTTACCTATTATGAGGAGTAGGTTATTTTAACGTATTAAGATTTAAATCATAGAGGGGGATATAAAAAATTTTACCACTGAGAACCAATAAAATAAAACGAACATCGTGTTAAAACAGGGTATAAAAATTTCGCTCATTAACATTTTTAAAGATCAGAAAACCCGGAAAATAATATACCAAAAAACCTTTTCAATCAGATCAAAGACACGCTTTGACATTTAAAATTACGGAGTGGTCAATAAAATTCAGGCGACCTTTAGTAGGTAGTGGGTAGTAGGTACAGTTGGTACGAGAGTAGTTAGAGCTGAAAGGCCGGCCCTTACTGACCCGGAAGTTGGCTTCGCGACAAGGTTGCAGTACGTACCTTCGTACCTATGTGTGGATCGGTCCCGCCCGCGCCCGCGCTCATGCAAGGTCGCCTGCCACAGCCCGGTTACGTAACCCTGCCCTGCTGTTCTTATAATATCGATGATGATGCACATCTACTGCAGGGTTACGCGTAAAGGGTGTACTAAGCCGGAAGGGGTCCGTCATTATGAACAACATTTCTATGGTACCAACCCTGAAATGAAAAACATTTTGTCGAGTGTCTATGGCCATTTTCTATGAAACAGCAGTTTTTTTTGCGATTTCAGGTTTGCTTCCATAGTAAAAGTTGTTCATAATGATAATTACTATGGACCGCTTTCGACGTAATACACCCTTTCCGCGTAAGTAGTAACCCAGTATTAATCCTCTTGCGAAGAATACGCTACTTTCCCTACAAAATACGAAGAACTGCCAATACTGACAGACTGCTAATGCTTCTGCTAATGTGACCATTTTAATAATTTTTGTGTACCTATGAGTCTTGTCACTTGAAATAAATGATTTATTATTATTATTAATACCAAAATATGATTTGAAATTGAGTTAATAAAACATGAACTGTGTAAGAAAGAATTTGTATTGACGGTATAGGTACGTTACAACACGGAAACATAAAATTGAATGGTAGGCAATGATAAATTGCTTAACAATAGTTCGGGTTGAAGGGATCGAGAATTCAAGACCATTGACTAAGACCTTCGTGGTTATTATGAGGAATTTTTATTACGACCCGTACCTAGAGCACTGCTAGTCTGTGAAATGTGCTGCCCCAATGGGTGTTCCCCGATAGTCACAATCTGGGTGTCTTCAAATCACGAGTGAATCGGTTTCTTCTAGGCAAGCGTGCTCCACCGTAGACCGCATCGTCGTTTAACATCAAGGCGAGTTGGCGGTCAAGCGCAAGTCTATTGAAAAAAAAATAAAAAATAAAAAATGTCCCAAAAATATTTTTTTTTTTTTTTTTAAACAACTTATCGAACTCTAATTGAATCTATCGCCAATTGTGATCTCTAAAGACATCTGTAGATCGACAAGTAGAGCAATTCATCGAACTCTAGTTGAATCTATCGCTAATTGTGATCTCTAAAGATATCTGTATATCAACAAGTAGAGCAACACATCGAACTCTAGTTGAATCTATCGCTAATTGTGATCTCTTAAGACATCTGTAGATCGACAAGTAGAACATCTCATCGAACTCTAGTTGAATCTATCGTTAATTGTGATCTCAAAAGACATCTGGAGATCGACAAGGATTGCGATTTGTAAAACTGATTTTTCTTTCCAGGCCAAAGAAAGAGGGTGACAATGACCATGAAGAAGAGTTCTACTATACAGAGCGTGAAATGGTTGCCGCCGCGCCACCACCCACCCTGTCCCACCGAGACATGTGTCGTCCGCCTCACGAGGACCCGGAGTACCAGCGCCAGCTCGTTGGATCTTATAGGTAACCAAGACTTTCATAATTATCAATTTAAAAAAACTACTTCAAAATTAGTAAATTCGCAATTTCGTTTACTTGGATGACATATTTTTATCAGCTATTTTGATTTAAAAATCAATCTGCTCCTGAATCTATTTTGATAAAATTTCCATGGGACCACTCTGAAAGTATATCCTCTCTAATTAAAAAATTAAAAAAATCAAAACGTTTTATAAATGACGGAGTTCAGAAGTAACATGAGGCCCTGTCAGTGTTTTTACGGTAGTACTTACTTGTAAATGCCACTAACGGTCACCCATACTGACACTGACCCGATCGCCCGTTACTTGATCTTTAGGAACAGGAGTCGAGTTACGAGGTGTAAGCATTGAAAAATAATGTGAAATTATGAAAACATGTGTAATTTTTGTTACTTTTGATAATTTGCACAGCTGTTCATTAGCAGCTACGGGCTAATTGTTCAGGTGATCTGACATGGATGTATTTTGAACGTATTTTTGTTGTTTTCAGGCAAGGACTGCTTTCGACCATGCAAAATGGGACTGCGAGGCCTATAAGCATTCCCGTAACGCATTCCTGGTCTAACTCACACTCACCGGTAAGTATCTAAAAGTATAATAATATCATAAAAGTCGTGGAGTACCTATCTTCGACATTATCACTTAAGCAAACTGCGTTTAAACGCTTGGCATGTCAGAAAAGTACAGTTGAAGATTTTTCAGAAGTTATACTAAAATGTCGTTTTGTTTTTCAGAAACACATGCGGCTGTCTGCAGCGAGCGGCTCTCCCAGCAGTCCAGGGCGGCGGCCGCGCTCTGACAACAAGAAGTGTCGCAAGGTGTACGGTATGGACCAACGTGATCTCTGGTGTACTCAATGCAAGTGGAAGAAGGCGTGCACGCGCTTCGGCGACTAGCGCCCGCGCAGGACGCTCCCCAGCGCGCGGGCGGTGCATCTCAAGTAAAACATCGTAATACACTTACGAGAACTGATCTACTGACAGACACTAAAAGCAACATTCGCAGTGAACGAGCGAGACTATTCAGAGTGCGGGTCGATTCGTGCGTGATTAGCGTAGATTTAGCTAAGAGAGTATATTATGAATGGAAATTTTATCTAATTTAAGAAAAGATGGAATATATAGAAATATAACTTCGAAGGAGACATATTTTTGCTCTTAAAATGTGGCTGGTATTTTGACTACATGAATAGACATTGCCCACGTATTTTTGTAGCGCAGTAGATTCGCCTTTACCTACTGTGACGATGAAAACGGAGTAGCGACATGTCAGTCGGAGACTGTGAATATTAGCTGTAAGTTGACTAGATGTAAGATAGACTGACATATACAGTGTGAAACCATTGGTTTGTGCTACCGATGTCCACGGCGTGATCATTTATATCGTTTCAGAAGTAGGTATACAATCTAAAATCAAATGCTTCCACGGTACTAAGTTTGTTATCAGAAAGTGCACAACCGAATCTTGGAACGTGTGTTAATAACTGCCAACTGTTCATAAGCACTGTACAATTAAACTTTCTGAATAACGACTCAAATGAAATTAGTTATTCCGTCCACATTTTCGAATGTGCAATTGATGATCACTGAGTATCGCGAATTAATGATTTCGCACTGTTGCAAAACGCGTATATACGTACGCTACGAACTGCGTACTTTGATAGTTACGACTGGTTATACAAAATATAATTGACGTATAAATATGACTCCAGTTAAGAATACTTCAGTGATATTAATCACTAAAATTATATTTGCGTATCGACTGAATAAATAGATAATAAAAGAAAACCGCGTAATATATGGAATTAGACTCGTAAGCTATCTCAGATTCGACTAAAAGACTATTAAAACATGTTTAGATTTAAAAATTTACTAACATATCGGCGTCGTATACAAAATGTGAAGCCACTAGAACAAGGTGACAATACTCAAGAGTTGGCGGAAGACGGCAGCGGGCGGCCGCTGGAGGGCACCGCCACCTGGGACTGGCTATGACGATGGAGGGAAGGTAATCTGCACGAGGCTCTAGTAGACCAACAGCTGTCAAGGGATCCGCCTCTACCGGGATCATACTTACTGATACGTCTCATCTTGTATCGGAGGGGGTCATAATAGTAGTGTTCTGTCGCTTTACTCTACTGTAATTAAATCTTAATGACTAACTAAAGCTTTTATAGCTAAAAAAAACTTCAAATATCCACGTATACGTTGGACGAGCGTCCAAGGAGACCTCCGTAAATAGAGATTTCTTCCGGGATGGAATGGAACAGTGATAGAGGCATTATGAGGCAAGGAGGAAAACAAGCGAAGGCGATTGCGAGCTGCAATATTAATTATAAGACTAAGTATTATTGATTGAAATGTAAATACGATATCTTTTATTACATAATTATAGTAAATTATATGAAGTTTATTCTATACTTATATCGTAGGTATCTGTCTATTGATTCAGAGCAATGATTGAATGTGTACATATTTTTATTGATTAAGTGAAATGTTATACCTATGTACTTTTTATTGTTACTTAATGATCGTTAAAAATCAAAAGAAGTTTTTATACGGTACCTAACGTAATGAATATAAATCGTAAACGATATTTTTGATTCACAATATTTATAAATTTTTTGGATTCTGAAAATACATCACAGCGCGGCCATCAATTTAAGTTAAAAGAAAGAAATCTGCTGAAGCTGGACGAAGTAACCTTATTACTCTACAAAATTTGATAAAATGGGTTAAGGTACATTATTTATTAATCAAGTCGTGCCAACTGTATATGATGTTGATCTCTGCTACGATGCTAATGAGGATGTGCGATCACTTTTGGTGCCTGGCTAACGACCAGAAACGTGCCTGTTTTGTTTGTAAAAACAAATCTTATTTATGTACCTTGCTAAATACATATTTAGACAGTACCTAAAAATAGAGAAATTAATATTAGAATACCATCATTATTTTATCGCAAAATCTTTAATAGATTCATAATAGAACAGGTACCAAAATAAAGTAGACATCTCCACGTCGCCATACTCTCGACAATTTTTATATAAGTAATAAAGTTAATAACATAAAAAAAAAATTACTTTACTAATTTCATAGTGCTAACAGACGCTCGAACGCGGCAGACGGACCGCCGTCCAACCAACGCGAGAGAAAGAGTGAGAATATCATATTTCCCTCTCTTTCTCTCCCATTGGTCAGACAGCGGTTGAGGTCAGCCGCGTTCGAGCGTCTGTTAGCACTATTATAGAACAGGTCCACATTTTACTTCTTGCCACTTTCCAATCGTGAAGGAAAGATGTTTATTTCAGGTTTTTCCTTGATTTCATATTACGTGATGTACCTGCGAATATTACCAAATAATTAAAACGTTTTCATTGCAATAATGGTTGTGATAAACATCTTGAAGTTGTTATTAACGATTATTTTTTTCGATTTGACCGATGCAATCCGCGCTCTTTTAAACCAAATGTTCGCGTTAGTTAGTACCTAAGTTCCCACAACACCGCTAACTTAGTGACTACTGCCATATTGTAAGTATCTAGGTGTTACGGCTTACATATAGCAGCTTAGATATTAATAATTTGAAGTCATAATAATAGTATTTAATAAAGTAAGGTACAATTCAATAATTATGTCAAATATACTTACTATGGATCCTTTTATTTCGAGCAATTAAGCCATGTGACGTATTTAGATTTATTTATGCAAGCTAGTGGTCGTGGATGGCTCTAGATACAAATTACCTAAAGATGGTATATTGACTTTACCGATTTTAGGTACTCTTATACCAAACGAAAAATAAGACAGCTTAAAGAGTACCTTACATTTCAGGCTATAGTTTTTCAAATGCAAATCCTAGGTCTAAACAATGCCAATATAATTTATCTTAGAGCTACCTGCGTATCAAGGAGCTAAAATCTATAAATTTTAGCCAACATAATAATTTCACAGGCTAGGATAGTAGTGTATGATAATACTTCTATTTATACTCTGACATATTTTTGGTACATCGATCTTTCCTTTCTAAGCAGCTTTTTAAATAGGTAATACATACCTTTAGCTTTACATTGTAGCAATACAAATCTCAAAAATGCTCCTCGGGCATTTTATTTTTGATATACTTAGTTGGTAGTGTCAAAAGTTCTGTTAGTATATACTAGAACTGTGATTCTCATAGATCAGATATACTTGCAAATTTTGCATACCGACGGTGGCCGTCAGGCACCTACAGTAGTTTTTTAAATACATACATAATAAATAAATGTGAAAAAATATTCCGATCTCAATTTATTTTGAAGCTATTAGATTTTTATGTATAAAGTATACATAATAATTATTATCATAGAGTTTTTCTTATTTTATATTTTAATTTTAGTTGTAATAGTAAATGAATAGTTTGAATTTTTATTATTTTAAATAAAGACAATCGTTCTTTTAGTGATTTAATTGTAAATATTTTACTACATTAATTTATTTAGCCAAAATTTTGCTCAATTTTATATTCACTCAACACCAAAGTCATAACATAACATAATACTAGACAAAATGCGACATATCAGTACAAAATGCATAATTGAAACAGTCATTTAATATCATAATCATTGTGTTGTTTTTACGAATTCTTAATAAATAATATATCTCATTGAACTGAATGGCCTCCAATTTTACTTTAACAAATATGCTGAGCAAAGTACCTTTATCAGACTATAGAAGCTAGTCAGGGCTCTAAGTCTTATTTTTGTATTTCATAACATTTCAAGCGCCAATTTCATAAATTTCAAGCGCCACTGATAGTATTCTAGCTGTTAATTGCTAGGAATATCGTGCATATTGTGTATTATGTAATTAAGAAATTTACATAAAAGAGAAAAAAGTTCAAATGTTTAAGTAAATCATATTTTGCTTTAATAACATAAATTTATCAAATATACGTGTTTCTGAAGAATTTACAGTATCCAGAAGTAATTTTTGTTCGAATTAGGCTTAGTACACACTGTTATTAGTACCCGGTGTATAACTGTTGCCCCATCACTCGATTCTATCACATTCTTTGACCTAATTCCATATATCAATGTAAATATGTATCTTAATTCGCAGATAAGCTATTGTGAATAATGGATTACCACATTATTGCCTTCTTTTATGCCATACCTTCTATGTTACACTTTAGCTGTACATACTTTCTGTAATAAATATCACAAATTCTCAAAAATACCGTTAAATAAATTGTACCATCTAGGTCTTTAGTTGAGTAGCTATTTACCCAATATCGTTGTACATTTCAAATATAAATTAATTGTTAGTAGGTCTAGGTAGGTACCTTTATCATTATTCACTAAATTCATCACTTAGCCTCTTATTTACAAAAGTACTTATGTTTTATTCTATTTTAGATTCATTCTACTGCGGTAACTAATTCTTATTTAATACGATGCATAATTTAATATTAGGTTAGGTACCTACTTACGAATATTAATTGTACCTATTAATAAGTTCATTTACATTTATGTGGGCAATTTCAATAGAAAATATGTCTCCTGGATAAAACTGTGTAGATACCAAACTAGGCATTATTTTCTTTAGTTAAAATAGATGTATCTGTATCCGCTGATAACTGTGTTTTTGTTATATTTTTGCAATAATACAGCATAAACATATTATCATATAAAAATGTAGAATTATAATATTAAAATTTAAATCTACCTTTAAGACCATCAGCAATAGTTATTTCTTTCTTTAGAAATCGTTCTTTGTAAAGTACAATAGATATTCATTTTGAATCCAAGGCCAACATATTACATTTGCCATCCATTGAAATGTTTTGATTATGTTTACTTTTATTGACACTATTTTATCATATTACCGATATAAAAAACAGCATGTTACTTAACTGAAAAACCCAAATTACATGAACACAAAATGCTACACTATGTTGTTTTTTTTTATTATTTTGGCTATCAAGGAATAATATGTAAGTTGTAGAGTTTAAGTACTCAACACTGTACGTCTGCAATAATACCTAGTATAAGAAGACATCGTGTTTATTGTTATAAGAGGAGCAGCGATATCATGTTGAGTTTAATGGTTACCAGTAGTTTTAAGGTCGCAACATGATCAAATACATTGTGTTGTGGTTCGGCTAGGTTATTTTATTTATTGTCAATATCACAGCAGTTTTTACCGAAACTGTCAGTTTTATCGTTGATCCAGCTTCCATAGTGATCAATCCAATCCATCAACACTATCATATCTTACAAAAATGAACACAATTTAGCGGTAGAAACTCGCTGGCAGTTATTCTACTGTGATATTAATAATTCTATTTATTATTTTCTAAATTATTTTTATTTTACCTGTATAACTTTAACGTTAAAATGTGAATATTATATTTTACAAAAATTGTCGTAGATAAGGCAATGTTTATTTATAATATTACGTATCTATGTGGAAAGGTCCAGAGGTGTTCCAAATATTTGATTTTATAAATATTACAATTTTATTGAAAGTTTTGTTAAGAAATATGTTAAATATTTGTAAAGTTGTAAACGTAAATTTTTAAAATGATGTAATGATATCAGGAAACAAAATTATTATTAACATATAAATTGAACATCACGAAGTGTGTCGGATAAACAGCCTTATAGCGTATCGCGTCTTGAGCTCTCTAAATGTACTGTTAATAATAAATATTATTATTATTAATGCATTTTCTAGCGAACGAAATTTGACTGTGAAGCAAATATTACTATACTTATGTACTCACTGAAATTATTTTAACAATAAAACAGTTATGGAAATATATAAGAGGAAAAATGTTATTATTTTATTACGTGCTACTTCAAGTAGTCTATTTGCCTGAAATATTATACCTCAATAAGTTTAGAATGAATTTTGTGTGTCTTGAAAATATATTTCAATTATTAGAATCAAAGTCGCATTATTTCTCTGAATAAATAGCTCCCTAAAGTTCCTAGATATCCTCTGAATTTACATCGCAGGAAAAGTATAAACAATCACGCCATTTTAGGTTCACTTCCATTTATTGTGCTGAACGGAAGTGTCACTTCCGTTTCTGGGAAGTCGTCAAAATATATTTATATAGATGGTAATAAAATCGATTAGTAAAAAAAAATACAATTCATATATGATATATTTTACATATCTATTTCAAGTAGGTAGGGTTTATTAAAAAAGATTTTATTACATATACCTTGGCTACCTATAATAATTATAACTTTGCCACTGATACGAGATGGGGAGGTGTTTATTTGATGGAAAGGGTCAAAAAGAAGACTAATTGATGGCGTTAGGCTGGGGAGCAATGGATGAAAAAAAAACTTGCACATAATACGTACCTAAGTAGGTAGGTACTATGTTATAAGTTATTTGAATCAAAGTGTAGTTTATACAAGGATTAGAAATAAAAAATCATCATGTACTAAAGATAAATTACCAATAACATTCATTCGGATTGTTCTATGCAAGTAAATTCTTAAACGTAGGTATATAAGTTCAAAAAATGGCCGAAATCTTTGTTGAGGCCAGGGGCCTTACGGCTAACTGCTAACGCGGTATCAAACTAACGTTAAAACAGCTCAGTTTGGAAAAGCACACGTACGTGAACCATAACTGAACCATAACGCGACCTCAGATCAGACATACAAGGGAGATATGCCTTAATACAAGTACCTACGAATTTGAACGCAATGATTCAGAGAACTTTGAATGTATACGTGTTTCATTTTTTTTATTCATTATACCGCTAAACAGCTTAATGCAAAAACTGAAGTATGGAACAATTACAAATTTTTCACGCACTCTACTTAAACTTGTAGCGACACCAACTACGTGAACGTGTAACGTGACGTGTGGACGTCAACGAACTAATAGTCCACAATCCACATGCAAAAACAAGGTCGTCGGTAGGGCGAGTTTGACTAAAGGCATCAAGCCTGATTTAGGGCAGATGCGTTCGCACCCGCCACGTCACTTTACCATATCTCCTTATTTGTCTGATCTGACGTCACGAAGTACCGCGTAAGTGGCTGTGGAAATGTCAACTTTTCCCAGCTTACCGTAAGTTCAAAATTGTCCAGCCACTGTTGAGCATTATTCGTCTTCACATTTCATGGGCTACATTTTCGTAATTTTTATTGTCCACATCTGGACATAGGCTTCTCCTAATGCACGCTACTAAGCTCGGATGGTAGTTCTCTGCATCCAGTTTTTACCAGACTAGGGTGTCCTTTGCCTAAACATGGTCTCCACTATAGAACTCGTCTTTTCTAGCTAATCCTCAGAGCTATGTATGCCTAGGTTTATTTTTAACCTACAACTCAAACAAAACAACGTAACAAGTAACAAACATTACACATTTCATTTTTGTGATTTTGATTTAGTAATTTTTTTGTTTGAATCGTGACTCGATCGAGTTTTCTTAGCTCTTGAAAATCTGTTCAGCTTTTTGAATATTATCAGGGTTTAAAAAATCAATTTATACTTGTTCCCTTTGTTATAGGCTACATTTTGGTCTGTTGTTTTATTGTAGCCAGAAACTGAACTAGATACTTAAATGATATTTGAAATAAAACATTGCTTATGTTGGTGTATGAAATTTATTGAAAACAATTACACTAATTATTACTTAAATTAACAAAAAAGAAGCCTAGGTCTAGGCGAAAAGAATTATGTTTCAAGAGAATTTACAAAAGTAGACAGTAGTCGACATGGAAACAATAAAAATATAGAAAATAGTGAAACATACATGATTAGTGAGATCCTAAATAATTACGAACAAGATTAAGAACAATAGATAAAATGCGACGATAATTTATAAAAAAACTAAGTATACATTATTTAAAATTCAAAATTGAAATCATTGACTAAAAGCAGATTACATAGAACATGCTATATTAATTAATCTCAATATACATCGCAAAGCTGAGATGACCATCAAGTATCTTTACATGTTCACCATACAGGTGAAAATAACTTTAACTGCTTTATAATTAGTATGCATCCGGCAGACATGCATAGCGAAAGATACGAAACTTGGGCCCAGTAAAACATAGGGGGACATAAAGTGGGCCCTATTAGTAATTGCTGCCCGGACTGAAGGCGTTATCGACCCCAACGTTTAGTTGAAGTCCCTGTCGGGGAACATGGCTGGCGCGACCAGAGTCCAGACGTACAAGCCGACGCAAATCCAAGAGGATGTTATCTTAATCCACATTGAGGCGACGTTCTCCTTCGACAACTGCGAACTTGGGCTGGAAAGGTACATACAAATACATCAATCAAACTACTTATGAACCTTAATAATGCAGAGTACATCCAAGAGTTGGAAAGATGAAGAGGTTCCTGCAGAAAAATGGTTTGTAGATTTATGTATTTATATTCAACTGTTTAACGAGACAAGCAAGTCGCTTGCCTGATGGTATGCGTCATGCTTACCCATTACAGTGACACTCAGAATTTAGAACTTCAACAGTTTAAAACCCCGCGCGGCATGCACTGCGCACACATCACCCTGAGAGTTTAGATGTTAAATATCTGCCCAGTAATACACTGGAAACATTGCCCTTCAATCCGATACACAGTAATGTTTGCACACTACTGCTTGGCGGTTGAATAACTGGCAAAGGTTACTTGGGTACTTCCCAAGGCAGACTCTGCATAAGAGCCCTGCCACTACAAAAAAGGAGCACTCTACGAAAGAGCGTTAAAAAACTGAAGAAAAAACATCGTTTCCGCACCCCAGAGTTTTACTGTTCACACCATCATCTAGCTAGAGCATCTAGAACAATAGCCCAAATATTTTCAATCCTATACTGTACAATAGTTTCATATTCCGTTTCAAAAACATTCAATAATTGTACTTTATATTCAACAAGGTGTTAACTTCGGTCCCACCAATGCCTGTCAAATATCCTAGCTAGACCCAAAAATGAAAAAAAAAAAAGAATACTCACTTGTACCAATTAGTTAGTGTCATCATGATGTAAAGCGTGGCGAGTGCGAAGACAATATGGAAGAAGCACCACGAATAGGCGACGCCTTCTCCCTCGTTGTCGAACACCTTCGCCTCCCCCGCAGTGCGGCCCGCCTCTCCGCCGTCGCCTTCTATGGACCCATAATCTGCGCTCAGTGCGCGAACGAGCATGCACCAGTTAATGCCGTCGCTTAACACCCGAAAGCAAGGTCTAATCACCGCCTGAGGTCTGGGAAAGGGCAAGGGCAGAGAGCATCTATGATTATCCATCTACACTGGAGCAAAAGGGTCACGCTCCGATGTTTAAAAAAAAATGGATAATAGGCTTGCGCTTGACCGCCACTTCGCCTAAAGTTAAGCGATGAAACGGTCTACGATGTAGCACGCTTGCCTAGAAGAATTAATGTTTTTGACCTGGGATTGTTCCAGCCAGAGTGACCTGTACCATCGCAGCTCTTTAAAGAGCCCATGCCCTCTGATTCAAGGAGCTAGATAAAACGCTCCAGGCGGGTCATAAATGGAGACCCCCCTCTAACCTCTATCCCTTATTCCAATATCTCAGGCGTTGACTAACACTTGCGCGGACTAAGTACTTCCATGGTCAAATAAAACAAGCCTAGGTATCCCCCCATCCAACTTGGCTACGTCACTAGAAAGTTGTTATTTTTTCAAAGTTATATAAATTTGAAAAATCTTTGTTTATTGTGATTTATATTTGTCATCAGTGATCACCGTTCTTGAGAAGATAATACCAGATGCAGTATTATACCATGGGTACGAGGAGTAAAGCTAAGAGCTAAATACTATACAGCTGTGATGCATGAAGACAAAAAATTATATAGATACGAAAATTAATCATGGCAATAAAAACATAATAATTATTATGAGACAATATAAGCTTCAGTGTGAAAATATGTACTAAAAATATGAACCAATCAAACAAAAAAATAAGTGTTTTGCAACCTGAAGATGACTTTTTCTTCTGAATAGTAAAACTTGATCGAGTTTGTGTTTCTGCGGAAAATAATGTAGCTAAGTTTCTCAATCATGATGAAACAACTTTACAATGATTTAATGTTTAATGCCATGGAATCACATGCAAAATGTGCATGTACGGAGCAAGTTTCTCCTCTCTATGCTCAGTATGTACTGAGCAATTTAGAGATAACCGTCCGTCTTCTAGCGTCTAAAAAAAGTTTTGCATTGCAAGTTGATTATTACTAGATCCAAGTCCAAACTCCTGCGTTTTCATTGGTTTCAGCAAGTGTTTTTTTTAATTAAATAATATTTTTGCATTTGATCGCCAACTCGCCTGATGTTAAGCCATGATGCGGTCTACGATGAGCACGCTTGCCTAGAAGAAACCTATCCACTCGTGATTTGAAGATTGTAACTATCGCGGAACAGATCAATAAAAGTGGAATCAAAGCTCTTCATACTGGTTTTCTGAATATCAACCATAAAGCGGTGTCGATTTTCGTGCCCACTCTGGCAGTCCATAGAAAAATGGTTAGGAGGGATATAGATCATGCAGAACCGATGCCGATGATGCATTACTCCGAAATGTATCCTATAAAAAATTATGATTGTGATTCAATGCGCTAGCGGTTTACAGAGTAAATATGGCAGTAATATGATGGCGGTTAGTATGGATGCGTTTGAATCAATGTATGGCGTACCTTCGTTAGCAATCAGACCGCCTGGCCCTGCACCGACCGCCGCGCGTCGCCGCGACGAAGCACATACATTATGGTTAGTGTTTCATTCATAAACATGTAACACATACATTGTACAAGTGCTGTACGATATTTCGTGTTTTAGATACAAATATTGTGTCAGATAAGCACGAAATTTAGTCAACATTGTGTCAATAAACAGTTATAATTTTATTGTGATATGTGTGTAAATTTTGAACGTAAATTAAAATTGACTGTGGTTAACGTGATGCAATTTTCGACCGGTTTTCCATTGCTGGTTGGTGGGTTTTTTATTATTATTGGTCAGTCTACTGCTGTATGAAATACATGGCCTGGGCGGTTATTCTTGAACATGCAATATTATTTCTGTTCCCGTCGTACTCGTGTCAATCAGAATGTGAGTGACAGTAACAAATTAATATTTCAGGTCCTGGAATAACACACCTGTGCCTGATATTTAGCGTGACTATGACTCGGTTGTTGCGTCTATACAAAAAAAGAAGTGTAGATTTTTTCAGGTATCCCACAAATATTATTTGTATTTTATATCACATATTGTATCACAAGAACCACAGTGATAATAGACTCAGTTCAATACACGAAGACGCACTGCACCTTTTCTCCTAATTGTTCACAGTAGAAGTATTGAATGTTCTACTCGTAAATAGACAAATATGAAGAAAAAAAAATTTGCATAATTTTTTTTTTCTTAGGTAACCTCATATCCTTAGTTGTGTTAAGGTGTAGGATAACATAATTACTAATTTTAAAAACCGACTTCGAAATTAGTAAATACGCAAATTTGTATATTTGGATGTAAAAAAAACCCTACCTATTTTGATTTAAAAACCAAACTACTGACCCGTTTTAGATGAAATTTCTTTGAGACCAATTCGAAAGTACTACCTTTTTTTTCTTTTTTTTAATATTATAGTAGACAAACAAGCGACGGGCTACCTGATGGTAAGTAGTCACCGTCGCCTATGGACACCTACAATACCCGGGGCATTGACGGTGCGTTGCCTACCTTTGAGGACTCTATTCACTCTTCGCTTGAAGCAATTGAGGTTATATTTTGCAGGAAAAACCGAAGCTGGTAAGCCATTCCACAACTTACAGGTGCGTGGCAGAAACAGTCGATCAAATCGAACAGTGCGAGACTTCCACGCATCTATAATATGTGGATGGCTTTTCTGGCGATGGTGGCCGGTTCGATAGTAAAACCGCGATGGAGGGATGAGATCAAAGAGTTCATCAGAGCATTCCCCATTATAATACCTGTACAACAAACTGAGTGAACCCACGTCTCGGCGCAAGCTCAGCGGTTCCAAGGCGTTGGTTCCCACCTAAGCTTAGGGCGCGTTTGCTTAGTAGGCAAAAAAAACAATAAAATTAACAGCGGTAATGAGAACCAACACACCACATAGAAAATTTCCTTGTGCTGTATTGGTTCTTATAGACTCAGTTACCATCATTAGCGCTTAGCGTGAAAGGGAACGCATCCTTAATCTTATCTTACTTGATCTTTGTCTTAGTGTACATAGTCATACGCTCACATAGAAAAACTAACACAGCAGCAAGTTATAGCGCACTTGCGCTGCAAGCAATTAGGAGAAAAGTTGGAACGCAATTTCGTGCCTTGACTTTTTTGTAACAAAAGCGACAATCACCTGCAGTTCCCTCCTTGGCGAGGATATGCTCAGACATGGTGATCTTGGAAGAGGAGGACGCGGTGCGGATACTGGAGTACAGCACGCTACACGCCCAAATGATCAGCCCGATGATCGACTGCTTGTCGAAAGAAGCCTGGAAATATATGTGAAATTAGACCCGAGTGCAATGCAAGTGTGGTAATGTTTTATAGAAACACAAGTAGATGAAGTTGATAGGGAAGTATAGCTTTATGGTCAGTGAATGCATAAAGTACTGGACATCAATTCGATGGAAAATAAATTGTAAGTAGGTAGGTTGTAGGTAGGTGTGTGGCGGGTAATTCAATGGCGTATGTGAATCCACCAACCAGCACTGGACCAGCGTGGTGGATATGGCCCAATCACCCTTTCGGGACCAGCAGTGGACTGTTAAAAGGCTAATTATGATGATGATAATGTGGCGGGTGGGAGGGTTGTGTGTCTGTAGGTAGATGTAGATGTTTTTATATGGATGTTTATTACAAAAAACAGGCATAGCGAAGGATATAATTAAATACATTACAAATACTGAAAAAAAAAACGCTGTTATATCTCTGAGATGTACGCGTTTAGTTTTTGGTGGGTATTGAGAGGGGGTATTCCCCGTAAAGCTTGTAGGTATAACATTTATATGGCGCGTGCAAGGCGTTGCTAAAGTGCGCTCTCTTGTCTAGTATGAAATTAAAATACTTGTAACTTATTTATTTCTGAGCAAGTATTTAGTTTGTTTTCGTTGCTGGGCTCTATTGATCAGCTTTGTAAGAGGTTATAAAAATAATTAGGACACATGCCTGTTGTCTTTAGTCTTAAGTTCTTTAGTATTGTCAAGGAAGATAGGCTAAGAGGACAGACAATAGCGGAACATTAGAACGTAGCTCGGAAATTTGCCTAAAAACGGTATAACCTTAGAAGGCGCCGTGATTTGAGCGTGTTATAGGTTGTCTCGGACTTCCGTAAGCGCTGCAGTCAAATAGCGTACGAAAGGGTTCTACAAATTAACGTAGCGCTAGTATCGCAGTCAAGTTTCGCAACATTTCAAGAGGAGCGCCGCCATACCAGTAGATCGCGCTTTTCTTTATTCTCTTGAAATGTTGAACTTCATTATACTAATATTATAATGCGAAAGTGTGTTTGTTTCTCTGTAACACAGAAAAAGAGCAAAAAATAAATGTTTATAGATAGTTGTACTATCAAAACCACGAAAGAAACAAAGCCGAAGAGTGACGTAGGATACTTTTTATCCCGAAAAAATTTACGGTCCCCGAGAAAATGTCCACACAGGTTTAACCGTAGCTTGTAATTAGTAAATATTTTGGGGCGTAATACTTTTTGCAGGCATGTACAGTTTAGAGTAGTATTAAACATCATAGTTTACAATTATAATAACAAGATAAAACATTTCAAGCGTTGGAAACAGTTATGAAAAGAAATCCTTGAGAAAATACATGCATAATTGAAGAAACATTAATATTAAAGAAATATAAACATAGATTAAGAAATATTACGTTTTTTAAATTATCTAAGGTAAAGTACTCTCTGAACACTTATACACAAACCAGAAACATCAACTAAACTATGAAATATTTACATTAGGTAAATGTTTTTTTTTTCATTCTAATATTAATGTGGGTATGTCGATAGGGTGCCTAATTGTCTAATGGTAAAATGGTAACGCGTCTAATAGGCATGATGATGATAGTAATAATAATCACTGATTACATTAATTCAAAAATATTATAGGTTGAAAAGACTCAAACTGTATTTATACATATTTTAAACTGAGAGATTAATATATACATTTTGTTATAAAATACAACAATCCGCCATAAGTAAAACGTCAATCAGAGGAATGACGTCACGGTTATGTAAACCAACACCATTTTGTTTTGAATAGTCGCAGTAAGTTCTCTATGGTTCAACACTGTTAACATGGAAAGTTTTCGATCGTGATGTCATAAGCAGACTCCATCGCATGTGTTTGGCGCAATTTCAAGATTAATTAAAAAAGAAGTTTTGCTATGAAATACAAATTTTCTGCAGATTAGTATTTTTTTTAATAGTAGGGTAGATGCATAAAAACGTGAAAATTTGGTACAATATTTATAATTTTTAATGAGATTAGCAGACTGAAAAACTGAAAACACATGACAGGAAAATAAGAACCTAAAACTGGGAAGAATTTTTAGAAAATGAAAACTATCTACTAGTAAAGTAGTATGGGCGTTAGATGACTGAACTTCTACTTGTATTACATACCCAATACATATCCTGCTTCGTTTCCTGGTAAGCCGTTTATAACAATAAAATATAATAGATAGTGTAGACATATACATATAAATGTATAATTGATATATTATAGGTAAATTAAGTCTGATACATTACATTACTACAAATTAAAATGGCAATTCAACGCCTAATTTTTACACAGCTTTCACCGGCCAAAACATGGAAATTACTTAAAGATTTGCAGTAAACAGAGTTTTTTTTTTCTTGGGTAAACTTTTGTTTTATTCAAATTATGAAAACTACAAGAAAACTAGGCGCTGAGTTAAGTCAGTACCTTTACTTCTTTTAAGAAAGAATAATCTAATGTGTCATTTTTTTCTTGTATTTTTTTATTGCGGATTAGGCCCCTTTTCACCACCAACTCTCTTGTTGGTAAGCGACGATTTGGTAACATGACAATGACATAATTCGAGAAATAAATCGTTAGAAAATCTTGAAAGAGCAATTACAGCAACGCATTGATTGGAGCAATAGTTAGTTACAATAGTTACTATCTGGGTGTCTTCAAATCAAAAGTAAATCGGTTTCTTCTAGGCAAGCGTGCTCCATCGTAGACCGCATCATCGTTTATCTTCAGGCGAGTTGCGAGCAAACGTAAGCATATTATTTAAAAGAAAATGATTTGAAGAAGTCTATTTGAAGACACCCAGATGCTTGCTATCAGTAACAATCTGGGCGTCTTCAAATCGTGAGTGAATCCGTTTCTTCTAGGCGTCTAGGTTTTCAGTAGTAATTCTAATAATTATAATTCAAAGTGGGGGTGACTGCACTGACACCTGCACTGACATCCCGCTTGGGGTGTATTGTGCATTTGCTACTCAAACCAGCCGAGCTCTCGAAAATAACGAAGCACGGCTTTGAATCGCTGACTAAACTGTTCTACTCCTATTACGCCAGGTGTTGTGTTTTATTTTTATTTTTATATTTCAGTAAATAAATTGTTTTCAGTAGTAATATAGTACCTGACTGGGTCCTTGTGTTAAAGCGTTGCACTCGCTGGATGAGTTAGAGAGCGCGGACCAGGTGAGGTACATGACGTAGAGCGCCACCACCGAAGACTGCAGCAGCCCGGAGCGCGGCTGGTGCTCCTGCACCGACGGCAGGATGGAGATGCCGCTCGCTATCACCACCAGGATCAGGTTCATGGAGATGAAGAACTTGGACAGGTCGCACCCGCTCGACTGCGGAAGATACGGATGAAATGTAACATTTAAACTTTTGTGATTTGAACACATGTTTTAATTGCTTATCGAGCCTAATCGTGCATTATAATTTTTTGAGGTAAAATTGGTACCTCGATATGTAGGTTCGATGTTTCGACCATGTTACAACGGCCGTGGTCACAAGCTGACCAACAAAAAACAAGTCCCGATAAACAAATAAAACATGAATGAAAATCAAAGCTATGACAAAGAGTAATGATTTCTTAGGTTTTCGCGATTATTACACATTAAAATTTAACACTTTTAAAGTCAAAAATTTAGTAAATACACGCGATAAAATCCGTTCAATGTTTACCTTCAATGACAGAGTGTATTTTTGTGTACCGATAGTCTGCGATCAGATATATGCACTCTAAGCAGATGTCTATAATCTTGAAACTGAATTTTATACCAGTTATATATAATCCCCAACGGATTGAGCTGACATTTTGCATGACAATGCATGGTTAACGTCATTCTAAATCCAATATGGCGGACTCCCAAAGATGTCGGACCAGTTATTTTTTATGCACCCCATGATATGTGTATCAAATGAAAGATTTTGCAGAGAAGAAAACGAGAAATAAAAAGACGTCACAGTAAATTCAATATCCACGCTCCATTTTTTTTTTAAAATTAATTATTTATTTATTTTCAGTTATCAATTGCTTGGGGATAACGCGCTTTCTCATTCTCCTGGGTTTGTATCCGTGAGTACAGCAGCCAATCTCCACATACCAATCTCATTACACACTAATATTATTATTATCACCCCGGCTGTACTCTCGCAGAAGTCGCAAGGACACCCTCTCGAATCCCCCGTGATAAACAACGAGATCCTTCGACTCAGGCGCAAAATACCGACACGCGACCGAGACATCTAAATGTCATATACATTGTACATATTAATACGACCGAAAGCGAATTTGCTGAGTCTCAATTCAATTGAAATAAAACGAGAGGCAAGGTCAGTTTCAGCGAGTGTCATACAGCCAGGTTACATTATAAACGCTAAATTTGAATATCTTTGATTATCTTTGAATGTTTGATTGCTTCATTTTAGCAGCTAAGCAACTGGTCTGATTTTGTGAAATTTGGCAAGGAAGTACTGTGCATCACGAGGGCGAACATAATAATATTCCGAAAACCCGTACGAAGCGCATTGATTCCACTTTTATTATGCGTACTGCTAGTCTGTGGAATGCGCTGCCTGAATGGGTGTTCCCCGGTAGTTACAATCTGAGTATCTTCAAATCAGGAGTGAATCGGTTTCTTCTAGGCAAGCGTGCTCCATCGTAGACCGCATCGTCGCTTTACATCAGGCGAGTTGGCGGTCAAACGCAAGCCAATAATTTCATATTTTTTTTAAACCAGAGGAATCAGAAAATCGTACGTAAAACCGCAGGGCACAGCTAGTTGTGAAACGTTCATTAATTACAATTCTACTAACTTTTGTGTAGTAAACATATAGAAGTACAATGCCGATGAGGGCAGCCGCGAAGCATGACAGCATCGATAATAGCAGCGCAGCATACCAGCCACGGGATTCCGATTCTTCATAGTTAGCTGCAAAAGAGAAGTATTGCATATCACATAACATATCAGTCATAATTCGTTAAAAAATAATATGTAGGATTTCGTCTAGGAACTTATCATGTCCGTATCCCAACGGAAAAGTGACGAATTTCATAATCATACTATCCTTACTAATATTATAAAAGCGAAAGTAACTCTGTCTCTCTGTCTGGATGTTTGTTCGCTTTTCACGAGTAAACCGCTAAGCCGATCTTAACGAATTTTGGCAGGATGAAAGTGTACATCATATGGACGGACATAGGGTACTTATTCTCCCAGAATGTGCGGGAAAATAGGAAAATTGCGGGTAGCACCCCGGGATTCAGCTAGTAATATTATAAATGTTTGTTTGTTGGTTTGTTTGTTCCTCTTTCACGCTGCAACGGAATAACGGATCGACCTGATTATTTGCATGGGCATAGTTCAAGAGCCAGAGAGACATACTAGGCAAGCATGCTCCACCGTAGACCTCATCATCGCGTTACATCAGGCGAGTTGGCGGTCAAACGCAAGCTTATAATTAAATAAAAAGAAAGTACTATATAAGTCTTTGGTATATGGCCGAGGATCAAACGGGGTGCCGACAGATTGTAAAGCGCACATGCTACCGCACGACCATCATCGCTCATAAACCTTATAGCCTGAAAATTTCAGTTGTATTTAGGGATAAATCTTGTGCGAGCACAATGGTAACAAAAGATAATAAATAGTTACAGCCTTGATTAGGATAGCTCCGTTCATATATAAAGTATCTGTTATACATTGCGACATAATGACGTGTGTTTACTAAGTTTATCAATCCTTGAATGTTACATAGTATGAATCATGGTTTCGCATTTATGACTAAACATGCGTCAGTTTTCTGTAGTTCCCCATATTATTTCCTTTAATTGTATGCAGCAGGCAGATGAGAAAAACCTTATACCGGCTACTGTTTTTCCAAATTAAAAATATGTAACTACTTTGTAAATATAGTCATGTCATTTGTTCCAAAGATCAGGTGAAATTTTACAAAAATAACTCAAAGATCTACTGATAGAACATAAACACATGGATAAAATAGATACTATAACAAGGTACTTATAAACCTCATTTGTTCCAAAGAGCAGGCGAAATTTCACAATTAAAAGCTAATTACTTCAAGATCTACTGATAGAACATAAACACAAAAAATATAAGGATAAAATATAAATACTGGTACAAGGTACTTACAAACCCATCTCTCTGCCCAAGAGTGTGCAAAGTCAATGATCAGAATCAGCTGTATAATGATAAAGCAGAACCCGCCGATCATGCCGAACACCATCCACGTAGACGCAAAGGAACCCTCAGGTATGAAGAAGGCACCGACGACGCCACCAATCACCAGCAGGTACTTGATACCCCAAAACCTGGAAAGATAGTTCAAAACTTTATATTATTCAATACTGGATCCGACTTAGCAGGCAAAGCATTTCCAACAGTGACAATCGCAATCTTTTGAAGAAAGTTGTATGCAGTTGTCATATTTATAAGAAGACACAAAAGACTAGACCGTTCCGTACTTCCTTAAGAAGGATATAATTAGTAAGTAAAAGAGTAAGATTAATGTGGTATGGTGTGGTGTAATGTGGTGGTAATATAGCTCACAAATTTTGCCATACTTTTTTGGCGGGCTTTTTTATTTTTGGCGGGTACGAACGTTTCTGGCCTAAATCATGCTTAATGACTTTAAAACACTGGTTTACACTATCACGGTTGTTCACTAAAGTTATATGATTATTTACGGGATATTTACCGTGGTAAGGTTGTGGAATGAGCTCCCGATATTTCGGCGCGGTATTTTAGTTTATAGTATTTTATTTTATTTTCGTAAATTTTCTGTTTTTTAAGTTGTGCAACAAACAACTTTACCACGGTAAATTTGTGAAATGAGCTCCCGATATTTCTTCTTCCCGATAGTTCTATTTTTTTTATTTTTTTTGTAGTACTGTATGGCGGCAACGGAGGCAACTGAACTCTAAGCCTCAGCCAACATTTTCCCCTTCGTCCACTTGCCGCTGCAGTAGTATATGTGTGTATGTAAAAGCTACTAGTTACAACAAACTGGCTGTAAACAATTTTGATTATTTCTATATTACTGTATCTTTATAAATGCAATGTTCAACTTCTCAAGTCTGTCATTGATAGTGTGCGATGTTCTTAAATAGCATAACAAGATCATGAGATCATTCGACAGGAATGTGAATCTTTTTCTTTAGCTCAGTAAATATTTTGGGTTAGTGTGTGTTTCACTTAATAATGACTAGGGTATTAAATTAACAAATTAACTTACCCATTTTGTATTCCAGCTCGCGGGTCTTTCGATGACTTCACGCCGATTGTAAGTATGGCCATTAGAACGAAGAAGAGACATGTCGCAAAACAAATTCTGAAAACAGAAATCTCTCATCAAATTAACAAATTCTCTTACAAAAACGCGTCATGCTCAAACTGTTCACCATTTTACTAACAACACTAATATTACAAATGCTAACTAATCGATTTTTTGTAAAGATTGTTGGAGAGCTGGAGTGTGACATTCCTTTTTATCTCGGAAAATACCTTACATCTTTCCCAAATTAGTCCTAAGGGAATGTCCACGCAGGTGAAGCCGCGGGGCACAGCAAGTTGTTCATTATTATCGCCTTGATCAATAAAGAAAGCTTTACTAAAGCGGAATTACCTGTACACTGCTAAGAAGCCCACAGCTTGGTTACAGTCCACTTTTAATGATCCAGGTATGAGATGTGTTGAGTTATCACAAAATGGTACCTGAAATTTATGATTATTTTATACTTGCTTAGTCAATATTCAACCATTGCACATTGAACTTTTTTACAATCTATGACCTTTAATGTAAGTCTCCTACCTGTTGCAGGGATGTAACGGAGGTAGTTTTATCGGAACCGAAGGCAGAGTCAGAGTTTTTAAATTTGCTTTATCGGAGTCGGAATCGGAGTCGGAGTCGGAGGCAACGTGTGGTGGAGGTGAACGTGTCGTGTGCGTAAGAAATTAACAACAAGTGAAAAAATAATTGACGATAGAGTGCACGTAGTGGGAGTCGGGGGGATTCCCTGCGCGACATGTATGAACCTGTTCATAACAGTCGACACAAGCCGCCGCCGCCGCTATGTTATGCTTCGACCTCCGATTAAAACCTTCGATTTAAAAGTGTCGGAACCGAAGGTGTAATAATAATCGGAAGTTCCGACTTAACGGAACCGGAGTCGAAGCTCCGTAACATCCCTGGGTTGCCAAATTATGAAGGAATCTGACACTTGTATTGCTTAATGCTGAATGAAAACCGTGAGTTTTGACAACTTTTGCTAGTTTTTCTAACATACGATTACTGCTGGTAACCAAATTCTACTAATAATAAACTAAAAGCAGAAACAAAAAAAAGACCATAATGGTCTTTTACAATATTGTGTAAAAAAGCCAGCTTTTGACCATATACTGGAGCTGTCAAATCTCTTCTTAGCTTGGCTTGAGTTTAGTATCTAGATTGATTTATTTAGAGTAATAATTCAGCTGATAAACTTAAGACTTTGCGTCAGTAAAAAGCAGATAAGATCTCATTGTTTTCAAAGCACTTGTTTTTACATATTTATCTTTTGTGTTAACATCCTCCTCTTTAGGTAAACAAATAGTAGGGGCTACAATCATAGGTGTTTCTATACATAATTCAAAGTTTGTGTAGTTTGTGAAAATGTATAAAAATTGAAATTATTGGCAATTTTCAAAATGTAATATTTTTGTAGGAAAACTATCATGTATTGATAGAGCTGCTTACATCAATAACCTGTAACAGAACTGGGGCCTTACGGCCAACTGCTAATGCGGTATCAAACTAACGTTAAATTTGCTCAGTTGGAAAATCACGCGAACGTGAACCTTAACGCGCGATATGGCTTGCGGTCGCGTGATTTGCGACAGAAACTGCACAATAGAAGAAAAAAAAACAAACATCACTTATCCATACCAAATTACCCATAGAAATCCGCTAATTAAAGTTCTGAGATAATAAGCATTAGGTAGGGATACTCTGTCTCTTTCCCACAAAGTGAGTGCAAGTATGGGGTTTGTGTGTATAGTGCACTCTCTGTTTAGCAAGGCATTAAAATGCTTATATCTACCATAATTTTTAATACATTTTATTTTGTTATTGGTGTAATAATAGTTAACTTTATTTATAAGACATCAAAGTATTAGGTATTTATATCATGAAGACAGTCAGAATATTTTTTTTACTTGTATTATAGAGTGTTCATGTTTTATCTGAAGATCAAGTCTTCCAAGATTAATATCTCTCCTAATAATTATGAAGTTAAACTCACTTTTTTCAACTCATTTTCTAGTCCAGGAGCGAGCATAATGCAGGCTGCTACCATCATGACCAGCAGCATCACAGCGTACATGAGCCGACTGGAGGTGGAGTTGGAACACGACGGGCACGCCGAGCAGCACAGGGAGCACGCCGCACTGCCGCAGCAGCATGCCAACTAATACCAGGACATGTTTGATTCATTTCAGTTTTTGTGCCAGTATGTTTTGGACTTGATTTTTACCAGTCACCTCTTTTTTATATATTTAATAACAGGCTTGCGTTTGACCGCCAACTCGCCTGATGTTAAGCGATGATGCGGTCTACAGTAGAGCACGCTTGCCTAGAAGAAACCGATTCACTCGTGATTTGAAGGCACCCAGATTATAACTGTCGAAGAACGCCCATGAAAACCTCTTATGTTACTATCTTTGGGTTGTTTTTAAAAGAGTAAATGAATTAATCAAAGGACAGAGCCTTTTCATTGTTTGAATCTTTTCTGCTGTTAAATTGTAATCCAGAATCGAATCTAATTCCATCTAGGGTAGATCAATATTACTTAGGGTCGATACCGAGATTAAAATACAGGAAATTATCATAAAAAATAATGTGAAACAAAGAGCATTCAAGGAAAGTGAAACCAACAAAATGGTTACTTACTTGTGCTGCCGAACATAATCCTAAAACAGCCCCCATAGCTCCTACGGAATGGGTCCAGGAAAATAGACAGAAATGGCACAGTAATTTAGTTCAAATTAAAATTTAAATACAATGAAACAAGAAGCACACAAATAACGAAATCAATACAAAATTTTGCGACCTATTTTATTATGATAAACTTTTTGACATAGTTTTTTTTTTTAATTTGTTGTTGATTATTGATACACAGCCCTTCAGTCGGAGTAATAACCAGGTTAGATGTTATCATAGCCAAAAGGAATATTGATCCTTGATGTTATACAAGTCAATCAAACGTTATCATCAATCATAATAAATATCAAACAAACTCATTGATTTATATATACCATCAATCACACCATCAATGAACAAACCCTCAAAGATCTTATAAATACCCTAAAGCTTACTAGTTCCATGCAAACCCAGACAAGTTATGGTCACTGTAAAGTAAGTCATGGCTATTATGTCTTCTGTGGTCACGCCGTCGTCACGGTCGAGTCCCCAAGTCATGCCTTTCAGTCTGTGCTTTCAGTCATGCCCTAGTAAAGTGGTGGAATATCTGTGTGGTGGAGACTTTACTACTGTGCATTACATATTACTACATTAACATTTGTGAAGTTTTGGAAACATTACGAATACATTTTCATACACTTTCACTTTCCTACACTAGAGCACGTTCAAAAACACAATAATCCTACAATATACACATTAATACTGAACACTCGAAAAAACACAAGAAAGTAATACAATGAAGCGACAAGTTTTTTCACTATAGCGCCAAAACTCCACTGTTCTCGTTATAGAGTAATAGTATATTCCTTGTTTTTTTTTTAAATATTTTTCGCCCATCGGGCAGGCTAAAGCCTTTAAGGCCATACCGCCTGTTCATCTGTTTTGTATAGTCTTAATACGTCAAACAAGTCATAGTCAGAGTCAAGTTAAGTAAGTCACGGTCAAGTCAAACTCATGCCCCTGTAAAGTGGTGGGGACTTTACAAGAGGCTCCTATGGAGTTTTGGAACAACACGAAAAGACACGTTTCACCTCGTTATATCACTTTTCCACACTCGAGCACGTTTACGAGCACTTAATGAATAATAATTCACCATTTAATACACATTAACACTCGAAAATACACAAGTTTAGGAAAATAATAGCACTTGGTAGTGAACCTAACTTCTGAGCTTGGGAGCGTGGGTTCGATTCTCACCTAGGACAAACATTTATGTGATGAACATTTGTGTTTGTTCTATATCTGGGTGTTAATATCTATTTAAGTATGTATTTAAAACTATATATGTATGTATATCAGTCTATGGCAGCGATATCACAAGCTTTGCTTAGTTTGGGATCAGAGGACCGTGCGTGCAAAAATGCCCCGAATATTTATTTATTAGTATATTTTTTGTTTGGGGTTTTTACTCCGCTACGGAGGCCTTTTGACCATATCTTTTTCTTCTTTCTATCCAAGAACTATAACTATAATGCATGGAATTAGGGTATATACAAGTGCTTTGCTATAATGTTGTAATTTTGTAAATAATTATAAGTTTTCTTGGGTGGTTTTTTTTTTGTTTACTTCTCTTTTTTTGTGGTTGATAGCTAGGCGAATTTTTTTCGAATGTCAGTGTTTCCTGTCAATAGTGATGTTTGCGTCAATTGTAAAAAATATAAAAATAAAATGTACTTATAATAAATAATAATTGTATTTGTTGTATTGTATTCTATTCTTTCTTTCAGAGTATTGTGCTTTGGTTAAAGCATAGTGCGATGACTAAGAAAATTAATATTCTATTTATATGTGCTGCGTTGATATTAATTAGCTCAGGTGATGATTTCTGCCCAAAACAGAAAAGTACTTGTGCGGAAGGAACTTCTTCAAATAAATACAGTAAAGGTTCCGTATTTCTATCTTTCTACTTCTTATAGAACCGTCTAATGTAAAGATTCTCTTCAGTTACCACCTTCCACGTACTAATAATACCTTTGTTCTTTTATTTTACCTTCTTTCAGAGTCAAACGATTGGACTCGCAAATTACATGAAGATATTAGTTTAGCTATGGAGAATCATCATCCATGTCGGAGAAATGAGTGTAATTGTTACAAAATAATATCTGATAATGACTTCAGACCTTTTGATGACGGGATAACAAAGGAGCAGTTTGAAATTGCCCGAGCAAGAGGAACCAAATATCAGGTTATGTCATGATCTAGAATCTATCACTGGCCTAACTGAAGATTGCATCGTAGACAGCATCAGCAATCACTTAATCATCATCAGACGAGTTGGCGATCAAACGCAAGCCTTTAATAAAATAAAACAAACTACTTTAATACCAATCAATTTAAGGGGCAGGAGGGTGGTAGAAGGGTGCGGTAGATGTGTAGAACTCCCCGCCCCTTGAAATGGGTTCCGGAAACCCCCTTTCAGACATATAATTTTTTAATATTCTAATATAACTTAGTACTAATCGATTTAAGGGGCGGGACTGGGTAGGGAGTGCGGGAGATGTATTTATATAACTTAGTACCAAAATTTTTAAATAACCAATCGATTTAAGTGGCGGAGTGGAGGGGGTTAGGTTAGGTTAATATAAACTAGAAATCCTACAACCTATAATATGCTTTGGCTTCTTATTTATGACACATGCTCGGGACTTCTTATATGAACTTATAAACATTCACCTTTTGATTCCCTTAATCCTTCCCTGTCATAAAATCATTTCATAGCAGATATCTACACCCCATATTTTACCTGCCAATTTTCAGTTTATTGGTAAAGTAGTTTAATTTGAGATTTCAGGATTAGTCAGAGAGTACCTAAGTGGTATTTCTTCTTATCTATACTAATATTATAAAGAGGAAAGATTTGATTGTTTGTTTGTTTGTTTGCTTTGAATAGGCTCCGAAACTACTGAACCGATTTGAAAAATTCTTACACTGTTGGGAAGCCACACTATCCCCGGGTGACATAGGCTATAATCTATACCCGTGCGAAGCTGGGGCGGACCGCTAGTATATTATAAAAAGCGATACGTGTATGATTATAAAGAGGAAAGATTTGATTGTTTGTTTGTTTGTTTGCTTTGAATAGGCTCCGAAACTACTGAACCGATTTGAAAAATTCTTACACTGTTGGGAAGCCACACTATCCCCGGGTGACATAGGCTATAATCTATACCCGTGCGAAGCTGGGGCGGACCGCTAGTATATTATAAAAAGCGATACGTGTATGTATATTCCAAATGGACTTCAAAAACGCTGAACTGATTGTGACGGTAGTTTTACTGGCAGGTAGCTGATGATATAAGAAGTAATCCACGCTGATGAAACCACAGGTCGCAGCTAGTCTACATAATATAATATTATATATATAGGAAAGATTTGACTGTTTGTTTGTTTGTTTGCATTGAATAGGCTCCGAAACTACTGAACCGATTTGGAAAATTATTTCACTGTTGGGAAGCTACTCTATCCCCGGGTGACATATAGGCTATAATATATACCCGTGCGAAGCTGGGGCGGACCGCTAGTCTATACTAATATTATAAAGAGGGAAGATTTGATTGTTTGTTTGTTTGTTTGCATTGAATAGGCTCCGAAACTACTGAACCGATTTGAAAAATTCTTTCACTGTTAGGAAGCTACACTATCCCCGGGTAACATAGGCTATATTATATTTTCAAAAAAAATAGGGATCCTTACTAAAACTCCAATAATGTAACCCAAGGTGTAAAAAAATAAGATTTACAATTTTGACTTTGCGTGTTTGACAGTTCTAAGACAGGACAACGTCTGTCAGGTCTGCTAGTAGCTTATAAATCGAATTTTTACTATGCTTTCAGATAATAGATGGTAAACTATACAGAGAGAAAAACTGTCACTTCCCAGCAAGATGTGACGGTATAGAGCACTACCTAACAGCTTTAGCACCGGAGCTTCCAAACATGGAACTAGCAATCAACACTAGAGATTGGCCTCAGCTGAATAAAGCTTGGGGACAGCCAAAAGCACCAGTATTTTCTTTTAGTAAGGTACTGATCACTAGTTTTGAACTTTGAGTTTTGTTTAGTCTTGCACTATTTTGTACTCATAATTTCTCTTTTCCCGATATGAATCCCACATGGTGGTGGGATCAAGCTTTCCTTCACTTCAATCTATTCTCGACGTCGTCTTCAGAAACTTTACGTTCTTTTATGTCCCTTAGCACAACGTCTTTCCACCAAATCTTGGGTCTGCCTCTGGATCTTTGACCGGGGATGTGCCCTATGGACCAACCCTATGGATGAAAAGTTGTATGGCTAAGTTATATTTTTTTGTACGTAATTTCAAACTTATATTCTTTTATTTCTAGACTCAGGATTACTATGACATAATGTATCCAGCTTGGAGTTTCTGGGAGGGCGGACCAGCAATATCTCTCTACCCCACTGGCATCGGCAGATGGGATGAGCATCGCATTAGTATATCCGCTGCAGCAGACAAGTAGGATGTTCTCTAATTTTGCATGGGCTTGGAAGACACGTCGCTAGTTAGTATCTGCATACAATAAGCATGCATCTATATGCTTGAAAGGCTTTCTTTCAATATAGCTAATATGGGCACTAACATGCTGCATGCTTAATAATATTATATACAGCTGATTTATCTCACAAAGGTGAGCAAGCCTTACTTGTAGTGTATCTAGACACAGATACACAGCTTTATTGTCACAGATCACTCATGCTTACCCACAATAAGATCAATATACATAATGCACCTACATTCACAACAACCCGATTTGGTGAGATAAAATGATTGAATTGAACTGATAGAATATTTCAGGTGTTTGAATATTCTTCATTGTCTTCCCGATCTAGATGCTTAGAAAATTGTAAATTGAATTTACATTATTCAGATGGCCATGGGAAAAAAAACAATCAATAGCATTCTTCAGAGGATCTAGAACAAGTGAAGAGAGAGATGCTCTTATATTGCTGTCGAGAGCAGATCCCGAGTTCGTTGATGCACAGTACACAAAAAATCAAGCTTGGAAATCTGACGCTGTAAGTAAGGAAAGTTATAAACGAATTTTTGCTTTTTTTTGCCATAGGTGCCAAACAACCTAACAGGCCGCCTGATGGTAAGTGATCACCGTCACCTTATAGATCATGAACATAATTAAAAAAATGAGCAACGGCATTTCACCACTTCAATCGATGCAGATGCGCTTTTGTATTGATACCACAGATCTTTATCAAGTTAGGTCAAATTGTGTGAAAACCCAGAATGTGGATGAATAGAGTCCTCAAAGGTAGGCAATGTGTGGGTGAATAGAGTCCTCAAAGGTAGGCAACGCACTGACAATGCCCCGGGTATTGTAGGTGTCTATAGGTGGCGGTGACCACTTACCATCAGGTGGCCCGTTGCTTGTTTGCCACTTATTCTATTAAAAAAAAAAAAAAAAAATGCCGCATTTTTTGTACGCCGCGAAATTAATTAAGTGGTAATTTAACTGCACTTGCAAGGCCAATTACTTACGAAGGGCTTTTACTATTTACTTTGTCATTTTTATAATAACGCCTGATGTGCTACTGCCAAAACAACGGAAATTTAATTAAATTAAGATTGAGCACTTTGAGCACTGAGCCTACTTAAGACGGAAAACAGACACGCAAATTAGGTAAACATGCGACATTTGACCTAATACAGGTCTGTGATCGATACAGACGCTGCGCTCTCATAGTGTTAACACACGTATGGATTTTGTTGACGGACCGCCGTCCAACCAACGGGAGAGAAAGAGTGAGAATATCATATTTCCCTCTCTTTCTCTCCCGTTAGTCAGACGGCGGTTGAGGTCAACCAAATCCATACGTGTGTTAACACCGTTACATGCACGCGATGTGACTGTCGAAGGATTGTTCTATAAAAAGTGTGTGCATAAGACCACACGACAGAAGTGAAAACAAGATTAAATATCTGAGCGTGATGGTCACGCGAGTTCAGTGCTTTTTCTCCATCCCAAAAAGTGCACAATGTGACCAAAGGAATTTTCACTTTAAAAAAACAACTGCATCATGACTGTATCCCTGCAAACGCCCTGCTATGTCACAGTGTGTAACAGCTATAAATCATAATTTTATTTCATCATCATCGTCATTTCGCCATAGGACTTCCACTGCTGGACATAGGCCTCCCCCCCATTTTATTTATGTCCCTAATCCAAGTTTCCCCAAACATTTTTGTCTCATAGACCAATTGTCTGTTTTTCGGTTTTGGGTAGACCCCTACTCTGGTAAACTGAGATGGGCCACCTATTTGTTTCAGGATACACTGTATGCCCCACCAGCTTCAGAAGTATCTTTCGAAGAGCACTGCAAGTACAAATATCTGTTCAGCTACAGAGGTGTTGCGGCCAGTTTCAGATTCAAACACCTGTTCCTGTGCAAATCTCTGGTTTTCCATGTGGGCGATGAATGGCAGGAATTTTTCTACCCCTTGCTACAACCTTGGGTGCACTATGTACCCATCAGTCCCACTGCAAAAAAGGAAGAAATAAAGAAATACATTGAGTTTTTTAAAGAAAATGACGCATTAGGAATGGAAATTGCTGAGAGGGGATACAAAGAGGTATGGGAGAGATTAACCGACAGCAACATAACATGCTACTGGAGAATGATACTAAGACACTATGCAAACATTGTGAAGTATGATGTTACAAAAGACAAAGATGTCATAAGAGTACTGTAAGTAACTTATTATGCATAATTTAATCTGAATACAGGTATTAACATTTTACATAAATATTATTTGTTTTATTAACCGACTTCAAAAAGGAGGTTATCAATTCGACTGTTTTTCTGTCTATAGAATCTAGTCTAGATAAAAGTCTTTAAAAGTAATTAGTGTTCTACACTTTAGGCGGTAGAACGCGCCAGTGTTTATTTATGACCAGCAAGTTAAAATCATTTTGTACTTACATAGAAGTATGGTCATATTGTAGTTTACACAGTAAAACACGTTCCTATTAAAAATAAATTTTAATATTACAAAATGCAAGTTTAGTATATAAACTGTACAGAAATCTCAATCATTCATGATATCAAGGTAATTGCTTAAACCAATACACTGGGTAATGTTCTTCAGTTCTTATTTAATTTGGACTGCGCAGTTTTCAGTTCCATTCATATCAGTCTCACATACTGTGATAGTCTGCATAAAACACACCAAATATCCACAAACACTTAGGATGTAAAATTTCTCTTCAATACTACCTACAGAAAACTTAAGTAGGCGTGGACGTGGAAGTGTACATACAAGTTTTTGAAATTCTTACACTGAAGCCTTTCATCTAAAGAGCTCTCAGAATCAGAATGCACACTGCAACGTCACAAATAGAGGTATACCACAGTAGGAAATAATATCACAGAAAGCTTAGAGCATTTCATCTTTCCATGAAGAGGGCTTTGATCTTATTATTTATCTAACTAAGGTTAGGGCTAAGTACAGATACTACCATTACAAATTATTGATTGATTATTGTTCTTACCAAAAAGGTAATTCGTAAGTATGTACTCACTGAGTTTGAGTGATTTGCTAAGTTATGTTTATGCCTAAAAATGTCTACTTTGATAGTTTACGGTCCAGCTGCTCAGCAATGGCCTCAAGGAAATCCTCAGTGTGTAAAAACATTCCCTCCTTGGTGTTTGCCATTCCGTGGATGCAAATAGTCAAATCCTTAGTCATTTTCCCGCTTTCGATGCACTCTACGCAGGCCTGTAATCAAATAATTTTATAAATCTTTTAATCATGCAACTTGTAAAAGCGGATTGCAATCAGTGAAATTAATGCCTGCCTTGTGGTGCCACACCCAATAAATCGAGATATTATAAGATATGGGCCGATATCTTGTCTTGATAATCATGAGCCGCACCGTGGATTTATTTGGCGCAACGATTTCAACTTTATTACTCTGCGTCCCGCGGTTTCACCCCCTTACATTTTCCCTCAGGAATCGTGCATTTGCCGGGATAAAAACCCGCCCGTTGTCAGTCTCTCTGGCCTTCTAAGTATCTCTAAGTATGTATAAAATCATGTCAAAACCACTTTTTTGAACAGAACAGCGAACAGGAACAATCAGGGATTGTTCAAGAAAAAAGTGAATAGGTATTTCCTAGTCAAGCGTGCTACATCTTCGCTTCCCACCAGGTGAGATTCTGGTAAAACACATTCCTAGTCAGTTGAAAAAATCCGTTGCTCTGCTGTTGCGTAAAAGAGAAACAAATGAAAACACTTTCGCATTTACCGTACCAATAATAACTAAACATGTTTGGTTATTTTTCGCCTCGAAACTTAAGGACAGGCATACTCTATTTAGGATATCCTTGGTTCTCCGATTGTTAGGAAAACTGTTTTTTTTTCCCCACTAATCGAGTACAGTAACAACATTATAAGCATATTCACGTGCTCGTTTAAAGCTATGCTGTGTATATAATTCCCCTAAAAATTTTTACCAACAAAAAATTCTGTATCAGACAGCTATCGCGAATTTGCTTGCGATTTCGCATTCTATCGATGTTTGTCTGAGATAATAATATATCCCCTGCCAATTCATTACATATACGCGTAAGTGATTGAACGATAAGAATACCATTCTTGATGTATCGAAGCATAAGCTTTCCACGAATTGCTGCTTTTGAAAAACAAGTGGTAGGTGTAACAAGTGGTATTTTTTATATTCTTTTATCGCGAATAATTCTGCGTTTAACTCTCTCCTTGGTAAGCGCCGATGTTGTGGAAGATGCAGCACGTAGACTTAGAAAATACCTATTCACTCAGGCCTTGAAAAGGCCCAGATTATATCTCTCAGGAAACAAGGAAGCCGGCAGGTTGCATGTACTGTGAATGTGTAAATGTAGATATCTACGGTAGTCCCTCCCTAAACTATGTAAAACTGCATGGGGTAACCGCAATCGATATGGTCATTGAATCCAAAACACATTGTGCAAATCCGGTACCTATACAAAAAAATAACCGCTCAGTATAGAAATTCTTAAGTACTTGCCTCTTCAAGAGATGTAGCAAAGCGGTCAAGCTCAGGTGTCCCATCCAGCTTAGCACGGTGAGCCAGCCCTCTGGTCCAGGCGTAGATGGAAGCCACGGGGTTGGTGGAGGTCGGCTTGCCTTGCTGGTGCATACGGTAATGGCGCGTGACGGTGCCGTGAGCCGCTTCCGACTCTACGGTGCGACCATCGGGGCACATCAGCACTGACGTCATCATACCCAGGGAACCGTAACCCTAGGAAGAACACAATGATCACATTATTGCTTGTGCTCAGTAGTTTGAGGGTGTGATCAAGATCCAGATTTCTTGTAAAGTAGGGTAAATCAGGTGCGTCGATTTTTGGCAGTGGGCGTAAACCTAAAATAAAAGTCATTGTGACATGGCAACATAATGGTAAGTAGCTGATATTATTGAAGTATGTGATAGATAAGAAATAGAAAAGCGGAAAAGTTTTTCAATGAATAATTTGTATTGCGTGTTATATAATCGTTAAAGTAGGCCAGATGGCGGCTTGTGAATTTTATGATGCATCAATACTGAAAGTAAAATAATCATCAGCTTCATTGTTTTTGTTACATACGAGTAAGTTCCTCATATTTCAGTAGGCGTTGATGCCCAGACGTAAACAATACCTGTTCTTTGTAGTACCTAGATGCTTGGATTTGTAAATCCACAAGATCTTTTAAACATTATGCTATCTAAAATAGAATCGGGATAGTACGTCTATCAAAACATTCGTATGTTGGCCTCAGAGCAAATAGTTTTTGCTCTCAGATGTTAGCTAGTTTACAAGGGCTACAGCGTAGCCAGCATTTTCTTGAGGGCACAGTTGGGGGCAAATGCAACGTAATTAAACATTAATTACTCTTAGGTTAGATTAGAACGAACGAGCGTTTCCCAGTCAGGTGCGGGCAGGGGGGGGGGGGGGCAGCTGAAGCCCGTTCCTGGATACGCCCTTGTATGTTTATCTTTTCCAGCTGGCAGTTACCTGTGCAACGATGTCTGACTGAACATCGCCGTCGTAGTTCTTACAGGCCCACACGAACCCGCCTGAAGACTTGATCGCCTGCGCTACCATGTCGTCGATAAGCCGGTGCTCATACCATATCTTGGCGTCTTCGAACTGCTTCTTGTAATCACTGGAAGAAATTTAAGACTTAAACATTCATTCAAAATTTTCTAAACCGGTGGTGACGGTGAGTCTTTGAAAATTTGTCATTTCGGTAACCACATACAACCTAAGTTTATTTATTTTTGGTGTAATTCAAGACTACTAGCTGAATCCCGCGATGTTACCCGCCATTATCCAGTTTTCCCGCATTTTCTGGGGTAGGGGGAAAGAAGTACTGTGTCAGTCATCATGATGCACACTTATCATCCTGCCAAATTACGTTAGGGTCGGCCTAGCAGTTTAATCGTGAAAAGCGAACAAACAGACAGAGTTACTTTCGCTTTTATAATATCAGTTAGGATTAGGATGAAAGCCACATGGTGCCAAAAGGCAGTCTACCTACTTAAAAATGGTACCCTATAATAAAATGTCCAGTCTGTTTCATATTCCATGTCTCATGTCCTCTCATGAATGTGTGCAACCTTCTGCATAAGTTGCTAGTGTGTAATTCAATGCCAACTTTATAATTGTTATAACTGCCTATTGTGTGACTTCGTAATCTTTATTTGCACCTATCTACTATCAACGTTTGCATTACGACGTTCCTTTCCTACTCACTACTACATCTGATGAGGATGTTATTACGTAAGTAAAAAAAAGAATCGTCTAAATCGGCCCTCTGTAAAAAGTTAAGCGTGGTCAAACAATTTTTTTATACGAATCGACTGGATAACCTTTTTTTTTATTCTATACTAGCTGATACCCGCTACTTCGTACGCGTAGAGCTCTGCCTTCGGCCTCGCTACTACGACCCGCTCCAGGAACACAAAATTTCATCCAAATCGGTCCAGTAGTTTACTCACCGTTTAAATCTTCCCTGAACTTCCACAAATATAATGATCAAAATCAGCTAAATCGGCAAACGAACAGCAATAGATTTTTCATATAATTATATAGATAGATATAATAAGGATTGCGTCTGACCGCTACCTCGGAAGCGGTCTACGGTGGAGCACGCTTTCCTAGAAGCCGACTCACTCGAAACTTGAAGACACCCACATTGTAACTATTTGGGAACACCCATGTACCCATATGGACATCCATTTTCGTTGGTTAAAAGTGTTAGCATAGTAGGCATGAACGTAGTATACTTAGTTTATGATAGTAGGTGTGTACCTAGATGCATAATGCACATATCTAAGCTAGCCGTAAGGCAGGTACGTATTATTTATTCGACGCGGATCTTCGTTTCTTTTTATACTCATTTAAAACTGGTTGAACAATTTGTGAGCTTGTTTACACTTGGCTGGAAACAAGCTTACGAATGATTAGACTTAATAGAATCTAGTATATTTATCTATGATATTAGAATCTAAGAAACTCAAGATCTTACAGCATCTCTTTCTAACTTTCCCTTCCAATCGACAAACTTTTACTGGATTTCGGAGATTTGCGTCCTAAAATTTCTACCTAAGAAATTCATTGCGAGTTAAGGCTTATTCACCGGATGACAGCTATTCTTTCAAACAAAACGATCGTTCTATTCAAATTCAAACACGTGATTAAGAGCTTTCAAAAGGCTTTCAATCAGCTACCTGCTGCATACTAAATACCTTCCCGTACCCTTAAGATGTTATATATTTAGATTTACGAGGTTTTTACAATGATATTTATTCAAATGTGGGCGTGGCATACCGGTTCTTTTTAACACCTTTTATTTATTTAATTTTAGACCACTGACCTCTGGTATATCTCTTCGAAGATGTCCTTGAAGCGACCGTCGTATCGCTTGAGGATTGTATTCTTTGTAGACAAATATAGGGGCCATTTCTTTTGCAGAGCAACCTGAACAAATAGATCGTTGATCATAATATGCACTTAAGGAGTCATTCTTTATTGTTATGTATTTTGAAATAATACATACCTGGAAGCTAGAGTGTGCAAACGCGCAGATAGATTCGTCTGTATTGTACATTCCCATAGCAACGCCGGGGACTTTGAAATCGAACAATAGGCGTTTGTCTACGGATCCATCAGCTGCAGTATAAACTAGCTCCACCTTAAGTAAAAAAAAAAACAATAAGACGTTAATAACATACGAAATTATCAAACACGCAAAGAAACGGTTAAAAATATCTTTATTGTTGCAGTGCAGTAATGTCAACAGCCTACGAACTTTAATGTTTTTAATATAACTTTGTCCACAATACTAAAATTATTAAAAGCACAGTAGGTAATTGGATTTATACATATATAAGTTGCTATCGACAAAGATAAAAAATTACGTAAATAACGGCGTGTACCGCCATTCAATAGTATGAATAATATTGTGTTCCCCAGGGTGGTGACCTGGGGCCACTACTTTTCATAACATAACTAGAATTAAGCAACTTTTGACCGAATTGTCACGATTTTACGAAAGCTTAAGATATCAACTACTATAAATTCGAATTGTTTATTAAACGTTATTCCTACCTTTCCGGGTTTGGGAACTACGAAGTCTTGCGCCTTGTACTGATCGCCGTGTGCGTGACGGCCTATGACGATGGGCTGAGTCCATCCTGGGATCAGCCTTGGGATGTTTTTGCATAAGATCGGCTCACGAAATACAGTGCCTCCGAGAATGTTTCGGATCGTACCGTTTGGACTTAGCCACATTTTCTTCAGTTTGAACTCTGAAAAAAAAAAAAATGACAATGTAAAAAGTATTTAGAACAGCAAGAGGTAATGTCTTCTAGACCTATCAATAAAATTTCATGTGATTATATCGTAAATTATTAATAGATAGCGTAGGAAGAGAAGAAAAATGTTCCAATAACTAGCTAGTTCTTAGTTTTTCAAAAGCTTACCCTCGACTCTCTGTTCATCAGGGGTGATAGTGGCGCACTTGACTCCAACATTGTGCTTCAGCATTGCGTGAGCAGCGTCGATGGTCACTTGGTCGTCCGTCGCGTCACGGTGAGGAAGCCCAAGGTCGAAGTACAGGCAGTCCAGCTGACACCAACAGAAGCCAAGATTACAAGAGGTAAGACAAACTTATGTTGAAGCTTACCTACTTTGAACCCGAATGTATGTCTTGCATGTGTACGTCGTTATAAAACAGAAAAGGCATAGCTCATTATAATCTATTATGTGACTGAAGCCAATCAACTAGGTGCATTATGTGTAGAACATCCGAAGTATGTAACGGACGTAGTAGATTTTAATTAAGAATTCAATCAAGATAGAAACCATAAAAAGCATGGCTGGCAACCGACAGAAGACATATTAATATTATACATATATTCGCATAGCCATTTGTAGATTAATGAGGTGATGAGTAAATGCATATAACTACATGTGAGTATAAATGGCGCAAGGAGTACTATTGACCCAATATAACGGGGCGATAACACAAGCAATAGTTCCACTGCTAGATAACCTACGATAATTAGGTATAATGAAGTTAACGCCTTTCACGATTAGCTGTTATCTAAAGTTCAATAGAATATGTTGGAAGGTCGCGGAGAAGGTTAAATTAGAAGAATTTTACAAAATAATGTTCTAAAACGATTTGAAGACAAACTATTAAAGCACCAGTCCTAAAATGGTAATTGTAATGTAACTTACCTTGACATAGGGGAAGATGAGTCTTTCCTTGATTTTGGCCCAAATTATACGCGTCATCTCGTCTCCATCCATCTCCACGATGGGCTTGGAAGCCACCACTCTCTTTGCTGTTCCATCTATCACCAAGACAATAATTTTATTGTAGAAGTTCCGACTTTATGAATTTAGAAATTAATACATATTGGCGGGTTTGCGGGTTACGCAGAAAGGGTGTGTACCGAAAAGAACTCATTAGCTATACTCGTCATTGTGAAGACATTTTCATGATACCAACACAGCAATCGCGATGTTATTTTGCTGTTCCAGTTCCATAGAAAAATTTCATTAGCATTCAACATCGTATTTCAACATCTTTTTTTGCATTTTGTTGTATGGTTGATATTGGTCCCATAGTAAAATTTGTTTACAATGAGGAGTAGGTATAACGAGTTCCGTTTGGCGTACTAAGCCAAGCCGGCTTCTGCGTACGGATAACATCTTAGCATCTTGGTGAATTAATGAAATAATAATCTATCAGCGAAATAGTTATTATTTCGCTGATATCTATGGAATAACATTATATTATTATTCACCAAAGTCTGCAGATTGTAATTGTTTTTAACATGGTTGTATATTAATTTCTCATGTTAAAATCATTAGTGTCAAACAAAGTAGATAATGTTAGGTAAGTAGGTTTATATGAAATATATAGGTAGGTGCCTATTATTTATTTCGCCTATTGTTACCGGATATAGGCTAAAGAGCTAACTCATGCAAATTGTGGCAGTATGTAATTTTATTCTCAACGCTGTTTTTACATCACTGCAATGACAGTAATGCAGAAAGATAAGATACCATAATACCTACAAATAATCAGATGTATGCAGTGCAGTGAATAGTGATACCTATTATTTCAATGTAGTCATTTTGCTTGCCTTATACAATGTTATACACAATGGGGTTCGCAACACTGTCAAAGTTGCGCTAGCATGGCTAAACTCGGTCCAAGCATTTATTTGCTCTGACAGCTGCAATAACATTGTAAAAAGCAGAATGAAAACCACGAATTATGATCACTTTTTTTTAACATAAGACTGTAGCAGGTACCCGATATTCTTCAGAGAATATTAAAAGAGAAAACGAGTTGGAATAAAAAATAAACTATGCGAAATTGTGCATCATTACAAATTTTGAAGTCGGTTTTTAGAGTTCCGTTTTCTAAGTCCTACAAGGAACCTTTGTAAATTCGTTCTGTCCCTCCGTCTGTCCGTCCGTTTGATTTTTTTAGAACCTTTTTACTTCTTTATTTATAAAGGCAAGTGCATGAAACTTTGCATAATAAGAGTTTTAATATACCTAGATCTCAATTTTAAATCTCAAGTCCAGCTTCGATCTTAAGTTTTTTTTTTTCTGTAACCACCAATTTGTGAACTTTGATTGTGACCACAATTATAAGACTGGCTACGGAAAACGGAATCCTACCATATGCGTGTCTCGACACACTCTTGGCCAGTTATTACTTTTTTAAATTGATAATGATTTAATTAAGTTTAGTATCACTTGTTGCTCAGCCATTTAGTTTTTAACTCCCTACGCAATAAGAGGGGTGTTATAAATTTAAACGTGTATGTCTATATACCCTGTCGGTAGCATTGTAGCTCCCAAACGGCTGAGCCGATTTGATTTAGTTTTTTTTTATTTGAAAGGTAAAGTGTGTCCGTAGCTATGTGTAGCCATGATTTAAAAAAAACTGTTCTACCGTTTGGAGATTATCAGCTCTTTTATCGAGGGTTTCTAAAAAAAATACAATTTATAGGTACTTGTTTGAGAACAAGGCTAACAATACTGCAGTGCAAGTACCATTCTTTTATCGATCGTCAAATTGACAGTTGATATACCTATATAAAGGTCATTCATAAAGGACATAAGGAGGATAAGAGGTCATTCATTTCACCTCGAAGATCTGTTGGTAGTTAGGTATATATGAATAGTTTACCTATAAACCGTTGATAGCCCGTTGGTCCAGTTGGTAGTGAACCTGCCTTCTGAGCTTGGGGGCGTGGGTTCGATTCCCACGTAGAACAAACATTTGTGTGATGAACATTTGTGTTTGTTCTATATCTGGTTGTTAATATCTATTTAAGTATGTATTTAAAACTATATATGTATGTATATCAGTCTCTGGCAGCCATATCACAAGCTTTGCTTAGTTTGGGGTCAGATGACCGTGTGTGAAAAAATGTCCCGAATATTTATTATTTATTATTTTATTAACAATGATAGGTAAAACAACATTCCTAAGGTTTTTTATTTATTATTTAGGTATAGTAGGTAAAATTGTTTACTGAAGTCAATGGTTTACCTACAAGGTATTTTTCAGTAATTCTATGAATATTATTTTTAGGGTTTTTACTAAAAACCTTAAAAATACATACATCATAATCAGCCTTTTAACAGTCCACTGCTGGACTTTTAGCCTACCCCCGAAAGGGTGATTGGGCCATATCCACCACGTTGGCCCAGTGCGGGTTGGTATACAAATACAAAAAATACATACAATAACATAAAATACAAAAAACACTTATTCAATTTACTTATATTTTTTTAATAATGTTTGTCGCTTACGGAAGTTTATCTACGAAAAAACGTAAGTACGTACGTACCTACGTAAGTGACACAAATTATTGAAAAAATAAGTAAATTAAATAAGTGGTTTTTTTTTAAAATCCCGATATATTAGATTATCTTAATCTTCAAACTGCTGAACAGATTTTCTTGAATAATAGCTAAATAACTAAATAAAAATCGGTTCAGCTGTTTGGGTGCTACGATGCCACAGACACATTGTTTGGTACATAGGTACCTATATTATAATTATAGCACACCTCTTTTGCGCCAGGGGTTAAAATACCCCATAGATTTGAAATAGGTACATATTATACCCTCAACTACCTACTTACATATCAAAATGCAGTTGATAAAAAACCTGGACTTTGATCAGTACAATAAGTTAATTTGTCATAAAATTAATAGCAATTAGATTTTATTAGAACCAATCCCAACCACTTGCCATCACATCATGCCTTGTGTAAACCGACAGAAAACAAAGTGATAGCAATGGTTATCTAACCAAAAAAATAAAGTTGGAAGTTACTTACAATTTCTTGACTTTACGATGTTAAGTTCAGTCACACTTTTCAATATTTGTCTCACATTGTTTCCAGCCATTATTCGAGTTTACGTGGCGCTCGTATTTAATTATTCTACACTCACACTTGGCGACGAAACAGCAAGTGCAAGGATCAGTCAGCTGCTGCCAAACAAGCGCGAACGAGAGGTTGGACAGAGAATGAGCGAGAAAGCATAACAAAAATAAAAACGGGGTGCCTGCGCGTGGAGTGGGGTAATAGTGATGTGCGCTGCTATGTCGATTATTTACAATGAAATCGATGTCGCTTACTTTTTGTTTTGAGACTTTAGTTGATTTGAACTTTTTGTAACGACGTGACAGCTAAATACACAGATATACACAACCAGATCGGCAATATATTTCAGTGAAAGAGACAACTTGATATGGCTCAGCACAAGTACCAAAAGGACATAAATAGATTTTGTTGTCCTTATCGGCGTGACCTGTTTTTGGTACCTCAAGTGTCAAAATCTGTAATAATCAGTGACAAACAAAACGGGTCTGAATTATATTTATTGCCTTTTTTTGGTGATTTAATAAAATAAATAAAAATAAATATTTGGGACATTTTGCACACACGGTCATCTGACCCCAAACTAAGCAAAGCTTGTGATATGGCTGCCAGAGACTGATATACATACATATATAGTTTTAAATACATACTTAAATAGATATTAACAACCAGATATAGAACAAACACAAATGTTCATCACACAAATGTTTGTCCTAGATGGGAATCGAACCCACGCCCCCAAGCTCAGAAGGCAGGTTCACTACCAACTGGACCAACGGGCTATCATGTGATAAATGCGTGTTTCCTCTGAGAAATAATTGTAAAAGATATTTTACAATGGTTGGTTGTAGCATTTTGGGCTGCAAGAAGCGCAGTGAGCGAAAATACGATGAAATATAATTTCACAAGTAAGTAAACATAATAACGCTTGTAACGATCACCTAAAGACATTCGGATATCAATTCATAAATATTTTATTCATAATTAGTCAGTTTTTGGGTCGATTTGTGGTCTGATTCTATGAATTTTATCTAATTATTCACTTAGAAAATAAATGATGAATGTTGCCAGTTTATGAAAGAAATTACCCACCGCAACTAACATAAATTATTCGTTCTGCAGGTTTCCAACTAATCCTGTCACATTGCTGAAAAAAGCTGGCACATTGCAAGAAGTGCATAATACCGACCCTTCTATGCCCATATGAAAATGGTGAATGTTAATATTAAATATATACTAATGAGGCTACAGCTATGAAGCTGGAAAAGCAAAAGGCGATTTCGGCGAAACGATTCAAAAAGCTACGCGCTGTTCGTGAAATTTTTACTGTAAACATTAAAGAGTCTATTTAGCTAATTATTTGGAATGTTATACATAATTCCAGTCATGAAAAAACTAAACTGACCAAGCGCGAGTCGGGCTCGCGCGCTGAGAGTTCTTTACAATCACAAAATACAAAAAGTTGTGCAAAAAGACAACATCACGCCCAGGCTGTCACCCATCCAAGTACCGACCGCGCCTGACGTTGCTTAGCTTAGTGGTAAACAGAAATTTGTCACTGACTTGCACTTGGCTAGTATTTATTATTTGTTGTTTTACTTATGTTCACTATAATCCGCTAAATTTGACGCTTGTACGGATTACCGTTTTTACACTAGAACAAATCCAAAAATACGTTTAACGTTTGTTGCATGAGGGACCCCCGTTCCGTTTTAACTCTGACTTTTTTATTATTTTTTATTAATCATAAAAAATCATGCTATGGTTACTTTACAACCTTTTTTCTAGTACTATATTCTAATCCTAACAAATAATTATAATAAAACGCAAGTAACTTTCTGTCTGTTTTTTACGAGGAAACGGCTAAGTCATGGTATAATAATATACTCCGCCAGGTATAGCAATCCGAGAAAAAATGTTTACGTGGGCGTCCCGCAATGATGTCATGATGTCAATTTACAACAGGTTCGAGAGAGATGACGATACACCACGTAACAGCTGATTGAATAAAGTGGCAACTGGACAGTGACGTCATTGCGGGACCACTCTCAAATTGCTAGACCTTGTTTTCTTAGATCATGGGCTAAGTCAAATTTTGTCAGGACGATAGGGTGTGTCATGAGGACAGACAACATACTTTTCTTCCCAGAAAATTGCAGGTAGCTCCGCGGGTTGCAGCAGATAGTGTATAAAATATAAATATTTAAAATGTAGTATTGTTTCCAAAGTACTCATTGAAGATTCACTACCCATCATAGTAGGTAAATTACCCTAACTTATAGCAAATCATTTTAATGTGGCAACACACCTTGTTGAAGCGAGAGGCACTGAGCTAGCCACGCTCATTGAAAATCTATAGGTAGTAGATCTGTGGCTAAATACGACTGTTGACAATGTCAATTTGATAAGTTGTCGTATTTGTCATTTGTCATATTATATAAGATAGCATGACATTTTATTTAAAAAAAGTTTTTTCTATATCCGTCCGGAGGTCCGGAGCATAGGCTAAGTATACTATTGCTTTCTCCCTCTACGGTCCGGAGGTTGTTTGAACGTTGTGAAATTTCAAATCAGGATGAGTAATGCTATAATGAAGCTGTATTGTATATAGAGTCATCGATGTTGCGTTAAATCGATTCTAAGTCGAAACAGATAAAAAAGAGCACATCCCTTGATCCCTATAGAATTTACCTTGACAAGCTACCACAGCCACAGTGCAGGAATATTACTGCAGACAGTGACTACCAATCTCAATCTGTTGTTAACAATTTGACAAAATCTGCGTCTCTTTCATAGCAATATGTCTAATGCATAATGCACATATTTTAATGTATAACTTAAAACACGACTCTTTTGCGTCAGGGGTTAACCAGAAAACTGCATGCTTCGATATAAACTAACACGACACAAAACAACACTAGCTAGCTACTGGATGCACAGAAGACATAATAGACAACACAATACCAGTGCTGGAAGCACTGGTATAATTTTGAACTGCGTACGTACACGTACACACAAAATAAATAGGTACAGAAGGCCGGGGCATACAAAGATCGTAAACAGGCGCTCGCACACAAAGACTCGTACATACAACGATCTCGGATCAATTAGGTCATGATCCAAGAAAACAAGGTCTAGCGCTCCGGGAGCTGACACCCAATTACGTCACTGTACAGTTGCCCCTTTATTGGAACAGACACAGATATTGGGAAACAATTTTTTATTAATCTATTAATTAAAGTACAAGAAGCATTTCAATTGTCATTTCGTTTGTCCACTCAAGCAAAGCCATTTAAGTTTAGCTTGAATTTAATAAACACTTTGTTGTGTTTAATTTATTAAACACATTAAATAGATCAAAACCATTGATTTATTGCATTCCTACAGGTAATATTATGGAGATTGGGGAGTTATAATTTCACACTACTAGTAACACAGAAAATCAGAAAGTCTCATAGAGATTCCGCCATTGTTTTGTGTATCGACATCTCTCTCGAACTTGTTGTAAATTACTTATTCTGCTCTTGCTTATGCACGTGTACGTGTATCCATGACATTGATGACGTAGTTGCGTGTCACCCACGTGATATATTTTCTCGGAGCGCTATACCTGGCGGAGTATATTATTATATGTACCATGAATTAGGTCGAACGCCAGTCGTGAGTGCCTCCGCTTTGACAATACACGTAATTATAGTTTTCTGTGACAATTGTCATAATTTATAATTAGTAGGTAAATCCTACGAGATGTTGTGTGTTTGGTTGTTTAAATGCAACATTAAACAAAATGGATTTAATGTTTTTTAATTACCTAACCTAATTAATTACCCACGAAAGTGCTTTTTGGCAATCAACTTTATTTAGTTACCCTTATCTACAAATAAACGTGTTTTAAAGTAACAAAAAATTACTACAATATTTTTTTATATGAAAACTCCCAAATCTAAACTTTTCACTGAACAATAGATATAGTTGCTTTGCCAGCCCTAACGATATGGTTGTGCATGGGATATTAAAAAAACAAGATCAGCCGAAGCCGGCATTCTGTGCCTATTTATTTTGTGACGTACGCGTGCCCTTCAGGCGCACCCCTCCCCCGCGGCGGTGCTCCGCCCCGCGAGATAACCCACCATCGCCGCCCGCCGCGCGCCGGCCGGCATCAGCCGGTAGACGTACGTGTGTGTGTTTGGTTGGATTGTGTTCTGTGCTTCAGCCGGCCATCGCAGCCGAGTAGCTACTGCGAAAACGTAAGACAATTTATATTTTATTCTAACAACGCTCGCGGCCAGATCATGCCACTAGTCCCAATTTCACAATGAAAACCTTCTCCGTAAACCCATACCCTCCCTTGCACTTGCAATCGGCTCGCACTCGTTCACATCATAACCAGATCTCCGGCCTTTTTATTTCTAGGCTACCCAATTATAACAGCATTGCGGGATTCATGTCAATTTTTTAACGATTTTTTTTCTACTGTAACTGCTGTAGGTGGGTCGTTTATAAATACATGCATGCTCTAAATAATGGCTAATTTTACATACCATCTGCTTGTAGATTGTGCAAAATGATATTATGTGCGGGGGACCCGTCTACTTTAAACTACTTTTACTCAATCACGTCTTAAAAACAATAACTACCTATGTGGTAACTACTTTTATAAGTGCAATAGTCGATTTCTGTCTATTTTTGTTTTGGGATACCTAGTAAAATAAATGTCACCGGCTCGCACTTGACCATTATATATTATTTGTTGTTATACTTTAGAGTATGTACTATAATCATGCCAAGTTTATCGCTTGTACGTATTACTTTTTGGGGTTCAGTACCCAAAGGGTAAAAACGGGACCCAGTTACTAAGCCTACGATGTCTGGCTGTCAAAGTAAAAACGAAAGGGTATTCATACAACAAAACAAACGTATTTTTGTATTAGCTCTAATTAATGTAAAAACAATAAATACGTACAAGCGTCAAACTTGGTACTATTATAGTACACACTCTGTTTTTAAAGTATAACAACAAATAATAAATAATGGCCAAGTGCGAGTCGGTGACAAATTTCTGTTTACCACCGGTTCTCAAAAGATTACCGAAGTTAAGCAACATCGGGCGCGGTCAGTACTTGGATGGGGGACCGCCTGGGCGTTGATGGATTGTTGTCTTTTTGCACTACTTTTTTGTACTTTAGTAGCTAACAAGTTATGTGGTGGTACGGAACCCTCAGTGCGCGAGCCGGACTCGCACTTGGCCGGTTTTATTTACATTAGAGCTAATACAAAAGTACGTAAAAATACGTTTGTTGTATGGGGACACCCCATTCTTTTTGACTTTTTGGCTTTTTATTATTTCTTAGTTTATCTGCTGTAACGTAACATAATCTGTGAAAATTTCAACTGGCTATCTATTACGGTTCGAAAGAAGGACCTTAGAATAACTACTAAGGGAGGACAGACAGACAGACAGACATACATCGTAAGCTTAGTAATAGCTTAGCTTAGCCGTCAGCCGCGTTCGAGCGTCTGTTAGCACTATTATAATTTGTTAGTACAATCAAAGATTAATGCAATAATTTGTAATTTGTTTTAGTTAGGAAAGGAACTTCCTAAATAGGTATACCTACAACTAATAGTACATTTGAACTTTGTTTTTTAGGGTACCGTACTCAAAGGGTAAAAACGGGACCCTATCACTAAGCCTACGATGTCTGTCTGTCTGTCTATCTCTAATGTCTGTCTCTAATGTAAAAACGATAATACGTACGCACGATTGTAGTACACATTCTAAAGTATAACAACAAAATATAATAAATAATGGTGGACAAGTGCGAGTCGGTGAAAATTTCTGTTCATTACCAAGTTATTATACTCGAGCGCCTGTAGCAAACTGCGTAGCAAATTACTTACCACAATTTTGGACGGCGTTTTAATAACTGGTAATTCGGTTACATGGCCAACTATTTATTGTATTTTGTGGTGGTACGGAACCCTCAGTGCACGAGCCTGACTCGCACTTGACCGGTTTATTTAAATTAAATTCGGATAAAAGTTCTTTTCAGAACTATTTATTCAGTTATTGGTCTTCTATAAATATTACTTGGTTTCTTATGTATTTCTAGGATTTTGTTTAAGTTATAGCATAGGTATAAGCAGGCTTTTTTTGTTGTAAATAATTAGCTAACCTAGAACATCGCCGCATTGGGTCTGTATTTGTCTAAATTATCTGTCTTTTACCGGATACATTCCGGATACATTTTGTGCAATGCAACTGCAAAATTTATTATCCTTCTGATATCATCTTCCTTCCACAAAAAAACGAGGAGAACCTCGGTGACAAGACTCCGTTTTACTGTCGAAATTCTAAAGACTCGCACAAAGCACTTCGCTTCAACATTTATTGGTCGAATAGCGAAGGAACGCTACCGAGTTATTGTCTTCTGAGAAATACAACCTGAAAGTTTTCAAATCCAAAGTAAAAAACTCCTTTCTTGATAAGAGTGCTTCACCGCAGACCACAGTGTTGCTTAAAATATGAGACAAGCGGAACTGTGCCCAAGAGCGAATAATTAGTCTGCAGGGATGGCAATCGCGGACGAAGTCGCGGGTACAGCTAGTATATATGTGTATACTGTATATCAGTCTCTGGCAGCCATACTACAAGCTTTGCTTAGTTTGGGGTCAGACGAGCGTGTGTGCAAAAATTACTCCTTTTTTTTACGTCTTTATGCCCTTCGTGGAACGGACACGAGATCTAGTATATTTAAGTGTAAATCCTAAAGTGTTGAACAACAATAGGATTTACTATTTAAATGAAACAAAAATTCAAAAATACAAGAGCAACGAAAATTCAGAAGCAAAACAATCAATTAAAAAATGTCACGTCTAGCAATATTCGAACCTACGCAATCTAGGTAAACGCCCCGAGCACTAACCAGAAAGCTACGGTCGCTTTTCTGTACAGCTCAAGAAATTGGTGCCCGACAGGAAAGCTACCGTAGAGCACTCGGGGCGATTCAGAAATTATCGACTTGCACACATCACATTTTTAAACAAACAATAGAAACATCAGAATTTTTGCTACCTGTCCACTCCTACCACTCTTTTGTAGTTTGTCATAGGCTAAGTATACTATCTCCCTCTACGTAGTTTGTAGTGTCTCTACACGCAATCTGGTGGCCCAAATTTCTAATTTAAACAAAGAAATGGTAGAAACAGTATGTCTCTCTGTGTACCTACCTGAGTATTTTGCAAAGGTTGTAACACAAAGAAACTATTTCGGTCATCTCACCTTCTGAGAAAAGGTCTGACAAAAAAAGAGAACAAAAAATAAAAAATCTAGACAACCCAAGAGAGTTGATCATTAGAACTGTGCAATTACCTAAGCTATGCCTAAGCTTTTACCTAAGCTTTTACCCCAATTACCTAAGCTTTAGTCATAGATTACGTAATCAAACTCAGCCCTTTTTTTGTTTATGGATAATGCATTGTAACCAATTGATATAATGAGATTACAATACTAGAATTGAGATAACATACATTTTTCACCAGCTTGATTTTTAACCGACGAAAGATCTTCGACCAAACGAAAGGAGGTGTTATTAATTCGACTGTTTTTTGTTTGTTTGTTAACCGATTACTCCGCTAATTATTTATCAACCGCGTTTATCGCGTTGATTTTGATGACCCTTTTTTTGTTTGTTAGGTCATACATCAGAGGTGATCCCATATAAATTTAATCGAAATGAATATAGCGCTTTTTGAAAAAATCAACAAAAACCAAAAATATATGCACATGACGTTTTGGTTTGTAGTTCTCAAAGATCTTGTATATACCCCATAGATTCAGATATACCCTCACTATACCCTAATATTAATTCGATGGTGGTTTCCTTCAGCAAAAGTTTTGTCTGTGGTTTTGACGAACACTTTCAATCTCTGTTTTAACCAAACTGTCATTGGTTTTAACTGTCATTTTCTACTTACTCATATACCAAATTCGATGGTTTTAAATCAATTTTATTCAGTTAAATTACAATATTTGAGCTGGAGAAAAATACATGTCACAGATACATCTGTGTTTGAGTTTATGATTTTGTTCATAACACGATAAAATAAACTACCTCGGTCAAAAAAAAAAATCTGAAACAAAGTAGAGTTAGTTTATTTTTTTCGTTTTATGCTCTAATGAAAACTCGTAACAACAAACGACAATTGTTCGACAAAAGTTTCCTTTTGTTGATGGTAACAACCTGGAAATTGCATGTACTGAAAGGCAATTTTCTTAAAAAAAAATTTATTTGGATAGATTTTTGATAGTGAATAGTTTCGTATTTTAGTGGAATTAAAAGCGTAAAAAGGTCGCGTGAATATGCGCGCGCCGCGTTCAGTACCGTGCCAGGCGTCATCGAGGTCGGACCTATGTTCGTTTTTGTCGTTGCACTCCCCCTCGCGGGCGTCCTGATTCTTGGGTGGCAAAATACATCGTCGCTATAACTTGGCGGGGGCTGAGGGAGCGTTTTGTTGCCTACCAGACTCGGATAACCAGCCGTTAAGTTTGTACATGTAGGGAAAATCTTGAAGGCTTTTTTTTTAAATATAATTATTTTATGACTTTGATGACTTACGGCCATTGATGTAAGTAAATCCCGTATTCAATGTTATCACAGCTCTAGCTGAGTGCTAATTCGGTCAAGGCTGTGACTTGCAGCTTGATTTAGTTAGATAAATGAACATTCCTTAACAGAGGCTGATAACGAAACAACAACTAAGTAAAACAAACACACGAACTTTCGAATTTCGCGTTACGCGGAAAGGGTGTCCTAAGCCGAAAGGGGTCCATAGTACCCATCATTAAAAATCAATGACATCACTTATAGATTTGGCAAAACATCAACGCATGCAAAAGACAATTTAAATCGTATTATACGAGGCACTCAAAGAATTCGGCGTTACAGTTTCTGACATCGCACAACTTTAACAACGGGAGACACGCTGAAATCGCAAAAATAAAACATTTTTATGGAACAATTCATATTCTTTCGTGATTTCAGGGTTGCTCCCATAGTAAAAGTAGCTCCCATAGTTTGTATTTTCGGTGTGTAATAAAGTTGTATTGTATTGTATTGTATTGTATTGTAAAAGTTGTTTATAATTATGGGTACTAAGAATCCCATTCGGCTTAGTACACCCTTTCTGCGTAACCCAGCATGCAGTCGAGCTCGTATCAGTTAACACATTGGCGGATCCAGGGGGGGGACATGGCCCCCCCCAAAACACCTAGCAATTCCATACATTCGGCTCAATTTTTCGATTTGTATCCTTCGAACCTTGGCAGAATTCTCCCCCCCCCAAATGAAATCCAGAATGCCCCCCTCCCCCCCAAAATGAAATCCTGTCTGCCCCTGAGTTAACGACCATATGGTTGCCTGCGCCTCAATATTTTTTTCCTTCCAGCATAATATAGTTAATCCAAGATGTGCGGGTGCGTGCGCATTCTACGGGCAAGCAAGCCCCTGCGGCGGCTGCACTGCCGGCTGTCGAGCACGGCTGCTGCGGCGCCACCGACCCCCGGCGTGCCTTACAGCAAACTCAGCATAGGTGTTCCGAAGGAGATCTGGCAGGGCGAACGAAGGTAAGTGTTCAAAAACAATATAAAAATATAAAAATGTGAAATGAGGGGTATTTATAATTACTTATGCTTATAAGTAGTAAGTATAGGAAAAGGGTTTTAACGTGCAATAAAAAAACAGTAGGTACCTACTTATGCCGATTCCACGCTGCCATAATGTAGTTAGTTTTACGACATAGTTTTGCGCTGTGCTTTTAGGCTAACATGATTTAGATGCCCTATTGAGAATGGCCTGTTTCCTTCATTTTAAATTGAACTGATGATTACCTCAAAAAAAAATTATTAGGTAAAGCAGTCTTACTTTGGATTGGAATTAATGAAGTACCTTCTAGTAAAGGAGGATACTTTCATTAAATTCAATCCCTCGATGGCTTAGCCACGGATTCCTACCATATGCGTGTCTCCACACTTTTGGCCAGTTATTATTTTGTGCGTATGTTACGCAATATCTTCGCCGATTTTGAACCTATTTAAATATATTTTTATCGATAGTGGTCCATTTAAATTTGAAGAAAATGTTCCACCATTCATTAAATTAAATTTATTGAACATCCGTGAAGACTGTTGTAGTTTTGGTTGTTGTATTATAAATGTATTTTCATTACTCATACTCGCAAAGTAGATTTGAAGTTGCCTGAGGAGCGGGTTGAAAGTAATACATTCAGCCTTAGGGAGAATCACTTTCAACTGACAGTGACAGTTGAAAACTGACAGACACTCAAATTATTTTTAAAAAAACCTAGTTCTATTTTCACATTTGTATTGAACCATGTTCCACCTTCTTTTTTTCTCAGAGGATTATGGTCCTGCACTTCTCGTGCAGTTGCTAGTGTCAGGAACTTCAAAAAAAAATTGGCGGGAATCCGATCTTCATTGTAGAGTTTTGTTTATACTTCCGTATAGCAGATTTGTATTAACACAATCAGTTCATGTTTTTTATTTTTAGTTTCCTTGTATTCGTAATGAAAAGCACAGTGTTTACCTTGGGGTTAAAGACCAGTGTTTAGTCCCTAGAACTATTAGCGCCCTCGCTACACTCGGGCGCCAAACCCTGTCTCGGGACTAAATAAGTAACTTCCACCCCTAGGATAACAATGTACTATTATTGGTACCTAATCCCCGATGATATGTCTGTGGCATCGCAGCTCTCAAACGGGTTGATCGATTTGAATGTGGTTTTTCATTTAAAAGCAGGTTTTATTCGGGTGGTTCTTAGTCATATCATGTTTAATAAAAATCTGTACGAGTTCTTTCCGAATAGGTTGGTTTTTTATTTATTTGTAATTTCAGAGTTGCCGTAGTACCAGCCGTAGTTAGCAAATTGGTGAAGAAAGGATTTAGCGTGAATGTTGAAGAGAATGCCGGTGCTTTCGCGAATTTTCCAAACAAGGCGTACGAAGAAGCCGGCGCTAAAGTTACCAACTTGAATGATACATTCCAGTCCAGTAAATATACTTTATATCATTTTATCTACTAATTGCATGGCGCATAGTGAGGCGGAGGGTCCCGGCCAGAGGATTAATGGACATGGTCATTGACCTATCCGGGATCAACGACTCGCTCTCTTCCATTGTCGAATGCAGTTTCTAAACAAAATCGAGCAAGATACATCCCGGTGTTTTTTTATGCAGTAGCCTTATTATTGTTATTTTTTCTTTTTAGATATTATTCTGAAAGTCCGTCCACTGGTAGACACTGAAGTACAACACGTCAGAGATGAAGGGGCGCTGATATCGTTATTGTACCCAGCGCAGAATCAGGATCTCATCAAGAAACTTGCAGCTAAAAAAGTCGATGCCTTTGGTAAGTTCTTGCCTGTGGTAAAAATCTAAGTTTTTTTAAGTTTAGGCTTTGTCCATTTATCGAGAATATAATAGATCTTTTAAGTAGTCCATAATTTCAAGTTTTTAAAGAAATTACCAAACAATTCACATTGAAGCAAAGCAAGCCACGGTCATGATCAAAGCCCAGTAATGTGGTGGCCGCTTTACTAGAGGCTTATAAATAAGGATATTTGGGAACACTACTTATGTCACTTGCCTACACTTTTGAGCGTATTTTATATATATTTTAACGGAAAACTTACAGCTAGGTACAAAATTAGGTAAAAAAGATATAGATAAAAGTTTTCAGAAATAGACAAAAAAAAATTGTTAATAAAGTAAAAAGAAGATAAAGGGGTAGTATAAAGTAGATAAATAACACTGTAAAAGACGGACGCTACCACGAAAATACACAAAAACAAGAAAGCTAGTATGTTCGTTATCGAGCATTATCCACCTTTATTACACGTTAATACCGCCGCCCATTATACTGCCGTTTATTTGTTTTTATGTTACTTTAAGTTTCATTTGTATTTTCGGTGTGTAATAAAGTTGTATTGTATTGTATTGTATTGTAATACTCGAAAAACTAGTTTTGAAAATTAATACTATGTCGTGACGTTTTTAACGTTGTCGCTAAAATATCAAAATATTTTGCCTTGATTAGATTTGCCACCTATATTAAGAACAAGGCTCAATTAGCTGCCAAAAAGCTAGGTATTCTGTCAAACGCGCGACGGTACTTCACGTCGGCACAGTTGCTTTCACTGTACCAAGCACAAGTTCGATCGTGCATGGAGTAGGTACCGCTCGCACTTTTGGAATGGATCAGCGAAGTATCAGCTTGGGCTGTTGGTTTGTATTGAGAAACGTGCCAAGAGGCTCATCAGCAACGAATCCCTAATTAAGACTATGCTTTTTAGTCTTGAGCATCGGCGAAAAGTTGCTAGTTTATCGGTTTTTTATCGGATACATTTCGGAGAGCGTGCATATCGGATCTGCATGATCTAATTCCCTCTGCCCATTTTTCTATCGGACTACCAGAGTGGGCACGAAAAGACACTGTTTCATGGTTGATATTCTGAAAACCCGTACGCAGCTATTTGTTTCCACTTTGATTGTGCGAAGTGCTAGTCTGTGGAATTCACTGCCTGAATGAGTGTTCCCCGACAGTGACAATCTGGGTGTCTTCAAATCCTGAGTGAATCAGTTTATTCTTGGCAAGCGTGTTCCATTGTAGACCGCATCTTCGCTTAGCATCAGGCGAGGTGGCGGTCAAACGCGCCTAGATATTATATGATAAAACATAAAATAAGTAGGTATCTTGAATTTAGAAACTCACATTTTCTGCATTTTTCTATAATATCATATTGTTTTTTCTTCGCTTTATTTATCTTTTTTTTATAGCAGGTAAACCAATAATTCTTTGTGTCGTAGCAATGGACTGCATTCCGCGTATAAGTCGAGCGCAGGCTTTCGACGTTCTGAGTTCGATGGCAAACGTAGCCGGTTACCGCGCAGTCATCGAGGCGGCAGCGAACTACCCACGATTCTTTTCGGGTGAGTTGCATCTTGTTTTTATACCTCCGGGCTTATTACAGAAGTTTGATTGTAATCGAGATTGCATACCGTCCCGTTCGCATCAACTTACTCGCACCACGCGCGTGATTGAGATGGCATACGATCGTGTTCACAATCCGAATCACGAACGGACATCCATAATAAGTCTGCTTTTGACAACGGTCTTGTAATAAACATTGCCAATTTGTAGACGTGAAATTACGTATAAGAATTATTATCATAATTATCTTATCTTATTACTTTATTATTGCGCAACTGTTGTACCTACGAGCAACTGCAACTGCATCAACAAAATTAAAATTATTAGTTAAGTATACGGGTTACGCGGAAAGGGTGTACTAAACCGAAGAGGTGACATAATACGCATCATTATGAAGAACTTTTGATATGGGACCAAATCTGAAATCGCGAAAAATATATCGACTGTTCCATAAATTTTCTTAAATACTAATGACCATAATTATGTTGAACAACTGATATATTTTTCGCGATTTTAGAGTTAATCCCATAGTAAAAGTTGTTCATAATGACTGGTGTCTGGTACAATGGACCCCTTTCGGCTTAGTACATCCTTTCCGCGTAACCCAGTATATTTTAGGCGCAGTGCATACGTATACTTACTAGTGTAGTAGATATATGTGGTATAGGTACTCTCTCTCTCCACATAGTAGGTACAAGTCGTAGGTATAACATTTCTTTTCTCTATTTTATTCAGACTCTATTTATAGACTAGATTTCTTCAGTTTAATGTCAAGGCCAGTGAGGTGTCTGCATCGTTTAACTGTCCGCTAACAAAAAACACTTGAACAAATAATTTATCTCCACGGTAGATAGGTAATTAAGTGAATCTGACGCGAACTCTGGGTCGCGCAAAGGTTGTACGTACGTACCTACATGACTTTACTCTCGCTCCGGATGTATCTACTTAGATAAAAGTTACTACAAAATGATCTGCATCACTTGTAGGTACACTTGTATAACGAACTGACGAAAACTAACGAATTGACTGTATTAAAAATACCTATATTCGAGCTGGAGTAATCCTAAAAGATTATTTGTAAATAAGGAAATATTATTAAATTACCTTAAAAAAACATTGATCACGTGACTACTGCAAACGCTCTATAAGTAGTAATAATAATAAAAAAAAAAATTGGCAACTTCTAGGTTAATATAGCTGTAGGTAGTTAGCGCTCACACGTCCTGAATTGCACTTTACTGTATAGTAGCAAGAGTCGCTACTTATTTAAATGATTTATGGAGTTAATTTGCTGTATTTGTACTAATATGTATTCTGTGGTGCAGGTCAGATGACAGCGGCGGGACGCGTGCCGCCGTGCCGCGTGCTGGTGGTGGGCGGCGGCGTCGCAGGTCTGGCAGCGGCGGCGCAGGCGCGCTGCATGGGCGCCGCCGTGCGCGCCTTCGACACGCGCCCCGCCGTGCGCGAGCAGATCGAAAGCCTCGGCGCGCAGTTCATCACCATGGACATGAAGGTTAGAATACCTTCACTCACAGCCTTACCGCTAAACAGAGTCGATTCCTGAGGTAGCTATGCGTTGTGGGAAGGGTGACTGGGTGAGCAATGCGGGATAACCCTCCCGCATCATGTACATACACCCCACACCCCTCCCACATCGCGGACCTATCTCAGGAACCAACCCAGTTAAGCGGTATCTCTGTTTGTATCATTATTCACACAGCTCCGCAACCAGCGGTCTAATTAAAAAAATACCTATGGGCTTGTTTTAGCTTCAATGTGTTTTGTCTCGTTATGGCGCGTGACGTTTTTTGTCAACACAAAGTTGACTGAAAAAGTGTCTGAAAAAGCCATGATATCAAACCATATTGTCGAGAATTGCTTACTTAAGTACTTACTTGCCTTCTTGTTAAGTAACACGACTAAAATGATTTAAACAAAAAGAAATTGATATATTATAATTTTGATTTTATTAAAGCGCAGTGAGTAACATTGTATTACAAACATTTAATACAGCCAAATATTATAGTATGTAGCAAAATCTGCAATATAAGTTATTAAAGTTTGGGTGACATTTCCTTGTGACGAGATAGAAAAGGCCAAACATGTTTAAAAATATGAGTTTAACGACCTTGAAATTATTTCACTAAATTACCTACTCTTCGCATCGTGTCTAGATTTTAGAATAACAGACCGATTTCGAATTGCATAAATTATTCAAAATACATAACGAACCGTATTTTAGTTTGTTTTTTAAATTATGTTTTATTTAAGAAGCAGGACACCTATTTACTAGTTTGAAATAATTATGAAGCAAATATGTTATGTTCTCTTCTTACACAATAAACCTATCGTGCGGTCATGCTAGATATGGGCAACCACACGTTATGCCAGTAATGTACCTACTGTTTAGGTATCATTTGCAAATTAGTTCACGTTTCAGTTTACCTATTTTAATTACCACAACATACATGATCATATTTACTTCCATATCGGGTTACCATACCACCATCCTGCCTATAAATTTGTTTCCATCTTTAACGAGTTATTTGTCATGGCATCAAAATTCAATGTGGGTTCTGGGTTTAAATGAATGTGCTTCTAATTTTCAGCTGTCAAGTGTGTTTATAAAAGTTTTCTTTTCAGAGGTAGGTGTACCCTAATCCTAGTGGTTGGGGTGCACCGGCCACCCTCGCCTTGGCAGCTCGCCAATGGTAATTTCATAGATCAAACATTAGTGTTTAGCATTTCTTTGAATACAGAAATTTATAAAAGAAAATCTATAATGAAGAAATGTCAGATAAAGATGCGTTTCAAATGTAAAGCTAGCTTTGTAACTATAAATTTAGTGTCTATAAAATGTAATTAAATACTATTAAAATAAATAGAATCCCCCCATCTTTACATAAAAGTTACATGGAAGCTTCTTGATCTGACTTTTCTCCTAGGAGTGTACTTAGCCACTTTACAACACAATTCTGTTAAGATTCCATAAAGCACGCTTGATAGGATCATCAAGCGTGAAATTCGACATCATCAAATTTTGTGCTTAATATTATAGTGGAAACAGTAGTCAAACATTGTCATTGCAATTATTTAGTTCTAAACTCTAGAATAGCAAGATTTGCTCTCAATTTGTGTCATTGCCTTGTATCTTATTACATGCTAAACTGTTTCATGAGCTAGATAAACAAACATGTTGACAATCTCGCTTTGTTTACCTGCAAGTATTACTACCGTAGTGGTGGTAATACCATGGTGGTAATCATTGTGTTTTCTTTTTCCTTTATCGTTATCATCTTTGATGGAGAAGGTGACTTTAAGGAATGACAAATTAAGATTTGTATTTGATATAGATTTTGTGCATTTGCTATCTTTGTCACGTCAACAGCTTTATCAATTTTTCTCATAATTATGATGTTTTTTCATAGTTTCTCAAACGCAAATATAAATAAACTTCAAGGTCAAAAAGTGTATGTTGATGCTAAAATAATATTGAAATACCCACAACATAATATGCTGTTTTTTAGAATTGACAACTCCAAAAATCAATTTTAAAAGTTTTTCTTTGCTTTTTTGCGTACCCCCAAGTAACACCCATTTTCTAATCCGAATTACATTAAACAAATAGGAAGAAGGCGCAGGCACTGGTGGCTACGCCAAGGAGATGAGTCAAGAGTTTCTGGATGCCGAGAGAGCCCTGCTCGGCAAAGAAGCCAGGACTTCTGACGTCATCATCACCACAGCGCTTATTCCCGGAAAACCGGCACCAGTACTTATTCTGGAGGTAAGAAAAAAACTTAAAAAGATTACTCATAAACCTATAGGTTGAATTATGTGATCTCACTGTAAAAATTAGGAATCAGATCGGAGGATCAAATCAGAAATGAGGAGATCCGTAGACGAACGAAAGCTACCGACATAGCTCCCCACCCACCGGATTAGCAAGTTGAAGTTGCAGTGGGCAGGCACATAGCACGCTGAACATATGGCCGATAGGGCCAAAAGGTTCTCGAATGAAGACCACGGACCAGTAAGCGCAGCGTAGGACGTCCAACAAGATGGACATACGACCTAGAAGAGACCGCAGGAAAACGCTGGATGCAGGCCGCTTCCAACTGGCCCTTTTAGAGATCGATGGGAGAGCCCTATGTCCAGCAATGGACGTCCTATGGCTGAAATGATGATGATGGTGACTGTAAAAAAAACTAAAGAAAATTAGAACGCATCGTCAATATCGTAGTTTAGTTAGTAAACGGTATAGTTAAGTACTAAATTTGCTTCAAAAATTACAAACATTAACCCAATAACAAGAAAAACCACATCGAACCAGTTTCAATTGTTTCTTTGCTTCGTACTGTAGTAATAAAACATTTATCGCGACCTATGCTGCGATCATTGACCCGTAAAGACTCCAAAATAACGTCGATACGCTTTAGTTTTATTACCAATATCATGGTGGGTATTAAAAGCAACATAGCTAGTATGACACAATTATTATTGTAGTAGTGGTATCTCCATGGTTCTTTGGTCTCTCTCTGTCGCGCTCGCATGTCTATGTATTCAATATTTGTTATGGTGATGTCATTTATTATTTGTGTGCATAATTATAGGCACCCAGATGTTCGGTTCCATACATTGACCTTATAATTATTTCAACTGAGCAATTTAGCGTAGCAAAATAAAACAATAAAATTTGTAGTACGCTGATTACTTATCTTATTTGTACTTATAAAAATGGAATAATGCTGCAAAATACACGGCGCGTGATAATGTGCAGAAACTGTCTTAAGTATTATGCGCGTATAAGTCAAATAATATGATCGAAATTCATTTTCCACGTAGGATGCGGTCCGCGATATGGCTCCAGGCAGCGTGATCGTGGACCTGGCGGCTGAGATGGGCGGCAACGTGCAGACTACCAAGAAGGGAGAGGTTGTGAAGGTGCATGGAGTTACGCACATCGGCTACACAGACATGCCTAGCCGCATGCCGGCACATGCTTCCACCTTGTACGCTAATAACATCTCGGGATTCTTGCTCAGCTTGGGTAAGTAATAAGAGTGGACTTTTAACACTTGAACAAATCCTAGCCATGATTAGGTAAAATATAGGGAGGACTGATATACGAGGGAAAATTTTTATGATCCTTAAGTAGGCCGAAGTAGATAATAAAAAGTTTTGGCCGCGGTGCTAGTTTGTTATTTAAAGGAAATCATGTTGAATAATAAACTGGCTATAAGTTCTGGATGCACTCTGGCAACATCTGCCTACCATGTAGAAAATTATACATTTACTAGTTTAAATTTAATAGCAAGATGAAATCTAAACGCATCCTATATGTTTCAAGATTACCCCGCATATGCCAGATTAAGAAGTTAGAAATAAAAATAATATAAGTACCGTTGTATTCTTGTGACAACTTCAGTTGATAAGACCTATCTAGGCTTACAACTAAGAAAGACTGTAATCGTTAATTCCCAGGAACCAAAGACCATTTCCACATCAACCTACAAGATGAGGTAACTCGTGGTGCTATCGTGCTAAAAGCTGGCGAGCTACTATGGCCCGCGCCGCCGCCGCCGAGCATGGCGGCCACGCAGGCCGCCGCACCTGCCCCAGTCGCTAAACCCGACCCGCCCAACCCCTTCAACGAGACGCTCAAGGACTCCTTTATGTACTCCACAGGTAAAAAACTTGATATAGTATCTGTGGTATCCTTTACACGTCAACAGTTCTATAGTAATGTATAATATAACTCGTATAATTTCTTGAGAAATAGATGAAGGCGAATAGTTCCCTAAAAGGCAGGCAACGCACTGAAAATGCCCCGGATATTGTTTGTGTCTATGGGCGGCGATAACTAGAACCACTTACTATCAGGGTGGACGGTTGCTTATTTTTAAAATGTTCTACTAAATAAGAGAAGACAATACATTATCACTGTACCTCTGTCTGTTTTCAGGCATGGCCTCATTGATTGGACTGGGAATGGCTTCACCCAATCCAGCGTTCACCACGATGACTACAACTTTGGCTCTATCAGGTACGTAATTAAAGATTTGTTATCGATATTTTCGATTCCAAACGATTTTCATTCAAATTAATGAAAGTCGTACACGCCTCTACAGTGCGACCAATTTTTCGGTATTGACCAAGTAAAGAAATATTCAATGGGTGGCCGTGGCCGTTCAGTTTTTTCCCTACTCAACTCTAAAGATACGTTGGTCGCACGTGGATATAATAAATTAAAAAGTAGGGGACAACAACACATTTTTAGTTTCGCTATCGACTGGTGGATGTAGCAACTCGTTCGTAACTGTCGTCTACCCGTAGGGATCAATGGGAGATTATTTGGCTCTGGCGTTGGCGTTGGCTAACTGGTGTGTTCTTTACTGATGTCTGTCAGTAGGGGACAGTGTGTTGCGTACTCGCTATCCTTGTAAATGTATGTATAATTTGTGTAAAATTCTTTAAAGGTTGCGGTGTGCGAATCTTCGTCAACTGCCGTTAGTTCACAATTTCTACAACGTGTGGCGCCTTCGCTTTCCATCAGTTTTCCATCTATCAAAATGTAAAAATGGAAATTGTTTTTATATTAATTTTATAAAAAGTTCTATCGGATTCTCTTTCTTTCTTTGTTGGTGTAACTGAAAATTTCTCCTTCATAAAATAATAAGTATAGGACAACCACATGACCCCTATAAGTGAAAATATTTATTTAACTTTGGTCTCCAGTGGTGGTCATCGCTACTTTTTTTCCCGATGTCCACCACCACAAAAAGGGATGGACAACAGGAATAGACGGGTTGAATACTATTCGTGACATTATAGTCATTGTCACGTGTAGATTATAATGAGTTCAATATTGGTATGTGCAGGTGTGGTGGGGTACCACACGGTGTGGGGCGTGGTGCCAGCTCTGCACTCGCCGCTCATGTCGGTCACCAACGCCGTGTCCGGGATCACGGCCGTCGGCGGCCTGCTGCTCATGGGCGGAGGATACGTGCCCGAGACTCCTGTACAGGTATAATCAACTCCTACGTAAAAGTCTACCTGACGCTGTTTCATCAATCTCCTATTCCCAATGTTGGGACTTAGGCCTTCTCTCATAGAGAGAGGATGGGCCCTAATCCAACACGCTGGCTCAGTGCATGTTGGTAAAGTCATTTTGAAGTTTTTGGACCTACTGGTTAACTCACAATGTTTTCTTTTACCGTTTTTAAGTGATGGCAATATGGCATCGAAACTGCTCATAAAAGTATTTATTTACTTAATATATATTATGTCATTGGTGCAAGATCGAATCGGGTGCCGTAAACAGAAATATATCATTAAAAAAAACTTTTTACAAATAGTATTTATCAAAAAAAATATTTTACATCAACAAAAACAAAATTTAAATTTGCGGCACAGAGCATCTTCCCTCTATCGAACATAAAAGCGCTCATGTCTGAGATTTATCACCCAATTTTTTTTTTTTTTTTTGGCAGTATGTGTAATGTATTTAGTTATATCGTTCGCTAAGCCTGTTACACATGCCTATTGTGGGAGCTATCACATTTTACGTTGGCCTAGGTTAATTTTTCACCGCGATCTTGCCTGATGGGAAGCGAATATGCGGTCGAAGATGGAGAACATTTGCCCAGTAATAACCTATCAGCCCTAGACTTAGATTGCCTTTATAAATCTTGTTTACTTTTTTCCAGTGGTTGGCCAGCACTGCCGCTTTAATTTCGTTCGTCAACGTTTTCGGTGGATTCATGGTCACACAGCGGATGCTTGACATGTTCAAAAGGTAATATTAAACTCAACCTACTGATGTCGAAATTGTAAGGAAGTATAAATAGGAGAGAATCCTAACAAAAAGTAAAAGTAAATTAACTCTCCCATTCTGTCTCGCCGTTTGTTTGTTTGTTTCCTTTTCACGACTAAAAGAAAAGGAAAAAAAAAAAAAAAACAGGAATTTGGAAATTTGGCAGGAAGATAGCGTGCATCATGAGGACGGACATAGAGTACTTTTCCTCCTAGAAACGCGGAAAACTGGAAAATTCGCCGCGGGATTCAGCTAGTGAATATTTGATGTTTGTTGTTTTCAGGCCGGGTGACCCGCCAGCATATGGCTATCTCTATGGAATCCCGGCTGCGGCACTACTTGGGGGATACATCACCACTGCATTGCAGGTATTTTAACCGACATCAAAAAAGAGAGGGTTCAGTTGTAATATTTTTATATGTTTGTTACCTCGGATCTCCGTCACTTATAAATTTGAAAATTTGAAAAATAAATTTAAATTAAATTTGTTATTCTATTTGAAAGGATTTAGTTTCAGATTGATGTTATAGCAATTTCATGAAAATCGGTTCAGTAGTTTGATAATTATTTAAACTAATAGACGGTTAGCACTCACGGGTTTGATGTCAAAAAACTCGAACAGTGTCAGTAGTTTGGTTTTAAAATCTAAATAAATTTTAAAAAAACATCCCTGTAACCGAAATTGCGTATTTACTAATTCTGAAGTCGGTATTTTCATAAATTGATACTTATAGTTACTGAGTACGTTTTCATCTCTTACTCTCTGTAATGACTGTAACAGCATCCTGCTCTAAGATCTTTCATGATTATCAAGATGGGGTCAAGAATCACAGTTCACAAACTAGATGATATTGTTTGTAGTGACACCATAAACAGCAATGGTTTATTTACAGGGTTACCCGGAAGTCCACCAGATCGCGTACCTGGCCTCGTCACTTTGCTGCGTTGGCGCACTAGCGGGACTGAGCTCACAAACAACAGCCCGAAAAGGAAACTACCTCGGCATGGTAAGAACATAAAACAAAACATCTTTAAAAATTGTACACACCTTTTTTTGCGACCGATGATTAGAATTAAATACCTATTGAAAGTATCGAGTACGAACTAACCTCCTTGTTTTATTAACATTTGGCATTGTGCTAATCTTACAATGATAACCATCGTTTTTGAAATGAGACAGCATTGAATAGAGACAAAATTAATCCATCTTTGCATCCTACACTAACTTTCTCGTATCACTGTTGTATCTACAGAAGGACAACCTGCCAGATCAGCCACGAATGTTATTCAAACCTGTCAATTCCTCTACTTAGGAATCTTTTGTTTTTTTAATCCCTACCGATGCATTAGTTTTGTCCTATTCGCACAATACGAAAATGCAATCTTTCTTGAAGTATAGAAGAGTGTAAAGGGTCTATTGTACATTTAATTTGGTTTATTTTCAAGAGGGTTCCGTTTGATACTTACTGATCGCTTTACCACATCCATTCGGTAAAGTTATGTTTGTATTCTGAGGTTGCAAATATTTTTTTATAAATACTTAGGTCTTTATAAAAATAGTGATAAGGTTGGAATTATTTAGATTGGAGTGGCGGGCGGTATCGCAGCAACTCTGGGCTCTTTGACGCCCAGCGCGGAAGTGTTGGCTCAAATGATCGGAGTCGCCGGTATTGGTGGTCTGTTAGGCGGTACCATCGCTAAGAAGATTGAGATTACTGATCTACCTCAACTTGTGGCGGGTTTCCATAGGTAAGATTTAGATTTTATTACTATCCTCTGGGGCCTTACGGCTACCTGTTTAAGCGCTCTATCGATTGTGTATATAGATAGATAAAAACTCATTGTTGTGCACTCCAGAAATAAAAGATACAGATAAAGAAACTTAAGAGCCAGTGCCACAAGTAGCGGCCTTATTGCTAAAAGCGATCTCTTCCAGGCAACCATTGGATTGTTATATGTTTATGTTGTGTGTTTATATTACTTACTAGCCTTTTCCCGCGTAGTGAACAAAACATATCCCTTGTCACCCAGAAATAGTGTAGCTTTTTATCCAAAAAAAGAATTAAAAAATCGGATCTGTAGTTCCTGAGATTACCCCAATCAAACCTAAATACAAACTTCACCTCTTCTTTATTATAATACTAGCTGCGCTCCGCGGTTTCACCCGTGTAGTGATGAAAATGGTGATGATGCTGATGAAAAGTAGCTTATGTCCGTCTCCTGGTTCTAAGCTACCTCCCCACCAATTTCAATCGGTTCAGTCGTTCTTGAGTTATAAATAGTGTAACTAACACGAATTTCTTTTATACTTATATATAGATGAATGAAATGAAGATATGTATATGTTAGCCATAAATCTAATTTGTTCATTCCGTGTTCCAGTTTGGTAGGAATGGCGGCAGTGCTGACGTGCGTCGCTACGTACATGCACGACTTCCCGGCGATGGCTCTCGACCCGACCGCCGCTACACTCAAGACTGCTCTCTTCCTCGGAACCTACATCGGAGGAATCACATTTACGTGAGAAATTTCCTTCGAGATCATAAATAATTCAAATGTTCTAAAATTTCTAAATGTACTCCCATTGTCCCAATCTCTATTATTGAAACTGACGTGGTTTTCACACATTTTATTTATATTACACTGGAATTACTCACGTAAGATTAAGTCGGTCACTCCGAGTATAGTTTCAACTATAAAATGTCCCAATATCTGTTTGTCTATTCGTCTTGTTTCTTTGAGCGCCTTTAGGATTACAATAACACTAATTATACCACAAAAATATCATTTCAAGAAGAATGGTAAGAAAGAAGAAATAGGCAAAAAGCCGGTCTATTATCGCTGAAGGCGATCTCTTCCAGACAACCTTTGACTTGAGCGTAGATAACCTATAACTTGAGGGTAGATTCAAAAAGATTGTTGATATTGGTTGGAAGGTTTTAGTACCACAACAAAGGGCGAATCAACGCCAACGACGCCAACAGCCCTAATGCGTGTTGGTTACACGGCGCAATATTTTTTGTCGTGATACGGAACACTCCCTAATATTTAACTTTTTTTGCAAACATTCAGAACTAATTTGAAGTTGCTATCAATTAAAACCAATTTGAAGTTATTGCTTCGTAGATTAATCCAACATTCTGAATAAGTGTATTTTCTTATGCCATGGGTGGCAAACCAGCAGACGTGTTGCCTGATGGTAAGCAGTCACCGTCGCCTATGGATACTTGTAACACCAGAGGCATCACAAATACGTTGCACGACCCTGTAGGACTTGATTAACTCGCCTTCTGAAGGACCCCATGTTGTAGCTTCTCGGAAACACCGTGGAAGGTAGCTCATTCCACATTTTGCAGGTGTGAGGCAAGAAGGATCGTGTAAATCGCACAGTGAATGTGAATTTTGCTTTTGCTACCACAGTGGATCCCTGGTAGCGTACGGCAAGCTGCAAGGCTCGCTATCATCGGCGCCGCTGCTACTCCCGGGCCGGCACGCGATCAACGCGGGCCTGCTGGCGGGCTCGCTCGGCTGCGGCGGTGCTCTCCTGGCGTTCCCTGATGTGCCCGGCCTGCCCTTACTGTCTGCCGCCGCGGTGCTCAGCGGCATCCAAGGGCTGACGCTCACTGCCGCTATCGGAGGTTAGTACAGCGTTGTGTTCATATTGTGTGCCGCCGAGATGATTTATTCGGGTTTTTTATTTATTTATTTAATACACATAATAAGTTACATTTCATACTAGTAAGTTGTCTTAAAACTTATGTTTGATTTATCAACTAGTCATAGGTATTTTTTTTGTTATCTCACTAACGACCTACATTGCACAAAAATTACTTAATACTGGTAAGGTTTGATACTTAACTGCTATTGTAAGTTAGTTCAACTAACTCTATAGCTTAGAAGCTCCGAAACTTGCTGCACCGTCACAATATATTTAATTGCCACCAAATTTTCAATTTCTAGAATCCTATTTATAATTACGTTCGATAAAAGTTCTTGATCGTCGAGTGATTATCAATTATCATGCTGCCTACTTAAATTGTTCACTCGTGCACTTAGTAGCATTAGCATATGACTGATCATATTATCTTGTATAAATATACTCCTATCTTCTAGGTGCGGACATGCCCGTGGTCATCACTGTACTGAACAGCTACTCGGGGTGGGCGCTCTGTGCCGAAGGGTTCATGTTGAACAACTCTTTGATGACCATCGTCGGCGCTCTTATTGGCAGCTCCGGTGCTATCCTATCTTATATCATGTGCAAGGTATAGTTTTACTTCTAAATTCTATAGCAACAAAATTATTTTCTGAAATGTAACTATACCCTTTTGTTTGCCAGGATGAATGGCGTAAATTAGACTGAATAGCGGTTACGACAGTTTTTTTCTTGCGAACGTAGTATGAATGTGGGGTCCTGCACTGCTTGCTTTGTTATATCGGGTTTCCAACACCCAGTTTGGCAGTTAGAGCCAGTAACAATTTATATGTACATTTCTTGAATAAATAATTTTTGATTTTTGATATTTTTTTTTTTATATAAATATCAAACGACCGAGAAGGTTCAATCAGGCAACAAATTGTGGTCTTTTTTGTCCGCCAAAGTGCTACAAAAAGAACTTTAAAAAGGGCGTCTTCAAACTTTTCTCAATTCTGGCATAACACCATTAAGGTTGAATATGACTATTTCTTACCATGAAGCGGACCGTCTTCCTGTTTTAGCCAACAAACTACAGATAATGTGGTATTTTGGTCTTTCCTCAAAATAACAAAATAAAGCACTTTAGAAAGGGCGTCTTCAAACTTATTTCAAGGCTGAAAACGCATCGATAACACCAATAGCGTTGGATAACTTTGTTAGACAGTTAGCCTGCCTATTTGTCGAACATTTTATTTTAAAAAATTGATTGGTACTCTAATGCACCTACCAACTGACAATGGAGAGGAGTTTATAATGCATGTTGCAGAAAGCACCCGCACATATGGAAATTATTGTCTTTATATATATTTATGCCTTAATAGTAACATAAAACTTGACGAGATCGCTTCTCTGAGACACCCAAATTGTTTGTTGATTACAGGCTATGAACCGATCCCTCCCGAACGTGATCCTGGGCGGTTACGGCGTGGTGACAGGCGGATCGGCGCGGCCCACCGACTTGACGCACACTGAACTCAACGTGGACTCAGTCGCAGACCTCATTCACAGAGCTTCCAACATCATTATTACGCCAGGTTAGAACTAAAAGCAAAGTTGACCACTAAATCAAAAGCAGGCCAAGCACGGGCCTTAGCAAATTGTCTTTCCACCGTTTTTATCCGCGCGTAGACGCGACATAGCTAAAAAATTTATATGTTTGTCTCTTTCTCGCGGGATAAAAACGGTGGAAAGACAATTAAGATAGCCCGTTGGTCCAGTTCGTAGCGAACCTACCTTCTGAGCTTGGGGGCGTGGATTCGATTCCCACCTAGGGAACATTTGTGTTTGTTTATTTAAGTATGTATTAAAAAATATATATGTATGTATATCAGTCTCTAGCGACCATATCACAAGATTTGCTTAGTATAGGGTAAGACGACAGAGTAAAAAAAAATGTACACGGCCCGTGCTATGCCTGCAGGATATAAAACGCTATGACTATATGCCTTTTCTAAAGATTGAGGGTAGAAGTCTAAATTGTTGTTCATCAGTAAACCATTTTTTAACAGCGTGTCTCCATAACATCTTTCCTTTTACCCCATTACATGTTTCGTTTTTTTTCCAGGATACGGTCTCTGTGTCGCTAAGGCTCAGTACCCGATCGCTGAGTTAGTTGAAGTTCTGAAGGAAGCTGGAAAGAAAGTTCGTTTCGCTATCCATCCTGTAGCTGGTAAGTTTGTTACCTCGCGCTACTTCTATCATGCGCTTTCTGACATTTGTAATAAAGTTTATATTGTAAAACTTTGAATATTTCAGGTCGTATGCCGGGACAACTGAACGTGCTGTTGGCAGAAGCTGGAGTACCATATGATGACGTATTCGAAATGGAAGAGATTAACGATGAATTCCCTGACACAGACCTTGTTTTAGTTATTGGTAAGTGTAATGGATTTTGCTCTTCTTACCTATTTTTCTATCCTCTTGACATTTTAACTTTCGATTTTCAAGTATAATTATTTTTAGGGTTCCGTACCCAAAGGGTGTAAACGGGATCCTATTACTAAGCCTACGCTGTCTGTCTGTCCGTCTGTCTGTCCATCCGTCTGTCCGTCCTAGTAAATAAAGTATTTGTATTTGTACCTTTTAATGGCTGTAGGTATCTTTCGAACCGTAATAGATAGCCAGTTGAAATGTTTACAGAATATGTAATATTACGGTGGATTGAGTAAGAAATAATAAAGTCGAAAAGTAAAAACTATGGGGGAGGGTCCCATATAACAAACGAATTTTTGTATTTTCTCTAATGTAAAAATGGTAATACGTACAAGCGTCAAACTTGGCATGATTATAGGACACACTCTAAAGTATAACAACAAATAATAATTAATGGCCAAGTGTTCTCACATTTGGCCATTAATTTCTGTTAATTACCAAGTTAAGCAACGTACGCCGCGGTCGGTAACCGCCTGGGCGTGATGTTGTCTTTTTGCTCTACTTTTTGTATTTTGTGGTGGTACGGAACCCTCAGTGCGCGTGCCCGACTCGCACTTAACCGGTTTATTTTAATCACTGAATATATGTAACAGGTGCCAATGACACTGTAAACAGTGCTGCTGAGGACGACCCTAACTCACCCATCGCTGGCATGCCTGTTCTCAAAGTTTGGAAGTCGAATCAGGTAACTACCCTCAATTTACTTTTCATATGAAATGTATTGTCATGGGTTCTGTGAGTATAATTTCGCATTTTCCCCAGGTGGTAGTAATGAAGAGATCGATGGGTGTCGGCTACGCGGCCGTTGACAACCCTATTTTCTACAACCAGAACACAGCCATGTTGCTCGGCGACGCTAAGAAGACTTGCGATGCGCTTCTGGAACGCGTCAAACATCTATCTGCATAATACGTAGAGCCCGGGAAAGGAAATGTCTCGAGTTGAGTCGGTAAGACTCTTGTAACAATGCTATAGATGTTTTACTCGCTAGTGTCGCTACTATCATCGACCATTCGACTGTGAACGAAATGAACACACGTAAACGCGGAGAAACGCAAAAGCCCTATGTTGACGTAATTTTAACGTTTAGAAATGTTGTTATCTTCTATGAACTAGCTCAAGTCATCATCACAATACAATGACAGTGTGTTTTGGCAAATGAACAACGGAGAGACCGATACTATGCGCAGGAGTGCATTTGTAGCTGTCTAATGATTATTAATGATTTCGATCATACTTGGAAACGTCAAATAAGCATGTGTTAGTCAAAATTTGCTTTGTCTCGTTTTCGCGCGTAACAATTTCCATCGACGAGAAATTCACAGAGCATCTTTAAGTATAGATTAACTTAAGAGGCAGAATATCGGGTGTGGCTATCTCGATCGCGCATTTGATGTTTTTTTATGATATATTACTGTTATTTTTGAAAACTGTGCTTCGGTAATTTTACGACGTTAATATTACAAAATATATAAAACATTTTTATTATTATTATGACCCCAAAAAATTACAGTAAATGGCAGTAACAGTTTTCACATAAATTCTACATAAAGTAGTACCATATAAAGTAGACACAAAAATGTTATATATATAAAAAACATCAAATGTGCAAGTGAGATAGTGGCGCGCCATATTCTGGGCCTTAACCAACGATTCTAAGTAGGGTCGTTATGTTTTAAGTCTATATGAAATGATACATCGATTGTACAGGGTTACAGATCGTACAAAAAGTCATCATTGAGATTTTAATCTTTAGAGTTGCAATTACGAAGCATTTTTAGTTAATTATTTTTTTTATTAGGTAAATATAAGTAATTTGTTTTTGTGTATGTAGATGTCTGTAGTTATTAAGTACTTAAATTGTGAATGAATTATGTGAGACTGATATAAAATTGGGATTGACGTGATGTAATATTAAATTATAAAGATTAAAGTACCATAAGTACATTAATCTGTAAAGTAGAGCCGAGAGAACTAAATTTTTTTGGATTCTTAATTTACCCTTTGAAAATTGTTTATTCCTCAATTTGCTCATGATAAGTTTGATGCATTGTACCTTTCATCTCGGCCGTACATTTTTAACGAATTAGCAGAATATAATGTTTTAACATCTAATCAACTTCAATTGTTTTTGGATTATTAGAAGTTCTTATGTATTTACTAATGGTATACTATGGTCTAATGGTAACTTGAAAAAGCCTTCACACAGTAATCGGCATGTGTCCTAATGTTTCATTTATTACAAATAACAGATTTGGCGAAGGATATAACTAAACCTGAAAAAATTAAAGTAATAATATTTAATTAAATTGGCTGATAAATCTCTGAGATATTATGAGTGTTTAAAAATTTTGGTAGGGATAGAGAGTGGATGCTGTGTCTCTTTCTCGCAAAGCGTGTGTTAGTATAGCATTTGTATGGCGCGCGCACGGTTTGACGTCATCGCGTGCTATAGTGCGCTCTCTGTCTAGCATGAAATTAAAATACTTATAACTTATTAATTTTTTAACAAATTTTTATTTTCTTTTGTAGGCCTTTTTTTTCATGATCAGCTTTTTTATGAGATATTAAATAAAAATTAGGACACGGGCCTATAAGAGTGGCGTTGTCTTGATAAAGCGTAACGCGCCTACACATCGAAGGTGCTGAGCCGATCCGGTTAGGAGCCTGTGTTCGGTTGACGGCGAGGCGATGCTGGTCCCAAGCTGATATTATGTTGTGTTCTGTGGCCATAAATAACATAAGAACTAAATCTAAAAAACCGGGCGTAAGGGAAATGCTTTTGAAGCTGAAGCGCTGATAATATTCTATCTATAACCATTTGCCTTATACTTATTTTTTGAATGTTTTTGTGGTTTAGTGTTGCAAACCAGCAATGTGGTTTACATCAGCAATGTGGTTTACATTGCTGGTTTGCAACACATACGATCCATACAAACGGGCGCGCGGCGCAGGTCCTTTGTTGACCTCTAGCGTCAGGTGATATTTCATTTGCATTACATTGCAAATGTTTAAAAAACAGCTGTTTTTGTGGAATCAGCTATCACCAGTTTAGTTTTCGGGAGCATTTTCATTACACCTTGTACTTATACGTATGCCAAAATTATGTGACTGAAAAATGAAATCATAAGAGGTACCAAACTTTGTAACAATATGTGCCTTGTTCAAAAAACAGCTAGTCTGCTAGATGTGTTCCAGTGAAGTAACCTTTACGTGTAAGTGTAACTAAGAAAATATTATGTAGTGTTTTTTTTTTTAGATTTACTTACTTTGTTTTTTTTTGCACATTACTTAATATAAATGAGATTACTTTTCTATGAAGTAAGTTTACTAGCAATTATTCTAATTATTAAAGACCTTGTGGACAGTGCAGCTAACAGATTAAGACCAAGAGCACGTGTGCAAGAGCAGGATGCGTGTAAAGTCCGTTGAAAACGTTGCGCCGTAAACTCGCACGAGTGCGCGTCGCCTGGGGCGAGCTGCTGCAATATTTGCTTAGAGCGAGAGTACTAAGCATCTTCCACTGCCACTGGCACTAAGCATAAAGTGTTGTGTATCATTGGTTTGCATAAGTGCATCCTTATCTAGTTGCGAAGGTTAGATATGCCGTGTTCAAGATTTATTAGTGTAGGCAATCTATTAATATTATTTATATACCCTAATCATCCTATTACATTCCATTATGTTATACTGGTCCATTTTGGTCATGTCGTTGATTTATAGTTCAATTCTTAGATTTGAATTAGTAACTTTTTTTATTGTAGTACATTAAGTATGGTTATGTACCGCTAACATTCATTCCACTTCCATTTCTATGTAAAGCTTTTATAAATCAAAGTCATTTTGGTTTTAGTTTGTGACGCCAGAGTTTTGATCTAAGATTTTATTATCATAATAAAATTCTAATGTAATCATAACATACTGCTTCTGCTTGTATAAAAATAAGGATTGTATTTTTAGGATGTGGGTTTATATCATGTTTTAATGTGAATTAAATAAATTTTTATTTTATATATTTCAACGAACCTTGTTTTTTTTTACCCGACTGCCCAAAAGAAGGGTACAGTGCCACCAACATAGCCTGTTCAGGTGTGCAAAATTTGAAATGCAGTTTTTTCTTGGTGAAGGTTTAGGTGGCAATACTTTGTTCTCCACTAGCGACGCTGTCAACTGAACAGCTAAGATGGTGGGACTGTAATATTCTGACAAAGATAATTTATATCACAACAAAAATAAACTTTTCTGTGGTTTATATCGTCATTGTATTTGATTCTTATATACAACTGTAGTACCTATATCTACAGAATAATATATACCTAGTCCTTCTAAGAGTACCTAATCCAAAGAACTTGGACCATGGACCTTACCTTCTTGGGTAGTAATCATTCGTATCCTCAAAGTTTCGCGCAATTTTTTTTTCTTTCCCTCCTGAGGATTATGGCTTCGCACGTCTTTTGTTTTTGTCAGTGTCAATTATATTTTCAAGATTTATTTGATATCATCAAAATAATCCACCATTATTCTACGCCATTATTGCACATGAACACTTAGATAAGAAAATTCACAAGTTTCGGAAAATATTAATGCATAATAATTATTAGAATGAGGTGACATCGACATGATTTTTTGCAAAATTAATCTGGCCTTTAGTTTAGCTAGCTGGTGTCAAAGCCTTTCACGCTAGGTTAATCCCCGGACTCAGAATAAGGACTATAGTATCATTCAGAGTCCCTGGATCATACGTTATTATTAAGAATCACCTAGCGGGCAAAAATGTGTAGCGGCCACTGCATATTATATTACTGATAATCGGTTGCTGCGTGAAGAAGGACAAACAAACACAATTTTCGCATTTATAATTTTAGTACGATGATCATCATCATAATCAGTCCACTGGTGAAAAACTGCCACTTCCAGTCTTCCAGTTTTTATACTGGCTGTAATAAATATTATGTTGTTTTTGACTAAGGCTAAATGGCTACATCTTTCTAGTCTGGCTGGAGCACAGACATAAAAGCATTATATAAAACCTCAGATCAAAATGTATAAAACAATATAAAAGGCTGGAGTTAAGTTAGTTAGTTGTGCATAATAAAGTATTCAGTTCACAGATCTACTACCTATATATCTGTGATTCAGTTAATAAAAAAACTGAAACGTGAAGGCTGTCAGTGTCACGTCAATTCAAAATGTCAGTGTAAATTCAACATTTTCAAATACCGCTGTGGCGCGATCGGCGATGCAAACGTGCTACTGCTGATGAAGATTTCATTTTATTCTTGCGTTTTCTGCACATAATTTGAGTTAAATTTTACATAAATTTTTTGCAGCCAATACTACTCAATTACCACTCAATTTGTGACGTTATCAATTCACAATGCTCTAATATTGACTATCGATCATCAGGAAATTAGCATCGGTAATCATTATTCATGTTGTGTTTTTAGTTTTCGTTTGCTATTCGTCTGCAATACAGTGTCCACCTTATTTATTGTTATTGCAGTACTGCTTGAACCATGGTACGTGTCTCCCACATGTGTTAATGTTTTTAGTTGTTTTTTTGTTGTTGTTGTGTTGTATTATGAATATTTGCTCTAAAATCTTGTGTCTAAAAATAAGAATGACCACAGCCATACTAAATGAAAACAGTTTCACTGTGAACCGTATTAACTCATATCTAATTGCTTTCCTGTTCCATACAAAATACCAAAATTAAAACAAAAACAACTAGCGCAAGTCGAACAAAATAAATAATCCTTACAATGCCAAAATAATAATATAAACGAAGATTATTAACCAAACATTGTTTTTTGCTTAATACTATTTTAAAACTCTTTCTTTAATGTAATCACTGTGTATTTTAGGCGGGTGACAATAAGATGGTCGGTTCAAGCAAAGTAGCTCTACCACCGAGCAGCGATGACAGTTCCAGTGTCTTCTCCATGATCTATAGATTCATAAAAAAGGTAAGCAATTTAAGTATTTGTATGAAGATAAATAGCTATCACACGATGTCTGGATCGTAAAATTACACCTGGAAGAATGGCCACCAAATAACCACAGAGTCTAACCTTATGAAATAATAATAAAAACAGTCCTATGCTACACACATTGAGACATAAATTTATAAATTTTAACTAGAACACTCATCTTCATTAATATAATAGTTCAAAAATTGCATTGTAAATTAGCCATCTCTTTATCAGTACGCCTTAATATTCGATATTTATGCCTCTTCAAATCCATTTAAGTATGCATCAGCCTTAAAATGGCATTGTTCAAACAAAACAGGAACCGGCCGGCATATGAGTCATTTCACCTTGAAGCAGGTTATGCCACTCTTTGAATCATAAGACAAGTATTTGACCTTCAATTACCTTGAGTTAAAATTTTAACTTGTGATTTAGATTAAGTTACATTTTATTGTTTCATTGATAAACCTACATAACAAATAAACAAAACATATCTAATTATGGTTTATGAAGTAGTATTTTTTTTAAATTATATAATAGGCTTGCATTTGACCTCCATTTCGCCTGTTGTTATAAGCAAACAGTGCGGTTTACCATGGAGCATGCTTGCCTAGAAGATACCGATTCACTCACAATTCGAAGATTCCCAGATAGTAATTATCAGGGAACACCCATTCAGGCAACGCATTTCTAGACTAGCAGTTTATATATTTAAATAGTTGATGTTTGTACAGGATCTGTTTAGCCTATGTGCTAATTCAGGGTGTAATCTACTTTGGTTTAAAATTTTGATCAAATCTATTAAGCTGGCATTAAATGCCCACAACCATACACACTTTTTTATTGGATAATAGGCTTGCACTCGACCACCACCGTGACTGATGTTAAGAGATGATGCAGTATGGAGCATGTGTTTGATGGAGCGTGTTTGCTTAGATAAAAACCAGTCTGACCGACTTCCACACAAACTTTAGCAATCACAAAATTAGTATAATGTATGCTTGCCTGCTCAATTAGCACAGGATAGCATAGCAAGAGAGAGGCCTATACCCAGCAGTGGGATAATGATGATGATGATGCTTGCCTGCTTGCTTGTCAAGTCGTAAGACTTAGTGGCTATAGCCCTAGCTAGTATCAGAGTTAGGACTATTGACAGGAGGATGAAAATAGAACACTTATAATTCTGCCAGCGCCCCAGAGCTTCACTCCGATATTTCAAGGAGTTGGGTTGGCTCGGGTAGGTGCTAGTAAGCGGAAATACACAATACACCCCAAGCGAGACTTCAGTGCAGGACTTATCGCCTCCATCTCGAATAAGAACACTTATCATTCTAGAACATTGTGGAATAGCTAGAAAACCCAAGTAAAACTGCAGGGCATAGCTTGACGCCTCATCAGTACATGCTCCTTGCTCAAAACTATTATCACACAATTCATATCTAACAGAATTGTCACATGTTTGTAAAATTAATATTTGATTAGTATTTCTATTACAAAAGTGTAGATTGTAGATAATGGTTCACTATGTTGTAAACCAACTCAAACTGATAAGCTGGCTTACCTCATACCTTGCCTTAACCACTAGTGGATAGTCAACGTAGCATACTAATGTAAACTAAACGGTATAAAAATGACATCATAAAAGCTAATTTTATTCCCACAGGACAGGAAACATATGCTTTATTTATTATTTTTGAGGTCAGTTGGTGGGTATAAACGTATAGTTGTAACATGATAACTGGCACATCCAGATAAGATCTATTTCTACACAAGTAAATAATATTTTTTTGTTGAAAGATAGGTTTGTGCTTCAATGTTAAGTGATGATGCGGTCTACAATGGAGCGTGCTTGCCTTGAACAAACCAATTCACTTTTGACTTAAAGACACCCAGATTGTCGCTATTGGGTAATCGCATCTTGCCTGTTGTTATAAACAAATAATGCGGTCTACGATGGAGAATGTTTGCCTAGAAGAAACCGATTCACTCGCAATTTGAAGATTCCCAGAATGTAATTATCAGGGAACTCCCATACAGGCAACGCATTCCACAGTATTAAGTTAAAATTGCAAAATAAAAGTGGGATCAAACTCATGAAACGGTGTTGCCACTTTGTGCCCGCTCTGCCCAGTCATGTCCCATTTCAATTAAAATAAAAGCTATAAATACTTATCCCCCCCCTATTATCAAAATAGTATTATTACTACAGGTGACATAACTGATAATAGTATTAATATTTATTGATCGATTACTTCATTATGATTTTTATCAATGTACTTAATTATGTACATTGATAGTAAGTAGACAGCATGTGAGTATGTTACAGAAAGCGTGGCTATTATAAAAAGTTAAAAATATTCTGCATGACTGCATGTACTCCTGGGGCCTACGCTACGGCTACCTGTTTTAGGTGATCCGAAAAGTTGCGCGACCGCAAACCGTATCTTGCCGCGTTAAGGTTCACGTTCGCGTGATTTTACACACTGCGCTGTTTCGAGCCCGCGTTAAGAGGTAGCCGTAAGGCCCCTGGTTATCTAATCATTATCACAATTATCCTAATTAGAGTTTACACTAAGAATTTCCCTGAGTACTTCTTAAATTTAGTGTTCATAGTTTAAACAAGTAATTAGCTGTAAGAGGAACATCCTTTATCGTCTTATCATAGGCCTTGTTCCGATCGTGACCGAGCGGTAGCGTGTGGGCTTAGCAATCTGACGGCACCATTGGCAATTTTTCGATTTGATTCCTTCGAACCTTGTCAGAATGGCCCTCCCCAAAATGAAATCCTGGATCCGCCCCTGGACGGCACCCAGTTCAATCCACGGCCCTGTACCAATTGCTTATTTTCTTGCTTAAATAAATGATGTGCAGTTTCATTGTTCGTTCAAAAACGGTAAATATGCAGAAAATTTGTGTTTAATAATATATTTTTTAATAGATAGATAGAAACTCTTTATTGTGTACAGCAAAAATAAACATTACAAACAGATAGAAAACACTTACGAGCTAGTGCCACAAGTGGCGGCCTTATCACTAAAAGCGATGTCTTCCAGGCAACCATTGGATGAAAAGAGTTTACGTAACAGGATCGACGGGGCTGCTAAAACGCTTTTAATGATACCATTAAATAAAAAATAATTTAAATAAAATATCTAAAGTTAAATAGATGATTATTTACGGGATATTTACCGTGGTAAGGTTGTGGAATAATCACCCGATCAAATCAATCCCGAAAATTTATCTATTCTTTAACTCATTTTAAATTCACGCCAAATACACTCGCTAGAGAGATCTATGTTAGGCACAGATATACACAACAGATCTGTGATGTTAGCCATCAAACTCCAAGACCGAGTTCGTGATACCGAAACCAGACGAAGAACAAATGCTCGATACGTCGGAACCGCGCAATGAAATTAAAATGTAGCTGACTAGCTGGGCAGGAGACGTTGCTAGGCGAGTGATGACAGGTGGAGTAAGGTTCAGACAGTGGTGGCCGAGGCAAGGTAAGTGGAGCGTTGGTCGTCCAGCTGCAAGATGGGTCGACGATATTGTCACCATCGCGGGTCGAACCTGTGGGTCCTAGCACTGGGATAAGAAAGGCTGTGGATGATGATGACACTCGCTGGTGATGGCAGCGTCCATCTATGACGTCACTACCTTACACTCCACGTGAACAGAACTAAATTTTTCGTGAAAATCAAACAAAATGGTGTTTATTTTCATAACTGTGATGTCACTTTTTAAATTGAATCGATTGTAATGTAGGATGGTTGATTTGATTAAAATTCAATGTACATACAACTTCATAAAAATACAAAATCTATATAAAATAAAAAGCGAAAAAAAAGCGAAACACCACTCACTTACTGACAGGCTCATCACGGAATCCCGAAAGAAGATTCCTTGGGGTGTAGAGGTCCGATAAGAAAGGATTTTGGGAAAGGGCCGACTTAGAGGATTGTAAGTTTATATGAAAATGAATAACATTGGACAGACGCCGGAGGTTGGAAACGTAGCAGCTGTAACACAGGTCTTCATAGAACAGCTGCTTACGAGACACCTACAGAAAGGTACTTATACTCATAATAAATTGCTAATTTTAGACTTGTTAAAAATGTTAGGTTAATATTGTAAAATTATAAATATTGGGAATAAATGAATTGAATTGAATTATATTAAAATGTATACGCCTACGAAGTTGAGGGTAACAGCTAGTCAGAGATAAAGATAAGGGCTTTTTGGTAGTAGTGTAAACATAGATAAGACATTAATTTACTGCATGGTTGCACCAATAGGGGTGTCAATAACTGGATCAATAAATTCAATATGATAATCATCACATGCGAAGCTCCAGGAATAGCGCGCGCCGATTATAAATTCAAGTGTTCTTGGTATCGACTTGGATGTTTCACAGTTGACTGACTGCCGTAGTGATCGTGGGTTAATGCGATTATGTACGGTATAGTACATTGGCTATACGATGTCTACGATCTATATTTATAGGAAAAACTATCTTAAGTGTTAGTTAAAATACAGATAGAGAACTCTTAATTGTGAACCATCAGTTGTAAAAGTTTAAAATGATAGGTACCATAGACCCCTTTCGCCTTAGTACACCCTTCACGCGTAACCCAGTATAGATAGGCTAATAATGATGATCTTGAAGTCCTCCGGCGAAATGGTAGACAACCGTACACTTGTATGACGGTAATGCGGCATGCGCGCTTTCAAATAATTTAAATTTTTTTTATTTTTTTTCTTCGAATAATCTTACGCTTTTACAAAAAACTGCGACCACTAAAGTATTTGAATGATTGTTAGGATAACACACATTTTTTTAAAATAAAAGTATCTTCTATTGAATTTGAATGAAGTTGATTCAATCCATTGAAGGGAACGTAAAAATGGTTTTTTTTAGGAAAGTTTGTTATATTTTTCTATCGAGCCAAATTTCTTTAATCGTGTATCGGTGATCACATCCGAATAAAATATTTCAAGAACATTTATTACACATAAAGAAATAATGTCAATTAATCGATTTTAAAGGTCTACTTTTGAATATTCGTGATGACGAATCGTCAAATTTGAAGCATATTTCGTCTTAAAGATCCTGTGGTGTTGTCAACACTGGTGTGGTTATGAGCTCAAACGTGGCTCACAAAATGACCTAACTTCTAGTCAGTTCAAGGTCCTTAAAAGCTATACTTATGCAGGATAGCAAACCTACCTAGGTTTTTTATTTTGTCTCATACGGCAATATACCACCAGGCCAGGGGTGTTGTTATTATGAGTTAGGAGTCAAATCGGTGTCAATAAACTTGGGCACGGGGCCGATTTAAACCTATTTTATTTTACCTACTTTTCTAGTGGTCAACTCGAGTCTCGACCAATCGTGCAAAGTACAGTCAGTTAAATAACTGTTCAAAGCAAAATCGGTATATTTATATTATATATATATTCGCAATAAGTTATGTTTAGTTTTCAATTTAAATTGTTTTAAGCTAGCTTTCTATGTTTTTTTAAACATTGTATACTTATTTGTGCAGGTGTCAATAGTAGGCGCGGTGTACCTGGTGGGCTATATGCAATGGAGCGTGGCGTGGCTGCTCGGGCCCGTGGTGCTGTCGGTGCTGCGCGATCAGTGGCGCAAGGAAAGTGAATACCGCCGCAATCTCGCCAAGGCAACCGCGCTCTCTTCAGAGAAAGACGTCGTGCTCGCCAAACTGGATGACCTGCCTGCTTGGGTAAGAAATTCTGAATTTTATGTACTTGCAATGAGGATTAACACAAGGTGAGCAAGTACCGCCGCAACCTCGCCAAGGCAGCTGCACTCTCTATAAGAAATCATGCTTGCCGAGCTTGATGACGGGAATTGTTTATCTACTTCAATGTCAATACGAAGAGAATAAGGAGATCGGCCTAGAATAACTATGAATAAAACCATCTATGCACGTTACAATTAGCAATTGGACCTACCTTACCTTACCTTTCCTTACCTTAGATAGGTATAAATAATTCGCATCAGTATTGCAATCCAACGCGGCAATGCGCCTAGCATTTTGGGAATGTAGCCTACGGCCAGTGGTTTATTAGAAACTACACTAAATAGTTTTATATATTGAAAAAGTTCTCATTGATCTCTACTTGCACTTTTTTTGGTTACATACTTTTAGTAAATAAGATCATTATGTTTCAGGTCTTCTTCCCAGACGTTGAGCGCGCTGAATGGTTAAATAGGGTAAGTTGAATAAATCAAATTACTTTTAGAAATTACTCATTCTTTTGATGCAGTTTTTACCTACCTTCATATCTCACCTTAGTATATCATTGACTCTATCTCAATCTACAATGTAAAGTTTATTTTATGATGCATTTATGTATGTGCAATGCACTGATATAGTGAACAATCAATTTCCTAATAAATTTCCTGCATGAATAATAGAGTAATTGAACTCAATGTCATCTTAAAATTAAACACCTAACGGATTTTATTGCGTGTATTTCAATGTTTAATAATCGAAACCTATGAAATCAATGTCATTTGTTTATTTTTAACCTCCGACGCAAAAAGAGGCGTGCCATAAGTTTTACGTGTGTATCTGTGTCTCTGTCTGTGGCATCGTAGCTTTCAAACGGCTGAACCAATTTTAATTTAGATTTTTTATTTATTTGAAAGGTGACTTGATCGAAAGTGTTCTTAGCTATGATCTAGTATAGTATATTTATCTATGCTATGATACACGAAAATCTAAACATCTGTTTGATGATTATCAGCTCTTTTATAGGGAGTTTTGAAAATCTTTCAATTTATACTTAAAATTGAATATTTCGAAAAGCAAAAATTTTATACTTAGTATTTTTTTTTCTTTTATCGCATGTCACACTTCATATATTTTTTCAGATACTTCTCCAAGTATGGCCTAATGTGAACCACTTCGCGCGCAATTTGCTGAAGGACTCCATCGAGCCTGCGGTGGCGGAAAGTCTTTCGAATTTTAAACTCAACGGATTCAAGTTTGAGCGGATGTTACTTGGAACTATTGTGAGTACCTATCAATTATCACAACGTACATGTACTGATAGCTGAACAATGGAGCTTCATCTATTTTTAACCGACTTCAAAAAAGGAATGGTTCTCAAATCGTTTTTTTTTTTAAATGTTGGTTTCCTCAGAACTCAATTATAAACATACGTCATTTGTAAACCGATTTGGAAAATTATTTGAAAGGATATACTTTCAGATTTGTCCCATAGAAATTTCATCAAAATCTGTTTCAGTTTGGTTTTTAAATCAAAATAACTGGAAAAATATGTTATCCATGTGTACGATATTGGGTATGGGAATTGGGTACCAGGTATTTAATAATTTTGAAGTCAGTTTTTGAAATTGATAATTATTACATAATAGGATAATACATACCTACAGACATCAAGTTTTCGTATACGTTCTAGCGTATTTTATTGTTCTTTAAACCTGCTGAAAGAGAGCAAAACATAAAACGGAATGACTTCATCTCAGTTTCTTTTAACGTCGTAGATTACAAACATTGATCTTTTAAGAGCTTGCTATAAAGTGTAATGGCTGGTGACGTCATATTGTCGTTCGCAGGCGCCTCGAGTCGGCGGTGTCAAAGTCTATGATAAGAACCTCTCCAGGGATGAAATCATCATGGATGTCGATTTATTGTGAGTATTTAATCACACTAACATTATTAATGTCATATCATACCATTCCGTAATAATATTATAAATTTGAATGTAAGTTTGTTTGTCACGCTTTCACGTGAAAACTACTTAACCGGTCATCATGAAACTTTGTACACATATTCTTGAAGGTATTGGAAGTAACACAGGATCCTTTTTTTTTACGAAAGATAAATCCTGGTGCGGTTCGTAGTAGCGAAGCCGATGGCCGAGCTCTACGCATACGAAGTAGCGGGTATCAGCTAGTAATATTATAAATCCGAAAGTGTGTTTGTTTGTTGGTTTGTTTGTTCCTCTTTCACGCAGCAACAGACCAACGGATCGAACTGATTTTTTGCATGAGTATAGTTCAAGGGTTGGAGAGTGACATAGGCTTCATCATCATCATCATCACCATTTTTCATCACTACGCAGGTGAAACCGCGGTGTGCAGCTAGTAATGTATAAATTGACAATTTGTTACGACGAAAACAGAGAGGTGTTATAAGTTTAACGTGTGTGTCTGTGGCACCGTAACTCCCAAATGGCTGAAACGATTTTTTTTTTTTTTTTTTTAATTGAAAGTTTACTTGATCGTGAGTGTTCTTAGCTATGATTCAAGAAAATCTGTTAAGTTGTTTGAAGATATCCAGCTCTGTTATCAAGGGTTAAACAAATTCAAATCATACTTGTTTTTGATGATGGTAAACACACCTAACCTGGAATGGGATATCGCTCTCACGTAAGGCAGCCGGACTGCACTAAGATAGGTGTTTGGCGACTGATTTTAAATTTAAGGGGTGTTGCTCGCCAGCCAAGTACTAGAAAGTACCATACCACCATGCTATGGTTTCCTCTCGATGTTTACCTTCACTGGCAGCTCACGCTTACTATGGGATTTGAACTGAACCAAAACATACAGAAACACACATTAAACCCCTCTTTTTCGTCTGGGGCTAAAAGTGTTTGATGCCTTGATTTACGTCTGCAGCTACGTTTATCAGCCGCAATCAGCTCGCAAGAGATAACTAGCTCAATAAAATATTGTTTGCCATTCGCAGCTATGCCGGCGACTGCGACATTTCCTTCGTGCTTCAAGGTATCAGAGGAGGCATCAAGGATCTTCAGGTTTGTATCCTACTAATTCTTTTCGATTTACGTGAAAATGTATTTGAAATAAAAGTTTAGACCAGAATTCGACTACCACAAAGGCTCTCTCCGCGGCCTAATTTTAATCTTCTGAAGGTCAGATTATAAAGCACGCTGCACAATCTATCAAGTGAGACATTGCTAGAGGGCTCACACCACAATCATTGTCTCTTATACACGTGGAAAGGCTGCATTAATCCGAAAGGGGTCGATCCGTTATACTCATCATTATGAACAACTTTTACTAAAGGATAGGACCAACCCCTGAAATCGCGAAAAAAAACAGCTATTCCATACATTTCGACGAGTGTGAAGGAATTTTTTCTATGGAGCAGCTGTTTTTTTTCGCGATTTTAGGATTGGTCCCATAGTAAAAGTGGTTTATAATGATATGTGCAATGATATCCTCGAATATGTCCGTCGTCTATATAGAAACACCATGTATTAAACATCATCCTTCTGTTTTGTGGATATCTGTGTAGATCCACGGCATGGTGCGCGTGGTAATGAAGCCCCTGATCACGAAGATGCCGCTGGTGGGAGGCCTGCAGGTGTTCTTCCTGAACAACCCTTCGATTGACTTCAACCTCGTCGGCGCCGCCGATGTGCTCGACATGCCTGGCCTCAGGTGAATATTTCTAATCATTCGCAAACCTCAGGTATTTTAACACTGTTATGTCCTCTACATAAGATGTGATAGTGACATGTTTTGAAGTGGTTTTGACACGATTTTCATGGAGTTCAAAAAAGCCTTCACATACAGTGGCATTGGGGTGTTTATCTTTTGTAAAATCTATACTCCACCGTCATTTTGAGGGGGCATGACCATCGGGGCAGATGAGAATAAACCAACCTCTTGAATGTACGATGTGTACAACTCAAGTCAAAACCCGTTTCAAATGTGTCTCACAATTTGTGTAGGGCCTTAGGCTGCGCATCCCCAGAAAAGGAAAAAACTTATCATAAGACATTCAGCCATTCTACAATGGACAAATTGAAACCTCGGAATTATTCTCGGAATTTTAAAGAATATTTGGATTCTCTTTGGGCTGCCGAATTATAATGTACAGCTTACCGATTTTTGTTATTCTTTGTAGTGACATTTTGCGTCGTTGCATCGTGGAGCAGGTCGCCAATATGATGGTGCTGCCCAACAAGCTGCCGATCAAGCTGAGCGATGAAATACCTACTATTGATCTGCGCATGCCGGAACCTGAGGTTGGTCACATTCAATTTTGTTCGTCATGTTGCACTTCGCTTCCAAAGAACATTTATCCGCTGATTGATCAGAACAGTAACGTCACTTGATATCGACCTCTACGCTTAGTCCAGATTTGATAGTTTTCGAAAACTTTTTTCGTTTACGTATTGTTCCATACATTGTAGTAAAGCGCCTCCAGTGGAAACGCGGAGGAACTAAAATCGGTAGTAATCGGCGCTATAGATTGCTTCACTCTAATACGAAAAAGTTTTCGAATACCTTTCAGCCCAGCAATGTATGGAACAAAACGTAAACGAAAAAAGTTTTCGGATACTATCAAAGCTTGTACTAAGGGTACTGATAGACGTTACCCACCAATTTGCATTGATGAAATTTAATTTGACTTAAAACTGGTTGGGCAATATTAAAAATTACAACGCTGATTTATCCTGTATTCATTTATGTTTATATTTTGTGTTTCAGGGTGTACTCCGTATTCATCTAGTCAAAGCTGAGAATCTCATGAAGAAAGATGTTTCTATGTTGGGTAAGATATTTCTCCTTAATTAATTTCAGTGTTATATGTCATGTGAATGTACGACTTTTTCTAACTAACTCTAAAGCCTAATTTATGGAGCATCGGCTTCTTTATCGGAAACGCTGGGCGTTATGAGACTAATTTAAACGTATGGACTTGTATGAGAGCGTCCACGCAAAAGCGTGCGTTGGTGTCCGCACGACGCCCCGCGTCTCCTTCCGCAGACACGAAATAAAACAAATGAGGAAAAGAAACGAGGCGTAATTGTATTTATAAGAAAGATACTTTGCTGGTGCAGCGACCCGAAGTGGGTCTTGGCCTTCGACACAAGAGAACTCTATCTGTCCCAGTCTCGCGCTGCCTCTCCCCAGGGAGTGTGAGAAAGATAATAAGAATAATTGTATTGTGGAACTCCCGAAAGTCTATCAGTTTTCCAAGATGAAAACAGATAAAACAACGATTCTATATTCTGTTATATAACACGAAAAAAAAGATAACACTCAATGAAAGTTATTAATTTTAAACCAGGCAAGGGTAAGTCGGACCCGTACGCGATCTTAACCGTGGGCGCCCAGCAATGGAAGACGAAACACATCGACAACGACGTCAACCCAAAATGGGACTTCTGGTGCGAGGTGAGACACATCACCTTTACTTTTTCTCTCTTTCTCTCTCACTCAATAACTTATCTTCTTACCTTATATTTTTTACTTAATATATTTGCGCGGCGGGAAGTAATGCACATCGAGCTAAAGACAATGATGTTATACATAATCTGAGGTAGGTAGGTAGGTACCAATGTCTGCGCGGCGATAAAAACACAAGTTAATTAGCTTGAGTGAACTCAGTCCGTCCTGTGTCTGGCAACGACATAAACGTGCGATACGCGATTATGAAGTATGAAAAATAATCAAAAATGCCATATTCTGTGTAAAGTGAAATACTAGGACGGCTGTAAAAGGCTGTAAGGCAGCAAAGTTCTATCTATGGGTCCTATGTAGGTAGCTATCGTAAAATATCGTCGCGTTTTTAGTCTGTATGACGTCTCTGTTGGTAAAACCTCATTGGCTAATTAAGGATATAATCGGCAAGTGTCGGAGTGTCGTCTCTGTCACTCAGTACATTGTGACGTTTATGACCGTGCGACAGAGACGACGCTCTACGAAGCCGACTATCCCACTCTAGCTCGATGTGCAGTACTTACCGCCGGGTACTTTAGGTTAGTTCTACTTTACTAATATTTTATTTACAGTTTGCCTAGACAGCACATATTTACTTATTTAGTTTTACTAAATATAGCTTGCTTATTTTTCTTATTAATAATACCGGTTTCGGATAATAATACGGCATTCGGTAAGTGTTTGAATTTAAGCTCATTTCTGATATTTTATGGAATGTTAGCCAGATTCGACTGCTCTCATCACAAGTAAATGTGATTATCATTTATTTTGGAATCTGTTTATTATTAGGGATTCTATTAATTGAAATTGTTATTCAGAAAGGCAAGTTTACAAAGTTTTGTCCATTGACGATTGTTACATGCTAGTCGCAAAGATAACGACATCGGGGCGGCAATGAAGAGTTTTTTTTTTCTTCTGTAGGTCACCTATTTAGGCTTAATTATACATATAAACTAGCTCCCTGATTCCGTTGTCTGTCACTTGTAATTCCTATGCCACGTTCCGCTCGCGCCATACGCTTGAAGGATGGTAGATATACGATTGCACGTGATAGCAGGAAACAGGGCGCTGCTTTTTTAAAGTTTTTTTTTAAATTGTTATGCCAATTCTGCTGCTATTTTATTATTATCAGGAATGAGCATGAGCGTTCAAGCATCTTTCATATTAGTGTCGTTTGATTTGAAGTATGTTTACTATTCTATAGCATTCTCTTCAGTTTTTTTTTTTTTTATCCAAAGTCTTTGATTTTTCTGTAGTGAATGGATAATATTTTTGGTTTTATTATAACAATTGAAGAAACTATCCAGTTCCGTGGTTTGTTTTGAATGGTAAGCATTATTTAATTTATCGACGATCTAATCTTACTTTTGACTCATAATTCAAAGGATGTATTTTGTTCACAAGTGGTACAAAATGTTTGCCGTAAATGAATGACCTGGCAACAACCCCATAAACAATATAATTTCCATCTTACATTGAATTTTGTCTTGCTGTCTTAAGGATCGAGCTAATTACTCTGTAAGACTATATTTTGCCTCTTCCATCCAAAATAGATGCAATCGTGTATGCACTGTTAGTTGTTACCCTATTGAATGAGCTTTCATTCCACTATCACTGCTGAACAAACTGCATCAAAACTGAGTCTGGTCAGTAAGAGTAAGGAATTTGACTTAGATTAATTATAATCGTTTTACAATGTTGATGTAACATGTTTTTTATTTGAATAACAAAATCGCTTCTCTCCTAACTAGCGTGCTTATACGCGTCTATCGTTCACGCCGGAGCGAATAACCTCCGCGTGTTCCGTACAAGTAGTTAGATGCGAATAAGATTTTGTTTTCCTTACTTATGTTTGCGTGGGACTATGCGCGTCTGGTGTAAAGGCGCGTGTAATGCACTCATTGGGGCAACAATTGGAGATAGAGGTACTCGACAAGGATGAAGGGAACGACGATGACAAGCTCGGAAGGTAAGATGCACGCGAGGGATGCGCGGGCGCGGGCGGCGGTGGCGGTTCGTTTAGTTGCACCGCTTGTTGGTAGATGTCGCCAGCCGAGGAGCGGGTTTAGCCTGACGGTTACAGTAACTCACCATTTGGCTTACTGGAACTTGTTATACTGGAACGTGTTGGTATTCATACACTTGCGTTCAAAATTTCATACTGAACCTGAAGGCGTAAAACATAATCATTAACTCGCTTTTTATAATGAGAGGACTTCATTGTTGACATTGTAGTTAGACGAATTGCTATTTATAAATATACTTGTATTAGTATTTGAGTATTTAGTTTATAGATAAAATAGCCGCGTGGTTAATGCTGGTCCTCTCATTTGTAGCCATTATGCTTTATTGCATGTTTGTAGATTAGTGTTGCACTTAGTTGTAGTCAGTTTGGTTTTCTTGGAAAAAAGGTAAGTTTTTAAAAGTATAAGAATACTGTTTCTTTTTCTTGTCTTGAGTTTTTAAATAATTTTCTTATCTATGATTCTAATACATCACTTTTTTGACATACAAAGACTACAATATCCATGAGGTTGCTGGTATCATCGCTTTTCGATATTGATGTTTATCTTGATTACAGTTGGTAATAATTTATATATAAAAAAACATGAGTCAGCCTCATTCATATTGTCAATATCAATAAAACCACATGCAAGGAAATTCAGGGCTCACCTGTTTTTAAAATTGAACTATGAGTCCGGTAAACTAATGTTTCCATATGTTATGATTTTGTCCCAAGGCCATAATAAGCTCAAGGAAGAGTCAAGAGCTGCAGTGCGAACTTTGGGACTGGGACCCGGGAATGGGCATTCAGAACGATGATTTTCTTGGCAGGTCCGTCTACCACCACATGGCTTGGCAACACTAGTGCCATCTCATTCCCATATTGTTTGTTTTATCCAATTGTGGGTCTTATTATCATTGATTGCTTGGGTTAGTGTTGCTTTACGTGGGGTCTGCAATCTCACACTTTATGCTTAAAAGCTTTGCGTAACTGAACCCTATAAGAAATAACCTTTGATGATATTAAGATTCCACATACTGTTAAAAATTATCTAACTTTAAATCTGGATGTGTTTATTTTTTGCTAATAGTGGTGTGATTTTTAAGTCGATCTGGGTGGTTAATCACAACACCGTATTTAGGGACACCCTACATAGTCCGTAGGCAGTGGTGAGTGAGATCTGTGTCAATAGGGACACCACTAACTTACACTAAACACTTATTATTTGGGCATAGACTTTAGCTAAGTGTTTTAAGAGATACCTAACAAAATAATAAGTGATTTACTAAGAAATGCCTATTAATTTAGCATAAACTTGTTTTATGACAGAGCTAACACAATAATATGTGATTTATATAGCTTTGTATATTGTGTGTATAATGCGGTGGGTTGTGACAGTCTATGGTCCGAAGCAGCGCGACGGTGCTTAGCATCAGGTTATTCGACTGGGATCGCGCGGGCAGAGATGAGAACCTCGGCAGGTCTGTTCTCGCCACACTCTAACTTTTGTAAATGTGAATGTACACACCGATATGATACTAACAGTATGATGCTAGATATAATAGAAAGACACTTTAGTGGTGACTTAGCTTGTTTGCTGTGATAATGTTCTCTGTTTCGTTCCTAAGGCTGAACATCGTCTTACAGCGCAGATTGTCCCGTACGGAACAATCTGCGTTGCTGTAAAACGATGTTCTAGCGCCTCACGTAAGTCTCCGCTCCGGAGCCCGTATGGGTCTCCCGTACAGCTCTCCCAGTACAGCTGTGAAACCGGCGTAATGGTTTGGAGAACGAATAAACTTTATTATTTGGATTAATAAAGCTTCGTAGAGCAGGAAAATAGTACATTGGGGCTAGTAATTAATGGAAAACAAAAGCACAGTATTTAAGACAAGTCACCCTTGAAAACGTTACTTCTTTTCTCATTAAATGAATGAGAACGGTCAAGAATCCTTCACGCTGCACAAAATAGTTCCATTGACTTGTTTCACCGATCAAAGAATCAGAATAGGCATTAAACTGCTCATACACCCACCATTCACTATACTATATGCTTAGCAGATAATATGCATAGCTTAGGTTAGTCACACGCTTAATAAGAAAATGACTACTTAGGCTGATAACAAACTTCTACCGCCAAATGCTACTCGTTGAAATATGGACTCTATATTGTCAACGGATGGACTCTATATTGTGGACGTACAAAAGAATGCCCTGTGACAAAAAAAAACGACGTTGACGAACACTTTACTTTCGAAATTTGTAATATGCAATAGCAAACAATAGTTGAAATTACCTCATAAAAAAGGTGATCATAAACAGAAATTATGAAAGAAAATTAAAATTTGTTCAAAAATAATTAAGTTAAATAATTTAATTTTATACTAAACAGAGAGTTTGCTGGTAACTTGGCAAGTTATGACGTCAAGCCTTGCACGCGTCATACAAATGTTATACAACTAACAAACGCTTTGCGGAAAAGGAACAGAGCATTCTCTCTCAATCTCCACCAAAAACTTTAAACGCTTATATCACAGAAATTTATCATCTAATTTGAATTAAAAAAAAATCAGTATGTGTAAATTGTGTATGTATAATTGTATATAATAATGTAATTAATTATATCTTTCCCTAAGCCAGTTATTTGTAATAAATAAAACATCAGTCAACTTGTTACTAGCCAATTCTGCTGTACCGGGTGTACGGTATGCGATATTGAGTTCATATTTCGCAGTTACAGTTCGAGGTGGAAGTGTGCTAAGAGCGTTAAATACTTTACTGCGAAACGCATAAATATAACTCTACAATTTCGACTAATTCACAACAACACAGCTAACTCAACTCATTATAAGAAACTAACCAAATACTAAAGTAGTACTAACCATTAAAATTGAAGCAGCTTTGCTTTATCTCATAGGCTTATTTAGTTTAATCACTGGTACAATGCTACTTATGTACCTACTAAACAGTAAAAAAGCTATTTTAACAATATGCTTAATACTAATTAATGATGCTTTGACTAATCAAATTGGTCTACAATCCCGAAATGACATAAATTGGGACCACCGCAGATGTTCCTTGTAAATTGACTTTCTGTTATCTATTCTAAATACCGTTACTCTTTCAGATGTTCATTGGACATCTCTCAAGTGGTGCGCTTCGGCCGTTTGGACACAGTATGTACTTTTTTCTCTATAAGTATGAATTTAATGCTATAATAGCGGTTCTAAAACCTGGATAGTAAAGTGAGAGCTTTACGCTGGATTTAGTTGGTTGAAAAGGATTGAATGGTTCATGTTATACTTGTTTGCATATTTCCTCCTAAAAAGGGGCAGTTAGACATTCTTAATTTTTAGCTTGCTCAATATTTTTTTTACTGTATGACATCCACAGTAGACCTCCCATTATAATTATTTTGGGGTGAATTTAAATCCTTTTTTACAGCTCTCTAATTAAAATCGCATATTTCATATTTAGGTATAAACCTAAACATCATTGTTTTACAGGTGCAAACTCTTCAGCAAGCAAAGCATGGCAAGGTTCACATGCGGCTGTCGTGGCATCGCTTGACCACTGATGTAACGGAACTGAGTCGAGTAAGTGCATCAACTAACCTGACTAGATCTTACACTAAGCTATGCTCTGCAATTTCCTTGATTTAGTTCAGTATTACCTTATGTCTTAGAGTAGGTAAAATTTTCTTCAATTCAAGGAAGATGCAGCACTCTTTTATATTTCAGGCTCTGACCGAGACTCTGCTGATCAAGACCGGCGACATCAATTCCGCCGTAATTTCGGTGTACATCGACTCCTGCAAAAAACTGCCGGTAAGATCCACTAACATTTTTATTTTCTCGTTGACCATGAAATCCTGAAAAGCCATAGTAACAACTCAGACTTATTCTTTTTTTTTCAACGGACAAGTGCCTTTATTAACTATACAAAATATAAGCTAACACTAAATACCTAAACTAAACAAAAAAATATACGATTATAAGACTAGCCACGCCTGCGGTTTCACCCGCGACTTAAAATCGTCGATAAGTTTTCGGAAACTTTTAAATTTTCGTAAAATTCGTAAGAACTGTCTACAAAGTATTGGAAAGCATTAAAAAATTGAATGAAATCGGTAAAGTCGTTCTCAAGTTATGGCGTGGCCAAGGTAAATAGTGATTCATTTTTATATATGTAGATTTTAGGATGTTGGAAATACTTGGACTACCCTAAGACCGTTGAAGGTCTAGAGTCAATCCAAATGCTCAAGCCCAGTATCAGTTGGCAGCCTACCCAGTTTGCTGGCGACATTACCACGCTAAATGGCATTGACTATTAAACCTAAATTGCAAATAATCTTGGGACCACCACAAAAAAAAACTTAGTATGGCGTATGTTTTCAGAACGCGCGCGCGCAATCCAAGCCAGACCCTTATCTGACGATCACAGTTGGCAAGAAGACTGAGAACACCGCTGTGCAGATGCGCACTGACTCGCCCGTCTACGAGATTGGGTACTCCTTCCTCGTCCAGAACCCCGAGATCGACAATGTGGAGATTAAGGTAACAATTTCGTTATAACCAGCCATTAAAACGAGCGGAGACTTTAGCATGTTAAATGAAGTCAAAATCCGTAAAAAGTTCACTTTTCTCTCAGTAGAAGGCTAGTTAGTAACAGATTTACCATAAAACTAGAAACCTATTATATATACGACAGGCTACAAGCGGCGGCAGAGCAGATATTAGATTGCATTTAAAACTAACTACTACGCTTCGACTAGTTGTACTTGGATTTCTAGCCTCAAGTTTTTGGTCCTGTCTAGTCCTGAGCACGTACTCTAAAAAAATACAATATCCATTTTAACACAGAATTTTGTTTCTGTCCCTGGCATGTTAAGGGTTATTTATTGTTTAGTCTAGAGCTTGTTAAGTACAAATATATTTTTATTATATAAGACATGAGGGTTCGTCAAAGTTATAATATTGAGACCTTTTTTTGTTATGGGGTCTATCTTAAAATCTAAACTATGAACTTGAACTTGTATAAAGGGTTACGCATTTAGACTATACTAAGCCGAAAGGAGGTTATTGTACTCATCATTATAAACATCATATTATGAGACCAACGCAGAAATCGCAAAACCGCGCATGTTACCGTGCAAACGCGCGTAACATGGAGCCGGGTTGGCGCCACTCAAGGGTTTGGTACAACCTGAGTCTCTTAGGCCCGTATTCCAAAACGACGCTCAGTCAAGATTCTCTACTCAAAACTAGTTTTAAGTAGAGATTTTATTCTAGAACTAAACTTGAGTCAAGATTCTACGATCGTAGTTCACCTGTATTCTAAAACGTCACTCAGTTGCCAATCTGTACTCAAGTTGACATATGATCTGCGATCACGCAAGTGACGTCTGTATCACGCTTGAGCAGAGATTTCTGTGTAGTGTACTTGGTTTGGTTGTTATTAAACTTGTTATTATTTGCTTTGCACCATGGATATTTCTGAAGATATCGAATATTATGATCAAATTTTCCGAGTGAATAGACAGATCACTGTTAGCATTCCAATGCGACACTTGAGAGATGCTGAAGATCAATGGATGCAAATAATTTTAAAATGCGCTATCGCAGGAACATCTGATGGGTTTGCAGTTAGAGCTTCCATTATTAGCAGTTTTGATTGACTGAAGCATTGTCTCCTATACAACTTTAACAAATTGGTTAAAAAACTGTCTGTATTAATTAACTCATTTGTTAATCATATAGCTTTTAAATGAATATAAAAATTAAACAAAACTACTAAATAATAAGGTCAGTCTTTTATTTATAATCATTTTAATTACTAGGAATAGTAATATAATAATAATATAATAATACTAATATTTTTTTAATAGAAATTTTTCTTTCCAAACTGAAGGGGATATCCTAAAAATATCCAAATATAGGCAGGATAAGATACTACTATTTCGCAGCACAGTTACTTCCTTGATTTACTTGAATTGAATTAAATTTCCAAATAAAATCGCGAAAAAATAAACAAGAGTAATGTGACATTTCACAATACATTGACATTGTTGACGTTCCGTATTACATAATTTTTCTTGAAATTATTTGACGAAAAATGCTTTGAGTAGATTCTAGGGTTTTAAGCATAAAGATGTATAAAACCTTTATGATATAGTGTAGATCATTACCTAAATAGTTAAATACTTAATAATTTCAAACTACATTACTGTTTATTTAATTAAATAAATTATTGTAACATTTTTAATTATGCGTTACGCGGAACGACATTGTTAAACTAAAATAAAAATGTAAACGAAAACAGACTGATTCATAGACAAAAAGAATATCCGCTTGAAACTCTACTTAAATCTAGATTCAGCTGAGTTGAGTTTAAGGGCAGTTTTGGAATAAGAACAATACTTAAGCAACGATTCTAGGCTCAAGTAATAATCAGGTAAACTAAGATCAAACGATACTTGAGTCTTGTTTTAGAATACGGGCCTTAAAGACAAGAGTGTATAGGCACCTCATGGGCAAGCGTGCTCCATCTTAAACTGCATCGTCACTTACCATCAGGTGCGTTGTGGTCAAACGCAAGCCCATTTCATCATTTAAAAAAAAACAACTCGCACTTGCCCGGGTTTTTCAGTTCTGCGTGTACGATACAGTTGTTGTACTACTGTTTTATATTGTAGGTGTTGGATCAGAAGACGGGCAGTATCTTAGGGCAGCTGGTGTACAGTATCTCGACTCTGCTGAAACAAAAGGACCTCACGATGCTGTCGCAGCCGCTGATGATGCAGAAATCGGGCGCAGAATCCAAGATCATCATGGCTCTGCAATTGAAAGTAAGTCCTGTTTTTTTATGATGTGAAAATCTATTACTACTTGATTATGCGTTTTTACAAAGCCGTGGTATCCTATTTGGGAGACAGTTTTCTTATAATAATATTAAAACTCCTTGGACAGTACACAGTTTTTTTTCCGTCCAATACACCACATCTATGTAGAGATAGGGATAATACTTGCGATAAATACAAATGTAATAATGTATGTTATCTGTAGATTCTGAAAGAAGCGGTGAGAGAGGAGGAGGTGGAAGAGGCAGAGGCGCAACTGGAGGCTCCAGCGCCCGCGCCCGCCCCGGCGCCAATCACGCCTGAAGTGCCGTCTCCGCCCGTCGCGAACGATGGCACGGACGGGGCTCTCGCGCCCTCGGCACCCGCCGTTACCATGTTCCACCCTGACCCAGGTAGACAACAGTGAACACAAATATTTTAGAAACTTTACAGCTCAATTCACAAGAGATCTATAGCTCCGGTCAGTGCTTACGGATACCTGTTTGAAGCGATTCTGTTTTAGGTGATGCGTAAAGTAGCGCGACCGCTAACCATATATCAACGCGTTAAGGTTCACGTTCGCGTGATTTTCCGATCTGCGCTATTTCGGGCCTGCGTTAAGAGGCGCCGTAAGGCACCTGATCTGGGCTTAACATTTATGAATTGAAGATAAAGTATTGATGTGTAGAGTACGCGGCTGTAAGTATGTTCGCGTTTGTAAATTATATTGATTCATAAGTGTTAACTTGTTCTCAGTATTAATGTCGGAGCCAGGCGCTGCCGATCTAAAGAACATCGAAGAGCCGGCGCCAGATAACACCTCTCAGAGATCAATTCCCGTAGAGGTCATTGAGAAAGAAGTCGGTAAGTTCTTACCTGAATACACTTACATCAATAATAAATAAATATATTCGGGACATTTGTACACACACGGTCATCTGACCCCAAACTAAGCAAAGCTTGTAATATGGCTGCCAGATACTGATATACATACATATATATTTTTAAAACATACTTAAATAGATATTAATACCCAGATATAGAACAAATACAAATGTTCATCACATAAATATTTGCCCTAGGGGAATCGATTCCAGGCCTGTATCAGTGGTGGCCTTCTGCGCTTGGGGGTGTGGGTTCGAACCCACACCCCCAAGCGCAAAAGGCAGGTTCACTACCAACTGGACCAACGGGCTAATAAATATTATTAACCCCTGACGCAAAAAGAAGGGTGTCATAAGTTTACCGTGTGAATGTCTGTGGCATCATAGATCCGTAACTGCTGAATGCAAGGCCGAACTGGTTTAGATTTAGTTTTTTTTTTTTAAAGGTAATTTGGTCGAGTGTTCTTAGCTATGCTTCGAGAAAACCTGTTCAGCCGTTTGAAGATTATCAACTCTTTTATTGGGAGTAAAAAAAACTATACTTAAAATGGAATAACCAATATGCCCATATCGTCAATGAAAGCCTTTATGAACTTTCTTTAACTAAATACAATTTTTCAGATGTACCCCAAGAGTATCAGCCTTCATCAGAAAACAACACTCCCAAACTAGTTCACAGAACATCCTCTTTGACCACGTAAGTATTCATTACATGCTTACTCCCAGTATGCTATCTTCGTATGTAGTTTTGATTATACTATATTGTTACCGCAAAAGCTAGTAGAAGGTAAAATCTTGAAAATAATATTGTACTCCTCGAAATCACCGAAATTAAGACGAAATATGCTTCAAATTTGACGATTCGTCATCACGAATATTCAAAAGTAGACCTTAAAAATCGATTAATTGACATTATTTCTTTGTGTAATAAATGTTCTTGAAATATTTTATTCGGATGTGTTCACCGATACACGATTAAAGAAATTTGGCTCGATAGAAATAATCGTAAACTTTCCTACAAAACACCCGTTTTTACTTTCCCTTCAATGGATTGAATCAACTTCTTTCAAATCCTATAGAAGATATTTTTATCAAAAAAATTTAGTGTTATCCTAACAATCATTCAAATACTTTAGTGGTCGCAGTTTTTTGTAAAAGCGTAAGATTATTTGTAGAAAATAAAGAAAAAAATTATATTGAAAATATTTGAAAGCGCGCACGCCGCATTACCGTCATACTAGTGTACGGTTCTCTACCATTTCCCTTAACCGCCGGCCGCTGCCACCAAGTAGTACCGAACTTGTGCAACCTAACTGAAGCACTCGTAGGATGCTGATGTTCTGACAGCTGACTTAAAAAGATCAGCTGCGTCTCTGATTGGTTGTCGGCTCTCGACGTGTGGTTGTTCCAGGGTATGGAGGACATAGACGCGCGAAATTTGAGAACAATAATGATTTCAGCCAACTTCATGAATCCAGCGTGGACATAAAATACCTTGTGTTGCAGGTCAGCTGGTGAGGCTGGTTTGGGTCGCATCTTGCTGTCGTTACGCTACAGCATGCAACATCAGACTTTGTATGTCGTTGTCCACAAGATCGCGTAAGTATTACCATTTACTTACGTTTTATCCACTTACGCCTACGAATAACAAATAATATATATGAGGAAACTTTCCTAGAATGCTTCCTATAAATGGGGGTATAGTCCCTGATGGCCCAAAACCCCTTCACTATCGGGACCACTGGGAAATATAGTTTCTAGTGGTCCCATAAGAAAATCACTTTGCTGTTTCTCATGGCCCATGACCCATTGATGAAATAACTTACCAAAACAAGCGAAATAAAAATACAGTTGAGATTCTTTTTTTAGTACATAAACATAAACAGCAAAACAATGGAACGCCTTGCCCCTGTCTGTGTTTCCGCAGCATTACAATCTTAGAGTGTTCAAGTCTAGGGTTAATAGGTTAATACTGGGCAAACGTGCTCCATTTTCGACCGCATCATCGCTTTCCATCAGGCGAGATCGCGGTCAAAAGCTAGCATATTCCGAAGTAAAAAAAAACTTAAATAAGATGCGGTACTGAAACTAGTTAGTGAATTAACCATGAAATAAATATTGGTGAGAGCTTATCGCATTCTATCTTAAAAGTTAATTTTTTTTAGTTGCTTTATTGAGGATAAAATAAAAACTCATCTTTTTGTCATCCAAAGTTTGAACTTCAAAATGACCACGAGGGAAAGTACTTCCTCGTGTGCCCACTACTGAGTGGAACCACGAGGAACTACAGTTCCTTGTGGTCCCCACCAGTGGGCAAAGTAGTGATACCATGAGAAACGACCCAAAAATAGCCCACTTACAGAAACATATTGTCTTTCTCCAGCCGCCAATCTGTCTTTCTTTGTCTGTTGTTGTCATTCGCAATGCATACAGTGCAACTAAACTTATCTGTGAATCGAATTGAAGCCATGTGGGAGCCACCATCGTTCTTTCTGAACAAAATTGACGGCCGAGGTAATGGCAGGAGGGGGATATATACTTTATAGTTTATCATTTTGCCACCTATACGATAAGTGGATCGGTTTGTCGGAATGTTGGTAATGTTTTGTAAATTTTTCGCTGACGTGAAGTGCCACGTGTGACTAGGAGACAAGTTTTTACAAGCCTCTTGAACATTTTTTAACAAGACTTATTATGTAACTAGATATTAATAAAAATAACGAATGTTTGCAGGAATATACCCTTGAAAGATCCCACCAACGTGCCTGACCCATATGTAAAACTATATTTGCTTCCTGGACGCTCAAAGGACTCGAAGCGAAAGACAGTGGTGAGTTAATACTTTTCAAATCGGAAAGACCAGGGGCCTTACGGACTACAGCTAATTGCGGCACCTAATCCGCTCAGTTGGAAAATCACGCGAACGTGTACCTTATCGCGGCCAGATACGGTTTGCGGTCGTGTGATTTTCCAACTGAGCGGATTAGGTGCCGCAATTAGCTGTTGTCCGTAAGGCCCCTGGTACAAGACGACAAAGCTTACACGCAATTTCCCTTTATCCATTGAGTAAGTTTGTTGTTAGTTTTGCTACTAAATCTCGTATCTGATTGGAATTGGATGACTTATGCTATAGGAATCTTTTAAACTGTAGTCCGTTCCATAGATAAATAGTCCGTTCAAAGTATGATAATTGCTGACACCTGCGATTAATTAACCTGAAGTTAATGGAAATCCTAATTTTTTATTAGTCTAGTTAGTTTTTCTATCGGAAAGTGATAAGTAAATACTACACTACAGTTAATATACTAAGATAAAAAATTAAAACAAGATGTTTTCATTAAAGTTTTTGCACTTTACTATGACTGGCAGTAATCATATTATTGTTAAGAACAAATAAGAGATTACTATGACTGGCAGTAGTCATATTATTGTCAAGAACAAATAAGAGATTAAAAAAAAAAAATAGATGAACCTCCATATCGCAGTCGCCGTCGGGCGCCGTCTATGGACACTCGCTAGATCAAGGGTGATTGTATACTGTGTTGACCTTAAAGGGAAACGTATGAAAACTACATCGTAGCCACAAAATAGTGTAAAATACATATTAAACTGTGTTATTTATAGGTCGTTAAAGACAACTGCATGCCGGAATTCGATGAGCAGTTCGAGTGGGTGATCCCATTAGCGGAGCTGCACTCACGGCAGGTGGAAGTCACCGTCGCAACGCACAAAGGATTCTTAGGAGGCAGCCCTGTTATTGGACAGGTACAATACCTTCAACTCTGAGATTTATTATTTTTTTGGATTCTCCACTCAAAGAGCGTCAACGAGACCACACTGTCTGTATGAAAATTTTAATTTTCACAGAATATTGTGATGTTACGGCTGACTAAAAAATAATAATAAAATCACAAAGTAAAAAACACTAAAGACATTATTTTTGTCTTTGCTCTACCTACTCTAAAAACGGTAATACGTACAAGCGTGTAACATGGCATGATTATAGTACATACTCTAAAGTAAAACAGCAAATAAGTGGCCAAGTCTGAGTCAGGTGACTTATTTCTGTTCGTAAGGAAACACAAGGACTTCAAGACTTTGCTTACACCTATTGTCGATAGATGGCGATGTAATCACTTTTAAGCGTTTATCTCGCAGAAATTGCGTCGCCTTTTTGATATAATTTTCTAGTAATAAACAAATCGATGAAGGCAAAAATCTCTTACACAACTGGTTTCTTGGGCCTCAATAACCGGCGGATGCTGTAATTATGTATGGTGGTACAGAACCCTCAGTGCGCAAGCCCGACTCACACTTGGTTTATTGTCTTTTAACAGAACTCACCTGATGTTAAGTGATGGATGAGGGTGTAGTTAAAGATGGTAAAGAGCTCTATAGGCTATAATGGGAACTGGCTTTCAATTTAAGCTGGACACTGTTATGAGCTTGGCGGCAAATTTTGCGACTTGATGGTAGCTAGTCACATGAGCACTAAGTGCTCTACCACCGTGATATGGTTTCTTTGTGATTTTTGTCTTACTCTACTCTGACTGTCCACGGGCCCAATTATGTAAGTTTGTTGGGAATGGTGATTGCATACTATCCTGCTTATTCCAACTTACTTGTAACATATGCGCGAGAAGGACGGGCAACAAACACCATCGCCACCAGATTTATGTGATAGGCCCTAGTTCTTCACAGTTAGGCTGGTTTTGAGTTCTCCCAATGAATTACGACTTTGGTTTCAGGTAATTGTGCACCTCAACCAATATGATTTCCGTGAAGCGAAGACTTTGTGGTTTGATCTTATGCCGGAAATTACACCAAGAGATTAAATTGTCTTGTCTTTTTGCTTTGAAAATCCTTGTACTTATGAAACTTATTTATCTTTTTTTTACTGTTTATTATTGAGAAGATCTGAATCTGATTGCTTATGCCATATTTGATCTGATGATTTCATGATACCTTTTGACATCAATTTCAATCTCATTTTGAGTCACAAAATCTGTTATTATTTTTTATACCATTTATGAATATTGTTTGTGCTGTGTAAGTAAAAGTGAATGCCCTATTTACAAAATAATATTTGAAAGTGTTATTATAATTATATTACTATAAAAATCGGTTTAAATATATTGTATAGTTATTTATTTTACAAATGTTCATTGTTATTCAATGTGATAAATGCTTTGTACTGTTACATTTTTCTCATGATTTTGCTTATGAATACATACTACTTGTTCTAGAAGTCAGCTTTTTATATTAATCTAGTTTGGTTAATCTAAGATTAATCTTATGATTTTAAAACGCTTTTTATTTATATGCATTTTAAATAAACATGTATAAATTACAAAACTTTTATTGTAAACAAAGACTTATTTAATTTATTTTAAAAAAAATCTTATATTTGGACTACACATTATAATAATGAATGCAGCAGTTACAGGTGACAGTCTCACAATGTTTTAGGTCACGACACGGCAATGTTCAATCATTTCTTTTAAGTTCATCTTATAATTAAAACTAGTTTATCAGCGCTCCATGGTGTTGGGGACAATTTTTTGAGCAATAATTTTCCCATAACCACCACGTCCACCGTCGTAGTCAGTTCTATATTCGTCACGTACCTGCAATGACAGTCTTTGTTAATCAAATGTAATAACTAGAACTGCCTAGTCTAGTAGAATTGAACATAAACAAGTTATAAAGAAAACAACTGCAAAATGTAGTTGTACGCACAAACAACACTGTTATTTCAAAATAGTTTAGGCTCCTACATGGGTTAATAGGAATAGAATAACACACACTCGCAAAACATTACCCTTGTAGGCAACAAAAAAATAATTGCGTGTGGGGTTTAGAAAACGCTCAAGCCTTTTGACTGTCGACGATGCTTCTGTTTTTGTGCTTAATAGGTAAATTTTTCAGGAATTTGTGCATTAGCACACGTAACATAAATATATATAATTATGAAAAAATATATGTGTAGAATAGAGAACCTATTTTTTTCAGTTGCAGATGTGTTCTAGAGGCAAAAATATCAAATTCAAATTCAAAATATTTATTTGTCAAAACATGGTAGGTACACACATATAAAGTAGCATACGTGGTCATAAGAATGGAAACGTATCTCATGTCCTTGCCTGTTACAGTGTACAAATGTTAGTTTTTGTTTAAGTTAAAAACCGAAATTATGTCTATGTTAGAATATTGTTAAAATATATAATGCAAGAAATAATAAGTGAAACAGCCAGCAAAGGGATTCAAAGCAGAAAAGTAGACTTCCATATTCGTGGCAAACAGTTTATGTCTCATGTTTGATCAAGTATCTATCCTAGCAAGCCTCGCAATCGCACCGTGACAAAATCTTGTTACTTTTTGTCATGCATTAATGTGACAATGATATATTCAACTCATTCTTGGATGTACAGTTTCGCCAATCTAGTCTTTTTTTTTATACACTAAAAAGAATCAAATTTTGTCACTTGGCCTGAAGGAGTGCATCTTTGCACCTATAATTATGACAGGGAGTTGAAATGGTTTCGTTGGGCTGCTTGACATAATTGTTATTGACCCACGGGAGCTCATTGATCAACCCTAGCTGATTTGAAGAATATAAATATTTGGGCCCTTTTTGCAAACTAAGCACACTAAACAAATATTGTACTATGCCAGAGACTGATATACATACAAATATGTATACTCAAATACAAATGTTCATAACATGAATGTTTGCTCTAGGTGGGAATCGAACCCATGCGCAAGCGCATAAAAGCACAGAAGGCACCTGCCTTCTGCGCCTGCCAGCCTTCACTACTGACTGGGCCACTGGGGAAGAAAATTGATTCAAAATTATTACTTTTTGATCACCACACCAATTGAAATTTTATGTGAAACAATCAATGGTTTGTTGCCTCATCTCAATTTGTTTGTTCGTACAGAATTATAATTCTGAACATGGATGAATTTCAGACTCAATTTATTACTGGCCCATTGTCCATTTAGAATTATACTGCTAAATGTGGTTAAATTACCGACTCCCTACATTTCTGCCCACAGTAAAACACCAAATGGACAATGAATTGAGATTAATATATAAAACAAACATCGTCCTACATAAAACTACTTATTTTTATTGTAGCACTTTCTATACAATTATAATAAGGATTTTAAAACATTACCTGTCCTCCAGTTTTTCCTCTGCCATATTGACGACCCTCTATAAAGCCAGCATCCCAATCGCATCTTATTATTCTATCATCTAATCTTGTACCATTAATATACCTGGAAGTCAAAACATAAATGCAATTCAAGAAAACTAGACCTAGGTGTTTCTCAATGTAACTTATTCAGAGTATAGATATTACAAACCTCATACAGGCTTCTGAATCTTGTCTCAAATAATATTCAACAAAGCAAAATCCACATGGTGTTTTCTTATACTTGTCTAGACCCATTACAACTCTTCTTATATCACCGCACCGTGAAAATAATTCGTAGATTTGTTCTTCTGTAGTGTAAAACGACAAATTACCGATGTAGAGCGTTGAAGAGCCTCGTAAAAGCTTTTCCTGTTCCGTTCTAGAACCCTGAAACAAAAAATTTGTATATACATTTTCAGGTAACATGAAACAGTCAAAAACACTAGTTAATAACCGCAAATTTTGTTACAATACCTTAAAATGCTGATCACGGTAGGAACTAATTTCAGTTGACGAGTTCATAGAATCATAGCTCCGTTTCATTTTGTAAGCTAGTCTGTAGTTAACTCACAGATGACAATATATTTAGGGCACCTGGTTAACTGGAATTAAAGCAACATATGATAAAAAATACTATCAGATTATTCAGTATTACCCAAATTAAATTTTGTTTTATGGACACGCAGATGGACGCACTACATTCTATTGTGGATTTTGGGATTTTTCGATTCACTGTCACTTGTCAATAATGTCATCATTATTGTCATAGTCATTTTTTTGCTCTTTCCTCTAGAGAAGATTTTGGCGTCGCACGTTGTGCATTTGCCAGTATCAATGTATTGAGATTTTCAAGTAATAATAAATATCACCCAAGTCGTCAAACGGCGGAACCCAGGGCGACCGAGGATGAGGTGGACTGACGACATCAGAAATACTGTCGGGAACGAGTGGATGCGAATAGCGAGAGACCGGGGAGAGTGGCATAAACAAAGGGAGGCCTATACCCAGCAGTGTTTCACTCAGGGCTGATGATGATGATGAAGTCGTCAAACAAGTCAGAGTCAAGCAAAATAAGTAATAAATAAATAAATAAATAAATATTTGGGACATTTTTGCACACACGGTCATCTGACCCCAAACTAAGCAAAGCTTGTGATATGGCTGCCAGAGACTGATATACATACATATATAGTTTTAAATACATACTTAAATAGATATTAACAACCAGATATAGAACAAACACAAATGTTCATCACACAAATGTTTGTCCTACGTCCTACGTCCTACGTCCTAGTCACGGTCAAGTCAAAGTCATGCCCTAGTATTCATAGACCAAGAACTCCGAGACTTTTTGGCTGGAGCCAAAACTCATCTTGACATTGATAATCAATTAAAAACTGACAGAGACATTACTATTTAAAAAAAAAAGTTGTTTTGCCCAAATAGGGTATTTGACTACTTTTGGGAAACTATTGCACATTATTGTCTGATATAAAATAATGTATACTGCATTTATATTTTCTGGATATCAGTCGTATTTGCGATATAAATCGATGTTAAAGTTTGAATAAAAAAATATCGCGCCAAAACGCAGACCTGCGTCATAGCTCCGATCACGTGACTAATTGACGTCACACAAAACAAAACAACTGCAGCCAGGCTGCAAAAGTTTGATGATTAATTAATTTCTAATAGAAGTAATGGTTTATAAATATTGTGTAGTGCCAAAATGTACAAATACTTCCATAAAGACACCGGATAAAATATTTGTTCCTGTTCCAATGCACCCAAAACTCACCAAAACTCGAAAAAAGTGGTTGGAACCAATCTAAGGTTGGAACTAAGTAGCTCGTAGAGAACCCAAAAGTATTAGAGCTAATTCAAGTGTTTCTATGTGCGAAGATCATTTTGAGGTACATATTTGAGTCTATATATTTCTATTATAATTTGTGTTTTTATTGCATTACTATTTTATGTACTGTTACTTTCTTTTTAAACATTGTAAAGCTTGACATAACCTAACAAAATAGTTATATCCACTTGCTACAACATACTTTTTGTACAACTTGATTGAATGTTTTGCTTGGAGAACAATTAAAAATTAATACTGACATTGTAGTTTTTACGTTTTGAGTTCTGCAGCGTAGAAACAATGACGTGGATTATTATTAAAGAAATATGCAACCATAAAAACATTAATTTTGGGTAAGTTACTGCTGTCTGCTTGCACAAAATGTTTCTCCATTCTTCTCACATTTAACCTCCGGAATGTTTTTGGTGAAAATTTCTGGATAAATCGCTCTCAAAATAGCTTTACAACATTAAATTCGCAAATATCAATACAAAATCTGTTTGTTTAGATTTGTGTGACGTCACTAGGGATGAAGCCAGTTACAGACCGTTTTCGATCACGTGATCAAATGTCGAAAATACAGTTATTTTATTCGCGTTTTTTACAAAAAATAAGCATATTTTTATCAAAAAATCAATGAAATATGCTTTTTCATTATGTCATGTTTATGGATGGCGTCAATTGGCATAATATTTTTAATACAGTCAAGTACCCTATTCCATAGATTCAGTATAAGTACAAATTCAAAGGCTAGACTCTGTGGCTAGACTAGTCACTATGGCCATATCGCGTCGTCTTCCATTCTTATAGTGTTATCACACGTATGGATATGGTTGAGGTCAACCGTCAACGGCGTGCGTCCATAGACAATTTGTCTATGGCCGTACCAAATCCGTCCAGTGGGGCGGTCCGTTGCGGTTGAGCATTTTGCATTGTCAATGCGGTTGAGGATGGTTGAGTTCAACCATGTCAGCCCGTCTGGGCAGCGGTCCGCGGACAAATGGCCGTCAGTCGCTAACTAGGAGTAATAGTGTTCCGTGGTCGCTAACGAAACGCTGAAGTGGATGGTCGTGCGTGCTTTTTTCGTACGAGTTTACGATTTTAATAATAAGTTTATTATATTTAAAAAAAAATACGTGATTCGTTCACTGGTATATTATTATGCGAAAATCGTCTTCGTCCAGGTTTTAATATAAGTACTCAATTTTATAGGGCTTAATTCCTCATAAATTCTGCGCTCCTATGAATAAAATGTTGCCCTATATGTTATTTTTGGTCTGTATTATGTATTCGTAATGCGGTAAAAAAACGTTTTTATGTACGTTGGCATATCAGACCTTTGGATCATGGTAATCCCCTGTAATATTATTTCTACAGCTCCTCATTTTTTTTTTTTTGTTAAAATCTTCATGAGCGTGGATTCAATGTCCTTTACTCGTAATATTAATTAGTTTACTTTGTCTTAATAGCGTCAAACAAGTCATAGTCACAGTCAGAGTCAAGCTAAGTAAGTCACGGTCAAGTCGAACTCATGCCCCTGTAAAGTGGTGGAGACTTTACAAGAGGCTCCTATGGAGTTTTGGAAACAACACGAAAAGACACGTTTCACCTCGTTATATCACTTCCCCACACTCGGGCACGTTTACGAGCACTTAATGAATAATAATTCACCATTTAGTACACATTAACACTCGAAAATACACAAGTTTAGGAAAATAATCCAACGAGCCGACATGTTTTTTCCGCGTTGGCGCCAAAACTCTACAGCTCCTCATTTAGACCAGTGCTGCCATAATAGTTTAATAAATAAAATATATCGATTATTGGCTGTACAATCCTGGCTGTGCATTCCTTGCCGTACTATATAGACACGAGCCGATAATTGAAGGCCAGTATTGTATGACATGGATTGTACAGTATGATATTTGGAATCACTGTACATGAATTATTAACTGTGTTTTCCTTCCTGTACATTATCATGTCGGCAAATATCATGCTGTATTATCTATGACATTATAGATACCCCGTGAACTTACCCCCACTCTCAGATAGTTCTGTATAATAGGGTGTTTGACTGTATTGAAAATATTATGCCAATTGACATCATCCATAAACATGACATAATGAAAAAGCATATTTCATTGATTTTTTTATAAAAATATGCTTATTTTTTGTAAAAAACGCGAATAAAATAACTGTATTTTCGACATTTGATCACGTGATCGAAAACGGTCTGTAATTGGCTTCATCCCTAGTGACGTCACACAAATCTAAACAAACTGATTTTGTATTGATATTTGCGAATTTAATGTTGTAAAGCTATTTTGAGAGCGATTTATCTAGAAATTATCACCAAAAACAGTCCGGAGGTTAAATGTTAGAAGAATGGAGAAACATTTTGTGCAAGCAGACAGCAGTAACTTAACCAAAATTAATGTATTTATGGTTGCATATTTCTTCAATAATAATCTACGTCATTGTTTCTACGCTGCAGAACTCAAAACGTAAAAACTACAATGTAAGTATTAATTTTTAATTGTTCTCCAAGCAAAACATTCAATCAAGTTGTACAAAAAGTATGTTGTAGTAGGTGGATATCACTATTTTGTTAGGTTATGTCTTTACAATGTTTAAAAAGAAAGTAACAGTACATAAAATAGTAATGCAATAAAAACACAAATTGTAATAGAAATATATAGACTCAAATATGTACCTCAAAATGATCTTCGCACAAAACAAAACACTTGAAACACTTGAATTAGCTCCAATACTTTTGGGTTCTCTACGAGCTACTTAGTTCCAACCACTTTTTGCGAGTTTTGGGGTCCATTGGAACAGAAACGAATAGTTTTTCCGGTGTTTTATGGAAGTATTTGTACATTGTGGCACTACACAACATTTATAAACCATTACTTCTATTAGAAAATTAGTGATTATCAAACTTTTGCTGCCTGGCTGCAGCTGTTTTGTTTTGTGTGATGTCAATCGTCGCTCGACCGGAGCTATGACGTAGGTCTGCGTTTTGGCGCGATATTTTTTTATTCAAACTTTAACATCGATTTATATCGCAATAAGACTGATATCCAGAAAATATAAATGCAGTATACATTAAATTATATCAGGCAATAATGTGCAATAGTTTCCCAAAAGTTGTCAAATACCCTATTAATGCTCCCACTTCGTCGACTTTGGCTCAAGTTGTTTGCCGGCCACTGTACTTCGACGTTATTCATCAGTGACAAGATTATTAATCCGACTGTTGGAATCTGTATCCATAGTCATTAAATTAAATAATTTAAAAAACGAAACGGTTTCCGTTGTTTGGTTTGGTTTTAGAAAAATGATTTTTCTTTTTTGTTTTCATTAATATCTACATAAAATTGCAATCTACCCGTAGATTAAAGAAAATAGTTGATTATTCAAGTGTCAAGCAAGTCAAACATACATGCTGCAACTAAGTAATCATTAAAAATGTCCCTTAGCGAGTTTGAGTGCCTCGATGAAGAAGTAAAAGAACTTTTACAATACTATAAACACAAAAAAGCCTCAGCATACGAACCGTGTACACTTACAAATTTCAAGGAGTGCCTGATAGGCCTGACTGAGGTAAGTACAAAATGTTGATCAAGAGAATAATACTCTATAAGATCATTGTTATTACCTATGTTGAATAGAACGAATCCGTAGGTAGGTACTTCTTATTGTAATGTTTTTTAATTCGCTTCCAGGAGTTTGGTGTCCTCAATATAAACTACATATTCAACCCGCATATCGACGTAGATAATGACAGCTTGGGGCTCGATGCCCTTATGAAGTTGATTAACGCTGTATGGACATTATTGCATCATTACAAAAATGTATCGTCGAAGTCTGAAAGATTAATGGAGCAGAACAACATTCTTGAACTGAACAATAAGCAGTTAAATGTAAGTACACTCACTCTACCTTATCCATATTAAACAATGTCACCGTCTTGTATTCTCATACAGATTTCACCCTTCAAACTTGATTCCTTATATCTTACCTTATTAATGAACGATGGTGGCCGACAATCTGATGGCACATGGTTTGTTCCTCAGCCCTGAACCAATGTGTGGTACTTATTTTGTTATAAAACAAATAGTTATATGCTGTTTCAATTCTATCGCTTGAAAACAATGAAGTCAAACATCGTGAGGAAACTGGTATGCTTATGAACCTCAAAACTTCAAAAACTTATAACATTTACAAACATCCACTTGGCTACCGTAGTGGATTGGGCCCATGGTGGCATATCCTCTATGAGGCCCTGTGTGCAGTGGGAATATGATAGGCTGATATTGTTGTTTGTAGATGATTGATTACCAGCTACTTCACAAACTGGTTACCACATTAATATAAATGTGTTTGTGTACCTAAGTTTATTCATTCTCAACTTTGTAACTTCTTTAAATGGAATTGAATGAAAGTAGCGGTGGAGGTAGCTTATCCTCTGATTTAACACAAATACTATGTTTTTTTCCCCACAAAAATGGTTTGATCCTGTAGGATATATCAGGTAAAACTGAAGTGCTGCTAGTGTTGATGTAATTGCTATATTTACAGGGAATCATTCAGAAGCTAAAAAATAAATTAAGCATTGAGAAAAATGAATCTAAGGCATGTGTGGCTTCAGCACAAAGGATCGCAGACAGCTCTGATGAGATGCTTCATAAGTTGACAGCAACTCGCTTGAAACTCACTCAGGTGACCAAACAGAAAGAAGCCAGTGAGAGGAACCTACGGAACGAAATAACAAGGCTCAAGCTGCAGAATGATAAATTATTGGACAGAATTAGGACTAAAAGTAAGTAGCAATTGCTCTCATCAATAGTATTTTTTTCATAGTTGACGATTCAAAAAGGTGACTAATTTATTTTCTTAACACATTGATTGTGTTACAAGTGATTTTAGGCTGAAAGCTTTCAAGTAGTGCGGTATGTAATTTTCTGGTTTTGCGCCCTTGCAAGTGTTAATATGTACTCTTATAAGTAATAACGAGACAAATATACTTTTATACACCTTGATTTGAATGTAAACAAAACACTAGGTATAATTTTTACAATACGTCATATTAATCTTGAATGCACCTAATAACAAATGTGTTAATTCAGTGCTGTAGATTTCAGTCATGACTTATACTGCCAAGTCTTATACAGCACCACTGGTAGTGGCGTGTTTAGATTTGCCTATTGCTAGTTAGGGCTAAAGAGCATGTAACTATTGAATGCTATTTTGAAGAATACATGAATACACAAAACAAAAAGAAGTCTCCTACTTTTAACAAAGGATCAGAGGAAGATGTGCACAAAATACTTTAAGAAATGAGCAAATAAATGCCAAGCTGATAAAAAGTGAGATAGGTTATTAATCATATGAATTGAGTACAATTAAGCTGTGCCATGTAATTTTATTTTTTAATTAAATAAACAAATCTGTCTTTCAAAGAAAAAAGCTTTTATAAAAGTTTCCATAAAAAACTAATTCAAAATAAATTATTAAAAATGAACAAAAAAAAAACCTTGAAAAACTATAATAGTATTTTTTTGCGCACACTCTTCTGACGCCAAACTAAGCAAATCTATGGCTTGTAATAAGCAATCAACTTCAACTATTTTTTTTTTTTTTTTTCAGATAGTCCCCCATGTAGCAACACCTGTGACATGACTGTGCAGCAACTAAGAGAGCGGGACAAGCACCAGAGAAATATGATAGCACAGCTGCAGAAAACCAACCAGGAGTTGCTGCGAGAGGTTCTCTATATGAAAGAGGAGCTCATACTGGGAGGCCTGAAACACTACAAGTTAGATGATAAGCCTAAGAAATAGATCCCATCGCTATTGTTATTAAGTAGATTGTAAACAAGGAGAAAGTTTAAGATCATTCAATTTTGATCGGGTGTCACGTTCCTGTCACAACATCAGTGACCCTATAAATAATCTTGAGGGGTACAAATAAAATAAAGACATTTAGAAACCACCGGGTTACCAATATTGATTGAATAGTGATTTACTAAGTCTCAAAGAGACATGTTACAAATATTTTTTGCCTCAATCTAAAATTATTACAACTATTTAATTCATCTATCTCACAAAATTATCAAAATAGTGACACTCGTAAAATTTATTAAATGTTTCTTATTGGCATAGTCTCTTGTCTTGATCATTGATTAATGAGCACAATTATTATCTCGAAAACTATGATGACTATCACTGTAATAACAAAGCAATAGAGGTGTCGTAGCACGATCGTAAAATTGGCTATATTGTTAAATTCTTTAAATAAACATTTAAAGCGTTCACTTTTGGCAATATGATTATAGTGTTGAGTTGTAGGGTACATTTGAATAAAAGGTAAAATTATTAGGAACTTAAAATTTCCAGGGCCCCGATTCTACTAAAGAAATTGTCTTTAAATTGTTATTGTTGCGATTTTAATTGTTAAAGATCTGCCTCAAAATTGACAGTTTTAAATATTTTTTATACTTGAAAAATACAACCACCTAATATTATAACTTAGAGTAAAAAAAATATTAAAAACTGACGATTTTGAGGCAGTTATTTAACAATTAAAATCGCAACAATTACAATTTAAAGATAATTTCTTTAGTAGAATCGGGGGGCAGGTTTATTGCTCACTTGCACTGTCATCAGACAAATAATTAATTAATGTTATTGTAAAAACATCATCACTGTTCGCAATTGAAAAACCAATCAACACTAGCGCCATTACTGATGCAAACTGCAACTATTCTGCAATCGGGCTAAATGTTTTTAGCAGGCCATATCGTGAACCAAGTTTTATGTTAGTAAAATCGATAAACTATTGGTATTTTATAAATTAGGCCAGGGGAACATCCTCATGTTGGCTGGCAATACACAACTCACATTTAATGAAATGGCGCCGTTCCATGGAATGACCAGGCCTTTTTATGATCTGCCAATTCTACGATTGGGCTATGACAAAACGGTTGATAGACAAACGTGAAAAATGTAGGCCTAAAACGAATAAGAGTAAAATACAATATAGATTATTTTGAATAACAATACTGAATATACTTATTTATCAGTAGCTATATTGCATTGTTACACCTAATATTAAATCACACACAATATGGACGATGTCAATTTGATAACAATACTGAACATACTTATTTATCAGTAGCTATGTTTAAACACATGAGATTAAAACACACACAATATGGATCATGTCAGTTTGATAACAATTATTAAAATACTTAAATATCAGTAGCTATATTGCATTGTTACACATAATATTAAAACACACACAATATGGACCATGTTAGTTTTATAACAATACTGATAATATTTATCAGTAGCTATGTTGAATTGTAATTAAACACATAAGGTTAAAACACATACAATATGGACCATGTCAATTTGACAAAAAATACTGAAAATCAAATTTAACAGTTTTAATGTCTCAGAGTAACACAAGAATAATATAGGTTCTGTTAAACAATGTTTTACCAAAGAAAAGACATCTATCTAATTCCTATATTTTGTTTGTTTTTAATAGATACTAAAGTTTACTTTTAGAGTTTGTTCAACTTAATTAATCCCGCCGAGCGGTCCAGCGGCATTTTTGGGATTTGACTAAATTTCATAAATTGGCTATCAAATATTACTTGAAACACGCGTCTGCAACGCTAGGAAAATTGTAAAAAAATAAACAGATATAAATGTTATCGTAAACAAGCGTTTGGCGCTTAAATCCTCGTTTATCTTAAACGTCAGGGTTATAACTTTAAAAGACTTCATAAAAGAGAGGTCCCGCAATTCGATCTATATTTTTTAACTCATATTATTTAAGAGTAATTGTAACTTGCTGTGATTAGGCAACTATGAATAAGTCGTGCTTAATCCAAGCGACTTAAATGGTAATTAAAAGAGCCAATTGTTTTAGGTTGTTCCCGACGGTAGTAGGTAATTAGGTATACTACCCATGCCAACCACCCATTTTAATACAAATACAAAGGAATGAAACCACTAATAGTTATTTATGATACAAGTGCGGTAAGTTGGTTATTACAAACGAGTAGACGAATGTAAGCCCGAGACGAAGTCGAGGGCTTACCATAGTCACGAGTTTGTAATAACCAATCCGCACGTGTGCCATACAACGTTTTACAACACATTTGCGAGAAAAAAGGCTACAAATGAAACAATTTTATTATTTTGTTTATAACTTAATATCAGTCACAACAATAGTTTCTATAATATAATAAGAAAATGGCGCGGACATGCACATAGCGCCACTATCACGTGGTGAAAATTAGAACTACATCTTTCGTCTCATTTTCTCTTTAGTATTAAACTGAGACAAACGTATTGAGCATAAGCGCTTCCAAGGAGGCTTGATCATTCAGCTTATTTATTCTCCTAATATGAAACTCTTTTGTGGAATTCTTATGTAATTATGATGGAAGTTAAAAAAATACCGTAAAGTACACGCACGGTGCTATACATCTGAGCGTGCGGACAAATTCATATCCGCACGCTCCGTTGTATGATCCGTAATGTTTAACTTTCGAACGATGTATACAGGTTTTATTTATATTACACGGGAATTACTCACGTAAGATTAAGCCGGTCACTCCGACTATAGTTTCAACCGCATTAGGCAGTCTAAAAAAAAACCAAAAAAAAAAAAAAAAAAATGTGTGAAAACCACTTCAGTTTCTATAATAAGATGTATACAGGCTTCGTAAGTGCACTTTTTGAGCAAATGTGTTGTAAAATAATTTAGCGACTGGAAATTATGTAGTTTCACTACAAGGACCTGTACAAAGTTCTCTTAGCTAACAGTGGAGGTCACTATTGAGAAATATCTAATAAGGAAACAAGTATATAAATTAATATTTTTAATAACCCCCGAGAAAAGAGCTGATAATCATGAAACGGCTGAACAGACCCCCGATTCTACTAAACAAATTGTCTTTAAATTGTAATTGTTGCGATTTGAATTTTTAAATAATTGCCTCAAAATTGACAGTTTTTTTTTTTATATACTAAGTTATAATATTAGGTGGTTGTATTTTTCTAGTATAAAAAATATTTTTAACTGACAATTTTGAGGCAGTTATTTAACAATTAAAATCGCAACAATAACAATTTAATAACAATTTCTTTAGTAGAATCGGGCCCAGATTTCATAAATCATAGCTGAGAAAATTCTCGATCAACTCTCATTTCAAATAAATAACTAAATCAAAATCTGTTCAGCCGTTTGGGAGCTACGATGCCACAGACAGACACAGATACACACGTTACACTTATAACAGCCCTCTTTTTGCGTTGAGCGTTAAAAAGAGATCTGTTGGGAGGGGTTGCATATTAGGATTACCTAAATAAAAAAATCCTCAATCGTCGGGAATAACGCTAGTTTTAAGAATGCTCTACTAATTTGGCACATTGTGATAATTTAAGTAATGATTAGAATGTAGTAACCTCAGACTGACTTAGTTAAATAAATTGTCTTTTTATCATTAAAAAACTAATTTTTACATGAATACAGTGTTTTAAAATAAAATAAGATATATTAAGATTTTCTAATAAGTAGTTAATTTTTGTGATCTAGTAGCGAAATATGCGAATTAAAAGTACTAAAAGTTTGTAATTCTCATTCTAACTTATCAATTTGTTGAGAATAATTTTCCCATACAATCAGTAGGCATGCGAACTTGTGGCGGTACTTCTGTTGACGCCATTCCACTATAATAGTAAACGACGCGCGACACTATGACGCTTAATCAACAACGCAGCTTGGAATACGTTCGTAGAATTAATTATTGGGGATACCAATCGGCGTGTACATACTGGACAGTGGACACTTGCGTGAGCGCGCCATCCGCGCCGGCACCATAACATCACATAGACGACGCACTCTATTCCGCGCACCGTGGTCTGTGAATCACTGTGCAGTGCGCATGATCATTCCCAACTCGAGCGTCAAACTGCGCGCGCGCCTTGTTTCTACTAAAACCATCGCGCTATCGTGAATTTCTACAAGATTGATAAGATCATTATATCACATTGATAAGAATCGTCAAGGACCGGCTCACTCGATCAGTCTAACACCGATATTTCATAAGTAAAGATTGTTATTAGTTCAGTGTTTAAACATTCAGTGAACAGTGAATATATTAGTGCATTAATTTATCGGATGTCGCGGCGCACACCATGGGGACGTCGAAGAGACTGAAGATAACCGTGGTCGGCGATGGTATGGTCGGCAAGACCTGTCTACTCTACGTGTACACTAGAAACGAGTTTCCAGAGGAATATGTTCCCACTGTGTAAGTACCTATTTCTAGTAAATTAGATTTGTTACGGTAAGCTTCTAGGCAGGTGCGACAGCGACCGTCTGGGTCAACAAGGCTGCTCACCGCGACGTGCGCCCGCGCCGCTTCATTAGCATAGAGATGCGGTAACATCGTTATCATTATCATCTTAGTATAGGTATATATTGTGTCGTCATCTAGCGGATTCCCTCTACAATGTTACTGGCTATAGGTACAACAGTGTCCTATTTCAGATTACATATACAGCAGAGGTTTCCGATGCAATGTTTTCCTTCATGTATTCACAAACAATAACCAACCGGTTTACCACATCAGTGAGTCATATGTGAAGTTGTTATTTCAAATGTTTCTGTAAGTTTCTATACTTTGTTTAGCGTAAACTTGATTTAACAGTTTACCTTGGTCATCATCGTCATGAATAGGGAAGGAAGCGACGATGAATCGTTTTAATATCTTACGTCACATTAAAGTCCGGGACGGAATGACTAACTGAATTATCGCAAAGTATTTAGCGTTACTATATCGATAGCTCATGTTATTAAGGTAAATTAGGTAAATATTTTGTGTTATGTAATTTAGATAATTAAATGTACCTAAGTAATTTAAAAATATAATAATCATAATAGCTTAAAAAACTAAAATACTTGCTTGAGTGACACGTTAAAACAAACCAAAAGACCCCAAACTCGTATGGCCATTACACTCTAAGTTACGAGGCACTGATGGCAGAGCCTGAAGGTCCACCAAGGACCAAGTGGAAATATTGGTATGGGACTTGTTAAAACAAACCAAATGACCCAAACTCGAGGGGTGTACTAGTAGCCAAGGGTTCCACTATCCATCTGGCTCCATCATCTGATCAGTTCGATGGAACCAAATTATTGTATTTTCATCCGAATTACATATAACTACCTGCTACCTCTCCGGGCTGACAAAGCACCGTCAACACCGCTAGTGTTGGAGGTGACCATAGGCAGCGGTTTCTGCTTATTATCAGGCGGACCGCAAACTGTTGCTCTGTTTATACATACACTAGCGACCCGCCCGCCCGGCTTCGCACGGGTGTAATTTACGTGCGCAGCCGGTGCCGGTCGCTAGTTATTCATATTATATAAATTATATATATAAACCTTCCTTGAAAATGTATCTAACTGATGGTGAAAACTGCATCAAAATCCGTTGCGTGGTTTAGGAGGAGTTAGCGGCCATACAGACAGACAGACGCGGAAAGCGACTTCAATTTATACTATGTAGAGATAGAGAAGAGAAGAGATATATATTTTAAATACATACTTGTAAAGTTTCAAATCGTTACGACAGTTTGAAGTATATTAAAATCGATTTCTAATATTGTTATTTACAAGTGATGATAATTTAAACCGTGTAAAAAAAGGGAAAAATATACTTCTGAATTTTGTAGGCCATTAATTCATAAGGCATCAGCTACCTAATGAGTCTATCATTAAGCACGGATTGTTATTTAATCTATCGGAGACCGTGTGTCTGTGACTGGTGACTGTCTATACACAAATATGCCTTAATTGTGTAGAAAATTATTACAGGAAAAGGCTTAGAATAACTAGGGAAAAGGTATGATGACATATCTAAACAGTCTATATATACATATACAAAGGGCGATGTGTGTGTGTATGTATGTATGTATGTTCCCTATGGACTCCGAAACGGCTGGACTGATTTTGACGAAACTTTCACTGGCAGATTGCTGATGTTATATAAGGAGTATGCAATCCCCGTGGATGAAATCGCGGGGCGCCGCTAGTGCTCTATAAATTAAGAGCCGGAAATATACATCGCTCGCACATTAAAATAGAATAAAAAATCACTTGCTTGGAGTTAAAAATAACTTCGTTCTTTAAAATAACATTCCAAATATTTTTAAAAGCTATTTTTAAGTATTTTTTTTTTTGACAATTATATAGAAATATTTTCTTTTTTTATCGCCGGAAAAATTTAGAACATCAACATGAAAATTGGTTTAAAACATAAATTTGCAACGTTATTATAAAGATCATGCGCAATTAATACAAAAACGCTTTATTGATACCACAAAAAAAAAACAATCTACCAATAGTATTTTTTTAATTAAAACTTAGAGCTTTTTTGTCATACAATTTTTTGAAAGTACGAAATATATCTCTAGCTAGTTTGCGGAACGAGATTTAAAAAAAGGCAAGGTCTCACTACCGTGTAAATGGAGCCCCGTACCCCGTGGCCGTCGTTTTAGTAAAAAGGGGTAATGTAGATATTAGCAGGGTTGTAAGATAATAATTAACCTTAGAAATATCTACATTTCCTTCAAACCTCGTTTATACCCCAATTTCGATCACCTCGTTGGTAGGCACCAAGTTTAAACTCAGCGCCCTACTAAGATGACAGCTCGGTTCGAAACAAGCTGCATACCGTTTCGCATAATTAGCCGATGAAAGACACTGTGAGTGATGTAAAGTGTTAATTTTATCGTCCACGCGACAAACATATTTTCGCGGACGGTGGACCGTTGGCCCATATAACATGACGGTGACACCTACTTAGCATTGCGAGCACTATTTATAAAGACAAATGCGCACCGGCATTGTTGTATTGTATTTGCAAGAACCACGGCCGCTTCCTTCTTTTAAAACGGGACGGACGCCTACGGCAGCAAACATTTCGATAAAATATCAAATGCATTGGCAATAGTTTATTTCAATGCTCGTCCAAATTACTTGATGAAAATGCTGCTGTTATGAGTCCGTAAATAACAGAAATTATTTTTACTTATGTCAGGCACTACGTAATCCTCTTGAGATTAGGAATTTTTTATTTAACCTATAACTGCTAGGCCAAGTTATCCCCAATTTCCTGCCATAAATCCCAGTCCTCATGCAAACCTCTCACGAATGAGTCAAGATAACGATCTTGACTCATTCCTGCGCCAGCGTTTCCTAGTTGTCGTCCATCAGGCACAGTGATGGACGACGATCTCAGATTATTAGTCCATCGGTCCGCATACGCGCCACGAGATTAGGAAAGGTTTTTCGAAATCATGCAAAATAAGAAGGGGTAGGACGTATCGGTGATAGGTATAGCCGCGCCACAGCGCCCTACACCGTACCGAACCCACATTCTTTAAGCGTCTAGATAACTTCGAGAAATTTCAATGAATATATTATAATCAGTTGAACTAATTGTAGGTTCGACAACTATGTGGGCCACATCACCGTGGACGGTGAAGAAGTCGAGATGGCGCTATGGGACACGGCGGGACAAGAGGACTACGAGCGACTGAGGCCCTTGTCATACACACATGTACGTTGAATAGTACTAATGACCTATTTTTGGGAATATTTTGGGTAACAAAAAATATTCCTAAATAGGTAGGTACCTAACTACTTACTACCTACCTAACTATTCCAATTAGGCAGTACTACTACAACTACCAGATAGATTACTCATACAAATGTCCAGACCAGACGTCACGTCGCGATGCTGAATTATCACTTTTTGAGGGTATGTTTGAGTAGTAGGTATGTGTAATGTTTTGTAAATGATAATACAATTTAGACATAAATCAATGTAGTTTATTATACGCCATCTTTATCGCTAAGTGTGTTGACACAGTGTGACCATTTATACAAGTCCTTTCATTGGTATTGCCAACTACTATAATTAACATCTCACAGTATGTATGTTGAGGGTTTTTGAGGGTAGACCCACACATTTCCCCCACCCACATTCACCCATTTTATACCTACATTTGGGTTGGTAGCGATCTACTACTCTATCCTAATCCACACGAAAAATCAGGGTGAAACATAGTGGTAACAGACGTGACGGATTTGGTTGACGGACAGCCGCCGTCCGACCAACGGGAGAGAAAGGGAAAATTTTCTCTTTCAGACGGCGATCCGGCGTACCAAATCCATACGTCTGTTAGTACCTACTTTTATAATGAAAAATTCGGTGTTATACTTGCCAACTTGCCGTTGGTAGAGTAGACCTTTAGAGAGGAAAATTTTCACAGCATCCACCCTACATATCTAATGGTACCCCCATAATGGTTGTCTGGAAAAGATCGCTCTTAGCGATAAGGCCGCCACTTGTGGCACTAGCTCGTAAGTGTTTTCTATCTGTTTATAATTTTTATTTCTGTTGTACACAATAAAGAGTTTCTATCTATCTATCTATCTACATAATCCTTCATATCAGCTAAAAAGTTTGTCACCATGCCCTAGTCAACTGCTCTCACAATATTGTAGTGATAGGATAGTAATAAAACTGACTGTTTTTCAGACCAACTGTTTCCTGGTATGCTACTCGGTCGGAAGCCAGTCTTCTTACGAAAACGTAGTTCACAAGTGGTATCCAGAGTTAAAACACTTCAGTTCATCAGTACCTATTGTATTAGTAGGTGAGTTCTGTCACTTCTTTTCCTTTCTTTACAAGTCGTCTAGAAAAGGGAGTATAGATAGCTGCAGACATTTTGAAAATGGACCATGACCGCACACTAGTGGATTTTTTGATTTCTTTGGGGGCCCGAAGTGGTTCGAGGGAATTTCGACCGCGCAAGTCCGCGTGATTGGTTTTAGTGTGTTCATTTGCTCGTGTACAAACGCCAATTATTCCCCTACTACGCTCACCGAATACATTGCTCCTACAGTAACTATTACCTAGATGATACATGTATTTAGGTACCTATCCGTTTTTCACAATAGTGGCAACAATGCATTGTTACTATTATGAAAACCCAATAAGTAATTGTTGTGTCGTCTATTGTACTATGACGTCGATTCATTCTTTTAATTATTTTTGCCTACGGACAACAACAGGAAGTAAAAATCTAAAAACCATTTCTAACTCATACGTAAAACTTATGTCTTCTGTGGTAAAACTCAAGATAGGTTCGAAAGTCAACTCACATAACAGACAACTCGAGCGTTCTCTATCTTCCGCGCATTTGAACATTTTTGAAGCTATCAAACCAAGACATTTATTTGTCAGAACATGCATACAATGTAGCATACAGGGTCGTACAAATGGAAACGTATCTCATGTCCTTGCCAGGCGCCGCGTAAAAATTAAGGTTTAAAAAAAAACATATTTAAAATCTAACCTGTACGAATAAAGAACACAACATAACATCGTGCGGTAAAATTGCGTTTTGATTTAAACAAAATTTTAAACTTAAAAACTGAATAAATAAGTTACTAGAGTTGATTTTTAAGTTAGTTTAAGTATAATATTCTTTGAATCAAGATCTTTTAAAAAAACGGAACAATTTGATACATAATGTTTTCTATGTGCGTACAGTTTAGAATAAATACTCCACCATCGTACATATTTCTAAACAATTAAAATAAAATAAATTACTTTAAAAATAATAACAGTACATTCAATCATTTTATATATTCAAAAATGTCAAATTTCGCGAGCGAGATATGCACGAAGCATTTAATGGCTCTTAATTAATGTAAAATAAAATTATATCGCCTATGTCTTACACCTGACCAAATAGCGTAAAAACGTACTATTACTGAGATATCTCAGCAACCAGTGTCAATCGAAACTGCGGTTTATTAGAGCAAAGATCTATAACAACAGTTACTTTAAGTCGAGACTGTCTGGAACCGATCTACAAATCATATAAAAAAGGGAAGTAAAAAATAGCACGTTATTTTCACATTTGCTAAATAGTAATTAGCGATCATTAGCAGAATGGGGGTGTTAATGAGGAAGCTCTTAATTGTACTTTTATTTACGTGTTGCTAACTCCTTAACTCTATTTATAACTGGACGGCCGGTAGGATTCGAACTTTCCCTTGGGTATAAAAGCTAAATTTCTTACATGAAATACATATATGTATATTAAACTGAACCTCTTTAAACAATTATATTGTTCAAAGGAGAAAGGTTCGAGGGAGGGAGAGAGAGAGAGAGAGAGAGATAACGTTTTTATGCACTACTGCACTCATGCACTAGACTCTAGTGCATAAGAGTGCATAAAAACGTTTACTCTCATAAAAAGCAGTTTTAGTCTGCTTACCCCGGGCATTAACAATATTTTACGAGCATAAGAAAAAAAAAAAAAGATTATTGGAAAACATTTTCTCTTACTTAAAGTATGTTATGTCTACTATGGCATATTCCATGTAACTTGGCGTATCTTTACTAAAATTAATTTTATATTGTTTTCAGCAACAAAAATTGACTTGAGGTCGTCAGATCAAACAGTAATCACAACACAAGAGGGAAAGAAATTAAAAAAGAAAATTCGGTGAGTACTGAGAATTCATGATCGCTTTTAGATATTTCAAGTAAGGATTTAAGGGCAGCTGTATAAAAAATTTGCTGACAGAGGTTTATTTTCAAGGTCTTTAAAGTACTATATTTGTTGTCATTCCTATAAGCGTGCAAGGTCAAGCACTACGTAAGTCTGAAGTCTGTGGTAAGACAAATTCCGGTAACTGATATTATTTGCCCTAAATGATAACGCTGAGACTAGGTACTCTAGGTATCAAATCTAGATTTGAGATGGTAATGCCTGGAAATAGATTCTTATACACAAATATAAGTAATCTTTAACACAAAAAAATACCTTCACATGGCAATTTAATTAATACTTTTTTTTTTTTTTATTATTATATATATATATATACATATATATATATATATATATATATATATATATATATATATATATATATAATAGGTCTACGTTTGGCCAACAACTCGCCTGACATTCTTCTATCACAAAAGTGCGACACCGTTTCATGGTTGATATACCGAAAACTTGAACGAAGCGCTTTGATTTCACTTTTATTGCGTGTAGGCTGTTTCCACATTCTGAATGGGTGTTCCCCGATAGTTACAATCTGGGTGTGTTTAAGTCACGATTGAATCGGTTCCTTCTAGGCAAGTGTGCTCCATCGTAGACCGCATCATCGCTTAACATTAAGCGAGATGGTGCCTAGCGCAATGCATTTTTTTTAATGCTGCTTTATCTACTTACTTAGAAACGCAAGATGAACTATGTCAGTTGGACCAATGGTGGTACGTTATTTTTGAGAGAAAAGAGACGTCTTAGCCACCTGGCTCCAGCGAAAAGTTACGCGACCGCAAACCGTATATCGGCGCGTTATGGTTCACATTCACGTAATTCCCGTAGTCACCTAAAATAACGGAAAATCAAAGGTACGGGCCCAGGTCCATGATATCAATCTCAAAAACAAATAAATAAACATTTTAATAAACTCTGCGATAATGTGTTAAACAATACGAATGAAAAGCGACAAGGGTTATCTGCGCCGGCAGCCGCGCTATCGCGCTTATCGACGTCGATAACACGAGCTGATATCGCGACGGCAGGCAGTGTTAAATAAATCGCCTAATATTGTTATCAGTAAAAGGGAAATGCTTTGAGTAACATTGACCTTAGAAAGTAAATTTGGTCAACAAAAAACCGATTTGTTACAGCTCTTCTATCTGTGCATAAAGCTTTAACCGACTTCAAAATAGGATAAAGGTTCTCAATTTGATCCTTGTTTTTTGTATACGAAAGCGCGAGAGCAGTCAGTATTGGCTGATCCGTGTATATACACTTACTACAAGTTCTGGGATAGAACTGTACCAAACATTACACACGACGTAATTTTAGTTTAGTCGTCGTTGGTCAAATGGTGCATTGGGAATTGATTTATAAACGTTTCCACACTCGCCAAACTGCCAGTCGGTGTCGGGAGCCGAAATTTTGAATTGTCTACTAAAAACATTTAGATAAGTACAGCGGTCGAACACTAGAGAACTAATCAAACCATTTATTTGTCAGTAACGACGTGCTTTTTCCCATGTATAAAGAACAACAGGTGCCACCATTCGTGATTTTTCTGTTCAGGCGGCTCTTCCCGTCCGCAGCGCTTTCGCTCGCGCATTTTTACATTATTGAAGATCTATAAATCACTAAATGTAAAAATTTGCAAAAACGGACAACACCAAGTTTTGCTGACTACCCATATCATAACATTACAACAAGGCCGTGCCCGTGGTCCACCTTCTTAGTTCACCTGGGTGAACCACGGGCACTAAACAAAACAAATGTTTATTTCGATTCTTTAAATTTCGATCTTTTAATTTGACGGCGAGGTGTCGTTCAGTGTGGAGGTTAAAGGGGGAGGCCTATGTTCAGCAGTGGACGTCTTCCGGCTGATGATGAATTTGACGGATAAAATGGTAACAAGTAAATTTTTGCTTGTTACCGTCACGGAACACTTTTACTCCTACCGGAGGTTACCGTGTTACTCCGTCAAATTTAAAGTTCTAAGTCCTCCGTCAAATTAAATATCAATATTTTTTTGTGATAGCAAAATATCGTTGTCACTTTTTGCAAATCACACCCGCACTCAGAGACGTTAGGTACTTAAGTTAAGGAATACTATGGGTCCCTTTAGGGTATATACAAGATCTTTGAGGAATACTTAAAATTGCTCTGTCAACTTCTCGTTGACGGAAATTATCACACATGAAAACGAGACAGAGCAATTTTAAGTAATAAGGCTTAAGTAACGTCTCTGAGTGCGGCTGTTACTTATTTTATATCTTTACTTTATATCAAAATGTGCGAGCCTTACAGACACCTTAAATGGGTGTAGTTTATTATTAGAACTTGTATGGAACACGTGCGTAGACGAATCGCTATTTATTAAGAGTAGAGAGTAGAGTGGGTAATGTGAATTCGTCCCTTTGTCCTACATGTTCTTAGCCGTTAACACTTGCACGTTGACGTCATTTTCGCAAAAACTTTTCTAGTGCAATGAATAACTGGCAGTAAGTCAATAAAGGAAAATGTATGACTTATTTCTACGTCACCGCAGAAGTACACTCAGACTTAATACAACGCATTATTTCACAAAATACGATATCAAAGATCGTGTGTTTCCTACATCTCATTTCTTTCTATGGTGGTTTCTTATCGTGTTTTTAACCCCCGACGCAAACAGAGCGGTGTTTTGTATGTGTATGTAGCATCGTAGCTCCCAAACGGTTGACCGATTTCGAATTAGTTTTTTTGTTTGAAAAGTGACTTGATCGAGTCGAGAGTGTTCTTAGCAATGATCCAAGAAAACCTGTTCAGCCATTTGAAGATTATCGGCTCTTTTCTCGGGGTTTAAAAAACGCCCACGCTTGCCTTGAAGAAACCAATTCACTCGTGATTTAAAGACGCCCTGGTTGTAACTATCGGGGAACACATATCCAGGCAGCGCATTCCACAGACTACCAGTTCGCACAATAAAAGTGGAATCAAAGCGCTTCGTACGGGTTTTGGGAATGTCAACCATAAAGCGGTGACGATTCTTCGTCACTCTAGCAGTCCGATAGAAAAAATGGGCAGGAGGGAATTAGTCCGATGCACACTCTGAAATGTATCCGATAAAAAACTATGGGTCTATGGGTCCCATGTAGGTAGCTATAGTAAAATATCATGTTTTAGTGTTATTTTAATGAGTATTACGTCTCTATTGGTAAAACCTCATTGTGTATATTTGTGTTTGTTCTAGTGCCGTCCAGCTAGTAGAATGCTCAGCGCTAGAAAGAGTAAACATGACCGAAGTGTTTGAAGAGGCAGTTCGCGCCGCTCTCAAGAAGAAGCACGTCAAACAACGCACCTGCAACTACCTTTGACCGACTTATTTACGTAAATGATATTATTGCGAAATATTGTATAGGCTCAATGATCAATGAGGGCGAAATAAGAAACCTAAGTCTCCACGACTATTGGTTATGTAATATAAATTATTAATAGTTTAAAAAACTACGGAAACACGTTTTGTGTAATTTATTTGACTCGTTAAAACAAACCAAAGGATTCCAAAGTTGAGGAGTTTATTAGTGGATATTGTAGAGTTCTACTAATTGCCTCCTAGCTTCATCATCAGATCAGTTCGATGATGCCAAATTATTGTATTGTCATCCGAATTACATACTGGGTTACGCGGAAAGGGTGTACTAAGGCGAAAGGGGTCCATAGTACACATAATTATAAACAACTTTTACTATGGGAGAAACTCTGAAATAGTAAAAAAATATCAGCTGTTTCATAGACGGTCATTGACACTCGACAAAATGTATAGAACAGCTGATAATTTTTCGCGGCTTTAGGGTTGATCCCCTAGTAAAAAAAACATAATGAAGAGTATAACGGACCCCTTTCCACGTTACCCTGTATACTTGCAAAGTTTTAAATCGATACGACAATTAGATCCAATTAGAACTAAGTAAAAATCAACTTAGGATTTGTTAACATAGTTCGTTGGTTACCATTAAAACTATGTAGGTACGCTCAAACTGTTTGTTAAAATAATGTTGTTTTGCTCACTTGCACTTAACAAATCTAAACGATACAATACTTTGTGCCAATGGTGACAATACTGTTGGTACGGATTTAGTATCTATTTCCATCCAGGAATGCGATGATTTAACAGAACAGTTTTGCTACCTTTTTACCTTACCTGTTTCACTGTACATATTCATGCATACCAGTAACTGAGTACAGGATCTATTAAACAGCTGAATTAACTTGTTAAATTGTCATAGTCGCGTTATCTCGAAATTGTCCTACTTTCGAGAGAATCCCGTCAACGAGCCGCGAGCCGCCCACGACTTCCTTCTTTACTATCAATGGAAAGCGATACTTTACTCTGGTGCTACAATACATATCAATGTACTGCAGAATAAGTTTTAACGAAATCGGGCATAGTTAGAAAATTGTACTTTGCAGCAATTCGTTACCAGGAAAACATGGCATGGAAAATTCCTGTTTTACCATACTCACTCGGAAATAATTGTATTTAATGTCCGAAAAGTGAGAACAAAGCTATTTATGTACATTATCTAACACATGATTTGGGAGAAAAGAGGTGGTACGATAGTTTGTATCTTTAAATAAAAAAAATAAACCATCTATTTAATTATTCATTAGAGTGCTTTTCATGAAAGAAGTCCCCCAGACGCGGCGCTGTCATCGCGTATCAATCACTATCAGTATCATTTCTCGAGTAGAACTTTAACAACTTTTGGCATCGTACACGACTCTTTAACGATGGAAAATTAATAAAAATCTCACTAGCGTCCAAACACAGTAACAACACCTGACAACTACAACATGGAAATTTAGTTCCGCTGTTTGCCGTGGGACTTCTTTCATGAAAAGGAGTCTACATTTTATTTTGTGGTTTTCATTTTTCGTGCTCACTGCAAACTCTAGATGGTCATGGCCAAATTTGATTGAAATGAAAGAGTTTAATCTAAGACGATATGAAAAAATACTTTAAAAATATCAGAAATACAGACAAAATTTATGATTTTTTTAATTTCGTTTTTGTTTCTAATAGTATTTTTTGCGCGCCAATTGCAATAATTTTTTCTAATATATCCCTGCAGAGCAGAATGTTAGATAAAAACTCAGTCATGCCAATCTTTAGAAAAAGTTTCATCGGAGGAGGTTCTTATTGTGTTTTAAATATATTAACATACAATATTATACAAATATCTTCGAGGGTATGGTAAAAAGCATTATACATCACTTGGGGTAAACTACAGATTTTAAACTCTGATGAATTACGGCCCTAGCTACGCTCGTGCCGCAAATTACACCCTCGTTAAAATTCTTTTCGTTTACCCTCGCGTAAAGTAATTTACTATTTTGGTTCTCATCAGGAACCATTCTGTTTATGATCACAATTTCGTATTAATTTTATTTTACACAATTATGTTCAGTATTTAAGTAGGAAAACCGTCATGTATAATATTATTTACAAAATGCTAATTTTAAGTTATTGTAAACATTCCGATTGTAGAGTGTATTACGTCATGTATGGATTTACACACAATGAATCATTATTGAAATTGATACTAGTTACCGCATCTAATGTTTGCACTTACCTACCAATAGTTATGTACCAAAAAATCGGGTACATCCCGTTTGGTAAGACTCCCATTTGGTAAACCACTTGAGATACCTACTAAAAAGTTGCGTTTGGTAACTATTCTCTTTTCCATACAAGAAGTTTCGTTTGGTAACCTTTTAAAGAATTCTATGTAATATATCCCATTTGGTAAACTTTCAGTAGAAGTTAGTACAGTCAGGATAAAAAGAAATAACACAATAATAAAAAAATAAAAACATTTAATCACAGATCATGCTAATTTTTAATCTAAAAGATTAAAACTTTTCATAAGACAAGCAACTAAGTCTAAGTGAACGTACAAATAAACACACATATTATCATAGATTTAAATACATTACTAAGTCATATTTGACTTATAATGTAGATACTAAACTACTACAAAAATTCCGTTTTGACAATACACTTAACATCAATTACTTTTTCTCAAAAATCACAGATAGTCAGATTTGACTCAAAACCAACAGCTAGCCAATTATTTTTCGTAAGGAAACGAAAGTCAAATGCGACTTACTAAACATCTTAACTTCAGTGGTGGATTCAGGATTTCATTTGGGGGGGCCATTTTGGATTTAATTGTGGGGGGGGCATTCTGACAAGGTTCGAAGGAATCAAATCGAAAAATTTAGTTGAATGTATGGAATTGCTAGGTGTTTTGGGGGGGGGGAGTAGAGGCACTGTAAACTGGCATAATATCTATAAATAAGTTTCATAAAAAAACACTGATTATTAGCATGTATTATAAATTAAACAACAATCACAGATTTGACTTTTCTAAAATCAGACTTTGCCGAGTACAAACGAATGAAAATATAAATATGACCTTAAAAATCAGTCATAGAGTGATGGAGGTAATTTTTGATATTGTTAATAGCAATTTTCCAAACATTTTTTTATTTATTTTGGTAAACTTCGATTATATTCTCAATTCTTATGTCATATTCTTCGTTTTGCTATACTTTCTCCCATATCATGAATCCTAGAAGAAATTTTATTTTATTTATAATTGCGTTTTCCAAGTATTTATTAAGAGACGTGTAAACAAAAAACTATTAATTATAAATGATAGAAGTACCTCTGTAGTTGATGTTCATACTGCTCAATATCTACTACTAATGTTTTGAAAATTAATAGTATTGATGGCTTATTTCAAATTTTTCTGATAAATCTTGTATTCCATGACTCCATGAGGTTTGTTGTACGGTGTCTTTGCCTGTAGCAGCACCAAATATCCACCATATTTTCATATTTCCAACCACTGACCCACGAAGTAATCATTGAATTTATTTATATTTTCATCGTTATAGCTGTAACAAATTAAACCAAAAGTAAATAAAACCACTTATTTTCTAATGTACGAAGTGCTCGTTTAGTCTGCAACACATGGAAATCGTGAAAATAACAAAATAAATAAAAGCTTAATTTTTACCTTTGACTCATGATATAAAGCCAGCCGTTGCCAATATCCTCCCTGGGCAAATGAGCAAGAGCCATGCATAGTTTGACATGGTTGTGAGACTCTTGGTGTTGTAATAAGCTGATCGACTTTGCTTTTCTCAAAAGCGATCTTGCAAAGTGCACAAAGCATCCTTTGACTATGATACTTGGCAATGTCTTTTTATAGCATTTATTGGCGCTATAAGAAATAAAAACATTAATTGATTTTTGGACCCGACTGTACCGTACAAAAATGATGGTTTGCCAAACGGGATTAAATGTATGAAGAATAAAATAGTTACCAAACGCAACTTTTTAGTAGGTATCTCAAGTGGTTTACCAAATGGGAGTCTTACCAAACGGGATGTACCCAAAAAATCATAATAATTATTAAGTATTAAATAATTATTAAATGTTAACATTGTTTTTATTTGTCCAGGGCATCCAGATTTTTCGTTATAACGAATTTTCACAGCTTTGCTCAGATATACCAAGGATATACTAATAATATGGATATTGGTCAGTGATCAAAAATTTCTAAACTAAAAGTAGATTAAAACTACAAATCTTTATTAGGTTAGATGCTGCGAGACTTTTTTGTACGCCACGTGCGTAATTTATTAGTTTTTTAACTTCATTCGTCCGGCCAACTGCTTTCGCTGTTTGCTATTTAACTTGAACTGAATTATCTGAATTAAGTTTGAGTATCTATCCAACTTAAGACAGGTCACAGACACAAAGTGAGAGCACGCGGCAACTATCTTGATTCATTATCAGACTATATTATGGTCCTTCATTGCTGATAAAATCTGCAATTAAAACCATTAACTTACACATGATAAATGTGAATTTAGTCTACATTTGTTGCCAGCTATACATGGTTATGCGGAAAGGGTGTACTGAGCTGAATGGGGCCCGCTACACTCCATAGTTATAAACAACTTCTACTATGGGACTAAACCTGAAATCACTAAAAAAAAACATTCCATACATATTGTCGAGTGTAAGTGACCGTTTTCTATGGAATAGCATGTTTTTTCGCAATTTTAGAGATGCTCCTATAGCAAAAGTTGTTTATAATGATGGGTACTATTATGGATCCCTTTCGGTTTATTACACCCTTCTCTATATGCTTAGAAATATAATGTAAATAAATATCAGACTGACAGTAATTATTTATTGAAACAACAACATTCAACGCCTACCTATAAACCAACACAAAACTTAAAAGACTAAACTAATTGAAGATCGTTTATACTATCTATCTATAGCAGCCTAAAAAATAGATAGTTCGAAGATCGTTCAAACGATCTCTAATTTCAGGCAGTGTGCCCAAAATAATGTAAATTAGTTTGTCGATAATTCTAAAGTGTTGAAAAATGTATACAGGACCCTTTTTTCGTGAACTTTGTACTAGACCAACATCCAAGTATTTGCAAATCAATGCTTTTGCTATACTAAAATTGTCAAGGTTCTAAATGATAAAAACTGTGAATAACGTCCCTGGATTCAGAAAGGTAGTGGCAATGAAAAACTAAATTATATATTCGAGGATTTATTAAAAATGTCATGGATAAACATCGTACACTTCTCGTTAAAAATATTCGACGATAAACAAATATCATAGTAGTAAGATTAATTTACACATTTAATCTCTTTGGAAGTGATTGGAATTATAATACACCTTATTGTTCGTGCACCTAACCGGTTCAAATTTTGTGTTTATTGCTTAAATACTAACTCTAGTTCGAATTTAAGATTTTAATTTCATACACAGAAATCTAGACAACCTGCCGGCTTCCCTACTCCCTGAAGCGGGCAATACACATTGGCCATAACTCCCCGTGTCTCGGTCAACGCGAGCGTACGCATATTAATACAAGGCGAGTGCTAGTCTACACGTTGGTCAAGTTTGATCGAGCCGATGCCAACAAACATGTGGACACGGCTTGCCGAGTGCCTTAGACTCGTGCAGAAAAACCACAACATCATAATGAGCATAAAATCCTTCACGTAATTCTGCAAAGCGTACGAGGCCGTCTGTCAAATAGTGTGTAGCCTTTGGAGCCTTTTACATGTCCCTAGTACATTAAAATAGTGTACAACTCTGCAATTTGCCGTATTGTCAAAAATGTATCGGTTTCGTTCTGGTAACAACAATTTTGGCGTATGAATAAAGAATGTTTTATACTAAATTAGTACTGCTTCTATGCTTTGATCCGAAGTAAGACGAGTCGTGGCGAGCGTGGCGTGGTTATAAGATACGCCAAACGAGCCGTATACACGTTAGCGTTGACCTGCACTCGGCCAGCAAAGCGAGCGAGGTCGAGCAATGGCAAGTCTAGGCAAATTAGCTGTTTCCACGTTAGTACTCGCCTTCGCTTGGCGAGCTATGGGCAACGTGTATCGCCGGCTTGAGTGATATAGTATGCATTTTCAAGTGAATAGGTATCTTCCTAATCTCCATGCATTACCTTCGACCACAACGTTGCTTGTGCGAGATGGTGACTAAACCTCGACTTTTACGCAATAAAAAACAAAACATTATTCACAATTGATATAAACGGAACCAAAGGAAAATAACTTAAAAGAAAACTTACATAGTACAATAAGGTGTCGCGTGTTATGGTTAGGTACATTTAGTGCGTTAGTGCGCGCTCCGGTGCGGCGCGAAGAGCCACGCTGCGCGGGCGCCTGCTGCGGGCGGCTCAGGTGACACCAACTGTCACTTTTTCTTAGAACGACCTATCTGTTTACTCTGAAACAATAATGAGCAAAGGTGTAGGAATTTTGTATTTCAATTTAAAATCACTTCTTTTTCTAAATTACCAGTATATTTTTGTAAGAGTGTAACAGAATCAATATTCTTTCTCATCTGCGACATAAATAAAACACTATAACCCGATTCTAGGGTCAAAAAGATTCATTTTATTAAGAGTATTAAGAGTCATTAATAATGACTCATTATGCAACATCAAATATGGTAAGGGACAAGTTTTGGTACAGCTAATTTAAAACTGCGCAGATGACATAAGCCTGGGAACTTTTCTCTTGTTCTAACTAAAGCAGTATTTTTGTGTAGAACTCGCCCACTTTTTTAATTTCTTCTTTTCTGACTCACATAGACTTTAAAACGCCCGTGAATTAGCCTGTTGTCTGAGCAGGTTTTAAAGTGAAAAGCTATTCTAATCTGTAAACTGCAGTTTGTAAAGTTCAAGTTGACTTAGGTTGATGCCGATCTCGCTGAGCCGCTTGTGCTGGTACGTGAGTGGCTCGTGCAGCTTAGCGTCGCCGCGCTTGTAGAAGTCGCTGTAGTCGAGTCGGAAGGCCAACACTGCAGCGACACTTCGAGCTATTCTGATCTCTGTGATATACTAGACAAAGTTCAAGTTACCTTAGCTAGGTTGATGCCGATCTCGCTGAGCCGCTTGTGCTGGTACGTGAGTGGCTCGTGTAGCTTGGCGTCGCCGCGCTTGTAGAAGTCGCTGTAGTCGAGTCGGAAGGCCAGCGTTTGCAGCGACACTTCGGGGTGGAGGGCCAGCTTCAAGATCAGAGTGGTCACGTGGCCCCTAAGAACAGGTGCAGAATGGGTGTTTGTATCACGCTATGTTCTCAGAAATGCATACTACACTAGCTACGCCCGCGGTTTCACCCGCTACCCTACAGGAAACGTTTATTCTTTGTGCTCATCCAGGGTATGAGCACACAACACACCAAATTTCATGCAAATCTGTCATTACATACAATCATAAAAGCTTTGAAAAATAGCAGCTCCCGCTGTTTCACTAGCTATCCTACAGGAACCCTAATAGGGGCCTGTGTCCATTCATGGTATATCAGCTACCTCCATACAAAATTTCATTCACTCGTTTTGCTGCTACAGAGTTCAGCGAAGACAAACACACACACAAATTTTCGCATTTATAATATTAGTGTGATTTTACAATTTTTACTTCAAAACGAATCAACAAAAACGTCGTAAAAGCTACTTTGCAGTGCTAGTCATCGATCCACCAGAGTATAAGATGGTATGGGTTTATAAGATGGTGGCGAGACGAGTGTGCCGATACTTTATCATACGATGAAACAAACAAATAAGATTATGATTATGGCGTGGCGGGTGGGAACGCATCTGGCTTAAATCAGGCTTGACACCTTTAGTTAAAATCACCCTGCAGACGACCAGCTGCCCCTGTTTTTGCATATGGACTATTAGCTAGTTCATTTTTATCGCTGCAATTTTTTTGTGTGCGTTAAAAATGAGTGTGTAATAGCAGTAAATAAATAATTACAGTTTTTGGGTTATATAGTTTAGCGGTATAGTGAAAAAAGATACATTTACAATACGAACGATAATTGTAATAAGGCAAGGGGAATATGCCTTATTACAGTTATCGTTCGTATTGTAAATGTATCTTTTTTCACTATATCTCTTCTTTGATCTGATGGTGATACAAAACACCCCATGCATTTAGCCCACTGAAAAATAAGACGTTTTAATTTGCAAGTTTACCTGTATGTCCGAGCCCAGACATTCAAGTCCGCCTTGCGATTGGCTAAGAACTGATTGAATATTTTCCTTTTCTCCTTATCTTGCGCTTCGTCAGCAGCGGTGAATGCGAATTCATCTGCAAAAAATTTGATAGCCCGTTGGTCCAGTTGGTAGTGAACCTACCTTCTGAGCCTGAGGGCGTGGGTTCGATTCCCACGTAGGACAAACATTTGTGTGATGAACATTTGTGTTTGTTCTATATCTGGTTGTTAATATCTATTTAAGTATGTATTTAAAAACTACATATATATGTATGAATATCAGTCTCTGGCAGCCATATCACAAGCTTTGCTTAGTTTGGTGTTTAAGTATGTATTTAAAAAAACTATATATGTATGTTTATCAGTCTCTGGCAGCCATATCACAAGCTTTGCTTAGTTTGGGGTCAGATGACCGTGTGTGCAAAAATGTACCAAAATATTTTTTTAAACATGTATTGGAGTATACCAAGGCAGCCTGCACCTGCAGGATTATAACAGTAGTTTCATTGTGATCGTCATTGTATGCGATCCCGTTTGCATCTACCAACTCGCACCACGCGCGTGAGCAAGATGGCAGGCGACCGCGATCACAATCCGAATCACGAAACAGACATCCATAATAACCGTCTGAATATCAATTTCTCGTGTTTTCATTATCGTTTAAAAGCAGTACAGGATTATGCATATAGACTGTACTAAGCCGAAAGGAGGTCATTGTACTCATCATTATGAACAACTTTTACTATGGGACCAAACAAGAAATCGCGAAAAAAAATAGCTGTTCCATAGAAAACGGTCATTAAAACTACGAAATATTATGGAACAGAAAATTATTTTTTGCGATATCTTGTTTTGTCCCATATTAAAAGTTGTTTATAATGATGAGTACAATGACCTCCTTTCGGCTTAGTATAGTCTATATGCGTAATCCTGTATAATAGAGAATCATAGTACTGAAAATACGACACAGACATCAATACTGGATTACTAATGCCACAGATAAAATCAATAATTAACAAACTTATACAAAAAATAACAACTGACTTCAAGGGAATTTCAATAAACGGGATTCATCCCCTAGTTTTCCACCCTTAGATGTGGAATATTTTAATAATGCCAATGTTATGTGTAATGTGTACCATTAATTCGCGAATAAATCGGTTTCTTCCAGGGAAGCGTGCTCCATCGTAGACCGCATCATCAATTATCATCAGGCGAGATAGCGGTCAAACATAAGCCTATTATGTAATAATAATAAAAAAAACAAATCTTTTACAAATCGGTTGATAAAGGACATTTACCTCTGCCGAGGCGTTCGGCCTTCATTTGTTCGAAGCAGTCTCGTCGCTCGAGCTCGGCGTCGATCCCGGCGTGCAGCGTCACCTCGAAGCTACGCAGCGCCAGCGTCTCGTTCAACACGTTGCCGAGGTATGACTGCAGCTCCTAACAATAAACAAGTGTAAGCTACTTGTAATACGACATGTACGAGGATGCTCCGGGAAGCCTGTGCCAGCGTCAGCGAGCTGCTGGCCTTTCTGGAGGAGACCGGATGGCTGAACTAGCTGGAGCACGCTAAAAGGGCCTATGGACGGCCTAGAGGCTCCTACAGCGCGGCGTGGCGTTACCTGCGTGGTGTGGTGTATCATGGCGTGTATGGAGTGCTTCTCAAGCGCGCGGTGGTGGAGCGCGAGCAGAGAGTCCAGGTCGTCCTGGCGGGCGGCGGCGGTGCGCAGCGAGCGCCATGCGGCCGCCGCGCCCACGCACGCTGCCTCCTGCAGCGCGCCGCACAGTCGCAGCGCCTCCGCGCGCAGGCACGACACGCGCCGCATCAACCCGCTCACCTCTACAAACACTTATACACTTAATCCAGTTGCAGACCATGCGAAGTATCTTGAAAGTACAAGTACTCGCGCCGGCGTTCAAACTTAAATAAATAGCCACTCGCGCAATGACGCGCACAACTCGCGTGCGAGTGTTCGAACGATGCGCAGTCAGCGTCGCGAGAGTAGGATGGGAAAACGAAGCTTCACTTGCACAAGGACCAACGCGAGTGCTACTAGGCACTTCCACTGCCACTTGCACTAAGCAAAAAGTGTTGTAGCTCGTTGCAGATGATGCGTAGTAGGTACTTGCTACGTGTACTTGCAAGCTACTTCGCATGGTCTGCAACGGGCTTTTGGGGCAAAATGTTGCGTTAGATGACGCGCAACACGGAATCTACGTGACGCTGCAACGTGGGTCAGTGTTTTGCAACGTTCCGCGCAACATTTTATGGCACATTTACGTGACGCGGGACATGTTGCTAGCTCCCTCCCGCTCCGTCAGCGAGCGCACGTGTCCCGCGTCAGTCTCGCGCCCTGTCTTGCCGAGTGCTACTTAAAATATTATCTCTTCTTTCTCGTTCTAATAATTCAGCATCCACCATCTTCTCTTTCGCTAAACTACTGCAAAGGCAAAAACGGTGCGTGTGTGGGTTGAGCAGTGAAATTTATTCTTATTATACACAGTTACTGATAATCAGTTAGCATTAGGGGACCGCCCTTAAGATGCTGATTACCAGTAGCCTTGTATAGTATTAATTACAGTGCTCTATCATAGACCGCATCTTCGCTTAACATCAGGCAAGATGGCGGTCAAGCGCAAACCTCTTTTAATAAAAAAATATATAAAGGTATATTGCAACTAGAACTAAAAATTAGTAAAAGATCTAAACATCTATCATTAAAACATACAAAAAAAAACGCCCAGAAAACATTACCCTTCTTGGGCAGTCTGTTAGAAATCGTCGTACAATTTTAATCTGATCGTAATTAGTGTGACTCACCGGGCATGTACCTCAGCCGCTTCTGCAGTATAGTGTGGGCGCGCCAGGCGTCGTGCAGACTGTACTCGATCCGCTTGACGCGCCAGAGCTGCGAGAAGAGCGCCCGGTAGCGCGCGGCGCAAGTCGCCGGGAACAGCGTTCCGAGAGGCCCGTCCACCCGGTACTGGAGGGCGAACACGTCCCAACCGCAGTCGTCGCGACCGTCACCTGCACATTGTAAATAATGAAAACTGGAAAGAATTTAAAATTAAATTCCCAGCTGTCCCTGGGACAACTGGGAACCACCCCATGGAATTTGGCACAAGTATAAAGAGTCAAATATCAATGTTTTACCTACCCCAGTATCAGTTGGGAACTCAGTTCTTAAAGCTGTTGATGCGGACGTCTACCTAGGACAAACGGTTGAACTAGGCAGGTCCAACTTCAAGAAAGAGGTCAACCGGCGAGTCCAACTCGGCTGGGCAGCGTTCGGTAAACTTCGCAACGTCTTCTTGTCCAAAATACCTCAGTGCCTTAAGACGAAGGTCTTTTTTTTTTTTTGTTAAAATCTTCATGAGCGTGGATTCAATGTCCTTTACTCGTAATATTAAACAGTTCATTTTGTCTTATTAGCGTCAAACAAGTCATAGTCACAGTCAGAGTCAAGCTAAGTAAGTCACGGTCAAGTCGAACTCATGCCTCTGTAAAGTGGTGGAGACTTTACAAGAGGCTCCTATGGAGTTTTGGAAACAACACGAAAAGACACATTTCACCTCGTTATATCACTTGCCCACACTCGAGCACGTTTACGAGCACTTAATGAATAATAATTCACCATTTAGTACACATTAACACTCGAAAATACACAAGTTTAGGAAAATAATCCAACGAGCCGACATGTTTTTTCTGCGTTGGCGCCAAAAAAAAAAAAAAAACCAGACGAAGGTCTTCAACCAGTGTGTTGCCAGTGATGACATACGGCTGTGAAACGTGGTCTCTCCCTATCCCTATGTCCTATCATAAGCAAGCTCAAGGTCGCACAACGAGTTATAGAAAAACTATACTCTGGGTTTCTCTACGAGATCGAATTATAATTGAGGAGATCCGTAGACGAACGAAAGTTACCGACATAGCCCACCGGATTAGCAAGTTGAAGTGGCAGTGGGCAGGGCACATATCACGCAGAACAGATGGCCGATGGGGGGATCTCGAATGGAGACCACAGACCGGTAATTACCTACCGGTAACTACCGGTACCACATTTTAGTAGCAATTAATTTTTATTTAGTTAGAAGATAGATAAAATATATACTGAAGAAATGAAATGAGTGACCGCCTGGGCGTGATGTTATATTTTTGCACTAGTTTATTTGGTGTGACTTTTTGTATTTTGTGGTGGTACGGAACCTTCAGACCGTGAGCCCGACTCGCACTTGGCCGTTTTTTCTTTTTTCTGTTATCTTTTGGTAGTTACCTACCGGTAACTACCGGTAGCGTCTTACGCACAGCGTACGACGTCCACCCCACAAGATGGACAGACGACCTAAAAGAGATACCAGGGAAACGCTGGATGCAGGCCACTTCCAACCGGCCCTTTTGGAGATCGATGGGAGAGGCCTATGTCCAGCAGTGAACGTCCTATGGCTGAAATGATGACGATGATAAAGATTGCTAGTCAAAACATGTTGAAAACAAACCTGCTTTTAGTTTACAAAGTCAATAGGAAGGTAATTCGTGAAACTCACAATTGGCATACAGATTGACGTGCAATCTCGCGAGCACGTGAGGCGGCTCGAACTGTGCGTTGGTCGCACGCACAGCCGCTTCCAGCGTGCAAGTCAGATTATGCACGTATAGAGATGTGGCCGGCTTGTTCAACTCATCGCTGTAATAATAACACATCTATTAAATAGCGTCGGTTTCGAAACTTGGCAGCAGAGCAGTCGCAATAGGGTAGTTACTAGTTAGTGTTTTATATATTCAAAATAACAGGCTTAGCGAAAAATTTAACTATATTTATTTATGACTAGCTGACCGACAGACAGACAAGAATCCCACAGGCACTGTTTTTTTCCCGAATTTTCCAATTATATATGCAAATTTTTCAAATTTTCTTTCCCTTAAACCTTATTCGGAATATTACGACCATTGAAAAAATTCCAAATTAGTCCAGCCGTTCTCTAGTGATGAGCATACCAACGGCCAGCAATTAATTTTTATTTAGCTAGTAAAATATATACTGAAGAAATGAAATGAGTGACCGCCTGGGCGTGATGTTATCTTTTTGCACTAGTTTATTTGGTGTGACTTTTTGTATTTTGTGGTGGTACGGAACCTTCAGACCGTGAGTCCGACTCGCACTTGGCCGTTTTTTCTTTTTTCTGTTATCTTTTAGTAGTAGATTGTAGTTACCGTAGTAGCGTCATGAGGTGGTGCACGAAGTCTCCCTGCGCGAGGAGCAAGTAGCGCCGGTGCGCGGCGAGGTGGTCCAGCAGGTGGTGGTGGTCGGTGAGCGCGGCTAACAGCCGCCGAGAGGCCGCCGCGTGAGCGTTCGCCACGGACCCAGGCAGGCCGGTGGCCTCCCACCACGCTGGGCCAGAGGACTCCGTCCCACCTCCTGAAACTGTACCAATACATTTATACTTGTTAACTCGTAGTGACCAGCGAAATTCAGTTTATGCACATTGTTCTTGTCACTTGTTGGTCACTTTTTTCAACTGACTTTAAAATTGTTATGATATGATAATATTAACAATAGTATAACAAAATATATTTTGTAGACGTTGACAAAGGGCACGGACCATGGAGTCCATGGACAAAAAAATAATTATGCAGACCCCGGAGTTCCATGGAGCAGCAAAACAAACAATAAAAATACTGAATTCAAGTGGTATTTTTTTTATGTTAAGCGATATCTTTGACGTCGATATGTTTGATGATTCGTTTTGATTGGTTACGCTATATCTCAAGGGTGATCCCATCCCATCGTGGTGGTGGTGGGGTGCTCATCTAAGGGTAGAAAATTACGGCATTAATCCCGTTAATTCAACTTTCCGTGAAGTTTGATGGTTATTTTTTTTTAAAATTATTTTGTGTAATGTGTAATATACCGGCGCTCGCTGCGAGCAGGTCCCGCAGGTGGTGGTGGTGGTCGGAGGGGCCAGTGTCGTCTCCGCACGCCTCGCGCATGAACACCACGCTCTTGCCGGTCGCCAGTATCTGAGCTGCTTGCTCGCGGGACATGAACGATGGCACCATCCATTCCCTGCCGAAATACAAATACATCACCACTAACTACGGCAAGACAATTATTACATTTGAAGGAGCGTGCCTTCATAACTACCTTCGGAAATTAAAATGTAGGTGTTAACACTTTTCATAGCACTAACCCACAGAAAAGAGAAGTAAATAGAACGAAAATGAGAAGAAAATTCTGTCGCCAAGCATGACAGAACCTTGATTGAACATTCTTATTTATGTCAACGCGTTGAACTCCGCATCCAAAGAACTTGGACCTTACCTTTTTTGGGTTGGGTCTCAAAGTTCTTTGTCCGCATCACAGTTGCCAACTGATTTCGAAAGAAAAATTTCGTTTATAAGGGTGCAACTGGCTACAATTAATATGACAGCCGTTCTAATTTAAACAAAAAAAATACCTTTTCTGTGCACTAACCTGACTCTGTACTTATCGTGCCACATTATGTCGATGGGCACACCACTTCGACTTTCGATGAAGAACTCGTTGAACTGATCATCAATTTCCCCTGGATGAATAAATTACTGTTAAGAACATCACAAATGGTGCGACTGTGCGTGCGTTTGAAACAAGTTTTGAACTTTTTTCGTTCCTGTGTTTACCTGTGGGAATCCAATAAATCAATGTGGTTTTGATAAATATTGTGTTTAATATAATTCGTGCTTAACTTGAATTGCTTTTCTTGAGCGGACAAACCACATGACAATTGAAATGCTCTTTGTATTTTATTTAATAGATTATTAACAAATTTGTTTCCCAATATCTGTGTTTGTTACAATAAAGTGGCAACTGGACAGTGACGTCATTGCGGGACAAGTCCCGGAGCGCTAGACTTTGTTTTCTTGGATCATGGTGTTACCGTGCATGAGCCAGCGAGTGAGCATGAGCAGCAGCGGGTAGGTGAGCGCGGTGAGCAGCCGCCGCGCCAGCGTCGCCACGCGCTCGTCGCCGTGACGCACGAACCGATGCACGCACGACGCCAGCTCGCCGCCTGACAACACACCGTACTCAGCACTTCTTAAACATTGTTTTTTTTTTTTTTTTAAACAACAAATCAAACATAAACAACGACATAAACAACTTAAATTATTTAAAAAAAATAACCCGACTGCATTGTATTACATGTCTTAGTAGGTAATTAACTGAAAAGTAACAGCGGCGCGCTGCGTACCTATCTATACCTATCTTTTTACTCGTAGTATATACAGAGGTCTTTCATACCGCTTTATTTCGTAAACTACTTAGTATTTCATAGTTGCATTATATTTTTTTAAATCTGCTGAGTGAGCTCTATAATTATAATGATGGTAATATTGACCTATTTAGCAAAGTTTACTAACTAATTTTCCCTTATTATTATTTTTCGTAGGCGCCCTCTTCTATTCTTGTACCCTATTTCACTCCCACTATTAAAACAATTCAATTGTCACCTCACATGTCGAAATCATTTTAGCCGTTTAGGCTGTAGGGAGTGCCAAAGAAACCATCATTCATACATACATACACTCGAAAAACATATAACCCTCTTTCTTGAACAGTCGGGAAAAAAAAGCCCTAAAAAATTTCTTTATTCCTATTTCCATAAAGTTTGGTGCCTTTTTTATTAGAACCATGGAGTGAAATGCGTCTCTACACAACGACTACTACTCTCTCTCTATAAGTGATTGTTTTTCTAATGCCTCAGCACCGGTCGCCTCACAATAGATAAGGCTAGATAGGGTAATGTAAGAAAGTTATTTGATGATAGGCGAACATCGTAGGCTAATATGCCTATTTCACAGTATCGAAAACATTTGTTGATTTCAATGTGACCACATCCTCAGGCGACGTGTTCCAACTGTGAACGACTCTGTTGCCAAGGGTGTGGTGTCTGTGATGGTTCAGATTATAGTAGAGCTTTGTGCAGTCTGTCTGCTTTAACATTTAGAGTAGATGTTGTGTAAGTCTGGAAGAATGTAGAACCCATATATGATTTTAAATTTTCAATAAGGTCAGCGCCTTCTAGAAAGGGGTGGATCCAGGATTTCATTTGGGGGGGGGGGGGGGGGGGGGGGGGGGCATTCTGGATCTCATTTTGGGGGGGCCATTCTGACAAGGTTCGAAGGAATCAAATCGAAAAATTGAGTCGAATGTATGGAATTGCTAGGTGTTTTGCCAATGCTTCTAGATTCCAGAGTAGTGAGCCGCAGAGCTTGAATGTGGCATTTTTGATAATGGTAGTCATAGCATGTCAAGTAAACGCGACGTAGCAAATTGACGATTACCTTTTTTATGATGTGCAGCATGGGCTATGTTAGCTAGCCAGGTGAGCCTGTGCAGGGGTTCTTGCGCCCACACGCACACGCGTCTCAGCGTCCCGCCGCCGCCGTCACTTTCACATGCCTGAACATAGTTCTACTTGAAGACCCAGAATATGGTGCGCCGCCATATCACTCGCGCATTTGATGTTTTTTTATACATAAAATCTACTTCATCTACTTTTTATTATGACAACAAGAAATGGGATAAACAGTTTTACCCATATTTTTTTTTTTTTAATGTTAGCTTCGTGAAATGACCGATGCACAACTTTCTAATGTAGACAGTCATTTTATATCTTAAAAAACATCAAATGCGCGAGTGGGATCGCTGCACCCAGAATTCTGGCTCTTTTAGAGACACAACGCTTTGCTTAAATTACAAAATATATGATAGCACACCTGGAGTGGGTTGCCAAACTAAAATCTGTGCTGTAAGTAGAGGATATACGGGTTTGAATTGTATTTTTTTTAGATAATAATAGTAAGAAATAATAGGCTTGCGTTTGACCACTATCTCGCTTGATGTTAAGCGATGATGTGGTCTACGTTGGAGTCTTACCTGTGACTGTAACAACGCAACACTTCGATAATATTCGGTAAGCTCGTCTCTTATCGAGGCGACAAGGCCTTCCCCCATCAAACCTGAAAGAGAAGCGCTATATGATTCAAAGCTAGTGTACCGGGTTTTATATCACATCTGTGAAGTTTCCAACAGGGCATGAAATGTTCACATCGGACCAAGGATCATATTAATATGAATCCTTGCATCGGACAAACGTTCAAGCCAGCGGTAGCTGTGGTAACAAAGCATTCATTACGTGAGTGATTGGTTCTAAAATAAACGCCATCAAGTTGAGTCGAAAACAAACTAACTTTATTACTATAATGTGGGTACCCTCATCACAATATTAAAACATACAAAATACCGAAGGTAAACACTAGTAATATATAACATATCTTCACACATAATTTAACATCATATACCGATGATTTCCGGCCACAAGCTAGAGTCTGGTATTTCAGGAAGCACTTGTTCTGGAGATGCTTGATCCATACCTATATCTGGACAATCCCAAGATAACCGTCTTTGATCTATCGGCCCAGGTGTTGTCTCTTCCTTTGTAGCTCGCGCCAGCATTTGGTCCGCGTGTCGGCGATGCAATTCTCCACCTTCCGTCCTCACCCTGTACGCACTCGGGCCTTCTATAGCTTCCACTGTGCCTCTCTGCCATTTCCTGCCGGGTCCGTACATATGTATCAAAACAGGTTGCCTAAGCTGAAAATGCCTAGCCGGTGGCTTTTGTGCCCCTGCTTCTAATTGAGCATCTGCCCGTGTTGGCAAGTTTTCTGGGTGCAGCCTTGATATGGCCGTTCTGTACTTTCGTCCATTTAGCATCTCTGCGGGACTTTTATTGGTGACGCTATTAGGCACTGTCCTTAGGTGAAACAAAACCTTTGACATCTTCTCACTCCATGGCATCTGTGAGCTTTCCAACTTCTTCAGTTTATTCTTAAAAGTTTGTATTGCTCTCTCCACCTGACCATTTGTCGCGGGATGGTAGGGGGAGAGTACAAATGTTTTATTCCATTTTTTTTTTGAAAATTATTAAATTCCGCTGAACTAAATGCTCTGCCATTGTCAGAAACCAACACCTCTGGCAGGCCTTGAGACGCAAATATCTTTCTTAGCATTGTGATTACAGTTCCACTACTCACAGACGGCACAATTTCAGCTTCTAGCCACTTGCTATGGCTGTCCACCACAACAAAGAGTCTTTCCTTGAAATGGCCCCGCAAAATCCACATGCACCCGACTCCAAGGCTTTTCGGTGGCTATCCATACCTGCGGGTCTTTCGGAGGGTTGTTCCTTACCACCTGGCATTGTTCACATTCTGCTACAATTCTTTCAATCTGTTTGTCCATGTCCACCCACCATACATATCCTCTAGCGTACGCTTTAGTTTGGACTACCCCTGCATGTGGGGCATGCAACAGTGCTAGCACCTCCGGTTGGAGGGATGTGGGCACGATGACCCTGTTGCACCACAATAAGCAATCCTTACTCTGTGAAAGGGCCTCCCTTCGAGTCCAATACTGCTGTAGCTCTGGATCAGAATTGAGTCGTGGCCACCCATGCAGAACATGGAACATAACCTTCTGTAGCACTAGATCCTTTTTGGTTTCTGTTGCAATCTTAGTAGCATCCATCTCCCATCCATTTGGTCGATCCTCCAGCAACAGTACTTCTTTTAAAGGCTCTTCACAGGTTCCTGGTGTCGTAGGTTCAGTCCACCTACTCAGAGCATCTGCGTTGCCTATCAACTTTCCAACGGTTCGTAGAATTGATCCAAAACTGCGATAATTCTCGCCAACGGCACTGCTGTAGGGCGGGCAGGAACCAGCAACGACGCGATAAGAGCGAAAGTCTCCTTTCCACATTGCGACAGGAACAAAGATCGCGCCTTGTTCACCGTGACGTCGGCAAAACCCGCCGCGTCGAGTGCACACAACATAAGTTCTTTGTAATCGCACCATTTGTCGGTTTTTGGGTTAAACTGCCCAGGGAACACAATATTTGCCACATTAGATGCCATTTCTTCGCCGAAATCAATTAATTATCCAAGTCACCATTAAAATAAACGCCATCAAGGTGAGTCGAAAACAAACTAACTTTATTACTATAATGTGGGTACCCTCATCACAATATTAAAACATACAAAATACCGAAGGTAAACACTAGTAATATATAACAGGTTCCATGTAGACAACAGTAACTGCTTAGCAAAACTTTGAATACAAGTATAATTATTGGCATGTAATGGAATTATTTGTTACTACATACCAATTATACTGATTTACTTAAAATAATTAATTAGGTTAGAAAAAATCTAAAAACTGTATTTATTTTGATATCACAAAATACAGAATTATGAAGAAAAAATATCATGTATAAGATTGTGACGTAATCCGAAAACGCAGTGTTGTAAGCGCAAATTCGACATTGATAAAGAAAATGCTATTAAATACTAGTTTGCAGCAGATTTAACATTTTTTTTGGAAATAACAGATGCATAACTACATTGTAGAACAGGGTTTCAAAAAAAATCATTGTTTATTATTTCCATTTTAAAAAACTTGTTTTTTATTTTTTTCCCATTGGAACACATTGGATTACTTCACCATGGTTTGAATTATTTATATCTATTGCTATTTTACAATGACTGTGCCATACTAACCCTGAGGCATGAGTCCAGATGAGGGGTCAATGAATTCCTTGAGGCGATCGTGCAGGAAGCCCAGGTGGGCTATTCTCGAGTAAAGGGCCTGCATGGGCCGCGAAGCGCCACCTGCGCCCCGCGAACGCACCCCCGTCGCTGCCAGCACTGCATCGCGGACGCATGAGCGCTCACTAGGACTTTCTGTACAATAAATAAAAAATATCATAGCTCCTCACTATATTTCTTTTTGTTGGGGATGCCACCGACAACTGCCATTGACAAAGGCACCCAAGTTTCTTTATCACACAAGTGACAGACAGGGCCTTTTAATATAGGATATACGATGGTTTAAGCACACTACATAATTATAATAGACCAGTATTGTATATTTTTTTATATAAATAATAGGCTTGCGTTTTACCACCATCTCGCATGATGTTAAGCGATGATGCGGTCTACGTTGGAGCACGCTTGCCTAGAAGAAACCGATTCACTCGTAATTTGAAGACACCCAGATTGTAACTATTGGGGATCACCCATTCAGGCAGCGCATTCCATAGACTAGCAGTTCGCACAATAAATGTGGAATCAAAGCGCTTCATACGGGTTTTCGGAATATCAACCATAAAGTGGCGCGATTTTTCGTGCTCGCTGTGGCAGTCCGATAGAAAAATGGGCAGGAGAGAATTAGATCGCGCAGATAGGATGCACACTCTCCGAAATGTATCCGATAAAAAAGTATCGCGGAGTAAACTGCCAAAACAAAGCACGTTTGGGTGCGAGGGCCAGGAGAAAAGTTTTAAAACATATTAAACAATAACCCAGGCTTATTTCATTTAATTCTAGGTATATCTAATAAAATCTTCACTCACCATTTGATTGTAATATAATAGCCATGTTACTGTTGTTGGATGGGAGGCTCTGGTTAGAGCTCCTTTGCTTATCCCAACTATTTGACCCCATTGTACTTTTACTTGTACTTGAGGTAGCACCTGATATGCCAATTCCTGATTTCTGTAACAACAATATTAAATGATGTTTATAAAACAAACAAATCGAAAAAAGCTCATACACACATCATAGATCTGTGGAAATTGCATACTGTACTGTTGTTTTATGCGATCTTTTTTCGGCAGTATGTGGAATGAGCTCCCGTCCTGCGGCATTTCTGAGTAACTATAGCTTATGGGGTTCTTTAAAAGGGCTGTTAAAATAGTCTCTAACGGTCGGTAACATATCAGCTGATGCCTGTGTGTTGTTACAGGTATCTATAGGCGACAGTGAACGCTTTTAATCAGGTGGACCACTACTTTGTTTGTCACCAATGGCATTAAAAACGCTAGTCAGGTGTGCTCATGATCATTTGATGACTTTATTAAAACATCTGAGTAATAACAAAGTATGAGAATATATTTACACTGACCAATTAATAAAAATGTACATGCGCTACAGTAGGATTATTTTCAGAGGGTTGCATCTATTCATTGGCATAGCTATAAGTCTGTTCATCTGGTCAAAATGCACCACGCTTTTTATAACAAGTCTGTAAATTTAGTATATAATCTGTGGTTGTTTTATATTCACACACACACTCACTTCCTCTTAGTTCTCGCAGCGGGATTAGAAAGGACATCAAAACATGAGTAAAATATTTTTTTTGATAGTGGCCTGGAGAACGAAGTATTTGTATTAACAAATGTTAAGCTGACATATCACTTCTAGAAGTAAAGCTATAAGACAACAAGTAGATATCAAATTTTCGATGAAGATACCGCATCCTCTTGAAGCCATAAAAGTCCATTATCTGATTTTACTTTTCTATTTTAGTAAATTCAATAGGCTTGCGTTTGACCACCAAATCACCTGATGTTAAGCTATCATGTGGTCCACGATGGAACACACTTGCCTAGAAGAAACTGCTTCAATCATGATTTGAAGATACCCAGATTGTAACTATCGGGGAACACCCATTCAAGCAGCACATTCAACAGAATTCGGTATGTAAAGTATTTTTTTTGTATTTTTTTTATATTTTTATTTCGTAGATAAGGCTATTTTAAGAAACTAATTTCAATATTTTTGTTTTCTATTGAGTAGCTATTTTTCAATATTTTTTTGAAAATTGAAATTATGTGACGTCACCATATAGCACAAAATTTCGTTGCGTTGAGAAGCCTAAAAAAGCACGCCATATTGGCAGCCCTGAAAAAAACCAGACAGTCAAACCACAGAAATGAAAAAATATTCTATTCTGTGTGATGAACAGTGTGTCAAATGTATAATATTTTTATTCTTAAAAGGCACAGAAAATAAAATGCTACAATGTGACGTCATTTAGAGGTCAATGAAAGTCGAATGATTTCTTAGTTTTATGTTAAAATAAATGGCATCTTATCGTTTTAAAAGGTCAGAGTAGAAAAATAAGGGTTGGTAACATAAAATCTCGAAATGGTTTTGGAATTGGCATAGGTTATTTTTTTTTAGCATACCGAATTGCAGTTTGCTCAATAAAAGTGGAATCAAAGCGCTTCGTACGTGTTGTCGGAATATTAACCATTTATTTCTTTATTAATTACTAGCGGTCTGCCCCAGCTTCGCATGGGTATAGATTATAGCCTGTCACCCGGGGATAGTGTAGCTTCCCAACAGTGAATGAATTTTTCAAATCGATTCAGTAGTTTCGGAGCCTATTCAATGCAAACAAACAAACAATCAAATCTTTTCTCTTTATAATATTAGTATAGAAAACAGCATTAAGCTAATTACATCAACTAATTACAGGTAAAAATATCAAAATTAAAATAAATTACGAGTCACAAATTATGTTCAAATTATGTCTCAAATGTTTCTAAATATATGTAAATTTTATCATGTCCTTAAAAATAAAATAAACATGATTATCATGCGTTCTTCTCACAATACGTCAGGCATACCGACATTAAGATCACCTGTCCACAAACACATCACATACAGGGTTGTCTTTCAAGAGAGCGTTGAGTGCGGTGAGAGTGCATGGAATAGGTGACTTGGAGTGAGCTACTGTATGGCATCGAGGCTTGGCAAACAGTTTGTGGTATCTACAGGAAAAATATTTGTTGGGCACATAGAACCTACATAACTTATCGAGAAGATTGGGTGCGTCAATATCCCCATACAGGATTTTGCACATTACAGTTAGCTGTTGTTTTTCCCACCTAACTTTTAATGAATTGTAGCCTAGATAACTGAGTAAAAAATCTGTGGGATACCTAAAAGAATATCCGTGAACACGCTTATATACAGATATCTAATAAATGCTTTTTGCACTTTTTCTAGTTGGAGTATTTCTTCTCATGGGGATTCCATTCGCACATCCAGTTTCTATTATACTACAAACCAAGGCTTCAAATATCAAACGGATGACGCGAGGATAACGAATTTCCGTAATCGTCGGGTCATCCACCTAAGCCACTTAGCTCGTTTTGGTGTTTATGTTCCTGTGATCATGGTGCTCTGCTGAGCCCCTGATTACCCACAGAGTCCAAAATAGCTGGACCGATTTTGCCGGGAGTTTCAATGGCAGATAGCTGATGTTATAAGGAGTAATATGATGTGTATGATGTTATTAGGCTACTTTTCATCATCATCACCGCCAGGGGCACAGCTAGTGTAGCATAGATTTGGGTTTCATGGGTGAAGTGATTAAATAATTTCTTGACAGTAACATTCCTAGTTGAAGCATCAACCCTATAATTCCAAAATAGTTGACCATTTTTTACAGCTTTATAGACATTAAGGTCAATACTCACAGAAGTAGCAAGATATGGAACTGGAAACAGCTGCTGTGTACATTCGGATTGGTGCGGAGTCTCCGAGAGAGCCAGCAGCAAACTTAGCACCGATACTCTCTGTTTCAGAATAAACTAAAAACAAACTTTGCTGTAGTTACTTTAAAAGCACCTTAAAGAAGTACATTTAGCAAATATTAGATATACTCACAGAATTTTTCAGTTTAGAATAACATTCATTAAATTTTTCAGCATCTCTCGCAGACTGGTTTGCCAGACGCGTTTGGATCTTTTGACACAATATTTTTTCATCTGGGACAGCAGTGGCTTTATCTCCCATGGAAGACAAATATGATATGGCCAGTTCATAAGCACCATCTGTGTAAAATACACCTTGGTTATATTAGTTGATCTTAGAATGGAAGTCAGTCTAGTTATTGTACATTGCCCATTTACAGACCTTTTGTGTACTTAGACAGTAAACCTTTGAAATAATCATGTATGCTATTCATGGCAAATGACTAAAACGATTCACAAAAGATAATAATAAATTATAAACAGTTTCACAAAATTCTGCAAATAGATTTGAGTGACAGTTGTAAGTTGTTATGTGAAGAGCAAGAAGTAATGCATGTTTTTGAAATAAGAATGAATACTCGCCTGGGTCAGCTGACAAAGTTGAACATAATTTGCGTAGATGTACTGCAGCTGCACTGGAAGGCTGCTCCATTTTAGAGAAAAAATCTCATTTATTTGTATTAAATGGTGGTAATTAGTGTACAGCCGTTTGGCAAATCCAGATATTTACTTTTTTCGGAGATAAACCGCATTTCCTGCTTGCCCTACACCGAATTTAACTAGACAGTAACTTTAGATTAGAAATTTGTATTTCATTGCATTATTGTTTCAAACTAACATATCTGTTTGAACAATAAAATAAGTTTAATTTACAAGCAAAACTTAAAGCTTTAGCAAATCAACGAACGGCCGTCCGATCCATTTGTATTTTGTTTGTTGACTTGACGTCTGTGCTTGACGTATAACGCATGGTATGGTTGGCATTAACAAAACAAACTATCTGACATTGATGGCTTGAACAGTCAGTCCCGTCAGGCTCCTTGGTGGAGCCTTGTATAACCTAAAATTATTTCTAATTTTTAAATGGCAAAGATAATGCTACCTTGAGAGGAGTTTTAGCGCCAACGCGGAAAAAACATGTCGGCTCGTTGGATTATTTTCCTAAACTTGTGTATTTTCGAGTGTTAATGTGTACTAAATGGTGAATTATTATTCATTAAGTGCTCGTAAACGTGCTCGAGTGTGGGGAAGTGATATAACGAGGTGAAACGTGTCTTTTCGTGTTGTTTCCAAAACTCCATAGGAGCCTCTTGTAAAGTCTCCACCACTTTACAGGGGCATGAGTTTGACTTGAACGTGACTTACTTAGCTTGACTCTGACTGTGACTTGTTTGACGCTATTAAGACTAGGTAAACTGCTTAAGATTACGGCTAAAGGACATTGAATCCACGGTCATGAAAATTTTACCTAAAAAAAAAATGCTACCCTGAGAGAGTTTTGGCGCCAACGTGGAAAAAAAACATATCGGCTCGTTGGATTATTTTGCTGAACTTGTGTATTTTCAAGTGTTAATGTGTACTAAATGGTGAATTATTATTCATTAAGTGCTCGATTGTGGGCAAGTGATATAACGAGGTGAAAATTGTCTTTTCGTGGTGTTTCCAGAACTCCATAGGAGCCTCTTGTAAAGTCTCCACCACTTTACAGGGGCATGAGTTTAACTTGACCGTGACTTACTTAGTTTGACCCTGACTTGTTTGACGCTAATAAGACTATGTAAACTAGTTAAGATTACGACTAAAGGACATTTAAACCACGGTCATTAAAAAAAACACACGCATAGAGAATAAATAAGTTCACACGTTTGTCAAAGACTACTAAATATATATATATATATATACGGAGACGTATAAATATATCAAAGATCTTGTATATACGTGGTATATAATATAATATATACCCAACACAGAATAGATCTGTGATACCCAAGGACTTTGTATATGTGGAGTAATAGTGTTCCGTGGTATAGGTACCCTAAAACTTCCATGTATATACCCTAAAGGGACCCCTGATATATATATACTATATACCTATAAAGGCTATAAACCTTGTTAAACCTATCCTATATGACGTTTGTTTATTTTGCACACCAAAGAGAATATAAATTCCACACTAACTTGGAGATTAGCAGAGTGAAAAATATTTCCATGGGATTCTAAGGTTTGTGGATATTTAAGTACATTCCACAATGAATCCTAAAAGCCCCGAAGCTAGAAACAGAGATGAAAAACCATTTGAAGGCATGATGATAGCTGAGGCCGCAATTCTGGATAGTCTTAGCGGTAGAAGTCCATGCCCACGCTGCAGTAAATCACGGATGTATTTCTGCTACACCTGCTTTGTTCCAGTTTCTAATCTTGAAGGACAAATACCTTTGTGTAGGGTAAGGTTATTTTCATAATAGAGAACCTAGCTCATCAGTTGAGTAGCTTATTCTGCTAGCGTTTAGACTTGTGGGACAAAATGTTCACTTTCTCTTTAGTTTGATCTTGCAAATGGTCTCCTTTGTCTGCCATTTATTATTAGTTATTTGTGTATTCTATCTAACCTACCTGACATATTGTTTCTAGCTGCCTGTGAAGGTCGACATAGTCAAACATAAGCGTGAAATAGATGGAAAGAGTACAGCAGCTCATGCAGCTGTTCTAGCTCCCCAGGATGTCAATGTATACACATATCCTAATATCCCAGAATATGCACTAGATGGTAGAACTGTCTTACTATATCCAGGTGCTGAAGCAAAGACGGTTCCAGAACTATTTGCAGAAAAAGAGATTACACCTAGCTATTCTGAACTTCTCCTAGCCCAATTACCATCTGGTTACAATGTTGGTACACTTATGACTAAAGTTCTTGGTAATAGTAAAGAAAATAAAATATACCATGTAGAAAATCTTCCTATCGATCGAGTGGTACTCATAGACAGTACATGGAATCAAAGTCGTGGTATCTATTGTGATGAGAGATTGCAGAAAATTCCTACGATTGTCCTACAAAACAGGCCATCACAGTTCTGGAGGCATCAAAAAGGTAGCCCAAGATGGTATCTCTCAACAGTAGAAGCATTACATCAACTCATGTTAGAGTTGCATCTATGTGCCTGGGGATGCAGTGAATCCTACAATACAGACCTCACTAAAGATTATTTAGTACATGACATGACAGAATTAAATCATTCCCACTGCAAGCCATACTCTGGCGAATACGACAATTTGTTGTATTTTTTCAAATACATGTATGAGAAACTGCATACATTATACAAACATGAAGACTTGCTAGCATACAAGAGACCTATGACTTAGATTTATATTTAGTATGACTCATGGTAGAAGCTTAAATAATGTGTAAAATAAAAATTGTGTATCAAACTCATTTTATTTTCGAGTGTACTTTATTAAAAAAATAACACAAAATGTTGAGGCTCTCGCTAGACAGTTGAGTCAGGAGTACAAAAGGCAGTGATCTTTGACAAGGTTTTGTTAGGAAGTTCCTCACTCTACAGCTCCAAACAAGGTGGTTTGGGCTCTGCCTCGCTGCCAGCAGCACATTAAGTTTAAGTTATCTTATAATACTCTACATTTATAGATATTGTAGAAAAACTTAAATTTAAGATGATAAATGAACACCTGACAAAATATTATAGTCATACATATATGATATAATATTCAAATAAACTTATAGCATAAGCATTACCAGTAGTTTTTACAAAAACATTTACTACAATAGCAAGTAGATAGATAAATTACAAAAACTATGTACTAAATGTAGCAGTTTCTTTTTATTAATAAAGCACAAAACCAAAGAAACAATGTATATACCTAAACAACTTTCTTGACTTTAAAATACTTATATCATCAAATTATTTTGGCTTATTATTTTCTTGATAGTCTTTATATACTTACATACTTCTGTTATATTGCTGTTAAACTTAGTACATCAAGCACTTTCTTAAAGTCTACTGTGACCTTATTGTTGTTAGAATTTGACCTTATTCTCACACATTTTTCTGACAAAATGTGTCCTAACTGTTTGGCCAAACAAAAACATGTTAAAATGTTATCCGACTGGGCTGGATAACATCCCTGCCTTTGCCAGCTGAGGGAAGTAGGTTTGTTTCAACATTACACATGTCGGTTTCTTTGAATTAATAGGCATGATGACTAATATTTTTATTACCTCATAAGAAAGCTGATCATAAATAGAGCCCATCAACGAAAACAAAATTTAAATTAATACAAATTAAATAAGTTATGTGTTTTAATTTCATGCTAGACAGAACGCACTATACTTAGTTATGACGTCACGCCATACAAATACTATACTAACACACGATTTGCGAGAAAGGGACAGAGTACCCCCTCTACCCGCCCAACCCTAAAACTTTAAACGCTCATATCTTAGAGATTTATCAGCCAATTTAATAAATTTTTAGTATGTGTATTGTATTTAGTTATATTCATCACTAGCCTGGTATTTGTAATAAATTAAACATTAGGACACATGCCTATTATAGCTGAATGCAAAGTGATAAAAACTTGCTGGCTTTTTTGTTTATTAAGTCGCAGGAGACCTTCATGTTATGTTAGATTTTTGGCAAATGAAAACTACTTGCACATTCAACATTTATCAAACAACTGTGGTTGATATTATATAATGTTTTAGTACGTTTTCTTTACTATGTCATTTAAATAGTTAAGTTTTATTTTTTCAATTTAAAATATTACATTGCATCAAGCATCTTGCATTTAGCATTGACCTATAATTTGAATTCTTTGATGCAATGTAATATTTTAAATTGAAAAAATAAAACTTAACTGATTTAAATGACATAGTAAAGAAAACGTACTAAAAAATTATATAATATCACCCACTGCAGTTGTTTGATAAATGTTAAATGTGCAAGTAGTTTTCATTTGCCAAAAATCTTGCATTGATTTAGAAACTTGCATAACGATTTACATGAATTTAATCCTGTTCATCTCAACATGGGAATTAGTTTAAGATATCATTAATGAAAAAAAGCAAACAAAACATATATTATGCACAAAGGCATTCTTTAATGTCACTGTCTGTAATTTTACCGCTTATATCAAAACAATTGTAGGTGCAAAGAATGGAGTAAAATCAGTTCTTAAGGCCTTGAAATTCGGTAATTTTCTTAAAAAACTTTACCTAGTTTATTTGTATGAAGCTACTAATTTATTACGTAAGACCCCTTTTACATCTGCTCCTCTTTCCTATGAAATAATCACAGGAAATAATTATAGAAAAAGGCTTGGTTGTCACACATCTTGTTTACATTACACGGGAATTACTCATATGATTTTTAGTCGGAACAACCGGCTCAAGCATACACGAGTAATTCGCGTTTAATAAAGACATTTTTTTTAAAGTATTAATTTTTAGGCAATAAATGAACAACTGTTAAGAAAACAGCCAAATTCTTGAGTCCATTAGTGCTAGGCTAATGATGATGATGGTGGATTAGGGACCATCCGCTCTCTGAGAGAAAGCCTGCGTTCCAGCAGTGGGAACATGATAAGACTGAAATGATGATTATGATGAAGTTTCTATTTTGCTACAATAAAGTTTGTTTCTAGGGTTCCGTACCTCAAAAGGAAAAAACGGAACCCCTAAAGGATCACTTTGTTGTCAGTCTGTCAAGACCATTTTTCTCAAGAACACGTAAAGATATCAAGTTGAAATTTATATCAAATACTCAAATCTACGGTTTCTTTCAGCAGTGAAAAAATCAAACTTGTAAGTTTACGCGATCAAAAGATATGACCGTATAAGTCGCATATTTTGCGATTTCACAAGGAAATCAAAACCTATAGGGTACTTCCCGTTGACCTAGAATCATGAAATTTGGCAAGACGCATGGTCTCAGGTATAAAGGAATAAATCCGAAAGTCATAAATTTGAAGTTATATCATTAAAAAAATAATTGTTTTGCTATTACAAACTTACATTTTGTAGTTGGAATGTATGGAAGAACCTTATTGTCCACTACAAAGTTTAAGTTTGGCTTTCAATATTTCAACTTTTTTGTTTGGACACGCTCTCTGAGGGTTCCATTTAACGGAACCCTCAGAGCACGTGTCTTACTCGAACTTGTCCGGTTTTTTTAATTCCATCTAGCATGGTGCGTCCACGGGGGAAAAAATAAAAATCCCCATAGCCCCACCAGTAGGTCATAGCAGTGGGTCCACGGGAAAACCCCCCTACATTTATACAATTTATAATAATTTTAAATACACAAGTAACAATACAGAACATAAACTTAGTTGATTTAATCAGGCGTTACTTTGCAGAAGTCCATCTTCAAAACTGTTTTTCTGACGAATCTCTAGTGTAAAATAATTTATCCCAAAGTCTTAGAGTAGTTATTTTAATAGTCTAATAGCCCAAAGTCCTTATTGTACTTAAAGCGACGTAGAAGGTGAAATTAACTAGATATCGTCAGAAAAACAGTTGAGAATATAAACTTAACTGAACTAATAATATACGATATACATATAATTATTTTATATTGGATTTGTTGACAAGTACTGTCGCGCCACTAATTAACAAATACAGTAATGTCAACTGATTCATAGTCGCAATACATTATTTTATACATTATCGGCCTTACTTATAAGTTAAGGAATGCTTAAAATTGCTGTCAACTTCTCGTTGACGTAAATTGTCACAGGTGAAAACGAGACAGAGCAATTTTAAGCTTTGCTTAACTTAAGTAACGTTTATAAGTAAAGGCGTATGTCACTAAAAGACACTTCCTATATTATTGCTGACAGTTTTTTAAAAGTTTACAAAAATAAAGATAACAAACTAAAAAATTCTACATATCTCAGAGTTTGCGTAAATCCAGTACAAACACACTGCCGTCACTAGCACTTGCGCCTACTTTAGTGCCTCTTGAGTTCCAGCACACTTCAAAAATGCCACCTGTGCCCTTGTAAGAGTGAACTAATCCACCGGTCTGAGTTGACCAAATGTGCACACATTTATCAAACGATCCGCTGGCTAAGAATTTGCCATCTGGAGAGAAAGCTACACTGTACACAGGTTCTGTGTGTTTGGTAAGTGTGTGAATGCATGCTCCTCTCTCCACATCCCACAGTCTGACAGTTGAATCAAATGAGGCACTTGCCAAAATTAGGTTCATGTTAGGATTTGCTGTTCCGGGTCCTGTTGGAGACCACTTGATAGTATATATCTCTTTTGAGTGTGCTTGTAAGTCATGGACACAGGTGTCCTGCTTCATTGACCAAATTTTCAATGTCATGTCATCTGAGCATGATGCAAGTAGTTGCCCTTGAGGATCCCATTTAATAGCATTGACTTCATTCTGGAAAGAATTATGTGTTAGTCCACCGACCACAATAAAACTAGCTAAAACATCGAGATACAGTAACTAGTCACAAATGTGCAAAAAAAAATTGTCCGCTCCAAAACGTGGCGCACGCTACGCATTCCGCCGACTTTTTGCTAGGTATGTACAACGACGCTAGACGCAAATACGCAACGACGTATTTTGACTGTTTTCACTCAGAGATTATGACTATACACTATACACCTCGATGAGCTAAAACAATGCTGTAATAAAATAATGTTCAAGGTAAACTTACTGTATGCCCTTGAAAACTTTTGATAGGTTTATCTGCATTCAACTTGCAGACATGAATGCACTGATCAGTAGAACAGGATGCAAAAGAAGTATTTGTCTGCCAGTCTACGTCAAGCGCAGGCGCCAAGTGGAATGAGAACTGTTGAGTGCACTGCCCCGTAGACGCATCCCATATGATTGTTGTTTTATCCACCTACAAACATATAAATTTTTTATGTATATGTATGATATATATATATCATAGAAACTCTTTATTGTGTACACCAGAAATAAAAATTACAACGCGTATAATTATATAATATATATTTGAAGCACATTTCATTGTAATGGTTCTTAGCTGTTTGATCAAATCTGTCCAGCAGTTTAAAAGGTTATTATGACAATAAAATTACTTACCCCAGCACTCAAAATATAATTTCCGCGTTTATTCCATTTCAGTGCGAAAATGGGACCTTTATGTTGACCTAATGTGGATGCTAGAGTACCATCTGTAGTCCAAATTCTTGCATAGCCATCATATGATCCTGTAGCCAGGAGGTTACCATCACACTAAAAATAAATTAAGCAAATTAGCACATTGCACTTATATTCTAGTTTAGATTTGTAATGTAGAAATAACAAACATACATTCCAGTCCAAGGATGTAACATCTTTATTACTGGGCACCTCAGCTCCACCTTTTTGAATGCAGTGCCTGAGTACAAGTTGATTGGGTGTTGTGGCAGGATTGTCTGACATGTCCCATATTCTGAAAAATTAAGTCATTACATGATAAAGTATGTATTTGGGGTTCGGGTTCCAGTAGGGTAGAGGGTGCTAAGAATCTCCTGCAGCCAAACAGTGGCCCTGGCTGAGTTTACCACCAGCCTGCTAGTCAAGAGACATTGCTAAAGTGGCTACAAAACAACGGACAAGACGGGCACAGGACCGGAAAAGATGGCATGCTGTAGAGACCTATACCCAGCAGAGGATGGAAAAAGGTTAATGATGATGAAAACTACCACATAATAAATATTTTAATTACCTAGCAGTGCTATCACCGGATCCACTGGCTAGCAAGTCTGTGCTAGGGTTCCAAGCACAAATAAATACTTCGGACTCGTGTCCTCTCAGCACAGTAGCTTTGCTTGCCGGAATCTCTATGGATTGGTCTACATCCATGGTCTCTGCAGGCGTGGTGCTCGGTGTTGCTGGCCCGCCAGTGGCTGCAGGTGTCGCTGCTGCAGTGCAAGTTGTGCCCTGAATGTACAACAACTATCAATAGACATTTATAATCAGCACTGTCAATGTAAATTTTCAAATTCTTAGCCACAATGAGCTTAGATTTTCGTTTTCCCCTCTGTGCTTTTATCAACTTCCCTCATGATAAAACATACCTATTTTTGTATGTTTTATGCGCTTTTAACCACTATGGAAGTTTTTCTGCATTGTAGGTAGAGTAAAAATTACTACAATTAAGTTGTGTGGATACATAAAAAAAACTCAAATACCTCCTCCTTTATTTGTCTATTAAAAAGGATAATTCTCTTATGCATTCAAACATCTGGTAAAAGTAAGTTTGTAAAGGCTAAGCGGCCAGCCCTATTCAGGGTTCTGAAGGCAACCTGAAGCCCTTGTGACATAGCTTGAAGATTAAAAAAACCTGGTAATATTTTGGATTTGTCCATTCCCTAGTATTCCCCACTTTCAATCAAACCACGCACATTCTCAGATTCCCCACCAAACGGGTAATTCCCCGCTGATTGGCAGCACTGCTAATAATCCATACAATAGGGGTTTTGGCGCCAACGTGGAAAAAAACATGTCGGCTCGTTGGATTATTTTCCTAAACTTGTGTATTTTCGAGTGTTAATGTGTACTAAATGGTGAATTATTATTCATTAAGAGCTCGTAAACGTGCTCGAGTCTGGGGAAGTGATATAAAGAGGTGAAACGTGTCTTTTCGTGTTGTTTCCAAAACTCCATAAGAGCCTCTTGTAAAGTCTCCACCACTTTACAGGGGCATGAGTTTGACTTGACCGTGACTTATTTAGCTTGACTCTGACTGTGACTATGACTTGTTTGACGCTATTAAGACTACGTAAACTGTTTAAGATTACGACTAAAGGACATTGAATCCATGGTCATGAAAATTTTCGCCAGATCCATACAATAAAGGAGTTTTGGCGCCAACGCGGAAAAAACATGTCGGCTCGTTGAATTATTTTCCTAAACTTGTGTATTTTCGAGTGTTAATGTGTACTAAATGGTGAATTATTATACATTAATGCTCGTAAACGTGCTCGAGTGTGGGTAAGTGATATAACGAGGTGAAACGTGTCTTTTCGTGTTGTTTCCAAAACTCCATAGGAGCCTCTTGTAAAGTCTCCACCACTTTACAGGGGCATGAGTTCCGACTTGACCGTGACTTAGCTTGACTCTGACTGTGACTATGACTTGTTTGACGCTATTAAGACAAAGTAAACTGTTTAATATTACGAGTAAAGGACATTGAACCCACGCTCATGAAGATTTTAACAAAAAAAAAAGCATACCATAAATAAATAATACATACAATAAAAGCAAAATAACACTTACTGACTGAATAATCACAAAATATCGAGAACTACTTGACCTACAAAGCTGACATTTGGCAAGTAGACGGGGTGTAGATATCGGCTAAGAAAGCGCGAAAGAAAGGATTTAGTGTTTTTTAGTGTGTCATGTTGAATGTCTCACTGTGATTTAGATTCAGGAAGAACTATCTTTTTAAAACTGCAGCTAGCATTCTTCTTAATAGAGTAGATTTAGTTGCGGCCGCATAACTCAGATATCACTCGCGACGCTATAAGGGGTGTGGATTAATAAGTTACGGCACAGAAGACATAATAGAAATGGTTACGGGGTGTAGATATTGGCTAAGAAAGCGGGAAAGAAAGGATTTTGCGAAAGGGTCGAAATAAGGGGGAAAATGAAGGTTGACAGTATATATGAATGTCTATAAGTACAAAGTTGCAGGCAACAGCAACTGTAGTAAATAAATTAGGACTCAAAGTAGCCTGGCTTTCATGAAAGTAAAGGCCGTTGCCGGAAAAGTTATGCAATAGATTCGCAGTCAGTCTTATGAATGAATACAAGAATATGACTGCTTTAGAGTGTCATGTCTCACTGTGATTTAGATTCAGAACTATCTTTTTAAAACTGCAGCCAGCATTCTTTTTAATTGAGTTGATTTAGTTACGACTGCATAACTCTGATATCACTCACGATGCTACAAGGGGTGTGGATTAATAAGATGCAAGTACAAATACTTACATCAACACCGTTTTGCTCACTCCCAGATCCTGGTTCTGCTTTGATAGCTTGTTTCTGAGCATTATGAGCATTCTGACGGGCAGCTACTATGTCTGGTGTGACAGCATCAATGAGGCTTAGGCTCTCAGTAAGTCTTGTTTCAGTACCTAGAAGTGCATGTAATTTTAATAATAAAATCAGGGTGATTTGGTATGATTTCACCATTTCCATATCTAATGTCCTGCCTGGTAAAGAACCAGTTTTTTTTTTTATGCCATATGTGGCAAACAAGCAGACGGGCTGCCTGATGGTAAGCAGTCGCCGTCGCCTATGGATACTTGTAACACCAGAGGCATCACAAATACGTTGCCGACCTTTGAAAGGAGAACTCGAACTCGGAAGGAAGAACTGAATCTCACGACACAGGACCCACCTAGTGTGAGATATAGGGCTACTTTATTTGGAGTAGGTATGTAAAAATTTCTCACCTACCCACTAACTCTCATTTTTTTTTTTTTATCTTTGTACCTATTTCATAAGCTTGTTAAAATGTTGAGCAAATAAACGTTATTTTATTTTTAATAATATAAAATATTACCATCTTCTCCGATAATTATTTCAGCTTCTGTGTATTGTAAGCCTTTTTGTAATATGTTCAGGAGTGCAGCAGGTGGGACAAGTGCTCCATTAATATTACTCTGTGATATATGCGACTCAATTCCAAATGTGTATGCAGAATGATGGAATCCTAAAAGAACAATATAAATTAATTTACTGTTCCATGTTAGAAAGATTTATACTAAAGTTTACTTAACAACTTTATAGGGTTTATTTATACTTGTATAGGGTGGAGATAATCAGGTATGTCAGGGATATATAGGTAATTATAATCAGCAACATTTTTCTCGTATGCGCTGTTCTTTCACGTAAGGATTACCCATGATAATAAGCAGCTAATTCTGTGAAGCAGGAAACCTACTCCTATTTTCATCTTTCTTAATTTGTTCATGGAGACAGTGTAGGTACCAATCCTGATCATTAGGATAACAGTAACATGGTTAAACAAATCATTCTGTGATTTAACAGATACAGGGCTACGGTCTACGAGGTTCAATGAACTACATAACTAAACCTTACCAGACTCTTGCAAGTAGCGGTAAACGAGGAAATTAACCTCGTCACTAGAAAAACTCATTGTACTGCTCTTCACAAAGAGAATGTAACGCTACGGCTCTTCAGAAACAATCATAAATAGAAAATCACAATTATTTATAAAAAGCCACAAACATTAAAAAAACGTCGATCAAAGCCGACATCAAAGAACCACAGCATAGAGTGTATATATCATGCTGTGGTAATTTAGAACATTAGTGGCGGAACGCTCTAAGGCTGCTGACATCCATCCGCGCCTAACCAAAGAGATGAAAGAGAATGTAACTCGACGCTACGCCTAACTAAACTAATTAAAACAACATAACGTACTGTGTCAATATCCTCTGGTATAAGTGTTCTGTGGTCAATATCATCCATCAAAAATGTTTCAAAATAAAAAACATAACGTCAACAATAATTATTCTTTGAACATTATTAATAATTAATTTATCATTTCTTCGATAAATTTCACGGTAATATCTCTAATTTTATCAGTAGAGTGATTCAAAGTTTCTGTGTACCTATTTTAGTGTTAATTTGAACGCATGTGCCACCGTTTCAATTTAGCTACCTTCGAACTGAGATTTCATATTTTACTACGTATCGTTGCCCCCCACAAAGATTTCATACTATACTACGTGCCCCCGAACTGTGAACCCATAATATATTTATGCTAAGCTTTGTTCAAATTTCGGAGAAAAAACTCGTGCAGTTATCTAGGCCACGTAGTACAGCTTGAGTAAAGCCCGATGCAGACCTTGCGAAGTACAGGTGGCAAGTACAAGTAGCAAGTACCTACTAGATACTAGTAGTTAGTAGATACTTGCTACTTGTACTTCTCATGGTCTGCAATGGCATAATACTTAGGTGATAATTTGAATTTAGTTTAGGAATCGTGGTAATTTCTGGTAATAACTGTGATGATTACTTGTTTTGCAGTTGTTTGAACACTTTGAACTGATACAGGACTCACTACCTATATTATTATCACTGTATTGCAAGATGTCATTCAAGTTGCTGGTTGCAACGTGAGCGATGGAAAAGGTAATTTCATATTAAAACTGTTAACATATTCGTGTCCTACAACGAAAGAGAATGTAAACACAATGGTACCGTATTACTAATGACCATTACCCAATGAATAGACTTTTCGAATTAGCAATCCAAGGTATTTATTACTATAATATAATTACGATTTACCCTTAGTCTCAGATATGATAGTTTTCGAACACTTTTTTCGTTTACGTATTGTTCCATACATTTTAGTAAAGCGCCTCCAGCGGAAACGCGAAAGAACTAAAATCGGTAGTAAACGGCGGTATAGATTGCTTCACTATAGTACGAAAAAAATATCGAATACCTTTCAGCCCAGCAATGTATGGAACAATACGAAAACGAAAAAAGTTTTCGAATACTATCAAAACTTGTACTATGGGTAGAACAGAGTAGATACTTTTAAAGGTTTCGTACGGCGTACCGTACCCAAAGGGTGAAAACGGAACTCTATTACTAAGCTTACGCTATGTCTGTCAGTCCGTCCTACCTCTTAACGCTGGTCGGTTTTTAATGTTATTTCCCAAAAGCAAAGAAGTTTAAACCACTGCTGGAACACAGGCCTTCTCTCAGAGAAAGGATGGGCCCTAATTCATCATCATCATCAAACTTGCTTGGGCGATATCTCGGAAACTGTCGATCCTGGACTAGCAGTTCCTTCGCAAAAGTGATAGATCTCGTCGAGATCTTCATTTCGGATGACAGCTGTCAAACTTGCTTAGGTGATATCTCGGAAACCGTCGATCCTGGACTAGCAGTTCCTTCGCAAAAGTGATAGATCTCGTCGAGATCTTCATTTCGGATGACAGCTGTCAAACTTGCTTGGGCGATATCTCGGAAACCGTCGATCCTGGACTAGCAGTTCCTTCGCAAAAGTGATAGATCTCGTCGAGATCTTCATTTCGGATGACAGCTGTCAAACTTGCTTGGGCGATATCTTGGAAACCGTCGATCCTGGTCTAGCAGTTCCTTCGCAAAAGTGATAGATCTCGTCGAGATCTTCATTTCGGATGACAGCTGTCAAACTTGCTTGGGCGATATCTCGGAAACCGTCGATCCTGGACTAGCAGTTCCTTCGCAAAAGTGATAGATCTCGTCGAGATCTTCATTTCGGATGACAGCTGTCAAACTTGCTTAGGTGATATCTCGGAAACCGTCGATCCTGGACTAGCAGTTTCTTCGCAAAAGTGATAGATCTCGTCGAGATCTCAATTTTGGATGACAGCTGTCAAACTTGCTTAGGTGATATCTCGGAAACCGTCGATCCTGGACTAGCAGTTTCTTTGCAAAAGTGATAGATCTCGTCGAGATCTTCATTTCGGATGACAGCTGTCAAACTTGCTTGGGCGATATCTCGGAAACCGTCGATCCTGGACTAGCAGTTCCTTCGCAAAAGTGATAGATCTCGTCAAGATCTTCATTTCGGATGACAGCTGTCAAACTTGCTTAGGTGATATCTCGGAAACCGTCGATCCTGGACTAGCAGTTTCTTTGCAAAAGTGATAGATCTCGTCGAGATCTTCATTTCGGATGACAGCTGTCAAACTTGCTTGGGCGATATCTCGGAAACCGTCGATCCTGGACTAGCAGTTCCTTCGCAAAAGTGATAGATCTCGTCGAGATCTCAATTTTGGATGACAGCTGTCAAACTTGCTTAGGTGATATCTCGGAAACCGTCGATCCTGGACTAGCAGTTTCTTTGCAAAAGTGATAGATCTCGTCGAGATCTTCATTTCGGATGACAGCTGTCAAACTTGCTTGGGCGATATCTTGGAAACCGTCGATCCTGGTCTAGCAGTTCCTTCGCAAAAGTGATAGATCTCGTCGAGATCTTCATTTCGGATGACAGCTGTCAAACTTGCTTGGGCGATATCTCGGAAACCGTCGATCCTGGACTAGCAGTTCCTTCGCAAAAGTGATAGATCTCGTCGAGATCTTCATTTCGGATGACAGCTGTCAAACTTGCTTGGGCGATATCTTGGAAACCGTCGATCCTGGTCTAGCAGTTCCTTCGCAAAAGTGATAGATCTCGTCGAGATCTTCATTTCGGATGACAGCTGTCAAACTTGCTTGGGCGATATCTCGGAAACCGTCGATCCTGGACTAGCAGTTCCTTCGCAAAAGTGATAGATCTCGTCGAGATCTTCATTTCGGATGACAGCTGTCAAACTTGCTTAGGTGATATCTCGGAAACCGTCGATCCTGGACTAGCAGTTCCTTCGCAAAAGTGATAGATCTCGTCGAGATCTTCATTTCGGATGACAGCTGTCAAACTTGCTTAGGTGATATCTCGGAAACCGTCGATCCTGGACTAGCAGTTTCTTCGCAAAAGTGATAGATCTCGTCGAGATCTTCATTTCGGATGACAGCTGTCAAACTTGCTTGGGCGATATCTCAGAAACCGTCGATCCTGGACTAGCAGTTCCTTAGCAAAAGTGATAGATCTCGTCGAGATCTTCATTTCGGATGACAGCTGTCTATAATAGGTAGAGACTCTGGCAAAGCTATAGTAATATTTTTGTGTTTCAGGCATGCAATCTCAACCAAACGCAGGACTTACAAATGTAAATGATACAAGTGCTGCAATGGTTCCTAATGAATGTGGTGTAACATCGGATACACAAGAAGAAAAAGATTTTTAAGAAGATTTTCGAGATTGGTTTGTGTTTGCAATCTCAAAATTATGAGATTTATAGAAAACAATGTTGCTTGATTTTTGAAGTTACCAAAAGAATGTGAAGAAACTGCACATCTTTTGATGTTCTTCGATAAATTATTTGATTCGGTGAATGGATCTTACAGTGAAATTCTGGGAAGACATTTTTACTTTGCTGCTGTAACGCCGAAATCACCACATCAGAAATTTTGGAGTGAAGCTCTTCCAGTTTTAAGATCGTTACGATATTTAAATGACGGGAGGGAAAAGGTTGTTCGGTCCATAACAAGCTGGATTAAGACTAAAGAAGGATTCCAAATGCTTGTAAATTCTTTACACAAAAATCAACTTAACTATATAGTTAATAAATTTCAACCACAGGATGACAGGACCCATTAGAAAATATGTTTGGCTCCATATGGTCACTGAGCATATGCAATAGAATGCCTGGTGCATTTGTTTTTGAAAGCAAATATAAATCACTTTTAATAAATAATTTATCAATGGGTGATTCGCAAGGAGCGAATTGTGAAAAAGATACTTCAGCCGGCTTACAAACAATACGCGATTATTTTGATATTTGAGCTCAAAATCAAATGAAAAAGAAAATATCGAAATTGATGAGGAAGAGTTTATAATGAGGATCAGTAATCATCATCAGCCGGAAGACGTCCACTGCTGAACATAGGCCTCCCCCTTTAACCTCCACATTGAACGACAGCCCGCCTTTTGCATCCACTGGATACCCGTGACTCTCACAATATCGTCGGTCCATCTAGTGAGAGGCCTCCCTACGCTGCGTCTTCCGGTTCGTGGTCTCCACTCCAGAACCTTTCTTTCCCATCGGTTATCGGTTCTGCGATGGGCGATGGCAATGGCAATGCGATGGCAATGGGCGATGTGGCCCGCCCATTGCAACTTCAACTTGCAAATTTTAGCAGCTGTCGGTGACTCTGGTTCTTTGGCGAATATCCACCACGTTTCGGATCTTATCGCGCAAAGAAACTCCGAGCATAGCTCTCTCCATTGCCCGCTGTGTGACTCTGAGCTTTTCCAAAAGGCCAACAGTTAAAGACCACGTCTCAGTACCATATTAGTAAAGTAGTAGCAAATTCAATAGAACTAGTACTCACTTTATTCTTCATGACATATCTTTTTGAATTATCCAAATCGGACCATTACTTACGAAGATATTAAGTAATAAACATTATGCCGTTGCTGCCGCTAAAAGAAATGTACGTGGGTGCGTATGACGTCACTGGGACGGTCGCCGCCAGCTACCCGTTGGCCGCTAAAAGGCGCGCAGTGTTTTGGGTGGTTAATTGTGACTTTGATGCAAATTAAGTGCCCGATTTGTGTCTAATATTAGCTTAGTACAGTCTATACTAAATGCGTAACCCTGTATATAATAATGATCTCCTATCGGCTTAGAACAATCTATATGCCTAACCTTGTTTAATGACCTCCTTTCAGTATAGGACAGTCTATATGCGTAACCTTGTGTAATGACATATTTTTTTTGCTTAGTTCAATCTATATGAGTAACCCTGTATAATGACTTCCTTTCAGCTTATTAGTCTATATGCGTAACCCTGTATAAGACCTCCTTTCGGCGTAGTACAGTCGGTCTATTCCACTTTGATCCCTGACTGAAAATACCATTGTACCCCAGACATTTGTATTTGTTTGCGTGCTGCGGTGCGTGCGTACAGGCATGCGCACATACAAGCCGCACGATGTATCTTTCTTCGAAGATAACTTACTATTACATTTTTACTACGGTGGAGTTTTATCATCTCTTTTTACAACGGAGTACCATATTTTACGAAGTAGTAAAAAAAATAGTTTTTCTGGCGTTTTAATAGAGCGTTTTTATTTGTTTGTACATTTCGGCACTATTCAATATTTGTACATAGTTAAAAGATCAATAGGGTACTTGACTGTATTAAAAATATTATGCCAATTGACGCCATCCATAAACATGACATAATGAAAAAGCATATTTCATTGATTTTTTGATAAAAATATGCTTATTTTTTGTAAAAAACGCGAATAAAATATCTGTATTTTCGACATTTGATCACGTGATCGAAAACGGTCTGTAACTGGCTTCATCCCTAGTGACGTCACACAAATCTAAACAAACAGATTTTGTATTGATATTTGCGAATTTAATGTTGTAAAGCTATTTTGAGAGCGATTTATCCAGAAATTTGCACCAAAAACATTCCGGAGGTTAAATGTGAGAAGAATGGAGTAACATTTTGTGCAAGCAGACAGCAGTAACTTACCCAAAATTAATGTTTTTATGGTTGCATATTTCTTTAATAATAATCCACGTCATTGTTTCTACGCTGCAGAACTCAAAACGTAAAAACTACAATGTCAGTATTAATTTTTAATTGTTCTCCAAGCAAAACATTCAATCAAGTTGTACAAAAAGTATGTTGTAGTAAGTGGATATCACTATTTTGTTAGGTTATGTCGAGCTTTACAATGTTTAAAAAGAAAGTAACAGTACATAAAATAGTAATGCAATAAAAACACAAATTATAATAGAAATATATAGACTCAAATATGTACCTCAAAATGATCTTCGCACATAGAAACACTTGAATTAGCTCCAATACTTTTGGGTTCTCTACGAGCTACTTAGTTCCAACCTTAAGATTGGTTCCAACCACTTTTTTCGAGTTTTGGGGAGTTTTGGGTGCATTGGAACAGGAACAAATATTTTATCCGGTGTCTTTATGGAAGTATTTGTACATTTTGGCACTACACAATATTTATAAACCATTACTTCTATTAGAAATTAATTAATCATCAAACTTTTGCTGCCCGGCTGCAGCTGTTTTGTTTTGTGTGACGTCAATCGTCGCTCGACCGGAGCTATGACGCAGGTCTGCGTTTTGGCGCGATATTTTTTTATTCAAACTTTAACATCGATTTATATCGCAAATACGACTGATATCCAGAAAATATAAATGCAGTATACATTATTTTATATCAGACAATAATGTGCAATAGTTTCCCAAAAGTAGTCAAATACCCTATTAGACACAAATCGGGCACTTAATTTGTATTGAAAATCACAATTATCCACCCAAAACACTGCGCGCCTTATAGCTGCCAACGGTTAACTGGCGACGAACGTCCCAGTGACGTCACAAGCTATCACGCCGGCCGACCAGTGAATTTCGCTAGTAATTTGGTCATAACTTCGTTATTTTTTGTCGTAAAACAATATTTTTGCACTGTATGTTAAGGATTTCTTAGCTCTATAAATCTGCATTCTCAACTAAAAACGTTACTGATCCTCATTGATCCCATCAACACTCAATCAATGATGATGAACGCAGAGTAGAAAATAGAAAAAAAATAGTACTAGTGATGTAGAAAATTGTGCAGCTGTTGGTTATTGCAGTGGATGGATAGTCAGAAAGGAAAAAAATAATATTTAGTTAACCACTGTAAAACCTGCAATAAAGACCTCGAAAACCATGAGGAACTACCATTCGTGGTCTCCACTCAAGAACCTTTCTTCCAGTTTATCGGTTCTTCGAGCGAAATGGAACATAATTATAATACATAATATTAGCTATGATTTTAGACAAACACAGTAATTTTTTTTAAATCGCAGAATACATACAATTGATAATATCTATAAATGTAGATTTAAACTTTTTAAAGTCTAAATTGCACAAACAACGCCTGCAGAGTTTTTTAATATCGATTGGTGCAAACTAATCTTAAACATATTGTCAGGAAAATCACAGAGACGGAGATTGTTAAAGCTGCTTTTGATTATTATACAAAACATAAAACAAAAAATTTAACGTAATCAGGTGTTTTTTTTTAAATAAGATTTAGCATAGTATAATGTTTAATTAAAACCAATGCATTTTTAACGTATTTTTGTATAAGCTCTAATGTAAAAACGGTAATACGTACAAGCGTCTAACTTGGCATGATTATAGTACACACTCCAAAGTATATAAACAAACAATAATAAATGACCAAGTGCGAGTCAGTGACAAATTTCTGTTTATTTCTTCAAGATATAATTGTGTTACATTATAGCGTATTCATTTGATAATTGTATTTATGAGTTTTATAAAACTGTACAGCCGTTCAATAAAATATTTTATTAAAGCTCGCAAAAAAGCTTATTATTTCTGAAGTAGACGGAGCGCTGCAGCCAAACTTATGCTTAGCGGACTTAATTTTTACAGTAGGCAAGATGTTTTTTCTACTATGGAAAATGATTGTAGTTTTTTACGGAATGTATGGGATTGGTCACGTGAATTTTTCACCAGTTGTGTAAATCTCATACATTTTGTATAAAACTACAAGCGTTTTCTGTAGTAGAATAGAATTAATACAACCTGCTATTCATCTGTAGGTTAAATGTAGTACCGTTAGTGGCGGATAGATGGAGGCACATATAATTGATTTCAAATATGGCTGAGTTGCCAGTCTATCTCCGTATATATATAGTAGTCTTTGGTATATATTTCTCTATGGCATAGAGTAATATAACCACAGACTAAAAGAAGGAACAAAAATAATGAAATGAATGCAGTCACTCTGTGAATGCAGTTCTCTTTGGAATGCAGAAAGAATCAAGGAATGTCAGAGAAGTACATTTTTTTTATTATTCGCCCATCGGGCAGGCTAAAGCCTTTAAGGCCATACCGCGCCTGTTCATCTGTTTTGTATAGTCATAATAGTGTCAAACAAGTCATAGTCAGAGTCAAGCTAAGTAAGTCACGGTCAAGTCAAACTCATGCCCCTGTAAAGTGGCGGGGACTTTACAAGAGGCTCCTGTGGAGTTTTGGAAACAACACGAAAAGACACGTTTCACGTTTATGCAATAAAATTTTACTTTACTTTACTTTACTTTACTTCACCTCGTTATATCACTTGCCCACACTCAAGCACATTTACGAGCACTTAGTGAATAATAACACATACACCATTACACCATTACACACCACCATTTATTACACATTGACACTAGAAAATACACAAGCTTAGGAAAATAATAGCACAAGCCGACATGTCTTTTCAACGTTGGCGCGAAAACTCCAAGAGAAGTACAAAGTCTCGAACTCCCTCACTTCTCCCTGTACGCCCTCACTGCTTTTTTATGAGCATGGATACAGAGTCCTTCAGTTCTAATATTCAACAATTAATATTGCTCTTTCCAATAACCACATTATGGTAAAATATGTTAGATTTTTCGTTTATTTTAGTACCACAACGGGACGTCTCCTTTACAGTAATAACTATTAGATAACGTTAAACAAGTCCAAGTCAAGAAAATTAAGTCATGGTCAAATCAAACTCATGCCCCAATAAAGTGGTGAAGAGGTTTCTATGGAGTTTTGGAACAACACGAAAAGATATGTTTCACCTCGATAAATCACTTGACCACACTCGTGGTCGTTAAAAGCACCTAAATGATAATCCACCATAATTAAACATTAGCTCTTCAAAATACATAAGTTTAGCAAAATAATACAACGAGCAGACATGTTTTATCCACGTTGGCGCCAAATCTCCCCACTGAAATGAACAATGAGCTGGGCTACCAGCTCTCTGTTAGAATGAACGTACATTAATCGAGTTATATTCGAATACGTTGTTGGTTGGTCGACTCTTCGACATTGATCAAACAGGGATCAAATTAAACCGTAAAGTTTAGTTTTTGTCTCAGCTCTTCTATGTATTGTCAAAAAAAACTTTTCTCTACAATACGTCAAAAAAGTGGTTGGTGAAATAATCTTGGTGATTTATTTGTGAAATTAAACTTGGATCGAATTAAATGCTGTAAGCAAAGGTATGGTTTCAGTTTTGTTATCTTAACAATATACAATTTTGCTGGTTAGGGCTTAAGGAAGTGTTTTTATTGCTATATCTTGTTTAGGATATTGACGCCATTTTGTCGCGCCGGCTGATCATATGAATTTTACCTATTATTTTGAAGATCAATTTCTGTGGGTAGAGCAAATGCTGTAATTATTTATTATTAGATTTACTCTATAGAAAGGAGTTCTAAATTTAGAAGGTGTTGAACCCATAGGATCATCGTCTGATTATGGTATTATGGAACGTAGTTCTTGATCTGTAATTGATTTTTCTGTCGCACCCAAGTGCCGACTTCGATAGCTAACCGAGTCTTTTTACATCTAAAACAGATACTGTTGAACCTAATAAAGTTTTGAATCACATATTGCTGCGGTTATATCCTGATTCATAATTCATAAATCACAGGAACAAACAGAAATATTCCTTGTTAGAATCTTGCCGTTTGTGCGTCTTTCAAGGTGATTGCTGCAATCTTTGATTAATACCGAAGTTGTTATTGTTGTTGCTCTTTACATCAAAGATATGATAAATTCTAAATGGGTGTACCATCCATACCATTTCTGCACAAACCTTTTGTTTCTGAGATCATTTACCTATAATGCAATAATAAGTGTTGTAATTTGATTGCTATCTACGCATTTACCTACCTACTTATAATATATTCATTGTATAAGCAGTTCAGTCCTCAAAATCTTTACCATTAAAAACAAAGGAAATTTTAGGTACCTAATCTTATCAGGATGTAAATTTATCTTAAACAAATAAACATCCATTCATCAAAATCTAGTTTCTCATGTTTTCATTCAGTTGTTACTTTATGAAATAAATTACGGCCATCTGAGAGACCTTCTGGTGGTTTCTGACACTAGGGACAATCACTCTACCTACATTACAAACAAGTCTATTAATATTCCATGATAAAAATGTTTATAGTTCAAGGTTTGTCCTTTTTCTTGACTCAACTCTTAATTTCTTTTACAATGAAACATTGTATTGTATTCCATTAATATAAGTACTTAAAGTACCTAAACAGTACTTCAAAAATTTATGAGAAATGATAAAGACAAAACCTCCAACCGTGTACAGTTGTACAGCAGGCTAAAGTTTAAAAAAAATCTTCTTTTAACATGTTGATACAAAAAAAGCAGTATTAGGGTTAAACAATTGAGATTTAGGATAAGATATTAGAAAAAACAATAGTTATACCATAAGGATGTGGAAATTACCGACCTACCTTTTACCTTACCACGGTCAATATACTGTAAATAATCATATTTTAACTTTATTGAACAACCATGATGGTTTAAAACAGTGTTTTAATAAAAAGATAATTTGAATGAAATCACATACATAGTTTTATTAGAGTACTCTTAAAATCTATTCTTTTGGTTGGTAATGTTTATCAAAGTTATGCCAGTATAAACTGTATAAACAGTTATTACAATACAATACAATACAAAACTCTTTATTAATATACCACAAAACAAGGATAACATAAAAATTACAACAATAATATTATCTAGGCTTTTAACAGGCGGCCTTATCGCTTATTATTATTTAATATAGGTAATTGTTCTGCTGCTTCCTAGCAGTGAGAACATAATAGGCTGATAACAAACACACTGACCTTCTCTCGGAGAGAGAGGATGGGTCCTACTCCACCATACTGGCCCAGTGCATGGTGGTGAATGTGGTTGTGTAATGTTCTTGGAAATACCAGTTGCCTAACGTTGTTATTCTTCACCGTTATAAGTGATAGCATCAAAAACTGCACATAAATTGTTTGAGTACTTAAATAAGTAATTGGTGCAGGGCCGAGGATCGAACCGGGTGCCGTTAGATTGTGAAGAAACATGCTACTGTTTGGCCACCATATCTCAAACTATTGTTATGAATGACAAATTTTAATATGAGCTGGTACAGTAATCCCCCTTTTTACATCATTACTACTTACGCGAGAGATATATGTTTCACAAAACTAATTTTAATTGACCTTTGCATTTAATTATGTATTATAGGTGTTTGAGTTTAACTATAATATAGTCAAAAATCTGTAAGTATGCATACATACAAAATACAAATCAAAACTTTAATTTGAAAAACACATTGTGCAACATTACATTACGTATTTGTTTATTATGAAAGAAAACAGTAATGATTTGTTTACATTCTTGTAAAATATATTCATAATATGCAACACTGTTTTTCTGATTGACATATTAAGGTAAAACAGTAAGCATCACTGTCTAGACTGCAATATGTCCAAATATGAATAAAATTTTGCAAGAGCATTTTGTATTCCACTGAAGATAAAATTCACTCTTCTACTTTTTTCCCCACTGTTGATAGATTTATTTTGCAAACTGTATTAAATCTTCGTTGCTGACAGGTTTGTTATGTCGCTACAAGTTCTTCGAGATCGTCTATCGTAAGATCCCGCAGCTCAGACCCTTGAATCATTACAACAATGTCTTCAAGCACCTCTTTGCATCTGGATACTTCTTTTTGGAGCTTCTACATCAGGCCAAAGAATACGCCACACCCCATTCATACAACTCTTTCACTTGTTTCTAGGCCTTGTCTATGTTATGAATAGCCTTCATGATGTTGTATGACTTCCACCACTCTCGCATTTACTGTCTTCCTTCTCCATCGGTTGCACGTATTAATAGGCAAAAAAATGGTAATAAGCTTTTAAGTTTGCTTATAGGCTCTCTGGTCAATAGGTTGCAATATTGACATAGTGTTTGGTGGAAAGAACTTTACTGACACTTTTGTGTCTCGCGGCGTATCAAGTGTGGTAGGATGTCCTGGGGAGTGGTGTAAATGTGGAAGTCCATATCTTTCACAGTAGGATTTGATTGATGGACAAAAACTGTTAGAATACAAATCTTAACCTTGTGGGTTGCATGAGAAAACTTCTTGTGTGTTTTATGGCCAAGGGCCACATATAGCCTGACTTGTATAGAGGCTGATTCTTACTGTTCCAGAGATAATTCAATACCGTAATGGCCTGTTTTGATTTCAGCGGGGGCAATGAATGATCATATACTGAAATAATGACTATATCTATGAAAGAACAAGATCAAATGCCAGGGGAGGTCAGTATCTTATGCATATTGTAAGCTTTGTTCTTTTACTGTAGTATATATGTAACAATATGATCTATTTTTAAACAGATGGGGTTCCCCGAGGCAAAGTTACGGGGCTTGGAAGAGAAAATCTCGCACCCACGCTGGGTTGTTCCAGTTCTACCAGAGCAGGAACTGGAAGTATTGCTTGTCGCGTGTACTGAGCTGGCAATAAAAGGTTAATGAATATCAATAATATTGCTTTTTTCGAGTATCTTCGATAGTTCTTTCGAGAAACCAAGGTTAAGGGTGACCCGGTCTACCAAAGCAAAGGAATTTTAATGTCGTGCTAAACCGGGGGCGAACTATACTTACGAATGATGTCACATGAAAGTACACCATACAAATTTCAAACAGACGCTCACCTTGCGGGAAACCCAAACCAACACCAAAACTTTAAACGCTAATATCTCTGCTCTTTATCAGCATATTTAAATAGTTTCATTAGTAAAGTGTATTACATTTAATTATAGTTTTCACTAAGCCTGTTATTTTTAACAAATAAAACACATGTCCGATAGCCTATTTATCTACAATATCAATTTTATTCTACAGGAGAAGATGGCAATCATCCAGCATGTCAACGGTTCTACAGTGATGCATTAACATTATCGTTTACGAAAATCCTAACCGACGATGCAGTCTCCTCCTGGAAAAGCAACATACAGCAATGTGTCCGTTCCAACTGTGACAAGCTGGTCAAACTGTGTGCAATGAAGTTGGATGATCCAAGATTTTTGCATTTGCTGTCTATGGCACTGAATCCCAATAACAAGTAAGAATATTCAAATGTCCCCAATTTTTTGAGTGTCGCATGTTTTATGACAATTGGCGTCGATTCTGTCATACCACTCACTAAACTAAACCAATCTGACAGGACTAAAATTATCTGCTTCCCTTTTCATTTCAATATGTGAGAAAAGGACGACGACAATTTTAGGGCTGTCAAGTTTAGTTTAGATATTGGTACAACAGAATAGACACACCACTATCATCTAGGAACTAAAATACCTACATGTTCATAGTCTGGCTAAAACCTATACCTAGAGTCCAGACTTACTTCAAATTCGTTTTTAAATAGCAGCACTTACAAATTTTCTGTAAGTAGTAATGTACCTAGGACATGCTCGATAATGGAGCTGATGTCATTTCATTTAGTGTATTGGGGATTCCCCATAATTTTAAAATATCTGTTGCTTATCATATCAAGGCAACATAACTACACTGCAGTTTTACTAACAATTGTTTCTAAACCTTCACCTTGTAAGACTTTGGGTCTGTGATTTTGTATGCAATCATGTGAACACAAGTACCACACGATGTCTATGAATCGATTAGTCACTTATTTGTATAAGTTTGATGCGTTGTTGTTGAAAACTTTGTATTCTATTTCAGATTCCACACATTTAATGCTTCCCGGGTGTGTGAAGGGCTGCCAGCGCCAGCAAACAACTCGAACGGCGGTGGTGGTGGTGGGCAGGGCTCGGGACAGGAAGTGGAGGTATTCGCCAAGTCGCACGACCACCGATCACCGCGGGGGTGGCTGGTCCATCTCATAAATGTGTAAGTTGTTGTAAAACATACAAAACCAGAAGTGAGCCGTTATACCTGCTTTTATTTTCTAGTGTTTTTATACCCTAGTATTAGAGGTCAGTGCTGGTATCCAGGCATAATGTTCTTTTCAATGTTTTCTGGTGTTTTTTCGATTCAGAGTATAGATGGAACAGGTTTTTTTGAACACAACTTGTCTGCATCTAAACGACCTTGGAAAAACTCAATTCTTTCCTGTTTTCAATAGGTTCAAAATATCATTTATACCTAATTTAGTAGAGATAAACTGCGAAGAGTCGGCTTTTCACGGCCGCTACTACGCCACGCCTTGCTTCCACTTTCCAGTGAATTTGATCCTACTCTCGGTCCAAGCATTTATTTGCTCTGACAGCTGCAATAACATTGTAAAATGCTGAATAAAAGTAATTTCTTTTATTACTTCACTGAAGTATATCGGTTACCTGCTACAATCTTACTATTACGTTAAAAAACCTAGATAGTTCCGATAGTGACACCAACAATGAAAACCACGAAGATTTTCATTCTGCTTTTTACAATGTTATTGCAGGTGTTAGAGCAAATAAATACTCGGACCGAGTTTAAGTGAATGTATGGTCGAAGATGGCAATCTTGCCTCCCTAAAGTTGGTATGGCTCTCAAGTATGGCTGTTAGAACACAGGCGCTTAGAAGTTGGCGACAGTCTTTTAACTTGAATAGTAATTTTCCGATGTGAAAATACCTTGTGTACCCCTCATGGTGCGCTCTGGTATCTTGTCAAATTTTCAAGATCGATTTAGCTGAAAATAATATATTGAAAATAAATATTAGGTTTTATAATTTCACTAAAGTTATATGATTATTTACGGGATATATACCGTGGTAAGGTTGTGGAATGAGCTCCCGATAAATAATAATTATCCCGTAAATAATCATATAACTTTAGTGAACAACCGTGATAGTTTAAAACAGTGTTTTATAATTTCATATTGAGTATTTAAAGTGTATGTGCAAATCATATACCTGATGGTAAGCACTCCTTTTATAATGTAGGGCTTCGTATGCTTATCCCTCTTCTACTCAGCTAATCAACAAAACTATGTACCTAAAATAAATATTTTATTATTGACAGATTTGGCCAAGCTGGTGGTTTCGTAAAAATGAGAGATCGATTTGAAATTATAATGGGATTTCAAAAGCCCGATTTAACAGCATCCACCAATTCTATTGAAAAAGTCGCCACAGAAACCACAGAAAAAGAAGCAGAAGATAACAAACCGGATAAAATCGAGACCATCGAAACCAGTACACCAGTGATTACAGAAAACCCGGAAGTAAGTATCCACAACTGTTATGTATAAAATGTCAATGTTCAAGTAAAGAAAACGAATATCAGTCAGTCAGTCAATTCTTAAAGGCTGTGTTAATAAGATCTTGAATTTAAATTAAAAAAAAAAAAAAAGTTTTATTTACATTTTCTTCTTGATATGTACAGAGGTAGTAATTAAATTTACACATGAAATAAAATATTGGTTAAATGCCCACAGTGGCTCTGTTGGCAGGAATGTATTTTTTTGACGAAATTTTGCATTTGCATTTTGCAGTAAGTAAAGTAGGCTGCTGAATTTCACGAATTTGGTGTGCACTTTCTATCAACAAGTCACATATTTATCCATAATGTTGCAGATGACGACATCCCGCAACGAGCAGTCGCCCATGGAGCAGAGTATGAGCGGCGAGTCGCGCGTGGCGGCCGTGTGGCAGCTGCTGCGCCCGCTCGGCCTCTGCCACGACCTGCTCACTGCGCACACCGTCACCACCTACCTCTTACCTGTGCTGGTATGTTGCTTAAACTATGTATCATGATCCAATAAAACAAGGTCTGGCATTCCGGGAATTGACACATGCCTACGTCACTGTCCAGTTGCCACTTCATTGCAACAAATACCCGGTAGTTACAATCTAGGTGTCTCCAAATCACAAGTGAATCGGTTTCTTCTAGGCAAGTTTGCTCCATCGTACACCATATCATACCTTAACATCAGGCGAGATGGCAGCCAAACGCAAGCCTATTATTAAATAAACAAAAATTGGGAAACAAATTTGTTAATAATCTATTAAATAAAATAATTAAGTTTGCGGTATGTCATTACTTTCCAGAATTCGATCCTTATTAGCAACACTATCGAATGATGTAATAATACAGTTGTTTTTTTCCAAAATCAACGGGTTCGATTCCTGGCTAGGAATATTGATATTTCTAAAATCCAATGATGCTGTTTTAGTTTTGATCAAACCAGGCCCGAGACTTCTTTGAGTACTTTTCGCTATTCCTCAGAGTTTCGGATTTAGCCATTCACACCCACTTGAAAAATTGACCCTGTATAGGATGTCATTTTATATCTTCAGAAATGTAGAAATGCGCGAGCGAAAAAGTGAACGCACTTGGCAGAGGCCCTTAACATGAATTAAAAATTACTTTTCTTTATACAAAACCATTTATTGCCCTTGGTACAACCAGTAAATTTTGTTTGCTTCGTAACTGGTTCCGAAACAATGGCTACGATGGCGACTCAAACCAATACAAAATCGTTAAAATTCTTATAAAAATATGCTAAAACGGGACACAACTCTCTGAACTCTACACAACTCTGATAAATTGTTTAACATTAAATTATCTTTCTGTTACAAGGAATGCATTCCGACACTCCTAGAGAGTTTAACTGATGAAGAATTGAAGCGCGAAGCACGAGGAAGCGAAAATAAGACTGATACTGTTTCTTGTTTAATACGCGCATGTAAATACGTATCAATAAAAACTCCCCACCACCACAACCTTCTAAAATGTGAGTTAAACTTTATGTAGCTCTCTGTGTATCAACCTTTATTGTCATCGGATGTGTTTTGGCCTTTTAGTTCTGAACACCGTCAAATGTCTGGCTTTTGGTGATGTATGTGTCCTATTCATCTGGGAAAATACTATATTTGAATGCTTATTGGATCAAATTTACCTATTGTTGATTAAGGAAAAACATTACAAATTTTTCTTCAACTAACACCAAAGTAGGGCCAATTTATTAGATAACATTGAACTTATGTCAGTCTTTGCAAAGTAAAGTCAAAGTAAATCGTAAAATTGCCTTCTTTTGTTACAAGCAAAGAAATTGGATTTTGGGTTGAAATCCAATTTCTTTGGTTACAAGGTTACGTTGATGAATTTTGATAAAAATGTCTAATGTGATCTATTAAATTGGCCCTACTTTAGGTAGTTGTTTAAGGAAATCTTTAAGTTTTTTTCTGGTTCGACACACCCAATCTTGGGTGTGTCCACGTTGAGTATGTGTCCATGCAAGAGGCGCCATCGTGGGCCGTCGCAGACCCTGTAGCTGCTAAGGGGCGCGTTCTATCCGCCCCTTTGCCGCTACATCGTCTGTGACCGACCCTCATCACAACGCTGCACCATCATGCATCTGGTTCTTCACATTACTGTTTTTTCTGCATGATTCTCTTTGATTTTGGTCACCACTGTGTTTCAATGTATTGAGCTATATGATTGTATTTACATGTACGATTACATTTACGATACTGCCTCTCATCAATCAGTCACAATCAAAACAAACACTTTTACAAACAAAACCAATTTATGCACTGGTTTTATGAACGATTGCATGATTTCAAATTTTGAGTGAGTCGTAAAATGAACATGTCAGCCGCTCAAGTATTGAATAGTTTTCTCCTAAACTTAGAACTGGAGATCTATCACAGCCACAACTTTATCCTCTCCTTCCTTGTAATGAAATTAATGTAATCTTTCATTGAAATAAAATTTAACATGTCTAGTAACTACTGCCGTACATTTCAGCCCTTGAAATGTTCCGATTGAAGATGATATTGCGTTTACTGCAAATGTCGTCGTTTAACGGCAAAATGTCGGCCCTGAACGAAATTAATCAACTCATCGCCACATTTACTCAACAACCGAAACCGGAGTGGCTGACGCCAGCCGTTATTACTGTAAGAACACTGCATTTTTCACTAAGAAATATTTCCAAGGAACTTTTGTTTATGCATGATTATATTATAAAACGTTGAAACAGATGCAAAAAGACATTGTAATGTAAACCCAATATTGTGTCACATGCAGCAGAATATCACAGCGCAAAATTAAATGTGGCATTATGTTGCGATGAGCTGTGTTTGGCGCGATAGAATTCAAAGCCATCGGCGAGAGTTCGAATAAAAAAAAAAAAGCTTTAGCCACGTTAAACATCGTTCGAAAGAAACATCGTTAGGAAACCATAGCATAGTGGACATGGTGGTAGGGGTCGTAGAGTACTTTCCAGTGCCTAGCATGCAAGGTACCACCTAAAATCTTTCCTTAAGTTTAAAATCTGTCTCTAAGTACCTAACAGTATGTGCCGGCAACCTCACTCGAGAACCTGTTTCCATATTAGGCTAAGTGTGTTTACCACACCATATAAAAAAATACTTTAAGCAACGCCATCACTTCTGTGAAGTTTTTATTTTGAATTTCTGTTGTGGGATTCACATTGCAATGCTCTTTTCCACCTGCGTGTCTTAACCCAGTCACTTTGAAATGACCGGATTCCTTTAAAATTCCCTGTTACAATTTTTTCTTTAAATTCTTTAATATTTAACCTGTTTATAACTCACAATATACGTAGTATTCTAATTAAATCTTCATTTTTAGACTTGGATCCGTGAGAATAATGTCGTAGAGATCGTTTTGCGCGACTCCCTACATCAGCCGCAATATGTGGAGAGATTAGAGAAGATGCTCAGGTTTATGATCAAAGAGAACTCGTTGACTCTGGACGACTTGGACGCCATTTGGAAAGCGCAGCACGGGAAGCACGAAGCTATTGTAAAGAACATGCACGATTTGTTAGCGAAACTTGCGTGGGACTTTACGCCTGACCAGCTCGACCATTTGTTTGATTGTTTCAAGGTAATAATGACAAGTTTTTACTGATAACATACATTACTATAGTTAACTCTTAACTGGCTGTTTATATGCTGTTATTTGATTGTAGGCGAGTTGGTCGACATGTAATAAGAAGCAAAGTGATAAACTATTAGAAGTTATAAGGAGGCTAGCTGAAGACGACAAAGATGGCGTTATGGCAAACAAGGTAAATAAAAAAAAATATGAGGGTAGTTTAACATTAACACGCGTTTATTAACTGTACTTGTAACTAACTAACAATGTAATTAAGTCTTGGTAGTAGATTTTAACCTACTTCTAATTGTCTTATCGATTTGAAGTATATTTTATTTATCTAAAGAATATGTAACAATACGATAATTTGGTACCATCGAACTGGATGATGGAACCAAAAGGTGGATAGTGAAACTCAATGGTGAATCACACTGACAGAGCCATCTAGTGGGAAAGACGCCAACTATCATGCCACATGTGCCGAGCGGCGCGATGTTGAGCCTCCTCACCCATCTCTACTCACCTATCCGTGTGCGCCCACTAGGATATTATTTTATGTTTATAAGCATATTTTTTAGTTTTTTAAACTAAATTTTTTATTTTGCTAGGCTATTTTTACATATAGCTAATGAGTACATTGCGACTTCGCTTATTATGATTGTGGTGAAAACTTCATCTGTCTGGTTATATTTAGTTTCAAATAGAGACGAACATATTAACAGTTTGCCATCACCCGATAGTAATTATAATAACGTGTGTTGCATGGTAAATGTTACACCAAGTGTTTATTTGTAGGTATTGGTGCTGTTTTGGAATTTAGCGCATTCAGAAGAAGCTTGTACAGAAATCATGGATATGGCATTAGCAAATCTTATCAAAATTCTGGACTACAGTTGCAGCCAGGATCGTGACACACAGAAAACTCTCTGGCTGGATAAGTAAGGATAATTTCACTACCCAAAATAATACTCCTTAACTTATGATGTGATAATTCAAAGTTTTTGGGGAGATAACCTTTTGATCTCTTTGTGTGATAAATAGGTACATGAATGCAACATTAATTAGACCTCATTAAATTACAAAAACAAAATCTACATTAGCCGCAACATTGAATGGCTCGACAAGTGACCTACAACATTGAGTGGTCAAAAGTGAGCCGCAACATTAAAAGGCTCAAAAGCAGCGGCGGCGGCGCAGTAAAAAAAGTGCATTGAAATGTGAATTCTATATAGGGTTACGGACAGCAGAAATGTAATGTAGGTTTCGGACAACGATTCCTGTGTCGCGAAATTATACTGTATGTCATCATCATCAGCCAGAAGACGTCCACTGCTGAACATAGGCCTCCCCCTTTAACCTCCACACTGAACGACAGCCTGCCTTTTGCATCCACTGGATGCCCGCGACTCTCACAATGTCGTCGGTCCATCTAGGCCTACCTATGCTGCGTCTTCCGGCCTTCATACTGTTTGTAATACAGTATAATTTAGGCCCTGCGCCAATGACTTATTTATTACCTAGGTACGGTGAAGGGAAACATCGTGGGGAAACCGGTATGTCCAAGAACCTCTAAAGTTCAAAGACATACGACATTCACCAACATGCACTGGGCCAGCATGGTGGATTAGGGTCCATCCTCTCTTTATCAGAGAAGGCCTGAGTCCCAGCAGTGGGAACATGATAGGCTAAAATAATGATGATGATGGTGATGATAATTATAATACAGTAAATGGCTCGCGTTCACCGCCGCAACAAACTAACTCTATTCGTAGTATCGTACAAACCGTTTCTAAATAGGTTACAGCTCGATTAAATGGTCCCATAATTTATCAGGTGCGTGGAGGAGCTGAAGACGCGCGAAAAGTGGGTGCTGCCCGCGCTGAAGGTGATGCGCGAGATCTGCTGCTTGTACGAGTGCGCGGGCGGCGCGGGCGTGCGGCCGCACGTGACGCGCCAGGAGCTCATCGACCGCCTGCAGACGCAGCACTCGCTCGTCATACTCGTCACCGACTCGCTCACCACCTACATGGACAACGTGCGAAACAAACTCTCCGGTAACATTACAACTCCTTCATTACACTATTGGTTATTTCCTTACGGTTATCATAGTCGATTCGATATCGCATCGCGTCATGAGTTAAGTCACTTATTAAACGTGTGACCTGCCATAACCCATCGTTCGTCTAAGAGGATTAGGGTGAGAATCTACCGAAGTAAGTGTAAAGCTAGGATAGGGGGAGACATCTTATTAAAAAAAAAAAAAAACTTGAATGAAACACTTTTAAACTTTTTTATTTGTTGACTTAAGATATCTCATTTATTGAGCCAGTGTCAAGTTTAATAGAGTTTTCAAGTAGTCGATAATTTCGATAACTTTTCAAAGATCAAACTGATCATAGTCATGGTCAAGTCCAAGTCATGCCCTAGTAAAGTCACGACAATGGAGTTTTGTCAACAGCACGAAACTTAATTATTTATTTATATGTAAAACATTTGAACCCAGCCTAGCTCCACATTGTTTTTGGTCGGTTTCTGCCCTTGCATTCTTACCCTTGGATTCTTGCCATGACAAAACATGCTGCGAATCATTGCATCATAGAATCGAACGTTTCTGTTGAGTCAAACTCTTCCCCTGTTTACACGGATCGGTTTTACAGCGGAAGGCACCATCGACTGGGACAACTGGCTCCCAGACGGCAGGTACCCGCACGCCGCACAAGTGCACGAGCGGCTTAGTTTCTTGAGGTTTCTGCTCAAGGACGGACAGTTGTGGCTCTGTTCCGAACAAGTAAGAGTCACCTTTAAATTGCGCAAAGCTTTCTGATACATTAAAAAGTACAGTCATACAACATAGTTGGTAAAATATGTACAGCAAAATTTGTAATAAAAGAAACATATTTTTTTCTGCTGCTTTCCAAAGCTTTGACATATTTCAGTTTCATTATCTTGAGCTCAGTATAAAATTATGTACCAGGCGACATATTTTCAGGCCAAACAGATATGGGTCTGTTTAGCAGAGAAGCCAGCCCACAGCGGCGACCGCGAAGCTTGCTTTCGATGGTTCAGCAAACTGATGGGCGAAGAGCCAGATCTTGATCCAAATGTCAACTTGCATTTCTTTAGACGTAATATTATGACGCTACCACCAAACTTACTGACACATTCTGGTATCAAATGTTTTGAAAGGTAAGCCAATATCATTAAGCACTATCTATCAGCAATTACTTATTTCAAATACGGGCAGTATATTTTACTCTTATCATTTTAGGTTTTTCAAAGCTGTCAACACCAAAGAAGGAAAGCTAAAAATGAAACGACGAAGCTTCCAACTGGTTGACGCTGATCTCATAGGCTTAGATTATTTATGGAGAGTAAGTTTTCAATAAAGAAGTGTTTCACTTCTTTAGTATCATGTATTCTCTCATATTCTCGTTCAAATCATATTCTAGTGTGTTCGTTGTATCTCATTTATCACACTTATATTATCAAATGCGATACATAAATATAAACTCTTTATTGTGTATACCAGAATTAAAAATTACAAACAGAAAACACTTACGAGCTAGTGCCATAAGTGGCGTCGTTATCGCCTTATTAAAAAAATACTGGAACGGTTGATGTTAAAACACTTGTTAAGTTTGCCTGTTAGTATGTATGTTTGTCCTCTATCAACTCAGCAATGGATTTGAATGAAATTCGGTGTACCCCCTTATAACCCTAATGAACACAGGCTACTTATACCGCAAAAATTAACAGATCCTTTAAGATTGAAGGTGAAACCGCGATGCGCTACTAGTCTTCAATAACTGATATCTAGAAGTCATGTGAAACTTTGTGTCCATTATGATCAGAAACTAGTCCCATTTACTAATAATTTTGGTCCAAAAATGTATCGTTGCATTTAGCTTCGCTTTAGGTCATAAACGGGACCTCTAGACATATTTTGATTCAATTGGTTTAGAGTACATAACCCAGCTCTTGCTGTTTGTAGGTTATAACTGAATGCGAGGACGAGATATCACTGCGTGGTGTGGAATTACTACGAGAGGTGTGCACATGCGTGGGGCCGCAGCTGACTGCCGCCACGCACCACGAGGCCTTCCTCACGCACTGCTTCGCGCGCCTCCAGCGCTTACAGAAGGAAATGGAGCAACAAGAGGGTCAGTACATGTTTATTTATACAGGGTGACGCGGATTGCGTGATTGGTCCTATAGTAAAAGTTGCACATAATGACTTTTTAGCTTAGTACACCCTCTCCGCGTACCCCAGTATAGGAGACCGGTGTCTAAAAGCCCTGACAGACATGTGGATCTGGTTGACTGACCGCCATCCAACTAACGGGAGACAAAGAGTGAGAATAACATATTTCCCTCTTACTCTTCCATAAGTCAGAGATTAACCAAATCCACACGTATGTTAGGGCTTTAACAGTGCTCTTATGCGAGTGGTATGATGTTGGATGAAATTAAGAGTCACTAAATTTCGAACGTTTTCAGATGGATCTGAGGGTTGTACAAGAATGTGTCGTGTTATTCGTGCCATACAAGAATACATAAACGAATGTGATAGAAGATTCTCGTCGGAGCGGCAGATACTGCCGATCTACCGTTCGGCGCGGGGCAGGCACTGCTCCATCATAGTCCGGTTCAACTTCCAAACTGGCCAAAGGCAGGTGGAAGATATCGAAGTTTTCTCCCACTCTAATGAGACGCTGCACTCGCTGCGAACCACTGTCCAAAGAAGGTAATTTATTTATTTTGATATCTATCATTGATATTGTTAGTTTGGTAAGTTTATATTTTTTTTAATGACGTGTTTCCCTTTGTTGCAGACTTAAAGCCTTAACAGAAAATTCATTAAAATTAGAAATGTACATCAATAAAATAGAACTGTATGCGAACGGGGAGCTGTGGGATTCTAGTCATGATAGAAAAATACTCTCTCAGATCCCTTTACGTGATAAAACTGTGGTTATTGCTAAGGTAAACCTTTGTATTTCTAGTTTCAGTTTATTTTCTAGTATCTCAGGGTGACAAGCGCAGTGCGTTTCCGCGCAGGATTTTGATCTGTTGAACTCATAAATTCTGGGTGGCACTAAATTGTTATGGGGAAGCATGACACTTGCCATAACAATCTGGGTGTCTTCAAATCACGAGTGAATCGGTTCCTTCTGGGCAAGCGTGCTCCAACGTAGACCGCATCATCGCTTAACATCAGGCGTGATGGTGGTCAAACGCAACCCTATTAATTATTAAAAAAAAACAAGTATACATTGAAAAAAAACCCTTGTTGAAAGAGCTGATAATCTTCAAACGGCTGAACATAAATTACTAGAATCATAGCAAAGAAGACTGTCAAGCAAGTCACCTTTAAAAAAAACGTTTTAGCTGTTTGGGAGCTACAATGCCACAGATAACCACTTTAAACTTATAACAACCTTCTTTTTGCGTCTGGGATTAAAAAAAACTTTCCATTTTATAAAGATACACAAGAAAATACCTCTGGAAATTTTTGTGACACAATGAAATGACACCAATTTTAACTATACAGGTATATGACGGTCAAGTGTGTGGAAGCGGCGGGTGCGGCTCTTCGAATGAATCAAGTAGCGATTCCAGCACGTCGTCGCCACCAATATCGCCGACTCCTGAACACGCCTTACCTGGTGTGGTAAGTTTGTTACTTGTATTGTTATTGTTCTCAGAATGTAAAGAAATATATCACACAAATCTTGTTGCAGCTCTTCTCACAAGGCTCGTGGTACTTACCATTCGTATTATCGTTGGAACATATTGGAATCACAAAGAGATTTGGACCGTTGACAGAAGCTGCCCATTTGCTCTCTCAAATATGCCCGCCTCACAAGCAAACTGTACGTATACTGTGTGTTGTTTATTGTATTTTATTTATTGCAATGTACAATCTGTCTAGTGTCAACATGTCTAAAAATTATGTCTTTTACTTTTTTAGACCGAGAAGCTGACGGAAGCTCTGCTAAGTCGGGAGGATACAAAGCTAAGGGACATGCTTTATGGTCCAGAGCCACCCACTGTGGCCTATAACATGGAGGCATGTGTTGTAAAGTAATTGTAGTGTTTTATGAACTCTTTGGTCTATTACTGATAGTAATTTTCTGTGGCCAGGTGTTGTACAGTATGGTAATGCCAGCCGCTGACTCCAAGCTCGACCGAAGCCGCAACTTTCAACAAGCCTGTGTTAAAAAAGCACCATTATTAGTGAAATGCTTGTCTGATAAAGAATTTTTGCAAGATGCAGCTCCGCATACTCGAAGGTAATACTGACAAAAATATGTCATAGTTTTTTTTAGTGATGAGAATATTAATTATTTGTCAATTTTATTCCAGAGTTGCGTTTGTGGCTTTAGTGAGATTGAACAAACTAATCCTTTACACACTAGGACACCTATTTGAAATTATCGCTCCTCATGTCGATGAGTCAAATGTGGATAGAGAAATCAGGTATGTGTGTAAATTTAAATGTTCTAAATCTACTCGTAGATAATAAATATTTTCGGGATCTTATCTTTTAACTTTTCTTACAGGATGGACGTCACAATTCTTAGGGAAGCACTTCAAACTGTTCCCAATCACAGTTGTGAATTGCTGGTCAAAGCAATTGCGGAAAAATTGGCAGCCACTTTAGGGGAGCAGGTAAGCAATATAGTGCAGTTATATACGCATTGAATATCATGATATTTTGTTTCTACAAATCAGAATCACAAAATAATGACTAAGTACCTTGATGGCGCAGCGCAGCGTGTATATACCTCTGATGCCAACATGTGATCTTGCACAAGTTTTTGCCAGTCATCAGGGTCTTTGAGGTTTTGTGACTATGCCTTCTTTCCACAATTTGCCTGACTAGCTTATCTAATTGGTAGGTGATAGCCAGCGGTCGAGAAGAAGGCGACCCAGCGGCATCATTGCTCTGGTGGCGCGTTCCTACCACTACGACAGTGCGTGCGCTTTATTCTCTCGCGTTTGCCGTCGCACAACCAGCGGAGTTGAACGGCATGATACACCCTGACGACGTCGTATGTAAGTATTTCTTGCCGTAATTTATAAGCATGATCTTGTAAGAATTTTGTTTTGGTTTAGATTTGTATTTTCAGTTTTACATATAATTGAACGGTCTGACGTCGCAATTGTTTTAATCTCTGGTGTTCTTTTAGTGGTCCGTGAATGCATGGAAGTCGTAACAATATGTACGGCATTGAGTGGCGGCCGTCTCGAAACGCTACTACATGAAAGTTGGTGGCAAGACACCGCATTGTATCTCATGATCGACTGCAATAACGCTCAGGTAATTAAAGCAAAGTTTTAATATAAGGGCACCATTATTCTAATTCTACTGATAACTTTAACCAATACCATTTTACCGTTAGAACTAAAAACACACGCACTTACAAGACAAAGTATTACGTATACCTAGTAAGTACTGTTGATTTTGTTTTTGCCGCATATACGCGGATTTCAATTTATAGCTAACTTTACAGCGTCAGTATTCTTGCAGATACGAATAGCGTGTGCGGAGCAAGTGCTAGCGATGTGTGCGTGGGGCGGTGGTGGTGGAGCGCGCGCGGCGCTCAACGCGCTGGGAGAAGCAGGCGCGGTCGCCGGGTCCAATGCAGGCGTGACTACCGGCGCGGGCGCAATAGCTGTGGGTGGTACAAGATTACAGCGACACGCGCGAAACGCTCAGCAGTTCTTACAGCTACTCTGCCGTCTTGTCGCGCTCGCCGGACCCAATTCCAGAACTCTGAATGATCTCGCGCTAGAGGTGAGTGATTAGCATGGATAGTATCTGGAGGAACATAGCCATATGTAGTAAAATTTGTAAATGTACGTTGCATTGTATAGATTTATAGCTTACTTTTTACTGGTTACTTGTTACTAGCTTGTTTTTCTTCTTCAATAAAAAAGCCTGTAAAAAAAAAGTTTTTTTAAACGGTTTTTGTTATTTTAATCGTGTTCCATCTATACAGGTGATGTGGATAAGATGTGTGCGCGACAACCCCGAATCTTTAGATGACACGTTGCTGGAAGGACACCTGAACCTCACCAAGGAGTTGGTCTCCCACGTCTCGGCGCAAGTCAAACACCAGTATGGCTCGCATCCAGACCACAAAGACTCTGGTTTAATCAAGGTAATAATAGTAATGGAAATTAAATGTCATATAACCGTTAGTCGTCTGCCCACCCTAAACCTTAGTAAATACTAAGATTTATTTATCTTCACCTTTTCTTTGGTTCACACATGTAACGTATTTAAAGCTCTACTGGGCAGCACCTCACGGTTTCACCCGCTATTCTGTAGGAAACATATATTTTATTGAATAAAAAGTCTTTGTCTCCATGATATCTCCATAACAAATTTCACTTAAATTCGTTCGACTATTAAAGAGGGTTCGAACATACACGCACACAAACTTTCGCATTTATATTAGTAGTTTACTTCACATTAAGAAATTTGAATTAGGGCCAGAACAGATAATGGACTTTTTGTTGCCGAACTCTATCATTCTAGCAGTTTTTATGCACCCTTCAATTTCATGGAAAGAATGAAGAAGGGCATTCCAGGATGGCTCCTGACTTGTCTAAAGTAGTATTATATAACCTCTTTTGTGTAAAAACGCCAAATATTTCTGAACTCGTCTTTATTCTGTAAATATGATAATGTTAACAGGAGATTCTGACGGAGTTCTTGTGGCCGTACTCGTGGTCGTGGAGCCGTATGGGCGCAGGTGGGGCAGAGGAGGAGCCGCCGGCGCCGCTGTGCCGGTCGGCAGGTGCAGCTGCCGCTGCCGCTGACCTGCTGCTTGCGCTCGTGCACGGCTGCGTGCCCAACATGGCCGCGCTCGTGCACCTCATAGAGCAGATGTTTTACAGCGGTGAGCTGCCTTCTATCTACATTTTTATGACCATGGATACAGAGATTTTCTGACGGAATAATAAACAGGTTTACAAGATATTCAATAACGTAAAACAACTCATAGTCACGGTCAAGTCCAAGTCATGTCCTAGTAAAGTGGTGGAGACTACTGTTTCACCTCATTATATCACTTGCCTACACTTGAGCACGTTCAAGAATACTTATTACAACAATAATCCATCATTATTACACATATTAACAATCGAAATAACACAAGTTTAGGAAAATCCATAATTAAGCGGTTGTTTTTAGGGTTCCGTACCTCAAAAGGAAAAAACGGAACCCTTATAGGATCACTTCGTTGTCCGTCTGTCTGTCTGTCTGTCCGTCTGTCAAGACCCTTTTTCTCAAGAACGCGTAAAGGTAGCAAGTTGAAATTTATACTAAATACTTGGATTTACGGTTTCTTTCGGCTGTAAAAAAATAAAAGTTGTAAGTCAACGCAATCAAAAGATATGAACGTTTATGTCGCATATTTTGCGATTTCACAGGGGAACCAAAACCTATAGGGTACTTCCCGTTGACCTAGAATCATGAAATTTGGCAAAAAGCAAGGTCTCATAGCACATATATAGGAATAAATCCGAAAGTTAGAAATATGAAGGTATATCATTTAAAAATGATTATTTTGCTATTACAAACTTACATTTTGTAGTTGGAATGTATGGAAAAACCTTATTGTCAACTACAAACTTAAGTTTGTCTTTCAATATTTTAACTTCAGTTAGTTTTTTTTTTGGTCTCGCGCTCTTAGGGTTCCTTTATTTCGTATATTTTGCGATTTCACAGGGGAATCAAAACCTATAGGGTACTTCCCGTTGACCTAGAATCATGAAATTTGGCAAGAGGCAAGGTCTCATAGTACATATATAGGAATAAATCCGAAAGTTATAAATTTGAAGGTATTTAAAAATAATTATTTTGCTATTACAAACTTACATTTTGTAGTTGGGATGTATGGAAGAACCTTATTGTCAACTACAAACTTCAAAGTTGTCTTCCCAGAGACTGTGGGATCGGCCGATCTGCGAACTAGCATGGAAATCGCTACTAGATACGTGTCCTAGTATTGCAGATCGCGCTCGTATTCTTGCTGTCTCTGTTTGGGAATCGGGACTTTGGTTGCAAGCCATGCCCTCTTTTAACACAGATAGCCTTTTAGATCCAACCGCATTTCGTCTAGTTGTCAGCTTACGCTTGGGTGCAAGGTGCTGTGAGGCCCATCGCTGTCAGTGTGGTACTGCTGTTGACCAGCTCGGTCACCATGGTCTCTCTTGCTCGAGAAGCGCTGGTCGTATTGGCCGACACGCTAGCCTGAACGACATCATACGCAGGGCACTTTCCACCGCCAATTTCGCAGCTGTGCTCAAACCGAGTGGTCTTGCGCGTGACGATGGAAAGAGGCCTGACGGTATGACACTTGTGCCCTGGAGGTTGGGGCGGCCCCTTGTATGGGACGCAACTTGTGTCGATACTTTGGCGCGGTCACATCTTCCTGAGACACAGGGTAGGGCTGGCGCGGCTGCTAATTCGGCAGAGCAGCACAAGCGTCGCAAATATGCTAACCTCGGCAGTGGTTACATATTTGAGGCGTTTGGGGTCGAGACATTGGGCCCTTGGGGACCGGGAGCTCACCTCATTTTCAAAAATCTTTCAGAGCGCCTGATTAATGCGACGCGTGACCAAAATGCTGGCGTGTTTCTGGCTCAACGCATTAGCATTGCCATTCAACGTGGTAATGCCGCCAGCATGTTGGGTACGCTGCCAACTGGTACTGGGCTTGAGCATTTGGATTGTCTTTAGACCTTCAACGGTCTATGGGCAGTCTAACTGTATTTGTAGTGTTAGTTTTAGCTTGTATTTTGTTTAGTTATTAAAGGCACTTGCCCAGTAAAAAAAAACTACAAACTTAAGTTTGTCTTTCAATATTTTAACTTCAGTTAGTTTTTTTTTTTGGTCTCGCGCTCTGAGGATTCCGTCTAACGGAACCCTCAGAGCACGAGTCCTACTCGTACTTGTCCGGTTTTTTTTTCATATTTGCGCCAAAACTCTACATTACACTGTAACAGAACAGTGTTGCCATTGCTATTGTCGTGTCCTACGGCAATTAACCAAAGATTACTAAAACTTACGGCCTACGGCTGCTTCACCATTGCCATAGCAGAATCTGCTGCAATTTTCTTACATGTCTCTAATGTTAGGGTTTTATATTATCCTATCAAAGACTAAATTACCAATTTAAAGTATTAATAACAAAATAATTCATTAGAAATCAAGTCTCCATTGAAGCTATGCACACAATGATTTAATATAACAAATAGTATGAACTCTCAAAGAGGAATTTGTTTGAATTTAAACATGTATTTGTCTCGTTTATCTTTCGTTTCATGCTACAGCAATCTAAAGGCTTATGTTCCATACAAACACGGCAATTTCGCTCTCCAAACATGTCAATTTAGCAATATTTGGCTCTGGCAACACTGCACAGTGATACAGATATCTTGTTAACGATTCCGACTGTTACTTATCCAGGTGCTTATATTAACTGGTTTCCCAATTTTTCAATCTGCTTTTTCACCGACGAGATCACATAGCCAAGGACCTGGCTAACTCAATAGCTGATCTTTGCAATTATAGAGCAAGATTTTCCAAAACTGTCCACAGACAAAAGCGTGGTGCTAACTGAGTGGGAGTATATGCCGTGTGTGGGGCCGCGACCGCCCGCCGGTCTTGTGGGGCTTAAGAACGCTGGCGCCACCTGCTACATGAACTCGGTGCTGCAGCAGATGTATTGTGTGCCGGCCATACGAGACGCGCTACTTACTGTACAAGGTTTGTTACCTCTATGCCTTTGATAATTATAGTTTGGATCTGCCTTAAACTCGGGCTAGTACCGATAAAAGTCTGCCAAAACGGAAGGGGGCGAGGTAAACACGCATTGCACACACTGACATATTCTTACTAGTTCTACAAACGCACGAAACTGAAAACGACATGTTCCATTAAAAAAAATGCTTCTTTCAGGAGCTGCAACTGACCCAGACGAAGACTTCTCCGGGGATAGTCACCATCATCATAGCATGGAAAATAATACTGAGGTTAGTTTACCAACAGCTTGGGAAATACCAAAACTCAATTTCTTGTTCATACATAAAACTAACAATATTTTGTTTCAGAACACTAGTGACTACAACATTACAATATTGAAACAAGTTCAAGCGATTTTCGCACATTTGCACTACAGCAAGCTTCAATATTATATTCCCAGAGGATTGTGGGCTCACTTCAAGTAAGTTTTAACTAAACTTAGGGTTTCAAGCTCATAACTGGTTGACAGAATTAAAAAAATATTTTTAACGGTTTCAGACTTCAAGGTGAACCAGTGAACTTGCGTGAGCAGCAAGATGCTGTAGAATTTTTCATGTCTCTAGTCGAATCCTTAGATGAGGCCTTGAAATCTCTAGGTCAAGAGCAGTTGATGGCTAAAACTATGGGAGGAACTTACTCTGACCAAAAAAATTGTAAAGGCTGCCCTCATAGGTATTGTAACTTCCATTGTTCAGAAATAATCCATTATCCAGTTTTTTTGTGATTACTTAATTGTATTATTTTGTTTGTAGATATTGCAAAGAAGAACCCTTCAGTGTAGTGTCTTTGGATATTAGGAATCTGTCTCGATTGCAAGAATCCCTAGAAGCTTACGTAAGAGGCGAACTTTTGGAAGGCCCTGATGCCTATCACTGTGATAAATGTAACAAAAAAGTAAGTGATGTGCTTGATATGTTTCTTAGGTATTAATTAAATATACAATATGTCTATCATGTTCCCACTGCTGGACATAGGCCTTCTCAGAGAGAGAGAGAGAGAGAGAGAGAAAGAGGGGATGGGCCCTAATCTATCGCCTAGTGCAGGTTGGTGAATGTCATATGTCTTTGAACTGTTGAGGTTTTTAGACATACCGGTTTCCTCACTATGTTTAACTTCACCGTTTTTGTGCGGTGTCATCGAAACTGCAGATAATTTAAGTACTAAATAAGTATTTGCTGCAGGGTCGAGGATAGAACCTGGTGCCGTCACATTGTAAAGCGCACAATGCACATGCTACCTATAGGCGCCATTGCTCCAATAAATAAATGAATTAAGTATGAAGAATACCAATGTTAAACACAAATTTAATTCCAGGTGGTAACAGTAAAGCGGCTATGTCTTAACAAACTACCTCCAGTATTAGTAATTCAGCTAAAAAGGTTCGAATACGATTTCGAAAAAGTTTGTGCAATTAAATTCAATGATTACTTCGAGTTCCCGCGGGAATTGGATGTGGAACCTTATACAGGTGAGAGGTATTCATTTAGAGATTAGGTTATCCGCCGGATATATTTCTAGAAATTTTAGGTAATTTTTGCAGGTTTTTAGTTTATGAAGTCCTCTATTAGTGAGCATTGTCTTGCTCACTAATTTTACTAGATTACTTGGTAGGAAGTTAGGAACCCATTGTCCACTTGTGCAACTTATTACTCCAAGTTTTTATAGGTAACTAGTTTTTTCGCGCAACATCGTAGGTGCAGGCTTTACATAAAAACTTTCAACCGCCTTTTGATCCTCAAATTGGCTCTATCGTAATATCTTTTCTAAGCGCATTCTACACACAAATCCACATAAGGATTTGTGTGATCCACTTTACCTGCAAAATTAATACTATTTATCTTTTTACATTACATAAAACTCCTTTGTCCTCGACAGCTTGGGGCTTAGCGCGAGCAGAGGGCGACGCGTCGCTGTGGGAAGGCGAGGGGGGTTCGGAGACGCACTACCAGCTGAGCGGCATCGTAGTACACTCAGGGCAGGCGTCGGGCGGCCATTACTACTCTTATGTGTTGTTGAGGTAAGAACTATTCACTTATCATTATAAAGTGAATTCTCGGAATGTTGACTTAAAAAGTCAACAATCCCTGTTGCACAACGTCGACTCCCTAAACCTTTGAATTCTCTAAATATTGACTTCTACTCTTTTGTACAAAATTGACTTCTTAAAATAGGGAATAAAATAAAAGGATCAACATCATTGTTACGTGGAAGATGTTTCATATAATGGAGTGTACTGGGGCCTTATTATAGAAGTTTGATCGGGATCGGGATTGCATGCCGTCCCGTTCGCATCTACTTACTCGCACCACGTGCGTGAGTGAGATGGCACGCGATCGCGATCATGATCCGAATCATCCATAATAAGGGGGCTGGTCAAAATAAGCAAAGCACACACAAAAATTAAAATAAACTGTACTATGGTTGCAACTTTCCGCGCGGCTGGTTCTCACATCTGCTGTACGAAATAGATGATGTATTGAAACATTATTGTTTCCCATTGTTACAGAGACAACGGCAGCGAAACGGGTCGGTGGGTGAAACTCGACGACGGCGACGTATCCGAGTCGCCGATGCACGACGACGAGGAAATGAAGGTGCAGTGCTTCGGCGGGGAGTACATGGGCGAGGTGAGCTACTCAGTTGTTCCATAAACATCAAGCTGAATTCATACCAAGATGGCAGTGCCGGGCAGCCTTAATGAAAATCTTCCACTTTATTAGTTACTTAAATCTCAAGTTAGATTAGCACTACAATACTTTGTCCAAGGTTTTTTTTGGCTCTGATAGCTGCAGAAGGGGATATTCTGGACACTTTTACTAGGTTTTTGATCAGATTGTTATCTAGTCGCCAATTTTTTTCCTTAACAATAAACTTGCGCGAGACCACCACCTCGTCTGATGTTAAGCGATGATCAGGAATATAGTAAAAAAGATGTGTTCATTCAATTTTTCACAATATTATATTTTCATTTCTTTCATTATTGCTTCCAGTAAAATATTTTTTTACCAGTTGCATAATTAAAATAACGTACACTTAACTCCACATATATACAGCTGTCAGCGATAAAAAAAAATTGGACTGATTCGCTTGAAAATCTTGGACTCGCTGCCACCTCTTAATGTTGCTAATGTATATTGCAGGATTAAATAACTTGGTATTTTGTTGTTTTCTCCAATCTTTTTACAGCATTTTTGTGAGGGTGGTAAATTCTTATTTGGTTCTAGGTGTTTGACCCGATGCTAAAGAGGGTAACATACAAGCGTCAGAAGAGATGGTGGAATGCGTATATGTTGTTCTATACAAGAAAAGACACCCTGGATACGACAGAAGACATCGTACAGTCTATGAAGGCAATGACTCTCAAGTATGTTGATACAACTCTGTTCCAAAACAATTCAAAATATTCGAAGAGTCCACCTGAGTACTGTATTTGTGGCTAAAATGTCTTTAATATTTTCAGGGAAAGCGCCATTCCTAAGCCTATTTGGAACTCTGTGCGTCGCGGAAATATTGCATTTTCTCACAACCAAGACCAATTTAGTCTCGAGCATTTCAACTTTATGAAGAAACTCTGCTGTATGCGTTTACACCTTCTGCCTGGATCTCAGACCGCCTTATGGGTTAGTATTATGGAAAAGAAAGTTCTATCGATTTGTATCTTTATATTTATTCCCAGTTTATTATTATTTTTTATACAGGATAGGCTTCCGTTTGTTATACACGTTCTCGTTGTCTACACCGTTCTGACCACCACGGTCAGCAAAGACACGCTTGTCAAAAAAAAAACCTGTTTACTTTCGATTTGAAAATACCTAAATTGTACTGTGATGAAGATTACAAAAAGTTTATTTTACTATTGGTATTTTCTACAGGGTCCAGAGCATGAAGAAATATCAATGCTCACAGTACAACTAGCAACCAAATTCTTATTCCAAGTTGGCTTCAGGACGAAAAAGGCATTGCGCGGTCCTGCAATCGATTGGTAATGTTTTCTTTCATCAGGATCTTGTTCTAGTTAGCATAGTCAAATAGTATTGTTTTATTTTTTTCCTTGTTTTAGGCACGAAATCATAGCACATCATTTAAGATGTTCGCAAGCGGTGCGAGCGTGGTTCGCCACAGATCTGTTCAAAAATACTCACAGGTGAGTTTCATTGCTATTGGATTGTAAAATCTTATGTGAGGCAAAACAGTAAAGCCTGTTATTCTTTTCGTTACCAGATTGTGCGATTATCTCCTGTCATGCCCCACAGCGGAAGTGAGGATAGTGTTTATGAAGACGATCGTCTTCCTAGCGCATTTCTCTATGCAAGATCCACCAGGTAAGGAAATGCCTGTTTATTAGACTTCAGCGCCTAAGGGAGCTGAATGACCATGAACGGAGTGACCTCCAGCTGCACAGAAGTGAATTAAAGACTACTTAAAAAAAAAACTTCCTGGACTCTAGATTGCGGGTAGGGGGATGGGTGAAAGCTTATATCTCGGAAATGTATAAGCCAATTTGAATTATTTTTTCTTTGTGTAATGTATTCAATTAATTATATCCTTCGCTAAGTCTGTTATCTATATATATAAAAGAAAGTCCTGTTAGTTACACTATTTATAACTCAAGAACGGCTGAACAGATTTGGCTGAAGATTGGTGGGGAGATAGCTTAGAACCAGAGATGGACATAGGCATCAGCATCATCACCATTTTTCATCACAATGCGAATGAAACCGCGGGGTGCAGCTAGTTTGTAATAAATGAAACATTAGAACACAGGTCTATTGCGTATATGGATATAATAACAAGGTCATAGACTGAACTAATGCAGACTTTACATGTAACTTCCGTCAAGGATCCTTATTTGTCCTTGCTTCCGTGTAATGTTGGCGACTGTTGTCAGTGAGCTGCGGGTACGGCGTGTGGTGTTCGCGCGAGGAGGCGACGTCGCTGTCGGACCAGGTGGTGTGCTCGGTGCGCGCGCTGGCCGCGCCGCCGCACGCCGACGCGCACGTTCACCGCCACCTGCCGCTGCTCTTCAACCTCTTCCACACGTACGCCTCGCTCGGACTCAACGAGAAGCATCAGCTACTTCGGGTCAGTACCACTAAAGCTCGCAAGACAGAGAGAGAGCGTTCAACTCAAGCTCCGAGTTGATTCATTTAAACTAGTTTGATTAGCAAATTCAATTGTACCCAATTGTTGTATTGTAATTGTTGTTGTTGTATTGTGAAAGATGATATTATGGATGGTGATTGACCATTAATCGCAATGGTTTGAGCAAACTTTTGGTTACTTTTTGAATGTTTGTGTGCTCTATGGACTCCAGTGTTTTCCTAAGTTCGCTCACGGAGTCTCTATCATCATGCTCATTGTGAGTCTTGACTTCACCTGTTTTAATAATTTTTCGCAATGTCTCAAATACGCTCGTTTCTATTAAGAAATAAAATGTAGTGTTTTCCTTTTCAGCTGAAAGTGTTGGAAATTCTACTAGCTATCTGCATGGATGATACTTCTGCATCGCTCGGGAAATATCAGTACCCAGAGTCTGCCAAAGTGCATCAGGTAACTTCACATAGCTTTATATAATATAATAATATACCTCTGTGATTGTTCCGAGTGTCTCTGTTAAGTCTTTTACACTCTACACTTTATATTAATGACTCAAATTCTTGTTTCTTGCATTCTAAGTCTTACTTATTTGAGGATGTATAAATACTTGTTAAATTATTGTATTATTAAAGATGTATTGTTCGATAGTGAGTGCTTAAGAATTATTTAATTCTCAAACTAGAATTATATATCTAGCATTTATCGCTTATTTCAGCGAGTATAGTCATATTTTCTTATTATTTTCTTATGATCAAAATTGTATCGCGGTGCATGTGCTAAACCTGGTGTTAGATTTAGGCCTCTCCTAATGTACGTCACTCAGCCCGCTGTTGTGCCCGTGTGCAGGTAATCTGCGTGCTAGTGCGGTGCTGCGACGTGACGGGGCGGTGCGTGTCGGCGGGCGCGAGCGAGGGCGCAGCGCCGCTGCCCAACCCGTTCAGCGAGCCTGCGCCCGTGCACCACTCCGCCGCGGCGACGCACCGCCCGCTGCTGTCCTCTGCCGCCAACGACGTGCTCTACAACCGCGCAGGGTACGTATCAGAGAGACTGTCCGAAACGGTGACTTGCGAAAAATTACTGGATATAACCACTTGACTGCTCATCCTTTACCTCATGAGGCAAAGGGTCTAACATGTCAACTTGAGCTATTTCAAGCGGGCCAATTCTAGGCGTGAAAGGACAACATTTCATTTTTTTTTTTTACTACTTATTTTTATTAGTTTAATTGATAGATTATGAAAAAATATTGGACACGTATTTTTCAGTTTTATTTTTAACTTAATAGTTATTTTAAAAATAATTTTTAAAACATTTTAAAAATTATAGGCTCTATGGCTGTTTATACTATAACTAAACGAATATGAAAAAAATGTATGTCAAGGGCAATGTCAAATTTGTCAACATCAAATAGCAAAACAACATGTACTGGGATGCCAGGACGCAAATTAGATTTTACATTAATTGTTTAAGTGTTCATCATCATTATCATAATCAGCCTTTTAACAGTCCACTGCTGGAATTTTAACCTACCCCGAAAGGGTGATTGGGCCATATCCACCACGCTGGCCCAGTGCGGGTTGGTGGATTCATATACGCCATTGAATTCCTTCTCCGTACGTATGCAGGTTTCCTCACGATATTTTCCTTCACCGAAAAGCCAGTGGTATGAAAATCCGTACATAAGCTCCAAAGAGCTCATTGGTACGGGCCCGGGGTTTGAACCCGCGACCTCACGCTTTCAAGTCTAGCGGTCTCCCAAATGGGCTACCACGGTTTTTATTTATTTATATATTTCACGACAAATAAGGCGTAAGTATTTTATGCCATTTAATCATTATGATCCTTCCACAACTTAATGTTCTTTTAATCACCTAGGCTTATTATTTATTCATTTTATGTAGATGGAACACGATATTATGCCATTAATGACTACCTAATAATTTTAATTTTTGGAACATATACGGGGTAATGGAAATAGATGGCAAGATATATTCATATTTTTTAATTCAAGTTTTTAACAAATTAACTATTGCTCGTTAATCCTATAATTGCATTATTTATTTATTTTTCAAATAACTTGTAAAATAGTGGATAGATTTTTATTTTTTATTTTTTTATGGGGTTTTCAATGACTAATCTCCAAATGGTTTTCGTATTTTTGACTCTTTTCAAAAATGAAATGTTGTCCATTGAATGAATGACTTCAAGCGTCGAGTCGCGTCGAGTCTCCAATCACGACCTGCCCCCCCTCCCCCTCCCCCTCCCCCCCACCTCATCATTTTGCAAAAGGGAATTTTGACTACATGCGCGATCAAGTGGCTATATTATCTTTGGGGTGTCCACTTATCCCTACCACGTAAGGGGTGAGAGGATAGTGGGTAAGAGGTTGTGGCGTGTGGTGAAATTGTGACAGCTTGAGTTATACCTGACAATACAAGCAGCTTCCTCATTCCGCTTGTTTCCACCGAAGCTGCTGGATGTTAAATGTAACTGATCAATGTTTGCAGGACGTACATGAAGAAGCTGACTGAGGAGTGCTGCGGGTGTGACGAGGCGATCCGGCTGCTGCAGTTCCTGTGCTGGGAGAACGCGGGGTGGTCGCGCGTGGCGCTCGCCGAGCTGCTCTGGCAGATGGCGTACGCGTACTGCCACGAGCTGCGTCGCCACGCAGACGCACTCTCCGCGCTGCTGCTCATGGAGGACTCTTGGCAGCACCACCGCATTCACAACGTCATCAAGGTAATTTAATCTACTCACTTTTTAATTTATTTGTTATACTTGTATGGTAATAAAACGAGATGTAATGTTGTAGGGAGTGTCGGAGGAGCGTCCCGGGCTGCTGGAGACGGCGGCGCGTGCGCGCAGCCACTACCAGAAGCGCGCGTACGCGTGCGTGAAGCTGGTGGTGGGCGTAATGGCGCGCGCGCCGCACGCCGTGCGCGCCGTGCACGCGCATCACGACGCGCGCCGCCGCTGGCGCACGCTGCTCGCCTGGCTGCAGGACGAACTTGAACGCGTAAGCACTACGGTTTTAAAAAAATGGACCTTTAGTCTTCAATATATACGACTTAAACCTGTAAAAGTAGTTGAGAATTACTATTTTAAAAACTGATATGAGTGTTGGTTTCAGTATGGGCCGACCAGCTACGGGTCGTACGGCACGTGGTCGCCGCCGGGCACCTCGAACGAAACGTCCAGCGGATACTTCCTAGAACGCAGCAACTCCGCCAGAAAGACACTCGAAAAGTATGTTTGCTCTTGATTTGTACCACTTGATGAGTTTAGTAGAGTAGAGAATCTGAAGTTGAATTTTTTTTTAGTGCTTGGTTTATTTATAAATGTAGCGAAATCTTATTGTTGTTTCTGATTCATACCTAAACTAATATTTTTTACCCGACTACCCAAGAAGTAGGGTAATGTTTTTCGGGCGAATGTATGTACGTGTTTGTTTGTATTTTTTCAATGTTTCTGTAGTACCTCTTATAACCTAATCGTATACGGCTTGACTCATTTTGATGTGTGAGTTGTCTTTAGATTCGTCTTCAACACGAATTTTGCAGTCAGGTATTTTGAGTTTTTAACCCCCGACAGAGAGGTGTTATAAGTTCGTGTATCTGTCTGTGGCATTGTAGCACCAAAACGGCTGAACCGACTTTGATTTAGTATTTTTTTGTTAGAAAGATGACTTGAATGGTAGTTAGTGTTCTAAAGTATGATTTTAAAAAACAGTTCAGCCGTTTGACGATTATAGTTTTTTTGAATTTTTTTTTCAGTTTATTATTGTCTTTTTAATAACCTAAATAATAGATCTTATATATGAATGGCGACGTGTGTATGTATATTCCCTATGGACTCCAAAAGGGCTGGATCGATTTTGACGGGACTTACACTGACAGCTGATGATATAAGGAGTAATCCACGCTGGTTAAACGCAGGGCACAGGGGCGCAGCTAGTAAATTATATGTGTTAAATAAAGGCTTAGAGTGATTTACTTTCGTTTTCTTACATTTACTTTCGTTTATGTTTATGTTTACATTTACTTTCGTTTATGTTTCGTTTTTCTTTACATTTACTTTCGTTTATGCACATTGATCCTGGAATGTGATGTAACATAGAGTAGTTGCTGGAACCCAAGTAACAAGCAGTATGTATGTATCAGGGCGTACCAGCTGTGCCCGGAGGACGAGGAGGAGGAGGAGGAGGAGGGGTCGGGTCGGTCGGGGTCGGCGGGCGGCGGCTCCGCAGCCGACGACAGCGGCTCGGAGAGCGCGGCCCCGGCGGCGCCCGACCCGCGCGCTGCGCCCTGACCGCGCGCGCCGCCGCCCCGCGCCGCCTCCGCGCCCCCGCTGCACTGACCGCGTGCCCCGCGCCGGACACACACTTGTAGTTTATTCTGTGATGCTAAGGATATGTGTAAAGTTTGTTTTGGTCGGCGCTCGCTTTGAGAGTCGAACCGCCGGAGCCGGCTGGGACCCGTCGATCGACTCGAAGGCTCGCTTCGAGACCGCTCTACTATTTATTTTTTCCAAGTGAGATTTATTCATATTGCGTATTCGACTTGAGAGTTTATTTAAATGTGCGTAGCGCGCGCTATAATTTTTAACTATGGTAAATACTCTGTTGCACCTGTATCGCGAAAACAGACTGTACTTTTTATACATATTATATGTCTCGTCGTTTAAGTGTGATCTCAGACATAATTTTTTAGGTACTTTGAAATTCTAAAAATTTAGAAGTAAATTTTTTAACTAATTTTTAGATCCCGTTATACGAAAACGAAATAATATAGTATAGAAACTACAGAACGAATATTAACTTTTGCTTACACAGCAAAGTTGTTTGTTAAGTAGTGTTTTTTTATTATAGCCGCAGTTTAATAAATTTATATATGTATGATAATGATATCCATAGGATAATTTATGGCTACAAAATATTTTTTTCTTTATTATTGATGTCACAAATTAGCTAAAACATACCCTACCGATAGTGGCCAAACAAGCGAATGACGCGCTTTTATAACAAGCTAGAGAAAATTATACATGAAGTAAGCATGATACTCTAGTTTCGATCGATTTATAAAATAAGACGTTTTCTTACATTAGTTTGTGTGAAAAATATGTAATTTATAGCCATCGAGATACAATACATATTGTTATAGTCACAATCGTGCCAAAAAAATGACAGAACTAAAACTCGGCGCAAGCTACGAATTGCGCAGACTTTTTGGTTAGTTACAAGGTAACCGCGATTCAACTACAACGCCGCGCGATGCCAGAGCTACGATAACATAGCGGACAACCAACGTTGAACACTATGCAAGCCACATAACGTCTAAATTGGAGTAAATATGGCATTGTGAAGTATATAATTGATACAATGTATGTACAATGACGCTCAGACGTTTTTTGACTGTTTTCATTGAGAGATTGTGACTTTATAGGAATTGTATATCGATGTTTATAACAAAAAATATTTTATTTAACAAAGATAAAAGTACATACGAAAAATACTTAAGTTTAATGGAATAAAATTAATGTGAACTTACTGCCATAAATAAATCTATGATAATTTTTTATCTAATGTCATACCTCCTATAAATTAACTTAATCGGTTCACCTTATTATCGAGCAGCTATGCTTTGCGAATTTCATCTATAAAATAAGTAAGTACAGAGATCAGAAAACATGTTGGAAAATGACTTTGACTGCGCAATAGTCAATTTTTAAGTCGCTTTGGTGGTCCGAAAGGGAATACGAGGGGATATCGATCTCGCGATTGGCTATATAGTGCGTGTATATGCGTGAAATTTTCCCCACTATGCCCTTTTCTCTCAAGATGTTTTCTGGTAACTGTACAAAAACTATTATAATGACCGGGTTTCATATTTAACCACATAAATTTCCACTGAAGCACTAATAGACTTAAATGCATGCATTTCAACCTTAACGCTTATATAATTTAGTGTTTAAAAATATTAAAACAGGCATGTCAATTGTGACAATCAGGTTGCATCTATCGTGTGATGGAAGCTGGGACATGTTTTTGTAATGTTTAGCTAGGCTTTGTCATATTCATAGAGCGAGTGTGGTGTGACCGTCGATATACTGTTACACTTTGTTTTTCTTTGTGTTGAATTTAAATTTGAATTAATAATTGTCTAGCTCTCATATTACGCGACGTGCCGTGCTTGCTTGTGGCTAAAGATTAAGACATAGCTACTAGCTTATGTGCAAATATTTACAATTAGAATTGGTTTTAGACGTCGTTGACTGAGACCAAAGTTCTATTTCTATAATTCTAGTTCTATAATTCGATTCAAACACTTATGATAGTCTCACTAAAATAAGTTACATAACTTATTCAATAAAAAAAAAGTATAATCAATAATGTATCTGAAACAGTTTCTGATACTTTAGCTAATAAGAAACAACATAAAAATTTAGTAAATATTAATAATCACTTAACAATTTAAATAGTTCGTAAGCCAACGATGACGAAGCTTTCGTTTACTTAATAACTTTAACAAGAAACCAAAGCTTAGTCTGGAGATTTTTAATAAAAGTTATTTGAGACAAGAAATAATGCAAATAAAAATGTATTTAAAACACTTAAATGTACTCCAAAGTACCTTAATAAAATTATAATTTGTAAACACAAGCACCTAAGAGTCACTATACATATTCTAATCATAATTTTAGAAATAAATACAAATTCTCTAAATAAATTGTCAGACGCAAATGCATTATAAATAAATTGATCTTATGTATCATAAGGAACTAGTATAAAATTAATTTGTTACATTGTGTAGTGAGATATTAGAGTCATTTAAATTGGCCTAAACATACCTGTTGGAAAAAATACTTCTTTTTTATCCTACAATGTGTAACAGGAAGGTATAGTAATACTTAAAGGTGTTGAGCTATCAAAGATAATTTATATTGTCATTGTGATCTACCCATCAAAGTAAACAACTTGTAGAACACGATTATGTCAAATTCGAGATAAGACTGTGTATGTGTACGATGTGTGTGGCATACGAAATCACCGATCACATAATTGATTTTATATATTATGAAGACACATTCAGTTAAAAAATGCTCATGTTTAGCAAACTTGTGTTTTACAAGTTGTGCGCTTTTTTTTTGGTAGTTCAACCTCCTTATTACTATACCTCTCTGCTACACATTGTATAAGCTTGCTTATGTCTAACTTTAAATAAAGTAAAAGTAGTAATAGTTGATAATTACTAGTCTTACAGGAATATGTTGCCACTATGTCAATGTTCTGCTTTGTAATATAGTGTTATTTATTTTTTTATTAAAGGTTGTATATTGTTTCTCCTTGTATAGCAATAAAATTATATAACAAAAAAATCAGGCTATCAGGCGATGCACACCGCTGTAACAATAAGTTAGTGTATATGCATCAAATTTTTTGTAAAGAAATAGTTTTACAAAATGTCCCTAGTAACCTTTGCCTCACTTTGACAAAACTAAAACCACCGTGACTTTCTGTGAATATTTTGTTATGCATTGTAATCATTTAACTAATGTTTTAATGTGGGTCTCGCAGACCGTGTGCCTTAGTTTTTATTTGCTCAAAGCTTGCACCTGATAGTCTGTACATTGACTTAGATATTAATCTATGCTTTCACCTTTCTCACATCATCTGTAAAATAGCGTTTTGAGGACAAACGAAAATTTGTAAAATATGATATTGATGCATTTGGGAATGTGAAAGGTGAATGTATATAACTTTTTACTGTAGCTTAATTTATTTTAAAATGTTTTATCATATGGTTTTGTAAAACAACATTATAATCACAAAAGTGACATCGGTTAGAATACAGGAATGATTATTGTGAATAAGAAACCTGGTCGATTAACCATTGACTGCGTTGTTGATGTTTATTACCAAAGATGGAGTGTGTAGAGGGGAACCTTTACATATGTAAATTAATAATTGAAATATTTTGTATCTTTTATATATTGCAAAAAATAAGATAATCGTGATCGACGAAGGGAATGTAGGATCGGATTAAGATTTAGATAGGAAGAAAAACAATGCGAAATAAATCTACAAAAGGAATATAATACAAGGTGGAACTATTTTGCATAAAGCAAAAAATATTTGGCATAAAAGAGTTCTACAAATCTTGCTTTGAGCATGAGTGCAAAAACAGTGCCATCGCAAAAGCGGGCCGTTGCGCAAGTAATAGAACTCAATAGCAAAGTTATAGCCCATTGACTATTACAAGTAATACAAACTAGGTGGATAAAATCAGCTTGTGATTTTTACTTAAATACAGTATTTTGTTTAATTTATAACTTTGTATAAAGCAGTTTCATGTAAAAAGATGTGGTTGATTGTTCGTATAATGATCAAAATGTAGGCAGTTTGTTTTTGTACAACATTTCTATGGCTGAACAGCTGAACAGTTTTGACATAATATGTAAATGCTAGTAATGTAGCATTCAAACACATATTATAACTGAATCAATAAAATGAAATAAAAGTTGTAATGAAGTTTTATTGTTTAATAGGATATAGAACTGATATTTTTTTATTCTTGTTTAGTAATCTGACCATAAAATAGAGCCGGTCACTAAACCAGGGGCGGATCCAGGATTTCATTTGAGGTATTCTGGATTTCATTTTGGGGGGGGGGGGGGGGGGGGCATTCTGACAAGGTTCGAAGGAATCAAATCGATAAATTGAGTCGAATGTATGGAATTGCTAGGTGTTTTGCATGGCAAAAATACAACATGGGCATGGGGGCCATGCCCCCCCCTGGATCCGCCAATGCACTAAACACAAAATTAATATGTTTTTAATTAAGAAGGCATACAGCTTTTTGGGCACCTTACCCGAAGACTGCAGTTTTTAATCTATAGTTTGTGCATAGGATCGGATCAGTGAACTGTATTTTCTATATAAAATCAATCATTATCATTTTATTTTGTATTGGTGTATACTAATTACATTTATATAATATACATTTTAATGTTATGCTCAGTGAAGTCTTGCTAGACACTCATTTTGCGAGAAAAGGAACGCATGCTTTTCTCACACAATTTTTTTAAATGCTTTTATCTCTGATCATTATTAGCTGAATTCATTCATATAGTTATATGTACTATGGCCGAATTATAAATTTTCTACAGTAGGTACATATAACATGTAATATTATTGTTGACTAAGCCTGCCATTTAGACTGCAAAACATTTTATTTTCATATCAGCCATGGTATTTTTATTGAAGAACATTCTTCTACCAAAATTGGACTTTAAGGTCCGACCGTTTGTAAAGTAATTGGTAACCAATTTTTGTCTCTGATACTAGGTTTTAAAGAAACGTACGTAGATTATTTCAATAAAAGCGAATGCATAAAGGTTATGTTAAAATTTACAGACAAAACATGATTGACTTTCCCGATAATGTTGACTGCCTCATATTACGAGCCATGGCCATCTCGAAATGATTATTTTTTCGAAATTAGTTGCTCCTAGGCAACTTTTTATTGAAATGCCAAGATTAGGTACGCAAAAATATTTTTTATATTTTTACGTGAATATTCACCAAATGTTTGAGAAAAGTACTAATACAAGCCTTGGCAAAGTATTTATGGACTTGCATATCGGCCCACATTATCACGTTTGTCCATAAATGCTTATGTTGCCGGCCGCTGATTTCCATATTAATTTCTTAGTAACCTATGTTTAGAATAATAGTGGTGTACCTAATATTTCATTTTTATGTCACCTATTATACAATTCTTATCAACGTCATAAAATAGTTAAGGGTCAAACAAAATCAGCGATATCTAAATTACGTAAATATGAAATAAGCGGGTTTGCAACGATGTGACCTGTGACCCATAACATCGTTATGATATTGATAATTCAAGTGTAATTATGTTCCGTGCTATCTTATACGCTGGTATTTACGTCTTTAGTCTTAAAGCTGGAGCCATAGAAAGTGAACATCATTAAGAAAATAAAAATGGAAAAATACATCAGCGTAAAAGAGTTGGAAGAGGCAGCAGCTCTGGTGCTACCAAAAGCTGCAAGAGACTATTATAAGAGTGGAGCGACTGACGAACAGACTCTTTCAGAAAACAAAGTCGCTTTTCAAAGGTAAGTTCAATATGTGCAATGTGCATACTAAAATAGTTTGCTACTTTAATATTATGCATTTTGAAAAATACAACTTTTTGTTTCAGGTTGCGATTGCGCCCGAAATGCTTAGTAGGTATCACCGGCTGCGATCTCCGCAATACTGTTTTAGGGAACAAAGTCTCAATGCCCGTAGGATTGTCACCTACCGCCATGCAGAGGATGGCTCATCCTGATGGAGAATTAGCGAGTGCTAGAGGTAATTTGACACAAACCACAAAAGTTTAGATAACTAATATTCCAAATTCCACGTTTTATTTCAACTGCTTTTCTCAAACATGGTATATATTTTATCCAAAAAAAGCGATCTCGATCTTGCCTAAAGTAGTTTGCGAGAAATTTTTGTCTTTTAGAGGTTCAACTTCGTGTTTCCATTAAAATGAGGCAAATGCTTGAAGGTTTTACCCGCGTGGACTCGCTCAGGATCTGTAAATTTTTCCAGAACGTAAAATATCCAATGTAAAGGCCCTCCAACAATTTCTTTGCAAAAAAACATGCCGATCCGTTACTCTATTGCTTCGTTAAAGAAGAACAAATGAACCACACTTTAGTATTTATAATATTTGTATGATGTGAATATCCACGCAGTGTTTGAGGAAAGTACTATCAAGTCTTATATAAGCGGAAACTGGGCATGTATGAACTCACGTATGCTCATATTTTCACATTCGTCCATAAATGCCACTGTTGCTTGCCGGTGCAGTAATTTATGAACTTGTAAGTTTATTTTTTCAAGCTTTACCTCAGATCAGGCAAACAAGGGAGATATGCATTAGTACAATATTATCGTTCGTGTTCAACTGGTAATTCATTAATTTGTAAAAAAAATACATACTTTTTGCAGTATACCAACCGCTTAATTTGTATGAAAGAAAGAAAGAAAATAAATTTTATTCGACACCATTACAAAAACAAAAACTGTAAGTAAAAAGTAAGAAACTTGTAGCGACACCAAAGAACTAATAGTCCACTTGAAAAAAAGGTGCCGGGTGAGTTTGACTAAAGGCATCTGACTAATTTAGGCTAGAAGCGTTGGCACCCGCCGACCGCCTCCCTTGTTTGTCTGATATGAGTGTTTTAATCATACAAAACAAGCAAGAAACCATGAAAGTTACGTGTTACAGCTGCACAAGCCGAAGGCACCATTTTCACCTTGAGCACCATATCTACGAGTTCTATTGAAGAGGTGGCGGATGCAGCACCTGATGCTGTTAAATGGTTTCAACTCTACATTTATAAAGACCGGTAATTGCATCTGTTCATAGTAGCATCGCCTTTCTATTATTATTCAACCTTGAAGAGGTTACATGGAAAGGTGGAAGGAGGTCATTGATCAGCTGTTTTATCAAGGGTAGTCCCACTAAAAGTAGTTCTCCCCCTCCCTGTTTTCGGCTTAGTAGCACCGTTCCGTATAACTCTCAAAGTTAACTCCGTTCATTTCATCCTTTCGTTGTTGTTTTTTTATCAGATTACAATCAGTGATTTTCTTTCAGGGAAGTGACCAAAAATCTTGTGCTCAGAGCTGAGAGAGCAGGCTTCAAAGCGATCGCTTTGACTGTTGATACACCCATGTTTGGATTACGAAGGGCGGATGTTCGTAATAAATTTGCTCTACCGTCGCATTTAAGGTATGGTGTCTACTATTCCGTAGTCAAGATTTACCAAAAGTATTTCAAACATACCTAATGCAATTAAAGAACAAATATTCTATAGCATTGACAATAGCCAATATTTACCAAAAAACGGGGCATAATAATGTTCTATTCAGTGTCTTACAGCTTACTTACCTTAATTTAATTACAGACTAGCCAACTTTGAAGGACACCTATCAACCAAAATTCAAAGCTCGGAAAAAGGCAGTGGCTTGAATGAATACGTACAAAATTTATTCGATAAGAATCTGACATGGGATGAAGTTAAATGGTTGAAGAGGTAAGGGACAGGGACTGCGTCTTTCGGCGAAACATAGCTAACTGCTATCGATTTTGTTAACCTATTCAAATACCGGTATTAATTGTTGTAATATGTATTTCAGCATAACAAACTTGCCTATCATAGCAAAAGGCATTCTTCGTGGTGACGACGCTTTGAGAGCTGTGGAAGCTGGTTGCTCTGCTATCTTAGTATCCAATCACGGGGCACGGCAATTAGATGGAGTGCCAGCCACGGTATGCATGGTTTTTATGTTTGATTTTATTGTGAAATTTACAGCATTTCGCGTAATTTAATTAGTACTGAGATAATTATGTCATCATATTTATTGTTATAGATTGAAGCTTTGCCTGAGGTCATAGAAGCCGTTAAGAATTTTAATGTCGAAGTTTATTTGGATGGAGGGGTTACAACCGGCACCGATGTATACAAAGCTCTAGCACTTGGGGCTCAAATGGTAATACAATACAATATAATCTTTTATTAATAACTCCATAGTTACCAGTCAAATTTCTCCAGTACACTTTTCTACAATATTTAGGTATATAAATTTATATAAAAATTATATTGCAAGAATTGCTTGTGGTCCCTCGTAGTTCTACTCCTATACCTACAGATACAGGGTTATTGATATAACCTCTCGCAGGCAGCTTCCCTACATAATCTTCGATCATACATTAATACATACATTCAGGGTACCCAAGATACAGCCTTAGCCTAATTTGGGCCCACCGAAATATTTTATTTGGGTTTCTCATATTGTGTATTTCTATTTTTAATTTTTATGTGCTCTTTTTTGGAAATAATTATATTATCATTATCAACATTATCACATAACAATGTTTGTTCCATTGCTTTTTTTGTTGTGTTATGGTAGGGTTCAAATGTCTGCTCCTAAGCTTCGTCCAGACCCAAGCGTTACTTCTCATTTAAAATACAGACCCTCGTGCCTTATTAACTACTTTAGTTGTATGAAAAAGAAAGCCAAAAAAGTATTGAAGCTCTTGGAGCTAAAGGAGACGATATTCCTCGGACTTCAGAAGATATGTCATAAAAATTCTAACTAAATATACCTACTTTTTTACAGGTGTTCGTTGGGCGTCCAGTTCTGTGGGGTCTGGCAGTTGGCGGCCAAGCAGGTGTGCAGAGGATGTTGAACATATTCCGAACTGAACTTGAGTACACATTCCAAATTGCAGGTACCTAGACCTACCTATATATATTCTTAAATTAATTTTACTTATTACCATAGATAAACATATACTATTATTACTAACGAACTTTGTGAACTTGAAACTTTGAAAGTACATATATTATATGTAAATCTGTATAACAATATGATATTTTTGGTACCATCGAACTGATCTGATTATTTACCAGTCTGAATTACCAGTATATCCCTCGAGTTTGGGTTCTTTGGCTTGTTTTAACAAGACACTTAAGCATATTTTTTAGTTAAAAAAATAAAGAAAATGTATTCGGGACATTTTTGCACACACCGCTTTATCTGACCCCAATCTAAGCAAAGCTTGTGATGTGTCTGCCAGAGACTGATATACATACATTATATAGTTTTAAATAAATACTTAAATAGATATTAACAACCAGATAAAGAATAAACATAAATGTTCATCACATAAATGTTTCGGGAATCGAACCCACGCCCCCAAGCTCAGAAGGTAGGTTCACTACCAACTGGACCAACGGGCTATCAAAACTTTTTGAAACTATAATAATGATTTAGGTATCGCATATCTGTAATAGATAGCCCGTTGGTCCAGTTGGTAGTGAACCTACCTTCTGAGCTTGGGGGCGTGGGTTCGATTCCCACCTAGGACAAACATTTATGTGATGAACATTTATGTTTGTTCTATATCTGGTTGTTAATATATATTTGAGTATGTATTTAAAGCTATATATGTATGTATAGCAGTCTCTGGCAGCCATATCACAAGCTTTGCTTAGTTTGGGGTCAGATGACCGTGTAAAAAAAATAAAAATAGATGTTATATTAATCCCCCGTTTTTTTGCACAGGAACCCCTACAGTCGCTGACATCTCAAAGGACATGGTGCGCCACGAGTCAGCTTACAGCAAAATATGATAGAAGTTACAATAAGAGGATAACAAACCATTCAAACTAAAACCGCACTTTTTTAATCTATTTATTTCGTTACAGAATAGTTCAATACATTTAAGTTATATAATCGATGAATACGTTTTATTTTATTTTTGAACCTCGATATCAATAGGAATCCAGATTTTGTAACAGATAATAGTTTAATACTCTCTGCAATTATTTTAGTAATAATTTTCTGTATAATTTGTAGAGAATTATGGGTGTCATATAAGACTCTCGCGGCCAAAATGCTGTAGATATTTTCTGGAAAAAAAAACGTAATTTTTTTTTTATATTCCCTTAAAGTACTTCGTAGTAAATAACTGTGATAATCATTTTATATTGAAGTTTTCTACAGTTTAGGATATACTGTTATTGACCGACTTCAAAAGGGAGAGGTTCTCAATTAGGTCCGGTTTTTTATGTACAACTTTTACTCCGATATGTGTACACCAATTTACGCCATTCTTTTTTTATTATGTAGAGGAACCTCTCGAAGTGGTCCTTCCAAAGATAATATAACCACTTGATCATTCCCTTTTGCAAAATGATGCCCCGTAGGTCGCGGGGGACAGGTTGTGATTGGAGACTCGACGCTTGTGATTCCATGGAGAAACTAAAGTCATTCATTAAATTCCCACCTAGGATTGGCCCCTTTTGAAATAGTTTAGGTTGACATGTTAGAACCTTTGGCTTATGCGGGGTAAAGGATGAGCAGTCAAGTCGTAGAGGGAGAAAGCAAAGTCAAGTGGTTAAATTGTCATTGTTTCCTTCAAAAATGTCATTAAAATTAGCTTAGTCGTTTGAGATGGTACGTTTCAACTATGGAGGGAAATTCAAATTTCAAACATTTTTCTTTTCTTTGTAGCTAGGCGAGGTAATTATTGTAAACGATCATGTTTGCGCAAATTGATTATTATTCTTTACAAAATAATGTAAAGATATTTATCTCTAATGCACATTATTAGCTACATTTGTCAATAAACAAATTTTTGCTGTTTCAAACGGTTTATTGACAAATGTAAGTAATATGGCACGTTACTGTTAAATAGCCGTACATGATAATGTAAAGAACAACCAACGATTTGCGCAAACACTGTGTCATTTTACAATAATTACCCAGCCTAGCAGGACAAAAAAACTGTTTAAAATTTGAATTTCCTGCCATATGAGAAACATACCATCTTAATAATACCATAGATAAATTAATACGAATAATTGTGTTCGAGCGCCTGTTGATTTGGCAATAGCAATAATTTTGATCGAGCGTTTTATACATTGAGAATATTATTGAATTGTCTATACTCTATGACATCAAACTACGTTAATATCGCAATCACCTTGAAATCGCAGCCATACAAATTGATGCCCATCTTCAATTTTTTAACAGTTTGCTTCAAATGCTCATTCCTTGCCATTTTCTTTTTTAGAGCCTGTGTGTCGCATGTTTCACACGACTCGGTTCCTAAGCTAAAGTCAGTGCAGTCCTTATTTTTTGACTTTAGTAAATTGGTTAAAACTGCGTCTCTTTTTTGCATATAGTTTAGGAAGCTAAAGGAAGCCTCTGCCCGTGGTGTATGCGATATAACACTTTTTTTGGAAAAATCTGAAGGTTCATTCCTTTTAAAAATATTAGCCACTGATTTTACTAGTGTCGTGCAAGATTCATTGATTGCGCTAAAGAACCTCGAGCTCAAAGACCTATTGCTGAGGTTCTTATTGCTACTCCTTGGTGTTCTTAAAGGCCTCCGCTTTACTACTTTTCTTGTTCTCTCCAGTGTTCTTTTCGACTGAGTTGAAAAACTCGACTTGCGTATGGAAGTCTTGGAGTAATCGTTCAGATTTGAACATTGTTCATGTTTTGGCGTAGACGAAAATAATGGCCTAAAGTCTGTGGGGTTCATAACCGTGGGCTTCTCGTTAAATGTCGTTCTATTGAAATATGGCAAGTCATTTTCAGCGTTTGCAAATGTTTGTGTTTTAATAACTTTTTTATCTGTCTCAGCTTTATGATCATTAAATATTTTAGAGCTGCCTACAGGTTTTATGTTGTCCCTGGGTCCTCTTAGACCATTAATATATTTAGTTATAAACGAAAAAGACAATTCTGCATCATTATTGTACTGTAATCTATCTCTTCGTTGTTGATCAATCAATTTGTTGGTTTTATTCCATGTATTTGTAATAGAAACCTCTCTGTTATTTCTCTGTCCGCCTGAGTTTATGATCATAGTAGAAGTACTCCGAATCAAAGCATTCATGTTTGTTTTAGATGCTGCTTTCTTCGAAGATGCAAGTTGACTTTGTTTCACGTTGAATACCTCTTTCATGACATTTTGCATTAGTGTTGCTGTGTCATCTAATTCGTCCGTTTCATCACACTCGTATATTTGCGCATTATTATTTCCATCCTCTTTACTTTCAATTATATTTGGTATATTTCCTTTGATCGCTTGATTGACCTGGGGATCTGATTCTGCAAAATAATAGACTACGCTGTAATTTGATTTGTTTATCATCGTATTGATTTTTTGAAATTGTAACATAACAAACCTCTTGAACGCAACTCAATGTGGTTTAAAATAATCATTGCCTTCTGACCTATCTGTAAATAAAATAAGATATATTATAGCAGTAAAGATTAAACAATTGCACGTTTGATCGTGCTATATTGGAATGCTATATGATTTGGTATTGTGGTGAAATTTCGGTAAATAGTAATCAGGAGGCCCGCTTGCTTGTTTGCCGCCTACATAATGGCAAAACAAAATCTCTCTACTCTGAAGTTCTTAAATTTGGTTTAGAACATGTTTCGTGAAATTACTGCGCATCTAATGTCTCAGAGTGATGAGCGCAGTGGTTTTCAGCTGATGAAGTTCTAAATCCTGGGTGACACTGAACTGTTACCCTTTCCGCATAACCCTGTATATCATTATAACAATAGTACACTTCTAAGTCCCTATAATTAAATAAATAATTTTTAAAAAACGGGTCATTTTTGCACACACGGTTATCTGACCCCAAACTAAGCAAAGCTTGTGATATGGCTGCCAGAGACTGATATACATACATATATAGTTTTAAATACATATTAACAGCCAGATATAGAATAAACACAAATGTTCATCACACAAATGGTTGTTCTAGGTGGGAATCGAACCCACGCCCCTAAGCTCAGAAGTTAGGTTCACTACCAAATGGACCAACGGCCTATCTAAAATAATTAAAATGGATACCTATTATTACATTGCTACATGTAATACTGCCAATGCAAGTAGGTACCATTTTAGATTCATTTCTTTAACTAACCAATTACCACTAGGCGAGTGACATATTCGTCTCGAATTCCAAAGGCTGGTCTATTTTGAAATAGGAATAGTAATTAAGTAATTTTCTCAAAGCACCTGAGATCCAGGTCCGTACAAGCGCAAGAAATCTCGCAGGTCATTCAGGACTTGAACCTGGCGAAGCAGTAAAGATCGTGCGGCTGGGTACTGAACAACTGTTATTAGAAGTTGAAGGCATTTGTCGTAATGTAGGAGATCCCTGAAAGTTTAGTTAAGATGTCCATTATACTCCATAATTTATTGCATATTATGAAATTCACATACAAGTTTTAGGTAGCATGTTTAAGGTAGGTATCAAATAATAAACCGGATTGGGTATGGCAATCTTCGATCAAGTATCTACACATGGCAATAAAGTGAGCGGATCGAAATATTCCATAATAGATTTGTCTTTTAAATACTCGTTTAGGCTATAGTAACATTTTGCTAACTATACGTCTTTTAGGGGTTTGGCAAATGTATTTTAATTTTTTGTCTTTTATATATATTTTGATGGCCATTGGATTTGGGCCGGAGCTATGCATTGGAGCAAATGACCGGTGATTACAGAACAAAAAAACTAACCTGATAAAAATGGATATACCATTACAATTAAGAAATAGTTCCATATTTCTATTGTGATTTTGCAGCAAACTTTGAAGGACCACGAACATTTCTATGTTTGTCTGATTACACCTTTGAATGCACTGAAAAATAAGGTTCAGTTTAATTAATAGCGAAGTTCTTTTAAAACTTATAACATATAAACTTACGGCTGGAATCAAGTGAGTACAGTAACTTTGGTTGAGCTCGCTGCCACCGCACGCAGCAGTGAGGCACTGACAAAGAGCTTTCCAAGTGTCTTGATACTGAAACAACAGTAAAATTATTTAAAACCTTGAACAGATGTTACTATAAAACAATAATGGCCTTTTGATTTAGATCAACCTATGTATATAGTATACCAATAGTGCTAGGTATGTGTTTACTTGTAAATGTGCCGACTCGAAGGACCAACGGAGTAAAATAACAAGCCTAGGATTTGTTGAAACTACCTATTTATGAGTTGGCATCTGTCAAAGTGGCGCAAGCATAGCTATCATAATAGGCTACCGGACATATTTTTTATTGTCTCATAAAACAAAATTAAAATGTGTTAAAAATTAAGAAAGATATTTGTGTTGCTAGACTGAAAGCGCACTACACTTACAAAACAAATGACATCACATTGATAGTTTTTTTTTTAATTCTTATAAAAAGACTAGTGCCATTTGTTTAAAGTTTCTATACGCCAAACGCATTTTTAATCCCGCTTATTGAAATTCTTATTAAAATTGTCGATACATATTATGTAAGACGATCTTCGAAAAATTATACTATACTATTGTATTTTTTGATCGAAGAAGTTGATAACACAGTGAGGTGTACCTGAAATGTCTTCGCCAAGTTTTATACGTAGGTACTTAGATATTGAACGCGAGGCGGAGAGACGAAAAAAAATCTCTTCTGTGATTTTAACGTTAGTTTGATACCGCGTAAGCAGTTGACCGTAAAGCCCCTGGCTACGGCCTCGCACCTAACCACAGAATATCAACTACATTTACATAACCTATTTAGACATAAATGATAATATTTACCATCATACAATTAGTGAACATATCTGACATAGTGCCCAAGCAGCCGCTGACCCTGGTCATATTCTTCGCATACAACGCCAATGTTCGTTGTTTATTCGGGCCATTGTCTTCCGCATCTACGTAAAGAAGTGTCGAGAGGAAATTCAACGCGTATAAGGCTTTACGCGGAAGTCCCTTAGCTAGCACATTATTAATTCTATCGTATACTGCACTAGACTTGATGATAGCTTCGAAATTTGCGTCTGTCTGTAAATAAGCGGTGGGTTAAAATACCTTAAGACTAACAAAAAGATAATGTTACATATTTATTGTAAGTAGGCACATGCCCTTGTACTATTTACAATGCTGTGGTTCAGGTAAAGAACTTACATTGAGCATTAAACATGCTGATAGAACTGAAAATAATTTCGTTTGTAGGTCTAAATCAGTAGTTGTGTTCAAAAGCTCTAGTGTTCTCCGTACATCAATTTGACTGGAAAACTGTAAAGGCATAGCGATATCCTGAAATGAAAGTAATTTATTATAATAATAGGTACATACCTAATTACCTACCTATATCGTTTGATACATGTCATAATCATGGCTATAAGTAATATGACCCGAGTAATAGTGTTCCGCGAATATGACTCCAAAAAGCATTGAGAATTCAGCATCACTAACGCTATTTCCAAGTAGGTATAATAATAACTATTAGAATAAAAGAAAAATTATAAATTGTACTACGGTACCACCCATGGTAAGTAAAATAATATACTCCGCCTGGTACTTACCACCAACCCGGCAATTATTTGACACGTTTTAGTTCTTACCTCTACGAAAGAGTTGTGTTCGATATTGGTTTTTATTTTATTTATAAAAGCATCAATATTTTGATATTTTTCCATTTATTTTTATTTTAGAAAAGTTGTAAAACTTATTTATCTTGAATTGCTGTTTTGTTTCAAATCAAATATCTGTTCCCGCCAAACCAAAGAAAAGAGTTTATTTTCCGTGGTTCCCGCCGTTTTTTTTTTTTCATGTCCTCTTGAGAGGAGTTTGGCTTTGCACTTCTTGAGTATTTGCTAGTGTCCAAGTTTAATTAAATTAGCAAACAAGTCATAGTCAAGCATATTAAGGAAGTCACGGTCAAGTCAACCATGCCCCAGTAAAGTAGTGAAGGCTTTACAAGAAGCTTATATTATAGAGTTTTGGAAACAACACGAAAATACATGTTCGCCTCGGTATTTATCACTTTCCCACAACTTTAACGATAATTTAAAATAAGTAAGTTCAATAATAATTTAAAATTTTCAACTAGTCGATAACTGCCACTTTTAAAAGAATATATCTTTGAATTTTAGAACTTTAGTTGTAACTTTAGTGCTTATAGTAGTTAGTTAAGCAATTAATCACCGTCAAACCCAAGTCACGGCCCAGCAAGGCCCGAGCATAGAAGCCCGCATGTAGGCTTCTATTGAGGTTTGAAATCAAGACGAAAAGTTATTAATCACATAGGAGTGGATAATTATCATAAACTCATGAATACTCAAGATAAAACACAAGCTCTATAAATTAAAACAATGCTGCCACATTTTTTTTCACGTTGGCGCTAAAATCTAAAACTCCTATTCGACGGTTGTTACTGTCATCCATTACTTTGTCAACTGTCCTGTCACTATCATTCAATGTCAGAAAAACAAACCAAACAAAAAAATAACCTCTAAAGTTAAAATCAAACAAAACTCAAAACTGCGAAGTTCCAAATAAATCGTGTTATATGGATTAAAACAATAGGTAATTTAAACTGAGAAATACTAAGATGGATGTCGGAGAGTTGCTCTCTTTTAAGGTAAGTCGATTGTCATGTTAAATGATGTTAGCTTTATTTTGTCAATCAAATATATCCAAAACTACTAATTCTTGCCGTGTAACCAAAACCACTAATAACATTAATGTTTTGTGTCCAGCCGACGCCGACGCCAAAAAGACCTAACGATGATGATAGCGGAGACTCTGACGACGAGCCGTCCAGATCTAAAATGCGGCGTATCACCAAGCCTAGGTCAGATTTATCAATGCAGGCTCTTAGCAGAAACTTAACCAAAGAGCCGGCAATATCTGATAAGGAAAAAGAAGAGATCTTAAGATATGTAGAGAATGAAGTCACAGAGGTAACAGCACAATGCTAAAAAAACAATATGCACAACTTGTTGATTAACTTCCATTATATCTCGATTAACTATACCGATGGTAGCAAATCTTCACATTTATTTCAATTACAATGTATGGTAAAAGTCTGGTTTTATTTTATTACCTACAGCTAAAATGGTACTATTGCTATCTTGCAGGGTGAAATTCTTGACGAGACTGCAGTAAAAAAGCTTGTTTTGAACTTTGAGAAGAAAGCTTTGAAGAATAGAGAGATGCGAATAAAGTTTCCAGATCAGCCTGAAAAGTTTATGGATAGTGAAATTGACCTACATGAAGCACTACAGGTTATTCTGTTATAATTGCATCTGTTATAATTCTTATGTGTAAATGTACTCTTCTGTAGGTGGAATCGCAAGAAACTGTATATGAAAATGGCTCATTTATTTGAAATACTAACAGTTTTGCATTTGACTTTGTACATAACTATCAACCCCATTTTGACCCCCTTAATTCATCACAGTCATATAATCTATTCTTGTCAGATGTCTACACCACATGGAATCTACTAAGCCATATTTCAGCTTCGTAGGCTAAGTAGTGTGAGATTAAGTGAGTGAGTGCTTTTAGATTACATATATATTTAGACTTTATAATGTAGTTCAGAGAAACCAAAAAAAATAAAAAAATAAGTACACTTTTGCACAACACCGCATACTAGAGTGACTGTTTTAAAAAAATATATTAATAAATTTGCCACATGCCTTGTACAACTCGGCGTTACTAATTAGTTTGTAGCATTTATTACTAACCCGTTCCGTTACTTTTGAGTAGCATCATCGTCGACGAGAAGAATTCTGAGTTTAATTTATCGTTTTAATTTCTTGCAGGAGCTGAGTGCAGTTGCAACAGTACCTGATCAGTATCCCTTGCTTGTTGAACTGAAATGTGTGAATTCATTGTTGGAATTGCTTTCACATGACAACACAGATATATCCACTAAGGTGGTCAATCTTTTGCAGGTAAACTGTTGCATTTACAACAACCGGTTTGGATCAGTAGTCTGCCTCATAAGCAGGAGTGCCCAGGTTCGATTCCCGGCTGGGCAAATGTTTAAATAATGAATTTAAATAAATTTTGTAGCGCGGGGATTTTATGTCAAATTGCGTAGTACGCGCACTCTTCTCTCCTACCCCCGCGCTCCCCTCGCGCAGGGTGCCGTGCCGCTGCGGCGTCTGGAATCGACGCGACGGCCATCAGCCTGCGTGGGACCACAATCGATGATAGCCGCGCACACGTCTTTCTCCGCGATTCGCGCTACGCATCTTTTGTACACTCGTACCTTAGTATTATAACGCACAACGCTATTTTGTAACTCGAATAAAGACTATTTCAACGTTTTACAAGTGTTTGGTGTTGTTCCCGCGTTATAATTTTCATTTCAATCTGGGGCTGAATGTTAGTTGTCCTTGTTTTAGTGTGTATTCCATGGCAACCCCGACTCAGGGAAGGATTCCCTGAGTTGGGAGCAGGGAGCTGTGTGAAACATCAATTATTATTTATTTACAAACCTCACACTTATTAACCTTTTGGCTAGCCTTTTGGAAAAACTCAGGGTCTCACAGCGGGCAACGAGAGAGCTAGGCTCGGAGTTTCTTTGTGCAATAGAATCCGGAATGTGGATATTCGCCGAAGTACCAGTCCAGAACCGACATAGCTGCCAAGATTTGCAAGACGGCAAAGGGCGAGCCACATTGCTCCAAGAACTAATACCGTTGGGGAAGAAAGGTTCTTGAGTGGAGACCATAAACAGAAGACGCAGCGTAGGTAGGCCTCCTACTAGATGGACCGACAACATCGTGAGTCACGGGCATCCAGTAGATGCAGATGGCAGGCTGTCGTTCAGCGTAGAGTTCTAAGAGAGAGGCCTACGTTCAGCAGTGGACGTCTACTGGCTAAAGATGATGATGATTTACAAACCAATATCTTTGGAGTATACTTTGCTCTAATTACCTCCATTCAAAATTTACCCAAGTAGGAAAGACCATAAAAATTCTTTTACATTAAAAAGAGCCAAATCTTACAGGAACTCACAGATGTAGACATCCTTCATGAGAGCGAGGAAGGTGCAGAGGACCTGATCACTGCTTTGGCCGAGGCTGAGGCTCCAGCACTGCTGCTCCACAATCTGGCTCGGCTCGATGAGCAAGTCCCGGATGAAAGAGATGCCGTTCACAACACGCTCGGTATCATTGAGAACATCACAGAGTTCCGACCGGAGCTTTGTCCCGACGTTGCTAAACAAGGTTTCATGCAATGGATACTGAAAAGACTGAAGGTAAAAATTCTACTGATTACATTTCGTACGCTTGAGGTTCAGATTTTATACTGAAGGAATCACCACAACCTTTTTAACCTACTTGTTGTTGATGTGTGTTACTTAAACAACACAGGACTTAATCACAAACTGGCAACTCTGATTTTACCTCCTTAATTACACCCATTTCGTAAAAACCTGAAAGGGGTATACCATCATAAAAAAATATTAATTAACCTAAAAACATCTGTTGGTTTGTTGCAAAAATTTTAGAACAGTATTTGTTTAATTTAACTTGAATTTAACTATGCACCTGAATACCAAATTTCATGTGAAAAGGAGTTTCATTTAAACTTTCACCCTCCATTTGCCCAACTTAAGTCGTTCCTTTTGCAAAATCAGTATATATATATATAAATTGACACCTAATAAATTAATACTTTTGTTACATTTACACTATTTTATAATTTACGCATTAGTATAATCAATTTTGGTTTACAGATGAAAGCACCATTTGACGGGAACAAATTATATGCAACAGAAATCATATCAATTCTTTTACAAAACACTCCTGAAAACAGGAAGTTACTTGGAGAGCTTGATGGAATTGATGTACTATTACAACAACTGGCTGTAAGTTATTCCGTCTCTATTACCACTATTGACAAGCTGTTTTGCTGTCACAAAACTGTAGCTCCGAAACCGCATTATATCAAATAATTTTTTAAATTTTTATTTTGGTTTATCATTGGCCATTCTGGTCTATGTGGCATGATATGATCAAACTAAACTACTGCCAACCTGTTTTTTTTTTTTTTGTTTTTCACTGCAGTATATTGGCTCAGCTACAATCTTACATTCAGAAGACTAGCAAAAGCGATTAGAATATTCCTACATTCAGCATTTTAACACTTTTAGTAGCTTTTTGGAACTATGTTAACAAATCTTGGAAGTCGATTTTAACATATTTCTATTTGTTGTATCGTTTAACTGTTCAGTTTTACAAACGTCACGACCCGAGCGGCGCGGAGGAGCAAGAGGCTATGGAGAACATGTTCGACTCGCTGTGCTGCGCGCTCATGGAGCCCGCCAACCGCGACCGCTTCCTGCGGGGCGAGGGGCTGCAACTCATGAACCTCATGCTAAGGTATACAAGTGCCATTCCGATGTAGGCAACCAATGACAATATAACCACTTGACTGCTCATCCTTTACCCCGCACGAAGAAAAAGTTCTAACATGTCAACCTAAACTTTTTCGAGCGGGGCTAATCCTGGCCAACTAAATGATTTACTTTTGATTCTCCAATCACAAGCGTCGAGACGCGTCGAGTCTCCAATCACAAGCTGTCCGCGAGCGACGTGGCATCATTTTGCAAAAGGGAATTTTGACTACAATGCGCGATCAAGTGGTTATATTATCTTTGTAGGTAACCCAGGCGCTCTACCTGTCTATTGAGCTATGGGTATACTGCTGCGAGCCAGCACCGGCACTGGAGCAGAGCGAGAAGAGCGGTCGCTCTAAGCGCCAGATGGCAAGGAGCGCCAAAGTTTCAAAAGCCAAAAATAAAATGTTGATGGCGCCTCGCACCTCAGGACGGGTGCGCGGCGTGGCAAGCAGCGGGCACACTTTTGTTGTTAGTAGACAGCATAAAATGTTGCTGAGGAAGTAGTTTATATCTTAGATTAGCACATGGAATACTTTTTATCCCGGAACCGATTCCTGTACGATAGTTTTCAGAAATGAAACACGCCGTAAGACAATCTCGCTCTATCCTGACCAAAGGCTACGGCCGGCGCTGCTGCGAGCTTCAACTGTTCAACAAGGCTTTCTCGTGGAGTTGTCTGTTACATAGCAAAAGTTTTTCTAAAAAAAATCCGTTTACACAAAAAATTACTTTCAATAGGCAAACCAAGAAAACGCTCGTTTGTTTTCAGAGAAAAGAAAATGTCCCGCAATGGATCTTTAAAAGTACTGGACCACGCGCTCGCAGGCCCGGACGGCCGCGACAACTGCAACAAATTTGTAGACATCCTCGGCCTCCGCACCGTCTTCCCGCTCTTCATGAAGACGCCTAAACGGAAAAGAGTGCTTACTGTCGACCAGCACGAAGGTATTTTTTTACTTAGGCCCTCCACATGGTTGTTTGAAAACGGATTTCATCTCATCTCCTCAAGATTTAATGCTCTTTAGGCATAACTTTTTACATGAATTATGCTTAGCTGCCATTTTGGTGAAAGACATAGTCATAGTCATAGTACTTTATTGGTAACAAATAAAAGGTACACGTCACAGAAAATAAACGATAATAAAATAATTTAAAATTATTACAATAATAAAAGAAATTACACTTTCACGCAAAAACAGATAAACAATATTATATTAATAATAGTCAAAATAAAATAAAATAATCAAAATTAAATTAATTTCATCCTTATCACGTCGTTGAAATTATAGAAAGCCTGTTCGACAAGCCAGTTTTTTAATTTTTGTTTGAAGGACTCCCTCGATGGAGCACTTCTTACCTCTTGCGGTAGCCTATTGTAAATGAGTGGTGCAGTCACATGCACCAATTTAGCAGTCCTAGCGAGTCGGTGAGGCACCGATCGTATCCGATGCGCGTACCGCAGCGCGTCGGACGCGCGCGTGTCTCCGAGGTACCTGTACTCCTCGGGGTGGTCCCTGACGTACAATGCCGCCTGAAAACACACGAGACTTGGGGTCGTGGTCGTGGACATGGTCGTGGGGGGTAGATATAGCCTACATATTAACATACGGTTGCGAGCGCAACTTAAGCTTAACTCAGTTTCAAAACCATCGCACCTTAATATGGAGAGCCGTACAATTTAAAAGCAAGTCATCACCATCACCTGGAGGTAGTAATATCAACGTTTGTTTCACAGAGCATGTAGTTTCAATAATAGCATCGATGCTGCGCAACTGTCAAGGCAGCCAGAGACAGCGGCTTCTAGCCAAGTTCACAGAGAACGACCTCGAGAAAGTTGACAGACTGCTTGAGCTCCACTTCAAATATATGGATAAAGTGGATCGTACTGAAAAGGAAATGGAGGTAAGCATGCTCAAGTTAAAACACGCAGCACCACCATCCAGAAAGTAACTAACAAATTAATCAAGTTAACTAGGTCGGACATCCGTCTAATGGTAGGTACCATCACAGGTCCCTGTGGGCTAAATTAGTCCTTGTACAAATTGGAGCTACAGATATTCCTCTGTGCCGACACTGTCTGCAGGAAAACAAGGCCGTGGAGCATGAACTGTTGCACTGCAAGGCCACAGAAGATATAAGATTAAGGTCAGGACTCCTTGAAGTAAGTCCACAACAGGTCTCTGATACCGCAAGACTTGGTGTAATAGGGGTGAAACAGTTATATCAGCGACTCAAAGCCGTGTTCTGCTATTTTTAAACCCCGACGCAAAGAGAGGGGTGTTATAAGTTTGACGTGTGAAATCGTCTGTGGCATCGCAGCTCCAAAACGGCGAACCGATTTTTAATTAGTTTTTTTATTTTATTATTGTAACACCGGCTTGCACTCACGATGATGTTTTATCGGTCGAGACGATCGACAAAACAAGCAAGCCGGTGTTATAATAATTTATAATGAATCCTCACGCGAGTTTTGATGAAGTATTTTTTTGTTTGGTAGGTGACTTAGTCAAGTGTTCTTAGCTATGATTCATGAAAATCTGGTTAGACTTTTAAACATTTTCAATTTATACTTGTAAGGAGCTTGGCTGCCAGGGGCAAGTCCACAATACACCCCAAACGGGACATCAGTGCAGGTCTTATCACCCCAACTTTGGCCACCGTCCATTCAAAATTTGTCTGGAAAAGATCGTTTTCTAAAGATAAGACTGCCATCTGTGGCTATTTATTTGATGTACTGTACTTAAATTATCGGTGTTGTCCCTCGTGATGACTTGTTGATTTAACAATGAATAATATTTTTATTAATATTTTTGTATATGTCAACAGGCGGAATCGGCGGACTTGGACGACGATGCGCAGTATTTGAAAAGATTATCGGGTGGCCTTTTCACGTTACAGCTCATAGATAGAATCATTTTAGAGGTATGTTATCTCTATTCAGTGATGTATGATTGTCTATTCTGCAAGTTGAAAATTTTATAGTTTAGCATCCCAACTCATATTATAAAAGCGAAAGTAACTAAATGGCTAGGGCAAAATTAATTGGGCCGGAAGATAGTGTGCATCATGAGGACAGACATATGGCACTCCCCCCCCTAGATGTGTAAAAACTATAAAATCGCGGGTAACTCCGCGGGATTCAGCTAGTAAGCACTTCAGTTTTATCGCGGATTTTTTTGTTTGTAGCAACTATTAATTAACTAAATCAGCAAGATGAAGCAGGTTTTGAACAAAAAGTTTAAAAAAACGCACGCCGCCGCGCCGATAAATGTAAAGTAGCTAACAGACGAGACGAACTTGGCTGACGTAACGCCGTCCAACTAATAATGAAAGAAAGTTACAATTTTCTCTTTCCCTCCTGTTGGTTGGACGGCGGTCCGTCAGCCAAATCCACACGTCTGTTAGCACTATAAGGTCTGAATCGCCACTTTGCGATGACTGCTTGAGAGTGGAGGACGCCTACCATATTTTGATGGAGTGTGTTCGGAATGAAGCACAAAGACGCTTATTATTTTGCGGCAGTTCCATTGGATTATGCAACTCTTATTTGGCCCAACCTACCGCAGAAACGACAAAAAGGGTACTAGCCATGGTTAAATCCGGTTTGGCACATAGATCGGGCCTCGTTTGACACCGGGTTAGTAAATATACCGATGTCAAATGAGGCTCAGGTCTGAGGTTCAGTTTCAGTCTGAGGACGTTTTTAGGGTATAAAACGTCCTTGGATTCAGATGCTCATGTGAATGTAATTTATGTTAAGAACTATCAGTGCGACATTTTCGCTTTGCGAAAAAGCACTTTAAATAAAGATTATAAAAAAAAAAAAAAAAAACTATAAGGTCGACGCGCACGTCTAAACATAGCATTCCGATCTTGGCGACCGCGACCACTCAGTATGAATTTACCTATATGGAGTGCTAAACAAGCGACCGCGTCACGTGACGCTTGCATCGTTTAGCACTCTATAAATTCATACTGAGCAGTGGGTCGCGCGACGTTGCCGCTGCCACCGGTCGCGGTCGCCAAGATCGGAATACTACCTTAAGTTGAACAAATGCATGTGATGTGTCGTCTTGTCAGGTATGTACCGCGGGTCCTCCAGCGATAAAGCAGCGTGTGCAGCGCGTGCTGTCTCTACGAGGCGGATCGTTGAAGATCATTCGACACGTTATGAGAGGTACGCCAATTTATCCATTTTATATAGAAAAGAAACACGGATCTTTATCAGGTTAACACGGCAAGTTCAATTTCTTCGCATGGCTATGGCCTGTTTAAAGTTGGATCAATGCTCCTACTAGCGTATATTTAACGTCGTATAATTAAACCTGAATTACTAAATTGCTCTCGCCACGTCATAGTTGGTACGAAAAATGCGGCACGCTAGGTTTTCATACAAATTTATTGACGTGCAAATATATGAGTAGAAAACTGATAAATTTGACAGAAGTTACAGGCCTGAAAAGAATATTTATTTTACCATACAAAAGATATCCAACTCAAGTTAAAATCAGTAAAGAAGTAAAAAGAGCTTTAACATAATAGTAAAGCTTTTTCTAGTCTTGATATACCACTCATAATCATTTGTAGGTACAACTAGGTACTTTGTCAAACAGCTATTATCTGTTTGGCAGAATATGCGGGAAACCTTGGAGACGCCGGCAGCGAGGAGTGGCGCCAACAAGAACAACAGCATATATTGCAACTTGTAGATAAGTTTTGATTAAATGTATTGTCACTCCAATTACGCGTTTAATTTCATTCATTTCAAACTCAACCTATAAAGAATATATTTGAAAAATAAAAGTTAGAAAATCTTTACTAAATATTTTAATCAATGTTTAAAATATTAACAGAACAATGTATAACATACACAACAATGACATAAAACAATGCAAAATGCAATTTATATATTGCACAAATTTTTGAAATCATAGTTAAAACATAAATAATTTTGTGCTCTTTTGTAAGTATATAACATCCTAGAACGTCCTATGGATCACTGGTATATTGAGGAACTTTCAAATAATACATAGCTCTATATGTTATTGTCTCTTACATTACAATATTCGATGTCAGAAATTTAAGTTAATCACCTCGTAAGTACTAGTCAGCATCAAACTGACTGATATATTGCTAATGTTACATAAACTATGTGATAGCTTCTCAATAAGTACATAATTTAGCTGTTACTACATAATAAATAGGTTATACCACACTGCGTCTAGGACAATAACCGTCAAGCGACCTAACATTTAATTACAACTAAAATGTATAAAATCCATTAAAGTTACCAGTATACCGATAATAAAACTAAGATTAAAAATAGGTAAAATCGTTTGGTGCACTGTATAAATTTTTATGTGCATGATAAATTCAATAGTATAATATGATTGTGTCCCTGGCGATAAAAGTTATACGCGTAGATACCATTGTAGCACAAGTATGTACTATTTATTATAGTATGTCCATAGTTAATTTTTTTTTTTTAATTTGCTTGCGTTCGTTAACTCGCCTGATGTTAAGCGATAATGCGGTCTACGAAGGAGCACGCTTGCCTAGAATAAACCGATGTTAATAGTTTTTTGACAGCTCATACAAAGTGGACGACATAACTTGGTAAAGCGTCTAGCAATTTATATCCTATACAAATAAATGTTTGATCTATCATTACGTCAACTTGGCTAGCCACTAGCAACTAGCCAAGTTAACGTAACATTTTAAAGAGACGTTTTACAGTTATGTCGTCAACTTTGTAATGAGTGTTTGTATTAACATAATGGACAGACTATAGTTTCCAATCATGGAGTTATAACTCCATCTGACCGACCATCTCGCTACTGATAGCATATCCGATCGCCAGTCAGCTGATGTGATTTAAAACTAAACTCGCGCTGCCTAAGAATGGCCAGAGGTCGACGAATCTTATCCCCAATTCTGGGCTAAAGCTTGTGACTGGTTTGTGTACAAGATTTTATATTTAAAACAAAAAAATTGATGCAACAGACTAATAATATCTAAATGCTCTATGGAAATACAATTATCACAATGGCAATATTGCCACAAACGGTGGATATAAAATGTTAGAATCTATAAAAACCAGGTTTTATTGGCATTGGTTTTTAACTATTCCTCACCTCATATAACTATTTAACACTATGTAAAATATAACAAACAAATTAATAACTAAACAGTAAACGGTTAACATAATCTTGTAGTAACTGTGTAAATACTATTGTTGATAAAATTAAATGCTGATGTTGTATGTTTGGTAAACATTCAAACATGTATGTCAATTGTTAAGTGTCCGTTATATAATTTGAACCCGAACCGGAAGACGCAGCGTAGGTAGGCCTGCCACTAGATAGACCGACGATATTGTGAGAGTCGCTGGCATTCAGTGGATGCAAAAGGCAGGCTGTCGTTCAGTGTGGTGGTTAAAGGGGGAGGCCTATGCTCAGCAGTGGACGTCTTCTGGCTGATGATGATGATATAATTTGATAGTCTGCTTGAATGTGTTTGTCAAAAACATTTTATGCGTTTGATATTTTAATGAGAATTTTGATTGACGGCTGTTTGTTTGGCACTTGAACGTGTCCAAAGTGTACACAAGTCGTGTTTGATAAATCCATACAAACATACACGTGAAATTTGACTTACATGTTTGAACATTTACCAGGGCCCGTACCGTCGCCTCTTTAATGCGATTCCATTTAGGTGATTGCGTAAAGTTACACGACCGTAAACCGTATTTCGGTGCTTTAAGGTTCACGTTTACCGCAGTCACATAAATTAAATCGCGTTTAAGAGTTCACGGTATGGGGTCAGGCGTTTATATCTGGCGCAGACAGTCATACCCAATTTGGATAAAAATGACGTAATTTGTATTATTACTCAATTTGAATCCTATATTCCCGCCAGTATAGTCACAACCCACAGCTCGGCTCGAAGTGCTTTGTAATATCACTGGAATGCTAAAGAAATAACATTTGGGGCACAGTAAGCCATTTACAAATACGAAGTAGGTACATTACAATAATTAATATCCATACTTTTATAAACCTCAAAGTAAACTACGTAAGGCAACAACTGACTACGTCAATAATAAAAATCTGACCGCATTTACATTTCGAATTGTAGTGAAAAATTTACAATGATAAACCCAAACTGTAAGATTTTCTATGAAAATCGAGTTTGACAGCGTTAGGTAAATGCGCCCAGAGTTCGTTTACAAAGGTGCGTCCGACACAGAAGGCACTACACGGGAATTGAGTAGAGTAGGTGTAGCTAGGGGCAGTCTTTGCCCATCATCTTGGTGAAAGCCTTGGGAATGTCTTCGTTAGTCTTGGAGACATTGCTGCCTCCGAGCAGAGACGGCGCCGGTATCGAGCCCGTTTGGATGCCGTGCGCTGTCTTCAGCAAGTCGTAGTTGATCTTTTCGGTGACTATTGAGTCTTTTCTGAAACGGATAAATTGTTTGTTTTTTAAACCCCGATAAAAGAGCAGATAATCTTCTAACTGCTGAACAGATTTTCTTGAAACATAGCATAGATAAATCACGATCAAGTCACCTTTCAAACAAAAATACTAACGTCCCGACGTTAGTATTTTTTATTTATTGTAAAAAATTACTTTTGTAACCGCCTGGTTACAAAGGAAATTTTTTCAGTAACTATTAAGCTGTTGTCAACGGATGTTAGTGACAAGATCAGATCAGACAAACAAGCGTACAATGTCTTCATTTTTCATATATATAAACCGCTTAACGCAAAAACGGTAAGTACTGCTACAAATTTTTTACACACACTGAGAGACATGCAGCGACACGATATAAAGATTTTGGACGGTAACAAATTTAAAAAAGAATTGACTAATTGGCTTCTTAGCCATTGTTTTTATAGTGTTAAAGAATTTGTGGAATTTAATTCTATTATTATTCGTTTCTAAAATATTTAAATTATTTAGCATAAGTATGAGCATTTGCACGTCTGCTTGCAGACTGAGTACAAAGTGACATAAATATAATATTAAGGCCTTTCAATGTAATGTATTCTAGCAAATAAATGATTTGATTTGACACTAATGAACTAACTCCACATGTAAAAAGGGGCGACAAGGTCGTCTGCAGTGCGAGTTCCACTAAAGGCATCCAGACTCATTTAGACTGGATGCGTTCGCTTCGCACCCGCCACGCCACCTTACCATTTTCCAAAGACGCTCGACTTCATGTGTGGCAAAAACTGCCACAGTCAACCTCCCAATCACATTGTCCTTGCCGAGCCATAAAGAACCATGGCCCACTTAGAAAACGCTGAACCGACTACGGTCCCAAGTGGGCCAAAGTCGGCATGGCATAACATGGCAAAGTGGGGTTATATAAAGAGCTCTGATACCGAATGTCTTTGTGGTGTGAACCCTCAGACAATGACACACTTGATGGACTGTGCAGCGTGTCCTACAACCTGCACACTAGACGACCTGAATGAAGCCACGGAGAGTGCCATTGGAGTGGCAAAACTTTGGTCCAAAAACTTAATTTAAAAAACTAATAAATAATTTACGAAACATCGACTCGAAAGAAGAAGACCATATCTTCCTTGTTTGAATGATCTGAGGTGACAAGAGTAGCTATTCTTTTGATGTGGACATATAGCTTTTTATAACCTACTGCAGCTATCAGAGCTAAAAAAATATTGTAGCAAGTATTATGGTTTGTATATGACGAATTTCTAGTGTAATTCCGCTTCTACGTCGTTTCGAGTACAATAAGGAATTTGGGATAAACTATTTTTTTCTATAGATATTAGTGATGCTAATTTAAGCCTAACCTGAAATAAAATATTAATTACATAAAAGAGAAAAATTAACCTAACCTGAAACCAAAAGTAATTAAATCTGTAACAAAAAAAAATCGTTATAACAATTTGTACAAATGATATTAATTTTAAATAAAATATTTGTAAATTTTGAAATTATTATGAAATTACTATAAATATGATTACAACAAAACACAAAACAACACAAATCACAAATATAAAACAAATACACAAATACAAAACAACAACACAACAAAACAAACAACATAAAAAAACAAAAACAAACACCAAAAACAAACCCTGGTGGTTGTGGTTTATATACATTTCGCCGGAGGGTCGGCTCACAGTAAGCCGCGCACCGTGTTACCCGCATAAGTTGGCGTCTACTACCAAAACGTCAGGGGATTGAAGACAAAGTTACCCACGTGGCGTGCATGGTTGCGACCGAGACTTTCCTCGAAGGCTCGGTGGAAGATGCTGAGGTGGCGCCGGACGGCTGGACACTGCTGCGCCGCGACCGAGTGACGTCTTGCGGAGGCGTGCTGCTCGCTGCGAGACCAGAGGTCGCCGTATGCCGCCGGCGGGAACTCGAGTCGGAGTTCGCAGAGGACCTGTGGGCCTCCGTCACGTACCGCGGTATCTCTCTTGTAGTACGCGTCGTTTATATCAAGCCGAAAGCTATCGATGCCGTGTATATGAATCTATTTTGTAAAATATTATCTTTTTTAGCTACTACGAAACGTAAATTTTTCATTTTAGGTGACCTAAATATGAATAGTGCCTCTAGTGATATTAATTTTATTGTTATTTCTTGACTTGCTTTAACTTAATCGATTATAACGACGTAATTAATTCTCACGGAGGTACCCTTGACGTAGTGTTGGCGCAGGAGTGCACTGAATCGGCGTCGCGGCCGGTATGCGTGCGGCCACCGACGGGTTCGTCCAGATCAAAAAGCGTTACTACCCCGCGGTTGAGATATCCCTCACTCTCCGTTCGCAGGACGATCGTGCCCGACTGCAGCAGAGTAACATTGAGTAATCGCGTGAATGGAATTTCAAAAAGATGGACATCCCCCTTTTTCATCGTTGCTCGCAGAAACCTCATGGGCGTCTGTGCTCGAGTCTAATGACGTTTCAGTCGCGACTGAAGCTTTCTATCACATTATCTATCAATTGTTTGATTTGTCAGTCCCCAAAAAGAAAAGGCAGAGTTTACAATGCAATAGATATCCTGTTTGGTTTAATGCAGATATTATAATTTATATTCAGAGGAAAACTAGACTGCACAGAGCTTGGTTGACTACAAAATGTATCGCTACATATAGGATATTTTCGGTGTTACGGGCCAGTTTGAAAGTCCGTACGTATTTCCCAAGCGTACAAATCGCACATGACTCATATCGAAGAAAAGTGTAACTAGTAACTTGTGTACCGGGGTGGAAGCCGCCGAAGCCTTCGTGAATTATTTCGCTAGTGTTTTTCTAGATGAATTGCCAACACTGAATGTCAACTCGTGTATGGTACTAGACTGTGGTTGCGTTAGTATTCCCGCTATATTTCCCGATGACATAGAACGCGGTCTAAACAAGTTAAAGATAGGTAGCTCACCGGGCCCCGATAGCTTGCCTAACTTTATTCTAAAGACGGGTAAAAAACATCTTATTTCTCCACTTTACCATATTTTAAACATTTCTCTTAAAAATTGCAAGTACCCTGACCAGTGGAAGTTATCCAGGGTGACCCCGATTCCTCGTAATAGAACTTTGGTTGAAGAATACCGTCCAATAGCGATTATTAGTGCGCCCGCTAAAATTTTTGAGTACATCCTACATAAGGAAATGTATAGACAGGTGAAACAACAAATAGGTGAAGAGCAGCACGGCTTTAGACCGGGTCGCTCCGTAAATACGAAACTGTTAGGCTTAGTTGATTACATATCCGATGCCATGGATCGTGGTTCTCAGGTCGACGTGATCTATTTTGATTTTCAAGAGGCTTTTGATAAAATTGATAACGATATATTGTTACAAAAGCTATGTACCCTTGGTTTTTCTCCCAGCCTCCTATTTTTTTTGCGGACTTTATGAGAGACCGACGGCAGTATATTAAGCATGGTATACCTACACGTTTCGGAGCCTTATGACACTAGATCTGGTGTAAGCCAGGGTTCCATCACTGGTCCATTATTATTTCAAATGATGGTCCACGACCTACCTAAAGTGTTGACTACTGCCAATGTCTCTTGTTTGCCGACGACCTTAAGCTTATTCTCGAAATAAAATCTCCCCGCGACTGCCTTAGCTTACAAGAGGACAGGGGGCTTAGTCCCAGATTTGATAGTTTTCGAAAACTTTTTTCGTTTACGTTTTGTTCCATACATTGCTGGGCTGAAAAGTATTCGAAAACTTTTTCGGTATTAGGGGGAAGCAATCTATACCGCCGATTTAAGTTCCTCCGCGTTTCCGCTGAAGGCGCTTTACTAAAATGTATGGAACAATTCGTAAACGAAAAAAGTTTTCGAAAACTATCAAATCTGGGACTAAGCCCCCAGATAGTATCTGTGCATGGGGCGCGAAAAATAAAATGACATTTAATGTGATCAAGTGTAATTTGTAAATGTAATGACGTTTGACCGCAAAAGAAATCCTATCAATTATAATTATCATCTTGAGAATCTATGTATAAGTCGGGTAAATAGCATTAAGGATCTGGGAGTGACATTCGATCGTACCCTGAATTTCCACGATCACATATCTGATCTCGCCAAAGAGGCATATAGTCGTCTAGACTTCGTATTACGAAATGCAAAAGATTTTGAAAATCCGTTAGTTTATAAGAACATTGTACAACTCGTTAGTTAGAAGCAAGCTGGAGTCGAGCGCATGTGTCTGGAACCCGCACCACTTCACCTATGTGCGGATGCTTGAGAAAGTCCAGAAGGCTTTCTTAAGATCGCTGTATAAGAAACTTCACGGTTATTACCCGTACATGTACCCAACTAAGTTCTTGCTCGGCCAGCTCAGCTACAACTCACTAAGAGTGAGAAGGATGTCGGATCAGCTCGCTATTTGCTGCTCAGAGGATCGGTCGACTCCTTGCATCTGCACAATTTATTGTGCACTTTGTTCGTGCCAGACAAACCCGGGTTTCCGGCTAATAGGCGTGGAAAATTGCCCAAGTTTTTCCACGTCGATCACAGCCGCACTGTAGCGCGCACCATGTCTCCGCTGATTCGCGTTCGCCGCTTTAATGCACTCCTTTCCGCCAACACTGATTGTGATATTATTTGTGACAATTGGAATACTGTAACGAATGTGTTTTTGACGTATTGTGAAAACTTAACTGACCAGTGGGACAGGGGCAAAAAAGCCGATGACTATGATAATAAATTGTATGACATACAAATTTTTTGTTGACATATTTTTACAGCAATTTGTTGTATTTATTATATTAGTTTTTTTAATTTTATTCCTATTTTTACTAGGAAATAAATTTTAGTTTAACAGTTTGTGAGATAAATGTTAGTGGAATTTGTCCGTTTTTGTACTCAATAAATAATTTGAATTTGAATACAAATTCAAAATGGACTTCCGCAAAGTAACGCCTGATTCAATCAAGTATTATAATGTTTAGTGGTAAAGGCTCACTTGTAGTCAGGGTGGTGTGTGACGAAGGAGCGCATCCAGGTGGCCATGGTGGAGATCTCGCCGGCCGCGCGCCGCTGGATCAGCTTCAGGTACTGCTGCACGGAGCAGTGCGTGTCCGCGTCCACGTCCATCCCGGACAGGTACGACTCGATCAGCGGGATCAGGCCCGGGAATATGCCCGACTGGGACACAACCAACACACATTACTTACTCAGATTATTATACAGGGTCAAAGTTAATTAACGCAAAACCTCTTAACGCCAGTAACACACTTCCGTCGCCAAACCGTAGCAGCGATACCGATACTAGTTTAAATGTAAACCTAAAATCGTGTAACATTTAAACAGCAAAATTGGAACGGAGGCGCCGCTTTATACATTTGGCGTTTCTCCCACACGTTTTTAATACTCTGCTGTAAAGCACATTATATGAGGTTTATATTTCAACGAAAAGCTGTTTCGCTGCTACAGTTTCGCGGTGGAGGTGTGCTACCAGCGTAAGGGCGACTTTGGTGCATCAAGACTAAAAACATTTCGAAATTCGCGGAAAAAAACTGCTTTTTGCGGGGAAAAAAATAGTGTGATACCTTTCCGTTGACGATCTCGTCGATGGTCATCTCTGCGTAGAGCTCGTTGGTGTCGGGCGCGTGCGGCGCTACGCTGCTGGGCGCGCCCACGTCGCGCCGGAACCAGAACCTCTCGCCCAGCACGGCGCCGCGCCGCTGCGCGCGCTGCATGTTCTCATCCACCTGATAAAAAATCCTTTCGTTATATTTCAGTAATTTTAGGGTGCATTTTCAAAAGGTGTGCGGGAAAAGAAACCTTAGGGATGATTTACACCGAACGGTGCGTGTTGGCATTTTACAAACCGCTATTTACAAACGAATGTAAAAATATGATACAGCATAATTATGCGAGTCCATTAATGCTCAGTTATACAGAACTTTTCTGAAACATTGCGTTGAAATTCATGTAAAAATATACACAAATATTTTAGGGTAAACGGTCCGCGCGCCTTTAGTGGAAGAAATATGAACTAACTATTATATATAGACACTAATTTCCTTTACCACATTGTAAAATGTCCTCCGATGACCCCGACGTGCGCCATTCGATGTAAATCGTCCCTTTGTGTCTTAGTATGGTTCTAACATAATGGAAGAGTACCCGTCGCGCTATTCCGATCATCCCATTTACAATTTGTCAGTGTTATAGAATTCGTATTGGACATTACAATATTTAGAAAGAACAATGAAAATATAAATGGTGTGACATTTTATTAGTTGTTAACAAGCATTGGGAACACATAAAACATTAGTTGCATCATTTGACTGTGTGTCACTGTCAGCATTTACCTGATTTATTTCACATTCAGAATATGCAAGAGTGATATATTTGAAGCTTATTATAAATGTGTTTTCCGCATTTCAATACAATTGTTATGGTGTGTACAGGATTACGCGGACAGGGTGTACTAAGCCGAAAGGGGTCTATAATACCCACCATTATGAACAACTTTTACCTTGCGACCAACCATGAAAAAGATTTTCCGTAGAAAAGGGTCATTTACATTCGAGTTACTGTATGGAGCAGCTGATATTATTTTCGCGATTTCCGTTGGCGCCAAAAATATTCATAGTGATGAATATAACGGACACCTTTCGGCTAAATACACGTACCGAGTAGCCCTGTATATCACATTCTGAAACTGTGTGTAGCTCGAATGACCAATGTTATGTACCTTACTGATCGGCATGACGAAGTTGAGATTATAGGATAGGATAACCCTCGTCAGTAGAACTACAAAGCAGACGTAGGCGGCATTTTCAAAGTCTGTGAGCTGAGCCTCGCACGGTCTGAACTCGACTCGCCAGCCGATGGGAGAGTTCGGTGGGGGCGGCTTGAACCGCATCGTCTGCCAGTTCGTGGATTGGATGTTCTGTGGAGTATGAGTTATGTATATTATAATAGACATCTATGGATACATTCATATTTTGAAATTTGCATGCAGTACTAGCGATAGCTTAAAATAATGCCGTATCTATGATATCCACTCAGGACCACACACGACGGTTTGCCAATCTGTTTTCTCTGTCTGTTGGGGCCTCCTATAGGGAGCACCTCTCGTACATAATGTACTCGTTTAGATTATAGTATAAGCATACGGAGTAAATAATTCACGGCAGTTAGTTAAGGGCTATTCTTCTTCGTTCGGAAACTTCTGAATACAGATTAAATAAGTGTATGAGGCAGCATATAAAAACGCAGCCGGTGGTCACCGTGCTGTCGTCGAGAATGATTTCATACAAGATAAAGATACAAAAATACAAACAAAAAACACAAAACACGAGTTAATCATACACACATTAAAAACGCATGCACAATAGATGTTTAAACAATATTAATCAATTTGTACCACTTTTAGCCTAGTTAGTAGGCGTACAAATCTGCAGAGATGGCATAAAAATACCGTTTTTATTATATCGGACTAGGCTTACGTTTGACCGCGATCTCATCTGATGGAAAGCAACGATGCGATTGAAGAGAACGTAAATAAAATAAAAAAAATGGTCGAATCGATATCAATAGTTAATAAAATCATGTTATTAATTAAATTAACTAACAGATATAAATTTCTATAATTCTAAAATAAACATTAACCACCTAATGACCTACTGCCACCAAAAGTAACAATTATAAATGAAAGAATGAATTGTTACTGACCTCAAAGTGGTCGGTATCGTTCTGGTCGTCCTGGTGCACACGCTCCGAGAAGAGCGAGACGGAGTCGCGTATGAAGAGATGCGCCACGTGCATCGCCAGCGGATGGTCGATGCCGCCTTCGCGCAGCCGCCGGTAGATCGCCGGGTCGTGCGTTATTGGAATGTCGTTGTATCTAAACGAAATAACCATCTATTTATTTAGGATCAAGCTGAATTTAGAAACTAGACAAGCATATAAAATTAAAATTTCAAAAACCATGAATGCTTTTATAATAACTTACTTTTATACTATCGCGCCGCGTCGTCACTCTAAACTCTAATGGCAACTTATGGTAAACTACTGTTTATAATATTGTTATCATAATTTTAATTTTTAGAATCTGCTCAATAAGTTTTAGACTAAAATAATTAATAAGGACATATTTCAAAAAAACTTGTTCACTAGTCGGTGGACTATGATACTTGGGATAATGCAAAGATTCTAACGACACCACTCGCAACAAAATCGGTCTAGGCATTCAAGAGTGGATTTAAGAAGCATACACACATACTTGAACCCTAAAAACATAAAGACCGTGTAGCGGTGGTAGTATATAAGCCTCATGCATCGCTAGCGGGTGGTCGATGCCGGCAGATCATAAGGTAGTTTGTCGGCATTTACGTAGCCCTGCTGTCCTCGTGGTACACTACTTCCTTGTAAAATTTCATTGATGTCTGGTCAACCATTAAGTCGTTAAAAAGTAACAGAGAAGCAAAGTTACTGTGCTGTTGTTTCTTCAAGAAAAAGGTTAATCGGCAAATCCAACTAAGCTGGGCAGCGTTCGGTAAACTTTGCAATGTCTTCTCGTCCAAAATACCTCAGTGCCTTAAGACGAAGGTCTTCAACCAGTGTGTGTTGCCAGTGATGACATACGGCAGTGAAACGTGGTCTCTCACTATGGGCCTCATAAGCAAGCTCAAGGTCGCACAACGAGCTATGGAGAGGGCTATTCTCGGGGTTTCTCTACGAAATCGAATCAGAAATGAGGAGATCCGTAGACGAACGAAAGTTACCGATATAGCCCACCGGATTAGCAAGTTGAAGTGGCAGTGGGCAGGGCACATATCACGCAGAACAGATGGCCGATGGGGCCGAAAGGTCCTCGAGTGGAGACCACGGACTGGTAAGCTCAGCGTAGGACGTTCACCCCCACAAGATGGACAGACGACCTAAAAGAGACCGCAGGGAAACGCTGCATGCAGGCCGCTGCCAACCAGCCCTTTTGCAGATCGATGGGGAAGGCTTATGTCCAGCAGTGGACGTCCTATGGCTGAAACGATGTTGATGATGATGATGATGAAAGTTAATGTTGCATTTATAATATTAGTGTGGTTATGGATCAGCTACAGTAACAAAGGTTTAGGAAAAGGTTTTATTTTTTATGAAGAGCGTCTGATACTTACTTCTCATGTTGCGGCGAGAGGTAAGAGTCGATGGAGTCGTAGCGCGACTTCTGTATGCGGAACTTGTTGTTCTTGAGCGGCTTGAGGCCACGCTCCTCGCGCGTCCGACAGTCCACCGAGGCCGAGATCACGTTCCAGCGGCAGTCCACTTCAGTTAGCACGCCGCGGTAGATCGGCGACGCCGCTGACAGCGCCAGCTAATTAATGATGATGATAAGTACAGATTCCGGAAAATTATTTGAAAAATTAACTAGACCTTGACTGCGCCGCAATAGTCTCTTTGGCGGCTCGAAGATGTACGAGGGGATGTCGCAGGACGATTCAGCGCGATTGGTTGCTGTGCGTACATGTGTACGAGTGTTTTTTTTCTCTATCTAGTATAAGACGCTTTTTGTTAAAAAAAATTGTTGGTCACATTTGATAAGGACTTTTTTGATGAATAGATTTAGATTTTTGTCACGACTGACGACTAAGTACCTTTCGTAAATACTTAACTTGTACGGCACATTGAGGGCACATTCTAATGTTCATTCGAGTATGAGTAATAACATATTCAATTTTATTTTTAATGACAAGAACCCAACGCCATCCCACGCTGCGCTCAACGGCCATAGCTATCTCTTTCGCACGTTTTCAATTTGTGAAGATAAAAAAATTAACAAGTGACAATTTTTAAAAACTGGTCGGGTATCATTTTTAGGATAGCATTGCGTATGGTATAGGTAGCAACTTTCGTATTAATATTTTATAAGACAGCAAATTGTATTTTTCTATTTCCTCCGCCATCCGAAAACGTGTTGCCTTGCGAAGTATTTTGTATTTATCATTTTGCGTAAAGTGTTGGTCCTGCAGAACTCACCATGATGGGGCAAAGCGGCGCGAGTTGGTCGTAGAGAGTGCGCGCCTCAGTGATGCAACACGCCTGGAAGGTGAGCTGAAGGCAGCAGCAGCCCATACCGAACCCCATGGCGTCCATATACACGCAGTCTGGCTTCGCTGCCTCCGGCTCTAGCGAGTGCGAGTCGTCCACCGGGATATTCGTGTTCACGTCGCGGAATACTGTTACAGACATCAGATAACACTAAACCCAACTGCGTGTATGGAAACGCTACCTAAGAGGACTCTGATGCAACACCTTTTAATTGAAGTTATTTATTAACAAATCAAACACTAAAAGTTATTGGGTAATACTATGCTAAAACTACAAAAACTAAGCATTTATATTGGGCATCCAAAACACAGGCTTTGCCTAGTTTGGGACGCTGAGCGCACCAAGTTTTACGTATTTTTCTTAGCCTTAACCATTGTAAATTGTAACTTAGACCTAAGATAACTTACTTCCTTTTTTTAAAGCTAAGATGGAAATAAAGTTTATTATTTATATCTCCATTACTTAGAAATCGTCACACCACTAACTAATCATAACTCGATACTGATAAGTTATTATATTGCTAGTGTTTTAACCGACTTCCAAAAAAAGGAGAGGATTCTCAATTCGGTTTTCTACTTTTGTTACCTCAGAACTCCGTCATTTACAAAACGATTTGGCAAATTCTTTTTTTATTTGAACGGATAATGGTACTTTCAGATTTGGCATAGAAACTTCATCAAAATCGGTGCAGCAGATTGATTTTAAAAAAAACTAGGAAAATATGCCATCCAAGCAAACTAAATTGCGTATTTAATCATTTGGTAGTCACATTTTTTTTATTGATAAATCTGTATGAATTATAAAATTTCTAGCATTTATATAGGACATAGATTTTGCAGTAGACTTAAAACCGATACTCTAATAAACTATTATAACTAATGTGAACTGTGTCAAGTGATATGGTATGGCAAGGACACTATTAATCAATAGCTAAATTGCCAGAGAGGGTTCATAATGAACCTGCATCCTCATTTGTATAGTTCTATGCATCAATAAATTAAACTTGATAAGTGAAATGTGATCCAATAAACATGTGTGACTAAACATTGTCATTAGGGATGAACACAAAACAAAAGATTGTTAATTGTTCATGTTGGTGAATCATCTTGCATACAATGAGGTTTTACCAATAGAGACATCACACTCATTAAAAAATCACAAAAACTTGGTGATATAATATATTTACTATAGCTACCTACATTGGACCCATATAATTTTACAGCCTTACAGCCTTTTACAGCCATCATAAGTATTTCACTTTCTAAACACACAACATGGCATTTTTGTTTAAACTAATAAACGGATAGCACTCACGGGCATTGAAGTCGAAAAACACGAATAATAAATCACGCTCACGTTAGGATCTATAGTAATCTGGCATTTTTTATTATCATACTCCAAAATCACGCATCGTACGTGTGCGTCGTTGCCAGACACAAGACTGAGTTCACTTAAGCTAATTAACTTGTGTTTTTATCGCCGCGCAGACATCGGTAAAGTGTATATACCTCAGTTTATATTTAACATCATTGCTTGCACATGGATCTTGTACAAGATAGTTGTTGATAAATTGAAAACAATAAATAAATAAATATTCGGGACATTTTTTCACACACGGTCATCTGACCCAATGCTTACCTGGCAAGTTAATGGCTACTTTTTCTCCTCTTCTCTTCCTAATATTAGAAGAGAGAGTCTTGAACCGGGGATGTCCGGGGAATATAGCTTCGTCCGGGAAGAAAAGAGATTTCGTTACTTCTCCATTTGGATTTGGTGGGCACGGGGGGCTTGTGAAGTTTGGACATCCCAATCTGAAATGTTATCAATATGAATAAATTATAATTACATAATTACTATAGCATTCATACATAACTCAACATCCTAATTTTGAACAAAAGAGATAAGCTGTTTCGAGGGTCATTTTTCTTTTATTGTTATCAAGGATAAAAAATATATTAAAAATTTGAAAAAAAATGCTTTTTATTATTTTTCATTTATGCTTTTAATTACGTGAAACTAGTAATATAAAAGAATAGAACAACAAGCATAAATTGAGAATTTTTTAAAACCTCCGATAAAAGAGCTGATAATCTTCAAACGGCTGAACACATTTTCATGAAGCATAGCTAAGAACACTCTCGATCAAGTCATCTCAAAATATGCGACATAAACGTTCATATCTTTTGATTGCGTAGAAACAACTTAATTTTTTTTACAGCCGGAAGGAACCGCAGACCCAAGTATTTAGTATAAATTTCAACTTGATACCTTTACGCGTTCTTGAGAAAATGGGTCTTGACAGACGGACAACGAAGTGATCCTATAAGGTTTCCGTTTTTTCCTTTTGAGGTACGGAATCCTAAAAACTAAATCAAAATTGGTTCAGCTGTTTGGGAGCTACTGTTCACAGACACACAGATACATGTTAAACTTATAACAACCCTCTTTGTGTGTCGGGGATTATAAAAGGTATGATTTTCAATTTTTGCTGGGTCTAAAATGTGTGAAGCCATGAAGTCAATACATTAATAGTCTCTCATAAAATTAAGTGACAAGACAAATGATTATAAAACTGAAGTATTTAGTATTTTTGCAACAAAGTAAAAAAAACATAACTGCCGTGTCATGTTGTAAATCTATTATATATTTTACACCAATGACATCATTTTAGCATGAGAATAATGTACAATATAAAAAGCCACAAGAAAACAACTAACAACTTATGTTTATATAAGTATGACTAATTATTGCTACAAGAACAACTTTAGTTGGTACTTACCTATTGTTAGTTCCATAGTTATCTATTGTTAGTTCCATAGTTATCTATTGTTAGTTCCATAGTTATCTATTGTTAGTTACATAGTTATCTATTGTTAGTTAGATAGTTATCTATTGTAAGTACAGAGTGCATCAATCATTTCTTACCTAGGGAAATTAGTAATGCTCATGATTACTTCGCCATCCTTCAGGAAAGTGCTAGCCTCAGCTCTGCGGTATTGCATGTTAGCTTCTACAATATTGAAATGCGCCAGAAGACCTCCATATGGTTTTCCTGGAGTACCTTCGACCATATAGGCACCATACTCGGGTCGCCAGAGGGATTTGACATCTGAAAAACATACGTTTAATTTTATATTATGTTGTTAACCATATCACTTGATCTTTAGCGGGCCAACTACTTGAGTAAACTAGAGTATGGAGTTAGTGAAGAGTAAATATTGTCGATGTTTGCTTGCTAGTCTGTGCTACATGGAATTTTCAAGGATTTTCTTTATAAAGTTGCTAACAATAGGTAGAAGTTAGTGTTAATTATTTTTCAATTTATTTGGAACTATCAGGGAACACCCATTCTATTGGTGTGGTCAAAAAAAATGGAATCAAAGTGCTTTGTACGACTTTTCGGAATATCAACCATGAAACAGTGTCGCCTTGTCGTTGTTCTTGCTTCTATCAGGTTATAATTATTGTAAACACAAATTTTATTTGTGATCTCAGCCAAGACCTAAAAATATGTGTTACTGCTTAAAAATTTGTAATTAAAAATTACAAATTTCATCATTTATCTGGATCATTATTTATTATACAATGTTTGAAAATAGAAAGCTTGCAAAACTGCTTATACAATTAGATCATTCTTGATCTTATCATAATTATCATAGAGATAAGATAATAAATACTCATAATGATCTTGTAAAAAAACAAATGTAGGTAGCATTATAAGTATTGTGTCCCATATTGACTATGTATATATGAGAATAGCTTAAACAAATTGTAGTTTATAAAAAACTAGTGTCGATTCATTGCTTGAGTCAGACTTGGTGTGTGAGGAAACAACACAGTATTTGCCAGTCATGGGCATTCAATTTACTATTCAGATACCAACATTGGTTACATCAATAATGACATGACTTGCTCAACACACGAAACTCAAGGTTATGTGATATAAGCAAGGATATTTAAAACTATGAATGAAACTTTTCGCCAAAAATGGCTACAGAATGCAGTGCTTATATTATTATATGCAGGAAGCACGCCAATACTCAGTCATGTATTTGAGAAATGAGATGAAAGGTATAGCAATAGGTACATTTTTGTGATGTCCGTTTATTTGAAAAAACGGGCTACAATTTTACTATAGTTTTATTGAATTATTGAATCTCTAGATATGAGTCACAATGATGTGTGTCTTATCTATTTTGTGCTAGGTCATCATGAGCATTAGAAAGCCCACACAATCACACAATGCTTCATTGTAGGCTCATACCTAAAAACTCTATTTGAATATGTGATTATTGATTTAGAGGATGGACTGTCTTCCCCACTTCCCCACAAAACCATGGTGAATGGCTTATAAGGCCGAAAATAAAGTTGGTTAATTATTTTTGAGACATTTAAATATACCTAGATAATAATTATGATAGTTGATTGAATCAGGTGTTACTTAAATAAAGAATTATTTAAAAATATACATATATGGTTAATTTGACATTTATTTACATTATCTTGCATTTAACATTACACATTAATTACTGATTTATTTCAAATACAGTGTAAACTCTATATAACGACACTTATGGGACTGCGCATTTTACAGTGTTATTGAGAGTTGTCATTAATGGAGAATAGAAAAATCAGTATTATTATAATATGACATGTATTTACTAGTGGCCCTTAACTGTTGGATTTTTGGGAAAACTCGCAGTCGAGTCGCAGAACGGGCAATGGAGAGAGCTATGCTCGGAGTTTCTTAGCGCGATAAAATCCAGAACGTGGATATTCGCCAAATAACCAGAGTCACCGATATAGCTACTATAATTTGCAAGTTGAAGTGGCAATGGGCAGGCCACATCGCTCGAAGAACGGATAACCTATGGATAGTCTTTGTTCAGCAGAGGACATCTTCTGGCCGATGATGACTAGTAAAGTATAAAATTTATAAACAATACATAAACATTAATATTGATACTATAACAACTATTACATATAGTTATGATGCCAACAGGTGAGGTAAATACGAGGTGTGAGAAAGTACGCTTTATTGCTTAATAATGACATATTATTGTCGTTGAGTGTATCATTGTATGAACAACAAGGTATACCAAATAAAGTCAAGTAATTTTGAAGTTTTAGGGAGTGTGTCGTTAAATCATAAGTTTATAGAGTTTACACTGTATTTATAAAAATTAATATCTTTATTACAAATTAGTTTCAGGTTTAATGTCTTTTTAAATAGAATTAGTGACAAACAAGCTAAGTGCCACCCGATGGTAAGTAGTCACCACTGCCTATAGACACAAAGTTTCAGAACTAATTCATTTTTGTTTCAGAGGTTATACATTATTTAGGTTAAATAAGTATCATTACAAAGATTATTAAGTTACACAGGTTAATTTTATATTTTATGTTATTCATTTTTGTTTCAGGCTAGGCTAAATTAGCAAACTTTTTTTTTTCTTTTCTCTTCATACTGATTATTATTGTCCATCTAGTTTTCCTTATTTTTTGTTTCTCAGCAGTAATTGTTTTTCTTTTCCTTTGCTCCTAATCTTTGATCATAATATAGGAAGCAGGAGAAAGCAGGAAAGAGGTTCATAATGTGCTAGCTGAGGCCTGCAGCTTTCCAGTTTCTAGGATAAAAAATATCCCGTAAAGATACACGCACAATATATAAAACCGGCCAAGTGCGAGTCGGGCTCGCGCACTGAGGGTTCCGTACCACCACAAAATTCAATAACGAAATTACCAGTTATAACTTGGTACTGAACAGAAACTTGTCACCGACTCGCACTTGGCCATTATTTATTATTTGTTGTTATACTTTAGAGTGTGTACTACAATCGTGCTTAGTTTGACGCATGTACGTATTATCGTTTTTACATTAGAGCTAATAGCAAAATTTGTTTGTTGTATGGGAACCGTACTTTCGTTTTTACTTGTTGACTTTTTTATTATTTGTTAGTTAATCCGCCGCAACGTTACAAAACTTTTAAACCGAATTTTAACCGAAAATTTCAACTGTCTATCTATTACGGTTCGAAAGATATAGCCGTTAATAGGCAGGACAGACAGACAGACAGACATCGTAGGCGTAGTAATGGGGTCCCGTTTTTACCCTTTGGGTATGGAACCCTAAAAATGTATGAAAGCAGTTTTGCGATGCGACCTGGTCCGTTGCAGCCCAGCATAATGTGCGCGTGCTTTATATGTTACAATTGACTGAGCGAAACAAAGGTCTTAGATTCTGAGGACACAGAAGAACATTTCTATGTATATTTGTTGAATGATAACTTACATACAGTTGATGCAATCTTCATTAAATTATGTTGGCAAGTAGTTCATGCAAATAAAATATGAACAAAATCAGTACAGATGTTGTTAATATGTTTCTTTTTACAGAATAAGTTTACATTTGGCCACCAACTCACTTAATGGAAAGCAAGTTGTGGCCGAAGATTGAGCATGTAAACCTAGAAGGTGCTTATTCACTCTGGCCTTGAAGACACCCAGACTATAGTTTAGATGTATGGGTCGCCAGGTCAATTTCAGGATGAACTACTAGGTCTATTAGTATTATACATATACTTAGTTAGTGGATTAGGCTAAAAAAATGATTTTTCCAACTTACTCTGGGGATCTGCCAATTCCTTTTCTTGTAACTTTGGTAAGATTTCATTTGCTCGAAGACTGACTGTGGCACGCTGATTTTCATCATCAAACTTCACTATTATGTACTCTACCTGAAATATTATTATTTGCAAAAATAAAAAAATGTTTGAATAAAGAAGAGTAATTTTACACAAGTTTATGCAATACTATACAGATAACTACAAAATTAAATCATTAAAAAATAAGTACTTATACATTTGTGTAGTAATTTATTTGCCAGCTATTTCCTAAATGATTTTTAGGGTTCCGTACCTTAAGGGTAAAATGGGGACGACGTCTGTCTGTCTGTCTGTCCTACCTATTAACAGCTGTATCTTTCGAACCGGAATAGATAGCCAGTTATCACAGAAAATGTAACGTCACGACAGATTACCTATCAATTACCTAATTAAAAAGTAAAAACGAAAGGGGAGTCTCCATGCAACAAACTTGTGTTTTTACATATTTTAGTATTAATTCTAATGTAAAAACTAGCGCCTGTAGCAAAATAATTAACTGTGGCTGCGTAGCTATTGCTCCGACAATTTTGGAAGGCATTATAATTAACTGGTAATTCGGTTACTTGGATGACCTTATTGTAGGTATTTTGTGTTGGTACGGAACCCTCAGTGCGCGAGCCCGACTCGCACTTGGCCGGTTTATTTGTCAATTTTACACCTTATTATAGCATTTATAGCCCTGGCAAAGAGCTGCTGGTCAAAGGTTATTTATTAAAGTTACCTTTTTCTACTATATTCATGAATGTACTCACTTCATCTCCCCACTTGAGGACATCGCCAGTGCGCTCCTGCAGCCTGTTGTATAGGTTAATGAACTGCTCGATGCCGTGTTGACGAACATGCTCTGCCAACGCCTTGGTCTCTTCCCAACTGAGAGGACTCCCTTCAGTTAACAGGCCCATGTTCACAAAATTGTACTTCTTGTTCTTGAGATACAGACGCTTTAAAGACACTATACCAGAACGATATGATGATACTTTTATGAGAATGTTCATGAAAATATATAATGATTGGATGGTTGATGAACACAACACAGTTATTTCGATCTTGTCTTCTCTGACTACACTTAAATTTCACTATTTCACAAAATAATTTTGTATCAGTCTATACGCACAACTTCACAACACGATGCAGCGCAAAGAGTACCTTTTATATACTGAGCAGCGTAACTAAATAGCAGTAATTTTCACCGAATAAAAACTTTAAGACTTTTGCTTTTGTCAACCAACCATGAACCAGATCACAGATTAGTTTAAGTAGCTATTCAGAATTTATACACAAAAATTGTTCCAGATGTTTCGATCCAAATATGAAAAAGCTTGCATGATATGAAATGGTAAAAGAAGAATATAATGAGTGCGAGTGAGAAAAAAGATAACTCATGCTAATGATCAAATAACTGTCAATTTAGTCAAAATTAAAAACTTTTTTGTACCGTATCTACGCAGAAGTATTGGTGACGTAATTGACACAAACATAAAAAAAATCAGGCAGTTCAAAGTATACATGTGTTATTGAGATTCCGTCATTACTGAAGTTTGTTCTTTGCGATCGATATTTACATCTGATTACTGTACATGTGACCATTTTTACGGAGATTGTTTCACAACAAGTTACGAAGAGAAATGGTGGACGAACGAAGAGAAACACAAACAGTTTATAAAATGGGCAGGATCAAAACACATCCAGAGGATGGACACTACCACATTTGCCTCGGCTGAGGGGAAATTATAAATAATATGCCTTTGTTGTGATGCCGTAAAAGACCAACCACCACCCTGTCCGTCTCCACATGGTTTTCACCACCAAGATGACTGTAAAATATTTGAGACGAGGCGGTACGGTCTTAGTAGCTTTAGCCTGCCCAGTAATGGGTAAAAAACAAAATTATACAACTAAATCTTAGGTACTGGGTACTGACATATATTCTGACAAGACAAACCAAATATATTACTCTATGAACCAAACCCATTGTTAGTCTGTGGTAATTGCTGTGTATTTCTATGAAAAATAATTTATTTATCTTAGATTTACGTTTTATTAATATGTATTTGATTTGAGCAAAGAGTTATTATTTTGAGCACGTTTGTAAAATAATATGCGTACGAAGTCGATTTCAGGTCGAGTTGTGTAAACAACACGTTTTACGACATTATCCAGGATGGTCCCCGTAGCTATTGAGGGTTGCACCCAGGGTGCTGAAGGTGGTGGGCCACGGGGAGGGTCAATCTCTCTTGCTTTACTGATAGACTTCATCGTCCAAAGAACCTACGATGAGCTTACAGTACTGGCTGAGTTGTAAGTACCTGACGATTTGTTACTGATTGAATATAAAAGCTTTGTAAAACATATTATTATTATGAGTTTGTGTCTTTCAGGTTGCCTCGAAAGACGGACATGGAGCGTAAAATTGAGATATACAAATTCAGCGCTCGGACTCGTCAGCTATTTGTTCGACTACTGGCCCTCGTGAAATGGGCTAGCAGCGCTACCAAAGTAGATCGTTCTGCACACATTATGGCTTTTCTGGATAAGCAAGCACTTCTCTTTGTTGAAACAGCTGATGTGTTAGCAAGAGTGGCTCGTGAAACATTAGTACATGCTAGGTAAGTCCAAAAATAATAATTTAAGCTGCGAATAACTTTTTTTGGATAAAACAGTATTATTAAGTATTGCATTTTAACAGGCTGCCTACGTTTCACATGGCTGCTGCAGTGGAAGTGCTTACGCTGGGCACCTACAGCCGCCTGCCGGCTGTTATCCGTGAGCGTTTAGTGCCACCTCCATCTCTCACTGCGCCTGAACGCCGATCTACCTTACGTGCATTGGCACATACAGTCAGACAGCGCCTCACCACTGCTTCCTTGCCTAGTGATGTTCGTAACTTAAAGGTGAGATCAATAATATTTCACTTCCTACATTCAGAAAGTTGCTAACCACCAAAACCTTGATCGGAAGTGGCACTTTTCAATATAATGTCTCAATTTGTTTAAAGTAATTTAATTAAAGTAAATTGGTTAGGTACACAACATGTTCATAAAAGACAATGTCCACTTGCAAGGGCATTATTGGTTGGTGTGATCAGTGACTTTTGGTATAATTATGATATAGGCTTAATAACTTCTAGGTATTGTAGGTTCTAGAATATATTACAATAAATTTGCATCATAATGTTTGGTACTGCTATTTACCTGCATGCGAAGCATGTGATTGACATAGCGCGCGGCATTTGTATAGCATTGGAAATGTGCTAACTTGAGATCTCGCGGTTTCATGGTTGGTTCCATAGTAGAAGTTGTCCATAATGATGATTACAATGACTTCCTTTCGGCTTAGTACAGGATGTATGCGTAACCCTGAATAATATAAATATATATATATTATGTATGACCATGCATCAAAACCTTTTCAAAACTTTTTGGGTTTGAAGATGAACTTCCGCAAAATTCAGTCAACTACCACTCATAACTTTTTAATTATTTTACTTCTAATTCTGCAGCTTTTACAAAGAAATCTGTCCTGTTGTAGGTGGAGAATGGGCGAGCAACATTCACAGTTGGCCAAGAGTTCAGTGTGTCACTCACAGTAATGGGAGATGCGCCTAACTTGCCTTGGCGATTGCTGGATATTGCTATACTTATTCAGGATAATGAAACAGGAGGTAAAGATAACATTCATTATCATCATGTGCCAAAAATCATTTCTCATCTTTATCAGATGTTTTAAGCAGTAACAATACCTAGTAGAATCATACCAATGTCTTTCAGGTGATTATGGTTCCCCATAGTCATGATTATTATTATGATTTCGTGGTGGTGGTGGGGTTATGGATCCTCTCTCTCTGAGAGAAGGCCTGTGTCCAGGCAGTGGGAACATAATAGGCTGAAATGATGATGATTATGGTTCAAATTCTCTGGAAATCAAACTCGACAGCACTAAAACTGCCCTCAGACTGAAAGACCATCTATTGAAAACAAAGTTCAGACGATGTTATGAATTCAAGAAACTTATAAGTTATATGCTTAGGGCTACCATCCGTCCGATTTGTCTGGACATGTCCGGACTTATATATCCTTGGCCGGTTTTTTAGCCTGGATGTCAGTCTTTAATCTGTTACCACTGTAATGAATGCAGTGTTTGAATGTTGTGACTAAAATGTCCGGCTTTATCCCAGACTTTCCAAATTTTATCATGGTAACCCTTTAAATGTCTACATAACATCGAATTTTGTCAGATGATCAGATAGCAATATTTATAACGATTTACTTAAAGAACTTTCTCTCAAAAAAAAAATACCGAAAAATTACGTTGCTTGAAAACCTTTTCTGTCATATTGTACAAGTCTGCTAGGAAGGGAGAGAGTGCTCCTAGATCAGCTATCTTATTTGGTCCGATTTTCTCCGACATTTCTTTATAGTAATTAATGTTATTTTAATATGGCTCATTAAACAATTTGAATTTTTCATGTGCGCAATTCAATTGCATATAGATCTTTGGTCGAATCAAGATTACAGAGGTATATGAGAGACACAACATCATTACCTATTATGTTTATTTTTTGTTCTAGAAGGTAAGCCTCTAGTGCATAGCTCACAACTGGCCTGGCTTCGCGGTGTGGCGCAAGCTCGGCTTGCCGCCGCGGGTTTGAGTGGTGCTCTTGCGGCGCTTCGATACTTCTGCCGCTCTCTGTCTCTGGAACTCCTCTACACACAGACACTGAGGCTCTGCCGTGACCGCCTGTCAAAACATCTCCAAGTGGACAGATACATTCCTGGACAGAAGCTGCAAGTCTCTTACTGGAGGTAAAGATCTTATGAAGTAACTACAGTAGGTGTTATCAATAATCTCTATGAATGTAATGTTTCCTAACTCATGCCTCCTAACCTGTTGTTTCCTAACCTACTTCTGACTTCATCACCATCATCCACAGCCTTCCTTATCCCATTGCCTCTCTCTAGGTATACCACCAACTTATATAATATACCCAAATATTTATTGAAATTGTCACCATAGTACATAATTGAAGACTACATTTTTAAAACCATACGATTTTTACGACATTAATCTAATCATCCTCAGATAGACCGTTGGTCCAGTTGGTAGTGAACCTACCTTCAGGGGCCTTACGGACAACTGCTATTACAGGCTCCTAATCCGCTCAGTTGGAAAATCACGCGATCGCAAACCGTATCTGGGCGCGATAAGGTTTGCGGTCGCGTGATTTTCCAACTGAGCGGATTAGGTGCCTGTAATAGCAGTTTTCCGTAAGGCCCCTGAGCTTGGGGGCGTGGGTTCGAATCCCACCTAGGACATTTATGTGATGAACATTTGTGTTTGTTCTATATCTGGTTGTTAATATCTATGTAAGTATGTATTTAAAATTATATATGTATGTACATCAGTCACTGGCAGCCATATCACAAGCTTTGGGGTCAGATGACCGTGTGCGCAAAAATGTCCCGAATATTTATATTTATTTATCCTAGAACTTCCAAAAGAAGTGAAGAATGGGCTGAGCTCCTCGCACAGCTGTTTAAGTGATGTAGATAAGTGTGATTACAATTAATATTTTCATAAGTTTATAATATCTTCATTTAGGGGGGCATGGTGACCGAGTGGTTGTGCGCTTTACAATCTGACAGCACCCAGTTCGATCCTCGGCCCTGCACCAATGACTTATTTAGGACTTACATAAATTATGCGCGGTTGCGATGCCATCACTCAAAAACGGTGAAAGAAAACATCGGGAGGAAACCGGTATTTCCAAGAACCTCAAAAGTTCAAAAACATGAGATTCACCAACATGCACTGAGCCAGCATGGTGGCCTATCCTCTCTATCTGAGACAAGACCTGTGTGCCAGCAGTGGGAACATGATTGGCTGGTACTGATGATGTGTCATGGTTACATTCCTAGGGAGCTGGGCTGCGAGCTGGGTTACAGGCTGATAATCGGTGCAGAGGGCGAGTCTCTGTGCGTGTGGCACGTGCCGGCGCTGGCGGGCGGCGAGCGCGTTGCCACCGCGCTGACGCCGCACGCGCCTTCTATGGAGCGCCTGCTGGCGCACACCGTGCACGTACGTTCGCGGCAAAGGCTCAACGACCTGAAAGTGCTACTTAACGATCTGGGGGTAAGACTTGTTTTCTTAGATGATATCTATCTGTTTTCTTAGAAACATCTCGTTCGAGTGAGCTAGCCACTGTGGATTTGTAAACTGCGATTGCATAGAAACTGGGAGTAAGAAAAGGAGAAAATGTTGGCTGTAGTTAAAGCGAGAGAGTGAAAGAGTCCGCTTAAAGTCAATTTCTCTGGTGGCTCTAAATGCTTTAAATGGATCCTGCATGGATCAGAAAGAATGTGGCCAACACCAAACCAAGAAGCTCCTGTCTTGTAATCGCTTTAGTACCAAAGAGAGATGTAATAACAGCCGTCACTTTAATATCATCCACAATCATCGAGACTGTACTTTTGAAATACTTACCTAGGAGTAGAACAGAATAGATAATAGTATTAGAAGTGACTGCAATAAGCAAAAAATTTATCAATAATATTTCATTGTGATTTAAATGTACATTAGGATTTATCGGCCATTATAACATAGTCGAAACGACAAGCGTTAGGTTTATTACCTAAATAAAATAATGCGCGATAAGATGCTCGATATCAATTTAAGTCATGTGCTCAAATTGCGAAAGTTTTAAAGGTTAAAGTATACACCTCTAGTGATCGTCAGTAATAAGACTTCCCCACAACCCTCAATATGTGGTTCGTATGAAGTATTGAAGCGAAAAATGCTTCCATTCATTTGTTTACATTGTCATTTTTGAACATGTGTGTTGTTATGTAGGTGGAGTGCAGCGTGGGTGGGTGGCCGTGCGTGCTGGCGTGCTCCGTGGTGGCGCCTTGCTTGCGCGCCGAGCAGCTCCTAGTGTCGGTGGGTGCGCATGGTGGACGCCTGCGCGCGCGCGTGCCCGCCTACCCCGCCACGCCGCGTATGCCTGACCTCGCCGCCGCGCTCGCCGTCCCGCACCGCGACACTGTCAAACAACTACTCACACAACTGAGGTATAACTCTTTTTTTTAAATAATTTAATTTACTAATTAAAACGACGTTAAGCCAGTTACATTAGATATTTATTGTTACTCCAAAATTCGTATTAATTTCGATACGTATTTTACTGACGCCCACAGGACTGTCTCTCAAGAGAGTGTCGAACGCGGTTTTACCCGCGTGGATACCCTCTATAAAAATAGGCCCAAGTTACTCCTTATGACATCAGCTATCTGCCAGTGAAAGTCCCGTGAAAATCGGTCCAGCCGTTTTGGAGTCCATAAAAAACATACATACACACACTTATGATTTTATATATATAATAGTATAGATAGATTACTTAGTACATTTATTAATACTTGGCGATGATTTAATTTAACGGAAATTAACCTGAAATTTTAGATAAGATAATGTTCCTAATGATGAGGGATGGAGGTTGCCTTTGTTTAATTACTAACTAAAGTGTTGTTTACCCATAGGTTCTGGTTGGTGGCGCGGCGTTGCGAGAAGACACTGCAGCACTTGCCGGCGAGCGTGTGCGAACATCTGCCTTTCCTCCATGGGCCCGACCATCCGCTCAATAAGCTGTCGCCTGACCGCCTATACGTCACTTTGCACCGACACACTGATCACATACTAGTGAGTTTAAGAGCCCTCTCACATTTTTTGACGAAACAAGCAACAAAAACTGGATTTTTGGCAAACTAAACTGTAGAAAATTCAATTTCTGTAATAAGTCGATCTGTATTTTTTATTGAAAATTACGGCGGGTGTTAATTTTTGGAAAAACTCAACTTATAGTACGGGATGATTAGACATCAACCTCAGAATAATTAACCTGTTTTTGATCTCTGGCACAGGTGTTCCTTAAAGTCTTAGAAGTATGTTCTCTAAAATCCCCACCTCTAGGGTGTTAGCGTCCCCCCTGCAAATGTCTCCCCGGCCGTGGTTTTTAGTAATTATCTCAAAAACTCCTAAAGCTAGGAAAAACTAGTCAATGAAGAAACAATATACTATGTTAAATTATCTACAAAATGGTTTTTAATTCATTTTAATAGGACTTAATTGCATTATTTGGAGGTCGTTAGTTCAACAACTTCAGTTGTTAATTTTCTTATTTCCTGCTTAATTGGCAGTGGTTTTGCATTTCCCCAGAACCAGTTACAGATCATAAATACATTTTGAACGTACATTCTTCAGATAGTGGAAATGAAGGAAGTGGCGGCGGGTTGCACTGCCACGACCAGCAACACTGCCAACAGCGGCAGTGCCTGCTGTGTCGCGCTGTGCTTCCACCTGGCGGGCGCGCGCCGGTGCACGCCGGACGAGTGCGAGGATGAGGTTAGGATTACTCTACAAATAGTCAATTGTAAACGCGATCCAAGTATTTTTGCTCTGTACAGTGGGCCTAGTGCGAGTTTTCCAAGTTGCGTTAACCTACTCGACCGCGTAAGCGTAAACCACGATTTGTATGAAATAAGAGCAGATTCAACTACATGGCGCCAGATGGCGTTGTTCTTTTTTCATACAAATCGTGGTTTACGGTAATGCGGTCGAGTAAGTAACGCAAACGAAAAAACTCGCACTAAGCCCACTGATGTAATAACATTGTAAAAAATCTAAATAAAAACATTTTCTTTTAATAATTCTGAAGTACATCGTGTGCCTGTCGGTGTCTTACGTTAAAAAATCCTAGAAAGTGATCAGAATGTGTGGTTTTCATTCAGCCTTTTCTTACAATGTTATTGCGACTGTCAGAGCAAATAAATGCTTCAAGAATTGGACTTGTAAAAATCTACCACGTGGGTAATAATCTAGTCTGACAGAATCTGATACCCAGCTCGTCCAATAAACTAAATATTGGAATCCATGTCCTATTACACATGTTTGTCACTGTATTGCTAATTTTCTAGCACTCTAAAATGTATCTTTATTCTATGTCTTTTATCTTACTTTCCATTATCAGAATCTGTTGAAGAAACCTTGTTGTAGATTATTGCTTGGTTATTTTCATAACTAGCAATGTTATATGCTCATAGCAGGTTTCTTCCACGGTGCCGGCTGCCGCGGCTCGAGCGTACCTCCGCATCCATTCGTTAGTAGAACTCGACACGTTCACACTCACGCACGGGCCCTTCACTCCTCTCGATACACCCGGTGAGTGCTTTTGACTGAATCTACTCGTATTACTTCTCATTATTGTGACTTGAACACCCTTTCCGCGTAACCCTGCAGACTTGATATCACTTGACGTTTTGTGAACAGCTGATGGAAGCGCTACTCTGCTTCTTTTTGTCGGTAATCGACACCGCTTCATGGTTGATATTCCGAAAACCCGTAGGAAAGCTTTGATTCCACTTTTGTACAAACTGCTAGCCTGTGGAATGCGCTGCCTGAATGGGTGTGCCCCGATAGTTACAATCAGGGTGTCTTCAAATCGAGAGTGAATCGGTTTCTTCTAGGCAAGCGTGTTCCATCGTAGACCGCATCATCGCTTAACATCAGGTGAATTGACGGTCAAAAGAAAGTCTATTATTTAATATTAAAAAAAAAATATGCTGACAAGTGATCTTATTTTTACTCGATAATCGAAGTCCCATACCGTAATGCACATTGTTATTTGAATTGATTGTACAGGTATGCAGCCAGGCAAGCGCAAGTTGTCTGGTGCGGCAGCGCGCGCGGTGCGCGTGCGCCAGCCGGCGTACTTCCTGCCGGAGCTGGCACACGTGGTGGCCGCCGCCGACGAGCGCGTGCCTTTCGTCAACCTGGCGCAAGAGGTAACTTCCTCCACAATACGTTCCTGGTGCAAGCTGTCCGGTGCGTGACGCTAAAATGAACCTTGTGACGCTAAAATAGTCCATAAATCTCTTTTCATTTTAATATGTGAGAAAAAGTTGGCAACAAATTTAGAGGTGTTTGTTTAATTCGCCACAGAATTGAGTATCCTATTAAAAAACCATACAACTCGCACAATTATTCAATTCTCTGTGAACAATTTAATTTAATCCCTTTCTAAAAGAAGATAAACAGCAGATGCTACATTCAAATAATATATTAAAAATAAAAATATACGCGTCGACTTATAATCTCCTTTTTTTCATTAGTTAAAAATTTGTATTTACAACAGAACATTAATTAATTATATAGTTCAAATCAAAACAGTAAAAATTTGTATTTACAACAGAACATTAATTAATTATATAGTTCAAATCAAAACAGTCAAACAAGTAACAAGTAGTTAGTTATCAAAACAGTTTAAAAACATACAGAAAAACAATTCAAAATTTGTAAATACGCAATTTCGTATACTCGTACGACATATTTTTTCCAGTTATTTTGATTTAAAACCCAAAGTATTAAACCGATATTGATGTATTTTTTTACAAACATAAAAAAAGAATTGAGAACCATTTTTTGAAGTCGGTTAAAAATATTAGGTAATCAATAAATTAATTGTATGTGTGTGTGTGTGATGTGTGTAGCTGGCGTCCCGCGGTGTGACGCACGGCGGCGTGCAGCCCGAGTGGAGCGGGTCGGCGCTGGCGATGCGCGTGGTGGCGCTGCCGCGGCCGGCGGGCGCGGAGGAGCGCGCCGCCGCCGCGCTACGCGACCGGCTGCTCGCCGCCACCGTGCGCCTCACCACCAAGAACCAGGCGCGCGTCTGGACCGCCGAGTTCGTCTTCCACGGCTCGCCCGTGCGCACGCCCAACGCCAAGGAACAAGGTAACTTGCCATTTGCATGCAAATTAAAATTAAATTCAAATTATTTAAATTAAAATTATCAAATTATTATGCATTTGGGTAACATTTTTACAACTCACTGTTTTACCACTGTCATTATCATTATCCAAAGCAGAGAAGAGGAGACCCACATCAGACATTAATTTCTATTCTATGTAAAATTTTCTAACCGAATAACATCCAATATTATAATTGAAAAAAACAAATATCCAAGTTCTGATAAGAGAACATCTTTTCCTTTTATATAAAACTAGCGGTGCGCCCCAGCTTCGCACGGGTATAGATTATAGCCTATGTCACCCGTGGATAGTGTAGCTTCCCAACAGTGAAAGAATTTTTCAAATCGGTTCAGTAGTTTCGGAGCCTATTCAATGCAAACAAACAAACAATCAAATCTTTCCTCTTTATGATATTAGTATAGAAAAGCATCGGTTGAAAGAATTTAATTTGCCACGCAATAAATTATTGAAACACTTGAATAAAAAAGAAAAAACATATTTTTTAGGGGTATCCACTCCTTTGTGCGGTTATTGTAAAAACGGTGGAAAGGCAATTTGTCCACGGCCCGTGCTAGGCCTGCAGGGCCTCCAGACTTCTAAATCCGGCCCTGGGTCTTTCCATATGATTACAATAAGCATTATGTTTGTAGGCGAACGTCGCTGCGTGTATCTACAGTACGAGCTAGGCACGGACGCGGGCCGCACGGCGGACGCCTTCCTCGCGGACTGGGCCGCCATCGTGCATCTACACACCCTGCTGTACAACTTCACGCTACGACCGCAGCAAGGTACTGTGCATTTCTTTTAAAATTCTGGGTGTCTTCAAATCACGAGTGAATCGGTTCCTTTTAGGCAAGCGTGCTCCAACGTAGACCGCATCATCGCTTAACATCAGGCGTGATGGTGGTCAAAGGCAAGCTATTAATTGTAAAAAAAATAATTGAAGAGTGAGATTTTATAAGAAACAAAACATGTATTATCAGAATGAGTTATTACCAAAAAATGTGATGTGCAGAGCGCGAGACGCTATGGGTGGGCGTGTGCATCCGTTCGTACACGTACCGGTCGCTGGTGATTGGCTGGGGCGGCGCCCTGCGCGCCACCGCCGTGCTGCAGTGGTCGGCGGCGACGCAGCGCTACACCGTGTGCACGCCCGCACACCAGCCCGCCGCAAACGCGCACCACCTGCTGCATCACCACCTCGACCACTACATCAACTGGTACGTACTGCGCCGCGTGACGTGCTCCCTCATATCTATCTATATTATAATAACCTAACCTACGCGGGCTTTGTTATACAATTATCATAGCTTTTTTTTAAATCTCAAAGCTCAATTATTTGTATTACTTACACGTGTTCAAAATTAAGGAGAATATAAGCATTTTAATATCTTGCTAGACAAAGAGCGCACTATACTTACTAATGGCGGCACCTTGTGAGTACGCCATACAAACTCTATACGGCCACTCTGCGAAAAAATAACTCGGAACTTTATCAGCTGATTTAAATGATTTCTTCAGTAGATGTTATAATATTTAATTATATTTTTCACTTATGCTGTTTTTTAAAATAAATCAGACATCCGTCCGATAGCCTATTATTTGTAAGCCAAAATAAAGTATTTGTAATAATAAAACTGTGCTCGCTCGCCGTAAGGACGCAGTAGCAGAATACCACAATTCGATTCCTACAAAATTGTCACATACATTCAATTTCTCAGAAACTGCCATATCCAGGTTTGTAATCATGTAATATTATTGAGAGTAAATCAGTTGGGCGCTCTATCATAGGCCACATCATCGATTAACATCAGATGAGGTGGCAGTCAAGCGCAAGCCTATTAAATATAAATAAATAAAAACATGAGCAATGGTCTCACGCATGGCCGCCTGATTTCTACGGACTGTCATACACATAATATGTATTGAACAAAGAGCGGACTGAACACCACTTTGCGGTGTCTACTTCGAGCCTGTTCACAAATTGTACCGGCGTAAATCATCATTGTGATATAGCTCGACTTGCTGGTAACAAATTGAGATTTCCACTGTGAAGGTTATTTAAATGTGGTTTTGTACATTACAGCCACAAGGACCTGATGTCGCTGGGTGTAGTCCTACGCGAGACGTACCAGCCGCTGCTGGCGCTGTCGCGGCTGCCCACGCTCCCACAGCTGGGCCTGCATCACGTGCGCACGCAGATGCCCACACCCACATTCACGCTGCTCGCACACTCGTGGCGGAAGGTACACACGTCCAAACAAAGCCCTTTTAGCACATACGCATGAACTCCGACATGAATGTTGTTTGTAATATGTAATTTAGAAATAATCAGGCTCGTCTTCAAAGTTTGAATGCATAGGTGAAGACTTGATCTGGCAGTAAAGTGCCAGTATCTATTTTAAGCGAACATCAACAGTTTCCAAAAATTCCACTAATGGCGTAGTAGTCCTTAGTTTGTACCATGCACTGCTGTTACGCCATTAGTTCAGAACTATAGAAATATATAGTTTACTGCCGAACAAAACTGTTTAGAACGTTATTCTTCTTCTTTTGTTGTGTTTTTAACCCCCGACGGAAAAAGGGGGTGTTATAAGTTAAACGTTATCTGTCTGTCTTTGGCATCGTAGCTCCCAAACGGCTGAAACGATTTTGATTAAGTTTTTAGGGTTCCGTACCTGAAAAGGAAAAAATGGAACCCTTATAGGATCACTTTGTTGTCAGTCTGTCCGTCTGTCAAGACCCTTTTTCTCAAGAACGCGTTAAGCTATCAAGTTGAAATGTATATCAAATACTCGGGTCTATGGTCTATGGATTGGTTGATGTTGTAGTGTTTTGTGCACAAAATAAATGTTTTCTTTTACTAAGTCGCGGTCCAAATTGTTATATTGGCTCTTTGTGCACGCTTGATATCCTAGTGACTTGCCGGCTGACCAATGTATTACCTACTTATTGGTGGTGTCCTCCCACAGATCCGCATCATATACGCCGGCGCATATTCCATTGAGGTGGGCATCCGCGGCGGCGGACTAGTGACCATTCGCGACGGATCTTACTCCAAGTTCGACCGCGCCTCTGTCGTAGACGAGTTCGCGCCTGCACAGGGACTCAAGGTACGAACCACTGTTATATCCTAGTCATATTATACGAGCGTTTGTTCCATAGCATGTATTCTAATTTGTAATGTATTTGAACTTTAATTAATTAATGTAATTGGTGTTTTACCGTCTTAATTAATAAAAATAAAATAAAATAAAAAAATTGCTGTGAGTATTCGTGGCGGCACGAAGTGAGACTTACTGAATTTCTATTCCAGCAGGTCTAGTATGGACTGTGGACTTTCCACCGTTGTCGTTGCATCGTATTTATCCCGCAAGAAAAAGACAAACGTGTCCATATTCTAGCTATGTCGCGTCTACGCGCGGATAAAAACGGTGGAAAGACAATTTGTCCACGGCCTACACTAGGCTGGTTGTGTAATACAGGCAGTTTATGAGGGTATAGGAATATATAGTACCTACTAGGACGCCGCGTTTTCATCCGCGTGCACGTTCCCTCAGGAATTATAATTTTTTCCTATGTCACTGTCCGGCCTTCCAACTATCTCTATGCAAAAAATCACGTGGGTCCGTTGCTCTGTTACTGCGTGAAAGAGGAACAAACAAACACTTTGGCATTTATAATATTATAATTACGCTGATCGCTTCTAATTTATAGTAGAACTACTAATGTCGCATAGAATTCTTTGTGAATGTCACGGTCGAAAAGTGTATGTAATTTTTAATTTCTAGGCTTTCTTATCAAAATACGTGGACGATATAAACGCTCGCCTCCTCGCTGAAGACGACAATCCGCCTTCGCCGATGTCACCAATGCCACCAGGTAAAAATGATATCTAATGTTATGCTATTATGTAAAAAATATATAACCAAGAAAGGTTTTTCAAGTTTAAAAATAGGTATACTCAAATAGTGCCTTATTCTGAAACAAATAAAGTTCTAAATTGTTTCTCCGTTTCAGGTGGGCTTCGCTTCCCTGCGCCCTTGACGCCCCCGCAACCACACACCCCGCATTCAGCGCCAGTCACACCGCACCCCGCTTCCCCGGCTCAACATCAGGTATGCACATTACACTGATGCAAAATTAGGCTAATAAAGCAAAATTATAAAAAAAAAACAGTCTATTGCGTTTTTTTCTACCAACTAAGTTCAAACTACTCGTTATTCTGATTTAGTTTGCTCGAGATCGTATCTATCACTCTCACACAGTTATTTTACCTCGGGCTGCAGCAATTCTAGAGCTTTGAAAGCAATTGATGCATTGCGAATGGACAAAGACAACGACATAATGCCAGAGGTAAAATAGCTGTGATCGGTCAGTAGCTACAACCATAGTTTTCAGAATTTTATTCAGATTAACTCAGTGGTACTCAGATTTGCTCCATCCTAAATTAAAACCTGGCTACGCCTATGGCTACAACTGAAGTGATGTGGATTGTACAGATGGGCGGCGGGTCGTTCAACCTGACGTCGCCGCCGGGCTCCGCGGGCGGGTGCGGCGCGGCGGGCGGCGCCGTGTCCGCGTCGCCCGCGTCGCCGATGGCGCCGTCCCCGCACGCCGCGCCCGCCGCCTCGCCCCACCCGCCGCCGACGTCGCCCTTCACCGCGTGGCCGGCCTCGCCTTCGCTGCCGCGCCCCTCGCCCGGACACCACCCCTCGCCCAGACACCACATGGACCATAAAGGTAATCTAGGAGCTGTCATAGCATATTAGAATCAATACTAATGAGAACGCGTGACAGTAACATCTACTACATATTATAGGCTACACGGACTTACGGCTAACTGTTTTAAGCGATTCTGTTTAGGTGATGACAAAAGTTGCGCGACCGCAAACCGTATCTCGGCGCGTTAAGGATCACGTTCGCGTGATTTACCGAACTGCGTTGTTTTTGCGCTAATTCGAGCCTGCGTTAAGAGTTAGCCGTAAGAATAATTAGCCCAGGATTGATAATTTTTTATTGTCTTTTTTTGATTTTGACGTCATTTGTAAGTAGGCCGTAAAAAATCCATATTGAACTCGTTTTGCGAGCAAGGTATAGAGCATCCCTTCCTAATCCAACCACAAACTTTATACGCTCATATATTTTACCAGAACATAAGCCAATATAAATTGTCTTCAGTTTATCTATATAATAAAAAAACCACCAAGCCTGTTACTTTGGCAAAATAATTTAAGAAAAGTCCTAGGTGTTTATATTGATTTAAAAAAAGCCTTTGACACAGTTAGTCACAAACTGCTCTTAAAAAAACTACAAGCCATTGGAATTACTGGAACAGCCTTGAAAATGTTTGAATCCTATCTAACAACAAGATCACAAGTTGTTAAAATTGATGGTTGCGTTCAAAGTGACCCACAGCCCATAACGTGTGGAGTCCCACAAGGCTCGATTTTGGGTCCTTTGCTCTTTTTAATCTATATTAACAACATGCATGAATTAGGTCTCAGTGGACACATTACTCTGTACGCTGATGACACATGCATGTTCTATTTTGGTCCATCTATACACGACATTGTTTGTCGAGCTCAAAACGACCTGAAAATACTTAATAATTGGTTTCAATATAACTTACTGACCATTAATATATCTAAAACTTGCTATGTTATTTTTAAAGCTAGAAACAAAGTAATACCTATGTATACACCCCTCACAATTAATAACGTGCCCTTGCAAGAAAAATCCAATGAAAAATACCTTGGCTTACACATGGACACCCATTTAACATGGAAAGCCCACATAGATCATATCAAAACCAAACTGATCACACTTCGCGGTTCCCTTCGGAACTTTGTGCGATGCATCCCACGCAAGCTACGTCTCACAATTTATAATTCACTTGTGAAGCCGCACCTGCTATACCTTGTCGAAGTGTGGGGAAGTGCGGTCAAAACAAGAATAGCTGAACTGCAAATATTACAAAATAAAATCATCAAAATTATATTTAACTATCCATTCCTTACACAAACTAAAAAAATCTATAAAGAAACAAAATTAATGAATATAAAACAACTATACGCCTATAACAGTTGCATTTTTATACGAAAAACGATTAATAAAAACGTCCACACAAATTTGGTGTTTGCTAAACGGAAACAAAATGTTTCGTACCCCTGCACTCGCCGCGCTAGCTTCATTTGCCTGCCGAAGATACGAACTAACTACGGCAAGACAATGATTACTTTTGAAGGAGCGTGCCTTTATAATAAACTACCCTCGGACATTAAAAACACTAAGTCGTTCAACGCATTTAAAAAGCGGCTTGCTGAGCATATTATCAAGCAAATGTGATGGACGATTAATTAGATATATATTATGTACTGTATGCTTTATTATATTATTTTGTTCTACATGTTTGTAATGTTATTAGTTATTTTTGCGACGACGAACTGTAAATGTATTGTTAGCAGTGTTCTCATGGAAGTGATGTAACATCTTATATGAGAATAAATGTCTATAAACCTAAAAAAAGACCTTTTCTGTAGCCTTTTTCGCCCGTGCTATAAATACTACCCTGGTGAAAGTGAAAGTTAAGTAAAGCAATTTAACCAGCAATGTGCTGATGTTGTCAGGTCCGCAAGCGTCGTCGTCGACGTGCAACCGCGTGCTGGTGGGCGGGCGCGCGTGGGCGGGTGCCACGGCCACGCCGGTGCCGGTCAGCAAGCTAGAGACATTGTGTACGCCGTGCGAGCCGCCGCCCGGCGCGCCGCCCGGGCCCGCGCTCGCGCCGCTGCAGCGCTTCCTCGCCTGCGTGTATATGAAGCGCACGCTGCAGCGCTTCGTGCAACAGGAGGAATATGTAAGTACAGTAGTGACGCCGTGCGAACGTGTGCGTGTGACATTTTATTAGATAAACTCGTTAACTTGAATAATGTTTTGACAGTGCGGGTTCTTGCTAAATAATTTTACATCAATTCACGAAGTTTAACACTTCATTCTAAAATATTTCACACATGCTGGCAACGATCGAGATTTTAACCGAGCCGTCCAATACTCTACAGACGCCCCATTACTTTATTACGTTATTTAATACCTTGTAAGCTTGTTTATTATTTTGGCTGAAGGACTCTGTACCCATGGTCATGGGAAAAAAACTGAACTGCACTTAATCACTGTACTAGCAACACTGCCTGGATTACCTCACCAAATTTAGCACCAAACCGCGGAACCAGTGCCCATACGCTCCGAAGTCGCTTGTAATTATTTGCGGTGCAGCTTGAAACTAACTCTAAAAACCATAATATCCATAATATTCGAAACTTTACGGGAACCCTTGCTATATCTTTTGCGCGATTCTCGAACATTCGAATCGAGTAGCGTTTACATCAAAAATTCGCTACTCCTCAATAGAAGAAGCCTGGATGATGAGTACTGGTCAAGGGTGAATCGATCCACCGTTGTCAAACAAATTGTCGGTCCACCGTTTTTATCCGCTTGTAGACGCGGCAAAGCTAGAATCTTTGACGAATGGACAGGCTAGAATATGGATACTTTGTGCAGCCTCTTTTTAGTGGAAAAACTTAAGCAAACCTCTTTGCACATTGAAATATTGTATGTTGTGTGCATACAACACCTACAAGTTTTGAGAGGAGACAAATAATCTCTAAATTAAAAATATTATTCATATAACTTACAATTACGAATGGTTGTCTGGAAGAGATCGCTTTTAGCGATAAGGCCGCCACTTGTGGCACTGTCAAGTGTTTTCTATCGTGTTGTAATTTTTATTTCTGGTGTACACAATAAAGAGTTTTTATCTATCTCTCTATATATTACGAGGTCTAAAGTAAAATTTTCGTAGAAGAGAAAAGTTGATTTTGGTTTGCAGTTGACGATGGTGTGCGTGGAGGCGACGTCTCTGACGTTCCGGTGCGAGAGTGCGGGTCTGGCGGCGCGCGTGGCGCTGCACCCGCAGCACATGCAGTCGCTGCACCTGCACCTCACGCCCCTGCCGGACCACAAGGACACCTGGCCTCCTGAGGAGCTGCAGGTAACACTGATCGGAATCACTTACGGCCACACTTATAAACGTTACTTAAGTTAAGTAATGCTTAAAATTGCTCTGTCTCGTTTTCACCTGTGACAATTAACGTCAACGAAAAGTTGACAGAGCAATTTTAAGCATTGCTTAACGTAAGTAACGTTTATAAGTATGGCCGTTAGACCGCATCATCGCTGTATCAACAGATACTACTAAGCCGAAAAGGGTCCATAGTACCCAACATTATGAATAACTTTTAATATGGGACCAACACTGAAATCTCGAAAAAAATATCAGCTTTTCATACAAATTATGTCGAGTGTGAATGACCGTTTTCAATGGAACACCAGATTATTATTTTCGTGATTTTAGAGTTGGGCCCATAGTAAGAGTTGTTCATAATGATAGGTACTATGGACCCTTTTCGGCTTAGTACATCCTTTCCGCATAACTCTGTATATGTTCTCTGTATGTTGTATGTATACAGTGTGTATCTTAGCGTGACGGGCACGCGAGTTCAGTGCTTTTTTCCCATCTCAAAAAGTGCCCAGCATGCCTAAAGAAGTTTTCACTTCAAAAATATACGTGTCAACCTGAGAACGTCTATTCGTCGGTTAAAAATACATATATGTGAATGTTGTTTTTTTTAAACGCCACGTACACCAGGTTCCGTGACTTTTATTATACTTGACTACAATTTTGTTAACTTAAACGAATTTACTTAGTTATTCACAATACAGGGAGAGGAAAGTTAGTTATATCTTCCTCCTCCTCAGTTCGTTTGCTCAATGCCGAGCGTCGTGATGCTCCTGATCTTTTGTACTTTGGCGACAAATCTGCTTCCATCTCTGACAGTCTCCAGCCTGGTACATCGCGTCAGAGATGTTCGTGCCGAGCTCTTTTGACACTTGGTCGGTCCATCTTGTTGGGCTACGCCCCCTGGGTCTTTTTCTTTCCATTTTGCCAGTTATATCTTAATCTAAGGATAAAACAATTCGGTACTAGTGTTTTGTATATACCGCGAGCAGACCAGCGATCCGCAAAAATGTTGTATTTCGTAGGTGATGGAGAAGTTCTTCGAGATGCGCGTTGCGATCCCGCCGTACCGCGCGACGGCGCTGCATGGGTGGGGGCGCACGTGGGGCGCGCCGGGCGCTGCGCTGCCGGCGCTGGTGGCGCTGATGCGCGCCGACCTGGCGCCGCCCGCGCCCGCGCTCTGGACGCTCACGTGGGCGCTGCGCATCCCGCCCGCCGCGCCGCCCATCGTGCCCGCCGGACAGCCCGCCGTGCTGCTCGCCAAACACAAGATACTATTTTTTGTGAGTACCATCACTATCTAATCTTCCATCTTCTATATACAACGTGCTTCAAAAAGGTGTGATGTATGTACTCATCATTATTACCAACTTTTATCATCGAAAGAAAACCAGCTGTTCCATAGAAAACGGTCATTGTCAGTCGACAAAATTTATCAGAACAGCTGTTATTTTTTTCGTGATCTTAGGTCTCGACGGTTTAAAAAAAAAAAAAAGTTGCGCTTGACCGCTTGACACTTGAAAAAAATAGATAATTATTAACACTAACAAATTACCAATACAAAAATATTTTTTTTGATAACTAACACTGCAATGATTGCCTGGAATAAATCGCTTTTAGCGATAAGGCCGCCACTTGTGGCACAAGCTCGTAAGTGTTTTCTATGTGTTTGTAATTTTTATTTCTTGTGTACACTGTACACAATAAAGAGTTTCTATCTATCTATTTATCTAACACTGTGACGTGGCAATAGTAGAAAAATTCGCTTTCATTTCAACCTATCATCAATCATTTTATTGGGACCCTATTAATAACAGTATCTTTTAGCGCTACGGTCATTTGTAGAACCCTTGCGTACGTTATCTGACTGCAGCGCTCACAGAAGTTCGAGACAACCTATAGCACGGTCAAATTACGGTGCCATCTAAGTTTATACAGTTTTCAGGCAAATTTCCGAGCTACGCTCTAATGTTCCGCTATTGTCTTTCCTCTTAGTCTATCTTCCTTGGTTTAAGATAGTTTTACAATTATAAATAAATATTTTTGGTACATTTTTGCACACACGGTCATCTGACCCCAAACTAAGCAAACCTTGTGATATGGCTGCCAGAGACTGATATACATACATATATATTTTTTAAATACATACTTAAATAGATATTAACAACCAGATATAGAACAAACACAAATGTTCATCACACAAAATGTTTGTCCTACGTGGGAATCGAACCCACGCCCTCAGGCTCAGAAGGTAGGTTCAGTACCAACTGGACCAACGGGCTATCAAATTATTATTACAAAAAACATTAACGATTATGATAATTATACAAGAATATATATTATATAGCACAAGATCATACTTTCAGGGACATCTATTGTTGACGCAATAGATGTCACTGAAAGTAGGTATAACGAGACAAAAAAATATATACAATACAATTTTTGTACCTTAAAATTAAAATAGTTTAAATTTATTTAAGTTGTTATAGCATCGCTTTAGTTTATCTGTAATGGTGTTATAAGTGTTTTTAATAAAAAATAAATAAATAAAATCTAACTAAATGATAGGGAATAAAAAAAATATCATGTAGATATTTTACAGTTAATGTTGTTGCTATAGATATCATTAGTAAATTTGTTTGCACAAGCTGTCGTAGTAAGAAATCGACGCGATACATTGTGTCTCACTTGTATTGTTACGTTTGTAGATCTGTCTGACGCGCGGCGACACGCAGCTGGTGTTGCCGCTGGTGTACGACATGCAGCTCAACGTGACGCAGCTGGCGGACAAACAGAACGCGCAGCCGCATCTCATCGCCGTCAGCTTGCATCTCAAACGGTAACCACCAAAGAGAATATAACTGCTAACGCTGAAGAGGTGGAAATTCCATTTTGATAATAGGTTACGCGGGAAAATTGTACTAGGCCGAAAGGGGTCCCTAGTACCCATCATTATGAAAAAATTTTACTATGGGGAAATTGCGAAAAAGCTATCAGCTGTTCCATACGAGGCTGTTGTCGAGTGTGATTGACAGTTTTCTATGTTGTGTGTGTGTGTGTGTATGTGTGTGTCTGTGTATGTGTGTGTAATAGCTATAGAGGAATACCTTAGGTAATCTGTGCTTTGGTGTAACTGGTCCGTCCCGTCCCGCAGGTTCAACGAGTTCAACCAGTCTCACGCGGAGTGCACACTGTGGCCGGCGGTGCGCGACCTGCTCACCAACTTCACGCTGCCGCAGGACGCGCCGCAAGCCGCCGCGCCGCCGCCGCCATAGCACGCGCTCCACCGCGACGCTCTCTACACCTAGCACCAAACAGTCCAGAGCTCGGAAACTATTTGCTAACGAGTTTGTCCATCTCACTCTGACCTGCAATCATAACTATTTCTATTACTGTCTCTTTTAATGGGCATACTTACAGAAGTAATTGGGTGCTGCGGCCGAAATATTAAACATGTTATGAGATAATTATACAGGCATATACATAATTATAATGTCGTGCCAGAATCGCTGAAATGACTGATTTGATTGTAAATAATTTGATTTTGATTATCTAAAATGCGGTAGAAATCAATATCGTAGATGGTAAAAGATAATAATTAAGTTTTTATTTTATGTTAGAGTTTGAATCTTCATGTTAGAGTAATTTATTATTAAACTCTCTTTACATAAATCATATGTTTTATTGACTTAGTATGTAGATTATATTAAGGTCCTTGATCAAATTAGTGAGATTCTAAACTTTACTGTAGGTAACCAAACAATGTGGTACACATAATAGAACCTAAGAATAAAACTTACTTTTCTATATTTTTTTAAGCCTTAGTAGCACACTTGGCCTCGCAGTATTCAAAGCACTGGGCTGTTGTGTTATAAATAGGTTTAAACTTTTTTTGATAAAACTGCTATCGATTAGCCTCCGTTCATTAATAATTTGACATTCATAGATAGAGGTTGTCATTGAGAGGTTTGGCATCACAGATATACACAACATATATATATAGGTAGTCACAGATCTACTACCTATCTGTGTAGGTAGTAGATCTGTGTTTGGCATGGATATGTTTCGACTTCGACCTAAATAAATGGACGGGCCCAGTAGTAGCGCATTTTTGAAGATTACAAAATGAGCGCCGGCTCTCACTTCGTTTCAGTCGGTGTCTAGCCGTAGGAAGTGCAACACGAGTCTATTGTTACGTGATAACGAAACATCTAACAAAATTATGCATTCGTATGCTTTCCCGAAGTGTAAATACACAAAACCGTATCTATTTTTTGTAACAAAAATACCGTAATTTTTTTATAATTAGATGTTGAAGTATTATGTCCGACGGTTTTGACTAGTTTTTACTGAGCAAGTTCTATGGTTAGGGCCCGTCCATTCATTTTATTTTGGTCGAAGTGTTTCGACATGAACTTACACTTTGACCAAAGAGAATATAAATACTACGACTTTGACTCAAAGACTACTATATATATACGGAGATAGACTGGCAACTCAGCCATATTTGAAATTAATTATATGTGCCTCCATCTATCCGCCACTAACGGTACTACATTTAACCTACAGATGAATAGCAGGTTGTATTAATTCTATTCTACTACAGAAAACGCTTGTAGTTTTATACAAAATGTATGAGATTTACACAACTGGTGAAAAATTCACGTGACCAATCCCATACATTCCGTAAAAAACTACAATCATTTTCCATAGTAGAAAAAACATCTTGCCTACTGTAAAAATTAAGTCCGCTAAGCATAAGTTTGGCTGCAGCGCTTCGTCTACTTCAGAAATAATAAGCTTTTTTGCGAGCTTTAATAAAATATTTTATTAAACGGCTGTACAGTTTTATACAACTCATAAATAAAATTATCAAATGAATACGCTATAATGTAACACAATTATATCTTGAAGAAATAAACAGAAATTTGTCACTGACTCGCACTTGGTCATTTATTATTGTTTGTTTTTATACTTTGGAGTGTGTACTATAATCATGCCAAGTTTGACGCTTGTACGTATTACCGTTTTTACATTAGAGCTTATACAAAAATATGTTAAAAATGCATTGGTTTTAATTAAACATTATACTATGCTAAATCTTATTTTTAAAAATAACACCTGATTACGTTAAATTTTTTGGTTTATGTTTTGTATAATAATCAAAAGCAGCTTTAACAATCTCCGTCTCTGTGATTTTCCTGACAATATGTTTAAGATTAGTTTGCACCAATCGATATTAAAAAACTCTGCAGGCGTTGTTTGTGCAATTTAGACTTTAAAAAGTTTAAATCTACATTTATAGATATTATCAATTGTATGTATTCTGCGATTTAAAAAAAATTACTGTGTTTGTCTAAAATCATAGGTAATATTATGTATTATAATTATGTTCCATTTCGCTCGAAGAACCGATAAACCGGAAGAAAGGTTCTTGAGTGGAGACCACGAATGGTAGTTCCTCATGGTTTTCAAGGTCTTTATTGCAGGTTTTACATTGGTTAACTAAATATTATTTTTTCCTTTCTGACCATCCATCCACTGCAATAACCAACAGCTGCACAATTTTCTACATCACTAGTGGATGCGTTCATCATCATTGATTGAGTGTTGATGGGATCAATGAGGATCAGTAACGTTTTTAGTTGAGAATGCAGATTTATAGAGCTAAGAAAGAAATCCTTAACATACAGTGCAAAAATATTGTTTTACGACAAAAAATAACGAAGTTATGACCAAATTACTAGCGAAATTCACTGGTCGGCCGGCGTGATAGCTTGTGACGTCACTGGGACGTTCGTCGCCAGTTACCCGTTGGCAGCTATAAGGCGCGCAGTGTTTTGGGTGGATAATTGTGATTTTCGATACAAATTAAGTGCCCGATTTGTGTCTAATTGATCTTTTAACTATGTACAAATATTGTATAGTGCCGAAATGTACAAACACCTCTATTAAAATGCCAGAAAAACTATTTTTTTTTACTACTTCGTAAAATATGGTACTCCGTTGTAAAAAGAGATGATAAAACTCCACCGTAGTAAAAATATAATAGTAAGTTATCTTCGAAGAAAGATACATCGTGCGGCTTGTATGTGCGCATGCCTGTACGCACGCACCGCAGCACGCACACAAATACAAATGTCTGGGGTACAATGGTATTTTCAGTCAGGGATCAAAGTGGAATAGACCGACTGTACTACGCCGAAAGGAGGTCTTATACAGGGTTACGCATATAGACTAATAAGCTGAAAGGAAGTCATTATACAGGGTTACTCATATAGATTGTACTAAGCCGGAAGGATGTGGGTTACGCATATAGACTGAACTAAGCAAAAAAAATATGTCATTACACAAGGTTACGCATATAGACTGTCCTATACTGAAAGGAGGTCATTAAACACGGTTAGGCATATAGATTGTTCTAAGCCGATAGGAGATCATTATTATATACAGGGTTACGCATTTAGTATAGACTGTACTAAGCTGAAAGGAGGTCATTATACAGGGTTAAAAATATGGACTGTGCTACGCCTAAAAGAGGTCTTTATACACGGTTACGCATATAGACTGTACTAAGCTGAAAGGAGGTCTTATACAGGGCTATGGATATAGATTGTACTACGCCGAAAGGAGGTAACTATTCAGTGTTATGCATAATAGACTGTACTACGCCGAAAGAAGGTCATAATACAGGTTATCGCATATTGACTGTACTAAGCAGATAAAAGGTCATTATACACGGTTACAGATATTGACTACTATATGGATAGGCGTGACACTTACCATCAGGTATTAACATATCATACCTTACTCGTTTCGCACTCAGTTGTATATTTAAAAAATATACTTACAATATTATTGACATAATATAATCAGAGTAATGGAGATAGCCGAGACCGATATTTGTAGAAGAATAAAATTATACTTTTACCGGGTCGTAGATAGCCACCCGCTACAAACATTGATTTATTTTAGGAGTATGTACCTTATTATTTACAATCGTAAAATCCGTATATCCGTATCTACGTGTTATTGTTTCATTATAATATACATAGGTACCTATAAAACTCAGAGACACGGACAACCCTGCGTGTTCGGGCATGAGTAGGTATTTAAATCTCCTCGAGTCAACTTACTATTATTTTTACTATGACTCCACCCTCTACCCAAGCTACTAGACATGGCTGTGTAGATCATTTCGATGTTAGTACCTACATAACTATACCTACCCATTATTTAGTTGATATGGAAATAAGTTGTAACCTACTTTTACATTCTGGCGTTTTAAAAGAGGTGTTTGTACATTTTGGCTCAATACAATATTTGTACATAGTTAAAAAGATGAATTAGACACAAATCGGGCACTTAATTTGCATCAAAGTCACAATTAACCACCCAAAACACTGCGCGCCTTTTAGCGGCCAACGGGTAGCTGGCGGCGACCGTCCCAGTGACGTCATACGCACCCACGTACATTTCTTTTAGCGGCAGGAACGGCATAATGTTTATTACTTAATATCTTCGTAAGTAATGGTCCGATTTGGATAATTCAAAAAGATATGTCATGAAGAATAAAGTGAGTACTAGTTCTATTGAATTTGCTACTACTTTACTAATATGGTACTGAGACGTGGTCTTTAACTGTTGGCCTTTTGGAAAAGCTCAGAGTCACACAGCGGGCAATGGAGAGAGCTATGCTCGGAGTTTTTTTGCGCGATAAGATCCGAAACGTGGATATTCGCCAAAGAACCAGAGTCACCGACAGCTGCTAAAATTTGCAAGTTGAAGTTGCAATGGGCGGGCCACATCGCCCATTGCCATCGCATTGCCATTGCCATCGCCCATCGCAGAACCGATAACCGATGGGGAAGAAAGGTTCTGGAGTGGAGACCACGAACCGGAAGACGCAGCGTAGGGAGGCCTCTCACTAGATGGACTGACGATATTGTGAGAGTCACGGGTATCCAGTGGATGCAAAAGGCGGGCTGTCGTTCAATTTGGAGGTTAAAGGGGGAGGCCTATGTTCAGCAGTGGACGTCTTCCGGCTGATGATGATTACTGATCCTCATTATAAACTCTTCCTCATCAATTTCGATATTTTCTTTTTCATTTGATTTTGAGCTCAAATATCAAAATAATCGCGTATTGTTTGTAAGCCGGCTGAAGTATCTTTTTCACAATTCGCTCCTTGCGAATGATCCATTGATAAATTATTTATTAAAAGTGATTTATATTTGCTTTCAAAAACAAATGCACCAGGCATTCTATTGCATATGCTCAGTGACCATACGGAGCCAAACATATTTTCTAATGGGTCCTGTCATCCTGTGGTTGAAATTTATTAACAATATAATTAAGTTGATTTTTGTGTAAATAATTTACAAGCATTTGGAATCCTTCTTTAGTCTTAATCCAGCTTGTTATGGACCGAACAACCTTTTCCCTCCCGTCATTTAAATATCGTAACGATCTTAAAACTGGAAGAGCTTCACTCCAAAATTTCTGATGTGGTGATTTCGGCGTTACTGCAGCAAGTAAAAATGTCTTCCCTGAATTTCACTGTAAGATCCATTCACCGAATCAAATAATTTATCGAAGAACATCAAAAGATGTGCAGTTTCTTCACATTCTTTTGGTAACTTCAAAAATCAAGCAACATTGTTTTCTATAAATCTCATAATTTTGAGATTGCAAACACAAACCAATCTCCAAAATCTTCTTAAAAATCTTTTTCTTCTTGTGTATCCGATGTTACACCACCTTCATTAGGAACCATTGCAGCACTTGTATCATTTACATTTGTATGTCCTGCGTTTGGTTGAGATTGCATGCCTGAAACACAAAAATATTACTATAGCTTTGCCAGAGTCTCTACCTATTATAGACAGCTGTCATCCGAAATGAAGATCTCGACGAGATCTATCACTTTTGCGAAGAAACTGCTAGTCCAGGATCGACGGTTTCCGAGATATCACCTAAGCAAGTTTGACAGCTGTCATCCGAAATGAAGATCTCGACGAGATCTATCACTTTTGCGAAGAAACTGCTAGTCCAGGATCGACGGTTTCCAAGATATCACCCAAGCAAGTTTGACAGCTGTCATCCGAAATGAAGATCTCGACGAGATCTATCACTTTTGCGAAGGAACTGCTAGTCCAGGATCGACAGTTTCCGAGATATCGCCCAAGCAAGTTTGACAGCTGTCATCCGAAATGAAGATCTCGACGAGATCTATCACTTTTGCGAAGGAACTGCTAGTCCAGGATCGACGGTTTCCGAGATATCACCTAAGCAAGTTTGACAGCTGTCAACCGAAATGAAGATCTCGCCGAGATCTATCACTTTTGCGAAGAAACTGCTAGTCCAGGATCGACGGTTTCCAAGATATCACCCAAGCAAGTTTGACAGCTGTCATCCAAAATTGAGATCTCGACGAGATCTATCACTTTTGCAAAGAAACTGCTAGTCCAGGATCGACAGTTTCCGAGATATCGCCCAAGCAAGTTTGACAGCTGTCATCCGAAATGAAGATCTCGACGAGATCTATCACTTTTGCGAAGGAACTGCTAGTCCAGGATCGACGGTTTCCAAGATATCACCCAAGCAAGTTTGACAACTGTCATCCGAAATGAAGATCTCGACGAGATCTATCACTTTTGCGAAGGAACTGCTAGTCCAGGATCGACGGTTTCCAAGATATCGCCCAAGCAAGTTTGACAGCTGTCATCCGAAATGAAGATCTCGACGAGATCTATCACTTTTGCGAAGGAACTGCTAGTCCAGGATCGACAGTTTCCGAGATATCGCCCAAGCAAGTTTGACAGCTGTCATCCGAAATGAAGATCTCGACGAGATCTATCACTTTTGCGAAGGAACTGCTAGTCCAGGATCGACGGTTTCCGAGATATCACCTAAGCAAGTTTGACAGCTGTCAACCGAAATGAAGATCTCGACGAGATCTATCACTTTTGCGAAGAAACTGCTAGTCCAGGATCGACGGTTTCCAAGATATCACCCAAGCAAGTTTGACAGCTGTCATCCAAAATTGAGATCTCGACGAGATCTATCACTTTTGCAAAGAAACTGCTAGTCCAGGATCGACAGTTTCCGAGATATCGCCCAAGCAAGTTTGACAGCTGTCATCCGAAATGAAGATCTCGACGAGATCTATCACTTTTGCGAAGGAACTGCTAGTCCAGGATCGACGGTTTCCAAGATATCACCCAAGCAAGTTTGACAACTGTCATCCGAAATGAAGATCTCGACGAGATCTATCACTTTTGCGAAGGAACTGCTAGTCCAGGATCGACGGTTTCCAAGATATCGCCCAAGCAAGTTTGACAGCTGTCATCCGAAATGAAGATCTCGACGAGATCTATCACTTTTGCGAAGGAACTGCTAGTCCAGGATCGACAGTTTCCGAGATATCGCCCAAGCAAGTTTGACAGCTGTCATCCGAAATGAAGATCTCGACGAGATCTATCACTTTTGCGAAGGAACTGCTAGTCCAGGATCGACGGTTTCCGAGATATCGCCCAAGCAAGTTTGACAGCTGTCATCCGAAATGAAGATCTCGACGAGATCTATCACTTTTGCGAAGGAACTGCTAGTCCAGGATCGACGGTTTCCGAGATATCGCCCAAGCAAGTTTGACAGCTGTCATCCAAAATTGAGATCTCGACGAGATCTATCACTTTTGCAAAGAAACTGCTAGTCCAGGATCGACGGTTTCCAAGATATCGCCCAAGCAAGTTTGACAGCTGTCATCTGAAATGAAGATCTCGACGAGATCTATCACTTTTGCGAAGGAACTGCTAGTCCAGGATCGACAGTTTCCGAGATATCGCCCAAGCAAGTTTGATGATGATGATGAATTAGGGCCCATCCTTTCTCTGAGAGAAGGCCTGTGTTCCAACAGTGGTTTAAACTTCTTTGCTTTTGGGAAATAACATAAAAAACCGACCAGCGTTAAGAGGTAGGACGGACTGACAGACATAGCGTAAGCTTAGTAATAGAGTTCCGTTTTCACCCTTTGGGTACGGTACGCCGCGCGCCGTACGAAACCTTTAAAAGTATCTACTCTGTTCTACCCATAGTACAAGTTTTGATAGTATTCGAAAACTTTTTTCGTTTTCGTATTGTTCCATACATTGCTGGGCTGAAAGGTATTCGATATTTTTTTCGTACTATAGTGAAGCAATCTATACCGCCGTTTACTACCGATTTTAGTTCTTTCGCGTTTCCGCTGGAGGCGCTTTACTAAAGTGTATGGAACAATACGTAAACGAAAAAAGTGTTCGAAAACTATCATATCTGAGACTAAGGGTAAATCGTAATTATATTATAGTAATAAATACCTTGGATTGCTAATTCGAAAAGTCTATTCATTGGGTAATGGTCATTAGTAATACGGTACCATTGTGTTTACATTTTCTTTCGTTGTAGGACACGAATATGTTAACAGTTTTAATATGAAATTACCTTTTCCATCGCTCACGTTGCAACCAGCAACTTGAATGACATCTTGCAATACAGTGATAATAATATAGGTAGTGAGTCCTGCATCAGTTCAAAGTGTTCAAACAACTGCAAAACAAGTAATCATCACAGTTATTACCAGAAATTACCACGATTCCTAAACTAAATTCAAATTATCACCTAAGTATTATGCCATTGCAGACCATGAGAAGTACAAGTAGCAAGTATCTACTAACTACTAGTATCTAGTAGGTACTTGCTACTTGTACTTGCCACCTGTACTTCGCAAGGTTTGCAACGGGCTTTACTCAAGCTGTACTACGTGGCCTAGATAACTGCACAACGAGTTTTTTCTCCGAAATTTGAACAAAGCTTAGCACAAATATATTATGGGTTCACAGTTCGGGGGCACGTAGTATAGTATGAAATCTTTGGGGGGGCAACGATACGTAGTAAAATATGAAATCTCAGTTCGAAGGTAGCTAAATTGAAACGGTGGCACATGCGTTCAAATTAACACTAAAATAGGTACACAGAAACTTTGAATCACTCTACTGATAAAATTAGAGATATTACCGTGAAATATATCGAAGAAATGATAAATTAATTATTAATAATGTTCAAAGAATAATTATTGTTGACGTTATGTTTTTTATTTTGAAACATTTTTGATGGATTATATTGACCACAGAACACTTATACCAGAGGATATTGACACAGTACGTTATGTTGTTTTAATTAGTTTAGTTAGGCGTAGCGTTGAGTTACATTCTCTTTCATCTCTTTGGTTAGGCGCGGATGGATGTCAGCAGCCTTAGAGCGTTCCGCCACTAATGTTCTAAATTACCACAGCATGCTTTGACTTACACAAAATCAAAACAAGATGTAAAACTTAAATTTCAATATTTTTTTGGTTTCTAAATTAAAGTACGATGGCGGGAAGAACCGCCAATTCCTTGGAAACAATCCTTACATACGAAAATACAGATTTTGTAAGTAATAAGTTTATTACTTGGTACTACATTACTACAAGTATCCCATCGATAAGTATCCTATTATTTACTCTAGGTTGCCTGTAGGTAGATACATATTTGATTGAATTAATTTTATAGCTACTGGCTTCCGACACTGTCCCAGACTCCAGACTACTTAGGTCCTTCGACCAAACAATTTATTTTATCGAAGCTTAGGTCAGGAATCTCTGAGCCAGTGCCTTTTGAAACATAATTACAATTATTAATTATAATTAGTGTTCCAGTTTTTTCGGGAAATGTTTTCTATTTCCGCCTTCATTGATTTATTATTCTGTTGCCCGCGACTTCATACGCGTATACTTTTATATAAACTTTCAACCTTTGTTTGATCCCTCTAATTTGGTCCTTTTGCCAAATCCAACGTGAGTGTATGAATGAGTGTAGGCACTGCACCTTTATCTACACTAATATTATAATTATTATAAAGATACTTACTGCGCCCCGCGGTTTCACCCGCGTAGTGATGAAAAATGGTGATGATGATGATGAAAAGTAGCATATGTCGCTCTCCGGCCATTGAACTATACCCATGCAAAAAATCAAGTCGATCCGTTGCTCTGTTGCTGCGTGAAAGAGGAACAAACAAACCAACAAACTTTTCGCATTTATAATATTAGTATGATGTAGTACAGTTTGTATATTATATAAAAGATCAATTTCTTTGTGTTCATGATGCATACAATTTCATCTCCTCATCAAAATGGGTTTATTCGTTAAAGTTAACAGAGAATTACTTTTACTTACCTAACATTTCTGCACATCATCAGTTTAGCATCCGTCAAATAATAATGTTATATATACATGTTTATAAATATGGAATAAATGAGCAAGAATCTTGAGCATAAGGTCTAAGGGCAGTCTAACTGTTTTGTAGTGTTGGCTTGAATTTTGTATAGTTCATAAAGGCACTTGCCATTTATAAAAATAATAATAGAATATAGTAGATGTGATTCGCTAGATATTATTCCAGAGCCAGTGGTCAGTGCAATGGTCGACCACTCACATCCCTGGCATGGACAACGCGAGCGGCCGCCCCCGCAGCCGAGAGGTCGGCCGCCGAAGGCTCCGCCTTGGCTCCATGGTGCTGGGCGGGCTCCTAACTATGCACTGTAGAGTCGCTGCTACAGCGCTCACCGGGGGGCTTTGTAAGAATATACACCACACCACCAGTTCTTCCCATTCCAACAAGCCTAGCACAGGCCGTAGACAAATTGTCTTTCCACCGTTTTCATCCCGCGAGAAAAATACAAACGTATCCATATTTAGCTTTGTCGCGTCTACGCGCGGATAAATACGTTGGAAAGACAATTTGTCCACGGACCGAACTGGGCCCGCAGCATATGGCAGATGCTGCGTCGCGACGTGTGGGTCGCTTGCATTGTTTAGCACTCCGTATAAATTCATACTGAGCAGTGGGTCGCGTAACGCAGCCGCTGCCACCGGTGGCGGTCGCCAAGATCGGAATGCTACCTGCTACTGATTTTGTCGCGGCGCGCATGCTAGCCCTGTAGGCTAGGCGTGTTTACCAAACCGTCATCAAACTGCTGTGCTGTGCTGCTGTATGTGCTGTGTGCTATCTCGAGCTGTGGTCAAACGCCTAACTTGTCAACCATTAATCAAAAACCTTTGCGTATAATTTTGGTATAATATAATCAAGTATGTATGATATGTTAAATGCGACTTCGTAGGCATTGACTTGCTTATAAACTTCCTATCTCCATTGAGAGGGGCATCATTCGGCCCTTTCGCAAAATCGTTTCTTGAGCCTATTCAAATTGTATCATTTGATATATTTTTTCATGTAAAATTACTGTTTACTTTAAAAAAAATGAGCTTCGGTAATTTTTCGACTCATTGTTTATCGAGGTCAATATTGTAAAATATTTAGAACAAATTTTTGTTTTAATATTTTTTTTAATTAACAGAATAAATGGCGAAAACTGTTATTCTATTTCTTTTGAAATTTTATCATAATATTAAAAACATCAAATGTGAGAGTGAGATTCAGTGAGATAGCAGCACGCCATTTATGTAAATTGCCGCGGTCACATAACTTGAGTACGTGTCCAGGGGCCTTACGGCCAACTGCTAAGGCGGTATCAAACTTAACGTTAAATCCGCGTATCTGGGCGCATTAAGGTTCACGTTCGCAACTGAGTGGATTCAACGTTAGTTTGATACCGCGTTAGCAGTTGGCCGTAAGACCACAGGTGAAGGATAAGATAAGACTTATCCTACACTTCGTAGCAATACTTATTGCTCCGTCAGTGTGATTTGTCCAATCCACAGCCAGACAGATCTTAGTGGACAATTGATATTGTTTTGTAGTCGTGTTCTTGTTATTCTTGATAACGGCGGTTGCTGCGTTGGCGAGTCCTTTGCGCCACTTTGAAGTGTACCTCGGACAGTGGAGCATCAGCGGGCCTGGCCGGGCTTTTCACATTATACCAATGCTCGATGGTAAGTATTATAATTAATGTACCTACTAGCTGACCCGACAGACGTCCTGTCCAAATTTGAAAATCTGTTCAGCCGTTTGAAGATTAAAAAGTAAAAAAAAAAAACAGCGTTTAAAAAGTTTCAATTTATTATTGTTAACTAATGTTACCAACAAACTTATGCAGGTATCGGCATAGCAATATGTATAAATGCGATAGTTCGTGCCATCAACTGTTGCTTCATTGCTGCGATTGCTTCGATGTACGTTATACATTCAGTGTCTGATGCCGAGCTGCCCTTCAAGTATTGTAGGTAAATATAAAACAATTCATACATTCAGTAGGCGAACTGAAAAGATTTACCTAAGTACCTACATGAATAAATACGTATCTATAGATATCGAATTCCGTGCAAATGTTGAGCTTTGAATTGGAATTGGGGGTATAAAATCGATACGTATTTACCTCAGATCATTCAATCAAGGGAGGTACCCATGTAAAAAATGAGAGAACCGTATTTACAGTTTAGCGGTATAGTGAAAAAATTTATGAAAAATTTAGACATTTGAACATGAACAATAATTGTACTAATACATATCTCCTTGTTGGCTGACCTGAGGTATTTACGTATGTATATAATTTCTGATAACACTTTATATATTTCGGTACCCTATAACGGCTATGTATCTAGTTGTTTGTCTTACGAATAAACACTAGGGACATAATGCTGTTGAAGAGTAAGGATAAGGAAAGGGCGTATACAGGGTTACGCGGAAAGGGCTTACTAAGCCGATACCGGGCTTGGTAATCCGTTATACTCATCACTATGAACAACTTTTACTACAGGACCAACCCCGAAAACGCGAAAAAAATATCAGCTGTTCCATACATTTTGTAATGTCAATGACAGTTTTCTGCGACACGACCACAGATCTACTACCTATAGATTTTCAATGAGCGTGGCTAGCTCAGTGCCTCTCGCTCATCATCGTATTTTCGCTCACTGCGCTTCTTGCAGCCCAAAATGCTACAACCAACCATTGTAAAATATCTTTTACAATTATTTCTCAGAGGAAACACGCATTTATCACATTAAATCACCAAAAAAAGGCAATAAATATAATTCAGACCCGTTTTGTTTGTCACTGATTATTACAGATTTTGACACTTGAGGTACCAAAAACAGGTCACGCCGATAAGGACAACAAATTCTATTTATGTCCTTTTCGTACTTGTGCTGAGCCATATCAAGTTGTCTCTTTCACTAAAATATATTGCCGATCTGGTTGTGTATATCTGTGGACACGACTGATATTTTTTTCGGGATTTCCGAGTTGCTCTCAAATGTTGTTCATAATGATGGGTATGTACCATGAACCTCTTTCGGCAGTAGGTACACCCTTTCCGCGTGAACCAGTATTCCCTTATACCTGAAAGGTTGCGGGTTCAATTCCTACTTGTGAACTAATTGTTTAGTGTATTTTTTTCCAGAGACTTTAACATGAATTCCTATAAACCAACTATTAAGGATATGAAGTCGAAAATGCTACAAGAGGTATTACAATGATTTTTCTAAAACATAGCGCATTTAAATTGTCTGTTTATTGAAGAACATGATTGTATCAAAATTGGACTTAGGTACGTAGTACCAAGTAAGGTAGTACGTACCTATATAGTAGTAGTTAGTTTACGTAGCATTCTCTTATGTTCGTTTTGTTTTATATTCAGGGGTGCAAGTACCGTTCTTTTAGCGATCGCAAATTCGCTAAAATGCCATATAATCGATCCCAGCGAGTACTGAAAAAATGGCATATTATCGAATTTGACGACCTCAACTGTCAATTTGACGATCGCTAAAAGAACGGTACTTGCACTGCAGGATCGTATAAAGGTTTACACATATAGACTACTAAGCCGAAAAGAGGTCATTGTAATCATCATTATGAACACTGTACGTCTACTATACTGTGGGACCAATCCTGAAATCGCGAAAAAAAAACAGCTGTTTCATACATTTTGTCGTGTTTCAATTACTGTTTTCTATGGAACAACAGCTGATATTTTTTTCGCGACTTCAGTGTTGGTCTTATAGTACATGTTGTTCATAATTAACTCTTACTAACAATATTTCATAGAAAATATAGCAAAGAGATTTGATTATGTAATTCCACTAAAAAGAGGCGAATCCAACAGAGCTTATGTTACAGACAAAATATAATTGACATTTACCGATCCCGTGATTGGCTCATAAGCGGTAGGAGTAATAGTGCCCGTGGTTATAAGGCATGGCCCATGACCATGGCTATCAGTTTTTTTCTTCTTCAAAGTTTGGTTGCTAGACACCATTTTACTGAAAAGCGAAAATTACTCGAAATATCTTATGTAGCTTGAATATCCACGCATGAATGTTTGAGAAAAGTACCTACACGTGACAACTTTAAACGCCCTTTTTGCAGTCTTTATTCTCCATGAAATCTGGAATGTTGGTAGACGATGAAGAACATCAAAATTACAACACGTTCTCAACCACCGTCGGTCTATCTCCTAATGCGTGGAGGAATGTCACTTTGGGGTAAAAAAAAAACAACATTAATTATATAATACTACGCTACGCTACGCTAGGCTGAATGTTTTTGTCGCATTTTTCCAGTTTTTTTCCGATAAAAAGTATGTACCGCGGCTATCTCACTCGCGCTTTTCAACGTTTTTAGAGATCAAAGAGTAAGAATTTAAAAAAAAAAACGACATTTTAAATAAAATACACGCGTAAAGCTCAATATCTGAAGAGTGTTAAAAGATTGCATTATTAAAATGCCTTAAATTTTGATTGCTTTAGTTCTATGTATTTGTATTCCAGTGCAAAACAAATCGGTAGACTCGGTCAGAAGCTACAAAAGAAACCCTATCAAATTGCTGTGTGCAAAGAAAAGTACAGTGGAAAATATCCCGTTCTCTATACTACTCCGGCCTATAACTATTTTTAGTAAGTTTACCTAATTATATTAAATACCTATTACTTAATAGGCATGATGACTATGATGATTTATTAATTCATAAAAAAGCTAATCATAAATAAAGAACATTAACGAAAAAATTTTTTTTTTCAAAAATAAATAAGTTTCAAGTATTTTAATTTCATGCTAGACAGAGAGCTTACTATACTGAGCTATGACGTCACGCCTCAGGCGCTCCATACAAATGCTATACTAACACACGCTTTGCGAGAAAGGAACTGTAGGAGTATCCCCTCTATATTCCCACTTAAAACTTAAAACGCTCATATCTCAGATATTTATCAGATAATTTAATTTCTTTTTTCTGTATGTGTAATGTATTTAGTTATATTTATGGCTCAGCCTGTTATTTGTAATAAATTATAGGTACATATTTGACGACACATGCCTATTCATTCAGTAATTTGATCCCAAATTACCTATTGTTGAAACATGGTTGAAATAATATCAGAGTTCACATAGCATCATCATCAGCCAGTAAATGTCCAAAGTCCTAATATCAGAGTTGATATTAGATAATTTGTAAAAAGCACTAGTAAAGTTATGGTATTGGTATACTTTGGGGCCCTAATTTGCTATTTTTTTAGCGTGGAAATAGTCCATTTACGCGATGATTATAACATTGGACAATTTAATACCTCATTGGTGTTAGCTAACGTTCTTATTTGGAGCACGATTTGGACGCTGATGATTTCAGAACGTTTTCGTTACGGGAAAGTGAGTATTATAGCGATGTTAGTACGAATGGCGACACAATCTTCACATCTAAGGCCTCGTTTATGGACACGCGCGGCGGGCGTCGACATTATAAACTGAACTTACCCGGGTTATTATATTTATATGGACGTTTACGCCTCAGATCAGACAAACAAGGGAGATATGCCTTAGTACAATTATCGTTCATGTTCCAAAAAAGTTCATACTTGTTTTACTATACTGCTGAACCGCTGCAAAAACTGTAAGTAGGTACGGCTCACTTACTCATTTTTCACGCAAACTAAGAAACTTGTAGCGACACCAACTACCTAACACCAACTACTGAACTAACTAATAGTCCACATGCAAAAAAGGGGTGGCAAGATCGTCTGCAGTGCGAGTTCAACTAAAGGCATCAATCCTGATTTAGGCCAGATGTGTTTGCACTTGCCACGCCACCTTACCATATCTCCCTTATTTGTCTAATCTGTGGTTTACGCAAAATAATTTAGCGTTACCTGCGTTAGTGCCCGCGCGATTTCATAATAAACGATGCCTTACGGTAGCATTCCGATCTTGGCGACAGGCCGGCAGCAGCGGCAACGTCTCGCTACCCTCTGCTCAGTATGAATTTATATGGAGTGCTAAACAACGAAAGCGACCGCGTCGCGCGACGTGTGGGTCGCCTGCGTTGTTTAGCACTCCATATGAATTCATACTGAGCAGTAGGTCGCCCAGCTCGTTACGCGGTCTCAAACTAACGTTAAACCGCGCAGTTCGGAAAATCACGCGAACTTAAACCTTTATGCCGCACGATGTCACCTTCTTATAAGCTTTACCATGTCTTTGCCACAGCCCTACTCTACTCATGTCATTAAAAGTGAATGTTTCAGTTGATTTGGAATAATATATATGTCTGGTTTGTGATAATACCTCTGATATGGACTCTAGTATTATCTACAGCAGCAATTTCTAGCCTTCTTGACATGCAGAAATCGTTTATTAGAGTATTCCGGGTCGGTGCTAAAGAACTACTTGCGGTAAGTAAAAATGTTAATCACAGATTAGAAGTTAATTAAGAGTCGCGAAAAGACTTGCACCCTCGGTTTTGCTTGTTTAAGCGTCCGTACCAATTCAAATTCATGACTGCCTATAAAAGGCCAAGCAAAGTGAAGCCTTAAATCTACGGCAACAAATTGACGTTTGTACGTCAATTTGTACGAAACGTATCTACACAGCGTATCTACATAAGATACGTTTGTTCGACGATAAATTGCGTACCATTTGTCAGATTGTCATGAAGGCAAGTAATTTACGCAAATATAATTTTTAAGCTTGAATATCAACAAAATCTGTCAAGAGGTTGTGAAGATATAAATAACTAGTACTTAAGGGGTCGCAAGTTATAGTTCGGGGCAAACAACTACTTAGTACCTATAATTTTTGATTCTTTATTGCTTAATGTTTTGTACGATGTTTATATACATAAATGGGTCAGATGACCGTGTGTGCAAAAATGTCCCGAATATTTATTTTTATTTTATTTAAATTATTGGGCTTTCAGGCTATCGCCGATGCCCTGGAAGTAGCGCTATACATACACTCAGCGGGCGTCGGTACCGAAATCATTCATGGAAAAGGATTAAATCGTTATGGTATATACCTAATATACTTACATGTATTAATTTTCCTGTTCAGAGTTATCTAAATAGTCGCAAGTGGCAAAGTAAGGTGGCTTAGAGGAAAACTACCCATGCGTTGTTTGCCATAAACAACGCATCCATTTCTTTCTTTTTCTTTTTTTTTACATAGTGTATAATAAGCGTTGTTTGTATAAGTAATCTTTGTCCACAGCTTCTGGCCACATTGACCCACACTTGAATGCTGAGAATATCTGGCATTCTGTTCTGTTACTGATTGTGTCCGTTCTGCATTGTATTGGTGCGGCTCTCTGTGCTCTGGTGGACTCTACTCATCTAAAAACAGGTGTCACTAGCAATATGGGAGAAAGTAAGTGTCCCTCCTAAATATAGGTAGTTCGTCATGTCATGAGTATAACCTGAGATCATACAAAGCAGGGAAATATCATCATCATCATCATCCACAGCCTTCCTTATCCCACTGCTGGGTATAGGCCTCTCTCTTGTTATGCCATCTGCCTCGGTCCTGTGCTAATCGAGTCCAGGTTCGACCCGCGATAGTAACAATATCGTCGACCCATCTTGCAGCTGGACGACCAACGCTCCGCTTACCCTGCCTCGGCCACCACTCTGTTAAGACTTTACTCCACCTGTCATCACTGCGCCTAGCAACGTGTCCGGCCCAGCTCCACTTCAATTTCATTACCGCAACTCCGACGTCTCGAGCCTTAGAAATATGCCAGGGAAATATGCCTTAGTACAATTTATCGTTCGTGTTCAAATGTCTCCATTCCATTCTCTGACACGCTAAACCGCTTATCGCAAAAACGGTTAGTACGGCTCACTTGTTCGTTTTTAGGGTTCCGTACCTAAACGGTAAAAACGAGACCATATTATTAAGCCTACGACCTGCTAAGCCTTCAAACTGCTTTAAACAGACAGACAGCGTATATATACTAATATAGGCTTAGTAGAATGAAAGAAAAAACTTTTTTCCCCTAAACTTGGTAAGTACTTAGCTACGTCTAGGATTAGACATTATTTTGTGTTATTTTTTTTCTCATTTTAGGTACTATGTGGATAATACCAATGTACTCACAATGCACTTCGTTGGGAAAATATTCTCATTTGATGTGAGTCGCGTTTGCGATTACTTATTTCAATTTGTTTGCCTTCTGTACTACTTCTACTTGTTAATTTTAACTTTATGTTACAGGACCACACTTATATTCGGAGGCCTTGTGTTTTCTTACATGGCTGTCGCTTTTGTTTTGCTCAAGACTGCTTTGCATACAATTTTTGAATACCGTGTGAAATTAGTGTAAGTATTTTCAACACGCTTTTATTAGCTTCACTTGGATCTGATTAACTATGTAAATAAATGTTGAAGGTTGATTGAGTGTTGCCCGCGCGATTATGCTTCGACACCATAAACAAGGACTTACGCACCTTTTTGTTACAGATTTGTGGAACAAGTGGTCGTCGGCGCTTTAATACTTACATGCATGGGACTCAGTTTGCCTTATGCTAGTAATGTATGACATTGCCTCGTCTATTTACTTCTTATTTGCAAGGTTTAGCTTGTTATCGTAGTCCTTTTTAAACGCCGACGCAAACAGAGGGGTTCTATAAGCTTAACATGTGTAATCGTAGCCCCAAACGGCTGATCTGAATCTGTTTTTTTAAAGGTTACTTGATCGAGTTTTATTAGCTCTGACCATCCATGCTATGATTCAAGGAGGATTCATCTGTTTAGCTGTTTAAAGATTATATTATCTGGCATTCATCGGGATTTTTGGAAATTTTCAATTTGCACTTGTTTGTAGGGTGGTTTAGCGCTACTCGAAAGCGTGGATGCTTTGATGTCGGGCATCGCCACGGCGTTGGTGTGTTTGTTGGAGCTCATTGGACTGTTGTATGTGTACAGATCACATGAATTTGTTTCTGATATGAACATATCCCAGGAAGATAGTGCATGTCCCGCACGTATCGACTGGCAATGGCAGATGATACCCTTCATCACGCTTGTAAGTTTGACATTGTTTTTAACCCCGATGCGCACGCAACAGAAGGGTGTTATAAGTTTAACGTGTGTCTGTCTGTGGCATCGTAGCTCCCAAAAGGCAGAACCGTTTCGAAAAGTTTCGTTTTGTTTAAAAGTTGACTTGATGAAAACTGTTCTTAGCTATGATTCAAGAAAACCTGTTCAGCCGCTAGAAGATTCTCATTGTAAAAATGTTCAGTCTCTAATTGTTTTTACTGTCGGTTTTCTGACCGGTATTCGGGTGACGAGACGCGATCATATCGACTCGTCCGCAAGCGCGTGGCAATAACGGCCATATTATCGACAAGAGCCACGTGACTTGCGCGCCCGCACCAAAGTAGCTAACAGACGTAACCAATAGGAGGGACGAGACGGAATGAAGCGATCATATTGGTCGATTTTTTCCTCGCGCATCACTCATGTTCCTCGAACATCTCTGGTGGATACGTCAACGCTATGCTACTAGCCGAAACTTTTCCCTATCCTGAACAGGTTGTAAAAGAGACAACCTAATATTACTGTCTCACTTGTTTTACATTGCAGATAACTATATTTCTAAAGGCGCTCAAACTGTCGCAAGCAGAAATGCCGATAAAGTTCATGTACATAGCGCTTGTGCCGTTGGTGAGCGTGGCTCTGGCAGTGCCACTGCGTGCTATTCACAATGCTATAGTGTTCATGCGGCCCACTCCACGGCACGGAACTTGATTGTATTGTAGTTTGTATCAGTCAATCCATTCACGTCTAAAGTTTGTTATTAAAATTCAATAAAAAGACTACTGATTGAAAATATATGTTTATTTTATCAATCATTTAAAATATGTATTTATAAATATAGATCTTTGTACAATGCATTAACATGCGTACACATGATTGCTGATATAGCCTTAATGAGACTCGCATAAACTTAATAGGTACGCAACTTAAATCAAGTTACAAATACGAAGGCATTTCGCATGAGCTGTGCAGATTGATGCATATATTTACACTACACCGACTAACCAGTTTTATGACAAGGCATTCGAGTAAAATGTCCACCGAAAGCGATGAGCCAATAGGAACGCTGAGCAGCACACGAGCATACTTAGTAAATAGTATTGTTTAAATAACAGAAGAGCGCTCTCTACTGCGGCACATCCGGCGTTGACTCCAAGTACGCTGTTACAGTAGGCCCCATAACAATGGCAGACAAAAATATTGGTACAACTACTCTAACCTAATGCACAATTAAATTAAAATATCACAATATGTACAAATTATACTCAAAACAATCTCCGTAATATCAATTGTTGTGTGACGTCTAGGCGGGTGTAAAATATCATCGACAAGAATATTTTACTGTCCCTTAACTGGCAACTGGTGGCTGTAAGTCATCAATAAAGTAGAAGAATACACGTTTGTCCACATTCGTACACATACTAGTTTCGTAATACACATTTTCGTAGTGAGCAGTGTTGTGACACAAAACTTTTACATTTACGAATGAGTATATTTCATCGTAAATAACATCTATCTACACGCTTTTAGTTACATTACGAATCAAATAATTAGTATTCTCTCTATAGGCCGTCGACTTTAACAATTAATAATACTATGTATTCCATCTCTTTCACGGGACAATACTAACGAAGGCACTCCTAGCACTCACAGGACCGCCGGGCCTGGCCCGACATTACGGTCCGAAAACAGTTCTATCGTCACACTCCCGTCTCATAAATATTAGCACTGGTCATAAGTTTCGAACATCTGTTCATAAAACAGTAGCACAATTTAAAATCGGCACCATAATCATGTCCTCCGGAATCGTTCACACAAACACGGTATAGTCAGTCAGTCGCTGGAGCAGATGGGTCACGCCGGCCGGCGCGCCGGTGGCGGGGGCTGGTGTCAGGCGCGGCGCGAGGTGCGCCGTCAGAAGCGTCGCAGCGCGGCGGTCGCCCCCGCCGTGGCCTTGCGCGTCGGCTGTACCGACAGTGGAGCCACCAGCAGCTCGCTGCAGCCCTCCGACCCTCCACCGCTCGTACCAACGTCCTGATACACACACACATTCATTATATACACTGCGATTATTTTATCTGTACTTTAGTGGGTGACCATTCTGGGTCCACAATTTTACCCGCCTTCAAAAAAAGGAGGGGTTCTCAATTCGTTTTTAGGGTTCCGTACCCAAAGGGTAAAGACAGGACCCTATTACTGAGCCTACGCTGTCTGTCTGTCTGTACGTCCATCCGTCTATCCTACCTTTTAACGGCTGTATCTTTCAACGAATAGATAGCCAGTTGAAATTTTCACAGCATATGGAATGTTATGGCGGATTAACTAAGAAATAATAATAAAATCAAAAAGTTAAAACTAAAAAGGTTATACCCCATACAACAAACGTATTTTTTATCGCGGATAAGTACACGTTTGATCACCAACGTATTTTTGAATTTGGTCTAATGTAAAAACGGTAATAAGCGTCAAACGTCGCATGATTATAGTACACACTCTAAAGTATAACAACAATAAATAATGGCCAAGTGCGAGTCGGTCACAAATTTCTGTTTATTACCAAGTTAAGCAAGCCTGGGCGTGATGTCATTTTGCACTACTTTTTGTATTTTGTGGTGGCACGGAGCCCTCAGTGCGCAAGCCTGACAATCACTTGGCCGGTTTATTTTTTTATGTTTGTTACCTCAGAACTCCTGCATTTATAAACCGATAAAAAAAAAAATTGAAATAATATACTATCAGATTGGTCCCATAGAAATTTCATCAAAAATGACGCTGATATAAGCGAATTTAGAGAAAACGCAGTAATTAAAGTTCTTTTTTAAACATTTGGCATTTATCAGTCTACGCACTTACTAAACAGTCAAAAGTAAAAAAATGTGTCACCTCTATACATCGTGGCATCGGATAGACTAATAGAAAGAAAAAAATATAAATTAGCTGATGGAATGTTTCATTGTAGAATTGAGATTTGACTCTTTCGATCCTACGACTTCCCCTGTAAACACCCTGGGGCCTTACCTAACTCTCGCGGGCTCGAAACAGCGCAGTGCGGAAATTTACGCGAACGTGAACCTTAACGCGCCGAGATACGGTTTGTGATCGCGAAACTTTTCGCATCACCTAAACAGAATCACTTAAAACAGGTGGCCTTAAGGCCCCAGTACTAATGTAGTGAAGATTGGTAAGTGGTTTTGCAGATACTTACATTGATGTTGTTACAACTGGCAAGCTTCATCTGCGCGAGCTGCGAGGCGGGCGTGAGGTTGGCCTGCGACCCGAACGGTGAGATCATCGAAGACATCGCGCGCTTTAGCTTCGACGGCGTCTTGTTGAACGATAGCGCGCGACCCACCTGCGCACACGCACCATGTTCAATCAATATAACTACATACTGTACATACACACGGGGAATACACATACAATGCGAAATAAAAGAGTAGAACGGAACTAATACTTTTATCGGTAAAGTCAAGACGTGAATCCAGAAACATTTGTAATCAGGAGATATTTTGTGTTTTAAAAGCTTCAAATAAAGAGTTCTGATTTTCTCCCAAAGAGTGTTCATCACAAGCTGCTAAAATGTGGCATTTATTTGTAAATTTTATTCTATACTCTTTTATATCAAGCTGTACAAATTTGTAGCATCAACGTGATCGATTAATAAATGCACTAAATACATTTATATTTATATCTGTAGAATCAATCTCAACAGTTGTCTTCACTACAACTGTATTGTGAGTAAAGGGTTACCATGCTCGTGATGGTGCGAATGAGACCTGTGATTTAGATGTGCTGATAGGACATGCTGTCATCAGTGTATTTGGGGAAGACCACCTGTGCAATCGATCCTTAGGTATTTAGTTAGTAAAGTTATATGAATACTAAAGAAACCGAACCAATTTTCACCCGTTACAATTACAACGAATAACCGAAACCACAAAGAGAAATGATGTACTAGAGGTGTACTACGATGACTTAAAGTAAACGGCATCACAACGTCAGGTATGGCACGCTCACGAAACACTGTTAATCTCAAATGAACAAAGCGAAGCGTTAATTCCAGACAGTCACTCCAACCCTTTCTCGATGGAGACACCGTTTTAATCTCATTCGTCATTTCAAACATTGCTACAGTGACGCTCACAGAACATTAAAGATGAAGCTGATGATGGAAGTCACCGAGGGACAACTACGACCGGTTGAATCGTCTCTGATTCCTGTGTCACGCGCGTGAAGGTGAGCGGTTAGTGGGCAGTGACGGGAGAGACCAGACGAGACGTGGGACACATCGGAAGAACACAGGAAGCAGTTAGTGTTGGGGCGGAGTGTGCGAAGGGTGTGGCAGAGCCGCGTCAGACCTGTGCGAGTAAGTGAGCGCGCAATACCCATGTGTCTAGCAGCCCGGCGCCCGGCTCGGCGCGCAGCCATCCGCCCAGCCCGGCCAGCGCCTCCAGCTACAACACAACCACGCTGCGTACTGCGCTCCGACGACAACACGCCAGTGCCTCACTTCACTTCACTACACTTACTACCAACTATTACTTCAATATAGAAGTTCTCAAATTTGGTTGTTTTTTTTTGTTACCTCAGAACTCCCTTAAACTGATTTGATTTTTATTTATTTATTTGAAAGGATTTTCAGATTGGTCCCACAGAAATTGCATCAAAATCGGATTAGTAGTTTGGTTTTTGAATCAAAACAACTGGAAGAAATATGTCATCCAAGTGAACGAAATTGCGAATTGACTAATTCTGATGTCAGTTTTTTAAATTGATAATATATTTCATAGAATTGACAGCATGGACAGGCATAGTGATGTGCACGCGTGAGTTAGTGACAACGTGCGTACTGCGAGTAAACTTTCCAAAAGTATTATTTTAACGATCCTTCGCGTAATTTTCTCTATTCCAAAAAAATATATACACATTTTAGTATTGCTAGAGTACAGTTACCACTACACCGATTAATCTCCAACGCCCTTATTCACAAAAGTTCGAAAAACAAAACTATACAATAAAACTACTAACTACTATTGTGACTAAGAGTCGCGCGCGTGAAAACAACAAAACGCATTTTATCTTAAATAGGCCTTTTAGACATTTCTAAATAATGACTTTATCAAAAGCTTAAAAAGCTGATTACTTAAATATACACCATGTACAATCAAGATATCGCAACCTTCCCAATTTTAGAATTTTGAATATGCAATGATGGTTATCAATGCTGGATTACCTAATTAACATTGAGATATCCAATGCAGACAGATACATGCCTTACGTTACACAGATGGCCGTGCTGGTATTTCCATTACATCAAAATTACAATAGCATTTAGATTTCTTCTTACATACCAATAGATATGGTTATGCATTTGTTATTTCTATATCTATAAGCTAAGCTAAACAACTATGTTTTGTTTTTGTAGGACATGCTTTAATACTTTGAATTTATTTATTATTTACACTTTTTTACAACTTTTAGACGCATTTTGTGTGTTGTTTTCAAAACATATTTCATAAATAATCTACCGCATCATTATTTTATAAATTCAATATCACGGTTTTTATTCAGTAAATGTTCAAACTCTGCCAGCCATTACGAACAAACTTTTTATATATTCACAAAATACGTCTTTGTACGTGCATAAATATATGTGAATGTTTAATATGTGTTAGTCATACCTTGATTTTTGTTCTTGCAGCGAATTTGGACATTTTTGAAAACGTGCTGAGCGCGAGGTCACTCGTATCGATAGCGAGCTGATGCGACTCCAGACACACCAAGAATTTGTCCTGGAAAAGAATGTACCGAGTTGTTATTAAGGTGGTAACCTGGGGTTATATTTTTATCGTTTAATGAGTTTCATAATGGGTTCACCTAATCACGCCCATGTGACCATCAAAATAACAAATAAATATGAAAAAGATAATATATTTTTTTAAACAGTTAACTTACAGCGTCCGCCTTGCAGACGGTGTTGGCCATCTGTCGGCACAGCTGGCGCAGAAAGTGCGACTTGTCGACCGTTTCATCCGTAATCATAAACGAATACAGTTTCTCCTTGAGCTCCTGGTTATTCCGGCACATGACCGCGAACACGTTGTGGCAGTCCTCCGCTTCTCTGATGTCGACGACTCTCTTCACCGTGCTCAGCGGCATCAGCGATATGTGCCGGTACGGTTTGCTCGATCCTATCCGCATCGTGCCGGTGCCGTTCGTCGGGCTTTTACTGTTAAAAGCCTACAAGCGAAAAACTTATGGTTAAACACTTCCTAAAATACATGAAAACCGTCCGTTTTCTAATTTGTCAAATTTTGTAATCAAATATCGCGGATTGGCAACCAATGAACGTGTTCCAACAATGGAACTGAATGTTATCATTAAGTATAATTATTTCAAAACGCTATATTTGTAACAGTTTATATACATAATTGGACATTTGGATTTTACGACACAGGAAGAAAAAAATTCATGACAAAAATTACATAGAAATATTAGAAATAACCAAAGTCTGATTGATGCTCTGTATTTGAAGTTGCTAACTTTTATGACAAGCTGCGCTCCGCAATTTCCCCGCATTTTTGATATAAAGAAATATCTTATACATATATACATTATACATCTTATACATCAGTCCTCATAATGATACTTCCTTGCCATAGTTCGTCAAGATCGGTTCATGAAAAAGTATTATAAACAGACAAAAAGACAGAGGCTCGATTTTTTTATCACTCATATAATATATAGCAAGAAAATATCATGCAAAATGCAAAACTGCAAAACTCCCAACGAGAGTTTTTGTTTGGGATTTCGAACAAAATCCCAAACAGTTTCGTATTTACCATAGTAGTGTAATAAAACAGTACATATTAGGTGACTCACCTTTGATCTCTTTTTACAAACTTCCATTGTGTCAGTGAACAGAAACAGCACTAAATGGTCCCCTCTGCCTGATAACTCTTTAGATAACTCCACCACTTCGCAGCGCGAGACGAACGACCGATGCGATGACACAAGATGAGCCTAAATAGAAGACATGTACTGTTTAAAAATCGGCGACGTGTGTAGGATACAAGATAATTATAGGCTTCATATTTCAATAGAGAGCGGCTCGCCTTCAAAGATGTGTACTCACCGGGCACTGGTCGATGTCGTTGTAAATGTCGAACATCTGCAGCTGTCCTTCGGTCTTGCGCTTGTCTTCGTTGATATGTGACATGACCTCCCGCAGGCCGGCCAGCGCCGCCACCAGCGCAGAATGGTCAGCGTTGTTTTTGTGCGTGTGCTTCAATATGTCTGCAATACAACACAGTTACATTCTTAGCTTGATTGAGATTGCACTGAGCTATATTTAGGCCGTGACACTGAAATGTGAACCCTGTATCGCATCAGATGCAGCAGAATTTCCAGTAACGAACTTTAAATACGCGTCTAAATTTTAATTTGTTTTACTTGAGATATGCATTATAAATTGGCACTGGAAATTCTATACTACCTTTTTAATGGTTGACAAACTAGGCATTTGATTACTTTTCACGTGACACGATACAAGGCTTATATTTCAATGTGAAAGTCCGTCTGTGTCGGGCAGGCCTAGTGTTATACGGTGTATACATAACTACAATCGATATTGACAACCGAAAAGTATGCAACATTCAAAATACTTCAACGAGTACAGTGGGCGAAGTACGAGTCTCAGAATACAGAAAGAACCAGAACCCGCCTTAAGCTGTGATTGCAAGCCGCACGCTGAGTCCAAAAAACAAAACCCACGTCCCGCGCCTGTCTCACCTCCACCCGCGTAATGTTGCCAGCTTAGACATTACTTACCCGTTTTAGGTTAAATGTTTTAGGTCAGATACTATTCACACACACTTTTAATTAAATCAATATTCTGATCGGATTGACACAAAAACAAACATAAGTAAATAAAAATATAATTACTAGCTACTACTTTTTATACATATACAAGGTTATAGTATGTTTGGGGTGTAAAAAGCTGAAAGGGTACTCATCATTATCATCATCATTGTACTCATCTTTATGAACGACTTTTACTATGGTACTTGAAATTGCGGGAAAAACAGCTGTTCATAGAAAAAAATCTGTTGTTCATAATGGTGAGCACAATGGTACCTCTTTTTTGGTGACTTAGTGCACCCCAAACAGACAACCCGTGTACTGCAAATTAAACGTAAAATTAACTTAGTTATTGTTACTTACCTATTAATCTCAATGGTTTTAAAATAAAACAAGGTTTCGATGAAAATATTTAATTACCTTTCAGCTGCGTAAGTTTCTGGTTTAAGTTTAAAACGGGCTATCGTAATTAAATTCATGTATAAAAAATATTATGTCTGTGTCCTATTCACTGTTGAGGAGTTCCCTCGCCGGAAGTCAACCCTGGGTGCATGAGCCATGTAATGATGGAATTTAAAACAGGCTATTATGGTTTAATCCATTTACAAAATTTTGTGTCTGTACTATTCACCGTTGAGGAGTTCCCTCGCCGGAAGTAAACCCTGGATGCAGCAGCCATGTCATGCCTTTCGAATTAAAAAAATTCTTTTTTAATCGGTTCACAATTGGTGAAAATATCTTGAACATACAAAAAAAAACATACATACAGACGAACATAGTACCTCCTCCTTTTGGAAGTCGGTAAAAAACCGTTGCCCCATACAAAAATTTCACCGATATCCGACAAAATGTATGGGACAGTAGATTTTTTCTTCAGTAGAATTTTCAAAAGTAGCTGAACAAAAGTTGTACAGACAACATTCCCCTAAAAGCACGCTGACTAAGTGATTACCAGTAACCCTGTATAACTAGTTGTAAGATGTTAAGATTTTTTGAAAATAATTATATAATATAGAACTGCCAACCAATAAAAGTTATCATTCTAGGGAAAATTGCAACTCTCGATATTTGGCCACACCGACAAAATGGAGGTATCATTACTTACGACAATGAAAGACAACAATTTATTCAATTATCAAAATAATACAACATCTAAATGCGCTACTTACGTATGGAATGTGATCCCATGTTGTTTTTTTTGTAGCCCAGCTGAATTTTTACACGTTGGGACGACACAGGAAGGCATAACTTAAATAATATTGCAACGGTAAAACACGTCACGCGCGATTAAGGTCACAGAGTAAACTAATCACGTTTGCGTAAAACTACTCTCTACTAGAGTAGTTTGTGTCGCTTCACTATTGGGTGTGTTTACGCCTTCTGGTTTTTTCTGTATTCTGAGGTACGAGTATTCAATGCGTAAAATACGTATCGAAATTCATTCAAATTTTGATTTATAATTTTAAAATTTCTATGGAATTCTATGCATATTTTACGTATCGAATACTCTTACTTCGCCCGCAGTACGATTACATGAAAACAAATGGAATTGAGTTAGGCTTACCCTCAAGTAATAAACTTATGCTAGGTAACCGCTGCACTGGTCTTATTAATAATTCCTGTAAGCTCTGTCTACCACACTCTGGTCTTGTTTGGCAGATTTTCAGGAATGCATGAAATCTGAAATTGAAAACAGATAAGAGATAAAAAAATGCATCAAGAAATGATAATTTCTGGAGGGATGATACTTGAATATGTTAAATAATACACACAATAAATCTACAAAATAGATTTTAAGAAACATTTGAAATTACTAATATACTTCAGAATCTTTCAACAGCCTAAAATATCTTTAGAATAAAAATAAATGCAGGCGTTACCTAGGGTTCTCACGGTCGCACTGTTGCAGCATTTCTTTGGTGTTTTCGAAGAAATTCACGAAGGGCGGGTACGCTTTTACCATGTCTGGTGTATACTTCAGCACCAGTCGCCCTATACTCATCTCCTCGCCCCAATGCGTCTGAGTGTAACGCAAATCTTCTAACATCCGTCTGTAAAGATACAATATACATATTTTTAAAAACAGTGTCAAGACACTGCCTAGTTGTAAGTCCGTTGACTTCTCTTTCAGGCACATGTTCAAGGGCGGATCCAGCTATGGTACCAGGGGGGGGGGTCACATAGTCGTGGTCAAGTCACAAGAAGTTTTAATTTTTTTTTTTTATTAGTGGTCCACCTAGGTCCTGGATCCAGTCCGGGGGTCATAACCCCCATGACCCCCCCTGGATCCCCCTTGCACATGTTTGTATTACTCTTAACACTGAGTGATTTTTGTAAATCTCAATCTAAAATTTATTTGGTAATAAAGTACTATAATTTTTTTAAAACAGTGTAATGCACAGTCAAACAGTTAATATGTGACAAACAGTGCAGTGCCGTGCAGTTTCGAATTGTAGAAGTTTGTGGCACTGGAACAGTTTTGGGCAAATGAGGCTCCTTCCATTAAGGATGGGAATTGCTCGTCACTCAGTTGCCATCACTTTAATACTACAAATGCGGGAGTTTGTGAGTGTTAGTGTGAAAGTTTGTAAAAACCATTATATGCTTGCGTTTTTCAAAACTCTCACTGTTTGTTATCTTTTCAAGGCTAAAGAGTTTAACTCACAGATCTTGATGAAAATTGGCAATAAAGTAATGTGCATTATGATTATTTATATAGGATACTTATTGTATTGATAAAATGCAAGTAAACTTAAAAACGCGGCCTTTTACCCGCGGGTTTATAGTAACCGGCAAACATCTTGAGCAAAAAGTATAAATTGTATAAAACGCCCAATAAGAGCTGATAATCTATAAACGGCTGAACAAATTTTCTTGAATTCACAGCTAAGAACACTCGATCAAGTCACCTTTCAAACAAACAAAAAAACTAAATAAAAATCGGTTCACTCATTTGAAAGCTACGATGCCACACACAGATACACCCTTTAACTTATAACACCCCTCTTTTTGAGCTTAGGAGGAAGCGGCACGCCGGGTTTGCATACAACTTGACAAGCTCGCGGTATCTATCTTAATAAAGGTCTGCGCACACACTACAACAAATCACGCGGACTCCGGTCGAAATTACCCTACTCCCCTCGTTCTAACAAAAACACCTAAAGCTTACCATTGCAATTTTTTCTAGAAGTTTGCCGGTCGCTTTAGTGCTTGTTTTAAATATAACAAAAATTGCATACTTTCAAGATACATTACTTACTGATGTAATTCATAAATAGGCGGTAGGTTTCCAAATATAATTTTGAGTTCAGTGTTATTGAGCAATGCTTGATTTTTGCCATTACTGCAGTCTTCCTCTGCCATCTTCTCTTCCAATGGTTGTTTAAACATCTGCAAAAAAACCTTCTTTCAGCACTAATTCTATCATTGTATTGTACTTCTTATTGAAATTAAACACTTAACGGATTTTATCTTGTGTATTTTTTATGTCTGCCTGTGACCACAGACACTGCAAAGTAATATAAAATACACAATATAAAATTATAAAAATAAAATATAAATAATATAATAATATTCATATAATACTAGCTGCGCCCCGCGGTTTCACCCGCGTAGTGATGAAAAATGGTGGTGATGATGATGTTGAAAAGTAGCCTGTCACTCTCTGGCTCTTGAACTATACTCATGCAAAAATTCAGGTCGATCCGTTGTTTCGTTGCAGCGTGAAAGAGGAACAAACAAACCAACAAACAAACACATTTTCGCATTTATAATATTAGTATGATAATATAAAATATTAATATTAATCATCATCCACTGCTGCCTTCCTTATCCCACTGCTGGGTATATGCCTCTCTCCTGCTATGCCATCTGTCCTGTGCTGAGTTCTAGTTCGACCCGCGATAGTGCCAATGTCGTCGACCTATCTTGCACGGCTGGACGACCAAGGCTGTTTACCTTGCCTCGGTCACCATTCTGTCAAAACCTTACTCCACCCGTTATCACTGCGCCTAGCAATGTGTCCTGCCCAGCTATTTCATTGCCGCGATTCTGACGTCTCGAACCTTTGCTCTTCGTAGGATTTCGATATTACGAACTCGGTCTCGGTCTACCCACAAGATGGACAGACGACCTAAAAGAGACCGCAGGGAAACGCTGGATGCAGGCCGCTTCCAACCGGCCCTTTTGGAGATGGATGGAGGAGGCCTATGTCCAGCAGTGGATGTCCTACGGCTGAAATGATGATGATGAACTCGGTCTTGGAGTTTGATGCCTAGCATAGATCTCTCTATGGCTCTCTGTGCTAATCTGATTTTGAGCACAGCCTCATGTGCGGGAGCGTCCATGTTTCGGCACCACAAGTCATGGTGGTCACATTGGTTGAAAAGGAGAGTTATAAACATTGTAGGATATTGTGGGACTTGATGATATCGTCCAGCATTTTGAATGCTGCCTAAAATACGATAGAAGTGTTTGATTTCAATGTGTAATAATCGCGAAAACCTAAGAAATTATTATTGTAGCTTTTATTCTATTTTGAGTCATATCATTAAGAAATAAAGTCTAACTTGGTAAGTTCAATTGATCTTGTTTCCAGTTGTTAGTAGAATACTACCTTCCATTCCACCCATTTTCGTGCATGCGTTTTGATTTCATATTTGAAATTACATTTTCTTGTGCATTATTCAGTCTATAAAATATCCTTCCCGACAAGTTCCCGACCCTAAATTTTAGTTGAAAATGTAAATATTTAAAAATACGTACCGTTACTATCGTGTGCAGTATCCCGACGTAATTCGATTCTGTCTGTAGCAGTTCCATGAATACTTGTTGTCGCGGGGACATAAGTTTTCGGACTACAGTGTCGGGTACCTCCGATTCTGTGCATAAAAGAAACATAAAATTTATTATTTAAGAGTATTAAGTTTTATAAACATCTATCTGCAATGTATATATGATTGAGGTATGCTTATCGCCGAACCAAATATCATGATAGAAACCAAAGCTCAGAGACTCCGCTAGACAGGCCACCAGCTGAGAATTCGGGAGAGGATCGCAATGTCAAGAAGTTCATGTCATGTGCATGTCTTGGAGTTCTCAATGGCCGCCGACCCTTCGGCCAGCCTAGATATCGCTCGAAAGATGCCGATAAACTCGGACTTGCGCGAGCTCCACGTCGCCGACTGGCGTAAGACAGCGCGAGACCGGAACAGATAGTGTTTTCTTATGTCGGAGGCCACGACCCACTTCAGGTCACTGCGCCAAAGGAGTAAGTATCTCGAATGAGAACGTTCACACAAGTAACTTGCGTTCCGCGTTATGGGAAACGTGAACGATGGACTTTTACCTCGATGGACAAAGCCCGCGAGATTTGGCCGACCGAATACGCCGCTGCCGTGTCGGAATTTTAAGCTGTCGTGCGCGATGTCCCTCAGTTACAGTGACTATTATATGCTCTATTTTGACTCGCAGACCCGCGCACCAAAAGCGTGTTGTATCTTGCTGGATAAGGGGGCTACACACTTAAGACGACAGTCGTAGCAGTTTGTAGATCATTTTAGGATAGCACGTGATCAAAGTTTGTCTCACCTTCGAGCAGTTGCTTGCCATCGGGCGAGGGTGTGCAGTCGAGCAGGTTTCCAGAGAGGCTGAGGAAGACCGCGTCCCCGACGGAGGAGCGCCGCTTGTGAAGCGCCGCCTCGCCGCCGCGCAGTTTGCGCTTGCGCAGCCGCTGCAGCTGCGCCGGCGTGCCACCCGCCGCGCCCGCCCCTCCGCTTACCCCACCACCGTCGTCCGCCGCACATGCGTTCCCCGGGCCACCACCAGTGCCCACCGACGACCGCCGCGACACCTCATCCAAGTACTGTCCATAAGAATACACTGTCATAACAACTCTAGATCTTACAGATCCATGTATAAAGCTGAAGTTTGTAGCGGTAACATATGACATTTTTTTTTGAAGTGCAGTGCTGCCAAAAAAAAGTCATATGAAAAGTGAAAGTCGTAACTTTAAAGAAAATTTTGGATAATAACTGCAGTTTTCAGTGATCATCATATAATGAAAGGACAATAGGTTCAGTGCCGGCTTAAATAATCGACCTGTACATGTAAAAACACATTAGGAAATTGTCGCTTAGTCAGTAACTCACGTCTTTGAACAGATATTCCTGTTCGTCTTGAGCCTCCTCGTTCTGAACGGACGCCCAGAACCATTCTGCCTTGACGACGTGCACCTTCGCGGAACAATCCGGCGCCGCCACCGTACTGTGCTCGTCGACCACCTGTTACAACATTTCATATCAAAACAAACTACACTAATAGTATAATTGTCAAATTTGTCAAAAAAACCTTCACCTCTTATTTGAACGGGCGATTCGAATGCACATTTTATTTTATACATATTACTTAGGTATATTAATATAGCATAGTTCTCTTGTGCGCGCCCTAATAAGCAGCTACATAATTTCGTGTGTTATTTCTCGTGGCATGCAATCGAGACCGATTCGAAATATGGGGAAATACAATTCGGTGTACGCTCTCAGTGAAATCGACCGTCTGACCGCCTAGATTCGAAATGATGGCTATCGTTTAGTAAAACTGAATAAAATGGTGTTAGTACCGGCAGCGATATTCCATGGCATTGCGATATGGCGCGGACGTCACGGATGGGGGGCGTCGAGGCAGGCGGCGGCTGGTCGCGGGCGGAGCGGGGAGCGGACGGGAGCGGGGAAGGGGAGGGGGGTGCGCGCACGTGGCGCGGCGAGGGTGCGCTGCTGCCGCGCAGCTCGGCGCCGCCGCAGATGGAGTGCCGGTGCGCGCGCACCCACACGCTCTGCGGCGTCTTGAACACCGACGAGTCGTCGAGCTCGTCCACGTCGGCGCGCCGCGCGGGCGTCGCTAGCCCCGTGCTGTCCACTGTATCCACCTGTACCGGCGATACGTCCAGGTGCATGTCATCCACATCTCTGTTTGGCGTTGACACGTTCTTTAGCTCGGGTGGGAGATGGCACGCATCTACCTCCACTGTGTTCCTATCCGCTCTCTTCTCGTATTTTTTTTTCCGTTCGCTTCTAAAAGAGGCGGTGAAAGACTTGACGCTACGTCGGAGTTTCGATGCCGATTTCGCTGTTTTGGAAGCGAAGGAGTTGTCGAAAAATCCGGATTGCTTGCTCGTGTTCATGGAACAAATGGACGTATTGTCGTCTTCTCTGAACGGTGAAGACGTGGACGCCACGAACTCTCCGGCGGGGTCGGTCGGTTTGAGCATCTCCGGGCTCACCGGTTCCACCACGATGTCACCGGCGGTTTTGGCTACGGGCTCCTTTCTCGTTTTCTTGAATATGGCAGGTCTGTTTTTGAATTTAAAAGAATCTTTTATCTTCAGTCTTTTAATGGATTTCCAGTTACTGTCCTCGCTCTTATCGGGAGAGAGATTGACGTCAATTGTGCTAACTAGAAAATTTGTGTCTGTAGAATTGCGGCTCCTCTTCTTTCCCGATGAAATGGTGGTTGTGGACTGTTGTAACTCCTTGTTTCTCGTAGTGTCAGGTAACAGAAATCCAGGTTCATCTTTAGAATCCAGATCGCATAAGCTTTTTGTGAGGGACGAATGCAGAGATCCGGCCTCCGTCAGACAATCGACTAAGTTAAATACGTTCATTGACTTATTTCTAAACACTTCTCTTTTGTCTTTGAGATTCACTCTAACAGATTCGTGAAGTAATTGCGTTATGTCCTTATTTTCTTTGTCGCACATTTTATACTTGCGCAGTTCTACTTGTTCGGTGCTGCTATTGTCCTCGATCATTATTTCGGGTGATTTGCCTACATAAGTAATACTGAAGTCACCCGATTGATCTTTGGATGGCGTTCGTTTTTCTCTGACGGTTTCGCGAGCCTGGTTGAGGCGCTGTTCGAGATCATCCCGAGCTTGTCGCTCGCAGGCGTCCTCGATTTGTTTGGAGGGAGAAGAGCGGCAGCCCGATAGACGCGCCGACAGTCTACGATACAGGGAGCTTTTTGGAGTCGACTGAGAACGGGTGGGTGTGGGTCGGGAAGGCTTGGCAGAGGACGGGGTGCTCGGGCGAGGGGATAGGATAAGCGAACGACCGAAAGTCTCCCCATTGGCCATTACCTGAAACATGTGTGAACACACCACGCAATGATGTAGTGAAGCCATTCCAATACAGACATGCACGACGATAATTTATTATTATCGTGATATAACTAGCTAGTTAGACACAGAAAAGCAGACCGCCTATCGAAGATTGTAGTTCTGTGGCTTGATGTTTTGTTTCTTTCATATGTCAGTAAAGAATAATGTCTTAGAATTTATAGATTTTGAAATAGCAGTGTTTTCAAGAGGTGCTTATGACAGGACGAGAGCAGATATTTTACAAAGCATTGATACTTTACACAACACTATGGTGACAAAGTGAAACGTAAACAACATTAATATGGCGCTAAGTGGCTGCGTCTACGCACATCGTAATGTTCGGACAAGCGAATGAATCCCGTGCGATAAAATGAAACAGTGGTGTGATTAAAAAGCGCTATTTCTACATGAAGTGATCAAAAACACAAAGTGACAAACAATGGGTTGACTTCGTGTCGTGGTGAGGAATGTAGGGTGCGATACCGGCGCTATCGTGGACAGATTATGTCACCATTAAATACTACGATGAAAGATTGTGCATACAAACAAAACGGCCTACAGCAAAAAATACCAAAGAAAAAAATCTTTTCAATTGCAAATATGTGTGAAGCACGCCAGTCTACGTAACATCCTTTTGTTTGATTACGAAACGTCAAAATGCTACTGACATTGAGTCGCCACTCGAGTAATCACTTGTTTGCTTATTGTGAATTGCTAAACAAGCAATGACTGACATTGAAGGTATTGCTAAATAATACAGGTGCGGAAGAGAACTAATAGGTAGAGCATACATTACGGTACAATAAACCACCTAATATAGCACCGACTAATCAATAAAGTCTACAAAGTAACTAACTAAGAGTGATTTGTGTTCCCAAAGGTGCTACGTGCATGCTGACTTCATAATGCTATAATTAGTTGCTAATATGCATAATGTAGCAAAGAGTATAAATAAACAAATATGTGAAGTATTCAGAGGTAAACGTTCTGTAATAAAGTTGTGCAGGACAACTTTAGAGTTTCGTCGTTTCTTTGTGTATGTTTCGACTATTTCTGAGAGTGAGCCGCGACTGCACGTGGTCCGGATTGGCAGTTAACGTTCATGAAACGTTTGACTTTAAAATGTCGATGTTTACATTCGAGTTACGCAATGTTCAAGGCCTAGCTATTCTTCTATTTCGTTCTGAAAGCACTGAATTCGCGCGGCATTGCGCCAGACTATCGATTAAAGTACAACTATGTATCAAAAGTAGAATTAATAATGGCAAGGGATCCGTTAAATTACAAGTTACCATGCGTAACCAGCGCCGCGATATCCGCGCCGTGTCGGGCGGTGACAGTGCTTTTTGAACTTCAAGAATATTCCGTGATCAAGATACACATAAATAAAAATGTGGTGACTTACAACATGCGTGCAGTCGGGGTCGTCGAGCGGGCAGGTGGCGCCGCCATTGCTGGCGAGCACCTCGGCCATATGCTGCGTCTCATCTTCAGGGAAGCCGACGAAGCAAACGCGCGCGCCGGCAAACACTCTCAACTTGTGCTCCTTCTGTAACGACAACACCGCGTATGAAACTAAATCTGACATATTATACACATAAATTTAAGTCGACATAATCTTGGTCGGTAATGAGCAGAAAATCGATTAGTCGCAGAATGGCGAATGTGGAAGCTGTGGCGACTAAGAGGCTCTTATGGCTCGCAAAAATAGGAAACGTAAATTCTCACAGTCATAGATGGTACATCCAGACGATATTCCTTTCTAGACATAAACCTTGATTCGAAACGTTTAAAACAGATATCTTACTCGTAGTATAAAATTGCATGTAGTATTCAACATAGCACTGCAACCTGCCTTTCTTTATATCTAATTTGGCAACTTCCTGAGGACGCTTCTCAGTTTGGTTGCAGGAAATACACGTTAGCTTTTTGACACACTTCATTCACAGCCATTGTGATTGGCACTATTGCTTTAGAATATCAATGGAAACATTTAGCTTGTGTATTTACGAGCATGACCACTGGACATGCTTGTCAAACTTAAAACAAACCGATTTTAACTTTTGAACAACATACTAATGTCACATAAATATCTAGAGGTTACCTTTGAAAATAAGGAACTGATTGTCAAGGAGCTGCAATGTATAAGTTTAGTGGAAACTGACAAGATTAGTCTCGTTCAGCGTTTGCTTGCGTTCAGAAATCACCAGTTTGACAGCCAGACCAAACACACAGATATACTGCAGTTTTGCAAGTGGACTGGACTGGACGTCTAATTAAGTGACTTTTATCACCCATTTCGGCATATTTGCAAACAACGTTCGCTAGTCGTCAGCTCGCGAAGTCAATGTGTTGCAAATTTTTGTAATTCAATGCGTTCCAATGCGTAAGGCTAGGTTTTCCTACTTTTAAACAACGCTTGTTACTACAGATGACCACAGATGATACAGGTTCAATGTCTTGTATGAAAGTCGCATTTAATGGAGCAAAACCATGGCGCTTACACACAGTGCTGGGTTTCGCTACTTCTATTTTTGAGGTTTTTCTTATATTTTATTTTTTGAAAAGTATAGCTGTAATGTAAAATGTACCTTGAACCTGATATCTGTATATTAAGATATCATATAAAATCATCATTTAGTTAATAAGTATTTGAATGAATCCAAATAAACAGGTAGAAAAGCGCAAATCAGTGTTACTTTAATTATTTTACATTGAGCAAATATCCTTAATCGTGTTTTGATCTCCACAGTTTTCTGGATAAAACATTAGATTTTTTTATGACACCGTTTTTATAATTTTATGCTAACCATGGAAGTAGACAAACTAAAACTACCATAATTGCTAAAAGTGGGAAAAGAGGGCCTTAAATTATGAGTAATGCATGTATGATTATCAACTTACAATGATAGGGTCATCGGTGGCGCTGCAGGCGGAGTCGTCACGGCGCTCCCAGCACGCGTCGACCCAGGAGCGCGCTAGCACTGGCAGCCCGAATAGCGACGCGTACCGGTACTTCTCGCCCGTCGCCGCAGCCGCGATCAGGTGCGTCACCTTTCCCGACATGTCCTTGCGGATCGAGCCGCCCATGTAGTGGATCAGTGTTATCAGGTACGTCTGTCGACACCAACAGAAGATAGTCAGATTCTTATGCTGTCATTGAAGGAAAACGTCGAAAGGAAACCATAGTATGGCAGGGCGGGGCCACTCGCTATTGCTCACCTGGCTGGCTACAACTCTCAAGTTGAAAATGTGTCGCCAAATAACTGTGTTTTCCGACAGCCTTACTCGAGTCCCAGATTTCAATCCAGGCTATTCATATTATCACCTTCTACAACACAGTCACGTGACATCAGTTGAACTGTGCTTAAAATCCATAATAAAAGACTTGTAGCGAGATGAGACGAATCAAATTATCTGATAATGCAGACTGGATACAATTACTATGTTTGTGTATGTTTGAATGTATATACCGTCTTATACCTATATTAAAAGGCGATGTGTGTAGGTATCTATGTTTCCTATGGACTACAAAACAGCTGGACCGATTTTGACGGGAGTTCCACTGGCAGATAGATGATGATATAAGAAGTAATCCACGCGGGTGAAACCGCGGGGCGCAGTTAGTTTTCCCATAGAACGCATGAACCGAAAAAAATCAAGATCCTTTGACAGGCTACATTAAATTATATTTATTCATGTCACTTGTTATAATAAAAGTGTGTTGGAACTGTTGGAAGGGAGGGTTGATGCAATTATGCGTTTCTTACCCGTGACACAACTGCAACCACTACCAGTACCTTGGGGAACTGCTATTCCCTTAAGCACTACCTGTTGTGCCAAAAGAAAATATACTATCTCAATGACACAACCTAACGATGCCAATAGTGCCTTAGGTAACTGCTATTCCCTCAAGCACTACTTGATGTGCCTAAGGGAAGTTTTTCGTCCCGATGACACAACTAGCCCAGGTCAATAACAAACCTTATTGGTGATACATATTTTGTTATTTACGACTTAACACTGTAGAGGAAAATATGTCTGTCAGTAAATATAATTACATCCGTAAAATTTTCTTATTGAATTCATCATAAGTTCAGTATCATGGGTAAGAAAATATACTTTTCCGTTATTATGGAAAATTAAAATATATATTATGGATATGGATTATTATGTATATTATGGATTATTTGAAATGGTAAAAATAATAAATTCTTAGAAAATATGTAAACAAAGGTGTTAAAATAAAAAAGAAATAGCCAGGACATAGTTAACAAAAATGTTTATTACACCCGAATTTTCTCTTTGACATTAGACATCCACAGGAAAGATCCACATGGATAATTTTGGTGACATTTCTATGTTTATTCTATCTTTGGTAAGAATTTATGATTTTTACCATAAATAAATATCATTTTGCACAATTGAAGCTTTTAGTGACTCTTCGCCTAAATTAAGTTCTTACCAACTGCTTGGTAGGTCTGAATAGGAATTTATAATTTATTATTCTACATCTAAATGAAGGCTAGTCAATTACGGTTGGTTGAGGGCAATAGATTCACTAACTTAAATTGGTATAAATGGTCAGGATTTGTTCAATAATATTTTATTACTCGAAACAAGATTTCAATTTATTTGCGCTTAACTTTAATCAGAACAATGAATTCATGGAACAATATATGAAAGATCCTATAAATTAACTATCCTTATCAAAATTCTTGGTATCTCTATCTAAAAATGAAGTCAATAAATTAAATAAATCATTCGGAAACTGTTATGGCAGACACATTCCGCATCTGCATATGTATTTGAGTTTTTCATGAATGAACGCATGTGCCCCGTTGATAGCCAATTTGTTGGAGGCCGCCCAACTGCCGCGTAGTATCATAGATAGCATAGGTTTGTAGGTGGGGCTCGCGATAGCTTCCAGATACTGCGACTAGGCCCATGCCGGTTGCCTCACTTTGTATTACTGGAGGTCACACTCGAAATACACGCACAATACATTTCGATTGATAGTTTCTATCTTATGCAGAAGTCATGAGGCTGATCGGCGCGATTAATAAACTTAAGAATATTCGTGATTGATTTATACAGAGTTTAAACATTGTTTCAAACTCTACATAAAACAACATAGCTTGTTTAAGTTACGCAGGTGACGTACGGTAACGTGAACGTAGGTTATTGTTAATAGGGTCCCGTTTTTACACTTTGGGTACAGAACCCTAAAAAGATTGTACAATTATAAATGGGTTTTTTTCAAACCCCTGTTAAAATAGCTGATAATCTTCAAACGGCTAAACAGATTAGCTCAAATCATAGACAAGAATAATCAAAGTACTAGTACCATTAGGCACCTTACAAAGAAAAAAATACAAAACAAAATCGGTTCAGCCATTTGGAAGCTACGACACCACATAAAGATACATAGAAACACGTGTTAAACTTATAACACCCCTCTTTTGCGTCGGGGGTTAATTAAAAAGCCAAAATTACGCGCCTACATTTAATAGTTGCAGTCGATGGGAAACACTTGCTAGAGCAAGTCATGTCAGTAAGGGGCCTGTATACCCTCTGCAGCTCTCTCGCTCGCACATTTTCACATTATTAAAGATATAAAATCAATGAGTGTGAATTTCCAAAAAGTAACAAAATCATGTCTTGGTGTCTATCGTAACATTACAAACATAGAAATGTTTGTTTCGATATCTTGTAATTTGACGGAATAACATGACACGAGAAATAAAAATCACTTGTTACCATTTTACTGTGTCAAATTAAAATATATCAAATTGACAATTTCTTTGTTTGTAATGTTACGATAGACACCAAGACATGATTTTGTTACTTTTTGGAAATTCACACTCATTGATTTTATATCTTCAATAATGTGAAAATGTGCGAGCGAGTGAGCTGCAGAGGGTATACAGGCCCCTTAATGTATTCATTGAAGAAGTGTTGAAACATTATTCTTCTATACTAATATTATAAAGAGGAAAGGTTTGATTGTTTGTTTGTTTGCATTGAATAAGCTCCGAAACTACTGAACCGATTTGAAAAATTCTTTCACTGTTGGGAAGCTACTATATCCCCGAGTGATATAGGCTATAATATATATTTTTTTAAATAGGGATCCTTACTAAATCTCCAATAATGTAGCCCAAGGTGTAACAAAATAAGATTTACAATTTTAACTTTGCGTGTTTGACAGTTCTAATACAGGACAACGTCTGTCATCAGGTCAGTTAGTTATAAAGTGGTACTCACAAGTTCATCTTTCTTCCGGAAGCCCGAGAAGCAGATGACGGCGCCGCGCATCGCCAGCGAGTAGAGCGGGCGCGTGTTGGCCGGCGGCGCCTCGTCGCGCTCTGCTAGCTGCAGCACCGCGGTCGGACCCAGCACCCTGAACACATTACAATATATTCAGTACATAGGTCAATACTAAATAATCATCATCACATATAATATAATATTTATAATTATTATTTTTAACCGACGAAAGGAGGGGTGGCCCAATCAACCTTTCGGGGGTAGGCTAAAAGTCCAGCAGTGGACTGTTAAAGGCTGATTATGATGATGATGATGATGATGATGAAAGGAGGAGGTTATCAATTCGACAGCATTTTTTTAAGCTATTATTCCGCCAATAATGAATTGATTTTGATGTTTTTAGGATTCCGTACCTCAAAAGGAAAAAACGGAACCCTTATGTGATCCTCACTTCGTTGTCCGTCTATCCGTCTGTCAAGACCCTTGTTCTCAAGAACGCGTAAAGGTATCAAGTTGGTTGGGTTGTTGTTGTTGTTGTTGTAATTCCCGTGTAATATAAATAAAATGTATCAAGTTGAAATGTATCTATACGAATATTATAAAGAGGAAAGATTTGATTGTTTGTTTGTTTGCATTGAATAGGCTCCGAAACTACTGAACCGATTTGAAAAATTATTTCACAGTTGGGAAGCTACACTATCCCCGGGTGACATAGGCGATATATCTATACCCGTGCGAAGTCGGGGCGGCCTTCTAGCACTAAATACTTGGGTCTATGGTATCTTTCGGGTGTAAAAAAATAAAAGTTGTAAGTCAACGCAATCAAAAGATATGAACGTTTATGTCGCATATTTTGCGATTTCACAGGGGAATCAAAACCTATAGGGTACTTCCCGTTGGGTACTTCCTACTGCCGGTTTTTTTTTTTGGTAGTTCATACTTCAGAGGTGGTCCCATATAAATTTTATTGAAATTGATTCAGTGCTTTCAAAAAAACTAAAGTATATACGCAGATGTCGTTTTGGTTTGTGGTTCCGTTCATCAAAAGTTTTGATGACGACTTTCAATCTTTGTTTTAACTGTCTTTTTCTACTTTTTAACCGACTTCAGGAGGTGCAAATAAAAATAGGTATGCTTTTTTCTTCGTAGTGTAAGTGTAGTGTGTGTGTGTACTAAGAACATGACTTGCCTTCTCAATATGTGCCATTTTAGTTCTAGCAGTTTTACTAAGCATTTTTCATTCATTTTGTCAGCTTGATAAGTTTACGCCTGAAGCTCTCCAGGGAGAGATCAGAAGACTTTTGCATTACTGAACTTTTAGCACATTACATAAAACAAGGAATAATAAAGAAACAAAAAAAAAACACAAACTGCATAATTAAAACAATATTATAAAACATACGATTTTTTTTTTTATTTCTCTTCTAGCTACTAGTTACAATCCGGCGGTTATCTAATAACTTCCGCGGTGTTTCCGAGAAGCTACATAACATGGGAGTTTTCAAAAGGGCGAGTTATGACTTAAAGGATCGGCAACGTATTTGTGATGCTTCTGGTGTTTATTTATTTATTTATTACTAAAACATTTATAACACCATTACAGATATACTAAAGCGATGCTATAACAACTTAAATAAATTTTATTTAAACTATTATGATTTAAAAAAACTGTGCTCTAATCTAGACCGCTATGTGTATGTGTTGAGCCGGATGCGAAGAGTAGCTACGACCCAAGCTGCACTCAGCATTATATGGGGCAACTCAGTATATTAGGAGGAAGCTTTCAAAGTTCAAAAAAAGTGCATCAGATCATTATGTGGGGCAACTTTTCTTGCACACTGTACCCCACTTTAAAAAAAATTTAACATTTTGCCCTTTATATATTTGAAATGTGTCTATTTGTCCGAAGAAATCATTCTCTGTTCCCGCTGAATAGTGACATAGCGGGAAGGGACAGACAACAACGACGGAAACATAAGTTGCTCATTCCCGATCAAAGAGTGTGTGTACTCGTATATTGTAATAATGTATACTGTATGGCTATCACCATTTATAATAAATTACGAGATAGTTTTAAGGAATTGAATTATAATGCTATGAGATGTAAATTGTTTAAATGTTTAATTGATAAGTGTTATTATAAAGTTGACTACTATTCAGTTGACAGTCTGAGTACTATTCCTATTATTGTCATTATAACTATTAATTAAAAGATCTAGGTACAATTTAATAATAATATATTTGCATGATATTTCTGACATAAATTTAATAATTATAATATTTGCATGTTAATTAAGATATTAATTTCATTTGATTTCATAGCACAATATTTATAATTCTCAATGTACTTAAAATTATTTGCCATGTAATTAATAATTAAGCCTAACTTCAAGATACGGGTGATCAAACCCAGTTTGATGGTTAGCGCAGTTATTGTTTCTGGAAAGTACTATAATGAAAATAAATTATTTGTATTTGTATTTAGTTAATGATTTTTTTAAAGACAGGCTGAAACAAATTATATAATTTAGAGTTTAATTTAATTATTTAAATTAGAGACCATGACTGACACAAAAAAATAAATTTGTACACCTTAATAAGGTAGAATATTTGTAACACACATTATTGAATACCATCATTTAAGACAATATTCTCACAAATAAATTGATTTTGATTTGATTTAAAAATAATAAAAATATTATCAATATTTTTGCGTTAACGGTACTAGATGTCACTGAAAACATACTTTTCACAAATTTTGTGAGCCGTTTCTGTGAACTCTGACATGCCATTAATATCTGTATATTCTGAGACCAGATTAAGCAAAGTTAAAGCGTTACACGTATCCATAGGCAACGGTGACTGCTTACCATCAGGCAGTCCGTCTGCATATTTGCCACATATGGCATAAACAAATAAAAACTAATCAGTATTAGGTAATGTGTGCTAGATATAAAATAAAGCTAGATATAAAAAACATGATTATGAAAAAATTTGTGATTGCTGTTTTTTTAACATTTTGTACACATGCCGAACATATACTGGTTATTTCAATAGCAATAAAAATGCGAACGCTCGAACTGCAGATAAAGTATTGCCAATATTGATTGCGGATATTTTGACGCAACAGATATTCAAGATGTTCATAAATCATATGAAGTAAAAACCGCGAGAGAAATCGTAAAAAGCAGACGCAGCGCTGCTTTAAATCGAGCAGTACAGAGATAAATTTTAGCAGAATGTCGATATGAAATACAAATGTTACACTGAAGTGCTCTTATCGCTCTATCGTACAAAACACACTAGATAATATTTTACATAGCACAGTCACACTAGACTCTAATAGGATCTCAGACGAATAGTTTCAAACTGATGGATATTCGAAACGATCGAAGTACTTCTGAAATCGATTTCACCGACTGAAGGATACATGAAACCGTTACCATAAATTGGCATTTAATCGGAGCCAAGACCTTAATAATTCGAATCTAACGTCGGTGTTATTCAGATTGGACAAACGCTAAATGGAGAGATCGATTGAAATAACCGCGAACACGTTACTCTATTCAAATTAATAGTAGCTGGCTGGTAATATGGATGTTTGTTGTGGGTGGACAAAATCCATTTGATGGACCCGGTATTCACTAACTACAAGACGTCTTCGAGCATGTCATTTGTAGCGTATGAAGAAGGTATCTACAGATATTTTTTTTACCAATAAATTTTATCTATATACGTATATAAAAGGCGATGTATGTTCCTTATAGACTCCAAAACGGCTGGACCGATTTTTACGTGATTTAATATTTTCCCTACAAAAAACAAAAACAAGAATTAAAGTCTATACATTAACATATTACATAATAGAAGAAGAAAAATTCATCTAAGTCAAAGATGGTTCACCACCAAGGAGGTTGATTCAAGGAGGTTTATAATGTGGGTTAAACCGCGGGCGCAGCTATTAATAGCATAGAGAAAAAACCGTACGAAAACGAATTATTGTACATTATAGCCAAAAAAAAATTCATTTGTTAAGAATGAACATTAGAAAAATTGTCCATGGTTCGTTTACTATTTGTGTATTGTTGTATGAGCCTTGAATTCGTTACTACAGTAGTAAGAAAATCCGTGACATACTAGTTATATACCTGAGCTACACTACACCTGTGAAAACATTTAATGAGTCAGGGCACGCACGCCGCGCCGCCTTCGTCGCCCATCCTACGTTTTGCCGCTTAACAAGTAAATATATATAAAATAACGACCATGTCGTTAACAATACTATCACGAGCCTGGATCTGCTACTTGGAGATAACTGCAGATAAGACTCTATGATAATGTAGCAAATGATCTAACATGCGCCTTGATTGTAGACTTACAGTTCTGTGATCTGCGAATGTTTGTTACAAGCGTAGCGCCTTAGTCGTTTGATCAAAGAGATTTCACTGTTGGATACTACAATTGTTTCTTTGCTATGAAATACGCGGATTCGGTCAAGGATGACACAGTTTACAGGAAAGAGACGTATGCAACCATTTGGTCTCTCCAAAAATTGCAAATCACACAAAAATTATGAATGCGAAAGTTTGAGAGTATGTGTGTTTGTTCCCACTCATCACCATAGCGGCTGAAAGGATTTGGATCAAATTTGGTATGAGACGCTTATTCCCAAATGGGTCCATAATATTTCCCTTCAGCTCCAAAGTTTTTATCAAAATGTAAGTAGGTATTCAATTTAATTCCCAATGAGGTCCAAGGATTAGCAGATTAGTTAACCAAAACACTGCTGACAAAAGCTACATATTTACCCGACTGCCCCGGAAGGATGGTTGAGTTGAGTTGTTTTAAGTATGTTTATTTCTCAAATAATTACATTCCAATAAAGTTGGCATTATGCAATAATGTAATTTTTAGGTATTTTTCTAGTGTGAGTAAAACAGTGATTAATATAAATATGTATAGAAACGTTTTGGTGAAAAGGAAAAGATGTATACCAATGTTGGCTACATAAGAGGTAAAGTATTTAGTTAACCTCGGCAGTGGTTACATATTTGAGCCGTTTGTGGTCGAGACAGTGGGCCCCTAGGGACGGCAAAACTCACCTCATTTTCAAAAATCTTCCAGAGCGCTTGGATAATGCGACGCGTGACCAACTGATAGTGGGCTTGAGCATTTGGATTGTCTTTATACCCTCAACGGTCTATGGGCAGTCTTACCTGTTTTTGTAGTGTTAGTCTTAGCTTGTATTTTAAACGACTTCAAGAGGAGATTATCAATTCGACTATATGTTTTTTTTGTTTTATTAATAAAGGCACTAAGAATAATAATACATAAAGACAGTCATAAAATAACGCTCATTTTGCTGATCATACTTGAAACAAATCTTGGGCCTGGTTGGGAATGAATGACTTGGATCCATTTGGGAATTTTACTTTATTGTTATTTTATACCTTAGAATAAAACATAAGCTACCTTTTATCACAAAAAATAACGAATCCTGTAGGAGAGCGGGTGAAGCCGCGGGTGCAACTGGTTACAAAAATGAATGGTTCTAAGCCTTGTAAACAATGACACATTGCTTAATTTGGGATCTTATCGACCATGAAGCACTACTTTTCTAAGAACACTAAAACGTTCAGACCACTTTCCTTCTCCCGAAATTGAAATGATTCAAGTGAACTGGAGCGCCTTTATTAATAGTGTATTTATTGTGAGATAATTAAACTGCTGTCAGATGTAGTAGGCGTTAGAAAAGTGCGCGTCGTGGATGACGCGTGATGCGGACGCGTATCGCATTTTGTTAGTGAGACAAAGTTCCGAGGCAACGACGTGATTTGGACCGCACGGCTACGTCACAGGATACCGCATAACTGCCACTGAACCTACGTGTCGTTTGGAAATAGTTGATGAGTTACATTCAAATTCCACGCGAGGATAAATACGGCCCACGATTTGAAAGGTCACATCACATACACAAAAGTTTATGAATTTGATAGTTATAACTTTTGATAACACTCCAGAAGGATAAAATGGATACAAATTATGATCGTGTAGATCAGTGTTATGCCGTGAAGTTATTGTTTTATTTCGAGTAAATAAATTCTTTCAGCACTTTGGCATAACAATCGCCATCACACACGATTACAGTCATAATTACATGCACGAATGCAAAACACATGTGTGTCGTTTGATTCTCTTATAAGGTCATGCAGGTAACTATCTAGTCAGTCACATTATTGAGTAAACTAAATTTTTATATACATAATAGCGTTTAATATAAATACAAAAGTAATCATTAGGTGCTTATACGAATTGAAAATGTCAATTGCATGTCTTTCTTATCGTTTGTTTAGAAAAGAGTGTTGTTTTAGTATAAACACGCGGATGTTACTAAAGTTGAATCTTACAAGTCACATTTGGTAGGCACCGTTTCCGGTGTTTGGGGGTCCATCTCGGCGACGAGCTCCTGGGGAAGATGTTCCTCCTCGGGAGTGGGCGGCAACCGCATGGGCCCCATTGGAGCACATTTACCACCTATCAGGCACTAGTCCGCGCACGCAACACAACCACCTGACTAGGTAATCTAGGATGGCACTCACTGACACTGTGGAACATTGTTATGAATGAACCGTTGCACTACACGCCCGGCTTTTATACCGGACATTGATATTTCGCAGTTAGTCGTTGTTCGGTATAGATCGCGCTAATTCGATATATAAACTGTTCGATAGTTTAATCGCAGCAGCCGTGAAAACAAAGGCACAAGCGGCACGCGCGTTATGCGTTTCACGTTAGATTGAAAAACAGTCGCGAGGAATGTGAGGCCGAAAATAGCGAGGAGCGTCGCGCGGCCACAAGGGCGACCCTCGCGCTACGCCCGCCGCCGCCGCCGCCAGCGTCGGCGTCGCCACGTCCCGCACCCTCCTACACTGTACACACACCTTTATTTACATCCATCCTTCCATGAAATACAGTCACCAAACATACGAGCGTTTTATGAGTGGAAGGTCCCGCGAGTATAAACAACCCCGACTTCCATATTCAGGGCGAGGCTCGGACGTGTGTAACGAATGCGTGTAAAGCTCTATTCATATTGCTTTGCAATGTAATGTATTGTACTGTACAACGTTGTTTATTGCGGCGAAGGCACTAAACATCCACAGAAAAATGGGATCCTACATTTCAAAAACATCCATGATACTAGATATAGAGCTACGGAGAGTAATGAAGCTAGGTTTTCGTGTTTTATAATAAGTAATGGAAGTGGTCAGCAACATCACGCACGATGAATTTCGACCAAAATTGTTTATCGCATTAAAATGCCAAGTGTGGCGAAGGAAAAAAAAACAGTTTAAGGGCATTTTTCCGTTTACCCCGAAATTCTTTATTTTTCCACCTGACACAATGAGTCATTATGCTCAGAACTGTGATATGTAGTAACTTTCCTGAGGTTGAAATCCGCTCAGTAAACAATAAACATGCACGCGCATGGGATGTGCGAAACAATAAACAATTAAATCTCATCAGTGCTTCTTAAACAATATGATGCACCGACTGTACCACTTCAAACGCATTGCATTGCACCGACTTCCATTGAATTGCTGAGAAATATTCCAGTGGCCGTTTTCAGAAGCACGTTAATGCTGAATATACATTATTAAAGGAACGCAAATGAACACGGTCAACGATAAGGAGCGGCCAAATTGCCGGCCGTAAATCAAACGCGAACATATCATAGTTTCAGTTGCAAACGTGCTGCTGACACAAAGGAAACCTGAAAGCGGAGGGTTGATGAACTTCCGAGACAATTATAGAATCGATGATAATTATAAGTGGACAAAATATGTGAGATCGATTTCGTAATAAAAGCTGCAATATGCACCAGACAGACTTAATCGGACAGTTCACATAAGAATAGCGAGACAAAGTAGGAAAGGAGCAGTAGAAGTGTTGTTTTTAGAAGTCGTAAATCGACAGTAAGCTCGACACCGAGCACAGCACGGTGCGCCGGCGCACTCTTGTTGGCATTCCACGCCACGCTCGCTACGAATTCTTCAAACGCACCTACTCTTACTCGTAACCACTGAGTCACGCTCTTTTAACGAATTCGTAGGTTGGAAACTTTACTTAATTATACGCCGAAAACCCGCACCTCATTCACAGATACACTTTCACAGAAATGATATACGCATTTCTTATCATAACGGATGATGTGATTAGATCTCACTTTGGTATTTGACTTCCTGGATTTTGTACCTAATTACATTCGGGAACTTTTTACTGAAACAAATGGCAATAACTACTCCAAATCAAAAATTTTGATCAGTAGAGTTAAGAGATTTTAAAACTTCCATATTTATTGATGACAAGGGGTCCGCCCCAGCTTCGCACGGGTATAGATTATAGCCTATGTCACCCGGAGATAGAGTAGCTTCCCAACAGTGAAAGAATTTTTCAAATCGGTTCAGTTGTGTCGGAGCCTATTCAATGCAAACAAACAAACAATCAAATCTTTCCTCTTTATAATATTAGTATAGACTAGATTTTAGTTATAGCCGTTACGATAACCGCAATACAAAAAGTATCATGAGAAAGGAATACGTCGTATCGTACGCAAACACGAATTTATATGCGCGTACTTGTTTGACGAACAAAACGCAATAGTTCAGGATATCTGATTAAGTAATTTCCGTTCTAGTTTTTGCAATATCAAAACATAGATGTAACTATTTACGCTTGCACTTCCCGCTGTGGTGGAAATTAAACGATTCATTGATGTTCGTTAAGTACCGATTTACTAGTTACACATCACAAAATTATGATTATGTTACAATCCATGGAGCAGGGAAGAAAGATTTTACAATATTTAGATGAGGCGTTTCTTTTGTGTCATACCTTGAGGTGACCTCTTCAATATGTTGAAATGAAACTGGTCAATGCAAAGTTGCTAATTCATTACCGAGTCTAAAGCGAGATTTATCGGAGCGGTTCATCTTAATGAGTACTATTTTAGAATGAGTGAGCGTCAGCAGACGTGCGGCTGTCTCTACTCGCAGTACCTACACCAGAGCAGAGGCAGCGTAGGAAGACAACAGAAAGCGGCGATAATGTAAACTCGCGACAAAGCATCTGTCGCGGCGTCTAGCTCGTTAGTAGTCGACAGATCGAGCTGCCAAAATAAATGTCAATAACGACTCGTTAGCGAAGTTGTACACGTCTTTGTACATACGTTTTCATATTCTTGTCGTATACGACATAGACGCGGGCGTCCTTCGAGTTTTAACTGACGACGAACAGTTCATGTACGAATTTCGAGATTGGGCACGCATGCCAAATGAGTTGTGGAAGCAAACAACGTCATTGCAACTGAACAGGAAATAGGCACCGAAACAAGCGAATGTCAAGATTGATGTCTTTGCCCATAGATGAAAATGCATTATCTCCAAAAATATTTGTTTTGAGCGTGATTAAATAATATTCAGTCAAAACTCTACTACCTCTGGGACAAATCAAGTGGTAAATATTGATGCCATAGTGCGTTATGACGGACGTCACCAAATAAAATTCAGTCACATATTATATGCAGGAAACCTAACATCAGTTTACGCGACTCGCTGTCATTTCATAACTTCCTACAACCACGCACTAAGTTTTATCACAACAGCATCACACGGCGCGCTGCAATATCATCCGGCAACGGCGCGGCTAACATCAGCAATCGATTCTTTACGGGAACATCTCGGTTTAAAAACATCTCACGTTTTATGGAGATTCTAAGCTTGGATAGATATAAATACATATACTGATATAATACTTAGCTACAAACTATGTTTCAAACAGAGATGTCACACAATGGAGAGATATGTAAAATATTTTTGAGCATTAATCTTTCATAGAACTAAATATTGCATTTGGTTGCAGAGGTTAACGCTTAACATCAGGCGAGATGGCAGCCAAGCGCAAGCCTATATACTATTTTTTTAAATGGTTTCAATAGGCATGATGACTAATATTTTTTTATTACCTCATAAAAAAGCTGATCATAAATAGAGCACAACAACAAAAACAAAATTAAAATTAGTTCAAAAATAAATAAGATATAAGCATTTTAATTTAATTTAATTTCATGCTAGACAGAGAACGCACTATACTGAGCCGTGACGTCACGGCTCAGGAGCGCCATACAAATGCTATACTAACATACGCTTTGCGAGAAAGGGATAGAACATCCCCTCTCCATCCCCACTTAAAACTTTAAATACTCATATCTCAGAGATTTATAAGCCAATTCAAATAATTTTTTCAGTATGTGTAATGTATTTACTTATATTCATCGCTAAGCCGGTTATTTGTAATAAATTAAACATTAGGACACATGCCTATTCTAAAGCGTTTGTCTAAACAAACCCTTTATTATTCTAAACTTAAATTAAACTTCATTTGAGAAGTGAAGCAAGAAGATGGAGTCACCTGTATTTGGCTCTGTGCGCAGTGTCGAAGAGGTCGCCGTCGAAGGGCGAGGTGATGAGGTAGGAGGGGTGCGCGGCGGGCGGCAGTGGCGGCAGCGCTTCGCAGCTCGGCGCTGCCGCCACCGAGCCCAGCCGCTCGCACGCCGCGCGCACCCGCTCGCACTCCAGACAACTTTCATTCACGTACACTATCGGACTCGACGAGCCTGCTGAACAACAAAACAAATTTACACATTTTTATTTAGAAATCACACAGTGATGGAATACTTAATATTCTATTCAATGATAATATGCATTAAAAATCTTTGATGCTAATAAGTTTTTATAGTCTTTTCTATTTGGTTTTGATTTGATAGTTCATTAGGTCAAAGTTAGCAAGAAATCTGTTACCAAAATTCAAATGGTCGTCCATCTGTAAGGAATGATTGTAAGTTAGAAAGAAGCTACGAAGCAAATGCCTGGTCTGTGGTATAATCGTAACTTCAGGTTAGTATAAAAAAGCCAACGGCTATGTATAACGCCGTTGTTTTGGCTTAGCAAAATTGACAAAAGTATAATATTAGCGCTTTAAGATCTGTCACATAATTTCGTTTACATGAGGCGAAAACGGGACTAAGTAATCAACAACCCACTAGATTAATCAGCTCTCAAACAAACATTAACGCGGGTCAAAGCAAAGTTAATTAAACTGAGATAATGATATCAGATTGACATTAAACAAGCGATTCACGACCATGGTGAAGGCAGTTTTATAGCTCTGCAATCGATATGATATCATTGGAGGTTATAAATATTTTACTGCTCATGTATGCTATGCAGAATATTACTAAAGATGAATATTCTGTGAACCTAATATCAGCCTTCAATACAAACGGGAATGTCGAGTGTTTCGCTCTAACATTTACAATGGAAGGAGCAAAAACATAATTACCCAAGTGCATTACAATCTGAATAGGTACGCGTGTAATTTAAATGCTAATAATGTAAGTAACGCTTAGAGCCCGTGATTAAAATATTTAAGACGTGAATAGAAGGCCGGTAATGTCTATTAACCATTGCGGTTACAGTTATGCTATGGTCATCTAGCATCTAGTAAAGCCTTACGAAGATTATGATTATTATACAGTTTGTTGAAATATCAGTTGACAGCAGTTTGTCAACTTTACTTTCATATTGACAGAAGTATGATTAAGCTATTATATTTTCACAGATTGTACAGTTCTAACAGCATCCGCACAGCTAAATCTAGTCAATCAAGAAGAATATCCTCATTGTAGGCAACAGTTAAAAATTACGCGGAATTGTTCACATGAACAATAAAAGAAGCCATTAAAAGAACGGCAGATACCAAAGAAGGGTATTTAATATTTCGCGTAAGGAAGTCGTGCTGTAAACACGATTTATCTGATTACGACAAATCCCCTTGAAAAGAAACAGACGCTGGCATCCAGCGCAGCGCCTCCTTTGATCCTTCAAGAATTTCCAACAGACAGTGGTATGCGGTCCGACTTCAAACTCTTGTAAACATCGGTCATCGGCACACATTATTGTTATTTCGGTTGCAATTTAGCAGCCAACCTCAGGTAATTTATGCCTTTCCTGTAATAATTAATTTTGAAAATCGCCCACTTAACACTCCACACAGACGTGGAGTGCGCGATAAAGTTATGCAGGTGACATGACAAACATCTACCCAGTGTACCTCTCATTGCGAGCCTAGATCAATAGCGTAACGTAGATGTATGTTACACAGAAGTTGACGGTCGATTGTTTGACAATGAATTGATAAACTCACAAGCTTATCGCTAAGGTATCAAGCTGTACCTTTTCCCCTTATTAATAAAGGCGGAGTAGCCTTGAAGTAGTTACTCAGCCTTTTGTCTATTTCAATCGAGTTCAAAATTTTAAAGAGCGAAAAAACAAGATAAGGCTCCTGTTACTATTCTAAAGCTACTACGCGTTCATTAGGCTAGGGGCTTGTGTTTTGTTGTTTTGTGCAATGCAGAACCTCACAATCTGGCTAAGATATCAATTTACTTGTAGAGAAAACTGTTCGAATGCTACTGTGATAGAATACTTCTCGCAGTACGACAGATTATACTGTCGAAATTGGAACACGCCCTCGATTGATAAAGTGTTCAGTAGATATAGTCATTTGAATAAAATTACTCGTATCGTGACCTTTTGGGACGCGTTCTCCCACGTTAATGGTTCACGGTCGTTGAGTCACGTTCTCGACAGAGGGAACACCCGGCTATCTTGGCATAAAGCACCGCAAAAACATTAAAACGGTGTCGCTGCCAACACCCATGTTGGACACCCAACGCACACTCAAAACAGCGCACTCGAGTAAAGTGGTGTGATGACATTATTTGTTGGTGGTAATGATATATGGAAGAGCTATAGATTCAAGTGTATCTTTAGTGTCGTGTACAAACAAAACTACTATATTTATATAATATACTTTTTAGGTATTTTAGTGAACAAAATAAGGAAAATTGCAAGGTCAAAATTCATGGACGACCAAGTCGATATTGTAAGCGTAACATGAAATGTTTTAATTCTTGATAAGATCTTTATGAGATTCTTCAAAGTCTCAACTAAATTAAAAGTTCTTAGATCAAGCCGTTAAGGCTACAGAAGGTAATATAGAACCATGAAAAAAAAACATACATACCTACATACCCCCGAAAAACATTAGCCCGTCTTTGGCAGTTGGGTAAACATTCGTTTTCATGTTGTGATCGATTATGAAATAATGACTTGATTGGCACTTTTTTGTGATGAAAATATTAATAATACATCCATCATAACAATAGGCTCATTGTGATTGTGTTAATTGACTTCTTGCAAGATTTCTTATAATTTATGAACCAAAAATGTAACCAACTTGATATTTTAATGTTGGAACTGGATATGATTAGTTTCACAAATACTTTAATTTGTTGTGTTTATCAGGTCTCCATCTATACACGATATAGCATGATCAAGAATGGTAATTTTAGTATGAGTATATTATATTGTCTTATTTTGGATCAGAGTACAGCCTAATAATTTTATTCTTATTCTGGTGATGGAAGCTTTAAAAGTTCACAAAACCTAAAAGGCATGAAAATGAAAGTATTAAGTATAATGGTCATGGATTCACACCATGCCTCAAACTCATGCGCACTCAGCACTCACATCCTCCCCCGAGGTATGACCGCAGTTGTTCTACCAACGCTAGCATAGCTGGCGCGCGTGCCAACCACGCTTCACGCCATCTGCAAGAGTGGCGACGCTTAGCGTGGTTTCACAGCTGTGCGGGAGACACGTACGGGTCGCCCGTGCTACGGGAGACGGGATCTACGCGGAGGCAAGTCCCGTACAGAACAATCCGCGTCGCTGTGAAACGATGTTCTAGCGCTTCACGTATGTCTCCGCTCCGGGAGCCCGTACGGGCGACCCGCACCAGTCTCCCGTACAGCTGTGAAACCAGCCTTATACAACGCTTCACGACTGACACTAGCTTGTGTAGCCTGTTCACTTTGACGTTCTAGGTCAAAGTACAAACGAAAACAAAGCTGGCTATCCAAGAGTTAATTATAACCAAAGGGGATCAGTAAGTATCTGGAAGATACAATATAAAAACACTTTATTGACATTACAAGAGACATTAGAAAGAGAGTATCAGAGTTTCTGTGCATCTCTCGCACAATTTTTCTGGCCGCTCGAAGGTTGGTCACACAAATAAAAAATACTGGTCAAAAAACAGTATTTAATTTTTTGGATAAAAATTATTTTATTTTCGTCCCTATGATGTTTAATATTTTCTTGCCGAGTTTCACCAAGATTGGTTCAGCCATTTAGAAAAGATAGCACCTAGCTTATGAAACTTGCAATGGAAACAGTACAGGAGAGGAGAGGCTATCTATATATTCGATATCTATATTTTATATTCTGATAAAATGCAGGAAAATAAATTGTGGGTCAAATTGCAGAAATGTTGAAATTTTATTTATGAAGGGTGATGTTTAAAAAACAAAAAACCTAGACGTTTTTAGTAACATTGCAAGCTGTACTATATTTCAAAACATGGAACAAAATGTTAATTCACTGTATATTTTATAGAGGGTGATATGATGTTTGGGAAACAGAAAACCTGGTAGAAAGTTCTTCTAAGCCTAGACGTTTTTAATAACATTGCAAGCTGTACTATATTACAAAACAAAATACTACAAACTGTTTTGAAGCCACTACTTCGATATTTAATATGCATTTTTTAACTTATCATTCAATAGCTACTCTGCCTTTTCACTTGGATGGATATTCTCTCTGTAATTGTTTTTTTTCTGGTTAAAAAGATGTTACTGTAGAACACTCACCTAGAGTTTGATGAAAGCATTAAAAAGAAAAAAAAGAAAACCACTTTAATGAATACCTATGATGTTATCACAGATTACTTCAAAGCAGGTTCGAAAAAAAACCATTTTTTTAATATAAATCTGATACATATCGGATATATATATCCAGGCTAATAAAAAGAAGCGAATTTCATAATGTGAGGGAATTTAACACTTAAAAATGTTAAAGGAATCTGTAAAATAATATAAATTTATGTCAAATTACCACATTTTTTTTAAAAGTAGCAAAATATTAGTGTTTATTTGATAACGATTTTTTTAATGAACATTTAAATAAACAAGCACCTAATATTGTAATTATCTTCATTTGTTTGTGAGATAAATCAACTAATTTTAATAATAATTTGTAATCATATAAGTTTTTTATTACCTCGTAAAATTTGATTTTCTATGTAGGTATAGGAACTTATATGATATTATGAAGTTAAGGTTTGAATTTCAATGAGGTTCCATTTTGGGAAACAATCTAAATTATTCTGAATTGTAATTTTTCGCTATGTGTTCCTAGGGTAAACATTAATCTCCAAAAAATTTAGTTCAGAAAACAGGAATAAATCAATTGATATATTATCTCAAGATAAAAATCATAATTAATATTATATCCGCTGATATATCGGCGAACCCTGCTTCAAAGTTAACCAATTAGGTACATATACCTAATTGGTTAACTTTGAGGTGGTTGATTTTTTCAAATGCTAATCACAATATTTCTTCTCTCCAAATCATGTGTTGGTGTTCCCAGTTTTCAAAGGAAAAATTTACTTATTTCTTTCTCTTTGGATATGGTATGGTAAAAATAAAGGTACTAGTTCCACACATATTGTGTCAACAGGGTAATATTTTTTTAATTATTTAAGCTTAGTATAATTAATTTATTAATTGATTATTTGCTGTTACCAAAGTAAATTATTTACTGTTTTGGACATTCGTTAAGATACCTCTTATGCCAGTGTCATGACTTTGTATTTGGAATGAAAACTGAATCAATCTATAGGTAGATTGATTCAGTGTTCATCTACCTATTTCATGCTATAAATAATGATGATGGTGAGAGATCATAGTATAGGTTATCGAATCTATCAATTGAAAGCCACATTGAGGTCAGCCCATATTTATTACCATAATTAAATTCTAGGTAAGCAGTATTAGATGCTTTGTTAGTAGCAATAATGATGTTAATCATAAACAAAACTAGGTAACTAAAAATATTTAATAGAACAAATAACACAATGAACATTTTTAGGGTTCCGTACCCAAAGGGTAAAATTGGGACCCTATTACTAAGCCTATGATGTCTGTCTCTCTGTCCTACGTAAAAACGGCTATATCTTTGGAACCGTAATAGATAGCCAGTTGAAATTTTCACAGAATATGTAATGTTACGGCGGATTAACTAAGAAATAAAAAAGCCAAAAAGTATAAAGGAAAGGACCCCAACTAACGTATTTTTTAACGTATTTTTGTATTAGCTCTAATGGAAAAACTTTAAATTTGGCACAATTATAGTACACACACTCGTAGCACACTCTAAAATATAATAAATACTTAATGGCCAAGTGCGAGTCGGTGATAAGTTTCTGTTCATTACAAAGTTATAACTGGTAATTTCGTTATTGAATTTTGTGGTGGTACAGAACTCTCAGTGCGCGAGCGAGACTCACACTTGGCCGGTTTATTCTTAAATCCACAACAGTATTTTTGGTGCATCAATTTTTATTTAGTAAATAACACCTGAACTGAAATCATGTACCAAATACACTTTCATTTTATTACCAAGTCAATGATACATGAGGGGCCAGACAAAATAATTTTTTCATCCCCACTTTACATGTCACTATCTGGTAGGTATTTATGATGGTATTACCTACCCAGTAATCATCCCTGAACATGAGCGTAGCCAGGTTTTAATTTAGGGTGGGGCAACAAATAAAAATCTGGAATAGGTTCCGATTTTTTTAAGGTTAACTTTAATCATACACCTATTTCCTAACATTGAAACTTTCTTTTAAAACTAGCCCACGCTGGCTAAATCTTGCCAGAATATCAGTTTTCAATTACTTAATTTTCATCATGCACAAGCCAACAACTTGGCTTTCTGTCGTTGTTGACCTTAACCATGTAAGGTGAAATCTTCATTGTTATCATTGAAGCCTGCTTCTTGGGAATTTCCAAAAAGTAGGCTTCTACTACACATAGAATCAGCTCTATGAATACAAAGAATATGAATGGAAGAAAGGAAAACCATCCTAAGAGTATGAAGGACTGTGAATTTGAAAAAAAAATACCCCTCAGAGGTCATGCCAGGGTCAGCCAAGCTAGCCAGGGTGGGGCAAGCGCCCACCCTGCCCCAACGTGCCTACGCCCATGTCCCTGCATTTATAGGAATCTATCAAAATCCTTTTTGCTTTGCGTTGTCAGGTAAATAAAACAGTGACACTGTGGTGCTAATTCACTAAATCATTATTGTAGGTAGGTTGAAAAAAAAAGGGTGACCTTATATTTTTTTATTAGTATTTTGCCCTTAACATAAATACAGTAACCTGTTATCCAACTGGACCAGATAAAATCCCCGCATTTGCCTGCGGGGGAATGGAAATATTTATTTCTCCATTGCTCTCTAAGGGTACCTGCACATTATGCCAGGCAGCATTGCAAAAATAGGTTTTATACATTTTATATGAAAATCCGACCGGCAGTGCCCCGACAAAATGTGTGATACTTCATATAAAATGTATGAAAGCGATTTTTGCGATGCGACCTGACCTGCTGCTGCCCGGCATAATGTACGCGTACCTTAAAATTACAGGTCGGATTATATCCTCGGGGAAAGGGAATGTTTATTTCACTGTTGCTCTTTTCACTTTTGCTCTGTAACATAGACATTGGTCTCTCGTTTGTATATTTATACTTTGTTTGAGTACCTATTTTAAAATGATTTAATGGAATTAAAAAAACACTATATTTGATGTATTGTATTTAAAAATAAGATAAGGATAAGGAAGGCTGTGGATGATGATGATTTAAAAATAACTGAAAGAACGAGTATGTCTTCCTCATCCAAATTAATTTTAGCCGTTTGAATGCAATAATATCTAACATGTTGTTTTTTTGACATGACACATGAAGTTTTTTTACAAGTTGCTGGAGACTGTGTGCAGGTTTTATTAATGTGTTATTTCAAACAAATTTTGTTATTTGGCTATAGGCATGCATCACATTGATTTCTTGTATGATTAACAATATTCTAGAAATGTTATGTATGGATATGTTTCTACCTCTCTAATGATATCAGCATTATGTATCATGTTGACGATTAAATGCTTGTAAATATACTTTCAACCTGTTTTAAAGGTCTTAACTAAAAAACGGCATTGATAGCTTTGCAGCTGACCTTGCACATTAATGTTATTTGTGCATGCACACTATTGCAATAACCATAAAGTTTTGGGACATGTAATATAATTCAGTTTCATTTTTAAAACTATTAGTGGAAAGGTCACAGAGCGTAATATGATTTTTTACAACTGATTGTTTTCTAACTGATTAGAGATTGTTTCCATGCTATCTAATCTTGCAAGCACATGCAAAGTTTATTTAGTGCTGATGATAAACAATCCATGATGTTAAGTTTGAAAGGTGACCTGCATGTGTTTCATTACTGGATACTTACATAACACTAAATCTTTGATGATAGGCAGCAGCATAGACTCTTAGGCCTCTATCACACAGTGTCGAAATGTTGTATTTGTCTGTTAAGTTTATTGTCTTTTTGCTCTTCTGTAGTTTGTTTTTAAATGCATATTTGTTGTTTTCAATTGACCACTTCCTCAGGCAACCAACATGTTCCAACAGTGAATGACTCTGTTGCTTAGGATGTGCTGTACAGTGTTTGTCTGTGATGATGCAGGTATGCATAGTAGTGATTTTGCGGGATAACCTGTCGCTTGTGTAATATTTTAGTTTATCATCTTCATGTTGTGTTTTCATACAAGATAAATATAAGTAGTTTACAGCAGGCCTAGCACAGGTTGTGAAGAAATTGTCTTTCCAGTTTTTATCCACGCATAGACGTGACAAAGCTAGAATATGGATATGTTAGTCTCTTATGAGATATGGACAATAATGTTGTAAAGACAGTTTGTACACTGCCCATGCTAAGCCTGCTGGTGGATATAAAATATTTGCCTAGAAAATTTTGTTCTAAATTACTTAAATATGTAGATTTAAAAATCAATGTGACAGCAAAAAATACTGTTTTACATAAAACCATTTCAGGAAATAATAAAAAGCAGAAAACGACTGCAAAGTCACGGGTCTTTTGTCGACAGTTTATTTTTTCCGATAAAATCTTGATGTACCTAACATACTTTTGCATTCTTATTATATTATATATGAAATATGCAGAATGAAACATAGGAAAATAGTGTAATTATAAAACTAATTAAACATACAAATACTCAATAATTTTATTGGGGATGTTATATATATATGATTGCTATTATATTATGTGTATGTAGCATGATATCCTTCCTTTATATTGTGGAATATATGGGAATATTGGTTCAAAGATTGCGTTTGGAATCTACAAACTTTTTGCTTTTGGTGTATTTGCTTGCTTTTTTTTTTTGCTTGTCCAAGGAGAGACAACACAACAGAAGCATCTTCTGTAGATATGAATGATTTTTGTTTACATATTTGCATACGACAAAATTATCCTCAAACGATGAGTTATATCTAAATAAAATAGTAAATATAATCATTTAGAGATCAAGATAAACTTAAAACGTTATTTACCATCATTTTCTTGAATTTTGTCAGTTGTAGCGGTGCTTCCTGTTTGTGTCATGCCCTTAGACAATTCGTCCATCTTGCCGTCCACTGGTTCGTTACATCAATCATTAAAATTCACGACACTAATATCAGCAACTTAAAGTTAAACACATTATAACACTGACCACTTTACGAATATTTCAGTCTTTATCGAAAATAATTAATTTAAGCCATTTCAAACACATTTCTTCAAAAAACAGCTACGGCTACGCCAGTGAATCAAATTAAACTTCACAATTAGTCATAGACAACAGACTTTGTCTGTGTTTTTTTTACCGATCAGTCAGGCTGCTAGTCTACCCACAAACAACTTTGACCATTTGTCACAGAATAATAGTCTTTTACCGTGCTTTTACCTGTGTCTTTTACATAGGTCTTTTATCACGGTAGTGATGTGGTAAAAGCATGGAAGTTTTAGGGTATAAAACGTCCTTGGGTAAAAGTTGTCAAAGTTACAAAACCAAGCGAGTTTTCGTCGTTAGCTTGTAATTTGTTTAGTAACTATAGGAACTTGCCCAGTAAAAAAAAACAAAACAAAAAAACAGAGTTTGTTGAAACTATTATTTGATGATATACATGGAAGTATTATAAGGGTATAAAAAGTCCTTGATGCTATATGAAAGGAAGATTCTTTACGTCATTGATTTGATGCAATTTGACGCGATTTTAGTAAATTCTCCAAGATTCTCATGATTCTCCACCACTTCAGTAAAGTATGACATGGACTTGACCGTTAGCTATATAATCTTTGCCGTTAGTTACTTTGCTTGATTCTAACGGTCTTTAGGGTTTACAAAGTCATTGAAAAAATCTCGATACTTAACACTGGCAAATGGCATAAGACGTGTGACGTCAAAATATTCTCATGAGGAAATAAAAATAATTGATCAGACGTGACGTGTCACCTATGGCGATCCGTAGAGGGAGAAATACTGAATCTATGCTCGGATCAAACTTTTGGAAATCTACAAGCAAGCTTAATGCAAGGCCTCGTCTTCCTGTAAGTGTAGAAGGAATTAGCGATAGCAAAGACATTGCAAATTTGTTTATGGAGCAGTTTAGGGTTCAGTCAACTCTTCCTCTCACGCCTAGTGTGCCCGATACACAGGTTGAGGGTACTAAACTAACCGTCAAGTTTACTGCTAAGCAAATAAGACAAATAATATATAACATGAAAAGAGGAAAGTCCCCGGGGCACGATGGGCTCAGTATTGAGCACCTGATGTGTGCTGGCCCTCACTTGCCTAGAATCTTATCCATGTTCTTCTCACTCTGCCTAAGCCATAGTCATCTCCCCAAAGAGCTAATGAAAACAATAGTAGTTCCCATAGTAAAAAATAAGACCGGAGACATTTCAGACAAATTGAACTACAGACCCATCTCACTTGCTACCACCATAGCAAAGGTATTTGACGGTGTGCTTGAAAGACAACTTGACGGTCGCTTAAACTTACATGACGCTCAATTTGGTCTTTCCACAGAAAGTGCCATCATGGCTCTCAAGCACACTGTTAAATACTATACTGATAGAAAAACTCCTATATATGCATGTTTTTTAGATTTGTCTAAAGCTTTCGATCTTGTATCGTATGAGAAACTATGGGAAAAGTTACGCGATGGAAAAACTCCTATATATGCATGTTTTTTAGATTTGTCTAAAGCTTTCGATCTTGTATCGTATGAGAAACTATGGGAAAAGTTACGCGATATAAAGTTACCGGTAGAGTTAATTAAGTTATTTAAAACATGGTATACTAATCAAGTAAATGTTATGCGATGGGCAAATGAAATGTCAGATGACTATATCCTGGAATGTGGAGTCAGGCAGGGAGGGTTGACGTCCCCTTAACTGTTTAATTTATATGTTAACCAGTTGATCGTTGAGCTCAGTAACACCCGTGTCGGGTGCCACATTGATGGCACAAGCGTCAATAATATCAGTTACGCAGATGATATGGTGTTGCTGAGCCCATCGGTTAGTGGTCTTAGGAAACTATTAGGTTGCTGTGAGAGTTTTGCTGAAGAACATGGCTTGAGATACAATGCTAAGAAAAGCGAAGTCATGGTTTTCAACCGAATATTCTTCCTAATTAATTATTCTTAATTTTTAACCGATAAGCCTGATTGTTCCATCCAGAGATACTGGAATAATCTTATTATAGGTCTCGTTAGTTAAGTATAGTTTTATATTAATGTTGTATTTTCATATGTATGTAGTATTTTTTAATATTTTATTAATTTTATTGTAAAAATTTATGTTTGTGCCAAAGTGAGTTAATTTTCAATAATGTAAGGAACTCGATCTCATTTGTACCTACCTAATATGGACCACTGTAGTCTGAAATAAAGATTATTATTATATTATTATTATAATGCTGTGGATGTGCTGTGGCAAAGAGTATTATGCTGTGGCTTTAGGAGTACTCTTTGGTATAAAACGTCCTTGGTTGGCTGTGGATCAATGTGATGGGTCAATTTAGGGCATAGATATCTGTGCTTTAGGGTATACACAAGATCCAAAGAGAATACAATAGCAAGATCTTTGGGTATATACAAGATCTTTGATGTGATGATCCCAAAGATCTTAATATAATACATATTAATGAGAGATCATCCATTATGTTCCTTGGTGATGATTGCGGATGATTGGTATTGAAGATGTGGTGTGATGTGAGCTCGGGTTTATTTATTTTTTGGCGCCAACATAGAAAAAATACGTCGCGTCATTATACATAGTTTCCTAAACTTGTGTACTTACGAGTGTCTGTAATAATGGTGGATTATTATATAATAAGTGTTCGTGAATGTGCTTGCGTATGGAAATGTGATATAATGGGGTGAAATGTGTATTTTAATGTTGATTCTAACGGCCTTACTTAAAAACATTTTCGCAGTTGTTGAGATGATGCTGAACGGACGATCAGCGAAATTTACACCTAAAAAGGAATTTCACTGTTGAGAGGGCATTGAGGGCATTGAGAGGGCAAAACTCCAAAAGAAGAGTCTTTAGTACAGTGCAGATTTGAGCAAAAGTGTTCTAGAAATCGATTTTCATTTGCACTTCCGGAATATACCTGCGACTGGTATCGTTGGATTCCCTGTGGTGTCAGGATCACGAAACTGTCGGTCGTAGAGTGCCAAAGTAGTGGAGGGGGGAGCTACCCCCCATCAAAGATGACGCCCGGGCAGTTTGTTTTTACGCAATAACTCGATAAATTATGTACCGATTTCAAAGATGTAAACTATTTTTGAAAGCTAATAAAATGTGTCATGTTTCTTTAATACACATTATATATGTATATGTTTAGTTGATGAGTTATCTTACGAAATATATGTTTTCTAGCAAATACTCAAATACGTTTCGTTTCGATGGATTGTTCAGTATCCAGTCCATTTTCGAATATTTATGTGTGAACATAATTTATAGAATAGACATTTACCTATTCAAAACAGTAAGTATTATTAAGCTAATCATCGAGCATCGAGATATGTCTATCCGCGCAAAACGGGTGGTTGTAGGGTGCTTTGGCGCGTTTATTGTGGATGCCGCTGGAACTGCACTGTCCGCTTTTTTTTCTTCGTTTTAAAGGGTTCCATAGTACTACAAGGAACAAAGTTCATTCTGTTCATTTGTCCGTCCTAATTCTTTTATCATCATCATCATCAGCTTACTCTATTCCTCTACTAGGCTGGACATAGGCCTCTTCCAAGGCACGCCACTTAGCCCGATCTTCTCCTTTTCTCTTCCAGCTACTTCCAGCAGTTTTACGTGGTCACGTATATCGTCACTCCAATGAGTCTCAGGGCGTCCTACGCTATTATTGCCGATTCCTGGTCTCCATTCTAGAATATATCTACCCTGGCGGTAATCGGTTCTGCGACAGATATGACCGGCTCACTGCCACTTCAGCATGCTAATACACTGACCTATGTCGGTGACTTTGGTTCTCTGGCGATAACTTCGTTTCGGATACGATCCCTTAGAAAAACGCCGAGCATAGCCCTCCCCATAGCCCACTGAGTGACTTTGAACTTGAGGACCGCTCCAACTGTAAGTGTACACGTTTTAGCACCGCAAGTCATAACAGATAGAACGCACTAGTTAGACTTTCGTCTTAAGACTTTGCGGAATAGGTGACGAGAAGACTCTACGTAATTTTGTGAACGCTCCACAGCGTAACTGTATTCTTCTCTTGGCCTCACTTTCAAAACTGTTTTTACCAAGTTTGAGCGTATTCTGAGGTTTAAAAATATGTTTACCCTGAGTTTTGAACAATCTCTAGAGTGAAGCCATTTATGACAACCAATTTTGGGGCAATACTATTTTAAGACATTAGACGGGGCGGTGTGGCCTTAATGGCTTAAACCTGCTCAGTAATGAGCGAAAAACAAAAAAATCACGTAAAAAAACTTGGGAGATATTGGAGAATGAAACCACATTTTTTTTACATATACATCTGAGAATGAAACCCATTTTTTTTGTTAAAATTTTTAAGAGTTGTGAATGAACCCATTTTTTTGTGTTAAATTTTTTATAACTGTGGATTCAATGTCCTTTAGTCGTAATCTTTAGCAGTTTACGTAGTCTTAATAGCGTCAAACAAGTCATAGTCAGAGTCAAGCTAAGTAAGTCGCGGGTCAAGTCAAATTCATGCCCCTGTAAAGTGGTGGAGACGTTACAAGAAGCTCCTATGGAGTTTTGGAAACAGCATGAAAAGACACTTATCATCTCGTTATATCACTTGACCACAGTCTAGCACGTTTACGAGCACTTAATAAATAATAATTCACCATTTAGTATGCATTAACACTCGAAAATACACAAATTTAGGAAAATAATCCAACGAGCCGACATGGTTTTTCCACGTTGGCGCCAAAACTCGTTTTTTTTTTAATTATTATTCGCCCATCGGGCAGACTAAAGCCTTTAAGGCCATACCGCCTGTTCATCTGTTTTGTATAGTCTTAATAGCGTCAAACAAGTCATAGACACAGTCCGAGTCAAGCTAAGTAAGTCACGGTCAAGTCGAACTCATGCCCCTGTAAAGTGGTGGAGACTTTACAAGAGGCTCCTATGGAGTTTTGGAAACAACACGAAAAGACACCATTCACCTCGTCATATCACTTTCCCACACTCGAGCACGTTTACGAGCACTTAATGAATAATAATTCACCATTTAGTACACATTAACACTCGAAAATACACAAGTTTAGGAAAATAATCCAACGAGCCAACATGTTTTTTCCGCATTGGCGCCAAAACTCCAATGAAACCCAGATTACTCAGTGTAACCATTTGTGACAGATTTCTGCTATTTGGGCAGATTTTGTACCTACATTTTAGCTCTGGCAGATTATGCTGACGATTCAAATTTTTGACAGATTTTAAGGAAATTTTTATTATTTTTGAAATACATATAATCATAAATTATATAATATAATTTTCTGTCTAATTATTACCTTTATTTTTATTTTAATAGCTAAAATGGGGAATTGAACCTACCTGAAAAGTAATTAAAGGTAGTTAAAGAAGAAAAAATTGTTTCTAATACGTGCTTAGGACAAGTATTCTATAATCATAGTGTGGTAAATCATAACCCAATTCTCATTTTTATATCCCTTTATTCATAAATATTACTATTCAATACTTCTTACAGTTTTCAGACCAATATGCTTTCGCCATGAACGCTCAAGCCAGGCTCAAGTCCTTCTTGCCAACATCCTATCGCATTATCTTTTTCCTACCCCCACTATTCGCCCTATTGCTGAGACTGCCGAGTCAACGCCTTTCTGACCGCCATCTATACTTCTATACTATACAGTAGAATCCGTTTATTATGACATCGAAAGGACTTGACAAACACGTCATAATAAGCGGACGTCATACAAAGCGTTTTGTGGAAGAAAAAAAAGTTTTTATGTTAATATGTACTTAAGTATTTTAATAGAGAAACATAGTATGTATACATACATAATTTAAATCAAAATTAAAATTGCAAACGACTGATCCAGCTTGCAGAACAATTGAAGTAAAGAATACCAAATCGCGCGGCTAATCATTTGCCTTTTCCTGTAGCATAGGGCCGCTGACAGGTAATCCTTTGTTTCTCATGACTTTAAACCACTGAATTAATGCTTAATCAATATTTTCTTGCCGCGATTTTGGAAGCCTCTTCAGTTTCAAAACATTTGAATTGAACGATTACTTAAGGTGGTTCTTGTTTTAAAAAATCATTGAGATTGTCAAATCACGCCAAATTTCTTAGCGAGAGATGAGTCTCAATTTTCTAATCTGCATATCATTGCACCGTTTTCCTCAATCGTAAATGCTTTGCGGCGTTTAGATGACATTTTTTTCACAGTACATACAATGAAAAACACAAGCGACAAACGAAAAACAATGCGTGACCTTCAAATGTCAATTACTGACTGAGATTTAAAACAAAAACGAGCCACGTGCGTGCCGAACGTCGTCGGGAATCAACGAACATTACCGAATGTGTAAAGAATCATGTGGGTCATTATACCCGGACATAATTTATTAAAAATTTATCATAATAAGCGTCATGTCACTGTAATCCGAAGTCATTATAATCCGACTATTTATAAATATTTTTTTATGAAAACCAAACTTCATAGTGTAATTACGTCATAATAATCGGTTGGTCAATATAGGCGGAGTCATAATAAACGGATTCTACTGTATCTATACTAATATTATAAAGAAGAAAGATTTGATTGTTTGTTTGTTTGTATTGAATAGGATCCGAAACTACTGAACCGATTTGAAAAAAGCTTACACTGTTGGGAAGCTACACTATCCCCGGGTTACATAGTCTATATATATATTTTTTTTTTTTAATAGGGATTCTTACTAAAACTCCAATAATGTTACCCAAGGTGTAAAAATAATACCTAAAATACTCTTTACATCGCGTGCGCTGCTAAAACTATTGAAATAATGTACCACGACTTTGCAGAACACTTAATTATTTACAAAAAGTGTCACGACAGCATTATGTATAACTATTATAGTTACGTTATGTGTTCTTTTAATTTATAAATTTAATTGAAATGCCACCGCTAGAAAATGCTCTTTATTTGTATCTTGGTATTAATTCTTACTATCAAAATAAATGACTTCATATGCACTTGCCCTGTAGATAGATAGGATTTGCAGACCTTCTATTATTTAACACTTTTATGCAAATTTCTGTTATATCATTCACAATTTTATAAATAATGGCACATGTTTGGCATTTTCTGGTCGGGTTTGGCAGATTTTTTGCCATTGTCGGGCAGATTCACTATTTTTGAGATGGTCACCCTAACTACCACTAACTACCATACTAAACTATACTATTAGATTACTATTATTCGGGAATGAAATCAAAACGAAATAATTTGTGCAATAATACACTGTTTGTTCATGATATAATTGTATCAACGCTACACTGTTAATCTTGATAAGATAATATTATGAAGTGATATTTGCATAGAGATTTTAATAGAATAATACAATGGGCTAGGACACTACGTTAGTGAAGTAACAGTATTGGTACCATAGCGCGTTGTCTCGCGAGTTTTTTGCATAAGCTAAGCAACAGGATGGAACATTTCGGTCTCTCCCACATTTTGTGCGAGCCAGATAAATATATACCTGATACATTGGATTTGCTAGTTGACGAAGAGGCAAGGGAATATTGGCTTGGCACTTGTGAGAAACTTGTCGAGAAATATGTGAATTTCGCTCTTGCAAATAATAACGATGACCCAACTGTAGAAATAAGAGCTCTAAAGTTCAAGACCTGCTACGTCGAGGCTCTGAAAGAAATAAGGGTAAACCCTCTGTAAGTAAATAAAACTTACATATTTTTAGAATGAGATAAGAACATTTTTTTTTGTTTAATTATCTATTACACTAAATCTACTATCAATATTATTTACACTAAATGCACTAAACACCAAACAATCGGTCTTAGAAATAAGAGACAATACCAACTTCCCGCTGATGAAAATTGTCTGGAGCAATAATGAGACTGAGCAAATTTAAATTAACATAGATATGCTTAATTAACATTTTACCATGATCATACATTGCCAAACTCGCATCTCTATTTTTATATATTTCTTATTTTATAGCAATTACATGTAATCATTATAGGCACATAATTTCTTATTTTATTTTATGATTCCAGTGCCCAAGGACCGTTGACAATTCGGTTACTTATGGACATAAACGAAACATGCCTTCGCTCTCAAGGATTCTTTGATTTATGGAAAAGACAGAAGAAGTTTGAAAATGAGACTGCATTGGCATCACTTGGGTCCAGATTGGCAGAGTTAGATGCCTTACCAGATGACCGCCAAAGATGGATAGAGTTGTGCCGAGGGGTACTCGCAGGTATGACAGCTTCAATAACATTGTAAAAAGCATTTATAATGAAAACTGTAAATACTAATCACTTTCAGTTTTTCTAACTTAAGATGTAGGAAAACTTGGTATGTTGGTTATACTTTGAACTCATTTTACTCTAATCTAAAATTAAAGCTTCAGCTGCGATAAAACTTTTCTATTCAGCAGTATCTAATAGAGTAAATATACTGTGGGAGAAAAACAATTTGCATTATTTTTTTATAGGCAACATGTTTGACTGGGGTGCGCAGGCTGTAACAGCTATACTAAATTGTGGATTACATGAAGCCCTAGAAAAAATTCAACAAAGGCCTTGGTTGTATGATGGCTTAGATAAATGGATTGATAAGTTGCAGGTAAAGAAAAGTTCTATTTATACTTCCAATAAAAGAGGTAACCATATCAAATAACTATAATAATAGTGTAAAAGTCAATAACAGGTCATGTAACTAAAGTATTTGTTTTCCAGAAAACTGTACATCATTGTGCTGCTGTGTTTGTAGACAACAGTGGAGTTGACATAGTCCTTGGCATTCTACCATTTGCGAGAGCATTGCTTCTTAGAGGCACAGCAGTGATACTCTGTGCCAATGAATGGCCAGCTCTCAATGATGTTACAAATGTAGAGTTGGAAGACATTCTGCAACATGCTTCCCACATCTGCCCAGTCATTGCTGCAGCCCTCTCAACTGGAGATTTAGTTGTAAGATCAAGTGGACAAAGAGGTCCATGCCTAGATCTCAAAACTGTTAGTGTAGGTAAGAATTCACCATTGTTTTGTATGGTAGACCGTTTATTACTATTTTTTACAATGTTATCTTATCTAATCAAAAATATCTATTTCAGGTCTTAGCACAGAAATGAAAGTGCGTGGAGTGGACTTAATTATATTAGAAGGAATGGGAAGAGCTCTACATACAAATTTAAATGCCCGTCTTGCTGTAGATTCACTTAAGTTAGCAGTAGTTAAAAATGCATGGTTGGCTCAGAGACTTGGGGGACCCCTATTTTCTGTCATATTTATTTATGAGGATAAACCTGCCTCTAAATAACATTACCAATTATTTATTTCACTTCCTGCAATTGTCTGACTGTCCCAGTATTCAATTATTAGAATGTATAGTATAAGCCATCTATCTTTTGATGATACTTTTAAGCCATAATGTGCATTCATATTTTAGAATGCTCACTCAAACCCTGTGTTGATGTTCATATAGTCATTTACGAAATATATTGAGTGTTAAATGTAAATTGCATTTCTTTTAAAATCTTAGCTAGAGAATAAAACCAGATGTTACATTAGATAAGTACTTATTAAATAGCAAATCAAAAGCCAAATAAGGTGTCTATTGTTTATTTGCGTAAAATGACCCATTTCATAAATTATCTATACACTAAGGGAAGGGTCACGTCTTTTCAACAATTCGTAATAGATGAACACAATAAAAGTTCATTATATCAGGTTTCCTGGGAGTTCACTGTACAATAGTTCAATAAATGTACCTACACATTGTATAAAAAAACATCACCTAAATGCTAAGAAATAATATCTCATGAACAAACACTTCCGTCTACTACAATCAGGACACAACTTTCTACATACATGCCATTTATGAAATGGACTGAACAACATATTTCATGAAGTTGACAATAAATTACATAAGTAACTTCATCTTACTTTTTAAGTTATGCTTTTGCTACGATTTGCTTAGTTTCTGTTTAGCCACGAGATAACTTTAAACAGCAGATAAGCTATTCCAATAGCATAAGCAATCTTTTCTTTCTGTTGCCGTTGCAACTGGTCTGCCTCAATAGACATGACGCGGCGATTCAGCTTCACAATCTGGCGTCGTAAATGCATTAATTCTTCAGAAGTGGAGAGACCTTCACCATTGCCCATTGGAGGGGTTGGATCTCTGGAAAGATTATAATTGTCATCAGTTAAAAAGTTATGTCATGCCAATATAAAAAATATATAAAAACTTAAGTACCAACCTATTTTTAAGGGTGGATTTCACAAGATTTTAAAACGTTTATCAGTTTAACCGCTGGTCAAACATATTTTAGTGTTCACCACAACTTAACCGACGTTTATATCCCATAATCGCCTGATCATCTTAGGCCTAAGTTCACCAACCGTATCATAACCGATGTTTACGTAATCGGCCTGTCAGTTCCAAAACATCGTTTAACCGAACCGTTAAATATTTTCTGTTCACCACGCAAAACCAATCCCCAATTTCCAAATCATCGGATGGCGACCATTCAGAGTGAATGAACGAATGTTTTAAAGCAACTTATTTGCGAAGTCACTTGTCGCAATCGACACTTTGAAAGATGGCGTCTGTATTTAGTAGCATTAAATAAAACGCTTTCAATTTAAAAAGCGCAATAACCCGCTGGGGAAGCTCTTTTGCACTGTAGTTTTCAATTTGGGCGGATAGCTTGTAATGACTAGGTCAAAATCAACTTCTTTTCTGTGCGTGTTATTTATTTCAAATATATTCCACGTTCAGTTTTGTTAACTAAAAATTAAAAAAAGCTCATGGACAAGTGATAAAAAAGTGTAAAGTAAAATTGAAAGCATTTAAAAAAAAAGTCTGATGCAACGCGTATCCTGTCGGAATTAGTAGGTACTAAAGTACCGAAAGAATTAGATAAACGGAATCTAGTTTTAAAAGATGCTTCATTATATTCTTCGTTATAATTATACGGTGCTCTTGATAAATACGTGGTCTTTTCGTTGTACTTTCAAAATCGTCTAGATTTTCAAGATCATAGTAGTGTTCGTAATAGTTATCTATTATTTCATTAAACACTGACTGCATGTTTATTTCCTATTCCTAACTATAACCTAAATATTATATAACCTAAACTAATTTTTTTTTTTTAAACTACTTATTTCTAATTATAATATAAACTAATCTAGTCAAACAACCCGCCCCGGATCGTTCCTGGTGCAAAAGTGCCCATAACACTGGCAGCATTCCCACGCTGAATGGCAATGGCCAATCTTTGCACCAGAAACGAGCCAGAGCGGGAGTCGCCACCGTTATCTCGTATTCTGCGGCCAACTTCTGAGATCAAGCTCTTGGCCTCAGTGCCCCAACTGCCCATAGTTTCCACGGCAATGGGTACAAAATAATACTGTGGCCTAATATTAACCTATATTGAATGTTTAATAAATAAATAAAATTTATGTAGACTCAGAGACGGCAAATATGCAAAAATGGTCAAAATGTGGTGGAACCGAGGTTTAAACGAGGTTGTCGAGCTCGGTTAAGATGATCAGGCGATTATGGGATATAAACGTTGGAATAGGAATAGGAAATAAACATGCAGTCAGTGTTTAATGAAATAATAGATAACTATTACGAACACTACTATGATCTTGAAAATCTAGACGATTTTGAAAGTACAACGAAAAGACCACGTATTTATCAAGAGCACCGTATAATTATAACGAAGAATATAATGAAGCATCTTTTAAAACTAGATTCCGTTTATCTAATTCTTTCGGTACTTTAGTACCTACTAATTCCGACAGGATACGCGTTGCATCAGACTTTTTTTTTAATTCTTTCAAATATACTTTACACTTTTTTATCACTTGTCCATGAGCTTTTTTTAATTTTTAGTTAAGAAAACTGAACGTGGAATATATTTGAAATAAATAACACGCACAGAAAAGAAGTTGATTTTGACCTAGTCATTACAAGCTATCCGCCCAAATTGAAAACTACAGTGCAAAAGAGCTTCCCCAGCGGGTTATTGCGCTTTTTAAATTGAAAGCGTTTTATTTAATGCTACTAAATACAGACGCCACCTTCCAAAGTGTCGATTGCGACAAGTGACTTCGCAAATAAGTTGCTTTATAACAATTCGTTCATTCTTTCCGAATGGTCGGTGATCCGATGATTTAGAAATCGGGGATTGAATTTGCGTGATGAACAGAAAATATTTAACGGTTCGGTTAACGATGTTTTGGAATTGACAGAGCGATTACGTAAACGTCGGTTATGGTACTTTAGATGAACTTGGGCCTAAGTCTACTAATAACACTAACTTGAACAAGGAAGGCACTGAATCTCATGACACAGAACCCACCTAGTGAGATTCAGGGCTACTTTATTTGGTGTAGATATGTACAAATTTCTCACCTACCCACTATTTTTTTTAATCTTTGTACCTACTTCATAAATTTATTTAGCAAATAAACGTTATTATTATTATATGCTGGCGCTTATCTAGTCGGCTGGGCAATCAGTTCAATGACATTTTGGTTAGGCAAAATAGAAGTCAATTACCTGGTTATTATAGAATGCAAACTGATAACAAGCATTCTAAGGATTTTTTTTATTAATTTGTAGTCTGTTTTTTCAACTAATTTATTTATTGTTAATTTTCATAGAAGATAATAGTACAAAATTGTCAAAAATCACATAAGTCAATTACCTGGTTATTATAGAATGCAAACTGATAACAAGCATTCTAAGGATTTTTTTTATTAATTTGTTGTCTGTTTTTTCAACTAATTTATTTATTGTTAATTTTCATAGAAGATAATAGTACAAAATTGTCAAAAATCACACTTCATGTATGTTTACAATCAACTCTGTAACAACTGAATAGAATTGAATGTAATTTGATATGGTAGGTACACAGGTAGCTTATACCCTTGATTTACACATACACATAGGTTACTTTTTACCCTGGAAATATTTACGGTTCCTGTATGATAGTGGGGAAGCCGTGGGGCGCGGCTAGTATTATTTAAAGATTTGTCGTCTGAGTATTATAACTATGAATGATTGACAGCCTAATATTTATTCTGACGAAAGCGGAATCTGACTAAGTGAACCAAATTGATTAAGTTCAATAGCTTTAAACTTGAATGATAATTCTATTGATCAATAGAGTGAATTAGGTTGCAGACTGCCTAGGTATTTGTATGCATCACAATAAAATAAGCTTTCTATAGGATCCTTGTAGTTCCCAAGTCACATGTTGTATTAGAATACAATGCATTTGATAGGTAATACAACTCTATATTAAATTTTTATGCTGCACTTTCCTCACATAAATGGAATAAGTGTATGAGAATGATGGCGATAGTTTTTTTAGATACCTCAATACCAAGCGTGATTCAGTCATGGTCGATTCGTTGAAGTTGTCAGGTCTTGGAGTGATGGAGCGCGCTCCATCGCCCTGCGATCTGTAGACGCGAGCGTTTCTCGGTGGGGACGCTGCAGTGCCTGCTGCCGGGAAATCATCCGCCGATGGAAAGTAGTGCTGATCTAGCGTGATGACGCGAGGCGGTGTGCTCACGCGAATCATGCCAGGGTCCGTCGGGAGGACTGCATTGTCAAGTTGTATTTCTCTCGGTGTAGCTTTTGTACCTTTTGAAATTAACAGAATAGTACATTTTTCTATTATTTAAACTTCAGTGATTTATGTATATTTCAAGTGTTAGATTAAGTTAAATACTAATAATAATTTGTTTATTAGTTTTACTTCTACTTTCAGTAAACTTTAACAATTTAGCAGTGTGTGTATTTTTGTTTTCAAATGACAGTTATTTATTAACTGTTATTTGGATATGCAATGCAGACTTACCAATAGTCACAACAGTGTGCAAAAAAGGTAAAACATTTTGATGAACTGTTAAAATATAAATTGTTTACAGATATTCAGAAGCAAAAGGAAAAGATTAAGGATGCCCTATGACACGCCTTTTGCTGATATGATACCAATGCTATTATAAAAATATAGGCGATACTGATACCGATACTCTTAGTGAATTTAAATTAAGGTAAACTAAAAATATGTTTTCGACGTTTAAGTGGTGTCCAATTCACTTGGATGGTGGCACAAATTTGATGTTTTAATTTTTAGAATTGATATCATGGGACATGTTTTCTTTACAATACATACATATTACTTTGGAGATATCATAATGTCGAAATTTCAAAATGATTCCATATAGGTAGCACTTTTGTGTTTTGAAGTTGATATGATTTTGCTATTTATGTTACTCAACCAACTAGTTATAAACGATACACACACACAAATTAATTAACTACGATATGTAATTTTGTCTTTCATTTAGCATGGAAAACATACTACGCGCGACAGCAGTCAAAAGCCAACATAAGCGTCTAGCGAAATGGAATACGCAAGGCCAAAGCGGGCGAGACAACATACTGACTAAAGTGGTTGCTTTTAGGATTGTAAATGACATGTACATAACCAAAGCTTTTACTTTACTTTTCTAAAGTGCGAATTTTGAAAAGTATCTATGTATCGGCAATATGAATTAATATTGCTGATTCTGATATATCGGCAAACCCAAAGTATAGCCAATATCGGTATAGGATGCATCCCTAGAAAAGATGTACATTGAAACAAGTAAAAAAATCACGCAATATTTTTTTCCAGCCAATTTTTTTTTTGTGTAGTGTTCATTTTCCGCAACTAAGCAAAGCTATTGCACAAATTTAAAAAAAATGTGTTTTTGTCGTTAAAAAATGTTGTCCACCATTGTCCCCAGTGGTGGACAAGTGGGTGGTGGACAACGGGAATGATAGATTTTGGACACTGTGATATAGGCACATCAGCCAATGTTGCTCGGCTGTCATCAAATCAAATGAATAAATAATTTTACACTACATTTACTTGAGTTAGTGATGAGAGCATGATGCTTGCTGATGGTACTCTTAAACTTTCTTCCCTATAAAAATTCAGTGACACCCAGAATGTTGAACTTTAACAGTTCATAATCATGAATGGCAATGCACTCACGAGATATTAGGTCAGACATAATTATGTTGCGTTTGTCACCAAGTACTTTTCATGAGTGATTTTATTTACTAAATCGTAACCCTCCTTTTTCGTATTTCAATTCTTTTTTGTTGCGCTAAGCCTAAGCTGTTCTCCTCCTAAGCCTAGGATTATGTACTGTTCACAATGCACAGTCTCGAGCAAAAGCTACTACTGTTATATAATTGTAACCCATGGTAAGATTTGCAAAATTTCAAATTGGACTACCTTAGAAGCAATTTTTGTTAAACCTGTTAAAAAGTTAGACATGACCATATAAATAAAACATTATGTCGAATGGAAAGCACTCCTTTTGGTCTCTTCAGATGACAAATTATCTATAGCAAAAGCTTTGAAACCCTTCTTGTATCACATAAAATAATCATCACATAGCTAACAATACCTTCAAGTCTTCAATTATGTATTAACTATATAAATCAAATCAAATCTTTTTCAGTAAAGTCATACTTACCAACATGTTGGTCTTGTCCGACAACCAGTATCCTTTCAGGAACTTTCATGTCGAATTTTTCGTTGGCATAGTCCCAGCCACCTGACATTCCGTTAGGTGTGTTCTCATCATCCATTATGTCACCAGTAGCCTGCAGAATACAAGTATATAGTAAAGTAAAGTAAAGTAAAGTAAAATTTTAAAATTTATGAGAAGAACAATCCTTGGATGCCTAACAGTGTTAATTTTCAGACTGATGAATGGAAGTTTGGGACTTCTTGGTAGTTTATTGAAAGCTCACTTGGTTACATAGTTACACAAAGATAACACATTACCTTGATTCTCTGAGGTACAGTCATTTTGTGGCTGATAAGGCGGCTATACGCCTCTTCGGGAGCATACTGCATCTCTGCTTTTTGTTTTCTTTAACTGAAATCAGTCAGATCGTTAGACAAACAAAAGGAAATGAACGAATTTGGGTGATAGTTGTGGGTAGAGATCAATTGTATTGAAAAAAATTATGTGTATAATGCAGCAATGACTGATAGATAATAATAATGATCGTACTAGTCAATAAATACGTTATCAATGCACTTTTTGCTCTCTTATTCCATTTGGTTAGAGGTATTTAATAATAATTTATTATATATAAATTAATAAATTAAATTGCAGTCGTGTTTGACAGCACACAAAACAATTAGTTTGACTGTCAGTGACAATGTCAAGTCATCAATTTTTTTTTACGTCAGCCTAGACCATGACCGTAAAGCTACACGATATTCTACGGCATGATAATGTACAGCGTGATAATTGGTGTACATGTACATCGAATATCATGCTGTACAATCCATTTCGTACAATACTGGCCGTCAATTATCGGCTCGTGTCTGTGTACGGCAAGAAATGCACAGCCAGGATTCTACAGGCAATAATCCATGAACGTGGGAAAAGTCCACGTTTTATCGGGCTGAACATTATTATGCCGTACATTATCATGTCGTGCAATACGGGCGGTGTATTGACGAAACGGGCTGAAAATGTACGACCGATAATGTACAACATGATAAAAGGTGGCATCGCCCGTTTTGGCTAATAATGCTGAAATGTCTCTGCTCTTATTGGCTGTTGAGTCTATGACGTCTGTCGATTCCATGCTTCGTTTAAACAAGATAGTGTAAGATATTCACAGATTAAAATTAAATATGAGAACCATCAAAACTTTTTGGTGGTGAGGCGGAGAAAAGAGTACAACTGTGTTAGATCTGTCACTCATTTCGAATCTAACCAACTCAAGTCTGACTTCAGGTGGGCTCCCGCCAGAAGCTCTTGCGGTCGCCCCTGAGTGTCACTTCGCCACACTCGACCTTCCTTGAGCTTCTGGCTCCCGCGCTTTTTATATACACTAGGGGTAGGGACAACAAGACTAGGTGGAGTCGGTTCTGTGACCCATTTTGAACCTAACATACTCAAGTCGTCATTGCTCTGTGTCGGATCTGTCACTAATTTCTATCAACTAAGTTATCGCGACACAGGGAATCCTAAAGCGATAACTAGCGACTGTAATTAGTTATAGTAAGCATGTTAATTTTAATTATAATTCATAAATTTTTTGTACATCATATTTTAATTAATGTTAAAACTAAATATTGTACTGAATATTAATAGTGGCAAATAAATTTTTATTATTATTTATTATTATTATTTCTACCTAATACACTCGACGTGGAATGTCCACGTCTAAACTAAGCTTCAATTTTGAATTTTTATGGTCACCAATTATCATGCTGTCCAACAACTTGCAGCGTGTCCTACAACTTGCACACAAGACGACCTGAATGAAGCCACGCAAAATGCCATTGAGGTGGCAAAGTTTTGGTCTAGAAACTTGATTTGAAAATAGAATTGTATTTTGCGGAACATCGACTCGAAAGAAGAAGAAGAATGCTGTCCAATATCAGGGTGTACATTATTAAACAGAGTTAATAATGTACGGCATGATATTGTACGACATAATAGTGCTCAGCATGATAATTGGTGTACACGTACATGGAATATCACGGTGTACATTATCGCTTGTGCATTATTGGGCCGATCTGATAATATACGGCATAAGATTGCACGGCACGATATTGTACAACATGATATTCCATGTACATGTACACCAATTATCACGCTGTGCATTATTATGACGTACAATATCATGCCGTACATTATCTGTGTCGTGCATTATTGCCTCCCGAATAGTTGAGAATCACCACAGATATAGGTAGTAGATCTGTGAGAATCACAGTTGATTTTTTTTTGTTAAAATCTTCATGAGCTTGGATTCAATGTCCTTTACTCGTAATATTAAACAGTTTACTTTGTCTTAATAGCGTCAAACAAGTCATAGTTACAGTCAGAGTCAAGCTAAGTAAGTCACGGTCAAGTCAAACTCATGCCCCTGTAAAGTGGTGGAGACTTTACAAGAGGCTCCTATGGAGATTTGGAAACAACACGAAAAGACACGTTTCACCTCGTTATATCACTTTCCCACACTCGAGCATGTTTACGAGCACTTAATGAATAATAATTCACCATTTAGTACACATTAACACTCGAAAATACACAAGTTTAGGTAAATAATCCAACGAGCTGACATGTTTTTTTCCACGTTGGCGCCAAAACTCCTCGTCACTTGGTGCAATGCCATGCTTACCAGATTCAACGACGGAGCGTGAAATTTGGTGTGGGACATAGTAATGTGACGAAACATGGATTTATTAGTACAATTCCAAAACAAAGCAGCAATCGAGCTTAGTGTAGCGTTAGATCTTTCAAGATGAGCCGAAAGCTGTGAGTCCAAAATACCTGTCCCTTGAGACGAAAGTATTCAAACAGTGTATGTTGCCAGTGATGTATGAAGTATGATGACATGCGGCACTGGAACGTGGTCTCTCACTATGGGTCTCTTATGTAGGCTCAAAGTCGCACAACGAGCTACAGAGAAGGGTATCTCGGGATAGGGAAGGATAGGAAGGCTCGGGATTTCTCTACAAGATCGAATCAGAAAGGAGGAGATCCGTAGACGAACGAAATTTCCCAGCATAGCCCACCGGACTAGCAAGTTGAAGTGGCAGTGGGCAGGACATATAGCACGCAGAATAGATGGCCAATTGGGCCAAAAGGTTCTCGAATGGAGACCACGGAACGATTAGCGCAGTGTAGGACGGTCCACCCATAAGATGGACAGACGATCTAAAAGAGACCACAGGAAAAGGCTGGATGCAGCAGGCCGCTTCCAACCGGCTTTTTCGAAGATCGATGAGGGGAGATCTATGTCCAGCAGTGGACGGCATATGGCCAAAATGATGATGATGATGATTTTTCTACATAAAATAGGTGATGTTACTTTTCTCGTGAAAATGTTACTTTTTGAGCTGTCTCATGTTAAATGTGACTATCTGCCACTGGCAACACTGCTAAAATGTCAAATGTGCCGTGGTCATCTGTCATTGGCGGTTTCTCTTTTGTGTTGTCTTGGCAAGATGAGTAGTTTTAATTAATAAAATTACAAATTTGTGTAGTACCTACTCTTATTAGATTAAAAATTAAATAAAAACTATGACCAAAACGTGTTGTGCATATGTGGTTCTTGTAAATAGTTAGCTTAATTTGTATTGATATAACATTAGCACAAAATGAAGACCACCGGTATTAGGAATACTTTAGTTGTTTTAGCCTGTCTAGGGGCTACTCTAGCTTCCAGCGAGGAGCCACCAAAACGGGACGAGAAGAAATCAAAGTCTGTGACGAGTTTCGTGAGTGCCAAGTGGGAGACGACTCCTATAGTTTTGGAATTGGCTGAATATCTTGCTGGCGAAAGTGCAGACCTATTCTGGTCTTTTGTTGATGGGATAAATTCTTTAAAAACCAGTTTAGATACTTTAGGTAAGTTTATATTACTCTTCCATGATGATAAGCTAAACCGAGCTAATTTCTGTTTCATTGTTATAATATTAAGTAAATTGGTTTCAGAGACTGATAAACAAGTGTATGATGCGTGTATCGGCGTTGCGAGTACTCTGCTTGCCCCGGCACAGCTGCGCATGGCTAAGCTGGCCCTGTCCATGCGTACCATGTCCCCCACAGTCCGCATGTTTGACCAGATTGCTACACAAAACAATGCTAAGGATGTACAATGTGAGGTGTTTGTTGCAATCGCTTCCAGGAAAGTCTGTGCTAATGATGCTCTAAAGGATCTACTTAAAACTTGGGACAAGTTGGACATTGTAAGTTTTTAATAAACAATTACATCCATATGTACAAAAATTTAATTAGTTTATACTATGAGGTGCACATCACACACTGAAGAAAAAGAGAAATAACATAAACCTTTCTGAATAAATTTGTAAGATATAGATGCAAACTTATTCTGGTATCATACTTTTTCATATCAGTACTAGCGCTAACTGAAAGGTTCTAGAATGGAGACCACGGACCGGTAAGCGCAGCGTAGGATGTCCACCTACAAGATCGACAGATGACCTAAAAGCGACCGCAGGGAAAAGCTGGATGCAGGCCGCTTCCAACCGGCCCTTTTGGAGATCGATGGGGTAGGCCTATGTTCCAGCAGTGGACATCCTATGGCTGAAATGATGATAAATAGCGTTAACATAGAATCTAATACAAAAAAAGGAAACCACGATTAGAAATTAGAAAATCCCATAAATAATCAAATAACTTTAGTGAACAACCGTGATAGTTTAAAACAAAGTTTTAAAAATTAAAATTTATAAATATGAAGTTTTAAAAAAAATCAGGTAAAAAGAGACTGTCCTTCATAAATACTTAAAGTCATATGAACCAAATTGGCTTTGACAAAATACTGACAAGATTATTTGGGCTTATGTAAACATAAATTGTGAAGTAGTTCAGTGAGTTTGAGACAGATAAACCTGTTAGGAAGAGGCTATTTTCATCATTGTTTGAATCAAGCGTTACTTTGCGGAAGTACATTTTAAAAACTGGTCCTTTTACGAATTTCCAGTGTATTTCCTCTTTAACGTCGAATTACGTAGAATAAGGAATTTGGGATCAATTATTTCTGTTTTACTCTAACAAAATTTGTCAATCATGCTGACCGATCAAGGAATATTTTTTTTCGCATAAATGTGCATCAACCGCTTGCGAGTAGTTAAGGGTTAAATATCTTTGGAATCACTTGCACTAAAATAATAAATGTGATAGTAACTCTACCTCTCTGTCTGTTTGTTACTTTTTCACCACTGATCAGCCAGTTCCAATCCAGTCTTGTTCTTCTATGAACGCAGTATACTTTTATACTGGTAAAATGTAGAGAAAACTGGATAATCACACAGATAAGATCTCAGAATGCAGGTATTTTTATTGTAATTTGTTTTTTTTTTCAGGAAGAGCATCTCCTTGGGACATACCTGTTGGATCACTCGTACCCGAGCAGTGATAACAGGAGTTTAACAGCTATTCTGTATGGTGAACTGGGCTCAAAGGATTTTGCTGCCAAACACAAAATATTGGCCTCATATGCAGACAGAGGTGCCATAAACTATGTTGTGAGGTGGAATGTAAAGGTGTGTATGTCAACTGAACTGAACCATCAATGTAATTTTGAATATACTTGCAACCTTAGATCTCTTAATACTATTGCCTTATCTGATCTGCCTGATCTGCATTAGCTAGGCAGATCCAGTGAATGAGCTGACCGAGGTGAAACCTAAGACTTCACTAAAGATTTACCAATCACATCATTAACAAAACAAGATTACAAGATTCAAGTTCTAAATATGGATTATTGGTTTTTGATGAAAAGCAACATCTCTCTGTATTGCGAGTTATTACTTACTAATAGCCACAAAAAATTAATAATGAATAATAGACCACTAATGCTTAGATTGGTTGCAAAAAGACTATCCAAGAATTTAAAGGCCATCAGGGGCCTTACGGACAACTGCTATTACAGGCACCTAATCCGCTCAGTTGGAAAATCACGCGACCGCAAACCTTATCGCGCCCAGATACGGTTTGCGGTCGCGTGATTTTCCAACTGAGCGGATTAGGTGCCTGTAATAGCAGTTGTCCGTAAGGCCCCTGGAAAGCAACGTACCTAAGTATAATGGGTGCTTAACCAGACTATATTGCTGGTTCTAATCCTGCCGTATGCAGTTTTTTATTGTTAATTATAATTTATGTTTTGTTTGTAGTATTATAAAGTAGACCTATTCTTCAAGTACATAAAAAAAGTTGGAATGGGCTAAAACTTGTTTGAGGATTTATAGACAGAATTTTGAATTTCTAACTGATTTTTTCAAGATAACAACTACTAGTAAATCTTACAGCACAATTCTATAAAATAAGTGAATTAAAATATTCCTAGGGTTCTACAATATCATTAGGCATGATGTGCACAAATGCAAGACTATTATGAAACAATTTTTTTTAATTGATATTCTTCTGAAATCTGTACTGTGTTGTTGAAAATTACATAGCTAATAGCAATATACTGCTAAAATCTTAAATAGGTAAGTTCGTTTAATCACTAATTAGGTATACTTTTTCAACCTCCTTGATTAATTTGATATTACTAGTACCGCGCGTAGTAATCCGAAATATTTACAAAATACTTTGCAATAATTTTAATTACCAGTGGCCATCATACATTTGTAATAAATTAGACAGTTTGATTTTATAATACATATAAAACTGAGAAATGTAAATGTATAATCTGCCTTTTTAAAATTGAATAATAGACTTGAGCTTGACCTCGACCTCATCTGATGTTAAATAATGATGCGGTCTACAATGTAGCATGCATGCCTAGAAAAACATCGATTCACTCGCAATTTAAAGATACCCATTTTCTAACTATCGAGGAATACCCATTCAGACAGCGCGTGTCACAGTCTAGCAATTAGCACAATAAACTAGAATCAAAGGGCTTCGTACGGGTTTTCGAAATATCAATCATAAAAATTATGTCGCCGCCCTGGCTCGCCCTGGCCGTCTGATAGAAAAATGGGCAGGAGGGAATTAGATCACGCAGATCCGACGCACAGTCTTTGAAATGGATTCCATAAAGAAACTGATAGACTAGCAACTTTGCGCCGATTTTCAAGACTAAGAACCTTGTCTGTACTAGATATTTGCTGATAATTTTTTGGCACGTTTCTCAATGGACTCCAATTTGCCTATTTTGCCTGTAGCCTCAGATATTAACATAAATTAAAATGCGTATTAAAGAATTCCAATTCCAAGCCATTTTGCTGATAACAGCAGTCCACCTTGCTTCCAAATTAATAATTACTCTTATTAATAGTTAACTGTGCTATAAAATGTTACAAGTAATTCTAACTCTCTCTTATCAGTAACCTCAAATACGTTATTGCTCCTAATATTTTTTTAAATTTTTTTATTTCATAAACAGCTTTGTGCAACACGCTTACACTTTTTTTTACATTATATGATAAATTTAGGATACACAATTCCTTAGACTACGAACATAAGTCCTAATGAACATAAAGGTTTTTATAACATGACCATAATAATCACAGTCTAAAATATTTTCATTACAGCCACGTGGTAAACCGAAGGTGCGACTGTCAGGCTATGGAGTCGAATTGCAACTGAAAAGTACAGAATATAAGAGTCAAGATGACTCCACGCCTAAGGAATCGGAAGGTAGCGAAGCACCTACCGTGTCTGAGGAGGAGGATGAGAATGATCCTCAGAATCAAATTGATGGATTTAACTTCGGAAAACTTAAGTATGTATCTGATAACGGCAATGTATATAATTCAGGCATTGTATAAAATACCTCAGTATTCTATACAATACTGGGTTTCTACAGGGAATGTATAAAATAATTTATTATTCTACACTTTACTTAGGAATTCTACACATAGTCCGTAGTCCAGGTATTGTATAGAATACCTTACATACCAATTTGGCAAAGTATTAAATGAAAGACAAAATAATCAAATCAATTTTTTTTTTTTCATTTTTATTGTTTCTGACATGTCTTTCCAAACAACACAAACATTTAAAAGTTTTAATCATATTTTATTTGAACGTTTTATTTTTGTTTGACATTTTAACTACATCAAATATTATAAAACATAGTAATTAGTAGTAGAAAGTCACATTGCTTAGTGCACCTACATTTTGAAAAGCCCTTGCCCGTGCATGTCGATTGTAAATTTGCAATGGAACAGAGAGAAATGCTACTCTATTCTATACAATGCAGAATTGCATTGTATAGAATACCTAGGTCGATAATAAAATAGAGTTTTTGTTATACATTGCCTGCACGTTTTAGGCATTGTATAGAATACGGTATTATACACATAGATGACGCGAATAGTAAGGATAAATCTACCTTTTTAATTAACATTATTATCATATCTCTGAGCCAGTAAATTTTGAATTAAAAACTAGTTAAATTAAACACAGAAATATAGAAAAATTCTTCCTTCAATCTGCTCTAATCTCTAGAAATTTGAATGGCAATTCAATTGTAGTCCAAAGTAGTATACAGCAAAATTTATTTAGTTCTGATGTTGAATATAGTTTTAAATTTCTTTGAGCAGTCTTTAAAGAAAAACGGAGTTTGGTACACAGTTAAACAATTTAATCTCAGGAACCTGTTCCCCGCCCTGCGCACGCCGCTCGAGCGGTTCCGTCGCCACCTATCCGAGTCATCGGAAGAGCTGGCGCCACTCAAAGTGTGGCAGATGCAAGCTCTCAGTATGCAAGCCGCGGCTGCCGTGGTCGATGCTCATGACTCCGGCGGCGATGAAGCGCTTAAAGTACTCACTTCTATAGCGCAAAACTTCCCCATGCAGGTGAGATACCAAAAACAATCGCAAACTTTTGTCCGTCTGCTTAAAAAAACCGAATGAAAGAGAGAAGAATATTTAGAGAAAAATTACAGAAAGTAATGATCATGGATTAAAATCATCATAGTTATTTGCACGGTTTTAATAATAGATCATTACACAATATTCTGAATTTCTCTCACTGACACTTCTTTTCTATCATTGACAGCTGCTGGAATTTTGATAAAATATGACAAAAATGGGTGCATGATCAAAAAGTGATTTTAAAAAGTAATGCTACTTTTTAAAATCAATTAAAGTCAGTAACAGCAGTTAGTAGAAATTGCTTAATATATTTATTCTTTATTTATATTATCATATTTATGCTTTATATATTCTAGTCACATTACATACTGTTTAGAAACACATCCACAATTTGCGGACCTACAAAACCCATTCTACCATCTCTGACACATTTCAGACGAAATCGCTCATCCACGTGAACGTTCCACGTTCGTTCCGCGATGAAGTCTTGTTCAACCAAGACATTTGGGCATCGTCGCTCGGGCTGCGGCCAGCAGAGTCTCTACTACTGGTGTCGGGAGCCCAGTACGATGCTGAGGAACTGGACGTGATGGCGCTGCTGGCTGCCTTGAGGGAGGATATCGGACCGATGAACACTTTGCATGGCCTTGGTGAGTTCTTCAGTAGATTTTTTTAAGTTAATGAATGTGGGCATTTCTCAGTTTACAACACCACATCCTATGCTCTTGTCTAAGCCTCCACCACTTTACTGGGGCATAAGTTTGACTTGATCGTGACTTAATTTTGCTTGACTGACTGTGACTATGACTTGTTTGACGCTTTTAATACTACGTAAACTTCGAGTAAAGGACTTCGTAAGCACGGTCATGAACATTTTAACCAAAAAAAACCACATTCTGTTCAAACAATTATTACGTCGCCTGAACTAACATTAACAGAGTTAGCTGTACTTCTGTTTAAATCTCGCAATAAAACGTGAGAGTATAACATGTTGTATATCATATTATTCCGTGGTACTTGGTTAGTGTTACAGGCGGCCCTAGTGAGGTCCCATGCTGTTATTGAAACGCCTACATTCTCGATAACTATAATTATTACAAGCTTTTATTTAACTTGCGATGTTTGTTGTTTGGGTCAATTCTTGCAAGCTGAATTAGTAACTGTTCTTCTAACCGATTTTTCTGAAATTTTGCATACACCTTTAGTTCTGGTGACAATACAACATTACATTATTTTCAAAATGGCCGCCGCCTCAAGATGGCAAATGGTGTATATTTTTTTGTCAATTCTTTTAATATGGGTATCAAATGAAAGAGCTTGAAGAATAGCAAACGATAAAGTTACATCACTCTAAATTCAATATGGCCGCCGCTAGTGGCCATATTGAACAATTGGTGGTTTACATTTTCTTTGCTAAGGCTAAAAGCTTTATTTTACTATTAACTTCTTTTTCTAATATTGAACCTTTTTCGCCCTTTCTTCCTGAAGGTCTATCCAAAAAGCTGATAAACAAAATGCTCTCCCTCGAACTTGGAGAAGCTTATACATGGGAGGAGTATGGATTGGATATCCGCGATACTGCAATCACGTGGCTCAACGACCTGGAGGTTGATGACCGCTACCGACGGTGGCCAGCGTCATACATGGAACTGCTTAGGCCAACATACCCTGGCATGCTGAGGAATTTGAGGAGGAACATCTATAACTATGTAAGTAAAACACATGCTAAAGACACCCTCTTTATGACGACGTAAAGGTGATGTTGTCCACTGCTAGCGAAAGTTTCAAGGTGCTATTCAATTCAACTATATTATCGATTTTCATATTATTAAGGATTTGGTTTCCCAAAAGCCTCAAAGACACATGGAAAAAAGCAACATAAGACGCAATGACCTTTTCCTTTCATGAGGCGGCAATCGCAATAGAACAGTTATTGTTTTTTGATCGAAATTCTTTGTGCATGTATGCACAAAGAATGCATGCTTGAATGTATGCTTTGTAATGTTCTTGGTTACTAGCTGCGCCCTGCGGTTTCCCCGTGTGTATTACTCCTTACATCATCAGCTATCTGCCAGTGAAAGTCCTGTCAAAACCGGTCCAGCCGATTTGGAGTTTATAACATACATACACACATAGCCTCTTATATTTAGATCACACTAAAGCGAGTAAACATCTGCAGGTGATAATAGCAGACCCCACATCGACTGCGTCCGGGCCGCCTCTACGGCTCGGCGAGACGCTGCTCAAGCATGCGACGCCCGTGCGGGTGGGGTTGGTTCTCGCGCCTACCACCGGCGACAAGGCCCTGGAAGCAGCCGTCAGGTCGGCGTTTAACTACGTAGCTCAAGAGAAGAATTCCAATAAGGAGGCGTATTACTTCCTCACTCAGGTGAGTTTTATGTTGTTTCTCGTATGTAATAAACCATTTCTTGTTTACCATTTCTATGTAAAAATTGGATCACATAAATATAACTGTTTTGACACCTATGTACCATATAAATTACCTAGTTTCACAGATTACTAAACTAGCTGCGACATTCCTTCAGGAACTATACGTAAAAGTGTCCAGGATAAAAAGGTTCCTATGTCCAACATGGAGGGGAGGTAATGCAAAACATTACATTGATTTGTGTTGTGAAACAAACACACAATTTTTCGCATTCATAATATTACTATGATGAGTAATATTACTATCAATATACACGTCGACCAAAAAGTGACAAGGACAACCTATGTAAAAGAAAATTAATTAAAATATTTTACTGGTGGCTCTGGTACATGAAAATGGGTATGTTTTTTTTTTGCTGCACCCTGTTTGATGTTGTTGAATGGGTCTTTTGAAATTATGGGAAGGTTTTATACATCACATTTTTCTCAAGTGTATTCTTTTTCCCAGCTTTTATTTAACTTGCCTTGTTAGTATGGGATAAATCTTGCAACTGAATTTTGAAACAGTTATCCGAACATATTGAGCTAAAATTTTACGTAAACGTTTAGTTTGGATGACAATGTTGTTGATTCTGTTGTATAATTATCTAAACTGAACTATATTTAACAGCTCTAAAATTATTGCCATCCTTCTATTTCATATTAAAATGAAAAGAGATAATTTAATTTTAGATAATTTCAGATAATTTTAGTCCTGTCAGGTTGATTTAGTTCAGTGGTAAGACAGAATCGACGCCATTGCATTAGCTAAGTGACGTCGTTCTAAATCCAATATGTCGGACTCCCAAAGATGGCGGACCAGTTATTTTTGTGCACCGCAATGATTTCACACTAAATTCAATATGCGGACGCCTAAAACATAGTCCGCCTTACTACAAAAGATTTAAGAACGCTTTAGACATGTGTTTAGCAGTTGTTTCACTGTGAAAAATAGTTTAAACACCTGTCTAAAGCGTTCTTAAATCTTTTGTAGTAAGACTGTATATATTTTTATTTAATTTGACCTAGTTTTACGACCATCTCATCTGATTGGAAGTGATGATGTGGTAGAAGGAGCATCCTTTATTAGTGAAACACTGCTGAAGAATCCTGGATACTTTTATGGAAAAAGATGCTGGCTTTCAATATGAAATCATGAAACTAAAAGTATTATTACTATTATGTTGTTTTTGTTACAGCTTTTAAACCCAACTAAAGACGAAGAAGCGTTATCAGTTGAGCTCGTCAAGAAACAACTGAAGAAATACGTGAGCTCCAATGGTAACGTAGACGACATAGTGGACCAGGATTCGGAGTACAATTTCGGTGGACACCTCGCAGCGGAGTTTGTGGTGAAAACAGGAAATGATAAATTCCCTCAGGTAAGCTTTAATGTGACAATTTGTACTACATACTGCTTAAAAACAAATGAATATAGTCGTGGGAAGTGGCTCATGTGTATTCGATTATAAGAAGCTGATCCTAAATAGAAAAATATGGAAGGAATTGGAAGATTTCTCCTAGGAGTGAGATGATATAAATTAAACATACGCGCACATTATACCGAGCCGAGCGGGCCAGGTCGCATCGCTATAATACCTTTCATAGATTGTATATGAAAATCCGACCCGCTGCGCTCATTTGCTCATTGCGTTGGGCATATTGTGCCCGTAAATTTAACCATAAGTAAACTCATACAAAAGACGTTATTTTCAAAAAAAAAATTACGCTACTACTGATTAATCCGTATTTCAAACAAACACACCCTCTAACATAAACATATACAATTTTACCATCTCCATTGCGACAATTGGCCAATCAATGCGAAGTAACTTCCATTCCAAGTTTCTTATTTGAAGAAATACTTGTTTATTTTCCGTTACATTTGATAACTATTATTTAACTGATAACCACTGACTTGACATAAATTATTATATTAAACTTGACACCGATAACAATATCTTATCACTGCAGAGTTTCTCTCCGATCTGTGAAGGAACGCTCGTATTGTATTGTTTCTTAAAAATTATAAACTTGGAACTGATTAAAATGGCATCTTCTTCAGAACTCCCAAGTTTGGACAAACTTATTTCCAATACTTTACAAGGCAAAGAGCTTGAAGAATATAACAGGATACACTACGGGAGAGCAGATAACCACACAATTCAAATAAAGAGCGAAAACGCAGACTTTGCTCTCGATAATAACTTTGAAGTGGTGGCGTATAACTTTCCAGCGAAAAATGAAGAAACAAGGAAACCCCGCATCGTGCGAGTGGGTGTGATTCAACATTCCATTGCAATTCCTACTGATGAGCCGATTTATAAACAACGGCAGACGATATTTGAGAAGACTAAAAACATTATAGAGTGCGCTGCAGCTGAAGGAGTCAACATTTTATGTTTACAAGAAGCCTGGAGCATGCCCTTCGTATTTTGCACCAGAGAAAAGCATCCGTGGTGCGAATTTGCTGAATCGGTGCTCAACGGTCCTAGCACAGTCTTTCTTAGCGAATTTGCGACGAAGTATAGAATGGTAATAGTATCCCCAATTCTGGAAAGAGATGAAATTCACGGTGACACTATTTGGAATACTGCTGTCGTCATAAACGAGTCTGGTAAAGTTATCGGAAAACATAGAAAGAATCACATTCCGAGAGTGGGGGACTTCAACGAATCTACTTACTATTACGAAGGGAATACAGGACACCCTGTATTTGATACGGTTTATGGAAAAGTTGCCATCAACATTTGTTACGGGCGTCATCACCCTCAAAACTGGCTGATGTTTGGGATCAACGGAGCTGAGATAGTGTTTAACCCTTCAGCTACTGTGGCCGGGCTGAGCGAGCATCTATGGGGTATCGAAGCCAGAAATGCAGCGATAGCTAACAGCTACTTCACTTGTGCGATCAACAGAGTGGGAACCGAGTCGTTCCCTAACGAGTTCACTTCTGGAGATGGAAAACCGGCACACAAAGAGTTTGGCCACTTTTATGGTTCTAGCTACATAACTGCTCCAGACGGCGCGAGGACACCTGGTCTGTCTAGAGTAAAAGATGGTTTGCTGATTGCACAAATGGATCTAAACCTGTGTCGCCAGATTAAAGATAAATGGGGCTTCACTATGACACAACGACTCGATCTGTACGCTGATAGCCTGAGTAAAGCTGTGAAGCATGATTATGAACCTCAGATTATAAGTAATATCAAGTGATGTTTTTATTTTACGTTAAAATGTTTTAGCTGTATTCAAATAAAATATAACCATATATTTACTCTTTATTGTTAAAATTTGTGTTTCATTTTACATGCAAATAAATCATTTCTTTCTTGCTATATCCCTACCTAGAAAATAATGGGAATCGCAACCATTTGTGACATAGACATTATGATGATTAGATTTCCAGTCTTTAAATATTACTAGTGACCCGCCCGCCCGGCTTCGCTCGGGTGTAATTTAAGTGCGAAGCCAGGGCGGGTCGCTAGTTATATGTATTTATAAACCTTCCGTGAAAATTTATCTAACTGATGGTGAAAACCGCATCAAAATCCGTTGCGTGGTTTAGGAGGAGTTAGTGGCCATACCGACAGACAGACTCGGAAAGCGACTTTACGCTCTCATTTGCTGTCATAATTCACATCTGCCGGGCGTCCCGTGACGGCCAACTTTTTAATTTTAAAACAAACAAAACAGTTTTTTTAAAACAAATACGTAACACATGCCCGGTTCGTAGGTTCTAATAAATGGCGTCCCGCTGACGGAGGAAGGCGCGACGCCGGTGACGTCATCGGTGGAAGTGCTGGAAGAAGCCCTCGTGTCGGCGCTGTCGCGGCACACGGGCCGGCTGCAGCGCGCCGTGTTCCGCTCCGAGCTCGCCGACTTCGACGATGCACTTGACTACCTCATGAAACAGCCACATATCATGCCGAGGTACTACTCTCTAGTCTAATATTGACGGAGTAATGTTATCGCAGAACGGTGTTGGAGGCGCTTGTGACGTCACAAAGGACGCGTGTAGCTAGCTCGCCGCGTATCGTTTGTAACCGACGATACAAACAAACAGGTGTTATAAGTTTAACGTGTGTGTCTGCTGTCTGTGGCATCGTAGCTCCCGAACGGATGAACCGATGTTGATTTAGTTTTTTTTGTTTAAAAAGTGTCTTGATCGAGATTGTTCTAAGCTACGATTCAAGAAAATCTATTCAGCCGTCTGAAGACCATCAGCTTTCTTGTCGGAAGTTTTTTAATTTTTGAAGTGAAAAAATCTTTATGCTCGTTGGGGAGCATCCATTAATTACGTGAGGTGATTTTGGCGATTTTTCTGCCCCAACCTGGTGAGTTGTCGTGAGATTTGGCTCGACCCCTCCCCTACGCGTTAATTTCACGTGAGATTTTTAAAGATGCGCATTTTTAGTATAGGTACGTTGTGTAGAATTAAACCATATTTTAGTGGAGAAAAATGTTTTACTTTATTTAACTAAGTTTCACGCAATTTTTACTTATTCTTGGGGGGGGGGGGGGGAATACGTGATTTTTGCCGAGTCCCCCCCCCCCCCCCCTCACCCCCACGAGAGATTGGGTGAGATTTAGGTCGACCCCCTTGCCCTCACGTAATTAATGGATGCCCCCTTGGGCACTTTTTGGGATAAGGAAAAAGCACTGAACTCGCATGACCCTCACGCTCAGATATTTAATACAGTGCCATCTCTTGTAGAATAGGTGAATTACTACTTAAGTTTTCACTTCTGATGTACAGTCCTACGACTGTTCTTTTATTTATAGTTGTGTGCAATTTTTCCAAATAATTAATCTACTTCCGTCAAACAGTTTTTTCAACAAAGTTTTTTCGCAAATGAGAACTACGTTTGTGGTGGTTGCGAAGGCAAAGCGTGGGATGCGGGGGTGCCCGCTTCGTGCGCTCACATTCCCTTCCCGCCGGCAAAATTAGCCAAATCTGTGAAAATGTAATGAAAAATATACATATTTTTTATTGAATAATTGACTTGCGCTTGACCGCCACCTCGCCTGATGTTAAGCGATGATGAGGTCTACGATGGAGCACGTTTGCCTAGAAGAAACCGATTCACTCGCAACTTGAAGACACCCAGATTGTAACTAGCGGGGCACAAATATTTGGCCATATAAATTTTTGTTTTTTTTTAGGTTGAACCGCCGTGTGCTCGGCGCAGAAGCATCTCAATACTTAGACATGACTGGAGTGCCGTCTTCTAAGGAATTATTTACTGAAGAGAAAGTACACAAGCTTTTACACCTTACAGGTGATAATTCGAACCTTATTTCTCAAATAATGTGGTAACAATTTACAGGTTGATTATAACCAGCTAGTGCCAGTGCACAGACTTTTATTACGATAGACACTGATGTAGTTGTATGAAAAGCATGCCGCATTTTTTTGTACCGTCGTGACGTCACGAGAGCAGTTTATTATTTTTATTGGTATTGAAATTAAATACTTCACGGATTTTATCGCGTGTATTTTTATCATCATCGTCATCATCATCATCAGCCAGAAGACGTCCACTGCTGAACATAGTCCCTCCTCCTTTAACCCGCACACTGAACGACAGCCTGCCATCTGCATCCAATGGATGCCCGAGACTCTCACAATGTCGTCGGTCCATCCAGTTCTGGTCTCTAGTGTCGCGTGTATTTTACATTATTTTAATTCCTGCCGTTAAAACCGGTATGTCCAAGAACCTCAAACTGGTAAAGACATAATAATATGCCATTCACCAACATGCACTCCGCAGCATGGTGGATTAGGACCCATTTTGAGAGAAGGCCTGTATCCCAGCAGTGGGACCATGTAAGGCTGATAATGATTGATGATGGTGATTGCCATCAAAGTGGCTATGCGTTACCGAAACAGTCAAATCTTCCATAAATCATTCCATAGTGAATATCTAATGTGACGTCACACTCATTCGTGACGTACGCCGTATTTACAGACTACACACACAATCGTGGTTTACGCTAACGCGGTCGTGTACGTTAACGCAACTAGAAAAACTCACACTAGGCCCACAGTTGTTGATGTTGATGCCAGCTTAAAAAAGATCTGTAATAAGGTTAGTTGTTTGCAGGTCGTGACGCTCTGGCCACCGCTTTACCCATCCTTAAGTACTTCAGGAAAGGAGGGGGCAAGCCAGAAAAGATATCTCAAACTATTTGGATAGCGGGCGACTTGAATGATGTGGAAACTAGAAAGCTGTTGAAAAATGCATTAATTTTTATGGTAAGTATTAACAAACATTTTAAGATTCCCCTGTTGAATGAGAAAAAAATAGTAGATTGTACGAGTGGTTAAAACAAACACCCTCGACTTAAATATCCGCCCTCGCCTTCGGTTCGGGCTGATAAACGTCTCGGCTAAAATGAGTTTTAACCACGAGTTATACACTCGGCTTTTCACTTTAATTGCGAGGAAATGAAACAGTGATATTGCAAGTAATATCGATAGTAGACTTAGGCTTCTATGGAGTTTAGGAACAACATAAAAATACTTGTTTTATTATATTATATCACATACCCACACTCGAGCACAATCACTAACACTTAATAAATAATAATCCACCATTACTACACATTACACATTTCCATTACACATTAACAATCGAAAATACACAATTTTAGGAAACAATAAAAAAATAATAATAAAAAAATACAATGAGACATTTTATTTATATTACACGGGAATTACAATGAGACATGTTGGCGCCAAAAGCAAAACACCGAAATTTAACAATGTTCTATTTTTTACTCGTTTTTTATCGCTCATTATTGTGCAGGCTAACACCATTACGAAAAAACAAAGCAAAGTAGTTGCAGTTTGCAGTTGGTGCAAAGTTGGCACAAAAACCTCTTTTTGTTCGACAAAAGTTATGTCGGGGTCTTTAATAATACCCTGTTATTATTAGAGACCGAAGGAAACTTCCTACATGTATTACAAACTGAACCTCTTTGAACAACTTTAAAGAGGTCCTGTATCATGCACGAACCAGAACAGTTCAGCACCTCTTTGAACAGTTTTAAAGAGTTTTAGTTTAGTTTTATGCACTAGACTAGTGCAAAAAAGTACTTTTTTGCCCTAGAGCATATAAAGCAGTTTTAGTCCGCTTACATCGGGCATAAAAAAGAACTTTACAAGCATGAGAAGCTAAAACATATTTTTACAACAAACAAATATATATTTTCATAAAACAAATGAATATGTGATATTATGTAAACAATTGAATAGGTGTTGTTGCCATTCGAGGGCAAAAATCTGAGAAGAAAAAAACTATCCACACCTATTTCAAACTATTTTATGTTTTAATTTAATTGCAGAAAGAATCGGGTGGCGTCCGCGTAGCGTTCATACCGAACGTGGACGGTGATTCTAACTCAGACCAGTCGCTCAACAAGGTTGTACTGGCAGCACTGCATATGCTTGAACCGCACGTCGCTACGGATTATGTTGCCAGGCTGCTGGAAACCGAAGGTTGCCATGAGAGGCAGGATTGCGAGATTTTGGTAAGTCAACGTTTCGGTACCGTAATCTAAACGTTTGACACAATACATCTACAGGGTTACGCAGAAATGTACAAAGCCGAAAGAAGTTCATAGTACCCATCATTATGAACAATTTTACTATGGGACCAACCCAGAACTCGTGAAAAAAATATCAGCTGTTCCTTACATTTGTAGAGTGTGAATGACCTTTTTAAATAAAAAAAATAAATAAATAAATATTCGGGACATTTTTTCACACACGGTCATCTGACCCCAAACTAAGCAAAGCTTGTGATATGGCTGCCAGAGACTGATATACATACATATATAGTTTTAAATACATACTTAAATAGATAGAAACAACCAGATATAGAACAAACACAAATGTTCATCACACAAATGTTTGTCCTAGGCGGGAATCGAACCCACGCCCCCAAGCTCAGAAGGCAGGTTCACTACCAACTGGACCAACGGGCTATCTATAGAACAGCTGATATTTTTTGCGATTTCAGGTTGGCTCAGATGTTTAGTTGTGAAAAGATAATAGGACAGAGAGGCAAGCAGTGAAAAAGGGGCGCGCAAGGCCACCACCACATGCCCACTCAATGCAAGCGGAAAAGAGAGGATAGTAGGGACTGCCCCCTTTTTGAAAATCATCCAGCAGGTTAAGGGGGCATACAGCAGTGGGGCACATTAGTGGGGCTGTAATGGGGTTTTAATGGAGTAAAATTTTATGTATGTTATGGTGATGTAACTTTGTGAATATGCTAAGGATACAGAAATAATAAACACGTGTTTTATATTTCTCTGAAATCAAGGAAATTACGATTCCTTTATGATGCGGTTAAAACGCGGGGCGGTACTCATAATACGTATTGTAAAGTGTGTATAATGTACTTTTAACAGCCGGAGTTAGTCCCTGCCCTGCACAAATACGAGTGGGTATTAAAAGCGACGCGAGTACTCTGCGCGCGAAGCCTAAAACTTCGCACTGGCGCGCGTGCCGTCGTGCACAACACACGCGTCGTCGGTCCGCTAGACAATACTGAACAGTTCACTGTAGAAGACTTCCAGCTGCTTGAGAGGTTCAGCAGCCAAGTCTACGGCGACAAACTATCAGAACTGTTGGACGCTAAGAAGAAATCGAAGCCTAATAATGAACTTCTCGAGGATGATGGTAAGTGCTACAGGCTCCTTTGTAAGTTCTGAATGAATGTGAAAATGAGACTAGCTGCTGTCTTATGTTTTCTTCAGTGTCATAGAAATGAGTACATTTAACTTTGCCCTCATTCCAATGTCATTCATCCACATTAATTTTGTGATCCGTGGTTACCTCGAGCGCTCAAGTTACGTACAAAGATCTAAATTTAAATACCAGACTAGAGTGTGTTCCAATTTCCAGTTCACTTTGTCTTCAGACAATATAGCAACACCCTGTAACGGTATTTCGTTCTTCCACTGTTTAGTAGATTTAGTAGAAGAAGAAGAAGACTACGACGTGATCAATCTATCTCCAGAGGATCGTTTGAAGATGATCTCAGTGCTGGCGTCTCGCGCTCCGCGCACGCGGACTCCGCTGCCGACGGGGCTCCGCACCGAGCACTCGCTTGTCGAGCTGCCGCCTTTGTTCGAAAACGAGGCCGCTGTTGAAGTAAGCTAGTTACTTTTACTTGTCACTATCATACACAACAAACTGTATTGTTTTATCAGCATATTATTTAAATGTTGTACGAAACATTTTGGTGTGTGTACAAAATTGAACTCGTCAGGCCTGAATTTTGTGCACCAAGCTACTAAGACGGGCGACGTATGCAGCTTGGTACTGCCATACCCGCATCTCGCCCTTCACATCTCGCACGCTGGCTCTGTCGTTGGACGACTGTATGGATTTATAGACTGTGCTCCTGAATAGTGAAAGAATTAATGCAATTTTATCGTAGAGAGAGAAAGGTAATAAAAAATAAATAAATACTTTTGGGACATTTTTGCACACACGGTCATCTGATCCCAAACTAAGCAAAGCTTGATTAATTAGCGTATAGCTATGAGATAGCAATAATTTTTGGTAAAATTGTAAATTTTCCTGTAAAATATGATATTAGACTAAATCGGACCTAACACGAAAGATAATCAACAACAATAAGTAATTCATACAAGACTATTCAGTAATGGACTCGAAAATCAAAACTTACGTGTGAAAGGTTATATTTTCATGTTTTCGTTCCGTGCGGCTTTTACAACCTAAAATACAGCAGTTCACCAATAGCAAAGGTCAGATTTACAAGAACTCACTATAAACCAGCAGGTAAAAAGGTTAAAAATACATTTAATAAAGTACAAGCACAAAAATACCGAAAACTAAATTTTCGCGACCGGTTTGTCTGCCCCAAAGCTTAATCGGGGCAGACAAACTGGACGAAACGAATCGCATACGCCAGTAAGGGACAACAAATATAATCTTTGTCCTGCTCACTCTCACGAAGTTGTTCATATACGTTATCTCACTTTCGTAATTATTATTATGTTAAGAGCGAGTCTATACCTATCCTAATATTTCATAACCATACAATAGCCGTAGAGTTGGGAAACAGCAGAAATTGGCGCTAATTATCATGGTTTGTGTCTCTGCAGATAGTGGCGGTGGTGGACCCGGCGTCGCTGGCGGCGCAGCGCGTGGCGCCGCTGCTACTGGTGCTGCGGCGCGTCGTCAACTGCCGCCTCAAGCTGTTCCTCAACCCGCAGGACAAGAACTCAGACATGCCGCTCAAAAGGTACCCCTTAATACGCATCACTGTATTGTTGTCCACAAAGTGCCCGGGATTTTCCTTCCACGAGTTTTCCCGCCAAATAGTATTCTATGATATTAAAAACTTTCATACTTTCGTGATTTGAACACATGTTTAAATGTCTATCATTATTTTATTTAGGTACAAACAGGTACCTTTTGCTCGACGTTGTGTGTGTTCGCGTGTGTGTATATGTATGTCTGCCTGTGGCATCGTAGCTCCCAAACGGCAGAACCGACTTGGATTTTTTTCTTTGTTTGAAAGGTTTCTTGATCTAGAGTGCTCTTAGATATGATTAAAAAAAATCTAAGCATTTACGACATTACGATCCGACAAAAAACCGTAGTCGGGAAAAAAAACTTTGTTTTGTCATTTATTTATATTACATGGGAATTACTCAACGGGAATTTTGTTTTGTCAGTTTCTACCGCTACGTCCTGGAGCCCGAGTTGCAGTTCACGTCGAGTGGCGCGGCGACCGGCGGCGCTATAGCTCGCTTCTCTCGGCTGCCGCACGCACCGCTGCTCTCGATGGAGCTGCGCACGCCGCCCAACTGGCTCGTCGAGTGCGTCAAGTCTGTCTACGATCTGGACAACATCCGCCTGGCAGACGTCGACACTGTCGTGCACAGGTAACTCGTACAAAAATACAAATACAATAGTATTTGTTGTGCTAGGATGCATATTTTGAGTGCTTGGTATTGAATTCAGAGCAGGCGAAGGACTCTTAAGATTGAAGAAAGTAGTTCAATTGGCATGTTACTCAAATAAAATTTGCAGCCGAGTGGAACATTACTTTTCTTCTCACCTTGGTGAGGAAAAAGTATTTTAAGTTAAGATAACGAAAGAGTCAAACTATTTGAGATTCTATTCAATGAGGTTGGAAACTTTTAAACTGAAAAATGTGATGACAATAATTTGTCACGTTTGAATTTCGAATATACTTTCCGCGCTAGCGACTTCTGTATGCAGATTTTAAACGATAAAAAAAGACTTTCCTTGCTGGTGAGGTAAGAAAAATTGTTGTGGCATAATGAAATGTACATCTACAGCGTTTCATCCCAGAGGCTCCTAAACTAGTCAGAGACTATGTGCCGGGAGCCAAAACAATGCTATGTAGACACTGCACATCAAATTATTAACTAGCTAAGTACCGACGACGTAATTTTTTACAAATAAAAACTGAGTTCGAATGGTTTATTCATTAGTAATAAAATAATAGTAAGCTTGCAATTTTTTACACCTTTACAAATGTTACATTGAACATTTTATCACTTCCGTTCCACTCACTAATTCTTCAACAAACAAACAGTCTGTATAAATTAAATATTAGAAATAAAGAAAATATCGTAAAAGATATAATCAGTTATATCTTAGACCACTGCTAGACCTGGCCCTTTCCTAAGGCATACCACTCTGCCCGGCACAAACTCCAACAATTCCAATAACATTAATTTGTTTCTCATCGGGAGTTTTGAAGAGCTAACATCGTCCCGAGTAAATCTTCTGTTTATTCATTCTTTGTTTTTATTTATCAGTGAATTCGAGCTCGAGTACTTATTGCTGGAAGGGCACGCATGGGACACCGCGCTGGGCACTCCGCCGCGAGGTTTACAGCTGGTGCTGGGCTCGCGCGACAACCCTGAACTCATGGACACCATCGTGATGGCGAACTTGGGCTACTTCCAGCTGAAGGCTAACCCTGGCGCATGGATACTGCGCCTGAGGCCGGGCCGATCGGATGAGATATACGAAATTGTTGGGTGAGTGTGGTTTCAGGCGAACACATTTTTCATCTTATTTTATCCTCGTGGGTTAACCATCATGGAGTCTATTAGAGGAATAGACTCCCTGATCACTAAACATTAGTTATTGTTTGAAAATAATGCCTGATCATGGATATTTATTAGTAGATGAGATTAACCTTCATCTGCCTTGTAATGACGTCATCATTGGCATTATATTGAGCTTGTTCCATGCCATATAAAAAAAGAAGAAAGCAAAATCTCAATAGTGACATAGACAGACGAGAAAGTTTTAGTATTATACAGTTTTGGCAAAAAACATTATAACATTCTGCCGATGGTGACGTCTTCGCGTATAAAAATTGCGAAATCTTAAAATCTATTTTAAATAGATAATTACCGCAAGAAATACAAATATGTTAAAAAAGGTATCTTAAAAGTGTTGAAGAAAGAAACTTGTCGTAGAATATATTGGTTAAAAAAAATACCGTCCCCATTGCTTAATGATTGGTAATTCAGTGTGATCACGTAGCGTCCAGTAGCGACCTAAATAGTCTAAAGACGCCCAATCTGCTTCTTTACCCTGTTGTAGTACAAGGGTTTTTACTGAGTAGTAACTTTAGTTTGAAATCCTTGTTAGCTCTTTAGTTCTATGGACCTTATATGTTTTTTTAGACACGAAAACACAGACACACCAGCAGGCAGCGAAGATATTCAAGTGCTAATGAGCTCATTCAGAAGTCACGTGATCAAACTGCGAGTCAGCAAGAAACCGGACAAGCAAAACCTCGACCTACTTGTAGAAAACGACGACAAGAACTCTGGCGGCATTTGGAACTCTATTGCAAGGTAATAGAAAAAAAAAACAGCAAAACGATCTCTGAGAAAAGTTGCTCACATAAATCCTTGGAGTCAAACGTGATTTAATTAAAATTTTTATTCAAATTCAATTTTTCTCAGCCTGAGTCGTCCCACTTTTGGACATACCTCCATTTCTTCCACCCATTCCTGTCTTTCGCCAAGTTCGGCCAATCGGCATAGAAGACGCGGATCGTTACACCACCTCGTATGAGGCTGATCAGGGTGTCGTCGGCCATCTGTAGGCCCTCACTGAGTGACAATCTTGTCTAGTGCATGCGGATCACGTGACCTGCCTAGTTTCATTTCAGTTCGGGGGTCGGTCCTCCTCTTTCTTGAGTGAATTGTCGCGTTGGAACTCGCTCTGTTCTTTTGATGCCGAGAATACTGCTCTCCATTGCCCTCTAGCAAAGCTTCAGTTTGAGCTTCTGACGTTTAGTCAAAATCATGGCTGAACAGCGTAGGTTAGGAAGGCCAGGGGCCTTACGGACAACAGCTATTTCGGCACCAAACTAACGTTAGATCCGCTCAGTTGGAAAATCACGCGACCGCAAACAGTATCTGGGCGCGTTAAGGTTCATGTTCGCGTGATTTTCCAACTGAGCGGTTCTAACGTTAGTTTGGTGCCGCAATAGCTGTTGTCCGTACGGCCCCAGGATACACACGGCGTATGTTAAATGTGATATACCGGGTGTAAGGTAAATGCACAAAAGGCCGAAACGCTATTATACTTTATACTTGTTGTTTTAGCGGTTTAATATTTTGCGAACCAGATTGATTGATTGATTGATTGATTGATTGATTAACTCTTTATTGTTCACACCATGAAATTTGATACAGAGGACAAAAAACTCTTAAAAACTAGTGTAACAACTGGCGGCCTTATCGCTAAAAGCGATCTCTTCCAGGCAACCTTAGAATGGAAAGGATTTATAGAAGACGTAGAAGACGGGGTGTGCAATAGAGGATCGACTATAAATTTTTTACTGCAATGTAAGACGTATATAACTCGGGGTCAATGCACCGCGTAGGTACAAAAACGCGCGTTGCGTGCGGAGGTCGTTCGTTGACTTCTAGCGTCAGCTAGATATGTTATTTGCATTACATTACATAACAAAACTATTTTTTTCTTTCTATAATAACAGTGTATGTATTGCAAAAATGCAAAAAAAAAAATTATAAAATTGCGTATTTTTTTTTCAATGATCACCAGTCTTAGTTTTAGGGAGCGTTTCCCTTACACACGGTATCATCATCATCATCATCATCATCATTTCAGCCATAGGACGTCCACTGCTGGACATAGGCCTCCCCCATCGATCTCCAAAAGGGCTGGTTGGAAGCGGCCTGCATCCAGCGTTTCCCTGCGGTCTCTTTTAGGTCGTCTGTTCATCTTGTCATACACACGGTATATGTTACCAAAATCATAATAAAAAGATAAGGGTAGCCAGTACACTTCATTAGCTTTAGTTGTTATTAGTGCCGATTTTATTTTATCATTCTATGAACTAAAAATTTGGATCCTGTCGCCTTTGTAAATTGTCCTAAAATTAATAAGACAGATTTTAAACCTATCACATCTAATTTAGCTTAGATAATAATAAAAGAAGAGGAGTGGAAGAAAGAAAGGCCTTTAATAAATAGATTAAACAAAAATAAAAAAAGGTATAACAAAATTTACGTTTTTACCTAGTAAAACACACAATGAACACTGAAAACACTGAACAACCTGTAATGAACACTTTTTTGGTTCTTAGACTTGTAATTAATGCATAAAGATTTTTAAACAAAAACTCATTTTTAAACACTGCATATCGCTTCGTCTCAGCTCATTCGGCGGCGGCGAGGAGGCGGAAGCCCAAGACGAGACAATCAACGTGTTTTCAGTGGCCTCGGGACATCTCTACGAGCGGTTCCTACGCATTATGATGATGTCAGTACTGAAGAACACGAAGTCGCCGGTCAAGTTCTGGTTTTTGAAGAACTATTTGAGTCCATCACTCAAGGTATGCATTCAGTTCTTTTTTCGGACTATCTGTTGTTGCCGGACAGTCCATTGGTGCCAGCCTAGCCCGTGGATCCGAACTGCCTGAAGTAGATGTTGGGATGGTCCGTCCATGCCGTACAGTCCATTGGTGCAGGTATGCCTGGTAAATCCGCACTGTCCTGTGGTGCCAGACAGTCCATTGGTGCTGGTCTGCCAGGTGGATCCGGACTATCCTGTGATGCCGGACAGTCCATTAGTGCCGGTCTGCCTGGTGGTGCCAGCACTGGTGGTGAAGCCGTTACCACTTTTGATGGAGCTGGTCTGTATTGTGTGACATCTGCACTGGTGGGAGTTCATCAGGGTTGTCACACCCTTGCTGTGGGGTTGAAAGACACACTCGACACAGACTAATATCTCGACTCCGCCTAACATAACATTCAAAATTTCTTTAAAAATTAGCCCATGGTGGCTAAATCTTGACAGAATTTCAGTTTTAACTTCTAGAACCCTTTTTCTATGCACACTCACTCATCATACACAAGTCAACAAGCCGGCTTTCTGTCGTTGACCATAACTAAGTTTGGTGTAATCATTGACTACATTCATGCTTCAGGCTCTATGAATACATATAATATGAACAGAAGAAAGGAAAACCATCCTATGCGTAATAAGTGCTGTAAATTTGAAAAAAAATATGGTCCTCATTATTAATTCCAAGGCCAGCCAGGCCAGCCCAGCTAGAGTGGGGCAAGCGCCCCCCCAAACGTTAGATAAGAATATTGTAATTGATGTCTTTATCAACAGGATAGTCTGCCTTTCATGGCACAAGAATACGGTTTCCAATACGAACTGGTGCAGTACCAGTGGCCGAGATGGTTACAAAAGCAGCGTGACAGGCAACGCACCATCTGGGGATACAAAATTCTCTTCCTCGATGTACTGTTCCCTCTACATGTCAAAAAGATCATATTCGTTGATGCTGATCAGGTAAATATAAACTTTAAACATGGGAAATATGGTTAGTTTTCATTTATTTATGTACAACTTAAAATCACTGTGTGATATAGGCACATCAGTCTATGCTGCTCGCCTATCATCAAATAAATAAATAAAATAAAGTTTAGTCGCATGGGCAGGTTGTTTCCAACCTTATGACTTCACAAATAACGTGTAAATAAGTTTGTTCGTCTTGCAGATTGTTCGAGCTGACTTGAAGGAATTGGTAGACTTTGATTTAGGAGGCGCGCCATATGGATACACGCCGTTCTGTGATAGCAGGAAGGAGATGGAAGGTTTCAGGTTAGGAATTAAACATTGGTGTTTTATGAACAGCTACGCGTTTTGACCACTAATCACCTGATATTATGACTTCAGAGATATCATAATAATACTATGCGGAAGAGTGTTTATTTCTATATTACCATTTCTTAAGAGAGCAAAACGGATGATTTGAAGACACCCAGATTGGAAAAGTACTCCATGTCGTCACGTTGTAGTGCGGGCGTTTTTCGGAACTAGGCCATCTATATGCCCTTTTTGCGTGAAGCGGCTTCAACTAGTTCAACCATTCGGTCTCCTCCAGGAAACCCAGCAGCTCGCTGACACCGGCGCAGGCTTCCCGTAGCGTCCTCGGTGACCCGAGGACATTAAAAGTACTCCACTGTGGCCACGTGATTCTATTGCAAAATTCTATGTGAACTATTGAAACCTTGAAAGATAGAAGTTGAAGTCAATAAAAAAACATTCTCATGTTTTTTGTGCTAGGTTCTGGAAGCAAGGCTACTGGCGCAACCACCTGCAAGGGCGCAGTTACCACATCAGCGCATTGTACGTGGTGGATTTGAAGAGGTTCCGTCGTATTGCGGCCGGCGACCGACTGCGCGGACAGTACCAGGCGCTCAGCCAGGACCCTAACAGCTTGTCTAATTTGGGTAAAGCTTCTACAAAACTTTTCTCTCTTAGCGCTCCGCCCTGCACCGCTTCGACAACACTCTGGTGGTTGCGGCAAGAAACTGGCACTCTAGTCTCCTGCATCGTACATGGAGACCGTACCACACGCCCATTACTTAATTTTAATATTTTATTTATTTGTCAATGCTTACTGTTTACTTTCTAAATTAGTGTATATGGATGTAAATCTGGAATAAAACATTTTCATTTCATTTTCATTAGCAAGGCGCAACCATCTTGTATGGCACCACATTAGAGCATCATATGTGGTGGATTTGAAGCGATTCCGGTACCTAACCTAATATAAGGCTTCTACAGAACTATTATTATAATCAAATATAAAACATAAGAAACTGCTAACAATGTAACGTTATAGTATTACAGTCCGGCCGCTGCGAGAGAATGCGTCGTGACAGCTGCAATAACATTGTATAAAATCAGAATGAAATCCTTTTCTTTTAATATCGTACTGAAGTAGTGTCTACTAGTTACGAGTACAATCTTACGTTCAAAAAGCTATTAAAAGTGACCAGAATTTACTGTTATCTCTTAAGTTTTTACAATGTTTATGGCAACTGTCAGACACATTCTTTCAGCTGCCGCACTTTAAATGTGAATTTTCAATAAGTGACAATACAATTTTTTTGTATTTATCTTAATATAACATATCAAATAAAGATTTTTTTGTTTTATATCTGTTGACGAAGTAAAATGGTAAAACCGAAAAATTTCCATGTTGCTATTTTACTTCGTCAAATACTTTATTTGGGTATGTTATGTTAGACACCTTCTTTATACTTTCATCTTTATTCTTCTTTATGTTACTTAAAAAAAAAGTTTTGCATGTTATGATAAACAGCAAAACGTGGTTTTTTAACTTTTTAAAGATTCATACTTAACTAAAAAAAAAACTAGACATGTTGTTGTATGTTCTTAGAGTCGTCAGCTGTTACAATACATACTATATAAAAGATCGTTTATTATGCACAACTTAAAAGGGTTCCCGTCGGCAGTTCTTTCGCTCGCACTTTATTGAAGATATAAAACTACAAGTGTATTGTGTACAAACAATTAAGTATGTACTGTGCACAACTTAAAAAACAGAAAATTAACGAAAATTAAATAAAATACTATAAACTAAAACATTATAATTTTTGTATTATTTTTATATTTTAATTGTGTGATTTTATTATTGTCAAATTATGTAATTTATTATGTTATGGGTGTTATAGCCTGAAATAAATGAATTTTTATTTAGTTATTTTTAGTTTAGCGATTTTTTTATAGTATTCGTTAAGTTTCTGTTTTTCAAGTTGTGCACAATACATACTTAATTGTTTGTACACAATATTCTCTGTAATAATTTTATATCTTCAATAATGTGCGAGCGAGAGAACTGCAGACGGGAACCCTCTTAACCTTTGACCGTATCTTGCAGACCAAGATTTGCCGAACAACATGATTCACCAAGTGGCCATCAAGTCGCTGCCGCAGGAGTGGCTCTGGTGCGAGACCTGGTGTGACGAGAACTCCAAAAAATTCGCTAAGACCATCGATTTGGTGAGTCCAGCACATACTTGCTCAGCCGTTGAGAAAACAAATTGGATATGGTGACCTTTTCTTGCCAAGCAGGTAATAGGAAACTGGTAAATGATGACGTAGTAGAACTCTGCAAACCATCAGCGATGGGAGTGCGAGACTACAGCGTCGTCACACCGAAAAAGAAAATGCAGAATCTGTGGGATAAGAAAAATTCCTGCTTTCCCAATGATTGGCAGGAAGATCACTAACAATCTATTGAAATTGCAAGGACAGGTCATCGCCTGCTAGTAGGCCTTTTACCTTTTGAACCGATTTCAAAAAGTATGTTCTCATTTTGGCTGTTTTTTTTTGTTGGTCGATTTTAATGTTTTTTTTATGGAATACGTTATACTTCAAGGGTACCTCGTAAGGGTTGGAAATTGGCGAATGAATCCCATTTATTGAAATTCCCGTGAAGTCAGTGGTTTAAAAAAAAAAAACATTTACCTACGCAGTTGCAATCGATGGTTCTGCTTTGAATTGCATTTATACTGGACACGTATACGACTGGCGTGATGTTCTGTAAATTAATGTTTTTTGTACGTAGTCGTAGGTTTGTGATGGATGATCGTGGAATAAATAATAAAAAACCCACATAACTAAAACCTAATCTGGAGCCTTATGATCGTCAGTGCAACAACCCGATGACGAAAGAAGCGAAGCTGTCGGCTGCGATGCGCATCGTCCCGGAGTGGACGGAGTACGACAACGAGATCAAGGCGCTCCAGGCGCGCGTGCGCCGCGGCCTCTACCAGGCGCAGGACAGCGAACAGGTAACTAAACTTGAACAATCAACAAACCAGGCACTAGGTACAGTAGGTACTTGTGAGGAAGACTGAAGCCGGGTCTCCTGCGACAAAAATCTAATAAACTAAACTAATAAAACATGTTTAGATAACATCAGACTTATTATGGATGTCCGTTCGTGATCCGGGTTGCGACCACGGTCGCGTGTCAATTTCAATGGTCATTTTGTCAAGCGAAGCAATTCAAGTTAAACACGAATTTAAAACATCCACGACGTAGGCTTGTGTCACCCACGTGACCTTTGCGTCTCGGAATAGCATACCTGGCAGAGTGTATTATACCAGGCGATTGACTGTAGGCGAAATTTTGTTTGGGGACTGAGTTATAATCGTTTTCCTAACTAATATTATAAAAGCGTAAGTAACTCTTTCTCTCTAACTGTTCGCTTTTCACGACTAAATGGCTAGACCGATCTTAAAGAAATTTGGCAGGATGATAGTGTACATCATAAGGACAGACATAGGGTACTTTCCCCCCCAGAAGATGCGGAAAATCGCGGGTAACACCGCGGTATTCAGCTAGTTCTAGTTAAATACCTTGTTCGTAAAACTACACTTAATCGCGCAGTAGCGAAATTATAGCTGTATCAGAGTCCTTGTGATTGCAGTCCGCATGCAAATGCTAGTAATCACCGTAACGATGGAGAGTAGATCGACTAGACCGGGAATAAAATCTCTGCTGCGACCATTCCTCATACCACCACAAATGCAAACCTCTTTCTACAAATAATAATCTCTATAAAAGTGTCAGGGAAAGTTTTAGAAATAGAAGCCCGGTAGAACTCCAGGTCACCGATCTAGACTTCTAGCTGGCATAATATATTACCTACAAAATGCGTTCACATCGATACATAATATTTTATACTAACCTTTTATGATATGTATTTTACTATTGTTTTTTTTCTCTTTCTGCAGGAAATCGAAAGTCTTCCCGACGACACCGAAAACGTAGTCAAACCAAGTAAGTTGAATTGTTACTATCATTTGACAATATTATACTATTACGTGTAGCAAAACTGCACCTCCCAAATACATTGTCCCTGCCGAAGAACCCAGGCCATAAAGAACCATAGCCCACTTCGAAAACCCTGAACCGACTTCGGTCCCAAGTGGGCCAAAGTCGGGATGACATGGCAAAGTGGGGTTATATAAAGAGCTCTGATACCGAATGTCTTTGTGGTGTGAACCCTCAGACAATGTCACATTTGATGGACTGTGCAGCGTGTCCTACAACCTGCACACTAGACGACCTTAATGAAGCCACGGAGAGTGCCGTTGGGAAGGCAAAATTTTGGTCCAAAAACTTAATTTAAAACAAATAATTTACGAAACATCGACTCGAAAGAAGATACTGCTACGTGCGCTTATAGGCTTTGTCAAAAATAGGATGATAATTTAGGCAGGTCACGCCCAAGAAGCTTCGTATTTTTTCCGGTAAATGTCGTACTTCATTTATGGGTACCGCCCACTTAGTGAAGTGCCACGCATAATGAACTACCACAGACTATCGGAAATCTGTATCGATATAAAAAAAATCTGAATATATAGGTAACCATATTATTTTTGTAAATATTAAAGTTATTTGGAATTGTCTAGCGCGCAATTACTTCATATGTAAAAAACTATTACTTATACAAGAATGATTTATTTTTTTCAGCATAAACAATAACCATGCAACTATCTATTCCAAGTACTATGAGAATAATATCGATGATCGAATAGGTTCATTAACGATTATATACTACCTCATCCTTATTGTGAGGTGTCAAAATTATCATCTTATTTTTGACAAAGCTAGCTATTTTTCAAAACTTAGAAGAAGATTAACAGATTTATTGTTTGCTTGTTTCAGAAGAAAAACACACGGAGTTATGATTGATAGCATGGAGTAATATAATACTTTACGTTTTATTAATAGTCAATTTGTAAAGTGTCACGGGGTGATAGTTTCGGCACTTACCACTTTATGATATTCTGGATTTTTCTTCATCAAACAAATATTTGTAAAACTTGCTATTGTATGATGAATGTGAGAAGCAAAATTAACCTTTCTCGGGTTTTTTCTATTTAATTATATAAGATAAAAGTTCTCTACATGGGCACACCGTTTTCTTTGAATAAAACTTTGATCATTGTGGTTCGAGGACAGTAAAAGTGGCTGTATATTATATTGAATTAGCCGCGCCCCGCGGTTTCACCCGCGTGTATTCATCGTGTAACATCAGCTATCCAGTGAAAGTCCCGTCAATATCGGACCAGCCGTTTTGGAGTACATAAAGAACATACACACATCGATTTTTATATATTATTATATAGATATCAAATTCCCGACTTGCTTTACTTTTGTGAAAACCTGAAATACTTACAGTATGTTTGTTGGGATTTCAAAAAATATAATTATATAGGAAATTCTAACTGCTGTATATAAGCAATTAGATTTTTCTATATAATTATATTTTTATGAAGTTTCATAACAGTCATATTACATAGTATGGTTGTAAAAAAATCTCAAAATCACCTGATGTCCGGAGCACTGTTAAAAGGTTCTAATAAAGCTTCAAGTCACTCTTAATTTGTAGCTAGAGTGAATTCAGCTGTGGTATAACTTACTAAGTTCTCGATTTCTAAGCATAGCCTTTATTTTTACAGTTATTTTACAGTTTTTTCATAAGATATACATTTGGTACGCTTCAAATGTAAATATTACCATATATTACGCAGTTTGATTAAATGTTTATCAATTAGAAGTTAAATGTATGAAATGATTGCAGTATGCCATACTTCTAAAAGCATAAATCTAGATACGTGCTCTTATTTAGATAAGTTACAAAACTATAGTTCAATATGAAACATCCTTTATTAATTTTCCTATTTCTATGATTTTGTTAACATTATTTTGTTGTGATTTAAGAAAAAGTATGTGATTTTGTTTAGTCGATAAGTATGATTTTCCACATTGATTGAATAGGTGTTATTTTTACATTTGCAATATTTAATGGGATTGTGCGTGCTGTACATAGCTTGTTAGAGAACGTCTCTCAATCGAGCAGATAGTAACATTGTGTGTGTTTAAATGAAAGTAAACGATCGACACTTAGACTTATGTGATTGGCGTATTAGAACATCGCACTATGGCGCTACCACAACTATTTGTTCGACGCGATCGATGAATTAACATACAGATGATTTAACAGTTGAAAGCGATAGATTGTAATTTTTACGCCGCGCTTAATCGATTATGTTGATTGGAGTGATCGATCTCACGTAAATCGAGCTATGGTAGCACCATTGCGAGGGTATGCAAAGGACAACTGACAAATTCCTCATGCACAGATACATATTTCAATTTATTAATTAGTAAATACCATTTAAACTATAGTTCACCGAAATAACAGAGCAAGCTTAACCACTTGTTTTGAGTGTGTTAACAATACGCAGTTAAATAAATAATCACCATGTTAAATGTCCGTAAAATTGGACCTTAATACCTATTTCTAAAAGTTGAATGTTTCATGTAATATAAAATACCACTTAACCAATAGACAGCAAGTATATCAGTGTAAGTACATTATTTTGCTGAAAATAAACTGCGAATTCCAAAATGAGTTTTTTTATTTATAGTTTGGCGTAGAGCAGCGGCGAGACAGACATCACCTTTATTTGCAAGTCTATTGTGAAGGGCAAATAAAACGCAAATGTCTAAGGTATATGTTTTTATTTACATTGATATTATAAATATTTCTATGGTAAACGTTCGTCGATCGTAGGTAAGTATTCAAGTTTCGGTCCCAGTATTACGGGCTGAAACTTGAATACGTACTTACGATCGATCAGTTCGAAAATGGCTGGGTTTGAAATATAAATACCTGTTTTATACCTATACTCTCCTCTATCGTTCCCGAATACGGATATAGTAGGTAAAAATATACCTAAAACCAAACGTTGCGAAAACAAAATTCCCCGATGTGCCGTTTGCACTATTGACTTGCACCATTAATGGTGCAAACGTAACTAACGTTTTCACCTTGTACCGTATGCACCATTGACTTGCATCAATACGACTGAAACCAAACACTTGTTGTTTGACACAAACACAAGGCTTGTTTTTCGTCGCGTACCGAAAGTTGCTTGAATAATGCCTAGCGAAATCAAGCCTAGGCAAAAATCAACCGAGCGCTACCGAAGCTCCTTTAGCCTATTAAACGAACCCGTTGTTTTTTAGTAAAGTCATATTCATTCTTAGCTTGAAATAGTCATACTCACATACATGTCTAGAATGTTCGAGCTACAGAATATAAATATTATGTAACTATTCAAAATATGCACTACCACTAAATACATCTACATCAATAGTTAATCTCTAGCCCTACTAAGTCAAAAACAATACACACTCCTAATATTAAAAGATCAAAGAGTACACGTCATTAAAAGCCGTTATATACACAGCAAACTTATAACTAAATATAAGTAAATAAGTTATATTTATATCTGACGAAGCGGATAGATAAAAAAGGTTTTGTGCTCAACTATATACAGCGTTTCTACTAAACTACAATTATTGTCGATACTTAACGGCCTAAAACACTAACAAGCAAAATGAACACTTCCAGAATGTCTTATTTAGAGGTAAGTATTATTAGAAGTGACACATTTCAATTCTCTCGAGGGCCTTATTCGCATTAACGTCGAATAAGTAACTTGTTCGTCGTTGTATAATTATTAAACTTGATAGAGGTGCTAATGGAGGCTCGAATTATCTCAAAAGAAACATACCTACTTAGGTTCATAACAAGGAATAAATATGTAAAGTAGAGATCGTCTAAACAGCGCGCCATTTTTACGCACTACTTAATGCTTGTCTAGCATTGGAGAGATCACCGCTCAAAAAGGTCCGAACCAATAGACTAACATGTGCATTTTAGCCTTATTTTTGTTGCCAGGTAAATTGTTCTAATGACGGTTGCCTGGAAGAGATCGCTTTAAGCGATTAGGCCGCCTGTTAAAAGCCTAGATAATATTTTTCATTGTTATGTTTATGTTATCCTTGTTTTGTGGTATTTTAATAAAGAGTCATTGTATTGTATTGTATGAAATAGGATTTAAATTAGTTTGTCGATATTTCTAAATATAACCTCCTCTTTTGGATGTCGGCTAAAAATATGTAGCTTTACTTGAGTACTCGGATTTTTCGTGAATTTTGTCCTAAGCCTTCGAAACTATCAACATTTGAACACATGCCCTTGTTTGTGTTTATGTTGTTGCAAAAGGTTTAAATTTCAATGTACGATTACACCCGATAGGCTATCATAAACTTCCATGTGTTTATAACCCTCGTAATTTCAGTTGTGATGATCTCTACTCACCTAGATAAAATAGTTTATTTCTATGTCTTATTCTCAACTAGGTATACCTAGAAGTTATAGTCGAACGTCAGGATCTTGAAAAAACAATTAACCAATTAACAATTAATTTTCTGTACTGTATTAAATACAGTACAGAATTTGGCTTGTGTGTGCGTATGCACATTGCTCATGTCAAAAATGGACACGAGAAACTGTTAGGTTTGATATTGTTCTTTATCATTTCTATAGCCGTCTTGTAGTTATTTTTTGGATAATGCGGCTTATTCCCAAATGGGTCCAAGCCATTGTTCTCCGAAAATTAAGTTTTCATACATTATTCCCATCGAGGTCCAAGAAATTAAAAAAATAAATGACTCGCCTACGTTTAAAAATATACGATTAGCATTCTAAGTACAATCTTGCGATGCATTAGTAGTCTAAAGTTGTCTAAAACTAAACTACGCTACACACTTCATTTCTATTTTAAGACAAATTATTACTCAATATCGCGATGACTAGTTTACGTGCTATTTACCTAAAGTTACCCATAATATAATTTGTTTGAACCATTTTCTTTGGTTTTGTGTTACGTTCGAAGAAGAGAAATATTATTTGAGCATATTTTAATGGAATGTGCAATTGAGCCACCAAAAACAAAAATAGGTAAAAGTGAATCTGTATTGTAAACGAGAGTGAAAAGGTTACCTACTTCATGTTCATATCAGCTAAAATATTATAACAGTAAACAGGCCGGTACCTAGTGGCTAATGAAGCCCATAAATACAGATGCGGGTTTTGCGTGATGGTAAACTAGGTAGGTACACGCGTGCGGACTGCAGCGACCTACCATCGAGATAAGATAAACAAAAAAATACGTATCGAAGGATACCCTTGGTTAAAACTATTAAATCTGATATAACAGTAGCAACATTTCTGTGTTGGAGCAGGATACAGATAATTAAAATTTCTAGAATCATCAGAATCAATACTAATTATTAACAGTAACCGTAGGCCTAAAGACAAGGGTCTTTGACCAGTGTGTGTTGCCAGTGATGACATATGGTAAGACGTGGTCCTTAACTGCTGGCTTTTTGTAAAAATTCAGCGGGCAATGTGGCATAACCGATGGGGAGGAAAGGTTCTTGAATGGAGACCACGAACCGGAAGACGCAGCGTAGGCGTGTCCACTAGATGGACCGACGACATTGTGTAAGTCGAGGGCATCCAGATGCAATGACAATGGATGCAGATGACAGGCTGTCGTTCAGTGTAAGGGGGAGGCCGATGTTCAGCAGTGGACATCATCGGGCTGATTATGATTATTTAGGCGAGTTGTCTATGATGTGAATGGCGGAACATTAACTAAGTAGGTACTTCGGCGATAGTAGTTTGTGGAGTGGGCTAGTAAGGGAGTGGGTGGTGGCGGCGTGGAGTTCAGTTGCAGTAGTGGTCCTCGGTGGTGAGGCGGCAGAGCTGGCAGTCGACGCGGCAGCACCAGTGGTAGCGGCAGTGGCAGCGCTCCAGGCGCGACGAGCGCACGGCGCGCCGCCCGCGGCCGCAGCACAGCCGCGCGCAGCCGCCCGCCGCGCTGCCTAGGGTCGCGTTGCATTTCCTACCAAACAACGGAAATATTTTAACTTTTGAAAAGCCATAAGATTCGTGTTATATTGCCAATAGTTGTAAAAATAAACTGTATAAGTTGACCAAGGCCGGAGTCCGGAGTCCGTGGTGTTGCATCAGAAAAGTTTCAAAGAAAGCATCAATGAGGGAAACGTAAAACAGGAGAAACTAAAGCGAATCTACCAGTTTTGCTAAATTGTTAAAAATTTACTAGAAAATTTGCTAGCCACAATTAAGGGTAACAACATTTATATTTCTCCCTCCCAGGGGTAACATGAAACACTCCAAGTACCTACTTAGATGCGTTTTCGATTTTATGTCTGAAAATAATGATGAACAAACCTACCACTTACCACAGAAGACTAGCAGGTATAGGCTTTGTTATTACGTTCATAAATAATTACAATTTGTTTTTGAAAATATCGGTGGTTCAGTGTCTGTGGGTACAACGACTAAATACATGTACTTAAGTATGTATATTTGATGATGATGATATAGAAAAATGGAACTTATCAAGATGTTTCCGATTTAATAGTCAAATTTTGAAAATGTGATGTTCACTACACCTCAAAAAACAAGCATTAGCACCTGGGTATATGGCCTCGTTTTTACGTACAAATGACAATTTAATTTTTAAAGTGTCGGTGGATACAATTACTTTCTATAACTTATCTAGTCTGTGGGTGGATATGACGAGTAAATTATGTATGTAAATGTTTTTTTTTGTGTTACCTGCCATGCGTGCCGAGTGATCCGGCGGCGGGGTCGGGCTCGCAGTAGTCGGGGCTGGGCGTGACGTAGGTGAGCCTGGGGCGCGCGCGGCGGCGGCGCGGGCGTAGCGCGGCAGCTCGGCCCGCCTCCGCCGCCAGCGCGGCCGCAACGCGCGCCAGCGGTGGCAGCGCGCGCCAGCACGTGCGCACCGAGCACGACCCCGACACGCCGTGACACGTGCACTTTGTGCGCATGCCGGACGACACCGCCTGACACACCAACACCATTGCATGTTTAGCTTTTAAACAGATAGGTCGTTCCGTTAAAATACCCCATTTCTTAACAGCCACTTGAATCCTTGGAAGGATCTACCGACACACGCCATTTCTTCAACATCCTCTTTTCGAGGGGATTCTATGCACTTTAACTGCATCGCACTGCAGCCAGATGTTTCTTACACGAAAAGCCTATGATTGGTATAATGCGGACAAATAACGTTTCGCCTTCATATATAGGCTGTATAGCTCGCCACTAAAGGCTTCCTTGTGTCGTGATTTCATGAAACACACACACCAACTTAGTAGCTTTACCTAGTCTGTGTAACAGCCAGGTCCAGAAATGATATGATATTCATCATTCAGTCTGCCTGGCCGGGAATTAAACCCGAGGCCTCCGGCGCAGAAAATAGATCGTCATCATTATCATCATTTCAGCCGTAGGACGTCCACTGCTGGACATAGGCCTCGTCCATCGATCTCCAAAAGGGCCGATTGGAAGCGGCCTGCATCCAGCGTTTCCCTGCGGTCTCTTTTAGGTCGTCTGTACATCTTGTAGGTGGGCGCAGAAAATAGATACGCTGGAAAAAATGGTTCTCCTGAATGTTGATGTCGCTTAGATAAAACCAGCAAAGTGCGAGTCGGGCTCACGCACTGAGGGTTCCATACCCCACATAACTTGTTAGCTACTAAAGTACAAAACATAGTGCAAAAATACAACATCCCATTAGCGCCCAGGCGGTCACGCATCCAAATACCGGCCGCGCCCGACGTTGCTTCACTTCGGTGATCGTACGAGAACCGGTGGTGAACAGAAATTTGATACCGACTCGCACTTGGCCATTATTTATTATTGGTTGTACACTATACACTACTAGTACACTAGTGGTATACTAGTGTGTACTATAATCATGCTAGGTTTGACACTTGTACGTAATACCGTTTTTACATTAGAGCTAATACAAAATACGTTTGTTGTTTATGTCCCTTTAATTAATCCGCCGTAACATTACATATTCTGTGAACATTTCAACTGGCTATCTATTACGGTTCGAAAGATACACCCATTAATAGGTAGGACAGACGGAGAGACAGACAGACATCGTAGACTTAGTAATGAGGTCCCGTTTTTACCCTTTGGGTAAGGTACCCTAATAAGAGATGGTGGCTGACCGGTAGGTAGTAAAACCGGCACTGCATGTAGTCTTACAATCTGACGGTTCGATCCTCGGCCCCGCACCAATATTTAGTAGTTAAATAAATTATGTGCAGTTTCGATGCCATCGGTCAAAAACGGTGAAGGAAAAACATCGTGAGGAAACCGGTATGTTCAAGAACCTGAAAAGATCTAAGTTTTTTTTTATTAATAATTAATTGGCTTGCCTTTGACCGCCAACTTGCAAATGCCTGGGGCCTTACGGACAACTGCTATTGCGGCACCAAACTAACGTTAAATCCGCTCAGTTGGAAAATCACGCGACCGCAAACCGTATCAAGGCGCGTTAAGGTTTACGTTCGCGTGATTTTCCAACTGAGCGGATTTAACGATAGTTTGGTGACGCAATAGCAGTTGTCCGTAAGGCCCCAGTATGGTGGATTAGGGCCGATCCTCTCTCTCTCTCTGAGAGAAGGCCTGAGTCCCCGCAGTGGGAACATGATAAGCTGATAATGATGATGATATAATGATTCTATTTAATCCCATACGAGTTAAATACTTTTCTATAGTAAGGTAAAACTTTGTATAAAAACATCGTTAAGAAACAGGGCTTTGATGCTATGACTGTAACTCTTTTCGTATCGTTCATAATTACCTTCCGTCCGAACCGGCCGTTGATGAGGTTGGCCATGGCGATGAGAGGGCGCAGCTTCTCGAGCCGCGTGCGAAGATCCACCTGTGGGTCGAAGCGCGGGTCGTCAGCCGCCATCCGGTACTCGATGTTGCGGTACCTGGACCCTCGGTCTTCTATGTCGAACCTGCACGGTATACACGAATAAGCACATCCTCTGGATACCAACGAAACACACTATATATACAGTATTGTATCTATTTATACCTACATTATACTCATGATGAGTATCATCATCATCATCATCAGCCAGAAGACGTCCACTGCTGAACATAGGCCTCCCCCTTTAACCTCCACACTGAACGACAGCCTGCCTTTTGCATCCACTGGATGCCAGCGACTCTTACTATGTCGTCGGTCCATCTAGTGGGAGGTCTACCTACGCTGCGTCTTCCGATTCGTGGTCTCCACTCAAGAACCTTTCTTCCCCATCGGTTATCGGTTCTCCGAGCGATGTGGCCTGCCCATTGCCACTTCAACTTGCAAATTTTAACAGCTATGTCGGTGACTTTGGTTCTTTGGCGAATATCCACGTTTTGGATTCTATCGCGCAAAGAAACTCCGAGCATAGCTCTCTCCATGATGAGTATAACCCTGTATAAACAGATACAATACCGTAATACTCTCATCATTATGAACAACTTTTACTATGGGACCAAACTTGATATTGCGAAAAAAATATCAGCTATATATTCCACTAATTTTGTCGAGTGTCAATGACCGTTTTCTATGGAACAGCCGATAATATTTTCGCGATTTCAGTGTTGCTCCCTAATAAAACTTGCTATAGGGGTTTGCTAGCAGCCATTGAAGAGTTCCCCTATCGAACTCCTGGCTCCATCATCAGATCTGTTTGACGTTCCCTAATATAGTATTTGTCATCCAGATTACATATAGGTAGGTACTTGTAAAGTTGCAAATTGATACGATAATTAACTAGAAATATATTGTAAATTAACGATAATTGACGTCCAAGATTTGTTTACATAGACATTGATATGGCGCCCCCTGAAATTGGCGTCTTCTCTCTATTAATAATCGATAACGATAATATTAGAACGATAGTTATAATTTGAGATTGAATTTGGAATAAATCGGTTTTGTCTAGGGAAACGTGCTCCATCGTAGGCCGCATCATCGATGTCAAGTGAGATGGCGATGTGAGGCGAGATGGCTGTAAAGAGCAAGCCCTTCTTTCAATAAAAAAAAACTACAGAACGCCGTTACAAAATAAAATACAAGCATTATACTCATGTTCACCATTGCGGTACATAGTAAATCGACCGATCTTGCTGTAGATAGGTACATGTCACACAAAAACAACGTAAAGCGTCAACACAGCAGCAGTTTTTATCGTCGACACTGATATATCGTGGTCGCCGCTCGGCCATGCAAAAAACAAATGTTGGTAAGTAGGTACCTATACGCTCACTGCATGTGGGATGTTTTTTTAAACAAGGGTCGTATACAAGAAGTGCTAACAGCTAGTGCTGGGCATTTTGCCAATTCCAGCGCGAGTTTATCGTACCTTGATCTAGATCTGAACCGTTTCCTTGTCGGCCGTCCGCGGCGCGGCGATCGAGGCAAGCGTTTTCGTCCCCGACGTCCTTTCCGGCCTTTCTTCGGTACCATGGTGACGTTGGCTGGCGCCGGCTGGTCGTCCACCAAAATGACATTTGGCGGCACTGTCGTCGGTTCTAACGTGGTCGTGGTCGTTGGCAGTTCGGTTGTGGTCATATCTATTTCGAATAGTTCTTCGATTTTCCCATCACGGATGTCCATTTCATGCGTGTCTAGGAACTGTTTGGCAAACCTGAAAATTGGGAGTTTCTTAAAAGAGACGTTATAGTAAAAGGCAGATATGTAGGTATCTACTCTATCCAAGACACTGAAAAAACAAGTTAAAATTTTACTTTTATACTTACATGTCTTTTTAACCCTCGATGCAAACAGAACCTAAACTTGTTAAAAGTTTAAGTACTTATTGTATGTGTGTCTGTCTGTAGCATCCTAGCATCGTAGCACCCAAACGGCTGAACTAATTTTGATTGGGTTGTTTTTTTTATAATAGTAGGCTTGCGTTTGGCCGCCAGCTCGCCTGATGTTAAACGATGATGTGGTCTACGATGGGTCTACGACGGGTTTTCACACTCGGGATTTTCAGGATAAAAATCCGTCGCCAAGATCTTTTAAAAAAAATAGTAGATAGGCTTGCGCTTGGCCGCCATCTCGCCTGATGTTAAGCGACGATGCGGTCTACGATGGAGCACGCTTACCTAGAAGAAACCTATTCACTCTCGACTTGAAGACACCCAGATTGTAACCTAAGTGGAAAACCCATCATCATCATCATCATCATCAGCCAGAAGACGTCCACTGCTGAACATAGGCCTCCCCCTTTAACCTCCACACTGAACGACAGCCTGCCTTTTGCATCCACTGGATGCCAGCGACTCTTACTATGTCGTCGGTCCATCTAGTGGGAGGTCTACCTACGCTGCGTCTTCCGGTTCGTGGTCTCCACTCAAGAACCTTTCTTCCCCATCGGTTATCGGTTCTCCGAGCGATGTGGCCTGCCCATTGCCACTTCAACTTGCAAATTTTAACAGCTATGTCGGTGACTTTGGTTCTTTGGCGAATATCCACGTTTCGGATTCTATCGCGCAAAGAAACTCCGAGCATAGCTCTCTCCATTGCCCGCTGTGTGACTCTGAGCCTTTCCAAAAGGCCAACAGTTAAGGACCACGTCTCAGTACCATATGTCATCACTGGCAACACACACTGGTCAAAGACCCTTGTCTTTAGGCACTGTGGTATCTTGGACGAGAAGATGTCACGCAATTTCCCGAACGCTGCCCATCCGAGTTGGATTCTTCGGGCGACCTCTTTGCCTAAGTTGGACTTACCTAACTGAACAATCTGTCCAAGATAGGTGTAATGGTCAACAACTTCGAGAGTATCGTTCCCAACGACTACCGGCACGGGTTCAACATGGACATTGGACATGATTTTTGTCTTGTCCATGTTCATTTTAAGACCCACCTGTTGGGAAAGGCTACTGAGGTCGCTGAGCATCGTATTTAGGTCCTCCAGCGACTCTGCCATGATGACTATATCATCGGCAAAACGAAGGTGAGTGATGTATTCGCCATTGATGTTGATGCCTAATCCGTTCCAGTCCAAGAGCTTGAAAACGTCCTCCAATGCGTTTGTGAACAGTTTCGGAGAGATAACATCTCCCTGTCTCACGCCTTTCTGCAATTGGATTGGTTCCGTGCTCTCGTCCTGTAATCGGATCGACATGGTGGCGTTTCTATACAAACACTTCAACACTTCGATATACCTATAGTCGATATGACAACGCTGGAGGGACTGTAATACTGCCCAGGTCTCGATGGAATCAAAGGCTTTCTCATAGTCCACAAACGCCAGGCATAATGGCCGATTATACTCCTCGGTCTTCTGTATAATCTGGCGGAGGGTGTGTATGTGGTCTATGGTGCTCCAGCCTTTACGGAAACCGGCTTGTTCGGGAGGCTGAAAGTCATCAAACCTGCTTTCGAGACGGTTCGTAATGACTCTAGAGAACAACTTGTACACATGGCTCAGGAGTGAGATGGGTCTATAATTCTTCAATAAGGTGTTATCACCTTTTTTGAAGAAGAGAAAAGTTTGGAAAACCCAATCAGGCAGCAAATTCCACAGACTAGTAGTTCGCACAATAAATGTAACGATGTGTGAACCTAATGCCTTACCACAATGCAAAAATATGTCTAACCTCTCTGCCCACTGGAAGTTATCGCCACAGCCGCCCCACTTGAACCGTGCGTGTGGTTCCGCGGGCGTGACGTGCGCCTGGCGCGGTGGCCGTGGCGGTGCGCGCGGGGGCGCTGCGCATGAGCACGCTGGCAGAGCGCCCGCCGCGCACGCGCGCGCCACCGACCACGCTAGCGCCGCCGCAGACATTGCGTACACGTAAGCTTGCTCTCGAGTGCCTGCAAATATAACTCAATTGTTGGCCGAGCGAAGCAAAGGTCTATAAAAATATGACTCGAATTCATGGCATGATGGCCCGGAACATATCTAAGTGACGTGAAACGTTATCAAATTTTAAACGTCCGCCACCTTTCCCTATAAGTACCGGAACACCGCGGGTGGGTGTAAATTTTGACAGCGACAAGACAAGTGACTTGGGTTTACCCATAATACCTACCTACTACCCAAAAGGTATCATGGTTACTTAGCATGGTTATACCTACCTACTTACACACATTCATTATCGTTCAACGAAACAAATGTGAAGAAAAGAAAAGATAAGGGAAATAAAATATACGTGGTGTTATTTTAGACGACGGACATATTCGAAAATATTTTTTTTAGTCCGCGTTTGACCACCAACTCGCCTTTTGGTAAGCGACGATGTGGTCGAAGACGAAGCACGCAGACATAGAAGATATTTATTCACTCTGGCCTTGAAAAAGCCCAGATTATATCTCTCATGAAACAAGGAACTTTTGCTTTGGGAACATTGAAATCGCGGTAAAAATCAGCTGTTCCAAACACTTCGCTGAGTTTTCTATAAAAAAACGGGGCTTTTTCGCGGTACCAGGGTTGGGCCCAACGTAAACTTTGTTTATAATGATGAGTAGGTACAATGATATCCTCGAATATGTCCATCGTCTAGAGATACGCCCGGACGTAGGTATACGGTATTTGTATAAGTATAGGTACGTACTTACGATCTACGATTCAATCATCAGTTTCCCTACAAACTTTTATAATTGTTATTATAAAAGTTTGTAGGGAAACTGATGAAAAGGTAACCAAAAAACCAAAACCAAACCTAACCTGCCTTAACCTTAACTTAACCTTAACTTTTGGTAACCTGCCTAAGGTTACCAAAGTTAAAATGTTCAACTTCACTCAAATTATTAATTTAAGCTTTCATTAAAATTATCTTATTGGCAGTAAAATGATTTGATGAGGTAATTTTTCGTACAGGCTTGAGCCACTTTTATGTGAGTAGAACTACGTAAGATAAGTAACGTATTACGACCTTCGAATTTTATTTTAGTCGAAGTTTACGACATGATTTTTAATTAGATTTATTATTTTGGTAGGACCTTAAAAACATAGTTACTTGCTGGTAAACAAAGAAACAAATTGAATCGTAGAGCAAAAACTAAATTTAGGTAGGTACTTACAAATTTAATAATTTATGTCAGGCAATATTTAAATAAATAAAAGAAATTAAATTAATGTAAAATCCGTATATTATAAAGAAATATATTAATTACGATTGTAACGGTTTCTCTACTTTTACTTCGCTCATTATGTTATGTTTCTACAGTTCCCCCTCTCATCTCGCCGGTTGAGGAATAGTGGATGTAACTTCATAGGATTAGTGACACATCGGCATTCGACGTATTTATGTAAGTAGGTAAGTATAGGTACCTCCAAGACTTGGGGATAAAACCGGCATTAATTGACGCAGCTGCTCGGGGTAGCAAAGTTGCGTTTGAATATTTTCAATAGGATTTTTATAATGACAATTATTTTAAACAATATTTTTTTTATATATAAAAGGTGATGTGTGTATGTAGGTATATGTATGTTCCCCTTGGACTTCAAAACGGCTGGAGCTATTTTGACGGGACTTTCACTGGCAGATAGCTGAGTTTATAAGGAGTGATCCAAGTGGGTGAAGCGACGGGTATATTACTATAGCTATATATTGATGTAAAACTATGTTCAAAATATTTACTACCTAATTAGATATAATATTATGAACAAAATAGTCCTTAGTTTTTTTTTCTCCATCAGTGAATTTACTATAGGTATCTTCAATAATGAGGAAATGCGCAAGCTATTCGCTTTTAGCTTTTATGTGTATACTGTTGTTTGTTATGCGGACGCGGCCTACTTTAATCCATTAAAATATTAGCAGTGCTGATGAGCTATTCTTCATTCAGGGATGCCGTAATCGTTTTTAATCCCAATCTGATCGCGATAAAGCCCGCACACGGTCCGCGTGGACTTCGAGAAACAATGGCTCGTCAGAGTTATCGGTCGGACATAAATCGCCGGAGCGCGCCTCACTGCACCACCGCTCCACCGGCGCTTATCTGAACGAAGCCCGCGGAGCGCCCTGCAAGGGCTCCCTTGATTCACGCGTGTAATTAAATCTTTTGTCAGAGCCCACCACTGATCACATTGTAAGACGAACCTTCGATTGGCTCTCATTCAACTGATAAACGTTGAAAAGTTGCCGCCCATCAATAAAGATTTGGGGTTGATTTACGAGTATGTTGCTTATTCAGCATCGACTTTACTGTGACTATTTGACTTTACTTTACAGTTTTAAAGGAGCAGTTACACGGGCAATTTAAATGACATCACGTAACATCAAGCCATTTAGGTACTGCAATGCCAACATGTACAGACGAGCTAATAGAGACCGCAGGGAAACTTTGAAACTAAGCAATACCTACATCCAATTAATTCATATTGGCGACATGTAGCAATAAATTATATTTATGGGGCAATTAGAGACAATATTGTGAAGAAATGTACATAGCAGATTGTTCCACTAATTGTTCCACTATCCCCCGTGACTGTTTCCGAACAATGATTGCTGAAAATTGCCCGTGAAACAGCGCCTACTTACCTAAGTACTCGTACCTATAGTATAGAATGAATTAAAAAGCCGCCCCAGATAAATGAACTGCTTTTTATGGACGTAGGTATAAAACATCGCAAGTAATTTTACAAAACATTACAAAGTTTCCAACTAAATTAGATAAAGAATGTAGAATCATGTTGAGGTATCGTAAAATTATACAAGCACTTATTTAACTAGGTACTTCGGGGTCTTAATGAAAAGTTATTCGCTCTTCGCGTTCATTATACCCGAGGAGTCCGCAGACTTTACTCGCTTCGTAAAACTTTTAATTAAAATGTATCGAGTCGGGAGCACTTCAGATTCCTAACGCTCTTGTAGTAGCCGACGAAGTTCCATGTCAATTAATTTCCTAAAGTGGGCAGACGGACACCGAAACGGTAACCAAAAACAATGGTTCCGTAGTCGGCCGCCAGCATCCGGCCCGCGCCCGGCGCCGCTCGCTGCCAACTACACAATGTCGCCGACCATGCTAAAGCTAGAAAAACTTCCCCATTGTTCGTCTTCTTTCCTATTCCTAACTTTTAGTTGTTTTTCAACGTCTTGTACGAGTATAACTCTGATTGTGAGCGACTGGCGTGGAAAAGGAAAATACTTCTCTATCTTTAGATACCTATTGATGTATAAAACAAATGCCACCGCATTATTTTTTTGGGGAAGTAGGGTAAATGGCGTAGCAACGAGCTATTTATTTTGATTTCCGGGAAAGAGACCTGACCTGACATCATTATTCCGTAAAGATCAATAGCAAAGAGCAGTCACGTCACGATAGTCACGAGGACGAAGACGGCGCGTAATGTAAAGACGGGACGGGCGTACTTCCATGGAGTTTCCGTGCCGGCTCGCGGCTCGCGGGGCATCGCGTGACGTCTTCGGTTATTTAATAAGGCTCTTCGGCATCAATACCGACATTTTACGCTTTTGGCTCGTTACATCGCCCGAGGGAGGTACTAAACGAAAGAACAATAAAGCTATTTGGAAAGAATGAAACAATAGAATAATTTAAAAGTTAATTACCCGCGAAGCGATAAATATACGTGGATTTGACATGTAAATAAAAAGAGAGTACTCGATGCGGAACGAGGCAGCGAGCGCCACTGAAAGAAAGGGCCCGCGTCGTCACGGCGGCCGCGCCCGCACAATGCAACGGCCATGATTTTAAAAGACTGCAAACTTGGCTCCTCTTGATCTTTTATTTACTTAACGACAGAAAATCCAAATAGCTCTACCAGACGAAACGGAAATTGTATGTACGTTGAATAATTTTAAACGTAGTTGATTTGAGAGAAAAGGACTCCTGGGGCCTTACGGACAACAGCTAATTGCGGCACCTAGCCCGCTCAGTTGGAAAATCACGCGAACGTGTACCTTATCGCGTGCAGATACGGTTTGCGGTCGCGTGATTTTCCAACTGAGCGGATTAGGTGCCGCAATTAGCTGTTGTCCGTAAGGCCCCTGGGGCTTCAACGAAATGTGGGCCGAACAATAAAATTACCGCCAATGCTTACCTATACTTACTCAAAAATACAAAAAAAAAAACTCATAAAACGCCAATAGTACTTTCCCGAAACATTACAAACATTTATTTAAAAATATGCATAAATATTTTGGCGTAACTTTCACATTGCATTAAAACGTTGCCAAACAACCAAACTCGAAAAAAAAAACAACAGATTGCTACGGCTTAATTGTACAGGACACCCCCTGAAAATGACAATTATTAACCGACTTCGAAAAGGAGGAGGTTATCAATTCGACTGTATGTTGTTTTTTTTTTTTGTTTGTAAATTCTGAATAGCCTCTGCGCATTCGCCTCGTTTTATTGGTAACATTGGTTTTCCATATAAAATGAAAATTAAATATTCAAACTTTTGTTTCATATTGAAATATTGTACTTACGCACTTTCAAGATAATCAGAGAAGACCAAAATTGGCCACCAATTACTCTAGCAACGGTCGAAGCCTAATATTTTCGAAGAAGAGAGTTCTTTAAGTGATGAACACATTAAATGCCATGTTTTTGGGAAAAAAAACGTACCTACCTAAAAGGCGGCGGTGCTGTAGATGTGACTAGGCCGGCCGGTCTAGGCGCATGCCATGCTCTGGGTCAAAATACCTTGCGCTAAACTTGCATGTGCGTGCAGTTACCTGTGAGTAGGTCTGGTGTGAATCTTGGTGCGAGCTCGATGGAGGAGCAGTTCCAGCGTTCGCCGTGGTGGGCAGCTAGACAGGCGGCGCGGGCGAGGCGCGCGGCCGCAGCCACGTGCGGCATGGCGGCGGGTTGGCGGCGGCACGTGCGTGCCTGCCCGGCCCGCAGCGCGCCGCCCGCGCGCGCCGCCCAGCACTCGCGCTCCGTCCAGTTGCCTTCACTCTCGTGCAGAGCGCTGCAACAACACATTCACCACATAACATACACCGCAGTGTCCATCCATCCCATACACATTATAATAACATTGTACAGATATTAATGTATATTATCACGGGACGGGTATATGTTATCAAGAGATCAGTTGCGATAGATGGAGTAGAGTCGTTTTACTGCAAATAGTGGAAAAGAAAAGCCACTTTTCCAACCTAGATAGGATGGCTGGGTGGGATGTGTGGAATAGCCAGCCTGAAACTTTCTATAAATTTTATATAAGTAAAAAATAGGAAAAACTTACAATTGAGCCTAGAGCTTAAAATTGAGAATTAGTAGTTCTAAATGAAAAAAAGTCTGTTCATAATTATTGAAAGTTTTTCTTATTTAGAGCTATGCTTTTAGGTACTTACTTAGGTGCTTATTTTAAGTTATTGGAACTTAAAATAAGCAGGATAAAAAGAATTAAAGACGTCACTATAATTACGGTATTTTTTATTTATATATTAGTACGTATTATTTTAATTATGCATAAGTAATTAAAAGTACGTATGCAAATATGAAGTTTCATAGTTGAAACTGACTGAACAAAACTAACCTACCATGCCTACATAAACACTGTTTCGATATTAATGTTACCATAATATTCTTTGCGAATGTGTATTTTATTGTACATACAATTCCGGAATCTATACTTAATACAATCATTTGGTCCGTTTGCTTCCATAGTCCGAGGTACTTGTTTGTGGTGGATCTGGTCGTCTCGCGGAGTCCGGTCGCTGGCCGCGCTGGAACGCTTCACACATTTCGTACAAATAGTTGGGAAGGAAGTCCGTCGCCTCGCCGTCTCTACGGCGTAGCAAGCGATACGCTTCGCGCAGCGTAGGCTTCGGCGTGAGCCGTAGCTCTAGCTCTACGGCGGTGGGGAAATGCGCCGCTAACGAGTACACGATCTCGAGGTCGGATGGCGGTGGGTTCAAGTGCCGGTAATTGGACACTTTGTGCAGGAAGTACTCGGACATGCACATCCGAGAGCCGGACTCATCGAACTTGCCGAGCTTCAGGTCGTAAAGTACCGACTTCTGCCTGTCGGGTCCCCAGAACTCCTGCTCGAACGCCTTGTAGAATCCCTCGACGTTTTTGAACTCCGTACGGAAGCACCGCGCCCACATCAGCGGGACTCCTTCCAGGCAGGATATTATGAACGGCAGCTGCTTGTCCTCGGCCATGCTGAGTTCGGCGATGTAGTACTTCACGCTCTCTATGAAGTCCATGGGATGCGTGTCGCCGTTGTCATCGTAATGGGGCCGTTTATTTATTGACGCGATTATCCATTCACTGAGATTTTCCGTCGACAGTTGTATAGTGGGTCTGCGATTATCGTTTCTTTCGTCATCGATTTCCACAATTTTTGGCGTACTGTCATATCGTGACACGGAGGGTTTATCGAGGCCTTCATCGGATTTACCCAAATTAGGTAGCGACATGTGGCTGCGGAGTCGCGAGGATGGCATGTCGCGGTATATGTCTTCATGGCTCGGGAACCGAACGCCGAACCCGAGCGAAGTCGGTTTGTACTTAGAGCTTGTGTACAGATATGATTCCATCTTAGATGATTCTGCTGGAATTGGCTCTTTTTTGGAACCGGATAATTTGTCCACCATTTCAGAGAGATTTGTTACGGAAGACTTGATTTGGCGCAAGTCAACGAACAAGCTCATCCTATCGCTCGATGAGATCTTATTATCTTCACCGCTACAGCCGGGACATATTTTCATTGAGATGATTTATCTGTCTTGTTATGCCATCACTGCAACAAAGCATTGCTACATTAGATTCACTTTTACATTATAAATTTATGCTTTGTGAATATTTTCTATATCAATAAAAAGTATTGTGTATCACTGAAGCTGACAATAATTTATTAACTAATTATTTAACAATTATTATCTTGCTATTTTAAAAACAAATTGATGAAAACTTAAAATATAACTGAAGCAGTTTATGTGCAACTCTAAATTCAGATAACTACAACATACAAACGTTAATAATTACAATAAGGATGCTCTTATTTAAAGGTATCCGGGTGGGACGGATTTAGGGGAGGGCAACCGGATCTTCAGCGGGCGCCTCCACAAGATAAAATGGAGGAGGGATTTTTTTAGGTATAATTTTCTAACCAATACCAAATAATATGCAAAATTATATTTATAAAATATTCTCAATCGCTTAGAGGAGATAGACGCAGCAAATATGAATGCTGCAGCAGGAAAAAAAACACAACGCTTACTTAGAACCTAGTCTTGGTAATGAGTTGTTTAATTTTTTATCGTCGATAGATTTATACATATAAGTCTATCACAAAAAGCCAATCTAATTCTATCAAATTCTTGAATATCTTATTTTCATAGCTACATTACCAAACATTGAAATTAGACTAAGAATGGGCTTGGTATTGATGGTGTCGAAATGGAGAGAACTCATTTTCAAAAATAATAATCATATAAAATAGGCTACCAACTACGATGAGACAAAACTACTAATAAAATTTACTCAGCATTGATACTTATTTAATCCGGTAGCTGTTCAGCTCGCGGTAGCTGTTCAGCTCCCGGATTTCGCAAAAATCCTTTAGCATAATCATCAATGACATTTCGTCGAAAAAAGCTTGCAAGGTACCCGTAAATTTAATTTGATTAAATTTTTGTGTATAAAAATACACAAAAAATTTATCTCTTCATCTAAACATAATCGACAGATAAAACATAATCGTGAGTGCAAGCCGGTGTTATAATAATTTATTATTATATCTACTTATTATTGTGAAAATTATTTGATTTGTGTCTCAAAGTAAAGTATTGAAACATTTGAATCATTTTTTATCCTATTTAAAAATTGTTTCGGGCCTACACTCCTTTGTTACCCCAGGGCCACCAGGCCCCTAAATCCGGCCTGGAGAGCATACTAAGTATTGCTAAAAAAATCGCAGGTGCTTATGCAAAGAAAAATTTATTCTTGCATAAAAAATAAGCCCAAAATTATGTACATTCTTAATCATTTATTTAAACTTTAGGTACAAATAGCCTAAGTAATTTTATTATTATCGTTATAGTTAAAACGGTATCAAAAAATTATATTACCTAGCGCAAAACAATACTTAGAACACCAAAAAAAAAACGAAACTTCAAATTGTAAATACCAGACCAGACAGTTAAATTGGTCAGGTACAAATAATTTGCAGGAGTTAAAAAAACACTGTCAATCTAAAGTGGGCAATTAAAATAAAACGATTGATAAACTTAGAAAACCAAAATCGCAAAGTTGTGCGAAAATTGTTCGTACAGGTGCATGTGGGAGGCGTAGCTAGTGCGTGCGTAGCAAGTTGGTAGCCGCGAGCTTACGTGCGGCGGCGGCGGGCGGGTGTTCCGGACTGCCCGCGCCCGCCCAGCCCCGGCGGCGGCGGGCGGGCGCGGGCCTTCCGTGAGCGCACTTCACTTACCACGTGCCGTAAATAGTGCTAAAGCACAGTGTACACTTACGACAAACCATTTTTTTTTTAATATTTTTTTATGGAGGTATTTAAAATAAACAAGCCAAGTGTGAGTCGGGCTCGCACACTGAAGGTTCCGTACTACTACATAACTTGTTAGCTACTAAAGTACAAAAAGGCAACATCGCATCAACGCCCAGGCGGTCACCCAACCAAATACCGATCGTACGAGAATCAGTGGTGAACAGACATTTGTCACCGACTCACACTTTGCCATTATTTATTACTGTTATACTTTAGAGTGTGTTCTATAATCATGCCAAGTTTTAAATAAGTTTTTAAAAAAAAGTTGTGTGGGGGGGACCCGTTTTTCCGCTTCCGTTTTTACTTTTTTTTTCTTAGTTAATCCGACTTATTATTACATATTCTGTGAAAATTTCAACTGACTATCTATTACGCTTAGATTAGGTACAGGTATATTTGTCAAAGCTATTACGGTTCGAAAGATACATGTGCTTAAAGGTAGGATGGCAAGACAACGTAGGCTTAGTAATAGGGTCCCGTTTTTGGATAAGTAATACATGATCGAATAAAGAAATATATATTTACAACACATTTGCTCAAAAAGTGCACTTACCAAGCCTGTATACATCGTTCGAAAGTTAAACATTACGCATTATACAACGGAGCGTGCTGTAATGAATTTGTCCGCACGCTCCGTTGTATAGCACCGTGCGTGTACTTTACGGTAATTTTTTAATTTCCATTTTTTGTTTTTTTCTCGCAAATGTGTTGTAAAACGTTGTATGGCACACGTGCGGATTGGTTATTACAAACTCGTGACTATGGTAAGCCCTCGACTTCGTCTCGGGCTTACATTCGTCTACTCGTTTGTAATAACCAACTTTCCGCACTTGTATCATAAATAACTATTACAAATGAAATACAAACTTTTGATACAACATTCATTTTCTATATAATACATTATACATACTAAGCGTTTGATAGAAATTTAAATAACATAATTACAAAATAAAACCAATCAAAAGCTATAACATACAAGTGATATACTCCGCAAATGAAATAATTATTATTTGACATACAATTCACTAGTCATACTCATGTTTTGATCCAACTTCAAAAAACATACGAAACTAAACATCGAAAACTTCTTCTGAGATCTCGCTTCGCTCGTCGTCGCGTATATATGACGTTCGCCTTAGACTAGTCATTTATGATGACAAAAGAATTGCCTTAATATACTTCTTCAGGCGCGTCGCCGGCCGTTGCCGCGGCACGCTCGCTCGGCTTGCGCATTGTGATGCACCAGTAACCTAACATTCCTCTTCGCTTCGCTCGTCGTCGTACGTCGTCACCGGCCGCTGCCGCGGCACGCTCGCTTCGCTCGCTCGGCTTGCGCATTGTGGTGCACCGGTAAGTCCTCCTCGCTTCGCTCGTCGACGCACCTATATATGACTTTGCTAACAACTAGTGAAATGCTAGTGTTATAAACAAAAAAATAACGGAATTATACCATAACTACAATATATCAGATCATCAATATATAAAATAAAATTATGTAACTTGAACAGTATATAACATTAGTAGTCTACAAAAACATAGTATTTCAGTAGATCGATATATCAAATGCTGGTATAGATTTTAATGAATATACCTACTATAACGAATATCAACTAAAATTCGATCAACTGTCCTATATGGCAAAAGACTTATACTCAGTAAACGGTATTGAAATAAAAATATGTAAAATGAATTTCGATCAAATTGGACGCACCCTCCGTTTTTACCCGTTAGGTACGGAACCCTGAAAATCGGTTAGTGTTGCGTCAGTAGCTGGTCCGAACGCACGCTTCGTACATAATTGGACTCTGTGCACGTGAAATAGTTATTTGTTATACAAGAGTGCAAAGTTGCTTTTTAACTGCGTGCTCAATTTTGATGACAGAGCAAGCGAAGGATTCTAAAAATTAGAACCCTGAGCGTTAGCGAGTGAATCAAAAGAGCACGAGGTGAAAAATCTTTGCATTAGAGTGTAACACGTAACTTTTCATCCCACCTCAGCACCACCTCAGCGAGGAAATGACTAAATAAAATTTAAAAAAACATTTGCGCATTATTGACAGTTTCAGTCACAGATATACACAACCAGATCGGCAATATATTTTAGTGAAAGAGACAACTTGATATGGCTCAGCACAAGTACGAAAAGGACATAAATAGATTTTGTTGTCCTTATCGGCGTGACCTGTTTTTGGTACCTCAAGTGTCAAAATCTGTAATAATCAGTGACAAACAAAACAGGTCTGAATTATATTTATTGCCTTTTTTTGGTGATTAAATGTGATAAATGCGTGTTTCCTCTGAGAAATAATTGTAAAAGATATTTTACAATGGTTGGTTGTAGCATTTTGGGCTGCAAGAAGCGCAGTGAGCGAAAATACGATGAAATATCATTTCACACGTAAGTAAACATATAAAGCTTGTAACGATCACCTAAATAAATTCAGGATATCAATTCGCAAATATTTTATTCATAATTAGTCAGTTTTTAGGTCGATTTGTGGTCTAATTCTATGAATTTTATCAAATTATTCACTTCGAAAATAAATAATGAATGTTGCCAGTTTATGAAAGAAATTACCCACTGCAACTAACATAAATTATTCGTTCTGCAGGTTTCCAACTGATCCTGTCACATTGCTGAAAAAAGCTGGCACATTGCAAGAAGTGCAAAATACCGACCCTTTTATGCCCATATGAATATGGTGAATGTTAATATTAAATATATATTAATGAGGTCACAGTTATGAAGCTGGAAAAGCAAAAGGCGATTTCGGCGAACCGATTCAAAAAGCTACGCGCTGTTCGTGAAATTTGTACTGTAAACATTAAAGAGTCTATTTATCTAATTATTTGGAATGTTAGTCTAGTGTGACCAAGCGCGAGTCGGGCTCGCGCGCTGAGAGTTCTTTACAATCACAAAATACCAAAAAGTTGTGCAAAAAGACAACATCACGCCCAGGCTGTCACCCATCCAAGTACCGACCGCGCCCGACGTTGCTTAGCTTAGTGGTAAACAGAAATTTGTCACTGACTCGCACTTGGCCAGTGTTTATTATTTGTTGTTTTACTTATGTTCACTATAATCCGCTAAATTTGACGCTTGTACGGATTACCGTTTTTACACTAGAACAAATCCAAAAACACGTTTAACGTTTGTTGCATGGGGGCCTTTCCTTTGCCCTTCCGTTTTAACTCTTTGACTTTTTTATTATTTTTAATTAATCATAAAAAATCATGCTATGGTTACTTTACAACCCTTTTTCTAGTACTATATTCTAATCCTAACAAATAATTATAATAAAAACGCAAGTAAGTTTGTAACTTTCTGTCTGTTTTTTACGAGGAAACGGCTAAGTCATGGTATAATAATATACTCCGCCAGGTGTAGCAATTCGAGAAAAAAAATTTACGTAGGCGTCCCGCAATGATGTCATGATGTCAATTTACAACAGGTTCGAGAGAGATGACGATACACCACGTAACAGCTGATTGAATAAAGTGGCAACTGGACAGTGACGTCATTGCGGGACCACTCCCAGATTGCTAGACCTTGTTTTCTTAGATCATTGGCTAAGTCAAATTTTGTCAGGACGATAGGGTGTGTCATGAGGACAGACAACGTACTTTTCTTCCCAGAAAATTGCAGGTAGCTCCGTGGGTTGCAGCAGCTAGTGTATAAAATATAAATATTTAAAAGGTAGTATTGTTTCCAAAGTACTCATTGAAGATTCACACCCATCATAGTAGGTAAATTACCCTAACTTATAGCAAATCATTTTAATGTGGCAACACACCTTGTTGAAGCGAGAGGCACTGAGCTAGCCACGCTCATTGAAAATCTATAGGTAGTAGATCTGTGGTTTCAGTCAATTTTGTAGGCGTCAAATAAACTTCCTCGTCGCTAAAATCACTCATTTTAGGTTTTTCACCACGTAAAACCTTTAACAATATGACGTGAAAAGAAAATGGCGCATGCTAAGCAAATTAAAATAAAGTACACCAAAAAGGTTCCGAGTTCAAATTAAAAAAGGTTGTATGATAAATTCGGCACCATGTACTTAGGTAGAAGTAAATAGGTTTAATGATGTTTTGAATTCACAAACTTAGTGCACACGATGTTCTAAATTCAATTTTACTTTATCTTCTAGCGGATAAAAACGGCATTTGCACTCAGATATCGAAGAGCAAAATACTCTTTCCGAGGTGGGGGATGAAAACCATATTTTAGGCTTCTGTCCGGACGTGGTCCTGACTGTCCGTCCGTCTCTCTGTCTGTCCGTTCGTCCTATTACTTTAGAACTTTCTAACTTTTATAGTTATCAATGATAAAGTACATGAAACTTTGCACAATAACAGTTTTAATATAGATCTCAATTTTAAAAGTCGAATATGTCTGTAATGTTTCTCTTGATATTAGTCACCCGCTCTCGTATTTGCAGTAAAACTTTAAAACTGGATTATAGCTAGAATAAGTATTTGCATCGTCTTTGCGACATTTCCCATTTAAAAATCTGAAGTTTGTTGCAACCCTTAATATTTTTATACAGTTTAGGTTCCGATAACTAGGTTACTGTACACCGAACAGGAATATTAAATTTCATTGACGTTTCGTTGTGCCTGCCAAGGACACGCGCCGGCACGGTTACCGGCATTATATTGCGAGGGTTGCTTCGTGCAAATCAAAGCTGTACAACAATGTACTGGGATTGCGTATCTAAACAATTTGTCACGTTTTACAGTGCATCTGCCATTTGTTTTTTTTTGTTGTCTGATATTTTTTGCATTTCGGCATGGGTATAGTATTTATTGTGCTGTACTTTAGGTAGTAACACGTAATAGAATAATAAGAATCGGTTTCTGCTAGGCAAGCGTGCTCCATCGTAGACCACATCATTGCTTAACATCAGGCGAGTTGGCGGTCAAACGCAATCTAATTACTTTAAAAAAAGACATATTTTAGATGGAGGCGATAAGTCCTGCACTCACGCCCCGTTTGAGGTGTACTTTGCATTTCCCCCTGCAGCAAAATCTATAGCCGACCGAGCCAACCCAGCTCCTTGTGAGCATTGGTGTACGCTGGCACACAGTGTGTCGCTGGCGCTGTTGTGAACATAATGGTGATGATGATGATGCGTCTCTAGCTTCTTCTGTGGCTTCGCAATGCCACAGCAAAGAGTTTTTTTTTCTGTGTTCTAATTTCTAGTAACTCAATTTTATTTACTAATATTGAACTTTAAAGACAAAATAAGCTTTACCGGATTCAACAGTTTGTTAATAAATCCGTTCGTTCTAGTAAAGCCACGTCCCGACTATACTCGAAGCCATATAACTCATTATTGATGCATTAGTTCCGCGACAGCGCTCGGTTGCCCATATTTTTGTTACCGACCGTCCAATAAATAAGTAGCCATCCTTTATACGTTACCTGCGAACTGAAATGACACGACATGCGACCTTACAACATCGGCTGGGTACAATACCTTAGTCGCTACTTTCACTCCAACAAGGAGCTTTTCGATTCATAAAAAAGAATGAGTTAGGTAACCTTTTTAAGTTAGGTTTTATTTCTGTTTGTCACTATAATAGATATTACCACTTATTAATAAGGTTTCAATTAGTTTCGCTCTGTATTTCAACGTTTCTTATAAATTATAAACTTGCAACGCCCCGCAGTTTCACCCGCTATCTTACAGGAAACAGGTTTTTTTTTCAGGATGAAAAGTAACGTTGGTAAAAAAGTTGAATTAAAACCACGAATTCTGATCACGGTCGCTAGGTTTTTGTACATATAAGACTTTTATATACCCGATATCTACTTCAGAATAATATTAAAAGAAAATGTTTTTATTAGATTTTTGCAATGTTATTGCAGCTGTCAGCACAAAATAAAGACTTGGACTGAGTTTAGTGATACCAGATAATACTTCTGCAGCTGTAATATTATCGAAAATTATGTCTTTTAATGTTATCGTAGATAGATAAGATACCTATACCTACCTAACTTATTTACTAGATCAAAATGCATTCCGCATGCATAAGTTTCATTAACTAAAATGCCAAGAAAGCATTAAATTACAGCTATTTAAGTACGCTAAGTAAAAGTGAAAGGAGCTTTTTTCAAATTAAATAACGTTCTTACAGTGGGACCGATAAGCTTTTTGCCTTTTGTCTGCTGAAAACCTTTGTCGACGAGCACCAAATCTCTGCAAAAGGTACGTATAAAAGGACGTCTTTGTTTAATACAACGATAGCTTTGTGGTCATGTAGAATGTACTCTTTTATGTTATTGGTAATGTTATTTTAGTCTCTTTTTATGAGGATTCCTACTTGTAGTTTCAAGTAAGGTACGAAACTACGAAACCTTACCTCGTTTGAAATCATAGCGCACGCGACGTCACTCACCATGTCGTGGTACCTAGAAACACTACAGGGGTGGTGAAGTGGTAGCTATGCTATGTACTACTTACAGTATTTTTAATGATTTTTACTAATAAGAAGAAGCAGTCGTCTTACCTTAAAATTGCCATTTACTGTTGTAACTGGCAGGTAATGGGCTTGAACTTTTTGATTATCTTTAGACCTTCAACGGTCTACAGATAATTCAACTGGTTTTTTATAGGCTAAGTATTCGGTCAGTGTTAGTTTGCTTGTAAATTTTGTTTACACTGTTTTCCATTCGTTTATTTGCTCTGACAGCTGCAATAACATTGTAAAAAGCTGAAAAAATATGTTCTTTCAACTTTTTACTAAAGTACTCGTATTTCTGGTACCTGCTACAGTCTTAATTACGTTTAAAAATCTAGCGAAAGTGATCAGAATTAGTGGTTTCCATTCGCTTTTTACAATGTTATTGTCAAATCAAACAAATACTTGAACTGAGTTTAGATACCACCACTAGGCCGTAAAAAAATAATGGATTAACATTAAAGGCATGCATTTACAAATGAAATGTGTTGAAACGATGACAACGCCGGCACTAGGTACCTACCCACGGATTAAGCGCAGCGTAGATCCGTGAAGCGTATAGCCGTAGCCTCCGGACATCGCGTCACGGTGCTACGGGCACAAAGTTCCCGTAGCAAAGTTGTATTGTAGTAATGGCCAATTCATGTGGAATGTAATTGTTCCGGGCCGGACCGGTGCCGGCGACATTATCGCATTCGTCACGCCGCGCACGTGCGCGTTTGATCTAATAAAATAATTCCCGCATCAAATTTTATGCGCCTATCTCGATCTAGGAGACAAAGAGCCGCGCAGGGGCAAAGGGATTCGCTTTGTCATAACTGGTCCTTCGCACAAAGGATCACCCAACTTTTTGTACAATTCTTTGTGCGGTAAATGTAGATAAAATAGGCCGTCATGTTTCAATGTGTTTTTTGAGTCTTATTTAGGGTCCGATTGTTATATAATATTGTTAAACATCTGTATTAGGTAACGACAGTATTTAAACCACAAGCGTACCCTGGTAGACCCTACCGTTTACTACATAACTGGTTCCGTTTTCACGTAATTGATTCCCGCATCGTTGAAATATAAATTCGTCTGAAATCGTTTCGCGGCGACAAAAAACCTGGGGCGGCGCTCCAGCTGGCGGTTGCACCGGCGCGCCAGCCACGGGCGCGGCGGCGACGCTGATGCCGCTTTAATGATGATTAAATGCCGTATGATTGTCGAGCGTGCGTGTCCGGTAGGCGCCCTGCCACCGCCACCGCACCATACAGCTATCCCTGCACCGCCAGAAACAGGGGAAACTTTTAAACTTCTGCTGACGGAATGTAAACTGTCGTGCAAATGTTTGCGTCATGACGGTCGCTGGGTGGTGGCTTTGTGAATTCGTTATGATTTATCCACACATTATTTCCCCTCAAAGTAGGTATATATAATATATATACACAAGGTGAATTTATCGAAACTTTATGTTTCTAAAAAGTTTTGCGGTAAGGCGACACTCGTATAAGATAAAAAGTGCTGTTTGCTGTTAGATAGTCCTATCCAGGTAAACGTACATTTTGCAAGGTTTTATTAAAATTGTCCCATAAACTTAATTATTGTCACATGTAACATGACAACATGTAAACATGAACATCGTTAAAAAAACATAACGTGCTCGTATAGATGTACTTACTTTACTACTTGTATTTAGGTAAGTAAGTAGGTATATTGGTACCCTTAAATCTACGTTAGCTGCTTTGCTATTGCTGTGATACTATCAAACCATCGGCCAAAGAAATTGACAAATCATTTCCTAGCCCACATCACGGTTCATTGCGCGTGTACAAGTGCCGGCAATTCGGTCTGCTTATTGCCGAAAGAAATCTCAATTTGTTACAATCAGTCGCAGAACAAGGGACAGCCCCCGGCGCAGCGCAACGCTCTGCCCATCACCCTCCATTAAACGAGACAATGATATTCTAATTATGAACCATTTGACACACTCGCATTAATGGTTTACTTAATGACTATCATTAATCAAATTAGACTACACCTATTAACCAAATATCTTCCGATAAAGGCTTATCTCCTTATTTATCATTACTACATTACAGTAAGCTACTTCAGTAGTGATCTCACGTTCGGGTATAACAATAGAATATTAAATTAATATGAGCGATGCTCCGTACGCACGGCCTTTTTGCCTTAAAACACAACTTGTACGTGGATATTGGTCCAATTACTTATGTGAAGGCGATTTGTAATCTGAACACGAATCCCATTACAGATTTAAATGTGGGTAAATGGGCACCAAGTGGGAAACCGGTAATACCTAATTGAAACAAATGCAAGGATTACTCGACAAATTGTTCAATACAAGAGCGATTTGTCCAAGTCGCCGCTGAAAGGACCAACTGAGACTTTTATTAGTATTAATTTGTATGAAAAGGAAACTATTTTAATCTTATGCCGTGTTGAATCGGTAATTTATGTAGGCTTAGTTTTCATATTATCTCATAGGTTTTGTTAATATTTTCACTTTCAATATCTGTGCATTAAGGTATATAAAAAGTTTTGCACTTTCTGTGTTTACGATAGATAGTGTTGCCTAATGTAAGGTAGGTAGGTACAAAAAATACCCACAACATAATTTTATCCTTATCAATCTTTTACCTACCTCAGCGGTTAAATTTGAGGAAAATTATTAAAATTAAAAAGTGCCTATGTAAATAATTAGAAAGACATGTGATTCATACAAACTATACTTGTATAAACTATATTTAGCTGGAAGCTAATAGTTATTTGATAAACAATAGTGCAAAGTTGATTTTTTACCGCGTGCTCAATTTTTCAAAAATTAGAATCTTGAGCGTCAGCGAGGGAATCAAAACAGCACGATGTGAAAAATATTTGCACCCGAGTGCAACTCGTAACTTTTCATCCCAACTCAGCGAGGAAATGACTAAATGCAAAAAAAAAACATTTGCGCATTAATAACAGTTTCAGTCAATTCTGTTGGCGTCAAATAAACTTCCTCGTCGCTAGAATCACTCATTTTAGGTTTTTCACTCGTTTCCAAGTTTCTTGTTTTTAACCTAAGGTTTTAACAATATGACGTGAAAAGAAAATGGCGCGCGCAAAGCAAATTAAACAAAAGTACATCAAGAAGGTTCTGAGTCTGAGTTATTAACAAATTAAAAAAGGTTGTATGATAAACTCGGCACCATGGAGGTAGAAGTAAATAGGTTTTGAATTCACAAACTTAGTGCACACGATGTTCTAAATTCAATCTACTTTATCCTCTAGCGGATAAAAACGGCTTTTGCACTCAGATATCGACGCAAAAATACTCTTTCCGAGATCGGGATGAAAATATGTTTTTTAGTTGACAACATCATGAGTTATTAAAATTATTTGATTGGATTTATGTGGAACAATTTTAATCACTCGTTTCTGTATGTATACATTATATTGAAACTTGTTTAGAAAACTATGAGAGTTTTAAAACAGCTGTGGCGTTTAAACCTGGATATGTTTGGTCTAAAGAAGCACCAATAAATCTTGCCGGCTTTATTCTACAGTGGGGACGAGATGAGTGAGGATTTCATATAGGGCTGATTAAACCACATTTTGTTGCTAAAACCTATTCTAATGACTTTTTAAAACAATAGTGTTTGTATTTGAATTTATGAAAGTTCAGTTTTTCCTAATATACCCCGTTTGCACCCCCTCCCCTCACACCCCTCTAAATTAAAAGCGTCGACCAAAGGGCGCCGAAAGATAATCTCTCTCTCTCTACCTCAACCTCAACTTTCAAATATGGTTGAGGAGAGCGTGGTGTTCTTTAACTTATGAAAATAGATTACCATATTCTGCATGTTACCCATGTTTCAATGCAAAATAAATATTTTGAATTTTAATTTGATGATAATAATAAATAACGCAAGCCTAATAAAAATATATTTATAAAACTAACATTTGTACGCTGTAACAGGCAAAGACATGAGATACGTTTCTATTCTTACGACCATGTATGCTATTTTTAACGGACTTCAAAAATGAGGAGGTTTTCAATTCAACTGTATGTTTTTTTTAATAATATTAATATTGTATGTGTACCAACAGTAGTGTATCCTGCACAGAAAAGAGAAGTACTTACATGTGTGCAGCTGGCTACAACGCATTTCTTGCAAAAATGCCTTGAAAGCCGTTCTTTTTTAAACGATTTTTTTTTGTCTTCTGTGGTATCATCTCCGTATATATATAGGTCTTTGTACCAACCATGTTCTGACAAATAAATAATATGAATTTGAATTTGATGGCTAGCACATGCGTCAACTTTTGAACGGGTGATGTATGTTCCTCTCTCTATAAATCTCACAAATCTCAATGGTTCCTCTTGTAAAGTCAATGTTATATTTGCAATAGTAACTTTAAAAAGTTGACTAGGGGCACTACCCAATATTTTTGCTAACTGTACCGTGCTGTGTCTGTAGCTGTGTCGTCACCGAGCGCTAGAGAGAGTCATAAGTGCACTGACGTGCTTTATCTGGAAAGAAAAATGCTTTACCTAGCTACCAGTACCTGCCAGAGGCATTGAAGCGGCGGTATCTACGATAAGAACACATTTCAACATTGGGTTCTTCAAAGGTAAGCAAAGATTATATAAATATGTAGTTATAGTATAAAATCTTTGGGTAATATATTCTTAAAGGGTCGGCAACGTTGTTTGTGATGCCTCTGGTGTTACAAGTATCCATAGGCGACGGTGACTGCTTACCATCAGGTAGCCTGTCTGCTTGTTTGCCATAAATGGAATTTTTTTTAAAAGGGGACGTATGGCTTAGTTTATAAAAATAAAATAAAACACAAATAAGTAATAATCTCTTATGTTTAGAAAAAAAGAAATGACTCTTTATGAAAAGCAAATTATTGTAGGTATTCTATTTTACATGGACAACTAACAGCTTCAAATTACGATATAAGAAAAAGCTAGGTATTCGAAATCCTTGAAAACTTTGATTATACACGTAGGGAATGTATAGATAGGTACCTACTTACCTGCTGAAAGCTTGAGCAGTCTTCATAGTAGGTAAGTACCTAACTGTAGTACTCAATTACCTACTATGTGTAGGTATCTAGTTGGGCAAAAAGTAGGTAGGTACCAAAACAAATCTATTTACACTAATCAATCTGTCATTTACAACACCTACCTGTGTAATTTAACTTTGTTGAAGTTAATTTACACAGGTTAACTTCAACAAAGTTAATTTACACACACACACACGTCATGTTATTACCGGGGGGCGACCTGGGAAGCCCACGTGGGCAGTGCGGTGGTGAGTCAACTCTCGTCCATAGACGAGTAACGCTTCACCTCAGCTAGCCGCTAAATTATGCCATGCACTTTTACCTCTTCAGTAAATTCAGTAAACTCGTAGTACATGTAATTTAAAATAATACTAAAGTAAAACCAGTTTGACTACGAGGAAGCACCGAAGTTAGGTACCTATGTGAAGTCAACTTGGAATGCGTTTTATATTGCAATGACTTTTTTTTTTTTTTTTTTTTTTTAATTTTTTTTTTACTTTTATTTTATATTTATTGGATAAAAGTTCATTTAAGGCATAAAGTGTATACCTAGGTACCTACAGGTAGAATATTGGATTATAGTTTTGTATCTACTAAGAACCCACTTACCGACCAGGGCCTTACGGACAACAGCTAATTTCGGCACAAAATCCGCTCAGTTGGAAAATCACGCGAACGTGAACCTTATAGCGCCCAGATACGGTTTGCGGTCGCGTGATTTTCCAACTGAGCGGATTAGGTGCCGCAATTAGCTGTTGTCCGTAAGGCCCCAGAGCTATATTTTTCGCACACTATGAAGATTAAAAAAATATGTGAAAAAATAACTACCTATACCTATAATTTTAAAAGTTAGTATTGAGATCAATGAATGAATTTATATTATAATAAGTATTACAAAATTTTCATGTTATTTATTTTATATTTTAACGGAGGAGGTAGTTTTTTTATATTTAGATCTTTGTTTTAGATGTCCACTAACTCCTGCGATCTATATGTACTACCTACTCCTAAACAGTAGGGCCATACGAAACCAAGAGTTTAGATCAAAACTGAAAGTGGCTTGTCCAAACCGACCGAAGAGCTTTGCTTCGCTTCGAATAACAATGAGGATAATTTGTTAAACTTTTTGGTTTACTTTCAGTTTTAGAATAATAATTCATCCATTAAATGAAATGGCTCATCGGCTGAAGTTAACGAATGTTCCGTATCATCAAAGCGTACAGTCGACACGAATGAGAAAACCGCGACGGAAATAAGAACAACGGAACGCAGAGCTCGGCGAGGATGTCGGTAATTTATGAATTTGTCAGGACAAACTGAACATTGTCGTGTCGGTGTAAATAAAGAGCACCGCTCCATGGATAAATTTGTGTCACATCAAATGAATCGTGTGCGCAACGATTTGTTGCACTTATTGGCTCGCTCCGCCCTCGGCGGGCGAGCTCCACTTTTTCTTTGCGATGTTCAAGAATGAACACGATTGTACCTACCTTTCAAAATAAATTTTGCTATACTTGCGTCTCCAACCGATCGAAGCACAAACCTAGACACGAAGGCCTATTCGTACCTAGTTGATTTCAGGGCAGAGATCTATCTACTAACGTAAGTATTTGCATAAACTATTTAGGAAGACATATTCGTACATACCTACTATAGGTATCTACTTCTACCTACCTACCTAACAGCAACGGAAGACCAGCGCCGGTTGTAAAAATAACATTTAGTTTCTGTTTCTGTTTAGTTTTATTTTAATGTGGTTTTTATCGGTCACAATCAATGAGAATATTAAGATTATTGGTCACAGTTAAACGATGTCTGTGTCTAACGGCCTTAAAAACGTAACTTAAAATGTAGGTACCTAAGCAATGTAAGCACGTTTATAAGTAAAGCCGTACCACAGAGCCGTACTAATTGTCTACCGTGTGTCTACCTATAATTACAGTTTATGCGTAGAACTATGTACTTATAAGCTTCGACCAAAATAAAATGAATGGACAGGCCCAGTAGAAGTGCATTTTTGAAGATAACAAAATGAGCGCGGCTCTCATTTCGTTTCAGTCGGTCTCTAGCCGTAGGAAGTGCAACACGTTTCTATTGTTACGTGATAACGAAACATCTGACAAAATTATGCATTCATATGCTTTCCCGAAATGTAAATACACAAATAAAAAATAATAAATAAATAATATAATTTTTGGTGTCGAATAAAATTTATTTTCTTTCTTTCTTTCAAATATAAAAAATATACTGTACATTTTTATAATTAGCTGTTGAAGTATATGTCCGACGGTTTTTACTCGTTTTTACTGAGCAATTTCAATGGTTAAGGCTAGTCCATTCATTTTATTTTAGTCGAAGCTTATAAGTGTCTTCTACTACATAAAATCCCGGGTACCCGGGGACCCGGGTACGTCCTAAAACTGCGACCAGAACCACCAGAGGATGGGCAGCAGCATCCTCCTACTTTAATGGTGAATCCTTCTGCGATCTCCAAGCCGCCTGCCAAGCGTGGGGATTATGGCAACCCCCCCCCCCCCCCCCCCCCATGACAGACAAAATAATATCACGGCCCCTAGTCCCCGGCAGCTCCTCTATCCCTGACCAAGGTAGCGGGTCAGGTAACGGTGGAGCAGGGGGTGCGAAAAATCTCCGGCAGTTGCCCCGCTACCACCCCCAACATAATTTGGCCCTGGTAACGCACAATGTTCGCACACTGAGGACCGACGAGAAGATTGTAGAGCTGGAGGAAGAATTGAGCAAAATACGATGGGACATCATAGGACTATCAGAAATCCGACGAGAGGGACAGGATACGATAGTTCTGGATTCCGGGAACATGCTCTTCTTCCGGGAAGGAGAATGAAAGTCCCAGGGTGGTGTAGGTTTTATCGTCCGCAAGTCACTCATTAACAACGTGATTAAGGTCGATAGTGTGTCGAGCAGGGTAGCATACCTTATACTCAGAATAACCGATCGTTATTCGCTGAAGGTCATACAGGTATATGCGCCGACCTCGACATACCCTGACGATGAAGTAGAGGCTCTGTATGAGGAGATATCCGAAGCCATACATTCCTCCGAAACATACTTCACCGTTGTTATGGGTGACTTTAACGCAAAGGTGGGCACACGGAATGTCGATGAGTTAAGAGTGGGGTCATATGGGTATGGACGGCGGAATCCGAGGGGCCAGCGGCTGGTCGACTTCATGGAGAAGGAGGAACTCTATTTGATGAACTCCTTCTTTCAGAAGCGACCATCCAGAAAGTGGACGTGGATGAGCCCAGATGGTTCGACCAAAAATGAGATCGACTTCATCATGACGACCAAGAAGCGAATATTCAATGATGTCTCCGTGATCAGCAGGGTGAAAACCGGTAGTGATCACCGTATTGTCAGAGGCACATTGAATATCAACATCAAGCTAGAGAGGTCGCGTCTGGTGAAGTCCACGCTCCGTCCTGGTCATGCCCAAATCCAAAACCCAAATGACTTCCAACTCGAACTGCATAATCGCTTCCAGGGCCTTGCCGAAAGCGGAACTGTGGACGAATTAAACAATGGGCTGGTGGAAACTGTCCAAGCAGTGGGGTCCAAGTTCTTTAAGACCCCACCCCGAAAAAGACCCCAGAAGCTCTCAGACGAAACCATTAAGCTAATGAAGGACCGGACTGAGATGAGACTGCAATCTTCAGCTGATATGTCGGAATATGGCCAACTTAATAGACGAATCTCGAAATCGGTGCGACACGATCTGCGTTCCTACAATACAAGATGTATTAGGGATGCAATTGAGCGGAACCAGGGCTCGAAAGTGTTCGCGAAAAATTCGTCTATTGGGAAAAGCCAAATGACAAAGCTGAAGATCGAGGATGGCAGTATCATTTCGTCAAAGTCGGAGATTCTGAGAGAGCTTGAGAGGTTTTACGGACAGTTGTACACCTCGACACGACAGCCTATTGTCAGTACAGCTCAGGACAAGAGAGCTAAACTGACCCGACACTACACTGAGGACATCCCAGACATCAGCTTGTACGAGATTAGAATGGCTCTGAAACAGCTTAAGAACAACAAGGCACCGGGTGATGACGGAATCACGACAGAACTACTGCGAGCGGGTGGAAAACCGGTACTGTTAGTCCTCCAGAAGTTATTTAATTCCGTCATACTCGATGGTACTACGCCTGAAGCATGGCACAGGAGTGTGGTGGTGCTCTTCTTCAAAAAAGGTGATAACACCTTATTGAAGAATTATAGACCCATCTCACTCCTGAGCCATGTGTACAAGTTGTTCTCTAGAGTCATTACGAACCGTCTCGAAAGCAGGTTTGATGACTTTCAGCCTCCCGAACAAGCCGGTTTCCGTAAAGGCTGGAGCACCATAGACCACATACACACCCTCCGCCAGATTATACAGAAGACCGAGGAGTATAATCGGCCATTATGCCTGGCGTTTGTGGACTATGAGAAAGCCTTTGATTCCATCGAGACCTGGGCAGTATTACAGTCCCTCCAGCGTTGTCATATCGACTATAGGTATATCGAAGTGTTGAAGTGTTTGTATAGAAACGCCACCATGTCGATCCGATTACAGGACGAGAGCACGGAACCAATCCAATTGCAGAAAGGCGTGAGACAGGGAGATGTTATCTCTCCGAAACTGTTCACGAACGCATTGGAGGACGTTTTCAAGCTCTTGGACTGGAACGGATTAGGCATCAACATCAATGGCGAATACATCACTCACCTTCGTTTTGCCGATGATATAGTCATCATGGCAGAGTCGCTGGAGGACCTAAATACGATGCTCAGCGACCTCAGTAGCCTTTCCCAACAGGTGGGTCTTAAAATGAACATGGACAAGACAAAAATCATGTCCAATGTCCATGTTGAACCCGTGCCGGTAGTCGTTGGGAACGATACTCTCGAAGTTGTTGACCATTACACCTATCTTGGACAGATTGTTCAGTTAGGTAAGTCCAACTTAGGCAAAGAGGTCGCCCGAAGAATCCAACTCGGATGGGCAGCGTTCGGGAAATTGCGTGACATCTTCTCGTCCAAGATACCACAGTGCCTAAAGACAAGGGTCTTTGACCAGTGTGTGTTGCCAGTGATGACATATGGTACTGAGACGTGGTCCTTAACTGTTGGCCTTTTGGAAAAACTCAGAGTCACACAGCGGGCAATGGAGAGAGCTATGCTCGGAGTTTCTTTGCGCGATAGAATCCGAAACGTGGATATTCGCCAAAGAACCAAAGTCACCGACATAGCTGTTAAAATTTGCAAGTTGAAGTGGCAATGGGCAGGCCACATCGCTCGGAGAACCGATAACCGATGGGGAAGAAAGGTTCTTGAGTGGAGACCACGAACCGGAAGACGCAGCGTAGGTAGGCCTCCCACTAGATGGACCGACGACATAGTAAGAGTCGCTGGCATCCAGTGGATGCAAAAGGCAGGCTGTCGTTCAGTGTGGAGGTTAAAGGGGGAGGCCTATGTTCAGCAGTGGACGTCTTCTGGCTGATGATGATGACTACATAAAATGTAACAATCAGAAAAGCTAACTTTCAGAGCTTTCTCATACGCGCATTTGCAAAATTTGTGATGATAATAAATCATTGAGAAAGAAAAAAATGATAATGCATTAAATTTAGAATAACTTTGTAAATGGTAGGTTGGTAGGTGCATAAGGTATACACTATAAATAAAGATAAAGAAAAAAAACTATTTTTAAACTATTAACTACGTTATTTTTGGGTTCCGTACCCAAAGGGTGTAAACGGGACCCTATTACTAAGCCTACGCTGTCTGTCTGCCCGTCCTACCTTACAACAGCTGTATCTTACGAACCAAAATTTTCACAGAATATAATATTAGATATATTTATTTATTATGTGTTTTGTAATGTTACGGCGGATTAACTAAGAAATAATACAAAAGTCAAAAACGAAAGAAGGTTACATACACAACAACAACCCCATACAACAAACTAATTTTTTTTTACGTATTTGCTCTAATGTAAAAACGGTATTACGTACAAGCGTCAAACTTGGCATGATTATAGTACACACTCTAAAGTATAACAAAAAATAATAAATAATGGCCAAGTGAGAGTCGGTGACAAATTTCTGTTTACCACCGGTTCTCGTATGATCACGGAAGGGCGCAGTCGGTTCGGTACCTACTTGGATGGGTGACCTCCTGGGCGTTGATGGGATGTTGTCTTTTTGCTCTACTTTTTTGTACTTTAGTAGCTCAACAAGTTGTGTGGTGGTAAGGAACCCTCAGTGCACGAGCCCAACTCGCACTTGGCCGGTTTTATTTGAAACTAATATCTATATCTACTCTCAGATGGCTCTATATTATACCTAAGTATGTACCTAGATTAGGTATGTACCTATCCATTTACTTAGGTAGATGATGCAAAATACCTGGTAAATAAAACCAATACTATATAAACATATAGACCTACCTATAAAAATAAAATTAAACGCAAAGAAAACGTGTGTCCAACACTGCAATAAAATAAATCTTGGGTAAAGTGGCTCGTATTTCACCTTCGCCCGCAGGCATATCACGGCCACTAGCGCTGTTCGAGGGGGAATTCAATAAAAATCACAATCGTAAAAACTAAGACGGCTGCCATATAAAAATACCTAAGGAAGCATTAAGAGCCGTCCCCTAATAATAGGTCCCGCCAGATGCACGGGACGGCCGCCTGGAAAAGTCACAGTGGTTGCTCGAGCGTAGGAAATTATTTTTTTCGGTCTGCCACACACGGCCCTTGCCAGCTCAGCGAGAACTGAGACCGCTCGCCACTCGAGCTTCTCTCGCGGCAATCACGCAGCACAAGGACATTTTTAGGGTTCCGTAACCAAACAGTTACCTGTATATAATCTTTGCTATTACTTAGCCTACGCTATCTATGTCTGTCTGTCCTGCTTTTAACAGCTGTATTTGTTACCGAAACAGATAGACATTTGAAATTTTCAAAGAATGCGTACTTAATATTACGGCGGCTTAACTAATAGATAATAATCAAATTAAAAAAAATACTAAAAAGAGGGACGCAAAGAGGGGCGCCGACGCAAAAAGAGGAGACAGTAAGTAGTGTTACAAGTTTAAAGTATGCCTGTCTGTGTATCTGTTTGTCTGTCTGTGGCATTGTAGCTCCCAAATGGCAGAACCGATTTTGATAGAGTTTTTTTAAAGCTGACTTGATTGAGATTGTCCGAAAATCTGTTCAGCTGTTTGAAGATTATCAGCTCTATAATCGGGGTTTAAAAATAGTTATTTATGATACAAGTGCGGAAAGTTGGTTATTACAAACGAGTACACGAATGTAAGCCCGAGACGAAGTCGAGGGCTTACCATAGTCACGAGTTTGTAATAACCAATCCGCACGTGTGCCATACAACGTTTTACAAAACATTTGCGAGAAAAAAGGCTACAAATGAAACAATTTTTGTTTATAACTTAATATCAGTCACAACAATAGTTTCTATAATATAATAAGAAAATGGCGCGAACATGCAAATAGCGCCACTATCACGTGGTGAAAATTAGAACTACATCTTTCGTCTCATTTTCTCTTTAGTATTAAACTGAGACAAACGTATTGAGCAAAAGCGCTTCCAAGGAGGTTTGATCATTCAGCTTATTTATTCTCGTAATATAAAACTCTTTTGTGGAATTCTTATGTAATTATGATGGAAATTAAAAAAATACCGTAAATCACACGCACGGTGCTATACATCTGAGCGTGCGGACAAATTCATTTCCGCACGCTCCGTTGCATGATCCGAAATGTTTAACTTTCGAACGATGTATACAGGCTTCGTAAGTGCACTTTTTGAGCAAATGTGTTGTAAAAAACTATTTATAGGTACTTGTCCAAACGTAATTTTGTCGTTATCTAGTGTAAAAACGGTAGTACGTACTTACAGGCGTCAAACTTGGCATGATTGCAGTACACTCTAAACTAAAGCAACGCAACAAATAATACACTTGCCAAGTGAGAGTCGACTGCAAAATTCTGATCGTAAAAAATCTAACGAACAAAGCTCTGCATGACTTTGAATCAAATTTCAGATGAATCATCCCGACATAACAAATACTTTTTATGGTTTAGTGGTTTGGTTTAGTAAAACATAACTAATACCTACTTACTTAGTATTCTTTTTGAGAAACATTGCCAATAAAATTTTTTTTTTACGAATATGTCAAGAACCTTTGAGCTTGCACGTCTTGAATTTATTACATTTTTATAGCTATAACTCAAAAATTTATTATAATTATGGTTTTTATTATGACGTATCAGCATAGCAAGTTACAAGTTTCTATGTCTAATAGTTTAGAAATTCAGAGGGCGGGCATTTTTTGCCACTTTTGCGGGCCATATATTGCAAAGGAAACTCCATTACAGTGATGTATGAAACCTTACCTTCATTTTCCAAGACCTATACAACGATAACCGAAACGATGTAGTGCACGTACTTATTCACTGACCAAAATAATATAGGTAATGCTGCCGTCAGCATCTTACTGCAAGGAACCTCAACACTTTTTTATTAAAGTAGGTTTCTACAGTAGGTACCTACCCAGAGAATTTTGAAGTTGTAAGGTATATTAGTAGGTACTTGCTAAAACTAAAAAAAAACCTTTACAAACACGACACGTTCGTGTACTCACCTCGTTTTAGTTAGAACAGAAATAATTGGGCGCCTAGGTAGTTACTACGTACCTAGTACCTACTATCGACAGTCGAAAATCCTGTGTCACTAGTATCCATCTCGCATTTCCCGGGATGTTAGGGTAATCTCCGGAGCGAGTAATAGTTGGTTGCAGGCCAAACGCCGCTCATTAGCGCGATGTTCAATTAGCGCTGGTCCGGTCGGTAACGCAGTGCCGCGACAGCTTTGAGCTTTGTGTTTCCAAGAGAGAATTAACCCGAACACTGTTATTTCACGTTTCCAATCTCACGAATAATAGTATTTCATCAGATCAGTTAAACAAGGGAGATATGCCTTAGTACAAATATCGTTCGTGTTTAAATGTCTCCATGTTTCCATACACTTTTTTGCTATACTACTAAAACCATTTAACGCAACTGTTAGTAGGTACACGGCACGGTAGGTATACGGTGCTGTTACAAAATTTTCACACACACTAATAACTTTGTAGCGTCACCAATAAACTAATAATCCACATGCGGAAAGGTAAAAGTGCGTATACAGCACAGAATACATATTAGTATCTGCAAGGTGATTTTAACTAATGGCATCAAGTCTGATTTAGGTCAGATGCATTCGCACCCGCCACGTCACTTTACCATATCTCCCTTGTTTGTCTGATCTGAGGTTGTGATAGTTATTTTTGCGCGCCAATACAATAGTTGGGCGTTTTTCAAAAAAGATGTACATTTGCGAATTTGGGGCGTCCAAAACTTTAACTATTTATTATAATTTTTGTATGTACCGTACATGAATAAACGGAGTTATTATTTCATGAGTACATATTTAAGTTACCAAATTAACTGTTAAGTGCAACCTAACACTCATTGATATTAATATATAACAAAAACAAACCGCAAAAAAGTGTCAAATCTGTATGTCCCATCGGCATTATTGAAACTTTCAAGTCTCAGAAAATATTCCACAAATTAAATAGCGCCACTGTTTTAGATTCTGTAGACGAATATTGAACTTGCCAATACGATTTAGAGCGAGATGTTGTCGTAATGGGTCTTAAAATAGCTCAAAATATTATATAATTGTTGTCCCAGGAATATGGCAAAACCGGAATTCCGGCAATAGTCACGGTGCATTTTTGATAGATAAACAAATTTTTACCATAAAATATGGTTATTTTTTGTTACTTTCAACGTTAATCTTGTGTGTGGTGTAGCCGCAATTTTGAAGCAAACGTCAGTGTAATCAAAATCAGTGACGAAAGCGGGCGCGTTACGTTGGTTCTAAAGTGGAGTTCCAGATAGCTACGGGATTTTATGAGGTATGTATAGTTTATCAAGGTATTTGCCGTTACACAAGCACATTTTTGTTTTTAAACTATTGTAAAACAAATCACAAGTAGCCATAAAATGAATACAACAGCTTGAATTATTGTTAGAAGTTTAGTTGATATGAATTCGTCACATCGCGTTCGTCACGTATTGTATAAACGGAATCATTTTGTGACAGACCGGAACTATTAGGCCGAGGCTACATTTGACAGATGAATAGTACTAAAGTAAATAATCTTATTATAAAAAAGTTTTAATATTATGTAGTTATGTACGTCTGTCACTGCTAATCTTTGGGACGGCTGAACCAATTTAGATAAAAAATATATATACAGCGTTAGCAGCTTTGGGTGTACTAAGCCGAAAAGGGGTCATTATACCTATCATTATGAACAACTCATACTATGGAAACAAACCTGAAATCTGCTGTTCCATACATTATGTCGATGGTCATTGAACTTTTTCTTTGAAACAGCTGATTTTTTTGCGATTTAGGTGTTAGCCCCGCAGTTAAAGTTGTTCCTAATGATGAGGTACAATGACCTTTTTTCGGCTTCTTACATCCCAAGCTGTTAACCCTGTACATAGATTATGTTGAATAATATAATTTATATAATACTATTATTTACTTAGGTACTATAACTAGTACTAAATATCTTAGTGCTAAAATTCAAATCTTGCAATTAATTAACGTGAAAACTTGCGTATTTTGACGTGCATCTATTTTGTCATATATTGTAATACTAAAATTTGTTAGTCGGGTGGGGTACTTTCTGGTACTACTAATCTAATTTTTAAATTATTTCTCTAATTATTTCAATAAATATTTGGTTCATATATTTGATATTTCAACATATATTTGATATTTCAACATATATTTGATTTGACATTTCAGTGACCATGGCCCTCACGGTAGCGGAAAGAGCTAAAAAATACCGAGAGAATTTAAAACGAAACCCTGAAAAGTTCGAAGAGCAACGGAAAAAGCAGTTAGAACGACTTAAAAAGAAACGAAAAGAATTAATGACTTGACAGAAGAAGATATAATACTACTAATATAATACTAATAAATTAATTATACTACATAGTATAATTAATATATTATTATTAATTAATAACAATTAGTTTAATGCTAGTACCTACTTACCTTACCAAACCAATGTATGATAGATAGATGTTACTAAAAGTTCCTTCAGTGTAAACATAGCTTAGTTTTTTCCAATTAGTCACTTAGAATTCCAGATAGCCACTGTCACATATTTTTAGCTAGACAAAAACGAATCCTATTCAAGATATATGAAGTTATTTGTTAATATTTAAGTTTGCTTAAGTTACTGATGTCCTATATTTTTATTATTTGTTAGCTTTAAACGTTTAATGTCATTAGGTAAGTAGTAATTGTAATGTTTTTAAGTTCAAAAGTTCCTACTGTGACGATCTCGAAAGAAAAATGATTGCTACGCAATAATTACACTGATTTTTCTATGTATTGAAATGCTGCTTCAAAGATTTTAAAGTTATGACTAATTAATAAGTTATTGTTGTTATTAGTTAAGACTAAGAAAGAGGGTAGATCGTTATGTCTGCACCTAACTTTTTAACTGTTCTCCAACCACCCGCATTCTTCAGTCTTCCCGTGAACATGGTGCATGTAACTGCGCCGAAATATCGGGAGCTCATTCCACAACCTTACCACGGTAAATATCCCGTAAATAATCATATAACTTTTTAAAGTTATTTTATGATTAATAAAAACAAATTAAGATAATTATTCATATTTTTCATTTTATTAAAAAAAAACTTTTGTGACTAACCGGAGCGAGTTCCTATGAACACTTACGTAAAAATTAAGATTATCGCGATATTTTTCGTTATACTGATATATATTTGTAACTTTTACTTAAATAAAAGTATATTTTATCAAATAAGATAAGAAAATACAGCAAAATTTCAATTTCACAAAAATCAACTCCGGTTCGTCACGTGTACATCTTTTTTGAAAAACGCCCAGTTACGATCCTTATTATATTTTTGTCACGGCGATATTAGATAGAAAATCGCACCTTATATCCACCATGCTAAGTTTCATCTAATATGCAGTGCAAGTACCGTTCTTTATCGATCGTCAAATTCGCTAAAATGCCATAGAATCGATCACAGCGAGTACTGAAAAAAATGGCATATTATCGAATTTGACGACCTCAACTGTCAATTTGACGATCGATAAAAGAACGGTACTTGCACCCCAGGTTCTGAATAATTGTAACACAAATAGGTATGGGGGAAATTCGTCGTTACTCGTAGGTATGGTAAAAAGCATTAACTTGGACCTCCAGGTTAATTCTTTTAAGTGCATGGGTGGCTTGCGGCCCTCACTACGTCTTAATTTGGTAAAATGCAGTGTTATGAAAAATTTATACCACGTAATGTAAGATTAAAAATAGCTTGAACCCGTTTTAAGGGTTTCGTACCCAAATGGTAAAAATGAACCTTATGAACCCGTAAGTTGAGACTCTGTCTGACAATCCGTCTGTATCTCATAATTTATTTTCGTAGGAAATACAAAAGAAAATATAGACTTAAAATTTTGCACAGATCTAGATACCGGTTACTTACACTTCAGACTGTTTTTTTTACTTTTCCTGAAAGTAAAAAAGGGCCTCAAATGGGGGCGAAAATTTTAAAGTTAGTCATAATATGGGAGTCATAATATAAAAGGTCTAAAAATTTAAGCAATTCAAAATGTTGTTTTTAATTCTGTCATTTTGTTTTACCAAAACAAAAAAAAACATACGCCTTTCCACTTATTGCCAATGGCTACGAGCAAAAAATGTGAATTCATTCAGGCGTAGGTAAAATAAAACAATATTGTAATTGAAAAAATTCTTTAACAAGTACCTAGGTAAGTAGGTACAAGTGCCTTTTACTCGCGTATTTCTATGATAATAGTAGTGACTAGGTAAGTAGTACGTAGGTATTTTTGCTAAGTTTACTGCGAACAAGATTCCTAATGCTTTTACTCCAGGACGTTTTATAACCCGTCCTTGCTTTTACTAGACTCTATTGACATATCTACAATAATTTACATATACCAGAGTACTATTTCTAGTAAGTCTATTAAAAAAACGTCATTAGACTGGCTGGTAAACGTTTTTGGCAGGACTTCTAATAGGCCAAAAATCTGACCGCAAGACTATTTTGATTTCAATTTATTTTGAATTATTTATATAATTTATTCTGCTTAGAAAAATCACAAAAATCTAGTTTAATGTAACAATTCAGAAAATGTAACGTACCTAACAAAAATATAATTATGCAAATACTTACAGCCATCGTATCGCCTCAGATGTCGGTAAAAACACAAAAAATAAAACCAAAACCACAACAAAACAACGCATCACAAACCAAATTAAAAAATCTTAAGTAAAATCATAACCACCACAAAAGCGGTGCATTTAAGAAAAACGATACAGCGTGTGTTAGTTTACACGGTACAAGTACGCGCGCGGGAAAATATCGCGTTTACGAGGGGCGGAGTGGCGCGTCGTCGAGCACACTCCAGCGTCTGCGATTGAATGCAAGTGGAGCTAGAGTCCGACAAGCGACAACAACTTCTAGACTCGGAGTGGCGGTCAGTGGTCAGAGACCGGCGGCACATCGCCCGGCGCGTCGCCGCGCGCTGCCGCCGCGCCGCTCACATACACCGCGTTGAGTTGAGTCGGCAGCGACGGGTAGGACACGTCCAAAGATAAATCGTCTTTAGACACGTCAATTTACCTCCAAAAGCTGTGTATTCAAATGGCTGCAAGTTCGAAAACTTTTCCCGAATGGTCGAAGATCTTGCCTCATATCAGTTTCATTATTTTTCCTTTGTAAGCTTCGTTTTTGTTTTTCGATCGAACTTTAACTTTACTGTAAATAAGAGTTTGCGTGCGTAACAAATTCATGTACTTACATATGTATTATACGAGGGTCATGCCAAAAGAAATAAGATACTCAAAAGTTTCAGAGTTTATTCTTTATTTAAGTTATCTATTTTTTCAAAGTATTCACCGTGAACACTTATACTCTTTTCCATCCGTCTAAACCAGTTGGAAAATACTAATGACCACTCTTCTTTAGACACCTCAGAAATTTCATAGTTATAAGCAGCCAGGGCATCTTCTTTGTTCTCAAATCACTTTCCTTTTAATTTTTCTTAAATTTTCGGAAAAAGTTTAAAATCACAGGCTGCTAGGTCAGGGTAATATAGCGGGTGAAGCAGAATAGTGACGTTTTTTGAACTGAAATAGTCAAGTGTTCTGGCAGAAGTGTGCGGGGCAGCGTTGTCGTGGTGCCAGAGCAGGTGCTGGGTTCTTGACTTCGGCCGCTTGTCACACCAAGCTGACAATACTCTTGGGGCACAAACTGTCACATACCATTCTGAAATAACTGGCCTTCGATCTTCTAGCACCACCGTAGCAATATGTCCCGTCTTCCAGAAAAATGAGGCAGCCATTTGTTTATGTGTGCTTCGTGCTCGGCGACATTTTGTTGGAGTCGGCTCAAAGCACCATACTGTGGACTATCACTTTGTTTCAGGATCGTAGTTATATAGCCATGTTTCGTCACCTGTCAGTATATCAAAAACCTTTTTTTTTTCTCCAGAGTCAAATTTATCTATCATAAATTTGTACCAATTCACTCGACGGTCTTTCTGCAAATCTTTGAGTTTGTGCGGCACCCATCTTGAACAACGCTTATGGAGGGACAGTTGATCATGAATTATGGTTTGCAATGTTGCTGATCCAATACCCAGTTCACGCTCAAGCTCTACGTATGTAGTTCTCACGAATATTTTTTTCCACAGCTTGCACATTTTCTTGAGTAACTGCAGTTGGCGGCCGTCCTGGCTTCGCCTCATCTTCAAAGCTAACCATCTTTTAAATTCAGCAAACCAATTAAAAACAGTTGCACGTGAACACGCAGACTCACCAAAAGTCGTGACTAAAAGTTCAAAACATTCTTGAGGCTTTAAACCTTTTTTAAAGTCATAATAAATCATAACACGAAAATCACGTCGAGTGAGCTCCATTGTTACGGAAAATTACCACCAGACGTAGTATTTATATTCTCTTTGACGACCAGATTGAACAAAAAAAAATATTTAAAAAAAAATGCTAATATTTTTCGAGTGTTCCATTTTTAAATTTATAAGTAAATAACCAGCCTTTACAATGGTGTATAACTTGCTAGTATCAATCAAATGACCATGGAGTATCTAATTTCTTTTGGCATGCCCCTCGTACTTGTCTATAATTATAAGCATGGCTTGGGATGTAATAAGGCGAAAGAAGGTCAATGTAAGTACCGACCATTTCGAATAACTTTGGGACCAACCGAGAAATTATGAAAAAATTTTCATGACATGTTCCATAGAAACATGTCATGAATTCAATGTATGTTATAGCTAATATTTTTTCGCGGTCTCGGGGTTGGACCAATACACAGGCCTGTGCAGGTTAGATGCCGCGAGTTCACCTACTTGCGTGTGTGTTGGATCAGTGCTTCAACTTAATTCACATTCCGTGGTCTTGGCAGTAGCACGTCAGACTTCAATTCACAAATATCAAATTGAGCTATAGTAAACTCTAAAAGCCCTTCGAAAGCAGTGGCCTTGCAAATTGAGTTAACTACCACAAATTACTTCCACAACGTTAAAAAAACGCGGCATGCTGGTTTAATGTGCTTGCGGCTTCTAACATAAAGATCTGTGGTTCCATAGTAAAAGTTATTCATTGGTGGTAAGTGCAGACCTCCTTTTGGCTTAGTGCATTACATCCTAAGCCATGTTTATAACCCTGTATAATTTTTCTTGTAATTAAACGTGTCGCTCTTCTTAGCGGAGCAGCCTCTCTATATCCCTAACCTCAGCCAGCCTTTGAATCAAAATGAAAATAAAGCTTAGTAAAAAATTATGGCAGCCATTTTTTTTTTCAATTATAAATGGCCTTGAGCTTGGCCGCCAACTCGCCTGATGTCAGGGTAATGTAAAAATTACAGTGATATTAATACCATATCGCACACAACATGAGAAAAAAATAAAATAAAGGACTTTTAAAACTATTCGGGCCTTTAGATTAAAACTGATCGTGGAGTAGAATAAAGAAACACACATATGAACCTAGAAAACAACTTTTAATACAACTTGACATGCACGCGGGGTATATTTTTTTTACTGTGGTGATTTTGGTGTCGCACTTCTTGTGCATTTGCCAGTGTCAAGTATTAAATTATTACTAAATTTCATATCAAATATCGCCAAACAATTCATAGTCGCAGTCAGAGTCAAGCAAAGTATGTCACGTTCAAGTCAAAGTCATGCCTTAGTAAAGTGGTGGAGACTTCTATAGAGTTTTGGGAACATCACGAAACTACATGTTTCACCGTGTTACAACACTTACCCACACGAACCAGTACGTCCACGAACACTTAATAAATAATAATAAAAATCCACCATTATTACACATTTAACACTCAAAAATACACCAGTTTACAAAAAGTGAAAGTACAAAGAGGCGAATCGTCTCTATCAGAGGGCACCGCCATTTTCCGGGTTTTCGAAAAAAAAAAAACTGATGAAGGTCTGTGTTTAGGCATTTTTTAAAAATATTTTTAGTTCAAAATCATGTACTAAAATCGTAAATACAGTCGTATTTTCTATTGTTGTTTGTCTTCATAATTTTGCCACCACAGGAGCATTCAAGCCATTGCACAGACTATAAACATATTCAAGTGATTGCACAGACAATAAACATCGACAAGACTTGAATATGACATGCGGAATGTTGTAAATTGTGTTATAAACAAGTAGGCATGTAACTAACAAGTGTTTCAATGCGGCTATCAGTAATAAAAAAACTTTATCTGCAATGCCTCGTCTCCCGTGGCGGCGGATGTGTAGGAATATTAATGACATATTCATGGTAGTACTTTCAGTAAGTCATTCTGTACTCGTAGGTAAAAACATAGATTAAATATTTGACATTAGCCTTGCTTAAAGTTAATTAGACTATTTTACATTTAGGTATTTTTAAGCCCATCATTCATTGACAAGTAATGCATAATATATCGTGCTGGGGGTCTAGACAAGAGCCACACACTGTTAGCGTTCACGCCTGCGGAAAGATGAAATTGTATGAAAATGACATTGACAATGACATTAGCATGGGAGAAATTATCTCAAGCTAATGTCATTTTCATACAATTTCATTTTTCCGCAGGCGTGAACGCTAACAGTGTGTGGCTCTTGTCTAGACCCCCAGGAATGCTGTGATATTAACACATCAAATCAATTAACAATAATAACTTGATCTTATTTTATCATATCCATGTACACCAAAATTTAACAAGATGATTATTTAACTGACATTTTTCTTGGGGGAGTGTTGTCAAAAACAGTCGTTTCGGTAAACTTTGCCCTGAATATCTTCAACTCGTGATTAAATAATTTCAACTTATGACTAAATATCGCCAACTTACAGATAGAGCGGAAGTATAAATCTATTACTTACTAGTACACTTGTTCTGGCTGGCTATTTTTGTTGCATACAATATTGTTTGTCCCTGTCGCACTCATGTCACTTCAAACGAGAGTGACACGTCACCAAACGAATATAGCGGGTACTAAAAAAGTCTAGCTGAAGCTGCACGGTATGACGCGATTAAAAGTAGAACGTATTCATGACTTAGGCTTCCTAGTGTACTGTTTGATGATGGTGATGCGAGGCGGCCGTCAAGCAAGGTGCGACAGGTCGTCGAGCTCCGGCGGCAGCTGCGGGCCCGGCGGCCGCGCGAACACGGGCTTCGCCACCATCGACACTGGAGCCTGCGCCCAAATAAACCCTATTATTATACACAACAGAAGCTTCTTTAAAACGACAATAAACTACCACATAAATATATAAAATCTACATTTATAAAAGTGAAAAACCGGACTCCTTCACTGGCTGACTCATCACCAGCGAAATAATAACTATAGTTCGCTGCTCATCACGAAATATCAAAAACTACTTGATCTAAGAAACTGAAATTTTTGCAATTTCTTATAGGGTATCTCTATACACTTAGCATCTGCTAAGGAAGGATTTTGCTAAAGGGCTAAGCAAAGGGGAAGAATTGGGTCCACGCGTAAGAAGGGCAACAAATAAATAAAATAAATAACAGCATAAAAACTGCTAGTAAAATGTATGATGTAACTTTAAATCTGCTATAGTACTTGCGTAAGAAACAGTTGGACTACATAATATGAGTATATCGCCCGTTGAAGGACTCGGAAGGAATGACTACAGAATGTGTGTCTATCCCACAGAAAAGAAAAGTAAATAGAACGGAAATGAGAAGGAAAATCTGTTACATATGAGTGAACCTTGATTGAAATGAACATTCTTATTAAGATCAACGCGTCGAACTCCGCATCACAGTTGCTAACTGATTTCGAATGACTGACGTTTCGTTTATATGGGTGCAACTGGCTACAACAAATTTCTTACAAATTTGCCTTGACAGCCGTTCTAATTTAATCCAAAAAAAAAACTATGGTCTGTCACCTGCCAATATTTCAACTTAAAGGCGCTTGCGGACGATGCGTATTACAAGTAGCAAGGACAAGTTGCTAGTATTGTAGCTACTACGAATCATCTGCATCTTAGTGCAAGTGGCATTGGAAGTGCTACTACCACTGCCACATGCACTAAGCAAGCTAAGAGTCTATGCTTCGTGCATTTCTATCTCACTCGCACTTATCTAAAATCTAAGCAGAACGAATAAAGAAAATTACAATACAAATATTCAGTAAAGTTTTACTTTTGATTCAAACAAGTTTCGTATTTGTTAAATCTGTTTGTGATTTTTATTTCTGGTGTACACAATAGTTTCTATCTATTTTATTCTTTTTCAATTCAGTTTTAATGTTTGAAAAAGAAAGGAATATTTTGATATTTGTAATATTATTTTCTTTATTCGTTCTGCATATATTTTATATAAGTACATTCAATTATTGTATTATATCTTCAAAAATATTAGAATGCGCGATACAGACACAAAAACCTAAAAAAATAAGTTTGTTCATAATAGCTTAAAAAAGACGAAACTGGACACAATACTTTATACTTTTCAGAACAACTATGTCTTATTAAACATTGTTATCACTATCAGTTAATAGCTGCACACTCAGAATGCTAACAGTATTGTAACTCTGAAGTACAATAGCAGTATTAGTTGAAAAATAAAGACACACAAGACTAAAATGTTGCCGCATAAGGATCACGCATATAAGACGAATTTATTGTTGTTAAATTGGTTATATTAAATGTTATTTTAGAAAACACAATACATATGATTACACTACACGTCAAAGTTGAAGCGCAATGCTATTGATTGAAAACCCAGTACTCGGATTTACACAATCATTATAATATTGGGAATGCTGTGGGGCGCCTGGGTAAGCATGATCATGCTATTCCGGTCGCACCATGCTTATATCTCGTATATGTAGGCATTTTATTATCCGGTGTATAAGGTGAATATTTAAGTATAGGCGGGTTTTCAAGCAATTGCGTTCCGATTCTATCCTGGGGTTAATTCCAGTAGTGTATCTTATTGTGTAAGTGTACAGCGTTTTTTTATGAATGGCTTTTTTGGCCTCAGACGATCTCGATAGCTTGACCGGGCGGTTGACTACAAGCGCAGAGGGCGTTGGGCCTAACTTGTTTTGAGGCGACTAGCTCAAGTGCACCTCGAAGGTATGAACCTCGGCTTGATTCGTCGCCGGGAGTGGGGGGATCAGACTTGCCCTGGCACCTCAGAAGGGGTGTGCCCTGACCGGTTGTAGAACTGGATGAAATGAACAGCGACTCAAAAATTTGCAATATAAAGTGCGCGCGCACCTTATATTGCAGCATTTCATACGATTTAATGGGATTAAACAAATAGGCTAAATTTTTCAAGTTCAGGTTGACAAAAGTTGTGAAACAAGTATAAATTGATTTATTGCATCCTCGATAAAAGAGCTGATAATCTTCAAACGACTGAACCGATTTTCATTAATCATATCTAAGAATAATCACTATCAACATTCAAACAAAACAATAACTATAAATGAAAATCGGTTCAGCCGTTTAGGAGCTACGATGCCACACACACGGATACACACGTTACACTCATAACACCCCTGTTTTTGCGTCGGGGGTACAAAATGAGGCTGCAGGTGGTCACCGGGCAGTACCTGGCTGACGAGAGAGGGAGTGGGCAGCGGCTGCTGCATGCCGACGACCACGACCTTCTGGTGCGGCGCGCCCACGGCGCCGCCCGCGCCCGGCGCCGGCCCGCTCGTCACCACCACCGACTGAACACATGCACTACCCTTACTACCTCGCGTTAACACCTCACGCCACACGCTCAACAGAAATGGCATCACTATATTTTTCTTCATGCTCCAGAGGCCTTATGGCTACCTGTTTTAAGCGATTCTGTTCATATGATGCGAAAAGTTGAGCGACCGCAAACCCTATCTCGGCGAGTTAAGGTTCACGTTCGCGAGATTTTCCGCACTGCGCTGTTTTGAGCCCGCGATTAGAGGTAGCCGTAAGGCCCCTGGTTATTTAAATGTTATATAGGCAATTAAAAAAAACAATCAGGACCTGAATCTGCGCAACGATCCGGGTAAACCATTGCTCTAGCTACGGTGGTTTTCCTGTCGGCCTCCATATTCATGAACTGTCTTTGCAACCGTACTAAGCGTTGATGGCGCCATCTGCAGGGTTACGCGGAAAGGCTGTACTAAGCCGAAAGAGGTACGTTATACTCATCATTAAGAAAAACTTTTTCTATGGGACCAACCCAAAAATCGCGCCCTTATTTCAAAAAAATATATCCATCAGTTGTTCCATACATTCTGTCGAGTGTCAATGCCCGTTGTCTATGGAACATCTGATTATTATTTTGAGATTTCAGAGTTGCTTCCATAGTAAAAGTTGTTCATAATGATGGGTACTAGACTTATGGACCGCTTTCGGCTTAGTTCACCCTTTCCGCGTAACCTTGTATAATTCTTGCTACAAACAAACAATTCCCATGACACGAAACAGCGGCTAGAGCATCAAATCAAATAGAGCGGACGTCAAATTTTTGAATTGTATAAATCATTTAAATAATAAGTCCTAGATTGTGGATCACTTCAATATACAAAATGTCTATCGAGTAAAGTTATTTATCAGAAGATAAAGAATACAATTAGAACTGAAAATAAAACTTTTCTTTAACATAATTAGCAAAATTAACATACAGAGCGAACAAAATCAGAAGCTGATAAAAACAGCCAGCCGTGCCTTTAGCCCAGTCAGTAGAGAAATAAAAAGGCCTTTGCCTTGCAAAAGGTGGTGTAGTAATGATTTTCACATATGTTGTTTAGGTCTAGACTCTGATGAAAAATCCAAGTTTTCGACCTTGGGGATGGTGAGCGCAAGCCGCCATCTTGGATTTTAGGTGTGAAAAATTGGTTTGATCAAAATAATTCACCAACTGTTTATTTTACGTCAAAAATGTCAAAGGCAAAGTTAAAGAAGATAAAATTATTTACATTTTTCACAGATATACACAACCAGATCGGCAATATATTTTAGTGAAAGAGACAACTTGATATGGCTCAGCACAAGTACGAAAAGGACATAAATAGATTTTGTTGTCCTTATCGGCGTGACCTGTTTTTGGTACCTCAAGTGTCAAAATCTGTAATAATCAGTGACAAACAAAACGGGTCTGAATTATATTTATTGCCTTTTTTTGGTGATTTAATGTGATAAATGCGTGTTTCCTCTGAGAAATAATTGTAAAAGATATTTTACAATGGTTGGTTGTAGCATTTTGGGCTGCAATAAGCGCAGTGAGCAAAAATACGATGAAATATCATTTCACACGTAAGTAAACATATAAAGCTTGTAACGATCACCTAAATAAATTCAGGATATCAATTCGCAAATATTTTATTCATAATTAGTCAGTTTTTAGGTCGATTTGTGGTCTAATACTATGAATTTTATCAAATTATTCACTTAGAAAATAAATTATGAATGTTGCCAGTTTATGAAAGAAATTACCCACCGCAACTAACATAAATTATTCGTTCTGCAGGTTTCCAACTGATCCTGTCACATTGCTGAAAAAAACTGGCACATTGCAAGAAGTGCAAAATACCGACCCTTTTATGCCCATATGAATATGGTGAATGTTAATATTAAATATATATTAATGAGGCCACAGTTATGAAGCTGGAAAAGCAAAAGGCGATTTCGGCGAACCGATTCAAAAAGCTACGCGCTGTTCGTGAAATTTGTACTGTAAACATTAAAGAGTCTATTTATCTAATTATTTGCAATGTTATACATAATTCCATTCATGAAAAAACTAAACTGACCAAGCGCGAGTCGGGCTCGCGCGCTGAGAGTTCTTTACAATCACAAAATACAAAAAGTTGTGCAAAAAGACAACATCACGCCCAGGCTGTCACCCATCCAAGTACCGACCGCGCCCGACGTTGCTTAGCTTAGTGGTAAACAGAAATTTGTCACTGACTCGCACTTGGCCAGTGTTTATTATTTGTTGTTTTACTTATGTTCACTATAATCCGCTATATTTGACGCTTGTACGGATTACCGTTTTTACACTAGAACAAATCCAAAAATACGTTTAACGTTTGTTGCATGAGGGACCCCCGTTCCGTTTTAACTCTTGACTTTTTTATTATATTTTATTAATTATAAAAAATCATGCTATGGTTACTTTACAACCTTTTTTCTAGTACTATATTCTAATCCTAACAAATAATTATAATAAAAACGCAAGTAACTTTCTGTCTGTTTTTACGAGGAAATGGCTAAGTCATGGTAATAATAATATACTCCGCCAGGTATAGCAATCCGAGAAAAAATGTTTACGTGGGCGTCCTGCAATGATGTCATGATGTCAATTTACAACAGGTTCGAGAGAGATGACGATACACCACGTAACAGCTGATTGAATAAAGTGGCAACTGGACAGTGACGTCATTGCGGGACCACTCTCAAATTGCTAGACCTTGTTTTCTTAGATCATGGGCTAAGTCAAATTTTGTCAGGACGATAGGGTGTGTCATGAGGACAGACAACGTACTTTTCTTCCCAGAACATTGCAGGTAGCTCCGCGGGTTGCAGCAGATAGTGTATAAAATATAAATATTTAAAAGGTAGTATTGTTTCCAAAGTACTCATTGAAGATTCACTACCCATCATAGTAGGTAAATTACCCTAACTTATAGCAAATCATTTTAATGTGGCAACACACCTTGTTGAAGCGAGAGGCACTGAGCTAGCCACGCTCATTGAAAATCTATAGGTAGTAGATCTGTGACATTTTTTGTCTCTACACTTTTTTTTTGTACGTCCAATAACTAATTTGTTACAGCGGCGAAAAGATGAACTTTTCACCAAAAAACTCCCTATACTGGGTATTTTCCTCAAAATTACTCCCGAAGTGTTGATCTTACAACAAACACGTGTATGGAAAACATTTAGAACACTAAACTAACTATTTAACATTTTGGTATATAAATCAATTTTGTAAGTCTAATACTTAACGAGTCACAAGTGTCACAACTGGCGGAATGATAATATTTTTTTAGATTGTGAACTTCTCATTATTTCTATCAGTTTATTACAATTATTATATTAAGTACACTCCTTTCCACACCACCATAAGGTAGAATAAAAGGTTTTTTTTAATTTATAATAGGCTTGCGCTTGGCCGCCATCTCACCTGATGTTAAGCGATGATGCGTTTTACGATGGAGCACGCTTGCCTAGAAGACACCGATTCACTCTTGACTTGAAGACACCCAGATTGTAACTAACGGGGAATAATTCAGGCAGAGAATTCCACAGACTAGCAGTTCGCACAATAGATGTGGAGTCAAAGCGCTCCCCAAGGTCGAAAACTTGGATTTTTCATCAGAGTCTAGACCTAAACAACATATGTGAAAATCATTACTACACCACCTTTTGCAAGGCAAAAACCTCTAGTGACTGGGCTACTTCATGCGGACCTACTAGCGGCATTCAATACTTTAACCTTTGCTAAAGGTGCCATATCGATGTAGGGCTTCGCGCCCGATTATCGGCTAGCCTTCACGCGCATATCGACCTCACCTGATTTTACAGCGCGATCTGGGGCCTTACAGCTGCCTGTTTTAAGCGATTCGCAAACCGTATCTCGGCGCAAGGTTCACGTTCGCGTGATTTTCCGCACTGCGCTGTTTTAAGCCCGCGTTAAGTTGTAGCCAAGTAAGGCCACTGGTTCGCAAGGTGGCGCGAAATATGCTATCGGACAGTTTATAAATAAACAACAAGCTTAGTGAAAACTATAATTAAATTTAATTATAAAATTTGAAACAAACAAGAAACTATTTAAATTACTAATAAAGTTATGAGATATAAGCGCTTAAAGTTTTTTTGTTTGGATTACGAAGGGATGTTCGGTCCTTTTCCCGCAAGGTGAATATCAGTATGAAGTTTGTATGACGTACGAAAATTAGACATCATTTCTAAGTACAGTTAAGAAGTTAGTAAGATTATGTGTTGTAATTTTTATTTCTGGTGTACACAATAAAGAGTTTCTATCTATCTACAGTGCGCTCTCTGTCCAGCAAGACATTAAAATGCCTATATCTTTCTTAATTTTGAACGCATTGCAATTTTATTTTCGGTGTTCCGCTCTATTTATAGTCAGCTATTATATAAAACAATAACAAAATATCTATCCGGTAGCGTATTCAGGAACAAGTGCGTGAATCGGAATGCTTTATTATTTCAGTTAGGCGAGATATGCGCATGAAATCGAGTAATGCACCGAAATGGCACCGAAATAGTTATTTATGATACAAGTGCGGTAAGTTGGTTATTACAAACGAGTAGACGAATGGTAGCCCGAGACGAAGTCGAGGGCATTACCATAGTCACGAGTTTGTAATAACCAATCCGCACGTGTGCCATACAACGTATTACAACACTTTTGCGAGAAAAATCAAAAAATGGAAATTAAAAAAATACCGTAAAGTACACGCACGGTGTTATACAACGGAGCGTGCGGTAAAATTAATTACCGCACGCTCCGTTGTATGATCCGTAATGTTTAACTTTCGAACGATGTATACAGGCTTCGTAAGTGCACTTTTTGAGCAAATGTGTTGTAAATAATTTTTATGTCAAAATAACATTACAAATTCAGCAAGATTGCTGCTATAATGCCAGCCAGTGTGGCCATAAATACACGCTGATTACTTACATTTTGACTGCGAACTATTGCCGGTTGAGAGGTGTGGACCACTATGTGTCCAGCCCCGCTAGCCGGCTGTGTCAACCCCTAATACAAAAACAAACAATAAGTAAATAAAAAATTTACAACATTAACGTAAGAAGTAACTCACATTAAAGGTGAACTGAAAAAATTTTCAATATCACATTTATATATCAGTGAAATAGGACGTTGTCCTATATTTTTATTTGTCTAGTTAGTTTTCCTAACGTGAAGCTTTTTTATGGTTGATAGACTAGGCGTTTGACCACAGCAGTAATAAGTTTTATACAATATACAAAAGAAATTAAAACAAGTATGAACTGTTTTTTTTTAAACTCCCGGTAATAAGAACGTGTAATCTTCAAATGGCTGAACAGATTTTCTTGAATCATAGCTAAGAAAACTGTCGCCTTTCAAACAAAAAAACTAAATCAAAATAGGTTCAGCTGTTTGGGAGTAATAATGCCACAGACAAGCACAGAGATGCACACGTTAAACTTATAACACCCATTTTTACGTCGGAGGTTAAAAATGAGTGAAGTCCGGGACCGCATTAAGGAGAAGGGGGCAGATTAAGCTTTACCTGTGGTCCTTTTTGCTGAGACACTATGACGAACTTCTGCGGCGGCGGCGTGGAGGGCGCGGGCGAGTGCGGCGTCGGCGACGCGCTGATCACCACGTTACGGCTCGCCACCGACTCTGCCATACAACAACCATCACTTTAACTCCACCGACAATTCTCTTGCCTGCATTAACCATGTCTGAGTTCGAGAGACCACATCATCACCATGATTTCAGCTTATCATATTCTCACTGCTGGGACACAGGTCTTCTCTCAGAGAGAGAAGATAGGCTGTAATCCACCAAGCTGGCCCAGTGCATGTTGGGGAATGTAATGTCTTTGATGATGATTTAATTTAATGCTTTTGAGGTTCTTGGACATACCGGTTTCCTCACAATGTTTTCCTTTACAGTTTTTGAGCGATGGCTTTGAAACTGCACATAATTTTACAAGGTACAGGGCTTACCTTACGGCCAACGGCTAACTCGGTATCAAACTAACGTTAAATCCGCGTAGTTGGAAAATCACGCGTCCGCAAACCGTATATGGGCGGGTTAAGGTTCAAGGCCCCTGAATAAGTTATTGATGCAGAGCCGAGAATCAAACCGGGTGAAAAGCCGGGTGTGAAGCGCACATGCTACCGCTCGGCCACCATAGCTCGAGGGACCACAACTCGGTTTAATTTTAATGTATCACACAGATTCAATATGTTCTATTGATGAATCGTTTATACCTAAAATTTGCTTTCCTTCATTCTTTTCTAACTTTTATTTTTCAAATTGAATAATGGTCATGCCTTTGCAACCCCGCTGATATTCCCCGCGATGATTGTGACCTACGAGAAATTTAAATGAACAGAGATTTTTCTGATTTTATTGCTGCCAGATTCATATTAGGAAAGGGCGAATTTAAAAAGTTTTTACAGAGCAGTATAAACATAATTTATTGATAAACACTTGTATACAAAAAAAAAGTAGTTCTGCCTTTGCTTTAGTGATAACTGTGTTGCAAAGGCAGCGTCTTCCAAAGGTACAATGACCACCAAGGTCTAGGTGGTCTACATACTGCTCGTTTCGTTTTTATTTTTTTACTTAGATGGATTTATAATATCGTCGAGGCCCAGAGCAAGATGTGAATGAGATTGACTACTAAAATGTTGATGACCAGTAGTATTGACGGTGTGTGTGAATTATCATTTCATCTGCAGGCTTGCCTTCGTACTAGTAAGGTACTGACCAATTGTCTTGGCCGTTTTGAGTAAATGTGGATAAAGAGGTGGGCGTGGAAGGTAGCGCCTGAAAGCTCATCCACATATCATATATCATTAGAAATTGCACACTGTGCGATTCACGCGATCGTTCTTGCCTCACACTTGCAAAATGTGGAATGAACTACCTTCCGCAGTGTTTCCGAGAAGCTACAATATGTTATTCAAAAGGCTAGTTAAAAGATTCTTAAAGTGTCGGCAACGTATTTGTGATGCCTCTGGTGTAACAAGTATCCATAGGCGACGGTGACTGGTTACCATCAGGTGGTGCCACCTATAGCATCGCGTGTGGCCGAGTGCTGGTAGCCGACAGATCATAATAGGTAGTTACTGACCGATAGTCTTGGCGGAGTGCGTGAATGTGGATGAAGACGTGAGCGTAGAGGGTTGTGCAGGCGCGGGCGTGGGCGCGGCCGGCACGAGCGGCGGCGTGCAGGTGACCACGGCGACCGCGCCACCGCCGCCGCTCCCCGCCGGCGACTGTCTTATCTTCACCACGGCCTGCTGCAGGCTCGGGCCCAGGTACCCGTAGTCGCGCCTGCGGACACACATCAAAACATCTACAAAACAATTGCTTTGTAAAGATAGACAATACAAATAAGTGAAGAGACGAGAAAGAAGTGAGGAGACGTTTAAATGTCTGTGTTTCATATTTTTTCTACTATACCGCTAAACCGCTGCAATAATTGTAAGTATATTCCGCACTTTAGGTATGAAGCTACAAGTAGCCGACTTGTCGGACCTGCCGCGCTATAGACAGTGATAACGCGACTAGAGATACGCGATAGCCAGAGAGGCAACTTCTAGGTTAATATAGCTGTAGGTAGTTAGCGCTCGCACGTCCTGTATTCTACTTTATTGTGTAGTAGCAAGAGTCGCTACTTATTTAAATGTTTTTGTGGAGTGAATCTTCTGCACTTGTACTAATATGTATTCTGTGGTCTAGGTATGTACAATGACGCTCGGACGATTTTTAACTATTTTCACTTAGATTGTAAGTCTATAGGTATTTAATCTTGATGTACAGAGGCGAGTATCGTTCGAGGCTCACTTGTAGTCGTCGGGGTGGTCGGGCGGCGCGCGCAGCTGGCGCACGACCGGCGCGAGCACCTTCAGCAGCTGGTGCTTGAGGTTGCCGGCCGCCAGCCGGTCCGCGCCGCCGATGCCGCTCAGCGCGCCCTCCAGCCGCTCGCCCAGCCACCGCACCCGCGGCAGTATGAACACCTAACAACATACATTACACGCTACTTATATTTATTCTTATTTTTTTTACAATAAATATTTAAAAACAAGATGTAATTTAAAATCCTAAACCAAGAGTGCCACCAACAGCAGGGCAGGGCCTAAGCTACCGGTGGTTAGGCTGCAGAAAAAGGAACCTTCTGACAATTGGTGCCGTGTCAAGGATTACCACCTTCTGCATCTGACCAATGTAAATATTATTATCGTAAAAATTATATATGTTGCAGTCATAACTCTTAACCAAAAGTACTTTTGACTAGCAAAACCAGTCAAAAGTACTAATGACTGAACAGGAACCTGTACAATTTGGCGTACAAAGGTCAAATAGACGTCACTAACTTCAAAGAAGCCTTTCCGAGTAAGTCCTCAAACGCGGAATTCGCAAGGACATAATTACATGGACCTTTTTTACGTCATACCATAGACCAGCTCAACACCATTAAGAACTCTACACAATAGCCCAGAATTTTTCCATCCTATAATGTACAATAGTTATATTATTCTATTTTATATACTTTCAATAACTGTATTTTGTATTTAACAGGGCCTCCTGGTTCAGCCCCACAAATATCTCTTAAATGTCCGGGCTAGACCCGAGAATAAAAATGTATGATAATGACTTACGGTAGTTGACAGAATATAAATGGTAGTATACCTTGACAACTTCCGGTCCGAGTTCTGCGAGCCCTTGCACGGCGCCGTACAGCGAGGCGAGCGGAGTCTTCTCGCTTTCCTTCATGGACGCCATCGATGGCCCTACCCCACTCTCGTTGTTAGTCTGCGACGGGCACTGTAGCGCCTTTGCGAATAATCTGCGAAAACGATTACTTATTATGAAAAAAACATAATAAATCGTGATGAGATAAGCCAAGGTTTTCTAAATCAAACTATTTATTTCCTCAATTGGATACACCACTGTACATTTTTGAACGTCAGAACAACATAAATATATTATTGGACACAATAATTTAAAATTTTAGGTATAGAAGTTCAATACATTAACAATATAATGATTAAAGGTTCAACATAAGGTGGATATAAAATAGTCAATAAGTACAATAGATTATTGAAAGAGTTGGAAAAACAATGCTAATTGTCAACAATAGTAAAAACAACAACAACAATGCTAATCTCGCTTCCAAGAAGCTCGGTGTGCTTAACAGAGCGAAGCGATACTTCACGCCGGGTCAGAGGCTTCTTCTTTATAAAAAACAATATATGCGGCCCCACATGGAGTATTGCTCCCTCGGGAATGGCGCACCGGAATACTAGCTGCAGCCTCTTGACTCCCTACAGCGACGAGCCACTAGAATTCTCGATGATCCCAAGCTCACTAACAAGCTGGATACACTTAGCCTCCGTCGAGATGTGGGTTCCCTCTACATTTTATATCGCCTGTTTTTCAGGGTATGCTCTGAAGAGCTTTTTGATCTTATTCCCGCATCAGACTTCCAATACCGCACATCCCGACAACGTCAAAAAGCTCACCCCCACATCTTGCAAAGCTAGAAATCCCACACCGTTCGATATTTCCGCTCCTTTATTCCGCGGACCTGCAAGGTTTGGAATATCCTTCCCCCAAAGGTCTTCCCGCCAAGCTTTAACATGAAGCGTTTCAAGAAGGGTGTCTTCAACTACCATTTCGTAACCACCTTACTACACCGCTACCACCAAAGCACCATACCACACCGCTAGTATAGCGGTGTCCATAGGCGGCAGTTTCTGCTTACCATCAGGCGAACCGCATGTTTGTTTACCTCTTTTTGCGTAGAGGGTTAAAAATAAGTAACATAGCACGTTATTAGACCTTGTGACCCTCGTCTGCAGGTTGTTGGTAGAAGTGTTGAAGGTCTTGCAGATCTGCGCCATGAGGCGCGCGGCGAAGTCCCGTAGCGCCCAGTGGTTGTCCATCTCAGGCCGGAGGCACAGCTGCCGCGACACGATGCACGTCGACACCGACGGGATCAGCTCGTGCAGCTGTAACACAATCATACCGTTTTAACTGACTGTCCAAGAAGCAGAATATGGTTTTCGGGCTTATGTATATTTCAGCTCACCATGTTCCTACTGCTGGGACACAGACCTAGTCTCAGAGAGAGAGAGAGAAGATAGGTTGATAATGATGATGATGTATATTTTTACCCAACTGCCCAGAAGGAAGGTAACCTTTTTCGGGCGAATGTACGTATATTTGTTTGTTTTAGTATGTTTTTATTTTACCTCCCATAGCCAAAACGGCTTGCCAAATTTGGCGAGTATAGTGTCGTTGGATGTATTTTTAAGTCTGGAGTGTGTCATAAGCTACATTTTGCTGTTGGGTTTTTCCTCAAATCAGACAAACATGGGAGATATAATAAGGTGGCGTGGCGGATGCAAACGCATCTGACCTAAATCACGTTTGATGCCTTTAGTGGAACTCACCCAGCAGACGACCTTGTCGCCCTTTTTTGCATGTGACTATTAGTGCATTGATGTCGCTACAAGTTTCTTAGTGTGCGTAAAAAAATGTGTAAGTGAACCCACATTCCCCTTCCCCGCGTTCGTGACCTTCATTTACCCTTGAATGACGTCAACGTTGGCGTTATGTTGAAATGTATCTTAGCCGTTTACACAACCAAACAAAAAAGCCAAACCACTGTGCAACTAATGACATCCACAGATGAAAATATGACAGTTTTTTTTTGTATAGACATCTACACGAACTAATATAACGCTAATATTTTTAGAAAATAATAAACCATAAGGTCAGACAATTTAGGCAATCCCCGTTGTACTAACGCATATATCTCCCTTGGAGGCCTATATCCCAGCATATAACATGATAGCACAGAAGACATAATAGACACAGAAGGTTCACTCCGCGAAGAAATTTAAATAAATAAGGACTCCGAGGCAATAAAGTAGCAATTCAACTCGGACAGCGCTGGATACCGCTCGCTATATTCACCTAGAAGGCCGCCCTCTTTCTATCACGTAGCTCTATCTCTCCTGACGCGGCACGTGTAACGTTAGGGTTGTCTTCTTGATATTTACACAGAATCATCATCAGCCAGTAAACGTCCACTGCTGAACACTTGCCTCCCTCTTCGAGAGTATTTACTTACCAGCTATGTAGCCTATGTAGTACCTACCTATTACTTGTATTCTACTTTAACTGGAATGACATTTAATCTGGACAAAACTGCAAAAAACTAACGTTTATTCTGAATTTGGTCCAATAACAATCACGCAAAAGTATAAGTTTAAGCCTATTACAAGAGGCCTATTACAAGATCATTATCCCGATGCATATTTAGGTAAAAACTACATGAAACATGGATACCTCATTTGGGAGCCCTAATTTGCAGATTCTGTTGAAAATAATTGGTCAAGGTCCCTGACAGAAAAGATGCTTAATTATGCGCGACGTGGCTAGCGTAGCGTGCGGGCCGGGCGCGAGCCGAGCGGCCACTGATTGCCCTGCTATGACCCTCTTGGGAAGGGACACCGGCCGTACATACCTAAAGTACGGAGTGCGCCATGCCTGATGATAGGCTGCTAATGATATCTCCGTTTTGTCTGATCTGAGTGTCTTAGTCGTAGGCTTAGTTAGTGGATACCTCCTCTTATTTTCGTACTAAAATTGCTGTTGCCTTGCACGAAGCCAGCGCGCGCATTTTGCGCTCAACGCAGGGTAGGTATCGTGTAGCGCTACGAGTAAAGCGTGAGGTGGAGCAAGTGAGGCGGGGCAAAACTTGGATTTTAGCTGACCTTAATAATAATTACTTGTTTGTAGAATTATGAAAACTTGCTTAGATATTTGTTCTTTACATCTAACCCCTTTTTTGTCTAGAAGCGCAACTCATACCAATAGACGCCTTTCTTTATTCCTTTGAAATGTTGCGAAACTTGACTGCGATACTAGCGCTACGGTAATTTGTAGAACTCTTTCGTACATTATCTGACTGCAGCGCTTACGAAAGTTCGAGACAACCTATAGCACGCTCAAATTACGGCGCCATCTAAGTTCATACCATTTTAGGCAAATTTCCGAGCTACGCTCTATTGTTCCGCTATTATCTTTCCTCTTAGTCTATCTTCCTTGGTTCTCTATAAGCAACTATTTTGACAATGTAGCGAGTTAAATATTATTCAATAGGTACTCACATATTTTTCCAGATATAGTGACTGGTTGTCAAGCAGAGCTTTCACCATTCGCATAAGATATATAAGCAATGCCAGATTGTTCTGCACAACGTTGACTTTCACACCTTCAGAGATAAATGTACACATTCTTGGCAGCATCTCGTGGAGGCCTGGGTCGCATGCGAGTGATTGCAGAGCTTCCTGCAAAAGGGTATCATTATAACTGCAGAAGTAACTGTCACTCTATCAGTTAGTCAGAATGTTTTAAAACTGACCACCTTTCTAAGGACTAATAGAAGGTGAGCTAAAAATTTTACATTTTAATACGCACTTAGTGCCTGTGTATTTGACAACACGTTACAAATTTTCCAAAACATTTTCAGAACAAAAAGCGTCCTATCCAAATGTCATAAATATGGTTTAAGCTGTAATAATATGTAATATAGTTTCAAGGTAACGGACAGACGGACAGTTACTTTCCATTTAAGGTGGCAACTCAGCAACAAATTTTCACATATTTTTGACCTGGATAAATTACAAAAAAATATACCTTTTTTTATTTGTTACTTTACTAGTTGCTTACTCAGGACGGACATGCACATGCCTTCAATCAATGACGATTCATATTATCTTTGTCTTCAATTGAAAAAGAATAAAAGATTGGCATAAAAAATATGGTATTTCGGAATATCAACCACGAAATTATATTCCCACTTCGTGCCTGGCCCACGCCGCCATAAACCGCAAACCAACCAATGATCCCACTTACTGCACGTCTGCCCTCGTCGCTGCCCACACAAGCTTCCGTGATCTCTTTGTAGTAAAGCTGTTGTTCAACGCTCAACTCATGCGTGGCTAGCTGCTTCACATGGACAGACTCTGATGCCTTCAGACGAGCTGCTTTGCCACACATCGGTTTACCTGGTGAAAAGAATGTATGTTTACTTTTGTTGTAATGTATGTTTATTATTTATTTTACTTACATCAATTTAATAATTTTCTTATTGCCTACTCCTATATGGTCAACTTTTTTTAAGACAATAAAAAATAATTAGTCAAAAAATAGTTAGTAAGAAAATTTGTCCAGTAGCCTATTGGACAGTAAAGCTTTAGGATAACATACTACACAATCTCTCATACATTGATTTAACCGTTTGCTGGCTGTCAGTCGCTGCGTACCTAAAACGCAGTGTGTCGCCTGGTGCCTAAACCAAACGCGAGGTAGGCATATTGAGATTTAGGTCCATTGCAGGATTTACTTGTCGTCTGTTATATATTAAGTTATCATCCGAATAGTAACAGTTTTAACACTCAACTAGCTAGTACCTGACATGGAATTATTCTGCATTATTCAAATTTCAAATTTACCTGCAGCATCTTTATTTGAAGGTTTACTCAGTTTTGTGATTGGATCTACAGATTCAAGTTTTTGAGCTTCCTTTGAAAGTGGCGGAGGATTTTCAGGCACTGTGGGCTGTACTCCATCCACACTCAACCAATGTGCTCGAACTGATACATCAAGAGGTACTTTAGGTGGAGGTGCAGATAAGATCTCTGACAAATCAATCTCTTTTTCTTCAGTAAAATGAAGTTCCCTCCCACCACCTGATGCAAATCTGAATGGCAAGGAATCCGGTTGTAGAAATCCATACTGAGCCTGAAAATTATTATCTATATTTTAATGATAAGTAAACAACAATGAAAATGTAAATGTAAATGAAAATAAATTCGTAAAAGTTTTCTATTGGTGGCGTAAAAGTTTTCTATAGGTCAGTTTTGGTCAGAAAGTATGGAGACTCCATTATTCCTTCCTTGGATAGTTGCACTATATGCAACGCGCATTACAATTGAAGACAAAGAAAGACAGATTGGGAGCATTACAATGAGGGAGAAGGGGAAAAGAAAGACTATATTTTACTGCCAACCAAGTGGTGCTCTGTGAGTTAATTGTTCTATACCTACTTTTCCCCATATATATTATTTATTATTCAAATAATTATATACTTATGTAGCTTAATTCTAATTCTATGGTAAGAGATTATTATTATTAATCTAGCCTTTAATAATTAAGCAAGTATTGATACAGGTACAGAAAAATTACCTTGACTGCACAATAGTAATTTTTTATCTTTTTGACTGACTGATTACTAGGGGATTTCAATCGCTCGAGCCCGTGCGATTATCTGTAAAGTATACATATTCATGCGCCTACTTTACCCTGACTACGCAGCTTTTTAACCCCGTGTGTCTAAGTATCTGTGTTTCTGCGTGTCTGTCCGTGGCATCGTAGCTCCCAAACAGCTGAACCAATTTTGATTTAGTTTTTTTAAGTGCGAATGGTGACATGATCGACATTGTTCATATCTATGATTTAAGAAAATCTGTTCAGCCATTTGAAGATTATCAGCTCATATATCGAGGGTATTTAAATATTTTAAAATGTATACTTGTTGCTCAATGTTTGCTGGTCACTGCATTTACATAGTATTATTTTATTGTAGTTATTATGGATACTACCTCTATGTTCTTTATCTTCAAAGCATGGTCAATATCAGTAATTGAAAGCTTCTGTCTCTTGGAATGGTGCATAAATTTCATAGCATCTTGTACAATAACTTTTAAACGGTAAGTAACATCATCAGCCAACTCTTTTGCTGCATCGTCTCCTAGATTTGCAATGCCTACACTTTCAGCAATCACTTTCATGGAGTCCAGTGACATAGAAGATGAGTATGAAAACTCAGATGAGTCACCCATTTTCAAGCCTGAAAGTTAAACTAAATGTTTTAGTCTAATTACAACATTTGGCCACAGAAATAAGAAGAGTTGCATAATAATATGTACATGAGGTAGCATTCCGATCTCGGCGCGACTGGCGGCCGCGGCAACGTCACCGCTGCCGCCGGTCACGGTCGCCCTTCGCAGTCGCCAAGATCGGAATGCTACCTTAAGCTTTATAATACATAATATAATTAATTAAAGGCCTAATTCTTGGAGTCTTCATATCACGAGTGAATCGGTTTCGTCTAGGCAAGCATGCTCTATCGAAGACTGCATTTACGCCTAACATCAGGCAAATTAGTAGTCAAACGCAAGCCTATGACTAAATTTAAAAATAAACATCGCCAATTTTTTGCAAAACTTCGACCGGGCTAACATAAAATATACCTCGCAAAATTTAAAAAAAAAATTAAATTATGGCACATTGTCATACTTATTAATGTTATTTATTTATTTTATTTTATTTAGAAGGTAAGGACAGAAAACAGGATAATCTCAACTTAAGCTAAACTTATTGCAAATATTACAGTTTCGAACTGGATAGTATCCCAAGTATGCATACACAGCATGAATGGCAATGACTGATAAGATAAAAAGTTAATGTTAGCTTAATGATGATTTGATAGCCCGTTGGTCCAGTTGGTAGTGAACCTGCCTTCTGCACTTGGGGGCGTGGGTTCGATTCCCACCTAGGACAAACACTTATGTGATGAACATTTGCGTTTGTTCTATATCTGGGTGTAAATATCTATTTAAGTATGTATTTAAAACTATATATTATGTATGTATATGTCTCTGCCAGCCATATCACCAGCTTTGCTTAGTTTGGGATCGGACGACCCGTGTGTGCAAAAATGTCCCTAATATTTATTATTTATAATGGCAAGGACTAATTGAAGCTAATCAAACAGACACTGCAGCCAAAGTACTGCAGCGTGAATTGAAATGTATTAAAAAGTAATAAGATCCGAGAGGATGCTAAATCATGCTTTTATGTATAGATGATGCCAACATCCTCTCAGAAGAAAGGATGGCCAAGATATGCTTTTCGAATTTATATTGTTAAAAATGTCTACTTGGTTACTGTGATTAGATGAAATATCCCTGTATTTTATGACACATGCATATAATAATAAGATTGTAAAAAGATGTGTTATTTCTAAAAACTTGTAGGATAAATATTTTTGAATGGGGATTGCATGATCTGGGCTTTACATTCAGGTAAATGTAGGACAGGAGAGATGGGGAATCTATATGTGTATGATTTTAAAAAGATTTATAAAGTCAATATATTTACACCTGGTATCTAAAAGTAAAAGGTTAAACTGTAAGTCTATTTTATAAAAATTTATGTGTAGGGATGACACGATTCAAGTAAATGCAGGCAGTAATGTAACTTAGGTATCCAATACATTTGTTTCCATACCAAGTACTTTTAGCATTGAATCACACTTTCGATACTTACTCGGTATTAAAGAAAACTACTTGTTTGTGAATAGCTGTTTTTTTGCCATCTATTGAATAATATTTGGGACAATTTGACACGCATTGTATCTGACCCTAGGGTTGCCGGCAGTCAAGCAAGAAAAAGTCCGAAACCGAAGCTGAAATAATCCATTTATGAAAAAAAATGCAAAACACGACCCACCCCCGGATCAGGGTCCACTGCTGTCAAATTTCAAATTAATCTTGATATTACCCTACAAAGTACTGATAGCGATGATGCATCTACGATGGATTCACAAATATGCTCAAAAACATCCGAACCAAAAGTAGACTAAACACCAAATTTACTATTAGGATAATCATCCCTACTAATATCATAAATACGAAAAGTTTGTTGGTTTGTTTGTTCCTCTTTCTCGTAGCAACAGAGCAACGGATCTACCTGATTTTTGGCATGGGTATAGTGCAAGGGCCGGAGAGTGACTGCTTTTCATCAACATTATCATCACCAATTTTTTCATCACTATGCGGGTGAAACCGCAGTGCGCAGTTAGTATTATCATAATTCAGGCTGACAGTGTCCTAGAATGTCTAGTATGCTAAAGAGTCTAGTGTTTTTCTTTACATTTGTGGCTATATAAGACATTATTATAAATAGATAGTAAATTCAGGACAATTTTTTTCATCTAGGACCAACATTTGCGTGTTTATAAATCAATGATGGGATCCATAAACATTTTATTGAGTGTAAATTATTTATATAATGGAAAACTTGGTTCCATAGTAAAATTGTTCCTAATGATAAGTACATTGTACATATATGTACTAAGTTATAATATTAGGTGGTTGTATTTTTCTAGTATAAAAAAATATTTAAAACTGTCAATTTCGAAGCAGTTATTTAACAATTAATATCGCAACAATTACAATTTAAAGACAATTTCTATAATAGAATCGGGGCCTTGGTTATTAGCGTCGTCCAGTGAAACCTGGTAGTAAAAAAATCTTAGTTTAGAAAGTAAATTCAATATTTTCTCAGACACATTTGTTTAATTTTAATAAGTGATATAGATGGGCGCAGCAGATCCAGTTTCAGAGTACATACGTATAATTATTGCACTTACCATTATAGTTTAGTAAACTACAATCCTACAGAAACCACGTAGTATTTATATTCTCTTTGCCACAATATATAAAAGATGTTAATAGTTTATCTTGATACTTACCTAGCAGAACAAATGAGCTGTATTGTTATTTTCACTATAAATTCATACGAATTGCTTGTTCTGCAGTGCAAACCAGATATATTGTATTGTAAATAGTAATGATTCTTTTTGATGTCCTGTTTATTTTTTTCTCAATTTTTCCAACAAATTCAATAAATTCAATGAAATCAAGTTCCATCCACAGAGTACTTTTTATATACGGACGTCGTACTACGGCAGTGTTGCCAGTGGCAGATAGTCATATATAACATGACACAGCTCAAAAAGTAACATTTTCACGAGAAAAGTAACATAACCTATTTTATGTGGAAAAATCATCATCATCATCATTTTGGCCATATGCCGTTCACTGCTGGACATAGACCTCCCCTCATCGATCTTCGAAAAGGCCGGTTGCAAGCGGCCTGCTGCATCCAGCCTTCTGTGGTCTCTTTTAGGTTGTCTGTCCATCTTATGGGTGGACCGTCCTACACTGCGCTAATCGTTCCGTGGTTTCCATTCAAGAACCTTTCAGCCCAATTGGCCATCTGTTCTGCGTGCTATATGCCCTGCCCACTGCAACTTCAACGTGCCCTTGTGCTAGTCGCCTATAAACTTAACCACCAAGTTATGCCGAACGCACTCTGCGTTCGCTAACTAGTCCGGTCAAGCTGTAGAGGCCAAAAGGCCACCAGTAAAAGTCACTCATAAAAAAAAAAAAAAATGTCGTCGGTCCATCTAGTGGGAGGCCTCCCTACGCTGCGTCTTCCGGTTCGTGGTCTCCACTCCAGAACCTTTCTTCCCCATCGGTTATCGGTTCTTCGAGCAATGTGGCCTGCCTATTGCCACTTCAACTTGCAAATTTTAACAGCTACGTCGGTGACTCTGGTTCTTTGGCGAATATCTACGTTCCGGATTCTATCGCGCAAAGAAGAAACTGCGAGCATAGCTCTTTCCATTGCCCGCTGTGTGCCTCTGAGTTTTTCCAAAAAGCCAACATTTAAGGACCACGTCTCAGTACCATATGTCATCGCTGGCAACATACAGTGGTCAAAGACCCTTGGAGCCATAGTGATGTAAACAGCCAATTTCTAAAATGACGCTAAAACAAGTGACAGTCAGATAAAACAAACTGTATTCTACAGCCAAAGAGTTCTATTTTCAAATGTAATTAGGTACTTTTTAAGTATTGTTTATGTAGTGGCCAGTACCGAAAACATACAGTGCGTCCTATGTAATCAACACCCTTTCAAAGGGCTTTACTCCCCTTAATATCGGGCCATAAATACCGTATTGCCTTAATGTTCCAAAAGTAACATTTTGAGTCGTGTAACATGGAGGTAACATGAGAGGGTCAAAAGTAACATAAAATGTTACAAAAGTAACATTCTGGCAACTTTGTTTTTTTTTTTGTTAAAATTTTCATGACCGTGGATTGAATGTCCTTTAGTCGTAATCTTAAACAGTTTACATAGCCTTAATAGCGTCAAACAAGTCATAGTCACAGTCAGAGTCTAGCTAAATAAGTTGCGGTCAAGTCAAACTCATGCCCCTGTAAAGTGTTGGAAACTTTACAAGAGGCTCCTGGAGTTTTGAATGGAGTTTTGGAAACAACACATAAAGACACGTTTCACCTCGTTATATCACTTGGCCACACTCGAGCACGTTTACGAGCACTCTACGAGCACTTAATAAATAATAATTCACCATTTAGCTTACATTAAAACTAGAAAATACACAAGTTTAGGAAAATAATCCAATAGTAGCCCAAGCGGGGATTTCGGGATTTACTAAAGCGCGGCAGATTAATATACAGGGGGATACCTTGTACCCGGCTAAGTACCTCCACCAAATATGAACCTCATAAATAAGGCCACGCGTCCAGGCCATAACATTGCGACGCGTCATACTTAAAAGTTAAATTAAACAGAAATATTGCTGTAAAGACTGAATACTCTTTTACATAGTGACATTATATCGTGTTGTGCTGTTTTGCCCATCAAGAACAACTAAAGGAGGAGTAAAAGATCCAGAATAATCATTTCACACGTAAGTCTTTTGTAGCATTTATTACGTAAAATAACCAGTTTCATAGCAAAATATTCATTCCACTTAAAACATATACATCTTAATCGTCATATAACTACCACGTAGTGATAAATAGTTATAAATTAAAGCTTTAATTTAAGATAATTAGATGCATTGTTTTACGCATTCCTGCTAGTGATGTACCACCGCACATTTCAAACTTCGTCGATATTATAGTCGACATTTAACTAAACATAGGTACCTACTCTTGCGTATATCCTACATATTAAATTTATACATATTAAATGAAACCTAGACCGTTATTTCTTATTCTGCAACGGCTGAACGGATAATGATGAGATTTCGTAACGATAGACCACTTAACTGGGTTTAAGCTGTGTTCCATCAAATAGATTTTTTAGGGTTCCGAATCCAAAGGGTAAAATTCGGACTCTATTATTTACTAAGCCTACGATCAGGGCTGGGCAAAATACATGCTTTGCTTTAATTGAAATACAAATTACAAAATACTGTATCGCAAGTAATTAAAATACGTAATACAAAATACTTTTAAGTAAGGTATTTAAAATATAAAGTACCAAATACAGTATTTTAGCTATTTGTAATTGAAATATAAATTACAAAATACAAAATAAGTAATCTGAACTAGCATGGGCTGAAAAGCACGGGCTCACTGCATCGCCACGCCACCGTTGTCCGGCATCGACGACGACGTACATGCAGAGGGATTTTCATCATCCGTCGCGACAAACTTTAATAATAATATTTGTATTCTACACAGAACAGAAACTTTATTTATTCCGTGAATAAACTAAAAACAAACCGTTTAAGGCTTGACATCTTAGCTTGACATTGACAATTTAACGTAATTCTTTGCGTTTTGTTGGCCAATTTTGACGTACAGTCATAGCGTACAGTATACATACAGGTGCAGTGTAACCAACTCTAATAGCTGCTTTACCATCATTATAATCTCGCCTCGCACTCACACTCACGATCGCTATATGAAGGTTAAATGTATTTTAATGTTAAAATGTATTTTGATGCCTCAAGTATTTGAAATACTAATTACAAAATACTTCGGCGTCAAGTATTTGAAATACGAATTACAAATTACATTTTAAGGAAGTAATTAAAATACAAATACCAAATACGTATTTGTATTTCAATTACGTTCTTTCGAACCGTAAAAGACAGCCAGTTGGGATTTTCACAGAATATGACGTAATGTCACGGCGTTAACTAAGAAATAATAATAAAGTCAAAATATAAGAACTAAAGTGGGGTCCTGGCGAGATACAACAAATGTATTTTTTAAACGCATTTTGTTTTTGCTCTGGTGTAGAAACGGTAATACGTACAAGCGTCAAACTTAGCATGATTATGGTACACACTCTATTTATTTATTTATTTATTTAAGTCCACCTACACTGTGTACATCAATACAATTTTTCAAAACTTTAAACAGATATAAAAATATAACTAAATGTCACAATAATTACAGGTGAAGACAGCATGCAATAATATTGAGCGATAAAATATGTAGTTAAATCAGTTAAACATAAACACGAATGAGGTATAAAACGATAATTATTTTGTTAACATTCAAAGTTTTGTCAGTATTAAAAATTAAAATTAAAAAGTCAAGTAATAAATGTCACGAAGAAAATACAAATAATTAAAAACTGTTCAGATAGTCAGAGACCTCAGAGACTTCTTAAAACTAATAACGTTGTCACCAAATATATCGATATCGGTTGTCTTAGACAGAGTGTTATACTGACGCACCATTCTAGACAAGGGTGCTACAACGAGCCAACATGTTTTTTTCCACGTTGGCGCCAAAACTCAATTCTCTTTGGACATAGGCATGAACACAGATATACATAAACGTAATGATTATATTCTCTTTGGATATACACGGGCATTAAGCCATGAAGTCACGAAGTTAAGTTATGAAGCAAGAAAAGAACAAGGACGTTTTATACCGTAGAGGGAGAAATACTGAATCTATGTTTTATACCCCAATTATACCCTAAATGCGCCTAAATCATAGATTCAGTATAGACTGAATCTATGGCCTAAATCACAGATATACACAACCAGATCGGCAATATATTTCAGTGAAAGAGACAACTTGATATGGCTCAGCACAAGTACAAAAAGGACATAAATAGACTTTTTTGTCCTTATCGGCGTGGCCTCTTTTTTGGACCTGAAATGTCAAAATCTGACGGTTCAGTGCCAAACAAAACGGGTCTGAATATTATTTATTACCTTTTTTTGGTGATTTAATGTGGTATGTGCGTCTTTTCTCTGAGTAATAACTGTAAAAACGGTTCTACAATGCTTGGTTGTAGCGTTTTGGGCTGCAAGAAGCGCAGTGAGACAAAACGATGAAATATTATTTCACAAGTAAGTAAACACAATAACGGTTGTAACGATCACCTAAAGACATTCAGGATATCAATTCATAAATGATTTATTCATAATTAGTCAGTTTATGGGTCGATTTGTGGTCTAATTCTATGAATTTTATCAAATTATTCACTTAGAAAATAAATGATGAATGTTGCCAGTTTATGAAAGAAATTACCCACCGCAACTAACATAAATTATTCGTTCTGCAGGTTTCCAACTGATCCAGTCACATTGCTGAAAAAAGCTGACACATTGCAAGAAGTGCAAAATACCGACCCTTCTATGCCCATATGAATATGGTTAAAGTTAATATAAAATATTTACTAATGAGGCCAGAGATAAGAAGCTGGAAAAGCAAAAGGCGATTTCGGCGAACCGATTAAAAAGCTACGCGCTGTTCGTGAAATTTGTACTGTAAACATTCATCATCATCATCATCAGCCAGAAGACGTCCACTGCTGAACATAGGCCTCCCCCTTTAACCTCCACACTGAACGACAGCCTGCCTTTTGCATCCACTGGATGCCAGCGACTCTTACTATGTCGTCGGTCCATCTAGTGGGAGGTACTGCGTCTTCCGGTTCGTGGTCTCCACTCAAGAACCTTTCTTCCCCATCGGTTATCGGTTCTCCGAGCGATGTGGCCTGCCCATTGCCACTTCAACTTGCAAATTTTAACAGCTATGTCGGTGACTTTGGTTCTTTGGCGAATATCCACGTTTCGGATTCTATCGCGCAAAGAAACTCCGAGCATAGCTCTCTCCATTGCCCGCTGTGTGACTCTGAGTTTTTCCAAAAGGCCAACAGTTAAGGACCACGTCTCAGTACCATATGTCATCACTGGCAACACACACTGGTCAAAGACCCTTGTCTTTAGGCACTGTGGTATCTTGGACGAGAAGATGTCACGCAATTTCCCGAACGCTGCCCATCCGAGTTGGATTCTTCGGGCGACCTCTTTGCCTAAGTTGGACTTACCTAACTGAACAATCTGCCCAAGATAGGTGTAATGGTCAACAACTTCGAGAGTATCGTTCCCAACGACTACCGGCACGGGTTCAACATGGACATTGGACATGATTTTTGTCTTGTCCATGTTCATTTTAAGACCCACCTGTTGGGAAAGGCTACTGAGGTCGCTGAGCATCGTATTTAGGTCCTCCAGCGACTCTGCCATGATGACTATATCATCGGCAAAACGAAGGTGAGTGATGTATTCGCCATTGATGTTGATGCCTAATCCGTTCCAGTCCAAGAGCTTGAAAACGTCCTCCAATGCGTTCGTGAACAGTTTCGGAGAGATAACATCTCCCTGTCTCACGCCTTTCTGCAATTGGATTGGTTCCGTGCTCTCGTCCTGTAATCGGATCGACATGGTGGCGTTTCTATACAAACACTTCAACACTTCGATATACCTATAGTCGATATGACAACGCTGGAGGGACTGTAATACTGCCCAGGTCTCGATGGAATCAAAGGCTTTCTCATAGTCCACAAACGCCAGGCATAATGGCCGATTATACTCCTCAGTCTTCTGTATAATCTGGCGGAGGGTGTGTATGTGGTCTATGGTGCTCCAGCCTTTACGGAAACCGGCTTGTTCGGGAGGCTGAAAGTCATCAAACCTGCTTTCGAGACGGTTCGTAATGACGTAATGACTGTAAACATTAAAGAGTTTTATCTATTTATCTAATTATTTGGAATGTTATACATAATTCCTTTCATAAAAAAAAAAACTTACCAAGCGCGAGTCAGTCTCGTGCGCTGAGGGTTCTTTACAATCACAAATACAAAAAGTTGTGCAAAAAGACAACATCACGCCCAGGCTGTCACCCATTCAAGTACAGACCGCGCCCGACGTTGCTTAGCTTAGTGGTAAACAGAAATTTGTCACTGACTCGCACTTGGCCAGTATTTATTATTTGTTGTTTTATTTGTGTTCACCATAATCCGCTAAATTTGAGGCTTGTACACACTTGTCTTGTTTACACTAGAACAAATCCAAAAATACGTTTAGCAAAAACGTTTGTTGTATGGGGAACCCCCTTCCGTTTTAACTTTTTTATTATTTTTAATTAATCATAAAAAAATCATGCTATGGTTACTTAACAACCTTTTTTCTAGTACTATATTCTAATCCTAACAAATAATTATAATAAAAACGAAAGTAACTTTCGGTCTGTTTTTTTACGAGGAAACGTCTAAGTCAACCTTAACAAATTTTGTCAGGACGTTAGGGTGTGTCATGAGGACAGACAACTGTAAAACAATGTATATTTAATGTATATAAACTAGCAACAGCATTGTAACGAAACTGTATATTGAATTGTATTAGCAAACGTCATATGTATTTGTTGACAGTTGACTGCTGACAACTGTCAACGAACAAAGTATATAAGTTGCGGTTGCATTGTAAACGCCCTCCGCGTCGATGGAATTCCGTCTTCACCTCATCCTATAGGTGGCGGAGTCCCTCAGGGTTCCGTCGTAGCTCCCGCCCTCTTCACGCTTTACGCTAGTGACATTCCTAGATCTCCCCACGTAGAAATAGCTCTCTTCGCTGACGACACCGCTCTCTACTCCAGAGGGTGGAATAAAGTCATCCAACGGGCCCACGTTCAACGAGCCCTCACTCATCTAGGTGATTGGTTCAAGAAGTGGGCCATCACGGTCAATCCCGAAAAAAGTGCAGCAATGTACCTCCACCCGTCCAAAAACCCCCCGTCAAGGCCTATCACGCTTAACGGGAAGCCCATCCCTTGGACCATCTCGACCAAGTATCTCGGTGTGACTCTCGATCGCCGACTCACTTTCTCCAAACACATTCAGATAGTGCGCAATCGAGCGGCGTTCTTCCTAGGGCGCCTCAGCCCCCTCCTCGGCGAGCGTAGTAAATTGTCACTTAGAAATAAGCTGACAATTTACAAAACTTGCATCCGCCCCGTCATGACTTACGCCTCTGTGGCATTCGCCCACGCCTCCTGCATCGATCTGGACAAGTTGCAGGTCATTCAAAACCGCTTCATACGCAGAGCGGTCGGCGCTAGCTGGTATATGCGAAATGCCGATCTGCACTGCGATGTTGAACTCCCATCCATGATTCAATACCTTAAGTATACCTCCCGCCGCTACTTTGACGCGGTGCCTCACCACCCCAATGCTCTTGTAGTAAAATCCTCCAACTACTCGACAGACGTGACAGACCCTCCTCCTCTCCGTAGACGCCCTAGAAACATCTTGGGCGACCCGGACGACCCCATCGCCGTCGTCACCGCGGCGGCGCTGGGCTCGCCCGATCCGACTGCTCCTAGCAATAGGAAATATTCAGTTTTTGGTACAGGCGTCGGTTACCAGAGGCACACACACACACAGCGATCCCGCCGGCAGGATCGTAGACCCACAGGATCTGTTAGAAGATCGGTTAGATTCTCTCCAAATAATCATTCAGTTCAACAAACCCTTAGGGCTCCAGGGCACACCCCCTCTGGGGTGCCTGGGCAAGTCTGATTCCCACTCCCGGCGACGGCCCAAGCCGAGGTTCGTACCTTCGAGGTGCCCTTGTGCTAGTCGCCTATAAACTTAACCACCAAGTTATGCCGAACACACTCTGCGTTCGCTAACTAGTCCGGTCAAGCTGTAGAGGCCAAAAGGCCAACAGTAAAAGTCACTCATAAAATAAAATAAAGTAAACGCCCTCTTTCTGTGCTCGAACCTCGAAGCGAGAACAAGTGTAAACGAATTGTGTATAAAATAGTTTATGAGGTGATTTCTTGGCCGAAAAGCTAACAAAACGTACTTTTCTTCCCAGAAAATAGGGTATTTGACACTGGTGGAAATAAAATATGAAACCTAGCTATATTGAAAGGTTTTATATTAAGAGATTTTTTCAATATTTTTTCAATAATAATAATCACTCCTAAATTTAATTATTTCGATTTCAAAATCACGATTTTTTATCTATGTGTCACGTGACTCGAAAATCCAATCACAGTGCGTGACGTCAATATGGTGATGACAGCACAACCAAAACAAAACAAAGCAAACATATCGAAATCAAATCCATTTTCTGTAAAAGTTTACTGAATTTCTCAGTATAGAACGAGTTTATTATGGTGATACTCACTTCAAAATGATTTTCACAAACGTAAATCGACGAAGTTGTTAATATTTGTGAAGCATTCTATCTTCTTTCAAGTCACAACCAATTTCTTCGTATTTCAGCTTTAGACGGTACAATTATGAATAATTTCGCAAGTATTGCATTCGAAACATTAGGACACTGAGGCACTACACACCAATGATAAGTTTTACGATCCATTTTCAACTAAATAATTTTACAAATAAATAACAACAACGGCAGCATTTCACGGCCGACTGTGACAGATGTTTGTTTATTTACATGGGCAGCATAGAGTAATATAATGGGCAGATTCCGTTCGAAAGATGCGTTCGGGGCACCTAGAGTGAGATTTGAAAATGAATGACAGATGAACATCAGTGTTTTTTTAACCATCGATTTCACTATTGTTCAATTGCAACTGAAGTGTACGCTCAAATACTCGTAACAGCCAAGTTGTGTCTCGGTTGTTTTTCACACTGACGATGATGTTGTAAACGGTGGTGCTTTATTCTATCGCATGCCTTGAACGCAACTCTGTAGTTAAGTATATTGACGTCACAACGTCGATTTGGCGCGTTTTGAAGCGTCAATTAAAAATTAAAATAAAAAGAGCTAATAATTATTCAATAAATGAACTAATGGAGGTAAAAGTATTTTTTAAAGTGAATATGCACCATATTCTTTAAATTAAAGGCCATTGCAAAATTTTGTCAATATCCCTATTGCAGGTAGCACCGCTGGTTGCAGCAGATAGTATATAAAATATAAATTTTTAAAAGGTAGTATTGTTTCCAAAATTACTCATTAAAGATTCACTATCCATCATAGTAGGTAAATTACCCTAACTTATAGCAAATAATTTTAATGTGGCAACACACCTTGTTGGAGCGAGAGGCACTGAGCTAGCCACGCTCATTGAAAATCTACAGGTACCTAGTAGATCTGTGTATATCTCATAGATATATAGCAGCGCATCTATACCTTTCTCACTCTACGAGTATGGCTGTAGTGAAACCATGGAATTTCCCTTTAGGGTATATAATTGTTATGTAAAACACCAATTTTTTTTAGTGGTAGTGTAAACCCACTTGTAACGACAAAAAAACTAAAAAATTCAAAATTTTATAAGAGTTGCTATAGTTTAAAAAACTACCCATAAACCGGGGTTTATTTGTTTCTACATAATACAATGTGTCTTAGTTGCCTTCCTACTCAACTCAACTCAACGCTCGATCGCACTCATCTCTTTTAGCTAGCCGTAACAGATTTAGATGGATCATGGAACTAGCTCATACCCAGGATTAGCACCATGACCTGATTACTATTATTTTACTGGGTGCAGTAATATTACTTTATCCCTGATTGTCGCACTGCCTGACAAGACAAAACACTTCCTTTCCGCAGAACCAACTAATTAGTTTAATAGTGCTAACAGACGCTCGAACACGGCTGACCTCAAACGCCGTCCAACCAACGGGAGAGAAAGAGTGAGAATATCATATTTCCCTCTCTTTCTCTCCCATTGACAAGACGGTGGTTGAGGTCAGCCGCGTTCGTGCGTCTGTTAGCACTATAATAATTGCGAACATTCTACCGATTTTACCACATTTTTACGCATTTTTGTACTTAAATGAGTAATCATTTAATTGCTGGTATGGTAACCCTGAAACAAAAAATGACGAAGACCGAATTAATTTCGTTGTCGGTCGATCTTTCCTTGGCCCCACGCGATTTTTCTCATCGAGAACTTTGAAAAGCTATTAATGTATTTTGTGTTGTGATTAGTCGTGGAAAATGTATAGAAATAAAAAAGACGTCGATAAACATGTGGAAAACTTATTATCCAAGCTATCTGTAAAAGAGGTAAGAAGTTAAACAAGCAAAGGTTACCTTGCAATCCGTACATTTTCTTTTCTCGAAGAATTCATATAATTTGTAGGTGACTGTGACGTTAAATGTTCTATTTTGTTGTTTTCAGTTTAAAACCCGAGCCTTTTCAGTTGCACGTTTATACTTTGATGTGGGAGATTACGCCAATTGCCAGAAATATGTCGAGCAATATCTCACTCAAAAGGACAATAATGCTGCGGCCTACAAACTCCTCGGTCAGGCTCTGCAAAAACTGGGACAAAAAGATAGGGCACTGGAACATTACAAAACGTCTCTAGACATAGATCCAACCCAGACAAATACAATTTTGGATAGTAAGTATAAAACTATACTAACCATAAATCCATAAAGTATGTAGGTATATACCAGGTTACATACCTACTTATTGCTAAATTATACTTTGTTTTTTCTGTTATCTCAGTCATGCGAGAAAACTATTTGTCGTATTTAAAAAAAAGATTGTACCTACAATGATTTTTAATTGTATTTTATAAAAAAATGTGACGCTTATGAGATAGCTGGAGCTTGACAAGCTAGGCGTTTGACCACAGCTCACTAATGGAAGTCAAGGTATGGTTGATGGTGTTGCCTAGCCTGGAAAATCAGTGCAGTTAAGTGTTTGATCTCTTCTGTTTTCGGATAAGTAAACATAAGTTCTGTGTATTTACATAGATCACTGTGTTGACAAATGGCATTTTACACATGTGTATGTGGACTGAGAGACCTCATAGATCCCAATTTTTTTTTTTTTTAGTTTTAGCAACTGAATTGCTTAGTAAAAGTTATAAAATATTTGTAAAGTTCATATTGGAATTTGTAGTTTATAAAAAAAATATGCTACTTTTAGTGTGGTCCATTGCGTCGCTAACCAACAAGCAAGTTGGTGGTCAAACGGGGACTTCTCCGCACTAAAATAAAAAAGGTCTCAGTTCTCATGCTGCAGTTTCCAAATCTGGGTAAGTACCATGGTTCACTGGCATGCTTTGTATACCGACATTTAGTCAAACATATTTTTAAAGTATTTACAAGATAACGAATCACTGCGGATATTATGATATATAGATTAAAAAATGTCATCCTGTGGTCTCGTGAGAGACCACATATAAAAACATATAAATCATAAACTACATCATAAAAACTATATTGTTTCATTACTTACATCAGTAAAAGTTACATGGAAATGTAAATGTAAAATAAGAGCATACTCTAGGACAAATTTTCGTAAAATTCATATTTAATTGTGGTCTCTAAGTTCACACAAATGGTTAAAATGTAAATCAATTAAATATATAATGAAATAAATAAATATTTAAATAAAGCATTTCAAGAGAAGCGCTACTCATACCAATAGATGGCTTCTTTCTTTATTCCCTTGAAATGCTGCGAAGCTCTGGGGTTATTTTTAGAACCCTTTCGTACATTATCTGACTGCGACGCTTACGGAAATTCGAGACAACCTATAGCGCATCCTCAAATTACGGCACCATCTAAGTTCATACCGTTTTAGGCAAATTTCCGAGCTACGCTCTAATGTTCCGCTATTGTCTTTCCTCTTAGTCTCTTCCTTGATATTACTAAACTATAAAGAACCTCTTTGGTTTGTAGTAAATCCCTTTTTTTTTGTTTGCAATGGGTTTCCCAGTGGCGGATTCGATCTTATGATGTAGTCACTACAAATCACACATCGTACTAATATGTATAACATGTACTGTTCTGGTTCGTGCATAATATTTATTTTTATTTTTATTTTATAGCCTTTTATGCTGGTCAAGTTTCTTGCTTCTCATCTTGCAATGATGTCAATTATCTATTTTACTGTAAATTTAATGAATTATTATATTTTTGTTATTAAAATATTTTAGATGTCAGATTTTTATGATATTATTAATTAGTCATTGACATCGGCTCCTCTGTATTTCCAGCTTGCCTTCCGGCATAGGCCTCTTCCTGGGACTTCCATTCATGCCTCTTTTGTGTTAATTGTTTCCAATTTATGCCAGCCACTTTTTTAATTTCATCTTCCCATCTTACTTGCTGTCTTCCTTTATTTCGTTTTCCCTCTCTTGGGCGTGGACAAAAGTGGCGTTGGACTGGTCATATGCTCAGGAATAAACAAGGAAAATGGAATTGGGATACCTATATAGAACCTCTGTAAAGTTCACCGTCTAGGTTTCCTTCCGCTTCTAATAATAACAGGGTATTATTAAAGACCCAGGCATAACTTTTGTCGAATAAAAAGAGGTTTTAGTGCCAACTTTGGTATTAATAGCGTTAGCCTGCCAAATATGAGCGATAAAAAATTACTAAAAATAGAACATTGTAAAATTATGCCGTCTTACCACAAAAGATTTAAGCACGCTTTAGACAACTGTTTAGCATATTTTTCGCAGTGAAACAATTGCTAAACACATGTCTAAAGCATTCTTAAATCTTTTGTGGTAAGACGGTTAGTGTTCTTTTTTTGGCGCCAACATGGAAAAAGCAAGTCGTCTTATTGTATTATTTTCCTAAAATTGTGTATTTTCGTTTGTTAAGTTGTTTAATAAAGGTGGATTATTATTTATTAAATGTTAGTGTTATTGCGCGAGAGTATACAATGAGGAAAAAAAAATTATTTTACATTTACGAATTTCCATGTAACTTTTACTAATATAAGCAGTGAAACAATATAGTTTTGATGGTGTAATTTACGTTTTTTATATGTGGTCTCTCAGAGACCACAGGACGACATTTATTACTCTATATATCATATCTGTAGTCGTTATCTTCTAAATCTAAATACTTAAAAATATGTTTTACTAAATGTTGGTATACAAAACGTGCCAGTTAACTATGTACTTACTCAGATTTGGAAACTGCAGCGTGAGAACTGAGAGACTACACTAAAAATAGCATAACTTTTTAATAAACTCCTTACAAATTCCAATATGCGTTTTACAAAATTAAATGTTTTATAACTTTTACTAAACAATTTAGTTACTAAAACTACAAAAAAAACTTAGATCTATGTGGTCTCTCAGTCCACACACACATTTTTACACCCTAGTCTGTTTAAGGATAAAAATATTAATGCCTTACTGTAGGCTTTTGGCAGTTTAAAATTGGCAAAATTGTAAAGCATGGATTGTACAGCAGTCATACTCCACCCTGCCAAACAAATTATTTGCAAATAATAGTGCAGTCTTTAAAAGAGCCCAGTATAAGGGTTTCCAACCAGGCCTGCAAATGTAAAAAGACCTAGCCCATGTTGTGGGTTTCTGACAGTGAACTGGTGACAACTTTTGAGAACATTGTTGTATCAAAAACATGTTTTTTTTTCAAATGTTGTCTTCTATCCTATCCTTCTATAAAACTCATGACTATCTGAAATTATATGTCTTGTGTTTTTTTTGTCTGTGATGTTTATTGTTTGCATTAAAGGCAGTTAGGGTAAACTCTATATCTAGATGGAATTCATCAAAATCCATTCAGCTGTTACAGAGCTGGCAGCAAACATCAGAAACTTCATCATCATCATCTTCCATAGCCTTCCTTATGATGCACAAGCTCTTAGATTTTGTTAATTAAAAAAATTAAATATAACTTATGTCTCTTTTTTTAGTTTGTGAGGTTCTTGCTGATGATGACCTAGTCATTGAACCAGGACGTGCACAGTATTGGTGTGAAAAAGCTGAAGCTACTTACCCAAGGCATCCCATCACTTTTCGACTACGCGAGAGACTCATCACCCTATCTAATCCAGATCCTGAAGCACTAGTGAAGTTGCTGACTGCAGAGTTGGCAGCAAGACCTAAAGATGCTTCACTCCATGCTCGTCTACTCAAACATTATCTCAACGTTAATAAAAACACAGAAGCATTTGAACACAGTTGCAATGTGGAATTCGGCACAGACAACTTTATCAACAACTATGCTTGGTATGAAGTTTTAGATGATCTTCTCAAACATGATTTAGAAAAAAACAATGTAAATTGGCTCCATCAATTACTTTTACTGACAGTCCGGGAACGGTTATGTGTGTTGAGTTTGACAGAAACACCAACTGGTCCTTCTAAAAGTCTGGTGGAATCTAATGATCTACTCCATGCATATGATCAAGCTTTAGAAAATGTAGCAAAAGCTGGAGCTCCTTCAGGGTTTGCCGAGTTTCATGCAAGCTTGCTACAACATCACAGAGGTCTGTTTGCTTTTCATGCTGCAACATTTTTACTGAAGAAAGCTAAGAAAGATCAACTGAGCTGGCGGGATGCAAATAAAGTGGCTGCTCCATTGATGTTGATAGCATGGCAAACTGTGCCATTAGATTCTAAAGTGAACTGGCTAAGAAATGCGCCTGAAAAAATACTAAATGCGGTGAACCGATGGTATACAGAAGGAACCTACAGATGTTCTCAATCAGGCCATTACTTAATTTCAAATTACCAAAACAAGAATCAATCATTTTTGGATCAAGTTTCTCAATCCTGCTCTGGGACGCACTGGAAAGATAAGCTCTATGCCATAATGTTTTCAAACCGAAATCACTTGGCAAAAATAAAGACTTCACATTTTGTGTCAAAGGCTTTTAATGTTCCAATGCTTAGATTGCCTAGAAAAATTGAAGTGGAAGCCTATGATGGTGATGCACAAAAACAGTATGGTAACTCTCTCCACCATTATGTTTGGATACTGCTAAACTACAAAAATTACGCACACTTCAAATGCACACTGTTTGATATGCTCACACCATCAGTAACAAGCTGTGGACCAGAAACGTTGAATAAATTGGACATCCATGCATTCTTGTACTGTGCTGCTCTAACAACACGGCAGCAAAAAGCCAATGAGGTATCATATGTGTCTTCAGAAAAGCCAAATACCCTGCCGGCCAATATTACAGATTTACTGTGTCCACTCTCTCAAATGAAATGGTGGGATTGTGCTTACAAATTTAGTCAAAATGTGTTAGGCACTGAATTAACAGATATCCGTGCAACATTAAGCCGTGGTATTGAAGTTGTTCGTTGTATTGACAACCATGGACTGGATGCAGAACTGCTTTGTATGCTTGGGCGTATATTTAGTGAAAGGACAAAAACAACAACATCTGTTGAAGAAAAGACTTTCTTAGAACTGAGAGCTGGCCTGTATTATCAATCTGCAATACCACTGCTGGAGAAACTGAAAAGCAAGATTATGGTAAAAGTCAGTGATAAACGAATGTTTGACTATACACACACAGAACTGGCAACCAGAGAGCTCAACGGTTTATTAGAAGAGAGTAAGCTGTATGTGGCCATTGATCATTTAAATGATTGTGAATATGATAAAGCCATAGAGATCCTCTCAACTGTGAAGTCAGTCCAGGCATATTATCATCTTGCACAAACTTATAAAAAAATCACCCAACAAGAGAATAATTCATCCGCTGATGTTTCCAAATCAAAGAAAACTGCACTACTTGCAAAAGCTAAAAGCTATGCTTATAAAGCACTTGATATTCTGAAAGATACAGATACAAACAAGAACAATTCTTTGTATATAGACACCCAAGAACTCATAGAAGATATAGAGGTCCAGATGAATAAAATAGATCCAGATTTGCTAAACACTACAAATGAAGTTGATGGGATATATTCCTGTGATGAAAATATTTCTTGTAGATGTGAACCAATGAGAACTAATAACCACATGTTCCATAATTTGAATTCAACTCCGAAGGCTCCTTCAAATTCTAATATGACCAACTACAGGACTGCTATAGATTCTCAAATTTTTGAGATATCGCGAATGGATCAACAACATCTGGAAAGAATTGAACAGGAAATAAAGAACTTGCAAAAGAAAGACACAACTGTATCTAATTTTATTTCTGAAACAAAAGATTGGTTTGATGAAAATCGAAAATTAGGAAACCAAATTATGAGTACTATTAATTCTAACATACAAAACACGACTGATCAATTCAAACAATTGAAAATATCAGTAGATCAAGTAAAAGATCAAATAGATGAGTGCAAAAATGAATGTAAGGACGTCGGAGATCTAAAAAAACAAATAAATGAGTTGCAAAAAGAAGTAGACAAATTAAAAAAGTCTTCAACAGAACAGCCAATCGAGCAGAGTGAATTGTACAATTTAGATGCGGAATACAGAACAAATGAAAGTTCTTCTAACTATGCTGCAACACAACTACCATTTCCATCTCAAATGTTGCCTCAATTCAACCAAAGACCACCTTTTCCGATGCCACCTAACCCATATCAGTTGTATAATCAGAGCTTGTATAACCTTTACAGTCAATACTCTCAATTTCCTCAGGCGAGTTCTGTACCAGGTGCTCCTCCCTTGTTTGATGCATCAAGAGGTCAAATGAATTATCCAGGCGTTTATCCAACACCAGATCAAATGTATTTAGATGTGGCGCATCTCATTCCTGCAGTACCTACCGCATCAGCTGTACCTGCTGCCTCTACGATACCCGCAGTACCAGTGGTGCCTACAATGCCTGTAGTGACATTACCCACTTCAGCTATTACAACTAAAACGATGACTTTCACAGAATCTAATGAAGTCTCTCGATCCCTGCCTGTTAATGTGGTAATTACAACATCAGATCCATTGCCGACTTCTGCTTCCACACCAGCTCCAGTATTAAGTGTTACAATCCCACCAAAGCACATTAAAGGAACTCCACACAATTATCAAATAGCTTTGCCTGCTTCAAGTGAAGCCAATACTGGATCACCACCTGTTTTTAGTTTTTCTATGCCCGATAATAAAACTCAACTATCTTCTACATCTAATTGGAAACAGGCATTCCAATCATTTAATAGAGACGAATCGCCACTATACAAAGCTCTGCAGGGTGATTCTTCTCTTGATAACTCCAAAAATGTTGTAGACGGACCATTTAAAGGAGCTTCTCCAAATACTAGTCTTAACAAATCACGAACTTTGTCAGAGAAAAGCAACACATCAGTGGACAATTACGACCCTTGCCCTGATTTCAAACCAATTGTGCCACTGCCAGCAGAAGTTAAAGTGACGACTGGAGAAGAGGATGAAGTAGCAATATTTTCTTCAAGAGCAAAGCTTTACCGTTTTACTGATAAGCAGTGGAAAGATAGAGGAATCGGAGAAATGAAACTATTAAAACATAGAGTGACTGGTAAAGTGCGAGTATTGATGAGGCGGGAACAAGTGCACAAAATATGCGCTAATCACATTATTACTTCTGAAATGGAGATTAAACCTATGAAGAACGAAACCAAAGCCTATTTCTGGGTCGCCAATGATTTTGCTGAAGAAACCATTGTTCTAGAAAAGTTCAGCATTCGTTTTAAAACAGCAGACATTGCTAAGGACTTCTACGACGCATTTGAAAAAGCAAGGCAAGAAGCAAAAAGCACAGCAGACAAATTTGGGACCCATCAGTTTATTCAAAACGAAACTAAAACCCTTGCAAAAGAAACGGCACCACTCACATCAACACAGAGCAAGACTGTTGTAGGGGGATTCACTTTTAGTACCACACCACTGTTCAAACCTGTAGAAAATGTCACAATATCAAACGAGCCCACTACTGATTTAGGGACTAAAAGCAGTGTCTTCAGTGGCTTGACCTTTAAATCTAGCACCAATGCGCCGTTCAGCAATATATTTACTGCCCCTGCAACAGAAACAGTTCCAGCTGTAAAAACAGAAAAACAAGATAAGGACAATAAATTAAACACATCTGACACAGTAGACGAATTTGTACCAAGTGTTGAATTCAAGCCAGTTATACCACTACCAGCATTAGTTGATCAGAAAACTGGAGAAGAAGATGAACACATTCTGTTTGAACATCGTGCCAAATTACTTCGTTTTGACTCCAATACTAAAGAGTGGAAGGAACGTGGGCTTGGAAATATAAAGTTACTTGTACATAAAAATAACAATCAGAAAATAAGACTGCTGATGAGACGAGAACAAATAATGAAAGTGTGCTGTAACCATGCAGTCACTAAGGAACTGACATTCGAAAAAATGCCTAACGTTGACAAAGCAGTCACTTGGTGTGCACAAGACTTCTCAGAGGGTGAACTAGTTCCTGAAACATTTTGCTTACGTTTTAAAACTGTCAAAAGTTGTGATGATTTTATAGACGCCATAAAATCTGCACAATCCAAACTCAAAGATGACACAAAGGCTGCCAAAGAAGAACAAAACGCGGCTAAGCAAATAAATCAAAGTGGATTTGGCGATAAGTTTAAAGCTAAACCGGGATCATGGCAATGTGAATCTTGCTATACTAACAATTTAGAAAGCTATGCTAAGTGCGCTTGTTGTGAGCAACCCAAACCAATGACACTGAAAGTTGCGACTTCTAACAAAACATCCGCAGGTTCTTCTTCTTCATGGGGAGATTTGTTCAAACCTAAACAAGGGAGCTGGGAGTGCCAGTCATGCTTTGTGAGAAATGAAGCAAATTTAAACAAATGTGGAGCTTGTAATAGCCCAAAAGATCCTGCAGCTGCAAAATCAAATGCAAATGTCGTAAAAGACAATTCCGTGAAATTTTCTTTTGGTATACCATCACAAAATGCAGCTAATGTTTTGAGTCAACCAAAGAAAGAATCCAAGGGAACTGGTTTCGGAGATCAATTTAAACCGAAGGAAGGTTCATGGGAATGTAAACAATGTTTTGTCAGAAATGAGGGTGATGCAGAAAACTGTGTTGCGTGCAGTAGTTCAAAGGATCCAAATCTACCAAAAAAAAGCACTAACATATTTGATACCTCCACTGCTGTAAAATTCCGTTTTGGAATACCTCCTACTACAACCAATGATGGAAAACCTAAAGAAGAACCAGCCTCCATCTTTGATGGTACAGGTTCACATAACTTTAGTTTCGGCATTCCTTCTACAACAACAATAGAGCAGAAGCCTACGGGGGTAATTTTTGCTGCACCAAAGGTGTCATGTGACACTACAGCCCCATTAAACTTTGGGTTGAAAAAGAGTGAAAAGCTTACGAAAGCGCCTGGGGTGAAACCACCTTTGTTGCCGACGCCAATGATAGACGCTAATTCGTTTGCAAATAAAGAGAGCAGAGAGTTTGGTTTTGTGTTCAAGACGGTATCTGCCAAGAGTCCTACGAAGTCACCCAATAAGAGTCAAGGCGATGAAAGTGATGGAGAAGATTATATAAAGGAGGAAGATTGTCACGCTCATTTTAATCCAGTCATAGCCATGCCTGACAAGGTGAGTCTAATTCAACATTACGCATTTTATTACTCAGACAAGAACCTTATAGTACGAGATCCGGCTGCAGGATTAGTGCGCTCATCGGTTTTTGACTGAAAACCAAATTTTTATGTATATTTATAATTAGGAGAATATATATTTACTAGGTTGCCTATCAAAATTTGGCCGCCAGTATATTTGATTTAAAAAAATGAAATTGATTTTTGGGAAAAAAAATTGTTCACTTATTTTTAAAATAAAATAACGTCTACATCACGGCAATTTATATGAAGATTCTAAAAAACCACGGTTGCCGTGGCGCACCTGGCCGCACCTCTTTGCAGCCAGGTGTAAACAGGTATGATTTCGATACATTTATACGTTCATAACGTTTATTTATTATAATTATATTTTATATTATAAGTCTAGGCCTATTCGCTTATCAGTGGAGTAAATTATATCAGTGGAGTATATTCTCCTAATTATAAATATACATAAAAATTTGGTTTTTAGCAAAAAACCGATGAGCGCACTAATCCTGCAGCCGGATCTTAGACTATTACTTTAGTTATTTCTAAGGTTATTTCAATTGTTACGCTTTAAAAACTTTTAATGGATTTTGACATTGCATCATCTGTGATCACAGCTAGACTAGATAACAAATGTCAGTGACAGTGTATAAAGAAGATAACAAAAAATAAAAATTCCATATCATTGATTTCAGGTGGAAGTAGTTACAGGAGAAGAGAATGAGATTGAACTGTACAGTCACAGAGCAAGGCTCTACAGATTTGTGTCAAGTGAATGGAAAGAACGTGGCACAGGCATTGTTAAAATACTCAAACACAATGAAACAAAAAAATTAAGGTAGGTCTTGCAATAACTTTGAGGAGACTCTTCAAACGCTAAGAATTATTTGGAGGTAGGTACAGTTATTCATAAATATAATTAATTTTATTTCAGAGTGGTAATGCGACGTGAACAAGTTTTTAAGATATGTTTGAATCATGCTCTCACTCCAGAAGTCACATACAAGCTCAAAGATGAGAAATCTTGGCTATTTGCCGCTAATGATTTCAGCGAAGGAGAGCTAAGCTTACAACAGCTTTGTTTACGATTCCAAAATAAAGATATCGCTTTACAGTTCAAAGAAGCGGTTAATAATGCGCTGGAAGGTAAACCCGTCCCTAACGCAAAACCCGAGACGAAAACAGAGACAGGCGAAAAGGATAATGACGTAGTGTTTGTAAGTGAGACACAAGCTAGTGAAGAAGAGAAAAAGAAAGCCAAGGAACTCATGCTGCCTGAAAACTTTTACACTTACAAAAATAAACACCCCTGTAAAGGATGCCGGGGTTGTAAAGATGATGAAGTGAAAGCGGAACAGTCTTTATCTGAAGTGATCATGGCCATCTTATCAGCACCCTCCGTAACGTCTAGCCCTGCAGTAGCGATGACAGCTGCCACAACTCCTGTGAAGTCGATATTCCCAACATTTCAGAGTCCTACCAGCTCCATCTATGGCACCCCAGGCAACATGGACAAATCATTTGACACTTCCATTTTCCGCACTCCGCTGGCCGCAACTGGCTCTAATACAAAATTCTCGACACCAACGACCAGTAATAATAATGCTGCTGATAAAGAAAACATTTTTACACAAAAGCCTTTCACTTATACAGGAACATATGGTAATTTCGGAGAGCAAAAGTCGCTGTACGCAACTCCAACGAATTCACCGGGGACATTATTTGGTGGCGGAGATTTTCAACCCGCATCCAGCATTAAGACTTCTCTAATAGCTCCACCTAAGTTAAACACCATAAATACAACTGATGAAACTCAAAGTCCAGATCCAAAATCTCTTTTTGCATCAGCGGCGGCGGCATCCAAGCCTGTTTTTGGTGCGGTCGGCACTCCAGCAGAAACTTCTATATTTACAGGCTTGTCAACCAATAAGTCAGTAACGGCCTCATCTACTGATAAATTAAAAGAAGATTCAAATGCTGAAGCTAAATCTCTGTTTGGTAGCACTGACCACAAACCTTTGAGCATATTCAGTGGAAGTGCTCAAGGGAGTTTATTCGGACCCGGCAGCTTAGGAAGTCAACCAAATCCTATTGGCTCGTTCGCATTTGGTCAGACGACGACACCGCAGAATGAAGTATTTAAATCCATATTTCCTAGTAACGCTAGTAACCAATCCTCAATCTGGAATATTAATTCAAACACTGAACAGAAGAATCCTGAAGTATCCATTTCTTTTGTCTCCAATGACAACAAAAGCCAAGATCAAAAACCCAAAATAACAAAGGAACCGGTATTGAAAATCGATAACAGTTTGACTTTTGCTGATTTGACATCAAGCAAACCCGGATTTGTCGCTCAAAGTAAGTTAATGCTGAAAGTAGAATCGCGCTAATCTTTTAGTTTTCGGAAAAATTGCTAATGTTGGGGTCTTGATTTCAGAAAATGCTGACTTCAAATGGGAAGGAGCTGGTCAGCCGTTATTCAGCGCGGGCCAAAAATCTGCTTCCAAGGCGAACGAGAGCGGCGCTGGCGAGGAGGCCCCCGGCGCTGACGAAGAATACGACCCGCACTACGAACCCATCGTGCCGCTGCCGGAGAAGATAGTTGTAACCACCGGAGAGGAAGACGAGGTATTACAGAGTAAAATTATGGACAAGTTATATCTGTGTTTTGAAATGTTCAGGTAGTGTTTGGTTCAAGTTATTCTATTCACCTTCTGATTCATATATTCTTTTCCTTAAAACAGGAGAAAGTGTTTGGAGAACGATGCAAACTGTACCGGTACGATGACAAGACTCGCGAATGGAAGGAGCGTGGCGTCGGAGAAATGAAGATTTTGTACCATCCGCAAAGAAATACCTATAGATTACTACTGAGAAGAGAGCAGGTAACATAAACTTTGATTTCTGTAAAGTTTCACTTCGTTTATTCTTAAGATGAATATGATGCAATTAAAGTATAATAATTATGTAGATATACCTCATTGTATATTTATATAACAGCAAATTCAAGAAACTACGTTTGGAACCATGACGGTTTTAAAACAGAGGAGGATGAGTGCAGTTTTAAAATTTAATAACAAATAACGTTGCATGACATAAATATTGGAATGTTATAATTTTAACACAATGTTATTTTAGTATTTACTAGTGAAAACATCCCATGATTCTTATTTTTCTGCCCGGAGTGATTAAAGCGCACACAAACCAAAAGGCATTATGATGCAGTTTAGGTTCAACAGTAGAAAGTCACAAGTTCACAACACAAGTCTATACCTATGTATAACTGTCTTTAGTTTTCAACTGAACAGGCATTGTGACTAAAATGTACCTTATTATGAAAACATTAACTGATTATGTTGAAAATACCCTTGATGATAATCAGGTTCACAAAGCCGTGCTCAACATGCTGTTGTTCATGGAGATGGAGCTGCTCCCGATGAAGAACTCTGACCGTGCGTGGACGTGGGTCGGACGTAACTACGCAGAGATAGCGGAAGGTGACCAGGAGACCCTCGCCGTGCGGTTCAAGACTGTCGCCTTGGCGACTGCCTTCCACGACAAGATCGTAGAATGCACCAGGGTGAGCATTACCACAAACCAACTGGGGATAGAGTATTACACACTACTAGCTCGTGTTCTTACTTCGATTAGTGCTTTTCAATCACTAATTTCGCTTACTTTTGGACATCCGGGGGTGTTACACATTGAGTTGGAGGATTCGTCACTTTAAGTCGCGTCGCATTTTTACAACTTTATTTTAAAACTAGCTGTACCCGCGACTTCGTCCGCGATTGCCATCCCTGCAGACTAATTTTTCGCTCTTGGGCACTGTTCCGTTTGTCTCATATTTTAAGCAACACTGTGGTCTCCGGTGAAGCACTTATCAAGAAAGGAGCTTTTTACTTTGGATTTGAAAACTTTCAGGTTGTATTTCTCAGAAGACAATAACTCGGTAGCGTTCCTTCGCTATTCAACCAATAAATGTTGAAGCGAAGTGCTTTGTGCGAGTCTTTAGAATTTCGACACAGTTTTATTTTTGAAACAAAACTTGACAATTCGATTTTCCAACGAAATTGCTGGCCGCTAAAACACGCCAGCAATAAAATTCCATACAACTGCTAGGCGCCTTTTTCAGTAGCACGAATAGGCCGACTTTTGCCCAAAGAAGGTTGTCAAAATAATAAGAACATTACAAGCATTTTTAAGTAAACTTACTTTTATTTGTTCCAGAAGCTGCAAGCAGCTGCTGCTAAAGCTATAAGAGAAGAACAGGAAATAAAAGAGATGGCGTTTGCACCCCTGCGGCTGCCTAAGCACCTACTGGACAGCGCGCGCGCGGACAGCCTGCTGTCCGCTGCCGCGCTGCAGATGCAGACCGCGCCGGCGCTCGTCGCCACTCCGCCGCGCCCCAATGGAGAAGCTGAGCCTATCGCCAATCAAGACGAGCCACCGCCGGAGCCGGACCAACACGAGCATGAACATGATGAATACCAAGGCGAAGATGACGAAGACTATGACCAGGAAGACTACTATCAGGATTATGAGGGTTATGAGGTAGAGTTATTGTGTTCTTGTTATCTAGTAATGTTTTTTTAAAACCCTGTTTTTTTGTTTACTCCTTATATACTACCCAGTTTTGATACAAACATGAGGCATACCTAGCCTGGGCTTATGCTCGACACCGTAAATCGAAATAGCGAAATTTACGTCAAAAGAAAAAAGCTTTTAACAAGGCTGTTAAGGCCTGCAAAGTCCTATTAATCGAATAGGAAACAATCTGACTTCGTACCCGTCTGGTACTAAAGTATTTGGTGTGAAATGCCGGTGGTAAAAATTTATATGGCTATATCAGTTGAAGCGAACTTCTGCCACCCTTCACTACCTCCAATGCTGGAATCTGATGGGACACTAGCTCACAGCTCTAAAGAGAAGGCACTATTTCATGGTAGATATTCCGAAAACCCGTACGAAGTGCTTTGATTCTTCTTTTATTGTGTAAACTGCTAGACTGTGGAATGCGCTGCCTGAATCCTGTCTTCAAATCGCTATTGAATCGATTTCTTCCAGGCAAGCATGCTTCATCGTAGACCGCTTCAACGCTTAATAGCCGGTGGGAGTGGTGGTCAAACGCAAGCCTTTTTTTTTGCTATAAAAATATAAATTAAGAAAAAACTATGATACATATTATGAAAGGAAAGAATTAGAAACTCTTGGCGCAGGTTCTGGTCACTGAAAGAAAAATCAGTACCTCTTCAAAACAAAGTAAAAGTTTTTAACAGCTGCATCCTCCCAGTTTTATCTTAGGGCTGCCCCACATGGTCCCTGACAAAGCAAAATTATGGGAAATCCAAGTATGCCAAAGCAACATGGAAAGAAGTATACTTAACATAAAATTAATCGCAGTCGCTTGACCAGCATAAAAGGCTATAAAAAAAAAAAAATTATACATAAACATGTAGATACATTATTTGGACACAATGGTATGGACATACTGAGGGATTTAGGGTGTTGGGAGTAACAGATGATGTGGTCTCAGGACGAGGAAGAAGGCGCGTACTACTCGTGCTGCGGCGAAGCGGTGGTGCGGCACGGCGCGGCGGAAAGCACGTGCTCGCAGGCGCACATCCAGGTGCTGTTCGACCAGGACATGTGCGCACCGCGGATCCTCGTCACGGACGGCGACTCGGGCGCGGTGCTTGCCGACATGCTCATTCACACCGACACGCACTTCCAGGTAACTACCCTACCCACAACTAGCTCATCTGAGGGTCACGGCCGCGCCGGCTAGTGCTAAGCCGAAAGGAAATCATTGTACTCATCATTATGAACAACTTTTACTGTGGATCAAAACAAAGACAAGAAATAGCGAAAAAAAAACAGCTGTTCCGCTATTTCATGGTTGTTCCCGAAGTAAAAGTTGCTCATAATGATGAGTACAATGATTTCCTTTCGGCTTAGTACAGTATATATGCGTAACCCTGTATAATCTGATTTGTATCGATCCAATAAAACAAAATGTTTGTGTTCGCGCCGCTCGCGCTTTTATTCTTGGTCAGACCCAGCATCCTGTAAAGTGTTTTGTCTACTCTACAAATTACACCCATGCACAGCTTTTTCACGATAATGCGTTGTTGCAGATGAACGGCGATTCGTGCGCGTGGTCCGGACTCGACTTCACTTCTGAGGAACCAGTCGAGAAGTCTGTAACGGTCAACTTCTACGATAGTTACACTGCTATGCAGTTCTACGACAGCTGTGAGGTGAGTCGCAATACAACACCCCCGTCAAACACGTACAACACCCGTGACAATTGCTAATGATTATTGATATGAACCAGTCTGAACGTAGTAATAATGTGCGCTTAGTAAGGCAGCCTCAAGTCTCAGGATGTTTGTACGATCTGGTGTTCAGAAAGACGCATGGTCCAATATTGTTGCAATAATGACAAAAAAAAATATAGTAGACTAGCTGACCTGACAGACGTTGTCCTGTCTTAGAACTGTCAAACACGCAAAGTCAAAATTGTAAATCCTATTTTTTTACACCTTGGGTTACATTATTGGAGTTTGGTAAGGATATATATATAGCCTATGTTTGTTTTGAAAAAAAAAATCAGTAGTTCAGTAGTTTCGGAGCCTATTCAATGCAAACAAACAAACAATCAAATGTTTCTTCTTTATAATATTAGTATAGATAAATTGTTGACAGAGCTTGATACTTTAGTTTAGGTAGATTATGAAATATAGCCACACATTTTGTTTATATGTATAACACTGCAATTACTCAGTTATAGGGTTACTTTCTGTCCGGACATGTCTGGACTTTTGGACCTTTGTCTGGCTTTTTTACATTGGGCCATGTAGAGTAATCATGATGAAACACAAAAGTTTTTTTTTTAAAATTAACCAACGTTTAAGTTTAGGTCAGGACTTTTTAAATTTTGATATGGTAACCCTACTCACATATGATTAAGCCGGTTGCTCTGACTTATAGTTTTAACCGCATTCTGCGGTCTTATTCAAGGCGCGCGCACAATGGACAACGTTTCATTTTTGCAAAGAATCCAAAATACGAAAACCATTTGGAGATTAGTCATTGAAAACCCCATAAAAAAATAAAAAATAAAATTCTATCCACAATTTTTCAAGTTATTTGAAAAATAAATAAATAATGGAAATATAGGATTAACGAGCAATAGTTAATTTGCCAAAAACATGAATTAAAAAATGTGAATCTATCTTGCCATCTATTTCCATTACCCCATAAATGTTATAAAAAAAAAAAAAATTGGTAGTCTTTAAAATTGGCATAACATCGTGTTCCATTTACATAAAATGAATAAATAATAAGCCCAGGTGATTAAAAGAACATTAAGTTGTGGAAGGATCATAATGATTAAATCGCATAAAATACTTATGCCTATAATACTTTATCGTTAAATATATAAATAAATAAAAGCCGTGGTAGCCCATTTGGGAGACCGCTAGACTTGAAAGCGTGAGGTCGCGGGTTCAAATACCGGGCCCGTACCAATGAGCTCTTTGGAGCTTATGTACGGATTTTCATACCACTGGCTTTTCGGTGAAGGAAAATATCGTGAGGAAACCATGCATACGTACGGAGAAGGAATTCAAGGGCGTATATGAATCCACCAATCCGCACTGGGCCAGCGTGGTGGATATGGCCCAATCACCCCTTTCGGGGTAGGTTAAAATTCCAGCAGTGGACTGTTAAAAGGCTGATTATGATAATGATGATGAACACTTAAACAAATGTAAAATCTAATTTGCGTCCTGGCATCCCAGTACATGTTGTTTTGTTATTTGATGTTGACAAATTGGACATTGCCCTTGACATACATTTTTTTCATATTGGTTAGGCTATAGTATAAACAGCCATAGAGCCTATAATTTATAATATGTTTTAATAATTATTTTAAAAATAACTATTTAGTTAAAAATAAAACTGAAAAATACGTGTCCAATATTTTTCCATAATCTATCAATTAAACTAATAAAAATAGGTAGTAAAAAAAATGAAATGTTGTCCATTCCATCGCGTTTTGCACCAAACAAAATGTGTGAAATAATAATATATAGGTTTCCATAATAATATAGCCCCATTTATAGTCAAAGTCATTTATTTGTCATTTTTCAAGTCAATTAAAATTATAAATTAATATTATAAATTGTAAGTATATAAAAAAATACATAAAACAAAATAATATAACATAATTAATTAATTATGTCATTTCTCATAATTAAAATTATTTAAAACATTTAAAAAACATGTCTATCTGTAAAGTGTATCTTTTAAAGTAAGGCTTCTAGTATTGGACAGATAGGATGTAAGAATTATACACGCATCTAAATAGGATAAGGCGTTTAGAAGTAAGAAAAAAGGAATAAAAAAGTCACACAATATGTGAACTTTGCAAATGTAACAGTTCTTAATTTGATCCATTGATAAATGACATCTTTAAATAGTTAAAACCTCAGCCAAACTTTAGATCATCAGTACTAACTATAAAAACAATATAGGTATAATTATACTTCCACAACCTAGTCAAAAAAAGTTGCAAGTTTCTTGTAAGTTCTAAACTATATCATTATTGTTTCAGACAAGTAAAACCGCACTCACATATTCTTCTAATGACCCAGAATCATAAACTTTGGAGTAAAATTTAGACGCTCTATGAATATTGTAATTTTAATAGATTTAGCAGTAATTAGGTTTTAGTAAAATTTCTTAATAATTATGTTACAAGTCTGGTTGACTAAAAAGTGTTTTGTTAGAATTCAATGTTAATTTGTTACCTGTGTATTATTCAATTTTTAGATCTCATATACATTACTTATCTGCATTATGAAAGCTAAACCAATGAATCCATGTAGGTACCCTAATAAATAAAGCTGCATTTACACCGCGTCCGACGCGCGACGGTTAGCGTTGTTACGTAGTTGATTAAGATCTTGTCATATTGATCGTAACACGTCCGTCATTGTTTTAATGACGATTGCGGCTTCAGACAACACGGACAGACCGTCACTCGCGCTGACCGTTGCCGTCGTATATTCGGGCATTAAACGCCCATAATCTCCAAATCAATATCTGTATCGTAATCTGATTAGCCGATTTGTTTAAATTTCTTATCTTTATTTGTATAGATTGCTGAGTTTAGCTCCAAGTCCTAACTAAAAACTGTTGCCATTCTTAGAAATTCCTTATTACTATTAGCTTTGTATTGTATTGTCACAGTAAAGAGATCCAACCAACAATAATTGTTGAATTTAGATGTAATTAGGCTTCGCAGTGCGGAATTTTAAATAAATGTGAATATTTTAATGTTCCTAGTTGGTTAGGTCTTTTTAATTATCATGAAGCTACGACTGACTGAAACTTGACGTAAGACAACACATTTAGGTTGTATATCTTACGTAGGTACTTAATTTAAAAAACTTATTAATAAAAAATCACATCTTCAATTATGTTCATAATCTTTGCAGAGAGCGCGAGACGAACGCACACTTGCGTGATTTCTTGTTACTAGTGCTTCCGTAGAAAGCTATTGTATTATCAATGTATACAGTATACAGGCGACCAAGACGTTTAGTCTATAAATGTACGCGGTGTCACTCGTAGCTTGATGCGAACACTTTAACTATGTATAATTACATAATTCGTAAGACATATTTAGAATATTTATTTTTTAAATAAAATGCTTGTAATTGACGACCAATGTTATAGGATCATAAGGCCCATCTTAACCAGTACTGCTTATATTATCTTGGGTGCTCACCAAAAAACAAGGCACCCATTTAATTTATTGTTAAGGACCATGTACATGGAAACTTAAACAATGTGTTAACCTTTATTGCTATTTGTCTTTTATCGAAGAGTTGTCAAAAAGCAGGGTATGAATAGCATATGGTTTAAATCATGACATATTCACATCCTATAACATTTCCTGAACACAATATTTAGTCGCGTTGTAGGTTAAAGGGCCTTGTCACATTTTTTGACAAAAAAGCAACGAAAACTGTGTTTTTGGCATTCTGAATCTAACAAATAGAAAATTCAATTTCTGTAATAAATAGATCTTTATTTTTTTATTGAAAATAACGGTTTCGAATTTTGCTAAAACTCAACATATCAACTTATTACCTCCAATTAACATAAGTAGTTTTTCGTAGAACACTCGAAAGGAAAGTTTGATAGTGGATTTCGTTAACTTACTGACACAAACTAAACAATTTTAATGTCATCGTTTACTTCTTTTATGTTCGTTTCAAAAATAACGGCTCTATTTTTTTCGTTCTCGGGAACACCGAAAGACTAAATGCCTAAAATTAAACGATGCATTTTGTAGCTCTTAATAAATGACGACCTAGAGATATCAAAGCCCTATAACTGTTAAATGCAGTCGGTTGAAAATGTTAGCTGAAAATGTCTTGCGTAATAATGTTAGTAAAAATGAGAAAAGGACTATGTATTGCAATTATTTGGATTTTGTTCTAATTATTATTTATTATAGTAACTGTACGCAAATTAAGATTCAGGAAGAAACTAGAATATATCCTCCTTTTCTCATTTGAAGTGTGATCTTTTGTGACATTTTATTGGGTATGTGATTAATCAAATGAATAAACAAATAGTAAATATCAATAATGTAATTTTCACTTCTCATGCTCGTAAAGTTTTTGTTCGTGCCCGATGTAAGCGGACTAAAATTGATTTTTATGCTCTAGGGCATAAATACATTTTTGCACTAGGTCATAAAAGTAAACTAAACCTCTTTAAAATTGTTCAAAGAGGATCTGAACTGTTCTGGTTCGTGCATGATACAAGACCTCTTTAAAGTTGTTCAAAGAGGTTCAGTTTGTAATACATGTAGGAAGTTTCCTTCGGTCTCTAATAATAACAGGGTATTATTAAAGACCCAGACATAACTTTTGTCGAATGAAAAGACTTTTAGCACCAACTTTGGTGTAGCGTTGGCCTGCCCAATAACGAGCGATAAAAAATGAGTAAAATTTCGGTGTTTTGCTTTTATCGCCAACATGGAAAAAACATGTCGTCTCATTGTATTATTTTCCTAAAATTGTGTAGTAATTGTGGATTATCATTTACTAAGTGTTAGTGATTGTGCTCGAGTGTGGAGATGTCATTCAATGAGGTAAAACATGTATTTTCATATTGTTTCCAAAACTCCATTGAATCCTCTAATAAGGTTACTGTAGGTATTACTTGCAATATCACTGTTTTATTTCCTCGCAATTAAAGTGAAAAGCCGAGTGTATAATTCGTGCTTAAAACTCATTTTATCCTCTACTTAAATATCCGCCCTCGCCTTCGGCTCGGGCTAATAAACGTCTCTGCTAAAATTACTCGTACAATCTACAATTTACTGTTTTATCCGTTGTCTTATATAGTAAGGACGGGGTAATTGAGATTTGTCAATGTTGCCAATCAATTCAGTTGTGCTAAAAAACATACAGTCGAATTGATAACCTTCTCCTTTTTTAAGTCGGTTAAAAAGTAGATATACTGCGCATCAGTGTAAATCACTCGCTCGCCATCTTTGTTAGTGCGCGGTCGTTGCGCGTGGTATCATTCTTGAGAGCAAAAGGAGAGGCACAAATCTCTTCTCTTCTTCTCTATCTTCTCTACATCTCTATCTCTTCTCTATCTCTACATAGTGGCCGCTAACTCCTCCTAAACCACGCAACGGATTCTGATGCGGTTTTCACCATCAATTAGATAAATTTTCACGGAAGGTTTATATATATAACTAGCGACCCGCCCCGGCTTCGCACGTAAATTACACCCGTGCGAAGCCGGGCGGGTGGGTCGCTAGTGTATTATAAATGTATATTAGTGTAGATAAACACGTGTAGGCACGCTACAGTGCGAAGTAGTTGAGATTTCAGATATGACGCACATTTTTCATCTAAACAAAGATTATAATACTAGAGATCTAAATGATTATACAATGTTTGAATCACCCTTTTTTCATGTTTAGATCTATGATCTGTCACGTATAAAAATTGGGGTTTGTTGAGATTTTATTATCTATTTAATTAAATGTTCAAAACAATTTTAAATAAGATTTTAAAAAACTATCTTTATGGCGAGTTACAAGCCTAGGTTCTATGTTTGGTTTAGAATTGCAAGGTGAGATGATGCCACCTCTAAAATACGTATTTTTTTTGGTTCCGTACCCAAAGGGTAATAACGGGATCCTATTACTTAGCTTACAATGTTTTTCTGTCCGTCTGTCCGTCCGTCCGTTTGTCTGTCTGTCCTACCTATTAACGGCTGCATCTTTCGAACCGTAACCATAACCAGTTGAAATTTTCACAGAATATGTAACGTTACGGCGGATAACCTAACAAATAACAAAAAAGTCAATAACAAACGTATTTTTTAAAAAGGTAATTTTTTCCTCTCTCTAATGTAGGTAAAAACGATAATACGTCACGACAAGCGTCAAACTTAGCATGATTATAGTACACTCTAAAGTATAACAACAAATAATAAATAATGGCAAGTGCGAGTCGGTGACAAATTTCTGTTCATTACCAAGTTATAATTGTGTTATACTCGAGCGCTTGTAGAAAATTTTTGGAAGGCGTTACAATAACTGATAATTCGGTTACTTGGACAATCTTATTGTATTTTGTGGTGGTACGGAACCCTCGGTGCGCGAGCCCGACTTGCACTATTTATGTGCATAGTACCATAGATAAACATATATACTAGAACGAAAGGAAAAAAGCATAAAATCATGTAAAGGTTTTTTTTATTTTATTTGCAGGTTAACTCTTTTTTAGGTAGTGGGTGGCTTATATATTGCCACTTATATTATTATTTTTACTGCCCACTTCCTATGTTTTGGTCCTAACTTGTAAAGATCATCTCTACCCTTCTGTTTCGATCACTAATACCTAGCATAAAGATAATTTAATAATAATACTACATCTCTACAAAAAATCACTGCTTTCAATACAGATCTACTGCTTTCAAAGCAATTTCAATCTTTATTTTACATCACATCTCTACATACTTAAAGCGCTCTACCTTTTCGGCGCTAAACTTTTTTATATCAGTTGACAATACCTTGTTTTCTTATTTCTATCTTTCAATCAGAAGTCAAATATAAATGTCTACTTTGCATTGAGTGTTCTCTGGGTTGAGTACTTTCATATTTTTGCATCGAATAATATGGGTGAATATTTGTGATACCCAATATTTGTTACTGGTTAAGTGAACACCATGACTATAAAGGAGAGTCATCATTCTCAGATCAGACAAGCAAGGGAGATATGTCTTAATACAATTATCGTTCGTGTTCAAATGTCTCCTAATCCAAAATTTCTTTTTTTTTTCAGTTTACCTACTGCTAAACCTTTGATTATGTACACATTTGGTACACATAATCAAAGGGCTAAACCGCTTATGCTAAAACTGTTTATAAATATAGCTCACTTACTAATTTTTCACTTGTAGCGGCACCAATGAACTAACTAGTCCACATCACAGATTTCGATATTTTTTTGCTGGTCCACATGCAAAAAACGCGGCAAAGTCGTCTGCTGGGTGAATGGCATCAAGCCTGATTTAATCCAGATGCGTTCGCACCCGCCGCGCCACCCTACCATCAAGGAATGACATCTATTGGCTACCATAATATCTCCCTTGTTTGTCTGATCTGAGTCTTCATTCATCATAGACAGCTCTTTCAGCCCAATGCAGGACATAATCATAGAGTAAAGTAATATACATAAGCCTCTTTCTTCTTTAGCCAATGTTAAACGTTTAAATTTTAGGTAGACTCATCGCTTTGCTTGGCCTTATCCTGATTACAGTTTGTATTAGAGCAATAACAGAAAACACTGCGCAAGTGGAAGTAAGAGCAGTTTTGATCAACTGCGAGCCAGATGTAAGTCAGAACTTTTCCTTAAATACATACCTATAATAGTTGTTTTGTTTTTTTGTTCGCAAGTAGAAATTAATATAGAAGCAAATATGAACAAGTTTAACAAATCAAAAAGAAACCAAATTATACTAGGTGACTTAAGTGGAAATCTTCGGGGATATCATTGTACTCTTCATTATGAACAACTTACTATGAGACCAACCCTGAAACAATAGAAATTGCGAAAACAAATCTGCTGATCCCAGCTGATCCAACATACATATCGTCGAGTGTCAATGTCAATGACATTTTATATGGAATGGAACAGCTGGTTTTTTTCGCTATTTCTGGGTTGGTCCCATAGTAAAAATTGTTCATAATGATGTCCCCGAATATTTCCAGTGTCTTAATCAGTCACCCAGTATAACAATCATCATCAACACTCAAACATTATAAATGCAAAAGTTTCGGTCATGCCACGCCATCCAACTGACCAAGGGTCAACTAATTTTCTTTCTCTACGATACGACTATTTAGTTGGTTCGATAGGAATTCTAAATTTTGTGTAAGTATGTCAAGTAGGTACTACTCTGTAACGGTTTAACGGATTTGGATGAAATTTGGTATGGGGGTAGCTTATATCCTGGATTAATTTGTACTAAATTGTACGTATGCCAAGTATTTTTAATCCCGAAAAATAACGGTTCCAGTAAGATAGTAAGTGAAACCGTAGGGCGCTGCTAGTGGCTTGGCGACTGATTTTCATCTAGAGGGTGGTGGCTAGATAGCTTCTTTGACGTGTCCGTCAAGTGCTCTACCACCATACTATGTTTTTTCCTCACGATGTTTTCCTACACCGGCAGTTCGAGCTCATTGTTGGGATTTGAACCCACTCCCTCGCATTAGAATTTGAACGCGCCAGCCACTGAGCTATCATCGCAAAAATTACTTTCAGGACGGACAAAGCGTCCCGTATGAAAATGATGCAATAACATTTGAACGAGAGGAATTATATAAGCATAGCGTCCTAAGAGATTGTAAAAAGAAAATCGCGCTCACTGTCAAGATTGCTAGCGATCCCGATGTTAGTACCTGTACCGCAGGTAGAGACATAGGGACATGGAGTGTCATGGTATATATTTTATCCCGGAAATTGCACGATTCCTGAGGGATAGTATTTGGCCACCTCTACTCTAAGACTATAGATAATGAAATACCTGTTTAATGTAGGAAGTGGTAGCTGTAAGCTTAGTGAATACATAGGTTCAAGGGGGCTCCCACAAAGTCAAAAAAAAATTACACAAACGAACTTGCATTTACATATATTATGTCACAAGATTAAATACAATTAAAATTCTTACAGCATTATTTCAACAATGTCAATTTATTCAAGTCACAATAGGTAATAAGAATGTGATTATGTGACCAATCAGTAAAAAACATGAAAGCCAAGTAGTTGAGCTGTCACACTCTTTTCCCCTATCCCACTGATCGGTCAGATTTTTACAATGTGATCGGTTTTACGTTTTCAAATTTGAATTTTATCATGCTCTTCCATTAGCTGAGAGAGCGAGCAAAGCCCAATGTAAGATTAATATTAGGTAAAAGAATGTTTTTGAAGTTGTGGTAAACCTTCACTTCACCCCAGTTTATTTATTCACTTGGTGAAAACATGTTTTCCACTTTTAGTGGCATAGCGCATTGTGCGTGCTTCGTGCATTACATAATATTGAAAAAGGTATCTATTTTGTTAGCTGAATTCAGGAGACGAGTACATTCCTATCGAACACGTGTTCCAAGGTCCCATGAAGCGTGTACGCTTGTTGAACCCCTACGTGCTACGTTTACGGAGAGAGCCGCCTGTACAAGCCTATAAACTACGGAAGATTGATGTAAGTTGCTCAATTTTATAATACTGGTTATAGGTATGTACCTAGTACTAACGGATTTATTACCGGACTCTGACATCGTGTACCTTAGTCGTATACAAATCAAACTTGAGGGGTGCTATGTACTTGTACGTCGCCAGATTTTACAGAAAGTACAGGGGTGCAAGTACCGTTTTTTTAGCGATCGTCAAATTGACAGTTGAGGTCGTCAAATTCGATAATATGCCATTTTTTCAGTACTCGCTGTGATCGATTCTATGGCATTATAGCGAATTTGACGATCGATAAAGAACGGTACTTGCACTGCAGATTTGTGATAAGACTAGTAGGTACGTTTCTGTCCTTTCGCGATGACGAGAATAGGAAAGTGTCAAGTTCCCGACCGACTCCTTGGCTGCGGGGCTAACTACCCTCAAATCACGATAAAACACTCAGATCAGACAAATAAAGGAGATATGGTAAGGTGGCGTGGGGTGCGAACGCATCTGGCTTAAATCGGACTCGATGCCTTTAGTTGAACTCGCCCAGCAGACGACCTTTCCGCCTTTTTTTGCATGTGGAATAATTATTAGTTAGTTCATTGGTGTCGCGTCAAGTTACTTAAGTGTGTCAAAATGTGTAAGAGTGCTGTACTTTGTTATATTAAGTATGTATTCTGTGGCCGTACTAAAGTTTTAAGCGGTAGGTAAGTATAGTGAAAAAGTGGTTGAAACACGGAGACATTTGAAACCGAACGATAATTGTACTAAGGCGTATCTACCTTGTTTGTCTGATCTGAGGTAAAACTGTCTTCCAAATCTTAAATATATTTTTATAAGGGTTAACTTGCCGCCTAACTTTCTTACTACTTTGAACTGCCAATTCTTAATAAGTATAAGTAGGTACCTTTTTTGTTTTAGTTTATTATCCTACTACTAGTTTCGTATAATCAAGGACATGCTGTTACAGGCCAATACTACAATTTTGTTTGTATGTTTTAAAAACTGTTTGAATAAATAAATAAAATTTCACAATGATCATGAGTGAACATTTGGTACTCACTAATTTTCTTATCACAGATCAGATTTTACATAAGTAGGTACCTATTCAAGCATTTTAATATCTTCTAAACAAACCAAAAAAACACCAGTCGAAAACACACAAGATTAGGAAAATAATATAATGAGGCAACATGTTTTTTCACGTTGGCCCTGATATTTTATAAAATTTTAAGGAACGTTATATTTGCTATTTTTTTATAGTTTATTCATATTTAGTTTTTTCATTTTTTTTTATTTTTTTTTATTTTTTTTTTGTCCCGAATATTTATTTATTATTTAGTTAACGGCATTCCCTTGATTATGTGTAACCATTATCAAACAAAATATGAAAATGAACATAATAAAACAAATAAGATGGACTTCAAGCTTTGGCGGGTCATAATTGTGTGAGTTAGTTAGGCGTTGGGTTGTCATCATGAGTAAATCTTATCGGAATCTGTTTTCGCCTTTACAATAACTCATCATCATTATCAGACAGAACACGTCTACTGCTGAATTAGTGTGATATGATTTCAGACCGTATGCGGTACTTTAGCCAATGAGATAGAAGCTCGAATGAAAGTAAGTAAAACACTTTTAATAAATTATTTATTATATCGTAGTTCAGGATTACAATAATGTATATTATAGTAATTGTACCTAATACCAGACGCGCAAACAAGTAGGCACCTATCAATAATACTTGCACATTTCGCGGTTAGTTAACCGACTTCAAAAAAGGAGGAAGGTTCTCAATTCGTGCCGTATTTTTTTAAAACTAAATGAGCGTGTCTATATTACTTTAAAATTTACAGGAGACCGATAAATACTGTTAGTTCCATTTTTTTAACGGTGGAAATTCGCCTCTTTCATTTTTGAAGTCGTACAACAATCAGTAACATAACCTCACAGAATTCGACATAACCTATATTTCAAAAAATAAGTAGTAGTTGTAAATTCATTAATAATACCAAATTACTTCATCAAAACTCGCGTAAGGATTCATTATAAATTATTATTATAACCCGGCTTGCACTCACGATTATGTTTCTAATACCAAATTGTATAAGATGCTAAAGTATATGGGTAGTATTAAATATGTTAATATTATTAAGGATTCTTTTTTCTTAATTTGGTAGAAATAGGCTTATTTGTAGTCTCTTCTCATATTCGTTGTTAGATACGTGATTTGGGAAGTTATATTTTGTCTTTTAGTTAATTGAAGTAAACATCGGAAAATTTTACTAACCGCCATAATGACGTACACAGAAAGAAAAAAAGTCTCGAATCAAGAGTATATTTATTGGTCAAGAATAATATGGTTTCATATATGGGGAAAACAATATTTTCTTGAATAAAGCAATTTATTGTTTTAGATGATAAGCTCAAATCAACATTTTAATGTCTCATATAAAGACAATATATTATCGACAGAAGAATTAAGCAATTTCTTCATGCAAGAGGGAACGGTTTCTTGTTCTTCAAGACTCACAGTTTTCTTGAACAAAGACAGTTAAAGTTTTTGTTGCTTACCTATTTTATTTTTGGAGTAAGACAAAGCTATTTTTATAGAAAACATAATAATCTTCTAATAAAACAATCAACTTCTGCACTCAGAACGCAAAAGTCTTAAATTAACAAAATCTTAGTATTAGTAGAAGAGAATAGTATTTTTCAATTGAGACAATAAGTTTTATTTTAAATAGCCTTTTAATTTGAGTCAAAAATTATAACGGCTTCTACTGAGAATTCTGTTGTTTGAACTAATTATAATATTTCTTAATTTAAGAAACTTAAAATTTTATACTGAATCAAATTTCTCTCCTTTCAATACTTTGTACATTTTATTTGAATAATGTCATTTACTTTTCTTAAGTATTTTAAATCTTAAGCAGAGACTAATACTACTTCTGAACTGAGAATATAGATTTTCAAGGTGAGATTATCAATGTTCTTTACTTGAATAACCAGGGATTTCATACTAAAACTAAATTGATCTCTGTTCAAATAATTACCCTTTCTTGTCCTAAGATTTTTAATGTCCAGTCAAGGGTAAAAATATTTTTGAACTGAAAATGCATACTCTTAAGTAAAGTATTTCTTTATCTTAACCTTAAATAACTGAGAGTCTTCTGCAAAGACAAAAGTTCTTTATTCGAATAATGTCTTTTACTTGTCTAAAGAATGTTTGATTTTAAGTAAAGACTGTTGATGTTTTCAAATTAAGAATGTATCTTCTTAGGGAGAGTATGGTAATATTCTTAGTTTAAATAATCGGGGGTTTCAGATCAAAACCAGATTGATCTTAGGCGAATGATTTCTGTGCGTTATTTGAAGAATATATTTGCTTATATCAAGATGTTTTGTTACTTCAAGTAAGTAATTTCTAGATTTGAATTAATAATTCTACTTCTCAGTTGAAACTAATAATTTTCTTAGTTGGAAAGTAGAAAGTCTCAAAGCAAGACCAGAATGAAACACAGGGTTACGCAAAAAAGGTGTACTATCCCGAAAGGGACTCATAGTACTCATCATTATGGACAAATTTTACTCCGGGGGCTGCTGTGAAATCGCGAAAAAAAAAACAGCTGTTACATACGTTTTGTAGAGTTTCACTGACACTTTTATATGGAACAGCTGATATTTTTATCGCGATTTCGAGGTTGGCCACAAAGTAAAAGTTGTTCATAGTGATGAGTACTACGAGCCCCTTTTCGGGTTAATACACCCCTTTCGCGTAATCTTGTGTTTCATTCTGGTCTTGCTTTGAGACTTTCTGTCATATATGCATATTGACAAAAGCTGAAATGCAGTGCTTATAGAGCAATACATTCTGGTATTGCTCTATAAGCACTTGACACATTTAAAAACCAATACATACAACATAGCAGAATTATTAATACAATCGATTTTAGCTCGAGTTAGTTACGACTTACGCCTTGGATCAATCTCATTTTAACCCTGACTTTAAATTAAATTAAGTTGTCATCTATCAAAATATTTATTATTATAATACATTATTTTAAAAGTTTGAAACACGTCATACACACAATCTTAATTATTAACTTAGGTACATACAATATAATTAATTAAAAATATAAGATCAAAAACATAGTAGACTTTTAAAAAAGATGCAATTCTAAAGGGCGTGCTCGCCTGCTATAAGCTATCCATTTCGCACGTTTTGAACTATTTAAAGATTACATCTGATTATAGCGAAGGTATCAGAAAAAAAACTTAAAAAAATAATTTTACATATATCTTCACCAAAATCTGAGATATCAGTGTGAAAATTGCTTTATAACATTTGTAATTTTTTCTAAACAAAATTACTATTTACTGTTATTATACAAATATATTGATTATTTATCTTAACAAAACGTTTAAATAGTGCAAAAGAGAAAGCAAAGAGGGCCTTAATGCTATAAAATGGGACTGCGGCCTTAACATATTAATATTGTGGGAGACTGGTACACTAAGAATATTTTTGAATTTATATATTTAATCAACACATGAATTTAAAAAAAACTCTTTGGCCCACTTTTTTGTTGACCTTAAATCTATGAAACGAGACTGCAGCCTTAACATATTAATATTGTGGGAGACTGGTTCCCTAAGAATATTTTAGAATTTACACATATAATCAACACACAAATAAAAAATATTACTCTATTGCCCACTTTTTAGTTGGCCTTAAAGCTATGAAACGGGACTGCAGCCTTAACATATTAATATTGTGGGAAACTGGTTCACTAAGAATATTTTCGTATTAACATATTTAGTCAGCACACGAATTAAAAAAAAAACTCTATTGCCCACTTTTTTGTTGACCTTAAAGCTATGAAACGAGACTGCAGCCTTAACATATTAATATTGTGGGAGACTGGTTCCCTAAGAATATTTTAGAATTTACACATATAATCAACACACAAATAAAAAATATTACTCTATTGCCCACTTTTTAGTTGGCCTTAAAGCTATGAAACGGGACTGCAGCCTTAACATATTAATATTGTGGGAGACTGGTTCTCTAAGAATATTTAGAATTTACATATTTAATCAACAGACAAATTGACTTTACGAAAGTTATGGTAGTTCATAGATAAAATTTTGGTGAAAACCTGGAAAATAACAAATAAATGTTTTAAAAAATAAGGCCGGAATTTTAGTATGGAAATTAGTTTCCACTCTGGTTCTGTTGGTTGTGGTTCTGAAAACCCAGTCAGTGTGGTTTCCACACATTATTAATATCTGAACGGGTGTTACTCACGATCCGGCCTAATATACCGTGAGTAACACCCGTTCAGATATTAATAAGGTCAGGTTTATTTATTTTTTGGGCATTTTTATTATCCAAATGCTTCCCCGAACACACCCGTTTGGCTTATTAAACACTCTACATAACGCTCTGTATAAATAAATAAACTTACTCTTACATAAATATCAACAATGAGATTCTCGATACACTCCAGTGTCGAAAATTTTGTTTTTCTGTCGAGTCTCCCTTATGGAGGGATGAGGTGACAGCAGTTTCATTTGATCTGGAACCTTCCGGTCTGAAAAATAAACGCGAAAAATTAAACAACGGTACTTACGATATGTGTATGGCTAGTGGCTGGCTACCATGCTGTGATGTAGTAGATAGGTATCGAAAAAAGTATGTAACTCACCATCATCGGTTTCCTGTGTTATGCCTTCGTATAAACTTTCCAACGAATCATATTTATTTGTATTATTAAATTTCAAACTGATAATTGAATTTATAAACGTTTGCCACTTTGTATAAGAATTCAAAGAATTTTCCTTGTACTTTTCTTCGATATCCACCAAATTAATCTGAAATCACATCACACTGATTAATATTATATATGCGATGCGTGTAAGTTTGTTATCCCAATAGCACGGATTAACACACAAGCTAAATTTTTAGCTGCTTCACGCACTAAGATTTACTATTATTATTTATTAATCTTACTAAGATTTTGAAAATATATAAACTGTTTAAACAAAACCCAGAGATTCTTGAACAGATAATAATTGTCTTGTTTTTAGTTTTCATATTGAGAATAATATTGTTTTTCACTTGCTTTAACACTAGATGAGTGAACTGTGGATCAAAACTAATAAAAATAAATATACCTACCTATACACAATGCAATAATTATAGTTAGTTGGCTACCAGTATACATACAAATTTGACCCCTTAAAAAATAAATTAAATACTAATTAGTAGTAGGTGTAACTTACATGTGCAGTGAAATATTCTTCAATTTTGGATTTAACCAGAAGTCTATGGCCAATTAAAGAGCATAGCTCTTTGAGATAATCGTCACTTAGTTGGTATTGCTGAATTTCATGTCCTGGAAAAATAAAAAAATAAAAATTAATAATCAATGTCATCATCTCAGCCGTAGGACGTCCAATGCTGGACATACGTCTCCTCCATTGACTTCCTAGAGTGGTTTGAAGCGGTTCACTTTCAGCGTGTTCCTGCGATCTTTAATAGGTCGTCTGTCCACCTTGTCTTGTGGTGGGTCGTCCTACGCTGCGCTTGCCGGTCTCTATTCGAGAACTTAAACTATACTGTATATGTAATAAAACCTTACCTTACCTTTAAATCTGTCTTGACTCTGGAACTCCCTATTTGCGCAATATAACTTCTATCGAAGTTTCATCGTCAGCCATCTGCATTAATATCACAACAAACTAATAAGAAGGGTAATAATCACAAAGTAAACTGTAACAGTAGACAATGACACACGATCACACGATTTTTTTGTAAAGAGAACTTACGATACCTTTTTTGTTCAATTCAATTCTTGGTGTACGGTGAATATGGATCACAACCGCTCTGCTTAATAAATGAGATTAATTGAAATTAATATTAAAATGTATTCGATACGATTCGCAACCCCACTTGACGCGACAAGACAAATCAGAGAATTGGCGAATACAGGGTTGCCGGCCCCGAAACATTTTCCCTTATAAATGGTAAAAATTCTCTAAATTCATTCAAAACATTAAACAACTAATCTAAAACTATAATCTAATCAATCTAAGAAGATTAGAGAACTCGAGTTGACAACTCTCGGGGTTTTTGTATAATATGCGCGAGTGGGTGATCGATCGGTAGGCGAACTTTGGTGATAGCACGAGACTATTTAGGGCGGGCCTGACTCGTACTTGGCCCGGTTTTTTTTTAGTTATACCACAGAGTGTGCACTATAATAGTACCAAGTAAACTTGTACTTAGCCTTGTACTTATTACCTATTTTGATGAAAAGTACAAAAATACCTTTAAAAATATGGTTCTTTGTATAGGACCCTTAATTTTTGACTTTATGTTGTTTTTGTTTAAACCACCGTATTCTGTAAAAAAATCTGCCAGCTCTCTATTACCTACGGTTCAAGAGATGCAGCCGTTTAAAGGTTAGTACCGGAGGCTTAGTAATAGGGTCCCGTTTTATCTTTTGGGTACTAAACCTTAAATTACTAATCACAGCTCGTATATTACGGACATGTACAATACATGGGGATTTTACCCTGCAGTTCGAAACGGAGCAAGTACTCACTTCTTTAGTGCGCGAGGGTAGATAGACGTGCGGAACGCTATCTGTCTCTTTCAAATGAACGGTCTCAATATCTGTATATACACTATTAGGTACACACTAAAATCTACACTTCAACACACGTTTTATAAGGAGGTAAAGTTTGTGAGTTTGTGTGTAACGGGCAAACTCCGGAACTACTGGTCTGATTACAAAAAAATATTTCACGAATAGAAAGCTCCACTATCCCTGAGTGACATATTTGGCTATGTTTTGTTCACAGCGCAGGTGAAGCCGCGGAAGAAATCTAGTGTACAATAAAGTAACATAAATGTTCAGTGAAACCAATCACCGAAATAAAAGCTGATACGTTGTGTTGTATATTATCAGTATGTGTCAATAAATTGCGGCCAATATTATATAACATGGATGAATTGTACGACCTGATATTTGTACCTGCATTATTGATTGTGCTTACCTACTCAGGATAAAAAAAACTCTTCCACGAATACAAAGATACACTCTTCTCGAGTGACATAGGTTATGTTTTATTGACAACACAGGTGAAGCTAGAGGCTTATAATCTCAAGGGTGGTCCAATATAATTATTCCACCCATATGGGTAGAAAGCAGAGAAATATTTTATGTTAAACAATAATCGGTTTTTGAGATTTTTAGCCTGGGTATTATTTTAAACTGTTCAAGGGCCTTACGGACAACAGCTAATTGCGGCACCTAATCCGCTCAGTTGGAAAATCACGCGACCGCAAACCGTATCTGGGTGCGATAAGGTTCACGTTCTCGTCCCCTGGGTTCAAGGCCCCTGTTCTCACTTTGATTGCGAGGAAATAATTTCTTAATACACTTTCAGGTATTAATGCAAATTCTCTTCTGAATACTCGCACTCTTCTTAAAACTAGGGAATTTATTTTAGATATGACAACACTCATTCGTCCCCCCATCCTTCCGTTGCCGGTTATAGTCAAATAATCTATTAGTCAAGACATTCGATTTACATCTAAGAATCAATTATTCTTGGATGAAGAAACACGACTTTCAACTTCTACTAGTTATAGGTAAGTTAATACCTACTAAGTAGAATTTTAAAAATATTTATTGAGTTCACAATTGAACGGCTTATAACGTGTAACAAGTACATTTCATGAGTTGGTCGATTATTACTCGTTATTATTATAATAAAGCCTACTTATCCGTGAATTCCGTGATAGAGAGCCCTATGAGAATTAAATTACTATGGAACCCAGATGGAGATATGGAAAAAAGATAGTCCTTATCAAACGGTCCTAAGGTTCAATTTTGCAATAAAATCTACAGCTGACTAATGATAAAACGATCTTTCAGATTATATTACTAATATTTAGTAGTCAGCCATAATATTACTACAGATGCCTTGAAATTCAAAACCCAATAGTAAACCACCAAAATTAAAGCGTATTTAGCGAATAAAATTGCTTTTCAAATTTAGACACCTAATATTCAATGAAAAATCATAGCAACAGTGCAAATAGATGATCATAGATCATAGGCATCCTACGAAGCTGTTAGTTCGTAGGTTTGAGTATTTAACTATCAGATATCAAAGATTCTGTTCAATGGTAAATTCTACCACTATTTACATAGAAATAAAGTCTGTAAAGGCTGAGCACTGGTGCAGGGCTGACAGTCGTTTTTTTACCTACTCGAGTTATCGTCGAACAAACATGCAAGGTATAAAATGCAAACTCCGATTTGTCCCGTTAGACTAAAAGACTTTCTTTTGAATCGGCTAAATATATTAAGCATAATAGGGATCCTTAGTAAATTCGCGGTGTAATATCCAGATAAAAGTAACTAGGTAATTTTTAAAATTAGCAGGAGAGCAATTTCATTTCTTTGAACTTTGTAGAGATAAAGGATAACTCGTATATTTGACTAATGAAAAAAGTATAGAAAAATTAGCCCATACTATTAGAGAATAAAATTAGGCATAAAATATATACACTTATCATAGAAAATATTTATATATTTTCAGAAATTGGTTGAAATACGTTATTTCGGCTCTTACTTACCTATTCTTAACTTGTTTGCAAAAATTTATTTTATTGGAATAATATGCGTTATTTGGGCAGTTAATTGGTATAAATGGGTTGATAATTACCTATTATCAACTAATTTAAAACTTTTTTTGTACCGGTACTCAAGTTACGTTCTTCTAGTTCAATTAAAAACATTTTTTTCCATTACGTTATTATTGAATTAGTGAAAAATTGACTGTACAGTTACGTCGTTTTGGCACAACGCACAGTTTAGTACCCATTTATGAAAAAAATATTATTTTCGAGTTTTTGGTAGTTACGTTCATCTGGTTCTTACACCGAGATTTGAGCAACCACATACACAAAAATGTTGGTTAAAAACATATCACAATTCCTAGAGGTCTACCTTATTAATATGATGAAAATTATTATGTTTGTCACTTTAATGCTATTAGTTACTTATTCAGATAAAAAAAGACGAACAATAATCATGCACTTTCTTGGTATTAAAACTTTTGACTAAGATACTTAGATAGGATTTAATTCATTGTTATACACCCAAATTCTTATTCCCACAAAATAGATACCTTGGTTAAAAATATACAGCTACCTTTTTTTAAATTATTATCTTTCTTGAATTAATGCAAATAATTTGCATCTTAAGAATTCTTAGTTGAACAATCCAATACTTGTTCCCAAAACACAGATAAATCTTGGCTAAAAACATAAGACGATCTTGCTTAAAATTCTTTTGTTTCTTAGTTTGACGCTAGTAGTTACGTAATCCAATAAAAATTGTCTCAAACTAAACATGTATTTTCTAGGAATAAAATGTATGTCTATCTTATTTTGTATCATATAGGAATTCTTAGTTGAAATATCCAATACGTATTCCCTCAAAACAGACAAATCTTGGCTAAAAACATAAGACTATCTTGCTTAAAATAACTTTGTTTTTTAGTATGACGCTAGTAGTTACTTAATCCAACAAAAAATGTCTAGAACTAAACATGTATTTTCTTAGAATAAAATGTATGTCTATCTTATTTTGTATCATATAGGGATTCTTAGTTTAAATATCCAATACTTATTCCCTCAAAACATACAAATCTTGGCTAAAAACATAAGACTATCTTGCTTAAACTTATTTTGTTTCTTAGTATGACGCTAGTAGTTACTTAATCCAATAAAAATTGTCTCGAACTAAACATGAATTTTCTTAGAACAAAACGTTTGTCTATCTTATTTTGTATCATATAGGGATTCTTAGTTGAAATATCCAATACGTATTCTCTCAAAACAAACAAATCTTGGCTAAAAACATAAGACCGTCTTGCTTAAAATTATTTTATTTCTTAGTTTGACGCTAGTAATTACTTAATCCAATAAAAATTGTCTCGAACTAAAAATGAATTTTCTTAGAAAAAAACGTTTGTCTATCTTATTTTGTATCATATAGGGATTCTTAGTTGAAATATCCAATATGTATTCTCTCAAAACAAACAAATCTTGGCTAAAAACATAAGACCGTCTTGCTTAAAATTATTTTGTTTCTTAGTATGACGCTAGTAGTTACTTAATCCAATAAAAAATGTCTCGAACTAAACATGTATTTTCTTAGAATAAAATGATTGTCGATCTTATTTTGTATCATAGGGTTTCTTAGTTGAAAAATCCACTACTTATCCCCACAAAACAGACGAATCTTGGTCTAAAACACTCAGTTACCTTGTTAAGAATTAAATCGATTCTTACTTTAATACCAAAATACTTACTTAACCCAAAAAAAATATATCTTGAACCAAACAAGTGTTTTCTTAATAGAAAACGTAACTCTATCTTATTTTGAATCATTTTACAGTATTGATTCAATACTTAAATTTACATCAAAATTAAAATATTTTTCTTCATACGAAAATTATTTTTCTTTAAATAAGACGTTCCTACTTTCCGATTTATGAGAATAATACATTATTTAAAGTAAGACAATATTTTTTTGCATCAAAAAGATATTCTTGAATTAACAAGTTATCTGTTTTAGTTTCAGTAAAGTGACACAGGTTTTGAATCAAAGTTTTATAGTTCTTGGTCCTATGCATTATTTTCTCACACTAAGATACAAAAAGATCTTAATTTAAAAAATACATAAATTGTTTACCCAACACCCAGATATTCTTGAAGGAATAATAATTGTTTTGTTTGTAGTAAATATAATGAGAATAATATTGTTTTTCGCGAAGAGTATCAGTTTTGTTGTTCTAAGACATTATTATTAATTAAAGCATTTATTTACTTGATATTAAACAATATTCCTGAGAATAAAAATATTCTTGGTCGGAAACAAATTTCGCCAGGATTTTTTTCCGTGTAGGTACCTATGTAATAGTATGTAATTCAAAAATATTCTTATAATATAACCTTACATTGAATTTTGTCTCGCTCTCTCGGCTAATGAGAGAGCAAGACAAAATTTAATGTAAGGTTATTAAAAAAAAGTACCAGAGATCAATTCGGATTTAAGTAAAAAAAAAATGTTTGGTAGTTACGTATCATCTGATTCTTATACCGCGTTTAAAACATGCAAAATTCTAAATAAAACTACAGTTGCCAATCCTAAAACTTCGAAATTAAACCACAAATAGATACGGCCTTACTAAGAAAAGTAAATTAACAAATATTAAAATTGCTGTCTTGTCTTTTGCGCGTGGCAATTCAATTTCCATTAATGAAAAGTCGACAGGAATTTTAAGCTGTTTTTAAATAAAGACGGTTATTTTTCAGCGCAGTTTAGAATCTTCAGATGTGAGTGTTCAAGATCAACAACAAAACTTGCCACATCGTTCGGGAATCAGTGGTATGAAATGGCTGAATAAATAACTTAATACCTAATCAACTAAAGTCAAAAAAGTCGCGAAGCAACTGTTGTATTTTCTTAACAAAATTTACATCCCTTTGATGTTTATTGTTTAGTTCATAACCTCGCTCACCTCTAGGCAAGTAGGTATAGTGTATACATACTTAGGTACTTACATATAAAATTTATGTGCACTGTTACTTATCATGTTATTTATGCACTAACAAATTGGGTGTCGTTGTCTTTTCTTGAGATCTTTGAGTTTGATTACTTTGATTAACCAAGACGTTTACCTGTAATTAGGTTTCATCGGGAGCTTCAGTCTTGATTTTGGTTTCGACTATCAAATGTTGGCGCGGTGTCGACATATCCTGAAATGACATCTGCTCCTCGGCCTCAATGATAACTGCAAATATCTTTTTCTTGACTTGAGTTTGCATCCAAGGCGTCATTTCTCTGGTACTCTTTAGTATGCATTCAAAGAACGACTCCAAGGCATCGGAGCCATGTTCATGTTGGATTCGTACGGACTCATTCACGTATTCTGTGCATTTACGTTTATTTTCTCGCTTCACTGTGTCGACGGTCTCAGTGGTGGACACGTCCTGGTCCGATTGTTTATATGTATTCATTGTATTTGTCTGAGATTCCATTTCAATGTCTTCTGTAATGCGATACTTCATGAAAGGTTCAAGGAACTGCATAGCTTTAGCGTACTTCCAAGTAGTTATGTGCGCGGGTAAAAGTTTGTTCTGTCCCAACTTGGCTCGTTTCAAAGCTTCCCGGTGATTGTCCCTGAGCCTTTTCCATTCAGCGCGTGCTATCCTTACTGAAATAATGCAAACAGAAATATAAGTGCAAAATCCGGTATAAATAGGTAACTTCAATGTTTTAATCGTGCAATCATCCTATGTTCATGTATTTACATAACTGACTTACTATCTTTTATCGCACTGTTGTTGCATTTCTTGACGACTTGATCCCACGCTAGGTCTCTCACCACCAATTCACGGTAGTCTGGATGTTGTGGGTTCCAAAGGCATGGAAATGAGCGCACTTTTTCTATGAACGTTTCCATGTTGTAAGGAGCGGTCGGGCAGGTAGGTACTGGCACGGGGCGCGCGGCTTGCGCGTAGCTTCGACTGGCCTCGCAGCAGCGCTTGTGCCGGGCTGTGTTCTGCCCTCCCTTTACAATAAAACCGGTTTATCCACTGAGTGCCGCGCCGGCTCCGATAACAATGTTACAGAACCGGTTTACCGGCGGCGGCCGGTGGGGTCGGTGATGCTTTCACGCTCTAAGGTGGTATTATTACCTGTACAATTTTAACAATTTACTGCTGCACGTATTTGTGTTTGTTCAGTAGGTAGTTGCCTACCTATCGTGGCGCCGCCACCGAGCTGCCACTCAGGACAACGGACAATGACATTAATAACTGTATAAGAAAAATAAGTTCAAACATAATAATAATTATATCTACCTACTTGGGTAAGCCACAGCTCATTTCGGAATAATACTGACCTAACAATTTTTCAGAATGGTCAAGTAACTCTTTGAAGACCGGCATGGCTCCGTGATAGCTCATGCCCTGTGAGCAGAAGGTCCTGTCCGATTTTGATCTGCGGCCGGGCAGGTGTTTAAATAATGAATTTAAATATTTGCTCAGGCTCTAGCCGGGTGTTTGTCTATGTTCCATGGCATGCCCGAAACAGGAGAATCCCTCAGTGTAAAGCATTATATCTTTTTTATAACTCTCAGAATCATAAGCGATAGAAGAAACGGTGTTAAAAAGAGATGGACAAGTTCCTTCGACACAATGACGACATAATTATAACTCATCTTTGTTACGACATTACCAACAAAGATAGTTTTGTTTCAGGACATGATTCAAATGAACCGATGAATACAGACGATGAAATTTCACCCGCTTTAGCGCTAGATAACACGCTCGGAGGATCCGTTAATTATAGAGATAAAAATCAAGCGAATGGAATAAGCTATTCAAGTGGTTGTAAACCCAAAACAAAGAAGCCCGAGTCGTATGAAGTAAGCACAAAAATAGATTGGCCCGAAGAAGAAGAGCCAAATTCGAGATATCAAATAAAAGATAAAAGACTTAATGGTGAAATTATCAGAGAATATGATATGTATGAAATTGGTAACGCAGATCTTTGGTACACAATACAAGTGCAGCTTTTTGAAAAACTGACAACTCCTGAGGGTAAAACTGCTTGGAACGATTTAACCAGGGGCAAGCCAGCAAGGTTCTCAGTCATTCTTGTGTTGCTATGTTTATTTAGGTAGGTAGGTACCTATATACTTACTAATTGCGCCAAGTGGTTTCAGGCGCTATCCTACAGGAACCATGATTTTTTCGGCATTAAAAGTAGCATCTATCTGGGGGCTTAGTCCCAGATTTGATAGTTTTCGAAAAAAAATTCGTTTACGTTTTGTTCATTAAATGCCCAAAATTGCTGGGCTGAAAGGTATTCGAAAACTTTTTTCGTATTAGAGTGAAGCAATCTATTCCGCCGATTTTAGTTCCTCAGCGTTTCCGCTGGAGGCGCTTTACTAAAATGTATGGAACAATACGTAAACGAAAAAAGTTTTCGAAAACTATCAAATCTGGGACTAAGCCCCCTGTAAGTAGCAGCTACTCTATAACGAATTTGCAAGTGTAAAGTTTTGCCGACTGTCATTACTCCGTCCAATTAAAATAGGTAGATAAGTATTGTACCTATATACATTTTAAAATGTATTTGTTTGTAATGTTATGATACCTACTACCACTCGACATCGTGAGAGTCACGGGTCGCTGTCGTTCAGTGTGGAGTTCTAGGGGCAGCCTATGTTCAGCAGTGTCATTTTGTCACTTTTTGCAAATTCACACTCAGTGATTTTCTTCAATAATGTGAAAATATGCAAGCGAGACAGCTGCCGCCGACGGAAACAGCTATAAATCCTTATAGGTATACTATGCTGTTACCAAGTTGAGTGTGGACTAAATAACTACTTACAAACTTTTGCATTTATAATAATTTGTAGTGTGGTTCACACCACACATGCACATTACACACATGCTATAACTATGCTTATTTATTGTATCTAATACCTAGACCTGTCCTAATACAAATAACAGGCTTAGCAAAGGATATAATTAAATAAATTACACATATGAGAGGTACACATTACCAACAGGCGAGTCGGTGGTCAAACGCGGAATTATATAAAAAACATACCTATTGAAAAATAATTTAATAGGTATAGGTACCTATATTTAGGTGTATTGGTTTGTTTTTAGATGAAGTGAGGTAAATTACATTTCTGAGAATTTTGGTGGGGATAGAGAGCGGATGCTCTGACCCCCGCCAAGCGTGTGTTAGTTTAGTATAGAATTTGTATGGCGCGCGCACGGGTTTACGTCATAACGTGCTATAGTGCGCTCTCTGTCTAGCATGAAATTTAAATAGTACCTATAATTACTTATAACTTACTTATTTTTGAACAAATTTTAATTTTGTTAACGTTGTTAGATCTGTTTTTTGAGGCAATTTAAAATATTAGGACACAGGCCTATTCTAAAATCTTTGACGATGAACATGTACCTATATTATCTAAGATTATCGATATTTCAATGAAGGATCGTGATAATATCGATCTGTATATTTTCAGGGTGAGTTCTGTATCGCCAGAATGGACAGGGCAAGATATGAGCATACTATACAAGTCTTCGGAATGGATCCCACGAGAAGGGTTCACGTTACCGGTGACAAGCATGTGTCTACTTGCTCCAATCAGCCAAAAGGCTACATCGACTTTGAAACCTGATGAGGTAACTGCAACTGATTTTATTATTTTCGACCGACTTCCCGTGAAATCGGGTTTTGTTTTTTCCGGTCATGCCACTCCAACCAACTCAAGTGACTAAACCTACATATCATTATTTTTTTCATAATGTGTCTATTTATTGAAGAACATGAAGTTTATTTACCAAGCCTCGACCGTTGCTAAAGTATTTAGTGGTTTTTTTTTGTCTCTTATGATTATCCTAACTTGCACGTGCAAACGTGCATGCAATCTTTCAATGTGCAAAGAGGATTGATTATGTGTTTCCACTAAAGAGGAGAATGCACAGAGATTTTTTTATAATATACCTTTAAGAAATAATAATTGTAATTTCCAGCTGGTGTCTTGCGATTGGCTTGGTTTCTGATATTAAAAGCCATAAAATATGGAGAACTCGAATTTTTAAAAGTTTTGTTGTTAGGCTTCTATCAAATAGGTACGTTGCGTTCACGCAATGTTTGAAAAAAGTACTATACAAGCCTTGGTGGCTACAGCGCATTTATGGACTCGGATCACATTTTCGCGTTCGTCCATAATTGCTTTTAATTGTTGTTGGCCGCTATAGTAATGGAATGGACTATTACAATCGCTAGTAAGATACATTTATAACTCCAAGGAAAAAAAATTTATTACACTTATGGAATGTTTGAACATGAAAGTAATTCCAGGCTTCTGGACAATACATAGTGGTGCCCCGTGACGATGTCGTGGGCTTGCCAGCTACTGAAAATGGTACTAAGATGCGTGATAATAATGACGATTTATCCGGTATGGAAGAGTCGACGAATCCTGGAAAGGTGAAGATAATGTCAAATTAACAAATCGATTGATAATTAATAGGTATCTAATGAGTTTAAATTTATATGATTATTCATGGGATATTTATAAATTTTTGTCTGCACCTAACTTTTTGACTGTTCGACCAACCCGCATATTCTTCTGTCTTCCCGTGAACATGGTGCATGTAACTAAGCGCCGAAATATCGGGAGCTCATTCCACAACCTTACCACGGTAATATCCCGTAAATAATCATATATGTGAACAACCGTGATAGTTTAAAAAAGTGTTCTAATGAGGTTGATCAGTAGATATACCTATTAGCTCTCGTACAGCGTACCTCATGTCTTGGTTATCTGCAAATAGCACTCTATTTCAATAAACTGCTTAGAATGTATATAGTAGGAATAATAATTGGATTGCAGTCCCTTCGCCGAGTAATAATACGATCGTCTAGAGCTTTGTTAGGCGGTGACGGCCTCAAAGTCAACATCGAGCCCAGAGGCGGAGATCAGTTTCTGACTCTGATGCACAGGGTTCCGTACCATGTCCAAATTGATTTGGAGGCACGGGCGGATGTCAATCAACTTGTTCATGTTGGGTAAGCGAATTCTACCAGTCACTGACAAGCGGAAAAAAAGGATAGACTTCAAGAGCCGCAATTTACCTAGTTTTTTACTAGATTATTCATGGTGTAGTGTGGATGTAGTGTAGCTAGACTAGGTGATCCTAACAGATACGGAAGTTAGGTAACCTTCGACCTAGTTAATGTATGGTTCGGACGTTCAATAATTGTAAGTAAAAAAATATCAAGAAAATGCAACCGGGGTCGTTTGTTCTAGATTTTTTAAGGCCAAGCCATAAAATAATCTCTTGCGCTTTATGCGCATAGCGTCTATATTTGCTTTAAAATATAAACACTTAGTCACACTTTTATCAAATGTCTGTTTACCTACATAACTAGTATTTATAAGTTATCTAAGAGTTAACCATAATGCTTGTAGTAATAGGTTAAGATTATTAAATAAACTATTGATTGATTGATTGATTGACTTAGATTGTTTGTTATATAAATCGTATTTTGTTAATTACCGTTGGTTAAGAGTAAAATACTATATGAATAACATTTTATTACATAGGTCCCAAGGCCGTATCATGACGGTGGTGGCAGACAGTTCGCGACGAACGCGCACAGTGCTGACTGTACAAGCAACCAACACGGGTCTCGCAGCTGCTCGCTTCAAGTGATTTTTCCATTATTTTTCATTAATTCGTTATAATAAAGACGAAACCGTGAAAAATAAGTTCCGACGCCTAGAAGCCAGCTTTCTTCATTAGCAACAGAAAATTTCATAAGCTTCGGCCACCAGATAAACTTTTTATCTGCTTTCGGGATACCTGAAGATACTGCGATTTACTGCATACCTAATTGAGAACACAATTGGTTTTCCTCTTTAGGTTTGAATTCAGAATAAGGTACGATTTCTCTTAATTTTCAAAGGGTGGTAGCGCGCGAATGCAGTCCAGAACTACCGGAGCTGTTAAATGAAAAAATTAATGAAGAGGACGCCAGTTTTATAGTCCTGCCTCCTAAACACACCCAGAGCACAATAATTGACGTGCCTGCTGAAATACCGTCTGATGTAGCCCATTGCTCAGGTAAGAACACTTAAATCGGACTTTCCTATTTATGAGGATAATTTTAATTACCATAAAACAAGATTATGCTGAAGGTATGTAGCCATACCAGTTAGGATGGCGGCTGGAGGGCAATTTCTTGGGGTGGCGAGTTTACAGCCGCGTTAGGAGTGCCAGTGTATTTAAAAGCTATATAGTTCAAGCTTAGTGATATAGGTATAGTGATGACCTTCCCGAACTGATGGCGGCATAAAGTCACGTAGCCTACACCTAAGAAAAAAAATATGTCTATGCTCGAGCGAGACCCAGCAGCAGTATAATTTCATTGTAAATATTTTGCAGTTGCCCTAATAAATGGTGATCATCATTCCGTGGCAGTTCGAGACGTCACTATCAGGAAAGGAGACCGCTGCTTCTGTGTTTGGCATTGCGAATGTGTTTGTTTAGGTAACTTCCACTGGGTTTTCTATCAAATATAATCTTTGCTTCAACATTGTCAAATCATGTCAAAAAAACGAAGGGTGAATAGAGTCCTCAAAGGTAGGCAACGCACTGACAATGCCCCGGGTATTGTAGGTGTCTATAGGCGGCGGTGACCACTTACCAAGGCCGCCTATTATACTGTCGGTTTTGCATTATTTTTAAGTTACATACTTTTGTATTTTTTTATTTCGGTGTAAGTATAATAAAGTTACATATTATTATTATTACCATCAGGTGGCCCGTAGCTTGTATGCCGCTTATTCTATTTAAAAAAAAAGGTACCTTCACATTGCTGTTACAAACAGTAGGAAGGTACCGGCTAGCCAGCTATATACCGCTCTCTGTCGAGATCGTCAAGCGCCTGTCTCTCGGGCAGCCTCACTTGAGGTTGGCTTATTAGAGACTTACACTCTTTGGGTATAGAGCCCTAACAAGTCGAATTGAGAACCGCCTGTTTTAAAGTCTGTTGAAAATGGGCATTTTCTGCACAGACTATGCAGTTATGCAGATCGTACGTAAATAATATTATGCTTACCTACCTACTATTTTCATGGAACTGTGACAGTGTGTGGATTGTATTGGATTTTTATAGTGGAAAATCATCATTATAGGTATAATCGCAAGAGTAATCAGGACAGATGCTATCATCAAATAGGCAAGTAGGCAAAACTGCTAACGTTTCCATGCTGCGTTCTATGTAGGCTCCTCTTTCCCGGAATTCCACCTTCAAGGATCAACCGCGGGAATTCAAGATATCCTCTATGCACGTGTCCGAAAAAAAAGACAATAATCTTCCATCTCATTGCGCTCACTTTTGTAAAATTTTACGAAAACCACAAAATGAGTGCTTGTCAGGTGAAGACCCGAAGCTGACGTGTCGCGAGATGGCGGAAGCGCGGCAGATAGCGGCGGGGCTAGCAGTGCGCGAGCGCGCACGACTTGTGCGCGCTGTCTGCTACCACGACGTGTTCTCGCTTAACCTCTGCATCACCGCCTTCGGGGTCATAACTACTCTGCTGCTGTTTGGTAAACATAATCTTTTCACTAATTAGGTGTATAAAACTAGCTGTGGCCCGCGCTTTATCTATGATGTTCCAGAATGAAATGCGACAACGTCGCTTGCCAACAGGCGAGTTTTGGTGGCCAAATGTCCAATACCATTATATGTGACTATTTACAATATAACTGTTTATCTTATAATATATCTACTGTATTAATTAGCAGCTGTAAGTTTTCCTAGTAAAATAAAATAAAGTATCCCAATGTCTGTCTTCGTCATAGATCTTGATCTTCGTACCTAATGCACATTACTTGACAAATGTCATGAAAAAGGAACAAATAAAACAACAAGAAAAAGTCGAAAACAGAACTTATTTGGTGTGCAGTTAATTAATTCCAACCAATTCATAATTATTTAGGATTGTTGAAAGCCTGCCTAGGGCTGGGGTGCCGGTGGATCAGCATGTGGGGTCTGGCGCGCGTACTGCAGGTGCCACGTAAGCTGGACCACTATTACGAGCCGGGGCTGCGCCGGCGACCCGTGCTCTACGACGACGAGGGCTGGCCCGTGCATCCCGATACCAAGCAACGAACTGTACGCCTCATCAGCTTGTAAGTTGGCAGCGTTTTACGAAGGTCCTGTCCCTATAAAGCCCCCATGTATAAATTATTTGCCGTAGGTACCTACTTGCCCCGTTAGCACAGCAACTCAAAATGAATCTTTTCATCGAAACTATAAGAGAACGCCATCGGTCCAGGGCTGTCTTGGTGGTTTCTTTTGAAATAAAACTAGATAATACTTATCTAGCTAACGTTTTACTAATGTAGGCCGATGGAATTTATCCTGAACACAATATTCTTCGTGGCGGCTCCTTGTGTCCTCATCTACGACGCCCTGAGGCAGCTGCTCAGCCAATGCCAGCTGCCGGACTGCGACGAATCCAACTGGAGTTTAAGCAAGTCCCGCATTAACAAGAAGTGTTATAGCTCCCACGAAAATATCGTACAGGTGCGTAACCTGTAACGCAAAGCTATACGTACTAGACATTGCTTTGCGTATTAGCAACGTAGGTACCTATCTGTACAGTTGTTTTTGGTAGCGGCCCCCTTGCGGATAGTTACTTCATTGAAAATTTGGTCTCTTCGTGGTTGGTTTGATGAAATTTGGTTTCCTCATCTGGTCACCTCTACAGTTAAGTTGATCGCTATTTAGTTTTGATTGAGGTTGCGTGTTGTGCTTGACCGTCATCTTGTCTGATGTTAAGCGATGATGCGGTCTACGATAGAGCACGCTTGCCCACAAGTAATCAATTCATTCGCGACGACGGTCCCAGATTGTGTTATTACTTTCGGGGAACACCCATTCAGGCAAGGCATTCCACAGGTGAGCGGTTCGCACGATAAAAGTGGAATCAAAGCGCTTCGTTCGGTTTTTTTTTTTCGGAATGTCAACCATTTAACTGTGTCGCCTTTCGTGCCCGCCTGGTCGTCATGTAGAAAAATTGGCATAGAAGGAAATTATGTCATGCGATTAATTCAACAGTGAGGAATTGTCCTTGTTAATAAGTAGGTATCCGTTTAGTTCTGTTATTCTATTCAAAGATTACCTAAGTACTTTGTGTTCAAACTGCTTGCAAGAATTCATAATTAGTTGAAAAATCTTATTTTGCTAACTTTCTCAGTTTGCCTAACTTTCGAACAAATAGTAGGGAATGACGGTCCCGTTTAATTACTTCTTCATCATGGTATTCATACCAGAAGTGACATTTTGCTGATGAACTTTCCCAGATTTTCAACCATAATTTACCTACGTACTCTATTTTTTGTACCTATATTATTTCGTCAACGAATACTTTCGTTATTTTTTTTCTCTCTGACTGTCAATCTTCACAATACGTTACCATCAGTACCTACCGTGCTTCGATCTTTGGTTTAGATATTTGTAGTTTCCTAATTATGTTTGGGTTTAAGACCGCAATTCCTGACTGTTGTATAGAGCTCGGGCGGGCACTGTCGGCAGCGGCACGGTGCGCGTCTACAGCGCTGGATGACACCAGAGGCCGAGAAACTCTCCTCTAACGTGATGCAGAAGGGGTTGCCCACGCGCGCTTCCATGATCAGAAACTATGTAAGCTTTGTGAACGACGTTATGCTATCAACTTATCTGTAGAATATTCCCTGGAACTAAACATTTTCAATATATTTTGGACATCATCCTCAAAAAAAACCACAGATGTTGAACACATTCAGTTCCAGCATGCATGAGCATGGACATTATAGGTTGAGTCGGGAAGTGGCTGTATAGGTATTACTGCATGCACGTGTCTATTATGTCTTCTGTGGTGCACGGTTGTTGTATTTGTCTAAATTTGTCTTGTCCGAAAGTGCTGATAATGAGAATGGCACCGCATTAGCTGAATTTTCTACCACCTTTGGGCTATGGTTGCGCTACGGGGATACAGGCTAAAAGAAATGTAGGTATCATACGAACCAAGGTAACGCTCAGTTGTATCTGGATACGTACTAATACAAATAATAAGTAAGAATACTAAAGTGCATTATGCCGCTTATAGTCACCCATTAATGTGTTTAGTGAAATTTATTGCTAAATTAATATCTCAGGGTTACAAGCGCAGCGCTGTGCATTGCCGCGCAGGGTACTATTAAACTTTAAACGTTCGGAATTCTGGGTGAACTGTCATGGGCAATCTTGACGCTTACCATCAAGCGAGCTAATTGCTTGTCTCGTTGCACAACAACGGACCAAATCGAAGTTAATTGCGCTTCCATGGAATGAACAACTTTGGGCAAACAAGACTGACTGTACCTAGCAGTGTTCGTAATGTTCACCATAGATGCGTCCGCTACTGTGCGAGGGGCTGTGCCGTGGCGACGGCGGCGGAGGCGCCAGCGCGGGCTTGATCGTGGGCACAGGCGCAAACCGCGGTTGCGGCGGCGGGCCCGAGTCCTGTGGCGACTCCGAGCTCGACGACACCGAGTACGTCCTCATGCAGATGCAGAAGAGCCGCGACTCGCTTGCTGTCAGTACTATGGCAGAGCTTTTCGTTCCACTGTAGCCAAATTTTTAACAGAATCCAAAGAGTTTAAGATTCAATTCTTCACTTCATCTGATAACCATTTATTAACCACGGTATTGGGTAAGTCAAATAGGTACAGTAGGTGTTAAGGAAGTGTGAAAAAAAATCTCCATTACATTGTTTTTTGTGCCAAGCAATGGTGGCCGTGTGATAGCATTTGCTCTTTATCAACTCGCGAGCACAACTATTGATTGTTCTCAACAGAAAAGCCAACGGAAGCTGAATGGATCTGCGTGTACAATGGCGAACAAGCACTAACGAATGGGTAGATACGAAAGAAGCTGTCTCCTGAGAGTCATCATCTTTGATGTTCCTATTTCCTACTATCGGACCTAATACCTAAGTATGTTTCTCAAATATGCTTGGAAATTTATTCATCATTAGGTAATGATTTGACAACTTTCTTCGAGATATAAATCGTAATTGCTGTACTTACCTAGGATACCTATAAAGGTACAGCTACTGCGTCATACACGCAAGCAGCAGCCGGCAAAAGTAGAATGAAAATCCTTATTGTGTCGTGTTTGCACAGCAGGTCGAATAAATTACTATGAAAACTCATAACTGTGGTGTTATTTAATAAACTGGTTAAGTGCGAGTCAGCCTCGCGCACTGAGGGTTCCGTACCACCACAAAATACAAAAATTATGAATTTAAAATTAGACTTACCTACCTAGCCGTTAAAAAGCGTTTATTCCATTCTGTCCTACTGATAGTTCGATGATCTGTTTGGACAACAATTTTCCAATTTGTTATACCTACTGGCTAGTACAATTTGGACATGCAAATTTTGTTCCAGATACTAGGTACCTACTAAGAATGGTACGATACAATAATATCAATCTGAAAAGTGATTAGGTACTTTATTGGGTACTTTTTGTAGAGTAAGTAGAACGGACGGACATACAGACAGCGTAGGCTTAGTAATAAAGTTCCGTTAACCAGGTTTACGCCGTTTGGGTACGGAACCCTAAAAAAGAAACATATGAATATACAGTATATTAGCGAGTGGAAAGTTATTTTTGTTCATCACTTCATCATTTAATAGGGTATTTGACTACTATTGGGAAACTATTGCACATTATTGCCTGGGGGCTTAGTCCCAGATTTGATAGTTCTCGAAAACTTTTTTCGTTTACGTATTGTTCCATACATTTTAGTAAAGCGCCTCCAGCGGAAACGCGGAGGAACTAAAATCGGCGGTATATATTGCTTCACTCTAATACGAGAAAAGTTTTCGAATACCTTTCAGCCTGGCAATGTATGGAACAAAACGTAAACGAAAAAAGTTTTTGAAAACTATCAAATCTGGGACTAAGCCCCCTGATATAATATAATGTAAACTGCATCTTTATTTTCTAGATATCAGTCGTATTTGCGATATAAATCGCAATTAATTTTGGGTAAGTTACTGCTGTCTGCATGCACAAAATGTTTCTCCATTTTTCTCACATTAAACCTTCGGACTGTTTTTGGTGAAAATTTCTGGATCAATCGCTCTCAAAATAGCTTAACAACATTAAATTCGCAAATATCTATACAAAATCTGTTTATTTATTTCAGTGTGACGTCACTATGGATGAAGCCAATCACAGACCGTTTTCGATCACGTGATCAAATGTCGAAAATAAAGTTATTTTATTCGCGTTTTTTACAAAAAATAAGCATATTTTAATTAAAAAAGCAATGATATAGGCTTTTCAATTATGTCATGTTTATGGATGATGTCAATTGGCATAATATTTTCAATACAGTCAAACTCAGAATACTGTATTCTGAGCAGTCAAATAGCCTACAAATTCTGATTTGAGCGATGATGGTGGTCGGGCGGTAGCATGTGCGCTTTACAATCAAACGGTACCCTGGTTCTATCCTCAGCCCTGCATAAATGACTTATTTAATACTTAAATAAATTATGTGTAGTTTCGATAAGGTTTCGTTGCCATCGCTCAACAACGGTGAAGGCAACGATATAATATGTACGTAGTATATAGTATGACATCTTTGGGTGAAGGAAACCAAGAGCATCAAAACAAAAGTTTTAAACGACAATGAATTGTTGCCGCCAAAATCAAGTTTTTTTTTTTTTAAACACCCATGAAAATTTTATGTATATCTGTGCCGCGCATTATCTAAGAAGTAAACAAGGGAGTAAATTTTTTTTTATTACAGCCGTCAACGTCACACTAATGCCAATGTCAGCTGACTAGGCTTGAGCTGGGGTGTCTGTAATGGGAGGGTGATGGGAGGCAATAATGCACGACACACATAATGTACGGCTTGATATTGTACGGCATAATAATGCGCAGCGTGATAATTGCTGTACATTTACATGGAATATCATGTTGTACAATATCGTGCCGTACAGTATTATGCCGTACACTTGAAACGGGATCACCTGACGACCTGTCCTAAAAACAAAGGCGAGGTGATATGTTTACAAATTATTTATTTTGGTGGTTTAGTTTAGCCGGATCACATTAACCATGTACGCCACCAAGGATAGCCGGCCTAAGCACTTCCCTGGCTATAGCCTCGACGACACGAAGAAGAACCGGCGGAGGGGTAAAGTGCAGTGATGTGTCGATTGGCCCAAGCGGGACAAGGCGAAAAGGTCGTCTTGGACCCTGGAATTAGCATCCGGTAAAAATCCGCCCCTCAGCGACTCCCTCTGGTTGTGGCTTTTGCCGGAATGAAGTAGGAAGTACTTAGGCGTTGAAAGAAGCTGTGTGAGAAAGCCACAATCAGACGGAATTCAGAAGAATAGAGGAACAAACAAATAATATAAATATTACCGGCCACACTCTCACGGCCCACTTACTACTTTGCGTAAAAAGAAACATTATGTTCAACACTTACCCTATACGGGGTTTTGAACAGCGTTTATTATTGAACAAATATATGGTTTTTAATAAATTAAGATAAAAAAATACGTAGAAAAGCTACGCGTAGAAAACAGTCTTATAAATTGAGGACGACAAGCGTGCGTTTGCCTTCAACACAGAAAGTGGTCTGGCGGCACGGCATGACTCGGCCGTTGGCGCTCGCGCAGAACACAGGTGCGTCCGCAGAATGTGTGGGGAATAGGGCCATGGACTAAGGACGGGGGATCGTTGGGCACATTCTAGGATCCGTTGTTATAATAAGCTTTAATAAGTTGTGTGTAATTTTAATTTGTTTTATTTTATTAGTAACGATTTCATCGTTACACACTCATTAACTCTTTTTAATAATATACACACGATTTTGTACAGCATGATAATAGTGACCATAATTTTTTTTAAACTGAAGCTTCATTTAGACTTGGCCATTCCACCTCGAGCGTATCAGGTAGAAATGAATGACAGATCCGACACAGAGCACCGCGACTGAGTAGGTTAGGTATGAAATGGGTCACAGAACTGACACAGAGCACCCTGACTCCACCTAGTCTTGTGGTCCCTACTCCTACAATGTATATAAAAATCGCGGGAGCCAGAAGTTCAAGGGAGGTCCTGAGTGAGAGCGAGCCATATGAGACCGAGCAGCAGGGCCGGATTTAGGGGAGGGCAACCGGGGCGAAAGCCCCGGGGCCTCCACAAACGGGGTGCCCCCACAATAGAGACTTCGGAAAAAAAAATCTTTCAAATTCCAACTAGTTAACACTAGTAAGCATCTTTTCCTTTGATATTTGTTTTTTTTTTGCTCTTTCACCTTTACCTACAGCCTACAGTACTTTATACATACATGATTATTTGATTATATTATTCTTAAATAACAGAAATCATTGATCTATATTTGTTCACTCCAATCAGGCAATCAGATCAGTTAAATATCAAAATCCGAAATGGTCTCTTCATCCCAGTGGTTGACCAGCTATCTGTTTCTCTTACTGAAAGATTGCATGCCTATGAAGCTGTTCGTTCGAGATTTGGATTCCTGAATCACATCGAGAAGATGGATTCTGAAAATTTGCACGCTGCAGCAGAGGCATTGGTGAAAGTGTATCCGGATGATTTTCTGCTCGGCGAGCAGAGCGAAAGGTGGAGGTGGCAAATGAAGCGAACCATAGGGATATATGGATACATAGGTTAAATAGATAAATGTAGGTTAATTAGAAGTACCTACTGCTGATTTATGTTCCTATAATACAAAAATATTGCACGTCCGCTAGGATAGACTGTTGAAACTTTAAGCATTTGTTCCATCATTGTAGACAGTTTATGCAATAAAATTTACTTTACTTTGCCGGTGACCTCTGTAGCGTAGCGAAGGTCTAGTGTGGCGAAGTGATCGGGGCGACCGCAAAAGCTTCTGGCTCCCGCCTGACTGACGCCCACCTGATTTTTTTTTTTTTATGAGTGACTTTTACTGTTGGCCTTTTGGCCTCTACAGCTTGACCGGACTAGTTAGCGAACGCAGAGTGCGTTCGGCATAACTTGGTGGTTAAGTTTATAGGCGACTAGCACAAGGGCACCTCGAAGGTACGAACCTCGGCTTGGGCCGTCGCCGGGAGTGGGAATCAGACTTGCCCAGGCACCCCAGAGGGGGTGTGCCCTGGAGCCCTAACGGTTTGTTGAACTGAATGATTATTTGGAGAGAATCTAACCGAGAGCCCACCTGAAGTCAGACTTGAGTTGGTTAGGTTCAAAATTAGTGACAAATCAAACGCAGTTGTACCCCTCTCCTCGCCTTACCACCATAAAGTTTTAATGGTTCTTATATTTAATCTGTGACTATCATAACACCATCTAGTTAAAACGAAGCATGGAATCGACAGACGTCATGGTCTCAACAGCCAATAACAGCAGAGAAATTTCAGCATTATTAGCCAATACGAGAGAAGCCACCTTTTATCATGTTGTTCATTATCGGTCGTAGATTTTCGGACCATTTCAACAAACACGGCCCGTATTGCACGACATGATAATGTACAGGCCGATAAAACGTGAACTTTTCTCACGTTCTTGAATTATTGGCTGTACAATCTGTTGCTGTGCTTTCCTTGCCGTACTATATAGACACGAGCCGATAATTAACAGCCAGTATTGTACGGCATGATATTTGGAACCACTATAAATGAATTATTGGTAGTGTTTTCTTCCCGTACATTATCGTGTCGGCAAATATCATGTACTTTATAGACACCCGACTTGCTCGGCCGGGAGGCAATAATGTACGACACAGATAATGTACACCATGATATTGTACGGCGTAATAATGCACAGCATGATAATTGGTGTACATGTACATGGAATATCATGTTGTACAATATCGTGTCGTGCATTATCATGCTGTACATTATCAGGTCGGCCCAATAATGCACACACGATAATGTACAGCATGATATTTGATGTACAAGTACACAAATTATCATGCTGTACAATATTGTGGCGTACAATATTATGCCGTACATTATTGACACGATTCAATAATGCACACCCCAATATTGTACAGCATGATAATTGGTGACATAAAAAAGTAAAACTGAAGCTTCGTTTAGACGTGGACATTCCACTCGCATGCTAGTTGTACCACAGATTCACTCACATTGTTGTAGCATTCATTCATTTAAATGTCATTGTCAATGTACAGTTTTATTTAGCTGAGAACTTTCATCTTTCAAAAAAAAAGAAAAACTTTTTTCTGTGATGATTTTGGCGTCGCACTTCTTGTGCATTTGCCAGTGTCAAGGTTTTTTTAAAATTTGGATTCTTTAACGCACGGACTTTTAGAATTCTCAAAGCGCATGTAACGCGGCGTGTTAAGTTAACTATTTAAATTTTCATCTCTATTTCCTAGGGAATAACGGCAACTTTAGAGGTTAACTTAACTCACCGCGTTACACGCGTGTTTGAAGTTATGGAGACTGGGCCCTGCCTTAAAATCAAGCTTGTACCATAAATGTTTGCCAAAACTAAAAGGGGCGAGGTAAACACGTATGCATGCATTGACATATTTTTATTCTACAAACGCACATTTAAATAAAGAGTGGCACACAACTTTACTGCAAACGATATGCTCAAAAGTCATCAAATGGTCGACCAAGGTAGTGTAAGTGCTAAAGGGGAAACTGTAGGTATTCCTATTTATTCCATTTATATTTTTTTTCTGAATAGGGTATTTGACAACTTTTGGGAAACTATTGCACATTATTGCCTGATATAATTTAATGTATACTGCATTTATATTTTCTGGATATCAGTCGTATTTGCGATATAAATCGATGTTAAAGTTTGAATAAAAAAATATCGCGCCAAAACGCAGACCTGCGTCATAGCTCCGGTCGAGCGACGATTGACGTCACACAAAACAAAACAGCTGCAGCCAGGCAGCAAAAGTTTGATAATCACTAATTTTCTAATAGAAGTAATGGTTTATAAATGTTGTGTAGTGCCACAATGTACAAATACTTCCATAAAACACCGGAAAAACTATTCGTTTCTGTTCCAATGGACCCCAAAACTCGCAAAAAGTGGTTGGAACTAAGTAGCTCGTAGAGAACCCAAAAGTATTGGAGCTAATTCAAGTGTTTCAAGTGTTTTGTTTTGTGCGAAGATCATTTTGAGGTACATATTTGAGTCTATATATTTCTATTACAATTTGTGTTTTTATTGCATTACTATTTTATGTACTGTTACTTTCTTTTTAAACATTGTAAAGACATAACCTAACAAAATAGTGATATCCACCTACTACAACATACTTTTTGTACAACTTGATTGAATGTTTTGCTTGGAGAACAATTAAAAATTAATACTTACATTGTAGTTTTTACGTTTTGAGTTCTGCAGCGTAGAAACAATGACGTAGATTATTATTGAAGAAATATGCAACCATAAATACATTAATTTTGGTTAAGTTACTGCTGTCTGCTTGCACAAAATGTTTCTCCATTCTTCTAACATTTAACCTCCGGACTGTTTTTGGTGATAATTTCTGGATAAATCGCTCTCAAAATAGCTTTACAACATTAAATTCGCAAATATCAATACAAAATCTGTTTGTTTAGATTTGTGTGACGTCACTAGGGATGAAGCCAATTACAGACCGTTTTCGATCACGTGATCAAATGTCGAAAATACAGTTATTTTATTCGTGTTTTTTACAAAAAATAAGCATATTTTTATAAAAAAATCAATGAAATATGCTATTTCATTATGTCATGTTTATGGATGATGTCAATTGGCATAATATTTTCAATACAGTCAAACACCCTATTGATAATAATCTCCTTGACTTTTTTATTTTACTCTTTGTAAGCTTATTTTTCGCCCCTTACAGAGCAGGCTAAAGCCGCTATTACCATACCACCTCGTTTTCCATAATATATTTTACTGTCATTTTAGATCATAAATAAATAATATAGGTTTTCTCTTCTTTCAGCGCACAGTTTCAGCGAGCTTATTATGGATGTATGTTCGAGACACATAATAGGGACAAGTAGCATAGGAGAAGTGCTAATTTAGAACGAAACTAATGACGAAGACGAAAACGACGACCAACGAACGACAAATGATGGTGTTATATTTTTATGCCACAACATTTCATTTATTATCCCCTGCTATTGATGAATTGAAAATACAGTATAATCTCACTAATCCGGCACTTCGATAGATCGGCACGTCCAATAATCCGGCACCCTCCGCCCACGCCTCCCTTACCCCTCTATACGTGTGCGCTTTGGTCGCTGCGTCATCGACTAGCAGTTTAACCTCAAAACTTATCACGTGCTAACGTATTGTTTCTTTCAAGTGAGACTAGTTTACAGTTAAAAATGAATCTCTCTATGAAATGCTTTATTTTATTTATTACCTATGACTTTTTCAGTATAACCCAGTAATCCGAACATTCCAATAATCCGGCACCCTCCGGTTTTTAATAGTGCCGGATTAGTGAGATTACACTGTATATATTTTTTTAAATGTGAGCCTATGTTTTAGTTTACTTTAAACTCCATTTTTGTATTTAACCTATTTTTTTTAATCCAAAATAGGTAGTAGATCTGTGAAAAACTGTTACGTTTTATGACAGCTTTACCATAGTTAGGATAATTATTATAAAAAAAGTAAACGTCAAAGTCTGACTCAAGTTCACGAGAGGTTGTCTGACGGAGGATAAACCTGTGGGATAAACAGTCGAATAGGGTATTTGACTGTATTGAAAATATTATGCCAATTGACATCATCCATAAACATGACATAATGAAAAAGCATATTTCATGGTTTTTTTCTAAAAATATGCTTATTTTTTGTAAAAAACGCGAATAAAATAACTGTATTTTCGACATTTGATCAAGTGATCGTAAACGGTCTGTAATTGGCTTCATCCCTAGTGACGTCACACAGATCTAAACAAACAGATTTTGTATTGATATTTGCGAATTCAATGTTGTAAAGCTATTTTGAGAGCGATTTATCCAGATATTTTCACCAAAAGCAGTCCGGAGGTTAAATGTGAGAAGAATGGAGAAACATTTTGTGCAAGCAGACAGCAGTAACTTACCCAAAATTAAAGTATTTATGGTTGCATATTTCTTCAATAATAATCTAAGTCATTGTTTCTACGCTGCAGAACTCAAAACGTAAACACTACAATATAAGTATTATTTTTTTTTTTTTTTACTGGGCAAGTGCCTTTAATAACTAAACAAAGTACAAGCTAAAACTAACACTACAAATACAGTTAGACTGCCCATAGACCGTTGAAGGTCTAAAGACAATCCAAATGCTGAAGCCCACTACCAGTTGGCAGCGTACCCAACATGCTGGCGGCATTACCACGTTGAATGGCAATTAACAATTAATTTTTAATTGTTCTCCAAGCAAAACATTCAGTCAAGTTGTACAAAAAGTATGTTGTAGTAGGTAGATATGACTATTTTGTTAGGTTATGTCAAGCTTTACAATGTTTAAAAAGAAAGTAACAGTACATAAAATAGTAATGCAATAAAAACAGAAATTATAATAGAAATATATAGACTCAAATATGTACCTCAAAATGATCTTCGCACATAGAACACACTTCACACTTGAATTAGCTCCAATACTTTTGGGTTCTCTACGAGCTACTTAGTTCCAACCACTTTTTGCGAGTTTTCGGGTCCATTGGAACAGAAACGAATAGTTTTTCCGGTGTTTTATGGAAGTATTTGTACATTGTGGCACTACACAACATTTATAAACCATTACTTCTATTAGAAAATTAGTGATTATCAAACTTTTGCTGCCTGGCTGCAGCTGTTTTGTTTTGTGTGACGTCAATCGTCGCTCGACCGGAGCTATGACGCAGGTCTGCGTTTTGGCGCGATATTTTTTTATTCAAACTTTAACATCGATTTATATCGCAAATACGACTGATATCCAGAAAATATAAATGCAGTATACATTAAATTATATCAGGCAATAATGTGCAATAGTTTCCCAAAAGTAGTCAAATACCCTATTGTCATTTGGTTTGTCCGCTCAATCAAGTTAAGCACGAATTGAATATATTAAACACAATTTTATCAAAACCAAATTGAATTATTAGATTCCCACAGGTAATATACTAATATTGGGGAATTATAATTTCTCGCTACTGTTAACACAGAAAATCATAGAGAGTCCGCGAGTTTTTGGCGCCAACGCGGAAAAAACATGTCGGCTCGTTGGATTATTTTCTTAAACTTGTGTATTTTCGAGTGTTAATGTGTACTAAATGGGGAATTATTATTCATTAAGTGCTCTTAGGCGTGCTCGAGTGTGGGCAAGTGATATAACGAGGTGTAACGTGTCTTTTCGTGTTGTTTCCAAAACTCCATAGAAGCCTCTTGTAAAGTCTCCACCACTTTACAGGGGCATGAGTTCGACTTGACCGTGACTTACTTAGCTTGACTCTGACTGTGACTATGACTTGTTTGACGCTAATAAGACAAAATGAACTGTTTAATATTACGAGTAAAGGACATTGAATCCACACTCATGAAGATTTTAACAAAAAAAAAAACAAGACTAAACCACAGAAAATAAAAAAAAAACTATTCTGTGTGACGAAGAGAAGTGTGAAATGAATTTGATTTTTTAATTCCTAAAAGGCACAGATAATAAAATGCTACACCGTGACGTCATTTAGAGGTCAATGAAAGACGAATGATTTTTTAGTTTTATGTTAAAATAAATGGCATCTTATTGTTTTAAAAGGTCAGAGTAGAAAAATAAGTGTTAGTAACATAAAATCTCGAAATGGTTTTGGAATTGGCATAGGTTAATTTTTTTTAGCATACCGAATTTCGGTGTGTTAAAAAAAATTAACCTCAATTCAAACCAAAAATTCAATTCAATACGCATGTAATGTTCCGTTCTTAGAATGAATAGTTATTCTAAGGTACTATTAGTAGATTATTAAGTTTTCGTAAATGTACTCGAATGTGAACAAGTGGTATTTTAATGATGTGAAACATTATATTTTCGTGTTGATTTCAAATCTCCAAAACCTCTAGTAAAATCATCACCACTTTACCAGGGCATGACTAGGACTTGACCGTGCCTTACTTTGCTTAACTCTGCCTTGTTTGATGATATCAAGGATTCATATTGATAATTAGTAAAATTAAAAAATAATTTACTGCTCTACTTTAGCATTCGCGTATAACGTGTGACGCCAAAAAAGAACAAAAACTTAATTTAGCTTTATGTACGCCTATGGCACTTGCAGACGTTGCGTAGTACAAGTTGCAAGTGCCTACTACGAATCGTCTGCTACGGTGTGCTTAGTGTAAGTGGCAGTTAAAGTACTTAGTAGCACCTTGCGCTAGTGAAGCATCGTTTCCCCACACTTCTCACGCTACACCCACTGCACATCGTTCGTCTCGTTTAAACACTCGTGCGAGTAGGTACTCGCACGTGAGTTGTGTGCGTTACCGCAAGAGTGGCTGCTTTAAGGCACTTGTAGTAGTGGCAGTAGTACTACCACTTGCAATAAGCAAAACGTTGTAGGCGATGCGTAGTAGCTGCTTATAACTTCTACTTGCTACTTGTACTACGCTACGTCTGCAAGCACCTTTACGTTTGAACGCCTACTTGTACTTGCTACTTCTAATTGTTACCTGCACTTGCAAGCTACTTCGCATCGTCTGCAAGCGCCTTCAGTACAAGATTTGATAGTTTCCGAAAACTTTTTTCGTTTGTATTGTTCCAAAAATATTAGAAATTCATAGGCGTGGGGGAACTAAAATTGGCAGTATAAGTGAATTCTTTCACTAATTTACGAAAACCATAAAAGTTTTCGAGTTGTTTTCGGAACATTGGCAGTACAAGACAATAGAAAATTATATTGAAACAGGGCTGCCACTTATTTGAAAACCATTCTGTACGAACAATCAGTCAGTCATCGTACTTATGGTTGACTTACAAAGTGGCCAAATTCGTCCTTTCGTAATTAATTAATGGCCTTCTAGTTGACGCGTATTTTTTGGGATGCATAATTTTGCTGTGGGTGATAAAAATCGGGACAAAATTGTAGAATATCGGAACGCGGGACAATATCGCTTGGACAAGTCAGACAGAAATAGTAATGGTCCAAAAGCCTCTGTAGCCATTCCAAAATCAACCAAACGAAAAAAAAAACAGAAATAGTAAAAGTAAAGTTTAATCTGTGAGTTTATTATAGACAAAATTCAGAAGTTTCGGCGCCAACGTGGAAAAAAACATGTCGGCTCGTTGGATTATTTTCCTAAACTTGTGTATTTTCGAGTTTTTATGTGTAGTAAATAGTGAATTATTATTCATTAAGTGCTCGTAAACGTGCTCAGGTGTGGGCAAGTGATATAACGAGGTGAAACGTGTCTTTTCGTGTTGTTTCCAAAACTCCATAGGAGCCTCTTGTAAAGTCTCCACCACTTTACAGGGGCATGAGTTTGACTTGATCGTGACTTACTTAGCTTGACTCTGACTGTGACTATGACTTGTTTGACGCTATTAAGACTAAGTAAACTGATTAAGATTACGACTAAAGGACATTGAATCCACGGTCATGAATATTTTACACAAAAAAAAACTCTTAGTCTAGTCTTACTCTTACTCTAGTCTCTTATCGTTTTCTATTGTGGAATGACAGCTGGAACATTATGAATATTTGAATAGATAGCAGCGCCATCTACAGCTGGAACATTATGAATATTTGAATAGATAGCAGCGCCATCTTCATTAATGAACAAGAAAGAACAACTCTCAAATGTACGATAGATGTCTCTACGGGCATGGTATTTAGTTAAACATAATAGTTTATTTTTATTCTACGATACAAAATAAAACGCATTCCTTTAAAAATTATATTAGTATTAATTTATTTTATTATTTTTAATTTTACATCAGTTTATTTTAGATTCGTCGTATTAAGTGACAAAAGTGAACAGGCGTTATGGCCTGAAAGGCTTTAGCCTGCCCGATGGGCGAATAATATTTTAAAAAAATGTGACAAAAGTGACACTATGTTGACATACCAATGACAGAATTCGACAAGAAAAAACGTTTGGTTTTGAAACATTCGTAATAAAAAGTTTTTTTAGGTTTTTCAGTTATTTCATTGATTTGTTTTCGTTGTTTCGTTGTTACTGAGTGCCTGTTCTGAGTTTCTGAGAATAATTGAGTCTTCTCAGAATTCATTGCGATAAAACAGGCTCCGTGTTGTTTTCACCATGCCGCACCACTGTGCTTTTGGTTGCAAAGTTTACTGGTAAGTAGATAAGAGACCTTTATCAAACTTAGTGTACTAGAGCGTAATTGAAAGTGGCTTCATAAATCATAATCCTACAGTATCTGGAATGTTTATATAATTATAAGCATGCAGTTCAAATTAAACACGAACGTCTACGTTGAAATTTCAACGAAGACGCTCAAAGCTCTTGTGTACATTATGTATAAGTATATTACCTACTGTATTGTCAGGAAGGAGCTTCATATTCATCATCAAAGGGCAGGAGTCACTATCCCATAAAATTGTCTTGCCAATAACATTCAAAAAGTCCTATTTTCTTTATTTTCAGATGTTGTGATGCATGTATTTCGAAATCCTGACAAATTTCCTGATCGTTTCTAAGCTTGGGTTAATCTTGTTGGGGGGAAAGCTGGAAGCAACATCAGATTATGATTTGTTCAAGAAGAAACGGATTTGTGACATTCACTTCGCTGACGAACACAGGAATCGGTACAAACGCCTGAATGCATTAAATTAGCAAAGCCATCTCCTCTGTATTTGCCAGGTGCGTAAAATGAATGAACTTTGGAAATCCACTTAATCGTTTAAACATGATTCATACATTATATTTATTACTATACCTGCTTAGTATTAACATAGTTTCATTCTATTCCAGGACAATCTGCCCCTCTGCAGTATGACGAAAATCTACCTACCCTAACTTCTACACGCCTTATCACTGCAACTCCAGGTACCTACATAATAATAACACCATTCCAAAATAATATTAAGTATTATGATGACCTGTTCCATGCATCTTTACAGGATAAAATATATTTTAATTTCTGTGATATTACATAAATACCCAATTAATTACTATTAGTACATTAATCAACGACTACATACGTAATATAGTATGAAATCTTTGACATTAATGCCCATTGCAGACCATGCGAAGTACAAAATTTGCAAGTATAAGTAGCAAGTACCTACTAAGCATCGTTTTCCTTAGCACTAAGTAAAAAGTGTGTAGTTAGTTTGTCGCAAATGATGTGTAGTAGTTACTTGCTACTTGTGCTTCGCATGGTCTGCAACGGGCTTAACAGTTTGGATGGTTTGATAAGTAATATAATAAATTTAAGTAACATAATATTTTCTACTATGATTTCAGGACCATCTATCACTCTGCAGTCTGGGCCTGACAGTGACAAAATGCAACCCATGGCTACTCCTGCACTTTCCGTCATTGCAACTTCAGGTAACCTATTATTAATAGATTCTTGAAGATAGATAGATAGATTCTTTATTTGTGAAGGATAAAACAAACAAATGGTTCATGTTTATTTCCTGATTGAAGTTAATTCAAGTTTTATACGACAAGTACTGCAAGTGTTTTAAATGTTATATAATGCAAGCCCGCTCTGTTCTCTGTAATGTTGGGCGACTAGGAGGCAATCCACGTTCGACCCAGAAAGCCCTGTAGTCGCCGGACATCGGTCCGAGCCAAAAAAATAAAATCCCACAAGGTCGAACGTTAGGCGGGGACACCGTCGCATTGATCCTCCAATTTGACCGAATGAAGAATCGAATGGGAATCGATAAATTTTTAAGATGTGATTTTACGGAAACACCACTCGTAAAGTAGTTACTATTAATGGGATTAATAACAAGAAAAAAGACAACGTATAGTAGTAAATTAGTAGTTTAAGTGCTAGATTTGGTTAGATTTTTAGTCACAGGTAAACAAATAAAAATTAATCGACTAAAAGTTGATTAATACCGTTATCGATTCGTAATCCATGATTAGTAGCATGATCTGGCCTACAATGACGTCACATCTTGATGTTTGATTCGCAATTTGCGGGACACACAAATTTATAGGAAAAAGTGGAAATATGATGCTACAATATACAATACTTCTATATTGATTCCAGGACCATCTATCACTACACAGTCTGAGCCTGACAGTGACAAAAGGCAACCCATGGCTACTCCTGCACTTCGCATCATTGCAACTTCAGGTAACCTATTTCTATTTATATTGATATGATCAAAAGATACCGAAACAATAATTTGAATCGAGTCCTCTATGGTCATCTAGATGATGATATTCCCAGCTGATCAAAGGACACTAAAGAGTCTACTTTTATCACCCAGGTGATCAAAGTGGAACAGACCTTATTAATATATTTATTATTCATATGAAGAACCTATTTATGTATCCAAAGAGACCAAGCACTTGCCGATTCCTTCTCATTTGAAAATAAAGCCCTCTATATTTTCAAATGAGGCAATTATGATATGGGTATCAAATGAAAGGGTTTACTGACAAGAATTCGAAAATCATCATCATCATCATTTCAGCCATAGGACGTCCACTGCTGGACATAGGCCTCCCCTATCAATCTCCAAAAGGACCGGTTAGAAGTAGCCTGCATCCAGCGTTTCCCTGCGGTCTCTTTTAGGTCATCTATCCATCTTGTGGGTGGACGTCTTACCTCCACATTAACATAGTAATACGAAAATGCTTGTTTCTAAAAAGTTTTTTTTAAATTAATTCTTTTTATTATATTTTACAACACTGACGAAAATCACCAGAACTTTTTAATTTTTAGGGTTCCGTACCCAATGGGTAAGAAAGGGACCCTATCACTAAGCCTACGACGTCCGTCTGTCCTACCTATTGACGGCTGGATCTTTCGAACCGTAATAGATAGCTAGTTCATATTTTCACAGAATATGTAATGTTACGGCGAATTAATTAAGAAATAATAAAAAAGTCAAAAAGTATAACCCTTAACACCCTTCACATGGTAAAATATGTAGTCCGTCATAGATATATCTTAATTTAATCATTGTTCAATAATTTTTCAGGTGGCAGACATAGCATCACTTCATCTACTGTGCTAGTGGATCATAACAACAGTGCTAGCAGCAACTCAAAACGAAGAGCAGTATACAATACACAAACAAGACTTTCAAAAAACATACGGAATCTACGTAGTGAGATAATTATGTCGTTTGTGGAAAAAAGGTCTCTCATTTAAAAAACGACTAGCAAATGCTGAAAAACTGTCGAATAATGTGGCATTTCAAATAACAACACAAACTATGACAAAGCCAGCGCAGTTGTTTGCGCACATGCAGCTGCAAACCAAAAAGAAAGCTAAGGGAAGATGATTTTCTATTGATGAGAAAATCTTGTCTTTGTCTCTGTATAAAAAGATTATTATATATATGATTCTGATATATTAGAATTTTTAAAGGTATTTAAAAATAGGACTGACAACATAATTATTACGTACTTGTACTGCAAGTTAATTAAAACCATGTAAAAAAGAAAATAACTATTTTAAATAAATAAATTAGTTAACATTGTTTTATTCTCAGATCAGACAAATAAGAGATATATGGTGGTGTAGCAGGTGTGAACACATCTGGCCTAAACTTGACAGGATGGAGAGATAGCAGCTCTGCACCAATGACTTAAATTATGTGCAGTAGCAAAGGTAACTCAGCTCTGAGCTGATTCAAAGATGTAGATCACTTAGGTTTGGACTCACTGAGTCACCGCTCAAGTGTAAAACAGGTAGCTCAGTCACGGCTCACGCTAGCTCACTCATTCACTGTACTATTAGATTCTGTCATGCTAAAAACAGCGAAACGAGCCGACCTGACTGAAGCAACTCCGAGTGTACGGTACAAAAACAAAGCGATAGATAGCGCGTGAGTGAGAGAGAGAGCGCACTGACCATTACAGTTGATTGAGCGGTGAGCTAATCTGACTCAAGTGTGAAGAATAAGCTGAGCTGCGGCTCACAAATATCTGGTCAGTTACCCATGGCTAATGTGCATTACTCAACAATAAAGGTAAACATTGTTAGGAGACTGGTATGTCAAAGTACCTCAAAAGTTCAGACATATCATTTACCAAAATGCACTGGGCCAGCACGGTGGATAAGGATCCATCCTCTCTCTATGAGATGCCTGTCCTGTTTCCCAGCAGTGAGAACATGATAGGCTAATAATGATGATATTTGGTTAATGTTAATGATGATTTGGTATGATATGTTGTATATTATTAACTGTTTTCTTTACTAATTCAATTGTGTTTTCTTTTCATTATGTATTTACGGTATCCTCAGTGTTCATTCTTAGATATTGTTATTACTATATTTATATCCGTGATGACCTGTAATTGGCGTTTATCTAAGACATTTGTAAGCAAGCTGTTAGTCGTCTTTTGAAGAAAAAAATAAAATATCTCCCTTGTTTGTCTGATCTGAGGTTTTACTTATGATATCGCACCGATATTATTATGCCAAAGGACACTTCCTATCACTAATTGAAAACTACGTCCTACCTAATCAGCAGTGCAAGTACCGTTCTTTTATCGATCGCCAAAAAATCGCCAAATTCGCTAAAATGGCGTTTTGACGACTTTGCAAGTACCGATCTCCTTGTAACGATGGCTCGTTAAATTCGCTAAATCGAACCGAATTTAACAATTATGCAAGTACCGAACTTTGAAAGTGACATTTGCGGTCGGTTCAATCGTCAATAAAAAAGATTTTGACGATTTTTCTCGTAGGTACCTACTTATTTATGGTATGGGATAGGTATTCATGGCAGCAGCGATTCCAATTACCTATTACTAATTGACTTTTGTTTTTTAACATTATTATTATACGGGAATTTGAGCTGAGTACGGGAATTACTCTAAGATATTTTTAAAGACAAAATTGTGAATAAAGCCCCAATGTCCAAATTCAGATTTTATGTAGGAAAGGTTTAATTTACAGCAAGCTCAGTCGCACAACTAGCTATGGAGAGGGCTATGCTCGGGGTTTCTCTACGAGATCGAATCCGAAATGAGGAGATCCGTAGACGAACGAAAGTCACCGACATAGCCCACTGGATTAGCAAGTTGAAGTGGCAGTGGGCAGGGCACATATCACGCAGAACAGATGGCCGATGGGGCTGAAAGGTTCTGGAATGGAGACCACGGACCGGTAAGCGCAGCGTAGGACGTCCACCCACAAGATGGACAGACGACCTAAAAGAGACCGCAGGGAAACGCTGGGGAGGCCTACGTCCAGCAGTGGACGTCCTATGTTTAGTTCGTTTATTTTATATTACGTTTTTTCTGAGTTCTTTAGTCCTTCTTCTGAGTACAGAGAACCGTTATTTCTCAATCGTCAGTTATCGATTCGTGAGAGTTAGCGAATCGTCAGAGCATTTGCGAGTACCGAAGTGGTGTCGGTAACTTTTCACGACGGTGTCAGTCGCTTCAGTCGCCAAATTCACAGACTGGTTATATTGAATATTTACGGATGGCAATTTCAGGAATAAAAGAAATCATTCACTCGGGAGTTTTGGCGCCAACGTGAAAAAACATGTCGCGTCATTGTATTATTTTCCCAAGTTATTTTGACTAATAATGCGTTATAATGGTATATTATTCTTTACCTATGAGTTCGTGAATGAGGCCGAGTGTGGCAAAATGATCTAGGAAGGTGAAACATGGAGTTTTCGTGATGGTTCTAAACTCCGTATAGCCTCTAAGTAGTCCCCACCATTTAGCTAGGGCATGACTTGCACTTGACTGTGACTTTTTTACTTGACTCGGACTGTGACTAAGATGTTTGTTGATAGAAAAGGGAGAAGTAAGACTTACAGCTTGGCAAAAAAGAGTAGAAATTAATTGGGTCGCCACTATCGCAAATAGTTCTAAATACTAGCAACCCTACAGTACATCTGTGGAAGATGGGGTTTTTGGCGCCAACGTGGAAAAAAACATGTCGGCTCGTTGGATTATTTTCCTAAACTTGTGTATTTTCGAGTGTTAATGTGTACTAAATGGTGAATTATTATTCATTAAGTGCTCGTAAACGTGCTCGAGTGTGGGCAAGTGATATAACGAGGTGAAACGTGTCTTTTCGTGTTGTTTCCATAACTCCATAGGAGCCTCTTGTAAAGTCTCCACCACTTTACAGGGGCATGAGTTCGACTTGACGTGACTTACTTAGCTTGACTCTGACTGTGACTATGACTTGTTTGACGCTATTAAGACAAAGTAAACTGTTTAATATTACGAGTAAAGGACATTGAATCCACGCTCATAAAGATTTTAACAAAAAAAAAAAAAAAACTGGAAGATGATTGTATGAAATCACAGATATACACAACCAGATCGGCAATATATTTTAGTGAAAGAGACAACTTGATATGGCTCAGCACAAGTACGAAAAGGACATAAATAGATTTTGTTGTCCTTATCGGCGTGACCTGTTTTTGGTACCTCAAGTGTCAAAATCTGTAATAATCAGTGACAAACAAAACGGGTCTGAATTATATTTATTGCCTTTTTTTGGTGATTAAATGTGATAAATGCGTGTTTCCTCTGAGAAATAATTGTAAAAGATATTTTACAATGGTTGGTTGTAGCATTTTGGGCTGCAAGAAGCGCAGTGAGCGAAAATACGATGAAATATCATTTCACACGTAAGTAAACATATAAAGCTTGTGACGATCACCTAAATAAATTCAGGATATCAATTCGCAAATATTTTATTCATAATTAGTCAGTTTTTAGGTCGATTTGTGGTCTAATTCTATGAATTTTATCAAATTATTCACTTAGAAAATAAATTATGTATGTTGCCAGTTTATGAAAGAAATTACCCACCGCAACTAACATAAATTATTCGTTCTGCAGGTTTCCAACTGATCCTGTCACATTGCTGAAAAAAGCTGGCACATTGCAAGAAGTGCAAAATACCGACCCTTTTTGCCCATATGAATATGGTGAATGTTAATATTAAATATATATTAATGAGGCCACAGTTATGAAGCTGGAAATGCAAAAGGCGATTTCGGCGAACCGATTCAAAAAGCTACGCGCTGTTCGTGAAATTTGTACTGTAAACATTAAAGAGTCTATTTATCTAATTATTTGGAATGTTATACATAATTCCATTCATGAAAAAACTAAACTGACCAAGCGCGAGTCGGGCTCGCGCGCTGAGAGTTCTTTACAATCACAAAATACAAAAAGTTGTGCAAAAAGACAACATCACGCCCAGGCTGTCACCCATCCAAGTACCGACCGCGCCTGACGTTGCTTAGCTTAGTGGTAAACAGAAATTTGTCACTGACTCGCACTTGGCCAGTGTTTATTATTTGTTGTTTTACTTATGTTCACTATAATCCGCTAAATTTGACGCTTGTACGGATTACCGTTTTTACACTAGAACAAATCCAAAAATACGTTTAACGTTTGTTGCATGGGGGCCCTTCCTTTGCCCTTCCGTTTTAACTCTTTGACTTTTTTATTATTTTTAATTAATCAAAAAAAATCATGCTATGGTTACTTTACAACCCTTTTTCTAGTACTATATTCTAATCCTAACAAATAATTATAATAAAAACGCAAGTAAGTTTGTAACTTTCTGTCTGTTTTTTTACGAGGAAACGGCTAAGTCATGGTATAATAATATACTCCGCCAGGTATAGCAATTCGAGAAAAAATGTTTACGTAGGCGTCCCGCAATGATGTCATGATGTCAATTTACAACAGGTTCGAGAGAGATGACGATACACCACGTAACAGCTGATTGAATAAAGTGGCAACTGGACAGTGACGTCATTGCGGGACCACTCCCAGATTGCTAGACCTTGTTTTCTTAGATCATGGGCTAAGTCAAATTTTGTCAGGACGATAGGGTGTGTCATGAGGACAGACAACGTACTTTTCTTCCCAGAAAATTGCAGGTAGCACCGCGGGTTGCAGCAGATAGTGTATAAAATAGAAATATTTAAAAGGTAGTATTGTTTCCAAAGTACTCATTGAAGATTCACTACCCATCATAGTAGGTAAATTACCCTAACTTATAGCAAATCATTTTAATGTGGCAACACACCTTGTTGAAGCGAGAGGCACTGAGCTAGCCACGCTCATTGAAAATCTATAGGTAGTAGATCTGTGGATGAAATCCTTTCACTGACGTGTTTTCCACAGTATTGACAAAAAAAAAAAAAACTGTTTACGTTTCAAGACTTTTTTGCCAAGCTGTAATATATACGATAATATTCCGACTGAACGAAACTGTATCAATGGTCATTAAATAATTCGCGAAAAATTATAGACCTTTGAATTAGAGGTTATACTTTTATTTACAAGAGTTGGTTGAAGTTGAAGAATTTTGTGTTTGTATTATTGATTAATATCAAAGAAAACCTTGAATTTGACAGTCTATCTACGGGACATTGGCGGAGTTGAAGAATCTTCATTCTTAACGGGAGCCACAAACTAAGAGTTGAAGTTGAAGTTGACGGTGTTGAACATGCAATCGACAACACTGGTTAATATAGGGACAGTCCAGTCTGTCCCCGAGTGCAGCCAGCATGCTGTTTGTTCACCCGCCTCAGTAGCGAAGTGCTTCTCTTCCGCATCGTCGCATAAAAGCAGTGTACGCGGGCTTCAGCAAACATTGTCGATGCACTGCAGTACCGGGGGCTGAACGCGTTGTTGAACTGGACGCGAAGGGCGCTGTATGATTTTTGCGTGTAGTCAGCCCACAGGCTGCAGGTATAAAAGGTACAGTAAGCTCTAAATAAGGTTATCCAAGTTATGCCGAACGCACTCTGCGTTCGCTAACTAGTCCGGTCAAGCTGTAGAGGCCAAAAGGCCAACAGTAAAAGTCACTCATAAAAAAATAAAAAAATAAGGTTATTTTAACCTCCATCGAGCACCGTGCAAACATCCGCATCATCTTTTAGGGTAGGCGTCACTAGATGGCCTAGATATTTAAACACATCTACCCTTTGTAAAGACGAGCCATTTAATTTTACAGTAGGCATTACAACAACCTTTCTTTGTCCGCCCTGAAAGACCAGGCGCTGACTTTTTTTAACGTTATAAATAAGGCCGTTATCAGCTGCATAGCTCTCACACATACTCATTAGCTTCCTGAGGCCGCAGACCAAGGCGCTCAGGAGGCTCATTATAGGTGATATGAAAAATGCTAAAACATATGTATTAAAATTTTATTAATAGCTACATATATAGGATGGACCGGGGTGTCCTAACACTATAACCAGTACCACCGGAGGATCAGGAGGCAGCAGCGTCCTTTTAGTACATGATGAACGTAACTTAAAACTCTGTTCCTACGGAGACACCGAAACACTGCTTTAATAATCCAATTGGTGCGCTCAATCTTTATAGTGTTGTTCTGCAGAGCCTTCTGCAGATCGGCATGCTAATCCAGCCCAAAAGGTCTGGCATAGCCAGAGTCACCTAAAACAATAACAGTAATTAATATTTGCATTGTGAGTTTATAGAACATGGTGTAGGTAGAGTAGGTATTATTAGTAAGGTAGCTAGATATTGGTTAGGTACTGAAAAATACTATTTTAATTTATATCATGTGAATTTTTCTTTTTCAGAATGTCTCAAAATGCAGATCCTTTGAACCATGTCGAGGTGGTCCAGCTTCAGAAGGTCAGAAGGTCCCGAACAACCACTGAAGTCACCGGCGACAAATGAAATAGTACATTACGATATGTGTGAATTAAGTTTTATATTAAAGATGTGACACCTGACACCTGTTAAACTATGGAGCGAGCGCATAGTTTGTGGTACTTGCTATAGTACTCTTTCGTTAATGCGCCATCACAAAATCCCAATAGTAATCGGCGGATTACTGAAAAAGGTGGATTATAATACACATGAACAACAAATTAAGAGGGGGCATCCGAAATTTTATGCTAATTTGCCATGATATTCTAACTAAACCAAATATCCGATCATCGTAATAATTGATATATGTGAATTTTCAATTCATTTTCTTTCCGCTATTAAGACAGAAACATAATAGCAAGATATTTACTCGATACTTTAATGTTTTGAAAATGGTGCCTTTTGCTAAATTTTTTGATTTTACTTGGAAAGTACTTCAGTCACATATCTAAAATAAATACTCACCGAAGGAAAATATAGTTTGTTTTCTATTGTTAAGACAAAATTTACCTAGATTAATTAGTACTCTCATAATAAATTATATTCGGTTTGAGACTTACGTCCTTTAGTTCTAAGCAACTATTCGGTCAAACGGTAGGTCCGTTATTCAGTCTTATTCTGTTGCGCTTTGCATCTAAATAGTGAAACATGCTCCGTTCAACCTCAGTACCGCACTGTGTCTCAACGGGGAAGGACGCACGCGCTTGCTTTTCGCCTTGGTTTTATGTTCCGAGTGCGATTATATCAACACCTACTGTATTTTCAAACAAAGGATAATATAAAAAATCGATGGCTCGAACGCGACCACTTGACGCGGCAACCAAGTGGCCAATGACCTTAGAGCACAGACTAGGTAAAGCTACTACGAAAAAATAACATAGATATAAATATAATGGATACGACTAGACCCTAACGAATCCATTATTATGTATGCTCAGTAATATAACTATTAGAGTCGGAGTGTTTCTTTGTGACAGACAACCAGAGAGAGAGAGAGCGCGACGGAGAGAAGCAGAGAAAGAGAGAGAGTCAGAGAGATAAAACTAAAAATTAAATGACATTATAAAATAATTTAAGTTCATTATAATTTTATAAAATTAAAATTAAAAATCATTTAAATTAATGTGATGGTTAATTTGACTTAAGAGTCCCATCCACATTTTCTCACGTTTTTACTAGAAGCGGCTTTCTGCAAAAGGAGGAAGGTTCTCAATTTTAACCGACAAAAAATAGCTTGGTTTTAATGGAAGCAAAAAAAATGCTTCTAAGAAAAAAAATATGAAAATGTGGAAAGTCAAACAATAGGTACTTATGTTTTTAACCGACTACAAAACAGGGGGAAGGTTCTCAATTCGACCGGTATAAAAAAATACTAGTCGAATTGAGAACCTTCCTCCTTCTTTGAAGTCGGTTAAAAACATAAGTACCTATACTGTTTGACCAGTTGGGTTGGCTCGGGTATGTGCTGGTAAAGGGAAATGCACAATACACTAGCGGGACTACTTACCTTAGTCAAAGTCAAATACTACTTACTTTTTTATCCGAATTCAAATAAGGAGGCAGGTTCTCATTTACCTTAGAGTACCTTCGATTCGACCAGTATTTTTTTATACTGGTTGAATTGCGGTCCACCACTGGCCACTGCGGTCCACCACTGCGGTGCAGTGCAACAATGCGGTGCAACACTGCGTTGTAACACTGCGGCGCAACAGTGCATTGCAACACTGCAGTGCAACACTGCGTTGCGACACTGCGGTGCAACACTGCGGTGCGACAGTGCAGTGCAACGCAGTGTTGCACCACAATGTTGCACCGCACTGTTGCACCGCAGTGTTGCAACGCAGTTTTGCAACGCAGTGATGCACCGCACTGTCGCACCGCAGTGTTGCAACGCAGTGTTGCACCGCACTGTCGCACCGCAGTGTTGCACCGCAGTGTCGCAACGCAGTGTTGCACCACACTGTTGCAACGCAGTGTTGTACCGCACTGTCGCACCGCAGTGTTGCATCGCAACGCAGTGTTGCACCGCAGTGTTGCACCGCAATGTTGCAACGCAGTGATGCACCGCACTGTCGCACCGCAGTGTTGCAACGCAGTGTTGCACCGCACTGTCGCACCGCAGTGTTGCACCGCAGTGTCGCAACGCAGTGTTGCACCACACTGTTGCAACGCAGTGTTGTACCGCACTGTCGCACCGCAGTGTTGCATCGCAACGCAGTGTTGCACCGCAGTGTTGCACCGCGATGTTGCAACGCAGTTTTGCAACGCAGTGTTGCAACGCAGTGTTGCACCGTAGTGTTGCAACGCAGTGTTGCAACGCAGTTTTGCAACGCAGTGTTGCACCGCATTGTTGCACCGCAGTGGTGGACCGCAATTCAACCAGTATAAAAAATACTGGTCGAATTGAAGGTACTCTAAGGTAAATGAGAACCTTCCTCCTTATTTGAATTCGTATAAAAAGGTAAGTAGTATTTGACTTTGACTAAGGTAAGTAGTCCCGCTAGTATTGTGCATTTCCCCTTACCAGCACATACCCGAGCCAACCCAACTGGTCAAACAGTGGGTATTTATGTTTTTAACCGATTTCAAAGAAGGAGGAAGGTTCTCAATTCGACTAGTAATTTTTTTATACCGGTCGAATTGAGAACCTTCCCCCTGTTTTGAAGTCGGTTAAAAACATAAGTACCTATTATTTGACATTCCACTTTTTCATATTTTTTTATTAGAAGCAGTTTTTTTGCTTCCATTATAACCAAGCTATTTTTTGTCAGTTATAATTGAGAACCTTCCTCCTTTTGGAGAAAGCCGCTTCTAGTAAAAACGTGAGAAAATGTGGATGGAACTCTTAAGTCAAATTAACCATTACATTAATTTAAATGATTTTTAATTTTAATTTTATAAAATTATAATGAACTTGAATTATTTTATAATGTCATTTAATTTTTAGTTTTATCTTTATGACTCTCTCTCTCGGCTTCTCTCCGTCTCTCTCTCTCTCTCTCTCTCTCTCTCTCTCTCTCTGTGTCTGTTTGTCTGTCACAAAGAAACACTCCGACTCTAATAGTTATATTACTGAGTATACATAATAATGGATTCGTTAGGGCCTAGTCGTATCCATTTTATTTGTATCTATGTTATTTTTTCGTAGTAGCTTTATCTAGTCTGTGCTCTAAGGTGAGTGGCACCACTTGGTTGCCGCGTCAAGTGGTCGCGTTCGAGCCATCGATTTTTTATGTTATCCTTTGTTTGAAAATACAGTAGGTGTTGATATAATCGCACTCGGAAGATAAAACCAAGGCGAAAAGCAAGCGCGTGCGTCCTTCCCCGTTGAGGCACAGTGCGGTACTGAGTATGAACGGAGCATGTTTCGCTATTTAGGTGCAAAGCGCAACAGAATAAGACTGAATATCGGACTTGCCGTTTGACCGAATAGTTGCTTAGAACTAAAGGACGTAAGTCTCAAATCGAATATAATTTATTATGAGATTACTAATTAATCTAGGTAAATTTTGTCTTAACACTGGATAACAAACTATATTTTCCTTCGGTGAGTATTTATTTTAGATATGTGACTGAAGTACTTTCCAAGTAAAATCAAAAAAATTAGCAAAAAGGCACCATTTTCAAAACATTAAAGTATCGAGTAAATATCTTGCTATTATGTTTCTGTCTTAATGGCGGAAAGAAAATGAATTGAAAATTCACATAGGTATATCAATTATTACGATGATCGGATATTTGGTTTAGTTAGAATATCATGGCAAATTAGCATAAAATTTCGGATGCCCCCTCTTAAACTCCTTGGATGAGGGCCAGCGCAATGTCCTTCGAAATGTGGAAGAACATCCTGAAACGATCTTCCGCAACTTTCATAGGATTACTAACATCCCGTAATTCGCGGCGAAGCAGCGTATGGCTAATCCTGTCAGCACTCCGCTAGTCTTTGAGCTCTTCGAGCAATAAAACTAAGCCGAAATCCAATTTTCCAAAAAAATAATCGTCGCTTAGCTATATCGGGCTCATTTCAAAACCTGATATAAAAATCGTCAAAATCTTTTTTATTGACGATTGAACCGACCTCAAATGTCATTTTCAAAGTTCGGTACTTGCATAATTGTCAAATTCGATCCGATTTAGCGAATTTAACGAGCCATCGTTACAAGGAGATCGGTACTCGCAACGTCGTGAAAAAGCCATTTTAGCGAATTTGGAGATTTTTTGGCGGTCGATAAAAGAACGGTACTTAAGTTGTATGACCTTAACACGGTAAATATCCTGTAAATAATCATATAACTTTGGCAAATTGATGTTAGTTGGCTTGGCTTGTAAAAGTATCTACGCACCGTTTTCCACTGACTGACACTTCTAGACGGACCTATCTTCGCCAAAGAGCGCGCCAATTCCTCCCACATCATCTGATGTGCTTGTGAGCCCATCGGGCACGAAAAATTACCCAACGCCAGGTCCCTGTTCTCAGTCATGAATGCCACCAAGGCCTCTTTTTGAGAACTTGTGCAGCGTATCTTTTTTCTGTAAGAAATTATAAAATTCAAACTTTTTGTATCATCACAGAAGAAATAATAGTCAGATAGATACATAGATTTAGTAAGCCGATTAAAACAGTAGTAACTAGTATCTACTTAGCTTGATAGTAAAAACAACTAAACTAGGTAACCTTGGTGGCTCTGACATCTACTATATAAAAATAAGTCGGGTTTTCCTTCCTGACGCTATAACTCCAGAACGCACGAACCGATTTCCACGGTTTTGCATTCGTTGGAAAGGTCTCGGGCTCCGTGAGGTTTATAGCATATAGGTTTATAGTAGCGAGGCCGAAGGCCGAGCTCTACGCGTACGAAGTAGCGGGATTCAGCTAGTTGTGTATACAAATTACAAGTGTACGTGTTAGGTTGTGGGCGGTGGGATCTCAAAATCGAAAACGCGAAATATTAATAAGCTAGGTGTTCAGTTCACGAATTATCCGTTTCTAAAACAAAATAAATAAAAGTAACCAAGTACGTAAGTAAAGTAACCTCGATTAAACTCAAAGCAGCTGTGAAAGGTGATTTTTTTTAATGACCATCTGTACAGAGTCGTTCAGTCGGAATATTATTTTGTATAATAAGTCTTACTTTTCCCTTTTCTATAAACAAACGTCTTAGTCACAGTAAGAGTCAAGTAAAAAAAGTCACAGTCAAGTGCAAGTCACGCCCTAGCTAAATGGTGAAGAATACTTAGAGGCTATACGGAGTTTTAGAACCATCACGAAAATTCCATGTTTCACCTTCCTAGATCAGTTTGCCACACTCGGCCTCATTCACGAACTCATAGGTAAAGAATAATATACCATTATAACGCATTATTAGTCAAAATAACTTGGGAAAATAATACAATAAGGCGACATGTTTTTTTAACGTTGGCGCCAAAACTCCCGAGTGAATGATTTCTCTTATTCCTGAAATTGCCATCCGTAAATATTCAATATAACCAGTCTGTGAATTTGGCGACTGAAGCGACCGACACCGTCGTGAAAAGTTACCGACACCACTTCGGTACTCGCATTTGCTCTGACGATTCGCTAACTCTCACGACTGAAACGAATCGATAACTAACGATCGATAAAGATCGGTACTTGCACTGCAGCAACGGGGAGTAACTATACAGTGAAACAAAATGTGAAATATTTTATTTATTGAGGTACACAAATCAGAATACAGTTATAATAAAAAACTAAATTAACCATAAATCCCAAAACGTGCATACTCATCATGATTAGGTATTATAAAAGCAGTATGATATTACAAGAATGAAAATTAGGTTGATAATTATAATTTTATTTTCAATTAGTTGCATTCACGATTAGCCGTGAATGCAATATTTTTTATATTTTTCTTGAATCTGGGTAGACCTTAATCAAAAATGTCTATCGAGCATCGAGCTATGCTTTTTAATGATTTCATTATATTGGCGACAGATCATATTCTTATTCGAGATGGAGGCGATAAGTCCTGCACTGACGTCCCGCTCGGGGTGTATTGTGCATTTCCCCCTACCAGCACCTACCCGAGCCAACCCAGCTCCTTGAAATATGTTGGTACATATATTTGTACAGTGAGGCTCTGGGACGCTGGCACACACGCTCCAGTGGCGTAGATGGAAGTGTGCATAATGACAATGAAAAGCCGTCAGCTGTTGTGGTGACGTGGATGAAAAAGGCAATGATACCTCTTGCAACCTGGTAGCGATTCTAGTTTCTTCTGTGGCTACACAATGCCACAGCACATGCTCAACAGTTTCGTTCTCCTTCATGCAGCCACGACAGTGGACTGTCCGTGGCTCCCAGCTTGTACAACTTTATACAAGTGACTATTCAAGTTGCAATGACTGGAAGGCCTACCATCAGGCGAAGGTCCTGTCGTTGCAACTTCATTAGGTTGTTGGTGATCTTCCTGTCAATAATTGGGAAAGCAGCTTTAGCATGCTTACAGTCATCTTTCTTGTCCTACAGATTCTGTTGTTCTTTTTCAGTGTGACGACGCAGTAGCTCTCGCACTCCTATCGCTGATGGTATGCAGAGGTCTGCTACGTCGTGGCGACAAATGCTAACTACTGGGTTATAAAAAGAAGTATTATTTTTATAAGTGTGCAGTTAGAAAGATTTCAGTTTTAAATAATAGTTGTTGCAAACTTTTGAAGTAACGTTACAGTTTATACTTGAGTACAGTTGATCAAATGATCATGTGTTCATGATCATGATAATATATTATATCGCACCGATATTATGGAAAAAGGACACTTCCTATCAAAAATTTAAAAGATGACATAGTTAGGACTCTTTAAACCATCAGCGATGGGAGGGGCTGGCTGTCTCGGGCAGCGACAGCGTAGTGGAGCGGGCATTTTTCGCAACTAGGCCATCCATAGGCCCTTATTGCGTTAACCGGCTGCAGCTAGTTCAACCACCTGGTCTCTTCCAGGAAGGCCAGCAGCTCGCTGTGGCCGTGCAGGCTTCCCGGAATCGATGCTGTGATGTGATAGATCGTGTGTAGGTGGGAAAGGTTCTATTAGTTCCCAACATCTCAAATCTGTAACTGAAAGAGCACAAGTTTTGACTATGTCATAATATAACAGACTAGCGGTCCGCCCCAGCTTCACACGGGTATAGATTATAGCCTATGTCACCTGATATGATAGTGTAGCTTCCCAACAATGAAAGAATTTTTCGAATCGGTTTAGTAGTTTTGGAGCCTATTCAATGCAAACAAACAAACAATTAAATCTTTCCTCTTTATAATATTAGTATAGATTAACCATTACACGTTTTATAATTTACTAGATAGTCCCCGCGATTTCACCCGCTGTTCTATACGATCTGTTTATTTTTAGGGATAAAACGTCTCTCCATACAAAATTTCATTCAAATCAGTTAAAATGTTACAGATTTGAGTGCAGATAACACCTATAATATAATATACACCTATAATATACTAACTGCGCCCCGCAGCTTTGCCCGCAGGGATTACTCTATAACATTACTCCCAGTGAAAGTCCCGTCAAAATTGGTCCAGACGTTTCGGAATTCATAGGGTATATACATACACACATCGCCTTTTTTAAATAACTAGCTGACCCAACAAACGTTGTCCTGTCTTAGCTATGAATGTTCAAAAATAAAGATAAAACTGCTGTCCGTAAAATCGTCGTATAATTTTCCGAAATTTAACATTTTCTGCATAATATTCTTGATTTTTCTTTCCGTTAGAACCTTCTACAAAGTATTAGAAGTCGTTCTCAAGTTATGGCGTGTCCAATGTAAATAGGGATTCATTATTTCAAATATAGATGAGCTGCGCCCCCGCGGTTTCACCTGCGTTACAGGCCTCCTTCAAGCAATGTCCTTGGTATCAACAGCAACCTCCTTTGACTTAGAATGACAATTTATGACTTCAATTCTTGCCGTTTCATCATCGAAATACAATTCCTATAGAGACACAATCTCTCAGTGAAAACAGGCATTAAACGTCCGAGCGTCATTGTACATACATCGTATCAATTATAGGTATAGTTCACAATGCCACATTTACACCAATTTAGACAGTTAGTTGTCCACTATGTCATCGTAGCTCTGACATCGCTCGGCGTTGTTGTCGGATCGCGGTTACCTTGTAACTAAACAAAAAGTCTGCGCGATTCCTAGCGCGCGCAGAGTTTTGGTTCGGATTTTTTTGGCACGATTGTGACTCTATGTATTGTATTGTATCTCGATGCGTTTCATACAGAATGTATGGGAAACTGATTTATTTCATATTTTTTGTTTGGTTCTTCCATTTTTCCGATTTTTGATACTAATTCTGCTATTCGGGGCAGAGAAAACTCCAATAAATCAAAAATCATGAAAATCGGTCCAGCCATTCTTGAGTTATAAATGGTGTTACTAACCCGAATTGGATATTGAAGCAGCATCAAATAAACGATGTCTTGGAGCAGGGCGCCGTGGTATGTGCCTCTGGCGGTGTCCTTCCCATACTGTGGACAAGGTGGGCTCTGTGGGTGGTAGGTCATGTGCAGGAAGGGAAATCTAAATTCTATCCATCATGATGCCTAGGAGTTCACACTTGACCTAGATTGGTCGCTTCCCCCAGGCCTGTTCAAATCTGCAACTGAAAAAGGACGTGTTTTTACACTATGTTATTAATATACCAGATCAACCATTACAAAACAAAATATATGCTAATACTAACACTACAAAAACAGTTAAGACTGCCAATAGACCATTGAAGGTCTAAGTACAATCTAAATGGTCAAGCCCACTATCAGTTGGCAGCGTACCCAGCATGCTGGCAGCATTACCATGCTGAATGGCAATATTGGGCAATGCTTATGCGTTGAGCCAGAAACACGCCAGAATTTTGGTCAAGCGTCGCATTAACCAGGCAATCTGAAAGATTTTTTAAAATGAGGTATGTTCCCCTTCTCCAAAGGACTAGTAATAAGTAGAATATTTCTATAAACTATTAACAAAACACATTGAGATAAAATTCCTATAGAATCAATCTCTCAGTGAGTATTCAATCATAGCATAGTATTCAATGTTGTCCGCTATGTCATCGTAGCTCTGGCATCGCGCAGCGTTGTAGTTAGATGGCGGTTACCTTGTAACTAACCAAAAAGTCGGCGCAATTCGTAGCGTGCGCCGAGTTTTGGTTCGGACAGTTTTTGGCACGATTGTGACTCTATTATGTATTGTATCTCGTTGCAAAAACATAATTTTATTTATATTACACGTGAATTACTCACATAAGATTAAGCCGGTTACTCAGACCGTTTCAACCGCATTAGGCGATCTTTTTCAAGGTGAGTGCGCGCGCGCAGCTGTATCTCACTTTGCACTACGGGTCGCCACACGGTGCGCACAACAGCTGCTGATCGGGTGCACCCCCCATCGGGTGATCGGGGTAGGCCGCGTATCGAAATATGTTGCGCCGGCGCGCACTGGAACTCTTCTCCACTCGAATCTTCCTGTGTGAACTCCCACGAACTCCATGAAGACAAGTCAGTGGTAGGTTCCATCCTCCATCCCTATTGAAGGTTGGACATCGATTGATTTCGATGGCTTCTCTGACTTTCCGGGGCACTAAGAATTTCTCCCATGCCAGCACTTTCGCTCTGTCGATTCTAATAATAATGCTGAGCGCTGGAGCCTAGAGAAAGTTCTGCCACCGCGGAACCGTTGGTGTCGAGCTTCTTCATGGAACGTATCTGCTCCGTGAGTCTCGTGGACAAGTTCCACTTTGTTTCGCCAACACAACATTTACATTCGCAGGGGATCATATAAATACCGGGAAATGGGTCTCTATCTTTTGGAGGCGGAGCCGCTGGCTTAGTTGCCCGATAGGACGGAAGATCGTCTTGATGCTTTACCTCCGGCGTAACAAGTTTCCGATACTGTCCGTCACTGCTTTACCATAGGGCAAATATGCTGTTGCTCTCTACCGGTGTCCGACATGTCCCGGCCGTCGTGTTTGTCATACGCCAGCTCTGCTTCCATTTATACTCGTTGCTATACAGCACACCTCTAATGTGATCCAGCTCAGTATCCAGGTAACCGGTAACCACGTCAGTTTCCATAATGATTTAAGTGTTTATCTTCCTGCGCGTACAAGTCTCCCGGATCTTAGCGTAATTCTTCTCTAGTAGTATATTCCTTGATTCTCTTTGCTAAAGCGCTACTACTAAAAACATAATTGTTAATCATTTGTTTTGATCCGCCATGTCTTTTTTAAGCTTTTTTATTACTTCTCCACTCCATAGAGTATATTATATCGTACGAGTTCCGTAGTTAATCTGTGACTATCTCACACTTTCTCGTTCAAACGAAGCATGGAATCGACAGAGCTCACGATCTCAACAGCCAATAAGAGCAGAGACCGTTCAGGAATTTAGCCAATACGGGAAGATGCCACCTTTTAACATGTTGTACATTATTGGTCGTACATTTTCGGCTTTTTTCAGCAAAACACGGCCCGTATTGCACAACATGATAAAATACGGCATAATAATGTACAGCCCAATAAAACCTGGACTTTTCCCACGTCCATGGATTATTGGCTGTACATTCCTGGCTGTGCATTCCTTCCCGTACTTTATTGACACGAGCCAATATTTGACGGCCAGTATTGTACGACATGGATTGTACAGCATGATATTTGGAATCACGGTACATGAATTACTGCCTGTGCTTTCCTTCCCGTACATTATCATGTTGGCAAATATCATGTTGTACATTATATACACCCGCTCGGCCGATGTTTTATTATTGATTTCGTTTTCGGGCTGAATCTTTATTTATTTCAACTCGGTCTGCCGGCTTTTGTTATCTTACCTTATCCTCTAATAGTAATTGGGCGTTATCGTTTAGTTGCGCAACAATTAAAGGTTATGCGTGTAGTATTTCGGTCGTTCGCTATATTTAGGAAGGTAGTGCGGCCGGCTGTTCCTGTTCAGTTGAAGCATCCGTTTACGACAGGTATTTATGACCATCTATGACGGACGCTGATAGCTTTACGATTTGTGTTTATCAGAACTAAAACGAAAGGGCTTCGCTCGCGTGTTTTGGACGAGTGCCAGTTACAACGTACAACGATAAATAGCTAAGATTTTATATTGCATGTACGTAAACTTTGAAATAATAAACAAACTGTCCATGCAGCATTAGTGTGGAGAGCCATGGAAGATAAGGAAGCTCTAAAGAAACGTCTGACGCCACTCCAGTATCATGTTACACAGGAGGCTGGAACAGAAAGACCTTTTACGGGTAGTTACAATTTTGTTATTTCTTGCTGTAACCTTTCTTATTATTTATTAACTTTAATGGAATCTTTCTTGACAATTGTTTTTAGGTCCCCTTAACAAATGTTACGATGAAGGAATGTATGTCTGCATTATATGCAGACAAGACCTGTTCAGCTCTAAAACCAAGTATGATTCGGGATGTGGCTGGCCTGCATTTAATGACGTTCTAGCTAAAGAGAAGGTGACTCTACACAAGGATACAAGTGCAGGTATATTCCAAAATTACTAACAGATTATTATATTTAACAATAATATAATAGTCAATTATTATTAATAGAAATGAATGAGAAGCATGATTTGTCTTGTTTTGAAATATCGAGATGTCTTGATAACTTATCAGTTTTTAATCTCAAACTGTGATCATAGCCTCAACGCCAAATCATGCATAACAAACTTTCAATGTCATAGTATCTAATTTTAACAAAAGATCATTCTAGTCTGCATTTACAAAGGACGCGAGTCAAGGTTCTCTTGTGTCCTTTCCATTGTACTCTAATAATCCTGAACCAATTCTATTGAAATGACAAAACTTTTATTATCACCAAACACAGTTAGTCTCAGAGCTGAAACATCATTTAAATAGACCTGTAGTTTTTTTTATTGTCATCGACATTTCTTATCTCCAAAAAGACAACTCGGTTCAAGATGTTTTAGCTGTAGGCGCTTGCAGATGATGCAAAGTAGAAGTAGCAAGTGCCTACTATGCACTGTCTGCAACGGTGTGCATAGTGATACTTGGCGCCAAGTGGGTATTTCGCGCTGGTTCTTGGCGCCAAGTGAAGCATCATTTCCCCGCGCTACTCACGTGACGCCTACTGCACATCATTCGTCTCGTTCAAACACTCGTGCGCGTCTGTACACCGCGCGAGTTGCTACTTATTGGATGAATGCCTACTTCTACTTGTTAACTTGTACTTCGCATCGTCTGCAAGCGCCTTATGCCACAAGTACAGCAACAGTAGGATAAAAAAAACAAAAAATACTTAAATTCTGATCTCTTTTGCTAGTTTTTATACATAAAATTGTCGCAGGTAGTTTGTTATACCAGAAATATAAAAGAAAATGTTTCCATTTCTATTAATTTTATTGCAGCTGTCAAAACGAAAATTGGACTAGTATTTAAAGAAGACCAAAATCAAATAATTTGTTTTGGTTCTTCTCGTTTGTATGTATGTTTGTGTCTCTATATTATCTCCGGAAGTCCAGCTTGACAGATTTGGAAGAGCAAGGTGTTGTTAGATTTGTCTTCAAGCCCAGTATATCGTAGGCTACATTTAGCAGTAGGTTTATTAAATTTCTTATAATAATAATATTGTATTATAATAATAAGCTATATATGCTATAGGTTTGTCTTAAATGTGGTGAAACTTATTACATTAAAATACTGTGCTCTAACTTTAAGAGATCTAAGAGTCATTTAAATAGAATTGGATGCTTCATCCTCTGCTACTATTTTGATGTGCTATGGTTTTACCTCAGATCAGCCAACAAGAAAGATATGGTAAGGTGGCATGGCGGGTGCGGAGGAATGTGGCCTAAATCAGGCTTGATGCCTTTAGTCGGACTCACCCACCAGAAAGCCTTGTCACCTTTTTTTGTATGTGGACTATTAGTTCATTGAGGTCACTACAAGTCTCTTAGTGTGCTAAAAATAAGTGAGCTGCAGTTACAAATTGTAACATTAGATAATGAATGATAATTGTACTAAGGCAAATCTCCCTTGTTTGCTGATCTGAGGGTTTGACCATCATTATTTCACTTGGGTGCCGAAAGCATTCCTTCATTTTCATTTATCTATTCTTGAATAGAATAATCATGCTGCACATGTTTGTTTCAATAACACATAAATGTACAATATGAGTGCATAGCAGTAGATACATTTATATGTGAGTACAAAAATAAAATAACTTTTTACCTGAACACTTTTATCTCGTCTATCTAGTTAAGACTTAAAACTGATATGGTGGAATAAAATACATACAGATAAGTGTATTTGCTCTATAAATGGTTGCACAATGTTACTTCCATATATGTAAGTAATAGATTCTTGGCCTTACTTATCTCAATGTTATGTGCATGCACTGTTAACCTTCAACTTGAACAATATATGCAGGGTTACGCGGAAAGGCTTTACTAAGCCGAAAGGGGTCCATAGTACCCATCATTATGAACAACTTAATATACTTTATACTATGAGACCAATGCAGAAAATGCCGCCAGTTGTTACACTAGAGAGTTGTTGTTGTTGGTTTAAGAGTTTTTTGTCCTCTGTATCAAATTTCATGGTGTGAACAATAAAGAGTTAATCAATCAATCAATCAATCAAAATTTTAAAAAAACACAATACACACTCCATAAATTTTGTCGAGTGTGAATGGCCGTAAATACTATTTCTATGGAAATTCTATGGAACAGCTGATATTTTTTTCGCAATTTGTAGTTGATTTGTAGTAGACCCCTTTCGGCTTAGTGCCTTCTTTCCGCATAACCCATTATACTATTATAATACAGTCAGTCTATATATTTACTTTAAATACACGCATATCCTATTGGGTAACACACTCTACCACACTACATTGCACTTGTTGTTAATGATGAATTTTGTAAATTTTGTTTGTATTTACCTATGTAATATTAGTATGTAGCTTTTTATCTAATATAATTTTACTGCATGTGCTTATAAAGAAGCTGCAAGTTTATTTATTTTTTGTTTATTATAAAGTAAGATTTTTATGTATAGCTACAGAATATATTGGACAAGATATATTTTTCAAGCACATGACACTATAAAAAAATTGGAGGCCCGAATACAATATCACCTTCAGTTACTAAATTGATACTCTATTGCATTTTGTTATATCCCTGTAAACTCAGAATACCTATGTATTGTACCTACGAAACTTGTTAAATATCTATTAATAGTATACCCATACAAAAACTCCTCGGTGTTGGTATTTGGTGCTAATATATTTTTATCTTTTTTTCTGTGTCTATCCCGTCCTCTTGTCTACCTTCCGACACTATCCTGATACTCCACATCAAACGTGAGTCGGCCCCGATTGGTATTGTATCTTTCTTATGCTTTATTTATCTATAACAAATTATCAATTTCACTGTTGCATATTCATTCTGCGAAATATGCTCCACGCATATAATGACGCTCCATGCTGGTTTCACGAAATTACGGGTTTCACTGGCACGGTTGAATGGTCACAAACAATACATGTTTAATCACATGGTTTGATTTCTTTGTGGCTGTAACATTGGACTTCTGTTTTGCTCGCTAACTCACACACCTTCACTTAACCATTGTGGAATGCGCATGTCGAATAATATGCATTTGTCCTCGCCACCCGAACCGCCCTGTCCTGTCCTGTCCTCTTGGATGCTGCCGTGCCGCTGGACGACCCCGACTCCTGCGCCGCCACACCACGACTCTGCGAAACTCAACTTGGGACGTGCTCATAAATCATTCATTACTCGATTTTTGTAAATAAAATCGCTTCCGGTGACTGGACTCTGTGTGTGCGATTAAAGTTGGAGGAAATATATTACTGGTTTTAACACGGCCAGGTTTGGTGCGAACTGAGGTGCGATGCTCCAAGTGCGCGGCTCATCTGGGGCATGTGTTTGATGACGGGCCGACACCCACTCGCAAACGATTTTGCATTAATTCTGCTTCAATGGACTTCATTCCAGCTGAAGAAAGGAAAGACTAATCGTGTCACGTTACGCTAATCATCCGATTACTCGATAAATAATATAAATAGTGATTTATTGATATTACGATACAAACAGTGCTTTAGATAAAAATTATTATGAATAATAAAAACCTTGTATCTATATTTTCTAAAAGAATAGCTTTTATCAAAAGTAAATTAATAAAGATATATTTATCGGGATATAACTAACGAATATCTATATATTTTTTTGTAATACATAGTTGTATAGAATGAATATGCTTTTGTTTCTGCTGCGTCTGCTGTGATTGTTCTTTTGAAGGCAGCTAAATATATCTTAAGAAGTTACCGTGAATTCAGTCATTCTTGTTGTTGTTTAATTTATTTTCTTAAATATCTTCATTGTGTAACCATCAGTACAAATTATTGTTTGTTGGTTAGCTTATATAGTATAAGTTCAGAAATAAATATTTTTGCGAACAATTATGTATTTTAATAACAGGCAACATAATCATATACCTAGCTAAAAAGTACTCTGTGGCTTGCATCATGTTTCATGATGAAAGACTGGGTTTTAATATCAACGCGAGGAAGTCGCAAATTTGAGTAAAACTTCAATAAATTGCTAGGTACACTGGAGTTCGTCGTCGCTGCCGCTCGTCCCGCAATGCTTCTCCATGTCTGGTGGCTGGTTGCATTGAAAACACACTAACACAGTGGAATGCGTGGTTTTCATAATGAGGTCGGACCAGTGAGTTTAAGAATGACTAGGACTTGGCTTGCCTTTAGCTTGGTTCTTCACCATAAGCCCAAAAAACTTCAGAGTATTTAACTGTACGATCGACAAAGTAATTTTTTTTAATGTGTATTTTTTATTCGTCTTTTGTGCAAATAAATGATCTATCACAAGATACGGTGATCCTGCAGCTTCAAAGATCATATTTCGTCCCCATAGAGAAAGATGAGGCATTTATTAGAGGAATCTTTGTAGTTTGGTTATCCAAATATTTCCTAGATCGTTCCACTGCCAATCTCGTGATAGTACATTGTCATTTGATCTATTGACTAACATCCTCCAGGCATCGAAATGGTAAGTCAGAGGTTGATATAACTTAGTACCACTAGTAGTTTGGTCTACTCCATACTCTGTAGTGTTGTCTTAGTAGACTGGGCCGAACACAGAGAAGAACAAATCCATTACTTTCGTCTTAGCTCTGTTAAGAGCAAGCCTTAATTAGACATAATCGGAAGTTTTTATCACACGTCCACACATTGAGATAACCTTATTCCGTACATCCAAGACAATCCACATGTCATAACTATTGTGGCGACATTGTGCAAAGCATTCATGTACCGTCAGCCCAACGACTACTCTGGCAAGAGTCCACAAATTAACAGAATAAATAGTTATGATAGATTTACAAATAAAACTTGAGTTTCATGGTGAGTCTTTTATTTATAGTATGTTGTAATTTATATGCACAGTCGCTCGTACATGGCACTGGTGTTTTACAACTGTCAAAAACATGAAAAATGTTCTAATTGAATTAAATGTTTTGTTCAGTAACATTTATTAATACATTTTAACTTAGGACTACATACGTAATTATAGTTACTTTCTTCATATAACATTCTAATGCATACTCAAAATTCATTTTCAAGATCACAATTGTCGTTAATACACTTCTTATAGTTAGATAGATACTGAATAATTTTGTTCAAGCTCTCTTGCAGTTTTGGCTACGATTTATACATTTCTACATATTGCACGAGTTAGTTATGGTTGGTGCTTTTTTGTGTCAAGTTATAAAATATTTTGAACTATGTCTAATGTTCACTGTATTCTATATTGTTAGGCCGATGAAGACTTGTTTATCTCCTGTAATGGCAATTTTATTGATGGTAGGTATTATTTATATCTTAAAACAGAATTACATTTTAGGTGAAAATTAAATTATAAACCTTTAGATTCATTTTAAGACATTACTTATATATGCCACTCAAAGATAAAAAAATAAATTCATAGATATGCAAATTAACAACTTCTAACGCACCAACCTTTGGACTGCACAGAATCTACATAGCATAAATTGGTCACTTTATATTGTCAAATGAGTAAATCTACTCGTCTCTTAACTTGTGTCTGTACAATTTACAGCAAACGGGACTTTAGCGCCCCATTTTATCACTTCGTCACAACTCTTCATATACACTTCATATCATAACAAACTACATTCACTCTTATAAATAACTGAATATGTTATCGAAATAAAACCAATTTTAACAGCATCTGTCGGCACAACCTAAAAATAATAAAAGCAGAGAGACAGCTTGCAGACTTATATATAGATTTAAAAATACATCAAAGCTTCAATATAGATATGGGGGTGTTATAGTATGTAATATGTATGCTAACTACTTGCTACTATTGTCATAAACTGTATGTTTACTTCACTGACTATCTAAATTTTATTATCTATTGGTTTTTCTTGATTACAAATTAGTATTCATTGTTATCTTATGTATAATGTTTGTGCCATTAATAAAAACTGAGTGATTGTGTCAAGTAGCTAACAGACGTGACGGACTTGACGAACCGCCGTCTGACCAACGAGAGAGTGTTTTTTTTCTTTCTCTCCCATTGGTTAGACGGCGCTGCGGTCCACCAGAAGCAACGGTATAGTGCTAACAGACGCTCGAACGCGGCTGACGGACCGCCGTCCAACCAACGGGAGAGAAAGAGTGAGAATATCATATTTCCATCTCTTACTCTCCCAATGGTCAGACGGCGGTTGAGGTTAGACAAAGTTCGACACGTCTGTTAGGGCTTTAATATAGTTTCTCGATAGCAAGTCTTGCCATAGGAATATCTCAAATAGACTATACAAACTTAATACTATGTAAATGCTTCACTTTCATTAACAATAAAATTAAATCGTCAAAATATTTCAGTAATCAATTTTAAAATGAACAATATCAAAATGTAATAATACATGTGCACTTAGAAACAACCGATAGGCTAAACATAACCCAAGTGCTGAGAAACCCTAATGACTGAATTAATAAATTGCTTCACTTAAATAATAACAATCTCAAATGCAAATTAATCAAAAATTATAAGCTATTAATAAATTAACAATAGGTAATATACAAGGGCTACTATCGTTATCAAATAACTAAAAGCAAATAAGCTAGTTAAGCCATCTGAAAAGTCACAATAACACATTGAAAGTGCCACTTGAATAAATGCATTCATCGACTCATCATAAGCTTTGTATAGTAAAGTTTATCATGTTACTGTTTTTTCTACTGCTAATGACGAGTTAGATGTAAAAGAGCCATTTTATTATAAAATTTTCATTGAACGCAATATCAAAATTCACTCAAACATCAATAAAATGCTTGGTATCACGATTACCAATAGACCACCTAAAATCTCAAATTAAATAATATTTCGAATTATAGGAATACATAAATTAAATAGACCTAACTCTCCAGTCGTCCATCATCAATCATTCTAATTCTATAGAACTTATCATTCATCATAAAGTACAGTTTCTAGCAAAAAATAAAGCTTTTACATACTTAAATGTAATAAAAAATAGAATTGAAAATCATTGAACTATATAATGGAGTTACGAGCTTAGAATAGCGTCATCCATATTTAGTAACATAGAGAAAGTAATACAATAAAAATAATACAATAAAAATAAATAATAATCTATAGACGTAGGTATGTTATTCTAAATAGACTCTATTGCTATACTTTTTGCCAGAACGTACTGTCACAGTAGATATAAAGCTAAAGCAGTAGTTTGACCCGAACGTGTCCATGAATTCAATGCCTACTGTCGGTATCGGGGCTAGGGTTGCTTTGATACAACCGGGTTTTAAGAAAAAAAAACATTATTTTGTACGCTACTTCTACGCAACTATCGCAACCAACTATCGCTGGGCTGAGCGTATCGTAGTGAGCGGGGAAAGGGGCGCTCGTTTGATTACGTCACTCGATTCGGGCGTTTGTTTAAAGTCATACTACTGCCTTAGCTTACATATCTACTGTGGTACTGTAAAGTGCGTGAGAACCAGACGCGCGCCACCTTCGTCTAAGAACTCCCATGTGACCTGTGGCGACGCGCCAGTCCCATGGCACGTCACAGATGCAATAGACGCCCTATATTGAAGTGTTACCGCGCCCTGCCGCCTCACCTACTGGCTACCATCACAGTCATAAGCTGAATCTGTAGGTACTGACGTAACGCACTACGTTACTCTATATATAAATGTCGCCTAAGTAACTGCCAGTCTTCGTTCGCAGCTAAAACTTCGAAACGTTTCATAATTCGTACCTAACGTCTAATATCTATCTACATTCTATTCAATTTCATCTTTACAATAGGACAGTCGAACGGAACACATCAATAAGAGATACGTCGCTTATCAGAATAAATAACGTCACTACACGATTCTACATGATTTTATAGTTAGTGGACTGCAATTTAATTAATCTCTTGTAAAAATATGATTAACTCTATAATTGTCCGGCAACCATCGTACAGTTGAAATATTGCTCTCTAAAGGTTCATAATAGATTGTTCACATACTATAGTCGTAAGTGTTGTGTGGATGTCGGTGCACCGCCACCGAGCCGGCCCGAGGAGTCGGAGTCCACGTGTACAATGGAGCGTGAGGCACTGGGGGCGCTAGAAGCGCGCGGGCGCTGCGGGCGGCGCCGGCGGCCTGCGCTAATGACCCTTGGCCGCTTCTTTGGCTGCCATGATCAGGGGGGTCAGCGATGCCAGCGGTCGCGCCATTTTTAGGAACGGGTGCTGAAATAAACAGTCATACAGTCAAATATCTCAGATCAAACAAACATGGAAGACATGCCTTAGTAAAATTATCTTTCGTGTTGCGCCAGCAACTGGAGCCCTTGTATAGAAAAAAAAAACGACGTCTTTCCGAATTATAGTCTAAACGTCTACGAATTAAGGTCTAAAATTAGCCTGTATTGCTTAGTTCAGATTAGAACTTAAGGCACCTCACGGGTCTCCATATTTTCATGTAGTTTTTTCACTACCACTAAACCTTCGCAAAAACTAAGTACGGCTCACTTACGCATAAAAATAACAGAATAATATTCACAGAATAAAAAACTTGTAGAGACACCAACTAATACTCCACATGCAAAAAAAAAAGTACAGCAGACGACAAGTAGTCTGCTGTACCTGCACCCGCCACGCCAGCTTACCATGTCTCCCTTGTTTGTCTGATCTGAGTCAAATAACTACTCTTGTTTCTAACACATCTGATAGAAAACCCAAAAACACTGCCCATTCTTGAGCTCAGTATATTGAGCCCAAGATTAATAAAATTATGGAGGCCTTTTTTATTTTATTTTCGTGGGAGGAAATCTTCCAAAGATACCCTGCTGCATTGGGGTGCAGCCAGGTTATGTGGGATTATACCCACTAAAACCCCCCCGGTGACCAGCCTTAGTGCTTGACAAGAGAGCTCCGAGATCTCCAGAGGAACGCACCGGAGCCCTCGGCACTGCGCTACGGCTCCTCCCGAGACAACCGTGTTGTCTCAGCCCCTCCACCCACGACAACGTTGGTCACACAACGTTGTCGTTCTCTCCCTGAGCACGCTTACAAATAAAAAGAGTCCATAACTGGCATAAGCATAAAATTAAGGTCTTATGTTGATATGAATATAATGATCACAACCTACTTCAAGTAGGTTACGCACGCACCGTCAATTCTGGTCGAAAGGCAGAAGTTACCAACATAGTTTTATCACAATTTTTAAAACTATTATATATATATATATAATTATACCTTGAGCAGGTCGAGCGCGGTGGCGCGCCGCTCGACGTCCACCTCGAGGCACTGGTCGAGGAAGTCCTGGAACACGGTGCTGAGCTTCTCTTTGTCTTTGATGTCAGGCTTGCCATTGGTCGCGATCAGGTAGAGCGCTCGCAGCGGGTTCTCGTTCAGGTACGGCGGCTCGCCCTCGATCATCTCGATCGCCATTATGCCTAGCGACCACACGTCCACCTGCACACAACAGTTGAGATAACTGCTTATAATATATTACAGCTATAGTACAAGATCGATAATCCGCTATACTTGACTAAACGTATCTTTCCTCTGAAGATTTTGGCGTCGAACTTCTTGAGCATTTGCCAGTGTCAAGTATAGTGTTCTTATAAAGTATCATTAAAAGTCTTCAAACGAGTCATAGTCAAGCATAGTAAGTCACGGTCAAGTCAGTCATGCCCTAGTAAAGTGGTGGAGCTTTACAAGAGGCTTCTATGGAGTTTTGGAAACATCACGAAAATAAATCATCCACACTCGAGTACATCCACAAATACGTAATAAATAATAATTTAGCATTATTACACATTAACACTCAAAAATACCTAGCTGTTGGCCTTTTGGAAAAGCTCAGAGTCACACAGCGGGCAATGGAGAGAGCTATGCTCGGAGTTTCTTTGCGCGATAAGATCCGAAATGTGGATATTCGCCAAAGAACCAGAGTCACCGACATAGCTGTTAAAATTTGCAAGTTGAAGTGGCAATGGGCAGGCCACATCGCTCGAAGAACCGATAACCGATGGGGAAGAAAGGTTCTGGAGTGGAGACCACGAACCGGAAGACGCAGCGTAGGGAGGCCTCCCACTAGATGGACCGACGACATTGTGAGAGTCGCGGGCATCCAGTGGATGCAAAAGGCAGGCTGTCGTTCAGTGTGGAGGTTAAAGGGGGAGGCCTATGTCCAGCAGTGGACGTCCTATGTATGAAATGATGATGATGATTGATGGCATATCTGCTAGTTTTGCAGAAACTCGTAGACGAGATTATCGAGAAACGGAAAATTGGTGAGAGGGAGGAGGCTGATGTCCTGCCATGATGTTGATGATGATAAACATAATATGAAATGTGTATGGTATAAGGGTTTATATGTATAGTGATTTCTTTACCTTTGGTCCATATTGCTTCCGCGTAACAACTTCTGGCGCCATCCAGTACGGCGTACCAACCATTGTTGTTCTTTTATTTTGCTCGGGAGATATTTGCGCGCAGAAACCAAAATCAGCTGTAAAATAGAATAGGCATGTGTTCTCATGTTTAATTTATTACAAATAACCGGCTTAGCGAGGAATATAACTAAATACATTACACATACTGAAAAAATAATTTAAATTGGCTGATAAATCTCTCGTTTAAAGTTTTAGGTGGGGATAGGGAGGGGATGCTCTATCCCTTTCTCACAAAGCGTGTGTTAGTATAGCATTTGTATGGCGCTCCTGAGCCGCGACGTCACGGCTCAGTATAGTGCGCCTCTGTCTAGCATGAAATTTAAATGCTTATATCTTATTTATTTTTGAACTCATTTTAATTTAGTTTTCGTTGGTGTGCTCTATTTATGATCAGCTTTTTTATGAGGTAATAAAAAAAAATTAGTCGTCATGCCTATTATTAAGATGTAATCAAAAATATTCAAACTGTTAGGTTGTTTGGGTGTACAGTACATGTACACTGTACATGTAAAAGTACAAAATTTAAAGGCGCATTACATCAAAGACCTTCATTTAGTATCTGTGTTTTGGTTTAGTTTTGGGTGCTACGATGCCACAGATACACACGTTAAACTTAAAACACCCCACTTTTTGCGTCGGGGGTTAATAAGAAATGGAAGTATGCTGTGAAAAAATCAAGAGCATGATGCTAAGCAGTGAGCTTACAACGGAAGAGGGACTTGCTGAGCTTGACTTGTTCGTTGAGAAAGAGCAGTATGTTATCAGACTTGATAACTCAGTGTATGCTAATATGCTATGACTTATTAATTGAAGCACGTTTCTCGTTCAGCATAGCTAGGGACTGGAAGATGACTCACTGAGTGTGAGTCCAACCAGTATGTGGTCAGACTTGATGTTTTGGTGTACTCTTTGTCGAAGCATATTTATCGTTTAGCAGAGCTAGGGACTGGAGGATGACTCACTGAGTTTGACTTGTCCGTCGAGACCAAGCAGTATGTTGTCAGACTTGATGTCTCGGTGTATGACGTGGTTGGTGTGCAGGAAGTGCAGCGCCTGCAGCACCTCGCGACACACGGCCGCGATCTGTCCCTCGTCCATGCACGTCTCCGTTACGACGTCTGTTAGCGAACCGCCTGCCAGGTACTCCATCACCACCCACAACTCCTGCGCATACCACATACAAATATTTAACTCTACAACTAATTAAAAGTAACCGTCAACTTCAATCTAAAACGGTTTAAAATCATGGCGCCATGAGGCACTGTTTTGTAATTTTTTTAATAATAGGCTTGCGTTTGGCCGCCAACTCGTCTGATGTTAAGCGATGATGCAGTCTATGAAGAAGCACGCTTGCCTAGAAGACACAAATTCACTGGTGATTGTAACACACCCAGATTGTAACTATCGGGGAATACCCATTCAGGCAGTGCATACCACAGACTAGCAGTTTGCACAATAAAAGTGGAATCGTCAATCATCTATAGGCACATGCTAAAAATTATGGCTTTGTATAAATTTATATGAATCAACACCCACTAGACCGTTCCATCACTGAACAACACTGTAGTGCTTATATTACAGTGAATCCACGACTTTATAAGAGTTGTTGATATGATTGTAGTGAGTCTTTAGATCAGGCAAACAAGGGAGATAATGCCTTAGTACAATTATTGATTGGGTTAAAAAAAAACATTAAAAAATTCACTATACCGTCCTGGTATGGGCGTTCATAGTCTTGCCTGGTGTAGTAGGCACAGTCCTTAAATGACAGACATACTTCGGGAAAGTGTTCAGTATACCATTACGAACATAAATATCTAATAGGAAGATATTTTTAATAATTGATCTATTTGTCCAATAAAGCATGAATATCTTACAATGTAAGCTTTGAATTGACATTATTGGGCGGCAGCTCGACCAGCGAGTCGTACCTCGTTCACAAGATAGCTGTCGAGGTAGTTGACGACATTGTTGTGCTTGTTCTCCCGCATCACGAGGATCTCGTTGATGATGAGCTCCTTCTTGGGCTGCTGGCTCAGGTTCATCTGTTTGATGGCGACTTCCATGCCTGTCGACGTCTCGATCGCCGTGTACACAGTACCCGACGCTCTGGACAAATAATACTATTTCAATGACGACATTTATATAAATCATTGGTCACACTCTACTTTTTTATTTCAGTTTGAGATTGCTTTTTTTTTATTTGTGACTTACAAATATTATTTACCTGTATAGATAAGTGGATAAGGCAATAGCAGAACTTACATGGTTGAACTACAGCTCTACAAAAAGGTATAAACAGTCCATTTTTTTTTATATAAAAAATGGCCCCATGGAAAGGTCAACAATGACGAGGGTAATAAACATCGGCCCGTACATCACAGTCCAACAAAAATTATAGAATTAAAAAATTTCCTCGGATGACGATGAGTTTTGTTCGGGAAGTATGTTGGCATAGGGAATGGATTTGACTCTTAGACATGATGGACGCACTGTATTCGGTGCGCATATCAACTAGAGAAAAAAAAAAGTAAACCGGCCAAGTGCGAGTCAAGGTAAGGTAGTGCAAAAAGACAACATGACGCCCAGGCGGTTCCCATCCAAGTACCGTTTGTTGTGGACCCCTCTTTAGTTTTTACTTTTTGACTTCATTATTATTTCTTAGTTAATCCGCCATAACATTACTATTCTGTGAAAATTTCAACTGGCTACAACAATCTATTACGGCTCGAAAGATACAGCCGTTAAAAGGTAGGACAGACAGACAACGTAGGCTCAGTAATGGGGTCCCGTTTTTACCCTTTGGGTACGGAACCCTAAAAAGACGGCTCGTGACGAGAGAGAGAAATAAAACAATACATTGCTGTCAATCACGTGGGGTCATTTTGAATGGGCACGCTATAAGAATTATTTTTCCTTATTTCTGCTCAACAAATTCCTCTACTGTGCGCTAGTTGTCTCCTTTGCCCATCATTATAAGATGGACAAGTTGGCATCTCTTTTAAACTATCATGACATTTCTATTGTACTTTATACCTAAACTCGGTAACTTCGTGGTTTTCATTTAGCTTTTTGCAATGTTTATTTCTGTCAGAGCAAATAAATGCTTGGACCGAGTTTAGCCATAGCCATTAACCAAAGAGACTTACCCTTGACCAATTTTTTCCATCTTAGTATACTTTCTATTGGGATCACCAACACTAACAATAGTTCTTAATTTTTCTAATATCTCTTCATCAGTCATTTTCTTTTTCCTTTGTTGCTGCCCTGTCGATCTCCTGCAAGACAAAATATTGTTAAGGAAATCATTTTTAAAGGCTGTCTATAGGTTAAGAGATAGAAAGGTTTTTGCACAGAAATGGGCAAATAAGGTTGAAGCTGCGTGTTTATAAAATAAATACCCTTGTGGAAACGCCGATGACGTCACAGACCTTACTGAGCTCGAGTATAGTTTGGAGATCAAATTCGCTGTGACCAGTCCAAAACGTACCTCAGCAAGACGCTGCAGCTTGACTCAGATTGGGAATATTTTGTAGTTCCTGACTAAAGAAAATGTAGTACAAATTATACCCGGGATTATCACTTTACTTGATCTCAAATAAAAACTAAATATAGAACAAGCTTAAAGGTCTTCTTAGTAAGGGCCATATACCTAGTTAAAATCATGTACCGCAAACCACGTTAAAATAATATGCCACCAAATGTGACATGTATTATGCCACGCAACAAACGCTATTAGTCAATGCCGACTGGAAAGTCGAGGCGGCAGCGTCGCTCAAATGTTTTTGAATTACTCTGTTTATAACAGGGCCCATATTCTCTATCTCACACGAGATTCCATGACATAAACGCGTGACGTCGTAACATGAAAACGTAATTCAAAAATGGACTCTGTGCCCTTAGTCTCTATGACCACATAAACTTGGAATTGGCAATGTCAAGATTCCTAACACTAATGATTGTAAAACGCTAATTTTATGAATTGTCAAAATAGGAAGTGTGAACTAAGCTAGCGCGTTACGTGCGTGATTGTCAAGAGAATGTAGTATCCAATCGAAAGAAGTGTTTGACTTGGGTAATTTTGTAACCACGGTCACCATATTCTAACACACGCCATAACACAGCAACAACAGCGTGTTATATGGTTTCATACAGAATTAGGGTCTAGTATAGGCGAGGCGGAAACGTGATGCAAGGCGGACGGTGGGACAATTTAGAATGTACCTACGGCAAACCAGGAAGATTTGACATTTCCATGGCCGTTTGTACGGTGTGGCCGCTTCGACTCTGCTTTTCACTTCGGGTGAATCGACTTTAATGAAATTTAAATTGTTTGCACCATTATTATGATGAACAGGCTTAGCGTTTGATCCAAGCTCATCTGATGTTATGACGGTGAGGTCGAAGATAGTAAGCTACATACAGTAGAATCCGTTTATTATGACTCCGCCTATATTGACCAACCGCTTATTATGACGTAATTACACTACGAAGTTTGGTTTTCATATAAAATTCTTTATAAAAAAAGTCGGATATAATGACTTCCCTTACAGTGAATTGTCGCTTATTATGACCCATTTTTATTGTTATAATGACCGACACCTTCCGTAATGTTCGTAGATTCCCGACGAAGTTCGGCACGTAGCTCGTTTTTGTTTCGAATCTCAGTGAGTAATTGACACTTGAAGGTCACGCATTGTTTTTCGTTTGTGTCGTTTGTGTTTTTCATTGGATGTACTGTGAATTTTTTTAATCTCCGTAAAGCATTTACGATTGAGGAGAAAGGTGCAATAATATGCAGATTAGAAAATGGAGAATCATACTCATCTCTCGCAAAGGAATTTGGCGTGGGTCATTCGACAATCTCAATGTTTTTTAAAAACAAGAACCGCTTTCTTATGTTTCTCTATTAAAATACTTAAGTACATATTTACATAAAAAAAGTTTTTTTTTTCATTAAACGCTTTGTATGACTTCCGCTTATTATGACGTGTTTGTCAATTCCTTTCGATGTCATAGTAAACGGATTCTACTGTATTAAAATTAACGCAAACAACAAAAAACTTATTAAAATTAATGCAAGTCACAGAGGTACAATCAGTCATGGATTAAAACATGTGACTAACATGTAATGCACAAGCTAAGGCAGGTGAGGGCGGGACAGCGGCGTGACATAAGTAGTAATAGTGGACTGAGCTATTGAAGAGATGTTACAGCGGGCGGGATAAAGTCAACATTTAATGAGTAGTAGTTTAGGCAGCTTTTTGTTTTGTTTTTCGTCCCACCCATTATCAGTTTCGGCAATAAGTGTCGAAGAGAGTGACATACGAGGTGTCGGTGGAGAGGGGCGCGCCGTTGGGTGGCGGCGCATGCGGCGGTGGCGTGTGAGGCGCGGGCGCACCCGCCGGGTTCTTATTGCGGTCCAGCACCGCCGGCGGCGCCACCTCCGCTCGGCTGCAGATCTACGGAAGACAAATCCTTTCACTACTAAGTCTATGTATTTTGAACTGAAAGCCTATGGCTATTCGAAACCGCACTGATAGGTGACTTACTTAGCACCTTAGAGCCTAGTAAGATGCCTGACTGCTCGATCAGTCATCATTATAAAACAATGTTCTAAAAGACCAGTCTCCAAGATGCCAATAATGCAGTACAGCTGGTCCCTTGCGTTTTAGAATTTAGAAATAGTTGATCCAACTGAGTAGCCAAACAACTCAATAGGCGCTAATCAAGCCATCTGTTGGTGCGGTTTAGGCTTTGAACAAAACTAGGCTGATGAATTCTATCTGTGACTTAATAGAATTGAAAATGTTGACTGTGCGAGTGAGAAAGCGCTCCGAAAAAAAAAACTTTCCTCTTGACGGGATTTTGCCTTCACACGTCTTGTGCATTTGCCAGTGTCTAGATTTAAATTATTTCATAATAACAAATTATTATTAAAAATCTTCAAGGAAGACACAGAGAAGTCCAGCAAAGTAACTGACGGCCAAGTCCGAGTCATGCTCTAGTAAATAATGGAGATTTTACTAGAGGTTAAAGACAATAGTAGTCTGACTTTCTAAGTTGAAACTTACCGAATGTGTAGTAAGTGCTGGATGAGGAATGTGTGGCGGAGACGCGGGCGCCGGCGCGGGCCGGGGCGGGGGCACCTCTTCCTCCTCGATCGGTTTTGTATACTGTAAATCGGAATACAACAATAATGCGTGTTATTCTGCAAATGAGTATCTATCATGGAGAGATCAAATTCATATTACTGAATCAAAATATCATTAAATGTCGTAATTTTTTACCGATATAAAAAAATTACAGGGTTCTCAAAAATAACTGTGTTGATCTCCTTCATTTGTAAACCATTCTTTTTTTAATTTGAATGGATATACCTACGTTCAAATTGGTCTCATAAAAAATTCATCAAAATCGATTCAGAAATTTAGTTTTTAAATAAAAATAACTGGAAAAAAAATTATGTCATCCAAGTAAACAAAGTGGCGTATTTACTAATTGTGAAGTAAATTTTTTTCATTGATAATTATAAACTGACTACTTAACGTCCTGGACAATGGGTCATCTTCATACGTAATTTGCAGAAACTACTTATCTGCTTTAAATGTTTTTAAATTTTCTAGTAAGTTTGTATAAAAGCCCTTGAACATTTAGTTTTATATTCTCCCAGAGATGAGAATGCATGCTAACAATTCCTTTTTAGGGTTCCCTAGTAAACTAAGTACCCTTATAGCAGTGTTTTTCAACCTGTGGGTCGAACCTGTGGTTACAGCCTTACACGAGGGGTAGCGAGTAAAAAAAGGCAAGTGTAGGTCTTACAACAGTACAATAAAAAAAATACAATCTCAGTGAGAAGTTTTTAGGTCGATATTTATGTCTCAAGAAAATGAACATGGTAGTTTTTTAAATCACTGACATACCTAGTTTTATTATGGCCCTGGGGGGTCGCAAGTATTTTTTTACTTGTAAAGGGGTTGCGTAGAAGGGTGAAAAACACTGCCAATATGTCTGTGTGTCAGAATCCTTTTAATTACAAAAGGCTAGTTAAAACTCTGGCGAGCAATAAAAGCATACGTACAATACTCTTAGTGCGGTCGGGTCGTGAAGGCGGTGGGGGTGGCGGCTCCGGATGCTCTGTGTCAGTAGGAGTTGATGATGAAGGACTACTGGACGACACTCGAGACACTGACGATCCTGGGACATTCACAATATGCTGTTCAATATTGGCAAATGTAATATATTATGATGATACTTATTTTTGAGAGTATTTTAAACAGGAAACTTATACTTATCCTGGAATGTATATGTAAAATCTTAATTTTGTTCCAACGATCGGGATGCCATCTGTCTTTTACTTTCAGACTATCTCAATAAATATCATCACAACATGACGTTGCTTGACAACATATTCGGGCATATTGCCATGAGAAAGGCACAGACTGCTCCTGGATTTCCTATTTAATTTGGACCGGTTTTCTCTCTGATATTTCTTTACATAATGTATACAATCAAATTGAAGGAAGCCGTGGTAGCCTATTTGGGACACCGCTAGACTTGAAAGCGTGAGGTTGCAGGTTCATATCCCGGGCCCGTACCTCTGAGCTCTTTGGAGTTTATGTACGGATTTTCATACCCCTGGCTTTTCGGTGAAGGAAAACATCGTGAGGAAACCTGCATACGTACGGAGAAGGAATCCAATGGCGTATGTGAATCCACCAAGCCACACTGGGCCAGTGTGGTGGATATGGCCCAATCACCCTTTCGGGGGTATGCTAAAAATCCACCAGTCGACTGTTAAAAGGCTGATTATGATGATGATGATACAATCAAATTGAGTTTCAGATCATTAATTAAGCAGGATTGACTAGGACAGATTTGCCACCTATCAAGATTATAAACTTTTAAGGTCGAAAGTCATTTATCGCCTCAGCCCTCGACTAGCACAATCAAAAGTTCACCGTCAAACCAGTGCCTGCGCGCTGTTCACTAAGTTCCCTCGCGTTGTACGCCCGGTGCCCGCGCGAAGTCCACGCGGAGTCTCCTTGCCGTCAACATAGCGACCGGTTCGCTGAATCACAGCCAACCGCATTTTACAAAAAACTAGTGAGAAGTCCACACGCGGCGGCACGCTCGTCTCGTGCCTGCGAGTATTTTCACTTCCAAATCTAAAAGACTTTATGCCACACAGCTTAGCTCCGTTTTTTATTTACTCGATATTGAGGCGAGGTGGTTCTGGTTGGTACTGATGCGACAAACGGACTGCGACTTTTAAGCATGGATAGCAAAAATATATTTATCTATCGCCAGGAGTTAATATTTGCATTTGAAATAGTGCTCACAGGATATTCACCGCATTTTGATTTTTGGGTTCCCGATATTTTGGCGCGGTTGCACGTTCACAGGCAGATTGAAGAATATGATAAGACAAAAAGATGGGTAGATGACAAAAAGTTCGAAATGATGAGTAGACAAAACGATCTACCCTCTTTCTCAGTATTTTAATGAATGACTATTCATTGAGTGCTATTTCAAATGTAGTAAACAACAACGAAAGTCCAAAACAGTGTTTTAAAACTAAAATTGCAAAAGCACATTATATGCAACTTCCATCACATAATAACCTGAATGCGTTGTATGCATCTGAGCCGATGTCATATACTTCGAGGGAGGGGGTTGTGTTGCCGATGCGTCATACCACTTGAGGACATCTAGGACAGCTTGTGGATTGTTCTTCTGCTCTTGCTTACTAATGTTAGCTGCCATCAACAGTCGCGCCCACGCTTCTGGCATTCCCTGTTCAACAAACAGCACTGCTTGTAATCAGATCAACTTGGTTTTTATCATCTAAATCAAACATGCAGACCGTTTAGCACAGCATTTGCTTTTACATTGAACTGGCCACTGATGTTAAAATAAACATGCTAGTCATAAGCGAAATACAATAAGATAAATCTCTTTTAAGTTGTGTATGCTAACCTTCTCATTCGCAAATGTTTGATAAGTTACAAAATTTTGAAGAACTTTACATTTTTGCTGATGACGTTATCAAATATATGTCAGCTAAACTTGGTCCAAGTATTTATTTGCTCTGACACCTGCAATAACATTGTAAAAAGCTGAATGAAAACCACGAAATCTGATCACTTTCGTTAGGTTTTTGAACATAAGACTGTAACAGCTACCCATTATACATCAGAAAAAAAAACAATATGTTTTATTCAGCTTTTTTGTACAATATTATTGCAGATGTCAGAGCAAATAAATGGTTGGGCCGAGGATAACAAGTTTTTCTGATGTTTCTGATTATGGTTGTGGGAAATCAATAAAGAGGACTTAAAAGATATAGTATTCATTATTGGCAATTTTATATGCAAAGGAGCTAAAATTTGCACCATTTAACTTGAGATCAAAAATTCTTAGCCAAAATACAAATTTATTATAGCTTCATAGTATTTGAAAGAAATTCTTAACTAAACATGCTACTAGCTTTATTCATGAAGTGCTACATATATTAAGAACAGAGTAAATATTTAACATAAACAGAGCATTATCAAGTTTTCCAAATTGTTGATCAAACAATGGGAAAACTAGATCTATGATATGTTTTATTTAAGCTGTTACTTACTGTCATAGGCAGCTTGAAACAAAAGCGATAATACATGGAGCTCAATCACATGAGGTACTTATACATAGTTTTTATCCAACTCTTATAATCAACCACTAAGTCTAGTACAACCATCATAGTTCCAAACTGAGATGGTCTACGAGTACTAACATTTGGTAACATGCCATACTTATACATGGCTCATAGTCATGGCACCAAAGATAATATAACCATTTGAACGCGTGTGACGTCAAAATTTGCTTTTGAACGAGTAAGCCACGATGGTCATGGGGGTTAGCAGGTATCGGGGTAATGGGGTAGCGGGAAGGCAGGTATCTACGATTGGCCCACTCGAAAAAGATGAAAGATGCTAAAATTTTGAATCATTTCATCGCAGGGGGGGGGGGGACGACGACACCGTGAAGAACTAGCTGTCAATTGGTTATATCGCCATTGTCAGCTACAAGAAGGACATATTCTAAAGCCCACTGTCCACTGAAGAGTCGAGGTAGTGTTGCGGCATGGGGGCCGTGGATAAGTCAAATCTATCCGGTTTACTATATTATTATGTTAAAAATTAAAAGCTGAGCTTCCATACTACGCCACGTGTACATGCCGTGACGTGACTACGTCTGACATCATAGCTGCTAAACCAATATATATATATATATATACATATATTTTTTATTTATTTATTTAAGGGTCAACACACTGTATACAGCAAAATTTAAAACTAAAGAAGTATACAGAAAAATAACTAGTTGAAATACCAGCATCGTTGACCACGGATTATTTATTTACTTCTGTTTGAAAGGGGTCTTAATCTAGTGTTCTTAGCGATGATTCAAGAAATTCTGTTCAGCCATTTCAAGATTATCAGCAATTTACTGGGGATTTTAATTTTGTTATATTTATTCTTGTTATCTCTAGAAAATTAAGTATTTGGTATTGATATTTTGACCATAATGTAAACCAATAAGAGTTGATTAGTATGCCGCAACGCTGCCTCGATTCTGCAGTTGGTGTTGAGCCTCATTTCACTACACTATTGATTTGGAACATGCTTTATTTGAATATAATTATTTGTGCTACTTTTATAAATCCAACTATATCAGGGTAGATGTAATAATTTGCTTTAGGAGCGAAATACTCTTAATTGTTGATTGATAAAACTAGATTTGTATACATAGAATTTGCTACTACATAGTATTTTATTTCAATTATACTTTACAACATAATTTTAAGAAAATAAATCACAAACAATAATAATTGGTAGAATTTAAAAAGCCTTTCCTCAAATAAAGCAAAGCAAAAAGCTTCAAGGCATAAGCTGGATCTTTTTATTAATCTCTCAGGGTATTTTATAATGCATCACCATGTTTGTGATTAACTATTTCACAATCTGTGTGCTAGATACACTTGAAATTGCAATAGTGCATCATATGTGCAGACTTACTCATAACACACACTTTGTTTATGCTATATAGTAAACAATATTATGCTTAAATTCATGAATTGTATTGATCCAAAAAAGCAGTTTATTTAGTCTACACATAACTGCATAAATGGTCAAATTTATGCTTTTTGAGACTGGAAATAATCACATTTTTCAGCTTTCAGAGTGAAATGTGTCATGGGTTTTCCCTGCAACTGTATCCTATGTAAGCGATCAAATTAGTACAAATAATACGTACTGTAAATTCTCCGGTGACAGCATCAAATCCTACATGTACAGTATGCTCAAAATTTGTTGGATAGCTAATATTTGGTTTATCATTATGGGCTGTACTCTTCGAACCCTTTATTTTAGCTTTTAATGTTTTCTTTTTCCTATCGCCAGCATCATCAGGCTCTGTAACAATAAACAATTATAATGATACTGGTGACTTTACCTGAATATATCAAGTGAATGTTTCTATTGTTTACAAATAATTTATACAGTGATTCAGTCATGTAGTGGCCAATTCAATGTTGAAATTAGAGTTACCTTTTGGTAGGGGCCTCATATCAACGGAAGCCACGGAGTCACCGCGGTCTGTGCCTCGATTGCTGGTGAGGCGCACTGGCGGCGCGGGAGGCTTATCCTCATCACTAGACATAGTGACTTCTTTAACTCGTCCTGAGCACAGAAGATATACCTAAAAATCGCAATTTTACCCATAAATAGCGCAGAGAAATAAATGTTATGTCAACACAATTTTATTCATCGCGCAAAAGAACTAAGGAACATAATTAAGTATGTAGGTAAGGATTGACTAGCTTCAAACAATGCAAGCATACAAGTTGACGTCTAACATTGGAAGTTATTAATATCTTAGTAAGAAATTTGCTATGACAAGTAGCTAACAAGAAAACGTAAAAGAAAACCACATTATTACTCATGGTCGTTGGACGCGCCCGCCTCTCAAAGGTTTGCGATTGATTGCGACAAAAAGATACTGCTGGAAACTCATGGCGATTTATATCAATTACCTGGTTTATTAGGCCACTGGAATTTAAGGACTAATGGATACTACACCTGTATCACATTTCATTGGATTGTAAAACTTAAAAACCCATTATTTTAACGCAATTATCCTATTTTACTCATTCACATTTATGAAACGATAGCAACGATGACTAGAGCCGCCATTACACTATGTTTTTTTTAAATTAAAAATTTCATGACCGTGGATTCATTGTCTTTTAGTCGTAATCTTAATCTGTTTACTTGAACTTAATAGCGTCAAAAGAGTCATAGTCACAGTCAGAGTCAAGCTAAATAAGTCACGGTCAAGTCAAACTCATGCCCACCGCTAATGTCACAGCACTCACAGCTGTGGCTCGAACCCACAGATCTACTACCTATAGATTTTCAATGAGCGTGGCTAGCTCAGTGCATCTCGCTTCAACAAGGTGTGCTGCCACATTAAAATGATTTGCTATAATTTAGGGTAATTTACCTACTATGATGGGTAGTGAATCTTCAATGAGTAATTTTGGAAACATTACTACCTTTTAAATATTTATATTTAAACACTTTCTGCTGCAACCCGCGGAGCTACCTGCAATTTTCTGGGAAGAAAAGTACGTTGTCTGTCCTCATGACACACCCTATCGTCTTGATAAAATTTGACTTAGCCCATGATCTAAGAAAACAAGGTCTAGTAATCTGGGAGTGGTCCCGCAATGACGTCACTGTCCACTTGCCACTTTATTCAATCAGCTGTTACGTGGTCTATCGTCATCTCACTCGAACCTGTTGTAAATTGACATCACGACATCATTGCGGGACGCCCACGTGGTCATTTTTTCTCGGATTGCTATACCTGGCGGAGTATATTATTATACCATGACTTAGCCGTTTCCTCGTAAAAAAACGGACAGAAAGTTACTTTCGTTTTTATTATAATTATTTGTTAGGATTAGAATGTAGTACTAGAAAAAAGGTTGTGAAGTAACCATAGCATGATTTTTTATGATTAATTAAAAATAATAAAAAACAGCGGAAGGGAAGGTCCCCGCATGCAACAAACGTTTTTGTTAAACGTATTTTTGGATTTGTTCTAGTGTAAAAACGGTAATCCGTACAAGCGTCAAATTTAGCGGATTATAGTGAACATAAGTAAAACAACAAATAATAAATACTGGCCAAGTGCGAGTCAGTGACAAATTTCTGTTTACCACTAAGCTAACGTCGGGCGCGGTCGGTACTTGGATGGGTGACAGCCTGGGCGTGATGTTGTCTTTTTGCACAACTTTTTGTATTTTGTGATTGTAAAGAACCCTCGGCGCGCGAGCCCGACTCGCGCTTGGTCAGTTTAGTTTTTCATGAATGGAATTAATTATTATAACATTTCAAATAATTAGATAAATAGATAAAACTCTTTGATGTTTACAGTACAAATTGCACGAACAGCGCGTAGCTTTTTGAATCGGTTCGCCGAAATCGCCTTTTGCTTTTCCAGCTTCATAACTGTGGCCTCATTAGTAAATATTTAATATTAACATTCACCATATCCATATGGGCATAGAAGGGTGGTATTTTGGACTTTTTGCAATGTGCCAGCTTTTTTTTAGCAATGTGACAGGATCAGTTGGAAACCTGCAGAAGGCATAATTTATGTTAGTTGCGGTGGGTAATTTCTTTCATAAACTGGCAACATTCATCATTTATTTTCTAAGTGAATAATTTGATAATATTCATAGAATTAGACCACAAATCGACCCAAAAACTGACTAATTATGAATAAAATGTTTATGAATTGATATCCTGAATGTCTTTAGGTGATCGTTACAAGCGTTATTATGTTTACTTACTTGTGAAATAATATTTCATCGTTTTGTCTCTCACTGCGCTTCTTGCAGCCCAAAATGCTACAACCAAGCATTGTAGAACCATTTTTACAGTTATTACTCAGAGAAAAGACGCACATAACACATTAAATCACCAAAAAAAAGGCAATAAATAATATTCAGAAGACAAGATATAGCTGGTGTGGCTGCCAATTCGGCAGAGCAGCACAAGCGACGCAAAAATGCTAACCTTGGCAGTGATTGCATATTTGAGGCGTTTGGGGTCGAGACATTGGGAGACCTTAGGGACCGGGAGGGGAGCTCACCTCATTTTCAAAAATATTTCAGAGCGCCCGGTTAATGCGAGGCTTGACCAATATGCTGGCGTGTTTCTGGCTCAACGCATAAGCATTGCCATTCAGTGTGGTTATGCCGCCGACATGCTGGGCACGCTGCCAACTGATAGTGGGCTTGAGCATTTGGATTGTCTTTAGACTTTCAACAGTCACTGTCCATGGGCAGTCTGACTGTATTTGTAGTGTTGGTATTAGCTTGTATTTTGTATAGTTATTATAGGCACTTGCCGAAGTAAAAAAATAATTATAGTGTATTTACCAATATTTTCTGAGTACCATGGTACCATGGATGGGTATATAAAAAGTACTCTGTGGATGGGTATCACACCTTTGTCGCCGAACCAAAACCCAAAAAAAAAAAAAACAGCAGATCTATGACAGTTTGACGGCTTTCAAAATAGACATTTACATTGACATTGGAAATAGACAATGACAGTACGTGATTAAACGAGTCACAGACGAGTACGTTTTTAATGGGCGAAAAGTGCTGCCAAAGTGCGCAATTCTTACCCATTTCTAGCAATTTTTTATTTAAGATATATTCTATTTTATCTGAGTATTGATTTCATTACATTTGCATTTAATTCAGTTGACTTAGGTAGGAGTCAACACTAGGGTGTTACATCCCTTTTTTCAGTAATTTGCATAACGACGATAAGCTTCTAATAAAATTATACATAGCCATTTAGGGTTCCATTCCATAAATAGTATGATGTGATGGCAGGTATGGCAGCACTGATTGGTTCGTTCGTGGACGATGTATGTAGGCATCGATAACGAAATTTTTTATTGTGATGTGATTAAATAGAACTAATTGTTCTAATACAGTTTCTATTAATACGGACGGAGAATTAATTAGCTACTTCTCAATAATAACACAATAGCCGTAGCCAGTATTCTCAAAGCATGAGTTAAATATTACTAATCATCAGCATGGATTCTCCAGGGACCTCGGTTTGTCAACAATCATGTTCTATGACGAAGATAATATTTTTACCTTTTAAATACTAATCCATGTTTATTATTATTTAAGTATCTTAAACATACATGGAATGTAAAGGTATTGTCGATAGTTCGCTGCTGCTGTTCTGTGTGATGTGAACAGTATTCTCTAGAGATCAGGCGAAATATCAGGGTTTGTGCTAAGAAAATTTCTTGCTTAACAGTTAAGTAGGTAGATAAATTTCTTCTTTCCACAAAAATCCTGTTAAACGGCTACAAAGTTGGTCACCTTAGATAAAGGTAGTATAGTAATAGATCGTTGTTGGTCACACTGTTACCATTTTTGTGCACTATATAATTTGGTAGTGAAAGTGAGACTGTATTTTCTTCCTCTTTTTTTTAGCATCAAGATGCTGCAGTGAAAAAAAGTCCATTTGATGATTTAAGCCGGGAAGATCTTATTGCTAAATGCAAAGGGTTACTTGCTATTGCACAGAAAGCCAAGCAAATTAAACAAGGTAACTAACACCCATTATAACTTACTACAATCTGGCCTCTGGGGCTCCTTAAATCTTGCCACCACTGACATTTAGTCTTGGATAATCAATATATAGGCAATGAAGGCAACTGCCTTAACTGCCTATGGACCCAGGTTCGCGCAGGGGTCCTAGGGCCTATAAGAAAAATAAGTCAAAGTACCTAGTTTTAATTAGCCATGTATAACTCAACAGATATTTGTAAGCTGCATCTCAGCTCACGGTTCACAAACTCAGAGTCAGATCACGGATTTGACTCCCAGATCAGCTCACTTCTCAATCAACTCGGTACTGTATGGTTAGCGTGCTCTCTCACTCGCGCGCTATCTATCGCTCTTTTTTTGTCATGCATGCTCGGAATTACTTCAATTTGGCTCGTTTTGCTGTTTTTTGCATGACAGAATCTAATAGTACAGTGAGTGAGCGAGCTGGTGTGAGCTGCGAGGGAGCTGTATTTACACACGTCATTTGTATTTGTATCTTTAAATCAGATCAGAGCTGATTTACACATGGCTTTTTTATATATTCATTTAGATAGCCCGTTGGTCCAGTTGGTAGTGAACCTGCCTTCTGAGCTTGGGGGCGTGGGTTCGATTCCCACCTAGGGCAAACATTTATGTTATGAACATTTGTGTTTGTTCTATATCTGGTTGTTAATATTTTTGTATTAAGTTTTAGTTGTTAATAGCATACTTTGCGTGTAAATTTAATGCGGATGAATGTGTTACTCGGATTTTTTTACTAATAAACAGCTTCGTAATAGGCTTGTGACAGATAAAGATTTACGCTACCCTCCGAACTAGTTTAAACTGTATCTCGGACGGCAGATGTCCTCCCGTACGCTACATCGCCGATGTACATTGAGTACGACAGAGACAGAAAATAGAAAAATATAATGTAGCCAATTAGAATTGTAGCATGCCCAAAAATTTTTGACAATTTTTTCAAATATAATATGTTTTTGATATTAATAAAAAAAATACTACATACGGAAAGATAATGTTTTGAAAAGATGATTGAGTTTTGGCGCCAACATGGAAAAAAAAACATGTCAGCTCGTTGTATTATTTTCCTTAACTTGTGTGTTTTCGAGTGGTAATGTGTAATAAAGGAGGATTCTTATTTATTAAGTGCTCGTGAACGTGCTCGAGTGTGGATAAGTGATATATTGAGGTGAAAATGTCTTTTCATGTTGTTTCCAAAACTCCAGAGAAGCCTCTTGTTGAAGCCTTTACTGGGGTATGAGTTTGACTTGACTCACTTACTTTGCTTGACTCTGACTTGTTTGACTATATTTAATTAATCTTTTAATTATTTCAATACTTGACACTGGCAAATGCATATGAAATGTGACGCCAAAATCCTCAGACGAGAAAAAAAAAACATTATTGAATATTTAAAATGTAAAAAAAACCCTTAAATTGTTTACAATGTGGTTTTCTGTCTGTTAGATGATGATAATAAGACTAGCGCAACTTCAATACAAATTTCGAATGTATGAAACGGGTGCGAAATCAAACTTCTACGTTTTCTATCCTACTCTAACTTATAAGCTTGTCTACATAGGCGTCTCACTTCATTATAGGATTCGCACACGTTTCATAAATATTTTTCTCTATGGAAGTCCCTCTTCGTTTATATTCTCTTTGATGGTAATTATTATTTACTTATGTTTTTATTTTTATTTTGGAACCAACCCTGAAAACATGGACAAAAAGATTCCATAGAATTAAAACCGAGCATAAAAATAAAAGATGTAAAAAAAAAACTGAAAGTTTTTATGCGGATTCAACAAAATGTATGAAATTTCAGGGTTGGTAAAAGTTTCTCATAATGATGAGTACAATGATTTCCATGATTTCGTCTTGGTAGTTACTACCATTCCATGTAATAAAAAAAAATCCTATGCAAAAATTAGGGTGTTATAAGTTGAATCATCATGGCATTGTAGCTCGCAAACAGCTGAACCGATTTTGATTTAGCTTTTTGTTTTTGTTTTGAGAGGTTACTTGTCTTCGCTGTGATTCAAGAAAATCTGTTCAGCTATTTGTAGATTATCAGCTCTAAACGGAGATTTAAAAAAATAACTTGTTGACATCTTTATTATACCTTATATTAATATTATAGAGTCAAAAAACGAAGTGGAAAGTTACAAACTACAGCTTGAGAAATGTGAATCTGAGAAAAAACAGTATCAAGACAGTTTTACAACACTTCAAGAACTGGTGGATTCACTGACTGAGCAAAAATTAAACATCATTACTGAAGTGGACACAGCACAGAGTAAAATCAAAGCTCTAAGTGTTCAGTGTAAAAATTACGAAGCTGATCTTAATAAATATAAAGCGGATTTGATTATAAAAGATCAAGCAGTTGCTGATGCCAACATAAAGCTCTCAGACCTTGATAGTGAAGTGACATCACTAAAAAGGCAAAACAATCGTCTTGTTGAAGAAAATGAACAATTGATCAATCAGCTGACTGAAATTGAAGCTCGAACTGCAGAGTTTAATAACATTGGCTTGGAACAACGAGAACAGTTGAAGATCCTAGAAGAAAGTGTGCAGTCAGGTAGAGAATTTTTATTATTCATAGTAAAGTAAAATGTACAAAAACTAAACTTAAACTTGTCCAGTAAGTATATCTACTGAATATTTTAGTTTGAATGCTGAACAAAAAATGTGTTTGACATTTAATACTATGCATTTGAGAAGGAATATGTTTTTTAGGGTTCCATTGTCCTACAACGAAACCTTATAAGTTCGTTCTGTCCGTCTGTCTTATTTTTTTTAACCCTCTTCTTCTATTGTTATTAATACAAGTTAATATGTCTTAGTATATATATCTCAATTACAAAACTACAAAAGAAAGATAATTTTTGGGTGGCTCTGATACACGTGAAATGGGATGTTTTTTTTCCCTTTACAGCCCCTCGTGTTTTGTGTTGTTGAATAGGTCTTTTAAAATAAAAGTAAAGTTTCATATTATATCACTTTTTTATCAGGTGTATCGTATGCGAAATGTCTGCTAAAGTAGAAAAAACATGATCCCCCTGCATTTTTAAACTATTAGACATAGAAACTTTGTAACTTACAACGCTTGACCTTTATTACAAAACTTCATTCAAAATTATTTCAAAGATTTTCTTACTATTACTTTCTGAGCAATAGAGATAACACTGTAAAAAATCCTTAACAGGAACGTTCTAGCTCAATGGCCATTAATTTTTTTGGTAAATGATCTTTACAAATAATGTTTCATTTTTAGTTTTATTATTAACTAAACAAAAAAGTCTTCGTTCGTAACAAAACAGAAAAAACAATAACAACAAACATAACAATATTTTTATATATTCTTAAATAGCAATGTTTATATAACAATTATATGGCTTTGATTACGGAACCCTACCATACGCGTGTCGAAAATCACTTGGCCAGTTTTTTAAATCTTTTATGATTTTTAATCTCAAGCTTATGTGCTGACAAGAGTATGTTGTTAAAAATTACTTCAGGACTTTCGTCTCACCTTTGAATCATTTAGAAAGTACTTAGTGTTTAAGAAATATGCATTTCATTGTTACAGACGAAGAACTAAAAATCAAAGTAGAAGAACTGAACTGTAAAATCAATGAGCTAGAAACACAATTAGAAACAACAAAAAATGACAAATTGAGGCAAGGTGAAGAGTTTGAATCCAAATTCAATGAAATCACTCAGCTTTATGAATCTGAGAAATCCAAAAAGGAAAAAGCCAATATAAAATTGAGGAGTTACAAAGATAAAATACTTAAATGCGCTGCATGTATAAATCAGCTCAAAAATTCTCGGTATATACTGACCAAAACTGTAAAGGAATATTCAGAAAACATTCCTAAATGGCGAAATGATATTATCAACGCGTCCAAAGTATTAGACGAGCAAATTCACCAGCTGAACAATGAAAATTCGTCTTTGAAAGAAGAGATCCAATTATTGAAGCATAAACTTGAAAAATTGAAAACCGTACAAAATAAAAACGATCTGGAAATACAATGTTCTGAAATTGAGAATTTAGAACAAGAAAAAAAGTTATTAAGAGCTCAGATAACAGAATTAGAGCAACAGTACAATGCAGCTTCAACTAATAATATCAGTCTCCAAGAAGAAATAGCTGCTCTTAAATTAGATAACAAAAAATTAAGCGAAAATCAAATTCAAGAAAAAGATTTGCTAAGAGCTCAGCTTGCTAAAACAGAACAACAGTACAATGCAGCTTCAAGCCAGAATTACAATCTCCAAAAAGAACTTGCTACATTTAAAGTATACCAACAAATAAATGAAAATGAAAGTCAAGAAAAAGAATTAGTAAAAGCTCAGATAACAGAATTAGACCATCAATATAATGAAGCTTCAAGACTTACTATCAGTCTCCAACAAGAGCTTGCCACTCTTAAACTAGAAAACCAAAAATTAAGTGAAAATGTAATTCCTGCTCAAATCAATGAAAATAAACGACTGACAGAGCAAATTAATGAAAACATCAAAATAATAAATGACTTACGTCAATCTAATGTTGAAAATAAGAAATTTGTGGATGATCTGAAGTCTGAAAATAAAAAATTCAAAGATTTGTTGCAAAATAATTTTTATAGTGGTGCCATTGAAACTTTGAATTTCCAGATTAAAGCTCTAGAAAGTGAAAAATCTACATTAGTCAAAGAGAAACTCAATGCAAAGGATGCAGTAGTTGAATTAGAGAACAATAATAAAATATTAACAAATCAAAATATCAAATTGAATATGGATATTCAAACAATAAAACGAGATCTTGAAAGAGTTACACAAGAAAAAAATATATTAGAAAACCACCAGAAAAGCGAAAACGAAGGTGAAATCAATAAACTGAAATGTAAAATTATGACTCAACAAGAACAATTTGAGCTGCTGAAAAAAGAGTATGATAACATACAAGACTTAAATAACTTGCTGAAAGAAGAAGTGGAAACTTTAAAACTGTCTTTGGAGCAGCCAAAAGATGACAATTTGTCTGACCTCAATGTATCATTGCAAGCAGATGTTGTTAAACTCGAAACAAAATTAGCTGCTTACAAACAAGAAAATGCTTCTCTTCTATCCGAAGTAAAAGAATCACGTAATAAAGTAAAAGAGTTTGATGCAATGACTGCAGAATATGAGGAAAATAAGTCAAAGTTACAGGGTTACAAAAGCGAAAATACCGAGTTGTTAAGTGAAATGAAGGAAATTAATCAAGTATTGAAAGAGCGTGGGGAGTCTATTTCTAAACAACAAAAGGCTATCGCTGAAATGGAGAGACTAATTGAAACATTGGAAAAAGATAGAGATAATGCAAATGCTGAAAAGGATGGTTTGCTCATAAAAGTTGAAACACTTGAGAATGAATTGAAGAATGCTGAAAAGAAAACAAGTGATAATAGTGGAATCATTGAGCAGATTGTTTCGGAACGAGAGAATACTCTGAAACAATTAACTGATAATGAGAATATAATATCAGCATTGAAAGAAGAAATCGAAAAATTAAAACACCACTCTTCTTCCTCTGGTAACAATTTTTGTACAATATTTTGTTCTGATATTTTTATGTAATTATTTTTATAATGTTAGAGTTATTAAAACAATTTTAAGAATTTTTATTGATGTCCTATAGAATTGCCAAATGAAGACATGTCGACATCAACAATTTCCAAAGCAGAGGAATGCTCGAGAATGAGAGACTTGGATGAAACATTTGAAGAAAAGTAAGTTCGTTTTTAGGGTTCCGTAGTACTGCAAGGAACCCTCATAAGTGCGTTCTGTCCGTCTGTCTATCCATATTCTTTAGCATTTTCTAACTTCTATAGTTGTTTATTAAGATAAATGCTTGAAATTTTGCACAATTACAGTTTTAGTAATCTCAATTTTAAAAGCATAAAAATAGTTATCTATACTAATATTATAAAGATGAAAGATTTGATTTTTTGTTTGCATTGAATAGGCTCCGAAACTACCAAACCGATTTGAAAAATTCTTTCACTGTTGGGAAGTTACACTATCCCCGGTTGACATAGGCGTGCAAAGCCGGGGCGGCCTACATTCAAAAATTTGAATTCTGAGCGTTAGCGAGGGAATCAAAAGAGCACGAGGTGAAAAATCTTTGCACTCGAGTGCAAAACACGTAACTTTTCATCCCACCTTAGCGAGGAAATGACTAAATGAAAAAAAAAAAAACATTTGCGCATTGTTAACAGTTTCAGTCAATGGACAACATTTCATTTTTTTTACTACCTATTTTTATTAGTTTAATTGATAGATTATGAAAAAATATTGGACACGTATTTTCAGTTTTATTTTTAACTTAAAAGTTATTGTTAAAATAATTTTTAAAACATATTATAAATTATAGACTCTATGGCTGTTTATACTATAGCCTAACAAATATGAAAAAAAATTATGTCAAATTTGTCAACATCAAATAGCAAAACAACATGTACTGGGATGGGTGTGGGCACAGATAGGTAGTAGATCTGTGGGTGTGGGGATGGGTTTTCAATTACTAATCTCCAAATGGTTTTCGTATTTTTGACTCTTTGCAAAAATGAAATGTTGTCCATTCTGTTGGCGTCAAATAAACTTCCTCGTCGCTAAAATCACTCATTTTAGGTTTTTCACTTCATCACCTCGTGTGGTTTATAGTATAATAGGTTTAAAAAAAAAAAAACATACTTTACTTTTTTATCAAGTGCGAAATATGGCCAGCCAAAGTAGCAAAAATACCCCCGCCCGCCATTTTTAAACTTATAAATTTGGAAACATGCTGATAGTTCATATTAAAAAACTTCCTTTGAAAATTATTTCGAACATTTTCTGACTAAAACTTTTTGAGTTATAACGATAAAACTGTATAAAATTCAAGAAACTCTAGCTCAAAGGTCATTAACCTTTTTGTATGATCCTGTTAAATAATGTTTCTTAAGTAGTTTTTGCTAAGCCATGAAAAGTATGTGTTATGTCGGGATGATATCTTAATGATGTATATATGATGATAATCTTGCTAAGTCCACAGATCATTGTATACTCAAATTTATTTATAACCATTAACCACCAATTTCTGAACTATGAATGTGACCACAATTGTATGGCTTTGGCTACGGAACCCTACCATATGCGTGTCCCGACACGCTCTTGGCCAGTTATTCAAAGATACCTCCTCACTACAATATTCCAAAAGCGATTAAATAGTAGATAGACTGTTAGACCAAAGACCTGCTTATAGATTCAGAGCTATTATGCTTTCTTGTTACATTACACAGCAATGTCGCTTGAAAATTTCAACATATATTTTTAAATTATGTTTATCTGTAAATATGTAATACTTATCTTCTTAATATATATAATTCTTTTGTACATGTGTTTGTCACCTAAATCTTCATAAACGGCTGGACCGATTTTAATGAAATTTTGTGTAAATATTAAAATGGGTTCCTGGATGGATTGAAAACACAAGTGGACCCGTTAGGTGGCGCTTCTTTTTTTTCGGGCAGAACGACGTCTGCCGGGTCCGCTGATTTAAAGATAAATATTTCAAGTACAAACTGTAATAAGGTACTTGAAAAAATGTTAGTTAAATCAATCGAAATTAATGCATGAAAAGTTCACGTGTTTATAATGGAGTAGTTATGTCAAAGATAACAAAATTATAAGATTTCAATATGGATAGCATAAAAGATTTAATCACATATGGTATTTGCAGGTACACAAAATTAAGAATATTCGCTTTGAAACTGAAGAAAAAGTTGAATGAAACAGTGGCATTGCTCCAAAGTACAGAACAGGATAAAACTAAGCTGGAAAAGATGATCAGTGAAAGTGGATATTCCGATAAAGTAGTGGTAAAACGAGGTTCTGATGCAGCCGCCCCAGATAACAGAGTCGGCAGTGGTGATACTTCAGAAGTCCTCGAACTTCAAACGAAAGTGAACTCTTTGACTGAAGTGTCGGAAAAAGTATCAGCTGAACTAGAAAAAGTTCAAGGCAAGTAAAATTAAAAATACTAATGCCCGCGATGGCCCTAGCCTTTGATCAGGGTAGAGATTGTCTTTAGCCGCGTTTCATTTCTGAAAACCATCGTACAGGAATTCCGGGATAAAAAGTATTCCATGTGCTAATTGAGGATGTAAACTATTAACTCCACGTTATTTATTTTTCGCTCGCATTTGGTATTTTGGCCCCCCTTGCAATCGGCGCCTAGATCGACCGCTCCTCCCGCGTTATAAGGTCCTAACTAAAACATCATTATAGTTTATTGTATTTTGTTTCTTCAGCTGAGTTGAACACAAAGAGTAGAGAGCTTGCTTCAGAAATGGAAGCTCACAAGGCAACTAAAGACAGCTTAGAGAAAGCTAAACGTGACGTTAAGAAGAAAAGCGTACTAAGCCTCGAAATGGAAGACTATGAAAGGTCTCTGAAAGAGTTAACTTCGAAGATGGAAGAGAAGAAGAAAAAGATGGTCCAGGTAAGTCAGTAACAGAGAACAATAACAAAATCCAATAAGTTATTAAATAATTTCTGATAGTCTTACAAAATATTAAGAAATTAAATTCAATCACTTGTTTTTTTCCCAGATGGAATCCACTATCGACACGCAAGAGGGAACAATCACCGCAATGAAGACCCAAATCTATCTTCTTGAGGAACAAATAAAATCTGAAGAGACACAGAACAGGCTCACAAAGGAAGAGCTTCAGCACGCTATCGAGGAGTGCAAAGACAAAGACAATGTCATACAAGCCAAGAACGCTATTATACTAAAACTAGAACAAGATCTCGAGGATGAAAAGACAAAGAACGAAGAGACAGACTTAGAAATGACGACTGTCATCAGCGATAAAGAGAAAGTAATTATGAGTCTGGGTGAAGATAAAGCAGAGCTGAATAACAAAGTGAAGAGGTTGGAATTCAAATGTTCAGAACTGAATGAAAAGTTGAAAATAACTGCAATTGAATTGGCTGATTTGAAGACTGAATATACTAGCTACAAGGTATGTTATTCATTGGCTGTTAACTAATTGTAATTTGTTGTAGTGTTGTGATAATCCTTTGTCCTGGGGCCTTACGGACAACTGCTATTGCGGGACCAAATAATAACTCCGCTCAGTTGGAAAATCACGCGAACGTGAACCTTAACGCGCCCAGATACGATCTTCGGTCATTTAAACCAAACAATTAGACACGGAAGGTCACTTGAACCGAACAATTAGGGCAAAATTCAACTATTTGCCTAAATTGTTTGCATCGCGAATAAAGTTCATGTGATCTCTAACAGATAACAAGTCGCTGGTTATATAAAAAGAGGATGTTAAAAATAACTATGAATTATCTTTTTAAGGTACGGGCTCAAGCAGTATTACGTCAAAACCAGACAGTAGATCACAGCCAAGAAGAGCAGTTGAAAGAAGAGGCTGCGGCGCTTAGAGCACAGATGGAAACGATGACGACAAAGCTCAACACTGCACTGTAAGATGTCTTCTTTATGGAATCTTATTTTATTCGTAAATAGGGTTTCTTTTGACTGCCATCACGTCTAATGGTATACAAAATGATTGATTGATTAACTCTTTATTGTTTACACCATTAAACTTGATACAGCGGACAAAAAACTCTAAAAGTGATGGTAGATACCAGCGGTATATGGGCAAAACGCGCGTCGTAAGTGTTTGGTTCTCCAGATAAACATGTTTAAGCTTTATACACATAGAATTATCAGTTTCAATGTTGCGTTTGGGGTTTATTTTTTAGGATTGCCCGGGAGGGACAGTCTAAACAATTTTTTTCTGAATCTGCTCTAAGCTCAAACACGGAAAGATAAAGGAGTTGCTATTGCTGTAGCGTCATTTGCCATTTCTGTCATGCTTCTTGATAACGAACAGGGCATAGTTAAACACGACCGAGCTTAATTACTATTTTGTAATCTGTAAGCTTCAATGTTCGGTTATTTTAAAATCGTTTTCAGAATTTCGTGACAAAGAATAAGATGTTATATATTTTGAAAAAAAAAAACATATATACATCAGTGTAATATACAGCATCTCCTTATCAAATTTTATCAAAATCCGTTCAGCCGTGAAAACGCTACAAACAGAGAGAGGGAGCTACTTTCGCTTGTATAATAATTATTAATGTACTGCTAGTATGTGGAATGCGCTGCCGGAATGGGTGTTCCCAGATAGTTAAAATCTGAGTGTCTTCAAATCACGAGTGAATCGGTTTCTCCTAGGCAAGCTTGCTCCACCGTAGACCGCATCATCGCTTAACATCAGGCGAGTTGTTTCAAAGTTTTTTTAATTGATTAAATAGTTTGCTCTCGTTCGACCGCTTTTCGCCTGATGTTCAGCGATAGTGCAGTTTTACGATGGAGCACGCTTGCCTAGAAGAAACCGAAACATTTTCTAATTAAGGCTGCCTTCCGTTTGTTTATTTCCTTTATAAAAACATGTGATTGTAAAACTTTGAATATATGAAAACTAAACCTTCTTTTGTTTCATAACTTCAGAGAACAATGCGTGGAGCAAACGACCGAAGTAGAAAACGCGCGAAGGCGCGCTTCGGAGGCAGCGAGCGAGGCGGCGCGTGCGCAACAACGCACCGCGCGCCTCCACACCGACCTCACCAGGATATCGCAGCAGCTCGAGTCTGAACGGACGCAACATAAACTTCAAGTAAGGCTTCCACTTACCGTGGCTAAATAATCATAGTTATATTAGAAATGCATTTTGCATGAGGCATCATCATCATCATTATCACCAATGTTACCACAACAGCTTGACTGCTTTCCATCATCATTATCTACACTTCCATCACCTACGCTAGTTTATCAACCTCGCTCCGGTATTTCAAAGAGCTGCGTTGGCTCGGGTAGATGCTGGTAGGGGGAAATTCACTATACACCCCAAGCTCCCGTCAGTGCAGGACTTATCGCCCCCATCTCGTATGAGAGTAAGAATTGTAAATGAGAAATAATTTGTATGTAAGTGTGTATGTTTGTCTACACTCAACTTCATAGCAGCTTAACAGATTTGAATGAAATTTGGCCTAGAGGATTTGGCCTATTCCCTGGATTAACACTTCAAGCTACTTTTTATCCCGAAAAATAAACTGATACTGTGTAACGCAGGTGAAATTGCGGGGCACTAAAACCTTATGGGAGTGCCACCCGAAGTACTTTCAGAACACCAACCACCCAACATAAGTTGGTTGTGATTGTGACGTGTGACGCCGTTGTAGGTAGACATTTGCGTGGGCCAGTTATGAATTGAGTTAGAATAATATGAATGTTGTTTGTAGATTCAATCGCCTTTGTTTTCGACGTTAAATTTACGAGTATTAATATCGTCAGGTATTGTCACGTTGTCTGTTAATTGTTTCCTGATAATTATAATAATGGCAACTTCAAATCAAGAGTAAGCAGGATCCAAAATTAAGCGTGCTTCATTGTAGACCATACTTTTTAATGGGAAGGATGTTGGCAAATGCAAAGTTACTTATTTCCACAACATGAAATTGCTAGCGTTTTCATTAGTACTCATGCAATTACTTAACGATTTAGATTGGGCCATTGAAAACATCGTGAACCCATTAAAATCCATCCACTTTCTGTTCTCAGGTCTCAACCCTCACGCAATGCTACAAAACGCAAATCAGCGAGCTGGAAGCTAAGCTTGTGAAAGAAACAGACACTTTAAAGAAACAGCTGACGGCCGTGCAAGATAGCGTCAAGTCCGGTAAAGTAGCGGTTCTGGACGACGCTAACAACCAGTACATGTTGCCTGTTATACCGAAGGACGACAGCGATGGAGAGATGGACATCAACGTGTCTATGATACCCAGGGAGGAGGGAGAAGTAAGTAAGACCGAATCGCGATGGTTGACGACATCAAATCCATCTCGAGGAAATGTGGATGTTTTGACATTGGTCTCATCAGCAGAACATGAAAAGCCCTATACCCAATTCAGGATGCAAAAGGCAGGCTGTCGTTCAGTGTGGAGGTTAAAGGGGGAGGCCTATGTTCAGCAGTGGACGCCTCTGGCTGATGATGAAGGGTTTTCAATGACACTGCGTCTCCTATTTCAATGAACTGTTTATAAACAGGTGTTTTTCAAAGACTTACTTATGGGTGACATTCCACGTTATAGGCTCATTGTCTATTAACACCTGTTATGAGCTACATAATGCAATGTTTACTAACCACATTTGAACCTTTGTGTGGATACTCGTTAATTGCCCTTGACCTACTATGTTATTTTGGGGGCAAAAAAGAGCTGGCATGGTAATTAGACGAAATGTGAATGGAATTTATAATTATATCTAATATAGTCAAATAATCGAAGAGGTAATGAAGGTTATCCTCATGTCTTCTTAGGGTTTCGCGATTAAAACATGTATGTAAAAAAAACTTCTATACTATCACGGTTTTTCACTACAGTTAGGTATATGATTATTAACGGTTACATGCACCATGTTTATGAAAATGGTGTAGTAATTTCGCAGAAATATCGGGAGCTCCATCCACCCTCTTCACTATAAATATCCCGTTAATAATTAGCCGGGCGCAGAACTGAAAGACCTCTGGACACCGTGAGCGACTACTGCGTACAAAGGAAACTTAATGACAAAAAATCATTGGTGGTGGAGTCTGTGCAAAAAGAGAAGCGGTTGCTGATTTACTGTTCTTGTTTCGTTGACAACCATGCTCTGTCATTGTCAGCTTGCCAGCACTACAATTTTATTTTTAATAATTGCTAGGTGCCTACTTAGTTCTCACTAGTACTCGGGTGCTACTAGTAGGTCTACGGTAGCTCCATGTTACCTTCATAAAATATACATGCCGACTAAAATGTTAGTTCACCTTGATGCCACGACGGTTCTCTTTTTGCACAGATTACCTGCAAATAATGTTATATAACATTTCTATAGACATCCGTCTAGCTGTGACCATGCATGGCCACTGCAAAGTGATCGAAACGACAGCAATTAAAAGAATGTGAAATACACGCGATAAAATTCAAGGTTACTATCTCAACGATCAAAGTAAGGTTGTCTGGAAGAGATCGGTTTGACCGCCTTTTGTATCTATATCTTAACTTATTCTTCTTGTAATGTCATATTATTTTTACAATTCAATTCAAGGCTATGAGCAGCGTACTTTTTACTTTTTATAATTTTTATCTGATATTTTACCAAAATACCTAGGCTATGTAGGTTCTTTGGCGATAAATGTGTCGCTTGCACAATGTAAGGTTTTTTAGTACTGAACGGCACCCTAAAAATTTATGCATATTTACCACATTTTCGATTCTATAATAACCATAAGATTACCCAATATAAGCAAATTTTTAGCCCACAAAATGTATTTGTACCTACTATAATTATTATTTCGACTTGGTATTTTTTTTTAAATCAGTTACTATAGGTATGATGACTAATATTATTTTTTTACCTCAAAAAAGCTGATCATAAATAGAGCCCATCAAAGAAAACAAAATTAAAATTAGTTCAAAAATAAATAAGATATAAGCAGATATAAGCATTTAAATTTCATGCTAGACAGAGAGCGCACTATACTGAGCCGTGACGTCACGGCTCAGGAGCGCCATGCAAATGCTATACTAACACACGCTTTGTGAGAAAGGGATAGAGCATCCCCTCCCTATCCCCACCTAAAACTTTAAACGCTCATATCTGAGAGATTTATCAGCCAATTTAAATTATTTTTTTCAGTATGTGTAATGTATTTAGTTATATTCCTCGCTAAGCCGGTTATTTGTAATAAATTAAACATGAGAACACATGCCTATTAGATTTGTATATCGTAAATCTAGGGACATCTTCAGGGATTCTTCTTAATTTTAATCTGGTTCGCCAAATAATATCCACATTTTTTTTTTTTTATGATTGACTTTTACTGTTGGCCTTTTGGCCTCTACAGCTTGACCGGACTAGTTAGCGAACGCAGAGTGCGTTCGGCATAACTTGGTGGTTAAGTTTATAGGCGACTAGCACAAGGGCACCTCGAAGGTACGAACCTCGGCTTGGTACCGTCGCCGGGAGTGGGAATCAGATTTGCCCAGGCACCCCAGAGGGGGTGTGCCCTGGAGCCCTAACGGTTTGTTGAACTGAATGATTATTTGGAGAGAATCTAACCGATCTTCTAACAGATTCTGTGGGTCTACGATCCTGCCGGCGGGATCGCTATGTGTGTGTGTGCCTCTGGTAACCGACGCCTGTACCAAAAACTGAATATTTCCTATTGCTAGGAGCAGTCGGATCGGATAATATCCACAAGGTGGAAAATTCTAAAGGTAGTCTTTCTTGATCAGGGTTCAGAGTCGGCCCCATCCCCACCGCCATCGAAACCGTACCTATCTGGCGGCAGCGGTCGGTCCCCGGTGCCGCTTGAACGGTTACTGGAAGAAGGCGTGCCTGAAGACGAGTCTATGGACACATCCTCGCTCGACCTTACCTCGGAGCAAGAGATAACCGACTTGAAGAGACGACTAACGGCCACGCAGCAAAGGTAACCAATTACTGTTTTTTTTTTCGCGAATATGTCTCCGTGCGATCTCGTACGTACGTAGCCATGGTAAAAGACCGGACGGTATGAACTTGATTCCTTGGAAGATGGAGCGGCCTTTAGTATGGGACGCTGCTTACCTTGTACCGTCTCATCTTCCTGGTACGCAAAACAAAGCTAAATCCGCAGAAGGCCTCAATAGGCGCAAATATAGTAGGTACATGTGGGTACATGCTTAAGCCTTTTGGGGTCGAAACTTTAGGTTCGGCAGCCGGGAGCCAAAAAAGATTTTTAAATAATTATCTGTACGTCTGGTTGAAGCATCCCGTGATCAAAATGCTGGTCCGGTATCTTGCGCAACGCGTCAGTATTGCAATCCATCGCGGCAATGCGGCCATCATTTTGGAAACGATGCCTGCGGGCAGCGGTTTATTAGATTAGTGCTAGTTTAAAACATATTTATTTCAATTTAGTTAAGTATATTGTCATTTAATTAATTATATAACTAACTGTACAAACTCTGACTATATGTAGATCCCTTTTTTTACGATAATTTTATTTTAATTTTATTTAGGAGGTACACAAAACAGGACAACAGCTGATTAAACAGCAGAACCGATTTTGATGAATGACGGATGGAAGTATAGCGAGGACAAAAAGTTGTTGGGGTGCAACTAGTAGAGTAAAGCATAATGACGCGTGTTTGTACAGGGTGAAGCACGTGACGGTGTTGCTGTCGGAGTCGGAGCGCGAGTGCGCGCGGCTGGCGCAGCTCAGCGAGCTGCTGAAGGCGGAGCTGCGCCGCGTGCGCGGGACCACCAACAACGCGCACAACGCGCAGTACATGAAGAATGTTACGCTCAAGGTACGAGATACCTTACTGTATTTGTGTAGAGTGAAGTATGTGGACCGGAACGTAGATATTCGACAAAGAACCAGACTCACTGACGTAGCTATTAAAATATGCAAGTTGAAGTGGCAATTGGCAGGCTACATCGCTCGAAGAACCGATAACCGATGGGGAAGAAAAGTTCTTGAGTGGAGACCACGAACTGGAAGACGCAGCTTAAGTAGGTAGGTATAGTCGCGGGCATTCAGTGGATGCAGATGGGAGGCTGTCATTCAGTGTGGGGGTCAAAGGGGGAGGCCTATGTTCAGCAGTGGACGTCTTCTGGCTGATGATGAAGTATGTGACAGTGTTGCTGGCAGAGTGCGCGCTGGCTAGAATAATTTTGCAGTGCCACTTGCTGCAGCCACACACTCGACGAGTAGCTAAGGAAGTAGGCAGAGACATAGTGTGGCTGCGTTATTCGTCCTGCCGCTCGTCATGCTTCACGCGTTGACCATTGTTCCCTAGTTAAAGGATCGGCAATGTGAGAACGAGATGAAAGACGAATGCGGAACATGCGATGAATAGCGTCAGTAGAGCAGTGTGTAGCTGCCTAGGGAATAATCACGGCAACGAACGCGAGGAGCAGTGTGGCTGCAGGGTTAGACTTAGCATAAAAAAGTTGTATGCCCAACATAGTTTATCACCCTGAAGCATCAAGATGATCCCGTCCCATAAGCCCTATATTTTTTCTGGTGACATTTAATTAAGATCAAAGTGTGTTTACTTTCTTATGCTAGAGTATATCAGAACTGAGTAGTACTACAAAACAGTACTACTCAGATGGATTCCTGCAATAGGGTTTACCTAACACCGCCTACCTAAATCCAGTCACGTGACAGCTTCCGCTTGTGATATCTAACTATGCTGGTGCAGTGACTAATACTGAAGGTATCCTTCCTTGTTCGAAATGTTTATCGGGAGCGCATTATTTTATTAAGGTAAAAATACCTTTCGGTCGACGTTTCGACCATGTTACAGCGGCCGCTGTAACATGGTCGGTGAATGAACCCTGACCCTTTTTACCCCTTTTTACAAGCTTTCGTTTTCGTTTGCAGTAGTGTGGGACAAATCTTTCAACTAAAATCGTAAACCGATTGAGCTGAAATATGACATACTTAAGTTCGGTGACAATGCAATGTTATGGTACCATCGAGCAGGTCTGATGATGGAGACAGAAGATGGCCATAGGAACTCCTAAACGAAACGACGTAACCTCGTCGAGTTTTGGTTCGTTGGATTTGTCTTACCAAGCACTTTGGTCCTAGATGATAAATTTAATATGGTGGACGCCCTCAGATGCCGGACAAAATGTTCTTATCTACCATCATGATATGGGTATCAAATGAAAGGGTTTGCTGAGAAGAATACGAAAAAGCTTGTTTTGAAAAAGTATTTTTTAAATTAATAATGTTTATTACCCTTCTGTTTGACGTTTATGCTTGGTGCATAGCATACCAAGCATGAACGTCTAGTATTCGCAGATTTTTTTCCACTTCTTTTTCTATACTGTGATATCTGGCCAACTGTTTTTTATATCTTACTACTCGTTTCGTATACAGTTCCTGACGCTTCCTGCGGGTGATGAACGAACCCGGCTGGTGCCCGTGCTACAGAAGATACTGACCCTCACTCAGGATGAGACGCAGCAGGTCAGCGCAGTTGCCAAAGGTGAGTTTTTCTTTTATTTTCTGCGCCCTGTAGTTTTATTATTTTTTACAGACTTCAAAAAAATTGTGGGTTCTCAATTAGCAAATTTTTTTTTTGTTTATTATCTCAGAACTTCGTCATTTATACCTGATTTGGAAAATTCTTTTTCATTAGAAAGGATATACTTTCATATTGGTCCCATAGAATAATGTAATTTGATAATAGTATAAGATCGAAAAACTTAGCTGTAGAGTTGGCCGAATGAAAGAAAGACATTTTTTACTGTCACTTTGGTTTAAAAAAAATGCGATAAACGCTCCACCTCTCAACTCTTCAGATAAGGCGGTTGCACTATACTTGGCTTATACAATAAAAAATTATTTGATTTCAAAATTAGTTGGGAAGTACCCGTACGTAGTAGTACTGGGTTGTTTAATGCCAATCTAGCTTCTGCATGGAATTGTGAAAACTACATAGAGTCAGTCAAGTATCATAATAATTAATAATTATCAATTTAAAAAACCGACATCAAAATTAGTTAATACGCAATTTTGTTTACTTGGATGAAATTTTTTCCCTCAGTTATTTTGATTATAGAACTAAACTACTACTAATAAAAAGAAAGAACAAACATTAAAAAAAAATATAGAACCCCCCTCCTTTTTGTAGTCGGTTAAAAATAAACACCGCAAATAACTGATTTCATTATTTTCAGGACTAGATCCAAATCCAAGTAAAGGGTGGGGCAGTTATTTGCCTTGGCCGGGGGGAAGTAAATAGGTTAGAATATACTATTATTTATTTATACATTTATATGAATTCAAAATTGCGTTTAAATTTATCATTAATTAATAGTGCCTAAGCATATATATTTGTATTGTTTTTATTTTTTAAATTATCTGTGATTTATATTCTGATGAAATTGTTATTAAGTTGGTTTATTGGAGTTTTGGATATAAAATGTGAAGATACACCAAGAAACTGGATTTTGGTTTCGATTATGGTTAGAATCTACGACGTTTTAAAGAAATATTAATTAGTTTATATCTACATATTTTCGCCTTTTAGTTTTGTGCGATATTGAACGGTTTTTAAAAGAAAAATATCTAAAACCTACTGTTTTTTTATAGTAATCTATTACTGTCCATATTCACATTGTTTCATTGTTATGGACAAATAAGTTCTACTTATGTAGTCATTATTATTTCAGCTGTGGTTTTACCGGTTCCACAGTAAAATGTATGTACATAACTGCCTAGTTAAAAAGTAGTTATTGGTTTTTTAAATATTTAATTAAGAGCCCGCTCTTTCGGACTTTTTTTTTTAAGGTGGTGGGAAATTTAAAACAACCAAGCGGGCATTCTCTTCATAAATATCATTGCTAAAATGTTGGCAGATGAAATTAAAGAAAAACTAGGTTATAGTTTTATTTCATTGCAAAATGTTGGCGGATGAGATTGAAAATAATTCGAGGATAACTTTTTTTTAATTTTTAATTTTTAATTTATTTCAATTATTAAGGCTTCACATCGATAACTACATTAAAACATAAACTGTAAATATGTTATGTGTTAGTTACCTTTTAAAGGAAGCAGCATGCATTCATCATCATCATCATCCACAGTCTTCCTTATCCCACTGCTGGGTATAGGCCTCTCTTTTTCTATGCCATCTGCCTCAGTCCTGTGCTAGTCTAGTCCAGGTTCGACCCGCGATTACAGCATGCATTACTGGTTACATAATAATGAAATAAAAAATAAACAAAAAGTTAAATTAATAGCTAAATAAATTATACAAATGTGATGAGTAGAGTTGGCCATTTTAATTTGGAATTTTGATAATGTCTCCGAAAATATCTAAATCTGTACTATGATATATATTTATCTTTCGCAAAAATAAATAATATATCAACCATAAAATTGGTTTAAACATTTCAAATGTTATTTTAATGTCCGTTCGGTTTTTTAAAATTTGCATTGATCTTTTATCTTAATTTTATCTTAAGTGCGAGCGCAAAATAGCTTTGGCCGAAAGCGGGCTCTTAAACAGAGTTAAGTAAATAAAGCATTAGTTAACCAGTAAGTAGTAATTGATATCCAAATATCAATTACTACTACAGTAGATAAAATGACGACATTCCAAACACTGGCAGTTTTAAAAAGCATTTCTGGGATTCTAATTACATGTTAAATGATGTAATTCTGTAGATTTAAAAATAGTTTAATGACATACCTAATTTATTATATTTTGTAATACTTATTTAGCCAGCAATATAGGCACCTTTGTGTAATTTTTTTGTTTCAAATGCATAATAAATTACGAATAATTTCGAATTTATGATAGAAACCATATTTAAATAAATGATTTAAGAACAAACTTCATTGCTTTTTATTTATATAACTTGGATTTTGGGTAAGTAATTCACATTATACTTAGTATAGTTGAGCGGTCACTTTTGAAAAATCTCTAGTGACGCTATTAAAACAAAGTGCACATTGGACCTTGGTTTTATCCAAGTTCATCCGATGACCGATGTGTTGAGAAGAATTTGTTAGACCGTCCAGCATCCATTGTAAGTCATCCAGCGATTAAGGGCGCGGTTTTCACTCTTTTAAACAACGCTTGTAACTACAGATGACCATAAGGCTTCATATATTGTATTTAGTGGAGCAAAACCATGGCGCGTACACACAGTCGTGCGTGTCGCTACTTCTATTTATGAGGATTTTATCATATTTTTAGAATATGATAAAATTTGTCCTCCATCCTCCACAATTGTGTAATCTGTATATTAAGATATCGTAGAAATCATTTAGTAAATAGGTATTGGGATCAATTTAAAAAAACCGGAGAAAAGCATCAATCTTATTTTTTATATATCGAGGGAAATGTCCTTAATTGTATTTCGGTCTTAACGGTTTCCTTGATAAAACATTATATTTAGATATGACACCATTTTTATAATTTTAAGCTAACCATGGAAGTAGACAAACAGAAACTAGAATGACCAAAATTGCTAAATGTGGGAAAAGAGAGCTTTAACCCATTATGAAGATGTCGTCTTTAAATCTTGGGTGCGAAATTTACTCGCCATGGTTTTGATACCTTATTCTGCCCAGTTCAGAATAATAAACATGGGCGTTTGTGAACAATGTAGGCTAAACGACTCCTTGCCTCACGCCTACGCAGAATATGTTTCGTTTCCTGGTTCTGGACATACATCTCATCACCTCGATGTATCGCTAATCAATTTGGCTTTGCTGTAAGGATTTTAGAACAGCCCAAGTTTCGACCGAGTCCAAAACCTAATAGTACACAAACGCAAGCAAGGGTCCGATTGGACTCTTTGGCCATTTGTGGGCGAAGTACGAATAGGTATTCGCTAGGTACGTAAAATACGTATCAAATGTCATGAAAAAATTAAATTTTGAAATTGAAATTTGTATAGCATTCGATTCGTATTTTACGTACCGAACATTCGTACTTCGCTCACTGTACAATCTGTCGCACTGTGTGGTGCTTCGTAACCCGGCCTGTTCCGTAGGCTGAAACTCGTCGAGATTTCGCGCAAAACCGTTCGTGATAACCCTAGAACACAGCTTATAGACATGGCTCAGAAGCTTAGACCAGGTAGAAGTAGGTATCTTCGGAAGCGTGATGGGTCGAAAGTTAATAATTCGGTCAATAGCTCAGAAATATAATCAGAGGTATCGAAGATACTTTAGGAGAACCATCAAGATTTACGCTATACTGGGTTAGGCGGAAAGGGTGTATTAAGCCTAAAGGGGTCCATGGTAATAGTACCCATCAATATGAACAACTTTTATTATGGGACCAACCCTTAAATCGCGAAAAATATATCAGAAAACGGTCATACACACATTTCATACTATATACAAATGTATGGAACAAACAGCTGATATATTTTTTGTGATTTCAGGGTTGGTCTCATAGTAAAAATTGTCCATAATGATGGGTACTATGGGCCCCTTTCGGTTTAGTACACCCTTTCCGCTTAACTCAGTATAATTATATTCTTTGCTCCTAAATGAAAACTTTTTCTTTTGTACCAAGTTTTTTGCATAAAGTTATTACACTGTGTTGTAGAAACTCATTCGAATGTCAAGAGCCGAAAGAGAAAAAGAAAATACTGATAACTTCCGCTTTCCTTTGCATCAAGTGTGCGAGTTTCAAGATAGCTAAAGTATTTTAGGTTTGATTTTGTGTACTTTTCATAAAATAAACTGTAGTTTAATATATCGTGTAATATTTTATTTCAAAGAATAGATCATTGTGACTGATTTCGTAAAAAGGGAACTTATATGATATTATCGATTGCATTTCCCGGGCGAGTTGCTCACGGCGCATGCGCTAAGAAAATCACTCTGAAAATTTGTCTGCGGTGCGGCTGAAAAGGTGAGTTATCTGTTTTTATACCTTTATTGTTATTAAATTTGCCCTAAATTGTTGTATAAATCATATTCTATAACATATCTTAAAGTGTTTTGTCAGCAGGTGAGATATCTAAGTAGTTTTCATATATTAATGTTTTGTGTAAAAGGCACGTCGATATTACGCCGGCTTCTGTTCCAAATTACGCAATTTTTTGTTACTTATATGGAAAAATAAATATGCCTAAAGTGTGTTATTTAATGTTTTGAAATTCCACACAAAAACTTTACCTAGTCAAAAGCCTACTCCTCAACTCTGAATGATTTTTAAATGACTCTTTACTTCTTGGGTCATTAATTGTTTAATTTTTTTATTTATCGGTTGTTTTACCTACGAATAAATTCATTAATTCCATGTAGGTTTCATTCAGATTTCCAATAATATATGTTTTTTCGAAATTCAAAATATTGACGTACTAAGGTAATGTCATTTTGGTTTCTTCTCGTGATTCTACTTAGCAAAAATACAAGTATTATTTCACCAAAAATGCTTGTTGTTGGGTTCTTTTGGTGCTTAATAATGCAGCGTATAGTGCACATACAAAATGGATACTAAAGAAGCCCATGTGTGTCGTTCGTCAACCCGCCTCGTTAGGAGACATGCAATTATTCTAATTCTGAAACATAGTGCCATAGTACACATACTTAGACCTGTGTTCACTGATCACACGGCTTTATTTAGATCGAACTTGTCTTTGTTTTATTATAAACATTCACTGCATCATACTATGAGAGTTGTCTTCTTCGTGGCTCTACCGAAATATTGACCTATTCGTTACCTTGATTCCTGTTGCAAAATTAAGTGCCTAAAGCTTATCAAAATGTGTTACAAGTGTGGCTTGTATGAGACATTAGTCGTGCACACTGCAAATTCGAGGTTCAAATCTGTGTTGATTAATAATTCTGTGCGCTTGTGACTTGTGTGGATATCTTATTGTCATAATCGTAAACGTATACTATAAATTGTTATTTGATAGAGTTAAGAGAGGTTGTAATTTGTGGTATAGTAAAAGTACCGAGACGGGGTCGTGTTTTGCGGGGGCAGGCGTACTAGAAATAGTCTATATTTGGAATGGCAGGCCCGCTGTATTGATGTCCCGGACCTCTGCGATGCGCACGCCCGAGACGGAGCTTTCATTGAAATATTACGTTCATTTCAGTTATACTCCAGAATCAGGTGCATACGGCGCGCAAGGTCGGTGCATTTCGTTTATAGGCGTAGATTTTTTAATTAAAGTTAGGAAATAGGCGTCGTGAAAGGCTGTTGTAATGTAGGCGGCTTCTGGGGTTGCGGCAACGTTCGCAATTTATTTCATTGCGCAACAATAGAGTGTTTGGTCTCGCAGAATTCTATCATATCTTGATTTACAATGCATTTAATTGAACTTTTGTGTAGTGTTTGAAATATACAATAAACACTTACAAATTAAATGCTCGTTAGGGTGGGAAATGAATACAATATCTCTTTATTACACACCGAAATCCCGTCCGTAATCCCGTTTATTTAAATTCAACTTTTCGTTAAAAATTTATTATCTCTTGTATGATTTGGAGGTAGGTATTTTGTACCTATTTTAAAACGGTTATTGTGAAACAAAGTGGTAGTAAACTTTACTGATTAATTTTATCGTAGGCTAGTGAACCCGAGCAGTGTTAGTAAACTTCTAATTAAAATCAAACAACAAACACGGTGAAGATATCTATAGAATTTCTTAAAACGGCAGTTTCTCATTGGTTATGTTGACAGTTGACATGTTTTTACAGTTCTTGGAAATTCACACGTAGTAGGTACTAATTTTATTTCAATTTCGTCACTAATGTGAAAATTTGTGACGAAGTAGATAACTGGGGAAGGGAAGAGCCCCCTCAGGATATTGTTGACAGTACTGCTGCCTTTATTTCCTGGTAGAAAAGGGACTTCGATATTTTAACAACTTTAGTCAATATTAGCCGACAAAATTATTTCAAACAACATTACGTTGTATGCTTTTTAAGTTTTTTGCCGTGGTATTCTGGAAAGTAGTAAGAAAAGGGTTTAAAAGAGATTGTCATCAACATTGACCACAATGGTGACTTGCCTACTTACATTTACCTACTTACTATTTTCTGTAACAGAAAAGTAACATTCCGTTGCATTTGACGAGTTAAGATGGGCAAGGAGAAGACTCACATCAACATTGTGGTGATCGGCCACGTAGACTCCGGCAAGTCCACAACCACCGGCCACCTCATCTACAAATGCGGAGGCATAGACAAGAGGACGATTGAAAAATTCGAAAAGGAAGCCCAGGAGATGGGCAAAGGCTCTTTCAAATATGCTTGGGTAAGATTCACAAATTTACTAAAATACTATAAATAATGTAATCAGCAGGGGAAGTTATAATTTAGGTTAGGAAGGTATTGAAAGAGGTATTTCAATAAAACATTGTTTTAAACTATCACGTATCAGTGAACAACTCGCTGGGTTTATATATAATTATATAAATGAAAGTCGTGTTAGTTACACTATTTATAACTCAAGAACGGCTGAACCGATTTGGCTGAAAATTGGTGGGGAGGTAGCTTAGAACCAGGAGATGGACATAGGCTAATTTTTTACATAGACTTTTCATCAGGATCGTCGCCATTTTTCATCACTACGCGGGTGAAACCGCGGGGCGCAGCTAGTAATTATTATAATTTTCTGGATATTGGTTCACGGGCAGACTGAGACTACGCGTGAACATGGTGCTTTTTGATGAATCAAGGATTTGACCAAAAACTAGTATGACTAATGTCGTGGCTACCGCACTGCAGGGAATTTCAATAATTTTCAACAATACGTTATATACCTACCTACTGATGAAAGCTCGCTCAACAAGATCCTGGCTTTGCCATGCATAATAGGTATATGTTAAAGCAGCAAAGAATACTAACTATTATTCTAGCAATTACAGTATTTTATGGATCACCAGCTGTTGCCCGCAACTTCAATTTTTATATAAATTGTCAACCCCCATTTGCCTCTTTGGCCCTTTCGCAAAATTATTTCTTAGCGGACCTCTACACTCCTTAAAGAATCTACCTGCTTATCAGCTTCTTAGGTCAAGTAGTTTTCGAGATATCATGATGAGTCGCAGCCAGTGAAGTAAGTGGTACATTTCGCTTTTAGATAAAAGTATAGAATATCTTTGTGGAGTTGTAGATGAGTGGTACTAATAAATCCACTTCGAGAGGTACCTACATGGTAATTAGCCTAATTAGACCAAACAATAACAACAGATCAAATCTGCATTTGAATGGCCTGAAAGTACATAATAACAAAAAAGACATACCAGTGCCACATGGTTTGCGAATTAAAGCAGCTGGTTCCTTCTATAGCCTATACAAGAAGAATAACGTTATGGGTTGCCTCCAGGTACTCGACAAGTTAAAAGCAGAACGCGAGCGTGGCATCACCATCGATATCGCACTTTGGAAGTTCGAGACAGCCAAGTATTATGTCACTATCATCGACGCCCCCGGCCACAGGGACTTCATCAAAAACATGATTACAGGAACCTCTCAGGTATGTTGCTTGTGAAAATGAGTATAGGTATGGAGAAGCCTTTAGGATAGCGATGTCATTTTACACTGGCATGGTAGTCTCATTATGATTTAACGTTCCCTCTGCAATCAACGTTCGCAGAAAAACCTTCCTATAAGTTAGTGTTTACGTTGGTGTCACAATATGTTGAATTCCTTGAATTCTAGCTGTTGCCTGCGAAAAGAATCCCGTCCTGTATTTTTCTTACCTCCTCAGTATTTCTGGTCTCCTGGTATACTTTGTATTGTAGAAACTGGTGTGAAGGTTATTTAGTCGGGAAATTTTATATTACGCATGCAAATTTATAATATCTACCTAAAATAACGACGAGTCCAAATTATTCGAATTTGGATACATTTTGCGAAGTTGACGTAATGAACGTAAGCCTAGAGACTATGTATCTAAAAGACTGAAAATGTGCCATGCTTGTATGTTTGTTATATAACTATACAGATTTACATAAGGTACGTAACCTTTGACTCTTTTAGACTGGCCTTTAAATGTTGATCGACCTTGCTCTTTTTGATGCAAATGTTAGCTTTATTTTATAGGTAATCAAATAGCGCCAAGCTTTTAGAGATATCTCCAGTAATGTATTCAAAAAAATACTCAACGTTGGAAGAATCGTACAAGTTCTAATAACTTGTTTGTCCAAAAAGACTTGCCTGTCTAAATTTGGTGATGGTCACAACGTTTTTAAGAATAAAATGTAGACACTGTCACGTTAGCAGTTTCTGCTGCCTTGAAATGGAAACTGGCAAATGCAAAACAAAAGTCAAATCACGAAACGAATCATGTTTCCAAAATTTTGAAAGGTTTTACCAAAAGCCACACTAAGCTTTGTGACCAGTTGTGCGATGTTGTTATGTATGTGACAACTCTTTATTTCTAGTAGGATTAGTACTATTAGCCTAGTAGGTACTTTAAAAAATCAGTAACATACATCACAGGCTGGTTTACCCACTGAACAGCACGTTAGCTGAATAGTATTTACGTTTCGCTGGCACCTCATTTCTAATGGAACGCGTAGGTAGAGCCGTAGTCGTTAAGAAACTGCTATTATTTTCAAATACGGCCTAAACATAGGTCTGCTTGCATTTATGTATCAACGCAGAGTTAAAAAAGCTGATGGGTAGGGCCTCAGATCAGACAAACAAGGGAGATATGACTTAATACTATATAATATCTTTCATTTTCAAATGTCTCCATGTTTCACCTACTTTTTTCACTATCCCGCAAAAACTGTAAGTGCTGCACACTTACACATTTTTCATGCAAACTAAGAAACATGCATACCCATATGCAATATGCAACAATGAACTAAACAAGCGCGGGAAGTTCGTCTCCAGTGTAAGTGCGACTAAAAGGCATTAAGCCTGATTTAGGTCGATGCGTTTGCAACCCCCACCCCCACCTTCCTTGTTTGTCTGATCTGAGAGTAGCACTATGTCTAGATAGTTGGTCGTGGTCACGGGCGCTGGCGAGCTTAGATGATTAGAGACTTCTAAGCTACTTCGCATCGTGTGCATCATGGTAGTGGTTTACTGTGATCAGGTAGCTCATACTGGTTGTAACTAGGCGGATTGCGCCGTACTGATCGTGGCTGCGGGCACGGGTGAGTTCGAGGCTGGCATCAGCAAGAACGGGCAGACGCGCGAACACGCACTGCTTGCCTTCACTCTGGGCGTGAAGCAGCTGGTCGTTGGCGTCAACAAGATGGACTCCACCGAGCCACCCTACCACGAGGCGCGCTACGAGGAGATCAAGAAGGAGGTCTCCTCTTATATCAAGAAAATCGGTGAGTTGGCTTGCACACAGCTATAGCTACACAAGTGATGAGAGGCGAGGTGACAAATCTGAAGGACCTTAGTGTTCATCAAGCCAATAATAAGCTAAAACATCCATAACTCATACCTCAAAGGTAGACAACGCACTGACAATGCCCCTGGTATTGTAGGTGTCTATAGGCAGCGGTGACCACTTACCATCAGGTGGCCCGTAGCTTGTTAGTCACTTATACTATAAAAAAAAAAAAAAAAACCTACTTACCTATAAGAAGTTTCAGCGAGAACGCTCGTCTTACACTTTACTTATCTCAACTCTTATAAATATATACCTATATGTATATACATTTTGTGCCGTATTACAAAGCTAAAAAATTATCTTAGGGTTTCTCCTAGCAATTTTCGTGAGATTAGTCGCTATAACGTTTCGCTATAACGCTATAACGTCAACATTGCTCATGAAACAACGGTTATACCTACCTCACGTTTGATTATAAAGTATTACGCCATAGTGTTGTCATCTGTAATGTAATATTTAATGTGTAAATAAATTGAATTTGATTACAACATAGTGAACCACGGAAAGCTTGTTAAGTAGGTAATTTTGACCTACTTAGATTATTAATGAACTCACGGGAATCCCAGGGGTTGTGGTGCCTAGACTTGACGAAAATTGCGATCTACAAGCTGTTTACAAATTTGCCAATGATTTCTCATTAAGTGTTATCTCGTTCCTTTTTTAACCCCCGACGCAAACAGAGGAGAGTTATAAGTTTTACGTGAGTGTTTGATCGAGAGATGATTCATTAAAATAAGGCGAGACCTAAAGGGTCGGCAACGTATTTATATTGCCTCTGGTGTTACAAGTATCCATAGGTGACAGTGACTGCTTACCATCAGGCGGCACGTCTGCTTGTTTGCCACCAATGTCATAAAAAAACTGTTCAGCCTTGAAGTTTATCAGGTCTTTTATCGGGGGGTTTTAAAATAGTTCAATTTATACGTGTTAAATTTAGTTTTTTATATCGCTTATAAGTACCTACCTACTACCTACGCGTTTGACCACCAACTCGCCTGTTGGTAAGCGACGATTTGGTCGAAGATGAAACACGCAGACTTAGAAGATACTTTTCAATCTGACCTTGATAAGTCTTAGATTATACCTGTCTGGAAACAAGAAAGCCGGCAGTTTGTTCCGTTACTTTAACTTTATACCCACATAGTTATGTTGTCGAGTGGGGGGTATGGTAAAGTAGGGTATGTATTAAAGTGTGTGATTGATGCGGCAAGGTTACAACCCGGCGACGGTGGCGTTCGTGCCGATCTCGGGCTGGCACGGCGACAACATGCTCGAGTCCTCCGACAAGATGCCTTGGTTCAAGGGCTGGACCATCGATCGCAAGGATGGGAAGGTTGAGGGGAAGTGCCTCATTGAGGTACTAGACTTTGTATTTCTTCATATTTAAAATTAGTTTTTTCATTTCGTAGCCTTCTAATTCCAAAACGTGCAATAAGCTAATCTTTGCCACCATATTCTACAATCTCAAACGGATACAATATTCTTTGTCAACTTCTTGTTGGCGAGAAGAGAAACCTCGAAAAACACAAAAGATATTTTCGGTATAATTTGACGTTTGAACCTATCTTTTTCTGGTCTATATCTGAAACTAACTAACGTTTGAAAAGCTAATAACTTATGCTATAAAATGATCTATCAACTGCTCGCTGGAGAGAAAATGTCGAATGAAAACGAGTCAATTTTTAATAGGTTTTTTATCGCGTATAAGGAAGTCAGCGTTTGACCATCAACTCGCCTGTTGGTAAGAGATGCTGACGATTAGCTTATAAGGCGTATCTGCAGAGAAAGATTATTTTTTCTCAGTGACTTCATTACAGAAGATGGGTTCCTACTCTGAACACTGAACAGTTGTCTTTATTACCACACGCTGCTATTACGGAGCCACAGCATTTTGCATCTCCCGACCTTAAATTTCCCGGGTATTTACCCATCATGATGGTCTGCAGGAGAAAATACCTATCATGGCGCAGTACGTGACCGATATGCATAGGAAGATTAGACTATATCGAATCCTGTTTCTCTGTAGGCCCTGGATGCGATCCAGCCTCCGTCGCGGCCAACCGAGAAACCTCTGCGGCTGCCGCTGCAGGACGTGTACAAAATCGGCGGCATCGGGACCGTGCCCGTCGGCAGGGTCGAGACTGGCATCTTGAAGCCAGGTACTAGCATAACCATAATCAACCATTTACTAGTCCACTGTTGGTCCTAGGCCTACCCCGAAAGGGCGATTCGGCCATAATCCACCACGCTGGCCCAGTTGCGGGTTGGTGGAGTCACACACGCCATTGAATTTCTTCTCCGTATCCGTATGCAGGTTTCCTCACGATGTCTTCCTTCACGGAAAAGTCAGTGGTATGAAAATCCGTACATAAACTCCAAAAAGCTCATTGGCCCAGGCCAATCGCAATGGGCCCGGGATTTGGATCCGCGACCTCACGCTTTCAAGTCTAGCGGTCTCCCAAATAGACGGCTAAGTAAACCGTATAGTACGTAAGTATATAAGTACTACAATACAATACTTTATTGCTTTATTGGTTACCATGCAATGCATCGACTAGAAGGCTACCAGCAAAACAACCGGAGGGTAGACGCCCTGTGAGCTGCACTTAGGGTAATGAGTCGACCCTTCCGCTACCTTCCCGACTCCTGAGAGGTGGAAGATCTGTCAGCATGAATTCAGGAATTACGTATTTTTAAAGCTTTTATATTACTTATCTTTTAAATCTTGCACCAAACCGATTTTTGGTTGAAGGTTTTATTCCAAACAGGTTTTAGGAAATAAATGCCCTTGTTGTATGTTCCCTTTATTAGTAACATTATCGTTATCTAGTCTAGTAGTTTGAAAGCATATTTTTTTCTTTATAATTCATTCTATTATAATGATCTTATAATAGAACGTGAAAAACAGGTAGGTCGTTTTGACCTTGAAGCAAGTTGCAAACCGGAATCGCCGAACATATTTAAAAATAAAGCTTTCGCTATATTGAATGCGACTGGTTGGCAACAACTTTGTGTCTCCATATCAGAACATGTAGAAAAAAACTGTTGTATTTTAAAATTAAATAATATGCTTGCTCTTGACCACCACTTCGCTTGATATTAAGCGATGATGCGGGCTACGAATGCTACGATGGAGCACGCTCGTCTAGAAGAAACTGATTCACTCGCGATAGTTGGTAAAAAATATATTTAAATGGCTAAACTATTGGTGCTCCCTAAGGACCCTAAGGACTTAGGACCAACAGTTTTTTTTGGATAATTTTGTGAATGATGAGACGGCCTTGCCATCAGGTGAACCACTTGATTGCGCAGGTGGGCGCATGTCATCAGGCAGACAACTTGATCGTCTCAACAGTTACAGTACGAAAGTGTACTATTATTTATTCGATGGTACGATCTATAATTTTCAACAGACTTGAAAACGAAAGGTTCTTTTCTAGGGTGTATGTTACGCGATATCTTCGCCGATTGAGAATCTATTTAAATGATTCTTATTTAGGGTTCCGTAGGAACAAGGACCCCGTTTTATTGAAAAGGCTAACTCTTGAGTGTAGTCTTATTTAAATTTGTAGAAAATATTCTACCTCTAAGGGTGAAAAATTAGGAAATGAATCCCGATTATTGAACTTCCCACGTGGAGTCAAATGCAATATTTTTTTCACTCACGATGTATTGATTTTGTTAATGGATCTAACAAGCGACGGCGTTATGTAAGCGTGTTATGATGCAGGCATGGTGGTGGTGTTCGCGCCGGCCGCCATCACGACTGAAGTGAAGTCTGTGGAGATGCACCACGAGGCGCTGCAGGAGGCCATGCCCGGCGACAACGTCGGATTCAACGTTAAGGTACACCGCACTACTTCCTGATGCATATATACATTATTATACTATCGAAAGTTAGCAATTCGCCTTCCTGCGCGAAAAACTTCCCCTTACTTAGACCCCAAGCACACCATTGCGAAATTCGTTATTCATGTGGGAATCACGATAACGCCATGCTGTGCCCTGCCACATGTCCGGTTTGCCTCGCTGACATTGACTGACATACCAGGTAGACCTTTCCACAAAGTGATCATATAACATCCCTTTAATCATTAAGCCAGGATCCCATTTCAGGATAAGCATACCTGTTTGCTTACCTGGGGTGTAGCCGAGTTATGTAAGATTGCACCCACTTAAATTCCCTCGCTGACCGGATTCTGTGCTAGGCGGAGAGCATGGGGATCTCCATAGGAATACGCATCGGTACCTTCCTGGCGCGCTGCCTGAATCAGAACTCCCGGGAAATGCACAGAGAATTGCCGCTCTTTTCCTTTACAATGGCCATACCGCGTCGTTGTCTTCCTTAGGCTCACTTGAATTGGGGGGTCAGATCCCCAAATCTGACCCTTTAAGTCGGCTGTTACGACAAGCAAGAGATGCCGAAGCAGTATTCTAAGACCCCGACTCCAGGGATAAGTCTAGGCATACCGAGATACCTATACCTCTTCACAACTACGTACCTACCTCAGTCGCGATGTTTTGACATGAGCAAATAAACATGCATAGGTATAGAGACACACATTAATTATCTCATCAAGTAGGTAGGATTTTCACTAGTTCCACAAAAGAACAGTCACATGTGTGACTGATAGAGGAATGTTGTTTTTAACTAGAGAACATTTCCTGTAAACCTTATATTTAGATTTAGCTCAGTCTAGCCTGCCTAGCCTTTCACTCAGTGCCGTATCGGAAGTGACTTTAAAATTAATTCTGAATGTCACATTTATCATAATAAGCTGGTTGCCTTGGAAACATGTCTTAGCTCTTCCTGTGTTTTTTCACTGTCTTGCGAAGCTTAAAATTCCCAAGAATTCTCATAACGTTGATTTCTCAAAATGTTGTTTTTTTTAAACTGTCTCGAAAGTTAGTGAGGTTTATCATTTTGTCTATGGATTTATATGTATAGGCGTAGCGTAACGCGAAATTCCAATGGATGTGTTGTTTGCAGAACGTGTCTGTGAAGGAACTGCGCCGCGGGTACGTCGCCGGAGACTCCAAGAATGCCCCGCCCAAAGGGGCCTCCGACTTTACCGCACAGGTAACTACTAAATAGGTTTCTCCGCTATATGCGTGAAAAAATAATCATAAATAAATTTTTTTAAACATTTTTCATGCAACTGAATACCCAGACCAGGGGCCTTACGGACAACTGCTATTACAGGCACCTAGTCCGCTCAGTTGGAAAATCACGCGACCTAAAACCTTATCGCGCCCAGATACGGTTTGCGGTCGCGTGATTTTTCCAACAAGTGCGAGTTGGACTCGCACACTGAGGGTTCCGTACCACCACAAAATACATAAATTAACAATAAAAAAAACGACTTCAAAATTAGTAAAATATGTGATTTCGATACGGTGAAAGAAAAATGAGGTCATCCAAATTAACCCAAGTATCAGTTATAACTTTGTAATGAACAGAAATTTAACACCGAATCGAACAAATTCAACTGGCTATCTATTACGGTTCGAAAGATACAGCCGTTTAAAGGTAGGACGGACGGACAGACAGACAATGTAGGCATAGTAATAGGGTCCCGTTTTTACCCTTTGGGTACGGAACCCTAAAAACGAGCCGAATTGAGAACCTTCCTCCTTTTTCGAAGTCGGTAAAAAATAGGGATAAAAGGGATTAAAATAGTCTCGCAGGAGATGTTTAAAAAAATGGTAAAACCTTAGAATAACTACTCAGAGAAGTTAAGTTTCCAAACAACGCCTTCTCAAAACGTAAGCTACAAATTCGCTTTGTAGCTTACGTTCCGATTGGTATTTTAAACGATTTAAGCAACAAAATTAATGGATTACCTGTGGAATGTCACACCATAACTCTTATGCTGCTTTTCTGATTTGTTGTGGTACGTTTTCACCGCGCAAATTGTCATAGTAAAATTATATTTTTTTTGGAGCCATATATGACTACATTTGAATGGCTTAAATTTTGCGAATGTACTTAGTTTCTATGTGTAGTTATTCTAAGGGTAAAACCTTGACCATATTCTTAATATAGGCAAATATGTTTGTGAATTTTGTGATTTTGTGATCCACTTATCGAGTACGTGAAATTCCTGCGAATGTATTTTGTATTTGTAACCAGTTTATCTGGCGGCCTTGAAATAGCGGCGCTGTAATGACTCGTACTTACGTAGGCTATAATGGTTCGTATGCTCAAGTAAAATAGAAATTAGGCAATTAAATTGCACGAGTATATCTACACAATCACGACATAGTATCACGACCGCAAACTTTACACCACACTCCACAGTAAGGGCTTAAATCTGCGCCTAATTTTCTTGAACAACTTTGACCCGCCAAAACATAAAAAGTATTTGATTAATTGATAGATTTGTTTTATTTATTTGATTATAGGCGAGCAGTAGTAGTATTTGTTAAGATTATCTTCTTCATTCTTATCCATCTGTCCAGTTTGTTTTTAAACGCATTTATTGATTTCGATGCGACCACATCCTCAGGCAACCACTCTGTTGCTGAGGATGGGGTGAGCAGTGTTGGTCTGTGATAGCGCAGGCCATAGTAGAGTTTCGTGGCGTTTTTTTAAATTTTTTTTTTTTATCTTACTAGTTTAATCTGTTGACTAAAAATGAATTTAAAAAAAACCGTGTGCGTGCTTTGTCTACTTTGTAAACTAAATGCAACTAAAGACATTTTCCATAGACATAGAAAGTGTACTAATTGATAACTGGCTATGAACTGCGATATAGTTTACCCAAAATTTTCCGGAATTTTCATTTTATGTCCTCGTTAAATGGAGAATAATACAAATACAAACTAATTTATTGTCGTTAAACATACATGCAGAAAAAATAAGTAATCCTGCCTGCTGCTTTAGCGTTAGCTGTGATGCAGCAGACAGTGTCTTCCCAACAATAAGAACAGTTACAATAAGTATAGTAATAATATACATAGACAATTCAATAGAAACTAAATGCAAAATAAAGGCTACATAAATAATAGTTTCTGCACTTTGCCCCGAAGTAGATAGAGCCTTGGAAAATAATTAGAAAAGACAGACGATGCTTTATATTTCCATATCAAATTCCATTACGAACAACAGGTACATTGGAGTCCCGAATTTCATAATTTTCGCATGTATAGTACAGGGGTCTTACAGCTCCCTTATTAGCAAGTCTCTTTAGGTGATTACGAGAAGTTGCACGACCGCAAACCGCACTTCGGCGGTTCAAGTACGCGTGATGTTCCGCACTGCGCTGCTTCGAGGCCCCGTTTATGTAACTTAATGGTATTGTGTGTAGGTGATCGTGCTGAACCACCCTGGTCAGATCAGCAACGGGTATACGCCTGTGCTGGACTGCCACACGGCGCACATCGCTTGCAAGTTCGCTGAGATTAAGGAGAAGTGCGACCGCCGTACAGGTATTATCCATATTCAACTTATATAATACTAGCTGACCTGACAGACGTTGTCCTGTCTTAGAACTGTCAACGCACGAACTGTCACAATTTTGACACGCAAAGTCAAAATTATAAATCTTATTTTTTTACACCTTGGGTTACATTATTGGAGTTTTAGTAAGGATTCCTATATTTTTTTTAAATATAATATAGCCTATGTTACCCGGGGATAGTGTAGCTTCCCAACAGTAAAAGAATTTTTCAAATCGGTTCAGTAGTTTCGTAGCCTATTCAATGCAAACAAACAATCAAATCTTTTCTCTGTATAATATTAGTATAGATAGTTACACGCTCTTCTTAACATTGTTATGAAGCTACTTACTAAACGGGGTGACGCGATGAGCTTAAAGTGTATGTTGGTCTACGAGTCTACCACAAATGAAAGATGCCACTTCTAAAGCCATTGTGCGACCTCATGCCAATCGAGTAGACCAGTTTCCATGGCGTTAGAACAGCAGTACTGGGGTACGCCCGAGAGTCCGTCTCACCAAAGAAGTCTCGCAGACGCGGCGCTACACTTATGCGACGAATGCACTTCTTCTGTTTTAGACTTGCCAAATATTCAATTAAAAATAATTTTAGAATTAAATTATAATAGATTAAAAAAAGAAGAAGTTCCACTTTTTTCTGTGGTGGAATTAAATCGGCCGGTCTCAAATGAGAGTGGGCGACCCACGCAAGCCGAATGCACCCAGATAGAAGGTCTCCACGGAGTATAGGAGCCAACGAACAGTCGAGCTCCAGGTCACCTCCGGAACCTTCGGTGCGACGAGCTCGGGATGTTTAAAAAAATTGGTTGGTTATGGCCCAGTACTGAAACCAGTGAAATGAATTGGGGGAGACATTTGCCCAGCAATGCGACAATACAGGTTAAAATAAAAAAGTAGTTCTATAAATTGCCGAGATACATCTCTCGTGAGAAGGATCAAGGACTCTACCGGGCAACGTCCATAAGGAGGCCATCCCAAATACGCTCTCTTCCTCCCGTACAACAAAAATACATATCTAGTTGCTACAATATTCAATGTTACCTAAAACCTTCATAAAATCTACTATTACTTGGCTTTTTTTTGTCATGTTTTTTTAGCACCTTTGTATTTTAACCATAGATACGAAAGCAGTATTGTTTTGAGTCGAGTGTCGAGTTGCAGTGACCATTATAGTTATATTTGTGCAGGTAAAACGACGGAGGTGGACCCGAAGTCGATAAAGTCTGGCGACGCGGCCATCGTGATGCTGGTGCCGACCAAGCCTCTGTGCGTCGAGTCGTTCCAGGAGTTCCCGCCGCTCGGCCGCTTCGCCGTCAGGGACATGCGTCAGACTGTCGCCGTCGGCGTCATCAAGGTAATTATCTACATTCATTGAACTTTGCCGCAATTCACACATTCCCTTTATCTAACTTCGCGTAAATAAATCTCAACTCGCCTTACTAACATTTTTATGTAATTGGTACTGCTCGCCTCATCTACCCTAACATCATCTCAACTCACATAACTTCGTGTCCTCTCCCCCGTCCCCCCTTCTATTTTGTTGAGTAAATTATTTCTTTTAGCGATAAGTCCGCCACTTGTGGCACTAGCTTGTAAGTTTTTCTATCTGATTATAATTTTTATTTCTGTAAATACAGTGATTCTATCTATCTTCACCTAACTTAATTCACCTCGCCTGACAAATCACTCTATGTAACTCATTTCATGTTATTTGTGGAGCTCTGTCGTCATTTTGTTTATTTTAGTTATGGTTTATCGTACTGGCTCGAGGTCCTGCAAAACTGCAAACTAAATTAAATTGTTACAGAGCGTGAACTTCAAAGAAGTAACCACCGGTAAAATCACCAAGGCGGCCGAGAAGGCCCAGAAGAAGAAATAACTATGGGGCACCTTTAACAAAACACTGTTGCCGCCGACCGTCGCCTGCGAGGACGCGACCTTTGAATCTTTAGTCTCTAGTAAGTTGGTAGTCGCGTCCTCAGAGGACGGAGCGCGGCGCGCGGGCAGTGACTCGGCGGCGCGCTCCCCGCCCGCGGTCGGCGGCGCCGCACCGAGCGTCTCGCGCCGCCCTCGAGCGCTCGCCTCCCTAGCGCCTCCCTCTAATCGGAGCTTCTTCACTGGCCACATCACTCTCGCCCAATACTTATGCATTTATCGTAGCACGATATTAAAGGTAGTCGGTTTTAGTTACGCTTATGTCTTAAGTTTATATCTTTGTGATTATTTTAGTCGTAAGTTACTCGTCGAGTATGAGTTTCCGCATTTGAAAGCTCGCTACGTTTTAATTTTTCATCGCAAAGAGTTTAGGAGGAAAGGAACGGAATGGTTATTGAATTTTTAAACCATTTTCATGTTTATTAACTGTCAACTGTAAAATAACTAGTGGTTGTACTTGTCTGTATGTATCTGTAACTTATTCATATAAATATTCGTAGATGGGTACAAGCTAACGGTTGTATCCAATCTCAATGACTTTGTAAGTATCCTTGTTTTGTTGGCACTGAACTTAATTTTATAATTATTATTGTTATAAAACAAAAATTCAGTAACATGTTATCGCTATAAATAGCATTCCTAGTTAGTTGTTTAGTTTAAGGTTGAAGATGTATTGTTAATTAATAACTGAGTTCAATGTAAGGGCTTTGGTTTTAAACCTACCCTGCAGGAAACTTGTATTGAATAAAGCGTTAAAAACGTTTTAAAGATATTTTGAAGACTTTGTAAATTATAGCGACTTTATTTTAGTTTTCTCTCTGTTAGACAATCGCAAGTGGTTTGAATATTCAACTTTGGTCATATCCGTTAGTTTTCTCTTACCTTTTGTATACCTATGTTTTCAAAACCTGAATCTCATATTACCTAGGTACCTATGTTTTCAAAACAGGAATCTCATATTACGGAATTTATCTCATTTTCATTTTAAGCTAAATGTATGTTTGTAATCTTTCAGTAATTTTGTAAAAAACCGTATCTTTTTAGTCCTTATAATAATAAACGAAGAAGTTCGATATCGTATTTTCTATATGTGCGACAACGTATTCCCCTCCCTTCTTATAAATAACATAGTTATAACTTCAACTGGCTATTCCTTTTCGAAAGATAACAGCAGTGTTAGGCATAAGGTAGGACGAGTATGATGGAACCCTAAAATCTATAACTAGCTGCGCCCCGCAGTTTCACCCGCATGATGATGAAAAATGGTGATAATTATGTTGATGAAAAGTAGCCTATGTCACTCTCTGCTGCGTAAAAGAGGAACAAACACATTTTCGCATAGTATGTGACATCACAGATATACACAACCAGATCGGCAATATATTTTAGTAAAAGAGACAACTTGATATGGCTCAGCACAAGTACGAAAAGGACATAAATAGATTTTGTTGTCCTTATCGGCGTGACCTGTTTTTGGTACCTCAAGTGTCAAAATCTGTTATAATCAGTGACAAACAAAACGGGTCTGAATATTATTTATTGCCTTTTTTGGGTGATTAAATGTGATAAATGCGTGTTTCCTCTGAGAAATAATTGTAAAAGATATTTTACAATGGTTGGTTGTAGTATTTTGGGCTGCAAGAAGCGCAGTGAGCGAAAATACGATGAAATATCATTTCACACGTAAGTAAACATATAAAGCTTGTAACGATCACCTAAATAAATTCAGGATATCAGTTCGCAAATTTTTTATTCATAATTAGTCAGTTTTTGGGTCGATTTGTGGTCTTTTCCAGTGTTTTATCAAAAAAATTACTTAGAAGAATAACAATAAATGTTACCAGTTTATAAATGAAATTACCCACCACAATTAACATAAATTATTCGTTCTGCAGGTTTCCAACCGATCCTGGCTTACGAATAAAATGGATCAGTGCTACTGGTCGTGAAAATTGGGTGCCATCAAAACATGCTAGAATTTGTTCGAGTCATTTCAATGCCAAATCCAATATCAGAAAGGGAAAAATTAATTATTTAAAGCCATGTGATTTGTACCTTAATTTATTAATTTGTTTTGTTGCTTACTATTTTTCAGATTATCCTTCCATCCCTTTTACCTAGGATATTTTTTATTTTATTTTTAACACCATGCAGACGAAGTCGCGGGCTCCAGCTAGTTATTATTATAACACACTGTAAGGTACTTCCTACTTACCTACATCTTGAAGGTTGTAGTTTTTTTTATTTATTTTTTATTTTTTTTATTAATGCTTCACATTGATAACTACATTATTACATACACTGAAATCTTATAAATGAACTTAGCTAAATGTGTTACCTTTTAAAGGAAGCACAGCATGCATTACTTGTTTCTTAATAATTAAATAGGTACATATTAATATGAAATAAAAATAATGAAAAAAGTTAAACTAACAATAATAAAATAAATTAACTAAACGTGATAAGTGGGGTTGGCCATTTCAGCCATGGATAAGTTTAATTTAATTTTGAATTTTGATAATGTGTCTCCGAAAATATCTAAATCTTTACTATGATATGTATTGACGAGTCTACTTATTCTTGGGACTGGTGAGTTGGCCCCCAACACAGTTCTGCGGTATATAGGAGCAAACGGAGCTATGGCTTTACGCGGATATTTAAATGGTACTCTAAATTTAAATTTGGTTAAAAGATTTGGACAGTCGATACAATTGTGTAGTAATTTATAAAGAAAAATTAAATCTAATTTAATTCGGCGATCTGCTAACATTTGTATATTAAAATGAGCTAGCCTTTTATCATAAGAACGGATAATTTTAGCTTTTTTTGCAGAATAAGCTAACTGCCACAAAAATCTTTTTTGTATTCTTTCTAGCCTTAAACAATGCACGGCATAATGCGGCCACCAGACCGGACAACAATACTCTAATACGCTACGAACTAGGCAGTTATATAACAAAATCTTGGTATCAGGTTTATGAAACTCTTTGCTATTTCGAATAACAAATCCCAACATCTTTGAAGATTTCTTAGTAATATGGTCAATGTGGGGGATAAACGTTAATTTTTCATCAAATGTTACACCTAGGTCCCTCATTGTTTTGACTTTTTTTTAACTCGGTTGTTCCTATTTTATAATTCGCATTGATATTATATTTTTTCCTACTAAAAGTAATTTGACAACATTTATTGGCATTTAAAATCATTCCATTTATCTCGCACCATTTATTAAGACTGTTCAGATCATTCTGCAGCCTTTCGACATCTTCTACAGTATTGATTACTTTTAAAATTTTAAGATCATCTACAAACATAAAAGGAGTGCTATGAGTTAGTTAGGCAAGCCAAGCACTACAAAGTGCCCAGCCATCATGCTATGGTTACTTCACAACCTTTTTTCTAGTACTATATTCTAATCCTAACAAATAATTATAATAAAAACGAAAGTAACTTTATGTCTGTTTTTACGAGGAAACGGCTAAGTCAACCTTAACAAAATTTGTCAGGACGATAGGGTGTGTCATGAGGACAGACAACGTACTTTTCTTCCCAGAACATTGCAGGTAGCTCCGCGGGTTGCAGCAGATAGTGTATAAAATATAAATATTTAAAAGGTAGTATTGTTTCCAAAGTACTCATTGAAGATTCACTACCCATCATAGTAGGTAAATTACCCTAACTTATAGCAAATCATTTTAATGTGGCAACACACCTTGTGGAAGCGAGAGGCACTGAGCTAGCCACGCTCATTGAAAATCTATAGGTAGTAGATCTGTGTGTGACATATTATTATGTGTAGTCTGTGGTCAAGTGGCAACATTAGTCCCAGGTTTGATAGTTTTCGAAAACTTTTTTGTTTACGTATTGTTCCATACATTGCTGGGCTGAAAGGTATTCGAAAACTTTTTTCGTATTAGAGTGAAGCAATCTATAGCGCCGAATACTACCGATTTTAGTTCCTCCGCGTTTCCGCTGGAGGCGCTTTACTAAAATGTATGGAACAATACGTAAACGAAAAAAGTTTTCGAAAATATCAAATCTGGGACTAACCCACGGAACACTATTACTCCTAGCGGAGGACTAACCCCTCAGGTGCTATTGCTGGAGTTTTGGCGCCAGCGTTGAAAAATCATGTCGGCTTGTGCTATTATTTTCCTAAACTTGTGTATTTTCGAGTGTTAATGTGTATTAAATGGGGAATTATTATTCATTACATGCTCGTGATATAATAAGATGAAACGTGCCTTTTCGTGTTGTTTCCAAAACTCCATAGGAGCCTCTTGTAAAGTCCCCATCACTTTACAGGGGCATGAATTTGACGTGACTGTGACTATGACTTGTTTGACGCTATTAAGACTATGTAAACTGTTTAAGATTACGACTAAAGGACAATGAATCCACGGTCATGAAAATTTTAACAAAAAAAAAATGCTATTTCTATGGAGAGTTTTCGCGCCAACGTGGAAAAAAACATGTCGGCTCGTTGGATTATTTTTCTAAACTTAACATGAACAGGCGGTATGGCCTTAAAGGCTTTAGCCTGCCTGATAGGCGAATAATAAAACAACAAATGTAAATTGTCAAATCAAAGTGTCAAACAGCTGTCAAGCTGGCTAGGACAAGTCACAGAGTACTTTTTATATACAAGTTTCCTCCTCGCTCGCTTTTTGTTGCCGTATTTACCTTTGCTTTGCGGATAGCAGCGAGCGGTCTGTTGATAACGAAACACGATGACGTGTGCCTTGCCGTAAGTGAAAGTAACATATTAGTGGTAGGAGTGATACGTGCAGGCCTTCAATATTAGTCGTGTTTTCTGAGGACTGCAGTTTCTCGCGAGCCGTGGTTCCGTTCAGTCGCTTCTGTTACCGATTTGAACCGTTCACAATGTGTGGAATTTTCGCGTACATCAACCACTTGACGCCTAAAACCCGGCGTGAAATTTTGGAGTTGCTGGTTAATGGACTGAAGCGCTTGGAGTACCGCGGCTATGATTCTTCTGGTGTCGCCGTAGATGCTCCTGATCAGAAAGACATAGCTGTAGTTAAGCGACGCGGCAAGGTCGCCGCTCTAGAAGAGCTGCTACAGGAACGCGCCAGTGAACTCCTTGTGGAGCAGTGCGTGGACTCGCACTGCGGCATCGCGCACACACGTTGGGCCACTCACGGAGAGCCCAGTGCCGTCAACTCGCACCCCCAGCGCTCCGGGGAGGACAACGCCTTTGTTGTTATTCACAATGGAATCATCACAAACTACAAGGAAGTCAAAACTTTCCTGGAGAACAAGGGCTACGTATTTGAGTCCCAGACTGACACTGAAACTATTGTCAAGTTGGTTCATCACATCTACCACCAGCACAAGGATTACAACTTCCAGGAACTTGTTGAACAGGTAATCCAGCAATTGGAGGGAGCGTTTGCTCTGTGCTTTAAATCACGCTATTTTCCCAATGAATGTGTGGCCACACGCAGAGGAAGCCCTTTGCTCGTGGGAATCAAAACAAAACGCCGTCTATCCAGTGACCATGTTCCTATTATGTACACAAACAACAAAGCCACTCGAGGAGTAGTGCCCTCAGTACCACGAGTCAACAGTCATGCTCACTTTGAACCTGAAGAGGAGAGAGATGTAGAGTACTTCTTTGCTTCGGATGCTTCTGCAGTTATAGAACACACCAACAAAGTTCTTTACTTTGAAGATGATGATGTAGCCCACATCAAGGATGGCGTTCTTAGCATTCATCGCCTGTCTGGTAGCAGCAATGATCCTCATCAAAGAGAAATCTTTACCCTTAAACTAGAACTCCAACAGATAATGAAAGGTAACTATGACTATTTCATGCAAAAAGAAATCTTTGAGCAACCTGAGTCTATTGTCAACACTATGAGAGGCCGGCTCAACTTTGCCGAAGGCACAGTGACTCTTGGAGGTATCAAAGATTACATTCCTGAAATAAAGCGCTGCAGGAGGCTTATGCTGATTGGATGTGGCACAAGTTACCATAGCGCTGTAGCCACTCGTCAATTACTGGAGGAGCTGACCGAGCTCCCAGTCATGGTAGAATTAGCTTCTGACTTTTTGGACAGGAATACCCCAGTATTCCGTGATGATGTCTGCTTCTTCATCTCACAGTCTGGAGAGACTGCTGATACTCTGATGGCTCTTCGTTATTGCAAGAGGCACGGAGCTCTCATTGTTGGAATCACCAACACTGTAGGGAGCTCAATCTGTCGCGAATCACACTGTGGTGTCCACATCAATGCTGGACCTGAAATCGGTGTCGCTTCTACTAAAGCATATACCTCTCAATTCGTCTCTCTCGTCATGTTTGCCTTAGTCATCAGTGAAGATCGTATCTCTCTGCAAAAGCGACGTGCTGACATTATCGCCGGTTTGCACGAATTGGACACCAAAATTCGTCAAGTTTTAGCACTCGATCCGGAAATAAAAAAGTTATCACAAGACCTTTTCCGCCAGCGTTCTTTGCTCATCATGGGTCGGGGGTACAACTTTGCTACCTGCCTTGAGGGTGCTCTGAAAGTTAAGGAGTTAACCTACATGCACAGTGAAGGAATAATGGCTGGAGAGCTAAAGCATGGACCCCTGGCGTTGATCGACAGCTCTATGCCGGTGATGATGATTGTTATGCGTGACCCTGTGTATAACAAATGCATGAATGCATTACAGCAAGTGACCGCGCGCCAAGGCCGACCAATCGTTGTTTGTGATGAAGGAGATACCGAGACCATGAGTCTTGCATCTCAATGCCTGCAAGTCCCAAAAACAGTAGATTGCTTACAAGGTATCCTCACAGTCATCCCCATGCAGCTGCTCGCATACCACATCGCAGTTTTGCGCGAGTGCAATGTCGACTGCCCGCGCAATCTCGCTAAATCAGTTACAGTGGAGTAACATTGTTTAGTGAGGTACTTAGCACAAAAATCTCTTGTAAATATAAAGTAAGGTAATTCCATTGTCATCATCACAATTAATCATAACACATCTAGTACTTACATTTTTATACTATTTCAGAATTTGTCTACAATGGTACACAACCAATGTTTGAGTTAGTTAAACCCTGTAATTGGGCTTGACTTACTATGTTGTTGTTGAAAGAACTTGATGTAAATGTAAAAAAAAAACAAGTTGGAAAATTACTCATCCTTAGTTAAAAACTGCCGCAGTTAAACCAGCTTTTCAATTTAAAAAAACCATTTAAATAAGTCCAACCTTGGAGAAAAATGGTAACAGATATACTAACTCGTAAACTCGTACCCCAAACGTCATCATCTCTGTTACGGAATAGAAATGGGTACAAAGAATGTTTATATAAAAAAAAATATGTTATAGCATTTGCTATCAATATGATAGACAGTAAATTCCCCAACTAGAGACTTATATGTTGTATATAAAATAAATTAAGTTATACTCGAAATTAATTTTATATTGGAGTGTTCCATTCTTTAGGATTGTACTAATTAAAGATTCGAATTCTGCTGGTCATAAAACTTTTGAATTATCTATACCATTTAAATAACTAGAAGTATTTATATGTAAAGGTTTTGCAAGGCTTTATCCAATTTCGGAATTATTTTTTTGGTCTATTTTTAGTTATATTTGAGTACATACGTACATAGGATTGTTACAACAACAACATTACCAATTATAATTACATTATTATTATTATTATAATATCACACAGTAGATTATAATTAATTTGAATATTACGAAGTGTTACGCCGGCCGGCGAATTGGTAATCTTAATCTTATTAATATTAACTTCAACTTCAATCCAATTACTTTATTCTTAACATTCCGAATGAGAACCAATTCAAAGACATTCCATCTTTGGCATGTGTGGGCCAACAACGCGTCTTTTATTCTTTAAAGGCGGATAAATAGTTACTTAACATGCCTAGTTATTCAAGATTGTTTCGTTCGGTTTTCAAGGTCTTACCTTTCCCTTGTATGCAGCAGGGGCAAACTTCGACACTATATCTAGAAAAGTTTAATTTTAAGAACAGACAGAATACTTTGAGCAATGAGTTAGCGATGTTTTTCTTTACTGAAGTAAATATGTATTTAATAGAGCCGATACGCAAGTTGCAAACCCTTGAAAAATTATACCTATGATAAAGTCATATTTAATAAGTACATTACAGCTGTCTCAAGTTAACATAACAGAAAACACATTAATATAGAACACATTGAAATAGTGTAATTAGTCACGCATTTTCACAATTACGAATTATACCTGTGCGGGATTGGTCGGCTACACTTATTAATTTTTTATTACATAATACGTAACTACTGTTAAATCAATTTTAAAGCTTGTATTGGATATAAAATCTGCTACATACATAGTTGTGTTACGAAATTTATATTATGTTTGCATTCATTTTACATCAATAAATACAAAAAGAAAATAGTACTGTACTCATAGCTACGTCAAAATAAGCACTATTGAGATATCGGCGGTTAGTTTACCATTTGTGTTAGTAAAACGCAATGTTTTATTTTGTTGCTTAAAAACTGCCAACAATCGCGGACGCTGATTAAAATAGCTATTAACTGATATCAGATAGTATTTTTACTCATAAAAACAATTTCGTCGGAAAATGTATGCTTATCAAATCTTGAATATCTAGAAGTTATGTGAAGATAATCATGTGATTTCTTGACTGTAATGTTATTAATGTCCCTTTCCATCACAACTTATAGTTACGCCTTATATTTTTGTAAATAATTAAAGTACCTATGTGATAAGTCGTGCTAAATGCAATACTCGTATAATATATTACGTTAATATTAATTATATCATATTACCCATAAACAAGATGCACTCTCCTGAAAATATTATTTTTACTCGACTGCCCAAAAAGAGGGTAAATATATATATATATATGTTTGTTTATATTTTTTTATTACTTACCTCCTATATTATAGCTTAAACGGCTTGACCGATTTTTACGAGTGAGATGTTGTTGGATTCCTGTAGTGTCCTAGGCTAAATTTTGCAACCGGGATTATTAGTTTTTCTTTTAACAATACTACTCGTTTAATTATCTTTTAGATCGCTAGACAAATTGACGTGGATTCTGTTGTACCATTTACTAAACTAAATTTGACAGCTCTCAATTTTTTTCCAACCCTAAAACACTGTATTTTAGTTAGATTGATTTAGATTAGTAAGAGGGTACATATTCGACGCTAATCATTAACAATTTTAAAATATATACATAATTAATATATGTAAGTAGATTCGATATTTTTTATACATTGTTTTGTAAGAACATCAATGAAATGAGAGAAAATCAATGCTCCATGTTATCGCAAAATATTAAATTGAATGCTTATGTGATTCATCATCATCATCATCATTGTCAGCCTGTATCAACCCACTGCTGGGTATAGGCCTCCTTATGTGATTAAATTATCCAAAATAGTCAAAAGTTCTTTAATAGGTATTTTCATGTACTTAATGCCAACTAATAAATCTGGCAATTGATAAACGTTTGCTAATTAGGAAATGATAATTATTTAAGTACCTACTGAATTGAACTGATAAAAAACTTTACTTAAAACTAGTACTATTTACATCGCACATGATGATTATTTTAGCTTAAATGAAAGATTTTGTTGTATGAGTATATATTATAACTTTAATGTCTTTATTGTTAAATAAAAACTTTAACCCTTAGAATAACTAGATATGCTTTAACCCTTTTATTCATTAAAGCTTGATCTAATCTATTCTACAGAAAAAGTTGTCTTGGGGCTCTATTTTTGAATCGCTCATGATATTTCGCACGAAAATATCATGTGTAATGACTGACTTTCGAAAGAAATCCCAAACAAAAGTAGCAGTCTTTAAATAATCATATCACTTGCTAACGCAACGCACTCGTTGCGTTAGCAAGTGATATGATTATTTAAAGAATTATTTTTTTGATTTTGAACCATTCGAATTTGCTTTCTATCAATAGAAAATCTTTAATTTCGCATGATATTTTCGTGCGAAATCATACGAACGATTAAAAAAAACGAGCCCTTGCTCTCACGCGTGAGTCGTGACGCTTGCTAGCCGCAGCGAGAAGTTGACTGCTTATTTTCTGACATAGATTAGCATATCGAGCGCTTATGAATAAAAGAGGTAGTTATTAGTTCATATTCATTTACACATTTTATATTGAACTTTATTTACAAATTAGTTATTTTAGATCTAAACGAAATTTAAACGTTAAAATATTGTTACATCACATCATACTTTTATTTTTGGTTCAATTTGCTAAGCAAATAACTAGTCAAGTTTTGGATATTTAAATTAGAAATTATAAGTTCGGCTTCTACGAGATACGCAGGGTTAACATTTGCCAAGGATCAACGCGGATAAATAAGACTGGAAAACTATTAGACAAAAATGAAGTTTATTGTTGTTTAAAACTATATTCTCTATCTAACGTAAACGCGAAATCACGGTGCATTGAAATCTCTGTACCAAGCTTTAGCGCTTGGTTATTACTGTCGCATGTAGCCACGCTCTAGTGCTTGTAAAAGTACTAGAATAATTTTTTTCTGATTCTGTTGATCCGTGACGAATGACCCTGCATAAAAATTATGTTTCATTTTTTTTATTTTTTTTGTACTATTTTATTTTATCATAGCGTAATTTCCTTCAAATGATTAAGCATTACGATTGCATGTACAGAATCTGACTTAGAAAGTACGTTATAACAAGAGGTTAGATAATGTGTCAGAGTTGGTTGCTGAAGTGCTAATTTCGTATTGCGTTGTTTAGTTTTGTGTTAATATGATTTTCATACATTATTACAACATTGTTAAGGCCGCGCTCACCGGCCAGAGCTATCTCTTTCACACATTTTCAACATTGTTGAAGATAGAAAAATACTGTGCGAGAAATGAGAGGAAAAAAAAAACTTTTTTTCGCCATGCTATAAAATATCAAATTGAATATAATTTTATCCCATTTGCCATTTTTTTATAATGACTAATCAGTTTTATTATAATTCTCACTCAGTGGTTTTTTATCTTCTACAATGTTGAAAATGTGTGAAAGAGATAGCTCTGGCCGGTGAGCGCGGCCTTGACAGTTAACGCACATATAAACAATAGATATAGGTAGTAGTTATTATCATATACTAGTACTTAAATCAAACTATTACTTCGAATACGTAAGTATCTACATGTAGTACATAAAAAGAAAACAAACACCACCAGGGGAAAACCCCGCGAAAGTGAATCTTAACGCTCCGAGATACGGTTTACGGTCGCGCAACTTTTCGCAACACGTAAACATAATCGCTGTACGGCCCCAGACCTATTTAAGATCTCTGTTACAAAATTGGATGCTATGCTCTACAGTGTGACCGATTTATCTGAAAAATTGAATAACGGAGCCACCATCGTATTTACTAAACAAAACGAATAGCCTCTATAGGAAAATTTTAGAGCCACCTTTTCACATAAGTTGGTCGCACTGTAAATTAAAATCTGTGAAACAGATTTGTCCTATTTTATGTTACATAGGGTAGTCATTATTCTTGATTTCATAGATATATTATTTTTAAATATAAACAATTATGTACTTAAATAAACGATTTATGTACTTGTAAATTTTCTTTTATTGTGGGGTAATGTGTAATTAGGTGTTGACGATAAAAATCAAATTAGCTATAATATAAGATACCATCCAAGTATCGGCCGTGCCCTTGGTGATGAACAAAAATTTGTCACCGACTCTCACTTGGCCATTACTTATTATTTGTTGTTTTATAGAGTGTGTACTATAATCATGCAAAGTTTGACGCTTGCATGTAGACGTATTACCTTTTTTACACTAGAGCAAAAACAAATACGTTTAAAAACGTTTGTTGTTTGGGGACCCCAATTTCGTTTTGACTTTTTGGCTTATTTATTATAATATGTTAGTTAATCCGCCTTAACGTTACATATTCTGTGAAAATGTCAACTGACTATCTATTACGGTTCAAAAGTTACAGACTTTAAAACGTAGGATAGACAGACGGACAGCGTAGGCTTAGTAATAGGGTCCCGTTTACACCCTTTGGGTACGGAACCCTAAAAACGATAACACGCACAAGCGTAAAACTTGACATGATAATTGTACAAGTCGGGCGCGCGCTTTGGGTCTCGGTGCGCAAGTCCGACTCGCACTTGGCCGGTGTTTATTTAAGCTTTTTGAGCTAGATCTACTAGCTAACTTAGTTAAGTGTATAATTATGTAGCCTTAAATATCTTGTGATATTATGAAATAGTCATTAAGAATACATTATATTAATTTGCATAGGTAGGTACTGTAAGTTATAAAATACATAATATTCAATTGAATTGGCTTATAAAGCTACCAAACTAGTATAGCCACTTAAGTGAATTTATTAGATAATAATACCTAAAGGTCAGACGATCGTTCAGCTAAATAATAAATACGAATAATATATGCTAAATACCGCCGAAGATTTCGTCTGTTTGATCGGCGACCAATTTTAAATACCGATCGATGGTTATATTACTTTCATAATACAAGATAATACTTTCAAATAGAGTTATGGCATATTTTGAGACGCAGTGTAGGTGGCCTGCCACTAGATGGACCTCAGATCAAACAAGGGAGATATGCCTTAGTACGATCAAATGTCTCAATTTTTCACCGCAAAATACGGTAAGTACTACGGCTCACAAATTTTTCCCATCACTAAGAAACTTGCAGCATCACTAGTGAACTTGCACTTGCCACGCCACGTTACCATAATAATATCTCCGTTTGAATGATTTGAGAGATGAACCGACGACATCACCGTGAGGGACGCGGGCATCGATGCAGTGGATGCAGATGGCAGGCTGTCGTTCAGTGTAGAGTTCTAAGGGGGAGGCCAATGTTCAGCAGTAGACCACTTATGACATGATAACGAGGATATAAATTTTGTTGCGGTTACTGATAAAATGTAGTTCTGGGCTGTGCGGAACGGTGGTTGGTACAAAGTCGGAAGGATGTTATTAGGCATACTTATAGATATGCATAAAAAAAAAAGTTCATAATTATGAGTATGTACTCATAATTATGAACAAATTTTCCTATAGAACCAATCTTGATATCGCGAAAAAAATATTAGCTGTTCCATACGAGTACATTAATGTCGAATGAGAATGACCGTTTTCTATGGAAAAGCTGTTTTTAATAAAATTTGTTCATAATGATGGTTACTATGGACTCTTTGATTATACAGAACTATTTGTTGTCTTGTTGTCTTGTAAGTCTATTTGATCTGAGTATGGACTGGACCCCTTTCGGCTTAGTACACCTTTTCCGCGTAATCCATTACCAAGTCTATTATGTAGATTGTAGAGCAAAGCTCTCGAGGTGGTCCCACATTAACTGTAGTAATTTTTATTCAGGGTTTCGTAGAACGATGGTAATAAGCGGAAAGGAAGTCATTGGTCACATCATCAGGGTTGTTCTCATCATTTTACGATGAAAACAACCCTGAAATATGCTGATATGGTATCTCCGTTCTGTGTAAATTTTTTTTTGTAGCCCTTGCTGGTACATTTATTTCTGAATAAAATGACTGTGACACAGCTACGGACACAGTAGCGAAACTAAGACAAAAAAAACTACAAGGTTACGAGGTAAGGATGTACTAAGCCGAAAGGGGTTCGTTATCATAAATAATTATGAACCAGTTTTTTTTTTTAACCATGGGCCAATCCTTAAATCACGAAAAATATCAGCTGTTCTACAGAAAACGGTCAATTGACCCCGTTTGGCTTAGTACACCCTTTCCGCGTGACCCCATAATAGTGTTCGTAACGTCAGAAATTATAATAATGTAAAATACACGCGATACAAAAAAAAAAATACCTTTTTTTTTTAAATTAAACTCTTGGGTGATTGATGAGAGTGGAAATATTCGGGGATGTCATTGTACTCATCATTATGAACAACTTTTACTACGGGACCAACCCTGAAATCGCGGAGAAATATCAGCTGTTACATACAAAAAGTTCATTGTCACTCGACGAAATGTATAGAACAGCTGTTTTTTTGCGATTTCAGGGTTGGTCCTATAGTAAAAGTTGTTCATAATGATTAGTACAATGATCTCCCCAAATATTTCCACTAGCTCACCTCTTACCAGATCACCCTGTATAAGAGTTAGGTACGTTTTGTTACGGTTATGGTAGGTACAAACATTGATAATAAGGTGTGTGAATATTTAAATGCACTTGAAAACTGCAAATATTAATAAATAGTAAACATGAATTATCAGTAATTTTATTATCACCTGTAGGTCCCCGTGGTTCGAGGGATTAATTAACCCTTCCCATTCAAATAAGTGCTATCAAGTCAATTAGGTATTCTTCCACTTACATTTAAAACATTAATCTATTTTGATAATAGCTGGTAAGATCAAAGCAGTTCCTCGTAGTCGCGGCAATCTGGACGTCTACGATAACGTCCATACTTTACGGGCCATTTTGATGCGATAAGATAACGATAACAAATTTAATTAGCGGACACATTTTAATTACAACAAATGTAACGAAAAATACGTTTATCTAAATAAGCCGAATCGGAAATTAGAAATAGATTTCATTCATAATCTTGTCACAGTATGGTGCTTATGGTGCTATTGGTATGGTGCAGTATGGTGGTGGTGGTATGGTGCTTTATAGAATGCAGTCCGTACCAACGCTACGTACGTAAGTCGTAGTCGTAACTAATCTCTCTTGGTAGAGGATGTTTTGTTTACGCCTTTGAGCAGAAAAAGAAGGGAGATATGGTAAGTGGTGAAGCGCCGTGGCGGGTGCGAACGCTTCAGGCTCAGGTTTGTAGCGTTTAATCGAACTCACCCTTTTGACGACCTTGTCGCGCTTTTTTTCATTATAATATAATTATGGTCTATTACCAAGGATTCGTATTATATTATCTTCCTTGTGTATTAGCTAGTGTCGCAAGTTTCTTAGTGTGCGTGAAAAATGAATAAGTGTGCCTTACTTATACAGTTTTTCCGCTTTAGGTAGAGTGAAAAAAGTAGGTGAAATACGGAGACATTTCAATACGAACGATAATAGTACTAAGGCGTATCTCCCTTGTTTGTCTGATCTAAGGTCGTGGGGGTGTTGTTGCGCAGGCGCTGCCAGCTCACACGCCTCTCTCTGTTTCACAACGCAACGCGACCTACTTGACGGCCGGCGGCACACATCATGCTGTGGTAATTTAGAACATTAGGGCGGAACGCTCTAAGGCTGCTGCCATCCATCCGCCCCTAACCAAAGAGATGAAAGAGAATGTAACTCGACGCTAGGCCTAACTAAACTAATTAAAACAACATAACGTACTGTGTCAATATCCTCTGGTATAAGTGTTCTGTGGTCAATATCATCCATCAAAAATGTTTCAAAATAAAAAACATAACGTCAACAATAATTATTCTTTGAACATTATTAATAATTAATTTATCTCTTCTTCGATAAATTTCACGGTAATATCTCTAATTTTATCAGTAGAGTGATTCAAAGTTTCTGTGTACCTATTTTAGTGTTAATTTGAACGCATGTGCCACCGTTTCAATTTAGCTACCTTCGAACTGAGATTTCATATTTTACTACGTATCGTTGCCCCCCCAAAGATTTCATACTATATTACGTGCCCCCGAACTGTGAACCCATAATATATTGGTGCTAAGCTTTGTTCAAATTTCGGAGAAAAAACTCGTGCAGTTATCTAGGCCACGTAGTACAGCTTGAGTAAATCCCGTTGCAGACCTTGCGAAGTACAGGTGGCAAGTACAAGTAGCAAGTACCTACTAGATACTAGTAGTTAGTAGATACTTGCTACTTGTACTTCTCATGGTCTGCATACTTAGGTGATAATTTGAATTTAGTTTAGGAATCGTGGTAATTTCTGGTAATAACTGTGATGATTACTTGTTTTGCAGTTGTTTGAACACTTTGAACTGATACAGGACTCACTACCTATATTATTATCACTGTATTGCAAGATGTCATTCAAGTTGCTGGTTGCAACGTGAGCGATGGAAAAGGTAATTTCATATTAAAACTGTTAACATATTCGTGTCCTACAACGAAAGAGAATGTAAACACAATGGTACCGTATTACTAATGACCATTACCCAATGAATAGACTTTTCGAATTAGCATTCCAAGGTATTTATTACTATATAATTACGATTTACCCTTAGTCTCAGATATGATAGTTTTCGAACACTTTTTTCGTTTACGTATTGTTCCATACATTTTAGTAAAGCGCATCCAGCGGAAACGCGAAAGAACTAAAATCGGTAGTAAACGGCGGTATAGATTGCTTCACTATAGTACGAAAAAAATATCGAATACCTTTCAGCCCAGCAATGTATGGAACAATACGAAAACGAAAAAAGTTTTCGAATACTATCAAAACTTGTACTATGGGTAGAACAGAGTAGATACTTTTAAAGGTTCCGTACGGCGTACCGTACCCAAAGGGTGAAAACGGAACTCTATTACTAAGCTTACGCTATGTCTGTCAGTCCGTCCTACCTCTTAACGCTGGTCGGTTTTTTATGTTATTTCCCAAAAGCAAAGAAGTTTAAACCACTGCTGGAACACAGGCCTTCTCTCAGAGAAAGGATGGGCCCTAATTCATCATCATCATCAAACTTGCTTGGGCGATATCTCGGAAACTGTCGATCCTGGACTAGCAGTTTCTTTGCAAAAGTGATAGATCTCGTCGAGATCTTCATTTCAGATGACAGCTGTCAAACTTGCTTGGGCGATATCTTGGAAACCGTCGATCCTGGACTAGCAGTTCCTTCACAAAAGTGATAGATCTCGTCGAGATCTTCATTTCGGATGACAGCTGTCAAACTTGCTTAGGCGATATCTCGGAAACCGTCGATCCTGGACTAGCAGTTCTTTAGCAAAAGTGATAGATCTCGTCGAGATCTTAATTTCGGATGACAGCTGTCAAACTTGCTTGGGCGATATCTTGGAAACCGTCGATCCTGGACTAGCAGTTCCTTCGCAAAAGTGATAGATCTCGTCGAGATCTTCATTTCGGATGACAGCTGTCAAACTTGCTTGGGCGATATCTTGGAAACCGTCGATCCTGGACTAGCAGTTCCTTCGCAAAAGTGATAGATCTCGTCGAGATCTTCATTTTGGATGACAGCTGTCAAACTTGCTTGGGCGATATCTCGGAAACCGTCGATCCTGGACTAGCAGTTCCTTAGCAAAAGTGATAGATCTCGTCGAGATCTTAATTTCGGATGACAGCTGTCAAACTTGCTTGGGCGATATCTTGGAAACCGTCGATCCTGGACTAGCAGTTCCTTCGCAAAAGTGATAGATCTCGTCGAGATCTTCATTTCGGATGACAGCTGTCAAACTTGCTTGGGCGATATCTTGGAAACCGTCGATCCTGGACTAGCAGTTCCTTCGCAAAAGTGATAGATCTCGTCGAGATCTTCATTTCGGATGACAGCTGTCAAACTTGCTTGGGCGATATCTTGGAAACCGTCGATCCTGGACTAGCAGTTCCTTCGCAAAAGTGATAGATCTCGTCGAGATCTTCATTTTGGATGACAGCTGTCAAACTTGCTTGGGCGATATCTCGGAAACCGTCGATCCTGGACTAGCAGTTCCTTCGCAAAAGTGATAGATCTCGTCGAGATCTTCATTTTGGATGACAGCTGTCAAACTTGATTGGGCGATATCTCGGAAACCGTCGATCCTGGACTAGCAGTTCCTTCGCAAAAGTGATAGATCTCGTCGAGATCTTCATTTTGGATGACAGCTGTCAAACTTGCTTGGGCGATATCTCGGAAACCGTCGATCCTGGACTAGCAGTTCCTTCACAAAAGTGATAGATCTCGTCGAGATCTTCATTTCAGATGACAGCTGTCAAACTTGCTTGGGCGATATCTTGGAAACCGTCGATCCTGGACTAGCAGTTCCTTCACAAAAGTGATAGATCTCGTCGAGATCTTCATTTCGGATGACAGCTGTCAAACTTGCTTAGGCGATATCTCGGAAACCGTCGATCCTGGACTAGCAGTTCTTTAGCAAAAGTGATAGATCTCGTCGAGATCTTAATTTCGGATGACAGCTGTCAAACTTGCTTGGGCGATATCTTGGAAACCGTCGATCCTGGACTAGCAGTTCCTTCGCAAAAGTGATAGATCTCGTCGAGATCTTCATTTCGGATGACAGCTGTCAAACTTGCTTGGGCGATATCTTGGAAACCGTCGATCCTGGACTAGCAGTTCCTTCGCAAAAGTGATAGATCTCGTCGAGATCTTCATTTTGGATGACAGCTGTCAAACTTGCTTGGGCGATATCTCGGAAACCGTCGATCCTGGACTAGCAGTTCCTTAGCAAAAGTGATAGATCTCGTCGAGATCTTAATTTCGGATGACAGCTGTCAAACTTGCTTGGGCGATATCTTGGAAACCGTCGATCCTGGACTAGCAGTTCCTTCGCAAAAGTGATAGATCTCGTCGAGATCTTCATTTCGGATGACAGCTGTCAAACTTGCTTGGGCGATATCTTGGAAACCGTCGATCCTGGACTAGCAGTTCCTTCGCAAAAGTGATAGATCTCGTCGAGATCTTCATTTCGGATGACAGCTGTCAAACTTGCTTGGGCGATATCTTGGAAACCGTCGATCCTGGACTAGCAGTTCCTTCGCAAAAGTGATAGATCTCGTCGAGATCTTCATTTTGGATGACAGCTGTCAAACTTGCTTGGGCGATATCTCGGAAACCGTCGATCCTGGACTAGCAGTTCCTTCGCAAAAGTGATAGATCTCGTCGAGATCTTCATTTTGGATGACAGCTGTCAAACTTGATTGGGCGATATCTCGGAAACCGTCGATCCTGGACTAGCAGTTCCTTCGCAAAAGTGATAGATCTCGTCGAGATCTTCATTTCGGATGACAGCTGTCAAACTGCGTTTGCCGATATCTTGGAAACCGTCGATCCTGGACTAGCAGTTTCTTCGCAAAAGTGATAGATCTCGTCGAGATCTTCATTTCGGATGACAGCTGTCAAACTTGCTTAGGTGATATCTCGGAAACCGTCGATCCTGGACTAGCAGTTCCTTTGCAAAAGTGATAGATCTCGTCGAGATCTTCATTTCGGATGACAGCTGTCTATAATAGGTAGAGCCTCTGGCAAAGCTATAGTAATATTTTTGTGTTTCAGGCATGCAATCTCAACCAAACGCAGGACATACAAATGTAAATGATACAAGTGCTGCAATGGTTCCTAATGAAGGTGGTGTAACATCGGATACACAAGAAGAAAAAGATTTTTAAGAAGATTTTCGAGATTGGTTTGTGTTTGCAATCTCAAAATTATGAGATTTATAGAAAACAATGTTGCTTGATTTTTGAAGTTACCAAAAGAATGTGAAGAAACTGCACATCATTTGATGTTCTTCGATAAATTATTTGATTCGGTGAATGGATCTTACAGTGAAATTCAGGGAAGACATTTTTACTTGCTGCAGTAACGCCGAAATCACCACATCAGAAATTTTGGAGTGAAGCTCTTCCAGTTTTAAGATCGTTACGATATTTAAATGACGGGAGGGAAAAGGTTGTTCGGTCCATAACAAGCTGGATTAAGACTAAAGAAGGATTCCAAATGCTTGTAAATTCTTTACACAAAAATCAACTTAACTATATTGTTAATAAATTTCAACCACAGGATGACAGGACCCATTAGAAAATATGTTTGGCTCCATATGGTCACTGAGCATATGCAATAGAATGCCTGGTGCATTTGTTTTTGAAAGCAAATATAAATCACTTTTAATAAATAATTTATCAATGGGTCATTCGCAAGGAGCGAATTGTGAAAAAGATACTTCAGCCGGCTTACAAACAATACGCGATTATTTTGATATTTGAGCTCCAAATCAAATGAAAAAGAAAATATCGAAATTGATGAGGAAGAGTTTATAATGAGGATCAGTAATCATCATCAGCCGGAAGACGTCCACTGCTGAACATAGGCCTCCCCCTTTAACCTCCACATTGAACAACAGCCCGCCTTTTGCATCCACTGGATACCCGCGACTCTCACAATGTTGTCGGTCCATCTAGTGAGAGGCCTCCTTACGCTGCGTCTTCCGGTTCGTGGTCTCCACTCCAGAACCTTTCTTCCCCATCGGTTATCGGTTCTGCGATGGGCGATGGCAATGGCAATGGGCGATGTGGCCCGCCCATTGCAACTTCAACTTGCAAATTTTAGCAGCTGTCGGTGACTCTAGTTCTTTGGCGAATATCCACGTTTCGGATCTTATCGCGCAAAGAAACTCCGAGCATAGCTCTCTCCATTGCCCGCTGTGTGACTCTGAGCTTTTCCAAAAGGCCAACAGTTAAAGACCACGTCTCAGTACCATATTAGTAAAGTAGTAGCAAATTCAATAGAACTAGTACTCACTTTATTCTTCATGACATATCTTTTTGAATTATCCAAATCGGACCATTACTTACGAAGATATTAAGTAATAAACATTATGCCGTTCCTGCCGCTAAAAGAAATGTACGTGGGTGCGTATGACGTCACTGGGACGATCGCCGCCAATTACCCGTTGGCCCCTAAAAGGCGCGCAGTGTTTTGGGTGTTTAATTGTGACTTTGATGCAAATTAAGTGCCCGATTTGTGTCTAATTCATCTTTTTAACTATGTACAAATATTGTATTGAGCCAAAATGTACAAACACCTCTTTTAAAACGCCAGAATGTAAAAGTAGGTTACAACTTATTTCCATATCAACTAAATAATGGGTAGGTATAGTTATGTAGGTACTAACATCGAAATGATCTACACAGCCATGTCTAGTAGCTTGGGTAGAGGGTGGAGTCATAGTAAAAATAATAGTAAGTTGACTCGAGGCCCGTAGGAGATTTAAATACCTACTCATGCCCGAACACGCAGGGTTGTCCGTGTCTCTGAGTTTTACAGGTACCTATGTATATTATAATGAAACAATAACACGTAGATACGGATATACGGATTTTACGATTGTAAATAATAAGGTACATACTCCTAAAATAAATCAATGTTTGTAGCGGGTGGCTATCTACGACCCGGTAAAAGTATAATTTTATTCTTTTACAAATATCGGTCTCGGCTATCTCCATTACTCTGATTATATTATGTCAATAATATTGTAAGTATATTTTTTAAATATACAACTGAGTGCGAGACGAGTAAGGTATGATATGTTAATAAACCTGATGGTAAGTGTCACGCCTATCGTTTGTGTGCGTGCTGCGGTGCGTGCGTACAGGCATGCGCACATATAAGCCGCACGATGTATCTTTCTTCGAAGATAACTTACTATTATATTTTTACTACGGTGGAGTTTTATCATCTCTTTTTACAACGGAGTACCATATTTTACGAAGTTTTGGGTCTCTCGGCACATTAAAAAAAATTGTTTTTCTGGCGTTTTAATAGAGGTGTTTGTACATTTCGGCACTATACAATATTTGTACATAGTTAAAAGATCAATTAGACACAAATCGGGCACTTAATTTGTATCGAAAATCACAATTATCCACCCAAAACACGGCGCGCCTTATAGCTGCCAACGGGTAACTGGCGACGAACGTCCCAGTGACGTCACAAGCTATCACGCCAGCCGACCAGTGAATTTCGCTAGTAATTTGGTCTAAACTTCGTTATTTTTTGTCGTAAAACAATATTTTTGCACTGTATGTTAAGGATTTCTTAGCTCTATAAATCTGCATTCTCAACTAAAAACGATACTGATCCTCATTGATTCCATCAACACTCAATCAATAATGATGAACGCATCCACTAGTGATGTAGAAAATTGTGCAGCTGTTGGTTATTGCAGTGGATTGATGGTCAGAAAGGAAATAATAATATTTAGTTAACCACTGTAAAACCTGCAATAAAGACCTCGAAAACCATGAGGAACTACCATTCGTGGTCTCCACTCAAGAACCTTTCTTCCGGTTTATCGGTTCTTCGAGCGAAATGGAACATAATTATAATACATAATATTACCTATGATTTTAGACAAACACAGTAAAAAAAATTAAATCGCAGAATACATACAATTAATAATATCTATAAATGTAAATTTAAACTTTTTAAAGTCTAAATTGCACAAACAACGCCTGCAGAGTTTTTTAATATCGATTGGTGCAAACTAATCTTAAACATATTGTCAGGAAAATCACAGCCAAGCGATGAGACAGAGATTGTTAAAGCTGCTTTTGATTATTATATAAAACATAAAACAAAAAATTTAACTTATCAGGTGTTTTTTTTTTAATAGGATTTAGCATAGTGTAATGTTTAATTAAGACCAATGCATTTTTAACATATTTTTGTATAAGCTCTAATGTAAAAACGGTAATACGTACAAGCGTCAAACTTGGCATGATTATAGTACACACTCCAAACTATAAAAACAAACAATAATAAATGACCAAGTGCGAGTCAGTGACAAATTTCTGTTTATTTCTTCAAGATATAATTGTGTTACATTATAGCGTATTCATTTGATAATTTTATTTATGAGTTGTATAAAACTGTACAGCTGTTTAATAAATATTTTATTAAAGCTCGCAAAAAAGCTTATTATTTCTGAAGTAGACGGAGCGCTGCAGCCAAACTTATGCTTAGCGGACTTAATTTTTACAGTAGGCAAGATGTTTTTTCTACTATGGAAAATGATTGTAGTTTTTTACGGAATGTATGGGATTGGTCACGTGAATTTTTCACCAGTTGTGTAAATCTCATACATTTTGTATAAAACTACAAGCGTTTTCTGTAGTAGAATAGAATTAATACAACCTGCTATTCATCTGTAGGTTAAATGTAGTACCGTTAGTGGCGGATAGGTGGAGGCACATATAATTGATTTCAAATATGGCTGAGTTGCCAGTCTATCTCCGTATATATATAGTAGTCTTTGGCACACATAGCTGCGCCACCCCCGCCAGCGGCAGCGGCAGCGACGTCAATGCAGCCGAGTCGGGGCACCCGGGCGCTGCCCTCGACAACCGTATCAAACGGAGGCTTAGGTGGCAATTCACCGACAGTAAATATACCTTACGGCTACATTTTAATGCGGGCAGTAAGGCCCCAATTTGGTAGGGGTCAATTCCTAAATCATTGATGTATATGTACTTATGAATTCTTTGTCCCAAATTAATATTTTTTAAATGCACCCGACACCGCTTTGTATGCATTCAGCGGTGTTTAGGTGTGTATATAATTATAAATTAGTACTTTTAGTAACGAGCTTGAAATCGATGTAAAATTTTCATGGGTGCAAATCTTCGATCAAAAAATATATGTTCGAAGGTGCAATTGCATCTAAAGCTAAAAACAACTTAGATTTTTTTCACATATAATTACCTACCTATCAAGATTTGTTGAGTGCTTTTTACATAACTGATCCGGCTAACTGTCTGTTGACTAGCTTAGTTGGGTAAGTTGTTTGTATAAACAATAGGGGCCTTACGGACAACAGTTAATTGCGGCACCTAATCTGTTCAGTTGGAAAATCACGCGATCGCAAACCGTATCTGGGCGCGATAAGGTACACGTTCGCGTGATTTTCCAACTGAGCGGATTAGGTGCCTGTAATAGCAGTTGTCCGTAAGGCCCCAGGTCTGGTTGTTGTCTGTAGGGTACCAGATGGAAAATTTAAAAGTCCGAAGAAAAAGCCTGATTTCTATTGAAAAATCCTGAGATTTTGTCGCAATTTGCGAATTTTCTCGTAAACGTAAGTTACATCAATATGACATGTAGGGTATGTGTTTGAGATGTGGTTTTGTGCGCGGTATCATCCGCCGGCCATGCGATGTCACATACTTACATTAAAATATTAGTTTTTGTAGTTTTTTTACTGGACAAGTGCCTTTATTAACTAAACAAAATACAAGCTAAAACTAACACTACAAATAGTAGTTAGACTGCCCATAGACCGTTGAAGGTCTAAAGACAATCCAAATGCTCAATCCCACTAGTTTTTGTAACTTTGATTTAAAAATAGATCTGAAAATTCTAAAAATCCTGAGATATCCTGAAATTTACAAGATCCGGCCGCAATCCTGAAAAAAGCCTAAAAATCTTGAGATATGGTAACCCTCTATGTAGGCCTAATTTTCGAATTTTTGTTAGGGCAATGGTGAGAGCGATAGGACTCACTCACACCGCTGTAGTAAGTAGGTGTTATTTTCTTCTGTGATATGGTATAGGACTACCCCCAAGGCCCAAGGCCACCCGCTGTGGTCTGAAGAACGGTTCTATACCTACGTTAGATAGGCGCCGTTCCATGCCGGCTGCAAAAAGGCTACCCACCAAGTACGTACCTACATTATCTCTTGAGAAACAACTATGTATACAATCCTTCGATATGATAGACAATTTGATTTGTCCTTGTGCAACTGGAGCTTTCAAAATTGTTCTGGTTACGACATTTTGTTGACTCGCTTTAATTTATGCTTAGTGATTACCTAACTGACAAGGTATTCAACTTTAAGTTCAAGAACACAGGTTTCGCGACGCTCTTGGTACCTATACTGGGTTACATATTTTGTAGGATAGCCGAAAATTGTGTTGGCCGAAAATAAATCTTTTTTTATCTATTCCGCCAAAATAAAATAGGTACTCGTATATATATGAACATAAACGTTTGCATTGTTATTCTAAAAAGAGAGCCCTTTCGTTTATTTTTAGGGTTCCGTACCCAAAGGGTGTAAGGGTGCACTGTGGTACCCTATTACTAAGCCTACGTATTACCAAGCCTGCGCTGTCTGTCTGTCTGTCCGTCCATCCTACCTTGCTGTATCTTTCGAACCGTAATAGATAGCCAGTTGAAATTTTCACAGAATATTTTGTAATGTTAGGGATAATAAAGTAAAAAAGTTAAAATTAAAAGGGTACCAGACAAAATGACTATACCTACCTAGTACACACTCTAAAGTAAAACAACAAATAAAAGCCAAGTGCTAGTTGGTGAACACCAAGTCTAAGCAAAGACTGACGTCGGTACTTGGAAGTTGGATGGGTGAGCGCCTGGGCGTGATATTGTCTTTTTGTACAAATTTTTGGAATTTGTGGTGGTACGGAACCCTCAGTGCGTTAGCTCGACTCGCACTTGGCGGGTGTATTTATTTATTCCTTATAATTTAGAGATATTTTTGTCTTTGAAAATGTTGCAAATGCGCGAAAGCTCTGACCGGTAAGCATGGTCGCGACCGGTACTAGTATGGCTCAGACGTTACCATTGACTATATTATGAGGTACGTACCTATAAAAAAAAACCGTCTGCCTGAAGAGTCGGAGGTCGGGACCTCGAGGTTCGATTCCCGGCCGGGCAGATGTTTGAATCGAACAATGAATTTGGTTTCTGGGTGTAGGTGTTGGTCTATTGCGTGTTTTTTCCTAAAAATACAGTTATAAAAATAAGCTCGGTTTGTGTGTGATTCCGTGGCATAACACAACGAATTTTAATGTCGATCTATGAATGTGAAACGTTATACCAAGGAAGATAGACTTTACGCTATTGGCTTTCTTCTTAGTCTATCTTCTTTGGTTATACCACTCTTGAAATGTTACGAAACTTGACTGCGATACTAGCGCTACGGTAATTTGTAGAACCCTTTCGTACAATATCTGACTGCAGCGCTTACGGAAGTTCGAGATAACCTATATCACGCTCAAATTACGGCGCCATCTAAGTTCGTACCGTTTTTAGGCAAATTTCCGAGCTACGCTCTAATGTTCTGCTATTGGTTTTCCTCTTAGTCTATCTTCCTTGGTTATACCTAGTATATAATCTTTGGTTATACCTAGGTCTTGTACTTGTATGTATTCTGTGCCTAGGTGCTTTAACTGCGCTTGTTTTTAGGGTTCCGTACCCAAAGGGTAAAAACGGGACCCTACTACTAAGCCTACGATGTATTTCTGTCTGTATGTCCTACATATTAACGGCTGTATCTTTCGAACCGTAATAGATAGCCAGATAAAATTTTCACAGAATATGTAATACTACGGCGGAATAACTTAGAAATAATAAAAAAGTCAAAACTAAAGGGGGGTCAAAAAAAATTGTATCAACTCTAATGTAAAAACGGTAATACGTAGGTAGGTACAAGCGTGAAATTTGGCATGATTATAGTACACACTCTAAACTTCTAAAGTATAACAACAAAATAATAAATAATGGCCAAGTGCGAGTCGGTGACCAATTTCTGTTTATCTTCAGTTCTCGTACGATCAGCGAAGTGAAGCAACGTCGGGCACGGTCGGTACTTGGATGGGGACCGCCTGGGCGTTGATGGGATTTTGTCTTTTTGCGCTATTATTTTGCACTTTAGTAGGTAACAAATTATGTGGTGGTGCGGAACCCTCAGTGTGCGACCCTGACTCGCACTTGGCCTGTTTTTAGCATAGTTTGTTCCATACTTCCGTTATCAATGCAGTTTAATAATTTTATGCTGTCCATAAACTTAATTAGAATCAGGTACAATGTTATTTAGTATATTAGCTATCTATTGACATCAAAAAGATCGCTATCATTGATAAGATATTTTGCTTGATAAATGATAACAAAGTTATGATAAACATTTGAAGTTTGATGAAGGAAGTTTAGCACATTACGTGTAGGTATTGTAGGTAGGTAAGTCATTGGTAGATCCAGGGGGAGGCCTTGGGGGCCATGCCCCTCCCCAAAACACCTAGCAATTCCATACATTCAACTAAATTTTTCTATTTGATTCCTTCGAACCATATCAGAATGCCCCCCCCCCCCCCCCCCCCCTCCAAAATGAAATCCAGGATCCGCCCCTGAGGTAAGTTGTAATATCGCATAATAAATCAGTATTGAATGAGTGTGTGTTTGGCGCCTGGTGGCCAGTGAGTACAAATGAAGGCCGAACGAGGGGGCTCGACCCTTGTCCTCGGTCACAGGCGGTCACTGCCCTATCCACCTAAACTTCTTACTGGTGCGGTGGCGCAGTGCAGGAACATCTAAATTCTGTTATCAATAAAATAAAAAGTAGAGAAGTAGGTACTCACTGGGAATGCAAGAGGCAACGTAATACCCAACCGATCCCTTCTGTTCCTTACTTTATTTTCCTGTAGTCCAAAGCCAATAAATAGCCTGTAATAAATAAAAAACAGACTAAACAAAACACAAATTCGAAGCTTCCTTGCGTTGCGCCTGTCACTCCGTATCTCCATTTACTTTATTGTACGTAAGTACATTATTAGACACAACTATGTACCCTGCCCAAACTTATTTACAGCATTGGTATATATATAAAAAATCTGACAAAGGATTAGATTGCTTGATTAGTCACGTTTAGCCACTAGAGTATAGCGGTCTAAATATTTGTTTCTGCCGCTTTTGCATTCGCATTTATTGTCCACGACTTACCTACAGGCTCCCAGAGTTCCCTAACCGATGTCCGTGATTTTATTTATTTACTTCACATTGTTATTTACATTAAAAGATCCACTAATCTTATACATATTGTCATAATATATTATCTAAACGGTGACAGCATGCATTATTTGTTATTCCTAATTTATATGCATAGGTATATTAACAAAAGTATTTTCACACCACCTGCTCCGCAATGTTGAATTATTATTACATATCATGCAACCTCAACGTGAAGTAAACCAGGGATATAAAGTTGTATGAAACTCCCTGGGGAATAAAGTGATTTGAATTTGGAACGTCAAATTCGCGTGGAAACTCGTGGAAAACTCTGAAGTAAAAAATGCCTATAATATGGCATTGTAAAGAGAATATTCGAAAATAGAACGGGCCACCTAAGCAGAACCAAAAAAGGAAAAATTATAAAAGTGCGGTTACAAAGAATTTGAAACAAAAAATGTGTTTGGTGCTGTGCTTATCATCGCATAAAGTGTGAAAAGTACAGTATGCTCCTCTGGAAAAAGACTGTCTTCGTCTTGGGCAGCTTGAACCCCTCGCTTCACTCAGGACTCTATAGAAAAGTCTAGAGTTACGCTCAGGGTTCAATATGCCGCCCGCGACGTAAGACACTGCTTTATTCCCTTAGTGCATAATCTACTATTAAATTAGCGTGACCCGGTTAAAACCTTATATAGGTCTCAGAAGTTGAATATTGTAAAGATTTACACCGTATATCGATGGAAGTACTCATAATAGATGCCTATCAATTACACCCAGACTGAAACTGCTGACAAAGATCCCAGACATTCCTACTATTATAATAATAACTCGATGCAAGCCTTGCAGTCTATTGACTAGCCCTTAATAACCACAGTCAGAGCTGCAAAACTATTGCTCAAGTAGGTACCTAGTTCTTAGACCTGTCTAACCTATTCGCAAATATCAAGTTGCACAGCACATCATTGCGTCATGGAATGGTGAATGTCAATTGACTCTATGCACAATAGCGGCGCGGGCGCATCGCACTAAATAATGAAGGTGAAGATAGAAGAAAGGTTCTTGTTGTATTTCAGTAGGTACCTACTACCAACTACGCAAGTAATTTGCTTATCTATTTAGAAAAGGAAAACATAAACCCACAGACTAGGTAAGGCGACACAGAAAACCTAAAGCCGGAAGATCAAGATAACCCTGGAAAAAGTACTTTATAATACATTGACGTATCTATTACATTTGACATTTATAGCATCCCCCGTCGATCCTGTTAAGTAAATTCTTTCCATCCAATGGTTGCCTGGAAGAGATTGCTTTTAGTGATAAAGCCGCCACTTGTGGCCAAAGAAGAGATTTTTTTTCCGTTTAAAATAGAACGGCTGTCGAGGCATTTTTGCAAGAAATCCGTTGTAGCCAGTTGCACGCAGTCATGTAAACGAAACGTCATATAATATAACTACATAGGAAGGAATGCAACTAATCTACTTCTCTTTTCTGTGCTTGTGGCACTAGCTCGTAAGTGTTTTCTATCCGTTTGTAATTTTTATTTCTGGTGCACACAATAAAGTGTTTCTATCTATCTATGTATTGACAAGTAGTGTCAAGTAGGTTATATTTACTCACCTGCTGAACTCACCTGCTTCTAAAGCTGAGCGCTTATCCCAGATAACTACTACCTATACTAGTCGGAGATTATTTTCTTCTTCGCTGTAGATTACCGACGTACACGGTACTAGGTATATTATATCAAAGACAAAGACAAAGATAATATACTATTATATCTAGTTAGGTCCTACCTACGAAAGTACAGATTTATCTCTTAGATAAGAAAAAGCGCGCTGAAAGCTATAAACCGTTAGTAGAGCTTAGGTAGGCAACTATTTTTAGTATGTTTTAATTGATTGTGATCGAGTAAGCTTTTGCCTATTATGTTGGTAATAAACTATTATTACATAACATTATTTTGTACCTGCTATGTTATGCTATGCCTATGCAAGCCTGGTACCTAGATGTATTTGTCGTATCTTAGATGCATGGTTGCCTGGAAAAGATCGCTTTAGGCGATAAGGCTCCTGTCAGAAGCCTAGATAATAGTTTCATTGTAATGTATCTGTTTTTCATTGTTTATGTGGTCTTTTAATAAAGAGTTATCTTATGGTTAAAGCATCACAAAGCTCACCATCTCATACTTAGTGTGTGCCCTAGAAACGAACCCGGTAGCCTAGTAGCCTAGGTAACAAACGCATAAACTAGCAATTATTTGAATGCTTATATCATATTATTAGATAGGAATAAACCTTCTACGCCTAGTGTTTTCTCAAGATCAAGTTCAGCAGCTCACTTACCAGCAAGGACCAAATGTAAAATAAGTACCTACCGCAACTGTGTACGTATAGGCACCATCATAAGTTTAAGTTATAAAGTAAGAGACACTCGTATTTGGCGAAAATTCCATCCAGACCCACTTTCCTATCAAATTTTTTGTACAGAACAGCAGCTGCAGAGGTGTGAAATGGAACTCCTTATACCGCTTCTGTTTCCAATAGTTATTTCCTAAGCAAGCGTGCTACATCTTCGACCACATGTCCACATCATCGCTTTCCATCAGGTGAGATTGTGGTCAAAGCATGCGGTAGGCCGTTGTAAAAAAAAAAGAGCAAAATCAGTAACGAGTGCATTCGTGGTGTCAGTGGCCCCAGGCGACATTAAGGCGAAATTCCTCGGCACCCAACGCACTCTGAATACAAAGTGTTAGACAATTTTAATGAACCAAATCAGCACTCTTACCTACTCCTTCTGTCTTTCTACTATCCTTCCATTCCTTGGGCTAACAGCTAAATAATAAAATAAAATGGGCTGTGGGTCAATATTTAAAAATCTTAGCTAAACTATTTTGTTCTGAATTACAGTCGTGTAAAAAAAACAGTGCAGCAATATAACTTCGTATCTGGCAGCAATAAACAAAAACTGGATACAAGAGTATTGGCGCCAACGTAAAAAAAAACATGTCGGCTCGTTGGATTATTTTCCTAAACTTGTGTATTTTCGAGTGTTAATGTGTAGTAAATGGTGAATTATTATTCATTAGGTGCTCGTAAACGTGCTCGAGTGTGGGCGAGTGATATAACGAGGTGAAATGTGTCTTTTCGTGTTGTTTCCAAAACTCCATAGGAGCCTCTTGTAAAGTCTCCACCACTTTACAGGGGCATGAATTTGACTTGACCGTGACTTACTTAGCTTGACTCTGACTATGACTTGTTTGATGCTATTAAGACTATGTAAACTGTTTAAGATTACGACTAAAGGACATTGAATCCAAGGTCATGAAAATTTTCCAAAAAAAAAAAAAAACTATCCAACACAGATATCACAGATATGAAATTTCCTGGAATTTTTTTTTTAAATTCGACCGGGAATAGATTTTTTTTGTTCCCCTTGCCCGATTGTCCATTGATTACTAGAGTCTAGACACCAAGTAGGTAGGTAAGGTATTGAACCGTGTTCGCCTTGGGCTGCCTTCCTACCGGAGCGCACCGCAGTGAAAGGGATCCGAGCCTTTGTTCCAATCCAACAGAAATGTTGCGAAACTGGTCTTTGACCTTAAATACTTTACCAGTTATTTGAGATGAGAGGCATAAGGAAAAACTGTATTACAATTAGGTACAAAAAGAAAAAAATATCTTCCTGTCGAGAATCCTTACACACATACCTAACTTTACGTAGGAAGACATTTTCAAGAATGGCATAATATTGGTTAAACTCAGTCCAAGCATTTATTTGCTCTGACAGCTGCAATAACATTCTAAAAAGTTGAATTAAAACCACTAATTCTGACTACATCTTTCACTAGGTTATTGAACTTAACGGCTGTAGCAGCTACGATATACATATTGTACAAAGAAAATATTTTATTCTGCTTTTCACAATGTTAGTGAAGATTTCAAAGCAAATAAATTATTGGATCGAGTGCTTTTCCGTTTGATTGTAGGATACCTAGATTCTACCAAATACCTAAGTAGCCATGGGTATACTGTCAAGGTACTGTAGAACACAATACAGGGTTACGCGGAAAAGGTACCCAATAAGCCGAATGGGGTCCAATAAATATGTCTATAGTAGGTAGTTAAGTAGGTACCTAGAGAGATATATTTTATAAGTTATTGGTGCCAACATCAGTTTTGATGTAATTTTTATGTAAACGACGCGCGCCGCTAGTAATGGAGATGACCCAAACCAACCGGTTCTCGACTTACTGACGAGATTGAAAGTTCACTTCTTGACATTTATCTCAATAAACAGGTACCGAGTGTTTAAAAGTTATGCAGTTACCAGTAATTAGTTACCGGTTGTTACCGGATGCTCTAAGTAAACTTTAGTCAGTCATTCAAAATCATGTATACCTAGGTAGGTACGTGATAGGGAACAGATACAGAAGAATATAAAAAGGCTGCCAACACGGGTGTCTGGAATATGTTAAACATGAGGGCATAAGAGAACGTCATATCGTTTGACGTCACGGCATACGAGTCGGTTTTACAGCCAAGGCGCGCCAATCACTACAATAGATGTTTCACATCAATATACCTAATAGATATATAGGTAGGTACGCAACTAGGCACTACAAGCTTTTAGTAGGATTGCAATATAGGTAGGTGGCTTATGTTAAAAGTAAGGTACCTACCTACCTGTATCTGTATACCTACCCCTAAATCTGCGGGGAACTAGTGACATCAGATTTTATTACAGCAGTCCTAATATCCTCACTAAAATTATAAAAGAGAATGTAACTTTGTCTCTCTCTCTCTCTCTCTCTCTGTCTGTTTGTTTGAATTTCACGAGTCACGACTAAACGGCTAACGAAACGACTCACGAAATAGGGTACTTTTCCCCTCAGAAATGCGGAAAAAACCCGCGGGATCAACTAGTATAAATAATAGGTACTCCGTTCTGTTTAAGGAATTTTCAGTTATGTTGTGGTCCGGAACTCTCAGTGCGGGAACCCGACTCGCACTTGGCCAGTTTATTATTCGGAACTCGTCTAAGGTTTGGTATGTATATTTTGGAGCATACTAAGGACCTACAAAGCATAGGAGGATCATTAGGAAAGTAAAATATGCATTAAAATACATAATGGTAGCGGCGGAGCTCAACCGTCAGCCGCGCTGACAGTTTCCGTCCCAGACGATCGTACCAAACGGCACGGACCGCCGTCAGTGTTACCATAATACACGTATGTGTCCGTATCTGTACGACTATTGAAAATCCAATACGGATGAATCATGGTTACGGATTTATGCTAGCGACAGCTAATTTATATCCAGATTATTCAGTAGATTCCGAGCACTATTTAATATCGATATATTTTATTTATTAATCTATTATGGCAGCACTACTGGTCTAAATGAGGAGCTGTAGAAATAATATTACAGGGGATTACCATGATCTAAAGGTCTGATATGCTTACATACATTAAAAAGTTTTTTTACCGCATTACAAATACATAGTTTATTATTACTAAAGTTATATGATGTTGTGAAAACTTTGTCCACAACCTTACCACGGTAAATATCCCGTAAATAAACATATATTGTAGTAGTTTTACTTATTCAATAGGACATACCAGGCAGGCATAGCGGGGCATTAAATTGTCAATTAACGAAGTTAACATTTTGATTAACGGATTAACTTTTAAAAATGTTAACGGACACGTTAACTTCCGTTAATAAGCAGAAGTCCGTTAATCGTTAATCCACTGCCTAATAGTTACCGCACGGCACCGACAAGTGCCGGGCAGCGCGTGGCAGCGAATGAAACAAAAACAAAACTAGGCAAAGAAAAAAAATAAGGAAGAAATATTATATTTTAGCAGAAACATAATTGATATCGCTGTCCTTTTTTTCACTGAGAAACTATCGTAAGTTAAAAAGGGACATCGAGAATATCTCTAGTGGGCCGAAATCGACGAATGGCACCGTTTTGACTATACAATACTATACATAGATATTTTTAGCAATAGTGTGGTGCATTGGTTATTGGTTGCCGTAAAATTTAATCGATAAAAAAGTATTTCGTTAAATTCACATTTATAAATTACTAGGAAAATCCGCCTCGGCTCCGCACGGGTGCAATGTTCGTTGCATTAATAATATTAGATCATCTGAGAGACATTTCTGAATAGTAATTGTGAAAATCGTATCAAAATCCGTTACGTAGTTTAGTTAGGTGAAAAAAAACCTAAGATTTTTTAACCTGTAGATGAGTTGTCTCCCCCGCCATATTTACTAGACGAATACAAGGTAGTTGCCCAGTAATTATAGTCTTTCACTTCTAACTGTCCGGTGATACGCTGCCGCTAATCGTGCAAAAAAACGTGATAATGCACTGTGAGAGATAAGAAAAATATTTAATTTCACTTTTAAGTACTGTATTTTTATTGAAATGGAAAAATATATAAAGTATTTTATCTTGACGACTGTTGTCACTGGTTGTCACTTTGAAATGGATGACCGAGATGGATAGATCGTCTTGTATGAGAGAGTGAAAGAGAATCACAACCGGCGCGGTGCATGCGCTCGCTCTTGTCAATCAACTTGTCACAAACTTCTAGTCAGGTAATAAGAAGTGTTGTTCGACCATAACTACTCTATTATTTATTCTGTGCTTGCGTTTGATCGCTAACTCGCCTGATGCGGTCAACGATATAAAAATATTGTCTGAAAATAAAAATGTACTTTCTACATTTACTAATACCTATTGTGACTATTTTTGTTTATTTCTCTTATCTCTGAAATGGAAACGGATACGGGGTTAGTGCTAGAATATTTAAGCATCGCATTTTTATGCTCTATCGATTTTTACAGGTTTCATCTTCCGCCGCGATTAAAAATATAATTTCGAACAAATAGTGCATTTTTATTCGACAATATTTCGGAAACGGAAACGGATACGGAGTTAGTGTTAAAGCATTTAGTCATCGCATTTTTATGCTTTATCGATTTTTATAGGTTTCATCTTCCGCCGCGAGTTAAAAAAAAAACATACAAATAGTCGCTAGGCCATAATGTCACATGTCCTTTAATTAATTAAGACAACATCGTCTAAGTCCAAGGTACGAACTAATTCAAAAAAATCCACATTGCCAAATCAGCAGTGCAAGTACCGTTCTTTTATCGATCGTCAAATTGACAGTTGAGGTCGTCATATTCGATAATATGCAATTTTTTCAGAACTCGCTGTGATCGATTCTATGGCATTTTAGCGAATTTGACGGTCGATAAAGAACGGTACTTGCACTGCTGCAGTGCAAGTACCGTTCTTTTATCGATCGTCAATTTGACATTTGAGGTCGTCAAATTCGATAATATGCCATTTTTTCAGTACTCGCTGTGATCGATTCTATGGCATTTTAGCGAATTTGACGTCCGATAAAGAACGGTACTTGCACCCCTGATTCGTTAACTATCGAAATCGATTAACATCAACGTGATTGGAATCGTATATAACCGATTAGATACCATTCCAACCCCATCACTATATAGTAGGTAAAATGTCAAAAACACGAGGTTGCAATAGGGTATTTGACTACTTTTGGGAAACTATTGCACATTATTGCCTGATATAATTTAATGTATACTGCATTTATATTTTCCGGATATCAGTCGTATTTGCGATATAAATCGATGTTAAAGTTTGAATAAAAAAATATCGCGCCAAAACGCAGACCTGCGTCATAGCTCCGGTCGAGCGACGATTGACGTCACACAAAACAAAACAGCTGCAGCCAGGCAGCAAAAGTTTGATGATTACTTAATTTCTAATAGAAGTAATGGTTTATAAATGTTGTGTAGTGCCAAAATGTACAAATACTTCCATAAAGACACCGGATAAAATATTTGTTCCTGTTCCAATGCACCCAAAACTCCCCAAAACTCGAAAAAAGTGGTTGGAACTAAGTAGCTCGTAGAGAACTCAAAAGTATTGGAGCTAATTCAAGTGTTTCTATGTGCGAAGATCATTTTGAGGTACATATTTGAGTCTATATATTTCTATTATAATTTGTGTTTTTATTGCATTACTATTTTATGTACTGTTACTTTCTTTTTAAACATTGTAAAGCTCGACATAACCTAACAAAATAGTGATATCCACTTACTACAACATACTTTTTGTACAACTTGATTGAATGTTTTGCTTGGAGAACAATTAAAAATTAATACTTACATTGTAGTTTTTACGTTTTGAGTTCTGCAGCGTAGAAACAATGACGTGGATTATTATTAAAGAAATATGCAACCATAAAAACATTAATTTTGGGTAAGTTACTGCTGTCTGCTTGCACAAAATGTTTCTCCATTCTTCTCACATTTAACCTCCGGAATGTTTTTGGTGAAAATTTCTGGATAAATCGCTCTCAAAATAGCTTTACAACATTAAATTCGCAAATATCAATACAAAATCTGTTTGTTTAGATTTGTGTGACGTCACTAGGGATGAAGCCAGTTACAGACCGTTTTCGATCACGTGATCAAATGTCGAAAATACAGTTATTTTATTCGCGTTTTTTACAAAAAATAAGCATATTTTTATCAAAAAATCAATGAAATATGCTTTTTCATTATGTCATGTTTATGGATGGCGTCAATTGGCATAATATTTTTAATACAGTCAAGTACCCTATTGATTTGTTATTATTTCAAGACAAAATCAGGGGCCTTATTATGATTCTTTGATCGGGATCGAAATTGCATGCCATCCCGTTCGTATCTATTTACTCACACCACGTGCGTAAGTGAGATGGCACGCGATCGCGATCACGATCCGAATCATCCATAATAAGAAACTTGAAAAGGTTACATAATTACAAGTGAATAAAATGACAACGATTTAGTTTTTGTGAACTTTGAAACGAACATTCATCATTTGTGCTCGTATAGTGCTAATAACAATGTGTTCGACTTACCTATGGAATGAAATATTGTCATTATTTTCTATTAACACGCTCGGACGGCTTTTGCACTCCGGTACAGTACACGCCATTGTTGAAGTTTATTACATTACATTGCACAGTTTACACAAACACCTGGAAATGGACGATTTTATTTTATGAAAACTGAAAGCAGTGTCACCAATTGGCTACAAACAATAATGGCTGCTCGCGGCTGATAGCGCGTGATGCTTCGGGACGTGAGTGAGAGGCTATTTTTGTTTCTTTTTGTCCCACACCTTCCAGTCATAAGAGTGACAAGAAACGCTTGTACGCACACATATATAAAATAACACAATCCATCTAATATATATACAAGATCTTTGAAACTAGGTATATTTTGCCGGCGCGTGCGAGTGAGAAAGAAAACTGCGAAGAGATTTGTTTCGTTTGATCATTTCATTACTTAGCGCCGGTGCTAAGAGTGACGAGTGTTTTGTTTGTTTGATTGTTGTTATTATAAATAACTGTCAGTGATCATTTGCGTGTTGATAATCAATATCTGTGTTGATAATTGATAAAGAAGAGTGCATTGTAATTTAGTTAGAAAAAGTGATATATAGCTTGACTCCTGTGCTTGACTCTGACTGTGACTATGACTTGTTTGACGCTATTAAGACTATGTAAACTGTTTAAGATTACGACTAAATGACATTGAAATTAAAATTAGTCAATTAGTCATGAAAATTAAAAAAAAAAGAAAATAAGGCGTTTTTGATGTGTTTTGGCGCCAACGTGGAAAAAACATGTCGGCTCGTTGGATTATTTTCCTAAACTTGTGTATTTTCGAGTGTTAATGTGTACTAAATGGTGAATTATTATTCATTAAGTGCTCGTAAACGTGCTAGAGTGTGGGAAAGTGATATAACGAGGTGTCTTTTCGAGTTGTTTCCAAAACTCCATAGGAGCCTCCACCACTTTACAGGGTGAGTTTGACTTGACCGTGACTTACTTAGCTTCACTCTGACTAAACTTCTGATCAACCTCCAAAATATAACCTCAATTGCTTCAAGCGAAGAGTGAATAGAGTCCTTAAAGGTAGGCAACGCACCGCCAATGCCCCGGGTATTGTAGGTGTCCATAGGTGACGGTGACTACTTACCATCAGGTGGCCCGTCGTCGCTTGTTTGTCTACTATTATTTTATTTTTTTTAACTTGTTTGACGCTATTAGGAGTAAGTAAAGTGGTTAATATTACGACTAAAGGACATTGAATCCACGGTCAGGAAAATTAAAAAAAAAAGGGAATTTATCAAACAAAATGGCCGCTAGGCGCTTAGTGACGTGAGTGATTTGGGTGTCTATAATGTACAACATGATATTTGCCGACACGATATTCCACGGCATGATAATGTACAGCATGATAATTGGTGTACATGTACATCGAATATCATGCTGTACAATCCATGTCGTACAATACTGGCCGTCAATTATCGGCTCGTGTCTATTAAGTACGGCAAGGAATGCACAGCCAGGATTGTACAGGCAATAATCCGTGTACGTGGGAAAAGTCCACGTTTTATCGGGCTGTACATTATTGTGCCGTACATTATCATGTCGTGCAATACGGGCCGTGTTTTGACGAAACGGGCCGAAAATGTACGACCAATAATGTACAACATGATAAAAGGTGGCATCGCCCGTATTGGCTAATATTCCTGAAATGTCTCTGCTCTTATTGGCTGTTGAGTCTATGACGTCTGTCGATTCCATGCTTCGTTTGAACAAAATAGTGTAAGATAGTCACAGATAAAAAATATGAGAACCATCAAAACTTTTTGATGGTGACGCGGAGTGAGGAGTACAACTGTGTTAGATCTGTCACTCATTTCGAACCTAACCAACTCAAGTCTGACTCCAGGTGGGCTCCCGCCAGAAGCTCTTGCGGTCGCCCCTGAGTATCGCTTCGCCACACTCGACCTTCGCTTCACTACGGAGGTCACCGGCTCGCTTCGCTCGCCACCTCCCCCCTTCGCTCCGCTCGGTCTCGTATGGCTCGCTCTCACTCAGGACCTCCCTAGAGCTTCTGGCTCCCGCGCTTTTTATATACACTCTAGGGGTAGGGACCACAAGACTAGGTGGAGTCGGGGTGCTCTGTGTCGGTTCTGTGGCCCATTTCGAACCTAACATACTCAAGTCAGAGTGCTCTGTGTCGGATCTGTCACTAATTTCTACCTAATACACTCGAGGTGGAGTCCGATGTCCAAGTCTAAAGGAAGCTTCAGATTTGAATTTTTATGGTCACCAATTATTGTGCTGTACAATATTGGGGTGTGCATTATTGAATCGTGTCAATAATGTACGGCATAATATTGTACGCCACAATATTGCACAGCATGATAATTCGTGTACTTGTACATCAAATATCATGCTGTACATTATTGGTGTGCATTATTGGGCCGACCTGATAATGTACGGCATGATAATGCACGACACGATATTGTACAACATGATATTCCATGTACATGTACACCAATTATCATGCTGTGCATTATTATGCCGTACAATATCATGGTGTACATTATCTGTGTCGTACATTATTGCCTCCCAGTGATTTATTCATTTTGATATCACGACAAGCGTGGATTCCGAAAACATTAAAATCGTCTGTTATTTTATCATTGCTGAGAGTAAGAGAGGGTTAATTTGCAGCCAGTTTGTTACTAATAATTTGATACAATGTGTTCCAAGGGTGGAAACTATAATGAAGATCTGTTTGAATATATAAGAGTAAGCGAAGACGAAATACCATCATCGCCCTCGGCGCAATCTAACGCCGTAGAAATACCATGCGAACTTGACGGTACTCTATTACTATCGACGCTTGTTGCTCAGTATCCCGGGGCTTGTGGGTTAAAATATCGTCACCCAGAAACTAAGGCCGTGCGAGGTATCAGACTCAGCGATGGAAAATTACATCCGCCTACTGAAGTCGGCTGGGGAAAGCATCTTTACGTATGTGTGTTCCCGAAAGAAAATAAGCGCAAGATGGAAGAAGACGTATCTCCCGAAAATTCAGCAGCAAAAACTAAACGCTTGGAGAAGAAGCTTACATGCTCTGATTTGATTTGTCTGGGTCTACCTTGGAAGTCGACAGAAGAATCAATTAAGCAGTACTTTGAACAATTTGGAGAAGTTGTAATGGTCCAACTCAAGAAAGATAAAAATGGTGTATTTAAAGGTTTTGGATTTATTCGGTTTGCAACATATGCATCTCAAATGAGAGCCCTTGCTCAAAGACATAATGTTGATGGTCGCTGGGTAGATGTACGCATACCTAATTCCAAAGAAGGAGTAGTACCTCAAATGCCATGTAAAGTTTTTGTTGGAAGATGTACTGAAGACATAACAGCTGATGAGCTCCGTGACTATTTTTCTAAATTTGGCGAAGTTACAGATGTGTTTGTTCCTCGTCCATTCAGAGCTTTTGGTTTTGTAACATTCTTAGACCCTGAGGTAGCACAAAGCTTGTGTGGAGAAGATCATGTCATAAAAGGGGCATCAGTATCAGTGTCAAGTGCTGCACCAAAAGTTAAGACCAATACAAAGAACAATCCTAATTGGAAAGAGGATTCATATGGGCCAAACAACTGGGATAATAACAGGTCTAGCTCATCTGGAGGACCTCCCAGTAACAGCGGAAACAGCAACATTGATTCTCTGAACATGCAGAACCTGGGAATCAATCCCAATGGAGGACCTCCTCCTAACTTCAATCTACCAATCAGCCTTGTAGCTGCAGCTCTTAATCATGCGGGCTGGGGCGGATTTTTGGGGGGTCCAGGTAATGGAGGCCCCAACAATTGGCAGGGACCACCACAAGGCAACGCCGGCAAGAACTGGAACAATGCAAATTGGGGACAAAATGGCCCACCTCAATCTTGGAATCAAGGTAACGGTGGCCAAGGTTGGAACAATGGCAAAGGAGGTGGAAACTGGAACCAGAACTGGCCAAATAGCCAACAAGGGAATTGGAATGGTGGTAATGGGGGGTCTAGTTCCAGTGGTGGATGGAACAACAAACCGCAAACATGAGGTGAGAAATTGCTACCAATAGTCAAGTTTAAGGTGTGAAAAGAACTTAGGTTATAATTTAGGTTAAAAAGCAAGATTCAATTTTATTTATGTAAAAAGTTGTCTATCAGAAATGTACTATGGATTTTGTTATGCTAGGTTCACAAGAGGCACATGTGAATGACTTTAAACATGTTTTTTTACTAGATACATGTTTTTTTGTAAGGTGACAAGGCACTGTGTGTAATATTGTTGTGGACTGATGAGGGGCGCCTTTGGTTCAATAAAGATGTATGATATTCTGAGATGGATGTTTTCATTGACTGGCATGTAGGTATTTACTTTTAAAGCAACTCGTTTTAATGCTTCAAGAAGAGTGGAAGAAACATTTTAAAACATTTGGGGACGACTGAATGTTTACTTTTGGTTGTGGATGTAATCTAATCAAAGTGAACAAGAACAGGTTAGTGTGGTGACATGAAATGTGGCTAAGCTGTATTTGTGTGGCTTGGGATACATGTATGTGGCTGCAAGAGGTTCTTTGAGTGAGAACTGTCCATACCATCCTTGGATAGCACTGGTAAGTGCAGGAGAGCATTTGTATGATCAAATTTAAACTGTTTTATGAATGATAAACTTTTCCCTTTCTCTGCAGTAACTATAGAATACATAAATGGCTTGGATGTCAAGAATGCAATAATCTGGTGTGATTTGTGGTAAAATTATTTTGTTTTTATGGGTGCTTGCATTTTGAAAAGAGTTATTGTATTAGAAAAATAAATAAATAACTCTTTCAGGTAAAAAGAGGAATCTGGAAAAAAATCTTACCTCAGAACTTTAGGAGATTGGCTGTTATAATTACTGATGGCTTCGCGATTGGATCACTATAGATTTAATTGGAGATTGGTAAGATAATTTGTATCTGTTTTTTGTTGACATAGACCACCAAATTCTTCGTCAATTAATTCGTCTTTAAACCTTTGTTGCTGCCAAATACCACACACCAAAACCACATCTTGTCATGTGGCCTGCCCAGCTCAACTTGAAATTTTGCCTTAGTATTATGTTGAATATCTGTGTTCCAGATTCGGTCTTAGTGTTTGATGCAGATAGTGGTGTGACTGCAAATCCCTATTAATATGTTTTTTCTGAGTCTTGACGCTAAGTCATATTGAGCAAGACACATTATTTAAGCATTCTTCAGGCACTGTGGTAATTCTGCATCTGGCATAGGGCCAAGGAGAGTTGTAGAATCATAGGGAAGTTTTGCCTGGTAGTGGGTAGTTAGGGGATGATGTATGTTTTATTGCCACAGATCCATAGTAACGCTTTTACCAAATTTGCTCATATGAACTTGTGAAGTTAATCGACTTGTACGCATATATCGTTGTAGTGTCGAACTAACATACTTACACCAATGTGTTTGTTGAACCTATGCTTTGCTCTATCAATTATTATGAAGCGCATCCTGCGCTTTCACCTGCTATCAACCTTTCATTTTCGGGAATATAGTAGTCTATGGTAATAGCCTATTTCCACAACAAATATCATCCACATCAGTCCAGACTTACGGGTCTGAGTTCTGCGAGCACACATTCTCAGCTCCAATATTTTTTATGAAATAGGCCCCATACCCATTAAAAAAAAAATTTTTTTTTAACTTAAATTGACAGTTTCAATTTGGAAATTCTGAAATGCACAAACGAAGTTTTTGTAATGATATGAACTTATTTAACAACTCGAAACGATAAACTTGTTCCAACAGCGGCTGTGGTGGCTTTGATTTATGTTGTTATAGTGATGACATGTGATTACGAATTTCTTTTTGACTAACAACAAATCTTCCAGATTTACGACACAGATAGGGAAGATTTAATATATTTAAAATCTTCAGTAATAGGTTCCGTATCTGACGGAACATTGATTTCTCACAAACAGGAACTTAAAGCAGTCTGGATAAGTGAAGATAGCCGTCATCGTGGGAATGGTGCCTGCTAGTAGCCGCCGAACACCGCCTACTCCACCCCACGAGGAGTTCTATTTATGCGCATTTGCAAAAGCAAGAGTTTTCCTTTTTATATGCCGCATGCGCTCAACACATGACAGCATTACCTCTGGCGCCACGGTCATGCCGAAGTGTAATACACTACCACTCCTCTCGGTACAACGTATGCTCCAAACATCCCCATCAATGGGATGTTGGGAATAAAATTCCTAATAAACCACAATGTAATCCTAAATAGTCCAGTCGAGGTAGACATTTAAATAGAAAAAATTCCGGGGAGCGATTTTTTTTTTTAAACGTCGGGGGCGTTGGTTGGAAGTATAAATCTCGATTTTCTAACTAATCCCGGTAGAGCATTCGCCGCCATCTTGTTTTAAAGTTCAATTTTTTCGTTTTTTTGAAATAACTCGTTAATTTTCAACTTTAGAGCAAAAATGGTCCTATCCAAAGTTGTTGGAAATTTAATTTTCCACAAGTTTGGTCCTTATCATTTTTACGTTAGAATCAATATTTGCAGAGTTATACTACCAAATTTATCGAAAAAATCGTAATGGGTGGAATTTTATTTTCTTCAACTTTTGTTCTCGCACTTTTCACTTCATGATCAATATTTTCGGATTTATACTCAAATCGGAAGTTAAATTGTTTCTATTGTTCATATATTTTGTTTATTATCTAGTTTATTTATTTAAAAAACTTGTATGGAAAATGTGGAAGAAAATTTTGGTAGTATAACTCTGCAGATATTGATCCTAGCGTAAAAATGATAATGACCAAACTTGTGGGAAATTAAATTTCCAACAACTTTGGATAGAACCATTTTTGCTCTAAAGTTGAAAATTAACGAGTTATTTCAGAAAAACGAAAAAATTGAACTTTAAAACAAGATGGCGGCGAATGCTCTATCGGGATTAGTTAGAAAATCGAGATTTATACTCCCATCCATCCCCCCCGACGTTTAAAAAAAAAAAATCACTCCCCGGAATTTTTTCTATTTCAGGCTACTTTTATGTCTACCTCGACTGGACTAAAAAGAAAATGAAATATAGATAAAGGAATGCCTTATTGGGTATGTTACCATGTTCTCATCAAGCACCCCATCAATGGTAATGTTGCGAATATACCTATTTTTGGTATTCTTTTATCAAGTAGATAAAAGAAATCTTTTACTTGGGTTTCTTGAAAAATTATGGAATAAAGTAAAGATTGAAAATGAATGCAATGACGTTTTTTTTGTTTAATCTGTTTAGAAGTAGCCAATATAACTAAAGCAAGGCCATATTAAGGTTGGATTGTCTGGCCATACATGCATGCCATATAGATTTAAGGCCCAGAATATGGCGCGCTGCCATCTCACTCGCGCATATATATTTTTTACTTTTTAAGGCAGCAGGAAAGCAGTGGACAAGGCTAGCACAGGACCGGAAAAGATGGTGCGCTGAAGAGGAGACCTATACCCAGCAGTGGGTGGAGATTGGTTGATGATGATGATATAAAATTACTGTCTACTTTTGAAAAATGTGCTTTGGAAGTGAATTGAAATGTGGTTTTACGAAGTGAATTTTTCAACATATTTAAAACTTTTGTTTTTGTAATGACCAGTATAAATGGAATACAGTTTATCCCATTTATTCTGGACATTTTTCAAAAGTAGACATTTTATAAAACATCAAATGCGCGAGCGAGATCGCTGCACCCGGTATTCTAGCCCTTACGACCAAAGACTGAGCAAAGAATTTTTTACATGGTTATAGCTCTAGGCTAATTAATATATGAATAGTTTTAAAACCCTATATGTTCATTACGTCGACTAAGCAAATTGTTTACTTTTTCCCTTTTGCACAATGTTGACAATGAATTAATTTCCAAGCCTCTTGGTTTGGTCTGTTTGCTGCTTGCTCCTTTTCTGATTTTGTATTATTTATTTATCCATACAAATTGTAGATTTTTGCCCCCCTTTACCTATACTTTTTATTTTAGTTTGTATCCCACCTTTGTTGTTTGCCCTCTTTATAATATCGATAAAAAGTTATACCAAGAGGCCGGTATTAAAGATAATATAATCAAAAAGCCAAAAAGTGATTGAGTATTGTAATTAGTTTTAAGAGACTACTTATTATTTCAAGCTAAATAATTAATTTTACTTATTATTCGTAGTCTATATTATTCGAACGTAACCAAAATGTTATTTGAGAATATAACATTTTGCGATGTTGAAGTAATGAACCTAAAGAGTTTTAACAAATATAAGGTGCGTTCGGATAGCTTAAGGTAGCATTGTCAAAGTTGGCGATTATCGTTGAAGTAAAGGATTCGGTTTGAGAGTTTTGCCATTTTTGTTCCCTATCCATAATGAACGCTAGAGTAGAATAAAAAATAAAGATTTTTGTATAACATTTTTGTTTTGACTGTTCTTTACTACCAGTAGTTCTATCTGGAATAAAAATTGCGTGTCCATAATATTCAACTGGCCAGTATAACAAATGGACAACATTTCATTTTTGCAGAGTCAAAAATACGAAAACCATTTGGAGATTAGTCATTGAAAACCCCGTAAAAAAATAAAATTCTATCCACTATTTTTCAAGTTATTTTAAAAATAAATAAATAATGGAAATATAGGATTAACGAGCAATAGTTAATTTGCCAAAAACTTGAATTAAAAAATATGAATCTATCTTGCCATCTATTTCCATTACCCCGTTTATGTTAAAAAAATTTAAATTACTAGTTAGTCATTAATGGCATAACATCGTGTTCCATCTACATAATATGAATAAATAATAAGCCTAGGTGATAAAAAGAACATTAAGTTGTGGAAGGATCATAATGATTAAATCGCATAAAATACTTACGCCTATAATACTTTATCGTTAAATATATAAATAAATAAAAGCCGTGGTAGCCCATTTGGGAGACCGCTAGACTTGAAAACGTGAGGTCGCGGGTTCAAACCCCGGGCCCGTACCAATGAGCTCTTTGGAGCTTATGTACGGATTTTCATTGGCGTATTCCGCACTGGGCCAGCGTGGTGGATATGGCCCAATCACCCTTTCGGGGTAAGTTAAAATTCGAGGAGTGGACTGTTAAAAGGCTGATTATGATAATGATGATGAACACTTAAACAAATGTAAAATCTAATTTGCGTCCTGGCATCCCAGTACATGTTGTTTTGCTATTTGATGTTGACAAATTTGACATTGCCCTTGACATGGTTTTATTCACAGATGTATATCTGTGGTTTTATTTCATATTCGGTTGGCTATAGTATAAACAGCCATAGAGCCTATAATTTATAATATGTTTTAAAAATAACTATTAAGTTAAAAATAAAACTGAAAAATACGTGTCCAATATTTTTTCATAATCTATCAATTAAACTAATAAAAATAGGTAGTAAAAAAAATGAAATATTGTCCATTGGAAAAAAAATCTCCAAAGATCATCAAACTACTAGTCTGACAGAATGGAATAAACGGAATCATCAGCAGTAGTGTAAAGCTGCTGATTCTACCTTCTATAGTACTCGCTGTGGCATTCCGATGTTTGCTATTGTCCACAGAAATTATAATGAAACAAGAAACAACGTAGATTTGTTATATATCAAGAAACTGTAGAATAGTTAGTCGCGCGCAAACTAAACACCCTAATACCGACCAAGAAACCAACATCAAAATCTAAATGTAAAAAACGATCACAACAACCCACACTGCGAGGTGAATCAAAAGTGGCAGATTACGCAGTAATTTTTTTGCCGTTTTTGACCTATACAAACACTGAGCAAAAACAGTTGCAAACAACTTTTGCTCACGCATTCCCAAAACAAATGCTTCATGTTATCGATAATGGCATTTATTTTTGCCAACAAGATATCCGAATGCACTAATAATAGGAACATTTAAAATAGTTTTGAATTATTGTCTCCCAAAGTCTAATCAACATTTGAAACATTTCGTTTTATTATCAGAACTAAATATTATACATAATTTTCTTACTATAATCGGTGAGATACAATTGGAATTAGATAATGCTAAAAGTAATATTCAACTTAAATGAATTTTCATGACTGTTTTTAATTCAAATCTAAAACATCAATAAAATGTTATTTACTTACTATATGCATCGAATAAATTATAATCACATACAATTTTGTAGTAAAATAGGATCTACATGATACGCAGTAGGTGTTTCGGGACTTATGCTTTTAACTTTTTGGCCGGTCGTAGAGAGTTAAGCGTAACTTGACGTTTCACCGCGGCTCGTCGCGGCCGCCGTCTATTCCATTCTTCTTCAATTTTGCGAGCTAGATCATAGTCAATTTTCTCTTGTTCAATTATCTTTTCGATCCTTAGCTGCTCTTGATATATATGTTTTACATCACAACTCTTAAATGGACTAGACAAATTCTTAACAGCTAAATTAACTTTATTGTTATTCAACGCTTCTGAATACAAAAGTGGACTCTCAACATCTTTCTTAGCAGATTTCTTCGAGTCACTTCTCAAATATGGTTTCTTGTCAGATGCAGCTTTTCTTTGCTTATTATTTTTAGCCTTTTTAGGCGTACTTTCATTTTCGTCTTTCGATATGCTACCCATAGATCTGGTGCGTCTCAGGTTGCATGCATTGTTAACCTTTGTTACACTATCAATTTGAACTATTTGTTTGTTTCTATTAGGATTCCTTCTAGTAGGTACAGATGGCATTACACAAGGACTAGTGGATTTTCTTTTCTTTATTCGGGAGTTTAATCTTGTTTCACATTTTGCAGGGCTCTCCTGTAAATCATAAAATAGTAACGTTATTACTTGTCTTCTGGTTGTAAGGCGCCTCTCTATCTCTTATACTAGGTCAAGTTCTTTTTTAACAGGCTTTAATTAATTTGATTCGAAATGTTGTATCGATTTGAAATTTTGCATATATATGTAAATACAATAATTTTGTACCATGACTGATATGATGGAGCCAGGAGGTGGTTAATGGAACTTATGACTATTTGGCGGCGGCATGAATCCGCAAAGCGTTCAAAGAGCGCACCAAAAGGCGCGCTGCGTCGCTGCCGGCCGTTGAAATAACTACTTGTCAAAAAAAAAGTGTTTTACTTGTCAAAATCCTAGTTTTAAAGCATGATCCAATAAAACAAGGTCTGCTATTCCGGGAGTGACACAAGCTTGCGTCACTGTCCAGTTGCCACTTCATTGCAACAAAAACAGAGATAAAGACATATGTATAAACTATCTTTTAAATAAAAGAGAAAAAACCATTTCAATTGTCATTTTGTCAAGTTAAACACGAATTTAATAATTACACAAATTATTTAAATCATAAACACATAGTTTTATCGGATTCCCATAGGTAGATAGATAAACTCTTTATTGTTCAGACTACAAATTACAAACACATGATTGCAACAATCGGCGGTAAGTAATTCGAGATTGGGGAGTTATGATTTCATCCTACTGGTAACAGCGTCGAGGACGTAGGCTTTGTCTCTGAATAGCATATCTGGCGGAGCGACGCTAACCCCCGACGCAAAAAAGAGAGGTGTTTTAAGTTCAGTGTGTGTATCTCTGTCTGTCTGTAGCATCGTAGCTCCCAAACGGCTGAACTAATTTTGATTTCGTTTTTTTTGTTTGATACGTGACTTGATCGAGATTGTTGTGCGAGCTATGACTCATGAAAATCTGTTCAGCCGTTTGAAGATTGTCAAAATTTTATTGTTTTTAATTAATTTTTTTTCAATTTTTCTTGTGCCTTATAAGTCATGGTACCTGTAGGATAGCGGGTAAAACAAGGGCGCATACCTATATACATATATAAAAATGAATTCCTATTTACCGTCACGCCATAACTTGAGAACGACTTTACCGATTTAATTCATCCTTTTTTTTAAGTTTTCTAATATTTTGTAGATGTTTCTTACGGAAAGAAAAATTAAGAATACTGCGCAGAAAATTGGAAAAATTCAAAATAACTTGACGATTCTAACCTGCTGTTGAAACCACGGGGCGCAGCCAGTAGTACTATAAAAAGAAAAAATTAACGTACCTTTTTATGGACTCGCAATAGTTCGAGGGCTATTATAAAGGCAGATGGTAACTTCTTCATAAGGGACAGGTGTCGCAGATTGCAGAGGCTTTCGAGGAATTGCGCGCGAGTCGGCGGGGCCTTGTGTACCGGCGTGGAGGGCGGCAGCGTAGGGCGCACTGCGGGCACGCGGAGGGGCAGTCCCTTGCTAGCGCTGGAATAAATAATACATTACATAAGTATAATACGTTTTGTTCACTTAAGATCCGTAACTCATCTAAGGGACGTGACACATGATTTGACAAATTTTCTTTGCACGTAACCTGCCACGCTGTGTATGGAGATTAGTAGATGTTGTTATGCCACTTACATGGGTTTTGGGCCTTAGAGCAACCGCTTACGACGGACTTTTAGCCGGCGGGTATAAAAGCATTGTAAAGGCATGAGGGACGGGAGAAATTCAGCGCGAGTTGGAGAAGACTACGCTGACTAAAAGTTTTATGTATTTTTTCTAGTATGTACTTGATGGCTTGTTGTCACTGCTGTGTCCAGTAGCCTCACTTAATAGCCAGTTCTCATTCCAGGCTAGGTCGCACCGGAGCTCGGGTAATTTTTCATACAAACATGCTTGAAACTACTCTACCGATTTTGATGAAACTTAGGAAGTATGTATATTTAAATTGTAAATATAAATTTCTAATATGATTATCTTTTTTTGAAAACCCAAAATCTATACTAATATTATAAAGAGGAAAGATTTGATTGTTTGTTTGTTTGCATTTAATAGGCTCCGAAACTACTAAACCGATTTGAAATATTCTTTACAACACATTTGCTCAAAAAGTGCACTTACGATAACTGAATACATCTTTCGAAAGTTAAACATTACGGATCATACAACGGAGCGTGCTATAATGAAACGCATCATACAACGGAGCGTGCTGTAATGAATTTGTCCGCACGCTTCGTTGTATAGCACCGTGCGTGTACGTTACGGTATTTTTTTAATTTCCATTTTTTGTTTTTTTCTCGCAAATGTGTTGTAAAACGTTGTATGGCACACGTGCGGATTGGTTATTACAAACTCGTGACTATGGTAAGCCCGAGACGAATCGTTTGTAATAACCAACTTTCCGCACTTGTATCATATAACTATTCACTGTTGGGAAGCTACACTATCCCCGGGTGACATAGGCTATAATCTATACCCGTGCAAATCTGGGGCGAACCTCTAATGTTTTATAAAAATATATGTGTGAAAGTGATCTCCTGGGCACCGCTAACATTAGGCGACGTCAAACGCCTAGCCTATCAAACATAGAAAAGAAATTGGTGTAATTTCAGCTTAATACTGTATCTTTAAAGCAGAGTGGCAACAAACAAGAATTTATACCTGGTTGCTGGGACTTCTTCAATAGGTTTGAAATAGCATAGTTCTTGCCTCATTGAGTCTACACTGTCTGCACCCTTCCTGTTGTCCACAATACTGGGTTTCTGCTGTAGAATTCCAGAGCAGGGGAGAGGTAGCGAGACTAGTAGTGAAGGAATGCTATTTTTATGTTTTACTTTACTTTTATTATCTTCAATATCAGTACTTTTTTTATTGGTAATTTTGGAGTCTTCTTTCTAAAAAATAAGGTACATATTTCTATAGAAATAATTTATTAGCCAAAAAAAAACAAAAAACAAATACACAGATCTGTGGAAATCGCATACTTCAATGCAACTTACCTTTTCCTTTTGCCTTTCTCCATTTTCTTTATTCCATAAACCAGGTGCAAGTTTCTTTTTCTCAATGAGACTTTTGATAAGTTTACCATAAGTAGGAACCATTTCTGGGGAGACCCCATTGATTGATCTATCATTAGGTGCTTTTGGTGTAGAGCAATCTGTGCTTGTATTATCATCGGTAATTATAGGACTACTGAAATATAAACAACACGCAACTTTGAGAATATTAAAACTAAATCATCAAAATAAAATTTGGAACACATTAACAACAAGCTACTAAACTTAACAAGGTTGGATTTCCTTCTGATCGGGACTTGAAGAAACGAAAAAAAAATCTTCAATGTCAATTTTGACAAAATAGGACCAGAATTTGTATGCAACCCAAGGCTGGCTCGGTTATATTAAGAAGCTCTGGTGGTATGAGTAGACTGGGGGAAATGCATAAAAAAATGCCCCAAGCAGGATATCAGGTTCGCTGAGAAAGACTAATAAAGATGCTCTCTGTTGCACAATTGTATGGAAGTAAAAAGGATGCCCTATCTACCCAAACGGCCATGATTGGCCAGTAGGAGTGGTCATTCTCTAATGTTTGGGTGAGTTTATGTTACCGGCTACAAGCTACCTTTTTACTTTAATCATGAATTATTTGAATTTATTTACTATATTGGGTAAATAAAAAAATATATCCATGAATAGTATATACACAGTGTTTTGTTAAATACAAATACATTATTATCTATACTAATATTATAAAGAGGAAAGATTTGATTGTTTGTTTGTTTGTTTGCATTGAATAGGCTACGAAACTACTGAACCGATTTGAAAAATTATTTCACTGTTGGGAAGCTACTATATCCCCGGGTGACATAGGCTATAATCTATACCCAGCTGGGGCGGACCGCTAGTTTATTTATAAGATACGTAAGCTGTAACAGTTTGTGCAACGTAATTCAATTCAATGACCCTATCATTGTTTACTACTTCTAAAAATTTGTTTAAGGAGGAACTTCATTTCTTCTGAAAAATTCACTGTGTTCCACAAAGCACTTTTCATAAAACGATATTTTTTTCAATTACTACAAAACACCAAACGACATGTCCGCGCCATACGAAACACAGGTGAGACTGACATTTGATTGCAGCATGGTGCGTCCACGTCCCTATGTTACCTGCGACCAATCACTTGATTTTCCCATTAATCTTTTCTCCATGAACGGACAATACAACACATTATGTTTGGTGTATAAAAGAATGAAAAAACTGTTATTCTCTCAGAATAATAAGTAAATGTTTCATCATTGCAATAATAAAATCATTTTATTTGGCCAACATGGGCCAAAAGCAATTGCAATAGATAGTTGTTACTCACTTTTCTACAGTAGGTGGTGGTGGGGTTGTGTGTATAATCTTTATCTTAGAGAGGTAACCATCAATTTTCATATTCTTAAGCCTAGGTTTAGTGCTATTTAGTGAGAATCTCCTGGACGAGTTTGAAGGAGCAGTACATTTCACCAGATCATTTTGCATTTGTTGTGCTATCATTTCATCTTTCTTTAAAGCTTCTAAATACTTCTTATGCGTCTCTTCTTCTTCTTCTTGGATTTTTCTGAAATAAATCAATAGCCCTGTTATAGATGCGTTCGTTGTTTAAAAAAATTCTATAAAACTTAATTTTACTGAAAAAATTGCAAAACACTTTATACAGGGTTACACAGTATGGTGGTACTAAACCGAAAGGAGGTCATTATACTCAATATTAAGATTAATATTTCCAATTAGACAATCCAATCATCACACTCACCAATCATCAAATCATCTTTTCCATTTAAAAAAATACATTCACACTCAGCTAAGTGTATGGAACAGCTGTTTTTTGGAATTTCAAGGTTGGCCCCATAGTATAAGGTTATTCATATACCTATGTAGTAAGTACAATGACCTCCTTTCAGGTTAGTACCTCTGTTCTGTGTGACCCTGTATTCCATGAACAACTGATAGCTTAGTTACTCACTCAATTAACAATTCAGTTTCCTTTAAATGTTTCTTTTCTAGCTGCAAACGTTCTTTTCTCAATCGGTTTAATTCAGCTTTATATTCTCGTTGTATCTCTCCAGGGGCACTAAGTCGAAGAATCGGCTTTTCTGTAAATTGTAACACTAATATTGACAAAAAAAACAGCTGTTGTACTGATTACCATAAGTTGAATGTAAAGGTTCAGAGGTGTAGAAATGAACTATGAACCTTTTGGACTTGGAACAGACATGGTATTTTGGGACCTAGCCGACCATGGTAGAACAGCAACGTAGTCGGGATGGAAGACTAGTGTTAGTAAAAATTATGAATTAGCAAAAGCATTTTACCTTCAGGAAGATCAATGTCTTCTCCTTTGATCTTGGTATCAATTTCATGGGAAAATTTTGTTTGAATATAATTCCAGAGCTCTTCATTTACTAGACACTTTTGTTTGGTCGCTGTTCGCAGCCAAGATCCGATTCTTAATCGACATAAAGGACAACACAAAGCATTATTTTCTACACTGCCGTTAAAGCAACTCTGACAGAAACTATGAAAACACGGCAAAGTTACGGGTTTAACTAAAATTGACTGACAAATAGAGCAGAGGACATCTTTTAATTCTAAATTATCTAATTTTAACAATTTATTTCCAATTTTCGACAGCCGCTTCTTTGACTTGGCCGCCATTTTTCATAATTTTGTTTTTTCTTTCCTTTTTTTTTTTGTTTGGCATCCATAAACAATATTTGAAAATAGAGTTTTATTCTATTTTACTGATTCCTAAGACAAAAAGCGGTATTTTCCAATTGTCGATTTTATTTTTCAGACTAGCATCATCTCTAAAAATCGATTAATCATGGGTGCCAACATTCGAAACAAAGAGAAGCCATGTTGATATTTTCTTTCTTTTTTCGTCATGTACCGACTCACATGTATTTGAGGACGACGTGAAACGATCACGAAAGAAACTACGAGAAATATGGTGGTTGTAACAGCATTTTAGATGATGTTCTTTTGTTCGTCAATTGTGGTGAATTTTGACTAATGTTAAAGTGTGCCCTTTGAATCTGTGTGAACCCAGAAGAAAAGTGGAAATGTCTTCAATGCATTTCGTTGTTCATCCTCTTCCTGGGACTGAGGATCAGTTGATAGACAGGTAAACATTTTATCATTTTATTCGACTCCATTTCGTTCATGTTGTGAAATCCGACATTCCGTATGCTCATGATAAGCATTCCGTAAAAAACCCAAGAGGCCACGTTTTTGAATGCTATGACTTACCGACTCGATAGCCAAAACTGCCAGGTCTTGTCGGTAGGTGATTTAGCAGGATTTAAAACCATCGAATGTTCGGGCGACAGTAGGTTTGACGTAATCTCATGTTACACCAAAAAGTTACTTTTCAGAAAACCTAGTAGGTATTTCTATAGGTTCAGGTACCTTGCTTTATGCCTTCCTGTTTTTACTGGGAATATCGAAAACTGCAAAAAAAATTCTTTAACACTTTATCAATCTCAGCTTGACATATTACCATATCATGATACAATGAGAATTCATTTTGCTCTTTTCCCATTACAATAACTCTTTCTGAGACTTTTTGGTAATGTTTGGGTACCTACAAAAATATAACACAATGATAGGTTTAAAAAAAATATTTTTTTTCTGTAGGTTATGAGTTTTGTTGGCAAACGAGCTGACTGGCTGCCTGATAATCAGTCAGCGGTGCCTATGGATATCTGTAACACCAGAGGTATCACAAATACGTTGCTGACCCTTTAAGACTATTAACTCGCTGTTTAAAGAACCCCATGTTGTACCATCTCGGAAACACCATGGAAAGTAGCTCATTCCATATTTTGCAGGTGTGAGGCAAGAAAGGTTGTGTGGTCGCATAGTGTGCGATTTCCACTGATATGTAGATGAGCTTTCAGGTGGAGGGGGCTAGTGCAATGATAAAATAGGGAGTGAGTATGAGTTGTCTCATACTGTACTAGAAGTCTTTCGAGGATTTGATGTATAGCTATGTTTCTAATAATTATGGTTTCTCAGTAACAAGGACAGACAGTTTACACTCTGATATTATGTTTATGGGTTGAAATAAGTTAGTGTCAGGTTTTAGAGCTATGAAAATTTCTTAGTCATAATTTATTAATTATTAATTGATACCTTTGCCCAGGAGTGGGAAAGTAGGTATAGCTTAATAAAAAAAAGTGATTAATTTGTTTGCATATGTTTTAGGCAATTTTAAAGTCAAAATTTTCACATCGTCAGACACACACGTCAGGGAACACACACATACTGACACATATTACATCAGCCCAATACCAACCACCAAATACCCACCAAAATACCCAACACCCACTACCCACCCGAGGCCAATACCCACTCTGGTTTGCTGTTCAATCACAGTTGATCCTTATGTTATCTGATTATTTACAGGATATTTACCATGGTAAGGTTGTGGAATGAGCTCCCGATATTTCGGCGCAGTTACATGCACAATGTTCACTGATGGCTGACTGAATGTCCCGTACATAATCATATAAATAAATAAATATTCGGGACATTTTTGCACACACGGTCATCTGACCCCAAACTAAGCAAAGCTTGTGATATGGCTGCCAGAGACTGATATACATACATATGTAGTTTTTAAATACATACTTAAATATATATTAACAACAAGATATAGAACAAACACAAATGTTCATCACATAAATGTTTGTCCTACGTGGGAATCGAACCCATGCCCTCAGGCTTAGAAGATAGGTTCACTACCAACTGGACCAATGAGCTATCGAGCTACGAGATATAACTTTAGTGAACAAACGTGATAATTTAAAACAGTGTTTTACAGTTGATACTTATTAGCAAATCACACTCATTCCATAAATGCAAAAGTTTATGTATATAATTATCCGCATTCAACTGCATAACAGCTGAATTGTATCTGAAGCTGATCATTTCATTTCATTTATTCAATAACATACAAGTTGAATACAATTTTTTTAGTAATATTGATTTCATTTTATTGATCTGTATCATATTCTCAAACTATGTAATGCCTAGGTGCATTATGAATAGATAATTAATAAAATATAGATCCAGTCATATTTAAACTTATGCCCATAGATCTGTATTTTTTGTCACATTTACAATGTGGAGTGTTCGGAAGAACTGTTCGATCTAATCCCAGCAATGCGATTCTATCATTGCACTAGCTGCCACAGGCTGAAAGCACATCCATATAATATCATAGATCTGTAAAAATCGCACACATTGCATTTAATGCTATCTTTTTAGGGTTCCATACCCAAAGGGTAAAAACGGGACCCTAATACTGAGCCTACATTGTCTGTTCATCTGTCTGTTTGTCTGTCCAACCTACCTTTAAACGGCTGTATTTTTCGAACCGTAATAGATAGCCAGTTGAAATTTTCACAGAATATGTAATGTTACGGGGGATTATCATATTATTGTCTGGGGTTTCTAATATTATTGGGTAAACTCAAGGCGCAGCTTCTGTTCACATAGTTTTCGAAACAATTCAAGCCAAGTTTTTGGCTCGACCAAAATAAAATTAATAGGCGGGCTCAGATGGAGCGCATTTTTGAAAATTACAAAATGAGCGCCGGCACTCACTTTGTTTCAGTCGGTCTCTAGCTGTAGGTAGTCCGACACAAGACTAATATTGTTACATGATAACAAAACATCTGACCAAATTATGGCTTCTTGTGCTTTCCCGAAATGTAAAAACAACAAATAACCGCTATCTAGTTTTTGTAACAAATGTACTGTACATGGTTATAATTAGGTGTTGAAGTATATGTCCGACGGTTTTGACTCGTTTTTATTAAGCAAGTTCAATGGTTATGGCCCGTCCATTCATTTTATTTTGGTCTAAGGTTTTCTGTAGTAATGCAATGCTTAACTATCATATAAACTGCTAAAGTGGCCAACCAGAAGTGAAAAGTATACTATTTGTATAAATTTTGCTCGACGATGACCTCTCTCAGAGAGTGGATATGTGTTCCACTAGTCTGAGCATATTGTATGCTCAGACTCGTGTAACATTGTTTTAGTGTTGAGTGTGAAACATTGTTTGACAAAATAATTTTACAAAATAAAATGATCTTGTCAAACAATGTTTTCCTAGTAGTTTTCTCTTTGGCTTCCATAAAAATGCGTACGTAATACGTTAAAGCGTCAATGTTGGCATGATTATAGTACACACACTAACGTAAAACAAGAGTTGATGACAAATTTCTGTTTACCACCAAGATAGAGCAACATCAGGCACGATCGCTACTGCATGGGCGGTCGCCTGAGTGTGATGTTGTCTTTTTGTATTTTGTGGTGGTACGGAACCCTCAGTGTCTAGAGTCCGACATGCATTTGGCCGGTTTATTTGTCACGTGATATCATTGCCTATTGTAAACTGATTTTATTGCTTGTGTTTTTTACTGGATAGGATATATCTCGAGGGTGGCTCCACTTAAATTATACCATTGCAAGAGGAAATCAGGGGATGAATCGGGTTTATTGAACCTTAAATCTGTCTGTTGTGTTTTAGGGTTCCGTAACTCAAAAGGAAAAAAAAAGAACCCGTATAGGATCACTTCAGCATCACTTTGTAGTCCGTCTGTCAAAACCCTTTTTCTTAAGAACACATAAAGGTATCAAATTTATATAATATAATATAAATATTTATATAAAAGGTAAATAATTTATCAATTTAAATTTATACTAAATACTTAGGTCTACGGTTTCATTCGGCTGTAAAAAAATAAAAGTTGTAAGTCAACGCAATCAAAAGATGAACGTTTATGTAGCACTAGCTGAATCCCGCTACTTCGTACGCGTAGAGCTCGGCCTTCGGCCTCGCTACTATAAACCTATATGCTATAAACCTCACGGAGCCCGAGACCTTTCCAACGAATGCAAAACTGTGGAAATCGGTTCGTGCGTTCTTGAGTTATAGCGTCAGGAAGGAAAACCCGACTTATTTTTATATAGTAGATTAAAGGAATGAATCTGAAAGTTGTTGATTTGAAGCTTTATCATATAAAAAATATTGTTTTACAATTACAAACTTACATTTTGTATGTTGTAAAGTTAAATTTGTCTTTCAATATTTCAACTTCAGAATTATTTTTTTTGGACTTGCGCTCTGAGCGTTCCGTCCAACGGAACCCTCAGAGCCACGAGTCCTACTGGTACTTGTCCGGCTTTTTTTGTAAAATTTAAAATTATTTTAAAGAAACAAACTTATTAATTACAGACTTAAAGAAGTAGCAGAGCGTTGGAACCGATATGGGACAGGCCCCGGGTCGTCGGCCCTCAGTGCGCTTCGCGGCGTGCGCGCCGTGGCCGCCGGGCCTGCCCATATCGCCTGCTTGTTAGAAGATGGCACCATCTGCCGTGCTGCTTTTTCAATAATTCCCGACAGACTTGATTTGAGCAAATCAGATGCTAGCAAGAATGGAGGGAATGGTGGAGGAGGCAATGGTGGTGGTGGGACGAGCGGGGGGAATAAAGGAAGTGGTGGCGGTGGCGGCGGCAGCAGCGGCGGCTGTGGCTCGCGACAGCAGCCCCGTACTCGAGCCAGAATAATGAGGAACTCTATACGCGCTGCACCCAGCTCTCAAGGTGAGTTTTGTAGTTTTATCTAGGCCTGGCGCACTCCGCACTTTAAGTATGAAGTTACAAGCAGACTTGTCGGACCTGCCGCGCGATAGACAGAGAGGCAACTTCTGTTAAAATAGCTGTAGGCAGTTAGTGCTCGCACGTCCTAAATTGCACTTTATTGTGTAGTAGCAAGAGTCGCTTCTTATTAAATGATTCTGTGGGCTGAATCTTCTGTAGTTGTACTAATGTCTTCATTGGTGGTATTATTATAGTTATATAGCATAGTTTATTTTAATGCAAACCTAATTACAAGTGAAGTTGACATAACCAACATCTAAAAGATAATTTATTTGCACAAAACACGAGTAAATCATATACACATTTAAAAAGCGTGCACAGTAGATTTTTAAACAGTATTAGTAACTTTGTATCATGTTTTGTCGAGTTACAATAGGACTACTAATTTTACTAAACAATATCCCCCTTATTAATAAACGTGGAGTAGTCTTGGAATAGTTACGCCGTGTTTTGTCTTTTTCTCTCTTTCAAATTTTGAACTCGATCGAAAAAGACAAAAGGCGGTGTAACTATTCCGAGGCTACTCTACGTTTATTAATAGGGAGGTAAATGTTTGTAAAGAAGACAAATTAGGAATAGACTGAATAAGAAGTAGACGAATATGGAATGGACGAATTAAGAACTGGACTAATAAGTAGACGGAATTAACGAATTCGGAAGTGGACGTCTCAGGAATTTGTACAAAGACAACTTAGGAAAAGGATGTGTTAGGAATGGGTGATTTAGGAAGTTGACAAACTTGACCGGAGGGATTTAGAGAGTTGGCATTAATACCGTAACTTAATTAATATTAAACAAAAACAAACCAATTAAATAGTCGAAACAATTTCAATAATTTGATATTTTCATTATTGAACTAATTAATAACAGATAGACATTTGTATAATTGTAAAATAAACAATTTGTTCTACAGCTGCCATAACTAAAATTTATCATTTATGAAAACACTAACGTTGTAATAACATTTCTAGACTATAAGATTTTTTAGTTTTATCTTAAACTAGCAACGCACACCGGCTTCGCACGGGTGTAAGTCTTATTTTTTAGACCTTGGGTTACATTATTGGAGTGATAATAAGGATAGTACATTAGGAGTGATAATAAGATAGTAAGGATCAATATTAATTTAAAAAAATTGCTTGTCACCCGGGGATAGTGTAGCTTCCCAACAGTGAAAGAATTTTTGAAATCAGTTTAGTAGTTTCGGAGCCTATTCAATGCAAACAAACAAACAATCAAATCTTTCCTCTTTATAATATTGATTATCTTAAATGACTGTGGCTTCGAGTAATGATACAAAATTCTCAAAGGACGTTTAACACGCGTAGGGTCGACGAGTCGCGCCACCGGCGTGATAATCGGGGCCTCGGGCTCCGGCCGCGTGGTGTCTGTGCCGGCGCCCTTCGTGCCGGAGGACCTGGTTACGCAGGCTCAGGTCGTGCTCCAGGGAAAGAGCAGGAGCCTCATCATCAGAGAGCTGCAGGTATGGACAGAACAGTGCAACATGTACAATTGCTTGTGGAATGAGCTCCCGATATTAAAAAATAAAAAATAGTGAACAACCACGATGGAATAAAACAGTGTTTTAAGAAAAACTTCATTTAGGAAGGAACTCTTGTTTATTTATCATTCCTTCATGTAAATGGGTATCTTATTTATGGCGATTCCATATTATTTTGTGAGTTTAATATTTTCGTTTTTTGCGGGGTTTGCTTAGCATAAGGAGACCTGTGCTCTTGTTTGTAATTTTTTTATTATATAATATAAAACTGCTGGATTGGTAGCAGATTTCTGCATGTACCAAGCGTGCACCCTGGCACTTCTAGTAATCCGCCACTAGTAACTGTCAGATTAGTGAGACTACAACATACATACATCTTTTATTTTTGGTTTAAAATTCTGCAGACTAAAATTGAAAAGTACCTATAACAAGCTAGAAATGTCTTGAACTGAAGGTTCACCATTGCTTTACAGAGTTTACAGTTTACACCATCACACTGACAACATCAGTGGGCGAAGTACGAATGTTCGCTACGTAAAATACGAACAGAATTTTGAATTTCGAAATTGAAATTTGTCTGGAATTCGAAATGAGTTATTTACGTAGCGAAAATTTGTACTTCGCCTATAGATAGACTTACATCAGGTAAAGAGTAAACATTTTTATGTGACAGCGTACGAACTTGGACGTGAATTTGGCGGTGAATAACCTGCTGTCTCGCGACGACGAGGAGGGCGAGGAGCCCGAGGGCGGTGAGGGAGGCGATGGCTACGTGCCCGAGGACCTCATCTCCCTCCTTGACGGAGGCTTCCACGCGGCCCAGGCTGAGCACTCCGTCATCATTGATGCAGACACCATGTTTTCCGAGGACATCTTCGGGTACGCGGCTATCAGAAGGTATACCTATCAAGCTATGCTCGTCCGCCTCCATCTCTCCAGTAAGAACCATCCAGTTTACTCAGTACCAGTTACCGGTACACTCTAGCACGTGCAACGCTTACGCAGTTTCTCGTTTGTCTGGTGTTTCGATGTTGTGTACCAATACATAATTAAGTATACTCGCATAGTCCCTAGAGTAGTATACGCTGCAGCCTTTGAATGTTTCTATTGCACATCAGTGTTCTAAGTAGTGAGCTCCCTTCGTAATTTAGCCGATTAAACTAAGCACATAACCAAAGACAGATATCACGGGGCTTGAAACACTGAATTATGCTTTCATATAGACTAGAGCAGCTACTTGTAAACAAGCAGGGCCGGATTTAGTAGAGGGCAACGAGGGCTACAAGGTCTAGGTAAAATTTTCTAACCGAATAATTTACGCAAAAATATCCAAGTTCTGATATGAGAACATATTATTTTCCTTTTATATTTAAAAAAAACGCATTAATCGATTTGTCTTGGAATAAATTATAGAAACACTTGAATGAAAATAATTGTTTAACATATTTAAAAAATTATAAGTGGCCTCCACTCCTTTGTTGCCCCATGGCCTCCAAAATAACCTCTAAATCTGGCCCTGTAAACAAGCATTTGTACAACTAGTGAATGAGTAGAGATTTCGCTATGAAAAATCGGAAAATGTGCACTTCTGACTAAGAAAATTGACCTATAAAGAAACCCATAAAGGACGTTTCTCCGTCTGTTTATGGCGACATCTTTAGCTGCTTTGAATGGCCAGCTGTAACGGTGAGGGTGAGAAATGATTGTCGTGATGTTGCGTAGTCGCAGTGGCGGTGGCGGCGGCAGCAGCGGCGGCCGCGGCGGCGCCAGTCGCGAGAGCAGCAGCGCCTCTCAGGAGCGTCCAACGGAGTTCAGCCGTTGGCGGGAGCGCCAGTATTTCGGCCCGCGCAGGTGGCTAGAGTCGGCGCTCCGTGACACCTCCTGGGACAAGGAAGGAGGTAAGCATCTTATATTTGACTAAATCTATGATATAGGATATGAGTTATGCATGAGTTATACACTCGGCTTTTCACTTTAATTGCGAGGATATAAAACAGTGATATTGTAAGTAATACCTATAGTAAACAAAATTTCCGTCCAGCGAGCATCCACTTGAGTTCTGAGAACAGAAAAAAGTCGCTGGGGGCCAGATCTGGAGAGTACGGTGGATGCGGAAGCAATTCGAAGCCCAATTCTTGCAATTTCGCCACTCCTTAGAATCATCGATACGTTGTTGTTTTTGGTCGATTGTGATCTCGCGTGGCACCCTCTTTGAACAGAGCTTTCGCATATCCGAATATTCATGCACGATATGACCAATACGTTCCTTTGATATCTTTAGGGTCTCTGTTATCTCAATTAACTTCACTTTACGGTTACCAAAAAAAATATTGTGGACTTTTTCGATGTTTTCGTCGGTAACAGCCTCTTTGGGGCGTCCACTGCGTGCATCGTCCTCGGTGCTCATTTCGCCTCGTTTAAATTTAGCAAATCACTTCTCTACGGTTGATTTTCCTTGTCTGGTCTGGTCTGAATAATGTTTATCAAGCCAAGCCTTGGCGTCAACAGTATTTTTTTCGCCAAAAAGCAATGCATTATTATCACACCAAAATACCTTTTTTATTTTTTTTCAAAATAACAAAAGTTCTGTCGCAAAAAATGCTATAACTCAGATACTAATAGTGCAACAGCTGTCAAATTTATACACGCGTCTTTTAAAGGATAGGGTTAACTAAAATCATATGGAATTGATACTAGTAGCATCAGCCTACGAACTTTTCAGCTCACCTGTTACATGTTTTACCTCATTATGTCACATACCCACACTCGAGCACAATCACTAACATTTAATAAATAATAATCCACCATTACTATACATTAACAATCTAAAATACATAATTTTAGGAAAATAATACAATGTGACATGTTTTTTCCATGTTGTCGCCAAAAGCAAAACACCTATAAATTACCTGAAATTTGTGGTGTGCACAATAAAGAGTTTATCTATCTATCTATAATTTACAATATTCAATGTTTACTAATTTCTTTTATCGACATTATTGAGCAGGCTAACGCCATTAAGACTAAAGTTGGCACCAAAACCTCTCTTTATTCGAAAAAGTTATGTCTGGGTCTTTAATAATACCAAAGATAATTTACTACCCATATTTACCCATATTTTTAGAACCCGAAGGAAACTTCCTACATGTATTACAAACTGAACATCTTTGAACAACTTTAAAGAGGTTCTGTATAATGCACGAACCAGAACAGTTCAGAACCTCTTTGAACAATTTTAAAAAGGTTTAGTTTACTTTAAAAAAAGTATTTTTTGGCCTAGATTTTTATGCTTCTTGCATAAAAAGCTATTTTAGTCCGCTTACATCAGATATAAACCAGAACTTTACGAGCATGAGAAGTGATAAAGCATTTTTCTCATGTGAAATTGATTCTAGAATCATTTAAATGATTCCTTATCTCCATCATATTATGCGTACTACACAATACACATAGCTTTATTAGTAATCTAACAAGCCTGACACATCACCTGAACTTTAAATCAATGCTTCTTCTATTTTTATCATCTCAGGAGAGAACAAAAATAAGAAGGACTCTGCAATGGCAGCTTCTCCGCTATGGGTTTCCGAGGAGCTGGAGTACTGGGACAGCAGCATTCGTTTTACGCATATCGCGGCTCTGCATAGCGAGCTGGTCGCTATTTCGACGCAAGGACAGCTGCATCAGTGGCGGTGGGCTGACGCACACCCTTACCAACGAAATGACGTGAGTAACATCACATTCTCCTAAGTCGTTAGCACTCTTGGCAGAGTGGTCGTGGTCATCAGTTACGGTGGTGTCTCGCTTCATAATCCGCTGCCATTCGTCACGTATTGTAGCCTTTCTCGTGCACATGTTCACGGGACCGTTAAGTGCAGCCTTTACTTGGTTGTTCAATCGTAGTGGTGATTTGCCACTTGGTCCCGTCCCCCTTAAACTTACCCTGTACCACAAGGCGTTCTATGGAGTCGTCACCGCATCGCGATACATGCCCAAAGAAGGCGAGGATGCGAGTTTGAACGATGGAGGATAGACGGCATCTGTGTGATGCCGAGTTCCTTTAGAATAGACTGATTTCACCACATACATGTAAAATGTTTTAAACGTTTACCGGGACTTATCACGTATTATTTAATTTAGGTAAAAAATATGTACCTTTCGCTCGACGTTTTGACCATGTTACAATGGCCGTGGTCACGAGCTGACTGAAAACTGCGGGTGAGTCTGGCGAGAAGAGCGGGTGTTTTGTTCTCCTACCCTCACTTGATCTTGAAAAATCGCAGGGTTGTCACTACGACACACAACACTGACTGTATCGGTATATGTCCTAGAAAAATCAAATCGCGAAAGTTTAACAATTACTATGTATGTTAAATTTAGAAAGGTTAGGACTGGCTTTCCACTTGAGGTGTGTGCTATTCAAGGGTGGTTTATTCCTATTTGCCCTCAAGGGTACATCTCTAGGCAGCAGAGTCTAAAAGACAACTGCTGCCACCATCCATACTGTTGCTACACTTAGGCTTCAATCTTCTAGTCTGGTTCAGGGAAGAGTACCTAAGGGTTATCAATGCGTGTTGTTTGATGTTCCAGACGTCAGGAGCTGGTATATCTTACCATCCCCGCGGCAACTGGCTCGGCATGAATCCGGGCGAGCGCATCGTCAACGTGAGCGCCGCCGGCATTCGCGTCTCGGTCCTCACGGACAGTGGACGTGTCGCCACCTTCCTGGACGAATCTATTGGTATGATTTTATTACTCTTTTTAGGTGAACAATTTGTTGTAACATTATGGTAATTTTGTAACAACCTCTATCGTAATTACATGCTTCATTAGAATCCTGTCGCGGGTGGGTACAGATGTCTAATTCGTCATGTTGTCTGTCCAATGATATTACAAGTTTTTTTTGCTAATGTTTAACCCTTGTGATCATACAGGCAGAGGACCCATAAGTCCAGTGGAGGTTCTAGTTGCCACGACGGTTATTAGGGTTAAAGTTTTGTTTTTATTGATTTAGTATAATAGCTAATTATTGTTTTTCACAGCTCATGCGCCCGGCGCAACTCGCTTAGAGCAACCGCTGCAGACCTTCACGGAATTCGGATCTGACAAACCTATATCTCTACATGTATGCTCGCTCTATACCGTCGCTAGGCTCGAATCAGGAGCTCTGTATTGGTGGTAAGTAACGACACGTAATTCTCTTTTATTACCGAAATTAATAAGGTTGGACAAGTGGCAAAGTTGCCGATACACGCTATTAGACGTTTGGCGATAGATTTTACTTTAACCAGGCGAGTATATTAGATCATGTCCTACCTTCATTCTATGGTTTCCTTACTGATTCTGATTTGAGCATCAAGCTCATTTTGCTGGGATTTAAACCCATGACTTACTTACCAACCATTCTGCAATCATCGCCACTAAGTTTTCTAGCTAAGTGGACCAGGGTCCGCTCAAGTTTCTATCTAATGTCGAGCAATTCTAACTTTTATCTCCCTAATCACAGGGGCGTGTTCCCCAGGGTCCTCCCAAGTTTCTATCTAATGTCGAGCAATTCTAACTCTTATCACCCTAATGACAGGGGCGTGCTCCCGCTTGAGCAGCGCGCTCGCCTTTGGGAGAAGCACCGCGCTCGATCTCGGAAACAACGCGGCCACTCTTCCACTGCACCGCAGGACCTGCAAGCCGGACATAGCGTCACTATGAAGAACGCTCCTATGTACCAGACAGGCGCTATTGGTAAGTGTATCAAAACCTAACCATTAGTAGCTAACAATAATAGGAGACGCATCATAGTTGATTGAATCAGGCGTTACTTTGCGGAAGTTCATCATTAAAACTGTTTGATAAAATTTTGTTTCAGGTTAGGTTAACTTAGCATCATTGACAAATTTCTGTAGAGTAAAACATAAATAATTGATTCCAAATTCTTTATTATAATTAATATGACGTTAGAGCGGAAATACACTAGAGATTCCTCAAAGAAAACAGTTTTGAAGATGCATCATATTACCATAATTTCTTCATTCCTGAATAAGTCGGAACAACAAACATTCTTTCGTGTAAATTACTATAAAAACTACTTACACACGATTTTTTGCCTTTTTGTAGTACATAGTTTATAATGAATCCTCACGCGAGTTTTGATGAAGTGTTTCTTTAGTGTGTTGTATCATGACTAATTAAAATGTAAAATGTGTGTAAAAACCACACTTCACAGGGCAATATTATAGAAGTGTATCACTCTTTTTGTCTGTCGGTTTGTACCTTTTTTCGACTGAACTAATCTTGATGACAATTGCATAGATAGGAAGTAGCGTTTATCATGAAGACAGGCAGAATACTTTAGTCCCGAGAAATTGCAAACTCGCTGGCTAAACCGCTGGGCGCAGCTCAATCGTCATAGTTTTAATGTGATTGTCTCATGAAATAACAATCGTTTCCAGGCTTCAACATGTCTACTGGTGTGCCCAAAGTAGGCGTGCTCCAGAACGCAGCCTGGAATCTGTCCGATATGTGTCGCTTCAAACTGCTGGCCGCACCACAGCCTGACCGCTCTGTCTCTGACAAAGACAAGAGGGAATTACAGGTAAAAAACCATTTTAACTATCCTTTAGTAAATTAATTTAAAATCATATAGCGTGATCATTGTTAGTACCAGTTGGAACCTGTTGAAACCTAGTGCCTGTTGGAATTATTCTAACCTCTTTAGTAATTGTTATTTATAAATGTATTTAGCAAGTCGCTACACTCGCTAATAATAGTTTGTATCTAATAAATTGTATCTATTGAAGCCGCAATGCGAATAATCTTTTGTTGTTTTGTTTAGGACCTTGATGGATCGCTATTAACTTCACAGAACCAGTCCCCATTGACGGTGTCATCAGTGAAAGCGTCATCATCCAGTGCCGGTAACAAGGACGGCGGCAAGGACAGTAACAAGGACATGGCCGATCGGCTCGACATGCCACCGCCGCCCAGCCCTGCCTCGTCCACTTGCAGTGACACTAGCACTTCACACAGTGAGTATTCTGTAACCGGCCATTGACTGTGATATCAGTGAAAGATTCATTGAATAACACTAGCAGCAAACAAAAAAAAATAATAGGTATATCATAGCAAGGAAGGTCTATCTTCCTTGATCACAGTTTTTTTTATAGTGTCGAGGACCATTTTGTCCATGGTGTAAATGTATTTAAAAAAACTAGCAGCAACACGACGGCGGATAACTATACAAAAAAGTTGGTACCATCGAACCAATCTGATGAGGATCAGAGGGTGGATAGTGGAACTCTTCGTGGCGTGAATCACAATGAGAGAGCCATCTAGCGGCAAAGATGCCAACTATCACGCCGCGTGCGCAGCGCACGCGCGATTCGCATAAGCATGTTTTTTTAGTTATAAAACTATAATATTATGATATTAATGTAACATGTTTACTAATTTCCAGAGCGTGCCAAACGCGTCACAGTGCGCGGTGAAGAAGGTTCCTCTAACGACGGATCGAAACGTGACGAGGAAGAATGGCCACTCAAAGAGGTCGTGTTCCTTGAAGATGTGAAGAGCGTCCCACTAGGACGCGTGCTGAAAGTCGACGGAGCATACGCCGCTGTCCGCTTCCCTACAGTTAGCAAAGATGGGAAAGAAGCCGCGCCGTCGTCAGCGGATGACTGGACGGCACTGTTGCAAGATTGCCGGCTCGTTCGTAAAGATGACTTAGTGGCAGTGAAGTGGGGAGCAGGAGGTGCGGCCGGGCCTCGCGGTCCGGACTGTCTGCAGCGCTCGCCGAGGAAAATAGCCCTGCCGGCGGATGTGCAAGTCGTTACTATTGCAGTGAGTATAAACATTATTCTTGTAAGAGCTTCACATCAAATCGAAATAAGATCACAAAAAAAGATCCGTGGTTTTACTCTCGTTTTTCTTATTTTCTAGCATTAAAAATATATATATGTCCCTCTTCATATTACACACTGCTTCCTTGCAGCAAGATCAGCTTATAAAAATGTCAGACAGAACAATCATAAGGGTGCATTTCCGACAGAGGTGGGGACGAATGGAGAAGGGACATGCCAGAATCTACCAATCACAATGGTTGAAACCCACAGGACTGCTACGTTCAAATGGAAACCCCCACCTCTTTTCACAGCTCCGCTTCAGTGGAAATGCATCTTTATATTAGTATATCATAAGTATATATGCTGGACAACGTAACACACCTTCCAAAACTAAACTTAGCTCAAAAGTGCTAGAGAACTATGAAACGACAATCAAATATTAAAGTTATTCTGATCATATTTATTTCCCAGGTGGACAGCCGTGGTGTTCACGCAGTAGTGCGGCGGCCAGGCGGTACGCTAGCGTACGCTGTATACGCCGTCGGGACCACTCGCGCATTGACCGACAGCGTGTTCCCGACTGACAATACCGCGCTGCTCGGACACTCCAATGGGCAAGCAATACACTTGGCTACTGCGGCAGAGGTTAGTGGAAACTTGTTCCCAAGTGGACTGTTGCAGCATTCAGTAAGGTTAATACTCGCGCGTGTTAATGACACACCGCACACCTTGCTGCTGATTTCCCAATGATTTTCCCCAAGGTTTTTCCTTATGACGTTAGTCCAGTGAGTTGACTTCAACTTGGTCCGAGGATTTATTAACTGGTAGACAGGAAGTCCTCGTTTTTGAAGATGTGCGGAAACACTTTGTTTGGTAAATTTTGATTGATTTAATTGATTTTGGAAGATCTTTATTTGTCATAATAAACGTTATAAAATACTCATAAAGTCGTAAATTGAAGGTTGATCGCGATAAAGATGAATTTGCGATTACATACTATTTTGCTATTTCGTATAGCATGGTAAAAATGTGCTAAGACTTGTCGCTTGTTACAGGGCAGTGAGCCAGTGGTGGTGATGCTGGACGGTAACTCCGCGCTGTACGCGGTGGCGCGCGACTGCGTGGGCATGGTGCGGGAGCCGCCGCCGCTCAACCTGCCGCCGGCGCGCGCGCTCGCCGCACACGCGCTGCCGCTCACGCCGCACACCGCGCATCACAACCACCACACCGCGCTCAAGAGCCAGGTATACTATATGACATGCACTCTACCCAGTTACCCACAGTTTACCACCAAGGCGGAAACTTGAACCCATTGCTCCCATATCATCTGCCAACTTCACTGTTGAGATTTAAAGTCACTCTAAAGCCACTGATATGGTTGTACGTTGTAGCTGGAGCATGGTGGTGCATTAATTAACTTAAATTTCGACTGCCTTTTGGTTTTTTTACCCTTCACCATGTAGCGCTGTTTAACCTCTATGACTTGATCTAGGGAAGCTCTCCTCAATTGTCAATGGTTTCAAAGTGGTTTAATTAAGGCGGCTATGTTTTTTGTATGACCGAGTAAGTTCAAGGTACTTGAATTTTTACGTTTCAGTGCTGCCTTCCTAAATACTATAGTTACTTAGCAAGCAGAAAGAAAGGTATCCTGGTGAAAGATCCACTTGCAGGCCATCATCATCATCATCATCCACAGCCTTCCTTATCCCACTGCTGGGTATAGGCCTCTCTTTTGCTATGCCATCTGCCATCTTGCAGGCCATATTACTAGTTATTGTTTTTACCTATTTTTGGAACTTAGTTAATATACGTATTTAGTTATTTTAATTACTTCTTTTAGGTCAGCAACCCAAAGTGCGCCTTGGCCTTTTATTCCAGAGAACGCCATCAGAACTGTGTGCATTTTATAATTTAGTTGCATGTTGAAACAGGTGGCCTTGCTGATAATAGTGCCAGAGCCTCAGCTGATGATGCCACGAGTGCTGCGATGCGACCTGGACGGGATTCGTCAGGTGCTGCACCAACTCGAATCTGACACTAGCAGTAAGTTCAACTTGCAATTACTTTCTAAAAACAAAATCAAAAAATCTAAATAATTTGTTGGATAGAAATGTTTTAGCAGTGCATAGAGTTGTCTGTTGCCCCAAATTCGGCTCAGCCTAAGTCTTAGGCCCGTATTCTAAAACAAGACTCAAGTATCGTTTGATCTTAGTTCACCTGATTATTACTTGAGCCTAGAATCGTTGCTTAAGTATTGTTCTTATTCCAAAACTGCCCTTAGACTCAACTCAGCTGAATCTAGATTTAAGTAGAGATTCAAGCGGATATTCTTTTTGTCTATGAATCAGTCTGTTTTCGTTTACATTTTTATTTTAGTTTAACAATGTCGTTCCGCGTAACGCATAATTAAAAATGTTACAATAATTTAATTAATTAAATAAACAGTAATGTAGTTTGAAATTATTAAGTATTTAACTATTTAGGTAATGATCTACACTATATCATTAAGGTTTTATACATTTTTATGCTTAAAACCCTAGAATCTACTCAAAGCATTTTTCGTCAAATAATTTCAAGAAAAATTATGTAATACGGAGCGTCAACAATGTGAACAAATTGTGAAATGTCACTTTAGTCTTGTTTATTTTTTCGCGATTTTCTTTGGAAATCTAATTCAATTCAAGTAAATCAAGGAAGTAAAGAACTGTGCTACGAAATAGTGGTATCTTATCCTGCCTTTATTTGGACATTTTTAGGATTTCCCCTTCAGTTTGGAAAGAAAAATTTCTATTAAAAAAATATTGGTATTATTATATTCAGATATTTATTTTCCTTCTTAAATTTACGTTTTTTTACAATATTTCCTCTAAAATCAAAATATTATAAAAAAACCTAAACCTAGAGTGCCGCCGGCAGCGGGGCAGGGCCCAAGCTACCGGTGGTTAGGGCTGCAGAGTGAGGAACCTCCTGACAATACGTGCCGTGTCTAGGATTACCGCCTTCTGCATCTGACCCTTGACCCAACCATCTAGCGAGAGCCTCTTATTATATTATTATTATATTACTATTCCTAGTAATTAAAATGATTATAAATAAAAGACTGACCTTATTATTTAGTAGTTTTGTTTAATTTTTATATTCATTTAAAAGCTATATGATTAACAAATGAGTTAATTAATACAGACAGTTTTTTTAACCAATTTGTTAAAGTTGTATAGGAGACCATGCTTCAGTCAATCAAAACTGCTAATAATGGAAGCTCTAACTGCAAACCCATCAGATGTTCCTGCGATAGCGCATTTTAAAATTATTTGCATCCATTGATCTTCAGCATCTCTCAAGTGTCGCATTGGAATGCTAACAGTGATCTGTCTATTCACTGGGAAAATTTGATCATAATATTCGATATCTTCAGAAATATCCATGGTGCAAAGTAAATAATAAAAAGTTTAATAACAACCAAACCAAGTACACTACACAGAAATCTCTGCTCAAGCGTGATACAGACGTCACTTGCGTGATCGCAGATCATATGTCAACTTGAGTACAGATTGGCAACTGAATGACGTTTTAGAATACAGGTGAACTACGATCGTAGAATCTTGACTCAAGTTTAGTTCTAGAATAAAATCTCTACTTAAAACTAGTTTTAAGTAGAGAATCTTGACTGAGCGTCGTTTTGGAATACGGGCCTTAGAGTCTAATGAATGAGCCAATTCCTGTTCGGAGATGTCGCACGCATGTGAGCGATGGCGGCCGAGCGATAGCATGTGCTCTTTACAATTCGACGGCACCTGGTTCAATTCTCGGCCCTGCACTAATGACTTATTTAGAGTTTAAATAAATTATGTGCAGTTTCGATGCCTTCGTTAAAAAAAGGTGGAGTGGAAAGAAAACATCGTGAGGTAACCGGTATGTCCAAGAACTCCAAGACATTCACCAACATGCACTAAGGCCAGCATGGTGAATTAGGACCCCTCCTTTCTCTGAGAGAAGGCCTGTATCCCAGCAATGGGAACATAAGAGACTGATGATGATGGAATGATGGCGCACGCGCATACAATTGGATTAGAAAATTATATATGATTTAACTAGGTACAGCTAAATTCAGGTAAAAGTACATGTAATAAAATAAAATAAAACATTACATATGAAGAAATATAAACATATTAAACACTCAACAACATTTAGTTGCTATAAACAACTAGTCCTAACGGAAATATCTTTTATCTGTTTTAACTGTTATCTTCACTGATGTTATCGTCTATGCTTGAAAAGGTACAAAAAGCATTCCTTCGTTGCCTTTATAAACGCAAATATGCATATTATCCCTATATGTACCCGACTAACTTTCTCCTTGGATGCTTAGGCTACAATTCCTTAGAAGTTCGCCGTGAATGTAACCAAATGGTAGTTATGTGTAAGATTCTTCACAACAAGATTGACGCACCTAACCTACTAAGCAAGCTGTCACGTCTTTTCGTCCCTGATCCAGACAGTAGCCTTCGTCGAGGGTGCCATCCAGTGTTCTCTATCCCCCCAGGGCGAACTATTGCTCACGGCCAATCCCCTATACAGCACACTCTCACTGCGTTTAATCGCCTCCTGGCCAGGACGCCTGAATGTGATGTGTTTGCCGATGAATGGAAGAGTGTTTTGTCGATGTGTCTGGAGTACTGCGAGTAGAAGGTGCGCAAGGTGAAAGATACAGAATCGGATATTGACTTTTTGTATTAATGGCTCTGTGATATTTAATATGACTTATGTTTATAACTTTAATGACAATTATTTTTAATTTATTTTGTTTATAGTCTGTAAGTAGTTTTACTTATTAATCTTGACATTGTGAATATTTTATTATTTTAATTCATTTATTTTGTTTCAATAAATCGCAACTGCAAATGAAGATAAAATTTGCATACATATCGTATGCAAATTTTATCTTCATTTTTGTTTCACATGAAAAAATTCTAGTGCCTATGGGTCTGAAAGACATTGACGTCTTTATGGAACTTGTGTCTGATAGTAAAAATTATTTGATATGATTTGATTTGTTGACGTTATGCAAAGTGTCTGAATACTTCCATGCTTCATCTTTAATCAGTGAAGATTTAGTTTAAGAAATTTTCCGCACAAGATCTCTAAAGTATTCAAATTTGCGACAAAGTTTGATGTAACATTTTTATTTCAGAACAACAGATTCTGTGTATACTTCAGGAGCGTTGCGATGGCAATAGAAATATACTTCATGCCTGTGTGCATATGTGTGCGCCTACTTCCAACAAGGAACCTGACCTTGGTAAGATATTACACTGATAACTTTGTCTTGAAGGTGCCTCAAACCATCCTAAGCCTTCAGTTTAAATCTCCCAGAAGAGTATTTTATCCCTAATAGTTTCTACTTTTAACACGTTTTTATTAGCTTCACTTTTGACTAACTTAACTCAGTTCAAGCATTTATTTGCTCTGACAGATCAATAACATTGTAAAAAGCCGAAAGAAAAGCACAAATTCTGATCACTTTCGCTAGGTTTTTGAACGTAAGACTGTATGTAGCGGTTACACAATATACTTCAGAGAAATATTTAAAAAAAAACAGCTTTTTACAATGTTATTGCAGGTGTCAATGCAATGCTTGGACCGAGTTTAATGAAATGTAAATAAATCTTGTAAGTAAATTTTTACCTGTATCTAATTGTCGTATTGATTTGAAACTGCTAGTAATCTAGTATATGCGTTCTGGATGAAAATACAATATTTTGGTACCATCAAACTGATATGATGATGAAGCCAGAAGGTGGATAGTGGTAGTCTTCAATGGCTACTAGTAAACCCTCGGATTTGGGCTCATTTGGTTTGTTTTATTGAGTCACAAGCATTTGTTATAGTTTTTTTAACTATAATAAATGATAAGTACATACAGACAACCTACAAACCTCCCAGTGTTCGCTTTCATGTCAGCCTAGCCTATGGTATCTTTGCAAAGTCCAATATTTCATTTGATGTTTAGTAGAAAACGCCTCAGCTCAAAACGCAACGAGTGGCAGTGCGGGTGCGGCAGCTGGCAGTGGGGGGGCTGAAGAGAATGTGCCGGCGATATCGTGGCCCCCGGAGACATTCGAGACTTCTGGTGATGAAGACAGCCTCATGGGACTTACTAATAATGGGTATGTGACAAGTTTAACCTACATAGAATCTTTTGTTGTAATATTTTTATCTGACGATGGCAAAGCTAAACAATTTGTGTAACCTACATAGAATCTTTTGTTGTAATATTTTTATCTGACGATGGCAAAGCTAAACAACTTGTGTAACCTACATAGAATCTTTTGTTGTGATATTTTTTACTAATGATGGCAAAGCCAAACAACTTTCTTAACCTACATAGAATCTTTGTTGTGATATTTTTATCTGACGATGGCAAAGCCAAACAAATTGTTTAACCTACATAGAATCTTTTGTTGTGATATTTTTATCTGACGATGGCAAAGCTAAACAACTTGTGTAACCTACATAGAATCTTTTGTTGTGATATTTTTATCTGACGATGGCAAAGCTAAACAACTTGTGTAACCTACATAGAATCTTTTGTTGTGATATTTTTTCTAATGATGGCAAAGCCAAACAACTTTCTTAACCTACATAGAATCTTTGTTGTGATATTTTTTACTAATGATGGTAAAGCCACACTACATGTTTAACCTACATGGGTATGGGTGGGTGGTAAGCTAGATGAGGGAGTATGGTGAATTTGAAGACGTCGATGAAGGACTCGTCACTGTTATAATTCGGGCAATGACTAGCAGTTTTGCACGAATAATTAAGTAAACGAATAAATAAGTATTGATCTCTTAATATCAACAGTCACAGCAGATCGCAGTAATGTCCTCTGTATGTTTCAGGAAAATGTCTAACAGCGGCACAAACAGCGGAGGTGCAGTGAGCGCCGATCCGGCAGAACGTCGCGCCAATGCTCTGGCAGCGCTACGGGCGCTTTGCGAAAGCGCTGTGCTGCAGCCTTACCTCATGCAACTGCTTACTTCCAAGTAAGTCCACTACCTTTGAATAAGTGTTACATTTTTTTTACAGATTTCAGATCTGTATCAGGTTAGATGCCGAGAGTTCACCTACTTTGCGTTTCTGTTTTCTGTCAAAAGATAGATTAATGGTCCGACTTAATTCAGTTTAATCTCAGTCGTCTTGGTAGTAGCACGTCCTAATACATAAAACTCAAATTGCGCCATAATAAACTGTAAAACCTTTCGAAAGCAATCGATCTTGTGAACTGAGTCAAACTACCACAAAATTACTCTCGTGACATATCAAAAACGCAGCACGCTGAGTTTTCATACAATTTGACTTCTTGTGGCTTCTTCCTTGATATAGATCTGTGATTGTTAGTCATAACTTGCAAGACTATTGTTTAGCCATGGTTTTATTTCAACTTTAGTTTTGAAACCTGCTACATAATGTCAGTTGTCATGACACATTTTTGTAAATTCGATCAAACAGCAGAAATGCGAAAACTTAGCTGTTAGTTAAGTTTATTACTGCTGGTAAATGTTTGAGGTATATTTCAATCAAATAAACAGGATATCTCACGCGGTACACATACTTCGAAAATGGTGGCATAATTCGGTATGCTAAAAAAATTAAGCATTTCGAGATTTTATGTTACCAACCCTTATTTTTCTACTCTGACCTTTTAAAACGATAAGATGCCATTTATTTATTTTAACATAAAACTAAGAAATCATTCGACTTTTATTGGCCTCTAAATGACGTCACATTTTATTATTATTCTTTTAAGTTTTTTTTTTTATACATTTGACACACTGTTCGTCACACGGATAAGAATATTTTTTCATTTCTGTGGTTTGACAGTCTAGTTCTTTTCAGGGCTGCCAACATGGGGGTGTTTTTCCCTAAACGTAGGGAAAAATCATGTGGAATGGGTTTTTCGCTGAAATTAATATCTGATCTAGAACGTACAGAAAGCACCTACTTAATATAATAAATTTTCACCACGTCAGATTAATTTGTTTTTATTATGGGTGGTACTCACAATGATATATAATGTTAAATGTATTTTAATATGTCAATTTGATGTATGATTAATAATTTATATTCAAACATGACGTCTCAACCTAAGAATAAAAAACACAGAACCTTAATAATCGAACAAGTAAAATTCTAACATCAATAAAATTGTTGTTTGCAAATCAGTGAGCTAGTAACCCTAGGGTTTCCATAAACAAACAGGGGTTTTTGGCGCCAACGCGGAAAAAATATGTCGGCTCGTTGGATTATTTTCCTAAACTTGTGTATTTTCGAGTGTTAATGTGTAGTAAATGGTGAATTATTATTCATTAAGTGCTCGTAAACGTGCTCGAGTGGGCAAGTGATATAACGAGGTGAAATGTGTCTTTTCGTGTTGTTTCCAAAACTCCATAGAAGCCTCTTGTAAAGTCTCCACCACTTTACAGGGGCATGAGTTCGACTTGACCGTGACTTACTTAGCTTGACTCTGACTGTGACTATGACTTGTTTGACGCTTATAAGACAAAGTAAACTGTTTAATATTACGAGTAAAGGACATTGAATCCAGGCTCATGAAGATTTTAACAAAAAAACAAAACCTAAAACAAACAAGCCGACAGTAGATGTCATTGTCACTGTCAAAGTATATGCAATTTTTTTTTACTCGCTTGCATTTTTGGCATCTCAACGCAACGACATTTTGTGCTATATGGTGACGTCATAAAATTTCAATTTTCAAAAAAAATATTTTAAAATAACTACAACTACTAAAATATATGGAACAAAACGTAAACGAAAAAAGTTTTCGAAATCTATCAAATCTGGGACTAAGCCTCCAGAATAGAAAACAAAAATATTGAATTTAGTTTCTTAATATAGCCTTATCTACGAAATAAAAATATAAAAAAAATACCAAAAAAACTTCATACCGAATTGTCAATACATCTAGCTATAAATTTGTTTATGGCACGTCATGTTAACGTATCGCTAGGTAACGAGTAACTGAATGCAAACTGCTGCACCGGCGCGTTTTGGCGGAGTTTTAGGTAGGCTGCGGTTGGGCAGTTGGTTGGCTAAACAGAGGATATTGATTCTCTGTTTATTTGATCTAAAGGCATACCGAATAAAAAAAAACTATGCTTCGTGTGTCATTAATCACGCTTGTTCATTAAAAAAAAAATTTAAGATAAAAATTGATTGAAAGTTTCAAACATAAAAACTGAATAGAAAATAATTTTATTGTATATTTGGAATGTTATTTTCTTCATTGGGTCTGCTTGGATTTCACATAAATATCATCAAAAATGTTGAAAAGCGTGACCAAGATAGAGGACGCAACACATCAAAATTTGTGGTGTGAACAATAAAGAGTTTATCTATCTATCTATCTATCTATCCAAATATCTAATGACGTTTATTTACCAGGGACGGGCTGGGTCAGACCCCGTTAATGGCGGCAGTGGCGGAGCGCGCGTACCACGCAGCTCTAGTGATACTGGACGCGATTCGCGCCTGCCCTGATACAGACGATACGACACGCGCGGCAGCCATCTTCCCGCCCAACGCTCATCCCGACCACTCGCCGCTGCTGGTGCTCTGTTGTAACGACACCTGCAGCTTCACCTGGACTGGACAGGAGCACATCAATCAGGTTAATAGGGTTTCAAGAGTAATCTGTATTTGTAACTAGTCATGTAGATGGACCGACGACATCGTGAGAGTCGCGGGCGTCCAGTGGATGCAGATGGCAGTGTCGTTCAGTGTAGAGTTCTAAAGGGGAGGCCGATGTTCAGCAGTGACCGTCTTCTGGCTGATGATGATAAATCTAGTATATAATACAAGCAAAAAACCACTCATTCACTGACTCACAGACTTACTGACTAACTCATCACAAAATGTTGAAAACTTACTTTCGAAGCTGAAATTAGCCAGGTAGGTCCCTAATGGAATGAACAGGTCCGCTAATAAAGGATTGTGCGAAAACGCTGAATTAAGGAGAGTAAATGGAGATTGAAAGTTTACATGAAAGTGCGAAGTCGCGGGTAACAGCTAGTACTAGTATAAAACCCTATAATCACCCAAAATTTTGAACTATCAACGATCCAAAACTGCGCGGCACTGTATTGTCTATGAAACTGAAGGTGCTTTAATAGTTACCTAATGATTATTTTTGTTTGTGCAGGATATTTTCGAGTGCAAGACTTGCGGTTTGACTGGATCTTTATGCTGTTGCACTGAGTGTGCTAAGGTAAACAATATCTCTATCTAAAGGTAACTCTGCAACTATTTTTCACACACTGTTGACCTGGCAATTATTGATTGTTAGTCTCACATAGTCAAAGACATGGTTTTAATTTGCAAAAAAACAGAATTTTCCTATTGTTTTAAATTGATGTTCTTGATTGTTGACAGCAAAATATAAAACCAAAAAGGTATACTTTTCCAGTTTGACTGGACCAAAGTTGTCTGAAAATTAGGAATTGAGTTTAAACCTTTCAAACTTGTATTTTGAGTTATGGTTAAAAATTACTTAATATTTTGTTTTTAAATAATCTCAATCAATCAAATCATTTATTTGTATTGTAGGTGTGCCACAAAGGACACGACTGTAAGCTAAAGCGTACGTCCCCGACTGCTTACTGCGACTGCTGGGAAAAATGCCGTTGCAAGGCGCTCGTCGGAGGCAACTGGGCCGCTCGATGCGACCTGCTCGCGCGTTTGGCTAAAGACACGCAACTCGCTACGCACTTTAACTCAAGGTAACATTTGATGAACTATGAATTAGAACAGTAAAAAAAACCATTTGGTGCATGATGCATCGTGAAGCGATGATTTGCCACTGGTCACTAAATATTTTGAGCATACGTTTAAATCTGCACCCTTTTTTAAAAATACTCTTTTTAGTACCAAGAACATCAAGCATACCAAAGGAATGTAGACTTCATCTGCATCCTTGCCATCTGTATTCTATCAAATTTAATATAAGCACTTGCTGTATACTATTTAAAAGGAATTTTAATAACTCTGATTCTTTGCATTGTATTCGGAATTTCATGACACGTTTTTTTTAAATTGATATGTCATGAGTTCTTCAGAAAACCCCTTCTCTAATGCAGTTGTTAATGAAAGTTGTGATTGGGACTACAAATACGTCCCCGAGTCTACCAGAGGGTACAGTTAAATTTGCCAAAAGTCATTAAATTTTTTCTTTTTCATTTGCCTCATTAACGCACGCAAAATTAATCGCACAATTAACGATTAAACAACTCGAAACGCAAGTTTCAAAACAACATGTAGGTAACTGAAACGTTGGTATCATGATTATTTGTGTTGCAGGGGCGAGTCAATCCTGCTCTTCCTAGTGCAGACCGTCGGTCGTCAAGCGGTTGAGCAGCGTCAGTTCCGCGCAGGTGGAGGGCGTGGTCGCGGTCCGCGCAAGCAGCCTGGCTCCGACGCCGAAGTTGATGCGCCTGATCACGACCTCGAGCCGCCGCGCTTCGCTAGGAGAGCGCTTCTGCATCTACTCAGTGAGTATACTAACCCGCGCCGCGCTACTAATCATGTAACTGTCGCTTACTGTGTGGTGTTGGTTTGTTCCCAGACCACTTCTAGATGTCAGAATTAGTGTGTCCTTTATTTTATTTTTTTATTTTATTTTGTTTTCATAGGAAAACTTACAGCTAGGAACAAAATTAAGTAAATAAATAAAGCTAGAAGGCCAATTACAAGTTTTCACAAATAATAGAGGAGATAAATAACACTGTAGAAAACGGACTCGCAATAAGCATACAATAACAAGAAAAATTTAATACCTACATAGTGTAAAGAAAAAATAATACTATTAAAATATATACATACAAATAAATAAAAATAATGTTAACAAATATATAGGTATACATTAATACAGAGATCAAAATTAAGAAATACTTATTTAACAAAAAAAAAAAAAAAACACTTATTTGATAATAATGATTTTATACTTTACGTTTACAAGCTGCTTCAGTTTAAACGCAGAGGTATTGAACAAGTCAATGTCAATTTCCCTTTCTTTTCATAGTGGATTTGGAAGCTTAAAACTAAAGGTCATGATCAGGCCTATATGCGAGGGTCTACAGACGCTACAGTGCACAAACCCGAAATCGTAATATGAAAGCTTGAAAAGTTCACCACACTAATACCCACCCTCTGACATACATTCGGATAAGCAAGTAATGTCAACTCTGGCGCATTCTCAGATGACTGGCCTGCCGTGGAGGCAGCTATGATGTGCGGCGCATCCTCCAACGGAGACACTGAGCGGCCAGGCAGCCCTGCCTCTCCACAATCTGGCACAACACTGCTCGACAAGTTCACACATGCGCTTGTCGTTAAATGCACAAATGAGGTTAGTATCATTATTATCACATTTGTAACTGTTTTATTGGTTTATTTGCGGTATGCTTCCACGTCCACCTAGTAATGTTTGTTGATGTGATTTTTATACACAAAAAATCGAGGGTCGAATTGTTTCTATGACCGTTTTCCTGTAGCTATAAGGGTCATCTATCATCATCATCATTTCAGCCAAAGGACGTCCACTGCTGGACATAGGCCTCCCTCATCGGTCAGTACATGCACCATTGAGCAATTAATACAATCCGTTAAGTGTTTAATTACAAGGTTAAGTTTGCTGTCCCTAATGAACTTTCCACCCTGTATATGTGTACTTTTGTTCCCTAAAATATTAAGTTCCTATGGGCGAACCGTGTGAAACCGCTCAGCTTCGACAGACTTTTTAATCAAGGGGCATCAAAATTTTTGGAGTGATTGAAGAAGATAATAGGAGAAAAGTCCCCCGACTTAAGTCCTTTTTCAAGTCAAGTTCTAACACAGCAAATGTTATCTGTTCCATAGATGTTAGACACTCTGCTCAACACTTTAATCCGCGAGCAACAAAACGACACGGTTCCGGGGCGAGCGGAGCGCGCGCGTGAAGTTGCGCGTCGATTCGTGCGCTCCGTCGCGAGAATATTCATCATATTCAGCATCGAGATGGCGCCGGGAGCTGCTAAGAAGAAAGGGTGAGTTGAAAATACTCTTTAAGGCGATACCAAGGTGCACATCGCCCGTCTTAGTAGCTTGGTACACAAAATTCAGGGCTGATTTGCGTTCGTTTTTGCGCACAAAATGCGTACAACATAATATGTTGTACAAGATTGCATGCAAGTCATCTTATAAAGAGATTCCGCTGAATAGCTTAAAACAGGTACATTGATGTTTTGACGTAAGCGGCATATTTTCGCTACATCAAAGGCTTTGGAGATCACTGTACGGTTTTTACACTGTATCAGCAGTATCCAGTAACATAATTGACGAATCTTCTTACAGACCGCTGTCAATAACATCATCGCTGGTCCGCTGCCGGCGCGTTTTCGCCGCGCTAGTAGCACTAGCAGTAGAAGAGTTAGTTGAAGCGGCAGACTCGCTTCTGGCGCCGGTGCGACTCGGCGTAGTGCGCCCCACCGCCCCTTTCACGCTCGCTACTACATACGTCGACCTTGTCAATGGAAGCGAGGACCTATTCGGAGTTGAGCCACTGTCTACTGCACACGCGCGTCTTACGCACTCTCGAAGGTATGTAAAAGTAACATATAATAATCAGAGGCGGATCCAGGATTTCATTTTCGGGGGGGGGGGGCATTCGGACAAGGTTCGGAGGAATCAAATCGAAAAATTGAGTCGAATGTATGGAATTGCTAGGTGTTTTGGGGGGGGGGGGCATGGCCCCCATGCCCTCCCCCCTGGATCCGTCAATGATATTAATAGCCTTAGCAGTGAAAGAGCTAGTTGAAGCCCCCACACTCACTGGCACTTGCAAACTACATACCCTGTGAATGGAAGTGAGGATTTATTAATTATTTATTGTTTTTTTTTTTCTAATCACGAAAATCTCAGAAATCTTTAAGCAAGGATTTATTTGGAACAGCTTTCTTCTGGACATGCATAACATATGCATTGAGCCAAAAAATTTCACTAACGTCTTGTCTTGTCACTAATTGTCTTGTACTAAGGTAGTCAGGGAAAAGGTTTCTTCTGGATGTTGAACCTCATCATAATTTACCATTAGGCATGTTGATGGTCAAATAAATACTGTCAAATAAATAATAGTTGATGTCACATAAATACAATTTTTTAACATTATAGATAGAGTTAAAGTCAGTAGCGGATCCAGGAGCTCAAGCTAATAAGTACCTGGGTTCACCGCTGACATGATATCTTACAAAGCTTACCTGGGTCAAGCCCCTCAGCCCCCCTCAAACCTAAATCCTGGGTCTGCCGCTGGTTACAGTTGACTTTTGGCTGTAACCAGTACGGGTAATCCATCAGCACATATAGGAATAAAAATTAGCTATTTAATAAACTATCAATAAAAAAAAGTCACTCATTGCTTGCATATGGTTTGGTCCAGAGAGAGCGCGGTAGGCGGTCGCAGCAATGGCGGCGGTGGCACATCTATGGGCAGTTCCACTCTAGTTCCGGACCGGTCTTCAACACCTGTGGCAACAGAGTACGCGGACGACGGCGTGGGCGAAGCGCTGGGCGGAGATGATGATGCGTCAGAGACTGACGAGCCGAGCGCGCCCGCTCCGATCCCGCCGCCCGACGCGCATCACGACGATGCTATGCCCGACCGGTATATACAGTTCCACTAGAAATTAAGACTGTTGTAAGCTAGCGGAACCATTATAAATGAAGGATTACATAATTACACACATTACATAATTATGTATATTTTACCCTAAACTAAATTTTTAATTAAATAATACACTGGTCCAGTAGCCTATTGTTTCTACCACTGGTATGTCAGTTCAGTGGTGTTTGTGGGAAAAGAAGTGGGATTTCTCTACTAATCTGATCAATTTAAGAAGGACACTATAATAATGTCGTAATTATTTTTATTACTTCATAAAAATCCTGATCATAAATAGAGCCCTAACAGAGATCAATGAAAACAAAAATAATATTTGTTTAAAATGTAAGTATTTTAATTTCATACTAGATAGACAGCACACTATAGCACGTTTTAATGTCGAGCCGTGCGCGCGCCATACAAATGTTGTACTAACACATGCTGTTATTTGTAATAAATTAAACATTACGACACAGTACTAATACTACTATTACATTTTATTTTATTAGAGTACATAATATGCTAGGTAGCAGCCTTATCTTTTCATAATTTTATGCTAACTTTATGTCCTTTACAGTGGGCAAGAAAACCATGTAGTTGTAGAAAATGGTCAAGAACGTCAAGAGGGTGGCGAAAGCGAGAGCGAGTTGGATCTGCTCGCAGAAGTTGAGACAGAAAGTGATTCTGATGATCAGGACAATGCCGAGTCAGCGCAGCGCAGCGTGCAGACCGGCGCCACACAGGGCTCTGACGCTGGTATGTGCTTATATTGACTTTTTAGTTTGTAAAGTTCATATGTGACATTTATAACTATGTTTCTAACGAGTCTCGCAAATTGCAATGTTATTGAGCAAAGTATGTATTATATGAAGGATGTCGCTCATTAGACCCACTCTTATTAGAACTACAAAATATACTACACATACTGGGTTGAGTGGGTTGGTTACAACGGGAAATGTTCTGAAGAACTGTTTTAAACGATCTGATGCCAGTGTCGTGGTTTTATCATCGCACTAGCCGCACATCCGCTAGTTATGTGGAAATCGCACACTGCTTGTTACGCAATCTTTTTTGCCTTCCACCAGCAATTTGTGAAATGTGGTCTCTGCGTCGGCATCTCCGAGTAACTATAACGTGGGGTTCTTCAATAGGTCTGTTAATAGTCCTTAAAGATTGGCAATGTATCAGTGATGCCCATGGTGTTACAGGTATCCATAGGCAACGGTGATCGCTTACCATCAGGCGTCCCGTTAGCTTGTTTGCCACCTATGGCATAAAAAATATTACTTTGAGTGCACTACGCGTGGTCAACGCGTAATAGCCGATCGTGTTGGATGTCCATCGCTTGAAATTCTGCTGTATAGCACATAGTATAAGGTTAATATTGCAATACTTAGCTTTTATCCGGGTTGGTGTGTTTGAGATCCTGCTTGTTTGGCTACATGGGGTAAATTGGTTACAGGTATAGCATCACTACTGCTGTACCCCGAGGACGAAAGCGGTGACTCGACACAGCCAGAGGATGAAGACTCTGAGGCAGGCGAGACAGACGAACAGGTTCTTTTTATTTTTTGTCCGCGTTCATCAGTGGCATCACTTCACTTATCCCTTCTACCTAAATGTCACATTTAACTAGCAAAATTTGACAATGTCGCGCGCATTTAATAATTTACAAATATCCTTTCTTAGTGCAAAATTTCAAGCTTCAATCAGTCACTCAGGACAAAGCATTTTATATATATATTAATGATGACGATATACTAATACTGTAGATGCTAAAGTTTTCATGTGTCTTTGTCCACACTCAACTCCATAACGGCAGAATGGATTTGAATGTAATTTGGTATGGAGTTACTTTTTATCCCAAACAAGTTCATGGTTCTTTTAGGCTATTGGGTGTGTCAAATAAATATTATTTCTTTGTTTCAGGATGCAGAGCCAGAGACTCCGCTGCACGACGGCGAGGCACTGGAGCGCCGCGCCGTGCCGCCTGCACGGCCCAACCTCGCGCCGCATTCTATGCAGTGGGCCATCCGGTAAGTCTACCTCGTCCGGATTACATCACACTGTACTGTTTAACACTGTTAATGTATATGATACACAAATCGAGCTAATATCAGCTTTGTCGGACTGTGTTACTCTGGTGTAGACTGGTAAGGTGAACATCAGGTACATGGCATTTTTTTGGATTGAGCCTTTAGTTGCTATATTCCTGTCATTTATGCTGTTTGTTCCGGGCCAGCATGATGGATTAGGGCCCATATTTTCTCTCTGAGAGAAGGCCTGTTTTCCAGCAGTGGGAACATGATAGGCTGATAATAATAATCCTATTTGTCATCCTTTCGTGATGATGCATTAATCACTCGTATCTTGTCAGATCCCGCGAGGCGTCTCGCGGCACAACAAGCGGCACGAGCGGCGTGCGCCTGACTGGAAGCTCGTCCTTGGTGTTTATTGACCCTGCTTCGCTGCGGCGCTCTGCTGCCGCCGCCGCGGCCGCGGGTGCACACGACCCGCACTCCACTTCCACTACCGCCGCCAGCTTGGCGAGGGCATTCGGTAACTATAGAGACGAGCGGAGTGCACCTGACCGGCACCTCATTGCTTCTGTTCATCGACTTGTAGTGGGATAAGGAACCAATCAACAGATCATGACTTGTGCGCAATAGATATATAAGCTAAAGCAGTAGGTTGACTGTACGCCCGAATCGAGTGACTTAATCAAACGAGCCCCCTTTCCCTGACCGCATTGTACGGTAACTTCACGGTACGTTCAAATCGATAGTCGCATGCGCAGCGTCATGAGATTCGCCGCGTGTGTGTGTCGTCAGGGTAGAAGAATACAGCAAAATAATGAAAATTTTCTTAAAATCTGATTTTAGCAACCCTAGCCCTGTGACTAACAGTAAGCATTGAATTCAAGGACACGTCCCAGTCAAACTACTGCTTTAGCTTATATGTATATCTACTGTGACTTGTGTGAGTTGTCACTTTCTATCCTTGTGCATCCTTGGCTTACGTGTCTTGTGAATGTAGTGGTTTATGGAAGAAATCAACACATGACAACAAATGACGTATGTGTTGTCAGTTTTTATCCGTGTGCGCTTGTGGCTTACGTGTATCGTGAATGTAAACGACGACACTCTCATTAAAATTGCTAAACATTACAAAATCGATAACAGACTGATCTGGCCTCCAACTAACCTGTACCATTTTATTCAATAGGCATTGTGATCCGTCAAATTGCCGACTTGCTATGGGAATACGAACGAGTGACCCTGTCTCTACCCCGAATGCTGCCCCTGTCCTACCGCGAGGCGCTACGGCTGCAGTGCTACCTCGAGCGGCAGCTCAAACCCACCTGGGACTGGCTTGTCACCGTCATGGACGCTACTGAAGCACAACTCAGGTAAAATCATAGGCATCACATTTTGATACAACAAGGATACTTTCTAAGTGAAGTCGCTGCTTTTTTTATTTATTCAAAGACCACAAAACTGGAAATACATTGTGAACTATCTTTAAAATTAACAAACAGTACTTAATATCTAACTAAATGTATTTCCTTCTAGATGTGGACCTAGCACTCATGTTACATCTAGATATGAAATTAATAAATTAAATAATTTATTAATTACTGCTGTAACTAGCAACAAAAATGAAACAAAACTCAAAATTAATAAAATAACAATAATGCTGCAAAAAAGCCCAAAATACAACTATTACTATAATAATACATTAAGTTGGTATTTAACTGAGGTTACCGAACTATGGTGAAAAATGTCAAAATCATTTTTTATATCGTTATACGTATCACACATACGACAAACCGGTGAGTGCATTAACATATTAGTTCTACAGCTGGGAAGGACAAACGTGTTTCTATTTAATAAACGACTACCTGGAAGAGGAACCCTAAGCTTTATTCTTTCTGTGATTTCCGGACAATCGACTAATCCATTTAATAATTTATATAGCATAATAACATCTGTCACATTTCGTCGTTTTTCAAGAGGCAATAATTTATAGTTGTTGAGCCAAGACTCATAGGATCGCAATGTCTTACAGCGATTGTCCATGTAGCTAATATGGTACAGAAATCTCTTCTGGACCCTCTCCAACTGATTTACAGCAGACAGAAAAGTTTCTACGACCAAAAAGTCCCCGTGCAATGTTGAAGAATGGTATTGGTACTCTTTTTAGAATCCTTTGCACTGAATGTGACCATTTATCTCCAGATTCGGTGCCTCTCTGACGACTAACAACGCCAGTACTACAACAGACACGACCCGTGCGGCCGTGCCAGCCGCTCGCCGCGTCACCTCGCTCACATCGCCCGCCACCAGGATTATTGGCTTCTCCGAGGCGCCGAGGGCTAGAGAACGTGATCAAGGTACGAATGTAGCTGTGTAACACTATCAACTCTCTTCTTCCGATTCAGAATCCTACGGATTGTAGGTACGTGAAACTGGAATTGGGTCGTATATTATTTGTACGGGCTTGTAACCGCATTATGTAGTGTAAGTCAGCATAGTTGCAGATTACATGAACCAGTGAGTTCTGTTTGCGCACGGACAAACATCCTAGTAACAAATACATTACTTAAGATTACATTACATGCATAGGTACAAGTCCTAACAATTTTATTATGATTGACTTTGATGTGTGTGATTTTATAACTAATATTTTCGAAATGTACAATAAGGTCAGATGTTTTCTAAATTCGCAGCACTGTGGACATTTTCATTTAGTCTGCGGAAGGAAAGTATGGAAGCGGTGAGACGCGTCTTGCAAATCATGCATATCTAGCTTATCTCCCATATCTCAGTAAATACCCAACCTGAGCACGGACTAATAGACTATTCCGTGTATGTGAAGTGTGTTTTTGTGTTGTAGGTGTGGAAGCGGGCAGCGCGCGGCGCGAGTTCCTGGCGTACTGCCTGTCGTTGCTGCGTGCCCACAGCGGTGAGCATGCAGAGCAGCTGCCCGTGCTGGACGTGGCGGCGCTCAAGCACGTGGCGTACGTACTCGACGCACTCGTGTACTACATGCGCGCCGCGCAGCCCTCGCCCCACCATCACCACCATCTCTGGACGCCGGTGAGTAGCGATCATAGCCGGTGATATTGACAGCGCAAGATGTTGAATGCTTGAACAATTTGTTTCTCCATAAACCTTTTCTAACGTTACTGGACCATAAAGTGCACTTCTTTTACAGCAAGACGAGAATGAGAATGAAGAGGGTGAGGAGGAGATGGTGGTAGGGGGTAACACTGCCGCTGCGGAATCTGACGGCGAGAGCGAGCGCGACCGCGTCGGCGGCCGCGGACACGCCTTCTTCCAGCGATCAGACTCCACGCTCTGTCTGGGTTGTCCGCCGCCCGATCCTTTCAACAGTAAGTACATTATTACAACAAACTTAACATAATACTGTATTATGTTAAGGATAAACCAAACATCTATCAGAAGTGATGGATTCTAATATAATCCCATCTAATATGAAAAATATGCATTTAAAACCACTGCTCAACTAGACCTATACAGGTTAAAGTACTCACAAACTGATATCTTACTATTGTCGATTTTAACGTTTACAGTTTGCATTGAGCCTCGGCCATACATAACCTGTTTCGTTTTTATAGTGACAATGCAAGACGCGCTGCCGCTGGCGGACCAGCCGCAGCTGCTGCAGCCGAATGCGCGGCGCGAGGAACTGTTCGGCATGCCGCGGCAGCCCGTCACCGTGCCCACCGCCGGCGACGCGCCTCCTGGCGTCAACAACCCGCTCGAAGGTACGCTCACAACTTACTGCACCCAGCCCAAAATGTACTGGCAGATGATTTGCTTAAAGCACAAAATAAATAGACACAGAAGACTGGCGATGGCCGACCTTGATTTTAATAGCCTACGCGCAACCGTAGCGCTAAGGCTGGCAAAGCAACTTTATTGTCTGTGAAAAGTTAAGAATTATGAGTTTCACTTAAAAACTATTTATTATATAGGTATATGTTACTTTAAAACACATTTATTTCTAATAAAAAAGGTTAACCCAATAACAGTCTATAAACTGGTTAAGTACTTTCGTCCATTACGGCACGTGCGAAAGGCACGATTATATACGATGTATATTGACGTAACCGTGATACGGTTACGGTATACTCTTGTAATTTGACTTTATTAGTTTAAAAACATGCTTTTCTTATTTTGCCCAGCAAACTCTTTCATTTTACCCATATGATGGGAGATAAGAACATTTTGTCCGCCATATTGGGGCGTCAGCCATATTGAATTTATCATCTGGGACTGAAGTCACAGATATACACAACCAGATCGGCAATATCTTTTAGTGAAAGAGACAACTTGATATGGCTCAGCACAAGTACGAAAAGGACATAAATAGATTTTGTTGTCCTTATCGACGTGACCTGTTTTTGGTACCTCAAGTGTCAAAATCTGTAATAATCAGTGACAAACAAAACGGGTCTGAATTATATTTATTGCCTTTTTTGGTGATTTAATGTGATAAATGCGTGTTTCCTCAGAGAAATAATTGTAAAAGATATTTTACAATGGTTGGTTGTAGCATTTTGGGCTGCAAGAAGCGCAGTGAGCGAAAATACGATGAAATATCATTTCACACGTAAGTAAACATATAAAGCTTGTAACGATCACCTAAATAAATTCAGGATATCAATTCGCAAATATTTTATTCATAATTAGTCAGTTTTTAGGTCGATTTGTGGTCTAATTCTATGAATTTTATCAAATTATTCACTTAGAAAATAAATTATGAATGTTGCCAGTTTATGAAAGAAATTACCCACCGCAACTAACATAAATTATTCGTTCTGCAGGTTTCCAACTGATCCTGTCACATTGCTGAAAAAAGCTGGCACATAGCAAGAAGTGCAAAATACCGACCCTTTTATGCCCATATGAATATGGTGAATGTTAATATTAAATATATATTAATGAGGCCACAGTTATGAAGCTGGAAAAGCAAAAGGCGATTTCGGCGAACCGATTCAAAAAGCTACGCGCTGTTCGTGAAATTTGTACTGTAAACATTAAAGAGTCTATTTATCTAATTATTTGGAATGTTATACATAATTCCATTCATGAAAAAACTAAACTGACCAAGCGCGAGTCGGGCTCGCGCGCTGAGAGTTCTTTACAATCACAAAATACAAAAAGTTGTGCAAAAAGACAACATCACGCCCAGGCTGTCACCCATCCAAGTACCGACCGCGCCCGACGTTGCTTAGCTTAGTGGTAAACAGAAATTTGTCGCACACAAAGACAAAGACAAAGTTTTGTCTGACTCGCACTTGGCCAGTGTTTATTATTTGTTGTTTTACTTATGTTCACTATAATCCGTTAAATTTGACGCTTGTACGGATTACCGTTTTTACACTAGAACAAATCCAAAAATACGTTTAACGTTTGTTGCATGAGGGACCCCCGTTCCGTTTTAACTCTGACTTTTATATTATATTTTATTAATTATAAAAAATCATGCTATGGTTACTTTTCATCCTTTTTTCTAGTACTATATTCTAATCCTAACAAATAATTATAATAAAAACGCAAGTAACTTTCTGTCTGTTTTTACGAGGAAATGGCTAAGTCATGGTATAATAATATACTCCGCCAGGTATAGCAATCCGAGAAAAAATGTTTACGTGGGCGTCCCGCAATGATGTCATGATGTCAATTTACAACAGGTTTGAGAGAGATGACGATACACCACGTAACAGCTGATTGAATAAAGTGGCAACTGGACAGTGACGTCATTGCGGGACCACTCTCAAATTGCTAGATCTTGTTTTCTTAGATCATGGGCTAAGTCAAATTTTGTCAGGACGATAGGGGTGTGTCATGAGGACAGACAACGTACTTTTCTTCCCAGAACATTGCAGGTAGCTCCGCGGGTTGCAGCAGATAGTGTATAAAATATAAATATTTAAAAGGTAGTATTGTTTCCAAAGTACTCATTGAAGATTCACACCCATCATAGTAGGTAAATTACCCTAACTTATAGCAAATCATTTTAATGTGGCAACACACCTTGTTGAAGCGAGAGGCACTGAGCTAGCCACGCTCATTGAAAATCTATAGGTAGGAGATCTGTGACTGAAGTGCTTGGTAAGACAAATCCAATGAGTCCAAACTCGATGGGCTTACGTCGTTTCTTTAGGAGTTCCTATGGCCACCTTCTATCTCCATCATCAGATCAGCTCGATGGTACCATAACATTGTTTTGTCACCGAACTTATAAGTATGCCAAATTTCAGCTCATCGGTTAAGGATACCTGGTCTAAAATTCAGTTTCAAGATTTGATCCACACAACCGCGAACGTACTTACATACTGACAGGGGCCTTACGGACAACTGCTATTGCGGCACCAAACTAACTTTAAATCCGCTCAGTTGGAAAATCACGCGAACGTGAACCGTATCTGGGCGCGTTAAAGCTTGTAAATACTTTCACTTTCTGTATTATTGGTTGTTCTAATAAAGTGTTGTCCACAGTGGTGCCCCGTCGGCTCGGGCTATCGACGCGCGGCTCGGACCGCAGCTGGTCGCCCCCCGCGCGCCCTGCCTCCGCCCCGCCCACTCACACGCACACACTCGCCAGAGACGAACCACAGGACCTGTCATGCACAAAAGACACCACCACCAAGATGGATATTGACACAGATGGCGAATACTTATCTGACTCCGATTCTAACGAAGCTAGGCATATTCCAAGAAAGAAGCACCATAGGTGAGTTTTTTTAATGTATCGAATTTGTATTTATTTATCGGGAATTGATAGCTCTAGCACACGTGTGACCATTTCAGAGGCAGGTTTAGCGTTGTTTCAACAGATAACAAGTATACATTGAAAAAAAATAATCGCCCCCCGATAAAAGAGCTCATAATCAAACGGCTGAACAGATTTTCTTAAATAATAAGCTAAGCTAAGAACACTCGACCAAGTCACATTACAAGCAAAAAAAATACTAAATCAAAATCTGTTTAGCCTTTTGGGAGTTACGATACCACAGACATAGTTACACATGTTAAACTTATGTTGTTGTGTTAAACCCTTCTAATTGGGTCTGGGGTTAAAAAAAATATGTATGCGTTGTTCCATAACAGTAGACGAAACGTGGATCCACCTCTGTACACCAGAAACCAAGGAACAATCGAAACAGTAGATTGCTTCTGGCGTACCTGCGCCTAAAAAGGCCAAAGCAGTTATATCGGCTAATAAAGTGATGGCCATAGTTTTTTGGGATGCTTGTGGTTATAATCCACATTGATTATACAGAAGGGTAAAACTATTGATGGAGAATATTATACCATTAAAACTAAGTTTTATTGGAAAAACGACCGCATTTGACTAACAAGAAAATACTTTTCCATCAGGATAAGTGCACACCTGCACGATTGCCATGGCAAATTAATATAAGTTGCTTTCCCCACCATATTTTTGCGGTAAAAGATTTAGCTCCAATGGCGAGGTAATGCACGAAACAATTCCTGTTTTGAAGGGTTGCCAAAATATTACTATAATTAAGGGATCATAAAGTTTGAGAAACGTTGGATGAAGTGTATTGGCCTAGGGGGAGGGAGGGAGACTATGTCGAAAAATAAATTATAATTATAATTTTTTTAATTCATTGAAATTAAACTCTTTTCCGGATTTTCTCGCGTGTACAACACTTTTTTAATTCCTGACATAACGAACACTTTGTAGTGTCTGTGGTCACAGATAGACATAGATAACGGATGTCTATAGAAATTGTATGAAATTAGTTACAAGTACTGCAATGATTTCTAATCAAAACGTTCCCTATGTACGCAGTTATGTAGTTGTATGTGCTGTGCTGTTCCTTGTTTAATTTTTACTACACCTATCACTCTGCCCTCGTAGTTTGCATTAGACTAGACCCAACAAATGGATAAAAGCCAAGCATTGAAATGTCGGCCCTGTATCATAACGCGCACAGTATAATTTGAAGTGACGACCACTGAGCTCGCGACACGCGTCTATGGAACGAAGACATCAATCAGTACTGGGTCTGCTAGTTGTTTAAACTATGTAAATTTGTGCAGACACCCGCACACGATGTCTGTGACGGCGAGCTCCCTACAAGAGGCGGGCGCGGCATCCTCCGAGTTCCGCACGCTCGTGGACACAGTGTGCTCCATCATAGAAGCGCCGCATCACCATCAGCACCACCAGTCTATAGCACCACTCGACCCTGGTAACATACCTCACAACTATACACGAACTTGCTGTAGCATACTAAGTACCTTTTTAAATACTCACAACTATATGAAATAAAGCCTCAGTTTTGTAAGGGTGTCTCGGGTAAGCCGTGGCAGAGAGAAACAGACAATACCATCTCAAATAAGATGTCAATACAAGGCTTGTCAACCACACTAAAGGTAGACTTCAGTGCATCACGGCCGATCGCAGCGGCGCGTGCCTGACGCACGCGCGGCTGCTGTGGCTTGAAAATGTATGGCAACGTCAGTCGTCGGCCGCAGGCGTCTGACGCAGACCTCGGAAGCGGCGCCATACATTTTCATAGTGCGAAGTATTCTCGCATCAGCCGCGCGCGTTAGACGTGTGCCGTAGGCGCGCGTGGCTGCGATCGGCCGTGATGCACGGAACTCAACCTTAAGATAGGATGTGAACAGAGTCGTTTAATTGAAAGATAACCCATGGCTATACCCATAAACATCCGAACCAGAACCCGAATGGTTTTGGAATGGAGACCACGGACCGGTAAGCGCAGCGTAGGACGTCCACCCACAAGATGGAAGGACGACCTAAAGAGACCGCAGGGAAACGCTGGATGCACGCCGCTTCCAACCGGCCCTTTTGGAGATCGATGGGGGACACCTATGTCAAGCAATGGACGTCCTATGGCTGAAATGATGATACCCATAAACACGATAAACTATATTTTTCAATATAATTTTATGATTGAAGAGGTTCAATTACCAATGCCAGTGTTACGCAAACTCCTGATGCTGTTTAAAATTGGATAAACATGAAAAATATGCCCATCATGATGTTGTTGATCTAGGGTGGTTTTATTTGTTACAACCACATCACATCTTATCCGAATCTTCTCTATCAACCGCTATAGAGCTGAAAGTCAACAAACACACAAAACATTATTTTAACCTGTTCCAACCTATGGGTACACTTTATTTTATTACTTACAGATTACAGGTAAATTTTTACCCATGTCCCTTAACTTCCAGGTCCAAGTACATCGGGCGCTGTGGCGGTCGAACCCCGACCATCCTCATCTCGCAGCCCTGGAAAGACCGTTATTGTACGTGCTGTAAGTCGCTCCACTTATTTGGGGGACTTTTTCTTATCAAAATTACACCCTACCCTTCGATTGGCAACGTCGACGCATGCGACTGATTTAGGCTTCGTGGCCCCAATGCATGCAACAAAAATTATAGTTTATTAATGGTAGGGTTCTGTTTCTCAGCTCAAAAACTTGGTTAGCTGGTTTAAACGAACAGTGAAAATTGTTAGTTTGGTTATAATAATATGCTAGATTAGGATAATATGAAACATTCGGAAACAATCTTCATTTTTTTGACAATGATAATAGAATAATACCACTAAATACAATGATGAAGGAAAAATACTGCTATTCCATGCTTATTTTTGCATACACATGCTTCTAATTAGTTTTTATTTAGCAGAAAATCTTTGTCTATTGGTTTCAATGTGATGTAATTCGCAGGGTGAGCTGCTAAGCGCGGCGGATCCGCTAGAATCTCAAGAGATATCCGCCCACGTGACTGTGGAGACGACGGGACTGCAGCCCCCGCCGTTGCTACCGGCCATCAACACACCGGCTGCACCGTGAGTTTTGTTTCTCTACTGGCCTAACTCATTGATTTAGGGTGATGACATAAAATCTTCTCTAACCTGGCTATATTCTGCTTGTCAAGATTTGTTTACATGTTTGCTAGACACTAAAATTTTTTGATATAGTCTACTAGCCTTAAGTCGAAGCCAAAACTAACAGAGACTTGTTTTACCCACAGCCGCGCGTGTCCCTCCCTTGGCGCGTCAGTATCCCATGACTTACTCCTGGGACGCTGGCGCCTGTCCCTGGATCTGTTCGGGCGTGTGTTCACTGAAGATGTAGGCTTAGAGCCTGGCTCTGTGGTGGCTGAACTCGGCGGATTCCCCGTCAAGGAGGTCAAGTTCCGACGCGACATGGAGAAGCTCAGGAATTCGCAGCAGAGGGACCTTACGTTACATAAGGTAAGCTGAACACTCCATGCACAAATACTATCGAAAAAATCTTAGTTAAGTATTTGAAATGAAATATTGTTATTTGTAACAAAATTTCTATTTATCCCATCATAAAAAATTAAATACAACAAAAAAACTCTACCTACAGATGGAACGCGACCGAGCGAAGCTCTTACAACAAACGTTCGCAGAGCTGAACAGCGCGTATGCGGGACAGAACAGGCGCGCGCACAGCGCTCAACCGCCGCTAGCCGTCAACCGAGTGAAGGTCACCTTCCGCGACGAACCCGGCGAGGGCAGCGGCGTCGCGCGCTCCTTCTACACTAGTGTCGCCGAGGTAATAGAAATACTTTATATGGAGTCTATATGACTTACTGACATCCTGATTGGGGTTTAACTTCTGTGACTATTCTGCAACTTTTGAAGGACTCAACCAACAATTGATTGAAAATCAAGACTTGGACAAAAGGCTTGAATAATGAATCACAGCATTGAGTTCTTGACATAACTGTATCAATACTATTTCGTTAGGTGTTTCAGATTATGTACTGTTTCAAATTTCTTCTGCATAAAAATACTGGCGAAAACACGCAAATCACATGACTCAGTGGTGAACGCAGACCTATTTCCGATCAACGTCACCATCTCTGCTGACCATAGGCCTCCGATTGTGCATTTTTTTTTTCTATCACGTAGATTTGAATCTTGGAAATTTTTGTATATCAACAAGAAAAATTGATCTGAGCGCTCTATTTAGTCTAATCCTCCTGACTGTTGGTGCTGACGGTCTGCGCGTAAGACAGTCGCGATGTACAAAAACAATTGCCCTCATACTATCGTACGCATGCAAACGCGGTCAGTGTCAACCGTCTGGATAAGACGAAAAAGTAACGAATAATGTTTGTTGGCAGGCTCTTCTAGCCAACGAGAAGCTGCCGCCCCTGGAGCCGACGTCGGGCAGCGGCACCACGGCGACCAGCACCAACGGCACCGCGGGTCCCGCCGGCACCGGTGCCTCCAGCGGAACCAGCAACAATACTGGCGCTCGGTGAGCAATACACGTTTTATTTTGTACCTGCTTGCCCGTGACTTCAATTATACTTCATAGAATTAGACTTCAATATTAGATTCTCATATAAAATTTCGTCACCCTATTGCCCCCTTCATTTGACCCATTCGCAAAATCCTTTCTTAGCTGACCTTTACACCCCATAAGACCTACCTGACAAGTTTCAGCTTCATGTGTCTAATATATTCGAAAATACTTGGAAGATTCAATCAGTCTGTTTTCGGTGAGCAATACACATTTTATTTATGACCTGCGGTTGCCCGAGACTTCGTACGCGTACATTTTTATACAAAATTTCGATCCCCTATTGCCCTCTTTATTCGACCCCTTCGCAAAATCCTTTCTAACCCTAAGACCTTACACCCCTTAACCTTAGAAAAAGCGTATGATGTCGTTCAAGCTTTCGTGTCGGCCAATTAGACCAATGCTTCTAGAGCAAGAGAGATGGTGTTCGAGCAGGTCAACTGCAGTACCATACTGTCAGCGATGGTTCTAACAGCACCTTGCCCCCAGCTTAAGGCTGCGTTTCCACCAGAGATGTGCGAGGAAAAAATCGACCAATAGAAGGCGAGGCGAGCTGGAATGAAGCGATCCTATTGTTTGATTTTGTTCCTCGCGCACCGCTCATCCTTCTCGCACATCTCAGGTGGATACGCAGCCTTAGCCTGGATATGTGATGTGATGTGCAAGTGAAACATAACAGTGACGGTCTGTAACTTTTATCCAGGATAAATGTGCTGGTTCTGTAGGAATGTTCGCGTGGGTATTTGCTCTTATCTAAGCTCTAAAAAAAGACTTACAATAATGTATATTTTCAGAAGCGGAGCAGGTCGCGCTCGTACAAAAGACGCGACGCGGCGCACGCCAGGCCGGCCTGCACCGCGGCCGCCCAGCGCGCGCGAGCCGCGCCGAGTGCTCAGTGTCGACGCTAGGCCCTACTCGCCACAGGTAATTAGATCATTCAGAAATAGTTGCAAGCAATAATTACTTTTATCTTTTCCTGTTCCTCTTACCTTCAAAATTGTATATCAAAAGAAGTTTAAAGAAAAGTTAATAGAAAGGTTATTAGGAAGCAACAACAATTTTAACATCTTTACGATAATCTATCTTGAATAATTTTTGCGATGGCATCGAAACTGCACTGTCGATCACTGGATCGATCCTGGTGCCGTTGGATTGTGACGCTATCACTTTAAATTATAATATTGTTGCAGGCTGCCCCCGGCACAGAAGGCGCGGGATACAGCGGCGAGAGGCCAGGAGGCCACAATGAACATCTCACATTACATCAGGCGCAACTAGGAGAACGGCTATATCCGAGGGTAGGTTTCAATGTTGTACTTGTAAAACTAAATGGCCAACCGTCACAGACAAGAAAGGCTTAGAATTAGAATACCTTTTATTATAATGATACATAAGGGGTTATACAGTAGTTTAGTATAACAATTTACACATTGCGGCAATGCAATATTTTACGTTACTAATTTCATTTAACAACTTACACTTAAACCTTTATCTTAGTAATTTATAATGAACTTACATATCAAGTTTTTAAGGAGCCCAATGCCTCTGACATGGCCCGACTATTCATCTGTAGATACGCACATTTACAGGTATAATAGTCGACAAGCACTACTTTATAGACGTTATAATATAATTTTGTTGGTATCCAGGTGCACTCACTCCACCCGACGTTCGCGGGCAAAATCACAGGGATGCTGCTGGAGTTGACGCCGGCGCAGCTGCTGGTGCTGCTCGCCAGCGAGGACGCGCTGCGGCAGAAGGTCCGCGAGGCCATGGATCTCATCGTCATGCACCCCTCCGAGGCTATACTTGGTAACACACTGCTATTATCATCATTTTCTCATGTCTCCACAGATCAGAATAAAAATAAATAAACAAATATTCAGTACGTTTTGCACACACGGTCATCTGACCCCAAACTAAGCAAAGCTTGTATGTACTATGGCAGCCAGAGGCTGATATACATACTTATAATTATATTATTAAATACATAGATATTACCATCCAGATAAAGAACAAACAAATGTTCGTTACATGAATTTTTGCCCTTTGTGGGAATCGAACCCACGTCCCTAAGCACAGAAGGCAGGCTCACTACCAACTGGGACACTGGAGCAGTTATAATAAAACCCAGAATGCCTAATTTTTTGTACCTAACTATGAATGTGACCACTATTTATATTGCTTTATCTACGAAACCATATGCGTGTCTCGACAAGCTCTTGCCCATTTATTTATTTACTTGATCGTGAGGCGAAGTGGCGCTTGTCGGGCGCCGAGTTGATAAATGGACTGCAATCTGCAAACTCCATTCCCATGAATTTACAGGACTACCAATGCACCATGGTGGCCCAGTGCATGTTAGTAAATGTCAATTTTTTTTTTGAGGTTCTTCGACTTGTTTTCTCCTTCACCGCTTTTGTGCTATTTATCTATCTCAATTAAAGATCTGTACTTGTGCAGGCATAGCTTTGATTCTGAGTTGGAATAAGTACAAGAGCCACGCCTAGTATGATGTGAGCTGTGCTTAATGTTAATATTGTTCGTTAGATCTGGACGTGTTCTCTCTGTCGGAGCGAGGCGCGGGCGCGGGTAGTGCTAGCGGCGTGTCGAGCGGTGCGCCGGCGCCGGCCGCCGCCTCCGACGACTCCGCACCGCTTTTCTATTCCCCCGGCAAGCGTGGCTACTACTCGCCTCGGCAAGGTCGCGCCACGCCCGAGCGAATTAACGCCTTTAGAAATGTTGGCAGGTATGTATTGTGTTGATCATTGCTAGGGCATCGCCAGGTACGGGCATGGGGAGGCAGATGTTGCCCCCTCCTCCTAGGAGAGTGTGGGTAAGCACTCGTTTAAAAAGCTGCCTAACCAAAAGGTAAATAATTTTTAATAATGTTGCATTTTCCCCAACTGTCACTCTTTGTTCTGGGAGCATTGCTATTTGAAATCGCCAGTTTAATGAGGTCTTACTAATGCGTACTATATGCGTATGCTGTCAGTGGCCAATCCCAGAAAAAAACTTCGAACCTTGGATTAAAAATGTCTCTAAAACATTGCAGAATAATTGGCCTCTGCCTGCTACAAAATGAGCTGTGCCCGATGTTCCTGAACCGGCACGTGCTGAAGTACTTGCTGGGGCGACCAGTGCGGCTCCACGACCTGGCGTTCTTCGATCCTGTGGTCTACGAGAGCCTGCGACAGCTCGTCGTTGATGCTGAGACTGGGGACTCGCACTCTCTCTTTGCTGCACTTGATCTCAACTTCAGGTATGAAAATGAATTGTGTTTTTTCTAGTTTTCTCACCGCAATTTTGCAGTTCCCCGGTTTTTTCGTATTAAAAGTATCATCATGATACCATGCTCTTTCCCTGTGAAATTTGGTAGGTTCCAGGCCAATAAGAACCGACTTTACCAGCAGATTGGCTCGGCAAATCTCTTAGTGGATTAGCTCTGTCAATTATTTGGGTTATATTTTTAAGATTCCATACCAAAATCAATTAATTAATTAATCCTTGTCCGTGCCCTTCATGGGCAAAGATTCTGGTGAAAATGGTGGCTGAATGGCACAGTAAATAGGACCTGAAAATAATATGGTGATATAAAAGGTCAACCAAAGACCTTTCAATAGCAACAAAAATTAATTAATCTTTTTTTTCTACCTCCCATAGTTAGTAACCTCATCAAGCGAGTTGTACTCGGGTTTTGCCGATTTTTTCCCCCCTTTATTTCGGTCTAGGATTTTGTGCTGATGTCCTGAAAACTTCCCAAAAGTATGTTTGTCGTCTAATCAAACACCATACACACATCCTGTATATTCCATATTATACGATGTAACGTGTGTGAATTGTGTTGTTAGTTTGGAGATGTGCGTGGAGGAGGGCGGCGGGTGCGTGGAGCTGGTGCCGCACGGGCGCGAGCTGGAGGTGACGGCGCTCAACGTGTACGACTACGTGCGCAAGTACGCACACCACCGCATGCTGCTCTCGCAAGAGAAGGCGCTCGAGGTACGTACTGCTTGCCAACTGAGGCAGCACTTCATAATGAGCCGATAGTAATGTGTCTGCAATAGAGCGTTGGTTTTGTCTAAATGCTGAATTTACATCATTGTCTGCAGAGACTGTTTGTGTTACAGTAGTAGTTATTTACAAACCGCAGATGCGAACTAAACAATGCCACGGCATGAAAAGTTATGCGCTTGTGGATTTGATTACTGTGAAGGAATAAAAGTGCGATTGGCCGCGATGCACGGAAGTATACCTTAAATGAATAGCTTCTCCAAACTATTTCTCTATTCCTAAAAGTATTCGTTTGGGAAACACTTGTCCTGTTTTGTGACAATTTTCAGACCGGGTGTGACTGGCTATCTTGATTTGTCAGCATAAGTAAATTACTTATGATAATGTTGTTTTAGGCGATGCGCGTGGGTGTACTAGACGTACTCCCTGAGAGCGCGCTGGAGGGTCTGACAGCGGAGGACCTGCGGCTGCTTCTGAACGGAGTGGGAGACATCAACGTGGCCGCGCTCGTCTCCTACACTTCATTCAACGACGAGAGTGGCGAGCCGCCAGAACGCCTCGCGCGGTTTAAGCGCTGGCTCTGGGCCATCGTTGACAAGATGACGCATCTCGAAAGACAGGACTTGGTCAGTATTGCCTAACACACATGACTCTCCTTATTATGACAAAAGTGGTATGCTCTAACAGATTCCTAAATCAGAGATATTAAATAGAGTGCGCATATCGCAGTCTTCCCCACTCGCCTCCTCACAGTGGTCATTGAGTAGTCATTGGCAAAACAATTTTCATTTGAGGATCCTGGGATCCGCTCAGGGCTTTAATAGTGCTGCCATGGCTTAGGGCGCTTGCAGACGATGCGTAGTACAAGTAGAAGTTGTAAGTAGCTACTATGCATCGTCTGATAGCTCCCTAAGATATTGAAATCAGATATTTTTTGGCTGTGGATTATTAAATTTCATGGTCATTACACGTTTCACTTTGCATCCTTGTGATTGTAGTTATTTGATGGATGTTTCTATGGTCGCCATTTGTGCAGGTATACTTCTGGACGGGCTCCCCAGCGCTACCCGCGTCGGAGGAGGGCTTCCAGCCGATGCCGTCGGTGACGATCCGTCCGGCGGACGACGCACACCTGCCCACCGCCAACACGTGCATTTCGCGCCTCTACATCCCGCTCTACTCCTCCCGGCACGTGCTCAAGCACAAGCTGTTGCTCGCCATCAAAACTAAAAACTTTGGCTTCGTCTAAAGTAAACGCTGCCACACTGTATTATATTGTTCTTTAGTTGTAAGCCCAGCCATGTAAGACTGCCGCTCTGTTACGACGATACCGCTATAGCGACGTCGAGGGTCTACATGCCATCACCTATCTTTGTATTGTGTACTTATAGTATGGAAACATTTGTATATTTATGACTTATTGTATTTTGTAAATCCTCTTAGCATTTACATGACTGGGTATGTTCTGACTGAATAGTAATATTCAATATAACATAGTACCTTTTTATGGAAATGAAGTTGGATGGCCGCACAAGTACACACATACTACTTGATAGTAAACACACAACTTTATTCTAAGTATCTATTTATCTGTATCTTCATTCAAATGATACTATTCAGTAGTTCAAAATACAAACATTCAATCAAAATAACATAATTTGATAATGACCTAGTACTGTTTATAAATGGCCTAGTATAAATTGTGCATTTGAGTGCTTGTCAGTTATTATATTTATTTCTATTTAATTCTATTGCTCGATGGCAATTCAAGGCAGCAAAGTTATATCCGAAACATTTCAACTGTTTATATCGCTTTGTTATATAGTAAATTCATATATAAGATATAAAGTAGAGTTGGATAAGCTTTGAAATGGAGGCGCCAGGTCCGAGCAATGGGTTATGTGATATGAGAGGAAGTATTTATCGCCTCATCTCTAAATCTAAGGTTATAGTTTCCTTTGATTAGTTGTAATAATATTATGGTTCATAAATAAACAATCTCAAAACGCTTATTCTTGTTTTTCATTTTTATTTAATAAATTTGTGGAAAACACAGATGACCATACCTTTAATTCATATGTTGCCCTTGGTCATACCACTAGGTTCATAATTCGAGACCACAAGATTGTTAAGTTTTTTAATGGTTTTTAATTATAAATTAGGATTTTGGAAAAATTCAGTTAGGCATCAAACAATACTACTGGATTTTTACAACCTAGCAATGAGACCAAGGTGAATGAATCGTAGTTTAGTAAACTAGCTAAAAATACAAAATTATGAACACAATCCTTCAATATTACAAAAGTTAGTTTTTTCTTACAAGTATGTACTAGTTGCATAATTGTAGGTCCATGAGGAATTGAAGTTCTGGTTCTAGGCTTGTTCTAAGCATGCTATGGAGTATTTTTTTGTTATTTTAGAGACCTTATTTTAATGATTAACCAGCATTGATTTTCCATTAGCTAATTACAAAGGCTGTTGATAACTAGCAAATATATGAAAGAAACGAAAATATTATATTAAATGGTTGTTTGTGTTTATGCTATAAATGAACGTTACAAACAAACACATCACTATTCACCTTATGATATATGTTCATACACATATTTTTTTAACTAAATGGCTGTTTACTGACTACAAAACATATAAAACAATAACTACAGGGGTTATTAAAATTATTATTGTACTTTTGATGCCAGTTTTAATTCAGTGTGCATTTTTTTGTAAACTCCATACAGAACTGCTATATGGCAAACATGTAACAAGGCACTTGTAAAGTCGGTACTTGGATATACATTCCAACACATCTCAATGAGAGCTAAGACTAGTAACTTCACTATAACAGAATAGTTAGTAGACCACAACAAATAGGGTAAACTGTGGAAATACCAGGAGTAGAACTGGTAATGTAAACTCCGGGCGCAAACAATTCCAATGAAGTTAACTATGAACATAGGCAAAACAAAAAGTTGTGATAGAATATCATAGTTAATACTATAGTTGCTCTTTTCAACAACTTCAATGGGTTTCTTTGCAATCTTTTTTCCTCCTTTATGTGAGGTTTTCTGCAACATATTTTCAAAAGAATTTAAAAACGTTTCTTGTTCTTTGGTTAACTCTTCACTTATTTGTTTACTAGACTTTTGCTTGGTATCCTTCTTTGGCTTGCTTTTTCTCTTGCTTTCAAGATTTTTTGAATCAATTTGTGGCTGAACCTGTCGCTGCACATACTTGAGGCGACAGTAGCTTTTGAAATATTTAACACACATTGGCAAAAATACTATCAACAAAATAACATGTATGCCTAATAGCGTCAGGTGGAAACATCTGTTTTCAAACACTTCAACATCCAGAAATCTGTAATTTACTGTCCAAGTGTGTTCAAAGACACGGCTTAGATCAAAGCTTCCTTTCAGATATGCTACAGGATTGTTGATCAAGAACACAAGCCCTAAAAGAAGCTGTATAATACCACAAACAAATAGCTGTTTAACGGTTTCCTTAAAACCTAAGTTTACCAAATAAAATAAAAACAATGCTGGAGCATACAAAAGAATATTCATTTTGACAGAGACACCTAAACTATAAAATATACTACCCAAGTACCATTTGTTATCTATGAACATGTTAAGTGATAAGTACAAAAACAGTACAGCTACTGGGTCATTAAATAACCTGAGTAAATAAATTGAATGGATTCTGTGCGATGTAAGAGCAGTTAGCACAAGTACATATGGTGGGACCTTTTTAGCCTTGACGTATATTCGAAGAACAAGGAATAATTGCAAAAGATAGATTCCTATATAAATGTACTGAGCCAGTTTGATATTTTCTCCCTGACCAGTGATGAAATAGAAAAAGGAGAAGATGTAAACGAATCCAGCAGGATATACTAATGGTCCGGTGTCACCTCGAAGCTTGCTGTAGTCAAATGTGCCATTCAAGAATCCTTCACACTCTTGCATGTATGCTTTCCAGTCAATTTCTGTGTAAGGTACTCGCTCCACCACGAACAGGCCGATAAACAGTTCAGCGACAATTAACAGGAACGCCGCAAATTGTAATTGAGCTGGGTTTGTAACTAATCCTTTCAGATAGGTCCATGTAAATATCTTCTTGGAATCATGAAGAAAATCTTGTATGTTTCGAGTGTTCATGATGCTGGATGACAAATATTGGAAATAATTCAGCACTCAAACTATCGTTGAAAATACTTGAAATCAGCTTTATATTGATAAATAATTAGGTTGTTTTCTATTTTAAGATTAGGTTACTAGCCAGCCGGCCTGAGCCCCGGTTCCCAGGCCCAGAAAAAGCGAAATTAATAAAGGAATCAAGCAACCAAGCACAAACGTCAAAACATCCATTATAACTGACAGTGACATTGCATTGACAGCATGCCATTGAATGACATTGACAATATCAATGGCTTTTTATCGCCCAGTGGACTGTTTTTTTAGGAGACTTATAGACTTGCGTTTGACCACCATCTCGCCTGATGTTAAGCGATGATGTGGTCTACGTTGGAGGACTCGCTTTAATTTTTGGATTTAGGTACAGATAATTCAACAGATATTTGTGAGCCGCAGCCCACGGTTCATACCTTGGACGAACTAGTTCACACACTTGAGTCAGATCCGTGATGAGGATGACTTCCTCTCAATCAACTCAGTACTATGGGGCCCTGGGCCCTGATTATGTAACTTTAACACGCACGTAACGCGCCGCGTTAAGTTATCCTCAAAAAATTTGAACTCTATTTCCTATGGAATAAAGACCATCTTTTAGAGGTTAACTTAAGGTGAGTAAAGCGGGAAACTCAGAATACAGAAAAAACTTCGAATTCTGTGGCGGGAAAAGAAGCTTCACTTGCGCAACGACCAGCGCGAGTGCTACAAAAAGTACTTCCACTGCCACTTACAAAAAGTGTTGCAGCTCGGTACAGACGATGCGTATTAGCAATTAATATATATTTATAATTGTTAATATCTATTTAAGTATGTATTTAAAACTATATATGTATGTATATCAGTCTCTGGCAGCCATATCACAAGCTTTGCTTAGTTTGGCGTCAGATGACCGTGTGTGAAAAAATGTCCCGAATATTTATTTATTTATTTATTTAATTAAGTACTTGCTACTTGTACTTGCATGCTACTTCGCTACTTCTGCAACGGGCTTATGGAGTAATCCGCGCGGGTGAAACCAAAGAGTACTTTTTGGTGAAACCGCGGATGCACCTAGTAAAAATTACCTAAGTATTTCAATATAATTATTGCCCTGACATCGCCTTGACCTGAAATAGAAGATAATATTTATGCCAAGATATATAAATCTAACATAAAAACGCTTAACGTTATCTCCTTTATTTACAAAATCTATAAAACATTGAGAGCATACTAATGCCACTACCCCATGCATGTATCAAAATAAAGACAGAATTGTACTATGGGTTAGATATTCTTATCTACGTAATGTAGGTACATGTAAATGTCGTAACGTAACATGACATGTAGGTAAAAATATAAATACTACGTAAGAGTAATTAAAGCCACTAAGACGATGTTTGTTTGCACATGGATGACACAGGTAATAAGTAAATAGTGTTCTGTAAGTATATAAATCTTTCTCTTGGGAGAACAACAGACAGTTTCCACTAAAACTAATCATCAGAATACAACATGAAATATTCACTGAACGTTGTATTTGTTTCAGCTGTTTTACTGCCAGTTTCTGTATATGGTACTGACGTAACCGGTAAGATTTTTTTGCCTACCCTCCCTTATTTACATTTAGAGTGCAACAAAAAAGCTCCTATAATTTTAACTGTTTAACCAACAGCTAAAAACAAAGCAGAGAGACAAATCTTAGAGTTTTTTAGTAAATGGCGAAGTGGAGATACATTGCCATTCTTACTACCGCCGTTGGACCTTATTACAATACCGCCATTGAATGGCTCCTACTCAGGAAAGGGTATAAAGTATGTATTTCCAATTTCACACACGGTTTCTTTTATATGTCTTATTATATGCTTAGGTACCTACGACTGAGCTCATTAGAAATAATTTTCAGGATAAGTTACTCGTCCAGTGAGTTGCGCTTGTCTGGAGTCAATTGGTTCTCCGTGGTGGAACTGAACGTTTCAGTTTTAGGGTTGCGCGCTTCAGGCTCGCTTGTTATACCTACCCTCACTATATTTGCAGGTAGGTAGTAAACGACTTTGTTTTTTTTTTACATATATTAGGTATCTAGTGGGCCCGATTTTGAAGGCACAAGTTAAATTTAGTTTAGCTTTAAAACTTGTTATATTTAAAAAAGCTAATCGGTATTCCAGAGGCACCACTTAAATTATTATAAAAACGTCAAAATCAAATTTTTAAATCGAATGAACGTAATGTGCCGTAAACTACTCAATTCACGTTTAAATGCAGTTTTGCTATTCTGAAGGCACATTTTAAATGATTTTAAATCGTTTTAGTTGCCAAAACAGCTGACATTTTAGCTTATAGGTTAGTTTTTTAACAAGGACCATTTCAAAGACTACTATATATTATATATATACGGAGATAGACTGGCAACTCAGCCATATTTGAAATCAATTATATGTGCCTCCATCTATCCGCCACTAACGGTACTAAATTTAATGTATAGATGAATAGCAGGTTGTATTTTTATTCTACTATAGAAAACGCTTGTAGTTTTGTACAAAATGTATGAGATTTACACAAGTGGTCAAAAATTCACGTGACCAACCCCATACATTCTGTAAAAAACTACAAGCGTTTTCTATAGTAGAAAAAACATCTTGCCTACTGTAAAAATTAAGTCCTCTATGCATAAGACTGGCTGTAGCGCTCCGTCTACTTCAGAAATTCAGAAATAATAAGCTTTTTTGCGAGCTTTAATATATATTTTATTAAGCAGCTGTACAGTTTTATACAACTCATAAAAATTTACCAACTGAATATACTATAATGTTCGCTATCAATACTGTAGAATTGCTAATTACCCTACAAAAAGTACCTAATCAATTGTATCGTAATATTCTTAGTATCTATCTTCTATCTGGAATAAAATTTGCGTGTCCAAATTGTTCGACTAGCCAGTCTAATAACTTGGAATATTTTTGTCCAAGCAGATCATCGAACTACTAGTTGGACAGAAATTGACAGAATGGAATAAACGTAATATTAGAATCAACTGTTTAGCTATTTATGGCACTGTGTGTGGACTAAATACAACTTTTGAAATTAAGTTTCTCATACATACTTGAAAAACTGGCCAAGTGCGAATCGGGCTCGCACACTGAGGGTTCCTACTCTCACACCTACACTCACCTTACCACCATAAAATACAATAATGTCATCCATTATTATAACACCTTCCAAAATTTTCGAAGCTAATTTAATTATTTTGCTACAGGCGCTCGAGTATAACACAATTGTAACTTGAAGTAATGAATATAAATTTGTCACCAACTAGCACTTGGCCATTATTTATTGTTTGTTGTTATACTTTAGAGTGTGTACTATAATCATAACAAGTTTAACGCTTGTAAATATTATCGTTTTTACATTAGAGCTAATACAAAAATACGTAAGAAATTCGTGTATTGTATGAGGACTTCACTTTCGTATTTACAGATAGACATCGTAGGCTTTGCTATAGGGTCCAGTTTTAACCCTTTGGGTACGGAACCCTAAAAACCATCACATAGTATAAACATTACTTGTATAATGATATACCACATACATTGTTTAATGATATTTAAACATGAATATTATTTCATTTGTATTTCCATGTTGAACATCATTATAAAATTAATGATTATACCATTTAGCTTATTTGCCTAAGACAAATCAACTATTTATCTAAACATAATACTATGTTACATCCTATTTACAATTTTATACCTGATTACATTTTATTTTTTTGTTTTATGTTTTGTGTAGTATTCAAAAGCAGCTTGAACAATCTCCGAGTCATCGCTTGGCTGCGATTTTCCTGACAGTATGTTTTGAATTATTTTGCACCAATTCCAAATAAAAAATCTAACTGTTTTCGATATTAAAAAACTCTGCAGGCGTTTTTTATGCAATTTGCACTTTAAAAAGTTTAAATCTACATTCAAAGATATTATTAATTGTATGTATTCTGCGACAAAAAATTTTGTACTGTGTTTATCCAAAACTATATGTGTTATATGTTCCATTTCGATGAACATGTCAAAACAGGCACGAGTTGGGTAACATAGCCAACTTTTATTTTCATATTCCTTTAATTTAATGTACCTATGAAATGGTAGTTTCTCATGGCTTTCGAGGTCTGTGTTGCAGGTTGTACAGTTGTTATAAATAAATTTTTTGGCTTTTCTGACCAACCAGCCACTGCAATAACCAGCAGCTGCACACTTTTCTATATCACTAGTAGATGCACTCATCATCAATGTTTGAGTGTTGATAGGATCAATCATAAGATGTTCTTCATCAATTTCGATGTTTTCTTTTTCATTAGAATTGGAGTTGGCAAAATAATCGCGTATTGTTTGTAGGCGGACTGCAGTATCTTTTTCACAATTCGCTCCTAGCGAATGACCCATTGACACATTATTTATCAAAAGTGATTTATAATTGCTTTCAAACACATATGCACTGGGCTTTCTATTGCATATACCGAGTGACCGTATAGAGCCAAACATATTTTCTAATGGGTCCTGGTTGAAATTTCTTAGCAATATAGAGTTAAGTTGCTTTTTCTGTAAAGAATTTACAAGCATTTGAAATCCTTCTATTGTCTTAATCCAGCTTGTTATAGACGGAACAACCTTTTCCCTCCCGTCATTTAAATATCGTAATGACCTTAAAACTGGTAAAGCTTTTCTCCAAAATTCATGATGTGGCGATTTCGGCGTCACTGCAGCTCGTAAAAATTTTCCTCTCTGAATTTCACTGTAAGATCCATTCACCGAATCAAATAATTTATCGAAGAACATCAAAAGATCTGCAGTTTCTTCACATTCTTTTGGTAACTTTCCACATTCTGAAACCATAAAAATATTTTTAACCAACTTAAAAAAGGAGGAAGGTTCTCAATTCGGCCCTTTTTTATTGTTTTATCTATGTACATCGATTACGCATATCATCGATCTGTAAAACAATTTGCGTGTTTCTTTTTTTACCGTGTAGATTGTAAAAGAAACACTCGAGGTGGTCCCACAAAAACTTCATAAATTATGGCTTTGTAGTTTGTATTTGCTTATTAACTTAGAATGGTTGCATTTTGTGTTTTTAGGGTTCCGTACCTCAAAAGGAAAAAACGGAACCCTTATAGGATCACTTCGTTGTCCGTCTGTCTGTCTGTCAAGACCCTTTTTCACAAGAACGCGTAAAGGTATCAAGTTGAAATTTATACTTAATACGGTTTCTTTCGGCTGTAAAAAAATAAATGTTGTAAGTCAACGCAATGAAAAGATATGAACGTTTATGTCGTATCTTTTGCGATTTCACAAGGGAATCAGAACCTATAGGGTACTTCCCGTTGACCTATAATCATGAAATTTGGCAAGAGGCAAGGCCTCATAGCACATATATAGGCATAAATCCGAAAGTTATTAATTTAAAGTTACATCATTTAAAAATAATTATTTTGCTTTTACAAACTTACATTTTGTGGTTGGAATGTATGGAAGAACATTATTGTCAACTACAAACTTAAATTTGTCTTTCAATATTTCAACTTCAGTTAGTTTTTTTTTTCCGTCCAACGGTACCCTCAGTGTGCGAGCTAGACTCGCACTTGGCAAGTTTTTTTTTGTTGCTCTACACTCTATTCTCTACTTAACTCAAAGACTATGCATGCAACACTAACAACTACATACCTGTCATAAATCCCATAGTTACACCAACTGTTTGGCTGAATACTTGAGCACAATGCTTCACTCGCATTTTGGGTATCAGCTTAGGTTCCACATGCTGTGCTGTCAGTTTATGAGCCAAATGAACACCTTTGTAACCTGGACCTCTATGAAAAAGCATTTTTATATGCTGCCATTTTGCAATACCAGTCTTTCCATCAATTGTGTATTGCAGATCTTTATTAAGTAAATTATTTCTAATTCCCTTTAGCAAATGTGGAGGATCATAAAGAGGATATATTTTTTTCCCATTTATCTCAAACCCTCCCTTCCATTCTTCTCCCTTTCTCAAATATTCTTCTTTGGTGTCACCTAAAAGTGAGTTAATAGCCGCCATATTTGTTGCTCCCTGATCACAAACTGTTGCTATGACATTAAGTCCTGTTTCTTGAACTTTCATAATCACTTGTTTGATTTGTTTTTTTAAATTCAGTGTCTTCGTGCTTCCAGCACAATATGAAAACGATATTGGCTGTTTATATTTTTTTACTACACCTCTAACCATGAAAACCAAAACATGGTCACTGAACCGTTTTTCTTGGGTTTCTCCATCATTAACAAATCCAGTGATGTGGTCATTTTTTGGATCATAATTTAAACCAGGAGAAATTGTCATTTCATCGAATATAATGCTGCAGTTTCTGTGATTTTCTGGCATCTTCAGAACCCTTTTTTTCAAATTTTTTAACACCTCTTCATTAATGCCAGGCTTGACGTTAATTGTTTTTAATAGGTTTTGCAAGGTTTTTCTCTTTGGCAGCAGAAATAATTCACTCAGTAGTCGATATCCTTTCGGGCTTGATTTGTATAATGAGAGAGATAGCATCTTTTCTTTTAATGTAAATCTTCTCCCTGTTGCTTTTTTTTTGGCTTGTGATATCTGCAGATTAAACAATATTTTGGCTGCTTTTGTTAATTTGGGATACATTTGCATATATGAATTGGTTTTACTCATTTTCTTTGCCAGGTGTATCCTTTGTTTTGTAGTTAAACTTTTATGCTTCAGTTTGCGGTATTTATTTTGAAGTTTCTTTAATTTCTTCATCAATTCAGCTGCTGGTGAAAAGTGTTGGGCTGAAAACATATATAACAGCATAAAAATTTGAATTTTTGCCTTAACACTAAATGTTATCCTAAAGAATATAATAGTTTAAAAACTATTTTTGCAATAAAATGCCTATTCGCATGGTTACAAAAAATTATAACTTAGTTTTCATTAAAATCAAGCTCATAAAATTGTTTTCTTTAAATCCCATGATTTGAAGTTGTAAATACAAACAAATCCCAGAAATCTTAAAAATTTATTACATACGAATATGCGAATATATCATAAAGATAATTACCACGTTTACAAACACGAGTCTTTTTAGCTGGTATAGCACTTTTTTCATCTGCAACTACTACGCAAGCTCTTTTGGATAATAGCAGCGTTTTACCTGAAATAAAACGCATATTAAAATATTTACCTAACTGGAAGCTTTTATATAGAGAGTGCATTTCCGTGTCCGTCGAATAGTACGCTTTTACGTTATTTTTAATGCCTTGTAGCTTAAATCCACTAGGTGGCGCCACCTCAGCTGCGCACCATTTCTTCTTCTTGTAAATGTCGCGCGCTTTTTGGAATCATTAGCTCAGTTTCCACCAGGCAGAAATTAAAGTGAAAGCTTCCAGTTAGGTAAGTATTTTAATATGCGTTTTATTTCAGGTAAAACGCTGCTATTAAATAACTTGACCGTAACTGGAAGCTTTTGTATAGAGATCCTGTTTGTTTTCGCTTGGTGGTGCCACCCAATAGAAGAGCTATAATTTATTTAAAATCTAACGGCAATGTGAGCTATAATGATCTTATTCGTGTTATGAAATGAAAATCTGGTATCCAAAAATATTATAACTTATATTATCTTTCTTCCACATTCAGGTGTTCAATTAATAATAATAAAATGAAACATTCTTTCTTCATAATTATAATTATTTAACAATTTGTAACAATATTCTAGTAATGTTTCAAAGTAATCAAAAAATAAATCAAGGATAACTGTTCAGTGTTCCATGTTTCTATCGCTTCTGTCCACCAAACTTCGAGATGGATGTGTTGGACTTGTGGTAGAGGCTGTCCCGTTGACGTGTCGTTCAGACGGTTCTTTAGATTTTTCAGTATGAACGGAGCTGCGAGCGCTCGAGTTTTCAAATCTTATCGCCAGAATACCTTTTCTCAATGGGGGACTACTAACAGGTATATTCCTGTTGACTGATTCAAGTGAGTCAGTACTTTGGGGACAAGAAATGGTGGCGGGAACACCCAAGCCAGTGGGTAGTTCCATGGAATACTGAACGCATCGTGGAATAAAGCTTGACGATCTCTCAAATCTCTCAAATCAAAGATGACGCGATAGGTGATCGGCATCCTTGTTGTATTTGCCCAGGATATGGTGTATGCTGAAGTGTATTTGATAGTGATCTAGTAATGTCAGAATTTGGTGGGTTATGTTGGTAAAAGAAATCGATTTCGTACCTCCTTCTCTCGGTAATTGTGAGTCTGCTGTCTTGTTGTCGCATTGTATCACGACTGAGCTGCCTTGGAGTGCCAGCATCTCTTTTTGATTGCATTGAGGAAAGAAAGAAAGAAAAAAAAGGTTATTTGTGACCAAATTACGTTTGATATAGGTGTTGATCTTCGAGGGACCATTTGCCATTGAGAGTTTGCTCGTTTAGCTGTGCTCCGACATGCTAGATCTGAAGCATCGGTTGCAAAAAAATGCACTGGAGGTGGGCTATGTAACAGTGTTGATAACTGGCAGTTCTGAACCCATCAGGCCAACTCGTTGCATACACCTTGTGTCAGTGGGTAGGTTTTCAGTGACAGTTTTGGCAGTGCGTTCAGAAACATTAACATTTGCCGGTGATTGAGTCGACAAGTTTGACAGCTGTCATCCGAATGGAAGATCTCGACGAGATCTATCACTTTTGCAAGGGAACTGCTAGTCCAGGATCGATAGTTTCCGAGATATCGGCCAGACACGTTTGACAGCTGTCATCCGAATGGAAGATCTCGACGAGATCTATCACTTTTGTAAGGGAACTGCTAGTCCAGGATCGATAGTTTCCGAGATATTGCCCAGACAAGTTTGACAGCTGTCATCCGAATTGAAGATCTCGACGAGATCTATCACTTTTGCAAGGGAACTGCTAGTCCAGGATCGATAGTTTTCGAGATATTGCCCAGACAAGTTTGACAGCTGTCATCCGAATGGAAGATCTCGACGAGATCTATCACTTTTGCAAGGGAACTGCTAGTCCAGGATCGATAGTTTTCGAGATATTGCCCAGACAAGTTTGACAGCTGTCATCCGAATGGAAGATCTCGACGAGATCTATCACTTTTGTAAGGGAACTGCTAGTCCAGGATCGATAGTTTCCGAGATATTGCCCAGACAAGTTTGACAGCTGTCATCCTAATTGAAGATCTCGACGAGATCTATCACTTTTGCAAGGGAACTGCTAGTCCAGGATCGATAGTTTTCGAGATATTGCCCAGACAAGTTTGACAGCTGTCATCCGAATGGAAGATCTCGACGAGATCTATCACTTTTGCAAGGGAACTGCTAGTCCAGGATCGATAGTTTCCGAGATATCGCCCAGACAAGTTTGACAGCTGTCATCCGAATTGAAGATCTCGACGAGATCTATCACTTTTGCAAGGGAACTGCTAGTCCAGGATCGATAGTTTCCGAGATATCGCCCAGACAAGTTTGACAGCTGTCATCCGAATGGAAGATCTCGACGAGATCTATCACTTTTGCAAGGGAACTGCTAGTCCAGGATCGATAGTTTTCGAGATATTGCCCAGACAAGTTTGACAGCTGTCATCTGAATTGAAGATCTCGACGAGATCTATCACTTTTGTAAGGGAACTGCTAGTCCAGGATCGATAGTTTCCGAGATATTGCCCAGACAAGTTTGACAGCTGTCATCCGAATTGAAGATCTCGACGAGATCTATCACTTTTGCAAGGGAACTGCTAGTCCAGGATCGATAGTTTTCGAGATATTGCCCAGACAAGTTTGACAGCTGTCATCCGAATGGAAGATCTCGACGAGATCTATCACTTTTGCAAGGGAACTGCTAGTCCAGGATCGATAGTTTTCGAGATATTGCCCAGACAAGTTTGACAGCTGTCATCCGAATGGAAGATCTCGACGAGATCTATCACTTTTGCAAGGGAACTGCTAGTCCAGGATCGATAGTTTCCGAGATATCGCCCAGACAAGTTTGACAGCTGTCATCCGAATTGAAGATCTCGACGAGATCTATCACTTTTGCAAGGGAACTGCTAGTCCAGGATCGATAGTTTTCGAGATATTGCCCAGACAAGTTTGACAGCTGTCATCTGAATTGAAGATCTCGACGAGATCTATCACTTTTGTAAGGGAACTGCTAGTCCAGGATCGATAGTTTCCGAGATATCGGCCAGACAAGTTTGACATATGTCACAGTGAAATCTGTCAACGCCCACAAAAAACCCGCGAGTCTGGCTCGCGCACTCAAGATTCCGTACCACCACAAAGACAGATAGTAGTGTGAAAAGGCAACATCAAGCGCAGGCTCCCATCATCATCATCAGCCGGAAGACGTCCACTGCTGAACATAACCCCCCCCTTAACCCCTTTGCCCCTTTAACCTCCACACTGAACGACAGCCTGCCTTTTGCATCCACTGGATGCCCGCGACTCTCACAATGTCGTCGGTCCATCTAGTGGGAGGCCTCCCTACGCTTCGTCTTCCGGTTCGTGGTCTCCACTCCAGAACCCTTTTCCCCCATCGGTTATCGGTTCTTCGCAGGCTCCCATACATATTGTCATATTCACGTAAATATTATATATTATCCATATTACATATTCTGTAAAAATTTCAACTGGCTATCTACTACAGTTTGAAAAACACAGCCGTTAATAGTTAGGAAGAGACAGACAGACAGCGTAGTCTTAGTATTAAAGTCCCGTTCTCACGGACGGAACCCTTAAAAGAACTGTACGCCAGGATCAGTTTCAAAAAACTATTTTTTTTTTTGTAGACACGGATACCGGGCTCAGCAGGTAAAATGTCATAAATTTTCAAAGAAACGGATCCCAGTGTCGAATAAAACTCTCCTGTATCCGTGGCTAATTCAATGCAATGATCTTGTATATATCCTAACTACCTACTAGTTCCATGATTCAATGTGATACTGGGATCTGTGGATAACATCTCGAATAGGAATAAATCGTGATATAAAATAAAATAAATACCTTGTAAGTTTAATGTTGGGATTGCTAATTTGCAAAGTCTATTCTTTGGGTAATGGTAATGTTCAGAAAAATGACGCCGACAAATCCTTCTGTTTTTGAAAATATATTCTTCACTTTTTCCTTCGAAATCAGCACCAGAATTCAGCACCCATGATCCTATCAGATTCATTTGCAGGATTTGGAAAGCAATGCAAAGGGACTCCTGTAAACATAATAAAGTCATTATAAGTAAAATCATTAAAGCTTACATTAATTATAGTATTAGTAGTACAGTTCCATAGTGTTTCCATTCTTGTTCGTTGAAGTCACCAACATATAATATAGACACAAAACTTATTTTATTTACTGAACTGTTAACAGTTGTTATATAAAATTACCTTTTCCATCGCTCACGTTGCAACCAGGTATGCAGCATAACTTGTATGACATCTTGCAATACAAATACAAAAAGGTAGTGAGCCCTGTGCAGGTCAAACAACTACAATACGAGTCATCATCACAGATATCACCACAAATTACCACGATTCTTAACTCAATTCAACTCAATACGTAGGTATGTATTATTCCCGTAGCAGACCATGCGAAGTACAAGTACCACGTAGTACCGGTCCACTGCCACTACATACATGCATACAAGAAGCACTTTTACTGCCAGTTGCACTAAGCAAAAAGTGTGTAGCTCGTTGAAAACGATGCGTAGTAGGTACTTGCTACTAATACCTACTTGCCACTTGTACTTCGTTAGGTCTGCAACGTGCTTTACTACCCTAGATAACTGCACAACGAGTCTTGTCTCCGAATTTTAAACTAAGTTTAGTACGAATATATGGGTTCACAGATCGGGGGTAGCTAAATTGAAATGGTGGCACATGCGTTCAAAAATAGGTACACCGAAACTTTGAATCAGTATACTGATAAAATTAGATATATTACCGTGAACTTTATCAAAGATTATGAGAAATATTATTATTAATGTTTAAAAAAATAAGTATTGTTGACGGTTTTTATTTTGAAACATTTTTGATGGATGATATCATAGAGTAATATGGATGATATTGAGATAGTACGTTAAGATTTCTGAATTAGTTCAGTTAGGCCATAGATAAATATAGGTTAGGCGTAGCGTAGAGTTACATTCTCTTTCATCTCTTTGGTTAGGCGCGGATGGATGTCAGCAGCCTTAGAGCGTTCCGCCACTAATGTTCTAAATTACCACAGCATGGACCATTTGAGGTCCTCTTTAAAATAACTTGAATTTCAAAGTGAGTTTAAACTCATTATTTGTGTTTTTTGCTCAAAAAAACAAACGTGTCCTAATGATCAACATACAGATAAACATATCAAAGACTTAAAATCGTATTGGTTCGACGGGAAATGTGATCAAATGTGGATCAAACATGATCTACTTTTTGCGACTAACAAGTGGCACCAGTAATAGAAAAGTAGATTATACTTATCTGCTTTATGGTTGAAAACAATACAAGACAATACATATTACAAGATCTAGATGCGTGATGGACCCTGAAGGAATTATTATTATGCATCTCGAAGATGCGTTTATTCATTCCAGTGCTGTAAGAAAACTGCATAACATAGAGTTGGAGCTAAGGAGAACACACCAAGGTCAGCACCTACCAATACGTAAGATTCGCGGCGCCCGGCGGTTTTCTATTTTCCTATAATAAAAAATGTCTTTTGTCGGTTCGCATAGAGCACATCACTTACTGTTAAACTTAATCAAGATTGGTTCAATGGTCTAGTTATGTTGTGATAAATTGTTGAATAGGTACGTAGACAGAGTAAAGGGTGTTTCTATTGAAGCAGGGATGAGAGGAGCTGAGATGAGTAGACTTCAGTAGTGGAGACAAACAGATACGTTGTACCGTCCCCCTGAAGAGATTTTTTTATTTTTTTACATTTTTACTCTTTTAATTGATGTGTCCTGATGTGAACTTAACTAAATCACCTATCCTATTTATATTACTTAACTGAGTGAGTGAACTTAAACTAAATTAATTTAACTTAAACTAAATTGGCCAAGTGATCGTCTAAGTAGCTAGAACCTTATTTTGTGAACCATAATAACCCAATATAAATATGAGATGATCACCTACACTATTTGTAGACCTAGCTATCGTACAAGTTTAAAGGCTAGCCTAACTTCTACTCCGTACGACCTGCCTAGGTATGAATTGAAACAGAATTAAACCTAGATCTAATAATTAGCTCTTATACTATGTGGAACTTCATGTACCTATTAGTAAACTAACTCCTACAACTATTTAACATATTATTAAGTGTGTGCGTTAACCGTGCCAGGTTATAACAGTAAAGTTTATGTTATTTTCATTAGGGAGTGACATGATTGGTTTGTAGATTGGTATGTGGTATGATAGATCTTGGAACACTTCCTAGATAGATTAAACGATATTTCCCTGCTTTAGTTTGTAGAATCTTACAGGACATTGATAGTATTAATTCCATACAAGTGAAAAGTATACAAGGTGAACTTAAAGTGAATTGAATCAAAGTTAACGTAGAAAGCCAGCTTTTGCTATCCGAAATATAATTGTTTTGTGGCTAGAACAAGAGCTCCATTCCCGCCCATGCTAGTAGAATCCAACCAATATAAAATAGGGATTCCCCCTCCACGAATCTTTTAAGGGAAAATCGCGCCTTGAACACGAATGAACTTTCTTTACAGTCAGTTTGTGTGTTTGTAAGTCAAATGTAACAAAATAAGTTAACAGAGATTATAAAAAGGGAACATTCTCTCTTGCCCAATGTTTGTAAGTAAGTTTGTGACTCATTTCCAATCTATGAGTGAGATTCTCCCATCCCTATTGTAGGATCAGAAAACCCCTATGAATTCACAGTGATAGTCAAGATCAACCAAACCTTGTACGATCATTAGATAAGTTCTGATTGCGGTTAGATGATGAAACTTGCAATGAACTTTGCGAGTTCTAGTAAGTAATCTTTAGTTTGTCAGAATCTCCCTCGTTTAGTTAAGAGAAACCAACTGGCACGGCTACGCTTGGCCTTAAAGAGTTTACTAGAGAATTTGGCTTGTAATTTCGCCAATTAAAGCCGAAAGTATGCACTTAGGTGCTTTATAAACCACAATAAGACTCTATCTAAGAACTCCATATTGGTGATGTTAGCTGGAACAATTGATTGCTAGATTTAACAAGCTGGAGACTTCTGGAACAACCTGAAACTAAAAACTTAAGTAATTTCCCTATATCCCGGCGACCTGATACAATCGCATTCTGTTGAGTATATTAGATCGGCGGGATCGCCCTATTCCCCATCCTATACCTACGCCTTTTACGTCCCTACACTTATTCTTGGAGAGACACCAAAGCTATGCAAGGACTCGCGGGTCCTGTATTTAACTAAACATCCAAAATCCCATACTAACACAGAGTCTATTGGAAGATAGGTTATCCAATGTGCAAAACTCTTCTAGACTAGCTGAGGCCTACATGGGTGACTAGTCCAACCATCCTGAAGTCCACTACCTATCATCCCTACGGGAGTCTGTTTCAACAGGCCGAAGCCTAGGGTGTACCTCTAACACAAGGATCCACCCCTGGGGACTGAAACGGAACATCCACCTAACGTACAAGACAGTTCACATGGAGCCTGAGGTCCGGTCATCAGCGGTCGGTCAAGAGCCAACAGTTCCGCCAAGGAGCAACTTTGCGTTTGCAAAGACCTAGAGAGCTTCTGATGACCGTATTCCAGAAACCATGCACCCTGGTGACTTGATCGACCTCAATTTAATGAGAATAATCGACCCTTGGGTTCGTCACAAAATCCCAAGCCTAACTATCGGGAACTTTAAGATGGTAACTCCTTTACGTTCTCACAAATATTTTGTTTCCGGGAATTACCATTGACTAAAACCGTGTCTAGTCATACGCAATTGTCCAATATTTCAGTTTAAAAACTTGACTCTACAAATAATTGTATCTCGAACACTTTATGCTCAAAAACTTAGAGAGAAACTCTCAATATCAACCCTAAGTTGAGCTGTGATAATCTCACACTGGAATTAGTAAACACTGTCGACGTTATTTGAATGTATATTCAGTCGGGCAGAGTTTCTACGTAAAACTTTAAAATAATTCATAGTAAAATTATATTGGACAACCACGGAACAAAAATACTAAAATCTCCACCTGCGCGCTACGAACGCCAAGGCAAGAATGAATCCCGAAGCCCGCCTGCTCGATCCCTTATATAACTTTCTCCCACCCCAACATGTATCACCAGTCGCTTGAAAAACGTTTTTGGCGTCGTTCGTGATTTTCATGACTTTCGTGACACACAGAGTACATCGGAGACACGCCCATATCGTGACGTAATCGATTTTGGTGATCTAACTGATTTTGGCGTCGTTCATGACTTTCGTGATTCTCGCGACACATAGAGTACATCGAAGACATTGTTTTTCGTGATGTAATCGATTTTGGCGACCTAACTGATTTTGGTGTTGTTCACGACTTTCATGATTCTCGTGACACATAGAGTACATCGTGACGTAATACTTTAAATACGAATAGTGGCCGGCGAGCCAATTTAGACAGTAAGCTGAATTTAATAAGGCAATCCTTTTTTCCAAATATAGTGTCTACTATTTTGTTATAATCTTCCTAGACATACTTACAGTTTTGAGAATTCAACCTCAAGTATCGGTACTTCAAGTAGTAGGTAATATAAACTTTAGTTTTCTAATATTTGTGAATGTTAACGAGGGCTAATCTGAACCGTTACAGCAACCCCCAAAATTTTAATAGATTATAATTTGTTAATCGGAGAAAATTTTTCCATCCAAATAAACATTGGAGAGATTCACAAATATTCCCTGTTCAAACAACTCAATTTGCAAGTGCAAAATCAAATTTTTCAAAATCCAAGTTCCAACAGTATAATTATGTGTGAACGAATGTGTATGTATCCCTAACACGATATGTGTAAGTGTTTTTAAACCGACATAAAAATAATCATCATAAAACCCCAGACTCAAAGTTTGTTAATATATCAACTATAAAGAAAATTGTCCCTTCACAGGATCTCTGTCATCTGCAAGGAAATTCTGGTTGTGAGGCAGAACCAACCCTAAACGGTTGCACATAACTTCCCTTTCCTTCGCAAATATCTTTTCATTCGCTGAAAAGCAAAGTTTACGCACTCCCTCCAAAATTCTAGTAGACCCAAAGGCAAATAGGAAAAAATTCCTTATAGTCTTTATATCCCACTAAGAGTACAAGTGTTAAAGTCCAATGATTTCCATTCGGAAAATGTAGAGTGTGCTTGTCGATAGTTTCTTCATTGTAGAGTAGGATCTTTTCGAAATCAACGTTGTTGATGTAATTATTAACTAAGCCTAACACCAAAATTTCTCCTTCGAAAAGATCAATTGTACTTGGGTTTGCTGAAAATCAGATTCCGAAAAACTGTCTCAAATCTAAGCAATGATAAAACCTTGAATCCCTTCAAAAGAATTTAACCCGTGCATATATATATTCATTAAATATCTGCCAGTCATCATTCTATCATATAAAATTTATGAAGTTTATCATTTATATCTTTCATAACATAACTTTCGCTGTCTTACTCGCTGATTCAAGACGCCATCACTACCCTTTAATTCGACACAAAATATTTTGCACAACCCCCCATTACTTGACAAAGTTAAAACCCTCATGTAGACTCACGTGATTTTAAAATAACTAAAGAACCCGCTCACATTCACAAATCTCATTATTATTATTATTTCAAATTAAATCTTAATCTTCGATACCAATAATCCACTATAACAATTGAGAGAAATTACGTCATTAATAATCCAAGTTTTTTTTTTATTTTTTTTTTTAATATATATAATTATAAAATTATAGCACCCTCAAATATCTATTTTAGTTGGTATACATACATACAATAGGATCAACGACATTAAAAAGCTTTTGAATTGAAATGCGTAATGATACGCTGGACAAAAATATTAAAATAATTTCAAAGATATAGGTAGATACAATGTCGAGTTTTTTCCGTAGGCTCTAGCGTAAGTGAAGCGCAGCATGCGATTATTGATACATTTATTGAATTTGTCTAGGACACAAACGAACAAAATTTAAATGCAAGAATCGAACTCGCCATATTATAAAATAATTTAACATTTTATGTGTTTGGACTATCTATAATATTTTTAATTAGTTCATATAATTAGTCGTCATATTACTATAAGTTAATATTCATAAAAAAAAAATAAGTTAATGTTCATAAAAATAAAATAAAACGGCCTTAGTTTACAAATTACCACGATTGCTCACCTGTAATCTACGTACGAAGAAACATACGTACAAGGTGACATAGCACATAGGTACTGTTCTGCACTGCACGCCAACTCCAGTCTCCATGCTTTAATCTGCTATTTATTTACTATTTATTACTAGGAGGTAAAACCGTCTATTGTTCCTGAAAACAACTGAATAACCACAATACCTGACTAAAGTGAAATCAGATACTTACTAGCAATGTGGTCCTTGTAAACGTGAATCTCTAAATGTGAAATGCTAGTTAACGACACAACCTATAATAAAGCACAGAGCTCAGATCAAACAAACGTGAAGATATGACAAAGCAGTGCGATGAATGTGAACGCATCAGTATATCGCTGATCCGTAATTAAAGAGTGTTATGTTAAACGGTCTATTTGTATTAGTAAAAGGTGAATAAAAACGAAGCATTTGAACACACGCAATAACTAACCCACGGCATATCTCATTCGTTTATCCGATCCGAGGCATGGAGCCACCAACCTCATCTATAAAATAAAACTCCCTAATATATCAAGCATAATATAACTATCAGTGCTTTAACAGATCACACCTAAGTTTTACAATATCTATTCTAGTCGGTAACAACACATAACATATAGATTTACCTGAAATTTTCAGAAGAAAAAAAAACCTTCACCGTCCACACTAGTGTTTTTCCTTATCTGGCATTAATTATAATTCGCTAAAGTATGTTAACAATTTGTAATGAAATAAAAATAATTACCTGTAATCCTATATTATTCACCTGAGTCGCTGGTCCGTCTTAACTATTAAACATCCAAGATACATCCTCCGGCTTCACCTGCTAACACTCTGAAATCCGGAATTAGCTAAATTAAAAAGCCTAAATATATGTGTTGTGAAATTAATTTAGGATACCAGTACATTTTTCAATATTCATTTGAACCTGCCTTACCACCACGAAGTTGAAAATACAAACATACATAAGTACCTGTAAAACTTCCGCATTAACCTTTTAATATAATTCCCAAAGTCAACCGTTACATGTACATAGATAACATACTAAGTACTGGCTAAATGTTATTAGATTATAATTTTGTAACTATGCCTTAAGTTTTCACGTACCCATATAATACTAGCCGAATACCGCAGCGCCACCCGAGAATCTCCAGTCTTCTTTCTTCCACTCTTCTTTTTATCATTGGTAACCTAGTCCGTGATCTAAATATGTTTTGTGAAATAATTAAAACTAAGGAAGACACTTAGGACGCCTAAAATACTGAAAGTACAATAAATAATACTATCTAATTAATTACATAATTATATTCTAAGTGTAGATTACAAATCCTATACATACATAATACATCAATTTAAATAGTTCCCGCATTTTTCTCATGTAAAATGAAACGTTACAAAACTTCACGTCATCCGTCATGCTAAACTTTTTTAACTCTCTTTACGTGATTTGGAACAAATCTATTTATATTTTTATTTTTCTTTCTTTCTCCGACAGGCTAAAGTCTTTAAGGCCACACCGCCTCCGGAAACCTTTTAACAAAAAGTTTGTATTCCATGTCTGGCAAATAATTATAGTGATTAACATCTTAGAAGATTCACGGATACTCGACTACGAACTACCTATATTACAAAATCGATCTATTTACTAATCAAAACAATGCTTATTCTGACGTGCTCATGAGAGTTAATATGATTATAATATAATATTTTAAATGTACTTAATATCTGACTTTTTAAATAATACTAGAAAACTTCGCTGTCTGCTGCATCATCATCTAATATTCATAATTACATAAAACCTAGTACGTGGCGTCGCGTCGCGTGATAAACTACAAACATCTATTTTACGTACGGCGAAACGGGATAAATAATCTTAGGCGCAATGGTCAACTAATTATTGCATAAATTGTCACTTTCAAATTGACACTTCTGTCACCGTCAACTCCGTCAAGTCTAGTGTCATTCCCGTCAAACTGATTCTCACAATTCACAAAAATACCATGCATTTGTATTGCTAATCTTTATTGCTAAAAGTTAACTGAAAAACTCAAGAATATACGTAAATATCGCTTTACAAGTCACAAGATGATGTCAAGAAACCTACAACGAAGATTTAGCAGTTGTACATAGAAATATCTCGTACTTCTACAATTCTTTAACTCAAGGTATGTGATCGAATATTTACTTGTTTACAAACATAAATGCCTCACAAGGATACTAAATTCGTTTCAAGATAGTTTCGTATGAACCCTCAGACTTGTGCTCTCGTTTAAGAATGTCTTTATAGTATGTAAATAGCATGATTCCTAAAGCCGTGTTGTTATCCTCCCACAACTTAATAATTTACCTAATGATATTAACGAACCTAACATACACTTTCAGGAACGCATGAATAACTGTCTACACACTCAAAACAAGTCCGGCATCAATTACAGTACCTACATGGAAACATTAAAGCGGAAGCATCAAAGAATGATCCCTGGCCATGCTCAATAATGGGCTTACACTAGCAGGTAACTAAACCCTTCTTTTATTCCCTTGAAGTTGCATGAATGACCTGACCATTTAACATCCCCATGTAGGAAGACTAATATTTAACAATCAATGTACTCGACCAAACACTAAAATAGTTGATTGTTGTTTCCAATAAATTGCAAACAACCATCTAACTAACTTAACCATAAGTAGATAGTAAATAGGTCTAGATTTATTTCTAAATACCTAGTAAATACCAAGTACTTCCCGATCTTAACCTAGAGAAAAGAGTCACACAGGCGCCCTGTATTATTTTAAATTTTAATGAAATTTCTTACTTTTTGGTTTCGTTAGAACTGTAGTTCGCAGCGACGTAACCCTAACCTCTTGTCCGTTTAGAAATTAACACACCTTAGACTTAAAAGTATTTTATGTTTTCAGATACTCTCCTACAAACGTCTGACACAATACCTGTTTGGAGATGTTACCGCCATACCAACCACTCTGAAACTGGAAAGGTCTTCACGTTCTCAAGCTGCCAGCAATCAACAATCTCTAACTTTTCTAAATGCCGTTTAACCATTAACAATTCAGCTGGAAACCTGAGATGCTGTCGCTGCACCTATTTAGAACTCAAATTCTACAAAAATGTTTCCTGATGTACTGATGTGTAATCCCTGTGTGTACCTAAATACGTGTATGTGTGTGTAATGAAATAAATACTTATTTTGTTTTAGTTGTCAAGACACTAGATCATTCTAGATTTAGGTAATAATTCAAATTAGTCTCAACAATTCTACTAATAATTACAAAATAGCATATCTAAATTCTAAACATATGAACTACAGTAATGTGTGGATGTGTGATAATGATAATTATGTCCTAACCTTAACATCTTTCCTTCTGGGCAGCTGGATAAAATATAACCTGATATAAATTAAGAATAACTTACACGCTTTCGGTGACAGATCAGTCTATCTCAAAGTAAGTAATGGTATTAGAAGTTGAAACACTTTGAACTAGATTCCAGATTTTTGATTTTATTTCTACTATAAACTTAACAGATAATTTAAGTTATTTAATCTACTTTCTCAACCCCCGAGCTTTTCATCTTTTCAAATCTTAATCTATCTGTTTGTTGTTTTACTAATTATATCTACCTAAGGTGATCATCTCAATTCCTCGATCGACTCCACGGCAAAAGATTGTGTCCAGGAGACCCCGGACCACATAATATATAAATAAATTTACCCTATGTTATTGATAAAAGACTATCTAGGTTTAACACTATACATATTTATATGGTTCTGAAATCCTGGGTCACGGCGCCCTCAGATTGTACCGTCCCCCTGAAGAACTCTTTTTGTTTTTAAGAGTTTTATCTAATTATTGATGATGATCTTTTAATTGAATCACCTATCCTAATTATATTACTGAGTAAGTGAGTGAACTTAAACTAAATTAATTTAACTTAAACTAAATTGGCCAAGTGATCGTCTAAGTAGCTAGAACCTTATTTTGTGAACCATAATAACCCAATATAAATATGAGATGATCACCTACACTATTTGTAGACCTAGCTATCGTACAAGTTTAAAGGCTAGCCTAACTTCTACTCCGTACGACCTGCCTAGGTATGAATTGAAACAGAATTAAACCTAGATCTAATAATTAGCTCTTATACTATGTGGAACTTCATGTACCTATTAGTAAACTAACTCCTACAACTATTTAACATATTATTAAGTGTGTGCGTTAACCGTGCCAGGTTATAACAGTAAAGTTTATGTTATTTTCATTAGGGAGTGACATGATTGGTTTGTAGATTGGTATGTGGTATGATAGATCTTGGAACACTTCCTAGATAGATTAAACGATATTTCCCTGCTTTAGTTTGTAGAATCTTACAGGACATTGATAGTATTAATTCCATACAAGTGAAAAGTATACAAGGTGAACTTAAAGTGAATTGAATCAAAGTTAACGTAGAAAGCCAGCTTTTGCTATCCGAAATATAATTGTTTTGTGGCTAGAACAAGAGCTCCATTCCCGCCCATGCTAGTAGAATCCAACCAATATAAAATAGGGATTCCCCCTCCACGAATCTTTTAAGGGAAAATCGCGCCTTGAACACGAATGAACTTTCTTTACAGTCAGTTTGTGTGTTTGTAAGTCAAATGTAACAAAATAAGTTAACAGAGATTATAAAAAGGGAACATTCTCTCTTGCCCAATGTTTGTAAGTAAGTTTGTGACTCATTTCCAATCTATGAGTGAGATTCTCCCATCCCTATTGTAGGATCAGAAAACCCCTATGAATTCACAGTGATAGTCAAGATCAACCAAACCTTGTACGATCATTAGATAAGTTCTGATTGCGGTTAGATGATGAAACTTGCAATGAACTTTGCGAGTTCTAGTAAGTAATCTTTAGTTTGTCAGAATCTCCCTCGTTTAGTTAAGAGAAACCAACTGGCACGGCTACGCTTGGCCTTAAAGAGTTTACTAGAGAATTTGGCTTGTAATTTCGCCAATTAAAGCCGAAAGTATGCACTTAGGTGCTTTATAAACCACAATAAGACTCTATCTAAGAACTCCATATTGGTGATGTTAGCTGGAACAATTGATTGCTAGATTTAACAAGCTGGAGACTTCTGGAACAACCTGAAACTAAAAACTTAAGTAATTTCCCTATATCCCGGCGACCTGATACAATCGCATTCTGTTGAGTATATTAGATCGGCGGGATCGCCCTATTCCCCATCCTATACCTACGCCTTTTACGTCCCTACACTTATTCTTGGAGAGACACCAAAGCTATGCAAGGACTCGCGGGTCCTGTATTTAACTAAACATCCAAAATCCCATACTAACACAGAGTCTATTGGAAGATAGGTTATCCAATGTGCAAAACTCTTCTAGACTAGCTGAGGCCTACATGGGTGACTAGTCCAACCATCCTGAAGTCCACTACCTATCATCCCTACGGGAGTCTGTTTCAACAGGCCGAAGCCTAGGGTGTACCTCTAACACAAGGATCCACCCCTGGGGACTGAAACGGAACATCCACCTAACGTACAAGACAGTTCACATGGAGCCTGAGGTCCGGTCATCAGCGGTCGGTCAAGAGCCAACAGTTCCGCCAAGGAGCAACTTTGCGTTTGCAAAGACCTAGAGAGCTTCTGATGACCGTATTCCAGAAACCATGCACCCTGGTGACTTGATCGACCTCAATTTAATGAGAATAATCGACCCTTGGGTTCGTCACAAAATCCCAAGCCTAACTATCGGGAACTTTAAGATGGTAACTCCTTTACGTTCTCACAAATATTTTGTTTCCGGGAATTACCATTGACTAAAACCGTGTCTAGTCATACGCAATTGTCCAATATTTCAGTTTAAAAACTTGACTCTACAAATAATTGTATCTCGAACACTTTATGCTCAAAAACTTAGAGAGAAACTCTCAATATCAACCCTAAGTTGAGCTGTGATAATCTCACACTGGAATTAGTAAACACTGTCGACGTTATTTGAATGTATATTCAGTCGGGCAGAGTTTCTACGTAAAACTTTAAAATAATTCATAGTAAAATTATATTGGACAACCACGGAACAAAAATACTAAAATCTCCACCTGCGCGCTACGAACGCCAAGGCAAGAATGAATCCCGAAGCCCGCCTGCTCGATCCCTTATATAACTTTCTCCCACCCCAACATGTATCACCAGTCGCTTGAAAAACGTTTTTGGCGTCGTTCGTGATTTTCATGACTTTCGTGACACACAGAGTACATCGGAGACACGCCCATATCGTGACGTAATCGATTTTGGTGATCTAACTGATTTTGGCGTCGTTCATGACTTTCGTGATTCTCGCGACACATAGAGTACATCGAAGACATTGTTTTTCGTGATGTAATCGATTTTGGCGACCTAACTGATTTTGGTGTTGTTCACGACTTTCATGATTCTCGTGACACATAGAGTACATCGTGACGTAATACTTTAAATACGAATAGTGGCCGGCGAGCCAATTTAGACAGTAAGCTGAATTTAATAAGGCAATCCTTTTTTCCAAATATAGTGTCTACTATTTTGTTATAATCTTCCTAGACATACTTACAGTTTTGAGAATTCAACCTCAAGTATCGGTACTTCAAGTAGTAGGTAATATAAACTTTAGTTTTCTAATATTTGTGAATGTTAACGAGGGCTAATCTGAACCGTTACAACGTGTAGTCGTGTAGCAGAGACGAGCGGAGCGGGAGCATGATCCAATAGCATAACTTTATACTTCGCTCCTTTCAGCTGCGCTAATCTGCTTGCCATACAATTAATTCCCTGTCTCGGTTATGATCCATTGAAGCAGAGCGGAGACTAGATAGCATGTCTCCTGCCCACTGTCCTGGTCTCCGTCTGTGCAAATGTCTTAAGTAGCTAACAGACGAGACGGACTTGGCTGACAGACCGCCGTCCAACCAATGGGAAAAAGTAAATTTTCTTTTTCCCCTTTCCGTTGGTTGTCATCAAAATACACATGTCTGTTAGTACTTATATATCCAAACTAATAATGCACACTACTACCTTACCAAAGGGCATTATAGTAGGATCAAAAAAAGTAACCGAAAGAGAACCCATACTTATTTGATTCATAATAATTCAATGGTGATGAGTAAAGATCTCGCTCTATAACATTACAGAACGGTTACCAATTCTTCGACCAAAATAAAATGAATGGACGGGCTATAACCATTGAACTTGCTCAGTAAAAACGACTCAAAACCGTCAGACATACATTTACTTCAACACTTAATTATAACCATGTAAGTACAGTACATTTGTTACAAAAAATAGATAGGTAGCAGTTTTTTGTTGTGTATTTACACTTCGGGAAAGCACACGAAGGCATAATTTTGTCAGATGTTTCGTTATACACTTCCTACGGCTAGAGAGTGACTGAAACGAAGTGAGCGCTGGCGCTCATTTTGTAATCTTCAAAAATGCGCTTCTTCTGGGCCCGTCCATCAATTTTATTTTGGTCGAAGTACCAATTGGCACATGCGAAAAGAAAGAAATAATGCCCATATGACTGTTCCATTCCTTGTGACCGACCTACACTACACTGTTACAAGTCACACTCACAACTTAATGTGGTGTGGACAGAGTACTTAATAAAAAACCTTAAAATTGTTTTTACTTCCAGGTGCTGCTTAAAGCTACACAATCTCAGCATTGCACGAATGTGTGTCAATCCATCACCCCCATGAAATAGTACTGCAAGGAATATCCTAATACTACTCTACCGAGTAGTAGGTCCGCTGTCCATCAATCTGCTGTGACTTCAGAGTTATAATGATTTGGGTAGATTCTAGCAAGGTTCAGAATGCAAAATACATAGACTACAATATTTATATAATTGAAAGATGCCATTGATAAGTGGATTTAATAATATTTAATAGGAAAACTGTAAAAGTGTTTCAAAACTTAATCTCTTTGAAATAAATACTACATAAATAATAAAAAATTGTTTATTTCATTTACATTTAAATACGTATGTCAAATAAATCCAAAATATTTGTTATTCACTAATATCTATTCAAATAACCCACCCCTAACCGTTCCCGGCGCAAAGGTACCCAAAACACTCGCTGCATTACCATGTTGGATGGCAATGGCCAACCTTTGCACCAGGAACGAGCCAGAGCGGGAGTCACCACACTTTATCTTGAGCCTGTGCCCTATCTCCGAAATGAGCTTCTTGCTCAACGGGCTCGAAATTGTAACGCGGCTCCAACGCTGCGTACTTTTCCCTTTTCTTATCAGCGGCATATTCCGCCCTGCTGACGGTGAGTGGACGGTGCGACTCAGGTGGCTAGCTGCGACAGTGCTGACGCAAGTAGCACCCCATATCAGGCACTTCCCGTTCTTCCAAGGCACGAGAGTCAGCCCGTCCGGCCTGCAGAGCCCGGAGGGAACGTTTGCTGACACAAAGGCTCTCCGTACTATGTCATTGAGTGCATGGATCCATTCATCGTTCTGAAACCAAATAATCTAATTTAATACTTGACAAGATCGAATAGAAAAACAGAAGTCGATAATGGATTATCTTTTCATTTTCAATTGATTCGCTTTGAATTTGTTAGACCTTGCTGACATTTTAAACAAGTGGAAGTGTATTGCGCTGCGAAATTTTGAAAGTGACCCGTTAAAAACTACATTTGCTTTTCACATTCAATAATATTACAAAAGCGAGTTTGTAAATGCGTCTGTTTGGTTTCTACTCACAAAACTGTAGGATAGTGACTAAAATCACGGACACTGCCTGTCCAGTATATATTCTAGCTACGGCCGTTGACCAGAACGACTTAATGCTTTATCATAGTGAGTAAAACCGCGATACACTGCCTATCCAGCATATATTCTAGCTACGGCCGTTTTACCTGATGTTTAGTGATGTTGTAGTGGTAAAACCATGACGCTGCGTCAGCATACTTCCCGCTGTAGATACAATTGATGGCAGCTCTATGCCTGTGATGAATAGGTCAAGAGCCGTAGCATTTTAATCCAACTTCGTTCTAGATTGTGTATTTTCGACTGTCCAGCCAGAGTGGTCGTTGTTTTTTCGGTTATCGTTGACTTGATTCTGTTTTTCTGTGAATTCTGTTAAGAGGTTTGTTCATCTTTTTATTTGTGGACACGGAGAGAAATTGAAATAACCAAAAAATTAAATGTTTTTACCAAATGGACGTCATCCGGCAAATTTTTATTTCTTTTTGTGATTATGGATACAGAGTCCTTCAGTCAGAATACTATTGAGGTTTACATGGTATTAATCAATAATGTGAAACGACTCTCACAGGGAGAGTCGAGCAAAGTAAGTTGCGGTCAAGTCCAAGTTATTCCCTGATAAAATGGTGGAGACTTTATAAGAGGCTTCTGTGGAATTTGGTAAACATCCGAAAATACATGTTTCAGGTCAATAAATCGTTTGACTACACTTGAAAACGGTCGATAAAACTTATTAAACAGTAATTTACTATTATTAAACGATAACACTCGAAATAACACAAGTTTAGGAAAATAATACAATCAGGAGACGTTTTTTTTCACGTTGGCGCCAAAACTCCATGAGCCGGCTACATATAATGAATTGCCATAGCTATGAAATCTGAAATCGAGCCTTTATTTTTCCCAAGAATGTGTTATAATTCGCAAACAAATGTCTAACTTTCATTACCTGTGTTTGTTTTCCGTGGCAAAAGTGTCCCTTTGAACTTTAATAAATACATTTACTATGGTAACGAAAACTTTCTTGTACTTTAGTGATGTTTTGTAACAATTGAACTGTATGCAAACTATTAACATGTTTCTCTTAAAAATTAACCTGCAAAATAGCTGTAGCACCAGTCGGATCATCATCATCATCATCATCATTTCAGCCGTAGGACGTCCACTGCTGGACACAGGCCTCCCCCATCGATCTCCAAAAGGGCCGGTTGGAAGCGGCCTGCATCCAGCGTTTCCCTGCGGTCTCTTTTAGGTCGTCTGTCCATCTTGTGGGTGGACGTCCTACGCTGCGCTTACCAGTCCGTGGTCTCCATTCCAGAACCTTTCGGCCCCATCGGCCATCTGTTCTGCGTGATATGTGCCCTGCCCACTGCCATTTCAACTTACTAATCCGGTGGGCTATGTCGGTGACTTTCGTTCGTCTACAGATCTCCTCATTTCGGATTCGATCTCGTAGAGAAACCCCCAGCATAGCCCTCTCCATAGCTCGTTGTGCGACTTTGAGCTTGCTTATGAGGCCCATAGTGAGAGACCACGTTTCAGTGCCATATGTCATCACTGGTAACACACACTGGTCGAAGACTTTCGTCTTAAGGCACTGAGGTATTTTGGACGAGAAGACGTTGCGTAGTTTACCGAACGCTGCCCAGCCGAGTTGGATTCGCCGATTGATACAACCGTCGGATACAACTAATAATGTAAAAATTTATGAAGTAAAATGTTTACTAAGAATAATATCAATAAGCATTTTAGGTAAAAAGCTTGCAACACTTGCTATTTGCCTAATGAGTGACACCACAGGTAATCATGAAATGGGAACGAAATCGGAAGGAATTACCGGTTTTTTAATGATGTTTTTTCATCTGTTAATTCAAAATAAATGAACAAAAGTAACTCAAATTCCGGTCAATATTTTAGTTTATGGGTGCCTCTAGAATACCAATTGTTAGAAGTTAAACTTATAGTTAGAAATTTTAGTTAGCTTTCTAATTTTAAATGGTGCCTTCAAAATCGACCCCAGTGTCTACCTAAAACACGCTATCTGTGGGTGCATCGATTTATCTATGTTAAGCGTATTAATTGCATTGATAAAAATATTCATCGCAAGAACGAATGTGTAGGTGCCTAATTTCGGCGTTATCAAACTGATTGTACTTCCTAATGAATAGGTACTTAAGTAGTACCCATACAATACAAAGTACATAAATCACTGAAGAAGTAATGTTTTTTTTTTCCAATGTATGCTGTACTATTATTTCTTCTTATATATACCTACCTACTACTATACCTAAATTCCCGCGACTTTGTACGTGAAGGGCTCGCCCTTCGGCCCCAGGGGCCTTACGGCCAACGGCTAACTCGGTATCAAACTAACGTTAAATCCGCTCAGTTGGAAAATCACGCGAACGTGAACCTTAACGCCCCCAGATACGGTTTGCGGTCGCGTGATTTTCCAACTGAGCGGATTTAACGATAGTTTGATACCGAGTTAGCCGTTAATAATAATTATATCTATAATTTATGTAGATATAATAATTTACACCGACTTCAAAAAAGGAGGGGTTCTCAATTCAGTTGCATTTTTTTAAGTTAGCTCAGAACTCCGTCATTTATAAACTGATTTGAAATCATGGTCTTTGGTCAGATTGGTCCCATAGAAATTAGAAACAAAATCGGTTCAGTAATTTGGTTTATAAATAAAAATAACTGGAAAAAATATGTCATTCAAGTAAACGATATTGATTTTTTTAATTAATAAATATTTATAAGCAGATTGTTCCAGTAATTTTGTCTTTTGTATGTTAATTTCAAAATAAAGAGTTTGATCAAAGTATTTTTATGCTTAACAGAATGCTACGAGCTTGAAGGCAAAGCGTTCTACGTATACTCACTGAAAGGTTCTGGGAAATTAGAGTAAGTAGAAAAGTTACTAACATAATTCATTTCTTACTTAAAAGTACCTACTATAGTTATGTAATATCTCTAGTCTCTTCTCTTCTCTATCTCTATCTCTTCTCTTCTCTTCTCTTCTCTTCTCTTCTCTTCTCTTCTCTTCTCTTCTCTTCTCTTCTCTTCTCTTCTCTTCTCTTCTCTTCTCTTCTCTTCTCTACATCTTCTCTATCTCTATCTCGTCTGTCTGTCTGTATGGCCGCTAACTCCTCTTAAACCACCCAACGGATTTTGATGCGGTTTTCACCATCAGTTAGATACATTTTCAAGGAAGGTTTATATATTATATAACTAACGACCCGCCCCGGCTTCACACGTAAACTACACCCGTGCGAAGCCGGGCGGGCGGGTCACTAGTGTATTTATATGATGCCAATTTCTACTTACGTTCCAATACTATAGCAGGGCCTATAGTTATTTTAGTTATCATAGTTGTTTTACCTGCTATCCAGCAGGAATCATGATTATTTCGGGATGAAAAGTATACTGAGTAGGTTATAGGTTAGTATACTGAGTAGGTTATCCATGGTATGATTTACCTCGTCGCTCGTCCATACTAAACACACCTACGCACTCAACTCCATTTGTCAGCTAAATGGATTTTAATAACAAACATACCTATAGGTACTTAATGTTTGTGCGCACTCAACTCCATATCAGCTGAATGGATTTTAATAACAAAAATGCCTACTTAATGTTTGTGTGCACAGGGGCGGATCCAGGATTAAATTTTTTATGCAGACAAGGGGCACCTGAATCAAATCGAAAAGTTGAGTCGAATGTATGGAATCGCTAGGTGTTATGATCCCCCTGGATCCGCCAATGTTGGCCAATGGATTTTAATTAAATTTTGTATGGACGACGACACAAAGTTTCGCATTTATAATATTCGTGTAATTTATCTTTTTTTTAAATAATATTGTTTTTTTTTCAATATATGTTTCAGCGTGACTTTGAATGACGTCACTCTGCAGTTCGGCATAAGCCTCGCTAGGAATGGTGGCGGCAGTAGAGTGGTCGAAATGAAACTAGATTTTGCCATTGAAGATATCCAGGTATCAGATCAGACCATTTTTAGGGTTCCGTAGTCCTACAAGGAACCATTATAAGTTCGCCTGTCCGTCCGTCTGTACGTTTGACTATCTGTCCGTCCGTCCGTCCAAATTTTTACTACTTGACTATGACCTGTGCCGGTTTTAGCACTACCAGCGTACCAGCGGCCTGGGCGTGATTTCTACGGCGCAACCCCCCCCCCCCCCCTTTCTGCCGTTCAAACCGAAAAAAGGCAAATATTATATTTTTTTTAATGCACGAGGTATAATATGCATGTGGCGCCCTTTTATAGGCGCCTGGGGCGCCCCTAACTACTAACTACTGGGCGATCGCCCAACCGCGCCCTACCCTAACGCCGGTACTGACTATGACTTGTTTGACGCTATGTAAACTTGATGATTAATATTAAGACCGAAGGACTCTGCATCCATGGTTATGACAAAAACTAACAATTCACAAGTTTAGGAAAATAATACAACGAGCCGACATGTCTTTTTCACGTTGGCGGCCAAACTCCTTAACATGTGAATATTTTCGAGTGTTGCACTATGCTGTAAGTAGGTACCTAGTACCTATAGGTAGGTAGGTATACCTGTACCTACTACTTAATTGATGTGTATTTATAATTTATTTTCGATAGGCTAATTTGGAGAACAGCTCTTGGCCAATTAACAGGATGTTGAACAGTGAGGGCATAAAGATTCTGGACGGGTATCACGAAGAGATCGTCACTGCGACTCGAGCTAGCCTCGTGGAGACATTCGACGAGTACCTCGCTGAAAAGACACCTACGCAACTGCTTGATGAAATTCAAAGCAAAGACTGATTAATATTAGAGTTATATATAGAAACGAATAGATACTTTTGAAATACCGGAGTTTTTATGGATTTTGAATAATGTTATAAGTAGATATAGTTACCTACTGTCTATATTCGTATATATAGCTACAAACATATAGCTGTAAATGAACTGTGTTATTTTGTATTGTTTAAGTAATTCGCTAACCATCAGGCGAGTTGGTGGCCGAATGTAGATATATTCGATGTAAAAAAAAAAATTTACTTCCTTCGACCTACCTTCGATGTTTAATTTTATAAATATACCTACCTAATAAGTAGCAAGGTAAGTACCAAAATGTAGATGTACCTACCTAACAGCGTTGCCAGATATTTTTTTGCCAAGTCGGGATTTGGAACTTTTTGAGTGAAAAAGGCGGGATTCTGTCGTCGAAAGCGGGACATAGTAAAAAACGTATATAATCAGAAGTTTTTAAATATTTATCTTTTTATTTGAGTTCAAATTATGTTTACGTGACAATAGATAGCAAAAATAGCCATAGAAAATTTATTTTAATAAAAATATATTTTAAGGCGGCCAGTCCACACTTTTCTACCCGCCCGCGCTTCCTCAGCACGCTGCACACACGGTCGACTTATCCCCCAAAAGCGGGACTGAGCCTGTCCCGCGCGGGACATTTAATTTTGATTAAAAAATCGGTACGTTCCGCCAAAATCGGGACGCCTGGCAACGCTGCTACCTAAGTATTAGTTGCCTAAGTAAGTTGGTCAAGTGCTAGTCGGTGACAAATTTCTGTTCATTAAAAGTTATACCAAGCGTCACTTGCAAAATATTAACTTTGTGAAGGCGATTTTGGTAGTTAAGTAGGACCAAATAGTTTTTAAATTTTTAATTATTGTATTATGTGTTGGTATGGAACCCTCAGTGCGCGAACCCAACTCGCTTTTGGCCGGTTTATTTATGTTTGAAGTGGTGCTTGTTATAATATGTATAACTTTAGTAATTATATCTCAGAAAATCTCATTTTCATCATCTCAATCTCAGAAAAATCCAGTAGGCTCGCTTTACTCTATGTGTGCCCGTTTTGCCCACAAGCCGGGCCCGCTTTAGGCCACACTCCGGGCAAAGTGGGCATTTGATAGGAATTCTTAAAGTGTTTCATAATTTGTATTTGCTAATATGTCAATGTACTATTAACAATTAATATTATATGAATTGAGCTGAATATAGGTAAGTTGACCTTTATATTCTCTACGAGATCGAATCCGAAATGAGGAGATCCGTAGACGAACGAAAGTCACCGACATAGCCCACCGGATTAGTAAGTTGAAATGGCAGTGGGCAGGGCACATATCACGCAGAACAGATGGCCGATGGGGCCGAAAGGTTCTGGAATGGAGACCACGGACTGGTAAGCGCAGCGTAGGACGTCCACCCACAAGATGGACAGACGACCTAAAAGAGACCGTAGGGAAACGCTGGATGCAGGCCGCTTCCAACCGGCCCTTTTGGAGATCGATGGGGGAGGCCTATGTCCAGCAGTGGACGTCCTACGGCTGAAATGATGATGATGATGATGACCTTTATACATTTTTTTTTTCCAACATCCTTAGAGTGCCCTCTTTAGGCCCATCTCCCCTAAATATCATATTATTCGCATTCGACATAAAGGCAAGATAAGGTTAATCCCCACAGCACAACGGATTGAATTAAAATCATTCTCTAATCCTTAATTATGATTGATGAATAGATAATAGACAAATTAATTTATAAAAAACCCTGTCCGCACAAATATTTCAAACATACGAATTAGTAGAGCCTTTAGTATAATTTCTCGCAAAAATGAAGGTTTTGTGTTACGGGTTGCTTGCTTTGTGCGCACTTGTCGCAGGAGATTTGCTTGCAAATGAGATTCCCAGTGGCTAGTATAAACATACATACATCCATTTGAGTTATTTGTGTAGATTTTTCTTCCTTCTAAGTCTAAAGTAATAATAAAAGTACCCCTCGACTTTTTTTACTAGGTATTTCATATTGTTATTCTACGAGAACGTTTAACAAATCAATTTCTCGAATTTTTAGATGGTGAAGTGAATAGCCACCTGGGCCCATATTCTCAGCAGTTCGTCTATCTCAAGGGCAATCCTGATTATGAGCCATCATTGGATCTGGCAATGGATGGAATGCTCGGTCGCTCCTTGATTGCAAGCGTGATCGAGAACGCTTTGAACGATTTCAGAGATGTCGTGATCAATGGAAACGATGATCTACCACCGTTAGATCCACTTGTGCTCGACAACATTGGACCTTACGAGTTCTCTATTACTGGGTAGGTTTGGAAAAAGTCCTTTCTTCCTACTACACAAGGTATTTACCTTATTATTATGGTAAAACTGAATTTTGCTCACAGAGTCCGCGCTAATGCGGCCGTCTACAACTTCCGCGCTGAAGGCCTGCAGTGGTATGTCGTGGATTACGTCACATTCAACGCTCTCCGTCTCGATTTGGGAGTCCACGTCACTCTTCCCTGGCTTACTGTCACCGGTATGTAGAAAAATAGCTGCAAATAGGTACTAATAGGTCCTTATTGTACTTATACTTATAGTCCTTCATCTTTGCATGCTAACGGAGGTGCGAAATAAACTATCATTTCCTTTTCTGAAAGGGCTGAGTTTTAACGATGGGTTTAACTGTTATTTGATGTTTCAGGAACTTACGATACTGAAGTCAGACTGGCAGTATTGTTAACACATCGCGCTGGTGGTAACTTTAGGTAACGTTGCATCTACTTTTGATTTTTGTGGCCTAAAAAAAGTGCTGGTGGTCGCATCGTTCTTATGCCATACCTATACGAACTGAAACGAAGATGCAGTTAATATTTAGCTATACTCTTAATTTCTAGAATTTTCCTCAACCGCTTCGAAGTCGGCGTGGATGTTCGACTGGGCACCAGCCTCCTCGGTGGACACCTGATCCTGCGCGAGCTTAACATCAAACTTGATATTCATGATACTTTCGTAAGTTACACTCCTAAATCGTTATAGTCACATCAAGGTCTAAACTGCGCTACTTTTTGTGACATACCTACACTACTTTTCTATTCTAACTATGACTGTACTAGTCAGAACAATCCCTAAACGTTTACTGCTAAAAAGGGAGCGCCCAATGACAAAATGATCTCTGGCTGGCTGGCGAACCCGACTCCCGAGCTGTGTGTTCGCAACCCCGCGAACTAGCAGTGCAAGTACCGTTCTTTTAGCGATCGTCAAATTGACAGTTGAGGTCGTCAAATTCGATAATATGCCATTTTTTCAGTACTCGCTGTGATCGATTCTATGGCATTTTAGCGAATTTTCGATCGCTAAAAGAACGGTACTTGCACCCTAGATTAGATAGTCTAGAGACGGTAGTCGGTAGTAGGTACTAGTGCGTGACATCTACCCTAATTCTCAAAGCATCTACCAAACCTTCCCACGTCTCTGCGTTCGACAGGTTCACGTCGATGGCATGACTGGATCAGCAATCATCAACTCGTTCATCAGCTCGTACATCCAGAACCTGACGCAGGATATTATCCAGTCGCATATGGCTACCGTCAGCCAGATGCTGAGCGAGGAGCTGTTCGACACCGTCAATGACTTCCTAAAGGACTACACAATCGCCGATATTTTGGGCTGAAAAAAAATGCGACTTGGTTATTAAAAGACTGAGTAAATGATAGATATGCGACCAAGCGCAAGCCTATTTATTTATAAATAAATAAAATATATATAAAAGGAGCCTGTTTTTTTCTCTACTTCTATACCTATATTACTATATATACCCTACACCTTCATCGTCGAATACTATGATAATATGATTGATTCGATCAGGGTTCCTCAAATTATGAACATTATATTTATTAAACTATAGTACTATTATTACATTTATTACAAAAAAATGTCAGTTCCTTTTTTAAATATGGCTTGATGTTTTAGAGTGCGAGGTATCGTTATTACGAGTGATCATAGTCTATGTGACATCTTGCAGTCAGTTTTTCTATTTATCTTATACTTATTATTCATAGGTAGGTAGTAGGTACTTACACTTATTTTGTCACACATGTACATCTCCGTATATATATAGTAGTCTTTGATGTACATAACGAAAACTTGTTTCTGTCGTTATCTTGTGACGAACAGATTTTAAAAAAATCAATACTTATTCAACTCAATAAATTGTTAATCCACACATGCAAACAAAGAATGATCAAAGCTTTCAAAGATAAAAAGGTAAAAAAAAAAAAAACAACATACACTCGAATTGATAACCTCCTTCTTTTCGAAGTCGGTTAAAAATTAGGTATTGAGGTACATAATAATACCTATACCTACATGCCTAGTTATTCTAGATGGCTGCCTTTTTACATACCTAGCAATGATAACAATGTTAGAATCACTAGGTATGTAAAATAAACCGGCCAAGTGCGAGTCGGGCTCGTGCACTGAGGGTTCCGTACCACCACTAAATACAATAATAATTATCAATGTAAGAAACCCAACTTCAGAATTAGTAAAATATGGCAATTATGGCATTTCGATTCAGTGGGATGAATGATAAGGTCGTTTATGAAACCTTGGACGAACTATCATAATCTGTGATCATAATGGACGGAGCCATGAGACGTTGCCGCTCCGACGTTCATATTGTCATGTTTCTCTTTTTATTACACGGATCGTTACGTAGAGTACGCGAGATAGCTATTGTAAGATTGGCAACCTCGCTTGCACTCGTTGGCCAATTTTGACCGACTAGTAGGCCTTATCTTTGCGACGCGACTCGTCATAACGCTGTAAAGACTGAATACTCTCTAACATACTGATATTATGTCGAGTTGGGCTGTGTTTTGTCCATCAAGAACAACTAGAGGAGTAAAAGATTCAGAATTACTTATCATTTCTTTTTCTCTTCATTTATTGCGTAAAATGAACAATTTCAGAGCAAAAATTAAAGAATTAATTTAAAATAATTAGATGCATTGTTTTACTTATACCTGCTATAGTGATGCACCACTGCACATTTCAAACGTCGGTATTATGGTTGACATATTTTATTTTAGCTTATCATACTCTTGCGCAACGATCTATTAATATACTACGTATGCTCTTGCGTCTATCAGACCATTTAGCTGGGTTTAGGCTAAGTGTTTCATCAAATAGAACATTTATAGGGTTTCGTACCCATAGGGTAAAAATGAGACCCTCTTACTATACCTACGATGTTTGTCTGTCTGTCCGTTCTACCTCACAACGGCTATATCTTTCGAACCGTAATAGACAGCCAGTTGAACCAGTTGAAGTTTCACAGAATATCTAAGTAATGTTACGGCAGTATAGACAAAGAAATTGAACCTAACTTTTACTAGATCTTTATTCTTTGAGTATAGTAATAGATCGTTGGTTACGTCGTAATATTTAAAAAAGATACAAAGTCCTTGTTGTTATTAACATAATAAAGTCATTGGCATATACCGCCCGATGGGCGAATAATAAAAAAAAAGTCAATGGCATATACATGTCAATGTCATGTCTCACGCTTGGTTTCATTTCATTTGTCAAAAATGAATTGAAGATTTTAAGTTAATTGACTTTTCGTAAATCGTAATAATCTATTTGATTTCTCAAATATCTGTGAAAACTACAAGGTGTTAGGAGCGATGTAATTAATTGTTAACTTATTGAATTCTTATGAGTTTGTATCCGGCCCTAGCCCTACTATCTCTCATGAACTATGGCGGGTAATTTTTGGCAAAGTTCTCATCACCAACAATGGATACTGGACAAGCAGGATCTCATACGAGATCGCCAACATGACCTGAATATACTGAGTGACGAAGAATATCAAAAGATATTCAACTTTTTTGCGAGCATTATTCAGGTGCTAGGAGAGCAACTAAAACTTCGTCAGCAAGTGATCGCGACTGCAACAGTTTACTTTAAGAGGTTTTACGCTAGAAATTCGCTGAAGTGCATAGACCCGTTGCTTTTGGCGCCTACGTGTGTGTTTCTCGCATCAAAAGTAGAAGAATTTGGTGTAATATCCAACTCTAGACTTATAACAACATGTCAAACTGTTATCAAGAATAAATTTAGCTATGCCTATGGGCAACAAGAGTTTCCTTACCGAACTAATCACATATTGGAATGCGAGTTTTACTTATTAGAAAACTTGGATTGTTGCTTGATAGTTTATCAGCCATACAGACCTCTGCTACTGTTTGTGCAAGACATTGGGCAAGATGATCAACTTCTCACATATGCCTGGAGAATAGTGAATGATTCACTGAGAACAGATGTCAGCCTACTTTATCCCCCATATCAGGTAATTCGATGGGGCAAAGCATTAAGGAATAAAAAACCAAGAACGAACAAATAATAAATACGCCTGTTTTGTTTATATGACACGGGTATTACTCACGTATCATTAAGTCGGTTAATTATAGTTAAAATGTGTGAAAACCATGTGTTTCCATAGTAAATACCCCTGTATTTAAAATGTATGTATGTTTGTATGTTCCCACCTTTGCCTAAATACCCCAACTGATTTTAATAAATAAGGTGTCCATATGTTCCTCTCAGTTGTGAAGTTGAAATCATTACTGCAAGATGGCGACATGTAAATTAACGATGAAATATTTAATTTGATTTCTACCTCTCACGTGATATATAGAAGTACGTTATCCTTCATTGAATAGAAGTAAAGTATGGTACATTATTATTTGGTTTAGTGTTCTTCTTCTTAGTCGTTTCGCTCCTGGCAGAGCGGTCGTGGTCGTCATGTAGTATTATTGGACGGGGCAGATAGGATGCGCTTCACGATGTCTCGTCATCTCTCTCTGCTGGAGGTCATCCTGCTGCACTCGTTTAAGGGACCACCCACTGCAGACTTGATCTGGTCGGTCCATCGCATGGGTGACCTCCCGCGTGGTCTAGTGCCTTCCACCTTTCCCTGGACAACGAGGCGTTCTATGGACTGATAGTCTTGTCTTGAAACGTGTCCGAAGAAGGCTAGTATCCGAGACTGTACTGTCGAAAATAAGCGCTGCTTGATGCCAAGTTCTTGGAGTATCGAGACGTTCGTGCGAAACTCAGTCCACGATACCCCAAGGATTCTTCTCCAGCACCACATATCTAAAGCGTCTATCTTCTTCTTTTCCACTTCTCTCAACGTCCACGTTTCAGCAGCGTATAGAAATATGGGGAAGATAAGAGTTCGCACGAGCCTGGTTTTCGTGGTTTAGTGTTAATGCTTCCGAAATTGATGTACCAAAAATAGATGTTTTTTTAACTTTTTAAAGAAAGAAACTAGTTTGATTTGTATGTTAAGTTAATGCTATACAAACATAAGATCCATCCTTAAATAATAAAGCTTGTACTGTAAACCTCTTTGTTTTCAGATAGCAATAAGTGCATTGCACATAGCGTGTGTCATGCTCGGCAAAGAGAATCTCAAGCCGTGGTTTGCTGAACTAAATGTAGACATGGATAAGGTAAGGGCACTAGTAAACTATGACGAAACAGTTTACAGTTACATTATGTTTATCGGTACAATCTTTGTTAAAAAAATACAAAGATGTCACAATGCGGCACCAATCGTGGCAATACTCAACTAGTATTTTGATTACGCTGCATTCCCCGTCACAGGCATACCAAGACTATCACTATTTTACCTCTAACATAATACAAATAGTCCATTTCCTTTCCACTTGCGATTCAGTCATTGCCGTCTCGCTTGATCAACGCCGTTTGACGATATGCTTGGGCCGTGCTCGGTCGGTCTTTTTCAAGGTGTGTGTGGCGCCAGAGCAGCTTGCGTCTACTGTCCTTGAAAATGACCTCCGAATGCGGTTACTTTTATATATAAATGCTAGATCTATAGATAATCCATCGCTCCAATACTTGTAGACAAAATGAGCTGCTTGGAAAATGAAAAAAACCGAATGCAAATAGCCAGGTCAGAACGGCCCGAGCGCGCCTCACAAACCTATTTGTCTTGCCCGGTGTGGACGTGGCTTGGGCTGCCTCGGGCACTCATTGCCTCGACCGAGCATGCCTCGTCTGAGCCATTTAGTGTCGGTTAGCTGCTCGCTTGGCCAATTAACCTCGGCCGGTATAAATGTGGCTCAAACTGCCTCAGGTGCTTATAGCCTCGACTGAGCATGCCTCGACTTTAAGTAATTTTTTTATAGTTATCCCAATTTCAATAGTTTTAAATATATTTGCTATTCGACTCAATATTCAAAATGTATTATGATTAGGTTTTGTTTAACTTCATGAATAGAGATTAAACAATAGTTTTCTTTTCAGATCCAGGAGATTGTAAGGTCAATAATAAACCTATATGAAATGTGGAAGAGTTATGATGAGAAGAAAGAAATTCAGGGTCTTCTTGGTAAAATGCCGAAGCCAAAGCCTGCGCCCCAAAGATAGCAAGTTGCTAATGACGATCAGTATTCATACTCATAAAAGACTGCAAAAGAAAAAAAATACCTTTTGTGTAACAAAATGATTGATTTGGTTTGTTTTGTAGTTGAAGTGAAAATGTAGTAGGTATACTATAAAAATATGTATGTACTTTAGTACTAGCATTACTTAGAACTATGAATGAAGTAGAAAATGTAATGACATCCTGTTGTAGTTTTTTCTTGCATGAACTTTTAGTTTACATGTTTTAAATGTTTATCGGGACTTCTGCAGTCTAGGTAATTTGACATTTTCTGATACAGTCAGTGTTGTGTGTCATAGTGACAACCCTGCGATTTCTCAAGATCAAGTGAGGGTAGAAGAACACAACACACACAGTGATATAAGCATGATAATATAAGTGAAATAAGATATTATGTCAAAAATAATAATAAAAAAGTCAAAAAGTAAAAACGAAATGGGGGTGTCCCCATACAACAAACGTATTTTTTTAAACATATTTTTGTATAAGCTCTAACGTATTACCGCTAACGTAAAAACGGTAATACGTAAAAGCGTCAAACTTGGAATGATTATATTACACACTCTGAAGTATAACAAAAAAAAAAGGCCAAGTGCTAGTCGGTGACAAATTTCTGTTCAGTACCAAGTTATTATACTCGAGCGCCTGTAGCAAACTGCGTAGCAAATTATTCCGACGATTGGAAGGCGTTATAATAACTAGTAATTCGGTTCCTTGGACAACCTTATTGTATTTTGTGGTAGTACGGAACTCTCAGTGCGCGAGCCCGACTCGCACTTGGCCGGTTTATTTGGAAACTATTTGTGCAGTTTTTATTAAACTTGGCATGTATATTTAAATAGGCGATAGAATATTACAGAACAGTTGTGGCCATTATTTTTTTTTAGAATATCATTACCTTAATAAAGTGTATTTTTTTTTTTTCAGTTTTTCAAGTAGACTCTTTAGATTAGAAAAACTGAAATAAATATGAACTAATAATTAAACATAAATTCCGAAAAAAATTACATACTTGTAGTTGAATTTGTATGAAAAGTATAAAAATGACCAAAACTCGAGTCCCGCCATAAGTATTTTTATTTTAAATCATTAGATTAAATCAAAAGTTTAAAATCTTATGAAATAAACCTGTCTCTTTCATTGCTGTTTATTAGAAAAGCAGCATTTCTACAAAATTTAGATTAGTCAACTAAAGCTTTCAGAAATATTTTTTTTCAGTTTTAACTGGACAATGCAATGAATAAATGAATACAAAACTTATTGTTCTTATTTATTTATTCAGTTTACGTTCACTTGTATATTTTGTACTTTAATCAAAATGGTATTATACAAAACAATTTTGAAATTCCTAATCATGTTCTAGGATTATTTTGTAGTATTGATGTGTTTCTGTTTTATTGTCTCACTATTGTTGATGTTTCCACTGAATGAGTTTTTTTTTCCTTTTTATGGATGTTTCCGTTATCTTTCACCATAAATAAGTGAATAAAATAATATATACAAACTAATTTCAGATTTTGCGTTATTTACATGGCGCATACTCACAACTACTTTTTAAAGACTGTCAATGATATGTACCTACTAGAGTTAAGTACACCAGTAAAGAATCAAATTTACTTATAATTCGTAGTTTCACTTTCTTTTAATTAGTTTAGCTACCCACCTAGGTACCTCGTTTCCGGAGTTTGGCTAATCAGGAAACGGGGCCTTACCGTCACTTGTTTTAAGCGATTCAATTTAGGTGGCTTTAATTAATAATATTGCAAATATAATTTAAAGCAATTTTCGTGTTGGTATTTTATAGGATGGCGGAGGAGATAGAAAAATACTACCTTGACAGTTAACGGCAAAAATCTTGAAAAACTACTTAGACTGCGTATATTGTATGTGCGATTGTACGTGTACATGAGACAGCTTTAACCCTCTAACTAAACCACTTTTTACTCAAGATATTTGATGATCACCATGTTTAAAAAAAAAAATATAAATCATGGATGTCCTTTTCCATTTTTCCTTACAATTTCAATAAGATCGGTTCAGCTTTTTGTGGTGAAAATGCAATGATCTTTGAACAAAGCTAGTTTTTCACAAATATTCATTTCTTAGAAAACAAAAATAAGAAAAAATACAACACTTAAATGATATGTTTTTACCCGACGAGGCAAACATTGAAAAATAAGCTTTCGAAAAGGCGAAATAAGGATAAATATAACATTCAATCAAACAGATAAACCTTTTTGTACCAATTGAGAATAACCATGGAACGAACTGGGTAAATAACGACATAGAACGAATTGGGTATTGCACAAACTGGGTACCTATCTATAATTCCCTCCTACAATCTAAACACCTCGACCGATTTTAATAAATGAAGTGTCGATCGATTTCTGACAGGAGAAAAGTTCATGGATGGTCACTTGGTCAGGGGTAGGGTAGGGTGACATCCAACGGGGTATGTGTTCGGAGTATCGGAGTGCTCTCAAACCGAAGAGTAAATAATTTAAAGCAATGTCGCAGTTGGCCCCAACTGAACAATATCTTGGCTACGTCCTTGGCGACGTCATCATAAATACAAGATGGCGACTTGTTTATTATTCTGTGTAAGGTGATGAAAAATAAAATTCACTGCTGCCATTCATGTATCATTGAATGGGATTTGAAAATGAAGGTGAGGTTTTACTTCATTTTTACGGTTCCGTACCCAACAGTTTGAAAATGGGACCGTATTACTAAGGCTACGCTGTCCGTCTGTCTGTCCTATCTTTTGTACGGCTGTATCTTTCGAACCGTAATAGATAGCCAGTTGAAATTTTTACAAAATATGTTACGGCGGATAACTAAGAAATAATAATAAAGTCAAAAAGTAATAACTAAAAGGACAAGAAACGTATTTTTGTGTTTGCTCTAATGCAAAAACGGTAATACCCATGTACAAGCGTCAAACTTGGCATGATTACGAGTATAGTACATATACACACAAGTAACAGAACAGCTACTTAGAATAACTATATACTGTGTAGTTAATCTAAGAACAGCTAATATTTTTTTCGCGATTTCATAGTTGGTCGCATAGTAAAAGATGTTCATAATAATGCACCCCTTTCGGTTTAGTACACTCTTTCCTCGTAACCCAGTATAGGAAGTATGCACATAAGTTCTCAGGTATGAATAGGGATGATCATTCAGCGGATGCATCGGCCGAATTAACGGCGCATTGTGTAAGTCCACAATCATAACAAGGGAGACAGTCCTCGCCTTCTCGTGTCAAAACAATTAACAATTTTACTAGGGTGTCCACTCTTATGTTGGTTTTTATACAACGAGCGTGTTACAGAATAGGCTGTTGACTAATTATTTCTTATTACCACACTTGCTGACCGACAAACGTCCTGTCCAAATTTATGGTTCATACCGTCAATGTAGTTGTCAATGGTTCATACCGCTATATAGTGTTGCAGGTGTCCATCGGCGGCGGTTTCTGCATACCATCAGGCGAACCGTAGGCGATTAGTTCCTAACGGACCACCCAAACCATTCACCTGGGTGGTCGGTTAGAAAAACTTGTTCCTAACAGACCATCAGCTGTTCACCTGGGTGGTCGGTTAGGAAAACTTGTTCTTAACAGACCACCAGCTGCTGTCCAACCGGGTGGTCGGTTAAGAAAACTTGTAGCAGTCTACCGGGTGGTCGGTTAGGACCCGGTGTACCGTTTGCACCATTGACTTGCACCATTGATGGTGTAAACGCAATTAACGTTTTCACCTCGTACCGTATGCACCATTGACTTGCACCATCAATGTTGCAGATGCAACAAAACTATTTCTACCATGAATTTTAAAACCATAATGGTACCACCTGCTAGAGTTAGTAGATTGCGTTCGATCTTTTAGAATCTATGAGAACGAATATCGGTCAGTACATCTAATATTAATGAACCGACGAATTGACGAACCAAAAAAAATAATAAATGAAAAGTCCCCTCGATCCGTAAAATGGATGTCACCCTACAATATCAAATAGCATGCTGTGACTATTGCGTGTGCGAGTATAAAAGTGATGTCTACTGGTATTCTTATACCAGTTGGGTCTGCAGCCATCATGTCGTCGATCAAGGCACTGCTCTGCGACCTCTGCGTCATCTTGCTGCTCGGATTCGCGGTAGCGGACATCGCGGTAGCGGATCAGAAACCTATCAGGTATTCACTTAACACTTATCTATACATACTTACGAATATTTGGCATTTATTTGTATGTTGCGAAGTATTTTTACCTCACTTATGGTAGGTTCATTCAATTAACCTAAGCCTGCAAATTATTTTTATTATATTTTTGTTTCCAGTCCAATAGCGGCAGACATCACACCAAAAGGAAACTGCATTTGCGGTGGTTTTCCGTCCGTCGCCATCGAAACCGACAGCCAGCCGCTGCTATCCCAAAGCCCAGGGTTGGATGTGAAGTGCGACGAGGAAGGAGAGAGCACTTGCAAGCAGTTGTGCGTAGCCCTGGCTACTGCTGCCAAGGCGAAGGGACCTGAGGTGCTGTGTGTGAGACTGACGAATGCCGAAGAATTGAAGGTACATCCCATGTCTTCGCTATTTATGAATAGATTGAGAGTTTTTGAACACCGGTGATGGCAGTATACAAGCATTATGATTGCAATGGTAACTTCCTAGCACAATGCCTAAGGCATTATCCCGGCAAAATACTTTCCCTCCTCCCGAAGCGCAACAGCTCGTGGCCCGCCCGCGTCATGAGAGGTCAACGACGCGGGGTACATCCGAACTGTTGCTTTTCCTACGCTGGCTTGCTTGGGGCAACGGGAAATCAGATCTGACCACCCAAGAGCCTCTTGAAGCCATACACATAATTATGTTATGAATGCTTAGATCATCAATGTCATCTTAATATATCACTGCATGGTTTTTGCAGCTCTCAGCGTTTTCCAAGATATGCGACCGGCGGTGGACGTACGCCAACATGACAGCAGACGAGCCTCTGTGCTGCGCCGACTCCAAAGTAAAGGTCTGCGCATCAGCGGAGAAGACAAACGTGACTAACGTGGCCGACGCAAAAACAGTATTGTAAAACAGCGGTGACAATTTTTGAACCAAATTACTGATTCTTTGCCTGGGTCTTATAGCAGATGTGAACCGATCGCTAAATGGGCGCTTATCTAATATTGATTTGGAAGAAGTGAGGAAGGTTAATTTTAAAATTGATAGCTATTTTTACTGCATTTAATAAATGAACTAAGCAATACCAGTGTTTTTAATAAATTTTCTGGTAGATGATAAGTTAGACTTACATCGTAGCATGCTAGGAAAGTTTAAGGACCGCGTTAGAGTGATGCTGATACGGCAGCGCACTGTCCGTTCCTGGCCGTCAGCTGTGGACGATGTTCTAATGAAGAATAATACTGACCACAGGCATGATAAGTAGGTACGAGGCGGTCGGTGTACTGGGGCAATCGTCTACACGCGCGCACCAGTTCCCGCTATACCAGAACCCACAGAGTGTGAGCCCAAAAAAAAAAACAAATATTGAAAGACAAACTTAAGTTTGAAGTGCAAAATAAGGTGCTTTCATACATACCAACTACAAAACGTAAGTTTGTAATTGCAAAACATTTTTTTAAAATATTATGATTATAACTTCAAATTAATAATTTTCAGATTTTTTTCCTTTATATGTGCTGTAAGACCTACAAACCTATTGCCAAATTTCATGATTATAGGTGAACGGAAAGTACCCTATAGGTTTTGATACCCTTGTGAAATCGCAAAATATGCTAAAAAATGCGACATAAACGGTCATATATCTTTTGATCACGTTGACTTACAAATTTGTTTTTTTCACAAATGAAAGAATTCGTAGCTTCAAGTATTTGATACAAATTTCAACTTGATATCTTTACGCGTTCCTGAGAAAAAAGGTCTTGACAGACGGACAGACGGACAACAAAGTGATCCTACAAGGGTTCAGTTTTTTCCTTTTGAGGTACGGAACCTTAAAAATATTAAAACTCGTTCGACATATTCTGAAATTTTAACTTCGTAAAATGGTTAAGCACATTTTTCAAAAGTAATTTATATCTTAAAAAACATCACATGCGCGAGCGAGATCTCTGCGCCCGGTTTTCTAGCTAACTGGCCACCAGCATTACTCTATGCACTTCTGATATTTTTGTTTGTATTTAGTTACGACTTACGCGTGACCGATTATCCGCATCCCTGTAAATTTCCTGGTATAAATTGAAGTCGCTTTCCGCGTCTGTCTGTCTGTCTGTCTGTATGGCCGCTAACTCCCCTAATCCACGCCACGGATTTATATGCGGTTTTCACCATCAGTCAGATATATTTTCAAGGAAGGTTTATGTATATAACTAGCGACCCGCCCCGGCTCCGCATGTAAATTACACCCGTGCGAAGCCGGGCGGGCGGGTCGCTAGTTTATATATAATGTAATTCCTGCTAGATACACCTACATCTACAATATAAAAGAAGAGGGTACAAACATTGATGTAATATATTAAATTTGACCTTGACCCTTCATTTAGTCTGTTAGTACATCAATGGGTATAACTACATATCCGACATGTCATAGTGACTCGAAATTGCAGTGAAATAAATACAATTGATCAAATATGAGCATATTTATTTACAACTGGAAATAACTAAGTACTAAATATAAGAAGCTTTGTACAACGCGTTTTGATCCAAAATACAAGTACACGAGTACACGAGTTATTCGTTTTAAGTTAAAATGTAATAATTATTTCATGTGGTCTAGTCCGAGGGACTAACATTCTGTAAAATAAAATTTAAGCTTTACATTTCACAGTCGTGAAATACCTTGCATACTTCGAGCATTTAACTACGGGAGATGGCAAGCCAAGATGTATCATCTGCCAAAGTTTTTTGCCATATGACCATGCATACAACATTGTGTTAGTTACGCTGTATTTTTACATAATTGCTCAAAAATATGTGTTACGTTATAAGGATTTATGTATAATGCATGTGAGTTTCTTAATTCCACCATAACTCCTGAACTATTGGACCGATTTTGATGTTAGTGGTATCGTTACAATCCATGCATTATTCCGATTATATAGGAGTTTACTAGAAGAGATTACTAGTTTAAAAAATCATATTATATAAATCTTACTATAATCCTCTAAAACTTTTTGAGCAGATGCCTTATTATGGATGATTCGGATCGTAATCGCGATCGCGTGCCATCTCACTTACGCACGTGGTGCGAGTAAATAGATACGAACGGGTCGCCATGCAATCTCGATCCCGATCAAAGAATCATAATAAGGCCCCTGGTTCTAAATATATTATGTATCGATACTATAAAACATACATTAGTTTACCACAAATGGCTATTAGTGACGACGCGATGATCTGGGCCTATCAGTCCTATCACAGTGTTTGCGTCTCCCGTGGTTAAATGCTCCAAGACTGCATATAATTAAATAAGTTTTATGTTAAATCCGCAAACAGATCTAGTTAAACTGGACTGGAAAAGTTTATATTGGCTATTTTTACGTCTCGTGGAAAAGTATAGATCATGGGAGAAACATATTACTATTTATATCCGAATTTCGGATTTCATTTCATTCAGTACGCGGTGGGTATACCCGTAATTTTCGTCGAATTTAAAAATCCTTTTCACCAATTCATTACTTAAATAAAAACATGATATTTATAACTAGTTTTAAAATCGGCATTATTTATCATATTGCTCAGGAAAAAAACAGGGCTTGATGGTTTGTAAAATAAATCTACAAAAATAGAAATGTAAGGAATTCGAGTTAGCAGTGATTACAGAAGGAAACAAGTTTTGCCTTTGCTGGGGACCGATCCGAACTGCACAATTTGATTTAAAAGCACCGAATTCATATTTTTGCTAGAGGTTACAGGGTTATTTTTAATTCACCTAAACTTTGGCAGTCAGCTTCCCTACATCATACCTGACAACTTTTGTTCCATGTCTTTTTACAAAGCTTAAAGCTTTAGTATCTACTTGTGCTTTTTTTGTCTTGTATTTCTTTGATGCAAGTTGCGGCTCTTAATTTTTGCTTAGCATTCATTTTTATTTGAGACCTCGTAAGGTTAATATAATTAAGAGGCCAATTTTTTGGTTTTGTTTTATATTTTATTAATACAAGTCATGGAATAAAGCCAAAGCATAAAACAAAGCATGGCCTACCAAGCGTGGGATTATTCCTCTCTAAGAAAGAGGCCTTTGTACAGCAGTGGACGTTTACTAGCTGATGATGTGATGTGATGAAACAAAAGTTGTCCAGTATGAAATAGAGGAACGAAAGGTTTTAGATGTAAAATTACCTCGAATAAACCTTGTGAGGCTCATCACTTTGCGAAGGTTTTTGCCAGTTTTTGAACGTACCTGCGTACTTATACGCTGTCCAAATATTCTGCTATCTGCAGTCCTTAAAGACAGCTTAGACCGAACGCTGACTTAAGACGAGGCGGCGGTGTCGCGACTTACAAGCGGTCGTGGAAAAGGTGATTCTTCCCTGTCCAAAAGATTCCGTGCCGCGTTGAGGCTCGACTATTCTAAGCTCTTATAAATGATGTACAATTTGAACTTAGCGTTAACTCAACTCAAAAAGTCCACAGCTTTTTGAACGCCGCGACGCCGCTCGACTCTACAGACGGCGTTGGCCCATAGTTTTGCCTTATGGTAAATGCTATGATGGGGCGTTATTAAAATTTAGTGAACGAATTTTGACAGCTCTGCTAAACAAAAGTGGAAATTCGTTATTGGCAAATATTATGAATATAGCCCCCGAGTTTAAAAGACTGTTTTGGAAATCTCTGCTTCATATAAAATCTTTAACATCATGAACTTGTTTAAGGCGGTAATTTGAAAGGAATAACAAATATACCAAGTTACAAAAATTTTGCTTCCCCACTTCCAAATCTGGTGTTCAGATCCTGTGCCTTCTTGATGATGGATTTTTTCTGCGCTTCGTCGAACCGATTCACCTGAAGATCGACGTCTCGGGTGAAAGGACGACGTTCCTTTTTGCCATCGGACTCTTTCTCTTCCTTCTGTAAAACATTGAGCGAGTTATTTTAAGTACAATACATGTTTATAAATGTGATAACTTTGCATGCGTATCGTTTAAGGGCCGGAGAGTGACATAGGCTACTTTTTACCATGAAAATTTTACGGTTCCTGCGGGACTGTCCACGCGGGTGAAACAGCGAGACGCAGATAGTGAGATATGATTTTAAAAGTAGCGTAAACTGAAAATAAATCCATGGCAGTTTTTACGCCACACTGCTTCGACTCTCTGTCGGGCGTTATCGGCCTATAATATATATATCAAAAATGGCTACGAAGATGTCAATTTTTTTTTACTTAACTAAATTTTACAGCGTTTAAAGTGGTGCCATAATTTTATCAGATATTTTTTTTTTGCCGGGACTGTCTCACTGAATGGTAAAAGCCTACATAAACTTCTCACATTTACATAAATAAAAATTAAATGCTGTTTGTTGGTAAGCACATCACAGGGCCTGGGCCCCGATTCTACTAAACCAATTGTTTTAATTGTAGGTAATTGTTATTTTTTTTTATTTTTATTGCCACAATTTATACTTTAAGTGTCGTAAGTATACATTTTGGGGCAATTAATTAACAATTTAAAAACAATTGGTTTAGTCACACAAATGTCACTTGTTTTATACTTTAAGTGTATTTTTTGATGCAATCATTAACAATTTAAAAACAATTGGTTTAATAGAATCGGGCCCCAGGTGTAATAATATGTCAATTATCTCAAAATCTAATATACAAGTATGTATGTAGTTCTTGTGTTATAATGTCCTAAAATAAAAGTTACCTTTTTTTTCTTTTTTAATTTCTTTTGATGTTGCTCTAATAAACTTTCTTCCCTTTTATGTTTCTTTTTGTGCTTCCTGTAATAAAAAGAGTAATCATATGAGACCTAGAACAACACTAAAGAATACCCGTAGAAAAGTAGCCAGTAATCTTGTGTAGTTCGCGAACAAACTAGTTCGATAGAGTGCACCCACAGATGAACTGCGCGAACTAGTTCCCAGATTTATATTAATTTGACATTGATTATTTGTTTTTGTAATTGTTAGATATGATAGGTACACTATTAGTACATTTTTACCAATTACCTAGTTTAAGTTAGAATAGATCTTATAATTATTTACTTTAGTACCTTGATACTAGTAACAAAGATGACTTGTAATTATTAGTTACCAATAAAATGATTATGATTATGAACCTCCGCTCTTTAGTTCGTTCGAAGACTGACTTGTAATAGGGAGAGTAAGCGAGAGCGCGGCGCCGCCCGAAACTCGTCACGTCGAATCACGTGACTACTACCGCTCATACTGCCATGCGCTTCTCTTGTCATCGTTTGTTTAGTTGTTCGGTTAGTGAAGCGAAGTGTATTATTTATGGTAATTGGCAAGGCAAGACTTTTAAGTTTTCAAAGCTTTGGCAGGGTTCATCATCCGCCGATCTAGTTCGGTAAGGAGCTGCAAACCAAACTGAGCGCTCGCGAACTATTATGCGTATGGATCTGGGGTTCAATTTTTGAATCGCTCGTATGATTGATTTCACACGGATATATCGATGCGATGCGATTTTCTTTTGATACAAAACAAATTCGAATGGTTCAAACAACTCGTTGCGTTAGTGAGAGATATGATTATTAAAAATTAAACTTTTGTGTTATTTCGTTCAAAAGTCAGTGATTTCGCTCGATATTTCAGTGCGATTTAAAAATCGAGCCCCTGCCTTTCTCTCGTTAGGGACAGGAGCTGACGAACTAAAAGAAAAGACTTAGTTCGCTATGGAACATCGAACTAAACTGAGCGCTCCGGGTCGCGAACTACAATGCACAAGACATACCAGTAGATAAGACAATAAAAAAATAGTGGTATTTATGAGTTATGATTCTGAGATAGATTATGATTATGAAAATATTTTTAACTACATCTCCCATGTCAAAATTTATTTTTTATCCCTGCACTGGCCATTTTATACATGTATGATGATGTCACCTACCCAGTGATCATCCCTGAACCTCTATCAACACATTTATCTAAATTTGTTTAAACGTTTTGTTTGTTGTTGTGTGCGTATGTGCTATGGCATTGCATCGTCGCGTAAAAATAAAATAGACACACGGCACACAGGGCAAGCACCCGGCCTTCCCCTCTTCGCTAGATCTGGGGCTTCATAAGCACTTGGATACTTACTTAACAGCCATCTCCTGGTCTTCGTCCTGGGTCGCTATAAGTCGAGCTCGCGCTTCGCGTTGCAGCACCACCTCAGCGTCCTCCTCCTTGACTATGCCGGCGGCCTTGCGGGCTTTCTCCTCGGGAGTGTCTGTCCAACTTGATCTACATCAATAAAGTTAACATTTTTATTTTCATTTTTAAAAATTATACATTTTTAACAAAATTATAAATACAGTCTTCACAGGAAGTAGGTAAATTCATCTTCTAATTTGCCACCATTATAGGTTTAAAAATAATAATAATTATAGGCTTGCGTTTGATCGCCAACTCGCCTGAGCAGTGAGGGTTAAGCGATGATACAGTCTACGATGGAGCACGCTTGCTTAGAAGAAACCGAAAGGTGAAATATTTTCTTCAAAATGCTGGGAGGTATCTAGCGTAACATAATTAGTATTACATAATTAACAAATAAGCCCTGCCCCGCTGCCGGCGGCACCCTAGATTTAAGTTTTTTTATAATATTGTAAAATAACTTTAATTTAAGAAGAAAAATATATGTGTGAAGAATAATAATAGGTACATATACAACATACCTATCTGACATATCAGGTCCTTCCTTCGCCCTGAAACTCCTTGCTTCCAATCCGATATACTTTGCTTTCCCTTCCGGCAGCTCTAGCATCCATTCCTCCCGGTTCTTTACCTTCTGGCTGTCGATCGAGTGCCCGTCAATGGTTTTTATCTAGAAAAATAGAAATCTGTCAGGCTTCGCCATATTGTGAGAAGATTAGGTGTAGCTTATTTAAAATTTAGATACCAGAAAAGTATGAGTCTGTGGCCAGCGACAAGCGACACTGCACTGGTTCCTATACATTATGTTTGAATTTTTGTATGATTCTTTCCGATAGGTACAGCAACACGTCGCCAGCCACGGTCTCATACCTGACTGCATGGCGTGTGCAGAGTGTGCAGAGAGTACAGCCAGATGAGTTATGTTTCATATCAATATGAGACGAGCCTTTGAAGTCTTTGAGACCTGATAGTAAGCAATATGCTTGCCTATAACAGTTCAGAGCATTCAGAATTTTGATCTTCAATACTTCAAAATCAAGGCAATGCAATGCGCTCATCACCCTGAAATATTAAATTTAGAGATTATTAAATAACTAGCAAAGGTGTGGTACTTCCCCAGGCGGCCTACAAGTCTTGTATCGTATGTGGCTTTGTTAATATTTTGACAAGGAACTTTAACGCATTGTTCACTTTACAAACGACGCACTTGCACATGTTCTACGTAAAATCAAATAAAAAAGTAGGAGCAAAGACAAAATTGCCAAAGTACGCACAATATTGTCCAAAATACACAACTTGCGAGTGAAATGAAACGGCTTACGATTATACCAATGAGATCGTAACGGCTATTAAAACAAAGGCTACAATAAAACTAATTCAGCAAGTAGAATGCATCCATCTGCATCTGTAATGTTGACGGAGCCTATTCGGTCCCGTTAATCTATGTAGGCCGTCTAGAGTGGAGATCACAAAATAGTAAACATAGGGTTGGATGCCCTGTGACTATAGAGTAACGTTATAAATAGCAGGCTGCTGGCAGTGGTTACCAGGTTCCCCAGCGCGGTCTACCCATCTAGAGGTCGTCGCGGTCTACCCTGATCAAAGAAAAGCATCTGGGCTTTTGATCAGGGTAGAGCAAGATCTTGTCTTTCCGCGCGCTTCATTTCTGAAAACAATCATACATCTATTCCGGGATAAAAAGTATTTCATGTGCTAATCCAGGATATAAAGTATTTATAATATATTTATAATACTATAAACAATACAAGTGTGCCCCGCCGCTTGCCACACTGCACCTTGGGAGAGGTTTAAGTCCAGCAGTGGACTAAGATAAACTGATTATGATGATGATAAGCGTCTATAGCATAGGTTACCATAACGAACATTTGTAAGGGAATTGTCCTATGATACCTTGATGTCGAGAGCCCTTTCCTCTAACCGCTGGTGAGCCTCCGACCACTTGTTCTCAGCACCAACCGGAAGGGGGCCGATGCCACCATCATCATCGGAACTCTCATATTTTATAACTTCACGGTCTGCCAACACCTTGCGCAAGTCTTCAGGAATGGATGGTCCTGAAACACAGTTTAAGAAATAATAATGACGGTAGGTACAGGACACAGAATAGAGATAAATTCAGGTCGCCTGAAAGATTTTGCTACAACTGTAATGTGAACATTGGCCGTGTTTCGTTCTCGGGCAATTTATATTGGTTTTTGTAACTTTAGTTTCTTCTATTCAACGTGCTTAAACACTACAATACACCCCAAGCGGAATGTTGGTGCAGATCTCATTACCTCCACTTTAAATTAGACACTAGAAAAACTGAAATGAAATTCCAAGGTTTAATTTTAGTTTTGAATTTCAGAATGTTTTAAATTATAACAAAAATGGCGCAAGCACGGCTAATGTACACACAGGGTTCATGGTTGATATTCCGAAAACCTGTATGGTTTGATTCCACTTTTATTGTGCAAACTGCTAGTCTGTGGAATGCGTTGCCTGAATGGGTGTTCCCCGATAGTTACAATCTGGGCAACAGAATCGGTTTCTTCTAGACAAGAGTGCTCCATCATAGACTGCATCATCACTTAACAACTGACGAGGTGGAGGTCAAACGCTAGCTGCTCCTATTTCATAGTAAAGGGTAATAAGTAGAAGATGCTTACCTAAATGCTTCACCTTAGGCTGGCCCTGAAAATTAGGAGGTAAAGCAGGGCCCTCGATATCTTGCGAGGAGCTTCGTCGACTAGTCTGCAAATGCGGCGGCAGAGCTGGCCCACAGATGTCCGTTTTTGGAGTTATGTTTTTCGTCTGCCGCAACTTGTGCCTGAGATCTGAAGGATCATACTCAATCTGTGAATCATCATCTGAAGATATCTCTCCTTCTTCACTGCTCTCTTTCTTAGTATTCTTCTGAGTAGAGCTCACTTCTGGTACAGCTTCCGCTTGACTCTGTGAAGACTCTTCTTTAACTTTGTCCTGTATATCAGTTGTACTGCTTACTTCTACTACAGGAACATCTACATCTCTGTCTTTGCTGCCCTTTGAACTTTTTCTTTTATGTTTTTTTCTATGTTTCTTCTTTCTTGTTTTTTGAAGTTCTTTTTCTAAGTTTAAAAGCTTAGCTCTCAGTCTTTCATCATCAGATGAGTCAATCTCACTTGATACTTCGGTCTTCTCTTTTACTACTGCAGGAATCATGTTGTAATATGAGCCAAGTTGTACTTCTTCAGACTTGTCTGAGTCACTATGTACTTGGACTATTACAGGGCTACTCTTTCGTTTTAAAGGTGCAGAGACTGGTGGTATATATATCTCAGATTTCTTTCCCCTATAGTCAGGGGATGATGATACTTTTTCTCTTGACTCCCTATCATACTTGGTCTTTGGAGGAGATTGTCTTTCGCACTTTGGAGATTTTGTTTCGATCTTAGGAGAAGGTTTTCTACTTGGTTCCAATGTGCGTTTGATTTCTTCTTTCAAATCTCTTTTAGGTTCTGACGGTCTTTGGGACCTTGCTTTAGGTTCAGGAGTCCTTTGTGACCGAATCTTTACCTCAGGAGATTTATGTGACCTGGGCTTGGGTTCAGGAGACTTTTGTAGTCTTGTTCTGAGTTCAGGAGACTTAGACCTTTTTTGTCTATCTCTACTGGCATTTCTGCGTTCATGAGTCTTAGATGTAGGCCTATGTCTGGGTCTTTCATTAGACCTTCTTCTTGGACTTCTATCCCTAGAATGTCTTCTTCTGACAGGAGAATGTCTGGAAAATCTATGTCGATCTCTAGAATATTTGTCATCTTCGTCTCTTTTTCTACCAAAATCTCTACGGAACCTGTCATTCTCTGAAGGCCTACTTCTTCCAGATCTAAAATTATCTTGTTTTCTGTCAGAATTTTTTGATTCCTCAGTTTTAGTATGTCCTTTGAATCTACCTGTTTCCGAATCACTGCTGGACTCATCAGACAGCATTTTGGGATACCTAAAAACAAAAAGGTTAAACTTAAAACCAGAATAAAAAAAGACTATTCTATTTACACACTAACTTTATTTTATACAAGTAGGTACATATTGCACTTATATTTTACATAATTATTAAAACATTTTAGCTATTTTCTTAGCACTATAACGAATGGATTTCAAAAATCCAGCGGTAAGTATTCCCTTTAAAGATTGTCTGACACTAGATTGCCAGACCAAATCTTTAAGTATTTGCCTCAATATCACAGCACAATCTATATCATAGGCTACAGCCCGGAGGACATCCTCCATATCTTGCTGGAGACCACCGTGGTTCCAGAACTTAACGATTCTCTGCTGGGGTACCATCGGCAGCTGCATCAAGTGGTGCAGTTTAGTTTCTGGATGTAAGTCCTGATGGCACTGAGCATCTCCTGTTGGAAAGTCTACATAAGCATGGAATTGCTGCAAGACTGGTCTATAGAGTTCCCGAAAGTACAACAACTGAGGCTGAACTATGTTTTTCACTTTATTTTTGTTCTCACCAAACGTCATTCTAAAATCACCGGCATAGCTCAAATTTGAAATTGCAAAGTAGAAGTCGTATTCTGAGAATGTTTCTGGCAATAAGAGAAGCGTTGTGTGAACAGCGGAACGCAGGTTGGCCTGCAGAGCATTCTGTAACTGAGAGCTGTTAGTCTGTTTGATGATCTCCACCGGTTTGTGAAGTCGGCCTGCTAGGTACAGATCGTTCCAGTCGAGAAGATCAGCAATCAAATCTTTTTGAGACACTACGCCATATTTGATCATAATGTTTTCCTCCTTCATCTCGACAAGTGTGTTGAAATACACCTTAGCACCCCATTTTTCTTGAAATCTTGCAACAAATCCTTTGCCCAAGAACCTGAGTGCGGAGTAATGTGACGGGTTCACGTCTATGTTTGCTCCGTGCCATCGATGCGAGTTATCGACGCAGTATATTAGATCGATCATGTTCTGTTTATTCTGGTTGCCCATTTGTGGTTTAACCGCGGACCCGTATGCGAAGCAAAACGTGAAGTTTTGTGGAAATTTCGAAAGTATTCTGTAGTACAGAGGAGATACATCTTTAGCGATGCCTCCTAACGCTTTTACAGCTGCTGATGCCATTGGAAAAACAAAAAGATGTTATCTGCTGACCTGCTGTTTAGGTTAGTTGCGACGATCTTTCACTTGTCTTCGAGGTATGTACTTCAAACTGTTATTTGCACGTTGTAGATAAATATATTCAGACGAAATATACAAAAAAACAGGGTGTATATTTGGTCATTTTCCCTAATTAATCCACACCAAATTACCAACAAATTACAATTACTTGGCAACCACCAATTCAACCAAACTACCTCCGCCACCTCGTTCAGTCTGACGTAACGTAAACTTTTTTATGATTTTCGCCTATTTGATAAGGCTAAAGCCATTAAAGTCATACCGCCTGTCAAGTAAAAAGGTGAAGTCATGTGATGTAGTATTGCTCCAGTAAAATAGTGGAGCATGAACCTAGTATATATATCTATACTAGGTTCATGTAGTGGAGACTATAAATAAAGCTCAGAAAGCTCTACTTTTCGAGTTTTAAAAGTTTTTTTATGACCATGGAATAATGGATACATATATCTTCTTCTAGAAAAATCTGCTATTCGGGGCAAAGAGGAATTAAATAAATCAAAGATTAAGAAAATCGGTCCAGCCGTTCTTGAGTTTTAAATTGTGTATCTAGCAAAACTTTGTTTTATAATTATAATATTTAAACTACTTTGTTGTGTATTTAAAATAAGGCGCAAGTTCCTTTACAAACACAGTTAGACTGCTCATAGACCGTTAAAGGTCTTAAAACAATCCAAATGCTCAAGCCCACTATCAGTTGGCAGTGTTTGGCATGCTGGCGGCATTTTTTAATTGATTAAGTGTTCATGAAGGTCATAGATCTACTAATGAAGGTGCTCGAGTGTGGAAAGTTGGTGAAATATGTGTTTTTCATATTGTTGCCAAACCTCCATAGAAACCTCCATTAAAGTTTCCAACACTTTACCAGGGCATGACTAAGGCTTGCTTGTGATCTGCCTTGTTTGTCTCTGACTGTAACTATCACTTCACTTGAATGAAGATGTAAAATAATATTATAATAAAACTTGATAATATTTCCATACTTGACGCTGGAATGCACAAGACGCGTGATGCGTGATACGCCAAAATCTTTGTATGATGAAAAATAAAATACCTTTGTCATTGACTTTGACTTCCGTCGTCTATTTTCTTTTTCTGCTGCTTTTGCCCAAGGACTTTGTATACCCCTTTAGGGCACAGCTTTAGGGTCATAGATTCAGTCTTTACTGAATCTATGTTTAGGGTATATACAAGATCTTTAGTAACCTAAAAGACCCTAAAGCACAGATCTGTTGTGTATATCTGTGCCCTAAAGGGAATCCTTGCTTTTGCCATAATCAAATCAAAGGCTTTTGAAATTGAACTTGAAGTAGTTGAAGTCAATAATGTCTCTATGAAGTTCTAGGTTGAAGTTGGTTGAAGCCGGTTTTTTTGGCGCCAACGTTAAAAAAACATGTCGGCTTGATGTGCTATTATTTTCCTAAACTTGTGTATTTTCGAGTGTTAATGTGTACTAAATGGTGAATTATTATTCATTAAGTGCTTGTAAACGTGATCGAGTGTGGGAAAGTGATATAACGAGGTGAAACGTGTCTTTTCGTGTTGTTTCCAAAACTCCATAAGAGCTTCTTGTAAAGTCTCCACCTTTTTACAGGGGCATGAGTTTGGCTTGACCGTGACTTACTTAGCTTGACTCTGACTATGACTTGTTTGACGCTATTAAGACTATACAAAACAGATGAACAGGCAGTATGGCCTTAAAAGCTTTAGCCAGCCCGATGGGCGAATAATAAAAAAAAAAATGGTTGTAGTCCTTCTTCTCATCTTAGGTGCGTTCGGATAAACTATGATGGCATTTTTAGCATTGTCAAAATTGGCGTTGATGTAAAGCGTTCGGTTTGAGAATTTTGCAATTTTTGCCACTTTTGATCCCTATCCTAAACGAACGCTACAGTCACCAGCGATGACGTAAAACACAGTAGTTCAAAGAGAATACAATCCGTAGTTGACCATAGATTTGTTGTAAAACGAGAAACTGACAGTCGCGCGCAAACAAAACAAATACACCGCGAAAAACAAACGTCAAAATCTTAATGTCAAAAAACAATCACAACGATCCCATGTCGCGAGGTGGGTCAAAAGTGGCAGATTACGATGGCATTTTTAGCTGTTTTCGACCTATCCGAACGGCGAGCGAAAACAGTTAATAATGCCACTTTTGCACACACATTCCCAAAACGAACGCTACATGTGATCATTATTGGCGTTTGTAACAGTTATTTTTGCCACCAAGGGGCTATCCGAACGCACCTCTTCTGCCTTCTTCTGTCAGTTGTTGTTTTGTTGGTGTTTGGCTATTTTTCTGCGTCTGATTTAAATAATTATTTTCACTCGTAGCAATCCCCTTCAGGTTAAGAAATAATGTCCAGTGCCGATAGAATAGATTTTGAGATGGAGGTAGAAGTAGAGAGCGCCTCGTCTGGGCCGGCAGTGGATGCTCCTAACCCAACTTCACCTGCTGCTCCGGCCCCAGGTGTGAACAAAAGTGTGGTGGTCACTACGGCTACTGCAGGATCTGTGACAGTGTCACTTCATCCACTAGTCATAATGAACGTGTCGGAACACTGGACACGACTGCGAGCTCAGGAGGGATCCCCTCAAACTGGTTGGTTACGACAAGAATTACCTACTCATAGTAAATCAAAATGATATGTTTTTGCTAAATTTAATTTTGTCGTCATAGCCTACCTAACTAATAATTATAAGCAGTCGAAAGAACATTAACAGTGTTTCTTCATCCTCGTTTTGCAGTGGTTGGTGCTCTCATCGGCAAGCAGAAAGGCAGAAATATAGAAGTGATGAACTCATTTGAATTAGTCTTTAGTGTTATTGATGGAGACATTATTATAGATAGGGATTATTATAATATGAAAGAAGAACAATGTAAGTACCCACTTCAATCTAACCTGGAAAAATGCTTTTTCTTGCTTACGCCAATTCACAATTTTCAGAGATGGTGACCTATCAGTGCTCTTACACAGATTGTGATAACTGGCAGTGCAACAACGAAAAGAGTTTCAAAGTACTTTATCATAATTATCTACTAAAGCCATCGAGATACAATAGTGTTGGCTTGGGGAGTAACTTACCCTGGTGGCGATGATGATGGCCCTGTGGCGCTGCCGTGATTGGTTGCAGTCAGCCATTGGTCGAGGAAGGTGGTAGAAAAAGAAAGAAAATAAATGAAATGAAGTTAGGGCGCGTGGTAGTGCGGGGTGCTTGATCGGTGCGGGTGGTCATGTCCGTGTCTGGTGAGTGGGTTTGCTTGAACCCTTCAGCCATAGTATGGTGGCAGGATGTAGTCAGTGCTCAGTCAGTATCAGCACAGAAGACATAATAGACACAGAAGGTTCACTCCGCGAAGAAATTTAAATAAATAAGGACTCTATCTACGTGGCAATAAAGTAGCAATTCAACTCGTACAGCGCTAGATACCGCTCGCTATATTCACCTAGAAGGCCGCTCTCTTTCTATCACGTAGCTCTATCTCTCCTGACGCGGCACGTGTAACGTTAGGGTTGTCTTCTTGATATTTACACAGAAACATCATCATCATCAGCCAGTTAACGTCCACTGCTGAACACATGCCTCCCTCTTCGAGAGGGGTGTTACACAGAATAATTATAAGTATTTACTTACCAGCTATGTATCCTATGTAGTACCTACCTATTACTTATATTCTACTATAATTGGAACGACATTTAATCTGCACAAAAAAACTAACGCTTATTCTGAATTTGGTCCAATAACAATCATGCAAAAGTATAAGTTTAAGAAGCCTATTACAAGATCATCATTCCGATGCATATTTAGATAAAAACTACATGAAACATGGAGACCTCATTTGGAAGCCCTAATTTGCTGATTCTGTTGAAAATAATTGGCGTGACGTGGCTAGCGTAGCGTGCGGGCCTGGCGCGAGCCGAGTGGCCACTGATTGCCCTGCTGTGACCCTCTCGGGAAGGGACACCGGCCGAACATACCTAAAGTCCAGAGAGCGCCATGCCTGGTATCAGTGACATTTTGTTATATAATCTGAGTCTTACCATTGTATAAAATTGTTATTAAAATATTGTCTAAATTATAAAAAAAACGTTATTTTAAAGCTTAATGTGATAGATTTGTAGATTAAAAGCAAAATAGGTATATCTACCTATAAGTTGGCCACGCTAATGCAAGTAACGCTGCCTGTAACACTAATAGTGTTGTCAATAACTGCATACATGATTGACAATAAAGGGACCTCCAATTTCCGCTTAAATAGATGAACAAAATGTTATTTTATTTCCAGTCAAGCAAGTGTTCTCAGACATGGACTTCTTGGGATGGTACACCACAGGGGAAGCCCCGACTGAACGTGACATTGCCGTTCATCGCCAGATCTGTGATATTAACGAATGCCCAGTGATGCTAATGCTTAATCCAGCAGGCCGTAATGGAGAAGTGAGTTTAATAGATGCTGATAATTATGTAGTAACTGCTATAATGAATATAATTTTTGAAAGGTATTTTCAACCCCCGATGCAAAAAAGCAGTGTTATAAATTTAATGTATGTATCTGTGTCTGTCTGTGGCATTGTAGCTACTTAACGGCTGAACCAATTTTTTATTTTTTTTTGTTTGACATTTGGCTTAACCGAGAGTGATCTATGATTCAATAAAATCTGGTCAGTCGTTGCCGTTTGAAGATTATGAGCTCTTTTAACTGGGGTTTGAAAGATAAATCTATTATCTTTTTAGTTATAAATATTTTATGGCTTTACTTAAAATGTTACTAAATTGAAATATGCAAATATTCCAATAAATTTTTTATTTGTCGTTTTGTTTCATACCTTAGGGCCGTAGTAGCTTAGTGGTTAGAGCGCTCAGGATGTAAACTTGCATGGCGCAGTCCAAATTGTGAATTAGCATGACTAATTATTTTTATTACCTTAGAAAAAAGCTGATCATAAATAGAGCATCAACAAAAACATAATAGTCATTTGATCATAAATAAATAAGTTATTATTATTTTATATTTCATGCTAGACACTAGACAGTGCACTATAACAAGTAATGACGTCAAGCCGCACGCGCGCCATACAACTGAAATACTAAAGCACGCTTTGCGGGAAAGGGACAGAGCATCCCCTCTCAATCCCCACCAAAATCTTTAAATGATTCTATCTCAGAAATATATCACCCAATTTTTTTATTTGTAATGTATTTAATTATTTCCTTCGCTAACCTAACCCTGTTATTTGTAATAAATTAAACACCAGTCTACTAGCCTATTGTTTATAAAATTTGCCTATTTTCATAACTTTCCATTGTGTTATTTAGTTTCAAGATCTTTTGAAGACAATAAGCTTTATTTTGAGCTGTTATCTTAAGTGACGCGTAGTGTGTGGACTGTGGAAGGCGGCCATTGAATTGACCGGCCTCATAATTTTTCTTAATTTGTTAGATCGTGGGGCCTTTCCCGTTTAACCCTCCTTGGAGTTTCCTTGTGACTAACATCTTTGCTAGTACAATTGGGTCACTCTGCAGTCTTTTTCGATAAGTTCGATAGGGTATCAAGAAAGCTAAAAAAAAAAAAGTATAAACAAAATGTAATTTTTTTAACTTTGATATATTTTCAGCAACTACCAGTAGTGCTATATGAGTCAGTGATAGATGTTGTGAATGGACGCGCCACGATGCTGCTAGCACCTTTAACATACACACTAGCTGCAGAGGAAGCTGAGAGGATTGGAGTGGACCACGTGGCGAGAGTGTCTTCTGGGGAGGGTACACTGAACAGTTTAGGTAAGTTTTTACTTTGTCAGTTGATGGCTATACCTATAGGATTCATAGTGAAGCTATACATGGCTATGCTTAGATCAGACTGGCATTTCCCACACCAGCCCACCATGTACGGTGGGCTGTTTTAATACCTGTTCTTGAAGGTACTTGGTAGTCTAGTCTATCTCAGTTAATATACCAATTGTTTTAAATGTTTTATGGCTCTTAAATCAAGTGAACCCACTCCAAATTGGACCCCCGGGATGATTTTATTTATCGCACACAAATCGCACATTATTTTACTTAGGTACGGTTTTTGGGTTAGGTTAGGTAGTTTAAATTACTTTTTTAAAATATATCTATTTACGGTGAAAGCCTATAATTCGCGGAAACCTACATTTCATCGCATTTTTGACTCTCCGTTTACTGAAAATTACAACATTTTCATTGAGCTCCATAGATGACGTAATTTTTGTTATTTTGTTTACAGTGGCAGAGCACCTCACGGCGCAACGCTCGGCCATCAAAATGCTGGTGTCTCGAGTGCGCGCGGTGCTGGCTACTGTGCGCGCGATACGCGACGGCTCGCTGCCTCCTCGACCCGCATTGCTGCGCGAGGCGCGAGCATTGTCCAACAGACTGCCACTGTTGACGTCGCAACAGTTCAGGACACACTTCTATAATGTAAGTTACATTCTCACAGTGCATCGGTCATCCTCTTACTTAATTAGAACGTCAAAACGCAAAACAATGGAATGTTTTGCCTTCGCCTGTGTTTCTCACAGTCTTGGAATGTTCAAGTCTATGGCAATGGTATGTGGTATGGTGGTAATAGGTTTTTACTAAGCAAACGTTCTTTAACTTAGACCTCATCATTGCTTTCTATCAGGTGAGATCACGTTCAAAAGATTTAAAACTTAGTACGATGTAAAAAAAACAAGATTTAAGAAATACGGTAATGACCACCATGTAATGACTCTCTTTCTCACAACAGCATACAAATACACATATGAAAATTTACAAAAACACAAGCAAAGAAACGAATGAATTTACAGAAATGTCTGTGCTCGCTTTGCCCTCCTACATTTTATTGTTTTTCATGGACGGTTTTAATGGGTTTGATATGTAAATGTATTTTTTTTCTGCCGCCTGCCAGTCTTTCATAATTTATATTGGGCTTATAAAATACTCTGGCTAGAACAGTTCTTAAATTTCAATCGGCACAATCTTTGAATTCCAAAACAAATCAAGTAACTAGTTTTTTTTTTCCAGCAATGCAATGATGTGGCTCTCATGACGTACCTGGGCACCATAACAAAAGGCTGCAATGCAATCAACCAGCTGGTTAACCGATTCAACGTATTATACGATCGCCAGGGGATGGGACGGCGTATGCGCGGGCTTTTCTTTTAGAGCCGACGCTACTTATTATGTATTTACGGTAGGTCCAAAGTTTCCAACACATCGGCACATTAGGGCGTTGCTGTTATCATATGTGCTCTTATTTTTTGGTTTGTGATATAAGAGCGCTAAGTATTCGGGAAAGACATTTGAAGTTGAATACGTTCCGATGTCATGCATAAAAATCCTGGCATAACTGAACTTTTTAAGTAGGGTATTAATGTTGTGAATATAAGTCCCAACATGATGTCTAATAAACAATTAAAATGAATTTAATACCTATATGCCAAAAATGTGTTTTATATTGTTTTCGCACTTGATACCTCTTTCCAGCGAAAAGGTTATCAATGATTTATTTGTATAGAAAGTATTTTTTATTTTTGCAGTGTGAATCCTCAGTCTTAACTAGAGGATTTGCAAACATTTGACGAACGACAGGATTTGAATTTGCTCCATCGCCCCGGCTACCAGCGGCTTAATGTTTTTTTTATATATTCAATAATAGGTTTGCGATTGATCATTGACCGCCAACTCGCCTGATGTTAAGCGAAGCAGTGTTTGATGGAGCACGCTTGCCTAGGAGAAACAGATTCATTCGTGATTTGAAGACACCCAGATTGTAACTATCGGGGAACACCCATTCAGGCAGCGTATTCCACAGACTATCAGTTAGCACAATGTGGAATCAAAGCGCTTCGTACGGGTTTTAGGAATATCAAACATAAAAAGGTGTCGATTTTTCGTGCCCACTCTGGTAGCCCGATAGAAAAATAGGCAGGAGCAGGAGGAGGAATGGATAGTCATCTCGGAAAAAAAAAATATAACCTGCCAAGTGCGAATCGGGCTCACGCACATAGGCTTCCGTACCACCACATAACTTAAATTTGTGCAAAAAGACAACATCCCGTCAACGCCCAGGTGGTCACCCATCCAAGTACCGACCGCGCCAGACGTTGCTTCACTTCGGTGACAGTACGAGAACCGGTGGTGAACAGAAATTTGATACCGACTCGCACTTAGCCATTATTTATTATACTTTACTATAATACTATATTACTATAATAATGCCAAGTTTGATGCTTGTACTTATTACCGTTTTTATATTAGAGCTAAGATACAAAAATACGTAAAAATAATACGTTTGTTGTATGGGGGTTGTTGTATGGTTGTATGTCCCCCATATCGTTTTTACTTTGACTTTTTTATTATTTCTTAATTAATCCGCCGTAACATTGCATATTCTGTGTAAATTTCAATTGGCTATCTATTACAGTTTGAAAGATACAGCCGTTAATAGGTAGGACAGACAGAAAGACATCGTAGGCTTACATAATTAATCTTAATTAGTGTAAAATCTTATAAGCCTCTTATGAAAAGGTGGAAAGAAAACTAAAATGTATGACGCAATAATTTTATTTCGCATCCCGTTGTCTGGCGACAGTGATTACTCAAAATCAACAAACTTTGGACACATTGAGATTCACACTATGGAAGACTCAGTCGGGTAGTCTTTTCCAACTGTAAACAAACATGCTGACTGTTAATGCGTACCATCGTATTCTTATTAATCGTTGCTAAGGAAAGGACAAACTAAACAAATGATGCTGCACCAGTATTCCCTGACCAGATGAGTGACAATGCATCACATTATTTGCTTTATTTTGACATACGGAAGATTACAAACAAATAATGTATCACACTTGCTCCGAACTGGCTTCTTCCAGTTGTTTCAGTCACTTCAAGCCTCGAATACGACAGTTTTTTTTTAAAATGAGGCGGTAATAACTAACCGCACGCCACAAGACTTATTCGTGGAGATATTGACGGGGGTTGAATATCTTGGCATATAAAACCGTGTCATTTTAGTTGTTGTTATACCCACACACAATATAATCATATCATTCCAGATCAAGTGGGACAGAATTGAAGGTAAAAGCTGCGACCAAAATAAAATAAATCGACGGGCCGTAACCATTGAACTTGCTAAGTTAAAATGAGTCTTCAACACCTAATTATAACCATGTACAGTACATTTATTCCAAGAAATAGATAGCGGTTTTTTGTTGTGTATTACACTTCGGGAAAGCACACGAAGGCATAATTTTGTCAGATGTTTCGTTATCATGTAACAAGTTGCGTGTTGCACTTCCTACGGCTAGAGACCGACTAAAACTTATTTTGTAATTTTAAAAAATGCGCTTCTTCTGGGCCCGTCCATTCATTTTATTTTGGTCGAAGGGTAAAAGTTAATTTTCACTAAGGTATTCACTTTTCATGTCCGAGTAGGCGTGTACAGTTTATTTATTATGTGTCAGTTTTGAAATAGTTTTACATTAAAATATGATGATAAGTTTAGGTTGATTTTTTTCATAAGTATGATGATTATTGATTAACAATATATTTATGAAGCTACACAAAACCAAAAGCGTAATACTTTGGAAAAAGCTTGATCCTATATTTACAAGTAATTAAGCTGCTAACTTCGTTAGGTTAAAATGTGAGACAGTAAAAAACTTGAAACAGTATTATAATTGTTCTTCTATCATTAACATGAATACAGTCTTAATAATAGCACTGCCCTATAAATTATGTAAAATCTCTAATTATTTTATTCAAAAATCACGTTTACAACTCTTAATTCATTTACATTACAGTTTATGTGATAAAACTTACAGTATCGATATTTTTTACACTTGTACTTTAATCAATTACTTGTTTTGGTATAAAAATATTTTATTTAAATGTAATTAATTCGAATCAAACACTAATATTGCTTCATGTACATTTATGTAGTAAAAAGTTTCTAAAAGTCCACGTACATGTAAAATAAGACACAGTTTAATAATCACTTTATCATCTGACAAAAGACAAGTTTGGCCAAAGTTCACTGAAACTTAACAATGCTAAGATATTTAACTAACTGTTTTATCAAATCTTCTATAAAAGTTACGTCAATCATAGTCTGCTAAATAAACGATCATTAAGTTAAATTTCGGTGAACTTGTGGCTTCGTAGGAAATGCTTTTTTTTGTAGGTAATGAAGGAAAGATTATACACTCACAGCTTAATAAGAACTTCTTGCTTGTCTCCCAAATGGGTAACACGTGATCAATCTATGTTCTGTTTGATCAACTACTTGGTACAAGTGAACGGAAAGACAGAAATCAAAGAACTATTGTAAATTGCAAAGAAAAAGCTGATTCGAAAAATATTAGCTTTTATACATACGCATTTTCAGTTGTGTTTTTTCCTGGTTTATCTATGAGAGTTTTAATCAACAAGGTGATGGCCGGAAGGGGTTCGACAATAGTACGACTTCGTGTCGGAGTTTTTTCGATGCATATTTAAACTTAAGATTAATATTGTTGACACGGGTTCTTTAAACAAAGGAATACATTTATGTAACTACAGAATGTTAAATCAGAAGCAAAACTTTGAACCTTCTTTAAGCAAACATGGGGTGCAAGTACCGTTCTTTATCGGACATCAAATTCGCTAAAATGCCACAGAATCGATCACAGCGAGTACTGAAAAAATGGCATATTATCGAATTTGACGACCTCAACTGTCAATTTGACGATCGATAAAAGAACGGTACTTGCACTGATGGTATGATAAGTATTGCAAATTCAATAAAAAAATCGTTTGGTATTTATTCACGCATGTTCATCAATCGAAGGAACATCAAAAAACAATAAAAAACAGTCCTTATGCTCTCGAAGGAAAGAGCCTTAGCTACGTGTGGTCTGGAGTTTTGTCGATGCCGATGAGTTCGTCGAACAGTGAGTGGTTTTCAGGGATGAGGTGAGGATCATGGAGCGTGTGTTGCGCGAATTTGAGTACGGCGAGCGCGAGCTGGCCTACTGTCCACTTGCGGTCCACCAGCACGCGGACTACGGTGTCCAGCTGGGGAGAAATGACGTCGTTAGTGAGGTAATTTTTTTGAGTATTTTTTCCTGGAAACCTGGTAAGCTAATATTGGCGGATGACATAGTCCCTTTTGCCCCATCAGCGCCCGAGTGAGCTCATGTTCCGGGTAGGAGGTAGGGCCTCCGAGATAGGGCTTCTAATGACCTGGTCAACACTATAGCAGCACGAAGCGTAAGGTCGAGGTATATTGGCAAGTAATACCTACCTACACTATGTCAATGAGTAGAGAGAAAATAAAGTGATTGGTCTTCGTATAGTCCACGCCTGGAAAAGTTACTGGTCCATATAGACCTCCCCAAATTCTTCCTCTTATCTCCGTCCTGGGCTAGTCAGCAACGTCTAATCTTTATTAAGCGTCCCGAGTTCGTTGCGCACTTCCGAGTCCGGGGGCGACATGGCGTCTGTAGTTACCTTAAAGAGCTGTTCGTTCCCTGCGGTATAGTATATAAGCGCGGGAAGGCCGGCCACGCTGGCGGCCAGCCACTGCAGCAACAGTTTTAGCTGCGGTTGACCACGCTGCCGCCCTCCGCAGCCCCAGTTGCCCGTCGCCACCGGTCGGCTAGATCCGCCGCACACCATCTTGTGAGCCAGCTGGTTCAGCTACAAACAATTTGTGGAAGTGATACACAAAGAACGCCTAGCTGGGTAAGTGGCACGCTTTCTATTAACAATAAAGCCCTCGACACGCGGTGCGACGTGTTTAAAGCTGGTCTTCCACTCGAATTGTGCGGTAGCGTTGGTAATTTCCCATGTACTCCCATGGTCATGCTTCATGGAAATAGTGACAGACTGTGAATTTTGTTGTGCTTATCGTGCAGTTCATTTCCTCGCGGCCAATACTGTGAGGTCGATCAGTCAAAGATCAAAAATCAAATCAGTCAAAAATCAGACAAAATCAGTTTCAAACGCGTCGCAGTGTATGGAGGGCCTAACTAATACTTGGGTTCTGCCGTTTGAATGACATAGATCGCACTTTATTGCGCTCGTCATCCTGGGACATTAGTCTATGCCCAAAAAAATTCGATGACTACTTCGCCATTCATACCGGCGGAATATACAACAGTGTTTGACAGCAGTATATCTGGCAATAAAATTACGACTCAGATGGATTCTCGGAAAAAAGTAAATCATATCACGCTGAAGTTATTAGGTGCCGACAACGGATGGGAGTAAGTGGCATGGTCAAAGGCGCTACTGATGAGTGGATATCCTTGCCTTGAGTATTCCATTACTACCGACATCTCACAACTTTAAAAAATGTTGTGATTCATGTTATGTTGTAACAGAAAGGATTATCAGATGTGCATTTTTTTAAGTGGTGAAAGTGTGCGAGTCCCAATGACATGCGCGCGGATGTTTCGACAGAAAGCGAAGGTATCGTTAGTGAACAGGGGTTCAATTTTAGAATCGCTCGTATGATATTTCGCACGAAAATGCGTCATGTGAAATGGCTTTCGAACGAAACTCTGAAAAAAGTAGCATTCTCGAAATAATCATATCACTCGCTAGCGCAACGAGTTTTTTGAACCATTCGAATTTTCTTTCTATCAATAGAAATTCTTTCATTTCGAATGATATTTTCGTGCGAAATCATACGAGCGATATAAAAATCGAGCCCCTCAGCGTGAGTAGAGATTAGCGACAGACTAGCGCCTGACCTTCGGTTTCTTTAGCTTTACAGTGACCGGTTCACATTCGACTGATTCTTCGATAGTTTCTACTATCATGTTTATCATCCAATTCAATTTTTTCTTTCTAACGTTCGGGTTGGACACTTGCGTGGAGCAAGTTTCTGTGGAGGTGCTCAGAGACCGCGACTCTTCAGATCGCGTCTCGTCGTCAGCGCTTTTTCGTGTGCTCTCTATTATCCCCTCCGGTATTGATTGTTTTACTTTACGTTTCTGTCAAAACATAGCGACTGTGAGTTTTAAAGCCGTGGCAGACCTTCAGCGAAGCTGGAAGATGCAAATTAATATCTACGCTACTTTTGAGATTTGAAGAAGCTTTCACAATCCATTCAAACACATAATTCAAAATCCAATTGGCAAAAAAATTGCATGTGTTGCCGGTCGCCATGACCGATGACAGCAGTGCGAACAATTATTGACGGACACAAACACCAACCTCATGTTCTGTGCAGGTTGTTGGGCTGTGAGTCGACACCTCGCGTGATCCATTCACAAAGAAAGAAAAACAGTTAAAGCCTCCTTCGAATCTTCCGATTCAAAGTTAATCAAGCCCGCCCTAAGGGCCGAGCATTGAGAACAGAGCTTACAGAAATGCAGTTCCAGGCCAGTTTAAAACTAAGAAGGTTTAATTTTGGAACTCTTTTTCATCAACTTCTGTCTAGTATCATTAGCTATAAGTCAAGAGTTTCTCCAAATTTTCTAACTTGTCCAAAAATTAAAATAAAAATGACGAATAAGCAACCAATGAGAACCAAGAGTGCGTCACTATGCCACATGAAGGTGGTGAAAGGTGCTGCGAGGCGATGGACATCACACATTTTGAGCTGTCATTGTTTCCCGATCCGAGCCATGTTGGTAAACAATTTGGGCAAGTTAGATGAAACTGTGTAGGGCTCACCAGTTGAGCGGCGAGCCTGTGCCTGTGCCTCGCGAGCTCGAGGGAGAGCGAGCGAGCGGCGAGGGCGAGGCGCCTCGGCGCAGCGCGGTCTCGCGAGTCTCTCCCCGGGCCGTACAATTCTGCTGCCTCAGCTGCGCCCGCAGCACCCACCGAACTTCCACCGCTTGCCATCGACTCGCTAAGGGTCCGCTTGAGAAGAGAGCCGGCGAACCTGCCAAAATACAATTTATGGAGCCGTGAGGCCCGTGAGTGCAAATAAAAAGTCCTATTTTTTCATTTTTTATTGTCTGATCTGAACATTTTGAACCAAAGTTATATGATTATTTACGGGATATTTACCGTGGTAAGGTTGTGGAATGAACCATTTTGAACCAGTCAAAATATGGCCTGATGCGTCATAAGTAGTTTTACAACTGTTCGATTTCATATGATAAAAGTGTCCCTAATTCTCCAGCATACCTTATCACAGCCAAGTCTCTGGAATCAAGCTCCCGAGCCTTATGTTCCCCTGACTCCGCGTCGACTATGGGGTCGCTCAACCACTGGTTGAATTGCTCGTATACTTCTTCTAGCTCCGAACTATAAGCAGAAATTATTATTAATCGGTACAAAATCTTGATTAAGCATCAAATAATTGCAAGTGAAATTGATTGCAAGCAAGTAATCAAGCAAGCAGCAAGCGATATGATAGCCTTTTGTTTTTTACTAGTTGCAGGATTTAGGACATAACTTACGTGTATTCTGTGCTGAAGCTATACTTGGAGCTGTTTCCAGTTTCCTTCAATCCAGGTGGTCGCCGTCGTGGCGAGGGATCGCCGTTGCTGATGGTTTCCTTCTCCGTCAGGACGAAGCCAACTGAACCGCCTCGTTTTACTCTATATAAGCAAATTTGTATATTAGAGGCATCAAATGAAGTGAGAAAAGGTCTGGGGAAATCTCTTAGGTAATCCCTCAGGAGAAACTCAAAGTGATCGTGTACCTACTTAAATGGGAAGGTGACTTTGTTTTGGAGGTCAAAGTATATTTGAACATTTTGAACCCAAGCTCTTGTTTGCCTATGCCATAGTACCTACTCATAATCTGATAATGAATTATATTGAATTCAGCATTAAGTAATGCCCATAAGTAAAATTAGAGCTATAATTAGATCTCCCTTGATGTATAGGCGATACGGAACGAACACTTAAATAATTCTGAATTCTTGATAATCTTTGATAGGACTCACCTAATGTCATTATCGTTAAGTTCAGCCCCAGATATGCTGATCCCCACAGCATAGCTGGAGCTATCAGTAGACCAGTCACCAGTAGTACTGGTCGTGCAAGAGTTATCTGCCTCTCTTCTCAGAGCCTCCCGCAGTCTTTCGGCAAAGCTCATCCGCCGTTCTTCGGTGGACAGGTCTTTGGAATATTGGAATGAATTTGGTCTCGCACTCTCGCCTCTGCCTTCATCTTCGCTGCCTGTAAGATAGCAAATCAGAATTGGGGTTGATAATGATGTCACAAATACAAAAAAGGTAGTTAACTGATTCAGCCAAGATGTTCTGCACATGAAAAGTGCCGTATAAAGTAAAGATGTTGAAATAGTGTCGAGGTCAGATATTTTCAGTCCGTACGTTGTCGTAACAATAGTTAAATTCGAAGAAAAACATTAAGGTATAAAAGGGTTGCTGGATGGAACTTTAAAAGGTTCACCTGAGGGTCTACTTGATTCGACTATAGGTACAACTGAACTGCGTCAGTATGAAGAATTCTACACCTGTCATCACCTGTCATTCTACATTGATGTCGTTATTATCCTTACCATAATCAAAGCTATCATTGGCACTATGGAATTCGTCATCACTGGAGTTACAGCTGGAGTACAAGCTGTCTTCTTGCGTGTCCATGTTGGTGACTGGTCCGCGGGTCACTGGTAGGCATTCTCCCGATGATCCCAGCACTATGAACTTCCCTCGACGGTTATTTAGCGTTTCAGCGTCAGGAGACAGCCAGCACTTTCGCTTTGATAACTCTACACCTGAAATAATGACAGCAAAAATTGTACATCATCATTTGATTTAGATCATGGATCGTAAATTTATAATGGGTGCGATTTCAAACGAGATTTGGTGTGTGACATTCTTTAAATAATGTGGCTTGTTTCGTAAGCTCGACTAAATGCTTTATCCAAGGACTGTGTGTCGTATGTAATCTTCTAAAAGACGTCTTTAACGCGCAAACGCGAATTCGTAAACGCGTCAAATATTATTTGATGATCTATTTCAGCCTAATTCTCAACGTTTGGTAGAAATTTAGTGTCTGGGTACACCTTGGTTTGGTGATTAATTTGCTTTGGGGTTTGGTAATGATGATGATCATGTCTTTTAAGCTGATTTTGCAAAAGGAGATCTTTTGTTAGTTATCAGTTAGTGATGTGTCTTTGCATGGCAAATTGATTTGTAACTGGCTCTGAAAAAGTAACTTTTGTATCTGGTCAGTAAATTATACTCACTAGGGTCGTTGAGGTTGAGCGTGGCTGCGCAGTAGTTGTGAGGCGAGGGGCTCCTGCTGTTGAAGCTATTGAGCGTGCTGCAAGACGAGGCCTGCTTTACCACCACCGTCGCCTCCACCTCGGGCGGCGTATGGCTGAACGACTCGCCTGGACAAGAACAAACTAATTTTACCTCAAAAAATTCGAAATCCCGAATATAAGGGGCCATGATTGAACCCCTGTTGTCGAAGAAATAGAATACAGCATCCTACTTGTTGCTAAGAGCCTAACAAGAGACCTCTGAGCTCGGTGCAGCCGGTAAAGTTGAAGGGCGGTCGAATCTATAGAGTTTTTAACCATCAACATGAATGAGATGTGTTTTCATTCACTAACATTAAAAAGAATAATAAAAAAGATAGAATCTGTGAGATCTGGGTGATTAAGAATGAACTTTTATATTCCTTATAAAAAGTAGATGAAGATGTCATTAAGATATATGCTAAATGCAATCTCAAATAAAAATTCAAAAGGGGAATTTTACTTTTTTTATCAAATCTGTGCAGAGAGCCTGGAATGTTTTTATTCTCAGGCACTATAAAATATTTCTGAAGTTCTTACCTATAGGTGAAAGTCGCCGTTCATGCCTGGCGCTGTCTTTGCTCTTCATAGGCGACTGCTGGAAAGCGAGGAGGCACTTGTTTAGCTCTCGAAGCACGTTGTCTTCTTCCCACTGCGCTAGCGGCAGTTTGCTGTAGTCTTCTGCATCCATTAGACATACTGTCACCTGGAACATAAAGCATTATAAAAACTCTAGTACTCATTTTTTTAGGTGAAGCATATTGCAGTTAGCGGAACACAGTATTTGTAGCTTAGGTGGCTAGGCGAAGTGATTACAGGTAAAGTAAGGACGTGACAGTGTAGTCATACCGTTTTCGGCTCTTCCAGTAGTTCTGTCTTGGTTTTTTGCTTCTTATCGCAGATCCTGCTGAATGCCCTCACGCCTTCGACCTTTAGCACCTCATTGTCCTCCAATGCCTCAACCGACAGCATCGCTGGGAGAAGCTCGGGCATCATGAACATTGACAGGGACTCCTGAAAATAAAATTTTAAAGATAGAGACTGGAAAGCGATATATATTTAAATAACTATTGTCTCAACTAGTTCGGTGCAATCCAGCCCTTGGATGAACAAACCAGAGTCCAGTCTATTGTGACACTTGTTAGAGTAAATGGATCCGACCGAGCTGGACTAGTTCTGAGATGCCTCCCTAGTAACATGCATAATTGTTGGATGCATTCCAGCTTGTCTTCGACTGTTGGCGATTGTTTTTGCACCCTCGTTAGTCAAGGACGCTCCATAGAGTAGACACGCCATAAAGTAACAATCTGGGATCCGTTTGCGGCACATTGACCATGTTTGCATAGGCACCTGCCGCACATCGGACATCGCACACATTCTATATCCACTCTCTAATAATTATTGCGAATAGTACGTAATCTAAGTCGTACGTTAAAGTTGTTTTTGTCTTATGTATGTAATTTCTGGTGTGAACTATGTCTATCTAATCTCCGTTTACCTGTGATTCCCCGTCAATGAGCGTGTCTCCTCCAAGCCTGCTGGACGCGAAGCATATCCTGATGGCATCGTCGTTCTCGCACCGCTCAGGCCTGCCCTCGTGCCTCACTAGAAGCTTGCACAGCGGTAGGGTGCATTCCAGCCAGTCTTCTACTGTTAGCCATTGCTTGGCGGTCATCACCTGGCATTATTTAGGCATCATTAAAATAGGTTCGAAACATGCACTAAATGAACGGGCATAGTATGTCTACTACGTTTATCGCTTTCTGACATCTCATACAAAGATGACGACTTTGTCTAACAAAGCGTCTAGCAAATTATATCCCATACAAATAAATACGTTTGATCTAGCAATTCCTCTTTACAAAGATACAGCCAATGCTTCCAATTTGACGTAAAAAGGTAGGGGGAGTCCGGGAGAGTATACCCGCTCTCTTTTTATACTAATTTTTTTTCTAAAATATATATTGCTATTTTCAATTAATTATATGTCACTTGTCACGAGTCTTATTGGCAACTGCTATTTTATTCGCTCTGCAAATATTTTACCATTAATGTGGTCAATAGTTATGACCCCCGTATAGAAACTACATAGTTTTGTAGCCGATGTAAACCCGCGTGTAGTGGTGGTTACTGTGTAAAAATCCGTGAAGGCCTGACTAAGTTACAAGTGATTGTTTTTGTGAATTTTTAAAATATATCGTAACTATACTGCCAGCGGCCGCCGCGTGTCACACGAGCCGACCTGGCGTGTGAGTCATCACACACCGCGCTCGCTACCTGCCGCTCGCCGCCTCCCGCCGCACCGACCGACCGTGCCGCACCCCACCACACCACTCAGCTGCACTCCTGTTTTGTTTACATTTCCTGCTAGCGCGCTGTGTCCAAACATTGCCATGAATTGCGCTGGCTGTCGCAGCATTATCATTGATGAGGATGAGCTCTTGCGTTGTACGAATGATGACTGCGGTAAATTTTACCACCTTTTATGTACCGGTGGGAAAAAGATATCGGAAGAACTCCTTGAAGTTTGGGTATGCCCCGAATGCTCTTGTGCGTCAAAAAAAGGTGGTGACAACAGTACGACCCCAGTCGGCTTCTCCAAAAGAATTCGCGATCCAAACGTGACACACCGGAACAAACCGACCTCACCGACTTCGCAGGACTCTAACGTGACAATTAGAAAAAAAAAACGTTGTTAACAACTACTATGGATTGCAAGGCTAGCGATAGTGAGCAGTCCTCTCTCCAGCCACATCACAACAAACAGCCAGGTACATTTACAACTACTACAAATTCAACTAACAATGAACAAGAACTGGCCATGGAAATACGGAGATTACGTTTCGAGTTGGCTACTGTAAAAACGCACCTAACCCACACTGTATCGCTTTTAACGACTTACGATACCAAATTAGAAAATTACGATGCCAAACTGGTTGATCATACAGCCTCACTAAATCTCTATGAAGTCAAACTAGCCAATTATGCCTCTGAAGTGAAGATGTTACATGCTAAGTTAGGAAATTACGAAAATCTGGACGTCAAGGAGAAACAAGAAAGGCCTGTATCATCATCATCGACATCAACGCAGACGTCGGCCGAGCCTCCACTCCCGTTCGATACTCAACACCTGCAGTTAGTACTGCCTGTAGCCCCTAAACCGATGGTGACCCAACACACACTTACAGAAGCAAGCCAGACTATCCAGCTAGCACTACCACATGTTCATAACGTGCCCGGTGAACAGCTAGAGCTGCCTGTGCAATTGCAGCAGCCTGCCTCCACACAACGACACCTGGACACCTCTTCAGCTTTGAACGTCCCCAGGAAAAAGTCTTATACGAGCGAGATGAGCCCACGTAACCCGCCGCGCACAGGTGGGCGCAAGCTAGCACACGTAAATACACCCAGCGTTCGGACTCAAAACCAGGCGGAACTATCCTCAGCATCCAATAATGGCTTGACCCAGAATTATAGCATTTCAGCTGCAGACACTTGGACGGAGGTCAGAAGCCAAAGCCGTCACCAAGGTGGTTCACTTTGTGGCACAGCCAATTCCTCTGTTACGTCCCTGAAAGCGGTTGAGGCAAAGAAGCATATCCATCTGTGGAATATGGTGTCTGGATCTGAGGCGATTCGAGAATACCTTCGACATTTGTGTCCTTCTGGCGTATGTACAGTTGATGAGCTCACACCTAAAGGTAGCTATAAATCCTTTAAACTTGGCATTCCAGCAGCGTACTATGAGACATGCCTATCTGCCAGTGTTTGGCCAATGAACGCTAGAATAAAGGCTTGGGTCAACTTAAGGCCACCGAAGAAACCGGCGTATTCTCTGACTTCTACTGGGGAAACAGCTGCTGTTATACGGCCCTCTCATGGCTCATTCAGCGCCGCTACTAAGGAAAACCACTCTCTGAACCTGCAGCCCTTTCGTGGATGGACATCGGGAGCAGCCACGCCGAACAGCTAACTGGCCTCCCCTCAGAGAAGAAACAGAAAATAAGAAAACTTCCTGTTTGAATGTTTTTTATCAAAACGTGCGAGGTTTAAAAACCAAACTGAAACTATGGAGAAATAGTCTTGCCTCGTCAGAGCACAACCTGGTTGCAGTGACTGAGACCTTTCTCGATACGTCCGTGGAGGATCCAGAGCTCACTAGTGAGGGATGGAGTATACTTCGACGCGACAGGAAGACTCCATGCGGTGGTGTACTACTGGCAGCACGTGCACCTATCGTACTTCGTCGGCTAACCTCGTCAGAAACAGATTGTGGGGAAGATTTATGGGCAAGCTTTGACTGGCAGGGCCGTAAATTCTATGTAGGTGTTATTTATATTCGTCCCCGGGCCACGGAGAGCGACTATATGCGTTGGTTCTGCAAGGTGGAAAGTTTCATTAATGATGTTAAGGGTAATGTTCTCATCTTTGGAGATATCAACTTAAATAGTGCAACTGAGTCTGTTTGTAATTATTACTGTTACTTTAAGTCATTTTGTAACTTGTCAGAGAAGAATGATGTGCTAAACTCGTACAATAGTATACTGGATGTAGTCTTGGTTCAGGAGACAGGTGGAGTGCGTGAGGTACGTGTCGCTTCTGTAGATGGTTTCGTAAGTCCCGATCCTTTTCATCCTCCCCTAGACGTAGGCATACTCATTGAGACAAAATGCCAATCGAATCCTGTAGAACCTAGTAATATCGATCCCAGCAAGGACTGGAACTTTAATAAGTGTGACTATGTACTTTTGTTTGACCTTCTATCTGAATCTTCTTGGTGTGAAGTGCTCAAGTCAAATGACGTGCAATTTTGCACCGACCAATTTTATGACACTATTTATAATATTTTTGACATATGTGTTCCTAGGAAGCACCGGAAAGAAACGTCGTGTAATCGGTATCCCGTATGGTTCACCAATGACATTATCCAAGATATCAAACGGAAATTAAAACTGCATCACCAATGGAGACAAAGCAGGTCCGCGGAATGTTACAAAGCTTTCTCTGACCTTAGAACATCTCTAAAATCGCGTATAGCAACAGCCTACGACTCCTATTTGATAAATATCGAGGATAATCTATCATCAAATCCTCGAGGCTTCTGGCAGCATATTTCTAGGCTGCGTTCTAAAGGAGGCTTTGAGCCCTCTGTAACGTATAACGGCGCATCTTTCAGTGGTGTTGGAGCGTCGGGGGCTTTTGCTGAGTTCTTTTCAAGTGTGTTCCTACCTGATGCCCCACAACTTGATGCGGAGCGTATAAATCAGTTAGATAGTAGCCATTACAGTAATTATATTAACATACCTCGTATAACGTCTGAGGAAGTGGCATCTAGCATTAAATATCTCAAACCTAATAGTTCGGTTGGCCCAGATTGCGTTCCTCCCTGGTTTCTGAAGCAAGGCTCAAAAGGCCTTGTGCAACCACTCTGTCATATATTCAACTTGGCCTTGACTTCTGGCATCTATCCAACACAATGGAAATTATCTAGAGTGATGCCTATTCCCAAAAACTCTGACAAATCATCCGTTGAAGAATACCGGCCTATTGCCATTTTATCTTCACCAGCTAAAGTATTTGAAAGAATTATTCACAAAGAGGTGTATAGGCAGGTAGAACCGCTCCTGAGCAATGAACAGCACGGCTTTAGGAAAAAAAGATCTGTTGACACCAACTTGTTGGAAACTGTCGACTTTATATCAGCCAGCCTGGATCGGGGTAGTCAGGTCGATATTCTTTACTTCGACTTTCGCAAAGCGTTTGACCGGGTTAACAACGACAACCTGCTCAAGAAGTTAAGTGCTCTGGGTTTTGCTCCGGGCTTGCTTAAACTAATTGCTGACCTTCTCAGGGATCGACAACAATTTGTTAGACTAGGCATGTATGAGTCAAGGTGGTATCATACACGGTCTGGAGTTAGTCAAGGGTCTATCTTTGGACCTCTCCTTTTTATACTAATGATTAACGATCTCCCCTCCGTTATCAGGTACTGTAAGTGCCTCCTGTATGCAGATGACCTAAAGTTAATCATGGAAATAAATTCGGTAGATGACTGCCTGAATCTCCAGCGAGACATTGACGCTATTTACGAATGGAGTGTAGCTAACAAGATGGAATTCAACCCATCCAAATGTCAAGTCATGACTTTCACGCGAAAGAGGCAACCGATTCCGTTTTGTTACAAGTTGGACTCTCACGAGATTGCCAGATCCACCTCCGTGAAGGACTTAGGTGTTACCTTCGATGCAAAATTGACTTTTAATGATCACATTGCAAACGTAGCCAAGGAATCGTACAGGAGGTTGGGATTTGTTATGAGAAATTCCAAGGACTTTAAAGAGACTCATGTTATTAGGTTAATTTTTGAAACCCTTGTGCGCAGTAAACTCGAGGCCAGCTCGTGTGTCTGGAATCCGCATGAGGGTGCCTACATTCTCCTCCTTGAAAAGGTCCAGAAGGCTTTCCTTCGCTTTCTATACAAACGTTTGTTTGCTTACTATCCCTACCTCTACCCAACTGACTTTCTTCTAGGTTGCCTAGGTTACAACTCCCTGGAGGTCCGGCGCGACAAAAACCAAATGATGGTAATGTGCAAGATCCTCCGTGGCAAGATTGATGCACCAAACCTCTTCAATGACCTGGCGCGGCTGGTGGTCCCGGACCCCAGTAACTGCCCCCGACGCAAGAACCATCGTTTGTTCGCTGTTCCTCCCTGTCGTACTATCGCGCGTGGTGCTTCACCTATCCCGCACGTTCTCAATGCGCTTAACCGTCTCCTGGCCATGACACCTGAGTGTGATCTGTTTGCGGATGGATGGAAGGATGTGTGTTTTGAGTGTTTGAGATTCTGTGAGAGAAAGACGTGCAAGGTGTATGATATGTGTGATATGAATGAACTTATGACATAATTTTACAAATGTTGTACACATTTATTTCTTTGATTATTTTATTTTTATATAATATTGACTAGTTTTTACTAACTTAAATGACATTATTCGTACCTGAATATTTAAAATAATTTTTAATTGATTTAGAATTTTTAAGTACCTACCTAATGTAATTATATTATGTTATGACATTTTAATTTGTTAATTTTGTAGGTTATAATTTTTCATAACTGTGTCTCTTTAGTGTAATTGGTGTATAACCGTGCTAAATGAATAAACAAATACAAATACAAATATGTTATGCTGCATTATTTGGCTATGTTTTTTCTTAAGAACGTTTAATATAACTTCAGTTTCGTTATGCCGATATTAACGAATTTTCTTAAAATGATATTTGGCTAATTTCTCCCGCCTAAGTGGGAGACTTGACCCCCGAAGTAGGGAGCTTCCACTAAGACTATAAGCAGTGGCTATTGTCTCCCCCTGATAAGCTGTCCCGGACTCGCTACCTAATGTTGCTCTTTATTATTCTGTGCTAATACTAGATCAAACTTTTTTTTTTGTGTGGGATATAATTTGATAGACGCTTTACAAAGTTAAGTCATCAACTTTGTATGAGCTGTAGCGATTAACAATAATGGATACTATACATTATGTTAATCCTAATTGGATAAACTATATATAGTTGTGGAAAACAGCACGCACGACACGCACCACGCGTATGTGCATTTTACAATCATCAAATTGGTCCTCGATTTGTTATGGTTAGATGTTCACAATAGTCTTCATTGTACATATTTGAAACTATAACAACAACATCACTAGTCGCCACAAAATAGAATAGTTGGCTTGACAAAGAAAATGACGCTATTTTTCAGTCTACGTAAAAAGTTGTTGAAAGTATCTGAGAGTTTTATGGCCACAAAATAATTAATTTACCCATCTATGAAATAAATCCGTTAAATTGCTATTTGAAGCAAAGTAATACGCAATCAAAAAGTCTGATCATCCTAATTTTATTTGCCTTTTCAAAGTCACTCAAGTGCTTAGATACAAAGCTGATTGGAATGCAAATAAAATTTGCGAAAATATGCAAACATTCTTTGAAACAATAATAAAACGGCATCTATAGCAGTACTTATATACCTACGCCTAGTCTTCATTTATCTGAAATGCCATTGCCCTGGCTTGGCTTGTAACCGCCGCCGTAGCAGAGATTAAATAATAGTTTCTACGTGACCCATAGCCTTGTTATGACCGCTACGTAGCTATTGACGTCAGCAGTTGCGCTACGAGTGCTACGAGCGCTACGTTTCATGCAATCATAGCGTAGTAGCTATTGCATCACTATACTCTGGTTATCGCATTATTCAAATAAAAAGTATTCAGTATACTGTACAACCTATGTCTAACCGAAATACAAATCCATTCAACCCTACAGACTAGAGTGGTAGATACTAGATTCTAATTAAAAAAAACTGTACAGATGTGTCACCTACGTGGAATACACCACACACTATCGATTTAACCTGATTTGTGACACTCAAACTAACGCATTTATGATCTGTGTCGTATTTTATCAGTTCGAACTCACCTTTCGACTCAATTTGACAGATCCTTCATTGTTATTCTTATCTAGCCACTCGAAATAGTGGAGCAAGCTTTTTAATTTGCTCCTTTGCGATTTTCTGAAAACAACCGATAGAAAAATTAATAAAATTCAATTGATTTAATAAAAGTAATTTGTAACAGTAGGTAGGCATTTATTATGTAGGTAGTAAATTGAAGAACCAAACCTTCACGACTCTCTACGAAATTGTTGCTAGAGTAGGTAATTGGTGGTCATTGATAGATTAGATATTATATAATGTTGGTGGGCAATTTAAGTCTCATTATTATGACGTGCGTACAATATTTAGGTGTAAAGAAGTTACGTACGTAGTTGGTTACGTTTTCCCACTAAAAAGAGGCGAATGCGCAGAGGCTATGCAAACATTTATAAACAAAAAAATAATTGACATTTCCAGGTGCTGTCCTATGTGATTGCCTCATAATAAAATTTGTACAAGCATCATAGATGTACCTAATACTTAAGATATAATTATTACGTCCACGGTCCATGAGTACAAGTCATAGTCATGAGTAATAGTCATCTGGAAATGGTTTTTTCCGTAGTTTGGTTGCTAGGCAACGTTTTAATGAAATGTAGGTAAATAAATATTTACGTAAATGTTTACGTGAACATCAATGCAATGTTTCAGAAAAGTACTATACAAGCCTTATAGCGGTAATTGAGCGTTTATGGACTCACGTATGCTGAGGCCTTACGGCTAGCTGCTTAAAGCAAACTAATTTAAGTGATGAAAAAATTTTGCGCGACCGTAAATCGTAACTGTGCGTGTTAAGGTTCACGTTCGCGTGATTTCCCGAACTGGAAAATAGTTTTTCGGTTTTAACGTAGTTTGAGAACGCGTAAGACGGCCTCTGGCCCGAGGCCCCTGGCCTCGGCTACGTTTTGGCCCATATATTTAGTTCGTCCATAAATGCTTCTGTTGTAGGCAGTAATGTAAGAGTTAGAATTTCTACAAACCTATGTAAATTCTTAAAAAAATGTGTAAAATTGAAGTCTTGTAGCGTCGGATGTGTTTTGAGCGTCCTCTTCGGGAAGGTTGAGAAGAATGCGTGAGCAACTAGTGATGACACGAAATTGTAGTCTAACTCTGTTACGTCGCCTGAAAAATAAACAGGAATTGAACATAAAAATACTACTATAAAAATTTATTAAAAAAAGTTGGCAGACTCGGGACGCCCGGTAGATGTGAAACATGACGGCATGAGAGCGTCATATCGTTAGCAGTCATGGCATACAAGTCAGATTTACCACTGCCAAGGCGAGCCTATTGATGTTTCACGTAAAAAATTGCGATTTTCATTACCATGGCGACATCTCCTTTGTAAATTACAGCTGTTTGTGTTCAGAATAGTGTAAAATAAAATAATCTGAAACTAGAACAAAATAGTAATTTTCAAGCTACTTCAAAGTTGTGTGAAAATTAAGCGATGCATATGGTGTTTGAATGTGCTGATGTCATGATATCCTTAGGTAGGTCTTGGAGTTTTGGCGCCAACGTGAAAAAGACAATGAATCCAATAATAATAACAAAAAAGAGAACGATCTATATGTATATATATATATATGTATGTAACATATAAATATAATAGCATATAATAACATATTTTTGAATGTTAATGTAATATTGGTGGATTATTATGAGGTGGCAACCAACAGGCGTGTAGGTGGTAAAACGCCGAATTATCCGCGATTAAAAAAAGTGTCCTGAACGTGCTCGAGCGTAGGTAAGTGATCATCTAACGGCGCGAAACATGTTTCTTCGTATTGTTTACAAAACTCCATAGAAACCGCTTGTAAAGCCTCCACTACTTTACTAGGCTATGACTTTGACTTAATTGTGACTTACTATGCTTGACTATATGATTGTGACTAGGATTAGTTTGACGATATCTAATAAAACTTGAATATATTTAAATTCTTGACACTGCGGCAAATGCACAAGACGTGGGATGCTAAAATCAGGGGTGGATCCAGGATTTCATTCTGCCAAGGTTCGAAGGAATCAAATCGAAAAATTGAGTCAAATGTATGGAATTGCTAGGTATTTTGGGGGGGGGGGGGGCATGGCCCCCGGATCCGCCAATGCCCAAAATCCTCTCAAGAGGAAAGAAAAAAGGAGTATTCTACATCGATGTTGGCAGAATGCACATCAAGCCGTGTGACGTCAAGAACAAGAAAAGTTGGCTCACTTTGCTGCTGCAAGCTGAACATAAGTCCTTTAGGCGGCCGCCACTTCTTGAGATGCAGTGCGCGCTGCACCATGATGCGGGTGGTGTTGTCCAGAAAGTGGCGCTGCTCCTCTTCAGATAGCTCTTCGGCGAGGAACGACTCTAGCCCCTTCAGCAGCTCGGGGTCCTTAATGTCGTCCTCGGGCTCGATGCCTATGCTGTAGGATTAGGAGAAATATAGCTTTGTCCACTGCAACATTAACTACCTACTAACTACATTCCAAACTATAGGCAGAAACTGAATGCAGAGTTGAAACCCGAGCCTGATGGCGTACAACGGAAAAGGCGCTCGTCAGCTGCCAAAAGTAGGCTTATGGTGATGCTTCGTTTACACTACAATACTTATTTGTAGATGTGAAAGTACCTACCTTGCGACGCTAGCACGGCACGAATGCGTTGTTTGCGTGATTCGGAACGCGACCCATTTGTCTGTCTGGCCCTTCGTTTCTTTTAATTATGGCAACTAAAGGTTTGGTAAGGAAGTATTTGTATAATACACGTAGGTATACACTTTTTACCACGGGAAAACTGGAAAATCGTGAGTAAAACCGCGAGGAGCTGCTAGCAATGAGCAAGACTTGGAGAGCAGCCTCAGTAATCTATGCTCTATATGAGTCTGTGATAAAAAAATCTTGTATGAAATGGACGTAGATTGACGTAGTTGTAGACTCCTATTTTGCTATCTTTATAATATACAGTACGTATATTTTGCTCGGTGCAAAAGTTGTTAGTTGTTGTTGCCTATGCCTTGTGCCATGTTACTTCAATAAAAAATCAATACCTACTTATGTAGGTAAGTAAGTTCATAAGTTAGTATTCTTAGTTAGGTTCTTTTTTTAATTATTTTTTTCGTAAAATAGAAAACTACCTGAATAGTTATCTACTAATAAAGACTCACTTGCACATGTCATGTATTTTCAACATGCTGGCGGTAAGCTTTGCCGGAGCTGAAGCCAACAGAAGATGCTTCAAGTGCCGTTGCACCGAAGTCCACCAAGGTAGGTCACAAGGAAGCATTACAAGCGCCATTCTGTGGAGCAATACATAATTATAATAAAAAAATAAAAAAAAATTATTACCGTAAACGATAATTCAAACAAACAGCTATTTCTATTACAAAACATACAAATACCATGGCAAATAACAACTGGTAGCTCAAAATATATAATTATAACTTTATATTATATTAAAACCTTTTGAAATTTCGCGGTAATTTTAACGTTACTGAGTCACGCAGATAGTATTCGTAGTAAATTTTACGATATCAAATTATTATCATTATTACGATATTCATTTAATAACATAGCTTGATTAACAGGACCTATCTACAATATAACATGATTTATTTAGTTGGCAGCCGTGTTTAGAAACTAGGGCACTTCAGTCGTGAGCAAAAGCAAAATGTCGATACGAATGGGAACGGAACGCTTTCATTAGCATTTGACTTTTTCACGACAGCGCGCGAGCGAATTTGATTTTTTTATCTGTGTGATTTGTACTTTGCACTGGGAAATGTGGGTGTCTATAATGTACAACATGATATTTGCCGACACGATATTCCACGGCATGATAATGTACAGCATGATAATTGGTGTACATGTACATCGAATATCATGCTGTACAATCCATGTCGTACAATACTGGCCGTCAATTATCGGCTCGTGTCTATTAAGTACGGCAAGGAATGCACAGCCAGGATTGTACAGGCAATAATCCGTGTACGTGGGAAAAGTCCACGTTTTATCGGGCTGTACATTATTGTGCCGTACATTATCATGTCGTGCAATACGGGCCGTGTTTTGACGAAACGGGCCGAAAATGTACGACCAATAATGTACAACATGATAAAAGGTGGCATCGCCCGTATTGGCTAATATTCCTGAAATGTCTCTGCTCTTATTGGCTGTTGAGTCTATGACGTCTGTCGATTCCATGCTTCGTTTGAACAAGATAGTGTAAGATAGTCACAGATAAAAAATATGAGAACCATCAAAACTTTTTGATGGTGACGCGGAGTGAGGAGTACAACTGTGTTACATCTGTCACTCATTTCGAACCTAACCAACTCAAGTCTGACTCCAGGTGGGCTCCCGCCAGAAGCTCTTGCGGTCGCCCCTGAGTATCGCTTCGCCACACTCGACCTTCGCTTCACTACGGAGGTCACCGGCTCGCTTCGCTCGCCACCTCCCCCCTTCGCTCCGCTCGGTCTCGTATGGCTCGCTCTCACTCAGGACCTCCCTAGAGCTTCTGGCTGCCGCGCTTTTTATATACACTCTAGGGGTAGGGACCACAAGACTAGGTGGAGTCGGGGTGCTCTGTGTCGGTTCTGTGGCCCATTTCGAACCTAACATACTCAAGTCAGAGTGCTCTGTGTCGGATCTGTCACTAATTTCTACCTAACACACTCGAGGTGGAGTCCGATGTCCAAGTCTAAAGGAAGCTTCAGATTTGAATTTTTATGGTCACCAATTATCGTGCTGTACAATATTGGGGTGTGCATTATTGAATCGTGTCAATAATGTACGGCATAATATTGTACGCCACAATATTGCACAGCTTGATAATTCGTGTACTTGTACATCAAATATCATGCTGTACATTATTGTGTGTGCATTATTGGTCCGACCTGATAATGTACGGCATGATAATGCACGACACGATATTGTACAACATGATATTCCATGTACATGTACACCAATTATCATGCTGTGCATTATTATGCCGTACAATATCATGGTGTACATTATCTGTGTCGTACATTATTGCCTCCCGGAAATGTTATCGTTTATTTAGTTTATATTTTATTTTAATGAATGTACATCGATTTGTGCCAATGAAATCAAGGATAAGTTAATCCCAATGATCACGGACCAATTTGCTGTTATGTAAGAGGATACTTCGATTTATTATTTGATAAAACAGTGTTACGAAACATCGCACCGTATTGCGTACTGATAAGGTAATTTTAATTATTTTTATCATTGCCTAATAAGCACTTAACGGTGCAGTGGAATCCAATTGTCGCTGTTTCTGATTTAACTCATACTCAATGTGTGTATGTAGCCATAATACGGTTTTATATCGATAAGTAATCTACGAGTTGTTGATAACGAAAGAGCAAAGGTCGTCGCACAAAAATGACTGTGAAACTTCTTAAAGCGCTGATCCTGGGCGCTCCAGCGTCAGGAAAGGGAACAATATCCTCGCGGATAGTGAAAAAGTACAACATAGAACACGTATCCAGTGGAGATAGGCTCAGAGACCATATACAAAAACAATCCGACCTTGGCAAAGAAGTAAAAAAATACTTAAACGAAGGGCAACTAGTTCCTGACAATGTGATGATAAAGTTCATGAATACTGAGCTTAATAAAGTAAAAAATAAGCCTTGGCTTTTGGACGGTTTTCCTAGAACTGTTGGTCAAGCCGATGCACTGTGGCAAGTCCAGGCGGTGGACGTAGTACTGAACTTAGATGTGCCATTTGATGTTATTATTGATCGAGTGAAGAACCGTTGGGTGCACTTGCCTTCGGGGAGAGTTTACAATATCGACTTCAACACTCCTAAAGTTGAAGGGAAAGACGACATTACTGGAGATGATTTGGTTCAGCGACCAGATGACAAACCTGAAGCGGTCAAAAATCGACTAGAAATCTATGAAAGTGTAACAAGACCGGTTATAGAATTTTATAAAAAAAAGGGAATATTGAAAGAGTTTCACGGACGCACCTCAGATGAAATCTGGCCCAAAGTTACGTCTTACTTGGACGATGTATTTAAAAAGTAGCCTCGTTTACCATTACTTAGTTATTAAGAGGGATGTGGTGCTAGTTAGTCTGTAAGGATACATTTTTGTAATAATATTGCACAAAATGAATTACACAAGAAATATAAACATTTGTAATAAAAAAATCAAATCCACAAAAAAAATATTGAATCGTGTACTTTTTGATGAGCTGATTTTTGCATGAGCGATGATCGCCGAGCGGAAGCATGTGCGCTTTACAATCTAACGGGGCCTGGTTCGGTCCTCGGCCCTGCAACAATGACTTATTTGGTACTAAAATAAATTATGTGCAGTTTTGATGCCATCGGTCAACAACTGTGAAGGAAAAACATTGTGAGGAAACCTATCCTCTCTCTCTGTGTCCCAGGCAGTGGGAACATGATAGGCTGATTATGATGATGAGTTTTTGACATGTTTTCTCTATCATTTAGATGTGTATATAAATAGAAGTTTGGCAGTTAATCAATTTTAGAGGCATGTTTTATGATGTGAGTTTATGGTATTGATATCTGATACTTGGGTAGAGTGAGTAGATGAAGATGAATTAAAAAAAGTGCTTTACATTTTATTTTCTCATGAAAATTTGCAGGTAAATAGTTCAATCTAGTCTAATTTTTAAGTTACAGTCAAGCAAAATGGTTATGTCTCGAGGTCATAGTTTGGGGTAAAAAACTTCGTTATAACAATGTATAATTTAGATTGCAACAAAATAGACTAACTACTTAAATGCACAGATTATCTTAACAGTTATAGTGGCTTTAGTCTATTGTTTTCAATATTTTTGTAGGCTGACCTGGGACCATAGTGTATTAAGCTTTTTAGATGGTAAAAATAGCTAAATTAATTTATGGTGCTGTTTTCAATGCAAGGTTTTACATAAATTTTTTTTTTTAATTTCTAGTGTGCACTTTACCCTTGTATTAATATTATGCTTTGTTTTTTACCACTGTTTATTTTGTCCCTAATGAGCCGTATACCAGCCTCTGCCTACTCAGCACTACCTCCAATCGTTGCAAATAAGTAGCATTGTCAAGAGCTGTATCAAAATTGTTCATATACAGGGTTATGCATATAGACTGTACTAAGCCGAAAGCAGATTATTGTACTCATCATTATGAACATTATTATGAAATCGCGAAAACAAAACAGCTGTTTCATACATTTTGTCGAGTGTCAATGCAATGACTGTTTTTTAAGGACCAGCTGATATTTTTTTCGCGATTTTAGGGTTAGTCCCGTAGTAAAAGTTGCTCATAATTATAAGTACAATGACCTTTCGGCTTAGTACATATACGTAACCCTGTATATTTTATTGTAAAATGTGATGCATAATTTTTTTATATTATTGATGGTTTTAAGTTATCATTTTGTTGAGCATAATCATGTTTTTTTTTTTTATTGTTGAAAACTATTATTTTTAATTGTTCTGATGAAATAATGAACAAGTCACAAATAATTGTAGTCTTCCTAAAATACTTTACAAAATGCACATATACATTATTAAATAATTAGCTATTAGAAATTAAGTGTCTTATATGGACTCACTTATACATCAACGTATTATATAAAATATTTATGCAAAAAAAAAAACCTTAGCCATATATCACGCAAAGACTAGTTGTAGCTTTAAGAGGTGTTTAGAATGAAAATATTTACATATATTAATTTTTAAGTAGTTGTTTTACTTTTATCTATTTAACAGTTGAGTTATGTACCTAGATATTTAGACTGAAATAAATGTTGTCACTGTTAAAGACGTATTTTGTTTTATCTTAAAAATACTGAGAGCTACAAGATAATTAACGGCCTTACTTATAAACGTTACTTAAGTTAAGCAATGCTTAAAATTCCTGTCTCGTTTTCATGTGTGAGAATTTCCGTCAGCGAGAAGTTAACAGAACAATTTTTAAGCATTGGTAAACTTAAGTAACTTTTATAAGTAAGACCGTAAATGTTTAACTGTTTTGACAAATCTTTCATAAGTAAAACGTCAGTTTAAAAAATTGTTATCATGTTAAATTTTGGTGGACCTAAAAAGGTACAGCGCCGGTCTGCTGAAATTCATGTAAACTTAACGCGATTAACGGCCTTGGTAAAAATCGTTAGTTATTACAGTTATATGATTATTAACGGGTTATTTACCGTGATAAGATTGTGGGTGGAGCTGAACATGGTGCATGTAACTGCGCCGAAATATCGGGAGTTCACCCACAATCTTATCACGGTAAATATTACGTTAATAATCATATAACTATAGCTAACTGTGATAGTTGGAAACAGTGTTTTACGTTAGTTATTGTTCTATCACGTCCCTGACGGAAACTCTCACACGCGTAAAAGAGACGGCAATATCAGCAATAATAACTAACATTTCTTAGTATGGCAGTAAATAATATATAACCACCTGTTTTTGTCAGTTCATCCAAAAAAAAAGACATTAAAAAGTTTGGTAAATATTAGCCCATGTTCATCAAACTGAACAAGACAACCGTCACTCCAAAAGTAACTATTTTATATAATCGCGTATAGATCGGCGTTTGACTACCAACTCGCCTGTTGGTAAGTGTAAAGTGACGATGTGGTCGAAGATGAAGCACGCAGACTTAGAATATACCTATTCCCTCGCCTTGAAAAGCCACAGATTATATCTCCCAGGAAACAAGGAACGAAGGGAGGTTGTTCCAGTCCTTGGCCGTCTTCATTATCTACGGTTATTAACGCTTGTCTTTGAATAAATTGCGAAAAGCGGTTGCTTAAAGTAATTAATTGTCAACATAAGAAAGTTTTTTTGGCCATGAACGGTTTTATCTTGGAAAAACCGCCAGAAAATCTTTTCATACAGATCGTATGCATGAAGCTTCTGAATTATTTGCGTGCGTTCGGTATATTATTTCAATACCTAGTGAAAAAGTGAAAATAAATGTCTAGTAAAGCTTATTCTATTTAAGATTAAAATGTAGTTATTGTTTAAATTTCACACTTATTATAATTATATTTCATGGTTACTCAGTTCTTATTTGTTTACCTTTAATTTGTTCTCGTACTCTCATTCGACGTTATGTGCTTTTACAAGCGGACTTTCGCGATCGTAAAAAAGTTTCAGTTATAATGTCTCTCAATTCTGCGAATATTTCAGTAACTCCCTATAATCATTTAAAGTCACGCAATCCGAATTCCTTGTGTACAAAACAAATTAGAGTTGACAAAGAGTACCAAGACAATTACTTTGTGCGACTATAAAATTTGCATATTATAACAATACCCAGAATTCAGTTTCCTTATTCATCATACTTTGAACTATTTCTGAAATGTTAGTGAAGGCAGAAAGATAGGGTAAACTCTATGAGAAATAAACTAAACTTGAATAAGACAATAATTTTATATGAATGAAAATCATGTTACCTTGTAGCAGTTGCGTCGCTTCAGGAACAATAAGGAGCACAATTTAAGTATTCACACCAATTCACTCTCGCCTCTCGGCAATAGGTTTCTTTTTACGCACTTTTTTCATTGTCCGCAGTAGAATGTCACAAGTTCCCTTCGCATGCAGAATATCTTATTGCTTTTCTAAAAGACAGAAATAGTGTGTGGAGAGAAAACGCGGACCGGCTGGCGGCGAGACGAGAGCGCGCAAACCCCGGCTATTTATAGCAACTTTCGTGCATCGCCGCTGAAATTAGATTGTAAATAAAAGTTTGGGTTAACAGGAGTCGTAGGCCTCATTACTAATTGTTCATGATGGCTTACGCGGCGGTATTTCACCCGTAGCTTTATTGTGATAAGCGCACATGCTCTACGCTGTTTTCACGTGGTCACTTACGATTTAACTGTTAAGTTAAACTGAAAGTTTTGGTTACACAGAGACAGTTAAAGGCTGATATAAAAGAGAACGATCCAAACTGGGCGAAGTATTTGTAACTCTTTAACTTTCTATTAAAAAAAAAATGGGTTTATAAGTAAGTGCCCGAAGTAATAGATTGACAGACTCGTGATAAACAACCCCATTTAATCTGCTATTCTTTCGTTTACGATTTCCTGAAACTCCAAACCAACTTATGCAGGGGAGGAAGCTTTCCAACAAAACTTTAACACACTCACTGCCCAAAATCTTGTTATCGATGTGTCATTGAGTTTTGTATTCGTATTTTCGGAGGTTTGCTCTAAATACCGTAAATATTTGGTGTCGTAGTGGACCGAAGGTTACTCGAATCGAACTCTGTAAATAGAGTTGGTAGGAGCGGCGCGTGCGAACGGTTCCACGCACTAGGCTGAACTGACGCCGGGCGGGCCGACTTTCGCTGGGGAGGCGAGTACCCTCGACTGGGGGCTGTCGCACCCTCCACCCTCAGCAGTGACGTCACCGGGCGGCCACGTCACGACCTACGACGCCGTACGTCGCCGCCCAACGCGTGCCGGCTTTTATAGCCTGCCTCGTGAAATTTCGTGCAGGCTGCTCACAAAACGTTACGTAAAATGAAATATGAAAGTACCGAGGGCCTGCGTCAGCACGCTACATTTACATACTGTAAAGGTCGTAACCACGGACTGAAAGTTAAAGGGTTTATTTAAACCGACTCAAGCGGATTGTAGTATATCGATGTATATAGTACCACGTTACAAATCCAGATGGATCCATGACATGTATCGAAACTGATGTAGTTACCTATTATACTCTACCCTCAGATCAGACAAACAAGGCCTAAATCATGCTTGATGCCTTTAGTCGAATTCACCCTGCAGACTACCTTGTAGCCCTTTTTATGCGTGTGGACTATTAGATAGTTCATTAGTATCGCTACAAGTTCCTTAGTGTGCGTGAAAAATGAGTAAGTGAGCCGTACTTACAGTTTATGCGTATAGGGATAAATTTTTTTGACATTTGAACACGGACGATAATTGTACTAAGACATATCTCTTTTGTTAGTCTGATTTTAGACCTATCTCAAATTCTCCCGTACCTACCTACGAGTATACGTCTCAGTACCTAATTGAAAATTATCAGTTGCTATTCGGTTCGCGGTCGCATGATTTTCCAACTGAGCGGATTAGGTGCCTGTAATAGCAGTTGTCCGTCAGGCCCCTGGACTACCTACGCTGCGTCTTTCGGATTGTGGTCTCCATTCAAGAACCTTTCTTCCCCATCGGTTATCGGTTCTTCGAGCTAAGTGGCCTGCCATGATGTGGCCTGTTGTACCTGTAAAGGCTTATCCTTTATATATATTTTTTAAATGATATATTTACGATTTACCCTCCAAAGATAGCAACTGATAATTTTCAATTAGGTACTGATAATTGTAAGGCCCCAGGCCTCCTTCTAGATGGACCTACGACATTGTGAGTCGCGGGCATACTGTGGATGCAGATGGCAGGCTATCGTTCGGTGTGGAGGAACCCTGCGTATAATTACATCCTTACGGCGTAGTACAGTCTATATGCGTAACCCTGTATAATGTCCTCCTTTCGGCGTAGTACAGTTAACCCTTTTTAGGATTCCGTAGTTCAACAAGGAACCCTTATAAGTTCGTTTTGTCCATCCGTCTGTCTGACTGTCCGCCTGTCCGTCCGTCCTTATTTTTTAGAACCGCATGAAACTTTGCAGAATTACTGTTTTAGTAATAGCCCTGAATTTTAAAAATTTAAATAAAAATTACCTTGTAAGAGTGGGCCTGGTAAAATGGGAATGATTTGTTTTGGTTCTGTTGGCATGATGCACCTCTGAAATTTGGTTGAATCCACAGAGACTAGTTCTTTCGAGTTTCGTCCGTACCCAAAGGGTAAAAACGAGACCCATTACTAAGCCTACGATTTCTGTCTGTCTGTCTGTCCGTCGGTCTGTCCTACCTATTAACGGCTGTATCTTTGGAACCGAAATTGATGCCAGTTGAAACTTTCACAGAATATGTAATGTTACGGCGGTTTAACTAAGAAATAATAAAAAAGTCAAAAAGTAAAAACGAAAATGACCCATAACCAAACGTGTTTTTTTTCTTCTTCGTGTTTTTATATTATCTCTAATGTAGAAAAGGATTACGTACAAACGGGTAAACTTGGCATGATTATAGTACACACTCTAAAGTATAACAACAAATATTAAAAAATGGCCAAGTGCGAGTCGGTGATAAATTTCAGTTAATTACGAAGTTAAACTGTTATCGTTATTTAAACGACCTAATTGTAACGTTGACCCTATAATTTCACCGAATCGAAATGCCATATTTTACTAATTAGCAATTTCTTCAACGATTTTGGAAGGCGTTAAGCCTGAACAATAACTGGTAATTAGGTTACTTGGACTACCTTATTGTATTTAGTGGTGGTACGGCCCCTCAGTGCGCGAGCCCGACTCGCACTTGGCCAGTTTATTTGTATTGTCAACCAATTAGTAGCGCGTCCTGGGGATTTACGGCTAACTACTACTTAGATTACTAGATTATTAGATTATGCTACGCATTGGAAAATATAAAATATGATATAATTGGCATCGGAGAAGTAAAAAGACAAGGCTATGTCATCGAAGAACTCAACAACTTTATACTATGTTATATAGGAGAAACGAAAGGGCGAAATGGAGTCGGATTTGTAATAAAGAAGAGATACAAGGGGTTCATACACTTATTTCAAGGCATTTCAGACAGAGTAGCAATCCTACAAATTAAGCTCAATGATGATATCCTATCATTTATTCAAGTGTATGCTCCAACCTCTGATGCAAGTGAACAAGAAGTAGAATTATTCTACAAACAAGTAACAAATGCACAACAAGTGACCGGAAAAAATGTCATAATTATGGGGGACTTCAACTCTAAGATCGGCAGACCATTAGCCAACGGCAATATAACCCTAGGTATGCACGGAACCGGAGATCAGAACAAGAGAGGTGAACATCTAATCAATTATGCCCTTGAACACAAACTGTCAATCATGAACACTTTCTTTAAGATCACACCGAAAGACCGATGGACTTGGGTCTCTCCGGACCAAAACACATACAACGAAATTGATTTCTTCTTGACAGATAACCCAAAAAGTTTCTTTAACATCGAGTTTCTACAAAAAATATCATTTAGTTCAGATCACAAAATGTTAAGAGCTACAATTTCTACCAAAGCACAAAAGAAAAACAGAGCACATTTTTCAAACCATAAGTGCTCATTAAGAAATTATGAAGAAGCAAATGAATACAAAAGCTACATCAAAACTCACACTTCTGACCTCAAACCTGAAGGAAAAGACTCTGTCCAAACTTACTACAATAAACTCGAACAACTCATTAAGGAAGGTTTATTAGTGGCTAAACAAGCAACTAGCAAAAACGCCACTCGCTATAGCATAATATCAGAAAAAACACAAAAACTAATACAACGACGTGCTTATCTTCAAGGAACTAAACCAAAAACTCCAGAAATAAAAAAAGAATTAAGTTTGCTATATAAAACAACATATAGAAAAGTTAAACAAGACTTAAGATACCACAGACAAGAAATATTTGAAAGAAATCTTAGAGAAAAAAGCAGTATTAAAAAAGCGCAAAAAGAACTCTCGACCACCAAGAAATGGATACCTAGCTTAAAAGAGAAGGATGAGCTAGTCTCTGACAGACCCAGTATACTACTAGAAGCTACATCTTTCTACAGAAAACTGTATCACAGAGACGAATTTTATACTGGAGGTTCCTCCGAAACAGATACCCATCGAGTTGATTCTGTAAAACCATGGAACACTAGCGAAATCCTTAAACACATCGAAAAGATTAAACTAGAAAAGAGCTCCGGCCCAGACCACATCCCCAACGAAGCAATAAAGCTGGTTCGACACTCGCTAGCTCCACCACTATGTTACTTGTTTAATCTGATCCTTACTTCTAGAACCATACCAAATCAATGGACTGAATCCCACATCACACTACTATATAAAAAGGGCAATCCACAAGATATCCAGAATTATAGACCGATAAGCTTACTCTGCAGCCTCTACAAACTCTTTTCATCATGCCTCCTAACCAGAGTAACCAGCCAGATAGACATAAAGCAACCCATTGAACAGGCAGGATTCCGCAGAGGTTTCTCAACAGCGGATCACATTCACACAGTCGAACAAGTAATAGAAAAATATAAAGAATTTAGAAATAACCTCTGCATAGCCTTTGTTGACTATAAGAAAGCATTTGACACCATCTCTCATGACTCAGTATGGAAAGCTCTACAGGAAAACAATATAAACAACACATACATAGATATAATGAAAGACATTTACAGAAGAAGCACAAGCAGAATAAAGCTGGAATCACTAGGACCGCCAATACATATTGAGAGAGGAGTAAAGCAAGGTGACCCTCTCTCTCCAAAACTCTTCATAGCAGTACTTGAGTCAGTGTTCAAAACATTGAACTGGAATGGGTTTGGCTTTGGTGTACAAATAGAGGGAAAACAACTCACACACTTAAGATTCGCTGATGACATAATACTGTTTTCTGATAAAATAATAACAATGCAAAAGATGATTAATACTCTCAGTGCTGCCAGCAAGCAGGTCGGCCTTGAAATGAATTTAGAAAAAACCAAACTGATGACCAACTTAAACACCCAACAATCAGTATACTTAGAAGGTACAGCACTGGAACATGTCCAATCCTACATATACCTGGGAAAACAAGTATCATTCATTCAGGATAATAACATACAAGAAGTAGAAAGGCGTATTAACAAGACATGGAACAGATATTGGTCACTAAAAGAAGTTTTTAAAAGTGACATCCCTCTGCGGCTCAAAAAAGTAGCAATGGATTCATGCTTACTGCCATGTCTAACTTATGGGGCACAAACCTGGGTGTTTACTGAAAATGTTAAACACAAGATAACCACATGCCAGCGTTCAATGGAACGTAGTATAATGAGACTAAAATTAAAAGACAAAACACGTGCCGCAGATATACGGAATGAAACAAAAGTTATTGACTTCCTGCAACACGCACTTAGGCTAAAATGGCGATGGGCAGGCCATATAGCCAGGTTGCCGGACCAGAGGTGGACTTACACTACGACTAAATGGCGTGGACCAAAAGGTAAAAGGCGGCAAGGCAGACCGGTGGCGCGCTGGGTAGATGGTATCAAGAAGTTGGCTGGACCATCTTGGATAAATCGAGCAACGGACAGGGACAAGTGGAAAGCTCTAGAGGAGGCCTATACCCAACAGGGGTTCTCATCATCGAACATGTAATTTTTAAGATAACAATGACGTGAAATAAATTCAAAACAATGTATAATCAATCAAATAATTCATAATAATAATAATATAATGTAAAAGTTGACATAATGATATATAAAATTTATTAATTCTATAATTGTAATGGATGAGAAATAAAAGGCTTTTTTTTTTTTTTTTTTTTTTTATTTATTTTTATTTATACTACTTAGATAGATAGATAAACTCTTTATTGTTCACACCACAAATTTCATACACACGATAGCTGCAGTTGCGCAACTTTTCTCATCACCTAAACAGAATCACTTAAATCAGGTAGCCGTTAGGCCCCTGGTCCGGTCCCAGGTTCGGTTCTCGTCCGGGCAGATGTTAGAATGATGAATTTATCTGCTTTGGTTCTGGCTAGGTGTTGTTGTTTGTGTGTTCCACGAAAGCGAAGAGAGAGAGTTAGAGTATCCATAGAGTTGTGCGAGTCCTGAGTTTTAAAACAGTTAGGGGCTTGATCAAATCACTTACTTTCTTTGGGGTTTTTTTTTCTTTAAGCATCTTCCTTGAATTGATCATCTAGCTTAGGGGTTTGATCAAACCTCCGTGTTTATCATCTGCCTACGACATAACAACTTTTATCGTTTGAGATGTTTACCGTGTTGTACGTACACTAGCTGCGTCTCAGTGTCCATCTTTAAATGCGCAATGCGCATGCGTAACGTCTACCAACATTGCTTCTCTTTTGCACTGTCCCTCTCTACATTTTCCGAAGAATTTTCTTTTGCATCTCTTTGTGGGTTATGCAATCCTAGTAGTTTGGGCGCCTGTGGAAAGCCGTTGCCGCCCTCACAAGTGCTATTGGGCGGGCTAGGGCGGAGCGGTCCGCACGCCCAAGTGAACTTATGTGACAATGTTATCAGTTTTGGAAAGATTGCTAAGCTTCCTCTATTATCTTAATAATTTATTTAATAATATGTTCCACCACAATTCACCTATTTATGATTTTAAGGACATTTAATTTAAAATTGATAAAATAATATCCGTACTGTAAGTTTCAATAAGTTTTATTGGTTAATTGCTATTAGAGATGCGGCAGGCATTTTTGACAAATCTATGTAGGTAGGTATATTGTAGTAAAACCACTATAGTAGGTTTTTATCACACTAATATTTTAAACGCGAAAGTTTGTGAGTGTTTTAGTATTTATTCCCGCTAAACTCCGTAACGGCTGAATGGATTTAGATGAAATTTATGGCAGTAGCTTATTCCCTGGAACAGACTGAAAGGAGAGCGGTTGAAACCTAGGAGCGCTGCTTTTTATCTGACAGTGGTCGTGCTTCTTATCGACAAGAATGTTTGTTTGATCGTATAGAAATTATTCACATGTGGTTGGCGCAAGCTACCTATATAATCAATTCTATCTAAACTCTTCTATTAAAGAAATAGGTACCTATGTTTTTTCTTTATTTAGTTATATTATGTAAAAAATAAGCTATTTTGACCATATTCTAACAATGTCACAATTTCACCATTTTTTAACTTTGAACGAAAAAAAATTTTTTCCTCAAATTTGTGGGTCGCACCTGGCAAGGTTATGAGATATACAATTTCAATTTGTATATACGACTATGTATGCTACTTGGTAGGTATACCTATCAAGTTCTGACAAATAAATGACTTGATTTTATTTGAAAACTCAACACCCTTTTACTGGTCGTCTAGTTACGTGATAAAAGAGACATTTTTAAAATCAACAAAGAATTCTGCGAATCCTTTTAGTAGCTATTTTAAGCCCGTTGGTAGGCCTATAATAGCGTAGAGGCTTAAACAAAGCACCCACGTGCTCAGAAGACCTACAAAGGACAACACAAACGAAAACAGTTGGTTAAACCTGATCGACTCCAAAACCAGACAGTCGAAAGGTTGTTCGCCACTGGAAGAAGGGGGAGAATTCATGTACAATGCGATTAAAATAAATATAGGATCGGTCTAGCGTCATTTTGTGACGTCAGGCGAGATGGTGGTCAAACGCAAGCCTAGTATAAATAAAAATAATAATAAACTTCTACTCCGTCTGTCTACTGATATGCCCACTATGCCCAGCCCAAGTAGGAGGGCTGCTTTAAGGAGCTATATAGGCTGGTTGGGGTAGGTTAGCAGAGGCAAATGCACAATACACCCCAAGCGGGATGTCAGTGGAGGTCTTATCGCCTCCACTTTAAATTAGAATTAGATGCCCAGCCACTGCCACATCAGTTGGCTTATCCTACTAAATAGACTAAGTGCATCTGATTGTACAGATTTTCTTGTAAATTTATGTAACATTTCACTTGGACTTTCACATTTCATTTCACTTTTCACCCGTCCGAGCCCTGACCGGCGACAGGCTCTCATATTAAAATTGCCCGTGTAATGACAAAAGCAACGCCAATTTTGTAAATTCTGATCCAGACGAGGTACCTACTGTAATATGCAAACAGAAATGCTAAGATGATCTGCTAGTCCTATCAAAATACGTGGATCGCATGGTGTCGATGGACGACAAGTCTTAAATAATTTGAGGGTCGGACTGTTCTAGTCTTATGAAGCCTTAGTAACTCGGCCACGTGACGTCACTCAGCGCCGCCCAATGGGCCGAATTGGGCGGCTGGGCGGGGAACACCGGAAACAAGGTAATTTGGCACTTCATGTGCAAATTACATGTTTATACTGTGATGAGAGTTAGTAAACAGCTACGTTATTAATAAAAAAACATTATGTTGACATGTTTTATAATGTAGTAGTATTTTAATATGCTCAAGTAAGTTCGATTACTTATTTATACCTTGGTAATAGTGTACATAACTATAAGAGCGGTAGGCAGAAATTCTGTGGTAAAAGATACCTATCATGTGAGAAAATTAGAAAAGTGTAAAATTAGCGAGTATATAGTTGGGTATGTTTTGTTTGTTCTGTTTTTAGTAAATAAGATTTGAGGGTCAACACGGACAACATCTTGTTTATGATTTTTGATTATATTAGTGATAATTAGTAATAAGTAATAATTAAAGCTTTTTTATTTTCTTTGTTTGATATACCATTGTACCTAAATAAATAAAATTATTGTTTACAAGCGGCGAAGATATTATATCGTCATAAACAACAAAAACAAAGTTTCATTGAAAGCTTTCTACTTTGAAGGAGGTTGAAATATAACATAATTACTTATTATGGTTAACTATTTGATCTGAGTGGTATCAATCTACAAAAGTTAGTAATAATAATTCATTCAATTAAAAAAAACAGCTATTCAAATTAACAATGTCAATAATGTTTATTACCATAGGAACTTATATAAACACTTGGACTGGACATGTCAGTAAAATAATTATAATTCCAACCTAATATATATATATATAAAAGCGTAATTCATCTACTCACTCACTCACTCATTAAACACGAAATCTCGAAAAGTACTTGACCTACGAAGCTGAAATTTGGCAGGTAGATTCCTTATGGGGTGTAGAGGTTCGCTAAGAAAGGATTTTACGAAAGGGTCGAATTAAGGATGACAAAAGGGGGTTGAAAGTTTATATGAAAGTCTACGCGTACGAAGTCGCGGGCAACAGCTAGTTAGGTATATGTGTGTACATATCCAATTATATTTACTTGTACTTTACTACATTACAATCATAGAGCATACTAATCTACAAATTGCTAGCAGCAAAAACAGCAGTTCTAATAGGCCCCAAACTAGGCAAAGCATGTCTCTTGGGCACCCTATAGCCAGTTAACTGCCCCTGTTGGTGACATTTGTACACATTTAATTACATTATCTGATCGTTTCATATAGATAATACGTATTCTACGTATATTTTCAACTAAGTATATAAAGCCTGAATTATATTATATATGATAAATATTATTTAAGTTTCCATTCATCAAGAATAATTTACAAATTGATATCACAATTAAATCTAATTCAGACTAAACAACTTACCCCAACCCTTTTTAAAATACCTCTGTCAGTAACAAAAGTAACTCAAATCCTGACCTTCAGACATTTTTAGAACAATTCTTGAAATGCTCTTAAACGTTTCCACGTGGCACAACACTGACATCCCTCAGCATCCTGTAGTCCTGGTGAATTCGACCTCTGGAGCGGACGGGACCCCTCTAGAGCTATCCTTGCGAAAGGTCACAAAATGCCAAAGGCCACGGTTCGCCCCGATTACGTGATTCGCAAACCTAATGGAGTTTTGCCAGTACTGTCAGTATCTTTATGGCCATAGTTATTTTACTTTAGTGAACTGTTTGTAGACAGACTGTGTGCTAGCTAAGAAATATGTATAAAATGCATCAATACATAGCTGACTTGAGTTGGTTTGACCGCTCTTGTTTGTGTTATTGTAATATTTTTTTCTTAAGTTTTCTTCAATGTACGCCTTAATTAAATTACAACATATAGTCTAATGTTAGGCTGATAAGTACCTAATTTATTTTTAGTTTAAACTTCTACGTATGTTATTTTAGTAAGAATGTGTCCAACCAATCTCGTATGCTATTTTGATAAGAATGCTGTCTCCAACCAATCACAATTAAGTGGAATTAAGTGGGACACTTTAAAAAAATGGGATTTCATTTTTAGTAGATATATTATGTTGTTAAACGTACCTTATTGTGAATTGTGTAGCTACTGGTCTCCAGAAAATATATTAAAATAGTTACTTGTATAAATATTAACAAGTAGTATCACGGTCCACTGACGGGGGACTACGGGAGAACTTTTTTAAAATGTGTGGCCATTAGAGGTGAACAATAAGCTGATAAAAAAAAAACATACAGTCGAATTGATAACCTCCTCCTTTTTGAAGTCGGTTAAATAAAGCGTGTCACACACGTGTTTCTAGTGCTGAACGACTACAATATTTAAATTAAAAAAAGTTGTGTCACTGACCACCACCGGTGGACAGTAATACAACTTTTTCAAAAATGTGTGGACATCAGCGGGAAAGATTGCAAACTTACTTTCACATTAATAATATTAGTAGGAAAAACAAAAAAATAAAAAGAAACGGAAATAAAAACTATTTTATATTTCATAAAGTTGTTAAAAGCATAAAAATTCTATGAAATTTTACTTCATCAGAGTTGAAGCATGATGATTGTAATTAATTGTGGTAATTAACATATCCGGCAATAAGATTATTGTCACCCCTCTGTTAAAACTACCCTTAGCGTGCATCCCTGTAACCGGTTGCGTCACGATGTGACCCTTTGTACTAGGGCGACATACTATACTAGGAGATCGATCAACCCTTACAACACCCACACGAGTTTACTCTTGGGGTAGGTACTTACAAGTTCGTTACTTTTCTCAGATTGTTGGGTAAAACTAAGTCATAAACTTTATTTGAGGATTGAACACTTAATAAGTTTATGAAGCTCCAAAAAGTTTATCCATGATGAATTTGCGGTAATTTATCTATTATTTTCCTCATGTATTGGTTTTTGACGACTTCAATTTGATTTCGACGACTCGAATGACGCTTAAGATGATGTTGGTAGTGAAAAATGTATTTGTTTAAACATTCTAAGGATTTCTATAAAATTGTATTTATTTGCAGTGTTTATAGGTATTTAATTATGAATTACTACACATAGACTCATAAAATGCATAGTAAGTAGTTAGCTTAGTACTTAGCTTACTTAATATCCTACTAATCATATAACTTTACTTAGCTTAGATTGTGATAATAAATGATCCATAAGGGAAGTAGGATCTAAATTAACTAATCACAGCGCAATTACTCAATAACTGGTACCTTTAATCAATGGCAGTGAATTCAACTCAGCCTTTGATTAAAGGAAAAAACCGAACTTAGTCGAGTTTCAAACTACAACGTTTTTAATTAGAAACCAGGGATTATTGTGCTCTAAAAAGCTTAAAAGATTTAAAGGCCGCGCTCCGACTCGTAACATTTAAGAATGGCTTCCCACGTGTCACACGGTTTTAGTACTTTCATTGTGAAATACGTAGCTAGTTGTGTTGGTAGCTAGATATGCCACACGATTTTACCCTTAATTTTCTAGTTTTCTCATATTTTTCATAGAAAAATTATTCATACACAATAATACTTTTTTTTGTCAAGTTTCTCAAGTATGTCAAGTGTTAAGTTAGTAGAATAAAGTGTAGTGTTAAGTCTTTTTAATATTTGATGTGTTGAAACTTAAGATATATAATTCAACAATTTCTAAAATTTTACGTTCGTATGGTTTGAACCTACGCTATCCGTGTTTACATCCGATCGCTCTAACCGCTAAGCCACGGTTGCCCCTGCACTGTCGGTATGTCCTTATTTCTACCTTTCTTATCCTACTTCTACTACCCTATTCGATCCTATCAAATACATAATTAATGTAATTAATGCGAATTTGAGTTTTTTTATAGGTAACTAGCTGCGCCCCGCGGTTTCACCCGCGAGTTAAAACCGTCGTCTGAAATTTTCCAATTTTCTGCGCAGTTTTCTTAATTTTTCTTTCCATAAGAGCCTTCTACAAAGTATTAGACAACTTAAAAAATTATGAATGGAATCGGTAAATTCGTTATCAAGTTATGGCGTGACCAAGGTAAATAGGGATTCATTCTTAGATAGATAGATAGATAGATAGATAATAATAAAAAAATAAATTGAATAAAGTACATAGTTTGTTTTTGGTTTGTTTCTTCCTTTATCACGCAGCAACAGAGCGTGCGACAGATCGACAAGTTTTGTTTTTTACTAGGCTTGCGTTTTACCGCCATCTCACCTGCAGTCTACGATAGAGCACGTTTGCTCAGATGAAACCAATTCACTCGCGATTCTAAGATTTATGCATAGGATACTTTTAATTTAAAATAAAATCCTATGGGATTATCTGCTGGGGTGAAACCATGGGTGCAGCTAGTTTTTCATAATGCGTACAACTTTCGTGCTTTATCAAGATTGGTGGAACTGTCAGAAACAAGGAAAAATCTCTCTTCTCGCGAAGCTAAAGAGATAGAGAAGTTACTTACCAGTATTTAAACTGGTCTGTGGTATAATGCTAGAGATATTAGTACCTACGTAATGTAGATTATAAAGTGATTCATCATTATCAAACAATATAATAAATTGAACTGAAGTCAAAGGCCTAAAGAAAAATATTATGGCAACTACTCTACGATATTCTATCCATTCTATTCGAACTATAATATCGTTTTACCATAAATCAACATGTGCCACCCGCATATCTCACCACTCACCAACCCAGTGGTTAGCGTGTGTGACGTCATCGCCTCGCCACCCTCCGTCCAACCCTCTCCCGACTAGTGGGCCAAACTATTCATACCTCTTCGCGGCGCTGCTATCCTACTGTTACACACTACTTTCGCGGGGTGCTTGCAATGCTAGTTGTCCGCATCAGTCAGTGTAGTGGTGGTTACTGTTGCATACTCTACGTTGGTGACGTCGAGCTTACGTCGTCGGTTGCCTCTTCAGTCCTTATGCGATCCTAGTATTCCCGTAGCAAGTAGTGACGTCATCATTTTAGGCGCAAATTCTACATAATATATTTTTGCTACAGACGTAGCACCACCCGCGTAACGGCGGCTACAAATGCAATATTTGCTACAGCCTGCTACGGCGTAGACCTAACTAAAAAACGTATCCTTGATCCACAATTCAAAATTAATTAGGAAGCTCTTTTTAATGAGCTTTTAAAAAAACAATTATCAATTAAAATAACGAAATACTACTATGTACAAAATAAAAACCTATTACAATTTTTTGATTTTATCTTAAATATTGTATGTAGGTCATACAATATTTAAGTAAGTTTAGTTTGTTTAAGTTACCAAAACACGTGTCTGACCTTTATAAGGACATATGTTTTCTTAGCACGTGGGTCAGTTAACCTTTAATGTAGTAGGTCATACAATATTTAAGTTAGTTGTTACCAAAACACGTTTTTGACCTTTATCAAGACTTGTTTTCTTAGCACGTGGGCCATTAACAGTCGAAAAAATCAAACGCAGTCTATTTTGAATTCCTTCTAGGATCAAAATATTGATGTTGTGGGAGCTATTTAAATCTCTTTTTTTTTTCAAGTTTAATATAACACAATACAAAGATACTTAAAACTTAAATTGTGTTAAGTTTTAGATATCAAATAAACGTCACTAGAAGATAGACATTATACATTTCTAGATTCTCATTTCCAGCTTTTGACGAATTATTATTAGTCTTCTAAGATAATTGTTTCCAGCTACTTCATACTATAGTTGGTTTTCCCCCTGCGAAGCACTCCCTTTTGAAATATTTTGGCGTCACACGTTTTGTGCATTTGCTAGTATTTAAATATTAGAGTTTTAGTAAATATCGTCAAACAGTGTCAAGCACTTTTTGCCTTGACCGTGACTCACATAGTCACGGTCAAGTCAAACTCACTGCCCAGTAAAGCGGTGCAACTTTATTAGAAGTTTCTTTGGAGTTTTGAAAACAATACGATAATACATATAATTTTCCTACACTCGTGCACGTTATCGATTACTTGATTGTTAATAATCTATGAGCACTTGAAAATACCCAAGTTTCAAAACTAACCTACTTCAAAATAGGAATAGATTTTCAATTAGAGTGTATGTGTTTTGTATGTTTATTATGCGATTACCCCGCCAATTATGAATTCTTCTTTTGTTTGGTAGGTCATATTTCAGAGGTCCCATATAGTTTTTAACGAAATTTTTGAAAAACACAACAAAAACAAAAAATATATACACAGATGACGTTTTGGGTTGTGGTTCCCTCACGATCTGTGGGTTCCCCTTCAGCGAAAGTTTTGCTACTTTTTAGTTTAAGTTTGTACGTGTAGGTATAGGATTGAAGTCTGTTTTTTTTTCTTGTAAAAATTACTTTTTTATTAAGTAAGACTTACAGAGCCTACTGACATTAAGCATAGTCGAAAAAGTTTTCTTAGAAGTTACATAGACCCTCGTTCTGTAGACCTCTCCGCGTAGACTTAACGCCACTCTACAAACGGTTTTTCGATATTACGGAGGTTATTTGTACCAGGGTAATAGGAATTGCAAGGTATCGTCGAGCTTCAAAACACTGAACCCCTTTCCAACCCTGCCTGGTAACGTCCATAAAGATGGAAATACAGTAACACGGTTAGTCTGGAGTCTGGGGGAAACATACATGAGTAGGCAGTGTTTAACTGTTGATCACTAAAGGTTAATCAACAGTTAAGCAATAATCATTATCTAGCAAAATTTTTAGAAAAGATTTTACGAAGGACTACACACAATCAAAACTTAACTTAAAAACTGCTTTATCTCTATGCCCTGTTTTTTTATCACCTGTTGTCACCTGAGGTCTACGTCATTTATAAACCGATTTGGAAAATATTTTTTTATTTGTAAGGGTAATTCTGATTAGTTTAGAAAAAATATGTCACCCAAGTAAACGAAATTGCGTATTTACTAATTTGGTAGTCTGTAAATTGTGTTTTAAATTGATAATTATATAATACCTGGATCTCTCGTTTCTCTATAAAAATATACAGGAAAACATACCTCAGACATGTGTTTAGCAGGTTTTCAAAGTCTTTTCTTCCGTCAGGAAATTTTTGCAGCGACTTACCTGATGAAAAGCGATGATGCCGTCGAATATGCGGTCGTTTGCCTATTACCACATGTAGCGATTCTCTGCTGTGACCTGTCAAAGGCGTTCGATGTGGCTGACCACGCCGTACCTGCTGTTAAATTGCAGCATTACGGCGTGGTGGGTACTTCGCACTCACTTTTGACAAGTCTGATGCGGGAGAGATCACAGGTGGTTGTCGGCGGCGGTGGCAAACATAAGTCAGACCCCATGATGTCTGAAATGGGCGTACCGCAGGGATCCTCGTTGTCCAACATCTTGTTCTCTCTGCTCCTGAATGACCTGCCAGACGCCGTGACTGCAGCCGAAGTACTAATGTACGCTGACGACGTGGCCGCTGTAGTTACGGCGCCAACAGTGGACGCTCTGGAGCAGAGGCTGAATGACACAGCTTCCCAGCTGTCAGGGTGGTTCCTCATAAACGGTCTGTCTCTCAACCTCTCCAAGACTCACTTCATCCAATTCTGCCTGTCGGGTAGGTCTTCACGACATATGACAGTGCTTGTAGATGGAGTGAGAATAGAAGAACAGGAGACAACCACATTCCTAGGGTTCGAGATAGACCGTGGTCTAAAATGGGACGCCCACATTGTCAAGGTCTGTGGAAAGCTCGGAAGCGCGTGTTTCGTACTGAGTCGGGTGGCGAGAGTGGTTCCGGGTGAGGTAGCACGAGCGTGCTACTTTGCAACTTTGCACTCTCAGCTGCAGTACGGAGCTGAGATATGGGCTAGAGCCGTGGACTGGGAGCGAGCGTTCCGCATGCAAAAGCGTGCAGTGCGGTAAGTGGCGCGCGTCCCATGGGATACTCCGGCTTGTCCTTATTTCAGGAAGCTAGGAATCCTTACGTTGCCTGCCATATTGATATTTCAAGTGGCAGTGTACGTGAGGGTAAACCTAGCAGAGTACGCAGAGCGAGGCTCCGTGCACAGGTGCCTCACCCGCAACAGGCACAAACTGCTTGCAGTGCCACGCTCTCTCGAGAAGTCCTCCAAGTTAACACATGTCATGGGTCCGACGGTTTACAACCATTTACCGGATGAAATAACGGCAGCAACGAGTCTGCAGTCTTACAAAAATAGATTAAAAGCATGGCTTATCGAGCAGTGCTTTTACAAATTTTACGAATTTTATAAACTTGATTTATGAATGTAGGTACCATATAATTTTAGAATTGTTAAACATTTTTATTATGATTATTGGTATATCGTTTTTTTTCTTCTTATTTTTGGTTTGAAATTCAATCAATTAATTATTATTTTATTATATGTTATTTTCTTACTTTTTAAGTTAAAACTGTATTGACTTGTAAATTGCCATTTTATTAATAAATTTACTTATGACTTAACTTTACTTATCCACGTTTATTATTTATCTTGTCCTAAATTTTACAGAAATTAATCACAGAGGCTGCGTACAAGAAGAAAGGCCTATGCTCATTGCTCAGTGTATAAATGCTGACTTAACTATTTTCGAAGCTTGCCTAGCTGTAGCTCCGTAGTTCGTAGCACCGCCGTCGCGCCGTAGTATTTCTAGTGTGCGTGTATAAACGTATATAGTATAAGCATCTATATGCAGCCTCTACTGCCGTCTGCAGTCTTGGTGGATACAACCGCAATCCCTCGGGGTGCCCCATGGGACGGGACGGATTGGAGTAGGTCGAGAATTCTCCGAGATTTTAGTATCACTTAACACTCGAGTGAAATAAACTGCTATGAAAAAAGTTATAAAACAATTTATGCGGCTTACCTGAAAATGACCAGCGGCCAAATTTCATTATTCCATATTTGAAAAGTAAAATACGAATCGAATACTTAAAAAGAATTGCCAATACTGATGCACCGATAAAAACAAACTATAGGTAGGCCTGGCGCCGGGTCAATAGAATACGGCACCGGTAACCCCTGCCTGTAGTAAGAGGCTACTAAAAGGGGACCTCCGGGCTCGGGATGGCCAAAGTTGGGGCTCTGACCATCCACTTAAGCGTGGCACTTGGCACTTAAGCGTGCCCAGGGAGAGAACGACAACGTTGTGTGATCAACGTTGTCGTGGGTGGCCGTTAATTATTATTTGCTGTTTAGTAGTGAAAATTTGCTCTGCTTATTGGGAACGTGTCGGGTGATCACTATATAAAGAGTCTACGATCACCGAGGTGATCAAAGTGGAATAGACCGTATGATATGGTATACATAAGATCTGATCTTATAAGATCAGATCAGACAAACAAGTGTAAAACAACTTTAGTTTAATCATTTAATGTATAGATGAACTAACAACACCATTATAATGAAACTGTATTGGCGAAGTTCACACGTGTTCGTTGACAGTTGACAGTCTGTTGTCAACTGCCAGCAAACACAGTATATAAATTGCGGTTGCATTGTAATCACCCTCTTTCTTTGCTCGAACCTCGAAGCGATAACAAGTGTAAACGAATTGTGTGTAAAACAGTTTAAAAGGTGATTTCATGGCTGAAAAGCTAACACAAGGGAGATAAGCCTTAGTAAAATTATCGTTCGTGTAAAAAAAGACTCAGTTTTTAAATTAAATTCACTATCCACAGCTCAACCGCTTCATTTTCACACGCACTAAGAAACTTGTAGCGACACCAATGAACTAACTAATAGTCTGCATGCATAAAAAGAGGAGCAAGGTCGTCTGCTAGACGAGTTCGACTAAAGGCATCAAGCCTCATTTAGGCCAGAAGCGTTCGCACCCACCACGCCACTTTACATTTCCAGGTGACTATAAACCAATCACAGGACATCACCTGGAAATATTAACTTTTATTTTACCCCCGACGAAAACAGCCCCTCGTCTGTGAGTTTATCTGTCTGCATCGTAACTCCCAAACGGTTAAGCCGAATTTAATTTAGTTTTTTTTGTTTATGATTCAAGAAAATATATTCAACGGTTTTAAGATTAACAGGGGTTTAAAAATTTAATAAATGAATACTTGTTGTTTGTAAATTTTAACGTAACCTTTGTGCATTCGCTCCTCGTTTTATTGAAAAAAAGTAATCAAACCTTTTGCACATTGAAATATTATACACACAAGATAATCGGAGGAAAAATAAATTGCCCACCACTGGGCTATACCTTAAAATAAAATTTATTTTCGAAGAAGAAGGTTCTTCTAATTTACTCCTTAAAATACCACATTACAGAAACATTATTTAAAATAAAAATTTCAGCAAAATATCTCATGTTTTCTACGTCCTTATTTCTTTGTGTCGTCCCGTCCCTTCTCTTGCTAAATGTTACCTAAATACCAAGCGATAATATATGATGAGGAGGTTGTTAGTGTCTGGGTCTAGATTTAGGATAAAAATGTCCTGACGTCGTCATGTTTGCTTGGTGTTAAGGTAAACAAAGTACCGGCATGTACTCGTACATTTCCAATACTCAGTATCGCAGGTTTAAAAGTTTCTGACATCAAATAGTAAGTACTTTTTCTTCTTCTTTCATCTTGAGATAATTTTGGTGTCGACCGTATTAAGAATTTGCAAGTATCAAGTATCGAAATATTTTCAAGCTTAACGAAATAACGTCTACAGCCAGATTTAAGCAAAGTAAGTCACGGTCAAGTCTAAGTCATGCATTAGTAAAGTGGTGGAGACTATACTAGTGCCTTCTATAGAGTTTTGGAAAAGAAACGAAATTACATGTTTTACTTTGTTATATCACTTGTCTACACTCGAGAACAGCCACGAACACTTAATAAATAATAATATTAACACTCGAAAATACTTAAGTTTAGGGGAAAAAATATATTTGGTTACGTGTTTTTTCACGTTGACACCATAACACCGTAAATACATACTTTTCTAAGTTCCATCGTTGTGAGTCGTCTACCATTTTTTTAACTCTAATTAAACTTTCAAAATTCTTAGATCTATCAATTATCGGGTCTTTTTTGTCTTTTCTCAAGCATGGTGTTTAATATCTCGTCCTTTTCTAAAGTAATGGTGGCCAATATTTTGTAGTGCAAAGAAGTTACGTTTTTCTGGTTTGTAGAAAAGTACTATTAAATATTTATGTGATTTTACGTGAATATCCACGCAATGTTCGAGAAAAGTATTTACGACTCACATATGTTGGCCTTGGCTACGCTTCGGCCCACAGTTTCACGTTTGTCCATAAACATCTCTGTTGCCTAGCGCAGTACTATCGTACTAAGTCCAAATTATAGTATGATACCATTAATGACGGACGAGATTTTGTAAAGAAGCGGCTGGAAAAGAATAAAGAAAAAATAAATAACTAACTAAATAAAAAAACGACATTGTAACAAAATTAGTGATTCCATATAATTTTTACCAAACACATTTGTGGCAAATACCCATTCAAAAAGTGGACATGAAAATCGTAGCAAAGGCTCTACGCCGCGTAGCGCTACGTGGACCGCCTACGCGTAGTAATGCCGCCCTAAGACTTCTTCCCGCCCTATGCTGTTCTGGTACATATAACCCCGAGTTCAGCCATAGCGCATTACGTCATCGTTTGTTCCTCCAATAGGAGCTAGCGACGTCATCATCCGTTTTTAAGCCGAAATGCTGTGATCACTACACATGCACTTAATAGAAGATAGACTGAACAGCAACTCGAAAAGAAAAGCGTCATTTTCTATATCTGCGGCTCAAAATCTTAAAAAAACCCACATGTTTTTGTTTGATTGAAATCGATAAACAATACAGAACAAAACTGGTAAAGCTGAAAATACAAAGATAAATGTCAGTACCAAGTTACAGTTTTCAACTAGTCTGTTTTGTTTACGGTTACATGTCTAAAAATTATACACGTGTACTTAAGAAACTCTTTCCTTTTTTCAACGGTAAAAAGACGATATTAGTAGATAATATCTTTTTTGCATACCCACTCTGATATAAACTCATTTTCTCCTTCGAAAACTGAGAATAAAACTATTAATTATCCAACAGAGATTTGCAGAGAAGAAAAATTGTGGTGAAGTTAAACCAACTAAGAAATAAAAAAAAACATAGCTACCACTTTTATATCTACTAATAAAATCTATGTTATGTTGAATAAATATAGGTACTTACTGAATTAATTCAAAAAAACGTGTAGTAGATTTGGTTATGGTAATAATAATAAGTAATTATCTTCATTACGCGTTCTACGTCACAACAAATCTATACCTACGTAGTGTGCTGTGTATACGACGTTATACGATCTGCTTTGAGTTTGACAAATCAATACTCAGTAAACGAGAGACGATCAATGTACCCACAATGACGTCATAGGATGGTATTGATTTTCGCACCCTACCATCTGATACTTCTGCGCCCCTGGCATCAAAGCATGCCGGGAAAAGCGTTTCTTAGTGAAAAACCTGAGACAGCACTGAAAAATCTTGAGAAAAAGGTTCCCTTTGGCTTAGCACTGCTCTCGTATTTCTCAACAGAAAATATCACACATTGAGATTGTATTTCAGAGTGAAACTCCTATTCCGTTGAATTAAGGTTTCGAATCGTTTGCGAAAAATATAAGAGGTAATTTTGTTGATATAAGGTATCACCGAGATGGAGTCCTCCCCATCTAGTGCATAAGTCAACCTTGTTTATGACGACGTGTTGATCAAGTTTATTAAGGAAGTATGCCCGAGTAACTAAGTAGTAAATTAGTTTCTAACTGCGAGGCGTCGAGTCGTCAGTTGAGTCGTACTATTCGAGGGCCTGCCCACGTACGCTCCTCTCTGCACTCACTTTATCCGTAGGATTACTGTGCAGACCATCTCCTTTCGGGTATAGTCGCCTGGTGCCTCCGCCTCAATATATCCGATACTTTATCCGGCTTTACCGGGTAATCCTATCAAATCCAATGGCAAATAATCTTCTTTTTCTTGTGTTAAGTTTGGTTGTTCAATGTTACGGTCAAAATAGTTATTTTTTTGAAAATCACAAATACTGTGATGATCTATCTCCTTATTATGGTGATATAAATTTTGACCAAATAGCCGGTATCTGGTATGGCGTGGAGAAAATTCCACATACAAAAGGGGCGTATACAATCGAGCATACGCAAGAGTGCTTCTATATTGACATCAAGGAACAATATATCCAGGTTGGTGTGTTTTCCTTACTATTTGATAAAGGGGTTTATCTCGGAACTGAGGGGTTTATTGGGCTTATAGCTCTATTTCTAGGTTGTTTAGGATGCTCTATTACGTATTATTTACCGTTTTGTTTACCTTGACTTACCAAATATTATTTCTAATTGCAAATGTTAATGTTGCTTATTTACCAGAGTCAAAAAAAATCATATGTGTAACGACTGCTTTACCGTAAGATACTTTTATGTCACACTCGATTAAAATGTGTCCGTGCATTGATTTAAAAATTCGTGGATGTTGGAAATTCATAGAAAAAATAATCACAAACCGTCCTGATTTTACCTATACAAATACTTACATACATTTAAAAAATTCTTACTTATCAATTTTAATACGATGGCGTCGGTTCTGTTGTAACACTTACTAACTTATCCCAAACTGCGATTCTTTTAGTTTTAATTTGAGTCTTATTTGGTGATCATAGGCGACTTCATTCAATCAGTAGGTACGTATGCGAAACAAACATGACAGTAATTTAAGAGGTGACAAATTTTGTTTAGTTTAGAAAATGGTACAATAGAATTGACTTCATGAACGTCGATTTTGCCATACCACTTTCTAAACTTTACTAAATGTGTCACCTCTAAAATTGTTGCTATCCTTGTTTTGCATATTGAGATAAAAAGGGACGTAGGTAAATAATTTTGGTCCTCTCAGGGGCCTTACGGACAACTGCTATTACAGGCACCTAATCCGCTCAGTTGGAAAATCACGCAACCGCAAACCTTATCGCGCCCAGATACGGTTTGCGGTCGCGTGATTTTCCAACTGAGCGGATTAGGTGCCTGTAATAGCAGTTGTCCGTAAGGCCCCTGGTCTAGTTTAGTGTATGGTACAACAGAATCGACGTCAATATTTAATATAGCTTGCAACAAATACCTACAGTCAAAAGTTTTCACCTATAGGTACTTTTGGTCATATTTGAGCATTGATCCCATAATAATATTCATAGTTTTAAATCTTTGTGTCAGTAGCTTCAATCAGCCTATAAATCAGCCTTTTTAATACTCCACTGCTGGACTTACTACCCCCGAAAGGGCGATTGGGCCAAATTTACCACGCTGGCCCAGTTGCGGGTTGGTTGATTCACATGCGCCATTGAATCTCTTCTCTCTACGTATGCAGGTTTCCTCACGATGTTTCCCTTCACCAAAAAGCCTGTGGTATAAAATCCGTACATAAACTCTAAAGAGCTCATTGGCACGGGCACGGGCCCGGGATTAGAACCCGCAACCTAACGATTTCAAGTCTAGCGGTCTCCCAAATAGGCTACTACAGCTTTTTAAATGTATTGTTACATAATTATTTACTTACGAAAAAATATACATGTACGGGGATCAGCTAAGTACTAGGTATCCTACCTACTTGTTGTTACTCCCAGGCGCGCTCACAACAGGAAATGGGGTGAATCATGTCAATTAACAAGTTAATACGCCTGTGCATGGTTCTCAACACATGGCAATGTTCTGAGACTGTGAGACACCACCAATTAGCCATCAGAGCATCACTTAAAGCAAATTAGATTACCGCTTCCAAAAGAAAATGATCGGTGTCGTCCTTTTGTTATTTATTCCACTAAGTTCGGCCATGAATGTGAACTACTGCCAACATTTGGATCCGACTCACGATTTTGACGAGGAAGCTTTACTCGGGATGTGGTACATCCACGAGTATATATTTCACAAGGAGAACGTGACGGTGACGGAGTATAATCCATACTGCCCAATTATTCAATTAAGAAAGTTTGAGGATTTCGTGCATGGTGGACTGATAACACGCGACTTAGTGAGTAGAATCCACAAGAAAGAAAATTCATTATAGATCCTTCGTCTAGTTATTAGTTATAAAGTCTTCGTCGGTTTATGGTAAAACTGTCACACTGTAAGGACTTCGTTGACGTCAAGAAAACAAACCTTTAAACCAAAGTTCTTTTAAAATTAAACTATAAACCAGTTGAAATAAGAGAATGTTTTTCTTTCAGCCGACTCCTCCAACTCCGTACCCGCCCATGACCAACTCTCCGTATGTGAACCGCCAGTTCATGCCTCCAGAGCCGTACCGCATCAGACACTTCGTGCTGGAGTGGCACGAGGGTATCCAGACCGACAACTACCATATCAAGGTCAACACGTCACATAAGGGCTTCTGGCCTACTGATGTTCCTAATGGATGTAAGTGTTCTTTATACAATATCTAAAACTACCAAAGGTATTTAAAATGTATCTAACAAAGACTAAAACATCCAATATTAAGATATACTTTTAGACCCAACTGCATTACGTGTAGCTGTTAGCTTACGCTTGGGTACAAGATGCTGAGGCCTATTACCCACTGAAAGTGGGCTTGGCCATTTGAATTGTCTCTAGACCTTCAACAGTCCATGGGCAATCCAAGTGTTTTTTGCTACCTAACAGGTAAAATAATCTCAGTATTATGTGTTAGCTTATATTTTGTTAAGTTAATATAGGCACTTGCCCGATTACATTTGTTGCAAGATAAATTAGAAGAACTAGGATTTAAATTAGTTTGTCAGTATTTCTAAAATTTTATCTATATTTAGGTAAACTTAGAACACCTTTTCCGTGAATATTTTAAATAGTAAGTATTTGGACCTATATGTTTTTTTTGCAAATTTGTAATGTTATTCGCAAGGTCAAAGTCATTTATATGTTAAAATGCGCGAGCGAGGTAGCTAACACTTGTTGCATACGTAGTAGCTTTAGCTTTACCAAGTCTTTGCCAATAAGCATCCGTTTGTTTCATTTTTGTTTTCTTTTTAGGGTTCCGTACCTCAAAAGTAAAAAAACGGAACCCTTATAGGATCACTTTCTTGTCCGTCTGTCCGTCTGTCATGACCCTTTTTCTCAGGAACGCATGAAGATATCAAGTTGAAATTTATATAAAGTACTGAAATCTACGGTTTCTTTCGGCTGTGAAAAAATCGAACTTATAAGTCTACGCAATCAAAAGATATGACCGTGTTTATGTCGCATATTTTGCGTTTTCACAAGGGAATCAAAACCTATAGGGTACTTCCCGTTGACCTAGAATCATGAAATTCGGCAGAGCATTCGTCTCATAGCACATATGAAGGAATAAATCCTAAAGTTATAAATTAGAAATTATATCATAAAAAAATAATTGTTTTGCTGTTACAAACTTACATTTTGTAGTTGGAATGTATGGAAGAACCTTATTGTCTGCTACAAAGTATAGTTTGTCTTTAAATTTTCAACTTTTTTTTTGGACTCGTGCTCCGAGGGCTCCACCCAACGGAATCCTCAGAGCGCGAGTCCTACTCGTACTTGTCTGTTTTTTTTAAATAAAAATCTACCAGCAATGTTATTTTGTCAAATTTCATCTTTATTACTACGGTACGCTAATGAGCATTGTTTTCATTCCAGCTGTAGAAAACATGTACCGGTTCTTCGGCGGCGTGATCCAAGTGCTTAAAGTGGCGAATAACCACCTGGTCCTCAACTTCTGTATGCGGCTGCCCCACTCGCAGCTCTTTAGCGTGGTGTTATCCCGGAACGAAAACCAGCTGACACCTGAAGACCTCGCGAGCATACATAACGTGTTCACTATGAAACATCTTTCCACTTCTTCTTTGAAGAGGGTCTGCGAAAACTCCGCCTCGACGATGACTATTTCAAGTCTGTTTCTTGTCATAGTAGGATATATGATTTGGAGAACTGGTTCTTAGTTGTGTGCATTGTTTTTCTTTAATAAATTATATCATGAAATTATGATTATGAATTATATGATGAAATTAGAAAAAAAACTTACTGGTAGAATAGGCATATGATAACTACTTTTACATCAAACGTATTACGCTCGTCCTATTTTTGATAGCGTAAGTTACGTATTATCAGAACCATTATGTTTATTATCAAAGGGCCATTATTGTAAAATGCTTTTGTAGCTAACGCAAATAGGTATGGAAAAAAAAACGGGATAGGAAAGCGTCTTCGAAAGAACAATTTATAAGCAATATTTTTACTTTATTTTTAGAAATAAAATTATTCATTTATGATGAGATACAGCAGTTATATATTTACTCTATCAAAGAGATACCGGTTTCTGACGTCTACTGTAAATTAGATATACATGATGAAATTGAATAAATATAATTTTGAATATCGGCGTTTTTATGAAAACTCCTACACTCTTTCTTTATATTTAGAAGCGAGGTATGGTTGATATTTTTTCTCTCGCAACGGAATGAATGCTTTGTAATAAATATTTTGCAAGGTAATATTGTATAATATTGTAATAAAATATTGTATTGTTATATTGCTCACACTTCAAACAATTTCCACATGAAAAGCTTTGCGAGCTTTGTTATCGAGCGCCAGAGGGTTCATGGTCCTATCCTATCATTTCTACCTGAATAATTTCACTAACAGACTACAATAACAATACTACACAACATGTAATAGAAAGGTGTAGTTATATACATGGGCGTAGCTATAATTTTCACATAGGTCCTCGGGTACAAAAATGTACAAAGTTTATGCCCGGATTTTACGCAGAAAAAGGCAGAATTCTAAGTGCTTCTCTCGCATAGCTATTGTTCGTTGTCACAGCAACGTACCGTTGCTATTGATAAAAGAGTGCACCCACACAGGTAATAGTAGTCTAGTCGAATGACTTTGACGGCACCCCTAAAATAAGTAATGATAATCAAGATTTGTATCTATAGTGCTTATCGTAGGGGAAGGTGGGGAAACCAGATAGCGGATAAAACTAGATAGTTTAGCTTTTCCACTATATTTCGCGCATTGTTGTCTCAGTAGATATTATTATATAATATATTAATCTACGTTGGTATACCTAATTATTATGTGCATGAAACAAATTATGTACAGTCAGCATCAAACATGTCAGAGTGCCCCAAGTAGTAAGCAATAGGCAACTCATTTTAGCGTAAACGAACGGGGCGGGCAAAACGTAAGTATAATAATTATCCAAAAACAAATAAACCGGCCAAGTGAGAGTCGGGCTCGCGCACTGGAGGTTCCGTACCACCACAAAATACAATAATTATCAATAAAATAAAATAAAAACTCCGACTTAACGCCTGCAAAAATAGCCAAACAATTGCTACGCCGTCACATAGTTAATATTTTATAAGTGACGCTCGGTATAACTTTTAATGAACATAAATTTGACACCGACTAGCACTTGGCTATTATTTATCATTTTTTGTTATACTTTAGAGTGTGTACTATAATCATGCCAAGTTTGACGCTTGTACGTATTAACCGTTTTTAGGGTTCCGTACCTAAAGGGTAAAAACGGGACCCTATTACTAAGCCTACGATGTCTGTCTGTCTGTCTGTCAGTCTGTCTGTCCGTCCGTCTGTCTGTCCTATCTATTAACGGCTATATCTTTTGAACCGTAATAGATAGACAGTTGAAATTTTTACAGAATATGTAACGTTACGGTGGATAAACTAAATAATAAAAAAGGTAAAAAGTTAAAACGAAAGGGGTCCCCCCCCCCCATACAACAATTTTGTATTTACAACAACGTTTTTTTGTATTAGCTCTAATGTAAAAACGATAATACGCACAAGCGTCAAACTTGGCGCGATTGTAGAACACATTCTAAAGTATAATAATAAATAATGGCCAAGTGCGAGTCGGTGACAAATTTCTGTTCATTACCAAGTTATTATACTCGAGCACCTGTAGCAAACTGCGTAGCAAATTACTCCGATGATTGGAAGGCGTTATAATAACTGGTAATTCGGTTACTTGGACAACCTTATTGTATTTTGTGGTTGTACGGAACCCTCAGTGTACGAGCCCGACTCGCACTTGGCCGGTTTATTACATTAAAGCTAATACAAAAATACGTTCAAATAATACGTTTGTTGTATGGTATATATAGTATATAGTATATAGTCATCGTAACATTACCTACATTTTGTGTGAAAATTTCAACTGGCTATTACGGTTCGAAAGATACAGCCGTTAATAGGTAGGACAGACAGACGAACAGACGAACAGACAGACAGATAGACAAACATCGTAGGCTTAGTAATAGGGTCCCGTTTTTACCCTTTGGGTACGGAACCCTAAAAAGGTTTCGCTAGCCTAAGTCCAGTAGTTTCTTGAGTGCTTATTGGATTTATTTTTTGTGTCAGATTAAATGAGACAAGAGTTTCCTGTAGAATAGCAATTATGCTCACTCATAATGAATCATGGCAGTTATTGCGCCATGCACTCGGCATCACCTGAACTAGCAATTTGCTAATTGACTCCCGACCGCTGCCTTGTTTATTTCCTTCAGTCCCGGCCAAGTGTCATCATGTTAATGTCCTGCTCTATTTTTCTTTTCACTTTTGCGAAACAAACTCAAAAGTATCAAGATACAACTTTTACAATATTATCTGTTGTTCTGTCGATTATAATCCAAGTGCAAGGGTTCTGCGGTGATAGTATTAAATGGTCGCATAATTTGAACATAGAAGATGTGTACGGGATGTGGTACGGGGTGGGGTACGCCCAGCATACTCCAGACTTGACCAACAAACCGAAAGAAGTCGGATGCGTGACTCTATTCATTACCGATGCTACAACAGAATCGCACGACGATTGGCTTGATTGGTCTGTGAGTACCTAGTACCTACTTTTTACAAGCTTTTATATAACTTCACATGTTTGTATGTAAGGTAGAAATCCTGCAATGCAAGCTTAATTTGACCCACTTCCGTTGGCTATCAATTGGAGTGAAATGTGCAACTATGTAATTTGGATTACAATTCATTAATATGGTACCATGAAGCTTTTCTAATGAAGTCTTATTACTCTAAAGTCATAGGAACTAATGAAAGCATCAAGATAACCTCATCGTGTTTGGGTTCTTTGAAATGGTCTTGATGATTACTATACCCCTAAGTGATATTCAAGGTCTGATAATTATGACGGAAGGTGGCTATAGGAACTTCCGTCGAGAAGATACCCTATTAAAATATAATAAATTAAATATGCTAAGGAAAAAAGCTTTTTTAAAAAAATGATTTGTTATTTTTACTATTAACATATTTTTAAAATGTGAAAGTATACAAACAAGCGACAGGCCATGCCCTTGGCGGTAATATTGATCACGAACCATATGGACACCTACAATACCCGGAGCTGTAATTTACTGCCTCTGAAGATTCTATTCACCCTTCTTTTGTTTGCTTCGTACGTTTTCAAATGCTTTTTCGATTTTGTTTAGTGATGAAAGCCACAATGAAAGCGGTTGCCAAATGTCAGGTAAATTAATAAATTTTAATCTGCGAAAATGTTTACTTTACCCATGTCATAAACATAAGGCGGTGTTTTTGTTTGTGTTGAACCAAAGTTTTAAACGAAATCTCACTAAAGAAAATAATTTCAACCTGGTTCTACTCCTATTTATGATAAATGACTTTTGTAAAGTTAGTATATAAAGACACATAGAACATTTTTTTTATCGAATACAATACATTGTAAAGAATTAAGAGATATAAGGAAAGAAGTGTGTGCGTATGTCAGTGTGTATGTTAAGATTACTTTATTATTTTACTTTTTCCCGACGACACAAAACATAAAATAGGGATGGTATTGTCTTTATCGTATATAAACGCCTCAATTAACTTTGATCATTGACGTGTGTCATCGATAGATTCCTCTAAGTTTAGGAACGGTAACTGGATGGGTGACGTCATCTTACATACATATTGCAAGGACGTTTTACACCCTAAAGGGAAACTTCCATGACAGATTGTGACACGTAATAATAGGTACGTCACATGAAGGGTCATATGTGCGTATCATCAAGTAAATAAATAATAAATGGCTTGATACATATTTTTTTTCAGGTTTACCGTGATGCTCTAAACATACAGCGAGGATATTCAACTTTTTAAGGAAATGAACTTGTTATTTATTCGATTAACTTTTTTCAGATAATCAAAAGAAACTACACCGATCAGAACTGGCGTTCATACAAAAGCAACCCATGGTCTGACACTTCTTTGTCTGGGTCTTGGCTGGACATTCGCATCAAGAGGAAGGCTAAACGAGATCTGTACAATGAGAGAAGAATACGAGTGATATGGGACGAGGACGGACAGAGCATGGAGCAGACGTATTTGTACACACCTGAGGAACCAGGGTTGTGGGTGGCGGACAAGCGAAAAATGTTGGAGAAGGAAATGAGGGCTCGAGGCATAGGTACGGAGATATGAAGGCATTTTATAAAGTAGAATTAAATAGGAACCCTTATGATCGGGCCATAAAAATATACTGATGGTTTCAAATAGAGAAAGACGACTGAAACGAAAGGGAAAGCGGATGACAAGGATAGAGTGATACGGTAGAATAATTATGCGAGCGACACAGCGATAGATACAATATGTCGTTTAGACTCAGTTGAGCCGGATCAGCTCTAAAAGCTCTAACAGACGTGACGGATTTGGTTGAAATAAAAGAAGAGAACATTTTCTCTTTCTCTCCCGTTGGTTGGACTTCGGTCCGCCAACTAAGTCCGACACAATACATCTGTTAGTGAGTTACTTTATGTCTTCCTCTGTTTGAAACCGTCATTGCATCTCACAGATTAGGTAAAGCTACTACATAGGTCTACGTTGCATCTATATGCGCCGTTTCCTATTACCTAGTAATGTTGTAAGAGGTGCTTCCTTTTCTAGACGGGAAAATATTCGTAGAGGTGCTACGAGCTACGAGACCCTCTACAGTAAAATATTCAGACTGATGTCTACACATCAGTCTGAATATTTTACTGTAGAGATAATGAATCTATAGTCTAACACATGATCCAAGAAAACAAGGTCTAGCGCTCTGGGAGTTGTCCCGCAATGACGTCACTGTCCAGTTGCCACTTTATTCTAACAAACACAGATACTGGGAAACAATTTTTTTAATAAACTATTAAATAAAATACAAAAAGCATTTCAATTGTCATTTGGTTTGTCCGCTCAACCAAGTTAAGCACGAATTGAATATATTAAACACAATTTTATCAAAACCACATTGATTTATTGGATTCCCACAGGTAATATACGGATGGGAGTTATAATTTCACGCTACTGTTAACACATAGAGAGAAATCATAGAGTCCGCCATTGTTTCGTGTATCGCCGCTCTTAAACTTGTTGTAAATTACTTATTCTGCTCTTGCTTATGCAGTGTACGTGTATCCATGACATTGATGACATCATTGCGGGACGCCCACGTGAAATTTTTTCTCGGAGCGCCATACCTTGCGTATTATATTATTATACCATGGTCTAACACACCCTTTTATACATGATTAATGATAATTAGCTAACAATCTCACGCAGGCAGCTTTCCTAGATCATACGTAACATTACTTTCTTTTATAAATTTTGTTACATGGCTTTTTACAAAAGTAAACATCGTCAGCAATTTTTTTTTAGTTCGTTCTTTTGTGTGTATTTTATAGGTTTAAAAGTTCGTTCCTAAGCTTTGCCCGCGGTGGCGTTCCTACTCATTTAAAGAAACCACGAAAAGTTATTGTTATTTGAACTTCTAAGTATGAAAAGTATGTCTGGAAAAAGACGAATAAGTAACTAAACTTGCTAGATTTGCAGCCGGGAAGCTATAAGGAAGGGTTATTGATACCTAACAACTGCGCAGGTATAGATCAGTAACCTTGTATGTATAACTTTTTAAAGTATTAGTTAACCTCATGGAAGTAGTATATAGAGTATAGAACGTCCTTGGTTAACCTAGACAAGCAGATGATTTGTCTGATGGTGCCTAAGTGTCACTGGCCATGAGACGGCCACTTACCCATAAGAGTGGCACTAATAACTTCTTCAAACTGCTTAGGTTCTCTTAATCTTTCACAGATGTGTGGTACCCCGACGAACCGCCAAAACATCCTCAAGTGATTCGTTTACTAAAAGTGACACCTAACTCGCTGATCATCAACCACTGTTCAGAGCAAGGAAATGGTGGAGTGTTCTCCCTCATCCTCCGAAGGTCTCCTACCAAGATACAGCGTTGGGAGTGGTACGACTTTAAAAGGCAGTTTTTCAACTTCGAATTGCCTAATATGTATAGATATACCACTATATGTGCCGGGTGTGTGGATAAAAGCTCCCTAACCGTTTTGCTGTTCTGCATTGCTGTTTGGAGAATTGTAGTTTTATGAATTTGTAATTATAATGCCGCCTGCACACTACCGCCGAGACACAAAATAAATATTTTGCACCGAGATAGGCAAAGGCAATCGCGCTGAGTATTGCTCGCTCCACCTCGCTCCTAGACCATTCGAGTCCGACGCCGAGTGGCTCTCTCCCCAAAAGTGTGTAGCCGGCTTATAGACTTTTAGGACTGACTAGGTTTTTTTTATAAGGTGTTGTTAAATCTTATTGTGACCAATGTACTTGCTAATAATAGTACATATTTCAACTCAACAACATTAGATATTTCAAGCTGTTTTGTTTTGGACATAAACACGATCGTAATTTGTTTGTTATGGCTTTTATTTTACTGTAGTCCCTTGCCTTGTGTTAACGATCCATTTTATGGCGAATTCAATGAACCAAAGTAGGTACTTACTCAGGTCTACAAAGAAAATGTGTTCACCGATAATAAAATTAACGTAGGTAAGTACGTATAGTTAGATATATGAATCACCATTGATTAGGTTATAAGCAATGATAAAATCGACTTAGAATAATTAGCTGGTTACTGGAATATCCTAAACCCTCGCAATAACCTACTGGACTGTTTTTTTAAAATATTTACTTACTCTTAAAAAACCTGACTTTAAATAGAGCCGACATTTATAGGAATAATTGTTTTGTCTTGCGAGACAGAGAGCGAACTTTAGTTTAAAATGACGTTACTAGTAAGTACACCATACAAACTTCATACTGACACTCGCTTTGCGGGAAAGGGACAGAGCACCAATTCCTAATCCGACCAAAAATTTTAAATGCTTATATCTCAGTTTTTTTTTGTAGATTTAAATAATTTCTTTAGTATACATGTTACATTTAATTACCAATATATTTTTTTATGAAGAAATGCGCTACCGTTTGACCTCAACTCACCTGATGGTAAGTGACGATGTAGTCTAAGATGGGGCACGCTTGCCCATGAGGTGCCTATTCACTCTTGTCTTGAAGAGACCCAGGTTGTACCTTGTAGAGAACACCGAGGCAGGGAGCGCATTCCATTCCTGTGCAGTTCTGACTGCAATTTTCACTTAACCTATCAAACAACTGTAGCCTATTAACAATATTGTGCCAAGCCCGAAAATTGCCTGTAAAGTGTCTATTAAAGAACTTTGTACCCTATCAATAATTTTGTATTATCGATCCAACTTTGTTTTGGCTCTGACAGCTCATAGTCCGGTCAATTTAGACATTCGAAGTTACCTTAATTCCCACCAAGCTGAAAATCGGTAAGATTGTTTAAAATATCATTAAAAACAAAATTTGAAAGTTCCCCAGCAAATAAAGACAGTAACATGTCTTTATCTATCCTGTCCTGCCTTTGTAGGAAAACACTTTTCTACAGTCTATTTGGATATTATGTTTTCTGCACTGTACTGTCTTGAAGTTAAATTTTTGGCATATGTAGTCTTACAGCTGATGTGCGGAATTCACGTTGACGGTTGTGTCTAAATGCAAATAAATTTTGATGCGCTTCTTTTCAATTATTAGCCTTCGTTCGATTTCTTATATATTTATCTCTATTTCGCATTCATATCATAAATATTAATAGATTAATCAAGTAGATATCAATTAAGGTTATTTTTGCTTTGGCTGGCACCGACTCCAAAAATAACTGATTATAAATTGTAAATATATAAGTAGGTAATATATATATTCATAATTTCGTTGATTGTCCTCTAATGCTCATTGCTTTGAAGTTATTTAAATATTATTTTCTACTTTTTAGTTTCAGTTTGTAAATGATAGGCATAGTCATGAAGTCGGTTCTTTTTTTTTCTAAAAATGATTTTATTTTTAAATTTTTAGTGGGATTTATTCCGCAGAGATAAATAAGCGCGCGTCGGGCTCGCGTACTGAGCGCGCTCGCGTACGTTCCGTATCACCACAAAATACAAAAAGTGCAAAAAGACATCACGTCCAGGGGCTTTACGGACAACTGCTATTACAGGCACGTAATCCGCTTAGTTGGAAAATCACGCGACCGCAAACCTTATCGTGCCCAGATAGGGTTTGCGCTCGCGTGATTTTCCAACTGAGCGGATTAGGTGCCTGTAATAGCAGTTTTCCGTAAGGCCCCAGGCACCATCACCCGTACCCATCCAAGTACCGACCGCGGTCACTGACTCACACTTTGCCATTATTTATTACCTACTGTTATACTTTAGAGTGTGTACTATAATCATGCCAAGTTTGACGCTTGTACCTACATATTGCCGTTTTTACATTAGACCAATTACAAAAATACGTAAAAAATACGTTTGTTGTAGGGCCACTTTTAGTTTTTACTTTTTGACTTTATTATTATTTGTTAAGTTAATACGCTGTAATTTACAAGTTCTGTTAAAAAAAACTGGCTATCTATTACGGTTTAAAAGACAGCCGTTAAAAGGTAGGACAGACATCACATGCAGATAGCGTAGGCTCAGTTAACCCGTAGGTCCCGTTTTTACCCTTTGGATACGGAACCCTAAAAAGGAATAATAAACCCTAATAAGGGTCCAAAACTCCATAGAACCCTCTTGTAAAGCCTCCACCACTTTACTGGTGCATGAGTTTGACTTGACCGTGCATGATTAGCTCTGCTTGACTGGCTTGTTTGACGCTATTGAACACTGTATAAAATATTTAATATTAAATACACGACACTATTTAATATTACGACTCAAATACTCTGTATCCATGGTCATGAAAAATTTTACGAAAAACAACAGTGCATGGTTGCCATGGAGACACTTCTTAGTTTTTTGAAGTCTGTTCCTCTATGTTTGTCAGTAGTAGATCTGTGATGTTTGCTGTTTAGTTGACAGCGTCGCTAGTGGAGAACAAAGTATGAAATTCACCAAGAAATAACTGTAGTTCCAATGTTGCCCACCTTAACAGCTAAGTTGGTGGCACTGTCCAATGTTTACAATGTACATTGAATTTGTAGATATTTTTGTAGATTTTTCAAAAAGCACTGAATCAATGTCGATAAAAAAATTATGGGACCACCTATGAGATATGACCTACCAACCAAAAAAAGAATCATCAAAAACAATTCTAAATTGGCGGAGTAATCGAGTAACAAACATACAAAAAAAAAAAAAAAAAAACATACAGTCGAATTGTTAACCTCCTCTTGAAGTCGGTTAAAAATATATGACAATATTATGAAATATACAGTACCAGTAGTTTACCAGAACATGTATTTTCGTATTGTTTCCAAAGCTCTATACTATAGAGGCCTTTTGTAAAGTCTCCATCACTTTACTACGATTTGACTTTGACTTTGATTACATGACTTTGATTTGACCGAGATTTACTTTCTTTGACTCAAAGATCTTGTATATACCCTAACATACTAGTTCCATGGTTTGACTCTGATTTTGACTGACTTGTTTGACTAAACTTCATCAAACTTGATAACAATTTAATACTTGACACTGGCAAATGCACAAGAGTGCGATGCCAAAATGCTTACAGAGGAAATAATATAAAACGTAGAGAGAGAAGGAATAGAGCAGCTGCTCGAATAATAATAGTTGTGCAAGAGAAATAAACTTATACACCGATAGAAAACGAGAGAAAGACAATATTTTGTTGTCCCTTACTGGCGCATGCGATTAGTTTGTCTGACCCAAAGCTCATACGGGGCAGACACGCCGTTCGCAAAAATTTTGTTTTCGGTATTTTTGAGCTTGTGCTTTATTAAATGTATTTTGAACACAGATATACACAACCAGATCGGCAATATATTTCAGTGAAAGAGACAACTTGATATGGGTCAGCACAAGTACAAAAAGGACATAAATAGACTTTTTTGTCCTTATCGGCGTGGCCTCTTTTTTGGACCTGAAATGTCAAAATCTGACGGTTCAGTGCCAAACAAAACGGGTCTGAATATTATTTATTACCTTTTTTGGTGATTTAATGTGTTATGTGCGTCTCTTCTCTGAGTAATAACTGTAAAAACGGTTCTACAATGCTTGGTTGTAGCATTTTGGGCTGCAAGAAGCGCAGTGAGACAAAACGATGAAATATTATTTCACAAGTAAGTAAACATAATAACGCTTGTAACGATCACCTAAAGACATTCAGGATATCAATTCATAAATATTTTATTCATAATTAGTCAGTTTTTGGGTCGATTTGTGGTCTAATTCTATGAATTTTATCAAATTATTCACTTAGAAAATAAATGATGAATGTTGCCAGTTTATGAAAGAAATTACCCACCGCAACTAACATAAATTATTCGTTCTGCAGGTTTCCAACTAATCCTGTCACATTGCTGAAAAAAGCTGGCACATTGCAATAAGTGCAAAATACCGACCCTTCTATGCCCATATGAATATGGTGAATGTTAATATTAAATATATACTAATGAGGCTACAGTTATGAAGCTGGAAAAGCAAAAGGCGATTTCGGCGAACCGATTCAAAAACCTACGCGCTGTTCGTGAAATTTTTACTGTAAACATTAAAGAGTCTATTTATCTAATTATTTGGAATGTTATATACATAATTCCATTCAAGAAAAAACGAAACTGACCAAGCGCGAGTCGGGCTCGCGCGCTGAGAGTTCTTTACAATCACAAAATACAAAAAGTTGTGCAAAAAGACAACATCACGCCCAGGCTGTCACCCATCCAAGTACCGACCGCGCCTGACGTTGCTTAGCTTAGTGGTAAACAGAAATTTGTCACTGACTCGCACTTGGCCAGTATTTATTATTTGTTGTTTTACATATGTTCACTATAATCCGCTAAATTTGACGCTTGTACGGATTACCGTTTTTACACTAGAACAAATCCAAAAATACGTTTAACGTTTGTTGCATGAGGGACCCCCGTTCCGTTTTAACTCTGACTTTTTTATTATTTTTAATTAATCATAAAAAATCATGCTATGGTTACTTTACAACCTTTTTTCTAGTACTATATTCTAATTCTAACAAATAATTATAATAAAAACGCAAGTAACTTTCTGTGTGTTTTTTACGAGGAAACGGCTAAGTCATGGTATAATAATATACTCCGCCAGGTATAGCAATCCGAGAAAAAATGTTTACGTGGGCGTCCCGCAATGATGTCATGATGTCAATTTACAACAGGTTCGAGAGAGATGACGATACACCACGTAACAGCTGATTGAATAAAGTGGCAACTGGACAGTGACGTCATTGCGGGACCACTCTCAAATTGCTACACCTTGTTTTCTTAGATCATGGGCTAAGTCAAATTTTGTCAGGACGATAGGGTGTGTCATGAGGACAGACAACGTACTTTTCTTCCCAGAAAATTGCAGGTAGCTCCGCGGGTTGCAGCAGATAGTGTATAAAATATAAATATTTAAAAGGTAGTATTGTTTCCAAAGTACTCATTGAAGATTCACTACCCATCATAGTAGGTAAATTACCCTAACTTATAGCAAATCATTTTAATGTGGCAACACACCTTGTTGAAGCGAGAGGCACTGAGCTAGCCACGCTCATTGAAAATCTATAGGTAGTAGATCTGTGATTTTGAACGATTTTATCTGCTGGTTTCGAGTGAATTATTGTAAATCTGACATTTGATAATGGTGAATTGCTGTATTTTAGGCTGTAAAAGCCGCACGGAACGAAAACATGAAAATATAACCTTTTACACGTAAGTTTTGATTTTCGAGTCCATTACTGAATAGTCTTGCATGAATTACTTGTTGTTGTTGATTATCTTTCGTGTTAAACCAGATTTAGTCGAATTATAATTATATTTTTAATTATAAAATTACAATTACCGAAAATTATTGCTATCTCATAGCGCTAGCAGCTTCTCTACTCCTTCTCTCACTACGATATTTGAAAAAAAACAGAGTGCTACGCGACGTGTCAAAAAATAGTGACGTGGAGAATTATAGGTGCATTCTTTTTTTTTTCTACGAAGCTTCGTTGTTTTATGTTGTTATCCTATACTACCTTCACAAAGTCAAAGCATGCCACTAACTTTGATTATGTACTAATCATAGGCCACTAACAGAAAATTATGAATGAGGAAGGATCAGGGAAGATAAAGGATGAGAAGATGAATGAAAAATAAATTATAATAATATTTTTTTTAGGTTGTGTGAAAATTAGGCTCTATGTTAAGTTTTTTGGTTTCACTGCATTTTTAACAGTAGATATAATAAAATTTGTAGAGGCCCTAAACCTAAAGCAAGAATGAGACTAAGTTAGACTATGAAATAATCTGTGGGCCAAGTCAACCTAATCATTTGCATGAGGCGGTTATGTAAGTGTAGAGGTGTCGAATAATTATTCAGTAAATTAGTCTTAAAGAAGGATGTGGTCCAGTGGCCCGTGGCCTACGTGGCCCCATACAGGACACGAGGTCATCGGTGGCAGGAACACTGGATGGACTAATTGCTACAATTACTACATAAGATGAGACACTGCTGTATCTTATGCACGATTTATTCAGAACAACCACTAATTGTAGGTACTTAAGCAAATCGAGGTGACGAGGTGTTTTACATTTTCTAATGCTTGCCTAACTGGTCTGTCATAATCAACATCATCATCATAATCAGTCTTTAGCCCACTGCTGGACATAGGCATCTCCCAAGATACCACTCACCCCAATCTTCCGCTTTGTATGAGAAGGACAATCTATAGCATAATACATCCGAACGGCCTTTGTTGGGAAGAACAGCGCAAAAGCAAAACGACCTACTAGTAAAACATCTTAAATGTCCAATGCTCATATACTGTTAAAATGTCTGTAATGATAAACACCTTAATATCAAAACGTCTTATTTGCTTAATATATTTATCTTCTAATAAAAAAATGAATCCCTATTTACCTTAGTCAAGCCATAACTTGAAAACGACTTACCGAGTTTTTTAAAGTTTTCTAATACTTCTTAGAAGATCCGTACGGAAAGAAAAAAAAAGATTGCGAAGAAAATTTCAGAAAACTTAACGTCCAATTTACGCGCGTGAAACCGCGGGCGCTGCTAGTGTTTTTATAAAAATGAACAGAAAATCAGAAATCACTTGTGTGTGTATTTCGGGTTATTGGTTCAAGTCCCTGCTCAAGAGCCTCATATACGATAAAGGTAAAATATCATTACTTAGGTATATCATTTCAGGGAGTCTTGCGCTACGTTTGCCAACGCGTGGTTTCCAATCTACATCATCATCATCATCATAATCAGCCTTTTAACAGTCCACTGCTGGACTTTTAGCCTACCCCCGAAAGGGTGATCTATAGAACCTAGAACATACTACGTAAGTAAAGCTACTAATACCCTAGCGGTTATCAGTTCTGCGATAGATATGATCAGCCGCACAGCTGATACACAAAATTATGTCTATGCTATGACTCTGGTTCTATGGCAAATTACTCTGGCTCTTAACCACCTGTACGCTCAATGAAAAATCTGGTAAAAATCATTTGGCGAATCCATGAAATGAAGGAAATTAATGTCAAGCAAGCTAAAGGCAGCCATTAATAAAAGAAACACCCCTATTTCGAAATGTATCCTATGACATTCCAGACGCGAAGACGAACCTTACGACATTTCAAAACATCAACATGTCGCACTTCAAAAATTTTCAAGCCATTTAGGCTAAGGAAGATGATGATATATATAGAGACAGAAAGACCCGAAAACATAACGTCTGGGCAAGTCTGGTAAAAACGCGGTGACCTATAAGTAGGTTGGATTCAAGACATCCTACCATTATAAATTAGACGTAACAACAAAGTAAAATATTTCATACCATCCAGGTATTTGTCGAGTATAGAACTACAGATCAGGTATTATTACAAACTAGCTGACCCGACAAGCGTTGTCCTGTCCAAAATTTAATAGAAAAAAGCACTTTCTGTTTTACCTGAATTTTCCAATGTTCCCGGAAAATATAACATTTAAATTTTCTTACTAAACACTTCAAAATAAAGCGAACAAAAAAAATCGGGTAATTTTTTCACACACCGTCATCTGACCCCAAACTAAGCAAAGCTTGTGATATGGATGCCAGAGACTGATATACATACATATATATTTTTAAATACATACTTAAATAGATATTAACACTCAGATATAAAACAAACACAAATGTTTATCACATAAATGTTTGCCCTAGGTGGGAATCGAACCCACCCCCAAGCGCAGAAGGCAGGTTCATTACCAACTGGACTAACAGGCTATTTGATCAAAATTGAAATCAAATCGGTCCAGGCGTTTTTGAGTTTTAGCAAGACTAACGAACAGCAATTAATTTTTATATGTATAGAAGAAAATAGATTTCAATTATTAGCCTTGTTTAAATGCACGTGTTTTTCAAATAAGCTGACAAAAGCACACGTTCGTAATGAGCATGTAAAACATCATGTAAGCTATTATTTCATTAGATCATTTGGCCAGGAGCTGGGTACATTCATTGGGCTTAATTAGTTTACTTCCCACTCCCATAGAGTCTCGAGCAGTCGCACTTCACTGTCCACAGTCTCTCACGCGAACACGCACATAAATACGGAGAAATGTACCAAATTATTCCTCTGCTGCTAATAATATGCACAGTGGAGAGTGCAAACTACCAGCGGTACGGTGAATCTACGATGTTTCCAGGTGTTCCCGGCTATAACACCTATTCAACCATGTCGAACTACCCGAATCAGTACCAGCAAAACAGAGGAAGCTACGGAAACGACATAGCAAACTTCCCAGAAGTGACGCGTTACCCTAACTATAGTCCAGGGTATTCCTCGACCGGTTATAACAGCTACAACACCTACACGACTGCACGACCAGGGTATGGCTCCAACTACCAGAACCAGAACTACCAGAATGGGTACAGTACGCAGAGATATGGAGGTATTGGAGGGGTTGGAGGGGTTGGAGGTCTGGGAGGTGGTTACGGTGGAAGGAGCTACAGTCCTTATGAAATGCCGTTCATGAAAGACATGGGGTACTGCGTGAACAGGTCTCCTCAGACGGGCATCTGGGTGGACAGTCTGATGGGTATGTGGTACGGTGTGGAGTATGTGCAGCATCTGGCAGGTGACTCGAGGGTGGACTTATCCAGGTCCTGCATCGTCATACATATCGCGGAGCCTATGGACAGGGTGAGTTCTTTATTTATAAGTACATTCTTTATGCCACTGTTCTGTCTTGTCCACTGTTGTGCGAATAGTTCAATATTATATTTCTTTTATTTGTAGTGCAGCTTTACGGACTCTGGGGTCCATGCACTTTGTCAACATTATACACATTTCAAATACATATTTTTATTTATTTAAGTACACGAAAGTAAAAAAGCCTTAATTATTACTAATTATCACTAATATAATCAAAAATCAAAGACAAGATGTTGTCCGTGTGGTAACTCAGTTTTGATTATCGGTACGCTCGAGGTACCGAGGGGCCTAACCTATTGGTGCCTCCATTTAGAGGTCATTCTTAATTGTGCAATTTGTCTTTCAATTTCTCGCTGAAGGAAATTGTTATGCACGAAAACGAGACAAAGCAAATTTAATTTATTTTAACACACGCTTAATTAACATTTTTTTAAGTAAAACCGAAAGAGTTAATTTCCGTTTGCGAGTAATTGTTGAAACAATATTTTTTATCGGGTCTTACAGCGGATAGATTGTTTAAACGGAACAATTAGTGGTGTTTCATTACATCTCGATCATAGCGACAAATTCCGGTAGCCGTTCCTCCGCATAGAGTTAATAAGTATATAGAATAAAGTGTAGACGACTTCAGACGTTTACTAATGTCCCAATGTGACGACCTACCATAATGGATACACGATTTTTTTATACTCTTAATTCATTATTTGAAGGGTATCGGTTTTTTTATATGAGGTACGGAAACCTGCAATCACAGATTTCAGTGAAAGCTGATTAAATGCTTACCTATCGGAGACCCACTATACCTTAGTAAGCCATCTGCGATAAATTGTTTATGATGCCACGTTTTCTTAGTATTATTTCGAGTATTTTTTATTTACGAGGAAAACCAGCAAAATAATGAAAATATGGAATCATTTCTTATTTTAGCACTTTATCGTATTTGAAATGCTTTTCAATGCGTTGGAGTTCGCGGTAGTTCTGCCCGTTCGTAAGCGCGGGGTCAATCGAGATAACATCGAGAGCATCGAGACGTGAGTCAGCCGCGCGCCGCTTCTCCTGACAGTCACAGACGATCTCATAAAAGCGCGATATTGACGCGCCCGCGCACCATCCGCAAACCTCAGACACATTCCAAATATAAATAATGACGTTCGAAAAACTTTAAAATCAAATTTGGTATAATGGCATTGGCGTTGCTGCTTTTATTATCACCGGTTTTCGGTTTTGACGATTTCCAGTATTACCAAGTATCGAATTTTACTGATCGCGTCTCGGGAGCTCCGGAGCAAAATGCTACTGTTTTCTGTGTGCGGGAACATTTTTTCGACAAGCGGGACGTTCGAGAGGTCCTTGGGAAGTGGTATGTTCTGGAGATTTACACGCATATAAGCAACGAAGGCCAGAAGCAGTACGAGACTTGCCCGGTCACTACCATATGGGAAACCGATGATTTTCCAAAGACGACTTTCGGGGTAAGCTATTACGCTTTTTTTGTTATTTGATTATATTTTTCATGGATGTTTACTGCAGTTATCGCTTGTATACATAAAGTAGGTAGGTATATAGGTATGTTCAATATGTGGTGTTTGTTTAAAAGATACAAACTTTTTGTTTAATTGAAATTCAATATTTTATGGCTTTGATCAAAGCACGATAAAAAGTACCTACATTAACTGTGTGGGTACATGAATACAAATATTAAGTATTCAATCTCGATTAGATGGCTATCGCTAAAATCGTTGATTTAAAACACATGGATGGATGTCGAACAAAATTCACATTTAAATTCTTGAGTCAAAAAACTTTAAAAAAAAGATAGATCTCTGAAATCCCGACAAAACCCTATCTCATTAAAATAATGTATAATTTTACTTGCAACAGTGAATTAAGGTACCGATTAGTCTGCCGATAACGAACTCAGGCATTTCAACGTTTTCTAAAATTTAAAAATCCCAGATTAAGGACTTAAAATACCGATTCGGCATTATCCTTACAAGAACCACAGAAGAGGCATAAATGCATATGTATAGGTGCATATGACTATGTCTAATTATGCAAAGAACTAAGTAAAGAGTTTACACTACATTGTTATTGCATCTATTCTGTGCAATAACAATGCATATGTATGGTATGGTATGCAATAGGATGGGTAAAGCAATTTTCGCGAAAATAGAAAAAAAAACTATTTACCTATTTAAGTACTTTTCTATCTCCTCCACCATACTAAAAAATATTTTACACGTTTTAAATATGTATTTATGATGATGCTCGTTTCTTCTTTTATGGGTCTTTCAATACTTAAAAAATAGTAAATACAATACATTGGCTTGCGTTTGACCGTCAACTCGATGATTTACAATGGCTGAAGCAATAGCTACGTAAATGTAAATAATTGTTAAAAATAACCAGTCTTAAATGCTTGCTTATTGAGAGAAGCATATACCTACAGCTATATTGATCATGAAACGCGGCGCGGTTGATTGTTGTATAAGTTGTCCAATTGACCGACTTTTATCATAAGAGACGGTTCTATTTGTAAATAACTTTGGATTTAGGAGGAGTAAGTACATAAGTGCTATGAGCAGTTTTAAATCTATCAGCAAAACGCACACTGTGCGTTTAACGCACAGAAAAGAGAAGTAAATAGAACGGAAATGAGAAGGAAAATCTGTTACCAGGCATATGAGTGAACCTTGATTGAACATTCTTATTTAGATCTACGCGTCGAACTCCGCATGACAGTTGCTAACTGATTTCGAATGACTGACGTTTCGTTTATATGGGTGCAACTGGCTACACCAAATTTCTTACAAAAATGCCTTGACTGCCGTTCTAATTTAAACAAAAAATCCATAGAAAACGGTTATCCACACTCGACAAAATGTATATGGAACAACTAATATTTTTTCGCGATTTCAGTGTTGCTCCCATAGTAAAAGTTGTTCATAATGATGGGTACTATACGATGTTGAATAGTTTCACAGATTTTTTTTACACGTTTGTAATAATAATCGTGGAAAAAAGCAGAGAGCAAGTAGAGTTAGGTTAGGTTACAGTTCCTGCCCCTCAGGAACATTTCGCACAGGCAGTCCCAATCGGGCTCGCCAGTTCCGACTATCGCCTCGTTTGATTGATCCGGTTTGGGTTCCTCTTTCACCATAATCGAAGCTGCTAGATTTAAATAAAGTACTTAATACACGTCAATCTTACGTAATTCCCGTGTAATATAAATAATAGTAATTTTTTAACTTTCGCGATTTGAACACATGTTTTAACCGTGTGGTACCTATTTTACTTAAATAGAATAATGCGTGATAAGTCCCGATAAACATTTAATACATGTCTAATTCCAAGAATAAAATTTACCTAAGTAAGTATTCTAAGGTTAGAATTAGGTTTAGAACCTATATTCAATAAACAACCTATAAACCAGTAAAAGTCCAGTGAACTGTGAAACCAACCCTGAAATCACGAAGAAAATATAAATATCTTATCGGCATAAATGTTTATATATACCTATATTATATATCCGAGATAAGATTATGTAACTTTACTTTTGGTTCAGTAAAAAGGTTTTATATGAGTACCTACAGGTACTTAGATGAGTAAAAGCTAAAGGTTTATTTGTGACTTTATTGTGTGTGAAATGTGACCTGAATGTTCTTGTTCTTCAATTGCCTAGTGTTTTGTTGTATGTGGGTTTATAAGTAACTGAAATAAATGAATTCTTATTATATTATTATTATAAGTACCTATCTATACCTACTTCTTCCAAAACTATAAGGCCCCATTTTCGCAACCCAACTACTAACTCATAAGTCATCACCTCTCTACGCTCGAGTGCACCTAAAAATGAGAATCATTCATAATTTTATGCCACGCATCTGAGTCACAGGCTCGACAATAGCCCAATTTGTATTACTCCATGCTTACTCGCTTCAATTTAACGACACATTTATAATACTACCTATCATATCTCATTTATTTTTAAACGTTTAAAAATCTCTACATAATTTTATTATATAATACTCGTAGGTACGTATAATGATGTAGGTGCTAGCTTACTATTTGTAGAGTCAACTTTTTAGCAATATTAAAAAAATATTCCTTTTTATATCTATCTATATAATTATACTAGAGGTCCGCCCCAGCTTCGCACGGGTATAGATATATAGCCTATGTCACCCGGGGATAGTGTAGCTTCCCAACAGTGAAATAATTTTTCAAATCGGTTCAGTAGTTTCGGAGCCTATTCAATGCAAACAAACAAAAAAACAATCAAATCTTTCCTTTTTATAATACTATAGTCCCCGGGTGACATAGGCTATAATCTATACCCGTGCGAAGCTGGGGCGGACCGCTAGTATAATATAAAAGGCGATGGACTCCAAAACAGCTGGACCGATTTTGACGGGATTTTCACTGGCAGATAGCTGATGTTATAAGGAGTAATCCCCGCTGATAAAACTGCGGGGCACAACTAGCCTAGAATAAACAAGGGATCTAGAATTTAACGTGTCATCCAAACCATGGAACAAGAACACCGGTTTGTATATTCTTTGTAAGTTGCTTTATAATTAATGCTTATCTACTAGATATTTACTCGAATTGACAAGTTAATTGTTTGACCTGTGAGTGTTCAGGTCAGAAGTAGTCTCTGGTCCTCCCACGTGGTGTGTGACACATCAGAAGATCAGAAGACAACGGCGAGGTCAAATCAACTGACCCATTTAAACTCCAATGATCATAAGGTGCTTCTAAGAGTTCTAAGAATCCAAGTTTGTACCTTCTTATTGTGAACAAGCTTCATTCCGCATTTTCTGGTCTACAGTATTTTCTATGTCCGTTCCATGATGCACTCTATTTCCATGCCAAAATTCTTCAAGATCGGATAAGTAGTAGAGTCGTGAATAGGTATCGACATTACAGCAAAGGGATAGAGTCAATTTCTTTTTTATGAATCTGTTCGAATTATGATAGGCGTAATACGTATTACGTATCTAGATTCCCCCAACTTACAAATAAAAGTGTGGTTGGTTGTCCTAAAGCATAAATAATGTAGGGTCACACGGAACGGTGGTACGAAGTCGAAAAGAGGTCATTGTACTTGCCATTGTTAGATAGCCCGTTGGTCCAGTTGGTAGTGAACCTACCTTATGAGCTTGGGGGCGTGGGTTCGATTCCCACCTAGGACAAACATTTATGTGATGAGCATTTGTGTTTGTTCTATATCTGGTTGTTAATATCTATTTAAGTATGTATTTAAAAATATATATGTAAGTATGTATATCAGTCTCTAGCAGCCATATCACAAGCTTTGCTTAGTTTGGGGTCAGATGACCGTGTGCGCAAAAATGTCGGGAATATTATATTGTGAAAAAGTTTTACTACGGAGTAAAGCCAACCCTTAAATCGCCAATAAAAAATCAGCCGATCCAAAGTAAAAATTCCTTTCATATTCAACGAAATGTATGGATCACCTGATATTTTTACGCGATTTCAGGGTTAGTTTCATCCCATAGTAACAGTTGTTAATTAATATAATGACCAAATTTTTTTTACAATCTGGCTATGCGATTGACCACAACAATGATGTAGTCGAAGATGTAGCGCGCTTGCCTATGTTTACCTATTTTTTTTTTTCTTGAACAACCCCCAGATTGTACCTGTTTGGAAATACATGCAGGTTCCACATCTCTGCTGTTCAGTTAAAAAAAGTGGATTAGAAACACACAGTGCGTCTGAATGCATTTTTTTACCATATAAGAGAGTGTCTCCTTGTAGTGCGGCTGGTACTGTTATAGAAAAAGAATGATGATGGCAGGGTAAAGTCATTCTTGTGCACACTCATTCTTGTGCATTTTAGTTTAGTACCATTGATCTGCGTGACCCTGTACACTTATCTCCAAGTACCTAACTACCTACGGACATGAAGTGCGGGGTTCCCTGCACATAATTTATTAACATACAGTGTAAACTATATATAGCGACACTCGATTAACGACAAACTTCCTAAAACGTCGAAATTACTTGACTTTGGTTGGTTTACATTGTTGTCCATAAAATGATATACTCTATGTAGCATCACACCCACTCTAAATTTCGACAAATATACGACATTATTAAGCAATAAACAGTACTTCTAACACCTCGTATTTAAAATGAAATACTTGAACAGCAAAAAAATTCGAGACGAAGATAATAGACTATACTTAATACGCATAATTACTAAGCATAACTATACTTAATAAGCATTGTTAGTTGTATATTAATGGTTGTTGTTTGTAAAATTTATACTTTACTTGTAAATACACGTTAGGGGCCGTCCATTAATCATGGGATGTTTTTTTTAAATTTTTTAACCCTCCCCTCCCTCTTGGTGATATATGGTGAGGTTTAAGTCTAACCCCCCCCCCCCCGCCCCCACCCAAAATCACGTGTATTTTTTAGTACCTACAAAGAATCTTATTTTTTTAAAATATTATCTTTAAATACAGTAAATAAAGTATAATCTAATTTTATTCTGAAATTAAGGACCATGACAAAAATGTCTAGCCAGAAAGGTTGCAGGTTGTTTTTGATTTAGGTTTAGAAATCGCGCGTTTGACGAAAAAATTTATACACGTGATATCTTACTACAGCCCCCCCCTTGTGATATTTCGTGATTTTTGCTAAATCCCCTCCCCCCCCCTTTCAAGCCTCACGTAATTATTGGACGGTCCCTTATTATAGTAAAATAATAAATTATTATTTCATTTCTCCATTTAATGACCATTCTCAGTAACGCCGTATAATGCGCAGTCCATGTGTCGCTACATAGACTTTACACTGTAATTAATTCATGTGGTAACATATTTCTTACATACTTACTTTTGAGGGAAGTATTTGACAAATACTTTCCCACTCTTGAGACTAAATTCATGTTATATTTAGATTACATGGAACAATTAATTTATTAATTAATGAACTAAGTGTAGTGTGTCAAGTTTACGTCAACACGAACGTCTAATCTTTGCGTGCTCCATTTATTGTGCACGCATGTTAAGTATCTTAAACTTGCTTAATGCATTTGGCCTTGCAAAATTCTTTTTGTAGACTCAGGCATCAGATCAAACAAACAAGGGAGATATGCCTTAGTACAACTATTATCGTTTATAGGCAAATGTCTCCATTTTTCATTTAAAAAATTCACTATACCTACCGCTTAACGCAAAAACTGTATTGTACGATTTACGTACAAATTTTTCACGCAAACTAAGAAACTTGTAGTGACTTCAATAATGATGAGTTTGACTAAACGCCTGATTTCGGCCAGATGCGTTTGCACCCGCCACGCCAACTTAATATAAATCTCCCTTGTTTGTCTGATCTGGCCTAAGTCCGTCTGCTATAAGTACCTATGGTAAATGGTAACCAATGATCGACAAAAAATATCGCCAACAACTAAATCATTTTAGAAGAATAGATTTTCCGAAATCAATTCTTCTACGCGCCTCATTGTTACGAAAAGCGAATTTCATTAAAATTCGCTCATATGAGAAGAGTTATGTTCTCATTTGTAATATTAGTCTAGGTACTTGATCGGCGGCCTTTTATATTAAGGCCGTCTGTCATTCGCTATCGTTATCGTGACATCCCGCTCGGCGCATGGTGCATAGTAAGCTGGCGCAAGCGGGATGACAAGATAGCGATTTAGCGATGGTTTGTTACTTCTGTAATAAGGCCGATGATCGGAATACTGTTGCAATAATCATGGTGACTACCACATACCTATATCTAGTCCTTGGCGACACTTTTCAAAACTGTATCTACTATTTTTTGAATAAACCGGCAACTTTCTGACTGGTGACTGCCTGGACGTGATGTTGTCTTTTTGCACTAAGTACTTTTTGTATTTTGTGGTGGTACGGAACCCTCATTGCGCGAGCCGGACTCGCATTTGGCCGGTTTATTTACTGTCATCATTCCATTATGGATTGTCTTTCTATTCCAGCCATCGACTGAGAACCAGCTGTTCCACGTGCAACACATCAACGCCAAGTTCCGGCAGGAGTACCGGCACCTGCGGCTGCTGTGGGACGAGGCAGGGTACACCAACGAATATTCGCTCTACTTCAGAAACGACTCCGCCGGCTACTGGCAGGTGTTCGGAGGACAAAACGGTAAGAATCTGCAGCACACGTCACTACCATCCATCGATCCATCGATTGAGCACCAGGTTTTTTTTTCAACTTCAATTCTTATTTAATGGCCTCTTTTGTGGAGTGGAGCCACCACAATTTCGCCAATGCAACGTATTGGGATAAAGATAAACTATCAAACGAAAGAGATTGTCCGGTGAACACAAATTTGGACGGTGATTAAAAGGTAAGGTCCAAGTTCTTTGGATGCGGAGTTCGACGCGTTGACATAAATAAGAATGTTCAAGTAAGGTTCTGTCATAATGCCTGGCGACAGATTTTCCTTCTCATTTCCATTCTATTTACTTCTTTTCTGTGCCAACAAATATACTCACTTTAATTCAGAAATGATTCCGTATTACTAGCCGACAGCTACTTTATAGATTATCGTAAGTGATAATCTATAAAGTAGCTATCGGCTAGAACTAATACTAAGCCAGCCAATGGTCTCTGTCAATAGGTATCGATCGTTGCATAAGACAAACATAATGCTCATCTAAAAGTTGCGGGTCGAACTTGACTAAAACTTGGTCAGAATACCGGGTTGTCCTCGAGCTCTGCGTACAAGAAGGGAGGCCTAAGCTCAGCAGTGGGCAAACACGGTCTGAAATTAATGATATTCTCATCAGTATAACTAGGGTAATCATGACCTTGGATAAATGTCTGTTTTATACTATCACGGTTGTTCACTACAGAGAAATGATTTATTATTAACGGGATATTTGCCGTGATAAGGTTGTGGGTGGAGCTCCCGATATTTCGACGCAGTTAAATGCGCTATGTTCACGGGAAGGTCGAAAAATGTGGGTGGTTGGCAGAAAGATTCAAAGTTGGGTAGCTACAACTAAAACAATCTACCCTCTTTCTTAGGTTACGGTAAATATCCCGTTAATAATCATAATTATAACTGTTTGGATAAAGGCCTTTTATATAGCTATGCGAGCAGATCAGGACTTTCGCCTAGGTTTTTTATGGTTGACAGGCTAGGCGTTTGACCACAGCACACTCGATGTTAAGTGGCGGTGTGGTTGAAGATTGTAAACGTGTCTAGCCTGGCTGGAATGAGAACTGATCACAGTAAAATATTGCCGGAACACACCGTTAGGTGCTTGGCGACAGACAGGTTTTCAACTTGAGAGTGGTAGCGTGCCCTGCCACTATATGCTATGTTTACTGGTGTTTACTATGCTATGGTCAATTGGTCATGCGCATTGTGGAGGTCCGGGCTTAGGCCTGTGTACGAATGATTTCTTGTATTTGACGTCATGATTAGGTACGTTAGCTCCGTAGAGCCCCGAAATAAAAGCATATCTAGGTACCTACTAATTTGAATGATGCTACCTTGCCACTAAAATTATACTGGTCATATCAAGAAAATTGGATGGATTATACGACAATTTATTACAATTATATATGGTTTATAGGATGTATTTCGTACGTGCCTCAATGGATCGTCCTAACTTCTTGATTTTATAAATTTCAGGAACGATCCCCAACCGGCCCTCCTACCAGCAGTTTAGTGGCACAGTTCAAGTCTTGAAGGCTGTCAATGACCACCTACTCCTCAACTTCTGCCAAGAAGCGAAAAACGGTAGTCCAGCCCAACTATACTCTGTTCTTTTCTCAAGAGATCCAGGACTTCTAAGTCACTGGGAATTGGACTCCGTACACAGTCTGCTGCAGAATAAGAAGTTATCAGTCGCTTCCAGAAGAATGGTCTGCGGTAATAGCGCTGAAAGACCTATCTACAGCTTACTTCTGTCAATCATGCTTTTTGCATTCAGTTATGTTGTTAGTTCTTCTTAACATGGGGCAATTTATACTTAGGGAAACATGCTGCTGTCCACATTACATAGTCTGGAAGCTGCCTAAGTTTAGGGGGTAAATAGAAGACACGCCTTCGTATAACTTATGACGAGAGTATAGAGACTTGATTGGTTTGCTACGCAAGACTACTGAAATTAGTGTTTCCAAGATGTTGCAATAGTTTTTTTCCTTAAAATAAGTAGTGTCTAATAGTCCGTCCTTGTAGTACTGAGTTTTAAGTTTCGAGTGCCGCGTCACTTCCTAAGGACGAACGAACGAGTAAGCACTATGAATTACATTTGTACGTTATGTTATATACATGTATAGATTTATGTATATGTATATTTTGAAGTATTGCCATACACATGGTCAATTATCTTTTGTGTTTAATTGAAGATTGTCACTTTACTAGAGATTAAGAAAAAAATTGGTTCTGATTTGTTCTAGCGAAAGACATATACAGCCACGACTGTGTACAATGTTTATTTCCAAGTTTGCTCATCTAATCAAAATTGGTGGCGCTACCACGAGGATGACCGTGGTTAAGTACACAAGTATTTAAAAAAAAAAAAAAAGTTTTTTTGTCCCCTTGTTCATATTTCATATTGTGGGAACCAGAACCTTTTTTATAAAAACTGGTGATCGATGGCAAATTTGTCACCATTCGTGTAAATTTAATTTAAATACTTAACCTTGTGAAAGTAGGTATTTTTTAAGAAACCAAGTGCTATGACGTTATGTCACTTTACTTTCAAGTGTTAAGTTTTGTTTGTCTATTTATTAAAGTACCTAGGTACTTTATCAAGCCAAAGAAATAATATATTTAACAATGTTATCATAATATTCTGTCAATTATAAATTACATACTTAAAACGATGTGTGTGTTTTATTGTCAAAGGTCATATAATAAAATGTATTTACGTATATGTATTTAAGAAATTGGGTGATACAGAATATGTATCAAAAATATACTAAAAGTTGTTATCTAAGTACATAAACATCCTTCAAAATCAGTGTTCAAAAATAATCATTTAACCTTCGAAAAATTCCAAAAATTACTAGCGAGAAATATTCAATATCCTGAAATGTTGATAGGTAATTCACGACCAAGTTATTAAGTTTGCCCTCCATGCAATAGTCGTACCTATATTCGATTATCTAAGTTTAGTTTACCTTAAACATTTGTATTTGAGCGATAATTTTTTCTCTGAATTTCTCGAGGTTGTTCGCCGACATTTGCAATTTATGACGATAACAAGTGTCAAATACATAAATAACGTTTTTATTTCTATGCCCTTGATAATACGAGATAGAGGTCTTTTGTTGTTGAGGTAGGTGGCAAAATAAACGAGAAATACTTTGATATAAAGTGGCAGATGCATAGTTTTTTTTACATATATGTACTTGTATTATCCGCGCCCCGTGGTTTCCGCAGATTTCTTCGCTTCAGATTTTCCGCATTTTATTCGGAGAAAAAGTATCTTATGCCAATTCTCATAACGAACTCTACTTCTGTGCCCAATTACATCCCAATCGATTGTCGTTTCGTTCGGAAAGTGTGGCGAAGGGACAGACAGAGTTTTGCATGTGATTTGTAGGTAGGTACGATTCTTAGTTGTTTTTACTTATAGTTATGTAGAGCCGGTTGATAAAAAAATCATCTGTTTTATTGAAATGTAATTTGAGACCTAAAGATACTGTGACGAGGTCGTAATATATGAAAAACAAACCAGTAAATACGACCATACACAAAGAGTGCAGACGTGTTAAATATAATTACCAAACAACGATAAAATGATAAATAAAATATCCTGGATAATTTTATGTTTCTTGTTGATATACGCTAAGAACTCGACGGGTCACAAAGGAAAATGTACTGGTGTCCACGTCAACGGAAAGTTTCACAGGAAGGAAATTCTAGCTAACGGCATAAATCGACCCTACCAGCTCGCCCTGTACCATCACAAGGACGTATTATACTTCAGCTACAACGTTGGAGACGATGACGATGACAATTTCGAAATTGGCCACATAAACCTGAAGGAAAATCAAAAGACACCCACTTCTATACCCATAAAGAACGGCTTCGCAACGGCACTTGATGAGAACAATAAATTACTGTACCTCGGAGCTAGTGAAGGGATATTCGAAGGCAACCTCAACGAATCCTCTATATTAAAACATGTGATAAAAGAACATAACATCTGGGACATGTTCTTCAAGGACCACCTTTATTTTATAGATTATCCGTCACAACGTCTTCATAAAAAGACTCATAATAGCTCGGAGCTTGTGAAGCATATCGGCGAAAAAATATACCAATTCGTCATCGACGGAGACGACGACATTTTCATAACCACAAAGGACGGGCTGCGTGAAATAAAAAACGGTACCAAAGAACGAATTCCGTACAATGGCCCTAACTCCTTCAGAGCTATCGAGGTCGACAGAAAAGGCGTAGCACATTTCTGTGCAAACAGTGCCATTTACGTGGCAAATAAGAAGAATCATACTTTGGAGGAGATTGCTCATGTGAAAAATATATTTGGAATCACTTTTGATAAAGATAATAATATCATTTACTCCGATCCTCATGAAATTGTGAAATTATTGTCAGAGGACTGTAAATAAACAATTCACAAAAATATCAAATAAAGGAATCTAAAATACTAGCACCAATCCTTTGCTCCTATTTGTAAATTAATACTCTTTTTTTGTGTGTGTTTTGGATGTGTATGTGTGTTGAAGAGTATTAATTAGCTCTTCAATAAAAACAACTACGCAAAATGAAAAAAAAAAAAAAGTTTTACAAATAATAAATAATTAAGCCCAGCGTTATTGTTACTCGAACTTGACAAATGGTGTACCAGGATGGCATGCAATCGGGGTAGTATCATATTATTTTTGGCTGAATACTATACGCTGTTTCACTCACACGCTGGGAGGGCCGCCACCCTCTACGATTACCCCCATCCCTGGCTTTTTGCTACCCAACCCTCCTGATTGATAGCACTTGATATTTTAAATATTAACATTGTATCACTGAGGGTTCAGTGATGATTAACATTTAGAAAGTAAAAATAATCTTACGGACGGTATAATAGGTAAGAATAGCTAAACCAACTTGAATTTTAGTGTGGCAAAATGCCACACTAAACTCAAATTGATATTAGCTAGTCGATCAATGTTGTATGCCAGAAAAAAAGAACGAGTGTATGAGTGTATGGCTATATTCCACATCAGTGAATATGAATCCATAAACTATTTTACTCATTTATGTATAATTGACGCAATTGCTTTAAAAATATAGATACATATTTTGACATAAGTTCAAGTATGACCAAGGCAAATAACTAATAAAAAAAAAACAACAAAAACAAAAATAATCAACCAATAACCAAAAATAACCTTACTAACAAAAACGAATAGTACTAAAACACTGTTTTAGCAACCACAACCTTGGCTCATTCCACAGAAGACATAATAGACAACCTTACCACGGTAAATATTCATATAACTTTAATAGTACTAGTTGGTAAGGGTACCTTCCGAACTATGATCTATATTTATCTATGCTATGATAGATCTTGGACTCCTAACCTAAGCTCCTATGACGTGATGGTCGCCTGGTGTATCGGTCCCCGTTGTCATTGTTGTCGCAACTTGCAACGCGTCACGTGGCGTCGAGTTGATAAACTACACACATGGCGAAGGGGAATTTTTAATCAATATCCGTATTTTCCATATACAAAATTGGAGCCACAGACAGCACTCTGTGCAGAGGCTCTCTACAGGAGAACTAGCCCGTGGTCACCGTGGAGCATGTACTACTGCATTGCAAGGCCACAGAAGATACTCCTTGAAGAAATTCAACAGCAACAAGTCTCCAATACCAACACATGGCGAAATAGGGGTAGAGCAGTTTAGTCAGCGACCAAAAGCCGCGTGCTTCGTTATTTTAGGGAGCTCGGCTGGTTTGGGTAGGCTGGCAGTGGCAAATGCACAATACATCCCAAGCGGGATGTCAGTGCAGGTCTCATCACCCCCACTTTGAATTAGAATTAGATATATTAACGCACGTAGTATTTTTTTTCTGTACCAGTTTTTAAAATTCTTGGTAGCAAATAGCATAACGAGGAGGATATATTAAGAAAATGTATTTTCATGCAACTATGTGACGAGACGAGCACGCCTGATGGTGAGTGTCACGCTTGCCCATAACAGTTAAGTGTCGTCCAGAATTTAAAACTTCAACAGTTCAAAACTCTATGTAAGATTTATAAGTCTTGGAAACTTGTTTTAATTAAGTAAGCATTGAAATATTGTTCATAATATAAATGTAGCTGTTTTATCCTAGGGCCTTACGGACAACAGCTATTACAGGCACCTAATCCGCTCAGTTGGAAAATCACGCGACCGCAAACCTTATCGCGCCCAGATACGGTTTGCGGTCGCGTGATTTGTCAACTGAGTGGATTAGGGGCCTGTAATAGCTGTTGTCCGTAAGGCCCCTGCTCTAGATTTTTCAATTCATCCCTGAATTCTACCCCATTATAATAAGAGTGAAAATGGTATCTACAATTTGCATTTCAGACCCGGACCTCTGCTGAAATTATGATTTCCTGGTACTGTTGTTTTCAAAAATGTTCGCGGAAAACCGCAACACGCACCGAGTTTTTTTTTTCTATCTTTAGATCAAAATTATAAAAATAAAGTAGGTATATTTTGAGTGGACAGTGGTCAAGAACCTTGCAAAAATTACCATGACAATGTCGCAAAACCGTCAGCAGAGGTCGTTCGCACCAGGATATTATGAAACCAGAGAAGTAGATCAAAGCTAGGGGTGGCATGGGGAAATGCCTTCGTTCACTACGATAGAGAGGAATCTACAACATTTATATCTACAGAATTCGTCAGCAGTTTGTGTGTCCAATAATTTTATTATTGTTGTGTGGTGTATTCCTTTTATGTGTGAGTGGGATTTATGATGTAGCGTTTTCTCTCTCTGATAAATAAGAGGGTGAGGATTGTTAACGTGCGTGTGTTGTGAGGGGAAACTGTACAGGGAAGTGTGCGTTATTGGAAAACTTGTATCTGTCTCTTTCATTTCGCGTATTTATCAGTAGAAAGAAATGTGACGCAATGTCTGTTTCCGTAAGCATTTTGATATAAAAATATTTGCGTAGTTACATAATAATGTACGAATATGGGCTGTGGGAGTGAAATGATATGATATTTAATGAGGGTAGATAGAAATTTTCAAACCTCTTCTACAGTGCTGTACTCCAAGTAGAATGCACGATTCAGAAACGAATGTTGCTATTCGATAATGTAAGGGGTAGCAATACAACACTCAACTCAAAACGTACCTACCTACCCAACGTAACGTAACCTACTTATCCTTAACTAAAAACTTTGATTAATAAATCTAAAACTTGCAACATTATTTTTAGAGCTAAAAATACTGCGTAGGTATATACATGTTGCACACTGCGGTATACACGTGCTCTTGCAAGAAGAAAAAACAATGAAAAATACCATGGACACCCATTTAACATGGAAAGCCTACATCGATCATCGATAAAAAGCGAACTTGCTAAGCATGTTTAAATGGATATGTCATTTATTTTATTTTATTCTACATGTTTAAATTTTTATTTCTATAGTTATTTTTGCGACGACTAACTGCATAAATTTATTACTAGCCAAAGATATGTAGTACATTTAGATCGATACTATTAGCAGTGTTCTCGCGGAAATGATGTAACATCTTAGAATAAATTCCTATTAACCTAACACTGCGAAAACTAAATGATACCTACCTACATTTTAAAATGAAAGTCATATCACTTACATGAGTATTTACTATTAATACTATTATTAATTAAATTTAATAAAGCTTAGAAATTCTATAATACTATGGAATGGTTAATGATTAAAACAATATGACAATCTAATATTAAACTTCACAAGCACCTGTGGACGACACTGTAATTGTCCCGCGTACATAGGTGACACCATCGCGGCATTCACAACTATCCTGAAACAATAATTATTAGAACTTGAAGAGAAACATAGTAACAGGTAGTATTTTTTATGTCATGGTAGACAATTTAAGAAGTCGTCAAAGTGCAGAAAATTAACTCGTAAAGCTTAGGGTTCTATGCTGTGATGTGTGCCTATATCTACTAAAGCCTTGGCCAAACCAACGCGTTCAGCTCAACGCGACAACGCGTTGGTTTGGCCAAGGCTTTAGGGAAACCTGGCGCATAGTTTTCACACAATTTTAATGTACCAAAACTTTAAAAAATATGGTTTCTTTGGCTTTATACTAGTTTCATAATTATAATCAAGAATCTCGTCAACAGAATATAATAGTTTTTTTGCTGTATTTTTCTAGCATTTTGTATGCGTTATTTTTAATGACCATAATGTTTTTGATTTACTTACCTATGTTAAACTAGTAGAATGACAAAAAAACTTTTCACTTCTCATGCTCGTAAAATTTTTGTTTATGCCCGGTGTAAGCGGACTAAAACTGTTTTATTTTATTTTCTTGTGCATAAAATTCTGCTTTTTGCACTAGATTCTACTTCTAACATAGAAATGTTTCCTTTTTTAAACAGTTCAAAGTATATTACACGAAGAGTTCAATTTTCATTTTTAATTTTAAATACAGAGATATTACTTAAGGTTTATCACTGTTTCTTTTTATTGCAATTATAGTAAAGTAAAGTAGTATTATTATAGTTAAAGAGCAGAGTTGAATAACTCGTGCATAAAATACATTTTTTTCTCGATTTAAATATCGCTTACGGCTCTTGCTCATAAACGTGTTTAGGCTAAGCTGCTAGGCTAAAATGTTTTATGCACACGTTATATAATCTACTATTTCAAGTTTTTGTACACCAAACTTCCGTGAAAATAAGGCACAGCTTTACTGCCGTTTTATTTAAGTTTTGTCTAGATAATAATATTAAAAAAATATCAAGAGTAAAAACTTACAAAAATATCTTCAACAGAATCGCAGGACTGATTCTGCTCATAAAAGTGCACTTTTTCAATATTATGCTTTATCATCTCGTCGGGTGTCCGTTTGACGTCATCACACGTCATCACATTCGATATCAGGCCTTTTTTATTCTTCTTAACTGTTAGATGGTCCGTATTCACGTTATCCATCACCACTGGACTACCGAAGATGGCTTCATCTAGATAAGCGCAGTATATATCGCCATCAACAGGCTTCGAGGGTTGGTTATTGTTAACATTTTCCGAGGGCTTCTCATTTGCCATGTAATCCTGGTACAGATCATTTTCTTCTGTTTTACTGACTTGTGATTTTCTTCGGGATTTTCGGATTTTGTAGTAGAGGTTGGTAACGAATTTGAATTTTAGGATATAGGCGAGAACTTCGGAGACGCTCGCTGAGCCGCTTTTGTTGCTTTTATTGTGTAGAAGGCAGAAATGCCGCGGTGGTGAAGTGCCGTAACTATCCCCTGCAACAACAGAAGAAGATTATCGGTAAATTGGCAAGTCTTGAAGGTAAAAACCTATAATACATTTTTACAATAATAGAAAATAAGTATTTACTTACAGAGAAAGTAAGTAAGTAAAATATATGAAAGTTTCTGATCAAACACGGACCTACACACAATAAAAAATAATAGAAATATTGGATTATAATTATGGTGTACTTAATGTGTATTTTTTGAGGAACTTAGAAAAGACTTAGAAAAGAAAATATAAATATTAGGTACGTAAGATCAAGGAACATTATTACTCCTAGCGGAGCGTAAGATACCCTTCTACGAAATCATGTAAAGAGGTTGGAATACGTTTTTCCACTACAAAGAGGCGAATGCACAGAGATTACACATCACACATCACATCATCAGCCAGTAAACGTCCACTGCTGCTGATCAATGGCCTCTCTCCATAATCTGGCCATAATCTCCACGCTTGTCAGGCGGCTTGGGGATCGCAGTACGTTCACCGTGTACTAATAGGACTTGTACTAATAGCCCGTGGTTCTGAATGTTAGAAATTTACAAGCAAAAAACTATTGACATTTCCAGGCGGTGTCCTGTGATTGGCTCATAGTGCAAACCATAGCCATCTGGTTTTTTTCGCAGTTTTTTTGCTGGGCAACGTTTTAACGAAATGTGAAAGTTACTCCAAAATATTTATGCCTACTTCATATCGTGGACATCAATGCATTGTTTTAGAAAAGTACTATTCAAGCATTGGCGGCAACTGGACTCACGTATTCCTCGGCTGCGACTCGGCCTACATTTTCACCTTCGTCCATAAATGCTTCTATTGCAGGCCGCTTCAGCAATGTAATATAAAAAGTCTTCTATACTATCAAGTTTTTAAAATGCAAAGCAGCGCTTTATTTTCAGGTAGGTAGCGAAAAACAGTCATCATCTGTTTTGATGAAGTGATTATCTGCATAGATTTTACCTAACATTCATTTTTAGTTTAATCGATGCCTATACCCTATCTTTTCATTCATCTCATTACCCCTATCTTTTCAAGTTTCTGCTACCCTGATAAAACGCTAACTTCGGGAAACATTTTTGCTATTCGAAATCGGCAGGGGCTGTGCGAGATGGGTAGGTTGATATCATATTTGATAAAGGCGCTACGAACTACCTTAATTTAAAAAGTTGAAAATAACTAACCCTAGTGATTTCGGTACAAAAGTGAACTAATTGTATCAATTAGTTATGCAATAGTTTATGGTTTTGATAGTGGTTGGATAAGTTGGTACCTGTATCATTTTCATATTTTATAATTTACACACATCGTTGCCCCCAAAATCTCGAAAAGTAGGTACAACTTTTTTGGTTAAAATCTGAAAAGTATTGTTGGGTGGATCAATGTTGTTTCAAAATTAGGACTGAGTTGCAGCCTCATCATAATCAGCCTATCTAACAGTTGATTAACGTGATATTAAATGTGATTAGGTTGTGGATGGAACTCCTGATATATCGGCGCAGTTACTACATGCACCATGTTAGGGGAAGACTGAACAATGCGCGTCGTTGACAAAAAAGTTAAGTCTGGACAAAGGTCTAAAAGTCCGGACATGTGCGGACAAATCCGGACGGATGGAAACCCTACTCCCAAGGCACACCAGACACCACGCACGCAGCCCGATCTTTCGGTTGAAAATGTGCAGCGGGTTGCATTATTCATTCTATGAAAATATTGTCCGTTTTCTCACCTTGTTTGTAGACGCAAGAGCAAGGCGTAAGGAGCGGCGAGTTTTCCATCTGGCTCTGCGGCGCGCTGCGCGTGCGGCAGAAGTTGTTAGAGTTCCAGGTCGAGTCGGTGTACGGAATGGAATCAGACAGCTGGTCAGAATGCTGCAGCAATTTGGATGATTCGCGAAGGGAGAAGAATGTTAGCGTTACTATGGCCTGTGAAAGAAGATACCTCGGTATTTAGGTGTTAAGAGCTACATAGGTACATTGGAACTAGTGTGTAAAGAGCTACTTAGGGTATGTTGGAATTGTTTGTGAATACCTACATGGAAACTGGTTCACCGTATTTTTTGAGAGTGAAATAAGAGCTTAAGTTTGTGCGTTCTCTATCGTAAGGTAGGTTGAAAAAATGAAGAGTATACTTAACTAAATTTTTTTAAGTCAAAATTATGTAAAAGCTAAGCTTCATGAGTAAGTAAATAACATTATAACAGTTCATTTGGATTTAATCAAGTTTTCACACTTAAACATTTATTCTAGATGTCTAAATTAAAATTTTTTTGTTTTCAGTTATATGTTTGAAAACTGTTCAGTAAAATTATCATTTTGATTGATTCATAAAGAATCAAAATGAAAATTTTACGGAACAGTTGAAATGTTATGTTATGAATTCGTACAACGCATAGATTTAACTTATTTTTACGTATAATTCAATCATTAATTTAGCCGTGGTAGCGTATATAGCCGTGGTAGTCCTATTTGGGAGTCCGCTAGTATATTGAAAGAGTCAGGTCGCGGGTTCAAATCTCGGGCCCGTATCAAAGGGCTCTTTGGTGTTTATGTACGGATTTTTATACCACTGGCTTTTCGATGAAGGAAAACATCGTGAGGAAATCTTCATACGTATGGAGAAGAAATTCAATGGCATACGTGAATCCACTAACACACTGGCAACTGTGGCCCAGTTGCCTGGTGTGGTAGAAATGACCCAATCGCCCTTACGGGGGTAGGTATAGGTTTAAGTCCAGCAGTGGACTATTAAAAGCTGATTATGCTTAATCAAAAATATGATGATGCGCAAATGACATAAAGAACGCACGGAGTGGTTCCTGCGTGTTAGGCCATACAGTGTGACTTACCATGATGAAGCAAGCGGCGGCGCAGAGCGTGGCGCACAGCGGGAACCCATAGCGCTGCGCCAGCGCGCCGCCCAGTGCTGGGCCCAGCACCTCACCCAGAGAGTAGCAGCACGACCACACGCCTGCTACTGCGCTGTACGTCGCCAGAGCTTCCGGACACCCACCTTCATAACTGGAATAGGGTGTTTGACTGTATTGAAAATATTATGCCAATTGACATCATCCATAAACATGACACAATAAAAAAGCATATTTCATTGATTTTTTTTATAAAAATATGCTTATTTTTTGTAAAAAACGCGAATAAAATAACTGTATTTTCGACATTTGATCACGTGATCGAAAACGGTCTGTAATTGGCTTCATCCCTAGTGACGTCACACAAATCTAAACAAACAGATTTTATATTGTTATTTGCGAATTTAATGTTGTAAAGCTATTTTGAGAGCGATTTATCCAGAAATTATCACCAAAAACAGTCCGGAGGTTAAATGTGAGAAGAATGGAGAAACATTTTGTGCAAGCAGACAGCAGTAACTTACCCAAAATTAATGTTTTTATGGTTGCATTTCTGTATTCTGAGGGTTGCATATTTCTTTAATAATAATCCACGTCATTGTTTCTACGCTGCAGAACTCAAAACGTAAAAACTACAATGTCAGTATTAATTTTTAATTGTTCTCCAAGCAAAACATTCAATCAAGTTGTACAAAAAGTATGTTGTAGTAAGTGGATATAACTATTTTGTTAGGTTATGTCGAGCTTTACAATGTTTAAAAAGAAAGTAACAGTACATAAAATAGTGATGCAATAAAAACACAATTTATAATAGAAATATATAGACTCAAATATGTACCTCAAAATGATCTTCGCACATAGAAACACTTGAATTAGCTCCAATACTTTTGGGTTCTCTACGAGCTACTTAGTTCCAACCACTTTTTGCGAGTTTTGGGGTTCATTGGAACAGAAACGAATAGTTTTTCCGGTGTTTTATGGAAGTATTTGTATATTGTAGCACTACACAACATTTATAAACCATTACTTCTATTAGAAAATTAGTGATTAGCAAACTTTTGCTGCCTGGCTGCAGCTGTTTTGTTTTGTGTGACGTCAATCGTCGCTCGACCGGAGCTATGACGCAGGTCTGCGTTTTGGCGCGATATTTTTTTATTCAAACTTTAACATCGATTTATATCGCAAATACGACTGATATCCAGAAAATATAAATGCAGTATACATTAAATTATATCAGGCAATAATGTGCAATAGTTTCCCAAAAGTAGTCAAATACCCTATTATACCGGGTGAAAGGAAAACGCTCCCAAAGCCAAAACACTATTATTAGATACCTATAATATATCTACTATCTTAACACACTCGAATACTGATCGCACTAGCCACCACCGCCTGAAAGCTCATCCACATATCCATACATCAGTGGAAATCGCACACTGTGCGATTAACGCGATCGTTCTGGCTTCACACCTTCCACTTGCAAAATGTGAAATTAGGAACCTTCCGCGGTGTTTCAGAGAAGCTTAAACATCTTCAAAAGGCAATTTAATAGGTTCCTAAAGTGATTAAGTCCTAAGTTGTGATGTCTCTGGTGTTACAAGTATCTATAGGTGACGGTGACTGCTTACCATCAGGCAGCCCGTCTGCTTGTTAGCCAAATATGGCATTAAAAAAAACATTTGCCTAATACTTGTTGCTTTAGTGGTTTAGAATGTTGCTAACCAGCAATGTAAAGCGTACAAGCGTGCGCGCGGCGCAGGTCGTTAGTTGACCTCTAGCGTCAGCTGATATTATTTGCATTACATTGATAAGGTGTTTTTTTTTTTTTTTTTTTTTTTTATATATCGTGTCTGCAATCACGAGCACTATCATCAGTCTTCGTTTTCGGGAGCGTTTCCCAACCCGGTAAACTTACATTATTACATCTGACTTTACATGCTTGTTAATTTAAAAAAACCTTGATCGAAATTAGTAACAGGTTGAACGCCTATTATACATAGGGTTACTGGTAATTAGTTAGCATCCTCTTAAGGGTGGCCTCGGTAGCCCTGTATACAAACTTAAACTAAAAAGTTGAAACGGGATTCAACCTTTTTATTTAACCCTTTTTATTTATTCCACAATCAAAGACTTTCTCTACGTGGTAGTTATACCCAGTCTGTGGGTGGAAAAGTTTTTTCAAATTTATCTCACATAAGTTATTTTATTGTATTGTATAATTGTATAACTGTATCTTAAACTTATAAATTATATCATGCATGAATTTAAATAAATTATAATCTATTGTAAAATTGTTATATTATATTATAATAAGATAGCATATATTATGATAACCAAATAAATAAAAAAATATGGGACCATCGAAAGCTTTGAAACAAAAGAATCATGAATTAAAAAAGCGTTTAGTGTGTTTTCAAAATAAGCAAGACTTACATGGAACTCGTCAAAACTCCTTGGAAAGTAGGCAGCAATGTTAGCGCTACCGACACCCCCAAAATGCATAACGCAACCAGATCCAGCCAAAGATCTCTGAAACACAAACCAAAACACAGATTTTTGTATTATCAACCAGTTTGTAAACTAGAGGAGAGGTAATTAATATAAGTATTGAGAAAAACACTAGCACTTGAACCGTTGAAGTTCTAAATAAACATATACATAGTTAATTTGTGGAAATTGTACAGTGTGCAATTCTCACGATCTTGAGAAAAACAAGATCTTTAGCAAATGTGGAATGAGCTGCATTGCGCGGCACTTCCGAGTAGCTCCAACATCGCTCTTCAAATACCTAGTTAATAGAATCTTAAAAGGTTGGCAACGTCTTTGTGATATGACCAAATTCACATTAACGACAAAGTCACAGTAACTGAAACAGAAAAACTAAATATAAAATAATTTAAATCAGTGTAAAACCCTATGTTTAGTGAATACGTTTCATTTTTGGTGTTACAGGTATTCATAGTTACGGTGACTGCTTACCATTAGATAACCCGTTTGCTTGTTTACCACCAATGGCATAAAAAACTGACGGATAGGCAAACGTGACGCATACCATCTCGACACATATAGTTGCATAAAAAGATAACTCACTTTGTAAGGCCAGGGATGAAAGGGCTAGGTCCTAACAGTAGCAATCCGATCGTCGATAGAAAAAGACCCCACACCATCATGCACCAATGATTGTTAACCCTAAAAAAACAGAAAATTATTAACTCTTTAACTTAACTTAGCATAACTTGGTTTAACTCAGCGCACAATTTTCACACAACTTTGACCAGCTGAATCTAGGAAAGCTTACTTTTTAACAGAATTCAGTTTTTTTTTTAAATACTGAATAGATTTTTTAATGTAATATGTACCAATAACTATCTTCTATAGTTATATCAGCGAGTTAGTTCGCCGAGTTATGCATAAAAATAGATCACTACATAGTATAAAACAAAGTCGCTTCCCGCTGTCTGTTCGTCCCTATGTATGCTTAGATCTATAAAACTACGCAACGGATTTTAATGCTGTTTTCACCATCAGTTAGATAATTTTTCACGGAAGGTTTATATATGTTTATAAACCTTCTATATCATTATCTATATCATATATTATCTATATCATTATAACCTAAGTTTAACAAGCAAACCGCCCCGGCTTCGCACGTAAGTTACACCCGTGCGAAGCCCGGCGGGTCGCTAGTGTAAAATAAAATAGTTTCACCTGTCCGCAACCCATCCCCATATCGGGCTAAATATGCCATAAAGACTGGAGAACAGCAAAAATATCAATCCTATTTGCTCTGTGGAGAGATTAAACTGCCTCAAATGTGGCTCCAGAGTTGGATCGAGGAACGCCCAGGTGTTGGAGACGACCACAATTACCAGACCCGTGATTATGATGGAGGGTATCTTGAATAGTTTCACTATGGATGCACTTTTGGACCCTGATACGTATTCTGTAACAAAACGTAATCTTAAATTCATTCACTGTCAGACAATGCACATCCTAAGCCGCTGGGTTTTAAACAACAGGTAAAAATATCTTAGATTTTAAAGCATTTGCAATTATGCACAAGGTGATGAAGATATACAAGGTTACGCGGAAAGGGTGTACTAAGCCGAAAGGGATTCGTTATACTGATCATTAACAACTTTTAAAATGGGACCAACCATGAAATCACGAAAAAAACTGCTGCTGCATACATTTTGTCGAGTATGAATACCTGTTTTCTATGGAACAGCTGATAATTTTTTGCGATTTTAGAGTTAGTTCCATAGTAAAAGTTGTTTGAAATGATGGGTACTATGGACCCCTTTCAGCTTAGTACACCCTTTCTGCGTAACCCAGTAGGTATAACGTAGCGTAAGTGACCTAAGAAAGGATTTTTCAAAGTTATATGACATGTATTGGCGAGGCCGAATGCCGAAAATAAATGTGATCTTCTCGTAATCCATAACTTGGAAACATTTTTAATAATTAGCAGCCTAACATGTTCCCACTACTGAGATACAGGCTTTCTCTCAGAGAGAGGGAGAGAGAGAGAGAGGATAGGCCTTAATCCACCATGCTGGCCCAGTACATGTTGGTGGATGTCATAATAATATTGTCTTTGAACTTATGAGGTTTCTTGGACATACCGATTTCCTCACGATGTTTTCCTTCACCGTTTTTGAGCGATGACATCGAAACTGCACGTAATTTATTTAGGTAGGTATACTAAAAGTCATTGACAGGGCCGAGGATCGAACCGGGTGCCGTCAGATTGTAAAGCGCACATGCTACCGCTCGGCGACCACCATACCATCTACTATATAAAAATAAGTCGGGTTTTCCTTCCTGACGCTATAACTCCAGAACGCACGAACCGATTTCCACGGTTTTGCATTCGTTGGAAAGGTCTCGGGCTCCGTGAGGTTCATAGCTATAGTAGCGAGGCCGAAGGCCGAGCTCTACGCGTACGAAGTAGCGGGATTCAGCTAGTCGCTTTATAAATAAATCAAATGTATATTTGTATACTTTTTAGTTATTACTTGGTTTGGAAGATTATAACATTTTTATTTACTTACTTACTAAGGTACATATTACAGCTATGATGTATTTTGTTTCTACTAAGGCTATGATCTATTTTTTGGTCTGTATTTCTCCTCCAACACAGGTCGGAGTCGTTATGGGTAGGTACAACAAATATAATTGAAACTGACGTGGTTTTCACACATTTTATTTATATTACACGGGAATTACTCACGTAAGATTAACTCGATTACTCCGACTATAGTTTCAACCGCATTAGACGGTCTTTTTCAAGGTGAATGCACGCGCGCGGCTGCGTCTCGCTTTGCACTGACCGGCTTTGTAACCGGCTGAGTAATTCCCGTGTAATATAAATAAAAAAATATAACAAATATATTTGCATCATAACATATAATTATGATCATTGTACATCAGATTATGATTGGTACAAGTTTTATTCGACATTTGATTATATTTAATCGATGACGGCAGTAACTAACTTACTAGTTAGACCAGACTAAGACGATTGATATGATCGATAGTTATTTAGGATAGGTATTTAGGAAACCGGTCCATTTGACCTTTAGTTGAGAGTACACTAATAGTGCTAACAGATGCTCGAACGCGGCTGACCTCAACCGCCGCCTGACCAATGGGAGAGAAAGAGAGGGAAATATGATATTCTCACTCTTTCTCTCCCGTTGGTTGGACGGCGGTCCGTCAGCCGCGTTCGTGCGTCTGTTAGCACTATAAAAAGATATATGCAGCTCGTATTTTTACATAAATTTGGAGCATCAAACGTTTTATCAGCATACCTTTGTTTTATTTTGTTTACCTAGACGTGTTACGTAATCAATTAAATAAATCGCAAGAAAATATTAAATTTAGTAGTAATTATTAAATACTAAGCTGACGTTGTCCTTTCCAAATTTCAATATATTTGATTGAGGATTATGGTCTTGATTTTAAAACCTTTATGAGCCTGCTTATTGGTAATTCCCAAAAACCTTCTACAACCTACACATTCATACTATAGGCTCTATGAATACAAATAATATGAACGGAAGAAAGGTAAACCATCCTATGCGTGTGAAGTACTTTTAATTTGAAAAAATCGATCACCTCTTTGGTCTTGCCAGGTCGAACTAGACCAGCCAGGGTGGGGCGCTTGCCCCACCCTGCTCCAAAATGCCTATGCCCAGGCCTTCAACTCAAATTAAAACACGAAAAACATGTATCTTATTCCCAAAGGCATAAAACATGCATAAAACCTACTCATAAATTTCTAATGATTTATTTAGTTTCAACTATAATTTGCTAGTTACTAATGTTTTTTTAAACTCACCTCCACAATCAGTAAGTAAGAAGAAGTTTATGGGGACAGTGAACACCATCACGACTCCAAGGCTGTAAAATGGTAGACCGAATCCCCCAATCTACCTAGAACATAATATTTAGCATGTAATGTTAAAAGATTTCAAACGTTATTACAACGTTATTATATATTGTAACTAAACTCGGTCCAAGCATTTATTTGCTCTGACAGCTGCAATAACATTATAAAAAATCAGTTTTTTTAAAAATATATTTCTGTGTATATCGAATAACTGCTCGTTCAAATCCCTATAGCGTAAGTAATCAGAATTCGTAGTTCATTCAATCAACTTTTTACAATATTATTGCAGCTGTCAGAGCAAATAAATGCTTGGACCGATTCAATTAGAGCATTCAGGGTTACACAGAACGGTGGTACTAAACTGAAATACTCATCATTACGAACAAATTTACTATGAGACTAAAGGTCGTTGCAGACCATGCTTAGTAAAAGTAGCAAGTACAAGCTGCAATTGCTTCGCATCGTCTGCAACGTTTTGCTTGGTGCAAGTGGCAGTGGAAGCACTAGTAGTACTTCCCTTGCCTCTACGAGAGACGATGCGCAGTAGACACTTGCTACTTGTACTACGCATGGTCTGCAACGGCCTTTCTCCAGAAATCGTGTTAAAAAAATCAGTTGTTCCATAGAAAAATTACAAAGTATGGAACAGCTGATATTTTTTCGCGTTTTCAGGATTGGTCTTATAGTTAAAGTTGTTTATAATGATAAGGATATATACCTCCTTTCGGTTTAGTATCACCGTTTTTTGTAACCAATAGGTAATGTAGGTCCTTTTCTTACCGCGTAAAGCAGCCCTCCAATAGCTGGTCCAATAGACATTCCCAGACCGACGAATGTCTCCAGGATACCCAGAACAGACCCAATATTGTCTGGGAACGCATTAACTACGAACACGTAGCTGGCGGTAGAAAATGCACTGGCCCCAAGAGCTTCAAGCCCTCGCACCACGAAGCACAATATAGTGAACGTCGAGGTGTCTTCGATTAGAGCAAGTGTGCTGTAAAATGGAAGATTTTGTCAAAACGTCTCATTCCATACAGGATGTCTTGGGGTGGTGTTTAGGGGGGTCCGAACCCCTAAGCATACGACGAAAAACAAAGGTGAAATATTGGCAAATGGCACGGATAATCTGTGCCACAAAATACGCCATGGTGTTGTCAACTGTAATGTAATATTTTATGTGTAAATAAACTGAATTTGAATATATATACATGGTTCCTTGCTGTAACGAAAGCTATGAGAGAGAAGCGCTTAGAAATCTGCTTTTTTGCCGTTCAGCTTACAATTTTGTACCTCATGTGAAAGCGATAGAAGTGCCTAATGGCAACTAATGGTTACATATAATCTTATATTTTTTTAATAATGTGCGTAAGAGTAGTCTAGCGGTGAGCGCGGTTAGCTAATGTTCCGAACGCTTCATGGCTCTTCATAGCCACAACGCATTGAGGTTGAATATCATGAAAACCACGGACACGAATTTCGCTATGTGGTTATTCTGTCTGTCTTCTATGGGAGTAATCTGAAAGTATAGATTTCTTATATCTTCGGCCAACGTGTTATATCCTCGGCCACACCGTCGCTTACAAACAGGCGAGTTGGTGCCAAACGTAGATCTGTTCTGTATATTTAAAAAAACCTTTCAAAGAAAAATAATAATATTCCAATTAAATCGATTTAGTTCTGAGGTAACATAGATATAAAAAAATTAAAATAAACAAACGAGTTGAAAACCCCCTTCTTTTTTGAAGTCGATTAAAACTAGCAACACACTGTACTGCTGGCATACTGCACTAATAGATATGTACAGATAATTCTCCTCTAAGTATTGTAGTAAAAGTTGATCGTAGAGATTTGAAATGCTCACCCAAACAGCACATTGCAAGCCCCACCAACAAACATCCCGGCTGTAAACATGAACTTTGCGCCAATCCTCGGCAACTGTAACATATCACAAATAGCAATTTAGTTGATACACAGAGTCACAGAAATAATGATTTTGCTAATTGATCTCTAACTCTTCTCTTCTCTATCTCTTCTCTACATACCGGACCACGCAATGGATTTTGATGCGGTTTTCACCATCAGATAGATACATTTTCACGGAAGGTTTATATATATAACTAGCTCCAGCTTGGCACGTAAATTACACCCGTGCGAAGCCTGGCGGGCGGGTCGCTAGTATTGTATAAAGAATATAATATGTAAGGTAATACGTGTGTGGTGTGTGTATATAATTATGTATTGTAATGTGTATGTGTGTGTATGTATGTATGTGTATTATATGGTTTTTATTGTAGACAGATATATTTAAATGAAGATTCTAAAAACGGTATTTATTTTTATTATATATGCGAGATAAATATATATTTTGTTAAAATATAGTTTATTACTGCAGCGGTAGGTAATAAGCATTTATGGTCAAAAGAGAAAATGTGGGGCGAGGCGTAGCCGAGAGAGATATAGATTTTGAATAAAAAAATATACTTAGTAAAGAAAAAAATTATAAATTAGTCATAGCATGCCTATTAACCTTCGCAATCTGGCTTATAATAGCAATTAAAAGTTATCAAATGCATTGACATAATATTATTATTGATAAAAAACGAACAGCAAGGACATTGATAAATTATAGGTAGGTATGTACCTAGTGCCTACTCATGACAATATTACAACCAAAGATTTCATACTATACTACGTAGGTATTATGTCGTAATATTACGATCGCTGATTACAAATTTACAACAGCAGTTCTGTACATATTTTTACGCGATTTTATGGTTGATCTCTTAGGCTTCTTAGGCTGCATTATAATATATGATGGTAACATTCTCGTAATTAATAATATTACGAATAGACTTAACGAATAAGATAAGGGTGAGAGTGGGATGATGAGTAAATACTGTGTGATATGTACAAAGGAATTGATATGACGCAGATTTAGGTTTGGAGTAGGGTATATAAGAGGATACCTTTTTTCGTCGAAAACATTTTCTCCCCTTATGTGGGATTATATCAACTAAAACCCAGAGGAACACATCGGGGTCTAAGCACTGCGTTACGGCTTCTCCCAAGAAATGCCTGTTTTCTCGGCTCCTCCCCCTACGCCAACGTCAGTCACATAACGTTGTCGTCTTCTCCGCGGGGCTCGCTTGGATGGATGACCAACAAATGCGAGGTCTGTGATTTGACCAGTACATAAATGTTATATCGAAGAAGATTGTCAAATTGATGATCGAATTTCAAAGCATATCGAATTCGAAGGCGATTGAATAACGGCAAAAATGATTAATGAAGTAATGGAAGTGTAATGTTTACAGTGAAATTACAGGACTTGAAAACATTTCACCCTGTTTTTTTATATTAAAAAGTATAATAAAAATAAACTCCTGGGCGTACTCTGAGCTCTGAGCTGCTATGGGCAAGCACGACTCGCATCAGGTTTAATGGCCGGTGCGGTTTTATGCTGCTGAACATAGGCCTCCCCCTTTAACCTCCACACTGAACGACAGCCTGCCTTTTGCATCCACTGGATGCCCGCGACTTAAAAATATAGGTTCTTAAAAATACTCACATATTTTCCAAAAAGCGGCGAAGTCAAGAACATGACGACGGCATAGAAGCTGAACACCATGCCGGAGACTGTGTCAGAAAGGCCCTTGGCAGAGGCTTCTCTTGGAAAGAACGGTGCCATGATGCTCATCGAGCAGAAGCTGATAAAGTCCACCAGCGCAAGCGAGGCCAGCGTCAACCGCTGCCGGCTGCTGAGCAAGCGAAACGCACCAGGCCTGATCCGGGTTTGAGTTCTCACCAGGCTAGACACAGACACTATAAACTTAGATATATAACGTCTTACAAATACAAACATAGTTTCTAAAGTCACTAATAATTATACTATAGGTATTGTGCAAATTCCTTTTCGCCTTTAAATTAAAATAATTAGTGTTATGAAAATGCTTAGGAGCTTATTATAAGTCTAGTTGTTGGTAAAGCGTCTGTTATACACACAAACTACTAAGAATATACTGATGCATTTTACAACTGCTGAGCAAAATCCCAATTTTGAACCGAAAATAAGTACGCGGAAATGACATTTAAGCTTGCCTGCTGAGCCTCTCGAAAAAATTATCGTATATGTAAATAGGGAGGTTTATTTCTACTATTTTATTACCTACTACCTAACCATGTTTAGGGTTCCGTACCAAAAGAAACAAAGAATAGTCTACCACTTTCCCAGGAGCACAGATCTCTAAGGTTCATTATTTTATTTTATTTTATTGTTTCAAAATAACGTGTGCAAAAATATTTTTCTAAATATAATTATGCCGGCAAATATTTTAAAGCATCGCAATGTGGTCAAGTAGGAGTAAAAAAATTTTTTTTTTTTTTAGTATCAGAAAACTTAAAAAAGACCGCTTGACTTGATAGACTATTCAACACTTTTATTTAATAAGGGATTATTAAAAAAATATTGAAAAGTTTAACAAGTACGGAATCCTCAACAAACAAGTTTATCGAGTTCATTGCATAAACCACTCGAAAAAAAATATTGTGTGTAAATGAGTAGGTTTGATTTAATGCCTAGATTTCTATCAAAATGTTTGCATAACCAGATTATAAATTAATGCAGGCAAACATTATGATTCGTTTTGACATGAGATCCAATCCAATGAAAATTTTGATTGTATCTGGGGCCTCGATTTTTGAATCGCTCGTATGATATTTCGCACGAAATTATTATGCGAAATGATTGACTTTCGAACGAAATCCCAAAAAAAATTGCCTTTTTGAAATAATCATAAACATCACTCGCTAACGCAACGAGTGGTTTGAACCATCCGTATTTGCTTGCATCAATAGATAATCTTTATTTTCGCATGATATTTCCATGCGAAATTTAAAATCAAGACCCTGACCTAATCTAGTAAGAAGTACCTACCCTAAATCCTTGTTTTTGCCTAAAACTGAATAGATCCTTATAAAATAATCATTAGGTACGGTAAGATTGTGCATGTACCTACGTTATGTAGGTATTTTATAACCAACTAGCTGCGCCCCGCGTAGTGATGAAAAATAATGATGATGATGAAAGTAGCCTATGTCACTTTCCGGCACTTGAACTATACCCATGCAAAAATCAAGCCGATCCGTTGCTCTGTTGCTGCGTGAAAGAGTAACAAACAAACACACTTTCGCATTTATAATATTACTAGCTGCGCCCCGCGGTTTCACCCGCGTAGTGATGAAAAATGATGATGATGATGAAATTAATAGCCTATGTCACTCTCTGGCTCTTGAACTATATCCTTGTAAAAAAATCTGGTCGATCCGTTATTCCGTTACAGCGTGAAAGAGGAACAAACATCCATACATCCATACATACAAACTTTCACGAATATACCTAATATTAGTAGGATATAGTATAGCAAGTTAATGTTAGCTATCTAGGCACTGCAATATAATGTAAGACTCCGTTATCTTTGCTATCAGCTAACACGTAAAATTGTCATTGATACCGACTACTAGAAAGGGAGTGTTTCTTTCAGGTGCCACTGTTTTGTCATGTTGTTACATTCTGTGCTACTAGGTATGAAAAGTTGTTACACTCTTCAAAAAGTGGCTAATTCCGGTGATAGAATTTAGCCCGCAGATAGAGAAAAAAACAACAATTAATTGTACGATACAAAGACGTTAGAATGGAACTAACATAAGTTAATTATTATCTTGATATAGGTGCATCTGGTGCATCGCATGCGCAATTAAATGGAATGTTAATAAAATCAGGGTCATACATAAATATGCAGGTTCAAGTATTGGTCAGACTCACCGTTCTCTAAGTATTCTAATCTCCGAGCTTCCATCGTCATTGGGCCCCCCGGACCAAGATCTCGTCCTGCGAAGTCTCCTCGAATCGGGTGGCGTGTGTATTCCGCCCCACGTGGCCGCAAGGTCACCGTCCGCTGTGGACGTCTTCATCAGCTTACTGTCGAACACTATCGTCTCATCAGACTGACTCTCAGCAGGCACATCATCACCGTAACGAACACTAGTCCTGCCAAGCAGCCGCGAATTCTCATCCATGTCATCACTATCCATGGCTGCAACTTTAACACTGTATTCTAACTTTTCACTGGTTCTAAATGGTTTGGTGCACTAACGCAGTTCCCGCGACGGCAGTTGACTGCAGAATTTGCTAGATTAAATTCCCGATGATAAACAAATTGAGTTATCGGCGAGTCAACAAACCCCACAGCGCCCGACTGCCACAATTAAACCCGGCTAGCGTATCAATTATCGATATCTTATCGGGTGTAGGTAAATAAAAATTTCCTGTCCACTTGTCGGTATAAAACGAGGGTATTTTGGTAAAGTGCGCGTACCCACGTTGTGGAAGTTTCCTGAGATTTGACATGATACTAACTTCGTAAGGAATAATTATAGACAAAATAAGGTTATTAAACTAGGTACAAGTATTTATTTGCTCTGATAGCTGCAATAACATTGTAAAAAGTTGAATGAAAAGTACGAATTCTGATCAATTTCACTAGGGTTTTCAACGTTAGACTGAACCTAAAACTTATACGTACCTAATATACTTAAAGAAACTGAAATAATTCAATAATAATTAAAGGAAATGATTTTCTCAGCTTCTTACAATGTTATTGCAGTTGTCAGATCAAATAAACGAATAGAAATAGTGAATGTTTAAAACAAATAGACGTCCTTCCATTGTGTATTTATTATCAACTGTAGTATTTAATTAGGTATTGATAAGTAAGTATCCATTGTTATAATTATGTAGTATTGTATAACAAGTAACCAACTCAAGATTTTACCTGCGTTTTTAGATTTTCAAAATAAATAAGGTAGGTTATTGATTCTTTTATGAAGTTAAAGCTTTTTTAGGTTAGGTTGAAGCTTGAAGGTGTTTGTAATAGAACACAACATCTCTTTTCAATTTGTTTATTTCAACATAGAAGCAGAATGATCTCAATGACTTAGTAAATACACACATTTGATATTGCAACTTCATTCGCCGCATAAGAGCTATATTATTACCGTTGGGTAAAAAAATATTTTTAAATAGTTTTTCATTTTCTTAGTACATACCTACACTCATGTTGATTGATAATTAAAGAATTATTTTTCCTACTAATAGATAAATATGTACTATTCAACAAATTAACAGTTTAAATAGCGTTTTCCAAGTATTACCATTTTATAATATAAAGCTAGATTTCATCATCAAGTTTTAAACTTACTAAGAATATTGCTGTTTTTTTTTAATTTCAGGCTACGAAAAAAAGACGGCAACACTTTTATTTCGTATAAGACTGTCAACTAAACCTTCAAAGCCGTTGCCTATTTAATGATAAACATAGCAGCTCATAACATAGACTATAAATCTGATTAAACAACAGTACAGTATAATTATATTAATGTTATTATTTCATACGCACTTTAAACTTGAACTATTTACAACTTACCCATTTAGGCATTTTCTTCAAAGGTTCTATCTACCTAATTCTCAAGTATTTCTAGTAAATTTCATTACTTAAGCTTAGAACAAGTTGCTATGTAGAAGGCTATTTAAGCACTTCAGATCATCCTGGGAACTTAGGGGCAATCACAGATCTGACGAATCAGCCGTGTGCTCGACGAAGTCAATGAAGACTGACCCCGTAAACTCGGTCGCCGTTTCTGAATATTCACCTATTAAAAGAGAAGATTTTTTTTCCGCGTTGAGCTGGTTAAAACAAAGCAGGATATAGGTTTTCTTAGAATTGTAACTATAGATAACGTGAAGACTTCATGGTACCTAAGGTTACATTTCAGACGGACTCTTTACTGAAGAGTCCTATCCGTGCGAAAAAGGCAACATATCGGCAATGCTTCTGGTGTTAAAGTTTTCTATTGAATACGACGTACTGCAATTAGGCACCTCGCCTATTTTCCAAAATTTATACAATAAAAATCGTAAAACAAAAGTCCGCACCGAACTTTATGACCGCTCCAAGTATAGCCACAGAACGCGTTGCTACATCATCAAGGTAAGCCTGAGTTTCAGAACACAGCGGGGCGGCGATCCAAGACACATATGTACGGATTCGTCTTGATGCCTGTTCTGTCCAACTAGCTGTGGCCAAAAACGCATCTTAAGGATCGAAGGAGAAAGTGGAGATGCCAATTTCAGCGACAAAATTTCACACATTTTTGACTCGACAAAACTTGAACAATTTATTCTGTTAATAGCTAAATACCCGCGACATTGGAAACTTATGGTATAGATTTTTCGCAAGAAACTAGGAAGTTAACATACAAAACAAAAACGAGCAACTGACATTCACTACTGACAGTGCAGCCATCATCTATGCAAAAACGCAAAAGCTTTCTACCTATCTATAGATAAGCAAATAACTAACAAACTACCCAACTTAACTAGGTCGGATCACCGTCTCATAATAGGTACCATCACAGGCCACAGTGAGCTAAACTATCACTAGTACAAAATTGGAGCTATAGATAGTCCTCTGTGCCGAGGCTGTCTACAGGAAAACGAGACCGAGGAGCAAGTAAGCAAGTACAGCACTAGTAGGTACTGCACTGCAAGGCCACAGAAGGCAAACGATTAAGGTCGGGACTCCCTGAAGAAACTCCACGACAAATCTCCAATACCAAAACACCTGGCGAAATAGGGTTGGAACTGTTATGTCAGCAACCCAAAGCCGTGCTTCGTTATTTTAAGGAGCTCGGCTGGTTTGGGTATGCTGATAGGGGCAAATGCATAATACACCCCCAAGCTGAGACGTCAGTGCAGGTCTAACCCCCTCTTTTGAATTAGAAGCTAAGCTACGGATACATTTCGGAGAGTGTGCGTAGTATCTACATGATCTACTTCCATCCTGCCCATTTTTCTATCGGACTGCTAGAGTGGGCACGAAAAATCGACATCACTTTACGGTTGATATTCCGAAAACCCGTACGAAGAACTTTGATTCCACTTTTATTGTGCGAACTGCTAGTCTGTGGAATTAGCTGCCTGAATACCCAATCAGGGTTTTTCCCGTAAGTTACAATCTGGGTGTGTTCAAATCACGAATGAATTGGTTTCTTCTAGGCAAGCATGCTCCATCGTAAACTGAATCATCGCTTCATTGAGCGAGTTGGCGATCAAAAAATTATGAGTTTTTTTATTCATTCTCAAATAACAGCATTCCTCAATTATCTCAAACTAGTAAGTTAGCTTAAAACAAAATGTATACTGTTCGAATTTTGCCGAGTCAATGTGTGAAAATTAGGCATTGAGTTAAGGTCTTAAAACAAGTGCTGTGACTATAGTTTCAAGCGGCCAGTAAGTTGAACGCGATCTATAACTAGTCAACATTAGTGATAATCATGTCTTTACTAGTAAACATCGTAGAATGAGTATCATAACCGTAGCTGTTCCAGTTCCGTCAGCAGAGTTTGTTCGTTGTCGATCTTGGCGAGTTGGTTCAACTCGAGCTGCTTGCCCGCCGCCTTCTGCTGCTTCAGCTTGTCTATGTCGCTCAGTTTCTGTTGGGATAAAAAACACAGACAACTTAAATGGTGAATTTGAAGGAAATATTCTGCATCTTCGTGTGGAAAATAGGGAAAATAATCCCGTTCATTGAACTGTCCTTGAAATCGTCGGTTTACTTGAGTAGTAGGTTTCCGTTTTCCGTCAAGTAGTTCCGTATCGGCTTATTTTTTTTTTTTGTTAAATGTATTTTTTTTTAACTTTAATAATCTTTAACGTGATCTCCGCACGACTCAATAGGGTATTTGACACTGGTGGAAATAAAATATGAAACCTAGCTATATTGAAAGGTTTTATATTAAGAGATTTTTTCAATATTTTTTCAATAATAATAATCACTCCTAAATTTAATTATTTCGATTTCAAAATCACGATTTTTTATCTATGTGTCACGTGACTCGAAAATCCAATCACAGTGCGTGACGTCAATATGGTGATGACAGCACAACCAAAACAAAACAAAGCAAACAGATCGAAATAAAATCCATTTTCTGTAAAAGTTTACTGAATTTATCAGTATAGAACGAGTTTATTATGGTGATACTCACTTCAAAATGATTTTCACAAACGTAAATCGACGAAGTTGTTAATATTTGTGAAGCATTCTATCTTCTTTGAAGTCACAACCAATTTCTTCGTATTTCAGCTTTAGACGGTACAATTATGAATAATTTCGCAAGTATTGCATTCGAAACATTGGTACACTGAGGCACTACACACCAATGATAAGTTTTACGATCCATTTTCAACTAAATAATTTTACAAATAAATAACAACAACGGCAGCATTTCACGGCCGACTGTGACAGATGTTTGTTTATTTACATGAGCAGCATAGAGTAATATAATGGGCAGATTCCGTTCGAAAGATGCGTTCGGGGCACAGATATACACAACCAGATCGGCAATATCTTTTAGTGAAAGAGACAACTTGATATGGCTCAGCACAAGTACGAAAAGGACATAAATAGATTTTGTTGTCCTTATCGGCGTGACCTGTTTTTGGTACCTCAAGTGTCAAAATCTGTAATAATCAGTGACAAACAAAACGGGTCTGAATTATATTTATTGCCTTTTTTTGGTGATTTAATGTGATAAATGCGTGTTTCCTCTGAGAAATAATTGTAAAAGATATTTTACAATAGTTGGTTGTAGCATTTTGGGCTGCAAGAAGCGCAGTAAGCGAAAATACGATGAAATATCATTTCACACGTAAGTAAACATATAAAGCTTGTAACGATCACCTAAATAAATTCAGGATATCAATTTGCAAATATTTTATTCATAATTAGTCAGTTTTTAGGTCGATTTGTGGTCTAATTCTATGAATTTTATCAAATTATTCACTTAGAAAATAAATTATGAATGTTGCCAGTTTATGAAAGAAATTACCCACCGCAACTAACATAAATCATTCGTTCTGCAGGTTTCCAACTGATCCTGTCACATTGCTGAAAAAAGCTGGCACATTGCAAGAAGTGCAAAATACCGACCCTTTTATGCCCATATGAATATGGTGAATGTTAATATTAAATATATATTAATGAGGCCACAGTTATGAAGCTGGAAAAGCAAAAGGCGATTTCGGCGAACCGATTCAAAAAGCTACGCGCTGTTCGTGAAATTTGTACTGTAAACATTAAAGAGTCTATTTATCTAATTATTTGGAATGTTATACATAATTCCATTCATGAAAAAACTAAACTGACCAAGCGCGAGTCGGGCTCGCGCGCTGAGAGTTCTTTACAATCACAAAATACAAAAAGTTGTGCAAAAAGACAACATCACGCCCAGGCTGTCACCCATCCAAGTACCGACCGCGCCCGACGTTGCTTAGCTTAGTGGTAAACAGAAATTTGTCACTGACTCGCACTTGGCCAGTGTTTATTATTTGTTGTTTTACTTATGTTCACTATAATCCGCTAAATTTGACGCTTGTACGGATTACCGTTTTTACACTAGAACAAATCCAAAAATACGTTTAACGTTTGTTGCATGAGGGACCCCCGTTCCGTTTTAACTCTGACTTTTTTATCATATTTTATTAATTATAAAAAATCATGCTATGGTTACTTTTCAACCTTTTTTCTAGTACTATATTCTAATCCTAACAAATAATTATAATAAAAACGCAAGTAACTTTCTGTCTGTTTTTACGAGGAAATGGCTAAGTCATGGTATAATAATATACTCCGCCAGGTATAGCAATCCGAGAAAAAATGTTTACGTGGGCGTCCCGCAATGATGTCATGATGTCAATTTACAACAGGTTCGAGAGAGATGACGATACACCACGTAACAGCTGATTGAATAAAGTGGCAACTGGACAGTGACGTCATTGCGGGACCACTCTCAAATTGCTAGACCTTGTTTTCTTAGATCATGGGCTAAGTCAAATTTTGTCAGGACGATAGGGGTGTGTCATGAGGACAGACAACGTACTTTTCCTACCAGAAAATTGCAGGTAGCTCCGTGGGTTGCAATAGATAGTGTATAAAATATAAATATTTAAAAGGTAGTATTGTTTCCAAAGTACTCATTGAAGATTCACACACATCATAGTAGTTAAATTACCCTAACTTATAGCAAATCATTTGAATGTGGCAGCACACCTTGTGGAAGCGAGAGGCACTGAGCTAGCCACGCTCATTGAAAATCTATAGGTAGTAGATCTGTGGTTCGGGGCACCCAGAGTGAGATTTGAAAATGAATGACAGATGAACATCAGTGTTTTTTTAACCATCGATTTCACTATTGTTCTATTGCAACTGAAGTGTACGCTCAAATACTTGTAACAGCCAAGTTGTGTCACGGTTGTTTTTCACACTGACGATGACGTTGCTTTATTCTATCGCATGCCTTGAACGCAACTCTGTAGTTAAGTATATTGACGTCACAGGGTCGATTTGGCGCGTTTTGATGCGTCATTTAAAAATTGAAATAAAAAGAGCTAATAATTATTCAATAAATGAACTAATGGAGGTAAAAGTATTTATTTGTGTGAATATGCACCATATTCTTTAAATTTAAGGCCATTGCAAATTTTTGTCAATATCCCTATTATTAAGAGACATTATTTTTGTCCCCTGTCACTTTCTCTTGACAAGCTGCACCAACCTTTTCAAAGCTACCTACCTTATTGATATTTTTAATCTTCTTATCCTTCTCTGCGTCCCCGGTGGTGATGAAGGGCGGGCGGGAAGAAGGCGTGGTCGGGGTGGGGGGCAGGTCACCCGAAGCCTTGTCGTCGGCCTTGCGAGCCTTGCGAGCTTCGCGCTTCTCCTTCTGCTTGACAGCTTGCTTCGATGGTGCCGCTGTACCAGATATTTCAAACATATTTATTTTTGTATTATTTAGATATTTTAAATATTTTAGATTGATGGAAAAAATATTTGGGTTAGCTGTTGTCTTCAAGTAGTGTGATTGCGAACGCTGTCAAAGTTCAATCGCATTAGGTTAACACAACCACTGGCATATCCATCTTATTAAAATATGAATAAGGTAGATTTTCCGTGGAGGCTTTATACATCAATCCGCACCTTATTTTATTGTGTCGGTCACGCGGATGCAAACATTAATATTTTTAGCTCCTTCCCCCCTTTAAAAGGTAGCTTCTACATGTGATCTGTTAGACGATTAACACTGCTCGGTATACGAATGAACCCAAATAATATGAAAAAAAAATATGATCGAACTGATCTGTTGACAAGCTACTAGCAGATTTGCGGACCCAAAGAAATCAGGTGTCAGTTATCGGATCCGGTCAGTGACATATTCGTGTTGCATCGATTTGACCATTTCTAGTCGCGGATATCCATATTTTACTATGTCACACAGAGAATAACTATAAAGTGTTTGGTTTATCAGTAAATATTTACATCATAGTATTTTTCATACCATGTAACCATTTCCTCGATACTTTTTGCAAACAGCCTGTATATTCTATTTACCAATAAGTTTTGTTTCATACTTACCACTAGCATTTTCACCAGGCTTATGCGGCTTTTCATGCTCGTGCAAAGTGAATGTGGAAGGCTTATTCCTAGCCCCGGGCGGTCTGTACGCCGCCGCCGCCGGTTTTGGCGTCGTGTCTTCTATCGCCTTAGAAAATAAAGAAAATGCACCGTGAGATTATTATAGCTATTTAATTTTTAAAGGCTTACATGGAAACATTATTTAATCCGGAACACAGTGATGTTTGCAAATACTTTTCGGCTGGTGAATAACTGTTATTAAGACGTACTTGGAAACCCTGGAAATTCTTCGCAATGAACATTATTAAGATTCGGGAGCGTTCGATGGTGATCTTTAGTTTAGAGTAAATTATGAACTTATTAGAGGTCCGCTCAGATGGACATGAGCTTATTTTTTTATGATCCTTAAATTAAAATCCTTAGCCTATGTTTCGAGGGGTTAACCCGACGCATGCTCAAGTTTGTACATATTAGGGTAGTTCTTCTGGTAACATAAATACCTTGTCTTGTCAGTGTCAAAAATCACACTAATATTATTAAATCTCTCACATTTTTTTGCGAAAAAAGCAACGCAAACTGGATTTATGGCGTACTGATTCTATCAAATAGAAAGATCTGTATAAAATTAAATTTCTGTACTAAATATATGTTTTTTTTAAATACTAATTTATTATTTTAACGGCTTAAAATTTTGCGAAATGCGATAGTTTGTATGTGTATTTTTTCTAATCAACTCAGCAACGGCTAGATGGATTTGGACGAAATTTAGATCGGAGGTAGCTTATACCCTAAATAGGCATGTGTCCTAAATTTTATTAAATATCTTGTAAAAAGCTGACCATAAATAGAGCCCATCGGTTAAAACAAAATTAAAATTTGTTCAAAAATAAATAAGTTAAGAGTATTTTAATTTCATGCTAGACAGAGAGCGCACAATAGCATGTTATGACGTCAAGCCGTGCACGCGCCATACAAATGCTATACTGACACGCTTTGTGAGAAAGGGACAGAACATCCGCTCTCTATCTCCACCAAAAACATTAAACGCTCATATCTCAGCAATTTAAGAGCCAATTTAATTTATTTTTTCAGTATCTTAATGTATTTAGTTATTAGTTATTTAGCTGAGCCTGTTATCTGTAATAAATTGAAGATTAGGACACAAGCATGTTAACATGTAGACTACTTTTCATCCCGAAAATATCAACGGCTCCTAAACAGCGGGTAAAACCGCGGGCACTGCTAGTTAAATTAATAATAGGGAAATTAGAGGTGACCTGAGGCGCAGTCTTGGATAGCTCGCTCTTGGGATAGGTGCCTGGACGCCACGTGATGGCCAGCAGGTATTCCTTCTCTTGGCAGGGCCGCTTGTGCATTAGCACACCGGTGTAGTGCCAAACTTTGTACCTAGAAATAAGAAATGGTCAAGAAAGGATTTCTATGTGCTAGAATGATGCATAGCATTATTGCCGAAAAATATTCATAGCAATACATCATGAAGTTACCAATAGTATTACATTTTCGCGATGTCGCCTGACGCTGCTCTGAATACTTTCGAAGTTTTTTTTGAAGTGAAAACTTCTTTAGCCGCGTTGAGCTATTTTAGGTAGGGCCGAAACTTATGGGTTCGCGTCACCGACATGCTAATGTGACGTATTATTTTCCACTTCTGTCGGCAGTCCCCTGGACTGACTATTTCTTTTTAGTAAATAGTATTACCCATTTCCGACAGTGAGCCTCGGATAAGTAGTAGCAGTGACGAACACCTCTCCGCGCGGGTCCCACTGTAAGTAAGTGGAGTCGGGCGCCGCGCATGCGCCGATCTTCTTGTAGCCGCGCACATCCCACACTTCAACGTGACCGGAGGCAATGTTACCAAAACCGCCTAGCAGCACATGTGTGATGGAGTTAAGAAATGTTTCAAGAAAAATGAAGAAAAAAACACATTTGATCATTATTAGTTTAAAAAGCTAAAAAACACGCTTGAGTGTGACACGAGTGGCTCGTTAAAACAAAACAAAGGATCTCCAACAAACTTGACTGTCTGATAATGAAACCGGGTGTTGAATAGTGGAACTCTTAGTATGGGACTCTTTATAACAAACTAAATAATCCCAAACTCGAAGGGTTCACTAGTACTTGAAAAGTACCACTATTCAGCTCACAGCTCCATCATCAGATCAGTTCAATGGTACCAAATTATTGTATTGTCATCCGAATTATATAAACTTGCAGTTTCAAATCGTTTTTTTTACATTGTTAATTACACATCTGTTCAGCCGTTAGAAGATTATCTTGAGATCTTTAAGATATTTATATTGAGAAAAATATTCAATTTAAACTTGTTTTAAAAAAAACCACTATCCTAAAATGTGCTGTTGAAGATTTCCAGAGGCCACCTCTGAGCCCCTGCTGGATCTATCTATGATATTGTAAAGGATATGATTCCCCTCAGGCGGGAAGTAGATAGAGTTCCAAGCACCGGTCCCAAACTCGAAGATTGGGTCGCACTTGGCGTCGAAAAGCGTCGCCTTAGCGGGTGCGTGGCCGTATACCGCCACCCACTCACTCCAGTTGCCCGGGTTCCACGCAATGGCGTGAATGGGGCCTTCTTTACCTGCAGACAAAGTGATTTTTAATTTTTAATTGATAATGCTTGCGTTTGGGTGCCACCTCGCCTGATGTCAAAGTCTAAATAATGTAAGTTCAAGCCTACATTGAATTTTCTTGTAAGATAGAAATAGTGGTAGAGCATTGACAGATTTAAATAATAATTATTTAAACAGAAGCTCTACCTACTTTAAATTAAAAAACAGCTCAACTTTACTTAATTTTGACTATATTTACAGATTTTTTAGTGTTGAAAAATAACATAGCAATTAGAAAAAATACGCTACTTTATAATTCTGCAAGGTTAAAAGGCGCGGCCCGACAAAAAAAATCTACTATTTTTATCGTGCCAAAGCGAGACACGCATGCGTATACAAAAACATAGCCTTGTCCCGTTCTCGCTCGACAAAAAGTGACGAGATTTTTACCACTGGCCTCACTAATACATTGGATAAGTACTTACTAAAAGTGACGTTCCCAGCATTTCCTTTGACATCGCCGTAAGATAACGATTGCTTGCCATAGTATGAGCCACCAGTCTTGTCTACCTATGTAAAAGATTGAAACAATAATGACTACCATTACCTTTTGTAACATTTGCAACAACTGGTACAAACACGCCTTTGTGTACCAACAAATTTTCAACAAATGGTTTGAACCTTCACTTGTTTGTAACATTCAACAAATCTCCGAACCTTTTTTTTTCAGGTTTTCGACGAATTTTGTTAGCATTGATATGACAGTGAATTAAAGACCAGGATTTTGAACTCCAGAATCAGTCTTAGAAACGAGCTCTTAAATTCTCTATATGGTCCCGTGATTTAATTTTTTAAAAATGATTTTCTTACATCAGTCTGGGTTAAAGTGAAGACATTAGAGCCACGTCGGTTCCAGTAGAAGGTGGCCTTGTCTGCTTGAAAAGAGGAGCGGCTGACCACAGCCTGCGCCACCTCGAAGTTGGGGTAGCTGTACACGCGCCAGAAAGACGGCTGGCCTTGCTTACCTAGAATATAAACCAAAATGCCAACAAACAGTACCAGTTTTATAAATCCAGTACTCTATTAAGTATCTGTTCCTGAGCCGGTTTACTAGATATATCAAATTACTGGTTTACTGGATCTATGACAATACGAGTCAAATTAATATTTAAGTCAGACAACCCTTAACATTTTTCTTTAATAGGCTACCGGACTGTTTTTATTATTATTATCTTACTAAAAAGCTGACGATATATAGAGACGATCACTGAAGATATAAGCAATTATCTTGCTAGATAGAGAGCGCACTATACTTTCAAATGGCCCTTTGCTATTGCAAAGGGGTAAAACAGAGGTAACCTTACACAGACCGTATCACTATTGGTTCATCTACTTCCCATACAAATTTGCCGATTCCTTTAGCAAGGAAGTATGTACTATGTAGTATGTATCATGAGGAAAGACAGAGTAAGCGATAACGATAAACAGATAGCAAGAATATACCAGCAAACTCGCATCATAATCATCATCAACAGCCAGAAGACGTCCATTGCTGAACATATGGCCCACCCACCTAGCCTAAAACCTACACCCAGAACCGGGCCTAGAACTCAACACTGAACGACAGCCTGTCATCTGCATCCATTGGTTAGATGCCCACGACTCTCACGATGTCATCGGTCCATCTAGTGGGACGGCTACCCCCCCCCCCAAACTCACATGTCCCCCTCTCTCAAACTCGCATATTTTTACCTAATGTAAATACTGAGAAGTAATAATTAGGCCCAGGGCTGGGTGAAATGCTGAATGACTTTAGCTTGTCGGCATTGAACTGCTGTGTGAATCTGTCAAGTTTGGCATCCTCATAGATCATGATTCTGGTGTTCAATTGGATGGCAAATAGCTTCTCATCTGATGACCATCTGGGTTCCCTGTGAATAGAAGAATTCAGTTAAAACAAAACTAAATAATTACAATATTTATAACAGTATTTGCACGATATATGTAAAAAAAAAGTTGATAACTATGTAATGCTTACCATCCTCCTTGATTTTTTTGGATAAATGATCCAATCAGTTCACCATTTTCCGATTTATAAACATGCAAGTTGGGCTTTCCCTAAAAAAAAGGAAGTTTTATTAACATCTATTCATGATGAAACTTGATTTAGTATATTTAATTGTAAATACGAATTTCTACTATGATTAACTATTTTAAAACCTCAATGCACTGTGGAATGCACTGAAAGATACATCGCTTGACACGCGGTGAGATGGTGGTCAAACGCAAGTCTATTATTTATAAACTGCATCATCACTTAACAATCTTAACATCAGGTGTGTTGGCGGTCAAATGCAGTGGTCTATTCAATTACAAATATAAGCAATTTTTCATACAGTACCTGAGGATTTTCTTTTGTCATCAGAAACATCTCCCAAATCATAAAATATTTGTCAAGCGGGGAGAAAAACATGTCCTTTATGTTTCCATCTATGGTAGTTGCCACTGACCAGTCTGAGCATCTCACTATCTCAGCCCTATAAACACACAATGTCAAATAGTTGTAGAAACCTAGATTTGGACCAACGATATACAATACTTATCTATATATGTAGCGGATGTAAAAAAAACCGAACCAAAACTTACACATGTTACGCACTGCACTGACTTTTTTGTTAGTTGTAAGGCAACTGCGATCCGACTACAACGCTGTGCAATGCCAGTGCTACGATGACATAGCAGACAAGCGGTGTTGAACACTATACAAGCAACATAACGTCTAAATTGGAGTAAAAGTGAAATTGCGAACTATATAATTGATGTCTAGGTATGTACCACGATGCTCGGACGATTTTTTTACTGTTTTCACTTAGAGATTGTGACACTATAGTTATTGTATCTTGATGATTTAGACAAATGAAAATGTAACCATATGAACAAATCCCGCACTAAATTTTTCATCCTGCCGGTCGTTTTACTTATGAGTTGGTATCAAGCTTGATCTGAATAATTGGCATGGGTCTCATTCCCCAGATATCATGGCCTATGCATGTTAAACATTGTGTTACCTAATTTCTTATTAGTCTTAGATCACATTCATACTAGTTTTAAAATTCTTTTTATTGACTTGGTACAGAGAAAGGACGCTATGTAATAGGAAGAGAATTCAGTAACTTGATGATACAAACTTTTTATCTGTCCTGTAAGCCAAGTAGGTTCCTTTAGGGCTGAATACCATGCTGCGTATGTTTGAAGTGGTTTCATCTCGCAACGATTTTTCTCCATATGGTTCCTTAAATTCCACCAAAAATATGTTTTTGCTGGTTAGACCTGAAATGGTACACAAACACATAACCTCACCGGTAACCTTAATTACTTCAAATATTTAAAAATTGTATTACCAGCAATGTGTGGTGTATTGCTCATACTTATTTGTTTATAAAACAAACGAAATTTGGATTTGTTATTCACATAAAATCACAAATTTCGTAAAAATTCTTCGTTCGCTACCATATGCGTAGCGTATCGAATGACATCAATGAATAGAATAGAAATGACAAATGACATTGACTTTGACAATTTCTTCGGATTGATAGTTGACATTGACTTTAGTATTATCAGTCGTCTGTTTGATGCTCAGAAAAAATAAATGGAAGTATTACCACAGAAGACATAATAGTATTACCCCTTGATCAACCATTTGATAACATTTTGATCATTTCGTTTGCAGTTGTGTCATCATCATTAGCCAGACGATGTCTACTATTGGACTATTGGCCCTAGTCAAGGACGTTATATACCCTACGTTATATACCTATTGTTAAGATTGTGGTTAAGATAACATCCTTGTCAAAGTTGTCAAAGGTTAGTTTGATTGTACATAGTTTTTTGGCACTTGTTCGTTAAAAAAAAAAAACAATTACTTGATATTAACTAACACTGTAATCAGTTTGACTTTGACATTTATAGTTTTCGGATTAAATCAAAATGGCGTCTTAATTATCAATGGCGGGTTATTGTTTTGCGCATTTTTACGAAATATCGTATAAATAACAGTATTCTCCTACAACACTACATTGATAAAAATAATATTATTCAATGTTTAGTTCTAAAAATCTGTTGCTGAAGCGAACGCCTGAAAATGGAACGAACCGAGAAAACTTCCTTTCATTGCTAGTGGACGAATTTTTGCATTCCTCTTCGTATGGTAATTGACCTTTATTTCTATAACGTTGAAATCAGAAATTGAATATTAACACTTATTTTAACATCCAGCAAGCCTTCAAATTGATTCTGACCTTTTCAACACAATTTGTCCTTGACAATAACAATCTCAATGGCACGGTGGTTTTATTTTCAGATGCTAAATGCCAAGTGCTAGCTAATTTGGCCAATTTTGCATACGACCCTATTAATTACGGCTACATCAGGGATGTTGGTGTCTTGGACATATTCCTGCATGTGGTGAAGAACCAAACGGATGAGAAATTGCTGCAGTTTGCTGTCGCTGGAATATGTAACCTGTGTTTAGGTGAGTACAATATATAACAAACGTTTTAAATTCATCTCTTTTGCCTATTTACATAATACTTAAACTTCGTCCAAGTTTTTTTTTAGCTCCGACTGTTACAGTATACTGTAAAAGATTCTGTAAAATGAAAACGTAAATTCTTATGACTTGCTAAGTTTTTGAACATATTTTTTTATACTAACAGCCTCACTCAGAGACGCTACTTAAGCTAAGGAATACTTAAAATTGCTCTGTCTTGTTTTCATGTGTGACAATTTCCGTCAACGAGAAGTTGACAGAGCAATTTTAAGTATTCCTTAGCATAAGTAACGTCTCTGAGTGCGGCTGTTAGATTACTAAGTAGGTACAGTGAAATATTAAAAGAAAATGATTTAAGTCAGCTTTTTGTCTTTTTGATTTGCACTTTTATTCAATCAGATAAGTGACGGGACGAGCAGATACTTGCCTGATGGTAAGCTGTAGACTTGAGTTGATGAAGAATTTGGAACATAACCAGTATATTGCTTTTGTTAAACCAAATGTCTTGTAATTCCAGATCCAGTGAATTCTCAGTATATTTTGAGCAACTCAGGAATTAAGCCTATAAAAGCTTTGCTTGGGTCCGGTAACTCCGGCATAATAGCAGACACAATCACCACACTGATATATCTTCATAGTGAGGAAACAGATAAAGAAATAAATACCACAGATGTGATAAAATTCATTAAGCAACTGATTAAATCGGACGATAAAAAACTAGCAAACCTAGCCACCATATTCTTGCAAGATGTCTGTAAGATAAATGAGACATAAAAAATAAATGAAACAAGTCCAAAAATGAGCAAAATGCTATCAAATCGGTTCCCATACATAGTTGTCAACAACAAGAACTATCAGAAAATATGCAAGATTCACACAACAACCTTTAGCAGCACTGCATTCAAGGCAGGAGATAAGATACGGATACAAAAGACACTGACGCAGAAAGATTTGGATGCATTCTCGAACCTGACCAGTGATCACAACTATTTACATCAAAACAACGGGAACAAAAGGCCAATAGTACATGGAGCGTTGTTAAACGGGCTGGTTGCCGGGCTCATTGGGACCCATCTACCAGGTCCAGGCACTGTCCTAGTGTCCCAAACTATGAAATTCCCCAACAAGTGCTTTGTTGGTGAAAAACTGACTATAAGTGTTGAGCTCGTTGATGTGAGAAAAATACTCAAAGTGAAATTCTTCTGCATTGTTGAAGAGGAAAAGAAGGTTGTGTTTGAAGGAGAGGCCAAACTTGTGTTGGCCAAAGACTGTTGAGAGTGGAATACTCATAAGTGGTATGATGTGCGGATAACGGTTAGGAGTGGAAAAACTTGTCCCTCTCAGATGTATTGAACATTTTGTTCTATATTCAGAAAGAATCGGCTCCACTAAGCTGAAGAGTTATATTTTATCTCGAATTATTGGAGCATCTGTGACTACTTTTTAGTGATTGGTTTTTGAATGCCATCCAATGAGATATAGAGAATAATAATAATTAATAATTTATTTCTAGTTTTAAGTTAAAAACTATGAGAGATCATTTCAATATTTATTATATATAATAGATTTAATTAAGAACATAAATAATAAAGTATTATGTCACATTGTGCCAATCCAATAAACTGAAATTCAGTGTTAATGAAAACTTTGAAGTACAATTTAGTTATAAAATAGATTTATAGTTCGTCTCGAAGTTAGTAAATGAAATTTCTGATTTTAAAATTTGGCTGCTGTGTTAAAATCTGTCCATACCACATGTCCATTATACAAATTCTATAGTCTAAAAATTAAGACTGATAGGCTATGTTCTCCAAACTGCCATCTTGAACAAATTTTCGTGGTCAACCACAGTTCAGTCGCTCATACAAATGTTCAAAATGTGATAGATTTGCCACCTGTTCAAAAGACTTCAAAAATATTTAATACTTACGAGAATAAGTAGGGACCTAAGCCCAACTCATATTTGAATCATAGCAATCTTCCTGAAACTAGCTAATCCATATTATCAGAAACTTTACTATGAATCATAACTTAACTGATAATTATCATACTTAAGACGGTTTTATCATACTGATAAATACATCTTTTTATTCGAAATAGCTTTGTCCATTATAGACCTTACAATCAGCAAATTTAGAAGAAAACAAACTGATAGTATCACTCCGCACTGGGCCAAATCAACCATACAAGACGACAGTATCTTTTGAGTCCATTACAGACCTTGCAAACAGCAAATTCAGAAGAATACTACTATCGATCTGCACTGGGCCAAAGCATCCGCACAAGTGGAAAGATAACCCTTGCCATCAGCAAATTCAGAAGAAAACAACTTGATAGTACCTGTCCGCACTGGGCTAAAGCATAAAGCACAAGATGCAAAGCCACTTTCACATTTTTTATGTATTTTGGATATAGCAACTAATAAGTATCCGGAATAACATTTGAAAGTCTAATTTTTAGCAATTATTATAGTAATAATTTGTTGCCTCGTTTATAAAATGTTGTTATTTTCTTTGTTTTATGTTATTACTATGTGATTTAATTAATGTGTATTAAAACTATTTTGTTTTATCTGCATGTACAATTTTTTTATGATTAAATCCGTTTTAATTTTCGTTTTTCTTTTTTTTCTGTATATTGGGGTTACGCGGAAAAGGTATGGACCCCGTTCGGCTTAGTACACCCTTTCCGCGTAATCCTGTAAATACTGTAAATTTTTCTGATATGCAGGACCTTATATTTAAATATTTTTAGCTATATTGTTGAATTTTTAAAGGCTTTATAATGCATTTTAAAGTAACATTCCATAATTTGTTAGAAAGGATATAGAATTACCATTATGTAGTGTTTGTATTTAAAAAAAATTATGAAACTTTTAATAGGATGCTTGAACAGCTTTAGTAGAATCCTTCACCCTAATGGCAACGCCTACTGAAGAGTCGAGGCGACTTCGCTACGTCTAACATCTGAGGAACAGTCAACTCTTTTGCGTTCACTGAAGGTTCAAAATTGTCCGCCGATATACAAGGCCGCGTTGCGGTTCAGTTGTTTAAAAAAAAAATATGAAGTAGAGCGATGGTGGCCGATAGGTTGCATGTGCGCTTTACAATCTGACGGCAACCGGTTCGATTGACCCTGCACCAATGACTATAGTATTTAGGTGCAGTTTCTGTGAGGATATCTATAGGTATGTCCGCGAAGCTCAAAAGTTCAAAGACATGACACTCACCAGCATTCAATGGGCCAGCATGGTGGATTAGGTCCCATCTCTGAGAGAAGGCCTGTGTCACAGCAGTGGGAACACGATAGGCTGATGATGAAATGAGGTGCTATTTTTTAAACCGAACAGCGTTGTCAAAGTCGACACGCCGTCACACTCCGCCTCGACTCCAGTTGGCGTTAAGCCTTCCATAGATTAATATTTATATCTACAACGTAGTTGGATTCATTAATGAGGAAAAAACGAGAGAAAATACGGGGAGTGTGCTATTAGAGATAGTTTAACTGCAGTGCGCTGTGTATTTCTGTTGTCTAAAGCCCGTTGCAGACGATGTGCATTACTCGCGCGAGTACTGCGCACCGATTGCATCGAGCGACAACACTTTTTGTGGAGACGATGCGTAGTACAAGTTGCAAGTAGCTACTACGCATAGTCTGCATCAAAAAAACCCACTTCCAAAGTCACTTGCACTAAGCAAAACGAAGCAGATGGTGTAGCACGACGGTACGGCAGATATACTTGCTACTAAGACTTATACTACGCATCATCTGCAAGCGCCTTTAGAGTGAGAAGCGAGCATTGCTCGGGCGAGCTTACTGCGCAGCGTCTGCGACGGGCTTTAGGGCCAATTCACATTGAGATGGCAATGAGCGGCAAGCTTTTAGTGCCAAATATACCCAACTACTTATTTGAACTTTATGTTAGGCACTTGAGAAATGATAAATTAGATTACAACCTAACCACTTGACATGCTAAGATCTCTATGTGAATATCATAATGTGCAATAAATTATTATGTATTAGCGAAGGCGCACTGTCGTCGTTACCAGTTACTTTACTACTGTCAATTTGGTGTGAATAAGTCCTAAGTTTTAATTCTAGCGGAGCTAGTAGGTAAAGAAAAGGAATAGTCGCTAGTCAGGTCTTATTTCTCTCATTGATGTTTTGTCAATTTTAGCGTAAAAAAATTGGGATTCTCTAAGTATGTAACAAAATAAATTTCTCTAACGTAACAAATATTTCGTTTCCATTCAAACGTGTAATTTTTAAATTAACTTCGTCTTTATCTTTATTTTAAAATTAAACACTGTCATGGAAAATCCATGAACGTCATGCTTCGAGGAACGAGTCAAAATTTTCCCCCCATCTTATGCATGTAAATGCATAAGACGAGAGTTTAAGAGATTTTAAACTCAGATCTGCTAAACAAGGGAGATATGCCTTAATGTAATTATCGTGCGTGTTCAAATGTCACTCATCAACTGTTTGATCCACTTTTTTTCTGTACCGCTAAGCCGCTTAACGCAAAAACTATACCTATACGTAGGCCTACCTATGGCACACTCACTAATTGTTCACGCACACTAACATACAGCGACACTAATGTAATAAGAACATACAAAAAGGGCGGCAAGCTCGTTTACAAGGTGAGTTTGACTAAAGATATCAATCAAGTCTGATTTAGTAGGTACCTATTCGTTCGCACCAGCCACATCACCTTATCATATCGCCCTTGTTTGTCTGATCTGAATCCAAGGTCAGGCTCGGCCCTAGCCTTTGATCAGGGTAGATCCAGATTGTCTTTCGGCGCGTTTCATTTCTGAAAACTCTCGTACAGGAATCGATAATTTTCCGTAATAAAAAGTAGCCCATGTGCTAATCCAGGATGTAAACTATATTTCCTCATCAAATTGTATGTTGGTTACAATCAATGCAAATGCTGCACATTGCCCACATTATTTCACTTTTGGTTGTATCGCCGCATCGCTGCCACGAGGAACTATAATTATTTATTTCGTATTTTTTTTTGCTTATGACATTTTGGCACCCCATGCTATCTAGCGCCTACAGCGACCGGTCCTCTCGCTTTATCCCAGCCCAGAGCCGGCCCTGTCTGAGGTCTCAAATGTGTGGAACAACTACCGAAGCGATGACATGTCTCTTATCTCGATTGCAAGAAAAATGCAAAGCATTTCTTCGATAAAGATTTCTAATATCTTCACTAGACACGTATAGATCCGTATCCATCTCTTAACTAAAGGTAACTTCACGTAATAATTATACGCGTCCAATATTCACTTTTTTGCACGTAGTCATCGAGCAAAATAGCCGAGTTAGCACGATATGGGTCGGTTCAACAGTAGTTTATATAGCGGCAGGTCAAGTTCAGTGGGTTACTTTGATGTGACAATTGAAGGTGGAGTGCTGAAATTGAAAACACGGCTTCTTGGGCCGCGGCTTTGGACTGCTCAGTGCATGAATTCGGTAAGTCTTAAATATTTTATAATCCCCGACATAAAAAGAAGGGCGTTATAAGTTTAACGTATGGTCGTTATATCTGTATCTGTGGCATCGTAGTTCTCAAACGGCTGAACAAATTTTGAATTAGTTTCTGTTGTTTGCGAAAATCTGTTCAGCTGTTTGAAATTTATCAGTATCAATTACGGGGTTTTAAAAATAGTTTAAAAAAATATGCCTAAGGTTAATGTGAATCTCGGACAGTTGATTGAATCTGGCGTTATTACTTTGCGGATGTCTATCTTAAAAACTGTTTTTCTGATGAATCTCTAGAGCGCAATTACACTTGAGATTCGTCAGAAAACAGTTTTGAATCTCGGTCCGTTTCTTTTGGTGCATTAATAGGTTCCCGAATTCCCAACAATTTTTTTAGTGCCAGTGATAATTTAGAAGATACAATATCAATAATACCATTGCGTCTTCATGCTTAAGTTCCACTGCCCAAGGTAGGAAAGCATTAGGGAGCAATTATAATCTTTGAGGCTGCCGCTGAAGAGCGAACTGGTGCTACAGCCAAGGTTTTCAATCAGGAGTGCCACCTTCTGCCATTACTAAAATCAGTTTTGTTTTATTTGAATATTTTCTGTTTTGTATTTTCTTACTATCGAAGTTTAGGTACCACTGCTCTGCGGGTAATTCTCCAAGATGCGTGGATACTACCTGTTGCTGCTCACATGTCTGGTGCTGGCAATGTCGGTCGAAGGCCTGAGGAAGCACAAACGAGAGCAGTACGAGTCAGCTGAAGAAAGAGACGCTGACGCCGATATCGATCCTGATGCTGACTATGAAGACGTAAGTAGACCTACCTACTTGGCACTTGTACTTGTCGTGTACTATACTTTATACTACAAATGCCTAAAAGAGTTAGGAGTCATCTCGGCGGCAATAAACATAAAGATATACTGAATAGGTGGTACATATCTAACCAAACATTGTTCAGATATGAAACTGAATCAAAAATATGAAAACTTGCTTAACGACTCACACCTCATTTGTATTCACATACTAGTAATGCCCCGCGGTTTTGCCCATTCATCATCACCATTTCAGCTAAAGGACGTCAACTGCTGAACATAAGACATCCCCATCGATTTCCAAAAGTGCCGGTTGAAAGCGGCCTGCATACAGCGTTTTCCTGCGGTGTCTTTTAGGTCGTCTGTCCATATTGTGGGTGGAAGTCCTACGCTGCGCTAACCGGTCCATGGACTCCATTCAAGAAAAATTCGGCTCCATCGGCCATCTGTTCTGCGTGCTATGTGCCCTGCCCACTGCCACTTCAATTTGCTAGCCCGATGGGCTGTGTTATCCTACAGTAATCGTTAATTTGTCGGAATAAATATACCCTACGTGCTAGTCAAGGGTATAAGCCTGAGATCAGACAAACAAGGGAGATATGGCAAGGGGGCATGGCGGGTGCGAACGTATCAGACTTGAATCAGGATTAGAACTTCTGCATTTATATGATATCCGTGTGATTATTAATGTATTTGTACACGGATTTTTTCAATTTCAGGTAGATCCTTGCCAATGTGGCGTGTTTATGTCCCAGCAAATCGGCATAAAGCTGGGCCGTCGCAGCAGACCGCGCGGCCCTCCGCAAGGAGAGCCCGTCGTCACTTACGACACAGACGAGCCAAGCCTGCCTTGCGGTGGTAGCGGCAATAAGCACTGTATCAGCAAGTGCCTGGACGTGGTAAGTTTCTAGCTGAAACATGCGGGACGTGGTAAGTTTCTAGCTGAAACATGCGTAACGTGGTAAATTTCCCTGTGAACACGTGGTTCGACAGCTTAAGCTTAGGTCTCTTGATCGCAACGCACGATCCTGCGATTAGCGGGGACAACGCAGCGTCACTGGTTGCTCCTCATTGCTGACGCATCATCATTATCGTCAGTCAGACGACGTCCACTGCTGAACATAGACATCCCCCTTTGATTTCCACACTGAACGACAGCCTGCCATCTGCATCCACTGGATGTCCGCGATTCTCAAGATGTCTTTGGTCCTCCTAGTGGGAGGCCTACCTACGCTGCGTCTTACGGTTCGTGGTCACCACTCAAGAACCCTTCTACCCCATCGGCTATCGGTTCTTTGAGTGATGTGCCATTCCAGGCGGCATACAGAAAGTGCCTACCAAAAAACTAGTCGCAATTACAAAAAATTTCCTGCTCAGCTCGTTGTTTCAAAATTATCTAAAAACGTTAGCAAAGCTTGAGACCAATCGTGTGTTGACGTCGTGTATACACATCACACGAGTCCTGAAAAGCTAATCACTTCATGTTCATCATCACCTTAATATAATAAACTAGCTGTTGCCCACGGCTTTGTACGCGCAGATTTTCAGATAAACTTTTAATCTCCTTTTGTACCCCTAATTCGACTCTGATGAAAAAAAAAATCAGCTTCATAGGTCAAGTAGTTTTTGAGACTTCGTGATGAGTCGTGTGTGTGAGTTGATGAATTTCTATTTCACTTTTATATATTATAGATGCGATAGTTTGTGTGTAAGTGTGTATGTTTGTTTGCACTTAACTCCGTAACAGCTAATCAGATTTTATCAGATATGAATGCATATATTGTCTGTCTATATAATATGAAAGAACCCGTAGAGTATCGCGTGAAACATCAGGGCGCTGCTAGCTACCATGTCGCAAATCAAATCACCACCATCGAAATCTGTGGAGTCATATTAGTCCAAATAACTAGATAGATTACAGAATTTTGTTCTTGACGAAATATTCTACTACAGTCAATTACAGTGTTAATTTCTTCTCAGATCCTCAAATACTTGCCAAAAGCCGGACCTGTAATCTGCGGGGCGGTGGAACGAGACGTGCACCGAGAAAAGGCGTTCCTCTTCATCAAGAACTGCGGCGGCGAGTGGACGCCCACCAGTTTCTCAGCTGGCAAGGAATTCTGCTGCACCGACGGACAATATCACAAGTGCTAACTGCTAAGACATCCTCCTATTTTCAGGACTGGCAGCCCTAATAATTAGGTATATCGTTCTCAGCCGGCAAGGAGTACCTACTGCTGCACCGATGGACCTTATTACATTAAAACTGTTAACACATATCCTTCTTTCGCGACTAATAATTATGTCAGAGGTCTGAGATTTTATAAAGGTTTTATCCACAGAAGAGAGAGAAGAGATTTTTTTTTTCGTCTTTTCTGTGGTTTTACCATTATCCCACCAAAAAAACCTTGAATGGGTGCGGATGAGTTGACAAATTAAGTTGTCAAAGTAGTGCAGTGCCAATAGCAGCTGGCCCACCTTGGTTACAGGTACATTGCTCGAATTGCTGATCTATCTGGCTCTATGTATTCCACGTGGGTGAATTCATTTTCGCGTATATATCACAAACATGAATTTAGTTATAGTACCTACCTACCTACCAAATTAATTAATGTCTTCTATTTATTGTTTACTTTTTATTTAATTATAAGTAAATTATTTAATTATTTTCATACAACCTTTTATAAATGCGAATTTTTATTTTAATCTAAGAGTAAGCACTTACGTGCCTACCTACTGTTCCTAATGAATTCCAAATACTTCAGTATTATCATTGTGTAATAATAATAAGTATTATATCCAACTCGGCTGGGCAGCGTTCGGTAAACTACGCAACGTCTTCTCGTCCAAAATACCTCAGTGCCTTAAGACGAAAGTCTTCGACCAGTGTGTGTTACCAGTGATGACATACGGCACTGAAACGTGGTCTCTCACTATGGGCCTCATAAGTAAGCTCAAAGTCGCACAACGAGCTATGGAGAGGGCTATGCTCGGGGTTTCTCTACGAGATCGAATCCGAAATGAGGAGATCCGTAGACGAACGAAAGTCACCGACATAGCCCACCGGATTAGTAAGTTGAAATGGCAGTGGGCAGGGCACATATCACGCAGAACAGATGGCCGATGGGGCCGAAAGGTTCTGGAATGGAGACCACGGACTGGTAAGCGCAGCGTAGGACGTCCACCCACAAGATGGACAGACGACCTAAAAGAGACCGCAGGGAAACGCTGGATGCAGGCCGCTTCCAACCGGCCCTTTTGGAGATCGATGGGGGAGGCCTATGTCCAGCAGTGGACGTCCTACGGCTGAAATGATGATGATGATGAATAAGTATTATATATATGATGGGGAAGAAAGGTTCTGAAGTAGAGACCACGAACCGGAAGACGCAGCGTAGGGAGGCCTCTCACTAGATGGACCGACTACATTGTGAGAGTCGCGGGCATCCAACGGATGCAAAAGGCAAGTTGTTGTTCAGTGTGAGGGGGGGAGGTCTATGTTCAGCAGTGGACGTCTTCCGGCTGATAATGATGATGATGATATATATATATATACACAGGGTATCCCAGAACTCAACGTCAAGCGGGCACGGGGCAAGAGAGGGGGTCATACCAGTTCCAGGAAAAATAAAATAAAAAATCCATATCAGTTGGTTATGTTATAATTGGCAAATTTATGAAAAAGAGGAAAATCGACACCTTTATTCATATCTTTAGTTATTCTGACCTCAAAGTTAACTATTTTACAGCCCTTTATCGCGGTGTATTTGTCGGTGACCACCGCACACTATTCATTGTTCTATTTCTCCGAATTTTCTATGGAAAACAAGTATTGTGATGACCTAATATGATTTTTAAAATGAGTATGTTTTGCGATAAAAATTGGCAATAAATGTTATGGGTAGAAAAGTTAAAAGTATTGTACCATTTTGAAATCTTGACTAAATGGACCATCTTTTGAAGTAACTTGCCTAGGGTAGTACCATATTTTTTTTTTTACTGAACCATCAAAGTTATTTGATTTTATTTTTTCAACCACAACTCAAAGAAAATGCGATAATTTTAACAAATATAGCAACTCTTTTTGTTTGATTTGTGATTCCAATTGATAGCATGTTTATTAATAAAAAAAAAACACTGTAAAATAGTTAACTTTGAGGTCAGAATAACTAAAGATATGAATAATGGTGTCGATTTTCCTCTTTTTCATAAATTTGCCAATTATAACATAATCAACAGATTGATTTTTTATTTTATTTTTCCTGGAACTGGTAAGACCCCCCCCCCCCCCCCTCTTGCCCCGTGCCCGCTTGACGTTGAGTTCTGGGACACCCTGTATATAGGAACCTAAATCGTATTCAGTGATGACCCAAGGTAATATAAATCAAAAGCGTCCGTAATCCGTTATCGGTTCGCAAAATCGAAATCCTGTACACACTACAAGCATGGGTGCGACGAGAACTGTACCTACGACAGGGAGTGCCTTATCCGCTGACCCGGTTTTACTCGATTAAGACGGGCGTCAATGAAGTCCCCTTATCAAGGACTTGTGTCATGCTATAAGTACCTACTTACTCACATGGGGTACTTGGCTACCTAGACGTGCCAGTGCGGGTGGAGGGGAAGGGAGGGCAGGGAGGGGGGACGTGACCCGGATCGCGTAGGGTGAACAACCCCGCCACGTGCCACTTTCTAAAAAGAAACGCGTCGCCCGCGCATCCTTGCGCGGACGCTGGATTACTTCTCTATGAGGTTTGTTAGCCGTTTGGCACCTAGCAACTGGATGGAAATAGATGCTGTCTGACTTGACTAGTTAATTAGGTACAAACACGTGTTTTTATTAAAAGTAAATCAAGCTAATAAAGTTATTTAAATTCGGCTCTGTCAATGTGTAATTAGATTTTATTAGGTAAAAACTCTAAAGTGAATTAGGTAGCCAGGTCATTATTTAGAATCTTTTGTGATGTGTGGATAGATAAGTAATTTCTTTTGGTAATTCGTAATACCTACCTACACTGAAAATTTATGAACCTAATAAATAGATAGATAACTCTAAAATTGGTCTAAAAAGGCCTAAATAAAAAAAGGTCTCTAAATAGGTCGGGCCGCCAGTAATTTTTATTAAAGATTTTTCATCACGTCTGATCGATCCTACACGTGACCAAAATGCTGGCCTCTACTTTGCTCAAATGGTGAGCATTGAGCATACAACGTGGTAATAATGTCAGCATTTTGGGAACAATTCCCATTGGTCTGGTAGCGGGTTAATAGTTTTTTATTTTTTATTTTTTTTTGTTATACTCTGTACATACCTTTTTCTGTTATTTGTATATACGTCTATTAGATACTTAGTTGAAGCTAAATCCAACTAAATCAAAACTAAAAAATTAATAATGTTCCATTAAGCAATTCACGATAAGCATAACTTTAGAATGTGTAAGTGTGTAAGTGTGTATGTGTATAAGTACTTAAATACTTTCGTATATTTATACCTATCTAAAAGTGAATCAACGTTTGACCTGTTTGAATAGTGGGTGCTGGGTACTCTGGGGCAAAGGACTGAAGCTGACCTGATAATCATTTCATCTGAGGTTACAACGGATATGGTTAAAATCCGTATTTATTCAGATGAGCGAGCGGAACTCTACGTGAACGTAACTCAAGTATTAGTGAAAAAAATATATGCTGTATTTATAAATATTCTGCGTTTTATCTCATAAGTTCGGGTATACTTACAGTTGGAGTTCAAAGACCTTGAAACGACCAAGATCCAGGAAAAAATGCACTTTTGGATTTCGATTTCACTTTAATTCTTTACAAAGATAAAAGTAATTTTTGCTAAATATATTCTGGTGGTAGAGTAAAACAAAGTTTAAATTTTAAGCAGAGATATATATAGGGGAGAGTGGGGGAAATACGAACACCTAAGGGAAAACTTAAATAAAACAGTGGAATTTGATCACAGAGTTTCTTTATTGTTTAATTATTAAAGTTTACTTATCTGTCTAACGAATTCACTAATCAACATTTATTATTTTTTAATAAATTTTAACAATATGATAAAAAATCAAAACCCTTAGTGTTCGGCTTTACCCGACATTAGTCGGGTAAATACGAACACCAAGTGGGGTAATTACGTACTAACATTAATAATGACAGTGATCACATTTATAACCCAACTATGTTGACTGTCCGTCAGTACAATTCTCGTGATTCCTGCTCGTCTGTAAATAAAGGTTTTCGTCCAGACCTTGGCTGTTTTATCACTGCTTTCTTTAGGTGGTAAATTTTTTTTGTTTTTGGAACATTATAAGTTTCTGCTGCTCTGCCGATGCTGAGTTTTTTGGCTTTAACATCATCTATAGCCTTTTCGAGTATGCAATTCGGTTCGGTCTTTCTTTTGTAATGATGATGATGATGAAATAATAATTAAAAAAAGATGAACGGGGAACCAACAAAAGGGAGGGGGGTAATGCAGAACGTTCGAGATTGCTCGACATGGAGTGTTCGCCTTTACCCCGCTGGATCGAAAACAATAAAATGGAAAAAAAACATTAAGGTTATATTTCTTTTGCCGATTGCGTCATTGTCATTTAGCTGATTAATATGTGAGTATTCCACTATGTAAAAGTTAAATTACTATTTTAGATAGAAATAAATCAACACCAACTTGAATTTACCAAAAAAATTACATCAAAAACATGCAAAATATTGAAAAATGCATACCTTGACAAGTACGTGCGTCCGCGTCTCCCGTGTTGTTGACTGGCACTAGTGGTGGCGTGATCTCCGAAATGGCGGCAAGTAAAATATGGCTATCACTTTCTAACACATTAGAACCATTGGATTCGAGATTACCCCACGTTCGCGTTTCCCCCACTCTCCCCTACATGTGCTAGCTACGCCCCGGGTTTCACCCGTGTGGACCCACAGTAACCGTACATTTTGTATCCCATTTCCCGCCTTTTTTTGTGACTAGAAAACCAACAATTATTTCACTTTTGCGTTTATAGTATTAGTGAGATGAATCTCATTATTTCAAAATTTTATTACGGTTTTCAACTTTTCATGTAAATTAGCGAACTCTGTTTATTACATCGTAAGCAAGTACTAAATTTAATATCAAGCCTTTTTATAAAGGTAAAATACCTACGTATGATGTATATCCACGATGGGTTGGTTTCGAGCCCATGTAGCACAGATAAATTAAAAGCCTCGGGGTCAGTGCCTCGATTCGTCAGTTCGTGGGTTAAATCCTATACACTTTTATTTCCTGTTTGTAGTTGCTACTGCATATTATGCAATTATGTGTTCCGTTTAACGTTCAGAGTTAGATCACCGTAGATCTAGGAATAGGATGTTATAATATTTTAAATTACATAGGTAACTAGCTGCGCCCCGCGGTATCACCCGCGTGGATTACTCCTTGCATCATCAGCTAACTGCCAGTGAAATTCCCGTCAAAATCAGTCTAGCAGTTTTGGAGTCCATTGGGAACATACATACATACATATATATAAATCGCCTTGAAGAAGAAGATTCAACATTTTGACGATAGGCAGGGTTTGAACCTATTGCGTCGGGCTTACGTCCCAAGTAAACGGGGTTTAAAGTGTAGAAACAACTCTTCAATGCATATAAAAAATTACTTCCGCGAGTAAGTATCTTTCCTATTTACACCTTTGAATATGTATAACATAATCAAAGATTTATACCTACTTTAAGAGCCAACTTTCCGGCCAGAGCTCTCGGGTGGCTGTTTCGCATAATTAAAAAAATAATTGAAGATAACAATTCACGGAGATTATGATTAAAGCAGATGACATCAAAAACCTAAAATTAGGAAAAATATCTACAATAACTACCAAAATTGATTTTTTTATACTAAATTTTTGTTTGGATATATAGTCGCTATGCGAGTATGCCAGCCCCGTTAAAACAACTTCAACAATCAAAAGAGACCAGAGTCCCTACGCTGATCTAATACGACCGAGACCATGGCATAATACAAGGCCCTCGCAGGCTCACCCGAGTCACACACGTGGATGCGGCCAGGATACATTGAAACATGCCAACATCTCGAGGGTTTACCTACGCCATACCAACTCATGTATAACATATAGGTAGGTATGTTTTCATAGACTCGCTCCGTCTGCAGTCGACCAGGTGGAAAACACAAAATTGCTTTAAGATTATTGTAATGTTAAACAATGATGCCCAATCGGTTCTTTGAAATTTCCTTTGGGTTTTTATAAAAAAACATTGGGTCAGAATCTTTAAAAAATCGCGTGGTACACCTATCCCTACCAAGGTATCTCTACCTACTGGTAGGGATAAGTGTAAAAAAATCCTGTTAGATCTACCGGTAGAGATTAGTGGAAACTCTGAGTTCACTTATCCCAACTTTATAAGAATAAATAAAATACGTTTTCACTAAGTAGGAATTTCCAAAATGTTATAAATAAGCAAGCTGTATAGTTGTGGCAAAGAGCGGACTCTTAAGTTCTTTTTACTTCTAGTTGTTTACTCGTTGTGCTATATGTCAAAGACAATGACGATTATTTTTGGTCAGAGGCCACCTGGCGTTCTTAAAGCTCTGACACTAGGGCCCTACATACTCAATCTTTACACTAGCAGCACTTTATTTAGTATGTTCTTTTGTCACATAGCCTTCGTATCACTTAGCTTCTAATTTTCTCTTTTCTTCATTCACATTTCTTAGCATCAGTACTACTTGGACTCCTCATCGATTACAGTCTAGGCGTGTCAATAGCGCGTTCCCCGAATCGAAGCGGCCCGGGCATGACCCCTGCGCGGGCGCAGGCGGCCCGGGGCCGCGGCAGCGGCACGTACTGTCGCGTTATTGTAATGCATTGCGCAATGCTCGCGAGGTGCCCTCTTCACCTCCCTTCCTCGCACCACCGGGGCTGCCACGCTCTTGTATCGAATTCCTGTGTACGATTTCAACATCAGTACATTACTGACTCCCTCATCGTCGTGGTGGAAAACCTTTTATTTCGATCAAGAGCTCTATCTATCATAGTATTATTTTCTCTGGCTAGAGTTGAGAAGTTCTATGATTTTACTTTACCTACTTAAGTACCTCCTTGCCCAACATACGCTTAGGTACCTACCCATAAATTGCTTAGGTACTCATAAATTGGTGTAGTTTTCTAGGTCTAAGCTTCACTAAGCTTTATTACTCTACAAGCTGTGTTGCGCGTCGACTGTCTTTCAGGAAACATATATTTTCGGGATATAAAAAGTATCTTATATAATTCTTCGGCCCTCTGAATATTTTTTAAGCAAAAATCACGTCGATTCATTGTTCTGTTGTTGCGTGAAAGAGGAACAAACAAATACACCTTTGCATTGTACTAGCTGTCCCGTTGCCCTGTCGAAATTACAATGCCTACGAAATTATGATTTTGATTTTAGAAGAAGATAATTTATCTCTAGAATGTATGATTTGAGGTAGCTATTTACCTCGCATAATAGCTAGTGTGTAACGAAATTAAATTATTCATACCGTAGATAAATAAAAGCGGCAAATAATTACTAACAAACACTTCCTTTCGTGCAGGCGACGATCGCAATGGCATTTTCTACGGAAACTGACACTTCAATGTAGGTATACCTGCGCCTCTCCGAAGTCTCAAATAATAATGTTCATAGATGACGGAAAACTATAAAATGCATACATGGATGTTTTCCAGTGAAGAGAAGGGGTAAAGCAGGGGAGCGGGAGGGGCGCTGGGGCCGTCGACACACTTTCTGAAGGGCTCTAAAACTCCGGCTTTTGTGGCCACCTTTATGGCCATCTATTCGTAGACCTTTTGATTTATCACGAACAACAGTTAGATAGAACTTGAAAAACTTTTATGTTTCGAAAGCTCATGAGTTGGACGATTCCTTGTTTTGAAAATGGTCATTTAAGTTAACTAACGTCAATAGGTTTCACATTCAACTCAAAAGCTCAACAATCTATGAGCAGTATTTGAAAAGAAAACTAGCACAACGTTTGTTTTGATTGTCTTGAGACTTAAATTACGAATTATTATATTATTTATCATTATTATTTACATTTGAATTTAACTCACATATCTATAAATAAATTAATCTAATGTCATAATAACTAAGCTACAAGGACAAATTCATCATTTCATCATTTCAGCCATAGGACGTCTACTGCTGGACATAGGCCTCCCCCATCGATCTCCAAAATGGCCGGTTGGAAGCGGCCTGCATCCAGCGTTTCCCTGCGGTCTCTTTTAGGTCATATGTCCATCTTGAAGTAATTTTTCTTCCTTTTTTTTTGGATTCATTCAAATACCTTTTTTTTTGTTTTTTAACGCTGACAAGTCCGCGTTTGACCACCTATTAAGTATATACTAAATAATGTCTATGATTTTAAATACAGTTTTTATAAATATGGAGGGAACCGCCGTAAATGTAAATTTTACATTACGCTATACTTTAAAAAAAATATGAGTACAACCTCAAATATAGAAGTAGCGAAACGCACGACTGTGTGTAAGCGCCACGGATTTGCTCCACTAAATGCGACTTTAATACAATACATTAAACCTTATGGTCATCTGTAGTAACAAGCGTTGCTTAAACGCTTATTTACTCCCGTATACTGGAGACCTTCACACCGTTCGGTCAATTACGTATTCTATAAACAGGATAATCAGCTGACGACTCTACTGATTCCTCGGTAAGGACTCTACGTCGGTGGGTTGCGTTGGAACTGGAATGAATGCATTTGCATTCAATTTATGGCTGGCAAGGCCACCCTTGCTTGGCACTCGGCCATCCTAATCTCAGACCCACTCTGGGCACGTTGCTTTACTAGATAAGTTACTAAGGTCAGTGCAATTGCCCCAGATAAAGTTCTCAAGTAGCATGTAGTTATTAAATTATATTCAGTTGGAAGATGAAATTACTATTAGTTAGCCGGTGGCAATACGTGCATACCTATAGGGTTACATGGAACGGTACTACTAAGGCGACAGGAGGCCATTCATTATTAACAACAACTTTTACCAACCCTAAAATTGCAACAAAAAAAAAACTCGGCTTTTCCATTCATTTCATTGAATAGAGCATGTGAAAGACATTTTTCTATTGTCACCATAGTAAAAGTAGTTTATAATGGAGAGTACAATGACCTTTCGGCTCAGGACCACCGTTCCGTGTAGCCCTATATAGTGCCACCAAAAGTAAATTAATATACGAGTAGGTTAATAACCTCAGATCAGACAAAACAGGGAGATATGGTAAGGTGGTGTGGTGGGTGTGAACGCATCTGGACTAAATTAGGCTTCATAATTACTTTAATTGAACTTACCTAGCCGACGAACTTGTCGCTCTTTTTTTGCATGTGGACTATTAGTTAGTTCATTGGTGTCGCTACAAGTTTCTTAGTGTGCGTGGAAAATGAGTATGTAAATGGTACCAATACATACAGTTTTTGCGCGATATAGTAAAAAAAATTAAAAATTTAGTACTAAGGCATATCTCCCTTGTTTGTCTTATCTGAGGTAGTAACTTTTGGTATATTCCGATATCCTCAGTTCGATTGCTCAATGCTGAGCGTCGTGATGCTCCCGATCTTTTGTACTTTGGCGACAAATCTGGTTCCATCTCTGACGGTCTCCAGCCACCACATCGCGTCAGAGATGTTCGTGTCAAGCTCTTTTGACACTTGGTCGGTCCATCTTGTTGGGCTACGCCCCCTGGGTCTTTTTCCTTCCATTTTGCCGGTCACTATTAACTTCTCCAGGTTGTCGGAGAGCCTTTAGGTAGCTATACCGAAGAGAATAAAACTATTCCTAGTTAAAGAAACAGCAGTAAATATTTAAGTATTGTAATCAAGAAAACGATTTGAGTGTGCCTCGAATCTCGCGAAGGCACTCAGTGTGGGCATACGACCACGTCCCTGATGTTAATCTATGCAAGCACTACCGTAAAAAGCTTTGTAGCCTTTGTAGATTGTAGCGTATAAAATACACAGCAATTACTTGCTTCTTTTATGAACAACCGTAAACTCGAATAGCTGGAGACGTTCCATCACAATGCGTCGATCATAAAGAAGGGAGGAAATAGGATAACGGTGTGCGCAGGCGACGGCGCAAGAACTCCTCGATATCGCAAACCGTTCCCCGTCTAAGAACGACAATGTGTCATTAAATCTCACCGTAGTGACTGAGCTACCCTGCCCCCCTCATCATTCATTTCGTCGTCAGCGCAGAGGTGCCTTGGAGACAGGGGCCTAACGCGGGCTCGAACTAGCGCTGAAACAGCGCAGTTCGGAAAATCACGCGAATGTGAACCTTCACAGACTGAGATACGGTTTGCGGTCGAGCAACTTTTCTCATCACCCAAACAGAATCGCTTAAAACAGGTAACCGTAAGGCCCCCCTGCTGTGACATGTCTGTGTGAGCTGGTTGTGAGTAATGGCACTCGGCGTCGATGTCGCCCCGCCCGTTGCTCCACCGTTCACAACTTTTTGCGATTGCAAATGGAAACTACGAGACAGTGGGGTGAATCGAGGCCGATACACCGCCTGCTAAGGTACTCTCAGCCAGAATGAAAGACGGTTCTCGATTAGAAATCATCAATTCTTGAGATGACGTGCAGCACGCACCGTACCGTAACATACGGTACCGCTTATCCTTTACTTATCTTTGAACCAAATGTTGAGATATATTGTGATAATAATGATTTCGTGTTATTTAGATTTCTTGATAAAATAGTGAGATAATTTGTAAACCAATTCCGTCACTTACTCAAATTGGAAAAGAAAAGAGATCATGGCTATGGAAAGAGTTTCTTATTCATCGTTACCATCCTATCTTAATCCCAACTGCGCTGGAATACAGGCCTTCTCCTCTCTGAGAGAGAGGGTGGACCCTAATACACCATGCTGGCCCAGTGCATGTTTGTGAATGTCATATCTTTGAACTTTTGAGTTTTTTGGTGATACCGGCTTCCTTACGATGTTTTCCTTAATCGATACCCTGAGACTCGATGGAAAGACGATGTACGTAAGGTAGCTGGCAGTGGCTGGAAGCGATAAGCCAAAGATCGGGCTGAGTAACGTGTCTTTGTCCATGTCCAGCACTGGACTAAGGTGGGCTGTTTATGATGATGATGATTCAAACTCAATCATCCGCAGGGACTCCTAATACAGATTTTTTTTTGTCTAAATGGAATTCCTGGTCACTTGAAACTGTTTTGTACTATGATTAATGAATAAACAATTATTTATTATTATTATTATTTATTTAATCATTCAATCTGGATGTCTTTAAGTCATGAGTGGATATATTATTATGAAGTTTTTACTGGGCAAGCGTGCTCCATCGTAGACCGCCAGGCAAGGGGATAGGTTAACCACCTAGCGATGTGGTCCGGCTGCATCACATGAGAGCCAGATGAGATCCATTCAAGGCTAGAATGAAGAATGGTGTTTACCATCTTCGACTACACCATCACTTAACATCAGAGGATCAGGTGATTACCACTTACCATCAGGCGGACCGCTTGCCTGTTTGCCGCTCTCTATACTATTTAAGAAAAACAGAAAAAAGTTATATCTAAGGAAGTGGTCAAACGCAAGCCTATGTACAATACCTATTAAAGAAAAAACCTGGTACAGCTACTTATCAACACGTTCAAATGCTAAGAGGACGTAGGACGTAGGTACGGTACCCACTCAAAAAATAGCAGGAATCTTGAAATATCTTTAAATCTTTATAGATCACACCGCAAAACAGATAACAAACTGGCCATCGTTCTCACCCCCAATTCGCGACATTATTTTCAAACACACCCAATTCACAAGATGAGCAAGGTAGATTAGATTTTCTGGTATGATATCAAAATTCGTGTTTGAATAATGTAAAAGCCGATCGCCGACCGCGACGTAGCATCGGTCGTCTGAAGATGCAAAAAGTATGTCAAGCCGAGTACAAGGAAAAAGTATCGGACTATCGCAGCCTCCTGCTTCTTTGTGACCAAACAAAGAAAGCAGCTAAAAAATCGTAAAGCAATCAGAAATGTTGATTAAACCCGCCCCACTTCTTATTTTTTATTGGCGTTAACCGAAAAAAGTGAGACTCTAATTTAGCTAGTGACCAAAGATTAAATTGAAAGTTGGTTGTAATTTCATCGCAGTTATAAGTAACGTCTATGGTGAATTAATTAACTTATGAAAAGGCACTGAGATTATTATATTAGTAGGAAGTTCAGTTATAGGTATATACCAAAAACTGACTCTACAATTCTACAGTATTTCTATTACAATAAGCTAAACTTTATACTTAACTTGGTCCAAGTATTTATTTGCTCTGACAGATGCAATAACATTGTAAAAATCGGAATGCAAAAAAAATCTTTTAATATTTTACTGTAGTACCTATATTGGTTACCATCCACAATCTTACTTTCAAAAAGCTAGTAAAAGTGATCATGTATTCATTGTTTCCGTTCAACTTTTTACAATGTTTTGGCAATAGGCATTCTTTCAGCGGCGCTAATTTAGTAATCGCTTTTCGCTACACGACCGACGTTTATATATAACTTACCGAATAGGTACATAAGACATAAGTATTCTATAGACAATTCTTTCTTATGTCAGGTACCTCGCATAGAATATCAATGATCCAATTTGACCCTCGTGTGTGTTGTGGTCATATTATAAAATTGTATAGGTATGTATTCAGTGATCGACCCCCATCAATAACACTATCCATCCATCCTATCTATTCTGAACGAGAGGTAGCGATGGACCGAGGTTTGTGGAAGGAAGTGCGATATCTTTGCCCAGCAGTGGGATTGTGTACCTATGTTAAAACATCCTCCTAATGCTACACTATTATATTTTATACACTACAAACCTTCTATTCTACACCTTCTAACTTTTAAGAACAAAGTTTTAAGTTATTGGTTTATTTCCTCTGGCAGGCGCTTAATGGTCAAAAAACAGTCGATGACTTTAACGGAATCACGGAAACTTGGAATGCGCTTGCGCAACGCACCGTTGGACTCAGCAGCCTCCGCTAGAGACTACAAAACTCGTAGGCTGTTTCTAAACTGGATATAATTCGATACTTGAATTTGGGAGACATAAACTGTCTGTTTTTCAATTTTCTTGGGTGCTTGTTATTGCGTAATTTTATAGGAGCTGAATGAAAGGTTTACGACCTACTACTACTTTAAATTATAAGATATATGTGTTTAAGATAACAATACAATTAAGTAAGTCTGGTTAACAAAGCAATTAGTTTCTATAAAGAAAAGAGCAGTCAAAAAATATGTTATAGTACAGACAATTGAAAAATTTGACGACAGCAGGATTCAAACATGTACAATCCGGATAAATTAAATAAAAAAAACTAGGTACTTACACAGAAAAAAAGGATTACTTAATATAAATAAACCGATTTCCTTAGAATATTTTGTAATTCTAACAATATATTTCATTGAGTTGACAATAAAATTATGAGATTGAAATGACGCTGATCTTGCGTTGAAAACATAATTTTCTTAGAATATATGGTTTAATCAAGAAAAATAATCTATGGTCACACACTTTCAATTTGACTGAAGATTACTGATTTATCTTGCATTAATAACTTGAATAATATCATATCAAGTAATACTTTCTTGATTTAAGACAAAATGTTTTGTTTGAAGAAAATCTTTTTGCTGTGTTCTTCGATTAAGAAACGGTAGTAGGCAGAGCACATATCACGCAGAACAGATGGCCGATGGGGCAGAAAGGTTCTCGAATAGAGACCACGGACCGGTAAGCGCAGCGTAGGACGTCCAGACGTCCACTCACAACCACACAAGATGGACATATGACATAGGGTAGTATACTCGGTCCTACCTTGTTCATCCTGTATATAAACGAAATATTAAACTGTAAACTCCCGAATGCAGAAATTATTACGTATGCAGATGACACAGCCCTTATTTTTCATGGGAAAACGTGGGATCAGGTTTACAGCCTAGCGGAAGACGGATTGTCTGTTATTGCCAAAAGCCTGGACAGGAATTTACTAACTTTAAACACCAAGAAAACTAAGTTCATTGCCTTCACTAAGACTTGTGTTTCCCTACCACCTGCAAACTTAAAGCTACGCATCCGCTATTGCTCATCTTTTGATATCTCTTCATCTTCCTCTTGCTCGTGTATCCCTGTAGACCGTGTCAATAGTATTAGGTATCTCGGCATAATCATTGATGGCAATCTTTCCTACAAGGATCATATAATAAACATGGCTTCTCGCACACGCAAACTGATATACGTAATGAAAAACCTCCGAGACTGTACCCCCATGCCTCTCCTGAGGCAAATTTACTTTGCGTTGTGCCAACCAATAATACAGTACTGTGTTCTTGTTTGGGGTAGTGCTGGACAAACTATATTCATGACAGCGGAGAGAGCACAAAGAGCTTTGATAAAAGTAATTACACGCAAACCTTTTCGCTTTCCCACTGACGTACTTTACAGTGAGTTCAAAGTGTTGCGAGTTCGACAACTCTTCCTCTATTATGCTGCACAAAAAACTCGTAAAAGTTTAAAAACGCATTCAGAATACAATGTTCTAAAAAATAAACGTGCATTCTCGTGTAGACTCCCGCTTCCACGAGCTAGTTCGCTGATTGCAAAACGTTGTCCTGCGTACTCTCTTCCGTGTGTATATAACAACATATGCAGAAAAGTTTGCCACCACCCCGATCTTACAATATCTGCCTTCAAAAGAAACATCAGAGAGTGGCTTCTAGGTTTGTCCTATGAAGAGACCGAGGGAATTATCCATAGCTTATACAGTGAGTAGTAGTTTTTAATAGCAGCATTCCTTTCCTTTTCCACTTTCCATTTTCCTTTCCTTTCATTGTGATGCCGTACATGGTAAATTTTTTATTTTCGTTTTCATTTTTATTTATATTTTGGAAATAGGAATACACCTATTTAAATTCTTTAACTTTTTGTCATTTAGCTACTTAAAAAAAAAAAAAAAAAAAAAACATTTTGATCTTTTACACACAATAAAACCTCTGTTAACTTTGCACTCGGGCCCCAAGATACAAGCCTCGTGCTTAGTTTGGGGCTCACCGATTAGTCTCATATACATAAACTCAGAATTTAACTACCCTGTGTTTACTTATTAAGCTGTTTCTTAAAAATTTATGTGTATTCTTTGTTATTGTATACTGTTATTTTTCTGTGTAATAAAAAATTTATCTCTTATCTCTTATCTCTATGACCTAAAAGAGACCGCAGGAAAACGCTGGATGCAGGCCGCTTCCAACCGGCGCTTTTGGAGATTGGTGAGGGAAGGCCTTTGTCCAGCAGTAGACTTCTTATGGCTGAAATGATGATTATCAGGTAAGTTAAATAAAGAACCTAATAATAAATAAATAATAATAAATAAAGCTAAATAAATCGGCCAAGTGCGAGGCGGGCTCGTGAACTGAGTGTTCCGTACCACCCCAAAATACAATAATTATCAATAAAAAAAACGACTTGTTCAGCCTTAACGTTTTCAAAAGTTACAAAATCTTACTTTCATTTCAAAACATTAATTATGGATTGATATATCTCTCTATATAATTTTTCATGTCGCCACATAGGCTAAGTATACTTTCTCCCTCTACGTGTCGCCATGTATGATGACGTCACTTGGATAGGTTGGACCAATTGACCATTCCTGATCTTAGAGGAAGCTAATGATCATAATCAACGCACAAGCATACATATTTATGTCAACATCATCGTCAGCCTGAATAAGTCCACTGCTAAACATAGGCCTCCCCCTTAGAACTTCACATTGAATTAAAGCCTGTCATCTGCATCCACTGGATGTCATCGACTCTAACGATGTCGTCAATCCACCTAGTGCTCGAGGCCTACCTACGCTACATCTTCCGGTTCGTGGTCTCCATTGAAAAACCTTTCTTCCCCATATACCTATACATAATTATGTACATACATGTTAACTACATAACACTACCCTCTTTTTGGCTTTTCCATTGGCGGGTAAAAATAATATCCTTAGAACTACTTGTACCTACGAGTATCTGTGTGGGAAAGTGCAACGTGGGCGATCACTTCGTCATTTGAAATGTCAGTGCGTAAAGGAGGAAGTAAGTTGAGATCTTGCCAAGTGCAAGCCAACTTTACGTTGAGAAATGTTTATTGTGGAACTGGATTTTACACGCGGCTTAGGTCGCAGCTAAGTTTTCCGCCCTTCTGAGGGTAGATAAATCTGATCTCAACTTTAAATCCAAACGTTTCCATACGACACAAAGTAGGTATCATTCGTCATTTTCCTGTACGAAAGTTTTGCCACAAAGGCATTCTGCAATATGGTTCTTGAAATTCGCGGTACGCCGCCTCTTAATCTATAGATAGCCCGCTGGTCCAGTTGGTAGTGAACCTACCTTCTGAGCCTGAGGGCGTGGGTTACATACGTGGCACGTAGGACAAACATTTGTGTGATTAACATTTGTGTTTGTTCTATATCTGGTTGTTAATATCTATTTAGAGCGCCTGGTTAATGCGACGCGTGACCAAAATGCTGGCGTGTTTCTGGCTCAACGCATTAGCATTGCCATTCAACGTGGTAATGCCGCCAGCATGTTGGGTACGCTGCCAACTGGTAGTGGACTTGAGCATTTGGATTGTCTTTAGACCTTCAACGGTCTATGGGCAGTCTAACTGTATTTGTAGTGTTAGTTTTAGCTTGTATTTTGTTTAGTTAATAAAGGCATTTGCCCAGAAAAAAATATTTAAGTATGTATTTAAAACTATATATGTATGTATATCAGTCTCTGGCAGCCATATCACAAGCTTTGCTTAGTTTGGGGTCAGATGACCGTGTGTGAAAAAATTGTTTCAAATATTTATTTATTTATTATTTATAATTCTGAAACTGAAGTTCGTATCCAGTTAGAAGCGGTTTCTTCTTTGATCACTCCGTGGACTATGAGCTTTTTGAGTGCTTTTTATTCATGAAAGAAGTCCTCCAGGCGCGGCGCTATCATCGCGTATCAATCACTATCAGTATCATTTCTCGAGCAGGTACACGACTCTTTAACGATGACAAATTAATAAAAATCTCACTAGTGTCCAAACACAGTAACAACACGTGACAACTACTGCATTGAAATTTAGTTCCGCTGTTGTTTCATGACATGACTTGTTTCATGAAAAGCACTTTTCGTTGTTCTGTCTGCTGCAGTCTTTATGGCGTAATGAACCATTTACATCTAGACATTTGACAAGCCATTCTACTACTCTTAGTCATTAGTATATGGCTGACTATAGTGGCTTGGCTAAGATTTTTTTTAAATTTATTATTACGGTTTAGGCTTGCGTTTTACCGCCAACTCGCTTGATGTTAAGCGACGATGCGGTCTACGATGGAGCACGCTTGCCTAGAAGAAACCGATTATCTCGAGATTGAAGAGACCCAGATTGTGACTTTAGGAGAATACCGGTTCATTCAGGCAGCGCATTACAGAATATAGTTCGCACAGTAAAAGCGGAATCAAAGCTTCTCCAAATGGCCTGGTATGTACAAATAGACCTCTATAAGGATGAGTCGACGGTCAACCATGTCAAGGTTTCTAATGAGTCTAACCTAAGGGTCTAACGCACAGGGCATCTAAAACCTACGCAACTAGAGAAGGATGTAAATCAAAGAACTATATCTATATAGGTCAGTTTTGTAAATCATCTTACACACAAATGCTCTCGCACGCGCGCCCTTGTTCTCCTGAACAAATTACTTGCATCGTGTGCAAGACGCATAAATAGTAAGAAAGTTTGAATATGGAACAAAATGTTACGAGTTTTTATGTTTAAAAAGGTTTGAATATACAGCAAAACCTACCTATACTAGGTACTACTAAAAATCATGATTATCGCACAAATTCATAGAACCTTGAAGCCACCCCTTCCACGCAGCGCCGTAGAATAATACATACTTCTTAGTACTTCTTAGTACTATTGTAGGTAGAGCGAATGAAATGTTTACTTGTTCAAGGTAAAGATTCATGTCGCTGTGTCTTCCTTCACAAATCGAAGACACGGCTTTTCTGTGTCGACTAGAGCGACACTGCAATTAAATTTATCTGTAGCGGTTTAAAGGTAGCGGTGACCGACTAAGGGAAGTATTTTCCTATGGTGGCTGTCAGTTTTTGTCTCAGTTAATATGATTGTGGCTATTTACCTCGGCAGATAACTTGGTCGGTGGTTGTAGGTATAGATATCGACACCGGCGTCGATTTTGATGTGCCATTTCCTTAATGACACAAAAAGCAGGGTCCATAGCCATAATCAGAGTTTTTGTAACTACATTTTGGAGGGGAGATTTTGACAAAGAATTTTGACAGATATGCGATACACAAGTTGTCATAATCCGGTATGATAATTTATTTTGAACAATAAATGTTTTTTTCTAATCTAAAAAGCCAATGATTTTAGAGTAGTCAGATGGTTTCGAAGGAAACAAATAGAACGACCGATGATAATTCAAAGAAAAGAAAAATATATGATTTTGACAAATTTGACAATCATAATTGAAACAGTGTGGCAGTCCCGGTATATTACTTTACAACACATTTGCTCAAAAAGTGCACTTACTAAACCTGTATACATCGTTCGAAAGTTAAACATTACGGATCATACAACGGAGCGTGCGGTAATGAATTTTACCGCACGCTCAGATGTATAGCACCGTGCGTGTACTTTACGGTATTTTTTTAATTTCCATCGTAATTACATAAGAATTCCACAAAAGAGTTTCATATTACGAGAATAAATAAGCTGAATGATCAAACCTCCTTGGAAGCGCTTTTGCTCAATACGTTTGTCTCAGTTTAATACTAAAGAGAAAATGATTCGCCTCATGTAGATTCGTCAGATGTAGTTCTAATTTTCACCACGAGTGGCGCTATTTGCATGTTCGCGCCATTTTCTTATTATATTATAGTAACTATTGTTGTGACTGATATTAAGTTATAAATAAAATAATAAAATTGTTTCATTTGTAGCCTTTTTTTCTCGCAAATGTGTTGTAAAACGTTGTATGGCACACGTGCGGATTGGTTTTTACAAACTCGTGACTATGGTAAGCCCTCGACTTCGTCTCGGGCTTACATTCGTCTACTCGTTTGTAATAACCAACTTACCGCACTTGTATCATAAATAACTATTATGGCTTTATGGTGACAGTGTTATATTTGAAGCAGTAAGGACATCTCTACTTACTTTTCTCTCTAATCTAAGAATAAGTAGATATATTAAGCCCCTTCAAATATAAATCGAGTGGATATTTTCAGCCAATGGCCAGACTATTTTTACACAAAGACACGTGTTTTGGACCTGCACAGCATCTTAGGTCGTTAACTGGATGCGATGGAACGTAAAGTGCAAGTAAACATCCCAATTTCCATCCTTACTCTGTGATTTTGTATGTAAAGCAATTGAATGCCGTCGTATACCACCAGGACCCCGATTCTCCTAAACCAATTGATGAAAGATAATGTTTTTAAATTATTAATGAATTTCATCAAATACACACGTATTCGTGTCATAGGTGACAATTTGTGTGACTAAACCAAAATAAACCGTTTTAAAAAAAAAAATTAATTGCGTCAAAATTGTCACTTGACACTTAAAGTATAAAAAAGTGTAAAAAGTGTCAATTTTGAGGCAATTTATCAAACAACATAAAAACAACTGCAATTTAAAAACAATTGGTTTAGTAGAATCGGGGGCCCTGCCCCCCGATTCTACTAAACAAATTGTCTTTAAATTGTAATTGTTGCTATTTTAATTGTTAAATAACTGCCTCAAAATTGACATTTTTTAATATATTTTTATACTACGTTATAATATTAAGTAGTTGTATTTTTCTAGTATAAAAAATATATTTAAAACTGTCAATTTTGAGGCAGTCATTTAACAATTAAAATCGCAACAGTTACAATTTAAAGACAATTTGTTTAGTAGAATCGGGGCCCTGTTGTGTTGTTGATCAAATGCAGATATTTGTGACAGATTATTATTTTAAGATTTTTGATAAATCCCGGGATCCATTTCCATTTTGCTTCGAGGAGCATTTTACCACGGGCAAGCCAAGGTGTACCCTTAGGTGTACCTACCCTCTACTTGTACTAAAATGTGACATTTATTATTATGACCATGAATGGTATTTTGTAACCGTGTGCGTGTTTTAAATAAGTGTTCTGAGTTTGATATAGTGTACGATTATATCAACAAGATTTGACGCGTGACCAAAATGCTGGCGTGTTTCTGGCTCAACGCATTAGCATTGCCATTCAACGTGGTAATGCCGCCAGCATGTTGGGTACGCTGCCAACTGGTAGTGGACTTGAGCATTTGGATTGTCTTTAGACCTTCAACTGTCTATGGGCAGTCTAACTGTATTTGTAGTGTTAGTTTTAGCTTGTATTTTGTTTAGTTAATAAAGGCACTTGCCCAGGGAAAAAAAAACAAGATTTTGGTTTGCGCGTGTGTGCGTTTATCTGCAAATTTGTGTCAAATGTGTGCTATGCGTGTTTTTTGCCCCCTGCAAAAAGTGTCAGAAAAGTGTAAAAGGATTATCGAAGCCATTGCGTGGTAAGCAACCCTAAAACATGTTTTTAGGGTTCCGTATTTTTCTTCTGTATTCAGTCTATGACCAAAATAAAATGAATGGACGGGCCATAACCATCGAACTTGCTCAGTAAAAACGAGTCAAAACCGTCGGACATATACTTCAACACCTAATTATAACCATGTACCTACAGTAAATTCATAACAAAAATAGATTGCGGTTTTTTGTTGTGTATTTACAGTTCGGAAAAGCACACGAAGATATTATTTTGTCAGTTGGTTCATTATCATGTAACAATAGCCTTGTGTCGCACTTCCTACGGCTAGAGACCGACTGAAACGAAGTGAGCGCCGGCGCTCATTTTGTAATCTTTCTAAAACGCGATGCTTCTGGGCCCGTCCATTCTTTTTATTTTGGTCGAAGTATTCAGTTTTTATTTTTTATTCAGTCATAATATTTTGTACTCGTAGAAAATGTATGGCTTTGACTGGGAAAAGATCGAGGAGAGTGGCAGAATCAAAACTACTGCTACTATATACTATTAATACCTACTCGTCTAACGGCAAAACCATTTTTTTAATCTGTTCCATATGGACACCAAAGCGGCTATATAACCCATAATAAGTAATCCACTTGGATGAAACCGCGGGATGCAGCTAGTATCTATTAATAGGATTGTGTTTGACCGCCAAATCGCCTGATGGTTTAACATCAGGCAGGTGATGCGGTCTACGATGGAGCACGATTGCCTAGGAAACCGATTCACTCGAACTCATCAAACAGAGGGTAATTCAGGGATCTTAATGATGATGATAAATATCTAGTTATAGTAATATCACGTATCACGTTATAGGACGCATGTTACGCACAAGTAAAAACTGACAACGACGCCATAAAATAAAATTTCGGTTTTACCATAAGATAGCAAAAAAGATTCACGATTTTATGTTCGCATCCATGCTAGAGCTATTGAATTTTATTTACTTAGTATAATATCTATCAAGGAGACGGACTCTACCCCACATCTTTGCGTCATATACCTATTATGTTCTAAAAAAGTGCTAATTCGGAGTAATGGAAGGGTATTTTCGAGCGGATCCGCATACAAAAATACAGCCGGTTTCCAAGGTCGCCTAGGAATCTTCAACGTGGCCAAAATAGTTTTATTTATACAAAACTTGCGCGGACTTTATAAATCATCCACACAGGCACAGGTGTTATTCTCAAAACCTCTATAGCATTTTTTTTTAATGTATAGCTGTATATTTATGTCTTCTGTGGTATAGCTATATTTTTATTTCACCTCACAATCTCGGAATGATTCTGTTTATCATTTGAAATCTGAGTACAATAGTGCATTTAAATTATTATTAATAGTTTTTTTTAAATTCGTATCTTTCTATTAATTAATTTTCTATACCGCCAGTCCACCGAAAATGCATATTAATACCTAATTATTTAATGTCAGTGCGTCAACGTCATTTTTTTTAGTATGATCGCACTTGCCAACACGACGCAAGCATGTTTTTATTTTTTTAAATTTTCTTCTCTGTAGTCATCATGGTATAATATTGGATCATGTATTCAATGAATTATCCATAATTTTGGTTTGTTTATTGACAAAATCGTAAGAAATCATAAAATCAAAGATTTCATACTTATACTTATATCTATGCTGTATGCATAAATTAATATGACCGAGTTCAGCAGCGACGAAGATATAAATTTGGGCAATGCCCCCCCCCAAACACCTAGCAATTCCATACATTCGACTCAATTTTTCGATTTGATTCCTTCGAACCTTGTTAGTGCCCCCCCCCCCCCCCCCCCAAATGAAATCCTGGATCCGCCCCTAGTATAGTAATTTTTAATTATCGATCTACCTGCAAGTAACGGCAACTACTTATCATCAGATGGGCCGTCCGCTTACTTAAGTACTGTCTATTTAAAAAAACAGCATTTTACCTGCAGTTTCCAACTTTTCAGGACTTTCTTCCCTGCTAATAAAAATAAAATTGTCAAACTGATTCTGAAGCTGAAAGCTGAATTTGATTGTGCTTCAATTTGATTGATAGATAGAACAAGCGGCTACGTAATCCTATTAGAAGACACACGTTGCAATTTAGATTGACTCTACCTATACAATCTACACGTCTCTACCCATACAAATCTACCCATGTATGCCTACTTGCTTTTAGTACCTTTTCACACAACTTGCATCCTTCTAAAATAAAAGAAGATTTAGAAACTCGTTCTATATTTATTTTGACAGGGTGCTAAAGTGTGCACAGTGCTCTCGGTTTGTGGTATATGCTCGCTGTGTAGCGTGCTCATAGTGGGAAAACGTCGATAGAGCCGCGAGCAGGACACGCGAAGGTCGAGAGCCGCCCACCACTCCACTCGAGTCTGCCCCACACCGCAGAATAAAATAATAGTTACTTATACCCACACTAATTGATGATAGTACAAAAGCGTATGTAGCATTTTATAAATACGGCCCACTCGTGGCTCCCCACTAGGGTTCCCTGTGTCGGGGATGTCTTGGAACACACGTAAAGAATTCAAATAAAATACAGGATTTAGGATAAAAAAATACTTATTTTAAGCAGTTTAAATGTAACTCAGAGAACAATATAAATATAGAATATAGAGTTGTATATGGTTTTGACAACAGAAAAAAAGAAGGGTAATTTTTTATTTTATGTGGTTTTGACAGATGATAATTTTGGGCTAGATGCTAAATCATAATTTTTATTTGATTTATAAATTTTTATTTTTTGAAATTATTTTTAATTGTAGACGGGTCCTTTTTCTGTACAGCCTACGGGGCAGTATATACAAGCAGTATAAGGACTCAATCTAGCCCTGAAAGGACTAAATTAGCAATCCTGAATCTACACCCAGAACGAGACTACCGAGAGTAGATATTTAAATTCATCCATACAAACATAATTATCTTGCTTATGAGTTAGACGTGCTACCACTGACCCATACCGTTCGTACTAGAGCATAATAGGCAAGATATAAATACCATTTAATAAATGATTATGACTTCAACTTCAACTCTTATTTAATGGGTAAATAAATATAAGAGTTGTACATTGTAAGGAGCTCCTATATTTTTACACGCTTTATATTAGTTTCACTTGTAAGTCTTGTACAACAATGTACTAACCAAATCTTGGAAGTAGATTTTAACCTACTTGTATCGTACTTATATACCTATATCGATCTTATATTGTCGTCACAATTTGAAACTTTGAAAGTACATAATTATATGTAATCCGGATGACAAGACAATAATTTGGTACAATAAGAACCACAAACGATTTTTTTTTCTCTTCTGTGAATAGAACTGATCTGTAACGGTGTCAGGACGTGGATAGTGGAACTCTTGAATAACTTATATAGTAAAAAAGTTTAAAAGTAAAAAAATTACTAATAATGATATAAGTTACAGAGTTCTCTAAAGAGGATGTTAAACTGTCACCATACTGATTTCACGGGTGTTGGTAAAATGCAGGGAATGGCGCCTTTCCATTTACATTTATCTTAACCTACCCTCAAAAACTTCGTCACCAAATTAAAACAAAATTTTACGTGGTTCTCGAAATTTTCCAGTAAATCATAGTTATCTAAGGGCCGCGTTACGCTGTGGCCACGCTGTTCGCTGGTTTCATGGGTGCTGGCAAAACAATGGAAATGGCGCGTTTCCATTCGCCTTTATCTTAACCTACAGTACCTACACTCAAAATCGTTTTGACTATATTAAAACAAAATTTCACGTTGATCTCGAAACTTTGTAATAAATCATAGTTATCTGAGGGCTGCGTTATGCTGTAGGTACGCTGGTTTCACGGGCGCTGGTAAAACTCCCGTATGGATGGCGTCTTTCCATTCACCTTAATTTTAACCTACCCTCGAAATGTTTGTGACCAAATTAAAACAACTTTTCACGCTGATCTTGAAATTTTTCAATTAAATCGTAGTTATCTAAGGGCCGCGTTACGCTGTCGCCACGCTGCACGCTGGTTTCACGGGCGCTGGTAAAACGTTGGGAATGGCGCCTTTCCATTTGCCTTTCTAATGGGTACGCAATATTTCGGTTACTTGATTGCGTGCCCGTTAGCTTTAAGGGCATGTGAACCTGTGAAACGAGCTTCTTGGCAGTGGCGAGCGAATTTAAGTAAGAAAAGGTGTAAACAAATTTTGGTTTTTGAAATTGTTATTTATGATACAAGTGCGGTAAGTTGGTTATTACAAACGAGTAGACGAATGTAAGCCCGAGACGAAGTCGAGGGCTTACCATAGTCACGAGTTTGTAAAAACCAATCCGCACGTGTGCCAAACAACGTTTTACAAAACATTTGCGAGAAAAAAAGGCTACAAATGAAACAATTGTATTATATTGTTTATAACTTAATATCAGTCACAACAATAGTTTCTATAATATAATAAGAAAATGGCGCGAACATGCAAATAGCGCCACTATCACGACGTGAAAATTAGAACTACAACTTTCGTCTCATTTTCTCTTTAGTATTAAACTGAGACAAACGTATTGAGCAAAAGCGCTTCCAAGGAGGTTTGATCATTCAGCTTATTTATTCTCGTAATATGAAACTCTTTTGTGGAATTCTTATGTAATTACGATGGAAATTAAAAAAATACCGTAAAGTACACGCACGGTGCTATACATCTGAGCGTGCGGTAAAATTCATTACCGCACGCTCCGTTGTATGATCCGTAATGTTTAACTTTCGAACGATGTATACAGGCTTCGTAAGTGCACTTTTTGAGCAAATGTGTTATAAATTAAATTTAAAGTTTTTATCATGGCCAAATTTTTGTAATGTTTCCTGACAGATGTTGGTAGATATATAGCAAATTAGCAAGGACGTTGTATACTCGGGTATATAACGTCCTTGCAAATTAAGGAGTTTGAATATTATATTTCTATGGAAGCTGGCATATCTACCTATCCACCGCCATTTGATTTTTCCAAAAGTTTCCACCCGCGCAATGTGGTATAGGACACTAACAATATTTTTTTTTATTATAATTTATGGTACTTTGAACTTCCCGAAATATTAGGTAAATTTTATTAATTATTATCTCAGAAATTATTATATAAGATAAACATTTTTATTTGAGAACAGTGACGATCAATAAAAAAGATTTACTCACGTGTCTATACGTCATACCTACGCGTTGAATTGAGTTGACGGTGACAGAAATGAAGCTCCAGCATTCGATTCTTATTTTTAATCGACTTCAAAAGAGGAGGAGGTTTTCAATTGACTGTGTGTTTTTTTCGCTTTTTTTCGTTTTCGCACGTGACAGTTTTTGTCAGAGCAGTAGCGCTTCTAACGTAGCTCGACTAAGGGCTCGATTTTTTAATCGCTCGTATGATATTTCGCACGAAAATATCATGCTAATGAAAGATTTTCTACAGATAGAAAGCAAACTCAAATGGTTCAAACGAGTGCGATGTGTTAGCGAGTGGTAAGATTATTCATAAAATTAAAAATTAAAATAAACGCGACTTTTGTTTGTGATTTCGTTCGAAAGTCAGTCATTTCGCGTTATATTTTGTGCGTAATATCATACGAGCGATTCAAGAATCGAGCCCTAGGTTTCTATACGATCAGCAACACACGACTCGGCCGGTCTTCGGATGGGTGGCCGCGAATGCCGTTTACTGAGCGCTACCGTGGGTATATTGTAGGTCTCGGTCGTTTCTCATATAACAGCAACCGCTAAGCCATGCCCGACTCCCAGATACCACCAGGAGCTTAAAAAACTGACATGAAGGCTAGCCACTAGCCACTAGCGATACTTACGAAGTTACTATCATTACCACAGATTAATAGGGACTTGTTTTAAACGTCTGTCGGGACTTATCGCACACTATTTTATAAATATAAAAATAGGTACCTAGCTCTACATTTCGACCATGTTACAATGTCCGTGGTCGTCGAGCGAAAGGTACCTATAAAAAATGCGCGACAAGTCCCTATAGATATTTAAAACATGTGTTCAAATCGCGAAAGTTAAAAGTAAGTGACTTAACTAACGTTTCTAAGTGTGGCCACGGAACTGCATTTAGGTACTTTGGAGGGTTCTTTGAGTAAAGATATTAACACTGCATGGCGTCCAAGCGTCTATTGTAAGATTAGTCTCTGGTTACAGTGTTCTAATTATGAAGCTAGTTGGTGGACTTACTCAATTTAAAAATTGAATTTAAAAAAAAAATGTTGATAAACCACCTGTTTGTCTGATAACAGCTACCAATTGGCGGCGCGAGGGTAATAATCTAGAGACAACTCTATATGGCAGAAATAGCCACATCAATTTCCTGCGATGCTCCTTTCGCGCGTCACGTGTACGACTTGACACCAATAGAAGAGGACCACCCGGTCAACTGGACCGAACTAACCCAGAGCTAATTGTCGCGTAGTAACGAACCCATGTCCTCAATTCACTCACTTACTTATAGATACTACCGTCTAAACTGTGTCTGTGCACTTACTAACTACGGCATCATCTAGAATCGGAGAGCTCTGCTGTGCCCGCGCCGCGCCACCCCTAAGGATGCCCATTTCCTTGTGGCTGATTACGGCTCCACTAAAAAAGTACAATCATACTGCTCTCCGGCGCGGAACGCACTGTCCTCATTTGAATACAAACGCAATGCGCGTGCGCACACACCCTTAACTGTACACTAGCCGCACCCCATCCGCCAAAAGCAACTCTAAAGCTTTACGACTTGGTTCGATATCGCTTAACGAGGGCAAACAACGTGCCCTCTTTCCGAAGTCTAAAGAAGAGGGACTCTTGCGTGCGAGAACGGGAGGGCGCTACAGTCGAGGAGGACGGAGGACGTTAAGGGCATTCACCCCGTACCCCGTGGGTTGCGACTAGCGGCTCTACAAATGATGTACAAGCACATAGATGCCTTTCTCTATTTAGGTGCGCACGAGTTTCGAAATACTGGCCGTGGAACTTTTTGTTGGGAGGTGGATCCTGTTTGGGTTGCGTCAGCGCAACGATAAGTTCGGCTATTGCCGGCATATTGCCGCTAGAATGTCCATAGGTACAGGTGTGCCCGCGCCGCATCTCCGCCCCACCCTTTCGAATGACCATCTCGATTCTCGACTCGATACGAGAATCGGTTACAGTCGACAATTGGTAAACAATCGGGTGTTTGTTTACTTTTTATATCAATTTGCATTTCCGTTTAGCATTCCGTCTTTGACACGATCGTAATGTAAACGCTCCGTGCATTTATCACTCAAATCCAATTGCTTCATTCCAAACGGTAAGTAGAACTATCAGATAAGAATTACTTTACACATTAGTATCTAATAAAAAATAGCCTATGTTCGAAAACATGTCCGTCATTATTGTGGCAACTATTTTTTTTTTGCCAAATTACAAGTCGACAACATACAAAGGGACTAAAATATTGTCTCATTTATAAAAATCAATGTAGTGTGATTTTCAAAGGATTTCATAAAAACAATTTCGTAATTCGCTGACGTTTGACCCTCTTAGTATTATGATTTAGCACCTTTCTCCAGAACTAATGGGTAATGTATTACAGGCGTCGGGCCGGATTGGCCGTAAACCACGTGGTTCATTATATTACGACCATCAACAGAGATTGCATTTAATAAACCCGCGAAAAGGGTAATGAAGTCTTGAGACTCATATTGTACCTACACATATCTACAAGAACGTGGGAATTAAAATGGTGAAAAAAATCAAGACCTAAAACGAACCCTATACCTATTGACCTAAAATAGTAAATTAATGCAGCGGCATGTAACGGAGGCGTTTTAAGACGAATGTGGGCTGAGACGTAGCCGAGGCCAGCATACGTAAGTATGTTGTATCCAAGGCTTGTATAGTACTTTTCTCAAGCATTGCGTGGATATTCATTTATGATAAATATGTGGTAATAATTTTTACATTTCATTCAAGTTAAAAGCTTTTACATTACCTACGTTAACGCCATATCAAAAGCAATAAAATTTCGAAGAAAAAAAAATTGGCTCAGGTTTGTACTCTTAGCCAATCACAGGATACCAGCCAGACCTACCCATCTCTAAATCTCAATAATTATCTTTAGCATGCGGTTACGTATGTGAATTCGCTTATTTTTAGTAGAAAAACGTAATCTAACCTCTTTGCACATTGAAATATGCATACACACCTAAGTACAATGTATTGAAGAATGACACGACTTTTTGTTAAGCTTGAAAATAAAATTTTACATCAATATCATGGTTGTGCTGGTGTGTGTACCGACGAAAAGGTTAGCAAGAAGTATTATGTAAACGGTTGTAAAAGCTCTAGTAAATATTAAGGAAGTTTTTGATACTAATTGGGTAGGTAACTCCAAAGTTGCTATGTACAGACCTATAGTACTATTTTGTGCCTATTAGATGTTAGCATTACAATATAATAAAATTGTAATAAATAATAAATTATAATGAAAAAGCGCGATAGAGATATAGAGAGCGAGGGTGTCCGAGCGGTAGCATGTGCGCTTTACAATCTGACGGTACCCGGTTTGATCCTCGGCTCTGCACCAATGACTTAGTTAGTTAATTAGGTGCAGTTACGATGTCATCGCTCAAAAGCGGTTAAGGAAAATAAGGAGAGGCCAGGACGTATTTCATGCACCTTTTTGTTGTTTCATTTTCCTGAACCCCCTCGAAACTAAAACCTGAACACGCGTGCGACCTTTTTGAAAATTTGTAGGTAAGTCTTAAATAGTTCTTTCCAATACAATTTTTATGACCAGGTAGGTCAGTGAGTAGTAGGATAATATGCATTTTTATTTGACATTATGCGAGTAGTCGGCATAAAGTAGATATTGCAAAAGTCGCGGATTGTGAAAGCTTTTACAGCTTATTTTCGCTAAGATACACATGCAACAGTGAAGTTAACAGTTTATTTGACATCTTTGTAGTATTTCACTGCAGTGACACAGGAACTAAGGTATATTCTGTGTCGCCAAGTAGTTCATCAAACGGTGAATCCAATGTTGCATATATACACCGGTAGGTTTCCTATCGATCCGCGCAGATAACTGCGGGTCCTGGAGGGGTGACCACGGGCACGGCGCTAGGTAACAACGGGGTGAGATAGGTATGACCCTATATTATACTTGCCCCCGATTTCGTACGATAAGACTCATAAAAATCTGGGTATCTTCAAGTCGCGAGAGAATCGGTTTCTTCTAACCGTGCTACATCGTAGTCCGCGTCACCGCAAGATGGCAGTCAAACGTAAGCCTAACATAAAAAAAAAAACCTGCCTCCTCCCCCCTAAGTCGGCCCTTTTGCAAAATCCTTTCTTAGCAGACCTCTACGCATACTAATATAAGGAAAAATCTACCTGTCATATTTCAGCATCATAGGTCAAGCGATTTTCGAGATTTCGTGATCAGTCAAGTCGAGTGAGTTGTATTACGCTTTTATGTATTTATTATTTAGATAGATTTTGTAAAAACAATACATACACAATATGTAACATTATTTTACCCTAATGAGGTTTATATTTATTTTACTTTAGCGTTTTAGGTTTTTTTTTAATTAAAAAATGGGCTTGCGTTTACCACAACCTCGCCTGATGTTAAGCGAAGATGTGGTCTACGTTGGAGCACGCTTGCCTAGAAGAAACCGATTCACACGTGATTTGAAGACATCCATATTGTACCTATCGGGGAACACCGATTCAGGCAGCACATTCCACAGACTAGCAGTTCGCACAATAAATGTGGAATCAAAGCAAGAAGTGGTTGGATTGGCATATTTAAAAAAAAAAAAATTGCTTATACGTTCTGGTAGACCCCCTGAAGCAAGTACTAGGCACGTCCATTTAGGGGGGTGAGTACCCCCTCGATCGATGCATTGATAATGCCCGCATCATGCGCCGCGCTAATTGGCAGGGATGCGCCCTCGGCACCGGCAGACATTCATTTTGCTTGATGATGAATGTGATTTAGACCGTCTATGTTTGCTTTTGGACCTAGTTCAAAGACACTTCATTAGTTTATACGCCTTTAGTTTAAATGTCAGTTTCGAGTTTTGAAAACAAATTTCAGATGTTCGACTTTTGAAAAGTGAATTTTTAATGTAACTTTCAACTTTTCGTGATTTGAACACAAACAATAATGATTACTAGGTGCGATCGACAATCGACTTTCAACTTTTCGAAAACTATTTTTGTACTTTCATGAATGTGAAAATAATAATTATTTTTTAGTTTTCGAGAGCATTATCTCTATTTTCATCAATCTTCTAATCTCAATCAGTATATTCTTTTCAAAAAAATATATATTTGAACTTCGACTTTTTAAATAAATATGAAAAATCATAATATTTTCTATAAGTACTATTGCATAATTAACCAGTGCATAGCAACATTTGTGATCCTCTTACCTAATAAAAGTTGGCATATTTGTACGTCCGCGTTGCCACTATAATGCAGTTGATGTACCGGATAGATTGTACAAATTATTCTCGGTCCAAACATGTATTTGCTCAGACAGCTGCAATAACACTGTAAAAAGTTAAATAGAGAAAATAAAGCTTGATCCGAGTTTACTTACTTATTTTTTAACATTCACAATTTACATTGACTAATGTCATACTAAGTAAGTATAGAGTAGAGGTTGTGAATATGAATGGAAACCTAGACGGTGTTATAAAAAAAACACTAGATACCAACTTACCCCCACTTCATCCAAAATAACCATCCCGGGCAGCGGTCGTCTCTGGCAACAAGAAGAGCAAAACAGGAGAAAAATAACATCCCGGTCAACCCCCTCTCGGCGAAGCAAAAAGCAAAAAACCCTCCCGTCGTCGAGCGTTCCCAGGAATGGCTCGCGTCCCCTTCGATGAGCTCGTGGGAGATTTCCAACTTCATGGAATACATTTTTGGAGTGGATACTCGTACAAAATTACTGCATAAAAAAAGCTTTATAGCCAATCGTTTGCAACTAAAGGTGCTACATGCACCATATACCTACCTACATACCGCTATAGTATACCATTTGCAACAGATAAGTATGGCGCCAACAGAATGGTTTATAAAACCTACAAAGTTCCATTAAACTAGTAAGTAAGTACATAATTACTTAGTTTCCAACAGGAGAACAAAATTGCCACCTTATAGGTACTATATGGAAGCATTATATGAATCTATTATAGGCAATGGGATCACAATAGATGCCTAGATAAAGAATAGGTCCATCCATGCGACTCATAAACAATGAACGATTGAACGAATGAATTGACAAATATAATAATATACCTTATCATTCAACTATAGTGTCTAAAGTGTCAAACAACAGGGAGAATCAAGTTCTGTTTATTTTATTTGCGACGCAAATAATTGATTGTCTATCGTCGAGTGGCGTACAAGATTATCGAGCTATATTTTTTCAGATGCTTTACTATCACCGTAATAATTTTCAGCGCGTACTCGTCCATTTCTCGCATGGGCAATAGGCATACATGCGAAAAATGGACGAGTACGCGCTGAAAATTATTACGGTGATATCACTATCACCGTAATAATTTTCAGTTTTTCCGTTTTTTTACAGATGCCTCACGGCATCTGTAAAAATATATTAAGCACAGAAATAATAGCTTAGCTCGAAAACAAGGTCTCTTGCTTTAACAATAATGGGTAAGCAAATCATTCATTTCATACACTTTCAAACTTGTCAAACATTCGACCAGTAGTTTTTATATTGAACAAATATATAAGAATGCAGTCAACCCCAATATTTATGTTCCTTTAGCAGTTTTCATTTGCTCAGAAAAGTGCAGAGTTGCAGACCCATTTCCGACAGTACCTAGCTGAACTGTTAGCGATTTAAATTGATAGACTGACGTAATACTGCCGGGAAATCAATCGGCCAATACCAGCGCATAATTTTAGCGCGCGAAATACTCTACTTGTTTCTTTTCCTCCGATAGGATTTTGGTGTCGCTCGTCTTATGCATTTTCCAGTATCAATTCTTTAAATATTTTCAAGTTATGCAAACGGTCTATGGGCAGTCTAACTGTATTTGTAGTGTTAGTATTAGCTTTTATTTTGTTTTAGTAATTTTAGTGGTAGTTAATAAAGACACTTGCCCAGTAAAAAAATAAATGCCAATTGGTAATATGAACTTTCCCGCGCTACTAATTTTAGCCTATACTGCATAAGTAGGTACATTGGAGGGACTCATATTTTAGGTATTACCCAGGGATGTAACGGAGGTAGTTTTATCGGAACCGAAGGCGGAGTCGGAGTTTTTAAATTTGCTTTATCGGAGTCGGAATCGGAGTCGGAATCGGAGTCGGAGGCAACGTGTGGTAGAGGTGAACGTGTCGTGTGCGTAACAAATTAAAAACAAGTGAAAAAAATAATTGACGATAGAGTGCACGTAGTGGGAGTCGGGGGGATTCCCCACACAGGCCGCCGCCGCCGCTATGTTATGCTTCGAACTACGATTAAAACCTTCGATTTAAAAGTGTCGGAGCCGAAGTCGGAACCGAAGGTGTAATAATAATCGGAAGTTCCGACTTAACGGAACCGGAGTCGAAGCTCCGTAACATCCCTCGTTTTACCTACCACTGATCCGGATGCGTATAACAATTGGGCTAGAGTAGAGATCAACTGTAACGGGTAGACTCGTGGTCCCCAATCAAAACAGTTTTCAGATTTTCCGCGGAGCCTATGTCTACACTTACCTACAGAGGGAAAATTACATATTCATCAGTTTTGACGGTGCGGTCGTTATAATGCGTACAGGCAACAGAGCGCATCGGAAATATGAATGAACTCACTCCCCATGTCGATTTGTCACGTGATATTTGGCGGTCCCGCTACATGTTCTGATTTATAATAGAAAAACAATTATAAAATTACTCAATGAAATAGTAAACAGCGTATTTTGAGAAATCGGAGAGGTTTTTTAGATCACGTCTCTGAATGTGTATACATCAATTTCGACTTTTTTGTCTTATGACATTAACCATCAACACAAAAAAAAAAAAAATTACCTTTATATGGAACTGCCTTTACAAAACATAGGTTTGTAAATATTGGTTTCTATACCTGCTTAGTGCCTAGGTGCCTACCAATCATAGGTGAAGTACCTTCTTATCTTCTGTGAAGTATCTCTTTTTATGTGGTCAAGATTGAAGAAAACCTGAAGAAGGATAAGGCTTTATGCATTAAAAGAGGCAATTGAGCTACCTATGATAATAATGTAGGTACCAAATTTAAAAAAGTACCTACGTAATTAATATTGTATTTTGGTTCACACTTGCTTTTAGGGTGAACAGCCTGCTGTTCCCGTAGCACCTACTTGACAAAATCACTTGTACGTTTCAGTTCCCGATGAAAGCTCCCATATTTTTTGTGGTGACGTGGTGTGGCAACCACTTGTCGCGTACCACAGATAAGGGGGCGCAGGTTATTGCGAGGGGAGTGTTTGTTTTATTTTAATATTAATAGCGATAAACGCCGAGTGTATCGGATGTCAGTGGGGGCGTAGTTGCTCTAATCGAACGCTGTATCTGGTATCAGTAGGTGTTTAGTTTGTTGTAGCTACTCTACTTAGGTAGATTTTGTGCATCGACATGGGTTCGCAATGTTCACCTTTTATTGTTTTTTACGGTTCTGTACCCAAAGGGTGCATACCGGGGGGGGGTCCTTTACTTAGCCTACGCTGTCTGTCTGTCCTACCTTTTAATGGCTGTATCGTACGAACGGTTACAGGTAGCCAGATGAAATTTTCACAGAATATGTAAATGTTGGCGACTGGCCGAGTAATAGGCTAGTCGCCAACAGTAATGTTATGGCCACAGAAAAGATAAACGATTTTTTTTTCTCTTCTGTGGTTATGGCGGATGAAATCTATGTAATATAATAATGAATCCCTGTTTACCTTAGTCACGCCATAACTTGAGAACGACTTTACCAATTCCATTCATCTTTTTTTATAAGTTTTCTATTACTTTGTAGAAGGTTCTTACCGAAAGAAAAATTAAGAAAATTACGCAGAAAATTGGAAAATATTAGAAAACTTAAACACGATTTTAAATTCGCGCGTTTGACAGTTCTAAGACAGGACTACGTCTGTCGGGTCAGCTAGTAAGTACTTAATAATAATAAAGTCAAAAGTAAAGTACTTATGCTCCTCTGGAATAAAGCCTGTCTTCGTCTTGAACAGCTTAAACCCCTCGCTTCACTCAGGACTCTATGTAACTCCCTCCCTCGTTACGCTCAGGGTTCAATATGCCGCCCGCGACGTAAGACACTGCTTCATTCCCTTAGTGCATAATCTACCTACTATTAAATAAACGTTCGTTGTATGGGGAACCCCCCTTTCGTTTTAACTTTTTTATAATTTGGTAGTTAATCCGCCGTAACATTACATATTCAGGGAAAATTTCAACAGGCTCTCTACTACCGTTCACGGTTATTAAGGTTCGGTTCACAGACAGACAGACATCGTAGGCTTAGTAATAATAGGGTCCCGTTTTTACCCTTTGGGTACGGAACCCCAAAAAGGATCACTTTGTTGTCTGTATGTCCACCTGACAATACTAAGGGAATAAAAACCTATAGGGTACTTTTCGTTGACCTAGAATAATGAAATTTGGCGAGAAGCACGGTCTCACATACATAATTATAAAGAAAAAAAATTGAAAGTACTACATTTCAAGTTACATCACGTTAAAATGTTTTTACTATTACAAACTTACATTTTGTAGTTGGTATGTATGGGAGCACCTGTTTTCCAACTACAAAGTTAAGTTTGTCTATCAATATTTCACTAAATCGTCTTCATCGAGTTCATCGTCCATCACAAAAACTGCAGATCTTCAGCTTCTTCATGCACGGGTGTTTTATTTTTCTTATATAAAAGTCGATAATTGTAAATTCGCGCATGTCCGATACAACCATACAGTCCGACACCAACATTTTGTGCGAAAAAAACGAGATTTTATGTTGTCGATATAGAGTACCGAAAGTACAGAAAAACGGGAATCCGTTGTGAATCCCGGTTCTTTTTTTACATCTAAAAAAACCGGGAAATCCCGACATTTTCGGTTTCGGAATTCCCGGTTCTGAACCCTAATTTCATCTTCTAAACCGTTTTTCATCGAGACTCGCTACCCGGGATGGATGAACTATCTAACACACATTTATTAAGTTTGTATGGAACTCTCAGGTTGCGAGTCCTACTCACGCTTGTCCGTTTTTTTTCGCTTTTGGTATTTTGGAGTCCCCTTTCTCCTTTCGCTTTACCCTAGGGCCGGCGCTGAGAGCTGGCAGCCTTAGTACCCGTACTGCTAAAAGCCTGATGTTGCAGTACAGTTAATTATGCATAATCTCTACATAGTATAAGTTAAAGTCACTTTCCGCGTCTGTCTGCCACGCTACGGATTTTGATGCGGTTTTCACCATTAGTTAGATAGTTTTTTACGGAAGGTTTATATATATAACTTTAGCGACCCACCCCGGCTTTGCACGTAAATAACACCCGTGCGAAGCTGTACATAAATCGCTAGTACATAAATAAGTGTAACATCAGCTGCAAAACCAGCACACATTAGCAACATCATTGATGACTCAACAATGCAACATTTTCAGAGAAATGCAAATCCACAGCGCTGCATAATACATAGTACATTCGGTCCAAGTCTTTTTTAGCTCTAATAGGTGCTTTGAAAAAGTTCCATTGGCCCTACTGACGTTTAATTATACTGCATACTAGCATTATATACGTCAGTAATTTGCTCGGTCCTTCATCATCTTCATTCAGAGGTCGCTGAAAGGCTTGGTCCCTAAGAAGATAATTATACTTAAGTTGGTACGTTTCACAAATGGCGGGACATTCAAATTTCAAACAGTTTTCTTGTCCTGGTAGCTAGGCCGGGTAATTATTGTAAACATGTTTGCGCAAACTGGTTATTGTTCTTTACAATATCATCATCATCAGGCAGAAGACGTCCACTGCTGAACATAGGCCTCCCCCTTTAACCTCCACACTGAACCACAGCCTGCCTTTTGCATTCACTGGATGCCCGCGACTCTCACAATGTCGTCGGTCCATCTAGTGGGAGGCCTACCTACGCTGCGTCTTCCGGTTCGTGGTCTCCACTCCAAATTCAAATTCAAATTATTTATTTGTCAGAACATGTTAGGTACACATACATATAAAGTAGCATACATGGTCGTAAGAATGGAGATGTATCTCATGTCCTTGCCTGTTACAGCGTACAAATGTTAGTTTTTTATAAATATTTTTATTAGTTTTTGTTAAAGTTAAAAAGGAAAAAATAAACAAAATTATGTCTATGTTAAAATATTGTTAGAATCATATTTTGGTTTAGTTGTATTTTATACCTTAATTAGATGTTTATTACTACCTATGTAAGCTATTATTATTATTATTTTATTTGTTTATGTCTACATTACATATCAAAACATTTTTATTATTAAGGAATTCTGAAACTTCATAGTAGCTTTTTTGTGCTAATAAAGTTTTTAGTTTATTTTTAAACATTCCAACATTTAATTCTCTGATGATTTTAGGAATTTTAGTATATATTAAAGGAGCCATACAGAATACACTTTTTTACATGAGTGCAGTTTTGGCCGTACGTGGGCAGAGCTTCATCTCGGCCTGTGTGCGAGTTGGAATACCAGCATCAGTCCAACTACCAAAGAGATGTGGATTTAATTTTACAAAAGTGATGATGATGATGATGAGCCAGAAACTTTCAGAAGTCCAGAACCTTTCTTCCCCATCGGTTATCGGTTCTTGGAGCAATGAGACCTGCCCATTGCTACTTCAACTTGCAAATTTTAACAGCTATGTCGGTGACTCTGGTTCTTTGGCGAATATCTACGTTCCGGATTCTATCGCGCAAAGAAACTCCGAGCATAGCTCTCTCCATGTTTTTCCAAAAGGCCAACAGTTAAGGACAACGTCTCAATACAATATCAAGTAAATTCATGATGAGTAAGTCAGTCAATCAGTCAGTCAGTGGTTTTCCCTTTTACAGGGTTACGCGGAAAGCGTGTACTAAGCTGAAGGGTGTTTCTTGTATTATGTCGAGTGAGAATGACCGTTTTCTATGGAACAACTGATATTTTTCCACTATTTCAAGGTTCGTCCCAGAGTAGAAGTTATTCATTATGATGGGTATTATGGACCCCTTTCGGTTTGGAACACCCTTTCCACGTATCCCTATGTATAGATAAGTAATCACATATATATGTTATCTACATTACTATCAAGGTAGACATCATGCAGTCGTGCATTTTCAATATTGACCATCTGCAAAATTTAAAAATATGCTAACTCAGCATATGATCTTTGGACTTACAATAATAATAACAGGTTACCAAATGTTATTTATTATTATTGCATAAAAAAAATTGCCAACGTAGTAAGTATTCCGAAGAATCTTGCTTATACAAGTTTACAAACATACAAAAAATATATAGTCGAACTAGGAACCTCCTCCTTTTTTGACTTCATTGATAGGAAACAAAACCACCCCTATGATTCACCCTCGCGTTACGCATTTAAATTAATGAAGATTTAAAATCAATTTCACTGAATTAACCACGCGTTTCCCAGTGCTATAATAGGTTGAATACAAGTTTTAAGGGAATACATTAAACGTGCACGTGATGTGCATCGTTTTTAGGGTTCCGTACCCAAAGGGTAAAAATGGGACCCTACTACTACTAATCCTACGATGTCTGTCTGTCTGTTTGTCCGTCTGTCCGTCTGTCCTACCTATTAGCGGCTGTATCTTTCGAACTGTTATAGATAGCTAGTTGAAATTTTCACAAACTATGTGATGTTACGGCGGTTGTGTGATGTATAAAAAAGTAAAAACAACATGGTTACATACAACAGACGTATTTTTTTAACGTATTTTTGTAATTGCTTTTATGTAAAAACGGTAATACGTACAAGCGTCAAACTTGGCACGATTATAGTACAAACTCTAAAATATAACAAATAATTATAAATACTGGCCAAGTGCGAGTCACCAATTCTGTTACCCAATTGTTCACCAATTTCTGTTAACCACCGGTTCTCCTATGATCACCGAAGTTAAGCAACGTCGGGCGCGGTCGGTACTTGGATGGGTGACCGCCTGGGCGTTGATGGGATGTTGTCTTTTTGCACTATTTTTTGTACTTTAGTAGCTAACAAGGTTTTGTGGTGGCACGGAACCCTTAGTGCACGAGTCCGACTCGCCCTTGTCGGTTATATTTTTTTAATTGAATTGCAAGTTTTAAGTCGGTATAGGAAATGAGATTCGAATCGATACAATTTCGTACAATGAAAAAAAAGTGTTGTTTTATTTTATTTATTTATTTAATGATTTATTGCATACTTACAAATAATGTATAGAAATGCACAAATGGAGAACTTAATTACTAAAAATTTCTACCAGTCATTCACAAGGTTATTACAATAATTACAAAATTAAATATTATTAAATAAAGAAATAAAACCTCTTTCTCTGAGAGAAGATCTGTGTCCCAAAAGTGGCAACCATGATAGGCTGATAATGATGATGACTTAAAGCATTTTTATCAGTTCAATTTGATACGATAGAGCCAAGATAGAGCATTGGTATGCATGCCATGCGGGTGGGGTGCTTGGTTGTTCTTTATTTTTCCTTTACCCGACGGTTTGGTGCGACGAGGGTGCTTTTTAGAGCTATTAGTATTTATAAAGGACGGGAAGGGCTCGTTTTAATTGCAATTGATTGAATAATGAATTTAAATATGTTGAAGTTTAATTTCCTGCGTGGTACTGCGCTTGTTGCCACTGTGTTATTCCAGTTAATTGTACGAATATTATACATGTTAGTGTGTTCGTTTGTTGATTTGTTTGTTCCTTTTTCACACAATAAGGCAACGGATCAGCATGGTTTTTTTGCATGGGCAACTGAAGTGAGTGACATTGGCTCCTTTTTATTCTGGAAAATTTGAGGTTTGCTAAGGGAATGTCCACGTGGATGACACCGTAGGTCGAAGGTAGTTCTCTATCACAGTGATTTTTGCGTACTACTGCTTGGCGGTTGAAAACAAAAGTGTGGTAAGTAAATTCCACTGCGGACTCTGCTAAGTCGAAGTTAGTTCAACCAGGGTTACATGGATGGTGTACAAAGCCGAAAGAAAGTCGTTGAACTCATCACTGTGAATCAGTTTTATCAAAGGACAAACCGTATATCGCGCAAAAATCTGCTGATACTTAGAACATTTTCATTTACGCTCAACGAAATATATGAAACCGCAGAATTTTGTTTTTCATGATTTCTTAGTTAGGCCGATAGTAAAAGTTGTTCATAATGATGAGTACGGTGAGCTCCTATCGGCTTAGCACTATCGCTCCGTTTAACCTTATAGATGCACTTATTTGGCTTACGATGGCTGTAAGAATTTTGAAATGATGATGAGAGAAATTTTAAGATTATTAAATGAAAAAAAGTTGTAATATAATTTCACGTAAATACTAACTACTAATTAACTTTACCTTGGATAACTTTTTCGATACATGTTTTTATATAAAAGCAAGGATGTAAAAGTTCAAATAATAAATATTGATTATGTAATTAGGTAATTGAAAAACAAAATAAACAAAGAACACCCCATCGACATGGATATGTCGATGATCATCATGTCAGATAAACATGGAACGCAAGAATAATATGCGAACGCATCCGGCTTAAATCAGGCTCGTTGCCTACGAACGAACCAGCAGACGACCTTGCAGCTCTTGTTTGTATGTGGTTAGTTTTTTGGTGTTACTGCAAGTTTCTTAGTGTGAAAAAAAAAAAGTGTGAAAAAATTGTAAAGCGGTTTAGCGGTATAGTGAAAAACAAATATAATATCATCATTGGTGAAAAAAGTGAGTGAGAGGAGGCATTTGAACATGAATTTGTACGCCTACAAACTAGGCAAAACATGATACAAAGTGACCAATATTTTAACCCACCTATTGTGCATGCGTTTTTAAATGTGTGTATGATTTACTCGTGTTTTGTGCAAATAAATTATCTTTATCTTTATGAACGATAATTATACTAACTTACAAAGGCATATCGTCCTTGTTTGTCTGATCTGAGGTCCTACCACAAAACGCATATTGTCACGCACTTGTTCCTACCCTAATTCTGCGGACGTTCCATTTAACATCTTTTAACATTTAACATCGGGGTTTACTCCATGGGAGAGTGGCTGATGCCCTTCGCGCTCCACTACCTTCGAGGGCCGAAGGGAAGACTAAAGGGAAGTTGTAGGGTGCTTTATTAACTCTCTGATTTAATTGAGGAAGTCGGCCCTGTTGGAATAATTGGTGCTGGTTGTAGAGCGATGTGCAGGGGGTTAAAGTGAAGGGTGGCGAATGAGTCAAGCTTGAAGTGGCCATGGGAAATGGACGGAGACGCTGTTTGACTGTTTGAAATAAAGGATGCAGTGCGTATATCGAACACTTTCGAAAGGATATTTTTAAATGTCTTTTAGAACTAAATACGCATGATGACTGATTTTCAAAAACTGTTCCATAATATTCTTACGCATCAACTATTTCTAGTAGCTTAATGCTCTCGTTTTTAACTAATTATGTATTCGCCAAAAACAAAAGCAAGAGATGACAGCTTTGGTATGGAAAAACTGTCAAAAACCGTTACGAACAAAAGAAATAATAATAAAGTTAAAAAGTAAGTTTTTTAAACGTATTTTTGTATTTGCTCTATGTAAATAAGGAAATACGTTACATGCCTCAAACTTGGCATGATTATAGTAGGTACACACTCTAAAGTAGAACAACAAATCCCAACAAACCCTCCTGCCCATTTTTCTATCGGACTGCCAGTGCGGGTACGAAAAATCGACACCGCTTTATGATTGATATTCCGAAAACCCGTACGAAGCGCTTTGATTCCACATTTATTGTGCGAACTGCTAGTCTGTGGAATTATTTGCCTGAATAGGTGTTCCCCGACAGTTACAATCTGGGTGTCTTCAAATCGTGAGTGAATCGGTTTCTTCTAGGCAAGCCTGCTCCATCGTAGACCGCGAGCTGGCGGCCAAGCGCAAGCTTATCATACATGTGAAAAGTTTGTTGGTTTGTTTGTTCCTCTTTCACGGAGCAACAGAGTAACGGTTTGACCTGATTTTTTGCATGGATATAGTTCAAGGGCTGGAGAGTGACATACGCTACTTTTCATCATCATCATCATCACCATTTTTCATCACTACGCGGGTGAAACGGCGGGGGTGCAGCTAGTATATAATAAAAAAATAAAAATACTTATGGTCAAGTGCAATTCGGTGAAATATTTTACGTGGATGCGGAACCTTCAGTGCGCGAGCCCGACACGCACTTGGCCGGATTTTATTTTAGGTTGAGAAGTACCTACTTAAATTTTATTCTGGAATTTATTATTCACTGTAGTTATTTCCAGTTGGTACCTACCTACACCAAAAAGGTACAAAGAGACGTGATAAGAAATCACTCTGATATCAAGTCAAAGCATTTATGTAAAACACGAAGTAGGTTCATTTCATGATCAGAATATCCGTGATCGTGAATAAGCCGCCCGTTAACCCGAGGCCAAAAAGGCCACATTCGAAATACCAACTCATTTAGTGCCAACTGCAATAAGCTTCTCAAAATTTCATTACTTCAAGTAAAAAGAAACCAGTTGGGGCCAGTTTGAGGTCCGAGACGTACCTGAGAGGGTCGTTAGAAAGCAAAACAAAGAAATGGAGTCCTTGCCCTCCCGAGTTCGAGCCCTTGGCGCTGTGACTATTTCTTAATCTGTGGTGCTTGGGTTGTTCACAAAGGGCTGTGATTGCGAGAGGCGCGCGGGGGCGGAGGGGAGGTGAATGACCTAGCCCGGGGTGGCCGCCCCCTGCGTCTGCGCACGCTTGGGCGACGGTCTGTGACTGTGACGTCCCTTGTTCAAATGCTGTGGGTAGGTTTTTGTTATGTGGTCAAAAATCTCGGCTTGAGAATAAACTTTCGGTGATATTTGGAAGTATCGCATCGGTAATAAGTGCGGATTTATTTAGCTCGGTTAAACATTTTTTTAGTGAGAGGTTTTGAAATGATAAAAAATGTCTATGCATGGACATCTGACCAATCCGAGGTAAGAGTTCAAAACTTTTATACCGCTGCTGGATGATGAAAATCCGCACCAAATTTTAAAACCATCTTGATTAAACTAGCTTTTATAAAAAAAGACCGCTTTGAAATCCTGTCCGTCCGTCGTCGTCGTCCGGATGGACAGGTTCACCCCTCAGTTTTCGACGTCATGTTAAAAAGAAAAACTACTTAATGTTTCAGGACTCAAAAACGGCTTGACGAATTTGAATTTATTTGTTTGTTTTGATCGCCTAAATATAGCGGTGGTTTAAAATAAAAATAAAATTGGTAACAATTCCCAGAAAATCGGAAAATACGGAAAGTATTTTCAACACTGTTCAAACCTAAGGTAATCGGAGCGTTGATCATCCGGCAGCAAGAAGGCTTGACGATATTGTTAAAATCGCGGATCGAACCTGGACATATATAGTTTGCGCAGAACTGAGGCAGATGGTATAGCAAGAAGGCTGAGGATGATGATCAAACCTAAATAAAACGATAGAGAGCTTTTTTACATAGAACAAAAATAATTGTTTACGCTAAAATTATTCTATACAAGTTCTACAAATCATGGAAAAGCCAAGAATGGTAGGAATAAGTACGTTGGAAAAATAAATTGAAGTTACTACGATATCTACCGTAGAGGCTTTGCCACTTTTTTCACTGTTTCTCTATTCGAAATCATACGAAGAAAACTGAATCTTAGCAAAAAATACGCAGGCTAGAACCAATGATAACCATAAGCAACACCACAGAACAGTGCTGATAGTAATAAATGTTAAGAAAAACCACTATGGCGTAACGGTCCTCTGCATCGTTGTGACGATGACAACAAGTGCAGCGACCCTTTATCACTTTGCGGCAGCATCACGGCGTCCATGGAAAAGTCACCATTCCACTCGAAAAAAAATGAATCTAGCGTAAACCTGGAAGTGTTGAAGAGTGACACCGGTGTCTATTATGTCTTCTGTGACACTGGCGCCGCCCGTTATAACTTTCCATTAGATCTGACGTGCCTTTCTAGAAAAAAAATTCCATTGCAATATTACAATTTATAATCCTCAGAATTGTCGGCATATATACTACGGCATCTATACACATTTTAAAGCATTTATGCAGCAGCCTCACACGTGGTTTGAAAAAAATATAGCCTATGTCATACGGGGATAGTGAAACTTCATATAAGCGAATTTTTTTTTGAATTGGTTCAGTGATTCCAGAGATTACCTCCTATAAACACATAGTCATAAACTTACAAAACCTCTTTCTGGTATCAGTATCGAAAGAATCAAGGCGCTAGTAGCTAATCTATAAATTCCCGATCAAGACGTGTCTGTGCAACTTCTGGACGGACAATCCCATCAGTTCAATCAACTGCAGTGATCGACCTGTACCCCGGCCCCTCCGGAACCGGGATCTGCATCACAATCGGGCTCCGGCACCCCTTGTACGCTAGTACGCGCCATTGATGCGTGCTAATCACGGGGTAAATTATTGTTTCCGCTTACGTTTCTACTCTCTATTATTATAAATCTGAAGGTAAACATTAATTTAGTATTTGTTCATTTGTTATTACGAGTAGGTACGTCACTGCACAAGAAAGACGGTATTGTTTTGCGGGTGCAGGTATGTGAAATAAAATAAAGATAGAAACATACAATAGTACATTGTTATCCTAGGGGTGGAAGTAACTTATTTAGTCCCGAGACGGGGTTTAATAATACTACGGCTAATAGTTCGAGGGGCTAAATAAGTCTTTAACCCCGAGACTTGTTGTGAAAACACTGTACTTTTCATTATAAATAATCAAGGAAACTAAAAATAAAAACATGAACTGATTGTGTTAATACAAATCTGTTATACGGAAGTATAAAAGAAACTCTACAATGAAGATCGGATTCCCGCCAATTTTTTTTAACTTCCTGACACTGGCAGCTGCACGAGAACTTTCACTGTCAGTTGAAAGTGATTCTCCCTAGGGCTGAAATGTATTACTTTCAACCCGTTCCTCAGGCAACTTCAGACCTACTTTCCGAGTATGAGTAATGAAATAGTATATTATGCAACTAGTGAATAAAGGACGGATTTAAAGCGAGGGCCATAGATGAATCACGAGCAAGTGAAGGATTTTAACCACTGAATCACGACCGTAGGGAGTGATTCATGATAATTGAATAACTCGCTACGCTCGTGTTAGAATACCGAGCGACGCGAGTCATTCATGGCCGTCGATATAAAACCGTTTTATTCAAGAGTTGCATACTATACTTTATATCATGACTACGACAAAAAAAAACAATTAAGCGAAAATAGACATTTAATGAAGAAAAAAGGAAGGTCAAATTAACTAAAATGCATATGTTCGTCCAGTTGGTAGTAAACCTACCTTCTGAGCTTAAGGGCGTGGGTTCGATTCCCACCTAGGACAAATATTTATGTGATGAACATTTGTGTTTGTTTTATATCTGGTTGTTAATATCTATTTAAGTATGTACATTTAAAACTATATATGTATATGTATGTATATATCAGTCTCTGGCAGCCATATCACAAGCTTTGCTTAGTGTGGGGTCAGATGACTGCTTAGGATGACCGTGTGTGCAAAAACTGTCCGGAATATTATAATATTAAATTTGTAAAAATTACTAAAATTAAGAGTAATTGTCTTATTACTATTACTTTTAATGTGAATGTTATGCCTTGTTTTTATAGTACACCGTAGCATAGAATACATACTCCATAATGTATTATGACTTCTTTTTCTTCGACAGCTCATTAAAATAAGTTAGGAATACAGAATCTGAAAATGTGCCAGAAGCTTGATTTTCATTTTTCTATTTGCAAAACTCATCGTAGGCTTTGATGTAAGCCAGCCGTGATTTGTTGGGTAGCAAGTTTTCTACTATATCGGCCTCTTTCATAAACTCGGGTGTTAACACGCAATACATCTTCTTCATCACTTGAATGCATTTTCAATCGATTTTTTATTAAGTAATTCGTTGTCGTACAACTTACAGCAAATAGCGCCAATTTACTAATGACAGCAAAGAACACAAACAGTTTTTATTCTAATGCTAAACTCCTTGTCGGAAATGTCGACTAATCAAATCGAGGCATTGAGATGGAGGTCGAATAAGTATAGTGGTGTGTTCTAAATTCAAAATTGTGATTAAACTGTGATTAAAGGGGCTGAATAAAATAAGCTTTTAAGAGGGGGAATGGTATAAAGGTAGATATACAAACAAAACCTCTTATCCCAATCGCTTAAAAAACCACCTCCGTTCCGTCAGAATTAAAAAGTATATCTCTTGAATAAAAATACTATGTAACTTTGCAAGGAAAGTTTTTTACGTCGTTTATGAAGAAATTCTTCTCATTGTATGCGGATACTAGCTCTTGATCGTAAGTAAGTAGTTGCTAACTTTTATAACCATAATTACAAATCATAAAGCAAATAAATTACACAAACTGCGACGATGCTAAACAATCCTAGAGCCTTTTTCTATCGTTTTGCCTCTCTATTTTATGGATAATTTTAAACTGTGAAGTGAAATCGAGCTTCCCTTGACTTCAATGGCAACTAAGTAGGTAGGTCTTAGATAAAGTATTCGTAGTATAGTAATAGATCGTTGAGGTAGGTAACTAGGTAGTTGGTACCTGTGTTAGTACATAAGATGGAGTCTAGATTTTGAGTAATATACAATTACCCATACCAGTTGAGCTTGTAGTGTAGCTTGATTAGATGTTTCTAACTGATCACCGATGTTAAGAAACGAACAGACACGGTTCATCTTCGGATGGGTGACGGTTTGTGGCATTTATTGCTGAGCGCTACCGTGGGATTGCATTTCCCGGTTGTTTGTTCTATAACAGCAGTTGCTAAGCCATGACGAAGGCCTCCAGTTGGCCTGAAATTAAACTTTTTTATTTTAGGCCTTGGACTATAACTGACTTATTTACCTAACCATCAAGAGAGATGGTAGTCAGGTCGGTGGTCAGGTGGTTGGTTGGTGGTATAGGTTAGTTGGGGGAGGTTGGTATCTATAATACTATTCAATACTAGGCATTTGCCCCAACTGAGACCTCGCAATACCTATATCTTCGCAACCCCTCAACCAATTCATATATGTTCTTAAAAATTGTATTGTTTTTTTTTTTTTTTTTTTATATTCGGTTTTTTTTTGCACACACTCTGTCATCTGACCTCAAACTAAGCAAAGCTTGTGATATGGCTGCAAGAGACTGATATACATATATATAGTTTTAAATACATACTTAAATAGATGTTAACAACCAGATATAAAACAAACACAAATGTTCATCACATAAATGTTTGTCTTAGGTGGGAATCGAACCCACGCCCCAAGCTCAGATGGTAGGTTCACTACTAACTGGACCAACGAGTTATCAAATGAACTACTGGCCTACAAAATTTCATATCAATCGGATTACTGGTAATCAAGTTATCATCGAACAAATATACAAACAAACAAACATACACAGAACGCCGACTTATCCCATCTGATCTCTTTCTGCTCGGTCAATTATAAAACCGAACGTGTGTTATTTTGTTTGTTCCTCTTAAATGCAGCAACGGATTAGCGGATTAGCCATAGTGCCTTATGTGACATGAGTGACATCTCATGTCACATATAAGGCACTTTTTTATTTTGAAAAAAAAAATTATTCCTGAGGGAATATCAACGCTGGTGCGGCATCGTATGTTTCAAGAAATATTATTACTGGCATTTCTTGAACTCTACGTACCTACAGTTAATATCACTGCGAAGGTAAAAGGGCGCTAAACATTGGGGTAGGAGAGTCGTAGCACGCCTAAGGTTAAAGTACAATCAGCGCAATTCCACCACGTAACCGCCTCTATTTTAAAGGAGATAAGGCTCTAAATAATACTAGTGCTGGAGCACTATTAGCGTACGTCATTTACAGCTTTATCTTAGTACGCGAAGGTAGGACTTGGATTGCAGAGTTATCGTGGCGTAGAGACCCATGCCATGACCTTCTGATTATTTTAGCTAGGGTTGCCATTGCTAATCTTTAGTATATATGGGTTAGTGAAAATTTAACAGGATAAATGCTCTTCAAAAAAGGAGGTTCTTAATTCGACTGTTTTTATGTGTATGCTTAATAAAAACATACATTCTTTTTTTTATTGAATAGTTTAATTATACTGGGTTATTTTTTAGGGTTCCGTATCTCAAAAGGAAAAAACGGAACCCTTATAGGATCACTTCGTTGTCCGTCTGTCTATCCGTCTGTCTGTCCGTCTGTCTCTCCGTCTGTCAAGACCCTTTTTCTCAAAAACGCGTAAAGATATCAAGTTGAAATTTATACTAAATACTTGAGTCTAAGGTTTCTTTCGGCTGTGAAAAAATAAAAGTTGTAAGTCAACGCAATCAAAAGATATGAACGTTTATGTCGTATATTTTGCGATTTCACAGCGGAATCAAAACTATAGGGTACTTCCCGTTGACATAGAATCATGAAATTTGGCAAGAGACAAGGTCTCATTGCACATATATAGGAATAAATCCGAAAGTTATATCATATAAAAATAATTATTTTGCTATTAGAAAACTTACATTTTGTAGTTGGAATGTATGGAAGAACCTTATTGTTAACTACAAATTTAAGTTTGTCTTTCAATATTACAACTTCAGTTAGTTTTTTTTTTTGGTCTCGCGCTCTGAGGTTTCCATCCAACGGAACCCTCAGAGCACGAGTCCTACTCGTACTTGACTGTTTTTTTTTTTTACTAAATAAATAATAATATTCAGTGGGGTTATTACGTACAAACACTATCGCTTTCATATCATGCCCCTCGCTCCAACTTACTCGCACTATGCGCTCGAGCGGGGTGAGACAATAACGAGTGATGGTTTACGTAATAACCCCGCAAATCCTTGTACAAGGATTACTTTATTACAAAACGATGACATTATTCTTTTGACTATTTTCCTTATGTCATGAATTCTAACTGTTACCGCAGATGGGGCAAAACCTGGGTATGGGTAAAACCAAACGTCTGGCAACCCTATATCTATAGTCCGTAGGACACGCTCGCCCCTCGTGTCCTGCGTGATCTTCGTAGCGTTCAAAACAATGTTGTTATGAGAATTATCTGCTTAGAATATAATGCTGACATTTGCATCTAGCCAGTGCAAATGACTTGACGAATTGTCGCTAACCAGCCGGACAAATTGCTCCAGTCCAGAGAACATTAGTGCAGCAGCAGGCAACTAACATTTAAGGATAGACGTATAATCTGGGTTGAGTTGTAGCTTAGGCCAGCATACGTGAGCCCATAAATGCTTAGTTGCCGCCTCAGCAGTGAAAGTAATTTTCTTTATCGATCGACAAATTGGATTAAATGCCATAAAATCGATCATAGCGAGTACAATATAATATTTTTTTATTCATCATCATATCATAATCAGCCTTTTAACAGTCCACTGCTGGACTTTAAGCCTACCCCCGAAAGAGTGATTGGGCCATATCCACCACGCTGGCCCAGTGCGGTTTGGTGGATTCACATACGCAATTGAATTTCTTCTCCGTACGTATGCAGGTTTCCTCACGATGTTTTCCTTCAGCGAAAAGCCAGTGGTATGAAAATCCGTACATAAGCTCCAAAGAGCTCATTGGTACGGGCCCGGGGTTTGAACCCGCGACCTCACGCTTTCAAGTCTAGCGGTCTCCCAAATGGGCTACCACGGCTTTTTTTTATTTTTTTATTACACACCGAAAATACAAATGAAACAAAGTAACATAAAAAATAAATATACGGCAGTATAATTGGCAGCCTTATCGCCTAAAGCGATTTCTTTCGCGTACCGATCAAATGGCATTTTATCTAATTTGACGATCTCAACTGTAAAATTTGAGGATCGATAAAGTACGGTACTTGCACCCCAGCAGTGCAAGTACCGTTCTTTAAACGATCGTCAATTGACAGTTGAGGTCGTCAAATACGATAATATGCCATTTTTTCAGTACTCGCTGTGATCGATTCTATGGCATTTTAGCGAATTTGACGATCGATATAGAACGGTACTTGCACTGCAGATGAGACAAACAAGGGGAAAGAGGTGGCGTGGCAGGTCCAACGCATCTGGTCTAAATCAGGCCTTTAGTCGAACTCACCCTGCAGACGACCTTGCTTCCCTTTTTTGCATGTTTTGAATGCAAAAAATTTGCATGGTGTGAACTAATTAGTTAGCTCATTGGTGTCGCTGCAAGTTTCTTAATGTGCATGAAAAAGGAGTAGTAAGTGGGTCATTTATAGTTTTTGTTAAGTGGTTCAAAGGTACAGTGAAACATGGACATGGAGACATTTTGAACGATACTATTTACGAACGATTGTTGTACTAAGGCTTATCTCCCTTGTTTGTCTGATCTAAGGTTGCAGCCAAGGCGTGCATACTGCATATCACTTTTCCAAAACACTGCGTAGCATTTACTTAAAAATTATATTTTGGGGTAACTGACATTTCATTAAAACGTTGCCTAGAAATACTCCGAAACACACTCAAAAAGAAATATAAATAATACGTGCGTAAAACACTCAAGATCGCTATATGACTCAAGGACGATATTTAGGGTATAAAACGTCCTTGCTTGTAGTTTGTACTATGAGCCAATCACAGGACCCAATCAGTAAAAGCAAAATATTTTTTCAAATTTAATTGTTCAAATTTCTAACTAAGCCTCTGTGCATTTACCTCTTTTTAATAGGGTATTTGACTACTTTTGGGAAACTATTGCACATTATTGTTTGATATAAAATAATGTATACTGCATTTATATTTTCTGGATATCAGTCGTATTTGCGATATAACTCGATGTTAAAGTTTGAATAAAAAAATATCGCGCCAAAACGCAGACCTGCGTCATAGCTCCGATCACGTGACTAATTGACGTCACACAAAACAAAACAACTGCAGCCAGGCTGCAAAAGTTTGATGATTAATTAATTTCTAATAGAAGTAATGGTTTATACATATTGTGTAGTGCCAAAATGTACAAATACTTCCATAAAGACACTGGAAAATCTATTTGTTCCTGTTCCAATGCACCCAAAACTCCCCAAAACTCGAAAAAAGTGGTTGGAACCAATCTAAGGTTGGAACTAAGTAGCTCGTAGAGAACCCAAAGGTATTGGAGCTAATTCAAGTGTTTCTATGTGCGAAGATCATTTTGAGGTACATATTTGAGTCTATATATTTCTATTATAATTTGTGTTTTTATTGCATCACTATTTTATGTACTGTTACTTTCTTTTTAAACATTGTAAAGCTCGACATAACCTAACAAAATAGTTATATCCACTTACTACAACATACTTTTTGTACAACTTGATTGAATGTTTTGCTTGGAGAACAATTAAAAATTAATACTGACATTGTAGTTTTTACGTTTTGAGTTCTGCAGCGTAGAAACAATGACGTGGATTATTATTAAAGAAATATGCAACCATAAAAACATTAATTTTGGGTAAGTTACTGCTGTCTGCTTGCACAAAATGTTTCTCTATTCTTCTCACATTTAACCTCCGGACTGTTTTTGGTGATAATTTCTGGATAAATCGCTCTCAAAATAGCTTTACAACATTAAATTCGCAAATATCAATACAAAATCTGTTTGTTTAGATTTGTGTGACGTCACTAGGGATGAAGCCAGTTACAGACCGTTTTCGATCACGTGATCAAATGTCGAAAATACAGTTATTTTATTCGCTTTTTTTATAAAAAAACAATTAAATATGCTTTTTCATTATGTCATGTTTATGGATGGCGTCAATTGGCATAATATTTTTAATACAGTCAAGTACCCTATTGTAGAAAGCGTAATCAAACTTCTTTATACATTTAATTATTGACCTACTTACAAGATTTTAGATGAGACAAAAATTTGCTACGAACATAGGCTAAGTATACTGTATATATTATTATATGCTACTATATATATTACTCTTACGCTACCGATATCTTCAAATTATGGACTCAATAAATTTTAAATTCATGTTTTAGAAAAACATTTATATTCCTGGCAATATGATGATGTTTTTAAGGGTTCCATACCCAAAAGGTGTCGACAAAAAGCTATTACTGTCTGCTGTCTGTCTGTCTGTCTGTCTGACCAGCATCTTTTGAAACAACATATTATATTTCACAGAGTGTGTAATGTTACGACTTACGGCGGATACGAGAACGAATAAAAAAATAATTAAAAGCATAAAGAAGAGTACACAACAAACGTATTTATTTATGAATCAAATAAGGCGACGTGGCGGTCAAAAGCAAGCCAAATTCTCAATAAAAAATATAAATTAGTAGGTATAAGCACAACAGTAAAAACACGTTGTAACCTGCAATGTATGTAATGAATGAATAATACTGGCGTAGGAGCATAGTAGGATTAGTAGGAGAACCTAACTGCCGTGCGCAAGCTAGAAATCAGTTACCTAAAATAAGTCCATTGTAAGTTGACCCCTGCATGTCTTGTTTGCACACCAAGCTAGCTAAAGCAGTCGGCAACTGAGATAATGCGTCTGATAGCTGCAATAACATAGTTATAAAACTGAAACAAAACATTTTATTTTAATATTTTACTGTAGTATATAATTATTGGCTGCCAGCTACAATTTTACGTTCAAAATATAGTAATAGTGATCAGAATTTACTGTTTACAATTTTTACAATGTTTATGGCAACTGTTAGACGCATTCTTTCAGCGGCCACACTTTAGCTTGCGCATGACAGCTAGGAAGTTGTAGTGTGTGCAATGACGATGTTGAGTGTGTGCTTCGTAATGCTATCAATAAGAGGTGCACCTGTTTGGAAACATTCGCACGATTCACATGGAACTCTTAACTTAATAAGTAAACATTCAGTTGTTTGTGCCATCACTGCCATCCAGCTGCATGTTTGTAATGTAACCACTAGTTTTTGTTGTAAACATAGGCTGGGGAGGGGGTTTTAAGAAATTATAAAGAGTAGTACCAATTTGCTGTCTTTTAGGCAACAATGGCGGTCGAGTTTCCACTTGGCGAGTTGTTTATTTATTTTTTATTTGTTGCTCTTGACTCATTGCAGAGAAGAGCTGTTAGACTTGTCGATGACCCGTACCTATCTGGCAAGTTAGAGCCGCTGAGCTTGCGCTGGGACGTTGGTTCGCTCAGCTTGTTCTACAGATATTATAATGGGGTATGCTCTTATAAACTTTTTGACCTCATCCCTCCATCCCGGTTTTTAATGCCATCCACACATTAGAGATACGTGGAAGTCTCGCACTGATCGATTTAATCAATTGTTTCTGACATGTACCAGTAAGTTGTGGAACGGCTTACCACCTTCGGTTCTTCCTCCGAAGTATAATTTGAACTGCTTCCAACGAGAGGTGAATAGAGTCATCCATCACCCATCAACCATGAAGCCGATGTTGCCTTTCTATGTGTTTGTATATTTGTTCGACGATAGCAGCTTGCGTATCGCTAATTTGGTCTGATCTTTACGAAATTTTGTAGCCATGTAGTTTTTTTATGCCATAGGTGGCGACCAAGCAGACGACCTGGCTGATGGTGAGCAGTCACCGTCGCTTATGCATACCTGTAACACCAAAGGCTGACCGAAAGATGTGGCCGACCCTGTAAGACGTTATTAACTTTCTTGTTGCAGAACCCCATGTTGTAGCTTCTCGAAAACATCGCGGAAGGTAGCTCATTCCATATTTTGCAGGTGTGAGGCAAGAAAGGTCGTGTGAATCGTACAGTGTGTGATTTCCACTGACACCCAAATACTATCGTAGATCTGATAGTATTTCGGTTAGCTTTCAGGCAGTGGCGGCTGCCAGCTAGTGCGATGATGAACTGCGATTCCGCGTCGACATCAGTCAGAATACTCCCCGTTGTAAACTCGTTAAAGATACAGAGGGACCCACCGCCTCTACGCATGCTGAACGGCTCTAGATGTTCGGTAAGCTTGGTTCATTCCAATTCAATTATTAACTTCGAATATGAGCAAAATCGGTCTAGGAATTGCAGAGATCGGGGTCGCGAAGTCACAGTTCGGGCGAACAACTATATTATAGTTTGTCCATTTAGTATTTGACATGATTTTAAGGACACAATACTTAAATTAGACTGTTAGTATTTCTAAAATGTATCCAAATCTATTGACCGAGTGAAGTCTTTGAAGAAATAATTGACCTGGCGAAGAGAGGTCTCAGATTCTAATGGGATAAGTCAGTGTTTCTATCTACTCAATACTCAATATGTTTATTGCGACATATGTATGCATGCAAACCTTAAATAACATGTTTATATTTTTAAAATTACAAGTAGTACTTATGACCCTGTTAGGGTATGGCAACAGAAAGAACGGAACGGTCTATTTGTACATTCTATGCTATGTACGATTATTTGTTCGACGATAATTTCCGTTTTAAAGTTGAAATATGGGTAAAATCAGTCGAGGGGTTGCAGAGTTATAAGGGTTGCAAGATCTCAGCTCAGGAACAACAACTAACAGCCGCACTCAGAGACGTTACTGCTAAGGAATACTTAAAATTGCTCTGTCAACTTCTCGTTGATGGAAATTGTCACACATGAAAACGAGACAGCAATTTTAAGTATTCCTTAGCTTAAGTAACGTCTCTGAGTGCGGCTGGAAGTATAATAGGAAACGAAAGTTTCAGACTCTACGGCAACACATCGTAGTTTGTATGTACTTTTGAGTTGTGAGCTTATACCTATGTTTAGACAGGTGATCCAAGGGCACCAAAGAGTCGCTTATGATCACACAAGTGATCAAATTGGAATAGACCTTTATAATTTGTTCGACGATAACTTGCATATCTTTTATTCAATCTTCATTAAATTATGTCATATCTAGTAGTAGGTAACAGTTGTTCGAGTATATTTACTATTTACCATGACGCAATACACTACACAGTAGCTTAAATAACAATTTTAAGAATTGTCTATCTAGATGAAATTTTTGTGTATAGCTCAAAAACAAAAGAAGATCAAGGTCTGATACATGGACGTAATAAAACCTGATGGTCTGATATGAAACGCACACAGAAGAGAGAAAAAAAATCGTTTAAATATTTTTTTTCTACTTCTCTTTTCTGGTGGATACGCATATCGTTTCCCTAATGACCTGACAATACTTCACCAATAAGGATTACCAAATCCTTCACGGGGGCCACTTCTCCTTGCTTACCCCGCTAAACCCTTTTGTAGAAGACACAATATCGGTTTGTAAATCAATGGGCCCTACAAACAGCAACTTCAGAAGAAAACAGTTGAAATGATGATATCTGTTCGCATTGGGCCAACACATCCACATAATTGGACGTCTTACAATAAGGACATTCTCTAGTGTAAGTACTTGACACAGCAGTTAAATGCCTACATAACCTGTATAACTTTTAGGGGTATTATGTTACTTTTTACTGTAATTTAGAGTGGTTGGTTGTTTGTCGTACAGCACCGACCGGGGCGGGGTCAAGGTGAGCCGGTGTTTTTACAACGCTGTTCTTTTTGCATCAGACCCTGGCCACCAGAATTTTGTGTCGCTAGATTATTTTTGTTTTGATTTGTTTGTTTTAGGATGTGAATTGAGGAAACAGGCCGATGGACCAGAGGGGTTTTTGATAGTACAAAAAACGATCACAAAAGTATTCGTATCAAATCTTTAATTTTAAATATTTTGGTCCCTACGTAAGTATGATGTTTAAAAGTATAGGTACCTAGCTGATTCTGAAAATTAAACATGCCAAAATTGTGAATGTAAGCAATCGTAAGGTAATTAATTCCTCAAATCAGACAAACCCTTGTTTGTCTGATATGCCGCAGTACAAATTATCGTTCGTGTTAAAAGTGGGTGGGCAATAAATGGGATTCATCCCCTAATTTTTCACCCTAGAAGTAGAATATTGTCCACACTCGAGAAAGCCTATTCAATAACAAAAGAATCAATAAAATGTTTACAATCGGCGAAGATATTGCAAAACACACACATTTTTTTGAAGACAGTTTAAAAGGATATGGGTACCTATGTTAGCAGTAAATATTAAAATTTACTATTACAATTTTAATATTTACTGCTAACATAAACAATCAAAGTCCTAAGCAGGAGTAGATTGTACTCTCATACAACTTATACAAGTACCTACAATGCCATTGAACAATAAATTATTGTGTCGACCACATCGCGTGTTATGTTCATGACTCTGTCATCTACTTCAACTAGAATTTTTCCTGCAACCTTGTGGTGGGGGAGGGGGAGGGGGCTGTAGCAAGCGGGTGCGGGGCGCGCGGGGCGTGGTTCAAGGCAGCAAGAACTATTTTTTATTCTGTGGTAGAGGGCGCGGCGGGCGCGCGCACCCGACGGGGCCTCTCGCTCGCTGCGCCCGCGCCGATTCGCCCGCAATCAATGACGCCTGCCGAGGGCAACTCTCCGGGGGACTTTTCATTGTCTCGTTGACGTCACCCCGATCCAAACCATTACGACTACGAGCGCGACTATAAATTCATCCGACAAAATAAGCGCGCGACCTCCGCGGACACAACAACATCCGAAATCTGCCCGCGAGTAGGTACCGTGAAGCCCTTTCTCTAATTAAACATTCCTACTTTTACGATATGAGCGACTATAATACCTGCTGAGAAGTAGGAAAACTAACGGTAAAGTGAATGATGAGTGCGCCTCCGATGCACACGTGGGACGCGTTTGCGCAAGGCAGCTCCGAAATGCGGACTCTTCGCCTCGCGGCCCTCGGCCCTCGCGCTAGTACCTACCTATTGGACTAAAAAGACATTTCGTATTTGGCTGTTTGTGCCAGTCATTTGATAGAAAGGCGTGACTGAGATAATTTTGGTCGGTTTTAGGAGGTTACTACGGAATGCTCTACAGTAGAGCATCTGCAGCCTTCCTGCAACAGATAGATTAAGCATAACGATCGATCACAAAATTAACTTAAAAATGAATAATAACCTTAATTGTCATTTAATATCTCATTTTTTTCATAATTATAATGAAAAAAAAAAGAGATGGCGTCGGGTGTCCAGAATGCTGGCTTCTATTTCGCCCAGAAATTGAGCATTACCATTCAATGTGGCAATGCTGCCAGCATTCTGGGGACCTTTCCCTCCACTAATGGTCTTTTAGTTTAAGTTTTTAGTTTGTATTTAGTTATTTTAAGTTTTAGTTTTTAGTTATTTATTTAAGGTTTAGTAAATTTTCTGTTTTTTTTAAGTTGTCCTATATGATAATTATTATAATGTAGTTCCAGTTATTATAGTAAACAAGCTGCATCCCGCGGTTTCACCCGTATGGAATTTCCCCCAGGAACCGTTCATTTACCGGGATAAAAAGTATCCAATGTCAATTCTCCGGCTCCAACTATCCGTGCAAAAAATCCCGGCAATTTATTCGTTGCTCAATTGTTGTATAAAAGAACATTAAACAAACCAACCAATAAACGTAATTGTATTCTCAATGTAATGTGCCTATTAATTCTAGCAAATAAATTATTTGGTTTTAAAACATGATATCTCGTAGATATATCTCGTAGATACCTATAAGTTTAGTATGAATTTCAAACTCTACCTACATGTTTGCCAGGTTGACATAAAACATTAAGGTAGGTAGCTACAACATACAACTGCTTCTAATCTAAATATTATACGTAGATAGATAGATAGAAACTCTTTATTGTGTACACTAGAAATAAAAATTACAACACGATAGAAAACGCTTACGAGCTAGTGCCACAAGTGGCACTAGGTAGGTAGTGGTACGTAGGTATGTTTATAATATTTACATAAAAATTAATTCCTTGTACGGAACCGTAGTTTCGTATACAGAAATATAATTCTTGGTGCGAAACTGGTTTCGTCACAAGATATTATTTTCCTCGTAACTGGTTACGGAACTACGGTTACATAGACGGCAGAAAGGATTCTTATGCCCAAAACAAAACGAAACTTGCAGGGTTACATAGGTATGGCCCGGTACTTTTAAGCCAAAAGGAGGTAATTTTTCAAAACAATTAATTATGAATATCTTCTTTATTGGCTTGACAGATTTTGTTTTTGTTTTGTTCGCCTGTATACAGGGGTGGTTTAAAATAAAAATAAAATTGGAAAATTATCCCGGAAAATTTGAAAATTCATGAACGTTTTTCTATGAAATTTGGACAGGACAACATTATCAACAGGATCGACAAATTGTCGAGCGACGATTAAGATTTAAAAAAATGCTTCCACACGTTTTTTGTGGTTCCACACGTATTTAGTGTGTTTGAATGATTTTCTCTATGGAACTGCACCTTTTTTTACAAATCTGGGTAAAAAGGTCCCATGGTAAAAGTGGTTTATAATATTGAGTAGGTACAATGGCCGCCTTTCGGCTAAGTACCACACAGATCCGTGCAACCTAATATCATTTCTAAAACTCTTCTTTACATTACGTTTTTTTAGGAAGTTTACTTTAGGTTCTAACTCGTAATCCCAGTAATAAAGGCATTGTTGCACCAACTCTCAGTAGCAAATAGGATAATCCCACAGCCGGATGCCCTCGACTCACCTGCGTCGCTCGCTGCACGTGGTCGGCGCTTGCGCAAGCCGCGCCGCTTTCCTTCGGTCACTACCCTTCACGCAGGAACAGGCACCAATGGCTCCTGAGAGTTGTGACTTATTCATCGGGTAACTCTTATTGTATAGAATCTAATTTGAAGAAAAAATCTTTAGAGTTGAGATCAACTTTCCTGGCATTTTGCTTTAATTTTTTTCTTTACCTACCTTCATTTCGTAAATCATTTATATCCGTTTTAGTAGTGATTTGAAAGGGTGCTTTCATATATTGTTTTACCACTTAAAAAATAACAAAAGGTTTTCAATTAGACTGTATTTTTGAATGTTTCTGTTACGCGATATAAAAATTCGTCGAATTCTAATTATTTTATTTTTATTGAATACTAGCGACCCACCCTGGCTTTGCACAGGTGTAATTTACGAGCGAAGTCGGGGCGGTTGCTAGTTATATATATAAACCTTTTTGAAAAATTATCTTACTGATGATGAAAACCGCATCAAAATCCGTTTAGGAGGTTATAGCGGTCATACAGACAGACAGACAGACGCGGAAAGCGACTTTAATTTATACTATGTAAAGATGTAGAGATAGAGAAGATAGAGAATAGAAGCTATTATTATTTCGAGGCTGGTCCCATTTAGTATACCTATTATGGTGGAAAATTCCCATTTATTGTAATTCACCCCACGTCCCGTGAAGACCAGGAAGTCGGTTTTTAATTTCTGTAGTTTTTCTTATTTCTAAAAATCGCCATCTTGAAATAAATCGTCAAAAATTAGGGTTGTACGAACACCAATAAAGTGAAGGTCGCGATTATCATACAATGGCAACGAACCGATCTGTATGTCACGTCGCCGCGGCCGCTGACGGCATATTATGCAACGCTATTTGAATTTCACTGTCTCCATCCGTAATAAGCAAATAAGAATTTTTGATAAGGAAAAATTGAGTTTCTTCCGTAACGAGTAAACTTAGTAGCAAAATGACAGTGAAACCACGTTTATGTCATACAACCCTAGAAAATAGATTTTTTTATTATTCTAACTCTTGTTTATTTCAAAGTTTCTTGCATCTGCTATTTATAAAATTGCTGTTCATTTGAACTTCCTAAATACCTACGCTGTCAATCTTTAGTCCCTAATTAAAATAATTGTTAAACACAGAAGAGCCAAAAAAGCTATGTGCAATTCCGAACTGGTTCACAGGCATCCCTGTCTTGTTGTTACATTGCAGTCTTCCGGATAGTAAGATAGAAATTTTGATTCCAAAAACCATATTATAAAAATCACCGATACTCGTGTCACCTCGGGTCGTCGACCCCACGTGGAACCACCCTGATTTCACATTCTCCGTCTCTCTCCTTCCTACAAGCGACAGGTATCGCTACGTCGCTCGTTTCGTCACAGATTAGGTGGTATTTAGTAAGTGAGTTTGGTATATTCTCACGTGCGCACGCGCAGAGATTATGGCGGGCTATCAAAAAGTTCTATCCCTCTCTAGGACCGAATACAGCCTTAACTCGGCGGCATGCGTGCGTGGGCTTCAAGGTCTTGTGTACGGTCGCTCGTTTTCTGGCGCCAAAATCAGTGATGGCAACATGATAGCAACAGCTCTTCGAAAGCGGTGAAATAACCTTGTGTCTGTTGACATACCTAATAATAAGTACGGCACTTACGTTCTTAATTTAAAATGCGTCAATAATCTCAAATGCAGTAGAGAACCTGTCTTTTATTTTAATGAAGATTTGGAAACGCCTTCGATACTTAGTTTAGTGTAAATATTTTAGTCTGTTGGCCTAGACACGAAGCAGCGTATCAGGCCAAGTTCAGTGAAGTGATCTTAGTGACCAGATTGTGCCTTGTTCATTCTACGGTACGACCAGTTCGAATCAATTCAATTCAAATTAATTTATTTCAGGCTACGCCACCCATACAATAATTACACAATTTGACAATAATAAAATCACACAAAATATAAAATAAAATAATATCAGAACAATCAAAGTAAATGTCAAATAAAATTAAACAACTCATTACTCTACCGAATGCTCTACTCATTTCCCATTTCTATGTTCACATCTCTACCATTATTTATGACGTTATTATTACCTACTTAGCCAACTAGTATTTGTTTTATACATAGAATCAAGTTAATTCAACACTAACCTTTTGTCGTACTAACGATTGTGTCGAAAAAAAACTATAACTCTACGCTGCCCTAGATTTAACCCCGCGAACACTACCCCAGGAACAAGGATAAAAATTATCCTATCATTTCGGGATAAAAACTATTCTATAACAATCTACGGCACTCCAACTATTACAATCAAAAAAATCAAGTTTATATATCTATCCATATAATTATAGAAGATGGATAGATAGTACGATAAGGTACATTCATAAAAATAACCTGTGAATAAAACAAGAACAGCTACAATCCTCGAAACGCCATTATAAAGCTAGTTCTCATGCGTAACTGATCCCTTTTCTATCGCTCGCAGCGCGCTCACCGTGGAAAAATAGAAAAGACGAAGGCACACTTTTTATGTTTTTTTCAAACATCAGCCCCATTCTTTTTAATTTATTTTGCCTGAGAGCGCGGATACCGCTATTCTAACTCGAATTCGCCCGAGATAATCTGTTCTCAGTTAATTTGGAACAGTTTATGGGTGCCAGTGGTGATTACAAGGAAGTACCTAGGTGCTGCTTTTATACGCGGTGCGCGGGCGCATGCTTGTAACAGTACTATCTATAATTATAGGCAAGTATGTGCCGTCGAAGGCAATCGTGCTTATGTTTTTAATATTATAATAGTTTGCAGTGTACAGATGTCAGTGGAATTTAATAAAAAAAACTGTATATATAGAAATTTAGTGAAATTTTTATTTTTTTAATAAGTGAAATTCTAGTGTTGCGGGACGTGTCCTTATGCGGTGGTTTCTGCTTACCATCAGGCGGACCGCAATCTTGTTTGACGCTCTTTTTATTTTAAAAACCTATTGATTTTGACCTGCGCTTCGCACACATAGATCAGTGGAATACATCGGCGCTTACATGTTCTATGAGTTTGTGTTGTACTTTTTTTAAATTTAGTGCAGCTCCACAGCCTATAGTTTAAATATCAGATGACAATCTGAAAATATTATCAGCTACGCTATCATGTGACTAAAAACAATGGTAGGCATTGGCCCTGAAATACGTGCGACCAAGTTACCCATAGAGGTAGACAAATAATAAATGAGCTAACCTAAGGGCTGTCAGTTTTGTTAAGGAAATTCGATGGAGACTCCCTCCGACTTATCTCTACACATAAATATACTCGTAAGTGGCTATAGAATGCAATTTGAGAAATAAATCGATAACCGCTACGGCGTAGCATCTCTCCAAGATCTAATTTTAACACGCTACAAAATCGACTTTAGTCTGTACGGTTATTACTCTCTACCTACATTTTTAAATGAGTGATTTTAATCAGCGTTTATTATTGTTGCTAACCGGCTTCCCCGACTTTTCCAAGGTTAGTATTGAGTCGACTCCTGCCAGTTTCTGTGAAATACGTTAAACTCGTCACCCTATCTCGTGTTTAACTACCTGAATATCCCCCCCCCCCCCCCCCCACCCCCTGAATACATCTCACCCACACGCCCCGTCCTACCTCTCATATAATATTTTCAACATGCTAAGTTTGCCTGGAAAAGATCGCTTATAGCGATAAGGCTGCCAGTTGTTTTACTAGTTTTTTAATCTGTCCGGTGTACCGAAATACCCTTCACCTATGGAATGCTTGTCCTATGTACCATTGTCATTTCTTGTGTTTCGCTTGACCATCTCACCTGATGTTAAACGATGATGCTGTCTACGATGAAGCACGTTTGTCTAGAAGAAACAGATTTATTCGCTACTTGAAGTCACCCTACGGGTCTACCCCCTACCCTATCCTATGACCTTCCCTGGCTTCGATATAAGGATGTAGACTATGTACCTATTCGATTTGATTTTGTCATTAAGTGAGTACAAGCAAAGCACAGATTTGCTGGGTTGTGTGCGTGAAGTCATGATAAATGAGGTGCGCAGGCGCTTCTCAAGGCCTCACGTTGTACCGCGCCTGAGATAATCTGTATTTACCTCCACGTATACCTACCTATTACTTTACTTTACTTACAATGTGCCTACCTGTTACATAATTGTTCGAACGAAACGAAGGTCTTTTAGTCTACGGACTCTTCGGGAACAGTATTTGTTTGATGATAATTTGCATATCATTCATGAAATTGTACAGACAGTTATTTTTTTTTTATGGGGTATGAGCAAGATCTAGTACAGGAATTGCGAAGATATATATCCTGGACCAGTCTTACTCAGATCGCGACCCCTAGATCGCGAGGTCAAATTTTGGGGTAAACAACACGGAGTTTTATTTTAAATTTTAATTACAGAGACTCTATTAGTAAATTGACTCTACTTCAAAATGTGGGTTATTAGAACTACATCATAGGGAAATAAAATTATTTAGCAGCTTTTTAACTAAATAGGCAGTAGGCATATTTAAGCACATATATACATAGCATATATTATGTAGGCATATTTTTATTTGCTATAAGCACTTATTTAGACCTGATGTAACCTGATGACATTGTTATCCTAGGGGTGGAAGTAACTTATTTAGTCCCGAGACGGCGCTAATAGTTCGAGGGACTAAATAAGTCTTTAACCCCGAGGTAAACACTTCATTACGAATACAAGGAAACTAAAAATAAAGACATGAACTGATTGTGTTAATACAAATCTGCTATACGGAAGTATAAACGAAACGCTACAATGAAGATCGGATTCCCGCCAATTTTTTTAACTTCCTGACACTGGCAACTGCACGAGAAGTGCAGGACCATAATCTTCTGAGAGAAAAAAAAGTTGGAACATGGTTCAATACAAAGGTGAAAATAGAACTAGTATTTTTGCGCGAAAGTGACAACTCTGGCCAGTGAAGGTGGCCTTAAACCCACCCACAAGTACATTGTTTATGCTACCTTCGTACTTATAGCCGCGCCTTTCCATCCCTACTATGTATCGGCATTCGCCTTCGATTTCTCTGTTTAATCAGCCCGCACATCATAAAAGAGACCATAAAACGTTCCTCTGGCAAATCGTAGGAGCATTATCATCTACAGTTATCGTTTCAGTGCTCTAGCGTTAGTTGCATAGATTAGTGGGCATCTCCACGCAATGAATTAGTGTGCACCTCTACAATATAATGCAATAAATTATAAAACACTGTTTAAATCTATCACAGTTGTTCACTTCAGTTATATGATTATTAACGGGATATTCACCGTGATGGGGTTGTGGATGGAATTCCCGACATTCCGACGCAGTTACACACCATTTTTATAAGTTTACGGGAAGACAAGAATGCGGGTGGTTGGTCGAACAGTTAAAAGTTAGGTGCAGACAAATAGCCCTGGCGCCGGGGCAGTAGAATACGGCACCGGTAGCTCCTGTCTGTAGTAAGAGGCTACTAAAAGGGGACCTCCGGGCTCAGGATGTTCAAAGTTGGTGGGGCTCTGACCATCCACTTAAGCGTGCCCAGGGAGAGAACGATAACGTTGTGTGACCAACGTTGTCGTGGGTGGAGGGGCTGAGACAACACAGTTGTCTCGGGAGGAGCCGTAGCGCAGTGCCGAGGGCTTCGGTGCGTTCTTCTGGAGATCCCGGAGCCCTCTTGTCAAGCATCAAGGCTGGTCACCGGGGGGGTTTTAGTGGGTACAATTCCACATAACCTGGCTGCACCCCAATGCAGCCGGATATCTTTGGAAGATATCCCCCTAGAAAAAAATAAAAAGTGCAGACAAAACGGCCTACCCTTTTTCTTAGTCTTTTGCTACGGTTATCACTGGAACTCGAATTCGAACCTAAACACACTCGCAGTATCAGTACGTTTATTACATATTTTGATCATTATCACACGTATTTTTATTTCCTAATTCTGGATTCCACGCCCTGGCGAGTTCAAAACCATCACCTCGATTGAAATTCAGGCATTTCGAGATTTCGATAGTTTCCTTCACCAGCCTTGCTATGTAGTGGTAAACACGGTAAATATCCCTCCTGTTAATAATCATATAACTATATTGCTATAACTTGATCTACTTTACACGATGTTTCTTTAATAGGCTACAGGTTTAATTAAATTCTTTAAAAAACTGACCATAAAATGGAGCCGATCACCGAAAACAAACTTTAAATGTGTTAAAAGTTAAGGATGCAATAGAATGGTTTTGCTAGACAGAGAGGGTACTATAACTTACAAATGACAGAAAGAAAGGAGAAAGGGAATGGGACAAAGTATCCCTTCCTAATCCTATTACCAAAAAGTTTAAATGATTATATCTCAGAACAAGTCAGAACCTTACTAGCCGATTTTAATAGTTTTGCAGTACATACATATACTTATTATTTTTAATTATATTTTTCACTAAGCCTGTTATTTATGACAAATCTATACAAATGTGTCTGATAGCCTATTATGATATAAATATCTTCTCTACTTCTTCTTCTACTCGATGAGCTAATTCCATTTGACGGGCATCATGAGCGCCTCTACATTCCACGAGCTCAAGTCGCTTCTGCGAACTGCTTGAGCTCTCTGCATCTCTCTTACGTACTAGTGCTCATATCTCTGATGAGATAGTGCAAATCTCTCTGACGATCTAGTGCGCATCTTTCTGACGAGCTAGCGCATCTGCACCTGACGTATCCACTTGAGCGCAACTCTACTTGCATAACGTGTAAGAGCGAATATCTCTACTTGATAATTCTACTGGATATAATGCTCAGCTGCAGGGGTATTCTCAACTCAATCAGAAAGGATTTCGTTCAGATCCACATTCTCCGTCTCCATCATCTATGTTCAAAATGAAAGAGACGGAGAATTTGGATGCAAACGAAATCCTTTCAGGATGAGTTGTGAATACCCTGCAGAGCTTGTAGAGCTAGCTAGTGTGCATCTCCACTCAACGCAACTAACGCCAAAATGTAAATGTTAAGACAGCTGCCAAAGTGTAAATGTTAATCAAGGACGTTATACCTAATAATAGAGTATATATAACGTCCTTGATGTTAATAGACGATCGTCATATGTGCTAGTGATATTATCGTCCGCAAAGATGCTGATTTAATTGCAAACATGACTGCATGCAATTAAAGAGTTAGGTATATACTTCTAGCAACAGTGCCGCACACGTGAAAGTCGTGTCTATAATAATTTAAAGCCTTTTGACGAATGCCTGTCTATTGCAGTTGGAGAGGTACCTGCAAGTTTAGATAAGGTGTACCTAGTAGTTACTAACTGAAGTTAAATGAAAACTAGAAAAGCTGTCATTAAAACTTTAAAGACGACATAGTTCATTTCACTTAACAAATACATTAACTTACTTAAAAAAACATCGAAACACTGATTAATTCCTTCAGGATTAGGTTAAGGATTAGAGCAAAAAAAACAAAATATTTTATTTTCTTGTACACAATAACCTTTTCGATAAGAAAAAAAACATGTACTCTTAGAATATACGTGCTCGCCAGCCTGGATTTAGATAAACCCTTATAGATCTGGATTTAGAGGCAATAAAATTATTGTCACTACGCTTTGAAGAAGTATGTACACTCTATCCAATGTTGCCATTTTAGCAGTGTATGCATATCATGTTTTACTATTTTAATACTGTTATTTGTTTAAAGTGCAGACATAATATTATGGTAAGCACCTTAAACTAGTAGTGTGAAGTACAAAAAAATTCTGTGAATAGTTTTCTTATTCACCTTGTACGTTGCGGTTCGTCACTGTAAATAGTTTTAAAAAAAACCAGATGAAACATGTATAGTTAATCATTAGCAATTCTGGTATATTATGTGACATGATGATCACATTCGATGTCGGAATCAATCTGAGAGTCTTGAAAGCTTCAGAGTTAGACTTCGAAAAAGAGGCTATGTAACTCTCCAACTATGTTTAAAACAAAGTAGACAACTAACGGAACCCTTGGTGGGTTTATTGATTTCTGTAGAACAATCGTACGCAAGGGTCATATTATAGGTGTCGATCAATTTATCCGTGACCCATGCCTTGATCTCTGAGCTTTTCTTGTTTGATCTTTAATACTAACATAATTTTATTAAACGTAAGTTTATTTAAGATACCAACATGTGATTTTTCTACGGATTTTTCTATTGTAGAATGCTCAAATTTTTTTCTGCACCTCTTGCGGTTTTCCTTACCCTTAATTTTCTAGTTTCCCCTATATTGGGAATAAAAAGTCAATACCATATTCAATTTCTTTCAGATATGTATACAAAGATGAAGCACACGGTTTCCTTGCTGATTTTCACCTGTTTTGTCTTGAAAAGGTAAGACAGTCACTTTCACATTTATAATTAAGTAGTAGTTTTTTTTTTGATAGTAGATAAATTAAGGAAGTTATCAAATATTGATAGCTTCCTCCACTGTATTGGTGTCTCGCAGTTTGAACTGCGAGTTTCTAGTTCTTTTGCCTAGCCCTGCCCTTGCGAGGGTCGGTAGGTCGGTACAGATTCCGGAAAATATCTTAGAACTTACTTGGACTGCACAAGTCTGATTTTACACGCTTAATTTTATAATGGCTCACTTGAGAACAATGTAAAATCTTGGAATTCGATTTTAAACTACTACTGCTAATTGTCAAATCGATTTAAAACTTTGCAAGTATAGTTGGGTCATTTCGGGTGAATAATTTAGTATCATTGAAATGATCTGATGATGGAGCCAGGAAGTGGATAATAGAACTCTTCAATGGCTACCGTAAATGGCTTCAGTAAGCCCCTCGACTTTGGATCATTTGTTTTGTTTTAATCAGTCCATTAATTCCACTATCCTCCTCCATCAGCAGACCCTCGTCACCAAGTGTACCCCTCGCTCCTTTGGTTTGTTTCAACGAGTCACTAAAGCGTGTTTTTTAGTTTTTTAAACTATAATTATTATGTCTCTTTGGCGGACTGAAGGTGGTGCGAGAGGATTTTGACCGCGCAAGTCTGTCCGATTCGTTTTTGGGTGTGAGCACATAAATGTTTTTTTATTTTGTGTGTTACAGAGTTACAGGTACACGCCATGTTTTCCTCGTAAAATATTTTAATTGGACCTTTTTGAAATATACCTACATAACTAACTCTTTCGCTCTCTCTCTCTATCTCTCTCTCACTCTCTCTCTTTCTCTCTCTCTCATCAAATCATAGACACTGTCTTCTATCTGTTAGATCAATCAATACAAATACGTGCTCAAAATCTTTGTCATCGAAAAGGCGCAAAAAACAACAAACACAATTCCTAATCGTATTTGCTAGAATTATTCTATCATTATCTGAAATGACTGTTAAGCTAAAGACACGAGTTAGATAATCAAGTATCTGTCAGATTATTTTGTTTCGTTATATTTCATGGCTTACGTCATCCTGTTTCAGGGATACCATGATGCTGAAAATTACTGGATCTTCCTTTTTTATAAAACTTAAATTGCAACTTCCTTGAAATAAGTACCTACTCTTTTGGATGATTTAGCCCCTGAATAAAGTATTTTTTTTATTGTTCATGTGATATGGATGTTGGATGTTATATTTTTAGTTGCGTAGATAGAATAATCCCTAATTAATATAAATAATATCCTATTTGTTTAAATTGTATATAGATATGAACCATATTTGTATAAATTTGTGTTAACTGTTAACTCAAGGGTTCATTTAAAAACAGGCGCTGATAGTCCTTGGCATTCGTCACTGATTGTATCCTTTGGATATAAGTTTATTAAAGCAATGTCGAATTAAATGTATTTTCTTTTTGAATTAGTTACCTACCTTTATACATATGTCGCAATAAACACATTCAGTAGGTATTATTGAAAGGTAGGTAGGTAGGTTTGGTAGGTATTGGTAGGTTGGTTGTAGGTATTATATAACGGATTTTAACGTGTATTTTACTTTTTTTTCATTGGTGGACGAAAAATTGTCCTCGTTTTCTTAAATACCTAGTGGTAGCCTTACTCATATTTTATTGTACCAGTACGAGTAGCTGTGAGAATTGTCAGCAATAAAATTTAACAAACCCCAAGATGCTATAAACAAGCATTTGAAATCGATCGGCTGGAGGCAGACACCCGCCGTTTCCAAAGAGAAACCACTGTAAAAAATCTAGGCAAAGATTGCAAAGACGAATTGCACGATGAAAGGTGAATGAATATGCAAAATGAACAAGGTTTCGTGATGCAAGTGAAAGAAAACCAAACCAAAAAAGAAGATACTTGATAAATGACGTGTCATAATCGTCGCGGAACTTAATTAAAAGCATTCATAACAGAACACAAAATCTATCAGCGAAACAAGAATCGTACAATATCTAGTGGGAGCGATCCTTTGAGGCTGACCTTGTCGCGTGGGAGCCAATCTAGAAATCGGCCCCTAGTTCAGTACTAACTCATCATTAATCTGTGCTTCCGTGCCATAGTAGCTATTAGCTAATCTGCATGCTTGTGCCGTACTAACTGATCTGTAGCTGCGCTTACGCAATCCCAACCACTGGCAGCGGGCGCGCCTCCACACCACCGAACTAACTCTACTGTATTCTGTTGTCTGCCGCCATGATGACACGTAGGAGGTAGGTACCTTCCTCAGCCCTCGGCAGTGGCATTTATCAGACTTGTTATGTCCTCTGTGGTGAATCTGTTTGTTGCAAGGTATAAGCATAATTGTGTCTATTAATTTGTCTTTATAAACTTTACATTTGCATACACTAGAATTTTGGTAAATATCCGTAATTTAGGATAAGTTGACGTTACTTCCAGCGATCACTTGAATAATTTCTTGGCCGCTACTCACCTGATGGTAAGCGATGATGCGGTCTACGATAGAGCACGCTTGCCTAGAAGAAACCTGTAGTCTATACTATAAAAATATATAATATAATATTATAAAGAGGAAACATTTGATTGTTTGTTTGTTTGCATTGAATAGGATCCGAAACTACTGAACCGATTTGAAAAATTCTTTCACTATTGGGAAGCTACACTATCCCCGGGTGATATAGGCTATAATCTATACCCGTGCGAAGCTGGGGCGGACAACTAGTATATAATAAAGTCGCTTTACGCGTCTGTCTGTATATCCACTATCACCGCCTAAACCGAGCAAAGGATTTTGATGCGGTTTTCACCATCAGCTAGATAACTTTTCACGGAAAGCTTATATAATATGTAATAAAACTTACACCCGTGCGAAGCCGAGGCAGGTTTCTGTTGTACGTAACTCTCATCAAACTAAACCAATTTGAAAGGACTACAATTATCTGCGTCCCTTTTCATTTAATTATATGAAAAATTATAACAACAATTTTAGAGTTGTCTAATTTAGTTTAGATTAAAAAATGGTATTACAGAATCAACATCACTGGTGACAAATTACAGAGAGACCCAAACAAGCTAAAAGAGTTAAATAAATAATACTACTAATTAACGACTCGTATAATAAAACCGTTACAAACTCACAAATATTGTAAGCTACGTTTTGTATTATATGTAACAATTTACATATATGTTTAGTAACTACCTAAAAAAGAATAATAGTAATGTTTGCAACAAACTTATAATCAATATATAACGTTTATAGTGCATTTAAAAAAGTAATTACCGTAAATAATTAAGGCCGCTTCCAACCGGCCCTTTTGGAGATCGATGGGGGAGGCCTATGTCCAGCAGTGGACGTCCTATGGCTGAAATGATGATGTAATTCGTTTTATAATAGCAACGTAGGTAGACTGATTTCTACCATAAAAACCCATCATTCCAACCATAAAAAATATAGAAACGTCCAAGTTGCCATCAAAAGTCGCTCCAAAAAATCGTATTGGAATCGTCATAGCGACTCGCACCGGAAATTATTTAGGGTTAATCGATTCGTCGGCTCGAGCTTTCGTCTTCCGTGCGATGGAATTATTGATGAGTCGCGTAACGGGACAATCCACCGATTTGTGCTACCCTGGTAGAAATGAGGTTAGATTGTAGATGTCAAGATACGTATATTAAATCCTATAAGATAAGACTGACATACCCACCTATGTTAACTATATTATAGTTAGGGGGCGTCCATTAATTACGTGAGGTGATTTTCGCTATTTTTCGACCCTTGGTGAGATATTTTGAGATTTGTCTCGACCCACTCCCATCACACCCTAATCTCACGTGAGTTTTTCCAAAATGCGTATTTTTTATGTAAATACGTTAATCTGTAATACGTTGTGTAGGATTTAGCCATATACATATTTTATTATTGGAGAAACATGTTTTACTTAATCTAACCCAGTTTTCACGCAATTTTACACTTTTCCTTGCGGGAAAAAAGTTACGTATTTGTCTCGACCCCCCTCTCTCCCCCACGTGAGATTGGTTAAGATTCGCCTGGACTCCCTCCCCCCCTAAACACCTCACGTAATTAATGGACGCCCCCTTAACATAGGTAAGTCTTATCTTATATAAAACATGAACTTTTAATGAAATAAGTATTTACCTACTAAGGTATGTGCCCTTCAAGTACTTAAATATAGGATAGCAGAAGGTTTCGAGTAGGTACGAGCTACGATACGACTAAAAATAATTTCTGTACATACAGATAATGGTGAAAGGTGGTGGTGATAGTATCTAGATAGATTTTGTATAGTTTCTCTATGGATATGTATCGATTATTTACCTTTGGAATAATAAAGAACTTAGTTTAAAAATAATTAAAATGATAATAAAAAAAACTAATATCAAAGCCTCTTGTTGGTGGTAGGAAAGCTCGGTGTCCAGAATGGTAGCTGCATGCCACGCTGAATGGAAAATAATTAGTTTCTCTATTAAGTATGTATAAAAATTACTCTTTCATTACATACAGACTAGATAATTTTAATGTATTAATGGAGTAATAAGAGTTTAAAAAAACTTGTAACTAGTCTAGTAGTGAATAGGTATACCATTGACAAAAAATAAACCGAATCATACCGACAAAACGGTCTCATTTGAAAAGTAATTATGATTCGATTAATAACTAATTGAATTCCTCAAATTCCTAGGCCCCGGTTAAGTCATTACCCAGGTCCTAATGTAATACATTCGTCCTTATTGGAATTGAGGAAATCATTGCCGCATAATGCTGCAATAAAGATTAATTGGTTTTGTACTGTAATAAGAATTACTCATTAACAATATACCGGAATGTAATGACAGTGAAACGCGTCTACCATGGAAACGTAATATCCACATTTAGATTGCGTAGTAACAATGCCCATCTTTCATTAAAATCATATTCGTCATTATCTCAACGTAACTTGCAAAAATATTTAAAGATAAAGGATAGAGTACGTAACGAACTCGATTTATTACGAGTACATTTTTGAAGTTAGCCCCAGTTTTGAGAGTTCGAGATTAGATATAAGGGAGAGGCGACGCCAATACTAACAGATAAAAGATATACGTAATCTTAACCATCAACAATTTAGGATTGAATATAAAGAAGCTGTAGGCACCTACTTGTTAGAACTGACTATGAGTCACTTAATTTTATGTTATTTTATCGAATGACTAAATACTTATTAGCATAGACCATTTGTTTTAAAAATAAGAACTTCGTAAAGTTAGACAGACATCTATAAATAAAAAACCATAATAATGAATACATTCCAACCTATAATTGGTAAATTAATATACATAGTTTTCTTTAATGAGCTGTTAATCTTCAAACCGCTGTACCGATTTTCATGAATAGCTAAGAACACTCGCGATCAAGTCACCTTTCATTCCCTGTCATTTGTGTTTGTTCTATATCTGGTTGTTAATATCTATTTAAGTATGTGTTTAAAACTATATATGTATGTATATCAGTCTCTGGCAGCCATATCACAAGCTTTGCTTAGTTTGGGGTCAGATGACCGTGTGTGAAAAAATGTCCCGAATATTTATTTTATTTATTTATTTTACCTTTCAAACAAAAAAACTAAATCAAAATCGGTTCAGCCGATTGGGAGCTACAATGCACACAGAAACACCCGTTAAACTTCTAACACCCCTCTTTGCGTCGAGGTTTAAACACAGTCAAATTGAGAACCTCGTTTTTGAAGTCGGTTGAAAATGAGAAACCAGTATTCAGAAAATTGGAAAAGGATATTATGTATACTGCTGCAATGATATAAACTAAATCAGAATATGTATAGGAAACATCGAATGACCTAGATGGGACAGGCTTAGTCAGAGTTTGTAGCAGCAGGCTATATAAGTGGCAGGTACAGTGCTACCAACTTATGTTAACAGTTGAATGAGGGAGACAGCATAGTAACTTCTGAACAAAACTGATATCCTCCCGTGGAAAATGTTAGTTCCATCATTTAGCCAACTCTTTGTTGGTCGGTCTGTAGGTATATTGGCTACTCTCACCCCGTCCTTCTCAGAATGGGTGTTGTCCGAGGAATCAGACCGCTCCCTCCATATTCTGTGACACACTTTGTTGCGACTCGACACTCGCCGGTTTAAAATACGATGCGTGTTTTGAATGTAACGATTATTGAACTGCACTTTTCATTTTGATAATTAGTCTAGACAAAACACAATAAAACCAGCCAAGTGCGAGTCGGGCTCGCGCACTGAGGGTTTCGTACCACCACAAAATACAATAACTATCAATAAAAAAACCGACTTCAAAATTTGTAAAACATGGCATTACGATTTGGTGAAAGAAAATGAGGTCATCCAAATAACCCAATTACCAGTTATAACTTGGCATTGAACGGAAATTTGCCACCGACTCGCACTTGGCCATTATTTTTTATTATACTTTAGAGTGCGTACTTACTATAATCATGTCAAGTTAGACGCTTGTACGTATTACCGTTTTAACATTAGAGCTAATACAAAAATACGTTAAAAAAACGTTTTTTGTATGGGGACCTCTTTAGTTTTTACTTTATATTTTATTATTTCTTAGTTAATCCTCCGTAACGTTACATATTCTGTGAAAATTTCAACTGGCTATCTATTACGGTTCGAAAGATAGAGCCGTTTAAAGGTAGGACACACGGACAGATAGACAGACATCGTAGGCTTAGTAATTGGGTCCCGTTTGTACCCTTTGGGTACGGAGCCCTAAAAATGTATCACGATCACACTAATATTATAAATGTGAAAGCGTGAGTGTGTATGTTTCTTCTCACTGTACTCCGTAATGTTGAACAGATGGGCTATTCCACTTCTTCGACCAAAATAAAATGAATGGGCGGGCCCTCCACCATTGAACTTGTCAAAACGTGTCAAAACCGTCGGACATATACCTACTTCAACACCTAATTATAAATATGTACAGTATATTTGTTACAAAAAATAGATACCGGTTTTATTTGTGTATTTATACTTCGGGAAAGTAACAATATACTCGTGTTGCACTTCCTACGGCTAGAGACCGACTGAAACAAAGTGAGCGCCAGCGCTCATTTTGTAATCTTCAAAAATGCGCTTCTACTGGGCCCGTCCATTCATTTTATTTTGGTCGAAACTTGTCCCTACCAACGTATCACCTGGGGGGATGAGATTTATGAAATGAAATGAAATATTTTTAATAGCAAAGCTAAAGGTCGGTAATAGTTATTTATGATACAAGTGCGGTAGGTTGGTTATTACAAACGAGTAGACGAATGTAAGCCCGAGACGAAGTCGAGGGCTTACCATAGTCACGAGTTTGTAATAACCAATCCGCACGTGTGCCATACAACGTTTTACAACACATTTGCGAGAAAAAAAGGCTACAAATGAAACAATTTTTGTTTATAACTTAATATCAGTCACAACAATAGTTTCTATAATATAATAAGAAAATGGCGCGAACACGCAAATAGCGCCACTATCACGTGGTGAAAATTAGAACTACATCTTTCGTCTCATTTTCTCTTTAGTATTAAACTGAGACAAACGTATTGAGCAAAAGCGCTTCCAAGGAGGTTTGATCATTCAGCTTATTTATTCTCGTAATATGAAACTCTTTTGTGGAATTCTTATGTAATTACACAGATCTGTGTATATCTGTGTGTAATTATGATGGAAATTAAAAAAATACCGTAAATCACACGCACGGTGCTATACATCTGAGCGTGCGGACAAATTCATTTCCGCACGCTCCGTTGTATGATCCGTAATGTTTAACTTTCGAACGATGTATACAGGCTTCGTAAGTGCACTTTTTGAGCAAATGTGTTGTAAAAAAATATACAATAGTTTTAATTACATAAAATGTTTTTTAGATAATTAATATAAGTCGAATATAAATAACTTCTTAAATATAAATCGTACGTCAATTTTACGTAAGTATACTAATTACATTGTAGAATTTTTTCATAGCCTAATTATTAAATTGGTCATATTCGTCTAATGTATAAAATGGGTGTTTCGTTAACCACAACCACACACTGTTTACTTTAAAATTTTAGATGAAAAGTATATGAGTATATCTATATATATAAAAAAAAACGATTGCTGTTCGTTAGTCTCGCTAATACTAAAAAACGGCATGACCGCTTTGTTTATTTTTTGTTTTCTACCTACCTCAATACAGAGATGTTTTAAATTAAAATCTTATTGGAAAATTTGCCCGGAAAATTGGAAAATACGGGAACATTTTTCTATGAAATTTGGACATGACAACGTTTATTGGGTCAGCTTGTATAGAATAAGTGGCAAACAAGCAACGGGCCACCTGATGGTAAGTGGGTCACCGCTGCCTATAGACACCTACAATACCCGGGACATTGTCAATGCGTTGCTTACCTTGAGGATTCTATTCACCCTTCGTTTGAAGCAGTCAAAATTATACCTAGAAGGAAAACCCGAAGGTGGTAACTAGTGGTAAGCCATTTCACAACTTACAGGTTAGGTCGCAGAAACAATCGAATAAATCGAACAGTACGTGAATTCCACGTACAATATGGCATTAAAACCGTGACGGAGGGATGAGGTCTAAAAGTTAATCAGAGCATTCCCCGTTATAATGGCCGGATCTGTGCTTCTTCTGTATATATTCTCTATCTCTACTTATTATAAATTAAAGTCGCTTTCCGCGTCCGTCTCTCTGTCTGTCTGTATATCCGCTAACTCCAAACCCACCACCTTCTAAACCACGTAACGGATTTCGATGAGGTTTTCACCATCAGTTAGATAATTTTTCACGGTAGGTTTATATATATATAAAACTTACATCGGTAGCCGAGGCGAGTTATAAAATAAAATTCGCTGGTTCGGCGTGAATTACCGCTTGGCTCTATTGAGTACACCGAGTTTTCTGAACGTTACTCCAGGCTTGCTCTTTCTGTGGGATAGCGGGTAAAATTTTAACGTTGGACCATGGTTCGTCCTACATTTATGACCAAAAATACTCCTATTTCCAATGTGGACCAAATTGGAAACCTGGGCGTAACGCTAGACAGTAAACTTTGGTTTCACATTCATGACGAGAATATTCCCTTCAGAGTGTTTAAGAGTCTGGGTTTTGTTCTGTGGAATTGTAGGGATGCCTTTATGCTTTACAACTCTTTAGTGCAGTGGTAGAGTTCTGTAGTGTTATTTGGAATCCTTTCTAAGACGTTCACAAAAAGAGACTGCGCGTGCAGAGTATAGGTTCATGTGACATTTAACTTATTCGTGTTATCTTGGTAAGAAACACGCTAGACTCAAGTACTTTAAGATGGAATCACTGGCACATCGTAGGCAGACACTGGACCTTTTATGTCTTTACAAACTCGCTAACGGAATTTTAGACACTTCTCACCTACTATACGAGGTATCTTTAACAAGTCGTTGCCTAGAGTATCGAGCTTTTCTCTACTCCGAGTTTTAGCTATAACTTGGGATTCAATGCACCCTTATCTAGAATGGTGCGTCAGTATAATAACTTATCTAAGACAATCGATATCCACATTTATTTGGTGACAACATTATTAGTTTTAAGAAGTCTTTAAGGTCTACGACTACCTAAACAGTTTTTTTTTTACATTTAGGTACTTAGTATTTTTAATTGTTTATGCATGCTGTCTTCATCAGGGGCCTTAAGGCTAGCTGTCTAATGCAATCCAGTTTAGGTGACGAAAAAATTTTGCGCGACCGCAAACCGTATTTGGGCGCTTTAAGGTTCACGTTTTGGTGATTGTCCGAACTGTGCGGTTTTAACGATAGTTTGAGACCGCGTCAGGAGTTGGCCGTAATTATTGTGACATTTAGTTCTAAGACAGGACTACGTCTGTCGGGTCAGGTAGTCTATAAATAAACGTGTCTTTGTTAAATTTTAGGAATAATAACACCTAGTACCTACTTACCTGCAACTTATTACAAACAAAATAGACTGTAAGTACCTTGGTATACCTGAGATAGTTACTCGTAAGTAGGTAGTTATCGTAGCCTTTCCCTATTTTTCAAATATTCAGTAACGCGAGATGTCGTGGTCCACCGCCTCTGGACACTTGTATGTTATTGCCAGCAGACATCTAACAGTACCCGGCGAAAATTGAGCGTCCGAATCGAGTCATTGAACCGAAGCCCGACCGTTAGGCGCACCGATTCCACCAGGACAGGCCCTTTGCTACCTACTCTATGAACTTTTAGAAAAGAATTCAGAAGTTTGTGTGGGACGAGAATTTAGAGCTTTGGCTTTGGTTGTGATTTGTTGGGTAAACTGGAACGGTTGTTTTTGATGAGGCAGCGTGTATGGAACCGGGCTGCCCTTTATGACTTTTCTATAAGTTATGGAGTTTTAATTCCTGGACGTAATTTTTTATGTGGGACAGGAGTTTTCTTTTCTTTTATCTTGTCTATTACAGTGGTTTTCAGTACTGGTTATATGTGTTCATAAAAACCCTGGAACAAGAACGATCACAAATAAACGTATTAAATCACGAGTTCGGGTCTTTCTTGAAAGAAATTGGCTGCACTGAAATAGAGAAAGGTTACAGAGATACCTATTGATTTTCTAGTGATACTTTTTCGTGTTGAAACAAATCCTGGCAAAGAGACGATCATAAATAAATGTGTTTGAGTAGATAACCTTATCAGGTCTTTAAATAAATATGTGTACATTGTAGGTACTTCCTACAATCTTTCTTAAGAGAATAAACATTTTGAACATCTCATTTTACCCACTTATCTTAAAAGTAACAGACTCATCTTCACACAAGTGTCAATAGCATTTAAATCTAACAGTTCTACACAAAATGGAAAGTATCAATCACAGCCTGCAGTCCTGGAGAAATTCTAGACACATTTCCCGCACTGCAGTTCTCAGAATTGAATTTCCATCAGAATAACTTAGGAAAGACGATACGGCGTCCAGTACATAATGAGGCTGCCCATTGATCATAGATCAGTAAATAGTTACTGCGATATGCACACACGTCTCAGCTTCAATAGAAAGCAGAAGGATTTCTTTTTGTTCGCAGCTTTTACCAGACGCGTAGTTATAACAGTTACCGACCGTTCTGTGCGCCGTTACGGCAAATCTGCTTATTCATTGGACACTCGAAACGGCTAAAAGTCGAGAAAAAGCTTACACCTATAATTTGTGCATGTGCCGTTAGCCGCAGTTTGTTTATGAAATACGTGGTACGGAGTTAGATAACTTAACGTCTGCTTGTTGCGGTCTGTGGACGCGTTTTGAAATAATCGACGATCGGATTCTTTTTATTTTGAACCAGATATTTTGCTAATTTGTCTTGGCCTGGTCTTGGTCTTGTCTTTGGATCTAAAATCACTATCATTTTGTAGACTTTGTCATTCTTTATATAATAATGATGAATAAACTTATAATGATGAAGGGGTTTATTGTATTTAGAATAAATCCCAAAATGCCAAAGCTGCCAAATTATGTCTAATATTATGTATCTTTAATACCTTTTGTCTCATGACGCGTAATGCTGCTGTATCACTAAATATAGTATGACCTGTACACCATAAAGCCTCCCTGAAATCCGGGCCGGGCCTCAAATGCGGCACCTTTATTCCGGGCCATGTTTGTTATTAGGGGAAAGTGTGTTGGCAAGCTTTTATGCACCGACTGAAACTGGGTCAGCCGGCTGTAAGGACTTCAGCTAACACTGGCACGATGACCTAGGTCAGGTCACAGAGATGTAGGTAGCGAGTTATAGCTCGCGAATCGATATTTAGCCGAGTTTACATCAGGTGCGAGGCTTTTCCGATGGGCTTGATTTCGCGGAAATCAGTGGCTGATTGGCGCTGAGCGGAAGTGCTGAATTTGAAACTCTATACATTCTTTGAGTTGAACTTTTCTTCGATTGATGTTGTTGAGTCTGTGACCTAAATTTGTACTTGTGTAGGTACTTCAGACTGCCAAGAGATTAGTGGAGGAAAAAGTTTGCAAATTCATGGTAAATAATTTTATTAAACTATTGAAGATATATACGGGGCATATACTTACCTGTACCTGTATTTAACATATAATATCTCAGGATATGCCTATGTCTAGCAGTGGGCTGTTAAAGGCTAATGATGATGATGATGATCTCAGGATGATATAGGGTTGACAATCTCAAGGGGTTCCTTCTGTTCATCTTCTTAGATACATTTTGCCATAAAATGTAGTCCTTATATATAACTACGCCCAAACGAAATACTTTCGTATTTAAAAGGATAATATTATGTAATACATAAGTATTTGAGTTTAAATTCAGACGCCGCAATCATGCGCTGGCCTGAAAACTATTGATTGATATTAAACACATTGTACCTACCTATTGGAGTGTCTGGTCTCAGCTCGTAACGTGACCGTGATCTGTGGGGGGATGTCGCCGATAATGATTACTTTATCTGCGCCGCGTGTTATTAAAACAATCGCAACATCGCCCGATATCCTGTATGGATGAAATATTTTGAGCGAGGCGAGCGTTACTGTAAACAACGAGCAGAAACTGCAGATAATTTTTAAGATAACATTGGTCTCAGGATCATCTTCGTTTTATAACAAGTTAAACTTTGTTTGTATTACTTAGATACTTTATTTTCGACGTCAGCATCGTTGGGAAAACACACGGGTTTTCAGAATAGATCTGGTAGGTTACCTAAGCATTTCACAAAACAATACCATTGTAATACCGAAGATCCATTTCTATAACGTAGGTACTTATCTCATAAATTCGAAACAGGGGTGCAAGTACCGTTCTTTTAGCGATCGAAAATTCGCTAAAATGCCATAGAATCGATCACAGCGAGTACTGAAAAAATTGCATATTATCGAATTTGACGACCTCAACTGTCAATTTGACGATCGCTAAAAGAACGGTACTTGCACTGCAGATTTGTAACTTTAATGTTTTTAAGGGTTTTTTTGCTTAATTTTTGAACATACGACAGTACATAAGACCGATAGGCACCTAAATGTATGCTACTTGAGTATTTACACGTAGGTACAGAATAAATAATAGTAGCCTAGGTGAAGTTGATTTCACGGTCTTGTTATTGCAGCGATACGGAAACGGTGAAACAATAGATAGTCCCATGGTTTCCTCGCCTCCTGCGAGTGTCCCACGGTGGCGGTGGCGCGGCTCCCAGGACGTTGCGCGCTCGTGTTTTCCACGATTCACTTTTGAAACTTTCTAACCCTGTATCGGAGTGTGGCGGAGGGAGGGGCGCGCGCGGGTGCCAGAGAGAGGGTACCGACCTCATTGCCCATTGCCACTCCTCCCGCCGAGGCGGCAGGCCATTTTTATTAAAAACACTTCCGAGTGACGACAACGCGCGCGGATTTTTTTCCATATCCTGAAAAATTGCAGTGTTATTTTTTTTTTTTTATTAGTGTATCCGACTTATTAATAAAAAGGATTTTCATCGGTACGTTCGGAAAACTTTTGTGATTGTTGAAGTGGATTTTTGAACTTTAAAAAAAAATTGTGCGCCCCGCGTTCTATTTTCCGTGTGGAGTCGGGTGGTCTCGGTTGCGAAAAGTGGCGGCGCTCGGCCGAGATCGGCGGCGCTCGCCGCTCGCAGGGCGTCCGGCCAACCCTCGCCGTGCCAAACAGAGACAGAGAACGCTGCTGACATGGCGACAACAAGAATGGATTGATGTTTTTCACGTGGAAAACTCATCCCTTCCACTTATTGTAAAGGTACGTCGCTAATGATGAAAACTTTACAACAATTTTAAAATGTTAATAACCATGCACTGGTAAAATAACTCTCTCAACTTAAGGTAGAGAACATTCTGTGATTAGCAAAAGCAGATCTTGAAAGAGGGTCTGTCATATAAAATTTATATAAATTTTCTTTCAATTTAGTAAATTTTTTACCAAATTATTGTATTTACCTGTTTGATAGTAATTTTATATCTGCTTATTTATAAATAGGTAATTTACAAAAAAAAAAATAACAACCAAATGCTAAAAATAATCAAATTAATCGATCAGGGCTTATCATACCTCCCTTGCATCTGTATCCCGGCTCAATTAGCCCTTGTTGGCTGCAATTACCGATTAAAATGCATTAGCAACCAAACCTATTCACAAATAGAAACTGTATTGGGCACTAAAAATAGCACCGCACTAGAATATCGGGGCGCCGCAACCCGCCGGGGGTGATGTTCCTTGCAGGAGAGAAAAATCAATAAGATTCGATAAATCAATATTTTAGCGTGCACCCTGCGCCATATAGGTATAAGCTGCCGCCATTTCGATGATGACGGCGTATTTTTTGTGAGATATTCGAGTCGCGAGCGAGTGAGTGCCGTGGCGCGGGGTTGCGGGCTGCGGCCGCGTCAGTCGTCGGGCGAGCGGGGTGCGACGTATACGCGGACTCGGACTATGGCGGAAGGGCTGTTCCTCAATCCCATAAAAGGGTCGAGTTGATTGTGGTGCAGATACGTGTGGTATGTCCCTTATGTTTGTGCAGTGATATAATTACACCGAAACCGTGCTTATCTCGTCGTATCGCCGGAATTAATGTGGATATCGGAGGTAATAATGCCATTGTGATGACGTAATGCAACGCGCTCGACTGGGTGCGTAGTAATAATTCGAGCGCCCGTTTATGCCGCGATAACGTTTGTGGTCAGCAGCACCTGTGGATACAGACAGAAATTATGTTCATCTTTTTGTACCTTCTAAATTAATACGCGATTATTCTAACTGGATTCTGATTGGATTTTGTGCGCGCTCCTGATTTGTTGTCACTTTAAAATGTGGGAAGAATATGTTTTAAAGTTGGGTTTAATTAAAAAAATATTCTTGTGATCTATGGTCGAACCGTTGTCTCTGTCTCTGGGAACTAATCTGTAAATTTATGTGTATGGTGCAGTGCGCTCGCTCGCTTCGCTACAGTCCGCTACACTGGCTCCACTCTGGTGCCGTGTCGAGTGCACGGTATGTCCCGACGCTAGGCTAGGCTAGGCAAGGGCCGCCCTCGATTTTTTCAACCTTGATTGATCAGAGCGATGGATTCATTTAAAACGTGCTAAATTATACTTTTGTGCTCTATCTAATACTGTAAATAATACTAATTCTTGGTTTCTAACAACACAATCGTTGTTTATACTATCATAACCTTAAAAAAGTGTTTCGACAATAATAATGTTTTGTTTTCATCCGAATCATATGAAATAAGAAAAATTACTAGAACATAACTAATCTAGGTCTTTACAACACTTATATTTCCAGTGTTCTGCAATACGTACCTACCTTCAAAAAGCTATGATAAAAAAGTTATGATAGAGGGTAGATAGTAAAAATATTTCATAATCATAGACGTAAGTGACCTAATTTTTCAAAATAAACCTGATATTGTTTTTACCTTTGCCCTGCAACTTCCTCTTGCATCATAGGTAGGTGTGAATTAAATACTTAAAGAGTGGTTCCGCCACAGCTATATCACGCTTGCACATTTAAACATTTTGGAGATAAAGTCATTGAGTGAGAATTTTGAAAAATTGCTTGGGCATGGTCTTTTAAAATAACAAAATTACAACAATGTTATTTTTTCACGTTGATACATATTTATTTTGGTAAAGGTGGTTCTTAACTACAGTATATTTTATAGTTTTGACTACCTATCTTTTCGCCAAAACATTAATATGAAATTAGTTTTAGAACATTTGCAATGCTATTCTAAAGATAATGCCCAATCGGTTTTTAAACGTAGGCATTCGCTAAATGACGTTAAAAATATAAATCCATGAAGCAGGCACGACAGCAAGTTAAGGATAAAAGAACAAAACTCAAAGAATTCTCATTTAAATTACAATGACCAACCATTTCATTAAAAGAATTTATAGAAACAGAACCTATTCAGAGAAGAAAAAACAAAAATATTTAAAATTTGGTAACGGACATGCACTTAACGACTAAACTATTTTAAATTAACAATTAATTAGAAAAGCATTAACAATGAACATACTTAATCAGATTTTGCTAAAGAGATCGCGTGAATTTCTTCGTGAGGATACTTGCTAGCGTGACAGAAACACGGACTCATACCTAATCGTAGTATTAATCACATACCTACCTGGGGCAGGTCTAATTACTGTTGTGGACACGTAAGCAGAGAAATCTAGACAAACTGTACCTACTTTCGAATAGCAATTAAGAAAAAAAAACGCTTCTAAATACATAATACAAACTTTTTATCTAAAATTTTGCTACAGCAGCTGATACCCAGCCCCAAAAATCGTCATGTAGTTCATGTTGTAAGAATATGTTTCTGTTTAATTTCAGGTCCTCCTGCGCCCGTCACACAAACTGCGCTAAGCAGTATGAAACATACAAATTAGAATGGCTTTTAAAAAGTAAACATTATTATACTGTTGATGTTTTGTTGTAACGTTCATGGAACAAGAGAGAAAACTTATGTATACATCGGTGAATAGTTGTTGGTTTATTAAAGTATAAGCTCGGACTAGTAAATCATATCTTCCAAAGAAATATACACGAGAGTGAAGATGGCGACGCAAAGATTTTGCCTGAGGTGGAACAACCACCAATCCAATATGTTATCGGTATTCGATCAGCTGTTGCACGCAGAGACGTTTACAGATGTGACGCTGGCCGTCGACGGGCAACTGCTGAAAGCACATAAAATGGTCTTGTCGGCATGTAGTCCCTACTTCCAAGCTCTGTTTGTTAATCACCAAGAGAAACATCCGATCGTCATATTGAAAGACGTTCCTTATGCAGACATGAAGAGCTTGTTAGATTTCATGTACAGGGGCGAAGTGAGCGTTGATCAGGAGCGATTAACAGCTTTCTTGAAAGTCGCTGAAAGCTTAAGAATAAAAGGCTTGACGGAAGTCAACGAGGAGAAGTGTGATATTCCAGCGCTGACAAATTCTCTGATCCAACAACAGAGCCATGCGACCCCTCACACGCCTCCGCCACAGCTTCACAGGATACATCCGTATATGCACCAGAAACGACCGGCGTCCGGCATGCCGACTGGGGGAGCGCCTCCCAATTTATTAATGCCTTTATTGGGCAACGCCCTAATGCAGCCGAAAAGGAAACGGGGTCGGCCGAGAAAGCTCAGTGGTAGCTCGAGCGACGCTCTCAATACGGCAGCCAGTCCACCTGGAGAATTTGTCCCGGATGTTGCCTCTCACGCTTCCACGAATAGACCCGGCGACCAACTTATCAGGGGTTCTCCAGAAATGTTAGAAGTCAAAATGTCCATGGACGGGTTTAATGCTGAAGATGGAGTGACCTCCGGCGGAGAGGAGACTGGAGAGGCGCTACTTATCGATGAGGGAGACGATGCGCAGTCGGGAGAAGTGCCGACCGGCAAAGACTCCGAGTCAGCAGGTATGTCCACCACAATATTTGATTTAAAAGATAAAAATTGTATTATAAAAAAAAAGAAAACTCGCTCGCGTATTTCTAATTTGTATAGTTTTGTAGAGAAGGTCAACACAACACGTCGAACAGATAAAGTTACCTGTACAAATTTAAACTTAAATAGCGGATGTGGAAAACCAAAGAGTATTTTTATGCTTACCTTTTGTAAATACTATTAATCTTCCTTTCCAATGATCTAACATTGTTTACGTCAGTAAAATTTTAAATAAAAAAGGGAAAAGCTAATGGGATATAAGCTTTGATGTTAGGGATTTTCATTTATGAGTAAAAAAGTGCAGTGTATTTTCAACACTATCTGTAAGATTTAAAAAGTTTATCAAAAGGGGTAAGTGATGAATCTATAAAATTATTTTGAAATATATACAAATAACAGACGCTTATTTCTTTCATAAATCGTTGATTTAACTATTGCTTGCTTTTCTGCTTTCGGGGAGAGCTATTAGAGGAATGGCCAGGGGCAAATTCGGTGTGGTACTTGAAATTTTAATAATAATCTCTTTCTATATATTTCTTCATATAAATCATGTGATACGAATTCGATAAATCGAGAAAAGGGAAAACAAACAAGGCTTATTCCCAATAGCTTTCCTTCGTAAACTAGCAATTGGAAATATTTTAGTAAAAACAAAAACAATTTATCGCTGTATAAATACATTTACCTAAAATATTTCCAATGTCAATTTAACTATTAGTAAAATCGCCTAAGCAGTCCAAAAATATGAGACCTGAAATTATATCATTTCAGATCCTGATAAAGCTCCTAAAGAAGAAATACCACAAAACTTTTCAACAAACGGACCCACACTCTCTATCGAAAATGGATCAATTAAACAAGAGCCTGCTGCGGAATCCAATGACGGATTTAATGAGCCTATCGAATACAAATATAACCCTGACAGGAGCCGCGAAAACTCCAACTCACTAGACGGCCCTATCAAAGACATCGACGATAAAAACAGACAAGGTCGTAACTTAAAGCCAAAGAATAGTAAAAAAATGCTTCCACAAATGTCCAAAATCAGGGCTCGAAACTTATTCAATCAGCTCTCCGGACTCTCGAATCTGAATCCCGCGCTTAGTCCGTTCGATAAATTCCCCCCCGAAACGGTACTCATGCCTGCATTGGCTACACAATTGTTCGCCGCAGAACTAGAGCAAAACAATCTTAATCTCGCTAACAACGAAGCGGCAGATTTATCGCAAACTAACTGGGAGCACCGTATATTTCCATCGCCTATAAGGAAAAATAATATGGGCAGTTTGGGCAGCTATCACGAGGAAACTAACGAGTCAGTTAGGGACTTCTGCATCAAGGAAGGGGAGAATGTTTTCAGGTGCAAAATATGCGCAAGAGTTTATACTCATATCAGTAACTTTTGTCGACACTACGTCACCTCCCATAAAAAAGACGTCAAAGTTTTCCCATGCCCAATTTGCTTCAAAGAATTTACTCGAAAAGATAACATGATAGCACATTTGAAAATCATACATAAAAATCAGCCAAATTCTGGCGAACAATTGGCAAAACAAGAATCTTAAGCGTTCACGGCGGCACTTCTACATAATTAATATTAATTTGGGGTGTACGAAGATCTGATTAGACGAGAGGATTAAAGTCCTACTTATTATTTAAACTGCAACTCGAATTCTAAAATAGCGAGAATAATTGCGATTGAATAGTTTTTCGAGCTCTATAATATGCAAGACTGGTTGGCACGAGATGCAAATCTAGATGCTGCCTGTTTGCTTAAATGTAACATGTAGTGGCAATTATCCTATTCGTTATATAGTGACGTTCATACAAGACCATAAATTCATCAATCATTAACCTTCCTTTAGTGTGTGATCGAGGGTCGCAAACTGCGAGTGACGTCTAGTGATCTCGTACAAACCAGACTTCTTATTCAATAGTTATATCGATAAGTTTGTTGATATTAGAAGATTTGAAGTCGTTTGTTGTTGATAATTATAATCTATTTATTTATGTTGTTCCAATTGTTTCCCAGAGTGCTAACTTGAAGAGATTTAATATTTTCTTTTACTTGTTATTTTGCACTTACTTGTTACTTAATTTTATTACTTACAAAATTTTCAGGGTACAAAATAACTACTCGTGGTGATCATAATTTCAAAAATAAGTAGTAGTAACATCAATGACTGTTATTTTCTGAATATTACTCGCAATTCTCATTGAACTGAATTAGTTTAGGTTTAGTTGTAGCAATTTTATGAGTGTAATTTATATCAATGGCATAGTCTTTTTGTGAATTGCGATTACTTAAATAGTACCTATATTTACTAAATTCTTATTTATTTCTATTATGGACATAATTTCGTTTCTAGTTTACTTAAGAAGCTATGTATAATGAAAAGACTCGAAATAATTATGCCATTGATTACTTAGTAGTGGTCTAAAATGCATTTTCGTTAAACTTGCCTTATTAGTGATCTTAGATTTAATTATTTCACTTCTCTGAAGTAAAACTCAACGCAGGCTATGATTTTAATTTCTAGATTTGTTAGAATAATATTAAATAGTTTATTTATGTTGAAAAATAATATTTTGGTTGTAAATGTTATGATATTCAAATATGTACCATAATTACTTCGACAATCAATTTTGATAGTGAGAGATGCGGCAGCTTCGTAGCAAGTACCAGATGAATATTTACATAGTAAGGCAGCGAAGATCATATTATAAAGTACTTAGTTATTATTAATGAACATTCAGTTCCTGATCATTCAGAGCCCCAAACCATAACAGTTATATTCTAATATCTACATTTCAATTCCTATCATTGTAACTAGGTGCATAAAGAATTTTTTGTATACACATGTAAGTAAATTATTTATGAAAGAAGTGTTTCTGTCTATGGAGTTATTACAAATAATTTGTCTTAAATACTTATTACTACAGAGTAGTGGAAGTCCTGTATGGTCAAACACAATCAATTATTTTGAATACCTTTAAGTATTCAGGGTAACATAGAAAAAATCTATCGATAGCTAGTTTCAGGATTTTATGGGCGCTCTAGTGTTCAAGCACTATAAAACCGAATATATATTATATGTATATTATACTTACCTATTTATTATTTTGAATAATATTTCCTTGGATATAAATTAATCCATATATTATATCATGTACTTATTTATATACAAATGAAGGTGGACAAAATCATAATTATATATTTCGAATATTGCAACTGGAGCGTTGTTATTAAAGTGATCTTAGCAAGGTGCTTTGAAAGAAATGTAATTATTTATATTGAATGGAATCATGAGATGATTTGTAAAATCTATTTTAGTAGAAATCAAAATGCCTTAAAATAAATTAAGAAATTGTACTTATAAATTATTTAGTTAAAATGTAGAGGCAAAAGTAGTCTTCCATGTAAAGATAGCAACAATTTCACTTAATTATTCAATTATTAAATAATATCTATGTTGAATTATGTATTAAAAATATGTTATTTGTATAAGTATTCAAGATTCAAATATTGTTAGTATATACTTCGTTATAAATTAAGTTGTTGATCCTACATCAAAATTATCCCACAAAGTAAAACGTAGGTCCAGGGAACGCTTGCCTATTAGTGTGCCTTTACTTGTATAATAAGTTAAATATTTATCTACTACTAGACTTTTAAGAATTATTGTCAAAGGACTACTATGTATTATTTATTTTCATTATTCAGAGTTTACAAAATCTACATTAAGAAGCTTTCTTAGAACATTAGAGACCTTTAGGCCCAAGTAGTTAAAACTAAAAATATATTTAAAACTAGGAACATCATCTCATGTTTCCCGTTTTATTTGAAATTTTAAACATTTGAGTGTAATTAACTATTTTAATTAAAATGTTATAAAAGTCACGTAATTACTCGAGGCGATCAAGTCTTGATAATCAATATTAAGACTGTTAATATTCATAAATACGAATTTATTGTACCTACCTTTCATAATCTTTATATGAAATTTACCTTGGACATTGATAGGTACATAAAAGAAAAATTTAGACTTTAATAAGGTGAGGCTATTATTGTTTTCAAAATCCCTTACATAAAATATTATGATAGTCAATTTAGCCAGTGCCTAAACGGTTGGATACTTATTTCTACTAACTTAAAAAATTTAGAAAATAACTCATGACTTCCTATTCACTTAGGTACGTGCTTCTCTATATTTTGGGTTATCAAAATTCTAAATTATAAAAACGTTATTTGTTAAAATGTTATATCAATAATTGGTGCTAAATTATACTTAAGAAAATGTCGCATGTGATGAGACAATGTTAAGAAAGTCACTTGAATTTTGATTTGCGAAATGCTTTAAACTTTAATGATTATTTCTCGATTGAACTCAATGAAAATAATGTATCCCTATCTACCAATAAAATTATTATTTCAGATATACAAAGAGTATCCGAGTCTGAAAAATGCTGACTATTTAAGTCGGTTAAAAATAACAAACCATAAATTGGTTGGACAAATTATAAGCGACAAACCCAAAAGATTTTAAAAATAATTTACCTAGTACGCCATAAACGCGTAAATGAACCCATTGTCCGATTATTCTTTTTTGTTGCGACGGTGACACATTTTTTTATTGTTACGTATATGATTATTGCCTTATATTTTAACGTTTTTTTTTCAATAATACATGAACAGAAATATTTAGTGTTAAAAGAAATAGGAATTATAAATTATATGTAGAAAATATAAATTATCACATACCTACACTAGAAATTGCAATACAATGTTAAATATTTGATTAAATTATACAACAGTCAATGCAAGTTATTGTTAACGATGAATCAATGTATTTTTTTCCAGCTCTCATAAATTTAAGAAGTTACTGATATACTGTTAGCTTTTTGTGATAAAAATCACTACACAAAATAGAAGTAGCCAAATAAAGAAGTTCGTATTAATTTGTTATTCGCACATAGCCAATAGCAAATGCAAAGAGTAAAGTTTAGACAAATATTATAGAAAGAAAGTTACACCATTACTAGCATTATTTCTTAAAACAAATACATTGGTATACAATAAGGTGTTAATTACTATTTTTAGAAACTTTAAAGAAATAATAAAAGTTACAGCAAAATATCAATTATTTTCATTGATTACTGTTACAATTGTTATGTTATTTTCGGTTGTTATTTTTACTTTAAACCTTTATTATTTTGTTATGGTTTTTGTTTGTATTCTATGTTCTTTTTTTCTATTGTTTCCCAACTTACTATTGAAATAATTGTATGACGTGTCAGCTTTATTATCAATCATTATTGTTAACTGGTTTTACTAGTAAGATACTTATTCATGAAAAATATTACACGTTACACGTAAAAATGTTTCACTTAGAACTCGGCATCTTTGCACTAGCGTGCTGTTATTTCCTTTTATATATAAAAACATACTATTTGCATATCTTGCCACTTGATTATTTCAAATAATATTGACGTTTCGTGACATTGTGTCTGGCATAGTTCGTGTTTTTAAACAACGACAGAACGCTTACAACTACGTTGACAATTTAAATTATATCGAATATACTACTTATAATATTGTAGCAAAGTAACAACACGGGTTATTATTAGTAAATAATAGTTTTAAAAAATTAGTTATTTATATTTTATAATATAGATTTAAAATAATAGTGTTGTTAATAAAGGAGTGAACTTTCTTAAATGTATAAAATTGAATAGTCACGAAATGAGGATTGTTCAGGTATGTGATCCTTTACGTCGCTACGCGCACAGTCTGCTCCCAATAGTCCTTCTTATGTTACGATAAAAATCCAAAATAAATAATGAACAGTAATGTAATCAGTTCTTGACTTGGCGAAAGGTAAATGTAACAGATAAAGAAAAGTTAGGATTGTTTAGAGCAGCCTGTTAGTAAATGGTTTGGTTAGAGCTAGATTATGTTTAAATGCTTTCTATGTTGCTCAATTCGATGCCCTGCAATGAACGGCGTATTGTTGGTCCAGTACAAATTGTTGCTTTTTATTTTACTTTGACCGTAGATAATCCTGATGCAATAAATTATTTTATCTGGTATTATATAATGAGGCTAAACTCTTGTTCCTGATGTAATTATTTTTAATTCAATCATTTTATCTTTCGGCTTGTTTAATGTTTCATTTTCATGAATTGGCAGCTATGCTAAGTCTAAGGATTTGTTTTATCATTGTGATGGTTACTAAATAAAACTAATTAACATACAACTTTAAACCCACCTTACGTGATCTTAATAACTAAGTTAACTGAAATGTTATTTTTATAATTATGTACCTACTACATAAACTTGCCGAACAGTTCCAAATGCAACCACTTGAGTCCTATTATGTCATAGTGAAAAACTTCTCTTGTTTGTTTTAATTTTTAATTTATTGTTTTAATTTATCATTTAATAGGTAATTGACATAGTTTAAGAAAATCGACGTTGATCCTGTACGTGGTCTGTTTAGTTTAGGTATTGAAATAATCAAAAAAATTGTAGGTATACACTCTTCATAATTATATACATAGGTACCTATCCCATAGAAGCTTTGTTCACAAATTCATCAAGGTGCTGACGACTTACTTATGTCTCGGAAATTTTGTGTTAAGAACATACACGTCACTATTTGCCAAATTTACTATAATGACGTTTGGTTCGGAAATAGTACCAGTCGAAATTAAATAAATAAAAAAAGTCTATTATAGTAATTAATTCCTTAACAACAATTATGTCGTGTCTTAAAATGTACCTTTCTATTTCCGAACTGATTACCTACTTCATTTAATAGTTCTTTCTTTTTTATTTTTACCTTTGTTTCTTCACGGACAAGTTCAAAGCAATTTAAAATATCAAAGATACATGGTGCTATATTTTAATCAGTGACAGAAGTGTTCATACAAAATGCTGGGTAACTTGTCCATGAAGCGATGCATCGTTTTGTTTTCGTTTTTAACCATGGTGTAATTAATTTTTGTCTTTCGATTTGAACAAATAAAGTTTAATATATTTTCTTTGATTGTTTTTATTTCACCTATTAATTTTCAATCGAAGTTTGTGATCTTCTTAAGTCTCAAATCAAATTATGGTTTAACTATCACTTTAGACCTTATCATTTATTATATCAATATCTATGAGAGTGTCTAATAAAACATTATTATAAATTCATAGAAATAAAATAAAATGCCTAAGTAACATCGGTTATTTAAAATTGTATTCTTATTTGAATTAAAAACTATACCTAACAGGAACCTAGAGAAACCTTGACATGGTATTATTCTTAGGCTGCACTATATTAGAACCTTTAATATACCTAATCACATAATGCACAACAATGAATATACCTTATTTACAAAGCTTGTTTTATTATTTTGCATATTTAGGCTAATTCAGTGTCGCCTTTGTGAAATAGCTATATACATAATTATATATACATCTCTTTTAGCGTGTTGCAATTTCTAACGGTTATACTTTTGGTTTATTTCAGGCCGTGGTACCCCCGATTCCGAAAGAGATGTAAAACACTCAATATCTCCTACACACGATGCACATGGAAAAATTCGTGTGAACCCAATGATCCAGGCTTCTACCTCTAACGAATATCAGACCGATTCAATAAACAATAATACGTTACAAGCAGGAGGCAATCAGATGCAGAGGCCTTCCGCCCGGAGGCGAATAAGAAGGCGAGCCAACTCCGCTTCCAATGACCCAGCAGAACAACTCACTGAAATGTCTGTCCGAGGATTGAATCTGTTCAGATACGCTTCCGTCAACGAAGGAGTCTACCAATGCACTGAGTGTGCTAAGGAAAACATACAGAAAACTTTCAAAAATAAGTATTCTTTCCAGAGGCACGCATTCCTTTATCACGAAGGCCAACAGCGGAAAGTGTTTCCCTGTCCCGTTTGCTGTAAGGAATTCTCCAGACCTGATAAAATGAAGAATCATATGAAAACGACACATGACTGCTACGTGCCAAAAGACTGCGTGTATCCCTCTAATGCCTTTTTTATAGGATATGAACAGATTCCTCCAGGGCTAAAGATGGAGGCCATGGGCTCCGCATCGCCTCGTGGTTCCACACCTTCGCATTCTTCGCCTGACCCTACGCAGGTTTGATTAAATATGTGAAACTTGTTGATTTTTAAGATTCATAGCGTGAGCCTACTTTATCGCGGGTACGCGTGTTTTGCATAAATAATAATAATTATCAATGTGCCTTCCAGATGTGTTATAATAAAAAGTTTATATAAACTACTTTTTAAAATTAATGAAGATCCGATAAAATTTATAGTAAGCTCTATTTTTGGATAAAATTTTCATATAGATATACCTAACTTAGAAACATTTTATCGTAATATATTTATGTATATTCCCAATGATAACTGTTATGCATTTATATATTCATACGTTTGTTACACATAAAGTTCAGTTACATGTTATATACTTGTATAAAAGTATGGTTGTGCAAATATTAGACAATAATTTTACAATAATATAATTATCGAGGCCAGTTACTGCGTTTTAAAGTTTTAAGAGAAAATATAAAGCATCAATCGCTATGTAGAAGTCTGAGATGTGCCTTCCGTAGTCAAAATATATTTCAATGTCTTTATGTCGTTCGTAATGACTTTTCTAATATTTTATAAGTCGCAGTAGACCAACCAAAGACTGTAATAAATATCGTTTTATTCATCTAACAACGTTAGAATACTGTTTAAAGTCTGAAAATTGAGGAAAACAATCTTTCTGTGTTTCTTTTTCTATTTAGAATTTCAAGTTTTGACAAAGTAAAACTTGTTATACACTGTTTGCAATTTTACAATTAATAATAACATTTCTATCCATTTCGAAGACTTCCTAAATAAGTATAGATTTTATATAAAATATTAGTGAGTTGACTGTTTTATACATACAATATAATTTTGTAAGACGTATAACAACATTAATAAAATAAGTATAAAAAATTTATTATATCTGGATTTTTATAATATATCTTTTATAGTGCCATAGCACAATCATTTCTTTTATATAAAAAAATATTTCCAATTCTTAAACTAATCGTCTATTAGAAATATGTTTAGTGTTAATAAATAACAAAAGTTCTAGTATCGTTACTAAGACATGATAACAAAAAATCAGCAGTTCTTCCATTGTTAAGGAAATGAATAATGTGTGTTATATAAGTTACAAAATATTAAAATATCCATGTTAATAATAAGTTACGTTGGGCAGATTGTTACTAATCTCCATTTATTATTAAGTTTATTTCGGGAAGCGTTTGTATCGTTAAGAGCAATTTATATATATTACTTAGTTTAGAACATTAAAAAGATATAATTTAACTTGTATCTCTGCTTAAAAGTTTATCAGTTATTATTAAATTTTCGTGTTTTAGCGCACAATCAGATTATTATTTTATGGCACAAGTTTAAGATAGTTTAATGTTATGTTTAAGATTTTGACCCACATTATGTATATAACTTTATTATAATTATTATATAGTCGGTGTATCAATTGAATCATTTGAGATTTAATAATCGCCATCGAGGTATTAACAATACAGTGTGATTTTTTTTATAGATTATAGGTTCGTCTGCGCCAGTCATTCGCACAAAACAAATTCGCAGTAATAACATTATACCTACTACATACCTACCTACTTATTAATGTTTTCTAGATTTATCACGCGCACTTTCTTCTGTATTTTTTATTTTGTTTTAGTTCGTTGCTTAGCTTTGGACTTTTTAACACACATACGACTTTTACTGATGACTAGTGACGTATCTTCTAAGTATTCTTTTGAAAGAATACTTACTATATTGTAGGCAAGTAGGTATATTGAATCATAAATTTGTAATAATGAATTTCCAATACCACCTACTCTAAAACCCGAGTCAGGGAGATGACTCAAATAGATGAGGATTTAACAATGAAAATAAGTTTTGTTTTTGTTGTTTTATTACTCACTATGTTATGAGTAAGTAAATAAAACTTAATCACATCCTAATATACATATCTAAGAACCTTTTCAACCTACATAGTATAACTCTCCCTACATAATATCTTGATCGACTCCATTAGCATATACAATGAATATTTTAAATATTATTATATGTCTATGAATATATCTTTATCATTGCGAACAATACAATTTAGTACATGGATTCTGTCGTTCGGAATATTATTTGAAAAAAAACCTGTTCAAATACACTGGATAAGATTATAGGTAAGTTAAAAACGTCGTATGTGTGAGAAGAGTCTTTTTTATTACGATATCTACCTATGTACTGTTATTTCTTAGTGGCAAAGAGGTCATAATTATTTTATTTTATTTCTTTTTTGTAGTATTTTATTTTGTGATATTAGAGCTAACTAAGTTGGCAAGCATATTATTCATTGTTGAGTTATTGTAATTCATACTTTTACTTTTTCTTCTTTTCTAAGCACATGCTGCAAGGCAGCATTCATAATGCGTAACTGCTACATTTAAGAAAAATCGTTTTAAAATTATACTACAATAACGGGGTTTTCAAGAGAATTACTTTATATCTGATCAGTTAAAAGTTTTAGCTATTTATGTTGGCGCTCCCCGAAAAACTGTATTTTGCACCTTATATATAAAAGTATTATGAACGGCTTCGTTCATTTCTTATTGAATTTGTGGCGATATATCGTTAATAATATATCGATATATCTGTGTATATGATTGTGTCAACAAATATTATTAGATTGGTTTATTAGGTAGTGTTTTTTCGAAAGGTCAAAATTGTGTTAGTTGTTTCTGAATTTCGTTTCGTTCTTTGATTTAATGGCAATATAAACGTGTAATCGAGTTACAGTTACAATAATTTTTCAAGTGCAATGAAGATTAAGCATATTGTTATTATAAATTTGTTTAAAAATTGTGTTGGTCCTCAATATTTTAGCATGTTCTGGTTTCTTTAGATGCACATACATGGGTGGTTGTTTTTTTATATTAAAAAATATATGTTGTATACCTAATAAATACACATAATATTGTGTTGTTCACATCCTGTGTACGTAGAACGTACTTAAATTTTTTGTTGCTTTTTATCTAGTAAACAGTTTTACTTTTCTTTAATTATTTTGAAAACATAAAACTTTAAAAAAAAATAACGACTAGGTACAAACCTATTTTACTGATTCCTTTGATAATATGTTATGGGCCATATGATTTTAATATTATCTATTCCTAAAATATGTAATGATATAGTGGATAAGACCGTTAGATATTTGATAGTCTACTTATGTGTATTAAATAACAAATTCTAAGACCATTAACAAAACTACTACCACAGTTTAACTGGTAATTGTAATAAACTAACTACAAATATAGTTTATATGGTTGAGAATATAAGAGCTTTAACAATAAATTTCACGGAAACAAGATGAAAGTTTTTTTTTGTTCATAAATGAATAATGCTTTGTTCTATAATGATCTTACCATCTGATTAATGTGAAAGTATGTGGGTATCTATCTACACATTAAAATTTAGTTGAAAATATGTCTTGTGTGTTTTTATCATCCTGTTACATCCTCTATTATTATTAGTAGAAAAAATACGAAAAAACTGAAGTAATATATTAAGTGTAAGTAGAAAAAATACGAAGAAACTGAAGTAATAGATGTACATGTACATAATATATTAGCATTTATAACTAGCATATGTAGGTACATACATTTTGTTTGCTTCTTCATACCTAGAGGTATAAATTAAAATGAAATTTTATTGATTGATGTCAGTAAAATACGTATATTATACGAGTACAATTATTAATATAATATATTATGTACTTACCTATCTAAATATAATAATCTATGTTTATGATTAATAGCATAATAATTGACTTTATCCGCTGCGCCGAAATAGACTAGATTAGTTGACTTGTTTTTAACCGACTTCGAAAAAGGAGGAAGGTTGTCAATAGTCTTTATTTATTTTTATATATATTATATATACTTCGATTATCTGTAAACCAATTTGCGTGTTTTTTTTATCGTATAGAATAAACAGGTGGTCCTAATTTTTTTTTATTAATTAGTGTTCATTAGTTTTTAACCAGCCCAAATAATATAGATTTTTGCTAGAGCATCTACTAATTTCGCGATAGCAAATCACTACAATAGTTTTGTTTTGTCTTTTGTTCAAGTCAAAACAAGGAGGTATTCATACATGGATCTGTAATAGCATCTTTAAATAAACTAGTAGTTCGCCCGAACAGAGTTAAAGGTTTTAAGCATTCCACTATCATAAATAGGTGTTTCACAAAACTTCTAATAAAATTATCTTAGAATGTTTGTGTTTAGTGTATTTTTTTTAAGATAATTTTATTAGAATTTTTGTGAAAATGCCACTTCAAAGACCAAAATAATATTTTTACAGAGATTTTGAAGCCTGGTGGGAACAATTTTTTTTTTTTAAATTGTTATATATTTCCCACCCGACTTCAAAATCCGAGTTAAAATACTATTTTGTTCTTTGTAATGGCATATTGACTTAGAATGTTTGTGTTTTGTGGTTATTTGAAGTCTTTTTTTTTAAAGATAATATATTAGTTAACTGAATGCAGCAATAGTGCGAGTCCACACTGCATAAGCGTAGTTGCGAAAAACGTAGTGACGAATGCTGTGCCAAAACTTATTGAATGGGTTGTCAATGCACATAATACATGTAATTTTTTTATTAAATTATTTTTCCTGCAGAGTATCACTATTTCGACGACGAAACAGACGGCATGCCAATAATAACACTGGAAGTGATGCCCGACTCCATAGCGGAAACTGTACCTTACGACAGCTTCTACCCTGACACACAGCAAAACAACACTAGCGATGTGGACATGAAAGACACAAATCAAATGGAATTCCACATAGAGAACAATGAGGAGACCGGCATGCACTTTTTGGTAGACAAGAATGAATCTGCAGGTGTGAACGAGAATTGCGAAGAAGCTAACCCGGCTTTGAATGTACGGACAGATCTTCTGGAATATACCACGAGGAGGGATGGAAGTGTGTGCTGTAAGATTTGTGGGAAGATTCTAGCGAGCAGAACACATTGGTATAGGCACAAGTACAGAGCTCATGTTATGAATCCCGTTAATCCTGCGCCGCTGTTTCAGTGTGAACAATGCCTCATCTACTTCAAAAGCAGAAAAGGTATATTATTATACATATATAATCAAGATAACTATAGAAATATCAATTATTATTACTTTTCAAAAAACATATATAAATATGTTGAGGTGACATTGCACTATGCATAGGTACAGTTCGGCCGCGGCCGCTGAGAGAATACAACTGACACCTGCAAAAACATTGTAAAAAAAATCAGCATCAAAACATTATCTTTTAATATTTTACTGTCATTCGCACAAAATGCCTGAGTGAATATCAGCCACAATCTGAAAGTTTCCGAGGAAGTGACATTTGACAGTGCTTTGTAAGATAGTCAGTCTTTGCATGGCGGTGCTGAAAAGCAATGGGCTATGTGTAGACCCTTGGTGCACCCTGACTTTAATTTCAAACGTGTCTACTTTGCCCACGGGACTCGAGACTTGAGTGGTGACGTATTTGAAAGTTCATCCTGGATTAAATAGGGGATAAAAGTTTGTATTGAATACGTAATTTTTGAAGTTACAAATGTGGAAGTACCTACCTATGTTTGTGTGTCGTACTTACAAGTAACGTCAATATAGTGGGCTTATTATATGGGTTCGATTCCCACCTAGGACAAACATTTATGTGTTGAACATTTGTGTTTGTTCTATATCTGGTTGTTAATATCTATTTAAGTCATCATCATCATCATCATCATCAGCTAGAAGACGTCCACTGCTGAACATAGGCCTCCCCCTTTGACCTCCACACTGAACGACAGCCTGCCTTTTGCATCCACTGGATGCCAGCGACTCTCACGATGTCGTCGGTCCATCTAGTGGGAGGCCTACCTATATACGCTGCGACTTCCGGTTCCTGGTCTCCACTCAAGAACCTTTCTTCCCCATAGGTTATCGGTTCTCCGAGCGATGTGGCCTGCCCATTACCACTTCAACTTGCAAATTTTAACAGCTATGTCGGTGACTTTGGTTCTTTGGCGAATATCCACGTTCCGGATTCTATCGCGCAAAGAAACTCCGAGCATAGCTCTCTCCATTGCCCGCTGTGTGACTCTGAGTTTTTCCAAAAGGCCAACAGTTAAGGACCACGTCTCAGTACCATATGTCATCACTGGCAACACACACTGGTCAAAGACCCTTGTCTTTAGGCACTGTATCTTGGACGAGAAGATGTCACGCAATTTCCCGAACGCTGCCCATCCGAGTTGGATTCTTCGGGCGACCTCTTTGCCTAAGTTGGACTTACCTAACTGAACAATCTGTCCAAGATAGGTGTAATGGTCAACAACTTAGAGAGTATCGTATCTATTTAAGTATGTATTTAAAACTATATGTATGTATATATATCAGTGGCTGGCAGCCATATCACAAGCTTTGCTTAGTTTGGGGTCAGATAGAAAGAAAGAAATCATTTTTATCATTTTCATATTTTTTGTTGAAAGGCAATTTTATTAATTTTTTTTTTTATTTGGATAGAATTTTGATAGTGAATAGTTTCGTTTTTTAGTGAAATCAAAAGCGTAAAAAGGTCGCGAGAATTTGCGCGCACCGCGTTCAGTACCAAAGACTAATATTGTTCAGTACCGCGCCAGGCGTCATCGAGGTCGGACATATGTTCGTTTTTGTCGTTGCAATCCCCCCGCGGGCGTCCTGACTCTTGGGTGGCAAAATACATCGTCGCTATAACTTGGCGGGGGCTGAGGGAGCGTTTTGTTGCCTACGCGACTCGGATAACTGGCCGTTAACTAGAATTTTATTTCTGAACGGTTGACGCAACATTTATAGGTACGACTAGTTCATCTCATCACTCGTATGAAAAATTAGCATACCTATATTTATGTACTACCTTTCAAACATTCTTGTATATTTCAGGGTATATCGGTCACATAGCCAGCAAACACAGCGAAACCTTACAAGACGTCAGCCCAGTCCTAACTAACGCGCAAGCAGAAGCTCTCGCGAAAGAAAAGTCTAAGATCCAGCCGCATGCCATTCAGCCAGAACCAGACAAACAACATCAGTCAGTGTCAACCCAGTCGGATCCAGCAGATACAGAAGTGAAGATGGAACCTGATCCTGAACAGTCCATTCCTAAATCAGTTGTGCCAACTTACCAAAGTGTAACTGTGAAGACTACGACAAGAAGTACAGAAACACCCCATAGGAAAACCACTCGTAACACAAAGCCGGCCATGCCTCGGAATGTAGAAGAAGGTAGGTGTTGAAATTGAAAGATTACCTCATAATTATGTAAACGCTCGATATGCCAATCTGTCTGTTATTAGGTAGGTATACCTACGTAAGATTTTGCTATCGCTATCGTAACATCTTCTTCACCAACTTCTTCTTTGTTCTTGTTCATTCTTCTTCTTCTTTTATACTTCTTTATTTATTTATTTCTTCTTCCTTCTTCATCGTATTCTCTGGTCTGGCAGAAATCGCTCTTAGCGATAAGACCGCCAGCTGTTCAACTAGTTTTAAAGTCCCTCTGTTAAATGCGTGTAATTTCTGGTGTGAACAATAAAGAGTTAATCTATCTATTATCTATATTATCATCCCGTTTCCGCGTTGCTGAGAGTAAGAAGAAACGAGCGGGATGACAGTATAGCGATTGAGTAGGTATTGACAACTTTTTGGTCGAAGGCCTGCAACGCGCATTTACTAGGTAATAACATTTTTTCTCCCTCTTTCCTTCAGAACACCCGAACCTAGATAACGAAGAGTGGAAAGAGAAACGATCTCACGAAGAAAAGCTGGTGGCAGATATCATAGCGCGGGTGCGCCGCGAGTGTGAGGCACAGGGCACCGGCGGCTCCGCAAGGCGAGGGTACTCCAGGAAATCGGGCCTTCACACTTGAACATTTTGAGACTAGTATTTGGCCTCGGTAAAAGAAGGCGAGATTTAATTTTTTGATGAGTCACTCTTAAATAGTTTTCAATCTAGTGACATTTACAACTGAGCGCTATCGTGGGTCGAATGACACTTCCTATAACGACAACCACAGATTGTGTATATCTGTGACGACAACCTACGACGTAGAGGGGTATACTTAGCCTATGACCTACGACAACCGTCTAGTCATGTTAGAGGCCTTCATTACAGGGGCCCAGAATGGCTGGGCACTTGGCTTATACGAATTTACTTACTGAAGATAGCACCGATCGATTGTTGGCGCGCACATGGCGCCAGGCGTCGCTTCCAATTCGGTATGAAGACCTAAATATTAAAAAAATCGAGTGTGGCATTATCTTCTTACTATTATTGTTACTTCTGGTCCTCCGTCGAAAGCGCTAAAAATTACAGATTTAATTATGTCACCCAGTTTAGGAACCTTACAAATTTTCTATTTGACTGAGGCAATGAATGCTTGGAAAATTGGCTGCCCAAACTTCGACCAAACATTTGGTCGAAGTGCCCAAACACATTACTAAAGAACAAATTACAAAGCCGGACAAAGGTCTAAAAGTCCAAACATGTCCGGACATTTTCCGGACGGACATATGGTACCTAACCCTACTCCCAAGGCATGCAGGGACATGCTGCCTGATCTTTGACAATGGACGAGACGACTCCTAGGTAAAGTAAACACTGTACCTATTCAGATACATTTAGTGATACTTACTACATCTCTAAGTGCTGGGTGCTGGGCATGCACTATGGAAAGTTCCTATTGTATTAAAATGTATGGATCTTAATGAGACATGCTGGTTTTATGGCCTAAATATATATGCGGCCGTATCTTGAATTATAAACGATAAAGCTCACTTCGTGCCAATTCTGTGTAAATAACGTGCCAGTACTTAGCTATGTCTATAAACAAATTACTTAATATAATTATAAAATATCATATTTTTGTCGTCCTTAAACTAAGTATCTAGCTTTAGCTATGTACCTAATAGGTAGGTACCTAAGTCATTCACTCCTAGTTAAAACTAATTAAGTGTAAAAGAACACTACATAGGTAAACACAATAGGTAGGTTCTTTTAAGAGAAACGGTCTGGTATCCTAGTAAATTTACGAGTACCTACTAAGAGCCGAATTACAAAATGCAATCGTTCAATTTTAGGTATCTGGAATTTCGGGCATAAACAGAAAAAATAGATGCGTAATTATGACCAATATAAAACAAGTAAACATTAGCGTATTAATTATTTATTTTAAAAATGAAACCATCTCTCAAACTTTGCCTCAGAGAGTTTTACGAAAAACTACTTATGTAATTGATATGTTGAGTTTTTCCAAAATTTAAAGCCGTTATTTTCAATAAAGCTCTTGTTATTAGAAAAATGTAATTGTCTCTATGTAGATCTTTCGATATTTTGATAGAGCCGGCCAGAACGCCAAAAATCCAGTTTTCGTGACTTTTTTCGTATAAAAGTGAGAGGGCTCTTAATCGGATAAAATAATACCCAACTACTATAAATAAAATGTTTATAACGTGCCATCGAAATACGCAAAACCTAATAAAGGCCACGAAGTGCGAGTCGGGCTCGCGCACGAAGGGTTCCTTGCCACCATATAAATTGTTAACTACTAAAGTACAAAAAAGTAGTGCAAAAAGACATCATGCTCAGGCGGTCACCCATCCAAGTACCGACCGCGCCCGACGTTGCTTAACTTCGGTGATCGTACGAGAACCGGTGGTAATTAGAAATTTGTCACCGACTCGCACTTGGCCATTATTTATTATTTGTTGTTATACTTTATAGTGTGTACTATAATCATGCCAAGTTTGACGCTTGTACGTATTACCATTTTTACATAAGAACTAATACAAAAATACGTAAAAAAAATACGTTTGTTGTTTTGGGACTCCCCCTTTCGTTTTTACTTTTTTATTATATTTCTTGATGTTATTATGTGAAAATTTCAACTGGCTATCTATTACAGTTCTAAAGATAGAGCCGTTTAAAGCTAGGACAGACGGACGGACAGACAGACAGACAGACAGACATCATTGGCTTAGTAATAGGGTCCCGTTTTTACCTTTTGGGTACAGAACCCCAAAAAAAATCTACAGTGCAAGTACCGTTCTCTATCGATCGTCAAATTCGATAAAAAGATATATCGAGCCATATCGTGCCATAATGATCATAGTGAGTAATCAAATGCCATTTTAATGAAATTGTCGAACTCAACTGTCAAATTTGACTATCGATAATGAACGGTCCCGGGACTGCAATAAATATACAACTATTTATTGCAGTTACAAATATCAATGTATTATTTATAATAATCAAAGATTTTCTATAATAATATAGGTAACTAAAAATGTTGTTTTTTTTTTAATACAATTTTCATATGTAATGCCGTACCTACTCATACGCACAGCGCAAACGATGAAGTTTCAAAAAATACCTACCTAATATGCAGTTTCATTTCAAAATAATGGAGAGATGAGTAAACAAGGATAAATTTAAAAAACATAAAAACCGCCTATAAAAGTGCAAATAATCTTCAAATGGCTGAACAGATTTTCATGAATCATACCTAAGAACACTCTCGATTATCCTTTCAAACAAAATCGGTCCAGCAGTTTGGGAGCTACGATGCCACAGACAGACACACAAAAGATACCCTGATACAAACGTTAAACTTATAGCACCCCTCTTTTTGCGTCGGGGGTTAAGAGAGCTAATTAACAGCACCTGTCAACACGTTCTTATTTTTAAAAAACGGCTAAGTGCAAGTCGGGATCGCGCATTGAGGGTATCACCAAAAAATACAATAATTAACAATTTAAAAAACCGACTTCATAAATAATAAAATATGGTATTTCGGTGAGACGAATGATAAGGTCGTCTAAGTAAGAAAGACCTATGTACCTAATAATGTTTTTATTATAAAAAGTTAGGACCTAAGTCCATAATGGCAAGGCCAGGGTGGATTCTGGCGCGCTCAAGATTATCTTCGTCACTGTCTCTCATCAGTAATATCATGAGAGTTGAGAGGGATCCTGATACCTATAATACAGGTATCTGTAAACCTTAAAAAAATCTTACTAATTAAGGCCGCACTCACCGGCCATTTTCGCTTTGGCACATTTATAATTATTATTATTAATATTTTATTGAAATTCTTATTATTTAACTAATGTAATGTAATTTTCATGATTTAATTAATGTAATTGCTGTAACCGTTTTAATTAAATTAAATAAATAAATAAATAACATTATTTAAAGAAGATAAAAATTCGCAAGTAGATACCTACGATTTAAAAAAACTATTGTGCACTCATAACATTGCAAACAACACGTTTGCAATATAATAAATGTTGCAATGTCTAAACCATAAAACAAAGTATTTCTATGATGATTTTTAATTTTCTTGTATTAATTTAACGGAATAAATTTAAAAAAACATCTCCGCCAAATTGTCCCTAAAATAGAGCTTAATCGTTTCTTTAATTCTTATATACTCAGTGATTTCTTATCTTAAAAAATGTTGAAAATCTGCGAAAGAGAGCTCTGCCTAGTGAGCGCGGCCTTAAGTATTATTATTGTATAATATTTTAAAATAATAGAATTCAATGTTGTGATTACATACTTACTCTACGGTTAGCTCGTACCTACATTTAAAGTAGACAATATTTATTTAGCATAAACATAATTCTGTCCTAAAATACTAATTATGTAGGTAAAGAATGAGATGTGAGACTGGATTTACAAAAATAAATCATCACTGAAGGATCTGGGTATTATTGATTTTATTTTAACTTCTATTAAAAATGGTCACAAAATAAATATTGCACTTAAAAGAGAACAATGAAATTAAATAAATATTTAACTTAGGACTTTTTAATCGCGTCTCGTGTAATTGTGCACTATAAAAATGACTGTATGAGGCTGAGACTAAGTCTAACAAGGGAGATATATATATAATAATAATTATAAGTGCATAATTATCGTTTGTGTTCAAATGACTCCATTTTTCATTCTGGCGCTAACGTGGTAATGTCGCTTCATTGTATTATTTTCCTAAACTTGTGTATTTTCTTTCGAATAATAAAGGTGGATTATTATTTATAAAGTATTCGTGAATGTGCTCGATTGTGGGTAAGTGATATAATGGAGTAAAACGTGTATTTTCATATAGATTCCGAAACTCCGTAAAAGCCTTAGTCCGTAATTGCTTCACTACTTTATTGGGGCATAAAATACGGAAGACAAGGCAGTATGTCCTGATATGGTTTAGCCTGCCCAGCAATGGGCGAAAACATAAAAAAACATTAGGCTGTCAACTGTCAGTAAACTCATTTTCAACAGTTGTCAACTGTCATTGTGTCAGTGTCATCGTCAGTCAGTGATTCATTAGGTATTAGATCTGTGATCTCAGACTATAGGATTCATTCATTCAAGATTTAATTTCATTCCATTATCCATAACATAAATAGATTGTATTCTCTTTGATAAATAGGCTTTTTCATTTTAGCGCGAAAGCCAAATAGACAGAAAATAAAAAGGTGATACGAACGAATTACGAACCGTTATTTACAAACAGAGCTGTAAAATAACCATACGTTTATCCAATTTATTAACATAACTACTTTGACGAATAGAAAATCTTTGCATAACTAAGTATTGTACATTTATAAGTATTTTTTTAAATAAGATATCAAGTACACACCGATTGCAGAATGCCGCAGCTGTTTCAAGTTTTGAGGTGCTACAAATGTTCAGTTTTTCAGGTAAACACATCTTTTATAATTTAAAGTAGCTCACAGACGAGATGAATTCAACCAAACCCGTCTCGTCTTTGGTTGACGGACCGCCGTCCAACCAACGGGAGAGAAGGGATTTTTTTTTCTTTCCCTCGTGTTGGTCAGACAGCGGTTCGTCAACCAAATCCACACGTCTGTTAGCACTATTAGGAATGGACTAGTACCTAGGTAACCTACGTTACTTTCATCTCTCGTATAACGTAAACTTGCTGTAGGTAGTATTTGACGATGAACAATTACCTATATAATCAAAGGCATTACAGCAAGTTCACACTCATGCATGCCTGAGCGACCTGAGCGTTGCATCCTGGTTGGATGTGTAGTATAATAGTGCTAACAGACGTATGGATTTGGTTGACCTCAACCGCTGTCTGACTAACCGGAGAGAAAGATTTATAGATTTATTCTCACTCTTTCTCTCCAGTTGGTTGGTTGACGTACTATAGGCATAATGTAACCAGAAATAAGATGTATATTTTATGTCTGTGGTCTGGTTTGTTTGTGACCAGTTGGTGACCAGCAATAACATAAACATTGCTGCACCCTTTATATTACACAATGTACCTACTCTAAATCTACATTTTTAGAAGAAAGTGTACATACCTATTTGCAATGAAGAATGAAATGCAACACTACACTTATTTAAACTAGGTTGCTAGCTGCGTGCGCCCCGTAGTTTTACCCGCGTGGAAATTCCCGCACGAACAAAGTACTTACACATTTTGCTAGGTTAAAAATTAGGAAGCCATAGGAGGCTTCAACACTCTTGTTCTCTATGCAAAAATAAAACATGTTGATCACTCTCTCTCCGTTGCTGCGTGAAAGAGGAACAAACAAACAAACACATTTTCACATTTATAATTTTAATGTAATTATGATAATTATTACGATTCTGATGATATCACAAAATTCACAATGTACCTAGTTCGATCTTTTAGTTATATTTATAGACAAACCAACTTATCCAATCTTATTGAAGATTGGTAAGGACTAAGGAGTGTGCAATATGTGGACAGCCATAGGTATTACTCATTATTAATTGACATCAATATAATCACAAGGTACATGCAACTAGTAGGTATTGTTCTTAATTGTTATTTTTTTAGGTACACCAAACTAAAAAATCAATTAAATGGGAATGTAAGTTGTGTGGTGAAAAACAGTCTATAAAAAGGCATTACGGAATTGGCACCGGTAAAGACTGTCGACTGCATGTCCAAAGTCTCAATGGCATTAGAGGAGAAATAGATGAGCTAAGCGAATCTTCTGAATTAAACAAAAACAGTGATGAAGAACTTGAAAACTGTACACCCATCACTGAGTTAAATGCTTCAGAAAGTAGAAATACACGTAATGAGAGTAAATGGTCAAATTTTATTGACGAAACAGAGATTTCTAAAGTATCAGAAGTAAATAAAAGCATGTATTTTGGAAACACTGAAGTGGTTTTAGAAGTCCCTGTCAGGAAAAGAAGGAAATTTAAACCTCCTTCATCAACTACTGAGTCAGCCACGATTTTGCCTGAATGTAAACCAAATGAACATGTGTACAGACAAAGAAAAACGCCTGATCTATCTACCGCTAACCACAACACATTTTTCAAGGGCAACCCATTCAAAGTTCAAACAGTTTCGAATTCTGAAGCTCCTGTCAAAGAAATCTGTCCAGAAAAGGAACTCTGCAATCTTACATATAAAATCACAGAGCAAACGATCCAAAATGAAAATCATATAGAAATTAAAACCTATGTTCCTCCAAAAGTGAATAAGAATTCTAAATGGGCAGAGTTTGCCGATGAACCAGATGAAACTTCTTTACCACCTAGCAGAGAAAATTCATTCGAAAATATATCCTCAAGTTTAGAGAACTTAGCAGAAAACATTTCACGGAGTAAAGCAAGCTCACCAGAAAACGTTGCGAAAAATTTATTTACATTATGCGACGAAAGTGAGCTTGATGATGTACTAGAATTTTGAATGGTTGTATGGAGATGTTGATTTTTACATCAAACCTGCATCAACTCATAGTTTTATGTTTGACTACAATCTTGTGATGGGAAGCGATGATGTAATGTGATAAAACATTGGACCATTTACTAAGTACAACCTGATTCCAGGTTCCTGATGCTCATTCCAGGCATCTTTACCATTTTCGACTACAACACCACTTAACATTATGTGAGCTGTGCGTCAAGTGAACATCCACCTAGCCTCTCAACTGTAAATAAATACAGAGCTATAAGGGAAGGGTATGCTAAACCGAGAGGTATTCGTTATTGTCATCATTATGAACAACTTTTACTGTGGTACCATCACTGAAATTGTAAAAAATATATCAGCTGTTCTATATCAACAGTTATTCACACTTGACACGAATATAATATTTTTAAAACTTCTAACGAGCTGATAATGTTCAAATAATATAATATGCTGATAATTTTCTTGAATAAAATCTAAATAACTCTTTAATGAGAGTGAGTATATTGATGCCGTCTCTTTTTTGGTCATGACAATGGCCATAAACTATTGAATGTTTCTGGATAAGACTATAAAAAGTGTAACTTTCATAGGTGACATTCGTGTTAATATAATATATTGAACGAGTGAATCGGTTTTTTCTAGAGCGTGCTCTAGCGTAGTCCGCATCATAGCTTAACATCAGGCGAGATGGAGGTCAAACGCAAGCCAATTATATAGAAACAATAATTTAAAAAAATATCTCGATCTAAGTATATACATATTTGTTCTGACAGCTGCAAATCACTCGTTACATTTTTAAACGTAAGACTATAGCAGGTATCCAATATACTTTAGTGAAATATTCAAAGAAAATGTTAATAATATATGTTTTTTTAAATTTTAAAGCAGCTATCAGAGCTAATAAACGGATAGTAATAGTGGGGTTTTAATAATAATATAATATCCAGCTGGCAATGATATCCCAAAGTGAATAGACTTTCCTAGTAAGTTATATAATTACTACTCTTCTACCTAAATAAAATGAATGGGCGGGCCATAACCTGAACTTGCTCAGTAAAAACGAGGCAAAACTGTTGGACGTATACTTCAACACCTAATTATAACTATGTACAGTAAATTTGTTCCAAAAAATAGATAGCAGTTTTTTTATGTGTATTTACACTTCAGGAAAGCACACGAAGGCATAATTTTGTCAGATGCTTCGTTATCATGTAACAATAGACGCGTGTCGCACTTCCTACGGCTAGAGACAGACTGAAACGAAGTGAGAGCCGGCGCTCATTTTATAATCTTCAAAAATGCGCTTCTTCTGGGCCCGTCCATTCATTTTATTTTGGTCGAAGTTACTACTTACACCTAAATACCTAGTAGGTATGCTCAAATTTAAATTTCTGGAATTGTAATTAAAATGGTATAATTCAAATAAAACAGTCTATTTGTCCTTTATTTTCTTATTACTATCAATACACAATACACATCATAATCATCACATTAGCAACATTTTAATATCACTTTGATGTCTACTAGATAAATAGTGATAGGTACTACAGTACAGACATACCGATACAAACAACATCTACCAATAACATTTAAAATTATATTACTCTTAGAAACATGACGCGTCATATCCAGAATAATCATTAAAGCTTATCGAAGTTATAGTATAGAATAGACAAAGGCCTTAGACTGATCTGTAGATAGTAGTCGGTACAAATCCAAGAAAGATGAAATAATAGATACTATTGTTATTTCATGTTGATAAACGCAAACCATGCAGTGAAATAAAAAAAATTATAAACAAAAAAAAAACCCTTTCATGTGATACCCATATTAATATAGATAAGAAAATTTTGTCCGCCATATTGAATGGTTAGGTTGGTCACTTAGGTTACCAAAGTGACGTCACTAAATTAAGTTAAAAACCTAAGTTAGTTTACCATGCATTCTCATCTAAATTAAACGTACCTATATGCAAAATTTCTCAATCGGTTCGGGATACCTCAGATACCTGTTTTAAAATTTAGTTGCAACATTTGATCCAAACTAACTAGACAAGTTAAATAAAAGCTTGTAATAAGATATACGGAGCACCATTGTAGCTTACATTTGTTCTACTATTATGATGATGACATTTAATGTTTGGTTAGCTTAGTGACGTCATTCTAAATCCAAAATGGCGGACTCCCAAAGATGGCGGAACAGTTATTTTTACGCACCCCCATGAGAAGGGCATCAATTGAAAGGGTTTGCTGAAAAGAATACCAAAAAAAAAATGAAGTCTCCGGTCACACTAAATTCAATATGCCGGACGCCTAAAATCTTGTTTTTAAATTATAATTTTCTAATAATAAAAATTTTCGTACCCACAGATGAAGATCATGGCTTCAAAGCTATGAACAAAAAGCAGTGTAGGTATAGCCACTACAGTGCGACTAACTTATCTGGAGTTGGCCATTTACGGTAACATTATCTGAGTTTTGTTGAGAAAATGCGATGGTAACTCCCGTCACGTTCGCGTCATCATCATCATCAATTACCTCTTAAAACAGGTGACGGTGCGGCCCCAGGATATAACATGACAGCCATTCATTTCTACAGATAAGTTGTCGCTATCCACGAGTGTAAAGCGATTTATTTTTATAAGTTTTATTAGAAAACATGTCAATAAGAAATCTGGATAAAAGAACTTCAGATTTCTCCACAACTCACAAAAATATCATCATAAAACTTTTTACCACAATATGGGCAAATCAGTAGAAAAGACACAAAGACAAGACTTACAGATGTAATAGTATTGAATACATTTAGAATACATTGAGGAAGCCCTACTAGATTCGATGCACGGTGCTTGAATAACTTCATAATAACAAAGTACCTAAATACTCCTAGTTATTACAATAATCACAATATTATGACTGTATTAACGCCTACACCTACAATGGGTTGGCCTTGGTCGGTTGAAACTTTACAGATGGCGCTGGCACAGATAACCTTTATATAGTTTTTTATATTGGCGAAATTCCTATTTTCAAAAGGTAGTCCCCACTTTAACAGTTGCCAAACCTATTTTAAAGACAAGTTTGCGTTCTTAAGCTTTGTGAACGATATTCAGGGCGTCTTGTATTGGAATTACGTTTAGGTTCCAATCTTCCAATACGGTACCCTAGGTCTAGGTAAATTTAACAAATCCTGCGGAATTCTAGGAATGAACGTTTCTTAGACCGGTTTTTAAAGTGGAAGTTTGCCGGTTTAGCTACAAGTACAAAAAAAACTGTTAGTGTAAGCTAAATTTGCCGCCATAAGTGAAACATTCCACCTACTTGGCATAATAATAAAATGTGACAGCGCTGCGACCATAGGCCTAAATCTTTTCAACAAACTCTAGGTGCGCTTTTCTCACTTGTCACTTGGTTCTTATGGGTTTATACCATGTTAGTTTACACTTTTGTGCAAGTTAGAAAAACTTGTATTGGTATGTTTCCGATTGAGCAGTGTCTGCAATTTTTTTCTCAGTATTTGTATTTAAGACTAGAATGACATCATGTGTCTTCGCCGGTGTAATTCTCTGGCTCTTGCGTACCGCCTTCCGTAACTGTTCCATCGCCAGGATCTGGAAAAAAAAATGTATCCTTGAATAAGGTGTTAGAAAACGAATGTATAGTTTGATATACATATCACTTTTTTATCAAGTGTATCCTTTGCGAAATATGGCCCGCCAAAGTGGCAAAAAGTTGGTACCCGCATTTCTAAACTTTTAGACATACTTAGAAACTTGTAACTTGCCATAGGTCATATTAAAAAACTTTATTCAAAGTTATTTATTTCAAAAACTTTAGGATTTAAACTTTTAAGAGTTGGGATGATACTTGTGCAATAATAATTTGCCTGTTCACCGAGCTTCGTTTGATCGAAATTTTTGTAACTACCAATTACTGAACTATGAATGTGACCACAAATATATATTATGGCTTTGGTTACGGAACCCAACGTATACCTACGTGTCTCGACAGTCGACACGTTATTGGAAAGTTATTAAGTTTTAGTACTCCCAAAGTTGTGTGAAAATTAGGTGCTGCTTCGTTTTTCGTTACTGTCCATATCGCACATCTGTTTTTTTGAGTCTCTTAATTGTATGGCAACACATACCTATCATTATATCCACTGCTGTAATCCCCTCTGACCATGTGGTCTGTATCAAACCGCCTCCCGGCAATCGTGCCTTCATGGGTTGCTGCAAAATAAATAGGAAAGTCACCTGAAGTTCGAAAGATCGAGTTCTATTTGGTACCTACCACTATTTGAGTTTTGATATTGACATTGCTACTGTCATGAATAAGCGTGGCGCATCGCGCGCAAGACTTGCTCGATTCATCACTTAGTTTAAAAAATACTTTGTGTATACGCTTTTCGTCAAATTTAGTCTACGGCTACCCTCCATTTTACTCATCCAAACACAGTACTGAAGTCGTTGCTGCTTTATTTACCGTGTGGATTAGAATGTGAGAATCTCCGACATGAAGCTCCTCTACATCCAAGGAGCTGTTGCAGCTGGTGGTGGAAATATTCCCTCTCCGCCGTTGTCAGATATTTCACTCTGTTTTGCGTTTCGAAAGGATCTGGAAGGCGAAAGATAAAAATTCAACAAAGATAATATAATAAAATTACGATTTGGTTTATTGATGCATGATTTCTTCCTTCGTTACCCGTGCTACTATACCAGTCTTAGAATAACTACTCAGAGAAGGTAAGTTTCCAAACAACGCCTTCTCAAAACGTAAGCTACAAATTCGCTTTGTAGCTTACGTTTCGATTGGTGTTTTAAACGATCTAAGCAAGAAAATTAATGGATTACCTGTGGAATGTCACACCATAACTCTTATGCTGCTTTTCTGATTTGTTGTGGTACGATTTCACCGCGCAAATTGTCATAGTAAAAAATTTATATTTTTTTTGGAGCCATATATGACACCATTTGAATGGCTTAAATCTTGCGAATGTACTTGGTTTCTTTGTGTAGTTATTCTAAGCTACCAGTAGTGACACGGGTAATTGTTTGTTTTCCGTGCTAGTTACTACTAACTACTCCAGAAGTAATTTACGTAATGAGAAGTTTTACAAGATTTTATGAAAGATTGATTGGTCACGAATCATTGAGATACAATACATAGGAATTATATCACGATGTCACGAATTTAATAACCTCGAGTTCTCTAATCGAGAAGCAGTTGTCAGAGCAAAAAAATGCTAAGAAACTTACCGATCCTCAAATTGTAGTAAGTGACGAGTCCAGTAATAAATTCGCAATACAACAAATTATGTGTCGCGTTAATGGTTCTGACGCAGTTGTATGTGTTGTTGGATGTGCTCATACAAAAACAGAACGGCCCCGCAGTCCAGAAGGGAGCGGTGCGCCAGTGTTCATTGTCGTGCCGGTAGCAATTCATGCGCTCCGATTCGCACAGTTTTTCTAGTTCAGCCTGGAAGAAAAGTTGATGCTATGTATAAATAAATAGTTATTTGTGTAACAATCAAAGTAATATTTTGTTCGTCGATGCTGTTATTTTGAATCCAGAGCGAAGCAAAGGATTCTATAGTAGAATGCCAAGTACAGCGACAAATTCAATATAGAGTGTTTTTCGTGAAAGAAGTCCCACGGCAAACAGCGGAACTAAATTTCCATTCTGTAGTTGTCAGGTGTTGTTACTGTGTTTGGACGCTAGTAAGATTTTTATTAATTTGCCATCGTTCAAGAGTCGTGTACGATGCCTAAGGTTGTTAAAAGTGGTGCTCGAGAAATGATACTGATAGTGGTTGATACACGATGACAGCGCCGCGTCTGGGGGACTTCTTTCATGAAAAGCACTTTACGCCGCCGATAACAAAGTATTTTGGCTCCGAGTTATATATACAATTTTTCATCACTACCCATGAGAAAAAGAAAAAAAACCCCGGGTAATAATATTACTTTACTCTATGGAAAAAGCCTACGAGTACTTACCTAAATACTTAGTACCTATGAATTAATATATCACTGTTATTACTTAAACTCATTTTCAACATTACATTTTTGTTGCTATCACTGTACCAAGCCCAAGTTCGGTCGTGCATCAACTGCTGCTCTCACTTTTGGGATGGATCAGCTAAGTACCAGCTTGAGACATTGGAGTCTATAGAGAAACGTGCCAAGCAGCTCATCAGCAACGAATCCTTAGTTCGGACTAAGCTTTTTAGTCTTGAGCATCGACGTAAAGGTGCAATTCTACCGTTTTTTTTTTTGTTTTTTTTTTTAAATCGGATACATTTCAGAGAGTGCATCTGATCTACATGATCTAATTCCCTCCTGCCTATTTTTCTATAGGACTGCCAGAGCGGGCACGAAAAATCGTCGTCGCTTTATGGTTGATATTCCGAAAACCCGTACGAAGCGCTTTGATTCCACATTTATTGTGCGAACTGCTATACTGTGGAATGCGCTGCCTTAATGGGTTCCCCGATAGTTACAATCTGGGTGTCTTCAAATCACGAGTGAATCGGTTTCTTCTTGGCAAGTGTGCTCCATCGTAGACCACATAATCGCTTAACATCAGGCGAGATGGAAATCAAAGGCAAGCCTGTTGTTTATTAAAAATAAAAAACATCAATTATTATTTGCAATAACTCAGCTAAAACTTCTGAGATAAAAGAAAGAAAAATGCAAAGACGTATAAAGGTCATTGTTAAAAACCCATGGAAAAATGCATATGACAGTTATTTTTCCAGCGCGCTTTGCCGCCAAAATCTAAGCGGCTAATAACTTCTTCATACATTGTATTCGACCTCTTTGGTTAACTTCACATAAGTATTAACCAACTTCTTAATATTATAATACAAACTCCTTGCTAACCAATCACAAAAATGAGTTTATCACCATAAAGAATTTAATGTCAGTTTACCCCGACGATAAAACATTATGACAATAGACAATATTTTATGCGCAATTTTTTTTTTTTTTTTTTTGCGCCGTGCTTCGCATGATGTTAGACACCTTTCCCGCTAGGTGGCTCTGTTAGTATCATTCACGCCATTTAGGACTAAGATATTTTTACCTTTATTTTGTATTACACCATTTCATCATCATCAACCGGAAGACGTCCACTGCTGAACATAGGCCTCCCCCTTTTACCTCCACACTGAACAACAGCCTGATAAAAAGAATAAAGAGTTTATTTATCTATCTATCTGCCTTTTGCATCCACTGGATGCCCGCGACTCACAATGGCGTCGGTCCATCTAGTGGGAGGCCTCCCTACGCTGCGTCTTCCGGTTCGTGGTCTCCACTCCGGAACCTTTCTTCCCCATCGGTTATCGGTTACACCATTTACACCTCACTGATTTAGGAGTTCCACTTTCCACCTCGTGATCCTCATCAGATCAGTTCGATGATACCAAATTATTGCAGTCATTTGAATTAGGTACATATTCTTGCAAAGTTTCAAATCGAGTCGTAATGTTAAAGTCGACTTCTAAAATATGATTGTAGGTATTCTAAGTTTGATAATTACAAGTGCAGATTAGCTTCACTTGTAATTATCTAACTTACAATACTTAGACGCTTTATATTAATAAAGCGTGTAAAAACATACTTAAAACGATAAAGTTTGACAATTTTTTTTTGCAGTCTAGGTAGTTGTAAAACACATCTTACCCTTTTCTTGGCTTTCCTTAACTTTTTACGCAACATCAGGGCTTTTCGCTTGCGTTGTTCCTCTCTCGCTCTTTGAGCTGCTTCTATGAAGCTATTTCCGGAACCTTTTATTTTTCTGCAAAAATGCACGAATTACAAAAATGTAATAACTATGATAATCCATTTTCAAATAAATGTTCGTAACTTTACTGACCTGCCTTCTTCGCAGTAGCAAATGTGCTTATCTTCATTCTGAATGAAAAGTGGATGCAGTCTCCTCTGGAATACATCAGCTGGCTTATCAAAGATTCCCAACGATATTGGAGTTCCTTTATTTGGATTAATTTGCTCATAATCTGAAGCATCCAACCTTGCTGGACCTAAGTTTGTTGTTAGCAAATGTTTGGCTGTTATGTGAACAAGCCTAGTGGTACGTTCTAAAGGTTTACTAGTTGTGCTTTCGGGTTCAGTATTTGTTTTAGTTGAAGATCCGTCTGTGGCTATATATTTGTTAATCTCAGTGCTGTAATATTGTAAGCCTTGAGTTATGTGTTCTGTTATCAGTGAGTCTGTAGTTTCTTGAATAGGCCTTTTGGTAATAGCAATGTGCTTAGTAAATTCTGTTGCTGCGGTGTCAGTTGTAGACAAAGGATTGAATATGGTACTGGTATCTTCCAAACTGTTTTGATCAAAATAATTATTCTTTTCTATAACTATTGTGGTCATTTGTGGTTTAGGCAGTTCTATATTGAGTACGGTTGTTACATTTTCCACCGCAGCACTAATGGCACTACTAATAACATTTGGCGTAGTAGCTTCATTTCTTGTAGCATTTTTGACTTGCATATCAAAAACGTCTTCTTTGGTTTTAGCGTTCACAGTTGGAATCGTGTATTCATTAAACTGTCTTATTCTTTTATCTAGAGTTGTCGAATTTCTATGTTTAGGTTTAATTTTGTGCAGACGACCCTTTCTTAAATGTTCTTTTGAAGTGTTATGCTCATGTGATACATTTTTACTAAAGAGATTGTTGTTCATAAAAGTAGAATGAGGCGTTTGTGTTTCTACAACTACAGGTTTAGCTGTTTTCAAATGCCTCTTTATTTCTTTCAAATCTTCAAGTTTAGTTCGTAGTTCTCTTATTTGATCTTCTAAGCTAAGCCTGTTTGTGTGCCAAGCTTTTAAATCATTATAAATAACTTGCGAGCAATTTACTCTACCATTCTTTTCTATTTTACATTCTAGCGATGACTCGTTAGTATTAGTAATTGCCTCATTTTTGTGCTGTTTATGTTGTTTATTGTGATTCCAATGCTGAGCCCTACGCTTCACTCTTTTATGGTCTATATTATCTTTGGTTTTTTCATAAGCCTCCAAGAATGCTTCCGTTTCTTCAATAAGTTTGTCTATTTTATCTTTTGTTTCTCTACTTTCAAACTCACTGACTGGTTCGTTTTTGAAACTAAGATGCCCAATGCTAGGGTTCTCTTTGAGAATGCTGTCAACTGTGTTGGGTTCAAAAACGTCGTTATCTATAGATCTACGTGTTCTCGTACTGTTTTCTTTTATTTCTTTACTAGCTTCGACTGGTCGTCTAGCTATATTGCCGTCTGTTTCTAGTCTGGTATAAACGAGACCACTTGGAGTGAAACAAGCACATTTCTTAGTGCTCATCTTTGGTAGTACCAGATTCAGATCTGTCTAAAAAATATTAGCTATTAGTTATTAGAGCTTTTAAAAATGCGTTTAAGGAATATCTTAACTTTATCTTATTAATAATAATATTGTTACAGATAAAGCTGATATCGCAAATGCTTTTGAATCGTACTTTGCTAATATACCAATAGAGACAACAAAACACATCAAATCCTCACCATTACTAGCAGAAGAAATGTTAAAGGAAAATGTTGATATTCCTACAACCAAATTTACTTTCCATGAAATTACTGCACATACTATCATAAAAACTTTTAAAGATATAAAAATTAAGAAAACAGAAGATCTATGGGGCTTATCAGTAAAGGTAGTTGAAAGCTTAGTCGTAAGGATTGCCCCTTACCTTGCCTCATTATTCAATTCAAGCGTAAAAAATGGTATATTTCCAAATTTAATGAAACATAGCAAAGTTGTGCCTTTGTTTAAATCCGGTGAAAAAGAAAATCCCGGAAATTACAGACCAGTATCGATATTACCCTGTATTAGCAAAATATTCGAGAAACTCATGCTAAACCAACTTGTATCATATTTTAACCTAAACAACTTATTAAATAATCACCAATTCGGTTTTACGAAAGGAAAATCAACTACTGGTGCAGGGGTCATGTTATTAACTAAGTATATAATTGAAGCATGGGAGGATTGGCATGATGCTATAGGTGTGTTTTGTGATTTGTCAAAGGCATTTGACTGTGTTCATCACCAAACTCTTTTGAATAAATTGTCATTTTACGGGGTTACTGGATCAGCTTTGGAACTCATTTCTACATATCTGAAAGACCGTGTACAAATTGTAGAAATTGATGGAGTGAAATCACAAGGTTCTCCTATAAAAATTGGAGTACCTCAGGGATCCATCCTTGGACCTTTTCTTTTTTTAATCTATGTGAATGATCTCCCCTATATGATTCAGAAAATAATGAATACCGAAATTGTACTCTTTGCTGATGATACCTCACTCTTATTCAAATCAAAGAGAGGACTTACAGATGTATCTTTTATAAATGAAATTCTGAAAAGTTTGTGTAATTGGTTTGATGCGAATAATTTAGTCTTAAACCCTGCAAAAACAAAATGCATAAAATTTTCTCTTCCTAACGTACGAAACACCAATCTAAAAATTGCACTGAAAGACGAAACAATTAAACCAGTGGATGATACAGTATTTTTAGGCATCACAGTAGATTCCAAGCTCCAATGGGGTCCACATATTAACAAACTGGCAGGCAAACTTAGTTCGGCTGCCCATGCAGTTCGCCAAATAAGAAAATTAGCAGATGTAGCGACTGCTAGGCTTGTATACTTTGGATACTTCCATAGCGTGATGTCGTATGGAATATTATTATGGGGATCGGCCGCGGACGTAGATACAATTTTTATATTGCAAAAAAGAGCAATTCGTGCTATTTATAATTTAAGACCTAGGATATCACTGAGACAGAAATTTAAAACTATAAATATCTTAACCATGCCATCTCTTTACATCTACGAATGTATTATGTATGCCAGAAAGAATCTATGTAGCACTAATAAAAAGCCTGAAGCCTCACACTATAAACACAGACTCTTATTTCCTAGGTGTAGGCTTCAAAAAACAAACAAATCCTTTCTTAGAAACAGTGTGCGCTTTTACAATGTCATTCCAGAACAGCTAATAGGTCTCAGCGAAAGTAAATTTAAAAATACTATTAAGAATTATTTGATGAGCCAAGCATACTACTCTGAAGATATGTTCATTAAAGACAGAGTACAATGGAAAAAATCTGTATCAAAATCTTTACAGAAGAATTTGCCTTTAGAATTAGAATAATAGCCGACATAGCTTTCAATTTCAATTGTCACTCAATACTTAATGTAATGTACTTAATTATTATGTACTTAATGTATTTTTTTCAATTTTTATTTTTATTTATCTTACAAAGCCTCTTTACAGCTGCAAAATTATTGACAAGGCCATTTTAAAGCCGATAATGTGTACCTATCTATACTAATATTATAAAGAGGAAGGATGTAATTGTTTGTTTGTTTGTTTGCATTGAATGGGCTCCGAAACTGCTGAACCGATTTGAGGCGTTCTTTCACTGTTGGGAAGCTGCACTATCCCCGGATAAAAAAGGCTATATTATATTTTCAAAAAAAAAATTGGGATCCTTACTAAAACTCCAATAATGTAACCCAAGGTGTAAAAAATATGATTTGTAATTTTGACTTTGCGTGTCAACGTCTGTCAGGTCTGCTAGTATTGTATAATTGTGTCATTTTAATTTTAAATTGTGATTTTTATCCTGTAAATGACGTCGTCAAGTGTATATTAGTTATACCTAAGACCCGAAATAAATGAATTGAATTGAATTGAATTGAATCCTTTAGTGATCATTTACCTCATTTCGACACTTATGTTTTCTCCATCTACCGTTGACGAGGACGCATTTCCATTTTTTCCCAGGAGAGCAAGGCGCCCGAAGTTCCGCCTTAGAGCAGTCAGCTGCGATACGAGCCGCTTTGCCGTCCACCATCGCCATGTCGGAGATTTCTGAGACAATGGAGTTACTTTGAGGTGATTGTTTGATTCAAAAATATCTTTGAATTGATGCAATATCGAAACATACAAAGAAATTAGTATTTATAAACTATTAGAAAAAAAATAAGAATTGCTTTCCCGGCCAAATGGAAAAACGGATGGTCTAAGAGTTAAAAGAAAAAAAAATACCAGGTTATTCAAGTAAAGTAAGTTTACTTACGATCAAATAATTTGTTCTCAGTTGGAGTAAGGTAATTCGGCTGGTTATTTATACCGTCTTCTACTTCCAAAGCTTTCTCCAAACTCGCTTCCAGAATGGGATTGTGGCTCTCGTTACTCAATAGCGGTTCTGACGTCTTTTTGGTTTCGCTACCGTCTGTTTCGGAACTTTCCTGTGATTAAGTTATTAAAATGACATTAGCTTCTGACGATTGTTCCTCTTCGTCTCAACCTTAGCCCACAATATAATTATGATAGTGGCTAGACCTCAGTTAGATGACTGTCTGCTTGGTCATGCCTCTATTACTAAATTTTTGCTCATAATATTTTTAATTGAATAATTTATAATTTAATTTGACTTACATACACATATAAGTTTATATACATCGTTGTAGAAAGTGTATTGGAGAAGTTTGACTTGTAACTATGGAGTTATTAATAAATTATTGTATTGTATTCATTACACTTACTCATGAACAATAATTCCGAAATTTTCCACTTTTGCATGTTACTTCTTAACTAACCTCATCGTCATCCTCATCTTCCGGCTCCAAGAAGTCATCATCATCAGTGTCCTCATCAAAGTCTCCACTCTCGTTGGAGTGAGGACTAGCCGTGGTGACGCGGTCTTCATTCATTTCACGACTATATTTATTTTCGCGCCGGTGGAGCCCAGGCATTTCACGGCGACCGGAACTGCAAATAATAGACAGCTTGTTAGTTTATTTTAGGGCTGACCTCTTAATTGACCAATACGAAAGAAGAAAGACAATCCCCCAAAAAAGAAATAGTTTTTTTAACATTAAACTGACCTCTCAACGAGAAAAGTATCAGGCCAGTGCATTGCCGCCTGCCGCCTCCTTCGTGGCTGCAGTAGCGGCAGTAACGAACGCCCGTCCATGTGCGCTGGGGGTACTACCCCGCCCATGTCCAGGAACGTCGGTGCCAGGTCGATGTTAAGAACTATGTCATCGACGCTGCAAACAAAATGACATGATCAATTTGTATAAAAAAGTTTGATTTATTAATGTTGATACGATAGCAGTGCCGAAAACGTGCTTAAAGTCTCTTCGCAGGAATTTTTGTAGATTTTTGTTTCTTGTACATGGTTATAAGATCCCGAAAAATCTCAGACATTGTCTCATTAGATAGCGGTTTAGTTAGAATCCCAATGGTCTCACCAGCTAAACTACTAGAAATATTTTTTGCTTATTTTCCTGTCTTTTTTGCTAGCCTATATTGTCCCATTGCTGGGACAAGGCATCGATCCTACTTACCTCTAAAATTACCAGGTATCAGGTATTTAATTTGTAACTGATATTTACTTACACAGTGCCAGGTTCAACGCCAGGCCCTCTCACGAGAAAAGGCACCCTTATATCGAACTCGAAGGGAAAACTCTTTCCCTTGACCAGCCCGAACTGCCCGAGATGATACCCGTGATCGGATGTGTAGACCAAGTAGGTGTTGTCGAGCTCTCCTAGTGCTTTCAGCTCTTGGTAGACACGCTCTACAGCCTAGAAATATTTATAAAAAAAAACTCGTAAATGTTACATAATATTTTAATACACAATCCTTTTTAACTAAATTCGGAATAATTTTGGGGCTAATGTTTGATGAAACTTTGTGTAAAGAGTAACTGACATTGTAAGTGGACATTGTCATTGATTCTGATTTACTCTAAACTAAACTAAATTTGACAACTCTAAAATTGTTGCCATCTCTCACATATTAAAATGAAAAGAGAGGCAGATAATTTTAGTCCTGTCAGATTGGTTTAGTTTATGTTGAGTGGTATGACAGAATCAACGCCATTAACGATGCTTTTAAGAAATTTTAATGTTTACATACCTAATAAATAAATACTGAAAGTACCCTCGCCCATGCTTCTATCATTAATAAGTATCATCCGCTCGAAAATTTGGTTTAATGATATCATGATATACAATAGGATCCATCCCATCAATGTTTTAGAGAATCTTGGATGAAGCATTTGGCACAAAAAAGTGGACGTAGGCATAACGTCTCAGAGTTAAGATCTCAACGCGTGCCACGAACGTTCAAGGTCTCGTTTGCCGGTTCTATTCAGACACGTCGCACGCGCATCATTACTCTCGGGCGTTTCATTTGACTAAGATTTTTAAAAGCTTATGATGATGAACTGTTTCAACTTAAAGGCTGAGTTACCATATCGACGCTCTGCAGAGTCTGCAGTCGCTTGGTCATCAACAGGTCCGTGAATTGGCGGTGAATGGGCTTCATCTTGTCCGTGACGCGCAGTATCCATTGCTTGTCCGGGTTGGGCGCCATGTCGTATGTTGGAGTGCTAGAAACAATAAGAATCGGTTAGGCCTGTTTAGATATTCATGTTATGTAGCCTACGTATAATTGAGTTTATCTTACTAGCTAATATGTGTTAAGATCGTGCTCCACCTTTGACCGCATCGTCGATTTCCATCAGGTAAGATCGTGGTCAAACATTAGCCTAGTTCAATGTACAGGCAAGTTTTCACTGCATTAGTTTTATTGAATTTGAAACTAATCAAATTAAAGAAGAAGTTAATTCCCATGTCATATAAATAAAATGTGTGTAAACCACGTCAGTTTCCATAATCAAATTAAAGAAGTTTTCTTTAAGTGCTTCGAGTTTGAGGGTAGATACGCAAATATAACATTTGTAAATTAAATAACTGACGTGATTTGTTACAATACACTATTAGTACTTACCTAAGTAATCTATCTTCTATTCCATAGATAAGTAGGAACATGAGTCATGTTTTAAACAACAAAACACTCAACATGATGGTCTTATTTCCATTAACTTTGTCATTGTTTTTATACGTTTACCTACCTACATACCGCTTTGTTTCGACGTGTAAAACACCGCTTACTTTATCTTTACGGTGTCATCTACTTCCAAGCTTGGGTATTAATGAGCCCTGTAAGGTGTATGCGGAACACCTGTATCCTCCATATTTGGGGTCTGTATTTATGTTCATGACAAGACCAAGTCGTTTGAGTGCGAAGCTTTAAGCGCTTCTGTGTTTATGATATTGAGGTGCTAAATTCCAAAGATTTCACCTCTGTGCGTTAAATTTGTTCTCGTACTTTCAAAATTAGCTAAGTAATTATGTTACTATTGTGACACAATATAACGAATGCTAATTTAGTTTCTTAGTCTTGCTTTCTTATTTTCAGTTTTAAATTTACATTGAAAAGAATACAAACAGAAACGGGTTGACTTTTTCACGAATACGAATGTTTGAAACCGCCTGTGATGCAAGGAGGTGCCAAGAAGAGACCGGCTTTCTAGATATTATACCTACCAACCTTCTAAACGTCTTGCAAAATCCCTCTAGTACCCTACAGCAGTTTCACAAATAGGCAAGTAGCTACTTTCTCAGTCGGAAGGTCTCATTAAGATTTCAGATAGGCAAACGCTATTGAGGCACCTACACACGGACCGAGACGGAGGAAATTGCCATGCAAGAACTCCCTTATCGATAATAACTATCTAGATACGGGATAGCGCACCCATTTCAAGCGTAAGCTTAGGCGTCCTGGAAAATTGACACACTTGTCTCTGAGATTGATCTGGTACCTAAACTGGGAAAGGTAGTTTGTTATTCAATCATTGCATTCGTTGGCAATCTTGTAGTTGAAATGTGTGAATGCCAGACCGAGATTATTGAGATAGAAAATCCTCGTTGCATTATTTCCTGGTTCATCGAAGTTTATTTCGATGTATATCTACCATTGTTGTTTATAGCTAGTTTTGTAATTTTTCTTTAAAAATACTATATTTACTATGTTTTTCCTATATTTTCTTTAAGATCGAGCTCTGTCAATTTATAATCTCATCCTCATCATCATTATTATCCTTATTTGATGTTACATACGATATATCAAATTAGTAATCATAGAATTGTATTTGGATATGCATAATCTAACTTTCAAAACTTTGTTTTCAATTTGCGACACTTAACAAGTACAAATTTTTTGCGTGTTTCACTTGTGGGAACATTTTTCAAGTTTCGAAATTCTTAATCTCATCCAAAGGGCCATTAGAGTGCGCGCACATATTTTAAATTCGCATTGTCAGAGACCCCCGGGACAGGTTTGGCGACCACACAGTACGCCGGCGGATGAATATTTAATCGGGTACCGCCGTGGGTGATGGGTCGGTGGGGAGGGGATTTTGACCCTTTTTGACATGGTACAATGTAGTACCTACAATTCGGTATGTAACGTTTTTATTTTTTATTTAATTATATTTATATTTTTGTAGATTAGGTTATTTAAAGAAACTAATTTCAATATTTTTGTTTTCTGTTTAGTTGTTCTTTATTTTATTATATTTTATTAATACATTGAATCCTATGACGTCACAGGGTAGCACAAAATGTCATTGCGTTGAGGAGTCAAGGAAAGCCTGCGAGTAAATAATAAACCGACCAAGTGCGAGTTGGGCTCGCGCACTGAGTGCGAACGCGCGCGCTCGCTGTATTTTGTGGTGGTACGGAACCGAGCCCGACTCGCACTTGGCCGCTTTATTTATAAATTCATCCTTGACCCAACGTACAATCCAGAGAAAATTTTGATGGCAACTAAGAGTGGAGGTCGTACTAGCCGCCCTTTGTTTGAGTTATAAAATTAAACCTGTTGCGATTGCGATCAATGGACTCGCGCATAAAGACCTTACACTAGTAGAGATACTAACGTTTATATAGATAACCGCTTACTTAGTTTTGCTCAACCTGTTTTGTTGTTTATACCTTCCAAGAACATTTTGCAGTTGCATTGTACCGGCGTCCTCTACAAAACCGGCGCCTATGGTAATGTATTAAAATTAAACTTGTATTAGCCGACATTAACGCTGCGTCCAAATAAACGACGCGACGTTTAGCATGAGCCATGTTAATGGCTTATGGCTTCATCCTGTCGTTTATTTGCATCGGCTTTTCATTGACCGATCTAGATTGAGAGCTGATGATCGATTGTATTACGCGGTGACAGTTCTTCTAAGGCGGTGACGTTATACTGGCCTTCGTCATTTCTTAACTAGACAGTGGAAAAGTAATTTTTAAACTTTCGCGATTTGAACACATATTTTAAATGTTAATCTGAACTTATCTATTTTTTACCTAAATTAAATAATACGTGATAAGTCCCGATTAACATTTAAAATATAGCCAGTGGAAGCTATGGCAGTTGTTTTATTATAATTAGAAATTGATAATCCCGTTACGAATCACAACAAATAAAACAAACGAAAAAAAACACACAAATGAACAACACAATACACACACACACTATGATTTGATTTGATTTGATTTAATATTATAAATGTGAAAGGTTGTATGTAAGTGTGTAATTGTTTGTATTTCCGTACTCAACTCCGGAACGAAGTGCGGAGTGTGAAGTACTAACGAAAGTTTTTATACCTACCGAAAAAATATTATTCCTATTGGATATCTGGCAGAAACACAGAGCGGTGCAAAATATACATTGCAAATAATTACATTTATCCAAGCAGTAACTGCTTATCAAATTCAAGGTATATTTACCTTGCTCATATCGAACTAGAATGTTTATAAGTTCGCCAACCATCGTGACGTTACATTATACAAGAGTAAGAGGTGTTTGACAGATTCGCCATTCGTAAACGGCGTTCGACTAAATGTAGGTAATGAACGCAGTCTAATTTCATATCTGATAAAGTTAAATTGACGGTTGGCAATTTAATAATGTCACTGACGCTATGATATTTATATGAGATATATAGATAGCCCGTTGGTCAAGTTGGTAGTAAACCTACCTTCTGAGCTTGGGGACGTGGATTCGATTCCCACCTAGGACAAACATTTATGTAATGCACATTTGTGTTTGTTCTATATCTGGTTGTTAATATCTATTTAAGTATGTATTTAAAACTATGTATGTACGTATATCAGTCACTGGCAGCCATATCACAAGTTTTGCTTATAGTTTGGGTGTCTATTATGTCTTCTGTGGTTTGGGGTCAGATGACCGTGTGTGAAAAATGTCCCTAAATATTTATTTATTTATGAGATTCCCATGGTTTCCCATGATCGAGGATCTCAGAACTCTCAGAAAGAATTTGGGGTGATGTATTAGTAATCAAATCCCCCAGTATCTCCCCATCTAGTATTAACCCCCATGCACACAGGTCTGCCGCCGTGCCGACCGGATCGGTAATTTATGCGGCTATCTTCGAAGCTGACACACGGACCGTCTGTCGGCGAATCGGACCCTTTGCTTTTTTACTTTGGACTTTGGAAGTCGATAAAGTATATTTTACCTTGAAAACTTATATCATATTTTACATTATTTTAAGAAAGCCAGATAAGCCTTATTCGTAAAGAATTTTTTACAAGCTTTAAGTAGGTACGTAAAAATTTCCTCTAAACTTTCGCTTTTTAACCGACTTCAAAAAAGGAGGTTATCAATTCGACTGTATGTTTTTTTTTTACATGGGAATACCTTCTAAGACATTGTATTTGCCGGGATAAAACTCAGTGATAAAAGGATGCAAAAACTTTGCTTGTTACAGATTTTACCTAAGTATTGATCCTCAAACATTAAAGTTTTTCAAAACAAAGACGTTTCGGTTCGTATATATATTTCAAACATACATAAGGTTTGCTACCTATTCGTTTCTAATTTGCCCTGTTATCAAATGTCTACGCTTTAACATTATGCAACTTTCAATGCAGCACTGTAAACCCCAACTTTGTCTTCAAAGCCAACGCGAGCGCATCTGCGACCAACAACTGACAATCGACGCCGCCGTAATCCCCTGATACTTGAGATTGCCTTGCCTTGCTGACATATCAAGCAGAATTGGACGGAGGCTTTTGATTAATTCATCCGTAACCAGACGCGTGAGCGAACTGCGAAATACCTAGTGAAATACGTAATTGTACGATAACAAAAAAGTCCCAGTCTAATATCCACACGATGACTCCAAAGATATCTATGAGTACTCTAGCAGTGTTTCGCGATTTTACCTGCATGCTATCCTAGAGGACTGGACATTTCCTCGGAAACCATCAAGAACATATTTTTTTTTGGATAAAACTATGTCAGTCTCGGCCCTCCAGCTATATCTAAGTATATAAAAAATCACGTTAATCCGTTGCTCTATTTGGTACACTACTAATTATAGATTAGTTTAGTAATTAGGGTTTTATTTGTATTACTCTGTACATACTTTTTTCTGTTATTGTGAATAAAACCCTATATGTTATTATCGGGGCCTCTAAAATCCACCAAGCTTCGTTCGTTCGAATTTGCCTATAACCACCAATTTCTGAACTATGAATGTGACCACAATTATATGGCTTTGGTTACGAAACCCTACTTATAACTCTTGGCTAGTTTTTCTTATTTATCTGTTTAAAAAACATTAGTAGCAATGTCGGTAAACATAAGTTATCTGCCTGATTTTGTTCGCAGATCTGAAGGCTCTTTGAAATGCAATACCTCTACCTTTATTTAAAAAATATGCACTTTATCTCAGATACTGCACTACCCTGAATGTGAAAACTATTGAAGCAAATGAAGGTGTCGCAAACCACAAGAGATCTTATACCTCCGAGTCGTGAGCCAAACATTCTTATGAAACATAAATCAGCCTTTGCGGAGTAGAGATAAAATTATCCAAGGCGCCGTCTGCTTTAAGCGTTTCTACGATAAATTTTAGAATGTTCGCGAAAAAATAACGACTCTACTGCATGCGTGCGAAAAAATCGGAGTTCCGTACAAATGGTGAAATTCTGTTAAAAATTACAATAAATTTGCCAACATTAAAAAAGAGCAAATGTGCATCAAACAAAAACGGTGTCCACAAAGTTATTTCACAAAGCTTGTATTTATTGAGGAAGTAACGGCAAATTGCCGACCCAGAGTCCGCCGCATGCTCCGATTCATAAATAAAACTTTGCGAAACCCGCAAACCCATATGTATTTTGCGTGTTACCAAACAACAAACCGCCATATTGTCAAAACTTTCTATTTATCGTGGAACCCTAAAAACTTGATCAACTCCTTAAATATTTAAAGAGAAGCAAGATGGCTACGCGCTCGAAAAACGCTACAGCAATTACTGTTTTTGTAGAAATGTTTAGACCAAAGATTTGTTATATGTCCACGTTAACTTTTCACAGATATTTTACAGAACACGTATACTTAGTTTATTTTAGGAACTTCCGAGGCACCAATCTGTAGGAATAGTATCGATGAAGTGAATGACCTTTCACGGTTTTACAAGAAAGGTTTAAGTCTACGATGTGAAAGCAGTAAAGATAAGGGCATGCTCGAAATAGCAAAGGAAAAGGCCTATTCTTTGTTCACTGTCCTCTCAAGGTTACATGAGTTGACCTGAACTGCTGATACCGAGAATGTGATAACCAGGGCCATTTCGATCTGATGAGTTTGTTAACAGTGTTAATGCAAAGTACCTATTCATAATTCCGAAGATGTCTTTGATACTGAAAGTTGGTATGCTATGCAAAATAATGACGAAATATTTTGTGAAGCGTCGTTTTTTATCGTAGGACAAGATTAGAACCACAAAATAAATATATTGTGTTTGAACCTCAACTGATTGATTTAATGTTTTTTTTATAGAATGTTGAACACTTTGCAGTCAAATTGGTGATAGCTTTTTTTCTTGGCTCTTGCCCTTAGAGAGAGTAGGTATATTCACGAAGAAAGGATAATAAGTTAATACAGTCTTAAAGGGTCGGCAACGTATTTGTGATGCATCTGGTGTTACAAATAGGTATCCATAGTATTCCATAGGCGACGGTGACTGCTTACTATCTGGAAACCCACCAGCTTGTTTGGCACCTATGGCGTAAAAAAACATACTTACTGGTGCGTGGTCACGTTGAAGAACAAGTGTGAGTACTGCGGTGCGGAGTCTTCAGGTCCATGGGGAGCCGGGAAGGACATCACTAGTAGGACCGGTTTCCTCGCGAAGCGGCGTTTGGACGCGCGCAAGAATGCGATGGAGTCGTTTGCTATCAAGTCCGGGTAGTAATCCTGAAACGAAAAGGCTCTAGTAAAGTATGTCGAAGAATGAATTTGTTTGTCGAAAATATTATGTCGAAGACGATGATAATAATATCTAAAAACTTACGGCTTTACTTAGAAGTTTTTGCTGACGGAAATTGTCACACGCAAAAACGAAACTAAGCTAATACCTATCTAAGTAATAATAAACAGCGTTGGTAAAAAGATCATCTAATGATTTTAAGCTTTGAATCAATTCGCTATTTTTAGGTATGACAACGAAAGATACCTAAATCAACTCGTCATCATCGCAACATTATGTCATAATTAACTTGATAATTAAAATATGTCTCCATAAACCATAGATTTAGTATTAAAAAAATATTCTATGTAATAACAAGAATAACATGTTTTTTGAAAACTCCGATAACAGAGCTGATAATCTTCAAATGGCTGAACGAATTTTCTTGAATCATAGCTAAGAACACTCGATCAAGTCACCTTTCAAACAAACGAAAACTAAGTCAAAATTGGTTCAGCCGTTTGGGATCTACGATGCTACAGACAGACACGCAGATACACACGTTAAACACACACACGTTTTTGCGTCGACTTCAAAATTTGTAAAATACGCAATTTCGTTTACTTGGATGACAATATTATGCCATAATTAGGTAAACAAATTTTCCAATACGGTATTTGACTGTATTAAAAATATAATTCAGCTTTACAATGTTTAAAAAGAAAGTAACAGTACATAAAATAGTAATGCAATAAAAACACAAATTATAATAGAAATATATAGACTCAAATATGTACCTCAAAATGATCTTCGCACATAGAAACACTTGAATTAGCTCCAATACTTTTAGGTTCTCTACGAGCTACTTAGTTCCAACCACTTTTTGCGAGTTTTGGGGTCCATTGGAACAGGAACGAATAGTTTTTCCGGTGTCTTTATGGAAGTATTTGTACATTGTGGCACTACACAACATTTATAAACCATTACTTCTAATAGAAATTTACTGATTATCAAACTTTTGCTGCCTGGCTGCAGTTGTTTATATCTGTGTGATGTCAATGAGTCACGTGACTGGAGCTAAGACGCAGGTCTGCGTTATGGCGGGATATTTTTTTATTCAAACTTTAACATCGATTTATATCGCAAATACGACTGATATCCAGAAAATATAAATGCAGTATACATTAAATTATATCAGGCAATAATGTGCAATAGTTTCCCAAAAGTAGTCAAATACCCTATTGTAAGAACTCGTTTGCTTATGTGTGACGTCACTTATGTCAAGCGGCCCCATAAATGTCAAAGGGAGCGTTTACGCGGTAATTTAATAATTTTTATATTAATCCTCCATTTAAAACACACATAATACTGAAAATTATGAGGATTAAATCACAAGATTGCTTTATTTTAATATAATTAACAATTTTAGATGGTTTCGTAAAATCATTTTAATACCCTATTATTCTGATTTAAAAACAAACTACGAATGGGTTTTGAAGAATTTTCCAATCTCTATATAATATAGAAATGACGGAGTTATGAGGTAACATAAAAAACCAACCTATATACCTAAATAACACTACCTAAACAGAACAACAGGCCTAGCAAACGCGTCGCGACAAAAGTGTTCGACTATTTTAATCGTGCGGAAACGAGATAGGCGTACACATGAACGTCGCCTTGTCACGTTCTAGCTCGACAAGTGACGACAAGATTTGGTGGCGTCGTGATCTTATAAAGATACCCGGCTGTATTGAGTACAGCCAGGTCATTGATTGATTGATTGATTGACTAAATCTTTATTGTTCACACCATTAAAGGAGACAATTTTACAGAGGACAAAAACTCTTAAAAACCACTGTAACAAATGGCGGCCTTAACGCTAAAGGCGATCTCTTCCAGGCAACCTTAATTGCCATTGCAGGATTGCATCTACTAAAAACACCCTCGGTGGCCTGCCTCTGTGTCAGACGAAAAGCACTGGGATCTCCATAGGAATGCATCAGTACCTCCCTTGCACGCTGCCTGAGGCAACACTCCCGGGAAATGCTACGAGCATTTCCGCTCCTCTCCGCAACGGTGCGAACCCAGAGAAATCAGATACCTACCCAAATCTGACCACCCACGAGCCCAGTACTTGCCTGTAGTAATGCCTGCTGATGTCATAGGTCAACAGCAAAAATACCATGACCAGTGGTTATTATCGTCCTCGCTCAACAGACTTCAACAAACCTTATGATAATTATCTCCATGCTTGATTTTCTTCCCGTTCATGTTGATGCTGTAGTTGTAGTACTTGGAGTTCATGATGAGACCGCCCCACTCGCGCCACCCGGGCGGGATGTACGACCCGTTGTACTTGTTCAGGTATTTGCCGAAGTAGCCTGAGAACAAACAAAAAATGTCATTGTTATGACACATAAGAGGCAGTACTGGCGTTAGGGTAGGGCCTGGTTGGGCGACCGCCCAAGGCGCCAGATAAAAAAGGGCGCCATAGGCGCCTATAAAGGGGCGCCGCAAGCATATAAAAATATATAGATCTATTGTATCTAATCTATTCTTTGCCTATGGTAGACAGACGGAGGGGTGGGGGTGCGCCGCCGTAGTAGTCTCGCCCAGTGCGCTGGTAGTGCTAAAACCGGCACTGATAAGAGGCAGAGACATAACTGTGTAGTGGCAGTCAACAGAAGCATTCATGGACGATCTGTAAAAACACGGACCGAGGCCACAGTAAACTGAAATCAATAAATACCCAGTTGCCACCAAAGCTTGTATAGTTTTCTTGATAAGTTCGTGGATATTCACATAAAAATGAACAAACATTTACTGAGAAGTAATTTCCATATTTCAATTACGCGTTTAAAACGTACGCAGAGTTATAGACAAAATAAACCGCTATAACCTACTCGACAATAAATTATGGTTTTCCTCAAAGTTCTTCAAACAAAGGCCAAATTGAATATCATGTTTGAGAAAACTCTAAGCTTGGTACCGAAACACTTTGGTGGTGATGATACAAACCACACCTGCCAACCCTTATAATAGGTACCTAGTTACTTACCTATACCTACGTTTAAATTTTATATGGGCAAACTTTTAGCCATGAAAGTTATATTAACTTGTAAATAAACTTTATCAGAAACATCAAGATATTTATCTACTATTCGGTGTTTTAAAGCCTCATTAAATAGCAGACAATTCCCTAAAACGCCATTCAGCGCAAGCTCCAATTCGCCAGCGCCTAAAAGCGTTGAAAAGAGCGCGCGAGCTCCAAATGAAAAGCTTCGTGTAGCGAGAGGTCATTGTTCGCCAGACAATAGTTCTCAAATTTTAATTTCGGTGGCATTAATACAGATGTAGGGTGCTTTTTAATTTTCATCGAGCTCCAATACGAGGCTCACGATATGAACGAATGTTGATTACTCTTTAGACAGTCGAAACGAAGAACGCAGAAGTTTGTATTACGTAGACGTAAATTACTTGTGTAAAATGTTAGGACTTCGGCTTCGCTTGGCGGAGTTCAAAAGCCCCATAACAAATTAGGCAGCTTAAGATTTTACTAGGAACGTACCTATAAGGAGTAGTAAGTAAAGTGCTATCGATACTAAATTTACCTTTTGAAATTATGATTATGGAGGTTGTCAACAACGGACTCTGTGACAAATTAGCTGTTTTTACACTGACCAAAAAAGAGTTAACTTTTTCCTGGATCGTTCCTGGATGTATACTACCACTTACCATCAGGTGGCCCGTTGCTTGTTTGCCACTTATTCTATAAAAAAAATTACTGTATTTCTTAATTCCACCATAACTCTTGAACGCCTAGACCAATATTGATGTAAGTGGTATCGTTAGAATCCTTGCATTATTCCTGTTTAAAAATCGACATAGTGTGATGGGATTTAAATAAAACTTGATTTATTACTATTATTATTACTAACGGCTTACTATTACTGTTTCTGAAATTACAAAATTTTATATCACCATGCTAAAACTTTTTGTGCTGATTTTAAAATCATCAGACAACACTATGAAATAACAACAATAACAACAACAACAACAATAACAAACAACAAACAACAACAACAACAAACAACAACAACAACAATAAACAAAACAACAAAACAAAAACAATTAAACAAAAATAATTGTATAACAATATACAATAGTTTACTAGAAATAGCCAAATAGAAAATTTGTGAATTATTTTTTGTTTTTTGTATATATTTTTTTGTGTTATTTTTCCGTAATAGAATAGATTGATAGTTGATAGAATCAGGCGTTACTTTGCAAAGTATGTACCTATATGAAATTTGTACAAAGTGCACTGAGGAAACGGGTATAATAGGCATGTGTCCTTATGGTTAATTTATTACAAATAACAAGTTTAGCGACGAATATAACTAAATACATTACACATGAAAAATTATAATTATATGCTGCTGATTTTGTCATAATTCAATAGCTTTTATACTAAAATTGCTTGAAATGGCCTGTAGCGACATTTAGTATTTAAAAAGAAGGTAAAATAATGCTGACGATGATGATGGTCTTACATTAGTGCGCATCCAAGTGTAAAGTTTCCAGGCTAGATAAACATTGAGCAATTCCTGGAGTTCACAGAAAATCGCGGTTGCTGATATAAACAAACATCTGGAAAACTGAAAAGCTGGATTGTTTCTAGGAATAAATCTAGGTTTATATATTTACATCGTTGATGTAGTATAGGACTATTATAGGAAGAGAGTCAGCCAAAAACACCAATAAATATGACTCCCTCTCGTCCCCACGTGCGTAATGTATGGGACATGGGACTCGTTCAAACAAACCAAATGAAACCGAACTCGAGGGGCTTAGTAGTAGACATTGAAGAGTTCCACTATCTTCCTCCTGACTACATCATCAGATCAGTTAAACGATACCAAAATATTTGTAGCACTTGCAAAATTTCAAATCGATACAACTAAAGTAAGTAGTTTAAGATCGACTTCCAATATTTGTTTACATATTATTCGTTTGAAGCTTATACAAGTGCGTTCAAAACAAATCTACGCCTGAAAATATTATATAGGTACTTCAAAACTCGTAAAATTGTAATGTTCATAAACTATACGTAAGTACCTACATGAGTTACACAATATCTAATCTTCAAGTGCGTGGTGTTGATCTTGTAATCAAGTCATAATGTGCGGTCGAAGCTCGACGCATCATTGAGCATTGGGGCGAGATAATTTCGTGTGCATCTGCCTTGAACGTTGTCGATAACGCATTTGGCCATAAACTTGATGCAAGCCGTCTGCTGTCTGTACTTAACCTAATATGTTTCACATTATGAAGATAATTATACTGATAGTTTCAATTTCTAATATTAAAGTATGCGGACGGGACGGATTAATTAACTAGTTTTGTAATTTTATTTGAATTTTTGTATGAAGATACATTCCGATAGGTGTGGCGACACGTTGCTGGCCACGGACTCATACCTTTACAATTAATGTTTCGGCGCACACCGCGAAAATACAAAGTCAATTTTGGCTTCTGAAAAGGCCCATACCACATACCGTCCGACCTTGCACCATGCGATTTCTCAATTTTCCTAAAAAACCAGTAATTTGATAAGAGGTTTTGCATTTACAGGGTCAGAAGAGGCTGTGGTAGCTTTCAACCAGCTCGTGATAAACATGCTCTCAGACCAATGGTCCTTATGTAGTCAAAAATGGATTAACCGAATTAAAAAGCGATGAATAGAATAGAATAGAATAATACTTTATTGTTCAACTGTGTACAAAGGTCTTAGGCTTATTAAGTATTTAGTCACAACAGTTGTGTACATTTGTAATGGAAAGTGTGAAAATTTAATGAAAAAAATACGTTAAAAAACAGTTAATACAAATAATACATACCACATCTGACATCATACAAATACATTACATTTAAAAAAATGAGATGCGCAAACCTTTCAATGTATTCCACGTAAATAGAAATGAAACAGTCGCGTCTATTTTACATTATTTTAATTCCTAATGTTCCGTACACTTTGCAGTGTCCGTGGTCACAACACAAGTAGACTACATAATGGCGGTTTCGTAAGGTACATTCGAAAAAGATCGTGAATGTATTTTTGTGACGATGTATATGGTAAGGACTGTTCTTTAAATTTGATTCACGATACAACACCCAGTTTGGCAGTTTGAGCCAGTAACAACATGAAAGGAGGTACATGGGCAAATAATTTTGAATTTGAAGTCGTGTCAAACTACGCTACGTTCATCGCTCTCAAGTACAACAACCGTTCACCAACGAGTTTACACTAGTAAGATACTTGTACTAATCACTGAGTTGGTACATTTGAAAAATGTTTGGTCCACCTTACGAAGAAATATTTAAGTCAATGATTAAAATAGTTAGGTACTCACAACACTTCATACTGTTCAACTATGTCAAAGTTCCACACAGTTCGTCAATGTGATAAATTTTGCGGTACCTAGTAGTTATAACTACTTACTAATTTATCGCGTTTCATTAGTCTGACATGGGTCACGAACCCACGAACCAAGAGTCCGGTCGTAAACTACGCAGTCGGCAGTGTAGGGTATACAGTACCTTCCTAGTAATTTTGTCGAGATTTGTAACGTTTTGTTACATTTTTAAACGAATAGTCTATCTGATTTGGTCAAATCAGCTATTGGATACCTGCAAAACATCATCATCGTCATAATCAAGCACGCCGCTCAACCCGATCTTCGGCTTTTCGCTTCCAGTCGCGATCTTTACGTATATCGTCATATCATCGAGTCTCAGGTTGTCCTACGCTACGATTGCCGATTTGTGGTCTCTACTCTTGAACATGTCTGTCCTATTGATTATCGGTTCTGCGATGGATATGACCGGCCAACTGCCAAAATATCAACATTTAGTATGTAATCATTACCATAATCTGTTACCTACCTACTTCTCCACCAGGGATGTTACGGAGCTTCGACTCCGGTTCCGTTAAGTCGGAACTTCCGATTATTATTACACCTTCGGTTCCGACTTCGGCTCCGACACTTTTAAATCGAAGGTTCTAATCGGAGGTCGAAGCATAACATAGCGGCGGCGGCGGCCTGTGTCGACTGTTATGAACAGGTTCATACATGTCGCGCGGGGAATCCCCCCGACTCCCACTACGTGCACTCTATCGTCAATTATTTTTTCACTTGTTGTTAATTTTTTACGCACACGACACGTTCATAGGTTATAGATATTTGTTTTCTGATCCTGCCTCCGACTCCGATTCTGACTCCGATAAAGCTAATTTAAAAACTCCGACTCCGCCTTCGGTTCCGATAAAACTACCTCCGTTACATCCCTGTTCTCCACTACTGGAAATTGGTCGTCAGCTCATCGAACTTTTCATTGTATTTTACCAAGCAAAAAAAGCTCCTATATGCTGGCGATGTTCGTAGGTACCTACCATACATTTACACATTTGCGGATATTCCAGAACAATAACTAATATCTTTTTTCAACTTGCCTTCGGCTTAGTCCTTGCATGACAAGTTGGAGACGTGTATTACTTACTTTGGCATTGTCATACGATACAACATCGCCAAGGTATACGAAACTTTCTTCTCTTGAGAGCAATGTCTTGATGCTATGACAGTATCTAGAAGATCTCAGTTTTTACCGATGCGCTAGAGAATATTAATTTAAAAACCTTCTGTGTTCATTATTGTTCCTAATTTAAAAACCATATTTTACTTCATTTTGACTCGTTCTTTCCTCTGTTGCCCGCTAGTTAACTCCGTGTTTTGCTGGTAACCGATTTACCATGTCACGGTCCACGAGGAATTTCATTTGGTGTTATGTCACGTGAACCCGCAGTCCAATGTGGCAGGACCTCGCTTTGACACAGTTTTAGAGTAATTACGTGAGGTTTTGCCGAGTTCCGAAGATATACCGCGTACTATGTGAGCAATTTTTAGGGAGCTTAGGTTTGTTACACTTTTTATCTTCGTTAAATGCCTATAAAAACTCGTGCAGTTTAGGGTCTGCCAGAGGTCAGAGCAGCAAAGAAATCATTAAATATAAATAAATTCATTAGATTAATAGTTAATTTCATCTATGAACATCTCAGAAACTTGACGCTTTAGGACATTATGTTACATGCAGCAAGACATTTTTTGTTTGTATAAGTGTCCCCTTTCCAAATATATTACATTCATTGCGCAGCGCGATTCTGATAAAAAATCAAAATATACGCTGATGTTAGGGCCAATATCTTCCAAGCCCTTTAAATACATTGAATTTTTATGGACTTTAATCAACGTCAGTTTTTCACAATTTTTTCACCATCGACAATACTATGACAATACTACGACAAAGCTCACGAATACGTTCGGAATTATTAATAGGCATAAAATTTATGGTAATTTGATAAGCACATAAAACAATAGATAGACAATTTAGGTCTTTAGAGTTTGTCGCTGCAACGACCCAAGTCGATAGGCCATAACTTACTTAATCTGCCTATCGAAACTTGACCCCCGGCATTACTTGGAGCTAGCTTAAGTCGTGTCATGACTCGGCCAAGTTAACGTTATCTGGATAAGTTAGAGTTATTCATGTCGAAAGCTTGCTTGGCTCGCGGCAATGATAATGCAACTTGACACGCAAAACTTAGGTAACCGAGTATAGAGATAAGTTGTTGGAAAATATATATTTGTCCAGGTTGTTATAAATTAGGCAGCCAGCCCACCATAAACTGCCTTTTTATACCAGGACTTTTTTACAAGTCCGTAATAAGTAAAAATCAACTTGGGAATAAAAGTCATCACGAATTATTATTTATTTATTTATTATTATTATTTAAATAATAATAACCACGCATTCAACCAAACGTATAGAAGTGCTGTTTTTTCGCGATTTCTGTGTTGGTCTCTTATTAAATATTCTGGACATTTTTGCACACACGGTCATCTGACCCTAAACTAAGCAAAGCTTGTGATATGGCTGTCAGAGACCATGATATACATACATATTTATGTTTAAACACATACTTTTACAGAAATCGACACTCAGATATAGAACAAACACAATTGTTCATCACATGAATGTTTGTCCTAGGTGGGAATCGAACCAAGCGCAGAAGGCAGGTTCACTATCAACTGGTCCAACGGTCTGGCATAGGTATGATCTTTTTATTTAAAACTCTTTCGAACGGCCAAATAGTAATTTTCAACCAACTCCCTTGTTTTTTTTTGGCAGCCATAAAAGAAGAACAATTATATTATAGAAACTGACGTGGTTTTCACACATTTTTTTTTTTTTTTTTAGAACAATTACTTGCATTTTCGCAAACAGATAAAACTGAATATCGTGACGTGTTTAAACATTATTTATTGTTTTTTATTATTATGTAAACGAAACAAAAGCTTGATAAATATTACGCAAATGGTTTACAGATTTCTGTTGTATTCGCACAAGCACAAGTGATGCTGAGAACATGCAGGACGCCCTGAAATCACGATTCCAGAGATGATCGACAAAATCCATGACGTATTGAACAACCGAAGAGTGAAAGGTAAGTAGGTACAGCAGAATTGACTAATATAATTAATTGCCACCTCGTTTTTAAATACGTCAATCTTTGTATGAAATCTTTGTACCTACCTAACTCCCAGGGGGTAAATCCACAGAATATGCTTTTGGCAAAGATTTTATACCATATACTATTGCGGCCTCTGGTTTGGTTTTCATTTCATTTGAATTAAGTTAGTACTATACAGGATCTAGTATATATTTATCTATGACAGGATTAAACGAAACGGTGATATTAAGCCGAAAGGATGTTAATGTACTTATCATTAAATTAACAACTTTATAATGGGACTAACCCTGAATTCACGAAAAATACATCTGCTGTGCAATAGAAATCTGTCATTTAGACTCAACAAATTTTTTGGAACAGCTGATATCGCCTTAAACCTTGCAAAAGTAAATCCAGTTAGAAGGACGTAGGTATATTATACCTATTTAAGTTTAGAATTTAAACAAAAGACCAAACGGCTCTCATTTGTAAAGCCAAAACTTATGGCAAAAACTTTTCACACAAAACATTTCTAAAACTTTAATGAAGACTAAATCTGAGACTGATATAAATGCAGAAAGCTCTTAACTTTACGTGCTATAATACAGTGCATGACTATCAAAACCCACTAGATCTTACAAAATAAACTAAGTAATTAATTAGGTAAGTTATTACATTAAACTTCCTTTAGGTAAACTTTAAAAGTATACGACTCAAAAGATCCTGTGTTAAATATTAAGACTGGGCTGGGTTTGTATTTCTGTTACCGTATATACCATATATCCAAATAGCTGATGGACAGATTTAAATGCGTATATTTTTATTTGAAAGGTGGTTTAATTGCGGCGAGTCTCAACTGTTTGATCAAAATCTATTTGAGCTCGTTTTTGAAGTAGTCGTTGACTTCATAGTGGGTATGAACCCGAAAACTAGTTATACCGTAACCTCCCCCTTTAGTTTCATAAAGCTTCATATTTCAAGCGCTTGACACAGTTTTTCCATTACCACTGTCATTCACAAATTGCAGGGTTCTCAGCTGCCCTCCATTTTCATCAGCCAACCCATTGTGAGTAAGGTAGTTTTGGCAAGAGTACGTTTTAATAATTTTCTTTCTTTTGAAATGGGAAAGCAGGAAAAGTAGGCATGAAATGGGGAAGAAGTAAATACACGGTTTTTAAATATGTTCCAAAAGGATTTGGAAAAAAACCGCTCTATTGGCGGGAAGTGAGATTGGCCTAGTCACATAGCTAGGATATGTTTAATCATTATTTAATCTTTTACCTAAGCTTAAGTTTTCCTGTAATAGTATGATAACTATGGCTACGTAGGTACGGTATTAATTAGAAATGCTCTGAAAGAAAAATTTTGATGAAAATTTTAACAAAACAACAATTTTGGAAAAGAACGCTTTACATAGAAAATACCACATAGGTATTATATTGCTTAAATATATATTATTTAAGCTAAAAATGTTTAAAACTAGTTTTGAATATACTAAAAACAACTTTAGAATTTTCCTAAAAATCTACACTTACAATAACTATAAAATATTACAAGAACTGTAAAAGAATTAGTTTTATATTTACAACAAAAAAAATTTATCTGTGCTTGCAGATTTTTACTCTACATTTCAAGAGAACATAAATATGTATTATCGAATCGATTTTCACAAAGACTCACAATGTCAGACGATTTACAAAAATAAAACGTTTTATCATCGCTTCATATTATTTGCCACCTCATACGATTTGCAAAGGCGTTTATTTTTGGAAGACGTAAAAATAATTTGATTGTCGGGTTCATCTGGGGTCATCCGGAACGTGTCTTCGTCTACGTGACAACCTTAGCCTTAACGAGGCAGCCCCAGGGCTTCGGCCACAGTATCATGCAGTAAGAAATTGTTCAAAAGCAATAAGATATTTACCGTGTGAAATTTTTCACATTTTCACGTGCTACGATCGACTGATATTCGTGTTTTGCCTCGTATTTATTATACCTATATCAACTTTTCATCTTCTACATAAATTTTGGGATATGCAGCTTTTAGCGGTCATACTGAATATGGTGTTCATTAGCATAAAATTCCGACAGCAATTTTTCTGAGTCACATGTTACGATATCGCCATCTTTCAGAATAAAGTGGTTCGGCATATAAACTTTCGAAGTAGATAGAGTAATTCAGCGTATATTTTTAGAGCAAAGTTATTCTGAGTCAGATGTTTCAGAGTTTTTTAGTAGGCCCTACAGCCTACTCACAGCATGGTGCTTATGCAGGGTCAATTTATATTGATTGCTTTTTTATTTATTTATGACTGGTTATATTATCTTTGTACTGTAGAATATGTGGTGTATGTCTTCCAACTCAGATCAGAAGTTACTCTACGGCTTTAATTAAACTATGCCAGAGACACTTCCCTCTTCAAGCATTTGTTCTTTAATTATACGGAGCGAGAATTTGTTCTTAGTTTCGTTTTAAATCTATTTTCACTATTGTTTCTTTAAGTTTCTACGAACAATGGAGAAGATCGTCGAACAATGAACGCTTGAAAGTTTCCAACAGACGTTGGGAAGATATACCTAACTACGTTACCTAGGGCATATTTTTTGAGACCTAGTTGGTCTGCGTAGATAATTTTCTTATTCCCAGTTGTCACTACTGGCGTCAAATAGGCAAAATCCTAAATGTTGCTGATTGGCAACAAATGGAAAATATACCTACCTAAATCATGTAACCAATAGGGGAAAAGCAAGTGGTAAGGTTAACTCAAGGACGTTTTATACCCTAAACTTCCATGGGCTAGCTAGCTGGATACCTTTAACAAAAAAAAAGTTACGCTGAAAACAGTACCACACTAATATTCGAAATGCGACAGTTTGTGCAAGTGTGTTTGTTCCGCAAGTATATTCTTATACCTAAATTAGATACGCAGGATATATACACATTATGGAATTTTTAAATAATTATTGTTTAGACAACCATTAATATTGACCGTTTTAGCATGGTAATTATTTATTGTATAGCGATAATTTATTTTGACTCATAATTAATTATTGTACAACGACGATTTATTTTGACATTTTTATATTTTATTATGATCACCAAATGTATTGTTATTAAATACTTATTATGACAAAAATGTGAGTACTCTTGGACATGTAATTAGTTAATCTGGTAGGTATTTAAATTCTATAATTATGTGATATTATAGTCTCATTAGTATAATTGGTTTTTGAACCTTGCTAATTAAATAAATAAATACAAAACGGGCTACCCCGAAATATTTACGGTCACAAATATGACTTTCTGCAGAATGAAATTTAAAATTAAACGAAGTCGGTTAAAAAAAGAAACAAAATTATTTATTCAAGAAATTTACCTTATATTGTTACTGTCTCTAACTTGTCTATTCCCGATTACCTATTTTCTATTATCTATCTGCTTGTCTATTTTCGCCGCCACTGGTGGCAATCGAGAAAACAAATCCCAGTCGCCGCCACTGGTGGTGGCCAAGAATTTTTTCATCCCAGTTGTGACCAATATCGCCATCAGTGGTGGTAATCGAGAATAACATCACCACCAGTGGCAGTGATTTAATGCCAGATCACTTAGTCCAGCAAAATACAGGGTTTACAAACAATATCATGTTGAACACGTTAATTGGCCACCATTACAATAAGCTAACATCGTATACCAAAACCAAGCGTGGGGATTATGGCAACACCCCTCTCTACGAGGGAGGCCTTTGTTCAGCAGTGGACGTTTACAGGCTGATGATGATGATGATGATGTATACCAAAACCACAAACTTAAACCTATACCTAAAACAATATTTTTGGAATGAGTGGTAAACACAAACAGACATGATGCAACACAATTCTCATGCTAAATGGCTCTAGCCGGCTACAATAGAAAATCGGAGTCAACGTCACCGCCTGCACCTAATTATAGCTCGTTAATGCATATCGTATTGATCTCTATTAATCATTTCACCAGCCGCCGTTCGACAGTCTAATTTATAGCCCTCGGAGCGATAATAGAATTAAAGTGTTATTTATTAGCATGCCCACAGTATGTTAAGTGGGCAAATCGTCATGGAGCACGGGTTTTGTTGTTAAATGATTTAGAGTGAAGCAATTTTTGAACGTTCTGGAATGGAGACCACGGACCGGTAAGCGCAGCGTAGGACGTCCACCCAGGACAGACGACCTAAAAGAGACCGCAGGGAAACGCTGGATGCAGGCCGCTTCCAACCGGCCCTTTTGGAGATCGATAGGGGGAGGCCTATGTCCAGCAGTGGACGTCCTAGGTCTGAAATGATGATGATGATGAATTTTTGAAATTGTACTTGAAATGGGCTATATCCAAGATAGAGCTGATGTCCACATTCGTGAGATGATGATTTTGATGTGATTCGGCCACAAAGAGCAATTTTTGTGGCACATTATCAATAATCTACCTCTCATTATGGTAATTATTTTGAATGAAAGCTCAATTCATTGACAAGCCATGAATGAAAGCAGCCGAGACGACGCGCCGCGTGTTTCACCCACGCAAGACCAGCTAGTAGCGGCCGGAAGTTCTGACCGGTGAGTGCCGACTGCTGACCGCTCGGCTGGGGGCGGATGTCTTTACATCTGGCGCAAGTTACTAGCAAGAATCGAATAAAATGTTCGATTGGAGCTATATAGTTCAAAAGTCCAGGGAAACTGCGTCGTTTACCTCTAGCCTCTACGATACTTCAAGTATCTGGATAGCTCGGATATAGGTATAAAGGCTCGTAGGTACGTTGGCAGGGTAAATGCACAATACACCCCAAATGCTAAGCCCTCTGAATCACTTTCACAAATTCAGGTGACTAATCTTTTGGTAAGTATTGGTCTAGAATAGAATCAATTGCAATGTTGTAGTCGGGAGAACGTTTTAGACCAGTGAGGTCTAAAACATATTTCCGTTCAAGTCTATGCAAGTTTAAAATCTGCAACTAAGCAAAGCTTCTCTTTATAGCACTTGAACTATTATCTGCACTTGAAATCTACCACAAATCTTTCAAGTCCTTACAATTTTACATCCAAAGAGGTTCACATGGTGCTTTGAGGAGATTTTACACGACAAATTATTCAACGTCAACGTCGTTATTTCAACGTCAACGTTTCATCGACAAACTTCATCGAGTGTGGCGGGGTGTGGGATGTGGGGGGCAAAGTGTCTGAGCAAATTGTCTATATAAAAAAGCATTGGTTGCTGAAGTTACAAGTTTTTCTCTTGCACCAACCTCTTAAAAAGGTGTAAGTTGCATGTTATTGCGTGAGTCGTAACCCAGGGTGGGCGTGTCGCCGTATTCAACTTATAAACGACTGAATTATTTATACCCAGCTTTGACACTGCCGACTATGTGATAACTAATAGCTCTACTCTTCTAGTCGCTCGTATAAACAATGTTAGTTGTGACTCGCTGCAGCAATATATCGTAGAATTCTTCATGGATTGCGGCGATTTATGAGTTTCCCGGGGCTTCTCATACATTTGTAAAAGCTTTACAAATGGCTAGCTTGTAAGGCTTAAACTTGTTTAAAAAATGACTGTGATAGGTAGACGTTTTGGTGTAGTGTTGTAGATAAGTCAATCGACGTTTATGGGGTTGTCGTTAAATTTATAATTTAAAGACTCCTTTGTGTATGAAGGAAATTTCCATATTAGGTATCTAAATAAAATACGAGTTATCTAACACAATACTCTATACTAAGTATATAATTATCTTTGATACTATGTACAAATAAATTATGGAGTATTGAAATAAAAAACATTTGAATTGAATAGAATAGAATATCATTTATTATCATAATGTCACATTAGTAATAATTTTTATAACAATATATATACTACGAATGCTCCTATTAATGGACTCGTCCATTTAGTGCACAATGAATATTTTTTTATTTAGTTGTAAGTAAGAACCATTGAGTCTCGCTCAGCAACCGAAAATTTTAACCATAATGAGGGTAGGTCTATGCGCGTTGACCTATTGACCATAGACCGCTGATGGTCTAATTAAATAACTAACTATCTTACTGGTAGTAATTGTTTATACGTAGATAGAGCCTTAAAAACGCAAGCATTTTTGTCCTAAGCGTTTTTTTTTTTTTTAATAAGATAACTCTCTTATTTTTGATTAATATTATTGGTTGATAGATTTATTGATAATGTCCCCACGGACTCAAAGTCTAGACCCCAAACTTCTCAAATATGTAACTATAATTCCGTCAGCACAATTACTAACAAGGAATTTCTAAAGACATCCAAGAAAATCAAATCAATCATATTGAAGAAAAGCTTGGTGTGTCCTAAATTGCTTACAGAAACAGCAAGGCTATTCAATTCAGGCTGAGCTATTCCATCTTTTGAACTTTCAACTCCTGTTACAAAAGTGCTCGACATTTTAATTAAAATTTGCTGTAGCATCCCACACAATATTTCACCGTCTTACGCAAACACTCATCGAAAGAGTAGCAATCACACCTATTTACGAAACATAGTGACGGTGACCGTTAAAGCGCCTTTATTAGGAGCACCATAAGATCTAAGTAGGTGTAAAAAAGCTTAGTATTCCGTGGGTGGCATCAAACATCGAGAACATTTGAAGGACGTCTGCTTATTGACAGATCAATTAGGAATACAATGGAGTTCGGAAGCAAACATTTCCATTGACTGACGAAAAAGACGTCGAGTGGGTGAGACGATGTAATTACGATTTCGAAGAGCCTGTTATTACTGTAACTGAATAGAATAACCCCCTTTTTAGGGTTTCGTACCCAAAGGGTAAAACGGGACCATATTACTAAGCCTACCATGTCTGTCTGTCTGTCTATCTGTCCTACCTATTAACGGCTGTATCTTTCAAACCGTAATAGATAGCCAGTTGATATTTTCACAGTATATGTAATGTTACGGCGGATTAACTAACAAATAATAAAAGAGTAAAAAGTAAAAACAAAAAGGGGGTACAAACATACAACAAACGTATTTTTTTACGTATTTTTGTTTCAGCTCTAATGTAAAAACTGTAATACAAGCTTCAAACTTGGCATGATTATAGGACACGCTCTAAAGTATAACAACAAATCTATACTAATATTATAAATAAATAAATAAATATTCGGGACATTTTTGCACACACGGTCATCTGACCCCAAACTAAGCAAAGCTTGTGATATGGCTGCCAGAGACTGATATACATACATATATAGTTTTAAATACATACTTAAATAGATAGAAACAACCAGATATAGAACAAACACAAATGTTCATCACATAAATGTTTGTCCTAGGCGGGAATCGAACCCACGCCCCCAAGCTCAGAAGGCAGGTTCACTACCAACTGGACCAACGGGCTATTATCATCAATTATAAAGAGGAAAGATTTGATTGTTTGTTTGTTTGTTTGCATTGAATAGGCTACGAAACTACTGAACCGATTTGAAAAATTCTTTCACTGTTGGGAAGCTACACTATCCCCGGGTGACATAGGCTATAATCTATACCCGTGCGAAGCTGGGGCGGACCGCTAGTAATTAATAAATTGCTAGTCGGTAACAAACCGTTCATTAAAAGTTATACCTAGCGTCACTTGCAAAATATTAACTATGTGACGGCGGCGTAGCAATTGCTTGGCTAGGCTTTGGTAGGCGTTAAGTAGGGCCAAACAGTTTTTTTTTAATTTGATAATTATTGTATTTTGTGGTGGTACGGAACCCTCAGTGCGCGAGCCCGACTCGCATTTGGCCGGTTTATTACCTACATTTCATTGAACGTTGCCCATACGTGTTTCTTAGCTCGGCGCATAGGTAAGCATTGCCATTCAGCGTGGTACTTAATGCCGCCAGCATGCTGAGTAGGTACTCTAGGTACACTGCCAACTTTTGGATTATCTTTAGACCTTCAGCGGACTATGGGAAGTCTAACTAATTTTCTAGTGTTAGTGTTAGATGTATTTTGTTTAGTTAATAAAGGCACTTGCCTCATTAATAAAATGTAGGTAAGTAGATATATGATTATGTTAACACAGTTTTACAACTTTAACTTTTTACACTGAGTTTAACACTGTACTTATAACAATTTTGACACCTTAGTTTGTTTATTTCAAAAACATCTTTGACAAAAATGCTTGGCTGGTTGGACTATATTTTCATTCTCAGGTTCTAATTAAATACTTGCTTGTTAAAGAACCTTATTTTGTACTAATTCGACGGTTCGAATTCTAGGAACATTAACCATTTCCTCGTAATATGGAGAAAAAAATATGTATGAGTATGTTATTGAATTGAATTCACGCGAATTTGCTACATCCTGGTAGGTTTTTTCGAAAGCCTAAACTAAAACTAGGTAGGCGTTATGTAGAACATCTCAAGGATCCAGTCTTAATGGACCTCAATTAGGAATACAATGAACTTTGGAGGTCGCCAAAAAGTCCCAGTAGCTTAAAAAACCTGTCGATTCATCGTCGACTGGATGACTGAGCTAGTTTGAGAACGAATTCTGTCACCGCACGGGGCCTTACGGACAACAGCTAGTTGCGGCACCTAATCCGCTCAGTTGGAAAATCACGCGACCGCAAACCGTATCCGGGCGCGATAAGGTTCGCGCGATTTTCCAACTGAGCGGATTAGGTGCCGCAATTAGCTGTTGTCCGTAAGGCCCCTGATCTTTTTATGAAGGCTTTCTTTACTATGTACCTATTATTACCATGATCCTTATACGAAAGATTAATTGATTCAACTGATGACACCTTACACTGATTACCTATTACTTTGAAGCAACTTGTGGGTCGTTAGGCGCATATTTCGAACTTATTGGTTTGAATTGAAATAAGCGTTAGATTCCAATCATAAAACGCTTGTTTATGGCAACTTCTTACCACCACTTTGGGCGGGCCGTATAGGTACCTATATTGCGCAAAGAATACACTTGAAAAGTGATGTATGAAACCCTTAGACCTTATGAAACCTTACTTTAAATTTAACCTATTCAACGGTAACCCACAATATATTTATTCAAAATATTTTTTAAATTTAAATATTTTTATTTATTTATTTACGGAAAACAATCAGCTTTAACAACATAAGACGTAGTAAGTAAGTAAGTTATACTAAGTAATGTGCAAAGTTTCATGCCCTACCTTACCTTAATAACTGTAGAAGTTAGAAGGTTCTACAGAGTTATAACGGACGGACAGAACGAACTTATAAGGGTAACGGTAAGTAGGTACCTACCTATACCTACTACGGAACCTTAAAGGCGTAAGGTAAAAAAGTGCTAAATCTAATTTTAAAATTATAATTTTTAATTCGGCATGAAAAGTAGGTATTATACATACTTGTAACCATAATAAACTAACCTACCTAAATTAAAATAAACATTAAACTACACTAATCTAATAAACTGCTGCCCGTAGGCATCGTTCCTAAAATGCTAGCCGCAATTATTTTTTTGAGGAATCGTATGCCGGTATTGCTGGTTACAACTCGCCGGGATCCATGGCTTATTCAAACCGATACCGGGATCCATGAATACAAACCCGCATTGCCGCGTTGGATTGCTGCAATACACGTTGCGCAAGATACCTACCAGCATTTTAGTCACGAGACGCTTCGACCAGACGTTTAGATATCTTTATTACAGAAACTGACGTGGTTTTCACACATTTCATTTATACTATACGGGAATTACTCACATGCCGGTCACTCCGACTATAGTTTCGACCGCATTAGGCACTCTTTTTCAAGTTGAATGCACGCGAGCGGCTGCGTCTCGCTTGGCTCTACGGGCGACGACTACTACTTACGTGAGTAATTCCCGTGAAATATAAATAAAATGTTTAGATAATTCTTTAAAAATATTTCAAAAGTGGTAAGGCATGCTCAAACTAGGGCACTTACTACCAGTACCTAAGTATAAAATAGGTACTTACCTAATTATTTACCACGGATTTCTTATTCTATAATTCGTGGTAGATAACTAATCTACGTTACAAAAATATTCTATTAGTATTTGTAAATGTTTTCTAATGTATCCTCTTATTTTACAAAGTGGATACGATTTTTCAAAGCTCCTGTGACGGACGGACGGTCTGATCAAACGGGTGCCTATTTCGATTCTGGCGAGCTGCCAAGTCGGAAAACACAGTATCTTTTCTTCAGTGCGCTGTCCAGGATCATCGCAATATTTGCGGTGGGTAACAAGAACGGAGAGGTAAATTGACAGTTTGAATGAAGACTTTCTCAAAATATCCATAGGCATAGCTCAGCTCTTATTTGCTCCTGCTTTCACGTACTCACACGAACTGATAACCGTTGAGTTAAACATGTTCTACAGTGGACACCACACCACGACTGTATCGGCTAATGTAGCGCAAGACACATAATACTCGATGGAGTGACGATATAATTATGTATGGCAGACTGTGGCTGCAAGCGAAAACATGAAGTCTAGGCTGTGCCTTGAGAGAGCCCTATATCCAGCAGTGGACTAAAATAGACTGATTATGATGAGAATGAACTACTTATCTTATATAGCCTTAATATTAACTAATTCTAAGTATAGTAAAATCTGCTTACATTTGTGCAGCAAGCATTTTTAGCACAAATTTTCCCACTTAAAGTATTTGTCTGAACTGACTTATTCGCTTTTCATTTTCCTTCACATTCTTTAGTTTTCGACTCTTGTGAGCTTGGCAATGATATCGGAAATTTTCGCTCTAATGAACCTTTTACGTAGGTACTTATCTAGAATGTGTTTCTACTCAGTAAACTTTATTTCATTTTAAAAGATCTACTTTCATGTACTTTGATTTGTACTTATGATGCTATTTGTGACATCGATGACGGACACAACGATATTGTAATGTAAGGGTTCCCTGTTGTATTATTGAGCCCTAAAAAGGTTCTAATTTTGATTAACTATCTTTTTAATGTCAAGCCATAGAATTATAAATACCTACCTGTTCAAATTCTGTTCATAATTTTTTTTTTATAGAATTATATTTTAGAACCATTGCATTATTACAGGTTTTAAAAGTTAACATCAAGGAAAAAGAATAAAAAATATGAATTGGGTCAAATTGTCTTACCAAACAAGAAGCTTTGTTTCTTCATTAATCCAGGCCTAAGCTTATTACGATTGGGTCAATAGCTTTTAATTGAATGGCCGCGTCGAAAGCCTACATTCCAATTAAGCAAATAAATTTATAAACAAATAAAACGTAAACATTTACTACTCCAAATGATCGTGGGCGGACGAGTATATGCTTCATTCATAGATTGAAATGAATGAACTATAACGTAAAACGTTTATTGATATCAATTTACATTTTATTTACATAATATTACAAATTTTGTAGGCACGAAGTAACGCTACACGATACGTTAAAGGGCGTAATCTTTCTAACGACATAATATCTGATATACGGTACATTGTAAAAACTGTAATCGTTTTTTTATTTTATTTATCATTGATTTAAAAAATACGTGGATTTTGGGGCTGGAACAAAATTCAGGGAATAAGTGTACCAAGTTTACCTATGTAAACTCTATACACTTGTTTCACTAGTTTTTAATCATCTGTTTTATCATGTCTATGTAATTTGTGGTTTGAACAATAAAGAGTTTATCTACCTATCTATCTACACTTTTGAAATTAAACCCCTTTTCCTGATTCTATCCTGTGGTCACAGATAGATGATGACGGTTGTCTATAGAAATTTTATAAATTATATAGGTACAAGTACCGACAATAATTTTTTGTAAAAACATTCCCTATGTGCGCAGTAGTCGCTCACGGTGACCAGATCTCTAAGAAATCATCAATCAAATACCGACAGACCTGATTTTTTAAGAATCATAAAATACGTATTTTCCAAAATGTTTGAATTATATGTAGGTACGTGTGTCTTCACATTAGGTAGGTAACTACCTACCTATATATAAATAAAATCCTTGGCCTACCTACCCAATCTATCAAGAAAAATAAAACATAAATAAGGTAAATATTCGAATGGAAATCTTCATAAATCCAATGAAAGTGAAGCGTCTGAAAGATTCAGGTCCATAACGTCCAACTCCTTGAATGTCTAGTCTTTAATTACCCTGAATTTCAATATCCACACCAAAAGTATCAAAGTTGTAAATAAGTAGGGCTTACAAAAATACAACCATCAGACACGTCAAAGCAGATATTGTCATTCATTCTGAGGTTCTCTAAACTAAACTAAACTAAATTTGACAGCTCTAAAATTGTTGCCATCCTTCTCTCACATATTAAAATTTAAAAAGAGGCAGATAATTTTAGTCCTGTCAGATTGGTTTAGTTTAGTGAGTGGTATACCAGAATCGACGCCATTATATAACCACCAGATACAGATACAACTATCAATCTAAGCAGATACAACTACATATCAGTCTATAACAACCACAGATACAACTATCAATCTAAGCAGATACAACTATCAGTCTAAGCAGATACAACTATTAGTCTAAGCAGATACCACTATCAGTCACAACGTTACTTACATTAGTGACTGCTACATTAATAACATTCTTGGCGTAATTAAAGTGATAATGGCCAACATGAACGTTATAATTCCCTGTCCGGTCGCTAAGCAGGATATCCAGAGGGCCATATTTTTAACAGAACAATTGCAGCAATTGGCGTGTCATTAAATTACGACTTGAAATCTTCCACAGACAAACGCAATTATGAAAAAGTAGAATTAGATTCAATTAGTGACATATGTGGGATTATTTATGAAATAGACACTTCCTTGATTCGTCTTGCTCGTTTTGAAATAGTGTCGTTGCGATCGCCTCTTTCTCAAAGAGCTTATGGAAGCTCTTTCTGTTCCAAACTTACTGTTTGGCAAAAAAGTATAGAAACGGAACTAACTTTATTCTCTGTGTCAAAGGAAAATCCAAAAATATTTCATATAATGCGGTAAACATAAATAATCCTTCGGATTTTATACTAAAGACTGTTCGTTATACATTACAAGTTGTTTCAGTGAGGAAATTATTTACGATAGTAAAGTCCCCAAATAATAATAATATAAACAAACAAATATAATAAATGTTCTCCAAAAATTTCAGCATAGTTGTACCTAACTAGTACGTGTTTCCATTGATTTATTTGACATTTATAGAACCTAGACTTTGTGTTTATATAAAACAAAAGTTACGATCATGAGTTCTATAGGCGTTGATTTACAATTTTGGAATATTCCAGGATGCGTAGGTTGATAATAAACCCAAATTACTACTACTAATAATTTAGTAATCTGTAAAAATAACCTAATGAATAAGGCCTAGCCACACCAAATCTAGCTGCAGTCCATGTCCGTTGCGGGAGACAATATATTATGTGCTCGCTCTAGTAGGTATAATGTATCAATTTCTATGAAAAACGTCGCACTCACACACCCGGATGGCTTCGTTTTCGACACTTTTACACAAAAATAAACCTAATTTCTTTGCCATCATCCGCCTTATAACTTGACGCGGCGCTTATTCAGGTAATTCCGTGTCTTATTCTACAATAGTCTTGAATTTCTTTATTAATTAGCCGAAGTTTTTGTTTAAATATTTTTATGCGGCGACTTTAATTAGGTCTTCATTAGATGCTCTATGAATATTACTCAGTCGTAAATCTTCACTAAATGAATATAAAGTGCGAGTTCTAAGCAAGGGTCCTAAGTCATAGACTTAGGCACATTTCCTACCACCAGCTATACAATATGAGCTAGAGAAAAAAGAATGTGCATATGTACTGTTTCATATACGCACGGTAATATTAATACTTAGTTGCAATTATCTTCAAGAAATATGCCACTTGTATCAATTAGCAATTATATTTACAATATATCTTCCAAGTCCCGACCTAAGTACTTTAACGATTTAATAATTACGTAATTGGTTATAATAAAAACCAGATTTAAGACTTATTAATTCAACTGTCATTAACGCTTGAGAGAGAACGACGACCCTTGATATAGTAAAAGCGGAGATACGTCGTTGATGCTTGTATTATATGGTTGAGTATTTGGTGACAATCTTCTGTGATGCGGTTGCCAATTCGGTAATTTTAGGGGAAAATTGTCAACAATACAAAATTGATGAAAATTAAATCGAATTATATGTTTTAGTCTTCAGTCTCTAACAAAGCTACTATAAATATTTTTTTTCTTTAAAATTCAGTGTGCCTTCAGTTCAGAAAGCACACAATACGGTGTCCAAACACTGTTCTCATTGACTCTATAGATGACGATGAAACATCTCTTCTTTAAAATTCATCATAGCAATATTAGCCATTGACTGTAACAATTTTTGACGTCTGTCTTCCGCTTCACTAATTATCTGTTTAATGAAAACTAACTGAAGTTCAGGGACAGCGGCCTTCTTAAAATATATTTAATGCGCCATAAAAAGGTGCGGGCATCTGTTATCTTGTGTGATACACCCACATAGATAATTACTCACAGTATTGGTACACTATACAATATTGCCTACAAAGTAAAGAGCCTATTTCAATAAAAAAAAGGTTATTTAATGGGTTTTTTTTAGTCTATGATATCGATGTTTAAAATATTTTTAATATGTAACATGACACTGGCATGCATATGACGTCTGATGTCAAAATCTTCTCGGAATCTCGGAAGAAAGAAAAAAGTTTTGATTTGACAGATCGAAACTAATTAAAAGCGCAGAATAAATAACTAGATTCAACTTGAAAAGTGTTACTGTGCTTGTCTAGTATACTGCAATAAAAAAGAGACAGCAACATTTTACTAGTTCAGTTTGTCGCTTGAAATTTTTATACTAACACAATATCACTACGATGAAATGACAGTCATTGTGCATGGTTCCATACTGAGCAACACAGGGCATGACTTGGACTTGACCGTGACTTACTCTGCTTAACTCTGACTGTGAGTGACTATGACTTGTTTAACGATTTTTACCAAAAAAAATATTGGTCGAATTGAGAACCTTCCTCCTGTTTCGAAGTCGGTTAAAAATTGATATAGACATGCCAGAGATGTGCGATGTCAAAATCCCCGAGCAGGAGAAAAGAAAAAGCTACAAAATGGCAGAGCGTTCTTTTTGCTTGTAGTATAGTATAGTTTTGCAATAGGCAGGCTGTCGTTCAGGGGGAGGCCTATGTTCAGCGGTGGACGTCTTCTGGCTGATGATGATGATAGTAGTTTTATTACTCTACCTAAACTACAGCCTAATATCTACAAAACTCAATGCCTGTATAAGAAAGCTGTACATCTTCAATTATTCACCTACAAAACCGTTAAAAAAATATCAATGCGTAGAGTTACGAGTCGTAGACAGATAACAGTCTTTTTAAAATAGAAATAGAGGCATCGGCGCTCTTTTACTACCAAAAATATTTGACCTATGAGCAACGCCCACGGGCTATGGAAAGGGCCCTTTGGCCCTTCGAGATACCCCACGCTCGGCCATTGCAAAACATACTGTTCGGTTAGAAACTGTTCTCGTAGAGTGGTGGCGTTAGATTGATTGAGCGGAGGTGCCGAAGGTGGAAGCCAAAGGTGATGCGCGTATGTCTTTAGCGGTGCTAACAAAAATGCTTAAGAGGTATGCGTACCTAAGTAAAAAGGTGCTGTGCAAATAGCATCTGAATCAAAGAGGATTGATACAATATTTTTGACCTAGCGAAGAAATAAGGTTTTTTTATAATAGGCTTACGTTTGACCACCATCTCGTCTGGTGTTAAGCGATGATGCGGCCTACGATGGACCACGCTTGCCTAGAAGAAATGCGTTTTTTATTTGTATAATTAATGAATATACAACTTTTACGTTCAAATATAAGCAAAATCTTTTACGGGGTTGTGAAGAGATACGGGATGGTGGTGGTCACAGTTTGATGAGAAGAATTAGTTGGAAATTAGTACATAAACCATCACTCAACGTAGCGCTAAAAGTAGCGCTTCTAGGATTTGTTTGTTTGTTGTGCAGCTCTACGGACTCCGTCCGTGCCCCTTGTCAACTTATACAATTCGTTTTGTCAATATTATTGCTAACATAAAACTAATCATTATATCACTATCACTACATAGTATAAAACAAAGTCGCTTCCCGCAGTCTGTCCGTCCCTATGTATGCTTAGATATATAAAACTACGCAACGGATTTTAATGCGGTTTTCACCATCAGTTAGATAATTTTTCACGGAAGGTTTATATATGTAACAAGCGAACCGCCCCGGCTTCGCACGTAAGTTACACCCGTGCGAAGCCGGGTGGGCGGGTCGCTAGTGACTTTATAAATTGAGGTTTTATGTGAGCTTTTAAGTTTCGTATTTTGAAAATACCTACTTTTTTCTATGATAGATAGTGTGAGTCAATTGAAATGTGGATATTATTCTATCATCGCAGCCAGTATCTGCACACTTCATGACATAATATAAAGACAAAAAAAAAAAATTAAATGTAGGTACTTAAGTACCTGATTATGACGATACGCTAACTCGGGTGTATTTGGTAATTGGTAGTTCGAATATCTTGAGAGCTTTGTACAAGCAAAACTCCCGACCAAAACTCTATGGGAAAGTCTCCACACACACACACATCATCAGCCAGTAAACGTAGACTGCTGAACAAAGGCCTCCCCAGGCCGGCTGGACCCAGGTATGATTTAAAATTTCGACCAGAACCACCGAAGGATGAGTGGCAGCGTCCTATTTTAGTACACGGTGAACGTACTGCGATCCCCAAGCCACCTGCCATGCGTGGAGATTATGAGTTTCCCAATTTAGAAATTCTCAAGGTTGACCAGTTTAGAAATTCTCGTCTTTTCTTAAATCAAGAGGTCCACGAGACAGATTGTTTTTTTTTTTAGTTGATCTGGCTAAGTCAGCCTTCCCATGTTAGAACAGGAAAGAAAAATTGTTCGATTAATTGTTTTACTTAATTCTGATTTCTGCTTCGTGGTCAACTACGACCTGTACTTTAACACCGTACTGTCAACACATAGTTTGGCCAAAACGACCAACCCAACGACCCAAATATAAGTCCTTACTTTACCAATTCATCTAGTAGGCATTTGGCACTCACAACCAGCAAGAACCAAGTGCGATAAGTGACACCTTAGTTACCCGCTAAAGCTCTTACTACATGCAGGTGTTAAAGTACTTTGGACATTTGCGTCATCTTTACTTTGCTTCGTACATCTATTCAAGCTAAGTAGTGTGCTTACATTGTTGTTCAAGTAAACCTACATGGATATTATTGTCGTATTCAATGAAGCTCACATAAAAGCTGTTTTGTTACTACTTTTTTACTTGACGATAGGTACGTGAATGTGGTCTAGTTGGTAGTGAACCTGCCTTCTACGCTTGGGCGCGTAGGTTCGATTAACCTAGGATAAAAATTCATGTGATGAACATTTGTGTTTGTTCTATATCTGGGTGTTATTATCTATTTAAGTATGCATTTAAAAATATATATGTATAATGTACAGTCTCTTGTCAGTCATATCATAAGCTTTGCTTAGTTTGGGGTCAGATGACATGTGTGAAAAATGTCCCGAATATTTATTTATTTTAAAATGTAAACTTTTCCACATAAACGTCTTAACCCATTTTGATAAATGAGAAGTCAATAGATTCGTGTAGGTTCAGAGATAGATGACTAATGGGAAGATACTGGGTAGGTGACATTATCACAAATACACTAGAGAAACCTCAGTCCTCCTTTTTTCGTGGGTTAAAAATGTAGACATGTAATGTAATGTATGGATAAAAATATTGTTTTTTTAAAACGTATCATTACATTTCAAATGATCACTGGTTCATCAAAGATTCACATTTGCGATTTGAGGACACCCATATATAATTATTACCCATAGAAATATTTTTCTTGAACCAAGTGTAAAACGTGATCATATTTGCGTCTTCATCAATCTTAGCGTGTCCACACATCGCACTCCTAAACACATTAGGTATAGTGGGTACAGTTAGTTTAAAAGGTTCGTTATCCGCAGCTATAATCACGTTAACTACGCCAGTACTTATAACCATAGCTAATTACTGAACCAGCTGAGCTTTCCCGCCAAGAAAGTCACCTGCAGCTAAATGCAAACAACATAGCACTTACCTGACCACTCGAAGTTTAACAAGTTTAAAGGTCATCGAGAGTTTTTGTCCACTCTCAGCTATGACTTTTGAGTTTTTTATTATTATTTGGCGTTGCACGTCTTGTGAGTTTGATTTAAATGTCGTATTGAAAATATGGTAAGTGTTTACAGACAGGAAAAGAGCTTATTTCCAAACGGGACCAAAAACTTTCCCACTAGCTCTAAAAAATATTTTTAATTCAAGTATTAGGTATTCAAGGTATTGGATGGCATGTGGTAGCTCTGGGGCAGAGAAAGAACGCAATGCCGACGGTGTAAGCACTTGTAATGGTATATAGGCGTAGGTACATTTCAGACCGATGACACTGTGGCAAGGTACAACGGAATGACGTACCTAAGTAAGGCAGTAAAAAGTGTCTGGAAACGAAAAGCCGAAGATCGGGTTGAGTGATGTGCCTTGGGAGAGGACTGTGTAAAACAGAGTGATTGTGATGATGATTATGATAAATATCGAAGATTATGATAATATCGTACTAATATTATAAATGCGAAAGTGTTTGTTTCTTTCTTCCTCTTTCACTCAACAGAGGAACGGATCCGCGTGATTTGCATAGACAGTTTGAGTGCCGGAGAGTAACATCTATAGGATACTTTCTATCCCGATTTTTTTTACGGGTCCTATCTAAATTTCCACTTTGACCGAGCGAAGAGAGGTCTCCGATTCTAACGGGACAAGTCGGCGCTTCTATCTATGTTTGTATACTTGTTCAAAGATAATTTGCGGGTCACTGATCTGATCTTTATTAAATTTTATAGCCAAGCTTAGCCCAGCTGAATTTAATTTGTATGTTCAAATATGGGCAATTGTGAAGATATATGGAGCGAGAGGTCTTCGTTCCGGGCGAATAACTAGTTATACATAAAACACAAATTATAAAGTAAATACTCGGCAAATGATCTAGTTAAGCCACATTGTAATGGACACTGGCAGAACTAGACCACAATGGGGTCAGGTCGTCGAGAGACACTATCGAGACTGGCCTAAGTGGAACACGCTACCTACAGCTGGGCTAGACTAAGCGGCGCGCACGCAGTTTCTACTTACCTACGAGTACAAGGTGTGTTGTACAATCTAAACATTCTTAACTGATAACGTATGCTGGCACTTTAGAACTTTTCCATAGTAATAAATCTTAGATTGACATGCGAATTACTGGGTAAGTGCATAAGTTATCTTTTCAGGGAAACACTAATATTTATTGCAACAAAGTTCTTTATGATTCAGAGTTTATTAATATTTAGTATGTATTTACCTTTAGTAACTTGCAATTGCGAAACGAAGATATGTATTAGGAACGTAAGAAATTAGTAATTGCAGCGTATTAGAAGTTAATTGCAAATTCTTAAACCGGTCCTGTAAACGCTTGAAGCTTGTGCATAAAGGATATTAAACATTATTGCGTTGCTCAGAGTTTATTTTACTTCGTACATATCAAATCTACAACTCTTTATACTCATAGGCTAAGTATTCTCCCTCTACGTAGATCTGTGACGTTTATGACGTTGTCCTGTCTTAGAACTGTCAAACACACAAAGTCAAAATTGTAAATCTTATTTTTTTACACCTTGGGTTACATTATTGGAGTTTTAGTAAGGATCCCTATTTTTTTCGAAAATATAATATAGCCTATATTACCCGGGGATAGTGTAGCTTCCCAACAGTGAAAGAATTTTTTAAATCGATTCAATAGTTTCGGAGCCTATTCAATGCAAACAAACAATCAAACAATCAAATCTTTCCTCTTTATAATATTATTAGTATAGATTAGTATAGATATAGATTATGATGTAGGTATTTCATTTTCATTGGCCACCACGGTACCTACGACATGGTTTTATGGTTTTTTTTAAACCCTTTTATCGTCTTTACTTAACTATGTAAACAAATCTTCGAGTCGATTTTAACGTACTTCTTTCTCATTGTCGTATCTAAATGAAACTTTGCAAGTTTATGTGATTCGAATGACAATACAATAATTCGGTACCATCAAATTGGTCTGATGAAGATCAAGAGGTGGAAATTGAAATTATTTAATGGTAAGTACACTGGCCGAGCCATCTTACGGGAAAGACGTCAAAAATCGTGTGAGGTGTAGTGCATAATGACAATGTTTAGCGTCTTTCCGCTAGATGGCTGTTTTTTTTTTTCGTTTACGAGTTACGTAACCAATTTTAAAACTAAAATGATCATTGTCGCGTTCCCGGTTACCAACCACCCAGTTTTGTCTGCACGTGCACTATCAGTGACACTTGTAAATTCGACGTATAATTAGAAACGAGTTAGATATGCATATTCTAAAATCAAATCGTAACAGAGTAACCATTGGATAAATTAGTAGCTTTGACGATGTACATACTCAAAGGTTGGTAGATACTGTTCAACGAATTTAGCTTCATAATTTTTGTGAATGTAACTTTTAAGAGGCAGCCAATAAAGAAAGCGAAATGCCACATTTTTTAAGATTTTTTGAGAAAGTCACTGAGAATATTAATAAACCAACCAAGTGCGAGTCGGGCTCGCGCCCTGAAAGTTTATCATTACTTGTTAGCTACTAAAGTACAAAAAAGTAGTGCAAAAATACAACATCCCTTCAACGCCCAGGCGGTCACCCATCCAAGTGTACCCACCGACCGCAACGTTGCTGATCGTACGAGAACCGGTGGTGAACAGAAATTTGTTATCCACTTGGCCATTTATTATCATTTGTTGTTATACTTTAGAGTGTACTATGTATACTATAATCATGCCAAATTTGACGCTTGTGCGTATTATACCGTTATTACATCAGAGCAAATACAATAAATACGTTTGTTGTATGGGAACCCCCCTTTCGTTTTTACTTTTTTATTACTATTTGTTAGTTAATCCGCCTTAACATTACATATTCTGCGAAAATTTCAACCGGCTATTTATTTATTTATTTATTTATTTAATACTTTATTGCACACTTACAAATTAAGTAGATATGTACAATTGGAGGACTTAATGCTAAGCATTTTCTACCAGTCATCCACCAGGTTGGAACAAATGGTAGGTAGGCGTGCATCAAAAACACCTTATAAAAGACAAACAGAAATAAATAGAAATACCAAAGTTTTACAAGATAATATACAAAACAACAAATTACAATAAATAAAAATCTAACTTAAATTATTTATTACGGTTCGAAAGAGGACAGACGGACAGAGACATCGTAGGCTTAGTAATACGGTCCCTCTTTTACCCTTTAGGTACGGAAACCCAAAAAGCATAGTCAATAGATTTTTTTAAATATATAATATGGTTCATAAATATATTTATACAGCTCTATATCGTTGTGAAAACTCTTCCTAAAGTTAAGCCCGTACATAGATAGATAACTCTTTATTGTTCACACCAGATATGACACACATAGGACAAAACCAACTTAAAAACTAGTGAAACAATTGACACACATAATATATACATGTATGAACATAATATTATGTATTTTACATCGTTAAATGTGGCTATTATAAGCCATAATACTTACACCTATTTACGTAGCAATGGTAATGGAATAAGAACCACTCAATATCAACGCAAACACAGTGATAGAGCTAGCGGATAATATAATTACGAAATAATTATATTGAATTTTGTTACCTAGTCCTATAAAGATACATGAAAGCATTCGTCGATTGATACTAGGATCCCTGAATTTTAAGGTGATTTGTCTAGTTATGTGTACATATGTATTTGGTTGAAAGTAATAATTGAAATATGTAATTTTCTAAATCTTTTTCTATTCGTCAATGAGATAGAAACATAACTACGATAAACCAATTTAACAGGAATAAAATTATATGCGTATCTTTTCATTTCAATATGTGAGAGAATGATGGCAACAATTTTTTCTTTTCTTTATTTATGACCTGCATATAAATATACTCAAGAATATTAATTGGGTACTTGTTTAAACAGGCATTAACAGGTCATTAATGGTAACAATACCGTAGATAATCACTAACAATAAAAAACAAAGTTTCATTTAGATTGAGCTGTCTAATTTAGTTTAGTTTAGATAATGGTACAGTAACAGAATCAACACAATTGTCTCTTTCAAATATCATCATCATCATCATCATTTCAGCCGTAGGACGTCCACTGCTGGACATAGGCCTCCCCCATCGATCTCCAAAAGGGCCGGTTGGAAGCGGCCTGCATCCAGCGTTTCCCTGCGGTCTCTTTTAGGTCGTCTGTCCATCTTGTGGGTGGACGTCCTACGCTGCGCTTGCCAGTCCGTGGTCTCCATTCCAGAACCTTTCGGCCCCATCGGCCATCTGTTCTGCGTGATATGTGCCCTGCCCACTGCCATTTCAACTTACTAATCCGGTGGGCTATGTCGGTGGGCTTTCAAATATGATCTAATTGAATTTGAATGACTTTTACCAACTCGTAATCAACTCGTAATCGATCTAATCAACCGCTCCACCACTATCGATAGTGAGTTGTACCAACATAACGGGCAGTGAAGCAGGCTGACGATAATTGTAAGCTGATGGGTTTATGCTGTACAAAAACAATAAACAAACAATCGTGGACGCATCGAGAATGGATATAAATTGTTCGGAATTTCCGCTTTCCAGCGACTCGTTTAACTTGTTGTGACGGGTTAGTTTCATTTGCCAAGTTCACACTGTTACAGCACGCGACAATTCCGCGTATTGTTTAAAACAGTAGATCCTGATTTTACGGATATAGACTAGACTAAACAAAATATGAGCCCATTTTTAAATGTCATTACGAAAAAGCTATATTCAATAATAACTGTGCCTAAAGTCAAAACATAAAACGAAAGTATCTGCTAAGCTAATTGAAGATCGTTTATACTAGAGATGAAACGGATATTCGGTAACCGGTATTTACTATCCGGCTGAATAGCGGATAATAAGCGAATATTCCGCCATATACCGCAAAAAACGAAATATCAAATTTTGGTACTTTATTTAGTTAATCCACATATCTAACAAATATAATCGTCATATTTTACATACATTACAATACATTAACTTAAAGTTAACTTAATGTTTGCAATCAATTCAACAAGTACCTAAATGAAACACTTGCTTAATGTTGCTAACTTTGCTCATGAACAAAAAAGACCCGAAATCACCCGAACCCGATCTTTTGTGCACCACCTACTTGAGCTTACTCTTTACGTTGCGCTAATCGTCATTTTTCGGCCGGATATCCGGCTTCAAGGTTGGCCTGATATTCGGTATCCGGTATCCGGCTAAACAGCTATCCGTTTCATCTCTAGTTTATACTATCTATAGGCAAAGAGATAGTTCAAACGATCTCTAATTTCAGGTACTCAAAATGCTGGCCGCGTTGTCACCATCTTTAAACTGTATTCAATACCACGCTCACCGGACAGAGCTCACCTCGTGCGCACATTTTCAAAATTTTAAAAGTAAATACTAATTTACTAATAACGTAAAAAACGATTGGGCCATTCTTTTAAGAATAACATTGCAAACTTTTCAAAGTAATTTTTATGCTGATATAAGTATTTTATTTCCGCGACCCTATAAAACATGAAATCTGCTTTATACCATTTGTAATGTTGTTCTAGAGATAATGCATATGCCTAATCGAGTTTTTTTTAATTCTTAGTGATAAATTTTCTTCAAAAGGTTGAAAATATGCGAAAGAGTTAGCGTTGGGCGGGGAGTACGGACTTAAAGATCCATAGACTGACTATTGCATCATCTGGTGCCAGACTCTCAGCAGACTAACACACCAGACATTCCAGAATATAGGTACGAGTAGAGAACCAGATCTGGCGCACGTGCAAACGAGCATGACACTGCGCAGGTTGCCTAGACAGTGCGGCGCGCGCCCACGCATCTATCTGATCTACGCTTATAGCTTATTTGTGTAAGTACCTAACAGGCCTACAGGGTTACCATGACTTACTCATGCCGGAGACACGTTAGCAATTTGCTAGGTCATTGTTTTTGGGTACCTGCGTAATAAGGGGACGGTAAATTGCTTACCTATTTGGTTAGCTGCGTGTTTAGTGTTATGCGTATCTGGCAGGGTGCGTTTTTTGGACTTTTGCGGAGGCACCTTGCGTCGAAACCCTTTCCTCTAATAATAAAACATGAAGCGCTAATCGATTCACAAATGTCGGAGTAATCGGCGTACATACATTAAAAAACAGATCGAAATTAGAATTTTCCTGAATTCAGTAAAAATGTCTGCCAAACTACATAAGCAGCAGTTTCTATGCGGACACAACCTCTTGAAAACAATTAGGTACCTAGCTTTCTTTCCTGGGTCCCAAGACAACAGGATCGATGGCTGCCCTATCTCGTATCAATTATTTATTGGCTCCACTCTATCGACACCCTTTGGAAAACATTATTAACGGCAGCGATGAAAGATTAGAAAAATATGAACACGCGAGAAGCTTCGTAAAGTGATGATAGGACGCTGGAAGTCGAGTCATGATGAAAAGCGTTTGGGAAAATAAAGGTTTGTTTGGGAAAGAGGTTTGTTTATGAAATAAACTGACGAGACAAAACCAACAAAACCTTTCGAAGCACAGTCGAAGTAAATATTACTGACATTGACTGGGCACAGTCAATGTCAGTAATCAGTAAGTATAGTCATCATCATCATCAGCCAGAAGACGTCCATTGCTGAACACACCTCCCCCTTAGAACTCTAGACCGAACGACAGCCTGCCATCTGCATGCACTGGATGCCCGCGGCTCTCACGATATTGTCGGTCCGCCTGGTGGGAAGCCTACCTACGCTGCGTCTTCCGGTTCGTCTTCACTCAAACACGTTTCTTCCCCATTGGTTATCGCGCGGTTCTTCGAGTGATGTGGCCTGCCCATGGCCACATTCAAAAAAACTGCTGGAAACAAGTTGGATTCGACTGGCGAGATACCGGGGAGTGTGGCATAAACAAAGGGAGGCATATACCCAGGATACCCACCATACCAAATGCAAACCCAGCAGTGGGTTACTCAGGGCTGTTGATGATGATTAGGCCAAACCTTAGAACCGGCCACAGACATATTCCTGTCAAAGCTATCTCGCACGCACATTTCAGAAAAAAAACACTAAATGGGAATTTAAAAAAGCGATTTGGTAGAAATAACAGCAATTTTTTTAAAGCAATCCGTATTGATATTTTTTATTTTGATAGAGGAGATATAAAAGTTTTAAGTAAGTAAAAAAAATATTTCAATCTGTTCCGCCAAAAACAAAAGAAACATTCAAAATATCTGTTCATAGATAATGCCTTATACCTATGCCCTGTATCTGCTGGTTATTTTAAAGTACCACTCGGTGGTTTTTTAATCTACAACTTTTAGAGATAGTTCCAACCATCGGTATGTTTGCAACAACTCTTCAGTAGAGACCGAGTAGGGGAATATTGTATCCAAATATTACATTTTATTGACACATTTGTTTTCATGTTTTAACCAACTTCAAAAAGGAGGACGTTTTCAATTCGACTGTATGTTTTTTTATCTAGTATTTTTATATAGTAGATTGTTCAGCTCAAGTTGTTTAGTAGAAAAAAATAAATTATTGACTAGATAACAGATTCTATTAGAGCGGTTTGTCAAACTATAATTGCATTAAGTTTCTGCATATCTGACCAGAGATTAAAGCACAAACTTCAATCAGAATAGACCATATGATAAAGCGTGCCAATTAGTTCCAGGGAACAACGACTTATCGCACCTGTCATGACCATAATAACTGTCCGTCGAATAATACAGATATCGTAGCGGAAAAACTTGCAGACAACTGCCGACTACTTAGAGCACTTAGAAGATAGAGAAACCGGAGCCATCAACCGACAATTTGTACACCCACACGTCTCGACTTTCATCTCCAAACGGAAGAAGTAATAAAGTGATTGGCTCTGGCACGATCTACTCTACGAACTCTACGACTATCGGAGCATCTGTGGGCGATCCCTTCGCCTACGACCAGCCCGGAAGGGAAAGCAAGGGGCGAATTTATGATAGCCCGTCCTCGGCATAAATTTACAAGCCAAATGGACTCTTAACAGTCAAGTGATAAATTACCCTCACGTGCTCGGTGTCACAAAGGGCGCTAACTTGTATGTAAACAAACACTGCGATCAGCACAAACTACATTCCCGAGAACCGATAATATTAACACCCTACTTATTACGTCTGGCTGCACTTCAATTTTATAGCTCTTGTTTAAATGTAGCTGGCGTTTTCTCGCATGGAATCCAGGAAGGTGCGAGTTGAATGCACTAAATCAACGACAGCACGAAGCGGCCGAACAAATTAATTTGCTTTCCGACATGACGTGAGCGTGACTCGTGACAAATCCCGACAAATCGCATTCGTCTCAGCCGGATAAGATAGATCGGTCAATCGGTCTCCCCAAATACCGGCAAGGACACTTCCATCTACATCTATTCGTGTGTGACGGGTATGCGATTTGATGCGATGAAATAGCCGACGTCCGGCGACCCACGTGCGCCCACGCCGCTAACACTACATTATAATATTTAGAACGAATCTTGGAAGACGTTGCACGCTGCAGTTTGTGAGATTGTCAATGACTGCGGCGTCCTGGTATTGATTTATGGACGGCTCTTGCGTGGTGGCGATAACATCTTGTTTTATATTACGTATCAATTAAATTTTATGTGCTATATTGTGCGAATATGACATGGTAGGGTCAGTGGCTCTCGGCCGCGACGGTTTTTCTGGCCCATTAATATGCTATGAACCTCCTTAACATCTGCGACTGGAATTTTTGCTTACATTGTAGGTTATAGAGCGGAAAGACTTGAAATTCTCTACGTTCAAGTTGATTTACATAAATGCATTGCATTAGTTGAAAATCTATCAACGTCGAGCGGACCATTAAGCCTACTCCGTCCACTTTACATGGTCTATCTGTACATTCGAAGGGCGAGAGCAAAATTTTAACGGCTGAATTAGAATCCATGAATATATTGGAAATAGAAAGCGGTAAACCAATAAACAGATATAAATAAATCCGATGTGGCCTTATATTTTGAAGGTTTTAAATACATAATTTCGCATATTTTTTTTGGCATTAAACCATTTGGCCAACAAGCAAATTTTTGAAATTCCAATCCTAAATTAATTTGCAAAGTTTTATTAATTCGCAAAATTTGTAAATACTTAGGTAATTTACAGTACAATTTATACGAGCTACTAATATTCAAATACTTTATTTTAAACAGGTGGGCGTACTGTAATCTTCTTAACCTACTATTAGGTTAGAACCTCAGATCAGAGAAACAAGGGAGATATCCTGGAGCACAATTATCGTTCGTGTTCAATTGTCTCCATTTTTCATACACTTTTTTCACTATAGGTATTAGGTACCTGCCGCTAAGCCGCACTGTAAGTACGGCTCACTTACAATTTCTTACGGACACCAAGAAACTTGTAGCGACACCAATGATTTACAGAAACAAATTAATGTTTTATATATCTTTAGGTTTTTACTAGTTTTTCCTTAATCTTTGTAGAGAGTCATTTAATTGATCGGTTTATTCAACTTTGATTACCTACCTATCTTAAGTACCTATATATGCATATCTTTGCAATTTTATTGAGTTGCTCTCTGGTGAAAAAGGCATTCAATATTAGTGCATCACCGGAGAGTCGCGAGATGAGAGCTCAAATGCTCTTCAGTCTAGTCTAGCGTCTTCATAAAATAATACTGGTAGCACACAAAATATTTTATCGGAAATTATTTTTATTAAACAAATTATTAAAATACTTATAACAAAGTGGCAGCGGCACCCAAAGTTTTTAACAACAAGTGTGTAAATTGAGGGTTTTTTGACTTCCTATGAAAGAGCTGATAATAATCTTCAAACGTCTGAACAGATCTTCTTGAATCATAGCTAAGACCACTATATGTTCCAAGCCACGTTTCAAACCAAAACAAACTCAATCAAAATCGGTTCAGCCGTTTGGGAGCTACGATGCCACAAACACACACACAGGCACACACGTTAAACTTATAATACAATCTGTTTGCGAAACAAGAACCCTGCGAGGCACTGCAGTGTATGTATGTACGTTTGTATTTTTTTATGTTTCTACCATATTAGCTCCTGTAGCTTAAGCGGCTTGATCGATTTTGATGTGTGAGGTGTCGTTAGATTCGTTTTCGTAACTAGAGTGTCAAATATCACAGAGACTAAGTTTTGTAGTAGAGTTCCTTGTTATTGTTTTATCATATTATGTAAGCACTTCTATTTCTTTTCTCTACGAGATCGAATCAGAAATGAGGAGATCCGTAGACGAACGAAAGTTAGTGACATAGCCCGCCGAATTGGAAAGTTGAAGTGGCAGTGGGCAGGGCACATAGAACGCAGAACAGATGGCCTATGGGACCGAAAGGTTCTCGAAAGACCACGGACTGGTAAGCGCAGCGTAAGACGTTTCTCCACCCACAAGATTGACAGACGACCTAAAAGAGACCGCATACGAAAACGCTGGATACAGGCCGCTTCTAACCGGCCCTTTTGGAGATCGATGGGGGAGGGAGGCTTATGTCCAGCAGTGGACGTCCTATGGCTGAAATGATGATGATGATGACTTCTATTTCTTTTTAAATCTATTTTCCCAACAGTACCTACAGTAATATAAGAGCTTGCTAAGCCAGTACATTCTCAGGTGCCAACATATCTTATTATAACTTGCTAGGTTCTGCAGGCAAGTCCAGCACGTTATAACAACTCCATCGTGTGTCATGTAATACCTAAACAAAACAAGATCAGGAATTTGTCCACTCAGACAACTCCAGTGCTTACGTAAGTTTAGAAGTGCATTTCTGAGTTACTGAGAGGCTAATGAATTACTTCTACGGGGTGTAGTGTAACAGAAAGGTACTTAAGGGCTTGCCCCCCCCCCCCTTGATCCACCAATGGTAGGTACCTAGTTATTCTAAGCTCTAGAAGTCTAGACCCATACTGCTCCGTTTGCTATTAGTCAAAAGTAAACTCACCAGTGCGATACCCAGCATTAGAAAGGTAGGTGGCGAAGGTGTTGGTCTCGTGCTTGGCTTGCCACATCGGCGACGAGCAGTTGTCGTTGTTGGTGTACACGTTGTGGTTGTGGACGTACACACCAGTCAAAAGCGAGCTCCTGGAAAGAAACAAAAGAGATAAGAGCAACGGCGATTCACGACATGTGTCCAATGCCACAACACCAGGACATTTAAGAGTGGAACAGTTATACCAGCAATCTAAGGCTGTACTCAGTTATTTATAAGGAGTTTGGCTGGTTTGGATATAATGGCAGGAGCAAATGCACAGCACAATACAACCCCAGCGGGATATCAGTGCTGGTCTTGTCACTGCGCAGAGAATAAAGATCTCTGACTCTATCCATGGTGTGGTGACAATATCCGTAAGGCAGAGACTAAAATTGATGAAAACCTGGCTGTGTGTATGCTGTGGAAGAATCTTAAGCACCCAGCTGTGGATTGATGCGGGCTAATGATGTATATTTTAATGAAAAATACTGAGAGTATTTTATAAAATGGACACTGAAACTTAGACGGCTCATAAGAAAAAAATCTACTTTAACAATGTTTTCGTACCTTGATGGGCAGCACATAGGTGTCGTAGTGTAGGCATGTCTAAACTCGGCTCCGGCACTCCTTACCGCCTTCATAGTCCTCGGCATGAAGTTCAAACTTCCTAATTCAACATCCTGGTCATCCGTCAATATCAAAATAATGTTCGGCTTCCGTTCTCTAGGCTGAGGAAACGGAATATACCCGCCACCCTGCCATTTGTTCGCCATCTTTATCTTAGACCGTGTCGTGTTCTCTCTCACGGGCGCTGTATACGGTTTTTCCTGAGTCTTGGTCTGATTGATCAGCTTTTTTGTCTGATATTTCTCAAAGCTTTTATTCCAGTGCTTTTCAGTCTTTCGGGCTTTATCTTCCTTCTTCACGCTGTACGGCTCTACGGTCCTATTTGCGCCGTCTTCTAATGAATGACTCTCCGATCCTTTTCTCCTATCCCTTCTTATCTCATGATCCCAACTCCTCCTTTTATCTCCACGGTAACGAGAACTGTTTTTGTGTCTCAAATATCTTCTTTCGGTTAAATCTGTAAGAGTTCCATTGAACGTGGTCCTATTGCGATTGTTCTCTCGATTCCTTATTTCTTTAGATCTCGAGGTCTCCTCGTCTTCGAAAGACTCTCTCTTTGCTGATATCAGTATAAAGTTCCACGTTAAAAGCAGCGATATTAACTTTAAATTCATATTGGTGAGATAAATACTACGGTTGTATCACTATAGAGCTTCTATGAAGTTTTTTAATATGTAATCCTAATTATTTACGTCGTTGAAGAGTGGTTGAGTCGGCTTCTTTATGCAATTGAATTCCATCTTGTCACACCACCTGCAACCAACGGAAACGTTCAGTTCGGTTTCGAAGTGGAGCTGTCAATATAGTAATAAATGTAGTAATAATAACTTATTACTTTCGCAGGGACGCCTATTCCGTGTTTACTTTTCATATTGAAATATGTTTCGTTGGGAGGCATTTAATGGCGTTCGACCAGGGCATCAATCGCGGATAGCTTTTAACTGAATTGGTCCGATATTGGTTGGGGTTCAGCCTTAAATAAACTGCGCAATCTGCCGCGAGGGGTGGATTTATACTTGCAATTGGAATCGACAGTGGGGTTCAGTTGTATATTAAATTAATTGCAGTACACTGGAATTAAAATCTATAGCTACTTATATTATACAGGGTTACGCATATTAGACTGTACTTAGCCGAAAGAAGGTCATTGTACTCATCATTATGAACAACTTTTTCTATGGGACCAACCAGTAAATCGCTAAAAAAAACAGCAAGGTAGATAGAGCTCCCGATATTTCCGTGAACTGCGGCGAAATATCGGGAGCTCCATCCACAAGCTTATCGCGGTAAATATCTTGTTAATAATCATAAAACTGTAATGAACAACCGTAATAGTTTAAAACAGTGTTTTTTTTTAAATATAGTTTGTTAAAATAAATTAGATTGATAAAAATAGACTGCTTATGCATCCATAGAAATTTAAAAGCCTCATCGTCGCTTACACTGGGTTCATTTGTGGTCAAACTACGACAAACTACGACAAATTAGGTACCCATACCCACTCCATATTTTTTTTTCTCAAACATGGCATTTAAGAATGTAGTCTAGTACTTGCGTATAATATTTCTATGTGCAAAGAGGTTTGAAAGCGTTTTCCACTAAAAAATTAGACGAATATGAAGAGGGTATGTTGAACTAACAGATTAAAAATAATTGACATATCCAGATAAGAATGGCCGGTGTTCTGTGATTAGTACATGCTATAGTTAACAAAATGTTATTTTCAAAATAGACAAAGTTCAACTTGAAAAGTAAAAATTACTCCAAAACATTTATGTAAATATATTTTTAAGTGAATATCTACGCAATATTTAAGGAAAGTACTATGCAAGCTTTGGCACCAACTGAGCATTTTAGACTTACGTATGCTTGCTTTGGCTATGCCGCATTCTCACGTTCGTCAATAAATGCCTCTGTTCCTTTCCGCAGCAATAGAGTACTATATATACCTATAAAAATATCTAAATACATTTATGTAAGTAACCTATCACCTTTCAAAATATGACGTAGAAGCTTGTCTCTAATATATAAGTAATTACTTAGATAAATTTATTGAAATATCCATATAACAGAATGAGGTTATCTGAAATTTTCACTTGAAGGCTGTCAATTTATACTTTTGTGTACCTTACCTATCTGCTAACAACTAAAGCATCATGTCCACAAGCCGTGCGAAGCCAAAGTTACCAGAAAAAGAAATTATATTATCAAAGCCAGTGTCTGTCTGAGAGTCTGAGTAGTCTAATGACCTAAAAGAAAAATTGCTGACGCAAGTGTAAATTTGCCAATTTGCACATTTTTCCATTTTGATGAGCAATAAAGTTTTCTAATTTTGGCTGCTTTGAATATAGTTTCTATTTTTAACAACGAATTAACCAATCGAGTTAGGATCGCTGTCATAAATGCCAAATACAGCTTAAATAAATTTATTTGAATTAAATTTGCATAAATTAAAAACTGCCGAGCTCGTAACATGTCACATGTCGCAGCACACGTTTTAACGCTTAGACATTTCGCCGATTTATTTTATGCATTCTGCAGTTTTATCCGCGATTTTCTCATTTTCTCGTAAAATGTTTGTTTTGTAATTGCACAAAACCCCGAAGCAATAATCCGCGTCTTCATTTAGCCGGTCTGCATGAAGAGTTATGTAGTGCGCGAAGGCCTTTATAAAACGAATCTAGTATTAAATTCCAGGATACATAATTCAGTGGCTCACGTGGAGAAGCCACGTGAGAGGAATCCTGTCGTAAGCCTCCCGATTTCATATATTTCAGCGACTTCATACGTAGAGACGTAGATAGACTGAGTTAATTTGTACCTAGAGGTAAGCTGACCGAATGTCGAGCTAATTTTCAAGAACAATATAGAAAATATTGTAGTAAACTCTTACTTATTCAGAAATTGTGAGTTAAATAAAACAATCACAGCGGAGTCAAAACTTGCTTATTCATACAAGGGTTACACATTTCTGTCCCCCTAAGAAAACAGAATGGGGAGAGACCGGAAATAGTTAGTTTGATCTGTCCCCTTGCCGGTAACAGGGAGACAAACCGAACTGCAATCCTTTCCTGCAACTGGAATAATATCACATAACGGCGGTACGAAGCCGAAGGGAAGTAATTTTAATCATCATTATTAATTACTTTAACTATAGGATTAATTTAAATCGCAACAAAAATCAGCTGTTCATTTAAAAAAACCATTTATACGCAATGAAATGTATTTAATGTTGTTTTTTTGTGATTCCAGTTGGTCCCAGTTAGTTGGTAGTAAAAGTTGTTCATAATTATTATGAATACACCCGCCTATCGTTCTTTGTAACCTTTTACTTATACCTACCTATAATAGTATATAACGGTTTATATACTAAAATTTTACTCTTGACTTGAGGTTTTATTTGGAAACTCAAAAACTTAAAACTTCTTTTATGAGCGAACTTACGAATTCGTACCTACTATAAGAATTATATCTGCATACTTTCAGCTTTTCCAAGGAGTTAAGAGGGGGCAACCGAAATTTTATGCTAATTTGCCATGATATTCTAACTAAACCAAATATCCGATCACCGTAATAATTGATATATGTGAATTTTCAATTCATTTTCTTTCCGCCATTAAGACAGAAACATAATAGCAAGATATTTACTCGATACTTTAATGTTTTGAAAATGGTGCCTTTTTGCTAATTTTTTTGATTTTACTTGGAAAGTACTTCAGTTACATATCTAAAATAAATACTCACCGAAGGAAAATATAGTTTGTTTTCCAGTGTTAAGACAAAATTTATCTAGATTAATTAGTACTCTCATAATAAATTATATTCGATTTGAGACTTACGTCCTTTAGTTCTAAGCAACTATTCGGTCAAACGGCAAGTCCGATATTCAGTCTTATTCTGTTGCGCTTTGCATCTAAATAGCGAAACATGCTCCGTTTAACCTCAGTACCGCACTGTGCCTCAACGGGGAAGGACGCACGCGCTTGCTTTTCGCCTTGGTTTTATCTTCCGAGTGCGATTATATCAACACCTACTGTATTTTCAAACAAAGGATAATATAAAAAATCGATGGCTCGAACGCGACCACTTGATGCGGCTACCAAGTGGTGACAATGACCTTAGAGCACAGACTAGGTAAAGCTACTACGAAAAAATAACATAGATACAAATAAAATGGATACGACTAGGCCCTAACGAATCCATTATTATGTATGCTCAGTAATATAACTATTAGAGTCGGAGTGTTTCTTTGTGACAGACAAACAGACAGAGAGAGAGAGAGAGAGAGAGAGAGAGACGGAGAGAAGCAGAGAGAGAGAGTCAGAAAGATAAAACTAAAAATTAAATGACATTATAAAATAATTTAGATTCATTATAATTTTATAAAATTAAAATTAAAAATCATTTAAATTAATGTGATGGTTAATTTGACTTGAGAGTTCCATCCACATTTTCTCACGTTTTTACGAGAAGCGGCTTTCTGCAAAAGGAGGAAGGTTCTCAATTTTAACAGACAAAAAATAGCTTGGTAATAATGGAAGCAAAAAAACATCTTCTAATAAAAAAATATTTAAATGTGGAAAGTCAAACAATAGGTACTTATGTTTTTAACCGACTTCAAAACAGGGGCAAGGTTCTCAATTCAACCGGTATAAAAAAATACTAGTCGAATTGAGGACCTTCCTCCTTCTTTGAAGTCGGTTAAAAACATAAGTACCTACTGTTTGACCAGTTGGGTTGGCTCGGGTATGTGCTGGGAGTAAGGGGAAATGCACAATACACTAGCGGGACTACTTACCTTAGTCAAAGTCAAATACTACTTACCTTTTTATCCGACTTCAAATAAGGAGGAAGGTTCTCATTTACCTTAGAGTACCTTCAATTCGACCAGTATTTTTTTATACTGGTTGAATTGCAGTCCACCACTGCGGTGCAACACTGCGTTGCAACACTGCGGTGCAACAGTGCGGTGCAACAGTGAGGTGCAACAGTGCGGTGCAACAGTGCGGTGCAACAGTGTGGTACAACAGTGCGGTACAACAGTGCGGTACCATCTTTAAATATTTTGAATCAGTAGCATAAAATACGAGTTTCTCAGATCAAACGCTAGGTGGCACCACCAGTATTTCAGCAAAGTGAAGTTATATCAAAAAATAAATAGCTATTTTTGAATATTTTGAACTAATTGGTTGGAAACATAGGTGAGTTTTTTTTTTAGGATTAGGTGAGGTTTTGCGTGATTTGCGTCCAACACTAGATGAGAGCATTTATATTTCAGAGAATCTTGACTTGTATCGTAAAATATTTCTGCCATCCTTGCATATTTTAAATCAGTAACGGTGATTATAGATTGTTCAGTTCTAATACTAGAAGACATCTTCAATATTTCAGTGAAGACGTTAAATCAGAAAATATTTCAGCCATCCTTGAATATTTTAAGTCTGTGGCATCGATTAATGGCTGCTGAGGTCTAAAGCCAAACGACGGCACCAATATTTCAGAGATTTTGAGAAGTAGCTTCACTAACGAAATTTCTTTATTTAATTCAAATCCGAAAATATTTTGACCATCACTACATATTTTGAGTTTTATTCAGTGGTAAATGATTTCACAGGGTGAGTATTAGGGAACTAACGCAGTATTTTTCATACATTTTGGGTAATGAGAAGCCACAGGCAAACCACGGCAAAACTTATCTCAGATGGCGCCACCTTCGCTGGTGCTGTCATTTGTGGCTTATTTGAGGTTATAAACATTGCTCTTGAATGAATTAATAAAAATAAACTTTGCCTTTAAACAGTAAAATGTTTCTTATATTTCAGAGAATCATGACTTGTATCGTAAAATATTTCTGCCATCCTTGCATATTTTAAATCAGTAACGGTGATTATAGATTGTTCAGTTCTAATACTAGAAGACATCTTCAATATTTCAGTGAAGACGTTAAATCAGAAAATATTTCAGCCATCCTTGAATATTTTAAGTCTGTGGCATCGATTTATGGCTGCTGAGGTCTAAAGCCAAACGACGGCACCAATATTTCAGAGATTTTGAGAAGTAGCTTCACTAACGAAATTTCTTTATTTAATTCAAATCCGAAAATATTTTGACCATCACTACATATTTTGAGTTTTATTCAGTGGTAAATGATTTCACAGGATGAGTATTAGGGAACTAACGCAGTATTTTTCATACATTTTGGGTAATGAGAAGCCACAGGCAAACCACGGCAAAACTTATCTCAGATGGCGCCACCTTCGCTGGTGCTGTCATTTGTGGCTTATTTGAGGTTATAAACATTGCTCTTGAATGAAACAATAAAAATAAACTTTGCCTTTAAACAGTAAAATGTTTCTTATATTTCAGAGAATCATGACTTGTATCGTAAAATATTTCTGCCATCCTTGCATATTTTAAATCAGTAACGGTGATTATAGATTGTTCAGTTCTAATACTAGAAGACATCTTCAATATTTCAGTGAAGACGTTAAATCAGAAAATATTTCAGCCATCCTTGAATATTTTAAGTCTGTGGCATCGATTTATGGCTGCTGAGGTCTAAAGCCAAACGACGGCACCAATATTTCAGAGATTTTGAGAAGTAGCTTCACTAACGAAATTTCTTTATTTAATTCAAATCCGAAAATATTTTGACCATCACTACATATTTTGAGTTTTATTCAGTGGTAAATGATTTCACAGGATGAGTATTAGGGAACTAACGCAGTATTTTTCATACATTTTGGGTAATGAGAAGCCACAGGCAAACCACGGCAAAACTTATCTCAGATGGCGCCACCTTCGCTGGTGCTGTCATTTGTGGCTTATTTGAGGTTATAAACATTGCTCTTGAATGAAACAATAAAAATAAACTTTGCCTTTAAACAGTAAAATGTTTCTTATATTTCAGAGAATCATGACTTGTATCGTAAAATATTTCTGCCATCCTTGCATATTTTAAATCAGTAACGGTGATTATAGATTGTTCAGTTCTAATACTAGAAGACATCTTCAATATTTCAGTGAAGACGTTAAATCAGAAAATATTTCAGCCATCCTTGAATATTTTAAGTCTGTGGCATCGATTTATGGCTGCTGAGGTCTAAAGCCAAACGACGGCACCAATATTTCAGAGATTTTGAGAAGTAGCTTCACTAACGAAATTTCTTTATTTAATTCAAATCCGAAAATATTTTGACCATCACTACATATTTTGAGTTTTATTCAGTGGTAAATGATTTCACAGGGTGAGTATTAGGGAACTAACGCAGTATTTTTCATACATTTTGGGTAATGAGAAGCTACAGGCAAACCACGGCAAAACTTATCGCAGATGGCGCCACCTTCGCTGGTGCTGTCATTTGTGGCTTATTTGAGGTTATAAACATTGCTCTTGAATGAAACAATAAAAATAAACTTTGCCTTTAAACAGTAAAATGTTTCTTGACAGTGGCGAATCTCAGAAAAAAGTTAATGTTTCCTTAGCTGGTAAAAAAGCGAATCTTTTAAGCAAGGTAGGTATGCAATAAAATTATCAATCACTGCGTTGCAACACTGCGGTGCAACAGTGCGTTGCAACACTGCGGCGCAACAGTGCGATGCAACACTGCGTTGCCACACTGCGTTGCAACACTGCGTTGCAACACTGCGTTGCAACACTGCGGTGCAACACTGCTTTACAACACTGCGGTGCAACACTGTGGACCAAGTAGACAGAGACACTAAGATTATACAAGTCGCATTGAGAACCTTCCTCCTTATTTGAAGTCGGATAAAAAGGTAAGTAGTAATACCTACTGTTAGACCGGCCGGGTTGGCTCGGGTAGGTACTGGTAGGTCAAACAGTAGGTATATTAGGCCGACTTCAAATAATGAGGAAGGTTCTGTGAAGGATGATGATGATATTTTTTAGTAAATTGAATTGAATGGAATGGAATTGAATTGCATTGCATTAAATTACATTAAATTAAATTAAATTAATCATACTTAAATAGATATTAACAACCAGGTATACTCGTAGAACAAACACAAAATGTTCATCACATAAATTTTGTCCTAGGTGGGAATCGAACCCACGCCCGAAGCTCAGAAGGTAGGTTCACTACCAACTGGACCAACGGGCTTTCGGGTATTTCGTTTCGCGTGTTTCGTTTAGTATAGTATAGCATAGCGTAGCGTAGCATAGCATAGCATAGCATTAGTTTAGTTTGATTTAATGTTTAACGATCTCTGACTCTCTGTCTCAAGCGTAAAATTTTAATTTGAAAATTAATTTAGGCAATTTCAATTTAATTTATATAATTTATTAATTTTATATTGATATTGTAGAAAACTTAAAAATTAAGTTTAAAAATATACAACAAACACAATTTTGAAAATTGAAATAAACAATTTACGGTTTTGCGCGCCGCGACCGAACCCAGCTAATCGCCAAAACGCCAACATTATGCTTATCCTGTGTTTATTACTCCTTGCCGCATGACGAGTTCGACTACGCGAGTTATGTGTACTGGAGCTGCGCGCGACTGCCGCGCTGCCGTGGTTGTGTTTCACACTAATGCGGGTGATGCGAGACGCGCGGGTGAAATCAGAAATTTTCCTCGCTTTATACGCACTCTTAATAACTTTTTAGCAAAATTAATTTTAAGGAAACTTAACAATGCTCCATTACCAATAATAAAGCTTAGTTATCAGTTTTCTGTTTACGCGGGAAAGCACGCCTGGAAACTCAAAGCCTTCAAAATTATATCGAGTTTAGGTTTTGCTTCCTTGTTATTGTTTAGCAAAATGATTGAACTTTCGCAGAGTTTCTTAGCTTTTAACGGAAAGGGAGGGCGCGTCGACCTCGGTGACCTCGGTCCAATTGTGTTTTTAAAGTTGTTTGTTACCTCAGAACTGCGTTATTCATGAAACGATTTGGAAAAATTTATTATTTTAATTGAAAGGATATATTTTCAGAATGGTCTCATAGAAAATTCATCAAAATCAGTTCAGAATTTTGGCTTTTAAATTAAAATAAATGGAAAACTCGGTTACTTGGGCCGAAATTCGTATTTAGTAAGTCGGTTTTTTTAATTGATTATCATAGGTTTATTATATTTTTTCCAGAACATTTTATGGTAAAACCAGGACCTATTCCAATTATTGGTGCTCTGTAACATTCTTAGGTGAGCATTAGGTATAAGAAAAAAAGAAAAAAAAACTAAAATTATAAAATATATTTTTACTACTACTTAGTCTATGTTGCTCCATAAATATCAAGACTAAACAAATATAAAGTTTTTACCAAACAAATATTAAATTTACACATTGCAGTCTTCACCCAAACCATAACTTCCCGTTTAATCAAATCCAAACAGTCATTAATCAAAACTTGGAACTTACAAATGAACTCAAAAGCTCGTAAAAGGCTGCGTTAAATTAATGAGCATTAAAATTAGTAAGATGTTGAGAATACAGGAGCTGGAGTTAGGCAACATTAAGCGAAATTCGAAATCTTTTAATGGCGTAGTATAAGGTGGAACAGTGCGACCAACTTATCTTTACAGTTGAGCCAGAGAGCTATCATCGTAGTTTCGAAACAAAACTGACAGCATCCCTCAAGCATCCCTTGGAAATTTTAGGTCTCTAATTTGGCCAACTTTAGAAATAAATTGGTCGGGCTCTAAAGTTTGTTCCGCTGTTCCTGTGTAATCAAATTAAATTCTCGATGGGACGCTGTCTCGAGAGGTCGGAAGGAGGCTGTAGGGATTTTTGTTTACTTTAGATATTTGGCACGTTCAAATAAAATTGCCTAAACCTCTGCTGTTTGCATTACATTACAGTATAAAGTTTCTTATTATAAACAAATTAGCATTATATTGTCACAAGAAAACCAAAAATTTCAAATTATTTAGATAACAACACTGAAAGTAGTCAGTAATTTAAACACCGTACAAGAATGTGAACATCATAAACTTTTTCATTGTGATAAAATACACGGGTTTGACTATACAGGGGTTACGCGGAAAGAGTGCTACAATAAAGGCGAAAGGGGACCATCTTTGTTAGTAATGTTATGAATTCATATCTGCAAAAATGTGCGACCTTGAGAGCAACAGTCTGATTAAGACAACAGAAAAAGAAACTTCAAGATTTTTCGGTGTTTTTAAAGTATTTTCTAGCCGCGGTGAGCGAATTTTGGTAGGGGTAAAACAGGGACGTTTTATCCCTTTAAGGTATATAAGGTCCTTGGGGTAACGTTATAGTTTTTTTTTTGTATAATTCTTTAGTGGGTAAAGCTTATGGGTTCGCATCACCGACATGCTAATGTGACGTATTAGTTTTCACTTCTGTCGAAAATCTCCACGACGGTCTATTTCTTTTTGTTAGCTTTAGTAATTGATATTCCTGCCATCTTCCTCTATCAGTCAAATCAATAATATTTGCATCTCCGGGGCCTTGGCACTTATTGCCAGATTTAGATGGAGGTCGCAAGCTTGATGATTATTAGGTATGATCGATTAGAATACAATTTTATGAACTTGTTATTTATATTTAATCTATTCACGACTCCGTAACATTGTATTAATAGAAACTTTAAATAGTGAGTTTATTTCAAGCAAAGAAACGAGTTTTTCTTCTCTATTTTAAATAAAAAATACCTAAATAACTATCAAATTGAGTTTTTGTGTCCCAACTTGCAGGCTTCGACCAAAATAAAATGAATGGACGGGCCATAACCATTAAACTTGCTTAGTAAAAACGAGTCAAAACTGTCGGACATATAGGTACCTACTTCAACACCTAAATATAACCATGTATACAGAACATTTGTTACAAAAAATTGATACTTAGCGGTATTTATACTTCGGGAAAGCACACGAAAGCATAATTTTGTCAGATGTTTTGTTATCATGTAACAATAGACTCGTGTCGCACTTCCTACGTCTAGACTTCTAGAGACCGACTGAAACGAAATGAGCGCCGGCGCTCATTTTTTTATCTTCAAAAATGCGCTTCTTCTGGGCCCGTCCATTCATTTTATTTTAGTCGAAGTTTGTAGGTACAGGGACCTGCAATAATATGTAGTAATTAATATGTATACATTTCCAAACGTAGATATGTTACGTTAAGTTACGTTACGTACGTTATTTTAAAAAAAACCTCAGTATAAACTTAAAAAATTATGTAACATTCAATTTGTGGCATAACTGTATCAAATAAGTGGGTAGGTAAATTACCTATTTATTTTTCTACGTGTACCTATAATATGCGTTATTGTCTTTTCAGATTTAAGTTGTAACACCTAGCAAAAACCAAGCCAATTTTACCGCAAGCAAAATTATTACTTACACATATATCCAAATATTTTACGCTAATGCTTTTTTAATCGGAACAGCTACATTAACTAGGTACATACTTACCTATCTACTTGTATATAAGTAAACAGGGTCCGTCTACAGAAAGGCTTTAACAATGGTTTAAATTAAACAGTTTGTTAAACTGAGTTAAACATTCAAACGCTCATTAGGGTACTGAATGCATCCTTAATCGGATTTTAACTCGACAAGGTGGAGATTTTAAGTGCTCTCCTCTGGTTCGCGTTTCGTTAATCACTTTATTGTATTCGGAATGATAATAGACAAACTTTTTAACTTGTATTTTTAGGGTTCCTTACCGAAAGAGAACCTATGCTTTCTGTCTGTCTGTGAGTTCGTGCGTCCAACCGTCCGTCCATCCGTCCTATACCTTTTGACAGCTGTATCTTTCGAACCGTAATAGAGAGCCAGTAGATATTTTTACAAAATAATTATGTTAAATATTGTATGTATAAAAACAAAATATGTATGTTGCGGCGGATTAACTAAGAAAAATAATAAAGCCAAAAAATAAAAATGATAGGGTTGTTCCCATACAACAAACAGATGCCTACACACTCTAAAGTAAAACAACAATTAATAAATAATGGCCAAGTTCGAGTTGGTGCCAAATTAATTTCTTCACCACCAAGTTAAGAGGGGGCAGCCGAAATTTTATGCTAATTTGCCATGATATTCTAACTAAACCAAATATCCGATCATCGTAATAATTGATATATGTGAATTTTCAATTCATTTTCTTTCCGCCATTAAGACAGAAACATAATAGCAAGATATTTACTCGATACTTTAATGTTTTGAAAATGGTGCCTTTTTGCTAATTTTTTTGATTTTACTTGGAAAGTACTTCAGATACATATCTAAAATAAATACTCACCGAAGGAAAATATAGTTGGTTTTCCAGTGTTAAGACAAAATTTACCTAGATTAATTAGTACTCTCATAATAAATTATATTCGATTTGAGACTTACGTCCTTTAGTTCTAAGCAACTATTCGGTCAAACGGCAAGTCCGATATTCAGTCTTATTCTGTTGCGCTTTGCATCTAAATAGCGAAACATGCTCCGTTCAACCTCAGTACCGCACTGTGCCTCAACGGGGAAGGACGCACGCGCTTGCTTTTCGCCTTGGTTTTATCTTCCGAGTGCGATTATATCAACACCTACTGTATTTTCAAACAAAGGATAATATAAAAAATCGATGGCTCGAACGCGAACACTTGAAGCGGCAACCAAGTGGTGCCAATGACCTTAGAGCACAGACTAGGTAAAGCTACTACGAAAAAATAACATAGATACAAATAAAATGGATATGACTAGGCCGTAACGCATCCATTATTATGTATGCTCAGTAATATAACTATTAGAGTCGGAGTGTTTCTTTGTGACAGACAAACAGACAGAGAGAGAGAGAGAGAGAGACGGAGAGAAGCAGAGAGAGAGAGAGTCAGAAAGATAAAACTAAAAATTAAATGACATTATAAAATAATTTAGGTTCATTATAATTTTACAAAATTAAAATTAAAAATCATTTAAATTAATGTGATGGTTAATTTGACTTGAGAGTTCCATCCACATTTTCTCACGTTTTTACGAGAAGCGGCTTTCTGCAAAAGGAGGAAGGTTCTCAATTTTAACAGACAAAAAATAGCTTGGTAATAATGGAAGCAAAAAAACTGCTACTAATAAAAAAAAATGAAAATGTGGAAAGTCAAACAATAGGTACTTATGCTTTTAACCGACTTCAAAACAGGGGCAAGGTTCTCAATTCGACCGGTATAAAAAAATACTAGTCGAATTGAGAACCTTCCTCCTTCTTTGAAGTCGGTTAAAAACATAAGTACCTACTGTTTGACCAGTTGGGTTGGCTCGGGTATGTGCTGGTAAGGGGAAATGCACAATACACTAGCGGGACTACTTACCTTAGTCAAAGTCAAATACTACTTACCTTTTTATCCGACTTCAAATAAGGAGGAAGGTTCTCATTTGCCTTAGAGTACCTTCAATTCGACCAGTATTTTTTTATACTGGTTGAATTGCAGTCTACCACTGCGGTGCAACAATGCGGTGCAACACTGCGTTGCAACACTGCGTTGCAACACTGCGTTGCAACACTGCGGTGCAACAGTGCGGTGCAACAGTGTGGTACAACAGTGCGGTGCAACAGTGTGGTACAACAGTGCGGTACCATCTTTAAATATTTTGAATCAGTAGCATAAAATACGAGTTTCTCAGATCAAACGCTAGGTGGCACCACCAGTATTTCAGCAAAGTGAAGTTATATCAAAAAATAAATAGCTATTTTTGAATATTTTGAACAAATTGGTTGGAAACATAGGTGAGTTTTTTTTTGAGGATTAGGTGAGGTTTTGCGTGATTTGCGTCCAACACTAGATGAGAGCATTAATATTTCAGAGAATCTTGACTTGTATCGTAAAATATTTCTGCCATCCTTGCATATTTTAAATCAGTAACGGTGATTATAGATTGTTCAGTTCTAATACTAGAAGACATCTTCAATATTTCAGTGAAGACGTTAAATCAGAAAAGATTTCAGCCATCCTTGAATATTTTAAGTCAGTGTCATCGATTAATGGCTGCTGAGGTCTAAAGCCAAACGACGGCACCAATATTTCAGAGATTTTGAGAAGTAGCTTCACTAACGAAATTTCTTTATTTAATTCAAATCCGAAAATATTTTGACCATCACTACATATTTTGAGTTTTATTCAGTGGTAAATGATTTCACAGGGTGAGTATTAGGGAACTAACGCAGTATTTTTCATACATTTTGGGTAATGAGAAGCCACAGGCAAACCACGGCAAAACTTATCTCAGATGGCGCCACCTTCGCTGGTGCTGTCATTTGTGGCTTATATGAGGTTATAAACATTGCTCTTGAATGAAACAATAAAAATAAACTTTGCCTTTAAACAGTAAAATGTTTCTATAATGACAGTGGCGAATCTCAGTTAGATATTAACAACCAGGTTCATTGGCACCACTTGGTTGCCGCGTCAAGTGGTCGCGTTCGAGCCATCGATTTTTTATATTATCCTTTGTTTGAAAATACAGTAGGTGTTGATATAATCGCACTCGGAAGATAAAACCAAGGCGAAAAGCAAGCGCGTGCGTCCTTCCCCGTTGAGGCACAGTGCGGTACTGAGGTTGAACGGAGCATGTTTCGCTATTTAGATGCAAAGCGCAACAGAATAAGACTGAATATCGGACTTGCCGTTTGACCGAATAGTTGCTTAGAACTAAAGGACGTAAGTCTCAAATCGAATATAATTTATTATGAGAGTGTTATATATCTGTTAGATATTAACAACCAGGTATACTCGTAGAACAAACAGAAAAAGTTCATCACATAAATGTTTGTCCTAGATGGGAATCGAACCCACGCCACCAAGCTCAGTAAGGTTCACTAGCAGCGTAGCATAGCATAGCATAGTATAGAGCATAGCATGGCATAGCATAGCATAGCATTAGTTTAGTATAGTTTGATTTAATGTTTAACGATCTCTGACACTGTCTCCAGCGTAAAATTTTAATTTATATGATTTATTAATTTTATATTTATATTGTAGAAAACTTAAAAATGAAGTTAAAAAATAAACAACAAATACAATTTTGAAAAGTGAAATAAACAATTTACGGTTTTGCGCGCCGCGACCGAACCCAGCTAATCGCCAAAACGCCAACACTACGCTTATCCTGTGTTTATTACTCCTTGCCGCATGACGAGTCCAAGTACACGAGTTGTGTATACTGGAGCTGCGCGCGACTGCCGCGCTGCCGTGGTTGTGTTTCACACTAATGCGGGCGATGCGAGACGCGCGGGTGAAATCCGATTTTTTTTTTGGTATACACTCGCTCTTAAGCAACGTCAGGCGCGGTCGGTACTTAGATGGGTGACCGCGTGGGCGTGATGTTGTCTTTTTGCACTACTTTTTGTATTTTGTGGTGGTATGCACCCTCAGTGCGCGAGCCCGATTCGCAATTGGCCGGTTTTTTATGTCATCTGCACTCTGTGGTATAAAAGTGAAAGTATAAACATTATGAAATAAGGTCCCTTAAGTAGGTAAGTTTAGCTTATATTATTATCGCGAAACTAAGTAAAATATGGAAGTAATAATACAACAGCAACATAGTTTCTAAATAACGTAATAATAAATTTCAAATTGCTATAAAGAAATATAATACCACTTTACGAAACATTCAGATGCACCTAGAACAGTATAACTCAAGCCTAGACCTCTACAATGTCGTCATTATTATGAAATGTAGAAACCGAGATTGCCGAAGACCACTTAAATAAAGATTATTTATGTAGGTAGTTCCACAAATCCCGTTTCATAACTAGTTAGTATTTACAACGTCCAAAGTTGCAGCTTATATTTCACTTGAATAAGGCGTGGAGAATGTTAAGCTTATATTAGCTGGAATAAGCACGATTTACATCAAACGCAATTACATAATGTGGTACAATACTGTCTATTTGTGTATGTCTTGAAACATACATTGTCCGGATAAGATTGAACCTCATAATTTCCTTTATATTCAAAATATCTAGCTATTAATTAGTATGAGGTTTTAGATAGTAATACCAAGAGTGTGTTGAAACAGATCACGTGTCTGTGTGTCTGTCTGATGATGTTTGTCTGAGTACTAAAAAGGATTTTTGTATATTATATCTATTGGCGAGGCCAATCTACTACTAATACTATGCTGCATACCACATGAAGAATAACGACTTTACTGGATAGTCAATAATAAATTTAAAAAAAACTACTTCAAGGTTATATTAAGCACCTTTTATAAACCCTTATTGGACTATACCTACAAATGTACAAACAAAAAAGTAGAAAATGACAGTTAAAACAGAGATTGAAAGTCCCAATCAAAACTTTTTCTGAAGGGAACCAAAACGTCATCTGTGTATACATATTTTAGATTTTTGTTGATTTTATGAAAAAGTGCTTACTTAATTTCGATAAAATTTATATGGGATTACCTCTGAAGTATGACCTCTCAAACGAAAAAAGAATCATCAAAATCGGCGGATTAATCGCGTAACAAACATAAAAAAAAAACATAACAGTCGAATTGACCACCTCTATATTTCGTCGGTTAATAAAAAAGATGCATGTGATATGACCATGGATGGTTCCCTTTAGGGCATACTTTAGGGTATATATAAGATCTTTGGATATATGACATATCCCTATGACAATAAGCTTAAAATAAAGTGTCAATGCACGAGGCCAACAATGGGCCAACCACAATAAACAATTTAATACGAGAACAAGATCGTAGAAGTGATCATGAAATCATGACATTGGTCGTTCACACTGTCGCAACCAATGTCAAGTGCCTGAAGCTTGAAAACTACAGATTGAAATCATTGCCCGATTTATGAATAGTCATTTGTTTTTAAATTTATTATCATTTGGAGTGCTTGCAGTGATTGGTACAAAACAAAAACCCTTTATTTAGTGGTACTTTGCGCTATGATTCTATAGTCTTCTGTGACGGCATCGGTTTCCAAGAAAACCAGGCGACGAAATTATTTTTGAACAACCGAATGACGAGATTTCTAGCCACGTGCTTAATGGTAAGCGCCAGTGCTACCCAGAAATTATAACTTTAATTGCTTAAAACTCAACACTAGAACTAATTTCTACGCTGATCACCCAAGGTATGCCCTATAAGTTTAGTAGACAGTTTTTAGCAATTTACTGCTTTGCGGTTGAACAACTGGTGGACGTTTGGGTATTTTTAACCTAATGAACTACCTCTCCTGTCTAAGCCTCCTCATCCAAACTTCAGAACTTTCAGAACTTACCTACTACCAATTACTATTTTCCTACTAACTATTACAAATAAATCCCTATAATTTTAGTAATCTATCATTTCTGTCTAGCCAAATGAACTCAGTGGCAAAAGTGTTGAGTGTCCAAAGACATCTATCTACTCAAGAGCAAGGGCTCGGTAAGAGTCCGGCTACGTAGTAGCTTTACCTAGTCTGTGGTCTTACCACTACAACATTATGTATTGGTAAGTGGAGTTAATCGATACTTAGAAACTTTTTACAGAAGGTTGCTGGTTGGCTGTCGTATCTGGCTAGTATTAGCGCAGCATATTTTTTTATTTTCCCTTGAGGGAAGTTTAGCATCGCACGCAAATAAATTGGTTTATTAGGTCCAAATTCTTCGATCGCTCTTCTTGTGCATTCAGCATTTGACAGTGTCAAGTTGGTGTCAAGTACTAAAATATTGTTAAGTTTTATCAGATATCGTGAAACGAGTCACAGTCAAACAAAGTACGTCACGGTCTAGTTTAAGTAATGCCCTAGTAAAGTGGTAGAGACTTTACTCTGGAAGCTTCTATGAATGCCTACAATCGAGCACGTTCACGAACACTAAAATAAACATTACTTCATTTACACATCTTTAGGTAACTCGAAAATACATAAAATACTGCAGCATATTTTTTGTTAGCGTTAAAACTCCGTAGTCCGTTTCTTTTTATATTTAATTAAGGCTTTTTTTATGTATTTTTCAAAATTATCGAACGTTTAAAGACAACTAATGTCAAATTTAGAGTTTTGGCGCCATCATGACGTGGCCTCGTTGTATTTGATCATGATCCTGATCATGTATTTATGTGTGTTAGTATGTAAAAATGGTGGATTATTATTTTTTATTAAGTGTTCATTAACGTGCTCAAGTGTGGATAAGTGCTATACTTATACCTAATGAGCTGAAACATGTTTTTGTTGTTTCAAAACTACATAAGTAGAAGCTTTTAATAGTAAAGTAATTCATAATTTTACTAGGCTTGACTTGAACTTGGTCGTGTCGATATTTATCTACTAAAATATGGAAATATTTCAATAATTAAAACTGTTATTAAGCGCACAAAATGTGTGAAGCCAAAATACCCTCCAGAGAAAAATAATTATAATTTTTACTCTGTGGTCTTCACATTTCATTGTGATTGCGAAAATTTGCAACTAGCTACACATTAAATTGTTTCTTTTTCAATCACGGTGGAAAAAGCAAATACCGACGAAATTAATATCTAAGCTCAAAAGGTGATGGATTAACGGCCAACCGCCACGCGAGACTTTCATTAAGAGGGGGCAACCGAAATTTTATGCTAATTTGCCATGATATTCTAACTAAACCAAATATCCGATCACCGTAATAATTGATATATGTGAATTTTCAATTCATTTTCTTTCCGCCATTAAGACAGAAACATAATAGCAAGATATTTACTCGATACTTTAATGTTTTGAAAATGGTGCCTTTTTGCTAATTTTTTTGATTTTACTTGGAAAGTACTTCAGTTACATATCTAAAATAAATACTCACCGAAGGAAAATATAGTTTGTTTTCCAGTGTTAAGACAAAATTTACCTAGATTAATTAGTACTCTCATAATAAATTATATTCGATTTGAGACTAACGTCCTTTAGTTCTAAGCAACTATTCGGTCAAACGGCAAGTCCGATATTCAGTCTTATTCTGTTGCGCTTTGCATCTAAATAGCGAAACATGCTCCGTTTAACCTCAGTACCGCACTGTGCCTCAACGGGGAAGGACGCACGCGCTTGCTTTTCGCCTTGGTTTTATCTTCCGAGTGCGATTATATCAACACCTACTGTATTTTCAAACAAAGGATAATATAAAAAATCGATGGCTCGAACGCGACCACTTGATGCGGCTACCAAGTGGTGACAATGACCTTAGGGCACAGACTAGGTAAAGCTACTACGAAAAAATAACATAGATACAAATAAAATGGATACGACTAGGCCCTAACGAATCCATTATTATGTATGCTCAGTAATATAACTATTAGAGTCGGAGTGTTTCTTTGTGACAGACAAACAGACAGAGAGAGAGAGAGAGAGAGACGGAGAGAAGCAGAGAGAGAGAGTCAGAAAGATAAAACTAAAAATTAAATGACATTATAAAATAATTTAGATTCATTATAATTTTATAAAATTAAAATTAAAAATCATTTAAATTAATGTGATGGTTAATTTGACTTGAGAGTTCCATCCACATTTTCTCACGTTTTTACGAGAAGCGGCTTTCTGCAAAAGGAGGAAGGTTCTCAATTTTAACAGACAAAAAATAGCTTGGTAATAATGGAAGCAAAAAAACATCTTCTAATAAAAAAAAATTTAAATGTGGAAAGTCAAACAATAGGTACTTATGTTTTTAACCGACTTCAAAACAGGGGCAAGGTTCTCAATTCAACCGGTATAAAAAAATACTAGTCGAATTGAGGACCTTCCTCCTTCTTTGAAGTCGGTTAAAAACATAAGTACCTACTGTTTGACCAGTTGGGTTGGCTCGGGTATGTGCTGGTAAGGGGAAATGCACAATACACTAGCGGGACTACTTACCTTAGTCAAAGTCAAATACTACTTACCTTTTTATCCGACTTCAAATAAGGAGGAAGGTTCTCATTTACCTTAGAGTACCTTCAATTCGACCAGTATTTTTTTATACTGGTTGAATTGCAGTCCACCACTGCGGTGCAACAATGCGGTGCAACACTGCGTTGCAACACTGCGGTGCAACAGTGCGGTGCAACAGTGCGGTGCAACAGTGTGGTACAACAGTGCGGTACAACAGTGCGGTACCATCTTTAAATATTTTGAATCAGTAGCATAAAATACGAGTTTCTCAGATCAAACGCTAGGTGGCACCACCAGTATTTCAGCAAAGTGAAGTTATATCAAAAAATAAATAGCTATTTTTGAATATTTTGAACTAATTGGTTGGAAACATAGGTGAGTTTTTTTTTGAGGATTAGGTGAGGTTTTGCGTGATTTGCGTCCAACACTAGATGAGAGCATTTATATTTCAGAGAATCTTGACTTGTATCGTAAAATATTTCTGCCATCCTTGCATATTTTAAATCAGTAACGGTGATTATAGATTGTTCAGTTCTAATACTAGAAGACATCTTCAATATTTCAGTGAAGACGTTAAATCAGAAAATATTTCAGCCATCCTTGAATATTTTAAGTCTGTGGCATCGATTAATGGCTGCTGAGGTCTAAAGCCAAACGACGGCACCAATATTTCAGAGATTTTGAGAAGTAGCTTCACTAACGAAATTTCTTTATTTAATTCAAATCCGAAAATATTTTGGCCATCACTACATATTTTGAGTTTTATTCAGTGGTAAATGATTTCACAGGGTGAGTATTAGGGAACTAACGCAGTATTTTTCATACATTTTGGGTAATGAGAAGCCACAGGCAAACCACGGCAAAACTTATCTCAGATGGCGCCACCTTCGCTGGTGCTGTCATTTGTGGCTTATTTGAGGTTATAAACATTGCTCTTGAATGAAACAATAAAAATAAACTTTGCCTTTAAACAGTAAAATGTTTCTTATATTTCAGAGAATCATGACTTGTATCGTAAAATATTTCTGCCATCCTTGCATATTTTAAATCAGTAACGGTGATTATAGATTGTTCAGTTCTAATACTAGAAGACATCTTCAATATTTCAGTGAAGACGTTAAATCAGAAAATATTTCAGCCATCCTTGAATATTTTAAGTCTGTGGCATCGATTTATGGCTGCTGAGGTCTAAAGCCAAACGACGGCACCAATATTTCAGAGATTTTGAGAAGTAGCTTCACTAACGAAATTTCTTTATTTAATTCAAATCCGAAAATATTTTGACCATCACTACATATTTTGAGTTTTATTCAGTGGTAAATGATTTCACAGGGTGAGTATTAGGGAACTAACGCAGTATTTTTCATACATTTTGGGTAATGAGAAGCTACAGGCAAACCACGGCAAAACTTATCTCAGATGGCGCCACCTTCGCTGGTGCTGTCATTTGTGGCTTATTTGAGGTTATAAACATTGCTCTTGAATGAAACAATAAAAATAAACTTTGCCTTTAAACAGTAAAATGTTTCTTGACAGTGGCGAATCTCAGAAAAAAGTTAATGTTTCCTTAGCTGGTAAAAAAGCGAATCTTTTGGCAAGGTAGGTATGCAATAAAATTATCAATCACTGCGTTGCAACACTGCGGTGCAACAGTGCGTTGCAACACTGCGGCGCAACAGTGCGATGCAACACTGCGTTGCCACACTGCGTTGCCACACTGCGTTGCAACACTGCGTTGCAACACTGCGTTGCAACACTGCGTTGCAACACTGCGGTGCAACACTGCTTTACAACACTGCGGTGCAACACTGTGGACCAAGTAGACAGAGACACTAAGATTATACAAGTCGCATTGAGAACCTTCCTCCTTATTTGAAGTCGGATAAAAAGGTAAGTAGTAATACCTACTGTTAGACCGGCTGGGTTGGCTCGGGTAGGTACTGGTAGGTCAAACAGTAGGTATATTAGGCCGACTTCAAATAATGAGGAAGGTTCTGTGAAGGATGATGATGATATTTTTTAGTAAATTGAATTGAATGGAATGGAATTGAATTGCATTGCATTAAATTACATTAAATTAAATTAAATAAATCATACTTAAATAGATATTAACAACCAGGTATACTCGTAGAACAAACACAAAATGTTCATCACATTAATTTTGTCCTAGGTGGGAATCGAACCCACGCCCGAAGCTCAGAAGGTAGGTTCACTACCAACTGGACCAACGGGCTTTCGGGTATTTCGTTTCGCGTGTTTCGTTTAGTATAGTATAGCATAGCGTAGCGTAGCATAGCATAGCATAGCATTAGTTTAGTTTAGTTTGATTTAATGTTTAACGATCTCTGACTCTCTGTCTCAAGCGTAAAATTTTAATTTGAAAATTAATTTAGGCAATTTCAATTTAATTTATATAATTTATTAATTTTATATTGATATTGTAGAAAACTTAAAAATTAAGTTTAAAAATATACAACAAACACAATTTTGAAAATTGAAATAAACAATTTATGGTTTTGCGCGCCGCGACCGAACCCAGCTAATCGCCAAAACGCCAACATTATGCTTATCCTGTGTTTATTACTCCTTGCCGCATGACGAGTTCGACTACGCGAGTTATGTGTACTGGAGCTGCGCGCGACTACCGCGCTGCCGTGGTTGTGTTTCACACTAATGCGGGTGATGCGAGACGCGCGGGTGAAATCAGAAATTTTCCTCGCTTTATACGCACTCTTAAACGTAGACAAACGTAACCGTAACGTTGCCGTAACGTAACGTAAACGTGGGCGTTAACGTAAATCCGGCATCCGCGGTAACAGGCCAATATAACCTTGTTAAATGCGCTCTGGCTGTATTTGTTTACTTCGTGGATGCAGTTTGAGCACTTTTTGTTCGGTAAAAACGTACCTATTAGGATGAGCTAGAAGGCTGTTTACAAATAAAGCTAAATTTAATAGATAATAGGGTGTTTGACTGTATTGAAAATATTATGCCTATTGAAATCATCCATAAACATGACACAATGAAAAAGCATATTTCATTGTTTTTTTTATAAAAATATGCTTATTTTTTGTAAAAAACGCGAATAAAATAACTGTATTTTCGACATTTGATCACGTGATCGAAAACGGTCTGTAATTGGCTTCATCCCTAGTGACGTCACACAAATCTAAACAAACAGATTTTGTATTGATATTTGCGAATTTAATGTTGTAAAGCTATTTTGAGAGCGATTTATCCAGAAATTATTACCAAAAACAGTCCGAAGGTTAAATGTGAGAAGAATGGAGAAACATTTTGTGCAAGCAGACAGCAGTAACTTACCCAAAAATTAATGTATTTATGGTTGCATATTTCTTCAATAATAATCTACGTCATTGTTTCTACGCTGCAGAACTCAAAACGTAAAAACTACAATGTAAGTATTAATTTTTAATTGTTCTCCAAGCAAAACATTCAATCAAGTTGTACAAAAAGTATGTTGTAGTAGGTGGATATCACTATTTTGTTAGGTTATGTCTTTACAATGTTTAAAAAGAAAGTAACAGTACATAAAATAGTAATGCAATAAAAACACAAATTGTAATAGAAATATATAGACTCAAATATGTACCTCAAAATGATCTTCGCACATAGAAACACTTGAATTAGCTCCAATACTTTTGGGCACAGAATTCGACAGAACCCGCCTTAAGCTGTGATTGCAAGCCGCACGCTGAGTCCAAAAAACAAAACCCACGTCCCGCGCCTGTCTCACCTCCACCCGCGTAATGTTGCCAGCTTAGACATTACTTACCCGTTTATGGTTAAATGTTTTAGGTCAGATACTATTCACACACACTTTTAATGAAATCAATATACTGATCGGATTGACACAAAAACAAACATAAGTAAATAAAAATATAATTACTAGCTACTACTTTTTATACATATACAAGGTTATAATATGTTTGGGGTGTACAAAGCTGAAAGGGTACTCATCATTATCATCATCATTGCACTCATCTTTATAAACGACTTTTACTATGGTACTTGAAATTGCGGAAAAAAACAGCGGTTCATAGAAAAAAATCAGTTATTCATAATGGTGAGCACAATGGTACCTCTTTTTTGGTGGCTTAGTGCACCCCAAACAGACAACCCGTGTACTGCATATTAAACGTGAAACTAACTTATACTCCGTTTTTTAATCTTAGATCTTTTATGTAAACAAAGGGGTTACCAGTGCAAAAAATATGATTCATAATGGTAGTTTACAATATTTAATCCTTTTAATCCATTTACAAATTTTTGTGTCTGTACTATTCACCGTTGAGGAGTTCCCTCGCCGGAAGTCAACCCTGGATGCGGCAGCCATGTCATGATGGAGTTTAGAACATGCTATATTATAGTTAAATCGATTTACAAAATTTCGCGCCTTTGCTGTTCGCCGTTGAGGAGTTCCACTATCAACCTCCTGGCTCTATCATCAGATCAGCTCAATAGTACCAGATTATTGCATTGTTACTAAACTTACATAAGTATGCAAAATTTCAGCGCAATAGGAAACCGGGAAACCGGTCAAATATTGTTAATTAGTTAGTTTTTCCTCGATTTCCTTGAGATTCCATCATCAGATGGAAAGGACCACCTCGGGAGTATATATACCCTTTCGAATTAAAAATTTATCTTTTAAATCGGTTCACAATTGACGAAAATATCTTGAACATACAAAAAAAAAACATACATACAGTCGAACATAGTACCTCCTCCTTTTTGGAAGTCGGTAAAAAACCGATTGCCCCATACAAAAAGTTCACCGATTTCCGACAAAATGTATGGGACAGTAGATTTTTCTTCAGTAGAATTTTCAAAAGCAGCTGAACAAAAGTTGTACAGACAAAATTCCCCTAAAAGCACGCTGACTAAGTGATTACCAGTAACCCTGTATAACTATTTGTAAGCTGTTAAGATTTTTTGAAAATAAGTATATAATATAGAACTACCAACCAATAAAAGTTTTCATTCTAGGGAAAATTGCAACTCTCGATATTTGGCAACACCGACAAAATGGAGGTATCATTACTTACGACAATGAAATACTGAACAATTTATTCAATTATCAAATAAAAAAACATCTAAATGCGCTACTTTCGTATGGAATGTGATCCCATCTTGTTTTTTTTGTAGCCCAGCTGAATTTTTACACGTTAGGACGACACAGGAAGGCATAACTTAAATAATATTGCAACGGTAAAACACGTCACGCGCGATTAATGGTCACAGAGTAACTAATCGCGTTCGCGTAAAACTAGTCTATATTTGAGTAGTTTTTGTCGCTTCACTATTGGGTTCGTTCATGCCTTCTGGTTTTTTCTGTATTCTGAGCTTTTGGGTTCTCTACGAGCTACTTAGTTCCAACCACTTTTTGCGAGTTTTGGGGTCCATTGGAACAGAAACGAATAGTTTTTCCGGTGTTTTATGGAAGTATTTGTACATTGTGGCACTACACAACATTTATAAACCATTACTTCTATTAGAAAATTAGTGATTATCAAACTTTTGCTGCCTGGCTGCAGCTGTTTTGTTTTGTGTGACGTCAATCGTCGCTCGACCGGAGCTATGACGCAGGTCTGCGTTTTGGCGCGATATTTTTTTATTCAAACTTTAACATCGATTTATATTGCAAATAAGACTGATATCCAGAAAATATAAATGCAGTATATATTAAATTATATCAGGCAATAATGTGCAATAGTTTCCCAAAAGTAGTCAAATACCCTATTATGTATAGAGACCTCGGAAAAGAGAAAGAGAAGTAAATAGAACGGAAATGAGAAGGAAAATCTGTTACCAGGCACTATGAGTGAGCCTTGATTGAACATTCTTATTTAGATCAACGCGTCGAGCTCCACATCACAGTTGCTAACTGATTTCGAATGACTGACGTTTCGTTTATATGGATGCAACTGGCTACAACAAATTACTTACAAAAATGCCAAGACAGCTGACCTACTTTAAACAAAAAAAACTTTTCTGTGTTAGGGACATACTTAGGCTGATATTCAATCATAGCTACAATAGGCTAGTTAGCTGATGTTTCATTTATAACAAAAGGCTTGGCGAAAGATATATAATTAAATACATTACCTACACATCCTGAAAGATATATTTAATTCTTTATTCTTTAAATAGTAAGTAGTAAATGGCCTATAAAGTCATTTTGTGTTGATATTTTATTAGATGGCGGAGGAGAAAAAACTCGGAAAATTGTATATTATGCAATTAGTGACTAAAGGACGGATTTAAAACGAGGGTCAGAGATGAATCACGAGCAAGTGAAGGATTCTAACGACTGAATCACAACTGTAGGGAGTGATTCACGTTGATTATGATGATATACGGGTATTATGATTATGATGATGTTAGAATCCTGAGCGAGTGATTCATGGCCCTCGATATAAATCCGTTTTATTCAAGAGTTGCATAGGTGCTATACTTTATACCATGACTACGAGAAAAAGAAAGACTTTTTATTTGCTGTTTTATGTGAATAAAAAAAGCTTTTTAGAGGGTGAATGGTGTAAATAGTTTTTTTGCGTTATAGGTAGGTACTATTTATTTACGAAACGGTTTCTTAGACGAGTCTCCATATTTCCGTAGTGTGTTTAGTTTTGAATATGAATTTCCGCAAAGTAACACATACTCCAATCAACTATTTATATACAATTTCATTGTAAAGATAAATGCCCAACCGGTTTTTCCAAATTCTCACTTAGTAATTTTTCATCTTCAAAAACGTACTTAATGCGCGAGTGAGATAGTCGCGTAATCAGGCGAATGGCGTTCAAATTATTTACAAACAAAAAAACCTAACTAAGAACTAAAACTAAAGGGCGCAAGCATTAATATACCTTCCTAAGCCGCAAGCGAAGCGAGTATCAATTTTTCGCTTTACCTACCCTACCTACTTTATGATAATACTAGCGGTCCACCCCAACTTCGCACGGGTATAGATTATAGCCTATGTCACCCGGATATAGAGTAGCTTCCCAACAGTGAAAGAATTTTTTAAATCGGTCCAGTACTTTTTGAGCCAATTCGTTACAAACATACTTACATACAAATAAGAGTACTTACATAGATAAGAGTGCGAGCAAAGCGATCTCGATAAGAATTTGGTTACCCATTTAACAACATTGAACGGGCAGGTAATTCGGGATTTTAAGTAATAGCAATTAATTAGCAAGTTTTGTGTCAATCCACAAGCTATCAGAATCTTATCCAGTGTTTTTTTATTTATTTTAAATTCGTTAATTATTGGGTTTTCCTAGATATTTTCCATATTGCTGCGTCACACTTATCGTCAATACTTTTCACATAAGAATAATAAACCTACTGATTAATCAAGTATATACTTCGCAAATTTATTTTTATCGTAAAATAATATTACTTTGTGGATTAAAAAACACGCAAAATTATTTACTTGATTTAACAGTATGAATAACAACTTCTTTCAATAGTCTGTGCTTCAATCAAATATAATTTTGTGATTAAGTATAACATTGTGAGTTCACTAACTTATCGTATGTGCCTACAATGGAAAGTGTTTTATCAAACAGAAATTCAAATACCTATTAGCTACGTACAACAAACTTAGATATCTTCCGTTAATGTGGGTATGTTTTTATCAAATGTCTGTTTACCTACATAGCTAGTATTTATAAGTTAACTACGAGTTTACCAACATGCTTGTAAGTAATAGGTTAAGATGATTAAATAAACTATTGATTTATATTTATATAAATAACCTTGGCATTTACATTGACATGAAGTTTTAATCAGGAGTTATCAATTTAATTAATCTTAGATCATCTAGATAGATTAGATACTAATCAAGAAAAAACACATTATTTATTCAAATTTATAGTAACTTCAGCGCAATATAATAGTAACTTTTATATTTTTTACACAATAAGTGACAACCGATTACTATAGTTGCTCAGTTATAGTAATAATTATAGGTTAATTATGCTTAGTTACAAGGTAACTGTGATCCGACTTCAACGTCGCGCGATACCAGAGCTACGATGGCATAGCGGGCAACTAACGTTGAACACTATGCAAGCGACATAACATCTAAATTGGAGTAAATTTGGCATTGTAACCTACATAATTGATACAATGAATGTACAATGACGCTGCGACTTTTTTTGACTGTTTTCACTGAGATATTGTGACTCTATAAGAATTGTATCTCGATGGTCCAAAGAGAAAATAATGGTCAAAACGGATTGTATAAAATCAGCTTTACCAAACTAGCAGTAGTAAATCGATAACATTTCAGATCACATATTTTCACACACAAGCAGAATGTTAATTTTAATGACGTGGAATGTGGAGCTGCTACATACGTACCTGTACAGACCAAGTTATTTAAGTATAGTTGGTCAAATGACAGAATTAAAAATCTTCTACGGTTTCTGTCAATTTTGTTGAAAAATACTATGGTGGCTCCCTCACTCAAGTTTACATAAAAGTTAGCCGTACTGTAATACCGCGGGCTAATCGGCTCAACCGGGGTATATAAATCTACTGGATAAATTATTACAGTAGTTCGCCCGATCCGACTGCTCCTAGCAATAGGAAATATTCAGTTTTTGGTACAGGCGTCGGTTACCAGAGGCACACACACACACAGCGATCCCGCCGGCAGGATCGTAGACCCACAGGATCTGTTAGAAGATCGGTTAGATTCTCTCCAAATAATCATTCAGTTCAACAAACCGTTAGGGCTACAGGGCACACCCCCTCTGGGGTGCCTGGGCAAGTCTGATTCCCACTCCCGGCGACGGCCCAAGCCGAGGTTCGTACCATCGAGGTGCCCTTGTGCTAGTCGCCTATAAACTTAACCACCAAGTTATGCCGAACGCACTCTGCGTTCGCTAACTAGTCCGGTCAAGCTGTAGAGGCCAAAAGGCCAACAGTAAAAGTCAATCATAAAAAAAAAAAAAAATTACAGTAGTTATAGTAGAGAATATAAATTTATAATCTAGCTCAAGAAATAGCTATAGTTAGGCAATAAAATAATAATAATATCGTTTTGCGTGACCTCACTTCTTATAACAGCAGTTCTCAAAGAAGCGGGGTTTAGAAGTCACAATTAAATTCAACAAATTCATCTATTCTCGAAACTACGAGTATATTGACTATTGTTCTTTCAGTTTAGGTCTCAAATCTAGTCAGACCTAGGTTTGAGACCTAAACAATAAAACAATAGTCAATAATTTTATTGTGACTAGAAACCGTGCTTCTAACAAAATAGGTATGTGACAAATAAAGATTTAAGTTATTTTAAAAAATTCCCCTTAATCTCACTGGTGGGTGTGTAGGTCTCGGTGGATTCTCTCTCATCCCACAGGTGGTGTACAGGTGTTAAGGGAATCCCCCTCATCCCACTGGTGGGTGAACGGGTCTTGAGGGATTCCCCTCGTCCCACTGGTGGGAATACGGGTATTGAGGGATTCCCCTTTATCCTACTGGTGGGTTGAGCTGGTGGGGGAACAGATCGTGCCTGTTTTGTCAGTATAACAGAGGCAAAGCAAAGATGATGCTTTTGTAATTCAGATAGTAGATTGCACCTGGAGAATCTCATCGTGACCGGAAAATGGAAGGGCAGAGACCCAGCAGGAGTGCATCCCTATAACCAATAACGTCCGATGAAGTGGCAAGCAAGCTGGACACTCAAAACGTCTGACGCGATCTATACTCACTATGTAGAGACTGTTAGGTGACTATTATATATAGGTTAGGTAAAGTTGATGACTTATGGTACTGGGTTCTGACCTGTTGGCCTTTTGAAAAAACTTAGAATCTCACAGCAGGCAATGTAGAGAGCTATGCTCGAAGTTTCTTTTTTGCGCTATAAAATCCGGAACGTGGATATTCGCCAAACCTATTAAAATTTGCAAGTTCAAGTGGCAATGGGCAGGCTACATCGCTCGAAGAACTGATAACCGATAGGGAAGAAATGTTCTTGAGTGGAGACTTCGAACCGAAAGACGCAGCGTAGATAGGCCTTCCACTAGATGGACCGACGACAACGTGAGAATCGCGGGCATCCAGTGAATGCAGATGGCAGGCTGTCGTTCAATATATAAGGGGAGGCCTATGTTCAGCTGCAGACGTCTTCTGGCAGACGATAATGATGAGGCTAAGTGTTTGACCACAGCTTATCTGATGTTAAGTGGTGTGGTCGAAGACGATAAACACGCCCAGCCTTTATCAAGTTAGAAGCCATAAGCGCGTCAAATTGTATGAAAATAGCAAAGATAATATAAATCGTCATTGGAAAATAGGGTGCCGCATGCACGTCGCGCGAGTAATTTAAACTCAGCCCAAGCATTTATTTGCTCTAACAACTACAATAACTTTGTAAAAAGCGGAATGAGAACCACGAATTCAGATTACTTTCGCTAGGTTTCTGAACGTAAGACTGTAGTAAGTACCCGGTATACTTCCGTGAAATATAAAAAGAAAATGTTTTAATCAAGTTTTTACAGTGTTATTGCAGCTGTCAAAGCCAATACATTATTGTGGCACAATTTGACATTTTTGTATTGACGTCTGACGTGCTACTGCCACGATGACGGAAACTGAACTGAATTAAGTTGGAGCAGTAATCCAACGAAATAGACACGCAAAGTAGGTGACCTCGCGGTATCTAATACAGATATAACACAGACTATAATACAGATGTCGCTACCTTATTTCTAAAAAAAGGACTGAAAAGCACACTTAAGTAAATACTCTAATTTCATCTATTCCTTTCATTAAACCCAACGCAATTAAAGCCTTCAAGCTTCAAATATTTTCAATAACGAGACAAACAAGTGGTAATTGGTGAAGCGATTTATAGCTTCGCACAGCTGTTCATTACCAGAACTAAAATTTAATTCTGGAAAGACTGTACAGCAATTAGAGAAATGACCGAACTATTATTTAGTACCTGTATCAGGTACCTGAGCACCGTTAGGTATTCACATATTAGTTTTGCCAAAGTTTCATATACTTATACATAGCGTAGTGTTTATTCTAAGTTGAGTGGACATTTTCTGCCCTTTTTGTGTGGTTTAGGTCATATAAGCTCATTGGTTTAGGCAAGGTTTAGGTATCGTTTTGCCTCAGACAAACAAGATAAATATGCCTTAGTGCTAAATAGTAGTAATACCAAAACTCCATTGCATTATTTTATTTTATTTCAATGCAAAATGCTTGTTGTTCTTACAGCGAAGCGAACGCGCACAGCAAGCGAACATTAGGTACAAATTATTATAATCTTGTTACACAAAATGTTATGTTGTACAAAACATAAATAAAAGGTGTGACAATAATTATGCAGTTTTTCACATCACACGAGAAAACAAAAGAACGTCGAACAAACAGAAACAACATGCCTAACTCTCTGCCCAAAGATTTCATACTCACCTACATACATACTTTAATCTAAGTCTCTGCCATTTAAGTTGAAAGGAGTACTTAATATTTAAAACATCGATCACAGTGGCCGTGAACTTCTGAACAGATGAATCTGCAAATCCAAACACCATTAAGTACCATGAAATTCCCATGGAACTGGCGCTAGCCATATGGCGCAACTGACGGATAAGTCGCCATTTATTCTTCAACCACTATCAAAGCACAACCTACCTTATCTCGTCGCATTATTATATAGGTTTGTTTGGCCATGGTTGATGCTAGAGTAACTGCTTATTGCATTTAAAGCTAGGAAAATAAATAAAGGTTATTATTGTGGTAGAGCGCCATACGTCTTCGTCGCAGACTAAACAATGATGGACGAGCCGCCATAACGTATGTGCGACCTTTGCCGGCATTCCCTGTGTTGCCAGTACCTAGTTTGTTTTATTTCACATACTAAATGTACACTCGTCTGCCAAGGACATAAATTAGGAGCTTTAGAAGTACGGAAGTGTCTCCTCGGACAATACAGTTACACGGGACGGGTACTAAACCTAGGATCCAGGCTTTAAACATTCTTCGAGTTTATTATGTAGTAGAACCATTTTTTTATTTATTTAGACTAAACCAAACTATCACAGTTACATTTATCTCACATACACTAACACCACTAAGATGAATATGTATTTTATCAGTAAAATTGCAGTACGAGGACGGTGGTTATAAGCCGAAAAGAGGCTCTCATGCACGGAGTACAAACTTCCTTAGCAATCAAGGTATAAAAGCAAACTCAAACTAAAAAAAACCGGACAAGTACGAGTAGGACTCGTGCTCTGAGGGTTCCGTCCAACGGAAACCTCAGAGCGAGAGTCCAAAAAAAACCCAACTGAAGTTGAAATATTGAAAGACAAACTTAACTTTGTAGTTGACTATGAGGTTCTTCCATACATTCCAACTACAAAATGTAAGTTTGTAATAGCAAAATAATTATTTTTAAATGATATAACTTCAAATTGGTGACTTTCGGATTTATTCCTATATACCATATGTGCTATGAGACCTTGCCTTTTGCCAAATTTCATGATTCTAGGTCAACGGGAAGTACCCCATAGATTTTGATATTCCTGTGAAATCGCAAAATATGCGACATAAACGTTCATATCTTTTGATTGCGTTGACTTACAACTATAATTTTTTCACAGCCGAAAGAAACCGTAGACCCAAGTATTTAGTATAAATTTCAACTTGATACCTTTACGCGTTCTTGAGAAAAAGGGTCTTGACAGACGGACAGACAGACGGACAGACAGACGGACAGACAGACGGACAATAAAGTGATCCTATAAGGGTTCCGTTTTTTCCTTTTGAGGTACGGAACCCTAAAAAAGGGTAAAGGTTTTTTTTTATAACCAAATGGAATTGAAAAAATATTTCTGTTAGTTTTTTTTTTGGACTTTGACTGATTGGCATAAAAATTTGGATTATAACTGGATTTTGTTATGCACAATTAAAACGCAGGTCAACATTTATGCATAGAAATGCTAAAGTTTGGCTATACTTTTAGTTGTTGTTCATGATTGACAAAGTCAAAGCCGATCAAACTAACTAAACATTCGAAGCAGAAATAACTTGGTACCTGACTAAGTCAATAACAAAACGTAAATAGCTTTCCTAAACGTCGGAACCGCAGGGACCGAATCTAGACTTTCCAGTTCGTGCTAGATTTATCCAACAGTATTATAAAGGTTCGTATTAACCGTTAAATTGATTATAACTCCGGAACTCCGGAACTCCTTGATTATAATTCTCTAATCACCTTCTCTAATCTTATCTAATAATTCTCGAATACTAAACTTCATACTTACTCAAGTAGCTTCACAATAAACTTTTACTAATACCTACGCGAATTGATTATGTGTAGTTGTGTACTATATTTTAATTGCCTGCGCATTCCGTGCAAAAACCAGTGTCAAGCATTTAGGTGTTATTCCTACAGGTGAACTAATTTTATCATCAGCTTAATAGTCGATCTGGAATGAAGAATGATTTAGGTATGATGTGGAGTTTTATCCACTAAGTAGGAAATCATTACGTTTAACTCTCACTTACACATCTCTATCAAAAAACTAAGAGCGCGTTCTGAATCACGTCTACAGGGGCCTTATTCACAATTCTATTCTTATCCTGACGGATTTTGACAACTTTCTTATAGAGAAACTGTCAAAACGGTTATAGCAAAGAAAAAAATTAGACAAAAATTCTTATGCCGTGTTGGTTCTCATTGGCGCTGTTTGCGTCTAGGATGAGATTGTCTCTATTTTAGACTAGGGCTAGGTAGAGATTGGCTGGTCGTTGTCAGTCAGTCACAGTCTTCCATTTTAAAAGATTCTTCTATATTTAATTAATGCCGCAGCCGTGCAAATAGAATATGTATTGCATGAATATTTGAATAACAATATGCTATGTATGTTGATTAGTGACTTTTCTGAATTCGTGAGCGTTTCGTCCTGTCGCAGTCCCACTTTCTATCCTCAGACAGCGTTTTGACATCTCGGTAACAAAATTCTTCTTCGAGTTAGTGGATCGCTGGCTCTAATCCGATCTTCCAGTTGATTTGTTCGAATGTTTAGGCTGCGCCCGCACCAAAACACATCAAGCTCTACACACGCTAATATTAGATGTTCACAAATGTGCATTTGCGTGATGATGTCAGTGACGAATTCAATGGTACTAAATTACAATTAGATTCTCGGTATTGCGACTCAGTTCTGTTTGTAATACAACGTTCATAAATTTTAGCTAAAGTAAAGTAAATATTTATTTCTGAAACGCTTAACTTTATCTTATATGAATATACAAAGCAATAAATTAGGTAGGTATACCTATATCTAGGATAGGTTACATTGACTTGGCAGTGGGCCCCAAACTCGGCTAGGCCGGTCTCTTGGTGAGCTGCAGGTATTATCTTTCTCTCATATTATAAATGTATCTCGTTTAGTAAATCTACTTACCTACTCTATAGGTACCTACCATCACAATAACAATCAGCGCAAAATTTTCACACAACTTATTTTATAATATTTATTTGTCAAAGTGGGATAATTGGCATATCAACAGGGTTACACGTAAATATGGTATCAAGCTGAAAGGAGGTCGTATTACTCATTATTTTGAACAGAATTTACTATAAGACCTCTGGTCAGACAAACTTGGGAGATAGATGGCGTGATAGGCGGCGGGTGCGAACGCGGTGGGTGAAACGCAATACTTGTACTAACGATAATCACTAGAAATCTTGAAAAACATCAGCTGTCCTATATACAATTGTTATTTAAGTATACGCAACGAAATGTCCTGAGCAGTTAATATTTTGTTCGCGATTTTAGGTTTGGTCCCATTGTAATAAGTGTTCACAATGATGAGTACTATCACCTCCAGGGTTAGTACACTGCTCCGTGAGACCTTGCAAAAAAACACATAAATGTATTTAAAATTACCACATCAAAAACAGCAAATAAAAAAAACTAAATAAGGGACTTATTTCGTTGTTCTTCAAAATCATATTTACAGCACACAAAATATTATGCTCTTTTAATATTTTTATGGTCTATATATCAGCTGCCACTAAAACTATGCACCTAACTTTAGAATAGGGCAACGATATTCCACGAAACGAGGCGCGCCGACCCAGCATAACTCAAATTCCAAATATCTTCGCTTTCATTCATAGATTTATTAATAAAATTCCATACCTTTACCCAGATAGTTTTATACTTAGTTGAAAATGTTCGGTCGATTCCTTATAGCCTACCTACCTATACTCTCACTTTCAAAAGCCCTTGGTAAGTTTTTGTTCAGATAATTTGCTAGGGCTACCGTGCCAATCTTAGAACATATCATATATATATATATATTTTTACCCTATATTATACAGATGTATGTAATTATATGTAAACATAATAATCAATTTAAAAAAACCTAACTCAAATTAGTAAATAGCATATTCGCAAAATTTGTAAATTTGCAATTTCGTTTACTTGGATGATATATTTTTTCCAGTTAAGTATTTTGTATTTAAAAACCAAACTACTAAACCTATTGGAATTGTTTAATGCCATCGAGTTTTAATTAGTTTTTCGATATATCTAAAATGTATCGAAAGTATGTAAAATCAAAAAAAAAAAATCGTGAATTTTGTTTTAGACACGAGATCCATGTGATTGTAAATCAATAATTAACGCTGGTATTAGATTGCTAAATAAATATAAAAAAAAACTTTGATCTAAACATTTCAGAAGGCCTCTCATCTGATACGTTACTCTTACCCGTTACCTGTCTGTCTGTGAAAAGAACCATGCATGTTCATGTACAGCTGTATGTAGATGTTTTCTAGCGTGCGAGTTTTTATTTGGCAATAGTAGTATATTATGTAATGAATAAAGGACGGATTTAAAGCGAGGGCCATAGATGAATCACAAGCAAGTGAAGGATTCTAACGACTGAATCACGGCCGTAGCGAGTGATTCAAGTGTTAGAATCCTGAGCGACGCGAGTGATTCATGGCCTTCGATATAAATCCGTTTTATTTACTGCATACTATACTTTATACCATGACTACGAGAAAAAGAAACATTTAAGGAGTTTGTATCGAGTATTTTTTGCGCAAGGAGGTTGTATTGCATTGAGATGGAGGTCGAATATATTTGTGTTCTAAATTCAAACACCAAAATAGTGATTAAAAATGCTTTTTAGAGAAGGAATGGTATAAACCAGGGGTCTCCAAACTACGGCCCGCGGGCCAAATCCGGCCCGCCACTGCCGTCAATCCGGCCCGCGACAGCCAAGTCCATGTTATGGCCCTTGCAACATACCGAAGAAAATATTATGGCCCCAAGGCTTCAAAGTTTGGAGACCCCTGTATAAACGATAAAACACGAGTCCAGTGCAATATGGATGCGCTGATAGGATGCTACTTACGTACGATAGGATGCCAATTAATATTTAAAAAAACATTAAAGAGAAAATAACACGTCAACTGCAGGCTTTGCTAATACTTGATATAGTTTGGATCTGCCTTAAACTCGAGCCAATACCGAAAAAAGTCAGCCAAAAACTGAAGGGGGCGAGATAAACATTATTACATACTAGTATTGCACACACTGACATTCTTATCAGTTCTATAGCCGCAAACTTCAATATTGAGCGGCACACAATTGCAAACAATATGCTCGAAATGTAAACGAATAGCGACCAAGGGGGTGGGTGTAAGTGCTAAAAGGGACACTATAGGTATAACGCTTCCATTTATTAATTTTTTCTGAGGATGTATAGGCTATATTGAGCAATCATTAAATGCCTCAGAGATCAAACAAAAAACTAACCTGCGGTATAAGCCGTGTCGAACTCTATATTTTACTTCATACACAAAATCTGGTAACCCTAAATATAAGCGTGTCTATAAAATTATGACATAAATAAACATAAGACACATGAGTGGAACGGCTCTATTACATTACAAGCCTTGAATGTAGCAAAAAACTCGTTTTACAGATCTTATCTTCTTACCAATTAGATAAATAATTTACCGATTTAAAGATATTAATTGAGGTGAGTATTGAACGCATTGAAGGCAGGTGCTTATGTTTTATTAAATGTTTATTAATTATAAATATCTACTATAAGTGATTTTAATTTGTGGCTAGTATAATTATGCAATCCCTTGTAACGGTTGTATTGTAAACCATGGAGTTAAATGACTACTGGTTACCTACTATAAGAGTTAGTTGTAAGAAATTCCTAAAACACAAATCACAATGACATGACGGGTTTGACAGCTTTACCATACCAAATTAGAAAAAAAACCGTCTCGTTGCAATAATAATGAATATGGGACTCATGGATACTACAGGTGTTACTGAGCCTAAGTTTTACCATAGACGATATACTTATATAATAGCAGCCCGCGGGTGTCATAACAATTTTTACCAAACAGGTTCCGTAAAAAGTTCAATCTTCAAAAAGTGAGAACCTACACACACACACTAACTACTAAAAAAAGCTGCAAATATGATATGATATGCTGAAGTTTGCTGTAAATATAATATAAAGTGTCCCCCCCCCCCCCCCCCCCCTTTCCCTCTTCAAATATCTACTACAATGTAATTTAATAAATCAGTTAGTTTCTACTATAATCTATGTATGTATAAATAATTATCAGATCTTTTACACAGGGTTGAACGAATTGTTTAAATGTCTCTGGGAAATCAAGGGACCCCAAAATACAGGCTCGTCCTAGTTTGGGGCCCACCGCTAAAAGTTAAAATACTTAGCTTAAATTAATATAATTAATTTGTAATAATTTAGATATTATTATTAGATAAATAAGTTATTTGATTTTGCATTTAAATATGTACATTTGTTGTAAGTAATAGGTACAAAACTTAAAACTGATGGCCATCCAAAACTATTAGTTTTTTTTCTTCTAAATCTATTCATCTTGTTTTTTATCTATCTATAGTCTATGTCTATAACTGAAATAGGTAATAAATCGCGTAAATTAAAAAGAAACTGTTAGGTAATTTATCGTAGTAATGAATATAAATATATATTGGCAAACTAGCACGTAAAATGTTAGGTAAAGTTGCTCAAAATGAAATATTATTTTAATGGAGCAACATAAGTAGGTATGCAAATTCATTCCCGGATAGAAACTTCCAATAAACAAATAGGCGTTTAATAATGTGTTAATAATTCATAATTATAAATACATATTTAAGTCATAAGTAGAGAAAATATGAAGTAAGTAGTAATGTATTAGATTGGCAAAAATAGAACTTACCTACTAACTCTATACAAAATTGACCCACCCACTGTATAACCAACGACTTTGGTAATCTGTGTGACCTCTGGAGCTATCCATGGTATAATAATATACACAATACGCATGATGCAGCTGTCTAAAAAAATACCTATTCAATTCTCACCCAAGGACATTTCATAAACTAAGGTCATGAACAAAGATTTTCTAATTTCAAAGGTCATGAAACGTCCTTGGTCTCACCATATCACTAAGGTTAGGTGTGTCATCGCAGATGAAGTTTGACAGTTCTAGGCTCTCAGCCACAGAAAAGAGAAAATTAAAATGTCTGTGCTCTCAGCTCACAACAAGGACGTGTTCCCTTTAATGGGTTTAAATAAGATCTTTGGCTCACAATGACTCAATGACTTTGATTGTGTTTATTATTTATATCTTTACGGTTATTCTTCCATAGCATGTTTAGCGATGCAGTTGTTGATTGAGCACTACCATACCATAGCTAATATAAAAAAAACTTTTAAAAATGCAATACAATGAGAAAATAAAAACTCAATTAGGGGTGGTGCCCACTGGCTTAATCCACCAGTGACTCAATCCTTCGTGATCCATGCATACCCACCAGTGGTATGAGGCGAAATACGTCGAGACCCGTCCACCCACGAGTTCCCACTCGTGGGTGAAAGGGAATCTCTCGAAACCTTGCACCAGTGGGATGAGGAGGATTCCCTAGAGACCAGTATATAGGTATAGTGAATGGGCCAGTTGGCCACCAGTGGACAAAGGGGAATTTTGTGACCAAAGACTTATCTGCAACCTTTAAAATCCAGAGTTCCAAGTAGAGTCAATGACATATCACCAGTGTTATAAACAGATAAACATTTTTATTGATAATTGTGTGAATTATAAGTCAGTCAATAAAAGTACATTAAAATTTTTTTCAAAATAAGTAGTAGTAGGTACATTACAATTGCTTAGTAAATAAATTAATTACATTTTCTATGCCCTTCTTGTGTAAATAAATATATTCATATATAATTAATTAATTAAGATTGCGACCATAGTTATTGAAATAACATTTTGTCTCGCTTTTAAAAAAGTCGAAAAGAGAAGAGTGATCACAGGTGATTTGGCAGGACAGGCTGGCGCTGGCGCCACCTACAAAGGTCAATACAAAAGTATTTCGACATTAGATTCGACACCTACCTATCATTTAATTAATGTTTGTGTACTGGAGAAGTGCGCGGAATGTTAGCAAATTTTATTTGCTTATTGACGCAACCCGTCATTGATTAGACGAGGAAATGTAATTTATGTATGTATGTTTTTTATTATTATTAACTAATCTATCAGAAACATCTCACTAAAACCTGTGGGCATAGTACGAATCACGTATCGATTTTTTTTTCAATTTCGAAACTCATTTGTATGAAAAAAAATACTTCGTACTTTGCCAACAGAAAATAAATCGCCAATTAAATAAATATAAAAAATGTTTTAACTACAGTTCACACACTCCATCGTAGACCGTATCATAGCTTAACATAAGGCGAGTTGGCGGTCAAAGGCAAAAGGCAAAGGTAATATATATAATATATCGTATGAAACCACCTATTAAATAATAGTTACACATCAAACTAATTGCTACTTTCTGTTACATAGCTTCTATTACCAGGAATCAGAATGAAAACACACAATCACAAAAAGTTGCTAGATATATGACATTGTATCACATCTCTGCCGACTAGTACAATTTCGAATATGGTGCTACCGGCTTATTTAAAAACATTGTTTTATTCAGACGTGCGATTGTAGCCAATGTTAAGGATAAGAAGAGGTGAAACTATTCGGGCCGTATACGGCACAAGCGTATCGTACAGAATAGAAAACCAAAAGGACAACTCCAATAATAAAATAAACAAATACAAAATAATGGCAGTGAGGCAAAGAAGGGACGGCATTGCCTTAACTTAAAATTGGTCAACCCAGTTTTGACTATCTAGGTCCTATACATGATCGCCCTAAACTGTGTGAACTCCTTTATCTTCTTTTTGCCAGCCTTTTTGACATATTTTGCTAATATCCCAAGAAAATTTAAGAGCAAAAAAAAAAGAATTAAATTTTAATTTTTAATTATTTGATTTAATTTTTAGTAATTTTTTTTAAATTAATTTTAATTAAATTTTAAGAATTTTAACTATTTTACAAAATCGTTGCGGGCGTGTCAATATATTATATACTTCTCACATTTTAGTAAAGTTAAGTTAGATTCAAAAAATTTACTTGTTGAGGGATGGATGGTAGGAAAAAATATAACGAAAACAGGTTCACTTTTGTTTTTTTAATCTATTAATTTAACAGCTATTATAAATCCATTTAATTTGTTGGAGTAAAAATGTCTTTAAACTATTTTATTTTTTTGAGATTAATACTGATCCGTTAGGAAGGAGATATCCACCAAATTTATGTAAAATTACCGGATCTAGGCCTAAAATTATCGTTGCTCGAAAAACTTGCAAAAAATTTTATAAAAATTGTAATCATTACGTACGTAAGTTATCGTCGAACGAACATACAAAAACATTAAAACACACACAGAAATACATAAATGCTGATTTTTTTCCGGTAGAATCTGAGATCTCTTTTCGCTCCGTCAAATATTTTATACTTACCTACAATGTGGGGTGTAGCTAAAGCATAATATAAAAATACGACTCTACAACATCGAGATAAGCTAAGTACATAATTATAAGTAAAGCACACACGGACATCTTTACCATACTTACACCGATACATCATTAAAAATTAACAATGCCAAAGCATAAATAATATTTTATGTTTTTAAGTTCCATTAAATAAATAAATAAACCGGTTAATTACGAGGAGGACTCGTGCTCTGAGGATTCCGCCCAACGGAACCCTCAGAGCGCAAAACAAAAAAAAAACTACCTGAAGTTGAAATATTGAAAGACAAACTCAAGTTTATAGTTGACAATAAGGTTCTTCCATACATTCCAACTACAAAATGTAAGTTTGTATAGCAAAATAATTATTTTTAAATGATATAACTTCAAATTTATATCTTTCGGTATTATTCCTATATATGTGCTATGAGACTCTTGCCAAATTTCATGATTCTAGGTCAACGGGAAGTACCTTATAGGTTTTGATTCTCCTGTGAAATCGCAAAATATACGACATTTAAACGTTCATATCTTTTGATTGCGTTGACTTACAACTTTTTTTATTTTTATACAGCCGAAAGAAACCGTAGACCCAAGTATTTAGTATAAATTTCAACGTGTTACCTTTACGCGCTCTTGAGAAAAAGGGTCTTGACAGACGGACGGACAGACAGACAGACGGACAACGAAGTGATCCTATAAGGGTTCCGTTTTTTCCATTTGTGGTACGGAACCCTAAAAACAGCTTACATTTTAGAGTGCCTCTAGTACATATTATGTGGAAAAAAATTGTAGGTGCTTCGCCCGCGGCTTCGCTCGTATAGTGAACAAATAGCCTACAAAAAAAGTAGCGTAGCTTTCTAATTGTTAAAGATTTTTTAATCTGATTCCTGAAATTAGCTTCTACAAACAAAGTCACAAACTATCTAACTTTAGAATATCACACCTCTTTAGAATATTGGTGTAGAAGTGTAGATTGCTCAGGGCCCTGATTCTGTAACTACAAACACGCAAGTAACGCGGCGCGTAACGGTAACCTCTAAAAATTGGCCTTTATTTCCTAGAGAATAGAGATCACATTTTTTAAGGTTAACTTAACGCGCCGCGTTACGTGCGTGTTTTAGTTAGTGAATAAGGTACCACAGTTTGTAGTGTCACAGCACAGAGGTTAAAAAACAAATTTTAGGCTGCTTCGGAGTTTTTTAGTTTAGTATTTGTCTACAAACTGACACTACAAGGAATCCAACGATACCAGTCGTAGGTATATCCCGGAAGTGCAATTGAAAATTTTCATGTTTGTTCTAAGGTGAACCGTACTACATATATATAAAAGCGAAACACCATTCATTTTTTGACTAACTGACTGACTCATCACTAAATCTCAAAAATTCCTAGACCTACGAAGTTGAAAGGCAGGTCTTCCTTATGGGATGTAGTTTGGCGAGGTCCGCTAAGGAAAGATTTTGCGAACGGGCCGAATTAGGGGAAAAATACAGGTTGAAAGTTTATATGAAAGTGTAGGTATCCGGGATATTTTTAAATATCCAGCTTTATATCAAATCAGAGAAGTTATCCCTCTTCCTCTTGCTAATCTGCTATAGTTGGCCATCAAATGCAATGCCGTGCATATCCATAAGCCCAATAAGGCTATACGCTACCATATCTTAGAGGACGTTTCTTGTGTGAAGGTCCAATTACCATTTGATTTCATTAAAAATTTATAGTTTTTACCGATGCTTTCCTTAGTAAACCTATAAGCGGACACTTTTCTTGCTGCAAGTCTTATTAGGAATACGTAGCTAGCTCTTTCTATTTACCTAATTCGGTATGTAAAGTTTTTTTTTTGTATTTTTTTAATATTTTTATTTCGTAGATAAGGCTATTTTATGAAACTAATTTCAATATTTTTGTTTTCTATTCAGTAGTTATTTTGCAATATTTTTTTGAAAATTGAAATTATGTGACGTCACCATAAAGCACAAAATTTCGTTGCGTTGAGAAGCCTAAAAAAGCACCCCATATTGGCAGCCCTGAAAAAAACCAGACAGTCAAACCACAGAAATGAAAAAATATTCTATTCTGTGTGACGAACAGTGTGTCAAATGTATAATATTTTTATTCTTAAAAGGCACAGAAAAAAATGCTACAATGTGACGTCATTTAGAGGACAATGAAAGTCGAATGATTGCTTAGTTTTATGTTAAAATAAATGGCATCTTATCGTTTTAAAAGGTCGGAGTAGAAAAATAAGAGTTGGTAAGATAAAATCTCGAAATGGTTTTGGAATTGGCATAGGTTATTTTTTTTTAGCATACCGAATTCACCTTCTGTCTGTAACAGAATAAATACACATTCTTATTTTTACTGGCAAGAACTAAACGAAATATAAGCTAACGAATCCTATAAAAACTGTTATCTGACCATAATATTATATAGTTGAAGTTCTAAAGACAATCTAAATTCTCAAGTCCAGATGGCAGCGTACCCAGCACGCTGGCGGCATTACCACGCTAAATGACAATGCTTTAGCTATGAACATTAATAACAATACTTTTCTCTAAAATGGTATTGAATCAAATGACCATTATTTGAAGAACACATTACGAGGAAAATTTGACTTAATGTGGCAATTTAGCGCCTAATTTTCATAAAATAAGTTTCATTTGCAGATACTTGAATAACATACCGGGCACGTCCTAAAACTGCGACCAGAACCACCAGAGGATGGGCAGCAGCATCCTCCTACTTTAATGGTGAATCCTTCTGCGATCTCCAAGCCGCCTGCCAAGCGTGGGGATTATGGCAACCCCCCCCCCCCCCCCATGACAGACAAAACAATATCACGGCCCCTAGTCCCCGGCAGCTCCTCTATCCCTGACCAAGGTAGCGGGTCAGGTAACGGTGGAGCAGGGGGTGCGAAAAATCTCCGGCAGTTGCCCCGCTACCACCCCCAACATAATTTGGCCCTGGTAACGCACAATGTTCGCACACTGAGGACCGACGAGAAGATTGTAGAGCTGGAGGAAGAATTGAGCAAAATACGATGGGACATCATAGGACTATCAGAAATCCGACGAGAGGGACAGGATACGATAGTTCTGGATTCCGGGAACATGCTCTTCTTCCGGGAAGGAGAACGAAAGTCCCAGGGTGGTGTAGGTTTTATCGTCCGCAAGTCACTCATTAACAACGTGATTAAGGTCGATAGTGTGTCGAGCAGGGTAGCATACCTTATACTCAGAATAACCGATCGTTATTCGCTGAAGGTCATACAGGTATATGCGCCGACCTCGACATACCCTGACGATGAAGTAGAGGCTCTGTATGAGGAGATATCCGAAGCCATACATTCCTCCGAAACATACTTCACCGTTGTTATGGGTGACTTTAACGCAAAGGTGGGCACACGGAATGTCGATGAGTTAAGAGTGGGGTCATATGGGTATGGACGGCGGAATCCGAGGGGCCAGCGGCTGGTCGACTTCATGGAGAAGGAGGAACTCTATTTGATGAACTCCTTCTTTCAGAAGCGACCATCCAGAAAGTGGACGTGGATGAGCCCAGATGGTTCGACCAAAAATGAGATCGACTTCATCATGACGACCAAGAAGCGAATATTCAATGATGTCTCCGTGATCAGCAGGGTGAAAACCGGTAGTGATCACCGTATTGTCAGAGGCACATTGAATATCAACATCAAGCTAGAGAGGTCGCGTCTGGTGAAGTCCACGCTCCGTCCTGGTCATGCCCAAATCCAAAACCCAAATGACTTCCAACTCGAACTGCATAATCGCTTCCAGGGCCTTGCCGAAAGCGGAACTGTGGACGAATTAAACAATGGGCTGGTGGAAACTGTCCAAGCAGTGGGGTCCAAGTTCTTTAAGACCCCACCCCGAAAAAGACCTCAGAAGCTCTCAGACGAAACCATTAAGCTAATGAAGGACCGGACTGAGATGAGACTGCAATCTTCAGCTGATATGTCGGAATATGGCCAACTTAATAGACGAATCTCGAAATCGGTGCGACACGATCTGCGTTCCTACAATACAAGATGTATTAGGGATGCAATTGAGCGGAACCAGGGCTCGAAAGTGTTCGCGAAAAATTCGTCTATTGGGAAAAGCCAAATGACAAAGCTGAAGATCGAGGATGGCAGTATCATTTCGTCAAAGTCGGAGATTCTGAGAGAGCTTGAGAGGTTTTACGGACAGTTGTACACCTCGACACGACAGCCTATTGTCAGTACAGCTCAAGACAAGAGAGCTAAACTGACCCGACACTACACTGAGGACATCCCAGACATCAGCTTGTACGAGATTAGAATGGCTCTGAAACAGCTTAAGAACAACAAGGCACCGGGTGATGACGGAATCACGACAGAACTACTGCGAGCGGGTGGAAAACCGGTACTGTTAGTCCTCCAGAAGTTATTTAATTCCGTCATACTCGATGGTACTACGCCTGAAGCATGGCACAGGAGTGTGGTGGTGCTCTTCTTCAAAAAAGGTGATAACACCTTATTGAAGAATTATAGACCCATCTCACTCCTGAGCCATGTGTACAAGTTGTTCTCTAGAGTCATTACGAACCGTCTCGAAAGCAGGTTTGATGACTTTCAGCCTCCCGAACAAGCCGGTTTCCGTAAAGGTTGGAGCACCATAGACCACATACACACCCTCCGCCAGATTATACAGAAGACTGAGGAGTATAATCGGCCATTATGCCTGGCGTTTGTGGACTATGAGAAAGCCTTTGATTCCATCGAGACCTGGGCAGTATTACAGTCCCTCCAGCGTTGTCATATCGACTATAGGTATATCGAAGTGTTGAAGTGTTTGTATAGAAACGCCACCATGTCGATCCGATTACAGGACGAGAGCACGGAACCAATCCAATTGCAGAAAGGCGTGAGACAGGGAGATGTTATCTCTCCGAAACTGTTCACGAACGCATTGGAGGACGTTTTCAAGCTCTTGGACTGGAACGGATTAGGCATCAACATCAATGGCGAATACATCACTCACCTTCGTTTTGCCGATGATATAGTCATCATGGCAGAGTCGCTGGAGGACCTAAATACGATGCTCAGCGACCTCAGTAGCCTTTCCCAACAGGTGGGTCTTAAAATGAACATGGACAAGACAAAAATCATGTCCAATGTCCATGTTGAACCCGTGCCGGTAGTCGTTGGGAACGATACTCTCGAAGTTGTTGACCATTACACCTATCTTGGGCAGATTGTTCAGTTAGGTAAGTCCAACTTAGGCAAAGAGGTCGCCCGAAGAATCCAACTCGGATGGGCAGCGTTCGGGAAATTGCGTGACATCTTCTCGTCCAAGATACCACAGTGCCTAAAGACAAGGGTCTTTGACCAGTGTGTGTTGCCAGTGATGACATATGGTACTGAGACGTGGTCCTTAACTGTTGGCCTTTTGGAAAAACTCAGAGTCACACAGCGGGCAATGGAGAGAGCTATGCTCGGAGTTTCTTTGCGCGATAGAATCCGAAACGTGGATATTCGCCAAAGAACCAAAGTCACCGACATAGCTGTTAAAATTTGCAAGTTGAAGTGGCAATGGGCAGGCCACATCGCTCGGAGAACCGATAACCGATGGGGAAGAAAGGTTCTTGAGTGGAGACCACGAACCGGAAGACGCAGCGTAGGTAGGCCTCCCACTAGATGGACCGACGACATAGTAAGAGTCGCTGGCATCCAGTGGATGCAAAAGGCAGGCTGTCGTTCAGTGTGGAGGTTAAAGGGGGAGGCCTATGTTCAGCAGTGGACGTCTTCTGGCTGATGATGATGATGATGATGAATAACATAAATTTTTTGTTTGGTTATATTATTCTACTAGTTCTACATAATCCAGTAAATGTAGTTAACAAAAAATTCAAAAACTATTGTTAAAAAATACGTTTTTCCCCCGAGTTAACGGCATGCCAAACTAAATCTTTAGTCACATAAAAAACGCAATGACATAATATTTTTCATAAAATCTATTTTAAAACAAATCTCGGTTCCTTCCCAAGTATGTCCAATATTAAAATAAACTCATCGCTTAGCATCAGGCATGATAGGCAGTAAAGCCTATTTTCAAAAGTAAAATAAATAACTCTATATATTTCTTATTATCATTCATATTTCAGAATATCAAGCGAGATTATAATAAAACCTTACCATCTTTCAGATAAAATCCTGTTCACACAGAGTCGGGTAAGGTAAAAACACATATTCGGTAGAAAATTATGACCTTCAAATATGTAATACCTAAAACCCTGTCTGTGCCAAAGGAGAAAACAAAGGAACTGTGCTGTGATATAAAGGAGAAACTAATCAGGTACGGTGCATAATTTCAACAAAGGTAACCTAACACTGTGTAATGATTATAATCCATTCGTGAAGTATGATCGAAACGCAATGTAGAGTAGACGCAATAATATCAAAGAAAATCATAATACCATACTAAACCGCTTTACACTGATAACACTAGCATAAACACTAGGAATTCCTGTGTCGCTCGGGGATGCTATGGAACACACACAAATACAAGGGCTACACCATTTAAAGATCTAGCCGACCGGGAATTGAACTCGGGGCCTCCTGCTAATGAGGTAGAAATGCATGGTACCACTGAGCCGACACGGTCGTCAATACATTATTTTCTGGATCTAAATCCAACACAATGTAAACAAGGTCCAGTTCGATACCCTCCTGAAAACGGCATTGTCCTCGCATACAAATCGCGCACTTACATTTCGTCGAGGAAGGGAAACCATTTCTCAGGGCCCAGAAGCCCTTCAAAGGCCGCAAGTCCGCAAGGGGCTTTATATCTGCCGGCGACGAGTCGCCAAATATTTGATTCGGGATTTCTATGTCAGTGACATGTGCGATTTTCCTACATTTTGTGTCTGCAAAGCTTAAAAAGGAACGTTTACTTAGGCTAGAGAAATGGTAGACGCAAGTGTTTCATTTATCAACACAATGGGGGTAATTTTTATGGATATTTAGAATGCTTAATTTACGAAAATTTAAAATAATATCTCGCATGCTGAATACCAACTTCACTACTGCCTATAAGATATAAATAACGTCAAAGCACTTTTCGTAGAATAAGCCGGTGTTAATTAAATGACATCGACTTATCCTTTATCCAGAGTTGGCCAGACTATAATGTCTATAATTTAGGTCCAAATTAGGAGATAAGTATTCATCTTCGTCGTTCCAGCTTCTCGTAAGCCAGCCAGTTTTTTCCACAGACAATTTGAAACCAGCTTTCATTTAGCTGTGAAACAATGGAATGGAAGCGAAGAATCTCGTCTTAACGACCACCTGCTGTAATTAAGCTGCAGAGCAACTCTAGAGCATGTTTATGAGGATTCCCAGGACTTTTCCCAGACGAATTATTGTACGCAGTTACGTGAAAGCGACGTGGGAATATTGCACTGCAGAGTTTATGTCTAACTGACTTCTGGCGTTCTTACGCTTACGTAATAAGTTCCTGGAGAAATGTTCACGGCTTCACGCTCATGCATGCATAGACTGGAGTTCTATTACAGTTTCATTGTTATGCTTTGATTGTCTTTCGGAATTGTAACTTTGAAACCTCGTCGTGATAATAAACTTTTCTCAGAATCGAGTACCTGGAGAGTGTCTTTAGCGGTAACTTCATAAGACAAGTTTTTTGTAGGTATGCTAGTAATATTTTTATTTAAATAGCAGTTCAAACTGTCTGCAAAAAATATCTTGTTTTACATGTTGTCGGAGAACGCAGACAGTCAATATGTATGGTCATTTAGTTGATTTGTCGAGGGGCGAATGATATATGGTCTATTAATGTCTAACTAATTACATCACTGTTGATGGACAATGCTGTAATAAAATATGAAATCTACGGGTCCCGTATTATTATATCTATTATTGGAATGACGATCTTTATTGTAAATGTGAATGCGTGCTGGTAATCAGTTGAATAATATTAACTCAAAGTCGTCGTCCCTCCTAAATTTAAATAATATCTAAAAGAATCAATAAAAATAAAAATTATTTCATTGAACAATTGATTTTTTATTTGTTTTTAATAAATAAACAATTTATATGTGTGTATTGATTTAAGTAGAGTTAATTGATTGATTTTAGTTTTTTTTTTTTTAAACTATGTCCTGTTACTTATTTTTTTCTTGTTGTCATTAAACTAATATAAACAACAATTAAATTAATTATTATCCAACTATCAATACAAAAAACAAGTTGTAGTATTACGTGCTGAGCAATTTCATTATGTAAATTAGGTACCTTCGTGATCATAGAAATTGCATCGTCTTTATAGGACTTAATTTCTATACGGAACTGCACTGCCCTCATTATTCTATTAGGACAAAGACTAAAATTGGTGTTCTGGGACATAATCAGCATTGATTTACAAACACATTGTCCGCCTGAAAGTTCATCCACATATTATCAAAGATCATATCACAAATCGCATACTGTACGTTTTACGCGATCTTTTTTGCCACACAACTGCAAATTGTGAAATGAGCTCCTGTGACATTTCCGAGTAACTATAACATGGGGTTCTTCAAAAGGGCAGTTAATAGAGTATTTAAGGGTCGGCAACGTATCTGTGATGCCCCTGGTGTTACATGTATCCATAGACGATGGCGATCGCTTACCATCAGGCAGCCCGTTAGGTTGTTTGCCACCTATGGCATGAAAAAATATGTATATTGGGTCTGGTACAAACTTGCCGAAAAAAGTGTTCTGAGTATACATATGTATCTATTTAAACGATACCTACATGTTAGAAATACCGATAAAGTAATTTAAGTATATCCTACGTCGTTAAATCTTAATTCAGACATTTTTGAGATATATGCAGTTTTCTTATAGGTACGTATATCATATCTTTGCGAATCATTTGAATACTTGTAATAATAATCAAGACAAGAACATGTAATGTTGACCAGTCGGTCTGTCTAGTCATCGTCGAGCAGTCTATATCTAAACTTAGTTGAACTTAATTATGCAGCGAAACTTGACACCATGACACTTGCGTAACACGTCTGGTACTATTTTTAACCAGCAGATACATGGTATGCCTTGTAGACACGCAAGTCAACTATTTTGTGATATGCGCGCACGTTGGACCTACAAGGACCTAGACTAGAGACAGACTACCACACTCTTCGATCAAAAAATGGGGAAGAAAGGTTCTTGAGTGGAGACCACGAACCGGGAGCGCAGCGTAGGTAGGCCTCCCACTAGATGGACCGACGACATAGTGAGAACCACTGGCATCCAGTGGATGCAAAAGGCAGGCTGTCGTTCAGTGTGGAGGTTAAAGGGGGAGGCATATCGCGGTGTAAGAACCAGATGAGCGTATCTACGTTTTTACAATTTTACAGGAGAGCTAAAAAACTGTCCATATTTCACTCTTTTGAACTTTGAAGTGTTATATAAAAGATAATATATATTTGACGAATGAAAAAAGTATACAGAAATTCACTCACAAATTGTTCAGCAGTAGACGTCTTCTGGCTGATAATGATGATGATTATAGTTTGGATAGCTGGTATAGCTATCCAACTAACTTGCCTCACGTAAACCCAGCTTCAGCTAACGAAGGCTCAGGATTCGCGTCACGTGGCGAGATGACCCGAGATCCGTGTTCACAAACGGCTCTTATTAAACATGGCAGAGTTAATATCCAAATCTGGTCTCCTTTCCTGTATCGGTACTGTTTGCGAATATTAAACAGGGGCGAAAATCCGCCGGTACTTAGTGGAGTTATTTTCACCGCATGGTTATTGTATTATTGTCTTGTACTTATTGACTTGACGAAGCGAACACCGCAGTATGTATATTTACTTATGTATGCATGTTTACGTCTTAAGACCTGAGAGCTATGCTGTTTCGCACATTTTAAACATTTTTAAAGATTAAAACTCACTAATTACGAATAAAAAAATGGCAATTGAGCAGTTTTTAGAGTAACATTACAAACGTTTTAAAATATTTTTATGTTTTATATTCGAGGAAGAAAACGAAAAATCAAAAAAAAAACGGGTTTATTTTCGATCTCCGCTATCATATAAAATACCAAGTATCAACACGAAAATTGCGAAAATTCTCTGTAGATTCTGTAGGAAAATCATCCATGCAAACATAATTAGACAAAAAATTGTTGGAGAAGTTGTGAAATATAGGAGAAGCGAGGCTTCAATCAGAACAACTAGTCGCATTTAGTAACCAAAGAAAATATAAATACTACGTAATTAGTAACATGAGTAAGTTAAGGGAATTATGTATAAACAAACGATGCAAATATGCTAACCTCGGCGGAGTTCAAGACGAATCCAATACAAATTAATTCGTCTAATACACGCAACTTTGTATGTTGACTGAAACTATTTTGTTACGATGTTTATTGTCTTAAATATTTACACTTTACATTAGTGAAGTGTAAACATTACGGATATATTATAATAATATATACCTATTAATATTTTGTTACGGATTAAGCAAACACAAATTGATGAAAATATACCAAAAAACTTAAACGGAACGGGAAATGTTCATAAACTTGATTTTCAACGGAAATGAAGCGAGAATGGTTACAAATTTTATGTTTCACAAATCCCCTCTTGGAATAAATCCACGGAAGACTCGCTCGACAAATATAGACGATATATTTCATGTGTCACGTTTCGCCTAAGCGTTTGTGGACACGCCTTAAATCTTTCGCACCCCCCCCCCCCCCCCCCCTAACTGGCATGAAAATAATGTTTAATCATCAATATTTATGGTTGTAGATAGAATAAAGCTATTCAAGCATACCATAGATAGCCTACCGCAACTAAGAAAATTATATGACGGATACAACGAAAATACGTGTATCATCATCATAGGCCCTTGGAAATCTGACAGACAGCCCGCCATCTGCATCTACTGAAAAACTGCGACACTCACGATGTCGTCAGTCCATCTAATGGGTGTCTTACCTACGCTGCGTCTTCCGGTTCGTGGGCTCTACTCAAGAACCTTTCTTCCTCATAGGTTATCGGAACTTCGAGCGATGTGGCCTGCCCATTGCCACTTAAACATGCCAATTTTAATAGCTATTTCAGTGGCTCTGGTTCTGCGGCGAATATCCTCGTTCTGGATTCTATCGCGCAAAGAAACTCCGAGCATAGCTCTTTCCATTGCTCCGCTGTGCAACTCTGAGTTATTCCAACATATCCAAAAAAATAAATGTTTTCTGTTAATTTTACTTTTGGATTTTATTAGTATTCCTTAGTTAATCCGCCGTACCACCGGAGGATGGGCAGCAGCGTCCTATTAGTACACGGTGAACGTACTGCGATCCCCAAGCCGCCTGCCAAGCGTGGGGATTATGGCAACACCCCTCTCTACGAGGGAGGCCTTTGTTCAGCAGTGGACGTTTACAGGCTGATGATGATGATGATGATGAATCCGCCGTACTGTAACTACATTATATATGCTGTGAAAATTTCAATTGGCTACCTATTACGGATCAAAAGATTCAGGCGTTAAAAGGTAGGACCGAGAGCGAGGCTTAGTCGAAACCCTTTGCGTGCTGAAACCTGTATAAGTACTTTTCAAGTTATGCAGGTTCAAATTGTGTGAAACTTAGTCACCGAGTTGCCACTTTACTGCTGGTATGCTTCAGGCGAATTTCGCGAAGCTTTCAGAAATTATCATACCTCGTAAATTCGTGATGCATTTTTCCGTGATACATTCTAGAGTTCCGGAACAGAAGAATATGTTTACATGCTATTTACATGTTACGTAGACATTATATGGTTACACGGAACGTTGTATTAAGCCGAAAGGAGGTCATCGTACCCATAATTTTATACTACTTTTACTATGGTACAAACCGTAATATCGCGAAATATACATACCTGTTGTAATTTTTTCTGTGAAACACCTATTTTTAACGATTTCAGGGTTGGTTTCATTATAAAAGTTATTCATAAAAATGATTTAATAATAAAAATAAACATTGTAAAACACTGTTTTAAACTATCACGGTTGTTCACTAAAGTAATATGATTATTTACGGGATATTTACCGTGGTAAGGTTGTGGAATGAGCTCCCCACAATCTCATTCATGCTCATTCCACAACCTTACCATGGTAACTAGGTATCCCGTAAATAATCATATAACTTTAAGAAACATTGTATTTTTTTTAAATGTTGATGTGGTATTTTTTGCACAAAATTAAATGTTTTCTTTCTTTCTTCTTCTTCTATTCGATTTCAATGACCTTCTTTCGGCTTAATACCACCGTTCCGTGTAACCCTGTATACATAATATTGTATGTCGCCGTGATATGAGATATTTTACTTACGTGTTACTTTTTAACGCATGCTTGCACAAGACACGAGCTGAGTCTTCAGAAAAATTTGTTGTACAAAATTATAAATGAATCCCTATTTACCTTGATCACGCTATAACTTGAGAACGACTTTACCGATTACATTCATCCTAATACTTTGTAGAAGGTTCTTACGGAAAAAAAAAAATTGCGCCGAAAATTTGAAAAAGTTCAGAAACTTGACGATTTTAACTTCGCGCGTTTGACAGTTCTAAGACAGGACAACGTCTGTCGGGTTAGCTCACTCAGCTAGTATGAACCATCGAGATACAATACATAGGAATTGTATCTCGATGGTATCAACTTGACATGATTATTATTTAGAAAATAATAATATGTTCTCCTAACTTGTATCTATTATTGTTTAGAGATATTTTTTTGTAGTTTTGTAATAAATAGTGAGAGGCCCCGCTACTTACTATATATACCCGAAAAACATTAACCTCCAGCAGTCGAGTAAAAGGTTGAAAAATATAAGGAATTGCAGTGGAAAAAATGTTCTCTCATACATCGGCCTACATCACTACCGGGTTTCCAACTACAAAATGTAAATAAATAAATATTCGGGACATTTTTGCACACATGGTCATCTGACCTCAAACTAAGCAAAGCTTGTAAAATGGCTGCCAGAGACTGATATCCATACATATTTTTTTTAAATGCATACTTAATTATGTATAAGTAAGTATGATTGTAAACCATATTTTATGTGTGATATAACTTCAAATTTGCGACTTTTCCCCCTTTAACTGAGCAGTGAGATCTCGCTACTTACCATATTTCATTATTCTAGGTCCACGGGAAGTAGCCTGTTAGTGTGCTATAAGTTTGATCTGTAACTTTGCGATCATAATGTGTCATAAATGGCCGCATCTTTTGATTGCGTTGGCTTAGAACTTTGAATTTTGTATACCTTCCAAGGCACCGTAGACTTTAGTATTTCAACTTGATGCCTATACGCGTTCCTAAGAAAAAGGGTATTCAATTCTTCTTGACACATGAACAAACAAGCAGATAAACAGACGAACAACAAAGTGATCCTATAAGGGTTCCGTTTTTAGAGGTACGGAACCCTAAAAATCACGAAAAATTAATCCAATATCCAATCTTATAGAATCCAATCCTGATGTCCTTGCAACATATATTTACGCTCTTTTGCCATGGAGGCCATAAACCGTGGGGTGTCGCATGATGTTGCTAAGGGCGCCTACCCCTTTTTTATGACGCCCGCAGCGGGCTCACAAAGAAAACCTTGAGGTTATGAATGACTGGCATTCTTTGTCGTCTCATTCATACCTGTCTCCTCGCCTATTATGAATGTAATAATAGACCAAGAGACATGTACAAATAAATGGGATACTGTTGCACTGTTGTCAGTTTTTGCAGAGAGATTTCTTTGTAGACGCTTTGGCTAGAATTTTTGGCGCCACGCTTTTACCATGGAGGCAGACGCAAATAATTATGAGAATACAAATTATTGAAACTTGGCTCGGCCCTCAGATTAGACAATAAGGGAGATATGCCTTAGTACAGTTATAGTACAGTTAGTAAAAACGGGACCCTATGACTAAGCCTATGATGTCTATCTGTCTGCCTGTCTGTCCGTCTGTCTGTCCTACCTATTAACGGCTGTATCTTTCGAACCGTAATAGAACAAAAGCTGATATATATTAAAAGTTTTCAGGGTTGGTCCCATAGTAAAAATTATGCATCATAATTAGTACGATCATCTCCTTTCGGCTTAGTACCACCGCTCCGTGTAACCATGTAGGTACATTCCTGAAATCGTCTAATCTATCTCAATCAAGTTGCGGCGCCATTCCCGTCTTCCAGGAATGTTGATACTCCGTATGTGGTCATCACTTGAAGGGTTCCGTAGTTATTTTGATTTTTTTGTAATTCATTTATAATTCAATGGATATGTACATATCAAATTGTACAAACATGCAATTTCTACTGAAGTAATACTGAAATCGCGAGCTCATTCCACAACCTTACCACGGTAAATATCCCGTAAATAATCATATAACTTTAGTGAACAATCGTGATAGTTTAAAACCATAGGCTAAGTATACTCCCTCTACGGGCTAAGTATACTTGCTTTCTCCCTCTACGTTTAAAACCACAGATATACACAACCAGATCGGCAATATATTTTAGTGAAAGAGACAACTTGATATGGCTCAGCACAAGTACGAAAAGGACATAAATAGATTTTGTTGTCCTTATCGGCGTGACCTGTTTTTGGTACCTCAAGTGTCAAAATCTGTAATAATCAGTGACAAACAAAACGGGTCTGAATTATATTTATTGCCTTTTTTTGGTGATTTAATGTGATAAATGCGTGTTTCCTCTGAGAAATAATTGTAAAAGATATTTTACAATGGTTGGTTGTAGCATTTTGGGCTGCAAGAAGCGCAGTGAGCGAAAATACGATGATGAGCGAGAGGCACTGAGCTAGCCACGCTCATTGAAAATCTATAGGTAGTAGATCTGTGTTTAAAACAGTGTTTTATTTGTTTTGTTCACTGTTAACATGTTAACCGTTTTTGACAGCTAATGTTGTTTGCAAACATGGCCGATGCAAGGACTTTTAATACCTTTTTTATACCCTATAGAGTATACAAAATTCTTGGGCCGATGTGCCGCAAGGAGATCTTAGGCCATAGATTATGTTACTTTGTGGCGCATCCACTCTATGAATCGTCTTTGGTTTGCCTTTTTTTATGAGCAGTGTGAGAGCCCCTTCAACTTATCACAGGCGAAGACGTTTATGGTAAGCTCCAGGGAACACGGATGCCAAATACGGAATGTAAGTGGAAGCGAAAAGCTCTTTATTAGAATATGTTTTGTTGCTTCATTATAATATTTAGATAATGTTAGGTACTGTAATTATTATTCTCCTGCTCTTCGTTTATAAATCTTCATAACTTTTGTAGTTCATACACTGCACTATTTTTTATTTTTTTATAGTGTTCACACTCTTTATTTTGTCCACTGCTTTCATATTTTATATCCCTCGTGATTTAAATAAATAACTAAAATTAATTCGCGTCAAAAATATTCGCTGGTCATGGCGTCTGTTTAAGACGTCATGAATTACGATCCTACCAAATAAATTGGATTTTGAGCTGGATTTTACAAAATACAATTTCTTTGGATCCTACCGTCAGATCCTACCTCGTGTCAACCTTACTGCAAACTTTTAAAAAAAAACATAATCATGACGTCGTATCATTAGCTTCGATTGGAGATTCTCTTTATAAAAGCGGATTGTCGTATTTTATATTTCATAAAAATATGTATGTATCTACATGTGTATAATGTATATCTTAATTTCGCTTTTAATAGTATATTATGCAATTACTGAATAAAGGGCGGATTTAATGCGAAGGCCATAGATGAATCACGAGCAAGTGAAGGATTCTAACGAATGAATCACGACCGTGTGAACGGGAACATAGAAAGAGACAAAAGCTCGGTGGGCCCTTTCTTATGCTTTTCTTTTACTTTTTACCCCAAGCATGGTTCGACGATACCTATATAGTAGGTATTAGCTTATTTTAATTTTATGTGCCACACGAACACTATAAATGGCATAACCGTTGTTATCGAGTGAAATCTACATTGTTCCTATTTTCGAGAAACGGCACTTAACCGAGATTAAAACCAAATGTTGGCAGATCCAAGAAGTCATGGATTCTCTTGGGAAACCCAAAAGATGCGAGCCATAGATATGGGACACAAATCTAGCAAGTTAAACGCTTGTAGAGCTACTGGCATCCATCCGTAGATAAGAAAGTGCCTAAAATAAGGCCGACCCACACAATATGCAAACAAGGGCGTAGAAATGTTGGCACCAAAATTCTATGATAGCCACGACAATTGCCTTCTTCGTGTTTCATCAAATTCTTGAACATGAACATCTAGAATTTTCATCCCCTCTATTCGAAAAACGCTGCTTGTTCCCTAAATAGGTGCTCCTAATGTAGGCTTCATTCAGAAAGAGTCTTTCATAGCGGGTATTTAAACTTGAATTTTGAATTAGGAACATGAAGTTTGTATGATAGTCTGTGATACTCGGACTGGTGTCCGCAACGTCAAGCATATGAACATTATACGAAGGTTCAGATCTAACGAAAATTTCGATTGAAAAAAGTTATTGGCCGGTTAGTTGAGCGGCGCGCCCACAGACCTCATAATTTTTTTGTGTTGCGGCGCGCTGGCTTTTTAAAATAATAATGTATCTTCTTGCTATTGTTTCCTTGCGATATTTTCCTTCGAGGGCAGCTCAAGCTTATTGTTGGAACGCACCAACCACTGGTCGGCCGGGCTGGACAACCGGAGGCTCATTAGTTCAACAGTTTGGACACAACAGTTAGACCCCGACTTCGGAATGTGACTACCGAAGAACTTACATTATAGGTAGGTAAAAAAAACCATTAATATCTATAGGACTATTTAACACTAACTCCGCCCGCAGTTGCACCTGCTATCCAACAAGAACAGTTAATTTCCCTGGGCTATAAAATAGCCTGTATACAGCAGTTACAGAGTTGAGTGGAAAAAAATATACTTACTTAGACTTACACAGAAACTTACGCACAAAGATTATAAATGAAATCTTTGCTTACGCATGTAATTCAAGCTAGAGCGTTCTTAGTTAATACTTAGAAGGTATAATGAATAGTTATGAAAATGATTCCTAAGCTTCCTTATAAAATGTTTCTTCAACTTCAACCGTATCACTTCTCTGTGTGCAGTTAATAATGCCGGAAATCAATTAACTGGAAAAAAGTCAACGTATGCAATTTCTTTATAACTTACATATATGAATGTGTTTGAAACCGTAAACATGATCGCGATACATACAAATGAGTCATTTGCACTTGTGAAAGGCCAAGTCACAACACAACATGTTTACATTTTTATACCTGACTAGACTAGATTGGAATCAGCGACACGCTTAAATATAATATATGTACTAAACACTTCACAATCACACCACGTTCACGAACACACCAATTCCATTCGTTTATTTGCTCTGACAGCTGTTATAACATTTTAAAAAGCTGAATAAAAACGTTTTGTTTTAATATTTCACTGAAGTATCAGGGTACCTGCTACCTTGCCTTGCGTTCAAAAATCTAGCCAAAGTGATCGCTGAATTCGTGTTTTCATTCTGATTTTATAATGTTATTACAGCTGTCACAGTAAATAAATACTTGGACCCCTCTAACATCATTGTTTAGACCGAGTTTAGTAAACAATAATTTACCATATTTTAGTACATTATTAGCAGCCGTAGGCAACAGAAATATTTACGGAGAAAAGTGAAAATGTTGCGTACTCAATGGCAAACAGGTAAAAATATCATAGGTCATAAATATATATATTCTTTTCTAAGACATTTTTCAACCATTGCGAGTAGGTAGTAGATTTGTGCGAGTAGGTATATCTTTACGTAAAATATATGGTCATAAATATTTTGGGGTATATTTTTTTTCTTTCCTCTTGTAAGGATTTTGGCGTCCTACGTCTTGTGCATTTGCCAGTGTCAGTATTGGGTAATTTTCACATTTCAAGTTGGCTAGAAACCATACTTTAAAAAAAAATCCTTAAGGCTATCGCTTGTACCAAGAACCAACCACAGGCACACCACAGGATACCAAGCCATAGCCATCTGAAAATGGCGATTGTTTTTTGTTCTATCGCAACCTCTGTGCAATGTTCCTTTTGTGGAAAAACGTAATCAAACCTTTTTGCACATTTGTTTTTTTAATTCTTGTTTTTATTGGGGACATTTAGTCATACATGATTTTGTCAGTCCCATAGGAATCACAAAGCTTATATCCTAGGGTAGCCCGTAGGCCGTAGGCAGACTGATAGAGCGTCCTAGCTGCGCTAGATGTTGGCGCCGCTAAGACGCTCAGAATCAGTTCTACATCTAATACATTTAATTTATAAGTTCAACACAAATTTTCTCGAAATATTATTTTAACACAACGTCTGTGCAATTTTCCTTATGTGGAAAAACGTATTCAAACCTTTTTGCACCTTGAAATATTGGGTTCTGACGCCTTTTCGTAACTCTATAGCCATTTTGTGACTATCCCTGACCATGGAAGTATTATGGTATACAAAGTCCTTGTCTGACTGTCTCATTCATTACAAGTGATAAAGGAAAAAAAATGCGGCCAATTACTTGAAGCTGTCAAATCCAATTTTTATAGAAATAGGCTCTCTCTCTTTTATGATCTCATGGTAAATCTCATTGGAAATAGGTTCGTCAAATTATTGACATGTAAATACTGAAAAATACATAAGTTACAGTTTTTCACGTTAGCGCCAAATCTCCCCCTGCTCAATTCTTAATCCAGGTTAGAACTGTGGCCAAAAACATAGCCAATCATAAAAAAAGTTATTTTGGAAAATGTTGCGTAGGTAGGCTACTTTCTACCTATGTGAGTAACAGTGAGTAACTACTTTGTATTGTTACCTCCAAGGAACTAACAATGAGTTGAGATGCAAATAGAGCGAACCGTGAAGCCGGACGCATTGAGTCCATGAACCACCCCATAAAACTATTTCCTCTACAATAGAACTAACTGCGATGGAACAAAGCGAAAATCCTGGATCATCATCAGCAATTAAGTACATGATCGTTGGCTTACGTAATATAAATAGGTGGCCTAATCTTAAACTAATGACATCATTTATGCATAAGTGATACTAACGTAATTTTTGCCAAAAAACAAAAGACGAATCAGGTCCTAGGTAAAGTTCTTACCTATTTCTATCTCATCACATTTTTCTACTTGGCTACGGCCCCATTGTTTTTTGGGGGCAATTTTGCCACCAACAGTGAGGGAGGAGATAGTGAGATTGTCTAAAGACGATGTACCTAATCCTGGTTGATGACACTACTAACAGAAAATAACAAATGGAAAAACTAAAGACATTCTAACATCAGGCGAGTTGGCGGCCAAACGCAAGTCTATATATATATATATTTTTTTAAAGTTACGGTCAACCCTATTTTAAATCATATTTAAATCAAGTACATACTTGATTCCAATCAGACGTAAAAGCGAATTCATGTTTCATGGATAACCTTTTTGACATGGACGCCCGTTGGGACGAAAGTTTTAAAAAGATTGAACCCGGACCGTACGTAATTTACTAATGCAGGCAGCGATTTTATTTTACGAACTTTAGGTATATTTGCATCATCATGAACAAATGAATAAAATAATATTATGTCCATAAAACTACTAAACAATGTATGAAAACATAAACGGAATCTTGACCTAGGCTATTACAAAATACAATGACCGGTTCTCATCACATAATATTTTTAAAAGCGTTCGGATTTCTTGTGTTATACCCAAAACGCATGTTAGTGTCCGTAAAAAGCCATTCCTGCGATATCGTTATTCCGCTCGTATTCCAGGCATTCTTTGATCTCACCCTCTCCTTTTAATCCGTACATAACAACGTAAACACTAAATACGGTAATAAAATGGGCCCTGTTAACTTTAAATGGTTCTCGAATTGACCTACGGCCGTGACTGCCGATATAACCGTGTTCATTAAGTAGGTCACAATGAACATAAATTCATTGCATTCTGTTATCAAGCGTGCCGAACTGTAGATTTAAGACTGTAATCAGAGGATGCCACCAATTTCTGAACGAATGTTTGTCAACTGGAATTACTGCATTGTGCTTAAATGCATTATTTTTGCATCGTTGAGATCATGAATTTTTGAACAGATTCGTTCTCAAAATTGAATTATTGGTGGCCTATTGGCGATAGTGTTTTTCACAAAAGAATTACGTGGCATACAATGATCTTATATTGGTAAATCTCATTGGTGGCTAAGCTTAGATCCAATCCACTGTAACTATCTATCTAAACAAGCAATACCTAAAATCTCAGAATAGAGAAAGAAATAACCTGCCTGAAATATTTGGTATTTTGTCTCAAGAAACGACAGGCAATTTGAAAAATTCATTAGTGTAGTTAGTAAAACAATTTTGACACTTGGTTTGTTCGTTCGATTCACAAATATGTAGCAGTTATCTATAAGAAAACACTTTGTGACATAATATACTGGTTTGACTACAACAGTTTCTTTTTGGTTAATACAACAGAGCCAAAATAAATGCAAAAAAATAACTAAAGAATCATTGACATGATGATAAACAAAAAGAGACAATAGGCATTCATAAACAAACAGATCTTTCACTACTTCAAATACTGTTTTTTAATTCTCAAACGTGGTATTAATTAATGAAGAATATTTTTGTCTTCTCCTAAATCATGTACACCAATAATATTACAATGTGCAAAGTTTGATTACGTTTTTCACTAAAAGAGGCGAATGCACAGAGGTTACGTTAGAATTTACAAACAAAAAACTTGTATGATTGGCTCATAGAACAAGCCGTAGACACTAGACAATGTTCTAATGAAATGTGAAAATTACTCCTAAATATTTATGCCTTAGATTAAAGTGTAGTATATGATGAAATCTTTGATTTATGCATATTATTATCAACGCATTTTTTTTTAAAGTACGACCCAAACCTTTGCGGCATCTGACCATTTATGGACTTACGAATGGTTGCCTATCGCGGGATTTATTGCATATTGTTATTTATTAGGTTCACGAATGATGGCCTCGGCTCGCATTTTAACAATCGGCCATATATGCTTCTGTTGCCTGCCGATACAGTAATGTAATATTACTATACTCGTATAATAATGAACACAATCCAAAATACGTGACATAACACTACCTTGTGAGAATGTCTAATGATATTTATCAGATGTTTGCAGTAAACTAGGTCGATTTAAAATTCGTGCAGCGATATCATCTGGGAGCATCAGCGTGGCGGGTCAGGGTACGGGCCGCGGTGGACCGTGACTCGGTGACTCCATTGTCATTCAATCAGGCCATTGTGGAGTCTGAGGTCGGAGCCCCGGCCATTCGACATGGGGATGCTATTCCAGCTATGCAGCCGAGTGTGACATGGGATAACAAGACAAATTTCCTGATAGTTATAAGCTGGGTGTATTTAAGTAACGCGCGCGTGAATCGGTTTCTTCTAGGCAAGCATGCTCCATCGTAGTAGGTACTTAAATACACGTTTACCTATATTATATTACTCCTATTTTATATTAGATACATTTTCTTTTCTTTTCTTCTGAGAGGATTATGGCATTGGGCGTCTTGTCTTAGATTTTAAAGCTAAGTACGTCTTGTATATTCCAGTGTAGGTATAGGTAATACATAGCATTCACGATGTGCGATTCACACGATCTTTCTTGCCTCACACTTGCAAAATGTGGAAAGAGCTTCCATCCGTGGTGTTTCCGAGAAGCTACAACGTGGGGTTCTTCAAAAGGCGCGAGTTAATAGATTCTTAAAGGGTCGGCAACGTAGTTGTGATTCCTCTGGTGTTACAGGTAGGTAGGTGCCTGCTTACCATCAGGCAGCCCGTCTGCTAATTTGCCTATATGGCATAAAAAAAAGCAAAAAATATGTTCCTTTGCAGAGCCTGAAATAATTGAAAAAGAATTCGACGAGTACCTACGATCTCCTCCTATTGCTTTCAACAATGTCCACATAACATAATATGAGCTTATGACTTTCCTAAATCCAAAACCAAAACGCCATAAGCATCATCCCAGTCACAAAATTTAAAAGAATGTCTTTTAAATACACCGCCGCAATTAGAAGCAGTCTATCAGACGTCCATCATCAGAATTTTATGTCATTAATTTTGACGCCATTTCACTGGGAATGCTGTTAAAGAGAAAAATATAAAAGTATAACCGACCCTCAGGTATTTACGAGGGCTTTAAGCACAATGTGTTAACGGGTACTTAAATGATGAGCAACGATTACTATGCACACTAAATTACAGCTTGATCTTTAGAGGTAACCGCAGCGTGTGGGAAAATATATAGGTTCAGAAACAAGTGGAGATACTTGTACGAGTATGCCTTAAGCCTTTATTATGTACATTGTCAAAATAGATAGCCCGTTGGTCCAGTTGGTAGTGAACCTACCTTCTGAGCTTGGGGGCGTGGGTTCGATTCCCACCTAACAAACATTTATGTGATTAACATTTGTGTTTGTTCTATATCTGGTTGTTAATATCTATTTAAGTATGTATTTAAAAATATATATGAATCTAAGTATATTTTTTTTTTTTTTACATACATGCTTACATACATATATATATATGAATCTATATCAATAATACCTATATCAATCTCTGGCAGCCATATCACAATCTTTGCTTAGTTTGGGGTTAGATGACCGTGTGTGCAAAAATGACCCGAATATTATTGACCCGAATAATATATTTTTTTCAGCCTAGGCTTCATTGTAATGTGATTGTTTTTCTTGTAGTGTTATCTCTTATATTTATGTCACATACCTAGGTCACACTTGGGAGAATAGACTGGAGTTTTTTCGGCCTAGAGCTTTTCGGATATGTACCTAGGTATAAGGTTTTTATTCACGTCTCAGGATATATTGTAAAAAAGTATAATTTTGATATACATATGTACCTACATATAAATGATGTTTATTTATATGACTATTACTCAGTAAAATTCCAAAATTCAATACTAATTAAATCTGAATTATCGAAATTTCGTTGGGTCTAACCACAAAGTTAGGCCCCGTCTCATAGCTTTACGATAGCAAGGTAGGTGTAGGTAGATATTATAATTATAACTGTCATGTATAGGTACAATAACAGTTTGGCAAAAGTATTTAACCTAAATGCAGCAATCTACAGAAATATAATAAGGAAAATCTATCTTTATAATATGCTAACTCATACAATAACATAAAATTTAATTATAATACAAATATTTCGAAAGTGCTGAATGGCTTCTATAGCCATGAGCTTTTATAGTTAATTAACGTAAAATTATGATTGGTGTACGCGTTTGATAACAATTTAATCAAGGCAATTCAATTTAATATTTTAATAATATTTTCCTTGTTTCCTGAGAGATATAGGTAATCTGGGCCTTTTCATGGCTAGAGTGAATAGGCATCTTCTAAGTCTGCGTGCTTCATCTTCGACCACATCGTCGCTTACCAACAGACGAGTTGGAGGTCAAAGGCGGACTTATCCGCGTTAAAATTAGGGCAATATTAATTTATTGATTTTTATACCTATGATGGCGAATACTTTCTATTTTCCATATTTTAGAAGAAATGAAAATGTTAGGGTAAGCTATACTGGCAAGTATCTACCTCTACAAGTAAGAAGATAGATAAGACGTAACTTAAGAAATATAATTTATATGTTTTTTTAAGATAAATGTTTTATTGAAGATGTTATTATGATCAAATAATAAATTATTGAACGTCTTGCTAATTAAATACCAAATTAAAACATTAATGTGTCTGAACGATTCGGACCTTTACCTAACAACATCAATTTTAAACCGGATCATTATCAAGTAATTTATAGATTCTTCCCTATGTGAAGAGATATTGTTTAGTAATAAATTCGTCTTATAATTTAAAGTCAAATAAACCACCTAATTCAGGGTTATAAAGGCGTTTAGTTAGGCGATATGCCTATCCAAAATTGTATAAAAATACTCACCAACCTACGTGCCCTTATCATACGAATCATGATGTACCTACCTGTATAGATCACAGAATATACCTACCTACTAGCGCCTTTTGTTTATTTTATAAATAATATGTAGATACCTACATAAGATACAAAAGCACCATTAAATTTGAATATGCTTCATGTATTCTAACGGCTTATTTCGAACTAAGTAGGTACCTACTTACTAAATAGTAGGTATGTAGGTACTTACTTATCTATATATACAAATTTTACAACCAAGCTTTCTTACCTCCATAAAAAAAAGACCTTATAGAGACATCGTTTTAAGTATAATCTACACTCTCTGAGAAAAACTTCTAAAATTACTCTCATCTCATATGCAAAATAGATGTTCCTACTTACTGCCAACACAGGAATATAAATAAAAAAAAACTGAACTGTTTAAATTTACTCACCGTTATTATAGATGCAACAGGATCTGCCTCGCATGCACTCGATGCCGGTACTTTCCACAAAATTGAAGACACGATCTTATTCGAATCAAAAACTGGTAGGGATAAACGAAACACTTACGAGAAAATACTACGCAATATTACTAGATAGATTGCAAACACGCTGGCAAATATTTACAGTTTCTACTGAAATTAAAGTGCTGTGAAATACACAGATGTTTAGTCGGACGTAAAGTTTTGACGTGCAAGTTTCGCGGGAGCGGGGCACAATGCGGTCGGCCCCCAGTCGTGCCAACGCGAGACTATCTCGGGCTCCGGGATCCTCGCGTCGCGAGCTTTGGAGCGCCGCCGCCGCGCTGTCCCGCTCGCGCACCCGCTCACCTGCTACTTGAAAAAATAAGAGAAGCCTCACATTTCGGCGAAATGTGACCTAAACCAAACATTTTACACGCAGGAGACAGGTATTCGGCTACTTCACTGCGCGCATTGACGTCCTTCACATCGCGCCGTACGATAGTAAGAGGACTCAAATACCTTTCAGTTTCGTCTCGTACCAGCTGTCCAGGAAGGCCGGCCGCCCGCCGCAAATTGTATTCTGGGCTGATTATTATCTATCATTGAAGACCTCGTAAATTGCGGCACCGCGGTGGGAGAAACCACAGAGCTCGAAGAAACTTATAAACGCGCGTACGATAATGACGCTTGTAAACAACGAGAGCATTTTAGCGGTGTACATTTAATCGTCGATACAAACTGAACCATGTTTCCCAGTATTCGAATCAATTACCCCGTTATTTTAACATTTATCCCCAGTAAGAACATCCTACGTCAATATTTGTGGATACAAAGTCAAGAAAGCTGCACGGTGGTTTGTTGACTTTCGTACCTACCTCAGCAGGATGATAAACAGACCATTTTATGGGGAAGTGCGCACCATCTCTCACGATTCCATATTAGATTACTCCGTTTGCGCAAAATACGAGTATGGTATATACCCAAATAGTCCAAATACATTTAACTATTCAGTCCTAATTCCAGCAATTAAACAATTGAGGTCGGCCGTTACTCGGTAAATATGCGCAAAACGGCACTCGTAAAATTTTAGTACGACTTCTTATGTTTCAGATCCAGTTCTAAAGCTTGCAGCTTAGTTAAATGGCAATCGTCAGCAATCAAAGCAATATTTTATGAGAAATATTACCGGATACCACGATCACAATTACTCTTGGCTTTACAGTTTCATCGATTAGTCATGAATGAAAAACTGCCTTAACAGTTAGTTGAAATCGGTAACAAGACAGTCACGAGTACATATCAAGGTAACGAATTATGGCTTTAATGCTCCATTAATCACTCCAATCGGATTTCGTGTAAACATTGCAAAGCTGCATTAGAGGCAGGACAGGACACGAACAAGCACTCAGAAAGTCAGCACCCGAGGCTTAAAATAGAGCTGGGACACCCGCAAACCGCTTTCGACTCTTAAATCCTATTAAATGCGCTCTGAATAAATCTATTCATAGACTGGGCCAGTAACTCAATGTCCTTCTAAGCCTTGACTGGTAGCCACTAAGAATTTTCCTGGAGCAACATCTACAGTAATTCGAATGACGTAACCATTCGTCGGAATACTGAAACACATAACCACCTTGCTACGTGATAAGATTACACCTGTATAGTGCGACCAACTTTGTGGAGATGGCCAAACGGCATACTAAACATTTTCGGTGATATGGCTGACAGGTACTCCAGACAATACGATGGTAGCTCCCCCACATAACAACAGTTAAGTTAGTCGTAAATGTCGTAATGTATGATGTATGTGTCATGCGATTTGTAGTTTTTACTACCAACGTGACTTCGAACACGTGTGTTCTACGACAAACTCGTTCTTCCTAGTGACATGACGAACTTCTATGGTTTGAATACTAATTATCACAAAATAATTACCAATAACTCTCCTCCAAACAAGTGCGTCCAAATTACTTAGAACGAAGTGGGCTAGGCTAAGATCCGTAGACTCCGTAGTAGTCACGGAACTCATTTCCTAATAAAACCAGCGTCATTGGCTGACTACTTTTAATATCACTGACTTTTACTATGGGTAGAAATAACCATGCGAAACCGTAAAATACAGCTGTATAGAAAAAGGTCACTTTACCCGAAAGTATTAAGTAAATTAAAAAATATTTTAAAAAAAATGAAAAAACAGTATTATTGTGAATTTAGGCCAAATTCCTAGTCAATGTCGTTGACAATGATGAGTACAGGCTTTTTCGCGACGGTGGCCGGGCAGTAGCATATATGCGCTTTGAAATCTGCCGGCACCCTGTTCGATCTTTGGCCCTGCACCAATGACTTATTAAGTACCTACTTAAAAAAGTTTCTATGCCGTCGCTCAACAACAGTGAAGGAAATCGTGAGGATACCGTTATGTCCAAGAACCTAAAAAATTCAAAAACATAATTGTATGACATTCACCTATATACACTGAGCCAGCAAGGTGGATGGGTCCATCTTCTCACTCTCAGAGGAAACCTGTGTCCCAGCAGTGAGAACATGATAGGCCAATAATGATAATGATGATGAGACTGTTTTCCTAGTTCAATCTAATCCTATAAAACTTCTAGGCATTATCGTATAAATTGCTGACAAACTGCTGACTTTTGTTGACTAAACCGTCTCACAATCGCAATTAGCGGTTCGATTTAAGCCGAAATGAAAACATTGGTGGTTTAATCATAAATCGTGCACGACGCTGATTTATTTCCAAGCCGGACTATAAATAAAGCCGCAGTTTCCGTATATAGATATACTTACCCGTTGGAAACGAAAAGCAAAAAACGCAAAGGCTTCGCTCAGCTTAAACTGCACCTTTTCGAAGGCCCTACTAGTTATTCGGCTAATGCTTTTAAAGCCCTAGCTTTAAATTGGGGGTAAAAGGGGTTTGTGTCTTGTCTACACTTACAATATTTTACAGCACCTGCTCTAAAACATTGTAAGGACAAAGATCACTACATCACAAGGAATGACGGAACAGTCGTGCGGTGGATGAAGGTCATTGAAATATTATGAACAACTTTGAAACAAATATCAGCTTTTCTAATATGAAACAGCTGTTTATTTTTCGCAATAGGCTGCTGGACATGGTGTTTGATTTGTTGAACATGACAGACTTAGTGAAAAATTAAATTATATTATACGTAAAAATACATAACCTGAACAAAGAACGTACGTAACACATAAGTAATCGCTGACCCTAAAAAAATATTTAAATTGGCTTATAAAGTTCTGAGATAGTCCGTTTAAAGTTTTTAATCGAATTAGAAAGGAATGCTCTGTCCCTTTTCCGCAAAGTTAGTGTCAGTATCTCAGATCAGACAAACAAGGGAGATATGGTAAGGCGACACTGCAAGTTATTTAGTGTGCGTGAAACGTGATAAAGTTTGCCGTATTTACAGTGTTTAGCGATATTATAGTGAACAAAGTGAGTGAAATATGGAGATTTGAACACGAACAAAAACTGTACCTACTAAGGCTTATCTAAGGTTTTTAATTACATTTAATTTAATTCATTCATTATTTAATTTGTATTTTTTTATAAAACAGAATATAATAAAATGTTGTAACCTAACTTCTATGCAACATAAGGACATTGTTTGAAATAAATAAAATTATAATAAAATAACTAAAATAGTAAGTAAACTTTGTTAAATAGGTCAACGTTACTCAGCAAATTTAGAAAATATATAACAATTCTATGAAATACTCAGTAGTTTACAAGATAAAGCGGTATGAAACGGCTCTGTATCTACTACGAGTAGGTATAGGTATAGATATGCATGCAGCTCACCGCTTTTAATTTTCATTTATCTATTATACAATGCAGTCGAGTTATATTTTTAATACATAATTTACTTGTTTAACAATGACTAAGGCATTGCTTTTAGGCAATTTTTGGCCACCCTTGCTTACTTTGACTTTTACTTTGACGTTTTGTTTAAATAATATAATATATAATTTTTTTTTATTGATGCACTAAAGTCGGACTACAAAGTTCAGCAAACATAGTTGCAGTTATCAATATATGCCCATACAAACATTTGCATCTCAAATATATTATTTTATTTTATCATTATTATTATTATATTATTAAGTATATCATATGAATCATAATTATGTGTGTGGACTGTGAGACCCCGTATAATTATATTATACTTCTCTTTGAAGAGACCACATAGATCTCCAAGTTTTTTTTTGTAGTTTTAGTAACTGAATCTCCCATGTTTGTCTGATCTCAGGTTGTTTGTATGATCTGAGGTCAGTAACAGTAAGGAGTTTGTATAGCGTATTTACAAAAGTGGCGTCATTTGTAAGTATAGTGCACTCTCTGTCTAGCAAGACATCTTTATTTTGTGATTCAGTAATCGGCTCTATCGGTCAGTTTTTTCATAAGACAATAAGCCCTGTAAGTAAATGGAGCGTGGAGAATAAGATGGAATTTAATTGCTCAAAATGTTGTCAGATGACTTTCGGTCGAATGCGACGCCCAATCGATGTTCACTACAAGCTAGACCAGGGGCCTTACGGACAACTGCTATTACAGACACCTAATCCGCTCAGTTGGAAAATCACGCGACCGCAAACCGTATCTGGGCGCGATAAGGTTTGCGGTCGCGTGATTTTCCATCTGAGCGGATTAGGTGCCTGTAATAGCAGTTGTCCGTAAGGCCCCAGAACGTGATATCACGTGCTACGTCGGTCAAAGATTTAGGTGTTTCATTCGACCGAGAGCTCACATTCCACGATCATATAGTCACGGTTGCTAAGGAGTCATACCAACGGCTGGGTTTTGTGCTGAGAACCTCTCGGGAATTCCACATTTTGGACGTCGTAAGGCTCATCTTCAGTGCTCTGGGGCCTTACGGACAACTGCTATTACAGGCACCTAATCCGCTCAGTTGGAAAATCACGCGACCGCATACCGTATCTGGGCGCGATAAGGTTTGCGGTCGCGTGATTTTCTAACTGAGCGGATTAGGTGCCTGTAATAGCAGTTGTCCGTAAGGCCCCTGGTCCGGAGCAAGCTTGAGGCCAATGCTTGCGTTTGGCATCCGCATGAAGACAAATACACCCTTTTGTTGGAGAAGGTTCAAAAGGCCTTCCTCAGATATTTATACAAGCGTTTGTATGGGTACTACCCATATATGTATCCGACAAAGTTTTTGCTCGGTTCCCTGGGGTACAACTCTCTGCAAGTCAGGAGATCCTATGACCAGCTTACAACAATGTGTAAGATCCTTCGGGGAAGAGTCGATGCGCCGGTTCTTAATGACCAGTTGTCGGCTTTTTGTTCCTGACCAGTATCTTCGAGCCAGGAAGCATGAGCTTTTTGCAGTTCCGCGTTATAAGACAGTTGCCCACGAAAAATCCCCGATACCGCGATCACTTGCTGCGCTTAATACCCTCCTTGACGCTAAACAAGAGTGGGACGTGTTTGCGGATGACTGGAAGGTCATAATGTCGGAATGTTTGCGGTACTGTGAGATGATTGCGTGATTGGGTAATGGGTAGGTATGATAGTTAGGTCCTGTTAAGTATATATATTTTTTCTAAGTTTTAAGATGTTTTTTTTTTGCACGGTAACTTTTTATTGTATTCTGTTATTTAAATTTTTGTGACATTTTTTTTTATCGATTATTTCGACATGTTTGCATGGTAATTATTTATTGTATAGTGATAATTTAATTTGACTCTTAATTAATTATTGTATAACGACCATTTATTTATTTTGGATTTTTTTATAATCACCAATTGTATTGTTATCATATATTATGACAAAAATGTATTCTTCGACATGTAATTAGTTAATCTGGTAGGTGTTTAAATTCCATAATTATGTAATATTGTCTATCATTAGTGTAATTGGAGTTTGAACCGTGCTAAATGAATAAATAAATACAAAAATACAAATACAAAATGATAAAAAAGAAATCAGCCCATCAGTACTTAGCCGCTTTAATGGGTGGGTGGTTAAAGTTGTTTAAAATGATAAGTACTATGACCTCCTTTAGGCTTAGTACTACGTACCGTTCCATATAACCCTATAAAACAACTTTATTGGCAGGTATGTGTAGGCACATAAATAGTAAAAAAGAAATTTTGTTTACGAAAAATCAAGTTATTCTAAGATATAAAGCTAGTTTCTTTTTTAATGTGTCATTACAGCGGTGTTGTTTTAGAGGCCAGTGAAATTTCAGGGCATAACGAGCTATATTAGCAACAGTGCAGCGCTACTATAATGTGCCCACCTGTCCCTTCAATGGATATCTTGCATTCAAGTCTTGCATAAAGATAAAAGACAATCCTCCTTAGAAACTAAAGTGTAGAACCTTACCAAACCCCTGACAAGCAACTGACGGTGAAATCAAATTTTAAATGAATGCCAACTAGTTTTGCTTAAAAAGTCATACAAAAGTACTGTGTGCTTTGAAATAAAAATGTTTACTAAGATTTTTTTATTTGTTTCGATGTTTTAGATTTATTTTTAGTTATTTCTGTTTAAATCTTCTTATTATTCTAAACAAAAAGAAGCTCTCCAATTTGTAAATATGGCAGCAGTCGCTACAGGTAAAATTATTTTAAAGAAAAATTTAAGATTAAGCTCCAGTATCTCTTCGGCCTCGTTTATAAACACGCGGGGCGTTCGGCGCTTCGCCGCGTCGTCGGCTGGAGCACTGCGCGGGAAACGCCAGTGATTTATTGACGTACTTAGATAGACCGGCCCAATGGAACTCAGTGGTACGCCCAAGCATCTTTGATTATGTATGCTTCGACAAAAATAAAATGAATGGACAGGCCTTAACCATTGAACTTGCTTAGTAAAAACGAGTCAAAACCGTCTGACATTTACTTCAACACCTAATTATAACCATGTACAGTACATTTGTTACAAAAAATTGATAGCGGTTTTTTGTTGTGTTTTTACACTTTAGGAAAGCACACGAAGGCATTATTTTGTCAGATTTTTCGTTCTACCTCAGCCAATGACGGATCATTGAAGGTTTCAAAACTGCCCGGCTGTAATGATAAGGCACACGGATCACAAGGCTAGAGTGCGCTAGAACATTTGGTCAAACGAGAGAGCAGTAACCGAAGGGCGTTGTACCTATAAACAATTCGGCCGAACCGGCTCTGAAAACGAATCCCATGTCTTCCTCCGTATGAGACCATTGCTGATATCCAGTGGTTATATGACTGTATCATCATTGCCTCATCCCCATATTTCAAAACCGTTGTTGTGTTACAGCTGAACACATTGTGCTGAACATCGGCGATATGATTGACATGGCTATTGGTACTCCAGAGGTAAGATTTTCAATCCAATAGCTAAAGGACAATTCTACTTATTTTCTTCCTTCTCCGTCAATTCAGATAGCTTTTACGCATTTTTGCGATAAGAAGATAGAAAGTAAATCCTGTCTATCTTCATAATGATATTTCATTGCCGAATTTCATCAAGAACTATTTAGTAATTTAATTTATGATACAATCTGGGTTTCTTCAAATCAAGAGTGAATTGGTTTCTTCTAGACAAGCGTGCTCCATTGTAGACCATATCATCGCTTCATCAGGCGAGGTGGAGGTAAAACGCAAGACATGTTTTTTTTTTGTGAAAAGTTTATTTAAATACAGAGAAACCGAGGCCAAAAAGACAGACAAAAAAACGGAGGGATAGAAATGATTAACTGCTTTTTCACATACATACCTACATACATTTCACATATTTTATAACACAATATGGTACCTATTTTATATTTATGTCCATATTTTGAAGTATACGCTTCTCAGGGTTTTGACGCTTTTTCGTCACACACTAGCTATTTCGTCGCTATCTTAGGTATACTCAGAAAGGTCGACCTTTCTGAAAATAATTGGTGAAAACCCACGCAACTATGTTTGAGAAAAGTGCTAGATAATAAGTCTTAGCAGCAAATGACCGTTTATGTACTCACATAAATTGGCCTCTGCTACGCTACGGCTACACATATAATTACAAAAATATCAGTAATTTATTTATTTCCATATATTTATATAATTTATTATTTATTTATTGTAGTACCTTAACCATATCAATTTGTTTACGTTCGTCGAAGCTATAGCCATACGTGCGTGGATTTTGAAGAAGGCTGAACAAGTCTAGCTTTAGATCTTTCAAATTGCGTTTTACTGTCTTAGTATCAAGCTTTTAATCAGTTAGTTTCGTTTCCAGGCATCTATCAATCAAGGCGTCTGCAACAATTACACCGCAAATGGTCTAATTGGTTGCCGGGTACAGCACATTGCTTTCACACTTTGTTCAACAACTTGACTTGATCCAAACATTTATGTTTTTTATCGAAGTAGCTTATATGTTCCCTGGAATAAGACATTGCTACTTTTTATCCCTATAAACCAACCACCCACGAGATGGACAGATGACCTAAAAGAGACCGCAGGGAAACACTGGATGCAGGCCTCTTCCACCCGGCCCTTTAGGAGATCGAGGGGGGAGGCCTATGTCCAGCACTGGACGTCCTACGGCTGAAATGATGATGATGATGATGATCCCTATAAAGGGGGGAGGCCTATGTCCAGCACTGGACGTCCTACGGCTGAAATGATGATGATGATGATGATGATGATCCCTATAAAATCGTGGTTCCTGTAAGCGTTCCGCTTTTTTAAGACTAACGACGCCACGCGTTTCACAGAGACCTAGCGGGCGGGTGGGTCAAAACAAAAGTAGGTAGATACAAAATGTTCAGTAAACATCCATGTGTCAACCCGCGCCATGCTATGCGAATTGAAGTTCAGCAACATGTTTCATTCCTTACAGGTTGGAGTGGTAGACTTCAACATGCTGCAGACAGTGCTCCACTGCCTGGCGCAGCAACAGCACATCCTTTCCAAGCCCGTGGAGGTTCGCGGCGTCTCGTTACCCATCAACATAGGGCGGGACCAGCATGGATCGACCATTAATATCACGGAGTTCGCTGTGGGCACTGATGGGGTAAGCCCTTTGATTTCTCTAATGTCACGAATCTATAAAACGACGGAATTTATTCCAGGGGGCCTCACGCCTAGCTGTTTAATAGCAATCCAATTTAGGTGATGAAAAATGTTGCGCGACCACAAACCGTCACGTTAGCGTGATTTTCCGAACTGCGCGGTTTTAACGTAGTTTGGGACCGCGTAACGTATTGGGCGTAAGGCCGAAATCACAAGGCCTAATTTCACATTTCTATTTAGAGTAGCGAGGTAAAGTGCGACCAAGTCGAGATCGGTAGAGGCGGCCAATATAAGGAAATGTAAAAAAAACATCGGTTGGCTATTTGACATGGTGTTTACCTTAGATCAGACAAACAAGGGATATAATTATGGTACGGTAGCGTGGCGGGTGCGAACGCGTCTGACCTATGTTTTACCTATGTTTTCGCCGAATTATTCTATCGAGAAAAGTTTCACCGATCATGGTTTCTAAAATTATATATACCTATTTATATCCGCAATTATTTTTACTTAGCAAAATTTTAATTTGGTCCTATACCATAACCACGCAGGTTGATGCATAACCTAACCAAAGTTGACTACATATCAACTCTTAAGGCATATCTCCCTTTTTTGTCTAATCTAAAGTACCATGCACCATGATCTGAGGTTCCGTGTAAACCTACCTACATGTACCTACGTATACTTCAACAAATAACTGCTTACTGAACCTTTGTTCTTTTCAGAAACCGCCCGTGCCCAAATTGGGTAAGTGTAATGTTTTTGTATCCACACTGTGACTCCACAGACCTATATCCAAGTAGACGCCACAAGTCGACCTACCTTGCATGTCATATTTCCAACACAATTATGATGAATAGTCTAATAGGGTATTTGACTACTTTTGGGAAACTATTGCACATTTGTCTGATATAAAATAATGTATACTGCATTTATATTTTCTGGATATCAGTCGTATTTGCGATATAAATCGACGTTAAAGTTTGAATAAAAAAATATCGCGCCAAAACGCAGACCTGCGTCATAGCTCCGATCACGTGACTAATTGACGTCACACAAAACAAAACAACTGCAGCCAGGCTGCAAAAGTTTGATGATTAATTAATTTCTAATAGAAGTAATGGTTTATAAATATTGTGTAGTGCCAAAATGTACAAATACTTCCATAAAGACACCGGATAAAATATTTGTTCCTGTTCCAATGCACCCAAAACTCACCAAAACTCGAAAAAAGTAGTTGGAACCAATCTAAGGTTGGAACTAAGTAGCTCGTAGAGAACCCAAAAGTATTAGAGCTAATTCAAGTGTTTCTATGTGCGAAGATCATTTTGAGGTACATATTTGAGTCTATATATTTCTATTATAATTTGTGTTTTTATTGCATTACTATTTTATGTACTGTTACTTTCTTTTTAAACATTGTAAAGCTCGACATAACCTAACAAAATAGTTATATCCACTTACTACAACATACTTTTTGTACAACTTGATTGAATGTTTTGCTTGGAGTACAATTAAAAATTAATACTGACATTGTAGTTTTTACGTTTTGAGTTCTGCAGCGTAGAAACAATGACGTGGATTATTATTAAAGAAATATGCAACCATAAAAACATTAATTTTGGGTAAGTTACTGCTGTCTGCTTGCACAAAATGTTTCTCCATTCTTCTCACATTTAACCTCCGGAATGTTTTTGGTGAAAATTTCTGGATAAATCGCTCTCAAAATAGCTTTACAACATTAAATTCGCAAATATCAATACAAAATCTGTTTGTTTAGATTTGTGTGACGTCACTAGGGATGAAGCCAGTTACAGACCGTTTTCGATCACGTGATCAAATGTCGAAAATACAGTTATTTTATTCGCGTTTTTTACAAAAAATAAGCATATTTTTATCAAAAAATCAATGAAATATGCTTTTTCATTATGTCATGTTTATGGATGGCGTCAATTGGCATAATATTTTTAATACAGTCAAGTACCCTATTGTGTCAGTTTGAAACGAAAATGGGTAATTGTGCAATACTAAGTTGTAAGAATGCCACAAATAGAGTTGGCCGACAGAATAAAGATCTCTTTACTTTTAGGTGCGAAAAATTTGACACGCTTAGTTTTCATACAGTTTGGACCGCTTGTGAAGTCTACTTAGTTATAGGTAGGTCTGTGATAGGCTCAAAGGTAACTAACGCAAAACCTCTTAAGGCCAACTTTGGTGCATCAATACTAACAAGTTAGTAAGTCTACAAGTTTTAGTTATTCGAACAAAAACGCAACTGTTTCATACAAAAACAAATTAACTTCCGACAAAATGTATGAAACAGCTGTTTTTTTGCTGTTGCTAATTTCGAAAACTTGTAGAACAAACGTTGTTAGTCTTGAATCTTGATGCACCAAAGAGAAGAGGTTTTGCGTTAGTTAATTACCTTTGACGCTGTATATATTATGCATTTTCGATATATGGGTGTGATGTCCGTTTGATGTTTTAATGCACGAGCCAATGCTTATGACGTTTTCTGGGCTGGAAAGGCTGGTGGATTGGCTCTTGTATTCTAGGGACGTGTGGACAAGGATCTGGGGAAATATATAAGGTACTCATATTTTCCGTTAGGACTAAAATTTGAGGACTATCTGTCCGATGCCCTCGCATCGTATTATATTGATAAAGTAAGTAATATACGTGTATATTTAAAATTGTTATCTTAAATTTATTATTATATTTTTTTACAGAAACTCAAGGACAGAACGACACAATACTTGTGGGTATGCATCCATGTTTTTATGAATTCTATAATAGTTTAGCAAGGTCCTATCTTTGCAGTAAAAGGATATATTATTACTAGCTGAAACTCGCTACTTCGTACGCGTAGAGCTCGGCCTTCAGCCTCGCTATTACAACCCGTTGCAGCTTATCTGTTATTCTAATGTATAAGCTATATTATTGTAAGCTTTCATTAAAATGACAATGCCCCGGGTATTGTAGGTGTCTATAGGCGGCGGTGACCACTTACCATCAGGTGGCCCGTTGCTCGTTTGCCACTTATTCTATAAAAATAAAAAAACTATTAGGTAGTTTTTGCGTGAAAGCGGAACAAAGATCCATACATACAAACTTTCGCGTTTATAATCTTATAGTAGGATTATGTATATACTGTTAACTGCCTGGTGTACACAACTAAACAATTAACTTTGCATTTTACAGTCGAACGAATTAAGAAGACTGACAGTGCATCCTGTGAGTGCATTTTCTTTTCTCTTACCCACACCTCACTGTATGTTAAGCTGCATCCCCACTAGGGCCACATACACATACATAATATAGTCACGTACACATAACCACGCCGCTCGGCCAGACAGCCGCACTGCTCGGCCATACGGAGCCGCGCTGCTCGGCCATATGGAGCCGCACTGCTTGGTCATACGGAGCCACGCTACTCAGCCATACAGAACAGCACTGCTCGGCCATACGGAGCCGCGCTGCTCAGCCATACAGAACCGCCTTGCTCGGCCATACGGAGCCACACTGCTTGATAATACGGAGCCACGCTGCTCGGCCATACGGAGCCGCACTGCTCGGCCATACGGAGCCACGCTGCTCGGTCATACGGAGCTGCGCTGCTCGGCCATACGGAGCCACACTGCTTGGCCATACGGAACCACACTACTCGGTCATATGGAGCCGCGCTGCTCGGCCATACGGAACCGCACTGCTCGGCCATACGGAGCCACGCTGCTAAGTCATACAGAGCCGCACTGCTCGGCCATACGGAGCCTCGTTGCTCGGTCTTACGGACCCACACTGCTCGTTCATACGGAGCCGCGCTGCTCGGCCATACGGAGCCACATTGCTTGGTCATACGGAGCCGGATGGCTTGTCCACACGGAGCAGCTTGGCTCTAACGGAGACGATGTTATATGGTACACAACATAAAAATTTGATGACCCTACAAAGTTCAAGATAAAGGCCTCCATTGCTCACATCCAATTGAGCTAATGTCACATCTGGGAAACTCACAAAATTTCCGAACTGTCCAACTAACTGTTTTACCTTCTACGGTGTTTCCGAAAAGTTACAACATGGGGTTCTTCAAAAGGCGAGTTAATAGAGTTCTAAAGGGTCGGCAACGTATTTGTGATGCCTCTGGTGTTACAAGTATCCATAGGCGACGGTGACTGCTTACCATCAGGCAGCCCGTCTGCTTGTTTGCCACCTATGGCATAAAAAGAAAATAAAAAAAAACTAAGCATTGGTAGAGCCATATGCAATACGCAAGCGTGGAATGAAACACGCTTCAAGATAAACTACCTTCTTGTATCTCGACAAACATCATACATCTCGACAAAGAATTTAATATAGTACATATACCTAGATCGATGCATCTCGACAAACATCATACATCTCGACAAAGAATTTAATATAGTACATATACCTAGATCGATGCATCTCGACGATATGACATGAGCTCGGGCCTCGGACACGTCGAAAACTAAAGTTAGTTGCACTATTTAAGTCTCTAAAATAATATATTTATTTACACAAAAAATTAAATAAACACAGATATTTAATGCCTACAACTATTATACTACAAACTATCATATTACGTACCTACCTACAAAAAAACCATTTAAATCATTACCTAAATATTTATGGAGGATATTTCCAGCACAAACGGGTCCAGGAAAAGGAGGACAATCGACAGCGACGGCACAAGCATCACCAGCAGCGCAGTCATCAGCGGCGCCGTCCCCAGCAACAACGACCTCTGCCCAGAGACCAACTGCAGCTGCAGCTGGACCGGCCGGACAAGAAGGACTTACTCTAGTCACTTATAGCAAATTTAATTTACTGGAGAACACTGTTCAGGACTTGCAGAAACGTGTCTATGGAAGCATCCCTAAGAACGAAGAGATTTTGGAAGAAGTTAGGTAAGAAATATCTCCGTTGTCGTATTGTAAAAGCCTACGCAAATCGTGAAAAAATTACATTCAGCAGATGCCCAATCACCATTCCAGGAACACTGACGTTACGAACGGTGATTGGTTCCGCTCATTGCCACCACTGAGACGTGATGGCACATGTTTACCTAGAGCTAACTTAAGGGTCACGTCTCAATCTTTTTATTTATATTATTCAGATCTCAAACTAATATCAAGGCGATTCAAGATATGTGGACCAACCTAAACGTGTCCGCTCGTTTGGAGGCTGCCGAGACCGGAATTGGAAAGCTAAGCTCCCTGGTGCAAGATATCATCAATGAGAGCTCTGGACTACAAAACCCCGCCGCCGCCGCTAGGTACTATTATACTATATTAAAATCTCAATATTAGGTGGTAGGTAAGTAAGATACTAGCTTCTTCCTATAACCCACGTCAACAATCCCAAAGTTTCCGCACTGCTCCTTTATAGTTCTCACTTTGCTAGATCTAAATATATCTAGAAAAGTATTTATATCCAAAAGTCACTCTCCGGTACTCCTGTTCAAAAATTACGCCCTCGATCTATCTTGGCGTTAATTCAAGACAAAAACACTTTCTCATTCATTTTATATCAGATCAGCTGGAACTAAACTGATAGTGTCTGATGTGTTAACTTATTTTGAGTGACATACTTTGTGAGAGGCCATAATGTTCAGCAGTGAACTAATCTCAGCTGGTAATGATGATGATTATTTACACTTGTAACTACACATTTTTCGCAACTTCTTTGTAAAGCTATCTTTACCTTTGGCACTGCTGCGCATAATAACTCATACTAAGGTCGAACCACGTCTAGAGATGTTACTCACATGCACACACATACATTTAGATTTGCTTTAATCCATTTTAGGGCTGCGGCAGAACAAACCAGCCACCAACCTGGTGTCTCTGCTGTTTCTACACCTGCTGCTGCTAATCAAGCTGCTGCTACTCCAGCTGCTGGTACACCTGCTGCTACTGCTGCTGCGCCCGCATCCGGAGGCATCGTCTCGATAGCGGATGTAGCCTCTAAAGCAGACATGGAAGGCATATCCGACTACGTGAACCAAATACGATACGACTTAGACAACCTGACTGATGTCTTCTACAACGCTATGAAACAAATGCCAGTTGAAATAGGTAAGGCATCCAAAACTAACACCTAGTTAAAGATGCCATTCCGAGACCGACCACAGACCACGTACACAGGCGGCATTGCTGCCAGTGACAGAGGTTGACCGCAGCGTCTCTACTGGTTTCTATGGAACTGATTCCAAGCGCGGCGAGACTGCCACTTGAAGTCGCGGTGCGCTGCCACCGCAAACCGCAGCACCCGTAGTGTCGCTAACCGCAAAGCATCAACACGTCACATCACGTTTTGTCGAGTCCCATTTTCAAAAATGAGTTTTACGGAAGAAGATGTAGAGATACTGGAACGACTTAGAGTTGTTTTGAAGTTTGGTTTTGGCACAAGAGTGCAATGCAGTGCAGGCCACACTACGGTTGACCGTAGCCGCCAACGGCATGGCTACCTGCGGACCGTCTATTCTCAGTAGTTCAATGAAATAATTTGATTGAACTATTGAGTGAGACTCAAAAGTCTCAGAAGTTCAGTTACCAGTTCAATTGAATGATTTTTTTTTTCATTGAACCAACGCGGACGCTGTCTGCGGTCGGTCTCGAAATGGCACCTTAAGTAGTGTTTGCGCGATTCCTAGTTTACCTAGTTTAGTTTTCCTAGTTTTTAGTTTTAAGACTTCGACTGAAATTTGTCTTCAGTTTTAGTCTTATTACTTGGAGGGTTAAAAGACTAGCCCCCATATTCATAGACGTAACTTGAGGGTGACGTGAGGATTCGAGTGACGTTTGTTAGGTACGTCTATGAATATGAGGGTAAGTGAGACGTGAGACGCAAAAAAATTGTCGTCTCTTTTAAAGGCCTTAAAAGGCTGAGTCTTTTTCATCACTAATCACAATCCCGGAACTTTTTTGGTCAAACGCCAACGAAGGAGATCGTCTGCATGGTCTTTTAACATGCTTTTATTAGCTTCTTTGAATCTTGAAAGTTTGGATTTAAAACTTTGCAAGTATGTATAAGTAAACCATCATATAAAATTTATCTTTCCAGCCTATAGTCCATAAATTCCAGATGGTTGCATCATGCATGTGAGGGACGAGACGAGCTAATCGCTTGCCTGACGGTAAGTTACTATCAAGCAAGCGACTGGCTCGTCAGCGTGATGCTTACTATTGGTCTGCATCACATTTTCCCACGACAGTTCAATGCCTTCCAGAATGTAGAACTTCAACAGCTCAAAGCTCCTGAGTTTTCACTAGTCTAAACTTTATATTTGTATTGCTATAACGGTATCACTTAATTGTTTCTTTTGGGATCACAGACCTGCCACCACCTCCAGAGCCGGGGCCTACACTAGAGGAAATACTTGCGCCACGACAAGCTGGTGGTGGCAGTGGTGGCGGTGGTGGTGGGGCTACTGGTGGTGGTGGGGCTACTGGTGGTGGTGGGGCTACTGGTGGTGGTGGGGCTACTGGTGGTGGTGGGGCTACTGGCGGTGGTGGTGCTGGAGGTGGTGGCGGAGCTGTTGGCGGTAGTGGTGGTGGTGGTGCTAAAACAGGTGGTACAAGTAAGTATTTAAAGCAAACTTAGAATGAAAAAGATGATTTTGTAAAGAATAATAATCAATTTGCGCAAACATCATGATCGTTTACAATAATTACCCAGCCTAGCCACTAGGACCAAAAAACTGTTTGAAATTGGAATTTCCCGCCATAGGTGAAACGTACCACCTCGTTTAATAATCAAAATTTCTGTCGGAATGTGTATAACCTTGGGCCTTACGTCTAACTGTTTTAAGCAATCTAGTACAGGTGATGAAAAAAGTATGGATTACCTAACATTGAATAGGGAGCTAAATTAGTAGTTTATGGATATTGTTTGTGGATTGTTTTTATATGGAATCTGACAGAAATTAACGTATACCTATCTAAATAGAAAGACAGCCCGCTATTCCAACCTTGATTGAATTTGGCAAGAAGGCGTCCATAACTCCATACTCCTTCGTGCATGTGGACCTGGACACTTACCGGAACGATTCCTTGCTCAGTGTGCCTATATACAGGCTAGCCGCTAGATACATTGTCTATCGTCATCCACCTATGGTGGACGAATGTAGGATAGTAGGGCCCTAACCATTGAAATTTCTCAGTAAAAACGTGTCAAAACCGTCGGACATATTCAACACCTAATTATAAAAATGTACCTACAGTATATTTGTTACAAAAAATAGATCCCGGTATTATTTGTGTATTTACACTTCGGGAAGCATATGAATGCGTAATTTTGTCAGATGTTTCGTTATCGCGTAACAATAGACACGTGTTGCACTTCCTACGGCTAGAGACCGACTGAAACGAAATGAGAGCCGGCGCTCATTTTGTTATCTTCAAAAATGTGCTTCTACTTCATTTTATTGGTCTATTCCACTTTAATCACCTGTATCACCTGGGTGCTAAAAGTCGACTCTTTAGTCGACTTTGATCTCCTGGGAATATAATCACCTGGGTGATAATAGGCGACTCCGTTTAAATTATTATTTGAGTATCCTTTGATCACCTGCACCTAGGTGACCATAGGCGACTCGATTCAAATTATTGTTTTGGTGTCTTTTGATCACCCATGGATAAAAAATGGTTCGAATTCTAAATATCATCATCATCATCATCATTTCATCCATGTTCCCACTGCTGGGACACAGGCCTTCTCTCAGGGAGAGGATGGGCCCTTATCCACCATCATCATCATTAGCTTACTAGATGTGGGCGTTGACAGATGTCAGTGTTATCATCATCATCATCATTACTTTCTTATTATTTTATTCTTCTTATTCTTATTTTGGTCGAAGCCTACAGTAAGTAAAACAGCTGTAATATTGCAGAACCGCAACGAATATAACTGAAGAGGAAGATGAAATGAGTTATTTAGTTTCTCTATGAAATGAAATGAAATGAAATGAGCTGTGTGGCAAAAACGTAATGTGTATCATGTACGACGCACTTACATAGAATAATTTTTATCATCCCATATAAACGCGGTAAAAATCGCGTAAGCCGCGGGCGCAGTTGATATCCTGAAGATACCTACTAGTGCTAACAGACGCTCGTTCGCGGCTGACCTCAACCGCCGTCTGACCAATAGGAGAGAAAGAAAGAGAAATATGATATTCTCACTCTTTCTCTCCCGGTGGTTGGACGGCGGTCCGTCAGCCGCGTTCGAGCGTCTGTTAGAACTATACAGATAAATCCCCGAAAAAAAAAGAAGAAAGAAGAATCCCCGTCTTTACACTAAAGAAGAAAAATAAAACTATGCACGAGGCGGGCACCCCTCGTTCCTCCACTTGCTTTGAGAAGCAAGCGCTTTGGGGTGCGATTTGAGTGCCTATCGCACCCTCATTTCTAAGCTGACTTGTATTTTTACATTTTCTTTAGTTCGCTTACCGCGACCAGCTCCGCATAAATCAAGAACTGGTGGAGGTATCGATGGTGACGTTCTGGAAGTGATGGAGAGACTTAACGATCTCGAAAAACGCCTTGAAAAGTGTTGCAAGACATTGGGAAAGAGTGACGGCGTAGTTTCAGACGAGGTACGTACCTATAACTACCCATCAGCTGTTCCATAGAAAAAAGGTCACGGACACTCGACATTACGAATAGAGCAGCTGATTTTGTTTCAATATTTTACAGTTGATTGCTATTGGATTAGAATGATGAATACAACAATCCGTTTTGGCTTAGCATAACCGTTTCGTGTGAGCCTGAAATCTTCTTTTTAGCGCTAAGACTGCATGTCCTGTTATGCCTAGGTAATTTGAATGTTTTCTATTTGCGATGCTTTTTGTGCCTAATTTATTTGTAAATAGATATAGATAGGTAGTTTGGTTCTGAATACCAACTAATGCCTCTTCACACGGCGCATCTAAGTTCCGCAGGTAGAGAAAGATGCACGTATCATTCATTACATACGTGCATCTTGCTCTCGTACGCGCCTGTTTATTCTAAGTTGAGCAGCTACCTTATTATGGATGATTCGGATCGTGATCGCGATCGCGTGACATCTCACTTACGCACGTGGTGCGAGTAAATAGATAAGAACGGGATGGCATGCAATCTCGATCCCGATCAAAGAATCATAATAAGGCCCCAGGTTTATTTGCATCGTGTGAAGACGTATACTTAATAACAGATGATGACATGACAAGCTTATGACCCAATGGTTGTCCGCAGCTCAACTCGTTCCAAGATCAGTTGGAATATTTGTCAAAACAAGTAGCAGGCCTAACCAACATGGCCGGGGGTGCTATGACTCCGGATCTCATTAAAGATCTTCAAGGTACATTGGGACAAGCATTTTTATCGTAAATCATCAGTTTCACACCAATATTAGTAATAACAAGAACCCTTTTAGTTTTTCTATAGTAATGCAAAGGATATGGTTGAAATTATGTATCTACTTATAGGTAAGTCAATGAAAATTGGCAAAAAAGGATCATCATAAATGAAGACAGACATAGACCATCATCCCGGAAAATTAAGGATGACGGGAGGTAAAAATGCGGGGACAGCGTCGGACTGGCCATATAGCCGAGGTGGTGTTTGCCAGCCGGGTCCCAGCCTGCGCAGGCCCCCCAAAGGCCTGGCTTGCGGAGTATGCCGCCCTGCAAGCCAAGCGGTAGGTAGGATAGGCGGGTCTCCAATCTCTGTGGGGAGCCACCCGGGGCCTTCCGGCCCAGTGACATTCGTGTCGTAAGTAAGAAGGTATCTAGCACTCCTGATTTAAAGTCTTAAATAATAATCTTCTCAGGTTTGATGCAGCTATTCCAAACGGTCCAAGAAATGCAAGTGCAACTGAAGCAAGTCCACGAGACAGCCTTACAATTGGCCGCCGAGAAAGAAGATCGTAAACACCACATTAACGTAAATTTAACCAACCGATATTTTAATGATTTCATGCTGTAGGTACCTACCTAAACAATAATGGCCCACTTACTGATAGACAAAATTATCTTACTCTATTTGCTTAATCCACTTGCGTTATTAACACATATAAATTAGCAGCAGCAGCCCGATTCCAAATGCTGTCAAAGATCAATCTGACTCAAAACTGTTTTCTTGACGTAGGGGAGCGGAGTGTAATACCGTACAGCGGCCAATTTCGTACAGCGTAATTTAGAGTGAAGTTAGCGAGATAAATGCGTTTGTCACTGACAAACGCATCCGTTGAATGAAGTTTTGTCTCTCCGCAAGTCACTGCGTCAGTCTGAGCTACGACGCCGATGAAATTGGTTACCAGGTGTTTTCGCGTTCGGTTTTACAGATTTTGCTCATGACAAAATAAGAGGTAAGTGCACTTTTTTTTTAAAATAACTATAGTGACGGTGTTGTATTTCATTTGTAGGTTTATTACGGTGTCCATTATGTCTGGTTGATCACTTTATTGCCTATATTTTTGTAAATAAAGATTGTTGAAGTCCAACATTTGGTTTCGGATAATTTCGTACACTGTACGATATTACCCGCCATAACATAAGACAACAATATTATGTTATTAGTTTGTTTTTTTACAAGCTTTTATTTAACTTGCACTGTATGTATGTATGCTTCTATGTTTGTTTGGTACAAATCTTGCAAACTGAATTAGAACTACTTCCTCTTATCCTACTACTATCCTCCCATATAAAAGCTTGTTTTAAAAATGTTTTTTAATATTAACTTAAATTTATTTAATGTTTCAGATGAATCCAAAAAAGAAATGTGCAAGGTATTGACGAGTTGTGCATAATATGTGGTGAGTTTGGTAAAAACCGAGAATTATGGTTCAGATGTGTGTCTTGCGGAAAGTGGGCACATGCTTTGTGCAGTGGAGAGAATTTGGCGGACAATTATGTGTGTGCGTTTTGCGAATAAATGCGTAATTTACAAAAACAAATTATTTTATTGCAATGAAGTACCTCTAATCATGCTTTTTTGAGCGTAAAAACGTTGTACGATATTAGACGAACGGCGTACGGAATTACACGCTGGTGTCGGATAATTCCGTACCTAACTACTTAAAAAAAATGCATTTTGTCATTTCCACGATATATTAAATTACTTTACTTTTAATATAAAACTTAATAAATTTAGGGTGACTTGGTATTATAATACTTGGTCTTGTACTCGGCAGATTTGAAGAAAATGATGTTAGAAGTTAGGTGTACGGCAATACCCTCCGCTCCCCTACCTCTAGTGTATCCGCTTTATCGTCATTAAGGAATTAGGGACTTATTTTTATTGATGTATTATTTATGTTTTACCTAATCTAATGCTAATTTAACCTAACCTGAAATAAAAATTAATTAATTCTGAAACAAAAAACTTTCGTAACGAAACTAATTTATAGTAATTAATCTGTAATAATGATAATAAATTAAGTAAAATTATAAAAAAATTAAACAAAAAGTAGGTGAATGTGAAACAGGGATTCGTCAAATAAAACAGCTTTGAAGATGAACTTCCGCAGAGTAACGCCTGATTCAATCAACTTTCAATCTGATTCGATTGATGAAGAACGCCGCCACTTGAATATCCACCTAAAAGAAAGGGAATGTTATGGAGCACCATAACCTTCATAACCTGAATTAAATCGTTGTCACAATCACTTTACATATTCCAGGTTCTTCTAGAACAGATAGAGTTACTAAAGACAGTAAAGCTGGACAGAGAAGATATGGCCGAGGCAATGGCTGAGAAGGCAGACCTCCGTATGTTGGCTAGGAAGGTGTCACACGATCAATTCGAGTTGGCTTGCGATGACCTCTCGAGAGGTCTGGAGCATGCTCTTGGCAAGCTTAATATACAGGTTGGTGAAAAAAATTATGTTGAGGATAACATAGGAACAGCAAAAATCCTAACCCAATTTTTACCATAGTCGAATATGTACATAACTAAACGCTCGATGCTGGATAAGTACATATATCTATTTCCTTTCATTTTATAATACTTGTGATTTTTGCCTCCACTTCTTACTAGTTACTGCTCTTACATCATCAGACCATATTTCCTCTAGAAGACCCGGTTTCCGGCCAGGTGGCCGACTCTAGGTGGCCAGTTACATGCGCCTCCAGAACATCGCATGAAATGACATAATAGTAACAACTGTGACAGTTCCTTCTGTGGATATGTACAATCTACGGTGTACACATGAGATTAATTTCTTTCTAGGAATCGCTATGGCAACAAGCTCTAGACGACATCCAGAGAGAGATCGAGACGAAACTGGACAAGATGGAATTGTCACCAGTGAAAGAATTCTTCAATAGCAAACTGAAGCAGCTGCAGGAGAGCCTAAAACAGATGGCCTCGTTGCGACGCGAGGCTGAAGCTGCTGGCACTAAGAGAAAACTACTCAGGTATTTCACGTAGTTTGTCAGACGGCGGTACCAAATCCACACCGTGTCTGATAGTAGGTACTTACCACACAAAATAAATTAAATTTTGACGGCGTAAAATAGTAACCAGCAAGAGTTTCGATTGTCAGTGATTTTATATCTTCCAATAATGTGCAATCGAGAGAACTGCAGACGGGAACACAAGCCGGTAGAAATCGTATACATACATTCGTTCTCGTATCGTTATACCTACAATAATGTTGCACAAAGAAAAAGACAATGCAAGATGGACTTACTCAATGCAAAACATTATTTGTCCCTTTGATCTCAGTTTCTTCTATCATCAATGAAAATATTCACGTAACATAATAGTTACCTACCTTATACCTAGTAGGTACCTATCTAGGTACCTCTACGCGATTTTTCTGGGGAGTTGACTTCATAATTATATTGTTTATCCAGGGATGTAAACTGCCTCTCGTGCGACGCGAATGCGGTGATGGCTACGGAGGCGCCGCCCTCCATACCTGTGCCTAAACCTTTCCCGGCCGCGCTTTCTATGAAGCCTTACCTTAGCTATGAACTTGGTCTGTCTTACCCACTTTACTTCTATATTTCAAAGACTTTCTTTTACCTAATCTTTGTATTTTTTTCCTTATGGCGCCCTGTTATGACTGTAGGTACTTTTATCAATTTAAGGGGGAATTGTCTTGTATGATATAAGAACAGCCCTTATGTTATTCTATTTTTATAGGGGAAGCGCATGAATAGGTACGTATTTAAGTAGATGCGTATTTATAATAAAGTTATGTTAGGTATAGGTTATATAACTTATATAGCTTTGCGTTTTATTCAGTAAAGCCATCAGCAGTGCAAGTACCGTTCTTTTATCGATCGTCAAATTGACTGTTGAGGTCGTCAAATTCGATAATATGCCATTTTTTTCAGTACTCGCTGTGATCGATTCTATGGCATTATAGCGAATTTGACGGTCGATAAAGAACGGTACTTGCACTGCTGATATACCGATGATTTTAACCGACAGATACCATACGTAAAACTCAGGCGAGTAATCTGCCACAACGGAACATGCACGACTGGGAGAATATAGACAAACAGATGACCCAGCAACCTAAACAGCAAGTTAAAGTCAGGTAAATAAAATCTTCGCGTAACAGCTACTTTGCTTTGCACACAAGTACCTACACAGACAAATAAGAGGTTGGACAAGCATACCAACCACCTGCAGTGGAGAGGCATCGGGCAGGACTATTCGCTATTTGCTACCTTCGCTGTCAAAAAAGCGATAATCGCAAATTTGACGATGATATCTGACAGTTGCACTATTTTCGTTTACGAAGTTTACGATCAAAGAGTTCTTAATATACTTGTTTACGATCAACTGCCGCTGGTTGCTAGTGGTGATGGTGCTTGCTAGTGACAAAGCCTGTTTTCATAAAATTTTGCATTTTTTATTCATTTTATTATTTTTTATATTTTGGTATTTGACGCACATTAGCACCAAGGAGCTAAAGGGGAACCTTTTCATATTTTTTTCACTGAGTCTGACGACTGCATCTCTTTCTATCAAGTTAGTAGTGGTTAAAAGCTAGCCAATTTCTTCATAAAAATATATAACTATCCAGAAAATGCTCATCCGAAAATGTATGTCCTAGATATGAAGTACTTAAAAAAAAACGGACAAGTACGAGTAGGACTCTTGCTCTGAGGGTTCCGTTAGACGGAATCCTCAGAGCGCGAGACCAAAAAAACTAACTAACTGAAGTTAAAATATTGAAAGACAAACTTAAGTTTGTAGTTGACAATAAGGTTCTTTCATACACTCCAACTACAAAATGTAAGTTTGTAATAGCAAAATAATTATTTTTAAATGATTTAACTTCAAATTTAAAACTTTCGGATTTATTCCTATATGTGTGCTATGAGACCTTGCCTCTTGCCAAATTTCATGATTCTAGGTCAACGGGAAGTACCCTATAGGTTTTGATTCCCCTGTGAAATCGCAAAATATACGACACTAGCGACCCGCCCGCCCCGGCTTCGCGCGGGTGTAATTTACGTGCGAAGCCGGGGCGGGTCGCTAGTTATATATATAAACCTTCCGTGAATTTTTTTCTATCTGATGGTGAAAATAGCATCAAAATCCGTTGCGTGGTTTAGGAGAAGTTAGCGGCCATACAGACAGACAGACGCGGAAAGCGACTTTAATTTATACTATGTAGAGTGGAGATAACGGCAAAATAATTATTTTTAAGTGATATAACTTCAGATTTATAACTTTAGGATTTATTCCTATATATGTGCTATGAGACCTTGCCTCTTGCCAAATTTCATGTTTCTAGGTCAACGGGAAGTACCCTATAGGTTTTGATTCCCCTGTGAAATCGCAAAATATACGACATAAACGTTCATATCTTTTGATTGCTTTGACTTACAACTTTTATTTTTTTACAGCCGAAAGAAACCGTAGACCCAAGTATTTAGTATAAATTTCAACTTGGTACCTTTACGCGTTCTTGAGAAAAAGGGTCTTGACAGACGGACAGACAGACGGACAACGTAGTGATCCTATAAGGGTTCCGTTTTTTCCTTTTGAGGTACGGAACCCTAAAAACATCCCATCTGTCGAAATCTCTTTTAACTATATGTTACATCACTCTCAACAACCGCTCACCAACGAACTTAACGAAGTCGAGATGAAACTGAGTCCACAGTCTGGTGTGCCATTGAAACAGTTCCGTTGGACCGATCCTTATAATATACACCAATGACCTAGTATTTCATAATTCTGTTATTTAGGTAAGTACTCGCAATTCCTTGCAGATCTGGTACAGACAAGCATCTGTGTAACCGCTACTGCGGTGGATCGCACACTACTACGACGCCCGCGCAGCGCGTGGCGAGGCTCGGCCACTTTATAAAGCAGTGGGGACCAGATGTGCTGCCTTTGTCATCTGGACTCGCTGCAGGCGATGACGGCCGAGTAAGTCTATGAACATAAAACCAAGGCACCAGGCTAGTAAAGGAAACTATTGAGATCTCGAAATGTCAGAATTTCAATCGAGGTGATGGTTTTCAACTCGCCAGTGCGTGGAATCCAGTATTAGGTTGTCTCAAAAATAAAAATAAAAATTCGCGTTCTAAATACTATACGCAGTGATACAGTGAGTGTGTTTTGTCGGGACGGTTCGAGTTAGAGTTCCAGTGATAACCGTAGCAAAAGACTAAGAAAGAGGGTAGATCGTTATGTCTGCACCTAACTTTTTAACTGTTCTCCAACCACCCGCATTCTTCAGTCTTCCCGTGAACATGGTGCATGTAACTGCGCCGAAATATCGGAAGCTCAATCCACAACCTAACCACGGTAAATATCCCGTAAATAATCATATAACTTTAGTGAACAACCGTGATATTTTAAAACAGTGTTCTATGAACATAGTTGGCATACCTTGTAGCTTTCCTATTTAATCTCCTCCAAAGGAGTCAAAAAATCCGAAATCGTTGGTGTTGACACCAACCGATGACGAGCAGGGGGCTTAGTCCCAGATTTGATAGTTTTCGAAAACTTTTTTTGTTTACGTATTGCTCCATACATTTCAGTAAAGCGCCTCCAGCGGAAACGCGGAGGAACTAAAATCGGCGGTATAGATTGCTTCACACTAATACGAAAAAAGTTTTCGAATACCTTTCAGCCCAGCAATGTATGGAACAAAACGTAAACGAAAAAAGTTTTCGAAAACTATCAAATCTGGGACTAAACCCCCAGAACATCGAGCACATTACGAAATTAATGGTGAAAAAAGATACAATGATGATCAATGCTGTGATGATTGATGGTATTGTGATTAATGGTGAAATGAACTACGAACGCTGCGTAGGTAGGCCTCCCACTAGATGGAACGACGACATAGACAGTCGCGGGCATCCAGTGGAAGATGGCAGGCTGTCATTCAGTGTAGCGTTCTAAGGGGGAGGATAAATGTTCAGCAGTGGACGTCTTATGGCTGATGTTGATGATGAACTAAGAACGAAATGAATGAATGATGGCGTATCCTCGATGTTAGTAATTTAAAATGTATACGCCGGATTGGTATTTAGTGGATCTAACAGGCGAGGCCAAGCTGAAACCTATTCCCTATTTTTCAGATGTACAGAGTACAAGGAGAGGGAGGAAGTGTTGGGCCGGGTAAGTCTTTCGAATGATCATGAAGATTATCAATAGATCATAGGCGTAACCTGAAAAAAGTCATATCGGTTCATTGTGCACACCTACATTTTCCTAAACTTCTATATTTTTCAGAAGTATTCTTTGTAGTCTCAATAAGCTTTACAAGGGCTTGACTTGGACTTTACCGTTACTTATCTACTTTGTATGACACTAACTGTGACTTTTTTTGTCGACTACTATAAAAATTTAAATTATCAAAATGATGAAAATTCTAAACTTGACACTGGCTTAAAATAATATATTAGTACCTATCATAACCATTGCAGTCTTTTATGCCAATACCAATGAATTACTGTAAATGTTTTTTTTTTACAAAATCATTTTATTGAATTTTTAAAAGTACCTACCTACATTTCATTAAGAACACTTGAATTTGCAGGAGGAGCAGTAGATACGTGCACTCCTAAATCTCCGAAGAAGCCAGAGTTACCACAACTGTCGGCTGAAAGGCTTATAGGCGAAGTAAGTTACTTTTTATCCAACCTACTAACCGTAGCCCCGATAGCCCGTTGGTCCAGTTGGTAGTGAACCTGCCTTCTGAGCTTGGGGGCGTGGGTTCGATTCCCATCTAGGACAAACATTTGTGTGATGAACATTTGTGTTTGTTCTATATCTGGTTGTTAATATCTATTTAAGTATGTATTTAAAAACTATATATGTATGTATATCAGTCTCTGGCAGCCATATCACAAGCTTTGCTTAGTTTGGGGTCAGATGACCGTGTGTGAAAAAATGTCCCGAATATTTATTTATTTATTTACTAAAGACTTAAGAAAATTTAAATTACTTTTAAGATTAATTATACTTACCTTTTATTAATAAATAACTCCAAAAACGCAATCGGAGTCGTCTATATATTTTTAACAAGGTATCAGCTTTTTTAGAGCAACATGTATGCTTCCGATTATGTATCCATGTCATATAAACTTGTTGTTTCAGGATTGCAAATGCTTGGAACCTCCATTACCAGGTATGTGTTATTTATGTACCGTTAGGGTAGGGCGCGGTTGGGCGACCGCCCAGGGCGCCAGATATAAAGGGGCGCCTCAGGCCCTTTTAGGCCCGTTAGGTGCGCCGTAAAAATCTCTCGCCCAGGGCGCTGGTAATGCTAAAACTGGCACTGGTTGCTACCATAGTAAAAGTTGTTCATAATTATGGGTACTATGAACCCCTTTCGGTTTAATTCACCCGTTCCGCGTTACCGTGTAAATTTCGTAAACTATAGCTGGAGTCCGTGACTGTTCCTGTTTATGGTCCTTATTAATGTGCGTATGTGCGTATTATCCTTTACTTCAAAGTTCTATCGCAATAAGATTGTCTGCAAACGTTGATTCGAAGCTAAACTATGAAAATGTGTATTATTGTTACAGGTGCATCCAAAAAATGAGTTATGTACTTGTTGATGTGATATTATTCTCTAGCGTTTTGTACATAGCTCAATCCACGAAACTTGCCTTTTCTCCTGCCTTTTCGCCTTACAGTGCAAGTTAATTTTATTTTTATATACTAATTAGGCAACTGTATAGGCACACACTGAGATGAATTTGGAGCATGTACATTGAACTGCCTAATCCGATTTTTATCCAAACTACGGCTAATAAAGTGCAATATTGTTTTGATAGAAGTCCTAAATTATCATGGTGTTTACTAAAATACATATAACAATAAATAATATAAACGAATACTTCGTGAATGATTTATTGGTAAATATATTACCGAATTTAGCTTACATATTAACCTTTTTTATAGTAAAGAAAGTAACAAGTGTCTTTTATCCAGTTTTCATGACTACACGAGAAAGCTATAAAATAAAAGTATTAAAATGATAAAATTGAACATATTTCACTGAGGGCCAGCAGGATAGGAATAAATCTACATCTAGTTTATAATATTTACAGAAATAACACCGATTTATCACTATGAGCCGGCGAACCCAGCGAAACTCAGCTCTGCGAGCTTTATGCGTCTAGCATTCGGCGGTAATTTGCACAGATTCAGTGTTGACTGCCAAGCCAATATTAATGTTACTAATTCAAATACAAAATCTGACGCAAAAACTGACCGAAGCACAATACCTGCATGATGTTTTAGTACTCGTCTGGCTTTTGTTCTCCAATAGCAAAAATTTGGAGGGACGCAATACTGGAATTTTGCAGATTTACAGCAAATATAGGTACTTCGATCACAGATTCTCGGTACATGTAAAAGCAGGCCAATTTATAGCCAGTTTTAGTAAGTTTGACGTCTCTGTTTATGGTGGCCATTATATTTGAACAAAGAAAACTGCGCCGCATTAAGCTTTGACAGTCTGCGCCGGCCCTAAAAAATTAATTGGAAACATATTGCAGAACATTACATATTGCTAAAATTTCACGGATAACAAAGAATATAGCAGTGCAATCTCACTCGAACAAAGATCTACAAAAAGTTAGTTTACATGGGTAGAGGAACTTAACACATTTTATGCAGATTAACACATTGACCTGTGAGCATTCGATGTTGACGTTAATTCTGTTTAGTTTTCTGAACAAAACTTATCTGACAGCATTTATACCTTCACTTCTTTTCAATGGGGTTGACATCTATTCTGTCAGGGGCGCTAGACCTTTGGAGAATTTGATGACGATTCCACCATGACGTTAAACATTTGTCTATATGACATTATCTGAGTATAAAAAAATCCTTCTAAAAAAGATACAGTCTATGGTAGCGCCGTGCTGGCTTTTCTTTGGCCAGTTTTTCCTCAACAACCAGTTGTAAATTAGGGTGTTAACTTTTACTTGACCATTACTGATGCTATGGCAAATGTGTTTCTTCATTGAAGTAACAGCTAATGTAAAAGTCAAATGAGATGCCATAACCAAAGAACTTGGACAAGTTCTTGGGCCGTTATTATTTCCCCAAAAATCCTTGGGCAGCTTTACTACTCATGGCAGCGCTGCAATGCACTGTCAAGTACTGCCACTGCCAAATGTCAAAGTGAAGGTTCTTCCTTCATAATTAAAACTGTGAAGAAACCATTTTAACCGTAACTTTACTTTATGACGTTACTTTGGCTATTACTTTTGATGAAGAAACCGGCCGTTTAACTGAGTAGCCAACCCTCATGTCAGAGTATTTGGACCAAGAGTAGAACTCTGGGCTTTAAAATGACCTATAAAATTTAGTGTCAATCTGACAGACAACCCTAACAATCATAATTGTCAATGCATGTACATTTTCCACATCTTATTGTTTATCGAGTCTTTCTGTGCTTTCTTTAAATCTTAAGTATGGCTCAGAAAATGCATACAACAGAATCAAAATCATTTCATGATGTATTCAAATTGCTAACATCGATATTCGTAAATGCATACAATTAATTGATCACCAAAATCTTAACACAAAGGAGCCGCCACACTGTCTGTCAGTCTTTTCCTATATATACCTATCGAGTCACTGCACAATCTACAAAATATCACACGAATCCAAAGACAGTGACGATCAGTGTAGAAACACCTTTACAACATACTTTTACAACAAGTATTAGTGATATTTCGTCGCATTTATATTAAAAGTTAAACAGTATTTTATACATACCGCTTTATTTATTTACATGACATGTGTATGTGTTAGCAGCATTATTTTTAGAATGTATAAGGCTGGTGTCACAGCTGTACGGGGGAGACCCGTGCGGGTCGCCCGTACGGGCGAGCAGAGACATACGTGAGGCGATAGAACATCGTTTCAAAGCGACGCGGATTGTTCCTTACGGGACTTGCCTCCGCATAAATCCCGTCTTCAGTAGTACGGTAGACCCGCACAGTTATGAAACCAGCCTAATTGGCCCAGCGCAGGCTTTAGTCGAGTTAGGGTTACCATATCAACATTTTAAAAGTCCTGGCATAAAGCCGGATATTTCAATAGAAGTCCAGACTTTTAGTCGAAAATTCAAACACTGTGTGCACCTTTTACAGTGGTAACAGATTAAAGACTTACATCGCCCAAGGTAATAAAGCCGGAGAAAAGAACCAGACCTTTGAAATCCGGACGGATGGTAATCCTAGTCAATGCGGGTTGCAACGTCCAAGCGGCCGTGGAAAATTCTTATCAGTATACGTTAGGTTCAAAATCGTACCTCATTTATTAGTTTAGAACTGAAAAGTCGAGGTGTGACGCGGCGTGGGAGCGCGGGAGACAGTAGGCCTGTATCCTAAAAGCTGATCATAAAAGAGCCCATCAACGAACACAAAATAAAAATTTGTTAAAATAGTATTTTAATTTCATGTTGCCTTGTACGCGCCGTATAAATGGTATACACGCTTTGCGAGAAAGGGACAGAGCATCCCCTCTTAATCACTACCAAAAACTTTAAACGCTTATCTCCGAAATTTATTAGCCAATTTTAATTATTTTGTCCACAAGGACTATATCGGATGGATTAGTTTCTAATGACTAATTATGATTATGTAGATAACAAAAAACAAAATGGTTTACCATAAAAAAGAAACATTATTATTTTTAGAAAATAAATTCGGCAAAATTAGGTATTTAGTCACGTGACAGTGAACACCAATCAGAAAGTGTTGCGTCACGGCGCGCCGTTCGAAACACCATTGTTGTTGACGTTTTCGTTAAACAGAACAGGCTAGTCACAGATATACACAACCAGATCGGCAATATATTTTAGTGAAAGAGACAACTTGATATGGCTCAGCACAAGTACGAAAAGGACATAAATAGATTTTGTTGTCCTTATCGGCGTGACCTGTTTTTGGTACCTCAAGTGTCAAAATCTGTAATAATCAGTGACAAACAAAACGGGTCTGAATTATATTTATTGCCTTTTTTTGGTGATTAAATGTGATAAATGCGTGTTTCCTCTGAGAAATAATTGTAAAAGATATTTTACAATGGTTGGTTGTAGCATTTTGGGCTGCAAGAAGCGCAGTGAGCGAAAATACGATGAAATATCATTTCACACGTAAGTAAACATATAAAGCTTGTGACGATCACCTAAATAAATTCAGGATATCAATTCGCAAATATTTTATTCATAATTAGTCAGTTTTTAGGTCGATTTGTGGTCTAATTCTATGAATTTTATCAAATTATTCACTTAGAAAATAAATTATGTATGTTGCCAGTTTATGAAAGAAATTACCCACCGCAACTAACATAAATTATTCGTTCTGCAGGTTTCCAACTGATCCTGTCACATTGCTGAAAAAAGCTGGCACATTGCAAGAAGTGCAAAATACCGACCCTTTTTGCCCATATGAATATGGTGAATGTTAATATTAAATATATATTAATGAGGCCACAGTTATGAAGCTGGAAATGCAAAAGGCGATTTCGGCGAACCGATTCAAAAAGCTACGCGCTGTTCGTGAAATTTGTACTGTAAACATTAAAGAGTCTATTTATCTAATTATTTGGAATGTTATACATAATTCCATTCATGAAAAAACTAAACTGACCAAGCGCGAGTCGGGCTCGCGCGCTGAGAGTTCTTTACAATCACAAAATACAAAAAGTTGTGCAAAAAGACAACATCACGCCCAGGCTGTCACCCATCCAAGTACCGACCGCGCCTGGCGTTGCTTAGCTTAGTGGTAAACAGAAATTTGTCACTGACTCGCACTTGGCCAGTGTTTATTATTTGTTGTTTTACTTATGTTCACTATAATCCGCTAAATTTGACGCTTGTACGGATTACCGTTTTTACACTAGAACAAATCCAAAAATACGTTTAACGTTTGTTGCATGGGGGCCCTTCCTTTGCCCTTCCGTTTTAACTCTTTGACTTTTTTATTATTTTTAATTAATCAAAAAAAATCATGCTATGGTTACTTTACAACCCTTTTTCTAGTACTATATTCTAATCCTAACAAATAATTATAATAAAAACGCAAGTAAGTTTGTAACTTTCTGTCTGTTTTTTTACGAGGAAACGGCTAAGTCATGGTATAATAATATACTCCGCCAGGTATAGCAATTCGAGAAAAAATGTTTACGTAGGCGTCCCGCAATGATGTCATGATGTCAATTTACAACAGGTTCGAGAGAGATGACGATACACCACGAAACAGCTGATTGAATAAAGTGGCAACTGGACAGTGACGTCATTGCGGGACCACTCCCAGATTGCTAGACCTTGTTTTCTTAGATCATGGGCTAAGTCAAATTTTGTCAGGACGATAGGGTGTGTCATGAGGACAGACAACGTACTTTTCTTCCCAGAAAATTGCAGGTAGCACCGCGGGTTGCAGCAGATAGTGTATAAAATAGAAATATTTAAAAGGTAGTATTGTTTCCAAAGTACTCATTGAAGATTCACTACCCATCATAGTAGGTAAATTACCCTAACTTATAGCAAATCATTTTAATGTGGCAACACACCTTGTTGAAGCGAGAGGCACTGAGCTAGCCACGCTCATTGAAAATCTATAGGTAGTAGATCTGTGAGGCTAGTTAAGAATGTTATTCGCTTTTAGCTATTTCTTGTCAAGTTGGTACAGTTGTTCTCACATATATCTCTAAAGACAAGAATAATTCGCCATGGAATTAGGATTTAGCAAAGCAGTTTGTCCAAAATTTACATCATTGTGCTTGGCGGATTTTTCACGTCCAACTGTGACTTTTGCTCGTCGGAATAACGCAATGTTAAAACTTCGGTGCAAATGTAAATTATAAGCTAAAACATTAATATTTCAGTTTCGTAAACCACCATATCATTTGGTAACTATAAAAATAAAAGGAGTGTGTTTATTACCATAAACACACCATAATATATAACACTAAAATAAGATTGAAAATCATATTACCAAAACAACTTAACCTCAATTCATTCATTATTATTTTATCACGATGCTTGAAAAGTAGTGCGAAGGCGGGGCGGGTCGCTAGTTATATATAATAAACCTTTCGTGAAAAATTATCTAACTGATGGTGCAATCCGCATAAACATCCATTACGTGGTTTAGGAGGAGTTAGCGGTTATACAGACAGACAGACGCGGAAAGCTACTTTAATTTATACTATGTGGGGATAGAGAAGATAGAGATGAACCATTAGGACTAAGGCCTATTTTGAGAACCGGGATAAAGGTGTAGGCCTGTTCCCCGAGCCGCTTGTACGCCGCGACTGTCAACTGGACGTCATTCAGCAGTGCTTCAAGAGATACATGATGTCAATTTACACAATATTCTTGTATTTAACGATTTTTGCTGTACCTACGTAACATTATAGGCTATATATTTAAATATTTTTTTCGCCGCTGCTACAACTCATAGTCAATTAGCGCAGCGCCTAACTAGCGTTGACTCTTTCTTAACGCAGTGGTGTGGGTTAGACAAGTCACTATCTGTTAGCGTTAACTTAACGCCTACGGAAAGATGAAATTGTATGAAAATGACATTGACAATGACATTAGCTTGAGAGATGTTCTCTCAACAAGCTAATGTAATTTTCATACAGTTTTCTTTCCGTAGGCGTTAACGCTAACAGAAAGTGGCTCTTGTCTAACCCCCCTGGTCAGTTGTCAGCGTTGCTAGCAGCCTAGGAAATAGTTTTAAAAATTCCATTTCGATGAATCCGCAACATGGGAAACGGACTTTACATACATTTAAAAGTGAAATATCATGACAACTTACATAAATGCACGGTACGAAGGATATAGCGCTATACAAAGCTGAACACATCATGTGCTGACTCTCTCTAATGTATAAAATCCTTCTGATGGTTTGCTCCCGTGGTGGGTGGCTAGCGATGCCTGCCGCCGTAGTGGTTTCCGTCGCGACTGTACCGGCGCTCCTTGCGGTCGCCGCGCGGCTTGTCGCGTCGCTCTCGGTCGCGCGTGTACTCTTTGTCGTGACTCCTGGAAACAATAGAAAGGTTTTGATGTGAAACATCTATTGGCGCGCCTTGGCAGTAAAACCGACTTGTATGCAGTGAGGGCAAACGACATGACGCTCGCTTATGCTGTCATGTTTCACATCTGCATAGCATCCCGTGACGCCCATTTTTTTTAAATTATGGTGTGTAACTTAACATTTAACCAGAATACTTATTAAAAAAAATTAAGGAAAGTTGACATCTTTAGTATAGACAAACTTTTAAATTTTTTAACATGGCTCAGGGCTCGGGTTCCCTTCGGGTACGGAACCCTATAAAGAAACAAAACAACAAATAATACCTAACTACTAAAATACGATGATTCAACTGTCTGATGAAACCTCTCCACTTGAGGAATAAAGCAAAACCCATGACAAGCCAATGAGCGACACAGATGCTGCTAATTTTATTTGGAAATCTTTTGGAGTTGACTTTGTATCGTCTGTGTTGTGCCGTATAATATAATGACGTTTACAGAGATATAGACGAGTGATGAATTGTGTTCATCGCGAGAACGATGAACTTGTTGAACGATGATGAACGAACTTTGTATCTCGGTGCAATGCGACAAAACAGATGGTACTAGTTTATTGATATTTACCTAGTTTCGCCCGCGGAGCGGCTGTCGCGCGACTTGCGGCGCGGCGGCAGCGGCGCAGCGTTGGGTCGCGCGCGCGGCGACCGGGACCGCGACTTGCGACCCTTCGGCGACGACTCGCGCTCGCTGTTCAAGTTGAAATCATCGAATCTATTCAAGGAACCATGTGCAACAAATCATTAGCGAGGAAGACAAAAAGAACAGGAGATAAAAATAAATCAAAAAGGGAAAGGAAAAGGAATCGTTTAGGAATGAAACAGAACATTTGATTATGCCATTCTCACTAAATAAAAAAGATTTAGTGAGAAAAAGATTCATTCAAGCCAGGTTTGCTTCATCCCTGCTATGCTCGTATGAGTATGCCTTACCAGTTGAATTGATTTGGATTAATTTTTGTATCAATATAGGTCTAATATTAGTAGGATAAATAACACTGCAGCATAATTCCGTAAGTTACTTTTTACAGAATTTATTTATCAATGGGTGTTGGAAAAACCTTTACAAATGTACTACAGAAACTACACAGGAAAATCTCAGAAAAAATGTAAAGAGTACGCTATCGGTAAATGAGATCGCATTTAAATGGAATTCCTCAAATGTAACAAACATAGTAGTCCCTAAGCAAACACAAACAAAAGTCCTGTGGCCAAGTGGAGCGTCGATCAGCGAGCTTGAGGGGCAGAAAGCTGAAGGCTTAGAATGGGCGTAAATTTGGAGATATCTACGTGCAGCCGAGAACACACAGGCTGGTGATGATGACTGGTTCGACTTACTTGTTTTTGTTGTCAAGGTTCTCTTGTTGACTTGAGGAGCTCTGACTAGAACTAGAGCTAGAAGATGAACTTGACGATGAAGAGGATCTCCTAGACCTGAAACAGGACACAACATCATAACTATGAAAACAGATCTGGGATCTGGATCGGGGTGTCTTCAAATCAAGAGTGAATCGGTTACTTCTAGGTAATACTAGGTAATACTCCATCCAGTGTGCTCCATCGTAGACCACATCATTGCTTAACATCAGGCGAGGTGGAGGTCAAACGCAAGCCTATTATTAAATAAATAAATAATAAAGATAAAAACGCTAAGATATAATTAATGATTCTAAAATCTACTTTGACATACTAGTAGCACAAAGTACTTGAAAACACATACCGTCTTACCACAAAAGATTTAAGAACGCTTTAGACATGTGTTTAGTAATTTTTTCACTGCGAAAAATATGCTAAACACTTGTCTAAAGTGTGCTTAAATCTTTTGTGGTAAGATGGATTATGTTCGAGAAAAGATTGTAAATGAGATTACATTTATGTTCGTGTGTTGCTCGCACTGTAATTGACTACCGTGCCTATTCTCCACAGCAAGACTGCCAGCAAGAGACTAATAGATGTGATTTCATTTACAATTATTAAGCCAGTTCTTTCCGTCCGCAGTAAGATGGAGAAAAATAGTAACAAGCAATAATTTTACCACTTTACTAATTAGACATAAAACACTAATTTAAAAAAAATAATAAAAAAAATGGTGTTTAATATCATGATAAACAACAAATCATGGTTTCAAAGTTCATACTTCATGAGTACATGCTAAGTGAATAATTTTATATCTAAAAAAATGCGCGAGTGAGCGAACTGTGGACAGGTACAGCCCCACTTATAGAAAAAAGGTAAAACAAGAATAACGCTCTAAGAGCTCATGATGTAATGTCACAAATAAAAAGTACAGACCATGAATGAGAAAAATTAAATAGAAAAAGTTTACCCACATATAGGACCAACCTCTTACTGTGCTTCGACTCAGGAGAAGATTTGCCATTTTTGTCTCCATTGTCATCCTTTGAACTTTCACCTTCTTTGGATTTGTCAGCTGCATCTACAATAATAACACAACACATAAAAGTAAACACAATATTCTCAAATCTCATTGATTAAACAACAAGCCATAGGCATAAATATTCAATAAACTAAAAATAAAGTGGCTAGTATTTCTGGTTAATTTTATTTGTGGCTTTTTATTGTATTTTTTTACGCTTAACATGAGGTAAGTAAGAAATAAAAATAAAAAAAGGTAAACAGTAGCAATTTTTTTATTTAAAAAGCAGCAAAATATGCCTGCATGATATCTGCAACACTAGCAGTGTATGGATGCTTGCCAGGCCGGAGAGGTGGTTGTAGACCTACACATCTGAACAAGATGGGTCGAAAACAAGAATGATTGGCCAAAGAGAAGATTATTGACATGCAATGGGGCAGACTGAGGTGATGTTGATCTATAGATGTCGTTTCTAGGATTTAATACAGCCAAGGAATTTATACAATACAATAGCCATTTACTCCGAATAAGATTTTAACATAAATTATTTCTACAGTTTTATAAAATGTCTCTTAGTTCAGTGTGCCTTTTGGCATAGGCCTCCTCCAACTGTCTCCATTGCTCTCTATCATCTGCCACTCTTGTCCAGTATGGCCCAAGGGTCAGCCGAATATCATCATCCCATCTTCTTGGTGGACGTCCCTGTCTTCTTGTGCTGCCCCTTGGGTACCATAGAGTGACCAGCTTATAACCACGGAATTTACTAAGCTAATAAGTTTTTTTTTTAAATGACCGCGCTGTCAGCGTGGCGTCAGCAATAAATAACTTCTGGTATTAAATATTGAAGTTACCATTCTGTTTATCTCTTTCATCCTCGCTGCCCCATAGATCATATTTCGAGAGGTCTGCCTCGTCTCCAGACTCTTCTTCCTCATCCTCTTCACCCCCCTCCCCCTCCTGCGAACCAGGCGCCTTGCTCTGGAACAAAACACAATAGTCAATAAACGTAAAGAATGCCTTTATCCCGAAGTGGAGAATAGCCAATAGAATTGTGCAGTCACATCAATGTAATATCATGTCATTCATATCATGTGTTTCATGTTTGTGCATTCTTATTGTTTGCTATATCTCCGCTTCAGTGAACAGGCAGTTTAAAATCGGGCTTAATTTCTGAAAGCCAATCTTATACCAACCTTCTTCTTCCGTCTTCTCTTTCCGTCAGCAGACTTTTTAGGTTTCTCGCTAGTTTTAACGGTCAGCTTGAGCCTATTCAATATCAAAGGTTTTGGCAAAGCGAAGCTTTTAAAGTTCCCAATAACAGGCGCATTCTCGTTCAAGTGAGGTATTTGCTCCGATTTCTCTTCCGGTAGTTTTAAATTCAAATTAAATTTTTTGGGTACGCCTGTTGGAATTTTAACTGGACTAGGGTCGAAGATGTCGCTTAGAAATGGCGTGGCAGAGGGGTCACCATCCAGCTGTTCTAATTGGCGCTCAATGCTACCGTCCCGGTTAGATTCCTTCTCCCATTCCTCGTCGTTGGTGAGATTAATCGTCTCCACTGGTTTAGCTTCTTCCTCATTGGTGGTTTGTTCTTTAGGGTCTGGATCGTTCTGGTTGCTATTGAAGGAGCTGTTGAGCGAACCTTGCGATAACTGTTGCAAGTTTTGTAGAGCTAACAACAATGTGTTTGTATTGATTCCTGACAGCAAACTTGACAAGTGTGATAAGTCTGCTTGCTGCACTGGTGCTGATAACTGTGGTTGGTCCGACTCGGGACATTCAGCCAGCTTTTGTTGCTGTTCGTGTATTTCAGTATTTTCATCTGTAATGGCTTTGGATTTTCCGATTGTGGAAACTGGCTTCAAGGCTGTCGGACTTATTTTACATTTTACACTCTTTTTGGGAAAGATGTTTGGTTTGTCACTGGGATGAATTGTAACTGATTCGAGGACTTGGACGCGTTTAGAGGGACTAATCTGTTTATGAGGTGTACTATTAGGAGTGCTTTCGTTATTAGTGTGATCAGGAAGTTCCTCTGACATACGTAGTACTTCCTCAGTAATATCTTTTGGCATTGGTTCCGGTTCTGGAATCATGCTGAGATCAATATTTGTGAAATGATTGTCAGAAGAATATAGATTTTCTTCTGAATTTTGACAATCAGTCACCGGTCTACTATGACCACTTTTGGTTTCAGGGTCTCCAGGTGGTTTTATTTGAAAATCGTCCATGAGACCCATCAATACATGTTTCTTATCGCTAAATATCTCCATAATATTTTTATTATCCGATGGTTGATCAGCCATTGCATATAGCATATTTGTAGTGGGGCTTTGAGATGGTTCTATACTCATAGGAGATGAAGGACGCTCAGGGGCCTCCGAGCTTCCATAAAGGGCGTCATCGTCTTCATCCCATTCTGATTCATACTTTTTCCTCACATTATCATAATTTTGTAAGTTATCGTTTCTCTCGGGACTGTTCTGTATTGGATCACCACTATCGAAAATGTCCATTATACTACGATTTTTGTTTGTAGAGTTTAACTGTACAACTGCAAATATGTTAGCAGTATTTTCTGGCGATTTTTCTTTATTCATAGGCTTTACAAAATTGTCACATTTTGGAGTAGGTTTAGCTTGATAATGAGGCGCAGGATCTTTGGGAAGTGGGGGCGGCATTTCATTATCAAGTGGCAAGTGTTTTTTAGGATTAGGTTTCATAGGATTAGTATGGGGTAGATAGTTAGGATCTTTTTGCAGAGGTTCTACTGTTGGCATTATAGGGTCAATTTGTGGGGGGAACATTGATTCTTTTCGATTTTGTGGTTTCACTTGATAGCCACGCGGCCTGTAAACTGGTTCTTTAGGACTTGGTGGTTTAGCTTGGTAACTGTGAGGCAGAGGCGGCGGATCTTTTGGTAAAGGTGGTTCTGTTTTGAAAATGGGGTCATTTGGTAGTGGTGGTTGTGATATGAAAATGGGATCTTTTGATAGTGGTGGTTGTGACATGAAAACGCTATCTTTTGGTAGTGGTGGTTGTGATATGAAAATGGGATCTTTTGATAGTGGTGGTTGTGACATCAAAACGCTATCTTTTGGTAGTGGAGGTTGTGATATGAAAATGGGACCTTTTGGTAATGGTGGTTGTGATAAGAAAGCTGGATCTTTTGGCAATGGTGGTTGTTTTACTGGCACAAATACATTATTTCCACATGGTGGTTGGTGGCCAAGTGGTATTGGTTTATCAAACGGCAAGTAGTTTACTTCATTTGTTGTGAAATTTTCAGCTCTAGTTGGTATCCTGTTCTGTGCTGGGTAGTTGTATGTATTAGAAAATAAACCTCTGGTTGATTCAAAAGGTCTTTTCTGTTCATTAATCCCTGGGCTAGTATCACTTGAGACACTGTTACGTTTAGGGCCTATAGCTGTCCCATTGCCTTTGGCCCAAAATCCTTTCTTTCTGACATTGTCTCTGAACTGCTGATAATTCCTCTTGGCTGTTGCTCCAAATCTTGTCGGCACATATTCATTTGAACCTTCTACATCGCCTAACATATTCGGAGGTTTTACATTCATATTGCGTAAGTTTGGTGTATAGATATTGCCTGTGGCCAAAGGAGGCTTTTCTATTGGTGTGGCGGTACTGTAACCTTTGAATGTTTGTATGTCATTTGACACATAATTTGGGGGTTTTTCAGGTACTGTAGCTACAACGCGCTTTTTAACCTTACGACGCACTTTCCTGCCCTCTGGGAATTTACGAGACAAGAAGTTATCATCACTGTTGTATGAAACAGAGTCTGAATCTGTAACAGGTGTTGTAGGTCTGGTAGAAACTACTGAACTCTTGGTTGGAATTTGTTGAAGTTTATTTGCTTCACAGTCTGAGTTGGCAGATTTTGATCGTTGAGATGAATCAGATGAGCTTGAGCTGGACCTGCGACGAGTTGATGCAGAGTGACTTCTGGCGCGGGATCCACATCCCTCTGCTGCACTCTGAGCTGCCGAACTACCAGCTCCATGATTATCTCGCTCTATCCCAGACAACAACAGTGTCTCAGCACTAACACTTCTAGGCGACGACACAGACTTTTGTGTTCCAGCCCTTAAATCATCTTCGCTGTCAGATGTGATAAGTATCTCATCAGGATTTCTAAGTCTTTGAACAGTTTTACTTTTATTATTGTCATTATTGTTCTGCTGGTTAACATAAGGTACAGTTTCATTGGCTTGTAACCCTTTCTCGGCAGTATTTCTACTAGAATGATGGTCAATCAAACACCCTGTAGTCAAGAGTCTCTTTCTCCAACCAAATATTGTCTTGAAATCAGGAGCTGGTTTGTCGAAAACAGATTCAAATCTCTCTGTACTGATTTTGCAGTTGTTGTATGCTATCGCAAAAGCTGCTGCTTTGACTCTCTCTTCAATTGTATATGTGACTTCAAAACTTTCCGCTGGTGTTGATCCATTGAACTTGTAAACTACATCATTAGTGGATGTCACCATGTTTTCCATAACAGGGTTGTTGTAAGTCTTGAATACTGGAGATTCAGAATTTTCATGTCTAGCTCTTTTAGGTCCTGTTTCATAGCCAGAAGATGCTGTCTGCTCCCTTTCACCAGTACTAAAATGTCTTTTGCGTTGAGGATGCCCATTACTTCTGTAATTTGGAATCGAGAGATTCTGTCTTGTATTACGGTCCTGATTGGACTGTTTTGTCCTGTATGGAGGAAAGGAGACTGGAGGGACATCACACACAGAGCCATCACTTAGGCTGCCAGAAATTATATTTTTTCCTTTATTTTCTTTCTTTACGATATACGCAGGAGCTGGCATAACCATCTCCGTATTCATTCCCATCTGCGGCTTTGCTGGTGGCATATTTTGGAATACCGCTCCTTCAGTGATGCCAACCTGAAGGCAGGAAAAATTATCTCCACTTTAGTAATGATGCGGTATATAGAATCAACTCTTCTTAGCTTCAATTCCATTTATCCCTGAATATTTAGTTTGAAAGAAATGTTATAATGAAGTTTGGGTGTTAGAGAATCACAAAATATGAAAATGTTAGCGGATAGGCATAATGTGTAAAGTACACATTTGTAAAGTACGATTGTCTCAGTAAGAAATGAAAAAACAGAAAATAAGATAAAGTGCAAGGTGTCCTACCTTCTCTTCAGACTCTCTTTCATCTGGTCTGCGCTTGCGTTTCTTCCTTCCAAATTCGTCATATTCGTCGTCAGAGGAAGATTCCCTGCGGCGGTACTCTACTACGCCGCGCTCATTGTACCCGCCGCCGTAGCCGGTCCGCGCTTCCACCTATAATAAGTGCAGCACGTCAAACAAACATGCAAATAAATAGGATGCGAGAATTATGAATTTAAATAGGTACGTACTTCGCCAAATTTCGGAGCATTGCAGACATTGCAGGTCTGCCGGCGGGCCCAGTTCACATTGGCACATTTATTACATTGCCAGTCGTCCGCGTTGAACAACCCTCGCGACTTTTCCGCGGCAGACTTCCCGATTTCTGTACCAAGTTTCTTCGTGCTTGGCTTAGCCTCAGGTCTTTCTTTATTGCAACGATAACATGCACTTCTTCGTGCGAAATTGATATTTCCACAGTTTGGATCGACGCAAATCCAGTCACCGTCGTTCATTTTGTTTGTGAATAAATCACTACTCGTTTACATCAGAGACATTGCTGTAATTCAATCAAAACTGTACACTTCTACAAATGATCGAGCATCTCAAGAAGCAGGCGCGGCAAAACGTAAACAAAAGGAGACTAATAAAGAATAGCGATATTTTGCTTCACTTCAAAGTAAACCAAGCTTACTTTTGCAAGAAAAGCAATCAAGCTTCAGCAGGACGGCCATGTTGAAAAAGTAGAATGATTTTTTTTAATTCTACCCATAGAGAAAGAAAACTACATCCGCCGCTAGCATCATCATCATCAGCCAGAAGACGTCCACTGCTGAACATAGGCCTCCCCCTTTAACCTCCACACTGAACGACAGCCTACCTTTTGCATCCACTGGATGCCAGCGACTCTTACTATGTCGTCGGTCCATCTAGTGGGAGGCCTACCTACGCTGCGTCTTCCGGTTTGTGGTCTCCACTCAAGAACCTTTCTTCCCCATCGGCTATCGGTTCTCCGAGCGATGTGGCCTGCCCATTGCCACTTCAACTTGCAAATTTTAACAGCTATGTCGGTGACTTTGGTTCTTTGGCAAATATCCACCTTTCGGATTCTATCGCGCAAAGAAACTCCGAGCATAGCTCTCTCCATTGCCCGCTCTCATTGCTGTGACTCTGAGTTTTTCCAAAAGGCCAACAGTTAAGGACCACGTCTCAGTACCATATGTCATCACTGGCAACACACAATGGTCAAAGACCCTTGTCTTTAGGCACTGTGGTATCTTGGACGAGAAGATGTCACGCAATTTCCCGAACGCTGCCCATCCGAGTTGGATTCTTCGGGCGACCTCTTTACCTAAGTTGGGCTTACCTAACTGAACAATCTGTCCAAGATAGGTGCAATGGTCAACAACTTCGAGAGTATCATTCCCAACGACTACCGGCACGGGTTCAACATGGACATTGGACATGAAAGCCGCCGCTAGCATACAAAAGTTGGATTTTACCATGGATTTTACTAGTGCTAACAGACGAGACGGACTTGGTTGACGGACCACCGTCCATCCAACGTTTGTAGGACGGCGGTCCGTCAATCAAATCCATACGTCTCTTAGCACTATACTATTTCACCATTAATTATTATTGATCTGAGTATTTCACACATATACTACATTTTCATTATAATAATGACATATAATCAATACAGTATTTGAATTACTTTTCTTTATCAAACTGAATAAATATCCACCCGTTGGTTCTTCATATCGTCGTGATCATTATCGCTATTGGCGTGATTCGGAATACATAGACAATAGTTCCTTCAGAAACGGAAACCATTATGATGGAACAAATTCATCAGACAATTTTAGTCGATTTTTAATCGATTCTCTGGCTATTTGCGTCAATTTTTTTCTTTTCTTTTGAATCATTTCGAGCCCTCGCGCGCAAATTTATCTGTCAAAATTGTTTACCATGAGGTTATTTCGGTCAGATATATAGAAATCCATAAAAAAATTAGTAACACTGAGTGTATTTCAAGTGAAACGATACTGTTAACTATTATACCGGGATTATAATTCATCATTTGTGTATATTTGCTGTAAATAAGTGACCATCTAGATCAGAGTGAACTGTCAAAAAGTACGCGAATATTTTGGGGTACTGATTTTTGCATAATGTTATCACACAATGTATGAAGATGACAACATCACTTGTACGCCGAAGCGCTACGTGCTCACCGAAGTCACTAATTCCTCCAGCTATGTTTCACCGACCGCTAACCTCAAGCTCCTGACCAATGTCGCGTTACATTACCCCACGCCGCCGCCGAGCGCGGCTCAACGCAAAGAAAAGTCACTTCAGATTTTGTGCGATAGGTAAATTTACTTATATTACCCTAGTGAGGTTCTTTTTGGTAATTTTATAACTAAGCCTAAGCTTCTTTCATTGTAGATTCCTCAACCTTTATCCACTTTATGGTAATGGAACTGTGGAGATACAACTGGACAGCACTGCAGCCCGGCTAGGCGTGGAGAAGCGGCGCATGTATGACATAATCAACATACTCGAAGCCATGCAATGTGCTGTGCACAAAAGGAAAAACACATATCTGTGGCATGGCGGAACTCGGTTAAATGCTTTCTTGAAGATGCTGAAAAAACAAGGAGAGAATTTGAAACTATCAGATGTCTTGAGAGGAAGAGCTCCGAAACCACCAACACCAAAACATAAGACATTAGGAGTGCTGGCGCAGAGATTCCTAATGCTCTTCTTAGTGGAACCACCTGTAAGTTGGGAAACTTGATTGTACTGCTTAATATACATTACTAGCAGTTGGCTGTGACTGTATGCATTGTCTTCATATTAGTTCATCCCTGCCGTAAAATCCCTTCTTGGTTGGGGACTGAGTTGCCCTCGTCCGTGGGTAAGCACCTGTAAATTCAGAATCCCACACATAGTCCCTGGGGATGCTAGTCAAGTGACAACATACTGTTGGTAGGCTTCAGCCGGAGCTAGTGACCATCCACCGGACAAAGTCGTGCCACTAAGTGACCATGTTCCGGCTTGATGTCAGGTGACGCCATTAGGAAAAACGGGTTTAAACAGTTATTTCACTACTGCAAGACCGATCTGCCATGTGCAGTTACGCTGCATCGTGTAACTAGTCACGGAGGGTAGCGGGATCCGGGGTACAGTGCACCGCTGGCCGACTGCAGTTAGTAGGGTCCCAAGTAGTGAACTAGCCACTCACGAAAGGCTGCCCCGCCATCTCGCGAAAAATCCGGGGATGCGCCAACATGCCAGTCAGCGACCGGATGAAAGGGCCCGATGGATGTGTGTGGCGTATCTGGAAGCTAGTGATCTCCTCAGTAACCGGCAATACAGATTCTGCTAATACCGGTTTGGAAAACCCCCTATGGAAAGCTATGTAGACCTACCACTTTATTAAAAGGCTTGTGTTTGACTGCCAACTTGACTGATGTTAAACGATGATGTGATCTATGATGGAGCTCACTTGAATGGAAAAAACTGATTCACTTGTGATTTGAAGACACCCAGATTGTAACTACCAGGGAACACCCATTCAGGCAGTGCATTCTACAGACTAGCAGTTCACATTAAAAGTGTAATCAAAGGGCTTTGTACAGGACTCAAAATATCAACTATAAATGCATAAACCATAAGGTGTCGATTTTTCGTCCTACTCTGAAATGTCGTTGCTCCGTTGCTGGGTAAAAGAGGAAATTTAAAATTTTCAAACTACACACTTTGGCATTTAAAATACTAGTATGATTAATATATAGTATTTCCTCTTTCAGAATACACTAATAAATCTGGAGATGGCTGTGCGAGTGCTCATCGACACATCCTGTAAGAACAGAAGCAGCCTGTCTCCAGAGCAGCAAGAACGCCAGCACAAGTCCAAAGTGAGGCGGCTGTACGACATTGCCAATGTATTTATTTCTATTGGTCTCATAGAGAAGGTTTCCGGTAATTTAATATTAAAGAAACCAGTATTTAAATATGTAGGACCGTATAAACCCAAAAAGGCTGATAAGATGGTAGCTTTACCGTCTCCAATAACACCATTGACGGCATTAGATAATCAAAAAGTTGCCACATGTCATGTATTTGCCGGAAAGTCCAAACGGAAGCTGGAGTTTACGACGCCCACAACTTCCAAAGAACTGAAACTCGGCATCACCACTCCTCCTCATACCCCTTCACACAAGTGGGACGAGATCTTGCTGGTGGCAGATATGGAACTGACTAGAATTAACAATGGCGTAATGTTGTGATCTATTTTATTTAAACTTATATGGTCTTATTCAGAAACATACAATTGTCCCAATTTACTTTTAAATGTTTTGTCTCTCTATTGTTCATGACATTTTACATCTGCGAAAAGTTCACAAAGCATATATTTTAGGTAAAAACAGGAGAACTGTATGTTTTTGAATAAAAAAGGATATTAATGTATTAATTAATACAAATTTTATATACATTTTATACTTTTGTCTTCCAGGGGATTATATTCTATGAAAAATATGGACTATAAAAAAAATTAAATGAGTTCCTATATTTTAAATGTTATACAATTGTTGCTCAGAACAGAGATTTATCTTTGTCACAGACATTTTATAGCATTAGTGCAATAATTTATTTAAAAAAATGTTATTTAAAAATATCGTACACCACTATAACAAAATTCCATGTTTTGTTTTGTTGTTATAACATATTGCAATTTATTTTGATGTATAATTTCATGTAGTTTAGTTGTTTTAGAAAACAATAATTATTTATATATTTCCTAAACACTAAGTCAATGTTGCAATTTTTTTTATTTTTTCAATACTTGCAATGTTTTCAAAATGTGTCCTTGCTTATTATGTAATACGTTAATAGGCTATCGGACTGGTGTTTGATTTGTTGAAATCAACAAGCTTTGTGATACATTTAACTAAATGTAATACTAAAAATAATAAATTATTTAAATCAGCTTATAAAGTAACTGCAAAGTGAATGTCAGTGTGAAGTTTGTATGGCGTGCTTACAAGTGACTTTAGTATAGTGCGATCTCTGTCTAATCTTCGTTAATTTTGAACACATTTTAATTTTGTTTTCAGTGATCGGCTCTATTAAGAGACTTTAAAAAAAAAACTGGTAGCCTATTGCTACTCTTAGGAACTAGCTATTATTTATTATACAGAAGATACTGAAAATTAAGGGTCATAAAGAGACTACTTTCCACTATAACCGGTCCAAAATTTTTGCCACTCTGACTGCTTCAGTAGATTGTAAAAAGCTGAACGAAAATTTAATGGCACTTGCTAGGTTTTTGAATGTAACATTGTAGCTGGTAACCGATAACCAGGTTTTCAGACAACTTTTTAAATGTTATTGCAGCTATCAGACCTAAAAAACTTGGGACCTTTGTGAACTAATTGGAAGAACCAGTGGAAAGTAGTACATTATAAAATATTAGCTGGATGGAACGAAATTAGATATTCAATATATTCAGAAGCAATTGTAACAAAATTATGTTAAAAATTTAATTGTATGTTACTATTGTATATTACTTTATTACTAGCTGACCCGACAGACGTTGTCCTGTCTTAGAACTGACAAACACGCGAAGTAAAAATCGCTGTTAAGTTTTCAAATTTTCTGCGCAATTATCTTAATTTTTCTTTCCGTAAGAACCTTCTACGAAGTATTAGAAAACTTTAAAATAAAGATGAATGAAATCGGTAAAGTCTTTCTCAAGTTATGGCGTGACCAAGGTAAATAGGGATACATTTTTAAATACATAATTATATAGATTAATGATCATAGATAAATTGTAAAAGTGAATATTTTATACCATTAATACAATTTTTTTATTTCCAGATTGTATGTATTAAATTATACTTATTTTATACATAGTTATGAGTATAATAAAAAATCCAATAAAGTTGGCAACTTTCAAAGTAGTGCTAGCATAGTTAAATAACTTTGTTACGGGAATTTCGTCATTATAACAGTGGGCGAAGTACGAATTTTCGCTACGTAAAATACGTATCGAATTCCATACAAATTACAATTTAAAAATTTGTATGAATTGTATGAAATTTGATACGCACTATCTATAAAAAATTTCTACCGGCCAAGCCCATTAAAATACCTAAAAAGACAACCTTGGAAATTTTGCTGTATAAATAATACTAAATTGTATATAATACGATAATACTGATGATTCTCAGTTTTTGAGTATTTCATTGTCGGTTCTTCAGCTTTAAAACCTCGGTTTATGTCTTTGATGAGGATGCTTGACAGCTCCGCCAAATGTTGTGATCTCTACTGACAGCTCTAACATTATCTTCATCATTTCAATATATAAGATTTTTTTATATAGATGCCATACGTACACAAGATATTGTCACTTTGACTAAAAACGGACAATAAAACTAGACCTGTGAAATACATGTTTTTTTTAGTAGGGCTGAATTGCCTTCTACGCTGATATACTTTGTTCCCAAAATTAATTCTGAACATTTGTACTCGTGTGATTATATCGTTTGATTTATTGCCCCTGGGAGGAGAATTGACTGACAAAAACATATTTTCACTTGACAACATACTTTATGAATTTGCATATTAATATGTTATCCCATATTTTTAACAAATAATATTATTTAACCTGAGTTATGATTAACATAGTGTAGTCAAGTTTGTTTGACTTTAGATTAGTTATGTATTTTATAAAAAGTTGCTTTTATTTTCTATTGTTTTTAAGCTATAGATATATTAAACAAAATGAATTGTTTAACCAACTTTCTGTTGTTTCACTTATACTTAATTTTATCCTATTTAGTACCCATCCTATCCCTTAGGCTTAGCAGTTGTAAAATAAAACTAGTAAATGAATTTAAATATTTTATCGAATATATTAAAAAATAAGTATTTACATTAATATTCTTTTAGACTTTTATGCAATAAATAGTAATAATTTGAACATTAAAATTAAAAATCCAAGTAAATTTCCTATTAAAAAAATACACAGGTACATAGTTGTCAGTTTTTTTATTTGAATATTACTAAAACAAAATACTTTAAACTTTTATTTACAATAACATAAAACAAATTATAGTAAAATAGTATGTATATTCTAAGTATATTTTTTTACAATTGAACTTCACATTTACAAATGAGATTATAAATCAATAAAAATCTCAAATAAAACTGTTAATGATTTATACTAAAACGAAAATAAGGAACCAATAAATCTAATTCCTATTGTTTTACATTACACTAATAATTCATTACTTTAAATATCCGATCACAATCAATGTCACAGCACACACATCATCAGCACGGGGCATCCCTCGCCACATCAACTCACCATCAAAAGAATGCAGGCTCGTCACCGGAGCCGCTCAGCACCTCCGTGGTGGCGGAGAAATGCGGAGACCACAGGCGGTCTGCGCGCCATCTCTAGTCGAACTGAATACGGTGACTGCGAATTGACCACGAACCACAAGCGGTTAACTGACTTTTCCGCGGCGAAGCTGATTAGTATGTGTTGCAGTGTGGAGTTTCATAAAAAGAATACTAATCAGGTCGATCTGGTGCCGAGCTGATATGTGCTGTGACCTTTAATTTTGATAATAATTGCCTCATCAACAGCCAGAAGACGTCCACTGCTGAACATAGGCCTCCCCCTTAGATTTCCACACTCAACGATGCATCTTCATCCACTGATTGCCCACGACTCTCACGATATCGTCGGTCTATCTAATGGGAAGCCTATATACCTACGCTACGTCTTCCGGTTCGTGGTCTCCACTCAAGAACCTTTCTTCCCCATCCATTTTCAGTTCTTCGAGCGGTGTGGTCTGCCCATTGCTACTTCAACTTGCAAATTTTAATAGCCATGTCGGTGACTCTGGTTCTTCGGCGAATATCCTCGTTACGGATTCTATCGCGCAAAGAAACTCCGAACATAGCTCTCTCCATTGCCCGCTGTAAGACTGAGTTTTTCTAAAAGGCCAGATCAGTTCAATACCGGCAAGACACAACAATTGCCTTGGGCCTTGCCTTATAATAAAAATGTCATAATATAATAAAATAAGTTAGTATGTTTAACTATTTTAGTATTTATCTACCACAAATCTTAGGTTTTATAATAAATATAGCAGTACCAGAGCAAGGGAAACTAACCCTTGCTATCTTGCCTTGTTACAATAAAAGCAACCATGAACTAACCTAGGATTATGGGAGTGACGACCATGTCGATATAACGATATAAATTTTTTAATTAATTAGTGGTCCACCTAAGTCATAGACCCCCCCCCCCCCCGGATCCGCCCTGGAACTAGATTGTACTGTAATATTTGAAAATATTTAGGAGTTGGTCCAGGATTCCCTGCTGTTATAATACATTTCGAGTATCTGCTCAGGCGTCAGACACCCAGCCGCCGGCGGCAGGTATAGCGGCAGCTCTTGTCAAACTTGCTCGATCATTGGGAACTGCTCAGGGTTCTCGGAGGGTGGCAGGGCTTCGGCGTCGAAGAAACTCGCGTGGAGTGCTACCACAGTCACTGTCGCGCCTGGAATCGTACGAAAATGTCTAAGATTTTGAAAATTACACTCTTTTTGCTTTTAAGGGTTCCGTACGTAAAAGGTGTAAACGGGACCCTATTATCATCCATCCTACATTTTAACGACTGTATCTTTAGTTCTAAATTTGGCCGTGTTTTGGCCGTGTTCTAAATTAATTTATATGGATGTAAATATGGAATAAACTTAATTTTTATTTTATTTGTTGGAACTATAATATTGAGTCATTTGAATTTTTCACAGAATATGTAAAGTTACAACGGATTAACTAAGAAATAATAAAAAAAGGCAAAAAGTAAAAACTAAAGGGTCCCCATACAAACAGACTTATTTTTGTGTTTGGTCTAGTTTAAAAACGGTAATACTTACAAGCGTCAAACTAGCCATGATTATAGTACAAAACAGTAGTACATGATTATAGTACTCTAAAATAAAAGAATAAATACTGGCCAAGAGCGAGTCGGTGACAAATTTCGTTAAGCAACGTCGGGCGCGGTCGGTACTTGGATGGGTAACTACCTGGGCGTGATGTTGTCTTTTTGCACTACTTTTTTGTACTTTAATAGTTAACAATTTATGTAGCTTATCGTGTTTGAGAAATCAGCTAAATTAAAAAAGGTAATTTTATTTCATATTAAGTTTTTGTATTTTATGTGGTGTGGTGGTCGCACTTGGCCGGTTTATTTTAATACCGGCAAACATAGCAGGATAAAGTAACAAGGTATAAAGTAAACATAATGCTTTGTGGTCATAACAGTTCCATCTAACAAACGAAACAGCTGTAATTGTATGTTTCGTCACGTCATTTAAACAAGAAATTCTTGCATTTCTAACGTCATTTGTTTTTCACTCGATCGTAGATTGTGAATAACACGGGGTTTATGTTATAGGTTATTAAATTCAAAAAGGCACGTCAAGCCAAATGGACCTCAATTTATACATAGCTAATTTTATTTGTCAGCGGGATGCATAGATGTATGAGAGGGTGAGCTTAACACAGTTCAAGTTAAGCTGGTAAAAATAACTAGAAAGTCCTTTCTTTTTTTGACACATTTAGGTATATTAGCACTTTTACACTAATAATGTAATCAAATCATGGAAATAGTATTTTAACTACTGGTCGTATCGATTTGAAACTTGGCAAGTATATGTAATTTGAAAAAAAAAAAAACAATAATTTAGTACCATCTTACAGGTCTGATGAGGCCAAGAGGACAGTGGAACTCTTAAATGATGTGATGTGAATCATACTGACAGAGCGAGCCATCTAGCGGGAAGTCGCTTAACATCATGCCGCATCGCAGCACCGACCTCCTCTTCCGTCTCTATCTATGGTCTCTATTCACTTCCCTTGTCCCCTTTGTCTTCATGTCACCTGCGCGCGCTTGAGTCACATAAGCGTGTTTTTAAAACTATAATAATTTGTAGCATAGATACCTAAAACCCAGAAGAGAACTGCGCCTGCGCCAGCCAGCCAGCAAATCGCCATAGACCCGGCTGCCGCCACCGCATACTGCTGCGTTTTCGTCAACTCCCAGCCACCAATCTAATAGGAATAATGAAGTAAGAACACCGATAGAAACTCCAGTATAGTAGGGTAAGGCAAACCTCACAAAGAATTTTTTAAAGCAGTTTTTTTTTTTTTTGGAGAAGTCCGAAATATAGTCTGAATCAAACTATAGGGGAAAGCGACTTACCCGCGGCTGAAAAACATTTTATATTGATTAAAAATAATTGATGATAAATGGTTAATAACCAAGTGATGTTCAGAAACCAACCTTCCACGTGTTTGGTCCAGACGTCAGTTTTCTATATCCGAAGAAGCTGGCTACCATTGCAATTAGCAGAAGTGGTGTTGTAATGCTGCAAGGAAGGCAACCACAGAGTTTTATTTGTTTTTAGGGTTCCGTACCCAAAGGGTGCAAACGGGATTCTATTACTAAGCCTACGCTGTCTGTCTGTCTGTCTGTCCGTCCGTCGGTCCTACCTTTAACGGTTGTATCTTTCGAACTGTAATAGACAGCCAGTTGAAATTTTCACAGAATATGTAATGTTACGGCGGCGGATCAACTAAGAAATAATAATAAAGTCAAAAAGTAAAGGGCCCATACCACAAACGTATTTTTGTATTTGCCCTTGTTCAAAATCGGTAATACGTACAAGCGTCAAACTTGGCATGATTATAGTACATTATTTAAAGTAAAACAACAAATAATTAATACTGGCCAAGTGTGAGTCGGTGACAAATTTTTATTCACCACCGGTTCTCGTACGATCACCGAGGTTAAGCAACGTCGGGTGCGATCGGTACTTGGATGGGTGACTGCCTGGGCATGATGTCTTTTTGCACAACTTTTTTGTTTTTTAGTAGTTAACAATTTATGATGTGATACGGAACCCTCAGTGCGCGAGCCCTACTCGCACTTGGCCGCTTTTATTTTGTTGACAGGCCTCCTATTGGTATTATATGCGATCAACACCAGGGCCATCACAGATATGTTGCTAATGTTTAAATAATTTTTTTGGTGTCTTTCTCAAAATTATCTTGTACTAACAGGAAAGCAATATGACTACTTAAAATTAATATTTTAGTTATTTTAACACTTTCCATACAAATGAGTAAAAACCACAGATCCATATCTAAGTAGACTTCACAAGCGGTAAAAACTGTATGAAAACGAAGGGTGTTTTGTCATTCTGTCGGCCAACTCTAATTGCGGTATTCTTACAACTCAGTATTGCAAAATTACCCATTTTTGTTTCAAACTGACACGTGTTGTCATGGCACCGATTGAGCAGACTGGTTTTAGCCGGACTCAATTACGACTCAACATGCAAGGTAGGTTTACTTGGGTATAGGTCAGTTGTAAAAACACTCGTCGGATTTTGATAAAATTTGCTACCATGAAAAAAAACATATTGGCAACATGAATATTTAATGTTTTACCTTTTTTAAACCCTAATTTTTATTATTCTACTTTTTTTTTCAACAGTCAATGTGAGAATTAGTTTCATGTGTAATATGTGTGTGCTTTTATAATACTTACAGACAGTATGCAAATAAACCTAAGAAAACTATCAGATAATTGGCTTGAAAGTACTCCACATTACGGTAGAATCTTCTTGAGAGTCTCGGCAATGATGGAGGTGCCTGAAAGAGGAAACTTTATTTTACTACATAATTATTATAAATGAAATATATGTATTTTTGATTAGTAGTTAAACCGTAAACCAGTAGTGGCTGGCAAACATCTTAAAAAAGTGCAGTATTGCTGATTTTCATTATTCATTTTGTTTCATGGTAAAAGTTGTTCATAATGATGAGTACAAAGGGTTAAGGGTAAAGAAGCTAAGACAGACGTTCAAATATATACTATACATATACCAGAAAAACATTACTCTGGCCAGTCAGGTAAAAAAATATGCGGAATATACAATGTTTTTAAATAACCTTAAAATTATCTGTAGCTACAAATTGAGTCCATGATCTGCGAGTTGAGAGCATACTCATGAAGAGAGCAGGTGCCGCGCCGCTGCGAACATGCTGCATCAACCTTTAATAATAATAGGAACAATTCTTACTTAGTTATACTTAGTTAATAGTATCAAGGAAGATAGACTAAGAGGAAAGACAATAGCGGAACATTAGAGTATAGCTCGGAAATTTGCCTAAAAATGGTATAAACTTTTAACGCGAAACTTTGAAATGTTGCGAAAATTAACTGCGATACTGCGGTAATTTGTAGAACCCTTTCGTACGCTATCTGACTGGAGTGCTTACGGAAGTTCGAGACAACCTATAGCACGGTCAAATCGCAGCGCCATCTAAGTTTGTACTGCTTTTAGGCAAATTTCCTAGCTACGCTCTAATGTTCCGCTATTATCTTTCCTCTTAGTCTATCTTCCTTGATAGTATTAAGGTTTGTGTTAAGGACTGACCTGTATCATTTGAACGTAAAATAAATGTTACAAAGCAAGTATTCACATAATCAGTACAAGGAGCCGAGCCGCTTGCCATTGAGATTAATCAGATGCCGTAACATAAAACCATGTTGCGAATGTTACGTTACGATTAAATCGTTATGTCAGTCCCCAGCGTTAAATCCAATATAGTGTTACAAGAAATAGTGGTACCTACTAAGGATAAGTCATTGTTGTCATAATTATGGACAACTTTGACTATGGGACCATACCAGAAAATAAAGAAAATCTCCTGTTTTCATACTCAACAAAATGTTTGGCTTTTTAAATTTCAAGGTTGGTTCCATGGTAAAAGTTGTTCATAATGACAAGTACAATGATTTCCTTTCAGCATAATACCACTGCTCTGAATAACTCTGTATATTAACAAAAAACCAAGCAAGCATTTTAATAATAATCAATTTTTTAAACGAAGGCTAGTCATTTCAAACAAGTTTAACAGCATACTTTTCTTATAGAATTTGATTTAGACAACGCTATTATTCATTCATTTTAGCCTTTGATTAGTTGATACCCCATGTGGTGCTTTGTTCTGGCGACGTTTTCTTGTAAAATATTGTTTGCTCAGAAAGCTCAGAAGCTCAGTCAGAGACAGAAGTCACGAGTCTCCGAAAGACATCTGTTTCAATTATTATGACTATTTAATTCTATGCATTGATTTTATGATACTAATATCAACAACGGTGGCAATAAAACATTTATCGTAGATGAAAGCGCAAACAAATCAAGCGTATGAAACACCACGTAGCGTAAAATTTCTATTAAACTTACAATTCCATATTATTCACATACTTTTGAAAACCTTTCTTTTCAGTTGTTGCATTTATCTCTCCTGACAAATCAATGTTAACGTTTTCGCTCATTTTGAAATCTTATTAGTTTATTTGCGCAGCTTACTGTTTTACCAAGATTCACAATAAAATTAAACGCAAGACAACACATCAACACAACACAGAACCAAACACATAGAGTCACAGATTAGTATATGTAGCCATAGAGTAATACTTGGTAATTAATCTTTGATAAGAGCCTCTTGTAAAGTCCTCACCACTTTACAGGGGCATGAGTTTGACTTGACCATGACTTACTTAGCTTGACTCTGACTGTGACTATGACTTGTTTGACGCTATTAAGACTATACAAAATAATGTACAGGCAGTATGGCCTTAAAGACTTTAGCCTGCCCGATGGGCGAATATATGTGCTCTGTAATCATTATTCATTTTGCTTCATGTTTCGTTGATTTCTTGATTTCTTTCAGTTTTCTTGTATTATGAGAATTTAGATACTTTATGCGCAACGAATTCAGTAGTACGCAAAGAGAATACAATAGGCATCTGTAATGATTACAAAGTTTAGTTTTTTTCTATTTGTTACATTGACGGCGTCTATAGAAGTAGATTTTCTAGTTACGAACACCACAAGCGGACACCTATTTCATGGTTTGTAATTTATTTGTAATTTGTCTATTGGTCTCCTATACTATTAATGATTGAAGTCATTGGTATTTTAGAGGTTTCAGAAATCGTGTTGTGCCGCAGCTGCGGCAATGATATCACATATTCTAGCAGCATAATAACGAAGATCAGTCAGTCTTCTCAATATTCCTACTACGATTATGTTTTCAACAAAGATGAAGTTTTAATTCAGGTGGTAATGAGTGACTTGTTTCTCCCTTATCCCTTGATAACCACAAGTCATTCAAATTGTATGGGTATTCCAGAGGTAACTTAAATGCATTCTGATTTTATTATTTTGGAAAAAACCATCTACCCACTATTCAAGGTTATAAATTTTCAGTGGGAAGTAGCTGACTCTTGGTATCCTGGTTATCGTTGGAAGGCGTGCGTTTGCCCGGATTGTGGAGCTTTAGTCGGTTGGGCATTTGAGCCTATAAATCCTAATTTTGTTGATAAACCTGAAACATTTTTTGGCCTGATCTTACCGAGCCTGGTTGGAGAGTCTTGTAAATATATTTTATTTCGGTGACAGGGTTTCTGTGTGATCTTCAGTGGTGAAGTTGTTGTCTCGTTAATGACCTTACAGTTGTGTTAATAAATAAGGGTTTGTGTTTGTCTTGTGTGACGTCAGTGGGGAAGTTGTTGTCTTTAAATATTTAAAGATTGTCATTGGCGGTGAGTCTGTTATACCACTCACTAAACTAAACCAATCTGACAGGACTAAAATTATCTACCTCTCGTTTCATTTTAATATGTGAGAGAAGGATGACAACAATTTTAATTTTAATTAGCTTCTGGATCTATCAAGATTGTTATATATTTTTAAGGCTGTTGGTCTTCCTTTGAAATAAAAATAAAATAAATAAATAAAATAAATTTTAGAGCTGTTTAGAGTACATCAGAATCGATGCCAATGTGTGCTTACAGCATGTCACATTCCTAAGTACTGGTTTATTACTGTCTGCCCCCGCAGAGGTGGTTGACTATAGGGACCAGGTTCTGCCCTCAGTATCAACTGGTGGCAAACGATAACTCTTATATGGCAATAGCTGTAACATAAATATATATTACTGTGTGCCTCAATTTTTCATATATGGGGGACGATGATCAGTAGTTGCCACCACGTGGGGATAATTTGTAGGAGCAGACGGTAATAAACCAAAGTACTTGATGACCATTTTGTGTAAATTATTCATACGAGAGAGTGAGAAAAGTTCATCACAGGAATGTAAATTTAAAATAGAAATATCTCCACATGTTTTGTAATGAGGTTATGCCCTACTCATTTCATTTCACTATTATCATGCCGCTGATTATAACTTTGATTTCATTTTTTGTTGATAAGAAACTCCAGTGCTGTTGCTTCTGAAGTGATATCAAATTACCAATGTATCGACAATATAAGTACACTATACTCAATCCCCAAGTTTTTTGGCTATGACAGCACTAAACATACAATAAACATTTGAAATGCTGAATTAAACATTTCAAATAGCTTTTTACTTGTCGCCTGCCAGCTAAAATAAACAGAATGAAAATATTTTATTTTAATATTCTACTGTAGTACATTGACACTATATTGGTATGCAAAACAATCCATTTTAATATAGAAGCAGAGCTTATGTGTCTGTGTGTTTTTATCGTTTAATGTACTTCTTTTTTAATTGGGCAAGTGCATAACGAACTAGTCATCAAATATTATATATTTGATATATATTATATTGTGCCAATCTTGTTTGTCGTGCTATGTTTTTTTAAATTTGTACTGTTATGGTATAGTGTTAGTGTTAGCTTGTATTTTGTTTAGTTAAGGTGGTACGTTTCACCTATGGCGGGAAATTCAAATTTCAGTTTTCTTGTCCTTGTAGCTAGGCTGGCTAATTATTGTAAACAATCATGCATGATGTTTGCGCAAATTGATTATTATACTTTACAAAATCAATTAAAGCTATTTATCTCTAATGCACTTTATTACAACAAACAACAAATTTTTGCTGTTTCAAACGGTTTATTGACAAATGTAAGCAATATGGTGCGTTACTGTTAAATAGCTGTTCATAATAATGTAAAGAACAACCAACGATTTGCGCAAACACTGTGTCATTTTAAAATAATTACCAAGCCTAGCTACAAAGACAAAAAATCTGTTTGAAATTTGAATTTCCTGCCATAGGTACAACCTTAATAAAGGCACTTGCTTTATTTAAAAAAAATAGGAAAAAAAATTATTTTTACTTGCCTACTGTTAATTATTTGGGTTAAATAGAAGGCTCATTCCGAATGATGCTAACATCACTGACGAGATCAAATGCACAAATAAATATTCGTGTTGTTGGTTCTTATTAGACTGTAGGCGTGAAGGCAGCGCACGCACTTGAATCATGCAATTATTTGTTTGTCCTACCCTCATAATCTACAATTTGTTACAAGATACCAATTGTTACATGTTTCTTATTTCCAGTTGTAAATTCCTTGGCAATTTCTCCTGCAATTCAATCAGTCTAAAACCATGACAGCTGCAGTGTCATTGTCATCAGAAGATAAGGAGTATCTGGCGCAGTGCGAGGAACAATTTAAGGATCGCTACACTGAGAATGATGATGAGTTTATGAAGGTTCACAATGCTGAGCCACCAACACCACCAATCATGGAGACTTGGTGGGTGTCTCAGAACTCGGGACGGAGAAACGACCGTCGCTTCAACAGACGCAGCCACCCTTATGAACGACAAAATGACAAAAGATCAGGGGGGTACAACAACGAATATGATAATGACAAAGGACACGGACACCGACATCGTAGATACTAACTTCTAATTATTATTGTTTCCTAAGAATAATAAATGAAATAAATTGTCTTTCTCAAAAGAATATATTCTCAATTATTATGGCTTGATTTACATTATAACAACTTAGAATTACATAATAAATCACCAATAAAGTAATGCAGCTACAGCAATCGTAAGATCGAAACCATAACATAATAAATAAATATTATCAATTCTCACTGCTACTCAACAAGTCTAATTGATTACAAATTTATAACAATAATTATGCTGATAATTTAAAACCTAATATCTTCTGAATGTATATTAAACAATAACAATGTCAAAATGACTTATACAGACACATGCTATAATTTATCGCTCTGAACATTTAGGGCCTTTGAGAAGGTATGTCTGTAAATATCTATTTCATCGTAAGCCTTTTGCGTGAGCGTTCCATAATATGTATGAATATGTTCTCTAATCTCATATAATAGGAATATGTACAGTGTTATAAAAATTAAATAAGTCAATTCTGCAAGAGTTGCAGTGACATAAGTATCGCAGTGATCACGCTCTGCTGACAAATAAATAGACCAGATATCATGCTAACAATTACTAAGCACAATGACCATTACATTCATGAAGCTTTCTAAGATAATTATTAAAGATTTACTATTTTTATTAATATTATGTCGGCTACTGATCTCTGTATTGAAGCATCACATCACAAAAATATTTTATTACTGAATAAACATTTGATATTTCATACTTTCTCACATAGATTTTACTCTGTAGTAATAATTATTCTGTAGGATTTGAGGACGAAACGAATAGAACACGGTAGCTACGATTATTTGTGATATCACTTCATTACATTACAGAAACAACAAAATGCAACCATATTAATCAAATCACAGTGAAAGTGTAACATTAATTATGCTCACTAACTTAATATTATGACTCAATACATTCATTCAACATAACATACAAAATCTACTTCACAAAACATAAATAGTTATTACATTTTACATAGTGATACGTCACCGGCCCCTGCGGGTATATTCAGATGAGTATATCGTGAAGGCGCTTGCGTTCGGCGACTCCTGCGCCAGACGTCGCCGAATGTCGCACAGCCTCTGTCGGCGGACAACCATAGCTAGATACGCCCTCACTGGGCGTCTACACGTAACATTCGTTACATATAAATCTCTACATAACATTATACATCAACTCCCCTCATTCGTAAAATGTTTCAAAGTCCCATAAAATGTATTTCAAAGTCAAAATTCGCTCGTTAAGCACCACACATGAAAGTGGGACAAATACACTAGCAGTCGAATGTTTGTAGGACTCTTTACCTTTTAAAACTCTTTACCAATAACAGGGATGATGTTATTTAATTGTTACAAATATGTATTTAATTTCCTTAACAACAATGCACAATATTACTTGTATGAATTGACACGTGATCATGATGCGAGGGGCGGGCCGGGAGCTCTCGCCGCCGCCGCCTCTACTTCACTTACATACGAACGACAATTGACTAGGATTAATGCACTCGCTCGGCGGAGGCCGCGGGGGCCCGGCGCCCGGCTCCAACACGCCCCTAAATTCGGAGAAGACGAAACATTGGTCAGAATTCAGTACGTTTGACTAGAGATGCGCGCGGACGCCTCGCCGCGTCTCACGGAGCCGTAAAGTACAAAATTTTCAGACTCATCGGTACTAAAGTCGTAAACGTCGACTTGTAAAAGTGTCAAATCTTCATAGCAAATTTCATAAGATAATCTAAAGCTTAGTTTGTCGCCTGAGAGTGTCGCAGGGGAGCGTGTTTGTGGCGGGCGGCGCGGGGCACGGGAGGGGCCACGCGCCTCAGATGAAGGTCCAGCACTCCATGATCTTGACGATGAAGTCCTCGCGCGTGGTTAGTGGCTCGTTGCCGTACGTCGTGCAGCGCTGCGTGCGCCCCAGGTACAGGTCGCCGTCCAGCCATATACCAAATTTACCGCTGGAACGAAAACAACACGTCAGCCTCTCATCAACTCGTACAAAACGAGACACATGAATTACGATTACGACTCCAAGATCTTGACACGCCATATCCAGCCCTCGTTATGTAAACTCCGTGAGGTTTTCTCTTTAAATCGCTTTTATATTATCAACAGTTTACATAATTAGAAAACAAAGGCGTACTCACTCTCCCGCGCCAATTGATATGTTGTCGGTGCTGCCTCGTATGAAATACATGTTGTCACCGGTCCAACCCCAGTGCTTAAATTTCGTCTTCACGGGAAGTTGATCTGAAACGTGACAACACAGATTAATTATATATAAGTACCAATAATTCTTCTATACTTCATTCGTCTCGAAAGTATTAATACCTTGGGCCAACGACGCCTTAAAATTAATCCCGCTCGAAGGACCAATAACCTGCTCAACTCTCAAGCTTATCAACAGTAAAAAGCTACCCACCTTCCTTCTCGTTCTTGTGTTCATCCTGGTCCGTGTGGTCGCGCCGTTGGTCATCGGGCGACCGCTGGAACGAGAACAGCAGCGACTCGCCCGTGCCGTAGAAATGTTCCGAGGGGTGCAGCGCACATGACGTCAGAGCGCCGAATACCTGCAATATAAGCACACATAACATTAATAAAAAAACAATTCTATATTGGCGGAGTAATCGCGAAACAAACATACAAAAAAAAAAAAAAACAGGTGAATTGATAACCTCCTGAAGTCGGTTAAAAATGGATATGTACCATATCGCAGATCAAATTTAGACAAACATAATCTTACAAGCAACTCCATCAATGGTAAGCGGTCAGTTCTATTCAATCATCGTCCGAGTCATTAGTGAGACGAAGTGTCGTCGATCAGGCGAGTCGCAGAGTGGTACCTGCGGGGACTGAGGGGGTTGATTCTTGAGCGAAGAGATTAGTGACACTGTGTAGCAGTAGCAACTATATTCTGCTGCTGCCACTGTTGGTCTGATAAATTCTTCACATTGGCTGAGTGGCCCTTGTCTGTTCATAAGCCCTATCGCCTCCGAAGTGTAGTGTAATGTACTTACGTTATTATCAGTGTCCTGAATGACGAGCAGAACGGGGGTGTCGACCCGCTGCATCTTGCGATACATGGAGGCGAGAGAGAACCCGTGCTGGCTGGTGCTGAACGCGAGCTGCCACATGTAACCCTGCGCACGCGCCGGCAGCACGCCGCACAACTTCTCTCTGTAACACAACAACGATGAACAGTGAGCAGTGTTGCAAACACACGATATTTTCTATAATTTATGTAAACCGAATTAAAGGGCAATTGTTCACAGTCAAATTATGCCTTCTACTTCGAGACCCAAATGGCTAATGGCTTCCTGGGGCCTTACGGACAGCTGCTATTACAGGCACCTAATCCGCTCAGTTGCACACCGCAAACCGTATCTGGGCGCGATAAGGTTTGCGGTCGCGTGATTTTCCAACTGAGCGGATTAGGTGCCTGTAATAGCAGTTATCCGTAAGGCCCCAGTCTCCGCTTTTCATAAATTATCGATTGTGTTGTATAGATTTGTAGTCTGAATAACTAGGTTTAACATCAGCTTGTCACAATATAGGTACAGCGTAATTTAATTAACTACTGATAAATGGTAAAGAAGGAAACAATAAATCGATCTAATAGAATTAATAAATGGGATTAAATCCGACTAGCCAAACAGTTTATCCAAAGCCTCCAAACAAAAAAATCGGCAAAACACGTGGATTGAGTACAATGTTGTAAATTAGCTGTCAGATTGGCTGCAATTGAGCTTAGTTTTTCCTTTTGCCTATAGTTGATTTCCGATTCGCATGGACTTTGACTTGACATGCTCTACTTTTCTATACTTACCTATACTATTCATGCACCTAGAATGCTAAAATCAGTAGGTAGATGGTAGATAGGTACCTACAGATAAAAAAAGTAATGTAACAGCTTGTTGTTAATGTTCGTGCGTATGTAATTTGTAGTGCGAACAATAAAGATATCTAAATAGATCTATTCTAAATTATTTAAACCGGTTACACTCTCGATTTTGATTTATAATAATAAAAAGCACGACAATAATATATAATGAATCCTCACGCGAGTTTTGATGAAAAGATCTATTCTCCACAACCTTACCACGGTAAATATCCCGTAAATAATCATGTAACTTGAGATCTATTCTATATTTAAAAAAAAGTTTGCCTATCTTGTATCTATGGAGAAATCGGAAAGCTCATAATTATCCGATGAGATCAGTTACTGTGTGTCTGTGCTGCTCTGTGACTTGTTGCAGAGCGGGATGGATGGGTATGATCACGTCTGCGTCGCTCGTCGCCTGCATGTATAATTTTTTGTATACAAAATGTAGTTGTATTTTTGTTTTTGGTGATTGTAAATTTAGTTTAAGGTATGATGGGACTGACGTGCCATTGCTGGCAAAAGTCCCCAAAATAAATAAAGAATAAAAAAAAAAAAAAGGATCAGTTACTAAAGTAAAATTAAATCTTTCTTTACTATAGAGCTAAGTCTTGATTCCACTTTTCGATTATCATAAATGTCACAGGGGGGAGGATTATCCCGGATTATTATTATCAGTAAGTGTTATGTTTTATAGCACGTCATAGGCTGACGTTGCGTCGGGTAAAAGGTGTCATCACATTGATATAAATGCGCCCATTCCGGTACTTTCTGGCTTTATTTCCAACATAATATAAAGGCTTTCAATATCAACCGCATATACGGTAACTCGGTTTGAATACCTTTAATTTAAAGGATTAACAATATCACATTATCAATGACGTCGCCATCGCACTTTATTTCTGACTAGCAGCGCCCCGTAGTTTCACCCGCTCTCCTACAAGAATCGTATCTTTTATTTATTGAAAAGGCTAAGTAGTCTACGTATGTATATCCAGAGTATAAGCTACCCTATACCAAATTTCATGCAAATCCGTTTAGCCGTTACGGAGTTAAGTGGGAACAAATACACATCACAAAATTTCACATTTATAATAATATTAGATTGAGAAACAATTCATCGTCGAATTGCCCGAAATATGTAATCGTGCAACTCTTCGTGCTCAAGTATCGTGTCACAGATTAGAATGCAACTCCCTGCCGTCCTCATTGTTTCCTGAGAACTACAATCTAGACATCTTCAAGGCTAGAGTGAATAGATTTCTTCTAGATCAACGTGTTCCATCCTCGGCCGCAACGTCGCTTACCACCAGGCGAGTTGGTGGCCGAACGTAAATAATAGTCTATTTAAAAAAAATGGGACGTACCTGTGTTCCATTGTGAATATCTCCGAGGTCCCGATGAGGTCCGGCGGCGAAAATTCCATGTCCACTGAGGCGCCGGAAGAATAGAGTGCGCGTCGCAACTCATCGCTCATCGACAGCACCTGTTTCAAAACATGATATTAAGCTCTTATTCGATCGGCACTACTGTCTACAGGCTACAGACTATGTGGACTCAGGTGCCTCGGAATAATGACGAAACTACATTGCGAAGTTTTGTTTTCTTATTGGACCGCACACGTGGTCTGCGGAAGTAGAAAAACAGTTCGTGTCTTTGTGGCCGGCAAGGATTTAGAGCTGTATAAAGGTTACGCGCGGAAAGGGCGAATTAAGCCAAAATGGGTCCATATTAGCCATCATTATGAAAAAATATATTAGAAGAGCTGGTATTTTTTCGCGTCTTCAGCGTTGGTTCCGTAGTAAACGTCCCATAGTGGCGTTGTTCATAATGATACTAATATTATAAATGTGAAAAGTTTGTTGGTTTGTTTGTTCCTCTTTCACGCAGCAACATATCTACGGATTGACCTGATTTTTTGCATGGGTATAGTTCAAGGGCTGGAGAGTGACATAGGCTTTCATCACTACGCGGGTGAAACCGCGGGGCGCGCTAGTGATGAATATAACGGACCTCTTTTGGTTTGGGTTTAGGCTTTAATGGACCCTTTCCGCGTAACTCTGTATATCTGCTCTGAGTTCTTGCTAGCAGTAGATAAAAAATATAATTTAGAGCTAATTTAGGTACACTTTTAAGCTCTACCTACATTACGAAAATATTACTAAGCACGAAAGGTTGTTTAACATTATTAGTAGGTAATAAAATTCTAAAAACATTGTATTTTAATTTCTGAAATAGAAGAATTTTTCTGTGTTACGTTAATCCGATAATAACAAAGGAACAGTTTATAAATAGTAATTCACCTTTAAAACTCATGTATAGTGTATAATAAGAGACTGATTAAGATATAATTTTGATTTAGAATGATAATTTCTAAGCTCGTCGAGCCATTACAAGGAAAAACAAGAAATACGGCAATCAGTAGCGAAAGCGTTGCGAATTTTTCCCAGCTTTGTTCGTAGATAGTAAAATGTATCACGGCTATTATGGGTTTTTAATTAGCTTGCTTTGTATTAAAATCGTACACTTCTAGTATCTTTGGATGAAGATAAAGAGATATAACACAAAAAAGACATTAAAAAATCCCGATAATAACATAATTATTTATTTAGCCAACCGACTACGATATTAGTAAAATACGCAATTTCAAATTTTCTACTTATTTTGATTTAAAAACCAAACTACTGAACCGATTTTGATGAAATGTCTATGGCACCATCTGGGAAATAAGGGATATATCAGTATATATTCTTTCAAATAAAAAAAAGAATTTTTCAAATCGGTTCTAAGGTAACAAACATTTAAAAAAACTAACTGAGAACCCCCTCCATTTTTGAAATCGGTAAAAAATGTGTATGGTTAAAAAGGTTAGTGGGCATTGATTAGCTTGCGTACCTATCTTTTTATTTCTTTATACTTCTGGATAAATTCACTACGTATTTAATGTAGGAAAATAACCAAATATGGTAGCGGAAGTTTAAGATAATGAAAATACATATAGCAATATCTACTTCCTAATGGGTCATTAATGACTTATTTTTTTTTCTTTAATAGAACTTGCCAGCTACAACTCGATTTAGCTATTATTTGTTAAAGTATATAGGTACTTAGTAGGAACGAATTAGGAATAAAATAAAACTTATAAAAAAATAAAAAAATACTTTTTCGTATTCTTCTCAGTAAACCCTTTCATTTTGATGCCCATATCACGATGTGAACATTTTGTCCGCCATCTTTATGCGTCCGCCACATTGAATTTATAATCTAGGACCAAAGTGCTTGGGAAGACAAATCCAATGAACCCAAACCCGACGGGGTTACGTCGTTTCGTTTAGGAGTTCCTATGGCCACCTTCTGGCTCCATCATCAGACCAGGTCGGAAGGTAACATAACATTGCATTGTCACGGAACTTACATAAGTATGCCAAATTTCAGCTCAATCGGTTGAAGATATCTGCTTCAAAATTTAGTTGCAAGATTCCACCCTGACAAACATAGTTATATACATATATACATACATACATACATTGCAAGTTAAATAATAGCTTGTAAAAACATATATGAATATGCAGAAAAATGGCCTTGTTTTAAAAAGCAATTCAGCTCTGTTTTGGTGTTGGCTTGCAAAACAATGCATTGAACCATGTTTTAAATTGTACCGTTTTGTTGGGTAAACCAGTGATCAACTATTGTTCATTAGCGTCTAAGTTTACCGTGGTTTGAACAAATTTATACGAGTCACTTACAAACGTAACTTGTTTTTAACCGATTTAAAAAAGAGGGTTCTCCGAAACTGATTTGGAAAATTCTTTTTTTATTTGAAAGGATACTATCAGATTGGTCCTATTGAAATTTTATCAAAATCGGTCAGTAGTTTTTACATCAAAATAACTGGAAATAATATGTCTTCCAAGTAAACTAAATTGCGTAGTTACTATTTTGGGTTCCGGTTTTTAATATTGATAATTATTATACCAAAAAAACTTCTATGAAATTCATACAATTAAAATCAGTAGAGTTAGTTCTTATTAAAAATCTGATTGTAAATCACTTTAAACATTGTTCAGATTTCAATTAATATTAAAAGGCAGTGTAAGTCTAAACTCGCACAAATGTAAAGATTTGTCCAAATTGTTTATCGATAGGACCACGCCTCCTAGTTTTGCTACGCCCCTGAAAGTACACAGTGATATCGGAGTGATAACCAAAGGACGTGACAGACGTGATCTAATGCTCGGAACGCTCATCATCCGAAATGCACAGAAGAATGACGAATTCAAGTTAACAGAATGTAACCGAGAATTATAGGTAACCATTATGAAACCAATCAACTGTTTAACAACCTTTGATAAGAAACTTAATCTAGCAATTACATTACAGATTAAACATCGATATTTGTTGGAAGCGTTGGAGAACTTTCTATTTCGTGCTGAAGTAAAGGTGTTGCGCAAACCGATGGTGTTGTTTCATTCTTTTGATTGATGTAATATGGATCTAAATTGAGGATCAAGCCAAAAGACGACCAGAAAAATATGACCACGAATAAAGTGTGGTCACCCAACTATAGCCAGATGCAAACGAATGTCACTATAGTTGGGTCGGACTAGTTAGAAATATGACCCCACTTTAAATCGTGGTCATATTTTTCTGGCCGTTTTTGGCTTAATCTTCCCATCTAGTCTTATATTACATCAATTCTTAAGATAAAAGCTTGGAAAAAACGTACATAACTAGGAAAAAAAATGGATGGAGTATAACGAGCATGATTTTAGTGATGATGTCATAGTTGAGCTAGGTGTGATGCATTCCCAATCTACAGTTCACATTCAACATTCACTGAAAGTGCGACACGTGCGCCTACGTTTAGCTTATTATACAAGTGTAGTTTGTGCTATTTACAGGTTATTTTCTTTACTTTTTGCACATATTGATCATTGAATCAAACTTCTTTAGCAATGAAACGAGCTGTTTTTTTTAAATTCAGGCTTTGCAAACTCTTTGCTTCACTAAGTGTATTCTCTGATAGAATACAGTAAATGAAAGTTGTTTAAAGTGGTCCGATTCAATATTTACAGGTTACTTATTTAAATTAACTTTACCTGAACTTGACTTGTCCACTTTAACACCCTTTCTAATATAAACAGCCAAATTTATTTATTAAAACTGTCACATTCAATGCCATATTCAGTGCAAAAAGACAAGTCAATTCGATATATTAAGTATTAACTTATATGTAGATAGACAGCTTAGATCAGAAAAACAAGGTAGATATGCCTTAGTACAATTATCGTTTATGTTCAAATGTCTGTTACCCACGTTTTTAACGCAAAAACTGAAGTACAGGACTATTATTGATTTTTCACGCGCACTAAGAAATTTGCTGCGACACCGATGTAACTTATAGCGAAACATCATCATTGCTTATAGCTCACATGCAAAAATGGGCGACAAGGTCGCAGGGTGAGTTCGATTAAAGGCATCAAGCCTGACGTTCGCACGCGCTACGCCACCTTACCATATCTCCTTTGTTTGTCCTTTGTTTGTTTGATCCGAGATAAACAGATACAAATTAAAGCTACTAACAAAATGCAGAAAGTAGATTATGGCATCAATAGGTATAACAGTACAGCTTAGTTTACTTAAAATGAAGTTTCCTCGTAGTAAAATAATTGGCCTCATTAAAATATGATAATCTACTAATAACGCAAGATACAAAGAGCCTTTATTTCAATTAGCAAATACATTTTTTGGAATATCTAATGTGGCGTTCATTAAAATAACAATGATGAGTGTACTTACGAAAAAAAAAAATTTTTTTTAGATCTTTAAATGCGGTTTCAACTCAACATACCTATACACACGTAGGCGATGACTAACAGATATTATGTTTGTATATTTTATATATCTTGATAATGATGTTTTTTTTTGTGTCTCCTCACCTCGCATATGGAGTGGATAGTTCCGCGGCGGCGGCCAGCGCGCATTCCTTCTCGGCCGCACGTAGAATGAACGGTTCCTCGTCTACATATTGAATGCACTGTATTTCTCCGCTTCACGGTTATGTTAAAGAAAAGCATTTCGAATCTCCGCACTTTTTCCACAACCCTCCGCGCGAATCGACGAATGAAACGAAACATTCTGTTTGAATTTATAGTTTTGGTAATTCCGAATCTCTGTCTGTAACTAAAACTTTTGATATTTTTGCTGTAGCTAATCTGTGGTCTGATATATTCGAATAAATTTTGTAGAGTAGACAACTTTTTGATATTGTTTAGAGTTGTTAAGCACCGATTTGCTGTAGCTGATCTGCGTCTAAGGTTGAATTCCTCCGCAAGCCATGTCGGCTGGTTGTTGTAAAATGTTGTAACACTATTATTTTCCTATAACAAGCATAGTGTTTATTTTTTCTTGACGCGAGCGTTTTGAAGCATGTAGATCGAAGGTGGCAGAGTCGCGGCGTCAAACGTACTGGTGGTCGTCGGCTCTTGGCCAAAGAGGTAAACTCGCAATAATCGTGAATAATCGCTGTTATCTGCCTGCATTAAATAATGACAGTGAAGTAACAATCGCGGTATTAGGCGGCGGATTAGGGATTGTACACTGTGCATAAGCCGACAATAAATAAGTTTAATAATTACTGATAAACTTTTATGCACGTAACACGTAATATGGGAGGTGGATTTGCGTCACACGTCAAGTTCCTCATATTTTAGTAACCAAAATATTATACATTTTAAGTAAATTATAATATTGCAAGAAATAGGTACCTAATGCAGCTTTTAGAAGCCATCTTGCGTTATCATCTTCTTCGCGTTATTGTTTTTTTTAACCATAGATCCTAAGTTATACGTTTTTAGTTTTAACCCGCTACAAATCAAAGAATATGGAATATCTGTATGTAATAAATATGTTTATCTATGGTAATAATGACTTGATAAAAAAAAACTCATTACAAAGAATGCACCACTTTAATATACCTACTTATTATAAAACCTGATAAAAGATAATTCATAACAAAACAACGTGAACAATATACTTTACGAGCCAGCCAGCCCTACATAACCATATCTAACTTAATCCGTCCATAAAATTTCAAAAACATCATCAATAATAATTCAGCAATAAAGATTGCAACGGGAGATAAGAAGATAGGACCGCAATTTTCAGGCTCTTCAGAATTTGAAAGGCAGCTGTAGGTGTTTTGTTGTTCGTACTCAGTTAATTTTTGATTAAACGAAATAGATTTTAGCAAAAAATATATAACTAATGAAGCTAAAGAACTTTTCATTTATTGAGTTTGTGTTGTTTTATTTTTATTCGGCTTTGTAAACTGTTTTGAAGGTGATCATTAGAAACAGAAGAATTTAACAAGGCTTTGAGGTTAGTAAACATTATTTAGGCATCATATGAATTATGTGACAACATTGAATAAAATATAAAAAAAACAGCTCAATAATTTGAGTAGTCTTTTAAAGACCTTGAAAGCTCCAGTCTAGCATTTTAAAACCGGTCCTCTTTCGAAATCGATTTATTTAAATTCGATGTTTCTGATTTATCAATCCCTGATTTTTATCAAATACATTACAATTAATAATTAGGACCCGGGTATGTCCTAAAACTGCGACCAGAACCACCGGAGGATGGGCAGCAGCGTCCTATTAGTATACGGTGAACGTACTGCGATCCCTAAGCCGCCTGCCAAGCGTGGGGATTATGGCAACACCCCTCTCTACGAGGGAGGCCTTTGTTCAGCAGTGGACGTTTACAGGCTGATGATGATGATGATGATGATGACATTACAATTAAAGCCTATAAGATTATTGGTTTATTAATCTAATAAACCTAAAGATTTGACTTGTGTTCGTTTCATATCTCGTACACTATTTACTTAATTGTGATCAGCAAAAAACGTGAGATGCTTTATTATCTGCCAACATCCTTGTACGAAGACTGATGTACTTATAAGTAAATTAAGTACTATTATAAAAGGTTCAGGTTGTGTTGTTTGTTTAGACCTTGTTCACAATGCGATGGTCATTCGCCTCTCTCTTCTCTATTTATAGACGCCAAAAGGTTCCTGCTAGCTTTCAGGATTTTCTGTAGCTGCACCTTATTTGGTTGAACTGAGTTATTGTCTTTCTTTGATGAATAGCTAATATTTCCTTTTAAAGCTCTAATAGAACATAACAACATTTAAAAAGAACAACAGTAAAATTGTTATTCTATAGACGTGCTTGGACGCTGCGAGTCAAAATAGTTGTTTTGTAGGTACTCTCGGAATGCAAAAAAACAAGATGTGATTTGCATCAGCTTAGCTCAGATCCTGTTCAAGAGCATCTCTAATTTTATTGCGATAAACAATAACCTTAATTTAGTTACCCGTCAAAACGTTACCCACACTGCACCGCTAAGGAGTCAGCTGGGTTGATTGACAGACCAGAGTAACTAGTTTAAAGATATGAACATAAATATAGGTCATTGGGTATTAACGCTATCGGAATCGATCAAGTATTAGATCAGCACGTGTTTGAAACGATAGAGTAACTCTCACATTTCTAACAATCTAGTTTGTGTTCGCATAGACAGAGCTAGTCTGTATAATTATGAGATAATCGCCTTATGTCCGCGCATTACGTCAACACGCATTCACATTTGACCTCAAGTTTATTGATAAAAACGAAGATTACAAAAAAGAGATAAATACATGTCGCACGGTATGTGTCCTCTCGCCATAAAGGTGAAGTTAACTAACTAGTATTGCTGACACTATTATTGAGGCTTAGTAGGTAATAGTTTCAATGAATCTGAGCCTGCTTTAATGAAGCCTGCTAACGGTTCCCTCACCTTTTCCGCGTCGAAACTCGAGGGCCTCTCGGCCGCCGTCGGCCCCAGTTGCACCATTTCTATCCACTTCACAGTCTGCATTTAACCAAAACACGCTTCAACTCATTAAAACAATGAAGTTTTTGCTACACCGCGTCGTTTTTACAACACGTTGACTCTATGCACCGTAAAAAACACGAACGTCCACATCACAATCGCCACAAGCTCAATTTAGAAATCACCCACACTATAACAAGGTTTCGTAAGCGGCACTGAACCGGCGGCTCGGTGCGCCTCTGCTTATAAACAAAAGTCGTTTGTGTCTGCGTTCCAGCAGGCCGGTTTAATGAGCGAGCTCGCTATTAGCCACGGAAACTATGTACCAGCAGAGTATGTGGAGGTGACGGCCGGCCGAGCACGCGCCGCGGTTACGACTCAATGTTCGAAATGTTCATAGAGAGGCCTGCTACCGAGACGGGCACAGCGTACCGCTGTTACACGGGAACTAAAATAAAATTAAAAAGAAAGGTAAACTAGAGGCACGCGGCCCACCCCGCCAACACGCCGCGTCATCAGCAAATACGACAAGCAAAAAACTGCACGCCTGCAACGTGACGATGCAAGTGCGGGAAACAATATTAATTCTGATCGAGCCAATTAGCCATAACGAGTCGACAACGTCGAAGGATTGACAGCTGCATGATTGCTCGCAGGAGTGCACAAGGTGGCTAGCTTTACAGCCCCTCAAGGTCAAACTAGTCGCAAAACAATGCACAATTATTGAATACGGAAGACAGACTTTAGTAAAATTGGGCATGGGAATGCATACAATCACGTGCAATAAGGTCGTCGACATTGGACTTAATGTCGAAGGGCTTTGTCTCTGCGTACTCTGTACTACATCCGGAGTGCCGAAATGTTCTCGTAGACTTAATAGCAGAACCTATAATATTAAAATAGTCGTTGAAACAGTTTTGCATTAACTCCTAAGTGAAGGACAGACAAATGTTGACTCAGAAAGATATCACGATCAAACTGTATTATCTATTCTTTGATTTAGGTACAAACAATCTACATTGAGTCAATAACTCCTAGCGTATGAAGTCATGAAATTCAAGAATGATATCAGTTAAGTCGCATTTACTTCTGTGCTGCTGCATACAATTAATAATCAAATTAGAAAGAAGAAGAAAAAAAACTCTCCTAAAGCAAAAAATAAGAATCAGTACAAGCAGTATTAATCAAAGTCTACGAAAACAACTTGATTTACCTTTCTCTTTTGAAGTTGTTGATAAATACGTTTTTTCGAGACACGAACAAACTTTACTTTAGCAAGTTAAATTAACCGCCTTCGCAAGGTTTTGAACAGCACGAGTCGGACTACCAAGTGATGCGAAAAGAAATCATGCACTGGCACGTATTTGCATCGTCTCAAGACGCAGTTAATTATAATTCTGCTCTGGGGACCGATCAACACGTTTGCTGTTTACAAAGCTCAAAAATAAATGTTCTATATCCCGACGACGACGCGTCGACGCCGACGGCCAAAAGGGACGCCCTGTGGGAAATCTTGTACAACGCTACAACACTTCAGTGGTACAATTAATCGGGATTAACACAAGCGAGTGGGACGATTACGAGCCGTAAAGTTTTAATTGAAACGTCTCCTGCGACGCGACATGCAAATTAATTGAGCACCATAAACTATAGTTTAAATACGGCGACACATCCATTAGCCGGCGCGAACTCACTTGGACATGTAATGGATACAGGCAATAATCCAGGATAGGGTTTAATAAATGCTAATTGGGCGTTGTTTGTTTGTGAGGGTAGGTATGGTAAAGCGATTCATTTAGTGTAGAATATTTCCTCATCTATAATCGACCAAACAACAATAAGGTTATAAAGAGTCATACGAATATTTTTAGAATCGAATAGATTTAAAATATTTTGATTAGAATAAGGACGCTATAAAAATCCTTTAAATAGCACAAAATATTTAAATGTAGGCGTCAATAATAAGTAGGCGAGCGCGTGGAAAATTAAGCGGATGTTGTCAATTAGTTTCTTTCCAAATTAGTAAACAAACAACGGAATAATCCCAGAGAATAGGGACAAGGCTGCCCTCATCTTATTACGTAGTCAAACTGTCATGCAACCTATTGATTGGCTCTCGAACACTACGAAGAGAACCTGCATACCGCTCAACAGCTCGTCAATTTTCTCTGTTCACGCAAACGCTGAAGTTTTATTTATGGGTGAAGCGTGAGCTATCCTAGAACCCAACAGAACGCTTTTATTGATTGACGTATTTATTTTCGCTTTTAGTGCAGCTATGGTGCCACAGTACATTTTTGTACCGATTGCCATGGAGACCATGGGCAGTTGGGCCACTGAAGCCAGAAGCTTCATTGGCGAGTTGGGGCGCAGGTTGAGGGAGAAAAATAATGACCCTCGCTCTGGCTCGTACCTTGTGCAAAGGTTGGCCATAGCCATTCAACGTGGCAATGCTGCTAGCGTTATGGGCACCTTCGCACCGGGTACAGTTAGGGGCGGGTTATTTGATTAATATTTATTTTTATTTTTTATATTTAGTTTGTTATTTAAAATTTAATTAGTAGTTAGTTTTATATTAATTTTAGTTTTAGATTACTTTTAGACATTTAACAATAAATCAAATATCGTGATTCCAAATTGACGTTTAAAATGCTTTACTTTCAACTATTTCAATTATAGGTAAACTGGATACGCGAGAATGCACCGGCCGACCGACCTTTACAAATTATTATTCGATCATTATACAATAGCAGGTTGAATTAAGTTGTCTGCATACAATGTGACAACGGATATGAATGACACTCGTTGAGCTCGTGAGGTCTCGATGCTCTCAGCTAACATTATTACGTAACAAAGCCATTAGATTAATTTCGAAAATGCTATACGTAAGCTCCTTCTTATAGAAAATATAATACGCAAAAAACGCCGTTTGTATCTGCTAATGAACACGTATGTAATTGAAGTAATTGCACCAATGACCAATTCTACAAAATGGACTTACAAAAGACAACAGATATGCTCAATATCTGTCAATATAAATGAGATAATAAGCATTATAGAGACACATTGAGTAATCGTGTATGACATTAGAAGAGTATTTATAGTAACCGAGTAATCGTCATACTTAATTAGTAATTTAACATTTATACTTCCGGCTATTCGTTTACGTGATCTACTTTCAAATATTTTTGTTCACGTGCTACTTAGTGAAGACATTAAATTAATTAATTTATATACTGACACTTAGCCTAAATAGGGTCTAGAAGCATGAAATGCATACAAGTGTTCCTTGAAAACGTAGGTAAGCAACTAAGAAATAATTTTTGAAATAAGTAATGCCGAAGGCCGAGCCCAACGCGTACAATCGCAGGCATTTAGCTAAGTGTAAACTAGCTAAATGCCATATTTTTTTTCGTAAGTTTTAGGTAACTAAAACTTATGAAAAAAAAAATGGTAGGGTAGGTTGCTGCTGCATCATCATCATCATAATCAGTCTGCGTAGTCTACTGCCGGACTGGAAATAGGCCTCCCGCAAGGCACGTCACGATCTTCGGGCTTTCCGCTTTCAGTAACTGCCAGCTGCATTATGCATCATTAGGTACCTACTACATCGAGTCTCAGGGCATCCTACGCTATACGTTCGCCGATTCTTGGGTCTATTGGCACCTAATCTTAGATCACGTTTTTTTTTATAATAGGCTTGCGTTTGACCGCCACCTCGTCTCTATCAAGCGATGATGTGGTTACGATGGAGCATGCTTGCCCAAAAGAAACCGATTCAATCGCGATTTGAAGAGACCCAGACTGTTTACTACCCGGATATTGATTCTGCGACAGATTTCTTCGTTGTTGCCGCTGTTGTTGCTTTGAAATTAATATCCAGGTCAGTCCAATCCAATCGGAATTTCAAACCTGTCGTAATTTTTGTCAAATAAGCTTTTATTTATTTAGCATACCTAAATGAAATCATTAGCTTGATATCCCATACATAGTTATTTGTAACATTTTGCCTTTATTTAAATATCTTTCCAATTCATTACATTTTAATCACCAATTTTTTATCTGATTCTTGAACTTTCGGTCACGGTGATAGACCTATTCGGGGTTATTTTGTGATTGCAGCTATTTTCAGTAAAACTATTTGGTTTCATTAAGTACAATCAATAAAGAGCCTAAAGAAGAGGATAGCTCCTAAAACTTTTTTCTAGCGATGATGTTTTATAGGATCTATACACAGTATTTGACAGTATCATATTCTTAGATGTGAATCTTACGTAGTATTTGAGGCGTTTGGGGTCGAGACATTGGGCCCTTGTCCCCAAGGGCCCCCGGGAGCTCACCTCATTTTCAAAATCTTTCAGAGCACCGACCAAAATGCTGGTGTTTCTGGCTTAACAAATAAGCATTGCCATTCAGCGTGGTAATGCCACCAGCATGCTGGGTACGCTGCCAACTGGTAGTGGGCTTGAGCAATTGGATTGTCCTTAGACCTTCAATGGTCTATGGGCAGTCTAACTGTATCTCTGTAGTGTTAGTATTAGCTTGTATTTTGTTTAGTTACTGCATTTAAATATGATATAAAATAACAGTTTACAGTTACCGTCATCGATCTATTAATGTTGGTTACCGTCAAAATACAATACGTACTTTTTTTTCCACGTCCATTTCGTATGCGGATCGTACTTTCATTATTTTAATACAACAACACTATAATGCAAGGTTTTTTGAAACACGGGGAACACGGTATCTTGCCGTTGGTATTGCACACGGAACACTATTACTCCTGTATTGGGGTCTTTGCCAAAGAGATTGGTCTTTGCGGTGATTGTTGTCGTCAAAGAGAATATAAATACTACGTAAGAGTTGTCGTGTTAGGTCGTGTTCACGGAACACCACGGAACACTATTACTCCACGGAACACTATTAATCCTAGGTCGTGTTCAAAGACTACTCTATATATATTTCGGAGACTACTATGCACGGAACACTATTACTCCTCTACTATGACTACTTGATGACTACTATACAATGACAGTTTTTTGCTTACATCAATGCTACTATGTCGTGTTTTGAAATTCATAATTATTCTGACAGTCATATTTTTTTTTTGTTTTTAAGGTCATAAATGCGTCAGAAAAGAGATAATAGTTTTTATTTAAGGCAATCGTGAGGTTTTACTTCCTTTTTTTGTACCTCTACCAACACTTAACCTACGGGCGGGGAGTATATTATTATAACATAACACCCTACATACTATATACAATTAGTTATTTACAGTTAGTAATTGATATTTCAAGTGTACCTAAAGTTTTTTTTAATGAATAACTTTGTACATATTTATTACGAAAAATATTGTCAAAATAATATAACTAACTAAACCCATAACATTACCTATATAATAACAATTTTAAAAAATATTTTTAAATAAAACTTTATAAAAAAAAAATACCTAACTGATTTAAATGTAGAATATATACTATTTTAGATATAATTTGTTTACCTACAAATAGTATTGTCAAATAATAGTATTGCAAATAGTTGAAATAGGTTATGAATAAACTGCATAATGGAAATAAGTAAAAAATTAAGACATTCGTGTAGTAACAAAAAACGTGTCGTGTTCGACATACGCCTCCATATAAATTTTAAATTAATGAACGTAAATAAGCACCTATGAATAATGTAATAGACGAAAAGTTTCCACAACACGTTACAACAAAACAAGATCGTTAGTAAAGCCAGTTCTGTATAAAAACACATGATTGTGTCCAGGTTCCATTCATCGAAACACAAGATAAATAGGAACTACATAAATACTACTTACATATTACAGAGGTCGATGCTTTAGGCGCATTGACGCAAGCAAAGCACCATGTGCGTTAAGCCTTATGCAAATCAAGTCTGTTTGTAAAAATATTTCTAATATTTCAATGAGAGCGTAAAATTCAAAACGGAGAAATAAATAATGTGGGAATAACTAAATAAATGTTGCAAAATATTAGATTTTTCATTTACACCTTACTTTTAAAGTTTTTCAGTCTTACTTATATAAACGTTAAAATTGTTGTTAACTTCTCGCTGACGGCAATTGTCACTCATGAAAACGAGACAGAGCAATTTTAAGCATTGCTTAGCATTGCAACAGTAACGTTTATAAGTAAGGCCGCTAGTTTTTAAGACGTTTGACCTAGCGAGCCACATCAGGGGTCTTATTCAGGTTTTTAACCGACGAAAAAAGGCGAAGTTTCTCTAGTCGACCCGTATCATCGATCTCTAAGTACTACGTACATTAAATTCTTTGACGCGTATATATAATTTTTGTATATCACGTATAACTTGTTCAAGTTTTATTATTATTAATAATAATAACGTTATATGATTATTTACGGGATATTTACCGTGGTTACTGGTTAGGTTGTGGTATGAGCTCTCGATATTTCGGCGCAGTTACATGCACCATGTTCACGGGAAGACGATTCACGGGGAGAAAATCATATAACTTTAGTGAACAACCGTGATAGTTTAATAATAACGGTTTAACAACTAATTTTGACAGCTTTGCTTGTTTTTAACTAAAGTATCCACCGAGCAACTTGAGCCATAATTGCTATATCATTACACCCAGAGCGCTATGGTCACATCACAATAGAGATTGGCAGTCTGACCTACACGTCACGACCGTGGTGCCCATTGTGTGCCGTTGCCGCCTAATTATCTGTTTCTATTTACAATTACGAGTATATTATATCGTCGACTTGGGTTGCGTTGCATTAATTTGCGCGGTAGTTTCAATACACAGAAGTTTTTTTTTTTTTTTTAAATTACTTTAGAACGGTTTTCAATTGCTTCAAGCGAAGAGTGAATAGAGTCCTCAAAGGTAGGCAACGCACCGCTAATGCCCCGGGTATATATATGTAGGTATATGTAGGTGTATGTGGGTATATGTAGGTGTCCATAGGCGACGGTGACCACTTACCATCAGGTGGCTCGTCGGTTGTCAAGGCATTTTTGTAAGAAATTTGTTGTAGCCAGTTACACCCATATAAACGAAACGTCAGTCATTCGAAATCAGTTAGCAACTGTTATGCGGAGTTCGTCCCGTTGATCTAAATAAGAATGTTCAATCAAGGTTCACTCATAATGCCCGCTGCCTTATTGTGGTTCTTTGATCGGGATCGAGATTGCATGCCGTCCCGTTCGCATCTATTTACTCGCACCACGAGCGTAACTGAGATGGCATGCGATCGAGATCACGATCCGAATCATCCATAATAAGGGGCCTGGTAACAGATTTTCCTTCTCATTTCCGTTCTATTTACTTCTCTTTTCTGTGTTTCAAACAGAACAAAATTAATATTTTTGTGATACAAATAATAATTTTAGAAACATGATTGGTTAAACTTTTCTTGATATTATATATGTAGATGATAGTATTTTCTCAGAATCTAGCAATTCTTGTCATCTGCTTAGATCTGCCAGTGAAAGTCTCGTCAAAATAAGTCCAGCCGTTTTGGAATCCACACGGAACATACATACACACAATGATTTTTATACAAATATAATGTATATAAATTACTTAGTTCACTGGTGTCGCTACAAGTTTCTGTACGTAAAAAATGAGTAAACATTAGTATGGCTATACCCATACTTGACTACAGCGGTTCAGCGGTATAGTGATTTTTATTTATGAAAAATAGAGACATTTGATCATGAACGATAATTTTACTAAGGTATATCTCCCTAGTTTGTCTAATCTGAGGTACAAGCTATACTAGTGCTATCTGTTAAATTATTCTACCGGCCAACCTCATTGAATAAAAAGAAACTTCTGTTAAATAATCATAAATTTTAGCTTCGCATTTTTTAGTTTTTATTTAACTAGTTAAATGTTGACTTTTATGATTAGGTACTCAATTATAAATCGACTTAAGAAAACTACTGGGTGATCATAAAACTAAGTGACATCGATTAAAGTAATCGTTTGTTTGTTTTCCTGTGTTATTTTACCTGGACTTTACATACTAAATAGCTTGATGATTATAAGCCTAGACACCTAGAATTAGAAATAAATTGTATGAGAATATAATGTACGCATCTGGTCTCATACAACGTAAGACATCAATGATGTCGACTATGTCTTTTAAAAATCTTATAAAAAACTAAACTAGACTAAAAATGCTTACCCCTATAGATACTATTGTGTGGAAATGCAATGGAGGGGCGCAGTTTAGTTAAAAGCCCGCTGCCCGCCAAAGATAATTTGGATCGCGCGTTTTAAATTTTTTTGAAGATAATCTTGAGTTACTTCATGCATTACAGCGTAGAGCTGTCAGAATTGTCGACGATCCCAATCTCACTGAACACCTAGAGCCGCTCAGCATGCGAAGAGACGTTGGGTCTCTTTGTGTCTTTTATCGCATTTACAATGGGGAATGTCCTGTAGAACTGTTCGGTCTGATGCTAGCATCGCGGTTTTAACATCGCACCAGCCGCTACCGCCTGAAAGTTGATCCACATATCATAGATCCGTGAAAATCACACACGGTGCGTTTAACGCGATCTTTTTTGCCTCACACCTACAATTTGTGGAACTTGTGCAATGTGTGAACACGGCATTTCCGAGTAACTATAACATGGGGTTCTTCAAAAGGGCTCTTAATAATAATAGAGAAATAAATATCAGACTTATCTTTAAAATAACATTACAAACGTTTATAGCCATTTTCATAATTATATTTTCTCTATTTTGGCTAAGGAGAAAGAAAAACTCGAAAACAATGTTGTTTTCCTCCTCATTCGTCAAAATAGAAAATATCACCGAATATTATGCAATAATATTTTCACATATCTGCTCAGTGTATGCTGCTTTTTTATCTTCAAATATTTTGAAAATGCGCGAAAAGGGTAGTTATGACTGGGAGCACGGCCTTGAAACTATCTCTAACATTTTCAAACTTAATCTCATCCGACAGCGATCCGACATTCTGAGACTCCTTTTCAGGGCAGAAAAGGACGGCAACAATTTTGGAATTGTCAAATTAAGTTTTACTGAGTTAGTACTGAGGGCTACTGGGTATAATCCCACATAACCTGGCTGCACTTCAATGCAACCGGGCACTTTGGAAAATTTCCCCCCATTTTTTGAACTATACCTTAGACGTAGTGGCCATGTAACAACAGGAACTTGTTTTTTTAATGGTAGACCTAAAACGCTCTGATTCCACGTGTAATAGCGACCTTAAGAAAACAACTACACATAAACCATATATAAATCTAAAGTGCAGAAACGATCACTCAGCTAGCAGATCTTTATTAGCGTAACCGGAATCACATAGAAAACATAATAATAATAAAAAAACAATAACATTCATGTCATAAAAAACTACTTGATAACATTCACTTTCGCGTCTAGAGGGCGGTGCATGACATTTCACTAGTTGTGCTTACACGCTTTACTTTACGAAACGCGGGTTTAATACGACTTGCCTTGACATATTATTAAATACTTCACTCAATCAATCAGATCATTACTCTTTTCGACGACAAAGCAAAGCTACAAGGTTGTAGCTTTTAGCTAGGTTGTAGCTTCTGAAAACGTGACTTTAATCCCATATTTAACTCCCATCAGCAGCGATGCACGGAAGTCAACCTTAAGCAATTATAAAGTTTTTGGGCACTTGGTCCGCTAAGCAGAATTATTCATGCGCACTCGTGCAAATAACTGCGCGAAAAAATTGACAAGCATATTTTTTTTATTTTGTCTCTAGCAAGTCGTTTTCCCCCCGCGGGTTCGTGTGAGCGTGGAATACCTCCGGCTGCGGTTCCTCCCCCAAAGAGTCGCCGAGCGCCTCCGCCTGGCTCTTCATTATCGAATATATTTTCACGTACGGCGCCTTCAGCAGCTACGCATCACATTAGTGCATCATTCGTGTGTCTATGTGTATTACCAGTGTACGTATTTTATGAATGTTACCAGTGTACAAAACATCTTATAAAATGCTATTTAACCAAACGCATTTAAAAATTATTTAGTTTCTAAATTACAATGCCAACTGTCGTCTAAAAAGAAATAAGTCTATTCATAGTCCATTTAACTTATCTGGCCCTCACAGGTCTATGAAAAGTTATTATTCAGCTCCTATAATTTCGCTGGACTAGATATATTAAGTTCTACTGAACAGTTTTACAGGGTTAAAAGTTTTAAAAAAACTCTAGAAGATCATTGATATAGACAGTGAAATATTTTCGATGCGAGTTTTATCGAGTTTATCAGGTGTAGGTATACGGCTACAGATAAATTATCAGTTTATTAAGCGCAATGCACCTCTTATCGTGCGGCCGATAAACAAGCCCATTTAGGGGGTTGTTTTTATAATATACCGCCAACAGTAAGAACTAAATTTTCACATACACATTTATAAGGAACAATATAACTATTATGTTTACGCGCTCGTCCATGCTAATGCTGTGACGTCATATGCAAATACGATACCTGCAGTGCCAAATACGGTTCTCAACATTGATTTAGAAATCGGAAAAAAACCATTCATGTTCAATGTGTACTGTATGTGGAATGTGATATGCATAAATCGTAGATCAAAAAGTGTAACAAAAGCCTTGTTAGTCAAAAATGAGTGAACCAAAAGTGTTACTACCATTTCAAATTCATACATTGCCATTCGCGTTCCGCATAAAAGATCGTTTTGACAATCGTTACAATGTTAAAATTGTTACAATGTTAATCGTTAAAATTACAATACACCATTATTACAATGAGTTCAAGTATGTGTCTTCAGGTAACACCTGAAATTACCAAGTAGTTCTGAAAATTGTTTTACTGATTATAGCTGCTAGCTACATTATCACGATATGGACTATCCCCCATATTTATAGATGTTACCTCTCTCTATCCTCACCTGGTTGTTAACGGCCGTTCTCAATAACTTACTTACTGTTAAATAAAAGTTAAATGACTACTAATGGTAGCTTTATAAATAGGCTTGCGCTTGGCCGCCATCTCGCCTGATGTTAAGCGATGATGCGGTCTACGATGGTGCAAGCTTGTCCAGGAGAAACCGATTCACTCTCAACTTAAAGACACCCAGATTGTAACTAACGGAGAACACCCATTCAGGCTGCGAATGTATTAAACTAAGATGATAGATACAACAAGATAACAAGGTAACCTTAAGGTTTCTTTATTAAGGTTACCTCAAATATGGATGTCTACTAATCTGATGACGTCATTTACGACGTAATGTCTTACTTTGTACTAAGTTGAAGTGAACCTCATTTTAAGGTGGACTGAGGGTACCATGAGGGACGACTAACAATGCCAAACATAATAATAATAAATATTAAATAAATTTTATTTCCATAAAAATAATACATTTCCTATGTGACACAGCAGATAAGTACCTAATCGTTATTATTTCAGTTAGGAATGTTCTGTTACATAGTCAGTGCTATACCAATGGGCCCCAAACTAGGCGAGGCCTGTATCTTGGTGGCCCGGTTCAATCGGGTTACAAAAATTGTTTACGCGCGACTTCGTGATAAGTATACATTATTTAAAATACTAAACGATCAAGAGTTTAAAGTTACAATGTGAGATACAGAGTGCACAGAAATATTAGTATTAAATTTAGTGATTAATTAGCGAATTTTTAACTTATTAAATTATAATTATTACATTTTATTATCTATTCAATAAAACATAGAGTAACAGCTAAATTATTGTATATGAGTTTAGTAAAGTGAATGCGTGAATGTTACTTGCGTGTCTTGTATATGCGTGTAGGTGCGTACATGCATAATGTGTGCGAGTGTGGGTGAGAGAGTGTGTCCGTGTGTGTGTGTGTGTGTGTGTGTCTGTGTGTGTGTGTGTGTGTGTGTATGTGTGAGTTTATTGTGTAAGTGAGCGATGGGAATGTATTACCAATTACAGATCAAATACCTTAACCAGAGCTTCTGTTTCCTCATACGATTTGGTAACCAGCCACATTTTAACCTTTATTCGCGCCTGTCTATGCGAGCAATTATGGAGATCACACGATTTGCAAACGGCGTTGTAGGCAAATCGGTGAATGTAAGGCGGCAGTCGAGAAGCAAATACAGTTCTCACTTTTGGCAGTTTTGTTGATTTTGGTCGAGCTCGTCTCTTTTGTGGTTCTTGGGTACATGTATGTGATTTCGCTACCGCTCTAATCAGAAATAGCTGTCTTACGCTGAGAACTTCAGTATCCTGATACAGTTGTTGAGTAGAATAACGGCGAGGCCTCCCGATCATAACCTTTAGAACCGCTCGTTGAGCTCTTTCTAGGTCAATCATAAATGTCTTAGCTGCACCTCCCCACACCCCTATGCAATACTGCATTAAGGATTGGCACAGCGATGTATAAACCAATTTTCTGACTTCTATGCTTGCTGCGGCTCTAAGAGTCTTCATGAGATATATCAACTTACGGGCTCTCTTCGAAAGGGCAGTTATGTGATGTTCAAATGTAAGATTTTGATCTATAACTACTCCCAAGTATTTAATGGATGGTACCCTACTGATGTTCTGACAAGTACAACTGTGAATTATATTAAACGGACTCGAGAGCATATCTATGCAGGAAGTTTGATGTAGTTTTATGTGTTCAATTTTAGGTTCAGTAGCGCGATTGATGTGGAAACCAATGAGGTTGGTTTTCTTAACATTGAGCGTCAGCAGGTTACAGTCGAGCCATTTGGATATGAGTGACATTCCTCCTTCTGCTGCCGAAATTGCCTTTTGCCAGGTTTTCCCACTAAATATTGCCACTGTGTCATCCGCATAGCAAATGAGCTCCGCATTTGGAATGTCCAGTCGCAGGATATCGTTAATATAGATAGTAAACAGGGTGGGAGAGAGAGTGCTACCTTGGGGGACCCCAAAGGAGACACTCTGCTCTTCACTCAAGTGTTTACCAATTTTGAGGCACTGGCGTCTGTTACTGAGATAGCTAGAGAACCAGTTGAGAGCAATTCCTCGAACGCCCAGGCATTCTAATTTCTTTAATAGCATAGAAATTGAAATTGTGTCAAATGCCTTAGCGAGGTCGAGGAATACTCCCAAGCACCTATTGCCTTTGTCCATGTGTTCTGCTATCGTGGACGTCAGTAGTTCGACAGCGTCCTCTGTGGACCTTCCGCGTCTAAAACCAAACTGTCGGTCAGACAGCAATTTGTGTTTTTCCATATAATCAACCAGACGTTTATTTACCAGTTTTTCTAGTATTTTAGACAATATTGGGAGTAGTGAAATCGGTCTATAGTTATCCACCATATCTTTGGTCCCGCTTTTATGTATAGCACATACAACTGCCGTCTTCCAGCATTCCGGAAATTCACCAGACTCCATACTTAAATTGCATATATGTGCTATTGGTTCAACAATGGCGAAACGGATATGCTTTAGCAGAGTGGGAGTAAACGAGTCAATTCCCGGAGCGCTGTCTGTCTTTAGATCTGTAATGAGTCTATTGACTTCGTACTGGTCAGTGGCACACAAAAAAAGAGAGTCAGGCCCATGTGTTTCTAGCTTTAGATTGTTGCATAGAGTCTCCTGCGATGCGGAGAGTCTACCCAAGATATCTGCAGCAAGTTTTGCACCTGCCGTAGCAAAGTGCTTGTTGCAAAAGTTAGCAGATTCTAGTGGGGTACTTCGGCTTTGCAAAAGCTCTTCAGAATCATTCATAGAGTAAGGAATGTCGCAGACTTCCTTTATGGTTTTCCACAGCTTTTTTGGATCTTTATGATTTTTTGTGATTTGGGAGTTTTCATAAATAGATTTGACTTTACGTAGTAAGTTATTGCAGAAGTTTTTGTATCTGTTATATATATTTTTTAAACTGTCGTTATTAGGTTGCTGTCGGACTTGTAGATGTAGGTTGTCCCGGTGTTTCATACATCTTATCAGCCCGGGAGTAATCCAGGGCTTCAAATTATGCTCACTGCGGGTCGCTTTAACTGTATGTGTGTGTTTCTCTACAAGCCCGTTGATTTCATTGTTTAACATAGTTAAAGCTTCATTCGCTTTATCCATTTTCAAGATAAGATTCCAGTTTACTGAATTTAAATCGTTAACGATGGCTGTGAAATCGGTTTTTAGTTTACTTCTGCTTGTAGAACTTTTAACTTTCTTGTTCCCTGATAAGCTGAGTCCCACCATCGTAAGATCATGATCAGTTAAGGAGCAGCTGCAAATTATACCTACCGAGTTACCACTTGTATTCACGAAAATGTGGTCGAGACAGGTTTGGCGTCTTGTTGGTTGCGTAATAGCAGGGAGAAAACCGAGTTCCAACATAAGACACTGATACTTGGCGCAGTTGCTATCTGGCTTCTCATCTAGCAGATTTATGTTTATATCTCCCGCTACTACAAGGTTTCTGTAATCTTTTAAGGGTTCCAGAGAACGCTCAAGTGACGTGAGAAAATTGTTAGTATCCTCGACTGAAGGTGAACGATAAATACCGACTATTCTGGCTTGGTCAGCTATATTAACCACAAGGCAGTTGGCGTCATCAAATAGAGGTTCTTGAGCATTAGCAGCCCAGCAGTCTCTGATGTAAATTGTGACGCCACCACATTTATTTATAACTTTGGTGGTATAAAAAGCGTTATAGCCAGGAATCGTAGGAATGTGAGGATGCGGCAAGCTATGCCAACATTCAGAGAATACCAAAGCATCATAGCAAATTTCCAGGCGTTTTAAAGCTATGAAAAGCTCTCCTGTTGATGCCTTGTGCTGTAGTCCTCGTATGTTGCATGAAAGTACTTTAAAATTATAGCTTGCTAGTTCATTCTTACAGTCTTCTAGTTTGTTTATTGTGCGACAATTAATTTTAAGGCTTTCGTCTATGTCTGTAAGTAAATCTGACTTATCCATTATTTATAAATAGGTAAAAAAGTATACATAGGTTGTAAAATGAATTAGATGTCGCACAGTGGTTATAGAAGTGTTGTGATGAATTGTTGAATAAAATTTTAGTTTTGTGATGTGTTGTTTTGCGTTTCATTTCCGTTGATTGAACGTGTGGTTGAGTTGTGTTGAATGTGAATGTACAATTGGTGTGTAAAAAGAATAAGTGATGTGCACCCGTATTTATCATGATTTGAATATGTATAAGATTCATAGAATGTAATAGAAAATATTGTAGAATAAACGAAACAAGACAGGTAATATACCAGCAGAATACAATAATTACAATTCTTGTTTTTTCTTGCAATAGAGAGGGTCTAGTTAGAGACTGGAGCGCGAATCCTATCCAGATCAGCAGGGTTATTAATCGTGATGGCCGGTCTTCCTTCTTCTCTTCGTACATGAACTCGTCCGTTACTGACCCAGCAGAAACGAAATCCATGCTCTTTGGCACAGGCTCGGGCGTCTCGAAACAACATTCGGTTTGATTTAGTGAGGTGTTCATTAAAATATAGTTTCCTGTCCGGTCCTTGTATGTCGAGATCAGCTGAAGAAATACCACGGCGATTTCTGGCGCCTCGTAGCAAGTTGTCTCTCTTTATTTTCCTAGTCAATCGTAGAATAACCGGTCTAGGGAATTTCGAGTCGTCCTCCAGTTGTTGAGATTTTGAGTTAGACCTAATTTTGGGGCCTGCACGAGTTACCCAGTCTATGTCAGTCTCAGTTAAGTCTACTCCAATCTTAGTAGCAGCCACCAGAACAGTGTGGGTTAAGTTTTCGTTTGGGCTTTCCTGTATACCCATTATTTCAATTTCGTTTTTCATAGCGCTTTGTGTCTGGTGCTCGATTTGGTTTTGTAAGTGTACTATAGTTGTTTGCAGTGACGGGATGATTGAACATGATGCTTGAAGGACAAACATAGAGAACCTTAACAGAGTGAGCACGCAAGATAAGGATTCGAGGTACCTTTATTGTATTTATAAAAATATGGGGCCATGTTTAGTTCACAACGCGGGCAAAAGCTAGATGAATAAAAAGTTCTGAACGCTTCTATAGAAATTAGCCGTGTTTTTAAAATGGCAGTAACACTATGGGTTAGTAACAGTAATAAGTTTAAAAGAAATAAAGATAAGTACAACTCACCTCCCAGGATTCACGCGTGATATCGGAAACATCGCCTGTGCTGCCGGTCCGGTCGTCCTGAGAAAAGTAATCATTGATCAAACACACGCTTAACTAAATTTATCAATTAATATTTCCAGCATCTCCATATACGAAGTGGATAAGACGGTGAGTGATGGTTAGATAAGAGGTGTAAAACTAGCGGCATTGAATCAGTTGATTTAAGGCTGTTGCTAAAATCGAAAGGAATATTTCTGGTAGTCGTTATCTTGATTATCAGTGAGATGACAACACGCCTCTAAATTAAAATATCTATGTTTAGACGTCGTCGGTCGCTTGGTTTATACGCTTGCCTATGCGCATATTTAATTAAATAAAGAAGCCTTAATAGGGACACAGAACGGTGTCAATATTTTATACTAGAGTCAAAGTGGACAATACAAGTACAAGTGGACTAAAACATATTTTCTAGTGAAAATAACATAGTAAGATGTTTTAATCAGTGAAGATGTCATTGTCAATTATAAATTTGCTTGTTTCACTTGTGTGATACTTCTATCATAACACGTTAATAGTATCTATGTAGGCGTTTAAAAAAGAAGATAAATTTTATATTCTTTGTCGGACATCTTTGAGCGCGGACTCGATATCCATAGTTTTCAATATCTTTGCGTCTGGGTGTTTTTATGTGATGCCGATTTCCGATGAGTTTCCGTTATAAATATTAATTAGTCGAGTAGTGGGTGAGCGGTAGGTCAAGTCGAAGGCTGTTTTAGTTAAGGCCCAGAATATGGCGCGCTGCTATCTCACTGGCACATTTGTTGTTTCTTTTTAATATAAAATTGCAGTCTTCTTTAGAAAAATGTAGGTACTTCGATAATTTTGCGAAGTTAATATTTCAAAATATTTAGAACAAATTTTTGTTTTAATATTTTTTATTATGACCTCAAAAGATGGGATAAACAGTTTTTCACGTTTATTTTTAGACGATATATATTAGAACTTGAAAATATCTTATAACTTGACACTGGCAAATGCATAAGATGTGCGACGCCAAAATCCTTAAAGAGGAAAAAACTTGCTTCTAAAGTATTTTAAAGTAAATGTGTTGGCAAAGCTCTCTATTGGGACTCTACAACTCTACTTTCACTAAGGGACCAACTAGCTGTTCCATAGAAAAACAAAGTGTATGGAACAGCTGATATTTAAAGCTAAATCTAATCTTTATTTATCTAAAGCTTTTGCAATAAAGAGTTTATCTATCTATCTATATATTTTTTTCGCGATTTCGGATTTTGTCTCTTCGTAAAAGTAGAGTCCCAATATAAAGCTTTACCAACACGTTTACTTTAAAATACTTTAGAAGCTACTTTTTTCCTCTTTAAGGATTATAATGGACCTCTTTCGGCTTTGTACGCCCTTTTCGCGTAACCCTGTATACATATAGGTTTGACAGCGAGACAAGATAGAATCTAGCTTATTTTCAAAACTAATTGAGCCATGAAACAATGCTTTTTAGGGTTATATTTACCTTTGGTCCAAGTTTAGGTTCATCATCATCCCACTCAGTGTCGCTGTCGATGAGCTCTAATCCCTGAGCGCTGACGTCACCGAGCGGCCCGTACCTATCGGGCACCCAGTGCGTTAGGAACTTGAATAGGTCGTCCACTCTGTAACAAAACAGGTCACATTTGTTTGTGTTACATAATAGTTATGTCCTAATGTTTCAAGTATAACAAATAACAGGCTTAGCGAAAGATAATCATAATTAAATACATTACACCTACTGAAAAAAATATTTAAATTGACTGATAAATTTCTGAGATATAAGCGTTTAACGTTTTTGGTGCGTATAGAAAGCGGATGCGCTGTCACTCTCCCGCAAAGCATGTGTTAGTATAGAATACTGCATGGCGCACGCATGACTTGACGTCATAACTTGCTACTAGCTCTCGAGTCTAGCGCGGAATTAATATACTTAAATAATAATAACTTTTTTTTGAACAAATTTTTATTTTGTTTTTGTTGATGGGCTCGCTTTGCGCTATTTATGATCAGCATTTTTGCGAGGTAATTTTTTTTTAGAACGTTACGCATTCACTACCCAAAATTTGCAAGTTGGGGTGGCGATGGGAAGGCCACATCGCTCGAAGAGCCGATAACTGATGGGGAAGAAAGGTTCTTGAATGGAGACCACGAAACGGAAGACGCAGCGTGGGTAGGCCTCCCACTAGATGGATCGACGACATTGTGAGTCGCGGGCATCCAGTGGATGCAGATGGCAAGCTGTCGTTCACTGTGGAGGTTTAAGGGGGGCGCCTATGTTCATCAGTGGACGTCTTTGAGCTGATGATGATGATGAGCCGTGGTCAAAAGCCTAAGCCATCAACCTTAAAAGAAATTGGTGATGTAGTTGTCAAATGCAACTAAAAAGCCTCACCATTTTATTAACCCCCGACGCAAAAAGAGGGGTGTTATAAGTTTAACGTGTGTATCTGTGTGTCTGTCTGTGGCATCGTAGCTCCCTAACGGCTGAACCAATTTTGACTTAGTTTTGGTTTGCTTGAAAAGTGACTTCATCGAGAGTGTTCTTAGTTATGATTCAACAAATTTAGTTCAACTGTTTGAAGATTACCAGCTCTGTTGAAAAACTTTTACTCTTGTTATTACATAGAGTCCATGTCATATCCAGCCCGATGACCCGTCGCGGATAATAACATGGATGAGATGGTCCCGAAACAGGGAACAATGTCACAAAGGGAGGAGGCCTATTCCCAGCAGTGGGTCGAGACAGGCTGACGATGATGCCAAAATTTATAACTCAACACAACAGCGGTAAGACCCAACTTTCTACCCTCGTACGTCATCACCTATATAAATATGGCGATGCCGCGCCTCATGTCATTTTGTAGTTCTCCTGCAGGCCTAGCACGGGTGGTGAACAGATTGTCTTTCCACCGTTTTTATCTGCGCGTAGACCGAGCTAGAATATGGATACGTTTGTCTCTTTCTCGCGGGATAAAAATCGAGGAGAGATAATTTTTCCACGGCCCGTGCTAGACCTGCTGAGAGTAATTATAAACTATAAATATAAATTAGTTGTGTTGACTGATGGCTGGTGATACGTACCGGTTCCTCGGCACTCCGAACCAGTACTCGGGCTTCATGCGCTTGCGTCCGTAGGACATGAGCGGCGTGGTGCGCGGCAGCGGGCGGCCAGCTGGCTTGCCCATGCGCAGCCGCAGGTACAGCGGCGGATCGTCGCTCGCGCGCGCCGGCCGCGGAATCAGCTCTGCACGACAACACACATTATCATATCGTTACTACGCACAGTTTTTTATCAAGTTAGAAGCGGCAATACAAGGTTACGCGAAAAGGGTGTACTAAGCCGAAAAGGGTCCGTTATACTCATCTTTATGAACAACTTCTACTACGCGACTAACACTGTCAACGCAAAAAAAAAGTTGCCGTTCCATACATTTTGTCGAGTGTATATGACCGTTTTCTATAGAACAGCTGATATTTTTTTCGCGATTTCAGAGTTGCTACCATAGTAAAAGTTGTTCATAATGATGAGTACTATGGTCCGCTTTCGGCTTAGTACACCCTTTCCGCACAACCCAGTATAGTCTAATTGAAAAACTTCGCCACTCGAAACTCTTAAGTCTGTCATGAGCATTGCGCCATATTTTTCTGACAACAAGAGTTATATTTTGACTCACAACAATTCAAAAGAGACGTGCTCCATCGTAGACCGCATCATCGCTTAACATCAGACGAGTTGGCGGTCAAATGCAAGTCTTTTACAAAAAAAAGTCTAACAGATTCTCTAGCACCATAAATTTGTCATGTGTGTAAGCAATTACTAAAATGTGTAGTCTAATCGCATCGGAGTGCAGCGCGACTAATGATTATAATCAGGTAGGATAACTTTGAATATTGATTATCATACTTGTACAAGTATGATAATCAATATTAATAATCTACAGATAATTGCATGCCAATGTGGGGGACTGTCTGACTTCCGCAGGTAACTGACTTACTATCAAAAGAAGCGAAGAGATCGGGCATGTCGTCGACCGACACCATGCTGCGGTAGTCGAGGCGCGGCTGCGTCGAGCTGCTTGACGTCGACTTGGTGTGCGACCGACCGAAACCACCCAGCGAGCTGCGTCTACACATCGATCAAAACATTAGTTGAAAATCGATCTTAATAGGGTTAAAGATTTAAGAACGCCCTACTACATTAACTGGCATTGAAACGTGAGTCCTAGTACATATCATGTAAGGCCGTATTTCCAGTGATAAATATCGATTACATATGTGTTTTCACATGGGCCATGCGAAGTTGATAACACTCATAGAAAAGGAACAATAGACAATTCATATGCTTCTTTTTTTATCAAGACTCCTAAGTTCACAATTTCATAATGTAGTCAATTTTGAAGGCTTTAGTTGAGACTAAACTAATAGCTATAATATAATATAGCTGTCATACCCGACAAGTCAGATGTGCTATTGTCTTCTGTGAGTCAGGTAAAGATTGGGTAAATACAGCAAAACTTTAATTAGTTTAGCAATGTCAACCTCCAAAATAGACCACAATATCAATATAAGTTTAAGAAAGCAGCAGAAAGAGAAAACACTTTTTTAAATTTTCCAGCACCTGTAAAAATATCAAGAATTTTTATTCGTAATCAAATACATCACTTTTCATACGCCATTCACATTTGGTAAGCTAAACATGCCAAAACACGAAAGAAGTTCAGAGATAGGGTGCCAATAAGAAGAAACGATGCTTGTGTTTAATGGTAAATCGTCAATGATTTATTGTCCGGCCTACATTTTAATACAATGAGGAAGACCTAGTGACGATGAAATTGCAATGACAGGCCGAACCCGAAAATCCCTGTCTATATGATACCCAAGATAACGTAAGAGTACTAAAGATTCCGTCTACCGATTAGAATTAATCAAATATTTGTTGTTATCTAACGATTTTCTTGGATAGCAGATACACAGATAGGTCATTTAAGATATTGGCCTTAAACATATAAGATCTATAGAATCACTAAATCCTCGTAACACATATACAACATGCCAACACAGAGTTCTTTAAGCAACGGTGAACTTTGGTCCCGTGTTGTTCGGTACCAAATCTCACAATTGTCGGACAATAGACAATAGAAATAACAACACATTTATGCCGGTGGTATGCCTAATTGAAACAGGTGATAACAAGGAGGCTAAACGGTAAGACCACAGCGCCATACGTGGGTGCCACCAGCTTAGCTGTAGAAATCAGTTGGAGAGCCACAATCTTAGTTTCTGAAAATGCCTTCCGTGAAAATGTTAAGTTCCTTCTTTTTGCCAACTGCACAAATAAGTTTGTCGGGATATGCTCGTACTTGTAAATATTATTGTTTTGGGTGGAACCGTGAAAATTGATGAAACGCAATTATACGAGATCTATTGAAGTGTTCGAGGTCGTATTTTGACATGTAAATTTGGTATTGTAAATAACCAAACTAGCAATAATACTCTTTTGTCATCGCAATACTAGAATAACGTAGTATAATTGACCGAGCGAATCGAAGGTCTTAAGAGTCTACGCTGATCGACCCTTGTATGTACGTTTATGTATTTGTTCACCGATAAAACATCGTAATTGCAGTTTATAATTTATGAGTACTAAGCTATTCGCATTATACAGTATAAACATATATAGCAGGTCAGTTCTTTCAAAGTCTTGGGCTTTCGCGGTAATGTGCGTTCCAATGTCATTATTCGCAGTCGCGAAACAGTCTAACTTGAGTACCGTTGATTCGATCATGAAATTCTTAGTTAAGTAATTTCTAATTTCGACACAATTTTAAAGTTCTAATTTGAGCAAGATCGGTTAAGGGGTTGTTGAGATACAGGAATCATAGTGCAGTGCGAACGACTAGTATCCAAATCTTAAATCTTACTAATCCTAATCCTTAAATGACGGAAACTTGGATTAAATAATACAAAGGAAATGGCATAACCGACCGATCCGATGACCGTTCCGTTCTTTCTGTTGCCAACCCTAACAGGATCATATTTACTACATAATATTTAAGATGTACAAAAACATAATATTTTTTATAGTCTGCATGCGCAACAGGTCGCAATAATTGCTTAGTTATACTGAAATAAATTATCTTTTAAAAAACCACTTAAAAAAAAACCACAATCATTCTGAGTTAATATGCCATTACAAAGAACAAAATAATATTTTTACACGGATTTTGAAGTTGGGCAGGAACTATATTTTATTATCAAACTTAGATTGAAATTTTAAATATTTTTTTTAGTAGTTCCCACTAGTTTTGTAGTCGGTTGGGTACGTTGTTCATTATGGGTGGCACTTCACTGTGTGGGCGGTACCCATCAATGAAGTACAACATAAATTTTGTAGTTGGTAACTTCAGGGGCGTGACCTGCCAAAATTATCATCCTAAATTCGACAGACCATACATTATATTATAGGTAATGATTGAATCAGCCGGAAGGATCATTGCAGAAGTTCATATTCAAATCTGAATTCTAATATTGTGATAATTAGAATAGGTGCGCGTTCGGAATCCACGTCAACAGCGCCAACGAGACCATCAGATAATGAGAGTACCGTGTGGATACACGGAACAAAGAAAAATGTGCTTTAGCTTTTCTGTAGTACTATTCGGCGGGACTCGGAATGCGCCCTAGATTCTTTCATGTGAGTTTCATTCATTACGGAGTCTTGGAAGCGGACTATTTAAAAGTTTATATTCGTATGTCGCTGTGGTCTAAGTTCGTTCCAAAGCCGTAACACATAACAGTAGAATTGGTACATCGAGCTGGCGGAGCGTGACGTCACGTACCCCGATGCGGACGAGTCCTGTGCCGCCTCTTCCGAAGGGGTTTTACTCAGGAACAAACCGGTACCAAACTCGACAAGGTTCATTGGCGAACTGCGCGTAAAGCGTACGCAAGTGTATAAATACGCCAATGAAAGGTGCGGGTTCGATACGCGATCCGGTTAGCATCCACGGTAGCAATGAACAATATGTTTCGATTAATTTCGGTTTCTTGAGCATGTGTATATGTGTGTCCCTTGTCAATCTTTGTGCAACAAACGACTTCACATTCCATAGACTAGACACCTGATGTACGGCGAAAACTTTCTGACAACAGCAGCATTAGCGCTATTCTGCTCATATAAATCGTAGCTCACCAATCAATGGCACGCCGTTACCAAAGACGTACCTTGAGCGGACCAATCAGAGTTCAGCATTCGACACCCGCGTCTTAGTTGTCTAAATAATTTGCAATTGGAATGAATTTCAGGCTTTGAAGTAATTTCTTCAGAATGAGAAGTCGATGGGTGCTATGTTAGTATTTGCAAACACAAAACGAAACAAACATTCGTCGTTTGAATGGTAGTGTTTCATAATCAAATTACAATTATTTGGGCATAGGTATTTGGGAAGGTGACATAGTCAGTAAATGTCACAGATACTGTATGACATGTTAATGCCCATGATGTTGGCGTTGTTAACATGTCACAATGTGGGTATGTTAGTAAGCGTTATTGTTTATACACAGATTAATTTTAATAACAATATTTATTTCATTATCATGTAGATATGACACTCATTGCTATTATATCGGAAGATAAAACGGTTTAATTGGCATAGTCAACAACACAATGCTGTTTTTTATAATATGTATATTATGTGTTCCACGTGCATCTGAATTCTAACGTTGTAATCAATACCACTTAGAGGTAGACAATGTTTTGTAAGTATGTACGCAGTTTGTTTTTGTTTATTCACAGATGTCTAACCGTGTAAACAAATATGGAGGACAGGTAACCAATGATAATCACAAGCGAGAAAATTCTTAGCTGTCATTAGTCCACAGACACCATGTTTGATTACATAGTTGAAAATCTATTTAAAAAAAACAGACTGTGTTCGCGCTATCATGCCATTGGAATACTTTTACCAGAGGTATTATTTGTGATTTTATTCAGAAACTACCAGTAATCTTGCTGAAGCAAAACGATACCAAGCATAGGTACCGTTTTCGGGTGTTGCGGTTTCTCGTTCTAATGATATATTTTTTATTACAAAAAAAAAAAAAAAACATGATTACAAAGCACCTTAGCGCGCATAGATTACACTTTTTACAATAATTTCACTGTTTATAATCTTAGATCATCAATTCATGTGAAGTGTCATATCTACACATACAATAACAGCTTCGGATCACATATGTAAGTACAATAGTGACGTCACCGCACATACCTGTTGAATACTTTGGAGAAGACACTGGTAGAGTTGTGGCTGTCCGCGGAGGTGGGTAGCGAGTCGCTCTGTGAAGAGTTAGCGCCGGGCGCCGCCTCTCCCGTCAGGCCTTCTACCCACGAGAGAGGATACGACAGTCGCTTCAGCATCTGGTGGAGCAAATGTGCTTGGATTAACAACTATGGCTAACTAGAAGACAAAAACTTTACTAACCCACGAATAATAACACATAACACATACGGGGTACAATGTGCACTGTAGTCCATTTAAACTTGACATTATGGGGCAATGTATAAAAAAATATATCATTCAATAAAGAGGACGTTAAGTTACAGTGGTCTTTATTGTAAATTAGCTGACCCGACCGACGTTGTCGTCTTAGAACTGTCAAAAGCGCGAAGTTAAAAGCGTCGTTAAGTTTTCTGAAATTATCCAATTTTCTTAATTTTTGTTTACGTAAGAACCTTCTACAAAGTATTAGAAAACTTTAAAAAAAAGAATGTAATCCGCAAACTCGTTCTTAAGTTATGGCGTGACCAAGGTAAATAGGGATTCATTTATATATATAGAAGATAGATGAATCCAGTGTATCTATGAGCTTTGCCGCATAAATAAAAACAAGCAACGCAGAGGCTTTATCCGCTATCCAATAAGAACTTCAGTTTTGAAGAGAGAGAAAAAGAGAGAGCTAGTTAATGCCCATTTATCGACTCATTTTGCTGTGCGCAAACAAAACTGACCTTTATGTTTGTAGCTTTGTCACGTTTTCGCACAACTATGAGTGTTGATACAATATTATGTAGCAGTGCGCATGCTACGCCAACATAATATTTTGGCCAAGCGATGGACTCTGTTTATCACTATTTCTTCATCACTTGAAATTCAGTTTTATGTGATGCAATTATGCATAGAGTTCACATTCAAAGATTTGTTTTCAATCCAGTGAAGTTGTCGACTTTAATGTGCATGCAGTCTGCTGCGCACGGTGTAAGACAATGCATTTCCTCAATTGACACTAGAGCAACGTGGTCGATGTAGCGATGCAGCCACACATTGCGTGCTGACCGCCACGCCAACGGGAGAGCAGATGAGCGGAGGAGAAACCGTGGCTCCGTGATTACGAAATTCGCTGGCCAGCGCATCAGCAACAGGCCACGCGTGAGCCTCCGAGACTGAGGCAAAGATAATATAAATAGTTATTGGTCTGAGGTCACATACCCACGCAGCCGTGCGCGTGGCCCGCTATGTGTTGATATGTATGGCAGGCTGTATTGAACAGCGCTAGAGACACACACATAGCCGTGCATAGCTGTCTGTGACCGGCTTTGTTGCTAACATCTAGCATGATCTGGGCATACTGATCATGACCTTAGAGGTGTGGATGTATCGTTATAAACTAATGTATCCAGGAATGCAACAATGGTTCTTGTTGGTGACCTCATACAATTACTTCAGCTCTATAATGCGCTCCTTCATATTCTGAATAATGCATCAGTTAATGAGCTAGTTTTGACCCTATGCCAAGACGGTCTGAGTAACTCAATTATCTTATTAACTAGGTGCATGAGCTTCCGAAATTAGATCACGACCCTAATTTACTCTGTCAAAGGTCAATGGGAATAGTTAGGTAATTTTTTCTTTGCATTGTATTTCCAAAAGCATTTGGATGAATAGTCTATCTGATCACAAAACATCAGTTTTTTAACATAATGACTGGTGATGGATATTTTTAAATAAATGTGGTTGACCTTCATTTGCCAACTACTCACGTCTTCATAGGCATTATATTGAGCTTGTTACCTGCTATATAAAAAAACTGTACAGTGCTAAATCTCAATAATGACACTAACAGATGAGAAATATTTTGTTTTTATACAGTTCAGTTCAACATACATTATGATATTCGCCGATCATCGGTTTTGAAATATAATTTATTTTAATTAAAATTGTCTACTTTTGTAGAAAATAACACAAAAACTATTGGTAAAAAATATGAACTATCCCCATTGTGTCTTACTTTTTTAGTTTAACTGTCATGGCAAACCTTTGTCCATCAGACCACTATGTAAGCTCATTGTGGTCAGCAGCGAGACGAGATACGACTCACAAAATACAATATGCCCTTCTGCTAGCCAAAACTCTAGTTAGCCCCCAGTTCCTTCAATTCGTTGCAATTCTAGGTCCAACTACACAGCTACTTCTTTACATATTTAACGATCAGACAAAGTCGCTGGTCTGAGATTTACGCCTTATTCTGGCTTTTTGTTTTGGCACCACTAATAAAAACATGCCTTTCATATTCAGCTGCTTCTACGCCCCTTCTTTTGAATTCAGCAGAAAAACAAACCTTATTCTTCTTATCCGGTTTGTTAGCATCATCCTTCTGAGTCCCATCGAGGGAGAAAGAGACAGCCGCAGCCGACTTCCTGGGTACTGCTCTCTCGTTCTCTCCTAGCGGAGGCGCTGATAGCGGAGGCTCGGCGCGCGGCAAGCACACTGGAGGTACCCACTCGGCAGATAGCACGATATCTGCGTCGCTGTATACCTGCGGGAACAAGAACTACTTACAATCATAAGCCGAAAGATGGTATCAATAAGACATGAAGAAACAAAAATGTGGACTCATAGAACTTTACGGATATGCGCTATCACCCGGAAAAATACGAAACAAGATTGATTACAGCTGAAAAGTAAGAAGATCCTGAATACAAAAACATAACTTTAGTAAATTATAACACAAAGAAGTTTGAATAAAAGAAGAAACAAAACAGAATTATAAATAGGAAGAAGATAAGAGAGGACAGGACCCCAAGATCGTAGCTTGACGACTTTTCTTAATAAGTACAAGAAAAACCAACCCCGAGTGCACCAATCACCACCGTGAAAAAAGACCCAACGACAAATGACGCTCACTGCATTCTCGATCACCGTGAACAAAACGACTCCAAAAACAAATGACTGTCCCACAGTCACCAGCACAGAGACCAAATGACCTTGCACAGGTCGAAAGGCCGTTGCCCCTCACCTCGTCGTGCGAGGAGGTCGTCGACATCACGTCAGAACCACGGTGCAGTGCTACGAAACAGCCTAGGTGCGATCTCGCCCCGAACATGCGGTCGTGGAATTCGCACTCGTCTGCGGACTCGTATATCGTCTCTATATCGTGGTGGTAATCCTCGTGGAATAGTGGCATGAGGCTCCCCTAGAATTGTAACTGGGTTAGTGATGTTAGTTATGGAATAATGGTGTTATTTCTATTAGAAGATGAAGTTGATAAAAGTGGCGTTTCTTAAAGTCCATCTTGCAAGAAGTCATCACATTAGTGTATCTTCTGACTCAAGCTGTTCGGCTCTATTTGTGGTTAGCTTTTTATAATCATCATCAATCATCAATAAAATAAAAAATCTGGCCGGTAGCCCATTCAGTGAAACCCCATGTGAAAAGGAACGCACAATTTTATGTGAAAAGGAGCATAATAACTCGTTTCAAATAACGTAGATACTTACTTTCTTTGCGTTCGCCGGCGTGACATTGAGCAGCGGGTCGCGGATATCGATGCCAGAGTCGTGGTAGGAAAGCTTGACGAGGTGATGAGCGTCGTCTGGCGGCGCGTCGTCGGTATCAGGGGCTTCCCCGCCTTCCGAACTCTCCGCCCGGGACACTGACGCCGGCACGTCGAGGCTCTCGTCTTTGCATTGGTCAGCGCTTGAGGATACCTGGGAGATTAGATGGGTCTATAGAGACGTGCTAGTGCTTTTTCATAAAATGAGTGAATGGAAGCAGACAAGTATTATGTTTCGGTCGAAATAAAGGATACCGAAAATAAGTTAGACGGACCGAAATAGAAAACATCATGCGTAGCTTGATAGTCGCAGCAGTAAATTATGGAAACATTGCGGCAGTAGGTATTTCTCTCCCTTACAGCTTATCCCCATTTATCACAAGATTTGGAGGAGATGGATATGGATGGATAGAGATGTTATTTATGCCTTGCTGACCTTAATCTAACGTGATAGGTGATTATGTGATTATAATTAGTTGTTTTAAGTTTTAATGAATCAAATTCTCATAAATTTTTCATAAAATACTATAAAAAATAGTATAAAAAATATTTTTCGTGATTTTTGCCTCTACCATTTACATTATTAAATATTTACAAGTATGAAACCATTATCTTGTTGTATTACAACAATTAAATTGGTTTTTGGTTTTGTGTTTTCACAAAGGTGTTCGTGTAAGGTAAGGTGTTTTCACTTATCACATTTAATCAACTTAAATAAATTTTGGGACGATGAATATTCTTGCCGATATAATCAGAGACACATACCTCACTGCCTTGATCGATGGACGACCTATCTTTGCTGGGAATTGCCCAGTGATGATCCAGTAGAGATTTCCGCCTTTCTTCTGTTGTCTGTTGCTGCGAACAAAATATCTGATATCAGATAACGACAGGGCAAAAATGACCGTATCCAAAACCGACGGCTTTGCGAGTGGAACTGCTCGGTGGCTCTTCGCGAGAGATAAATCATTGTCTAGTTAACTCTGGTTTTTGCGGTCCGCAGTACTCCCGGGCCCTAAACTATGGCGAAGTAGCAGGTCCCTATTTGTACCATCATCATAAGCAGCCAGACGACGTCCACTGCTGAACATAGGCCTCTCCCTTAGATCACCACACTGAACGACAGCCTACCATCTGCATCCACTGGATGCCTGCGACTCTCACGATGTCGTCGGTTTATCTAGTGAGATACCTACCTACGCTGTGTCTTCCGGTCGTGGTCTCCACTCAATAACCTATCTTTCCCTTCGGTTATCGGTTGATGACGTCACGATGACTATGATTTGTAGCGTACCCGTGACGAAATATGGCCCAAAAGTAAACTTTGTGTTAAGTGTACCTGTAAAGCGGTCGGTGTGACGAGCTCCCGATCGAATGCTTTAGGGAAGGCGGCGCCGGGGCGGTCGTCAGTGTCGCCGGAGCCAGGTCGCTCCTCGCCCGCGCCGCCCTCTTCGCCGTCTCCGCCCGCTGCTTGCAGCTCGGGGAACGTTTCATCCTGGAATTATCACATTTTTATTAGTATTGATAGCAGATTCGACCGTAGGGCCATCTGGAAGTGCCACGTGTGTCTTAACTACACAAAACAGGAGAGCAGAGCGAGTATCGCGATCCTTTTAACGTCTTTATTATTATTTGCGGTTATTCTCGGGTCTAGCCCGGATATTTGATAGGCATTACTGGGGCCGAAGCCAACACCAAGAGGCCCTGTTGTGTTGAATACAAAATACAATTAAAGTATTAAAAAAACACTTGTCATTAATTGTCACGCCATAACTTGAGAACGACTATACCGATTTCAAGTTTTCTATGACTTTTAGAAGGTTATTATGGAAATAAATTGAGCAGAAAATTGGAGAATTTAACTTACTTTGACTAGAAGTGAGTCCTTTCCTGGCGAATGTTCTGATTTATTCATATAGTAGATCTCTGCTTGCTCGGCTCTGAAAACAATAACGTTAATTTAAACACGATTTTCGTGCTAATTACGATTATTGATTAAAATGTCACTGTTTCTTGGAAAGCGTATTAGCATTTTAGCAATCAAATGGTTCCAAACCATGGAAATGCATTGGACGCGCTTGAAGCGTGGCGAATGTTTGTATATATTGGTTACGCCCGTCATAGATAAAATAGAGGCACTAATACCTACCCTAAAGTACAAAATTACCAAAAAACCACCTTTCCTGGTGCATTTAGTCTCAACCAAACATCAGCCAAGCGCAAGCCTATCTTTTTTTTTTAAATAAGCCTATAAAAAATCTAAATTTTAGAACGAGTCTCAATGACGATGTGTCAAAGGGACAAACAAAGGTATGGTTTTGTATTGTACATTTTTCTCTTTTCCATAGGTTCCTACCAACCAGAGCTAGGCCCTTAAATGCAAAAGAAAGGCGATGTGGAGCTAAAACACATTTCAGTGAGTGTAAGGAGGCATACGTGCAGAGATAGTGAAAGAGACTAAAAATAATACGTACTTGTGTGCGTTGAGGTCTGGTGGATGGGTGCGCATGTGCGCGATGTCGTAGAAGATGGCCGTGTTGACGACGTATTCCATGGGCGCTATGACCCCGTAAGACTCCGGCCCATGCTCCATCACCAGCGTGTCCGACACGTTCGGGTCGAACATCACTGCGTTGGGAGTTACCAGCAGCACACCAGATACCACACCCTGTAATATTGTACACATGCAGAGAATGAGAATTTGTCCTTTCTGTGAGGAATGCAAGGCGTCAATAACGACTCCGTTTTTGAGGTTGACTAATAATTAATTACTTGGTTCGACCTACGGGTTATTTTGCACATAAAAACTTTAGGTAAGTTTTAAGTTTTGCTATCCTATAAAACCACATAATTCAAGTCTCTGTCTAATTGCGGGACTTGACGTGTCCAGGACCAGGAGATGCGCTTAACACCCGGCTTAAAGTAAAACATTGAAATCCGAGCCATATATCTGTACTGTACAATACAAAATCCAGTGACGAACAACGCGTTTTCATAAATTATTTCACTCATAATCAATGACTTTTGTCAATGCTCCATGTTAAATCCGATTGCACCAATACAACTCTAGCTAAAGCTAGGACGGCTATTTTTCATCAAGTTTTTTTTATTATCCTTCCCGGATTTTAGTTTAAAAGATTGCCAATGTTTGAGCTAGCAGTTTAAGAGTTTTCTGTACCTGTCCATCCGTAATGTGCCGCACGTTGATTTTCAGGAACCGCTGTGGACCGGTGGCGCTGTTGGTGGGCGCTTCAGGTGACACCGGTCGGAGGCTGTCCAGGATCTCTGGAATACCAACAACAAGGAGTTAGATTAATTGCTCTGTAGACTGACTGGCTAGCCTTGATGACAGAATTTTAAGCACTACTAGCTACCCATGGCAGTTCAGGGATTAATGACATTATATTCAGAACGATTAACTATACTGTTTTAAACATTTATGGTTGTTCACGACAGTTATATGATTATTAACGGGATATTTACCATATTTTTTTGGCTTCGTGTGAATATGGTGCATGTAGAATTGGGTAAAGTATAAAAATATAAAGTATATCCAATAATAAGAATGATGCATGTAACTGCGCCGAAATATCGGGTGCTCCATCCACAACCTTATCACGGTAAATATCCCTATAATATAACTATGATGAACTGTTTGATTTGAGCAGATCTTCAGTTGATTATCAGGTTCTGCGGACAGGTATGGTTCTGGTTGCTAATTCGTGCTGAAGTACTATTGTTTCGTATACCATGCAACCGAGGGTCGAGAGATCTAATCCCACGGCGAAAATGTTAAACTTAGAAATTCGATTCTATGAAAACAACATGATTTTTTATTTACAGACCTAATACCAAAAATGCTAAATGGCAATTTTTACGATCATCACCAACTTACATAAATTGAAATACTACCGCTGCACTCTAAGCCGCAGTTAAATCAGTCTTGTGACACATTTACATGCTTTACTTAAGGTCTTTCTGACTGATATGGCGCCGTATAGCGTAGAGAAGTTCATTCCAAAACTGGAGTAAATAATTAATGCCTAATTATAATTAGAATGAAATTTTTATTATTATTCACATATTTATTTTCTTTCTTAAATTTACGTTTTTTTACAATATTTCCTATAAAAACAAAATATTATAAATAAACCTATTATTATTATTATTTTGTTTTAAAATCATTATATCTATAAGTATTAATCATGTATTTTTAAATTTTGACATGTAATTATTATTATGAATAAAATTATCATTATAATTATTGGCATATCATACCAGCTGTATGCCAACACGACAAAGAACTTCAACGCTGCTTTACAAGTATTATTAAAAACATATAAATTACTAGCATTCGTATATCTTTTACTTGACCTTCAATAATTTATGCGGTAATTATGTAGGTATTTTACCAGTTAGTAAATTAACATTACGTTGGAAATTAAAAAGTCGAGTTTGCCAGCTGTGGAAAACAAAAACATTTTTAGCCGTGTAATTTATTAAATCATCAACCATAACACAGCAGTTTATAAGTAACGAAATAATTATTTTTGATATTAATTTTTCAGAAAATTGTGTATCCACAATTCACTGGATAGCAAGTTATGGATAGTTTTTCATAAAATTTAATTCAAATGAGACGTTATACAAATTATATTTTATAGTAATTAACTTTATATTGGACCGGGTGTGTCCTAAAACTGGCGACTAGAACCACCGTAGGATGGGCAGCAGCGTCCTATTATAGTACACATTGAACATACTGCGATACCCCAAGCCGCCTGCCAAGCGTAAGAATTATGGCAATTGGCAACTCTCTCAGAGGGAGGCCTTTGTTCAGCAGTGGACGTTTACTGGCTGATGATGTGAGCTTTATATTCGACCCAGATCCAGGTATAAAATTGTACATTATATTTATCGAACAATTTATAGTACATTTACCCGTTACAAATAACTTGAGTTATATTTATTTTTTACGTCACGATTGCGCAATAGTAAATATTAGCTACGGTACAATACTGTAATAAAACTCAGCTGGCGTGGTCATTGTACGGATTATTATCTTTTTTCGAGGCTTGAGCCGCAACCATAGCTTTACAAGTATATAGATGTTGGGTTTAGTACTAAATTCACGAAAAATTATTTGAGTTTTTTTACCATTAAAATTTTTGATACATTTTAGAAATTTGAATCCTATGTCATAACAATAGCGTCGATTATTGTAGCACTCTCTAAACTAAACGAATTTAGCAGAACTAAAAATTATCCGCGTCTCTTTTAATTTTATTAAGTTAGAAAAAGATGGCAACAATTTTGTAGTTGTCAAAGTTTAGAAAAAGGTTTAACATGCGCGCTCCATCGTAGACCGCATTATCACTTAACATCAGGCGAGTTAGCGGCAAACGCAAGCCTATTATTAAATAGGTAATAATTAAAAAAAAACATAAAAATACATAATCAACGCCTGTTTCTTTAGCTTGCAGCAAATGATTGTAGTCTAAATGCACATTATTATCTATCAAGTTACCACGGTTTAAGTCCACTTTTGGTCTGGGTATTTTTGAGCGCTGGCCCGACATCCAGTTTTAAACATCTTTGGCCGCACCGCAATGTGAAATATTAACTACGTTTCCACGGCTTTCCTTCACACGCTATGCCTTTTTTGGACACTAAAGTTACCTCTAGCAAAACTTCTGAAGACCAATAAATTTGCAAAGTTTCCAGCTTTTTACAGAACTAGAATTACAAAACAATGACATACGAATAAGTATAGAATGGTGTGCGGGATAGCACGCGATGTGCGCTTGTGGAGATGGTCGACGGAAACACTGCTTTTAAGATTATAAACAATTCCATTTAATCATCATCATCATCATTATCATTTCAGCCGTAGGACGTCCAATGCTGGACATAAACTTCCCCCATCGATCTCCAAAAGGGCCAGTTGGAAGCGGCCTGCATCGAGCGTTTCCCTGCGGTCTCTTTTATGTCGTCTGTCCATCTTATGGGTGGACGTACTACGCTGCGCTTACCGGTCCGTGGTCTCCTTTCCAGAACCTTTCGGCCCCATCGGCCATCTGTTCTGCGTGATATGTGCCCTGCACACTGCCATTTCAACTTGCTAATCCGGTGGACTATGTCGGTGACTATCGTTCGTCTACGGATTTCCTCATTTCGTATTCGATTCGAAACCCCGAGCAAAGCCCTCTCCATAGCGACATATGTGGCGTTATGCGACTTTGAGCTTGCTTATGAGGCCCATAGTGAGAGACCACGTTTCAGTGCCGTATGTCATTCATTTAATAGCTCAAATAAACACGCTCGTTATTAGCTTAATTAATCATGCTAAGAAAAGCTGATGAATGCACTTCGGTCGCTGCTCAAAGCTGACGCAAGCCTGCCTCAGCAGGTGTCCGATTGTATCAAACAAAAGGACTATATATACCCAATATATAATGAAAAAAGTATTTAATTTTAAACTCATTATCAAGCGGTAACTATTGTAGCGCTCTGTCGATACTTATCTAGCTAGAAATTATGGCTACATGCCGTCAACGTAACCATGCAGATTAGACACAACATACAGTAGGCAGAGTTCGATAACGAGTGCCATTTGATAAAAGTAACACACTAGAAATGATCATTTTAACTCCATTAAATTTTCTATTCGTATTTTCCCTTTTCGTAGCACCGATTTTAGAACATTTTCTATTTGTGTGCGGATCAATATTGGGTGTGCTTACAATTATGTAAGTATGCATTCTGAGCATGATTGTAGCGACGCTGCGATGTGGGGGAAAAAGCTGCATGATATAACAATAACAAGCTGCTGAGAAAGTTCTGATCGAAGTAAAAGAAAAGCGGAGTAGACTGGCGACAATACAGGTAGAAAAAAAAATTGCCCACAATGTATGGCACGACAGTTTTATAAAACCATCTTGGAAGACCAAGTAGAGCGTTTACAGACCGAATTAAGGAAAAAGTTAACGTCAAATTGCTGGCGTAAGACCGGGAAGCCTGGTTCTTAAATAAGAAGAAGTAGTGTTTGTGACTCGTATGTATGTGTTGCAGTACAGTGTACACATTCATGTTATACTAGAGTATACAATTAGTACCTTTTTCTTGTGCTGGCTCGCTGTTGGCCTGCGTGGACTCCGAAGTATTGTCTCCGCTCTCCGATGGGCCGTCAGAGTCCTTATCGCCATCTGCAAACGACACAAACCCACGTATTACACTACCTGCCATTGTTTACTTAAGGACACGTCAACTCTCACTATTGTTAGCGCGCAACTATCCAAACTGCAATAGCATGCACAGAACGACCACGGAAAATAACGCACCGTGATACCACTTCTTCAGGAATTCAAAACTAAACATTGTTGCGCTGAAACTGCGCTAGGTTCATTATATCGGCAGTTTTATCGGTAGTGATAAAGCGAATCCATATCGTCGTACGAAGCCGGCGGCCGGCGTCTGGAAACCTCGTTCGACGCGTCAAATTAGATTTCGATGCAGCGCACTCACAAATGTAGGGCGGAGTGTAATTGAGTGGGAAAATTAAAATAGAAACAGCGAGCGCGTCGTTCGCATGCCGTCGCGGCCGCGTCTGTGCTCGCTCGCCGGCGATGAACGCTGTAACTTTTGTTTGCCGTGCAAATAGGAGAAAAATTTGTTCCATGCCTACGTCACGCCTGAATGAATAACATCAAGGCTGTGTGTTATTGTTTTGCTTTATGCACGGACAATACCGAGTGATTACAGCGTGTTTGCGGCCACCACCAACGCCGTGCTATTCATACACATTTTTCACTATTGATTTACATAAGCATGGATTAGTGTTTTATGAAACATCATTTATTTACATGATGGAACAACAGCCAAGAATTAAATAGTTTTTTGTTGGTTTCCAGACATCATACCTATCCCTTATTTTAATATGTTACATTATCCCGATCTACTTAATAAATTATTCACTGAGAGACGCATATCCTAAGCCGCTGAGTCTAGAAGCGTGTTACATAACGATAGAGAGCACCGAGGTTCTTTTAAAAAAAAACATCCTTGAAATATGTCATATTGGGCATGAAAGTTTCAGTTTTACGCATCTGTTTAGAAAACAGTCCGTTGAATCATCCATCTTGGAATATTATTCCCTAAATAAGCGATGAAAGTATGTATGAAAAATCGTCAATTTTGTTTAAAGGCCGAATTCGAACGGGGACCAATGGAATATGAAAATTTAAAATAACTACGCGACGAAGTTGCAGGCTGTGGTAGGTCTTCAATCAATCCACGACTTGTTGTATTTGCACTTAGTTAATGAGGTTGGCAACTGTCAAAGTGGCGTTAGCTTAGGTGGTACTTTTGTTACGGGAACTTAGTCATTATATAATTTTATAATACTAGATACACCCCATCTGGAAGATTTTTCTACGGGTCAACTCCGCTGCACCAAGGATCCATAACACAAGAGATATTGCACCTAACGCCAATGCAAAAATAGGAATGTCCCAAGGTAACGCATATTTTAGAAATCCAACATAATTTAATTATACTTAAATTTGAATGGCATTTTATGTTTAATTATCTCCAACAAACAACAGTTTTGCCTACTTACTCTAGCTCTCCAAGTTGCCCAAGAGTCCCAAGACTGAAGGCCAAGTTACAAAATATATTTTCTCATCGAATCATTGAAGCGATATGCAGCATTTACACGCTAGAATTTACGAAACAATTCAAGTTTAAAGTTTTCAAGCTTGTTTTTAGCTTTTGTTCAAATGATCTTGTCCTAAAGACAAAGCACCACTGCAATCGAATATCACGTACGAGTATTATACACTTGAAGAATATAAGGAAAGTTTATTAGTTCCTGGCAACACCGCGAGTCTAGGTACGTTGATCAAACTCTAATTTGTTGTATCTTTTTCTATCACCATTCAGTTCATCTCTTTCATACGAAAGACGAGCAATCTTTTTTCTTCTTTTTCAATTTATAACTGCGCCTTCCTTTCTACACTTAATATTATAAAGAGGTAACGTTTGTATGTATGTTAGAGGTAATCTAAGAAATCTCATAACCGATTTTTTTTTATTATTTATATAATAGAAAGCTACACCATCCCTGAGTGACATAGTCTATGTTTTGTTCGCGGGCAAAAGCTATTTCTAACTATATTCCTTGCTATCGATCGCACCGCTTGACTTGCCTTGACTTGACAAGGTGTATGTGAGTCATGAATATTATTATTGTAATAAAGCACATTTTTTAATAAATTTAATGGACGTTGACTGGCGCCGACACTTCCTCAGATTGGTACAGAAATGGATAGAGCCATTTATAAATCGACCATGAAAGCTACGGCGTTTACGTCGAGGCTTCTAACCGATAAACATCTCGCGGGAGATTTATTTACACAAACTGAAGCAGTAAACCCGTTTTAATAACATTAGGATATCGTGGCTCAGAGCTCATAAAAATAACACCAAAACTCAAAAAGCTAGCAAGCTAAGATGTACTGGCCAATAATACTTGGCAAGGCATGATTACCGAATGCCAGATAAGCTATGGGCAATGGTACTAAAGGTAGTCTTTGACTAGATGAAGAAGATAGAATGATGAGTTGGAATCGAAACCATAAGATGTTTTTGGACCACAATATTTAAGGAAAAATATAAAAGAAGACAACCCTTTGCCCAACAATGTGACAAATGAACAAACAGATTGTGGGATAGATTGGGCATTGGGCAACTAATTGTGAAAATGTGCAATCCCTAGACAGGATTGATCTAATAAAGCAACCACTGCAATAATATAAAACGCATTCTTAATTGGTTCAGCCGTTTTGGAGAAAACATGTATCGGACATACAAACATACACACTTCCTCTTGTAAATAACGAAGTTTTATGTTATATTAGCAATAGTTGACAAAAAAGTAAGATGGGAAGGGGTATAGACACTGGAGTCCATGGAGGAGCATTACAAACAATAAAAAAAATATATACACTAACACACAACCTTTTGCCCCAAACGTATATACCATCTCGTGAGTAAAAACAAAAACCTGTTCAAAGTTGAGGTGCCTCACTAAGATTGATTTATAATAGAGGCAAGGCATAAGAAGTTGACTACAGCACACCCTTTACTAGTAAATACAATATACCAAACAAAATAATTCAAAAATCTATAAATACTATACAAATAACCGTAACACTGATAACAAATCCATGCCATTGTTGGTATGGCAAAGATAAAATATTTGCCCGATATTAAAAAAATGCGTTTCAACAAATCACGGCCCTCGATTGGACTATAAAGATTAGACTTGTTATTTAGTTAAAGTCCAATAAAAGAAATGATAATTGATTTAATCTGGCGTTACATCGCGGAAGTTCATCTAATTGTACTTGACATGACATTGAAGCGGAAATAAACTAGAGATTCGTCAAAGTAACAGTTAAAAAAAATAAAAAAATGCAAATATAATTAATCAGGACTGAATAGAGTGGTTCACATTGAGGTGCCGCCGGATGCAGTGCGCGTGGCATTGCGTTCGGATAAACATTACTCACTGGATCATTTATTCAGAATGTCAAAGCAAATCGACTGCAAAACGGTAACCTCGTAAAAAATACGGCATATTTTAAATGTCTGGCTGCTTGCGTTATCTGCAACCACTGCAAGGCTTCGTTCTATCTCTGGTTCATTTGGCTGGATTCCTTCCCAGTGTATAGGGATTCCTGATTATGGCGTCGTCCGATTCGTATCCGATGATGGCGACCGTGGCTTTCTCCTGGCGTGTGCTCGTATGTAGCTGTCAAATCCAAACTTTGTCTTGAATACCTGGTCACATGCTGCACGTCACATCTGGCCCGCGGCCCGCGGCCGTTGTACGCGTAGTTGTAGAGTTCAGATCGGTTTTTATGAGTTTAGCGTTTGAGGTCTAATAAATTGAAAAAACGAACGTGTTCTAAATCTTTGACGCCTTTTTTTACCTTCGAACGCCAAACAGATCTTTAGTGGACAGTTTTTTTTGTATGTAAGACAGTTTTTCAATACGTGTTTGTTTCCTGTTTGCTATCAGTATATTAAAGTTAAGTTCTTATCTCAAAAGCGACATACCACTCACTGATTGACTGACTCCTAAACAAATCTCAAAAGCTACTTGACCTATGAAGCCGAGATTCGGTAGGTAGATTTCTTATGGGGTGTAGAGGTGCCCTAAGAAAAGATTTTGCGAAAGGGCCGAATTAAGGGGGACAAATGGAAGTTTATATGTAAGTCTACGCGAAGTCTAGTTATAGGCGGGTATAGTTATAGTTAACTCACGTCCAGGCCTGTGGCCTGTGGACTGTGTGCCTGGAAGTGATAAAATTTTAGTGGCATGATAAGCACCTTACAGCATTCAATGTAAATAAAAACCAACGAGAAAAATATTCAAATAATATACTCAATGCACATGTAATAATTATATGCTTAAAACAGTTATGCTCTGCAGGAAGTAAGATATTAGCATTATTATTACAGCTGTTCTTCTCAGTAAATCTCTATGGATATGGCATCATAAGCCTACTTTTACGGCAATAAGTGAACGTCTATAGTATCCATAACATAATAAAAAATATATTACAAAAAAAAATAACCGACTCACGGAAAGTGAAATTCAATAAACGAGATTCAACCCCTAATTTTCACTCTCAGGGGTAGAATGTTTTCTTCAAATTTAAATTGGGTCCACCCTCGAAAATCACCCTCGGCGAAGATATCGCGTAAAGTTGCGTATCCACTATATTCGCGCTCCTGGTGTGCTCTGCGCATCTGCAACTGCTAAAGTAGTAGATACGTCTGCTTTCCTGGGCCCGTATTTACAAACCACATGTACGCTCGTAACACGGCGCGTTAAGTTAACCTCTAAAAAGTTGACCTTTATTTCCTAGGGAAAAGCGGGCATACTTGTAGGCTGGAACGTGCAACACCAGTGCAATGTTGTTGCTCCACGGTGAGTGCTCCGCGCGGTGGCGGTTTTTGTGCGAACACAAAGAGCGGCGCCATAACACATCGCATGTTGCTTGTTGCGATGGGCATACCGTCTCCCCTGGCGCAGTTGCAGATGCGCTGAGCACAGCTGAAGTGCGAACATAGTGAATACGCATCTTTTTAATACACACACAAAACAAAATACAGTCGAATTGAGAAACTTTTTTTGAAGTCTATTTTTTATTCAAGAGAGCGAGAACCTATGAGATATTTTCTATAAAGTAAGAGCACATTGGAATGACCTTTACATAATATACTGGACCGACCAACACGTTATATATTTCCGGCTGATGCATTTGAGATTATTTTGAGATACACTCACAACGATCGATCAATCTGAATCTCTTTAAAATCAACATGCCAGTCTAGAAACCTCCTAGCAATCAAACTGGCTATTTAATACGCCCACGGGGAGTTTAAACTGAACTCGTATAAGTAAATTAACTCTACGTAGGTTAAGTAATTGGTTTCCTCAAGAACGCATTACAGGCGGTAGGAACTGACTCGCATGTTGCGGTTTTCCTAATCATTTATGGAGCGCTCAAGTCTAGCGTTATGACCAAGTGTCTGGCTGCTGATAACGAAAGCGGTGGAACGTGCTTAGTTTTACACTTTGACTAAGGTATCAAATGGGTAATAGAGTATGTTCAAGATAAGAAAAGTCAAAGAATCCGTAAGAGAATCCTTACATGGCATCGTATAGCCCGTCTTCAATAGTATCTGACATTTGGATGTGAAGTACAAAGTTACCTTTCGTAGCTCAGAGCTCCTGTCAAAACTGGTACTCTCTGTCTTTAACAGTTTCTATTTAATACTACACAAAATTAAAACAAAGTAACCATAGCTTTAGCAATTTTTACTATATCTAGCATTAATTCTATACCATATATATAAAAATGAATCCCTATTTACCTTGGTCACGCCACAACTTGAGAACGACTTTACCGATTTCATTCATCATTTTTTTTTAAAGTTTTCTAATACTTTGTAGAAGGTTCTTATGGAAAGAAAAATTAAGAAAATTGCGCAGAAAATTGGAAAATTTCTGAAAACTTTACTACGATTTTTCAGATTTTGGTCGGCTAGTTTTAAATAATTTTAAATAAAAATACCGGGTTCTAACAGTCGAATAGGATAATATGAATAAAATGAACTTGGAAATTTCCAGATGCTAAAAGCTGGAATGGAGCAATGCCGTACGCACTTAAAACTTTCAGTCAACAAACAAACTTTCCATAACTTTGTACCGAGCGATCACATGTGGTTTTCAACGCCCACATGCGCCTCAAACTATTCTGACAGCTGATTTAGATGGATCTAGAATTCACATACGATCAAACCCCAGATCAGACAAACAAGTGAGATGTGGTAAGTGGCGGATGCGAGCTTATCTGGCCTAAAACAGGCTTGATGCCTTTATTCGAACTTGCCCAACAGGCGACCTTGTTGCTCTTTTTTTGTCGCTACTTTTTATAATGTTATTGCAGCTGTCAGAGCAAATAAATGCTCTAAACGGCTGAATTTATCTTTACCAAAATTTGCAAAGAAATAAGTGAACAACAGACATTGGATTGATGGTTTAAAATTGCGGTAAGCTGAGTGAAACCGTGGGGCGCAACATTATTTATAAACATAAACTAGCATTGGCAAGCTGCTCCTCTCATCATTATAATCGTGATGTTCTAGTTTCATTACTCGTTTCAGTTGTCGTTCCAATGAAAGCACTTTTCGCAATCCCTTGACGGCTTTTGACATGGAAACTTCCCAGGGGAGTGACAGATTGAGGGACATTACTCGTACTCTTCGCACTCACTCTTCGTACTAATAAAATTGTAACTATTTACTTAAGGCGTGTAAGTAACTACAGATATCATTTTTTTTAAAGATCATTAAAAATCCAGTTTTTTTGACAGAATTTTGTACAAATCCAAAGGGGCAGTAACCAGGTTAAAAAAAGAAAAATAAATATCTACGAAACTGATTATATACGGGTTTCGTTAGAAGAATAAAATGTTTTCGTACGAAACTGATAGCGCTCCACAGGTTTCGTAGGCGGCCGAAAGGATTTCACCTAATGCAGAAGGCAGTAACTCTCGACACGGAACGCACTATCCCTCGAAGGGTCCTCACTCTGCAGCTCTAACCACCGTTGCTTGGGCACATCCTTGCTGCCGGAGACCACGGCACCAATTGTGTTTTTTTTTTCAAAATAAAAACTAATTATAACATTTATATAAATCGTAAAGTATATACAACAAAACGTACTGTAAGGACTTCGGCAGTGTGTCTAAATGGGACATGAGTCACGGAATAAGTGGAAATAAATTGATTTATTGATTAGGACAGGAAATTTTTATTTACTTTTTCGTGGCCGACTTTGAATTCGGCAATCGTCGGGAGAATAAACATTTAGGTATCTTTCTAATGCAAAAAGGAATAGGAAACGCGAAACGAACCTAGACCAGATTAGCACAAGGCTGAGGTATACGATAGAAAGTCTAATAACCAGCTGTGGAATCAATAATACCGTAGAAGATCATGACGAATTCAAAAGGGAAAAATAATATTCTGTGACATAAATATTGACAAACTATGCTCGGAGTTTTTACTAACCTCGATCGATGAGAATGGAAAAATCAAATAACGCTGTGCAAGTAATGGTGATAGTTACATTTCGGAGAGTGTGCATCGGATCTGCATGATCTAATTCCCTCCTGCCCATTGTTCTATCGGAAATGCCAGAGCGGGCACGAAAAGGCGATACCGCTTCATGGTTGATGTTCCGAAAACCCATACAAAGCGTTTTGATTCCATCCTTTTATTGTGCGACCTGTTAGTCTGCAGAATGCGCTGCCTGATTCAAATTCAAATTCCTCAATTTGGTACACCACTGTACACTTTTGAACGTCAGAACAACATTAACATTTTTGGAGACAATTATTACATTTGTTGGTTATATATCTACAAATAATATTAGTCATAGGTTCAATATGAGGTAGGTATAACATTAAGATAGTCAATAAGTACAATAGACCAATGAAAGAATTGGGGTGTCAAAAATTATGCAAAATGTCAACATTATTATCAAATTAAATACAAGTTAAAAATACAATATCAATTCTAGTCATTTGTAAATGTAGAACATAATTGGTGCAGAGAGTCATTATCACTGATGGCCAATTTCATAATAAGTATATTTTTTTTAATATTTTTATTTTATTTTTGATTTTCAAGTTATCAGGTAATCTATACTAATATTATAAAGAGGAAAGATTTGATTGTTTGTTTGTTTGTTTGCATTGAATAGGCTCCGAAACGAATGAACCGATTTGAAAAATTCTTTCACTGTTGGGTAGCTACACTATCCCCGGTTAACATAGGCTATATTAAATTTTCAAAAAAATAGGGATCCTTACAAAACTCCAATAATGTAACCCAAGATGTAAAAAAATAAGATTTACAATTTTGACTTTGCGTGTTTGACAGTTCTAAGACAGGACAACGTCTGTCAGGTCAGCTAGTAAATTATAAAAAGACTAGCTGACCTGACAGACGTTGTCCTGTCTCAGAACTGTCAAACACGCAAAGTTGAAATTGTAAATCTTATTTTTTTACACCTTGGGTTACATTATTGGAGTTTTAGTAAGGATCCCTATTTTTTTTGAAAATATAATATAGCCTATGTTACCCGGGGATAGTGTAGCTTCCCAACAGTGAAAGAATTTTTCAAATCAGTTCAGTAGTTTCGGAGCCTATTCAATGCAAACAAACAAACAAACAAACAATCAAATCTTATCTCTTTATAATATTAGTATAGATATACTATTTTTAACAAAAGATTTGGCAGTTTTGGCAAGTCTAGTAGTAGGCAATACAAGTTTAGATTTGTTTCTTGTCGAGTAGTTATGGATGTCACTTCATTGTTTTAACCTGTAAAGGTTCTTACGTGCATACATGTACCTGAATGGGTGTTCCCCGATAGTTACAATCTGGGTGTCTTCAAATTGCGAGTGAATCGGTTTCTTCTCGGTAAGCATGCTCCATAGTAGACCGCAATATCGTTTAACATCAGGCGATGTGGCGGTCAAAAGCAAGGCTATTTATTAAATAAATAAGTAAAACATTTAAGCGACATATTCACACGTTTCACGCGGAACACAATGCCACCAGCATCTGCGTGAACGCTCTCACCGCACGACGCCCCGCGTCTTCATAGGAGACCTAAATATATGTATTACTTCATCATTTTCACACCTGAATTGCCTACTACTGAGCACAGGACTAGTTGATTTTGTTACTCTAATCGGTCCCTTTCCCTACTTGTACGTGATATATCTTACTTGAGTACTAAGTGAAATACTTAACGATAATAACCGATTACCACTAGTTCTCACAAACTCATTCATTAGCTGATGAAAGCGCAGGTGCCGAGAGCTGCTAATCACTTAGCTTGAACAAAATTGAAGGAAGCTGATATTACATTAGTGCCATGTAGCTTTCATCGCGTGACTTTCATTGAAATAATTGAGACATTACATTAAAATTGTAAGCGATAAACAAATGATAACTATATGAATGGGTTATTCTTAATTGTTTTTTTGTGTCGTGAATTTCATTATAATGTTCAGAACAGCAGCGGAATTAGGCTCGGTACAATTTTAACACTCTTTTATGATAGTTGTTACAAAAAAAAAACATAATCAGAACGGTATGAATATTTTTGCAAAAACCTTTTTTTGTAAAAATCAAAGTGCTGCCTGCTGGTGTTCCCCTTTAGTTACAATTTGGATGTCTTCAAATCACGAGTAAATCAATTTGTTCAAGGCAAGCGTGCTCCTTCGTAAACCGCATCATCGCTTAACGTCAGGCGAGTTGGAGGTCAAACGCAAGGCTATTATTTAAAAAATATATAAGTCCATTTTATCCACAATGGTAGGACTGAGAGGCCATAAGTTACTGATAACCGTAACTTCCAAGTGAGCACACTAGTAGCAGAGTAAAAAAAAATATTTTACAACACATTTGCTCAAAAAGTGCACTTACGAAGCCTGTATACATCGTTCGAAAGTTAAACATTACGGATCATACAACGGAGCGTGCGGTAATGAATTTGTCCGCACGCTCAGATGTATAGCACCGTGCGTGTGATTTACGGTATTTTTTTAATTTCCATCATAATTACATAAGAATTCCACAAAAGAGTTTCATATTACGAGAATAAATAAGCTGAATGATCAAACCTCCTTGGAAGCGCTTTTGCTCAATACGTTTGTCTCAGTTTAATACTAAAGAGAAAATGAGACGAAAGATGTAGTTCTAATTTTCACCACGTGATAGTGGCGCTATTTGCATGTTCGCGCCATTTTCTTATTATATTATAGAAACTATTGTTGTGACTGATATTAAGTTATAAACAAAAATTGTTTCATTTGTAGCCTTTTTTTCTCGCAAATGTGTTGTAAAACGTTGTATGGCACACGTGCGGATTGGTTATTACAAACTCGTGACTATGGTAAGCCCTCGACTTCGTCTCGGGCTTACATTCGTCTACTCGTTTGTAATAACCAACTTTCCGCACTTGTATCATAAATAACTATTACAATGCTAGTAGCGTCACCAAGTCAAAAAATGCGCCATCTATCGTAAAAAATAATAATGCGGGATGTAAATCCCCTCACCCAGCGCGTAGTCACGCTATGCTGTGAAGAGAGTTATCGTAATTGCGTCTTTGTTTTACTGTGATTTTATCGGATTTTCATACGATTGGATAATTGGATTCAATTTTATTGCTATTATAGAGTGTGAAATCGGCCTCTTTATGCAATAACTGACCACTTTAGTAGTCGAACTTCGTACTATCATAGAATTTCACTCGTTTTCATTACGAAGACACGCGGACATCACGCCTAAAAAATACTTGTGTATTTCCAGAAACATAACCTTCATCCTTCTTATATGTCCTCTATCCAGTGATCCATCTTACCCATAAAATCAGGCTAAGACTTACGACACTCTGTGGTGCTTGTTACGATATGGAGAAATGTGTCTAAGGGCGTATTATTGTTATTGACTCATTTAGTTCTGAAGTAACTACACTATTATTACTGCAGAACAAAACAAATGTCTATAAGTAGCTTACCTTTCCGTTTGTCGGGTACGAGCAGCGTCTGCCCGGGGAAGATGATCTGAGTAGCGAGCCGGTTCAGCTTGGCCAGTTCAGAGGGCATTGTGTCAAACCGAGCTGCTAGTGACGTCAGGGTCTCCCGGTCGCGGACCTGCCAACGAACGTCACAATTACAATCAGTAGTCATGTGCGCAAACCGAACAACAGCAATACAAGAACAGTAATTTTTTTGAAGTAGAGAGCGAATGACTGTTTTCAACGATTTTCGTCTCTTAGGGTAGGTATAGGAGAATTAGGAAACATCCAGTGGACAAGTATTGGCCGAGGATGATGAGTGTCCCATAGTTTTGCACTTCGAACAAAGAGATGAAGCACACTATAAACGTTGAACACTGTACAAACTATAGTTTAACACAAAAAAACGCCCAAACACTAAAGTGTGCAGTCGCCTTTCATAAATGGTATTTGGGATTTTCTTAAAGGTGGCAGTGATAGACAACATACCACATTTCTAGTTTACTGTCCATCAACTGATTGATCGATCACTACGGGTCTGAATAAATTTACAGACTAAAAGTGTCTGCAGCATATAACAAATCTGCTATATTATTATGGTCCGTAGATGTTCAGATAGTTACTTTATTATGCACAACTTAAATAACAGAAAATTAACGAAAACTTAAATAAATAACTAAATACTAAAACTTAAAATAACTAAATACAAACTAAAAACTTAAACTAAAAGACCATTAGTGGAGGGAAAGGTCCCCAGAATGCTGGCAGCCAGAATGCTGCCACGTTGAATGGCTATGCTCAAAAGTTAATCTCAATAGTATAAATGAAGCGCTTTTGCTCTTTTGACCTTTAAATGCTACGCCCATTCAAAGCATTGGAAAAACAGTTGGCATGAATATTTTACCGACGTTGAAAAGTATCCACCGAAGGGACCGAGGAAATAATAACCATTTCGAATGATATTGTTGTAGCTCATAAAGATATCGTTTACTCAAATGACCGTATTGACTTTGACATTTAACAACAATATTTCACTTTCAAATCGACATTTTGATAGGAAAGTTGACCTCGTTCAGTTTGAATTGTATTGAAGAGAGAAGTTTCAATTTTTAAAATAAAACGATGTCAAAATTGCGTTTGCCCTTGCTTCAAGTGATTTTTTTTACTTCTCACATATCAAAAATCCGAATGAAGTGACAAAGTGAGATGATATAAACAAAAAAGATTACTCTTTTTGCTGTTTTCGCGATTGGCATTTTATACACCTCTGTGATGCTGCAATCGAGTCATATTTGATTGTGCGATTCAAAGAATGTTTCTCGTTCCTTTTAGGTATTGACAATGGCAGTGAGTTTTATATTTGGCAAGTTATTAACATAGCTCTTACCGTGTAAGTCATTGTTTTGATTGGTGGCGGGGGCGGTAATCTCTTGGCATGCTCGTCCTCATCTGAAACAATACAACGCAAAGCATTATTTTAAAGAAAATTCGACTAAATTTACCACTTTTGGAATATGAATTACCGTTGGGTTTGACAGCACAGAGTTTTGAAGGTATATCTGCACATTGTACAGGAGAAGAGTATTTAGTATGTGAACGTAAAGAAATGAGGAGTTAGGCGAAGGAGCTGAGACAGGCCAAGGAAACGTAGTTGTGCGCGTCGACGCGGCGACGAGGCCTTTCAAGTTGGCTGGTTGATTATGACGGGAAACTGCACAGTTTGGAAGGAAGTGAGGAAATCCATAGCCAAACATCGGGATAATTTAGGATCGTATTTTAGTTCAAAAAATACAGATGAAAGTTGGGTAAAAAAAATAATGGTAGTTAAGAACCCGTGGTGTGAGGGGGGATTGCTTATAGCTAGCTGTTTAAAGCAATCCAGTTAATTTGGTAATGAAACAATGTTACGCGACCGCTAACCGTATCTGGGCGCGTTAAGGTTAACGTTCGCGTGATTTTACGAACTGTGCAGTTTTAACGTTAGTTGAGACCGCGTAAGGAGTTGGCCGTAAGGCCCCAGTAGTGCAGAAGGGAAAAAATCGCTACGGCATTACTAGTAGTGCAGCTTGGTCGTGCCGCGGGGAATGAGGTGTAACCGATAACCGATTTAAACCGGTAACAAAACAATAAACATTTTTCCAGCATAGATTCTAAAATGAAACGCCTAGCAAAATAATCGCGATATACGTTATCTATTCCACAAAAGGCATTGCTATCATCAAATGGGTTGAATGCGACATAATTTACGTAAATTTAACAATTTAAGTAAAACTTATCGCTTATCAATGTTATTGCAGCATCAATAATTTATATTTAATAGCGGTAATGGCTGTGCCGGTTCCAAGTTGACTGACAAATGATCTGATAAACAGCTCAATAATCGAATTTTAATTTACATAATATGCGCCGGTAGATTAAGATAAGACTCGAGGCTAAGTATAGTTCTGACGAATCTTTTGGATGACCGTACTTGAGCATTTCTGTACATAGGCATTATTTATTTCGAGCCCATAGCAGAATTGAAAAAATTTGTTTGTTGAAAAATTGTCTAAATTTGCAAGTTGAAGTGGCAATGGGCAGGCCACATCGCTCGGAGAACCGATAACCGATGGGGAAGAAAGGTTCTTGAGTGGAGACCACGAACCGGAAGACGCAGCGTAGGTAGGCCTCCCACTAGATGGACCGACGACATAGTAAGAGTCGTTGGCATCCAGTGGATGCAAAAGCTTTAATTATATTAGTAAATTAATTGATTGATTGATTGTAAAATAATTTTAATTGTAATTGTGTTTTGTTTTTATGTTTGTACTTATTATTTCGAAATTTTTATTTTTCTATTGTAATACTGTTTCAATTTTGTGTAATATGTAATATGGTGTATATGGATGTTTTCCGAAATAAAATAATAATAATAATAATAATAAAAGGCAGGCTGCCGTTCAGTGTGGAGGTTAAAGGGGGAGGCCTATGTTCAGCAGTGGACGTCTTCTGGCTGATGATGAGATGATGATGAGCAGAATTGATGAGTCGATTCGTTCAGACCAGTCCACTAAAGTAAGCGAGTTCTCTGACAAAAGGAGGTTATAAATTCGACTGTATGTTTGTTCCGCGATTAATCCGCCAATAAAATTACGAATTGTTTTGATGATTCTTTTTTGTTTAGTATATGTGGTCATACTTCAGATGTGATCCCATATAAATTTTATCGAAATTGAGTCAGCGATTTTTGAAATCAACTAAAACCAAAAATATATACACAGATGACGTATTGGTTTGTGGTACCCTTCAGAAAAAGTTTTGATGAGTTAAGAGAAGACTTTCAATCTCTGTTCTAATAACCTTGCAACAACACCAATGAACTAATAGTCAATATCCAAAAAAACAGGGCGATATGGTCGTCTGCGTTTAGTTTAACTCACCCTGAGTTTAACTAAAGATAGGCAAGCCTGATTTAGGGCAGATGCGTTTACACCCGTCACGCCACCTTACCAATCACCCTTGTTGTTTGATATGAGAGTATCAACCTTCCACATAATATATATTATATACCATACTGTTACCAAATAAAAACCTACCATTTCCTAACTTTGCCGCCATCGACGCAACTTTTATCTTTCTTTTATGTAATGTCTTAATTCTATACATTCTCGTCATTGACTTGACCATAATGACCATGGCGCTAAACCTGTAGATAACTATTATGGTCTATGGTCATCTGATACGTAATACCTGCTTCTACTGCGTTATATACGTTCTAAACACTTGTCTTCTATACAGGCGGTAGATCGCAGCCTACATTTCTACAGGGAATACGTAATTCAACACCAGCGTTGCGTCCGTGCGACTAACGTTCAGTATAGTTGAGACCACCCACAGACCTTTATACTAGGATAGACGCAAGTAAGTCAAATTGTATGAAAATCCAGCAGGCCACATTTATTGTATCATTTAGTGGTAGTTTAACTACATTCTCACGCCAACTGCTTTTAAAGTTTTTACAGTTTACTATGGCGTAATAGGATACCGGACAGATTTTTTGTTTCATTGTCTTATATTAAAGCTGACCAGAAATACAGTCGATCACCGAAAACTAAATTAAAATGTGTTCAAAATAAGGAATACATAATCATATTTAATGTCTTGCTAGACAGGGACACAGAGCGCACTATACTCACAAATAACGTCACTGGTAACGTCATACAAACACGTACCTCATAAGAAATCCATACTGACGCTTAATTTTCAGGAAAGAGAGGGACAGAGTCATCATTTCAGCCGTAGGACGTCCACTGCTGGACATAGGCCTCCCCCATCGATCTCCAAAAGGGCCGGTTGGAAGCGGCCTGCATCCAGCGTTTCCCTGCGGTCTCTTTTAGGTCGTCTGTCCATCTTGTGGGTGGACGTCCTACGCTGCGCTTACCAGTCCGTGGTCTCCATTCCAGAACCTTTCGGCCCCATCGGCCATCTGTTCTGCGTGATATGTGCCCTGCCCACTGCCATTTCAACTTACTAATCCGGTGGGCTATGTCGGTGACTTTCGTTCGTCTACGGATCTCCTCATTTCGGATTCGATCTCGTAGAGAAACCCCGAGCATAGCCCTCTCCATAGCTCGCTGTGCGACTTTGAGCTTGCTTATGAGGCCCATAGTGAGAGACCAGGGACAGAGTATCTCTCCCTAATCCGACCATAAACTTTAAATGCTTTATAAATTATTTCTTCAGACATTGGATATTTTTATATTTTAATTAAATTATATTTTTTAAACCTGTTATTTTTAATAGATTTAACAACTATTTGAGATTAATTAAGCCTATTAGATTTTTTTTATTGACGTCTGAAGACGACGGAGATCGAACTGAATTATGCGTCGTGCTATTTGGAGCATTGATTCAAGGTAGGCCACGGGCATGCAAAGTACGTGTATACGCGGTGTCTATACTGATAAAGGTCTGTGAGACCACCCATCAGACACATATATGCCTAGCGATTTGTAATGGCTTCGGTCTTGTCTGGTTGAGACACTTCACACTAGACTAATGGATGTCGGTAGAGAACGTTGCACTAAAAACTATTTTCATACATAAAAAGGTTAAGAACCCCATTTACACCCAGATTTGAAAACAGAGCGAAAAATTCCATCGACTCAACAAACAACTTGTTTTCGAATTTCATAAACCGAGTACGATTTACATCTCTAATTTTGAATTAAAACTGTTTATCTTGTTATTTATCATTTCTAGGAATACTGATTTTCCGGATGAATTCACCTGAAATTAATGTTTGTTCAGCATCTTCAGCTTGCCAAAAAAATTATTTAATTAAACAAACATGTAGTAAATTACTATCATCATAACCAGTCAGTAAAAGCTTCTTCAAATCGCTGACTCAGACTGACAGCGTAAATAAACATGTTGATAATCAGATCGTTTTACCGAATCACATTAATAAAAAATTTGCTTTCTAGTTTTACCTCTGAATAATAATTAAAATAACTTAACGGTTTCTCAACTAAGTCCACTTTGAGAAATCCTGGTTCGTTTTGAATTTTAGGTTGATTTGCTTTCAATTATAGCTACATATAAATTTAAACAAAACTGTGATTTAACTCGGTCTTGGGATTTATTAGTTCTGACAATTGCAAATGTTGCTACAGTTGTAAAATGTTTAATAATGACAACTATTTAATGATTTTTGGGGTTCCGATTTCAAAGGGTGTCAACGGAACCCTATTACTAAGGCTACGCTGTTTCTCGATCCTATATTTTAACGGTTGTACCTACTGTATGTTTTGAACCGTAATATAGCCAGTTGACATTTTTACAAAATATGTAATGTTACGTTGTATGTACTTATATAAATATTTATAATATGTTTCCGATTAACTAGGAATTAATAATAAAATGATAATGATAAAGAGGGTCCCCAATTCCACACACAACAAACGTATTTTTGTCTTTGCTCTAGTTTATAAAACGGTAATACGTATAAGCTTCAAACTTTGCTTGATTATAGTGAACACTCAAGTAAAACGACAAATAATAAACACCACCGGTAAGTGCGAGTCGGGCTCGCGCTACAGGTACCGAATTGAATGAAAGAAACTAAACAAATAAAACACAATTCACGGGTGCGGAACCCCCGAAGCGCGAGTCCGACACACACTTGGCCGGTGTTTATTTGACAAACACAAGAGTAGTTCGAGTTGTGCAATGAAAGAAGCTACAAACGTGTTTGAACGCGGATTGGGACAAGGTTTGGTTTCATTAAATTTTTGAATTATTCGTAGGAATTTAGGAAGGGGACAAACTTGTCCCCAAGGGTTTTATTTGATATCGGTTTGGGAATTTATTGCCGAGAAATCTCTTAAGATTACATTTGGTGAAAAATCTAAAGAAACGACCTAATGCCACCATCGGCATAGGCAAAACTAACGACTACTTTATAACATAATGGTTTGATATGGTACGTTATTTATAAAACCATACAACTAAAGCTCATGATAACTTATGCGATGAACGCAAAAAGGAAAGTGCCAAAAAAGATAATAAAACAGTGGCTTTAATTATTTTTGAACGATAAAATGTTGAAACATGTATCGTGCCCGTGCGTATTCATCCTTGAAAATGACTCAAAGCGCAATTTTGGTAATAAACACTCAAAACAAGACATTTCGTTCAAAAATAAACCTGTGCTGTGTTACAAATTCCAGCGACATTGCTAATATTTGGGAAAAAGGAAAGTTGAATACACTAGTAAACAAAAACAATAAAGCGCCTGCAAAACGTAACTTGACATTCAGAACATGAAAACGAAGTCAACGAGACCTTTCATTTCAAAATATGTCAAGCCGTTTACAATACAGGAGGCAATATAGAAACAGGCAAACATACACGCGAAAACATTTCGCTGCTGCTGAGCAGTCTTATAAAAGTCTACCTAATTTCAAGAACGATTTATTGACCGAGCGAAGTGAGGTCTAAGAGTCTACTGTGGGACAAATCGGCGTTTAAACAAAGATATAATAAGCTTTCTTAATTTAAAAAATACTTTTTTAAACAAGCTTTTTCGTATTCTTCCTAGCAAACTTTTTCATTTAATAATCATATCATGATGGACCATCATAATATGATTATTTTTTTAAATGAATTGCTGTTTTGAATTTATCATCTAGAACCAAAGTGCTTGGGAAGACAATTCCAACGAACCCAAACTCGACGGGGTTACGTCATTTCGTTTAGGAGTTCCTATGGCCACCTTCTGTCTCCATCATCAGACCAGCTCGATGGTAACATAACATTGCATTGTCACCGAACTTAAATATGCCACACTTGCCAAATTTCAGCTCAATCGGTTGAAGAAATCTGCTTCAAAATTGAGTTGCAAGATTCCACCCACAGATATACACAACCAGATCGGCAATATATTTTAGTGAAAGAGACAACATGATATGGCTCAGCACAAGTACGAAAAGGACATAAATAGATTTTGTTGTCCTTATCGGCGTGACCTGTTTTTGGTACCTCATGTGTCAAAATCTGTAATAATCAGTGACAAACAAAACGGGTCTGAATTATATTTATTGCCTTTTTTTGGTGATTAAATGTGATAAATGCGTGTTTCCTCTGAGAAATAATTGTAAAAGATATTTTACAATGGTTGGTTATAGCATTTTGGGCTGCAAGAAGCGCAGTGAGCGAAAATACGGTGAAATATCATTTCACACGTAAGTAAACATATAAAGCTTGTAACGATCACCTAAATAAATTCAGGATATCAATTCGCAAATATTTTATTCATAATTAGTCAGTTTTTAGGTCAATTTGTGGTCTAATTCTATGAATTTTATCAAATTATTCACTTAGAAAATAAATTATGAATGTTGCCAGTTTATGAAAGAAATTACCCACCGCAACTAACATAAATTATTCGTTCTGCAGGTTTCCAACTGATCCTGTCACATTGCTGAAAAAAGCTGGCACATTGCAAGAAGTGCAAAATACCGACCCTTTTATGCCCATATGAATATGGTGAATGTTAATATTAAATATATATTAATGAGGCCAACAGTTATGAAGCTGGAAAAACAAAAGGCGATTTCGGCGAACCGATTCAAAAAGCTACGCGCTGTTCGTGAAATTTGTACTGTAAACATTAAAGAGTCTATTTATCTAATTATTTGGAATGTTATACATAATTCCATTCATGAAAAAACTAAACTGACCAAGCGCGAGTCGGGCTCGCGCGCTGAGAGTTCTTTACAATCACAAAATACAAAAAGTTGTGCAAAAAGACAACATCACGCCCAGGCTGTCACCCATCCAAGTACCGACCGCGCCCGACGTTGCTTAGCTTAGTGGTAAACAGAAATTTGTCACTGACTCGCACTTGGCCAGTGTTTATTATTTGTTGTTTTACTTATGTTCACTATAATCCGCTAAATTTGACGCTTGTACGGATTACCGTTTTTACACTAGAACAAATCCAAAAATACGTTTAACGTTTGTTGCATGGGGGCCCTTCCTTTGCCCTTCCGTTTTAACTCTGACGTTTTTATTATTTTTAATTAATCATAAAAAATCATGCTATGGTTTATTACAACCTTTTTTCTAGTACTATATTCTAATCCTAACAAATAATTATAATAAAAACGCAAGTAAGTTTGTAACTTTCTGTCTGTTTTTTTACGAGGAAACGGCTAAGTCATGGTATAATAATATAATCCGCCAGGTATAGCAATTCGAGAAAAAATGTTTACGTAGGCGTCCCGCAATGATGTCATGATGACAATTTACAACTGGTTCGAGAGAGATGACGATACACCACGTAACAGCTGATTGAATAAAGTGGCAACTGGACAGTGACGTCATTGCGGGACCACTCCCAGATTGCTAGACCTTGTTTTCTTAGATCATGGGCTAAGTCAAATTTTGTCAGGACGATAGGGTGTGTCATGAGGACAGACAACGTACTTTTCTTCCCAGAACATTGCAGGTAGCTCCGCGGGTTGCAGCAGATAGTGTATAAAATATAAATATTTAAAAGGTAGTATTGTTTCCAAAGTACTCATTGAAGATTCACTACCCATCATAGTAGGTAAATTACCCTAACTTATAGCAAATCATTTTAATGTGGCAACACACCTTGTTGAAGCGAGAAGCACTGAGCTAGCCACGCTCATTGAAAATCTATAGGTAGTAGATCTGTGATTCCACCTGAACAAACATAGATACATACATTGCAAGTTAAATATAAGCTTGTAAAATACCGTTAGAGGAAGGAGTTTCTAATGAATCCGAAATGAACTTATTTTGGACAAATAAGGTCTATTTGAGATCATGGTAGGTAGGAAAACTATGGAGCGGGTGTTCCTTAATGTGGATGAAGTAAAAGCGGTAAAAGTAAAAAGGAATATCACGAGGTCTCAGTTCAGGGCGATCTACTAGTTTAGTATATTATCAGCCAGTTGCATAACGTATAAATAGATATTCATAAAAATAATGTATACCAACCTCTGTGAACGGCATCGAATCGGCCCTCCACCTTGGAGCGGAGAGCTTCGAGATCAAAAGGGGCCGAGAATCCATGGTCTACTGACCGACTCTTAGACCTGTAACACATAACAATTCAAATATAAACACATCTATTGACATAATCCTGCCAAAGAACATAATACTATAAAAAGAAAGGGAAATAAAACACCTGAACAATAGAACGGAAAAAGGCCACGTTCCCGACTTGAAAGGTAAGACAGATTTCAAAGAACACTTATATCACCAAAAATGAAATAAGCAGGCGCTTTCGCCAACCTTCCCGATAAGTGCCTCATAAATCCTCGCTCGAGTAAATAGATTTTACGTGAAGCATTCGTATCATCTCAGCAACGAATTTATCCTGCGACCCAAAGGTTAAAGGTAGAGGGTTCCGAGCCCAAGATAAAGGTATAGGTTTATCTGAGAATGTCAATATCAAAGCACATATTCAGGTGTCGTCTCGTAATGATGTAAACATTCCGGGTCAACGTACGTCTAATTGTCGGCTCCAAAAAGCTAACGTCCTAAATAACTATAGTACGACGTAGGACCGATACAAATAGAAGCGAGAATGAACGAATCTTTATTCTCACATTCTACATTCATTCCGACGCTGGGAACTAATAGATTTATAGAGTTGTTTAAGTGAAAGGGCGCCCGAATGAAAATTTACACGGCATTGTTAACGTTAATAGGGATTAAAGTGACTAAAGCTAAGTTTGCGTAAAATTATTATTACGCGAGGGCAGTGGGAATTTCCTAATTGTGACAACTGTTTGGGAGTTGATAAAACTATTTTGAACTGGTCCATTAAAAGGATAACGACTTTATAGCTTAAGTAACCTGATGTGACATGACATAATAAATACTTGTTACATTTGTGCTTTCCGCATATCCTAAATCAGATAAATACGAAGGCCAATCACATACCAATTTAAGGTCAGGACTACGAGTAAAAAGAACATGAGTTTGATAGAACATGAAATAATTGTGTATTGCTCTGTTGAATTTCAACGGGATTATGTAGGATTACAAAATTGGGTCAATGCTTATCTACCAAGTAGTGTCTAGTTACGTATCTTAGTTGAGGTTCATGAGATAATAAATAATAGAATTCTGGTAATTGGTATACGCGTTGATAATTTTGTTTACTTCTAGTAATGTACGGGTCATAGTTTTTAATTCAAGATTTGGCTTAATCATGTTGTTTTTATTCATGGCTTGCGTATGTTCATAACTTTAACAACTTTTTTTTAGCGCCGATTTTTTGATATTTTCTAACTAACAAACTTGCTGTTCGGGCGCTATCCTAGTAGCCGTATGCCGAGATAAAACGTATGTGTTATAATCCAGGAAATAAGCCAATCCCATACCAAATTTCATCCAAATCCATTATGTTACGAAGCATATATATTTGTTGTGGTTGTTCCCACAAACATAACAAATATATAATATGCTCTGCCAGAATGTGTTCCCCGATAGTTACAATCTAGCCGCTAGTGAAAGCAAGCGTGCTCCATTGTAGACTGCATCATCGTTTAACATCAGACGAGTTGACAGGTAAGCGTAAAAGTCAATTTTCGATAAAAAAATCTTTTCGCAATAATTGGTGTGACTTGAGATTTGACATTAGAAACTATTAGTGTATTAGTACACCTGAGACAACATAGTTGGCGTAAAAGTGGCATTGCGGTCGATATAACATTAGCATTGTTCCAGTCACCTAACGGCCTTCTGGCCTTCGGACTATCGACTAACAACAATTTATGGGAAGCTCTAAATGCAAACTGCATTCCTCAATGGGTGTGACAGCCACTCGCTTATTGTGACTAAAGTGGGCTTTGAAGTAAGCTATGTGATACACAAACAAATTACCATAATGATATGCATCAGAGGCTATTATGACAGCACTCGGTATAACTGCGACCCTGGATCATATGAGTTATTATTCCTACATACAGACAATTTTGTTGTAAAAAATACTACTGCGTATAAGACAAGCTTTATATGCAAGCTAGTATACAATATAACCACACTCCGTGGCATCTAGAAACATTTAGCATAGACACTCAAAGATTTCAGATAAGAGAAAGATAGATTAAAAGGGAAACTGTTACCTTTTGTAGGTTTGGTCGATGCTCTCGGCGCTCCGGGACAGCTGCTGCGAGGCGCGCCTAGACCTGCATGCAAAGACCTTGGCTACACACAGGCAAACGCATGCAATCTACGCACGGTGTTCAGACAACTCAGATGTACCATACTATTGCTTAATATGGAGCTAGAAATTAACGTGATATAGGAAAATCAGTATCAATTTCCACATTCAATACTGCTCTGTTGTTGTAATTATTCGGTTAAAATGTTATACACGTAGTTCAGGAAATATATTAAATAGTAGTAAAAGTAATCAAGAATTGTCCGAAATAAATATGAAATTCCACTCTTCAAAAGCTTCAACATAGAAGGAACTAAATACATACGAGTACTTTGATGACCCAAAACTTGACGCACTACATACAAGTGTGGAATTTCATAGCAATGGTGCGTTTGCAAAATATATAAACAACAGAAATAAATCTCTTACTAAGCGTAAATGTGTATCACTCAGATACATGCAAACATGTTCTAAATAAGTACCTAAAATCATGCTGTGTGTTGTTTACGATTGTGACCATCCAATAACATTAAATGTCCTGAGTACTATATCATACAAGCGTTGATAAAGAATGCTTTAATAATGGCAATTAACTTGACCTCTCTGATATTACTAATTATCTGTTTGTATTGTACAGACAGAATAAATTAATCGTGTGTTACTGATTACTTGATTAGTTACGTAGGTACCAAAAATAATGATACACGTAATTATTGTCTATAATTTTAGCGGAGACATACAGAATCAATATTTATGATTTTGTAACCAATCACTCACTGGTTAGTACAAGAGCGAGAATGTTTAATATGCGTGTCTCGTTAAGGTTGAATAGCAGTGTGAGGCGTTTTATTTCTCTGTCTGTTCATTGTTCTGTTTGAATAGAAGAAATTTATATTTATGTATAGGCAATTACTGGCAGTATCTGCCGGCGAAGAGCAAAGAGTTACGTCGGCGGCATCGTGCTCATTGTTTACTCCGCGGTAGAAATAAACGTCAGCCGTGAGTGCAAACAGTATGATTGATGTTCAGAAATTCTCCGTTTATAGCAGGAAATATATCAAGAACACAATAAAAATATATTTTTGTCATATTTTCGACTCCATCCGGTGATCTTATTCGCCGTTACGACTTTGTTTACTTCGTTAACGGTGTTAAGAGTTTTAGGCGTCGAAGAAAGTCGTGTTTCTCAATTAAAGGGATTAGAACTGATCCTCGACCCCGAGGAGAACCTTAATTACTTAAAATATTAGCATCATTCTAAGGAAGCTGATCAAATTCGGACGTTCCACGTTACATAAACGCTGCGCGAGCAAAACCTCACCCGGAAAAGCGGAGGGTTGGAGAATCCAATTTACAAAGAACCGTGACGTTCCGGATTTTGCAACTTTTTTACGCGGATGTCGGCGTATTCAGTGTTCTAGTTATGGTGGAACAAAGAATCGTGGTCGAGAGAGTGCCGCCCTTGACACTGGGGGCGCCGAGGCACTCGCATATTTACGAGAAACTAACACGACTGAGTTTATTAGTCATCCTAATGCGGAGGGCAAACTGGTTCCCGTTAGTATGGACTCGCATACATTGTAGCATGTTGTACAACAAGATTAGAATAAAGCTAGACTTTACGATCAGTGAGACGGTAATAAAATAATGTGAAAGTTATACTGCTGTTTCAATCATTGTTTGTGGGAAACACTAACTATTCTTGAATTATAGTGTTTACCTAAATTAAAAATATATCTACTTCAACCTTCTAACAAAATAAATAATTGACTACGAATTTAAGCTTATTTGGTCCTAATTATATATACATATGCATATACATATAAATGCCTGAATAATGTACGTCAAAATACATTTACAAGAGACAACAGAAACTAGAAATTATTTCTTGTTATGAATGACAACATAATAATAGAATCTTGACTATTAATATGTTTCATTACATATTCATAAACGTGGGATCGTGAGTAAGAAGATACAATAAGCGTTTATAATACAGCCTTTTGTATCGGACAGTATAAAGCAAGCTAAAACGAGATACCGTGACAGATTTTGCGCTACTAACAGGAACCAAAAGAGAATACTTTCAGTGTTTTTTTAATCTGGGTAACTGAACTGCACAATGGTTGGTGTACGCCAATCGCGAGAGGAATAACTTTTTTCGTTGGATCAGTCTGAAATGAGATTCATTATGCTCTTGATGGGGTCGATTCTTATAAAATTAGCATATAGCGTTGATTTTGATTCGATTTCATTTGTCATGTTTGATACAATTTCCACCGTTATTAGTTTTGCATTCTTTCTATGTACCTTAAGTAACATGATTGACTTATGCATTCACATAACCTTTAACTTTCGTATTTTGTAACGTACAACATCGATTCTTATAAAATTTGCATATAGCGTTGATTTTGGTTTGATTTCATGTGTCATGTTTGATACAATTTCCCCCGTTATTAGTCTTGCATTCTTTATATGTATCTTAAGTAACATGATTGGCTTATGCATTCACATAACCTTTAACTTCCGTATTTTGTAACGTACAACATGCGGAACAAAAACAAATACCACAAAGGTTTGGCGGAAACAATTTCATAATCTACCTTAATTACACGACACGGATAGAGTAATATTTGCAAATTATCAAATTTAAAATCCTTCAAGCGATACGTTGTTCGTAATTAATAATTTACTAACCTAATGATTGCGTGCGATATTAGCAGTAACTGCAGTGTTTTAACTACGCGACGCTCATGCTTTATTTACTTTGCAATGTCATTAGAACACAACCATTGACTAATCTGCAGGAATGTATGAGTTGGTACTGCCAAGAAAACGGAAGTCGCATTGACCTAATTACACGGTGAATATCAAATTACTGTCTGAATACCAACAGCAAATCAGTTCTACAGTAGCACACCATTTATCTCTTGCCGATAAAACAATAGAAGTGCGGAAGTACTTCCCACCGGCCCATGGTCGGCAGCCGGCAGGTCATTGTCCCTCGTGAAGTGATTTTGAAACAATATAAATATGATCACAGACTGGGCAGCAGTCGCTAAAACCATCTAAAACTAATGTGTATGCTGTATGCGCACGCGCCAATAAGCACGTAGGACGGGCTTAGGTGTGCGTATCTACATTTCACTATTACGACACATTCATATTGAATTTCAAGTTAAAATCAGCTAATTTATATCTAGATTTATCGAAGATAACGTGAACCATATCGGACACTCAAGGATTGCTAATAGTATTGTGATCAACATTATAATTTATTGTATAATGTTGACATTTTTAGTTTGATTATTTTAAATTTCAATTTGTAATACTTACTATTAATGTAATGTGACTAGCTACTATTATTATTATTTTCATATTTTTTTTTATTGTATGAGTTTATGTTAATTGGAAAAAAAAAGAATAAACAATATATAATAATCAACATTCAAAATCGCGGTGTAAGAACCAGATTAACGTATCTACCAAAAACTCGAAAATCGTTTTTTTTTTCATAAATGTGTCTTAAATGTGATCCTGCATGATGTGCCAAAATGACGTAACTGTACAGTCTATATTACACTAATTCAATAGTATCGTAATAGTAAAACACACACTTTTTATTGAACTAGAAGAACGTAACTTGAATACCCTTAAAAACTTTTCAATTGGTTGATATTATAGGTAATGCAAAAAGAACGTATAAGCAAAAGACTTTCTTTGGATCTTAAACTATTGCTCGGTTGACAATTTTAAGCAAGCCTTAACAACGTATAAGCCTTATACGTTATTCTGGCTTTAAAATAATTATTGCTTATCGATGTTAATTTTATGAACCATATTAGCGTATGTTTTTTGTCACTTATATTATCTTCCCAAATAACATATATCTTAATACGCATAGGTAAACTATTTCGGAATAATGAAGAGCCAAAATAACGTATGTCAACCAATTTTTGAAAAAATATAAATATTTTCTACACTAAGTGCACATAATTTTTTTCTTGTATGCTTATGAGTTCTCTAATAGTATGAGTGAATTTCTGTATACTTTTTTCATTCGTTAAATATATATTATCTTTTATATAACACTTCAAAGTTCAAAAGAGTGAAATATGGGCTGTTTTTTAGCTCTCCTGTAAAATTGTAAAAATGTAGATACGTTCATCTGGTTCTTACACCGCGAAATTAGGTACCCACTGAAATGTAATGCAGCAAGCGTTGATTTTTTTTAGTGGGTGTCGGTCATCTCTTACCAATTTATGTTTTTGGTTTATTTGCTAAGCAACATATAACTTTTTCCTTATCAAGTACAAGATGTTTTGCATTTGGTAGCAACAATTCCAAATTATGAAATGCGGACACAAGGAAAATGTAAGTTAATTCAATATCCTCAATCTAAGTATGATTTCATAAAAATGCATATAATTCAAATAACACAATATTGCAAAAGAGCTTTTTCAGACGAAGCTATCAGTTAATTTGAGTAAAGCTTCGTTATTGTAACATGACATGGCTCAAATCACAGAGATGACCTTGATGACCCCTTCCACTTAAAAAGGTCGAAGACCACCAAACGTAAGTGTTTAATAAAAAGCTAACATCTTAACACGTGGCAACCGGTATTAAAAAGCAGACGAAGCATAAAAGCATTTGAGACACGCAGGCGTCAGGTAAGTCAGCCGTGAATGGTGGGCGTGTCACTGCGCACGAGTTGCACAATCGCGAAAACATGCTTGTCTACTTCTTTTGGTTAAGTTATTTGTATCGAGAACGAGTTTTTTGGGTTGATTCAGATGTTAAAACATTTGTCTGTTTGCAGTAATCGTTTATTACTGACTAAACAAGGTATGATTAAACAAAAAATATACATTCTAGTATGGATAGATAACAATATTTAATTGAGCAGTTGCCAAGCTGTGACAGTTTTTGAAAACATTATATGAGAAAACTTGCTGACTTGGCAAATGATCATTAATACCAGTAGCAAGATAACAAAATATATTTCTGAGCAGAGTGCTCTTCATAAGGGAGTAGAAGGAAGGTACATCATCATTTCAGCCATAGGATGTCCACTGCTGGACATAGGCCTCCCCCACAATTGATATAATGATTGATTTATACCTATGTAATTTTAAATGCCTATTTTTATTACAATCGGCTAAATACCAAATTTTATGTTTTATTAATATTATTTTTTGTGATCAAACAGTAGAAATAAATGAAATGAAATTGAATTGTCTGAAATTAATTATTATTATTATTAGAATAAAAGGTTTTTACTAAAACATTGTTACACTTTGTGAGAGAGGTTAAAGTATACATATATATGATACTATAGAAGCAACATGGTGGAAGTGATTTTGAAAATACGAAAAAAATCAGTATGTCCTGAATGTTAGTTAACAATATGTTAGAATTTGGGAAATACTAAGCCAAAGAAGACAACTACAAGTGTAGGTAAAAGAAATAGAAACCAATTGACGGTGGGTCAAACCCAGAATAAGGAAACCCCGTTTACCGATCTTAATCATGATCAGGTTGAATCATAGAAAGTACCACGACAGTCATACGATTCAACAGAGATAGATAATCGGCATTAACATCCTCAAAAGGTTAAAGGTCAAATCAATTTTTTTACCGTATCAATCCCCATCCCGCAAGCACGTAATTTTAGGTATGCCATTTTAGCCCGTTATTATTATCATTCTAGTGCATCATGTCATCTGTTCCTATTGTTTCAATATATAATCTCCCATCCGAGCATGGAATGATGGTAACTGTCAGTCAGGACCCAGGACTAATCGGTTTAGGATGGCATGTCGCCGTCTAGCGTCAACGTCATGCATTTCATGTCATGTGCTGCGCTTTGGTTGTTTGGATGAACGACAATTGGTCTAATAACGCAATTAGGTTGCATTTGCTTTTTGAATTCACATGTTTATTTTCTACTTTTACTATGTTTGCTAGTTGTTGTGTGCTAAGAAAACGATGAACCACTATTATTTAAAGTGTCGATTATTAATTTCCGTTGTCCAACCATAAATAATCATCGAGAAATTACATATGGAAAATCTCAATATATACATTCTAATAGTCAAGAGTTGGTGCGAGCGTAGGCAGTCTTTAATGATGAACATGTGGACGAGTGTCGCGAGGTGCGCACTCTTCCATCAGGCTCGCTAATTGCGGAGCTCACAATTAGTCGAGTGCCGGCCGCAAACGAGCGCAATTGGCGCAATAGAGAGGAAATGGCCATACGTCCTCGGACACCTACCTATACATAAGTACAGGATACCTAGCTGACGCAGGCCAATTTGTGTATCGACGGAGAGCATTGAGACTGAAGAATATTGTATTACAATTTGAGCGACAATAACCTAAAATAAATAACGTGATGGTGTAATGTAATGGTATAAATATCGTTAACAGGTTGATAATGAAAGCCATGTTTTATAGCCAAACTGTCTCGCATGGCAGAGATTCTATTCAAGGAATGTTATCGAACCATGCCTATTTCAAACAGAATCGATAATTATTCCACTACCATCTAAGATTAGAATCACATTAAAAATCGCAGGGTGGTCGTAAATAGAAGCATGATTCATTATGGACTTGCTGTGTTGCATCACATACAACATCTCTTAAAAAGGTAAGGTCGCTAAGTAGCTAGATATGTAGTTCATGAACTAAACACAATGTTATGTATGCCGCGATGCGACCATCGCATGCCTGTGCATGCGATGGTCGCATCGCGGCGGTACATTTTTGTTTTTGCATCGTTGTTGGTAATATATTTGGTATTTATTTTTAAACACGATCGCACGGCGTACATACATCTCGGCGGGCGACGACGCATGAATGCAGCCGTCCTTGTGCAAGACTACGTTACCAGGCCACACTGCGCCTACACATTTGGGTCGGCGCTCGGTCTCTTTCCGCACACCTTTCGGAAGTGAGCTATACCGTAGAAAATCGTTAACATTGAAAATGACATGCCCCCGATCGTATCTAATCTAATTTATCAACCGGATAATGAGGTAAACGTGCGATGTCAATTAGCAGATAAAGGACATAATATGGATATGTGCAACGGATAAACAAACCAGATGCAAAGAGAATCACTGCAAGTAATACCTTAAGCATACAATATCTCAGCCTTGTGTGGACCTATCTTATTTCCGCAGCTGGAGCACGGAATAAGCGTATAAACAAATAAGCTCAGATTGCTTCTTGGCGCTTTAAAAACGGATTTATAAAAGAAGCTTAAGCTCGTACATTTTACAGAATTTTAACGTGTCTTGTCTACGTAAACATTTTCAACCGAACCATTTTGTCTGGTGTCCCTGATATACAAAGACCAGAAATAGGCTGGGCTCAAAGTATGGAGCTACCCATCATTGGGGACAATGGGGCAATTGACGTGAATAGCACTTTAGCAAATTTATAATCGCGTTCAGGGCCCTCTGATGTTTTTTTAGAATAATACATAAATATATTTCAGACACGACGTTTTGATAATAATATTTTGCATACCCCGTATCCCACATACACATACATCACAAGTATCCCATTTTGTCGATGGATAAATTAGACTTTTTAAGAATTAATATAAGTATTTTTGTCGATAAAAATCACAGAGTCGATTGATTAAAAACCAACATTGTTCGACTGTTCGTTCGACTCTCTATTGGTTCTTCTGGGTTATGTATTATATGCAATTAGTATATACAAGTACGAAAGAAAAAAAATATGGCGATATACTTAATCAATACAAAGACAAAATTATGAAATTTTTATGTCTAAAAAATTGGCCACAGAATAAACTAGCGAGTTATTATGATGATTTATCAAATAAAACCAACAGAATTTAACAAATACCAGTTGTGCATAGTTTTTTGGCAAGTAAATTATCAGACGAATAAATAATTTCAACACAATAAATGTCCACTAATCACACAAAGTCCATGACTCTATGAATAAAGCTTCTGTTTATACGCGAGCATCAGTCATGGAAGTAGAATCTCGTTAAGTCTTGCGTTAGGTTTAGTGATACTCCAATGAATTGATATCAGTATTGAAAACATTAACGAGCCAGACGCAACTAAAATACATACATGTATACCTACATACATGTATCTGGCACACACACGAGACGATGTTGTTGTCTCGGACAATAATATTATGATGTAGGGAAGCCAAATAGACGCGGCTTCACAAACCCCTTGGCTGTCCGCCAAAATGATATACGGTGTTTTACATTTAATTTTTTCTAAAATTCTAAATAACAGTTATTACGACTATCTGTCAAATTAGCACGTGTAGTATATTCCCACTGGCACGTAAAATTTCTATCCTGCTCCAAATAAAACGTCTTGAGATCGTCTGCGCAGTTTATTAATTATAGTATGCATCAGTAGACCGAGAAATTAATTTTAAAAAAATTGTTTTTTTTTTCGAAGCAAACATAATTTTATGACACTTTCAGAAGTTTTAAATGCGCCAAATGTTAACAGTCAAATTTTATGAGGTCTATAGATTCCGGAAACACGCAAAATGTCATGTGTCTCATAAAGGTCTCCATTTAATTTAAATTATTTAGCAGTGCTTAGCAACTCGTATTGTTATATTTTGGAATAGAGATGGCATTGGGAAATTGGCAGATTACGTCGCAAACATTAGACGCCTGTCTCTTCCGTCATAACCACTATTAGTATCTCTAGATCTTAACCAAAACGCAAATATAAGCAGGTCCTACATTTCCACTTTGTACAACGACTGGCCCACCATGTATCTAGTCATATAATCGTACCGGTAATCCGGTAAAAGGCAACTGCTGAGTGGGATACGAAATACGGTTCAACACACAAGGGATTTTCATGTGTCAGCAAAGGTGAACGCACGATTGCGGAAACAAGGGAATGGAGGCCGCTTGACAGGCATGATGAAACAAACCATCTTGGCATATGACGTAGCAAAGTAGGTAGCCATTAAAGACAAAGTAACTTGAAGCTTTATGTTAAACTTACAGTTTCCCGTTTGATGACAAAGACTATTATGACGCCTACAATGTTTGTAATGCCATGTTGGTGCTCAAACTGTCTGCATTTGGATGTCCATAATAAACGCGGAACATTATAGCACGTGGGAAGATATTGGAGGCGCATGCATAGCAAGATGCTTCTCGATACTCTCGATTAGGTTTGGTTTGGTAATGAAGATTCGATCAAAACTGGTTTCTAAGGGATTTTACCTTAACAAAGGCCACTAATGTCAACGAACTTTATGTACAGGGAGTTTAAATTACAAAGACCGAACAGAGAAGATTGTGATGCGTAGTAGTGTTTAGTAAGTGCACGGTGTCAGATATGTAAATAGTCTTTAAACGGAAGCACGTTTGTGACAATGCGGCATGTGACTACATGCTAAATAGATTTGTACGTTAATTTATATGAAGCTGGTTGTCGGAAAGGGTTTATGGACTCGGAGTAATTTGTAAAAAATATATAAGCATTAATATTTTTTGTCAACTGGCGACTGCACTATATAGAACTGGTGTGGGCAAGTGTTAATTGGTTGAGACAACGAGTCTCACTAACATTACGCAAAAAATTACCGTAACCATATTGGTAGACATGTATAAAATACATATTAACACTAATATAAGTAGGTACACAAGTAGACGAACTTACAGCACATTATGAACGATCATTAGACATGTTAGGCTTATTAATTGACAAATTAGGTTACTATATACTATATGCTCGAACCATAAACCCCGTTTGCACATTTGCGTATACAGAGTTTACAAATCCGACAAATTAATATCTAGACTTAACGTGAAAAGCGATAAAATCTAAATGGAAATTTGATATTGGAACGTTTCGTACGCGACAATAAACTACAAATGTTTGTACGTAAAAGTAGAAAACTCAATGTTGGAAATGGAAATGTGGAAGCCGTCACAGCTCTGTAAAAGCGTCATGCTGACGTCGGTGACCTTAGTGAGGTGGTTGGTATATTATGTAATGTAAGTATGAAAGGTTTAATAATTAAAAACAAGTGAAACTTTAAACAAACAGTTAACGCGAGAATTAAGGGTTTAGATATCACGATAACAGAAGTATAGGAGCGTCATAAATAAGACAAATATTTGTTTAATATTTTAGGAAAAAGCTAACAGCAATATACGTACGTAAATCTAGATAACACTGCTACTGATTTATCAAGATCAGAGAAGTAATAAATATGTCACGTTCTTACAACACTTCACACATATCGCTTTAGTGGAAATTTTTGAATACATTGAGATTTACAATAAAGTTAGAGTAAACGTATAAAAGCCTGAAATATATCGTACATAACAACGTCAAATATTACTGACGATATGTAAAAATAGCAGCTAAAACTCAACATCTAATCTCTAACATAATTTTAAACTATCAGGATTGTTTACTACAGTTATATGATTACTAGCTGGGCCCCACGGTTTCACCCGCGTTATATACCTCCCTGAATCAACCTCCTCAGTAGTGACAGTAACCTCCTTTGACTTAGATAACAATTTAGTATTTTTTCTATGATGTAATTTATGTCAATATATAGACTTCAATTTTTACCGTTCCACACAGAATATTCTGAGCCGTTCCATATAAAATGTATGGGAAAATGAATTTTCTTCATATTTTTTTTTCAGTGAATTTATCGATATTTTAATACTTATTCTGCTATTCATGGCGGAGAGGTATCCAACTAATTAAAGAAATCATGAAAATCAGCCCAGCCGTTCTTGAGTTATAAATGGTGTAATACTGTACTTAACTATAATTATAACACTTCTTTGTTTTATAAATATAAAAAACAGATTTAGATTTGGTTTTGGTTTAGATTAACTATAGATAAGGTTGTGGATGAAGCTCCCGATGTTTCGTTTTGTCTGCTTCTAACTTTGAACTTTTTTGCCAACGACCTCTTCAGTCTCAGATCTCAGTTCAGTCTCTTCAGTCAGTGACGTTTCTTCAGTCTGGCCGTGACATGGCGCAGTAACATGCACCACGCATGTAATTGCGCCGAAATATCGGGACTTCCATACACAATGTTATCACGGTAAATATCCCGTTAATAATCATATAACTGTATCTAAATTGCGGCCGCTAAAAGAGTGCGTCTGACAATTTCCATAACATTGTAAAAAGTTGAATGAAAATAGTAAATTTACTTCAGTCCCTTTTACCAGCTTTTTGAACGTATGATTGTAGCTGGTAGCCAATATTATGCAGTAAAAATTATAAGTAACCGTATTCATTCTGATTTTTACACTGTTATTGCAGCTGTCAGAGGCATTCTCTCTGCGGTCATACTGTAATTTCGATCATTAAATTAATTGAAAATAAGATATCATAAGTGCATATCTATTCGCAAAAGAATATACTAATACCAATATATATATATATACTAAAATTCGATTGATTAGAATATAAATTTATCAAGTTTGACCGACTGTCTACCAACTGACTACCTATACCTAAATGTTTAATAACATAGAACAGTTTTGATATTAAATCGACAACGGTAAACTTACCAAACTAACTAATCGCTTGTTAACAACGTTTGTATGACAGCGACATTTATAAATAACGGAGGTCAAGTCAATCTGTCAGTGGATTATAGTAAGTAATACAAAAAAAAACCCGGTGTCACATTAACCCTGAACGCACAGCGAACGCTCGTTTACAAACAAACAATCAGATCGACTTCGGACATTAGGTCGAGAAAATCCCTTGCCATGGTTGAAATGAAAACTACAAAATATATAGAACTATTTCAATCTGATTAAATTTTCAAGTTAATTTTTTACACATTGTTATTTAACACAAAATGCAATGATTTTCTTATGCTCATTTACTTAACTTGGTTATTTAACACGAAATCTTTAGATATAACGTTCGTTACCTGTTTTTCAGCATATTATCCGGAACGAAAACATTCCACCATGAGGGTCTCTTTTGACGGACATAAGTGGGCGAATCGCTCTCCTCGTCGGTGTCGTTTCCTCCAGATTTTCGCCTCTTTTTGCGCTCGAGCTGCAGCCGCGCTGCCCACGAGCGCCTACGCCCTTTATCACTCGGCCCGAAGCCATCCGTCGCCAGCGGTACGGCGAAGGATGCTCGCCGAGGTGCCTCAGGCGGAGGCGCGTCAAAATCGGTAAGTTTTCTGTATCGTTCAGCAAATGCTGCTTCGGAAGCTCTCCGGCCGCTGGAGCGAGAGGGAGAGGGCTCATCAATTACGGTGAGGTCGGTGAACGGCTCATCGTCGTCTGAGTCGTGGAGGACGGGCTCCTCGCTGTAGCGGCGCGGTGTCTCGTCCACGGCCTCCTGCAAGCTGGCGAGCTGCAGGCTGGGGCGGTGCGTGCGTAGGCCTCGAGCCGCCCGCCCCGGATGCCCGGAGCCCTGCAACCGCGCCAGTGCCAGCGGCACTGGTGACTCCGTCAGCGTCGGCTCACTTGCACTCATTGTCACTAACACTTGCACTGGGTTTACAATTGTGTAGACTGAGAAGAGCGTACAAAGTTCACGGCTCTGACATTTTTATAAAAAAGTTCGTGGTCTTCGAGAACACCATGAATGCGATTTCGTTATATTATTAGTCGATTTTCCGTTTTCCTGTTTTGAATCATCACGAGATATTTGATTGATAACTAACAAAGGATACTTTGTTCGTTTATTCGTGAGACAAGACCATACATGCTGTGATTATTTCAAATGCAGTAATTTCTCGATGAAATGAAAACATAACAAGTTATAAAAGGAGGAAACGTAAAATAAACACGCGCTCAGCCTGGAATAGAAATACTTCGGGGCACAAAAAAAAAGGAACGTCGGTAGAGTAGGAGGGTTCATCACGTAGCCCGTACTAGCCGTCTGAGCCTTTTATTGCAAAAACATTATATTTCTTAGAAAATTTAATTACGACCGAGTATATTTGCTTAGAACTGGGTTACTAAATTATATTAGTGTATGAATTCACTTTCAACAAAAGTTTTGGAATATGTCAACAACATTACTTGGCATTGATCGCAAAATACACCGATCCCCTAAACGAACATTTGCCTACACTAAAATTAATTTGTTGCCAACTTATAAACAGAATTTCAGATGAACGAGAAGATACAAAACACAATGTTCTTCAAAATGCACTCTTTAAAATTCCGTCTGCAGAGTTTCACAGTAGAAGCTAACATTCGCGTTTTAGATGAGATCTTTTTAACTTATCAAACAATGGACTAAGATTATTATGCTTTGCTATGAAATCTTGTGGTAAAAGTGGTAAAAAAATAAAACACGAGTAGTACAAAAATAGTCGGACTTGTGAGAAACCATGGTGACAAGTGCCCGAGTCCTGCCATATAAGCTGGCGCAGCTTTCGCAATTGCAGCGTCGTTCGTCATCAAGCCATGCGCACCGGAGACGTAGATGGTCAGAACGGGGAAAGTTACCACCGACTTACATAAATAGCCGCAATAACTAGCAAGGAGCAATTCACGAAGCAAGATCAATCATCGCTCAATTCATAGAACGTACCAAGAAAAGTAATGTTATGAGTAACAGACACAAGCTAGAATTGAACACTTGCCAAGAATCGTATCCCTTCGGGTGGGTTTTCACGCTCGGACTGGTTTCTAAGCCTCTATCAAGCACATTATCGGCTTATCTCGCAACAAGTGAACCTAAGGCTTCACAAAGTGTGTAAGGAATCCGTTTTGGGGATCACATACGAAAGCCATAATTCACTGTAGGTGTTACATCAACTACACCCACCGTTACCTATGTTACGACTTAAATGATCCGAACGCAAACATAACTTCTAAAATACACAAATTATACTCGTGTGTAAAATTGGAATCCACCCAAGAAACAGATCATCAGGATATAGTGCAATTTTATAGTGCCATTTCACATAAAACGTATACATTATTGCAGTGAAAATAAACCTGATAAAACTAGTTCATCAGTCGACAGTGCGATACCATCTGGCCCATGCCCTAAGAATAGATAAATAAATGTCACTAATGAGGCGTGTTTAAGATAGCTAGAAAAATAAACATCCAGTTGTCCAACACGAAGTACCTATCAAGGTGGTCCACACGAATACTTAATTGAGACATTACTATGCTACTTATGTACAAGATAATTATGTCTTTATTACAGACTAGCTGCGCCCCGCGGTTTCACCCGCGTAGTGATGAAAAACGGTGATGATGATGATGATGAAAAGCATGTCACTCTCGGGCCCTTGAACTATACCCATGCAAAAAATCAGGTCGATCCGTTGTTCCGTTGCAGCGTGAAAGAAGAACATACATCCATACATAAAAACTTTCGCTATTATAATGACCTGACAAGGTATAACCACCTTAGGTTAAAAAGACATGCACTAATAAAAGCGTATAATCTCATAAAATTCTCAATACCTAAGAATGTATATTTGTTCGGCTATCAATAATAATTTTGCATTAGTAGCTTGGAACTGATGCATATATTGCAATTTTATTTAGTTCAAGCAAATTCTAACAAAACTTATATTACTCTACTAGGCTCTAAAACGGAAAGCATGTTCTAGCAAAAAAAGTAAAGGAACGGGTATACAACCGGACAACGGATAATTAGAGTGAAGTCTAATCATCGAGATACAATACTATAGAGTCACAATCGTGCCAAAAAAACCTCGGCGCTCGCTACAAAGTGCGCAGACTTTTTGGTCAGTTACAAGGTAACCGCGATACGACTACAACGCCGCGTGATGCCAGAGCTACGATGACATAGCGGACAACTAACGTTGAATAGTGTTCAAGCGACATAACGTCTAAATTGGAGTAAATGTGGCATTGTGAAGTACATATAGGCATGATGACAATTTTTTTTTATTACCTGATAAAAAAGGTGATCATAAATAGAGCACATTAAAGAAAACAAAATTAAAATGTGTTCAAAAATAAATAAGTTATAAGCATTTTAATTTCATGCTAGACTAAGAGCGCACTATACTGAGCCGTGACGTCACGGCTCAGGAGTGCCATACAAATGCTATACTAACACGCTTTGCGAGAAAGGGATAGAGCATCCCCTCTCTATCCCCACCTAAAACTTTAAACACTCATATCTCAGAGATTTATCAGCCGATTAAAATTATTTTTTCAGTATGTGAAATGTATATATATATATGTATATGTGTTATATTCATCACTAAACCGGTTATTTGTACTAAATTAAACATTAGGACACATGCCTATTGATACAATGTATGTACAATGACGTTCGGACGTTTTTTGATTGTTTCCACTGAGAGATTGTGACTATAGGAATTGTATCTCGATGGGTCTAATATATGTATGTAAGGTAACCTACATACGTCAATCGAGCGAGTCAACGTGAGAAATGTCCGCCCAATGTCGCCGAGCAGATTAACCTCTCAAGAGAGGGCTCGACACGCGACCTTTTCCATATCAAATATCCAATTAATGCAATTGAAACTCCAGAGACCAGTACAAAGAACTTTTAGCCATTGAAACGAAGTAACTAAAAACGTGTCAAGTTCAGAAATCTGAGTAACAAACAACAAAGTAAGTACTTCCTACACGTTCCCCTTGGAACGATCGAGTCAGCATATTTCAATTTCGACGTAAATAGCTTGAGTACGATTTAATGAAATCGTTTGGGTTTCTTCTTTGAATGTTAGTATGAAGACATTCCTCGACAAATCAAGGGGTATAAACATTTTGAGCTTTCAATCTTAATCCAAACTGACATCCTACATCGGTTTTTATTGATGTGCACAAATCATTGTTGTTTACAAATGGAAGATAAAACGAAAAACAAGTAGTAAACCGACGCCACTTCTCGTTATACGAAAAAAGCTTTGATCTTTCATAAATTTGACGATCTGTTTGAATATAATTATTATAAAGGATTCTGGAAAAATACTATGTAGCTGCACTTGACGATGATCTACGCTTCAGTCCTTTTAAACAATGTGGCTTTACGTCGAGACGTCGACATGCAGTGATAAAAAACTACAATCAATATTCGCAAGCAATTGGTTACTTCATTGGCAAAGATATTGTGGCGATGGAAAATCCTTGGAACTACATTGCTGCTTCATAATGGAAAATGTGTAGGTTCCTACAATATTACGCGGTTTACGGTAATATGTGGAAGGTGATAAAGCACGCACAAACACTCGTAAATGAGTCGTTACCTACGTTAGAAGTAATTTTAGCTCTTTCAAAGTTCTTTATTATTAATTATTATTTTAAACGAGAAACATCTATTGGTGCGCCTTGGAAGTAAAAACGACTCATGTGCCGTGACGGCAAACGACATGATACTTTCTTATGCCATCATGTCGCACCTGCCGAGCGTCCAGAGACGGTCAACTTTAAAAAAAAAAAAAAAAAAAAAACGACTTCACGATTCAGTAAACGGGATTCATACCCTAATTTTCTACCCTTGGAGGTAGAATATTTTCTTTAAATTTAAATTACTTTCTATGATTTAATAAAAAAGAATAATTAAATCGGTTCACAATTAGCGAAGATATCGCGTAAAATACACACACAAGGTTGCCTGGAAGAGATCGCTTTTAGCGATAAGGCCGCCAGTTGTTACACTAGTTTTTAAGAGTTTTTTGTCCTCTGTATCAAATTTCATGGTGTGAACAATAAAGAGTTAATCAATCAATCAATCAATCACAAAAAAACCAGTCGAATTGAGAACCTCCTTTTTTGAAGTCGATTAATAAACGGGAAACAATATCAACATAAAAAGGCCACACATTGGCATTATAAACGCTGCGCAAAAAGCACTACGTTAGGATAGGATAATTTTCGTTAATGACATACTTCCGAAATAACACCTTCAATTGAACGCAAAAATTATGCCAATGATGTTGTCATTATTTATACAGCAGAATAAAACTTATGAATAATTTTAGTTCAAGGGTTTTTGTTATTATTTCGCTTTATATAGGTATTTCTAATCTCGGGTCTAGCCCGGACATTTGATAGACATTGGTGGGGTCGAAGCCAATAATACCTAGAGGCCCTGCTGAGTATCAAATGAAATTATAAGATGTGTGTGAATGGGAATTATGAAACTATTGTACATTATAGAATTGAAAATTGGGCTATTGTGGTGAATTATTGATGGTCTATGGCTATGATATGAGGTACAGCACCTCATACTATACGCGGTACGCGACACATGCCACATTTCAAGATATTGTGGCGGGTGATGACTTGCCACCCACTAAATGGGCTGCCATATATTGGCGCTGGATAACATTGCCGTGAGTAGCTTAGTGTGTCAAGAGGTGTGCTGCACTTTCACTAAGCGCTACTCGCGGCATAATGCCATTTTACACATCCACCCTGGAGCTTAGGTTCTTAGCTCTTGCTGTTTACACCCCCAGACGGCCAGCTAAGGCAACCCAGGGGTTGAGGTCTCTGGGGTTTACGGCTCATGGAATCGTGATACACGGTGTCGCCACTCACCAACGGTTCGCCACATAGCCACCCCTGCGCTCGAATTTTAGTCCCAAATCTCCCAATCTATGCATGTACAGTAAATGTAAGAACTATGTAAATGAGACATTTATCTGCGATTGTAAAACTACATAATGTTTGTAGAAACAAACCCTTAAATGAACAGAGGTCAGTGATCGGAATAAAGCAAGACATCAAACCAATTCGACAATTTTATTTTTATAGAGTAACCTCACTATGCAAGCTTTTATAAACAACAATAACCATGACATTGTAATTTTATTTTTATAATAAAGTAGTAGGCCGCCCCCGGCTTCGCACGGGTATAGATATATAGCTTATGTCAACCGGCGATAGTGTAGCTTCCCAACAGTGAAAGAATTTTTCAAATCGGTTTAGTAGTTTCGGAGCCTATTCAATGCAAACAAACAAACAATCAAATCTTTCCTCTTTATAATATTAGTAAGTATAGAAGAAAGCTTTCCAACGTCGCTAGCTAATGCATATAGCATTCATTACATAAATATGTATGAATTTACATATAAGCCTGTTTTTATTTTAGTCGCTGCTTTTAGGCGACAGTGCATAGATATTCAGAGATGCAAATATTATAATTATGACTGATATTAGATAACATTTATATTGAGAGTAATTTTGTAACTAACAGAAAACTGAAGAGCAGTCTTATTTTATTTATTAAGGAACAGTAAACAGCTATATTATAAAATGTACAATAATGTGGATAGATTAATAAACTTAATAATAATACAGCCAACAACACTATTCACAGATTACTCACAGAATTATATAAATTTACCGCTAGAAGTAGCTAGCTTGCAAAAAATAATATTTAACTATACATATGTTTTTTGTTTTCTAATAAGCCCTAAAACAAACAAAAAATTAAAATTTATGGTTTTATAAAGTTTAAACAACTATTAATTAACATAATAATAACAATATTGTTTCAAAATATGTACTGAGACAAAAAGAGAGGAAAAAAAGAAGAGCTTAAGAGAAGAGCTACAGTTTAGAGACATTATAAAATCAAGATTATTTATTTATCAAGTCGACGAATGATAAAGATCCGGGCATTAGACATTCTCGATTGCCCTAATTAGATACGATATAAGGTGTAAATAACTGCTGCACGACCGCCCGAGACAAACAACTCTTCGTGAATTGACGCTTTACAGATAAACTAGAAAAGTATTATCATGATTTTCTAGGATCTGAAACCTACATAGATAAGTTTGTAAACAACTTATGCACGGCAGATGAAAAACACGGGCCTGGACACGTGACTTCAATAAAAGGGTCACATCTGCCTTCTATTAATGTGATTATACGATTTAATGACAGATTAAATGCGAGATACAATAACGTGTCTACAAACAATGATCATTGACTTGGTAAAACAATCGACGCATAGTTAATGAGAAGCTAGCAGGCGACGCACGGAATACCGATTAATTGGTTTCCAACAAACAAACTCGCGGACAAAGACACATTGAGCTTGACAATTCTATGAGAGTAAACAAAACAAAACGTTATATTCCGGTATAACCTATGTTCAACTCACACTGTTGTCTATACTAATATTATAAAGAGGAAAGATTTGATTGTTTGTTTGTTTGTTTGCATTGAATAGGCTCCGAAACTACGGAACCGATTTGAAAAATTCTTTCACTGTTGTGAAGCTACACTATGCCCGGGTAACATAGAGGCTATATTATATTTTCAAAAAAAATAGCGATCCTTACTAAAACTCCAATAATGTAACCCAAGGTGTAAAAAATAAGATTTACAATTTTTACTTTGCGTGTTTGACAGTTCTAAGACAGGACAACGTCTGTCAGGTCAGCTAGTCTATACTAATATTATAAAGAGGAAAGATTTGATTGTTTGTTTGTTTGTTTGTTTGTTTGCATTGAATAGGCTCCGAAACTACTGAACCGAATTGAAAAATTCTTTCACTGTTGGGAAGCTACTCTATCCCCGGTTAAAATAGGCTATATTATATTTTCAAAAAAAATTAGAGATCCTTACTAAAACTCCAATAATGTAACCCAAGGTGTAGTAAAATAAGATTTGTAATTTTGACTTTGCGTTTTTGACAGTTCTAAGACAGGACAACGTCTGTCAGGTCAGCTAGTCATGAATAAAGAGTAAACTGCACGTAACAATACTTCAAATTTCAAGGAACGTAACACAGGCCAAAACTTCCATGTCCTATTTGTAGATTAATACAGGAAATTTAACGGAAATAAAAAGTTTTCCAATCACTCTGAAACCAAAATTAATTAACGATCAATATTCTCCAATAAATTTGATATCGAATAAATTGCCAAGTTTTCAGACAAAGATTTTCAACAAGCAAGAAACAATTACTGGGAATCGTGACACGTACTCTCAATAAGTGTGAGGAACAAACGGGATAGGAAAAGCAAATGAAATCATCGAGGGCGCGAACGTGACAAGAAACAGTTACGTTATTGAGTTATCGATAGATATAACTACCTGTAAAAAACTACACCTCATACATTTATAGTTTTTTTATTTTTTATTTTTTTTGGGACATTTTTTTTCACACACGGTCATCTGACCCCAAACTAAGCAAAGCTTGTGATATGGCTGCCAGAGACTGATATACATACATATATAGTTTTAAATACATACTTAAATAGATATAAACAACCAGATATAGAACAAACACAAATGTTCATCACATAAATGTTTGCCCTAGGCGGGAATCGAACCCGCGCCCCCAAGCTCAGAAGGCAGATTCACTACCAACTGGACCAACGGGCTATCTAAAAGTTTAGAGGGACAAAGACATTTTTACAATATATGAGAATAAAATATATATTATACTTACAACATAATTATGCACGGTAGCTATAAACTTACTGGAAACGTTATATTTTAGTTATATTTATAGCACCAGAAATTTTTGAGAATTCAACGTGACTCTTGAGTTTAGCAAGAAATCAAAAGCATATTTTAATTTGCACCATGAACAGCATTTATGGGAATCGAAATCAATTATTTTCAATAAAGAATAATTGCAACACATCGTTCTATATTTCCGAGGCATTTAATTTTCCTTTTGTCTCTCCTGCAGGCCTAGCACGGGCTGTGGGCAAATTATCTTTCCACCGTTTTTATCTGCGCACAGACGCGACAAAGCTAGAACATGGATAAGTTTCTCTTTCTATCTGGATAAAAGATAGTCTGCCTTAGATAGCCCGTTGGTCCAGTTAGTAGTGAACCTGCCTTCTGCACTTGGGGTGTGGGCTCGATTCCCACCTAGGACAAGCATTTGTGTTTGTTCTATATCTGGGTCTTAATATCTATTTAAGTATGTATTTAAAAATATATAATATGTATGTATATCAGTCTCTGGCAGCCATATTACAAGCTTTGCTTAGTTTGAGGTCAGATTACCGTGTGTGCAAAAATGTGGAAAGACAATTTCTCCACAGCCCTTGCTAGGCTTGCAGTAAGAGTTTCCTAGTGACAATAATCATAGTCCTGTCAGGGTCAGTAACGATCGGGTACAAATATTTATCCCTATGAACAGGCGTGGTTGTTATTTACGGAAATTGTGGGTTGTTTCAGGATAATTATTACAGGATCATAGCATTGACCAACTATGTCACGGGCTAATTGGAGCTATTAATACTCCGTGTCGTTTAAATTTCAAATACATTTATAGCTCGTTGTTTCATATCGTTAACAAGGTATTATTGAAATGGTTCCTCTCCGTTCACGCGTAGATAACCATATGCCCAAGCCGGAGAGTTTTATATATAATAATATTATACTTCTCCGATATGTCTCATAGTTCAGTTTTAGAGTTAATACCACGAGACGAGTTATTTATAATTAAGGAGGGCTCCATCCTCTTGCAGTTAAATTTTCATGATAAAATCATTTCACTTGTGCATGATATTATAAACAAAAATATTAAGTACGACAGACTGTCATAATGACCACTAAAAAGGACTATTTACAACCAAAAATCTATTTCTGTCTTTTGGTAAGTTTACCAAGTGTTGATTACCCACTGGATCATACTGACTCAGCCATTTTATATTATACCGTAAATCAGAGCTACGGCACTTATCAAGACGGAACGTATTTCATCGAAAATGCGTCAGCGAATCGGAAAATCTTTATGAATTAAAATCTGTAATGAAGACATAGGAAACGTTACAAATTATAATGTCGTCAAATTGGTCGCACATGTGTTTTCAACGACATCATCATGATAATAAACATCAAAGACTGTGTCAAATATATAAAAATCATAGGTTTATTTGATACGTCAAAATGTGTTTTAAAACAAAGCAAGGTTTTCCGGCAGTTCTTCATTTCATTTTCTGTCAGGGCGTTGTTTTACAGTTATTACAGACTAAAAATAAAGATTAAAATGTAAATCACAACGACACAAATAACTACGCAATCTTTCAATCAAGTGTAAATGATTCTTTTAGCTTTAGATTTTTTCCTATATATATCACTGTGTGATTGTCACCGCGAAACGATTTTCAAATTTGATATTGTAGATTGAGAATACACGTATTTACTTAAATTAAATAATACTAACTAGCGAAGCTAACCAACCGCGAGGTTGCAGCGCATAACACAATGCTCAAGTTACGGCTATTGCTAGAAAAATGTGGGTCGAGTCCGATTTCAAAGCGCATTGGGGATTGCAAAACCTGACTGAGTTCGTGCTGCCGATCGGCATACCGACTGGGCTAACAGTACGGTTGCATTATCTTCTAGAGTCTAGACCAGACCAATCATAAGATCGGGTTGAAGATATAAACGGGAACACTAGACCATTAAGACAAAACAGACAAGCAAAACGGAACTTGCAAATACAGAACCCTCTGCAAGAACAGTGGGATGGGAAGTTTTTGAACTGATAATAAATAAGCTAAGAATAAAGTTAACATGTTTATTTAATAATTTTTTTAAATATGGCGCATCAACAAAAACACAAATGAAAACACAATTCGCTATACTATAAGCTGTTCGAATTTCTGAAGCTCAGTTAATTTACGAGAAATGTATATGTAGTATTGAAGGTAGGGTTTTAGTAAATTTGCTTAACTTTACGACTAGTTACAGGATCAGACTGATTTCTTGTATCGAAATATAAGTATTCGAGAAATAACAATACAACAAATCGTTTTGCATCACCTGTTGTATATAATGGCGATAAGATAAAACATTCGATCATGCTCTGATTCAATCATGGCTACTCTTATCGGTAACGGTTCTTCGGATTCACGGTCAGAATAAGGATAAGCGATTTCGATAATTTACATACGATTAAAAGCTACCTGATTTTTGTGACTACATTGATGTAAGTAATATGTGACTAATATAATATTTTTATTGAGGAAATAAATAAATAAATATTCGGGACTTTTTTGCACACACGGCAATGTCAAAAAATGCAATTGCAATTGTCTAAAATTTCGTAATTCTCAAGCATAGAGGATCTTTATGACAGACCGTTCTTTAAAAGAATAGCATTACGCATTTAGTTTAATTCTGGATTCGTTGCATAAAAATCTGCTGTTAAATTATTTACATGAATAGGTTACTAAAATAATATTATGTTAGTTAAAATCCTTTACATTTGACTAAACGTAAATTTTTACGGGGAATTTATTCGGGGGGATTTCAATCTGTTTGTTCGTATCAAAAAGATAACAAAAACTTAGGACCCGCAAATTTCAAATTCAAGATGAATGAAAGCCGTGAAAATCTATCAGAGGGCCAACTGGAACTCACTCAAGATAATCTCATAGAAAAACCTAAAAAAGAAAGTGTCGCAGCGTTAGAGAAATGGCATGCCGGGGTCATGGGCACGCTCGTTTTCACTTGCCGCTTCAACGTGGTTGCAACTTGGCCGAGTATTGCGAGCTACCAACAACTGTTCTCTTGGTAGTTGTTGCTCAACAAGAGTAACATGCACCGAGCACCGTTCAAGTTTCCACAACTAGCCGACACGAACTAAAGTTTTGATCAAGTATCTGCGGACTTTGTAGGGTTTCGTAACACTTGGCCAGCAATATGACCGCCAATAAAACCAGCACAATTTTTTTAACACTTATAACAAATCAAAACAATTTAGTAGACGTACCGTCTACGAGGTCCTACTAATGTTTTAGGATAATGGAGGTAGGTATCTTCATTTGAAAAATATGCATTTTCTTAGTAATAATTTTGTTTATTACTTATTGAAGACCTTCGACATTTACGTCCTCAAAACTAGTGTAGTTTAACGTTTAAAGTTTTGATTTTATTTTGGTAATGTCTCACGAATACGGGATACAAAGCTGTGATCGACAGCAAATATACGCTGTGTTCGATCAAAAACACAAATCACGGTGTTCTTACGGCGAGCACCGACCTCCTTTCCCTGCTGCACTGGCGCAACGGACAAACAAAATAACTAGACGAAGACGTTGGCGCACGAAATCGTTGCGGAACTTGCGCGTGCGACTTCGACTTTCACTGCGACACTGGTGCGCGGAGCGAGCGTGTCGTGCGATGCGCGCGACGCTGCGAGTGCTACTGGTGGACGAGGAGCGGACAAATCTGGAGGGGTCGCTCGGCCTTCGAGCGCACCGTCATCACCTGATAACCGCTCTGAAACCTACCCCCTTCTACCGGCAAGACCACCTTATCAGAACCTAGATATTATAATATGCTCTCGACTGATGCTCTAGTTCGTTATCGCGCATGTCACATGTCTTTTTTGACTAAGTCCAAACAATAGGCTAAAAAACATTTAGTTATCTGACTTGGTTATTTTTCCTATTATTGTTAAAAATTATTTATAATATGTCGTTTTAGAAAAGAAAAGAGTTACGAGCAGTTATTAGGATGGTGGCAGGAAATAATAGTTAGGTTTGAAGATTTTTGGCAACAAAATTCCGTAATCTGTTACCATATTAAAAATAAAGGTAGGTATTGCTGGTAGGAACATTTTAAAGCCACAAAATGCAAACTGCGGTCATTGTCTTAAATTACATTCCCCGTTTGCTGATACCAGAGTGGTGAGCAGGTACTTGATATAAAATAGCATTATTAAATTATAGCCAACAATTTACGAAATGCCATTCGCTTTGCCTTACCACGTCAAATGCGCCTTAATAATGCAGCAGAAAACGACGTAGTATTGATTTTCGTACTTTCTCTACTTGGAATAGCAGTAAGCAGGCATTATGGAAGTAATAAAGGCTCAAGCCTATTCCATATTCCATAACTCAGCTATTTAATGTGCATGCAATATTTCTATTGCTTTGTGCATTTATATGCTTATGTATATATTTAATGGACAAACAGTTAGGAAACAATTGCTTCCTCAAAGCGTCTGAAGAAATATTAAAATGGAGAGAATAAATCTCAAATTGTATGGAGGACATAAATATAACGGTGACTCAATAAGGAACTTGTTGACGTTTGGTCCCGATAATGAAGCTGTAATGGAAAAATGCGTAAATAAGACTTATTCACAGTCTTATCGTTAAAAGTGGACTAAGCTTGAATGTAAATAGAAAAAGTCATCATCATCATCAGCCAGAAGACGTCCACTGCTGAACATAGGCCTCCCCCTTTAACCTCCACACTGAACGACAGGCTGCCTTTTGCATCCACTGGATGCCCGCGACTCTCACAATGTCGTCGGTCCATCTAGTGAGAGGCCTACCTACGCTGCGTCTTCCGGTTCGTGGTCTCCACTCCAGAACCTTTCTTCCCCATCGGTTATCGGTTCTTCGAGCGATGTGGCCTGCCCATTGCCACTTCAACTTGCAAATTTTAACAACTATGTCGGTGACTGGTTCTTTGTCGAATATCCACGTTCCAGATTCTATCGCGCAAAGAAACTCCGAGTATAGCTCTCTCCATTGCCCGCTGTGTGACTCTGAGTTTTTCTAAAAGGCCAACAGTTAAGGACCACGTCTCAGTACCATATGTCATCACTGGCAACACACACTGGTCAAAGACCCTCGTCTTGAGATATTGTGGTATCTTGGACGACAAGATGTCACGCAATTTCTCGAACGAGTTGGATTCTTTGGGCGACCTCTTTGCCTAAGTTGGACTTACCTAATTGAACAATCTGTCCAAGATAGGTGTAATGGTCAACAACTTCGAGAGTATCGTAAATAGAAAAAGTATGACAAGACAATGATGTTGCGCTAATGTCTTACAGATAAACTGTACCTATATTGTGGTAGGTGAAAATTTCGGCGATTGACAGGATTTAACCCTAGACCACAACATGGGGTCGAGGGTGACCCCACATGTTTTTTATTTTATTTGTTTTAGCTAAATATTGACTTTGAATGCTGTGCCTTTAAGTACCTTCTGCATTTAGCTGCCGGTTCAGTTAGCCCACGACACTTTGCGGAGTGCCTACGATCATTAGTTTTCGAGTAATTACATATTGAGGTCGCCCGCGACCTTTGTTGTCATTAATGAAACATTATCAGCTTCCGACTTGTTTCATTGTTCTTGAATTTACCAAGTACTATCTCATTTTAAAAAAAAATGTGTCGTCTCCAATGAGGGCCTTGACACGTTTGACCAAAACCGCCATTCTAAGAAAACCGCCAGAAAAACACGCTGAAGATACCACAGCATGGTGGTAGGGCACTTTCTAATACCCGGCTAGCTACCTACCACTCCCGAGCGTCTAACGATGTGTTCCTTTAGCCACACTTGATAGCCAGTTGCCATTCCAGGCTAGGTAGGTTCACCATCTTCGACCACGATGTGGTGATTAAAAAAAACCTATTCGCTGTGCGAACTTCACAACTATAATGAAGAAACGAACCTATGACACAAAAATAAGCAATGATAAATAAGATTCTCAAACAGGAGTATCAAACATCATAGGATTGATAAAAAAGATCCCATCGTAAACATATCATGAACCTGGAAAAATACATAGTTTCAAAAAAATTATATACTGTATTAAATAAATACACATATGGTATAAGTGCGGAAAATAACTATGTTCACTATCCAGTACATCATTTAGGCAACGAATGTTTCATTTTATAATTGGCCAATGGCGCAACGTCTGCCCTTTTGTACGCCTTTGACATATTACCTATCATGTCGCAAGCCCTCAATAATTCGTGCGTGTACTCGAAGATGCAGCACCAGGTCGCAAAATGAGGGTTAAAAATAATCCATTCATCGATCCATTACGGTCATTTATCTTGCCCATCTTCGGGCATGAGCCGTTTATATTAAGGTTTGAGCTCACTTAACCGAAACGCGGCCGCGGCCGGTGCGCAGCGTAGCTCGTTGGAAACGGTAGACGGCCTGTCGATACGTCCGAAACCGTGCGAGCTTGTTACCAAAGCTTTAAGAGTTTCCCAACTTAATTAACCAGGATATTTCGCAGTACCTTTCAACTATAAATGGCATATGACAGATGATGAGCGGCAGGAATCAAACAAGAGACTTCACATGACCATGTCTAATAACAAGTCGTGATTAATACGAACAAGGTACCGGCTAATATTTGTCTAATTTATTGTGTCAGTAGAGGATTGTCCAGGTGAGTAACGGTATGTAGGCGTCTATTGCAGACGATAGAGGAAAGTGTTTGCAACGGTACTTGATTATAACAAAACTCATGACTAATGAGGTCGCTGCCGATGCCGGTGATACAATAGGCATAGAAACGCTGATTACTTTTTTCACTAAACACAATGCGATGAGAGATTTATGCACTACTTTCAATATACATACTTTCAACTTCGGTTGAATTGAATAGGAAATTAAAGGTGAATAAAGTCTAAATTATGACTATGTTGCTCAATTCTTGCTGCACGTGACGATATCGCATGATTCACAATCAGCTAGAAACTTCTGTTGTTATTGTGATAATGTGACTTCCTATTTAGTAAGTAAATACACCTATCTGTCTAAGGGCCTCGAAGCGCGTTCAATTAACTTGGGATGTGTGAAACTTTCCTAGAGTCAGTTTCTTCGAGCGTGTTTACTTTTACCTAAACAAGTTTTCTTTTCAACTAGTTCATAAGCAAGTAAACTTTAATACTGTCATTGTTAAAATTATGATCCGTCCGATTACGGTCGTAATGCTGGGATCACATTGTAGATTCACTAATTACGAGTTCAAATTCGTCGGAAATTCTCATTAAAACTTGCGATGTTTTTGGCTTAGCTTCAAAAAGTTTAATCGTCAGCTCGGCCCAACAGAATGTGAATTTAAGTTGCGAGTCATAACATTAAGTTTATGAACAAGTATTAACACAATGTATTTAGTCGCTGTTAACGACGTGATTTCACTAAAGCTTAAGTGCTAATTGCCGAAGTAAAAATGGTACCTACGCAATGTGCATAAAATTTTTAATGTGTGCGGAGTGTGTTATATTGGATCGATAAAAGGTTTCAGGGACAATGTAAATTCTGATTGCAATATTTCAAGTCAGATAAATTATCCATCAGAAAGAAAGAATAAGATTGAATACTTTGAACTTACTGAATGCATTGATTAACCTTACATGTGAGACTTGGACGTTGACGAGATAATCATCTATTTAAAAAAAAAACAATATCAATCACTCCAACAACATGATTGAAATTGCCAAATTAACAGGCGTTCGAACAAACTTATTCGTATCGTTAGAGCTGGTAAATTACTGAGCCAAAGTGAATTAGAAGAAAAAAATAAAATTTTTGAATTCAGAATCGATCTACTTTTGGCCACCAACTCGCCTATGCCACTAAACCACCGCTCGTTACAATAATAATTGTAAGTACGGCAACCTTACCAATTTTTCACGCACATTAAAAAACTTGTTGCAATGAACTAATAGTGCATATGCAACAAAAAAAAAAGGGCAACAAGGTTCATCTTCTGGGTGCATGAGTTTGACTATAGGCATCAAGCCTGATTTTAGCCAAATACGTTTGCACCCGCCACACCATCTTACCACATCTTGTTTGTCTGATCTTAGATGATGAAACATGAACTAAGGAAACGAGCGCCAGGTTCTGCAAGATACAAATGCTAAGATGGACCGGCCTGCACTTGGGAAAGAATGACTGGCAACAGAGCTAATAAAACCTTTCTATATGGACTCCTCAAGAGATAAAACATAGAGGGTAACCTGAGAAGCTGTGGAAAACGGCCATCATGACCAAACTAACCATGGGCAGGCGGAGACAGCAAGATGGCAGAGAATCGTTAAAGATGCTCTAGCCCTTAAAGTATTCAAGAGCCGCGCAGCCTCATTATAAAATTGATAATTTTTCACATTAAAATAAGCGTATGCAAATAAAAGTTAAACAGGTAAACGTAGATGAACCCGTCATTTGTTTATTTGATTCGCTACTGCGCATTTCTAGATAATGTTTAATGTTGACAGACTTAATCGTATCTCAGCTTTCATCAGAGACATGTAAAGGGCGTGCAAACAAACCATAGCAAATGTAAGCCGAAGTGGTAGGTAGAAAGTAAGATTGATTCGGCTGTATTTACCAAACAGAAACCAACTGCGAGTCATCTGCTCGCCTGCAACATATAAATCATCAACGTAAACCAAGCTTTACAAACCAGATTTTAGCTCTATTCGATTCAGTCATTGCGTTTTCAGTTCTAATTCCGACATCACAGGCGTAGTTAAATCCAGAATTTAACAGAGATTAATTAAAGTACTGCGAAACATAAATATTTACGTTAATTAAATTAGAAACGATTAAAATTAATTCTGAATAAATCTATAGGTATACTAGCAGCGCTCCGCGGTTTCACCCGCTATCCTAAAATAACCGTTGTTTGGGATAAAAAGTAGCCTAATATGTTAGTCCAAAGTATAAGCTACCGAAATACCGAATTTCATCCAAATCTGTTCAGCTTTTACGTAATAGAGTGCGGACAAAAACACTTAACACAAACTTTCGCATTTTTAATACTGGTGTGATGCATATACATTTGAATGAGTGACGAATAACAATTGAATTACAAACATAGGTTTGTGCTTAATGACATGCATATTCATGAGGATGCGGCAGTGGATCCATGTAGTAGAGGATACGACCGACTAGCGTATGTATGCATAATGCAATGCAGCTACAAATAACGAATACCTAACCAGAGGACTACCGTAGAGCTGATACCACAAATCGGTAAAAAATAAGGCAGCTGGCAGTGGCAGGAAGCGAATAGCTGAACGGGCTGAGTGGCGTACCTTGGGATAATGTCCAACAGTGGACTAAGCTAGGCTAATTACGATGATAATGAGCCAAGAAATTAACCAACCTTAAGATATGAAGATGATGCTGACCTTAACAAAGTCGACCAATTTATGCATAAAGAGTCAAAAACTTCAGACGAAGGAACCCATCACGAAATCACCTCACCAAGGTGACAAGAGACTAAATCTTGTAAAACTATTCTGTCACCACCTCATATGGTACAATGAGAACGTGGCGAACCCTGTATCACGACTATATGATCGTGATCGATGGTGACAACAGAATAACAGGACAGTCACCCTGTCTCCTAACTATGAATCATTCGACTGTTGCTCCAAAATGAGTTACAGCTAAGGGTCGAATGGAAAACTGTAGCGGTAAACACGGGCCGTTTACTGACGCGTGACGTGACTGATCGACGCGCCTCCGGTCCGCTAGCCGCGATAAGGATCTGGATCAGGGGCTCTAATAAGGATAAGATGAGGAAAACTCAATAATTGGGAATACGAGATCGTCTGCCGATAAATACTACGATAACTACATACTACATACTTAAAAGAGTTTTGAATAACGATGATGTTTTACGTCAAGTGTCGCAGTTAGATAAAATAATCGTAATCGCCACTCGTGATATTATAAGGCTTTCCAATACATGCGTACAAAACTACTGCAGTTGATGTATGTAATCAACTAAGACGCGCCGCGCCATTTCTTCTAACCACTTTGGTTTAGTACATGCATGTTCTGCTTTTTTGCCAATTGCCAATATTACCTCAGTGTGCATGGGGCCCACACATATTAGTGTAACAGAACCTGAATGCTATTAGGAGAGGATGAAGCGGTTATGAAATGAACTGCATATTTATCAACAGACTTTAAAACAGGAAGGTCTCAATTCGACAGTATTTTTTGTATATGTTATGCGACATCTTCGCCGATTGGAAATCGATTTTAATGGATTTTTTTAATGAATTGGTAGGTTATATCTTGAGAGCAATTCCATTTAAAATTGAAGAAAATATTCCACCTCAAAAGGTGGAAAATTACGGGATGAATCAATTGAATTGATTGAATTTATTCAGTTTCCGTGAAATGTTTAATTTAATTTACCTTTTCTTTAATATATATAAATCTCGTGTCACGATGTTTGTGGTCGTACTCCTCCGAAACAGCTCGACCTACTATAATGTTTTTTTATGTATATCTGGTAGGTTTTTCAAGAATAAATAATATACTTGCGTTTGACCACTATCTCGCCTGATGTTAAGCGATGATGTACGGTCTACGTTGGAGCACGCTTGCCTAGAAGAAAACGATAGAATATAATATTTCATACCGCTAAAGGCCGAGCTCTACGAGCGGGTCATAGTAGCGAGGCCCAAGGCCGAGCTCTATGCGTACGAAGTAGCGGGTGTCAGCTAGTTTTTTTAAAATAAAAATTTACTTTTTCCTTAACAAGATTTTTCGGCTGTTTAGCGTCTTTAAAAACAGTAAAAATAAAAACATAATATTACATGACATTAAATTTTTTTTTATATATTTATATATATTAAGAAGTTGCTGAAACTTGGAACAATAGCGCCTTGGTATGTACAAACAAGACTAATGTTATCTTGACAGGTTTACTCGTTTCACAGCGTGAAGGCAGCAAATATGGCTTCCACGAAGCATGTTAGCATAATACTAAAATGGGAACCGCTATCACGTATCAGTTTTACACGAAAGTAGTAAACATTTTATAATCCATACCTTGAAACCTGTACTCGAAATATATTTCAGAAAAAAGAAACGAATACTGTATTACATAAAAGTTCATAATGTCGGCAGTCGGATAGTTTAGTAACCCCGGGGTTGCAACGACAAATGACAAATTTGGGAGTATCCTATTTCGCTTACACTTTTTGATTTTAAAGACCTATTCAATGACACCCCTAAAATAACACGTAATGAAATATATTAATTATAAAAAAAAACTGTAAATCAATTTGCGTGTTTCTTTTTTATCATGTAGAAGAAATCCGCGAGATGGTCCCACAAAAATGACATTATTTAGGGTTCAGTAGTTTTTAAACCAGCTCAAATAATATGGATTTTTGCTAGAGCGCCTACGAATTTCACGATAACAAATCACTACAATACTTTTGTTTTGTCTTTTGTTCAAATCAAAACAAGGAGGTAATATTCATACATGAATGTGTATCTATAAATGAACTAGTAGTTTGCCCCGAACAGAGTTAAAGAAGGTTTAAACATTCCACTGTCATAGGTATTTCAATAAAAATTCTAAACATTTTTTACACCGGTTTTGAAGTCTGGCGGGAACTATTCTTAAACTTAAGTTAACAGTCGGTATGTTGTCACTGTCAGCCAAGTATTGCCACAACTACAAAATAAATTTTGAAAAATTTAAATCTATGTTTGATGATAAAATATATTTCCCGCCCGACTTCAAAATACGTGTAAAAATATTATTTTGTTCTTTGTAGTGGCATATTTTTACTTAACATCAGATGAGCTATAGTCAAACACTTATCCTGTCAACTATTAAAAAACAGTTTTTAATGTGGGAATACTTATTCAAATAAAATATAGAAGTAAAAATAAATTGTGAAATTAATGTTAAATTACATGAAAGCAAAATCAAGGTAATTAAACTCGAATTCCACCAGAAAAAGGCAATTTTGGAGCAAATTTAACATTAATTGTAGCCAGCCGACGACGGAGGAAATAACTACATAATGTGAATGAAATGCCGCCGTCCTCATTTTGTATTAATTTCTGTGTCCAAAAAAAAACTAAATTCGTTTATGACGTAATGGAGGTAATTCATTCTTCATAAATCATAACATAAACAACTATATCGAAAGAACTATTAGCTTAAATTTTTTGTTACTTTAGCCAGCGAGAGGAGAAGAGTTTTTGCAGAGCAGTTCTAAGCATAGATTACCAAACTTTTCTAAGCAAAAAATAACCTGTCTTCAGATAAAATTGTTTTTCATAAATTACAACTATAGATACAATACAACGTCCGTTCCAAACGGTTCCAGTCTAGTCCTACCGAATTTTAGGGAGCTACGACACTTTCATCACGCGCCGTGTCGGGATACAAGATAATGTGAACATACTCTGATTCATAGAACAGCTAGACATAGAATCGGCGGAAGAGTGGTAGTAAAAAGTAAAAAACCGGACAAGTACGAGTAGCACTCGCGCTACTCCTTTGGCCGGAACCCACAGAGCGCGAGTCCAAACAAAAAAACAACAAAAAAACTAAAAATATTGAAACACGTACTTAACTATGTAGTGTACAATAACGTTAATCCATACATACCAACTACAAAATGTAAGTTTGTAATCGCAATTTTATTTTTTTTGTATGATATAACTTCAAATTAACGAGTTTTGGTTTTTTCCGTTAAATGTGCTATGGGACCTTGCCTCTTGCCAAATTTCATGATTCTAGGTCAACGGGAAGTACACTTTAGGTTTTTATTCCCTTGTGAAATCGCAAAATATACGAAAATATGGTAAAAAATAAAAATGGTAATAAAGAAAAATATTTTTATTATGCTATTTAACTTTTAATTAAAGTGATGGAAAATATAAAAGTACTAAAGTCCTAAAGTCAGTTTAGAGTGCTTTTCATGAAAGAAGTCCCCCAGACGCGGCGCTGTCATCGCGTATCAATCCCTATCAGTATCATTTCTCGAGTAGAACTTTAACAACTTTTGGCATCGTACACGACTCTTTAACGATGGAAAATTAATAAAAATCTCACTAGCGTCCAAACACAGTAACAACACCTGACAACTACAACATGGAAATTTAGTTCCGCTGTTTGCCGTGGGACTTCTTTCATGAAAAGGACTCTACAAGCAATATTTTCTTTAACGCCTGGGAAAACAATAACAGCAACGCGACAAAACGTAATTATGAATAAGATCGATATGAATAAGGGCGAAATAGCGCGCGCCGCATTCTGATTCCAATTCCAATACCCAATGAGCAAGTCTGTGTTATAAAGCTTTGTATCATTTAAATTGTACTCTTATACACTGTAAAACCAGTCTAATTTAACCGAATAATGCCGTCGATCAATCTAAACCAAAATAAATAATAAATTAATTAAAATCTTTCATTTACTCAAAAAGATTAAATAACTCTAACATATTTTCACCCTTCAGTAATATTGTAAGTAATAATGTGAGCAAATCGTAACCGGGCGGTTAGTTCGTTTAATCACTGTTTATGACGTAGTTTCAAAAGAATGAATAAATATTGTAAACTATAATTATAATACAGGTAAGTTTTGATGAGAAAGTCTAAACACTAGCAAGAAAACATGTCGAATTCGGATTTATTCAAGTAATAAAATTTGTAAACAATCATCAACATGATCATGTTTGTATATTTTGGTTAAGTGGCGCATACGCTAATTTCCAGGAAATTTCTTCTGGTTTAAATCCACTTTCATATTAGATCAGTATCAGTCAAGCAAAATATAAATCCCTTTCTTTATCAGTGAGATCACTGACTGTTACTGCCACTCTGCCACCTCATTAAATTTTAAAGGACAATTTAATGCACTCGACAACAGCGCGCAACGATAATGTTTGACTTGTCTCAGATAAGCAAAAATATTATCCGAGTAACGGTACTTTCACCTTGCTAGCTTACAAAGAAAATGTAGTAAATATTCATGATCAAAGTACGTACCCTGACCGGCCCGTGAGGAAAGCAATAATACTCATGAAGAATAGCTGCACTGTACTTCACTCACAATTTCACTACGACCTTCAGTCAAATCAACAATCGCATCAAGGCATTGTAATCAACTGATGTTAATAATCGAATTTAAAACGTTATTATTTATCTACACACAATTAGTATCAATGCCAATATTTATGATAAGGTGAATTGATTCATGATTTTGATTATGATAACCATGCTCTTTCAAAGTAATGTAACAAGTTGCAGTAATATTACAAATAAGGAATAAAAAGCCATACGAGTACATATAATTTTATACTCAATCCCGTTCCACCATCGGCTACTAAATCGATTATTTAGTATCTTTCTATATTGCAAGATCCCTAAAACATCATATTCGATTAACCATTATGTATCAAAAGGCGAAACCTGTAAACAAAAACGTTGAAATATGTCGATCATTAGTGTAAGCAATTGCAACTGAGTTTGCAATGCAGGAATCTAAATCGAACCCATGTTCCGGCTTCAAGTGGCTCAGGATTCAGATAAACGGCTAACGATGTGATGGATTGCAGTGGCAGGAACAAACGAGCGGACTAGTCTGGGACTCGTCATCCCGACTGCGGGCTGCCAGATCGCGGTTTCCTCGTTTATTTTTTCTTTTATCAGGACCGATTTAATAAAGATCGATAGGTATATCATAAACCGATATTTATTTGCATTTTAATGTATTTGCATTTAAATGTTTATCTTTGAGAGTTAACGAATTGTTTTTTTTCGACAGTTAAATTTTTTGTTTAAAGTTTTGTTTTTTCACTATGCTGAATGTGATATGTCAGAGCAAAATATACTTCAGAAAATCTCGGGCGACTAGAAGAGAAGACAGAAGTTAGAGAATTAGGCACAATGCCGTTTGCCGATACTGAATAGCTAATGGCTGAACTCCATATCATTGGCGACTCGAAATCCCACTAACTTCACTGGTTCGATCACGTAGAAAGAATAGGAGAGGTTCAAGCTCGGACGGTCGTGCCGACCTTGGACGGTAATAATAAACTTTCGTTTAACCGCCACCTCACCTGGATGTCTTTAAGTCGCGAGTGAATTATAACTATCGTGGAATACCCATTCAGGCAGCGCATATCGCTGAAGGGTTCAAGTGGAGATTGAACTTGGAACTTCAAGCCGTCCCATGACATGAGAGGAGAGGTCGCTGCGTCAATAATGTCAATATAGTAAGTAATTTTACCAGACTGGTGCATCATCTGACTTTCAATACCATAACATGCCACTTCTTCATGTCTGGCGAAGTCTCCTGCTACGCGATGATCTGGGACTCGCAGATATTTATCTCCAGCGGTAACTCTGACGACTGGCCATCAATAGTTCAGTAGTCCTTGCCAGTCATTTAGCTGTTTCATCTTCTACCATCCCTTTTACGAGACGAGAGAATGTGATTTCGACTCGCCTATGACATTGGGCTCAATCACTAATAGATCTTGAAATTCTTATTTGTTTCATATTTACGGAATCCAATACATGAAGTAGGAATTACCGAGACGAAAATCTTCTAAAAATTTAAAGTAATCCATGCACTATTTTCGTATAAGAAAGTTTACAGAAGGCCTAGCATGCGCATCGCAAAAAAACTTGTCAATTCATTTTGCGTGCCAACTTTTGGCTTGGTAGGTCAAGTTATCAAGTAGTTTTCGAGATTTCGTTATTAGTTATTCAGTCAGTCAGTGGGTAAGTGGTATTTTGATTTTATATAGGTGTAGATAAAAAGTGCGGCAAACAGGCATGGAGGCATAAGTAAGACACAACTGAGTTTGTTTTCTTTTTCTAGGGTCGTACCTCGTTTTAGCTCGTCTTACAAAATCTTGAGGCGGCGCGCATACCAGGCCAGCATAATTCATTTTAGATGTTGAAGAATTTGCAATTCCTATTGATAGGAGGCACCTTTCTGGCTTCTGGCAACACAGTTAAGAGGTGTCCTGGCGCCGCCGCCAATCATTCAATTACGTGCACTTCTCGGTGCATGTTGGGCTTCAATTGTCGAACGCTCTCGAGCTATATTGTGCAAATTAAACGTATGCGCATGATCATCTGCTTCCGCTTTATATGCTGGTCGCTTATTCAAGTATCCTCATAAGTGCACTGTATGAGGAGTGGCTTGCATCACCGACGTATCAATGCCAAGTCTAATGTGTACACGAACCCTTAACCTGATGACCAGTGTTTTCTTTAAGAATATTCTGATGCAACATTCATATAGTGCAGGTTGTTACACTTCTTACATGTGATTAAAACGTAAATACAAGAGAAATTCTAAGGCACCAAAACATTCTCAATAATTTGTGATTTGTTAATCTGAAGGGTGTTGAACATAATATGTCCTTATCAATATTTAAATAACTATGTCATAGTATATTTTCGGTGTCAAAACATTTAATGTTGTGATAAGAGTCACGGATGGCCGAGAGGTTGTCGTTGTCAGTGAAATGAGATTGAGTTGCAAAACAAACTTATCTCCTGTCTTCAATGGTCAACAAGAGATGATAAACAAGTCGGGGGCTCGGCTTTTTATTATCTCAATTGGCCACGAAATCTATTTCAGATTTAACTACCACTAACTGCGGAAGGTAGTATTGTATGAAATATTTGATGTTAACCTTTAATTTGTCCGATAAAAGTAAGAAATTAAGCGTTTCTAAGGAATTATTCCAATACAAATATTAGTATTTTCCTCATTAGATAAAAATATAAATTTCCGAGAAGGATTACATATCTCATGATTCTCAAGTACCTACTCGTCGACGGCACGCGTGTATTAAATTACAATCCCATCGATATTAAATTCAAAAGTTCTTCATATCATCCCAGTCATAAATATCTTATCCGTCAGACCAAATTTTTTACGCAGATAAGATAGATCTGTGACTCAAAATTCGCGCGAATTGTTTAGATTGACGTAACTATCACATTTTAACAAAACAGCTTTCCATGAAACCTATCAGGCGAGATAAAGGAACAAAGAGATCGTTCGCAGCATCTTCAACTGCTACAAATTCACATGTTAATATCAAAAGGGAAAATGGTTACAGCCGTACCTAGCGAACGTAAGGGTGTGAAATTGATTTGCACGCGCTAACCGGTGGACAATGCTGTGGTTTAGGCTCGCAGCCGGCGAACGTGACGGCTTGGTTACGGCGACAATGTGGCCGCGGCCTCGCGCTCGCCCCGCTCACGAGCTTCTGGAAAACACCAGCTCAGAGCCTTTTCACATCGCTCGAACGACCACCATTGTCGTACAACAATAACACCAATCATTCAGTCGGCAACACATTGCAAGCAAGAGTCCAGAACGACAATGAGACGAAACATCACGCAATAAATGACCTAACGACCTCTACCTACATAAACGAAACGGGATCATCGTAACTTCTATCGAACTGCACTATAAAATTCTTTATACGAAACAGATGCCTCGATGAAACGCCAGATGATGCATCGATACTGCAGAATGAAAATCAAGAAACAGGGAAACTTATGACAGCTAAGTAAACGAGAAAAATTATCCGAAAACGGGCCAGTATTTCCATTCAAAAGAAAATCCAAAATATCGTTCAAGCTTTTGGGGAAACTCCTCTGGACAGTTTTGCAAAAATCCTTAAAACTTTTTGATAGTCCGTATAGACTAAATACTATGGATGGAAGATAAAAATGACGCAGCCCGGCCAAAGGCAGCTAACCGCAAACGCGCCCGCTCCGAGATTCAGAATAGATAGTACAAAAGGAAACAATGACTGAGTGATCCACCTTCCACCCTCTCCCCCGCGCCCGTGGTTGGGTTGTCGCCTAAACATTTAATATCGGCCAAGGACGTCGCGCAGCGCGACATGCATAACGGAGCGGAGCCTCTGCCCCGCGGCTCGCCACCAACAAAACCGACTTCAGATATGAGGGACGCGAATAAATTAGCCACTGAACAAAAACTGGGTCACAAACCTACCCCTCCGACCGCATCGCACAGATAGAATAGTAATCAGTATGCTAATTAATCGCTAGCTAGCCCTAACTTAATCAATAAAGTAATCTACAAACACCAAGCAGGCAATAAATCTGATAAAATCTTGTCTGCCTAAATGCTACTTGGTTAATCTCAGCTAAGTCATAAACGTAATCTTTAGATTAGATTAAAATCCACACAAGAAATCAAAATAAGTTTTAAAGACACACTAAACGTGACAGATGTATAGAGTTAAGAGATCGTTGGCAAAACGTTCAATATTAATGCGATCACAACATTAAGGCCCACTTTTCCGACTTTTAGCAATTTTGGTTATTCTAGTTTAAGTGTGTGTGTGTGTTTCCATGGTTAGCTTAAAATTATAAAAACAGTGTCATATCAAAATTTCATGTTTTATCTAGGAACCCCCAAAGACAGAAACACGATCAAGGAAATTTTGCTCGATAGAAAAAAAGTATCACTTATTTGCGCTTTTCCCTGTATTTTTTTTTTTGGATTCATTCAAATACCTATTTATTAAATTATGTCAGCGATATATTAATATATAGATTTCATAATTATGAAGGAAACCTCAAAGGTACATTTTACATTACATCTATACTTTTCGAAAAATATGAGAAAAACCTCAAAATTAGTAGTAGCGAAACGCACGACTGTATGTAAGCGCCATGGTTTTGCTCCGCTAAATGCAACTTTAATACATTAAACCAAGCCTTATGGTCATCTGTAGTAATAAGCGTTGCTTAAAAGTGGTAATATCTCGCCTTAAGATATGGTACATCGGTCGCTAATAACTCTGACAAAGATAAAAATAAGTTTAATGCCAACAAAGCTGTTTAAGACCATTGTAGTCCCCGCGCTCTCGGTTTTGTATTATAAGTCGGAGGATGGGAGCGTGATGAGCGTTTTTAATTAAATGACGTTATAAAGGAGTAGGGCAAACAAGCGAGATTTAGTTTGGAAGGCCAGCAGAGGCTGCTCGAGTGGAGATAAGGAGCCGGCAGGCGGAGGTGGAGGTAATGTACATAGCGAGATAGGGAGTGTTGCACAACGCAAATATTTGCGGCGCGCCCGACCTCCTATACTATGCCTATCCTACGAACGTGTTCCGAGCCATGTAATCGACGTGCGGCGGCGGCGGCGTACCGCACCGAGTCCGGATAGTTCCCATTTTTGTAAAAAGGTTTGAAATCGGAGTATGCACGACCAATTTTAATCTTATCCAACGCACCTCTCCTGTGAATGCTCCAAAATACTCAAAATCAGAGCTCACCCCGCACAACAATCTCAAATTTAGTTTTGTTAAATAAATATTGTCATATTATACCTACTAACACGTTAGAAGCGTATAAACACCATATTGTTAAAAATTCTCATGATTGAAGCTCAAACTGGCAAATTCGAATAATTATACAATTCATACAATCATATTAAAAGTTTGTACGTATCGCATAGCTCTGCTCATCGTTTGTATGTGAATTAAAAAAAATACTGGTCAGTACAAGCAAGATATATCAACCCGTAGATACGTTGAAGTACAGAGAAAAATGTTTTAAGCCTAGTTTGAAGTGGACTTGCACTGAAAGCGCACGCGGGCCGTCTCGTCACTGGCAATCCAATTTGTTGCCAGCTGCGACGTGCAATTTGTACGAATGCAAGCTGATTAGATTTTCGTTGGGGTAACTTTTTCCGCCTACGCTGTTCTGTTTTTATTTATTTAGCGTGCGAATTTAGGATCTATTATATGTTTAAGGCCCAAAATATATACGCCGCTATCTCACTCGCACTTTTTTTTTTTTTTTATAACTTTACTGTCTAATTTTGAAAATGTGCTTCAGTTATTATGCGAAGTTAATATTTCAAAATATTTATAACAAATTTTTGTTATAATATTTTTTCATTGTGACCGCAAAAAAACGGTATAAACAGTTTTTCCTATTTATTCAGCGGCCTTATTATAGAAGTTTGATTGTGATCGAGATTGCATGCCGTCCCGTTCGCATCTACTTATTCGCACCACGTGCGTAAGTGAGATGGCACGCGATCGCGATCACAATCCGAATCACGATAAGACATCTATAATAAGGCTTCTGGTCATTATAAAAAATACTGGAACAAAAATTTGTTCTAAATATTTTGAAAGCACATTTTACAAAAGTAGACACCATCAATTTATATCTTTAAAGAACATCAAATGCGCGAGCGAGATCGCCGCACCCGGTATTCTAGCCCTTAACACTATTAGAAGAGGACCACAATACAAAAAGAGCGATGCAGATGAGTGTGAATAATTATAGCGGTACGATCACCGAAGCGGACGACCGAACGAAGTATGGATGAACTGCGTGAAAGGTGACATGTATTGTGTAAAATCGGGTGAATTCAGATAATTATGACAAATATGAATGAAGGACACGTACATACTGTACCGACCCCACATAAGTTGGATAAGGGTAGGAAGATGATGATTATGAAAAAAATTTGGGGCAATGTTAGCTTTTCATCTCTATTCCGTCTATGAATTATGTGGCAGTCATAATTATGTCTTTGCTGAATCTAGTGGTTAATTCAGAACTGTTATGATCCAATCCAGTCTATACCAGTAGTTGACAAATCAGCGATATAAATGCAGATATACATATTATATAGATACATTGTAGTCAATAGGAATTTAAACTAACCTATTAAAGCTACATTGTTCGATTTGTTAGGTATTGTATTGCCAAGGTAAGCCATGCATAATCAAGCAATCAGAAAATTCACACGTGCCTTCTGCTCCTGAAATGGAAAACTAAAACGGGCAACATCGAACTTTCAATTACAAACCCAGAACAGAAGTCATCTCCACGGATTAAGAATTTGTGGTTTCGATGGTAAGCTCTGATAAAGCCTAATAAGGTGATAACTCACTGCCATTGGAAGGGTCCAGTTATTCCTTCTCTCAGTCGGTCTTTGAGCGATCGCTGGCGCGACGGACCCGGGCCTGGTGGCAGCATGCCCGCCCCGGCCGGTACCGAGGGCGGAGGCACGCGCGCCGGCGACGACATCGCGAGGGCTGCGCGCACGCCTACCAATTTCGCACCCACATCACACCACTGCACCTCCACACTACTAACGCGCGCTGCAAAACAAACCACGAAAGCCACATAAATTAAGCGAAGCAAACTCAAAATAACATCAAATAAAAAGTATCAAGAAGCAACATCGCTGACAACGGTGAGCTCACAACTAGCTTGCGGCAGGTGATGATGATAAAAATGAATTTGTTTTGCTTAAATAATGCGAACAATGAGTTAATAGAATGGACAGATGTTTTGTTGTAAATATTTATAATTTGATATGGTTTATTATACAGCACCTACGTTATTCTAAGAGCAATGAAAGTATATGCAATGAATTATAAATCTACGTGCAGGAGCTTTCGTGACTATGATAAGATTATGTATAATTTACAACACAAAGTGAACTTAACGAAGCGCTATATGTATCTTTATGCGACCAAAAGCACCAGGATCCCTAAGTTTAAATACTCTGGAGTAGATTCGCGTCTCTACGTAAGTTTAATTTGAGCAATTTATATTCAGCTGTAGTAGTAACTTTGATACCAGTATCGTTGTTTATTCAGAGGAGATATACATAATCGTAGAGCTATACCAAACATAATCAAGTCGAAGTTGGTGGCGCATAGTAATGACTAAGTACCTTGTTTATAAATCGTGAAGCATTTATAATACAAGTTTTATTTTTCCGTAGACGTAAACAAGCCACAAATCGGCTCACGGAACGGTAATTAAATAAGAAAAGAGACGTGTTACGGAATAAATATCAGGGAACGTGAGAATTATAAATTATGCATGAATGTCTGCTGATGCTCGCAACCCAAAACGACAGGTCGGGATTATTGATCAGGAGGAAAAGGTACCTACTCGCACGTACAGCTCCAGAGATTCGACAATTTAGGCATTTAAACCGAATGCACATCTATCGACATTCGACAGCCACAAATATCACACTTTGTTAGATATTATCTATTATCTAACTTACAGTTTATCGAATTTTGATCTGTAACCATAGTATAACTAGTGGTACGCCCAAAATATGACCTCACAACACGTGAACCGATATTCAAACTTATACATTATATTGAAATTAACTATACCTACTTCCTAAAAAATATAAAGATAGGAATAATGGTACGCATTGTACGCAAGTTATCATCGAACAAATATACATACAGACCTACATACAAACGGCAACCAATCAGACTCTGAGACCTCTTAGCTCGGTCAATTATCGATGCAGAAATTGTGATGTATGTATGTTTGTATCTCACATTCGAATCCATAACACAAGTTACTCTTTGATCATGATTTTGGGATTTCAAATTACCTATAACTAGTTATCCGTCCCGAACTGAAACCTGGCGACCCCTATATCTTCGGAACCCCTCGGCCGATTTTACTCATATTTTGTCTTTAAAATTGTATTGAAATGAACTACTTGCCTACAATATGTCATGAAGATAGGATAAACTATATGCAAGTTATTGGCGAACAAACATACATAGAAACGCCGACTTGTCCAATACAACCTGAGACCTCGCTCAAAACATTAAGATTATGTCGCTTTCCTAAAATTTAATTGTAATATCCTATTACTCAATGTTAGAGATGCTTGTAAAGTCGGCAAAAAGACTGCAACAAACTACAGGAACCTTTTTACAGTCAGTTGTCGGTGCCCACTAGGCGTTATCTGTTTGTCGCAGACCACTTCCCGGAAGCTCGATACACGGTAAATATCGCAACTACCCTCAACATTTAAATTCTAAAGCTCGCGCTACGCTTTGAAATTTTTGAAGTGGAAAAATGCTTGTTCACCTAAATGTTTAATTAAACAGCTTTACTTAAAACGTAAAATGTAATGTGTGTGCTAATGCCAACAATTTCACAGCTGTCATTATGTGGAATGAGCTTTTTTGGTAATATTCCAAGAACTTGTCTGTAACCTGACCCGAAAGTTTGCATATCGCGAAACTCCAAGGTACGTCACCTTGACCTAATTTTGAAAGTCGTTTAAGGAAAGAATTAATATTTCTGCCATTATTATTTGAGCACACAACTCAATGAGGATCGAGTGATGCTATAAGAGTAATTCCGTGCAAAGTGAGTCACTGACAGGTGCAGTAAACATTTTTTTACGATTTGCAGTGTTGAGGTCAAGTTTCCTGTCGATGAGATTGAACAGTTACCTATGTTGCGATGCGAATACACCAACGCGAGGCGAACGATAGCAAGAGGCGAAAGCGGGTATCGATCGGCCCTAGCCTCGTCGCCCCGTGTCCCGCGCCCCGCCGTCCCAGCTCACCTTACGTAAGTCCAGCTGATCGCACCCACCCTGTAACCTTGGCAACGAGCCTTACATGCACACACTCCTGAAGGGCTTCAGCTATACGGTGATTAGTTCAACTGATTTGATAGAATTGTATACTTTGAACACCTAGGGAATAACGTGTTTTCATTATTTAGTAGTTTAGTAGACTATAGCTTTCTCGGTCACGAGGAAATGCCGAGCTGGGATAGTGACAAAATCACCAGTAATATATTCGTAATCATAACGTTTATAAGACTTGTTATGCGAGATAAATTATAATTATGTTGTTAAAACCACTTTAGGTTATTAGAAAGAAAACTTACGAACATGTAATCAAAAGTATAGTAATATAAGGAGACAAAATTTTCTGCTTGACCTAATTCCCAACAGGGCAGCTCTGGCGTACCTGTCTTCTTGTCCCGCATGTAGACATGTTCATTTCCTCGCGCGCTAGCTGACCCTTCAGTTGCCTGCCAATAAAATGCTTACAACTTTACGGTTATAACGGATTTTACGCCGGTTTTCAAACATCCAATTTATTGATATGTGAGATAACGCGCAACTGGAATGGCGATATTGGAGGATATTTCCACCAATAGGGTAGTTACGATACGAAACTGGAAATTGGGCAATAATTTTGTGCGAACAAGCTCGTGTCATCCATTTCAAATAAAAATTCTTGGGAGTGTCTATGCCACAACGAACAACGGTAAATATTCCATTGAATTCGTTTGGAAAGTTAAAATCAAGTTGTTCCGCACTGAGTTGATTGTTTACAGGTTTGTATCACCGGGTATCCGGGTTCTTGGAGGCTTCCGACGGCCGGAGCGGAAGCTGGAGCCCGGCAGCACCAGAACAAAGAACCCCGCTTGACACAATGTAATTCATCTAACCTGCTCGTAACTTCTAACTACGCAGCGCTTTTGCAAAGTAAGGGTACATGGCGTGCGTACATTTGTAGGAACGCGATTTGGGCCCGAGGGAATTAGTTCCCGAGCTTTCTGCGCAAAATGTTTTATTGTGGTCGTGAAATTAGAGGAATTGTTTTACGAAAGATAAGTTTTACGCATATTGCTGACGGAGAAATTACGTTTTTGAGCAAAACATTCACGTAAACATCAAATTACGTTGAATCTTGATGTGAATATGCGAGAGAGCCGCAAGACACTGTGACATTTTGTCAGGAGGACGATCAAGTCCCGGACATGTTGAGTTGGTTAAATATTTGACCAGTGCCGCTCAATACAAAAGACCTTGCCTGTGCGGCGCGCCTGCTTGCTGCCGAATGGCGTCCAACTCTCGGGGCAAATAATCAGCTGTTATTGTCAACCATTCTAAAGTGTGGATCACTTCGTAAATTTGTTTGTATTTCTTGTTAAAATTTCTCGCTGGTAAGATCAATGTTTATAAAAGTTTTTTGATAAGATATTGTAATAGTCACGCAAGCTTTGCATCCAACGATTCTCAAGTTGTTACTTAAGATGAGAATCACGCAACGTAAAGTTATGACAAGTTATTTGCTACAAATTCACAACTACTGTTGAACGGTAATAACAGTAACTTTTAACGGGTTTTTTTTTTGCCACGTTCAGCAACAGTAACTTTGTTGATTGACAAATAACGTGATTAAAACTGAATTTATTAAAATGTACGGAAGGCTGCCTTGACACGCCAAGTGGCTAACGAACTTTGAACTTGGCGTGTGGTTAATAACAACCGATCAGCTGTGTAACTACGAGTACTGACAATACGTAAATTTTCAAAGGTCACCATCACAAGTGCTTGGAAGTTACAACATTTAATGCCTGGCCAATTTATAAATAACACTTTCACACAAACATTATGTATACTTATAACATATACCAATTCATTAATAGGCATCTGCAAATCCGATACAAAAACAGCTGTTTTAAAATTACCACAGTTAATAAAGTTCTATAATTAGGTATAGGTATTACTATTAACATTTAACACTACAATCTACACAAAAAAACATCTGGCATTCTGATTGTATTGCCTAAATATGACCGTGAACCTGTGAATGGTGATTGAGATAATATCCTAACATTGTTATGCGAGAAATAAATGAATCTATTGACAATATATGATGAAATAAAATGACTTTAGTGATGAATAATTTAATGGTTAATGAATGATACAGTGCAGACAAGCATCTAAAGTGGTCCATGCGTTAATGCAACGAACCGAAGAGGAAGAACGGATATCATTTATGAAGCGCTGACGGAAGGTTGCACGGCATAACGCGCACGCGGTCTACTTGGATGGTCTGGAGCGTACAACTGATCGGAGGGAGGTGTGCGCGGGGTCGGCGCGCGGGCGAAGGGGCGAGGGAAATGGGCGGCGCACCACACTGGCGCCCAACGCGGGCGCGTGCCTGGCTCACCCCTGTAGCACCTCCTCCATATAATCACAGGACGGTCGCTCGACACCTATTCTATAGCAATATATCGGAAAACCGACACACTAGAGAGTTAGGAAATCATTGCGACGTGAAAAAGTCTCTTAGGTACAACTCTATAGTTAAGTCAAAGACCCTACCATCGAGGCTTGAAACGAAGTATAAAGTTCAAACAGAAACAGCCGCAGCTGTAATCCCTGTGGGCAAATAAAACTACGTTTAAACTAGACTCTGCCAAAAATTTCGCAACATACGAGAGGACGGCACATAGAGGCGAACCGTAAAACTACGACACGTAAATGTTTTCGTTGCCAAGTCAGACTATCTGATCGATCATTTAAATAAAATTGTATGTAGGATTTTTTTTATTCCAACCAAATAGTGTATCATTGTAGAGGTGTAACTGAATGTTGAATGTATAAGACCTTGATATTAGGCATCCATCACGTCATGACACGATTGCAAGTGAAAGCAATTTTCCATATCAATAAATTGAATAGGCATATGGTAAAGGGTGTCGGGGAATTGGAGTTGGTAGAGCCCGACATGTTTAAATAAACGGATTCGAGGAATCTCGTGATTAGCGGAAACCAGGCGTGAACTTCTAAACCCCAACGAAGGCCATTGCCATAGCCATTGCTCTATATTTCTACAAGGTAACGTATGTTGTCAATAAATGCATACTACATCAAAGGTGGCGGAAATATAGGGTTATGAGCTTAAATCAGCCACAATTAGAAAAAATACCAAATAAACTAAAAACTAAAAAGACGTTTATCGAATAAAAATTATAGCCTAAAATAAAATTTTAATTTTAAATAAAATAGTTAAAATTTAAATAAAATTGTTAAAATTTAAATAAAATTGTTTCTGTTGCAAAAAGAAACGAAAAAAAATATGACAGTTTAAAATGGCTTAGGTTTAAGCAATCATCAGATATGAAATATAACGCCCAAAAAATCGTAAGTACTTACCAGAATTTAATCCCCATTTTAATATGAAATTATCACCAATAAACGTAAAGTCGGCTAACCTAAAAAAGGCAAGTATCTTCAGAATAATCGCTGAGCTACCCAAAAAGGTCACGCATGCACCAAATATGTACTGGCATTTTATTTAAAAATTTCATCCAAATATGTTACACAATTTTATCCTAATAAAGTAAATTAATATACAAAAATCATTGTTTACCCAAAAAATATAAATAAAGTTCTAAAGGTTCACCGATACTATCGTAAAATGTTTACTAAAGGCTGAGCTTCTTAGAGCTTTCAACAAAAAAAAACATTAGTTTGCATTCATTTATTAATTCTTTCTCAAACTAATAAATAAAACAACATGTTTTATTTCTACATATAAATAAACTTAAAACTTAATAAGGCAGTCCTGTCCCATAAGATACTGTGTTAGATCTGTCACTCATTTCGAACCTAACCAACTCAAGTCTGACTTCAGGTGGGCTACCGCCAGAAGCTCTTGCGGTCACCCCTGAGTGTCGCTTCGCCACACTCAGGACCTCCCTTGAGCTTCTGATCCCGCGCTTTTTATATACACTCTTGGGGTAGGGACCACAAGACTAGGTGGAGTCGAGGTGCTCTGTGTCGGTTCTGTGACCCATTTCGAACCTCGGGTGGGAGGGGTGGGAATAAAGCCGCGCGACTCAACTAATTTGCCATCAATATAATATACTTGGTTAGCATACATTTTATGGCAAACGTAGTGATATATTTGGGTAGTAATGACACAAAACGTTGCTAGTTAAAATTTGGTGCACGCGTGGCCTTTTTGGGTTATGATAAGTTTTTGTAGTGCAGGCATGACTTAAATAGCCCGAAAGATTTTGGTACAGGTTTCATTTATTTGTACATATTATATTTTTTTGGATGAGGCTGTTTAGGGCAACGATTGTTTTTTTGGTGGTCATTAAATTTCACCCGTATAAAATTAAATTTAACTCGTACTTAAGTGTAGCATTTATTAGAAAACGGATGGAAACGGAGATAGTTTTCAATCACAAATCTATATATATAAAAATGAGTCCCCGTTTACCTTGGTCAAGCCAGAACTTGAGAACGACTTTACCGACTCCATACATATTTTTTTTTAAGTTTTCTAATACTTGTAGAAGGTTCTTACGGAAAGAAAAATTAAAAAAATTGCGCAGAAAATTGGAAAATTTCAGAAAACTTAACGACGATTTTAACTTCTCTCGTTTGGCAGCTCTAAGACAGGACAACGTCTGTCGGGTCACCTAGTTATATATAAATCTATAGTCGGAGTATCTTGCTTTAACAACGAGAGTAATTCTCTTATACATATTATATGTATAAAAGAATGGCTACATTCTTATTCGAAAACAAAATGCATCTAGCTATTACCTATATTCGGGACAATATTCGGGACATCTTTGCACACACAGTCATCTGACCCCAAACTAAGCAAAGCTTGTGATATGGCTGCCAGAGACTGATATACATACATATATAGTTTTTAAATACATACTTGAATAGATATTAACAACCAAATATAGAACAAACACAAATGTTTGTCCTGGGTGGGAATCGAACCCACGCCCCCAAGCGCAGAAGGCAGGTTCACTACCAACTGGACCAACGGGCTATCAACTGGACCAACGGGCTATCTATGATATTGATATAACAATATACATAATAATTTGATCCGTATTCATTCAGCCGTTATGATTGAAGTAGCTCCAAGGAATTGTGATAGGTTTAATACTAGGAAATAAGAAGCTCGGAAATTCAAAATGTAGGTCAGAGTTCGCATTCGAATAGCAGTGCGTGAGAAAGTACCAACTGGCACTACAACCACAGAAGACATAATAGGACACTACAACACCGCAGTCGCACACATATGCATTGTGGTGACTACATTAGTATTATCTTTGAAGACTATGTTTAACTAGCTGTTGCTGGCGACTTCGTACGCGCGGACTAACACATAAACTTTCAACTTCCATTTACCTCCTTAAATGATGATTTATACCGGAAACTTATAATACCCTTTTTGCGTCCGGGGTGTGATCAGTAAGTTTACAGTTTTCGTTTTCAGTTTTTTTTTTAATAATATGTAAACTGTCAGACGCATTCTTCACGAGGCGTATACTGGCACCACAGAATTCGACAGAACCCGCCTTAAGCTGTTATTGCAAGCCGCACGCTGAGTCCAAAAAACAAAACCCACGTCCCGCGCCTGTCTCACCTCCACCCGCGTAATGTTGCCAGCTTAGACATTACTTACCGTTTATGGTTAAATGTTTTAGGTCAGATACTATTCACACACACTTTTAATGAAATCAATATACTGATCGGATTGACACAAAAACAAACATAAGTAAATAAAAATATAATTACTAGCTACTACTTTTTATACATATACAAGGTTATAATATGTTTGGGGTGTACAAAGCTGAAAGGGTACTCATCATTATCATCATCATTGCACTCATCTTTATGAACGACTTTTACTATGGTACTTGAAATTGCGGAAAAAACAGCTGTTCATAGAAAAAAATCAGTTATTCATAATGGTGAGCACAATGATACCTCTTTTTTGGTGGCTTAGTGCACCCCAAACAGACAACTCGTGTACTGCATATTAAACGTGAAACTAACTTATACTCCGTTTTTTAATCTTAGATATTTTATGTAAACAAAGGGGTTACCAGTGCAAAAAATATGATTCATAATGGTAGTTTACAATATTTAATCCTTTTAATCCACCCAATTTTAATCCATTTACAAATTTTTGTGTCTGTACTATTCACCGTTGAGGAGTTCCCTCGCCGGAAGTCAACCCTGGATGCGGCAGCCATGTCATGATGGAGTTTAGAACATGCTATATTATAGTTAAATCGATTTACAAAATTTCGCGCCTTTGCTGTTCGCCGTTGAGGAGTTCCACTATCAACCTCCTGGCTCTATCATCAGATCAGCTCAATAGTACCAGATTATTGCATTGTTACTAAACTTACATAAGTATGCAAAATTTCAGCGCAATTGGAAACCGGGAAACCGGTCAAACATTGTTAATTAGTTAGTTTTTCCTCGATTTCCTTGAGATTCCATCATCAGATGGAAAGGACCACTTCGGGAGTATATATACCCTTTCGAATTAAAAATTTATCTTTTAAATCGGTTCACAATTGACTAAAATATCTTGAACATACAAAAAAAAACATACATACAGTCGAACATAGTACCTCCTCCTTTTTGGAAGTCGGTAAAAAACCGATTGCCCCATACAAAAAGTTCACCGATTTCCGACAAAATGTATGGGACAGTAGATTTTTCTTCAGTAGAATTTTCAAAAGCAGCTGAACAAAAGTTGTACAGACAAAATTCCCCTAAAAGCACGCAAATCACTAAGTGATTACCAGTAACCCTGTATAACTATTTGTAAGCTGTTAAGATTTTTTGAAAATAAGTATATAATATAGAACTACCAACCAATAAAAGTTTTCATTCTAGGGAAAATTGCAACTCTCGATATTTGGCAACACCGACAAAATGGAGGTATCATTACTTACGACAATGAAAAACTGAACAATTTATTCAATTATCAAATAAAAAAACATCTAAATGCGCTACTTTCGTATGGAATGTGATCCCATCTTGTTTTTTTTGTAGCCCAGCTGAATTTTTACACGTTGGGACGACACAGGAAGGCATAACTTAAATAATATTGCAACGGTAAAACACGTCACGCGCGATTAATGGTCACAGAGTAACTAATCGCGTTCGCGTAAAACTAGTCTATATTTGAGTAGTTTTTGTCGCTTCACTATTGGGTTCGTTCACGCCTTCTGGTTTTTTCTGTATTCTGAGACTGGCACTTTACCCGCTTTACCGGGTAATCTAGGTTACTTAACTCAATTATGTCCAAAATCCTATTTCATTTTGCGAATGAAACATCGTTTTCCTCGTAATGACCTTGACCTATTGGAGAGGGCGAGGGGCTTAGAGCGCTGGATGGCGTGGCGTGGCATGTTCGCCAAAATATTTGGTTTTGTTGTACGTACAGTGTTACAATATTATAGTCACAGAAAATATAATCATACTTAAGGGTTTTGCCTCAGATCAGGCAAACAAGGGAGATATGGTAAAGTAGCTTGGCGGGTGCGAACGCATCTGGCCCAAATCAGGCTTGATTCTTTTAGTCGAACTCACCTTGCTTGCTTGCGTGCAGACGTCCTTGCATGTCGCCCTTTTTTGCATGCATGTGGACTAATTAGGTCTTAGTGTGCGTGAAAAATGAGTAAGTGAGCGTACTTACAGTTAGCGGTTATAATGCAAAAAAAATATGAAAAATTAAGATATTTGATTACGAACGAGAATCGCATTAAGGCATAATCTTCCTTCTTTGCCTGGTCTGAGCGTTTTACGCATCCAGGCATCGTTCCCAAAATGCTGGCCGCATTGCCGCGTTGTATTACAATGCTGACGCGTTGCGCAACCTGAGTGCGCAACGATACCGGCCAGGATTTTGGTCACGGGATGCTTCTACCAGACATGTAGATAATCCAAGGTTGTACACAACGCCAAACTTTTACACAACTTTAAACACTAAAAGAAATGGCAAAACTAATCAAATCAAATCAAATCATTTATTTGCTAGAATACATTACATTAAAAGGTCTAAAAAAAAATGCTTCGACTATTTTGGAAGGCGTTATAATAACTGGTAATTCGGTTACTTGGACGACCTTATTGTATTTTGTGGTTGTACGGAACCCTCAGTGCGCGAGCCCGACTCGCACTTGGCCGGTTTATTATTTACCTATTATGGTAGTTTATGGCACAGTTCGAAGGCATAGGTCTACTATACTCTTACAACTTGGCAAACACAATGCCACCAATTCGATACCTGCGGTTTATACCTATGTCCATCATAGATTTACAAACACATAAATATTATAGTGTACAATATATCTTTGATATACGATAATTAACATTGAAATGTCAATTTGATAGCATTTCTCGCACTTCAATTTGCAATACTGATTTATTAATAGCACAAATAAACAATGACAATATCGATAAGTCTTGTTATTAAATTATCCGCACAATTATTATCTACAATACAGCAATAAACAACAATGTCTGGTAGTCTGGTTAAGATAAAATAGCCATAATGATCACATAATTATGATTTAGTTTAGAGATACCTGGTACCGACATTGATAGAGGTAAAGTCATAGTTTCGCGCTAATATTATATGCAAAAGTTGTGTGTGTATGTCAATACCTACTTAACACATTTGGATGACTTGGTGGGTAGCTTAACAGGTTTACGCTGAACGATGGTACAGACCCGAAAGGTCATTGTTTTCATGATTATTAATAATTATAGAACGGGAACATCACTGAAATCGCAATAAAAACTGATCTTTAATTATTTTTTTTATGGGTTCCGTACCCAAAGGTTGTAAACGGGACCCTATTACTAAACCTACGTTGTCTGTCTGTGTGTCCGTCTGGCTGCCTGCCTGCCCGCCTTTACTCAACCTTTTGCTCAACGTTTCCACCATGTTACAATGGCCGTGGTCACGAGCTGACTTAAAACTGCGGGCGATTCTGTCGAGCAGCCCTCTACCCTCACTTGATTTTGAAAATCGCAATACAGAAAATTGTCACTTCGACACAAAATGTATCGCTAGATGTCCTAGTATACCTACACCGTGGTTTTTACATTTACTTACTATGGGATTCCATGACGCTGCTAACTTAAATCCATCTTTCCGGTTGAAATCGGGATGTTTAATTTCAACAACTTCAAGAAAAAAAAAAAGCGCGATAATTGCCGATAGACATTTAAAACGCAGCTAGTTCTTATTTAATCTTAGTCGACATGTCGAATAGAGGCCATCAACGGAAACAAAACATTAAAATTAATATAAAAAAAAAAGTTATAAGTATTTCGGGTTAAAGAACTTTATTTTCTCAGTATTTTAATTTCATGCTAGACAGAGAACGCACTATACTGAGTTATGACGTCACGCCTCAGGCGTGTCATACAAATGCTATACTAACACACGCTTTGCCATAAAGGAACAGAGTATCTCTATCCCCAACAAAACTTAAACTCAACCTAGCTCATATCTCAAAAATGTATAATTTCATTTATTCTTTCAGTATGTGTAATGTATTATTTGTAATAAACTAAACACTAGGACACGTACCGTATGGAAAAAGTATACTTTAGTACGTGCTCTCGCCTACTTGTGGTACAGTGAAGCCTGTAGACTAGTTAAAAAAAATACATACACAATATACCTATTGTTTAACAAGGTAAGCTATGTAGGTATATGTAATGGGAAACAATTACATTATTTCTTACCTCAGAGTAGGTTGTTTAAGATTTAGCCTCTGAGCTACAATTATCCCGCGTTATTATTCAAGAAGATTTGTTAAATGTAAAATATTTTTGAATTTACTGTTTGATTTAATCTCAATGTCAATTGAATAAAATAAATATAATACAAGATAAAATACTTTGTTTTAGAATAATCAATATTCAACCAACATATCGTGAACTGATCACCGAGCATATTTTTATTTCGCGTCAAATAATACCGTTTATGAAGCTGCCACGAAACGGACATTGGCAGAAATTGTGACTATATAGTCGCAGAGGCCATTAACCCAAGAAGTGAAGTGAAGTACTTATTTTCTTGGAAACAAGTGTCTGCTAATTAGTATCTAAGTTAATACTGTGACAATTTCAGCATTAAGATTATACCTACCATGATTTATTATGACTGCTATATAATAAACAACTACATCCAGAAATATATCCCTCCAAGTTTTTGTAGCTTTTGACAGCTGCAGTAGATTTTTAAAATCGTATGTTTTTATTGCTTTTGTCCTGATATTTTTAAAAGATATAAGATTATAGCTAGGAAGCGATGTACTAAGTTCTTTAATGTATTGCCACACAGCATGATAATGCTGCTAGCATGCTGAGTACGCTGCTAACTAGTGAGCATTTTGAGTTTTTTTGAGCATATCAGACCAGACTCAGATCAGACAAAGGGAGATCTATATAATGAGGTAGTGTGGCGGGTGCCAAAGCATCTAAATCAGGCAAGGTACATTTATTCGAACTCACCCTACAGACAACCTTTTTAGGGTTCCGTACCCAAAAGGTAAAAACGGGACCCTATTACTAAGCCTTCGATGTCTGTCTGTCCGTCTGTCCGTCCGTCCGTCTGCCCTACCTTTAAACAGCTGTATCTTTCGAACCGTAATATATAGCCAGTTGACATTTTCACAGAATATGTAATGTTACGGCGGATTAATTAAGAAATAATAAAATGACAAAAAGTAAAAACGAAATGGGGGTCCCCATACAACAGACTTATTTTTTAAACGTATTTGTGTTTTAGCTCTAATGTCAAAACGGTAATACGTACAAGCGTCAAACTTGTTATGATTACAATACACTCTAAAGTATAACAACAAATAATAAATAATGCCTAAGTAAGAGTCGGTATCAAATTTCTGTTCACTACCGGTTCTCATACGATCACCGAAGTGAAGCAACGTCGGGCGCGGCCGGTACTTGGATGGGTGACCGCCTGAGCGTTGATGTGGTGTTATCTTATTGCACAATTTTTTTATACTTTAGTAGCTATAAAGTTATGTGGTGGTACGAAACCCTCAGTGTGCGAGCCCGACTCGCACTTGGCCGGTTTTATTCCAATATTATTGCAGCCGACAGGGGTAAACAAACATGGACTGAGTATAGTCTGAAAGCCAACCACCAAGCTTGTCAACAACGAGAGGATATATGCCTGATAACTTATTGTGAATGGATAACCTTTACTTTATGCCAAGATAAGACCAAATCTGGCATGAATAAACATTTCATTTATTTTTATACTATGTAAGTTAATCATACTTAGCTTCTACACAAATATGATTTGAGTGCCTTCTTAGATCAATAGGTTTTTACTAGGTAATATGCTATTTCTATTTTTATTTTTTATGTATATAGTAAGTAGTAGTAAAATCTATATAATATATAAAAATTAATCCCCATTTTTATAATACTTTGTAGAAGGTTATTATAGAAAGAAAAATTAAGAAAATTGGCCAGAATGTAAGAAAATTTTAGAAAACTTAATGATAATTTTAACTTCACGAGTTTGACAGTTCTAAGACAGGACAGTGTCTGTCGGAACAGAAAGTAATATTTTTTTTTTTATTAAGTATAATAGATACTAGTAGAAGGTACTTAGTAGTTAAGATCAGCGAATAAAGGCATTTTTTTTGTTTGTTTTGGTAATGTACTTGTATACTTTATTCTTATTGGAGATGGGGGCGATATGTCCTGTACTGACATCCCGCTAGGGGTGTATTGTGCATTTCCCCCTACCAGCACCTACCCAAGCCAACCTAACTCCTTAAAATATCGGCGTGAGGCTCTGGGGTGCTTGCACAGTTGCTCCAGTGATGTAGATGGTAGTGTACATAATGGCGATAAAAAGCAATTTAGCCGAGTGACGTGGATGAAAAAGGCAATGATGCCTGATGCAACCCGGTACTACTTGTTACTTGTTACTTGTGTAGCGGGCATTTTCCGCAACTAGGCCATTCATTGACCCATTTTGCGTCACCCGGCTGCAGCTAATTAAGCCACCCGGTCTCCTCCAGGAAAGCCAGCAGCTCGCTTATGCCTGCGCAGGCCTCCCAGAGCGTCCTCGGTGATCCGAGGATAGTGTTTCGTTGTTCTGCCACACTGCTACACTCCAGCAGCATATGTGCGGCCGTTTCTTCAGTCTCCAGACACCCTCTACATAGGGGACTGTCAGTAACTCCAATTTTAAAAAGGTGTTTGTTTAAAAGGCAATGCCCTGTGATAACCCCAACAATTTGCCGGAGTTTGTCACGTTTTAGATTCAACAATCTACAGGAGTATCTCGGATTGAGTTCCGGGAAAGCTTCCCTTGATTGTCTACAGTTTTTAGTACTTAGCAACCCGGTAGCGATTCTAGTTTCTTCTGTGGCTTCACAATGCCACTGCACATGCTCTACAGTTTCGTTCTCCTTCATGCAGCCACGACACAGCACAGTAGACTGTCTGTGGCTCCCAGCTTATACAAGTGGCTATTCAAGTTGCAGTAGACTTTATAATCATTTCTCATTATGTGACAACATTTCTTTAGGTCTGCTATACAAATAAATACTTTTATTTCTTTATCTTAAGGTGCCTTTGTAAAAGCTACATAACGATGCCACATAAATCGCGAAAGTTTAAAAAAAAAAAAAAAAACTGATGCTACCTAAGATTTGTAATCTGTATACATTATGACCTAAAAGAGGCCGCAGGGAAACGCTGGATGCAGGCCACTTCCAACTGGCCCTTTTGGAGATCGATGGGGGAGGCCTATGTCTAGCAGTGGACGTCCTATGGCTGATAAACTATTGAGTATTAATTTAACAAAATCTAGTCTAATGTTAGGCTTGTAAGCAATTTAATTCTGACCTAAGCTTTTACTTACGTTATTAACATCAAGCACATTTTTTTAATTTAGGATTTGGCTTGCGTTTGACTGCCAGCTTGCCTGATGTTAAGCAATGATGCGTTCTATGATGGAGCATGCTTGCCTAGCCTAGAAGTAACTGATTCACTTTTGATTTGAAAACATCTAGATTGCAACTTTCGGGGGAAAATATCTAAAGTAAGTTCATAGTAAGTGGCCAGCCCTAATGTCAGAGTTTTTGGGTGGCCCAAAGGCCTCAGACATGGCTTAATAGTCATTGTTCTAACACAAAAAACCTTTCAATGTATATTTCATCCAATATCGTACTGTAACTATCCTTTGCATTTTAAGCAAAATGCCAATTTAGCATAATGCTAAATAGTACAACAATAGTACATAGTAGGTTGTTTCAGGTTCAATTGATTTTGCTAGTATTAAGTTAAAATTACAACTCTAAGTTAAAGTGGTAATCCATAGCCCCCTAGGTTATATTTTTTTCTGTATGCTAATTGTAGAAATAGGAAAATATTGAAACGAGAAATCTAAATTTAGCAAACTTAACCACATTAACAATGTACAGGCAAACCAGTTGTACCTACTTCAAATCAATAAACTTTACTGAGAAACTGGGAAGTGTTCAGCTATTTGGACCAGAAAAGCCTTTAATTAGATGGATAGAAACTCTTTATTTTGTACACCAGTCATAAAAATTACAAACTGACAGAAAACATTTACAAGCTCGAGCCACAAGGTGGCGGCCTTATTGCTAAAAGCAATATCTTCCAAGTAAGCATCAGATGAAAAAAAAAGTAACAGGATATATGGAGTCCATCCAAAGGTTGCCTGGAAGAAATCGCTTTAGGCGATAAGGCCGCCCATTATACTGCCGTATATTTGTTTTTTTATGTTAGTTTAAGTTTCATTTGTATTTTTGGTGTGTTATAAAGAAATATTGTATTGTATTGTATTGTGTGGAGGCTGTTAAAACACTTTTAACATCCATATTTATTTACTTAGGTTTTTTTAGCTAAGGCATGACTAAATGCCACAGATATAAGTAATTTTTATCTATTTATACTAACAATTATAAATATGAAAGGAACTCTGTCTGGTGGTCTCTCTCTGGTGTTGGTTATTCTTTTCAAAACGAAATGGCTGAATCGACCACAAGAACAATATATTTTTTTAAAAACATAAGCAGGTTTGCGGTTGCTTCCGTCATCTTGTCTGACATCAAGTGCTGATGCGGTCTATGATGGAGCATGCTTGCCTAGAAGAAACTGATTCCCTAACCATTCAAAGTAGTGCATTCCAGTCTAGCGATTTACACAATAATATTAGAATCAAAGGCTTTTATTCAGGTACATTGCATATCAATAGTGAATATTGCCTTTTTGTGCCTGCCCTGGCCATCAAAAAGAAAAGCAGGCTAAACGGTACACATTCTTCATTCATTTCTTCATTCTTTAATGTAAATGAGGTAAACTTTAAAATGATTAGCAAAATCCCTGAGCTCAGCTAGTTAGTAGCTTGTTATTAATACTTAATAGGAGTTTATTTATAAGATATCCAACACAAAAACAATAGGTTTATTATAAACAGATTACAGTGTGTGATAGTTTTTACGGCATGCATATATTCTTTATACCTACCAGCTGTCAGCCGGTTCTATGTCGACGAAGAACAGGTTTGCTATAGAACAATACATGTATATATAAATTCTAAATTCTAGTCGTATAAGGAAGTAAACATAGATATTATTACTCACATTGTTCTTCCAATATTATATCGTTGGCCGAGCCGTGAATCTCAATTTTCCGCAAATACGCCGCTAAGTAACACACAAAAACAATGTACTTGAAGCAGACTTTGATTAGCGGCTATTCTTCTCAAGATACGTCCTCTAAGCCTCAAAACATTTAAAATAGATGAAGCGACAGTGATTTTTAAATGTCCACAAGTAATATCAAACAAAATCCTCAATCAATACCACTAATCTTATCTTCAAAAGTGAAAAGACAACCGTGAAAAGTTATTCACGCAACATGTATTATTTTTCACTCGTTGCACAGAAAACACAGTTCGTACTACATTGCATAAAATAAAACATATGTTCCTTTATAGTTTAAGTGCAAATATATTTAAATAAATCTCTAAACTTTCATTGAATTATGGAATTTTATGAAATTGTAGGCGTTTTTAATTTTTGATTTTCTTTTCTTCTACTGTGCGCAGCTGTCAAACTTTTCTGCGCTTCGTTTTTCGTTCCAGTGGCCAGTGCTGCTAGGTCAAAACCCTATTCGGGCCACAACACAAGCGCTTGGTACTATTGATAGACCTCGATAGATTCTGCGCTAAGGCTTCCGCTACTCAAAAAGTATTTCAATCTATTTTACATTCAAAACAGTTTTTAAGTATGTACCGCTTCTTTAGTAAAATTTGAACATTATAAACCCAACTTTTTTGAACCCAAAACCATTTCGCAACGAAGAACATACCAATAGGTAGGTTCTTATTTTACTATCCTGAAATTATTTGAAGGCGTTTTGGGACTAAGTTAAAAAGAACATTTTTATTTAGTAAATCTTAATTTTATTTCAAGAATATATATACAATGTGCTACCAATAATAGTAAATTATCTTTTTAAAAGGGCAAGTGCCTATACTAACTAAACAAAATACAAGCTAAATTTATTAAGCTAAATTAAATACAAGCTAGTTAAATAATTTCAATTATTTGAATTCAAAGAAGCATTAAAGTTTTCCGTTTTGAACTAAAATCCTAAAATAGGCTAAAAAATTCAATTAAAATTCACCAAAAAAATTGCGAAATTTAGTTAGATTGCGCTATAATTAGAATGGCAGCACTGTTTCGTTCCTTCAATGATCGATCTTTGAGTTTTGGCGCCAACATGGAAAAAAACATGTCGGCTCGTTGTATAATTTTCCTAAACTTGTGTATTTTCGAGTGTTAATGTGTACTAAATGAATTATTATTCATTAAGTGCTCGCAAACGTGCTCGAGTGTGGGCAAGTGATATAACGAGGTGAAACGTGTATTTTCGTGTTGTTTCCAATACTCCATAGGAGCCTCTTGTAAAGTCTCCACCACTTTACAGGGGCATGAGTTCGACTTGACCGTTACTTACTTAGCTTGACTCTGACTCAATTCAATTTCTTTTTCGTGGCTTCGTGCGGTGTGACTATGACTTGTTTGACGTTTGATATTACGAGTAAAGGACATTGAATCCACGCTCATGAAGATTTTAACAAAAAAAAAAAAAAAAAAACTTCAATGATCGATCTTTGAGTTTTGGCGCCAACATGGAAAAAAACATGAAGGCTCGTTGTATAATTTTCATGTGTATTTTCGAGCGGTAATGTGTATTAGTGGTGGATTATTATTCATTAAATGATCGTGAACGTGTTTGAATGTGGTCAAGTGATAAAACGAGGTGAAACATGTATTTTCGTAATGTTTCCAAAACTCCATCTAAGTCTCTTGTAAAGCCTCCACCACTTTACTGGGGCATGTGTTTGACTTGACAGTGACTTGCTTTGCTTGACTCTGACTGTGACTCTGAGCTGGTATTTTTTCGTCATAGGACTGTGATTTTATCTTGTTTGACGCTATTTATGACAAGATAAACTTGATTAATATTACGACTAAATAAGTTTGTATCCATGGTCATAGAAAAAAAACCTTCGATCTTTGGAACACCAATCAAAACAAAACAAACCGTTAGCGCCATCTAGGGACAGGGATGAAGTTGATTTCAATTTAGTGTTGTACTCTTGATTCGAAAAATCTCGTGTCGATGATAAAAAGACTGAAGATCGATTTGCCGCATCATCGCTCAGGTGAGATTGCGGTCAAAAGTTAGACTATTCCGATGTTAAATAAAAACCAGTACCAGTTGGTTCATAGCAAGGGTTCATAGCATACCTGTCTTACTTAAAAATACTGTTGCTGGGATGATCGCTGATAACTGAAGAATAAAAACCTAGAGGCCAATTGCTTTGCTAGTTTTTCGAATATAAAGTAATAAATTGCAGGCGTTGCAGACAATATTATGCCAGTGATAATCAGGTTGCGCTAAAAAGAAAATGAAAGAAGATTTGCATTCATGTAGTTTTTTTCAATTTACTCCAGTTTTCAATGGTAGTCTGGATTATATTCCAGCTGCAACACAGAGGTAAAAATAACATTGCTTAAAGCATACTGTCTGTGCCTATACACGTGTCAGCTGTGGACTAATTTTAAACGCAAAACGTATCATACCATGTTAAGGGTACAATACAATGATGCTTTTCGCATCCTCATGAGAAAAGCACGTTATTGCAGCGCGTCGGGCATGTTTGCCGATGCACGGGTTCCGGATTTCTTTGCTGTCGAAAACAATGTTCGATTAGTGGACAGCGACATTCTATTTTTCAAGCTTAAAGCTCTAGGATTCGCGCCAAAACTGCTCAAATTTTTTGCAGACTGCCTGCGCGACAGTTTAAAAGCAATTTGTTCGCCTGTTTGCCTGGGATGCATTGATTCCGACTCCTACCCCACACTTTCGGGTATAAGCCAGGGATCATCTCTGGCCTCTTCTCTTCACCGATATGGTTAACGATTTAGAACAATGTCTCGATAACAGTAGCTGTCTGCTATATTATTCAGATGACCTAAAAGTTTATCGCGAGATAAAAACAACAGATGATTGCAACAATGTGCAAAATGATCTAAACGCTATCTACCATTCATCATCATCATCAGCCAGAAGACGTCCACTGCTGAACATAGGCCTCCCCCTTTAACCTCCACACTGAACGACAGCCTGCCTTTTGCATCCACTGGATGCCAGCGACTCTTACTATGTCGTCGGTCCATCTAGTGGGAGGCCTACCTACGCTGCGTCTTCCGGTTCGTGGTCTCCACTCAAGAACCTTTCTTCCCCATCGGTTATCGGTTCTCCGAGCGATGTGGCCTGCCCATTGCCACTTCAACTTGCAAATTTTAACAGCTATGTCGGTGACTTTGGTTCTTTGGCGAATATCCACGTTTCGGATTCTATCGCGCAAAGAAACTCCGAGCATAGCTCTCTCCATTGACCGCTGTGTGCTCTGAGTTTTTCCAAAAGGCCAACAGTTAAGGACCACGTCTCAGTACCATATGTCATCACTGGCAACACACACTGGTCAAAGACCCTTGTCTTTAGGCACTGTGGTATCTTGGACGCAAAGATGTCACGCAATTTCCCGAACGCTGCCCATCCGAGTTGGATTCTTCGGGCGACCTCTTTGCCTAAGTTGGACTTACCTAACTGAACAATCTGTCCAAGATAGGTGTAATGGTCAACAGCTTCGAGAGTATCGTTCCCAACGAATACCGGCACGGGTTCAACACGGACATTGATCATGATTTCTGTCTTGTCCATGTTCATTTTAAGACCCACCTGTTGGGAAAGGCTACTGAGTTCGCTGAGCATCGTATTTAGGTCCTCCAGCGACTCTGCCATGATGACTATATCATCGGCAAAACGAAGGTGAGTGATGTATTCGCCATTGATGTTGATGCCGAATCCGTTCCAGTCCGAGAGCTTGAAAACGTCCTCCAATGCGTTCGTGAACAGTTTCGGAGAGATAACATCTCCCTGTCTCACGCCTTTCTGCAATTGTCCTGTAATCGGATCGACATGGTGGCGTTTCTATACAAACACTTCAACACTTCGATATACCTATAGTCGATAAGACAACGCTGGAAGGACTGCAATACTGCCCAGGTCTCGATTGAATCAAAGGCTTTCTCATAGTCCACAAACGCCAGGCATAATGGCCAATTATACTCCTCAGTCTTCCGTATAATCTGGCGGAGGGTGTGTATGTGGTCTATGGTGCTCCAGCCTTTACGGAAACCGGCTTGTTCGGGAGGCTGAAAGTCATCAAACCTGCGTAATGACTCTAGAGAACAACTTGTACACATGGCTCAGGAGTGAGATGGGTCTATAATTCTTCAATAAGGTGTTATCACCTTTTTTGAAGAAGAGCACCACCACACTCCTGCGCCATGCTTCAAGTACCATCGAGTATGACGGAATTAAATAACTTCTGGAGGACTAAAAGTTTCGGTTTTCCACCCGCTCGCAGTAGTTCTGTCATGATTCCGTCATCACCCGATGCCTTGTTGTTCTTAAGCTGTTTCAGAGCCATTCTAATCTCGTACAAGCGTCTGGGATGTCCTCAGTGTAGTGTCGGGTCAGTTTAGCTCTCTTGTCCTGAGCTGTACTGACAATAGGCTGTCGTGTCGAGGTGTACAACTGTCCGTAAAACCTCTCAAGCTCTCTCAGAATCTCTGACTTTGACGAAATGATACTGCCATCCTCGATCTTCAGCTTTGTCATTTGGCTTTTCCCAAAAGACGAATTCTTCGCGAACACTTTCGAGCCCTGGTTCCGCTCAATTGCATCCCTGGGGTGCAAGTACCATTCTTTTAGCGATCGTCAAATTGACAGTTGAGGTCGTCAAATTCGATAATATGCCATTTTTTCAGTACTCGCTGTGATCGATTCTATGGCATTTTAGCGAATTTGACGATCGATAAAGAACGGTACTTCACTGCTGATACATCTTGTATTGTAGGAGCGCAAATCGTGTCGCACCGATTTCGAGATTCGTCTATTAAGTTGGCCATATTCCGATATATCAGCTGAAGATTGCAGTCTCATCTCAGTCCGGTCTTTCATTAGCTTAATGGTTTCGTCTGAGAGCTTCTGAGGTCTTTTTCGGGGTGGGGTCTTAAAGAACTTGGATCCCACTGCTTACACAGTTTCCACCAGCCCATTATTTAATTCGTCCACAGTTCCGCATTCGGCTAGGCCCTGGAAGCGATTATGCAGTTCGAGTTGGAAGTCATCAGGGTTTTGGATTTGGGCATGACCAGGACGGACTTCACCAGACGTGACCTCTCTAGCTTGATGTTGATATTCAATGTGCCTCTGACAATACGGTGATCACTACCGGTTTTCACCCTGCTGATCACGGAGACATCATTGAATATTCGCTTCTTGGTCGTCATGATGAAGTCAATCTCATTTTTGATCGAACCATCGGGGCTCATCAAAGTCCACTTCCTGGATGGTCGCTTCTGAAAGAAGGAGTTCATCAAATAGAGTTCCTCCTTCACCATGAAGTCGACCAGCCGCTGGCCTCTCGGATTCCGCCGTCCATACCCATATGACCCCACTCTTAACTCATCCACATTCCGTGTGCCCACCTTTGCGTTAAAGTCACCCATAACAACGGTGAAGTATGCTTCGGAGGTATGTATGGCCTCGGATATCTCCTCATACAACGCCTCTACTTCATCATCAGGGTATGTCGAGGTCGGCGCATATACCTGTATAACCTTCAACGAATAACGATCGGTTATTCTGAGTATAAGGTATGCTACCCTGCTCAACACACTATCGACCTTAATCACGTTGTTGATGAGTGACCTGCAGACGAGAAAACCTACACCAGCCTGGGACTTTCGTTCTCCTTCCCGGAAGAAGAGCATGTTCCCGGAATCCAGAACTATCGTATCCTGTCCCTCTCGTCGGATTTCTGATAGTCCTATGATGTCCCATCGTATTTTGCTCAATTCTTCCTCCAGCTCTACAAATCTTCTCGTCGGTCCTCAGTGTGCGAACATTGTGCGTTACCAGGGCCAAATTATGTTGGGGGTGGTAGCGGGGCAACTGCCGGAGATTTTTCGCATCCCCTGCTCCACCGTTACCTGACCCGCTACCTTGGCCAGGGATAGAGGAGCTGCCGAGGACTGGCGGCCGTGATATTGTTTTGTCTATCACGGGGGGGTGGGTGCCATAACCCCCACGCTTGGCAGGTGGATTGGAGATCGCAGAAGGATTCGCCATTAAAGTAGGAGTATGCTGCTGCCCATCCTCTGGTGGTTCTGGTCGCAGTTTTAGGACGAACCCGGGTCCCGTGCTACGTCATGAGCTACACGCTATCCACCCGTACTATATATTTTATTACACCCTTGTAAATATATAGCAATCAATAGAACCCAATCGATTAAATATCTTGGTATTTTATTTGACCTCAAACTTAATTTTCATGATCATAATAAGTATGCAAACCCTGGCAGCAGATGGGATTCGTTAATTTCGTAACAATAAGAATTATTTTATAAACTTTAATAATCTATAGCTCGTTATAGGCAATTCGCGCACCAACTGCCGTGAGTTTACAAATGTCTACACCGCACTTGTAACTTGTCAGGCAGGTCCAAGCTGTAAGCAAGCTCTGTCATTTGGAGTTCCCTATGATAAAACATATTCATGAATTGAATGAGTGAGTGATTATCAAAACGCGAGTGGGTAAAACTCTGTCGTAAAAAATACTATAAACCGGTACTTTTTTCAAATTTGTTCCGATATAACCGAGGTATTTTGATGAATATCTTCGCTATGTTCTAGAAAATAAATACACAAGGTTTCGTATCACTAGGCATTGATGGCACGTTATGTGTGCCTCCGCGTTATCTAAATGGTAATTTTTCAATTACCTAGATTCCTATTTTGCCTGACATGACAGAAATAAAATATTGATAGAGTTATTGATTTCAAAAAACTAATTTCTTCTGGATGAATTCCTTCACGCCTGAATCCTAAAAAACACATCTGGTGAAGTTGCAAGATAGGTAGGTAGGTGCCTCAGGTAGGTGCATACAAACGCCGATCCACCATATAGATAGTGAAAATGGCTCTGGATTGATGAATGAAAACCCAGACAGTCAGCGGATTTTCCATAAATAGCAACAACAACAAAAAACAAAGCGGGCGAAATAAAGCATTATGCCGACCTGGATAGGCCCTTGGGGAAAAATACCTAACCTAGGTAGAGGGATGGATCCAAAACTATAGCCCTCCCTCCAACCTCTCTAAATTGTTAGAGGTATTTCGAAATAGCTATCCATATCTAGATAGAACCAGGGAATACGGGAGGTAAAGGTTCGTGACACGTACCCCAAGTGATGCTTGGGTTATGTCCTACCTAGCAGTGGGCAGGCACTTCAAAGAAAGATTTTATGAGAGTATAAGTTAAAATTTAATCCAGAAAAAGTGAAGTTACATGCGAGTTAGACTGAGGGTCGTGAGCTCGGAAGGTGGTGAGAAAATATGTTAGTCTCTTGTTAGGAGACTTAGCTTTAAGAGCGTAGGCGCCGATCGCCGCGTGGCTCGACGCGGCTCGTGGCACGTAGGAAGCTCAGCTGGGCAGCGTGACTCGGAGACAACTCCGTGTGTGGCTGGCGAGGATCAGCGTGCAAGATGATGCGGAAGATATTTTTAGAACCGTTACATTCGTTACTTTTTTAAAGATTTTTTTCTTTATACTACCTACATCATCTAATTATAAACTAGAATTGACGACACGTGACACCAGTAACCTACTTCATTGCCGTACGTGCTTTACGGTCAGAAAAAACATTTCAATTGATAAGACTCGAGTTACCGATATTTCAACCAAGACAACGCAGTTTTATTTCTCAAACTCGTATCATTGTGCAAGAATGTTTAGTATATAAGTAGGAAGGTACCATGGTATACTTACAATAGAATTATCATACCTGCCTAAAATATTACAAACATGGCTCCTAAACTTATTTTGTGTCTTGCCGTCGTGCTGATTTTAAGTGTAAGTACCTACTTTATGTCTATTTATAGGTTTGTATCCACGGATCTCAGTATCGGTTTGAATTAGCCACGGATACCGGCGAGTTGTATCCACCGATACCGGGATCCGTTTAAAAAAAAAAACTATTTTCACTTTACCCGCTGATACCGGTATCGGTGGATACAAGAAATAAAATAATAAAGATATTGACCGTTACATCATCGACCTCACCATCATCAGCATCATCCACAGTTTTCCTTATTCGACTCCTGGTTATAGGATAGCAGGATAGGCCTTTTTTAATCATGGTATTTATTGTTTCTAGTAATAATCCGCGATGTTGACCTTAATTTTAATTTTTTTTTATATATAATTTTTTTATTATTATCGTTACTTATTATTTGAAGGGTCAAATTCATGGCTTTTGAGCAATAAAAATTAGTAATATTTCTTAGATTTTACTTTATATATTTTGTTAGTAAAATAATTAAAACAATTAGTGAATAATTTTTCTCTATTTCTTAGGCTGTCACGGTCAACTGCCAATGCGTCGCACCTGCTGGATGTGCAGGTTACTGTGGATATCCGCAGCCACCCATCGTTGTAAGTAGCAGTCGCAACAGCGATAAGGATATTCTGTACCCACTTCTGATGTTAATGGTGTTGGGAGACGGTGGCTTCGGATGCAACTGTTGTTAAATGAATTTAGTATTCCCGCCACCGTAACATGTCTATTCATTAAAGTTTTACTACTAAGTATTAAAAACAGAAAATGTGAGATCGGAGTCGTAGTGCATTCGAAATGTTTAATGGCTGTATAATAATTATAATGAATTACCAACTGCTATCTTCGATTTCAAATAAAATAAGTAGTGAATTAGGTAACCCATCCTCTCCCGTCTCGTTACTATCCTTATCCCGTCCTGTTCCCAAACTATTTCGGTCCTCCATTCTACTCCCGTCCTCTCCCGTCTCGTTACTATCCTTATCCCGTCCTGTTCCCAAACTATTTCGGTCCTCCATTCCCATTTCCCATCAATGTCCCTTAGCGCTTATATGAATATAGTGTATTTATATGATTATAGTGTATTGGATATAAGCCCAGTTTATAACGCATTGACTTTATACTATGTACGTAATCCATCGCTATAATTTATTTATAAAACTATTTGAAAAAGGAACGTGTGTGTATTATTGCTAACAGACGTGTGGATTTGGTTGACGGACCGCCGGGGACTAACAAATGGGACTCCAACTAATGGGAGGGAAAGATTCTTTTTCTCTTTCTCTCCCGTTGGTTGGACGGCGGTCCGTCAATAAAATCCGTCTCGTCTGTTAGCAATTAGCACTATAATTATTTTACTATTATTTTATTAAAGTACTCAGATTTATTTCAGAAATATTAAAGTCAATAGTGCGGAGACTGCAGAGTCCTGTAACAGTAAAAACATGAAATGTAATACCTACTAAATGTGTACATGTGCATTTAACTGCCATTTAAACATACAATAATTAAAGTTTACACAATTATTAATAACGAACCAGTGTTTTATTCGATTAATTACGTTTTATTTAAATTGAAACGTGCGATTTAAATCGATAGTTCTTTGTAGCAAACTCTAAAAATCGTTTCAATTCAACACGATTAAAAAATGGTGGGTAATTTAAGCATAAGTGCAGAAATACCTAGTTATCTTGAGTTATCTAGTGCTAACAGACGCTCCATGAACCTAGTAGTTTATGAGACGCTCGAACGCGGCTGACCTCAACTGTCGTCTGACCAATGGGAGAGAAAGAGAGGGAAATATGATATTCTTACTCTTTCTCTCCCGTTGGTTGGACGGCGGTCTGTCAGCCGCGTTCGAGCGTCTGTTAGCACTATTATATCTCTTAGGTGGCCCACTAACGTGGCGCGTAAAGTAAACCTTTAAAAATTTCATCTCCATCTCTAGATTCCTAGGAATAGAGATTAAATTTTTAGAGGTTTATAGGTCAACTTTTAGAGGCGTGGTTGTTGTTATGGAATCAGGGTCCTGTGCGACCACTGAGAAAAAAATATATAAGTTTTCTAACGTCCTTGAGGTAAAGCTACTACGTGCACGAAGATGACCAAAAGCACGACGTTATAATTATACTAAAAGACATTAAAAAAGTTATCATCATCATCATTTCAGCCGTAGGACGTCCACTGCTGGACATAGGCGTCCCCCATCGATCTCTAAAAGGGCCAGTTGGAAGCTGCCTGCATGACCTGCATCAAGCGTTTCCCTGCGGTCTCTTCTAAGTCAAAAAATAAAAAAGTAAAGTAAATAATACCAAGGAAGATAGACTAAGAGGAAAGACAATAGCGGAACATTAGAGCGTAGCTCGAAATTTGCCTAAAAACGGTACGAACTTAGATGGCGCCGTAATTTGAGCGTTATATTAGGTTGTCTCGAACTTCCGTAAGCGCTGCAGTCAAATAATGTACGAAAGGGTTCTACAAATTACCGTAGCGCTAGTATCGCAGTCAAGTTTCGCAACATTTCAAGGGAATCTTCCTTAATAATACTAAATATTTAAAAAGAAAATGTACCTATAAAATAATAATTTATTATATCCATTGGGTTTGCACACAGAATAAGAAGTAAATAGAACAGAAATGAAAAGGAAAATCTGTCGCCAGGCATTATGACAGAACCTTGATTGAACATTCTTATTTATGTCAACGCGTCGAACTCCGCATCCAAAGAACTTGGACCTTACCATTTTGGGTTAGGTCTCAAAGTTCTTTGTCCGCATCACAGTTGCTAACTGATTTAGAATTTTTTTTTTTTTTTATGAGTGACTTTTACTGTTGGCTTTTTGGCCTCTACAGCTTGACCGGACTAGTTAGCGAACGCAGAGTGCGTTCGGCATAACTTGGTGGTTAAGTTTATAGGCGACTAGCACAAGGGCAGTGGGCACCTCGAAGGTACGAACCTCGGCTTGGGCCGTCGCCGGGAGTGGGAATCAGACTTGCCCAGGCACCCCAGAGGGGGTGTGCCCTGGAGCCCTAACGGTTTGTTGAACTGAATGATTAATGATTTAGAATGACAGACGTTTCGTTTATATGGGTGCAATGCGTAGAGGGAGAAAGGTGCAATGGCTACAACACTTACAAAAATGCCTTGACAGCTGTTCAACAATTCATACAAAAAAGTCTTTTTTGTGGGTTTGCACTTTCGTTCTCCTCTACCGTAGCCGTCTACGGTAGAGGAGAACGAAAGTGCAAACCCATAAAAAAGATCTACGTCCTCTACGGACGTTGGTGGCATGCTCATGCTCAAACTCTTATTTTTTTTGCTATGGAACATATAATTTTGACAATTTGCAAAAAAAAAAGGAAAAGCTATGGCAATTTTTGATTTGAGTGAAATTGAGTAAAACTGAAATGGAAATTCAGATTTTGTTAATGTTATAGTATTGTAAAAATGACAATTAATTTATACTTAAATCGATTCTAGTATGATTTCAATATTGGCTATGTATTTATCTATTTTAAAATGCAGATTCACATTGACGAGTGTACAAACATAATCTTATCATATTGATTACATATTTATCAAAATTGTTCCGATTTCTGTGTTTGAGTCATCACAAAACAATAAGCTCTCTTGGCATGATTTGAAGAAGTCCAGGCGATATGTCTAATTCAATACACGATGAAGAAAATGAGTTTCCACTCCACGAGTGTATATTTATCGGAGACGTGCGCAAGTTGTCAGGTCTGTTGAGGTTCCACGATGTGACGCGTAAAGACATTCACGGCAACACCGCGCTGCACCTGGCAGTAATGCTGGGCCGCAAGGATTGCGTGCAGCTGTTGCTGGCGCACAGTGCGCCTGTGAAGGTGAAGAACCTCGCAGGCTGGTCACCGCTCGCCGAGGCCATCAGCTACGGTGACCGCCAGACAATATCCTCACTCGTGCGAAAACTTAAACAACAAGCCCGGGAACAAATGGAAAAGAGAAGGCCTGCTCTGATTAGAGCTCTAGCGCAAATACAAGATTTCTACATGGAACTAAAGTGGGATTTCCATTCATGGGTACCTCTAGTCTCAAGAATACTACCATCTGATGTGTGTAAAATCTATAAAGCTGGCTCTGGAATCAGGTTAGACACGACTCTGGTGGATTTCAGTGATATGAAGTGGGAAAGAGGCGACATATCTTTCATTTTCCAAGGAGAGAAACCCCCAAGTGAATCCCTCACTGTGCTAGACAATAAAGCCAAAGTTTATCAGCGAGTTCGGTATGAAGAAACAGAGAATGAAATAGAAGATGAAGTAGACATCCTCATGTCTAGTGATATATTAGCTGCACAGATGTCCACCAAAGGAATATTATTCTCAAGAGCACAGTCTGGTTGGATATTCCGTGAAGACCGGAAAGAAACAGTGGCTGGCCTGTACAAAAGTGATATATACACCATAACAGGTCTGGTTTTAGAGTCCAGGAAAAGGCGAGAACACTTATCTACAGACGATTTACAAAAAAATAAAGCTATCATTGAGAGTTTGACTAAAGGAAACACTCATAGTCTAGAATCTAATGGTGAACCAGTGAGACGCGCTTCGCTAAATCCTCCACCAGAGAGTAAAGTTAACTTCCAAACATACATATCATCTCCCCCCGGCCAGTACCCTAGTCTAGGGCGAGATTTGGTGTACAAGGAGTCTTCTAGGAACTTCCGAGCCACTTTAGCCATGAGTGATGACTTCCCTCTCAGTGTTGACATGTTGCTCAATGTACTAGAAGTAATAGCTCCATTTAAGCATTTTGCAAAACTACGTCAGTTTGTGGCTATGAAACTGCCAAAAGGATTCCCTGTGAAAGTTGACATACCAATATTACCCACTGTGACAGCCAAAATAACGTTTCAAAAGTTTGATTTTCGTGATGACATCCCTCGTGATTTATTTGTTATACCATCGGACTATGTAGAGGATCCTTTACGGTTCCCTGACTTATGACGCTTTGATATTCTAACACTGTTTGAAATTAGTGAAAGGCCAATGTGGCGATGTGAAGTGAAGCGCAGTCGAGTGCGGAGAGTAGCCAAGTGCAGGCCCATGGTCCGCGCGCAACTCTCCATCGAGTTCCCCATGCTGTTTGGTCTGGGCAGCTCCTACTCTAGTCACTGTGTCGTGTTCGTAGAGACCTAGCAGATACTTTCTATGTATGGCAATTTGTTTTGTGTTGTTGGTTCCGTTGAACAGTGTTAGAATGAGGAAAGAGAAACAATAAAAAGGTATTAATAGATAACTGAGGAATTTAATCCTTCTTATACAATTGAGTCTATAATAATTATTATGGTATATAAGTTATTTTTTTTTAACTTTTAACATAAAATTGCAATTCTAGATTGATTTTTACACATAGATTAATTAGCCAATCCATCATAAGATAAAATTGTTCATGAAAAAAACATTTCTTTGCTGTATTTTTTTATTATTATTTATTCTAATATAAGTTTTTTGTTTGGATACAGCCAATTTGTGGCTGTTAGTATAATTTTGTATTTATCAAGCTTGTTCACATAATATTATTTTGTAATGTAACAAATATAAAAGACAAGTGGTGTGCAGTTTGAAGTGAAACAAAGTTCCTGTTTAGATATCAGAACTTAATTTATTGTTTTGTAACTTTTGTGTATAAAAAATTCTTACATTTTCTCATGTTCAGAACTATAACTGAAATGCTGTGTATCATATACATATGCACGACCTACAGATTTTAGATTTACCTATCATTGTGTTAACTTTCATGTTGTTATTATATAAATAATCAATGGCCTAAGCTAAGAGAAGATACATTAAATATTTAATTTTGCTTATTCCCAGTTATCGCCAATGGTGACTAATGTTTCTACTAAATCAGACATAACATAACATGAAAATATCAATCAGCAAGTAAATCAGAAGTATTAAACACTTGATTAGGAAACTGTATTTGACCTAAAAGACCTGTATTACACACACACCTACTAGACAGACAGTATTTCCTATGAGATTGTCGATCTTAGAGTACTTAATTACCAAGTCAGACTGCAAATAAAACCTACCTGCTTGTTTTATAATAGGTCGGTGGGTTTTATTTATATCTAACTTATCTAGTAAAAGTCTAAGGCCGAATGCTTAAAAGATATATGTTTTCAACAGTTTTGTTGTTCTGGATGGTCTAGTTATGTAGATGTCGGTTGGCGCTTGCATCTCCATAGACTGATTAGAATAACAAAACTGTAGACAAAATGTCGCCTGTGAGCGCATGCCCTAATAGCTAAATTATATCAACCTTCTGCTGTATAACATAAAAACATTTTTTCTGCATCATAGGTAGTTTACATACTATAATTGTAGTTTCAAGAAAGAATTGACTATGCCAATTGAAGCTAATCTACACATACAGCCATCCTATCATGTCTGCAATGCGGAGTATCAGGTTCTTTGAACTCTAAAATCATGACACATTTTTGGTACGTCCGATCTATATGAACAATTTAAATCGAATGTGTTAGCAGAAACATATTTATAGTGTATCATGAAAGTTAATCCGGAAACTTATGGAATTATTTAAAAAAAATAGATTTAATAAGACACAGTAGTTTGAGTATATGTAGTAGGCTAATCACTAAACAGGTGCCGATTCAAGAAAGAGAAAGGGGGGTAGTATGGTGTAAACAGCCATCACATTAATCAATTAAATATTAACTAAGCCTAAGCTTACCAAACCTTTTTTCTTTGTTATTGCATGCTTATTTCAATCTTACAATGAACTTTTTCTCACTCTGCTGTAGACTACATTGTGAGATTGAAATAATACTGTTATTTCACTTGTACTACTGTTGTTGTACTTTCTCGGTAGGCTATAGATCAATAAAATTATTGTTTACTTTGATACCGCTCATTATCTGGTGCTTGGATCGGCCCCTGATCACTAGCTTATTATTTCGAGTCCTTGTGCCTTCTGTAGACTGTTTGGTTGATAATAGGTATTCATTGGGTAAGTGATTCAGATTAGAAAGTGTAGTAAATCTACTGGTGGTTCATTTAAAATTTTGACAGTAGACTTTACTATGAAATACCAGAAACCTTTTACAGTATTAGCAAACTTTTTCTTTTTTTTAAATGGCAAGTTTCGTGTTTACTGACTGCTCCCCGTGGTTTCACTCGCGTGGCCATTCCATCGGGAACCTTGCATTTTTTCAGGATAAAAATGTCCTATGTCATGTCCCTTCAACTATATCTATGTTAAAAAAAGACGATCCGTTGTTTTGTTGCTGCATAAAAGAATCGACAAATAAACACATTTTCTTATTAATATTCGTATGATAGGTATCATACTTTCAGTTTCCAACCCCTTTATTCGAACCAAAAAATTTAAAGTAACCTATACATACCTAAATGTAACCCAGATTTAATTTAAATCTTAACTTAAGTCGAAGACATTAATTTAACACATTTCATTTCAAATTTGGCACATTTTGAATAGCATTAAGTAGAAATAGCAGCTTATGTAGTTAGTTCGGAAGTGAAAATAGAGAAAATGGACAATAACAATACACAAATCCCACCTGACACATTTACAAGATTAGACAGTTTATTTCTTGCCAATTTGTAATCTTCCTACATTTTACTAGTAAACAAAGTAAGAGCTGTACACACTGGAATATAAAAACATTTAATAAAATTCTAAAGTAATAAGCTTTTTTAATTAACCCGACAAGATAGTTCTGCTGCAGTTTGAGCTCTCAACATACGCCAGCGGGCCGCCACTAACACCCCACGCGATCCACTTTGTCTTCCCCGCACCACTGCAGCTGTCTATTATGTCTTCTGTGCTGCAGCGTCGTAGGTAGGGTTACCATAAGTCATGACAAAGCAATATTTCACTATATGTTGGGTTATGTTTTAAAAGAAGATTTTTGTTTATCGTTAAGGGAATAGTCGAGTTTTGTAATATGTACTTATTACTCGAGGAAATCTTTTCCCTACTTGTTCTATTGGTAGAACAAACAGTAGAACAAGGTGGTAACGACCCGTATACCCGTCATCGCCCAAGCTAAATAAACCGGACAAGGTTTAAAAGTCCGTACATGTTTGGACGGATGGTAACCCTAGGGTTACCATAAGGTAAGGGTTACGACTAGTGGGCAAATCCTGAGGTAAGCGGGCCTGCCTATCGCGTCGGCCACTTCCTGTCTCGAATATGTACCGGTTTGGAGCAACGCATCACTACCGCGTATGGCCGACCGGTACATCACAACTACCTTGACCGGTGCACCCGCCCCGCGCCTCCGCGCACGGCGGGACTCAGGCCCATCGACACCTCTACGCCCGGGTGAGCAGCGCCCCCGGGCCATAACACAGCAGCAGCGGCCCGCGCGTGCAGAACCTCGCCCCCCGCCCTCCGTGACGCGCCCGCGTGCCGGTCCACTGGTGGAGTGCGACTACGGCCGTGGTGTGACGGCCGGACGCCGGCCTGGCTTGGTGAAGCCGTACTGTTGCAGCAGCTGTGCTCAGTGCCCCGGCCTCGCCCGTGAAAACGGTCGCTGACGCCGGAGCACTGACTACCGCGCATTCGCCGGTAGCATTGGAGGGGGGGGGGGGGGGGGGTCGCTCGAGTTAGCTCGCACCCCTCCTCTGGACCATACGACACGTGATCCCTACCTCTTCTCACATCGAAGAGGAAGAAGACCCGAGATGATGATGGGCTTGCCTATAGCTCGCTATAGGAGCTTAAGCTTAAGCTATGAGATATAGGCTTATAGGAAATAGGAAATATCTCGATAGTTAGTCAGCGTCAAATTGATTTTTATAGTTAATTGATTCGGAGTAACTCTCGAAAAGGTATAATTAATTTATATTTATGGAGTGCATTTGACCACTATTTATAGTTGCATAGAAACCGCTGAATGTTTTATTTGATAACACAATACCCTGAATAACTTGACATCTTATAGTGCTAACAGAAGCTCGAACGCGGCTGACCTCAACCGCCGTCTGACCAATGGGAGAGAAAGAGAGGGAAATATGATATTCTCACTCTTTCTCTCCCGTTGGTTAGACGGCGGTCCGTCAGCCGCGTTCGAGCGTCTGTTAGCACTATAAGATGTCAAGTTACATGACATTGAAAACGGTGTTGCTGAGATAATTATAACATCTTTGGATGCTTACACAATAGTTATGCGTATTTTAACTGCGTACATACGTATATAAATGAATTTATGTCTTTTCGATTTTTAGGACTGCACTATGCTAAAATCTATTTGACGCCGACTATCACAAATAAAAAACGCGTTTCTAGTAACCAATTTATTATAAATATAAATAATTTGAAACAAGTATAACTACTGCTAGTTGCATACATACATGGTAAAAACGCCTCTATCAGACTAGAATTTTCCATAAAAACATATGCAAATGTTTGTAAAGACAGATTACCCCACCTAGTCATTCTAAAAACATAAAATATTCAGTTATCACCTAAATCTCCAAGAAGGCAATGTTACTTGGGTGTCTGTATGTATGTATACTTGTATGTTCCTGTCAGCTACCGTCTAAACGGATTGGTATATTTTTATAATACTAGAAGCGCGCCCCACGACCATATCGTGGCGATTACTGTAGGGTTACAGTAATCGCTTATGTGTTAAATGAGAGTAAGCTACTTCCATACTAAACTTTTATCTAATTCCGTCCAGATTTTATGAAGTTAAGTGCGAACAAATATACCTGCAGACTTTCCCAAATTGTCCCATTTATAATATAGGTGTGAAGTATCAGCTACATTTTGCACTCGGGGAAAAAGTCAGACGACTGGAATTTTCCGGAAATTTGGGCTTTCCGGAATGGAATGGTTTTTGTTGGGAATCGGAAACGTCGGGAATTCAAGGAATGAAATTATAGACAGTCACGCGAATTCATTATGCCGCGAAATATGAACTTTGAAGGATATTTTATGTTCGGAAGTTCTTAAGCGTCCGGATTTTACCCGGAGATAATGTTTTACCATCAGGTAACCCGTCTCAAGTGATGCTGAACACACCATCCGATGCTTGGCGATAAATTTAACTATAAAGTAAACGTAGGTAACAGTATTAGGTACAATATATTAAATGCTATAATTAACCAAGAGAATAATAGCGATGCTTTTTCCAACATCTACAATGTTAATTCCCTCGTATCGTTACAAGCCACCTCAATTAAAATGTATAAAATTTATTTGAAAAGTGCTAAATCAAAGATATTTAAAGCTACGGATATTAGGCCAGCGCTCAAAATTTTCCGTACCAAAATTAGTTTAAACTATTCCAACTATTTAGATATTCTGTGTATTTAGTCTACATATTATGTTGCAAGCTAAATTCGACATTGTTTTAACGACATAGCGCTCAAAAATGACCGAGCCAAAAGTATTCTAAATCTATACGAACTATTAAAGTAATCTGTGAATTTATTACATTGTTTTAAGGACATGGGATGTTGGAATTTCTTTAACTGTACAGCAAAACTCAAGACGCTTTTTTCATTAATTTTGTACTAGACCCAACATCTACGTTTTTGCAAATCAATGTTAAAAATACTCAAGTCTTTCTATGGCTTAATAAATCGTGCCATATCTCCATTAGTTATATACTCAAATAGAAAAGGCACATGTTAAGTCCAAAGATGTGAATACCAAAGCATAGTAAGAAGTAGTCTTTCAATGGAAGGACCTGCGCGTTTTCGAAGTGTAGGAGGTCGTCGCAGCAGGCAATGATTCTTCCAGACCAAGCGTGATTACCCGCAAGGATACTGTCGAGCGACGCGCTGGAATAAACATCACAATCTAATTAGTCGTTCATAGTTATAATCAGAAATGAGGAGATCCGTAGACGAACGAAAGTCACCGACATAGCCCACCGGATTAGCAAGTTGAAGTGGCAGTGGGCAGGCAATAAATATATTTAGATTTTGATTTTTGAGGCCACTTATCACGCAGAACAGATGGCCGATGGGGCCGAAAGGTTCTGGAATGGAGACCACGGACCGGTAAGCGCAGCGTAGGACGTCCACCCACAAGATAGACAGACGACCTAAAAGAGACCGCATGGAAACGCTGGATGCAGGCCGCTTCCAACCGGCCCTTTGGAGATCGATGGTGGAGGCCTATGTCCAGCAGTGGACGTCCTATGGCTGAAATGATGACGATGATAAGTTATAATAAAGAATAATTCAAAATTTTCCATAATTAGCCTCATTAACCATTAATAGGCCTTAGTGGATACCTTATCGACCGAGATTAAATATTTATAATCAAACAATCGATAAGCGTAAAACGGAATGTTTGTTGGTTGGTTATTGCTTACGTGCTGTTGCTTTCATAAAGCGAGGTACGAAATATATAAACAAAAACATAACGTAACGCTAGAAAGTGTGAAATAGAAGAGCGACTTTGATCGGACGTGAAGAATTGAATAGTCGAGAGCGACGAAGCGCTGTTTCTACTTTTATTGTGCAAACCACTTGTTTGTGGAATGCGCTGTCATACAGACAGCGCATTCCACAAACAAGTGGTTTATCCTCGATAGTTATAATCTGAGCGTCTGTAAGTCGCGAGTAGGGTTACCCTCCGTCCGGATTTGTCCGGACTTTTAGACGTTTGTCCGGTTTTTTTAGCTTAGGCGATGTAATGTGGACCGCATCATCGCATAACATTGCTACGCTAGTGCTACTTTGCCAGTTGCCAACCTCATTACGAATATTTTTCGACTAATTTCGTGGAAAATAATCAAACAAGATAAAATGTATGATTTAATTACCTGCTTCTTTTATATCGTCGATCAACTGAAACAACACAGTACATAAATGATAAAATGGTTTCCATGCCTGAAATAACGATTGATTTATTTATTTATAAATTACGCCTAAAAGACTTGATTAGGTTTGATCACAATTTTTTTTTTTTCAGTTTTTGGTTCAGTTAATTAGGTTACGTACACGTACAGTTATATTATTATTAACGAGATATTTACCGTGATAAGGTTGTGGTTAATAATCATATAACTGTTGTGAACAACCATGTCCCGCCCGATTCCAAATAATTCGTCAACTCTTAACTTTACAGACAATTTTTTTCCAGATCGAATGTGTTAAAAAGGGCAGTCATGGGGACTGTCGACAGAAGTGAAAACTAATACGTCACAATAGCATGTCGGTGAAGCGAACCCATAAGTTGTGCCCCCACCAAAAATCGCTCAACGCAGCTAAAAAAGTTTTCACTTCAAAAAAGGGTTAGGCTCGTGAATCGCGCTTGTGAGAGTAGGTGACGTCACTCACCGCAGTCTCGTGCACTTTGGGCGCGAGGCTCCGGCGGAAGGTCGCCAGCCGCTTGGTGTACCCGCTGGCGACACTCACGCCGCTCCGGGACGACTCCGACGAACTCGAGAACACAGAATCTGGGGAATATAAATATATGTTTTTTAATTTGAAATTATTATTATATTGATAAGGTTCTTATTTTCTTTCTATTTGTTCGATCTTACTCACCTTCTATTTCAGCACTTCCCAGGTCTGCCGCTTTCGCTGCTATTTGAGAGGCAGACTCGGAAACGATCCTGTAAAACAATATAGCCAAATGTCACATTTCTGGAATATTTGGAAATCTAAGCTGGACCCAACACTTTTATTTTGTTAATAGATCAACCATTTTTCGTTGGTGACTGTTCTTTTTACAAAATCTGTATCATCATTATAATCAGCCTTTTAACAGTCCACTGCTGGACTTTTAGCCTACCCCCGAAGAGTGATTGGGCCATATCCACCACGCCCAGTGCGGGTTGGTGGATTCACATACGCCATTGAATTTCTTCTCTGTACGCATGCAGGATATGCATGCTTGTGAAGGAAAACATCGTGAGGAAACAAGATGTTTTCCTTCACAGAAAAGCCAGTGGTATGAAAATCTGTACATAAGCTACAAAGAGCTCATTGGTACGGGCCCGGGGTTTGAACCCGCGACCTCACGCTTTCAAGTCTAGCGGTCTCCCAAATGGGCTACCACGGCTTCAAGAATCTGTATAATAATAATATGTTAATTTGACATCATGACAGGTCCGTTTTACTGTAACTACAGCGACTACAGTAGATGACTAAAGTAACCAGTTACCCTCATTGGCTCCATTAAACTTTGGAACAGGGAAAGGAGAACGTCATTCTGCAATTGAGTCATTTCGTTTACACAGCTTTTTTACTATAATATGACCCTAAACCATTCGACGTCTAAAACTACAAACTAAAAGAAGGGGGACTACAAGAATTCGTAACGCTTCAGGTTGGTGGAACTGGAAGCGGCAAGAAACGCAATGATTGTGTACAATGGGGATTGCCCAAATTTTCTGACCTTATAGTTTTGTTATTTTCTATAAATATAAACTATTTTAAGATACTAATTTGAATAAAATAATTTTCCTTACGGTACTTAGTTATTTAAAAAAAAACTTTAACATTGTATTTTTTTCAAATGTGATGACGTCACCAATCGCTTTATATTTGTTCGTGTAGAGGTCTATGTTGTCTATACAAAAAAAACTTACTTCTGTCGTATTTTCATGTGTCAATGTCATTATAGTTGCACAGTGGTTTGCTTTTTTTGGTTGTGTAAACGGCTGAGATAAATTTCAACATAACGCCAACGCTGACGTCATTCAAGTGTAAATAAAGGTCAATAATATTTAATTAAAAATATTCGTGATCAGCGCTTATTTTTTTAAAATAAAAATTGATGTATAGTGATCAGTTAGTCTAATGCTCGAAATAGTTTTCTAATTAAAATCTATAAAAAAATATTAACAATCCCCGTTGCGCCCGCGGCGCCCGCGCATTTCTCGGGTACTGTGAATAAGGCATTGTGATCCATAAACGTACTTGTCAACAAAGATGCGCAGGCGGCGCTGGTGTCTGCACAGATGACGCTGCAGGTCGGTGGAAGCGACTAGTGATGCGAAGTGTGCGAACGCGCCCGCCGCGCACGCGCACGTCTCTGCCAGAGCGTGGAGGGCGTTGTGGGCCGCCTCGTCGTAGTCACGGACCCATATTGCCATCTGTATATAGATACAAGAAAAATAAAAATAAGCACTTTAGTTATCCAGCTTAGCCATAAAAAGTGTTAATCTGATGCCCGTTGCAGACAATGTGCAGACGAGACCTGTACGGCGCCAAGCGAGCCACAACGCTTTATGCTTAGTGCCAGAGGCAGTGGAAAATGCTTAGTAGTCTCGCTCTAAGCAAAAAGTGCTGCAGCTCGCTCCAGTCAACGCGCACCACTCGCGCAAGTTTACTGCGCATCGTCTGCAACGGGCTTGAAGCCGACAACACACGTTTGGCATAGCTCGCCAAGGGTAGGGGATTTCAAATCGTGGTAGTTTAAAAGTTAGCGCCATTATTACTATCTTGTCATTAGAGTCAAGGTCTATCCAAGTCAAGCTGAGCACGATGTTATATGAATCGTAATACTTACTTGAAAGAGTCTCCAATCGTCGACGCCCTCGACAAGCTTATGCGCGCGTTTCACATTGTGCTTGACAACGTCGCGTGCGTTCTGCAGCCGACTCTCCTGACGGGCCATGCGGTCGCGCGCGTTCTCTAACTCGATCTCAGTTTCTGACCTGGGGGGTAGTAGACAAGACCCACTTGAGGCTTATTTAGCTTCTTTCCGCATGCGTTAACAGAAACAACGCTAACAGAAAGTGGGTTTTGTCTAACCCCCCTGACCATTTAAGTTATCAAGCCTTAATTTTTTACCAAAATATTGCATTTGCTTGTGTACAAATTACTGTTGCGTTAGTGTGTTCCATGTGGAGTTGGCCGGTAGAAACTTTTTAGAGATGGCGCGTAATAGCTAGCATAGCTTGTAACTTATATGTATTTATATATATTTATTTATATTTTATGTGCACCACCGACCGTTTTTCAACTTCTTTAGTCCTGTCCATACAAAGGTTGCCTGGAAGAAATCGCTTTAGGCGATAAGGTCGCCCATTATACTGCCGTATATTTATTTTTTATGTTAGTTTAAGTTTCATTTGTATTTTCGGTGTGTAATAAAGTAATATTGTATTGTATTGTACCTTTTCAGTGTTACTAAGTCCTATAGGAAAACCTTATAAGTTAGTTACGTCCATCCTAATCCTTTAAAAACTTTTAACTTCTCAGACGTTACTAATTTTAATTGTAAAATTGTGGGTTCATACTAAGAAATGAAACAGTTTGTATATGTAGTGATACCTTGCCGATACGAACTGATACCGTTTAACCTGCAACACAAGCTCTGCTTAGTGTAGGTTCTGTGAACCAACCTATTTGTTACCAAAAGCTGATTATTTGTACCAAATATCTTGCATTTATCAAATCCTTATTTTTAAGCCTTTATATACATACTATATGCCACCATGTATTACTTATATTTTAAGATATTTCAATGTTCTCTTTGTGATATCGGCTTTTTATCCATGAAATAAAGATAATTATGATACATACAGCGCTTCGTGATGGGCCACAGATAATATTTTTGGGAGCAAATGCTAGATGGCCTGCGTCCAATTTACGTCAGCAAAGAAGTGTAAGAGCAGAGATTTACATTAACGTTTCTAAGGTCGTAAGTATACTAACTCTCTGGCGGTGAGTTGTTTGCACTTGTCAGAGAGCATGGTGAATGTTGCGCTCGCGTCGCCGACGGATTGCTCTAGCGCGGCGACCTGCGTCTGCGTCATTTTTAAAGCGTCGCGTAGCTCGTAGTATTGCTTCGATAGCTCGTTAAGCTCTTCTATCTCTGGAGCTGGAAGTACCAAGTTCTTTATGTCAGTTGGAAGGGTAGATGGAAAGATGAAGTGGGAAAAGATCTGCAGAAGCTGCACGTTCATGATTGGCATGAACTTGCGCAAGATAGCGAAGAGTGGTCTTACCAGAGGCCAAGACATACTTTGGGTCGCTGCGTCAGCATAAGTAGTAGTATATGTGGCAAACCAGTTAACGGGCCGCCTGATGGTAAGCGCCGTTGCCTATGGATACCTGCAAGGGCATCACAGATACGTTGCCGACCTTTTAAGACTTTATTAACAGCCCTTTGCAAGAACCCCATGTTATAGTTACTGGGAAATGCCGCAGAAGGGGGGAGGTAGCTTAAGAGGGGTGGTTTAATTTGTTTAGCAAAAACAAACCAAACGTAGATCTAAATACGTAATAGGCATGTGTCCTAATGTTTAATTTATTACAAATAACCGGCTTAGCGATGAATATAACCAAAGATTATATACTAAATACATTACACATACTGAAAAAATAATTTGAATTGGCTGATAAATCTCTGAGATATGAGTATTTAAAGTTTTAGGTGGGGATAGAGAGGGGATGTTCTATCCCTTTCTCGCAAAGCGTGTGTTAGTATAGCATTTGTATGGCGCTCCTGAGCCGTGAAGTCACAGCTCAGTATAGTGCGCTCTCTGTCTAGCATGAAATTAAATTAAATTAAAATGCTTATATCTTATTTATTTTTGAACTAATTTTAATTTTGTTTTTGTTGATGTGCTCTATTTACGATCAGCTTTTTTATGAGGTAATAAAAAAATATTAGTCATCATGCCTATTACGTAGAAAGGGCATAACTGCTTTTGCATATATATCAGTGTAATGATTTCTTCTAGACAATAATATTTATGTGTAACTATAGCTACACGCCGCGTTTTCACCTACGCGCCATGTGGACATGCCCTCAGGAACCGTATATTTTTCTGGGATAAATAGTATCTGTATCGTAACTCTATGCAAAAAATCATGTCGATTCATTATTCAGTCGTATAAGACGAACAAACAAACATACTTCCATATTTATAATCATCATCATCATCATTTCAGCCATAGGACGTCCACTGCTGGACATAGGCCTCCCCCATCGTTCTCCAAAAGGGCCGGTTGGAAGTGGCCTGCATCCAGCGTTTCCCTGCGGTCTCTTTTAGGTCCTCTGTCCATCTTGTGGGTGGACGTCCTACGCTGCGCTTACCAGTCCGTGGTCTCCATTCCAGAACCTTTCGGCCCCATCGGCCATCTGTTCTGTGTGATATGTGCCCTGCCCACTGCCATTTCAACTTGCTAATCCGGTGGGCTATGTCGGTGACTTTCGTTTGTCTAAGGATCTCCTCATTTCGGATTCGATCTCGTCGAGATTCTCGTGGATATTTATACTATTAGTATGATATTTTAAAACTGGACACTGTTTAAATACACTAAGGTGGAGCCAAAATTTAAAAGAAGAATCAAAAAAGAAATAACTGTTTTCGTTGAGCGGCGAGATGTGGTGTAAGAAATGCGCGTGCGCCGCGTGCACGACGCGTAGTGTCGCCTCGAGCGCAGACACGTCGCGCTCGCGCCGAGTGATGTCCGCGTCCAACGCTGCGCCAACCGTCCGTAGTTCTGCACGCTCCGCTGCGAACTAACACACATCCACATCTTTTTTTTTTTTTTTTTTTTGTTAAAATTTTCATGACCTTTCAATGTCCTTTAGTCGTAATATTAAACAGTTACTTAGTCTTAATAGCGTCAAACAAGTCAGAGTCAAGCTAAGTAAGTCACGGTCAAGTCAAACTCATGCCTCTGTAAAGTGGTGAAAACTTTACAAGAGGCTCTTATGGAGTTTTGGAAACAACACGAAAAGACACGTTTCACCTCGTTATATCACTTTCCCACACTCGAGCACGTTTGCGAGCACTTAATGAATAATAATTCACCATTTAATACACATTAACACTCGAAAATACACAAGTTTAGGAAAATAATCCAACGAGCCGACATGTTTTTTCCGCGTTGGCGCCAAAACTCACATCCACATCTCTTCTTAGCAGTGTTGCCAACCCGACTAGAGTAAATGTCGCAAATAAGGCGATTGAAAAGTCGCTAATGTCCAGGATTACCTTAGCAAATTATAAATAAAATAAAAATGTAATGAATGTAATCCTTCTTGCCTCATACCTGCAAAATGTGGAATGAGCTACCTTCTACGGTGTTTCCGAGAAGCTACAACATGGGGTTCTTCAAAAGGCGAGTTAATAGAGTTCTAAAGGGTCGGCAACGTATTTGTGATGCCTCTGGTGTTACAAGTATCCATAGGCGACGGTGACTGCTTACCATCAGGCAGCCCGTCTGCTTGTTGCCACCTATGGCATATTTTTTTTTTTAATGGTTATGTATAATTTTTTGTTTTTTTTTTTTAAATTATATTCTTATATTCACAATTTAGTTAACAATCGCTAAAGCACAATAACATAAAAGCACAAAATATTTTAAACATGAATCACTAGATACGTGGGAGGACGATTGCAATTTGATACCACCAATCCCCACAGATCCATTGCTATCCTATAAATATAAACCTACCTAAAAACTAACGCTAAACTAAAGGAAAAATATTTTATTAATTATAATAAACTCAAGTGGTATAAAGTCGAAAATTGAAAATTTACGTGCCATTGATGATTTTAAAACGCTGAAAATACTATAGACTAAATTTTCTATGAGGCTATGGCTGACTCTTTTCTGATACGTTCATCAATATCGTATGGTGATACACCCAGGAAGGCACATAATTCTTCATGTGTAAATCTAAAAGTGCTGAATTCTGGACACTGTTCTATTTTGTAGGTTTAATTTCATTTGTAGGCTATTTTTGTAGGCTATATTAGTATGTTATAGATTTAAATAATTGATAGAATGATGTGTTTAGATCCATGGAATTGGGGCCCCCTGTAACTGCCCACCTAAAATGTACGTTAAATCAATAAATAAATAAAAAATCCATAGGTAATGTCATATTTTTAAGATATAGGTGGGCATACAAAATTTACAAATATTTCTTATCAAAACTAGTTTCTAACTATTGAAATCTTATTAATCCTCTGTATATCTGAATCAGCCATGAGGGATAAAGTATTTTTACTTTAAAGTGAGACAACAGCGTACCTTTATCTTAAAGAACGACACCGTCAGTTGTTGACCAGATTCGTCCTTGCCAAGGGATGCAATGAAGATTTCATATCTAAAAGTTGAAAACAGATGAATAATTACGACGATATTAAGTGCATCGCCAGGTTTTTTTAAGTTATTAAAGGTTATTAATATAGGTAATTATTAGTTTTTTTTAATTTCAAATTATTATTGGCTAGCGCAGCGTTATACCTCAACTCACCTGATGGAAAGTGACGATGATGATGATGATGATGATGTGGTCGTAAGTAGCTAACAGACGAGACGGATTTGGTTTACGGACTGCCGTCTGACAAACGGGAGAAAATTTTCTCTTTCTCTCCCGTTGGGCAGACGACGGTAGGGCGTACCAAATCCACACGTCTGTAAGTACTTACTATAAGATGAAGCAAGCTTGGTAACGACGAGGTGCCTATTCGCTCTTGAAGAGACCCAGGTTGTACTTTGTCCTACTTTGATACACCGAGGCAGGGAGAGCATTCCAGTCCTTTTCAGTTCGTATTAAAAAAGGAATTTCGGAAACGCTGCGTGCGGGTTTTACCAAAGTTCGCGACGTAAGGTTGGAAGGACGGCTTCGATGACATATGGCGGAAAAAGGCGGTTTCGGAGCGGTGGCATTTCATTACATCTGTTATGTACAAATTCAAATTATTTATTTGTCACAACATGGTAGGTACACATACACATAAAGTAGCATACATACACGGTTGTAAGAATGGAAATGTATCTCATGTCCTTGCCTGTTACAGCGTACAAATGTTAGATTTTTATTTAATATTTTTTATTACCGCCACCTCTACCGCCAGTTATTGCACTTCTTTTAGCCTTTCTGACCTTTCTAGTTTATCTATCTATCATATCAAATTTAATTTAAATCTGTTTTGTGATTACGAAAAATACCATCTACTACTATCATAAATGCGAAAGTGTTTGTCTGTTGTTTAGTTGGTGTGTACCTCTTTCGATCTCCAAGCCGCCTGCCAAGCGTGGGGATTATGGCAACACCCCTCTATAAGAGGGAGGCCTTTGTTCAGCAGTGGACGTTTACAGGCTGATGATGTGTGTGTGTGTGTGTACTTCTTTCACGCAGGAACAGGAACTGAGATTTTTCCAAGGAGATACTTGGAGGGCCGAAGAATGACATAAAACACTTTTTATCCTGGAACGGTTCCTGATGTAATGTCCATGCTGATGAATTCACAGGCGCAGCTAGTTTGAAACATTAGTGTAATTATTATGCAAAACATGAGCGATGGTGGCCGGGCGGTAGCATGTGCGATTTACAATTTGACGGCACCCAGTTCGATCTTTGGCCCTGCACCAATGACTTATTTACTACTTAAATACATTATGTGCAGTTTTGATGGCATTGCTTAACAGCGGGTAAGGAAAACATCGTGAGGAAACCGGTATGTCCGAACCTCAAAAGTTCAAAGACTTACGACATTTACCAACATGCACTGAGCCAGCATGGTGTATTAGGGCCTATCCTCTCTCTCTCTGAGAGAAGGACACAAAGATAATCTACACCTTTATCTAAAAGCGAAATGTACCACTCACTTCACTGGCTGCGACTCATCATGATGAACATTTGTGTTTGTTCTATATCTGGTTGTTAATATCTATTTAAGTATGTATTTAAAACTACATATTATGTATGTATATCAGTCTCTGGCAGCCATACCACAAGCTGTGCTTAGTTTGGGGTCAGATGACCGTGTGTGCAAAAATGTCCCGAATATTTATTTATTTATTATTTACATATTTATTTTTCTTCTTAAATTTACGTTTTTTTACAATATTTCCTATAAAAACATAAAATATTACTAAAAAAACCTAAACCGCAATTAAAGCGCCTAAACCTAAGCCGCCGGCAGCGGAGCAGGGCCCAAGCTACCGGTGGTTAGGGCTGCAGAATGAGGAACCTCCTGACAATACGCGCCGTGTCCAGGATTACCGCCTTCTGCATCTGACCCTTGACCCAACCATCTAGCGAGAGCCTCTTAAGGTGTTAGCCTCTTATTTATTATTATTATTATCATGATATCTCGAAAACTACTTGACCTACGAAGCTGAAAGGCAGGTAGATTCTTTATGGAGTGTAGGGGTCCGCTAAGAAATAATTTTGCGAAAGGGCCAAATTAAGAAGGGCAACGGGGATTGACAGTTTAGGTCGGTAACGGGGTTTTCACTGTGTCCCAGCAGTGGGAACAATGATGGCTGACAATGAAACAAAATTATGTGTTTTTTTTCCATCCATACCTCTTCTTGAGTTGTTCGATGCGGTTGATGCGCTCTTTGATCTCGCTGCGCAGTTTCCCGCAATCTTCAAACAGCGCGCGCTTCTGTATGTTGAATAATTCACGGCGAGCGGCGATTTCTACCAGGCGCTCGTTCATTGCCTGTACCACAATATAGTTGGATCTGATTTTAAAATGCCTTTTAGGGTTCCGTACCCAAAGGGTGTAAACGGGATCCTATTAATAAGTCTATGCTGTCTGTCTGTCCGTCCTAACTTTAAACGGCCTTATCTTTCGAACCACAATAGATAGCCAGTTTATATTGACTAAGAAATAATAATAAAGTCAAAAAGTAAAAACGAAAGGGATACAAGAATCGTTTTTTTAACGTTTTTTTTTATGTAAAAACGGTAATACGTACAAGCGTCAAAATCGGCATGATTATAGTACACACTCCAAAGTATAAAACCAAATAATAAATAATGACCAAGTGAGAACCGGTGGTGAACAGAAATTTGTCACCTACTCTCGTACGATCACCGAAGTTAGGCAACGTCGGGCGCGGTCGGTACTTCGATGGGTGACCGCCTGGGCGTTGGTGGGATGTTGTCTTTTTGCACTACTTTTTTGTACTTTAGTGGCTTACAAGTGATGTGGTGGTACGGAACCCTCATTGCGCGAGCACGACTTGGCCGGTTTTATTAAATTTATTTAATACACATAAGACGTTACATTTCATGATAGTAACCTGCATGATTTCTGTGCATTTGTTACACAGAGTCCGGTCAATGGCACTAAGCAAGTAATATAGTACTTTTAGTTAATAATGCTTTGATTTTTCTACTAACATTGACTTTTATTAGATTTACTTGAAACAATGTAAACAAATCTTGTAACTTGATTGTAACCTACGTCTAATTGTAGCGTAGATTTGAAACTGCAAGTTTATTTAATCTGGAAGACAATACCGAGTTTTAACGTGTTCCATACCAAAATTTCCACTTTCGGCTCCATCATCAAGCCTTCTTCACCAAGTGTAACGATCACTCGTGTTTGGGCTTCATTAGTTTGTTTTAACAAGTCGCATAAGCTTGGTTTTTAAATAACTATAATGATTATTTACTGACAGGATAGACGTGCGAAGATTCCAGTTCTTATTTCATATTAAGGATATTCAAAACACTCTCTTGTCTGGAGCAGAAACTGGTACTGAAGCGAGGCTGTCGCAACACGCGATAGCACCTCACGGCATCTAATGGCAACATTGGTATATTCACATTTCATCTTCATACTTTTAACCGTCACTTTCTAGAACCTTCTCTAGTACTCACTGCGTCCAGCTGCAGGCGTTGCTTGTCCAGCGTGAAGGCAGTGTCGTCCAGGCCGGCTACGGCCCGCGCCGAGTGCGCCACACGGAGTCGAGTCAACGCTTCTTCTACCCTCATCTTCCTCCAGTCTTCTTTCAATGATTTCAAGTCCTTGTCGCCTCCTTCGACGTTCAGCATGGATGTTTTCAGTCGACTTTGCTAGAAAAGAAGGAATAATATAAAATTTATTGGAAGTATGTCTTTATCATTATGGTAAGTGTAGGACCATTTCAGGCTGCACAAGACTGTCCTCCTCAATATGCTATACCCATTAACGGGTATGGCTCTACCCTCTACTTGCAGAAACATCGCCTGCTCACGGGAAAAGCGGAAACAGGATTCGAATAGCAGACATCCGTTGTAAAAAAACCTGGTTCCGGTTCCGGTTCAAATCCACCAGACCGCAGTCGTCTCAAGCAGAACCACCGCACTAACTACAACCGTACCCAAGAATAGCCCGTCTCAAACTGTAGAAGGATACGTTGTGCTCGCACCACTTCCCGACTTTGTAATGCCCACTGAACTACTCCCAGCAGGCAGCGACCTCCCGTGGCCCACGTAAAAGTCTTTAATGGGACACCGGGACCAAGTGGGCCACTGCAGGGACAACCTGGCTAAATACAGTGAGAGGGCAAGATGCGATTGTGGAGCACCTGCGCAGACCATGTCGCACCTACTCCCACGCCTTCGCTGCCCCAGCCCTTATACATTACAGGACCTATACAAGGCTTCTCTCTTGCTGGATTGCTGAGGCCAAATACTGGAAGTGAAAATACTAGCCTCTTGAAACGTTCTCGGTAACCCGAAAACCGTAGTAAATTGGTCTGCCACGCTGCTGCACTCTGACGGCATATGCGTTGCCGTTTGCAGGATTCACAGAATACTTACCTGTTTGGTTTGTTCCACTGTCTGCATCTCCAGGTCTCTGGCGAGGCGCCGCATGTCGTCGAGCAGCCGTGCAGAGTGACGCTCGAGCAAGGCCAGGCGCGCCGCATGACGGGCGCATACTCCCTTTAGCCTTTACATAAACCATGAAACAGTTCATACATTTTGACGTAAAGGGTTCATCACGTGGTCTGGACAAGGATTTCATTGATTTCTTATGTGTACGGCGATAGGATAGTGCGAATGAGAAAGCATAATATTTTTCTGTGTATCTTATGTGAGGTAAACAAGTATGTGAGATATTATAGTATTCTCATCCACATAATCAGTCTATATTAGCCACGGTGGTCGCGGGGGGGGTCAGCTTCTGATTGGAGACTCGACGCGACTCGTCGCTTGTGATTGGAGACACAAAAGTCATTCCCCGCTCGAAATAGTTTAGGTTGACATTTTAGAACCTTTGGCTTACGGCGGGGTAAAGGATAAGCAGTCAAGTGGTTATATTGTCATTGATATTAGTCCACTGCTGGACATAGGCCTCTCCCACTTAGGCTCTGATTCGGCTTTTCATTTCCAGCTACTGTCAGCGTTACGTATATCGTCACTACATCTAGTCTTAGGGTGTGCTCCTACACTATATTTGCCAATTATGATGATGATTATAAAGGGTTACTCGGAAAGGGTGTACTAAGCCAAAAGGGGGCAATAGTACCCAACATTTTGAACAGCTGTTACTTTTGGCGATTTCAGGTTCGGCCCATAGTAAAACTTGTTCATAATGATGAGTATAATGACCTCCTTTCGACTTAGTAAACCCTTTCTGCGTAACCCAGTTTAATAATAGTATGTTGGCTGCCTAGAACAATGTACCTGTTTTCCTTTTCAACCAACTCGGCGGAGACCTCGCGCTCCGCTTGAGCTCCCTCCATATGCGACACTTGGGCGCCGAGGGTTTCCAGTTGATAGCACTAGCAGCAAAAAAAAAAACATGCATAATTTTTTATGTAAAACAATAAGGCATATATTGCTAAGTTGCTAACTATAATAGTCAAAATAGTCAACAAATAAATCTCGTAAAAGCCAGCGTTTCAATAGGCTGATTATTTTTTTATCTATACAGGTTTTCGCATATTTACTGTACTAAGCCGAAAGGAGGTCATTGTACTCATCATTATGAACAACTTTTACAAAGGGACCAACCCTGAAGTCAGCAAAAAATTAGCTGTTCCATAGAAAACGATCATTGACACTCGACAAAATGTATGGAACAACTGATAATTTTTTGCGATTACAGGGTTGGCGCCATAGTTAAAGTTGTTCATAATGATGAGTACAATGACATCTTTTCGACTTAGTACAGTCTATATGCGTAACCCTGATATAAAAATGTGATGTTATCGATGTGTGTATGTTTCCTATGGACACAAAACGGCTGGACCGATTTTGACGGGACTTTCACTGGCAGATAGCTGATGTTATAAGGAGTAACTGGCTACTTTAATCCCGGATATAACACGGGTGCAACCGCGGGGCGCAGCTAGTGTCATACAAAAAGCTGACCATAGACAACAAAAAAATACCCGTAGTAAAAGTTAGTTTAATTTGCATTTTGGACATCCGACACATTGGATAAATTTGATGATCGAATAATCCACTTACAATCTGGTACAGAGTCTCTTTCTGGCTCTGCAGAAGCTTCTGAGTGCTGCGCTGTTTGTTCTCCAGCTTGCTCATGATAGCTTTAGACGCTGTAAAAAATGGTAAAAGGATATTTGAAACTCCCTACCGTCTTCCTTGTTTCCTGAGATATGCTTAACATCAGGCGATGTAGCGGTCAAGCGCTAGCCTAAAAAAAGTTAAATCAAGGCCATTGTCAAGGCTAACGTGAATAGATTTCACCATCGTGACGCTTACCATCAGGCAAGTTGTTTGGCCAGATATAGATACGGTGGTACTAAGAAGGAGGTCATTTTACTCATCATTATGTACCTTTTTTCACTATGGAACCAACCCTGAAATGTAATAAAATTTTGCTGTTTCATAATATATTTCATTGGGTACTAGTATCAACGAAACATAATGGAACCTACGACCAAAATAAAATGAATGGACGGGCCATAACCATTGAACTTGCTCAGTAAAAACGAGACAAAACCGTTGGACATATACTTCAGCACATCACTATCACTACATAGTATAAAACAAAGTCGCTTCCCGCTGTCTGTCCGTCCCTATGTATGCTTAGATATATAAAACTACGCAACGGATTTTAATGCGGTTTTCACCATCAGTTAGATAATTTTCCACTGAAGGTTTATACATGTAACAAGCGAACCGCCCCGGCTTCGCACGTAAGTTACACCCGTGCAAAGCTGGGCGGGCGGGCCGCTAGTAATTATAATAAACCATGTACAGTACATTTGTTACAAAAAATAGATAGCGGTTTTTTGATGTGTATTTACACTGCGGCAAAGCACACGAAGGCATAATTTTGTCAGATGTTTCGTTATCATGTAACAATAGACGCGTGTCGCATTTCCTATGGCTAGAGACCGACTGAAACGAAGTGAGAGCCGGCGCTCATTTTGTAATCTTCGAAAATGCGCTTCTACTGGGCCCGTCCATTCATCTTATTTTGGTCGAAGAATGGAACAGCAGATTTTTTCATTTTAAATAAATAAATAATCATGATTATGATGACCTCTTTTTCGAGTAAAATATTCAGAAGTAGCTACTGAAACGTTAAATTTTTTTTTAACTCACAAATGATTAGTCAGTAGTTTTGAAAGTTCAGGGGCCTTACGGCCAATGGCTAGCTCGGTATCAAATTAACGTTAAATCCGCTCAGTTGGAAAATCACGCGAACGTGAACCTTAATGCGCCCAGATACTGTTTGCGGTCGCTTGATTTTCCAACTGAGCGGATTAGACGACCGAGTTAGACGTTGGCCGTAAGGTTTACCTTTAATTTGCATGTGAAAAAGTTTCTCCTCATTCTTGAGCACCAGCTGTTTCTGTTGCTCTACGAACGAGCAGTGCATGGCTCTCTGAGTGTTCACCGTCAGTTGGCTGGCGTATTTTTCTTCTTCCTATTTACATAGACACACGAACAAATTGTTTAATTGTGACAGAATACACACAATCCTCTTTACTGCCCCCGCCAATTTCGCGAAATACCGTCAAGTAGCGTCTTTTAGCGATAAGGCCGCCAGTTGTTACACTAGTTTTTAAGAGTTTTTTGTCTTCTGTATCAAATTTCATGGTGTGAACAATAAAGAGTTAATCAATCAATCAATCAAGTGTCTCCCCCTTCCGCGTCATTTTTTGCGCGCATCAGTGCCGAGCTGTGTTGCCGCCTCTCAAAATGTAGCTCCTTTCAGCTAGAGTGGGACAAACTCATACCTTACCCGAGATATTACGAGAAAAAGAGAATAAGGTAAAATAAATAAATAAATATTCGGGACATATTTGCACACACGGTTATCTGACACCAAACTAAGCAAAGCTTATAATATGGCTCCCAGATACTGATGTACATACATATATATTTTTTAATAGATATTAACACCTAGATATAGAACAAACTCAAATGTTCATCACATAAATGTTTGTCCTAAGTGGGAATCGAACTCAGGCCCCGAAGCGCAGAAGGCAGTTTCACTACCAACTGGACCAACGATGGTATCCAGGTATAGTTTGACAGTGCGTTTCGATTATTGCTTGGGTACTCCCGGTACCCATAGAACAAAATTTAGTTTTTTTTTATTGGGTACTCAGGATACCCATGGACAGGGAAGCGGGAAAATAATCACAGCTAGTTTTTTGTTTTTTTAATTAATGCATATGTTTATGTTCTTAACCCCACCAAAAATTTAGAAAAAATTCACATTTGACTAATTTTTATAAATGTTTCGTCTTCAAAACTGTTTCTTTTACGAATATGTAGCTGTATTCAGCTCCGAAAATCAGCAAAATCCTTACGAACCGTACATTTTTCTGGGATAAAAATTACACTGTCAATCTCCGACCCCTCCGGCTCTCCCTACAATCTCTATAAAACAATCAATATCCATACAAAACAAGAAGAAAAAATTATGTATATCACGTAGTCGCAAGTAAGTAATTTTTGTATCCGATGGAACCGGGCCACCAAGATACAGGCCTCATCTAGTTTGGGGCTCATTGGTATAACACTGACTATGTAATAGAACTTTCAATATTTTAGTGAAGTTATTATTTTTTCTTAGCTTTGTTTTTATTTCTTAGCTTGTTAGATACGTTGCTCGGTTTCCTTGCTCTGTTGCTGAGTGAAAAAGGAATAAACAAGCTCAAACTTTCGTATTTATTATTAGTGTGAATTATATTTTGAAAACTGTAATTTTCCTCACGAAAGAGTATATATGGAACATTACAAAAACTTACATTCAACATTTCCTCGAGCTCTTTAGCCCTTTTCTCCGCCGATTTGGACTTATCTAAAGAGTCGGCCACTTTGTTTTTTAGCTCCAGGATCTGTAAATAGAAACTTCGTGAAACTTTCTTGATAAGAATTTCATTAAAATCAAGGTTCGCATGACACTACTGAAGCCGCTGCGCTAATAGCCCAAAACCTACGTAAGGTAGGCGAATTAGGTAATTAAGGCGAACTTTGGTACAAGCGAAACGAGACATCAGTGCATGACTCTTCATCATCATCATCATCATCATTTCAGCCTATCATATTCCCACCGCTGGGACACAGGCCTTCTCTCAGAGAGAGGATGGGCCGCAATACACTATGCTGACCCAGTGCGTGTTGGTGAATGTCATGTCTTTGAACTTTTGAGGTTCTTGGACCTACCGGTTTCCTCACGATATTTTCCTTCACCGTTTTTGAGCAATGGCATCGAAACTGTACATAATTTATTTAGGTACTTAATAAGTTAATGGTGCAGGGCCGAGGATCGAACCGGGTGCCGTCAGATTTTTAAGCGCACATGCTAACCGCTCAGCCACCGTCACTCCAGTGCATGACTACAACTCCTTAAATAAGATAAAATTGTAGATTGTACAACGAGTGCATAAAACAATCCGTTAGACGTTTATTGTTGCATACTGTGTTCTCAACTGAAATTCAGAACAGTAATGTTTGTACACTACTGCTTGGTAGTTCTTCGCCAGGTGGACTCTGCAAACGAGTCCTACCACTACAAAATGGCTACAGCACAGTTATGTCTTGCCTTTTCGCTGACGGCCTTCAGATCCTTGTCCTTGCGATGCTGGTCTTCCATGATCTGACGGTTTTCCATGTGCAGGCGCTCCAAGATGTTACGCATGTTGTTCAGTTCTCGTTGTAGACTTTGGAGCTGGAACACGAAAAACCATCTTTAATCGGTTTCGTCTTTGATGTGTTGGTTCTATTAAATTCTGTTTTTTACTTCAGTGGGGTTTTTCATACAGAGCAAACTAAAAAAGAGTGTAGAAAGAACTGTGTAAACCAACAACAATGGAAGCACTAAATCTGGTTCAATGAACTCTCCACACATGAAAAAAACAGCAAAATTAAAATATATGGAATAAAACTACAGACTGCACGCAAGAGCTTTCTGCCCATTGACAGATAAGAAAGTAACTAACAAAATACTCAAATTAACTAGGTCGGACCGCTGTCTAATGATAGGCACCATCACAGGTCACTGTGAGCTAAACAATAACTTGTACCCAAAGCCAAATAAGTTGTGTTGCTTCGTTATTTTAAGGAGCTCGGCTGGTTTGGGTAGGCTGGCAGGGACAAATGCACAATTCACCCCAAGCGGGATGTCAGTGCAGGGGCCTTACGGACAACAGCTAATTGCGGCACCTAATCCGCTCAGTTGGAAAATCACGCGAACGTGAACCTTATCGCGCCCAGATACGGTTTGCGGTCGCGTGATTTTCCAACAGAGCGGATTAGGTGCCGCAATTAGCTGTTGTCCGTAAGGCCCCAGGTCTTATCAACCCCCACTTCGAATTAGAATTAGGTTATTATGTTCAACATGTATGTATCCTATCTACAGCATAAACACTTCAACCGATTTTGGTAAATGAGGTATAGATAGAGAGAAGTTCAGTGGTGGTTACTGGCGACATCATCAAAACTACTTAAAGATGGCGACCTGCACAGTGAGGATAAAAAAATTGCAGCACCACCACGTATGATATTTATAACCACGTATTAATAAATATGTCTTTTAAAAGTAATGTGAGGTTTGGTTATTACTTATTATTATTATTTTCTTTCTGGTAATTAGACTTATTAAGATTAATTAGGTAAGACTTCGAATGTGTGTATCTATCCAGGCCCTAGTTGGTGTTGCAACGGGTCATTTACTCTATTTCTAGTTTGTATTAGAAAAAACATGTTTTTGGCTTTTGTGTAACTGTTTATCTCATATCTACCGTATTCATTAGCAGCTGTATGTTTTCCTTGTAGAATAAAATAAAATAAAATAATATTAGTGGGTATAATATAATGACAACTATGACAAACATGAAAAAAGTAGGGATATAAAATACATTATCGCTTACAGCAATGTCTTCCAGACTTTGCGTACGTACCTCACTATGCAGTGTGGCATTAGACTCACAGAGCTTCTGGTAAGCCATGCGCGTCTGGCTAAGCTGGCTCGCAAGCGCCATGTTGGCGCGCACAGCATCCTGGTTGTTGCCGCGCTGCTGGTCGCAGAATGCCTGCTGCTCGCGGCACTGCTCTGCTATTTTGTTCACTTCCGCTTCCAGCACTGCGTAGTCCTGAAATGTCACCATTTAATTACATAACTTAATATTACATTCAACTTTTTCTCATCCCTTCTTTGTCGGCAGTGTTAAAAGGCGACGATCCTTCAAACTATTAGTGCAGCGCGAGTGCAGCCACGCATCAAGCAAACGCGTAACATTGCATGATGCAGCATCATCATCATGCACGTCACCAGAACAGCCGGACTGCATATCATGATCATCTACACTTCCATCTACGCCATTGGAGGAACTGTGTCAGTTGCCCATAGCCTCACTATGGTATTTCAAGGAGATGGGTTGGCTTAGGTTAGGTTACGCCAAGGATTCATATTAATAATATTACTTTTGTCTATGGTTACGCCAAGCGATAAGTATTGTACTGAGGTATTCAGTTCAGTACTTATCGCCCCCAACTCGAATAAGCACATACATAATAATTACTAAGCAGTGAGGTGAGACATGCAAGTTCTCGTCAGTTAGGACTTTGCATGGCAAAGTCAAATGCAATGTCCTCGTAAGTATAGCACATCTTTTAATACAGCCAAGTTATCAATGAATGTAATCATAATTATCATCAGTCTTTGATAACCCACTGGGCCTTTGATTATGCTATTCAGCTCAGCCCCTTGCTAATCACCACATCCTCCTTTCTAATATTGTAGGATCACATCATTCTTAGTCATCCTGGATTCTGGAACTAGTCAAGGCCATCATTCTGTTATTGCAGCACACCACCTGCCGTCACCAAGTCAGGGCTATATGTCTTACCCAGCTTCACTTTAGATCTTACACCTTTTTACGAGGTCTACCAATTTGGAACAATATCGTATTTCGGTATTCTGGACTAGATCTCGTAGTTTGATGCTGATTATGGCGCGCGCTTCATGGCTGTCTGTGTGGCTCCATGTTTTGTGTACAGTCTTCTCCGTATAAGCGTCCGTGTTACGGCACCAATGGTGGGTAGGATACTTTGCTTGAAAAGACGGTTGGTCACGGAAAGTCATTGAGGCCTATTCTGTCATACCACTCACTAAACTAAACCAATCTGACAGGACTAAAATTATCTGCCTCTCTTTTCATTTTAATACGTGAGAGAAGGATGGCAACAATTTTAGAGCTGTCAAATTTAGTTTAGTTTAGTTTAGAGTGCATCAGAATCGATGCCATTGTCGTACTTCTTTAGACCGGAGTATGTCGTCCAGTTTCCCAAATGCATCCAAGTTAAATTTATTTTCCTATTAATATAGTTATTGTGTTGAACATAATGTACCTACTATATTATCAGTAGAAAAACAAACCTCTCTGATGTGTCTTATGTCGTTGTCACGCTGTCGCAAGTTCTCTATAGCGCCAGTCCACATCACCATCATGCTTTTTCTCTGCTCCATGCCTTCCATCACCTGGAAAATGAATATGATATTTTAGGGACTGGCAATCAATCACAACTGCATTAGTCTTAACCCCCGACGCAAAAATAAGCGTGCTATAAGTATATATGTGTTCATGTATTAGTGAGTGTATGTAAATCAGGTGGATCACTTTGAATGCGTTTTTTTAAAGCAGAACTTGACAAAATATGTTCAGTGTTTAAAATTATAGGAGCTATTTTCGTAACTGGTTGTCGTTATATTTAAATGTATAATCGTCTATTTATCCGTGTGTAGGATATTACAAGCTAGCAAACATAAGTACATACGTGTTCACTACAAAAAACTTTTAATGTCCTTGTTTTTAGGGTTCTGTACCCAAAGGGTAAAAACGGTACCCTAGTACTAAGCCTACGATGTATGTCTGTCTGTCCGTCCGTCTGTCCTACCTTTAAACGGCTGTATCTTTCGAACCGTAATAGATAGCCAGTTGAAATTTTCACAGAATATGTAACGTTACGGCGGATTAACTAACAAATAATAAAAAAGTCAAAAAGTAATAACGAAAGGGAGGTCCCCTTACAACAAATGTTTTTTTTTCAACGTAATATTGTATTAGCTCAATGTAAAAACGGTTATACGTACAAGCGTCAAACTTGGCATGATTATAGTACACACTCCAAAGTATAACAATAAATAATAAATAATGGCCAAGTGCGAGTCAGTGGCCCATTTCTGTTCATTACCAAGTTATAATTGTGTTATACTCGAGCGCCTGTAGTAAAATAATTAACTGTGGCTGCGTAGCATTTGCATCGACTATTTTGGAAGGCGTTTTAATAATTCAGTTACTTGGACGACCTCATTGTATTTTGTGGTGGTACGAAACCCTCAGTGCGCGAGCCCGACTCGCACTTGGCCGGTTTATTATAGTATCAGTAAAGTGTTAAAAGAAATAATTACCTGAACAGAGATTCTTTCACACGCCCGCTCTTCTGCACTCAAGTTGGATACGAGTTGGTTGAGACGCTCCGACATGCGGTCATGCTCCACTTTCAACTTCTGCCGTTTCGTTTCTAAAGCCTAAAATAACAAATTTTGGGTAAAATTTTTCATTCATTTTCATTTAATTTTCCATAAAAAGATAGAATTTATCAAATATTTCATATGATGTTTTGTTTTTTATCTAGTCAAAATAACTGATTTATATTTTCAAAGGTTTCCATGTATTACCATAGACATAGACAAATATTCTATGGAAGTATTATACTACAAGTATATTTGTATTTATGTTATTACCTAGGCAAGCATGCTACATCTTCGACCACATCATCGCTTCTCATCAGGTGAGATTGCGGCCAAACGAATGCCTAGTCTATTGCGGGGAAAAAAATTGAGCAATTTTGTTTTATATGTTTGTTATGTAATGAAATTAAAAATTATTTATTATAGCATACGTGGTACATTATGATGTTACAAACAAAATCCCTCACGTTCGGACGTTGCAAGTACGTCATACAATATTAAAACTACATGTTATGCATGGTGTCAATTAAAACTACATGTTATGCATGGTGTCAATTAAAACTACATGTTATGCATGGTGTCAATTAAAACTACATGTTATGCATGGTGTCAATTAAAACTACATGTTATGCATGGTGTCAATTAAAACTCATCACGTAATCTCGAAAACTACTTGACCTACAAGGCTGAAATTTGGCAGGTAGTTTCTTCATGAGGTGTAGAGGTCTGCTAAGAAGGATTTAGCAAAAAAAATCTAATTAAGAGGGACAAATGGAGGTTGAAAGATTATACTCGGAATAATCCGCGTTAAAAAATAATAATAGTAATAATATGAAAGTCGACGCATACGAAGTCGCGGGCAACAGCTAGTTATTTCATCATCATCATCAGCCAGATGAAGTCTACTACAGAACATAGGCCTCCCCCTTAGACCTCCACACTGAACGACAGCCTGCCATCTGCATGCACTGGATGCCCGCGACTCTCACGATGTCGTCGGTCTACCTAGTGGGAGGCCAACTTACGCTACGTCTTCCGGTTCGTGGTCTCCACTTAAGCTAATCGCTATAGTTACATAATTTATATTTAGTTAAAATAATTATATTTTTATCTGAGCTAGTTTTAAGTAAAGTGTGAATCTTATTAGTAGAATCACTAAGTCTCGTAATACCTTTGCTTTGGAAACATCTTGTTTAGTGAATTTCTCTATGGCGGATATGTCACATGCGCTTCGTTCTAGCGCTGCTCGCCATTCTTGCAGCGCCACCCGTTCTCCACACACCTCGGTCTTCAGCGCATCAGCCTTCTTCAGCAGCTTGGCAATATTCACTAAAATAAAATAAAACCAAGGAAGATAGACTAAGAGGAAAGACAATAGCTGAACATTAGAGCGTACCCCGGAAATTTGCCTAAAAACGGTATGAACTTAGATGACGCCGTAATTTGAGCGTCATATAGGTTGTCTCGAACTTTCGTAAGCGCTGAAGTCAGATAATGTACGAAAGAGTTCTACAAATTACCGTAGCGCTAGTATCGCGGTCAAGTTTCGCAGCATTGCTATTGCTATGTATTCGTGTTTAATATTACGACTGAAGGACTCTGTATGCATGATCATGAAAAAAAATTACAAAAAAATCAACAATTTTTTTGAAGATTTTTCCCCATAACGAAAAAAGTTTCTTTCTAAGTAAGCGTGCTCGTAAAACGTATTTTGTATTTGCTCTAGTTTAAAAACGGTTATACGTACAAGCGTCAAATTTGGCATGATTATAGTACACACTCTAATCTAAAGAATAACGACAAATAATAAGTAATGGCCAAGTGCGAGTCGGTGATAAATTTCTGTTCGCCACCAGTTCTCGTACGATCACCGAAATGAAACAACGTCGGGCACGATCGGTACTTGGATGGGTGACTGCCTGAGCGTTAATAGGATGTTGTCTTTTTGCACAATTTTTTTGTACTTTAGTAGCTAAAAAGTTATGTAATGGTACAGAACCCTCAGTGCGCGAGCCCGACTCGCACTTAGCCGTTTTTTTGTGTAAATCTCTTATTAAACCCTAAAACTAGGTAGAGAGTAACTTGTAACAAAAGCTTAATGTTGTTTAGAAGACGATGGAGCCAATTTTCCTATCAATAAAAAAAAAACTTTTAATGCTACTCGGTTCTAATTTTTTCATCTTTGACAGCTGCAGTAGGTTGTTAAAAGCTAAATCAAAACCAAAAATACATTTGCTACGTTTCTAGCTGACTTCAAAAAAATAAGGGGTACTTAATTTGGTTGGATGTTTATTTTTATGTTTGTTCCCTCGGAACCCTGACATTTATATCCCAATTTAAAAAAAATATTGATAGGTTATATTTTCAGATTAGTCCGATAACAATTTCACCAAAATCGGTTTAGTAGTTTAAATGTAATTATGAATGAAAAAGTTGAAGATTAAATTTACGTTGGATTCTGTCACTCCTAGTGGTGACATCCTTGCTCTGTTTGCCGCATTCAGCTACTTCACGGTCCAGGGAATCAGCTTCATTGATAGCCAGCTGCCTCAACTTAACCTCTTGTTCCATTTGCTGCTTATGGGCAAAAAGGAGCCGCTGAAATATAATTTATTCAAAGTTATTAATTTGTTGAACAAACTTAAATAACAGTGTCCCTCTAACTCTCAGGGCACCCTGTGTTACGTTTGCCATCATGGCCTTAGGCAGGGGGGGAGGGTGTTTGCGGATTCGAGCTCCCCCCCCCACCCCGCACCCCAAATGTCTTAGCCAACCCACCCACATCGAACGTAAAGCGGTACTACGCACCCCTGAAATTAATTCTGTCCTTCCACAGTCAGTACAGACAGGGGCCTTACGCCCAACTCTTTACGCGGTCTCGGAAAATCACGCGAATGTGAACCTTAATGCGCCCAGATTCGGTTTGCGGTCATGCAACTTTTTTCATCACCTGAACTGGTTGCCTAAAACAGCTAGGCATAAGGCCCCAGTAGAGCATAGTGCACAACATGACGTTAAGCCACATGCACATCATACAACTGCTATACTAACACACACTTTGCGGAAAAGGGACAGTGTATCGCTCTTTATCCTCACCAAAAACTTTTAATCCGTTGAATGGGAGCGAAGAAGTTTTTTAATGGCTAAAATGGGGAATTTCAACTACGCTTCAGATATATAAAAAAAAAAACTTGCTTAAGTATTTTTAAACCATTGGAATTGTGTATAAATCTTCTTAAACACAATACGCACGTCGGAGCACTTTTCGCTTACACCGACATGCAACACATAACGCGTAACGCATTTGGGGTTTATGCTTATATATCAGAAATTTACGGCTAATTTAAATTATTTTTTTCTGTACCCTATTCATTACCTTATTAGCTTAGTGGATAGAGAGCTTGAGGCATATTCTGATTAGTGGATAAATAAAATAGATAACTATATGGGACATTTTTTTTTTGCATACACTGTCATCTGACCCCAAACTAAGCAAAGCTTGTGATATGGCTGCCAGAGACTGATATACATACATATATTAATTTTAAATACATACTTAAATAGATATTAACAACCAGATATAGAACAAACACAAATGTTCATCACACAAATGTTTGTCCTAGGTGGGAATCGAACCCATGCCCTCAGGCTAGATAGGGGATTGAGGCGTATACCCTATTCAGTATGTGTAATGTATTTAATTATATCCTTCGCTAAGCCTTTGTTTTTAATAAATGAACATTAGGACACAGGTCTACTGAGTTGCCACCATAAATAATCATTACTCACTGTATTCTCCTGATATTCAGAATGAACATGATCCTTGTATTTATTGAGGTCATCTCGCTTTTGTTTTGCCGATATAAGAGTCTCTTTCATACGCTGAATCTCATTTTGTCTGAAATGAAGAATATAGTTAAAACTTACTTTTACTTTTGTCAGTAAGAGGCAAATGAGTTGAAAAAGTACTGACCGGTTTATGAGAAGAGTTTCCAACTCCTGGTTTTGAGGATCCGCAAGAGGTATTCTAGTGCCTTGATTCCAGCCCAGCTGATCCAGGAGCTGGGCCATATAGGCCGGAGGTTTCGCTTCCTCTGTCATGGTGTAAACTGGTTTTAGTAAAATAAAATTAAAACTAAGTTAAATCGTTACTAAAAATTATAAGGAAACATTTAGCTACATTATTAGATCGATAAGTAATTTTAATCTTGTTTTATCAATATGAGATGGTGCGTAGCGATCGTCAACAATCAACAAACAAAAACAAACTAATCAAAAACAAAGAACAATCGGGGAGTTTTGTTTTGACATTGACACATGGATAGCAAAGGTGAGAAATCTAATTTTTGAACGAAAAATCGGTAAAATCGAGAATGAGATTTCTTTTGAAATCGGTAAGATTTTAAGTAAGCCGAATGCTGATTAGTTTTTTGTTGACGATAAAGCTGCACTAAACTATCGGATGCGTCTGACGTGAAGAACGATAAGAAAAGTAAAGTAGATAGCAGACGAGACTCACGAGTTCACGAGACGGACCACCGTCCAATCAACGGCAGAGAAAGATAAAATTTTCTTTTTTCTCTCGTTGGTCAGATGGCGGTCCGTCAACCAAATACACACGTCTGTTAGCACTATACTATAAGAAAACCACAGTTTTCGCTTTGTGATATCTATAAGGTGCACACAACGTTATTCAGCCATGTAAATAAATATTTGTTTTTTACTTATTGTTTCGTTGATGACTTAATATAATTTCCTTTCAATGACCGTAAGTCGAATAGTAATTTTGATTCTGCTAGAATATAAGTATTATAAGTTACTAGCGACCCGCCCCGGCAGCGGGTGCAGCCGGGGCGGGCGGGGTGTAAGTTTAATTTTATTATATGCTAGCGACCCGCCCCGGCTTCGCAAGGGTATAATTTAGACAAATAAACCAGCCAAGTGCAAGTCAGGCTTGCGTACTGAGGGTTACGTACCAACACAAAATACAGAAAGTAGTGCAAAAAGACATCACGCTCAGGCGGTTACCCATTCAAGTACTGACCGCGAGTCATGCCGTTTGAGACTCTCTGTATTCGATGTATGTATAACATCCCTATCCTGGCTGAGGCGAGCCTCACGCTCTACAGACAATTCTCTGGCTCACTGTATTCGATGTCTATTCCTATCCTGGCTGAGTCAAGCCTCAAGCTCTACAGACGATTTTCTGGCTCTTTGAACTCTATGTCTATCCCGATCCTAAAACCGCCCCTTTCAATACTTATTACCCCTAAATTTAGGAGGAAAACCCCCAAGATGGCACCACTGGCTGGGCCTTCAACGCGCTATTTATAGGCACGCGCCGCCGGCCCCCCCAGCCGGTAGCGCCGCAACTGTTATGTCCCTGCATTTTAAATCTGTAATATCTTCGAAAATATACATTTAAATTAGATGCTGTAAAGGACCATATTGATCTATATTAAATGCACAATGTATTTAAGGTACTTAATTAGATAAGGATGAATGCTGTATTGCATAAAATCGCTTCGTAAATAAGCCATTATTTCTCGTAAAAAGTAAAGAATAAAAATTTATTATTGTGGGTTATCCCTAAGAGATAGACATAATATACCATCTCGGACTTTTTTGTAGACCTTTTTAAAATGTACAATACTGTTGATCTATCTCGTAGGGTTCAGCCAGCGTTTGTAATGTAAGCGTAAGCACTATACGCGCGTGTATAGATATAAACCTTCTTCTTGAATTAATCAATTTAATTAAAAAAACGCATCAAAATCCGTTGCTTAGTTTTAAAGATCTAAGCATACATAGGGACAGACAGACAGCGGGAGCGACTTTGTTTTAGACTATGTAGTGATAATATATATAATATAAACCTCCTGTGAAAAATTAATAGTGAAAACCGCATCAAAATCCGTTGGGTGGTGGAGGAGTTAGCGGATATACAGACAGACGCGGAAAGTGACTTAATTTTATACTATGTAGAGATTAGCCTTTTGATGAAGGCACTATAATTATAAGGTCTATAAGGTCATACCCGGTGGCGTAACTATCAGAGGGCTAGGTGGTGCCATGCACTGAGGCCCTCAAGCTTCGGACCCTGTAAACCTCAAACTGAACTTGCGAAAATTTCTCCCACCTTCAGAATATAACTCATGTAGGTACCTAATAAGTAGCTTTGCACCTTTAAAGAATTCATAAAAGAAATATTTATATACCTACTTGATAAAACCCATACGTAGTATAGTATGAAATCTTTGATAAAACCTAACCAGTTCAGATCGGGTTCCAATTCTTTTTTTGCACCAGGACCTGTGGTTACCTAGCTACGCCACTGCACTCAAACTCTGCACTGCAGAAGTTATTTATTTATGCATCTACAAGTAATACAAATTATTACAGGATAATAGTTATGAGATTTATCCAAATCCAAGTAATAAGTTGGCCTTGACCAACTCAGTTGTGCTTTTTGTACAAGTATGAACAATAATACAACAAAATAGACACAATAGTGGAAAATATTTTATTTTCCCGCAAAATAGTTTTAATGAATTTGAATATAATATAAAAGTTACCCCAAAGTATTTATGCATATTTTTACATTAATATATCAAGTAATGTTTGAAACAATACTATTCAAGGTTTCAAGCTTTGGGGGCAACTAGGTATTTTTCAAACTCATGTATGCTGGCCTTGGCTTACTTTTTTATGTTTATCCTGCCGCTGCAATAGTCAACACTGCAATTTTTCATCATATTTACGGCTGGTTGGTATAATTTTACGAGTTATGGAAAACTACTAATCTTATTTAAATAAATAGTAACTCTAACTATACCTTCATTCATAAGTATATATCTGTAAGTTCTGTAACATGGTCAAATGATTTCGAACTTGTTCTACCGACGAAATATTAGTAAGTCCTACTTACTTAAATAGTGCTCGCTCATTACATTTTGAAAAGCCCATTTTATTTGTACATTATACGACCTAAAGAATTATGCTAATAATTCAGTAATTCTCACAAGGAGTTTAGTTTCTTAATCACTGCACTTATTAATGAGTTGATTAGTACTACAGAAATCTTGAAGAGCCGCCAAAAGAATATGTGCGCAGCCCTCCAAAAATAGATCAACATGAATGTTAGTTTCGCGCTATCGCGCTCACATGCGCTGCCGCTGAGCTTAATCTTGCCTTCGTTTAATTATATCACAATTATTTTGTTACAAAGTTTAAAATGAGTGCAGATGCCGCTTCATTACCTTGTCCGGTATGTTCTCATACCAGTGTTTTCAATTCAGCTCAATCATTGCGTGACAGGCTAATTCACGTATCTACAAATAAAATATCATGCCCAGTTTGCCAAGAAGAAATGTCTGGATTAGATAAATTAACGATACATTTATTTAGCCATGTCCAATTATTAACAAGTAAACAAGAAAAAACAAACAATGAAATGGATGTGAAAGAAAAACTGAAGTGCGAAAATGGGGCAACCATCCCACAGAAGAAACCAAGATCTGCGGCTAAAAATAAGATTTCGTCATGCGCATCAACGACACCAGTGAAGTTCGTCAAAATATACCCCAAACTACCAGTTATATCCCTAAATCCAGTACCAATAATTGATATGTCACAGAGACCTTTGGATGATGGAACCATAGCCAGTGAACCAATACAGTTCGTGAAAAGTGAAACTGCTCTTCTGCAAACAAACACAACTTGTACGATTTGCGGTCTTCAGTTTGTGGATAATAACATTTTAAGGATGCATAGATGCTTAATTCATAACATTGATGAAACTACACATCAAACATTTACAAGATATAACTGCCATCTGTGTCCAAAAAATTTCAAAATGCGGGGATCTTTGATGGTTCATTTACGAGTGGCACATTACGGATTTTTGTCCGGTAATAGTAATTTAAATGATAATTCACAAAATCCAACAGATGAGAAACTTTCACAGGAAAGTCAAGACAGGTCTACCAATTACGATAGAACTGATAATAAACAATGGCAGTGTGATGTCTGTAAGAAATGTTTTACCACAAAATATTTCCTGAAGAAACACAAGCGACTACATACAGGTTAAATCAATAAATTGGTGTTTTTCGAGGTAATTCGTACTAACAAATTAATGGTTCTACACCATAAGACGTGTACTAAGCATAGTGTGCGCTATTTACATACAGATTTTCCTAAACTTTTTAAGCATTGGTATGCGCTTCACCTTATAAAATCTATCAAATTTTATTTTTATAACTGTCTCACTCACGCAATAATAACATTCAGTGACACCATCGTCTAAATATTTGGTAAAATTATATAATTTTTTATGCTTTTTCGGCTGTAAGAAATACCTGTTATATTTGTAAAAAATTTGGTATTTACCTAACAAATTATAACTTACCAATTTATTTTTTATTGCAGGTGAAACTCCGTACGCGTGCACACAATGCAACAAAACATTTACATTCCAACAATCATATCACAAGCACTTACTTTATCACAACGATGAAAAGCCTCACACCTGCACTTTCTGTGGGAGAGCTTTTAAAGAACTATCTACTCTTCATAACCACCAGAGGATTCACACTGGCGAGAAACCTTTTGCATGTGAAACTTGCGGTAAATATAAATTAATTTAGAAAATTAATTTCTTATATTCATCGATAAATTTGCCACAGTGTTTTTAAAACACTAAACTTGAATTAAATAATTAGAATGCGTCACGCATACCCTGCAGCTATAATTTGGCAATATGCAAGCGATAAGTAAATAACAAAGAAGTAAGTAAATATTATGTGTAGTCTTAACAAACCGCAAGAAATATTAAACTATCCATAATAATTATGAGTAAAAAAAATTGCAAGTTGAACTGGCATTGGGCAGGCCACATCGTTTGAAGAACCGATAACTGATGGGCAAGAGAGGTTCTTGAGTGGAGATCACGAACCGGAAGATGCAGCGTAGGTAGGTCTCCTACTGGATGGACCAACGACATCGTGAGAGTTGCGGGCAGTGGATGCAGGTGGCAGGCTGTCGTTCAGTGTGGAGGTCAAAGGAGGTCTTCCGGCTGATGATGATGATGAACACGTAGTAAAATATGCTATATTATTGTTTCAGGCAAGTGCTTTCGTCAGCGTGTGTCATATCTGGTGCATCGTCGCATTCATACCGGCGTAATGCCATACCAGTGTACAGCCTGCGAGAAAAATTTTAGGTACAAAGTTAGTATCTATAAATTTTCTTTTTATAAACTATGTGAAGTGATAAAATCTTGATAAAATTATATTATTATAATAATGAGGTACCACGACACAAAGTGAAAATGCATAGATAAAATTAGACTAGAACTATTTGAATTTATACAAGCTGCTCCCTACTAATAAACCTAAGCCTAACCTACTAATCAGTATCAGGATCAACACTCAATCAGCGGGTCAGCTCTGTCTGTCAAATATCAAGGTCTCAATTTTTAATTTAACTGGATTTAGAATCGGGTATTCAATAAAGTAAAGTAAGTAGGTATGTATCTCATTAAACGGAGCAGGTATATAATAATTTTTAGGACATTCTTTTTGGTAAACACCATGTAAACTTAATAAATATACCCTCGAATATTTCCTTCATCCGTATAAACATCCTATAAAATGCAAAATAACTTAATTCGTTTATATTAATAAAAATAAACTACTTACTTAGGCTTACTTACATGCATTGTTTTCTTTTTACAGGTATCACAGAGAACTCATAAGTGCCAAGCGCAACCACCAGGAACTGTTGTACGACAAACAGGCGATCTCGTAGAAAAACTGAAAAAGAAGCAACCAGAACCTAATAATCATTGCAAAGAGCAAACAAACGACCAACTTAATACTGGTTTCATAGAAGTTTCTGAAGCAAGTGCGGAATTAGTACGAACTGGAGCTAAAATTTCGTTAGAAGATATGGAATCAGAAAATTTTAGTATAATTTCAGAATTTTCAGATTTACTACCGTTATCTGCTCAAACAAGTAATTCGAAGATGTCACATGAGGATTTATGTTTTCAAAATACCAATGAAATATTTCATACTGATATAGATCTTACTGACACAATTCCTATAGAAGATAAAAATGTTCCTTCTCCGTCTGAGATCTTAAAAAAATTGAGTTTGTCAAAAGAAGATGAGTTTGCAATAGTTCAAGAACAAAAAGTGGACGTGTTTAATGGATTTAACATATATTTGTAGATTGTAAGATATTACATTATGTATCATATACAAGGAAAAAACCAATAAGATTAAAAATTAAACACCACTCGTATCTACTTATTAAGTATCTACCCACAAAATATTGCATTATTTTTAACTGACGAAAAAGGGAGGAGTTTCTCTAGTTGACGATACGCTTCGATCAAAAAAAATCGAAGGGATTACGCGTTACTTTTTACTGAACAGTCTGATTTTGACGGTTATTTTTATTTATCAGACAGACAAGGTATTATTGCTACTTACCTTACCGTCCTTGTTCCATGGATTAGGATATTTTCCTCGGATAAAAAAACCCGGACAAGTGTGAGTATGACTCGCACCCTGTGGGTTTTGTGCAAACTTAATAAATATGTATGCAGATCCATCCCGGGAATCCAGTTTTGGCGAAAAAGGGTTATAAAGATTTAAATATTGAATGACAAACTTAACTTTGTAGTAGGAAAACAGGTCCCATACATACCAACTACAAAATGTAAGTTTGTAATAGCAAAAATCATTTTCTAAGTGAGGTAACATCAACTTAAAATTTTCAATTTTTTTCTTTTTGTTTGCTGTCTGACTTTGGTTCTCGCCAAAGTTAATGATTCTAGATCAAAGGGAAGTACACGTAGACTCGAGTATTTGTTATAAACTTCAACTTGATATCTTTACGTGTTTTTGAGAAAAAAGGTCTTGACAGACAGACAGCCGGACAACAAAGTGATCCTATAAGGGTTCCTTTTTTCTCTTTGAGGTACGGAACCCAAAAAAATACTTATTTACAATAATCATACCATGGATCTTGTAAAAAAGTCTTGCAAAAACTGAAGGGAGCGAGATAAACACGTATTGCACACACTGATATTATTAAATCAGTTTATTCATTCTTACTATATTCTTACTAGTTCTACAAACACACACACATTAATATTGAGCGGCACACAACTGCAAACAAGATGCTCAAAATGTAATCAAATGGACGACCAAGGGGGTTTTTAAGTGTTAAAGAGGAAACTGTAGGTATAACGTTTCCATTTATTTATTTTATCTGAGAATCATAACCGAAGATCGATATACAATTATTTGTTACCGGTTCAAATTTGTTCGATTTTACCGGTTTAGTTTTTGAACGAAAAGTCTGTAGCAACAATGGCGGTGACTTAAAAAAAACCTCATGAAGTTACATGAACAACCAGCTGTTTTTGTTCTCCGCGAAGAGCTTGAAAATTGCAGTTTTTCATAAATGGATCAAAATTAAAAAGTGTCATTTCGTCACATTGTCTTGACTATTAGAGAACTGTGTGTTTATTATTTTAGACTCGAAGAAAATTCTTGTAGGGCTAAGATTGATTTGATGTGAAGTTTTGTCAACCATCACTTGCGATAAGTGGACTGCGTTGGTAATTTATTCTGCGTCATTCGATGTGCTTGAATCCTGTGAACATTTTCTTTTAACTGCTCAAGCTACTGTGACTTCTATTTGGAAATCTCGTAAGTAACGTTACTTATCTAAACTAGCTTAGTGAAATGAAATCGACAATGGGCACTGCCCACATAGAATTTGTTTTGTCGAATGAATCCTATTTTATTGGAAGGTCATGATGTAACTGGGTGATGTTTTTAAATTTCCGCTTAGTCTTGCGATATCAATCTTAGAATACTCTCAAAAGGAAATCCATATCAAGCCTTTGTGACTCTTCACTGCAGGAAAGCAAACATTGCAAAATGGTGAAACAGTAGGTAGAGCCTGCACAAAAGATATGACTGTGTACCTACGTAATTTAAACCTTGTAAATGCGTAGCCTTGTAAACTGCGTAGCTAAACAGAAATATGGTAGCTAATAAATCATTAGATTCATATCACAAATCTTACTATCATGCAACAATGTACCTATATGATGCTGAACATTTTATTACATATCTTTAATTTTTTAAGCTAAATTAAAATGACATAAATTTTGTTGTACCTTCAGTTGTGTTTAAAATTATTCATTTGATAGTTGATTGAATAAGGCTATAACTGCATTATTATTTACTGACCAACAGTACAAAACTATACAAAAATCTTGCGTTTGACAGTCTATCTACGTGACATTGGCGGAATTGAAGAATCTTCATTCTTCACGGGAGCCACAAACTAAGAGTTGAAGTTGAACTACTTTGCGGAAGTCCATCTTCAAAACTGTTTTTCTGACGAATCTCTAGTATAATTCCGCTTCTACGTTGCTTCAAGTACAATAAGGAATTAAAGATAAATTATTTTACTCTATAAATAGATATTTGTTAATGATGCTAAACTTAAACTTAGGTATAAGAGTTACATTGAAACGGAAAAATAACCTAACATGAAACAAATAATTCTTTAAATAATAATTTGTAATAATGATATTGATTTAAAAAAAAAAATTATACTTTCAGAAATTATTGAGCAATGACTATAAATATTGTATAATTTAAATTAAATTACCAAGTTATGCCAAACGCACTCTGCTTTTGCTAACTAGTCCGGTCAAGCTGTAGAGGCCAAAAGGCCAACAGTACAAGTCAATATTTAAAAAAAAATAAAAAAAATATTGAAATAAATTATTTGTAAGAACATATTCTTAACAGATAAATACAAAATTTTGACTCTGTGTGATAGGTATAAGCACATCAGCATAATATGCTGCTCACCTATCATCAAATAAATACATAAATATTAATTATAAATTGTAATACTTAAATTTTAACAGCTATGTCAGTGAGTCTGGTTTTTCATTGAATATCCACATTCTGGATTCTATCACGCAAAGAAATCCTGAGCATAGCTCTTTCCATTGCCCGCTAAGACCATGTCTCGGTACCATAATGTCATCACTGGCAACACACACTGGTTAAACAATGCGGAGTTTGGGTGTAATGTGAATCATCCTTATTACTGTAATGTCATCATTGTTTGTAGGCCTCTACAATGATTACATGTGAATACTATAATGCAACTGTAAAATGTTTTATAAACTCGTTTAGTTATGTCCTTTATATTATGTAGAAAAAGAAGTCAAGCAGAGTGACCCGCTCTCTCCCAAATTATTTACAAACACACTTGAAGAAATTTTTAAGACCTTGGTGAGCTCGTGGCTAATGAAGGGGATTGATGTAGGCAAGTAGGAAACTCGGCAATCTGAGATTTGCAGATGACATTGTACTCTTTGCTTTAACTCCACCTGAACTACAAAACATGCTTCAAACCTTCAGCACAGCAAACCTCAGGGTTGGACTAGCAATGAATCGGTCGAAGAGAAAAGTCATGACCAACAGCATCAAACATGGGTCGAGATAGATGGACAAGTTCTAGAACATGTTGATGAGGGAATCGTTTATCGACATGTGTATTTTGCCCTTCCTAACCTACGGTGCTTAGACCAGGTCACTGACCGATTGTCAAAAGTTCAAACTTGGCGTTTGCCAAAGAGCAATAGAGCGCGGCGATCTTGGTATAAAAAGAAAGGACAGTGTCTGCAACTGCGTTCCATAATTAGTGTGGTCCACATTGGCCAAATCTCCACCAGATTAAAGATTTTAGTATAAGGCGGGACATGTGGCGCGTATGCATCTCGACCGATGGGCCAGGATCGTCACACAGTAGGTGCCTGATGGACGCTGGTGTGATGATCTTGACTCATTCTGGAGAGGTTGGCAAGAAGTGGCGGTGGTCCGAGATTTGTGGAAGGAAGTGGGGGAAACCTCTGCCCAGAAATGGGACAGTATAGTTAAAAAAAAAATGTCCTTTTATCGCGTGACGTTTTTTAGAGATGAACCGGATAGCCGTCTAGACAGATACTTGGTATCCATACCCAGCCAACCTTGAAGCCGGAAAGCCGGATATTTCTCTGAACATTGCCAATTGGCGCATCGTAACGAGCAACCTCGAGTACGTAGCGCATGAACAATCGGACGGGCTCAGGTGAATTCGGGTCTTCTCGTTCATGAGAGACAGCAACATTACCAAGTATTTCATTGCCTGGTTGAATAGATTGCAAACACGAACACAATTTTATTTTTTTATTAAATCGCCTGATGTTAGGCGATGATACGGTCTACAATGGAGCACGCTCCTAGAAGAATCTGGTTCACTCGTGGTTTGAAGATTGAGATTATTGTAAACGTGCTATTGTAGTTTGAGGTCATTATAAAAGAATTTTTTGCTGTAAAATGAAAATATAGTGATTTTATTTGAGAAATGTACCAAAATTTAACATTTCGCAAAAAAAACAGTATCTAGCATAATACAATTGCTTATTATCCGGTATCTGGCCGTTTAGTAAATTTAGGCGAGATCTATCTGGTAGAAGGTATCTGGCCTACCGGATAGATACCGGATATCCATTTCTCTCTAGTTTTTTTTACCTTTTTTAGGGTTCCGTACCCAAAGGGTAAAAACGGGACCCTATTACTGAGGCTACGCTGTCTATCCGTCCGTCCGTCCGTCTGTCTGTCTGTCCGTCCGTCCGTCCGTCCGTCTGTCTGTCCGTCCGTCTGTCTGTCTGTCTGTCTGTCTGTCTGTCTGTCCTACCTATAAACGGCTGTATCTTTCGAACCGTAATAGATAGTCATTTGTTTTTTTTTTTATTATGTGGGAAAAATTGTCTACATTAGATTACCCCTGACCTGAATCTGTACATGTAGTTAATATACTCTATTTTTGGCCACATCATCAGTTACCATCCGATGTATTGGTTAGCTACTGTTGGTACAAACTCACAGTCTGTACCAAAGTAGCCAGATTTTCTTTCATTCATTCATCATCATTATCATCTACTTAGTGCAGTATTAAAAAAATTGGTAAAAAATGCTCTACGTATATACTAGATAAAAGCGAGACATAATAGTGAAAAAGCTGTCTTCAATAAATCTCATGATTCTCAACGTATTCAATGTTGAACAGAAAGGCATTGGACAGGTGTTTGATTTGTTAAAAATAATAAGCTTGGTGAATAACATAAGTAAAAATACACAAAAAAAAAAGGCAAATATAAGTTTTGAGATATAAGTATTTCAAGTTTTTGTTTAGATTAACTGGATTAATTGGAAGGGATGCTCTGTCCCACAGAAAAGAAAACAAAGTTGTTTAAATTAGAACGGCTGTCAGGGCATTTTTGTAAGAAATTTGGTAGAAAGAAAGAAAAGAAAATAAATTTTATTCGACACCGTTGTAGCTAGTTGCACCCATATAAATGAAACGTCAGTCATTCGAAATCAGTTAGCAACTGTGATGCGGAGTTCGACGCGTTGATCCAAATAAGAATGTTCAATCAGGGTTTACTCATATGCCTGGTAACAGATTTTCACAGTCAGTCCGTCGTAACGTCGTCCGTAAGTCTTACTTGTCCGGGTTTTTTGTGTTAAAAGCCCTTTCTTTTTTCGGCCTTTGGACAGCCCGATAAACGACACGCAGAGGCGTGCGTCCTAATGTTTCATTTATTACAAATAACAGGCTTAGTGAAGGATATGATTCAACAGACTGAAGAATGCTCTGTCTCTGTCGCGACATTTTTCTATGGAACAACTAAAAGTTGTTCAACCCTGTGTAATACCAACTTTTAAGCACTAAATAGGCCACATTGATACAATTACAATCAATAAATTCTCTACAACACATGGCCTAGAATCCTAGATTATCGTCCTAGTTAGGTATAGCAAATAGAGTAAGAAATGTGGAAGAAAATTAAACATTAAATAACTGATCAAGAGGGTACCAAGACACGCATATGGTTCCGCGTAGAGTTCCGTGGCAAAAGCCAAATAATTCTAGTCACATTCATAGTTCAGAAATTGCATTATGGTCATCATAGAAATTTTTTAACAAACGCCGCTGGACTTAGCCAAGTTCCAGAGATGTATCATATAATTTTTATGGTTTAGCCAAAGAGAAAACTACTGAGATTCTTTTTTTTTAAAGATCATTTTATAAAAAGGTCAATTACCTTTACTTTGCTCTTATATCGGGGGTTTACAAAAAAATATACTTATAGTGCAGCAGAGAATAACTCTACTTCACTTCCCTGGATAAGTTCGTTTGTTCATCAATTATACGTCAGACAGGAAATAATAAAATTTTCTTGCTTGTTTGCCGAACCCTAAAAATAGACGGAAAATCGTTTGATCCCTTTGCTCATTCGAACCAGTGGGGATGTTGGGCATGCGTTTTCTTATTTTGCTAAAATCTCCATTGGGTCGATCTTGGTGGAGACCCGGCGACGCGGCGCTGCAGTCGCATAAATTATAATAATGAGACTTGAAAACCGATATATGAACAATTCCTTGTTGCTCCAAAGTCTCCCAACGCCCTATTAATTAAAACAAACGTTTAAAAACGTTAACGTTCAAAGGTAGCTAGTTATGCAAAATCAGGCTATATAAAAGGAAACCATGAAAACCTGTTTCGTTTCCTTTAATTTCGTTTCATATTATTTGTTTACCTCAAAATGGCTAGAAGTAGGGCACAACTTCTGTAACAAGTAACTTCTTATTCGCGTTGTTTCTCAGGTTTCTTCATGTATCAATAAAACAAGTTATTTTTGGTGTATTTTTTTCGTTTGTACTTTAGTTTTTCAGGGGAATTAATTTTAATTTACGTGTCTACCAAATGCTGGGCATAGGAAATTTTGTGGATTGAGCTATGTCGATAAATTATAAAATTTTGTAATCCGCACTTGCTTTACCCGAAATATTCATAAATTGATTGAGCAGTCATCCTTTGTTTATATGAGTCTCCCTTTTTGCGTGAAGTGGCTGGAGCGGAGGGGGTCTGGCGGCTCGCACCGGCTGGGGTACAAGGTGGCTGGCAGGGCCGCTGTATCGATCCGGCGCGCCCCGACCGGTAGACACCTCCCGTGCTCTGCATCTACGCCAGCCACCACCGCCGCCATGCGAACATACATTCGCTACACCTGCATTAGTAAAGCTATAGATAGATAACTTTTGGGCAGACTAGTGAAACCACCCAGCTATCGACAACATGTATAATAAGCAGTACTGCAAACTAGGCTTTTACTTGGCTAGTTTATCGGCCTTGGCAGCTCTATCCTTGTACGGACAAAATGATGTGCGGATTTCTAAGTTCCACACATTCAGTCCTGTTTGAAAATACGTTTTGTTTTCTCATTCATGATGCTTTGTTGGTACTGTCTGTCTCAAAGTTTCGTCAATTCAAGAACCTTCCAAAGAAATAAGAACCTTCCAAGTATTTTTTTCGCCTGGTATTTCTATAATTTCGGTTCCGTTTCAAACTTGCAGGGTTTAGAAAATAAACTGGGAAGTGTATACACATGTTAATCTTACGTGAGTAATTCCCGTGTAATATAAATAAAATGTATACACATGTCTTTATTTTAGTTTTAGGCACAGCTTTTCAGGCGATAGTGATAAATTAGCCGCTTACTGTAAATGACTCCAGCTTAGTGGGATATTAACTGACGAAGCTCTCAACCAATATAAAAATAAGCTTAAATTCTGGCACCTTTTTAATTACGTAACTTACTTTTCCTTGGTTAATATCACATAAGGTAATTCAACGCGCAGCGTTTCCTTTGTTACGTGTATAACATATTCAGGTGGAATGTGCTTTACTACGTCATGTTTCTTTGTGACTCGCTTCGTAGCTGGTTAATGTTTCATATACTGTTACTTTGTCAGTGGGTTTGACATCGATTATTTTAACTCTTTAAGAGGTTTCATGTTTTCACCCGACTACGCAAAGGGGTATTGTAGGTATTTTCCCACCCTAAGATATTTTTCACTGTTCCTACCAACCTAACTGCCTCAAGCGATTTATCTAAATGAGGTATCGATAGATTCGTGTTTTAGGTGAAGGATGGTCACCGGGTAGGTGACGTCATCGTAAATACAAGATGGCGACTGACATGTTATATGGAAAAGAATGCGCCCCCCTTAAAAACGATTAACTGACTTAGATTAACTGTAGTTCTTCTAAGGCGCCCCCTCACTTCATGTCTCACTTCGTGATTGAATATGTATTTATTTAGTTTAAAAATATAAAATAAAATAAAACTACAAAAGAGCTTATTATCTTCAAACAGATTTTCTTAAATCATAGCTAAGAGCACTCTCTATTCGGTCTACTTTCAAATAAAAACTAAATCAAAATCGGTTCAGCCGTTTGGGAGCTACGATGCCAGACATACACAGATACACACGTTTAACTTATAACACTGCAAACTTACCGTCTGCATTGCAAGTTAAAAAGAAAGTAAAGTTTATTTCATTCTATGTTCAAGTATAATACCGTTTGCAAAAGTAGTTTGGCTTATTTTTTTAAAGAAATAAACTTAGTGTCACGTAAGTCGAGTTTTATCAATACATACAAGCAACTTGCGTAACACGAGACTCACAGAAATAGAGATGCCGCCACCTGTGTTCACTATTCAGGGAAACAAAAATATCATGACCGCATTCTACTTTGAAACCACCGAAACATCGCCATCCACATTTGTGGACTGGTGTGTATTGATATTAAAGCATAACGTGTAATATATCTTATCAGTATGTTTAACTCTACCATATGTGAAATGTGGATCAATTCACTGACATTTTAGGTCGATAGTAGTTATCTATAAGTGTGCAATGAAACTCACGGGCAAATTCAGTCTAGTGTCTAAAGTCTCTTGCCGACAAGCTGTCAGACCGTACGTATAATAAATAATTATTTGTGGCTTCATACATATTGGGTATTTCCTCGTTGAATAGGTACATAACGTTGCTTGTTGTTGCCCGAAATGCTCGACGAAGGCAAATCCAAAAGGGTGTTGTTTAAAGCATAGGTATGTATGTATTTTAAGCTCCCATACACAGCCTCAACGCTTCAACCGAGATTCGTGTAAAATCAGGGATGGACACTAGGTAGGTGTCGTGTAGCATCAATATAATATGGAGACTAGCTCCCATACAGCTAAAGTGGGGATGAATGGCTATCGTTAAATATGCATTTTTAAATAAAAGCTAGGTTTGATAAATCATCCTGAAATATGATCAGGTAAATCCGATTATGTGTCTGTGTGTCCCTGGGCTTCTAAGCTATTCCACTTTATCCGTGTTACATTTATCCGTTGTCGGTTTTTTAGGTATATTTTTAATAAAGAAACTTCATAGTTGAGTAGTTAGGCTCGACACAAGCCCGCGGAATGAGATACAATATTGGCCTAGTTGAGCATGTTGCGTAAACGGCCGTAGACTTGAACTCAATCTTTCGACCACTGACACACTTTGCTCTGGGTTTGGATCTGCATTGTTTATCATTATTTAACTCTAAAATTCTAAGCATCATTCAGCACCAGCTTTTATGACTGCAAGCTTACAAGAAGTTATGGAGTCACTATAGTTCTGTCTCTCTTAGTGGTTCTCGTTCGCCATCAAATACAGTTGTTAGTGAAATCTTTAGTATTCCAAGTTAATCCGCAGGCAGAGAGGTTGTCGTGGTTGTCGTGAACAGAGATATTATGCAAGAGACAGGGACCGTCACGAAACCTTTTGGCTACACGTCGATTGCAACACCATAGCTTTCTCTCACCGACCCAATCAAAAGCAATATTGGACGCTTCGAAGCTGTATCAACATTGAATTCAACTTCTGACAACCATAACATTAGAAACCTCAGTTCTGTATAACTGTACATTTCTGTTTGTAAGATTCTGTAAGATTAGAAGAGACTGTAGATAGCTATTCTTGTGTTGTCATCTTAGAATAACTACACAAAGAAACCAAGTACATTCGCAAAATTTAAGCCGGTCAAATGGTGTCATATATGACACCAAAAAATATATGATAATTTTACCATGACAATTTGCGCGGTGAAATCGTACCACAACAAATCAGAAAAGCAGTATAAGAGTTATGGTGTGACATTCCACAGGTAATCCATTAATTTTCTTGCGTAAATCGTTTAAAATACCAATCGAAACGTAAGCTACAAAACGAATTTGTAGCTTACGTTTTGAGAAGGCGTTGTTTGGAAACTTACCTTCTCTGAGTAGTTATTCTAAGGTTGTCATACTATTTTTGCAACGTTAATGTCGCCCTAGTTAATTGGGTCACACACGTGTGAAAGATATGCTCTAGAAAAACAGTTGATCTCAATCAAATCTGTTTTTGCACGTACCATGTACAAGATTTCATTAAATATGTAGTTTCTGTCCGTGTAAGTTGGTAACAACGGTTTAATATGCACGAATCGATTTCATTGACGCAGTTTATTTCAGTCGCGTGTGGCGCGGCAGTCGGTGCATGCTCGCCGAGTTTCATGCGCCGAGACCAGTTACTCGCCAATGTTATCGCCGTTCTCGCGGGTACCTGTTTGCTCAATGATGTTTACATCGTCGCGTTTATTCGCGGTTTCTGTTATGAAACTCTCGAGCAGTGTTGGACCAGTGTATGTTTGAAGTAAGAGGTGTGTATGGCGTGTGAGAGGTACGGTGGTTGCGCTTGGCGACTGTACGTAGCACCCGCCTTCCTTAATTCGCGTTTAATTTGTCCCTGACGTGCCGGGACAGAAATAGCCGTATCGTAGCATTTTATCTGCAACGGGCTCACTACTATCGTACCAGAAAAGCCGAGATTCTCGCGAGAGCGCAGAGTTAATGTAAATAAATATTTTGTTTGTTGATTTTTGTTCAGCAAATCCGAACCTTGACTCGTATGTCAGGTTTTTTTTAAAGTTATGTTCAATTGAATAATATGAATTATATGCATATATCCAGGTCTCGGTAGGTATGAACGCAGTTTTGCTATTCATCTTTGAAATGTCTCGATCGTATTCAAATTGCAATTTATTGAGTGCGGACGGTCTCGGGTCAGTTGACTCTGATAGATACGTACGTATGTATGTATGTATCTAGTATAGATATAGTATAGAAGGAGTGCTTATTGATAAATGATCTGACTCTGTCTTGGTTATATAGGGTTGCCATACGTCTGGAATTCTCCGGACATGTCCGGAAGTTCAAGCTTTTGTCCAAAATGCGGCTGGAAATCCGGAACGTCCGGAATTTTAGAAAAAAAATATTGAAAAGACCGCTACAAGAGCCACATCATGCCGCGAAATATGAACTTTGAAGGAAATGTTTTTAAGCGTATTTTTTTCATCTGGTAACCCTAGTCTTGGTGTATTTTGCAAGGGGCATCGCGAAGGGTCGGCCTGCAGGTCGTTGAACCTGCAGGGCTCCAGAGCAGTCGCGTGTCAGGGGCGCCGCCGCGCACTGGCCCGGTCGTTGACTCCTCCTGGGGTGCACCCCGCTAGATCCACAGATTGATTTTGTTGCACTCCCTCTGACTCTGACTAATAACAAACGCGTTATTCGGTTTCCCCCATCTTATTTATATTGTTAGGATAGAGCTAAATTGTTTTACCCTTCGATTACTGATGATAAGTCGACACTAGTTAAAAATAGGCAACGTATTGCAAAGGCCAGGTACATTACACCTACACCTACCTACATTTGAAACTTTTAAACCTACATTTGGATAGAAAACACTGATTGATTTCATATAATTTGCATTACCTGAACAAACATAACAGACATCATTTATACAAAAAAAAAAAGGAGGCACTTGGTTTGGTGTATTGTTATTTATTGCACTAAGCACCTACCTATTTATTATTATAGTATAACCTGCCAAGATTAAAACTTTTTTTTATGTAAAAATAATGTTCAACCTTAGATAAGGTCTTAAGGTCCGTAAATAAGTACTTAGATAAGTAGCACTGAACTCGACCAGTGTTTTACCACAGACTATGTTAACTAATTAGGATTAGGCCTTGTATAGTTACATTTATAAACGAAATACCACTCATACACTGACTGGTCTCTCATTACGAAATCTCAAAAACTACTTTACCTATATGAAGCCGAAATTTAGTACCTAAGTAAGTATATTTCTACTGGGGTTAGAGGTCCCCTAATAAAGGTTTTTTTTAATATCCCCGCATACGAGGTCGCGGCCAACAGCTAGTGTAGGTACGTAAGATTGGTTTGATAAGTTTTTGTTAAATATTGTAATGCACCTATTAGAAATAAATCGTCTCAAAAACGAATAAAAGACACATTATTTAAACTAATAAACGGCTAGCACTTGCAGCTCTAGTTTCTATATAAAGTAAAAAAATAAACCGGCCAAGTGCGAGCAGGGCTCAGGGCTCGCGCACTGAGGGTTCCGTACCACTACAAAATTCAATAACGAAATTACCAGTTATAACTTGGTAATAAACAGAAACTTGTCACCGACTTGCACTTGGCCATTATTTGTTGTTATACTTTAGAGCGTATACTATAATCATGCCAAGTGTGACGCTTGTACGTATTATGGTTTTTACATTATAGCTAATACAAAAATACGTAAAAAAATATACGTTTGTTGGGGTACTACTTGTATTAAAGTTCCACTATTCACCTCCTGGCTCCATCATCAGATCAGTTCGATGGTACCAAATTATTGCATTGTCATCCGTATTAATCGCACTTGCAAATTTCGAATCGATGCGACAAATTAAAAGTAGGTAATGGACTTCCAAGATTTGTTTAAGAGAAGCGAATAAAAGCGTGTTAAAGGTGATACCGCAACAAAAAAAAACTATTTAAATAACTAACTCGATAGATTTTTTTTTATTAACTTTAACAATTTATACTTATTTCAAACAATTCAGAATTATTATTGTTAATCTTAACGTATTTCTTAGTACCTAAAAAAAATTTAAATTATTCAAAATATTGTTTGCAAGTTCATTTGACAATTTTATATGAATTTATATCCATCAAAAATCAGATTCCGGGCCCATTGTCTTGACCGTAACCACCACCGTTATGAAAAACGGACTAAATTAGTCTACGACCTGATCAATGTTTCTGTTAACACGTATCTACCTGCTAATATTGGGACCCACACCTCGCCTTAAAAATTATAGGAGCATAAAGGTTTGTTAACTTCAGCAGAGGTTAGTCCCGATGTGGAATAATAATCTCGGATGTGCGGTACATGCGGTGTGTTTATAAATTCTAATTCAGTCCGCCGTCTGGGAACGGTGCACTGGTAAAGTGCCCCATGTTGTAAACAAAAAATGTGTCTTCAATCCACACTATTGAACTTTTGCTCTAAACAGCTGATACCCTATTTATAAGAAGGGCGGGGGTTGTAGAAAGGAAACGTTTTTGTAGAAAAATCCATACACTAACCACGCATTCTATTAGTTATGTTAGCTGTGCTAGTGAAATCGGAATCTTGTTCCTTGTATTGTACTTTGTATTTGGTTGGGTAGTGCAATACACCTTGCAAAGCCTTTTTATCATTTCTGATATAAACAGGACTTGTTGCAAATACAACAACATGCTGAATAAGCAATGACGATATTATATTATCTTTGGGAATAATGTAATGTAATAATATATCCACATTTAAAAAGTTTTTTTTTTAAACAGCAATGTGTATAGACAGTTTGGTAGCTATTAAAAAAAGCTAGCTGCTACCCGCTACTTTGTACGCGTACTATCACGTAATCTTTCAACCTCCATCTGCCCCCTTTAATTCGGCCCTTTCTTAGCGGACCTCCACACACATAAGGTATCTATTTGCCAAATTTCAGCTTCGTAGCTAGTTTTAGAGATTTCGTGATGAGTCAGTCAGTCAGTGAATGAGCTTGGGTTTCGCTTTTATCTAAATACCTAGATAGATTTCTCAAATTTTTGGGTTTTCCTTTGTTTTGAACTGCCAGGCGAAATATGCGGCGATACAAGTCTTTTTTAGATGTTATACCCTTTTAAGCTGAAAAAAGGTTACAAAACACTTCTGACTTGCAAGTTTTGGGCTGTTGACTCTCAAAAGTGGTGGTTGCCGAGGTGAGCTGGTTTCGCACGTGGTCACTTTAGCAAAGACGGGTTGTCGACCCGCGGCCTTGGGGCGAAACCCCTCGCTAAAATCTGATCATAATATACCAAATCGTACCTTAGCATTCACCAGTTAGAGCCTAATTTTGTAGTAACTTCATTTTATAACTGCTCAGATACCGTGCAAAATAAAATTTTGCGGCTTAATCTAGATGGTGTAGAGTGGTGGCTAACAATCCTGTTTTCAATATATTATAGAGTCTCCGACTAGTATAGTAGTTATCTGGTAAAGAGATGCATATGGTTCAATCTGCTGCTAGTTATCAAAGCATCAGCTGGCTAAATCTACTCAAATATCCAAAAGCAACCTTAACGCTCAGCGTGAAATATGTATGTAAGTATAATATACACAATGATACCTAGTTTTTTTTCTGTAGCGACGAGAGGATTAGCGACCGGTGTCAAGGAAGGTCACGACCACCACGACGAAATAACAAATCGGTGCCTGACGAGTGGCGACTGTGTAGGCTACGAATTGTCTTTATTTTTCTTTTGTCCTTTTTCGGAAAAAGCATTGAACTTTGTAAAAGTACCTAAAACGATTGCAACTACATTTATATGGTTATATCTTACATGCATCTGTAAAGTTTTTCTAAACAAAGGTACGTTTACCGAATTCAAGATTACCTGGCGAGTGCACCTGGCGACTGGCGACTCCAATGGTTTATTTTTCGTCTCGCGGCCCGAGATGCGATTCAATCGTATCGTAGGCAAGGCAAGACAGGTTATTTTGAACAGGTTCAGTTCTTGTTGCTGGGCAAAACTTTATATGCGCTTTCTGTGCATATTGAATAGAATATTGCAACACAGATGATCTTGACAATCATCATTATCAATTGCCAGTTCGATATTTAGCCCACTTCAAGGCATAAACTCGTCCCTCTTTCGCAATTTTTTTGTCTAATAGGTAATTATCTTGATGAGAAATATGAAAAAAGTGATATAGTGTAAATAGATAAAATATATATTTAAAAAAATACTTTACAGTAGAATGAAGACGACTCGCTAAGACGAACATAATGAACTGAACTCAACTCAGCAGGTTAACTAATATCCATTCAAGAGTGGCCTTCCAGCTTCTTCGTCAGGTCCTCGTTACCCGGTGACAAGAAAAGGGCTCGTTGTGAAGAATCTAATAAGCCCCAACTTAATAGATTTTACTATACATTGCATTGGTTCAGCTACCCCCCTTCACATCTCAATTGTACCATAATTATTGCATTATCATTGGAATTGAAACAAGGTACTACGTACGGATTGCCAGACGTCCCTCTTTTTAACCGACTTCAAAAAGGAGGAGGTTATCAATTCGACTGTATGTTGTTGTTTTTTTTGTACAAAATCAGATGTACTGCGTAGGATAGCGTGAATCACGCTTTTTACTAAATTTCCGTTTAACAATATCTCAATAGTAATTATGTACGCGCATTATTAATAATAATAAATAATTCTATTTTATACACAACCCGTCCAATTTGCGTTAGTTGTGCTCGCGCATTTCTTTCATTTTCTGTTCCACATTGACGGAAATAGTTAATAAAATGGATTCTGATATTTTCTTACACACATAACGCAGAAAGCCACAACCATGCCTTCAGGTGACCCTACTATAAAGCGAGTGAAAACACTAATTAACCACGAAAATAAAAATATCAATTGGTTTAAAAGAAAATAATTTAGCTTAATACCTACGTAACCTAAAGTTTGATCGTAGGAAATTATAATCAAGCCATAGATTTAAAGGCATGTGGATGTCGTGTATAGAACAAAATTCACAAAAAAAAAACCGAGCTTACCTACATAATTTAAATACATTTTAGATATACCGTAAAACTAATTCAAATCCTAGTGTCGTTCTTACAATGCCTAATATAACTTCCAACAAAAAATTTAGACTAAAACCACAGCTTATCTTACTAATTAGTACCTATGATTTTATTTTTATTTTATTTTATTTATTTCTTGTAATCAACAGCGTTATTTATTCTATACAATATTCAACAATAGTAATTAAAGATAAGGCCAAAACAGATTACAGTAATTTAAAAAGTATATAATAATAATTTTACGACTAACATTTTCTTATTACAGGCACACGAACATCCTTATTATAGGTGTGTAGGTGTAAGGATTGGTGTGTGTCTGTCGTCTCCACGATACACAAGTCCTCAAAAGAGTCAGGGTTCGTAGAGACGTGTGTGAGTGTGTGTGAAGGTGAGTGTGTGGGGGTGTGTGGATGTGGGGGTGTGTGGATGTGGGGGTGTGTGGATGTGGGTGAAGGTTTGTGGATGTGGGTTAAGAAGTGTGGTGATGTGTAGAATTACTTACCGAGCTTGTGACACTTTTTAATTTCGATTTTAAGGGCATTTTTTGTTAAATGAAAGAGGTCTAGTTTAGAGTAATGAGTATTATATGTTTGAGCGACGCGACTAAGGATAGAGTTTCGAGCGTAGTTTGTATGTACGACAGGGACGTGAAACAGTGGTGTAGTGAACCGAGTACGACGGATTGGTACCCTTATTGAAATATTAGAGAGAAGTTCACTGCAATCAATTTTCCCAGAGAATATATCGTGTAGAAGAACAATGTCATACTGCTCACGCCTCTGCTCCAATGAACCCATGCCGTAATATTTACAGGCTTCTGAGTATGAATCAAAAGTTTTAAAGTCTTTGAAGCATAAAAACCTGATAAATTTATTTTGTATCGATTCTAGTTTTTGAATGTGGACATTATAACAAGGAGACCAGACGCTGCACGCATATTCCAAAATGCTTCTCACATATGTAAAGTACAAGACTTTGATACAATCGATACTTTTAAAAGAGTTACATACACGCTTGATAAATCCTAACTGCTTGTAAGCTTTGTCCACAATAGTGTCTATGTGTTCAACCATCGTCATTTTCGAGTCTAGTATAACTCCTAAGTCCCGCACTGTATTTACCTTTTTAATTGGAGTATTGTTAAAATGATAGATGTGATTAATCGGCTTTAGTTTTCTAGTGAACGTTGTCTGAAGACATTTGGCTATGTTGATGGAGATCCTATTTTGTGTGTAAAAGTGTGCGAGGTTATTTAGATCATTTTGAATTTTCGCACAGTCGCTGATAGTTTTTATTTTGAGGAACACCTTTTTATCATCAGCGAACATGAGATATTTGGAATTTACGAGGCTGGGGTGTATGTCAAACAGATACGCTATATATAAAAGAGGACCCAATATCGATCCTTGGGGGACTCCAGAGCTAATAGTGACGAAGTCACTGCGCGCGTTGCCGATGGCTACCGCCTGTAATCTGTTGGAAATGTATGAGCTGAGCCATCTATGTAGATCTCCACGTATCCCTAATGCGTAGAGTTTGTGAAGCAGGATGATGTGATCCACTCTATCAAACGCTTTTTCAAAGTCTGTATATATCACATCAACCTGCGACCCCTCATCCATGCTACGGTAGACGTAGTTCGTAAAAACAGCTAGGTTTGTGACGGTAGAGCGCTTGTTCATAAAACCGTGCTGTTCACTTGGAATTGCTTTAAAAATGGTGGTGCATATGGTTCTGTAAACAGCCTTTTCAAATATTTTGCTAAATATATTTAAGATAGAAATAGGACGATAGTTTTCAACGCGGCCTCGTGAACCACTCTTGTGTATTGGGACAATTCTTGCTTCCTTCCATATCTCAGGAAAATCGCCAAATACATTGACGGATAATTTAAATATAATGCAAAGTGGTATTGATAAGGTTTTGGCACATTTTTTTATGAATCCCGGAGGAATATTGTCCGTGCCGGGACCTTTTTTATCGTCTATAGAATTTAGTAATTTTAAAACGGTACTTTCGGATATATTAAGTCTATGAACTGTTTCTTGTGTTTCCGGGTAAGAAAGCAAGAAATCGTCGTATGACGAAGCTGGCTTTTGGAACACGCTCTCAAAAAAATCGTTGAACCCTGTACATATTTCAGATTCATTTTTTAGAGTTCTGTTACCCCATGTGAGAGTGTTTGGGTAACCCGAATTCCCAGCTCGTAAAGATTTCAGATACGACCACAAATGTTTTGGGTCTTTTTTAAGGTACAGTTGCATGTGTTCTTTGTACGAAACGAAACATTTCTTCTGCACTTTTTTTTGCCTAGCACGCAGAATAGAAAACTCGTCATAGTCTCTGGGGTTTCCATGAGCCTTCCATCGAGAATGGGCCTTAACTTTGTCTTTGATGATATGAACTAGGGACCGCGAGTACCAGATAGGATAAGTACCTGAATTAGAAACGAGCCTTTTCGGGACATGGTCGTCTATAGCTTTACGAAGATAAGAGTAGAACTGCTGGATAATTTCGTCAATGGAATCGCCATTTAAAGAGGTGTTCCAGTCTATACCTGCAAAGTAGTTATTGATGGTGTCATAATCTGCTTTGTAAAAACAAAACTTGGTCGTAGGTGAACGTTTGAGGTAGGGTACCATAAGATCTGATGCATCTAATTCCAAGCTAGGGTGAAATTTATCTTCTTTTTTAACGAGTGAAAAACAAGAACGTGATACCTCTATTTGAGTGTTACTGAATATTAGGTCTAAAATATTATTACTAGAGTTCTTATGAAGATTATACTGCGTTAACCCAGAAAGACTACATGCATCGATGAGACCGATTGCCGCCTCCTGTAGTTCAGTGGTACCGCGCTTAATATATGTCGGTCCCAACTGTGACCAGGACACACCGGCGCCCGAAAGGTTAAAGTCACCAGTTATTATAAAATGATCGTTCGAGCATGACATAAATATATCTATAAGAAGGTTAGTAAAAGCGATCAGTCGGGATGCTTGGTTGTTGTTACCCACTATATAAACCGCGCAGATATGCAGGTTTCTTTTATCACCGGCACCAAGTGAGCGCGCCGGCACAGTCACCCAGACGCATTCGAGGCCGTCGCATGACCACTCCGGCCTCTCCTGCGCGTGCAGCGTGCGTCGTATGCATATCAGGGCTCCGCCGCCGGTTGTTTTGGTTGAAGTAGTTTTGCTACGGTCACATCGAAAGACATCATATCGAGCGTCACATATCTCACCGTTATAGACACTGTCCGGTAACCAGGATTCTGTTATCAGTATGACATCATAGTTATGCGAAAGTATATTCTGTCTTAAGTCTAGTGTTTTTGTGCGTAGCCCGCGGACGTTCTGATAAAATAGATTTAACTTAGATGGGAGCATTATAGCGATTTTTATGAGTATGTAAACGTAGATACCAATATAATTTACTAGCATTACAGATGTTTAAATAGTATGCGCTCGTAAGTGTGTATATAGTAATTGTGTATTTACTAAAATAAGTACCTAAAAATAAAATTGGGATTATATTAATTTTGTATGTAACAGAAGTATTGATATATATCACGAGTGGCGTAAGAATAAGATTTAAGTTCGGTAGGTAATTATTACAATTAATGTACTGTGAGGTAGTGTGTTTGTTGTTGAGTGAGTGTGTATGATTTAGTAGTATGTGTGCACTGTAATTGTAGAAATACATATAAATACTGAAAGTTTTGTTTGAAGTTACATAAAGAAACAGTAATTGTAGTATGAGTAAATTTAAAAATTTTGAATTAAATAATTTTCCATAAATATTCTGCATATATACATTATAGGTAAGTAGTTTGCCTTCATTGACATAACTGTTAAAGTACAAAAGGTTATGTAAATGTAAAACGCAAGCACATAATTTTCTTATAAAATCGAATATAGGTTTAAAGAGTTTGATAAAAAAAGATTGTACTTGAAAATTTAAAAGGTAGTATACGTTGCAGGGAAGTAGTACATATACAACGAAATAATTCAATAAAGGCCATTTGCCTGATGATTTTTTAGTGCTTAGACAATTTTCAGCAGGTCTTTTAAGGAACCTATCACAACAACGGGAGATTCTTCGTTTTTTCTTAAAAAAATATTGCAATTTCTGACCCAGACAAACTTGTAGGATTTATCTTTGGCACGCGATTTTGTCGCATTAAGAAGTTGTTTATTTTCTGGGGTTAGATGTTCATTGACGAAGAATCTCGTGTCCGCACCACCTAAATCTAGGTCACGTGTAGTGATGCCCTTTGTTTTACGAAGACCGGAAATAATTTGATCTTTTAGCATTCTCGTTTGAAGTTTCACGACTATGGGCTTTGGTCGGCCTTCTACCTTCCGCATGGGCTGGACACGGTGCGCCGACTCGACGTGCGTACGCTGCAGCTGAACCCCGGCGTGAGCGGCTATCTTCACAACCAGCTCGACAGCTGATTCATTAGGTGTTTCGGGAAGGCCAACTATTTCTATGTTAGATGATCGCGCTAGCTGTTGCTGCTTATTTAGTAGTGATTGTAGGTCTAATATTTTATCGCCATCAGCATCACATTTATTCATGAGAGTGTCAAATTCTTTACGAAGTGAGTTATGTTCGTCTGATAGCTTCATGTGCGAACGTTCAAGACTATCATACTTGGCAGAAACAACCTTCAACTCTTTCCGGAATTCGACGGTTAGTGAATCTTTAAGTTCATTTAGCTTTGTGTCCAGCATGCGTTCAATCTGCGCCACCAAGCTGCCGTTACTTATGCTTTCGATGTAGTTATCATTATTAGGGCTTGTAGCCGCGGACGGCGAGCCGACGGCCAGCCGCTTCGACGCACGAGGAGTTGAACCCACAGTTGACGATAAGGTGCTCGGCGAGCCGGTCACGGCTGCTGATGAGTTATCCTTCGGTTGTTTTACTCGGCAGGTGGGACATTGCCAATCTAAGTATCTCGTCAGGTCCGTGGATGCTAATTTTACACATAAAGGGTGATAGACGGATTTGCACATCCCACATATTATTTGATGCGGTTTAGTTGTCTCCTTTTTACAAGTCGCGCAGTTCGCTTTCATTGTGTTTACCAGGTATTTACTTACCGGTTTTGTTGTAAATAAACAAAGGCTTCTGAATTGGTGAATGAGTGCGTGCTTTTTCTATCAAAACCCAGTGATGAGAAAGTGCGAACGGGATCGGAAAACCAACAAACGCTTGAGTGCAACAGAGATGCCGCATGAATAACTGCCGGCCGCCGCTCACTGCTACCCTCTTGTGGGTCGCGAATTCGTGAAAAACTGTTTCTTGCGATATCTATTTTTGTTATATCTTGATAATATTAGTTAATTTATGAAGTTGTATTATCACACCTTGTAGGCAATTATCCACTGATTACGAAGATACAACTTTTCATGAACTTTGAGCACTGTTTACTAAATATTGGAATTTATTAATAACGGGGACGTAAAATTACTTGTGTTCGCGAATGAACGAACGAGTTGGTGTTGGTGTACAAAATCAGATGTACTGCGTAGGATAGCGTGAATCACGCTTTTTACTAAATTTCCGTTTAACAATATCTCAATAGTAATTATGTACGCGCATTATTAATAATAATAAATAATTCTATTTTATACACAACCCGTCCAATTTGCGTTAGTTGTGCTCGCGCATTTCTTTCATTTTCTGTTCCACATTGACGGAAATAGTTAATAAAATGGATTCTGATATTTTCTTACACACATAACGCAGAAAGCCACAACCATGCCTTCAGGTGACCCTACTATAAAGCGAGTGAAAACACTAATTAACCACGAAAATAAAAATATCAATTGGTTTAAAAGAAAATAATTTAGCTTAATACCTACGTAACCTAAAGTTTGATCGTAGGAAATTATAATCAAGCCATAGATTTAAAGGCATGTGGATGTCGTGTATAGAACAAAATTCACAAAAAAAAAACCGAGCTTACCTACATAATTTAAATACATTTTAGATATACCGTAAAACTAATTCAAATCCTAGTGTCGTTCTTACAATGCCTAATATAACTTCCAACAAAAAATTTAGACTAAAACCACAGCTTATCTTACTAATTAGTACCTATGATTTTTGTTTACTTTTAATGCAGACATTTTTGAATGTTGTCGCGGTATCCAGAGTTTTTATATCCTTAAGTGTAGCTCTTAGTCTTTGTCTTCCATATCTCAATATCCTAACAATACCCAATGACGTAAAATAAATAAAACGACTCACTTAATCCGCGCGATTTGAGAACTTCTGTGTGAGCATTGAGAATACCATATTATTATGCCGTACCTAATTACCTATTGGCTAACGATTATAATGCTTATTAGTTGTATAGGTCCACGACGCGGACCGGACATGGCGAAGCAAGGTGCGGTCGTTCACCACATCCCTGGCCCTTTGCCCCGCCTACGGCAACGAGACCTCGATATCGACCATTATCTCTACAATATTCATATAGGTGGATGATATGACCTCAATACATCCAAAGTTCAAACCTGCAGACCCAGCAGTAGTTGCAAAAATAGAGGTGCTGCTGACGCGCGTCGTCGTCGTCTTGATTTACCTAGTAATAGGTTTGGCTACTAAATGTCTTAAACTTACTTTTGAAATTATTTTTTACTAATTATGATTACAAGCCTTTTGTTTTCTTTTTACCCGACTGTTCAAGAAAGACGATAATGTTTTTTCGAGCGTAGATATTTCTATTTGTTTATTATGTCATGTTTACTTTATAGTTACGTGTATGATATGAGGTTTACCTCATATCTTCGACTAAAAAAAAAAAAAAATGGTCGAATCCTGAACGGCTTGATCGCTATTTTGAGGTAGGTAACGTTAGATTCGTCTTCATTGCTAGAGTGTCATAGGCTAGACTTTGCGGTCCATTTTCTTTTTCTTTTAATAATCTATACGTACCTATGCACTTCTATAAATTCTTTGTTTAGAATTGGTTTAGAACCAGCTAAATATTATTTCGCTGTTTGGAACACGGGTTGTGCCTTGTGTCTGTACGTATGCTACCTATATACCTACCTACCTACTAGTTAGTAGTTACAACACCGCTTGTATATAGAAACATACGTGTGAATACGTAGATATTTACTAGATAATATAGGCAACTGTATACAAATATGTATAAAACTAGTTTTTATAGAGTAGTAAACTACCTACTTTTTCTGTTTATTTACATGGTAAAATTTTATGCAGATTTTGGTCTTGACTCTAAGGTCACTCGCAAACAACAGATCTATAGATAAGCATTACGGTAGACAATTGTGCCCTTGATATTGTATGTTGTTGCGTAATTAAATTATGCACGCCACGAATGTTATACCTAGGATTAGAAAATCTTTGTACCTAGGTAGGTACTAAATGTTCACTTCACAACAGAATCATTCGATAAATAAGTCTAGACAATTTACTAAGTAGTAATTACCTAATTACAACCTAGTTTTGGTATAGAAGGTGTAGATAAATAAATTATTAACAAAATAATCCTCGTCATTCCATTTAATCAATAGTTGTAGGTTCTCCGCGACATAAAATAATTATTTATGTTTCTACCATTTTCTCAGCCGGAATTTATATCTGGCAACAAGTCTATTTGTTAACGTTGGTTGGAGTATGATTTTTAGGGCTCCGTATCTAAAGCTTCAACCGGGGGCCTTATTATGATTCTTTGATCGGGATCGAGATTGCATGCCGTCCCGTTCGTATCTATTTAAATAAAAATCGCACCACGTGCGTAAGTGAGATGGCATGCGATCGCGATCACGATCTGAATCATCCATAATAAGGCATCTGGACCCTATTACTAAGCTTCCGCCTCACCCGTATGCCGTCTATGCATCCGTCCGTCTGTCCTACATATAATAATTAATATATTATGTAGCACAGAAAAAAACTATGTTTTGGCTCTTTCATAATAACGAAAAAACCTGAAACCATTTTTATAGTTTCTTGTACGTTTCATGAAAACATACCAGCTTCAAATTTGATGTGGTTATAGTGCAAACTCCAAAGTAAAACAACAAATAATAATATTTAATAAAACCGGCCAAGTGCGAGTCGGGCTCGCGCTCTGATGGGATCCCGTACCACCACGAAATACAATAACTATAAATAAATAAAACTACTTCAAAATTAGTAAAATATGCAATTTCGATTCGGTGAAAAACATGATAAGGTCGCCCAAGTCGACCCAAGTATATGAATACGTTGCTTAACTTGGTAATGAACAGAAATGTGTCACCGACACGCACTTAGCCATTATTTATTATTATACTTTAGAGTGTGTAGTGTGTACTATAATCATGCCAAGTTTGACGCTTGTACGTATTACTGTTTTTACACTAGAGCACATACAAAAATACGTTAAAAATACGTTTGTAGTATGAGGATCCCCCTATTCATTTGAATTTTTATCTTTTCTTTAATTTCTTAGTTAATGCTTCGTAACATTATAATTATATTCTGTGAAAATTTCAACTGTCTACCTATTATGGTTTGAAAGATACAGCCGTTTAAAGGTTGAACGGACAGACAGATGGACGGATGGACAGACAGACAGCGTAGGCTTAGTAATAGGGTCCCGTTTTTACCCTTTGGGCACGGAACCTTAAAAAATACCCTCTTTGAGCAGTCTTGCAGAAACAGTCCAAATATAAGTCAAGCTCGTGCCTAAAATCTCGGGTTGAATGAAAGAAACACATTTTTCTTTTGGTAAATACATAAAACAAATGTATATTGTGTGTGCATCGCACTTTTTCGCACTCGCGCAGGTTTTTAATTAATTTTGCTAAAACTTCTTCTGTAAAGCAATTATTGATTATTTTCGGGAAAATTAAAGTAATAAACAATAGTAAAAACAACGTATTTACGAATAATTTTACCTCAATAAACATACGTTGTGTTATTTTATAACTCAACGTTTTACGTTTTATATAACTCAACTCAACATATCTGTAGAACACTTTTATATCTACAAATAAAACTGTGTGTTGAGTGTTCATCGGATAGCTGTTATAATATTGTTATTATGTATATATTTAAACTAGCACTAAAAAAATTATAAGCGTGAGAATGGTAGATTTTTTTATTTCTACGCTTGCAACATTACTCTGTGACAGTTTGCCAGCTGTGTAGAGTAGATTGAAAAATAACTCGAAAAGCGTAGTTCTGTCCTTGATGTGTCATCCATTTTACTAATTTTTATTGAACGTGGTGATTGTAACTCGACCAATTCTCTCGACCTGCATAGCCCGTCAATCGATACGTGTAAAAGTTTCCGTTTGAGGGTGCCTGAGAGGCAGGTAGCTATGATTATTGAAATGTTTATGTAATGCAGCATTGTTCGATCGCTGAGTTTGTGTTTGATGTTTGTTTCAGATAACATCGCCGTGTGTCAGTGCGTAGTGTAGTGCGTTTAGTGAAGTGACCGAGAACCCCGGGCGAGGTGACGGTGGACTGTGGTGATGAGTGAGTGAATTGTGCAGTGGATGCGGAGACGCTGTCGCAGCGCTCGCCCTGGCATGGTGCCGGGCAGGTAGCGCGCGCGGGCGGCCTGCGCAGGCCCCACACCAGCAGCCGCGTGAGTTCCCAGCGTCGTCTATGGCCGAACAACACATCACACCGTCGTCGCACTCTGCACTCAGAGAGTCCAGCGGGTGAGATGCCTACCTGTTTCTAACATATCATACTCTGCTGCTCTTTGATCATTCATCAATAGGTTCCTATAGGCCTTATACCCTGCTTAGAATAAGTAGAGCTTTGCATCGGACACCAGAGAATGCGATTGATGCCCATGCTCACCAAATCACACCTAGACAATAGCAGCTGGATATAATTTCATATCATCAACCCTTAAACACCAGTTAGATTGGGGATAGGCCTCCCTTTGGTTTTGCTAATCTCCTCGGAACCATGCCAATTGCATATTTATATTCTGTTATTATTAGTCTGATGTTACAAAAATTCTGGAGTTAGTACCCTTTATGTAAAACCCAATGAGTCTTACTAAAGGGTCCTGTCTAAAACTAATAGAAATCAACTGTTATCTAAAAGTGCAGAAGAGCTTGTTGCAATATGATTCTGCTTATTTAAGTATATTTTTACTCTGGGTCTTGGTTTTATTGTTCTTTGTCTCTGTGTGTGACATGGCATCCTGACAATCAAACTGGAAATCCTTTTGGGAAGCTATGAGTATAAATCACTATTAACTGGCAGTATTTTATCTGAAGTAAACCTACATAGCCAGAAGTTGATAGGTATTGTAGATACTCAGTATGTACTATATTGCAAGGAATTTTGCAAGTATTCATGACCTCATTTCAATTTCTAAGAATGTTTATCTCCATTAAATTTATTAAAAGAGCCTAAATCGAGTTTTGTCAATCCAAATATACTCACTCTGTCAAAGTTTTTTGGTTCCAACAGCTGCAGTAGTTTGTGAGATAATTATTCCTATTAACATCATCATCATCATCAGCCAGAGGATGTCCACTCCTGAATATATATCCTCCCCCTGATTCCGATAGTTCTGACTGCTGCATTAATTTGTACGATTTCTGTTAAACTGTCTCATTCCAAATATCGGGCAAGCTAATTCCAGTACACGCAGTGTGTTTTAGCTCTGACACCTTCAGTAATTTGTACGACTTCTGTTAAACTGTGTCATGCCAATTATCAAGGCCAAACTAATTTTAAAATAGGCAGTTTTTTAGCTCTATCAGCTGCAATGGTTTGTATGAGATCTGGTAAACTATTTCATTGCAATCATTGAGCCCAAACAAATCCCATAAGTCAATTTTTATAGCTCATGCAGTGCCAGTAATTTGTACAAACAGCTTTTTGTATAATCTGTTAAACTGTCTCATTTCCATTATTGGGTTTTTAGGGGATGAGTCACCCTCATCGATGGCACACAGACAACCTTAAAATTCTGATATCTCACATGTAATCCATGGGTGGTGTCAATCAGGTGACAATATACTAGTAGTAGGCTTCGGCTGTGACTAGTGACCACAGGACAAAGTCATGCCATCAAGCGGTGTAGTGCTGTTCCAGGATGTTGTCTGGTTATGTTGCTTCACTGCTGCAAGACTGTCCTGCCATTTAATGCTATGCTGCATGAGGTGACTAGTTGCAAAAAGTAGCAGAATTTAAGGTACGGTGCACCTCTGGCTGTCCGCAGCTAGTAAGGGGCCTGAGTAGTGAGCTAGCCACCCATGCAAGATAGCTCGAGAATCCCTGCGATCTCCAGACTAGTTCCCCTTTGATGTAGTCCAGTGTATGTCTACTGCTCAGCAGCGTGAAGTCTCATTCTACTGCCGTTTTTCTTCTTATTCCCTCAAAAGGTCTGGACTGATAAACCAACATTCATTTTCCTCATGGAGACACAGATAAGAAGTCCGTTTTACCTGTCGTACCCCAACTACCGTTTAACTCTGGATCACAAATATAAGCCTCGAGTTGGTGTGCTTTTTCGTCTGGGAGAAAATCTGTGGTCAGCGTTTCCGTCAACTTCAAGAACCCAGACTCTCTGTCCTATGGGTACTGACTGGTGGATTCAGGAAAAGATAAAATTCTCTATGCCTGTGTCTACCGGTCGCATAGCGGAGGTGAGGAGTCAACCAGGCTCACCGATTACCTAATTGAGGCAGCGGATGCGGCTCAACTAAGTACCCCACTGGCTAATTAGTGTTATTGGGGGACTTTAACAGCCACCACCAAGAGTGGCTATTCCCATACTGGGATACTGACCATGCTGGGAGAAAGATACAAGAGATTGTTCTATTGTTAGATCTCACCCAGCCAAGGAGCTACACGGGTACTGGATGTTTACACACACACACACACACTCGCCTTACTGCTTGTACCTTCTGCTGACAACTGGTCCAGGATCGCTACTGCATGTCGGTTTCTTCATCATCATCATGATCATAATCAGCCTTAACTAGTGCAGTACCATGCTAAACATTGGCCTTTCCCAAGGCATGCCACATTGAGCTGTGCCATGGCAGCCTTATCTTCGCCTTTTCTCTTCCAGCCACTGCTAGCTGCCTTATGTATATTCTTTCTCCATGATAAGTCTTAGGGCGTCTTATGCTATGTTTGCCATTTCTAGAACATGTCTAACCTAACAGATATCGGTTCTGGGACAGATATGACAGGCCCACTGCAACTTCAGCATCCTAATACGCTGAGCTATGTTGGTGATTCTGGTTCTCTGGAGAATAATTTCATCCTGAGAAATTTATTTCAAATCCATTCAGTCTCTTAGAGATACACTGAGCATTGCTCTCTCCATAGCTCGCTGAACAACTTATTACTCCAACTGTGTCTACGTTTCAGCACCGTAAGTCAAGTCATAGAGTTCACTGGTTTAAGACTGCATGGACTGCACACATATAGGTGATGAAAACTGAAAACTGCCCAGGGTGCCAAGCCAAACTATTTTCTTCTCTTGGCCTCACTCTCAAAATAGGTTTTTGCCTAGTTCGAGTGTTTACCCTAGCCTAGGTAAACATACTGTCGAACAATGTCTAGACTAGAGGAAAGCAATTTATGGCAATCGGTCCCAGAGCAACGTGTTCGTTGAACATGGCTTTGGTTATTTACAAGTTCATTGGGGCATCGAAGCATTGGGCAGTAATTCCAGTGCATGTACAAAATCAACACCATCTGCCGCTCTGCACTTCATCCTGGGTCAGACGCTACTGCACTTGCATAAATACAGCGAGAAGCTAAGGCGTCGGCAATAAGAATTAAATCAACAAACCAGTGGAGAGGTACTGGGTCAATACAACCCACTGTAGTATCCTTGACAAAGCAAGGACAATTTTCCCTGATGCATGTCACGGAATGGACAACACATACTTAAATAACAAGAACCATGACCTGGTTACGAAAGAACGCGCCCGAATGGACATCGCGAGTATTAAATACAATGTTTTCATGGACCGAGCATAAAATAACAAGGGAGTTGGATGTTTTTACCACTCTCCAGAGTTTGGAATCACGAAATCGATAACCCTAAATAAGAAATACAACTGCACTGCAGGCTGGTGATGGGTCTTCTGCTAGGAAATGCAACTGCACTGCAGGCTGGTGATGGGTCTTCTGCTAGTGGTAAGAGAGGTACTCGCAACGTACGTCGCAGTGTAATAAACATACATTGAGCCAACGTTTATGTTGATTGATGTTGCGCGAAATGCTACTTACGTGAGACATCAATGTAGTCTCACCAGCAGAGACAGCTCAGAGTTGACAACCACATCGCGCGGCTGGCGCTACTTCGTAGGTACCTCTACTTACCCTAGCAACCCATCATAACTACGAATATCTATTAATAAATTTACTATGCACTATTACACACCATATTACGGTGGTTTCCCTACGAGTCACACCAGATCCTGTCCCAGTGTGACTCGTTGTTTTTTTTTTCCTATTGAGTTTCCACCTTTCTTCTGTGTCTGGAAATTAATGAAAAATCGCATTTCTCTATTTCTGTAACATAACTTTTAATCTCGCACAGCACATGACGTACCTACAAGTGCTCAAAAACAAACACACGTCAGCACTGAATTTTGTGTAACAAGCTACTAAGTTGGTACACGAAATTGTGTGAAATGCTAGTCTGGGGAATGCTCTGCCTGAATTGGTATTCCCCGATAGCAATCGCGAGTGAATCAGTGTCTTCTAGGCAAGCATGCTCCATCGTAGATTCGCATCATCGCTTAACATCAGGCGAGGATGAAAAAACGAATTCTAAAAATTGCAATTTTTCTAGATCAGTCAGACAGCTACAGATTAGTTTGTACTACTTCTGAATATCCACTTCATGTTGGTTATCGAGCTGAAACAAATTTCAGTACAGGCAGGCTTTAAGCCTGGAATTCTAAAGCTCGCTCAGCATATCAAGAACAACTTCTATAAAAAAAAAAAACTAATCACTGGTAACATTATCATCATGGTCTATCTTAGAGCAGCCTGACATAGTTCACATAAAACTATTGCTACACTAGCTAACAAAAGTTTTTTTGATGTCAGATGATCACAGCTTTGTCGTTATCCTGGGTGAAACGCTCCGTAACCGCTGCTTCTAAGTATCTTTAACCGCAGAAAAGATTAGATGGATCTCTCAGAAAAATCGCTTGCCCTAAGGTAGAGTCCTGGTTTCCATACTGTTTAATATCTATACCAACATCAAAATTTACACTCCTCTCACAAATAAATTTTATTATGCAGATGACTGCTCAATTTAAGGCGGTCTTTCAGACAAAAAAGGCTTCACAGAAAAAAATATTAAGACAATATATTCATTTTAAAGCAGTAAAAAAAATATGTGGTAATCTTGATCATATTTCTGAGTGTACCATTAGTTCCAAAACACGTTTCCGATAAATTTTCTCGATAGAAAAAAATCATGAAATAACCTCTAACCTTGAAATTTACCTAAACGCATACAATGTTATCTCGAGTATTAATGAACAAATCTTTACAAAATTTACAAGAATGATGTTAAATATTGTAACAAATAACATCATTAATTTTATTTATTGATTAAAATTCAATTTTTCTATCTATTAATTAATTTAATCATAAATTGGCTCGAACGTGTCGAACGAAACGTCGTGCCGCCGCGGCGCCTTTTCACTTCTCTTTTATTTTTACGCGATGTGACAGAGACCGCTGAGGCGCGCTGCTAGACGGACGTGTGTCGCTTTGTTCCGCTAACCGCTCCAAAATATAATCTCAACTTTATGACACAAAAACACCTTGACGTAAGTTGTAAAGTAAGTACCTACCTTATCTGCAATGTTTTCTTGCATTATAAGTACTAAAAAGGCAGGCGAATGAAAATTACATTTAGTAACGATTTGTTTGTATATATTAGTTTACGAAGGATAATTTCACCACAATCGTCATAGTCCAGTTGGCCGAATGGTTTGACGCAATGGATAAGTTCTCTGTGAGTAAGCTCCGGGTTCAAATCTCATAGTCACCAATAATTTTAATTTTTGTAATTTTTCTTGTTTTTAAAATAATTCGTCATGTTCGTGCGTGCGTGCGTGGGTGTGTGTATGTTTGTGTTTGTATGCATGTGTGTAATTTTCTTTACTCGAAAATGGTAGGGCCGTTATTGACGGGATTTTCACTGTCAGATAGCTGATTCTATGAGGAGAAAAAAAATTGGCATCTTTTTATCATCATCATCATCACCATTTTTTCATTACTTCGCAGGTGAACCCGCAGAGCACAGTTAGTCTACTTTTTTAGGGTCCCGTACCTCAAAAGGATAAAACGGAACCCTTATAAGATCACTTCGTTGTCCGTCTGTCTGTCCGTCTGTCAATACCCTTTTTCTCAAGAACGCGTAAAGGTATCAAGTTGAAATTTATACTAAATACTTGGGCCTACGGTTTCTTTCGGCTGTAAAAAATAAAAGTTGTAAGTCAAAGCAATCAAAAGATATGAACGTTTATGTCGTATATTTTGCGATTTCACAAGGGAATCTAAACCTATAGGGTACTTCCCGTTGACCTAGAATCATGAAATTTGGCAAGAGGCAAGGTCTCATAGCACATATATAGGAATAAATCCGAAAGTTATAAATTTGAAGTTATATCATTTAAAAATAATTATTTTGCTATTACAAACTTACATTTTGTAGTTGGAATGTATGGAATAACCTTATTGTCAACTACAAACTTAAGTTTGTTTTTCAATATTTTAACTTCAGTTAGTTTTTTTTTTGGTCTCGCGCTCTGAGGGTTCCGTCTAACGGAGGAGTGACATAAGTGGAGAGGCATAGTAATAATTTACTTCCAAGTATCGGTGGTCGGTGTACCAGGGCAATATAAGAACAAAGCAGTCTCGAGCATTTGCAGAGGTCACACAAAGTGGACAGTCAGCGACGTTATCATACAAAATAGCTTTCCGTCCAGTTTAATTAGACATTCCAGTTGATACCTTGAGAAGTACGTAATTTACGCGTAAAATTTACAAATTGGTCTCACCCTTACTTCCTTTGGTCAGGCTTCAAGTAAGTACTTAGTACTAAACAGGCAGGCGAATGAAAATTACATTTTGTGACGATTTTTTTGTACATTTATATTATTTTATAGATTAGAAGCATAATTTCACCGCTTGCGTCATAGATCAATTAGAAGAGTGGTTGACGCAATGGATTAGTTCCTGTGACTCAGTAGGCTCCGGGTTCAATTCTCACAATTCCATTTTATTTTTGTTATTTTTATAATGGTTTTGAAATATTTAGTCGTGTGCGTATGTCTGTAATGTTCTTTATAGACTCGAAAACTGCAGGACCGATTTTGATGGGATTTTCACTGTAAGATAGCTGATGTTGAAAAAATTTCGAGCAACTTTTCATCATCATCATCATCACAATTTTTTCATTACTACGCAGGTGAATGCGCACAGTCTACTATAATGGTTAGGAAATCCTAAACAACTTGGGATGGACAGACAGAGACGGATGGGCAGAACGAACTTATATGGGTTCCTTGTAATTCTACGGAACCCTAAAAAGGTGTTACAGTCTTCTTTGAGTATATCTTTCTTCTATATACATATAAAAAGCGATGTATGTATGTTCCCTATGAAGGATGATGATGATGATGATGATATTACGTATAAACTCCAAAATGGCTGAACTGATTTCGATGGGATTTTCACTCTCAGATAGCTGATGTTATAACGAGGGGAAAAAATGCTGCTTTTCATCATCATCGTCATCATCAGCACCAATTTTTAGTTTAGTTTAGTTTGAGCTAGTTTGGTAAGTCGTGATGTTACTTTCTCCAGAAACGGATTAACTGACCTGATCGAGGACTTCGGAGTCTGCAACGGAACTGCTAGACGGATAGAGCTAGAAGTGTCGAGTTTGGGCTCGTTTTATTAGTCGTGATGAGATCTTCTTCCACGAATATTTTGACTGACCTGATCGAGGATTTCGGAGCCAGCTAGTGGAACTGCTAGACGGATAGAGCTAGAAGTGTCGAGTATGGGCTTGTTTCATTAGTTGTGATGAGATCTTCTTCCAGGAATATTTTGACTGACCTGATCGAGGATTTCGGAGCCTGCTAGTGGAACTGCTAGACGGATAGAGCTACAAGTGTCGAGTTTGGGCTTGTTTCATTAGTCGTGATGAGATCTTCTTCCAGGAATATTTTGACTGACCTGATCGAGGACTTTGGAGACTGCTACTGGAACTGCTAGACGGAAAGAGCTAGAAGTGTCGAGTTTGGGCTCGTTTCATTAGTTGTGATGAGATCTTCTTCTAGGAATATTTTGACTGACCTGATCGAGAACTTCGGAGACTGCTACTGGAACTGCTAGACGGAAAGAGCTAGAAGTGTCGAGTTTGGGCTCGTTTCATTAGTCGTGATGAGATCTTCTTCCAGGAATATTTTGACTGACCTGATCGAGGACTTCAGAGACTGCTACTGGAACTGCTAGACGGAAAGAGATAGGAGCGTCGAGTTTGGGATTGTTTCATTAGTTGTGATGAGATCTTCTTCCAGGAATATTTTGACTGACCTGATCGAGGATTTCGGAGACCGCTACTGGAACTGCTAGACGGAAAAAGATAGAAGTGTAGAGTTTGGGCTTGTTTCATTAGTCGTGATGAGATCTTCTTCCAGGAATATTTTGACTGACCTGATCGAGGACTTTGGAGACCGCTACTGGAACTGCTAGACGGAAAGAGATAGAAGTGTAGAGTTTGGGCTCGTTTCATTAGTCGTGAATCGTGATGAGGTTTTCTTATAGGAATATTTTGACTGACCTGATCGAGGACTTCGGAGACTGCTACTGGAACTGCTAGACGGAAAGAGCTAGAAGTGTCAAGTTTGGGCTCGTTTCATTAGTCGTGATGAGATCTTCTTCCAGGAATATTTTGACTGACCTGATCGAAGATTTCGGAGACTGCTACTGGAACTGCTAGATGGAAAGAGATAGGAGCATCGAGTTTGGGATCGTTTCATTAGTTGTGATGAGATCTTCTTCCAGGAATATTTTGACTGACCTGATCAAGGATTTCGGAGACCGCTACTGGAACTGCTAGACGGATAGAGCTAGAAGTGTCAAGTTTGGGCTCGTTTCATTAGTCTTGATGAGGTTTTCTTCCAGGAATATTTTGACTGAGTTGATCGAGGATTTCAGAGCCTGCTACTGGAACTGCTAGACGGAAAGAGATAGTAGCCCAAACTCGACACTTCTAGGTCTTTCCGTCTAGCAGTTCCAGTAGCAGTCTCTGAAGTCCTCGATCAGGTCAGTCAAAATATTCCTGGAAGAAGATCTCATCACGACTAATGAAACGAGCCCAAACTCAACACTTCTAGGTCTTTCCGTCTAGCAGTTCCAGTAGCAGTCCCCGAAATCCTCGATCAGGTCTGTCAAAATATTCATGGAAGAAGATCTCATCACGACTAATGAAACGAGCCCAAACTCGACCATTCTATCTCTATCCGTCTAGCAGTTCCAGTAGCAGTCTCTGAAGTCCTCGATCAGGTCAGTCAAAATATTCCTGGAAGAAGATCTCATCACGACTAATGAAACGAGCCCAAACTCGACACTTCTAGGTCTTTCCGTCTAGCAGTTCCAGTAACAGTCTGAAGTTCTCGATCAGGTCAGTCAAAATATTCCTAGAAGAAGATCTATCACGACTAATGAAACGAGCCCAAACTCGACACTTCTAGGTAAAGAACTGCTAGACGGAAAGCCGTCTAGCAGTTCCAGTAGCAGTCTCTGAAGTCCTCGATCAGGTCAGTCAAAATATTCCTGGAAGAAGATCTCATCACGACTAATGAAACGAGCCCAAACTCGACCATTCTATCTCTATCCGTCTAGCAGTTCCAGTAGTAGTCTCCGAAGTCCTCGATCAGGTCAGTCAAAATATTCCTGGAAGAAGATCTCATCACGACAAATGAAACGAGCCTAAAGTTGACCATTCTATCTCTATCCGTCTAGTAGTTCCAGTAGCAGTCCCCGAAATCCTCGATCAGGTCAGTCAAAATATTCCTGGAAGAAGATCTCATCACGACTAATGAAACGAGCCCAAACTCGACACTTCTAGGTCTTTCCGTCTAGCAGTTCCAGTAGCAGTCCCCGAAATCCTCGATCAGGTCTGTAAAAATATTCCTGGAAGAAGATCTCATCACGACAAATGAAACGAGCCCAAACTCGACCATTCTATCTCTATCCGTCTAGCAGTTCCAGTAGCAGTCCCAGAAATCCTCGATCAGGTCAGTGAAAATATTCCTGGAAGAAGATCTCATCACGACTAATGAAACGAGCCCAAACTCGACCATTCTATCTCTATCCGTCTAGCAGTTCCAGTAGCAGTCCCCGAAATCCTCGATCAGGTCAGTCAAAATATTCCTGGAAGAAGATCTCATCACGACTAATGAAACGAGCCCAAACTCGACACTTCTAGGTCTTTCCGTCTAGCAGTTCCAGTAGCAGTCCCCGAAATCCTCGATCAGGTCTGTCAAAATATTCCTGGAAGAAGATCTCATCACGACAAATGAAACGAGCCCAAACTCGACCATTCTATCTCTATCCGTCTAGCAGTTCCAGTAGCAGTCCCAGAAATCCTCGATCAGGTCAGTGAAAATATTCCTGGAAGAAGATCTCATCACGACTAATGAAACGAGCCCAAACTCGACCATTCTATCTCTATCCGTCTAGCAGTTCCAGTAGTAGTCTCCGAAGTCCTCGATCAGGTCAGTCAAAATATTCCTGGAAGAAGATCTCATCACGACAAATGAAACGAGCCTAAAGTTGACCATTCTATCTCTATCCGTCTAGCAGTTCCAGTAGCAGTCCCCGAAATCCTCGATCAGGTCAGTCAAAATATTCCTGGAAGAAGATCTCATCACGACTAATGAAACGAGCCCAAACTCGACACTTCTAGGTCTTTCCGTCTAGCAGTTCCAGTAGCAGTCCCCGAAATCCTCGATCAGGTCAGTCAAAATATTCCTGGAAGAAGATCTCATCACGACTAATGAAACGAGCCCAAACTCGACACTTCTAGGTCTTTCCGTCTAGCAGTTCCAGTAGCAGTCCCCGAAATCCTCGATCAGGTCTGTAAAAATATTCCTGGAAGAAGATCTCATCACGACAAATGAAACGAGCCCAAACTCGACCATTCTATCTCTATCCGTCTAGCAGTTCCAGTAGCAGTCCCAGAAATCCTCGATCAGGTCAGTGAAAATATTCCTGGAAGAAGATCTCATCACGACTAATGAAACGAGCCCAAACTCGACCATTCTATCTCTATCCGTCTAGCAGTTCCAGTAGCAGTCCCCGAAATCCTCGATCAGGTCAGTCAAAATATTCCTGGAAGAAGATCTCATCACGACTAATGAAACGAGCCCAAACTCGACACTTCTAGGTCTTTCCGTCTAGCAGTTCCAGTAGCAGTCCCCGAAATCCTCGATCAGGTCTGTCAAAATATTCCTGGAAGAAGATCTCATCACGACAAATGAAACGAGCCCAAACTCGACCATTCTATCTCTATCCGTCTAGCAGTTCCAGTAGCAGTCCCAGAAATCCTCGATCAGGTCAGTGAAAATATTCCTGGAAGAAGATCTCATCACGACTAATGAAACGAGCCCAAACTCGACCATTCTATCTCTATCCGTCTAGCAGTTCCAGTAGCAGTCTCTGAAGTCCTCGATCAGGTCAGTCAAAATATTCCTAGAAGAAGATCTCATCACGACTAATGAAACGAGCCCAAACTCGACCATTCTATCTCTATCCGTCTAGCAGTTCCAGTAGCAGTCTCTGAAGTCCTCGATCAGGTCAGTCAAAATATTCCTGGAAGAAGATCTCATCATGACTAATGAAACGAGCCCAAACTCGACACTTCTAGCTCTTTCCGTCTAGCAGTTCCAATAGTAGTCTCCGAAGTCCTCGATCAGGTCAGTCAAAACATTCCCGGAGAAAGATCTCATGATGACTAATGAAACCAGCCCAAACACGACACATCAGGCCTTCCCCGTCTAGCAGTTCCACCAGCAGTCTCCGAATTCCACCATCAGCTCAGTCAAATCATTCCTTGACTAACAATTCTCACTAAGACTAAAAAAACGAGCCCAACCTTGACTTATCTCGCTTTCCCTATTTAGCAGTTTTAGCAGTCTCCGAACTCTACCATCAAGTTAGTAGAATCATACCAGGAGTAAGAATAAACTATAATATAATAGGTAAAATATTTGGTGCAAAAAAGAAACATAAAATATTGAAACGTACGACGAAAGTAAATTTTAATAATTAAAACTAGCAAGTTGGTTTGATTGAATTATGGTTTGTTTGTTCTCCGTCGTCCCGTCGCTGTGTGCGTCTGGCCCGTGCGCGTGTAGTAGTACGACTTTTATACCTATGCATTATGCAAAGGGAGGGTCCCTTTGCATAATGCGTAATGTTATGATAAAAAATTGAGTCCAAAAATATCTACATAGTTCTAGATTTGAACCGGGCATTCGTGGTTTACCAGCGCGGTGCCAGACCACTAGGCCAACAGAGCTGTGCTGTGGACCGACGAAATTACTTGTCTTTAGCTGTGTATAGGTGAAGGTCGTCACGTTTCTGCGAGATTCACGCGGTGCGCCCCGCTGTAGTCGGCCGCCACTGCCTCTGCTTCACCCCCTCAAAAACATAAAAGTCAGCTAGTCACGGCGCCTTAATACCTTTGTGCAAATCAATACAACACTCACACATGCTTTAGAAGACTTGGGGTACTTACTATGAAGAGAACGCTCTAACGCCGAACCTGTTAAAGACTCAGTTCTGCGTCTTTCACCTCGGGGACCACCAGCCAGGCTAAGCGAACATTGAACAGCAAATGGCAGAGCACCAGCAGGTGACCTGCTTTGCAGTGATCCTTGATAAGTTAATTCCCAATAAAAATCACTGTGACATAGCGAAACAATAAATTCGTGTCCAAAATGATTTGCTTTTCCTGTTAACGTCCACAACTTGGGCGCCTCTCAAACACGTACTTTGAATATTAAGGTTGGTGAGATGCTTCTTGGCAGGTAAATACAGTGTAGCATTGTTGCGCCCATGCTAAGCAAGTAGACGTCGCACTTAACGAGACGTGTGGGATAATATCAGATTGCTTCAAGCTTCTTATGCTATAACCATTAGCAAGCCACCCTCTACTTCGCTATAAAACTGGAAACAGGAGTTGGACAGCTGACATTCGTTGTATGACTCGAATCCACCAGACAATCGTCTCAAGAGCCGGGACAGCTCCCTTACATGAACCTCCACACTCACTACCTGAGCGAAACCCATCTCAAATGATGAAGGATAGGCTAGCACCACCATCCGGTTTTGTAGACTCTCTGCAGGGCTGTCACTAAATACTGGGAGAGGACCTTAGAAATTTTTGGATGACCGACACGATGTAAAAGAGAAAGTAGTTTGACGTGAATTTATGTAATACTAGCGACCCGCCCGCCCGGCTTCGCACGGGTGGCATTTACGTGCGAAGCCGGGGCGGGTCGCTAGTTACATAAATAAACCTTCCGTGAAAATGTATCTAACTGATGGTGAAAATCGCATCAAAATCCGTTGCGTGGTTTAGGAGGAGTTAGCGACCATACAGACAGACAGACGCGGAAAGCGACTTTAATTTATACTATGTAGAGATTAATTAAATTTGTGCCATGTTTATCATTATTGTAGTTTGTAAAGAACTGAAGTAAAACCTTAAATTCTGATCACTTGTGCTAGGGTTTTAAATGTGAGATTGTAGCTAGCTAAATAATATACTACAATGAAATTTTATTATTCAGTGATTTACTTACAGTATGCAGATGTCAAAGCTAAAAAAATCTTAGACCGATTATACATATATTTCCTTTCATATTGCTATTTTATTCTTTTATAAGTGTTTGTGTTTGTTTACTACTGGACTTAAATAGACCATCAATAAAATTAACTCAACTATAATTTAATTAGTAAAGTACATAAGTACTTACATGTTTTCCTCAGTTTAAAATTATTGGAGTACATTTTACACATATATAGGTCATTTTATTCAGATCATGTGTAATACAGAATTATGCCTTTCATTTACCAGCCAGAGCCATTTCTTTCGTACTTTTTAAACTTTACTGACCCACGGTCACACTCCATTGTAAATGCCACTCGCGGTTACCCATCCGAGGACTTGGTTCCGGTTGGTTAATTTCTTAATTATGGTGATTTTAAGAACACCTAGTCAAACTACGCCATGTGCGCTACTAAGTGAGTGTTTGTTGTGCAGGTCTTCTCCCAGCAGGGTGGTGGGCGGTCGGTGCTTGCGTCCGGCGCGTCAAGCTAGCCACAGCCGTCGGAACAGACGCAACGTGACGTCACCGCTGCCGCGCTCTACCAGCCGGAACTCTTCTAGCCGCGTGTCGGAGCCCGAGCCGCACGCGCTGCGCCGGAGCTCGCGCCTCGTCAACTCGCTGCCGCGCTCAGACTACTCCATATCCGAACGCTGGTCCTACGGTGCCGACGTTTACGAAACACGCTGCGACACTGCACACCTCAAAGGTGGAGACACCCCCAAACCTTCCACCGCACAAACGAAACGTGGACGCACTTCCTCGCATGACAGGAAAAAACGCAAGACCGGATCGAGCAAACCAGTGTGCGTCGCACATTGCACACGCTCACGGACTTCTCTTAAGCCCACCGAGAGCGCCTGTGAGCCTAAAACGAATACTTTAAACTCGCACACGACTACTTCATCTTTAAACCAGAACCCTACAGCGACCTCAGAACAGACTAACCAGGCAGAAGGCGGCCTTCTGCCATTAGACGAGAGAGACTTCGCGTATTCACCGTTCAGCTCGTCGACAGTCACCGAATTACTGGACTCTGACTATTCTGTGTACAGTCCGAAAACTAGCAGGAAAAAAGGGAAGAAGAGAAAGCGATCGGAACATCGCTCACTGTCGAGTAGAAAGAATAGTTGCCTGCTCAACCTAGAGGAGAAAAAGTTTAAACTAGACGACTACTGCAAACAGTCTGACACCAGCGAACTCAGCGCCAGCAATCAAAGTCATAAAAACGAGACTGAGAAAGAGTGTCCGGCGACCCAAGCGTCGTGCACTTACCTTCTGCGGAACAGGCAACGTGACCTCGGTCCGCGCACATCTACCGCTGTTTGTGAATCTTCAGGTAACTTGCCCTACATACCATTATAACTTAGCTAAATATACACGCCATAACTTATTGACTTATTAAATTAATTCATTATCGTCAGCGGTCGTTACGGCTATCTATTTCAGACTTTGGCATACTTAGCTAATTACCAATACAATAATCAACTGTAAGTCAACAACAAAGAGTGATCCAAACTATTTTGAGATGTTAGAACATATAATGTAAGACTCTTCTCATGGCTTATCAAGTATCGTTATCATGTGTGCCAAATGCAGTATTCATCGTAGATAAAGTGACGGATAACTAATATTTATGTTTGTGTTGCAGCGAGTCCGTCAACGAGCCACGCTGTAAGCGAATCGCTAGCGGAAAGCAGGAGAGCGCCGGAAACCTTCGGCAGGAGCTCGACTCCTCCGCATTTTAGGGATATTCAAGGTAATTAAGCAATTACCGATCATTTATTAATCACTTAACGTTACTTAATAACGTACGGGAAAACGTATCATAACGATCGTGTAATTTGTTTCCACAGAAGCCAGTTCGTCGAAAGTACATAGCTCGGCGAGCAAATTACTGATTGTACCGCGCGACTTACCTTACTTACGTCAAACTAACGCGAGGAGGGTAAGTTAACTTACATGGGCTATTATTATTATATTTTCAGCACAAAAAACGTGCGCTTCGACCACTTGCGGTTCTAACACCGAAATAACGGCTGTTTGTACATCGACGTTGACTGAATGGTGCACACCATTGATCTAATGTAGGACTATATTCTCCATCTAGTCCTATATTACATCAATGGTGTGCACCAAGAAAAACAGCACGAAATTTGGCCACGTAGTACTGTGGTACTTTTACATAAAGCTAACAAACGTGGAACAAATTTTAAAATGTTACCAAATTTAGTTCAACATGATAGCCTTAATAATTTGGTACCATCTTAATTATCTGATGAGGATCAGGAGGTGGATAGTGGAGCAATGGTGTGAATGATACTGAAAGAGCCATCTAGCGAAAAGACGCCAAGCTTCATGCGCGGTGCGATGCATGATGTTTGACGTTTTTCCGCAAGATGGCTGTGTTATTTATTTAGCCATTTAACGAGTAACTTTAGCGTGTTTTTTATTTTACGTTAAGCTTATTATGTTTTAACTACAATTTTACGCTGTAACTCTCAATCTAGTCCTATATAACATCAATGGTGCACACAATCATTAAAAAAACCCGACTGGGACGTCACAAAAATATTGTGCTCAGATTTCATCATTGGTTGAAAACCAGAGAATGAATTATACATGTTTCGTAAAAACATTCGTTGATTCCTTGAAAAGAAGTCTGGTCTGGGTTGTTGAAGACCCTGCACGCACTCCCTATTATTTTGTTTACTAGCTGAGTACCGCGATTTTACACATGTGGAAATATGTCAGGATCCGACCATTTTCCGGGATAAAAAAAATCTGCTGTTGCTGCATGAAACAAACCAACAAACACATTTTCGTATTAATAATATTACTTTGATTAGGCTTTACCTAAATTTGTTTTAAATCAGGTTCCAAATATCAAGTTGAGCCTTTTGTCTCTAATTAAACATTGCTTCCCTAAAGGAAATCGAGTAACGCACCACGCACTGGCAAATTTAATTGTCCGATAACAGTTCTCAGATAATGTTATTTACAATATGTTGATAAAAACAAATTTTGGTCAGTGGATCAGTCTCCTTTGTCAGATCAATTATTTTGATAAATATAATCATATTGTTTTGGCTCAGTCATCGCTATTTTACGATAGCGGTGTATAAGCTGTGGTATGTTTGCAAGTTCGCGCGGCCAGTGTCGAAAGTGTCGCGTCACGGGCTGGACCGGTACCTTGACGTGTGTTCTTGCATTATTATTTAAATGCATGCTCATGCGCTGTCTTTATCGCTCCCTGGTTGTGCATTGTGCTGTGCGTTAGTGTTGTTTGTTGCACTAGTGGTACGTTACCCGGTAAGTGGAGCTGATTAGTTTCGTAGTTAGGTTACGTGAAAGATCCCGACATCTACCTGATGAGTCTAAGGACATAAAAATTATCAGAGACTTTAGTATTGCAATGTTTAAAAATAAAGCACAAAAATGAAATAATAACACCTAATATAGGTAGTAATTAACATGTTAAATATAGATAGTAATTAACATTACAACTAAACTAAAATATGATTTTGACAATATTGTAATATTGCCATAATTTCCTTTTTATCTTTTTAACGTTCAACGTAAAAACTAACAAAAAAAAATATTTATACAAATAAACTCACTTTTGTTTTGTACGCCACAACTGGCAAGGACATGAGATACGACCATGTATGCTACTTTATATGTATTATCTGATGTACTATCATGTTCTGTCAAATAAATAATTTGATTTCCGATTAGGTTCCGTATATGGAAGTCGATTAGCACGACAAAGCCTGAAATCACTTAATCACATTTATGCGGTAAAATACACATAATGGAATACTATACCGATCAATGACGATATAACCACTTGACCGCTCATCCTTTACCCCGCCGTATGCCAAAGGTACAACATTCTCAGCGTAATCTTTTTCGAGAGGTCCAATCCTAGGCGCGAATTGAATAAATGACTTAAGTCTCCAATCACAAGCGCCATATGATCCCCCCCGGGCGATCAAATGGTTATAAATTATCTTTGATGCCGATTGTCACCCGAACAGGGGCGGATCCAGGATTTCATTTTGGGGGGGGGGGGGGGGGGGCATTCTGGATTTCATTTTGGGGGGCCATTCTGACAAGTTTCGAAGGAATCAAATCGAAAAATTGAGTCGAATGTATGGAATTGCTAGGTATTTTGGGGGGGGCATGGCCCCCATGCCCCCCCCCCCCCTTGATCCGCCAATGCACCCGAACTACATGTGCTTGCAAAGATACCAATCGATACGAAAATTAAACAAAGCTATTTAATTAGAGATAATCTCTGAAAGAGTTTTTTTATATACAAAGTATTTTGTAAAATTGTGCTGTACTTCCTGTTAATTTATTAATTTATATTTCCTATCATAAAATTATCTGTATCTGATTAATTATAAATCAGCTGGCCTCACAAAAAACTGTGCAAAGTAAACACGATATGATATGGTAGGTTCCTCGGTCCGAGCTATCTCTTGCAAGTTTGTAACTTATTTAAAAATAAAAAAATCACTAAGTTGGCCTTATAACCGATCGGGCAAGGCATTATCTTTAGAATAACATTGCAAATGTTTATATTTACGTTGTTATTTTTAGGGTTACGTACCTCAAAAGGATAAAACGGAACCCTTATAGGATCACTTCGTTGTCCGTCTATTAAGACCCTTTTTCTCAAAGGGAAAGTTTTCGTAAAGATATCAAGTTGAAATTTACAATGTAGTAAATGAATTTTACTAAATACTTGGGTCTACGGTTTCTTTCGGCTGTAAAAGAATAAAATTTGTAAGTCAACGCAATCAAAAGATATTCACGGTTATGTCGCATATTTTGCGATTTCAGAAGGGAACCAAAACCTATAGGGTACTTCCCGTTGACATAGAATCATGAAATTTGGCAAGAAGTAAGGTCTCATAGCACATATAAAGGAATAAATCTGAAAGTTGATAATTTGAAGTTATATCATATAAAAAATATTGTTTTGCAATTATGTATTGTAGTTATGTATGGAAGAACCTTATTGTGAACAAAATTAAGTTTGTCTTTCAATATTTCAACTTTATTTGTTTTTTTTTGGACTCGCGCTCTGAGGGTTCCGTTGGACGGAACCCTCAGAGCGCAGAGTCATACTCGTACTTGTCCGGTTTTTTTGTTTAGGCGAAGTTTTTTAATAATATAGCGAGATGACTGTGCCGGTAAGCGGGCTCTTAACAAGATTGTTCTGACACAAAACTAGCTGTGGTTAAAACACGTCAATTAACATTCGTTCATGTGCTGGATATATAAGTATCCCTCGCACACACAGACGCTAATAACTCTTTCTCCAAATCTTTTACAGTAGGCTTAGTCCCAGATTTGATAGTTTTCGAAAACTTTTTTCGTTTACGTATTGTTCCATACATTTTAGTAAAGCGCCTCCAGCGGAAACGCGGACGAACCAAAATCGGTAGTAGTCGGCGGTATAGATTGCTTCACTCTAATACGAAAAAAGTTTTCGAATACCTTTCAGCCCAGCAATGTATGGAACAATACATAAACGAAAAAAGTTTTCGAATACTATCAAAACTTGTACTAAGGGTACAGTACAAGTTGTGTATCCTAGTCGCAATTAGCTAATTTATCTTAGTGTGCGTGTGTCCACATCAAAAGTATTTAAAATTATAGATTCAACATTACCAATAAAACCATACTAAACTTGTGACCCAACTTTCAAATTAATGACTATTCACAAAAACTAAAGGTTAACTTCCGGAAGGAAGTCTGCCTGAAATTAGTCGTAATGGTATAGCCTTTACGACTGATTTCTCAAGTTTTTATTATAAACTAGCGGTCCGCCCCGGCTTCGCACGGGTATAGATTATAGCCTACTAGCGACCCGCCCGCCCGGCTTCGCACGGGTGTAACTTACGCGTGAAGCCGGGGCGGTTCGCTTGTTACATATATAAACCTTCCGTGAAAAATTATCTAACTGATGGTGAAAACCGCATTAAAATCCGTTGCGTAGTTTTATAGATCTAAGCATACATAGGGACGGACAGACATCGGGAAGCGACTTTGTTTTATACTATGTAGTGATAAGCACTGGGTTTTGTTATAAACCTTTAGTTTTAATGTTGGTTCACATAATAAGTTTGCGATTATGAGAAAGGGTGGGGTTAAGTCTTTATGGATTAGAAGGGGACTATACATAAATATTTGACTATGCTGTTTAACAATTAAGCCTGCGGGAACTTTGTCTGATTTTATGTTGTTTGTTATGCGTAGAGCATCGCAGCTGCGACGGGTGCGACTCTGGGAGCTTGCTTGACGCGGGGAGCCGGTTCGTCTCAACGCCAGCGCCAGGAGACTGCTTCCAAGAGACAGGTAAACCATCTCTTTTGCTGGCCTAGTCTGCTTCTTCTGACGTACGAAAACAAGACAGACGTAAACCAATTCGAGGAACTATCCTACGTACGACAAAAACAGCGTATTCTTCCCCGATTTGCAAAACTTGATGGAACATCCCTAATGTTTGGAAAGAAATGGGGGAGGCCTTTGCGCAGCAGTGGGATGAGAAAGGCAGCTAGTGATATTAAAAAAGTTGCGGTGCGCATGATTGTCTTACTTAGTAGGTAGAATGCGGTTTTTTATTCTTAAGCTGCATGGTTCCATTACATTGGTTCTTAACTATGTTTGATGAAAATCTGTGCTCGATGATCGTTCGAGTTTTGTGCATCGTCATGTATGATCTGGTTGTGTCAGTAAGGCGAGTGTGTTGTGAGCAGGTGTCGAGCGAGGGCGCGGGCGGGAGCGCGGCGGGCGGACGGCGGGCGCGTGCTCGCGACATGCCGCAGCCGCAACCGGCCTCCACCCGTAGAGACAAACGAGGTACACACTCTTTGATACTAACGCTTTTTTCAGAAACGACGTAGTACGCATAGCGTAAGCGTAGGCGTACGCGTAGACGCTAGTATAAAAGACTTTTTACCCATCTTCAAAAAAAGGCATTCCCATTTTTTTCTTCTTAATTTGTTACCTCAGATCTCCTTCATTTATAAACCGATTTGGAAATTTATCGATCTTGGAAATTTTATAATAGGCTAGATTTTCAGATTAGTCCCATAGAAATTTCATCAAAATCGGTCCAGTGTTTTGTGCAAATAAATAATCTTTATCGTTAGTAGTAGGCCTTTAAAATTAAAATAACTAGACAGAATATGTTCCAAATTCAAGTGTGAAGTTAGTTTTTAAATCGATAATTATTCCGTCAATATTATGTCGGGCCGCAAATTGGGTGTACTAGGTAATTGGAGTAGAATTCTAGGGATAAGTTACCAAAAAAACAAAAAACAGAACAAAAACAAAAAACGGCCAAGTGCGAGTCGGGCTCGCGCACTGAGGGTTCCGTGCCACCACAAAATTCAATAACGAAATTACCAGTTATAACTTGGTATTGAACAGAAACTTGTCACCGACTCGCACTTGGCCATTATTCATTATTTGTTGTTTTACTTTAGAGTGTGTACTACAATCATGCCAAGTTTGACGCTTGTACGTATTACCGTTTTTACATTAGAGCTAATAAAAATACGTTAAAAAAATAAGTTTGTTGTATGGGACACCCCCTTTTGTTTTGACTTTTTTTATTATCTTTTACTTAATCCGCCATAACGCACATATATAAAGTACATATTCGTTGAAAATTTCAACTGGCTATCCATTACGGTTCGAAAGATACAGCCGCTTAAAGGTAGGACAGACAGACGGATATCTTAGGCTTAGATAGGATCCCGTTTTTACCCTTTGGGTACGGAACCCTAAAAAAAAACACGAAATTTACTTAGTCACTATAACTTGACAAATTAAGAGCCAATTTTTCATACAACAGATAATTTCGATTTGATTCCTGGAAATGCATAGCTGACTGTGATTAGCAATGATTGATAACAATAATAAAATTATACATATGTATATAAAATGTAATTGGCATCAAAATAGCTGAATATATTAGCATAACATTGTGTCTTAAACTATATTATAGGTCAATGGTAAAATATGAGAACTTGTCTTCGTACACATAATATGTGATATTTACACATAATATTTGAGATGGTGGCAAAAAATTCTTACTGAGATACTCGCTTGGGGGGTGTGTTGTACATTTCCCCCTGCCAGAATATAACTGAAGCACTCCTTGAAATACCGGAGCGTGGCTCTGGGCTACTGGCACAGTTGCTCCAGCGGAATAGCATAGTCCAAGGAGAAAAATAAATACGTCGAGGTGCATTTTATTAATAACAAACTCCACAACCTGATCTGGATATTTTTTTGATAAATGGTGAGACTCAACTCTGGTCTTTTCCCATCTAAGCTGCAGGATGTACTGTTTGGATTTTATATCTGTGAATTATGTGCTTAGTTTGTAATAAAGCATAAGATCTGAGTATTTTAGAGCCCAAATTTGACAAAACAAAAAAGTCAATAATTTTTATTTCTTGATTTTTTAAATGTTGAAATCGTGTTACCTCTGACACTGCATTGTTGTGACTCAAGGAAAATGTGGCACACAAATGTACAAACAACACGAGCCCTCGTTCTATACAATCACACGCAAAACATTGACCTTGTGAAGCGTTGCATGCATGCTATCTTTGCAAGTGTGCAATCTTATATGATTATTGGGTTTTATAAAGTTTACTGGAGTGAATACATTTACAAAAACAATGCTTACACTTTATAATTCGTATATGTGGTGACGTTCTATGTGTTCGTTCTGACGTCAAAACCTACCGAAGCGCAGTGTTGATTTATTCAAAACATACAGTTTCTCGAAAATCGTTGTTACTGGAAAAGAAGGGAAGAAGGGTTACTCGAAATCTGTAAATCTAGTTTATTCCATTCATTCATCTTTAATACATTGTCCGGAATGAATATTTCATCTGTTTTGACGTGATAGAATAATTAAGGTGTGGTTTTCCCACTTGTAAGCAACGCTTCTTACTACAGATGACCATAAGGCTTAATATATTGTATTAAAGTCGCATTTAGTGGAGCAAAACCATGACGCTTACACACAGACGTGCGTTTCGCTACTTCTATTTTTGAGGTTTTCTCATATTTTTCTAAAAGTATAGCTGTAATGTAAAATGTCCCTTTACGGTTCCTTCCATAGTTATATAATCTGTATATTAAGATATCGTAGACATCATTTAGTAAATGGTATTTGAATGAATCCATAAAAACAGGGAGAAAAGCCCAAAGCAGTGTTACTTTCATATTTTTTTTTCTTTCAAACGAAATGTCCTTAATCGTGTTCAGGTCTTTACGGTTTCCTCTCTAGATAAAACTATAAATTTTGATAAGAAACGAATTTTCATAATTTCAAGCTAAACACAGAAGTAGAAGAAACTAAAACTAGAATGACCAAAATTGCAAAAAATCTAAAATAATGCCATAACAAAAATAAGAGTTCGCATTGTGAGTGTGATAATGTAGAGATCTCCACATAATCAATCAATCAATATTTTATTTAATAATCTTAACCTATTACTTACAAGCATGTTGGTAAACTCGTAGTTAACTTATAAATACTAGCTATGTAGGTAAACAGACATTTGATAAAAACATACCTACATTCACGGAAGATATTTATGTTTGTTGTACCTAGCTAATAAGTATTTGAATCTCTTGACCCATGACGCTGCGCTCACGCGCTCTTTGAATTTAGGTATTTATCGCGGAGTTTGGGTTTTCCTTACGGTCACTGACAGTGGGCGACGTTAATTATTTTCTTTATTTTGCAGGCAAAAGCAGTCTGGGTTCTTGTGCCAGTACTGGAGGTGCGTCCAGCCGGTCCCACCCCCAGACACTAACCACGGTAATCATCGCAATCATTCAATTTACTTGCAATCTGTCTAAAGCTCAATTCAAGTAGCTTCCTTAAAGGATTCAAGCAAGTCTTCAGAGACTACACTCGAACACTAAACCCAATGGTTTGTTTTTGGTTTTAATATATTGTGCTTCATTGAAACTCATTTTATTTGTTGGGACATCTATAAACATCCATATTGGTAGATATTTTTTCGGGTCGTTTCACTAACAGGATTTACTCGTTATTTCGACGATAATATCGTTTTATAATCAAGGTGCCACCTATGGCATAAAAACTCCTTTGTTAAACTCATTAGGCCTGTTTTAGAAAAACGTTGCAAAGTTTCGTTTTCGTAACAAATTTCGTCACAGTGAAGTTGAAAAAGCACTAATTCACATCTTAGATTCAAATGATCAAATGTTTGCAAAGTTAGTTTTCTTGATTACATAATGTTGCTAAGTGAATGTGCGGTGTTTCCAGGGTGCTGTGGCATCCACATCGTCAACGCCGCCAGTGTCCGCAGCCGCATCGATGCCTGACAACGCGTCCAGCGAGGCCAAGCCTAAAACCAAGGGTAAATTGAACTTTTCTTAATGCTATATAATTTTCCGCCAACTCGCCCGATGCAAGTGTTTAAATAGCCGAACTTGAAGCACGTATTTAGTGTTTATTGATAATTTTATTTAACTATTAACTTTTTAATATATTGCGCGTTTTTTTATCAATATTGCCAAGACAGACCATTCGAAGACTGAAATCCTTATGTATGAACGAAATACAACATTCCTAGTCCGTTCTTAGAATAGGCTATCGGACAGGTGTTTGATGGGTCAACAATAGCAGGCTTAGTGAAAAATATAATAACATTTAAACACTTACTGAAGAAACTATTTAAATCGGTTAATAAAGTTCTGAGATATAAGCGTTTAAAGTTTTTGTTTAAATAAGGAAGGGATGCTCTGTCTCTTTCTTGCATGTACCTACTTACATGTGACGTCATACGTGAGTATAGTGGGCTCTCTGTCTAGCAAGATATAAATGCTTAATTTTGAACTCATTTCAATATTTTTTCGGTGTTTGACTCTACCGCTCTACGGTTTGTTCGGTCAGCTTTTTATAAGATTAAAAAAAAAACTGGTAGCCTATGGTTGCATCGTGACATTATCTGCAATTTTAGGCGTAAAATATACACGAAGAGTTGAAATGTTTAGGTTACAACACTGGCGTATCCAATAAAATTCATGGCCAGCTTTATCGCTCGATACTTTTGTTATCTAAATCAGAAGTATGCATATAGCTGAATGCATACAGTTATAGGAATGAAAAGTGCTCCGCTGACGTCATATCATAGAAATAAATGTGTGTAATTATGTAAAATCAAATTTTTCTCATGCCTAGAGATTTATAATAGTCAATCACATTCTCAAATGTTATGTATTAAATTTGACGTCGAGTGTGTAATAAACTTCTGATATGGTTTACATAGTTATAGCAACAGACCAGACAATTACCACAATAACGTGACTTTATTTTTATTTCATAGATTTTGAAATCTATTTACAATCAATGCTTCAGCTGTATTGTCGTAATTTGGTGCAGAATCATCATCAACCGCCTTGAATGACCCACTGCAGGGTATATGCTTCCCTCTGTTTCTGCAATTCTCGTCGTTCATTCAGTTTCAGGGATCCATACCCAAAGGGGTCTCTATTACTACGATAAGCCTACGCTGTATGGCTGTCCTACCTCTTAACGGCTCTATCTTTTGGACCATAATAGATAGCCAGTTGAAATTTTCACAGAAAATGTAATGTTACGGGCGTTACGACGGATCAATAAAAAAATATTAATAATGACAAAGTAACTAATTGTGAATTGTGTGTTATAGTGAAAATATTGCAATTACTGAAGTTTAATAAAAATTGCTTTCTATTTTTTTCTTACAAAACCATCAGAATGCTTCTTCATAAAAGCCATATGTTTTTGCATAATTTTGTATGTATAGGTCATTTTTTGACTTCAAAGTGCTTTTGAGCAGTGAATAAATTGACGGAGACGGCTTATTATATTAAAGGCTCGTGAAAATAAGCCAACATCAATTAAATTTATATAGATTATGAATAAATAACACAGAATTGATAAATATTGTTTATTTGTTCAATTTAATACTTATAAAACAACTGCATTGAATGATAAGTTAAGTAAAAACACCTTGCGCAGAAATATAGAAACTAGAAGAATAAAAAAAATACTACATAGAATTATACGATTATTTACGGGATATTAACCGCTCATGTTATTTTTTGTATCGGGAGCTCATTCCACAACCTTACCACGGTAAATATCTCGTAAATAATCATATAACTTTAGTGAACAACCGTGATAGTTTAAAACAGTGTTATACTACATAGAAATCTCTCTTCCTACCAGCTGTGTGCAATATTCTACTTTCCACACGATTTTCTGCCCTGTAACAGACTATTTTCGAGCAATACTTATTTTTTTATGTACCGCGTTTTTGTCTTTGCTCTAGCTGGTGTAAAAACGGCAATACGCACAAGCGTCAAACTTTGTGTGATTACAGTACACACTGTAAATAATAAATGCCATCCAAGTGAGAGGCGAGCCGACCCAAAATCCCGAACTAAATTAAAGAAAACACATTTTTTGGATCGGAACTCGGTGCGTGAGTCTGACTCACTTCGCAGGTGTTTATTAGTTATACAAAATCCTGCTGCTATATACGATTTAATTTTATCCTTCGACCTGTTTAGCGTCGTCGTCAGCGGAAGAATGCGCGAGTGGCGGCGCAGGCGCAGCGGCGGCGGCGGCAGCCAGCAGCGCAGCCGCGGCCGAAGAGTCTTCCTCCGAGGAGGGCGAAGTAGGCCGCTTGCAAGCTCTTCTGGAGGCGCGTGGTCTACCGCCGCACTTACTAGGGGCTCTCGGCCCAAGGATGCAGCATCTGCTGCACAGGACTGTCACTGCTAACTCAGGTACACAAATTAGTGCAGGCCAACTCCAACATATATATGGCTCTTATGGAGTACCACCACTCGCTCCGACTCGTCTCACTTCAGATCAGTGTCGGTTTTCCGCGCGTGTTGGTTGGCATTGGCACGCATTGGCTCATTGGTTGAGCCAAGACCAATGTGTAGACAGTTACACTTGCCTTGTATTAATTTGCCTACACTTGCGTTGGCTGAGGCGTGACGAGCTATGGCTATTTATGTCTTTTGTATGTGTTATCTTAACCTGGTTTTCACCATACAGCTGCATCGAAGGCAGCCCAGCTGCTCGCCGGGCTGCAGGCGACAGGCGACGAGGGCCAACAGCTGCAGGCTGTCATAGAGATGTGCCAGCTACTAGTGATGGGCAACGAGGACACGCTCGCCGGCTTCCCTGTGAGGCAGGTCGTGCCAGCGCTCGTCAACTTGCTCGCCGCTGAACATAACTTTGACATGGTAAGCTATTGTGACAGGATTTTTTGTCTAATTTGTAATTGCTTGTTCAGCAAGCAGTATCCTCACCGCTAAAATCTCTGAAGGGTTTGATAGCTCAAAGTGATATAATAAAAAAATAGGGTCACAGTCACTGACCTCTTCGACCAAAGAACCTAGAGGTTTTGAAAGACCCGCTGTTCGCCACGCTCACGTCTCTGACTCAGTTGTGCCATCTCTTCTTTAACTGACCCTTATAATTATTGTCTTACAGATGAACCACGCGTGTCGCGCTCTAACATACATGCTGGAGGCTTTGCCCCGCAGCAGCGGCGCAGTGGCGCTGGCAGTGCCCGCCTTCCTTGACAAACTACAAGCCATCACGTGCATGGATGTTGCGGAGCAGAGTCTCACAGCTTTGGATATGCTCTCGCGGCGGCACTCTAAGGCTATTCTGCAAGCAGTGAGTTTTTATGATATAAATAAGTAAACACGAACAAGTCGTCCGCCCAATGACGAACACACTGCTTGCTTTCTGTGCTCAACTCCCTGAGCTGAAGTATTGTATCGCTCTGTTCATTAGAAACATTACTTTCCAGTCTGTAACAGGGTAAACAGCGCACTACTCCTTGGCGGTTGAATAACTTGGAAACTTGTATTCACTTTGAAGGAAGGCTTCATCATACTAATATTATAAATAATACTAGTTACTACTAATATTATGTAAATGTGTGTTTGTTCCTCTTTCATACAACAATAGAGCAACGGATTGATGTGATTTTTTTTTATAAAGATGGTAGGAGGTCGAATAGACAGGAGACTTTTTGTCCTGGAAAATGTACAGTTCTTGTCCACTGTCCAATGTCCATGCGAGTGAAACCGCGGGGCGTAGCTAGTAAGTAAATAAGGAAAGAAATCGAAACATTTGTTTTTTGTTCCAGCGTGGTGTATCTGCCTGCCTGACATACCTGGATTTCTTCTCGATAAACGCGCAACGCGCTGCGTTATCCATCACTGCCAACTGCTGCCAGAACCTCACTCCGGACGAGTTCCATCTCGTGAGGGACTCGCTGCAACTACTAGCTAATAGGTAAACAAATAAGTCCACAATAAAAATTAACTTTGAAAAGTCTTTGCATCTGTGTAATTTTTGTTGTACCATTCTCTGAATTACTTCTGATTAAAATAGGGCTTATTAAATCAAATGAAAATATTACTCTGCAGTGGCAGTACCGTTCTTTATCGATCGACAAATTCGATAAAATGCCATATAATCAATCACAAATGGCATTTTATCGAATTTGTCGATTTCAACTGTCAAATTTGCTGATCGATAAAGAACGATACTTTCACTGCTGGTTCGACATAATTATGTTACCAACATTCTTGTCTGTATTTGTCTGCTACAACATTTAACATCCAAATTGAATTAAAATTACAAATAGCCTGAGATCAGAAGCATTTATTAATTAACACCTAAACTAAAATCAATACATAAAACTACACTAACTGAGATTAGTTGGAACATTCCATTCTTTGTTGTCATTCCTAAATATGTACTGGGCCAGCATGGTAGATTTGGCCCCATAGCCTGAGTCCTAGCAGTACATGATAGGCTGAAATGATGATGGTTCCTAAATATTGAAAGTCTCAAGTCATACCTACCCTTCCATCGTTTCAGACTGACACAACAGGACAAGAAGTCGGTGGAGTGTGTTTGTCTCGCGTTCTCCCGACTAGTGGACAGTTTCCAGCACGACCCGGCGCGGCTGCAAGAGATCGCCACTCCGGAACTGCTCACCAATCTTCAGCAATTGGTGAGGATATTTTCGACCACAGCGGCACTAGACATTTCGTCGTAGTCTGTTAATTTTATGTTTTGTAGCGATGATAGCTTAGTGGTTGGTGAATTCAAACTCCAAACTGCAGTGTGTGGGTTCAAATCCCAACAATGGCTGGCTGGCTACCACCCTCAAGTTGAATATCTTTTGCCAAGCAGCCTCCCTAGAGAGCCAGTTCCCATTCCAGGCTAGGCGGGCTTACCATCTTCGACCGCACTGTTACTTAATGTCAGGAGAGAGTTGTGCTCTAACCCACGGCCAGATATTTAAAAAAATCCTGTAAAAAGAACTTTTATGTCAATATGTCAGGCTACTGTAGTCATCTTTGCGGACAACTTTTACTGTGTGAACAGCCCAGCTATGCAATAAAAAATATTAGCTGTTCATTTTGTTGATTGTGAATGACATTTTCAATGGAACAGCTGTTTTTACTCTATTTTAGGATTGGTTTTATAGTAAAAGTTGTTTATAATTATGAGTAGAATGAGCTTTTTGCCGCTTTCTATACCATATCTGTGTAACCCTGTATCTAAGTCCAAAACACTGATATTCGTATTGTTTTGTCAGCTTGTAGTCCAACCGCCGCTGATATCGGGTGGTACTTTCATCACCGTGCTGCGACTGCTCTGGGTGATGTGCGCCGCGTGCCCGCAGCTGGCCCTGGCGCTACATCAGCGCTCCATCGCTGATACCTTACTGTGTCTACTCACTGGATCCACGCTGCACCAGGAGGTATGTGCCTACTTGGTCATTGACTGCAGCCAGTTGACGCAAAAAGGGCATATGGATGGCCTAGTTGCGAAAAACGCCCGCACCACAAAATTTAAGCCAGTATCACTGATAGGTCGTTCATCGCACCTTTTTGCTTAAGCCAGCTGATCGATTAGCCACCCAGTGTTTCTGAACAAGGCCAGCCATATGCTGATCCTAGCACAGATTCCTAGATACTAGTAGCCTTTGGTGACCATAGGATTGTTGTGCGGTGATGTGCAACGCTTCTGCTCTCGCTTGCTGCTGCGTTTGTGTGTTTGGCTTAACTAGCTGCGCCCGCTGTTTCACCCGCGTGAACAATGTGGAAAAATATTTATAAGTTTTATTATAGGCAGGACCTAAAGTATATATATATGGTACACCAAATTTCGTCAAAATCCTAGTTGAGCAATACACCTAAAAACTAAAAAAAAAAATCCGCTCCCTGCAAATAACGTTGCTTATAAGTACGCCATGCAAACTATACTGAACACACTTTGCGGGAAAGTGACAAGGCATCCCTGCCTAATTCGAGCAAAAATTTTGAACTCTAATATTACAGAACTTTATTAGCCGATTTAAATAATTTGTTCAGTATATGTATAACATTTAATTATATTTTCACTAAGCCTGTTAATTTTAACAAATCAAATACTAGCCCGATAGTCTAATAATTGTTATTTGTTGTATGTACAGCAAGTGGAACTGCTGCCGCGACTGCCCCAAGAGCTATATGAAATAACGTGTCTAATCGGCGAGTTGATGCCCCGTCTGCCGACGGACGGCATCTTCGCGGTGGACGCTCATTTGGACAGGCCGTGGTCGGCTTCCACCGACCGTGCTGCCGCCACTTGGCAGTGGCGGGATGATAGAGGTTAATACTGTACCATCGTACCATGTCATGAAATTTGAAAATTTTAATGTGGGTAGTGCGGTATCCAAATCTTGTATAATTATGTTCAAAACCGCACATTTTACAATCCACGGCCTAGATTTTTCCGGGATATAAAATAGAAATAGTTCTCAATTTTGTTTGTTACTGATATCTTGGCCAATACGCATTTTAAAGTTTCTTGATAAAAAGGCTATATATCAAGGGTATCGGCAAACGTAGAGTAGGACGCCCTGCAGCCAGGTGGAGCGACGATCTGGGAAAGGCAGCTGGTGGCAAGTGGATGCGAAAAACAATAAATTGTGCCTTGTGGCATTCTTTAGGAGAGGCCTACGTCCAGCAGTTGACGAATATCACATAGGCTGATGATGATGAAGATATTGGTAAAAACATAATATATTTTTACAAAAGAATTAACAACCGACTTCACAGAAACGGGATTCATCCTTAGAACTGGAATATTTTCATCAAATTTAAATGGAATCATCATTTAGTTTAGAAAGCCAATTCGAATTAGCCTAATACAATAGGATCCACGATATTACGTATCATACACACAAAAAAACATGGATTTGAGAACCTTCTTTTTGGAATTCGGTTAAAAATGTATCATACATCAACTTTATTTATTATCATATTTAATTTGTAGGTGTGTGGCGTTCTTACTCGTGGGTAGAAAGTCGCGCGCTGGAAGCGGCCGCCGCGGCCGGTGAAGAGGAAGTGTGTCTCACCACGCTCGGCCGCTCGTACACAGTAGACCTGACTGCGATGCAGCAGCTGAACGACCACACCGGCACCGCGCGCTCGGTACAACGCCTCGCGCCGGCGCCCACTAACGCCGATCAAGCTAATGCTAATGCTGCTTCGCCAGGTAACTCGCCATTCTAACTGCAATAAGCAATAATAAAGTTTCGTTTTTACACACATTACAATTTGTCTATCAAAGATCGAAGATGACCCCTCATATCCACGCATTGTAGCCAGAATTTTTCTCTCATGTCCTTGCAGTGCAACCATAAGTTTACTTTTCATGTGCGCATTTCGTGTTCGCATTGTAGCCAGAAGCAAATCCCTCATGTCATCGCTTTGCAGCCACAAGTTCATCACTCATGTTATGATATTACATCTGGAAGGTTACCACTTATATCCTCGCCTCACAGCCAGGAATGTACCTGTCATGTTTTCGAATTACCGTCAGAAGTTTACTACTCATATCCCGAATTACATGTTTGCATGCACGTCGCGGCACAATTTCATCGACTCACACAGTTTGTATACGTCTGTCTCATTTTCTTACGACAGAAAGAGTCGAGTTTGGTGCTAGTTTTCGTACGACAGAAGGAGTCGATAAAGTTTGATGCGGCGTGCTTACTAGCCCTGCAGAATTTGATGCTACACTGTGCTTTGCGACGCCGCTGCAGCATTTATATATATGTATTATATTTATATATAATACAAATTCTACAAACAAAGTTCACAACCAACACGCTATGAGGCACCTGTCATTACTCTTCGCTCTAAGCTACGAGTATGCATTCCTATCCATAAAGCACCACATTGCAACGCTGATTAGCGACGCGGAAGTTTGCAATATATGGTATGCGCGCATATATTGCTAAGCGTGACTACAGCTTAGAAGGAAATCAAGCCCTGCAATCATAGTTTTTTTTACTTAGATCCGCGCATCGCGATGGTTCGTAGCAACGGTTCGCTAGTGCGCGCGCTGTTAGCTGTACTCCACGAAGTGTACTGGAGCTCGGCGGGCGGCGCGGTGCGCTCGCAGGCGCTCAAGGCCATCCTACGATGCGTCTACTACGCGGACGCGCCATTACTCAGACAAGTGCTCAAGATGCAGGTATGTCACTAGTAATACACTCAACCGTGTGCTCGTGCATGTTCTTACCAGTACTACACGAGGTGTATTGAAGTTTAGCGGACACACACAAAGAACGTCTTTTGACGACTCCTCTGGTCGATATTAATACTAATAGACTTAACTTTTGTCATATCCAACGCCAATATATGTTTATATCAACCCTTTGTAAGGCTACCTGTCTTTTGAAGGCAACAAGCTTTATTTTGAACTGTTGTCCTAAGTGCGCGCGGTTAGGACAACAGTTCAAAATAAAGATTATTGCCTTTAAAAGGCAGGTAGCTTGTGTGGAATGCACCCATTGATTTCCTCATAGTTTTTCTTAGTTTGATAAATCTTCTGGTATTTTCCGTTCAAGCCTTTACATTAATTTCTTTGCTAGTTTATTTGGGCGACTCTTCAGTCGTTTTAGATAAGTTAAATAAGGTAGGTTTTGCGCGATAGAATCCGGAACGTGGATATTCGCCAAAGAACCAGAGTCACCGACATAGCTGTTGAAATTTGCAACTTGAAGTGGCAATGGGCAGGCCACATCGCTCGAAGAACCGATAACCGATGGGGAAGAAATGTTCTTGAGTGGAGACCGCGAACCGGAAGACGCAGCGTAGGTAGGCCTCCCACTCGATGGACCGACGACATTGTGAGAGTCGCGGGCATCCAGTGGATGCAAAAGGCAGACTGTCGTTCAGTGTGGAGGTTAAAGGGGGAGGCCTATGTTCAGCGGTGGACGTCTTCTGGCTGATGATGACGATGATGATAAAATAAGGTAAAAAAATATAATAGAATTACAAATTGCAGTAGGTGCAAATAAAATTATAAATGGTTCTACTTGTGACAGGTGATATCGTCCCATATCGCGGGCATGATGGCTTCAACGGACCTGCGCATCGTGGTGGGCTCGCTCCAACTAGCCGAGATCCTGATGCAGCGGCTGCCCGAGGAGATGGCGGTGCAGTTCCGGCGCGAGGGCGTGCTATACCAGGTCGCGCAGCTGGCGGAGCGAGTGCCCGCACCACAGCCCGCCACGAATAAGCTCAAGGTACTTAGCATACTTTTGTATCCCGTTGAGATTTTTTATTGATAAAAATTTAGCAAAGTTCCTTAATTTAAGTATTGTATGTCAGTAGTGTAAATATGGCGGTTCTGGCTCACAGCTGGAAAACAAATTTTTCTATACAAAATGTATGGGGATAGTGTATTACCAACCGCAAAATAGCCTTATTTTGGCATATTTTGGTAATTTATCGTGACGTCACACACACATGTTGTATGGTGCTCCGTTGAGTGCTGAGGCTTCGCCCTGGGGCAGTATGGGCCATGCCTTTGCCGCCGCCGCGGGCTTAGACGCGGTAGGCATACGGGGGGGCAGTATGGGCTCCCTCGGGCTACGCCTTCGCCGGGGCAGTATGGGCTCCCTCGGGCCGGGGCAGTATGGGCCCCCCTCGGGCTACGCCTTCGCCGGGGGCAGTATGGGCCCCCTCGGGCCGGGGCAGTATGGGCTCCCTCGGGCTCGCCGGGGCAGTATGGGCTCCCTCGGGCCGGGGCAGTATGGACCCCCCCCCCCCCCCTCAGGCTACGCCTTCGCCGCCGCCGCGGGCTTAGACGCGGTTGGCATACGGGGCAGTATGCTCGTCGCCAGCGTTGTTTTGTTAGCAAGACGTTTTATGTACTTAGAGGTGATATTACTAAGTAAATATCTATCGACTAACTGAGCGCAGGATGTAGCGATGATAAGGGTATTTAGGTCATTGTATAGGGTTACACGTGTAGAGTGCTCTATGTAGATAGGAGGTTATTATACAGGGTTATGCATATAGAATGTTGAAAGGAGGTATAGTCGTGCATTTTGGTATGATACTTAGACATTCTATGTATAGATAACATTTAGCATTAGGTGTCTATATATATAACTAGACTCGATTAGCACAAGAGATAGCATAGCGAGAGAAAGAGAGAGAGAGAGAGAGACAGATATGTATACCTATACCCAGCGGTGGTGGGGTAAAGAAAGTTAATGATGATGATGATATTAAGCAACTAACTATGAGCATGAGCAGGATGTTATTGCGAGATAACGTGTTTATAAAACGTTCTCAATGATAACTTTGACAACTTTGTTTCACCTGTGGTTTGGCATAGTTGATTATTACAAAGTCTGACAATTCTGAGAATCTGGAAATTCTAGCATATTCTTTACCACATTATGTAATAATGTAATATAATTAGTCAGTAACCTACTTAAAGGAATTAAATAAAAATGCTTCATTAATCAATCTTATTATCTTTATTAATCCAACTCGTCTCATTCATACCCAACCACTTAACTAAAACTTTCTTTCCTTTTTTCTTCAACACTTTCTCCACTAGATAAATGTCAGGATATTTAGCTTTTTGTAGTTCTTGCTCGTAGAATCCTCCAAAGACAGGTTCATTTCTTCCATCTTGTAATTGATATGTAATCGGATTGGTAGTGTTCACTTTCACTATTTTGAATATTTCTGTACTCCAATTGCCAGTGTATCCTTTAGCAAAAGCATTTTTATATTTACTAATACGTACATAATCACCAAATCTAAATTTGGATTTCGGTTTTGTTTTAATATGATTGTAAACAGTAGATAAGAGAACATTAGCATTGGTATGAGTCACGCTCGCTGGGGAAGCCTTGATAGCACGATGTACTGTATTATTATATTTATGCATTATATATGTCAGCTCCGAGTCAATCCACTGATAAGAACCTTTGTAGGAAAATTGTTTCCAAAGCCAATTTTTTATTGTTCTTATGAATCTTTCAGCGATAGACGCCTTCATTATGCTAAATGTAGAGTAATGGTTTATCTTGAAACGTTTCATCAGAGTCTTGAATTTCTCATTGAAAAACTCTCGCCCATCATCAGATTGTATGTTTGCCGGCTTCCGCTTTAGATTATTATTGAGTATTGTTGACATAGCATGGCTCGTATTGTCAGCTGATTTACTTTTCATCGGTTGAGCCCAAGCGTATTTTGAGAAAGTATCGATACACACTAGTATGTACTTATATCCTTTATTATATCTCGAATACTTTTGCATATCAATCAAATCTATTTGCCAGGTGTCATCAAAACCTTTTTGAATAAAACGTCTGCGAGGGAAATTTTTTCATGCATTCTTATGCAACTCCTGAACAACTTGCCATTTACTCATGTTTTAGGGCAATGCTGGTGATGATGATGATGATGATGATGGTAGTTTCTTCTTTTTAATCAATTTAGATGTTGGAGGATTGGTGATAGCAGCTGCAGCAGCAGCACCAGTAGTAGTGGTAGTAGTACTCTCGAGCATAGGAGTATTGAGAATAACAGGTTTAAGTTTAGTATTTTTAAGCTGATCTTGAATATCATTTAGAAGACGTGTGTTATTTTTAATCCTTGACAAACAATAATTTATATTTTCTTCCAACTGCTTTTTATTGACTACATCAGTTTTTAAGAAACCATCTCGAACATTTCTTAAGATGCGATTTTCACAGTCCACAATATTTTTATACGCTTTAACGACTTGATAATTATTATTATTCTTTTGGGAATATAATGATGAAGAAGAGTGATTATTATTATTTTTATCAGTGTGTGATAAATGACGTCCAAACTTATTGATTGTCATTTTAATTATAAGTTTATTATCTAATGAGACGTGCTAATAAGGTTGAAGATGGTGGTTTAATAATTTTAGCTTCACTCAATTCTTCTATTATAGCTAAAATTTCATTCCCATGGTCACTGTTTCCAACGTCTTGTGAAGCTAGCAGCAGTCGTAGTCTATCAATGAGTTCATTAGGATCATCCCAATACATAACTTCCGTGTTGGGATAGTATTTTTTCATACATAAATGCCTTGAGGATGGAGCTGTAGTAGCAGTAGTAGTGTTAGAATGTAAACCACTTCCGCTAACATTTTTAGTTGTAGGTATATATGGTTTTATGTATGTGAGGTACTTTAGGCTTTTATCACCTTGTATCTGCCCCAGAGAAGAATAGTTACGTTTGTGAGCATTTGTCATTTGCACAATTTTATTATAGTTATCAACATCCGTATGTTGTATGATAGTACTGTTAGGTTCTTTCTTGAATAAAAGCTCACATAATCCAGGTGTGTAACTATAATCTATATGTTTTATAGTAAGAGTGTATCTGTTGAACTTTATTACACTATCACCAATACTGTATCCAGTTGAAGTTAGATTAACACCGTATGGTACTTTTTTAATCTGATTAATAACCAAATTATCTGTATAGCGACGTACATAATCAGGCATGTTTTGATTACGATCTACTGTTGCTGCTGTTGTAGAAGCATCTTGGAAGCTTTCATTTGATGTATTATCATCATCATCATCATAATTATTATCATCATCATCATCATCATCATCATTACTAGTACTTTCAGTAAGATAACTTTGAGACTCTCGATTACGTAATGTTTGATTTAAAGCAGTACGCTTCTTAATTTTCTTCTTATAATTTTCCCCACTGTTTACATCTTGTGCAACAGCCGCAGCGGTATTGTTTTTTATTGTCTGACTCAGTATATCAGTCAAAGGTTGCGTGATTGGTTTAAAGGTTTCATTCAACGTGTATGTCAACTCGGCCTTATCAGTATTCAGAGATTTAATTTTCTTTTTAACAGAATCCACTGCTTTAATTAATTTCCGCTTAATTTTTTTATCACCAAAGATCTGTGATGCTGGAGAGTTCATGGTGGAGTGTTGTTAATGTATAGCTACAACGCTATTTAACAGTTATAAACTAATGTAGTCATCAAAACCCTTACGATAACGACCCTTATGAATCTCTGCGGCTTTATCAATCACCATAAAACTATATCGATTTTCCCAGCACATGCGACATATTGTAAGAAAAGTATCCCACGGCATGTCAGTGTTTACATGATCATCATATACATGTTTAAGATTCAAATCATCCTGTTTGAAGAGTACGATAAAGTTTGCATTATCACGCACCAACTGTTTAGGTATTTTGCTATAGGTTTGACATAGATAAAAGCAATCTAATCCTTTGTGTCTACCCATAGAGAAATGTAAACGTATAGACTCTTGATCCTCCATCATCATTGATACATCATCAAAAATCACAACACTATTATTTCTTGTTTCTTCCAACGATGTAACTTCACTTTTTTCGGAGAAAGTGAAAAAATTTATAGCTGGTACTCTATTGAATACTTCATCCAAAAACAGATACTTTGGCTGGTTTAAAGATTTCGAATACAAGTAGACATTTTGAAATTTCAATCCATTCACATCTAGTAGTAGAGTGAGTAGTAGATTAGTTTTACCACAACCTGACGGTCCACATATTAAACATCTTATACTATTAGGTAGTAGTGCTCCATGTTTGGTGCCACGACCATCATTAGTATTATTATTATCAATAATATTCCAATTTTTTACTGATAAACACGTGTTTTGCTTTCTAAACTTCATTTTGATTAGACAAGCATCACTAGATGTATGTATATCTTAAATAAAATTTAAAATGATTGTACAAAATGAGAAAGTTTCCACTCATCATCATCAAACACGTCTCAAGAGGAAGAGGGGTGCAGGTTTAATTAATAAAATAATTAATAATTTACCTTTTGAATTGCACATACCAGGTTACAATTATTGCGGACCTGGAACGAAATTGCAAAAACGATTGAATCGAGGTGATGTAGGTATCAACCCTCTGGATGAAGCGTGTAAATCACACGACATTGCATACGCTCAAAATTCATCCTTACACCATAGACATAGAGCAGACTTAGAATTAGCGTCAGTCGCAAAGAAGCGGTGGGAGGAGTCACCCATCTTATCTGAAAAATTAGCAGCACTCGGCGTTAATAAAATAATGAAGTTCAAAGTGAAACGTGGTATGGGCATGCCCATCTCGAAGGTCATCTCAGCCACCCGCAAAGCTTTGAAATCTTTCTCAACAAATGGAAAACAAAGAAAAATTATGAATCATGATACACTGCTGCATGCTGCAGTAAAAGCAGCCAAAAAAAGTGTTAAAAATAAACATATCAAAAAACCTAGAGTGATACGTTTACCGAAAAGAGGTGGGTTTCTACCTTTAATACCAATATTGGGAGCTTTAGCAGCTGCTGGATCGTTGGCAGGAGGTGTCACAACTGCTGCTAAAAACATTTATGAGATGATCAATAAGAAGAGGGACCCCATTCGAGCTAGTATACCAGTGGCTGTAGGCAGAGGAATGTATATGGCACCATACAAGAAAGGTATGGGTCTCTACTTGACACCCTATCAAAAAAACTAAATCTCACCCTACCGAAACGTGCTCTATATGATTATGAAATTGAGGAGTATGCAAGAAAAATGAAAATTCCACATTTTCGCGGTGTTACCATGCGAGATGGCTTGACGGGGAGTAGCAGGAAATCACCATGGCAATGTGAAACTGGCATAATTAATTTAGACGATTCGAGTGGGGTGGGCACCCATTGGGTAGCATATGTAAAGAAAAATGAACATTGCGAATACTTTGACAGCTATGGAAACTTGAGACCACCTCAAGAGTTTGTTGATTACATAATGAAAGGTGGTGGTGGCGGTGATAACAATGCTGTGACAATTAGTTACAACTACAACAATGTGCAAAATAAAAATTCCTACAACTGTGGACACTTATGTTTACGTTTCCTATCAACTGTTTGTAATCATGTATTCAATAATTAATAAAAAAAATGATATATAAATATTCAAATGTGTTGGTTTTATTTCATTCTAGCGCCATAGTGAGCTCTGATTGGTTGTTATTGGTTGTGTGTGTGTGTGTAATGTCGTCATACACGTTGACTTTAAGCGGGGTTCAATCTGTATTAAATGCAAATTTTTTACCACCATTAGAACTATCCAAGAGTGATAGATATGAATGTGCAGTCATTTACTTTAAGACATTTAATTCAATTCCAAATATTGATAGTAGCAATAATCTGTTTCATTATGGAGATAACAATGTTATCACACTTCCACATGGTTCCTATGAACTAAACGATATTTTCCAGTATATTAATCAAGAACTTGAACGTCTTCATGGTGGTAATCCATTAAATTCAATTGATATGGAAGCCAATACAAACACGATGAAATGTCTATTTTTCTCCGTCACATATGATATTCATTTTGAGAAAGAGAACAGTATTGGAAGTATTTTTGGATTTTCTCGAAATATACTGTTGAAAAATCAAGCTCATTATTCAGATCGACCAATCAATATCCTTATCACCAATACTATAAGATTAGAGTGTAACATCATTCAGGGGTCATTCATCAATGATAAGTCGTCACATGTGCTACATGAGTTTTCCCCATCTGTACCACCAGGATATCAAATTATTGAGACTCCTTCACACCTTGTATACTTACCCTTGAAAAGCAACACCATTCAAAATCTTCAAGTACGTATAGTGAATGAGCAAGGAGATCTCGTAAATTTTAGAAACGAGAACATATCTCTACGTTTACACATAAGAAAGGTACTATGATTATCTATAAGAATGCCGGTGATGGTGTTAGGACTCACATTACCCCAAGTGCAGCTGTAAAGAGTACACCACCACCAGCATCACCATTTACTGCTGCTGCTACGACTACTACTAATACTACCAACACCACATCATCAGATATTAAATCTGATAAAAAAATCATAACAAGAGATAACCTATTGTTTCTACAATCATTACGATTATTGGATACTGACAATAGTGTAGTATAGACAGTTTAAAGATGGTATTATCAGCAGCAATCCTGGATATTGGAGAGAGAGTTATATTTGATAATACAATTGAAAGTGTTGAATATCATACATATGTACCATACAATCAGTCATTCAATAACAATGATGAGATTCGAATATGCATCAATAGTCAAGATTTAATAGTATTGCCAAGTGAAAGTCATATAATTGTTGAAGGTAATATTACCAAAGACAGTGTTTTAGTAAACAATGGTATAACCCAACTCTTCCAAGACATTCGTTATGAATTAAACGGTGTGGAGATAGACAGAACCAAAAATTGTGGTATCACTACTACAATGAAGGGTATCCTATCTTATGGTAAGGAAGAGAGTAGCGCATTAGAGAACTGCGGATGGAATATTAGTGGTATAAAGGAAATCGATGGGGAGTTCTCCTTCAACATTCCACTACGTCATATGTTGGGCTTTGCTGAGGACTATAAAAAAGTTATAGTAAACGCTAAACATGAATTGGTGTTGAACAGAAGCTCTTCAAATTTGAACTGTGCAAGTGTTAGAGATCTTGCAAAGGACATTACGATTAAGCTCACACGTATTGCTTGGCGAGTACCGGTGGTTAAGGTATCCGATAAAGAAAAGCTGCAACTGTTAAAATATGTGGAAAATAACATTCCCGTTCCTATTGCGTTTCGCTCGTGGGATCTCTATGAGTATCCAGTACTACCAACATCACAAAGACACGTATGGAGTGTGAAGACGACTACTCAGTTGGAAAAACCTCGTTATGTCATACTCGGATTTCAACATACTCGCAACAATCTAAAGGATAAAGATATGAGCAGTTTTGATCATTGCAATTTCCAAAATGCACGACTATACCTAAATTCTCAATACTATCCTTACGATTCTTTTATGTGTGATTTTGAAAAAGGTACATTTCCACTTTTATATGAGGCTTTTGCTAATTTTAAAAGATCATACTATGGTTTGAGTACTCCTAGTGTTCCAATCAACCCTACACAATTTAAAACAAAAACACCTCTGATAGTTATTAACTGTAGTAGGCAAAATGACTCATTCCACTCGGGTGGTGCCATAGATATCAAAATAGAATTGGAATTTAAGAAAAATTTACCAGCAAATACAACAGCTTATTGTCTCATTATCAATGATTCACTCTTTGAGTATAGTATCTTATCAAATACCGTTCGAAAAATAACAAATTAAGACAAGACGAGTATCAAGTCATACAATTGAAATCGATACAATCCGATATAATACAATCATTTTGGTATAATTTTTATCTGTTCTGTTCATCTGCTGAGTGGTTTATAAGCGACTCTGTTCAAGTGAATGATGTGATCATATTATGATCTAACCTAATTTATCTGTTCTGTTCATCTGCTGAGTGGTTTATAAGCGACTCTGTTCAAGTGAATGATGTGATCATATTATGATCTGACCTAATTTATCTGTTCTGTTCATCTGCTGAGTGAATTATAAGCGACTCTGTTCAAGTGAATGATGTGATCATATTATGATCTGACCGAATTTATCTGTTCTGTTCATCTGCTGAGTGAATTATAAGCGACTCTGTTCAAGTGAATGATGTGATCATATTATGATCTGACCTAATTTATCTGTTCTGTTCATCTGCTGAGTGATTTATAAGCGACTCTGTTCAAGTGAATCAGTTCAGTTCCTCTTTGTCAGTCATACGTGCTTAACGAGATGTTTAGTTTACCACAACATCATTCCTACGCTCCATCTATCCCACCATTTAACTTTGAGTTGAGTAAAAATGTATACCATATCTCAAACTCGATACCACACATCGCAACATACTTAAAAGCTACGAGTCCAAACAATCCAGGATTGGAAGTATGTATTAACATCAATGATCGAATTATATTAACCAAGCAAGAGTGGGAGACGACACTTGTGGAAAATGCGCGGGATATTTCAATTTTTTTCAACACTGGCTCTACTCCACCAGCATCACCTAACTCAAATCTGGAGAAACCACAAATGATAACATTTATAGATTTACAAGAAGAAGGGAGAGAAAATTTTGTTATTATTTACACGAAAACACAATCATTGAGATTGTATCATGAAGAATGGCAGCACTTGTGTGGGATTATGAATTGTCTAGATCTACGTATTCAACAACTGTATAGAATTAAATATTACTATGAAACTCGTATGAATTTCTTTAGAAAACAAATTAAACTAAGGCAAGTGAAAACATTGTATGAAGCCTCTGCTCTAATGGATAGTATGTATGATGAAAAGTCTCTTGTGGATGTAGAAATTAAGTATTTTACATTAGAATATCTGTTTTACTCGTGTTTAATTTAAGTTCACTATTACTTTAATGAAAATAAAAGTGTATCAATCATAATTACATTGTTTTTTATCTCCCCCACCGGTTACCAGCATTTTAACCACATCCTATTGCGAATTGTGATATGCACTCATTATAAAATACATTTTTCGAGTAATATTTAGTTAGTTCCATATCAATCTTGCTATGGTGATGCAGTTTCTATAATGGCAGAGTGTCAATTTTGTAATCTTCAAGTGAAAAGTAATGAGTTGATTGCTCACTCAAGGACAAAACGTCACAAGTTATTATGTAAGCAAGATGAAGGGGATTACTCCACATACGTCATCGACACTGCGTTCAAGTGTAGAATAATATCATACAGAATTAATGGATCATCAAAGATATTGAACCCAAAAGTATATTTAAAAAAAGGATTATCAAAAGTGAAACAATTGTGTGATATTGAACTTGAAATCCATAGTCAGGTGAAGATTAACACGGAACTATTTTGCACCTTTGTCATAACAAAAAGTGATGGTGAAATAATTAGAGATTTAAAATCATTCAACACAAAAAATGTGAGTTTAGATTTTTCCTCAAACATATGCGATATTTATGAAGACCTTTGCAGCCAGATGTTGCGTAAGAGTGAAGAATTTCAAGAAAAAGATAGTGGATGGGCATTGGAAAAGATTGAATTTTTAGAGTTGAACGTTAACAAATATATACCAATTAGTGGTGGCTCTTATATGCCACTCCCCAGTTGGATACAACATAAGCATGCTTGCATAAATGTAAAAAACAATGATAATGCATGTTTTTTATGGGCTATTGTAAGCGCTCTCTATCCTAGTGAAATGAATTCAGATCGTGTATCATCTTATCCGTCCTATGAAACAGTTTTGGAAACGAAAGGTATTTCTCAGCCTATAACCGTAAAAGACATTAAGCGTTTTGAGGTGTTAAATCAAATTAAAGTTAACGTGTATGGTGTTGATAAACATAGAGACAAACATATCGTACCAATGTATATATCATCGAGATCCTATGATAAACATGTGAATGTATTGTTTTATGATGCTAAAAATAGCACACAAGGGCACTACTGTTGGATAAAAAACTTATCTCGCTTGATTAGATCTCAAACCACTAAACATGAACATTGTCAATATTTTTGTGATGGATGCTTACAACGTTTTGATTCTGAAGATAAACTTCAACTTCATAGGAAAATAGGATGTGAAAAGGTGTTAATTCAGCTGCCTACAGTTGATAACAAATACTTGAGTTTTAAAAATGTGAGTCATCAACTTCCGGTACCATTCGTAATATACGCTGATTTTGAATCAATATTAAGCCCTCTGAGTAGGAGTATAAATGATGATAAAAGTACATATCACACTCATGAACACATTCCATGTAGTTTCGGATATTATATACATTGTAACTATGATGAATCATTATCAAAATTTGTAAAGTACCGTGGTGAAGATTGTGTACAAAAGTTTATTGATAACATTTACTCTGACCTTAGGGATATAGCGAGCATTTTTTTAACTACTGTCCCTTATGAAATTTCTGCTCTCAAGCATGCAGAATTATTATCATCATCAACATCTTGTCATATTTGCACGCAACCTTTATCACCAGCAGATGATAGGGTAATTGATCATTGTCATTTTACAGGGAAAATCAGAGGTATAGCACACAGAGAATGTAATCTTAAATATGCAAAACCTGATTTTGTCCCCATATTTTTCCACAATTTAAGCGGCTACGATAGTCACTTATTTATCAAGGAACTAGCTGCAAAGGGTGGGGAAAATATTAATTGTATACCCCAAAATAAGGAAAAGTACGTTTCGTTTAGTAAAAAGTTTTACTTTAAAGATGAGGAAACCGACAGCAGCACTGCAAGCGACACTAACAGTGATTTCGTAAAAGAAATAACTGTACGGTTTGTAGACTCATTCAAATTCATGTCCTCAAGTTTGGATAAATTAGTCAAAAACCTATCGATAGATCAATTTAAAATGTTACAACGATACTATCCAAACCCGGAGCAAATGTCTCTTTTGACTCGTAAGGGTGTGTTTCCATACGAGTATGTTGATGATTGGGAAAAACTTGACGAAAAAGCACTTCCTGATAAGCAATCTTTCTATAGCAAATTCACACAAATGCACATTTCCGATCAAGACTATGCACACGCACAAAAAGTGTGGGAAACATTTGAATTAAAGACACTGGGTGAGTACTCTGACTTATACCTCAAAACAGATGTACTACTACTAGCTGAAGTATTTGAAAACTTTCGTAGTGTTTGTTTGAATGCATACAAATTAGATCCTTGTAGGTATCTTACAGCACCTGGTCTATCATGGGATGCTATGCTGAAAGAGACAAAAGTACGTCTTGAACTCCTCACTGATTATGAAATGATTCAATTCTTACAATCGGGGATTCGAGGTGGTATCAGTCAAGTATCCAAAAGACATGCTAAAGCAAACAATAAGTTTATGGAGACATACGATCACACTCGAGATAGTAATTTCATCATATACTTGGATGTTAACAATTTATATGGTCATGCTATGAGTCAGCATTTGCCCTATGCAAATTTTATTTGGTTGCAAGATTGTGAAATCGAGACATTTGACATACTAGCTCAGCAACCTGACTCTGATATAGGCTACATTTTAGAAGTAGACTTGGAGTATCCCCCCTCTCTGCATGATAGACACAATGACTATCCCTTTGCCGCTGAAACAAAAACTCCGTCCAATGGTAAAACTAAAAAGCTTTTGCTCACTCTTGGAGAGAAACAAAATCATATTATTCATTATATGAATTTACAGCAATGTATAGAAAATGGATTAGTTTGCAAAAAAATTCACAGAATTTTATCTTTTCAACAATCTCCATGGCTCAAATCCTACATTGAATTGAACACGGCCAAAAGAACGGTGGCAACTACTTCATTCGAAAAAGACTTTTATAAACTTATGAACAATTCAGTCTTTGGCAAAACTATGGAGAATGTTGCGAAAAGGGTTGATGTTAAACTGTGCAATACATGGGAAGATGAGAAAACAAAGTGTAAATGTAAATATGGAGCTGGACGATATATAGCACGCCCAAACTTTCACAGTTGTACAATCTTCTGTGAAGATTTAGTAGCTGTGCAACTGAATAAAACCAAAATATTATACGATAAGCCTATTTATGTAGGATTCACTGTACTAGAGCTTTCAAAACGTGTAATGTATGATTTTCACTACTCCTATATGCTACCTAAATACAAAGATAACCTACATTTACTTTACACTGACACCGACTCTTTTGTCTATGAAATTAAAACTGAGAACTTTTATGAAGATATTCGATGTGATTTACAAAGTAGATTTGACACCTCTGATCTTCCCATCGATAATGTGTACAATCTACCTTTAATTAACAAAAAAGTTGTTGGTCTTATGAAAGACGAAAGCAATGGTCGCATCATCAAAGAGTTTGTTGGCCTGCGCGCCAAAATGTACAGCTATGTACTACAGGATGATGTCACAATTAAGAAAAACAAGGGCACACCAGCCGCTGTTGTTAGAAAATTAAACTTTGAAAACTATAAAAACGCCCTTGACTTTAATTATGAATGTTATGATAACGTTAGTTCTTTTACTAGTCATAAACATAATGTATATACAAAAGTTTCAAGGAAAAAGATCATCTCTGGTAGCGACGATAAAAGGTATATTTGTAGTGATGGTATAAGCACTCTGGCTTGGGGTCATTTTAATATTAAATAAAATTATACGTATACATAAACTTGGGTTTTTTATTTCAAATAACCTTATAATTATAATACACTAACCATTAGCGATTATTTTTGAAATTAATATATATGTATAGACATAGACTAAAATGCCGTAAATGTTCTTGCCATGGATCATCATTCTTCTGCCAATCCTTTAAACCCCCTCCACAATAATAACACATGGTTTCATCATCGTGACCGGTGAAGAAGAATCCGGCATCTGCCAACTTCTCTGGATCTTGATGTGCATACAAAGGCCAATGTGTAAAACTCTCCAGTCGTGCTTTTCTCGAACTAAAGTATGGGTACTGAGGATCTCCTGCTTCTAACATTTTTACCCGAGGTATATTTAACTGACGATATTATTATTATTATTATATTTGAAATAACAAGCGCTCTACAGATCGAATGCTTTCAAACTAAAACTAAATTGCAATATTCAAATACCTATAACTCAATACAATGACCTATTTACCCTTATCATCGCTACATCCTGCGCTCGCCTATGGTTGGTTAAGTATCTAATAACATCATCTATAGATACTATTACATATACTGTAGACATAAAACTAGGAGGTATCGAAGCTCTCCATGCGATAGTGGCGTCTTGGTAACAAAACAACGCTGGCGACGAGCATACTGCCCCGTATGCCAACCGCGTCTAAGCCCGCGGCGGCGGCGAAGGCGTAGCCTGAGGGGGGGGGGGGTCCATACTGCCCCGGCCCGAGGGAGCCCATACTGCCCCGGCGAGCCCGAGGGAGCCCATACTGCCCCGGCCCGAGGGGGCCCATACTGCCCCCGGCGAAGGCGTAGCCCGAGCGGGGCCCATACTGCCCCGGCCCGAGGGAGCCCATACTGCCCCGGCGAAGGCGTAGCCCGAGGGAGCCCATACTGCCCCCCCGTATGCCTACCGCGTCTAAGCCCGCGGCGGCGGCAAAGGCATGGCCCATACTGCCCCAGGGCGAAGCCTCAGCACTCAACGGAGCACCATACAACATGTGTGTGTGACGTCACGATAAATTACCAAAATATGCCAAAATAAGGCTATTTTGCGGTTGGTAATACACTATCCCCATACATTTTGTATAGAAAAATTTGTTTTCCAGCTGTGAGCCAGAACCGCCATATTTACACTACTTATGTCTATTGTTGCAAGTTGCCTGATTACTTTCAAAGCCTCATACAAAATTAGAATATAAATATAGTGGAAGTCGAAGACAGAATTAAAATCAATTCAAAATAATAAAGTTATATAAGCTTTTTAATTTCATCCTAGACAGCGCGCGCGTTTACTTAGATATGACGTCAAGTTTTATGCGCGCCGTATAATTTTTATACCAACACTCACTTTGCGGAAAAGGGACAGCATCACATTCCCTCCAAAAATTTAAAACGCTTCTATCTCTGAACTTTACCTGCCAATACAAATTGTTTCTTCAGTATACATATATATATTTTTGCTAAGCATGTTATTATCATTAAATCAAACGCTAGTTAACTACCCTGTTATTCACGTAGGTACATGCAGTGTTCACTTCTAGAAGGTTGTGCATTGCCATGCGAACTTTATGTATTTATGATAACTTAAAGTACCGCATCCTGTCACAAATGCAAGGAAGACACGCGGCCTGCGGAAGTCTCCTTAACGCTTCCCGAAAATAAACAATTGCTTAATGTTGCCAGATGTAGGGTTAATAGAATATTTTCTGTCCAGTCGCCAAGCGGTGCCAGTGCTCGGTCCAGCGGCGGGTCGTCGCCTCCCGCCTCAACCTCCGCTACGTCCCTCGAGCAAAGCAACCTGTCCCTCGCCTTCTCGGCTTCTGGATCTTTCGTCGCCACTTCTATGCGTGAGTTTACTTTGAAGCTCGTGATTAAGATACAGTGTGTACTACAATTAAAGTTATGCGCCACTGCAACACCCACCCGCCATCTCTGGCCGGTCGGCTCGCTCTATCTCTAGCTTACCGCGCCACTTCAGGCCTGTCTCAGAGTGTACTCCGTCACTTCCAAAGATTTTTAATGGCTGGTGAGGTACATAAAGCATGATTCAAATTACAATAGGCCGGCCCGGAAAAACCCTTACATTAAATTAATAGGCTTGCGGTTGCCTGCCGCCTCACCTGATGTTTGGATGATGTAGAAATTGATTCAGAGTGAATTAATTCTTCCAAGTCAGCGTTCATCGTAGACTGCATAATGCTAACGAGCACTCAAAATTCTGTTATTTGTAACACTTACGATGATATTTGAAATGTTGCTTCATACAATACTTGGTTCGAAATTGTATCAAATGTCTGTGTGTTTATGTAGCCGTGGGCAGCGAGAGCGGCTCCGAACCGGGACCAGCCTCGGCGTCCACCCACCCACAGCTGCCTGCATCCACCACAGTACACAGGTAAGTCCTTGAACTTTAAATGACAACATGCGTATTGTTGTTAGGTCTGATCAACAACTTTAAACTCTGTACACATAATATGGAAAACTTTCGTAATACAAACAAGTCAGACAAGTAGCTGAGGTACGCAGGGGTGCGGTACTGAGCACCGATTAGTCCTCTTAATACATGATGATTCATGCCCTCTGTTCTGGCGTGTCATTGGTTGATAATGGAATAGCGTACGTTTTCTCTCTGTACCAGGTGCTTGCTCTATGCAAACATTTTCAGATGGGGAGGTTGTTGGATCTGCTAATGAGTACGAGTTTAACCAATTATGTATCAAACCAAAATATATTTTGACTGATATAAAGTAAGGATAATAGATTGTGACTTGTAACCAATTTTTTTATTACCTCGTATAAAGCTAAAAAGAGAGAATAAAATTAATTTGTTTGTGCAAAAATAAATAAGTAACAAGTATTTTAATTTCATGCCAGACAGAGAGCGCTCTTAATATAGCATTATTCTATAGCATTAATCTATACATTATGACGTCAAGCCGTGCGCTCGCCATACAAATGCTATACTACACACGCTTTGTGCGAGAGGGACATTGCATCTACTCTCTATTATATCTCCCATCATATGCTTTAAACGCTTATATCTCATAAATTTATCAGCCAATTTAATAATTTTTTTCAGTATGTGTAATATACTTAACGATATTCCTCGCTAAGCCTTTTATTTGTAATAACTGAAAATGAGGACACTAGCTTATTGTCCCGATGTCTGTTTCCATATGATTCACGATGATTGAAGTTGTATTGACTGGACAGTAATCCGTATAATGTTGTATGTGTAGATTGGGCAGCCTGCCCAAGATTCAACAAATAAGCCCAATATTTAACTATATTCTTCACTAAGCCTATTATTTGTTATAAATGATACATTAGGACACAAGCTTATTGACCCGATGTATGTGTCCATATAATTCACGATATATTGACTGGACATTAAACCGTATAATGTTGTATGTGTAGATCGGGCAGCCCGCTGCAGCTGGCGGACATGCTGAAACGCAAGCGTGCCGTGAAGCGGTCCGGCGCCGCGGGTACAAGACACGCGCGTCGCCGAGACGAGCCCGCCGCGCCCGTACCACACGCGCACCACGCACCGCACACCTCGCATACAGCGCACACGCCCTCGCCGCACAGTTAGTATACACTACAAATCTTTCGAGTCGTATCTTCATACTTAAGAACCGCGAAACTCCGAAAAGTTTATCATTAAGCAGCACAATGACCGGTGTCCGAATTTAATTAGGCTGCGACCTTAACTTTTTGTTTACTCTAGTAGGTAAACCCGTATGCACAGTTTCTTCTGTGAGTCTCTTAAAACCTTAATTCCTGCTAGTGAAACTTAAACACATTTCTTAGTTTATGAAGATGTGCATGACAGTAACTTACCTTCGAGTTTTTCTAACATTCACGTATTTCCAGGTTCGGGTGTAGCATTGAGTGCGAGAAGCGCGAGTCGAGCGGGCGGCACGTCGAAGACGTCATCGTTCCTGTCGTCCCTGAATCCGTCCCGCTGGGGTCGATCGCCGCACGCGCACAAGGACGCGGCGCTGCTCGCCTCGCCGCATTCGGCAGCCAACCTCACCGTGCAGAACAAGTGAGTCGAGTCTCACTGTAGGGTGTGATGAATTACTGACAGGGTTTTTGTCGGCCGTAGCTAGTAGTAGATAGTTTTATGCGGAATGAAATTACTGTTTGTGAGGGGTTCACTTGGATGAAATCTCCGGAGCTAGTGCAAAACAAACGAACATTTCACAAAGTCTTCTTAGTGCATCATTGGGAGTTCGTACTCTGTATTATGTCAAGTGTATGATCTAACAATAACCGTGTTTGCAGGGAAAAAGTCCGCGAATGGATCCAATGGACAGCGGCGCGTCTCCAGCGCGAGTGGGGCGCGCTAGGTGGCGGTGGCGGTGCGCTGGAGCAGCTCGCTGCGCTGGCCGCCGCGCTTCCGAACCCGCACCATCGCCGCGCTGCACTGCAGCAGCTGCGTGACACTCTCATGCACCACGATGTCTCGCCCTTCGAGGTAACTCGAGGCTTATCTCTGCGCACTGGTGACAACCACTACTGTCTACTAATGACTTGCCCGTTTATCATGTCACACAAAAACTAGTTCGTTTGCTGAAGTCGGAACGCACTTTACGAGTTCATCTATTCTAAACGTCACCCTTTAAACAGGCTTTAAACCCAAAATCATGTTTATGCATTTATGTCTGTTTAGCGACAAAGTTAGTTCATTTAGAATTGGTCTCGGCGCTGTTCACGCTGACACTCCGACCGCCCGGTCAGATTCGTATTACAAAGGAGATTACCATCTATGATTCCTTTCTTTTATTCCTTATTTTACTACATTTTTGTACTTCTGTAGGTGAACCACTCGGGCGTGCTCAGCGCTTTGCTGCAGTATCTAATCGGTGACGAAACTGAAAAGGAAGCGGACAGCGAGGGCCGCGCGCGAGACGTGGAGGGCGAGGCTGCTTCGCTCGCCGCATGCGAAGAGCGTCTGCGGTTATTCCTGCACGTGTTCGCAGACATGCCGCTCACACTCGAGTGAGTATACACTGCATCCAGTCACATGGAATTAAACTTGCGAACAAACGAAAATGTTTTATTTATATTACACGGGAATTACTCACGTAAGATTAAGCCGGTCACTCCGACTATAGTGCCAAGCGAGACGCAGCCGCACGCGCGCATTCACCTTGAAAAAGACTGCCTAATGCGGTTGAAACTATAGTCGGAGTGACCGGCTTAATCTTACGTGAGTAATTCCCGTGTAATATAAATAAAATGTGTGAAAACCACGTCAGTTTCTATAATAAAACGAAAATGTTCCGGCATAGTAGGGACTTCCCTTTTTCTTACCATGAAATTTATTTCTCTGCTTAGTTTTTCCAACGAAAAATAGGAGTGATCACGCGAGCATAAGTTTTCTTTTGTTTCCACCACTCTCCTTGGTCCTTGGCATTCCCATCCATCTGGTTCCTGCCACCTTCTTGATGTTCAAGCTTATATTAACTAAATGTTTGATTGCTAAAACTATAACGGTTGTTTTCTACACTTATATGATTATTGACGGGATATTTACCGTGCTTAGTGGTTGAACCTCCCGATATTTGGCGCAATTACATGCATCATGTTCACGGACAAACTGAAAATGCGGGTGGTTGGCAAAAAAGGTCAAAATTAGGCGCAGAGAAGAAGGTCTACCCTCAGTTTTGTTATGGTTATTACTGGATGTCTAACTCGAACCTTAGTCTCGACAAAACACTGTTTGGATGGTATATCTTCATATGGATGGTAATACCGGGAGCTCCATCCACAACCTAATCATATCCCATGTATAAAATGAAAATATCTTTATTTCCTATTCACTATGATTAAAAGAACAGTTTTTGCTGGTTGCCTTACTAGATTATATCCTGTATCAAGGTAACCCGTATCCCTGTTTACTAACAAGACAGTTTTACAATTAAACACTATGGTCTGTAAAATTTTGGCTGATAATTTTGACAGCTCACAGTAAGGATGAGGTAGTTTATATTTGATAATGAACCTACTCGATCATCGATATTAGTCTCATAGAACTTGGATCGATCATTCCTATTTATAATTTTTTTTAAACTCTACACGACTGGCAATAATCAATATGTTAACAATTTAAAATAAATTGAATCATTCATTAGGTAAGTAAGTTTTTTTACAACTGAGTAATTGCGCGATCGGTATTGCATATAACTTTAATATTTACAAAAAATTATAAATAGTTCCCTATATACATATAATGTCACAAAATCTTATTATTATCTTATAGACGAAAACCTTAACAAATTCCCCAAAGCGCTGAGTAACGAAAAGGCATTAACAAAGTCACCAACGCGCTAAGCAAAACTTGTAAAAATTGTGGTTGTTTTAACCAGCAGCGAATGGGGCGACACGGGCCCGGAGGTGGGCAGCGCGGCTGCGCTGGTGGCGCTGGTGGCGAAGGTGAACGCTTGCGTGTCGCACCTGGAGCAGTTCCCGGTGCGCGTGCACGACCTGCCCGCGCGGCCCGCTACCTCCGCGCTCAAGTTCTTCAACACGCACCAGCTCATGGTACGTACAGGGCCGACACTAGTCCGGAAACTTAGCCACCTGCTAGGTATATATCATGTCCATCTTTTAGCGTTTATCGTTGATGGAACTTGCAACGGGTGTACAACGATTTTTCTTGCGGCACTACAGCAAAGAGTATAGACCGTAAGCTTGTGTGTGCATGGCTGTCGTAAAACCAGCTGAGCTAACAACTACTTGATTGGCACTGATACTATGTAATAAGACGGCACTTGGCATTATAGTACACAGTCAAAACTGATTCACAGAAGTTTTGGCGCCAACATGAAAAAAAACATGTCGCCTCATTGTATTATTTTCCTAAACTTGTGTATTTTTGCGGGTTATTGTGTAATCGTCATCAACATCATCAGCCCTGACTGACCCACTGCTGGGTATAGGCCTCTCTTTATTTATGCCACTCTCCCCGGCCTCTCGCTAGTTGCATCCACTCGTTTCCGACAGTTCTTCAGTCCGTCAGTCCGCCTCATCCTCTCGGTCCGGTTTCCGCCAACCTAGTCTCGGCCACCACGTGGTTACTGCTGTACACCACCTCCCTTCATTACGTCTGGCCATGTGCCTGCCCAGTTCCACTTAAGTTCCGTTAACCTTTTTACGATCTTTTTTATGTTGTATCTTAGTGTTGTTTTAGTGTTTCGGATCCGGTCGGATAATATGTAATAATAGCGGATTATTATATTATGTCAAGTGTTTTAGTAATGTTAAATCTCTTGAATGCCCACTATTTTCACTGGAAACATTGTCCTTCAATCTGAAACAATAATGCTTGCACACTACTGCTTGGCGGTTGAATAAATGGCAAAGGTGTGGTACTTCCCCAGGTGGACTTTGCAAAAGAGCCCTACCTCTACAACCGCGTTGTACCATTTCATGAAATAATGTAAAAAAACTATGCTCGTATTTTGTCAATTTTGTTCAATTATTTCGTTTCAGTGTGATCTCAAACGTCATCCGACGTGCTCCAACCTCAAGCAATGGAAAGGTGGTGTCGTGCGGATAGACCCCTTAGCATTAGTCCAAGCCATTGAAAGGTAACTTCTGTTGTAAATCTGTGTATATTTTCTTCTAGGCTAGTCCGGGCGTTGTAGTTACCACAAGGTTCTTGAAAATGTAACGCGGCGCATTTGCTTATTTACGCCTGTACTCGGCATTTTGTAGTTGGATATGATGAACTTAGCCTGGAACTGTACTATCAAGTGATGTTGCCGGGATACTGTGCTGACAGATTATTAATTTGAGGGTAGATGAAATAAGTTATAAAATGCTTTTCTGTGAGTTAGAAAGACTAATACGTTTTATTGTATTATTCTGATCCTATATAATTAAAAATATTATATTGTAATTCAGACCTTGATCATAGCTGTATGAAAATCGAAACACTAGTAATATTTCTCTCAATCGAAAAAAAACTCGAAAAAACTCTTTTTGTCATTAACTTTTGGTTGCATTTGATCAATATATTTTCATTGTTTACCGACTTCACAAAATGAGGGACGTTCTCAATTCGGTCTGTTTTTTTAAATGAAATAATACCCACATAATTATAAACTTGGAAGCTAAATATAAATTAAAAACCATCAAAAATCAGACTATCGCATTATTTTCACCGTAACCACCACGCTGAAGTACGGACTGAATTACTCTTTAAGTATTCGACGTTAATGTTTAATGTTTATTTTAAGAAATCGACCTGCTAATTTTAGCACTCGCGTCGCCGTAGTCGTTGTACGTAGTCGACGTAGTGTTTGTAAAGGTTTCCTCTATAGGGATGTGTATGTTTAGGTACCTGGCGGCACGCGGGTACGCCACAGGGCGCGCGCGCTCCGGCTCGGCGGGCGGCGTGCACTCGGACGACGACGCAGCCTCCGACGACGACGTGGAGGACTCGCTCGCCTCGCCGCACCACACGCACACCTCCGAGTCAGTACCACTTACCTTTATAAACATTAGACCAGAAGGCGTCCACTCGCAAAGTATATTGCAAAGGGACCTTGATTGGCAGATTGGGTGCAATATTAATTTGGAAGGTCTTTATTGTCATAAATAATTGACGTCGATTCTGATGCACCATTCTCTATATGTATATTTGTTCACAATCTGCTTTCTTTTTGTATTCCAGCACTGAACACAAGCTAGAGTTCCTGATCGGTGACACGGTTCTGCCGTACAACATGACGGTGTACCAGGCGGTGCGACAGTTCGGGGAACAAAATGACAACGACACCGACACAGAGACACCACTAGGTGAGAGACAGCATACTTAGAACACATTACTGGTGTTAGTACGAGAGGCCACGACGCCCACGACTAAAACCATGTCTCATCACTATGGCCTAAATCTTATAAAATCATTAAATTCATGCCAAGCATTTAATTGCTCTGACAGCTGCAATAAAATTGTAAAAAGCTGAATAAAAACCATGAATTCTGATCACTTTCACTAGGTTTTTAATGTAAGACACCTGATACCGCAGGTACCCAATATATTTCAGCATTTGTGATGCCTCTGGTGTTACAGGTATCCGTAGGCGACGGCGACTTCTTACCATCAGGCGGCCCATCTCTTTGTTTGCCACCTATGGCATTAAAAAAACCTTTCTGTGATCATACCAGTATTAATTGCCGCAGGTCACGTACACGTTATTTTATAACTAGTGGAGTGTGTAAACAGCAATACGTTTGTTCCAGCGAATGCCGGCATCTGGGTGCAGACGCACACGATATACTACCGCGCGGTGGAAGCGAGCGAGCCGCCGCGCGCCGAGCCCGCAGCCTCGCGCAAGGGCAAGGGCCAGCCCACCAAGATCTCATCTAGACGTAAACCTGATCTCTTGTGGAACGGTATGTATCTTTCTCTACTAGTAACATAATTTTTAAGGTTTCGTATCAAAAGGGTAAAATAGGGACCCTATTACTAAGCCTGGGCGTGAGGTTGTCTTTTTGCACTACTTTTTGTATTTTGTGGTAGTAAGAACCCTCAGTGCGCGAGCCCAATTTACACTTGGCCGGTTATGCGCCAACGTGAAAAAAACATGTCTCATTGTATTATTTCCCTAAACTAATGTTAATGTGTCAGCCACTTCACGCCAGTGTGATAGGCTCTGTAGCATGGATTCCACCAACAAGACCTCAAAACTCGCATTTCTTTACCGTGGTACCATTAGAATGTACCTCTGGTGGTACTGTGGTGATTTTTAGGGTTCCGTACCTAAAGGGTGTAAACGGGTTACAATTCTTTGGCTGTTGTACCATTAACTGTAACTGTTTTTTTTTGTCGTCGTTCCATTTGGAGGTACGGAAAAATAAATGTATTAACAGAATATTGCCTCTCGATGACCCTTTTACATTACTTAACCTTTACATGATCAGACTTGGCGCACTCCGCACTTTAGGTATGAAGCTACAAGTAAACGACATGTCGGACTTGCCTCGCGATAGACATAGAGTCAACTTCTAGGTTAATATAGATGTAAGTGGATAGCGCTCGCACGTCCTGAATTGCACTTTATTGTGTAGTAGCAAGAGTCGCTACTTATATAAATAATTTTGCGGAGTGAATCTTTTGTACTTGTACTAATATGTCTTCTGTGACATGATGTTAGTTATTATTCCATTGTATTTGCAGAGGGCATCGTTCCATCCCGTGAATCTCCGCTAGTGGGTCTCCTGCGCACGGGTATAGGCGCGGGCGCGGGCGTGGGTGTGGGTGTGGGTGTGGGCGTGGGCGCGGGCGCGGGCGCCGAGGTGAAGGACGCGGCGCTGCCGGCGCTGGCGCTGCTGCGCGCGCTGCACGCCGTGTCGCGGCACTGGCACTCGCTGTATCGCGCCGCCTGCCGCGCCGACCAGCGCCCGCTCGTGCCACACCACGACTTCATCAACGGAAAGGTACGCACCATTATTAAAGGTTGCCTGGAAGAAATCGCTTTAGGCGATAAGGCCGCCCATTATACTACCGTATATTTGTAAGTAAAAAGGTGGCGCAGGTACACATCGAATCGCGAGTGAATTAGTTTATCCTAGGCAAGTGTGCAACAACGGAAAAAAAATAAACACCTTACAAAAGCGCGGACATGAGCTCCTCTTATGTCCTCGTGTGAATTGCTGTGTGTGATCTATGATATGTGGATGAGGTTAAAACCGCGACGCCGGCGTCAGGTCAACAGTTTTGTTGGTCAACTTCATTCTCGGTCGGTCATCATGAAGTTTGAATACTATGTGTTTTGTTACAGCTCGCCGCCAAAGCAAATCGACAGTTACAAGACCCACTTGTGATAATGACAGGAAACTTACCGCCATGGCTCAAAAAAATCGCCTACGCGTGGTAAGTAAAAAAAGACAACTTTCCATAGAATTTATGTCATTATAAATGTTCTATCCTTTTTTCCGCTAAGAGAATGTCAGTATGAAGTTTGTATGGCGTGCTTACAATAAGTGACGTCAACTGCATGTGTTGCGCACTACCCTGTCTAGCTTTAAATTGAAATGCTTATTACTTCCTAATTTTGAATCCGATTTTGTTTTTGTCGAATGACTCTAATTAAAGTCAGTTTTTTCGCGAGTCATTAAACTTCAACTTGCCTCTTATTGTACTAGATAGTTGTGGTTAAACCGTCGTCTATCGAGTCAGTTGGAACTTTTACCGTTAATGTGAGCTTTCCAGAATGACGATAATTATCTATACATAAACCGAAACATTTAAGACTCCGCGTCTGACCGCGAACACAAAGATATCTAAACTTAAACTTTCCATTCCAGTCCTTTCGTGTTCCCATTCGAGTGCCGGCATCTACTATTCTACGTGGTGTCATTCGACCGCGACCGCGCGCTGCAGCGGCTGCTGGAAGCGGGCGGGGAGCGCGGCGGGGCTGCGGGCGGGGCCGCGACCGGCGCCGACGAGCGCGTGGCGCCGCGCCTCGACCGGCGCAAGCGCACCGTGCAGCGGCACAACGTGCTGCGACAAGCCGAGCACGTCATGCACGAGTTCGCACACTCGAAGGCGCTGCTCGAGATACAGTACGAGAACGAGGTCGGAACTGGATTAGGACCCACACTGGAATTCTACGCGCTCGTTTCGCAGGTACGTAAAGGATAAAGTTAACTCACTAGGAGCATTCGCGTCTTATTAAGAGAACTAAGAAGAAAGAAAACAGATATATCTTTCCTGTTTCAAATTACCCTGAAAAAAGACATGTGCCAGGTTTATGTGGCTTAAGTCTTGCTGGTAGCAAATTTGTGTAATATTTGTTGTCAACTGTACAGGAGCTACAACGCGCCGACCTGGACCTGTGGCACGGCAGCGAGAACTTCAAACAGAAGCCGAGCTCGTTCGGCGGCGAGATAGTGAAGAGCCAGCCGGGGGCCGTCACGGAGCTGGCGTCCTCTGTCCGCGACGCGCTCAGTCTAGACGACGAGCGCTCGCCGGAACCCTCCGATCTAGAGAAGGTACTCACTTCAAACAGGAGCCGAGATAGTGAAGAACTGGCCTTACATTGGCAAACGCCGCGTTGCCAGCGGTTGGGGCAACTTACTAGCATGCTTACCTTCAATTCTCTTATGACACCAGATGAAATGCAACAAACATGCTACCTATATACCTAAACAAGATTACCCTACATTACAAACTACTACTAGCTTTTTCCTTCTCAAACCTATACCACTTTTATAATAGCTATACTTTACATAATAGTATTTTTTTTTTTACTGGGCAAGTGCCTTTAATAACTAAACAAAATACAAGCTAAAACTAACACTACAAATACAGTTAGACTGCCCATAGACCGTTGAAGGTCTAAAGACAATCCAAATGCTCAAGCCCACTACCAGTCGGCAGCGTACCCAACATGCTGGCGGCATTACCACGTTGAATGGCAATGCTAATGCGTTGAGCCAGAAACACGCCAGCATTTTGGTCACGCGTCGCATTAACCAGGCGCTCTGAAAGATTTTTGAAAATGAGGTGAGCTTCCGGTCCCCAAGGGCCCAATGTCTCGACCCCAAACGCCTCAAATATGTAACCACTGCCGAGGTTAGCATATTTGCGACGCTTGTGCTGCTCTGCCGAATTGGCAGCCGCGCATAGTTAATTGTAATTGAAATATATCGTACTTTCTGAAATGGCCTACACGGAATCAAGAAAGATAGACTAAGATGGAATGCATAAAAAATATCTATTATATACCTTGATATAATATTATTACCACCAATACGTTGCGTTTGTACCTAAACTAGAATAGCTTTAGTTTCTCATAAAATGAATGTTTTTTTTTTTATTATTATTAAAAATAGGCTTGCGCTTGGCTGACAATTCGTCTGATGTTAAGCGATCATGCGGTCTACGGCGGAGCACGCTTGCTTAGAAGAAACCGAATATCATGACAAATATTATGTTTTTTTGTTGCTCAAGCAGCTCTGGCAGCTATAATAACGTAAAAAACCGAATAAAAAAATTAAAACGATCATTTAAATAAAGGCTTGTTACTATGGAAAAAAAAAGGTGTGGGTGACGTTGATATGTGATTGAAATTATAATTGACACGAAATTTACGAAAGAGATTTATTTAGAATTACAAGTAGCAGAGAGAAACAGAAAATAAACAGGAAACAATAAAAATTGGCATAAGCACAATAAACTAAGTAATACGCGTGTAAAAGAATACCGGCGCCTCGAACCGTCTTGGAGCGAGTGTACCGGCAGCCGCGCCGCTCGCCGTCACAGTTCCCGGCGTAGTTAGTACGCGCGCCTCTGCAAAACCAGGTTTATCGGCGGCAGAGTGTGCCATTAGCGGCAGCGATTTAATAAATCTATTTAATTAAATATTCCCTGGTTTTGCCGAGGCGCGTGAGTTAGCACGCCACAAAGGTTTTTACAATAATGTGTGTTATTCCCAGGAGACGTCAATCCCGGTGCCGGGTCCGGACGCGACCTACGTGACGTGGCCGTGCGGGCTGTTCCCGGCGGCGGTGGGGCGCAACGTGCGCGCCTCACATCTCTCCCGAGTCAAGGCCAAGTTCCGCTTCCTCGGCAAGTTCATGGCCAAAGCCGTCATGGACAGCAGGATGGTGAGTCCACAGACAACAATATTGTATTCGAAGTGACAATGAAGTAGCATTCCAAATCATGCATTCATTTGGATTACGTGCCTAATTCGAAATCACATTAATATTATTGTGCAAAAGTTTGTGTGTGAGTATATTTGTTACTTTACATGAGATCACGGGTGAAACGTACCCAGTGCTACCATAAGGTGCCAAGGATCACGACTATGCATCTCAATAGCCATATTGTTAGTCTCTCCGATCAAACAAACAAGGGAGATATGCCTTAGTACAATAATTATCGTTCGTGTTTAAATATCTCAATTTCTTACCGATTTTTTTCAATATACCGCTTGACGCTAAAAACAAAAGTACAGCCAACTTACAAATTTTTCACGCACACTTAGATACAGCGACAAATGCAAAAAAAAAAAGGTATCAAGCCAGATTTAACTAGATGCGTTCGCACCCGCCATATCTCCCTTGTTTGTCTGATGTGAGGTTGTTCTCCTGGCAGGTGGACATCCCGCTGTCGACGTCGATGTACCGGTGGGTGGTGGGCGAGCAGCGCTGGCTGTCCCTGTCGGACGTGCGGCACGTGGCGCCCGAGCTGTGGCGCTCGCTGTGCCGGCTGCGGCGCGTGGCGGAGCGCGCGCGCGCCCTCGCCGCAGACCCCAGGCACACGCCCGAGCAACGGACTCAAATGGTAAACCTTTATAACCAACTAACTTTTATACGTAACTGGTTAAACCAATGTGTGTTGCTGATGACATACAAACAAACAAACAAATTTAGTTTTACATAACGTGAATTTCCATAGGCGCGAACTAGTCTGGGACTGTGTGGGTGCCAGAATACATAATTATAAATAATTAATAATCAATAAATCAATAAATAATCATAATTATTAATATCGGGAGCTCATTCCACAACCTTACCACGGTAAATATCCCGTAAATAATCATATAACTTTACATAATTACAGTACTAACATGTACTACTTAACTACTGGCCTTTTGGCAAAACTCGAAAATCGCACAGCGGGCAGTGGAGAAAGCTACGCTCGGAGTTTCTTTGCGCAATAGAATCTGGAACGAGGATATTCGCCGATGAACCACAGTCACGGGGATAGCTGCTAAGTCTTGCAAGTTGAAGTGGTAATATACAGGCCACATCGCTCCAAGAACTGACAACCGATGCGGAAGAAAGATTCTTGAGTGGAGACCACGAATTGGAAAATGCAGCATAGGCAAGCCTCCCACTAGATGGACCGACGATATCGTGAGAGGTGTGGGCATCCAGTGAATGCAGATGGCAGGCTGTCGTGTTCTAAGAGAGAGGTGATGTCGTGTTCTAAGAGAGAGGTGGTGATTCAGCAGTGAACGTCTTCTGGCTAATGATGATGAATCTGTAAAAATTCTTCGAAAACAGTTGGCCGTGCGAATGGAGTTAAACAACAAATAAATTGCATACTTGATTACAAAAAAATGCGGCATGAATACCTAATTCATACAAATTGACGTGCACGCGGTCTCTGTCCATTAAAGGTATGTATGTATTGATGCTGATGATTCTTAGCAACTTTGATCAGGTAAATGCAATTGAATTGACTTCATAAAAGCTGGGGCCTTATTATGATTCTTTGATCGGGATCGAGATTGCATGCCGTCCCGTTCGTATCTCTGTGCGTACTCGCACCACGTGCGTAAGTGAGATGGCACGCGATCGCGATCACGATCCGCATCATCCATAATAAGGCAGCTGTATAGTAAATAAAGAATTATCCGGCCAAGTTTAATTTGAACCTTAATTTAGAACTTTCGTAATGTAATGATAAACAGTCTATGATAAAAATGCTTCCACGCACTCATCATAATCAGCCCACCGTCTATCATAGCTCACTGCTGGACAATCTGGACATAGGCGGGGCTTCCCGTACTCAGCCCGCTTTTGTCTATGTCTTTTCTGTTCGAGCGAATGATAGCTGTTGTACTCCAGTGTCAGTTGTCTAGATAAAAGCTACAGTTACCTTTACAAGAACCTGTGTGTGTTGTAGATAACAGCCCTCGAGCTGGACGGGTGTCCGATCGAGGAGCTGGGACTGGACTTCATTCTGCCCGGCGACGGGTGCACGGAGCTGCGGCGCGGCGGGCGCGACCTGCCCGTCACCGCGCACAACCTGCACAACTACATCGATCTCGTCACGCACTGGCTGCTCTACGAAGGTAAACTTGCTACATTTGCTCGGTATGTCTCGTTTATGGAAGAGCAATCACACATCGTAGCCACACATTAGATCTCTTATATCTTAACAAACTTGCTAATTGGGTTTTAAACACTCTGGAATTACTCTCTGAGTGTTATCACTTCCTAATCTTCGAATGGTACTGAGACGTGGCCCTTAACTGTTGGTCTTTTGGAAAAACTCAGTCACACAGCGGGCAATGGAGAGAGCTATGCTCGGAGTTTCTTTGCGCGATAGAATCCGGAACGTAGATATTCGCCAAAGAACCAAAGTCACCGACATAGCTGTTAACATTTGCAAGTTGAAGTGGCTATGGGCAGGCCACAACGCTCGTAGAACCGATAACCGATGGGGAAGAAAGGTTCTGGAGTGGAGACCATGAACCCGAAAACGCAGCGTAGGTAGGCCTCCCACTAGATGGACCGACGACAATGTGAGAGTCGCGGGCATCCAGTGGATGCAAAAGGCAAGCTGTCGTTCAGTGTGGAGGTTAAAGGGGGAGGCCTATGTTCAGCAGTGGACGTCTTCTGGCTGATGATGATGGATCTTCGAACATTGTCTAGAGAACATTGCTCTAATCCACACCCTTGTCTAGAAAAGTTAAAATTTTTAATTTGTTCACAGGTGTAACAAAACAATTAGAGGCTTTTAGGGAAGGATTTGAATCAGTATTCCCCCTAAACAACCTCAAAATATTCTACCCAGAAGAATTGGAACAAGTATTCTGTGGAAGCTCATCTGGTAAGTGACAAAATCTCTTTCTCTTCTTTCTCCATTTATCATTTGGAATCGGCCTTTTGGGCTGCGTTCGTATCGTCAAGTGATTGTCCAGGGTTCTAGAACGCATAATAAATTAAGTCTTCGCGCGTCCTCGAGCGACGGTTTACAAACGCAGCCCTGAATCTGAATATGTGTGCGCCATTCAGCTTTCTCATTTATGTCAGCGGATATATTGTTATTTGATATTTTTTTTGTTAAGTGACAAAATCTAATATCTTGAACTAAACAATTTAAACCCTAGCAGAAACCGAGGGTTTACCATTGTGTCTCGAGTCAATAATGAATGTTCGCAATAAGTAGAATGTTGATATTGCAGGTGGTCGCGAGCAGCGGTGGGAGGCACGCATGCTGGGCGAGTGCATCCGGCCCGACCACGGGTTCACGGCGGAGTCGCGCGCCATCCGCATGCTCATCGACATCCTCGCCTCGTACTCGCGCGACGAGCAGCGCCTCTTCCTGCAGTTCGTGACCGGCAGCCCGCGCCTGCCCACCGGAGGTACCACTGACCAATACCCCCCCCCCCCCCACCACCATCAACCGCAATTGCTTTTTTTGAAAAATTGCATAAATGTTTTGGCTGCTACCTCGCCTGATATTAAGTGTTGATGCGGTCTATGAGTGAACACGTTTGCCTAGAAGAAACTGAATCACTCGCGTCTGACAGTTTGTTACTATTGGAGAACATCCACCTTCTTCACTAATGGGGGTGGGCCGCGAACTTCGAGCTCGATTTCTTTGCAGCGAAAAATGTTACATTGGCATCATCTACAACTAATTTCCAAGTTGGCAATGCAAACGTCTAATTACAGCTACTAAGGCTTTTTCTTCTTAAACAAGTAGTTGCAGTTTTAGACCCCCTACATAACAGTAATTACACCAAAATTATAAATGCGAAAGATTTTGTGCGAGTTTGTTTCTTGCTGAAATTGCTTGTCGGAATTAGGTCAAATTTGGAATGGAGGTAGCTTACATCCTCGAAAAAATATAGGTTACTTTTTATTCCGAAAATGTTAATGGTTCTGGGTGGGATGGAACAGGGTGCAGATCATAATGACCAACGTGCTCCCATTGTAAAATGCAGCATCTGTTCTATTCATCATCATCATTTCAGCCGTAGGACGTCCACTGCTGGACATAGGCCTCCCATCCATCGATCTCCAATAGGGTTTCCTGTTCTATTAGTGTAACGTAATACAATGTGTTGTGTGCAGGTTTCAAAGCGCTGAACCCGCCGCTGACGGTGGTGCGCAAGTCGCTGGAGTCCTCGCTGGACCCGGACGAGTACCTGCCCTCCGTGATGACGTGCGTCAACTACCTGAAGCTGCCCGACTACAGCAGCGCCGAGGTGATGCGTGCCAAGCTGCGCCTTGCCGCCTCCGAGGGCCAGCACTCCTTCCACCTGTCGTGAGCGCCCGCTCCTCCCACGCGTCAACGCGGACACTCAAACATAATTATAAAAGTGTTATATTCGAAGTGTGCGTCGGATGACCGCCGTTTGTGTGCAATCAGAGTGAATTATTACAATGTGACGGACACTAAAAGTGCTGTGCGTTCTATAGTTTTGTTTTCATAGGATTTTTTAGTTTACAGAGATATGTTTATATTATATTTTGTGTTAATTTAATGTGATAGCTTTGTATATTTTCTTTATCGGTACTTTAGAGAGACACTCTCGGTCGTAGGTGGTGTGTGTGCAATTTGGAATTGGAGCGAGTGGACTGACGTGGTGTGTGCGTCTCCGTTTCATACGGTGCCGTAAGGCTGTCCAGTGCCACCGCCATTGTTATATAAACGATAATATTACTTATACATAGTCTTAAAGTGCGCGTCCATTTAAGCTGTTCTCATATTCTACAAGATTTTTTCTCAAATATGAATTGTGGTAATTTAACTCTTTTAGTATGGACTGGCACATTACATGAGCTGTTTGAATAAGGACCACAAAAAATCCTCCCTCGAGAGTCCTTCGAATTATAATAGCATTTATTACCAAATGGTGTTTTGATTAACATTATAAGTATCATAAAGGAGTAAAAAGTGCAAAAATTAATATGTAACAATTTCAATAAAACCATGTAAACTTATTGATTATAAATTTGTTTTCTTCTTAACCCAATACTCTGTTCCTTTATTCGAAAGGCAAGACTGATGTTAAGGATATAACAATGGCATCCATCCAGTGATCGCATTCCACCTGCAGAGATATTAAAATTATGTAGGTAGGACTACAACATGGTTGGGTGTGAAAACAGTGCTAAGCTGTACAAGGTCGAACGAGTTTGTAAGCAGTCTTTCCACTAAACATATACGAGGATATGTATCGATGACTATTTATTATATAACACTATATACGAGGCTACGCGGAAAGAGTGTACTAAGCAGAGAGGTCCGTTATACTCATCATTACGAACAACTTTTACTAGGAGACCAACCCAGAAATTGCAAAAAATATCAGCTGTTCCATACTAAGTTGTGGTTTTGACGGTGTCGAGATGTGCGGTAATAGAATTCTGAATGCAATAATATCTTAAAACTTGAGAATTCCCCAAAAACCATGCGGTAGTAAATACAAAGGGAACCCACGTCTCTTCAGGGCCTAAGTGAGACAGCTTGTTGGTACGCGAGATCATCAACAGTTCAAGTGGCTCGCCGCTGTACGGAGTGGAGAGGCTGACGCTGGTATTCCGCTGCCTCATTCCAGAGGTGAGAGCGATACTGGGGTATGCCGAGACGGACCCATTCGACACTACCGGTACTAGTGGTGAATAGCTGTCCTTTTTTTTCTTTCACTTGTCATAAAACCGGCTTTCCCAGGAAGTTCTTTTCAGAGACTGGGATCGGTCAATCTGCGAACTAGCACGGAAATCGCTCTTATAGATACGTGTCCTAGAGTTAATCGCGCTCGTATTCTTAAACTCTTTGTGTATCGGAACTTTGGTTGCAGGCCATGCACTCTTAACACAGGTATCCTACGCTTACGCTTGGATGCAAAGTGATATGAAGCCCATCTCTGTTCAGTGTTGTACAGCAGTTGATCAGCTTGGTCACCATGGTCTTTTGTGCTCGAGAAGCGCTGGTCGAATTGGCCGACATGCCAGCCTGAACGCATACGCAGAGTTTTTTCCACCGCCAATGTCGCAGCTGTGCTCGAACAGAGCGGTCTTTTACGTGACGATGGAAAAAGGCATGATGGCCCCTTGAATAAGACGCGACTCGTATCGATATTTTGGCGCCGTCTCATCTTCCCGAGCCACAGAGCAGGGCTGGTGCTGCGGCCAATACGGCGGAGCAGCACATACATGTTAGCCCCAGCAGTGGTTATATAACTATTTAAGTCGTTTGGGGTCGAGAAATTGGGCCCTAGGGGACCAGCTCACCTCATTAAATTTTTTTTAACGGGCCGTGTCTTAATAATAAATCTTATTTTCAATAATATCAGCTTTTCCCTGACCTCTCGTTTTTCCCGGACTTTTAAGATTTTCCAGAAACTGGACAAGTGGACGAGAGGGGAGGGAGTGGTGGAGTTGACGAAATAACAACTTATTTCGATTTTCACCAAGGAAGATAGGACTGAGGTTTCACTAACTGGCCTCACGTGGGTTCATCTGCGTATCTAGTTGCTGATGAAATGAATTAAACGATGGGGTAAGTAAATTGTAGATTTCGTAAATTGCAATATAAACAAAATACCTTACAAACACTTTCACATTTATTGTTATAATAATAAAATCATCCACCAACATTATTACTTATTTTATTACCTATAAGATTGATTTTAAAGATAAATTCTCGCTATATTCCTATAGGTACAATACATTTGAAAACCTTTAGAGGTAAGGGATGGTTAAAATATTTTAGGATGCCAATAAACATTCTAAATTACTTTTCATGAAAGAAGTCCCCCAGACGCGGCGCTGTCATCGCGGGCGTAGCAATCACTATCAGTATCATTTCTCGAGCAGCACTTTTAACAACTTTAGGCATCGTACACGACTTTTTAATGATGGCTTGGATGAATTGATAGATGGTAAATTAATAAAAATCTCACTAGCATCCAAACACAGTAACAACATCTGACAACTACATGGAAATTTAGTTCCGCTGTTTGCCGTGGGACTTCTCTCATGAAAAGCACTCTAACATCTACACCAATATTATAGAGATGAAAGGTTTTTGACTTTGTGTTTTTGCATGTTAGGGCGCTTGCACACGATGCGTAGTAGACGTAACAAGTAGAAGTAGCCAGTGCCTACTAGTCATCGTCTGCAACGTTTTGCTTATGGCAAGTGATAGTGGAAGTACTACTAAGCACTACCACTGCCACTTGTACTAAGCAAAACGTTGCAGAAGATGCGTAGTAGCTACTAACAACTTCTACTTGTTGTCTACTACGCACCGTGTGCAAGCGCCCTTAAAATAAGGAAATACAATGTATTATAAAAACATAGGTCATAAGTAGTTCTACAAAAATGTCCGCAATAGTATTTATTTATGTAACTATTATATTTAAGCCATAAGAATAGTTCCTAAATGGCCAAAATAAATGGCAACTCATGAAGAAAATCGTTAAAAAAAACAGCAATAGTCTGCAGCATGTTGTGTGGTTTTGGTGATGTCGTAAAATGTCTTCCACAGTACAGAATAAGTAATAATTTATGTTTGTAGCATTGCTGTGGTCTTGCACGTTTGCTGTTTTGCATAATCACAAAGCCAAGCCAAGTCTGTATGCACATTAGATTAAATTGAGACTAGGACAAGAAAGACGGAATGTGATCCGTCGGTAGGTTGGTATGATAGAGCTTAGAATCCAAAATAAAAGATTTATGTGTTGTACATCACATTACTACACAAGCAAAGCTGCAGACAGAAGTTAGTCTAAAATATAATTATATGTTACTCTATGATGTTACTAATACAATAATCTACTACAATTCATAAATTTTTATTATTTCATTATGTCATACACTTGCACTAGAACTAGTAACTTTACAATGTGATAAAATAAAACACCATCTAATGGAATGAAGACTAAAAAAAAACAAATTTTAAACTAGGATTTGCTTGAACACGACTAATATACCTATGACTAATATATAGTAAATTACAAATTTCTACAGATTATAATATAGCTGCCAGGCTCACAGCACCATTGCAATCCACCCGAGGATGAGGCAGGAGCCACCGATAGGCGTTAGTTGACGGAAGCTGCGGTCGCCAGTGAATGCATGGTAATAACAGGTACCACTGAATAAACCCATACCAGCAATGAAGAATGCACCAGCCTGAAAAAATGTCATCATTTTTAATCACACTTTATAATAAGCTAATGACTTATTTATAGAGACGCGAAGTGTTGCATGGGCACCAAGGCGGATAACCCCAAACGCTTCAGCGTGAGAACTCTCTTAGATGGCTATATGTTTGAATTGGCCTCAGATCAGATAAACAAGGGAGATATAGTAGAGTGGCGTACACTAACATAACTCACTCACTCTCTCTTTTTGTGATCAAGTATAATACATACTCAGCAACAGAGTCGTTTACATTGGAACAGGTTGTCTGAGAATATTGTCTCTTCAAAATCGATAAATGGCTTTAAATCCAAACTGGACAGATGTATAAGATCAGAATAGATCAACTTAACAGGGAGATACTAAATTTCGACACTTTGGGATATAGGCACATCAGTATATATCCTGCTCGCCTATTTTTTTTTTTTATTCCATCTAATACTGTAGGGCAGCAGGTGAAACTGTGGAGTGCAACTAGTGGCTTATCAATTGTCAAGACAATGGTTGTCATAGATATACTATAAATACAGTAAATACTCACAATGTATGGTCTTCTACAGAGAGGCACAGTGACTAGAGCTAGGGTGTGAAGGAAGTGAAATCTATTGGCAGTTTCAAAGATTTTCTTAAGGTCTTCTTTAGTGTCTGTTTGTGGGAAGGTTCTGTGCGCTCCCATAGCTCCGAGCACCACGGCAGCGGCGCCGCTCAGGCCTGCGAGCCTTACAAAAGGCCCCGCTTCTTGGGCGAGCTGCCATAATGGTGCTTTTACCATTATTGTTGATGGTTGTTGCACTTCCAAAGACTTAGGCTTGAAAACGCCCTGAAAGTCACGTAAAACGTTATCTTAGACTACGTTGGACGGCCGAAACTGATAAGTATGCAGGTAGGCATAAATCGAAACATGAACATGCAAAATTCAACTATAACAGGACTTGAAACTTACGATATTGCGTAATAAATTCATAGTCCCCTCCGTCACCGTATTAATCATAAGGACATCGGTCAAATTAACCATACCTTTTAGTTTTTATTCACAATAAAATCTAAGACGAGAAAGACGAGAGTTTATTATTTTAGTTTGACATTTGAATGCACATCTAATGTCATTTATGTTTATTTATGTCATTGTCAGCATAGAGTAATATATACACGGGGAATTGATTGTCAGACTGTCTTTTGACATTTTAACAAGATTACCATATTTTTTTTTTATTAGATTACCTAACTGGTGTCTATGGTTTTAAGCCTGTCACATCAGCGCAATCAGCGTTAGCGGTTATAATAAAATTATTATCTTTGATGATGTTGCTGCCACACGCACAGGGCCCATGGAAGCCAAAGTCCAAACAGAAGTGGCCGTGGTGACTTCCAGGTTGTCAGAAATGGGTCGTCCGTCTGATAATGTATAGTAGTAGACTGCGAATATAGCTAAGCTGCCTCTGCAGACCGCAGCGGGCTTTACTTCTTCCAAAGTAGACCGGAAGTACCTACGTCTCTATAGAATAATAACTCGAAATTTATTGTGAACACTTGACAGTGGTTTGGTACGAGTTCGAGCAATGAAGATATTATTATGGAGAGCTCTCAGAGCCTACTAGCTATTTATTATTGAAAAATATTATTTTGATTCGTGTAGGTATATTAATGCGATGCTATTTTTACAGATTTCCAGTAAAAGGTAGTCGAAATGAGACGTGTCACGTGGTAGTCATTTAGAGCTTCAATATGCTTTTTATTTATGGTTGTATGTATGTTGCTAGTAAACAGCTAAATAGCTTCCCTTTAGAGACTAGCGTTATTAATCTGTTCGAGCCAACCCAGCTCCTTGATATATATCGGAACATGGCGCTGTTCCACTGGTACAACAACTAGCTAACTATAATTATAGTCTAAACTGACTAGGCAGTTGGGGGGACACAGAGCACAATAAGCTGTATAGTGTATATCTTTTTATATTATGTGTGTGTATATATTATGTTCCCTATGCACTCCAAAACGGCTGGGCCGATTTTGACGGGACTCACTGGTAGAAAGCTGATGATATAAGGAGTACCTAATCCATGCGGATGAAACCACAGGGCGCAGCTAGTTTATCATAAAGTCCCTCCGTGCCAGCCGTGGTAAGACCCATAAGGAGGAGAAATTAGGTATGATAAACGTAAATATTATAGGAACAATACACAAATTAAAAATATTATTTTAATTCCTCACATTACATCTCATTCCGAAGTGCATAATTATGTACATCTCATAACAGACGGCACTCAATTACAATTAAATAGTTTTAATGGCACTTAAATTTCTTTAGCACCTAGTGAGATTCTATGGTTGATTAACTACAAAAATGATAGCTTAAGGAATTTGTCTTGATAATGGAGTAGTCGAAGTTACGATCATATTCAAAGACATTTCCATTGTAAAGACATATTTGTGTAAAACTGCTTACTGCAAGATGAATGAATAGAAACATACATATTTAGAAACTCAAATATTCATCAAAATCAGTCATAATTTTATCAAAAAGTACCTTGTTCAGAACAACTATTTTTAAATAACACTAACATCACAAATCGTTTGTTTAAGCTCCAGGTTTGTCAACGTCCGAGGCGCTGCAACATACTCCCGCATATCTGAAAGTTAACACATACTTTAAATTGCCTTTGTCAATTACCTACATGCAAAATTAACTAGTGTAACGAGTGGCGGGCCTTTTATCGCTTAGGCGTCACACTCTAAAAACAGGGTAAGGACACAGGCAAACTCCTTCAAAGAAATTTCAACCTCAGTATCCTTTCTTTATTATTGTTACGCAATCCCGTTAAATACCCAATCAAGTTTCCTACTCAGTGAGTGACTCAGTGATCTTGTAAATGTTGAAAAAGTGCAATAAAGGACGGGATCCTAAGTTTCGAGATCTGTTAGCACCTAGTGAAGCTATTCCATGGACGCTAGCTTGGTAATTGATAGGGATTAGAGATGCCATTAATATTCGGCTACTATTCTGTAAATCAGCCTATGTTTTTGTGTATCATAATTTTTAACACATGTTTTTTAAAATCTATTTTAACCACAAAGCATTACTTTAATACGTAAGTACTTAAAACATGTGTTAAATAGTGGTAAAGTAGTTATGAATGAAAACCGTTCTTTATTTCTTTCATGCGTTTGTTAGTAGCAAGTATTGCGCTTTTCCTCATAAATGATACCTGCTTCTGAAAGTAGCTTCTCTGTGTAGACTAGGTATAGATGCCACCCCGTCACCTCTGCACGCATCGCAATGAGACAGGTCGTAGCTGTCACGCGCGATATGCACACATTTTTTGCCGAATATTAGGCGCTTCGGCCGAGAGTGTGCCCGAGTATTTGGCATTTGGTCAAATCAGTATTCGTGGCATCTTTATTAGGGGTAGATAGTGCATGGTTACCCGTCGACGTCGCAGTGGGTGGAGGAGTAGACCGCCGGGGTGATGGCGCGCGCGGCGGCGCAGCGCGTCAGGTATACGCACACGCCGCTGGAGCCCGTCACGGACGCGGGGCACGCCACGTCGCCGCCTGCAGCCTTCGGAGCCTGCGCCATATTGGTAAGAATATAATGCTAAACGTACAGATTAACTTTTTGATAAAACTGAAGAAAAAAACAGATCACATTAGAAATTAATTTTGCCATTTAAAAAACTTATACTAACAAATTTTTCTCAAAATCGTTCATTATTTTTTAAATTAGGTACTATAGTTTGTAAAATAACTAGTATATTTGGATAAATTACTAGCGTGTTTGTAAAATAACTAACGTATTGAGAAAATAAATTTTTGCTAGTAGTAGACAATTTGCGAAATCTGCGTCGGAGCCCCTTGTACTACTTACAGCAGCGTCCTTTGTGAGTTTCAAGATGATTTCAGTTCCGTTGACTTGCAGAAGTAGCGCGTCAGCCGTCACGTTGAGCAGGGGCTCCGCCCAGCTGAACTGTTCTAGGTGGTAGGCCTCTACAGACCGCGCGGGGGGCGAAGTAGCTTGCGGCACCACTGGAGGCGTTGTACTCGGCAGGAACGGCGTTGAAAAGCCTACACCTACATTACAAGTAAAGCAACATTAGTGCAGATCCCTAGAAATACCTAACGTAGAATGCACTGTATGTAGAGTTTGTCTAATTCAACCAGTCCACCGGAAATTTTAGGAATTAACAAATATTTTTCTAAGTGCGTGTTCCGCTTCCGAATCACGCCAACAGTACAAAAAATTACTGTGAAACAATACGACATGAAAAAACGTTCTCTTTGGCGCTGTTGGCATGTCGGTTTCCTATTACTACATTAAAACTGCAACGCAGCTTTTACTGCACAGGTTAAATTCAACAAACTAGTGGGTTAACCCAGGCTTAAGAGTGCGTATAAAGCGAGGAAAATTTCTGATTTCACCCGCGCGTCTCGCATCACCCGCATTAGTGTGAAACACAACCACGGCAGCGCGGCAGTCGCGCGCAGCTCCAGTACACATAACTCGCGTAGTCGAACTCGTCATGCGGCAAGGAGTAATAAACACAGGATAAGCATAATGTTGGCGTTTTGGCGATTAGCTGGGTTCGGTCGCGGCGCGCAAAACCGTAAATTGATTATTTCAATTTTCAAAATTGTGTTTGTTGTATATTTTTAAACTTAATTTTTAAGTTTTCTACAATATCAATATAAAATTAATAAATTATATAAATTAAATTGAAATTGCCTAAATTAATTTTCAAATTAAAATTTTACGCTTGAGACAGAGAGTCAGAGATCGTTAAACATTAAATCAAACTAAACTAAACTAATGCTATGCTATGCTATGCTACGCTACGCTATGCTATACTATACTAAACGAAACACGCGAAACGAAATACCCGAAAGCCCGTTGGTCCAGTTGGTAGTGAACCTACCTTCTGAGCTTCGGGCGTGGGTTCGATTCCCACCTAGGACAAAATTAATGTGATGAACATTTTGTGTTTGTTCTACGAGTATACCTGGTTGTTAATATCTATTTAAGTATGATTTATTTAATTTAATTTAATGTAATTTAATGCAATGCAATTCAATTCCATTCCATTCAATTCAATTTACTAAAAAATATCATCATCATCCTTCACAGAACCTTCCTCATTATTTGAAGTCGGCCTAATATACCTACTGTTTGACCTACCAGTACCTACCCGAGCCAACCCGGCCGGTCTAACAGTAGGTATTACTACTTACCTTTTTATCCGACTTCAAATAAGGAGGAAGGTTCTCAATGCGACTTGTATAATCTTAGTGTCTCTGTCTACTTGGTCCACAGTGTTGCACCGCAGTGTTGTAAAGCAGTGTTGCACCGCAGTGTTGCAACGCAGTGTTGCAACGCAGTGTTGCAACGCAGTGTTGCAACGCAGTGTGGCAACGCAGTGTTGCATCGCACTGTTGCGCCGCAGTGTTGCAACGCACTGTTGCACCGCAGTGTTGCAACGCAGTGATTGATAATTTTATTGCATACCTACCTTGCCAAAAGATTCGCTTTTTTACCAGCTAAGGAAACATTAACTTTTTTCTGAGATTCGCCACTGTCAAGAAACATTTTACTGTTTAAAGGCAAAGTTTATTTTTATTGTTTCATTCAAGAGCAATGTTTATAACCTCAAATAAGCCACAAATGACAGCACCAGCGAAGGTGGCGCCATCTGAGATAAGTTTTGCCGTGGTTTGCCTGTAGCTTCTCATTACCCAAAATGTATGAAAAATACTGCGTTAGTTCCCTAATACTCACCCTGTGAAATCATTTACCACTGAATAAAACTCAAAATATGTAGTGATGGTCAAAATATTTTCGGATTTGAATTAAATAAAGAAATTTCGTTAGTGAAGCTACTTCTCAAAATCTCTGAAATATTGGTGCCGTCGTTTGGCTTTAGACCTCAGCAGCCATAAATCGATGCCACAGACTTAAAATATTCAAGGATGGCTGAAATATTTTCTGATTTAACGTCTTCACTGAAATATTGAAGATGTCTTCTAGTATTAGAACTGAACAATCTATAATCACCGTTACTGATTTAAAATATGCAAGGATGGCAGAAATATTTTACGATACAAGTCATGATTCTCTGAAATATAAGAAACATTTTACTGTTTAAAGGCAAAGTTTATTTTTATTGTTTCATTCAAGAGCAATGTTTATAACCTCAAATAAGCCACAAATGACAGCACCAGCGAAGGTGGCGCCATCTGAGATAAGTTTTGCCGTGGTTTGCCTGTGGCTTCTCATTACCCAAAATGTATGAAAAATACTGCGTTAGTTCCCTAATACTCACCCTGTGAAATCATTTACCACTGAATAAAACTCAAAATATGTAGTGATGGTCAAAATATTTTCGGATTTGAATTAAATAAAGAAATTTCGTTAGTGAAGCTACTTCTCAAAATCTCTGAAATATTGGTGCCGTCGTTTGGCTTTAGACCTCAGCAGCCATTAATCGATGCCACAGACTTAAAATATTCAAGGATGGCTGAAATATTTTCTGATTTAACGTCTTCACTGAAATATTGAAGATGTCTTCTAGTATTAGAACTGAACAATCTATAATCACCGTTACTGATTTAAAATATGCAAGGATGGCAGAAATATTTTACGATACAAGTCAAGATTCTCTGAAATATAAATGCTCTCATCTAGTGTTGGACGCAAATCACGCAAAACCTCACCTAATCCTCAAAAAAAAACTCACCTATGTTTCCAACCAATTAGTTCAAAATATTCAAAAATAGCTATTTATTTTTTGATATAACTTCACTTTGCTGAAATACTGGTGGTGCCACCTAGCGTTTGATCTGAGAAACTCGTATTTTATGCTACTGATTCAAAATATTTAAAGATGGTACCGCACTGTTGTACCGCACTGTTGTACCACACTGTTGCACCGCACTGTTGCACCGCACTGTTGCACCGCAGTGTTGCAACGCAGTGTTGCACCGCATTGTTGCACCGCAGTGGTGGACTGCAATTCAACCAGTATAAAAAAATACTGGTCGAATTGAAGGTACTCTAAGGTAAATGAGAACCTTCCTCCTTATTTGAAGTCGGATAAAAAGGTAAGTAGTATTTGACTTTGACTAAGGTAAGTAGTCCCGCTAGTGTATTGTGCATTTCCCCTTACCAGCACATACCCGAGCCAACCCAACTGGTCAAACAGTAGGTACTTATGTTTTTAACCGACTTCAAAGAAGGAGGAAGGTCCTCAATTCGACTAGTATTTTTTTATACCGGTTGAATTGAGAACCTTGCCCCTGTTTTGAAGTCGGTTAAAAACATAAGTACCTATTGTTTGACTTTCCACATTTAATTTTTTTTTTATTAGAAGATGTTTTTTTGCTTCCATTATTACCAAGCTATTTTTTGTCTGTTAAAATTGAGAACCTTCCTCCTTTTGCAGAAAGCCGCTTCTCGTAAAAACGTGAGAAAATGTGGATGGAACTCTCAAGTCAAATTAACCATCACATTAATTTAAATGATTTTTAATTTTAATTTTATAAAATTATAATGAATCTAAATTATTTTATAATGTCATTTAATTTTTAGTTTTATCTTTCTGACTCTCTCTCTCTGCTTCTCTCCGTCTCTCTCTCTCTCTCTCTCTCTCTGTCTGTTTGTCTGTCACAAAGAAACACTCCGACTCTAATAGTTATATTACTGAGCATACATAATAATGGATTCGTTAGGGCCTAGTCGTATCCATTTTATTTGTATCTATGTTATTTTTTCGTAGTAGCTTTACCTAGTCTGTGCTCTAAGGTCATTGTCACCACTTGGTAGCCGCATCAAGTGGTCGCGTTCGAGCCATCGATTTTTTATATTATCCTTTGTTTGAAAATACAGTAGGTGTTGATATAATCGCACTCGGAAGATAAAACCAAGGCGAAAAGCAAGCGCGTGCGTCCTTCCCCGTTGAGGCACAGTGCGGTACTGAGGTTAAACGGAGCATGTTTCGCTATTTAGATGCAAAGCGCAACAGAATAAGACTGAATATCGGACTTGCCGTTTGACCGAATAGTTGCTTAGAACTAAAGGACGTAAGTCTCAAATCGAATATAATTTATTATGAGAGTACTAATTAATCTAGGTAAATTTTGTCTTAACACTGGAAAACAAACTATATTTTCCTTCGGTGAGTATTTATTTTAGATATGTAACTGAAGTACTTTCCAAGTAAAATCAAAAAAATTAGCAAAAAGGCACCATTTTCAAAACATTAAAGTATCGAGTAAATATCTTGCTATTATGTTTCTGTCTTAATGGCGGAAAGAAAATGAATTGAAAATTCACATATATCAATTATTACGGTGATCGGATATTTGGTTTAGTTAGAATATCATGGCAAATTAGCATAAAATTTCGGTTGCCCCCTCTTAACCCGGTTAAGGTTGCGGGTAAGCCAAAAACAACATAAATTATTATCTAAATTATAGACGCTTAAACAAAAATAAAAATATCAATCACATTTTTTATCCGTAACGTAAACTTCAGAACAATACTCCAAAACTTACTTTGAAAACTTTCATGTACAAGGGTTATTGATAATATCTAATCATCTATTGCAGTCAGCTCCTAATTTTAATATTTTTGAATGGCTAATAATTGGCTGAAATGATGTAGAGAATTGAGCTTATGTTGTTAGGTATGAATATAGGGAATCTGCCTGCGAGATGTTGTTAGCTAATTATCATAATAACCCTGAATACATACCTATTTAGTACGTATATATCCGAGACGCACTAAGAAACGTTTTGGCAAATGCAGTAAATTGTAAAAAGTAATGAAAATAATATTTGAATAAATAAAAAACAAATAAAAATCTATATTTAATAAATTTTATATTTTGTATAGTGACATTTTGTTATTTATTGAAAGTGAAATAGCAGCTGGTAGCCGAGGAACCCAGTAAAATATTGAAAGAAAAAATGTCTGTCAGAACGACTGTCTTTGTAATTTACTTCAGTTGTATTTTAGTTCACTTACAAAACACTTATTAGCGCGGCTCGAGTATAGGCGGTAGTTATTTTATTTAAAATTACTTATCAGTAATATTAGGATTCTCTAATTGATGCTAAAATGGCGACATCATGATATTATTTAACTTAATGACGACTTCTGTAGAGGTGGCTAATAATGAGTAAACTAAACATGGTACAGAGGTCTTACGGCTAGGTGTTTAAAGCAATCCAGTTAAGGTGATGAAAAAAATGTTGCGCGACCGCAAACCGTGTCTGGGCGCGTTAAGGTTCACGTTCGCGTGATTTTCCGAATTGCGAGGTTTTAACGTTAGTTTGATACCGCGTAAGCAGTTGGCCGTAAGGTCCCAGAGTGCAGTCCTATTTTGGTTTCAAAAAATAAAGTAGTGGCACCCTCCTAACTCAATAGATAAGCGGCCAAACGTGTAGATCTGAGTAGGATAATATTGGGCATTCTACCCCACCTTCGTTTCACTCGGTGGTTTAGAATTCCCAATATTACTGAGATTTTATGCTACTATTTAAATCAAGTTTTGCAATAGATTGGATGCATTATTATTAGCTTTACGCGCCGTTCGCTACCGGAGTCCGCACCTATAAATAGAATCAAAACGTGCACACAGTAAAGACAAAGGAAATTGAACCGTCCTATGTATGTTAATGTTGAAATATTAATTACTCGTGTGTCTTATTCACACAACTTCATTTGGCGATAGATAAATAAATCTATAGACTTGATTTGGTTCGTTTATAGAAATAGTTAATTATTTGATTCGAACAAAAACCAACACTCCTAAGCAATGTGCTATGGCCAGATTTGCTCAAGGTTGCCTTTAAAAACATTTCATATCCCGTTTCAAGTTAGGTTTCCGAACAATGCTTACGAGTATTACAAGTCGACCCGATTGGCTCGAGGTAACCCCTAGAAATCAAGTTTCTAAACCACGTTTTTGGCTGCAGGCCCTTCATAACATGGAGCTTTGCAAAGTGAAATGACTCGATTAGCTCGAGGTAACCCTTAAAAACAATGATTTGTAATAATCATGTTTCTAAACCACGATTTTGGCTCAGGTACCTCCATAACACAAATAGTGCAAAGTGATATGACCCGATTTGGTTCAAGGTTACCCTTAGAAACTTAGATTTCCCGTCCTTGTTTCGGATCAGGCCCTCCGACAATTTACACTCAAGCATTATGACCCTATTTGGTTGAGGATACTCATAATTAGTTTTTTTGTAACTAAGGACCACCTTCACAACACAAAGCTATGAGTTTATTCGTTTTGTATCAAAACACCGAATTTTATATCACTCTGAATATTTTATTGAATAAAATTGCTAAACGTACCAAAACACAGCCACTGTTTCACATATAATTAGAAATATAATTTTAGAAGATGATTTTAAATATATCTTTGTTAATTTGCTTTAAAAATTCTTTTATTTTTAAAGTTAAACAAATTAATTATTTTCATTGAACCCATTTTTTACCCACTTTATTATATTTTAGTTAACCGGTTTGTAACGATAAACTAAAACGATTTACCTAATAAATATGATGAATATATTGATTATATTTAATTTTAATTTGAAGAAAAATTTGTTGAATACTCACTTTTATTCCGGGTTTCCTTATTTGCACTAATTATCTTTTCCACATAATTAATTAAGTATCAAAAAATATTAAGTTATTGAAAATACACTAAACACAGCGTGAGAAAGAATGTATCTGCACCACATACTGAAATAAGATATCTATAATGTCTCTTTGCAATACAAACTAATTTAGTCAAGGAGCTATCGTTCAAACATATTACGAATAAAATTATTAGTAACAACATAATTACAGATTTAGACCGTTAGTACTTCGTTTATATAGACACTGAAAGGGAATGTATATATATTATATTGAAATATTTTATTTATATATAAATGTTTGTTAAAAATAACTTTCTTACACACACTGGCGCTTGCAGATAAGTATATGTTTTAAAGTTGTATATTGTAAGGATATAAAAATATTTGTTTACATGCTTTATATATTTACATGCTTTAAAAAAAGAAAAAAATGTGCATGACTATATGAGATAAAAATGAATGTAACATATCGAGCCATTTAAGCTATTGGAGGATATACGAAAGTTATAAACATAATCATAATAAATTATACTTAGTACCTTCACCAAAAACTTTAGAATTTTTCTTAAGCAGTCAAGTAAAACATACTTCGCCTCCTTGACTATTGAGTACATTGCAATTGCACTGATTGCAATGCATGCATAATTGGGTACTGTCCAGACGAGCGTTAAATAAATACATGTTAATAGGTGATTTGTAAAGTTTATAAGATGGCAGGTAAAACGCTGCTAGTGATTAATATAAAAACGCATTGAAAGTATGTGTAAAGTAGTATCTACTCACCTAATAGCATTAGCTATTATTTTTGGTTAAACTGATAAGAGAAAAAATATATTGACTATTTCTGAACGAAAATCATAAAATTTATGCATAGTTCTTTGATTATACATATTTCCATCATCATCATCATTTAATCTTCTTCTTCTTCTTTCTTATTTATAAAATATATGTTTCCATATAGACTTCAAAACGGCTGGACCGATATTGACGGGACTTTCACTGGCAGATAGCTGATGTTATAAGGAGTAACTTAGGATACTTTTCATCATCATTATCATTATTTTTCATCACCACGCAGGTGAAACCGTGGGGCGCAGCTAGTTAATTATAAAAGCAAGAACAAGCTTTTATTAACCGCTCGTTTGCATACGATCGGTTAGATTTCATAGAAGCGGCGAACTCATCCTTTGAAAGCGGAGTAAGCAGAGTAAGCGGTTTATTTGTACTTTACGTATTATTAACTACCTGCGCCCCGCGGTTTCACCCGCGTCATATACTTCAATGTATAAGGCATAATGCCAAAATGTGAATGCTTGCTGTTCCATATAATATGTATGAGAAAATTAATTTTCTTCATAACTGATTTTTTTCATGAATTTTCCCGATATATTATTCTGTTGTTCAGGGCGGAGAGGATTCCAACGAATCAAAGATCATGAAAATCGGTACAACTATTCTTGAGTTATAAATGGTGTAACATACACCACTTTGTTTAATATAATTATATATAGATACTATTATTTCGCATAATCGATAATTTTTGCATTTGTCCTTTTCTTTCCTGTGGTTGTTGTTGTAACAAGTCTAATCAGATATCAATAAACGTTTGAATTCTATAATTAATCTGTATACAAACAGAGTTCGTATTTGCATGCTTCATAAATATGGATAACTGATTTCAGCTGGATAAGTTTATTGCTAACGATGCTATATTTGCCAATTTAAATAGGGTGATTATTTGTAATTTACCATTATTTGCAAGAAAGTCCCAACTGTGAAGACGCGAAGGCTCCAGTGATTTCAGCGGAACATTAAAAGCAAAAATTAAAATGTAAGTGAGTATTTAATTTTCGATTCAACATTATTGCACACTATTTTGTACTCTACATATTTCTTTACTGATTTTTTTCCGATTTATTTTTAGGTCTGACTCAGAATTTGAATATACCACCACCCAGTGCGCGCCGTCACCGCAAAAAAAAGCAAAAAAACAGCGTTCTACCACCACCGTCACCGTCCACAGCGCAACATCGAAGACACCAAAAGCTAAAACGCAGAGAGTGATCGAGTAAGTATCCATACATTTTACAGATAAATTATTATCAAATTCAATCGCAATTATTTAGTTTGAAACTAATAAATCAATTATTGTTTCAGATCCTCTTCTGAATCCGAAGTAGATTCTCCTCCAGTTGCAGAACCGACCGTGAAAAAAGCAGCTGCTAAACCCAGAGTAAAAAAACTGCCAGCTCCTGAACAACCTTCAAGCGGGTAAGTTTTCAATCACATTCACTACTCAAAGTATTCGATGCCTATATATCTAAGCAACTAGTTAAATATGAGATCCAATTCTGAACGCACATAACTTAAACATCTTTAAATAAAACCTATTTTTAATTTGAAATTACGATTGGTTGAAGCGTTGCTATTTTATGTACATATTATGTACTACTGAAATTAGGCTCGCTATCTCGTATTATAGCTCATCTAACCTAGGGTTTCGAATCGATAGAAAGGTAATCTTAATTTTGATTTTGGTGTCTACATTGTTACAGAAAGAAGAATATATTTAATAATATATTAAAGGCAGAAGAAAAAGCTGCCCATCAAAAAGAAGAAAAGAAGGTTTTATGGTCATCTTTTACCAGCCGGGTGGCATCCGGACGACAGCGGCGCGCAGTTGCTATCGGCGAAGGCGGTTTTTTCATAGATCTAAAGGTTTATAATTCCAACGACGCGCTGACGGGAAACCCTCAGACACTATATAAAAAGTCATTGGTGGCTCTGAAATTGCAAGCTACAGAGGGTTCCCCGCCGTGGGAAAAATTACAATCATTCATGGAAGATGCGTATGCCGTCTTCAAAGACACGGATCCGGTAGTTTATAAAGATTAATAAATTTTTTACTTCCTCTATAACAAGTTTATACTACCCCTATAGTGGTAAAATATTCATATTCATAAGCTGATAGTATCTTAGAGTAGATAGATAGGTACTAGATATGTATGGTCGTAGTGTTATCCAAAATTTTAACCGAAGTATGATGACGAGCTAGGCCTCAAACTCTTTTGAAAAAATCTCTTTAATGTCCTTAAAGTTTTTAGCGGTAGAGGTTCACGTCGCAGGATAAACTACAAGCGTTTATAAAATTTTAAGACACATGCTGTTTTCAAAGACACTTAACCCTGTGGTTTATAAAGATTTAAACTAGCAAGCTTTTTTAAAAAAAAATTGGTTTGTTATGTAAATATGCCTTACTGCATAGTTTGTGGTATTTCTGTGCAAGCAAAATCATGGGTAGGCCATTTGCGAAGTAACGCTCATAGGCAAACAAATAACAACTTCGTTGAACGTGATAGTGAAGGCGTGGATATCGTATCGTCAGCGTTTCGCAACCGCATTATCACTTATAGGTTGTTAGCTAGAGAACATGATCTGGGTTCTATTGAAGCGTTTTTCAATACGATTCGCGACAAAATAAAGACCCTTTTAAACAGGTGTCTCGATAAATATATATGTTTTAAAATAAATTTTGAGTACTTCGCTAAATTTCTTTTGTTTAAAAATAACACGGAGGAAGTTAAATCGTTTTTAACAAAAAATACTGTTGTATCTACAAATTATAATTTTGACGTATTTTTTGAAGAGATAGTAAGTTCGTTAAAAGAAAAAGTAGAGTCATTTGAACACCAAGATTCAGGGTGGTCGTTTTTACATAACGCTCATTTAGAAGTGAACGTTAACAAATATGAACCATTGCGTGGTTCAAGTTATCTTGAGCTTCCGAAAAAAATAAAAAATAAAAAAGCGTGTGTAAATATACAAAATAAAGATGATTGCTGTTTTATGTGGTGTGTGACAGCGGCTTTATATCCAGCGAAGTCTCACGCGGAGCGAGTTTCATCATATCCCGACTTTCGTACAGTTTTGAACGTAAATGATGTTCAATTTCCGGTAACGTTTTCGGACATTCAAAAATTTGAGACCAATAATCCTGAATTAAGCTTCATTGTCTACGGATTAAAGAATAATAAGATGATTGTGGGTCCTTTGTACAAGTCAGACAATAAAAAACAACGTACTAAGACGATTCATTTATTGTTGCTAGAAAATAGTTCCGGAACACAACACTATTGTTTAGTCAAAAGCTTGCCTAAACTCGTCAGAAGTCAAGTGACTAGTCATCACGGAAAGTTATACTTTTGCGAAACATGCTTAGTATTTTTCTCTAAGGTTGGAGATCTAGATAATCATGCTTGTGGTGGTGTAGTTACCGTATTACCTGAGAAAGGCTCGGTAATAGAATTCAAACATTTCGAACGCAAGCAAAACGTTCCTTTTGTAATTTATGCTGATTTCGAATCTTTATTAGAGCCAAACCCGAGTGATGTTACTAGTAACACGTCATCGTTGCATCATCACACGCCGGCGGCATTTGCCTATCACATTGTGTGTTGTGACAATGAAAACTTAAACCGATATGTATCACACCGCGGCGTCGATTGCGTGGACAAGTTCATCAAATGCATATTTGAAGATTTGAGGGAAATCCATAAGACTTTGAATGATGCTGCTCCAATGGTTTTCACTGCAAGTGATGCCTTAGATTTTCAAAATGCCACTCGATGTCATATTTGCGAACATTTTACATTTTTAGATAAGGTTCGAGACCACTGTCATATCACCGGTCGGTATCGTGGTGCAGCGCATAGCCAATGCAATTTGCAATTCAAACGCCCTTCGTTTGTGCCGATATTTTTTCATAATTTATCAGGCTATGATTGCCACTTGTTCATAAAAAAATTAGGTGAAGCTCCAGGCGCCATTAAGATTATTCCAAAAACTAAGGAAAACTATATATCGTTTACGAAAATTATTGCTGTGTCTGAAAACGAATTCATTCAACTTCGGTTTGTTGATTCGTTGAAATTCTTGGGAGCTAGTTTAGATAATCTAGCAAAAACTTTGCATAAAGACAGCCTTAAGCATTTGCGGGATTTTTTTGATGACGATAAAAAATTCCAACTGCTTTCGCGTAAAGGTGTTTATCCTTATGAGTACATGGATAACTGGGAACGTTTTGAAGAACAATGTCTTCCCTCTAAAGACTGTTTTTACAGTTCTCTAACAAATGAACACATATCCAAAGAGGATTATGAGTACGCACATTTAGTTTGGACAGAGTTCAAAATAAATAATTTGGGACAGTATACGGATTTGTATTTGAAAACAGATGTTCTTTTACTAACGGATATTTTTGAAAATTTTAGGAAAACGTGCAAACATCATTACAATCTTGATCCCGCTTTTTATCTAACAGCACCGAGTTTGTCATTCGACGCCATGCTGTGGATAACTAATGTGCGTCTAGAAGTACTAGATGACCTCATTATGTTAAGAATGATTCAGAGTGGCATTCGAGGGGGGATATGCATGTGCTCTCATAGACATGCCAAAGCCAACAACAAATATCTAGCTGATTACGACCCGTCAAAAATAGATTCTTATCTCGTTTACATTGACTGCAACAATTTGTATGGACACAGTATGTGTCAGTATTTACCATTATCGGGCTTCGAATTTATGGAGCCAAATGAAATCAGTTCTTTGAATGTCACTGAAATCCCTGATGATTCCGCATACGGTTTCATACTTGAAGTCGACTTGACTTATCCGAAAGAGCTCCATAATTTACATGACGATCTTCCATTTTGTCCCGAAAAATGTATTCCGCCCGGCGGGAAAACAGAAAAACTAGTACCAAATTTATATGATAAACACTTTTATGTTATTCATTACATCCATTTAAAAAAATGTTTGAAACACGGGTTAAAATTAAATAAAATACATAGAGTGATCAAATTTGTACAAAGTCCTTACTTGAAAAAATACATAGATTTAAATACGAAATTACGCCAACAGGCAACATCAACGTTTGAGCAAGATTTTTTTAAGTTACTAAACAATAGTATTTTTGGGAAAACGTTAGAAAATAATGAAAAACGAGTTGATGTCAAATTAGTAAATAAATGGAGAGACAAAAAAAATATCACAAAGAAAATAACAACGGCTGGAAAATTGATTGCGAGTCCAAATTTTCACAGTGCGTCCGTTTTCACAGAAAATTTGGTTGCCGTACAATTGAAGCCAAATCGCATTGTATTAGACAAACCAATCTATATCGGTTTTACTGTGCTCGAGCTATCTAAAAGTCATATGTACGATTTTCATTATTCGGTGGTTAAACCCGTCTATGATGATCGTATAAAAATGTGTTACACAGACACAGATAGCTTCATTTATCATATTCAAACTAAGGATTTTTTCGAAGATTTGAAACAAAATTTCATTGCGTATTTTGATACCAGTAACTACCCTATAAATAATGAGTATGAACTACCTCTTGAAAACAAAAAGGTTCCAGGACTTTTCAAGGATGAAATGGGAGGAAAGATAATAAGTGAGTTTATAGGTCTCCGTTCCAAACTATACTGCATTAAGACCGCGGATAGTGTGATTAAAAAAGCAAAAGGTGTGAAGAATCATGCTGTTAAGGAACTAGATTTATCTGACTATAATCAAAGTTTGTATCAAGGGCATGTTGTGAAAAAGACAAATGTTCTTTTTAAATCAATAAAGCATGAGATATTTACACATAAAGTTAGGAAGATAGCACTATCATCCACCGATGATAAACGTTTGATTTCTCCGGATAAAGTATCTACAAAAGCTTGGGGCAACAGCTCAATATTTTTTAGGGTATAGATATACGTAAACAATAAAGTTTTGGCGTAATAAACCTACGTGTTACTCGTTTATGTAAGTACATTCATTATGTCTGTATTGTGTTAAGTTTATGTTGATAAATGTAATTTAGGCTTAAGATACTTAGAAGATTAATTAAGAAAGATTAATTAAATAAGATAAAGAAAGAGAATTTGTGTAAGTACGTAGAATAGTTTTTAATTTTTTAATAAATTTGCATGTGTGTTATTACTTTGTTTTATTTGTTAGTGAATTTCGTAGTGGCTATACCTTTTCATAGTAGTTTTGTTTTCTAAATAAAATGTATGTGTACTATAGTGTTATTTTTTGAAGTCGACAAAGTTAACAAAAATCAGGGTTACACATGTTTGAAATAATGATGATTGGTAGTTTAGGCTGATCTAATTTCAAAATTTTACCTCATTAAGCATGTTTGAACTTGTTTGCTTGAACATGAGACAGCAGTGAGAACTATTCAGTTCATGAGTAAATATTATTGTATCAAATGTAATTGGATATCACAAAGAACATGTTCAAACTTGCTTTGTCACTTCACATAAAAATACATTTTTAAATACTTGCGGTGAACCGTAATTCAAACTAATTTATTTCAAAGTAATCGTTTGAGATAGAAGGTTGTGTGGATTCATCGCCGCTTTGCTGCAAGTCTAAAACACAAGTTTATTATACACATTTATTTCTACCTATCTGGTAAGTGTGATTTTCACTATTGATTTATAGTAATTAATAGATAGTTATTTCTTTAAAATTATAATATTTGTAATATGTTTATTTTAGACAATAAAATGAGCCAGTTTGATTCTGACCCATATTTATTTCAATGCGCGCAAGACCCATTAGCAGGATGGGATGAATTTGAAAGGCAGCAAAGAGCTGAAAGCAGCAAACAGACCGAAGAAATTGCTGGAACGAGTGCAGTTCAAAAGAAACCCTGTTCAAAAAAAGAGCGAAAAAGGACAAAAATGGAAATGGCTTCATATATTATTAGTAAATCACCATTTAAAGGAAGAAAAATTATAAAACTTCAAGTATATGACTTTGATACATGTACTAATGCATATAATGAAACTGTAAAACTGCAACACGTGGTAGTTAATCCTTTTCTTGATGAAGTCTTAAATTTAACCGAAAACCTCATAAGTAAAGTATCTAAAAAACTTCATGAAGACTAGTAAAAAGAATTTTTTGGATATGAAATAAATTATATAAGTCTAATATAAGTATAAGTTTATGATTTAATTAAATAAACAGAAATTCAAACACAACCTGTTTAGTCATTTTAGTAAATTATTTAAGCATTTTATGTATTGCATGTTGCTATTCATGTTTGTGCAGTAAAAATAATAATAATTTACATAATTTGGTCAAAATATGTAATACTATAAAAGTGCTGCACTTTTAAAATAGCTCTTATTTTATATTGTTATCTTTAACTGCTTAAACATGTTATTTGTCAAGCAACCTGTTTCACTACGATTACCCAATATTTGCATATCAACTAAAAAAAAAGATGTGCTCAAACATGGAAAGCTTTTGCCAAATACAATACGATGTTTGATATGTGGCCCTTCTAACTGTGGCAAAACTAATTTGTTGATAGGTCTTCTAATACACGAAAATGGTTTAAAATTTACTAATATTTATGTGTATTCGAAAACATTGTATCAACCAAATTATGTTTTCTTGGAAAATGTGCTAAAATTAGTTCCCAATGTAACATTTTCAAAATTTAAAGAAAATGAGCACGTCATCAGTACCGTAGAAGCTAAACCTAACTCTATTATAATTTTTGACGATGTATCTTGTGAAAACCAGAATAACATAAGAGACTATTTTTGCATGGGAAGACATAAAAATATTGATGCTTTCTATTTAAATCAAACATATACTAAAATACCAAAACAACTCATTAGAGACAATGCTAATCTTATTATTCTGTTCAAACAAGACAGTATAAATTTACGCCATGTATATGATGAGCATGTAAATACTGATATGACTTGGAAAGAATTTCGCAAATTATGTACAGAAATTTGGAGCACCCCTTACAGTTTTTTAGTTATAAATAAAGACTGCGACAAAAATAGCGGATGCTATAGAAAAAACTTTGACACATTTGCCAAGTTTGAATAGTGTGGGATACTAATAGATTAGCATAGTTCTTATAACGATCATTATTAGTGCTGACATCAACCAGTACAGTCTTTAAAACAAAATGAATACTGAAAAACAATTGAAAGAGCAAATTATTAAATCTGCTGAAAGTGTTAAAAGAAAGGTTAAACAAATGAGAAATATTGAAATCGATAATAGTAATGCTGTAAAGACCATGCTAAGGCCAATAACGGAACCACTTCAAAAAATTGCTTCAAGAAGTGGAACAAAACAAAATATACACGAAAGCAGTAAAATCAAAAAAGTACGACAGAGCGATGATGAGGATTATTCTTCAAGTGATTATGATGAAAGTGTCAAACGTAGCAAATCCGAAGAAAGTATTGGCGATAAATTTGAATACGTTGAAGCAGTTTCTGATGATTCGGAGAGTGGTGACAATAATGAAGATAAAAACATAAGCGGGAATTCTTTTAAATCGATAGACTCTGATAGCTGTTCTTGGTCTTTATCTTCAGAAGTTTTCAGTGATGTCCCCTACGGTGCTAGGTTGGATCGTGGAAGACTGAAAATAGGAAATATGCGTCTAACTGTTACTTCTGATAAAATTATGATAGGTGGTTCTACTTACGACAAAACACCGGGATTATACGAACTATTATTTAAAAAATCTTCAGATATAAATAAGATAACAGATTGTGATTTAGATAATTATAAACAAATTTTATCGGCATCAAATGCTCATCGGCGAGACTTCAATTCTAATAAACCTATTAAAAGTAACAAAGGCACAAAATACCTAAATATTATTAAACCGTTATTTAAACATTCTAAAGTATATACCAGTACTGAAAGCCTTGTGCAAGGTTCAGGATTGTCGTTAATGAAACAAGTAAAGCCTAACGTAGACTTTGTATATTGGGATGATCCGAATGAATTAGTTGAAAGGTTGAAACTTTTAATTGCATCACGTGATGCTGGAAACACTGGGCTAGATAATGAAATAATTTCCATAATAGAAGAACTACGTGAAGCTGGGTTAATTAATCAACTATAAAATATGTTGCAAAACAAATATTTTTTCAGTTCTTTTTATATTTTTAACTGACTAATACATTATGAACATTGACAAGTTTGGTCATCATGTTCACAAGCGGATGCGTTCAATGAATTCGTCAAACATGTTTGACAAAACATTAATCCAAGCTTTGAACGGTGAATTTGATTTAAAATTAGACAGTCTTAAAATATTGAAAACACCGTCGTCTAATGACGATGCTACAAATAAGCAGTATGTCGATAAGATTATTGCAGAATTTTATACAAAGCACGAAGTAGACATGCAGTTAGAAATTATAAAAAGCCAAATACATGCGTTAACACATCAGTTTCAAGACAACAAGACTCTCAAGAAACACGAACCAGAAAATACCATAAACCATTTTATTAAGAAAAATGAGCAAACAAGGAATAATAAATGAAATTCACCGACAAGCTCGAAAAAACTTCACTCGTCGTCATGTAATACTACGAGGAATAGATGACCTGTGGCAAGCTGATTTAATTGATATAAAAAGTTTGAAAAAAACTAATAATGGGTTTACGTTTGTGTTAGTTGTTATAGATACGTTTTCTAAGTTTGCATGGACGATTCCAGTTAAAAATAAGACTAAAAATGAAATAGCAACGGCATTTGGTAAAATACTGAATAAAGGACGCAGACCCAAACATTTGCAAACAGATTTAGGAACAGAATTTTATAATGACTATTTCCGAAACTTAATGAACAAATACAAAATAAATCATTATTCTACATATTCAGTCAAAAAAGCATCTATCGTGGAACGCTTAATCAGAACTTTAAAGAATAAATTATATAAATATTTTCATTTAATTGGAAACTATAAATGGGTTGGACAGCCATTGAATAAAATAACTGATGAGTATAATTATACAATACATCGTATTACAAAGTTCAAACCATCGAAAGTCAAGTCGTCAAATGAAATGCAAGTTTTAAATAATATTTTAAAATCTCATAATATTTCCAAGTCTATTAAAGTGAAATTTAACGTAGGAGATCAAGTGAGAATTAGCAAATATAAGGGTATTTTTGCAAAAGGATATACTCCTAACTGGTCTACTGAACTTTTCACAATTGTCAAAGTAAACGATACTAAACCTGTTACTTACCACATTCAAGATCAACGAAAAGAAAACATACTAGGAACATTTTATGAACAAGAACTCATGAGGACCCAACACCCTGGCGTTTATTTAGTGGAAAAAGTCTTAAGAAAAAACGGGGAAAAATTATTTGTCAAGTGGTTGGGTTTAAAAGACAGTGAGAATTCATGGATTGATAAAAAAGCTGTAGTATAAATTTATATAAGCAATAAATTCTACTGAAAATGATCATTATTCTTGAATTAATGGAAGGAGGTGGACTTGTGAATAAAATTATTAATAGTTTACCATTTGAGCTACATTTACCAGGTTACAATTATTGTGGACCTGGCACTAGATTACGAGAACGCTTGTTGCGCGGTGACAAAGGAGTCAACGAATTGGACGAAGCTTGTAAGCAACACGATATAGCATACAACAATTACAAAAATCTAGAAGATCGACACAAAGCAGATATACAACTTATAAATATGGCTCAGCGCAGGATGAAAGCAAAGGATGCCAGTAAAGGGGAAAAGTTGTCTTCATGGTTAGTCAATAAAGTGATGAAGACCAAAGTAAAAGTAGGTGCTGGCGTGAAAAAATTTAGATCCATAATTGGAAAAATAAGTAAGCATCTGAAGAAATTTAAACCAAAAAAGGCATGTACATTAAGCCATACAAAAAAGGGAACGGACTGTATTTGAGAACGTCAAAAAACTAATTAAAAGGCTACCCAGGCGTGCACTTACCGATTTAGATATATTAAAACATGCGAGTGACATACCGTACTTTAGAGGAGTTTATATGAGAGACAAGTTACCGAAATCACCGAAGCATATTGAATGTGGTATTATCAATTTAGATGACAGTAACAATAATGGAACTCACTGGGTAGCTTACGTAAAAAATAAACAATATGGGGAATATTTTGATAGTTTTGGTGATTTAAAACCACCTTTAGAGTTAATTAAGTATTTAAACAATAATAATATTTTATATAACTATACGAAATATCAAAATTTTGATACAGTTAACTGTGGACATCTATGTATAAAGTTTTTAAGAAGTTTTTGGACAAAACGTTTAAATAAGTGAGAATCTTACTTATTTATCAGTAGCAGTATGTCTTTCACCCTATCTATATCCAGCTCCGTTTCAACATCAACCACGAGTTATTCGCCTGCTCTGCAACTTGATGGTGAATATGAATGTGGATTACTGTACTTCTCTACTTTTAATTCCATACCAAACATTGATAGTAATAATAATAAATTTTGCTATGGCGATGATCAAGTTGTTGAAATACCTGAAGGGTCATATGAGCTCAACGATATCAGTGATTACCTAAAGGAAAATGTAATCGACTGTAGTTTTAATTTGAGTTCTAACAATAACACTCTAAGAACTTCAATCATATGTTCTAAAGACATCCATTTAGAAAAAACTCCATTGCTTGCTAAATTATTTGGATTTGGCGAAGAAACCTTGAAAGCCAATATATTAAACGAATCTCAATTCCCAGTCAGCATTCTACCAACAACTGTGCTAAGGATCGAATGTGATATAGTACGAGGATCATACACAGACGGAAAACCAAGTCATATCATTCACGAATTTACTCCTAACGTGCCTCCAGGTTACAGAATTATTGAAATTCCTAAAAATATTATTTATTTTCCTGTAAACCAAAATTCTATCAGTTCCATTTCAATAAGGATTGTGGATTCAAGAAACAATCTTGTTAATTTGAGAGGTGAAGAGATTCAACTTTATTTACACCTGAAGAAAAAATGATAGATTTTAATAAAAGGTCTGTAATCACCACAAAACGCGTCACTTCTAAGCCCACCATCAAGAAAAAAACACCTAAACTTAAATTGACAAAAGAAAATAAAAAGTTTCTCAAATTAATTGGGTTATTAAAATGAGTGTACTAAATGTGAATGAACCACTTATCCAAGACAATTCCATTCAAAGCATTGAATACCACTCGTACAAACCCTACGTAACAAGTTTTGGCCAAAATGATGAGATTCGGATACCAATCAACCAACAGGATTTATATATATTACCTTCAGCAAGTACTTTGTATTTAGAGGGCTCTGTTGACGTATATAAAAACGAACCCAAGACCAAAGTAAGCAATGTGCATTTTACAAATAATGCAATGCTTTTCTTTTTCCAAGAAATTCGATATGAAATAAATGGCATAGAAATTGACAGAATAAAAAATCCAGGTATTACTACAACAATGAAATCATTTTTATCCATGAATGATAATGAGTCTAAAATGGCAAAAAGTTGGGGTTGGAGCATTGAAGGTTCTGTCAACAAGAAGGCAGGAAATTTTTCAGTTTCAATACCTCTTAGTAAAGTATTAGGATTTGCAGAAGATTACAACAAAATTATTATGAACTGCAAACATGAACTCATTTTACTTCGAAGTAATACAAATCTCAACTCGTTAAAATTACAAACTGGGGAAGTTGTCAACACTATAGATATTACTCAGATATTATGGCGAGTTCCACATATTAAAGTATCCGATCGCGAAAGAATTAATCTACTTAAAAATTTAGAAAAAGATCGTCCTATTTCCATAGTGTTTAGAACTTGGGATCTTTACGAGTATTCGGCACTTCCGCAGACTACAAAACACACATGGTCAATTAAAACATCTTCACAAATAGAAAAACCCCGATACATAATAATTGGTCTACAAACTAATCGTAGACGTAAATCTGATGCTGACATGTCTCAGTTTGATCATTGTCATGTAAGAAATGTTAAAGTATTTTTGAATTCGTGTTATTTTCCTTACGAAAATATGAATACCGCATTCCAAGATGATAAATTTGCATTAATATACGAACAATACGCTCGATTTCAACAGTCTTATTACGGTCGTCGATCGGAACCATTGTTGAGTTGTGACGAGTTTAAAAATAAAGCTCCTTTATTTGTTATTGATTGTTCTCGTCAAAACGAAACTTTAAAAACAGGACCCATAGATGTTCGCGTTGAACTTGAATCAACCATAGAATTTCCTGAAAACACTGCAGCATACTGTTTAATACTTAACGACTCTATTGTTGAGTACAAACCTTTAAGTAATATTGTAAAGAAAGTATCATGAATTCAAAATTGCTAATAGTTGATGTACAAGGCTTTAAGGACATTTATAACAATTTCATTGTGAGTGAATTTGCTTTGGCAACAGACGATTATACCCAAACATTTCTAGTAAAACCACCATATCAATTTTCGAAATTAATGCCTGTTGAGAAAAAACATGTGTTGTGGATAGAACATAATCGCGGTACACGTTGGAATGAAGGGTTTGTTGATTACAGAGAATTTAAGCGAATAATCTCACCCTTCTTAGAAAATAAGACTGTGCTTGTAAAAGGAAAAGAAAAAATCAAGTGGGTAAAAAATATTTGCAGCAATAATTGTTCTGTTATAGATGTAAGCGACAAAAATTGTCCTAATTACAATGAATTGTATAAAAGATATGGTGGTGTAAATGAATCGTTTTTAAATTGTATGTTCCATAAAAAAGTTTGTGCATTGAAAAATGTTCTGATAGTTAAAAAGTGGTACTGTGAAAATATAGAAACATTTAAACTGATGAAATAAATAACGAGATAAAAAGTAATTTTTGTTATGATAAATATTTTTGTGTGTACTTAGTATAAATTTCATGTGTATTTTATCCTAATAAATCTTTATTAGTAAATATTGTTGTATTAATTATTTAAGTCACGATGATTCATTATAGTACACTGTGTTAAAATAACAAGCTCTCGCAATTCAACTCGGTAACATAATACTCGGTATTATACAACAAGTAGGTTGTGTTGTCATTTGTTTTCCCACATTTTCCAATATTTTAATTTTGAATATGCAGCTTAAGCAGCCTGCTCATCCTATTTATGCCTTAGAATCAATACGGTTGCAAAGTTTTCACTCTTGGCCTAAAGGGTTAGCTCAGAAACCTCAAGATATGGCTGATGCAGGATTATTTTACACTGGACAAGGTGATAGAGTGCGTTGTTTCTTCTGTGACGGTGGTTTGAAAGATTGGGAGCCTGAAGATCAAGCATGGGAAGAGCATGCCCGTTTTTTTTCACATTGTTTATACGTTTTATTTGTGAAAGGCGAAGAATATATAAAAAAAGTATCAAATAGGTACCTTAAAAAAAACAATCAATGTGAAAACGTAAAAATTGTTGATGAAATTGAGAGTCGCAACATGAATACGAGTAACTACAAAAACATGACCTGCAAAATTTGTCTACATGAAGAAGTGAGCATAGCCTTCATACCTTGCGGTCATTTCAGCTGTGGCAAATGTATGCTATCCCTGCTAAATAAATGTCCGATTTGTCGAGAAATGTTTGACAAAGTACTAAGATTATACTTTTAATAACAATTCAAAATTGTTTAATGATTATTAACTACATTATTACATTGATAAGCTGATTAAGTTAGAGCAACATTTATATCCATTATAATATTCATATGGTTAGTTTACTTTTAGCTTATTTTTAAATAGTTTAGATTTCTTATTGTATAGTGTGTTATCTATGAAATAAATTCTTCTAAATATTCTCTGAAAACTTTTAATTAGAATTCCTATTCAAACAAAAATAAAGTTGTGTTAGGTTATCAAATTAGGTAATTTTTTAGAAACGGGCAGCGAACGAAGTGTAAAGGTAATAATGCATACAATCTAACGCAAAACTTGATATAAATAATAGCAAACGTTCAAGTCTCGTTGTAACGTTAGGTTGAATTTATAAGGAACGGGCAGCGAACGAAGTGTAAAGGTAAACGCAAAACGCAAAACTTGATTTAAATAGTAGCATAAAATCTCAGTAATATTGGGAATTCTAAACCACCGAGTGAAACGAAGGTGGGGTAGAATGCCCAATATTATCCTACTGATCTGAGTGTACTTATCGAAAGCAAAATAAACCTAATATGGACCAAGACTTACCTTTAGTTGAACTTAAAATTAACAAAACAACCATACCATCGACGTCAACATCGACATCGTCATCATCAGCGAATCCACCGCGATTGAAAAGTGGCGCATCATAACCTGAAAAAGATAAGTAGGCGTATCGCATGAACCAGCACAGGTTTCCATAGGTACATGGTAATTCGTCAGTATCATCATCATCATCAGCCATTAAACGTTCACTGCTGAACAAAGACCTCCCTCTTAGAAAGGGATGTTGCCATAATCCCCACGCTTGGCAGGCGGGTTGAGGATCGCAGTACATTCACCGTGTACTAATAGGACCTTCGATCAAATATTTAAAATTTCGTTGAATAGGTCGCTGCTGCCCATCCTCCGGTGGTTCTGGTCGCAGTTTTACGACATACGCCCTGGGTAGGTATGTCTTAAAACTACGACCATGGTAAGTACAGTAGAGATGAAAAAAAATTATCTAACAGGTAATTAAAAATCCTAACAAGATAAGTAAAAAGGTCGAGCGAAAGGTACATATTTTTACCTAAATTAAATAATACGTGATAAGTCCCGCGAAACATTTAAAAAAAGATAAGTAAAGTAGTTAATACTCACTTATGCCGTTTCGTAATCCACTTGAACTTGCAGTTTTGTAACCTATGCAAAATAAATTATCCCAAAGTTTAGTGAGCGGATACAAAGTTACATTTAAGGGGCTAGGGGCCTTACGGACAACAGCTAATTGCGGCACCTAATCCGCTGAGTTGGAAAATCATGCGAACGTGTACCTTATCGCGCCCAGATACGGTTTGCGGTCGCGTGATTTTCCAACTGAGCGGATTAGGTGCCGCAATTAGCTGTTGTCCGTAAGGCCCCTGTATACCCTCTGCAGCTCACTCGCTCGCACATTTTTGAAGATATACCTAAAATCAATGAGTGTGAATTTCCAATAAGTAACAAAATCATGTATTGGTGTCTATCGTAACATTACAAACAAAGAAATTGTCAAGTTGATATATGCATTTTAATTTGACACAGTATAATGGTAACAAGCTATGGTAACAAGTGATTTTTTTATTTCTCGTGTCATGTTATTCCGTCAAATTACAAGATATCGAAACAAACATTTCTATGTTTGTAATGTTACGATAGACACCAAGACATGATTTTGTCACTTTTTGGAAATTCACACTCATTGATTTTATATCTTCAATAATGTGAAAATGTGCGAGCGAGAGAGCTGCAGAGGGTATACAGGCCCCTTAAGCTTACATGGTTTGTCGGAAAGTATATGCCAAGCCGAAATAGGCATTGGTCATCAAAACTGTCATTGACAATAATGCAATAATATATTTGATTTTGATTTTAAATCCTATCCTGTGCTGTGTATAAAATATATATCCTACACGTTTATGTCTATATAATTATCTGTAAATAAATAGGCTTAACACAGAAAGAACAGCGATGGATGCATTATTTCCGGAAGGCCTATGCCCAAATTTCAATCAATTAGTGGACATCTGATATCTGAAATTATATGGATGATAAAGGTAAAAATAAATGTAAGTAGGCGGGGGCGGCATATTTCAGTTTTTGCCACGCCTAAAAAATTTCAAGATCCGGGGCTGGGCATTACACTCATCGTTAAAAATGTAAACTGTAAGACCAACCCTAAAATAGCGAAGAACTGCAGTTCCATAGAAAAAAAAACACATTTGACTCCACTCCGCGGTTCTACTCACGAAACTTTTTTCGGGGTAAAAAGTGTTTTAATACATGGTATAAACTACCTACATACCAAAATCCATCAAAATCGGTTCGTCCGTTATGGAGTTGAGTGCGTATATATAGTCTGCGTACCAACATACATACTTGCAAACAAACTTTCGCATTTATAATATTGATGTAAATATGTATATTCATCATCATAATTACAGCCTATAATGTTGCCACTACTGGGACTCAGGGCTTCTCTCAGAGACACAGAATGGGTCGGAAACGTCGGACTGGCCATATCCGACCCTGGACCCTAATCTACCATACTGAAAGTGCATGTTTGCTATGCTTTTTTTTTACGTGGATAAGTCTGCGTTTGACCACCAACTCGCCTGTTGGTAAGCGACTATGTGGTCGAAGATGAAGCACGCAGACTTACGATTGATGCGATGTCTTTGAACTTTTAAGGTTCTTGCTACAGTTTTTGTTAGTCTACCGTTTATGAGCGATGGCATCGAAACTGCACATAATTTTTTAAAGTATTGAAAGTACTTGGTGCAGGGCCGGGGATCAACCCGGGTGCCGTCAGATTATAAAGCGTAAATGCTACCGCTCGGCCACCATCGCTCTCATCTGAATATAAATAATAATTGCAACAGCTGATTTCATACCAAATTTCATCCTAATCCGTTCAGCCGTTATGGAGAAGTACGTACCAACACTACCAACATACATGCTCAGTATACACAAACTATCTCATTTATAATATTAGTGTGTTAGTAATTTTTGCAACAGCTGGTTTCTTTTCAGTGTTCCGTTTTGGTCCCATCATCATCATCATCCTCATATTCAATTCAGCCTATCATGTTCCCACTGCTGGGACAGGCCTTCTCTAAGCGAGAGGATGGACCTAATCCACCATGCTGGCTCAGAGCATGTTGATGAATTTCATATGTCTTTAACCTTTTGAGATTCTTGGACATAACTGTTTCTTACAATGATATTGTGATCATGATGAATACAACCACCTTTCGACTAAGCATACCCTTTTCGACAAACATTGAATACTTTATTATAAAGCGAATCATGTTACAGTATGTATATATTTAAATTATAACAGGAGAATTAATATAAAATAATAATTTGAGTAGGTAGTTAAGATATTAAAAACAACTTACTAAACTGAGGCAGAGATGATGATGCTGCCAGTCCTAAAAAGTAATAAACAAAGATCATATAGTTGGTTTACCAAAACAATTTAAAACTATAAATTCAGAGCTTATAATTATATTATTAAAAGAACAAGTCATTATCACGTCAGGCTATCATGTTCCCACTGGGAATCAATCAATCAATCAACCAACCCGCACTGGGCCAGCGTGGTGGATATGGTCCAATCACCCTTTCTGGGGGTAGGCTTAAAGTCCAGCAGTGGACTGTTAAAAGGCTGATTATGATGATGATGTCCCCACTGCTGGGAGACATGCCTTCTTTCTAATTCACCATGCTGGCCCAGTGAATGTCATGTCTTTGAACTTCGAGGTTAATGGACATACCCGTTTCCTGACTAAAAAAACCCGCCTTGCAAAATGTATACTGACATTCTGTACTATGAAGACGAATCCTAAGACCCCGCAATTAAATCCGCGCTCACCTATCTTTTTTACACCTTTTCAACATTTTAAAGGATAACAATTCGCCGAGGAGTAAAAAATATCGGGCATTTTTCTTTTAATAACATAACAAAAGATTTAAAATTATTTGTAAGTTTATTTTATGTTCTATTTTTGGCGGAAGAGATCTAATCCTCCGTTATCCTATAAAGTATAAAACATCAACATGAAAAACGCTTTGCAATTTGCAATGTTATTCTAAAAATAATCCCATTTTTTAAATTCTTACTCATTGATTTGTGAAAGATATATATCAAGCTGGTGGGCACGGCCCTAAAAAACTATCAAGTTTAGATTGTTTAGAGGATGAAATAATTAGAAAAGAGACAGACAAACAAACATACACACTAACATACACCCGAAAAACAATACCCTTCTGAAAAGAAGTCGGGTAAAAATTGACTAACTACAAAACTTAAGCACAGAAAGCACTTCTGCCGAAACAAGTCTGTCTGTCAACGAGTTCTGGGTCAAGTTTTTATACAAAATCATATTCGAATTATGTAATTTAATTTACCAATATTTTGATTTTTAATTACTCGTAAACATATGTTTTATGCTGAAACGTACGTAATAGTGATATATATTATGATGAAATACAAAGATCACCCTTTCGACTTAGCATACCCGTTCCGTCTAACCTTGTATGTTGATTAAGACGAACACGCAACACTGATCTGTTCAACCAATTTAATAATAACAAAAAAATCTTTTTGAGGGTATTGGCGCCTATGTCAAATAACTGGCCAAAAGCGTGTCGAAACACGCATAATGTAAGGGTTCCCACGTAGTATTTATATTCTCTTTGGGGTTCCCTAGCCAAAGCCATATAATTAATTGTGGTCAGACTCATAGTATAGAAGGGGAAGGAATGATGAGACTCATAGTTTAGACTTGGGTGGTTACAGAAAAATTTAAATGGACGTAACGTAGTTCTGTGGACTTGGGCTCTGTGGACATGTGAAATAGGGATGAAAAGACACATGTACCAGAGCCACTCCTATAACATTTTTTTTTTATTCTTTTGATCTTCCCTAAAATTGAATTTGTGTAAAGTTTCTTGCACTTACCTTAATACCTACCTGTACAAGCTAGAAGTTTCTAAAGAATAAGGACAATCGGACAGACGGAGAGACAGAAGGACAGACATAAGACAGACGAACAGAGAGAACGAACGTAGAAGGGTTCCTTGTAGTACTTCGGAACCCTAAAAAAAGAAACCGCACGAAATTTAATTGTACCAAAAATCTCTGGCACCATTTGCTTCGTGGTTCATTGTTGTTTTTTTTCTAAGTACTTTTCAATATAAGTTACACCTCTATTAAAAAGTGACACCCGATCAATCGAGGTTTTGGAGGTGATATGAGCAACTTTAAGAGCAAAAGAAATTACTTTTTACGAAACTCATAAAAATTTCCGCTCCCTATTTCCGCTTTTACGTCACTTAGCTTAAGCAATAAGGAATTTAGCGGTAGGTATTATTTAGCGAGCGGGTATTATTTAAATACAATTTCTTATTTTATTCACTGAAAACAGTGAACATATTGGTGTTTGAATTTAGAACACACAAATATATTCGACCTCCATGATTGTTCCAATTTTAATGTGAATTTTAATTAATTTAACCTTCTTTTTTTCTTCATTAAATGTCTATTTTAGCTTAAATCTTTATTTTTCCAAGACTTGAATAAAACGGATTTATTTCGAGGGCCATGAATCACTCGCGTCGCTCAGGATGTTAACACTTGAATCACTAGCTACGGTCGTGATTCAGTCGTTAGAATCCTTCACTTGCTCGTGATTCATATATGGCCCTCGCTTTAAATCCGCTATTTATTCACTAATTGCATAATATACTATTTTCTATAATAATTTGACATGTAAAATAATCTTTGATAATACTTACGAAATAAATGAATATGAATATAATCGTTTGTTTCAATTACATTTAAATTAATATTAATAGACATTGCACATCAATTGCTTAAAGAATCAAATAAAAAAAACACAAAAATAAAAACAGTAACTTATTATTTGGTATAACGAATTTTTCGTTTCAAAATTAATTCATTTTTGTTTCAGGTTAAGTTAACATTATATCGTTTAACAAAAATTATTAAGCTACAGGTTAATTTTCGCTCTTATATAATTGATGTTTGTTCCAGGTTAGGCTAAATTTGCATTATAAACAAATTTCTATAGAATAAAATAATTTTTCCTAAATTCCTTATTGTACTTAAAGCGACATTTAAAGCGGAAATACACTAGAGATTCGTAAAAAAAAAAAAACAGTTTTGAAGATGAACTTCCGCAAAGTAACGCCTGATTCAGTCAACTATCAAAAGAAATGAAAAATAAGGCAACAATATTTTTCCAACTTACGAGTACGATGGCGCAGCAGGTGTCCTGAAGTGGGCATTACTTGACTCCGATATGATATGGAAGGATATGCTGATCCTAATGCTGAAACGAATAATAAAGGTAAACATTGGTGAACTAGGCATTCTGCACTCATCCCTGCGATACCACTGAGTTGACGTTTTCTTCTTAGACCACACAGCATTAAAAATTTGCTCACCTCCGCAGCTATATCCCGCTCGTATATTTTTGAGGAAAAAATATCAATAAGTAAGAATTTTAAATTGGCATTATCTTTACAATAACATTACAAACTTTGTTAAGATACGTACGTTCTTTCGTTGATATTATTTAGTATAGCCAGCCTAGCTCACCGATTTTCGTGTCTTCATATTATTAGTATTTTGTATGACTATTTATACTTGTGTATTGTCATAAAATAATTATGTAAGCAATATTCTTATGTAGTATGTCTTTTTTTATCTTCTGTATATACATTATGTATGTATATTTCGATACCTCTATATTATACGTATTCTACATCACCGTCCATACTCCATTAGGAATATCTATCTATTACTCATCTGAAGGTTGTCTGGAAGAGATCACTTTTAGCGATAATATCACCTTTTATGTCTCTTCTTCTTGTCCTTTTTGTGGTGTCAATAAAGTGTTGTTGGTTGTTGTATTGTATGGTATGCCGGAGGAGATCGAAAAAAAGGAGTTTTGTTGATCTCCTCCGCCATATTTTCAGTCCTATAAAATATCAAAGTGAAAATTGCTTTAAGTTAGCCATATTTTCCTAATGATAATGCCGAATCGATTTTTTTTAAATTCTCACTTAGATCTTCAAAAAGTTTTAAAATATGCGAAAGAGATAGCGTTGGTCGGCAGCGCGGCCTTATCAAACGCACTCGAAACACTTATTGTGCGCTTGTGAATCACCATTTCCTCGCCCGTGTTGGCATGTTGTATCGACAGCTTACACGAGACTTAGTCTGCACACGGATCTATTAAGTGTGCGCAGGCTATAAATTGACCGCGTCATCGTTGAACGTAAAGGAAAAGAAATATCGAAGGAATCCGGCATCGGCGCATTTAAGAATCAATTAAAAAGTACAACAAACACGATCAGACGGCATTTAAACTCGACCTACACCTTAGCATTTATACAGGGTTAGGTAGAATGGGTATGCTACACCGAAAGAGTATGCTAATCCCCTAAACCGAATGGGTTATCGGTCTCAGCATTATAAACAATTTTTCGGAACCCTAACCTAAAATCGTAAAAAAATACCTGTTCATTGCAAACAAATAGGTACATAAAGAAAAAGAGCTTTTACAAATTTTTCAACTTACTTTTACCAGTGGGCCAGTATTGTGCGGGTCTTTGCAATGATACGGATGCTGAAAGGTAATCAGGGCATTTTTTACGTTTGTAGATACGTGTATTTGTAAGATTGTTGGTATGGACGGGACTGACCTAAATTGAACAAATCAATGATCCATATTAAAGATACCTAATTGCGACGGACGATAAGAATTTACGATCTTACCTAAACGCCAAAACGTTACCTAAGGCCGCTGTCAAAGAAAGAGATGGCACTCCATAGCACACATTTTGAATATGTATTTTAAAACATAAAAATTTGCTAAGTATGAATAAAAAATATGAAGGGCTTTCTTTTTAGAATAACATTGCAAACGTTTTAAGTTAATTTTATGTTGATGTTTCATTTTGGTGGATGAGACAGAAAAAAGTTTATTTTTTATTTTTCTCCTCCTATTAAATAATCAACACTAAAGTTGTTTTATACCATTTGCAATGTTATTTTAATGATAATGCCCAGTCGTCTTTTTAAATCTCTATCTATAATATGATATTTTACGTTCAAAAGTGTTGAAAATGTGCGTACGTGCTCTGGCCAGCGAGCGCGGCCTTAAATTAAACAATGCTTTAAATAGCTGTCAACATTTCGCTAGCGGAAATTTTCACACGCGAAAACAAGACTGGAATCTTAACTTAAGCATTATTTAACATAACGTTTTTGAGTAAGGCCGTCAGTAGCTAAGTAGAAGCTTGGCAACATAAAAATTCTGTGCTTGGCAATGTCTAAAATGCAAAGCACACCATTAGGCAAAGACTGGTGTGACAAATAAAACCCCAGTGCATAGCCTTTTTCTTGTACTTGCATACATATTTCAATATGTCATGGAAAGTAATATAATTAAAACCATATATTTACCTGTATAACATGCCCAAATGCTGCGGAAGCTCGATAAAAATAACTATGGTGGTGACCTGTGAAAATGCTTCGCATATCGCAATATGGAATGAAATGTGGCATGCTGCCGGCCGCACTTACAACTAAGTTCTTACTTAACTTATACACTCCATTTTTAAACCCTAATGATTAACTAATACCCTATGTTATAATAATGATGTCGCCATTTTTGCCGTGTCATATATATTTATCAACTTAAAAATACCAATTTAGTCTAAGTTTTTTTTAGCTATGACAGCTGCTGATTGCAAAAAAACCGAATGAAAACCACTAAATACTACACAACCACTATTCTAAGCACTTTTCGTAGGTTTTTGTACATAAGATTTTAGCTGCAAGCAGATTAAACTTTTTTATTTATTTTTCACTGTACTTTTATTACACAGCGAAATAGTAAAAAAAAAAACAAACAGCTTTTTCGAACCTTAATGCAGCTGTCAGGGCTAAAAAAAATGGCGCAAGTATAGGTACTCCACCTATACTCTGCCCATTTTTTGTGTGATTAAGAAACACATTACTAAAACAACAAAATAATAGACATAGATCTGTAGTTGACTTATAATTTAGAACAAGATAAGGATTTTAATACTTTTTTATCTATCCCTTGATGTCGAGTCGCGGACTCGTGGTTAATAATATGTTTCTTTTCACTAAAATAAGAAATTTAACTCAAAAGTATAGCTACTGTATGTTCGCTGACTGCTACAGTAACTGCAAAAAGTATAATAAAGACATAACTTTTATTGTCTTACATTTTTTTTTTTTTTATTAGCTATTATGGTAAAAATACTAACAAATCCAATGAAAACCTAGGATTTACATTTACTTTTGGATAATTAACTGCAGCCGGTCAGCGATCATTCAAGAGCGAAAGGACTATTGCTTCTGTAACCATGCAATGCTTTTAAATTGCGATACAACGGAAACAGAACTTACTTTAGGAAATCTTTTGTTATGGAAGTTAGACACAAAATTGTACTTAGTTATACAAAATACCAAGTAATACTAATTAAATTATGAAAATTAGTGAGTAAATGCTGCGATTTTTTTTCCATAGTTAATATACATTTGTCTAACTCCCGTAGGTGCATGCTAACCTTGCTCCTGAACAGCATAATCGAAGTCCTCGGACTCTTCTTCCACGAAGCTATCGAGGGACAGCGCTTGACCTAGTTTATGAAATGTTAGCAAACATTAGTCAGCAAACAATGAAACATAACAAGCAAACTTCCCATGACATTCACTTTCGTGCTATGAAATGAAACCATTCGTTACCGCGTGTTACTAACCAGACTTCTGGGCCTACAGGTCAGTGTGAATAGGTATCTTCTAAGTCTGCGTGCTTCATCTTCGACCACATCATCGATTACCAACAGGCGGTCAAACGAGGACATATTCGCGATAAAAAAAACCTATTACCAGTAGTAACACGGCTATTTTTTTTAACCGTGTTGTTACTTACTACTTCAGTGTTAACATGGGATATTTTTTATTTCCCGTGTTGCAACACGAGACTGAGTGAATTCTGATAAAAACTCTTTCCTTTTTCAAATTCTTTGACTTGGATAGCATACGACTTACTGGTAGTAACACGGGGAACTAAGGGATGTAACCCATATGGAATGAGAGCTTTTTAGGATCTTTTTCCGGTTTCGCCATCTGTCGAGTGAGCAGGAACTATTTCTTATTTTAAATCATCTTTCGGAAAAGCTCTCATTCACATAATGTGTCATTTATTTCAGGCAATAAATAATTATACATTATTGGGAATCAAAACAAATTAAACTAAATAAAAATATATTAGACTACACAAATTTATTAAACCGCTGCATAATTGAGAAGATGTATAATTATGTTATATTTTATTGGTAGGCAAATGATTGGCTAGCGACAGCTTTATTTCAGAAACTCCAAAAACACTAAACATTTACTTACTGCCTTTACGATTGACTATATAAATGTTAAGGACAATAAAAAAAACTACCCAAAAAACCTAAAGTGTGGAACAACACTTCAATATAAAAAATATGTTCGATGTACCACGCGTAGCACTCATACTTATATAGTCAGTGTTTTGACATTATCTGCCTTTAAAATTTTGAAAACAATTCCGAAACTCCACATTTATTAAAACAAGGGTTAGGTATGCGTAGCTACTCTATACTTCCGGGCTTTAGAGCTTGTGCCAGTGATTGGATTTACGATACCTACGTAGGTTCTTCGTGAAATCTTTACAAACAGTAAACTTAGAAGTATGGGGCTTAGTACAAGAAAATTGAACATTGGTAGCAAGTGATGAATAGAGGAAATATGCTTGGCCATTTGGTACGACATGACAACTTTATAAAGACCGAAAAGACTATATATCTAGGAAGAAAAGGTAGATGGAAAGAATAGGCCGAGAAGAATGATCATTGATCAAATATAAGAATAAGTTGTCAAGTTTTACCAATAGCTCAAAAGACTGTTAGAGCTTTGAGTGCCGCGAGAAATGGAGGCTGCTTCACCTTGTGACGCTAGTACAAAAAGAAAAAGATTCAAGTCTGTTTGCGTAGTATTATGTAGTGTAGTGTATGTAGTAAATAGTTAAATTCACGAAACAAACCCCACTTTTTTCCTGATAACCCTACTTTTTTTCCTGATCACTTACAGTGTAAGTATGCATGAGTGCAACGTACTACTTACCATACTCACTAGTTCAGTTCTAACACACAAAATTTAACTAGACAATCTAGACATAGAAACATTTTTACTACAGCCATACAAACTGACATAGTTACATTTTGTCAAAAATTTAAATGACTATCATATGTCAGTACACGCATACTAAATTAGCGAACCACTATCAGATCTCACGCTCTGGTACGGAAGCGATCAGGAAAAAGGATGGAATGCTTGAATTCGACTACTTATAAAGCTGTAGAAGTCGACTTACTTGCGAATGAGGGTGCAGGCGCACTGGGATACCCAGGCACACCTGGTAACCCAGGCAGCCCAACGGATTGTACCGACGCGTACGCGAAACCAGACGAGGGGTAGTTGAGGTGGGGTGCAGAATTTATTGATAGAGCTGGAAAATATCACATATGATAACACTGACTCCGCTCACAGATAGTAATAAAGTAGATAGATAGTCTTTAGTGAAAGGCAGTCTCAGTCGGTATCGCTGCTTTGATATATAAGTGGCAAACTAGTGATGGGCCACCTGATGGTAAGTGGTCACCACTCATCACCGCCTATGGACACCTACAATACCCGGGGCATTGTCAGTGCATTGCTTACCTTTGAGGACTCTATTCACCGTTCGTTTGAAATAGCTCAAATAGACATGTGTCCTTATGTTTAATTTATTACAAACTAGCTGGGCCCCGCGGTTTCACGCGCGACTTAAAAATCATCGTTTTCTCAAAATTTGCAATTTTCTTAACTTTTCTTACCGTAAGTACCTTCTACTAAGTATTAGAAAACTAAGAAAAAAAAATGAATGAAATCGGTAAAGTCGTTCTTAAGTTATGGCGTGAACAAGGTAAATACGGGATTCATAATTATATGTTATATTCATTATTTTAACAGGCTTACACATACAGGTAATACAGGCTACACCATACTTTAAAAAAAAATATTGGCTGATAAACCTCTGAGATATGAGCGTTTAATGTTTTAGGTGGGGATAGAGAGCCGATGCTCTATCCCTTTTTCGCAAAGCGGGTGTTAGTATAGCATTTGTATGGCGCTCCTGAGCCTTGCCGTGTCGTCATAGATCGCTATACTGCGAACTGCGCTCTGTCTAGCATGAAATTAAATTTCTTATAACTTTTTTTTCGTTTCTGGGTTCTTTTTATGGTCAGCTTTTTTATGTGGTAATAAAAAATATTTCAAAATTCAAATTTAACTGCAGGTGATAAGTCATTCCACAAACTTACAGGTACATTGCAGAAACAATCGATAAATTCGAACACTGCGTGATTTCCATGTATATAATTATAATGTATGGATGGCATTTCTGGGAATAGTTCGGTGGTAAAACCGGGATGGAGGGGTGAGGTCAAAAATTCATCAGAGCATTCAGCATTATAGTATCTGTGGAATTTGTGTGCCGCTAAGTAGTATGAAGCATTACTACGGTTTGAACCAAGTGTAAAATTATCAGATTTTGAAATTGATATTTAGAATATCTAGATAAAACTATCTGACTTTATGTTTATATATTATATAACTACGCTAGGTTCAATGTAGGACATTGGACTGCTCCTAAACAAGTTTTATTTTAATTTGTGATTCATAAATGTGCCGGCTTCCTTGTGATATTTCCTTTCACGATTTGCGATGGCAAATGCTCCACATCCTGTTTAATATATGTATAATTAAATAATGGAATGTCAAATCAATCCATTGATTCATTTAAAAGCATCCTAAAAAATCTCTGTCATTTATAATCAAACTCAAATGAACGAAAACAGAATCTAAAGTAGACATATAGCGCAAGCACAAAGGCAGCATAAATGAAGTTAGGTACTTACGTGCTCCAAACGCATACGATGGATTACCTGCAATGATAAGTTACAATGAATAAGATAATTCAATAATGGTATATTATGCAATTAGTGAATAAAGGACGGATTTAAAGCGAGGGCTATAGATGAATCACGAGCAACTGAATTATTCTAACGACTGAATCACGACCGTAGGGAAGTGACACATGATGATTGAATCGCTTGCTACGATCGTGATTCAAGTAATTTTTAAACTTTTGCGATTTGAATCCGTGATTCCGTGAATTCCAATTCCGTGATTCAAGTGTTTAGAATCCTGAGCGACGCGACTGATTCATGGCCCTCGATATAAATTCGTTTTATCAAGTGTTGCATACTATACTAATTTATACCATGACTACGATAAAAAGAAAGATTTAAGCGAAAATAGACATTTAATGAAGAAAAAAGGAAAGTTAAATTAATTAAAATGCACATTAAAATTGGAAAAATTACTAAAATTACGAGTAATTTTCTTATTACTATTATGTTTTATGTCAATGTTATGCCTTGTTTTTATAGCACACCTTAGCATAGAATACAGTCATACTCCATAATGTAGATGACTTCTTTTTCTTCGACAGCTCATTAAAATGAGTTAGGAAAACAGACTCTGAAAATGTTCCAGAAGCTTGATTTTCATTTTTCCATTTGCAAAACTTATCGTAAGCTTTGATGTAAGCCAGCCGTGATTTGTTGGGTAGCAAGTTTTCTACTATATCGGCCGCCCTCTCTTTCATAAACTCGGGTGTTAACACGCATTACATCTTCTTCATCCCTTGGATGCATTTTCAATCGATTTAATATTAAGTAACATTAAACTTTGTGTTCGTACAACTTAGCGACTACTTAATCAAAATAGCGCCAATTTACTAATGACAGCAAAGAACACAAAACAGTTTTTATTCTAATGCTAATTGTCGAAAATGTCGACCAATTAAATCTCGAAGAGATATTCGCACAAGGAGTTTGTTTGTCGAATATTCTTTGCACAAGAAAGTATCAAGTATGTTTTGCGCAAGGAGGCATTGAGATGGAGGTCGAATAGATATATTGGTGTGTCTAAATTCAAAATCGTGATTAAAAGGACTTTTTATTCACTGTTTTCAGTGAATAAAATAAGTAATGGAGGGGAATGGTATAAATAAATTATATATAATGACGCTGCAACAATAATAATAGCTTTGTTATGAGAATTTTGTCGTTTATGACATTTAGATGACATTTTATGTTTCTAGCGTGTTTCTAGCAGCCAACCCCTTAAGGGTGCTTTTTCACCAGAGATGTGTAGCTAAGCGGTGTGCGAAGAAAAAATCAACCAATAGGAATAATAAATAAAAAATCTTTTTTATTTATTATTTTATTAGGACATTTTGCACACACGGTCATCTGACCCCAAACTAAGTAAAACTTGTGATATGGCTGCCAGAGACTGATATACATACATTATTTCGTTTTTTAATACATACTTAAATAGATATTAACAACCAGATATAGAACAAACACAAATGTTCATCACATAAATGTTTGTCCTAGGAGAGAATCGAACCCACGCCCCCAAGCGCAGAAGGCAGGTTCACTACCAACTGGACCAACGGGCTAGGAGGCGAGGCGAGACGGAGAAAAGCGATTCTATTGGTAGTTTTTTCCCTCGCGCACCGTTCATCTTCCTCGCACATCTGGTGGACACGCAGCCTTAAACAGAAATATACTCACTCTGTTTATCGACGGATTCCGCGTTGACTGCGTTTGTTGCGTTCGGCTTCACCACGACGAGCGATGTTAGAGGCGTCACGTATTCGTACTAAAACAAATATTTTGTAGAGATCATCTGATTTTAACTATCCACGACACAATTGAATTATTTCATAAATCTTTCAGACAAATATACGGGTTTTTTCTGGTTCAACTTATTCTGTAAGCATTGCCTGTCAGCGTGGTAATGCTGCCAGCAAGTACTCTGCCAACAAGAATTTGGATTATTTTTAGACCTTGCAACGGTTTAAGGGCAATCTGTGCATGGCAGCCAGGGAGCTGTTCGGATATGTGAGTCGCCTCAAGCAACCACGACCCTGTTTTTTTGTTCTCTGTGTTTGTATATTAATTTTGAGTCTTCTAGATTAGAACATACAATGGGATTGCAATGTAGAATGCTATATAAGTCACAAAGAAATATTAAATAAAAAAAAGGGGCTAAAAATTGTCCTTTAACAAACATTTACCTTGAGCGCAAGGGCCAGAGCCTTCTTCTTAGGGCTGTTTTCTTTGTCAGCGTCAGGATCGTCGGAGGCATCTTGCTCGTCTAAAAGTTGCTTGATAGTGAGGTATGACCAGAGTCTCTCCAGAGGCAAGTAGCCTTGCCTATTTACCGGCACCGGCACTTGGGGACGCTTCTCATATCGCTTCTGTAATGTAAACATGCCTTCCATCATTAAATTATAATCAACTTCTCGTACTTTTTTTTTTTTTTTATATTAAGTTTGATATATATTTGCATATGACACTTGCAACAATGCTGCAGGATAGTGATGGCGATAAAAATGGTCCATGTAAAGCTCGGCGGGAAGACCTTCGGGGGAAGGTCATTCCACACCTTGCGGTCCGCAGTAGAACCAGGTGCGTTACTATAATCTCAAAAAAAAAACTTATGAACCTTACACTACCTTACATTGACTTTTGTCAAGCTCATTAGCCGAGAGTTTTTGAATTGAATTATTTTTTATAATGATTATTAATTAAAATTATTGACTTATTGTTATTGTACCTACTGATTTCATTATTTTATTGTATTTTTTAATTTCATAACTAGTCACACACCTTGGCGTCGCTTTTTGGGTGATAAGTATTTGGTCTATGAATAAATAAATAAAAGCAAATCTGGACGATGCCCGATAACCTCTGAAATAGGTATGTTTGTAAATTTTAATGAGGTCAACTCTGTCATCGTTTAGGTTGTCGGTATCATTTGTACCTTTTACATGTTTTTATTTTACTTGCCCTTTTAGTATGTATGTACTATGTATGTATGTATGTGTGGGACAAATCTTGCAACTAAAATCCGCAATCGATTGAGCTTAAATTTGGCATACACGTTTAGTTTGGATGACAATGCATGGTTAGCTAAATGACGTCATTTTAAATCCAATATGGCGCACTCCCAAAGATGGCGGACCAGTTAATTTTTATGCACCACCATGATCTGGGTATCAAATGAAAGGGGTTGTTAAGGTGAATACGAAAAATAAAAAGACATCGAAAGGACACGAAAAATAAAAAGTTCAATATGACGGACGCTCCACGATGGCGGACAAAATTTTCTTAGTACCTAATGAAAGGGTTTGCTGAGAAGAATTCGAAACCCTTGTTTTTAAAAAGTGTTTTTAATTTTTATTTAGGTTATAAAGAAAAAGCAAGTACCTACCTATAGACACCGGCTCAACAAAAACAATTTCTTAAAAATATTGTTAAGGCAGCAGGAAAGCAGTGGACAAGACTAGCACAGGACCGGAAAAGATGGCGCGCTGAAGAGGAGACCTATACCCAGCAGTGGAGAATGGTTGATGATGATGATGATGATTAAGATTACGGATGAATTAATAATGTGTAACTGTAGATAATTAACTAACCTTGCCCACGCCGTCTTCGACTCCGCAGAATCCGAACACTTGAGGTGTGATTTCAGTAGCGTCCTTTGCAATCTGTCCAGCGACCACGACCTCAGACCCCGCGTAGAACGTTTTAAACTTGTTCTTGGTCAAGGAATCTTCTTTCACCTGAAACCAACGTTCGTATTCTTATCAAAGAAACCAATAATATGTACACACAAAAAATTCAAATAAATAACACGGTTTTTTCTTTTGTAGTGCAAAGTGTACCTAAAGGATCAATTTTGGGACCAGTATTATTTGATGCTTGTGTAGAATTTCTAGATTATAGACAAAGTATTGAATTTCTTTAGTATGGGTTAGTATAGTAACTATGGGTTGCACAATTAAGTAAGCCCTTTAAAATCCTTGAATGATACATAGCTTGTTCAACACAACCTTGTTTCATAAAGAAATGAGCAATATCATTAAATTGCCTGACTGTTTTACTTTATTAAAACAGTACCATTTTTTTATTGTCGACAGGCTACGCGTTTGACTACTGCTTACTAAATATTAAGTGACGGTGTGGCGAAAATGGTAAACACACATAATGGGCACACAAGACCTGGAATGGGAACTAGCTCTCAAAAAAGAGTTAAATAGTTGGTGGCTGCTATTCACACTCTCAGGCTGTCGTTCAGTGTGGAGGTTAAAGGGGGAGGCCTATATTCAGCAGTGGACGTCTTCTGGCTGATGATGATGATGATTTACACTCACTTGGTTGCCAGGGTAGACGAATTTGACGTCAGCGAGGAGTGGCGAAGACACTTGCCGGTAGAAGTCTTGCAGCTGCAACGCCGCATCAGCCGCCTCGTAGATGTGCCTCATGAACCCGTCGTTACGGAGCGACAACTTGCGCAAGAACTTGCGGTCGGCGTCTTCACCTGTGACATTATTATTTACAATAATAATATTATAAAGAGGAAAGATTTAATTGTTTGTTTGTTTGCATTGAATATGCTACGAAACTATTGAACCGATTTGAAAATATCTTCCACTGTTGGGAAGCTACACTATCACATAGGCTATATTATATTTTAAAAAAATTAGGGATCCTTACTAAAACTCCAATAATACTCGTGCGAAGCCGGGCGGACCGCTAGTTATTTATAATGATGATAACGGTCATTAGCTAAATAAGCTGTGGTTATTTATTTTTTAGAATAAAAATTACAACGGTAAGAGCCCGTTTCCCGCCACATGCTATCTTTTGCGTGTTTTCTTTTTTAGGTTTCCGTACCCAGGGGGTGTAAACGGGACCCTATTACTAAACCTACGCTGTCTGTCCGTCTGTCTGTCTGGCCGTCTGTCCTACTTTTTAACGGCTGTATCTTTCGAACCGTAATAGACAGCCAGTTGAAATTTTCACAGAATATGTAACGTTACGGCGGATTAACTAATAAATAATAATAAAGTCAAAAATTTAAGCTTAAATATCACCACAAACGTTTTTTTAAACATATTTTTGTATTAGCTCTAATGTAAAAACGGTAATACGTACAAACAAACAGCGTCAAACTTGGCATGATTATAGTACACACTAATACTGATACTAATACTGGCCAAGTGCAAGTCGGTGACAAATTTTTATTCACCATTGGTTGTCGTACGATCACTGAAGTGAAGCAACGTCGGGCGCGGTCGGTACTTGCATGGGTGATCGCCTGGGTATGATGTCTGTTTTCACTATTTGTTTGTACTTTTGTAGTTAATAATTCATGTGGTGGCACGAAACCCTCAGCGCGCGAGCCCGACTCGCACTTGGCCGCTTTTATTTGTACTGGTACGAGTTGGCGTTTGAGCACTACGGTCAAAAGATTTGCATTCTCATGCATTTCTTACCAAAAGCCAAAGAAAATATGGTAGCCTTGTCCTCTCCATAGTTCTTCTCGGTGAGCCGGTTGATAATAGTGGTGGGGTTGGTCTCACCCACGGTCGGGTCGCCGTCAGTTAAGAAGATGATTATGGGCTCCAGGCTCTTCATTTCTACAGAAAATAAAAATAATATACTGAGACAAATAGTTATTTTAGTTAACTGAATATATATACATTAAGCTTTAATAGAAAAAAATATAGAAGAAACAAATAGTAATAAAATCGGAGGTGCATCTAGTATATCCGGCTCGAAGGACCAAGGACCCCATTCAAGCAAGTTCGAGATTATATCAGTCATCCCCAATGACCCCAATCTCATGACATGTCTAATGAGAGAGATGATGACAAAGATAACCTCGAAAAGAGGGACCATATGACATGCCTAAGGCTCGAAGGACCTTTTTTTCATAATTTATCATTTCATCCTTACTTTCAACATCCAAAACTTCTCCGAAGCTAACTTCAGTAGTGGTCCGTTCAGTGGTAGTGCCCTCGGATACAGTTTCGTTGGCTTCAACGGGCTTCTTGCCCCATTCGGTGCGCTTGTGGATGAGGTTCACTGCTACATCCAGAGCACTGTTGATGTTAGTACCTGCGGGAGAATATATAGATAAGTTGTACAATAGGCATTCTTGTTCGAGATGGGGGCGATAACTCTCAATCAGACGTTTTACTACATTACCTACATATACCATAATAGGTCTACTAAAAATGTAAATCGACATGTATACGTAATATCGACGACTAGTTTGAATTTCATTTTCGGCCATTTTGCAATTTACTACGCTTGTTCTTTCCTCTTCTGCGATGTGACTTTAGTGCCGAGAAAACCGGTTTTAAAACAAATTCTACCTAACGGTATGACCGGGATTGACTATGGTTTATAAATTATTTAGAACGGTTGTTTCACAGCTTTAGACGAGCGTCAAGATTTATACATATGTAAATACATACCCACATTTCAAAAACAATATAATTAGGTACTTTTTGTTTGTTACAATGTCCCATTGAAATAGTAAGCAGTTTGTACACGACTTCTATGGAATGTCCAGAAGCCTTAAGCCAATGTCTAAACTAACGTGAGGGCAATTTTTTAAAATAGAATACCTAAGTGTAACAAGCGACGGGCTACCTATTGGTAAGTCATCGCCACTTCGCCGCCTATAGACACCTACAATACCCGGGGCATTGTCAGTGGGTTGGCTTCCTTTGAGGAATCTATTCGCCCTTCGTTTGAAGTAACCCAGATTATATTTCGGTGCAAAAACCGAAGGTGGTAAGCCGTTCCACAAGTTTTCGACATTGTAGTATTAGATACTTATTGTGGAGTTTCTTGAAGGAGTCCCGAATATAAATCGTATGTCTTCTATGGCCTTGCAGTGCTACTGCACTACATGCATGTTCTCCATTGTCCTGTTTTCCTGTAGATAGCCTTGGCACCACAGGCGGCGTAAAGCGTGGGCGACGTGGGCCATCGCCTACGGCCTCGCACGCCTAGGGGCCTCGCACCTCGAAGGAATGACGTGTACTTTTTTTGTCCAATTGTTTTTCAAATCCATCTTTTTGCATTACCAGAAAAAAATGACCTCGCAAAATTTATGTTGCTCACATAAAAATTTGGTCTTGCTCCGCCACTGCTTAGCTTAGAGGACTAACTGTAGCTCCAGTTTGAAGTAATGGGAGTGACGAGTCCAGAAGATGGCGACTTACCGCCAGCCGCGTCCAGCCTGCTGATGATGACCTTGGCTTTGGCGATGTTTTCGGGAGTGGCCGGCGAGGGTGCCACCAGCGCGGTCTTGCGGTCGAAGTCGCTGTAGTAGTACTGCCGCGGTGGAGGCTCCTGGTCGGCCTCTTTCAGCGAGTGGACCTAACGGAGCAGGAACATACTTATTTATATTTTTATAAGGAGAAAAGCTAGCCCTTCAGACCAATATATAGTGAACCTTCTAAGAGACCAACCCTGAAATTACAAAAAAGCTGTTCTGTATTAGTCGATAAAATGTCGACTATCTATCTATCTATTTTTTTTTTTGTAATTTCAGGTGGGTTTCATTGTTCATGATTAACCCCCTTTTATAACCCCGTAGGTACGTATCTTTTCTGAGTGTAAATGATACTCAATAAATCGATACATCTATTTCACTTTGTCAGTAAGCAGAATGATAATGCAATGATTTACTCTACCTGAAATAGTGATCATTTTATATAAAATAATAAAACGCAACTGACCGTAACCGAGGAGGCAAACTCCACGATGCTGAAAAAGTCTCCAGGCTTGAGATCACTTAGGATGGTCTGCATGGCTTCCCGCAGCTGCACGATCTTGTGGTCCATCATGGAGCCAGACGTATCCAGTACGAACACTGCGTACTTGTTGAGAGGGGGCAGCGACGTAGGCGCGAAGAAGTGCACGAAGTATCCATCGTTTATCTGTGGAAGGGGTGAAACTGTAGAATAAACTAAGTATAGAAAACTTTTTTTTCATAAGTTTTCCGTATTCCATCCTCGGCCGCAACGTTCTTACCATTAGGCGAGTTGGTGGCCAAAAGTAGATCTATTAAATATTTAAAAAAAGAACATTGGGGTAATCTTCCAAAGATTCCCGGCTGTATTGGGGTAGAAGTGGTAGTACCGACATATGTTGAATTCTATTGAGTTCACTCGAGTTATGTTGAAGTTCTCTCACTACAATATAACGCTTACGATGTGTCTGAAACAAATACTAGCACGCTGGTTGAGGCAACATTTGTGAATATTCCAGGGTATTGAACTCCCTGACTATTTACTCACATTAAAAACAATCAATAAAGCAAAGATATAGAATAGAACAGTTTGGATTAGATGGTGGAAATTACTCGACACATTGGTAATAGTATAAACGGATTTTTCACGATAAGTACTTCTTGCAAGTAGTACGCTCAGAATAGAGAAAGAACCAGAAACCGCCTTAAGCTGTGATTGCAAGCCGCACGCTGAGTCCAAAAAACAAAACCCACGTCCCGCGCCTGTCTCACCTCCACCCGCGTAATGTTGCCAGCTTAGACATTACTTACCCGTTTTTGGTTAAATGTTTTAGGTCAGATACTATTCACACACACTTTTAATGAAATCAATATACTGATCGGATCGACACAAAAACAAACATAAGTAAATAAAAAATATAATTACTAGCTACTACTTTTTATACATATACAGGGTTAATATGTTTGGGGTGTACAAAGCTGAAAAGGTACTCATCATTATCATCATCATTGTACTCATCTTTATGAACGACTTTTAGTATGGTACTTGAAATTGCGGGAAAAACAGCTGTTCATAGAAAAAAAAAAACAGTTGTTCATAATGGTGAGCACAATGGTACCTCTTTTTTGGTGGCTTAGTGCACCCCAAACAGACAACCCGTGTACTGCAAATTAAACGTAAAACTAACTTAGTTATTGTTACTTACCTATTAATTTCAATGGTTTTAAAATAAAACAAGGTTTCGATGAAAACATTTAATTACCTTTCTGCTGCGTAAGTTTCTTGTTTAAGTTTAAAACGGGCTATCATAATTAAATCCATGTACCAAAAATATTATGTCTGTCCTATTCACTGTTTAGGAGTTCCCTCATCGGAAGTCAACCCTGGGTGCATGAGCCATGTAATGATAGAATTTAGAACAGGCTATTATGGTTTAGTTCATTTACAAAATTTTGTGTCTGTACTATTCACCGTTGAAGAGTTCCCTCGCCGGAAGTCAACCCTGGATGCGGCAGCCAAGTCATGCCTTTCGAATTAATTTTTTTTTTTATCAGTTCACAATTGGCGAAAATATCTTGAAAATACAACTTACTAACATACTACTTAAAAACATACATACAGACGAACATAGTACCTCCTCCTTTTGGAAATCGGTAAAAAACCGTTGTACCAAACAAAAAGTTCACCGATATCCGACAAAATGTATGGGACAGTAGATTTTTTCTTCAGTAGAATTTTCAAAAGTAGCTGAACAAAAGTTGTACAGACAACATTCCCTTTAAAGCACGCTGACTAAGTGATTACCAGTAACCCTGTATAATTATTTGTAAGTGTAAAGATTTTTTGAAAATAATTATTTAATATTAACTACCCACCAACAAAAGTTTTCATTCTAAGGAAAATTGCAACTCTCGATATTTGGTAACACCGACAAAATGGAGGTATCATTACTTACGACAATGAAAGACTGAACAATTTATTCAATTATCAAATAATACAACATCTAAATGCGCTACTTACGTATGGAATGTGATCCCATCTTGTTTTTTTTGTAGCCCAGCTGAATTTTTACACGTTGGGACGACACAGGAAGGCATAACTTAAATAATATTGCAACGGTAAAACACGTCACGCGCGATTAAGGTCACAAAGTAAACTAATCACGTTCGCGTAAAACTACTCTCTACTAGATTAGCTTTTGTCGCTTCACTATTGGGTGCGTTTACGCCTTCTGGTTTTTTCTGTATTCTGAGGTAGTACGTATGGGGACATTATACTCCAAGGGGTGACAACTTCAGATCTTGAATATAATAGTAATTATGAAAACGTTATTTAGTTTAAAAAAAACACGAGAGGCATAGAGGTTAGTCGCACAAAGAAGGCCAAAAGCTAAACGATCAACCGTCTTACCACAAAAGATTTAAGCTCGCTTTAGACAACTGTTTAGCATATTTTTCGCAGTGAAACAATTGCTAAACTAAAAAGTCTAAAGTCTAAAGCGTTCTTAAATCTTTTGTGGTAAGACGGTAAGAGTCTAACTAAATCGTCTGTCACAAACGTGCAAAGCCATGAATGCGTGTAATAAGTCAAAAAGAATGAATCAAAATTCAATGATTAATTTTAAAGTTCAAAAGGTTACCAGAATTTCCCCATCCTTCGCGCGGTCGACATCGTATTGCACAACGAACTGTCCCAAGACGCCTTCGTTTTTAGTCTTGTCATCTTCATTCTGATTGTTGTACCATCTGTGTGTATTTGATGCTGATTCCTTCGACTTTTCCTGAAAAAATATACAAAAATCACTACTCGAACACTTTGACTGTTTCTCTGATTAGTTCTGCTTGAAATGGTCTGTTTGAAATGTACCATTTCGGATTTGGTTAATAGCAGTAAAAATAAAAATAAATAAAAATATTAGATTTTCGCCCATCTCTCCCTTCTTAAAGGAGTTAGGATTTAAAACTTACCGCATATATGTCCATCAGTCTCTTCTGCTCATCGAGATCGGGAGTGAAGGTGATGGTTGCTTCACGATCATCGTGAGCCCTTTCAATCACGGCTTTGGAGTTTTCTAGAATAAAATATGCCATGTGAAACCTACAGATAAACCTTATTACCCACTTATTAATATGCGTGTGAAGTAGCAATGAAATAGTTATTACATTTTTATCTTTTTCGAGCGTTTTCAAAATTTTAAAGAGAGATTAAGTCAAAACGTTAATTAAAAGGGGAATAGAGCATTCTTATTGTTACTTGGTTTTACTCTATTTCAGTTAATAGAGCAAGAGTAAAAGTTCATAAAACGTTTGAATTCGGTCAAGCGAGGTGCCTTATTGGTACAAGTAATAATCAATAGCAAAGCAAATTCCTAACAATTTTTAATTCCATAGTCGGCAAACAAGCAGACAAATAAAAACAGAACATAATAACTTTTCAGCTTACTTTGGCAATGCAAAAAAACAATCAACCATTGGTTGTCAACAAGGTGATCCTTTTGGTCTCGCCATTTTTAGCCTGGTCATAATTTCATAATTAGGTAAACACAAATATTCAATGTCAACATAAAGTTAGTTAAAATGATAAAATTTTAACATTAGTAGTTGACCTCAGAGGACCAATTCCTGTTATGATTTAAATAAGCACTTAAAATTTAATTGTTCCTGAACTTACGAGCATCATCCTTAGTGGCGTCGATCTCATTCCCAGTTCTGATCTCCGGAACTCTCAAGTCAGTAATTTTCTCCGCCTCCTTGATGTGGACTGTGACTGAGAGCTTAGGCACGAGAGCGCCGGGATGCATGTTGATCGCGTGGTTGTATACTCCGTTTCGACGGACGAGGAGCTCCTCGTACGTTAAGTTGAAGACTGCTGTCAAGGAGGGCTCCACGTTCACAGACACTACGAATTGGTTGGAGTCTCGAGCCCTGAAACAACATTGGACACATAAAAATGAAAATACAAATGAATATAAAATGTCAAATGAAAATACTGCACTAAAAAGTTTAGTAGTAAATTGGTATACATTTGTAGACAGGCTTGGAAACTCACTTAGCTGTGACGTGAGCCGCTCCCAATCCTTGCGAAACAGCTTGGTCATAGATTTGCTTGGCCTCTTCCTTCTCCTTAACGTACGCTTTGTAAGATTTTCCGTCAAGAGTCCTGTAACAGACAACAAATTTGGTATAAAAACATGGAAGATCCTTAGTTATACTTTTACATAAAACATTTTGACTAAGGCATTATGTCTCACTATAACCCTCCCCCCACTTTTCATAGTCAGGCAAAGAAACGCCGTCATGTAGTTCTTACATGATAAAACCGCTGATAAAGGCAGTTTCCGGCAGCAGCACCCTGAAGTTAGCCTCCTGCGCCCGCTTGGCCGGGTTCTTGACGCGCGCTACCACAGCGGTGTGGGCGTAGCGGAGAGATACCACCGAGTTTACTTCCATCTCCGTCAGCTTGATGGGTAGGACGGGCTCCTCTGTCGTCAATTCCGTCGTTGTAGCCACGTCGGGTTCTGTATTCTGAGGATATAGAAGAAAAGGTTGAAGAGTCTGAATCCATTTGAGTATCATATCTGAGAGATAAGCACTTATCCACTTATTATTATATGAGAGAAAGCATTTTGTTGAAGTTTTTACGCATCAATAAGGAATCAACACCGCACTTATTATAAGCTGTGTAAGCATTTCTATGTGTGACATACCTTATCATCCGAAATCGAAATCACGAGGGTCTCCTGCGTGGGTTCCATCACAGGGTTCGCCGTCGCGAGGGCGGCGAGGCATCCCAGTGCCACTAGCCACCGGAGTTTCATGGTCTCCTGCAACAGCACTTTGTAAAATAAGCTTCGCTTAAGGGGGTGGGGTCGGGTGGGGTGGTGCATCAATTTTGTATCAACCTAACCTTTGGAATGTTGATATAAGGCGTCGAATCTGATGCACACTAAACTAAACTAAATTTGACAGCTCTAAAATTGTTGCCATCCTTCTCTCATATTAAATGAAAATGAAAAGAGAGGCAAATAATTTAAGTCCTGTCAGATTGATTTAGTTGGGTACGACAGAATCGACGCCTTTATTCGTTATTGTGCCAATTTTTTTTTCTCCGCACAAATTTGTGCCTTGATGTCGACTTGTTTAAAGCTTTTAGAAATTCAAGTTCAACCTGCAATTAAGTTTTTTTTTAATTAATAAAGTTCATTAATGTTGTGGTACGCCCTCTGGCCGTCCGATAGAAATAATCATCTTGGGCAAAAGGAAATTAGATCATGCAGATTCGACACTTTCTGAAACCTATGAATTGTGTCTGATCTGACCTATAATTTGTTGCCTAAATTAGAATTAGTAGTGTAATAGGTGACCATAGTGAAGCCTACCTATCGTTTTTATTCGAAAACTCTGTAAATGTGATTTAGGCTGTCTCGTGCGGGACATATATGCCTTTGTAGCCAAAAAGCGAGATTCTGGCACTCATACCTGGCAACCCTGGCATTCATAACCATACTCATAGCAACAGGATAATGGTTAGATCTAACTAAAAAACCGTATAGTTTATTTTGGCAACAAGCCGGCACCGCTCTTCTAACCAGTTTCACATCCAATTAGCATAAAAATATAAACAGCTTTGTAAAGTTGTATATTTCAGAGCTTTTTCCTTGTATCTGTCTTATTTACATATGGAATAAAGTTGTATGTTATTGATATATAAATTATACATAAAAAATCGATAGGTACTGTACAGTCACGACAACCCGAAGACTATCGAAGGCTATCGCTAGCTCGTGAGGTCATGTTTTTGACCCATGGGGTAATATTTATAACCAGTTAATATTATACAGCAAAAACAGTAAATACAGTAAAAACATTCCCGGTACGGTTGTATTTAGGATTGGAAAATACAAAACATCAAGAAATACAAGGGGCCTTACGCCCAACTCTTTACGCGGCGCCGTCTTAAGCTAACGTTAAAACCGCGCAGTTCGGAAAATCACGCGAACGTGAACCTTAACTGGGCGTACGGTTTGCGGTTGCGCAACATTTTTTCATCAACTAAATAGGATTTCTTTAAACAGCTAGGCGTAAGGCCCCTGAACAGTGTTCCCCGACAGTTACAATCTGGGTGGTTTCAAATCAAGAATGAATCGTGTTTATTCTAGGTAAGCATTCTCCATCGTAGACCACATCATGCGATATAGCGGTCAAACGCAAGCCAAAATAAAAGTACAATTTTTTATCTATGAAAATACCTAATGTAAAGTTTTGATACAATTAAAATTTTGTCTGTTATGACGTTATGAGATTCGAAATAGTGTTATGACAATAATTTGTTTGTATAATATAGGATTTGTATGTAATAGGCTTGCTGTGTGCGTTGGCTTGGCTGTAAGCACAGCAAGCATTTAAATTTAAAAAAACTGTAACTGTTTTATCTGTAATTTAGTTTAGATATCGCTATCAAGATTTTTAATGCGTTTACAAAGACCATCAAAACTAAACGGAGCTTGATTTAGGTACCTAGATAGACAGGCTCAGTCGGACGAGTTTGATATGACTCCCTGGCTCTTCTTGCTGCGGATTCAAATTTCGAGGAACTGGAACCGTATACTTTTCATTAAATACTAGTTCTGTTTAACACGTTTTTATTAGTTTCACTTGCAACTAAGTTACATTGTAAACAAATCTTGGAGATCGATTAACTTATTACTCGAATAACAATACAAGAAAGTGGTAACATCAAACTGATCTGATGAGGAAGCCGGGAGGCATAGGGTGGAACTCTTCAATAGGTGCAAGTAAAACCCTCGAATTTTGGCTCATTTGGTTGGTTTTAACGTGTCCCTTACCAAGAGTTCCACTTTCCATCTTTCATTCCATCATCACACTCTTGTCACAAGTGTAATGACTCATAAGTTTGGGTTCCTTTGGTTTGTTTTAACGAGTCGCATAACCGTGTTTTTTTTAAACTAGGTATAATTATTTATTTTTATTCACGGGTAGGCCTGATTTCGTTGGCCTAAGGAAAGGGAATATTAAAATTTTATGCGGTTTCACCAGCGACTAAAAAACATCGTAAAGTTTTAAAAAAAAAACAAATATTCTACGCAATTTTCTTAATTTCTCTTTCAATAAGAACATTCTACAAAGTATTAGAAAAAAAAATTAATGAAATCGGTAAAGTCGTTCTGAAGTTATGGCGTGACCAAGGTAAATAGGAATTCATTTATATATAGATAGAATAGGTGATAATTATGTTAATCTATAATTTTATATTTTTTTATGCCGGTACAGGTCTTTCTAAATCGTTTTACACGTCTGTCTCTGACTGAATAGTGCGTCCCCTTAGAAGAGCAATCCTACGGGACAAATAAAAATTCAAGGTTGCCTAGATCGTCTGCCGCAATACATTACAATTGCAAATGAAGTAACGGGACACAAGAAAGTGTGTTTTGCACATTCGGTTCTATAACTGGTCACCTACTCTTATGATAGGTCATAGTGTTTTTGTATTTTGTTTACTAACGCAATTTCGAAAAATTTCTTACTTGTACGAGTATACGAGTTTCCATCTTATTATCTCTCATTCGGAGGCGAAACTCCTAATATGACTGGACTAATATGTATTTACGATTATTTAGACAAAAAATACTTAGAAACGACAGTTAAGAGTCCGCTCGGTGGTCAGATGTTTTGCATATTTTCAACACTAAAAAAATTTCAAATAACTGAGTGGGAAAAAAGATCGGGCATTATCTTTAGAATAACGTGTTTCATGTTTAAATTCGTGTAACATGTTTCAAAGCAATTTTCATGTTGATATTTAATGTTTAAACGAAAGAGATAATATACAGGGTTACGCATATAGACTGTACTAAGCCGAAAGGAGGTCATTGTTTGTACTCATCATTATGAACAACTTTTACTATTGGACCTACTATTGGATGAGTACAAAGACTCTACTCTGTACTCTGATTCTGTACTCTGACTCTGTACTCTTTTCGGCTTAGTACAGTTTATATGCGTAACCCTGTATAAACTCGCAAAACAGGTTATTTTAAATAGCCTTCGCCAAAAAAAATCTCAATGTGACGGGAACCGTATATATTCCAAAAACTGACCTGTCAACTTGCTGCTGATGGAAAATGGAAATATGCACATGACATGAGAATGAGAGTAAGGAAAAGCGCCGTATTACTAAATGCATCGTTCAATCTTAGAATACATCTGGATTTTCGGCCTTAAAACGAAAAAATAAAGCCGTAGGACAAATATAGGACGAAAACGACGTATATAAAACCAGTAGGTAAACCATAACATTAAAATTGTATATATTATGTCAGTAATTTAACGAAATCCACTCAATTTTCCCTCCGATGGTTTTACAAAAAACTACTTTTGGAATTTGGAAGTATGTTGAGTTTTTCCAAAATTTTAAGCAGTATTTTCTACAAACCCCATATATAAAATAAAGAAATTTAATTTTCAAAAATTGTATCCGATCTCCCTAACTCCAGTTTTCATTGCTTTGTTTCGTCAAAAAACGTGACAGGGCTCTTAATTGAAGTTTCTAAGCTTACATATAAGTAGTAGTGGTTCTTAATACTAGCCTTCTCCATCTGCCCATTGCTTGATAGCAAGATTTAAAAAAATTTGAAAGATATATGCCTGTGCCACGCAAACAAATGAGATTTCAGAAGGTAGGTAAATTAGGATAAATTAGCTATGCTTACGAAGAATAAGAAACGGCCATGAAAAACAACTAAATAAATAGGTAAGGTACGAGTACCTACAATAGAAAATTTGAAAAATAAATAGATGTACCTATGAAGCATAACCGCTTTTGTATTGAATCAGTCTGATTTTATGGAAATATGAGCGTAAAACTCTCAGATCAGACAAACAAGGGAGATATGGCGAGTTTTCAGAAATTAAACGCATCGACCGGAAAATGATCTCGCTCTCTCGAGATCCTGATCAAAGGCTAGGGCTGGCGCTGCCTAGCGCTACGGTTGCGCGTAGAGTATTAAAATCAAGGTCAGCCGAAGCAGTCGTCTGTACCTGTTTATTTTGTGTACCTATCTTACTAATTTTTCACGCACTCTTAAAAAATTGCAGCGACGCCAATGAACTAACTACACATCCAAAAAAACAGCAAGGTAGTCTGCGCAGGGTGAGTTCGACTAAAGGCATCAAGCCTGATTGAGGCCTGATGCGTTCACAACCGCACGCCACCTTACCGTATCTCCCTTGTTTCTCTAATCTGAGGTAAAATTCGTCTCCATGCCCAACCTTAGAATAACAACAAGAGCCCAACGCTCTCTAGAGTCAAGGCGGTTTCGCGGCCTACAAGCTGCCACGGAATATTCAACTATACCCAGTTCACCATAAGTTGAGTACCGCGCCTCGACTGTTCTAAACTCTTGTAAAAGAGTTATAATTTTGATCCTAGCGCGAACCGAAGAGGGTATACTTTTGCACGGCCATTTATACGCCAACTTTAGCATTAGACACCAAACCTACCTAATTAAGTTTGTTATGCCCAACACAATGAAAAATCAATACGATTGGTGTCAACTACACGGAAAAAAAAGATGTCTTATATCAAGACAATATCCTATTGGTCAAGACAATGCGAGACTTATATATGGGGAAAACTATATATTCATTGCATATGCATATACATTGCATAACGTTTCAATCACAAAGTTACTCAATGCTTTCGCAGTAAGTAAACTGAACTTGTTTATACTTATCATTAACTGGTAAACAATGGATAATGAACTATATACCTTGTAGATACGCGATAAAACTTCGTGGACATGGTATAAAATGGTAGAGGTGTGAATGCTGTCGGCATCGCATCGCGCCGGGTTGGCTGCCACAACACGGGTTTAGAGAACCTAATGGCCAGACAATTAGGAATCCGACCCAAGAAACGACAGGACCGGAACAACATTGATTGAATCGGTGGATTCTAAGACCGGTAGCGCAGTGGTGTCCATTACATAAAGGCAGGCGTCACTCACCGGTTTGTTTACGCTCAACGAGATGATTGCAGCAATTTATGGAGCTCTGGCGCGTTCCACGTCCAGGCTTCACTGGAGTCTAGAGAGAACAGCGAGGCGTGCGAGCTCACGGTCGGTCGCCGCGGCACTTACCGGCTTGCCGGACGCCGCACGCTTTTATGTATATCTACACACATGCTTCACAAGTATCGATATACACTATACGGCATAGCATAGTATACAACGTACCTACTGCACGTCATTATAGCTCGGCTGACCTCCTCCCAAGTTCGACTGCTTTATCTTCGGTGCAACGGGTTATCATGCTACTTAGTACTGTCTTTTACTGAGGCGGCGGGTTTCAACAGAGATCATGGAATTCCCACCAGTATAGTAGGGTTTATTTTTAAATTTAACTTGTTGATTCTTGGAAATAGAAGTTTGTTACTATTTCCTGGAATATTACCATTCCCTGATCCCAGTTGAATTAGGCCCATCGATCTACATAAATAAAACATTTGACAAAAAATTACAAACGTCTTTGCAAGAAGTTCAATAAACAGGATTTATCCCCTAATTTTCCATACTTACGGGTGGAATATATTCTTAAAATTTTAATGGGGGTAGTCCCATTTAAATTAGAAGACACTAACCCTATTTGTATGCTATACTTTGAGATGCCTATTCAGTAAAAAAACCGTTCACAATCGATAAAAATATAGCGTAAATCTACAAAAAAACACAATCGATACCTACAGAATTGAGTACGTCCCTCCTTTTTAGGGTTCCGTACCCAAAGGGTAAAAACGGGACCCTAATACTGAGCCTACATTGTCTGTCTGTCCTTCCTTACTTTAAACGGCTGTATCTTTCGAACAACAATAGAGAGCAGATGAAATTTTCACAGAATATGTAATGTTACGGCGGATTCATCATAATCATCAGCCAGAAGACGTCCACTGCTGAACATAGGCCTCCCCCTTTAACCTCCACACTGAACGACAGCCTGCCTTTTGCATCCACTGGATGCCCGCGACTCTCACAATGTCGTCGGTCCATCTAGTGGGAGGCCTACCTACGCTGCGTCTTCCGGTTCGTGGTCTCCACTCCAGAACCTTTCTTCCCCATCGGTTATCGGTTCTTCGTGCGATGTGGCCTGCCCATTGCCACTTCAACTTGCAAATTTTAACAGCTATGTCGGTGACTCTGGTTCTTTGGCGAATATCCACGTTTCGGATTCTATCGCGCAAAGAAACTCTGAGCATAGCTCTCTCCATTGCCCGCTGTGAGACTCTTAGAGTTTTTCTAAAAGGCCAACAGTTAAGGGCCACGTCTCAGTACGGCGGATTAACTAACAAATAATAAAAAGTCTAAACGTAAAAACGAAAGGGGGGTACATACAACAAACATATTTTTATTAGCTCTAATGTAAAAATGGTAATACGTAGGTACTTACCTACATATTCTAGTACGCATCTATACGGTAGTAGATAAGTACGTAGGTACGGTCATGCCAAAATTGACAAGCGTCAAACTTGGCATGATGGTAGAACACACTCTAAAGCACAGATATACACAACCAGATCGGCAATATATTTCAGTGAAAGAGACAACTTGATATGGCTCAGCACAAGTACAAAAAGGACATAAATAGACTTTTTTGTCCTTATCGGCGTGGCCTCTTTTTTGGACCTGAAATGTCAAAATCTGACGGTCCAGTGCCAAACAAAACGGGTCTGAATATTATTTATTACCTTTTTTGGTGATTTAATGTGTTATGTGCGTCTTTTCTCTGAGTAATAACTGTAAAAACTTCTAAAAAAGGTTCTACAATGCTTGGTTGTAGCATTTTGGGCTGCAAGAAGCGCAGTGAGCGACAAAACGATGAAATATTATTTCACAAGTAAGTAAACACAATGACGCTTGTAACGATCACCTAAAGACATTCAGGATATCAATTCATAAATATTTTATTCATAATTAGTCAGTTTTTGGGTCGATTTGCGGTCTAATTCTATGAATTTTATCAAATTATTCACTTAGGAAATAAATGATGAATGTTGCCAGCTTATGAAAGAAATTACCCACCGCAACTAACATAAATTATTCGTTCTGCAGGTTTCCAACTAATCCTGTCACATTGCTGAAAAAAGCTGGCACATTGCAAGAAGTGCAAAATACCGACCCTTCTATGCCCATATGAATATGGTGAATGTTAATATTAAATATATACTAATGAGGCTACAGTTATGAAGCTGGAAAAGCAAAAGGCGATTTCGGCGAACCGATTCAAAAAGTTACGCGCTGTTCGTGAAATTTTTACTGTAAATATTAGAGTCTATTTATCTAATTATTTGGAATGTTATACATAATTCCATTCATGAAAAAACTAAACTGACCAAGCGCGAGTCGGGCTCGCGCGCTGAGAGTTCTTTGCAATCACAAAATACAAAAAGTTGTGCAAAAAGACAACATCACGCCCAGGCTGTCACCCATCCAAGTACCGACCGCGCCTGACGTTGCTTAGCTTAGTGGTAAACAGAAATTTGTCACTGACTCGCACTTGGCCAGTATTTATTATTTGTTGTTTTACTTATGTTCACTATAATCCGCTAAATTTGACGCTTGTACGGATTACCGTTTTTACACTAGAACAAATCCAAAAATACGTTTAACGTTTGTTGCATGGGGCCCTTCCTTTGCCCTTCCGTTTTAACTCTTTGACGTTTTTATTATTTTTAATTAATCATAAAAAATCATGCTATGGTTACTTTACAACCTTTTTTGTAGTACTATATTCTAATCCTAACAAATAATTATAATAAAAACGCAAGTAAGTTTGTAACTTTCTGTCTGTTTTTTTACGAGGAAACGGCTAAGTCATGGTGTAATAATATACTCCGCCAGGTATAGCAATTCGAGAAAAAATGTTTACGTAGGCGTCCCGCAATGATGTCATGATGTCAATTTACAACTGGTTCGAGAGAGATGACGATACACCACGTAACAGCTGATTGAATAAAGTGGCAACTGGACAGTGACGTCATTGCGGGACCACTCCCAGATTGCTAGACCTTGTTTTCTTAGATCATGGGCTAAGACAAATTTTGTCAGGACGATAGGGTGTGTCATGAGGACAGACGACGTACTTTTCTTCCCAGAAAATTGCAGGTAGCTCCGCGGGTTGCAGCAGCTAGTGTATAAAATATAAATATTTAAAAGGTAGTATTGTTTCCAAAGTACTCATTGAAGATTCACTACCCATCATAGTAGGTAAATTACCCTAACTTATAGCAAATCATTTTAATGTGGCAACACACCTTGTTGAAGCGAGAGGTACTGAGCTAGCCACGCTCATTGAAAATCTATAGGTAGTAGATCTGTGCTCTAAAGCATAGATTCAGTAACTGAATCTATGCTCTAAAGTAAAACAACAAATAATAAATAATGGCCAAGTGCGAGTCAGTGACAAATTTCTATTGGTTAATCTTCTATTGGTAATGACCAAGTTATAACTGGTACTTAATTGGGTTATTTGGATGACCTCATTTTTATTTCACCAAATCGAAATGACATATTTTACAAATTTGAAGTTGTTTTTTTAAATTGATAAATATTGTGTTTTGATGTGGTACGGAACGCTCAGTGAGCGAGCCCGACTCGCACTTGGCCGGTTTATTTAAAGACTGTTGTGGAATGATCATAGATCTAATCCAAGCGGACAAATAAGCCATTAAGTCTAGGTACACCCACAAAATACTTACTATTTTCAACATTTGAAGAAAAAAATATAAATGTATAATAATTTAGCAAAAAAAAAAAACAATCTTTTGTTTGTTTGTGTTGCATCTTAATATTTTGGCTGAGAATATCGAAAAAAAACTTGAAAAAATTGTTGACATGATTGAAGTGAAAAAAATATATTTTTAGTTCTCCTTCGCCCCTTAGACAGCCCCTTCAGACAAGCAAGGGAGATAAAATGCCTTAATAAAATAATTATCGACTGTGACCAAACGTCTCGCGTTTCATTAAAAAAATAACTCACTATGCTGCTGCTTACTTACTAATTTTTTACGCACACGTAGAAACTTGTAGCGACATTAAATATTAGTCCACTTGCAAAAAAGGGCGGCTAGGTCGTCTGCTAGGTGACTTCGACCACAGAAAAGAGCAGTAAACGAAAAAAAATCTCTCTTCTGTGACTTCGACCAAGTTCGACTAAAGGCATTAAGCCTGAATTCGGCCAAATGCACACGCACCCGCCACGCCACCTTACCATATCTCATTGTTTGTCTGATCTGAGCCTTCGCCAAAATAAAAACATCAACATAATAATTGCTTTTAAATATTTGCGATATGTTATGAAATAGTAGATTGGTAACATGAGGGTGCAAAATAATATTTTTACAGCGAGGGCGCTTTTTTGAATCCAATGCGAAGTGAGGGATTCTTGAGTAGAATCCCGAGCGTAGCGAGCGATTCAAAGTACGTCGCCCGAGTCAAAATATATTTTGCGCCCGAGTGATACACTCTACTTTTCATCACCCACTATGAGAAAATAAAAAGCGCCTCATATTTTATTGTAATATTATTATTATTTAATAAAACATAGCGTAACAAATAAATTGAAATTAAATAGTATCTAATAATAAAACATCTAAAAACTTATATTTACATTTGAGACATCTCCGCAATTCGGTATGCTAAAAAAAATTTACCTATGCCAATTCCAAAACCATTTCGAGATTTTATCTTACCAACCCTTATTTTTCTACTCCGACCTTTTAAAACGATAAGATGCCATTTATTTTAACATAAAACTAAGAAATCATTCGACTTTCATTGTCCTCTAAATGACGTCACATTGTAGCATTTTATTTTCTGTGCCTTTTAAGAATAAAAATATTATACATTTGACACACTGTTCGTCACACAGAATAGAATATTTTTTCATTTCTGTGGTTTGACTGTCTGGTTTTTTTCAGGGCTGCCAATATGGGGTGCTTTTTTAGGCTTCTCAACGCAATGAAATTTTGTGCTATATGGTGACGTCACATAATTTCAATTTTCAAAAAAATATTGTAAAATAACTACTGAATAGAAAACAAAAATATTGAAATTAGTTTCTTAAAATAGCCTTATCTACGAAATAAAAATATAAAAAAAATACAAAAAAAAAAACTTTACATACCGAATATGAAAATTTATTGTTACACAAAACCACAGAAGAGAAAAAAAAATCTGTGCACAAAACCATGAATTTCTAACAATCCATGAAAATTGTCGAAAGCGCGGGCTGTAGTTCGCGCGTTTTTAATTTGATTTCTTTTTTTTTATTCAGCTGGCAGCGCGACTATGGGCCGTCGTACCAACCAGTCTTTATTCAAACAATATTTGCGTTCGATTTCTTTGGCGCTGAACACTAGGATGTTCCAAATTCAAAAAGTGCGCGGCAAAGATATTTGCGGCGCACTTATAAAGAGGATTAAAAACTCATTACTCCCCGCAAAAAGTTTCTTATAGAAAACATCACCTTTGGGTGCACTTAAAGGCGAACCAAGTCATCCTTTTCGAATAGATGGGATGAAAATATATTTAACCGAACGGCATTTTTATAATTCCTATTCAGTGATATTTTATCTTCAAAAATGTTTGAATCGTACAAACGAGAAAGCTGTGGCGGGAACGGGGTTCCCATCCAGGGTCGGTTCTGTTACTCGAAACAATAAACACAAAGTAAATAAGTAACGTCGGTAGATATGAAGTTCCATAATGCGAACAAAAACAATAAAAGGTGGTAATGACAGAATTCTTGGAAACCAACTTTATCTCCAGTTACTCATAAGTATCGCAGGCAAAAAATTGTTTAGGGCGCTTTGTATAGTAAAACAAGGTAAACTTAGCGAGAATATTTTGATGGTTGTGGTACGAGATGGTACGCCGTTATTCGGTAAATCCGAACCGATAAAAAATGGTTATAGGTAGACTTATACTCGTAGGTAGACACGTTATAGGTAGACGCTAGACAGCTGATAGGTTTTATCCGCGTGGTATCCATCACGCTATCACAGTTCGTGTATTTTCTTCTTTTTTTACAACGGATTACGCTTGCGTTTGACCATAATCTCACTTGGTGGGAATCAATGATGCGGTCGATGTTGTAGCGCGATTGCCTAGGAAATACCTATTCACTTTTATCTTAACAACCCCGGATTGTACCTGTTCGGAAATACAGACGCAGGTAAGGAGATCCACACTTCTTCTGGTTGCGTGTACTTTATTAAAATCAAGGTCAGCCAAAGCTGGCCTTCTGGATCTATTTATTTTGAGTTAGTACCACCATCAAAGCCTGTTCAGACCTAAACGAAATTCTCTACCGCTGTAGCCGCTGTAGGTAGCGAAAAATACCGCACGCTATTCCGCCGGGTATTTCATACAAATATAGGCGGAATAAAGTGCGGTATTTTTCGCTACCTACAGCGGTAGAGAATTTCGCTTAGGTCTGAACTGGGGCCTTACGGACAACTGCTATTACAGGCACCTAATCCGCTCAGTTGGAAAATCACGCGACCGCAAACCTTATCGCGCCCAGATAAGGTTTGCGGTCGCGTGATTTTCCAACTGAGCGGATTAGGTGCCTGTAATAGCAGTTGTCCGTAAGGCCCCAGGCCTTTACGTGTAATCTAGTACAATCATCATCATCATAATCAGCCTTTTATCAGTCCACAAAAAGCCCAGCAAAAAGCAGCAGCAGTCCAGCAGTGGACTGATAAAAGGCTGATTATGATGATCTAGTACAATAATTAGTTTAAAAGAGCGTTTTTTTGGCAAGGTGGAAGATATGTAGTTATATTTGTGGATACATCTAAAAACTTCCCTCCTATTGCAGTAAGCTATATCTTAGGTAGAGTATGGTTAACGAAAGTAGAGACTCGATATTTTTGCAAACTTTAAACTCGATTATTCTACGAGAAGAAACGATTTGTTTATTTTTTAAAGTCGGTTGGTTAAACTGGCAGGTAGGTATAACCTTCTTTGAACCGTGTGTGGGGAACGGAACACACGACCGCAAATTTGAAATAACAGGTCTTGGCTTGGAGTCAAAATGTTGAAAACCTATTTACATTCTCTTTGATGTTCAAATTGAAAGAAGTATTTTTTTTCCTATACTATCCCTCTGCTGGGCAAAGTTCTCCCCCACTTCCTTCCACAAATTTCGGAATTTTATTCCTTTAAAAATTTACGGGGCCGTCGATTTTTAAAATGAGTTTATAAAGTAAAAAAAATGCAATAATGATTATTTGAGGCAAAGGCTTACAGTTGCTAATAGTGCTGTTTTATTCTGAACAGGCGCTAAGGGGCAATTTTAGTTTCAGTTTGCTGTGGAGAAAAAGTTGTCGCCGCGACTTGCTCATCTCCTGACTATTGCGATTGAGATAGAAGTAAAAAAAAACATACAACTCACACGGAGTCACACTAAAAAAAACACTTCGCTAGTTGATATAATTTGCTTCACAAGGGCGAAAGCTTCACCATTTCCAAGTACCAGGAATGCATAAACCATGAAGTTTTCCCCTTCGCGACCCGTGATCACACTCTCCACAGCCAGGTAGTTACCATCTGTTTTACTGTGTTGCTCCACAAGTAGAAGAAACGGTAATTATTTTTCCTACTTGTTCTATTGGTAAAATAAACATAAAACAGCTGGCACCAATAGAACAACCGGGAAATATTTTTCGTACTTGTTCTATTGGTAGAACAAAGAGTACAACAAATGGGACCGACCCCAGCCCCCCGATTCTACTATACAAATTGTCTTTAAATTGTAATTGCTGCGATTTTAATTGTTAAATAACTGCCTCAAAATTTACGGTTTTAAATATTTTTTTACACTACAAAAATAAAACCACCTAATATTATAACTTAGAATAAAAAAATATTAAAAACTGTCAATTTTGAGGCAGTTATTTTACAATTAAAATCGCAACAATTACAATTTAAAGACAATTTGTTTAGTAGAATCGGGGCCCAGGCCTTATGCGGTTTCCCCCTTGGGAACTACTGTCTCCCCATATCGTGTCTCCCAAACAAGAGTTGGCTTCGCGATCAGCACAATAAAAAGACACCACTTGTGTGGTGCCATTGGCTCGGTCACTTTTTTATACCATAGGTGGCAAACAAGCAGACGGGCTGCTGATAGTAAGCAGTCATCATCGCCTATGGATACTTGTAACACCAGAGGCATCACAACTAGGTTGCCGACCCTTGAAGAATCTATTAACCAATTATACACCAATATACCCGTTCATAATATCGTACAACAACAATAAATTTGTCATCAGCTAAATTATGCTTAGTATTAAATAGAGCCATCACTCGTACCTTCGAACACGCCTCTCTCTACCCTCAAGCGAAGCAAATTGAATTTGACGCGTAATACACAGATTATGAGCTACCGCCTTGACGAAAGATTCATACCTACTAGGTACAATATGTAGAAAGAAGCGTCCTGCTCAAATCCTGCTTCATAAACAAATTAACATCAATTTCCTCGGCATTGTATAATACATTCAGAATTCGAGTAAGTATATGGTGACACATTTCGAGGTAAGTTAGGGCAGACAGAAAATGTATACGGATTAGCCTTTCATCTCGTATAGGTCTCGCAATTCAACTGAAGTGCGGCCGCTGAAAGAATGCGCCTCGCTGTCGTCATAATATTGTAAAAGACTAAACGAAAACAGTACATTCTGATCACTTTTACTAGCCTTTTGAATGTTATATTGTAGCCGGTAGCCAATATACTATAGTACAATATTTTTCATTCAAATATTTTGACAATGTTTCTGCAGCTGTAAGACGCTTTTTCTCAGCGGCCGGTTAGCGGACTGCAGCGCACCACATTGCTGCACTTAGATTCCATGAATGAAGGTCATGCACTTCACTGTACTTAGCACATTAATTCCTCTTTATCTCCCATGAAAAGAGCTAAACGGACTGATTTTTTAAAATTGAAAAATGAACCGGAATGATGACCAAAAATGTTGGGTAGTCTGGGTAGTGATCATAGAACAAATACCAGGGGTAGGCATTTGACAAGTTGGAATGCTGGTGCCATATTCTTTGTTCCAGTGCTACCGAATATGGTCAACTGGTTGAACTGATAGTAGAACATATAGGAGTAGGCGGTTAATGACATCCGCCGGAAATAATAGCACGGAGTTTCTTCTAGCATCGCGAGCTCGGGAGATTTAGCGACTTTAGCAAATTGATACAAAAATAGTTAAGACTGCCAATATATCGTTAAAGGTCTAAAGACAATCCAAATGCTCAACCCCACTATCAGCGAACCCAGCATCGTGGCGGCGTTATAGTGTTAACACACGTATGGATTTGGTTGACGGACCGCCGTCCAACCAACGGGAGAGAAAGAGTGAGAATATCATATTTCCCTCTCTTTCTCTCCCGTTGGTCAGATGGCGGTTGGGGTCAACCAAATCCATACGTGTGTTAACACTATTACCACGCGGCATTTCTTCAAGATTTTCGTGTCGTCGATATGGCAATCCATGGCATGTCCATGGTTGGGTTTGTAAATGTAAAGAGCGGCAATCATGCATTCCTATGATAAGGGAATTATGATTGAGGTATACTTTAGTAAATAATAAATCAGTTTGCAGAGATCCTCGGCATGCGCGGGCGCCATAGACGTACATTACAAGTTATGCCATTATGTATGTATATTCAAAAATGAGAAAAAACCCTCCTTTTAAAGTCGGCTAAAAATGCAAGTTTTAAATATCATAATATAGCACGATAATCCTTAAATCATAAAAAAAATACGGAATAAACTACACTAAAATGTTATACCTACTCATAGTTTAAAAACTAAAAAACACTTGTGATTCGATAATAAACGCCAAGTGCAAGTCGGGCTCACGCACTGAGAGTTCCGTACCACCACAAAATACAATAAGGTTGTCCAACTAACCGAATTACCAGTTATTATAACGCCTTCCAAAATTGTCGAAGCAATTCCTACGCAGTTAATTACTTTGCTACAGGCGCTCGAGTATAGTACAATTATAACTTGGTAATGAACTGACAGCTCAGAGTCACACAGCGGGCAATGGAAAGAGCTATGCTCGGAGTTTCTTTGCGCGATAAGATCCGAAACGTGGATATTCGCCAAAGAACTAGAGTCACCGACATAGCTGTTAAAATTTGCAAGTTGAAGTGGCAATGGGCAGGCCACATCGCTCGAAGATCCGATAACCGATGGGGAAGAAAGGTTCTGGAGTGGAGACCACGAACCGGAAGACGCAGCGTAGGGAGGCCTCCCACTAGATGGACCGACGACATTGTGAGAGTCGCGGGTATCCAGTGGATGCAAAAGGCGAGCTGTCGTTCAGTGTGGAGGTTAAAGGGGGAGGCCTATGTTCAGCAGTGGACGTCTTCCGGCTGATGGTGATGATGATGATGAATGAACAGAAATTTTTCACCGACAACTTTTGGCACGTTTATTGTATGGGGTTTTCCCTATACCCTTTCGTTTTTACTCTATGACTATTTTATTATTTGTTAGTTAATTCGCCGTAACGTTACATATTGTGTGAAAATTTCAACTGGCTATCTATTACGGTTCGAAATATACAGCCGTTAATAGGTAGGACGGACGGACAGACAGACATACAGACACATCGTAGGCTTAGTAATAGGGTCCCGTTTTTACCCTTTGGGTACGGAACCCTAAAAAGCAACACAGGGTATTCACGTGCGCACCCCTGGCTCCATCGTCAGATCACCGTCATTCGAATTACACATAAGTACCTACTAGCAGTGAAAGCGTGAGGTCGCGGGTTCAAACCCCGGGCCCGTACCAATGAGCTCTTTGGAGCTTATGTACGGATTTTCATACCACTGGCTTTTCGGTGAAGGAAAACATCGTGAGGAAACCTGCATACGTACGGAGAAGGAATTCAATGGCGTATGTGAATCCACCAACCCGCACTGGGCCAGCGTGGTGGATATGGCCGAATCACCATTTCGGGGGTAGTAGCCTAGCAATGTCCAGCAGTGGACTGTTAAAAAGGCTGATTATGATGACCTAGTTTCAAATCGATACGACAAATTAGAAGAAGCTTAAAATCGACTTCCAATATTTGATTACATTGTAAAAAAATATTTTTTTTTCGGGCAAGTGCCTTTAATAACTAAACAAAATACAAGCTAAAACTAACACTACAAATACAGTTAGACTGCCCATAGACCGTTGAAGGTCTAAAGACAATCCAAATGCTCAAGCCCACTACCAGTTGGCAGCGTACCCAACATGCTGGCGGCATTACCACGTTGAATGGCAATGCTAATGCGTTGAGCCAGAAACACGCCAGCATTTTGATCACGCGTCGCATTAACCAGGCGCTCTGAAAGATTTTTGAAAATGAGGTGAGCTCCCGGTCCCCAAGGGCCCAATGTCTCGACCCCAAACGCCTCAAATATGGAACCACTGCCGAGGTTAGCATATTTGCGACGCTTGTGCTGCTCTGCCGAATTGGCAGCCGCGCCAGCCCTACCTTGTGTCTCAGGAAGATGTGACGGCGCCAAAGTGTCGACACAAGTTGCGTCCCATACAAGGGGCCGCAAAAATTACTAAGATTAAATTAAATTACTTAGATGCAAGTGAATATTATTATATTATGTGTTAACTGTCTGATTTTAAGAAAAGTTGAACTCACCAAAATGGTTTAGGCATCAATGACAGCATCGGCAAAAGGGCAACTACTAACCAAAGTATCTTCATCATTTTCAGCCCGTAGTCGCCCACTGATGAGACGTGAGCGACGATGAACCCGTAGACGCCCCTCCTTGTACGCCACTCGTTCCGGTCCTGAGACAATCTTATCCAGGTTAGATCTATGTTTTTTTACGATACTTGGAGTTTTTATTTATGTAAAATATAAAGTTATTCTGTCTGTATGTGTGCCAGAATTATAGACACTATCGGGCAGGGAACAATACGTGCGAATGTTTGACTAGGTAGACGTACCTAAGTGGAATGCGCTGCAATGGGTGTTCCCCGATAGTTAAAATCTGGGAGTCTTCAAATCGCGAATGAATCAGTCTTTTTCTAAGCAAGCGTGCTCCACCGCAGACCTCATCATGGCTTAACATCAGGCGAGGTGGCGAACGAACGTAAGCCTAGTATTTTTTTTAATCTGTTGGTGTATTATTTTGTAGCGCGATAGGACAATAACGGTAGGCGAGGCGATAGTGAGATCGTGCTGTTTTGCCACGGTCCACTCCCTGTTGCAAGGAACGGAATCGATCGGCAGGGCTACGTGGCAGGATTGCGCGCTGTCCGAAATCTCGCAGGACGTCTCCGTACGCCCATATTTAAACAGTCTTGGGATCCTAACATTGCCAGCAGTCATATTCCAAGTTGCGATATGTAAATAAATAAACCAATAATGTATTAAACCAATCCTATTCATCAATCAAGCTCGACAGCGCCGCAACTGGTACAGGCTGGCGGAGGTGCCCTGCACACTGCAGAGGACGGCAAAGTCGTCGCATGTTAAGCCTGACAGAGTACAATAAGCTTCCGGAGCACATTACTTCGGCACCCAGATTAGGCAGTTTTTAATCAAGACCAAAAACGCTGGCTCATCGAGCAGACGTTTGTACTACAACTGTGATGATTTTATTAAATTCAAATTTGTAATTACACAGTAGACAATTTTGTATTGACATACTTAGTTCTACTGTTTATTTTATTTTTAACCTATACCGTCCCACTGCTTGGCAAAGGTCTCCCTCATTTCCTTCCATAAATCCCGGTTCTCCGCCACCTCTTGCCAACCTCTCCGGAATGAGTCAAGATCGTCACGCCTTCCTTGACTGCGTCGTCCATCCACTGTGTGATGATCCTGTCCTATCGGTCGGGATGCATACGCGCCACATGTTCCGCCCAATCCCATTTTAATCTCGCGAATTTTTGACCAACGTCGACCATACCAGTTAAGGAGCGCAGTGCGCTGTTGCGGAATCTGTCCAAACTGGTTCACAAAAAATCGAAAAAAAAAATGTTTTGTTACTGTCCCGATTCGAAATTTGAGTGCAATTTGTAAATTTTTGTGTGCGGTCGCGTACTAACAACGTGGCGGCAACTTTTGGCGAACGTACCACCCAGATAGGGTGATTCTGTAGCGAACTGTAAGCTTTTAATCCTCTAAAAGGAAAATCCCGTGAAAATTCCAGTCCAGTCCATTCCAGTTAAATTGAAATTTTGTTAAGTGAAATGTTACAAATATGTTTTATTGTAGATAGAGCACTAGCAGCCGCGTCCAACACGGCAGTTCCGGGACTTCTCTAAGGTGAGTGTCAAATTAGATTTTGATATTTTCACATTATGTTTATTTATTTATTTTGTATTTATATTTCTATGAGATTGATTTTAATTTTTTTCTAACTATTAAATATGACAGGTACATTCTTAGGCTTGGTTGCACCATAGTAGTAGTTAAAGTTAAGGTTTATGACAAAATTGACAATAACATTAACGCTGACTTTAGCAGTTACTGCAAAATGCGTTGCACCAGCGTATTCACTAGCATAGTTAAAGTTACCAGGGTTGCAAGTCAAATGAGACCTTATTTACTGCAGATGCATAGCTGGAATTATATTTTATACATCTGACAGATATTTAAAATAAACAATAGCGAATCGTGGGCAGTTACGGTAAACAGTTAAAGTTATGACGTCATTTAACAATTGTCCGATGGTGCAACAATTTTTTTGCCTTACTTTAACCGAAACGTCGACGTTTGTTAAAGCTAAAGTAAGATGGTGCAACCCACCCTTAGTTAGTTAATACTAATTATTAATAATAATAATCGATTTCTATGCTTTTTTACTGTACTGGTAATAACACAAACATGACATTTAACCAGATTATCCTATTTCATTTAAATAACTTCAGCTGTTACGGAGTTGAATATGGACATACACACAAAGAGCTCCGTACTGTGAGCCCCGGTGAGAGGTTGTTACGGTATAAAGAAAAGTTTTTCAAGTACACTTGAATCAATGGTTTTTTAATTATTTTTTTCTAAGTATCAAATAGACACATAAACATTAGCACAAACATACAAACAAGATTACAAAATTACATAAGATTATTGAGATAATGATAATAAATACTTAAAGATTTACTTACATATTATATGTTATTATTTTTACCAGTAATATTGCGTAGCTTGCGTTTGACTGCCAACTCGGATAATGTTAAGCGATGATGCGGCAATTTAATAATATAGATATAATTTTAATAATATAGATATAATTTTATTGTAATAATTTAATATACAGTATTCCTATTCACTACGTAGTAGCCTAGTATGCCTAGTCTGTGAGTATTAACCATTAAATATAAACAACTTCACACGGAAAAAAAACTACACATCATTTCCCATGGACCCACTGTGCCCCTTGATCCATTGGAGAGTAACATTATTATGTTCACTTACGGTTTCCAGCACTCAAAAACATCTTAAAGTCTATAAGGCCTAAACTAGATGTAGTTTAGGCCTTATAGACTTTAAGATGTTTTTGGTGATGTGATGTGATTTGGAGATGTGAGTGCTGGAAACCGTAAGTGAACATAATAATGTTACTCTCCAATGGATCAAGGGGCACAGTGCCTCTTAAACAAACACCTTTTTAAAATTGGGGTTACAGACAGTCCCCTATGTAGAGGGTGTCTGGAGACTGATGAAACGGCCGCACATTTGCTGCTGGAGTGCAGCAGCGTGGCAGAACAACGAAACACTATCCTCGGATCACCGAAGACGCTCTGGGAGGCCTGCGCAGGCATAAGCGAGCTGCTGGCTTTCCTGGAGGAGACCGGGTGGCTGAATTAGCTGCAGCCGGGTGACGCAAAATGGGCCAATGAGTGGCATAGTTGCGGAAAATGCCTGCTACACAAGTAACAAGTAAGAGTGCTGGCCCAATATGCATAGTTTTAAAAATACATATATATTTCTAAATATCTACATTTCTAAATTGGTTTTAGTAATCTTAGGAGATTGCGGTCCAGTTGTACTTACTATAGGTATCTATGGTTTAGGTAAAGACATAGAATAAGCTAATACTAGGCGGTTATAAGTTTACGTTATACCACAGAATACATATTAGTAAATGTAGTTATACCGTAAGATACACTATACTATAAGTATGAAATTGAAGTCAATCAGATCATATAGAGGTATGTTAATTAAAGTGAAGATAAAAAAGACTATACCATAATTAAAAGTTTTCAGATGGCAGGAACCCTTCACAGCTTTCACTCTTACATAAACAGGTCTTCAATTTTCCATTAGTATTATCATTAGAGCCAGAATGACTTCCCGAGCTATAGCTGAATGTTATTTCTCCTTGCGGCAAGATATCCGTACAAGCGAATATAGCTAGATGTGGCACTGCAGTCTCTGACCTGACAGGCACGACAGAGCAGTTAGGCTCGCAGCTGTGGTTTATATAACGACCAATATTACCAAACATACTTGGATCAACAAATGTCTGAGTAACTCCTTCGTAGCTATGTTCATTTAAGCAAAATATATAATTCATTTTCCCTTGAGCCTCATTCTTCTCACTACGAAATAAAGCCTGGGTTCTTGTTAGCAGCTCTCCTGCATATTCACATACGAATGTGCCTTTAGGAATGAAATCAGTTGTAAAAAGGCCCAATCCTTTGAGTTCGTCTTCACATGGTTTTACATTCAAGCCTTCTATGGGCCCGTTTTGGACGATCCGGTTCCCACAAGTGGCAGGGCAAGGGCAATTACTGTTGCATTCTATTATTGGGTAATCAGTAAATATTTTTGGTTTGTAACTCAGTTTGTGTTTGAGATCACCATCAAATATGTACCTGTCATAATTGTCTCCATGCGATGTCTGTAAGCACTTGCAGAGCATTTTCACACAAATTTTGTTACACACACAATTGTCAAGCATCAGTGAGTTGAAGTTGCCCAGTAATATGTCATATTCAAGAGAGTCTTCAGCGGGCCCCGGAATATTTTCCGTAATGTATATAATGTCAGTATCATAATGGGAATAGTTATCAATCATTTTGGTAGTTTTCAGTAGTAGAAGCTTAAGGTGTTCTTCTCATTAAAAAGTCAATTTATTGACCTGGAACAATGAATAACAAGTAATTAATAATTATCAATTTCAAAAACTGACTTCACAAAACTAGTAAAATACCCAATTTCAGTTATTTTGACGTAAAGCCAAGCTACTGAACCGATTGTAATGAAATTTCTGTGGGATCAATCTGAAAGCATATCCATTCAATAAAAATAAAAAACCAAATCGGATCATAAATGACGGTGTTCCAAAATAACTAACATTAAAAATACAACCAAATTGAGAACTCCCTCTTTTTTGAAGTCGGTTAAATAATGTCTCAATATTAACAAAATACTAACCACTGACTCACAATGAAAACTATTTGACCTACGAAACTGAATTTTTGCAGGTAGCTTCCTTATGGAGTGTAGAGAGGACTGCTATGAAAAGATTTTGGGAAAGGGCCGTATTAAGGGGTCATAAGGGAGTTACATAAGTTTATATATAAGAGTCTACTAACACAAAGTTGCAGGAAACAAAAAAAAACCAAGACATTTTTGCACACATGGTCATCTGACCCCAAACTAAGCAAAGCTTGTGATATGGCTGCCAGAGACTGATATACATACATATTTATTTTTAAATACATACCTAAATAGATATTAACACCAGATATAGAACAAACACAATTTATGTTCATCACACGAATGTTTGCCCTAGGTGGGAATTGAACCCGTGCTCCCTCCCCCTAGCGCAGAAGGCAAGTTCACTACCAACTGGGCCAGCGGGGCAGTAAACAGTTAGTAATCTATATAAAAGCAAAACCACTCACTGACTGACTCATCAAATCAACAAATCTAATTGACCTACGAAGCAACAAATCTGCACGAACAAAATCCCTCCAGCCATTTTTTATTGGACGGTCAGTGCAGGCATGAAGAAGCACTATTTAATGATATTCCAAAAACCCATATAAAGCACTTTGATTCCACTTTTATTGTGCGAACTGGTAGACTGAATTCTCTGCCTGAATGGATTTTCCCTGATAGTTATAATCTGGGTATATTCAAGTCACAAGTAAATCGGTTTCTTCTAGGCAACCATGCTCCATCATTAACCGCATCATCGCCTAACATCAGTCAAGGTGATAGTTAAACACAACCCCATTATTAAATAAAAAAGCTGACATTTAACAGGTAAATTCCTTGTGGAGTGTCGAGGTTCGCTAAATAGGATTTTGAAAAGGGGCTGAATTAGGGCAAATGATGGTTTAAAGTGGGCAACAGCAAGTATTATAACAAAAACATTTTTGACACGGCCAAAAGGACAAGTTACCAGGCCGGTGAAACGAAAAAAAATAACAAAAACATTACTTGCCTTCTTTCTTGGGCAGTCAGACAAAATATTCAAGTGTTTAATTCACCTTTCTATTAAATAAATATGGGTACTTGTTGTTATCGCAGTATTTTTTCTTTCTACAATTTTTTTATAGGTTTACACAGTAGACTTCCCTGTATATTACTTTACTCTTTGCAGTAGACTAAAATGAGAGAAGTTCAAGGGCAAGCAATATTGATTTGTTGTTTGATTGATTTGTTTGTTTGTCAGTTTTGAAACATACTTTATGTTTACAGCATTAAAAAAAATAGTTGAGTTGATCAGCATCTGAGGATCTGAGGCCTTTACAACGTAGATGAACTATTTATTTTATTGCCGGAGCGGTTAGGGCACGGAACACTATTACTCCTGTCTTATAGTGCTAACACTGCTAACAGACGCTCGAACGCGGCTGAGTGCTGACCACAGAGACTTTTTATATGGTGCTGACTGACCTCAACCGCCGTCTGACCAATGGGAGAGAAAGAGAGGGAAATATGATATTCTCACTCTTTCTCTCCCGTTGGTTGGACGGCGGTCCGTCAGCCGCGTTCGAGCGTCTGTTAGCACTAGTAGGGTATAGAATTCTAGATAATTTAAATATCTTTGAGGTTTGAGTGGGTTTGAAGGGAGTTTGGAAGGGAGACAAACAACACGCACGACAGTAATGCACGACACAGATAATGTACGGCATGATATTGTACGATATAATAATGCACAGCATGATATTTGGTGTACATGTACATGGAATATCATATTGTACAATATCGTGCCGTGTAATATCATGTTGTACATTATCAGATCGGCCCAATAATGCACAAGCGATAATGTACTGCATGATATTCCATGGACACGTACACCAATTATTATGCTGTGCAATATTATGTCGTACAATATCATGCCGTACATTTTTGACTCAGTTTAATAATAAATAAATAAATAATGTTTATTTTTAAGCATAATTTACATGGACATTAACACAGAATACAAACAGAAGTAGAAAGTTACACAGTATTAAAAAGAGATAAAAATGAGGGTTTATAAAATACATTACTAAATCAGATATTCTGTACGGTACCAATGGGCCCCAAACTAGGCAAAGCCTGTATCTTGGTGGCCCAGTCTCATCGGGTTACAAAATTAAATATGCGCGTGCCTACGTGATTTATTATATAATTATTATTCACTTTATTTATTTTGAGTCTTAATTTTTAAGTTTTTTACATCTAATAATAAATAAAAAATACATAAAAAACATAAAAAACTTAAAAACTAGGGTGCCACCGGCAGCGGGGCAGGGCCCAAGCTACCGGTGGTTAGGGCTGCAGAGTGAGGAACCTCCTGACAATGCGAGCCGTGTCAAGGATTACTGCCTTCTGCATGTGACCCTTGACCCAACCGTCTAGCGAGAGCCTCTTAAGGTGTTGGTCGAGGCTCTTCGCTATAAGACCGTTCACCGAAACGACTATCGGGACAATGATCGTCGAGTCAACATCCCACATGGCGGTAACCTCGTGAGCCAAGTCAAGGTACTTGCTGAGTTTGTCCTTCTCGGCCTTCACGAGGTTCTCGTCATGCGGGATGGTGATGTCAACGAGCACTGCCCGGCACTGGGACCGGTCGACCAACACGACCATTTTCAAGAACTGGCGCTGGTGCGTACTTATAGTACGGCACCTCAGACTCGACAAGGCCGTATCGAAGGGCAAGTTGCTGGTGGATGATCCTGGCCACCTGGTTGTGCCTGTGCAAGTACTCGCCGTTAGCAAGATGCGAACAACCGGAAATTATATGTCGGAGAGACTCTCCAGGACGGTGGCATGCCCGACAGATGTCGACCGTACCGTCCTTCATGATATATTTCCGATAGTTGTTCGTCTTGATAACTTCGTCCGCAATCGCACAGGCAAAACCCTCGGTTTCCCCAAAGAGGTCACCGAATCGTAACCAGTTCACCGACGAAAGCAGGTCCACATCGGGCCCTGTTAAGGCCCGATAGAACCGCCCGTGCAGCTCCTTGCCTAAATACGTCCCTGCGGTCTTCGATGCTCAGCACCGATGGTTTGCGCCAATTCTCGTTTGCCAAGGAGAGCGGCGTGAAACCCCTGTCAACAGCCACAACATCACGATGCATCCCACTCTCGCTGTTACGGAAAAAATCCCTGAGACTACACACTTCGCGGTTGTGTAGGTTCTTGGCATTTAAAAAGCCTCGACCCCCCCACTTCCGCGGAATGTACAGTCTCATAACAGACGAGCGTGGGTGTAGCATGCGATGTGATGTGAGCAGTTGACGGACCCTCCTGTCCAGGGCGTCCAGCTCAGTTTGAGTCCACCTCAATATGCCAAAGGAGTATATCAGCAAAGGCATCACCCAACCGTTGAAGGCACGCACCTTGTTGCCGCCAGACAAAAAACTGTTAAGTACTTTTGTAAGGCGACAAAAGAAGCGCTCCTTCACCGATTTCTTGATGTCCTCTACCGATATACCCAACGACTCTGACATACCGAGGTATTTATAGAGTCGATCGATCTGAGAGTCATCGTCTCTGAAAGCTGTAAATTTGGAGAATTCACAACTTTCCCTCGCTGTACATGCATGACCGCACACTTGTCTACACCGAACTCCATCTTGATAGCGCTGCTAAAAACTTCTGTGATTTTTAGCAGCTCCATCAAGTCTTGGCGTTTTGGTGTAAACAGCTTGAGATCATCCATGTACAGCAGGTGAGAGATGACTTGACCATCTCTTCGAAGCCGATAGCCCAGTCCTGAATCCCTCAGCAAAGTGCTGAGAGGGTTCAGAGCCAGGCAAAACCACAATGGACTAAAACTGTCACCCTGGAATATGCCTCGCTCAATCCTTAACAAGTCCTGCGGGCCAGAGGCACCGTCCCCACTGCCTGGTTGACGAAGGACTGTGGTCCATTGCCTCATACATGCGCCTAAGAATGATTTTAGAGTTGTATCAATTTTATACAACTCTAAAACCCTCTCTAGCCATGAATGAGGCACTGAATCATAGGCCTTCTTATAGTCAATCCAGGCAGCGGAGAGGGCTCCTCTATTTCGCCGGACTTGTTGGCTAATGGCCGTGTCAATGAGGAGGAGCTCCTTAGTACCACGGGACCCAACCCTACATCCATTTTGAGCATGGGCCAAAACGTTGTTCGCAACAATGTGCGCGTTAATTTTATTTCTCAAAATGGATGTAAGGAGCTTGTAGATGGTAGGCAAGCACGTGATGGGTCTGTAGTTTTTGGCTTCCGTGGTACTACCGGACTTATGGAGCAGGAAGGTGACACCGGTTGTCATGAAGCTGGGAAGGGAACCGAGCTCAAGGGCTTCTTGGAATTGTGTCGCCAAGCGGTCATGCGAGCATCGAATCCATTTTATCCAGAAGTTGTGCAACCCGTCCGGCCCAGGACTTTTCCAGTTCTGCACCGTACGGATCGCACAACTAACGTCTACGGAGTCTATTAAAATAGACCCCATGGGTTCGATGGACTCGCATTCCCGCTCGACAACACGCATCCAATCACCCTCCGTGTGCTCGACGGGCACCGACCAGATACCACGCCAGAAATTAATCATGGCGCTTGCATCTGGCAGCTGCCCGTCACTCACACGTTGCTCAGTTTCTTCCCAGCCGCGGTACACCTTCCTTTGGTCACTTTGGAAGAGGCGATTTTGCCAGTATCTATCCACACGCTCTCTGTAGCGGCGAATACGGTTTGCCCATGCATAGACTTTCTGCTTCAGATAGTCGATGCGTTCCGTGACATTGGCTAGATAGTGCTGGGGCCTGATATCGGTCCCAGCGAATGCCTGAGTCACGAAACGCATTACTCGGGGGCGATTATTCCCCCGCCTGAAGCAGATTAGCTTTGTAATGAGAGTCCTGAAAGTACTGATACGCCGCTCGATCCGCACTTGCCATGCAGGCACCCTCCCGACGGTTCGCGGTGCACGGTTAGTGTCCGGGAACTTAACACGTGCAACGCGACACGCCGCGATGGCACCGCAGTACAAGATCGAGTGGGTATCAACTAAATCTTTGCTAGCCCTCAAATATGGAGCTAGCAAAGCATTCAGGGCTCCCATTAACGCCAAGTTACGCCTATGGGTGGGTAAACGTGGTAGTCGTGGCCTAGAAACGGGTGTGAACCGATACTGTGAAATCGCGTCTTCCAAAGCCCCCTTCAATTGCTCTCTTACCTGGTCGGAGACACCACTCGCCAAATCTCCCTCGTCGACTACGGGATCAGCCAATGTCGCTAGTGTCACCACCGATGCCGGCCTTGACGCCAATGTCGGTGCAGACGACGCAACGGGCGGATTCCGCGTCGAGGGAGGAGTCGGGCGAGTACGTACTTCTTCCAGGCGGAGCCGATCAAGCACAGACTGATCCAACAAATTGCACCGTTGGATAGCCCGCACTTGATCCGATAATCGCTGGGCGGATACAGTGACAGTCGGTTCAAGGGCCTGGAACAAAGGAAGCATCCTAACACGCTACGCTGACAGGTTAGTTCCCCCCTCTGTAGCCCTGTAATATGCGCGCATGCAGTTTTCGTTTATAACGGGAGTCCATCGCATGCGACGCACCCCACCGGTAGCAGGGGCAGATAGCGGAGCTGGTAGCTCCACATGCCCCAGGTGTGCCGGCAGTGCAGGACGTCCCCGTCGCGCAGGTCTTAGTGGCGGCGGCGGCGTCGAAGGTCCACTCCCATCACTCGAAGCGCTGGTGTCGCGGGATGTGTTTAATTATTATTATTATTATTATTTTATAATACTAAGCGCTGGAAGAGCTAGCGTGTCTAAATTTAATTGTGCGATTGTGCATATTTGGATGGTGTATGATGGTGGTGGTGGATGGTGGATATATGGTGTATGTATGATGAGGGTGTGTATGTATTAGTAATGAATGTATGAATTAGTGCAGTTGAGCGTATGTATGTGTGAACTGGCTCGAGTATATGTATGAATGAATTGGCTCTAGTGAGTGAGTAAATGTTTGTAAAGATGCCTGCGGTTTATGGTAGTATTAGGGTGGTGTATCATTATTGGATTTAATGGATTTAAAAGACAAGAGGGAAAAGACAGAAAAAACAAAATTACAAAATATCAGAAGTGTTGGCTCAGCTTGTGGGATAGGTAAAGTAGTTTGGATGGGGATTATAATATTGAAGAGAGTTGTTACTGAGGATTGAAATGGACGTTTGATCTTATTAAACGACGCAATCATATACTTTGACCAGTGATTCTATTTCCTCATAGGTTTTGTTCATCAACCAGTTTTTCACTTTAGCCCGGGCCTTTCTATGTGGGCAACCTTTTAAATCACATGATTTGCAGATGGCGTTATAGGCAAAAAAATGAATGAACGGCGGTAAGCGGGAGGCAAATACCGTTCTAACTTGTGGCAGTTGTACTGTCCCCGGGCGTACTTGTCTCATTCGTTTATTTTGCTGCTCTTGTATGTTAGTCTGCATCTGCACTTTAGCTACTGCCCGCATCAAGAACAGTTGCCTCACACTGAGGACCTCAGTGTCATGATATAACTGTTGTGTGGGGTACCGTCGTGGCTTTCCGATCATCACCTTTAAAACCGCCCTTTGGGCTCGCTCCAGGTCAATCATAGCTGTCTTGGCTGCACCTCCCCATACGCCTATACAGTACTGCAGCAGCGATTGACATAGCGAGGTATATACAAGTTTTCTTACATCCATATTCGCTGCTGCTCTAAGGGTCTTCATAAGAAATATGAGTTTTCGGGCTCTCTTTGAGACGGCAGTTATGTGTGGTTCGAAAGTAAGGTTTTCATCTATAAGAACCCCCAAGTATTTAATAGAAGATACCTTGTCGATGTGCTGACAGGAACAATCGTAGTTGGATATAGACGAGGTAGTGAGTGCTGGACAAGAGGTCCGATGAACTTTAATGTGGGAAGTTTTGAGTTCAGTGGCTCGAGTGATATGAAAACCAATAAAGCTAGTTTTTTTGACATTGAGAGTGAGCAGATTGTGATCTAGCCAATTTGAGATACAAGCTATACCTTGTTCCGCTGCAGAAATTGTGCTTTGCCATGATTTTCCGTGAAATATCGCTACTGTGTCATCTGCGTAGCAAATTAGTTCCGTATTTGGTATCTCTAATTTTAAGATATCGTTCATATAGATAGTAAATAACGTGGGAGAGAGGATGCTACCCTGAGGAACACCAAAACAGATGTCTTCCTCCTCACTCAAGTATTCACCTATTCTAAGGCATTGTCGTCTGTTGCTAAGATAACTGGAGAACCACGTGAGAGCATTCCCTCGGATGCCAACGCATTCCAGTTTTTTTAACAGCATGTGAATAGAAACCGTGTCGAATGCCTTAGCAAGGTCTAGGAATACTCCCAAGCTTCTGTTTCCTTTATCCATATGTCGTGACAGCTTGGACGTCAGTAGCTCGACAGCATCCTCCGTAGACCTTCCACGTCTGAAACCAAACTGCTGGTCCGACAGCAATGTGTGTTTGTCAAGATAGTTGACCAAGCGTTTATTCACAATTTTTTCCAGTATTTTGGATAGGATCGGGAGTAGTGAGATTGGGCGGTAGTTATCTACTCTATCCTTAGACCCGTTTTTATGAATAGGACACACAACCGCTGTCTTCCAACAATCAGGAAAGACACCAGATTCCATACTTAAATTACATATATGTGTTACTGGATCGACAATTGCGAATCTGATATGCTTAAGAAGAGTGGTTGTAAAAGAGTCAATTCCTGGAGCGCTGTCCGTTTTGAGGTTTGAGATGAGACTATTGACTTCATACTGGTCAGTGGCATACAAGAACAGTGAGTCCGGGCCGTGCGTTTCCAATTTTAATTCACTACACAAGGTCTCTTGTGTTGCTGAGATTCTACCCAAAATTTCTGCGGCTAGCTTTGAGCCCACTGTGGCAAAATATTGGTTACAATCATTAACTGCTTTTTGTGGGGTATTTAGATCCTGCAAAAGCTCGTGAGAGTCGTTTTTAAGGCAAGGAATATCACAAACATCCTTTATTGTCTTCCACAGCTTTTTTGGGTCTTTGTGATGTTTCGCGATTTCGGAGTTCTCATAGTCGGACTTGACCTTACGTAGTAGATTATTGCAAAAGTTCTTGTACCTGTTGTACGTAGTTTTTAGATAAGTGTTGTCAGGTTGATGTCGGACCTGCAAGTGTAGGTTATCACGGTGTCTCATGCATCGTATAAGGCCTGGAGTAATCCATGGCTTCAGATGATGCTTACTACGACTCACTAAGACTTTGTGTGTGTGTTTTTCTACTAGGCTAGTGATGAGACTGTTCAGACTATTTATAGCATCGTTCACATTATCTATATCCGAAATTTGATTCCAATCTACCGTTTTAAGATCGTTTACAATGGCTGCAAAGTCTGTTCTTATTTTGCTTCTATTTGTACTAATGTACACCCCGATTTTGTACAGCATGATAATTGGAGACCATAAAAATTCAAAACTGATGCTTCGTTTAGACGTGGACATTCCACGTCGAGTGTATTAGGTCGAAATGGGTCACAGAACCGACACAGAGCACCCTGACTCTACCCAGTCCTGTGGTCCCTACCCCTAGAGTGTATATAAAAAGCGCGGGAGCCAGAAGCTCAAGAGAGGTCCTGAGTGAGAGCGAGCAATACGAGACCGAGCGGAGCGAAGGGGGGAGGTGGCGAGCGAAGCGAGCCGGTGACCTCCGTAGTGAAGCCAAGGTAGAGTGTGGCGAAGCGACAGTCAGGGGCGATCGCAAGAGCTTCTGTCGAGAGTCCCACCTGGACTTGAGTTGGTTAGGTTCGAAATGAGTGACAGATCTAACACGTACCCCTCTCTCCGCCTCACCACCAAAAAGTTTTGAGGGTTCTCATATTTTGTGACTATCTTACACTATCTTGTTCAAACAAAGCACGGAATCGAAAGATGCCATATATTCAACAGCCAATAAGAGCAGAGACATTTCAGCAATATTAGCCAATACGGGCGATGCCACCTTTTATCATGTTGTACATTATCGGTCGTACATTTTCGGCCCGTTTCGACTAAACACTGCCCGTATTGCACGACATGATAATGTACGGCAAAATTATGTACATCCCGATAAAACGTGGACGTTTCCCACGTACATGGATTATTGGCTGTACAATCCTGGCTGTGCATTCCTTGCCGTACTTTATAGACACGAACCGATAATTGATGGCCAGTATTGTACTAATGGATTGTACAGCATGATATTCAATGTACATGTACACCATTTATCATGCTGTACATTATCATGCCGTAGAATATCGTGCTGGCAAATATCATGTTGTACATTCTAGACACCGTTTGGAACAAAGAAAACTAAATCTTTGGTTTGGAACAAGGGACCACAGATCTACGGTGACGCTGTGTATATCCCCCCTATATTATAATACTCTTTGGTGTATATCTGGCAACGCATAGTAGATCTGTGTCTGGCACGTGTCTGGCAAGCACAGATATCACAGATATACACAAGATCTGTGACAGATATACAGTAGATAGGACCGTCTTTTTTTAAATTATTATTCGCCTATCGGGCAGGCTAAAGCTTTTAGGCCATACCGCCTGTTCATCTGTTATGTATAGTCTTAATAGCGTCAAACAAGTCAGAGTCAAGCTAAGTAGGTCACGGTCAAGTCAAACTCATGCCCCTGTAAAGTGGTGGAGATATACAAGAGACTCCTATGGAGTTTTGGAAACACCACGAAAAGACACGTTTCACCTCGTTATATCACTAGCCCACACTCGAGCACGCTTACGAGCACTTAATGAATAATAATTCACCATTTAGTACACATTAACACTCGAAAATACACAAGTTTAGGAAAATAATATAACGAGCCGACATCAAAGAGAATATAATCACTTGATGTTTTTTACCACGTTGACGCCAAAACCCATAAAGGAACATCAGGTCAGGGTGACCATCTCAAAAATGGCGAATCTGCCCGATACGATACTGGCAAAAAATCTGTCAAAATCTACCAAACACGACTCCAGAAAATGCCATATAAATTTTGAATAAATAAGCATCAGCTGTCAATCTGAGATAAGCAAAACATTTATCGACCTCAAAAGGTAGATAATATTTAATCTACTCAGGCGAAAAATTTAACCAGAGGACGCCTCTAAACGGGGCAGTTTAATTTTAAGTCGGTTTAAATTTTCACCAAGAGTGGCGTCTCTAAACGGGTGTTTTGACGTTTTTTTTTTTTTATAATTAATAGGCTTGCGTTTGACCACCATCACGCCTGATGTTAAGCGATGATGCGGTCTACGTTGGAGCACGCTTGCCTAGAAGGAACCGATTCACTCGTGATTTGAAGACACCCAGATTGTAACCATCGGGGAACACCCATTCAGGCAGCGCATTCCACAGACTAGCAGTTCGCACAATAAATGTGGAATCAAAGCGCTTTGTACGGGTTTTCGGAATATCAACCATAAAGCGGTGACGATTTTTCGTGCCCGCTCTGGCAGTCCGATAGAAAAATGGGCAGGAGGGAATTAGATCGTGCAGATCCGATGCACACTCACCGAAATGTATCCGATAAAAAACCGATAGACTAGCAACTTTACGGCGATGCTCAAGACTAAGAAGCTTAGTCCGAACTAAGGATTCATTGCTGATGAGCTTCTTGGCACGTTTCTCTATAGATTCCAATGCTTCAAGTTGGTACTTAGCTGATCCATCCCAAAGGTGAGAGCAGTACTCCATGCACGACCGAACTTGTGCTTGGTACAGTGATAGCAACTGTTCCGACGTGAAGTACCGTCGCACCTTCGATAGGATACCCAACTTTTTTGCAGCCAATTGAGTCTTGCTCTCAATATAGGAGCCAAAATTGAGGGTTGATGTCAGAGAAACGCCCAAAAGCTCAAGCTGGTCAGTTATCGGAATGGATACATCCCGGAAAGTAGGAGCCAGTTGGAATGGCGTCCTTTTGGCGGAGAACAGACACGCCTGGGTCTTAGCAGCATTGAACTTGACCAGGTTGGCATCACCCCAATCGGAGACTGCCTTAAGGGACAGGTTCATGCGCTCGACCATGGCCTCTCTGAGAGACTGGATTTGAGGTCCACTGGTTCGTGCATTGGATGTATAGCTCTCTACTACTGTGCTGTCGTCTGCGTACCCAAAAGTAACGGGCTTTAGCAGATCGTTGATGTGCAGCAGAAATAGCGTTGCAGAGAGCACTGACCCCTGGGGGACACCGGCATTAATTGCCATTCGATCAGACGAGCAGCCATCAATGACAACTCGAATTGATCTATCCCGCAGGAAGTCCGATATCCACGCAATAAAACCAGCGGATAAGCCAAAAGAGGAGAGCTTGCTAATAAGGCCGTCATGCCAAACTCTGTCGAAAGCCTTCGAGATGTCGAGGGAAACGGCGAGCGCTTCTCCGTATTTCTCGATGGCTTCACTCCAGATGTGTGTGGCATACGCTAGAAGATCCCCAGTGGACCGGTTTCGGCGGAATCCGTATTGCCGATCACTGAAGAGATCATTAGTTTCTAGATACGCCAGGAGCCTGTTGTTGAGGACACGTTCCATAGTCTTGCAGAGTATGGACGTGACCGAGATTGGCCTGTAGTTGGCAGGGTCGGCACGACTACCTTTTTTGGGTACAGGTTGCACGTTTGCAAGCTTCCACGATTTCGGCACTTGACCAGTCTCAATCGAGAGACGAAAGAGGCGAGTTAGTATAGGAGACAACTCAGGCGCACATGTCTTCGTTACGTCACGTCACGTTAATCTAGTATACATTTTAAACTGGATAAGTGCCGCAAACGCACCCCTGACAACTAAGGTAATGCAAGGGGTTGCTAGAATCTGCTAACTCTACCAATTCTGACTTAATACATTATTATATTTTATGACTCTGCAAGAAAATGCCTAAAGCCCGTTGCAGATCTCCGTAAATATATATTATATACTAGCTGCGCTCCGCTGTTTCACCCGCGTACTGATGAAAAATGGTGATGGTGATGATGATGAAAAGTAGCCTATGTCACTTCTGGGTCTTGAACTATATCCATGCAAAAAATCGGGTCGATCCGTTGTTCCGTTGCAACGTGAAAGAGGAACAAACAAACCAACAAACAAACACACTTTCGCATTTATAATATTAAGTATGATTATATATATAATTCTCTTTGGTTGCAGACGATGCGCAGTACTCGCATTGTCTGCAACGAGTACGAGTACCCACCTATTTTTTGGATAGACTCTAAAGAGCTAGCTTCTAGCTAGTAATTAAACTTAATCAGTAACAAGCTCTTCAATATAACTCCCAAATAAATATAAGTAGCAAAATTTCCTCAAATCTAAGAAATATGTCACAGTTGGTAACACTGATTCAGAAATTATATTGACAGGGGTTTTTGGCGCCAACGTGGAAAAAAACATGTCGGCTCGATGGATTATTTTCCTAAACTTGTGTATTTTCGAGTGTTAATGTGTACTAAATGGTGAATTATTATTCATTAAGTACTCATCAACGTGCTCGAGTGTGGGGAGTGATATTTAACGAGGTGAAACGTGTCTTTTCGTGTTTCTAAAACTCCATAGGAGCTTCTTGTAAAGTCTCCACCACTTTACAGGGGCATGAGTTTGACTTGACCGTGACTTACTTAGTTTGACTCTGACTGTGACTATGACTTGTTTGACGCTATTAAGACCATATAAACTGATTAAGATTACGACTAAAAGACATTGAATCCACAATCATGAAAATTTTAACAAAAAAAATAATTTACATATTGACTGATCGTACCACAGATATACACAACCAGATCGGCAATATATTTTAGTGAAAGAGACAACTTGATATGGCTCAGCACAAGTACGAAAAGGACATAAATAGATTTTGTTGTCCTTATCGGCGTGACCTGTTTTTGGTACCTCAAGTGTCAAAATCTGTAATAATCAGTGACAAACAAAACGGGTCTGAATTATATTTATTGCCTTTTTTTGGTGATTAAATGTGATAAATGCGTGTTTCCTCTGAGAAATAATTGTAAAAGATATTTTACAATGGTTGGTTGTAGCATTTTGGGCTGCAAGAAGCGCAGTGAGCGAAAATACGATGAAATATCATTTCACACGTAAGTAAACATATAAAGCTTGTAACGATCACCTAAATAAATTCAGGATATCAATTCGCAAATATTTTATTCATAATTAGTCAGTTTTTAGGTCGATTTGTGGTCTAATTCTATGAATTTTATCAAATTATTCACTTAGAAAATAAATTATGAATGTTGCCAGTTTATGAAAGAAATTACCTACCGCAACTAACATAAATTATTCGTTCTGCAGGTTTCCAACTGATCCTGTCACATTTCTGAAAAAAGCTGGCACATTGCAAGAAGTGCAAATTATCGACCCTTTTATGCCCATATGAATATGGCGAATGTTAATATTAAATATATATTAATGAGGCCACAGTTATGAAGCTGGAAAAGCAAAAGGCGATTTCGGCGAACCGATTCAAAAAGCTACGCGATGTTCGTGAAATTTGTACTGTAAACATTAAATAGTCTATTTATCTAATTATTTGGAATGTTATACATAATTCCATTCATGAAAAAACTAAACTGACCAAGCGCGAGTCGGGCTCGCGCGCTGAGAGTTCTTTACAATCACAAAATACAAAAAGTTGTGCAAAAAGACAACATCACGCCCAGGCTGTCACCCATCCAAGTACCGACCGCGCCCGACGTTGCTTAGCTTAGTGGTAAACAGAAATTTGTCACTGACTCGCACTTGGCCAGTGTTTATTATTTGTTGTTTTACTTATGTTCACTATAATCCGCTAAATTTGACGCTTGTACGGATTACCGTTTTTACACTAGAACAAATCCAAAAATACGTTTAACGTTTGTTGCATGGGGGCCCTTCCTTTGCCCTTCCGTTTTAACTCTTTGACGTTTTTATTATTTTTAATTAATCATAAAAAAATCATGCTATGGTTACTTTACAACCTTTTTTCTAGTACTATATTCTAATCCTAACAAATAATTATAATAAAAACGCAAGTAAGTTTGTAACTTTCTGTCTGTTTTTTTACGAGAAAACGGCTAAGTCATGGTATAATAATATACTCCGCCAGGTATAGCAATTCGAGAAAAAATGTTTACGTAGGCGTCCCGCAATGATGTCATGATGTCAATTTACAACAGGTTCGAGGGCGATGACGATACATCACGTAACAGCTGATTGAATAAAGTGGCAACTGGACAGTGACGTCATTGCGGGACCTTTTCTTAGATCATGGGCTAAGTCAAATTTTGTCAGGACGATAGGGTGTGTCATGAGGACAGACAACGTACTTTTCTTCCCAGAAAATTGCAGGTAGCACCGCGGGTTGCAGCAGATAGTGTATAAAATATAAATATTTAAAAGGTAGTATTGTTTCCAAAGTACTCATTGAAGATTCACTACCCATCATAGTAGGTAAATTACCCTAACTTATAGCAAATCATTTTAATGTGGCAACACACCTTGTTGAAGCGAGAGGCACTGAGCTAGCCACGCTCATTGAAAATCTATAGGTAGTAGATCTGTGGATCGTACTGAGTCGTAGGTTGACACTTGACTGCTTGATATCTTTGACATTCATATAAAACCCATTTTATCCTCGAATTAAAATAATATCCACCTTTGCAATCGACTCGAGGTATAACGGGGTATATAGGAGATATACGGTGAAACATGTAATTTCGTGTTGTTTCTAAAATTCCATCCAGAAGCACCACTTTACTGAGGCATGAGTTTGACTTGACCAATATTACAGTCTTGACCACGACTTACTTTTCTTGGCACTGACTTGTTTGATGCTCTAAGCGGTGCGTAACACAAATAATTTCCTACAATCGTAACGTTGTGTATATCTGTGATCATAACGCATATTACGATTGAATGACTTTGTATTAATGGTCATGAAAAAGAAAAAAAACAGAATATTTTTTTATATGTATCGTGCTGTGACTTGACTAAACTTGACTTGTGTGTAGTGACTGACTGAAGCGCGCAGGCGCAACGCATCGTCTTGCTTGACGTGACGTAATTGCTCATTCATAATTTTTATTCATTCAATAAAGTAAAAAGTTTTCATAACAGATACTTGACTGTGTGTGTTGCTCTGATGAAACAAGATTGAAAAAATGAAATTGTTTAATGTTTATAGAATGATACAAAAATGTAGCTGGGGTAGCTGTATGCTCTTCTAAATGTAGTGCTATGAGAATCCACAAAGTGCATTCATTCATTGATACAAAAGTGCATGTATGTATCGAGCACATGCGCAATACAAAAGTGAATCTATTCGGTTCTATGTGTTTATTTCATTGTGTTCAAAACATCGTCGAAAATGTGGTCATGTGAAGTGAAGTTACTTTTTGGATTTGCATTTGGTTCAGGCAGTTCAGTGAAAAACAGGCTCAAGTAGAACATTACGACACTCCGGAAGTGGCGGGACAAGCCGCCGCCGGCCGAGCGGGCTCGTTCCGAGAGAGATAACAGCGGATGAAAGAGATAAACAGTTATGGATTTAACATGGCGGACGATACGCGTAAAGTGCGAGTTGAAGAAAGATTGAAAATAAAGATCGGTGAGTTACATTTTCTCATCTTTAATTATCGTTTAAGCACAATTTATTGCAAGCAATCCCATAATTAATGTAATTTGTTTGTAACTTTCATGTTAGTGACTGCCAAGATAGTTGTTGTCATTATGGTGAACAGGTGGTAGTGAGAGATTTTTGGGTTTTCTGAGGCTTCTGTGAATGAATAATGGTAAATGAGTGAATTAAGCGACGTCTCTGAGTAGGTATGCAGGTGACCTAGCGTATGCGATTTAATTCATTTGTAGTTATTTAGTGTATGTAGTTGTTCTTTGTTTTCGTCGTCCTGTTTTGACAGTTCGCTCACAATTTATGAATGAAATGAAACAGAGTCGCCGTAGCACAATGAATATCGTGCCTAGATCGTATTAGATTAGATACCTACTGTGTACTCTCATCTGTTGTGCAATTTATTGTGATAATTATTAATGCGATACTGTTCATTAGCTGGCTTTCAAATAATAACTTTATTGAATTTTGATGAAAATCTAAGGCCACTTTCACTGCATATCTTCATGACTTCTGGGTGCAATTCTAGACTTAATGTTATCAATAATAATTTACTTATTCTACATAACCTAGATTCTACAGAATTGCAATTTATGTTGGATTACTAAACCAATTATTATTAATCTACTATAATTTTTTATTTTTTAGATCTTTAGCGGGCTGTAGTAGGCAAGGCCATAATATATATGTGTGTAGCTATCCTAGGTAGGTTATTAATTAAACAATCAAGTATCTCACAAACATTTTAATCATATTATCTAGACATAGGCACGTCCTAGTCCACTTTCTTATTCAAAACATCTCTGTGCATTCACCTTTTTAGTGGTATAACATAATCAAAACTATTTTGGCTACCAATTACACTAGCAACGGTCAATACCTTAATTAAAGTCCAATTTTTGCAGAAACATGTTCTTCAAAAAAAGAGACACAATGCCATCTATAGGTATATTTCAAAAAGAATATTTTATGTCCAATTTATTTTACTATATATTTTAGGGTTTATACCTTAACTTTATTTTTCCATCAACAATGTCTTAAGTTTCCTACGAAACATTCCGCAACAGAGATATTTTATTGACTGGTAATTTGTTACAAGCGATGATATACCTCAGTATTATAAACCATAATCTACTATAGAATAGGGCCATAATATGATGAGAAACTATGGGAGAGCCAGTTCAGATTCCGATCAGGCATAGGCATGTCAAACTGACACATGTTGTCGCGGCACCGATTGAGCAGACTGATTAATCATAATTGTATTGGAAATATGACATGCAAGGTAGGTCGACTTGTGGCGTCTACTTGTATATAGGTCTGTGACGCAGACCAATGCCATCTTGTGTTTCATTGTATGTAGTGCAAATAGTGCAATCTATGTGTTCGACTTGCTGTGCCACTGCCAACTTACTCGCACACATAGTTTATTGTTTCTGGTAATGTTCGCACCCGAGCCCCAAGATACAGGCCCTGTGCTTAGTTTGGGGCTCACCGCCAAATCTGTTTAGTTTTTAAGTTTCATAGTGTTCTTACTAATTTTCATTGTACTACTTAGTCTTTTTTTTGGTAAATAAAGATATTATTATATTATTATTATTATTGATTATGAAAAGGTGTTTAATCACATAAATCATGACATTCTTTTGGAATGCCTCATTGATATTGGGCTTGACAATAAAGATCGTTAAAAACTTGTATTGGGGCGAGAAAGTTACTATCAGAGTAGGGCATTCAGAAACTGAACTAAGGAGATTTGCCGTGGAGTCAGACAGGGCTGTATTTTATCACCCCTGCTCTTCAATCTGTATTCGGAGGCAATAACATCTGAAGCACTGAAAGGACTGGCATCAGCAAGAGCTGTTAACTACTCCAGACCATCAAGAAAAGAAAAGTTGGGTATCTTGGCCATATCTTGCAACACGAAAATAACCAGCTTCTTCAGCTAATTATGATGAGTACAGTTGAAGGCAAACAATGCGCTCTAAGTAAGATAAATAAGTGATAGCGCATCATCCAAGAATGGACCAGCAATTTCAGCTAGCTAGCTTCGAACAACTTTTCCGTTTGGCACAAGATAGAGAAAAGTTTGATAAGCTGATGACCAACCTCCAGTATTGGAGAGGCTCCTGAAGAAGGTGATAGATACACCTAGCATAGCAGTTTTTCTAAAATAGTACTATATCAAGTATGCATATTTTACCATTTATTCTAGTTTCAGTAGTGGAAATTAAGTCTGGAAGGGTCATAATCATTGATCATTTGGCGACATAAAAATGATCCCGTGTATGGTCAGCTAAAAAAACAATTAAACCACAGTTCATGAAACTATAGTGGAGTGACCAACCTAATCTTGAGTAATTCCCGTGTAATATAAATAAAATTCATGAAAATAGCTTGTATAAAAGGAAAAAATATTTTAGTCCACGAACTACCATTGTAAATAAGGAATGAATCACTGAATTAGGTAGTACGATGCCTATATGTATTGGACTGAAAATTGGAGTTGATATTATGCTCTGATGGAAGTAGTTTTAGTTTAATATTTAACAATACCATGATACCTGACGACAGAAATAGCAGTGGTTCCACTGCAGCTATGCCGGCAACCCCATGTTTGTATTGATACTATTTAATAATAGGCTTGCGTTTGACCGCCAACTCGCCTGATGTAAAGCGATGATGCAGTCTACGGTGGAGCACGCTAGCCTAGAAGAAACCGATTTACTTGTGATTTAAAGACACCCACCCAGATTGTAACTATCGGGGAACACCCATTCAGGCAGCGAATACATTTACAGTGCAATGAATAGTTTTATAATTATAGATCATTATTATAAATCACTTGCCCATATCTATGCACATTTACAACCAATAAATAATAATCCACCATTTTCCAATTTGTGGTGTGAACAATAAAGAGTTTATCTATCTATCTATTACACATTTACACTCGAAACTACGCAAGTTAACGAAAATCATATGTAATAGATGTTCTGTTCAGTTCAGCCCCATATGTAATAGCTGATGTTCTGTTCAGTTCCACTTACTTTTGGCCATTCTAAGATATTTTCAAAGAAGGTTTCAAAGCATTCTCGCATGATTGATAGCGTTGCGGCGCAGCGCAAGCGCATAAATCCACGATAACGCGAAGTGTGTCTGCATGATAAGGGTGCAGTGTGCCTTCCGGGGCGCGACCTGCGACCCGCCGCCTCCACCACTACCAATACATTGAACTCTACTACTAGAATAGAAATAGGAAGATAGAAAAACAAAAACAGGACCATAGACATCCACCGATAGTTCAGAACCCCCGACCAGCCGCCTTAAGAGTCGCAGAAAGCTACCTCACTTTGATCATTCAAAAGAGGCCTGCTACAAAGTAGCAGGAATGCTACCCCACACAAGTTTGTGGTATAGGTACTTTTTTTTTTTTTTTTTTTTTTGTAGTGGTATAGGTACGTGGAAGAACTTCCAAGCAATGACCTAGCGTGACCCACATAGAAGTCTAAACTGACCCACGTCAGTCGCTACAGGTCAACCAAGTATATTATACTCTTCACTGTGTTCCAAGTAACGCCAATGATTTTTAATCAAAACGTTCCCTGTATGCAGTAGACGCTCACGATGTCCAGAGGTCTTGCAGTTCTGCGCCGTGTTGAGTTATGTCTAAGTTCTCCTTAGTCTTCCTTATTCTTTGTAATGTAGCAGGATTGGTATGTACTTACTACTTATTTTACGAGTAGGCAGACTAGGTCTTGCGCATACGCATAATCCGTGCGTGGGGGTCGACGTCGGTGCGCGCGCAATTCTCTGGCGCTCGTACTTCGCCGCTCTTATGGGTAGGAGTAAAGGTACGATACCTCACGGCCTAACCCGGCGCGCTTATGGCGACTTCCGCCGCGCCTGCGCCTTATCTACGGCACTGTCTCAAACGCCGACCACCTTTGTTCTCTCCACCAACACTTAGTCAACCCACCCGAAAGGGCACCCGCTAATTGAATCCTATTATTTGTTTTGCGTATGAGTGGTGTGACTCGCTAAGTAATTAGTTAGCTGCGTCCCTCACGTTGTCCCTACCTTGTGTACGTGGGGTCCGGGAATTTAAACAGAACTGTAAAATTAAGTTTGTATTTGTAAAGCAGTGCATTAACATGTAGATGTTAGTCACGAGCGCTCCATACACTGTCTTATTTTCGAGTAAACACGGGGTTCTTATTAGCGTCGCGTGTTTACCAGTCTCCCGACGAACTCGGCTGTTAGCCCAATTACCAAAATCCTTTGGCCATGAGGAGTACAAAGCCTAACGCCAACCTGGAGAATCGAGGCTGCGTCGTGGCGTACAAGCGCCCTCGTGAAAAAGTCGAAGCTGCTATTATCAGTTTACGCTAGGTTCAAAATTTTATTTCATAAATTTACTAAATGTTAGAAGAGTGAGGTGCCGCCACCGCCGCGTGTCGCCTTATTCTCTCATGTGCGTCTAAAGGTGCGCAATAAAAATTGCTGTATAAAAGGCTGGCAATTTTTATATTTTTGGTGCTCCAAATATTGATTGTTCGTCATCATCATCAGCCTATTTGATGTTCGTCCACTGATGGACGCAGGCCTCTCCTAAAGAACGCCACAAGGCACGCTCCACCTGGCTGCAGGGCGTCCTGGGGTCTTACGGACAACTGCTATTACAGGCACCTAATCCGCTCAGTTGGAAAATCACGCGACCGCAAACCGTATCTGGGCGCTATAAGGTTTGCGGTCGCGTGATTTTCCAACTGAGCGGATTAGGTGCCTGTAATAGCAGTTGTCCGTAAGGCCCCTGCTCTACGTTTATTGCCGATTCGCGGTCTCCACTCTAGAACCCGTTTATCCCAACGGTTGTCGGTTCTTCTACAGATATGGACAGCCCATTGCTACTTTAGCATCTTATTTCTTTGAGCAATGTCGTTTACTTTAGTTCTCTGTCGGATAATTCCATTGAAATTAAATCATGCTATAATCAATCATTAGTCGGAACTTATTATCAACTTGACTGGCTCCCACTCGGGCGGCGCCTAAAGTTCTTCGTATTCGGGAGTAGACAGCGATACCGAGTATAGATAGTTATATATTAGTTATATATTAACGTTTAATAATTTGTTTGTAATTAAGCACGATAAACTCGAGTGGTACCTATGTTACATTCGCCAGATATGATAACGGAGTGAGCACGGCCACTATCGCGCGCAAACTCTCACTGACCCGACTCGACTAAGAGCCAGTTAGAAGCTTACACCTAAATTAGTCCTTACACTGTCATTTGTTTAGTTACTTTTGTTTGCGTAAACGGCGACCAAATGCCGGTGAATATCGTTCGATTAGGTACTTCAATATTTGTTGAAGATCAACAGAAATAAGGTGCATTAACGTCCATTGATATTAGAGAGTATCTATACACTTCGTGGGATCAGTCCGGAAAATCTATCTTCTATGTAAATAACTATTTCAATATATTTTATTTATATTACACGGGAATTACTCACGTAAGATTAAGCCGGTTACTCCGACTATAGTATCAATATAAATAAAAAAGAAATGCTGTTCGTTGGTAAGCGCATCGTTTGGGAAAGGCTGGTCAGATTTTTTGTTTTAAATGGGTTTTTAATGGCATACTTAATAGTCCAAATCAGGAAGAAACAATTTGAAAAGATTCCCAGAGAATATTCAAATTCGGGAAAACTGAACTGCCTTTTATCTATGAAATTTTTGTAAGAACTCAAACATATTTATTGAAATTTGGACATGACAACGTGTCAAGTCAGCTAGTTCAAAATTTATATAAATCGTTTGGGATACATTTTTGGTATCAGACCGAAATAAACGTTCGAGGTCATTTGAAAAGTATAGTATAAAAAATATAATTACAACGTCACAAAAGACTTTTCTTGTCCAGGGTGGTTTCTGTAGTTTACTTTTCGTGGCTTTTGGGTAATGCAGAAAAGGAAGAGGTAAAACGTGAGTCTGTAAGGACTGTAAGAGGATAGAATTTTCGATCCCTATTCTTCTCATAAACATCGATTTGTAATCTTTGGTTGAACACGCGAAAACACTGCAAAGTTTTTTCTATCCAAAAAGGAAAAAAATACTTAGTTCTCATGTGTCAGAAAAATAACAGCCTAATATTTATTCTCACGAAAGCGAAATCTGACTTAAGTGAACCAAATCACAATGTAAGACCGCTAAGACCTTATAGCTTAGGTCAAACACTACAAAATAAAACATTGCAAAGATCTTTACAAATAAAAATCCCAGCAATAACGTGAAAATGAAAAAGGCACCAAGTTCGATACAGAGATTGTTAATCGTCGTCCTAGTCGGTAAAAGTTTTTGGTGCAAAATTCTAAAAGAATTCCTCTAATCATAGCTATTTGTATCGTCGTCTGTTGCTATACTTGTAGTAGGAATAACAACAAAAATCTCTTTGGTAATTGCTAATTACCTCCGCCATTTAGATAGGTACACGATCATAGTTCATAAATTTCATACATATTTCCTCTGAGATGCAGAAAACCCCTCGGAATAATAATTAATTCTGTAAGTATACGTAGGCATAGGTACAATAAATAACTCTTAAAAGCAATCGGGCTCGGAGAACATATTGTGTGACATTGACACTCCTGCAAGTAGCAGTCGGCCGGACACCGACGTTACCACTTCATTAATTAAAACGCAAATAAACATTTATTCCCTTGAATCTATAGTACTATCGGTAATGTAATGGAATTCACATTTTTCACATAAGGAAATACCTAATTAATATTTATTATGCGATTGTATTATTGCTTCGAATTCCTGTTAAATTCATTGACTTGATTTGATTCATTGTTTAACTTTTCTATAGGGTTGTTTTAAGAGAAGTGTATTAACTTTTTACTATCATATTACAAGAAATTGTCAATAATTTTAGTTAGTTCATCAGCAGTTTTCGTTGTTACCCGACGACGGAAAGCCAAAAGGAGGGTATTATATTAACGTGTCCCCCACCTAAACGCTTTGACTGATTTAAATAAATAAGGTGTCGATAGGTTCCTAACAGTTCAGGGATGATCACTGGGTAGGTGACGTCATCATAAACACGCAGGTAAACAGAATAAAAATAATGCACAAAATAGGTTTAAAAAAAGTAATGTTTGATACTTACATCATTTTAAACCAGGTTGACGAAATAATTATGTTTCGCCAAAAATATCGTATTAGATTTAAGGGACAGCTAAAAATGAATGAGAATAAAAAAATACGATTGGGCTTTAGATATCTTTATAATAAAATATTGCAAATAGTTTATAACAGTTTTCACGTTGATGTTTAGGTATAGCGGAAGAGAAAAAACTAATAACTTCTCCGCCATACTATACATAAAAAAATTTTTTGTCATAAACATTGAAAACGTGCGAAAAAGCTTTGGCCGCTGGGCGAAGTCTTGAAAAGAAAGAGACTTGTTCCTCTCACCACTCCTGCGTATAGTCTCGATCCTATACGGACATTTTGAAAAGCTTCGAAGGATTCCTAGAGATAATGTATACTACTCATACCTGCATGTCGGTAGAACTCTGCGGGCGTCGGCGTCGCGTCGCGCCGCCCCGCCCGGTGAATGGAGCAAGCCTAGCGTTTTCCATTCAGCCCGCCCATTCATGGAAACTCGTCGGTCCGTTAATGAAAAACATGCTCGTTTATCGTCACCGTTATCGGCTTGTCGAGCACGTGTGCCCGCAAATATAATACTTTCATTCAAACAACACATCTGGGCGCTTCCTAGTCTATCTCACGGATACTTTCAATGAGCCTTGATAAGATAACACGATAAGACCTCGTATTGCGCGCCGTTTCTCTTCACGGACTCTTATTACCTGCCTATAGGCGAATGTAATTGCGTAGATATTTAAGCAATCGTATTTGAATGTTTTTGATAGCTGAATGTAGCGCAATGCCATTATTATCGCGCACTGATAACATTTATTACCATAAACATTTTTTTTGTTTAAATGGTTTTATTGTGAAAACAAATAGGCAGAACAAGGCATTGTATCGTAATCGCTTATTGCAAAATATGTCCTCAGAAGCCGGTTATACCTACGTTAGTTTGCTAAAACGCCGCACGCGAACTCTGCCCACTGGTTTGGACCAAGTTTGTCCCACGTGGGTGAACGTTTAATTGTGCCACTGGATAAATGAACTAGTACGTAGGCAGGTAAAAACGGGCGTGTAACTACTCTGTCATATATAAAAAGATACCATATATTGTCGTGAAAATTGCACACAATACAATTCCATAAAAATAACGAGCCAACATAGACTGGTGAGATATTTACGGAAACCTAGGCACATATGCCTATACTATAATAACATACGTGTAGCTACTTAACTTTTATGTACTTATGGTGTCGTAGACTTATCAACGAAATTTATTTTCCTGTCGTATATACCTCATTCTCATACATAAAATGTTCCGTAAAAGGTGTTTCCATTCAACTCAACGTTTCGAAACAAACCAAACAGTCGTTCGTTCACTTGTATAGGTAAGCAAGGTACGATGCCATTGGGAAATTGAATTTATTCAAGAGTTTGCGTATATTTACCTACTTGCTCATTACTGGAATATGTTGGTTGAGTACATCATGTGATGGAGCGGCCGTCCCCAATATCAAGTACGCAGAACTTTAATTGAATGAGCTGTTATTACCAGGAATCGAGAAATTAGCTCTCTTGCATAAGCCCGAACAAGAAAACGTATTTGGCTCTTCAACTACCTATGGCCCTATAGGACAAACAAGTGACAAAACTACTTGACCACTTATCTGGACTCAGGTTAAATACTTTTTAACGTGCCGCCACTTCATGACAGCGACATAGTAACAGAAGCATCTAAGTAAAATTAGATGCTACTTGACGAATTCTCATACAAGCCAAGGTAAGTGAAATCTGATGTAAAGGAAAAAGTAACGTCGTCGCTTCACACGAAAGCCCATGAGCGGCTGCTGGTGGCAAGCTGGCTTCTACCGCACACCGCAACCCTGCTACTCTCGATTTCGAAACAATCGCTACGCACACGAGCGTGTGGAAACATTTTAATGATCGCTATTGTGGCTAAATACCAGCCCGCGTGCGTTTCCTCAGCGCTGATGGCACTATAGAGGGTCCCGTTTCTCTCCCACGATCCAGTTCGGTGGCGTGTGTTACCGCCCTGTTGATGATGATGACGGTTGTTTTTGCATCAGCAATTATGTACAGTTTCTCCCGCAGTCCAATTACGACGAATTTGTGAGAGTCCGCGCTCGTACGAAGGTCTCTCTCCTTTGTTTAGTTGCCCTAACTAACTCGACAATTATCTTGCCACAGTTTATGATAATACACGCATGTAATCGTTGAGTAATTTGACTTTTGAGAAAGTTTCGTAAAGGCTTGTTTGTGAAACTTCTTTGTTGGTTTTATGTGTGTTACTTACCTAAACTGCTTTGGCTTGCATTTTTGCTTCTGTATTTTGGTCGAATAAAATATATGAGATTAAACGAAGCCAAAATCATTTCCCGGGCACCTACTGGCTGATAGCATAGGAAATGAAAGGCCAAAGGATAAAGAAGTTAGTGATCGTAAACCATGAAATGTCTATGAATGGCAAATGGCAATTTACATAAATGTATAAATGAAACTTCTATAGAATGACAAAAATGTTTTGTGACGTATGTGAAAGAATGGTTGTTATCTTTAATGATGATAATGGTATGATAAAGAATCACCATGATGGTGTAAATATGAGACACAACGAGAAACAAAAGATACCTCAACCATAGCAGAGGTAGTCTGCAGTGGAACGCAAAGTTTCCATAAACCAGGAAACTGTTTTCAAAACAATAAGCCAGGACTATTAATGGAATAACCGTGGTTATCCTATAGGTATTAGTGTATGTATCAATATTATCTAATACCTGATCATTCGTTTATTGACATTTAACAGCATTCTAGGGCACATGAACGGTTCCAAGTTGTTGATCCGAGAGAGTCAGATCACAACGTACTTTACAAAGAACGCCTTTAACATCACGTCAACATGACGTTCATGACGTCATTTATGACTCTCAAAGTTATTGCTTACAATATTGTTCATAAATAATTATGTGACATCATTTGACATAGGCAGGGTGTAAGTACTATGTTGTAGAAAAATACCCTAAGGCAAAAAATTTACTCATTTTCGATCCTAAATCAATTATGCAGGATTCCAATCTCAGCGACCTGTAAGCGATGACCCCAGTGCTTTCATCCAACCAACATTAATTTGACGCGATTAACACTTATTTCTCTGACAGCATTGAAAATATGATTATGAGTGCAATTTATTACCGACGTGGTGTGACGTATACGTAGGCGGAGAGGCGGTGCGGCATCGGTACTTCTAATTCGTCACGTTATTACGACACTTTGTCTACCAAGAGCTAAACTAAGTTAAGTTTCGCTTAGCTCTCATGGCTGAGGTAATTTTGCTCGTTTGAAATTGTGCGTATTTGGCAATTAGCGAAAACTTACAGTCCTTTGTCATTTTGTGTTTGACTTTATGCTCTTATGACGCTCCGCGTATAAGCCATATCTTTCTCATACTAGTGACATGATAGATTCAGCATAGTTATGCTAAATCTATGAGTGACATAGTTTGCGGTACTACGAAAGTACGAAAATCTTACGATTTTTTTTCTTAGGTATGCAAGATAACTCCTTGGTCAAAAGCTTGCTTAAGAGCTGTACTTATATAGCGCCTAATTTTAACACATTTTTGACCCGCCAACCTGTATTTTTTAAACCGCGGCGCAAAAAAGAGCGTTGTTTTAAGTTTAACGTGTGTATCTGTTCTATATGTTGCATCGTAGCTTCCAAAAGGTTGAACCGATTTTGATTGCTTGATTTTGATGAAAGGTGCCATGATCGAGAGTGTTAGCTATGATTCAATAAATTCTGTTCAGCTGTATGAAGAAAAACAGCTCTTTTATCGAGGGTTTTAATCAAAATTCAATTTAAATACTTGTTTTTTATAAGCCCTTAGTCATTCCTGTTGAGCAAATCTTCTGAACCCTGGCTTTATCTGTTAGTTATGTGTTAGTTGTGTGTTCTGTGTTATGTGTGTGTGTGTTATGTTATGTTGTGTGTATTGTTGAATAATATGAATATGAAGGTATAAAGAACTAGGTCTCGGTAGCTATGAACGCAGTTTTGCAGTTTTTATGGGGGTTTTTTAAATTGAATTTTATTATACACTAGCTGCTAGCAGTTTCACCCGCATAGTGATGAAAAATGGTGACGATGAAAACCTATGTCACTCTCCGGCCTTCGAACTATACCCATGCAAAAAATCAGGACGATCCGTTGCTCCGTTGCTGCGTGAAAGAAGAACAAACAAACAAACAAACTTTTCGCATTTAAAATGTTTATGATATTATCCTAACGGTCCCGGTGTAGGATAACAGGTGAAACCCTAGGGCGCAGCTAGTATAGTACCGTACCACAGAAAAGAGAAATAAACGTTTTTTTTTTCTTTTCTGTGTACCGTAACACCATGAAGTACTAAACTAAGTTTCGTCATGTTACTCGCTAACAAGCTACTTATATTATTCATTGTAGTGTGTAAGGATGGAGAAAAATGTGGGAATATTAGGTATTGCGATCTCGGAAATGGTATATTCAATTGATCAATTAGCTTGTGTTGAAACGCCTAATGAGTGTCATGTTTAATCAGGCACGATATAACGAATTTATGGAGAGATGTTATTTATTGTTTTTTCAACAGTTCAACTACGTTCTCTATTGTTAACCCAATTCAAAAAGAAGGGTCATTCTTTTTTTTTTTTTTTTTTTTATATATTATGTTTGTTTCCTCAGAATTCCGTCATTTATGAACCGATATGGAAAAAAAAAATTATTGAAAGGATATACTTTCAGATTGGTCCCATACAAATTAAATCAAAATTGGTGCAGTCGTTTGGCTTTTAAATCAAAATTTGTTTATTTGGATAACAATATAGTGTCAACGCGGACTTATTCGCGATGAAAAAAACCAAGTAACCGAAACTGCGTAAAATACAAATTTTGTGAAGTTGGTTTTTTGAATTGATAATTATAATACTTGCAGGTAAAGGGGTTGACGTACCACATTACAATATTCTTATTTCAATCTGACTTTGAATTTCTCTAGCTCTAGACGTAACAACCCGTGTAATAAAATCCTTGCTCTATCCTTTTTCTACAGTAGGATTAACAAGAGAAAAGTCATCGCAAGAATGAAGTAATAGTTTCTTTCTTTAAAGAAACTTCGATAACGGCATTTTTGGTGGATCATATCTCTCAAAAATTATGTACATGTACACTATTTCCATTCGTTCGTTTGGTCATATAGCTACAAAAACATTGAAAAGTTGTAGCAAATGTTTTCTTTTAATATTTCACTTAAGTATATCAGGTACCTGCTACAGTCTTACGTACAATAAATAACCTAGCTGAAGTGATCAGAATTCGTGGTTTTATTTTATTTTATTGTAGTTGTCAGAGCAAATAAATACTTGGATCGAGTTTAGGTACCAAATCTCACTACAAATGCGTCAATGATGAGAGGGTGTAGTCAAATTAATTTTTAACTGACGAAAAAAAGGATAAGGTTCTCTAGTTGACGCGTATACTTTTTTCATCCCTACTTTATCATTATCATCAGCCAGAAGACGTCCACTGCTGAGCATAGGTCTCCCCCTTTAACCTCCACACTGAACAAAAGCCATCCACTGGATGCCCGGGACTCTCACAATGTTGTCGGTCCATCTAGTGGAGGCCTACCTACGCTGCGTCTTCCGGTTCGTGTTCTCCACTCTAGAAACTTTCTTCCCCATCAGTTATCGGTTCTTCGAGCGATATGGTCTGCCCATTGCCTCTTCAACTTGCAAATTTTAACAGCTATGTCGTTGACTCTGACATCTCCACTTCACATGTCGCTATCTTGTATTTATGATGATGACGTCGCCTACCCAGTGACCAATGTGACCATCCCTGATCATAGAGGAATCTTTCAACATCTCATTTATCAAAGTCGATTGAGGTGTTCAGGTGTAGGTGGGAACACACATACATGTACTCTCTTTTTTTACTTTGCGTCGAGTAAAAAGTGGCGCTAGGCCCCAGATGTTTATAAAACAGACTAGGACTAGATAGTTCTACACCTCATAATAGGTACCTAAAAAGGTCGCAGGCTTTATAGGTCCAACGTTAAGCGACAGGAGTAACTTATGGTCCGATGGTCGCCTCACCTTGGTCCGCCGTATATAGCGATATCCGTCGAGGTCGCGACATGTTTCACAACAGTTGCCAACGGTCCTTCCTTTTTAAGTGGATCATTATCACTTTAAATCAAAAGTGTAATTAGTACTCGCCTGTTCGATATGTCAAAGTTGGTTCTTCGTTATTTTTTTCGCTAAATCAAACAGTACTTAGCGCCTCAAATCGATATCCATTTAACTCTTCACGGTTGAGCAACCGAGACCGCGTCCAACATGCAACATTACGAGACGCTAACGATGGGAAAACAAGTACGGGCGATGTAAATGTCATGTGCAATGTATAATATTGGGAGATGGTATCTTACATTCGTGAGCAGCGAAACCATTGTGGATGGTAACGCGAGCTGATGATGACAGTGTAACGTGTAACCAAAACGGCGAGATAATGCAATGGCGCGTGTAATTGTAGATGTCGCAGCCATGTTCTGGAATTGGTCGTATCGTGAAATTTTCGACCATTTCGAAAAATGGTGGCGGTTGGCTCTTCAAGGTTAAGAAGTGAAATAGTATCAAGCAAACGGTTCTGTTATTACCATTTTACTCATTCAAATATATGAAAATTGTTATGTTATGATAAACAGTAAAACATAGTTTCATCACTTTTGACAATTTAAAATTCTCGATAATGCGGAAGTACGAGCGAGCGATCTGCAGACCCGGGGTTCGATTTTTATATATGGCCACATCGGTCAAACTAGGTAAGTGCGTAGGTATATACTATAGAAGGGTTTGCACCTTTTTTTTAGTATTTCACAACACATTCTAACTAGATTTGGTGGTAAGGTATATAGGTAAAAATAACAACAATACAAACAATAAAAACAAATATAGGTACGTACCGTTTAGAAAACTAGTTTACTAACAGACAGGGAGAATAGTAATACACGTATTACACGTACAGCAATCGTTGAAGATTTCATGATAGCGCCAATTTTAAGACATGGTGGCGACATAGAGCTAGATGACGTTTTCAGACACGGCATCAAATGTCTTAATGCTGGCCGTTCTTGTGTTACAAGCTTAGCGAACCGTGTCATTTGATTAATAACCCAATGAAATTGCTGACTACTCTTTAAGGCTCTTAATAGAGACATCTACGTATCTAGTTTTAAACAAAACGTGTAACATTCAGAGTTTAGGTTTCATTATGCTCATGCTTATTATGGCGAAAACTTCCAGATGCGTTATTTACAAAAAATACGTGGCGGATTTTGACAACTTAGTTATAGCAAAGCTGTCAAAACTAGTTGTTAAAACGTCGTTGCTTAAAATCTGAATAGAGATACAAGAAATAAAACTACAAGTTCGAGCTGCAACGCCCTGAGGCTTCATCCTTTACAAACTTTGGCATCGAGTAGTACGCTTTTATTATGGTAGGCTTGCTTTTGACCGTCACCTCACCTGGTGTTAAGCCTGTGTTAACTCTTATTTCTTTTTTTTTTTACTGCTGATAGGCTAGGCGTTTTACCACAGTTCATATGATGTTAAGTGTCGCTGTGAAGATTGGTAAATAGAAAGACATCCAGCCTGGAATGGGAACTGACTCTCAATCTCAAGTGAGGTTGCTGGAACACACCGCCACGTTTATGGTGACAGATACTAGGATAAGATAGATAATAGCAAGCCAATCGAGCACTAGAAAACAGCAACGTGCCATGGTTTCCTTTACTGAAGCTCAAACTCGTTTACAATTTAGATTTTAACCCAAAAGCATTGCTATAGAATCCTAACACCAAAGTCAACTTTACAATGCGTAGTTTTTACTCTCATTTATAAAATAATGACAATGACCTAAGTTTAACTGTTTACGTCTGTTGTTTCAGGAGAAGCCAAAAACTTGCCAGGACGCAGCCATGGGGCCGCGTGCCATAGAGATATTTACTGTGTGCTCTCACTCGACCAGGAGGAAATATTTCGCACATCCACCATGGAGAGAACACTCAAGTAAGTCATCGCCTTCATTATTTTGTTTTGAGTAGGGCGCGATGAATTTAGTCCCTTTTACAGGGAGTGGTAGAAGTGACCGCCAAAATTTAAAAAGAATTGGATAGTGAAATAACTAGCGAGTAGGACCTGTAAAACGGAGGGCAGAAACTGGACGCCGCGAGCAAAATCGTGCATTGGAGGGGCCTACTTCCCGCAGTGGGCAATCTTACGCATGTGATGATGAGATTATTAAAAGATTTGGTCTTGGATGGGTGACCGCATGTGGCATTTATAAGCGAACGCTGCCTACGTGCTGGTGGTTAGTTCTAGAACAGCTGTGCCAAAAGCCGCCGGGCGACTTTAATAGTTTCTTACCATAATGACGTTTTATTGACTAGGTACGAAAACAAGATAGTTAAATTGGTACCGAGAATAAAGGAACCTTATCTCGAAACCAAACACATCTCCATTACTGGAAACGACCATTACTAGGAAACTGTCGCAAAAAATATAACACGTTCATAATGTTATTGTTTTGAACGAACTGCGTTGTAAGCAGCTGATGGGCCGATAACGTTTTCGCTTATCTGTTAAAAACAGCTCAATGAAAATTAAAAAAAAAAAAACATAAATTTCGTGGCCCAGCATTGAATGGTAAATAAAAGTAACCCACTTTAGATTGTTGACGCGACGATTGATAAGCGTATAGTTTCATGAACTCTGTAAATGTTTAAAGCTTCTTGTCCTTGACTTACATGCGTGTAACTATTTTAGGTTTCCTGTCGGCTCCACGCCCAGTTCTATTTAACGTGCAACTTTTTACATGTCTTGGCCCGGAACTGACATAATAACGGATCCTTTGTCCGGTGTCCGGCGTAGCTTCCGTCGATATCGGGTGGGAACGGTCCACACTATTTGGTTTAGGGTGCGCAAACATAAATGGGTCAAGGACTATCTATGTAGTTGTGAATGGCCGTTTCAAATGCTTCATACGCTGAATTAAGGGTAATTGTGTTTACTGTAGGACCGCAATTGGCCCTTTTAATGGGACATTTCATTTTAATATGTTGCCTAAAGTTTCAAGGATTAAGAATTAATATTTGATACTTACGGTTATTATGACATAGTACCTAATTGTTTTGTACATAGGTACTTTTCCGAAGAAACAAACTTGGCGTAGGTGATAATTGGTATGTAGGTAGGCGTGCTAGTTACTTTCTACGAATCGCTTTATTTATTAAAGTATCGACACGAGTGCGCCTGGCACGTGGTATCGTATGTACACTAGCAAACATTTATGTATTTACTTCCGGTCCTTTCACGACTATGCATCGCCTGATAAAGCAAGCCACGACCAACGTCGGTACATTCAGATTGTAACGACAATTTGAACTCTGCCGGTAAAACCAACCATTATGTCACGGAAATGCCTTATTATGAACTGAAATGTCATGTTTTTAGTAGATTCCGAGAAAACTGTTCATGAGTAACGGACTAACGTTTATTACTGTCAAGTTCTTTGAACTCTCGACACTGCAATTTTATACAGATTGTTTGTGGAAATTAAAACAACCAAGTCATCACCATCGGGCTCAGCTTTAATGACCAAGATGCTCATTTCGCTCGTCACATTATTCTGTCATTACCTGAAACGAGCCCATTGATGAAATATTATTGTTTTTTTTTGTGGAGTGATGCATTGAGGTAAGGGCGGCGACGGGTGAGGGGCGCATGCGGCACACCACGTCCCGGATGCGTTTCCGGCGAGCGAGCGCCCGCGCGGAACGTCCCTTCCGTTCCACCCCCTCGCCATTCAGTTTTCGGAATGAATGAAACACCGACTTTAATATTTTAACACTATTTTGTGTGCCACCGACAAATTTAATTACCGCCAACCGCGTTTACGCTCCCTCCATCACTTGTGGGAACTGGGAATATGGTTTACGACTGACATGACTGATACAACAGGAAACTAGGGTTTTAACTGTAACGGATGCGCGCTTTTAAGAAGTCACTCTTAGATCGTGGAGTACATCGCTCGTAAATTCTACCGCTAATGTAGGTACGTGTTGGTCTCCGGGAAACGTAACGGAAGCGCACTCATATCTTCTAGCTCTATTTACTCGTCTACACTGCAACGGAGGAAACTGCATAGACGATTCAGGAGTCGGTTGCGTGTAACACTTATAGAATAGGCACAGTAATAATTATCACTTCACACCTACAATTTTAACAAAATTCGATAGCGATAGAAGCGACGAGTGATGAGCTGTACTAGTTAATGAACGGAAGCGATAATGATTTAGTGACCCGAGAGGTGAGCCTTACTGGGTATCTGAGGAAATGTCACGTCACTCAACCAGTCCGTTTAATGGGTTCTTTGTCTCGCGATACCTTATCACTGCACCCACTATGCGCCACTGTCCGAGCCGAACCTACATTCGTTGCTATACCTAAACTGGGACGTTACACTTTATGATATATTAAGCTTTTGCCCGCAGCTTCGCCAGCGTTTTGAAGAAAACAGCTCATATCACTCTGTGATAATGTAGCTTTCGATCAGTGTTTTTTTAATAGCTACCGTAGTTCCATAGAATTAGAAACCATTTTTTGTTTATATTAAGTGTATACTCATGTATATACTATTGTAGACAAGTTCGTTGTCTTACTGCTTGCGTTTGTTTTGGTGAAACGGCAAGAAAATTAGAGATTTTGCACTAAAGACACATACATAATCTACATATAATGACATCTTTATTAGATTATGTAGAGAAAAGTACATCATAACAAATCCTTTCACGAAGTGGTTGATTTAAAACCACAGCCAGCCTAAATCTCTCGTCGCAAACCGCAAGCTTTATAGTTACAGAATTATTACCCATTCTAGCTAAACCCACGTCGTAAGACAACGAAGCTTATACCTAACCTAAAAGAAAGGAAACCTACGCAACGTGACTCATTCTCATTCCATACTTAAATGGCATTAAAATGAACTAGGTAGGTAGGTACTAACATAATTTCCGAGAATGTCTAAAAACAACACCGTCGGCAGTGGAAATAAAAAATAGAGCAATCTCGAGTCTCTACCGAAGCTCATAAAATGTGGAATATCTCAGTGGCTGGTACATAAAACGGAAGCTTTTAAGTGATAAATTGGTACCGGAACCTCGTGGCGCGTAAAATGATCATCGGTCGCTGCCGAATGGCTCGGAGGAGCTCAGTGGAGTGCCGGCACGAGTGCATTGCTCCAGTTCCATGCACTCGACGTCTTCCATTCGTCAATTGCCTTGTCGTTTGTCAACTGAGGGGAGTGTGACCAGACCACTCGACAGTACCACAATTTGACTTGCTTCCTTTGATTGCGTTGACTTGTAATCCTGATGTATAGAATATTTAATAAAAATTAAATTCGTAAATCGATAAAATTTGCCAAACCCAGAACTTATATTTGATTGGTTTGGATGTCTCGAATCAACGTGAATATTTCCTAAGTTTGATGTGCCGGTCTATTAGCTCCGTATCTTAATTCTCGACTCATGTAGATGAAGCCATCTTGTCTTGTGAAGATACGCCACGAATTTATTCGTAACCACTTCCTTACACAATAAACGTATCCGTGATCGACAATTACAGATCGAATCGATGATAAACGTTTTGTGTATCCATTGGAAAGGGCGGAACTACACCGGCGGCACTCAAACGTGAACCCTAATCAAAACTGGTCACGCTCGATAAATTGTATATTAACATATTGAATAGAAGGCGTGAAGTGTGTGTAATATCGACGCCCTCGCTCAGCTGCTGGTGTTCCGGCTCCGGTTTATAAATACGCGCCGGCGCCGGATGCGTGCCTGCCCGGCCCGGCCCCGGTGCGCCGGCGTCTTACACACACAGACACCGAGTCAATAAACCCCTTTATTGAGTTATCATCATGTTTTACAAATAGCAACACACGCTGCGGGATGGCATCGCATCGCCAGCGCGGCGCATAGGTACGCTACAGATTCGAGGATGACTGCATCTCGGTAGGGTTGTCGACCAACACACCAATATCAACTCTGTAGGTAAATACCCCACAACAAAGACAAACATGTTTGTAATCCTGCTGTAACTCGCATTACAGAGTCAGATTACGCCGTTCTCTGCCGCGCTCACGGTTATCGATAATCCGAGAATAGCCATAGTAAAACCAATCCACGTAACAATTTTATGGAATCCAAACAAACCGCAGATATCCGGCCGGAAATTTTTGCCGAGCCTCGATATTTGTTACAGATGTGTACCCACCGTGTACCGCCATCCGGTGCATTATCAATCATGGAAAACAAACAGAAAAGTGATTGATGTACTACATAAATGCACGTGATAATATGGTTCTATAAGGGATATACATAGGTACGACATGATGACACCATTAATTAAATATTAAAATTTCCACAAGGAAGGAAAACTACAGCGATAAAAGAGTAATTCATTATATTTACAAAGCCATACCTCATTATGTTTGTTGAATAAAGCGATACTGAATGAAGTGTGCGTATATAATAAAAGCGCTTTATGGGAGATGTCTCATCGGGAGTGACTAACTTTCACCTCTGAATAACCGAGCCCACGCGGCCGCTTGCGCTTACATCACGTCAAGTGTGCCGTATTTATACACTGACTGAGACAATCACTCTCCCTGTGATGCCTGAAACAACAACACACTATTTTGTAAACAAAGCCCTATCCAATATATACTTACTTACAATAAACTTTGTAAACTAAAATTTTAGTTGGTCATAAAACGCGCAACCGCCGCGTCGCCGGTGGGTGGCGTGGCGCACCTACCATGCTCAATGCACTATTATAAAATTACTATAAGCAATAATTATCCGACGGCATGGACTTTTACGAGCGGAGTCTCCGAGCCGCGTCGCGGTTAATACGCATTTTATTACTTTCTCCTAACATTTGCATTCTGCGAAATTGTAAATGAGTAGTTACGGACTATTGTATAAATTAACGAAGCAAATATTACATTATATTCGTGAAAACGTTACGAAAGCTGACGCCCGTTTACTTTTATCAGTGATGTATGGTCGTGGGCGTCCGAAGTGACAGACTTGACGGAGGTGCAAGCACCCCACGCGACAACTGGGGCTCAACAATAAATATCACGCCTCGAGAGCTCGATAACGATAGTTCAATTGTGTTATTCGACATGAGTAAAGATAACCGCGGCATTCTATTCGAATCGCAATGTTTGCACATTCACATTTTGACAGCTTCAGTATAAATAAATAATGAACGTATTTTGTTGCAGTCCCTTCTTTGGCGAAGAGTTCCAGTTCGAGGTGCCCCGTAGATTTAGATACCTGTCTATATACGTGTTCGACCGTGACAAACATCTCAAACAAGACAAAGTGCTCGGCAAGGTGGCGATCAAACGAGAAGACCTGCACAGATATAACAACAAAGACCATTGGTTCGCGTTGCGGCCTGTCGACGCAGATTCCGAAGTGCAGGGCAAGGCGTACATCGAGCTCACGCTGGAGGACTCTAGGAAGCGGCTGCGCGTGGAGCCCAAGCCGCCAGACCCTGAGCCGGCGCCCGCCGGAGACACGTGCCCGCGCACCAAGGGCAACAACCTCGTGCGTCTCTCCGAGTACTGTAAGGAGAAGACTCGGTTCGGCTCGTGTTCGAGCTCGACCAGCAAGAAGCTGCTGAGCGCCGTGGCGACGGAGCCGTCGCTGTCGCGCTCGGAGAGCCTGAAGGAGAGCGCGCAGTGGGCGCGCGCCAAGCCACCCATGCACTCGATGGCGGAAGGAGACGCCTCGCCCACGCCCACCGCCGCCGACTACTGGTCCGACCCCGAGCGGCACTGCACGGCGCGCGTCGGACACGACACGCTGCGGCTGCGCGTGCTCGAGTGCTCGGAACTCACCACTAAGAACGGACAGTGCGACCCCTTCGCGCTCGTCACCCTGCTCTACTCCAACGGGCGACGGGTCGAGAGGCGCACCAAACCTAGAAAGAAGACTGTCAACCCTCAGTTCGATGAAATATTCTGTTTTGATCTCGTTATTGATGCGGACCCTAAGGATAAGGATGGCTCTCAGTCGGTAAGCAGCAAAATAGACTACTTTTGCTTAAACTTAGAGAAGCATGTAAACGGTAGAATTCTACTTTTTCTATCAGTCAGCAAAAGGGGGCTTTATTTATCCCTCAACCGAGAAAGAAACCCTTTAACGCATTGCTCAATTTGTTCTTCTTTAATCTTTGGTCTATTTTGTTTTATGAATGTCTGGTTATGGTTGTCCTCAGGCGGGGGTGGCGTGCGAAGCGCGGGTATCCGTGTGGCACGACGCTGCGTCGCCGATCTTCCTTGGAGAAGTACGATTGCAGCTGCGACAACAGGCGTTATCGCAGATGCGAGCTTGGTGAGAAACTGAGAACGATATATTATCTTCTATCAACTTTTGATAAATATCTGTGTAATTTCTTTGCCTATTTCAATATTTAAGTATCCTGACTATGTGTCAATGCCGTTCTGTTGGTCACACAGATATTTCAAACTATGGAGATCGGCTTCGGCAACGTTGATGTTGTGAGTAGTGCGGATTTGATCAGTCCAACGCATTGGGCTCCTTCTCGGTCTCTTACCCGTACAGTCGAACTTAGAAACCTCCTTTTTTGTAGTCTGTTGAAGATACCCCCATTTGTGTTGTAGGTATTTCCTAACATCCCGCGCGGGCGGCGCGCTGTCCCGCGGCGCGACTCCGCCCGGCACGCGGCTGTCAGCCGCCGGCAGCGCCACGCTGGGCTCGCTGCGGCTCCTGCTGCAGTACACCGTGGACCACGTGTTTCCTCTGCACATATACAACCGGCTCGAGGAGCTCTTCCTACGGAGTGTTCATCAGAAGGTAAGGTGCTGGTGGTATGAAATAGTTTCATCTTACAGCAGGGGCGTTTTTTTAAATTGCATTTTTATAATAATAGGATTCCGTTTAGAAGCGACGGGCCAGTATCGTCACACAGTGGGTGCTTGATGGACGACGCAGTCAAGGAAGGCCTAAGAAACGCTGGCGTGATGATTTTGACTCTTTCCAGAAGGGTTGGCAAGGGGTGGCTGAGGACCGGGATTTGTGGAAGGAAGTAGGGAATACCTTTGCCCAGAAGTGGGACAGTATAGGTAAAAAAGGGTTCCGTTAGACCGCCGAATGTTAACCGATGATGCGGTCTACGATGGAGCACTCTTGCCCAGAAGAAACATGTAAAATAGAATAAAAGTACCTACGTTGCACAAAACGAAGCACATTCAAGCAGGTTACAGCTAGCCGCGCCCATAATGAACCAATGAGAGTCGATTTTTATAGGTGTATTTGCATCGATGTGTGGAATCTAGGAGGAATATAATCGGCCAAGCAGTAAGTAGCCAACCAATCGAATAATAATGAAATACAATCTTTTGCAGCCAATAACAGCGTCAGCGGTGTACATCCTCGGGGAGCTGGTGTCGAGTAAGACGGACGCGGCGCAGCCCCTCGTGAGACTCTTCACGCACCACGACCTCATCGTGCCCGTAGTCAAGGAGCTCGCCTACGCGGAGATATCTGCACTCACGTTAGTACATATATACCTACTTCAATATGTTTCGTGTGATAATCGAATATCTCTTGCACCATCTCTTGGGTTGCCATGCGTCCGATTATCCGTCCGGAAATTCAGGCTTTTGTCCGGAATGCGGGGGGAATTGGGAAACTTCTAGAAATAAAAAAGATGCCACACTAGTTCATAAAAATAATTAATAAAATTAACGTGACGTGATGTGACGTTTCGTGGCATTATTAATTATGCCACAAAATGTCACACAGACAACGAGTGTTGTCTGGGTTTCTAACCGGAGATTTTTCATCTGGTATCCCTACCTGCAGGATAATGTAGCGGAATCATTTTCACACTAATATTATAAATGCGAAAGTTTGTGTGTATGTTTGTCCGCATTTAAATCCGTAACAGCAAAATGGATTTTAATTGTACGGATTTGATATAAATATAAATATTTTGGGACATTTTTGCACACACGGTCATCAATCTCATATAGAGAATTAAATACCCTGGATTAACACGTAGGTTACTTTTTATCCCGGAAAAGTTATAGATAGATAACTATTTATTGTTCACACCAGAAATCACATACATAAGACAAAAACAACTTAAAACTAATGAAACAATAAGTGGTCTGTATGTGTATGGTATAAGTAAAAATTTAATAGTCGATCCTCTATTGCACACCCCGTCTTCTACGTCTTCTATAAATCCTTTCCATCCCAAGGATGCCTGGAAGAGATCGCTTTTAGCGATAAGGCCGCCAGTTGTTACACTAGTTTTTAAGAGTTTTTTTGTATCAAAATTTTATGATGTGAACAATAAAGAGTTAATCAATCAATCAATCTCTTCCAGGCAACCTTAAAAAGTTCATGGATTCTGTGGGATAGAGGCTAAAACGGCGAGGCGCTGCTAATGTTTCATTCAACATTCATATAACAAGTTGTCTAAGCTTTATCAGAGTTTCGGTTACAACATATTTTAAATAATCTGATTTATTTTCTACGGATTGTCTAGATTAGATTTTCATAATAAATACTACGTGTTTTATCTTTCATCTATTGCTATCACGTTTTTGCCAATCTAATAGGTAAAGTCCATCCACAGTGACGCAACTACGATATTCCGCGGCAACACGCTCGTGTCCAAGATGATGGACGAGACCATGCGTCTGACGGGCGCGTCCTACCTGCGCTCGGTGCTGCGACCGACGCTGGCCGCGGTGCTGGCCGAGAGGAAGCCCTGCGAGATTGACCCGGCGCGGGTGAAGCCCTCCGCAGCTATCACCGCCAACCTGGCCAACTTGAAGGACTATGTTGAAAGAGTGAGTACCTATTTTTATTCAGGCAGGTGATCACAAACATGATGAGCCAAAGAGCATAAGTAAAGGTAGAATTCCGATCTTGATTCCGATATGAATTTATATGGAGTGCTAAACAATAAAAGCGACCGTGTCGCGCGACGTTTGGGTCGTTTGTTTAGCACTCCATATAAATTTATACTGAACAGTGGGTCGCGCGACTCGCCGCTGCCGCCGGTCGCTGTCGCCGGTAGCGGTGGCCTAGATCGGAATGCAGCCTAAAGGCGCACTCGTGAGCCAGCGGAAGCGGACCCTTTTCTTTAAAGCAACCTTAATATCCTATTGATACAATACAAACAATGAGACAGGTGTAACGCGATAGCAGAAGAGGAAGAAAACAACCTGACGCCCAGTTTTTGCGTCAGGTTGTTTTCCACGTTATAAGTATAACGTGTGTATCTGTGTGTCTGTGGTAGTACCCGAACGGCTGAAACTGTTTATTTTTGTTTGAAAAGTTGACTTGATCGAGGTTATTTCAGCTATCATCATCATCATCATTATCATCATCAGCCCTGAGTGACCCACTGCTGGGTATAGGCCTCCCTTTGTTTATGCCATCTATCAGGACAATAGGGATCTATAAAAAAATAAGATAAAATATTTATACTTGTTTAAGATGTTTCGCGGCCACTTTACTATCAATGAAGATTCTTGTCGCCTTGACATGTTAAAAAATTTCTGCTACTTTAACCACACACTTAATCTTTTCTAGGTATTCGCAGCTATAACGTCGTCATACGCGATGTGTCCATCCATAATGTGTCGGTTGTTCGACGCGCTGCGGCAGTGCGCGGCGCGGCATTTCCCTCGTAACGCCGAAGTGCGGTACTCTGTCGTCTCGGGGTTCATATTTCTGCGGTTCTTCGCGCCGGCCATACTGGGGCCGAGGCTGTTTGATCTCACCACCGAGCAGATTGTAAGTACCTGCTTCTATAATATTATGCTTGCATTTGGGGCTTGCAAATAAAATTACATCCACCTATAATTCATCATCATCATCATCAGCCAGAAGACGTCCACTGCAGAACATAGGCCACCTATAATTAAGCATACTAAATTGTAATAAAATTTAAAAGTGAGTTTCTTAGTTTGTTCATCCTTCGTTCACGCATCAACAGATCCACGAATCGATGTGGTTTTTTGCATAATTAAGTTATATTAATGAGGTAATGTCTAGTTTAAAATAAAAGTTTATTGAAACAAGGAACTAGTACAAAAGGCAGTGTTTACCGATGTATATAATTTTGGTGCTCCAGTAAACAACATCCTAAATAGAAGAATGTGTCCATGTTTACTAAAATAAGCTATGATGGATAGCATCTGTCACTATTGGCTAAAGAAGCATTTCTAATTCGAAAATAACAGTCATTAGGGTTGCGTTCCCAAAACACCTCTTGTCCAGTGAAAATTTTGGTTTCGGAACTAGGGTAATGGGGGTAATATACAAGGGGGTTGAATTATGTTTTGGAACGACGGACTTTATTCTGGCGCGCTCGAGATTATTTCGAACATTGTTTCAAAGTATGATTTTCTCCTAACAGGATCCTCAAACCAACCGCACGCTGACGCTGATCTCTAAGACGATCCAATCCCTGGGCAACCTGGTGAGCAGCCGCTCGGCGCAGCAAGTCTGCAAGGAAGAATACATGGCGGAGCTGTATCGATCCTTCTGCACGCCACGACATGTACGTTCACAATACATCGTTTTACAAATGAGCAAATATATTTTACGGCGAAGGTGCTATTTTGAATACAGAGCGTACCGAACATATTAAAGTTGAATTTCAGGAGCAACTAAGAATTCAGTATAATTTAATTTTATGCCCGATTTAAAGGGATTCTTCGGTTCCAAGTCATAACTATACAGGGTTACTGGGTTATGCGGAAACTCATACTCATTATTACAAACAAGTTTTACTATAAGACCAACCCTTAAATCGCGAAAAAAACATGTTCCATACATTTTGGTCGAGTGTCAATGACTGTTTTCTATCGAACAGCTGATATTATTATGCGATTGCTGAGTGGGGGTGGCATTGTAAATGTTGTTCATAATTATGTGTATGGACCCCTTTCGGCTTAGTACACCCTCTCCGAGTAACAATAAAAAGTCATATAAAACACAAAGATTGCGCAAAACTCGATTTTTAAGTCTCTTTGTCGTTCTGAAGGGGCACGAGAGTCCGCTCGATTGGTTGTAGCGCCAACTTTCCCTTACAATGCCGATGTTTGCTTAAGATGTTTATCGATCACTCGACAAATTTAATCGGATTTTTATTCCAGGTGCAAGCAATAAGGCAGTTCCTCGAAATTATCTCCACGAGTACAGACACGCAGAACAACAATGTGCAAGAGACGCCAGTTTTACTAAAGGAAGGGTAAGTCTGAAACTATTTAAAAAAAACTTGAATCTGCATAGATACTTTTTGCCAGTTAGAATATAATTTATGTTTCTTCTGTTTCTGCTGCGTTGGATCAGATATGGGTATGTAATATACAACTGTAGTTACTAGATCAGTCGTAAAATGTAACTCCGTAATTGCCATAAATTAAGTTCTTAGTTTATTGTTTTGTTTTTAAGGGATGTGGATTTTGTATGATAAATAATAAATGTTTCTGTCATGCGCTCGGTCGTTTATGCGCTCGGTTAAAAAAAAAACTGGTATTGTAGGAAGTTAGGAACATAATGTTAAACCCTGATTATTTTTTGTGACAGGACGATGATAAAGCGATCGGAGGGCGTGCGCGCGGGCGCCGGCTCGCCGCGGCGGAGATGGGCGAGGGCGGCGCATACTCACGCCAAACGGAGACACTTCAGACTAACGAGGTTAGTTCACGATCAAAAACGTTTTGTTTAAGTTTAATCTAAAGTGTTGTGTTTTCAGTAAGTTTTCTAGACAATAATATACATCAGTGGTCATCTATTACGGTTCGAAAGATACAGCCGTTGAAAGTTAGGACAGACAGACAGACATCGTAGGCTTAGTAATAGGGTCCTGTTTTTACGCTTTGGGAACGGAACCCTAAAAACTATGGGATACTTGAAATGCATGGTATATTTCAGTGGTGAGCTGTCGTGGTCGCGGTGCGGCGCGAAGACGGCGGCGCACAAGTTATCCCTCTCCGGGGTGCTGGCCGTCGCGGCGGTGGACTGCCCGCCCGCCGGCGCGCCTCTCGGGGCCAACAACATCTTCCAAATTGGTGAGATATACTTCTTTATTTATTTCAAAAGAAGACCAACAGCCTTAAAAAATTATAACAATCTTAATAGAACCAGAAGCTAATTATAGGTTCACGCGGATAAAAATTTAAAAAGTAACAATTTTAGTGACATTACGCAGTTACACAATATACGTTTGTCGAAAAAATAAAAATGACATAACAATAGGCATAAACAAAGAATTCCCTACTCAACAGCTGCCTAACCGCCACAACGCTCATGCAGAATAGATCCAACCCTAAGCGCTTATCGATGGTGTTAAAGTTCTTGCTCACTCTCAACGTATGAATTACGTCTATAGTTAGTGTAGAATTTTGGTATACTGATTAGAGGACAAAAACTAATAGCCTTATGAGGGGTATTAAGCTTGATATTGCTTAAAAGCTCAGGACAGTCAATAAGGATGGAGGTCAACAATAAAGTCATGTCTGCAATCTCTCAAGAGGTATAGTCTATTAAATGTAGCTTGATTGATTTGACACATGTCAAAAGCCTTCGTTTTAAAGTTCAAATATACTTTTACTGTTTATATGTACAGCACTTGTAGTTCATAGTAGTTTTACATGCAGAAAACCAGTGATCTTTGTGTTACAAATATATGTAATTTGCCAGACGTTATTACAAAGACATGTCGTGTAATGCCGTGATCTGTCAAATCAATCAAGCTAAATTTAATAGACTATAGTAAGTGATTTTTTATACAAAGACTTAAATATTTATCGGAATGATATGGGATTTTAATGCGATAACAAATGTATTTAGTAAATTTCTTCTGAATTCTTTCGATTCGCGAGACGTAGATTTCATAATGGGGATTCCAGACTTGAGACACGTATTCCAGTATGCTACGGACAAAGGCACAGAATAAGGTTTTAAATGTCTTTACATTTTTTTAAGTGGCACACGTCCGCATGAGGAATCCTAATGACCTTGATGCTTTATTTATTATATGATCGATATGTTCGTCAAACAATAACTTTGAATCATGAATAACACCTAAATCACGCATAAGAGAATTTTTCGATAAGACTTGATTTTTAAGTAGGTACTTATACTCTATGATCATTCACAGTGTAGTATATTCTGTACGAAACTGATATGACAGTGACAGATCTCTCTTCTCTCTGGTTCTCTGAGGTTAGACAACACGTAACAAAATAGGGATATTGACAAAATTTTGCAATGGCCTTTAATTTAAAGAATATGGTGCATATTCACTTTAAAAAATACTTTTACCTCCATTAGTTCATTTATTGAATAATTATTAGCTCTTTTTATTTCAATTTTTAAATGACGCATCAAAACGCGCCAAATCGACGTTGTGACGTCAATATACTTAACTACAGAGTTGCGTTCAAGTCATGCGATAGAATAAAGCACCGCCATTTACAACATCATCGTCAGTGTGAAAAACAACCGTGACACAACTTGGCTGTTACGAGTATTTGAGCGTACACTTCAGTTGCAATTGAACAATAGTGAAATCGATGGTTAAAATAACACTGATGTTCATCTGTCATTCATTTTCAAATCTCACTCTGGGTGCCCCGAATGCATCTTTCGAACGGAATCTGCCCATTATATTACTCTATGCTGCCCATGTAAATAAACAAACATCTGTCACAGTCGGCCGTGAAATGCTGCCGTTGTTGTTATTTATTTGTGAAATTATTTAGTTGAAAATGGATCGTAAAACTTATCATTGGTGTGTAGTACCTCAGTGTCCCAATGTTTCGAATGCAATACTTGCGAAATTATTCATAATTGTACCGTCTAAAGCTGAAATACGAAGAAATTGGTTGTGACTTGAAAGAAGATAGAATGCTTCACAAATATTAACAACTTCGTCGATTTAAGTTTGTGAAAATCATTTTGAAGTGAGTATCACCATAATAAACTCGTTCTATACTGGTAAATTCAGTAAACTTTTGCAGAAAATGGATTTGATTTCGATCTGTTTGCTTTGTTTTGTTTTGGTTGTGCTGTCATCACCATATTGACGTCACGCACTGTGATTGGATTTTCGAGTCACGTGACACATAGATAAAAAAATCGTGATTTTGAAATCGAAATAATTAAATTTAGGAGTGATTATTATTATTGAAAAAATATTGAAAAAATCTCTTAATATAAAACCTTTCAATATAGCTAGGTTTCATATTTTATTTCCACCAGTGTCAAATACCCTATTAAATTAAATACTGAATTGTGCTATTTTTATTGTGCAAAGGCTAAAGTTTGACCGCCACCGCGCAGATGTTAGACGATGATGCGGACTAAGATGGAGCACTCTCGCCTGGAAGATACTAATTCACTGGCTACTTGAAGACACCTAGATTGTAACTATAGGGGAACACCCATTTGAACCGCCACAGCTTATAATCATCATCATCAGCCTATCATGTTCCCACTGCTGGGATACAGGCCTTCTCTCAGAGAGATTATGGCCCGTAATCCACTGCCCCTGTGCATGTTGGTGAATGTCATAATGTCTTTGAACTTATGAGGTCCTTGGACATACCGGGTTCCTCACGATGTTTTCCTTCAATAAAACGTTATTGAGCGATGGTATCGAAACTGCACATAATTTATTTAAGTACTAATTAGTAGTCATTGGTGCGGGTCCGAGGATTGAACCGGGTGTATAGCGCACATGCTACCGCTCGGCCACCATCGTTCTCAGAGCTATAATAAGTATGTGATATCGCTGCAGTGCACCGTGAGCGAGTTCTGTTCGTACAAGCGAGCAACTGCGTGGAGCGCGCCGAGTGGGTGCGGTTGCTGACGGCGCTGTGCCGGCACGCGCCCACGCCGCACCACCTCGGGTACTACGCCGACACGCACTGGACCTGGTGAGTGCATGCCACTAACTCTTCATACAGGACCCACACTTAGGACTAAAACAATTCGGACAACACAAATCTTGAAATTAAAAATTCCAATTACTATTTATCTATCCAGGCCCTAGTTGGTGTTGCAACGAGGCATTTACACAATTTCTAGTTTGTATTAGTGAAAACATGTTTTTTTGGCTTTTGTGTAACTGTTTACTACTGTATTAATTAGCAGCTGTATGTTTTCCTAGTAAAATAAAAAAAATAAAAAAATAACAATTTTTTTTTTTCTTTGGTACTTGAAATAAATAATAGTATAACGGACTGTTTTTATAATTATCTTAAAAAAGCTGACCCTAAATAGAGCTGAACACCGAAAACAAAATTGAAATGTGTTCATAATTAAGGAAGATATTAGTATGTTATTGTCTTACTAGACAGAGAACGCACTATTCATACGTATGATGTAAGTACGCCATACAAACTCCATACTGACACTCACCTTGCAAGAAAGGGACAGAGCGTCCCTTGCGTGCGTCAGCAGTGAGAAGCAAAGCTTTCAGCTGCAATGTTCCAATCAACAGAAAAAGGGAATCGAATTTATTGCGGGCCTTAGGTTTCACTACTCGCTGTAGTAGTTTTACTTGGTCATGAGGACTCCTTATGGTTTAGTTATCGCGGTCTCCTACACTGTTGGACATAGATCTCCCCTGAAGGCTACAGATTATTTTATAGAGGAATTGGGGACAGTTGAGTAGAACTAGTGTTGTTGCAGCTGCGGCCGGGCGGAGGCGGATGCAGAGGGTTGCGGCGGGGCGGGGACGTGCGGGGGGCGCGGCGCCGCCCCCGCGCTGCGACTCGACCCCGCGCGCGACCTGCAGCGCCTGCACGCGCTGCTCGTCTCGCACGCGCACCACCTCGACCAGCCGCGCACACATCTACTCGGTACACACATTCACATTTATATGTATACTGGACTACGCGGAAACTCTATACTAAGCCCAAAAGGGGTCCATAGTACCCATCATTATGCACATCTTGTAATGATGACTATGGACCCTTTTTAGCTTGGTACACCTTTTCTGCGTAACCCAGTATAATCGATACGAGTATGGACTCAGCAGAGAGTGACAAAAAACAAGAGAATGCGATAACAGACAGCATAATTGACAACAAACAGCAAGCAGTTCACTAGATTCTCCAGAAGCAACGTGATGATGTTACAACGTTGATTAGTAAGCGTTGCAGAATGGAGTTCCAAAGTTGAGGTGATCCCGATCCGGTATATGTACTGTGACCTCCACCGTTGCATCATCTAACACAAAGTCACGAGCTTGCCTCTCTTCCTCACCCGCTTTAACTCTGTTGTATGTTTCCAGACAACGTCAGCTTGGAGGAGCGCGAGGCGGAGGCGGCGACCCTGCGTGAGCTGCGGGAGACCATGTTCGACCTGGAGCACCGACACCGCATCTACCGGCGCTCGCTCGCGCGCGAGACCAAGTACGGCAGCAAGTGAGTGTCGCACCGACCACACCCAGGCTACCTGTCCTGCTCACTCTCACTGACGATACAGATGCTCACCTCTCGTGTCGTCTGCAGGCAAGCGCCCATCGGCGACGACAACTACCTCCACCTGGCGGGCGCGGCCGGCGCCGTGGACTGCGGGCAGTTCGTGTGGCGCGCGTGGCGCGGCGAGCCGGGCACGGAGGAGGCGGGCCCGCTCGAGCCCGCCTCCAGCACCGAGTCGCTGCGGCTGGCGCGGCTCGCAGACGAGCGCTCCTCGGGCAAGTCGTCGCGCTCCGCCGGCTCCGGGTACCTCGCCATGTCCTGCGTGAAGCATGAACCCTCCGAGGACAGCGACGCGTCCGCCGAGCGCCCGCGCCGCCCGCCCAAGCCGGCGCGCCCGCCGCCCCCCGCCCCGCCCGCCGCCGCCGACTACGTGGACGTGGTGGCGCGCCTGCCGCCGCGCTGCACCGAGTACGAGCTGATGGCGGACTTCATGAGCCACGCGCGCGATGAGCCGCCCGCCGTGCCGCCGCGCGCTAACGCCGCCCGCGCCAGGCACCACCCCAAGCCGGCCGAGCCGGAGCCGCCCACCTCGCCCGCATCCCCGCCGTCCTCGTGCAGCGGGCCCGCCTCGCCCGGCTCGCCGGAGGAGGCGCGGCCCGGCAGCGCGGACGCCGTCTCCACGGACGACAGCCTGTTGGACGAGCTGCAGCGCGACGCGTATTGCGTGCTGCGCGTGTGCGAGGACGAGCCCGAGCCGCCGCCGGAGCGCGAGCCCTTCGCGCGCCTCTCCCTGCACCGCAACTCCAACCCCACCAAGACGCAGGCGCACGCCTCCAAGCCGCTCAAGACCTCCAGCTCCACCTCCAACGTGCACGAGAGCGGCGCGAGCGTCTCCCGCCCTCTCGCAGAACGGTTCACGCCCTTCTTTCTGAAGCGCAAGTCGAAGCCGCCCGAGGAGAAGGCGGAAGGCGCGCGGCGCGAGGACAACCTGCTAGGGCGGCTGACGCCGCGGTTCGGGCAGTCGCGGCTGTACGGGCGCGGGCGCTCGCTCGAGCTGGCGGAGCAGCCGAAGCGCATGGAGCGCTCGGCGACGGCGGTGAACATCCCGACGCGGCCGATCAACTCGTCGATCGTGGCGAACCTCAAGTTCCTGTCGCTGCACCGGTACGGCGCGCAGGAGGAGGGCGCGGGCGCAGCGTGCCGCGGCTGCGCGGAGGACGCGCCCGACGCGTCGGTGCGCGCGCCCGACATCCGCCTCTAGCGCCCGCCTGGCCGCCCGTCTACCGCCGCCCGAGCCTCCACACGATCATTTCTATATTTTTCGGAATCGTTTTCGTCGACCTGAAGCGTGTGCCTCTAGCGGTAGTGTTAGGTGTAGTGGATAGTGTGAATACTCAGAAGGCGGCTCGGCCGTCGGCGGCCGACCTTTCATTCCTCTAGCGCTATAGTATTTTGAAATTTTGAATATTCTTCTCTGTATTAAAATGTTATCGTCCGGGCGACCCGACGGCGTCTCGGTGCGTATTGTATTTTTATATACGTTTTAATTAAAATAATATTTCTTTTGTATGTATGTATGTGTATGTAGGTGAAGATGCATGTGTCGAATGGGTCGCTCGCCGCCGCGCCTGCGCCTGCGCGGACGACGCGACGAGATGAATGTGTGTCGATAGTGTCACTCTCCTGTATCGTTTGGTGAACGATGCGGCTTCCGAACCGGTGACTAAACTGCACTGTTGTAATGTACTTAATTTTAAGAGATCCTGATATTAATGAATAAAACTTTATCTCTCATGAAAGTGCTACTATAATAGTAAATTATTATACATGTGTATTTCGGATTACGGCCTTGAACGATGACGCCTACTGAGACGGCCTTCTTTTAAGAACACCATTTATTTAAACTGTGATTAACTTTACAAAACTCAGCTCGTATTTTAATGTAACTTTAGTATGTACATAGATAAATATAGTCAATTATTGGAGATCAAAATTTCGAATATGTCAATGTTAATATTACATTATTAAGATTTACTAATTTACTATATACTTGTATAAAGCAATTTAAAATTATACTTCTGTTAGGTGATTTTAAGCTGTTTGCTGGTACACTGTCACTTTGTATGATATTTTTTTCTGAAAGAAATTTTTTTGGCACTGAGTTGATAACAGTCATCTCTGAAGCACACGCTGTAAGCTGGAAACAAATTATCGGACGTGGCTGTAAGCAACGGCTGACGGACGCGTTCTAGATTATACATATGAGCATTAGTCGCGGCCGTGAACTTGAGCGTTCAGACGTCCAAAGACTGTATTGCGCGTTGCTTATTTGCTGTTTTTGACAGCCGAAGACGCGTCCGAACAAACGTGTACAGCCATCAGTTCCCCTCTGTCAGCCGCCTTACTGATACGTCCGATTTGCGTCCGATAGTTTGTTTACAGCTTATCACTAGGTTATTATAAAAATCTGAGCAGTTTCGGTTTTCAACAGCAAAATCGTCAGCTGCTCAGGTTTTTCTCTGCTTTTTGTTATATAAATAAATATATGCTAGATTTCTCTACAGAATATAGCTGTCTCACCAATATATTTCATTTGGTAAAGAACAGCTTCATTTCATGTGGAAAAGTTCATTCAAAAGTTCGTCCATTAATTATAGCAAATATACACAATTACATTGTGTATACTTGTGTGTTATTACAAGAAAATAAAATACGGGAGTACAAGAACGTGTTTTTTAACTTGATTGTTTTGTTTTTGCTCTTTCGTAAAAACAGTAATACATAGAAAGTCAAACTTGATGTGGTCATGCCAACTCAAGTAAAACTATAATAAATACCAGTAGAAACTACTCTAGTCTATGCAATCTAGCGAGCATTAGGGATTTACTGATTTATTTATAATAAATTATAACTCTTAAATTTATGAAACTTGTGTCTGATAATAAATGATTTTGTTTGATTTGATTAGAAACACTACTATAAAACTGCTCATTGTTTAGCAAAAAACTGATAACCAATGATGGGTAAATGTATTCTATGTAGAATAGATACAACGTTTGGGCAGCTACCCCCTAGCGCCGATTGAGATGGCAACAAATATATTATATTTATGGATATGCAGTCTGCACTCAAAAATTTTTGAACTAAAAATATACTAAAATGTATAAATTAATCTGTTTTTGTTAATTATGCACTTTATCTAACATCTTATGCTTTTAAATCAATGTATTTAAATTAATAATATAATTAATTTTAAAAATGGATAAACTCAGATTGCAAAAAAAAATATGTTTTTGTAGTCGGTTGTACCTTGATATATTATCAAGACTTGTCGTAGTATAGAAAGACTAGTGATGTTACTAATTCCAATTTAAACAAATTACTCAAGAGCCTGCAAAGTGACAGTGTGTTGGTACTAACGGCAGATGCTTTATGAACTCAATTTTGTATTCTATGTATGTTGTTGTCTTTTTTGTAGATTATTTCAATTTATTGTAAGAAGTAATGTACAAATTAATATTTCATAAAATATTATGTTATTTATTACACTATTTTCATTTTGTTAATAAATTGACTTGTAAGTTCAAACTTTCTTAAAAGAATTTTTTATTTTACTGTGCTGCTAATTGCGAGTGCGCTATTTAATTATTTTTTTATCATCCTCGGCTACAAATGATTTTTTTTGTCTAAGTAAGACGTGAGCTGATTCTTCCAGGCCTAGCAGAATCCCTCTGTTTCAGCCCTCGTTTATAAAATCACTAGCTGCGCCCCGCGGTTTCACCCGCGTAGTGATGAAAAATGGTGATGATGATGATGAAAAGTAGCCTATGTCACTCTCTGGCTCTTGCTTGAACTATACCCATGCAAAAAATCAGGTCGTTCCGTTGCAGCGTGAAAGAGGAACAAACATCTATACATCCATACATACAAACTTTCGCGCTTATAATATTAGTAGGATGAATATTCATCAAGCACTAGAAATGAATTCTTCAGTAACACGGGATTGGAGTACATTTCTTCATACATTTCATCTTGATTTGCCTCCCCTAGACCAAAAGCTATACACCCGTGTATCTAGAATTCTAGATCGACCGTACATAAGAATTTAAGGTACCTACTTCGGAAATACTATTTCCATCAACTGTATGGGTAATATGATTTACTCTAGTTTCTAGTTGATCTGCTCTACAAAAATGATCAAAAATGTTATTTTAAAATCTGCTCCTCAATACAATGGCAGCAATAGGCTAGTTTTGGCACCAACGTGGAAAAATAATGTCGGCTCTTTTATATTTTCCTAAAGTTAAGTGTTTCGAATTTTAATGTGGATGTAATAATGATGGATTATTGTCTAGTGTGGGAAGCTCTTGACGAGGTGAAACATGTATTTTAAGAGACCCCACATGAAGGAAAACTTGCGTACTTTTGTCGTAGTATTTATATTCTCTTTGCTTTTGTCTTGCACTCACAGCTTGCAATTGGGCGTTTTTCAAAAAAGATGTACATTTGCGAATTTGGGGCGTCCAAAACTTTAACTATTTATTATAATTTTTGTATGTACCGTACATGAATAAACGGAGTTATTATTTCATGAGTACATATTTAAGTTACCAAATTAACTGTTAAGTGCAACCTAACACTCATTGATATTAATATATAACAAAAACAAACCGCAAAAAAGTGTCAAATCTGTATGTCCCATCGGCATTATTGAAACTTTCAAGTCTCAGAAAATATTCCACAAATTAAATAGCGCCACTGTTTTAGATTCTGTAGACGAATATTGAACTTGCCAATACGATTTAGAGCGAGATGTTGTCGTAATGGGTCTTAAAATAGCTCAAAATATTATATAATTGTTGTCCCAGGAATATGGCAAAACCGGAATTCCGGCAATAGTCACGGTGCATTTTTGATAGATAAACAAATTTTTACCATAAAATATGGTTATTTTTTGTTACTGGAAACGTTAATCTTGTGTGTGGTGTAGCCGCAATTTTGAAGCAAACGTCAGTGTAATCAAAATCAGTGACGAAAGCGGGCGCGTTACGTTGGTTCTAAAGTGGAGTTCCAGATAGCTACGGGATTTTATGAGGTATGTATAGTTTATCAAGGTATTTGCCGTTACACAAGCACATTTTTGTTTTTAAACTATTGTAAAACAAATCACAAGTAGCCATAAAATGAACACAACAGCTTGAATTATTGTTAGAAGTTTAGTTGATATGAATTCGTCACATCGCGTTCGTCACGTATTGTATAAACGGAATCATTTTGTGACAGACCGGAACTATTAGGCCGAGGCTACATTTGACAGATGAATAGTACTAAAGTAAATAATCTTATTATAAAAAAGTTTGAATATTATGTAGTTATGTACGTCTGTCACTGCTAATCTTTGGGACGGCTGAACCAATTTAGATTTTAAAAAAAAATACAGCGTTAGCAGCTTGGGGTGTACCTAGTATATAATTATCTTTGGGTGTACTAAGCCGAAAAGGGGTCATTATACCTATCATTATGAACAACTCATACTATGGAAACAAACCTGAAATCTGCTGTTCCATACATTATGTCGATGGTCATTGAACTTTTTCTTTGAAACAGCTGATTTTTTTGCGATTTAGGTATTAGCCCCGCAGTTATAGTTGTTCCTAATGATGAGGTACAATGACCTTTTTTCGGCTTCTTACATCCCAAGCTGTTAACCCTGTACATAGATTATGTTGAATAATATAATTTATATAATACTATTATTTACTTAGGTACTATAACTAGTACTAAATATCTTAGTGCTAAAATTCAAATCTTGCAATTAATTAACGTGAAAACTTGCGTATTTTGACGTGCATCTATTTTTTCATATATTGTAATACTAAAATTTGTTAGTCGGGCGGGGTACTTTCTGGTACTACTAATCTAATTTTTAAATTATTTCTCTAATTATTTCAATAAATATTTGGTTCATATATTTGATATTTCAACATATATTTGATTTGACATTTCAGTGACCATGGCCCTCACGGTAGCGGAAAGAGCTAAAAAATACCGAGAGAATTTAAAACGAAACCCTGAAAAGTTCGAAGAGCAACGGAAAAAGCAGTTAGAACGACTTAAAAAGAAACGAAAAAGAATTAATGACTTGACAGAAGAAGATATAATACTACTAATATAATACTAATAAATTAATTATACTACATAGTATAATTAATATATTATTATTAATTAATAACAATTAGTTTAATGCTAGTACCTACTTACCTTACCAAATCAATGTATGATAGATAGATGTTACTAAAAGTTCCTTCAGTGTAAACATAGCTTAGTTTTTTCCAATTAGTCACTTAGAATTCCAGATAGCCACTGTCACATATTTTTAGCTAGACAAAAACGAATCCTATTCAAGATATATGAAGTTATTTGTTAATATTTAAGTTTGCTTAAGTTACTGATGTCCTATATTTTTATTATTTGTTAGCTTTAAACGTTTAATGTCATTAGGTAAGTAGTAAATGTAATGTTTTTAAGTTCAAAAGTTCCTACTGTGACGATCTCGAAAGAAAAATGATTGCTACGCAATAATTACACTGATTTTTCTATGTGTTGAAATGCTGCTTCAAAGATTTTAAAGTTATTAAATGATTAATAAAAACAAATTAAGATAATTATTCATATTTTTCATTTTATTAAAAAAAAACTTTTGTGACTAACCGGAGCGAGTTCCTTTGAACACTTACGTAAAAATTAAGATTATCGCGATATTTTTCGTTATACTGATATATATTTGTAACTTTTACTTAAATAAAAGTATATTTTATCAAATAAGATAAGAAAATACAGCAAAATTTCAATTTCACAAAAATCAACTCCTGTTCGTCACGTGTACATCTTTTTTGAAAAACGCCCACTTGACCGTGACTTACTTTGCATGATTCTGACTTTATTGAGGTTATTTATTACCTTGGGAACCAAAGTATTATTCCGATCCGAAAGTAGAGGGAGAAAGCAAGAATCTATGGATCCGAAGGACACTGTATCCATGGTCACGAAATAATAAAACTTACTTCGTATCTCTTTTTTATTATTATCTATGTTATAGAGTTTTGGCGCCAACGTTGAAAAAACATGTCGGCTTGTGCTATTATTTTCCTAAACTTGTGTATTTTCGAGTGTTAATGTATATTAAATGGTGAATTATTATTCATTAAGTGCTCGTAAACGTGCTCGAGTGTGGGAAAGTGATATAACGAGGTGAAACGTGTCTTTTCGTGTTGTTTCCAAAACTCCATAGGAGCCTCTTGTAAAGTCCCCACCACTTTACAGGGGCATGAGTTTGACTTGACCGTGACTTACTTAACTTGACTCTGACTGTGACTATGACTTATTTGACGTGTTAAGACTATACAAAATAGATGAACATGCGGTATGGCCTTAAAAACTTTAGCCTGCCCGATGGGCGAATAATATTTTAAAAAAAAAACTATGTTTTATGGATGTCACTTTTCGTTCCTTTGGAAATATAGGGAGGCAATAATGTACGACACAGATAATGTACACCATGATATTGTACGGCATAATAATGCACAGCATGATAATTGGTGTACATGTACATGGAATATCATGTTGTACAATATCGTGTCGTGCATTATCATGCCGTACATTATCAGGTCGGCCCAATAATGCACACACAATAATGTACAGCATGATATTTGATGTACAAGTACACGAATTATCATGCTGTGCAATATTGTGGCGTACAATATTATGCCGTACATTATTGACACGATTCAATAATGCACACCCCAATATTGTACAGCACGATAATTGGTGTCCATAAAAATTCAAATCTGAAGCTTCCTTTAGACTTGGACATCGGACTCCACCTCGAGTGTATTAGGTAGAAATTAGTGACAGATCCGACACAGAGCACTCTGACTTGAGTATGTTAGGTTCGAAATGGGCCACAGAACCGACACAGAGCACCCCGACTCCATCTAGTCTTGTGGTCCCTACCCCTAGAGTGTATATAAAAAGCGCGGGAGCCAGAAGCTCTAGGGAGGTCCTGAGTGAGAGCGAGCCATACGAGACCGAGCGGAGCGAAGGGGGGAGGTGGCGAGCGAAGCGAGCCGGTGACCTCCGTAGTGAAGCGAAGGTCGAGTGTGGCGAAGCGATACTCAGGGGCGACCGCAAGAGCTTCTGGCGGGAGCCCACCTGGAGTCAGACTTGAGTTGGTTAGGTTCGAAATGAGTGACAGATCTAACACAGTTGTACTCCTCACTCCGCGTCACCATCAAAAAGTTTTGATGGTTCTCATATTTTTTATCTGTGACTATCTTACACTATCTTGTTCAAACGAAGCATGGAATCAACAGACGTCATAGACTCAACAGCCAATAAGAGCAGAGACATTTCAGGAATATTAGCCAATACGGGCGATGCCACCTTTTATCATGTTGTACATTATTGGTCGTACATTTTCGGCCCGTTTCGTCAAAACACGGCCCGTATTGCACGACATGATAATGTACGGCACAATAATGTACAGCCCGATAAAAGGTGGACTTTTCCCACGTACACGGATTATTGCCTGTACAATCCTGGCTGTGCATTCCTTGCCGTACTTAATAGACACGAGCCGATAATTGACGGCCAGTATTGTACGACATGGATTGTACAGCATGATATTCGATGTACATGTACACCAATTATCATGCTGTACATTATCATGCCGGGGAATGGGAGGCAATAATGTACGACACAGATAATGTACACCATGATATTGTACGGCATAATAATGCACAGCATGATAATTGGTGTACATGTACATGGAATATCATGTTGTACAATATCGTGTCGTGCATTATCATGCCGTACATTATCAGGTCGGCCCAATAATGCACACACAATAATGTACAGCATGATATTTGATGTACAAGTACACGAATTATCATGCTGTGCAATATTGTGGCGTACAATATTATGCCGTACATTATTGACACGATTCAATAATGCACACCCCAATATTGTACAGCACGATAATTGGTGTCCATAAAAATTCAAATCTGAAGCTTCCTTTAGACTTGGACATCGGACTCCACCTCGAGTGTATTAGGTAGAAATTAGTGACAGATCCGACACAGAGCACTCTGACTTGAGTATGTTAGGTTCGAAATGGGCCACAGAACCGACACAGAGCACCCCGACTCCATCTAGTCTTGTGGTCCCTACCCCTAGAGTGTATATAAAAAGCGCGGGAGCCAGAAGCTCTAGGGAGGTCCTGAGTGAGAGCGAGCCATACGAGACCGAGCGGAGCGAAGGGGGGAGGTGGCGAGCGAAGCGAGCCGGTGACCTCCGTAGTGAAGCGAAGGTCGAGTGTGGCGAAGCGATACTCAGGGGCGACCGCAAGAGCTTCTGGTGGGAGCCCACCTGGAGTCAGACTTGAGTTGGTTAGGTTCGAAATGAGTGACAGATCTAACACAGTTGTACTCCTCACTCCGCGTCACCATCAAAAAGTTTTGATGGTTCTCATATTTTTTATCTGTGACTATCTTACACTATCTTGTTCAAACGAAGCATGGAATCGACAGACGTCATAGACTCAACAGCCAATAAGAGCAGAGACATTTCAGGAATATTAGCCAATACGGGCGATGCCACCTTTTATCATGTTGTACATTATTGGTCGTACATTTTCGGCCCGTTTCGTCAAAACACGGCCCGTATTGCACGACATGATAATGTACAGCCCGATAAAAGGTGGACTTTTCCCACGTACACGGATTATTGCCTGTACAATCCTGGCTGTGCATTCCTTGCCGTACTTAATAGACACGAGCCGATAATTGACGGCCAGTATTGTACGACATGGATTGTACAGCATGATATTCGATGTACATGTACACCAATTATCATGCTGTACATTATCATGCCGGGGAATATCGTGTCGGCAAATATCATGTTGTACATTATAGACACCCGAAATATAATATTTATAACCTAACAATTTTGTGATTTGGTAAATTTGCTAATTTAATTTGTGATTGACAAGTACAATTTTATTTTAAAATAGTGAGTCGTTTACGTTTAATATTGCATCGTCGTAATATTTAGCAACAATGGCTGATTCGGTTAATATGTCGCTTGGTAAGCACAAGTTGTTATGATATCTGATTAATGAAAGGACGTCATTTTTGTAAAAATACAATTTTATTTACCCATTGCTTTACAAATGTTCGACTAGTAGCATCCTTGTTATCAGTAGAATTTTATCAAATGATTGCAAAACAATCATTGCAATCTTTTAAGTATTATTCACTCATGCAGTGACGTAGTTTCAAAAATAGATTTGTCCCACTCAATTGATATTGCGAGTCCTTTTATGCAGCAGTAAGTAATAGAAATGTTAAAATGTTATAGATGATATAATTAAAAAGAACCAACAAAATCGAGTAAGCAGAACTCGTGGAAGAGGTGGACGAATAAACAGAGGCCGCGGAAATGGTCGTGGTGGCGGCGGCGTCTTCAGAGGCCGCGGCCGCGGCCGCGGGCGGTCGCAGTCTCGACCCGAAACTCCAGCGCGCTCGCGATCCCGCGGGCCGCGCGGTCGATCACAGTCACGCTCCAGATCGCAGCCTCGGTCGCGCTCCCGTTCCCGCCAGCGCAGATCCAACTCTCGCGCTAGATCAGGTTCAAGGTCTCGCTCGCAACTAAGAGGCCGAGGCCTTACTCCTAAAGGCAGAGCCGGGTTAGAAGATCAGTCAGCTGGAATGCCTCCTCTTATGCGAGGCAGATTCAGGGGAAGAGGTATTGATAAATTTTATATTATCTATATTCTTTTTTATACATAAAAATATAGGATGTTATGGAGGTGGTTTTATAGCAACCGAAGACGGAGTTTTCAAATTTGGCTAGTCAGAGGCAGAAGAGAGATGTATTAAGGGCAAGTTAGTGAAAGAGTAATTGTCAGAAAGCATGTGGGAAGAGAGCATCCCCGCGCGACAAGCACAAAATTGTTCTGAACATTTGTTCGTACGTGACTTGACCGATTTGAGTATTTTTTTTTGTTTGCCTCAAAACAAAAAGAAAAACAAAGAAAATTTAGGCTCTTTTTTCCTGTGAAATTTGGACAGAACAAAGTTTTCGGTCAGCTAGTACAGTACTCTCTTGCTAAACTACCATCACAAAATCCCAACCATCGGCGGTACGGCATGCAATCCTGGGATATCGGGATCCCGCGTACATTTGGCTAATCTTGGTTGAAAATTTTGCAAGGTCCCGCTGGACTGGTGTGGATCATACGTGTTACTCTGCGCGTGGCGACGCGTGGAAACGATACCTATGGTTCGGGGTGCCTGTGTAGGGGAACGATGTGAGGTTGCCGGGGAGAGAATTTCCCTCTGACACCCTTTGTTTGTTTACTTAATTTTTAGGGTTCCATGCCCAAAGGGTAAAAATGGGATCCTATTATTACTAAGCCTACAATGTCTGTCTGTCCTACTTGTTAAAGGCTGTATCTTTCGCCCTGTAATAGATAGCCAGTTGAAATTTTCACGGAATATGTAATGTTACAGCGGATTAACTAAGAAACAATAAAAACGTAAAAAGAAACGGGGGTATGCCCCATACAATAGCACCGGGTTTTACGTACAATCTTAAAGCAACTAAATTCAAATATGTTCACTGTGTTACAGAAGTCAAGAAGCACTTTCACATTTCATTAGTGTCATTAGCATTTACTGTTTAAGTAGCAGAAAGGAATGGTTAAGATAAAATGAAACTACTTTAATTCTTGAAAAAATTTCAGGTGGAAATCAGAATCGTCTGCAGAGAGCAAATTCAGTTTCTTCATTATATGGAGGTGTACACAGCCGACTAGGTGTTGTGACTCGCCGGGGCGCTGCAAATGTACGTAGACCTCTTGCCATTGCTAAGAGAGGAATTTCGAAACGCGGACGAGGACTTTCTACAAGCAATAGATACAGCTCTGTGGGATTAAGATCAGATCAGATTCTCAAAGAACAAAGGCAAAACTTGATGTATCATGACAATGTTATACGGTCACAAACATTCAGAAGGTCTAGAAACAATTCCCTCAATGTTGCCACTGATATGACTGTGACTGTGAATAACGACTTTCTAAACAAAAAGCGCCGTAATAGTGTAGGAAGCGCCAACTATTTGAACAAACGAAGCCTAGCACAATTGAACAACCATTTTGGTGCTAATAACTTGAGGAGGGGACCTGGAAGTGTTAAGTCTATGGGGTCCAACCGATCTAATAGATCCAGCAGGTCTAATCGCTCAAATGCCTCTTATGGAAGCCAACGGTCCACCAGATCTAGAGGCAGGGGCAGAGGGAGAGGTGCAAACCGAGCCGTTGGCCGGAATTTTAACAACAAAAGTACTCTTAATGCAGACATACAAAAGCAAATTGCATATCTGCAAGGTAAGGGGTATGGCAGCCAGTCATCAACCAAAGCACCAGAGGGATTTGATGATTTCACACCCTTACCAGTTGCCACTACTCAGACCCTACATGAAAGATTTGGATTTTAATTTCTAGTATCTCATTGTGTTAAATTAGTTTGTGATTTTTCTTAGTTCATACAAGTGTAAATACCTACCACATAAGTAAAAAATTAAGAAAAATCAACGCTAATAAGAACCAAGGCTGCACTAAGAAATTTTCATCATGCTGTCCTGGTTTTTGTTAGCCCTACTGGCGTGGATTCAAAAAGCGCCGGAAGTATTAACATACTTCCGGATTAGTTGATTCAGGATTAGTTGTAACTTTAAGGTAGAGTCATAATGTAAATGTTTTTTTAAGAATTTCCTCTTTGGCAATGCCATAGTAATTGTACCTAGTTATAAGCAACCAAAAATTTTTGTATTTTTGTGTAAAATTGACTCATTTATAGTATAGACATTTTTAAGACCTAGTGATCCAAGCTAGGCCAATAATAATATTCTTATGCCTGCTCGTGTAGGTGAACGGTATTAAAGATCTTTTGACTAACATACTTTGCAGCTGTTAAAATAGTTATTACATTGTAATGTTAATACAGTATGCAAGTTGTTGTTGCTACTTTATTGAAAAATATTTTTTTTTTCTTTTATAATATTGTTTGAGCAAGCCTGAATAAGTAATTGATGAAGCTCATATAGTTTTGCCGAGCTACATGTTTTTTCGAACTGTTGAGCATTGTGAATGCATGTAGAGACATAACATACTTTTTCTAGTATTAAGGCTGATATGCAAGTATGTATATCATTTTCTATTGTTTCTAAAACTAATTGGTAAGCCTAAAGTAGTACTTACATAACTAATTAAAATTATCTCTTTCTTAATGTGCTTTATTATTATTTTTGCTTCACATAAAACCATAGTTTCAACTGAAATTTTAATTTTAAATTGAGGAGCTGAATGCCCACTATACATCAACAGCAAGACTAAGGATCAGAAACTGCTGGGCGGATCATGGAGAAATGCAGTGTTAAGGACTTACGAATTCACAAGTGACCTTGGTCTCATTGGTCTGACCTATGTAAACTCTGGGGTGACGTCTGGTAGAAGATACTTAGAACTGGGAGTCTGGGTACCCATGGTGCACTCTGATGTTGGACTGCACTTTTCTACTGTGGTATAGTTACTGGCAAATATCTTGAAAAAAAGCCTTGACTGTGCAATAGGCGATTTTTATGTCTGTGGCGATTGCAGGGGGTTGGAGATTTCGACGCGAGTCGCGCGTATGCCCACTACACTGCTTTTTCCTAAGTATTATACTGTCTGTGTTAATGCTTTGTGCATAAATCTGTCCCATTATAAACTGTTAAACTACCCTGGTTTCCACTGAGATAACGTGACATAGAAATGATAAATAAAAGTAGAATAATTAAATTTCTTACACATTTATTCAACTAGGTATATGTCTTACATTTTATACATTTTTGGCATCATTATCAGCGAGTCTGTAACTGAAACAAAAAATAGGTTACAATATGATATAAACAACTAGCACTTGAATAAATACTAGACAATATCTATTGTTCTTAGAGCCATTGTCAACTATTTCATTGATAGATAATGCTGACACACAAAACAATAGCTAGTAATTATATTGCAATAATTTAGTGATTGTGAGGCTTCAGGCTTCACCCCTGAGCTTAGCACTGAGGTGTGAGAGAGTTACGTAGGTGGGTCTTTAGACAGTTAAAGGACTCATTTAAATTTTGTTAAAAATTACAGTTACATGCGTTGACTGCACTCTATGCAAGGTTACACAGATTGGTAGTACCAAAGATTATATACTAGAGGTAGTACTAAGCCGAAAAGAGCTTATTATGAACAACTTTTACTACGAGACCAACCCTGAAATTGTGAAAAATAAAATTGTTCCATAGAAAAATGTCAAGCACATTCAACAAAATGTAGCTGATAAGTTTTTTCGCGATTTCAAAGTTAAAATAAGTTCATCCTACAGTGAAGATTTTTCATATTGATGACTACAATCAAACCTTTTGGCTTATTACCACTGCTGTGTAACCCTGTATTGAAGATATGAAAGCAAGGTAATTGCCCAGCATTCGCTTAGTAATGCATCAGTCGGCGTAGCAGCTGGATGAGAGTTGTGTCAGTATAACGTAGATCTATTCTATATTAAAAAAAACAGTACCTAACTCGTCTTGATATAAAATGTCATAGATGATCCCATAAGAGAAATTTACCCATATAATCTTAATTTCCACACAAAGGAGAGAATTAGTTTTGATATGGTTTGTCTACACATACTTTTAACAGGATAGATACATCAAGCACATTGTTGGTAATACATAGTTTTACTACATTTGCAAAATCAACAGCCTCCGAGAGTTTTTACAGTATACAATTAACAAAAATTATGGGTGTAATTTAGTATATTTTGTATTGACATCTGATGCCAAGACAACAGATATCGCATTGAATTGAATGGAGCAGAGCATTGATGCATCTTAGGCAGATTACATATTATTCTGTTAAAAGGTCTGTGTTATGGTTAATACACCTAAACTAAGGGCGCATCGGAATCACACCAACATCGCTAATGAAAACCAGCATGGCACGGCTGAAAGTTTCTTTGTGCCAGTGTTGGTTCTCATTAGCTTTTTTAGCTTTGATTCAGAACACGACTTAAGCGCAAGGAATACTTACAATTTTCTCCAAGAATGTTACTCAATATCAGTCCATTGAATGAATGTACTTGGTCACCAGGTACAGCGCCCTTCTCGTCTGATCTCTTGAAGGTCCAGCCAAGGTGTTGTCCACAATGAGGGCATGTACAGATACGCCATTTGTAACCTGGAAACCATGAATCTGCGCCTTGACTCTGTTGGTTAAGAAATAAATAGAGAATCAATCAAATGTTCAACTAAAATCTTACATCAGAAAACTAACAAAGTGATCAGAAATTACAGTTTATTCTACATACTTTTTATTACAATGTTATTGCAGATGTAGGGCATTTTTTTTTTATTCAGTTGTAGTTTAATATGTAGTTTTTAATAATCAATGTTGATTTTTAAACTTACTAATCCTATGTTGTCACATCCAGCCATTTCTGTGGTAACAATTTCAAACTTTACTCCAAATGGGTTCACTAAAGTTTGAACTGTGACATTCTGTTTACCAAATAGATTCTGCTTTTCTATTTTCCTTGCACCAGGGCTCAGTTTACTGAATAAGTAATTGGAATCTGCAACATCAGCACCACATTTGCGGCATAAGATCAGCTCTGAAAGTACCAATAAAACATGTAAATATTAGAAATGTGTAGTAAATTAATAGTTCTTTAAATATGTTTTTTTTTCAATGTATAGCCCTGGAAAAGGAAAATTAAGAAAAGTCGGCCAACACTGGACAACCGGCCAGGCAAATCATGACGGCATAAAAGAGCGTCATATCGTTTGCCGTCACTGCATATGAGGAGGCAGTTTTACTGCCAAGGCGCACCAAAACGCGTACGTAGATGTTTCACATCAAAATATATAGAAAGCCGGTGAGTCAGTTCTTCGGCTCGTAACAATACAATGTACTTATTTACCTTCTCCTCTACTTTCTGGGCTTGAAATGTCGTCAGCGTAGGTGTAAAAATTACGTGAAGTAATCAAACTGTGTGCCAAAAACAAGAAGAAGAAACAAATCATGCCTTTCACTAATATAAATTCACTGTTTCGTTATGACAAGTATTTTGTATGTTTTTTAAATCTAGAATTAAATTATATGTGGTGGTTTTTAACTTTAAATGTTACCATCACAGACCATTAAGGAAAAAATTATGAAAAACAAAATTTTACGAACAACAAACAAAAACAAAGAAGTTTAATGATTGATTTGACATTACCATTTTTTTTTGTTAATTTTTTCATGACCATGGGTACATAGTCCTTTACTCGTAATACAAGTTACAAGTTTACATATTAATATAGCGTCAAAGTCAAGCAATGTAAGTCACGGTCAAGTCAAACTCATGCCCCAGTAAAGTGGTGGAGACTTTACAAGAGGCTTCTATGGAGTTTTGGAAACAACACGAAAAGACATGTTTCACATCGTCATATCACTCGGCAACACTCGAGCACGTTTACTAAATAATAATTCACTATTTAAGATGAGTTGGGTCCATGGTTGTTTATTGTTGTGCACAATGGTTTTGCACTAAGCAAGTTCGGTCGGACGTAACCTCAGAACGCAACCCTACCTTAAAATAAATGCGAAAATTGACAAAGTAGTGTTTGACCTATGGTTTGACAGTCACAGTCAAAAACAATTGTGTCTTTTGTCTCTGTTTATTATTTATAGGAAAAAAGAGAGGGTTGCTCATGTTTTGATTTTCATAATCGAAAAATCTTAATTGTTCCCAATGCATTGTAATAATAACGTCGGACTGTAGAAAATTGTGAAAAAAAACCATATTAAACCAGTTAGCGACCTAAAGATCTAATGGGCAACTATGTCTTTCTTCAAAAACGTAGCCTCGGGCTTTAATAATCGGAGTCGTGATACAATTCTCAAGGAAGCCTTGATAAACAATCTATCCGAAAGCGTAAAAGATATTCAATACAACAACCAGTTCGAAGAGAATTTCCACAGCGTACTTGGATCTACAGACTCCACCAATACACTATGCATGGCTTTGGAAGCAGTGTTTCTTCATGGCCTAAAAGACACACTGTTAAGGAAAGCTAAGAATGTTCTTGCTGGAGATTCCGATGTCCAGCCACAACCGAACTTTTGGCCTCTCGTATTGGTATTGTCACATAGACAAAATATTGATCAAATATCATCCCTTCCACAAATAAATAGCGAAATAGGTCAGTGTCGAGCTTGGCTACGAATTGCTCTCAATGAATGTTTGCTTTCTTCATATATGTCCACTCTTCTTAAAAACATTTCGGCTGTGAAACCATTCTACAACAAATCAGCTTTTGTTTGTGACTCTGAAATACTGGAAGTGGCACAGAAACTTGTCGAGGGTATAGAGACATGTATCCAGTTCAATTTGCCCACAAATTCGAGTTTGCTGAACTACTGGCCAGAGCAAGTGTTGATGCTGGCGGGAATTTGGGTTCCCAGGGTAAGAAACGCTCCAATAAGCACAGCTCTGGATGTGGCTAGTACACTAACTGATGAGAATGTAAAACCTAAACTAGCTTCAACACCAACGCACACATCTAACTTCACAGGCTTGGGTCGAGTGGATCTAAATGAAGATGATGCTTTGGACTACATTCTTTCAAAGGACTCCAAAGAGATCACAGCCAAAAAGTCAAGTACTGATGAAAAGAAAAATGTCTTCAAAGAAGAGGAAATGAAAAAAATACAGATAGACTCAAAAAAATCTGCTCCTTTACAAATTGATAAACCATCAACAAGCCAGACAGACAAGGATATTGCTACATTATCCCCATCATCAGTGAACTCTGGAGATTTTGTTGCTCCTACTGAAGTCTTTGTAACGGGCAACTCTCTCAGTGGAAAGGGCTGGTCTAATGAAACCAACGATGAAATGAATGCATCCTTCCATTCCAATTCATCTCATGGCAGCAGTATGATCAAAACTCCTGAAATAAAAAGCCTTTCATCTTTAATTGACAACTCTGCAAATTATGGTGGGGATACATACACAAATACCCCTAATTTGAGAGATATCATGAAAGACATTCACAAGGAACTGAAGCTAACTGACAGTTACACTGAAATCTGTGATCCTCAGGTAGACCCTGGAACTCCTGAAGATCCAACATTACAGGGTCTTGATTTTGAGGTGATTCCTAGTTCTAGCACTGGTTCCTTTTCAGTTACAGAGTTACAGAAGATGATCCAGCAGCTAGGCATATTGTCTAGAGAACAAGGGCTCGATCATCAGAACTACAGATGTAAAGGCTGCCAAGATTTGTTAGGCAGCACCATTTCAAAAGCAAAAGTATGTGGGTTCACGGGAGAGTATTATTGCTCTAACTGCATGGACCCAAACGTATTCATAATACCTGCGCGAGTTGTCCATAACTGGGACTTCAAAAGGTATGCAGTATCGAAGAAATCTGCTATATTCTTATTGGAGTTTCAACATCATCCATCAATAAACATGAAAAAGTTGAACCCAAAGATTTACTGTGGCGTTTCAGACATGGCACATTTGCAGGAGTTGAGGATACAGCTGAATTTTTTGAAGGCGTACATCTTCCAATGTAGGGAGCCAGTAATTGAAGAGCTGCAGAAGAGAGTGTGGCCAAGAGAGTACTTGTATGATCACGTACATCTGTACACTATAGCAGATTTAGCACAAATACCGAATGGATCTTTGATGCTACAGTTAGAGAAGGTTGTAAACTTTGCAAAGTCCCATGTAATGGATTGCTGGTTGTGCAGCCAGAAGGGTTTTATCTGTGAGGTTTGCCGTGACCCGAAGATTTTATACCCATTCGAGACAAGCATGACATATCGATGTGATGATTGTTCTAGTGTGTTCCACTCTAAATGCCTCAACCCGTCCACTCCCTGTCCCAAATGTAAAAGGAAGCAGAATCGCACAATTGATGGAACCTTAGTCGATGCTGTTTATGCTCATTTCAATAAGTAGACATTATACTTTGGATTTTTAGGAACCTACTAAATTTGCATTTTCTAGTTCGTCAAAAATAATTATTAGGATTATAATTGAAAAGTAATATATTCTAAGAAATTATAGTAGATTAATTTTTTTTATTTTTCCTAATATTGTTAATCATAGTCTATTGTAAGATTCCAAAGTATCTTCTAATGTTAACAAGCTTATGAATATAAACTAGAATGTATATTGTATAGGATATATCTTGTGGCAGTTATGTGATATAAATTTTATTTTCGTACCTACTACATGTCTGTAATTTCGATTGAAGCTTGATATGATATATTTTTATATATCTCTAGTTTCTACTAGTTGCCTATCATTTAGTGTAGCAGTGCAAAACTTTGTTAATTTAAGTTAGGATTTATCATATCAAATATTAAACCCCAATAAATAAACTAAGCAATCAGTTGTGGTATTTTATCATTTACAGTTTCTGATGTGCCAATTTGACAAAGAACTGAACAACGCCGTTATGAAATGAGAAACGCATTAGATAACAATAAACATGCTTTATTAATGTACTGTACTGTATGAAGTACTTTAATACATGCATAGAAACATTCCACTTATTGCTATTAAATATTATAATTTATTATATTACACCTTATGTAATAAACAATTATACTTAATTATTATCTATTTGAATCTTGATTTAAAATTTCACTCAAATAAGTTGCAGCATCCTGTTTTTTATTTTGAATTTTATTCCTCCCATATTTATTTGTTTTAGTTTGACCTTCCGTGTAAGTATCATCTAAGGAGTATTCCTCAAAATATTGATTGAGAAGTTTCTCAGGTTCATCCTGTTTGTTTTTCGACTTTTTCTTAGGTTGATAACTGAGCGCCTCCTTGTCGAAGTCTAATGGTACAATGCCAAGGTCACCGCTGTAGCGATTCTTGGCCACTTGCAGGTATTTCTTGCCACGTACTGCTGTCAGGCGTTTATCCTGAAATCATGGAGATTCAACCATACAGTAGCACATTTATTTAAAGAGTTAGTTACTATGACTGACATCTCAGTGTATTATCAAGCTAGGGAGGCAGTGGGCCAGACATCTCGCAGAACCAATAAATTGAGGTAGTCATGTTAGAGTGGAGACCACGAATCGGCAAACAGAGTAGAACGCCTTGTGACTTGATGGAGTGAAGATATATAAGTCAAGCAGCGAAAAGCTGAAGACCACATTGAGTCGAATGCTTGGAATAGGTTGGTTGATGCCCAGCAGTAAGGCTGATTATGATGTACTGATACCATAACAGATTCAGATGAAATTTTGTATTGAAATCAGACTAGGTTCTTTTTGCCCGACTGCGTAGAAAGAGGGTAATGTTTTTTGGGTATGTTTGTCTTTTTGTATATTACCTCCTGTAGCCTAAATATCTTGACAGATTTTTAAGTGTGAGGTGTCGTTAGTTAGGTCATGACAACATTTTGCAGTTGGGGTTTTTTTTCTTTCAATATTATTATTTGTTTTTATGAAATGATAATTACCAATTTAAAAACCAACTTCACGCAAGGTAATATACAAAATTTCGGTTACTTGGACGACTTAATATTGTCATCAAAGTAACCGAATTTTCCAGTTATTTTGATTTAACAGCAAAACTACAGAACTGATTTTGACGAAATTGCTATAAGGGCAACGTGAAAGTATATCCTTTCAATAAAAAAATAAATTATTATTCATACGAGTAAATAAAGGAGTACTGAGGTAACAAAAATAAAATAAAACTGAATTGAGAACCCACGCTTCCCTCCTTTTTTGAAGTCGGTTTAAAAAAGGGAAAATTTGCAAGACTAAGTAGCATTGGACAAACCTGTATGATAAGGACATTGTCAGCTTCCTGCGAAGCCTTGGCACTGCCGAATATTGAACTTGTGGACAAATCTTCCGACTCCCGTTCCTGTAAAAAATGCAACAAAATAGAAGCTGCCATAATATTGAGAGGGTCTAGTTTGCAATCAAGTTTCTTATCTTTTGTTTTGTATCTAGTCTATACTGTGTCAGTAGGTTATCTTATCCAAAAACGTCACGGCGCTGCGTACAGGCAAGTACGGCGCTTGCATTGATTGTATGTACCTACTCATCAATGATTGCATAAACACACCATAACAATGGACCCGATGTTGCAACAATACTATGCCAAGATTCATTTATAGTTAGTTACCAATTATGATTAATACATATTATAAATGCGAAAGTGTGTAAATGTGTACATATGTTCATATCGCAGAAAAGAGAAGTAAATAGAACGGAAATGAGAAGGAAAATCTGTCGCCAGGCATTATGACAGAACCTTGATTGAACATTCTTGTTTATGTCAACGCGTCGAACTCAGCATCCAAAGAACTTGGACCTTACCTTTTAGGGTTAGGTCTCAAAGTTCTTTGTTCGCATCACAGTTGCTAGCTGAATTCTAATGACTGACGTTTCGTTTATATGGGTGCAACTGGCTACAACAAATTTCTTACAAAAATGCCTTGACAGCCGTTCTAATTTTAACAAAAAAAAACTTTTCTGTGGTTCATACCTAAGATCAGATAAATAAGGGAGATATGGTAAGGTGGCGTGTGCGAACGCATCTGGCCTAAATCAGGCTTGATTACCTTTAGTCGAACTCACCCAGCAGACGACCTTGTCGCCTTTTTTTGCACATGGACTATAATAGTTACTCGTGTCGCTAGAAGTTTCTCAGTGAAACTAAAAAAATTGAAAGTGAGCCGTACTTACAGTTCATGCTTTCTTAAAAGAAACCAATTCAGATGCGACTTGAAGACATCCAGATTGCAACTGTCGGGGGACACCCTCAGGTAGTGCTTTCCACAGTCTAGCGGTTTGTACCTATTACTTTCATTGGCATGGTTGGGGCCTTACGTTTCCATGTTTTAAGCGATTCTGTGTAAGTGATGCGAAAAGTTGTGCGACCGCAAACCGTATCTCGGCGCGTAAAGGTTCACGTTCGCGTGATTTTTCGCAATGCGCTGTTTCGAGCCCGCGTTAAGTAGTAGTCGTATTGCCCCTGTACATACCTTCCTCGGATGCATGACGAGAGTTACGTGGCAGTGCCTTGCAGTAGCGAAGGTCCTAAAGGCGGCGATGACGGCGTCCTGGCGCTGGTAGCGGTCACCCTCGCGCTCCTCGCCCAGTCCCAGCATGAACTGCACGTTGTCGACCACCACGTGGGCGATGTCGTGCATATACCGCGCGTGTTCCACTGCCTGAAGACCAACCATCATCATGTTTATAATCATTTAGCTGTACTTTAATTAAACTAATCTATACTAATATTATAAAGAGGAAAGATTTGATTGATTGTTTGTTTGCATTGAATAGGCTCTGAAACTACTGAACCGATTTGAAAAATTCGTTCACTTTTGGGAAGCTTCACTATACCCGGGTGACATAGGCTATAATTATATTTTCAACAAAAAAATTAGGGACCTTACTAAAACTCCAATAATGTAACCCAAGGTGTAAAAAATAAGACTTACACCCGTGCGAAGTCGGCATGCGTTGCTAGTTATCAATAAATAATAAATAACTAAGCAAAGCTTGTACTATGATTGCCAGAGACTGATATACATACATAATATATTTTTAAATATATACTTAAATAGATATTAACACCCAGATATAGAACAAACACAAATGTTCATCGCATGAATGTTTGTCCTAGGTGGGAATCGAACCCAAGAGCAGTTTGTTACGATATGAAAAAGGTACTGACTCACTCAAAACAGATTTTGTATGACTGTTCAGTAAGAGTTCACTACGAGTTACTATTCAGAATCTGCCGGTGTTAGGCCATCACAGACTTTGGAGAGGTGGTGCTCGAGCGGTACTCCCGTGAAATGCTCCAGCATTGTGCGGGCCAGACGGAAATTGCTGATCATAATTCAAGTGATCATTATAGGCTTTTAGACTCCTTCTCAAAAGATCTATGTAACGTCAGAAGTGTTTGGAGCATTTATGTTAGAGCATCTGAATAGAAGAGTATGGGATCGCACTGCTGCGACCGCACCTTTGGAAAATGAGGCCTTGGTGGTGGTTTTTGTGAACCGGGAGTAATTAATATGGTAGTTTTAACTTACTACTTTTTGCCAGCACAAATTTTACTAAATCGGTAACTAGTACTTACCTCCCTCAGAAATAAATGGAAGTGTTATCAAGGGCGGTTCCAGAGGGGGGGCTGTCATGGGGTCATGACCCTCCGTGGGCTGGGTCCACGACTCTTAGGTGGACCACTAAATAATATAAACATTAATTAAATTAAATTATAACTTCTTGTGACTTGACCATGACTATGTGACCCCCCGCTGGCACCAAAGCTGGATCCGCCCTTGAGTATTCATCATCATCATCATTTCAGCCATAGGACGTCCACCGCTGGACATAGGCATCGATCTCCAAAAGGGCCGGTTGGAAGCGGCCTGCATCCAGCGTTTCCCTGCGGTCTCTTTTAGGTCGTCTGTCCATCTTGTCCATCTGCGCTTACCAGTCCGTGGTCTCCATTCCAGAACCTTATTCCTTATTTTATTCGGCCATCCGTTCTGCGTGATATGTGGCCTGCCCACTGCCACTTCAACTTGCTAATCCGGTGGGCTATGTCGGTGACTTTCGTTCGTCTACGGATCTCCTTTTCTGATTCGATCTTGTAGAGAAACCCCGAGCATAGCCCTCTCCATAGCTCGTTGTGCGACTTTGAGCTTGCTTATGAGGCCCATAGTGAGAGACCACATTTCAGTGCCCTTGAGTGTTATACATACAGTTTCCCCTTTAGCCCTTACACCCCCTGGTCATCCATTTGATGATTTTTGACCATATCGTTTGCAGTTGTGTACCCGCTCAAGATTGAAGTGATCGTTTGTAAAACTAGTAAGAATATGTTAGTGTGTGCAATACGTGTTTACCTCGCCCCATTTAGTTTTTGGCAGACTTTTTTCAGTACTAGCTTGAGTTTATGGCAAATCCAAACTATATATGATCATACGACTATACCTCCATAACGACTTTGATAGGCTGCTGTCCGTGGAAGGCCAGGTAGTAGACGGGCAACTTCTGGAAGTCGTCTGCGTACTTGTTGAAGTCGTCCAGGTGCTGCTCGAGGGGCACTCCCGCATACTGCTGCAGCATCGTGCGAGCTAGACGGGAGTTGCGGATCTCGAAGCTGCCCCATAGTGTGTTCACCTGGAACAAGTTGCTGTATCAATTTCTTGGTATTGATAGATGAATCCAAGACAATCCTCATCCAATATCCTATTCACCTACAAAAAAAGTGTACATGTTTCTGCTATAAAATAGTTCTGTGTGCTTTCGCTCGAACCCATAGAAAAAGGAAGTAGACCAGCCCTCTTCCCTATTCTGTGCTTGAACCACAGTTGAGATAACAATAACTCTACAAGGTCCTTCAGTCCATCTCGCTCTTCCTCGGTGTCATTCAGCTCCATCTGGCGCACAAGGCACAAGAGTGTTACAACATTCACCTTCGCTTGACGCCGCGCTTGGTTTAATTCTTCAGTACAGTCTGTATAGGTGTCGGTCCAAGATTTTTAATACTAGTTTTTTTTTAATATTTTATTTAGGAAAACTAGCTCACATTGTTGTGTTCCACATTTAATTGGTAGGTGTTTATTATAAAATGGGTCTGATTTGTCTCTGATACACCAGCAACTCTACTTGCAATATGTTGATATTTGATACTTACTCCTTGTTGCGCTAAGTCAAGTGATATCTCTGCACAGAATGTTGTCTTCCCGCAGCCCGTGGGACCAGTCAATACAGTTAACTCTCCGCGGCGATGTCCGCCCAGTAGCTTCGTGAGGGCTGGAAAACGACGCCACTTTATACCGCGCACCTAGGAGTATAGCAAAATATTAATATCCGAGTCATCATGTGCCACCGATCTTTCATCAAATAGTATGTCGGCAAATGATGTTATCGCAAAATATCATGATTAAATCCAGAAAATAACAAGGTAGACATCATCATTGAGGTTCATGTTCAGTAGATGTGTTAATACAATCTTAAAAGTTTGGCAACATATTTTTGATGCCTCTGGTTTCACAGATATCTATAGGCGACGGTGACGGCTTACCATCAGGCAACCTGCCTGCCACATATAGCATAAAAATAAGACCTAGGACGAACTACTACTGTCAAAGTAATTTTTATTTAATTTTGAAGAAGTTTGCACATATGGAGATAGAAACAAGTTTTGATGTCTCGCCTGCCTTGTGGAGACCGGAGACATTACTGGAAGATTCCTGATCTCTCCCCCAGGAGTCCACCAGCTAAAGGATTTATCTTGTCGATAGCGATTTGGTCTAGGCTTCCAGTATGATCTCACCTTATCAACATTAGTAAGCTCTGCATATACGTCGTCCCTCAAAGAGGCGAATGTCGTGATGGAGCGATGCGCCGCAGGCTTGGCTTCCGCCACCAAGGTTTTTAGCGAAAAATCAGCTGCAGCCGCCTCTGTAGCAGTTACCAGGCCATCTGTGGGCCTGAGTAATGTTTTTTACAACACATTTGCTCAAAAAGTGCACTTACGAAGCCTGTATACATCGTTCGAAAGTTAAACATTACGGATCATACAACGGAGCGTGCGGAAATGAATTTGTCCGCACGCTTAGATGTATAGCACCGTGCGTGTGATTTATGGTATTTTTTTAATTTCCATCATAATTACATAAGAATTCCACAAAAGAGTTTCATATTACGAGAATAAATAAGCTGAATGATCAAACCTCCTTGGAAGCGCTTTTGCTCAATACGTTTGTCTCAGTTTAATACTAAAGAGAAAATGAGACGAAAGATGTAGTTCTAATTTTCACCACGTGATAGTGGCGCTATTTGCATGTTCGCGCCATTTTCTTATTATATTATAGAAACTATTGTTGTGACTGATATTAAGTTATAAACAAAAATTGTTTCATTTGTAGCCTTTTTTTCTCGCAAATGTGTTGTAAAACGTTGTATGGCACACGTGCGGATTGGTTATTACAAACTCGTGACTATGGTAAGCCCTCGACTTCGTCTCGGGCTTACATTCGTCTACTCGTTTGTTATAACCAACTTTCCGCACTTGTATCATAAATAACTATTTTTGTAAAACTAGGATTTCTACAATTTTTTTTACTGATATTTGGAGTGAATGTATGGGGAAAAGTGTATGTCAAGGCAGTCCTAACTATCTGCAGGGCTATATTTTTACTTAGTCGGCTCCCGAAGTAATTGTTTGGTGTGGGTGGGGTAAAAATATGGGTGAATGGAAAAATGAAGAAGGAAGAATGAGAATGAAAGGGAACATGATAGGCTGCTAATGATGAAGATTGGGCTACGCTCACCTGACAAATCGGCATCTTTGTTCACCCAGCTTTTCCGCCACAGACCGCATGTTGTCCCAATCTCCCCATAGACATAATCTTTGGTATGCTTCCAGTGTCGGCAGTACTATGGGAGGTAGGCTACAATTGCTCAGCCAAACCAATGTTCCTGTAAGATTAACGTATAAGCATGTCCATTAAGCGATCCAGTGTTATACCTTTTCTAGGAAAAGTCGGGAAATTTATCTTTGGTATTTTGTCACTATCGTAAATTGAATTGAACTGGGTAGGGTTTTGTGATCATATAGCTATGAATGGAATAAAAAATATGAATGGTTACATATTAGCAGCATCCCAGGGTTTTGTCTGTAGTTATAATATTCCCAGATTTTACATGTAAAATATCGCATTTCTATCCTAATACCACCCACTATTCAACTGTATAGTTGTGGAATAATAACAAGTAGAGAGAACAATTAAGTTACTCGTGGTTGGTGGCCAAGAACGGACGTAATATGCTATTAAAAAAGCTGCCCGTCACGGGACACCCGGCAGATGTGAAAAATGACGGCATAAGAGAGCGTAATAATGTTTGCTGTCACGGCACACAAGTAGGTTTTAATGCCAAGGAGCGCCAATAAAGAATCGAATAAAAGTCAAGCCACTTCACTGATATCATAAAATTTCAAAAACTACTTGACCAGCATCCTAGATGCTGAAATTTGGCAGGTAGATTCCTTATTGGGTGTAGACATCTGGTAAGAAGAAGTAAGGATTTTATGACAGGGTATGATGAAAGGTGGTTGAAAGATTGAAGAAAGTCTATTCACACAAATTCACAGGCAATAGTAAGTAGAAAGCATAGACTGTATTTAAAAATGTACACACCTGGAACTTTTTGTGCCGCCAAATTCAACACATCTTGTATACTAGGTACAAGTACGGCTTGATCACTGCGGCTTACTTTTGGAACTTTGCAATAGAAAAGCCCCGCCATATGGAGTCCATGACTTTCCACCTCATCTTCTTTACCCGCTTGGAGTTTACGGTACCCCACTACTTTGTCTAAGGAGTTTTTGAGAGGGAAGTATAATACTGTGTGGTCTTGTGATACTCTCACTTCTGATAGTGTTTTGTGAGAATCGTGATGGAACTGAAAAATATTTGCATTTACAATTGTTAGAATTAGGTACTAAGTATGACATTGACTACTAAAACTACTGGACAACCAGTATAGCGTAGTGGGAGCGCTTCTGCCTTTAGAGCAGGCCAGGAGATCCTGAATAAAATTACCAGCTGAACAGATGTATAAAAATATAATAATAATATTTCATACTCATAGCTCGACTAGGATTCTCTTTATAGGGGATGCGATGGAACACACACACAAAGACACGGACCTTACCCAGACTATTCTAACATATGCTTGGCTGGGAATTAACCCCAAATCCTACAGCTCATGAATGTTTGAATGATGAATTTAAATATGAATTTTGCAGCTGGGTATTAGTTATATGTATCTTTGTCTGTGTGTACTATTACAGAACAAAATGTAGCATTTATGATGCTGAAATATTTAGAAATCAACTCAGCCAATCAATTGCAAGTTTTCACTGTTTTAGATAGACCAACTCTTTATTGATACACCATAAATTACATACAGGCGATAGAACAGCTAAAAACTAGTGCAATAATCAGCGGCGTATTTATTGGCTAACTATCTTATGTGGTGGGATATTCCAGGGTTGTGTTCGTAAGTAGTCGCTCGACGAAGCTCGCCAAAATATTACACATTCTAAAACCCTGGGCAATCACCTGCTAATTGATCATAGCCATTCATAAAACATCGCACTGATCATCCCATGAAATGAATGTGAATGGTGGATGAATGGCACCCTGGCATTTCATTTGACAATTTTAACAGTTGACTCTCAAAGACGCTGGTACATGTTTGTCAAATCAATCATTATAGCAAAAGCTGTGCAGTGCTGTTCAAAAACTTCCGACATCATTCCTTGGGGCATCGCTCTATGTTTTACGAACGTAGCCTCGGCCCTACAATATTACTTTGCTCACCTGTCACTCTCATTTGGATTGAGAATGTGAAACTAGACAGAAACAAAATCGCATCCACAAGAATTGCCAGCTAGCACATCTCTAACTGCTGGGAATAAAAGGCATCATGGCATTGTACCGTTCATTCCTGTAATGTGCAAGCTTCATTCATGTGTTCTGAAATCTCACATGTTGCACAGTCAATAATATTTTTTTAGGTAATTAGATACTCACTGGAAATTCAAACAGCTTAAATAAATCTATTTGCTTCGTCTCATTTAAATTAGATATAGAGGTTGTTCCTTCGATTATGCTTTGCCATTCTGTATTAAACTGTTTAGTAGTTTTTTCGCTTTTTTCTATGAGTTCTTTGACTGTAGATTCTACTTTCGCTTTTTTTATTAGCCTTTCGAGTATACTCCAATCTCCGTGGACATTGCATTTTGGACACAAGAAATAACCTTTAAAGTAAAACGTAATTATATTATGATATGCACTGCACTAAAAGCGAATAATTAATAAATACAACTCGCTAAACCACTTCGAAAGTAGAAAGAAAGTAAGAATTACATATAATTTGTAGTAGAAAATTATGATGTAAACAACGATCTTCTAGATCTTTGGGTGTGAAGTTATAGTTTGTAACAATACATACCGGTAGTTTTGTTTACATATACTTTACTCTCTGGCTTTTCTTCTGAAGAGCATATTGAACACTTCGTAGTGAGAGATGTGAACCCATCTTGCACGGCAAAACCTTTTTGTCTCAACAGCTTACGAATTTCGGTAACTGTTATCTTCGGTATATCATCGAGTCCTAAACTGTGTATTTTTCTTTGAGTACATGGACAACTATAAATACTTATAAGCGGTTTTAATGATAGATGCTTTTTCAATCGCATAGATATAAACATTTTACGAGTTATTTAAAGCAGATGTAAATTGTAAACAAAAACATAACCCCAAAAAATCAAAACAAGTTAACGTCACGGAACTTGTGACATTGACAGAATACGTTCAGAGGATACGTTTGCACGTACATTTGCCATTGACCTTTGCGGAGTATATTACTCATGAATTATACACGTGATATTATATATACGTGATATTACTCATAATCACGTATTATGACACTTAGTTTAAGATATTACTAGACCACATAGATTCAGTATTTCTCCCTCTACGCTAGACCATGTTTTTTTTATTTTTATATTCGCCCCCGTCGGGCAGGCTAAAGCCTTTAAGGCCATACCGCCTGTTCATCTGTTTTTTATAGTCTTAACAGCGTCAAACAAGTCATAGTCACAGTCAGAGTCACACTAAGTAAGTTACGGTCAAGTCAAACTCATGTAAAGTGGTGGGGACTTTACAAGAGGCTCCTATGGAGTTTTGGAAACAACACGAACACAGAGACACGTTTCACCTCGTTATATCACTTGCCCACACTCGAGCACGTTTACGAGCACTTAATGAATAATAATTAACCATTTAATACACAAGTTTAGGAAATGAATAGCACAAGCCATGTTTTTTCAACGTTGGCGCCAAAACTCCTAGACCATGGATGCACGTACACCACAGAAAAGAGAAGTAGATAGAACGGAAAAGAGAAGGAACATCTGTTACCACGCATACGAGTGAACATTCTTATTTACGTCAACGCGTCGAACTCTGTATCACAATTCTCATTGGGTTTTTAGTAAGCCTATAAAGTTATCTGCCATATATTTTAAAATATGCCTTAACTACTAAATAACAGGCCACATCGCTTGATGAACCGATAACCGATAGGGAAGAAAGGTTCTTGAGTGGAGACTACGAACCGGAAGACGCAGCGTAGATAGGCCTACCACTAGATGGATCGACAATATCAAGAGAGTCACGGGCATATAGCAGGCTGTCGTTCAGTGTGCTGTTCTAAGGAGGAGGCCTATGTTCAGCAGTAGATGTCTACTGGCCGATGATGATGACCCAGATATGACCAAATTAAAAACTATCCCATGTTCTACCAGTCCTTATAATATTTCGTAGTATTTACAAATAACAATGGATTCTTAACAAAACACGTTTTCTCATGATGCAACGATACAACCACAAAGTCCTCAAGTTAAATTAGATTTATAGATCATGATTTACTTAAAATAATTACTAATAAACTTAGTACTTACAAAACTTTATACTTAATGTTATATGGAATTTCTTTCTACAGGAGGTAGACCTAACTAAAATCTTAAAACTAGAATAAAAAAGGTTTTTTATTTACTATTTCATGATTTTCTAGATTCTTTTACATACTAAAATAAATACATGATGAAGTAGGTATATTTTCCTAAAAATATGTCTATGTTTCACTTCAAGCTACTATACAGGGGGAAAAAAACATTATTTATATTATTCAGGGTTACACGGAAAGGATTTGCTTTAGCTTTTCAGTGGAACTATTTGCTTATATTTATTTCGTCATTTTAGGGTTGGTCCTATAGTAAAAGTTGTCAATAGAGGTGAGTAGGAGCCCCTTTCGGCTTAGTACATCTTTTCCGTGTAACCCTGTATTGAAAACGAAATATAAATAAGACATGATCTTTCGAGCTCGTTACAATTTGTTGGAGAAAGAGACTGATGGAGGTGTACCGCAACCTCTAATAGTATTCCTAATTCAGCGCAATTTAAACTATCAATAAATAGTCTATATTTAAAATGTACATTTCATTTTGTTCCAATGGTAAATACAGGTATCATTTTATGTAATAAGTTTTGCTTGGTTTGAATATTTATGAAAAATAACCTTTGTTTACAACTGAGTTGTTAAGCTGAGTTGGGACTGGCTTGGGACAGAACATATTTTGTTTGTTTTTCACTCGTAATTTTTATGTATCTTTTGTTTCTCTTATAAACAAATAATTTTCTTTCTTTCTTCCTTAATATTTTTAGTTATTGTATGATAGATTGAAATAAGACTGCTAAAGGTTGGGGGTAAGACCTCTGGGTTCTAGCATATAAAGCCCAACGCTAACTGGAGAGTCGAGGCGGGTTGGCGGCGTCCAAGTGGCCGTGGAATAGTAAATTCTTTTCAGTTTACCTAAGGTAATTATATCTCATTTATTATAATGAACATGTTTCCTGATATATTTTTTTTATCAGCGAATTTAAATTATGTTTTCATTATGTATAATGTATTTAATTATATCCTTCGCTAAGGCTGTTATTTGTAATAAATTAAATACCAGTCCACTAGCTTATTTAGAGCAGTCGAGCCGCGACGCGAAAATGCAACGGGACAATTTTGAATCTGGTAAACGGGAAAAGCTGACTTTTCCGCAGCTGCCAACTCTGAGTCGTCGTTGGGCCTAAATCTTTGCATGATGAATAATAAACATTGAACACACTTAGCACTTCACTCATGAAAGTCACATTAATATGTTCAATATGGCAACTACTGTTGCCATGCGTTGCAGCGTCATCTACTGCTGGTACTGGGCAGTTTTTACTATCATTACCACCACTTGCACTTGAAAGTCACACGATTTCTAAAAAGGCTGGCCCCTGTTGCTGTAAGGCCAGCATTTGTTGCTGCAAGAGTGCTACGTCAGCTGTTTTGGGCAATATTTACTAACTCCATTTGAAAGTGATTTCTAGTAAGGTGGCTGGTACTGTTGCCGCTGTTGTTGGTGCTGCGCGAGCGGCTCCTATTGCTGTAAGGCCAGCATGCGTTGCTGGTATTGGGCAGTATTTACTAACTCCAATTAAAAGTGAGATAGTTTCTAGTAAGGTGGCTGGTACTGTTGCCGCTGTTGCAGGTGTTGCGCGAGCGGCCCTTGTTGCTGCATGGCCAGCATGCGCATGCGTTGCTGCGTCATCTGTTGCTGGTACTGAGCGGTTTGCTGCGGCTGCATGGCGCGCGGACCTTGAGGGTACGGTGGCGCGGGCCCGTTCATCGCGCCCATCGTCACGTTTGGCGCTTGCTGCAATTACAAAGATTTGTTTTACTGTAACAGCAGGCACCAAGATTTTGACTGAAGAACACTCAAAAGATGGGTCGAGGCAAAAAATATTTCGAAGCGTCACTAAGAGAAAGTTGTGCCTACGAGGAATAATCCTAGCTAAAGCACATATTTCCAGAGAAAGAGAGATGGCATACAAACACCTCAAATATGATATATACCTACTGGGTTACGCGGAAAGGGTGTACTAAGCCAAAAGGGGTCCATACTACCCATTATTACGAAAAACTTTTATTATGGGAGCAACCCTGAAATCGCGATTTTTTTTTTGCTGTTTCATAGTAAACGGTTGTTCACACTCGACAAACTGTATAGAACAGTTATAGTTATATGATGATATTATGTTGTTTTTTCTAAATTTGAAGCTGTTATTTTCAACGACAAAAATAACTTTATTACAGTAATATAATATCTATAAATCTTTCTATTTGATAGAATCAGAACGCCAAAAATCCAGTTTTCGTTGTTTTTCCCGTCAAAAAAAGTGAGAAGGCACTTAAAGGGGGTCAGAGACTATTATAATATGGCTAGGTTCTGTATTAGTGTGTTGTATAAAACCTAGTTCCTCTGTCTTATAGGTTTGTTGGTTGGTAAATTGTTTAAAGTCTGTATGAGTCCACGTTTGCCCATTTTGTGTGAGAGAGTAACACTTACTTGCATATAAGGTGGTCGGGCGTTCTGGCGTTGTTGGGCAAGGTATGCTTCTTGACTAGCACGTCCACTCATCATGTTCTGAAAAATAGATCGCAAATATGTAATTATAAAATGTATGACAACTAATACAATTAAACTAAAGCACAAATTCCTTTGGAATATTTCACACAGCACATCAGCAGCCATTAACTGTCCACTGCTGGACATCGGCCTCCCTCTTAGAGAGGGGTGTTGCCATTATCCCCATGCTTGGCAGGCGGCTTGGGGATCGCAGTGCGTTCACCGTGTACTAACAGGACGCTGCTGCCCAACCTCCGGTGGTTCTAGGCGCAGTTTTAGGACATACCCGGGTCCAATATGTAAGTATGTTAATACTTTTATATTGGAATATTTAAATGGTCCATACCTGTTGGAATGACTGTTGTCCAGGGAATCCTCCCATCGCATTACTGCCTTGTGGTCCCATCGAGCCTCCTTGACTGCTCATGCCGCCCATACCACCACCCTGTCCCATTTGCCCCATCTGCCCCATCGGTTGGCCCATTTGCCCCATGCCCTGGCTCATCTGCCCCATAGACTGCGGCATTTGGTTTGATTGCCCGACGCCCTGACTCATTTGGCTCACATTCTGGCCAATCGAGTTGACGCCTTGACTCATAGGGTTCACTTGTTGGCCCATTTGGTTGACGCTTTGGCCCATACCCTGGAAAAAGAAAGCGTATATGTTAGAAAGTATGTTCAGCATAAAAAAGTATCTCAGAAATGAAGAACTGGTGGTAAATATTGGCCTATAAACTCGTCTCTTGTGGTTTTGTAGTTCACAAGATCACTTTAAAAGCAAATGAGTCGCGGTTATAGCCATTTTTAACCCCCGACGCAAAAAAGGGGTGTTATAAGTTTAACGTGTGTATTTGTGTCTGTCTGTGGCATCGTAGCTCCCAAACGGCTGAACTGACTTTGATTTAGTTTTTCTTTTGTTTGGAAGGTGTCTTGATCGCGTGTTTTAGATATGATTCATGAAAATCGGTTCAGCCGTTTGAAGATTATCAGCTCTTTTATAGGAGGTTTAAAAAACAATTAATACTTGTAAACAATGGTATGACTAAATCCTCTTTCTTAATGAACTATTTACACCAGGCCTTTTGATGAGTCATTCTACTAAGCCAAGCCACTAACAGCCGCACTCAGAGACGCTACTTAAGCTAAGGAATACTTAAAATTGCTCTGTCTCGTTTTCATGTGTGGCAATTTCCGTCAACGAGAAGTTGACAGAGCAATTTTAAAGTATTCCTTAGCCTAAGTAACGTCTCTGAGTGCGGCTGTTAGACAGTCGATTGCTGTAGACGACAGCCAGCAAGCAGGATGGATTGTCTCTCGCAACGCAAATAATAACTTGGCTTAGTAGAATGGCTCATCAAATGGCTTGATGTAAATGGTCCTTAGTTAACGGGCTTCAGTTCTTATTCAGAAACATTAAATTGGCTTGATTTTGCTAAACTGACTTGTTAATGTACAAATTATGATAACGTGATTATGTCATCAAATTTGACAAAGCATTTTATAGCCACATATCACGCAGAATAGATGGCCGACGGGGCCGTAAGGTTACCAACAAGATGGACAGATGACCTAAAAGAGACCGCAGCGAAACGCTGGATGCAGACCGCTTCCAACCCGCCCTTTTGGAGATCGATGGAGGAGGCCTATGTCCAGCAGTGGACGTCCTATGGCTGAAATGATGATTATGATGACTTTTTAGCCTAGACTAGACTAGATTAGTTTGTTAAAGTTTTCTGAGCCCCTATTTCAGTTTTGTGAGTAAGTAAATTCGACGAGCTGTCACAGTCTTGGACTAAATTTAGCTGTGATATTAAGTTAGCCACGACCGCTATGTTGCTGTTGTCTATAGTGTGGTGATTACCTGATTCATCATTTGCTGCTGGCTGCCTTGCATCATTTGCTGTCCGTACCCATACCCCTGTTGCATGCCTCCGTACTGGTTGCCGAACATCTGGCCTCCCATCCCAGCCATCTGACTGCCCGCCATCTGGCTACCAGCCATCTGCCCGCCAGCCATTTGCGCACCGCCCATCTGGCCGCCAGCCATCTGCCCGCCCATCTGAACGCCGCCCATCTGGCTCATCGGCCCCATTCCGCCCATACCACCCATAGGGTTCATTTGCCTGTGAGAACAGAATACGGAGTTAGAGCCAGCAACAATATAAATGTACATTTCTTGAATAAATAATTTTGATTGTGATGGACGATTGTGTAAGCCTGATACGCATGCATTACGTATACCAGTTTCTTTTTTACAAAAAAATTGTTACAATTCAAGATTTTCGGTAAAGTAAAAAGTTTAGTGCGAATTCTGCCACTGTGTTATGTGATATCAATGACTATGGTTCGAAAATGGTTGTGGTACTCACGACTGCATGGTTCCCATCTGATTAGGTTGCATCTGGCGCGGCATCGCCTGCCGCGGGAAGGGCGCGCGGTGCGGAGCGCCCGGGTACCCACCTCCCTGCTATATGATAACAATTTTTACACTTTACAATCTGACGGCACCCTGTCCGATCCTCGGCCCTGCTAATGATATATTTAGTACCTAAATAAATTATGTGCATTTTTGATGCCATCGCTCAAAAAACGGTCCAAGAACCTCAAAAAACATATGACATTCCTCAACATGCACTGGGCCAGCATGGCAGATTAGGGCCCATCCTCTCTTTCTGAGAGAAGCAGCAGTGGAAAAAAAGATAGGCTGATAAGTGATGATGATGTAAGATAATATTCTTTATAGACATAGAAGAAAATCTATGATCAACGTCTAAGTACAATAAATATTGTCTACATTCTCTGTGGGTCTTATAAGAGACCACCTTTACACTAAAACAAATAATACAGTACAACCAGGCCTGGCGCACTCCGAACTGTAGGTATTATATGAAGCTACAAGTAGCCGACTTGTCGAACTTGCCGCCGCTGCCGTGCGATATACAGAGATAATGCGACAAGAGTTACGCGATAGACAGAGAGACAACTTCTAGGTTAATATAGCTGTAAGTAGTTAGCGCTCGAGCGTCCTGATTTGCACTTTTTTGTGTAGTATGAAGTTTTGAGTGAATCTTCTGTACTTGTACTAATGTCTTCTGTGGCACAACAAACAACGCGTCAGGGGGTTAGACAAGACCCACTTTCAGTTAGCGTTAACGCCCGCGGAAAGATGAAATTGTATGAAAATGACATTGACAATGAGAGATGTTATCTCAAGCTAATGTCATTTTCATACAATTTCATCTTTCCGCAGGCGGTTAACGCTAACAGAAGGTGGGTCTTGTCTAACCGACTGGCCTGGCCAGTCTGGTTTCAGTGTGGCTTGAGTGATACATACCTGCATCTGCATTTGGTTGAAAGGCACAGTCCGTTGGCGGAGCATGTTGCTGAGCGCTTGTTTCGACTGAGTGTTGGAGGGCGGCGCCGGTCCTCGCGGGCTCACGCCTGCTGCAAACATCACGAGCACGTTGTATCAAACTTTGCCTGAGGCAATAGGCTCGTGTCCTAATGTTTCAATTATAAGAAATAACAGGCTTAGCGAAGGTTATATATAATCAATACATTACAAATGCTGAAAAAAATATTTAAATTGGCTGATACATTTAAGCTATTTTTTTACTTGCGTTTGATCGCCACCTCGCTTGATGTCAAGCGGTGATTCTGTCTACGATGGAGCACGCTTGCTTAGAAGAAACCCTGATTGTAACTATCGGAGAGCATCCATTCAGGTAGCGTATACTACAAACTAGCAGTTCGCCCATTAAAAGTGGAAAAGGCGCTTCGTACGGGTTTTCGGTATATCGACCATAAAGCGGTATCGATTTTTCATGTCCATGATAATACACCACAGGGCACAAATAAATTACCTACCGACAAAACCGTATCAACAACCCCATACAGTCGTGTATTTGCTGTCATGACGATTTTGGTCGGTGACGGAGCGTTCTAGTAGAGTTGTTTCATATCAATTCAATGTTTATAAAGTACATTTTATTGCATGTGCCGATAAAGTTACGGCCATGGTATTAGTGGGCCACGACATTATAAGTTCAAGTCTAAAGTGGTATCATTAGGCCTAGTGTAAAGTGGTATAGTTTACCAGGTGGGTTATAGTATCCCTGTCCCGGCGGCGGGAACCACTGCTGCTGCGGGGTCTGCATGAACTGCGGCTGTTGGGGCTGCTGCGGCGGCATGCCTCCGCCCACGCCCACGCCGTTCGTCTAAAACAAATAACACGGGTCAGCCTCGAGTTAACTTGCGCTTGTTTGCTTTATTGTTTCCCAGCGGCTTGTGATATTGGACATCTTGATCTTCATTACAGATTCAGAAAACGAACTAATAGCAATATTTGCTCTGAACTTAGATTGGTTCAACTTCTGCTTTTCGGATAGATGTGGCGAGTTGATCCCTCAGATGTTATAGTAGCAATAGCGATCACCCAACAACAATTTTGACAACAACCCATAACACTACACAAAGAATATTGGGCATAATTATATTGAAACGGCAGGCAGTCAAAGCAGGCCTTACACTACAAGACTCCTGAATGAAAAATGCCATCACATCACATCATCAGCCAGTAAACGTCCACTGCTGAACAAAGGCCTCCCTCTTAGTGAGGGGTGTTGCCATAATCCCCACGGTTGGCAGGCGGCTTGGGGATCGCAGTACGTTAGCCGTTTACTAATAGGACGCTGCTGCCCATCCTCCGGTGGTTCTGGTCGCAGTTTTAGGCCATAACCACCCGGTTTGGACCCCCAAACCGGGTCAAAATGTGATAAACTACGACAAATCCTTGGAGTCGTCACAGAACTGATCTCTAAGCAAACGTCTTCTTAAAATTAGGGTTACCGACAGCCCTCTATGCAGTGTGCATGGATGCCGAAGAAATAGCCGCACATAAGCTGCTAGTGTAGCAGCGTGGCGGAACAGCTAAACAACGTCCTCGGGTCACCGAGAACGCTCCGGAGGACTGCGTCAGCATCAGCTAGCGTCTGACCTTCGTCAAAGACACCGGGTGGCTGAACTAGTTTCAGCCGGCTCACGTAAAAAAGGCCAAAGAATGGCCTAGTTGCAGAAGTTCCCACTCTACAAAGTAACAAAGTAAGATCATCCAGCAATGTATCGATCTGAACTCTGATACTTTGAATGTGATCTAAGTAATAAACTGAGTAAGCATTTCCAATTTGACGTTATTATTTTACTTTGTTTAGAGCTTGTTCCATCCCACTGCTGGGCAAAAGCTTCCATTCTTCACTGGTTTTACAGATTTTTGGGTCCAGTTATTACAAAAGAAGTCCAATTCGTCTCGCCGTTTACGCCCGTGCCTACCAGGTGGTCTGATTTGTTTTTTTTTTAAAGTTTATTAATATAATTAATACAAATTTAAGCTAATAAGAAGTACACAGAGCAAATATTAAGAGACGAGTTGTTTAGAAAAAGTAAACCGATATGATCAGCTGTCAGTTAACATTAGTAATGATAATGCATGTTTACCGGCGTAGTGGGTTTAGGTTTCTTCATGCCTTTGCATGCGGCTGAGCGGGAGCGCTTGCCGGCGCCCGTCGGGCTGGAGTCCTCGCTTCCAGGTTCCTTCGGCAAATGTTATTTATTAGTTAGCGTCTTACCACTAAGACACACTTTTAGGGCGCGTTTCGAAACAACACTAACTATGGCAACAACACAAAGATAATATAAATTGTCATTGCTACAACACCAGCGAGATTCTTATTAGCTTTGTTGACGTAGTTGGCGTGATTCAGAACGCGCACTTAGCGGGCATATAAAACTGCGAGAGTGAGAGGGCAGAAGAATTATTCGCGAGTGCAAATGAGAAAGAGAGAGACGTTCCGCCGATTAAAAGTCCATTGTCTGTATTGGCCCTTACTCCGGTTCTTTGTCAAGTTTTAACGTCTCATTTAACAAAGTTCGTTTTTTTTAAGTTTTGTTTAAGTGGTTAAAATCAATCATAAAGACTTAAAAATATACTTTATATAAGAATCTTTATGCCTTTATAATAGGTATTTTTGCACGATTAAAACCGAGTTAAACAGAACAGTCGTACTGAGTCAAACTGAGGTTGTTATCATTATGAACAACTTTTACTGTGAACCATGATATCACAATAAAAATCAGCTGTTCCATAGAAAAACACTTAATCAAATGTTGAACCCATTAAAGTTGTTTATGGTGAATATTACAACAACCTCTTTTCGGATTAGTATAACAATTCTGTGGAAACCTATTTAATAAACGTACCTGTTTCACATCATTTGTTTCTAGGTCTTCAGGCGGTAAGGGCAGAGGCTCTAGGTAATAACTGAGCGGCTTCACTAAACTGTGCGTGTGGAATTTCAGTAACCTGCAAAAATAACATAACTATCGTATTTCTAGGTGTACAAACAAGCAGAAGGACTGATGTATTTCTTCTTATTCCTAAAGACTCTATAGGGAGGGAAGGGGTATAGAGTAGGGAGGCCAGAAAATGACATAATGGAATAACATTCTAACTAAATTGATTTGACAGAAAAGGCTATAGACATACATGTTTGATTTATAAAAAAACAGGTTCAGTGAATTTTGGTTGGATTAGGAAGGGATGCTGTTCCTTTCCCGCAAAGTGTTAGGTTTATATGGTGTACTTACAAGTGACGTCATTTGTAAGTATAGTGAGCTATCTGTCTAGTAAGACTTACTTTGCTTGACTTGTCTGGGACTTTGACTTGTTTGACGATATTTAAGAAGTATTCTTAAGTAAATAAGGCTTTAAAGATGCCAATAACAAAATGTCCAATTTATTTAAGTTTAAGTAATGTTTCTAAACACTAATACCAATGCCCTTGAAGCAGTGGTATTAGTGGTATAATTTGTTCCGAATTACCTGTGAGCGTTTTCATAAGTCAAGGGTTTCCTCTCGATCTTGGTGGCTGCAAACCACGCCCAGGAGAGTGGCGCGGGGTTCCGCCCGCCCTCCACCAGCTCCCAGCTCGACACGCGCTGCTTGTCAGTCAGCCTAAGGCCCTGGAGAGAACAGCATCATGCATAAAAAAAAGAGAATGAAGTAAAATTACCATTTTTTATTACGTTAAAGTATTCTCTATCGTTCGGTTTCTTCTAGGCAAGCGTGCTCTCGTAGATCGCATCATCGCTTAACATCCGGCGAGTTGGCAGCCAAACGCAAGCCTATTATTGAATAATAAAAAAATGTTGACCACCGCTGCCTTTTTCATCCAGGTCACCACAACAGCTAGACTGCTTTTCATCATCATTATTTACACTACCATCTACGCTACTGGAGCGTGTGTGCCAGCGCTCCAGAGCCTCACTCCGATATTTCAAGGAGTTGGGTTGGCTCGGGTAGGTGCTGGTAGGAGAAATACATAAAACACCCCAAGCAGGACGTCAGCGCAGAACTTATCGCCCCCATCTCGAATAAGAATAAACATAAGAAGCGCTAGCGAGTACACCAAATCATATATTCTATTACTAGCTGTGCCCCACGGTTTCACCCGCTATCCCACAGGAACCGTTATTTTTTTGGGATAATGTAGTATGTGTTAAATAAGGGTATAAGGAGTCTCCATTCCAAATTTCATCCAAATCCGTTTAGCCGTTTCACCGTGAAGAAGTAACAAACAAACTCACACAATTTCGCATTTATACTATCAACGAGTTTTGGCCCTTAGTATTTTTTACAGAGATTACAATAGTTCAGTTACCAAAGAATAATTTAAAAGAAATTACCTGTTTCTTGTCAATATCGAATCCTGAGATTTTGTTCCCTTTCTGATCGATTATCGTGCCGAGCGGTTCGCATGCAATAACCTGAAAAGTAAGAAATTAACTAATTTCACATGACACTTAGCTGAACGACTCTATTTGGCCTAAATTTTTTAATTTTGGTTTTCTTTCAGCTTTTTACATATTGCAGATGTCAGAGCAAATAAATGCTTGGAATGAGTTTAGATGACGGATGTCTATAGAAATGTTATCATATATTTACAAGTATCATCAATAATTTTTTGTCAAAACATTTTTATATAGACAGACTGACTGTCGGACACGGCTTGAGATTATAAATAAATAAAATAATACAGGGTTACACATATAGACTGTACTAAGCCGAAAGGAGGTAATTATGAACCACTTTTACTGCGGGACCAACCTTGAAATCACGAAAAAAACATCCATGTTGCTGTTCCTTACAGTTTTGAGTGTCAATGACTGTTTTCTATGGAACAGCTGATATTGTTTTCGCGGTTTCATGGTTGTTCCTATAGTAAAAGTTGTTCATAGTTATGAGTACAATGACCTCATTTCAGCTTAGTATAGACAGTTTATTGCGTAACCTTGTATAAGAACATACACACGATAAAATAACATTAAGTGTATCTAGTTCTGTCTTCCTACTTGTTCAATAATCGATGGTCGACATACCTCTATGATAGTATTCTTGGAAAGCGGCAAGAGCTGCCTGACGGACTGCACAGACGGCCCGTGTCTCTCTCCAATTTCCTTCTTCAACTTCTTCATGAGATTCTGGTAATGCTTTCTGTTGTTGTCATCTCCTCCGTCGGCCAGGGTCGAGTGTATCAGAGTGGCAAGGATGTCGATCAAAGTCGTGAACAGGTTGCTGTGACACAAACTACATTCATTTATTGTAAATACACTGTTTGCCCGGCCAATTTTAACTGCTGGCGTCTCGCATCTTGTATGGTTGTGTGATGGTGGAGAGGCGTGATGGTATGTTGTGGCTTTGATGAAGGCAAATTTGCTCACCCCGAAATGTATTAGCCAACTAACCATTTTATACGTAGGTACTTATTAAAATATTGAACACCTCCTATGAGGCACAGGTACTCTCCCCCCCCCCCCCCCCCTCCCCGAAATAATAGGCATGATGACTAATATTATTTATTACCTCATAAAAAAGCTGACCATAAATAGAGCCCATCAACGAAAACAAAATTTAAATTAGTTCAAAAATTAATGAGTTATAATGAGTATTTTAATTTCATGCTACACACAGAGCGCGCTATACTGAGTTGTGACGTCACGCCTTACAAATGCTTTACTAACACACGCTTTGCGAGAAAGAGACAGAGTATCCCCTCTCTATTCCCACCTAAAACTTTATTCGCTCATATCTCAAAGATTTTAGTTATATTAATCGCATTGGCCAACACTAAGCGGCTCAGTTGAATATAAAATACAACGACGATATGGAACGTGTATAAAATGGAATTTGAAACTGTTGTACAGTATAAGAACAAAAAATCTGGGCTATTAAGGTGAACAACTTGTGGATAAGAGAACTGATATTATATAGGATGAGAAAAGGCACCTGCCTTATCCTGTCTCATCTCAAAATATATTTAGGCAGGTGATGAATAGCCACCCACTAAACAGGCCCCCCATAAAGGCTGTCCTATATTGGCACCGGAGGGGCAACATGGCGTGGGTGGCTTAGGGTGTCGAGAGGTATGCTGCACTTTCACTAAACGCTACTCGCATCTTTATACCCTTTAACACTTCGACCCTGGAGCTTAGGTTCTTAGCTAGTGCGGTTTCTAGCCCAAACACCCTTATTTAGCTCCATGGAATCGGGGTACACAGTGTTGCCACTCACCGACGGCTCATCACAAAGCCGCCCCTACGTTTATTATTATTTCGTGACCGGTCTATTGTTCATACTCCATCAACAGTCTGTAATCTGATAAGAGTATTTTTAAGCCGGACACAATGCGCGTCGGACGACCCGTTGACGATTCCTTATCCGATGAAGAACACAATGTAATAAATTTGACTAGACTATTACCTAAGTAAGAAATGTAGAAGCCTCCACCTGAGATGGTTTCATGAATCGAACGCTCAATGTCATGTAACAACAACACAATATGATGCACCGTGAATGTTATATGATTTGTTACTGAGAACTTTGACCGGGGCTTCAACAGTAGATAAACATATTTGTTAGTCGATTCTAATATTGAGTATTCGATTACAGAGGATTAATACTTCAAGTTACGGGAAAATTATATTTTCATGTTATAGTTATATTGTTTGGACGTTGTAGTTTGCAGCTGTAAACTCTTTAGAATGCATTTATAACAGTTCAACTACACAATATACAAATAGCTAGTTCCGAATCCCGCCAAACGTGCTAATAAGAACCAACACGGGAGGAAGATTTTTTTAGCGCTGTTGGCAACGAAAGCGTTTTTGCGTTGATTCGAAACGCGCTCTTAGTTACCTATTATTAGTATACGCGCTGACGGCTTGATGCGCCACCAGCTGTGTCAGTTAGCACCGTCCAATTCGACGTCAGTTGATAAGACCGACGTATCGCGTCGAACAATCCTCCAGTGATCAAGAAACGCAGCTGTAAAGCCGCGGGCGTGGTTGTATCGAGTATGGTTAGTTACCTGTTATTATACGCATCGACGACTTGATGCGCCACCAGCTGCGTCAGTAGCACCGCCCAGTCCGACGTCAGTTGATAAGACCGACGTATCGCGTCGAACATTCCGCCGGCAAGTGAGAATCGCAGCTGCAAGGCCTCGGGCGCGACCTCGTCTTGCCAAGTGTCGTTACACGCCGACCGTTCGTGGTCGCGTGTGTGGGTGAGGTAGTGTTGTAGTTGAGCGTGGATGGAAGATAAAAGGCTCTCCTGCAATACGGAACACTGTAAATTACGTCAGAGTTGGAGTGTGATGTTTTAATACTAGGCGAAATAGCTGCCACGGTGGTGGTGCTGGGAGAGACGACGGCTTCATTGGTATGAAGCTATCCCGATACGACTTCGCTTAGTTTAAGAATGTTTTTATATTGATTGCGTGCTGGATTAATTCCTCTATGTGACTACGTGCGCCATTGCTCGGTGGAGTAACACGGCCTTTTTAATAAAAATTACGAGAGAAAAAAAAACCAGACGTACCTTCTGATCGTCTTGATGCCTGAGGCAGGTGAGTACAAGCGACAGCAGCGGTTCGTTCGCGAGCCGCACTGCGCTCCCCCCACCGCACGCGCACCCCCCGCCGCAACCGCCGCCCGACACGCCCCTCTTACCCCCGCTACCGCCACCGGCTGACCTGTCAACATTTACAGTACACTCGCTGACCTAACAGACGTTGTCATGTCCAAATTTTTTACTAACTTCAAAAAAGGAGGAGAAAGAGGAAGGTTCTCTTTTTAATCCGTTCTTTTAAAATAATTAATTTGTTTGACTTGTTTGTGTTACGTTTATACGAAAACCCCACAGAAATAGCATTGCCAGTTTTTCCCAAATTTTCTTATTTCCGGGCTACTTTTCCTTTATAAAAACCGTACTTAGAAAACACACACACTTATTACATACTTAAAAAAAAAAAAACTAGCTAGCGTCATCGGTCCAGCCGTTCTCAAGTGATGCGCTTACCAAAGAACAACACATTTTTTTTATTTATGGACTAACGTGAACGTAACTTATTTTAATAACTATAGACATTAGAAAGTTCTTAAATAATTAGGACGGAAGGACAGAGCAACTTATAAGGGTTCCTTGTGGTACTTCGGAACCCTAAAAAAGGTATGCTTGTAGAGCTTACCCTTTATAACTAGGGCTCTGATGGCTCTTACAATCGCGGTGCGAACTCCCGCCGCCTCCGCTGCCGCTATTGCAACTTCCACTGCAGCCAGCGCCCCACCCTGTCTCCAATATCTAATAAAAATAACCAATTATAGTGGGCTACACTCAGCTCGTAACTGCTAGTCCAGCCTTATGTATGGCCGCGGAGAGATGGGGACTTTCCCCACTTCTTTCTTCTTAAGAGGATTTTGACGTTACACGTCTTGTGCATTTGCCAGTGTCAAGTGTAAAAATATTTTAAAGTTTTATTAGATATTATCAAACCAGTCACAGTCAAGCAAAGTGAGCCACGGCCAAGTCCAAGTTGTGCCTTAGTAAAATGGTGGAAAATTCACTAGGACTCTAGGGAATTTAGGAAACGACATGAAAAGGCATGTTTCACATATCACTTGCCTACACTTAAGCACTTTTACGAACAAAGTAAATAATAATCCACCATTATTGTTCCAATTTATGTATTAAATGTATGTGTTATTTATTATAGTTTTGTAATATTGTTATTATTTATTTTGATAAAAATTTGACCTGTAATTAGTTAACCTGAAAAATTTTATATTAGTGTAATTGGTGTTTAACCATGCTAATTTAATAAATATAAATTATTACACACTAACATTCTATCATACACAAGTTTAGGAATATAGCACTATAGGGGCGACATGTAATTCCGCGTTAGCGCGAAAACTGTTCAAACAAATATTCTAGAACAGTGGTTCCCAATTAGTTTTTCCTGCGTACCACTTCACGAAAGACCTCAAACTCGCGTACCCCTCGAGCTCGGCTCAAGCACACCAAATGCCGTCCGGTCCGGTTTGTGGAGTCCAGTAAAGTATGAAATTCTATGGAAGACGGAAGACGTCACGCTGTATGCAGTTAGTTGGACTGCAGATTGACTACAAAATGGACTGCTTACGGGGTGACGTCTTCAATAGAATTTCTCCTAGTCAAGAGATTGGCGCGCGTACCCCTTGAAGCAGACACCCCTAATCATCTCTTCGCGTACCGCTAGGGGTACGCGTACCACTAATTGGGAACTACTGTTCTAGAATATTCGGTGATAGACATAGCGTGCTTGACGTCACGTTTGCGTCACATCTAGCTCACGACTGTTCTCTTTCCCCAGACTTACCTTCAGATGGCCAGATTACCGTCGCTTGTTTGATTGTAAAAAATAACCTATCTATGGTGTAATTGTGCAAGTTACCTGTCCAGCCTGCTTGAGCACGCGGCCCTGCACGGCGGGTGGCAGTTTGGCGACCAGCGGCGCGACCAGCCACACCGACTGCGACCACTTACTCGTGCTCACTACGCCTCGGTCCGTGCCCGTCCTACACACAGAAATGTCAAATTCAAATTATTTATTTGTCAGAACATGGTAGGTACATATAAAGTAGCATACATGGTCGTAAGAATAGAGACGTATCTCATGTCCTTGCCTGTTACAGCGTACATATGTTAGTTTTTTTATATATATATATTTTTTAGGATTAGTTAAAGTTAATAAAATTATATTATGTCTATGTTAGAATATTGTTAAAATCGTTTTTTGGTTTAGTTGTATTTTATACCTTAATCAACAAAACTAACAAAAACAAATTAACAAAAGAAACATGTTAATTGCTACCTATATTTCATATTATTATTTAATTGTTTATAGTACCTAGTATCAATCTTATGTCAATTATTTAGCCTACATTATAAATATCTTTTTTACATTAATGTATTTTGAAATTTCATAGCTTTATGTGCTAATAAAGTTTTGGGTTTATTGTAACATTCCAATATTTCTAAATGTTCGTCAAATATTTTACGCATGACCACATTCCTTTTTCCCCTTCTGCCCATTTTTCTAACGGACGGCTAGAGCGCATAAATGTGCGACACTGCTTTTTAATGGTTGATATTCCCCGAAATACCCATGAAATGGAACCTGAAAAACCCCGAGCGAAGCGCTTTGATTCCAATGTTATTGTGAAAACCACTAGTTTGTGGAATACGCTGCTTTATACTGTTGTCTGATAGTTACAATCTGGGCGTCTTTAAGTCACGTGTGAATCTAATTCTTCTAGGCAAGCGTGCTCCATCGTAAATAGCACCATCGCTTAACCATCAAACGAGATGCGAAAAAACGAAACCACAAAGTTGTTCTACTCATTTTGTCAAGGCTGAACGACGGTTTTCTATGAAACAGCTGATATTTTTTTCATCCCATAGTAAACGTTGTTCATAATGATGGGTATTATGGACCTCTTTTGGCTTAGTACACCCTTTCCGCGTAACCCAGTATAGATATTGAAGATGATGGCAGTCACCTGTCCTTGTCCGGCGGCGGCGGCGCTGGTTGCTGCAACACGTTGATGACGGCGCGCGCTACAGTATCCAACCAAGCGCTTAGTTCCACTGATCCGTGAGGGAATTGCTTGAACATCAGCTGCAAGTCAAGCCAAGACATACGCAGCGACCACTGCTCCAGATTCTGTGCAAACATTATCACATCCAGTGAAAAAACACAAGACATAATCGGAATTAACGGCTAATATATCAGGCCTTGTTTACGGAGGCACCGGGCGTGTTGAGGGACGTGCGGTTCATTATCATTGTCATCATCGACCAGAAGACGTCCACTATTGAACTCCACACTGCACGACTGACTCTCACGGTGTTGTCGGTAAATAGAGTACAATCTTGCCTACATTCTACGCCATATTGCGCTCAAGGAAGAGAGAGACAACATCTAAAAAGATATGATGACAAAACTAGGCATAGACTATAGCAGTATTGCTAACTAAGTCGATTTATATTCGCTAATGGATTTCCAATACATCTAGTGGGAGACCTACATATGCTGCGTCTTCCGCTTCGTGGTCTCCACTCAAGAACCTTTTTTTCTCATCGATTATGAGGTCTTGGACCGATGTGGCCTGCCGATTGCCACTTCAACTGCGAATCTAAGCAGCTATGTCGGTGGCTGTGGTTCTTTGGCGAATATGCTCACTCCGGATTTTATCGCGCCAAGATACTTCGAGCATAGCCCGCTCAATGCCCGCTGTGAGGTTGAGTTTTTTCAAAAGGCAAGCAGTTAAGGATCACGTCTCAGTACCATATTACGTCGTGCGGTTAGGATTGTTGCATTTTTATTTTTGTTACATTTTATTTTGGATACATAAGCAGGATCAAAATTTAAAACTAACTCTACTTTCGTACCGCTTTATTAGGACCTACGTATACGCTTCTTACGTCAGTTAGCTCTCATGCTGCTAACGTTGAGACGTGTAATTGTGCAGTTTAAATTCACAATGAACTTCCGTGAACAAGGTCTCAAATTATATATTAATATATTTGCCTTCATAGTCGTGTAGTTAATTAAACTTATGGAGAGTTGTATAAGAGTGTTCACACAGAAGCATAGAAAGGCCTGCGCGGTGCTGATACGCAGATTAATGTGCTGAATTATTGTTAGCACTGCAATTTCTATTGACAGGCGTAGAGTTAATGTCCAGGTGAGGTGAGACTAGTAAAATTTTTTTTTTAAATATATTACTAATTTTAATTACCTCTAGTAGCCGCGTGATCATGGTCTTCTGATCGAGATCTGGATGAGTATGACTTGCAGAATCCGGATAACAAATCATATGCAACAATCTGACAAGAAAAAATTATTAAAAATTACGAATCACTTGAATAAATGACAAACTACACTAAACTAAACTCTACACTGGAAACCATACTCAATATTATAAATGAGAAAAGTTTGTTCCTCCTTCACGCAGCAATAGAGCAACGGATCGACCTGATTTTTTGCATGGGTATAGTTCAAGAGCCGGAAAGTGACAAAGGCTACTTTTCATCACCATCATCATCACCATTTTTCATCACTACGCAGGTGAATCAGCGAGGCGCAGGTAGTATAAAATAAATAGGAAATAATACAACTTAAAACTAGTATACTCGTAGTTGCTAAAAGCAATCTGTTCCAGAAAACATTTTAATAGGCGAGGATTTACTATTTATAGTTTTTTTTAAATAAAGGAGTAGTATAATTATAGAAGACGGGGCGTGCCAAAAAAGTACCCTCTTTAACGAATATCTTTTTACTCAACTACTCAAGAACCACTGACCAAGATGGAGAATAATGTTTTTCGGGAGCATGTATGTTTGTATTTTTTATATTATCTCCTATAGCCCAAACAGCTTAACCGATTTTGATGAGTGAAGTGTCGTTAGATTCGTTTTCATGCCCAGAGAGTCAAAGGCTACCATTTTGTAGTCAGGTATTTCGTTTTTCTTTTAATAATCTACTTGCTGGAATTTTATAATTGTTTGAAACACTTTACCTTTGAGCCTGTCTCGGCGTTAACATTGAATCGAGTAACATATCAGGTTGGTACAATTCATCCGGATTCTGCAGACATTTCTGCAGCACCCACTCCTCAGAGCATATCTCTGCGAGGACCCTCCTGGCCAGTGAGGAGAGGGACTGCGAGGAATCCAGAAGAGTTGAACCTACACCGCCGCTGCCCCTGGATTTATGGAATAATGTTAATGGAAGGTCTGAGTTCAGGGACCCATTCTGCTTTGGATAATGTTTGATACAACTTTTTGAGCATTTAAGTGCACATTACGAGCACAGCAAGGAATAAAATTAAGGAAAAAACATTGAGTTTTTGATTAGTGTTTTCTTTCAGTATTGTGAATAATTAGTTTTAATTATTTTTTAAAGTTTTGTCTCCAGACATCTAGTCTATTTAGATATATTTGCTATCTGTTCACGTATTTTTCCATCCATCAATGTATTATTAACTGTCAGAAGTGAAAGTCACAAGCACAGCTTCAATTTAAAAAAATATTTTTAGCAATGTTTTTTTGCCATAAATTTATTTATTTAGAGTTTATTTAGGAAGACGATTATGTGAAACTAGTAGGATGACGATATAAAACCAAACAGGTATATTTTTTATGTGTTGGTTGGCCAAACTTGTGTGCTTAAGCACTGCACTACCAACTTAATTATTAATTTTTCAGTACTTGAACGGTGTTTCAGATCTATTTATGGTCCTTCCGAGCCAGACCAGCGACTTTATAAACTTACAAGGACGTTGAAAATTTACTAGATTCTCCATTCCTGGTCTTAAATGTATTGAAAGCAGAATTGGGCCTAAAGTAAAAACAGCCACAGTGACCGGCAAACATCTTCAATAATAAACGCAATAGTCGTTTTAGGTTTCTTTGGTAGATCGAAGCGGGATGACTCCTCGACCGCGAGATTGGTATTGTATTCCGTTTTGCTAAAGATGTTTACCGGTAGGTATACTTACCCAGAACATTTGTCATAGAAATGGTTATTCACGATATCAGACAACACAGAGGGATAGTAAACAGGTATTATTTACACGTATGTACAGATTCCCACCAAGTGAAATGGACGTGAAAATAATGTTAACAGTGATGGTTGTTAGGACAAAGCGGGACGTGAAAATGTGGTCCTAAAATGAGGTTGACGACTGCCAAAGTGGCGCTAGCATAGCAAGAACCTTTTGTAATAGGAATTTTGTCATCATAACGTGTTGATATTATAAAAAATACTTTTCTCAAAGTTGGTATTAAATGTGTAAATTTTTGTGACTTTATTATGGTCTTGACCTTCGTAAAGTAATTGGCAGCCAAATTTTTGTCTCCTCTAATTATCTTTTTCGCGCGTAAAATTTGCAATGAGGTGTAATTTCGTTTTTTAGGGTTCCGTACCTCAAAAGGAAAAAAAACGGAACCCTTATAGGGTCTTCGTTGTCCGTCTGTCAAGACCCTTTTTCTCAAGAACGCGTAAAGGTATCAAGTTGAAATTTATACTAAATACTTGGGTCTACGGTTTCTTTCGGCTGTAAAAAAATTAAAGTTGTGAGTTAACGCAATCAAAAGATATGAACGTTTATGTCGCATATTTTGCGATTTCACAGGGGAATCAAAACCTATAGGGTACTTCCCGTTGACCTACCGAAGGCAAGGTCTCATAGCACATATATAGGAATAAATCCGAAAGTCACAAATTTGAAGTTATATCATTTAAATATAATTATTTTTCTATTACAAACTTACATTTTGTAGTTGGAATGTATGGAAGAACCTTATTGTCAACTACCAAGTTAAGTTTGTCTTTCAATATTTCAACTTCAGTTAGTTTTTTCTGGACTCATGCTCTGTGGGTTCCGTCCAAAGGAATCCTCAAAGCACGAGTCCTACTCATACTTGTCCAGTTTAAAAAAACTAAAAACGGGCAAATACGCAAAAGTCATGTTAAAATTTACAGACAAAAAATAATTTACATTATCAGATGGTGATTCTAGCCATCTGATTTTTTTTTGTTGGTGGGCAATGTTTTAATGAAATGTGAAAATTACCCAAAAATTGTTTAGTATTTTTTAATTACATATCTAACGCAATGTTTGAGAAAAAAACTCGTACATAATGTACTAACTATGCTAGCGCCATCAGTATAAAGTTTTTCCCGGCCTACCTCATGGCATTACGTACGCATGACGTTTTTAACAAAATATTGAGTAGGTTATGTTTTTGTAGAATAGAATCTTAGGATTGTGATGCTTTAGTGTAGATTTTGGAAAGTCAAGGATAAGACAAATTTATTTATCTTATTTTCTAAAGAGATAATACGAATTAACTACATTTTAACAAAATAATTATAGTAAAAGTACACTAAAATTCATGTAGACAGTTTGCAGACATTCCTGCGGTCCCACACTAGGCTCAAGGCCCGTCATATCGAGACCAACAAAACGAAACACAATATAACTATTATTATTTTAAACTAATATTATTATTAGTCTCATCGGTGATATTGAAAATGTTGAATTGTTTGGTTCCATTAAAGGATCTGGAGACATTGTTGAATTTTGTTAAAATCCTTGAAAGTTTGTCGAGATTAGTCCACTTTACAAGCACTTGAGAGATACACCAAAAAGTGGCTCAAAGGAATGAGGTTATATAGTGTTCCAAGAACATTCAAATGAATGTAGTAAAGCTTAAAGAAGTTTTGATATTTTAATGTATTACATTGGAGAAGTGAAGCATGTGAGACAATGTTTTGTATGACTATTTAGATATAGAAAGAGTTACATTCAATCGACACTTCCACGAACAAATTAATGAGGTGAAAAAGTGATTATAATTAATTACTTTGCTCACTTCATCAGAACTCGCGTAAGCATTCATTATAAACTGTGACAAATGGTTTAAACTCACGTGCGAATGCTTCCGTCTGCGGGAGCGTGCATATTCCTTGATGAATGAGCTCTTATAACTTTGAACAAATACAAATCAACAGACATAAAACGCGGTTGTAAACCGTTTGTCACAGTTATAATTACTTTGCGGTCTGACATTGTCTAACAGCCGCACTCAGAGACGTTACAAAAGCTAAGGAATACTTAAAATTGCTCTGTCTCGTTTTCATGTGTGACAATTTCCATCAACAAGAAGTTGACAGAGCAATTAAGTATTCCTTAGCATAAGTAACGTCTCGAGTGCGGCTGTAAGTATGTATTTTGAAATCCCGGATATTGGATGTTGGAATCCAGTATGAAAGTGATTAGCTGAGGTAGGTATAGAATATAAGTGGAAGGACGATGGCAATAGCACATTTAATGAGAATGATGGAGGATGTGCAAACGAGGTAACTCAATAAAATAAACAAACCTAGGAGTTCTATGGCCCCCAGTCATCTCTGATTCTACCATCCTAAGAATGAGAGAAATTCGCCAATCAATAATATAGTCTGTGTAATCAACATATTAAATGAACAATTGAAATTGCTGAAAACAAGCAAGCTTATTTCTTTGATTACTTGGAAATTATCAATTATTTCAATAAACACAATCGGCCTTACTAATACGTTGCTTAAGTTAAGCAATGCTTAAAATTGCCCTGTCTCGTTTCCATGTGTGACAATTTTCGTCAGCGATAAGTTAACTGAGCAATTTTAAGCATTGCTTAACTTAAGTAGCGTTTATAAGTAAGGCCGAATAAGAATTGGGACTGCATATGAACTTTATAGTATCACATCCCTTCACAAATAGTGACACGCGTTTGAAACTGGTTTTCGACGCGAGTTTGATGGATCAGTCCACTCTGCCATAATGTCCAATATCTATCGGTGATTGTCTTCTATAAAAATTCATACTTTGCAGCCCCTTAGAAGTGGCATAAACGTAAGGGGCAGATAGGGATAAGTCAGTCTCGATAGCGCGCGAAAAACCGCAAAACACGCGCGTCAAATTAAAAAAACTAGTTTCAAACGAATCGAACTATGTGTGAAAGGACTTAAAGTTCAAATTAAATCTGGATAATCTAAAACCATTTGTCTTACATTGCACTTTTGGTCAGTTCTCCACAAATCATCTTCAGAATAGAAAACAAGTCAATAGAAAAGCTACAAGTTACTCACGCCATATGATCGAGCTGCGCGTCCGTAGGCACAGTATCGCTGGTGCCCAGTATGTGCGACAGTTCGGACGACTTCTTACCGCCAGGCTTGCTGCCGTCGCGCGCCGTCGAGTCTCCGACCACTGACGTGTACAAAACTGATATGAACTCGTCGCAACTACTGTGTAGCTAATAATGACATTTGATTTTGCGTGGATAAGTATTAAGTTATTTTAATGTTATACACAGTTCAATAATTACACGACTGGCAGGATTTATACAGCAAAGGCTAGATATAATAGTCTAACAAGTAGTTTTTTCTACTGCTGGGCGGGACACATGGCTAGACGTAATGATGGGAGGTGGTGTACAGCAGTAACCGCGTGGTCGCCGAGATTAGGTTGGCGGAATCGACCAAGGATAAGGTGGACTGACGACATCATAAGAACTGTCGGAAACGAGTGGATACGACAAGTGAGAGACCGGGGAGAGTGGCATAAACAAAGGGAACCCTATACCTAGCAGTGGGTCATTCAGGGCTGATGATGAGGTAAGGTATCTAATTGAAGACAGGATGACCACACCGTCAATCATTCTAGTTTATAAACCCTGCAGCCACACTATGCTCCTCGTATTGGCGCGATTATTACCTGGGGGGTTAGACAAGACCCACTTTCTGTTAGCGTCAACACCTGCGGAAATATGAAATTGTATGAAAATGACATTGACAATGACATTAGCTTGAGAGATATTATCTCAAGCTAATGTCATTTTCATACAATTTCATCTTTCCGCAGGCGTTGACGCTAACAGAAAGTGGGTCTTGTCTAACCCCCCTGAGCAGTTACAAACTGCTCTACTCGCGCTACTTTTGTCTCGCTCTCACATTGCCTGTCTTAAACCGAAAACGCAACACTACAACTGCTTACTTCCCTCGCCACTCGACGAGTATGTGGCTGCAGCATAACATGTAGGTCTAGGTACTTACTAAGTATTGCCTTGAGTGTGGCGAGCACGGGTCCCACGCCGATGTTTTTGTGCGCGGCGGCCAGCAGGTGGCGGTCGCAGGAGAGGCGCACGCCCGCCGCGGCACCGCCAGGCCCCGGGGACGTTGACACTGAGTACAGCCCTGGTGAGAACCAATATTAAATGTATCAATCAGATACTTTCTAAATAAATCTTACGTTTGTTGTTTATGTAAGGCAGTTCGCAGTGACTGGAAGCAAAAAGCCTAAGAACGAGATGAGTATGCGTTGGAAGCTTGGAAGAGACCTTTGTAGCTGGACATGACAAAATGATGAATTTTTTTTTCAAGTTTGTTAACTTGAGAACTCCGTCATTTATAATCGATTGGAAAATTTTTTTTTTTTTATTTTTTTTTTATAAATGTATAATGTGTTTTATATCTATCCTTTTTTTGAAGTAAATACTTTTAGATTGGTCCTATGAAAATTTCATCAAAATCGGTTTGGTTTTTAAATCAATATAACTGGTAAAATATATACTTAATCCAAGTAAACGAAATTGAGTATTTACAATTTTTTTTTTTTTTTATATTAAGTTAACTTTTGATCAACCTTGATCTAATTATCAACGCTTGTCATTGAGAGATCATTCTCGGAGCTTCAGGGGTTGCTGGTCGCACCGCAGCGCAGTTTCAGGAGGGAAGGTTACGCCACGCGACGCACGAGACAACGTTACCTGGTTGTGGAGTGTCTACAGTCTTGAAGAGCCTCAGCAGCAGGTGACAGGTAAGCCTGGCGCCCGTGTCCGGCGATGGAGCGTTGGCGGGGTTACTGGTAGCACCACCACCGCCGCACGCCTTCAGGAGGGAAGGTAACGCCGCGTGACGTACGAAGTCTTCCAGGGAGAAGCAGTGCCGCGCTAGAATGGGAAAGAAATTATATGTGAACGTGGATTTAGAAGTGTTTTTATTGAATAAACTGTTATCGTATAGATATCGTGTTACAAAATCCCACTTCTGAATGAACAAATTGTTAAATTCTTTGCTGTGAGTGCGATCGTTAAGCGATAAAAGCTCGCTCGTTTAAGTCAATCGCTAGGAATAACTAAAATGGTCTTGTATTAAACTAAAATTGAACACTGTTCTCACAGTGTTATATACAGGTGAAGACGGCTAGCCCAACATGAGCCACAGCTTCGAGTAAGTCCCTATGGAGCGGCAGGTCAGGCCAGAGCGGCGGCGCGGTATTGGCTGTACAGTGTTGGGCCCCGCATAGAGTCACAAGCCCTCTGAGTTACTCACCAACTAGTATACAAGTGAAGACAGCCAGCGCATCATGAGCCGCGGCATCGTGAAGGTCCCTATGGTGCAACAGGTCAGGGTAAAGCGGCGGTGGCGCAGCATGCGGTGCGGTGCCGGCGGGGTAGTGTTGGGCCCCGCACAGAGCCACGAGCGCTCCGAGCCACTCGGCGGCTAAGCCGCTACACCAAGCTGTCATTTCCGCGCAGAGCACGCCTAGCTCGTTCACCCTGAATGGACAACACAATACATGTTTGTGACGTAAATAGATAAATTTCAGCAGCATACTTTGATAAATTTTCACCGACATTTGTTCTGGCTTTCCTAATGTCTGTTTTCATTTTCTAACCGGTAGCTTAATTGCATTTGCGAGTATGTTGGCATAATTTTGAGGCTGAGGTAGAATTTAAAAACGGCTCCGGACAGGTTTTTTAATTGTCTTGTAAAAAAACCGACCATAAATAGAGCCGAACACCAAAAATAAAATTGAAATAATATGTTCAAAATTAAGGTAAATTTAAGCATTTTAATTTCTTTTTCTGTCTTGCTAGACAGAGAGTCTACTATACTTACGAATGACGTCACATGTAAGTACATCATATAAACTCTATACTGACACTCACCTTGAGAGAAAGGGACAGAGCATCCCTTCCTAATCCATAGAAAAACTTTAAACCCCAGCCCCCACCCCCCCTTTTTAGTTCTTTTATCTTAGAACTTTATTAGCCAATTTAAATAGTTTATTCAGTAAGAATTTCATTTAATTATATTTTTCAATATGCCTGTTATTTTTAACAAATCACCTACCCCAATCAAGTCTGAGATAACCAATTACACATCAAGTTCAACATAAGCTATAGTGAGCGGCAAACATCTTGACCAAAAAGCGACGTAAAGGGGGATAAGAGGGGAAATGTTGCAACATGAATAGTATATGTAACATCATAACCAAAAAGCGACGTAGAGGGGGGTTAGGGGGGGAAATGTTGCAACATGTATAATTATGTAAGCACAGTGCACATATTACAACCAATCGCGCTGACGCGGACTGTTGATGTCTCTTCGATCCGCACAAATAGATTTAACAATCGACTATTGAGCAGTCAAGGTTATTTTTTAAGCAATTATCCGGAACCTGTAAAACAGAGTTTATCTCATACTGGTAGTACAAATAGCACATTAAAACTCACCGATCATTGTCGACTTCTCTACACACGGCGAGCATCGCCGAGCACACAAAGCTATACCTATTTGCCGGCGATTCGGCCACTGACCGCGCCCAACCTATTTCAATTTTCCCTGTAACAAAATGATCACTTATTTATTGTTGCTAATGTTTTGGAGACAAAGATATTGTAGTTGGAAAACTGATTTACCTTTGCGGGGGTGAGTGAAAAATTCGCTCAAAAACTGTGGGTTATATGAATACTGTGATGGTATCGGCTGGAGCGGAGAGTAGAGGGCTTGTCTGTAAAAGGAAACCAAATAAGTTATTGTAGTGTCGAGCATAAAAGACTCATTACTTGCTAATTTGAACTGCAATACTGTAAAACCGTGGGAGGTGAAGACGTTATAATATTATTGTGGATATACTCCGTAAAATTTCGATTTCTAAGGCGTCTTACTTTCGTATAACAAAAGCGTGCAAATTACCATTGTTATTATTGTCATGTTGTTTATATGAGTTGTAATTTCTGTATGTGCATTTGCAACCTGCTCAATTTTGATTCGCAAAAACGGTTTTTTTTACAGTCGTCTGACATATTTTTCAATGATATTCGCAACTATATCCAAAGTCCAGTAAAGTTCGTTTGTTTGGAGCTGCAATATATTTGCGATGCGTCACGCACTCCGAACATGGCACAGGTGGCCATGTAAGGATGGGGGATTCGGAGTGAGAGAGTGAAACCTAGCCTAGATGATAACTCTCTGTATTTGGGATAAGAAGTATAATATAAAAAGTAATCCTAAGTGCTGACCTACTACATCCCTGCAGATTTGTTGCCATCCATTTTAGATTGTCGTCTGTGCCTTAAGACGAAAATCGTCGACCAGTATGTGTTGCCAGTGGTGACATTCGGCACTGAAACGTGGTCGCTCACTATGGCCCTTATAAGCAAGCTCAAAGTCGCACAACGAGCTATGGAGAGGGTTATGCTCGGGGTTTCTCTACAAGATCGAATCAGAAATGAGGAGATCCGTTGACGAACGAAAGTTACCGATAGCCCACCGGATTAGTAAGTTGAAGTGGCAGTGGGCAGAGCACATTGCACGCAGAACAGATGGCTGATGGGGCAGAAAGGTTCTCGAATGAAGACCATGGTCCAGTAAGCGCAGCGTATGACGTTTACCCACAAGATGGCCAAACAATACAATACAAACAATACAAAACTCTTTATTAAAATACCACAAAACAAGGATAACATAAAACGACCTAAATGAGACCGCAGAGAAACGCTGGATGCAGGTCGTTTCCAACCGGCCCTTTTAGAGATCGATGGGGGAGGCCTATGTGCAGCAGTGGACGTCCTATGGCTGAAATTATGATGATGATTGAAGATTGGGAGCATCACGACTCAGCAATGAGGGAACGAAACAAGGAGGAGTTACCTAATTCTAGGATATGCATTGGCGAAGTTGTCCGCGTGCGGCGCGTGACAGAGGTGCGCGGCCGCCTTGTACAGGTCATGCAGCTGGGCTAGCACGCAGCGCTCCGCCGACCCGCAGTCGCCGGGGTTCACCACGTGCTTCACCAGCCGGCAGAGCTGCTCGAACACCGCCGACGTTTGCTCCACGCACACTGGAATGTAAGGAGATATGTTATTGCACTATCAGTGACGGCGGTTTCAGTGTTAGTTTGCGGAGGTCGGTGTGTACTCAAATTCAAATTATAAATTTTTCAGAAGATGGTAGGTACACATTCTCGTACATACAAAGTCGGAAACAAGGGCGTAGGCAGGTTTTAATTTAAGGTGGAGCAAAAAATTAAACCCATGTCCAGCACTAGACGTCCTACGGCTGAAATAATGATGATGATTATGAATTAAAAAAATTGTTTTAGAATAGGTCCTAAAATTTCTTTGGCTAAACAATAGTTATATAAACAACTACCCTAACATTGAAAATTTGCCAGTCTGCCCGGTGGATCCAGACTGTCAGTTGGTGCTGATCAGCCTGTTGGTGCTGTTCTGTCCGGTGGTCCTGGACTGTCATGTGGTGTCGGACTGTCCTGTGGTGTCGGACTGTCCTGTGGTGTCGGACTGTCCTGTGGTGTCGGACTGTCCTGTGGTGTCGGACTGTCCTGTGGTGTCGGACTGTCCTGTGGTGTCGGACTGTCTTGTGGTGCCAGACAGTCCGTTGGTGCCGATCTGCCTGGTGGTGCCAGTCTGCCCGGTGGATCCGGACAGTCCATTGGTGCCGGTCCATCCGGTGGTGTCGGACTGTCCTGTGGTGCCGGACAGTCCATTGGTGCCGGTCCCTTTACTCAACGGTCGGCAACTCGTGGCCCACGGGCCACATGCGTGCCTATTCCAATAGCAATCTATAAACTAGTCTTACACAAAAGGCACGAGTGATATCTCCGGAGGGCTCCGACAGTGTACAGCGCTAACGCTGAAGCGTAAGCATGCGGCGCCGCGAGCCCGCTGCTCGGTGCGCCGCGACTGGATAGCGCAGTTTCCACTTCTGATAGCTCCTTTAGAATCTGTAAACAGAAGGTCTATTTAATGTTTCCCTTGACATAAATGCATTGATAAAATGCGCTTTATCATATTATGCTATCGGACAAATGTTTGATTGATTAAAAATATTAGACTTAGTGTGAAATATAATGTAATGTTATATGTGTACCGATATTTTTTTTAATTGTTTATTTAAACTTCTGAGATAAGCGTTTAGTTTGCGTTTGGATTAGGAAGGGATGCTCTGCTACTTTCCCGTAAAGTGAGTGTCAGTATGGAGTTTGTATGGCGTACCAACAGGTGACGTACTGACGTCATTCGTAAGTATAATGCGCTCTCTTTCTAGCAAGACATTCTAGTGCTTGTATCTTTCTCAATTTTAAAAACATTTTAATTTTGTTTTTGGCCATCGATTTTATTTATGGTCACTTTTTTATAAGACGATAAATAATAATCAGGCCAGTAACCTATTTAAGCAAAAGCAGACGATAGTGAAACTTGCATCGTGCTAGATAGAGGTGGCTATACCCAACAGTGTGTGGATCCAGGCTAACGATGATGATTTCACAAATTTTTACCTGTATGCAAGTCTCGATAAGTCCATGCACGTTGAGCGCGATTTCCATCAAATCCAGCGCAAAGGCTACATGCTCGGCCTGCGGTAAGTAAGTCGTAGCGCCCACCGCGTACGCCGCTAGGGCTTCGCAAACAGCTCCGCCCACCGCCCAGGATACTGCTCCTTGTTCATACATCGACATCGCCTGCAATACAGGTCATATTTAAATAACATGTTTTGATGTTTTACCTAGTTGATGATTACGTTTGAAAAGGGAATTTGAACCTAACGTAATATTTAATTTTATTGGTACCTGAAATTTTGCAGTCACAGCTTCGAAGTTAAATTCGCTACGAGAGTGTTTCTTAATTTTTCCACCTTCGGCAACATCGATGGAGAATTTCTTTGAAAAGAGTTTGCAGATTTCTGTTAACAAAATAGTTAATCAATGTAAAGAAGTCATAACAATGCTTATTATGGTCTTGGCCATGTACTTTTCCCATTTGGTCGCAATTGGTATAACTGTAATAGAACGACGCCCTTGAAGGGAAGTATGAATTATGTCTTTAAGTCGAGAGTGAATCGGTTTCTTCTAAGCAAGCGTGCTCCACCGTAGACCGCATCGTCGCTTAACATCAAGCGAGATGGCGGCCAAGCGCAAGCCTATCTACTATATTTTTATTTAATAAAAATCTTTTTATTCATTATTTTGGCGGGATGAGCGTGAATTTTGGTATTGCGTAGGTGATGTACGTGTGTGGTACTAATTGCTGGAACAGGAAATGAACGAATCTGGGGCCTTATTATGATTCTTTGATCGGGATCGAAATTGCATGCCATCCCGTTCGTATCTATTTACTCGCACCACGTGCGTGAGATGGCACGCGATCGCGATCACGATCCGAATCATCCATAATAAGGTAGCAGCTTATGCGACAAGCTTAATGGACACTTCTTGAGAACCCTGCCCGAACGCCCTTTCAAACTAGAGCAAATCCAGGGATTGTTTTAAACTATCACGGTTGTTCACTAAAGTTATATGATTATTTACGGGATATTTACCGTGGTAAGGTTGTGGAATGAGCTCCCGATATTTCGGCGCAGTTACATGCACCATGTTCACGGGAAGACTGAAGAAACCACGGTAAATATCCCGTAAATAATCATATAACTTTAAATCCATGTTTTTTTTCTATTGAGAAAGAAACTTGTGGATAATTGTGTATAGTCATTCTTACCTTTAGTCATTTTCTTGACAGCATGTTTAGCATCATCCCTGGGCCGACCAACACCGTACAAAAGGATATGCCTTTGATTAGCGTCGTGCGGGGTATGCTCTGCCTCCGCGGGGGGCAGGGGAAAATGCATCGTGTAGTGGTAATGTCTCGATACGGCTACGGTCGTAGTGATACCGCAAGCGCTGGATGGGCCCGCGCTTGTTGTTCGTATACCTGGGAAATATCATCGCGGTTGTTGCACTGACAGTCTGAATATAATGGCACTGTATGCCTGTTTAAGTATACAGTTACTAAGAACAGATATCCATAGGCAACGTTATTGCTTACCATTAGACAGGTCGTCTGTTTGTTTGTCTATAAAATATTCCAATTCTGAAAAATAAATCTGCTTATATCGGATCGGTCTGTGGATACTGCATTTAGTTATCATTATTTGTTTGTGTAACACAACAGAACAGATGGCCGATGGGGCCGAAAGGTTCTGGAATGGAGACCACGGACTGGTAAGCGCAGCGTAGGACGCCCACCCACAAGATTTACAGACGAACTAAAAGAGACCGCAGGGAAACGCTGGATGCAGGCCGCTTCCAACCGGCCCTTTTGGAGATCGATGGGGGAGGCCTATGTCCAGCAGTGGACGTCCTATGGCTGCAATTATGATGATGATGATGATTTGTTTGTGAAGCCTGGACGATGGAAAAGAAGGAAAACAAGCTGGTGGCAGAGCGCAAGGGACTCCGAAAAACCAAGAGATTGAAGAACTATGGCGGAGCTCAACATCATTGGTGAATTAAAGTCCCATAGACTCCGCTGGCTTGGACATCTGGACAGGATGGGAGAGGATCGGACCATAAAAAGAGGCTACTTGGGGCTGATGGGGGGCCGAAGGCCCGTCAACCGTCCCAGGTAGAAATAGGAAAGATGGAAAGATGAAGTGGTAAAAGATCTGCAGAAGCTGGACGTTCATGATTGGCATGAACTTGAGCATGATAGAGAAAAGTGGCGTCTTTTAGTATCGGAAGCCAAGACACATTTTGGATCGCTGCGTCAGCATATAAGTAGTACGATTTGAAGAAATCAAACAAAAAAATAATTACGGTTTCGATATTGAAAGCACACATAAAATTTTCGTACGTACAGTCTTACGTTATACCTCAAGCAGTTTTGATAAACGTCGTCGATATATTTATAGATTTATATAGTCTAAGTTCTGGGATGGTCACTGGGTAGGTAACGTCATCATAAATACTGGATATCGACTTAGACATGGTAAAGTAGGAATGATATTTTTTCTGCACTTTCCCTTTTGGTGTTTTATTAAATAGATATTTTAAAACGAAAATGAAGTTTTGTACATCATATTTTTGTTTAAGTGTACCGTTTGTGAAATATGGTCCATCAAAAGTTCCGTTGTCAAGCTTATAATTTTTTTAAAGAAAGATGCTAATCCCAACCTAAGCAAGATAATTTTAATACTAAGATAGTTGTATGTAAAGAAAACTGTTACCTGGTACAGACATTGGTCCCATTGCCATCGACGGTATGCCCGGAATGCCCATGCTGCTTGGTCCCATCATTGGTGAATTTACACTGAAAAATTCCACTTTTTCTTTTAACTTCTAAATAGAGTATGTTTAGAAAGAAAGAAAACAATTTTTTTATTCGACACCTTAAAAAAATGTGTGGGTTTGGGTGGCTGATAAATTGATGAGGATGTAGGTGTAGGTAAATTATTATAACACCGGCTTGCACGCTCTGCGCGTGCGCGCACCGCCACCGCGGCCTTGGTACATCGCCAGTACGCGGGCGACCTTCTCCAGAACCGCGCGTATTCCCTGAGGAAGAGGCTCTAATGGCTCCGAAACCGGTCGATCGTCTCGACCGATAGAAACATTATCGTGAGTGCAAGCCGGTGTTATAATAATTTATAATGAATCCTCACGCGAGTTTTGATGAAGTAGGTGTAGGTAGGTAGATTTTGGGCATGCCTGAATGGCGTCTCAGGCGAAATAGCATCCGTAGCAAAAATGTGACTACAACTGTGGCTCCCTAATCGGCGTATTAGTCATAAGCGCAGATGTATTTCGGTTGCTACATAAATCGTCTCTTAAAGATGGATATAAGCCAATAATGGAGAGTGTAAGTAGGTTATTTCTTAGATCCTACTTTCCAAGATTCCCACAGTACAGTATTCTTAAAAATGGTTAGGCAATAAAAAAACATTTATTTCACCTGTGTGAAGGTTCTCCAGGGTCTTTAGGACTGTCGGGCGCATCCATAGAGTTCTGCTGGTCCTCTTTGATGTGTTGCAAGAGTTTGTCCAAATCGTCGTCTATTTTGGAGTCGTCCATGTCCATCCTCACGTTTTCCTACGAAGGAAAAATGACATTCTAGTGTCACCAACATTACGCAAACGTATAATATAAATGAAGGATAATCCACAGAGATCATCGACCGTGAAAGCAGATGGTTTAAAAAGTTGCGCCCCACATAATGTTAAATCACGTCAGATAAGCATATTCACCTCCATTTTGGGTTTGAGATCGATCCCAGCGAAGATATCATCTTCGATGTTGTGGTTAGTTCCGGTGCTGTTCGCCGGCGGCGCCACCGAGTGCGGCCCGCCCGTAGATGTTGGCTCCGTTGGAGATATCAAATCACCTGCATAAAATCAAAACCACCTTTAGCTTAAATTAGCAAATCAGCAGAACTATTGTTATGCCACAGACATGAAAAAATAACTTTGTATTTCCTAACTACATTAAAAAAACTCACTTTTCCAGCGATTTCAGGGGGGGAAGGATCCTATGGCGCTTGTGATTGGAGACTCAAGTCATTAATTCAATTCGCGCCTCGGATTGACCCGCTCGAAAAAATTATTATGCTGAAAACTTAGTACCTTTGGCTTACGGCGAGGTAAAGGATGAGCAGTCAAGTGGTTATATCGTCATTGCTGTAGCCTTCGCTCCTCTCAGGATTCTACTCTAGAATCCTTTGCTGCTTTCGGGGTCCACCTAAGTCCCTCGAATTAAATTCCCTTTTTTCACTAGCTGTATAATCTACTATTATTATATAAGCTGATTATTGTTCAACTTACCTCTAGAAATGAGGGTGCACATGTAAGCGTCATGTGAAAACACGTCTCGCCGAATCAGTTCACCGAATAGATGCACCAAGTTCGCGAACTGCTGCCTGTTGCCCGGCGGAGCGTTTGGACTCTCATCTATGCATGGAAACAGAGGAAATCTACAATGACATCAATTTTGCTGAACTTATATTTGAGAAGCACAAAAGCGTTGTTGTCTTTTTCATTTCAGTTTAGTAGATAACACTGTTAGTACAGTATTTAGTTTATTTTAGATATAGGTACCAAGCAAAAAAAGGATAATCATTGTAATTAATGTCAAGCCTCAAGTTTACTGAAGAAATAATTAAATATGGCATGCCAGATTCTTATACATTCTCGGTCATGTCATACAATAAAATCTTATCGAAAAGTCTTCCATCTAATAAGGTACATTACATACATCAAGGTTTACATTACATTACATTATATTCTTAATTTTTTACTAATTAAAATAAATTATATTCTTTAACTGTTAATGTAACTCTACAGGCATTTCATGGCCACCAAGTTACAGGCGTAGCCTAGTTTGGGACCCACAGCACAGATTACCACGTATCTTGGGTACTTTCACAAAACTGTGAGGACTAACTATGTATGTTACCTATATTAGTTTAATACTTACTATAAATAAAAACTGGCCATAGGTATTAAAGTACCCATTGTATATTCTCTAAGGAAAATAAATTATTTGATATGATTTGATATTTCATAGTAATAGATTGTAGGTACCTACTGAAAAAGACAAGAGATATTTTAGGTAGTATAGTGACAACAATGATAGTGAAATTAAATGTATAGTTACACAATATGTGATATTTTACCTAAAACTGGAGCGTCATTGTCAAGGAATCGTAATAGTAAACTCTGGAAGATAGGCGGCCCGTTGTACGCTCCGGCGCCGGAACTTATCGACTCTTTGTCATCCGAACCTGTGTACGATAAGAAAGTGGACAAATAGCTTAGGTAGTCAATCGGACAACACATTTCAGTTAATGAATAAAGAAATAATATCATCCGATCAAACTTGATCAACGTGTAAACAGTAGCACTCGCCATGCATTAATTTGGCTATGCTAGTTTTGGCTGAGGCTCTGCGAGCTATGACCAACGTGTATTGTTTTAAGGAAACAGGTATTTACCTTGCGCGTGGTGATCATGGTGTGCGTGCTGTTGGCGCAAGTCGAGCAGCGCGGCAGCAGCTTGCGCGCGGTGCTCGCCCCAGCGCGCGCCACACACCGCCCATTCGCACAGCACTCGGACTACCGCGTACGAACACGCCCATTCCTGCACACAACACGCATGTTACAGACTTCCATACTCGACAAATACAGTAAAAAAAACAGTGTGGTCTGTCGCTTGGGCATTAAGGTGCGTACACCAGCAACCCAAAACTGTACTCCGTTACTTTAAGGAGCTTGGTAGATTTGGGTATGCTGCCAGGGGCTAATGCCCAAGCAGAACGTCAGTGCAGGTTTTATCACCTCCAATTGGAATGATTGAGGCATGAAGGCGTTTTCAGTGCCTTTTGTTCTTGCAGATCACCACTCTCCGTAGGGCCAAAAAAGATGAACTAGGCACGACATCATCGCTGCGTGCTTCGTGCAACATCGTGGCATGGCGCGAAGTCATATCGTGGTACGACACGATTTCGTCAATACAATGCCGTTGAACTTTGAAGAACAATCTTGCAGTCGATCACGAAATATGAACGGAACTAGACGTGTTCTCCTCTTGCTGTTATTAAGAAGACGCATAAATAAGGCACCGACGCGTGGTTGCATTGGCAGCTTATACGACATGACGTCGCGTCATGACACGTTGTCGCGTTGTTGTTGTCGTGTGTATGTGTTTTGGCCCATAACCGCAAGTCGCTGATGGGGTATCAGCGACTTGCGGTACGATGCGATGAAAGCACTTGTGCGCGCACTACAATACAAATAGTATGTAATGCAAAGAATGTAAAGTATGAATGTATTAACAGACAGGAGTTACCAGGACTGTTTGTTAGACAGGAGTTACATGGTCGCGTCACATTCGTCAGATCAACGAGTATGGACCAATGTTTTAAATGTTGTAGATATGGTCATGGCTTTGCTTTAAAACAAAGCAGCTTGCACTGAGCCTTTATTAGAGTATCTGAGCTAAGCTTGCGGATGAAAATGCACACATTTTTCTCGATCCCTACTAAAAATCCAAAAAAGCTGATAATGTCTACAACCTCGCAAATTTTATTTTAAAACAATCAAACAATAGCACATTTCATGCGTTATTCTTATTAGTGACACAATTGTGAGATTAATTTTGATCGGTAACAAAATAAATCAGCACTAAAACACTGATATGAACTTACGGGATCTTTGGTATCGACATTTTCTTTGGATGGAGGAGTGCAGTTAGCAAATACTTCTTTATAGAGGGTGTCCAGATTGTTGTTAGGGTCCACGCGGTCGAAGCAGTGCCGGTCAAGCGCTTCCAACACGGCTAGCACTCTCGCTGAAATAAAATTATTATATGATTTCGTCAATAAACAAAAAAATATCTGCTGGCTAACATTATCTCCATCTGTGCCAAATTTCAAGTCTCTAGCTTTTATAGTTCCTTGAGATAATCCACGGTGATATGCCGACGGAGTCAGTCCGTCAGTCCGGAGTAACACGGAAGTCTCACATAAGGGTTCCTGTTTACCATTTTGTTACCCTATCTTTCCTGTTTACCCCATCTTTACTGATGTTTGGTTCACTTCACTGTACCTTGTGAGCTGGTCTGCCATTTATCTGTACACCATTTGCTTTCAGCTTTCTTACTACGGGCAGCTATTTCCAACTCCGCTTCATGTACCTAAAGCAATTTTATACATCGTTTCATTATTGTAGTTAAAATATTTTTACAAAGATCTTTTTTCATACTGGGTGTTCATCAGTTAGTCGACGTACATACTTTGTGAGGATATTCAGTAGGTAGGTACATGACATGAGTATAAATTAATTTAAAAACTCCCGAAAAAAGAGCTGATTTCTTCTAACGGCTGAACAGATTTTCTTGAATCATAACTAAGAACACTCGATAAAGTCACTTTTCAAACAAAAAAAATCTTAATCAAAATCGGGTCGCCCGTTTGGAAGCCGCGATGCCACAGACAGACTGATAGAACACAGACACTGATACACACATTAAACCTACAACACCCCTCTTTTTGCGTCGGGGAAAAAGAAGACCTTAATATTTGACGCAGAGCCAATCGCCTGATAGAAACGATCAGTTCAGAAATTTTCAGCTCGCGCCAGTATGATGTTATGCTAATTATCAGTCACTCACAGAACTTTGATGCCAATCGACTACAAAAAGTCTAGATGAGACCCTTGTAGGTATGGCCTCTGATGATAAGCGCATCTGTAATATTATCTCACCATTCGTCTATGCTGTTCTGTGACCGGAGACTCCATATGAGGCATGGGCAAGGCAGATGGTGGTATTGGCAACAAGTCTAGGGGAGACCCTTGTAGGGAAGACCCACAGCCTGACCATACCATCGCGGTGGGACATTGTATGGAGATTATCTAGAAAATAATACTTGGTGAGACTCTTACAGACTGAGAGTTGTGGCGGTAGCGGAAAAGCATTGAAATATGGATCTGTGCAGCAGGAACTAAAAAAGTTTGACTATAATGCGTGAGCCCGACAATCATAATGAATTTTTTTCCAATGACAAAAGCGTTGAGCAGGGCTATGCCATCTTTTAAGTTCTACTCTGTAATGCTACGATATAGCGTTCACATTCACACAAAACACGCGTTCACATAAAATAACCTTTTATGAATTTATAGGTGATGACCTTGCCTTATAAATTTTCTACGTATGTGTGTTTACGTTTAAAAACCTTGAACTTTTTGATAGGTACGCGTAATCACGATACGACTGGAAACGAGCTGAACACCCCAACACACTACTTATCAAAATCAAAAAAGTGCGCATTGGTCACTGGGGCTCGATTATTTAATGCTTTGCCCATGTTTATACGCAATGCGAAGACTTTAACTATGTTTAAGAACAAACTCAAGTAATTTTTTACTGACATGGCACCATACACCTTCGAAGAGTTCTTTCCATAGGTTGAATAATAACATCTTAAGCCTGTACTTGAATGTTATTGTTTTTCTGATTAGTATTTTTTTACCAATTTTAATGTATTTTTTTTTCTTTTTCTTTTTTACAAATGTATTTTTTTATATGTCATTTTATTGAATTTATTACCTACTTTAAAGCAATTTACAATTTAATAGACTTGACATGTAATTTTTATAATTATAAACTAATATTATAAAGGGGAAAGCCTTGATTGCTTGTTTGTTTGCATTGAATAGGCTCCGAAACTACTGAACTACATATTTTAATTTTGCTGAAAATCGGGATAATATTCAAATATTTTTTAGTCTTTAGTAATTAATTATTTTTTTAATATTAATATTTTTGGATTACATCAGCATTGAATTATATTTTTAATACAGTAAAATAACCTATTCTAGGCTAGGTGCAAAAACACTTAGCCTCGACTACTTCCTATTAGGTCAGTTGTGATCAAACGCTAAGCATGTCAACCATGAAAAAAACTGCCAGTATATTTCATCAAAAAGCAGTATACAAACTGACCTGCAGTACCGTTGACAGCTGCATAATAACATCTCTATGGTATGCACAGTTCAGAATCTCAGCAAAACCGGACTGCACCGGATTTAAAGCCGCATTTAAAACTGTCGTCAAATTCGTCTTGACATCTCTAGGTGGTGAAGCATTTGGCTCCTCTTTTACTTGTACCTCCATCGGTTGCTGAGGATTTGGAGTACCTAGAGAATGATTGGGATTAGGAGTACCTAAGGAGTGGTTAGGATTTGGAGTACCTAGAGAGTGGTTCGGGTTAGGAGTTCCGATGGAGTGGTTCGGGTTAGGTGTGCCTTGGCTTTGGTCAGCGGGTGTGGACGAGCGCTTGATTTGGGATATGTTGGGCTTCACGTCCCCGTTGGATTCGGGCGCTGGCGATGTCGGCGGAGCGAGCGATTCTAGAATATAGAAAACGAGGGTGAATGTACACCCGATTTGGTAAAAACTCATCACCTAACAACCCTAGCATACCTTCAACCCTCTCAGTCTTCACGAAGGCAGCTGGTTGGTTGAGCGTCCTAAGCGTAGTATCAGACAGCACGGAACAAATTGCCGCTGCTTTCTTGGCACATGAAGTGGCCAGCCGCCGGGACAGACCCTCGCAGCAGACGAACTCGCCCATGTGTTGGAGAGTCAGTGGCAGGAATAACCTGAGAGTATAGTAGAACAGTAACAGTAAAGTTATAAAGTTGTTTGTATAATGCTTGTTTGCTAGATGGCTTAGGCGACAATTTCGGAACCAGTAATAATACAAAAACCAAAATGTTAAAAAAACATTTTTTTTGGGTGGTATACACAATACCCACACATATACACACACATATACTTGTTTTAAAAAAAATGATATTTGGGGGGTTAAGACAATACCTGATGAGTTACCAAATGGTCCATCACTAGACACCCTTCAGACTATCTAGCGGTTCGATAATCTAGGCGAGGAAGTTATGCTGTCCAGCGGCCCGTGTTCCAGTGTGTACTTTGTGCGTTAGCAGGAGTAAATTCACACCTTGACACCAGACCATACTAGGATGGCCCCCTCACCAGTCCATTGACTACAATAGAGTTCTTACCGCAACAGGCCATCATCAGGTGCCCTCTTATCCAGCAGCTCGATGATCCAGGTGAGGAAGTCGTGTCGGTCCAGCAACCCCTCGTCCAGCATGTACTTGGCGAGTCGACAGCAGTAGTTCCACAGCTTCAGCGCTTGACGCCAATCTGTGCTCTCTGCTGCTGCTCCTAAAACTATTGGATAATATATTTTTACTGTTTTTATATTTGATGCATTTCACAGGATAAAAAACACTTGCACTGCAAAACTTACGATAATTGATGTTACTGTATCTAAATAAAATAAGGACTGTATAATATATATAAATATATTTTTAAATTTTTCAAGTATTAGGACAATATTAGTTAGGTACGGATGAGATTTAATTTATCTGGAAGTAATAACACAAGCCATTTGGTAATATTGAGGACTGCAGGTAATCAAGAGATACCTTCCCAGAGTTAAATCCTCTTGACAGATACAGACAGACTTCTGTGCAGGTTGCATGGAAGCAGGCGATGCTTCCAGCAGAGCGCATGCGCGAGACATGCGCTGGCATTAACAAGCTTCTGGCCTTCCAAGGGGACACTAGCTGAACTCAGTCCACGCATAAGGGGATCATTAAGGAAAAGGTCTACGCTTTTTGCCATAATAGAGTAATGGTTGAGTACAAAATTCACAATCCTATAACAAAATTGGAGTCAGATTAGGTAGAGTAGTTTTTAAAATAGTTAAAAACACATACCACTAGAGTTGCCTGGGGAATGCATTGACGTTGGCACAGTACTGTTGGGGGTTGAACCTCCAGGTGGGTTTCCCGAAGAGCTGTGATTGGGAGTGCCTTGACCTAAAAATTATTAGCATACACACATGCATTGCATTAGTACATAAGCTTTGATTTTTTGTTAAAGGTTTTTATTTTCTAAGCACTTTATGATCTTAGATGGAAACATCAATTCAACCTGCATCCTGTAAAATTAGCTTCGTCTCATTTTCGCACATAACAATTTCTATCAGCAACCCGCTGACAAAGTAGTTTTCAACATAGATTAGCTTAGTAGATGTTTTTAAGTAAGATTTAACAACATTATTGTATCTATATATAAATATAATTGTGAAGTATCACTGCAAAAAGAACTTTAACTAAACAATAATAATGATGAATCTAGACTTGAAACCAAATTTCACTATATGTAGTAAAAATAATTCTAACACTAGGGCTGGTCACAGCCTATTGATAGCCCGTTGGTCCAGTTGGTAGTGAACCTAACTTCTGAGCTTGGGGGCGTGGGTTCGATTCCCGCTTAGGACAAACATTTATGTGATGAACATTTGTGTTTGTTCTATATCTGGTTGTTAATATCTATTTAAGTATTTATTTAAAACTATATATGTATGTATATCAGTCTCTGGCAGCCATATCACAAGCTTTGCTTAGTTTGGGGTCAGATGACCATGTGTGTAAAAATGTCCCGAATATTTATTTATTTATTATTTATTTATTCAATTTACTGTTAGTGACCAGCAAGAATCTTGAGCATAAAGCCGCGTAGTACGAGGAAAGTTGGCGCATGTATACAAACAATTGTGTGTACTCATGCAGTCAAAATCCCCACGATCAATCCACCGAAGCAACATAAAAATCGATTTTTGCACAGTTAACATAACTATTAAAAATATTTACCGGTATCTATGTAAAGTTATATACCTGACTGTGAAGGGGGAGTTTTATCGGAAACGTTTCCAGGTACTGCATTTTGGTAATGTTCAGACAGTTTTGGTATTTGGTCCTTGAGAAATTTTATTAATGTTGTAGTCCATTCTGAAATAAAATAATTACCAAACATCTAAGGATATTTTTACCATAGTAACTGACGTGGTATCTAAGGATATTGCCAAAGGGATGAATTAAAAGGGGACAAAATGGGGTTTGAAATTTATATACAAGGTCTGCAGGATTTCACAAAAACGAGAATGTAGCAGGATGGATTTCTTCACAGCCCTTACAAAATCGCTGGTAATTACCACCTTATTAATAGGATGAGTTACAAACAAGCAACAGGGTACGTGATGGTGAGTGGTTACTACCGCCTATAAACATCTACAATACCCGAGACATTGTCAGTGTGTTGCCTACTTTTGAGGACATTATTCACCCTTGAAGCACCTTTAATTTGAAGCAGCTTAGATTATACTGAAGAAACTGAAGGTGTTAAGCCATTCCAAAATTTACAGGTATGCGAAAGAAACAAACGAATTAATGAATCAGCGCGAGACTGAGGTGTTTATGTGAATCATGGGTGGATGGCATTTCTAGCAATGGACCCGATTCGTGATACAACCAGGGCAGAGGGATAAGTGCAGAGTTCATTAGGAAATTCACAGTAACAATAATGGTAGTACTGTTAGAGTAATTATAAATACAAAGCGCACAAGAACTGCACAACCTAATACCATCACCATTCATTGCTAACAGTACCAGACCAACGACAGACGCACAGTACCAGACGCACATCAAGGAGATACTCGTATGGTGGAAATTTCATTCAGACGTACTACTTAAGCATTTCCAATCCAAGTTTTTGAACCGAACAACAGAGATATGGAACTCCTTACCTGTGTCCTCCTTACAAACAGGTACAATCTGAGGTTGTTCACGAAAAAAGTGAATAGGTATTTCCTAGGCAAGCACACTACATCTTCGACCATAATTATCATCACTTCCCAGTCTCACCAAGTGAGATTGTAGGTGAAATCATGCATAGTCCATTGTAAAAAAAAACCCTTACCAGTAGTAGGGTCTGGAAGTTGCCTCTTCTTTATTTTAGCCTCTGACACTGCCACAGTGTATGCTGAACTTAATTTTATAAACCATGCAGCTCTCGGCATGGACACTTGGAATTCAGTGAGTGTTATGAATATTTCTTCTTTTTTGTTGAAGTTGGGAGCTTTCTTAGCCAGCTGAGATAGAGGTTTGTTGCCTGAAAGTTTACAAATAACTGAACAAAGTTGTTGATAAGGTATAACAGCCAATTTGATACATATTATTGTTCACTAATTCATCTATGACTTTACCTGCAATTTTGCAGTTTTATTTGTCAGATTTTATCAATATGAGTATAAAACACTGTTTTAAACTATCACGGTTGTTCACTAAAGTTATATGATTATTTTCGGGAGCTCATTCCACAACCTTACCAAGGTAAACATCCCGTAAATAATCATATAACTTTAATATGAGTAAAGTTGTAAAAAGGTAACATCCAGACACAAGTTTATTTATCATTAGTGTGATTTTTCTACAACATAGTCATTGAAGTAAATTGAAATGTTGCAAATAAACTGAATATTCCAATAGCCTTGATTAGGAATCGTCTAAAGATGCATATTTGGATGGGAAAGGATTGCACCATACTTTTATGGTGATATCCTCTCATTTGGACTGCCAGAACTAGCCAGAGACCCGTTCACCATCCTAAGTACAGATGGAAAGAGAAAGTCGAAAAAGATCTGCGGAAACTGTTCAAACTGGGCATAAATTTGCACAAGATAGAGAAGGGTGAGAACCTTTTAGTATCGGAGGCAAGAAATATTTTGGATTACGGGGCCAGCTAAGCTAGATGGATATTAAAAAAACATACTTACCCGCCAGGTCCTTGAACCAAGATTCAATCTGGGGTCTAGTACGGGCAGTAGCTTGCCAGAAGTTGTCTTTGGGGTTAACTTGTTGCCGCTTTCTGCCACAGTCAGGCAGTGTATTCAGCTCTTCCTTCTTAGATAAGATGCCAGAAAAAAACTGTCCAATCTGGAAAAGTATAAAGCATGTAAAGAAATATTGAGGCCTTTGCCATATGTTAACATTGTCAGAAGCCTATTACTTTAGCTGACCTGATTATTAAAAACTGAGCAGTAGAAATGATACTTACTTTGGCAGTAGAATAGTTAAAATTTCGAGCTGTTCCAAATTCATCGCTGGACTGAGGAGTTGTAGAGAAACCCTGCTTTACGTTTGTTGACGTGAGCTCGTCTTCTTTCTGTCTAGGCTCTTGTGGGTACACATCCGGGGGACCCAACCTTGGCCTTTTTAAAGGCCGTTTCTCGTACATAATCCCCATAACTTCGGGATAAAGGGATATATCTGTTCACAACACAAAACGTAAGGTCAATGAAGGACCATCACCAATGGATAGTAAAAAAAAAATATTGACATCCAACTTACCTTTCATTTAGAAGCTACAATGAAAACTCATGTTAAAGTGTAAATAATTAACAAATTAATAGGGAGATCAAAATGTTTTGGTAAACAAATTTATAAAAACCGAGTGAAGCAAGGCAAGAGAAAAGCAACAAAAGCAAACGTCAAGAAGTCACTAAAAGTGACGTTCATGACGTTGGTGGTTGACATATTTTTTTTTTACGAATCAACAAAATTAGTATGGGAACCTTGATCAGAATCAGAATCAGAATCAGAATCAGAATCAGAATATATTTATTGCAAGAACTGTGTACAAAAGATGTTCATAATAACTAGGGTATCAACAGTTTACCCATTTCGGGCGTGCAATTTTTTGTTTAAAATTATATAAAACTAACGAAAACTATATAAAACTTACGAATAATAATTACACATAAAGCATTTACATTACACATAGAACGAAATAATAACTATACATAAGAGTAAGTATTTACATTTGCTTGGCTTAACTTGTTATAATTCAATAAAACTAAATATCTAATTATCATCTAAGTATTCTTTAAGACTATAATAAGTTTTTATTATAAGCCAGGCTTTTAAATTAATTTTAAACTGTGGTATTTCTAATGACTTCAATTCTGTGGGCAAATGATTGTAAATTTTAATGGCAGTATAGAAAGAACTATTATAGAACATGGAATTATTTACTTGACGTATGCATATGTTGTACTTTTGTTTACAACGCAATATGTCAGCACGGCTTGAGTGAATGTTATAGAAGTAAGTTCCATTATTCTTTATAAATAAGTATAATTCTAATATATAAATTCCTGTAACGGTGAGAAAGCTATTTTCTTTAAATACATTTCGTAATGTATCAGTACTTTTTAAATTGTAAATAATACGGAGGCATTTCTTCTGTAAAATAAAAGTTGATTCTACTTCAACCGAGTTCCCCCAAAATATAATGCCGTAACTCAAGTGAGGATATACATTGCCATAGTAGGCGTTTGTAGCAATGGCTTTTGAAGTAGAATCTTTAATTATTGATAGAGCATAGCAGTATTGAGACAGTTTAATATTAATTTTATGTATATGTTGTTTCCAGTTTAAGTTAGTATCTAAAATCACCCCCAAAAAATTTGATTCTTGGACTAAATCGACTTTACTGCCGTTATTTTCAATATTTAGCTGTGGAGATTTTTGTTTGTAGTTTTTAAAGTGAATTAATTTAGTTTTATCAATATTAACCTTTAAATTTATATTATTCAGCCAATTTACGATATTTTTTAAGGTATTATTTATTTCTAATTCAAATTCTTTTTCAGACTGAGCATTTTTTGGAATGTATACTGTCGCATCGTCAGCAAACATAATACTTAGATGCTTTGTAACTAAGGGTAATTCATTAATATATATTAGGAATAGGAGTGGTCCTAGTATGCTACCTTGGGGCACTCCTAATAATATATTCATATATTTTGATAAAACTGGGTGAACTGTTTTTGTGTCGTTATCGTAGGTCTTTAGAGATATGGCTTGGGTTCGGTTTTTTAGATATGATTCAATCAGTTTAAGTGCTTGGCCTCTAATACCAACGTGTTCCAGTTTGTTAAATAACGTTTGGTGTACCACACAATCAAAAGCTTTAGACAAATCTATAAATAATGCCACACCTGTTTTTTTAATATTTAAGTCATCCCAGACCTGCTTGAGCATTTTGAATATTGCCAGGGATGTATTTTTGCCCTTTTGAAAACCTGATATTTTTTGTCATGAAAATAAATTTGCGGATATTACCGTTTTTTTTAAGAATCTGGGGAAGCATCTTTTCCCTAGTTTATTGTTTTTTTTAACACCCGAAATCTTCGTAAAGCTGAACCAAGGACGTTTCACCCTTTGGGGTCTATATAATAAGGTTCTTGAGCTGAACAGATATTTTTGAATTATAGATAAGAAGTGTTCTCGATCAAGTCACCTTTCAAACATACAAAAAAAATAACCAAAATTGTTTCAGCTGTTTAGAAGCTACGATGCCACAGACAGACACACAGATGCACACGTTTGACTTATAACGCCCCTCTTTTTGTGACGGGAGGTAAAAATAATAGAATAATTTTTTCCCTATCTAAGTTACTTTACTCTTTGAATTTTACTATGCCAATCGCATAATCGCGAATAGGCAAAGACGACAAGAGATAACGAAAAAAAATAATTGACATTTGTTGTAGTGTCTGTCAATGTCATCCGTCATGTTAAAATTCAATTTTTTGCTCTTTGTTTACTTCGTATCTTTGCTTGTGTTGTGTTCTAATAAAATCTAAAACGTGAAAGAAAACCTGAACCGGAATAAAACTGTAGAAATGCCTCCTAAAAAAGAAACTGCAAAAGGCGGCAAAGGTAGTGCTAAACCTTCTGGAGGAAAATCCGGAGATGCAAAAGGTTAGCTCCTTCATGCTCTTCAATATTCTCACGTCACTTTGCCAGTTTTGCAGTTTCCCTCACTTTGCAATTATTTTGTATTTACACCATAGATTCAGTATTTACACCTTTTTAAAATAGCTTAATTTGAATTTAGATTCGGCTGCCAAAGAGAAAAAGGGCGGGACAGCTGTCAAGGTGCGTCATATACTGTGCGAAAAACAGTCAAAATGTTTGGAAGCATTGGAAAAATTGAAAGCTGGACAAAAATTTCCGGATGTAGCTACAGCATATAGTGAAGATAAGGCACGCTCAGGTGGAGATCTGGGGTGGATGACCCGAGGTTCCATGGTGGGACCATTCCAGGATGCTGCATTTGCTTTACCAATATCATCTGTAACAAACCCTGTTTATACTGATCCACCAGTGAAAACAAAGTTTGGGTATCACATCATAATGGTGGAAGGAAAAAAATGAAGGAGATGGTATTCGAATTTGAGTATTTCTGGGCGATTCTTTTGCTATTCATTATGGAACGGATATGCTGTTTGCAAGAGCAGTTTGACAAAGACTTCGCCAATCTACCGGACCCTGAGAGGTCTAGCGAGTCTCTAAATATAAATATGGAAGACTTTTCATACAGAGAGTAAGAATTTTAATATTTTAGACCTTTTTAGCATTATGTAGGTCAAAACTTCATCAAAACTTTGTAAAGATTCATTATAAATTACTATAATATAACAACGGCTTACACTCAAGATTATGTTCACGGTTATGTTGTTTATGTTATGCAGGTTTTACTGATATTTTTATAATGAGATTAAGGCCTAGTGTCCATTTAAGCAATATGGTATGTGATCTAATGAATTTTGAGGTGCATTATTTGCTAAATGTTACAGTTTTTTAGACTTACACACTATATCTCACATCTTTACCCCAAATGTATGTCTTTTCCATTCCATCACGGGTAAGTAAGAGATGTCCCTTATGTCAACACTGGCCTAATTCTCGAAAGTTGTTTCTGAACTAAAATGTAAGCATTGCTGTTAGAATATGCAGCTGATTCATAATGTTTTACAATTTTAGGTAAGTACACAACTTCATCAAGTGTAATAAGTAGGTAGTTGTTAATAGTCAATATGGAACTCTCCATTCCACAGGTGGCATTTCTCCTTTATATCTTCTATTTATACTTCACTCTTTTTGCTACTAAATAGTATCTAAGGAACTGATTGTAACTTTATATTTCAGTCATGGCCTAAAATTGAGCTTCCTACGCCTCTGCCGTATCTCTCACATTACGATGCTATTGTCTCTTGTCTACTTCTGCAACATCTGTCTCTGGTTTGTAATGACTAAGAAAGCATCGCTCAGGACTTTTAGATATCGCTTTAGAGTCATGTTGTGATTCCATAACTGCCATTACCTAATGGGCACTTTCATATTAGCCGGTAATGATATTAATATGTCGGCTGTAGTACTGACTCCAATATATTGGCGAATGACACGCCCACCTCTATGTATGTATACAGGGTTATAAGGAAAGGGTATGCTAAGCCGAAAGGATGTCATTCTACTCATAATTATGAACAACTTCACTATGGGACCAACCCTGAAATTGCGAATAAAATATCAGCTGTTCCATAGTAAACAGTAATTGACACTACAAAAAGTATGAAACAGCTGATTTTTTTCTGCGTTTTTAGGTTTGTTCCCATTGTTATAATGATGTTCATAATGATGAGTAACGAACCCCTTTCGGCTTACCATACCCTTTCCTTATAGCCCCGTATAAGATTATCTATCTGCGGGTATTGTCGGTATGAATCAGTGTTGTTATTGGTTAATGTGAAAATGCCCAAAAGTGACGACAGCCCATAACTTAAAAAAAACATGTAAACTTGAAAAGTTTTATTTGCACCATCTCACCATAGTCACTTTACTATACTATGATATGCATTTATGGAAAGTATCACAAGCTCTGAGCAAACTCATCATGAAATTGATTGTAAATAACTTACTTATAAAATATATCTTTTTACATTGTTTTCAAAGAAGATTTTGATTTTATTACAAATTGGAAGGATAATAAAACAAACTAAAATCTTTATTATTAAAACAGTCTTTAATGACAGATCTTAAAATTCTTAAATACTTATTACAATCTTCAGAGATGCAACTTGGCGACTTCAATTTCTATAATATAATAAATATCTTTATGAGGTATGACTACAGCTAGGTCCAGACAAATTTAGATATTACTAGCTAGCTTTTGGCAGTGTTTTGTAGCATATTGTACTGGTAATATTTGGATGTAGCATACTCCATTGCACTATTTAGTTGAGCCATGAGTGTAATAGGTAGGTCATCTTTTATATTTTAAATATTCATTCCTGTCATGCACACATAGAATTATTTTAATTGGAAAACTTAGTTCGTGTCGTAACACTATCATAAGAGGGTTCCATAGCTAAAGAACCATGATTTTAGAGTGCAAACTTGCCTTTGCAAATTTTTCGGATCATTTGTTCAACTTTACAGTCCACGTGTTAATTTGGTCATCTATGTTTTGTAAACTATTGGATTCTATTAAGATCTTTCCAAAAATGCGTTCAGAATGAACCTTATATGAAACAAAATAAAATCTAAATCGGCTGTTTTGGACTCTAAACTTGAATAATGGTTTTAGAAACCTTATAAATGATTAGAATTATCTTTTCAATGGAGATGGAGATACCTTACTGTATGGAGTAGAATAATACGTTATTCATCGCCGCTTTCCATGCACGGGAGCGACCCTAATATTTTTTCATAATTCAATATTTTTTCTGGTAGCGAGTATAATTATGCATATGCCAAATTTCAACTTAAGTTTTTAAAGTTTGAATAAAAAGATTGTGACATTCTGACGGACAGGCTACCTGCGGATATGGCGAAAGTAAGAGTTCCTGTTCTTAGTTTGCTACGGAACCCTAAAAAGGAAGTCTTCAGGGTCGATACCTCGGTACCGTACCTCTGCCTGCTCCTTGATAATAGCAAAATATGAGATGAACTACCTTTAACTCATCACGATCCTGACTAAAAAGGTTTACGAAATAAATATAGCTTATTAGTAAAGTTAAACTCTGAGGTTAGGGTTTGTGTATCGGACATATTTGAGTAGAGCGTCGTTCTCCTCGCATACGAAGGGCTTGCGGTGGTGGCAGGCCACGTCGTGCCAGTGAACGCCGTCATTGTAGAAGTTGTTGAGGATGGCCACACAGTGTTCTGCAGCACCGCCTTGGATCAGTTCCTGAAGAAAAAATTGTATATCTATACAGTTTTTGTCATGACATGACATTAATGGGTCTTTTATTTAACAAGTTTGAGATAAGAGACAGAAGGAAGATGCAACCCATGCAACATTTTAGAAGTGTCATAAAATACGAGCAATTATATCTGTATAAGGCGTCCGAAGTTCAGAAGAAGCTATCTAATGATCTTTGAAACCACCAGTACCAGTAGTCTGCCTTTTGAGTTTCTCTTAGCAGAGTTACTTAAATTTGTATAGATACAAGCAACATGTAGATCAAATTATTTGATCAGGCACTTTATCCATAAGCGCTCTTACAATACCGGAGTTTGGCATCTATCTTTAAGAAGATTGTGAACATCTCTTTCAAACAAAGTCGACAATCATTTAAAAGAGCCATTAGTATCTCAGACGCGACCAGAACCAGTGAAGTGTTAATTTGCGAATGGGCGGAAATGTGAATTTTATTAAAACTAGCGACCTTGTAACCTTTACACATCATGAGCACAGAAATTATCATGAATGGGGCGAACGTAAGTTGCAAATAATGTCATCGGTCAGTGTTAGTACGTATTATCTTATTATGTTGTTACATCAATTGTGCTAACAATATGATGCACACGGGGCCTTGAACGCAAAAGATGTTTGCATAGCGGATGCTGACGAGGTCTGCGGTGACGTGACCGGTCAGGGGTAGCACGTATGCTCGTATGTAACGTGTGTGCATACGGGGAAAGTCGCGCAAACACCTCGCGCCGACGCACGCCGAATAAAGATGAGCTTTTGTCGTACCTACAGCTCGCTACGCCTGTTTGTAGAAAGTGTATGCGACATGCATGCGGGTACGCCCTTCGGCGAATATTTCGCAGGCCCATAAATATTCACATCGCTTTCGTTTTCATTGCGTGATATCCGCCAGCTGATGCTCGAAGTCTGGTTTATGACAAACATTACTTAACTGATCGCGGAATTGGCACGTTGCATCACCGTATGACCGATTTCGTAATGCCATGCTTTCTTACGGTAACCCATTGTGTGTTCCTTACGCGGAAACCGTCACGTGAGTGCTGGTTCCTTACTGTTCCTGTCAGTAGACGCAATCTACTGAAACTATTAGTCTACTGGATGATATTACTACACTTACTCTGTTGTCGGGTTGAGGTTTGCCAATGCCGCCGCCTTCAGACCAGTCGTTCTGCTGGCGGTTGGTGGTGGGAGCCAGTTTCTGCAGCTCGGCAGTCCAGAACCAGCCATTCACCTCGTTGGGAAGTAGGTCGGGGCGGTTGCAGCCCTTGAAGTCGCACAGGCGACCAGAGGTCCAGATGTACTTCACCTAGAAAACGAAAGCATGGTGTTGATCATATCAATCGATCAATTAGTCGTAAACAATGGTAATTATATATCTTAAGTTTTAGATAGGTACTCCAGCATTATGCTATAGTGCGTCTGGAACAATGAACGAGCGTGACCGTCACCGATCGTATCAAACTTTGCGCATTAGGTACTTAGCTGAAGAAAAACTAACAATGGCCAAGTGGCTTGGTAAAAAAGTGAAGACCATTAATCGAATAAGGCGATACTAACGCTGCTTACAATGCATGAAGATGGAATGATAGACGGGTACTTCAATTTGTCACAATTAAGCCCTACCCATGTTTTTCTACGTGTGACTGGTAACACCTCTCATTACCATAACAATGCGCAGACGGAGCTACGGACTTGGCACCGAGACAATCACTTGTTGGCATTAATATCTGGGCTAGGCAAATTGTCATTCGACGACAAGTTGGATAACAATAGGAAAGTTAGGATTCTTAAGTGCCTTATCGCCTCAATGCATGAGGAATAAGCTTATTTTGGCACTTGGTATGTGACACAGGAAATGGATAGGACAGTATAGGTATGTGTTAGAGAAAGCGGGTCGAAAACACGTCCCAAATGTGTGCTGGAACACGTGTATTGGCGATATTGTTGCGCGATCAAGAATATACAATCACACGCCGATTGATTGATATATAATTTCATCCAAACAGCCCGCAAGAAAGTGATTTCCCACGAGAGGTTTCCGATTCAGTATTAGTGAAACTACCGGAAAATTGTTAACGCTATTGTATGATTGTTTTCCTTTATGTAGCTAATCGTGATGTTGTAGAAACTTGTGCCACGTTTCGATGAGGAAACCAGACATCTCAGGGGTACCATCATCAGTCAGAATAATTGTTCGAAAATTGTCTAAAGTTAAATAGACTTCGTAGTCTTGTAGGTAGATCGCAAACCCGGAGAAATAAACATGAATTACCTACACTTGCGGAGTGGTAAAATTATAATTGTAAGTAATAATATAATTGTCTTTTAATTTACAAAGCTTTTGATATTTTCTGATTATAATATATGTACTAGTTGTTGCCCGCGACATTGGCATTATGTTTTGCATATACCTACCTATTTTGAAAATGTAAATACCCGGACCTCTACGCCCCATAGATAATCTACCTGTTTTTCAATTGAGTAGATTTCTTGATGAGTCTGTCAGTCAGTGAGTGTATGTCTTCGAACAAAATATATATGTATGCTATTGCATACATATACATTAAATAGCACGTAAATGCGTGGTTTGAAAGATGCGTTGACTGTAATAAACCGCAATACCTGCTACAAAAGTGTTAAGAGAGTAGTCTCGGCGGGGCTCTAGTCATCTCATCAAATGCTAATGTGTCTAGTAACAGCCTTCTTCCTATAACAATAACCATTTTGGACTCTCGGCACGTTACGACAATGCACGCTCTTAGAATTTGTAAGAATGTTAACAAACAAGCCACTTTCTATTTCTGCTCGGTATTTCTTTGAAAAAGGTTTTCACGAGGATATTGTTGGGTCATTAGCATTACGGTGGCAGCGAACGAGTGAAGTAACTTATTTCCACTGAACTACATAAGCGTATCTAATACGTGCGCTCTCAAACAAAACGATGACATTTCCCTACAAGGCCTTTAGGGTTTCATGCCGTGGGGTCGAAGCGGCTGAATAGATACCTACTTATAGGTAGGTACTTAGTTTGTTAAATCTTTCTAGAATGTATCTTTCGAGTCGATGTTTCGTGAATAATAAATGTTAAGTAGGTACCTAAGTATACTAAGTTTTTGGACTTGAACTTGGCCACCCAATAGGACTCCAATGTACATTTTACCTAAAACTTTTAAAAAGTTTCAAAGATAGGTAGGTAATAATAGGCTTCCTCAAAAGTCCGGTATCTTTTTAGATTTGGATGAATAACTGAATAATAAGTAGGTAGTTTCCAAAATAAAATTTTCTGTCTGAGATATTATACCGAGCCAGTATGGTAATTTCAAAAAAATTAACCACCTACTGAGCTGCATATTTGTCATTGTATGCTTACAAGTCAAGTTGTAACTTAATTAAAACTTAATATGAAATTGAGATTAAGTGTTTTAACGTGTTTTTGAAAAATATTTTGCCAATGGAGACTTATCAAATTAATTTTTATTGGATGATTAACATTTAAACAAGTTATATGTTATGTTCGTAATTTTGTATAGTTACGGTATTATCTCGTCACATGTGCGGTATGTTAATGATAAAAGTCAGAAGATAAAAAGCTATTTTAAAATATTTAAATATCCCGCTTATCTTTCTCTTTGCATACACTTCTCTATAAAGCCTATAAAGGTCTTTATCCTCTTGATTTTAACTTTGTTGGAAGGGCAAATAAGAAACTATTGTAAAAGCACGTACATGGCTTTTTTATATTGATCCTCAATAAAATCTCCCTTGTTGTCAATGATCTTATGCTCACCACGAAGATAAGGGTGTCTTATAGGTGGTAGTAGTGGTTGTATATACTGGATTTTATTTTTATACCTATTTGACGTCGATCTGTATAGGTACTATTTTTATTACTACACTAGTACAATTATGACTTGTATCAACTGTTACCAATAAAATTATTATGATTAGGTATGTATCTTGTTAGTCATGTTAGTGCGTCCAATGCTAAATTAATTATAAGATTTGTAAGATTAAATCTATGTTTATTTTGGCCGTTTCACGTCCTCAAAACGACCTAAGAATCCTGACGATTAAAGGAAATTGCTAAAGATATTAGCACCGTAGGAAATTGCTGAAGTAGCTGAAGGTATAGGCACCGTAGGAAATTGCTTAGAAGTTTGCAGGAAGTAAATAGATCCATCTATCGAGCTTGTTCAAGGGATCACCTTGTCCTGGACAATTCGCGCCTTGACCTATCCATTTTTGGGGGTCTCCACGAAGGCAAGGTACTTTGTTTATAGTGGTTATAGATACCGGGTATACCTAAGCACCGTAGAAAATTACTTGGAAGTTAAAAAGAATCGAGCTTGTTCCCTTACCTTGTCTTGGACAATTCGCGCCTTGACCCATTCATTCTCGTCACTGGTCTCCAAGGAGACGAGGTCCATGCACCGTTGCCGGCAGTAGTTTCTGGCGCTCAGCCAGTCTTCTTCAACGCCGCGGAGCGCTGGGTCCCGCCACGAGAAGAAGTAGCCTTTGTCTGTTGGAAAAGACACGGGTCAGATTTGAAGACATGTCCAGGCAAATGGTGCATGATCACCAACTTATCTGTTGAGTGACAAAACAAGGGAAATATAATTTTCCACGAGATTTTTTTGCATATCCTTAATTTTATTACAAATTTAGCCTAATGTTTTAACTATTAAGTATATAATTTAATTTTAACTTATATGTCTTTCTTAGACTTCTATACGCATTTTATTAACAGACTTCAAAAAAGGAAGAGGTTCTCAATTCGACTGGTTTTTTTTGGTATGTTTGTAAAGCGATTATTCCGCCAATTATGAATTGATTTTGTTGATTCTTTTGTTGTTTGCTAGGTCGTTACTTCAGAGATCCCATATAAATTTTATCGAAATTGATTCAGCGCTTTTTGAAAATGTCAACAAAAACTTTTAAAAAACATACACAGATGATAGTTTGTGATTCCATTCAGCAAATTTTCTATGTAGGTTAATCTGGAAGTCAGTTATTTTTTTCTAAAAATTAACTCGAGCTGTAGCTCTACACTACATAGCACTAACACTTCGTTTTTCGCTACACCAACTCGGACGATTTTGTTCTTCTAAGAATATTTATGTGGTCGAGGAGCTGGGTGGCCTCGACATTCACATGACGAGAAGCTGTTTTCAACCGACTTCATAAAAGGAGGTTCTCAATAAGACTATTTTTGTGTATATGTTACGCGATGTCTTCGCCGATTTTGATGATCCTCTTTTTAATTATATAGATTACTTATATCTCAAGTGTGGTCCAATTTAAATTTGAACAAAACGTTCCACCCTAAAGGTTGAAATTAGGGGATGAATATTGTTTTTTTTTTTTGCGCGAATAAGATAGCGTTTGTTCACTAACACGCCTGTTGGTAAGCGTCAAGCGACGATGTGGTCGAAAATGAAGCACGCTGACTTAGAAGATGCCTAGATATTATCCTTGTTTATTGAATTTGCCATGAAGTCGGTTTTTAAATTGTGGTATAAATTATTTTATTTTTAGTCGTTCAGATCAAGCGCACACTGTTGGCGTCGTCAGGTATAGTTACCTCTGCTTCTTTGGTTGAAAATACCACACACCATAGGTACTTAGTACAGTGGAGATACATAGGATAGGTTAGGTACAGCGTATATCTAGTAGGTACGTCAAAAATCTATCGAGCATTAATTGCATATCATAAAATGTTGACAAAAATCGCCGCCGTAAATCCAGGGGGAAAGTTCTAACTTTCTTTCCCTAGGAAGGTATCGTAAATGGTTGTTAGTCGTCATAAAAGCGCAATATTGTGTGGTAGGCGACATCACCACGTGGGAACCGATAGATATGTTGCCTTTCGACACACGGTGAAAGAATGTAGTAATAGCAATGCTTGTTTTTCTTTATCTAAGTGTGAGCGGAAAGTGGAACAAAGACAATATTAAGTAGATAGGTCCCTGAAGTCATACGACTCATCCATAACTTGGAGATGCCGATGATAGTGTGGAGTGAATTTTTTATTATTTTTTATTGACTACACAAAATACAAGCTAAAACTAACACTATAAATACAGTTAGAATGCCCATAGACCGTTGAAGGTCTAAAGACAATCCAAATGCTCAAGCCCACTATTTGATTTGATGACCTTATATCGAATTATTCCCAAAATTACCGTAAAATAGACTTAAAATTTGGGACTAAAATGAAATTTTGATGCCCCTGGGGTGCAAGTACCGTTCTTTTAGCGATCGAAAATTCGCTAAAATGCCATAGAATCGATCACAGCGAGTACTGAAAAAATTGCATATTATCGAATTTGACGACCTCAACTGTCAGTTTGACGATCGCTAAAAGAACGGTACTTGCACTGCTGAATTGGTATCAAGGTTAAGGTTAATGGAAGCTAAGGCTGTCCTCGAGTATAATTAGCAAGGCAATAATCGAAATTTATAACAAAACAAATAGCCGCCCGAACAGGGACTTGAACCCTGGACCCTTGGATTAAAAGTCCAATGCTCTACCGACTGAGCTATCCGGGCCGTGGAGGCATGGTTCAAATTAACAAACACATGCCAAATATGTGCAGGGTGAGTCATAAAGTCTCCGAAAACATAAAAGTGAGAAATGCCATAAAAGTCACACTTAAAATTAAATAGGCGGCGTTACATATTATTTTATGTTTTATGAGATATATTTGAACTACATATTTATGAAATCCGATCCGATGAGGTATTGAGGCGAAATCTACCAAGGCACTGAATAAATTAGTATAAGTAAATATCTATTTGTAATAGATTAATTTGTCAATTTTTTTTTTTTTTTTAATGAAGATATGGGTATTATTGGTATTATTTACCTACTTAATAGACCAAGTAGCGTTAAGTAGTTAATAGGTAGGTCAGATTGCTTGTATTTAAAAATAAAAATATACAAAAAAATCTTCAAATTTATATTGTATTTCGATTAATTATTATAAAACAGTTTTAGGTAAAGACAATTAGAATACCTAAAAATCTAACTGTTAAGTAGGTACCTCACTAAGAAGACTGATTCACCTACATCCTATTTATTACCATGATTATGTTGTTTAAAATCGTCGTAAAAATGTTTGACATTCTAAATAAAAAGTTATCCTAACTAACAGAGTAGGTATGGACACAAGTTAAACACAAAAAAATTCAAGTTAGCTTATCTTATCTAAACGTTTTTAAAGGAAAGATTTTTGTACGGTGCGTGCGATCTACACAACTTATCTTTAAGTTGAGGGGTGGGCCATTATATTATGGTCACGGTAGTTACCAAAATTCTTCTTTTGCTAATGACTACGTACCATAATCTAAGGTATTCGTGGTGTCGTACGGATTCTTTGTCGGTGATAGAGCTACAGACTGGCGACAGAAAGCTTAGGGTGTGTACTCACTGTCTGCGTATCTTTCGTGTATGGTCCTCTGTACGCAAAGGGAGGGCACCGGGGGCTCCAAGATACGTCCGTTTGGGAACTGCGCCGCGGCTATCGCCACAACTGCCGCTAGCAATATTGCGCTTAGGTGGTTCATTTTCTGGAACAAAATTTAAGTTTATTACGATAACAAGTAGATTATCAAAAGACAAACATAATACCCAACTGCAATTTTCCCTATGATAATACTCTGGTGTGGAGATTAAAGGGGGAGGCCTATGTTCAGCAGTGGACGTCTTCTGGCTGATGATGATGGATATAAAGACGATCTAACGACACGTACCTCATACACAAAAATCGGTCAAGCCGTATAGGCTTTAGGTAGTAAATTGTGATGGTAGAAACATTTAAAAGAATATAAAAAACAAACAAACATATAAAATATATTCGCCCGAAAAACATTACCCTCCTTCTTGGACAGTCGGGTGAAATGCGTTTTTTTGTATACGGCAGGCATCACGCATAATTATATCTACATAAATAAGTATTTAGATTATTAGTCTCAATACGTACACAAGCAAGTTGGGAGTCTAGTACCGGTATTTAAGTACCTCCCTTTCTCTATTACCAAGTAGCTCCTGAAACGAATGGTAGCTGTAATAAACCAAGTTATAAGCAGACACAGACACACATTCACTTCGAAAAACTACATCTCTCATTAATTTTATAAATAACTGGCGGTGCAGTAAGTATATCGGTAAGTACCTCTTCTGAGATCATCACGGAGCCTTTCAATTTAGATCTAGGGCAAACGTATCTGCCTGATATCACCGAAGGATCGTACCTACTTGATGAAAAGTGAAGTCACCACAACTCGAAAGCTATTATTTCTTCGGTGTCGAAAGGTACGTCCCATGGAGAAAATAGTGATTATTTACCAACATGAATGCGCAGGATGAGGTCAGAGGTCAGTCATCCAGGTAGGTACACTTTCACCCGGTTTCCTTCGAAATGTCAGCTAGTTCGGTTGTTTCGGTAGCAAAATTTGCTTATTTTCACTCTTTTCTCATGTGGTTATAATTTTTGCGTGAAACTGACTAAATGCGTAAAAAAAACGTTCCACTTGTGTTCCACATGGCGCCAACAAAATAATTTTATTCGCGAATGGTGATGTAAAAATTCAAGACACAAAATAAAGTTATTCAAATCATTACATTCCATAGACAATTAATGACCAATTTAATTGTTACACAAATAGGCAATTATTTAAATAAAATATGTTAACTATAATATAGGCATACGTTTTATATTTTTATATGTTATATGACTGAGTTATTTAGACATAATAAGATTAATTCATTTTAAGCTGGGTGTTTTTATAGCTATTGAATAAGTTAAATTTGTGCATATCTAATTATTTTATACAATAATAATTATTCGATTAATGCCTGATTCGCCCCTAGAGTCTCGGCTATAAAAAAAAAAATCGTGCCGCATTTTACCCGCGTTTTGGGCCTAAACATATTTTTTTGTTTTGTTTTTTAATTATAAACTCTCGTTTCCACGTTCTCGATGATTAGTTTCCAAAGTTAAATAAAAAAGTTTTATATTCTTACCTCATACATCATAATCTGAAATAATTTATTCTATAAACTGTGTACAATGAGATGGTAAAACATAGTGGGTAAGAATTTCGATACATGAGAATAATGCAATGCAAAATTACTGAGGAAACTTTTATATGGGAAATATCTAATAGTTCCATCGCCACGATAATAGAGCGCTTTATACAAACTTTCCTTGGATAAGCATCACTCAATCATACCGGTCCTTTCCACAACTCTCCTTTGAATAGAAAGCGACCTTGCCCCGGGCACAAATAAGTTCATTCCTCCCATGATCTTCGCGGTCACGGAGACCCCTTGGAGATTATAAATTCCTACAGTAAATCATGTTATCTAATCCAACCAGTTTGAGTAATTTCATTTGAATGTCTACGCTCGTTTATTGCTCATAAATTATTATATTCCATTCATAAACGTCTCTACGGTATAGTAGGGGCGGCCTGCGCGCCTATAGCTGAGATTCTGAGATGATAGGCACCAAAAAAAAATTTCTTAGACACCATGTAGGTAGATACTACGCAGTTCTTAATATCCAAATTAGTATTTCACAGTAACTCTTTAGTTTTAGTTCAAAATAATTTAGTTGATTAAATAGTTATAAATTTTAATTATACTCAAGCTCTAGTGCATTTAGATCAATTAATTTAAAAACAACTTCATTTCATATACCAATGCGAGTACATTACAAGGTACGTAATTTTTTTTGGGACAGAATAATAAATTTAAATGTCAGCAAATCAAATTCGTCTAATTTAATTTTAGTCTATTTATATTTATTAAATATGACATCCTGTTCTAAAAAATACCGAAACATAAAAACACTGCGTATCACTTGATTACGTAAGGAAAAGTTTAGCTCACCTAGTGGTGCTTATGTCCCGTGGGTCCGTCACAAACTGATGCGTGCGCACTGCCGCACCATTTTATATGGAGGAAGTACTGCGCGCATACCGAGCTCATCCGATGCGCAAGCGCACCCTCACTTCTCGGGGTAGCGCGGGCGTGCCATTCATTCATGCGAAGGTTCCAGGTTTACAAAATCAAAATATGCAATGATTAATACTTTATATTCTGAACAGAAACTGGCAATGATCATTTTAGAGAAATATGATATTGCTATATAGATAATGGATACTAACTATAGAGAAATTTAATGATTTATCCAAATCTGAATAGCGATATTACAAGAAATTTGATGAGCTATCAAACTTTCATTTTTAGCAAACATCACAATAAAATTATAAATTCTTAAATTACCACCAATTTGGAGAATTGATTTTGTGGATTTAATAACAGGTAGGTACTACTGTGATGATAGCATGTTGCGCTACGAAGAAATAAAAAATAATTTGTTTACACCTATTATTTTCAATTAAGTAGGTCTAGGTAGTACATATAATGTTGTATACAGGGTTATTGGTAATCAGTTAGCATCCTCTTAATGGCGGCTTCAATACGAAAAAACGAACATCTTTTGTTCTAATTTTCGAAATTCGCGAGGGAGAGAGAAAGCAGCTGTTTCATACATTTTATCGGGATCGGCAGTAGCAGCGGAAGATGCCGCCTGTAGAAAGCGGCAGAAGTACGCGGCAATGGAGCCACAGTATTACTTTGTACCCATTGCCGTAGAAACTATGGGCAGTTGAGGCACCGAGGCCAAGAGCTTGATCGCAGGAGTCGGCCGCAGAATACGAAATAACGGTGGCGACTCTCACTCTGGCTCGTTCCTGGTGCAAAGATTGGTCATTGCCATTCAGCGTGGGAATGCTGCCAGTGTTATGGGCACTTTTGCACCGGGAATGATCCGGAGCGGGCTGTTTGATTAGACTAATTTATTTAGTTTTGTCTTTTGTAATTAGTGTTAAGTAGTTTGTGACGTATTAATTGTTTAATATTAATACATTTATATTTTATCGGGAGTGAATGTTTTTTTTAATGATGGAACGGATGATAATTTGCGTGTACTGAGACTCTTAAGAGGATACTAACTGATTACCAGTAACCCTGTATAGTGTATACCGGGACGCACCATGAATAAATCACTGGAACTTTAGATCGGAGAAACAAGGGAGATATGGTGGCGTGGCAAGTGCAAACGTATCTGGCCTAAATCAGGCTTGATGCCTTTGGTCGAACTCACCCGGTCTGCAGACAGCTTTGGTGTCGCTGCAAGTCTATCAGTGTGCCTGAAAATATGAGTAGGTAGGTTAAGGGGCCGTAGGTACTTACATTAGTGGTATATTGAAGAAAAAAACCAGTTATAACTTGGTAATGAACTGAAATTTGTCACCGACTCCGTCTTGACCACTATTTATTATTTGTTGTTATACTTTAGAGTGTGTACCTACTATAATCATGCCAAGTTTGACGCTTGTACGTATTACCATTTTTACATTAGAGCTAATACAAAAATACTTAAAAATATACGTTTGTTGAATTTGGACCCTTATTGGGGCCCCTTTCGTTTTTACTTTTTTACTATACAGCCATATAGGTAGGTACAATACTATAGAAGTAGTAATACAGCTGTTAAAATGTAGGACGGCAGATAGACAGACAGCGTAGGCTCACTAATAGGGTCCCGATTTTAGGGTTCCGTACCCAAAGGGTAAAAACGGGGCCTAACAGTCTGTCCGTTCTAAATTAAAACGGCTGTATCTTTCGAATCGTAATAGATAGATTAGATAGCCAGTTGAAATTTTCACAGAATATGTAATATTATGTAATTTTGTTTTTTTGCACTATTATTTTGTATTTTAGTAACTAACAAGCTATGTGGTGGTACGCAACCCTGGTCCGATTCTCACTTGGCCGGTTTTTACCCTATGGGTACGGAACCCTAAAATGTATGAAACATTGGAACAAGAACGATAATTGAACTAAGGAATATCTCCCTCGTTTGTCTCATCTGTGGTTGGAACTGTGCGGCCTACACATTCCCGAAATTTCCGTGTAACCAAATCAAAACACCTAGGTAATAATGTATCTCGCAAATTAAAAGTATTTTATTCTAATCATCATCATCATAATCAGCCTTTTAACAGTCCACTGCTGGACTTTAAGCCTACCCCCGAAAGGGTGATTGATCGAGCCATATCCACCAAAGACTACTATATATATACGGAGATATGATATCCACCACGCTGGCCCAATGCGGGTTGGTGGATTCACATACACCATTGAATTCCTTCTCCGTATATACGTATGCAGGTTTCCTCACGATGTTTTCCTTCACCGAAAAACCAGTGGTATGAAAATCGTACATAAGCTCCAAAGAGCTCATTGGTACGGGCCCGGGGTTTGAACCCGCGACCTCAAGCTTTCAAGTATAGCGGTCTCTCAAATGGGCTACCACAGCGGCATAGTTTTTATTCTAATACCGACAAATAATTGTATGAAAAAAGCTGACGATAGTAAGTGATGATATTCTTTCTACTTATAGGTAGGAAAGTAAAGTATGTTTTATAATAGTTTGGTGCCTAATTACTGGGTTACACGGAAAGGGTGTACCTACTAAGCCGTAAGGGGTCCATATAGTACGCGAAAAAAAAAAACAATCTGTTTCATAGAAAATTGTCATATTCTCACTCGACAAAATGTTAGATCTGCAAGAGTTATTACTAAGTTTTTGAATTTTGCTCATGGATCATGCGGTCCGTTTTTTTTTCAAATTATTGTTTAACTATGAAAATCCTGGCAGATCAATGGAATTAAATCAAAATCAATTCATTTAGGTATATGTCAGAACATGTCATGGTAGCAAAGGATGATCCAGGTAATCTTAAATTGCTTATATTTAACTTGCTATTTAAATAAAAATATATTTAGTTTGTAGATTCAGTAATATTTTTGTAAATACCATCATGCCTCTATTTATCAGAGCTTGTTAAGATCATTTTTTTGTAGACTTTGAATTGAATTACCTACCTACCTAAGTAAATGAGTGGGTACTTATTATTTTCTGTGTGCTTTTCGTATTACGCAAACCAAAGTATGTCGGCATGGGCGTGTGTCCGTTTGTGAAATTATTGTGCCTATTACTCACACCAACATACTTTGCATTTATCCTTTTGAAACGAAAGTACCTAACACATTGTTTGAATTTTTCATGCTTGACATATTTACTATTAGGTATGTTTAACTACAATATTTGTTAACTTTGACATGCTCTATACCTACCAGGGTTGGACTGGGCCGGAAGGGCCCGGGTAGCTCGCCACAAGTCCGGGGCCCGAGACTGGAGACCCTCTATCCAACATACTGCCTGGCTTGCGGCAAGCTCCGCAAGCCATTATCTGATACTATAAAATTATCTGTAAGAGTAGATCATATCATATAGGTACGTACCTAATACCTTTGAGTAGTTATTCTAAGCCTAATACCTATACCTACATGTATAATATATAAATATAATAGGTGTCTAGCAAGGACGTTATAAAACGTCGGGTTGTTGATCTGTGCTTGTTACGCCCATGGTGTAGCTACTTCACCACAGAATAAATACTAAAACTAAGCTTAAAAAAAACAGCGGTTTAGGTTAGTAAACATCTCCAAAGAGAATATAACCGCTAACGCTGAAGATAGTAGAAGGTAGACGCTGAACGCTGATAGTAGGCTGAAGACGTGGGACTTGGACTTCCATAGAGTAAATATAGGAAACGGGTGCGCCTCATATAATGAAGTGAGATGCCTATAGAGGCAAGCGTTATACGTTATATATCGTTATACGACTTACCTTTACGTTAGAGTAGGATAGAAAAACATAGAAGTTAGATTTGGCACCCGCAAGACGAACAGTTCTATGAAGGGTTATTTGAAAGTACCTATACCTATCTACGAAAAACTTTTCGTAGAGTTACTTGGAGTTGGAAGTTAAGGCAGTTTAACATAGATTATATTCTTCATTTCATCGACCTACTTTAAAAACAGCTATATAGGTACTTAACATTTTTTTAATTGACATTTAAGTGAACTAATTGGACGTAGTTTTGAAATTCGTTCACAATTACCCTGGTTGATCCTACATATTTATAATTCCAACTTTTGTTCCATGAATTTTCCCACCATGTTTTTTAGTTTTGTATGTAATTATGTACCTACCTAGACTGACATATTTTTGTTTTAATTTTAATATGGATTCTACTGCACACCGTTCAAACCGAAAACGAGGTATATATTAGGTATGTCTGTAAAGGGGCGCTCCTTTATATCTGGTGCCCTCGGCGGTCGCCCAACCAGGCCCTACCCTAACGCCGGTACTGGGTAATCCTTTCATGAGGAAATACCTAAGTTTCTTTTTTAAGAAAGCTGCCTGCAAGAGGTTTTTGGTACCTACATTATAAAACCATGTAAGTAGGTAGGTATACAATACATTAAAGTTACACCCATCAATCCATGATTACTTAAGAGTAAGCTTATATGAAATAAAATGTCATAGATAAGTACGCGGGAATCCCATCCATACGTGCGCCTACCATAGGTACCACCGAACCAAACCAGTTTCAAGAAAACAGCGAAATTTGTAGAATTATGGTAAATTGTAGAGCGCTGACCTTTTTATAGCTAAAAACATACACCACAAACTGGTAGAGCTTAGAGAAATGCTTGTTGCCTAAAAAAGTCTAGGTAGGTAGGTAATAGGTAGGTATATATACCGTTAGGCATTGATTTACAAACACGTGGATGTTAGAGTTTAGCTAAGTAAGTATATTTATGATCCGCGGCCCGTTTTATCCGTAAGCGCGGAATGTAATTTTTCATCCCATCTATTCGAAAAAGACGACTTGGTTCGCCTTTAAGTGCACCCAAAGGTGGTGTTTTCTATAACACACTTTTAGGGGGCAGTAATGAATTTTTAATCCTCTATAGGTATAAGAATTTAGAATTTTAGAATTTTTTGTTTTTTTTTTGTTTAAGAATTTTAGATTTTTAGAATTTGGATCATCTTAGTGTTCAGCGCCAAAGAAATCGAACGCAAATAATGTTTGAATAAAGACTGGCTGGTACGGCGGCCCTTAGTCGCGCCGCAAGCTGAATAAAAAAAAAGAAATCAAATTAAAAACGCGTGAACTACAGCCCGCGTTTACGTCAATTTTCACGGATTGTTAGAAATTCATGGTTTTGTGTAACAATAAATTTCCATGATTGCGAAAATGTCTCAAATGTTCTCAAAATATAAGTTTTTTGTTGTTTCAATATAAACACGGGTCTAGCCCGGACATTTGGTAGGCATTGGTGGGGCCGAAGCCAACACCAAGAGGCTCCGTTGAATATAAAATACAATATTATTGAATGTGTATAAAATGGATTATAAAACTATTGTATAGTATAGGATATAAAACGGGTGAACAACTTGTGGATGGGATAACAGATCTATGGTATGAGGTAAGGCACCTGCCAATCATGCCTCATTTCAAAATACTTAGGCAGGTGTTGACTTGCCACTCACTAAATGGGCCCCCCATAATGGCTGCCGCATATTGGCACCGGAAGGGCAATAATTTAGTTGTTGTATTATTAGATAGGTACTATTTAATTTCAGTTTAGATGTTACTCTATGTTTTATTAAATAATAATATTACAATAAAAAATGAGGCGCCTTTTATTTTCTCATAGTGGGTGATGAAAAGTAAAGTGTATCACTCGGGCGCAAAATATATTTTTGGGCTCGGGCGACGTACTTTGAATCGCTCGCTACGTTCGGGATTCTACTCTAAAATCCTTCACTTCGCTCTGGATTCAAAAAAGCGCCCTCGCCGTAAAAATATTATTTTGCGCCCTTATGTTACAATCTACTATTTTTATTGTCAGAGGAAAAAAAACTTGGCAAAAATCTGCCAACCAGGGCCCCGATTCTGCTTAAGAAATTGTCTTTAAATTGTAATTGTTGCGATTTTAATTGTTAATTAACTGCCTCAAAATTGACAGTTTTTAATAAAAAAATTATACTAAGTTATAATATTAGGTGGTTTTATTTTTCTAACTGTTAAAGAGAATTTGTTTAGTAGTATCGGGGGGCTGCTATGGTATTATGGATGTCCGTTCGTGATTCGGATTGTGATCACGATCGCGTGCCATCTCACTCACGCGCGTGGTGCGAGTAAGTAGATGCGAACGGGACGGCATGCGATCTCAATCACAATCAAACTTCTATAATGAGCCCGCTGTTCCTACTGCAATATATTTCCAATATTGTAATAGATTACGAATTTCGTTTAAATCTTTTTCATTACAAAAGTCTAAATTTTCGGACGTGTCTGGAAAATTCCAAAACTATGGCAACCATACTAGTGTGACATTTAAATACTTATAGGTATTTATACAGTTATATTTATACAGTACACACTTACCTATTTTCCATATTTTTGAACACTTCGTGATCGGTTCTATCCAAATTTCGCTGGTTCTATCGGATATTTATGGTCAGCTTATTTGATGAGACAGTAAAAACACGATTTAATTGAGAACCTTCCTCCATTTTTGACGTCGAGTACGGTCCGGTAATGCACAGATTACTAAATAGTAAGTATTTCGGTTCCTACATTTGGTTCGGTCATGTTTGCAGATCCAAAATCCATAACTTTAAATTATCTTTGCCGGTCATTCATAATGGAAAATGGTTTTGCATGTTTTAAAAAATAGGTAGAGCTAGCTATCGGGAAGCTAATTAAAAAAGTCAAGGTAAGGTAATGAGCTTACACAATCTATTTTAATTAATCCGATAAATATTAGCGTTATATTACTGGGCAAATAAAATACTGTTTGAACTATTAACACAAAACCAATATGTCTTACTTACCTATATATCGATTTATATTTAAAGTTTGTGGGAACTTGGTAATTAGGCATGAAATATTGCAAATATTTACTTACTTTTAGACCTATGATCCAACATTGGATTTTTGTAGCTAAATATACCTATATTATAATAATGACCTACTTTTACATACGTATTGGTACCCGACCACCTGTCTACAACCTACCTATATAATAGGGTATTTGACTACTTTTGGGAAACTATTGCACATTATTGCCTGATATAATTTAATGTATACTGCATTTATATTTTCTGGATATCAGTCGTATTTGCGATATAAATCGATGTTAAAGTTTGAATAAAAAAATATCGCGCCAAAACGCAGACCTGCGTCATAGCTCCGGTCGAGCGACGATTGACGTCACACAAAACAAAACAGCTGCAGCCAGGCAGCAAAAGTTTGATAATCACAAATTTTCTAATAGAAGTAATGGTTTATAAATGTTGTGTATGCCACAATGTACAAATACTTCCATAAAACACCGGAAAAACTATTCATTTCTGTTCCAATGGACCCCAAAACTCGCAAAAAGTGGTTGGAACTAAGTAGCTCGTAGAGAACCCAAAAGTATTGGAGCTAATTCAAGTGTTTCTATGTGCGAAGATCATTTTGAGGTACATATTTGAGTCTATATATTTCTATTACAATTTGTGTTTTTATTGCATTACTATTTTATGTACTGTTACTTTCTTTTTAAACATTGTAAAGACATAACCTAACAAAATAGTGATATCCACCTACTACAACATACTTTTTGTACAACTTGATTGAATGTTTTGCTTGGAGAACAATTAAAAATTAATACTTACATTGTAGTTTTTACGTTTTGAGTTCTGCAGCGTAGAAACAATGACGTAGATTATTATTGAAGAAATATGCAACCATAAATACATTAATTTTGGGTAAGTTACTGCTGTCTGCTTGCACAAAATGTTTCTCCATTCTTCTCACATTTAACCTCTGGACTGTTTTTGGTGATAATTTCTGGATAAATCGCTCTCAAAATAGCTTTACAACATTAAATTCGCAAATATCAATACAAAATCTGTATGTTTAGATTTGTGTGACGTCACTAGGGATGAAGCCAATTACAGACCGTTTTCGATCACGTGATCAAATGTCGAAAATACAGTTATTTTATTCGCGTTTTTTACAAAAAATAAGCATATTTTTATAAAAAAATCAATGAAATATGCATTTTCATTATGCCATGTTTATGGATGATGTCAATTGGCATAATATTTTCAATACAGTCAAACACCCTATTGTATTTTTGGCATGCGTAATTATTATTATGAATAAAGTTATCGTTATCATCATTATCAAACGTAGGTAGGTAGCCCCTTGCCCTAGCCCTACCCCTGCTTACAATTAGGTACATAACCCAGGGAAAAGAAAAACAAGTTTCCATTTCCGAGATAATTATTTGAGAATGAAAATTCAGTCTTCATTTAGTCTAGCTATTGTTAGTCGGTCTAGGTAGCGTTCGGGAAACCCCGTCAAGTCTTCTCGTCACCCAACCCGCAAAGGCGTCAACTAACGGTGCTGAAACGTGGATACTTAGGCTGCTTTTCCACCAGAGATGTGCTACGCATGTAGCTACGGATGTGTGTTGACGTCCATCAATAAGGAACCTGTATTTTCATAGCTTAGCTTACTACTGGAGGAAAGGGGTTCAACGAAGCTTTGTTTTTTATATAGATGCGTGCTAAGGATGGGAGCCAGTGGATGAAAGCTACGGATGTAAGCTAGGGTGGATGTATGCGTGAGTGGTGTGTATAGAGGAGAGTATGCGACGTCGAAAGTCCTAAGGCCGTGCAATTGTCTTGCTTTGCCGATAAATCCCGCACGTCGAAACTCGACTGAAACCAGCACGTCAAAACTTGACTGTAGGTACTACAATTCAATATTTTTCTCATCCTCCTATTAACTTCCCCCCCCCCCCCCCTGGGCTATGGGGTGGCGACGCCCTTGGGTATTAGCACGCGTTTTCATCCATTAGCTCAAGTTGCGCATCTTCATAGCACAGCTAACTCACGCAGCACATAATCTTCATAGCACATTTCACCCGGTCCGCTATTTTCCTCTTATAGATGACGATTTAAGGAGCCCAATGTTTAAGCATTGGGTCTCGGTGCACATGGATGCCAACAAAAAATGACCCAGCACTATTATGCTTCTTAGATTTTAGATTTACACTTAGGTATAAGTAGACGAGCGCCTCTTTACTTAGTTTATATTTTATGGGTCATTTACGTGCCAGAAATAAATGATTTTATTTATTTATTATTTATAGGTAATTATTATCATTACTGGAAACAGTCGCATAGTTTCGTAGCTTAGCTTTACCTTGTTCATAGCTTAGCTGCATAGTAGGTACATCTCTACCACTACCCACGCCACTACCACTACCACTACCACATACGCCCACTATCACTTCAGCTTACAGCCGTATCTGCTGCCGAAGGTCGGGCTGAGTGACATGCCTTGGAAGAGGCTTATATGTCCAGCAGTGGACTAAGATTTATTATGATTGCTGATTATGATGATACTGTTATCGATTTGTAAAAGGTTTCTCCTTCCGCCACGAATGAAATGAATAGGTAGGTACCTACCTGAAATATAGTGTCATTCGCAAATATCTCCAAGTTTTTTTGGCGCCTACGTGAATAAATCACATCATCATATTTTATTATGTTCTAATACTCTTTTTCGCGAATTTTATGTTTAGTGGAGGTTTGTTTTTAACCGACTTCAAAAACGAGGAGGTTAGCAATTCGACTGTATGTTTTTTTTAATGTTTAGAGTTCCATAATGAGCACGAGTGTGATAGGTATGTGCGTATGATATAGGTAATGTCATAGAAGATTTAGAATATATGTACCTACTTTTAATGAAAGTTTAATGTGGTGAAACATGTCTTTTCGTGTTGTTTCCAAACCTCCATGAAAGCCTCTTGTAAAACCTCTACCACTTTACTAGGGCATGAGTATGACTTTACCGTGACTTACTTTGCTTGACTGTGACTAGTGCAAGACTAGTGTGACTATGACGTGTTCCAGACATCGAAAAATTTTAGAAATTGAAACATCTCAATACTTAACACTAGCAAACGCACAAGAAGTGCAACGCCAAAATTCTCTCAAGCGAAAAAAAAACACCTGTTGCTATAAACGCGTACGGAATCAATATCAACATTCAACATCGTCAATGAATCGACGCCTTATACGTAAAATGAGAAAAAATCGTTGGCAGCCCGTTGTAGCTCGATGAATTTGTGTTTTCGCTTCGCGTTCGTTTTGTCAGTAATAATTATTTCGCTGGTTGGTTTATATTATCGATGTTGGCGACGTTGGGGTGATTCGGAACATATACTTGACAATGACATTGACAATTAATAATCAAAACAAAAACTGTCAAGGTGTCATGTTTTCACTTTTCGGAGTGACGTCAATAGTCAATTAATTGTTTCCAATTTATTTTGTTGAAAAACTATTGATTTATTTAGAAATTGTTCGTATCTCAGTCAAAATGTTTTGCTGCCTTAAAAGTTGTATGAATGGCTTTACTCTAACACCAAGTGTGCCCATACGTATTAAAGAAAATCCTGTACAATTGGACACTTTGCATATGGGTATGTATGTTGACAATAACCACTCAAAAGAAATCCATTATTCCGGTTAAAAGTGGTATTGTTATTTATATTTCAACAAGTTTAATTCCTGTCAATAGTTTTTCCAGTGATCGTGAAGAAAATGCCAGTTTTTCTATCAAAAACATGCGTGGGTTGTAATGTCTATCTTGCTCTAAAATAACCACTGATTCTTCAATTTCTAACTCCTCGAAGCATCTTCAAGAAGGAAGTTGAAACTACCTAGCAATTTTAAATAGGTATATTTATTCACTGAACTTGACTTCTTTCAGGACACGAAATGGTCATAATAAAAGGTGGGCAACGAGTCTGTGGCTCTGGCTGTGCACTAGGTAATGCTCCGCTTGTACAAAACAAGGCATATTTTGAGGTGAAACTACAGCAAGGTGGAGTTTGGGCTGTTGGTGTAGCTACTCGGGAGACAGATCTTAACAGAGTGCATGGTAAATCAATATTCCTGTCATTATTCTGTGGATTTTCATACATTTTACAGTGACCAGCAAACATCTTGCCAAAAAAGTAGCATAGTGGAAAAAAATGGTCAAATTCTCAGACTCCTTTGATCGGCATCAAAGAGATTCAAAAATCAACTATTGTGCAGTCAAGGTAAATTTTCAAGATGTTTGATGATCTCTGTAGTTGTTTTCTCCGCGCTTTTTAAAGTCAAACAAGAAGACATCAAAGAAACTTCGTTTGTATTTATATATTTTGATCTGAAAGGATTTTGGTGTCACACTTCTTCTGCATTTTCCCATGACAAGCATTACACCAAGTTTTGGAAATATTTTCAAACAAGTCATAGTCATACTCACGCCAAGTTTGTCACAATCAAGTCCAAGTCATGCCCAGTAAAGTTTAGTAAAAAAATTACCCATAGTATTGATAGACATTTTAATATTCTGCCGACATTCTGCAAACTATGTCATTTCGCCTGATAGACCCTCTGATACGAAGGGATTCATAGTATCAATAGTATTGACATTGATGTAATATCGATAGAGTACAAAAGAATCAATATTATTGATACAATTAGATAGATCTGATACGGAGGGCTATGAATGATCTATTGATGTCTATAAATTGTATACTCGTTGTGTATTACTTTTAAAGTGCTAACAGATGTGTGGATTTGGTTAACCTCAACCGCCGTCTGACCAGCAGGAGAGAAAGAGAGGGAAATATATTATTCTCATTCTTTCTCTTCCGTTGGTTAGATGACGGTCTGTCAACCAAATCCACACGTCTGTTAGTACTTTTACAGTCAAAGTCTCACATGTCTTACACAAGTGATAGATATTAAGTTGTGTTGAGACAAACAGTGTAATTTTGAAAACTGTTAATAATATTATAACATTTTGGACTATGAATAGGGTTAAACTATCGATAGTACTGCAATGTCAACCATTTCGCAACCAATACTTATAAACCCCAAATGGCATGGCCATTTTCCCGTTGACACTGACAACTGGCTCTGGCTTAGAGCACTTCTTCTACTTTGAACGCATCTATATTATAGCATAATATCTAGTATCTAGTATTGATAGTATCGATATTTTGGCTGATTTTCAAGGCTTCCAATACTATCGATAAACTATTACAATCGCAACAACACTAAAATATTATTTTTACACTTAAACACTTTTTAAAAAAAATTTGGAAAATAATATAAAGTTTTTCAAGCTGGTGGAAAAAAGTCTAGTTTTAGATTGTATAGGCTGCATCAGGTCGATTGTCGATTAGTTGCTTTGTACACAGTGTGGTCACTTCATAATAATTCTTCAAAGAAATAGTGACCTCCTTGTTTCCTACAATAGTTAAATAACGTCAATTGTATTGACCAGCTGTTTAAAATGTCTAAAAAGCAGTGAAACTACTCTGTTGTTAACATAACAATACACTGAATCTTACCTAAGAATTTACCTGTCATTTCGCAGGTCTCAGTGTAACAACATATTAGAGAAGTATTACAGAAGTATTTTGCGTCATGCATTCAATAAATACAAACAAAAATTTCCATAATAATCTTATCCTTACTTACCTAAAGGCTTCTACAGACCAAATTCTTCAAGTCGTGAATGAATCGGTTTCTTTTAGGCAAGTGGTCTTCATTATAGACAGCACCATTGCTTAACAACAAGTGAGATGGTGGGCCAGGACATTCCTCCTATAAAAAAAATGCATGTCATCTGCAGTACATAGTGTGTAAAACGGGTAGGCCCGCATTCAAGCTGTTCTTTTGCTGTCATATATTTGGTCTGTAAAAGCCTTTAGACGTCTTAACTTTCCTAGTTATGTATTGGCATTCAGTAAGTGTCGCACATAAAAATGCATAGAGCCAGAGCTACCTTGATTAGAAGCTTCTAGGTCAAATAAACATATGACATAACTAACTGACTATGGTCACATGTTGGTAAAACTGAATCATACCGACCTTCTAGATATTTGCACCGTCTGTGAATTGAATACATAAAATGCTTGTGATCAAAATGGTCAAGGGTCAAGTTTAGTTATGTAACAACATGTCTTTATTTAAAAAAACTACAATAGAATATATACATATGTTGTAGCTGTCACCGAATTATGATTTATGAATTAACATTAACTTGCATTGCAGGTTTATTAATATGTATGAGTCGAATGCATATCCAATGCAGCAAAACTACTAAAACTTCCACAAAATAATTCATACTTATTTCAATATATGTAGATGTTACTGTTGATTCTTATAATTTATGATATGAAGAATATTAGGCTAATTATTATAAGTATTATTTATGACATAAAAATATAAGGATAGATAAGATAATATATTATTATGTTGGCATTTCGATACATCATAACAGTTTCCTACCTAATAGGTAGCATATAGGTGGATAGGGATGTATCCTCGGGATGGATAGGGATGTATCCTCGGGATGGATAGGGTGTGTATCGGGACCGTAGGGTTCGTAATCATTATCATCAGCCAGAAGACTCCACTGCTGAACATAGCCCTCCCCCTTTAACCTCCACCCTGAACGGCAGCCTGCCATCTGCATCCACAGGATGCCCGCGACTCTCACAATGTCGCCAATCCATCTAGTGGGACGCCTACCTACACTACGTCTTCCTCTTCGTGGTCTCTACTCAAGAACCTTCCCCATTGATTATCGGTTCTTCGAGCGATGTAGCCTGCCCATTGCCACTTTTGGCAAATTGCAAATTTTAATAGCTATCATCATTTCAGCCGTAGGACGTCCACTGCTGGACATAGGCCTCCCCCATCGATCTCCAAAAGGGCCGGTTGGAAGCGGCCTGCATCCAGCGTTTCCCTGCGGTCTCTTTTAGGTCGTCTGTCCATCTTGTGGGTGGACGTCCTACGCTGCGCTTACCAGTCCGTGGTCTCCATTCCAGAACCTTTCGGCCCCATCGGCCATCTGTTCTGCGTGATATGTGCCCTGCCCACTGCCATTTCAACTTACTAATCCGGTGGGCTATGTCGGTGACTTTCGTTCGTCTACGGATCTCCTCATTTCGGATTCGATCTCGTAGAGAAACCCCGAGCATAGCCCTCTCCATAGCTCGTTGTGCGACTTTGAGCTTGCTTATGAGGCCCATAGTGAGAGACCACGTTTCAGTGCCGTATGTCATCACTGGTAACACACACACACACATTAATAGCTATGGCGAATATAAATTACAACGGAAGTTTCCAATACATGGTGCGCGCGCATATATTTCTATGCGTTACCGGCGTCAGTAATCGACGTCTGCGTAGGAAGAAATCAAGTCCGAAGATGTGGGAACTGAAGTGGTTTAACTAAACGATTTTTTGTTACAGGTGGTATGGACAAATACTCTTGGTGCCTCAACAGTGACGGCACAGTACGGCATGCCAACGTGGAGCTGTACCAGTTGTCGCCAGCGCCCCGCGAGTCGCCTACCGCCGACCTACTCGTTTCCACAGAGTCGCCCACAAAAGAGAGCGAGAAGCCAGAAAGTGATAAAGAGATGTAAGTTGTATGAAACACTGCCCCCTTGTCGAGAACAGTTTCCATTCTATAAAATGTTATCGTTCTATATATAATTAATTCGGAATCCTTTACACCCTATAAGAAATCTACCTGCCAATTTTCAGCAGTTTTCGAGATGTCATAATGAGTCAGTTAGTCAATCAGTGAGTATTTCGCTTTTATACTAATATAATATTTGCAGGAATATATCAGCAGTGATGCCGGTAGAGGGCGACACTATCGGCGTGTCGTATGATCACGTCGACCTTAACTTCTTCCTTAATGGCAAAAGTATGGACATACCAGTACGGAATATCCGGGGGACAGTATATCCAGCGCTCTATGGTAAGTTCAAAGATATTTTAAACTATTGATATTGGGTCACTACTCAAAACATACTAAATACGAAAGTTAAAAATTACTACACCTTTATAGTCGTATAAAGGTGTAGTAGTTTTTAAACTTTCGCTATTTGAATACATGTTAAAACATATAAAGGTGTAGACTAAATAGTCTACATTTGTTGCAAGCTATATTGATATTGAAACGTTGATTACTGTTATATCATTTTTAAACGACTTCAAAAAAAGGAGGTGTTCTCAATTCGGTTAGTTTTTTATATTGTTTGTTTTCGAACTCAATTATTTGTAAAATTGTTTTTTGGAAAATTCATTTTTATTTGAAAGGACATACTTTCAGACTGGTCCCTTAGAAATTTCATCAAAATCGGTTCAGTAGTTTGGTTTTTAAATTAAAATAACTGGAAAAATATGTGATCGAACTAAATAAAATTGCGTATTTAGGTACTAATTTTAAAGTTGTTTTTTTTTTATTGGTAATTACTATATTTGAAATTTTCCAGTTGATGATGGAGCTATTCTGGACATCATTTTGGACAACTTTCTTTACCCACCGCCAACGGGATATGAAAAAATTATGGTGGAGCAATCGCTTCTTTAACAGATACCCAACGAGCAAAGTACATGAACAGACACTGAAGTGTACAGTGCTATGTGAACTGAACTGCTTTTAAAAACTATTGAGACTGTGAAAATCTATTTTTAATTAAAGGTGTAATCTTCGTATGTACAGATGGAAACAAAGCTACTCTACCTATCTACTTGCGGCCGTACAAAAAAAACTTGTTAAGTTAATTCACTGCTCTGTCGAGTTTTCTCTGACAGAAATTGTCACAAGACAGTAATTTGAGCATAAATTATCATAAAACTAACGTTTTTAAGTATGGCCGTTGTTGTCTAGGTGCTTATTGAAACGAGTATTATTTGGTGATATGTATTTACGCATTCCGAATCACGCTAATAGCGCTAACGACGGCCACAGCGCAAATAAGAAACGACACGGCACGAAGAAAATTTCTTTGTGGTGTGTGTTTGTCGTCATTGACGACCGTTTTAGCTCAACTCATTTTCAATTCAATTCAGTTCAATCCCACACAGGGAAACCTAGTGAGGAGCGATGAGTGTAAAGCTTTGTTTATTTAAGCGTTATTGGCGTTGATTCGGAACGCACCCATAGCTTGATAAGTCTTTGTGGTACTTAGTCTATTTCAGATCTACTTTTATGAGATAAGGTGCGCGGTGTGGGAGCCGTCACCTCTCTCCCACTGCGCCGCTTCCTTACGAACGTAGGTTAAGCTGTAAGTAGGCTTATTAAATCTGTAATAAGGTGTTTTATCGGTCAACAACATCAAATCTATAAATCCTGTAGAAGATTGAGCAATAGAATCGCTGTTCGCGTAAAACTAAAGGATAGCCAAATATTTATAAAGACGCATTCAAGTGGTGGTCACATGTAAATTAGTACTATTTACTCTAGTAGGGTAATACCTTTGTTGGCAGCCAGTTTGTAACCCAAGTGATTTATGAAGGCGCATTTAATTATTTTTTTTTACCATGTCTATGGATTTAATTGTAGTTCATATTTTATATTCATTGTAATAATCTGTGTAAATAAACTTGCTTGAAAATATTAATATGTGGTCATATGTAAATAAGTACTATTTATTCTAGTCGGGTAATACATTTATTTATACATTTACATTTGCCCAGTAGGAAATGTTTCTATGTGTGAAGTGAAGAGGTTAAAAACATACATATCTGTCTCGGCCACTCTTATTGATGTGCTTTGTGTGTCCTATTATTTATTGACCTGTCTATTGCTCATACTTCGTCGACGATTTTAAATGACAAATTTGGCATTTGTCTTTGACAAAAGTACAAAAAGGATAAATGTTAAATTTGTCTCTTGATAACTACAAAGTAGGGTCAATTTAATAGATCGCATTTGACATTTCATTAAAATTCAACAATGTAACCTTGTAACGGAGGAATATAAAAAAAAGTAAGAACTGCTTATCTTTTTTCAGATAAAAATAAATGTTTATTGTAATAATGACAAAAGAAGGCAATTTTACTGTTTACTTTGACTTTGACTTAGAAACAATAGACTGACAGATGTCAAATGTGATCCATCAAAGTGGCCCTACTATAGTCCCTCAGAATCTGTTATGATTCTGAGTTTGGCACTGATGTCTGTACTGTTGTAGCATTGTCCAAACTTAACTAAATTTATCAGCTCAAAAAATGATGGCATCCTTTTCTCGCATATTGAAATGAAAAGAGGCGGAGATAATTTTAGAACTGTCACATTAGTTAAATTGTAGTTTTGAAAGTTTTTTTTTCTTTATAAAGCCAGATAATCCTGGTGCTTATAACATTCAAATTCTCGAAATACATTCCAGAATCTTCCATATAGAGGTATAACAAGTGTCTATGGTTGAATGCGGTTTATGGCACAGACAGGGATTTGACTGTTTTTATGATCTGTTTGATCTCATATCTGTAGAAATAATGCAATAGTTTTGACTGTGTAGGCTATTAAAAACCATACTCAAGATCGACACGCCAGAAACGGTTACATAATGCAGTGTTTATAAAGGGTTACTTTTTTGGGGTACGCAAATTTTAAATACGTCTAGCTCATTGAAACCATAGTTTAAAATAAAGACTGTCTGTCTATCTGTATATCCACTAACTCCTAAACCACGCAACTGATTTTGCTGTGGTTTTCGCCATCGTTTAGATATTTTTTCGCGGAAGGTTTATATATATATATATATAATAATAAAACTTACACCCGTGCCAAGTTGGAGCGGGTCGCAAGTTGAAATAAAATGGCCCGTATTTTTTTGTTTCACCCCTTTTGGGAACAATAACCATCTTCATCCGAATCGCGTTTGCGCCGCGTCGCCGCTGTACGTCCCCTTCGTTCACGTTCTTTATCAGTTACAGGGGCCTTACGGCCAACTGCTAATGCGGTATCAAACTAACGTTAAATCTGCTCAGTTGGAAAATCACGCGACCGCAAACCGTATCTGAGCGCGTTAAGGTTCACGTTCGCGTGATTTTCCAACTGAGCAGATTTAACGTTAGTTTGATACTGCGCGCGCGCGCTTTTTATCTACAAATTTTAAGTGGCTGAGCTAATGTGATACAGTGAAATGGCCTACATTCCGCCTTTAAACGAAAGTAATAATAGGCATGTGTCCTAATGTTTAATTTATTACAAATAACAGGCTTAGCGATTAATATACCTAACTAAATACATTTAATATACAGAGAAAAAAAAAATTGCCTGATAAATCTCTGAGATATGAGCGTTTCAAGTTTCAGGCGCAAAGCATTCGTATAGCATTTGTATGGCGCGCCTGAGGCGTGACGTCATAACTCGCTATAGTGCGTCTCTGTCTGACATGAAATTAAAATATTTATAACTCATTAATTTTTGAACTAATTTTTATGTGTATGAGATGAATTAGTATGAATTCCAGATACTTTGTTTGTACCTTGTTGTTCGCGGAAAAAAGGAGATAAAAAATGTCACAATAATATATATTTAATTGTAAGGTATTATAAATTTTTGTATGAGTGAACATTTATAAATGTGAGACTGGCGCTAAAATTATTATATACTAATAAAAATTAATATTTGTGTATTAAGAATATTGTGATTATGGTATTAAGGAGCTTATTCATGTTACAACTATTATTAACAATTCTTAAAATTTTGTAAGGTATGAAAGTTAAGCTCATGGCACACGATGTACAGCAGCGCAATTTCCCAGTGAAAAGAAATGTTATCATACAAAAATTATACATGCGAAAGTATGTTTGTTCCTCTTTCACGCAGCGACAGAAAAGCGCATCGGTGTGATTTTTAGGGTTCCGTACACAAAGGGTGAAAACGAGACCCTATTACTAAGCCTACGTTGTTAAATAATGGCCAACTGATAAATAATGGCCAAGTGCGAGTTGGTGACAAATCTATGTTCATTACCAAGTTAAGCAACGTAGAGTGGGGTCGGTATTTGGATGGGTGACCGCCTGGGCGTGATGTTATATTTTAGCACCATTTGTATTTTGTGGTGGTACGGAACCCTCAGTGCGCGAGCCCGGTCGCAGCTTATTTGCATAGAGATAGGCGGAGGGCCAAAAAAATAAAAGTTACAGACAAAGAAACTAATTAGTGCTACAAGTGGCGGCCTTGTCGCTAAAAGCGATCTTATCCAGGCGACCATTGTTTGTGGAGTTTTTTTTCTGGGTTCTATTAATCGACGGACATAATGATCATTATATGGGTTCCTAGTTGCATTAAGAAAGTGTACTGAACTATATAAGTTACACTCGCATTTATCCAAAGCAAAAAGGAACCACAAAATGAAAATTTGCTAATGCACAGTTATAGTAGATGCTTTTGCAAGAATCTGTACATCGTGGGCGACGGGTTTTAGTCGTACAATACAATACAATGACTCTTTATTAAAATACCACAAAACAAGGATAACATAAACATAACAATAAAAAAAATATTATCTAGGCTTTTAAAAGGCATCAGGCGTCATAATTAAGCTCGCCTCTGATTTGAACTGTAATGCACTGAATTTTACATGGTACGTGGGCTACATGGACTAGACTGCCAGTGACATAGTTGTTTTGTTTTAAAAAAATTACAGTTTTCGAAATCCCATATTGTATATAAAATCACCATAACTAGTCTAGGGTTTGAAATTTTTGTATTATACGTTGAAATTAAATTCTTTTGCAGTATTTATCGCGTCTATTTAACGTTATTTTAATTCCTAACAAAAAATCAAATCAATATAATCTCAAACCCGGCGCAGAACTGCAAGGCCTCTGCACGCCGCGAGACATTGGACAACTACGTACAATAGCATGTTTTGATTAAAAATAATTAGCTATACTTGTAAATAATTTCATAACATTTCTATAGAGATTCGTCATCTATTCTATCTATGACCACGGGTACAGCAAAATGTTCAAAACTTCAGGAAATAAAGTAAACGTAAAATACATAATTGCGAAAACAAGGAATCATTATTAAATAATCTGCGAAGTAACTATACCATGGCTGCTTCTCCATGTACCTGTTACACATTAATTTTCCTATTTCGGTAATAAAAAGTCATTCCGGTATTTATAATGACCAGTAATTTAGTTTAAATATGCCTACAGTGAACCTAGGATATCCTTACAGCCGCATTCAGAGACGTTACTTAGGCTAAGGAATACTTAAAATTGCTCTGTCAACTTCTCGTTGACGGAAATTGTCACACATGAAAACGAGACAGAGCAATTTTAAGTATTCCTTAGCTTAAGTAACGTCTCTGAGTGCGGCTGTTAGTCACTGAATACTGAATTACGAACATAAAAAGTTGTGAAACGGCGAAAGAGTACAATATTAATTTTGAATATAATATTATCATAATCAGACAGTACCATTTATAAAAGCTGGGATTCAACTAATTAGGTGTATAAATATACATAATTTGATCTCTAATATTATTGTAAGAAATTAAATACTTATTATTTTGTTTTGTGTGTAAGGAAAATAATAGCTTACGACTTAATAAATTATATCAAACAGCTTAACAAATTGTTTTGACCTTTTTAGACATTATTGGCCACAGACGACGGATTTTTGCGCCCTACCCATTTATGTTTTAAATGTTTATCGGGGCTTATTGCGCATTATTTTATGTAGGTAAAAATAGGTACCTTTCGCTCGACGTTTCGACCATGTTCGATGGCCGTGATCATGAGCTGACTGATAACTGCGGGTACAAAACAAAAAGGTACGGTTGAGTGTTGCGAGAGGAGCGGGGGTTGTGTTCTTCTACCCTCCATAATACCCATAAATAGAGTTATTATGCATACACGGACTGAAAGTCCGTTGTTTACGGCGGCCTTTAAGCATAACAAATGCATTAGAACACGTTACACCTGCGTTTAGTTACTTATTGCACTATTATTTTATTGTAATATTTGATCTGCAGATGCCCGGATGCTACATAAATATGATCACGGCTAAGATCATATCAAAATATAAATCCGATGTTTTCTTTCACTCTCACCTAGCGCCTTGTCTTTTTCACGGCACGGCCACCCGGTGAATGCCAGATAATAAATATTCAGGATATTTTTGCACACATGGTCATCTGGGGTCAGATGACCGTGTGTGCAAAAATGTCCCGAACATTTATTTATTTATTTATAAGAATATTTTTGAGATTGTGGTAGCCCCCCAGAGCCTTATAACAGACCAAAGCTGTGCTCTTGTTTTAAAGCCGATTTGAGGACAATGGGAGGGATATCTCGATAAAAGCCGTACATAAAAGCAGACACTTGCCTCTAATATCATATCGAAGGGTGCCTATTGTTTATCAGGGATGCTCAACCTGCGCTAGTGTCGGGTTAGTCGGGTAATATAGATCGGAGATAACATAATTTTAGTGAATAGAGAAGGTAACTATCATTTGCATATTCAATATGGACATAAAAAATTTATTTATATTACACGGAAATTGCTCACGTAAGATTAAGCCGGTTACTCCGACTATAGTTTCAACCGCATTAGGCGGTCTTTTTCAAGGTGAATGCGCGCGCGCGGCTTTGTCTCGCTTTTCTCACAAACGCCTGTAATCATCAAGCCAAGTACCTTCTTCGAGCTTTTTGCCCCTTTCTGTGGAGGCCTACAAAAAAAGAATACAAATAAATTCCAATCCGAGGATAAACATTTCCAGGATAAACATTCCTGGGATAAACGTTCCCGGGATAACCCTTCCCGAGATAAACATCCCCGGGGAAAATATAAAATATATTATTATAATAGTTTCTATCTAAGTACAACTAATTTAATAGACCGCTGCCTGCAGGCATGGTTACCAAAATTTTGTTCGTGGCCGCATTGTAGCGTCGGAATGCAATACAGATAAAAAAAAACATTTGTTTTGAAATCAAATGTTCCAGCTAACTCGATTTACACGTGAACTAACGGATGCTCGCTCAGATTGTAAAAAGCCACCCTCACTAACATAGTGATGTGAATGTGGGTATGAAAGGTATGGGCTGAACAAACGGAGCGGCTATCGTCCTCACAGGCCATTGAGCATTGCATTGTGAGAGCTTATGCTCCTGTAAGCATCACACTATGTCATTTTATGTAAGTACATCATAATACTCATAGTTATATACCTATCATGCTATCTACGAAGGGTATGTCGAAGATTTTCAATAGCTTTTCCTTTACTCCGTATGGCCATTTGATCGAGCAGAATTGATGTAGGTAGAATGTATCGTCGAATCGATCGATACTAGAGTAATCGAGCTTGGGCAAATGATTGGATGGAATCGTATTCAACAGTGTGTTTTAATATACACACCGCTAGTCCGCAATTTTTTTATTTTCAAGATAAGTTTAACAAAAACCACACAGAAACTGGAATTTGTAAAACTGAAACGACGACGTTGTCTAACTGCAGTGCAAGTACCGTTCTTTTATCGATCGTCAAATTGACAGTTGAGGTCGTCAAATTCGATAATATGCCATTTTTTCAGTACTCGCTGTGGTCGATTCTATGGCATTTTAGCGAATTTGACGATCGATAAAGAACGGTACTTGTTGTTTTGTTTGTGATGTTTGTTTGTTGGTGCTTTTTGTTGTTGCTGTGCTGTGTGGTTTTTTGTTTGTAATATTTGTGTTTTATTATGAAAACTGACGTGGTTTTCAAACATTTTATTTATATGACATTTTTTTTTTTTTTATGAATTACTAACGTATGATTAAGCCGGCTACTCCGACTACTTTCAACCGCATTCGGCGGTTTTTTCCAAGGTGAATCATACGTGAGTAATTTTCATGTCATTTAAATAAAATATATTTGCGTTTTATTAGTTGTTTGCTTGAGTTTGTTTGTCGTGTTGTGTTGTTTGTTCGTGTGTGTTTGTTTGTGTTTGGTATATCTAAAGTACGACCGCTGAAAGAATGTAACATTGTAAATAAAGCTGAACGAAAACCGAAAATTCTAATCAATTTGAACGTAAAATTGTAGCTACTACAGTATTTTTTTTAAAGAAATTGTTTTAATTCAGATTTTTAGAATGTTATTGCAGCTGTAAGACGCATTTTCCGAACGATCGGACTGTAGTTATTTTTTTGTTAGGTAGTCCACAGATGGAGGACGGAATCATCGTAGCACTACAACGCTTGTAGGCCTACGAGGCTTCTTCGTAGCTAATGGTTTCCAGCCTAAGATATTTTTAAACGACTTCAAAAAGGAGGGGGTTCTCAAACGGTTTTTGTTTTTTTAAATGTTAGTTACCTCAGCACTCCTTATTTTTTTTATTTGTAAGGATATAATATATCTACCTGCTTGCAGACTGGTTCCATAGAAGTTTCATCAAAATCGGCTCGGCGGCAGTGGCTTGGTTTTAAATTAAAATGACTGGAAAAAAATATGTCATACAAATAAACGAAATTGCGTATTTACTAATTTTGAAGTCGGTTTGATATTGATTGATAATTATTAATGCTGAGTAGATACAGTGATATCCTTAAATAATTATATCCGTCGTCTAAAAAAAGCCCGGTTTAGATTATTATAATGATTATGCTTTCTAATTTATAATTCCATCTTATTGTTCCATTATTGTATCAGAATCTAGTTACCTATCGCAGGTAAGTTGTCGACCGTGTAATTAAATTAGACTCTAATGAATATTGATAGAAGTCGGCGCCGCCGGGCGCTAATCACGATGCGGTAGCTAAGGATTTACATAAAACAGCCTTTAAAATAATAAAATATTGTGTAATACAATCATGATTAATCATTTTCCAAAATTAGTCCGTCTAGACTTTGTAAAGTAGCTAACTGACGAGACGGATTTAGTTGACGGACCGCCGTCCGACCAACGGGAAATCAAGAGAAAATTTTCTTTCTCTTCTGTTGGTCAGACGGCGGTCCGGCGTACCAAATCCATACGATGTACATCGTCAAAGGTCTGTTAATACTATAATATGTATTCTGAGCTGTTAGTACTATAACTATGTCTTCTGTGCTATAACGTAGATTTTTATCAAGTTAGTAGCCCTGCTGCGACTTCATGTGCACGTCAGATTGTGTGATAACCACAGAAGAGAAATTTTTTTCGTGTGAAAACCCAGGGTGCCGCATTTGTAGAAAAGAGAAGTACCTATAAATAGAACGGAAATGAGAACAAAAATGTGTCGCCAGGCATTATGACAGAACCTTGATTGAACATTCTTATTTATGTCAACGCGTCGAACTCCGCATCCAAATAACTTGGAGCTTACCTTTTTGGGTTAGGTCTCAAAGTTCTTTGTCCGCATCACAGTAGGTAACTCATTTCGAATGACTGACGTTTCGTTTATATGGGTGCAACTGGCTACAACAAATTTCGACTTAACGCCTAAAATAGCCAAGCAATTGCTACGCCGTCACATCTATTTATACTAATATTATAAAGAGGAAAGATCTGATTGTTTGTTTGTTTGTTTGCATTGAATAGGCTCCGAAACTACTGAACCGATTCGAAAAATTCTTTCACTGTTGGGAAGCTACACTATCCCCGGGTAACAGGCGATATTACTTTTTTTTTTTGAATAGGTATCCTTACTAAAACTCCAATAATGTAACCCAAGGTGTAAAAAATGTGATTAACAATTTTGACATAGCGTGTTTGACAGTTCTAAGACAGGACAACGTCTGTCAGGTCAGCTAGTAGTTAATATTTTGCAAGTGACGCTCGGTATAACTTTTAATGAACAGAAATTTATCACCGACTAGCACTTGGCCATTATTTATTATTTGTTGTTATACTTTAAAGTGTACTGTGTACTATAATCATGCTAAGTTTGACGCTTGTACGTATTACCGTTTTTACATTAGAGTTAATACAAAAATACGCGAAAAATACGTTTGTTGTATGGGGTACCTTTTTTACTTTTTGACGTTTTTATTATATCTTAGTTAATCCGCCGTAACATTACATATTTTTAACTGGCTATCTATTACGGTTCGAAAGATACAGCCGTTAAAAAGTACGACGGACGGACAGACAGATAGTCATCGTAGGCTTAGTAGTCCCGGTTTTAGCCTTTGGGTACGGAACCCTAAAAACATCATGCGCGAGCGAGATCGCTGCACCCGGTATTCTAGCCTTTAACTAGATGTTGGCTGATGGGGTATGCCTACAAACCGAGACCTACTTAGTATTAACGTGAATAATTTGGTTTTCATCCCCCCATCTCGGAAAGAGTATTTTTGCTCTTCGATATCTGAGTGCAAAAGCCGTTTTTATCCGCTAGAGGATAAAGTAAATTGAATTTAGAATATCGTGCGTGCACTAAGTTTGTGAATTCAAAACATCATTAAACCTACCTATTTACTTCTACCTCCATGGTGCCGAATTTATCATACAACCTTTTTTAATTTGTTAAAAACTCAGACTCAGAACCTTCTTGGTGTACTTTTCTTTCATTTGCTTTGCGCGCGCCATTTTCTTTTCACGTCATATTGTTAAAACCTTAGGTTAAAAACTTAAAAACAAGAAACTTGAAAACAAGTGAAAATTCTAGCGACGAGGAAGTTTATTTGACGCCAAATTACTGAAACTGTTAGATGTACGTTTGGCCACCAACCACCAACTCGTTGATTTAGAAGAAATCTATTCACCCTGAAGATGCCCAAATTGTAGTTGAGGGGGGGGGGGGGGGGGGTAGTGTGTAGTTCTACTTGTCCTGTAGTAAAAGGGAAGGGTGGAATAAGGTCGTGAAGCTCTTGCGCACTCTTGCCGAAATGAATCCGATAGAAAATAGACGGACAAGCTACTATAAAAATAATAAGCTATTTTAAGTAAATTGTTAGTCCCACATCTTGACTAACAGTTTCAACTTTTAAATCTAGCCATTATAATTTAGTTATGTATAGCATGTGTGCAAACACTGCTGTTCTTTTCCAGCAGTACTTTTCCAATTTTCCGCGTGTCCGGCACATTCGTCACGGGCGCTTTCATTGCGAGCGTCACAATAACGTATCGGCACCATAAACCACCAACAACAGCGCCGACAAAAACAGAAAACCACTTATCGACGCTGTTTGAACAGTTTTAGTGGAATGAAACAACGAACACTGCTATGAATCACGTTTACGAGCGTGAGAAGTCGTATAGCGTGGCGGCTGGCATGGGCTGGAAGGATGCACTCAACTAACAATATCGTTCAAAGCCTACAGAATTCATCCCTTTCCTAAAGTACGAGTATATGAGTAAATTTTGGAAATGAAATTAAACTCGCACTCGCTGGAAGCGAAAAGTTGAAGATCGGGCAGACCTGGGGAAAGGCCTGGAGGGTGGATCTGGACTACCCAATAATGCAGCACTGGACAAGGTTGTATGTTGAGTATTCCGGAACCAAACCGAAATGTAGGTTAAGATAAACATTTTTTGTAATTTAATGTGTAGTAAAAATTCGAGCGAAAAATAATTTTTTATGGCGCTTCGTGCCTCGGGCTGGCACATGGGCCACTTTAATCCCTGAAAAATGATTACTATACGATAGTTTCAGATGTGAAACGCTCCGAAAGACAACTCTCTACCCAGATCAAAGGTTAGGGTCGGCGTTGAATGCCTACCTATAAGGACTTGTACTATAATTTCTTCTGTGCTATATGTATGATTTGCTGCCAGGTATGCGTGGTTCAGGACTAGTAAACTCAAATTTGAACGTGAGATACTTGATCTTGACATGAATTAAAAGCCAAATGAAAACCCAAGGAAAACTACACAGAGCACTTTGTGAAGAGATATAAGCCCTGCGGTAATCGCTATGCTGTCCAGCGAGTAATTACGTCCTGGCTTATTTATTTTCACTGGGGAGAATTGTTAAGGTTGTCAACGCAGGTGAACTGTGCCGAGATAATGCAGGCCAGTTGATGCGAGTGTTCATGTGACGGAGCCACGGGCACTCGGACAGGTCACCCCGCTGCGTTCTCGCACCGATGCACAATTAGGGCACACGGGAAGCGATACCTATGTGTTACTAGTACAAGATACTCGTGTCTAGGTTTGGATGCAAATGGGCGTTCCGAATCAACGCCAACAGCGTTAATGAGAACAAATATTGCACGAAGAATATTTGTGTGATTTGTTTTCGAGCTTGTCGTTTCTCGTCAACAAGTATATACTATATATAGTAATAAGTATATACATAGTTTATTGTCAGAGATCTCTTTATAGTAAACATAGATTTGCTTTTCGAACGTTTCTTTAAAAACGAATGAATGTATTTCATTGTCTAATTTTTTTTTACAATTTCCTGCTGTTATCTAAATATTTTTGTAACCTTATTTATGGCTAGCTGTTTAAAGCAATCCAGTTTAGGTGATGAAAAAATGTTGCGCGACCGCAACCGTATCTGCAGTGCAAGTACCGATCTTTATCGATCGTCAAATTCGCTATAATGCCATAGAATCGATCACAGCGAGTACTGAAAAAATGGCATATTATCGAATTTGACGACCTCAACTGTCAATTTGACGATCGCTAAAAGAACGGTACTTGCACCCGGTGCGATAAGGTTCACATTCGCGTGATTTTGCGAACTGCGTGGTTTTAACGTTAGTTTGAGACCGCGTAAGGAGTTGGCCGTAAGGCCTTTGTACGCTGCCGAAAGTGGATGATGTTCGTTATGTCTAAATTTATTTTTAAGTTATTCTCATCTAGCCATTGAATGATTGATTTAAAACATTTATTTATTATTTCATTTATTCACTGCAAAATAGGTAAAAACAATAAATTGTGATCTTAAATACGATATTATTTCTGGTTCATAATTGTTTTTATTTTTACAACTAACAGTCACTGTGATGTCGTCTGCGAAGAGAGTCGTAAGATGGTCTAGTCCTTTAGGTTCGTTTTGGGTCCAAATTTTTTTTAAAAGAAACAATCAATTTTATTTTAATTTTTAGATGGTGCAAAAGTTCCTTATTCAAAATTAATCCAAACTGTGACCTTATTATAGAAGTTTGATTGTGATCGAGATTGCATGCCGTCCCGTTCGCATCAACTTACTCGCACCACGCGCGTGAGTGAGATGGCACGCGATCGCGATCTCAATCCGAATCACGATAAGACATATATAATAAGGCACCTGCTACCTTATTATGGATGATTCGGATCGTGATCGCGATCGCGTGCCATCTCACTTACGCACGTGGTGCGAGTAAATAGATACGAACGGGATGGCATGCAATTTCGATCCCGATCAAAGAATCATAATAAGGCCCCTGGCCAGCATTCGAAATTTAATGCTCGGAGTAAGACAGCGTAAGCGCTAAAACACATTTAATTCTTTATAAAAAAAACTACACGCTGAAAAAATATGACCATCCGATCAACAGTGCTTTACATTAATCTTTATTTTTTAAAATAATTTTATTTGACGAACTCGCGATCGTTTAGGTATAATTTCAAAAACATTGAAAAATTAGAGACAACTTTAGCTTTTTTTCTATCGAGACAATTTCATGCAATCATGTTTCCCAAGCGGTAATTAGATTATTATAGAACCAAAAAACACATATCCAAAAACAAGATCCCTGCCTTACATAACTAATGAGATACAAGAAAAATAAAACCTGCATTTCGACCAACAGATCCCCTTAATTTTATTATTGATGTGACAGAACGTATGACCCGACTAGGCAATTATTTTGCATTAATACTTCATATAAAATAAGTGATACTTAGTTTTTCAAGTATTTAAGGATTATTAAGTTTTTAGGATTAAATATAAAAAAAACTGTACACATACTTTTTTCTCTTACTTTATTTAAATACCCATTAGCTTGTATGTGTTGAAAATGTTAAGTTGTTACCTACATTATTTTAAAACCTTTATATTCTAAACATAGGACAGGACTATGCAGTAGAGTTCCAACAATATTCAAATATTTATGAGATCAGCCACACGTATGGCAGCCATGTCAGCTGTAATCCCGTTTGCTGCTGTATTAATATCAATATCAATGTAATTTATGCTGACACACGCTTGGATCAGCGTCAAAATTTTGCATAACGCTCTCTATTGCCGATTTCGACATTCATACAATAACTTTGTACACATAGTCAAGTAGCGCTCCAGGATAACATAGCACTTTAGGTACCTACTTAAAAAAATAAAAATAAAAAATAGGCTTGCGTTTGACCACCATCACGGCGATGATGCGGTCTACGTTTGAGCACGCCTGCCAAAAAGAAACCGAGTCACTTGTGATTTGAAGACACCCGGATTGCATATAATAGGGCTCAACACTGACTGTAGAATCTAGGTGGCGGCGCGGCGTCGCAACGTAAATGCAGTCGTGGAAAAGTCAACTCTTTCAGGTTCACACTTGCTTCAAAATTGCACCCCATTTTACTATACTTCTTCTTCTTTCCTTTTGAGAGGATTTTGGCGTCTCACATCTTGTGCATTTGCCAGTGTCAAGTATAGAAATATTTAAAAAAATCATAGTCATAGTCACCTCAGTCAGAATCAAAGTAAAGTCCGTGAAGTAAGAGAAGTACCTAAGTGACCAAATTCATTATTAATTTGCAAGATTGCTCTATAGCGACTCATTATTTGATAATTTGGGTTGTGCTTCTTACACTAGTAATAATATTATTATTGTATAACCTCGTATTTGATTTAATTATTAAATTTTCAGTTTGAAATTATTCAAATATAATAAGAATAGTGATCGATTTCCTTTTGGAGATCGATGGGGGAGGCCTATGTCCAGCAGTGGACGTCCTACGGCTGAAATGATGATGATGATGATGAGTGATCGATTTTCGACATTGTACAATTTGTCCCATTTCCATTTGCCCCAGAACAGACAAAAAATATATTTTATACCATTGCTCTTAGAAGCTTATTTTATTCACTGAAATGAAAACAGTAAATAAAAAGCCCTTATAATCACGATTTTGAATTTAGAACACACTAATATACCTATTCGACCTCCATCTCAATTTGATTGGTCGACATTTTCGACAAGGAGTTTTAGAATAAAAACTGTTTTGTGTTCTTGGCTGTCCTTAGTAAATTGGCGCTATTTTGATTACTGTAAGTTGTACGGTGGTTGTACGACAACGAAGTTTAGTGTTACCAAGGAAGATAGTATTATAGATAGTGTTACTTAATAATAAATCGAATGAAAATGCATTCAAGTGATGAAGAAGGTGAACTGCGTGCTAGCACCTGAGTTTATGAAAGAGAGCCCTCTCTTTCATAAACTCAGGTGCTAAGTATATCGGCCGCCCGGCCGATATACTTAGTAGAAAACTTGCTAGCCAACAAATCACGGCTGGCTTACATCAAAGCTTACGATAAGTTTTGCAAATGGAAAAATGAATATCAAGCTTCTGGCACATTTTCAGAGTCTGTTTTCCTAACTTATTTTAATGAGCTGTCGAAGAAAAAGAAGTCATCTACATTATGGAGTATGTATTCTATGCTACGATGTACCATAAAAACAAAGCATAACATCGACATGAAAAGTAATAAGTAGTAATAAGAAAATTACTCTTAATTTTAAGAAAGAAAGATAAGTAGTAAGAAAGAAAATAAATTTTATTCGACACCTTTACAAAAACTTATATCTAAAGGATACACTCAGTGTGTGTGTGTGTTAGTAATTGTTCCAATTTAATGTGCATTTTAATTAATGTAACCTTCCTTTATTCTCATTAAATGTCTATTTTAGCTAAAATCTTTCTTTTTCTCGTAGTCATGGTATAAAGTATAGTATGCAGCTTTTGAATAAAACGGATTTATATCGAGGGCCATGAATTACTCGCGTTGTTCAGGATTCTAACACTTGAATTACTTACTACGCTACGCTCGTGATTCAATCACCGTGATTGAATCACTTGCTACGATCGTTATTCAATAATCATGAATGGTCGTGATTCAGTCGTTAGAATCCTTCACTCGCTCGTCCTTTATTCACTAGTTGCATAATATACTATTTAAAGTACAAATTATTGTCCGTGTTCAAATGTCTTCCCAGTCTACTTTCACACAGCACAGAGCACATACAACTGTTTTGACACCTATGTAACATATAATTATTATTACCTAGTTTCACAGACCAATAAAGTCATTGTATCATTGTATCACTTTTTTGAATTTATTACAAACGCAAAAAAAATTGTAGGTACGACACACTTGTTCATTTATGGTAAACTTTTAGTTGATATTTCCGCAGGCACCTATAGGCCGCAACTACAGTCGGCGTCAAGCCTTAGACGCTTCAGTTATAATTGGAGTATGCTAACTGCCAAACCGGTAAAACATGTTTTCATTAAAGATGTCCACATTGTGTAATGTGTATCCCTGTCAGTACGAGCCACCTTCGCAAGCCGTATTGTATTCATTCATGTGTAAGTAAAAAGTAGTCAATAAACAATTTTTGCAAGGTTGTCGATAGGTAAATAAAACAGGTAGACCTTTTACTTTAAAAATACTTATTACGTCCATAAAAAAAATTATAATCATATAAGTGCGGCCAATCGTGATAAGTGCGATACGTAGATCCAGATAATAGCCCACTATCTTGTTAGGTATAATATCCTGTCAGAGTTCAGTTCGGTGAGTGGACACGGGGAGACATGTGGAAGTGCGAGTTGTTTTTATGTGTCGTCTTGACGTCAGTGTTCTGCGTGAGGTCTGACGCAGGTAGTGATGATGGAGTCCGGGTAGTGAAGACTGCACAAGGAGCTGTGCGTGGCTACAAGAATCCCAACACTGGAGTGTTTGCATTCTACAGCATACCATATGCTACTGCACCTACTGGTTCCCAGAGATTTATGGTAAGCCATAACGATACAATACAAATTACAATTAAAATTAATAACTTTATTATTGTATTGACTAGCCAGCTTGACAATCTCTGTTCTTTATTCTTTTTCTCCGCGCCTTTACTTATTCTTTTTCTGGTCCCCCTTCACGTCGGGGTAGAGAGCAAATAGGTACAATTCTTTATAAATATTTTTTATTGAACAATACGAAATGTTCGTTTCGCATAGAACAAAACTTTTGAGACCGTAATAAATTATGTAATGAATGACTGAAATTACCAGAATAATACTGACGACGTTATTTACAAGTAGCTATCAACAACAATTAATGATACTAATATCAGTAATATTTTTTATGACAGATTGTCTGTGTGTTTTAGGCACCTCTGCCCGGACCGGCGTGGCTGCAACCACTGGATGCGGTTGATAAAGGCATCATATGTCCACAAATAGCAAATCCTTTCGTGAGCTCCAAGCTCATGCAGGAAGACTGCCTCGTGGCGAGTGTCTACATACCTGATACAGATGATAAAAAACTTCCTGTCTTAGTCTATGTACACGGAGGAGCTTTCCAAATTGGCTTTGGAGACATGATTCCACCAGTCAGTTTTGTAAAGAATAAAAAGATAATTGCTGTTACGTTCAATTATCGACTTGGTGTCAGCGGTTTTCTATGTCTAGGTACTAAAGAAGCACCTGGAAATGCAGGATTGAAGGACCAGTTGGCGTTACTGCGTTGGGTGAAAAAGAACATTGCCAGTTTTGGTGGAAACCCTGATGATGTTACAATCGTTGGTGGTAGCGCCGGGTCAGTATCTGTTGACCTTTTGATGCTCTCAAAAACTACTAAAGGATTATTCACAAAAGTAATTCCAGAAAGCGGTGCCGCTGTCGGTACCATCGCAGTACAAGTTGACCCTATGGAGTATGCAAAGAATTTTGCCAGTAATTTAGGTTTTACCAAAGTCGATGATATCTATGCCTTACAGAAATTCTTCCAAGATTCTCCAATTGCTTCATTTTATAAGAATGCAAATCTTTTTAACACCGATTTCACATTTGGTTTTACTCCTTGTGTAGAACGAGACACAGGAGTTGAAGTATTTCTCGACGATGCACCTGTCAACATCTTAAGAAATGGAAAATACAAAAAGTTGCCAATGTTATTTGGTTTCGATAACATGGAAGGACTTTTACAAATAGTAAAATTTAATGACTGGAAAGAACAAATGAACGAACATTTTTCTGATTTCCTGCCAGTGGATTTACAATTTGAAAACGATGCCGAAAAAGAGCAAGTCGCAAAATTGATCAAGGAATTTTACTTTGGTGACAAGTCGGTTGATGAAAACACTATATTGGGATATATTGATTTCTTTACTGACATTGCATTTGCTTATCCCACAATGCTTTCGGCACAACTGCATGTTGAAGCCGGTCATGATCAAGTATATCTTTATGAATACTCGTTTGTGGATGAAGACACTCCATTTGTGCCTCATACGAATGTTCGTGGCGCCACGCATTGCGCTCAGACGTTACATGTAATGGACGGAAGGAAATTTATGAATCCAAATGACACTAAGGTGTCAAAGGAATACACAAAGATGCAAACCATTCTTCAAGACATGTGGTTCAATTTTATGACTACTGGGTAAGTTTCTAAGAATTAAATAAGTACTTGTGACTTACGACTTTAATCAGTTCGTAGTAGTTGCGAAAACAATATAGAAGTTTAATAAACCCTACGTGTGTTTATCAGTGTAGTATAGTCACAACGAGCTTAGAATCAGTTCTAAGTATGTCGTGGCTGCTTGCGTTTGTTGATAAAATAGAAAGAACCATTTTTTAGTTACTATCATTTCCTTTTTAAAACCAAAAAAAGAGTTGTCTGTCGGTTTACGGACGATAATTTTACGTGATAAAGCTTAGGCCGATCGTGCCTCTATCGCTTGTTCCGCGCTCTCGCTTGCACGCGCATTTTCGTGCGTGCAGCGGGCGTTCATCAAATTATAAGCCGTTATCACGTCAAAACAAAACAAAAAAAACTACCTCGAAATATAAAATAACTACAAGAAATTTGCCTTTAAACAATTGCTATGCGCTATTCGAAAGATCGGTTTTTAAAATATCCAACCATGATTTATTATATTTAAAAATGTAAAAAATTGCGTGCGTATTGGTACGCTACGGTATTGCGTGCGGTATTGGTGCGTTATGGTACTGAGACGTGGTCCTTAACTGTTGGCCTTTTGGAAAAGTTCAGAGTCACACAGCGGGCAATGGAGAGAGCTATGCTCGGAGTTACTTTGCGCGATAAGATCCGAAACGTGGATATTCGCCAAAGAACCAGAGTCACCGACATAGCTGTTAAAATTTGCAAGTTGAAGTGGCAATGGGCAGGCCACATCGCTCGAAGAACCGATAACCGATGGGGAAGAAAGGTTCTGGAGTGGAGACCAAGAACCGGAAGACGCTGCGCAAGATGGACCGACGACATTATGAGAGTCGCGGGTATCCAGTGGATGCAAAAGGCAGGCTGTCGTTCAGTGTGGAGGTTAAAGGGGGAGGCCTATGTTCAGCAGTGGACGTCTTCCGGCTGATGATGATGATGATGATGATTGGTACGCTATAATACTACACGACCGACACTCGTCAAACAATATCCAACAATAGCTATTTGAGTATTAAAGACTTTTTTACCTACTGACTCTATTTCTTTCTAGACTGGATGAAAGTCAGGAGTAATTTTAGTATTACAAAACTCACCATCTGTTTTCAGCAAACCAGTGCCAGAAGGCTCACCATTACCCAAATGGCCAGCCGTGGGCGTGAACCGATCTCCACACATGTCACTGGGCGTCGAAGTGGAGTTACAAGACAGTCTGATACTAAAGCGAGCTGAGTTTTGGGACAGAATCTACTCAAAATACTACCGGGTACCGGTGGCACCCCCGACCCCGCCACCGAGACCTCACTCAGAACTTTAAAGATGTATAAATTGTATAATAATAGACGAGTTTAATATTTTTTCCCAAACATGGTATTTAATAATTTGTCTATTATTCGTCTTTTTTAGGGTTCCGTACCCAAAGGGTTAAAACGGGTCCCTATTACTAAGCTTACATTGTCTGTCCGTCCGTCCTACATTTAAACGGCTGTATCTTTCAAACCGTAATATATAGGCAGTTGAAATTTTCACAGAATATGTATTGTTACGGGGGATTAAGTAAAAAATAATATTTTTTTATTTTTATATTTATTTTTATTGATTAACGTATTCTGTCTTTTTGGTTGTATGATTACGCGCGGTCCCGGCCCAGTATTTATGTTGACTCTGTAGGACACAAACTTATAATGTAATAAAACAGACGGTTGATACATTTCAGAAAAGCAGCAGTAATCAGTAAAGTTAGAATCATGGCGACGAACATGCAATGTATAGCCAAAATACGATAGAATGATTATATGAGGAGCACAGCTTTGTCTTATCGCTCAATAATAGTAGGTATATAATAGAATTAATGTAAATATTTAGGAACGATTCCGCACTCCCATAACAATTAAATATAGTCCAATTGAATAGTTGTTGCTTTAATACAAACGGCTACTTCGCTCAGTATATCGTCATGTGGAGACACGTTCCTTTGTGACTTTCTATTTGTTATATACATTGTGTGGGCAGAAGCTGATGTGCTCGAGTTCAGAATCATGAGCACTGTACAGGGACCAGTACGAGGGTACAAGGACCCAGATACTGGCATCTATTCCTTTCAGAGCATCCCGTACGCGACTGCGCCAACTGGCCCAAGCAGGTTTAAAGTTAGTATTTAATTACTTTTTACTTAAAACCTACTTTATTCCTGCCCTAAAGATATGATAACAACTAATTACACAAGTACTTAAATAAATGTACATGTACCAGACACATATGAATATAACTTGCCAGTCGTGTTTTATGTACACGGAGGATGCTTACAAACAGGGTATGGAGATTTGTTAGTACCAAAGAAACTGATAAACGAGCACACACGCGATTATTGCTATCACTGTCAACTACCGTATTGGTACTCACGAGTTTCTTTGTCTTGGGACAGAAGATGTTCCTGGTAATGCAGGAATGAAGGACCTAGTGGCAGCTCTACGATGGGTTAAGAAAAATATCGGCAATTTTGGCGGCAATCCTGATGAAGTCACTATTGCTGGGTACAGTGCAGTTTCAGCTGCCGTCGACTTGCTAATGTTATCAAAATCAGCTGAAGGCTTATTCAATAAAGGTATACCGGAGAGTGTTGCCAGTATTGGCAATCTGACCCACTCGAGAATGCAAAGAGATATGCGAAGGATTTGAACTTCTCTGACGTGGACGACATCTATGCATTGGAAAATTTCTATGAAACAATTTATTATGAACTGCTGACTAGTGTACCGTTTTTTGGTAACACTGATTCTACATTTGGAAATTCTAATAAATATTTGAGCGTTTGCTCGCTGTGAGCATGTGGTGTGTGCATGTAGGTACTAGGAGGATCAAGGTTCAAATCAATCATCATTAATTTTTTACCGCACGAGATGCAGCCGCAAAGCCACAAATCTTTATCAAGTTAGAAGCCGCAAGCACGTCAAATTGTATAAAAACCCAGAGCGGCGCATTTTTAGGGTTTCGTACAGTACCCTTCTCAGATATGATAGTATTCGAAAACTTTTTTCGTTTTCGTATTGTTCCATACATTGCTGGGCTGAAAGGTATTCGATTTTTTTTGTATTATAGTGAAGCAATCTATACCGCTGATTACTACCGATTTTAGTTCCTCCACGTTTCCGATAGAGGCGCTTTACTAAAGTGTATGGAACAATACGTAAACGAAACGTTTTCGAAAACTATCAAATCTGGGACTAAGCGTACTGAAAGGGTGTAAACAGGACACTATTAGATCCTAAACTTACGCGGTCTGTCTGTCCGTCCGTTTGTCTGTCTATCTGTCTTTATGTATGTCATACGGTGGATTAACTCAAAATAATAATAAAGTCAAAGAGTAATAACTAAAGGGTGGTGTCCCCATACAACAAACATTTAAAGTATTTTTGTATTTGTCTAATGTTAAAACGGTAATACGTACGTCAAACTTGGCATGATTATAGCACATACATCTATCTCATGTTATCTTAAGTATAACAACAAATAATAAATAATGGCTAAGTGCGAGTCGGTGACAAATTTCTGTTCATTACCAAGTTAAGCAACGTCGGGCGCGGTCAGTACTTGGATGGGTGACCGCCTGGGCGTGATGTTGTTTTGTATGTTGTAGGTTTTTGTATGTCGCGAGAGTAATTTGGTGGTAGTTTAACTCTATTCGCACATAGTTTACTACGGCGCAGTTTTACATCTTTGTGTTGACGTTTGACGTGCTACTAGCCAAAACGGCGTAAATCTAACGGTATTAAATTGGATCATTGATCCAACTTAAAATAAGCCACAGACATGCAGAGTAGGTGAACTCGCGGCATCTAACCTGATAAAGTTCTTTGCGTAAGGCGAATGCAAGCCCAAGGCTTTTGTAATTCAACCAGTTTTGATGTGGCAGTGAGGCAGCTGTGAGCTTAACTTTTAAAGCAAGATACCATTTCAAAACCCTAAATTTCTAAGGTTGTTCTACCGTTGTTATTTTTTTAATTAATTGCAAGGTATATAGTTACCAATTGATTTACGTCAACTTTTTCATATATATATTTTTTTATTAAGAAACGTTTTACTAATACGTACCACAGTAGGTGTTTAAAAAGACTGCTATGAGTTGGTAAGTGTTCTATGGTCAGTTACCGTGTTCACAATTAAATCATATTTTTATTTTTAAATTAAAACATTTCATACTCTCCATTTAGTGTCATGTTTATCATAAACAGTGTTTAGCTGGTTTTTCGAGTCTTTTTTGTGTCTGCACAATACCAGCTTGTCACAACGTTTTGTTTTATTAAAATAAAGTAATTCGTTTTTTTACCTTCGACGCAAAAAGAAGGGTGTCATAAGCTTAACATGTGTCTGTGTATCTGTGTCTGACTATGGCATCATAGCTCCCAAACGGCTAAACAAATTTTGATTTAGTTTTATTTGTTTGAAAGTGACTTGATCGATTGTGTTCTTAGCTATGATTCAAGAAAATTGTTGAGAAATTTTTAAACTTTCGCGATTTGACACATGTTGTTCAGTCAGCTCGTTACCACGGCCATTGTAACATGGTCGAAACGTCGAGCGAAAGGTACATATTTTTACCTAAATTAAATAATACGTGATAAGTCCCGATAAAAATTTAAAACAAAGCTGTTCAGACGTTTGGAAATTATAAGCTCTATTACAGAGGGTTTAAAAAATACAATTTATACTTGTCTATTAGGTACAGCTGGTTTCGGGTTTAAAATCATAAATAACCGTGTACGTACAGTAATTTTTTTTTGTTAAATCTATTTTATTATTTTGTAAATAAAATATATAAAAAGAGCGGCAAACAAGCATGTGACTAGGCATAATGCTGCTCGCGTTCTACGCCTAATTCTCGACATTAAAGATTTCGCAGAAATAAGCATGAAATTGCCAAAGTATGCACAGTGTTGTCAAATCTCGCGTGTTTTGAGACAAATGGTCAAAAGGTTAATTAAACAAATGAAATCGAAGCGCGATTGAAATAAAGCGAGTTTAAATAAACACAATAGATCGCATCAAACTGCGTCTGTAATGTGAATAACAAGCCAACGCGACGTAAACAGCAGCGTTATCTCCCGGTAAATATAATAACATTCAATAAATATAAGGAGACCGTATAAGGGGTGCGTTCAGAAGACGCGTCGGAGTGCGCCCAGAGTGCAACTTTGCCGTTCATAACATCAGTGTGAAAAACAACCGTGACACAACTGGGCCGTTCCTAGCATTTGAGCGTAAACCTCGGTTGCAACTAAACAACCGTCAAAATCGATGGTTGAAAAACACTCTGACGTTTATATGTCATTTTTGTATTTAAAGTTTTGATAGTCGTATAAATATTTATAAAACCAAGTTTTTTCCCGTTTCAATAGCGAAAATATGCAAGATTTAGCAAAAACAGATCTGTATAATGCAATAATCATTCCTTGTTTTCCAGTTTTAAGTGATAATCTGTAAAAATAGTAACAACACTAAATTATGAGGTTATAAAACAACGAAAAAACTGCTCCTGAACGCAGCCTAGATTACTCATTCGATAAATAACAAGCTCAGATATTAGTCAACAGAGCACATTTGCGAATTGGAGTAGAGTATAATGTACAATATATATAGAGGTGTTGCTATCTCAGAATACTAGTACTACCACAAATATTATTGCTAGGTTCGTGATGTGGAGTAACGCGCTGTTCTGTTTCTTTGTCGTCGTGTACGCCGATGGGCAGGAGTCGAGGTTGGTGCACATCGCGCAGGGCCCCGTGCGCGGGTACAAGGATCCTGCGTCTGGTGTCTTCTTCTTCCAAAGCATACCCTACGCCAGCATACCAACCGGCCCCAACAGATACAAGGTATGATATAACTTAATATACGTGTATTTTTTGCTATTAAGATGCATGCTGGAGTAGCTCATATCTTTGAAACCTTCACTCATATTTTAATGAGGTAAAGTTTGTGTGTATGTTTGAGGTATCTTCCAGAATTACTGATCCCATTTTAAAAAGCTTTTTACTGAAAGAACAGCTACACTATTATTGAGTGATATAAGTTAGGTATGTGTAGTTATCAATGCAAACGAAGCCACGGAAAACGGCTAGTTTAATATTTTTTTAAACATTTTAACTTTTTTTGCTCGTTATGTTTATGCACGGTGTAGGCGGCTAAACATTGCATTTATTGCTCTTGTGCATAAGTCTGCTTTATATGCACTAGTCAGCGAATTATAATTTCGCTGGCACTAGTACATAAATATATTTACTCATTAAAAATATACAAAGACGTTCAGTTTGTAATATATTTTATGTAGGAGGTTTGGAGATATAGCAATATTGTTGAATAAAAATAAATCATTGTTCATAATTTCAGTTTTCATGTGAATTATATAGAGATTGTGCAAGATGAGTTTTGCTTCGGTTTCTCAGATTTTTGTATAAAGTTGTTTTGATCGCCGGCCGTGTCAAACCGGTTCGGAACGGAACAGAGATATTACTTAAACTATTATCACTTTTTCATTTCCACCCAATTTAAGTAAAAAGCCAAGTGTAACTCGTACAAAAACCATTTACTTCTCAAAATTACGCCCTCGCCTTCAGATTGGGCTGTTTTTTTTTCTTTAATGGCTTATTTTATGCACTAGTTGTACAATCTACTATTATAATCTAATTAAAGTTCGAACATAATTAAATACTTTTTTATTACGCTGTCATTAAATGGTATTTCAAATAAAAAGCATAAGAACTATTAAGGTATATGGTCGGAGTTAAACTCAAAAAATATTATAATAATAAGAAATATTAAACTTTTCAGGCTCCTCTTCCACCTCCAATATGGATGCACCCTCTAGAGGCAGTAAGTGAGGGCATTGCATGCCCGCAAGCCTCACTACCCCAGAGCGAGAAACTCAACATGAAGCAGCAAGAAGACTGCCTCATCGCTAGTGTGTACGTTCCCAACACTCAGGAACAAAACATACCTGTTGTTGTTTATGTCCACGGGGGAGCTTTCCAAATGGGAGCTGGCGACATGATAATACCCAGCAAATTAGTAGCAGACACTAACGTTATCGCAGTAACGTTCAATTATCGCGTCGGAACTCACGGGTTCCTATGTCTGGGCACAGAAGATGTTCCCGGAAATGCGGGAATGAAGGATCAAGTAACTGCTTTGAAATGGGTAAAGAAAAACATTGTCAGTTTTGGTGGCAACCCTGAGGACGTCACCATTTTGGGTTATAGTGCAGGATCAGCCGCCGTAGACTTGCTGATGTTGTCAAAATCTGCTGAAGGCTTGTTTAACAAGGTTATACCAGAGAGCGGCGCTAGTATTGCACAATGGACCATCCAATCTGATCCACTTGAGAACGCGAAACAGTTTGCCAAGTATTTAAACTTTACTAATGTGGACGATATCTATGCATTGGAAGATTTTTATAAAACGGCTTCGTTTGATTTGTTGACAAGCGTCCCATTTTTTGACAAAGTTGATTCAACATTTGGGCCTTCACCATGTGTAGAGCGAGCTGCTGAGGAAGAAGTGTTTCTAGATAAATCTCCAGTAGATATTTTGAAATCAGGCGATTATAGAAAGGTGCCATTACTATATGGGTTTGCCAACATGGAAGGCTTGATTCGTATTGACTTTTTCGATATTTGGAAACACAGAATGAATGCAAAATTTTCTGACTTCATGCCTGCTGATTTGAAATTCGAATCCACAGAACAAAAGGAAAAAGTAGCAGATAACGTGAAAAAGTTTTACTTTGAAGATAGCCCAGTAGGAGAAGATAATGTACTCAGCTACGTTGACTTCTTCTCTGATATTCTGTTTGCATATCCAATGCTGAGAACTGTAAAATATCACGTGGAAGCAGGACATGATCAGATATATTTGTATGATTACTCTTTTGTAGATGATAATACGCCGAATGTACCACATACAAATGTCAAAGGAGCTAACCATTGTGCTCAGACTGGAGCTGTTTTAGGTTTTTCTTCGTTTTATGGTATAGAAAAGCCTACCGAGGAGTTTTTAAAAATGTCTTTTACAGTACGTTCGATTTGGGGCAATTTTATTAAAACCGGGTAAGTATCCAATGTTAACATCGCAACGTAATTTATTTATATTTAAGGCAGGAATTCGGCAGGATAAGTTAGGTTATTTAGGGCTTCATAGTACAACAAGGAGCCTTTATATAACCCATTTTGTTCGTCCGTCTGTCCGTCCGTTCCAATCAACAGCAGCAGAGAACCCTTTTTGCCTATATTTAGGCCTGAGATTTAGGCATTTTGTGCAGATAATGGTCGACGAAGAGAGGACGAAGGAGTTTCAAGTTGTCAGAAAAAAAGGTTTAAATTAAAATCGGACATTTTACTGGTACGTTTGTATGAAAAGTATGACAATGATCTGCGGGGCGCCGTGTCTATGGGCTCTGTAAAGAATATATTTTACCTTTAATTATCTGTATGCATAGTTATAGTTGGATGTTTAGAATAACATAGGCGCTTGTATCGCTTGCAACAAGAGATTAAAATATAATTATGTTTCAGCAAACCGATTCCCGAAGAGTCGACGCTCCCTGCGTGGCCAGCTGTAGGCGCGGGCTGGTCGCCGCATATGTCGCTGGGCAACGAGATTTCGCTGCGCGGGTCGCTGCTGGAGCGCCGTATGCGCTTCTGGGACGAGATCTACTCTAAACACTACCGCGACCCTATCCCGCCGCCCAAGCCCACACCACGACGCAACGAACTATAGGGATTTTTGCTGTATCAAAATATAATTGAGTTCATTTCCAATACATTTTGTGTCATTTTATTTTATGAGTTACAGACAACAGTATATACTGAGTTACACAGAACGGTTACATAGAAGGTTATAGATCTTATTATTAATCAGCTTTTAGTATGGGATTAACCCAGAATCATTGAAAAAACTGATGTGATTCACCGAAAATATTTAAAAAGTGAAAAAGTAAATTAGTACCTACTACAGTTCCCTGTACTTAAGTAAAATAATCGTAGTACTCATCTGTACCTTTGTCACAAATACTATTGATTATTCGTTACTGACTCGGCCGCTAAAATAAAGAACGATTTAATTTTTTAATACATTTTCTATGGAATACGTAACAAAGCTTTTCTATGGTTTTTGTGTTACAGTAGCATATAGAAAGATAGACAAATCAATGGAAACACTTATATAATATAACTACGAAAGGTAGGACGTCGATGTAATTCATTTCTGCGTAGACAGCTACGCGTTGAAGTCTTTTCAGTGACGTAGCGTTTTCGTAGAGGGGCAAATATTTCAGAGCGATCCAAAACAAGCTTTTACTTAGAAATCATTTTTTTTAAAGCATTTAATTTACGTCATGTTGTCAGCCAGTAAACGTCCATTGCTGAACAATGGCCTCCCTCTTATTAGAGAGGGGTGTTGCCTTAATCCCCACGCTTGGCAGGCAGCTTGGGGATCGCAATAGGTTCACCGTGTACTAATAGGATGTTGCTACGTATCCTCTGGTAGTTTTATCTTCTGGTTGTAACTATCTTAGCTTTTATTTAATAATATAATATAATAATGGTTAGAATTTTTATTTAAATGTTTTTATTTTTATTTAGGCAGCCATTTTGAAAATATTACAATATGGGTATTGCTGATTGCACTTCATCAAGGATGTACTATTAAGGGATCATCCTTGATCGAAGGTATTTCATATTGTTTTGTCACCTAAAGTTGCACATTTCACAGTCTCTTCAGCGCTGCCATATATCTAGATATGACGATAGCTTTACAACAAAGTGCATTTTGGTTAAAAACAGAAGCAGGTATCATGACATGTATTGACGTTTAAATTGATAGTAGATTTTGTTGTGTTACGTGTTACTGATGCAATTACTACCTAAATTTACTACCTAATACAATTTTCCAGTACCGACATCCGTATTTTTCCAAAATAGGAATGTGGTAAGCGAATGTAAGACAAAATGATTAAAAAAACAAAATCGAAATGCGAATTGTTTAACTGTTTACCTGATTACTATTATAGAAAAAACACCTCTTGATGGTAATGTTTTTCTGGTAATGTGTCTGGCTGGGTGTATCTATGTACATATTGTATATTACTTCATTACTTGTATCCTATCGCAAAAACTAATAGTTACTTACACGGTACCAAGTGGAACTGATAATAAACTTTTTTTTTTAATTTTCTCGTTTCAGATGAGCTAAACGCAACTTAAGTTAAATGGTATGCAAGACTGAATGACATTGTAATATTTTATCATCAATTGATTGGATAATTATAGCACATTTAGAGATTCCTACCAAAATTTAATTTTCAACTTTATCTTCGAGTTAACAAGTCATTGTTGTCATGAAGCATAATTTCACTGATATTGTTTATCAGCTGATAAGTTCATCATACTATATAGTCATGGCTGTGATTGAGCAATTTTGTGTCAAAGCCACCTAGTGATTGCGGTACCTACCTATAGGTACTCTAAGCGATAGTGATAATCAAAATGTGTTGTCTGCTTGGGAGATGCTTTCTCTTTCTTTCTTTTTCATTTTAGTGTCTCACGTTTTGTGCATTTGCCAGTGTCATGTATTTAAATATATTCAACTTTTATTAAACGAATCCAAGTAACGAAATCATGGCCAAGTTCATGTCATGCTCCAGTAACGTAGTAACGGCTCCATTAATTACGTGAGCTCAAAATGGAGGAGAGGAGTCCAGTAAAATCTCATCAAATCTCATTTAAACTGCGGGGAGTATAGTTGAAAATCTCACGTCAACATAAGGTCATTCTTCTTGTTTTTTTTTCATATTATAATATATTCCTTTCTAGTTTAAAAATTTAATAACAGAAAGTGATATATAAATATTAAATTCTTAAAAACGTCTTTGAAGTTTTAACCTATAGTTCGTTGCGTCGTGGTGTGGGCTTGGGCGGCGGGATAGGGTCGCGGTAGTACTTGGAGTAGATCTCGTCCCAGAAGCGCATACGGCGCTCCAGCAGTGGCCCGCGCAGCGAAATCTCGTTGCCCAGTGACATGTGCGGCGACCAACCCGCGCCTACGGTTGGCCAACGTGGTAGCGATGAACCTTCTGGCACTGGATTACTAAAATACACGCATAAATGTGGATGAGAACTAAATAAATCTCGAACAATGTTTTATATGTGTTAAGGAGGTTTATGTTAAAGAAAATATTGCTAATTATTTTTTTAAACGGAAATCTGCCCATGACTACTTAATTAGTATTGCCTAACAACAGGCTCGTATACAACAGTAAAATAGTTTGTATGTACAATATGCGATAATAATGTTGACTTGATGAGGCATAAAAGTCAGTTGCACTTTTTAAGTGTAAAATAGGTTATATTAATTTAAAAAATACTTTTTAAACATGATCTTTTTCGTATTCTTCTCAACAAATCCTTTCATTTGATGCCCATATCATGATGTGAACATTTTGGCCGCCATCTTTTGGCGTCCGCCATATTGAATTTATCATCTAGGACCAAAGTGCTTGGGAAGATAAATCCAATGAACCCGTATTCGACGGGGTTACGTCGTTTCGTTTAAGAGTTCCTATCGCCATCTTCTGCCTCCATCATCAGACCAGCTCGAAGGTACCATACATTGCATTGTCACCGACCTTACATAAGTATGCCAAACTTCAGCTCAATCAGTTGAAGATATCTGGTTCAAAACTGAGTTGCAAGATTCCACCTGAACAAATATAGTAACATACATACATACATTGCAAGTTAAATAAAAGCTTGTAAATTATTATACGAGATTAGCTCTAACTAATCTAAAATATTAACTGTAATCTATGAAATATTTACCCAGTTTTGATGAAGCTACTCCATATTTTGCTGATAGTGGATGACATTTTCTTAAATTCTTCGGTCCAATTATTATGACTTCCAAATTCTGGAATTCCACCAAAAACTGCATCGCTCTGAGCGCAGTGATTAGCTCCTTTAACCCCAGTGTGTGGAACTACAGGGGTATTATCGTCTACAAATGAGTATTCATAGAGGAAGATTTGGTTGTGGCCTGCTTCCAAGTGGTATTTTACAGTTCTCAACATTGGGTATGCGAATAAGACATCAGTAAAGTAGTCAACATAGCTTAGAATAGTATCTTCTCCTACAGGTTTATCACCAAAATAAAACTTTTCCGCTTGTTTTCCTACTTCTTGCTTTTGATTCTTAGATTCAAATTTTAAATCTGCTGGTAGGAAATCAGAAAACTCTTCATTCATTTTGTCTCTAAATGAATCGAAAATGTCAATTCGCAATAAGCCTTCCATGTTTGCAAAACCGTACAAAAGTGGCACTTTTCTATAATTTCCTGATTTCAAAATATCAACTGGAGATTTATCCAGAAAAACTTCTCCCCCCGTGTCCCGCTCCACGCATGGTGCTGGCCCGAATGTCGAGTCAGCATTATAAAAGGTTGGCACACTCGTCAGCTGTACAAATGAAGCCGTTTTATAAAAATGTTCCAGAGCATGGATATCATCCACATTTGTAAAATTTAAGTATTTTGCAAATTGTTTTGCGTTTTCAAGCGGATCAGATTGGATAGTCCATTGCGCTATACTGGCTCCACTTTCAGGTATAACCTTATTGAATAAACCTTCAGCTGATTTCGACAACATCAGTAAATCAACAGCAGCTGAGCCTGCACTGGAACCTTGGATAGTGACATCATTGGGGTTGCCACCAAAACTCGCTATATTATCCTTCACCCATCGCAAAGCAGCTACCTGGTCCTTCATTCCTGCATTACCGGGGATATCTTCTGTGCCAAGACACAGGAACCCATGAGTTCCAAGCCGATAGTTAAATGTAACAGTAATTATATTATTCTCAGAAACTAATTTGGTAGGTTTTACCCAGTCACCACTTCCTATTTGGAAAGCTCCTCCGTGAACATAAACTACAACAGGTAAGTTCTCTTGTTGGGTGTCCGGAACATAGACACTAGCAATGAGGCAGTCTTCTCGCTGCTTCAATACGGATTGCTCTGGAAATTGTGTTACTGCTTGAGGGCAAGCGACACTTTGGCTTACTGCTTCTAAAGGGTGCATCCATGTTGGAGGTGGAAGAGGAGCCTGAAAATATAATACACAATATTTATAATTTTGAATTACAGCAACAACAAATAACAAAAAAAAAAAAAATTCTTACTTTGTATCTGTTGGGGCCGGTTGGTATGCTGGCGTAGGGTATACTTTGGAAGAAGTAAACGCCAGTGTCTGGATCCTTGTAACCACGTACGGGACCCTGCGCGATGTATACCAGCCTTGACTCTTGCGCATCCGCCGCCCAAGCAGCGCACACAACGGCACATAAACAGAACAAAGTGCTCAGTATCATATTAGTTACTGGCTACACTGATTAGTAGTAATTAAACGCTTTACTTTTATACTTATAAATCAGCAATTTCTTATCTTATGTTATCTTACATTATCACAAACAAAATATTGTTAGTGAAATAAACACAACCTCTCTAGATTGACTCATACGTTTTGTAGATTATATAATTTTCAAATTTAATTTGTAATTATATGTGATTAATTAAGTTTAAGCATACTCTCTCTGGTAATTAATCAATTGAAAATGTATGTCAACATAATTAAAAATTTTAATTTGCAATTTTCTTGAACTATTAATGAAACTCGAAATTTTAACATACCATTCACATAAAACCAAGACCAATCATCATCATCATCATCATCATTTAAGCCGTAGGACGTCACTGCTGGACATAGGCCTCCCCCATCGATCTCCAAAAGGGCCGGTTGGAAGCGGCCTGCGTCCAGCGTTTCCCTGCGGTCTCTTTTAGGTCGTCTGTCTATCTTGTGGGTAGACGTTCTACGCTGCGCTTACCGGTCCGCGGTCTCCATTCCAGAACCTTTCGGCCCCATCCCCTATATGCAGTGATATGTAATAGATGTCTATTACATATCAATCAGCCTTTGCACTATATTATTATTATTGACATTTGAGTAGAAGGTAATTTTTAAGCAAATTATCAAACAAGCTTACGGATTTAGATGCTTGGTATTCTATCTAGATCTTAGATATTTAGTAAATATAATATGTATTATTATATTTATAATCTTGAGTATCTAGGTACCTACTCTATAGTATCTACGTACTATATAGTAGGGATACTACAGAGTTAGTTCTATATAAAAGTCTAAGATCTAGATACCAGCGCCTAAATCCGTAAGCTTGTTTGATAATTTGCTCTAAGCAATATTTTTTATGAATCACATCTATCCAACAATTTCAATATTGTGTATTGTAATTTCAAATAAATATAATCTATTATTTATAGATTCATATTTTATCAGCAATTAAGTACCTACAAGTAGACACGTGCAAGATAATAAATTTAAAAGTTGTACTGTAGAACATTGCGTCACAGTATTATGTTTAAAATAAAACAAAAGAATGTTGTTGGTTTTTGTGAGTGCAACACTATGTAACCTACTTATAGTAAATAAGTATAAACTTGTAAATTGTACGCGTAGACTATATAAACTTTCAGTGCCCATTTGCCCCCCTTAATTCGGTCCTTTCGCAAAATCCTTTCATAGCGGACCTCTGCACCCCATCATAGGAATCTATCTGCCAAATTTCAGCTTCGTAGGTCAAGTAGTTGTCGAGATTTTCAGTGAGCGAGTGAATGAGTAGATGAATTTCGCTGTTATAGTCATACATAGGACGTTGGCTACAGCAGCAAGCAACAGCAGCGCTGGCCCTGGGTTGAGAGGAACTGTCGGTCTAGGCGTTAGATAGCAACACGACGCCAAAATGCCAAAAGCGAAAAAAAAACATTTTGTTGGCGTTTCGCACCTCGGGGCAGGGATGGCGTAGCAAATGGTGGGCACATTATTTGTAACCAGCATAAAATTTTGATGTGGAAATAGCTTACAATCGTTCTTTTTATTCCGGAATATGATCGATTCCTGTACCATAGTTATCAGAAATGAAACGCACCAAACGCGAAAGCTGATCAAAGGCTATAGGGCCGGTGACTGCCACTGCCCAAGAATGGAACATCCTTGTTTCCTGAGAACTACAATCTAGGCATCTTCAAGGCTAGAGTGAATAGATTTCTTCGATCAACGTGTTCCATGCTGGGCCATACCTTCGCTTACCATCAGGGGAGTTGGTGGCAAATAGACACTAGAGTTTAAAAAAAAACTTTAAATTTGATGAATGATTTGATCACTTAGTTAGATTCTAGAGAGTATTCTACACAAAAAGATTATGGCTTAGTTCGCGTGGCGTGACTTGGGAGAGGTCTTTGACCAGCTGTAGACTGTGACTGGCTGATGATGATGATAGCATTGTTGAACTGTACGTTTACTTCCAATGACCCAAAGCTTATATTCCTTGTGCCCTAAGAACATTTCTGCCACTGTCTTTACTTCATGCATAGTAACAGCTTAGATAATAGCACGGTAGGTACCACATGCAGTCATCGGAAAACCCTACGCTACACCTGAAAGTAATTTCAGCGAACGTTTGACGCTATCTTGATTGAAGGGGTTGATAATTGCTGGTTTTAATTGTATTAGTTACCGGAAAATCTCGAATACAGGCATTTTGTGACATACCTTAGGTAAGATGCGTAGAAAGGAGAGCAAAAATCCTACAGCATCCATCATAGAGCGTGTACAGCCGCTATCGACAGTTTTTTCGGCATTGCTATCGATTTAAGGTTGGAAACACCCGATTTTTTGGTAGACAACCGAAAATTAAAAATTAAATAATATATGGAAACATTAAAACATTGTATTTTTTTATTTATATACCGGTGTAAGTACAAAAAAAATCAATTTAGTAAAACACTTATTTTATGCACAAAACACTACAACACAAACATAAAACAGAAAAATACAATGAAAGAAAATTCACGTCTTCACGTCTGGTCGATTACTTTGCTCAAATGCTCAATGCTTACCGCATTGCCTTACAACGTGGCAGGTAGCTACTAGGTACTACTAGGTACCTAATGAGGCCAGCATTTTGGGAACAATTCCCACTGTTAACGGTTTAATAGATTAGTAGTTAAGTTTAATATTTTTTTACGAAGTTAAAGATGGCATGCTATTTAAGTTACTGAAAAAAAAAATGAGTCAATGAAAGAAAAAAAAAAATTATACATATTCAGCTGTAGCTGTAGAAAGGGCAGTGCTCAGCGATAATGCCAAACGCGAACATGCGATGTGCTGTGATTTACAGTTTACTAAAAATCGGTAAATGTATACTATACAACCCTACCGAGTACCTACATCTCAGGCGGCCGAAAACTAGTCCGGCCGAATAATAACGATAGCTGACCAGAGAGTTTCATTGGATTGGATTAATTTATTTAGATAGCCCGTTGGTCCAGTTGGTAAGTGAACCTGCCTTCTGAGCTTGGGGGTGTGGGTTCGATTCCCATCTAGGACAAACATTTGTGTGATGAACATTTGTGTTTGTTCTATATCTGGTTCTTAATATCTATTCAAGTATGTATTTAAAACTATATATGTATGTATATCAGTCTATGGCAGCCATATCACAAGCTTTGCTTAGTTTGGAGTCAGATGATCGTGTGTGAAAAAATGTCCCGATTAAAAAAAAAGAATTTTTTATTGCCCTACTACCCTCGAACACTGTATTAAACTGCTGAAACCGATGACAAAATTATGAACACTGTCATGCGGAAATTCCAGCGTGTTTTGTACAGATTCCAACACTTATCTAACAAGTATATTATTAAAAGGAAAACAAGGAACCGATTGCAAATGTAGCTTATGACATGAATACATGAAGGCATGAATACGAATCTACAACACCTCATGCATCAAAATAGGTAATGCCATTTAGGCTATAGGAGGTAGTATACAAACAAATGTAGGTACATAGATACGCCCCAAAAACATTACCCTCCTTCGCAGAAAGTTTGGTGAAAAGGTATTATGCCGTTACTCGCGGATTTAGTAAAATTCGTATAGGTACAAATAAATTGAGACTCGCTATTAAATTTTCTACTGTCCAGGCCTTTGAATAACTACTCATAGAAGGTAGGTTTCCAAACAACGCCTTCTCGAAACGTAAGCTACAAAGCAATTTTGTATTGATTGATTGGTATTTTAAACGATTTAAGCAAGAAAATTAATGGATTACCTGTGGAATGTCACACCATAACTCTTATCCTGCTTTTCTGATTTGTTGTGGTACAATTTCACCGCGCAAATTGTCTTAGTAAAGTTTTTATATTTTTTTTGGAGCCATATATTACATCATTGAATGGCTTAAATTTTGCGAATGTACTTGGTTTCTTTGTGTAGTTATTCTAAGGTCCAGGCATTCTATGGAATGCCTGCATTACAGAAATGCAATAACGTCCAAAGCTCGCGTGTATAAGCGCACTTCAACCTGGCAGGGCACTGACTTGGCACCCGCTTAATGAAATCTGTTCTAAGCACACTAATTGTTAATTTATAACAACTTTGCGCGATTTAATAAAGCCAGCAGGCAATTATTGATCAGTGTGGTCCTGATCAGTACACCATACTGTAATGGTTAAAGTTTATCTTTTGTCAGCTTAGGTCAGAGCCGGGTTTAGAGGTCTGGAGGCCCTGGGCAATAAAGAAGTGGAGGTCCATATTTATTTTACTACTAAGTTAAACAATATTTTCATTCGAGTGTTTCAATAATTTATTGTGAGACAAACCAAATTATTTCAACAAACATACATGTTTGAAAGATATAGTAAAATACAAAAAATAATTCATATTATTAATGCCATGAGAGAGGCCATGCCAGGAACCATGATCAAACCAGAACCATGCATACTTTTTTCGACGAATAATTATAAATTGATGATTTCTCTGAAAGTCAGGTCCGGGAGCACTTTCAATGTTGAGTCGATAACTTAGATAGGTGGTTTTGTCTCATCGTATTTTTTATTTTTTTCTTTGCTGTCTGTTATGGTCGGAACATTTAACCTAGAAATTTATATTGTAGGTATTCTCTCCTGTGGAGACCCCAGGAGTATAGGCTGTAGCCCTAGTTGCCCTCCTCTAAATCCGCCTAATTTATACACGTTTTTGACCGCTAAAACTTTAAACGTCTACATTTTTGTGTTATTTTGTTAACATTAAACAGGACATGACATTATAAAAAATATAAAATAATATTGTTAAACTAAAAAGGTATACCTATATACATTAAGTTTTGATACTCCATAGTTATGTGAAAATTGGCGCTATTTTACCATATTTTTTAATTCATATAAGTAGTCACTGGGTAAAAAAAATACGTTTCCTTATTTAAAAAAACCCTAAAAATCAGACAAATAAAATTGACAATACAAATTGTCCGCCTCTTAGCGTATTTATTGAAAGTTAATTAACTAAAACTTATTTATCTATGGATATAAAGAGGCGTAGCAACGAATAATAACTTAAGGTAGAAGAAGAAGCGGAAGAAGTCTATGTTTGGCTTTAGCGAGTCATTAAAATGTAATTGGACCTACTTACATCATTTCAGTATTTAGGTGCTGTCTAGAAATAGTTAAAGTACCTATAAACTTCAGCTTATTTTGCTTACATTAAACAAAAGGAAGGATTTTGACGGCATCCGTGTTTTGTGGGCTAAGCACTGTGTTTCTAAACGGGTTGCCACTTGTGGCACTAGCTCGTAAGAGTTTTCTATCTGTGTGTAATTTGTATTTTTGGTGTACACAATAAAGAGTTTCTATCTATCTGGTTCATACATACATAGTATGAATACGTAATTATTATGTTACGGATAGTGTAATAAATTGAGAATTATTATTATTTACCGGTTATCATTAATACAAACTAAGAAATAAGGTTAAAGTGATAAATTCATCACATTGACCGTAATTTGCTCATACACGTGGTAAACTTAATAGAGTTACATAGGTCCTGCTTCAATCACATAAAGTGAATGAAGTCACTTTGTTTGGTCGAAGAGGTCCTGTACAAAATGCAATTCAAACAGTTTCAAAGGCAAGACCACAGAAAAGAGAAGTAAAAATAATATTTATTATCTAATAATAGATAATGTGTTTTAATCTCCTTTAATATCTATATTCACAGAGGTTATGTTAGAATTAGACAAATAATTTACATTAATAACCAGACGGCTATGGCTGGTTTTCTGTGATTGGCTTATATTTTGTTTTATTATTCTGTTTTGCAATGAAATGCGAAGATCACCTTAAAATATTTATGTATATTTTTACGCGAATATCAACGCAGTTTGTGGTTTCACGTATGCTGGGCGCGACTACGCCTCGGCCTACATTTTCATTTTCGCCCACAAATGCCGCTACTGGCAACATTTTTCAGAATGTCTTTGTAGCAAAATGATATTATATTGAAGTACTCTACCTATATAACCACTAAAGGCTGCCACAGACAACTGACTTTATTCGGCAAACGCATAGAACCACTGAAAAAGTGATAAGGACAGAAAAAAAACAGCTAGAGAGAAGATTTTCAACCGATTAAAAGTCTACGGTTTGTAGTGGCCCTAAACGAAGGCATAAAATACAGCTGAGGCAAGTTTATGTTCATATTCTCCAGGGCTCTGGTCGTATTGTTGGGCATTTATCCTTCACTGTTAGCATTGAGCTTGTTTACGATCGGCTCTAGTAAACCTCGCTTCCTGAAGGGCCCAGTGTTTGTTGAGGAAATGTTGCACTGGCGCCGGTTGAGAGGCAATACACCGCCCATTTGCGGCGAGCTAGTCGACTGGCCAGTGAAACTATCTACAAACAATCTACGAATAGTTGTTGAGATAGATCGAGGCATTTACTGATAAATATCAGTAAATCCTCTAAGTCAGTCCGCCTTTATCAGTCAATCCGCCGTAGCATTACAATTGCTATGAAAATTTCAACTGGCTATCTATTACGGTTCGAAAGATACAGCCGCTTAAAGGTAGGACGAATGGGCAGACAGACAGACAGACCGACAGACAGACAGACGGACAGTCAGACATCGTAGGCTTAGTAATAGGGTCCCGTTATCACCCTTTGGGTACGGAACCCTAAAAACTAGCATCCTGAATTCCTGAGAGTCCATGTATAAGTTACTCCTGTAGGTACTTACCAAATTTCATTGAAATCTGTTCACTCGTTACGGAGTTGAGTGCGGACAAACTTACGCATTTCTAATATTAGTGTGCAGTTTAATCATATGATAAAACGACTGTAAGCTCAAGTAGGTAGTAATGACCTTTGTGAAAACTTATTTGCTGACTATCTACCTTTGTCTGTTGTGAGAAGCCTCATTAGTGAGAGGGCGCAAAATAATCGCATTAGACTCCGGCGCGGCGCCCTGTCTGCGTCGTTGCAAGGGAAAGAGGCTTTGAGCCAGTCACGCTGTCTGCACCCCTACACGCCAGGGTTGGACGTACATATTTTGTTTTAATTTTAAAGATCTTCCAAAGAAAATCTTCTATTCAATTATCTTTTAAAATGTACTGTTTTAGTTTCACAAACTCTTCCTTTTTTTTCCATCGATACAGGTACCGTTTAAACAGCTAAGCCCAACGGAGGTAATTTTACTGATCAATATTAAGAACCTTTAATGACCAACATAGACCATGAAAAAAAATATGTTCCAGAAAAAACTACATACACACAACATAATGTGAGGTATATCTGTTTTTTTTTTTCGTGATTTCACGATTCGTTTTATAGTAAAAGTTAAGTAGATAAAATTGATAAAATTTATATATATAAATTTTATCAACTCTGTTTCTCGTGCGAAATAGAGATACCTCTATATGTTTATCGAATCTATTCATAAATAAAAGCGAAGTGCTGCTCACTGACTGACTGAATAACTGAATTTCAGAAACTATTTGAACTTGAAGCTGGAATTTAACAGACTGAAATTATGATAGGTTCGTCACGAGGTATAAAGTTCCGCTAAGAAAGGATTCTGCGAAAGGACCGAACTAAGGGGGGCAAATGGGGTTTAAAAGTTAATATAAAAAATAATTAATAATATCTCTTTATAATTAATAAAATTTATAATTATATAAATTAATTAATAAAATATACGCGATAAAATCCGTTAAAAGCTAATTTCATTGTGTTATAAGCAAGCACCTAAGAAATCATAAAAAAATTTGCTCAACCAACAAGGGGTGCTTTTAAATTTTTTAAAATACGTTAACAATGTTTTTTTTCTAAAGTTATCGTAGTTTGCCTTCAGGTTAAGTTATCTGAAGCATTAGAAGCATTCCAGCTTTGCACTGGCACTTTTAAATTACATGAACATTCCGTAGTCCGAATGTGTTCTAGACACTTGAGATTTATTGCCTTCCTCGGCATTCAATGTTTTCGAAGGTGTTCCCAGGAGCAGTAAGACCTATAAGTAGGCAGTTTAATAAGATGTAGATCGCTGGATGTAGAAGACAAAAATGTTGACCGTCAAATGTTTCTTCCTCATTCTGAATGTGTTTGAGATAGTTGAGATTTATATATAAGATCATTGAGATTTATTGCCTAAAACGAACGGACTCTTAGGAGCTTTTGATGCTTAGGCATGCAATATTTCCTAATGTACGACCTAAAGACCCAGGTGCAGTAAAACCTAAAGACCCAGCCCAGTTCCCAGCCAGCAGGCCCAGTTTCTTAAGATGTAGAGGACAAAAATGTCGACAAAAATTGAAAAACATCTGATATGTTTCTCAATTTTTTTCCCAAGTGCATTAAACCAGAAATGCGAGCTCGCGACGCGACCCCAATAACTTCACAAGTCCGTAACAGATTTTGCTCATAAACATTGTTTTTGTACATTACTTACAAAACTTCATGATGATTGGATCAACAGTAACTACTCAAGTTTTTGTCGAACAAATATACAAACATACATACAAACACTGATCAGTTCCCGTAAACTCAGAGACTTCGCTTTGCTCAATCCTTAACTCCTAACTCCTCTAGCTTGGTAAATAAAAACCTAAGTACTTAAGTACTTAGGCATTTGTTCTTCGTTCGTGGAGTCAGTTATTAACAGGACAAAAAATGTTTGTTTTTTTCTCAACTGGGTATAAAAATTGCAGCATTGTCCTCTAATCTTGGTTAATAAAAATACGGTCCGAATTAAGAACTATCCTCCTCTTTTGAAGTCAGTCAAAAAGCCTGCTACATAATGTGTCGTTCATTCCCTGTGATCGAACCTGCTTCCCTATCGCTTCTAATGGGTGCTTTAATTACTTCACCGTGCCTCAACACCCATTATAACTTAATTACAAACATGTATCCCCTAATTCTTTATTACATGTCTGCTTCGAAAGGGCGCATTGCTGTTCGATCTAAAAGACGACAAATTAAAATTTGACAAAAAATTATATACACAGATTTTGATCAAACATAGTTAAGGGCAATAAAACCCACACTCTTTCTTTTTGGAGAAAAATGGTATCAGACATACAAGCACACAAGCACACAACCTCTTACCCCAAACGTACCTATATAACTTTTCACAACACCAGCTCAAAAGTTCATTATATCCGCGACCGCTAGTGCAGAAAGTAAATTCGAAATTCAAATATGACGAATTATTGTCTAACATTCACATTATTCAGTACACAGATTCAGTATAAAAATTCACAACTCTTTGAATAGCACCTCAAAACTAAAACAGATTGAGACAAAGAGGTTCCTTGTCTCATATTAAATAAAATAAAAATACATCAGTACTTACTTATATCTAATGCTGCGGTTACCTACTTACATTATCGGGATTCGGTGAATATTCGCACTGTCGCGATAAGTCTGACCGGATAGTTTGCGAAATTATGATTTATTCGATTGAACACGAATACCAGTCGTGGGGTGTTCGGTAAATTGGAGCGAATCAAAGGGTTTTGCAAATGGAATCTAGTTTGCCTCAAAATGACATTTGATTGGAAGCAATGTGGTTAAGACGTTCGCCGATGATTGAATACCTACAAAGTTTTTATCGTGATATCCCGACACAAATATTTGCGTGATAAATTAAAATAGCTCCAGAAATTAGAATACATTGATTTGATGTAAAATAGAAACGATGTGCAAGTCTACCAAAACGAACAGAAAAACGTAGTGCGCATGAAAATGATATTCGTAGTTTATTTTGGAGTGAATAAGGTAAACTGAAAAGTTATGTGATCCACTCGGCTGCATTATTTATTACATCATCGCTACGCTCAGTATGTACATCATCAAAGCGCTCAGTATGCTACTTTTTAATTAATAGCTTCGCTCGAGTTTATAATATCTTGGAATCGTTCGCTTGCTCTGGATTTAATACCAGGCACTCGTACCAAATATTAACTTTGCAGCCTAGTATGTGTACCTACAACAAATAACTATTTCCGTTACGTCGTCGTGGGTAAACAAAAACACTTCGTACAGCGACAGTGTACATAGTTTTCAGGTCTACGAAAATTGCTTAGTAATGCCAACGCATTATAAAGTTTTCGTATTTTGGGACTGCCAATAGTTTTCTACATTTCTGAGCATTTAATTTCGGCAGTAAAGACGCGCGTGATGATGGGAGATGGTGTACAACAGTAACCGCGTGGTAGCCGAGACCAGGTCGTCAGCGGAACCCGGACCGACTGAGGATATAGTGGACCGACGTCTTCAAAAGAACTGTTGAAAACGAGTGGATGCGACTGGCGAGAAACCAGGGAGAGTATCACAAACCAAGGAAGGCCTATACCTGGCAGTGGGTCACTCGGGGTTAATGATGATGATATAGATGCGCGTAGGTATTTGGCTTTATTTGGCTTCACACAAATTACCTATGCAAACCAGTAACGACATCAAAATTCAACATGTATTGTACATAACGTTCCAACGCCCTTTAAATTTATTCAACGGCAATCAGGAAATCCCTGTCCACGTCATACAAATTGTTCATTACCTATCTAAAACACGCCGCGAACGAGGCTGCGATTACTTACTCGCCGCGTCACGGGCGAGCCGCGGACGAGTATCGCATAAAGCTCACCAAATGAGCTAACATGGTGACACTCGACAGGTTGTATGCCGGACGTCACTGGGAATGATGCGTCCCGGATACGGGCCGGTGACAGGCACGCTGGCAGGCGCCAGGCTTCTCATTTGCACTCCATCACGCCATTTGCATTTTTGCAGGGTGAGAGTTTGGTGCAAACGAATAACGATGCAGGCTCTCTTGAATAGCTCAATACGCTGAAACAACGTTATCTGTAGCTAGCGGTATTGCAGTAAGTTCTCGATTGTAAAAAAAATGTGTTTTATCAGATAGCCCGTTGGTCCAGTTGGTAGTGAACCTGCCTTCTGAGCTTGGGGGCGTGGGTTCCATTCCCGCCTAGGACAAACATTTATATGATGAACATTTGTGTTTGTTCTATGTCTGGTTGTTAATATCTATTTAAGTATGTATTTAAAATTATATATGTATGTATATCAGTCTCTGGCAGCTATATCACAAGCTTTGCTTAGTTTGGGGGTCAGATGACCGTGTGTGAAAAAATGTCCTGAATAATTTTTTTTTTTATTTATAACTAAGAGCAAAGTTTGGGTGCTGCCTACTCTAAAAAATTTTTATTCTTATTTTTTCCCCATTTTCAACCGGATCAGCTACATAGGTTTAGGTTAACGGGTTCTAAAGTGGAGACCACGAGTCGGCAAACGCGGAGTAGGTACCTACCTGCGGCCCTGTGGTCAGATGGAGCGAGGAACTGTGAATGGTGGAAAGAAGATACGCAAAGAAAGCAAAACATGTTTAAAAGCTGATGATGATGATCATAATATATTTTTTTTAAAGATGTTGCATATCCCAGTGACTGCGATAATTTCTAGAGCTGTCAACACCAATGCTACCTAAACAGTTCGAAACAAAAAGGTAAAGAAGCGTTTTACTGGATCCCCATCAATTGCTCATAAAATTCGTCAAGTTCCCGGTGTTTATTCATGAGTTGACTGAATAAACAGCCGCTGTAGTGTATTGCAGAAGGTAGCACATTTTGCTGGTTCACCTCGCAAAGTTTTACGACGCCCGTTCATGTATTCCCCATTCACAGTGTTTGGTCCCCGAATGTACAGGTTTACGAGAGGGTCGCGCGGTCACGTTCCTCCAGTCTCATGAAGCGCCTGCGGTACGAACACCTGCATGATTTAGAAGCCGTATCCGTACGTATAGAACGCCATAGGTGTGCTGAATCTTCCACATCTTACAGCCACTTTACTGCATGACTTACACTTGCCTTGGGCGTCGTAAATATGAATAGCTTTAGGTATTATGGCTATTTATAACCAGAGACATTTTATCGTACTCACATGTACTGAAATTTAGGTAAGTATAGATTTTTTTATGCCTTAGGTGGCAAACAAGCAGACTGGCCGTCTGATGCAGTCACCGTCGCCTATGATTCCTTGTAACACCAGAGCCATCACAAATACGTTGCCTGTAAGTCTATATTAACTCTCCTTTTGAAGAGTTCCGTGATATCTTAACTTTTACTATACTTAGCTACGTATGAGTATGTATAGTGGGTACATAACTTTATCTTATCTGTTTTGTATAAACTAAGCGATAACTTATCAAACAATGACTCTTTCTACAGAAAGCACCTAAGTAAAGGAAATTTATAAAGTGCAAACACTAACCCAAGATTAATTAATACAAGACAAGGCAAGAACTTTTTTTAAAGGAACTTACCAATCAATACAAAAACAAAAGCAATTAATATTTATCTGACGCTATGCTTCACCCAAAGAATTTGGCAAAAAGGTAAAGTCCAAATTCTTTGGCCTCACCTATCTGTGCTTGTCAGACATGGCCACTGACCTAGAAACAAATGGAAAAACTTAAGATCTGCCAGTAAGGTACAGAGAGAAGCTCCATGAACCTCAAACTCAGAGACATAGTACATAACACACTGATTAGGAAAAGAACAAAAGCTAAACACGTCAAGAGAAATCCTAAAACTCAAATGGAAGGGGACCGGTCACATCCAAACAGTAAAATCCGGATAGGTGGGCTCAGATTGTGAAAACTGGGTGGCTAGATACAAAAGCGAAAGCCAGGCAGACCTCTCCAAAGATGGCACGACGTTATAGTACGTAATGATAGCGGTTAAGTTTTGGTCCAGAACTGCCAAAAATAAAGGAGAATGGAAAAAAACATAAGGAGGCTTTTACCGCTACAGGCGGTCCTTATACCGTTTTTTATTTTATTTTTAATAATGGGCTTGCATTTGACCGCCAACTCGCCTGATGTTAAGCGACGATGCGGTCTACGGTAAAGCACGCATGCCTAGAAGAAACCAATTCACCCGTGATTTGAAGATACCCATATTGTAACTAGAGGGGAACACCGATAATCATTGTATAAATCGCGTGAGGATTATGGCAACAACTCTCTCTAAGAGGGAGGCCTTTATCTATACTAATATTATAAAGAGGAAAGATTTGATTGTTTGTTTGTTTGCATTGAATAGGCTCCGAAACTATTTATTATTTAAATCAATTTTATTGTCTTTGGAACGTGTGTGTGTTGTTTATATCATTTTAGAATTATTATTATTAGTGACTTTTGATATATATTCGTTTTTATGATTATTATTTTAATTTGGATTTTGTTTTATTTCGATGTGTTGCATGTTACTTATATAATTAATAAAATATATGTTCAATTAAATTGAATCAAATAATAATGACAATCCATTGTAATTTATATTTAAATTTGAATATTTATTTGTTAAATCTGCACTAAAAAACAATACAAATGTACAAAATTCTGACCTAAATCAACTCGGAAGGAACTCTATCCACCAAGGTACGGGCTAACGCTCAGTTTGGTGGCTAGGGTCGACAATCTTTATTGATGTACCATTTTATGTGTAATACATAAATTTTAAATTTGATTTCTTATTTCCGTTCTATTTACTTTTCTTTTCTGTGATCAACTCAATAACAAAGATACAAGTATAAAACTCTTATAAGGAATTATTAATAGCTTTTTTGTTTTATTTTATTAAGACTTAAACATTACAATACCACCGTTGTAACACGTATTAATATATAATAGAAAGTAATATTACGTATTATGCAATATTATTTGAGTTTAACGCATGTAGAAATGCCATTAAAATACCGTCAACAGGTTAAAAGAAACAAATGAATGTGTCATCTAAGCTCTACGCTATAAAATTTCTCACCGTGCAACCTTCGAGCTCAACGCTGTCTCTGAGCTTTCCACTCTTTATTTCCGTTTAGAAGCGTTGTTATCTCAAATTTCCGATATAAACACCTGCTTAAAATTTATTGACAATTATCGACAGCAGCTCTCGATAAAAATAAATAAATATTGCCGCTGCAGGCGTGCCGGAATACACTGCTAAGCAGAACGGGCGGCACCTCTAGGGCTATGTACTTACGTTATCTTTATGTTCTGTGCAGTATTCTATCACGACATTCATGACAATGTACGTAAAGCCACGGAATATCTAATCTCTATGAACACGTTATTTGTTATTTAGCATTTTGAAATCGTTTGTAAACTTACAAGATATAGGTATTCCTATGTATTTTATTAAAACACCACATCGATATCTAAAGGTATAAATGTTGTAGATTTTGTGATAATGGCCGCCATAAAAGGTGGGCTTTTAATGTCTCGTTCGATGCACTTTATTGCTGTTATTTCCACGTAAGATTTCGTGATAGTAGTAGAAAATAACTAGTAAGAACTTATCTTATGGGAATCTTAGAACTCGAGCATTAAATAACCTAGCTGCTTTCCAGCAATTGAACTTTGACATGTCCAGATTTTATAACTATACAATACATTAACACACACCACAAAATACATTAAATGAAGATCATTTTGGAGATAGGTCTTATCGTGGTCTTATCGCTAAAGCAATTTCTTCCAGACAACTTTTGGATGGGTAAACGATGATTATTTATGAAGTATGGACTGTAATGATTTTGTAATCATGTCGTGAATTTTATTGTATTTTATACACATTTCTAATTAATTCGTATGGAAGTTAATAAATCACATTGCAGTAAATATCATTACCTACTTAATAGTAGTATTTTAAGTGTTTTTATATAAGCTTGTTTGTTTAAACCTAGTTTTTAAAAGTAGTTTATAAGTCTATTGACTAGATTGTACTTTGCTTTTCTCTGATTGGTCGACCTTGACTGGGTGTTTACCGATTGGCAAGTTTACGTGCGGAGGGTAAACAGTCAGTTGAGGCAGTCTCGAACGAGCTTTCAAAGGAGCAACAGCTCTCTGTATTACAAGTGAAAAGTATAAAGGTGTAAAATAAGTGTTGAGAATGATTGTGTCAATATCTAAATTGTGAAAGGTTGTAAAATAAATAATGTGATTGTACCCAAGGTGTCTGATTTATCACATATCAGAAGTGGCACAAAATCCACGAAAGCTCACAAAACAAAAATAGAGCACCTAAATGTGCCTCTCAGTCAACATTGGCGATAGAAGAGATCGAGGCAAGCCGTGAGCCGGAGCCTACAACTGCCGTGTCCATGCGAGCAAAGTATGGGGCACGTGTCTGTGTGGTGTGTAGCAGCTGCGCGAGGTTCTGTCGAGAGCCTGAAGCTGCGGACGCCAACAAGGAGCCAAAAATCGGCCTCAGCCAATAGCCAGGTGTGTTTGTTTCTGCTTTTCATTATGCTAGATGAGATATTTATCGTTGACCTTATTGCCACTAGTTCAAGATTGGAATAGAAAGTGTAGAAGTAAAAACACATCTCATAAACCTGGTAAAAATCATGCGCTGCGTTCTATACAAAAAAAAAGAAGTCGAAAGCTAGTCGGCTATATCGAATGCTAATAAATGGCATTATACGTCGTTAAAACGTGTAAACAAAAAAACTTTATTAATTTCATACTTGTTTGCGGGTAGACTGGAATACGGAAAATAATAAACGAACCGAAAGTAAATGTGCAAATCAAACATTTTAATAATTACGCTTCATATAAAGCAGAATCTAAGTCAGTGCTCTGATGTTGGTTCTTCAAAATAATCATGATTATACAAATGGCTATAGCAAGTTGCAGATAGATGAGAATTTAGTAAACTCTTGTGTGTCTCTTGTGTTCTATCACACTTACAGTATTGCATAATTTGTATAATTTACCTATGAAGCTACCTACAGTTACTTTATCTAAGTGCTTACGGTAGAATTATGTTTCAATGTTTTATGGTTTAAAAATTTTATTTTTTCAAAGAATAACATTAATTCTCTTAGGTGAGAAAATACATGTTTTATTTAACTAATGTACTCAAAGACTGCAAACATTGCAAACATTTTTAGGTATAGTATTTTATCGTAATAGTATTTTTTTTCTTTAGTGGGTAGTTGACGTCGTAAATATTGGGCTCGATAATCTATTGCGTATCGTGTATCATCCAAAGCTTGATAGCAATATTGGTAATTAGTCAATAATTAGAATTACCTATTACATTTTGTGTTATTTGTACTTATAGTTTTATTAGCAACAATCGTTTTGACAGCATACCATTAGTTTTTATAGCTCATCAAGTTTCGATAGCACCAACAATTTTGATAGCTCGGAAAGTTTTTATGGAACCGATGTTCTTAGGAGTCTTTATGGAAGCGATAGTATCTATGAACCCGATAACACCGATAGTTGCAATAGCATCAATAGCCCTCATTATTGACAGTGATCCGTAGCTCATTCGGTCACAGACTGAAAACATTTTTGCTTTATTGGAAGTAATAATAAGCCAACCAGCTAGTCAACCATGTCGCTGTTTATATCGGTTGCTAGATAAATGAGATAGTTGCCACTATAAGCAATTCATATTTCACCCCGTAAGAGATCATACGAGAAATTAAATATATTAATGGGTGTATAATGTGACACAAGTACCGAACGATTCATTGTGTCATGCTTAATGCTCATGGCTATGTATGACCACACCAAGTAAAGTGTGTTTAAGAAGTAAGCAGTGTTATAAGACTGCTTTGACCGACTGAAACATGACTGAACTGTGTTTGACAAATTAGTAGTCAAATTCATGATAAAATTTATTATATTTGCGAATTGAGTAAGATATAATTTTAGACTGTTAATTTTTGAAAGTAATCTGCCGGAGACAATTTATGCTTTTCAGTGTTATGTGACAGTGGAGCTTGTCGAAGACACTCCGCCAGATGTGTCACCTAAGTGTCGCCAGCGAGTGACGTGGCTAGTGTGTCGCCAGCGAGCAACGTGGCCAGCATGTCGGCAGCAAGCGACGTGGCCAGCGAGTGACGTGACCAGCGTGTCGTCAGCGAGCGACATGGTCAGCGTGCCGACAGTGAGTGACGAAGCCAGAGTGCCACGTGGTTAGACTATGATTATGATGCCTAACTAAGTCTAGATGTTCAGTAGGTTAGACTATGATTATGATGCATAACTAAGTCTAGATGTTCAGTAGGTTAGACTATGATTATGATGTATAACTAAGTCTAGATGTTCAGTAGGTTAGACTATGATTATGATGCCTAACTAAGCTCAGATGTTTAGTAGGTAAGACTATGACTATGATGCCTAACTAAGCCCAGATGCTTAGTAGGTTAGACGATGAGTATGATGCCTAACTAAGCCCAGATGTTTAGTAGGTTAGAATGACTATGATGCCTAACTAAACCCAGATGTTTAGTAGGTTAGACCATGATTATGATGCCTAACTAAGCCCAGATGTTTAGTAGGTTAGAATGACTATGATGCCTAACTAAGCCCAGATGTTTAGTAGGTTAGAATGACTGGTGCCTAACTAAGCCCAGATGTTTAGTAGGTTAGACTATGATGCCTAACTAGGCCCAGATGTTTAGTAGGTTAGACTATGACTATGATGCCTAACTAAGCCCAGATGCTTAGTAGGTTAGACGATGACAATGATGCCTAACTATGCTCAGATGCTTAGTAGGTTAGACAATGACAAAGAATGGCTCGCTAGGCCCAGAGTGTTTAGTAGGTTAAAAGATAACTATCTCATCAATTGGGCTAAGTGCGCTTAAGATAAATGATGGCTATGTGTTCCTTCTTATAGGTCAAGTGTCCTTAACCAAAGTAAATGATGATTAGTGCCATGTAACTATATTTGGAAAGCCAAGTGAGCCCTTAAGATAAAAGTTTCTTGTTGCTATATCTTATAGAATAAACAGTAATGAAGCACGGATGACGTAGCCGTAGACTATTTGTCAGTGGTAGGCAACCGGTGATAACATTAAGATTATTTGATTATAATAAGACTTTTAACTCGGTGTGGCAACCAGTAATCTTTATTTGAAGTTTTATTGTCTAGCTGCACCTTCAGTTTTTCTCGCAGTCTTTATTTATTACCTATACTTATCTATTAAATTTTAGTGCAGTTTGTAATTTTATATTATTTGTTGTAAATAGTTAAGTAAGTGAATATTTCTATGATAATTCGAGTATTGTTATTGTACTGGCAGTAATTATATTATTTGATGTAAATAGTTAAGTGAATATTTCTATGATAATTCGAGTATTGTTATTGTATTGGCAGTAATTACATTAATTGATGTAAATAGTTAAGTAAGTGAATATTTATAATAATTCTAGTATTGTTATTGTACTGGCAGTTATTATATTATTTGATGTAAATAGTTAAGTAGGTGAATATTTATAATAATTCTAGTATTGTTATTGTACTGGCAGTTATTATATTATTTGATGAATATAGTTAAGTAAGTGAATATTTCTATGATAATTCTAGTATTGTTATTGTACTGGCAGTAATTATATTAATTGATGTAAATAATTAAGTAAGTGAATATTTATAATAATTCTAGTATTGTTATTGTACTGGCAGTTATTATATTATTTGATGTAAATAGTTAAGTAAGTGAATATTTCTATGATAATTCGAGTATTGTTATTGTACTGGCAGTTATTATATTATTTGATGTAAATAGTTAAGTAAGTGAATATTTCTATGATAATTCGAGTATTGTTATTGTACTGGCAGTAATTATATTATTTGATGTAAATAGTTATGTAAGTGAATATTTCTATGATGGTTCGCGTATTGTTTTTGTACTGGCAGTAATTTTATTATTTGATTTAAATAGTTAATTAAGTTCAAGTTAGTGAATTTTTCTATGATAATTATGTTTATTCTGTATTGTATTATATTTCTAATATGTATTTTTGTGGGTTTCCGACAAGTTGCCATCTGTAACTACTGTAGAGACAACAGTAAGTTTATGATGTAGTGTAATAACAATGAAAATCAAGAAAATTTCTTGTATCTTCCTGCAGTTCCTAAGTCAAGGAATAATGGAACCCACTAGTGATGACCATTATGTTGATGTTAGGTATTTAGGTATTTCGAAAACTCACGTTGTGGCGTTGAAAGAAAATCTGAGATCAAATTATAACCGAATGTAATGATAATTATAGCAAATAATTGATTTATTCGTGCGTCGGGAGATCGCACGACGTCGGATGGCCGAATGTAATGATTTTGTAATCATGTCGTGAATTTTATTGTATTTTATACACATTTCTAATTAATTCGTATGGAAGTTAATAAATCACATTGCAGTAAATATCATTACCTACTTAATAGTAGTATTTTAAGTGTTTTTATATAAGCTTGTTTGTTTAAACCTAGTTTTTAAAAGTAGTTTATAAGTCTATTGACTAGATTGTACTTTGCTTTTCTCTGATTGGTCGACCTTGACTGGGTGTTTACCGATTGGCAAGTTTACGTGCGGAGGGTAAACAGTCAGTTGAGGCAGTCTCGAACGAGCTTTCAAAGGAGCAACAGCTCTCTGTATTACAAGTGAAAAGTATAAAGGTGTAAAATAAGTGTTGAGAATGATTGTGTCAATATCTAAATTGTGAAAGGTTGTAAAATAAATAATGTGATTGTACCCAAGGTGTCTGATTTAAATGTAAAATTTAATTTGGTGGAGAAATTAAATGTAATGAATAATTATGAAATTATAAAACATACGAGAAAATAAGAATATTGATAAGAAATTTATTTGCTATTGCACATATAAGATTCGTCATAAGAATATACTTGCATGAATATCTTTATTAATTTATATGAATACATAAATACATTGAAACATTCATCTTGAAATACAATATTATAAAAAAATAAGTGCGAGTCGGGCAAGCGTACTGAGGGTTCCGTACCACCACAAAATACAATAAGGTTGTCCAAGTAACCGAATTACCAGTTATTATAACTCCTTCCAGAATTGTCGAAGCAACAGCCACTTTTAGTAATTTTGCTACAGCCGCTCGAGTATATAGCGATGATATAGCGAGTATATAGCGATGATATAGCGAGTATATAACACAATAATAATTATAACTTGGTAATGAACAGAAATTTGTCACCGACTCGCACTTGGTCATTATTTATTATTAGTTGTTATATTTTAGTAAGAGTGTGTAGGTCTGTGTGTACTGTAATCATGCCAAGTTTGACGCTTGTACGTATTATCGTTTTTACATTAGAGCTAATACAAAAATACGACGTACGACAGACGGACGGACAGACAGACAGACAGACATCGTAGGCTTAGTACCTAATAAGGTCCCGTTTTTACCCTTTGAGTACGGAATCCTAAAAAATGAGCTAGTTAAATATACAATGCTGCTTGAATTCGGCCTTTGATCTTTTTTGGCCTTTTTGCGTATTACTTTTGTCAAAAAGCAAGTTAAATGTATATTAAAAAATATTTATAAATACAAATGTGAAAAATGATAGCCCTCGGGCCCTGTCGTAATTATTATTGCCTATCACAAAAAGAAGGTTCACATTCAAAGATATTGAAAACCATGGATATGGATACAGATCATTCTAAAATATCCGACCAAAAAATAGACTAACGTTTTAACGTAACTCTTCTCGTCCGCAGTTCTGTCGCTCGCGCATTTTCACATAAACGAATATACAAAACACCTGAGTGTAAATTTGCAAAAAGTGACTAAGTAAACCAAGTTTTTAATTTATTTTAATTTGACAGTAACATATGGACATAGTTTTATTAACTAATTATTTAACAATAATTATTTTGCTATTTTAAAATCAAATTGATGAAAACAACCAAAAAATATACTTGGCACTATTTTAATCCGACAAAATATATATTGAATCGAAATTTCTATATTTGTAATATCATGATAAGACAAAAAAAGGTTTGGCGTTTTATGGAAATTCACACAGAGTGCAATGCTTCACAAATGAAAAATATTTATAAATATATATGTGTAATAAACCAGAACCAGTACAGATAACAGACAGATAAAAGACATAGAAAAAGAGATTTAATATGCCAAAAACCTAAAACACATACCGCTCGTAAAATATTACTTTACTATAGTCTAGACGAGTAGGTACTTAAAAGACAAATCAACTATGGAATAACGCAATCCGCTCCGTATTTTGATGCCATACCCAATCAGGGTCATTAGTCATGATACCTACCTAATAATAATAATAAATAAACATACCCAAATAAATATTTTTCTTTCTTTCTTTACCTTAAACATGCTACCTACCTAAGATCTGTATGTGCATTTCATAATGTAGGTACAATAAATTATTGAGTTTTGTAATTAGCGTGCGAGAGAGCTGCATACGGTACGGAAACAACTGCATTTAGGTTACCTACATTGTTTTGTTGCTTTAATTAGACATGTAACGTCATAGGATTCAAATAACTTCGTCGGGATTTCTAAAATGTATTATAATTATATTTTGTATAGCTAACTAAATTCGGGACACTTTTTTTGTGAATTTTGTACTAAAATATCCATGTGTTTGTAAATCAATGTTCACAATAAAATTAATTTGTCTCATTTTTAATATCAAACTTAACTAATGGGCGTAAGAGCTGTATGTTAATTAGTACAAAATATAAGGTTTTGTGGTGTCACCGTCGTCAAGGTGGGTGGTCCCAGCGATGCCAAGCGACGTTGTACGTAATTACATATGATACCTGATACGACCACCAGCATTCCCGTATCTCCCAATATTTCGGGAGATCTACCCATTTTCCAACCCGTCTCCCAATAACACGACCGAATTCTACCCATATTTTGCCATTTTCAATGTTTTGGTTTCAAGTTATCATCATAATCAGCCTATCGAAATCTATTACCGGACATAGGGGTTTGCCGAGGCATTCACCAACAAGCTCTGGGCTAGCATGGTAGATTAGGTTCCATCCTCTCTCTTTAATAGAAGACCTGTGTCCCAGCAGTGGGAAAATGGCTGATAATGATGATGATGATGAATCTTATGAAGAACCTTAATTTGACTAATTGTACTTTTTTTGCCGTTAACATTTACCGTTAATTTTCGTCACTCTTTGAAAGGTGACTTTCAAAAACTTGACTTGCCTTGTTATATTTAGACGAAAAATATCCCAAAGCCTGCGTTCCTTTTTGACTGACCAAACCTTTGTTTTTATATTCGCCCGTTTTTTTTGCTACATTTCTCCTAAACTATTATGTTTTGGTTTGGTAACACTGACGACCACTCATTACGAATCGTAGATGTTATCTGCGCTATGAGCGATGCATTACAACTTACAAGTTTGTTATTACGATCTATGGCTTTGTTACGAGATAGAACAAGCCCGTGGCGTATATTCTTACTGGTTATATTGTTGGAATTACGTTTTGTAGACATAAATAGGTACAGGGCTACCCGGAACTGTGGTACTAGGCCGAAAGTATGTCATTGTGCTCATCATTATGAACAGTTTCTAATGGCCTTAGATTACGTACAATGACGTCGATTCTGGTGGGTATACATTTTCTAAACTAAATAAATTTGACAGCTCTTAAGTTGTTGCCATCCTTTTTTCACATATTGAAATAAAAAGAGACACATATATTTTACGCCTGTCAGTTTGGTTTAGTTTAGGGACAAGTTTAGTTTACAACAGAATCGACGCCAATGTGTGATGAGTACAATGACCTCTTTTCGGCTTAGTAACACCGCTCCGGGTAACCCTATGTACCTACATACTGACGGTTATTGCAGGGCTTGCGGTGTTACTTTTGTCACCGTCACTTTTATTAGGATTGAGAAGTGCGACGAGGACAGAAACAATGTCGCATGCACAATTTGACGACAAACGTACGACAAACGTATTTTTGTATTAGCTCTAATGTAAAAACAATAATACGTACAAGCGTCAGACTTGGCATGATTTATAGTACACAGTACATACTCTAAAGTATAACAATAAATGATAAATAAGGGCCAAGGGCGAGTCGGTGACAAATTTCTGTTCTTTACCAAGTTATAACTGTGTTATACTCGAGCGCCTGTAGCAAAATAATTAACTGTGGCTGCGTAGGAATTGCTTTGACAATTTTGGAAGGCGTTATAATAACTGGTAATTCAGTTACTTGGACAACCTTATTGTGTTACCCCTAAACGAAAATTATAATCTTTTTATCTTAGAATAACTACACAAAGAAACCAAGTACATTCGCAAAATTTAAGCCATTCAAATGGTGTCATATATGGCTCCAAAAAAAATATTAAAAATTTACTATGACAATTTGCGCGGTGAAATCGTACCACAACAAATCAGAAAAGCAGCATAAGAGTTACGGTGTGACATTCCACAGGTAATCCATTAATTTTCTTGCATAAATCGTTTAAAATACCAATCGAAACGTAAGCTACAAATTCGCTTTGTAGCTTACGTTTTGAGTAGGCGTTGTTTGAAAATTTACCTTCTCTGAGTAGTTTTATACTTTTAAAATTTAGATCTATACTTCTGTCACTGTGCAAAGTTTCAAGAACTTACCTTGATAACTAAAGAAGTTATAAGGTTCAAAAAAATTTGGACGTACGGATAGACGGACAGACGGACGGACAGAATTTATAAGGGGCCTTGTCAGGCTACGGAACCCTAAAAATGAACCGTGTGGTTGGTTGGTACATGACCCTCGGTGCGCAAGTCCAACTTGCATTTGACCGGTTTTTTTCTTGTAATTCAAGAATCACTTACTATTCAACATTATTAAAATAATCTAGATTTATTGAAACCTTGCACTTTTTATTGATACCTATGTTTCCAATTATACATATAGGTACTTTACGTACAGAACCTTCTTTTACAATGACCTTACAAGTGTCTCTTCAGGTTGGATTTTCCACAATTGTTCTGCGACAAGGGTGGGTGCTCCAGGTATCCGCGCTTTAGTTCCGGACACGTTTCTCTGAAGCTTCTTTGCACCCTGCACTTCTGCAGGTCATTATAGACTAGCTAGGGAAAAAGTAGGCTTGAGAGGTTATAGGTAGGTTGTAGATTGTAGATCTAGCAGTCAACAATTTAGATAGATGGACAACTCTGTGTTGTTCACGCCAGTTATTAAGTACATACCTACATAGGACAAAAAACAACTGAAAACTAGTATGAGGGCTGTTAATAGTTTTTAAAAGTCGGCAATGTGTCTGTGATGCCCCTGCAAGGCTATAGGCTGGGCTCATCCACAAGAACTATATCTTTAGCACATAAAACAAATTAAGAAAAAAAAAACACTGAGAATAAAAATAAACCGGCCACGTGCGAGTCGGACTCGCACACTGAGGGTTCCGTACCACCACAAAATACAATAGTTATCTATCAATAAAAAAAAAAACACGACTTCTATTATGATATTATATTATGGAAGGCGTTAAGCCTAAACTGGTAATTCGGTTACTTGAACGACCTTGTTGTATCTTGCGGTGGTACGGAACCCTCAGTGTGCTCGCATTTGGCCGGGTTTTTTTTTGTCCTAGTTTTCTAAGAGTGGTTGATTGCCAGCATTTCTAAGTGCCCTACCGCCATGCTGTGGTTTCGTCACGATATTTTCCTCCACCGGCAGCTCAAACTCATTGTTGGTACCTATTTGAACCAACACCCTGTGGCATGGAATTCGAACGCGCCAACCACAAATTAATCTATCGTCATTCGCTAGAAATTCTACCTAACAGTTCCAGAATCTAGCTAGTAACGTACAAATGACCACATCACCATATCTACACGTCGTTAGCGCCTGATTCCACATGGCAGCCACTTCGCAGGGTTAATAGGGCTCCGGACTGCATAATTACCTAATTACATACGGACTGCAGCCAAGATTCCTTTGGCAAGGATTGCGGTAGCTGGATGAAATTTTTCATTACCTAAGCAAGATTCTCGAATTGCAGTCTTAAAATTCCACTCTAGTAATGAAAACGCAGTGCAGTTCAAATCAAGATGATGAAAGTAGGTAGGTACATTAACAGTTCTTTTTCGTCTTGTTTTAAAAGCTTTATGATTTTTCTTTGTTCCATTTAAATATTAGTACACAAACTGACACACACAACACTTATACAATTAAATTAGCTCTATCAGCATCTACGAAATTGCAGTTCAGTGTTTAGCGGCACGATTATATTTTTTTTTGCACTTGTTGTACACCCCGAACTGAGACCTAGCAAACGTTGAACCGAATTGACTCATACTTAAAAATTGTATTGCAATACAAAATGCTTACAAAATTTCATGAAGGTCCGATCAGCAGTAAACTCAAGTTATCGTTGAAACAAATATACATAGAAACGCCTACTTGTCCTATTAGAATCTGAGACCTCTTTTCGCTCCATCAATTACTTTCGAAAGGGATAAAGTTAGATTTTCCTTTTGTAAACGAAAGCGAGTACCTAATCACATAAATTAAGATAGCCCAATCCGTAGTCAACATAAACCAAAGCCAATCCACTCGACCGGAAAACCCGGGGAAACCCTAATACCCTACATTTCAGGCCGATGAGCGCGAGCATTGTAAAGGGTTGCTGCGTCATAGAAATGTGGAAGCAGCCTCTGTGGGAAACGTCATACTAAGCTATATAATGCATACCTACCTTTATGCAGATCTAGAGCTAAAGAAGCAACGACCTGAGGTCACAGTGCCTAGGCAAAGAAACCTACTTGTATATACATGTAGGTATAACTTTTCGTAGTTGAGGAGAAATGGCACCGCGTGTGTATTTTTAAAATACAACCGTGTAGGCATAATAAAGCATGTGTGTGGCAAATGAAAAGATACATAAAACAAGTTTTGACGTAAAGATTGGAAGCTACTGCTCACTTTCTAGCTCATAAAATTGAAATACGCTGACAAAACTAAACAGCAAACTCAATTTGGTGAAGACAACAAAAACTATTCGGAACCCTTACCTCTTTCAACTTTACTGAATCACGGATCAAAGTAACATCGACTTTTTCTTCGTTGATTCTTCCCTGAAGAAATAACATTCTATTCAATTGCCCAAAAGTCGTTCCCAGTCAGAAACGTAATGAAACTGCACGGATTTACGCAACTGAGAGAAAAGTTTTTCTATCGAAACAAAGGGCAGAGTAGCAATAACAGTATCGAGCGGATTCTCTATCAGCTCAGTGTCACGGACTATTGCCGCGAGCTGCAAGCTTCGATCGTACTTTATTGCTGTGTCGATGGCCCTTCCCGTCCGCTTTAACAATATCCCTTTGTTCACTGTCCCGCAGACCGTTGCACGCGATTAATGAGACTAACCGACACCACTCATAAAATAGAAACGTAACCGTTAAGTTGATATGTCGTCAACTTTGGTTGCGTTGTATTAATTTGCGTGGTTATGGCAAACAATACCAAATTCATATATTAGTTTTAAATAGTTGATGATATAAATAAGTTAAATGTAATTTTAGAAATATGATTGATGAAACTTTTCTCGACAGAATAATAAGTTGAAAACAGGCATCCTAAAACACATTTTCAGTTTTTTCTTCTAATTTGAAAGTTCTTGAAAATTCGGTTTTAGGGTTCCGTACTTCAAAAGAAAAAACGGAACCCTTATAGGATCGCTTCGTTGTCCGTCTGTCAAGACCTTTTTTCTCAAGAACGCATAAAAGTATCAAGTTGAAATGTATACTAAATACTTGGGTCTACGGTTTCTTTCGCTGTAAAAAAATAAAAGTTGTAAGTCAACGCAATCAAAAGATATGAACGTTTATGTCGCATATTTTGCGATTTCACAGGGGAATCAAAACCCGTACTTCCCTTCCTTATAGGGTACATCCCGTTGACCTAGAATCATGAAATTTGGCAAAAGGCAAGGTCTCATAGCACATATATAGAAATAAATCCGAAAGTTACAAAATTGAAGTTATATCATTTAAAAATAATTATTTTGCTATCACAAACTTAAATTTTGTAGTTGGAATGTATGGAAGAACCATATAGTCAACTACAAAGTTAAGTTTGTCTTTCAATATTGCAACTTCAGTTAGTTAGTTTTTTTTTGGACTCGCGCTCTGAGGGTTCCGTGATCCGTCCAACGGAACCCTCAGAGCACGAGTCCTACTCGTACTTGTCTGGTTTTTTATATTTCAAATAGCACTTAAATAATGAAATTTATTGTAAATTAGTTTTATTTTAAATTAAAATGGTAATGGTTTTAACATTCGTCGCTTACCTACGTTTTTTTATACTGAGGCGGGCACCAACTCGTGCGTATCTCTTTCTGCAAACGTAGATCGCATAGATTTGTCACTGTGTAGCGCAAGGGAAAACTTGTATCTGAGCTGACGACGTGGTATCGAATATCGAGACTTAACATTAAAAAAAAAAAAAAAAAAAAAAAAAAAACGGTTATTTACACTCAGTAAAACAAGCCCGAACGAAAAACGATCGTACCTCCGCCTATAACAATAAAACTCGGTAAAACCTCTTATCGGAAGCGCTTCGATGGCTTAATTTTTCAAGATAAAACTTTTCTCATAAATTACTGTCAATCACCCTTTTTCTTGTGACTTTCGGAATAAACGGTCTGCTGCCAATGGTTTTTTTGTCTCGAGCTTTTATGGGGAGAATTTTAACAGTTATTGCTGAATTTCGAGCAAATATTTGTCGCTGTCACAATAAGGGCGGAATGGGAGTACATTACAACTTTGGGAACAACCCTTTATCAGTAACAATACAATGGTGGCCACAATAACCGTACCCTTATGTCTGCCCGTATAATAACTACCTATAAGTTGTCTGCGTCTGCGAGATAAGTGGTCGCGTTGATAAGGATTACAATGGTGATTACACGCGAAACAGGACGCTAAAACAAAGTGTTCTCGAGGACTTGTTCTGAAAGCTTTTTAAACTCCGCCTACTCTTTGTGAAACTTCAAAACAGTAAATTTTCTCTCATCCGAGGCACCGCTCATTCTCACCGAAACAAACCTCTTTATCTTAAACGCAATTCCTTCAATTTCCTCGAAACAACGGATCGTTTTAACAAACCGGTAATGTTTTGCGCTTGTTCAGAACTTTCGTTTGGAGTACGACGCCCGCGAGGGCTCTCGCTAAATTAATTTTGTACAAATTTATCTACGTACCATTGTTTTGTTTTAAGATATCATCTGAAAATTTAATTAATGAAAGCACCTTTATTTCTTCTATGAATTTAATTGGCCTGAGGGGACGAGACGTGCGTGGCTCACATCAAATATATTTTTCTTAAATATGATATTTAATGTTTCCATTATTTGAACAACATAACTCGACCAAAATTTGATTTTAAGGTTTTGACGTTTCCTAAAGTAACTGGCTGCCAATATTAGAGTCGCCGCATTCAACATTTCAATTTCAAAGAGATATTTATTTTTAATTTTCACTAAAAACACATACAGAAGATATTTTATAACTTACAGACAAAAAATAATTAACATTTCAAGGTGGCTATGTCTGGTGTGCTATGATTGGCTCATACATTAGCAATAGCCATAAAAATTGTTTTTTTTTTCAAAATGTTTTATACATTTCTTTGAATGAGATGTGAAAATTACCCTACACGATATACCTATGTATATTTTTACATAAATGTTCACGCAATGTTTGAGAAAAGTGTCACACAAACCTTAACGGCAACTATATAGCCATTTAAGGAATCGCGTATGCTGGCCTCGGCTTACTTCACCTTATCAGCCTTTCATGTTCCTACTACCGGGACAGGCCTTCTCTCAGAGAGACAGGATGGGCCCTAATCCATGCTGACCCAGTGCATGTTGAGTCAAATCTTTGAACTTTGAGGTTCTTACATACTGGTTACCGCACGATGTTTCATTTCACCGTTTTTGAGCGATGGTACACTATATTTATTGAAACACAAAATAAGTCATTGGTCAGGGATTGAACCGGGTGCCGTCAGATTGTAAAATGCAAATGCTACCGCTCGGCCACTATCGCTCTACTTTCGTATGTCTGTATGTTCGTCCATTGGCGATAAGGCCGCCAGTTGTTACACTAGTTTTTAAGAGTTTTTTGTCCTCTGTATCAAATTTTTATGGTGTGAACAATAAAGAGTTAATCAATCGATCATTAATGCTTATATTGCCTGCCCCTGCATAATGTACTATATAAGGAAATCACTTACCGATAAAAAGACACGCAGCAGTGCGGGTTCCATTTCGAAACCAGCAGTTGTAGATTCCGAGAATATCGCCGTTCCCACGAACAGACGTTTTCACGGTAGCTTCCCATCCGGGTAATTCTAGACGTGCGGCTCAGGCTGGGCGCATCTTAATGTGACATGGGACTCTCTGAGTGTACTTAGAATGCGAATGGAACCGTATTATTAACCAACTTCCGAAAATAGAGGGGTTCTCAATTTAGTTTTTTTTTGTTACCTTATTACTCCGTCGTTTATAATTACATATATCGGACCTTTATTTACGGACCTTTTCCGGTTTTGTAATTTGTCTGGATTTTTTAACTTGGCATTGTAATACGAGAAAAAAAAATAACCTACATCTTAATAAAGAGAATGAAGGTAAGGTTTCATATATCAGTTTTTTTTTTACAAAATTATCCTTTGCGAAATTTCCATAGGCCTTCAAAATAGCAAAAAGTTGCCCCCCCCCCCCTGCATTTTTTTACTATTAGACTAAGAATAAAGTTTATGTCGGGATGACAAACCTCTGTTTAGCTAAGTCCGCTGAGATTCGTAGGTACGTTTGAATTTTCCTATAACCACCAATTTCTGAACTACTAATGTGACCATGGCTTTGGCTACGGAACCGCGTATATGCGTGTTTAATACGCTCTTGACCAGTTATTTTTGTTGATTTTCATTCAGCCTTCCTTATGTCGATCTGGTAGGATGATAAAATAAAATGAAAAGGTATTTATAAGAAGGTGCCTACTTTTAAGTTTTGCATGTTTAAAGTTTTATGAAAGTTGGGAAATGAGACTTTAAAATTTTATCCAAAAACGAAGTTTGTAAATAAGTAGAATTAAGTAGGTACTTACCCCGCCTCCTGCTTCGTAGTGGGTTGCGGGACACCTTGTTTTCGAGAACGTTTTATAGCACCATTGAGCGCGATGCTATCATCGTATCAGGCGGAAGAACCATCGACTGTCATCAATGGCTCGTAAAATTTTACAGTTCCTGTAATCAAATGCACCACCGACGAAACACGAGTTATTCTTGAGACACTTAACCGTATCTCCGATGGATCATTTAAGTGTTGTGCTAAGTGACTTGCTTGAACACGTTACGCAAACGTCAACTGTCAGAGCGTGTACCCCTGGCCAATGTTACCTTTATCATTCGTTTGTGACGTTTTAACACGCCATAAATTGCAGGATCAATTTACCAATAGAACGGAGCGCAGACCTAGCCGTGTCGTGCGGGGCCATCTGACCTATATCTCAGTTGTCAATGATGCTTTATTCATCGCGACAGTTACCGCATGAGAGGGCTCGTAACTCTGATGATGAATGTAGGCGACGGTAGAGCACTTTACGTACCATTTACATAGATATAGTGTACGGATGTATGTGGCCATGTTTTATGACCGGGGGTAGACCAAGAATTAGGGATGTCAGAGAGAATTATAGTCACAGTCGTGGAGCAACAGCGGCGTTTACATTTTGGAGAGGAATACATTTTATTAGGAGACACGTTGGATTTGTATCCACATTTAAGGGACATTTTAACGTAATTAGATTTCTAAGCAAAAGTCCTGGAGCAACGCTACTGCATACTTGTACAATGTACATAATATACGGATCATTATAAACAACTTTTACAGGGGGACCAACAAAAGAATCGCGAAAGAAATATTCCATAGGAATTTTTTCATTTTGACAACGAAATGTATGAAACTGCTGGTATTTCGCGATTACAGTTTGTTGTCAGTACGGGTTGGTCCCATAGTAAAAGTTGTTCATAATTATAAGTACAATGATCTCATTTCGGCTAACCCTGTATACAAATGATTTGAGGTGTGTAATAGAGGCGATCAGTAAGGATCAGGGCGGTACGCACGTCTATGAACACTTCCCGGCCGTGGCCGGTCCACTACCGCCGCACCGGCCGGATGCGTCCTAATGACATAAATGCAAATTTGACCGCTCGGGCTTCCTGCTCGCCTGGTACCAACTCTACGCGCCACTCTTAAACTTACGCTTTAATAGCATACCGAGAAAAATCAACAGTGATTTCTTGTGCGTGATCTCGGCACTTAATTGGCCCTTTAACTATTTCCGTCATATTTCTCTCTACGCATTTTAAGTTAATTAACTGCTTAGCTGACATGTTTTGCTCCCTTAGCTTTCATATATTCCACGAGTGTTGCGTTACAGGCTGTTAATGTTGTCGTAAATATCTCTAGTTGGGATGAAATAAAACCGACTGGTAGTTTCGCTCGTTTGTTTTTACTGGTGATCGTTAACACAATATAAAGTACTATATTTTGGTTCAGTCTGGAACTTAAAAAAACTAAACACTAATTTTGGTACTAGACAACGCGAACTGTACAAGTGGTGTGTTGATAGGTACATTACTGCACTATTGCAGAGTTGCAGCTAGGCGGTAAATATATCGCGTTAATTTACACTGATATTTAAAAACATATGGACATTGAATCTAGTACGAAATTCATGAAAAAAGGGCTCTTACCTAACCTCACAAAAAAATACCGAAAAACTACTTTCAATCCTATGTCGTTATAACAATGTCTCATTTAGCTTGCAAATGTAGCATAATGACAGATAACCTTAACAGCTATTATGGTTTTAGTATAAGCGCTGACCAGATGTCCATAGTTTTAAATATCTATGTATTGCTGCTTCAAATTTGCTGATATTGATCCAAAAACCGGGGCAATAAGGCAGTATATTGATCGCCTACCGTTTACATAATGCACCTTCATTAATCATGCCACCACAATAATTACGTGTTTCTATATGGCTAACTTAGGTTATGGCTTTGCACCCATCGTTTAGCCATCGACACGTACAATACAACATAACTACAATATTTTCATATATTTACAAGAAAAACAGCAATCAGTATTTGATTGACAATTGATCGGTGAAATAATCGATTCTAAATTACAGCAAACAGTTGGGTGCAATCGATTTTGTTTTATATCACAGGGCTTAGTGTTTCTTCAATTCGCTTCCACAGTGGTGCCATTTAGTGAGGAACGCACCGTTTTTGTACCGATAGGTGCTGTGAACATCACTCGCGACCATAATGTCAATACAAGAATGATGCTACATTACGCCTTAAAGTTGCGCTCACCGGCCAGAATATATATCTTTCGCACATATTCAACATTTTTTAAGATAAATAATCACTAAGTAAATATAAAAAAACTGATTGGGCATTATCTTTAGAATAATCAAAGCCATTTTCGAGTCGATTTCTTGTAAGACGGCGAAAAAAAAGTTTTTCTCGACCTCTTTCGCCAAAATAAAATAAAATATCCACAACCTATCATTCCACAACCTTACCACGTTAAATATCCCGTAAATAATCATATAACTTTAAAATAAAATATATCTAAATAAAAATTACTTTAAACGTTATCAAATATTTGATAATAAATTTTCACGACGATTTTTTCTACTCTGACGAAGGAAAACGAAAAGAAAATTTTTATAGAATGTTTTAGAAAAGAACTAGTCCTTCGCCAAAATATAAAATTATATCATCATGAAAATTTCTTTTTTTCTATTAGTAATAGGCTTGCGTTTGACCGCCAACTCACCCGATGTTAAGCGAAGATGCGGTCTACGATGGAGCACGCTTGCCTAGAAGAAATATTCACTCGTGATTTGAAGAGATTGTAACTATCGGGGAACACCCATTCAGGCAGCGCATTCCACTGACTAGCAGTTCGTACAATTAAAAGTGGATTCAAAGCGCTTCGTACGGGTTTTCGGAATATCAACCATAAAGCGGTCGATTTTTCGTGCCCGTTCTGGCTGTCCGATAGAAAAATAGGCAGGAGGGAATTAGATCTGCAGATCCGATGCACACTAACTATCCGATGAAAAAACCTTAATACATTTAACATTTAGCTTTAACACATATATTGTCATTTTAAAAATAATACCTGTATTTTTTTTATTGCCACTCAAGTGATATTTTTATGATCAAAAATGTTGAAAATGTGCGTACGAAATAGCCAGTGGGAAGGCGCGCTCTTAAATGTTACAAGTGTGGACGCGCGCTTACACACCAACAAATATACATTATCGTTATATATACAACTATAACAGTATCTACGTGTAAGAAACATCGATATTTTTTTTCAAATTTGGTGTATTTTTAGTTTTTACATGTACAAAATATAATGTCTTTTCGCACCTATTTTATAACATTCAACATGTTTGCACAAATCAATAATAATTACACGTCTGAGTGCGTAGAGCAGTGCCATCTAGCGTCATCTAGGTGGCACTGTTCTTACTTCATATAAACCGTAGTTACGGTGAAAAGAGTACAAGGGCCTTACGGCCAACAGCTATTGCGGCACCAAACTAACGTTAGATCCGCTCTGTTGGAAAATCACGCGAACGTGAACCTTAACGCGCGCAGATACGATTTGCGGTCGCGTGATTTTCGTTAATCCCATAGTCGGTCGAGAATGTAATGAAGTATTTTTGGAGTACTATTTCTAGTAACATAACTATTCTATTCTATTTATAAAACACAGCAGTGCAAGTATCGTTCTTTATCGATCGTCAAAATGGACAGTTGAGGTCGTCAAATTCGATAAAATTCCATTTGATCAGTACTCGCTACGATCGACTCTATGGTATTTTATCGAATTTGAGGATCGATAAAAAACGGTACTTGCACTGCAGATTAGCTAAAAACGGCCGTTTTTGGCGTTAATGAGTTTTATATCATATGATAGCACATGTTGCTAAAAATAATAATTCAAAAAATACTTCATTACCTTTTCGAGTGACTATAGGAGTCAATTTTTATTTACTTATACCTGTTATGTTTTTTTTATGAGGTAATGAGTGCCTCTGCTGCGCTCTCTTCACCTTGAAGTTAACACGATCGAGATAAACGCAACTGGAAAACCTCGCACTAGACACTCAGGTTACGAATCGAATAAGCAAGTGAGTTTTTTTATTGTCAAGATGATTTATCTCCACACATCTAGGTTACATCTAGTACTTCAGGCTCTAAACACTACTATAACAGACTACTGTATCTCTTAATGTTCGCTTAGGTCGCCATCGTAACCAGTTACGAACAATGAAAATGTTTTGTTTGTTTTATAAGTTCAGAACACAGTTTTAGAATATAATATTTTTCGTGAAATAAAAAACCCTTTACCGAAATCCATGGTTTCGTATGACGATAAATAACAGTTTCATCGCAACTACTATCCTTTTTTATTTCATTTTGTAGGTAACTGATTCTGAAACTATGGTTACGATGGCGACCAAGGCGTTCTCAATAGGAAAGCGATAGCAAGCACAACATCTATTACATTTTCTAGCTTCTTTTGATGCGATTCTCTCCTATTTTCTGTTTTACACTACTATAGCCGATTCCAAGATAATAGTATTACTTTGCAGTAGTTTTGTAAAAGTTAGAAAAGAATTACACCCAAAGAAGCTTTTCAGATTAGAATAACTACACATAGAAACCAAGTACATTCGCAAAATTTAAGTCATTCAAATGGAGTCATATATGACTCTAATATAAAATGACTCTCTACTACTACTACGACTCTCTCTAGAAAATGACTCTGATATAAAAAATTTACTATGACAATTTGCGCGGTGAAATCGTACCACAACAAATCAGAAAAGCAGCATAAGAGTTATGGTGTGACATTCCACAGGTAATCCATTAATTTTCTTGCTTAAATCGTTTAAAATACCAATCGAAACGTAAGCTACAAAGCGAATTTGTAGCTTACGTTTTGAGAAGGCGTTGTTTGGAAACCTACCTTCTCTGAGTAGTTATTCTAAGCTTTTCACATTATAGTGATCAAACTTCACATTAGGTAAGTTAGTTTGATCTCATTTTAATTACAAATTAACTCGACAAGTAACATAATATACGAAACAAAATACAGTGTTTCATCTTTAGATCGCTTTTATAGGTACTCCAGAAGTATAACAAAAATTTATTGCAAACTATTATTTATAACTATGTTTTTCTTAAGCTTAGGGTACCACTCTCACACACAACAATTTAGTTTAGTTATAACAGTAAAACATAAAAATTCATGATATTTTTAGCAACCTTTTTTAACAGTTAGAAATATTCAAGCTATTTTCATTTTTACAACAATGACATTATAACTTCGGACGAAGGTGGAAATTTTTCCAACTGTTATAAATGCAATGAAAACCGCAGCGTACGAAATGTGCAAAAACAAACTGGAAAAATTCTAACAAAAGTTGAAGTGGAATTCGTTGAATGTTACGAACGCGCGTCACAACTTCGCGTCGAGTTTGAAATAGTTTCCAACAATCCTGTTTTTAACGTGAAACATGTTCATTTATCTATAGTATAGATTGTGTTTTTCAACCTTTTTAATGAAGCGACCCCCTTAGTATGAAAAACATTTTCGCGACCCCCTACCCTCCACTGTTCATAATATGTATTTTATTATATTAGAAATATCAAATAGGTACCAGTGGCTTTAGATATAGCAGAGATTATGTTTAGCAAACACGAGGTGGAAAAGATCAAAAATATACGTCTCTCTGACAATTAAGTACTATTCAACGCAGGATAAGCGATACATAGCCAAAACAGATCCTCATCATATTTTAAACTTGATTTTTTTATCTTCTTTTACTGAGGCTTCGCGACCCCCTTAGAGAGGCTTCACGACCCCCCAGGGGGTCGCGACCCACACGTTGAAAAACACTGTCCATACTAATATTAGAAAGAGGAAAGATTTGATTGTTTGTTTGTTTGCATTGAATAGGCTCCGAAACTACAGAACCTATTTGAAAAATTCCTTTACTGTTGGGAAGCTGCACTATCCCCGGGTGACATAGGCTATAATCTATACCCGTGCGAAGTTGGGACGGACCGCTAGTACAGAATAAAATGGAAAACGTTTAAGTCCAGTCTAGCAGTCTTCTCGACGTTCAACCACAAGGCAATTTAATATCATGTGAGCTAGGGTCATAATTATGTTCAAACACTTACGGCCTTATTAAGAAATGTTACTTAAGTTAAGCAATGCTTAAAGTTGCTCTGTTAACTTCTCGCTGACGGAAATTGTCTCACATGAAAACAAGACAGAGCAATTTTAAGCATTGCTTAACTAAAGTAACGTAAGTAAAGCCGATAGTGACAACAGAAAAAACGTTGGCCTATAGATTTTGCGTTTTGAAAAAAAAAATTTTTCCGTACATTTATTTTCCCTGACAAATATGCTAGTTTTATTCATTATTCAATGCATGTACCTAGCTACTTTGTACCTGCATAGGTACGACTCCTTTGTTAGAGGTTGAACATTTATTGTAAAAATTGTTTAGCTGGATGAAAACAATCAGGTTTTACGCCAATATGTAGGCATATTAAATAACTAAAACTAATTAAATGTAATGTCATGCTGCGTTAATTAATACAAAAATTTTGCTCATTTCATTACATTTTAATAATATAAATGAATAACGCTATGAGTATTTTCAATAATATCTCACATAATAACATGCTAGCTGCATCCACACTAATTCTTGTTATTTTATTCAAGTTCATGCTTACTTTTGACACAATTTTTACATAGTTACATTAAACAAATTTATTATCGAGCGATACATGCAGAACACCGCATGCACAACCATTTTAATGGGCTTTGTATCCCTATGCTGCCATCTATGAAACAAAAATACAAACTCACTGACTGAGCTTTCCTAAAATAAGTCCACTAGTTTCACAAACATTTACATCGAGCACACACTTCATACGACCGTCAATACAACTAAATAATAATAAACAACGTAAAGAACACAATCGTTTTATATACAGCTGCATTTGTTCACAACTCTAATTGTTCCTCTGAATGACTTTCATTTCAACCCTTGGTATTGATTCACAATAGAAATATATTTATAGTGCGCTATAGTGTGTTTTCAAATAATTTTAGAGAATATCTGAGAACATGTTTTAACATGAACATGGGGTTCTTCAAAAGGCGAGTTAATCGAGTCCTAAAGGGGCGGCAACGTATTTGTGATGCCTCTGGTATTACAAGTATCCAAAAGCGACGGTGACTGCTTACTATCAGGCAGCCCGTCTGCTTGTTAGCCACCTATGGCATAAAAAAAGAGTATTTTAATTGTCCTAGTGGTGAGCCCGCAGGCAATGTCGCACTTGATGGACTGTGCAACTGTGTAGCCTACCCAAAAACCGACTCTCTCTACCTCTTTGGAGTCGGGCTTTTGGTTTTGTAAGTCGTCTACGACCTACACAAGTCTGCGGTGCCATTGTTATGGCCGAATTCTTAGACATTTGATTGGGTAGCATTTGTACATTTTATTTTATAATTTTAGACAGTGTCATTTAGATTTTTCTTATCGGTAAATTCTTCGATCAATAATGTGAAGGTGAAATTGCACTAAATGTAAAGTAAATAAAATTTCAAGCATCATGTTTAAAATTCAGCAAGTTGCTGTCATCACTATTATTTTAAAAGATTTAGATTTAAAAGATCAACCATAACATAAGAGGCGGTAAGTGACGTCATTGTTTCGTTCCTACGCTGAGCAAAAATAAACTGGCAATCTAGGTCTGATCCAGATTGTATTCCGTGTTCGAATATGCTAATGCAAGTTTATTTCTGAAATAGAAACAAACTACCGTTTCAGAACGACACAACTTGTCGATCAGTTACGGTATGGCACGATCGAATGCAGAAATAGAACGTGGCTTTAATTGGTTGTCCAGTATTCTTTGAACTTCTGTAAAGAATGGGATTCGTGACAGAGGTGATGCTATAGACAAGATTTACGTATTCTCATTTGTATTTTAAACTATCCTACTCTCATTTTACTCAGATATGATATAGGATCCCATTTGTCAAAGAGTAGATAGATAATTAGCAATTTACACAGACCTATATCAAGATAGACGTCCTACGGCTGAAATGATGATGATGATGATATCAAGATAGACACCGCAAACATGTAAAGTTATATGGAAACCCAGTGTGCCGCTTTCTTTGTACCTGACGAATGACGTCACGAGAGCAATTTAGTGGTAGTTTAACTTCATCCCCACGCCCAACTGCGTTTGAAGAATTTTTACAGTATACTATAGCGCAAATTTACATTGTTTGTGTGATGTTTGGCAAACAGATAAATTAAGCAGCCGTGTATGCAATAAATACGAAGACAACTCATTTTATTGGAGTTAACCACATAATAAATAATAACTATATACTATAATCTATGTATGTCTGACATGCTATTGCTAAGTAATGCGCTGTGTTAGTTAGAGCATTGATCCAACATAAGAGAAGCCACAGACATGCAAAGTAGGTAAACTCGCGGTGTTTATCTGATAAAGGTCTGTGGTAATTTATTACGTGAAAGTCATCTTTGGCGTGCATTTCGAAGTGTTGAGAGTAGAATTAATTTCGATTTCGAGATTGGCTTATTTTAATAACATTTGACATAGGGCGATCGAATAATACTGTGCGAACTCACGAGCTTTTGCTTAGAGATATAACGGCTTGAAACAATATTTACAACAGATGTATTGTTCAAACAGTTTACTCTTTTGATCGGATAAGTTACGATGGGGAATCGTTTGTGAGCAAAATTTGTTTAAATATTATTTTTGACTCTTTCAAAGGTTTATTTATTTACTTATTGTAAACTTTTCGTTCTGTAACTGAATGTTCATTCGTATTTAGATACGCTACAGAATTTTCGAGGGTTCTGTTTCGGCGGAAGCCGTTAATACTTTGTTTAGCAACCGAGTTTTCAGCAGTCTGAGGCGGGAATACTTTAGTGCCGGGTCGCCATAAAAGTTGCCTATTGGTTTTTGTGCTAATCCACGATACGATACTTGAATAGAACTTAAGAGCCCACCAACCAGTCAAAGCTATCTCTTGAGCACATTTTCAATATTTTTGAAGAGATATCAAGGAGACTAAAAAAAAAAAAAAATTGTTTGGATTTACTCCACCTAAATGTATGTGTAACTAGCTGCACTCCGCGGTTTCACTCGCGTTATATACTTCCTTGAAGGAACCTACTTGGTAGCGACAACAACTCCCTTTGACAAAGATGACAATTTCTTTTTTTGTAATATGACTTACCGTTCTATATAAAATGTATGGGAAAATGAATTTTCTTAATAATTCATTTTTTCGTGATTATTCCGATATTTCAATACTTCTATTCGCTCTTGCTATTCGGGGCGGAGAGGAATCCAACAAATCAAAGATCATGAAAATCGATCCAGCCATTCTTGAGCTAATAAATGGTATACACGACTTTGTTTTATATAAATAAAAATATCAATATGAAAATTGGTTTAAAACCTTTGCAACGTGATTCTAAAGAGAATACCCAAAGGTTTTTTTTCGTTCCCAGTGAATTGTGACCTATAAAAATGTTGGAAATTCGCAAGCGAGATAGCTGTGGCGGAACCGGGCTCTTAATTATTAGTATATATCAATAAGACTCTCTTATTAGTGTAATTGTTAGTTTTATCGTCTTAGTAACGAATACTTTTCCGCTGACAGCTTGATTAATAACAGACAAAATTTCAAGCCCAGAACGACAATGAGCAAAAAGCTGACTTGTGGCACTTCTACAACCGTAGGTCAAAATATTTGATGCTACGACCATAACAGGTGCGTCTCTTTTTGTAGCAAAAAATATTTGGTCTAGTCCGCTTTATCAAATAAAAATACGTTACGTTTACGTTACGTTACGTTACGTTTACGTTTGGTTCGTAAAAATGGACTGTTATTTTAAAATACCTAACTTATTCACTGGTAAATGGCTACCTTTGTATCACTGCTAGCGTTTCTGCAATCAGCTTGCATTCAGCACTGGTCCTACATTACGTTCTATTCTTATGTGGAAACAAAAGGAAGCTACTACGCGGCGCAGTTTGACCTATTAAAGCTGGAACTTGTTGCGATTAGGCACGATTCTTTTGTAAGTATATAAGGAAACAGCAGCTGTAAGCCGGAAATGATCTGCTTTAAGCTCATTTCAGAATGAATCGCACCTCGTGTGCTGTATTTCACGTACAAGTAAATTGGATCTAAAGTAAAAAATTATATAAAAGATTTATAGAAATATTTCACATAACACTTAACGACTAAAATGACACCAAAACGGTAGCTGCTTATTTGTATAGAGTAAAAATAAAAACTATAGAAAACCAGATGATATTTGATAATACAACTTCGAGAGGACGAATACATTTCGTAAATGCGAGTTATTTTAGGATTAATTTCTCTCAAATAAATTCTTTATTTGTACAGTCCTAGAGTCAATTTGATTTACCTATACCAAATTTTTACTTAATTACATGAATAATAGTATTATTTACATTATTTTTGCCTTTTTCGACAAAAATACTAGATTTTAAGGTGGTTCTACAAAAACGGGAAGTTAGATACCTTCGTAATGCCGTAAGCACTTAATCGACTAAAATATGTTTCTCCCTTGAAATCGTTCACAGATCCAAGCAAACTAGGGAGCGATAAGTTACAGGAATCATAAAATAATGAAGCCAGAAAATCTTAGGTTTTCCCAACTTCCCGGACTCGAACGACACTCGAGTGGCTCATGTATAATGACTAGTGTTTACACTAGGGTGTAGTGAGACGACGACTTGCGCCGCGGCCCTGCTTGCCTCGGTACTCTCAGCGGCGGCTATGCGGCGCTACTTGCCTCGATACTTCTCGGTGGTGGCGTCCTCTAGGTTGCTGTCCCAGTCGAACTCCGTGACGCCGGTGCGGGACACCTCGCCGAGGTGCTTCCAGCGGAATTCGAAGTCATTGTCGCGTTTCTTTAACGTCTCGAATCTGGCAACAAAAAACTAACTTTAGCTTAGGTACATGTTAGCTTACAGCTCAGACTAAATTTTGCCCGCGGCTTCGCCAGGGTCGTAAAAAACAGCCTTAATAGTATATATTTTTTACTTTCTACCAGTGAAATCTTTAGCCCTTTATAATATTAGTAAGTGTAGATTGTTCCCTTTGATTGACCACCAACTTGCCTGTTGGTAAGCGACGATGTGGTCGAAGTAAACGACAAGCCGGTTTCCTCGTAATGTTTTTCTTCACCGTTTTTGAGCGATGGCGTCGAAACTGCAAGTGTTCGAACAAGTTGCCGTCAGATTGTAATGCGCACATGCTACTGCTTGGCCACCATTGCTCAGTTTACAAACTGACCTCACACAAGGGCGTCGCCAGCCCATAGCCCAGGAGGGGGCAAAGAGGAATATATATATTAATATTATGGAGGAACTGGTTGCACTCGGAAGTTGTATTGTACTATACCTACTTATAGTGGTAGTGATAGTGAATTTAAACAAGTTTTGACGTGCGGGTTGGTTTCTTTGCAGTTGGCTACATTTTTTTAATCTCTAGGGGGGGGGGGGCAGCCGCCCCTCCCCCCTTGACCTCACTTATTACCAAACTTTACGAATATATTTATTTTTCCATGATATTATGTAACCTTATGGCACTAATGTTTATTACATAGGTATTTACATTTTACAAGAATTGCCCTCCGATAAGCACAAAATGTTATCAGACTGAACGCTACCGTTTCGTCGCCTAGTCATAAAAAACCTATTAAGTCACGCGACTATGCTCAAAACGCAAGGAAACGTTAAATTAGAAGCAGCGACTATGTACTAAATAGATGACATTAAAAGCTCGGAACGTGTTTGCATTTTAAAGTAGTTCTTGCCACCGGGAAAGTTTCTTCGACTCCGACATTCGTAAGACAATTGGTAAGGTGGTATTCACGGAGCGACAAACTTGGTGGCTTTTTTTGTATAAGAGCTTGTACTATGAGATATTCTCTGATTATAGCAAACATTTTAATGAGAAACAAGAGGTTCTTGCTACAAAGGATTATGGTAAAGTAAACTGATAGTCCATTAGACTAAAATATTATTAGTTTTCACTTGCGCCCCAAACATCTGTATATACCTAAAGATTCTAGATACAGGGTTACGCGTGACGTTACGGTTGCGTTAAGGGTGTACCTACTAAGCCGAAAGGGTTCCGTTATACCAAAGATAATTTGTTATACTCATCATTATGAACAACTTTTACTATAGGACTAACTCTAAAATTGCGAAATAATATCGCTGGTCATTCACACTCGACAAAATGTCTGGAACAGCTTAATTTTTTTTGCGCTATTTCAGAGTTGATCTCAGGGTTGTAGAGGTTTTTTAAGAAATGATTTTGCGAAGAACCGAATTAAGGGCATCAAAAGGGGGTTGAATTTTTATATTAAAATCTTTGAGTACGAAGCGGGCTACGGCTAGTAAAGTATATATTTCTCAGATGGAAAACACATTTACCTATATGAGAAACTATAGCTATTCTTTAGTCTGGGTACAAGGTGTCGTAACGTACAGTTTCTATAGACTTTATAGTTAGCTATTTATATTAACAACTTTTCTCGACACGGGTAACACTATCAACAGAGCACCCTCGTTACATATCAGTTCAATAATATCGGATGACCCTAATAGTTGGAGGGGAACACGTGCTGCCGCTTCATTAGAGGTCCGGCCCACTTTGGGGTAACTAACCAAAACCAATTCAGACAGAATACAGTGTACCTTATATGTTTTGTTTTGTTTTCCTATATTCCCCGTCCAAACTGTACGGCAAACGGCTAATAATGATAGCGTACCAACGTACATTTGTACAAATTAAGTGTTTAACACGGCGGCGCCTAATTTACACATCCTACACTTACTACGCCACTTACGCTAATTATCTGCTTTATTATTACGAATCAGCAACTGTATTTCTAAACTATTAGACATAGAAACTTATAACTTACCGATAGGTCATATTAAAACTAATAATATACTATAATAAAACTAACTATATTAAAACTTTCATTCAAAATTATTTCGAAAATTTTCTAATTATAACCCACCGGACAAGGAATAATAGACTTGGAAATAATGCCTATTTTGCCTGTTTGCTTGTCTGTTTGTGTTCAGTACAAATTTAAAATTAACTACAATAAGCTAGACTAGCTAGAATAACAAAAAGTCACAAGTCACTAGCTGCTAGAGAATTGAGACTTTTTGTTATTCTACTAGTTTCACATAATTGGGGACATTTGGGGACATCCGTTAACTAAAAATTGTTATACATTTTTTCCCCATTTATTTTAATTTTTCAGTTAACGGCATATCCTTCAAAAATTAGGAGAGCACCAAGATAAAAAAAAGGCTGTGTTCAAGTTTTTCTAACCTTAGTTTTTTTAGGTTAAATGTGTATATTAGGCGCCAAATGGCCATTTAAATGTTGCTTACTCAGTTAGCAGCGCAGCTGATGCTGTTATAGTTACCTTTCAGAAAAATAATGTATAGCAACGCATAATAATTGTACAACATCAACAATAGAGACGAAATCAAAGAGTATGTCTCTACAGCAGCAGCTGATACCGATTTGTTAGGAGCCAGACTCTGAATAGGTAGCAATACGAAACGAACGTTAAAAGGTTAAATACTTTTTGGAAAACTTTTTTGATTTGTATTCTGTACAAAAATTACCCAAATCCTCGGTAAATTAAAAGCGACGATACAGCCCAGAGCGTAGTACCGACGCATTTACATCCACCATCAGATTGGATTGGATTGACCCCCGGGCAAACGACACCTATTCTGCTAAGTAAAAGGGGTTTTTATCCACCTCGTACGTGCAATTCAGCTCCAGGTAAAGGTATATTAACCGCTACGCCTATTGTAGTACCCGAACTACAAAGGTATATAGGCCATAAGGAAAGAGTAGTTGGTTGAAACGAGCGCACCAGCCGCAGAGCGGTTCGCATAGCTCTGATATTCACCCTGATTAGAAACCCAATCGTTTCACCGCGGCGCGAGGTCGTGGCGACATATCAGGCGAGGGCGCTCAATAGGTATAAGGGAGTTACTAGTTGCAGAGCCCTGGTCTGGTCTATTGTATTATATTGAAGGTTTATTAGAAATACGTGAAGCTTTAGATATAGCCATACACAAACCTAAGTGCTCTAATATTTAATAGGTAATGAAAATAGTAATTATTGTGCATTACGATTAACGATAGATTTTATTAGTTGATATAGTAATACCCGCCGTCGCCTAATGCTCACCTACCATCTTTTTCTGAGCAAAGGGGTATGCCGAAAACCAGCCCTGCGTGACCCTTCGAGACCTCGCAGTACAGCGCTGGGCGTACCTACCCCTATTGCAAAACATTGTATCTCCTTATGTTTCTTATAGTATATGTCCCTTGTTTTTGTTTTTTGGCAATAAATATATCTTATTCTTATTATATTAGAACCGATTGTTATGCTCAGTTCCCTTCTGAACTCTAAATACAATGTCAGGGAAAGCGACCGCGAAGCGACAGGCTGACGCACCCGTGTATATATTTACGCAAACCATTTCAGGCTATTTTCGACACCCCATAACTCAAAATTTGTAATGCTAGTCTTGTTTTTGTGTTTGTGTTTTATGTGTCGTTGTTGTATGTCTAGTGAGGTCCCGAATATCACCTAGAATACCAAATGTCATATTTAAAACTTGAATGGTTCTCGAGATATTGATGACTAATAACCCCCAAATTTTTCACTCACTCATCAAACATCTAACCTACTTCCAGCTATTTCAGAAACATGAAATTGGAATCGCGGTGGGCGATCGGTCGTGTATTAAGGAAAAAATTAGAAAAAACCTTAATCGTGTAAGAGTATTTTTTTACGCGCTAGAGCTGAAGGTTACACTTGCTTTATACATTTATACTGGTGACAACAGTAACTTAATCTCGGTTCTACAACTATATACTATAATATATATATGTATATATACAGTAGAATTGATAACCTCTTCTTTTTTGAAGTCGCTTAAAAATAGGAATATACTTTCACGAGTTTTGGTAAGAGTTGTTCAGGAGGTCGTGGGCGGGACGCGTCACTTACCCAAATTGTCAATTTTATTGCCTGCATGTACAGTCACGTTTCGTCGGTTCGCGTTCAGTAGTAAATGCAGTGAAATGTTGTAACGAATCGCTAAAGAGCTTGGGATCTAGCTAGACCCACGGACTAGGTAAAGCTACTTTTGGCTAGACCTCAAGATTTTTGTCGATTTTTTTCGTAATTATAACCTACTCGTATATACCGGTCGATTGCCCCCTTTTTTACATAATTATGTTTTAGGTAAGACTTACCTACTGGGCAAGCAAACAGAACCAATCAGAGAGCAGTCAGATAATGCCATAAACTTTGGCAGTATCTTATTACATGACGCGCTCTACATATTTGAGGCAAAATACCTCCTCAGACGTCTTTCTTTGATGATGAAGACAAACAAAAACGCAAAACATATAAGGAGGCACTGCAATTTATGATATTTTAACCGTATTTTCCATCTGCAGACCCAAAAAGCAAAATACCAAAAAAAGCAGTTGTCTCTCCTACTATATTCGAAAACCACGAGGCCGCAAAAACAGTCAGTTGGGGGAAAAAGCGCGGCCTTCCTAGCCTTATTAGGGCTAACGCGAGACGTGAAATAGTAGATCGACACTTGATAATCTAACGCTGAATCAAGTTCGGTGGTCACGCACGGCTTAGTGAAAAATAGGTAAAGTCTTAACACAATTTTCTAATGGGGAAGGTTAGTTAAGGGGCAAGCTGTGCCGTCGTGGAACACTTCTTTTTGTTTGTATACTACTAGAAGGACATTTAAAGGTACACTTCCTTCCGTGCATCGCGGCCGATCGCAGCCGCGCGCGTTAGACGTGCGCGGCTGCGATCGGCCGCGATGCACGGAAGTCTACCTTAACGTTGAAGGAGAGCGTCCGCGTCCTAAACAAGTCCTAACAAGTCGTTGCAACCAATATCGATAAGAGACCTTTAACATGTCTTGCTACTGGTTCAGTGACGTAATGTCGGATGTTTATTGCAACGACCTTAACCTCTTTAATCAATACAATGATTAGCTATCGAAATACCAAGGTTAGCAGGCGATGTGACAAATACTATAAAATACTGAATTCGTGTACCGGCAACATTTTCTTACGATAATTTGTTATACATTTGTTTACAAATTGGATTGCGACTCTTAAGCCAATTGTATTAAGCGTTTGCTTCTGCATCAACATACAGGATTAAATATACGTAAACATGTCACGTAGATGTCTCACGCAAGAGTATTGATAAATGGCAACATCAATACTGTTGCAACTTGCAATGCTTTACATTCATTGAATTATTACTTTATTAGCTGAGCGGTTTCATATATTCCGTAGGTAGGAATATATACTCAAAGGGTTTAAACGAACAACGTGGCGCCATCCAATGAGTACCTACTAACTACTTAACTAAAATGGCGCTACTTGTATGTACACTTGGAAGTCACGGTGATCATGTACATATACCATCTCTATCTTTACTCTGTTTGCGCTTTTTCTGGTAAACTTTGTCAGACAGAAACTACATCACACTGATATAATAAACTAGTGACGCCCCGCGGTTTTATCCTATAACATCACTATCCTACAGAAACCGTGATTTTGTTCTGTGATAAGTATTTAAAATAAAAAAAGTTAACTTTTTTTTTCTTTTCTTATAAAAAATGTAATCAATTTTTTTTTAAACACTATTTTAAACTATCACGGTTGTTCACTAAAGTTATATGATTATTACCACCACCAACCACGGTAAATATCCCGTAAATAATCATATAACTTATTTTTTTTTATAAAAATAAATAAACAATTTTTTTTTATAAAAAAAAAAGAGCGCCAACCAAACTTGGTCCGCCTGATGGTAAGCAGAAACCACCGCCTATGGACACCTGCAGCACTAGCGGTGTTGTCGGTGCTTTGCCAGCTCGGATCGGTGGTTGAAAACACCCTTTTTAAATGCTCCATATTAAAGACAGCGTGAAGACCTTCGAGGAACATTCCACACCTTGCAGGTCCGCGAAAGAAAGGCGCAGAAAAACCGGACAGTGTAGAATTTCCAGCTTTACCCATGATGCATCTTTATTCAGAATATAAGCTACCGCCATACTAAATTCAATTTAAATCCGTCCAGTTAGTGAGTCCAATGCGGACAAACATACACATTTGCGCATTTATAATATGAGTGTAATGAGAAAAATTGTTTTTGAGTGTGTATGTTTCCGCTCTCCGACCCGCACTCAACTCCGTAACTGCTGAACGGATTTCGATGAAATTTCGTATGGTGGAGTGAAATTGCTGCGGTCGGATGTTCACGATTATAAATGAAACACCCGTTCTCGGTGAAGCTCAGAGTGTAAACTATTTCCTTGACACGGATCAAGGTAGTTTTATCTCTTAGTCTTAACTTCTATTCAGATCTTAGTTTATAGTTTCTAGACATGGCAAGCATCAAAAAATTGGAATTTAGCCCTTTATTTACCTATTTGATGTTTACATACTGTTTTTAAATAACCTACTGTAAGATGAAAGTCACTGAATCTCACAGCACAGCTAGTGTGAGAATCAGGGTTCACTATCCGAAGATTATGCTCTTGTACCTACTAACACTAGAAATAAGTAGGTACTTATATTTACTAACTTCACAATCATGTAATTTGTTCAAATAAAGTTTTCTACTATTTACTCTGGATTGATATTTATTTTTTAACCTGTAAACAATTGCCGGTTTCTCTGGGCAGGTAAACCAACAAATCTTGTTGTACACTTACCGCTTGAACATGAGGTTCTTGGCGAAGTCGTAGAGCTCGAGGTCCAGCGAGTTGAGCCGCTTGATGAGCGCGACCTGCGCCGGAGTGAGCGAGGCGAGCGTCGAGCCCGACACGGTCACGTTGTGCTGCGTGAACGGCACCGCGAACAGCAGGTTGAACGTCTCCTCGAACACGTACTGCGATATCTGATGGAGATAAAAACATACGTCATGAGGACTGGTAGAACGGTCAAACGTGCGAAGTTAAAATCGTAGTAAAGTTTTCTAAAATTTTCTGCGCATTTTTCTTAATTTTTCTTTCCGTAAGAAACCTTCTACAAAGTATTAGAAAACTTTAAAAAAAAGATGAATGGAATCCGTAAAGTCGTTCTCTAGTTATGGCGTGACCAAGGTAAATAGGGATCCATTTTTATATACTTATATAGATAAATCTGCATATGGCCACCAACTCGCCTGATGGTAAGCGACGGTGTGGCCGAAGCCGAGAATGAAACACGTTGGTCTAAAAGAAATCTATTCACTCTAGCCTTGACAATGCCTAGATTGTGTGCTGTGATTGGATTGAAATATCTGCTCTGGGTATGGGTGTTAATCATAGTAATACTTTATTGGTAAATATCAGGTGTCCATGTATTTGTACGTGTTTTTGACAAAAGGTTTTTTTCGGGGATGCCATGGAACGACGATGATGGATGAGAGTGTAATATCCAAATCTCATACATAAATAAGAAAATAATTACGCTACATGCTCATGAGCTATGCTGAATTGTTCTCCATTTTAGACCGTCCACATACATTCGATTTTCCGCACTGAACGCGTGAATGTTGCTGACAATTATTCGTTTGCAATGGCATGTTTACTCGTAGTTTTAACGCGTGATGGATAGCTTAGCTGTGCAATTCCTGCACGGAAATTGTATCTGGCCTTAGGGACGACATACATAAAAGCAAGCCATTGTGTAGCGTAGCAGCAACGCTAAATTCGGCGATGCAGCGCGTCGCAAAATTTTATGAATTCGTCAACTTATTCTTTTCAGTCCAGTCACCACTGTGGGCCTAGTGCGAGTTTTTTCGTTTGCGTTTACTTACTCAACCGCGTTAGCGTAAACCTCGATTTGTATGAAAAAAGAACAGCGTCATCTGGCGCCATGTAGATGAAACTGCTCCTTTTTCATACAAACCGTGGTTTACGCTAACGCGGTCGAGTAAGTAAACGCAAACGAAAAAACTCGCACCGGTCCAGTTTGGGGTGGGTCCAGGGGCCTTACGGACAACAGCTAATTGCGGCACCTAATCCGCTTAGTTGGAAAATCACGCGAACGTGAACCTTATCGCGCCCAGACACGGTTTGCGGTCGCGTAATTTTCCAACTGAGCGGATTAGGTGCCGCAATTAGCTGTTGTCCGTAAGGCCCCTGTTGACGAAAGAGTCGCAGGGACATTCGGCGGCCAAATGTTGTGGCGATGCGAAGCGACGTCGATTTTAGCGCCGCGTTTTTGTGTATTAGCTCATAAATAAGGAGTCATGAAACACAAAACCTCAAAATATTCATAAAAATAATTGTACATTAAAAAAAAAAACACGGGAAGTGGGTAAAATTAAATAGGTACCTACTCATTCTGCAAAGATAAGAAAACTGGATTCAGCCCCTAGTTTTCCACTCTAGAGGTGGAATATTTTCTTCGAATTAAATTATAAATGGGACCCTCTCGCGATATAGCATATTCAATACAAAAAGAATAAATAAAATCAGTTCATAATAAAAAAAAAATAAAAAAAAAATATTTGTCTCTTAATAACAATAATCGGCGAAGATATCGCGTAATACACATACAAACAAAAAATACAGTCGAATTGAGAACCTCTTCTCGAAGTCTGTTGAAAACTACTTCTTTTCTAATCAAGCAATAAAAATATCTCCCCAAAACAGGAAACATGACAAAAATAAACGACGTATCAAATCACAAGCCGTAGAACAAAGAACGTGAAAGATGGAAGGCTAAACAGGCGTGTCAAGTGGTGTCCAGGGATTAAGACTGTTTACTCTAGTTGTGAGTCTCTCCACATCAGCGCGACCCCACGGGCTAAGTGGATGGATGTCTCGACGCGGGCCAAGAATACTAATTCTCTTAGCTCGGGACACGATAATCAAGAAACGGGAAACCAATTACTTTCCAGACTAACTAAGCAATAGCTTCGCTGTGTGACCCTAGATTCAAATGAATATTGGATTTCGATTACTATGGTCGACGTTAAGCCGAAATATCGTCGCAATTGTACGTAGCGAGTTCAGTTCTACGTCCAATAGACTTACAGGCTTGATGACTACTTTCAAAAACTGTTTACGATGTTGTGAGTGCTTAATTATGTCGTCACTCCACGTAAACAGTACCTAAGTGGAAGTGGAAATCGCACACTGTGCGTTTTATGCGCTCTTTTTTGCCTCACACCTGCAATTTGTGGAATGAGCTTCCTCCTGCGCCATTTCCGAGTAACTATAACATGGGCTGCTTCGAAAGGGCTTTTAATAGTCTTTAAGGGTCGGCAATGTATCTGTGATCCCCCCCTGGTGTTACAGGTATACATAGGCGACGGTGATCGCTTACCATCAGCCGGTCCGTCAGCTTGTTTGCCACCTATGGCACAAAAATTAGTAAAAAGATACATGGTTGGGTGACACTGAACCGTTATGGGCAAGCGTGAGGCATACCATCATGCAAAGAACTTGCTCGTCTCTTCACTCAGTAAATTCTGCATTAAAATAACATGGGTTTGAGATTTGTGTAACAACTATATCCCAATCATCAGCATTTCACAGTCCCTGTGTTAGAAACATAAATGTTGAGCCAGCAACGCTGACCTTGCAGTGTACCAAGTCACGTTCCGGACTCGTGTCAGTGGGGCTTTATTTACACTTCACCTCGTAAGTCACCCCACAACAAATAACACAGCCTACAGGCTAAGAGGATGGGTATCTGCGAACGGCAAGAGGAGAATACTAATCCGGCCCGTCCGGGACCTGGCAATAAAGGGGTTGAATACAGGAATGCAATTACATTATAGAGTGGACACGTCACATGACGTCAGAGGTTAATGTCATGCAGCGGAGGCTTTAATTTATACGTTAATTACTATGCATAGGCTTTGCTCGTAATGGTTCCACAATGAGCGGTCAGATGGTAATAAAATTATTACCATTGATGAGTATGCAAATAGCTAAAAGTATGGGTATAGCAGGTAGAACTAGAAGACTCTTTCCCAAATGTTTTTTATCGGTTACAAATTCTTTACAAAATTAAAAAAGCTGCCGCCGTAACGTAAAGGTTGCCGTCCGTATTTTCCCATATAAATCAGACAGGGCTTCGCTTAAAACCGGCAAGGCTCGCCATTACCCCCACTGCCCACATAAAGCAGACAAATCCACGCGTCGGCGATGGACGGGTCGCGACCACAGTGCGTTGTTTGCAGAGACATAACTTTGCGGATTTTCCGGCGTTTGACATTTGAGCAACGCAATCTAAGCGAGTGTCCCAAATGGAAAACCATAATGTTAGCTTTGAGGCTGCGCTCACCGGCCAAATATATATCTTTCGCACATCGCCACGGCCCACACCAGACCATACTAATAACGTGCTTAGAACGTACCAGACACGAAAAAACACGATAAGCCTACTGGAACCGTATCACCAACGATATAGTAGTAAATTCACTAGTGGGCGTTGTTTCATTCCTATTTATACAAAGTACAAATTTTTTTTTGCCAGTGCCGATACGGTTACCTACGACCATGGTATGTACCGGCCACTACTACGTCTACTGAGCAGATCCGTCACCAACCAAACTCTCTCGAGTAAGACAAAAGTCAATGTAAGGTATTACAAGAATGTTTTTGAGATTATGGTAAACCCACCTGCACTGTAGTGTGTCACGATAGTAAATACACGACTTTATAATGTTTTAATACGGTTTTAGTAGGCTTGTCGTGTTTTTACGTGTCTGGTACGACCATAGTATGGTACGGTATAGTAGGCAGTGACATTTAGTTTGAAAATGAAGCCAGATCTACAACATAAATATCATACAGTAGTAACTACAGCATCCGAACTAGGATGTTTCGAATGAAGTTTGATAGACTTGAACATAACATGCGATTTTGTACCACTCCACTAACGCGGTTGGTGAAAACCTCTCTGAAAACAATGTGAACTAAGGCACTGTCGTTGGTTATTCGATCCCATGAATATTCATAGAACAAAGAGTGGTAGCAGCCGCTGGAGCGGACTGATCGCCGACAAATGGCGTCGTAGATACGAACAATGATTACACGCATAGAGCTAAATATCAGGAGAGGGTGATCCGTACATTGCGTCTCAATGTATACTTACTATAAGATCTGCGTCGAACTACGTCACATCTAGCGTGCCTACCTGTTTATATAATACTAGCTGACCTGACAGACGTTGTCCTGTCTTAGAACTGTCAAACACGCAAAGTCAAAATTACAAATCTTATTTTTTACACCTTGGGTTACATTATTGGAGTTTAGTAAGGATCCCTATTTTTTTTTGAAAATATAATATAGCCTATGATAACCGGAGATAGTGTAGCTACCCAACAGTGAAAGAATTTTTCAAATCGGTTCATTAGTTTCGGAGCCTATTCAATGCAAACAAACAAACAAACAAACAATCAAATCTTTCCTCTTTATAATATTAGTATAGATAGTATAGATTAGTATAGACTAGCTGACCTGACAGACGTTGTCCTGTCTTAGAACTGTCAAACACGCAAAGTCAAAATTGTAAATCTTATTTTTTTACACCTTGAGGTATTATTGGAGTTGTAATAAAGATCCCTATTTTTTTTGAAAATATGATATAGCCTATGTTAAACGGGGATAGTGCAGCTTCCCAACAGTGAAAGAATTTTTCAAATCGGTTCAGTCGTTTCGGAGCCTATTCAATGCAAACAAACAAACAAACAATCAAATCTTTCCTCTTTATAATATTAGTATAGACTAGCGGTCCGCCCCAGCTTTGCACGGGTATAGATTATAGCCTATGTCACCCGGGGATAGTGTAGCTTCCCAACAGTGAAAGAATTTTTCAAATCGGTTCAGTAGTTTCGGTGCCTATTCAATGCAAACAAACAAACAAACAATCAAATCTTTCCTCTTTATAATATCAGTATAGACTATTTGAATCCCGCGGTGTTATCCACAATTTTCCAGTTTTTCTGTATTTTCTGGGGGGAAAAGTACCCTATGTCCGTCCTTATAATGTACACCATCGTCCTGCCAAATTTGACTTTTAAAATATTACTGTGATGTGCTATACAGGGTTACTGGTAATCAGTTAGCATCCTCGGTTTCAATACGTCAAAACAAAAAAAATTTGTTCTACCCATCATCAAAATTCGCAAAAAAATGTTCTGTTTCATATATTTTTCGGGAGTGAATGATTTTTTTGTATGTAACGGCAGGTATTTTTGATGTCTTAAAACAAAAGTTGTTTGGTTTTGATGTACTAAGGCCGCACTTAACAGGATGCTAACAGATTACCAGTAACCCTGTATATGTATAAGCCTATTTGTTTGCTCTCTAGAATAATGCAACGCGCAATGAACGACACAAACGATGTCGATGAGCGACTGACTTCACACTGGTGTACAACATACTCGTTTCCAACACTTATCTGGTACCATTGGAAAAGTTTATTCGCCCCGTCCTTACTATATAACTCAATGATTCCACTGAAAATAATGGCTCTGCTTATCCACACGGTCAATACCCTATCGGTGAAATGTTAATGCCTAGAAATTTACTTAGGTCATACATTATGTATGTATTACTTTGCACGGGAGTCTTCAAAGGTTCCCGGGATTTAAATTGTCCACTTAACATATTCTACGGCAAATCATATCTGGGTCCTAATTTATAGCTTTTATAGGCATTCGGAGTCGGCGAAACTTATTAGAGATATTTTACCTTTTGACCTTACAAATATGCATTTAAATGTAACTTCCGTGAGAATGTGAGTTTACATATTATATTCTATTTAAATAAGTGCTGCATTTGAAATTAGTTGAGTAGAATGTTGTTTGTTACGGCGGTAACTTCACCTGCCGACCTGTCCTACCTGAGTTGACTACTTTATGAGTTTCTAACTTATGTTCAACTTCAACGGACTTAAGGGCCTACGGAACGTGCTTTAATTATCTCGCTCGCGCACTTTAATATATTCTAAAGTTATAAAAAAAACTGAATGTACTAACGAATAAAAAAAACCGGACAAGTACGAATAGGGCCCTCAGAGCGCGAGACCAAAAAAAAAACTAACTAAAGTTGAAATATTGAAAGACAAACTTAAGTTTGTAGTTGACAATAAGGTTCTTCAATACATTCCACTTACAAAATGTAAGTTTGTAATAGCAAAATAATTATTTTTAAATGATATAACTTCAAATTTATAACTTTCGGATTTATTCCTATGTATGTGCTATTAGACCTTGCCTCTTGCCAAATTTCATGATTCCAGGTCAACGGGAAGTACCCTATAGGTTTTGATTCTCCTGTGAAATCGCAAAATATACGACATAAACGTTCATATCTTTTGATTGCGTTGACTTACAACTTTTATTTTTTTACAGCCGAAAGAAACCGTGGACCCAAGTATTTAGTATAAATTTCAACTTGATACCTTTACGCGTTCTTGAGAGAAAGGGTCTTGACAGACGGACAGACAGACGGACAGACAGACGGACAGACAGACGGACAACGAAGTGATCCTATAAGGGTTCCGTTTTTTCCTTTTAAGGCACGGAACCCTAAAAATCTAAGAAACGAAAAAAATTACAACATTACAAATGTTCAACAAAAACTTCATATCGGTCCAAACAAGGTTTCATTGGTTTCATACATAAAAACGTTTTTTTTAGCAAATATCAAATTAAACCGTTGTATAGCTGTCATTACGGGGTATATCAGTATTGTTAGCATGGAATTTTGTTTTCAAGAGTAGCACAAGTAATGAACACCTTAAAACATATCTATTTTCATATCTTTTAGCCCATCCTCTCTCTCTGAGCGAAGGCATGTGTCCCAGCAGTGGGAACATAAAAGGCTGATAATAATGAGGTATAAAATCTAATAATAACATTATAGCCCCCATGTACCGCATTCTGAATAATTTGTAGTTGTGAGGTAGTGATACAATATTTTAACGATAGTGGGTCGTGTTAGGCCACTGTTCTATTTATTCCTCACCTTCTGGAACTCGGTGAGTCCGAAGTAGGCCATGGCGGCGAGGTTCCGCTTGGCCGAGGCGAGCAGCACGCGGTCGGTCTCCGCGGAGCGGTGCCGCAGGGTCCCGTTGTAGCAGCCCACCAGCGCCAGGTCAGCCAGCATGCGCGTCTGCCGGTTGTTGGCCAGGTTCCACGGGCACGCCGTGAACTCCTCCAGGGACACGCCGCGCCACGTCTCGCCGGTGTAGCACGCTGGCACCTCCGCACCTGGATACATTACAAATATCTACAGTTATATGATTATTAACGGGATATTTGACGTGATAAGGTTCGTTTCGGATCCTACGCTCTACTGCGAGGCTCAACTAGTAGAGCCGTTGTGAATGGAACTCCTGATATTTCGGCGCAATTACATGCATCATGTTCACGGGAAGACTGAAGAATGCGGGTGGTTGGTCAAACAGTTTGTGGCAGACAAAACGATCTACCCTCTTTCTTAGTCATACAGTGAACAACTGTGATAGTTCAAAACAGTGTTTTACATTACAATTATTTTTATCCCTCGACGAAAACATGATGTTATAAGTTTAACGTGTGTATCTGTACGTCTGTCTGTTGCACCGATGATCCGAAACGGCTGAACCGATATGGGTTTAGTTTTTTTGATGTGAAACATATATTGGCGCGACTTGACAGTAAAACAGTTTCGTATGCTGAGACGGCAAACGACATGGCGCTCTCTTATGACGTCATGTTTCACATTAGCCGAGCGTCCCGTGACGGCCAACTTTTTTTGTTTGAAAGGTGGCTTGACCGAGTGTTCTTAGCTATGATTCAAGACAATCTGTTCAGCCCTTTAAATATTATCAACTCTTTTCACGAGGATTAAAAAAACAATGTATTTAAGTGTTCTATTCCACTTTGGTCACCTGGGTGATAAAGTCGACTTTTATAGTACGGTCACATCTTCTTGAGACACAAGGTAGGGCTGGTGCGGCTGCCAATTCGGTAGAGCAGCACAAACGACGCAAATATGCTAACCTCGGCAGTGGGCCATATGGGGTAGTCATATTTGAGGCGTTTGGGGTCGAGAAAGTGAGCGTTTGGGGACCGGGACTGGCTCAACGCATAAGCATTGCCATTCAGCGTGGTAATGCCGCCAGCATGCTGGGTACGCTGCCAACTGATTATGGGCTTGTACATTTGGATTGTATTTAGATCTTCAACGGTCTATGGGCAACTGTTTTTGTACTGTTAATATATGCTTTTATTTTGTTTAGTTAATAAAGGCGCTTGCCTATATCCCTGAACCCCCCCTCCCTCCCTGCCTTGTTTGTCTGATCTGAGGGTGAACTCCTCGACTTTGAGCTCCTTTGGTTGATATTATCAAGTCAAATAAGCGTATTTTGAGTATTTTTAAAATATTTTTGTTATTATTTTATGGTTGGACACTTTGACCGACTGAGTTTGTCCACTTAGATCTTGTTTGTCCACAGGTCACCAGCTGATATTTTTGGCCCTTACACTTGGTGCAAATAACCAGGGCAACTTAGAACAAGAGCACGCGTGCGAGATCAAGACAAATCTGTTATCTACGAGTGAATCAGTTTCTTCTAGGCAAGCGTGCTCCAACGTAGACCGCATCGTCGCTTAACATCGGGCGAGATGGTGGTCAAAGGCAAGCTTATTAGTTATTTAAAAAAAACACGATATGTGCATCCTTCTCTAGTTTCGCAGGTTTGATGCACCGTGTGAAAGGTCCATAATTAACGGTTTGGTCTGGCTTTCAAGAGAATTTATCGTAAATAACGTGGCGTGGCGCGTCGCGACATAAGATGAAGATGATATCAACGTTTTTCGTAGACGCATTACTTCAATTTGGACTTCTTTGAGTTGTGACCGTTTTGCTAACGTTGGCAGCGATTGTTGAGTTTAGAACTAACAGCCTCAAAAAGCCTTTTTTCGAAGTCCTTGCTCTTTTAATAAAAGTTCCAAGGGCCTGTTTATCTCAGGCGTTAAAAGATTGTTCGTAAAGAAGTTTATTATAATGAAAGTTAGAAGCAGAATAGTCTTGAGACTTTTAGACCCGATCACTTAAAGTTTTATGCATCATTAGATGACAACGATTTTAGAGCTGTCAAATTTAGTAAATTTAGTTTAGACTAGCTGACCTGACAGACGTTGTCCTGTCTTAGAACTGTCAAACACGCAAAGTCAAAATTGTAAATCTTATTTTTTTGCACCTTGGGTTACATTATTGGAGTTTTACTAAGGATCCCTTTTTTTTAAATATAATATAGCCTATGTTAGTTACCCGGGGATAGTGTAGCTTCCCAACAGTGAAAGAATTTTTCAAATCGGTACTGTAGTTTCGGAGCCTATTCAATGCAAACAAACAATCAAATCTTTCCTCTTTATAATATTAGTATAGATAATGGTAAAACAGGAGCGCAAGTACCGTTCTTTATCGATCGTCAAATTCGATAAAATGGCATTTTATCAGTACACGCTATGATCGATTCTATGACATTTTATCGAATTTGACGAACGATAAAGAACGGTACTTGCACTGCAGAATCGACATAATAATTGAGATATTGGTGTCGATTCTGTTGTACCATTATCGAAACTAAACTAAATTTGATAGCTCTAAAATTGTTGTCATACTTCTCTCACATATTAAAATGAAACGAGATGTAGATCATTTTAGTCCTGTCAGATTGGTTTAGGTTAGTGAGTGGTATAACAGAATCGACGCTATTGACGTCTAGACCACCTAGAAACCGAACAAACATACCTTACTTTACCAGCACAAATATTTGCTACTGGAATCTATACATTGTCAATTAATATATTCTGTAAGTAAAATACTTAGCAAAAGCTAAGAGGAAAGGAATTCGAAAAGCCAATGGTTACCCTGATTTAAATGATAAAAGGTCAGACGTGTTTTGAGACCATTATAACAGGCATGATGACAATTTTTTTTTATTATCTCATTAAAAAGCTTATCATAAATAGAAGCACATAAAAAAAAATTGTTCAAAAATAAATAAGATTTAAGCATTTTAATTTAATTTAATTTCATGCTAGACAGAGAGCGCACTATACTGAGCCGTGACGTCACGGCTCAGGAGCGCCATACAAATGCTATACTAACACATGCTTTTCGAGAAAGGGATAGAACATCCCCTCTCCATCCCCACCTAAAACTTTAAATACTCATATCTCAGAGATTTATCAGCCAATTCAAATTATTTTTTCAGTATGTGTAATGTATTTACTTATATTCATCGCTAAGCCGGTTATTTGTAATAAATTAAACATTAGGAATCATGCCTATTTGGGTAAACAGTTTACCAACGACGAATATTTGTCGATGAGCAATTACAATATATTTATCGCTTTAAATGCGAACAAACTATTTCAACAATCGAAAAAAAACATTGATTGAGCCGATTCAAGTTGAAGGAACCAACAGCGACCCGGTAATCGGTGTGCTATGGAGAAAAAATATAACAGTCACGCGATATCACACCGCTGAAAATAAATTTTCTACGTTTGTAATTTATAATTAATGTTAATAGGTAAAGCTGTCGTTTTGTTTCTGTGAACGGAACCCAGTCACGCATCTATTGCTTTCTCAACGTCGCAACGCGACACGGCGAAAATGTGGAATTTAGAGTTTGGCAGAAATATGTAAAACTATTGAGGACGCCACTATCACAAATAAATTCCACACTGTAACAGCTTGAACTCTATTAGACAATCTGATGTAGTACTCACTGTTAGCATTTAAAACACAAAATATCACCGGATCCTTCGTTCCCCGTTTTACTACTAGCCTTTCTACAAATATAACTTAAATATAACCTCAATTGCTTCAAGCGAAGAGTGAATAGAGTCCTCAAAGGTAGGCAACGCACCGCCAATGCCCCGGGTATTGTAGGTGTCCATAGGTGACGGTTGACTACTTACCATCAGGTGGCCCGTCGCTTGTTTGTCTACAATTATATATAAAAAAAATAAAAAAACTACCAGTAGTAACATGAGACAATTTTTTAATCCCACAACTGACTTAATCTTAAATTCTTATAATAAGTCTTACACATATATTTTTGGATTTTACTCTGACATTCGACCTAAAACGGTTAGTTTAGTTTCATAACTTTTGTCAAGGTATGCCATGGCCATAAAAGGTATATTGTGTATTTCGTAGCGATGATATAGCTCAGTGGTGGCGCTTTTGCATTCCAATCAGAAGGGTGTGGATTCTAATCAATGACGACCAAATCTGTCATTTGGTTGTAATCCCAATAAGCTTGAGCTGGGTGAAAACATCATGAGGAAACCATAGCATAGTGGTAATGCACTTTCTTGTGCCTGGTGGGCTAGCTACCAAAATCAGAGTGTTCCGACAGCATCGCTTGAGAGCCAGTTCCCATTCCAGGCTAGGTGAGTTCGACCAAAATAACATTAAGTGAGCTGTGGCCAAACGCTAAGCCTGTCTACCATAAAAAGGTGTAATTCTATTTCATTTACCTTTCTTACCAATACCCACACTACTGGTACAGTTCAACGACTGGTATGGTTCATTAGTGAGCTACTAATGAGGTATACCTCAGGAGCAGAAGGTTCAAACTCGATTCTCGGCCGGGAAAATGTTTGGATTATGAATTTAAATATCTGTTCTGGGCCTGAGTGTTCGTTGACAAACATACACATAAATATAAGGAGTATTTATGTGTGTTACAAAGAGTATTTGTGTGTGTGTTTGTGCCACAGACCAAATTTTTTTTGTTTGTGCCATTTTATCCCCTACACAGGGGTCCTAAAGGGCTTTGAGTGAAGCGATGCCAATAAATGCCATTTTTTATGCCATATGTGGCAAACAAGCTATATATCGTTTATAACAACATAAAGATCCAAGCCACGTATCGCACTTTAAGATAAGAAGAAAATTATAATAAACTTCGAGTCGCGTTTCAACACGATTTCCGCGAAGCTCAAAGCTTAAAAGTTATTGGAAATCGCACTCCCGGTTGCAAGAAGAATCTAATAAAGTCGGCGCTCGAGATCAAACGGCTCTCGAACCTTGCGCCGTATGGAAGTGTAGGAAAACATTAATCCAACATTTTCTATAAACAAAACAGATATCGGGACATACGAGTACGTAAGTTAAGCGTAAAAAAGCGTCACAGACTCGATGAAAATTGCAGTCTCATTTAAAACATGCTTAAGTCAAAGACATTTTAGAGTGAAACGGGCAGAACCAATCTCGTCCCGTCTTGCCAATTGGAGCATTCAATTGGATAATCGTGACTTCCACTTCTGCACTTAAGTTCAGTACTTGATACATTTGAAAATATCGATCTTTGTTCGTTCAATCTGTGAACATTGAGGCATGTACTCACTTAATTCCTTATTTAAAACTATGGACGTAAATTATTATAGGTTTGCTCTCCTTTTTAATACATAATTTCATAATATTGTTATAGTGTGGTTTTAGTTTACTTTTGGTTAAGACCAGTGAGGTGTAATTTGTGTAAATCTTAGGTTCAGACATTTTAGAACGTTGATCCGATATATTATCTTGATATAGGTATTTTAAGTAGGTATCTTTCATGCTGAAGGTTTACTTGTAATCTTATGTTTTTAACAATGGCTAAACACGTGTAAACGTGGACGCAAAAATAAGGAAAAAACCATTAAGTATAAGGTCAACCAGAATGTCATGCATGAAAAAAAAAAAAAAACTTCTAATAAAGTTTTATATATGTTATAAGGCACTTTACCGAAATTACGGAAACGGCTTTTTTTTTACTACAAACAAATATCAGATATTTTTTCTATTTAAGTAGAAATCATGTAGGAACGACAGTATTTGATCTACACATTTGTTATATGTAAGGTTTATTTGTGTGTAGATAACCCCAGCGCAACAAACAGAAGATTTAGTTCGTTTGTCAACGTCATCATTATCTTTGTTTACACTCGAAACACGACAGTGAATTCCAATATAAACATTGGGATTATGAGAGACTACTTGACGATCTAAAAATCATCTATACTATTATTATAAAGAGGAAAGATTTGATTGTTTGTTTGTTTGCATTGAATAGGCACCGAAACTACTGAACCGATTTCAAAAATTCTTTCACTGTTTGGAAGCTACACTATCCCCGGGTGACATATGCTATATTATATTTTTTTTAAAAATTTATTAGGGATCCTTACTAAAACTCCAATAATACCCGTGCGAAGCCGGGGCGGACCGCTAGTAACAGATCAAATTATTCATATTTTACTCTCATATTGATGCTGCTTTATGAAATTATTACCAAAAACTTATTATTACATATTACCGGACATATCCGCGTTTAAAAAAAAAAGTAGACTAGTGTGAGTAGGACTCGCTCCCTGAGAGTTCCATACAAACTTAATACATATGTATGTAGATTGTAGATAGCAGTTCACCCATCTCGGAAATAGAGTCTCGGCGAAAAAAGGTTAATAAGGGTGAAATATTGATTGACAAACTTAACTTTGTAATTGGCAAACAGATGCTCCCATACATATCAACTAAGTACTACTAACTATGTAAGTTTGTAATAGCAAAAAAATATTTTTTATGCGATGTAACTTCAAATTAACAACTTTCATATTTTTTCCTTTATATGTGCTGTGAGACCTTGCTTCTTGCCAAATTTCATTATTCTAGGTTAACGGGAAGTACCCTATATGTTTTGATTCCCTTGAGTCTTTACAGACAGACGGACAACGAAGTGACATAAGGGTTCTTTTTTTCCTTTTGAAGTACGGAACCCTAAAAACTTTTTTCTGCGGACCTGCAAGGCGTGGAATGTCCTTCTTCCGAATGTCTTTCTGCCGATCTTCAACATAAAGAGATTGAAGAGTTTTAAAAGGAGTGTCTACAAACATCTCTTTGAGTTGGCAAAGCATGGACAACATCGCTAGTGTTGCAGGCGGACCGCAAACCAATTTTAAATAAAAAAAATTTAATCTTTTGAATTGAATTCATTTTTTACTAGGCACCGTTTGGAATATGATCCGCCAAAAATATCGTTGTCGGTTTCTTTTATAAAAAAGGTTCATTTTATAGAACCTAGTAGAAAACGCACTTACTAAACTGTCTTTAGGTAAGCTGAGCGTTGGTCGTCCAGCTGCAAAATGGGTCGACGATATTGTCTGTCACCATCACGGGTCGACCCTAGGCTCGATTAGCACAGCATCGAGGCAGATTGCATAGCAAGAAAGTGGACTAAACCCAGTGTGATAAGGAAGAATTAATTTCTTTCCAGACATAAAAGAAGTCTACCTACTAGCTTTTAAAAAAAGGCTCGTTTCTTAAGTCATTAGTTTTTTGTTTCCATCGCAAATATATCAGAAACTAATTCATCACCGCGCTTATCGCTAATGGTTGATCTTTGTACGAGGTTAAATTCCCGTGGACAGAATTCTTTGTGGTATACAAATTAGTGAAGTGCCTATTTTTTGGTCGGAATAAGATATGGGCATTGAACAGGTGGTATACGTGGAAACACGCCGACGTGTTAATAATTCAATGCATCGAATATTATTAGGACAATAACCAGTTTCGGAACGAATTATATTAGTTTTTTTATCCGATAACGTTACTTTTGGCAAATCATAGTAATTATTTCGCTAATGGTTTACTTTAGCGGTAATAACTATAATGGCCACTACACCTGGTTTAAACGATGTATCAAACCTGACATTAATTTTAAAATATCTATGCCAGAATCACGTAAGAACCCAAATATGCCAACAGCATTCAAGTATTTTTGGGTTCCGTACCCATAAGGTGTCAACGGCACATTTGTCTGTCTGTCCTACCTAATAACGGCTGTATCGATTGAACCGTAGTAGATAGCCATTTGGTAATTTCACAGAATATGTAATGTTACGGCGGATTAACAGAGAAATAATAAAAAAGTAAAAACGCAAAGTACGCACCCCCATACCCCATACAACAAACTTTTTTTAAACGTATTTTTGTTCTAGCTCTAATGTAAAAACCATAATAAGTACAACCGTCAAACTTGGCATGATTATAGTACACACTAAAGTATAATTAAGAATGTGAGAGTCAGTGACAAGTTTCTGTTCATTACCAAGTTATAACTGGTAATTTCGTTATTGAATTTTGTGGTGGTACGGAACCCTTAGTGCGCGAGCCCGACTCGCACTTGGCCGGTTTATTTTTGTTTTAATGCGTATCCTCAATCGGTATAATAACAATGTCAGATGAAACCAATGGCATGGGTTAAACTGACCAGCTAATGGTAAGTTGTGGCTTATTTACTTTAGGGGTATGATTGAGTAAAGTAGTATTATTAGTATACACGCAACCGTATAATTGTAAATGTTATCGAGAACGGGTCCTGTAAGGTTTCGAGTACGCATTTCGCTCCCACAATGACCTTTCAAGCGTGTAAGAAACGTTATTCGTTATTAAAGTTATAATGAAATTCGCATTCGAAAGTCCCTTTTCCGCGTAGTGACTGTTAACTTTAACGAGCCACTATACGTAATGTCGCGCATAGATGTTTATGTTTAACTGTAAACGTGGTATTTGCATTAAATATACAAACTAAAGACCGGTCTAAACAATAAGCATTATTGTAGATTTACAACGAAGCTGGAATGGAGACATCGAATTCTCTGGCTTCCTTCATACATGCTTGGCTTCGTTCATGCGCTTTGGAATTCTAGTGAGCAAATAAGCTTGAAATCTCTCAATGAAAACAGTCAAAAAACATCCGAGCGACATTGCACATACATTCTATCAATTATATACTTCACAATGCCACATTTACTTCAATTTAGACGTTATGGCGCTTGCATAGTGTTCAATGTTAGTTGTCCGCTATGGCATCGTAGCTCTGGTATCTCGCGGCGTTGTAGTCGGATCGCGGTTACCTTGTAACTAACCAAAAAGACGGCGCAATTCGTAGCGTGCGCCGAGTTTTGGTTCGTAATTTTTTTGGCACGATTGTGACTCTATATGTATTGTATCTTGATGCTTGTAACATATAATATTTAATTATTTCCCAAGGGAAAACTATTTTCTCAACCACATACGAAACCCTATTTGCTATAGCAATGCCGTTCTTTCAATATTTATAAATTAAACAAGTACAAATAGAACCTTTAAAAACCCATAAACGAGTTGATAATCTGCAAACAGCTGAACAGATTTTCTCGAATCATAGCTAAGAACACTCTCGATCAAGTTACCCGTACGAAGCGCGTTGATTCCACTTTTATTGTGCGAACTGCCAGTCTGTGGAATGCGCCACTTGAATGGGTGTTCCTCGATGGTTACAATCTGGGTGTCTTCAAATCAAGATTGAATCGCATTCTTCTAGGCAAGCATGCTCCATCGTATACTGCATCATCGCTTAACATCAGGCGAGTTGGCGGTCAAACGCAAGCCTATATTTGAATTTAAAAAAAACTTTCAAATAAAAATAAACTTAATCAAAATCGGTTTAGCCGTTTGGTAGCTACGATGGCACATACACACAGATACATTTTTGTATTTGTATTCATCCTGAAATCATGATAAATAAGAAGAAAGGGACCGTCCATTAATCACGTGAGGCTTGTAAAGGGGGAAGGGGGTTTAGCAAAAATCACGAAATATCATAAACAATGGTCTTAAACCTTACCAAGGGGGAGGGATAAAAAAATGCAAAAAAGAACATCACGTAATTAATGGACGGCCCCAAGGGTTGAAAGTATCTTTTACCTGTAGCTGTGCGACCTTGACACCAGTGGCGAGAGCCTTTCCACGTGGCGCCTCGCTTCACGTGCTTGTATTCCGACAGATACCTGCGAAGAAAATACAAATACATATAAAAAAATATACACGCAATAAACCGGCCAAGTGCGAGTCAGGCTCGCGCACTGAGGGTTCCGTACCACCACATAATACAAAAAGATGTCCAAAAAGACCACATCACGCCCAGGCGGTCGCCCATCCAAGTACTGACCGCGCCAGACGTTGCTTAACTTTGGTGAATATAAAATTGTCGCTGGCTCGCACTTGGTCAGTATTTTTTTTTTGTTTAACTTTTGTGTGTGTCCTATTATAATCATGCCAAGTTTGACACTTGTATTACCGTTTTTACACTAGAGCAAATACAAAATACCTTCAAAAAACGTCGGTTATATGGGAACCCTCTTGCCGTTACATTACTTATTCTGTGAAAATTTCAACTGGCTATCTATTACGTTTCGAAAGATATAACCGTTAAAAGGTAGGACGGACTGTCAGACGGACAGACAGCGTAGGCTTAGTAATAGGGTCCTGTTTACACTCTTTGGGTACGGAACCCGAAAAAGTACAACTGAAAGACAAACTAGCTATCTTCGTAATTCAATAATAGTACATTAGTGTAGCGGCCGGCAACAGAGACATTTATGGAAGAATGTGAAAATGTGGGCAAAACATACATAGTCCATATAAAAGTTCAATTGCGGCCAAGGCTTGTATTTTACTTTTGTCAAACATTGCGAGGATATTCACGGGAAAATAAACAAACATATTTATCACTATTCGTATTTTCCGCGGCTTCACTCGCGTTGTGAACTAAACATCCTATATACGGCCTATATCACTCAAGGATAGTTTAGCTTTCTATCAGTTAAAGAATTTTGGGAATCAGTTCAGTAATTCCAGAGCTTACCTCCTAAAACACACAAATCTATAATCTGTACCTCTTCATTATATTAGTGTAAATATTATGTTATTATACAAGTACAAATATGTTTGTTTTTAAAGCCGCGATAAAGGAGCTGATAATCTTTAAACGGCTGAACATAATTATTTTCTTGAATCATAGCCTATTTTTTTTTATTGTCGGGGTGAAAATCTTGCATTGGGGTTCAGTCAGGTTGTTTGGGATTATACCCACTAAAACTCTCGCGGTGACTAGCCTTAGTGCTTGACATGAGGGCTCCGGGATCTCCAGAGAAACACACCGGAGCCCTTAGCACTGCGCTGCGGCAGACAACGTTGCCTAGCGACCAAATGTTACATTGTCGACCATGTTGGGGAGTATACCTTGTGATCTAACTTCGCCTAACAGACAGTTCAACTAATATTACCTAAATGCAAGTAAAAAGACCTTGGAGGCTCTACAATGTGCCCTTAGACAGAACAAGTTTTGAACGTAACTAAGCGAAGAGATAATGGGAGTAGCTTTTGAGTCGAACATTTTCGGAGCATAGTTATTCAAACATTACAAACATTACTAGGAGATATTTGGCAGCAAGCTGCTTGTTACGGATGCTGAGTTTTGGCAGCATTTTAGGTCCGACTACGTGGAGCAGTTGCTTCAAGTTAGCGGTTTAAAGGATTTTCGCATTTGTGTAAATGAAATTATAGTTTTGAAATTACTAAATATTAACAGAAACCACTATGCATTGCTGAAAGTTTTTTTTTTTACCCCGACGTATAGGCAGGGCTGTTAGAAGTTTGTAGCCTGTGTGTGCCATCGTAGCTTGTGATTTGAATGCAGTTTATTTATTTAGATGAATGCTGGTTTTATTGTAGTGGTTACTAGCTATGTTTGATGTATGTCTTAGAATATTAACCAACTGTGCAGCTAGTTAATATTCAGACGTGCTATTTACCCCCATATTTCGTAATTTTCAGAGCGATGGTGGCAGGGCGGTAGCACGTGCACTTTGCAATCTGACGGCACCTGGTTCGATCCTCGGCCCAGCACCAATGATTTATTTATTACTTAAATAAATTATGTGCAGTTTCGATCCCTTCGCTCAACAACGGCGAAGGAAAACCTTGTGAGGAAACCGGTATGTGCAATAACCTCAAAAGTTCAAAGACATGACATTCACCAACATGCACTGGGTCAACATGGTGGATTAGAGCCCATCGTCTATCTCTGAGAGAAGGCATGTGTCCTAGCAGTGGGAACAAGATAAGCTGACAATGATGATGAACGTAATTTTCGGGACAAACAGTACCCTAAGTCTGTCCTACTTACATCAAGATTGGTTTAGTTGTTTAGTTGTAAAACTGTAATAAACAGACAGAGCGACCCAAACAGAGAGAGAGAGAGAGAGAGAGAGAGAGTTCTTGTCGCTTTTATAATACCTCGTGGTGCTATTAAGAAATGTCGCGTCCAGATAGAGTTATTGTCGCTTTTTAACCGACTTAAGGAGAATGTTCAACTCGGAAAATTATTTGTTTATTTGAAAGGATATACCTTCAGATTGGTCCCATAGAAATCGGGTTAGTAGTTTGGTTTTTAAATCAAAATAAATGGAAAATTCGGTTACTTGGATAACATTAATATTGTCATCCAAGTAAACGAAATTGCGTATTTCAATAATATTGAAGTCGGTTTTATAAATTGATATTTATATAACAGTGTTATTATAACAGTGAAAGAGAGTCATTGTCGCTTTTATAAAATCAAGTGAAGTGTTCAAAAGAAATCACGAGCCTATCTCAAATGCGAAAACTATGCAAATTTTAAACGTGATTCCTAAAACAAACCTTGGGAAACTCTGCCTCATATATTCATCACTCAACAAACCTATTAACATAACGTCACACGGCTGATTGATTACATTCCACTATCACAAATTATACTAACTCGATCATAATTATACTGTAGGCTGGCTTTTAGCGGAATTATAATTTTAAAACGCGCTGCTTTAAACTAGTTTTGGTCTGATGAGAATCGCTAGATATGAAGTGATTTATTCATCTAGATAGATTTAAGAATCTTACTCTATATCCTACTAGTGTGGTAGAGCTATATAAAGAGCCATGCTCGGCGTTCCTCTGAGGGACCGTCTCCAGAACGAAGTAATTGTCAAAGTCACCGACATAGCTCAGCGCTTCAGCAAGCATCAGTGGGCCAGTGATATATGTCGCAAACTGATACTCGTTGGGATTGACATGTTCCAGAATGGAGACCATGAATCGGCAAACGTGGTGTAGGACACCCCGAGACACGATGGAATGACTTAAGTGAGTAGTGAATGAAAGCAAAAAGCCGAAAATTGGAATGAGCGAATGAGAGAATGAGTGAGTGGTGATGAGCGTGCCTTGAGAGAGGCCTGTCCAGCAGTGGACTAAGATGGACTATTTATAAGTATCATATCCTCCTCATTAAATAAATTGTATGCAACCATCTGTAGTTTTTTTTTCAAATTTTCCAGTTTCCAGTTTACGTATTCTATTGTTCAATCAACTGTATAATTCTGTGATTATTTACTGCACTGTCAATACAAAGATAGTCAATATGTCCAAGCAAAGCAGAGTCCGAAAGAATAGTAAGTAATCTGAAACGAGTAGTCATTGCCTAAACATAATGATCAACTTTGACCATGATATTATAATTCTATAAACCAGTGATTTATCTTGTCCACAAACAATAACCTGATTCTGAGTATTTATCTACGTACTTATACTTATCAGCAAAATGTTTTTCCCAGCCTAGACGTCAAACAGACTGGCTTAAGTAAACATGTTTTTATATTTTTCCATTTTCTAGCCCACATCCCCAACTGCACGTCAACCCTTATTTGGAATAAGGGTCGTATAAGGGTGCTTTTTACAAGTTATCACGAGAAAAATATTCTTTATAGAGGGAATTTTTTATTTGCCAAAAATATCAAATTTCATATTTCGTTTGAGTGGCAAAACACGGTCAAGTTGTGCTGAACGTCTGACGTATTTATTTTATTCTCAGTGTTGAATGTAACAGATTTTTGTACATTGAAATGTTGCGCGTTGCATATGAAAATTATGCTTATATAACGATCTCCCTGTGCGAATACGCGTGTGTAAGATTTCGAGAGGAAAATCGTATGCAGATTAATGTGACTGCAATATGAGTCATATTTTCACTATAACCGCAACAACATGGGGGTGGAGGAAACCAGCCAAGTCTCACTAAATCCGATGAGAGGTCAATGACATTACTAGATTTTTTTGTTATTCACACAGCACTAGTAAAATCAGGCGTATATGCATCGTAAAAATCAAATGATACACGGGATTCATCAAATCCCCTAAGTCCTGATAAGTTAGATAATGACGTTCAAGAAGGTAGAAACTTCATTCGGGGCATCAACTTTAACCGTTATAGCTATAACGGTTAAAGTTGTTAGATGTAAAGTTAATAGATGTTAGAAATGTCTTCAATATCCTTGAAATGCCTTCTTACATCGTCTTCCTGTGATTAGGTTAAGTTAGTCGCCCCTGTTGTACTGAATAAAGTTTCCGTCCTATTTACTGCCTTCAACTGGTCTAAAAACTCTTACATCACTACCTCTCCACATAAGTATGAAGGAATGAAAGTTTTAAGGTAGACTTCCGTGCATTGCGGCCGACAACCGACGCCATACATTTTCATAGTGCGAGTATTGTCGCATCAGCCGCGATGCACGGAAGTCAACCTTTAGAACTAATTACAAGTTCTCTGACTGACCTGGACACAGGTTCCCGAAGCAGCGTGATGTAGAAGTACCGCCTGTGGACTGCGGAACCCTCATGCCTGTCCAGCTCTCCGCCGACGCAAGCCGTTAGCTCCGTGAAGTCAGCATGAAGACCACATCTGCGAACAACCGGAAAACATTGTGTTTTTAACTTTAGTTTTCTATTGTCGTTTATGTATGAGGCTTATAAATCTGTTTTCGGAAATAATTGTTGGACCGCACAGGTGGGCACAATGAATGCGGTCAAGTTCTAAAGGATCTACAGATGTCGTCTTATTTTCTCTACTAAGTTAATGAGATATGAACACAGTAACAGTGCTCATGCAGTTCATTTGATCCGTGTCGCAGTGTACGTATCCATTGCCATCTCAGATCAGACAAACAAGGGAGATATATGCCTTAGTACAATTATCGTTCTTGTTCAAATGATTGCTTGTTTCATAATTTTTTTACACTTTACGGCTAAACCGCCTAACGCAATTTTTTTAAATTACGTCTCACTTACAAATTTTTCACGCACACTACGAAACTTGTTGCGACACTAATGAACTAACTTAAGTAATTGTCCACATGCATTAAAAAGAGCATCAAGGTCGTCTGCAGGGTGAGTTCGACTAAAGGCATCAAGCCTGATTTAGGCCAGGTGCGTTCGCACCCGCCACGCCACCTTGCCATATCGCCCTTGATTGTTTGATGTGAGATTGCCATAGCGATACATTTTAGTCACAAAAAACGTTGGTTGAATGTGTAGCTGGGGAAGTCGTGCTTCAATGCTTTTTTGTCCCGGTTCTGGGTCAGTTTCGAGGAACCATGCATGCAAACTTAACTAGAGAACAGGTTAAGCAAGCAACGAGGGTCGAACACAAAACGGTACTCGCGTTGCACCCGCGGGCTGTCGAGAGAAGAGTGCGGCTCCGTTCAGAGGTCAACCATAAATCCCCCGATCGCGCCAGTTTTATCCAAACTCCAATCGCAGTTTTGGCACACCGCCTGCAGGGGGGCGTATTCCTTTTTTGTTACAAGGAGCTCCGAGTCACCTTGTTTATGTATGCACAGTGAGAGCTCTAGACTCAGATTAGAATTTCAAAGCCAGCTAGGAGTGTGCTTTACGAAATTATTACACAATTGTTTGGAAAGTAAAGCTTTTTCTAGCGCATAGCGAGCGACGTGCGCTAGGCAAAATCTAGAGCACACACAAAGCCATCTCCCGAGAGGTGCTCGACTATTTTTCTTTATATTTGCAATAAAGTTTTCCCCAAGTAGAAAGTGCACGCCACATATTCCGAGATGGTACAAAATAAATCTCCAGCGAGACAGAAAACAAACTGTTTACCGAAGAGTGAAACTCAGCGTGAAGCGAAGTATGAAGTCACAGATATGCCAGGCTCATTCCCTAAACTCACTCAATCGAACCTGATTGGAAAGAGCTAAAAGCACGGTTCAATTCATCATACGACAATCTAATACAAATCTACTCGTAATGTGTAAACGGCTAATGGAGATGCAACTCTAGCGATGCATAAATCAGTAGGATTAATAACGACAATAACCGTAAATTTAGTGTTGTTGGCACGCGCCGCTGTAGCGCGATATTGGAGGCCTAATCGATATTAGCTCGGCGCCGAATATACATACGAGTACTAGTAATTGACATTTAAACGATCTGCGCGCGAGTATGCTGATTATGACTATCATGCGAGGTATCTGATACGCTCGCGGCGCGGCGCTGCCCACGGGCGCGCAGGCGCATCGCCGTGCTAGGATTGTCCGCGTGTTTACCATACACATACTAATAAAAAGGAGTTAAGTTCCATGTAGACAGCACGGCGCGCCGCGGCGAGACGCCTGGTTTTATAGCAAACGTGCGTTTAATCTAGATACGCTTTATAACAGCGAGCGCAGCGGCTGGCATCCAGCCTAAACGCTCCTGAACCAATTACATTTTATTGCCCGCAATTAATACTTTATTATTCTAATTTCTGAGCTGGAACGAGCCTCGAACAAAATGTTGCGAATAAATTCCGACAAACATTATTTCCGCGCGGCCGACATAATACAATCGAAATAAGGCTCGATTGGAATTTTATTTTAATGTTGTAGCATATTTATTCAAATGCGGTAGATCTGCGGCAACAATACGGGCCATCTGGTTTATAGCCATTGGCGCGGTTAATAGACGACTCCATAAATTATGACAAGTCCGACGACAACGTGGGTTTTTTCTGGCTGGAAGCCACAACTTGTCTAGCACCATTTGGACTATTTTTGCAAACATTATTTTAGCCTCCGAAAAGAAACGTGTGGGAAGAATATTATTAACAGAGAAATAAAACGCCAAATACGATAAAATGGTGAAGCGATCGAGACGACGCCATAATTCTACAAACTGAAATAAAAAGCTTTCCTATCGTAGTATCAAGCCTGAAAAGCCGTTGACAAATGTATCTGTCCATTACTGAATGGAATGTCGTGAATGCAGGCGATGATAACAGCTCTGGTGGCCGAAGGACGCTCCAGTGCTGTTGGCAGCACGCCATTTCCCGTATACTTATTGTGACCGAGTGATCACGAAGCTGCTCTGTTCCACATGTCTGTCCACTGACAGACTAGCGACATTCCACATTCCAACTTACACAAAATTCACAAAAGTCCATTAGAGTCCGGAATGTACGTACAAGCGATGATAACGCCCCTGGTGCTCGAAGGGCGCTCCCGAACTTGTTGGCAGCACGCCACTTCCCGTGTTGTGACCGAACAAACATGAGCCGCGAAACGACGACTCCTCTGTTCTCACTCAACGAACAAGGTTCATTCACCGGCAGACAGACCTAGCAACTAACGCACACTACGTTCCACACAACACTAAATTGGCTAACATTAATAAACGGCATTATGTCATTTGCAGAAAGAATTACGAGCAACCACGAATGTCACAGTAACAGGAATTTAATAAAAAAAACTACTTTATCAGAACTTTTATTTCGACCATTAATTAACTACAGAACAACGGGAAGCAAAACGTGGAAAATGAAAGATGAGATGGCGGCCCTATGGCCGTTGATTAAACATATTTAATTACTAGAACGGTTATCATAATCATGACGCATATTTGTAGTAGATGAGTATCAAGTTTAATGCGGGCGGGCACTCAATCCCTATTTAATTCATATACCAATTATGGTGAAACACTCAAACACCCCACATTACGTGAAATTAAATAAGAACGGTCATTATAATACATAAGTAGATGTTTATTTAACAAAAACGCGATGGAGGCGATGATCGATCGATAGGTGTCAGCCGGGCGGATCCACGATAGAATATATATCCTTGGCAATTTGTTAAAAGGTCTTCTTTTACTAATATTTCTTCCTAACGACTCTCGACATTCGCCGAAGCTGCTGACGAGGCTATTACTTTAAGGTGACATAATAATAGAGCTGGGTCGGCAGGTGTCAGACGTTTCTGGTTCGTCGACGAGCAATTTTCTTCAAAATACGCTGACCTAGCAGAATTTTAAGGCATGGTAGTAACTTCCTCCAATCTCGCATTTCATGTATGAGCATAAAAAGCGTCATACAAAATCATCGCGACCTCGGCTCCATGATCACGACCCAATTATGGTATTTTAGACTAAAGCGTTCGCATCCCCAACTCCCGCAAACCTTAATGAGATTTGCTTCCGTAAAGACAAAGCTGGTAAAAAGCAAAGCGAGCGCGGCTACAAAAGCGACGTCACTTGTTTTTCAATTTTGCACACGCGTGCCGGATTGTGAAAGAAAACCGCCAACTTTATTTTTCAATTTCTTTTTTTCCGTGCCTAGTGTAAAAACTAAAATTGTTCCGTTTTCACGCTTCCGTCGCAGTTCCGTGCACAAGTTCAGTCGAAACTCTCGGGCGTATGCTTTACCTACTTTCAGGAGTTGTTACGCGGGTGGTCTATTTCATAATAATGTGTTACGCTAGTGTTCCTTTGGGATAGAGTATTACGTCATGTCGAGGCAGGCGTTTGATAAGCGACGAGCCTAGAGATTTTTCTCACGGGTTTAGATTTCAGCTATCGTCATTATTTTAGCTATGCATGTTGTTGTCGTATCAATTGACAGAGATTACCCTGATCTGAGTCAGGACTATGAATTATTCAAATGTACGCAGCATGAGGTTCAAGTGTGTCTACAACGAACAAAGAAAATACAATTTTATTTTATTTTTAATTTATTTATGAAAACTTTTAGGTTTCTTTTTTTGCTTTGTTTTACGTTTTTAAATAAATTTCTTCGTAAAAAAGCTCCCAATGCTTACGACTATTATTCTAGAAAGGGTAATTTCGATTCAAAACTACTTAGGTAGGTATGTACTTTGTGGGGATGGGGATGTTGACACAGCTAAGATTACCATTTCAAAACCGAGGAATACCTTCGTAGGGTGCTGAAAATGTCTTTTCTTTTTTATCTTTTTCTTATCTTACTTTTTTCAGAAAAAAGCCTGATGTAGATAAAACCTGGTAAACAAATAAATTAATTCAGTTAAAACCCTATTTGATAAATCAATACAGTAGCGTCGATTCTATCATACTATTCACTAAACTAAACAAATATGACAGAACTAAAATTATATGCTTCTCGATTCATTTCGATATGCTAGAGAAGGATGGCAACAATTTGAGAGCTGTCAAATTTAGTTTAATTTACACAATGGTACAACAGAATCGACACCAGTGTGTACAATCTAGTAATAAATTATTTTTAAATGTATGGTCGTTTAGGTTACTTTAATGAATATAATAGGGAATGAAGAAGTTTATACAAATTTTCATCTCCTATTTAACTCCTTTAGGGGATGAATTTCCAAAAACGTTTATACTACAGCTGATTTTAATTTGTAAAGAGAAACATAAATAACAACTTGCACGTTTTAACTTCCAAAAAATTACGAACTTTTATATAAACTTTCATCCCCTATTTAACCTCCTTACGGAATGAGTTTTCAAATAACGATGATACAACTAACTTTTACTTATAAACAGAACTCAAAGTTGACAAATAAATAATTTGAATTTGAAAGTTTCACGTTTCTAACTTCAAAAATTACGAACTTCCATACAAACTTTGATCCCCTATTAAACCCCTTTAGGGGATAAATGTTTAAAAATCCTTTAATAGTGCTCATTTTCCTTTTAAACAATTTTGCGTTGTCTGTCTGCGTGTACGACAGAATGAATTTAAGATTTTTATTAAGTAGATACCTAATCTAACAATACGTATAATAGAGGAGATCCAATTTTAATAAGCTGCATGTAGCAAATCGGATTTATATTTACGGGTAGAAGACAGCTGACGGCTTTGTCCATTTCGAGAATTTAATCTTGTAATCCGCACAGTGAATAGCAGCGCTATTTTGTTCGAAACACAATTCAATTTAGTTACATACCTACTACACTGAAATATAAGAGTTTTGTATCTCTGATATGAGATTATGGCGTACAAGCGGCTGGAAAAAAGTGAACCTTTCCCAATTTACCGTAGGTTCCAAATTGTCCCGTCGCGCTTAGCCACCGCAGCCCGCCTCCGCTGACGCTCCAATAAAAAAATCACTAACGTACGATACTAATTATGTAGCACCGATTTCGAAGGCGGCCGAAGCGAAATGAGATACAATTTTGAATCTTATGTAAAAGGAGGAAAGGAGTTGCCTTTTCGATAGCATTTTGTATGCCTCGACGCCGCCTCATCGCAAGTCGCACATTCGTAGCACATCAGAAACTAAGGCGTCAGATTAAATTTAAATGGGTGACCGGGTCAAGCCCTTAACTAAGCGTTTCTTTGTTTCAGAGTGTTCTAGAAGAAACGCGGCTGCATCTGATAAAATAAATAAATAAAATAAATAATTCGGGACATTTTTCACACACGGTCATCTTTTCACACAAGGGATTGCTATACTGAAGACTGTAAATAGTTAGAAAATTGACACAGTGACCTTGGCCCATAAGAAACGATAGCAGTTTGACATCGCAATAATTTAAACAAAGTGTTTTGAATTACTATTATTTTGTGGGATAAGAATAAAAGAATGTCGAAAATGTATGTCACGTGCCAACTTTAAGCGCATAATACGTTACAATTAATGGTATTCGATATTTTAAAGACACCACATAAGTTAATGAGGTGCTCATAAAATAAGAGAGCAGTTAAAATAACTATTTCAACAAAAGAAACAGTTTTATAACCGGAACGTTAAATATAAAACGGAATAATACGAAATAGGAAAAGAACTATGTTTCCTAGGATAAAAATACTGGACTATGACTTTTCTAGGAAATGTGTGTGTATGATGAAAGCAGGCGTTCAAAAAAGTCATGACAATGAATTGGTAGGCAACTTAAGAAAATTTGGTCATTTTACAAGGTTTCTCTACAGCTGTTTGTATATTCTGCCAAATTATATGAAATCAGAAAAATTCTAAGAATCAGTATATATCAGACGGGTAGTAAAATAACTTACTACACACAGTAAAATAATTTGCTTCCGTATATTTAGTAAACAACTTGCTACTTGAACATTTGAGTTTGTTCCATATCTGGTTGTTAATATCTATTTAAAACTATATATGTATGTATATCAGTCTCTGGCAGCCATATCACGAGCTTTGCTTAATTTGGGGTCAGATGAACGTGTGTGCAAAAATGTCCCGAATATTTATTTATTACTACCACAGAAGACTGAAAAAAATATTGAATTTTTCTGTGAATTTTCTATACAAGTACAGAAAATTCACTCCGCAAAATCGTTTAAATAAGTAGCGACTCTTGCTACTACACAATAAAGTGCAATTCAAAACGTGCGAGCGCTAACTAGCTAAGTATATTAAGGCGCGGTACAATCGTGAAATTAACCAAAAGAAGTGTTTTTAAACGCTTAGTGCAACGTGACGAAATTGATTGATAAGATTTAAAAAAATACTACATGTAGAAAAAAACACCTCTTAATAATCTTAACCGAATAACATTTCGATAAATTATCTGGATTCTTTAAATAAAAATTACAATTTGCTAGCATAACAAAAATGCTAACTTAGCTTTGCTTACAACTTGTTAGCTTGCTAAAAAAATTGCTAGCATAGCAATAACAAAAAATAGCTTTTGAAATGAAGTACTCTCAGCTGAAGTATTTTCAGCGACAACAATATAATTTTTTGTACTGATTGTGTAGCCAGACTAGTGATTTTAAACATTAACCAGTTAATTGTTAAAATAATTTTTTATATTTCGATGTATTAAATAAAAACCCTCAAAATGACATAAACACAAGCCCAAAGTCATCATCATCATCAAATATGATGATATACGATTTTCGACTTTTAACAAAGCCGCTTTAGATAGGAAATAGATAATAGCGTAAGCGAATAAAAACATAATTTGATATCGTGATCAGACCGCGCCTTACCTTAGAAGTTGTCTTTCTATCGCGTAACTCTTGTCGCGTTATTTCTGTGTATCGCGCGGCAGGTCCGACAAGTCGGCTACTTGTAGCTTCATACCTAAAGTGCGGAGTGTACCAGCTCTGCTATACTACTGTGAATGTGTTTGCGTGTACTACGTGATAAATAGGGGTCGAGATAGGGTATAAAAAAAATCATTTAAAAAAAATAATGCTTAAGTATGTTTAAATGCCGTAATGAGATGTGAACTGATCTGGAAAGATCTCATCTAGGTCCATTATAAGAGTAGGTCATAATCACTGGCATAGATTACGAACCAGTTTCAACGTAGCCTGTGCAGGCTAATTTGAAAGCCGTAAAGGATTCCGCCGTCCCTCGGACGTATTAGCACGGTTTCTACACGGGAAGGAAATTACGCCTCTTTCGCTCCGACCCTTTTTCCTTTTAATGAAAACCTTCGTTGTGGTAATCCTCGTCGGATTACTACTGTTGAGAGCCTAATTACCGAGGCTTTGATGTTCACTTGTTCTTATGATGGTGGTTTTTTTATTATTTTTTTAGTGGTTGGCAGGCTAGGCGTTTGACCACGCCTTAAGTGACGGGGTCATCGAAGATGGTAAATTAACTAGGCTAACGGACAGCTAAATGATTTTTTTAAAATAACGGGTTTAGTTAAACCTAGTAATAAAGGTAATACATAGGTAAACTGGCAAAAAATATTTAAATCAGCTAACAAAGTTCTGAGATATAAAATAAATAAATAAAATCATTTATTTCAGGCACTTCAGTAAATGACCCATAAGATACAAACTAACAATGCAAATAGAATAAAAATATACAACGCTGTAAAGAGGCGCTCGTCTACTTATACCTAAGTGTAAATCTAAAATCTAAGAAGCACAATAGTGCTGGGTAATTTTTGTTGGCGTCCATGTGAATCGAGACCCAATGTTTTTAAACATTGGGCTCCTTAAATCGTAAGAGACAGCCTCGAGTATCTTGTTGGTGGAACGACGCAGGCGATGACAGAATGAAGCCACCCTGGTTCTGATTACGGCATCAATGAGATCCATGTTACGGCGAAGAAGTCGGGAACCCCTGCCTCAGCGAACATGCTCGATGCACTGCAGTAGCGCGGTAGCTTCATAAGAGCCCGGAATGCGTCATTATACCGGACTCTTATGGTGTTTATAAGAGTTTAAACTTTTTGGTCGGCTTAGGAAAGGATGCTGTGACCCTTTCCTGCAAAGTGAGTGTCGGTATGGAGGGCGCTCTCTGTCTAGCATAACATTAAAATGCTTGTATCTTCCTTAATTTTGAACACATTTTAATTTTGTTTTAGATGATCGACTATTTTATAAGACAATAAAAACTATCACTCGGATAGCCTATTGTTTCTCCATGTCTATACAAAATTACAAAATGTATCAACGGGTCCAGTGGACCAATTCAATATGCATTCCTTCTGATCCCGCGGGATCGGTTCGAGCGGGTCCAGTTGACGTAAGAACCATTGTATCGTACCGGTAGACACTATGGCGACAGTTTCAACCTTAGTGTGGTAGCTAGCCAGCCAACTATTAGAAAGTAGTTTACCGCGTTTCCTCACGATGTTTTTCTTCACCGGCTCGTTCAAGCTCGTTGTTGGGATTTGAACCGACGCTTGCGGCGTCGAAGTAAAACCAACCACTGAGCCATCATCGCCACATTGCTACGCATTTAACGAAAAACTGAGAATTAATCACAGGTCTCGAATAGGGTAGATGCCGCGTGCGCGTCAAATTTTATGAAAACCCAGCGTGCACCATTTTTGTACATCACGCGTCATTTAATGGTAGTTTAACTGCATTCGCACGGCCAAGGCTTTTTAACAGTAAGTAGAGAAAACATCTTGGCAGTAGTTCTTTTAGCTCCACTGAAGGAACTGCAGGAACATAAAAGGCTCAGTAGTTCCTTCAAAGGAACTGCTAACCATAGAGAACAAACCATTTTTACAGGTTACTATGGCGCAATTTATCAATTTTGTATACGTCTGACGTATACTATACAGACAAAACGGAAATCGAAATTAATTATAAGTTGGATCATCGATCCAATTACATAAGCGCGGCATCTAACGTAAAAAAAATCTGTTAAATGTATGTTGTTTTAATTAAACTAAATACAAAAAATGTGACATAAATCTATATAAATTAGCAATTATTTATGTTAATAAAGTTACTATATTTTAGCACGATAGGTATAACCAGACGACGTAATTTTTATTTTAAAATATCATATCCGCGTATTTTTTTGTTTTCGAGTTTTGTTACTACATGGCTCAGGAAAATATAAACTGCTTGTTATGATGTTAAGAGCGATTTAGCTACAAAATCATTCGCGAAAATATCCTAAGAAATCGTTATTGTTTCGGAAAGTATGAAAAAATTTAGGAATATTCCATGTAAATATTTGCAGTAATAACGTTATAATAGCCAATGAAATAGAGTTTTTTTATTATACGTTTAACTAACGCCAAAAACGGTAACAAAGAAAAATGAGAAAAACAAGACAGTTACTATAAGGTCAATGAAATGAAACGGCACCCGATATTGGAAGAGGATATTATTTACAGAATTGAGGCGTATTTCTCCTCGGGTCGATAAGCAGTATCTGAGGGAAACGCTCTAGCATTATCCGGAATGATCCGGATTATACCGGATGATGCGGATAAGGTGCCCGCTGGTGCCGAATCGTTCACTCCTTTGAGTGCCGGCCCTCAACATTCAGCCGAGTTACTATTGAACCGACAGATAAAAATAACAACGAGAACGTTATTTGTTAACGGTTGGTTAATTCGTACAATAACTAACAAAAGGCCGCACATAATTTCCAGCTTCATATTAAAATAATTCTGTCCACTTTCCGGCCGAATGTCACTTTATGATGGGATCATAAAACGTGGCGAAACACCCATAAATTGTTTTATAGGGCAAACACGCACCATCACAGATCTAGATGCTGCGTGCACGTCAAATTGTATGAAACTGCCGTGCATTTTTGTACCTACTATGACGTCACGAGAGTGGAGAGGAGGAGGAGGAGAGGAGAGAGTGGTGTTTAAAACCCATTCGCTCGGCCAGCTGTACAATATTAGTATCCTTTGACTGAATGAATAAATGTTTTTTTTTTTTTTTATAAACTAGTTTCGAAGTTTTTTTAGGGTTCCGTACCTCAAAAGGAAAAAACGGAACCCTTATAGGATCACTTCGTTGTCCGTCTGTCTGTCTGTCTGTCTGTCCGTCTGTCAAGACCCTTTTTCTCAAGAACGCGTAAAGGTTGCAAGTTGAAATTTATACTAAATACTTGGGTCTACGGTTTCTTTCGGCTGTAAAAAAATAAAAGTTGTAAGTCAACGCAATCAAAAGATATGAACGTTTATGTCGCATATTTTGCGATTTCACAGGGGAACCAAAACCTATAGGGTACTTCCCGTTGACCTAGAATCATGAAATTTGGCAAAAAGCAAGGTCTCATAGCACATATATAGGAATAAATCCGAAAGTTAGAAATATGAAGGTATATCATTTAAAAATTATTATTTTGCTATTACAAACTTACATTTTGTAGTTGGAATGTATGGAAGAACCTTATTGTCAACTACAAACTTAAGTTTGTCTTTCAATATTTTAACTTCAGTTAGTTTTTTTTTTGGTCTCGCGCTCTTAGGGATCCTTTATGTCGTATATTTTTCGATATCACAGGGGAATCAAAACCTATAGGGTACTTCCCGTTGACCTAGAATCATGAAATTTGGCAAAAAGCAAGGTCTCATAGCACATATAATTATAGGAATACATCCGAAAGTTAGAAATATGAAGGTATATCATTTAAAAATTATTATTTTGCTATTACAAACTTACATTTTGTAGTTGGAATGTATGGAAGAACCTTATTGTCAACTACAAACTTAAGTTTGTCTTTCAATATTTTAACTTCAGTTAGTTTTTGTTTTGGTCTCGCGCTCTTAGGGTTCCTTTATGTCGTATATTTTGCGATTTCACAGGGGAATCAAAACCTATAGGGTACTTCCCGTTGACCTAGAATCATGAAATTTGGCAAGAGGCAAGGTCTCATAGTACATATATAGGAATAAATCCGAAAGTTATAAATTTGAAGGTATTTAAAAATAAATTATTTTGCTATTACAAACTTACATTTTGTAGTTGGGATGTATGGAAGAACCTTATTGTCAACTACAAACTTCAAAGTTGTCTTCCCAGAGACTGTGGGATCGGCCGATCTGCGAACTAGCATGGAAATCGCTACTAGATACGTGTCCTAGTATTGCAGATCGCGCTCGTATTCTTGCTGTCTCTGTTTGGGAATCGGGACTTTGGTTGCAAGCCATGCCCTCTTTTAACACAGGTAGCCTTTTAGATCCAACCGCATTTCGTCTAGCTGTCAGCTTACGCTTGGGTGCAAGGTGCTGTGAGGCCCATCGCTGTCAGTGTGGTACTGCTGTTGACCAGCTCGGTCACCATGGTCTCTCTTGCTCGAGAAGCGCTGGTCGTATTGGCCGACACGCTAGCCTGAACGACATCATACGCAGGGCACTTTCCACCGCCAATTTCGCAGCTGTGCTCAAACCGTCTTGCGCGTGACGATGGAAAGAGGCCTGACGGTATGACACTTGTGCCCTGGAAGTTGGGGCGGCCCCTTGTATGGGACGCAACTTGTGTCGATACTTTGGCGCCGTCACATCTTCCTGAGACACAGGGTAGGGCTGGCGCGGCTGCTAATTCGGCAGAGCAGCACAAGCGTCGCAAATATGCTAACCTCGGCAGTGGTTACATATTTGAGGCGTTTGGGGTCGAGACATTGGGCCCTTGGGGACCGGGAGCTCACCTCATTTTCAAAAATCTTTCAGAGCGCCTGGTTAATGCGACGCGTGACCAAAATGCTGGCGTGTTTCTGGCTCAACGCATTAGCATTGCCATTCAACGTGGTAATGCTGCCAGCATGTTGGGTACGCTGCCAACTGGTAGTGGGCTTGAGCATTTGGATTGTCTTTAGACCTTCAACGGTCTATGGGCAGTCTAACTGTATTTGTAGTGTTAGTTTTAGCTTGTATTTTGTTTAGTTATTAAAGGCACTTGCCCAGTAAAAAAAAACTACAAACTTAAGTTTGTCTTTCAATATTTTAACTTCAGTTAGTTTTTTTTTGGTCTCGCGCTCTGAGGGTTCCGTCTAACGGAACCCTCAGAGCACGAGTCCTACTCGTACTTGTCCGGTTTTTCAGTTTACTATGGTGCATTTTGAAACTTGTATTGACCTCTGACTTGCTACTGCTATCGCACTAAATTGTGCGGAGTGCTAGTTGGAGCATTGATCGAATTTAAGACAGGCCACGGACACGCAAAGTAGGTGATATTACGGTGTCTATCTTGATAAAGGCCTGTACGCACCACGTATCAAGCGAGCGTTTTGAGTGAAACAGGCGGCGGCGGTTGCGAAGTTTACGCGCTTCCTAACAGATAATAAACAACTTTGTGCCACGTCTGGCGCTCGAAAAATTGTTAATCTTATTGTGGATGCGTGCTTACGAGTGTTACGCATACCTGTCGATGGAGAGAACCAAAATACTTCGTTGGAAGTGTGCGCGTGTATTTCTGTCGGCCCGTTCCCGCTGCCACACTATCTAATGCATCTTGGAGCGTCTAAAACTAATCGCTCGAGCATCGTTGAGTGTAAGTTCATTAACAGTTCTCACTTATGTTAACCGTTTGTAGTTAATTCTGTAGTCATAATCAGCCTTTTAACAATCCAGCCGGACTTTTAGCCTACCCCCGAAAGGGTGATTGGGCCATATCCACCACGCTGGCCCAGTTGCGGGTTTGTGGATTCACATACGCCATTGAATTTCTTCTCCGTACGTATGCAAGTTTCCTCACGATGTTTTCCGTCACCGAAAAGACAGTGGTATGAAAATCCGTACATAAGCTCCAAAGAGCTCATTGGAACGGGCCCGGGGTTTGATCCTGCGACCTGACACTTTCAAGTCTAGCGGTCTCCCAAATAGGCTACCACGGCTAATTCTGCAGTAAGAACGACGAATTTTAGTCAAACTATAATGTCAAGCGCAAGCCTATTATATAAAAAAAAAATTTTTTTTGTACTTACTTGATGACCTACTTAACCGAAACGGAAAAATGGGTGTGAGTAATACCTGAAGTAGAGGCCTAGGGCACAGTTTTCCAATTCCACTGTTGTATGCAATCATAGCAAAAATTTTATAAATTGCGTTACAGAAACCCAATTTCAAAAATACCTACGTCTTTGGGACCATCTCAGTTTTGATGCATGTCTATAACTAGGCCTTTCCGTATATTATCAGTATTACTTAAATCTACTTTGGATATAATTAATAGATCACATGATCCCACAATTCGAGATCAATTCCGCTAGTCCACTTTGATGTTTCCGAGAGACGATTCCACTGCGTGCTCAAACAGAGCGTTAATTAATACCTTCTAATCAGTGTCGGGCTGCGGCAGCATCTAGATTTAATTACATAAAGCCGAGCCAATTACCTAGATCGGATCCATTGTCGGGTTATTGCAAATGCTGCGGAAGCGCGCGTCGGCCTGCCATGTGACGGAATAACAGCAACACACTGTCGTGCTGAATAGTGCTGTTCCGCGTGTTAATACCACATAATATGATTTTTGGAATGATAACTTCTTTAGCCGCGTTGAGCGATTTTTGATACGTGCAAAACCCTACAGGTTCGCGCGAACGCGTTGTTTTTTGATAGAGTCAGTAAATGAAAAAGCATCTATTCTTCAAACTTGCAGGTAAAATATTACATGCTTACTCGCACTATCTCAAAAATTTCAATAGGTAAGGTTCGAGTACACACACGTGAAAAAGAAAAGTTTTTTGTATGCTATCGTTCAAAATAATACCTGGAAGATGTTTAACGGAATGCTAATATTGTGCGATAGGCGGAAGATACAGTTACTCTTGCTGTATAACTTCTTACGAGCACTAATGTAGATATCGTTTAAATTTCGGCAACCAGCGCGAATACGGCGTGAGAGAACAATGCACAACACTGGCTTTGCGTGACTGACGAGTAGCCCCACACTGCAATTGAACAATTATGTAGTCTACACAGTTATACGTAACGACAAAGGTCACGTTTCCTTTTTATAATGAATTCATTAAAACTTGAATGCTCGATATATCAACACACTAATATGAACAGAAAAATTTACAATATTTATTGCGATGCGAACCGATCACGCAACCCGCAGTTCTATACTGTAACATTAGAACAGTATTTTATTTTTATAGTTTCCCATAAACAATGTTACCAGTGCGCTTTCTAATTGCATTCAACAGATGGAACAAAATGCATGAGGCATTTAAAGGTGTAGCATATAGGCGATAATTTGTGAGAAGTTAGATATGGAAACATTTATATGCGGGCGCCGATCGAAGCGGGGGCTACCGAGAAGGCCTTATGAGTTTTTTCGACATCCTCGATTCAACGTGTTAAGTTGTCGAATGGAGATGGGAAAAAAGAAAAAATGTGGATGTTGGTGCATATGCGGACTGAATTTTGATCGGGCACGGGCGTGTGCCGGTTGCCTGGCCCAGCGTGCGACTCAAAGGGAAGGTACTGAATTACAATCGCATTGCATTCCTCGAAACAGCTTAGGGACCGTCCATTAATCACGTGAGCCTTGAGAAAGGGGGAGGGGGTTTATCAAAAATCACGAAATATCACAATCAATACACAAACAATAGTTGATTGAATCAGGCGTTACTTTGCGGAAGTCCATTTTTAATGCGATGATGTCCATTGTTTATTTATTTTTTGATGCGGAATTACACTAGAAATTCATATACACACACAAACAATAGTCTTAAACCAAGGGGGAGGGGGGGTTAAAAAATGCAAAAAAAAACATCACGTGATTAATGGACGGCCCCTTACGTTGAAATGCGAATAGCGTTAAAGGGAGGATCGATGTTTAATTGTTTAGTCTACAGGTTTCTTCATATTATGGCTTTTTATAGAGGCTATTTATTTGTCTCTATAACAGGCTATATTATTGATTTCTAGAATCTACAGGGTTACGCGGAAAGAGAAGAGAGAAAAGAGATCTATAGTATCCATTATTATGAAGTACTTTTAATATGGGACCAACCCTGAAATCGCGAAAAATATCAGCTGTTCCATACATTTTTCGAGTGTGAATGACAGTTTTCTATGGAACAGCTGATATTTTTTGCGATTCCATAGTTGCTTCCGTAATAAAACTTATTCATAATTATGGGTACTTAGGTACCTTGGCTTAGTACAACATTTCCGCGTAGTCAACAAAATACACATTTTCATTAAGAAATAGAACGCAAGCAAGCAAATTCTTATCTATTGTAACAGGTAAGCATAAAATTATTTTATTAGTCTGTAACATTCATCCCTTACACTTATTTCAACCAGAGTATAATTAATTCATCTGCGGAATACACCCCATTAAGTTGGTCTTAAGCCCTCAAAGTTATTAGCTTCAACAGAAATTACTTCACAAAACAAATCCCTAGGGGTTGTTTGTAAATTTTTAATTTTCTGCTTGTTGGGCAAGCATCAGAAACAGTGTTTACTGATATAAAAATCTTTTTAAATTGCGAAACGGGGATGGCGCAACGTTCCCTGTTATAATTGCAAGTACCTACACAGAGGGGGTTTTTTGCGCTGTTGAGGGTACTCGTTAATAGCTTTGATTGAGAAGTTCAAAGGCGAGGGATGTGGCCTCAGGTTGGACAATGGCGCGACGAGGCCGCAGGCGTGGTTCATTATTGCGACTCGTCGCGTCGTCTCCGGCGTCCCTTTGTCCGTTCGTCACGTGCCCGCCTCAATCAATAGCTGTTCAAATCGCGCGAAAGGGCTCCAAAGTCCATGTTTACTAAGTAACTCGGCTCAGACTCGACGCGAGATTGAGGAAATTATTCACTTCCTGCCGACTACGGACGAGGATCATCTCGCTTCTATAAATTGAAAGGGTTCTCAGGACTATTGTTGTCTAATAAATGCAAATTCCGGAGACATACTTTATGCCAAAATAATTTAACATTTTATAAGTAGGACTAGCGGTCCGCCCCAGTTTAGCATGGGTATAGATATAGCCTATGTCACCCGGGGGTAGTGTAGCTTCCCAACCGTGAATTAATTTTTCAAATCGGTTTGGTCGTTTCGGATCCTATTCAATGCAAAGAAACAAACAATCAAATCTTTCCTCTTTATAATATTAGTATAGATTATCATTTCAAATATGTACATATTTCCCAAAGCTCATTTTAAATACACGCGGTGGTGGATTTTCGCCGTGTAATAATAATCACGCATGCCTTGTCAGCTTCAAAAGCGGCAAAATCAACGCTTCGACTTATTTCCCAACGAGTAAAACACGACTTCCTCTGGAGGGCGACCTTCCTATCCCCAATGGAAAACTAAAACGTTCCGCCACCAAAGATCTGAAGCTCGACTGAAATGTGTTGACCTAAAATAGATAACTATTTGTACGGTCCAAATGAGAACCATTCTCAAGGGAACATCGTCATTGGAGGTAAAGAGAAATGCCGCTAGAAACCACGGGCTTTGAGACACGCGCGTGCTATGTATAAACAGTGAACAGATGTGCATGCAATTTGCACAGTTAACGTGTCATTGGCTTAATTGTGTATAATAAATTAAACCGACCAAGCGAAGGGACATACTATGTATATATATACACCCGTCCGTATCAGGCATAATGTATGTCTTATTTGCATGTTGTGCTACGATACGATTGCTCCCACAGTCGACAGCATATGGCCATAAGTGCTCAGCGACGGAAGTGAGACGCGTGACGTCTCCGCGCGTCTGAATGTACCCTTCGACGTGACCTGAGGGTCTAATACCCAATTGAGAACTCGCAATGCTCTACACAATACTCTAGACAAGACGTAGGAAGCGCTCCGAGAGTACGCCGCGATTGCTTATGCAGACGACCGTCCTTTTATCGAAATAACATTCTCTAAAATTAGCGCGACAACAATAAAAGCCCTTCACGTTTAGAATGCGTAATGTGATTGCCTGTCCAAATATTTACAGGAAACGGAGAACATAAGAATCATTTCAACTACGAGACGAGAACATCAACGACGTCTCAACGCCCGAGGAACAAAAACAACTTTTTAAATACTCGACGACCCTCGAGGATTGTTTGACTAATAATAGGAAGCGCATTATAAATAGAAAGGCATTAATTGAATGCTCGTAAAGCGAAGCGGATGACATAAATCTCACAAATGCTTACGGCTCTATGAACAATATTTGATCGGTGAAGTTATTAAAATACTGCTCCACCGATATTATAATTCGTTATCTCCAGATCGGTATGAATGAATTCTAATCAAAGGCATGAGGTAGCAATGTTACGTAACAGCTATACTCTGGAACTTTATCGATGAAAACATTAGATTGAATGCATTCCCAAAGATACGGGCCCGTTTTTTGTCTATAATAAAACTCATTCTAGTCCAATTAGTTCCGACAACAAAGTGAAATTCGATAATATCTTATCAACACCAATTAAACCTGTAATAATATTAAATCTGTCTTTGGAACGTTCCCCATTATGTAACTAGACACTGGCGGCGGCAGCATCCGAACCAATTAGTTTTACATACTATTACAAAGAGATACTGAAAAAACGTTTGATTATTTTGTCCTCGAAAGTAGGCGTGGAATATATTATGTTTGTAGATATTTCCACGGCTATTGGTAATTAATGATGGGAAGATGCGATATCTATGCAATACCTGTTTTTTCAATCGGCCCGTGGGAAAGCAATGTCGGTGCGCGAGGCCCAGATGCACGCCGATCGCATCTGCTACACAGAAGAACTTAATTTTAACTAGAGACCGGTCCGACCTGTCATTATCCCTCTTTATCGAATGCTAATGGGAGACAAAGCCGCGAGACGGCTCTTGTTGGCTTTACTGCATGTTTACACGACATTTTTATCGGCGACTCCACGCGGTTGCGTGCGCTCTCCCTGAACTTAGCTCTACGATTGTTTCTAAATCGATTAATTATAAAATATCACTGCCACGAGTATTAATTAACTGTGTGAATTTATATTTAGAATTTCAAATGTAATTGAATACTATTAATACTATTATCATAATATAATAGTTTTGCTGTTTAATAGGCGTGAGAGGGGCTTGATGTCTATTTATAGTCGGACGGATGGACTCCATGATTAGATGGGAATACCCAATATACGAACATAATAAGGGATCAGTAATGCGAGAAATATATTCCATAGAGGTACGATATGTACATACCAAGCGGTAATGTAATGTGATTGGTTTACATCCTGTGAGAGTGTTCCCGATGGGTACGAACGGGCGCGGAGTCGGCGAGAGGCGCGTTTGATCGATCACCGCATTATCACCGACTGCGAAACGAAAACCAGTGAACCCCAATTCTGGAACGCTTTTATCTGGAGTAGCTAATCTCGAACATTTACGGCACTGCAGTGCAAGTACCGTTCTTTATCGACCGTCAAATTTTACAGTTAAGATCGTCAAATTCGATAATATGCCGTATATGATAATATTTGGTCAGTACACGCTATTATCGATTCTATGGCATTTTAACGAATTTGACAAAAGGCCAATTGCCAAAAAAAAACCATATGGCCATGCCCACATTGCACACAATATTGTACAGATTCTCACTATTACATCTGGGCATCTGTATAAATCTGCATCACTGCCCTACATGCGGTTACATGGTGGCAATTCCATTCAATCGGTATTAGGCACCAGATGCGTAGCGGGCCCGGCAAGCGTGTAATTCATTCGGCTACAACGTCCTACTCTACTTGCCAGGACCCATGATAAGGAGCCAATTAATCAACCCAGATCGATCGCTGCTCTAAATGTCCAAACCAATTAATTCAATCTTATTATTAATATGCAGCAATAGTTCTAAAACGATATATATTATTAACAAGCCCTAGTTCAGTAGTAAGCGCGTTTACTATCAAGCAATTTCATCCCCTTACAAAGTCAATATTTATTAATAACCCCGCTCCATTTAACCGCTATTTTCAGCTCCGTCGATTCCTCGCAGTCTGCTGGGTTGAAAAATTAATAGTTCGATTAGCTCCCTTGTTATTTTATGTCAGGCCCAGAAATAAAAAGAATGATCGCAAATTTTTTCACAAATGAAGTTCAACGCGACAGTCGTTTAACGCACCGATTTCTGCTGAGCTTTCGCCAAATTCGGTGAAATCGTCGCGTATAAAGACGTACCATTAAATAAACGCGCGCCACCGATGTTGATGCATAACTGTAATAAAACAAAAGTGCTTTGCATTGTAGTGGCTGCGAGCTGACGACCTGCACAATAGCAGCTCCACAGTGCTCACTTAAGTACGGTCCGGCGCTTTCATGCCGGAACGAATTTCCCGGACCTGTCGTAATAAGCATCCGCGACCAAACAAAGACATTTTCCGTTCGGAGGAACCGGAAACATTACGCCGAAATTATGTATTCAAAGTCGGCGAAATTCACAAAAACGCTCACTTCACAAAACGAGGGCAATCCGCGTAAATTTTCTTTCAGTGAAAATTCAGCAATTTATATAAGTGAATTCTCTAAATTTATAACACAAAAATGTTGTATTTTACTCATGCAAGCGAACCGAACAAATAGCTTACTTTATACTGAATATTCATTCATTCATTCATTCAGATCAACCATTTTCTACCCACTGCTGGGCAGGTATCCTCTTCAGCGCGCCTGAATATAATTTAGTTTTATTAAAATTGCATTTCAGTTGAGTAACGTGGTACTGATGATGCAAGCAAACTGGGCACATTCCATTGGCGAAGTCCTTGCTTTATTAGCATTGTACCTTCATGATGTGTCCCCAAATAGATTTTCTATTATTTATTTTAATAAGATGCTTCGAGTCTATACAGTTACGCACGAATGTCTCTGACGTGTGTAAAGTGGAGACATTAGTCGCGTGCTACCAAGTCACGCTGCCTGCTACGTATTCTCCGTCCCACCTTGGAGACTACGGCACCGAGCACCCGCTCAATTTGTTAACACATAACTCTCCCTTACTTGATGTTCTCAACGCAATGAAATGCCATGCCGGAAGGTAAATAAGACACGGTAGACTGATGACAGAGCTAGACGAAGATTCGATTATACTACGAGACTGTTATCTGTCTTTTCAAGTAAGAATTATCATTTCAGCAATGTTCTATAATGTTATCTATACTAATATTATAAAGAGGAAAGTGCTTTGTCAGTACTGATAGATGTTGCATCTATTGAAGTTGCCATGAACGCATACTATGGCAATATATACCCTTTGTTGTCATACGGGGTTATCTTTTGGGGAAATTCCGTGAATGTGAAGCAGACATTTATACTCCAAAAAAGATGTTTGAGAACTATTTATAGTAAAAACAGCGATGACACATTACGAATGCTATTTAGAGAAAAAAAAATTACTAACCTTAACTGGTATTTATATTCTTGAGATATCCTTATTTGTAAGGCACAACAATTTCAAAAAAAAATCTGAGATGCGAATAAGAAGTACCGCTATGCGGGGAAATGATTACCTGTTTGAACCGCGCTCGAATTGTACCATTTTTAAGAAAAGCACCTTCATCAGCGCCATCAACACCTAAGTATAACTTGCTGCCAAAAACTATTACTGACATTCCTAATACTATGCAATTTAAAACTAAACTAAAAAAGTGGTTGATAAATAATGTATTTTATGATTTAAATGAGTTCATTAATAGAAATAACTCTAATGAAATGACATTAATAAATAAACGATTTTGACAAATTTTCTATATAAATAACATGACTGAGATGAATAATAATTGCGTCAACTTATGACGCAATTGTTATTATTATTTTATTGTTTTCATTTTGTATTCGCTGTTGACATATATAATTAACTTGACATCATAATCATATAAGAATTTGTTTAAAATTAAATTGTATTATTTTTGTAAATGTAAATATTGAATGCCCGATGTGGGTAGACTGATGAATACAGTTTTTGCACTAACATCTAGCATAATAATAATGTATCAGTTGATCAATAAATGTTTTCTGATTCTGATTCTGATTCTGAAAGATTTGATTGTTTGTTTGTTTGGTTGCATTGAATAGGCTCCGAAACTACTAAACCGATTTGAAAAATTGTTTCACTCTTCTTCTTCTTTCGAGTCGATGTTCCGCAAGATACAATTCAATTCACTGTTGGGAAGCTACACTATCCCGGGTGACATAGGCTATAATCTATACCCGTGCGAAGCTGGGGCGGACCGCTAGTATGGTATATTTATAAATAAGGTTTGCGTTTCACCGCTACCGATGATGGTACGATGGAGCACGCTTCATCATCATCATCATCCTTTCAGCTATAGGACGTCCACTGCTGGACATAGGCCTTCCCCATCGATCTTCAAAAGGGCCGGTTGGAAGCGGCCTGCATCCAGTGTTTCTCTGCGGTCTCTTTTAGGTCGTCTGGCCATCTTGTGGGTGGAAGTCCTAAGCTGCGCTTACTGGTCCGTGGTCTCCATTCCAGAACCTTTCGGCCCCATCGGCCATCGGTCTGTCTGGAGCACGCTTGCCTAGAAGAATTTACTCGCGACTTGAAGACACCCAGATTGTATTGGGGAACACCCGTTTAAGCAGGGGCAAATGGAATATGAAACAAAACGTAAACGAAAAAAGTTTTCGAAAATTATCAAATCTGGGACTAAGTCCCCAGATCACTCCACAGTGTAACGGTTCGCAAAAAAAATGGAATTAATGCAGTTCGAAAGTTTGGTACGTAAGCCCGGATGGCGCAGTGATTCGAATAGTGTCGGTCGTCGTTTTTGTATTGTTTATAACATTCTAAAGTGTGGAAAGCTTCAATATAAAATTTACTTAAATTTACTATTCATATAAACCGGAACTCTCATAGCTTCGTGTTATACACTGACACAGTAAAGCCATTGTCCTTGCTAAATTACCAAGCCATTTAGTCTCTCGAGTTCTGTTCTTCAAGTTAGGAGCTAGAAGCATTCATTTCAAGGCAGAAAGTTCTACGACGGCGCCGGCGAGAACGAGGAAGCATTATACATGTTACTAGACTGCTCGTTAGTCTACCCGCCACCCAGGAAATGCCTGGGGAATTCCTGCCAGCAACCATTTGTCGACCGACGACCAACACTCCTGAATTTTTCATGAACATAAAAGAGTTTTAAAAGTCCCTCAGACTAATAACTTTCTTCATACTTAAATCCGTTTATCTTAGACGTTGGAAAAGAAACGTAATTGTTATGGACATACAGTTGGCGTCAAATAATCGAAAAGGAGTATAGATTTATTTATAAATATATTTTTATGCCATAGGTGGCAAACAAGCTGACGGGCCGCCTGATGGTAAGCTATCACCGTCGCCTATAGATACCTGTAATACCAGGGGCATCACAGTTACGATAAGACTTAACAGCCCTTTTGAAGAACCCCATGTTATAGTTACTCGGAAATGCCACAGGACGCTCATTCCACAAATTGCAGGTGCATTTACGCTGTCGGAATACGCATAATATTGTAATTATCCAAAGTGGTCAATATATATCTTAGCAACACAGTTGCCAATATTATGTAAAATGTTAAGTTGTTTTCAAATAAAACGTTCAATGTATATACGCCACTATAATGGTCAAAAGCATTTTTTATGGAACTTATGAAAATGATGTAATTTTTTCGCAGTCAGCCTGCATACATTCATTTAAAGCCTTTCCGATCCTAAAGTTATATGATTATTTACGGGATATTTACCGTGGTAAGGTTGTGGAATGAGCTCCCGATATTTCGGCGCAGTTACATGCACCATGTTCACGGGAAGACTGAAGAATGCGGGAATGCGGGGTTTAGTGAACAACCGTGATAGTTTAAAACAGTGTTTCTTTCCGATTCTTTTGACTACCCTAAACGATTAGAACCCTGATGATCAGTTTCACGCTGCCAGTACTAGGCAGTTTGTTTAGTCTCCCTGTCTTACACTTTATAATTGAACTTGAAACAGGGAAAGAATAAAGATCAATATCCTCTGATTGAAAAGCCTTATTTTCATCCATCAAAGGGCAATGAAAAAGACGCCGCGTGTTGGACGGCGTCTATAAAGGGCTCATCACAAACACACAGTGGAAGGGAAACATAAAGAAACGTAAAGAATAGTAAAGCTAGCGGGCGGGTGTAGCCGACTGGCCGCCTGTTCCTGCACTTAAATCAAACAAGTCCAAACTGTTCTCCTAGAAAAACAAACATTGAACGCCCCGGATGGCAAAATTGTATAGGGCTGTAACTAAAACGCATTCACAAAACCATAACAAAACTAAACAATTCGAATACACGACGTACTCGTTAAAAGCATTTCCTTATCTTGTTGTTACTACTTCGCATTGAAATTTATACAGATCTATTCAACTTTTGTTATCAAAATGATCTCGCTGTGTGGGCTAAAAAGTAGGCCGACGTTGTTGACAACAATACCCCGACCGCGGACTATTTCCATTTTCACCAACTTCACACCTACAAAACCCTAGCTCCATTTTGGAGCATCATTTCACGAAGCATTGAACTAACGAGTCCATATTCAGTATCCGCAGTCGGCAACCCTATTAGTCAGGAGCGAGGTCCGCGTGTCGGGAACACATGCTGCCGACTAGCCCGCCTCTCCGACTCAGACCGAAACAATTAGATCACTGCAGCCGCTGCAGCCACCACGTCTTTTAACACGTAATAAAACTTGTGTAGCTCCCGACCATAATGATGTCATCGCAATAAAACCCGTCAAAGAACACTATTAACGCCAGCAATAAATGATACATTTACAGTGTAAACAGCGACAAAAACACCAAGAAAGAAGTACACACAAAAGCCTCCTAAAGAGTTCGATTGTACGCAAATCACGAACGCTCTTAATCACGAATTGGTTCATTTGAAACCGACACCGTATCCAATTGATTAGGTGGTTGAATCACCCAAGCGTTATATTGAAACGGACGGATGGCAGATCCGGGACACGTCGGTAGTGGGAACTGAACGAATTAACTAACCGTATTAGCTACATCCCTACCGTATGTGGACGCAGCCAAGAATAACAAAGATCCAAAGATCCATAAGCTGCAGAACTATCCGGGCGCTGAAGTGTGCGTTCGACAGGAATGTGTGTTCACGGGAATGTTCAGATAAGTTACTATACGTTGTAATTAAAACATAAATTAAAGTCGCTAACGGGATAAATCACTCAAATTGAGTGTAGGAGATCATGATTTAGTTAACAAGGGAACAGACAGTGTGTAATGGTGGTGCTGAAATTGGAATAACAAAAGTTGTAATTGAAATTGAATGTTGCAATGAACCTCGAGAGATTCACAAGCCGTTCATCAAGCTCGCATGCATCATGCATGCATGCCATAACTCTTCGAGGACAGCGTTCATCGTATTTACAATGCAAATCGTAGGCCCCTCTTCAATGTTTTGCTATATCCATTATTTTTTTGCTTTAGCAGAAGTTGTTGTTTCAACGAAATTAGTGTCTCGTCACAACCGTCATTATTTATTACTAGCTGACCTGACAGACGTTGTCCTGTCTTAGAACTGTCAAACACGCAAAGTTAATATTGTAAATCTTATTTATTTACACCTTGGGTTACATTATTGGAGTTATCTTTATGCAAGAAATTACGTCGAGCTGTTCCTCTGTTGCTGCGTGAAAGAGAAACGAACAAACTCAATTGCTAAAAACCTGCAGTGTTACCCGCGATTTTCAGTTTCTGCATTTCTGGTGATAAATTTACCCAAGGTCCGTCCTCATGGTGGACACTATCTTCCTGCCAAATTTCGCAAAGATCGGCCTATGCGTTTAGTCATTTAAAGCAAGCAAACAGACAGAGAGACAAATTACTTTCCCTTTTATTATATTAGTTAGGATATTAGTATGATTTTGTCCAAAACGCTGAGATTAGTCAATTCACGTATCCCACAACAAAATCTATCAAATATATTGAGAGCTATCTCCGGTAACATTTCCCAAACATATAGCAGCCCCAGTACGTTACATGGACACTAAAACACCTAGTTTTATAGCTGCCATAAAATAAAATTGTCTTTTTCATGACTTACATTATCCTACACTCTACCCACTCACTCAAATTGCAATTTCTTCCCGGATATATTACCGATATAAGAGTTTCATTTCACTCGATTTATAATAAAAGGATTGATTTTTGTTTCTTTACAGTTAAGTAATTTAAACGTAGCAAATCTAAAAAATTATAATTAACAGATGACATGAAGTTTGCCATTGGAACGTTCGAATAAAAGCGTTTTTATACCATTCAAAACCTCATATATCATCTACGTAATTAGGCTATCTTGGTTCACTTCTGGACATAGGCTTCTACTAAAGTATTCCACAAAACTATAATCATTCATTCAATGACAGAACCGCTGGGTCTAAAAGCAAGATATGTTGCACAAGTATTCCAAATAACGAAAATTAACAATAAGGAAGGATTTTTAAATATTCCTCCCCTAAAGAGGTTAATTAAGGGATGAAAGTTTGTATAAATTTCGTCATTCTCTATTTAACTGATGGAAAATACCAATCGGCACACAACTCGTATAAAAAAAACTATTATTATGATATTATAATGAAATTGAAACGACACAGAACTGATAACAGAGCAGGTTCATAAAATCAAACTGGTGTCCAATAACGTGGAAGGTGAACGTTCGACGGAGGCAGTACAATGTAGACGTGACAAATCGCTGAAATCGCGTGGCCGGACGATAGACGGCCTGCGAGTGGGAGGGATCCTTATAGTTAGCAATTTATTCCAAACTCGGCAGCCTTGTAGATTTATATCGGTAGAGTGGCGGCGCGCCTCACGCGAACTCAATACATTGAAAGCAATTTCAGTATCAGCCACATGCGCTTTGGTACCCGGAGCACCCGGCCGCGGCCTCCGCTCCCGGTCCCATCCGACCAATATATAAACATCAGGTTTATTTATCACAAGAAGGAAGTGCGTGCTTATTACTCCAATAACGTTTGATTTGATTTCCTATTGAAACGTAACGGAAAGGGAACGTCCAGGAATTCGTATCACGTAACATAATAAAGTAGAATACCGTCGCTGGAATTAGTTCCGATATACGAACTCGGAACGGCGGCTCGGGAGTCGGGAGTCCGGAGGCCGGTGTCGAATACCGTTCCCACGCATCAAATATTTCCGGATACCGTGTTAATTAATGGTCGGATAGCGGAGCTAGACAATGCCTCAGTGAGCGAACCTATTAGCTGCACAATTAGTGCAATTGTCGTTAATTTATTGTTGTACACGTCGCCACCGCGCACAGCTATTGGCTAACGGCAGAGCCTGAGAAATTGCTTTGATACGATAAATCAAAGCGCTATTACTGCAATTTCGCTTGCCATTATAACACTAATAATAGGTATATATTTTTGAAACTGCCATGAATCTAGATTTAAATAAACCCCACCGCAGTTATAAATTACAAGATAGGGAATGTCTCCGAGTTTGAAGTCGTTTTGTCAAAACAAACATCATCAAGTTTGAAGGCGCGCCACCGTTGTGAATGCGTGCGTGGTGAATACTAAAAGTATCTGTATATTCACAAATTACAGAGACTCCACTAATTTACTTAAGGAATCCGCTGGAATTGTCACTTAAGAAGCGGACGCATTTAAATCACGAGCGTTGAATAAATTCTCATTAGATCAACCTTAATTTAGGTTACTATCTCACAAGTTATCAGTTTGTTTTCGTATACGTGACGATTCCATAAACAGTCCTATTTTAAGAGGGAACGCCGAAACTTTCCCAATACAATGAACTTAATCTACTTCAGTTTATGTATAAACTTTAGTAGACGCGATAAACATAATTTAGGTTAAAGTAGATAACACCGTGTTAATAGATTAGATTCCAAATTAAGTTTGCTAGTGTCACACCCTCGTTACCGCGTCCCTTGTTTGGCCCGAATCACACGGGGCCAGATGGAACACGCGGGTTTTAAACTGGTAATTTATAATCCACAATCCACACGTATCTCGTCAGAATTAATTGAAGATAATCCCCGGCATAATTCTATATCGGTAAGTACCATCGCATATTGCTAACTTTGGCACAGAAGACATATTAGTACAAGTACAGAAGATTCACTCCGCAAAATCATTTAAATAAGTAGCGACTCTTGCTACTCCACAATAAAGTGCAATTCAGGACGTGCGAGCGCTAAGTACCTGAAACTATATTAACTTAGAAGTTGCTTCTCTTTCTATCGCGTAACTCTTGTCGTGTTATCTCTGTTTATCGCGCGGCAGGTGCGACCACAGAAAAGAGAAGTGAATAGAATGGAAATGAGAAGGAAAATATGTTGTTGATTGAATTCGAATGACTAACGTTTCGTTTATATGGATGCAACTGGCTACGACTTTCTTACAAAAATGCCTTGAAAGCCGCTCTAATTTAAAAAATAAAAAATAAATAAAAAAAACTGCGGGTCCTTCAAGTTGCCTACTTGTAGCTTCATACCTAAAGTGCAGAGTGCGCCCGGCCTGACTTTGGTGAGTAATATCTGAGTAGACATTAATTCATACCTACATTGCTAACTATGGTAAGTCATATTTCTTTTATCTGAGTGGACAGACAATTATACGTGTCGTCGATTAGGTGTTTCATGTCCATCGACTGTTTAGTCAGCAAAGTGCCCATAAACTCGAAAAATGCAGTTAGAATTCTTCAGCGTAGACTCTACGCTGAAGAATTCTAACCGCTTTTTTAGATAGTAGTACCGGCGTAGAGTATAAATATTTGATAATGTTTGGGTTCGATCGATGCAGTGCAGTGAACTGGGAAGTGATTCAATAACTTCTTTCCTCAGGCAACTGATAAATAAACAATTAAATTATTCCAGAAAGTAGGTATAGTTTTAACGTGGTGACATAATTATGTGTATGCAGTGCAAGGAGGTCAACGAACGATTAATTCCTGCGATAGTTCTAGTCGTTGTTTATCAAACCAAGCAATAAAGATATCTTGATGATGTCTCGTTCTCGGTGAGCCCCAACATACTACGCTACTCGGCATTAAAGTTAACATTAGAAACTTAATTAATAACATAACTCATAGTAATATTTCGTGCATGGTAATACTGGAATATACCACTTGGGAAATTATTTTTTAAGGGGATACAAAATAGCAAAATTCGATTCATTCCCTCTTTCACCCCTAATCAACAATCAATTATGCGGAAATTGACGAAATTGAATTATATTATTCGACCCCAATGAATTTTCGGGCCAGGGAGGATAAAGTTCTGAAATGTAGGTAATTTTATAAAATCTATTATGGCTATGTATATTTTTTCTTTTAAAGGGCATGAAGTATCTCTGCCAAATAAAAAGTAAATACAAACACATCGACTCCAAACTGCAAACTGCACCGGTGCTTTAAAAGGGAAGACGTGGAAGCAACACGTGAAATTGTCGTGCAAATAACATTAAAAGATATTTAAATGTGCCGTTTCCGAGGCGTCTGCAGTGTGAATGCTACAAGGGTTACCAGGAGTTTAACGGGACTGTCTGGATTTCTTTAAAGAATTATGTACAGCCAACCGAATTCATAGTATAAAAATTTGGTTGAAGTGTGTAAACAGAACAAACTAATTCAAACCTGGAGCATTCTTTTAGATTTAACTAGCGACCCGCCCGCCCGGCTTCGCACGGGTGTAATTTACGTGCGAAACCGGAGCGGGTCGCTAGTTATATATATAAACCTTCCGTGAAAATGTACCTAACTGATGGTGAAAACCGCATCAAAATCAGTTGCGTGGTTTAGAAGGAGTTAGCAGCCATAGAGACATACAGACAGACAGACGCGGAAAGCGACCTTAATTTATACTATGTAGAGATAGAGAAGAGATGAGATTTTACATAATGCCAATTGCCACTAGTACTTATTATCCTTTATTTTTCTAGAAGAGCAGTTTCTTTCGTTTCCGTTTCGAAACACGAAGAGAAAAAACCTTTTGGGCCAAAACGATACGATAACATTTTTATGCATCCGGTTTTTTTCCGTGAAACCTGGCAACCCTGGATGCATCAGTGGAATCGGGCCGGCACGCTGAACATGCAAAATAGGGACGTGACACAATTTCCATATCTTGTTACACGGGAACGATACGGAGATTTGAATCTCTTGTTGGAGTACTAGATGGAGGCCTAAATCTGAAGTGCACACAATAAAATTCTGACCAACATTAAAAATATTTAAAAAAAATTGAAGAAGAAACTCAGCAGACGAATATTTGAATTAAGTTTAACGGGTTTAAGTGAAAAACGCTGCTAGAACCCGACAGTAAAAATATCAATAATGACTTTCTTGCAATACAATTTCGATTCTATACCAACCAAAGTAGAACAACCGAATAACAGCTAATAAAACAGTTCCGTGGTTCCACAAGAAAACAGAACCATTGATCAGTCTTATCTCAGAAGACGATAGGACGGAATCGTAGCACGCTAACCTAGAAGATACTCTTGATACTTGATGCTACCTACGTAGTCTTGACAATGCCCATACAGGAAACAAGATAATGATATGAATATAATATTAAGATAGTGCTATTTGCACTTTATAATTATTAATTCACAGTTGTGAAATTTTCTCTACAATAAATCAGCTTAGAAACGAGAAGTGGACGACATCAATTATTGTGATTGAGGATTTATACGTTTCTTGAGACATGTCTAATAATATTCACTTCAAAAGGGCAATAATATAAAGGGCGATAGCCAATGTGTTAAAAATGTGAGAAGCCGAAATCAGGCAAAGTGGATGAGATTTACTCCCAAAACATAGCTAAATATTCAACGGAGAGTTTTTTAAAAACTAATGTTATGTTTATTTCTGAGCATCAGTTATATAAACATTAACACAAACTTAAAAACATGAGTAGAAAACCATATACAATTGTTGAGTTATAGCATGTTATAGAAAGAATAGATGGGTCCAGAGGATAACGCAGTGGGTGCCTGAAAAAGGACAAAGGAGCCGAGTCAGGCCGAAAAAACGGTGGCGCGATGACCGCGATGCGTTCCATAAAGACTATACAAATATATAAAGTGGAATCTGCAGGGTGATCGCACTGTCTGGAAAGAAAAAGGGAGACCTTTTCCCAGCAGTGGGTAAGTTTAAGTAAACAAAATTTAGAAATAATGAAAGTATGTAAGTACTTAATTATATCTATACAATTGTTGAGTTATAGCATGTTATAGAAAGAATAGATGGGTCCAGAGGATAACGCAGTGGGTGCCTGAAAAAGGACAAAGGAGCCGAGTCAGGCCGAAAAAACGGTGGCGCGATGACCGCGATGCGTTCCATAAAGACTATACAAATATATAAAGTGGAATCTGCAGGGTGATCGCACTGTCTGGAAAGAAAAAGGGAGACCTTTTCCCAGCAGTGGGTAAGTTTAAGTAAACAAAATTTAGAAATAATGAAAGTATGTAAGTACTTAATTATATCTGTGCGGTACCGAAGGGCCCCAAACAAGGCAAAATCTGTATCTTGGCGACCCAGTCTCGTCGGGTTACAAATTCAATTTGCGCTACGAGCAACAAGTTGCTAATAACACAATATTATTGAGAGACATTATTAAGCTTGAAAACAATTAATTGACAGTTGCTTAAATTTACTCGCATATTTTAAATTTGTTGATTATGTTCTCATGAACAACCAAATAACGTAGTTTACTGGCACGGGTCAGTTATCAGGTGGACAGGGGCTGCCAGATCAAACTTCAGATCAATTGTTTTTACCCTAAAATTAAATTTTTCAACAATAATTCACAAAATCGCTTTAGACGAAACATTCGTTGTATTTCTTTACTACACACAATTTTTATGGGGATGGTGGGAGTATTGATCTCAACATTAGTAAAAAAAATACTATGGGTCAACTCTGAAAACCCGAAAAAAATATTACCTTATATAATAAACTAATTTGAGTGAATGTAATTTTTCTATGGAACATCGGATTTTTTTGCATTTCAGGTTTGGTTTTATTAGTAAAAGTTAATCATGATGATGACTACCATTGCCTCCTTTCAGGTTAGTTACACCTTTCCATTTAACCTGTATAATACGCATCTATTCTCGTCAGCAGTCGGAACGGAAGAGATATCAAAGTGCGCAGAGCATTAGGTACTTTGTGCAGTAGCGCACAGCAGCAAAGGTCGTAATTCTGTAAATCCTTAACCCCATCGGGAATGGCTCTATCACAGTGGCAGCACTACTGCGCTTTTATTGATATAGCTGCATTTGCAGCAAGAACGTCGTAATACATAACAGTTATTGCCTCTCTGAATCCAGTAAACAAGCAAAGAACTACGGCTAATATACTGAAAAAGAAAGTCCGATGTTGACATTCAATCATTCCAAAATAGTGGAACGGAATTCGACGTGCACGCTTATGCACGCTATGCTTATGGGTTATAATATATTCGCAACGTTTTAGTTACATGGTATTAACAAATTTTCGAGGCAAAATCTTGAAGCCATAAATAAATTACGTACACTTCACGCACATAATATTATGGTCCCACTAGGATTCTTTTTGTCGAGAACGTCTTGAAATAAGTACGCACAAATACACCTAGTCACAGCCCTCCGGAAATTCATGGCCGTGAATCGAACCTCCAGCTCATAAGGAAGAAGGGTTACCCTGCCACTCAGCCATACATATACATCTAAAATTCACCTTTTTTTTTAACCATAAATTTTATTTAATGGATCTTAAAAAACCGACAATTAATGAAAACTTAAAATATATACTAAAAACGAAAACTTAAAATAACTAAATATAAGCTACAATTAAACTAAAAGATGCTAAACATGTACCTACTACAAAACAAAAACGCCGTCGAGATCACCACCAGGGTTCCCAGAATACTGGTAGAGTTGCCCCGCTGTATAGCAATAAAAGCTTTTGTGAAAAGTATGTGCCAGCTTTAGGATCCCCCGAGGCGAGGACCAGATAGCCCGTTGGTCCAGTTGGTAGTGAACCTGCCTTCTGAGCTTGGGGGCGTGGGTTCGATTCCCACGTAGGACAAACATTTGTGTTTGTTCTATATCTGGTTGTTAATATCTATTTAAGTATGTATTTAACACTATATATGTATGTATATCAGTCTCTGGCAGCCATATCACAAGCTTTGCTTAGTTTGGGGTCAGATGACCGTGTGTGCAAAAATGTCCGAAATATTTATCCGAAATATTAAATATAGTTTAGTCGAGATATCCTTGCAGATTTTTTTTGTGTCGGACGACCACGGGCCCAGCGTCTCCACAGCTAGCGCAACAAACTCATAATGTGCGTTGAGCTGTGAGTACTTCCTGTGTTTGTTTAGTTGGGCCTGTTCGGCCGCAGGCCCGACACTGCGAGCAGAACTGGCGACATGAGAAGGAGCCAGGGTGTCCACGCAGGTGGCATCCCAGACCAAGGCGCGGCCAAGACACCAAGGAACTAGACTGGCTCCGTCTGGTCTCTTGCCATCGTCTCTTGTCATACCGTTCGGTTCCAGTGTCGAGGGCACGGAAGCAGTGGAGAGTGCCCGCCTGACCAAATCATTAATAGCCCAATGACGATATAGTCGGCCGGCACTCTTCACACACGATAGTCTGTGGCGTACAAATTGGTCCACGGCTCGTCCACACTGGCAGCGATGAGGCTCGCACAACTTCGCACCTAAACGCAGACCCGCCGCAATGCGAAGACAACTGGGGTCGAGGACTGGTCTCAAGCCAATTCGCCAGCGTGGCATGCAACCTCATGAATAATGCACTAAAAATTGTAGAAAGATGGTGCAACGAATATGAGCTCACTGTCAACCCGGGTAAAACAGAACTTGTAATGTTTACGAACAAAAGAAGTTTGGGACCTTATAAACTACCCTCCCTCTTTGGACAACAGCTCTCCTTGTCGGAAGAAGTTAAATACCTGGGAATCATACTAGATAGAAAACTAAATTGGGCAAAACATCTCGAAAATAAAGCAAAGAAGGCCACCATATCATTCTGGCAGTGTAGGAAAATGATAGGGAAATCATGGGGTCTCAACCCCAAAATAACACTTTGGCTATATAATACCGTAGTCAGACCCTCTCTGACTTATGGTGCAGTAGTATGGTGGCCCAGAACCAAACTAAGTACAACAACGGATAAATTAGCCACGATACAAAGATTAGCTTGTGTAGCGGCGACCGGTTGCTTGAGCTCCGCGCCCACAGTGGCGCTGGAAGCCCTACTGGGGCTGACACCGCTGCAGTTTTTCATACAGCAAGAAGCAGCAGCATCCGCTTACAGGCTCAGAGCTTTAGGCCTCTGGGTACAGGATGATCTAGCCAAACATACCACCATACTAGCTACCTACGCAGATTGCAACCCTACAATGGTGTCACTATATGATAGGGTACCAAAGAAATACATCTTCACAAGGACTTACAAAATTCAATTGTATGAAGAACACAGCGACAGCTCTGGGATAAAGGAAGTGAGGATCTATACAGATGGGTCTAAGACAGATAGAGGCACTGGGTCTGGTACGTTTTCTGAAGACCTCAATATACATATAACAACTACCCTGGGTGAATTTAACTCCATTTTCCAAGCAGAATGTGTAGGTATCATCCAAGCGGCAACAGCAGTACTAAATAGACAGGTAACCGACCAAAATATTAGAGTTCTCTCGGATAGTGCTGCAGTGCTGAAAGCATTACAGCGAAACGAGCATACCTCAGGACTAACTATACAGTGCCATAACTTGCTGGAAACCGTAAGTAAACATAATAATGTTACTCTCCAATGGATCAAGGGGCACAGTGGGTCCAGGGGAAATGACGCGGCTGACGAACTGGCGCGGAGAGGCTCGAGCATACGACCTGTAGGGCCCGAGCCGATAATCCCCCTACCTTTCAGCCAAATCAGATCCTGGATTAGACAACGTACTACAAGACTCCACAAAGAATACTGGGCAAGTACCAAAACCTGTAGACAGTCAAGGGAAGCTTTCCCGGAGCTCAATCCGAGATATTCTCGTAGATTGGTGAATCTCAAACGTGATAAACTCCGGCAAATTGTTGGGGTTGTCACAGGTCATTGCCTCTTAAACAAACACCTTTTTAAAATTGGGGTTACAGACAGTCCCCTATGTAGAGGGTGTCTGGAGACTGATGAAACGGCCGCACACTTGCTGCTGGAGTGCAGCAGCGTGGCAGAACAACGAAACACTATCCTCGGATCACCGAGGACGCTCTGGGAGGCCTGCGCAGGCATAAGCGAGCTGCTGGCCTTCCTGGAGGAGACCGGGTGGCTGAATTAGCTGCAACCGGGAGACGCAAAATGGGCCAATGAGTGGCCTAGTTGCGGAAAATGCCCGCTACACAAGTAACACAAGTAAGGGGTCGAGGACAGTGCCCAAATTGTCAGAAGGGAGTACGCGCAGCCAGTGACCCGACTCCGCTACTGACACGGCCAGGAGACGCGCACGATCTATGTCATCCACAGCTTGATCCAGTAGGGCTGTATACGTGAGTTTGGTGAGTGAATTTTACTGATTTTCGAAAAATCATTGAGTGTGATGATGTTTTACATAATAGCGTCATAAAGTAGCAATAAACTCAAATCTAGTTCTGGTTAGTTGAATGCGACTTAATTTTATTGTAATTTTTATACGTGACCTAAGAGTTCAAGATCTGTGTAAATTTTACGAGACATGTTTTGCATTAATTCATTAACATTTGCAAATAAATTAAGTATTGTATATGAAAAAATACGTTCACTAATCGGGGTGCAAACTAGACACTGTGGGAACAGTTTGTCATTTAAAAACTTGATATTTTGAAGGTTAGTTTCGTGTTGCGAATACTACAAGGATGAATTAAAATTAAAAACCTAAGCACGGCCGCAATGAAACCGGCTTTAAAATAAATAAATAAAAATCGCATCAAAATCGTTGGACCAGCAGTTTTTGGAGAAAATTTAACAAAAAAATATACACACTTAAATTCAACATTTCACCTCCAACGCACAGACCTCAGTTCCGTAGTGGGTAAAAAATAAGAGTCATGGTGACTGCCGACAGAAGTGAAAATAATACGTCACATCCGCATGTCGGTGACTCGAGTCTATAAGTTTTGCCCCCACAAAAATCACGCAACGCGGCTAAAGCAGTTTTCACTTCAATATTATAAAGTAAACTTATATTTAACAAATTGTAATTTATTGAAAAAAAATATTTACAAGAACCGACTTCAGGACTATACCTGCATGTACATACTTAAAGTAAAAAGAAAAAAATTTGCAATAACGTCATCTGCGCATATATTTTTTGAATTCGTTTATTTTTCCCAAAGCGCTGAAGCGTTTTTTTCGATTAAGGGACCACCTGCGAATTCTGACGTACCAAAAAAAAAAAAAACATCAAAGTAAATTCATAATGACGGTGTAATCGCGTAACAAACATACAAAAATCATACAGTCTAATTGAAGACCTCTTTTTTTAAAGTCGGTTAAAAACGACGCTATGGAAACTATTTGATACGCAATTTGTGAATACTAAGTTCGCTGCCGACCTTACTCAGTTATCGCTGTAACGTAAATTAGTTCAAATCGTGTATCGCCGTCCGGCGGCGTGCCGGCGATGTGTCGGAAGCTGCCTCGACTCCGCAACTGATAAATCTCCCTCAACAGTCAACACCTACATATTCCTAATGAATTATGAGTACAACGAGAGGGGAGGCTGTATTTACCTCTATTTCCTAAACCTTTTAGTGTAATATCACCATATGAAACGAGTCATTTCTAAACTCGTCTGATCTGGTTATGTTATTAGGGTTCCGTACCGACCGTTAGTTCATCCGTTCCGTGGTAGTTATTCCGCCCTAACGTTACATATTCTGTGAAAATTTCAACTGGCTATTACGGTTCGATAGATACAGCCGTTAATAGGTAGGACATACGAACGGACGGACGGACGGACGGACAGACAGACATCTTAGGCTTAGTAATAAGGTCGCGTTTTACCCTTTGGGTACGGAACCCTAAAAAGGTACAAATTGAGACCTTCCTCGAAGGTCGGTAAAAAATAGCCACCATTTTTAAATTAGCCATGAGTTTCTCTGTTCGAACCACTGTCAGCTAAGGGTAAGGGTTTGGGGTTAGCTCCACACTCTTGCTTGTCATTGTTATTTCAACTAATTTACAAGGAAATGGCAACCCAGCGGCGAGTACCGCGGTAACAGATTGGGACTCAGATAACGTGGCCTAGTGATGAGCCGTGAATACCAAAATACAAATCTGTAAAACACACAAACCCTCTGATAGAAGAGAAAATAAGTATTAAAAAGCTTTATTATATGGAATGGTGTTTTTTTTACCGAAACGTTGTGGAATAAATAGGCTGTGACAGGTACATGAAGTACTTATAGAAGCCTGTAGCATATACCTACTCGTATAGTTACTTTGCATTTTTAATTTTGAATATCTTTTTTGGTTGATTGACTAACTCGTTGAATAACAACGACTACTACGACTATTAGTAGTAGCGCCGTGAGGTTTTTTTTTTTGTATTTTTGAACTAATTCGTATTTTTGCGACATTACCAAATTACCAAAATTAAATCTCAATACCCCGAAATTTACATAATTTTTTATTCAACTTTGATGTTTTTTGTATATTGAATTGTTTTCTCTTTTTTTACTAAATATTTGTGTAATACAATTGCCATAGGCTTATGTTTCATGTACTTGATGATATGTCACTTCAAATGTTTTTTTTTTTTTAAGTTTCGGGAAAAATATGTCACCCTGTTCGACGTTACATACGATGGGACGATGTTTATATTATAAAATGTGTAAGAGATAAAATGAGGTAATTTTCATTGCAGCGATAACCGCAAACCGATGCCAACGGCGATGACAGATTGTGCACCAGATAGCATCGGTTTGGCTACACTAGTGATGGCTGTGTAATAATGGTTTTTGAATCAAGACAGGATAAAAATCATTATTTCCCAAGTAAGTTGCATTGGATTTAATTAAATGGTACTAAGAAGCACTTTTTGGTTTGATAACAGCGTTTAACTAAAAAAAATACATATGAATACATATATTTAACTATTCAAATACTACAAACAGATTGCCATATATCATTGATCTAAAATAAATCTAAGAATGGTCTAAAGATAATCCAAATGCTCAAACCCACTACCACGCTGAATTGAAAGGCTTGGCAATGCTACACTTGTTATTTTTTGGTGACAAAAATATACCACAAAACAAATAATATCAAAATAATAACAAAAACAAGCAATCAAAAACAAAAGGTCCTTTCTTTTAGACAATACACTAGAACCACTGTTCAAAGGGACCTGTTTAAAGTAATTGGATGGCACACGTAAAACGGAACCGCAATATATCGTCCGTTCCAGTACGTAACTTTTATAATGTTATGAGACGCAAACAAGGGAGCACATACCTGGCGGCAAGCAGTTACTGTAGCCTAGGGACATGCGCTGCCACATTATGGTTGGTGCCGACCCTTTTAGACTTTTACATCTTTTTGAAGGACTCTTTGTCACTCCGCGGAGAAAACGCCAAATTCGAGAAGCATAAAATCTTTATTGAGACCGCGGTTGTAAACCCAGGATTTTCGTCTTAATCTCAATGTTGCGCTCATCACTTGTGACCAGTGGAGTTATTGCGAGCAAATTAAAGCTTTGCCGGGTATGTAAGCCCTGTAATTATATGACAAACGATATAAATTTTAGTAAGGTCATCAAAACGAGACTGCCAGTCTCGATGGTGACACTCTTGACAGGACGTCACTACAGGACGAGAGCTGCTCGTTAGCGCGCCCCGCTGCAATTGAAACCGGGGATTGTGACTGAGTTTGGATTACCAGCGACATTCACCCGAATGACTTTCAGAATATTGGACTTGTTTCACAGAGCGTTTTCCCTGATAAGGACTGGAAGCCGAATGGGACACATTGTGCTCTAAATATATAGTAAGTACAAATGAGATGGAAAATAAAAGTTTTCACTTTGCTAGGCTAGGCGTTTGACCACAGCTCACCTCATACTGCCAACAAGAAGATTGTAACTATTAAACTTTCGCGATTTGAACACAGAAGATGGAAATCTAAATATGCATTGGATTAGCAGACGCCTTATGATAACAAGATCATAAACAACTGGCATTAAATAATTTTATAGTTATCCGCATAGCAATGGCATCATGAAGAACCTGTACTTATTCAATAAGTCACTGCTACTGGTTACATGTAAAGCAGGATCAACAATAATGAAGGCACCCTCCCACACCAAGATTATGAAAATAATACTTATGCAGTCAGTAATAATCAGGACACTTCGATGAATGAGCACGGCGGCCTTCTATCTCTGAACGAGTTTAACAAGCTAAGTTTATAATCTGACACTTATCCCATATTAAGTATAACTAACTTGAGTCGCACCGGTTAATAAGTTCCCAACCTTCTAAGGGCGTGTTTGCTTAAATCTTGTTATTGAACAAACAGAGCGCACAATGAGGCTAATCTCAGTTTAAAGAGGTACAACTTGTCAAATAAGGGAAGAGTCGAGTGCGACCTCCCCACTCGACGACGACCGCTTGGGAGGTCCCGTGCCGACCAAATTAATAGCTACGATACTTCCGAGTCAGCTAGATAGTGGCGTCACCTCTTTCACTCCATGATAATTATAGCTCCACGAGTTGTGTGCCGGATGGGATTTCCCATTAAGTTAAATAGGAAACTCCTTTAGGGGATGAATTTCCAAAAACGTTCGTATACAGCTGACTTTCATTTTTAACAGACAGACATTTATTTGGAAAGAACTTCTACGTTACTAACTTTAAAAAAACGAACCTTCATGTAATCTTTCATTTAGCCCCTATTTAGCCCCCTTTTAAGAAACGATGATTCAACTAAGTTTTACAACATGTATTTAAACAGAAGTTTTAGGACTGACTTACATGTCTCGAAATTTAAAAATGAAGAAGTTTCATACAAACGAAGTTAAATAGGGGTATTTAACCCTTTCAGAGGCCAAATTTTCAAAAACTATTCATTTTTGCAAATTTTCGTTATATAAGGAACATTTGATCAATTTTTTTTGATTCTAGACCTTATTTTAAGGTCTGTCAGCAAAAGAATCAATGAATTTTTAAGATTTTTATGAAATTTCTACGAGTATATTCTTAACAGCTTCGAAAGCGCATTAGAAGCCGCCTGTCTTGGTTACTGTGAAGCTATGCATAAAATCAATTACCATCTGACGACTTCTTGACATTGTCCGTACTTAAATGTCATTGTAAGAATGGAAGACTCGAAATGAATAAAATATTTAAGTTCGTATTTGAATAGATCGTTACTTACCCGTGGTATTCGACAGATCCGTCGTGTACGCTAAATGACCCTTTGTACCTCTAGTGCAATCAATTCTACCGTCGACAATGAAGCTACTACAACGTTAATCAAATGAACAGAACGATGCGTTATAAGAAGTGATATAAAGTAGGATCGCGTTCAATGATGGTCACTGACGCCTCGGCAATCAATTTAATGAAATTTTCTAAGAATCGTTTCAAAGAACTGGTCGGTTAACGCTTCCAGCATTGTACATTTTGGCTGTTAAACTAGTATTAATAAACTGATCTGTTTCCATGGGCCTGCGAGAGCGATATAGCGAGGTTGAGGTTGTTTGCAAAAAGTAGCTAGATTACATCAGGGTTCTTTTCATACAAATATATACACCTTATTTTTAACTCATCATCCGATATTGTTGGATCTTAGTAAGAATATTTATAACACTTAACAAAAAAGTTTTTTTTTTTTTCTTTTTCAAAATAATTATATCATTTTAGATATTCATATTTCAAATTTAAATATATTTCGTTGTTAGCAAAGAAATAGAACTTTGTGTTAAAAGTATAAAAAATATTTGATATCCGTCCGCCCCGCCAACATGTTTGAAGAAAAAAAAAACACTTATTAGGAATTAAAAAATCCGATTGGGCATTATCTTTAGAATAATTTTGCAAATAATAATGGCATGGCGGAGGAGAAAGTATTTTTTTTTTCGTGTTTTTTCTCCTGCGCCTATCTATAAAATATCAACACTAATATTACATTATACTATTTGCAATGTTATTCTAAAGATAATGCCCAATCACTTTTTTTTATTGTCACTTAATATCTTCAAAAATGTTAAAAGAGTGTGAAAGAGGTAGCTGTGGTCTGTGAGCGCAGCCTTAATAAACACATTTCTATAGCTCAAAAAGCTTAAATTTATTTGAAAAGGTGAGCTAGAGAATGAAATAAAGTAAGAATTGAACACACATTTATAAACACGCTGGCAGTGTACTGTGGAACTGGCGGAGCATCCCCTCGTGGGTGTGAAATGGGGCTTTTCAATTCTGGGACTTTTATAGGTATTTTTTTCCGGTAAATCAACAATAAAACCAGTAGCTGAACTGATTTAATATATTTTGGAGCACGTGCTGATGAGGAAGACCACCGCTACTCGGCTCGACGGCCACGCTAAGTGATTGACAGTTAATTTACGTCTTCGCTAGACGGAATATAAATGAGACGCCTCCGAGTACATACAATCAACGGTACACAATATAACAATTATTGTTTTACAGGCAAGGAGTAATAAAAGCTGTCAGAGGTTGGCAACAGTTCCACGACACGAATTCATTATCAATCAGTAGGTATTCCGCCACTGACGTCACGACTAAGATAGGTACATAATAACGGAAGGAGCGAACGTCTCTTACGGCTTAGGAAAAACATGCCGGTTTTTATACTTTTTATGACTCGCCCTAGAGACCATTTCCCGCCCTTTAGACGCGTCTGTATATTCAACAAATAGAGCAATTTCCATGATAATGTTCCATACTAGGTGATGTAACGTGCTTATGGTACTCAACGAATAGAATGAAGCTATTATCCGCGGCCATTTATTTCTATGAGTATTTCATGGAACCCGATGCAGATTATTACGTATCCTGTTCGATAGTGGCGAATCGTACCACACGAGGCGTTTGGTCGGGTTCCAAATGTTCAAGACCGCTGCACATAGTGGCCAGCGATCAAATCGGAATTCGTTTTCAATCAACGATGCTCGCCACGTCGAGCCTCGCAACTCGCAAGCGGCGGTGTAATCCCAAGGGCGGCGAGGAACAATAGTCAGGAGAGGTGATTTGCATAGCACGACCACTTCAACTATTATTTTATGTACATTCGGCACATTTGCATGCCCGAAACGAGGCGAGGGCCGAGGACGGTACCCGCCCGGCGCCGCCGCTGATGTAATCGAACGTCCCTGCCGCACTTCGTAGGCTTACAACAATAATTATTCATATTCAAATTTGGGCCTCCCAAATTATTACATTACGGCGAGGACATGGATTTATTGCGGTGCGAACGGCCGCAACTCTTTGTCACCCTCGGGACGCGGCTGCCGCGCCGGTTACGAGATGGTAATGAGACACGTGTTACAGTTTACACAGCTTGGGAACTATTCGTCATTCCACAAAAATGTTCCGACAAAAACTTGAATGCAATCCACCTAAGCTGTTACCTCGACGTGTCGCGTTTTTTGTCGCCGCGTGGGGTGTTTGAAAGTTTAAACTATTTAGAACAAAAGGCGGGGTGCGGTACTCACTTCCAGCCCGTGGAGTATCTCGAAAACAGCCATATTTCGTTGCTGTGCGGCCGAAAACAATGGCAGCGTTTTCGCGCTCGTTGACAGTTGCACGGCCTCTGCAAGAAAAATTACAAAACGTAATTCACATTCATAGCGCACGAAACACAGTTGAAAACGTTCAGTATCAATTTATTGGAAACGTATAAAGTGAACCGCTCGGAAAAGATATCGTTCCAGGCGTACGATTTAAACGAGAGGGATTTTCATTTCCTACATTGGGTGTGAATTCTTTGAGAGGGATCGCAATGTGTGCGGAAATTACCAGTGAAATCGGTATCGCCTCGCGCGGGCTATCCGATCCGAGCGGACAATCGGCTCCCACACACTCGCATCGGGATCCCATTCATGATCGCTTTATCTCACGGCGACAAAACGGCTTTTATCCGTCGATCCCATTACAAGATAAACACGTTTTTACTTTAAAATTATTCGTGTAGAAACAAATACCCGATCTGAAACAATGGACGAGGAACATGTACCGACGCATTGTAATGCTTTGAAACAAAGCAGTCGGCCAACTAGAAATTCATATAACGTGTGCTATGCACATAGAATTAAAGTTTAGTCAGTAACGGAATACATTTTGACCATTGTTGGAGGTAAATCTTTAAAAGTCGCTTTATCCGGATACGGTCTATCCAGGTGGAATTTATTTGTAGAGCTGGCGTGCTACTTGGCCGGCCACTTTTTAAACATTCGTTTAAATATTGAATGAGAAAAATGTTTGCTCTCTCGCAGCTTCTCGAATTACGAAAGGCCAATGCCAATATATCTACTACCGTGTTAAACGTAAACTTTGCAGCAGTAAAAAACGATTCGCCATATTGTGAGCAGCAGGCACAGCGGCTGCCGAGTGAGGCGTTAAAATATTTACACTGCGGTCGAAACGCGGCGCATTCAGAATCTCCTGGTGTTTTAAACCTTAAAACTAACAGAGAACTCTAACATTGCGTATTCTGATCCACGGCTCACGAGGGCAGACTGCCTAACGAACATACAATATGTAACTCTGTAATAATTTATGCAAATTCCCTTGTTCTGTTTGCAAAACGTGCGTCCAGCGAAGAAACTTGCAACACGTTTGTTTTTATTTAACACAATCATACCTAATAAAATTAAGTCTTATTAGGAAATGCATAGCGGACCTGTTTAATTTGAGTATCAAAGTTGTCAGTCGATAGGCCCGTATAAAACCATAAATCGTAAAACAGCAAACTGTAGTCAGTTCAGACAAGTATATTTATTATTCCTTCCTTAGTTCTCGATGAAGTTCTTCTTTTTATGCGCCTAAATAAAAGTTTTTACAACTCTATAATATTTGTTCATTTTATTAGACTTCTTATCCATTTATCAAAGAAGCCGAATAAAGGTTTATTGAAAGTTTCACGGGAGTGCGTACGTGAGGCCCGGAGCAAACGACGAATAAGCATCTCTGTTGTTTTATCTCTGACCCGCAACCCTCGGCTGATATGTTTTTATTCAATTAACTTGGCAAATACCGAATTTATTCAATTTTAGGAAGACTGTTCTGCGGACTCCAGTTATCTCTCAGGGCGGAGTTTAGGGCAATTAAGATATACAATCCCACACACACTGGTGTCAAGCCACATGTTGTATATGACGAGTACATTATCATATCACAATATTAATATCGCTCGTTCCAACTGAACATAAGTTACAATCATCATCATCAGCCAGAAGACGTCCACTGTTGAACATAGCCTCCCGCTTTAACCTCCACACTGAACGACAGCCTGCCATCTGCATCCACTGGATGTCCGCGACTCTCACAATGTCGTCGGTCCATCTAGTGGACGGCCTATCTACGCTGCATCTTCCTGTTCCGGTTCGTGGTTTCCACTCAAGAACCTTTCTTCCCCATCGGTTATTGGTTCATCGAACGATGTGGCCTGCCCATTGCTACTCCAACATGCAAATTTTAATAGCTATGTCGGTGACTCTGGTTCTTTGGCGAATATCCACGTTCTGGATTCTATCGCGCAAAGAAACTCCGAGCATAGCTCTCTCCATGGCCCGATGTGTGACTCTGAATTTTTCCAAAAGGACCACGTCTTAGTACTACAATATAGTCACAAAAAAATTAAAACATGTGAAACCTTTTTCGGAATGTTCCAAGATTCGCACAATAAAGTAGGAACATGGCCTATAATATTCGCAGAAACGATAAAATATTGCTCTATATATCACGGGATACCTGTACTGATATGTATATTTTTTTACCTCGAGATAATAAATAACCTAGCCCTTCCGAACCCATCCAATCGGAGAAACATTTCCCACCCCCGAATAATACTCAGACGCTATGGAAAAATCCATTACACACGAGCGGAAATGATAAATTTTATAGCCAAGGGCTATCGTGAATGAAGCCACTTGTCTCAATTTATATTCAAATCGGTGTTATTACTATGGAATAGCAATGAGATACCGCACCGACCGACGTGTACTCCTGCTAGGTATTGGTTTTTAATTCACTTACTTTTTACGATATAACATCAACCGATATTAGCCCCCCACCTGATGCTAAGCACCACCACCGGAGGATCCACCGCAAGCTTTATTAAAAACGGCCGACTAACGATCTCAGTTAAATGTTAAATTTCCGAGGTCACATTTCCAACTACATAAAATGACTATCCGTTGAGGCAACTTTACAAATTCATAATACGAGGTACAAGCTTCGCCATAATTTTATATGAGAGAGCATAGTGAAATTTCATTAAATTACGACGGAAAGGCTGAACCGCAAAGAGCATTAAATATTTGAGGAGCCACCACAGAGCTACTAATTAAAATAGTGCGGTACCACGTCAACAGTATTCATTCGACGAAACTGCGTTTACGAACAGAATAGTTTCACATTGTGTCGTCCTGAAAATAGAGACACGCTTGTGGCTTATTAGAGGGATTACGAAGCTCCAGTCAGAAGTTCACAAATTAATATGTAGTTAGTAAACACGAGCAACAGAACTAAGCTTTCGATAATGAAATCCTTTGTGAAGTCGTACATCTAAGCAAATAATAAATAAATAATATTCGGAATATTTTTGCACACACGGTCATCTGACTTCAAACTAATCAAAGCTTGGGCTACCAGAGACTGATATACATACATTATATAGTTTTAAATACATACTTAAATAGATACTAACAACCAGATATAGAACAAACACAAATGTTCAATTGTTCATCACAATAAATGTTTGTCCTAGGTGAGAATCGAACCCACGCCCCCAAGCTCAGAAAGTAGGTTCACTACCAACTGGACCAACGGACTCTATGAAAAAAACTATCTGCTAAAGTTATATGGAACGACATTTATATTCAGAATACATATTTACTAGCTGTGTGCGTGCGCTAATTAAATTACAAGTTGAACATTCGTTGAAAGGGTCCAGTTTAAAAAGAGCCCGCGGAATCACCAAGGAAGTCAGGGCGCGATGGTGACTCGCTTTTTCTTTGTATGGCTCCTCCATTTGCAACGATTCTGCCGCGTCAGTGCACGCGCCACCCCTAATAGCCCACTCTCAGTCACCTCTCACACCTTCACACGTCACGTCACGTAGTCACGACTCGGCTAGCTTTTTCATGAGGAATTTCCGTCCTTAAAAATGATAGAGGGCCATCCATTCTCACGACTGAGACCTCGTTAAAACGGGTAAAAACTTAATCCCGCAGTCAATCTTCGAGCTAAGCCGAATGTCGCAGACCTAATTTACTTAAAAGGATTGTAAATACATTACCCTCGAATGTTCCGTACCCAAGCGACGCAAAACGCGGATCGGTGTAAAATATTGACAGTCGTGGGTGAAAATTAATGTTATTTGTCTCGTTGCCGGCGATTAGCGCAGGTTTATCTAGAAACTTGAATTTGCTTTTGCTTAGGTTTCCTAAGCCGTGGGCGTCATTTAGCGAAGGTGGTTAATGTTTTAAGCCCACATCGTTACGGTTAAACCTGCCTTTTGGCGGATAGGTTTCACTAGTATTTACTCAAGTGGTCGCGTTACAAAACTAAACACCTACGCCCTAGATTTCATAACAAATATTTATGTTTTACTTGCGCAAAATAAACAGGTATTTCAGAGCAAATAGCTGCTACTTAGTTTACGCTGACTTCACAAAAACTTACGTACGTACATTACTTGTAAGATTGTAAGAAATAACAAAGACTATTAAATTAGTAAGCTTATCACGTATCTCATTGATGAATCCTCAAAAACCTGAATAATTCTGAGAACTTGCCATTTCTATATATAATAACGATATTTAGATTACAACAATTTATTGCTGATACCTAGTGATCGATGATAGTACACTGAATTTATTTTAATGGATTATTAGTATTACAATTAATATCATTGGATTATTAGTACCTAACTACCTATCTAAACTATCAGGACCATCACAGACCTATATCCAAGTAGACGCCACAAGTCGACCTACCTTGCATGTCATATTTCCAATACAATTATGATTAATCGTCATAATTAAGTCCGGCTAAAATCAGTCTGTTCAATCGGTGCCGCGACAACACGTGTCAGTTTGACACGAAAACGGGTAATTGTGCACTGAGTTCTAAGAATACCGCAAATAGAGTTGGCCGACAGAATAAAGATAATTTTTTATTTCTTTTCACTTTTAGGTTTTTGACACGCTTAGTTTTCATACAGTTGAGACCGCTTCTGAAGTCTACTTACATATGAGTCTGTGGGTACCATCATGTACATAATAAGTACTTTTTACAACTGGACAGCTGATCCTTAATGCAAATATTATTAAGTCATAAAAAAAAGCATTAAAAAAAGTAAAAAGGAAGATGTCGTGAGCGGGCTATCTCTTTTCTTTTTTGTTTTGTCGCCTGAAACCTTGAAGATCCATCAATATAAAAAACCGACTTCAAAATTAGTAAGCGCTCGAACTTTATTGCTATTGCCTAATCAACAGACGCGCGAACAAAATTATTAACTATTGGAGCTGGTTAAAAAACAACTGAGCCAAAGTTAAATATTATCACGTAAATTTATTCCACATATCGGAGTAATAGAGTGTAAACCGGCCAAATGCGAGTCGGGCTCGCGCTCTGAGGGTTCCGTACTAGCACAAAATACAAAAAGTAGTGCATAACCTCTATTGCACACCCCGTCTTCTACGTCTTCTATAAATGCTTTAGGGTTCCGTACCCAAAGGGTAAAAAACGGGATCCTATTGCTAAGCTTACGCTGCCTGTCTGCCCGACCGTCCGTCGGAACGAATATCCATCCATTTTTATTCAAAAAAAATATCAGAAGCACTTTATCCAAATAGTAAATTGTCAAATTATTGTGATACGTTATGTTTAGCGGGCGGGACGATCGACCGGTTTTGGAGCCATTAGAGCTCCTTCATCAGGGAAATGCGCGCTTCCGGAGACGGTCGCCCATAATTTCTCATAATTTATAATGAAAACTCACGCTAGTTTTGATGTATAAATTGTCTTTGCTACAAACGTACCTTGAGATCGAGATCCATGACAAGATGCTTCCCGAACGACGTGCCGCCAGTCTTCTGTATGTGGAGGAAGACCATGACGTCGTGCGCGTTCAGGTCGAACCGGAAGTCGTCGTGCAGCACCTCATCGTATGAGAGGCCCGGCTGCGCGATCAGGTCCGGCAGCGGCCGGCCCGGCGCCTCCGCGTATGTGAGGGCCAGGGACTCCGACACCCGCTCCCGAGGTGACAGCGCGCACACCTGGAACAATTCACACTATCCATCAATTTACAATCCTTAGGCGCCTTCTTCATATAGGAATACATCAACTGAGATATCTTAAAGAGAGTCGCAACACGAATCAATTGGTAGCGTATTTGGGACCACCAGACTAGAAAGCGTGAGGTCGCGGGTTCAAAATCCGGACCCATACCAATAAGTTCTTTGGAGTTTATGTATGGATTTTCATACCCTGGCTTTTCGGTGAAGGAAAACATCATAAGGAAACCTGCATATGTACGGAGAAGGAATTCAATGGCGTATGTGAATCCACCAACCCACAACTGGGCCAGCGTGGTGGATATGGCAGCAGAGGACTGATAAAAGGCTGATTGAACACAAAACATGTTTTTTTTAACCCTTGATAAAAGAGCTGATAATCTTCAAACGACTGAACATTTTCATCGGATGAATATTTTCTTGAATCATAGCTAGGAATTCTCGATCAAGTCACCTTTCAAACAAAAAATAACTAAATCAAAAAAGGGTTAGCCCATTGAACTATATATGTACTACGTACATTTCTTTGGGTTAGCCGTTTCAGAGCTACGTTGCCACAGACGGACACACAGATGGTGTTTAATTTAGATGATGAATTAATCAGCGGTTTAGAAGTGAATTAGACAGGTTGTTTTTGATGCGACATATTAAAGCTAGAAACGATTTGTTGTGTTACAGGCACAAACAAGGATTCTGAACCAAATAGACATCAGCGTTCAGCTCATTTGCTCACAAAGCCAGTAATCAATCATAAGTATATATATATATAAGGTAGAGTAATACTAGGTAACAACATATTGTAATACGTAACTTGCGTACTTTAATATCCATCAGTCAATATTCGTAATGACCACGATTGGACCAGATTTTATGTCTACAAGTCATTCATCATTTTCTGTCAAGCATGGAGTAACGCCTTGTTTCCGTGTTAAGCAAAAAACAATTATTTAAAAGTCAAGCTTAACTTTTTGTTCCCTTTTTGAAATTACCTATATATGAAATAGATAAAAGTTTTAATATTTTAACCGCCTTCAGAGAGATCTCAACTCGGTCAATTTTTTTTTTTTTTTTTTTTTGCTCTGATTACTGTTGACATGTAATTATTATTATGAATAAAATTATCTTTATCATTATTCCGATATTACTGATCCATTTACGTGGTTTTTACCTACAGTAGGTAAGCTATATCGCGAGGTGGTCCCACAAAACTTTTATACCTCAATTCTACCTCAACCTTTTATAAATTTTTTGTAACTTTCATTAACTTTGGCTCAGTGGTTTTTTAACCAGCTTCTAGTAATACGAATAATTTAGTTCGAGCGCTTACTAATTTTGCAGGCGGTTTAAAAAAAATATTATAATTAACTGTTTTGATTTAATCGGAAATCATGCTTGTAAACCCCTGACGAATGTAACCAATTTTAATACAACTAGGTAAAATTCTGAATACTAATATTTTTTGTGATAGATTTACCTAAGATACAAGGCAGCTCTACACAAACTATGCAAATAATACGTGAACAAATGTTGGGTAATTGAGTACAGGATAATTCGCAATATCACTCTAACCGACCGCAAAACCGCAAAGTAAATTAAGAAGCTCTAAGTAATATAAAAATAGCGTACAGAATATAACTCAAAAATTCTATTACTAAAACAAATAAATTTATAAATATACACAAACAATAGGTATCTACAAACCAATATTGGTCACTCACTAGTAGTGGTCGCTATCCTGCTGGAACTGTCTTTCATTTCGGAATAAAAAAAAAATTTTTTTATATAGATCTACGTTTGGGCGCTAACTCGCCTGATGGTAAGCGACGGTGTGGCCGAAGCAGAGGGTGGAACACGTTGATCTAGAAGAAATATATTCACTCTAGCCTTGAAGATGCCTAGATTGTAGTTTTCAGGAAACAAGGACGGCAGGGTTCCATTCTTCGGCAGTACGTATCATAAATGACGACCTAAATCATTGTGTACGAATCTTTGTAATTTCCACGGGGAAGGGGTCGTAGTATGCAGTACTTCTACTACTTGTCCTGTAGTAAAAGGGGGAGGATATAATAAGGTCATGAAGCTCTTGCGTACATAAAAATAGTAATAGACAGACAAGCTACTTAAATAAAGAAAGAAAGGAGGAAATATATTTATTTTTGACAGAAACAAAAGATACAAAGACATTACCAGTTAAACACAATAAAATAAAATAAATAGTTAACAGGCTTGCGCTTGACCACTGTCTCGCCTGATGTTAAGCGATGATGCAGTCTACGATGAAGTATGCTTACCTAGAAGAAACCGATTCACACACGGCTTAAAGACGGCCAGATTGTAATTATCGGTGAACACCCGTAGAAACAACGCGTTCCAGTCTAGCTGTTCGCACAATAAAAGTGGAACCAAAGCGCTTCGTTCGGATTTTTGGAATATCAGCCATGAAACGGTGTCGCGTTTTCGTACCCACCCCGGCCGTCCGATAGAAAAATGGGCAAGTGTTTGGAGTGCAATTTTTTTATTTAATTTAAATGAGGTCATGCATATCAGATGCACACCATTCCATATGTTATTCCATGGTATAAGCTCCAAACTCAAAGCCGTTTAGCCGTTATGGAGTTCATTATTATTTTTAGCGGTCAAACGCGAGCCTATTAATGCTTACTAAAATTAAAACAACTCATGTTAATAAATAATAATTAATTAATTAAATTATGAATTAGCCAGTTGTGCACTGGGTCTAATTCAACTTCCAAGACTAGGCCTAAACAAACAAAGAAACATTTAAAAAAAAATTGCATATGAATAAAAGTATGTAAAAGTAAGATAATAATGCGGCAATCGCTGTTACATACTTTCGCAGTTATAATGTCTTTGAATATCACAGGAAATTCACATAAACCCGCAAACCAACCGCAAAACCGCAACTAGAGTAAATTAAGAACTCGTAAAATATGAATCACTATGCCTCCGAGTATACTATAGTGAGGATCTATTTGCCCCTTGTCATAACAGGCAATGAATCATTTTGCCTCATAATATGCAAGTTCCGAAATCCGAATCTGCGTCCATGCCGTCCATGCCCTTGAAAGTTGCGCCACCCTTGTCACAGACAACGGAGGGGTGGGTACTTAATCGAAACACAGAGGGTGAGATATCTTCTTTATCCGGAGGCAAGGTTAAGATTATAATTTCGGTGTTGAAACCTAGAGCGAAATAAAATGTAACATCTACTAATACAATGAAAAAAAAAAACGAAGTTTAGGTATTTCGTAAGGTAAGCTCAGGCTAAATAATCTCTATCTCTACTTTACGTCTTCTTTTCTATCTCTAAATAGTACAAATTGAAGTCATTTTCCGCGTCTGTCTATCTGTCTGTCTGTAGAACCGCTAACTCCTCCTAAACCACAACATGGATTTTGACGCGGTTTTCACCATCAGTTAGACAGTTTTTCACGGAAGGTTAATATATATTTAACTAGCGACCCGCCCCGGCTTCACACGTAAATTATTATATCCGTACGAAGCCAGGGCGGGTCGCTAATAATTACATAAGAATGAAACTGTAACAGCTTTTAATAAATATAAATTGAATGGAAGGTCTAGTACACAACTGTCCAATAGGTAGGATATGCTGACGATGATAGAGCACCCACTATATTTAATTTTTAAGCACTTAGTTTATTTTAAAAAGAAATGATGTCACTTAAATTTAATTAAACAGATTCATCCTCTAATATTCCACCCTTACAAGTGGAACATTTTCATCAAAATTAGATATTATATAGCCTATTCAATAAAAGAAAAAATGTCATAGTCGGTTCACAGTAGGCGAAGATATCACGTAACAAATACACACAAAAAAACTTTGATATAAAAAAAAGCTTTTATTTAATTGTTACTCTTCATTTTTATTGAAGTAAATGCATTTTATTTATTTTAGCGGCCATTTTTAAATTGTTTCAATATTGGGTGTAGCATAATTGCATTGTCACTAAAACTAAAGGTGTACGTCCTATGCCAAATTTCAGCAAAATCGGTTAGGAGGAACTGGTTCTAATTCAGCTTTCTAGATTTGACCTAAACAAACTAAAAACATTGCAATTTCAATAAAAGCTTGTACAGGCAAATTGAGAAACTCTTTATTGAATTCGATTAGAAATAAAATTAAACGCAGATTATGAACATTAACTAATGAAAATTAACAACGACTACGACCAGTACCTACTTCCACTTTTTCTTCAAGAACTCGACAGTTCTATGAAATAATTTCATAAAAAGGATTCCCTGAAACGGCAAGACTTTCAGTTTTAATTGCCGGCGCGACCGGCGCAAGGATTTCCCGCCTTGGAGGAGACCCTTAACCTCTTTACTAAAACCCAATTTCTCGAGTTTGTTACTTTTCTTTCCCCCTTATTTTCATGCCCTCGGCCACAATAACAAGGTCCGATGCCGAAAGAAATAATGTTTTTAATATCTTACGATGGCGGGTTGAGAGCGCGAGGTCGGGGAGTGTATAGATAAGGGCGCGCCCTCCACTGCTTGTTTGTTCGTCTAATGAAGTGGGCAGAACACCCCATTAATATACAGTTACAGTCAGCACCAGACAGACCGCCCGATAGACCTGTGTCAGCGTTTCCCGAGCTACTCATTTATCACGACGAAGCTGAGTGGATAGCGCTCGCGCTTCAATTTAAAACTCTTGTGTGAAAATTATACGAGCAAATAAAACAGCTTGGCGAGAATAATTTACTCATAGTCACAAAAATACTTAGATTTCATTCTTAACGTTACTTTCAAGAGAATGGATGATTGAGTGCCCAAATCCATTAGAAACTTCAATTTTTCTCGAAGCTTTTAAGCTTTTAAAGTAGATTTTGATCTTTAGACTAGATTTATAGTCGAAAAAACTTTAGCTTTTGAAGCTTGTTTTTGTTCGTGATTTAATTAAAGTGTATGGTTACAACCTAAGAGTAAAATGTAACTTTATTACCATCGCACAATTCAACAAAAAAGAAAACAACAATAGCCGACATTATATTTTCATTTAATTATGATACTGTACTAATAATTAACCATATTGATTAAATGATCATACTAAAATTATAAATACAAAAATGTATTTTTTGTTGGTGTTTTTTTCTCGCAACAACAGAGTAACTCCTAGACGTGTTTTTTTGCAAAGAGATAGATTGATGGTCATGGAGTGTAGGATACTTATCTATCTATACTAATATTATAAAGAGGAAAGATTTGATTGTTTGTTTGTATTGAATAGGCTCCGAAACTACTGAGCCGATTCGAAAAATTCTTTCACTGTTGGGAAGCTACACTATCCCCGGGTAACATAGGCTATATTTTTTTTTATAGGGATCCTTAATTACTAAATCCTTAGTTACTAGATCCTTACTCCAATAATGTAACCCAAGGCGTAAAAAAATAAGATTTACAATTTTGACTTTGCGTGTTTGACAGTTCTAAGACAGGGCGACGTCTGTCAGGTCAGCTAGTTTAGAATAAAACTGTACGGTACCTGAGGAAATGTCAACGCAGGTAAAACGAAACAATATATAAAATAAAATTAATGGGTACCTCTACCTACTTGTTAATTACATTAGTATCTCATATAAATTTAAATCTTTTTTTAAGATAGGTTCTCCTGTAGGTACCTATTTGAGCGACTTTCGGACTACCACAAAGAGCAGCAGAGATAGGACTATCTGCAACCCAATTGCGTAAGCAATGTATGTTTTTGTATATTAAGTAATATAGGCAATGGCTCCGTTACCAAAGCAACAGAATGGCCTTGAGGCTGGGATGCTGGGACAATAGATTACGGCATCGGTGTCCCCTGCGGTAAGAGCCTATATACTAAAAGGGGGTAGTCGGAGGTGGAGTTCTAACCATCTATCCAAACGAGCCCTGAGTGGTCGAAAACTCCGTATGGCCCGCGTTGTCGTGGGGCAAGGGAAGTTTCAGAACAACAGCTTAACTTCTGTCCCAGGCGGTACTATCTGAAAGCTCTCTGTCTGGCACCGAGGCAAGCCACATTTTTTGTGGGTGTAATCCCACATAATTTATTTTAGGCGATCTTACGTAAGTGAAGAACACAATTAAAAGTTACGATTCCAAAGGAGAATGCAAGCAATGCATTTTATCCTGGGCACATTGTTTTAAATATACTGACATGTGAAACTCATGGCATACGATAGCTATACATAGATACATTGCTACTAATATTTCTATATATGGAGTCATAATAATCGCACCTAGGAAAACAATATTATGAGGCTTAAAATAATATATTATTATGTACCAAAAGATTCAACTGATACAAAAGAGCACGCAAATTCCTTTGTAATTGAGACACAATATTCAATATAGTAGATTCCAAATAGCGCAACACTTCTACTTCTTCTTCTTCTTTCATGATTACTTTGTGGTGGGCAATGTTTAACAGTATATTTTTAGGGTTCCGTACCCAAAGGATAAAACGGGACCCTATTACTAAGCATACGATGTCTGTATGTCTGTCTGTCTGGCTGGCTGTCCGTCCGTCCGTCTGTCCTACCTATTAACGGCTGTATCTTTCGAATCTTAATAGATAGCCAGTTGAAATTTTCACAGAATATGTAATGTTACGGCGGATTAACTAAGAAATAATAAAAAAGGCAAAAAGTAAAAACGAGAGGGGGTCCGCATACCGCAAACGTATTTTTAACGTATTTTTGTATTAGCTCTGATGTAAAAACGGTAATATGTACAAGCGTCAAACTTGGCATGATTATAGTACACACTCTAAAGTATAACAACAAATAAATAATGGCCAAGTGCGAGTTGCTGACAAATTTCTGTTCACCTCCGGTTCTCGTACGATCACCGAAGTGAAGCAACGTCGGGCGCGGTCGGTACTTGGATGGGTGACCGTCTGGGCGTTGATGGGATTTTGTCTTTTTTCACTATTTTTTTGTACTTTAGTAGGTAACAGGTTACGTGGTGGTACGGAACCCTCAGTGTGCGAGCCCGACTCGCACTTAGGCTGTTTTATTTTGTTGTATTTTGATTTGTTTTAATATAGTACATATATCATAGTAACAAGTGATTATATTTACGAGATCTATAGTTTGGCCGTATGTTTTATGCTGGACAATGGTTTTAGATTTTTGAGCCCAGTGGGTGGCATTATAGTTTCTAGTTGGAAGTTGTAAAAGGTATCTCGCGTACCACTCATCACTGATGCCTTTGTACTGAATATGACACGGAGAAACATGGCGCCAGCAGCTAAAGCAATCAGCATTATAATACGCTTGCCCAAAGAAGCCAAAGCAAACGTTGGCATTCTGAAAATACGGTTCAAAACTGGAAACTTAGTACGCGTAATCATTAACGCGACTTTTGATAATGTCAGCAGTTCATGAAAACCCTACTAGATTACGGCATACACAAAATCTCAAATTACGTGAGTATACGTGTTGACATAACTGGGTCTTGCTGGCTGCTTTGAAACCGCAAGTTGTTCTAAATGATCACAATACAAGTGAAGCGAGCTGGCTCTGAATATTACTTGGTACAATTTATAGCATGCCTTTAGATTTTATACTCTAGAAACAATGGATATCAGGTTAGTGCTCAAAAATTACCGAACTAAGAACAGACAAGACCATCTTAACTGTTAAGAGCCGTATTACACATGCAATGATAAAAAATTTGGTATTAGGATATTTGGGCATAAAACGTAAAAAAATAAAGCCGTGAATGTCAAGACGAATTAACTTAAAACAATTAAACCATAATATTAAAATTGTGTAGTTTATGTCACTAATTTAAAGAAATCTACTCTCAAATTTTCTTCAAGAGTTTTGAAAAAAACTACATACTTTGAATAGTAAATTGGAGGTACCTAATAAGTTGATATGTAAATATGAAGCCGTTATTTTCAATAACAAATACAAAGACCAATTTATTACAATATAAATTTTCTATTTAATAGAATAGGAACGCCAAAATATAGGTTTCGTTGCTTTTTTTGTCAAAAATTTGAGAGGGCTCTTAAGATAATCTCTACATTTAGCCTAAATTTGTTGCAACCTAAATTAAGCATTGTCTTACCGAGATAGGGTTTAAATTAGTTTGACGGTATTTCAATAAAATACCAAAATTTATATCTATAGAATAAATTTGACAATTTTCCTTGAAATTTTAGGTTTAGGTTTAAAGAACTTTATTACCACAAAGACAATTATTTGTCACTTAAGTGATAACATATTTATATAAAATAATAGTGTTCGTCGTCGCATGCACTAAAAAATTTAAAAAAATCCATAAATACTTAAACGCTAAATAAATAAATGGTAATAACTAATACATACTTAACAATTTGCGAAGTACCCACTTCACGCATTTATTATAATGATTTATCTGAGATAATGTGTTGAGCCAATTGTTTTTTAAATGCGTTTGTTTGTTTTGTTTTGTTTTTTTTAATGTTTTTTTAATGTTTTTTGTTTTTTACGTGACCTAATCATGCATCCATGTGTTTGAAAATCAATTCCTAGCAACATACTCTTATATGCATAGTAGAGTAGAAAATTATGTGGATGAAGAAAGTTCCTTAAACTATTATAATGTGTTGTATAAAATACCACTGACTTACTGACTCTCACGAAATCTCAAAAATATACTCAACCTACGAAGCTGAAATCTGGCAGGTAGCTTCTTAATGAGGTGTAGAGGTGCGCTACGAACACAGATTTTTTTTCTTTTCTGTGGCCACGGATGTGTTTTTTTTTTTTACTTAATAATTGACTTGCGTTTGACCGCCAACTCGCCTGATGTTAAGCGATGATGCGGTCTACGATGGAGCACGCTTGCCTAGAAGAAACCGATTCACTCTTTATTTAAAGACACCCAGATTATAACTATCAGAGAACGCCCATTCAGGCAGCGCATTCCACAGACTAGCAGTTCGCACAATAAAAGTGGAATCGAAGCGCATCGTACGGGTTTTCAGAATATCAACCATAAAGCGATGCCTATTTTTCGTGCCCACTCTGGTAGTCCTGTAGAAAAATTGGCAGGATAATGTTTATGATAGTGGCGGATGACGCGGTGTGATAGTTGGTGTAATACACAATAAAGTGTTTCTATCTATCTATCTACGCGTACGAAGTCACGGGCAACAGCTGGTAACTTTATAATAGCCATGTTGATTATGATATTATTTCCCTCCTAAAAAACATAGGAAAAGCGATTACTTTTAATAAAATCTGCACATTTAATAATGTCTGAAAGCTCTGGTACTTCGTCTTCACTATCCACGAATTAAAAATTTAGAGGGCTGTTTAAGTAAGCGGTTACTTAGGAGGTGCCGTAAAACGGAGTTATCTTCGTAAATACTTAAACTTGCGCAGGCCGCGGAGAATTATCCAGTTCAACCTGCCGACACAAAATAATAGTACATCTAGCTGTGGAGTTAGCGACTCGTCTCATAGGCAAGTGACCAGTTTTGTTATTAGGGTTTCTCAGCCCCCATAAATGTCTATTTAAAATGTCTAAATGTCTATTTTAAATGTATTTTTAATGTTTATTTAAATGTCCCAAATATTTATTTATTTTATAGGCCCCGCATGCCGGCCCTGGGGTGAGCGAGGAGCGGTCGCTCCAGGTACCAGATAGCAAGGGACGCCAAAATGCCAAAAGCGAAAAAATCGAGAAAAAACAAAAATTTCATGTCACCTCGCGCCTCGTGGCGGGGGCGGCCGGAAATAATTGTTTTGTAACTATGCTTTGTTAAATTTAGGATGATTCCACTTTTCAATTCAATTAATCAATTACATTTTCACCGTAATGATGAGGTAGTGTATAATCGTTAATGAACCTGTTCGATCATCGATATTATTCTCATAGAACTTGGAATCGATACTTAGTAGATGCTTATGCAGATTTTTTTTTATCATTCATTAGGTAAGTAATAGTTTATTTTTACATATAAGTAATTGCGGGATAAATAATTGCAAATAACTTTAATAAATATTTGCATAAAGTAATATACTTAGTTACCATTTTTTTTTGTTTGTTTAGATTATTTTATTTCAATACCGATTTGCGATAGTCTGTGGTTGTTCATTATGCGTGGCACTTCACTGAGTGGGCGGTACCCACCAAAGAAGTACGACATTATTTGTAGTACATTTTACCGGAAAAAATACGAAACTTCATGGGCATGATCTGCCAAAACTATCACCTATATTTGACAGACCATAACCATACAATTTTGATGTGGAAATAATTTACATCCAGGAGTAGCACATGGGCTACTATTTATTTCGGAAAAATATCGATTTGTAGGAAAGTTTTCTGAAATGAAACGCACCGAAAGACAATATCGCTAGAAAGTTTAAGTCCACCTCTGCGGGGAAGACAATCATGCCCAGAGTTGAGAACTGTGACCTCACGACACAGGTTATCCTAGTGTGGTAGTACTTCCAGTGTTTCACTAAGGTACATAATACATTAAGACACCTCTCTTTTTACAACATGTGTATACATATAACTACCTACTTAAGATCTTTATGTACCTATAAGCTTTTAATGAATATCAATAAACGTTTTTTTTTTATCTCTCTACCCTGATCAAGGGCTAGGCCGGCACTGCAAGCACTACTTAATTAAGACCGATTGGATTGCACATGTGGTCAAATACTTCCATCGGTCGTAGATGTTAGCTGTATGAGCTGTATCGTCGATATCTGATCATCAAATCAAGTTTCATGAATCTAAAATGATAATATTTTACAACAAATCTAACACAACGAAATCGAAGGTCGACCACCGTGCTTCTATATTTTCTGTGACATTCATACTTTTTGTAACTTTACCGAACAGTAAAGCCTAGCTTGGTAATCAAAAAACCATCACTAGCTGTTGTTTTAATAGGTACATTGCCAGGTGTTATCCTGTCCATTATAGATTCAGCGCGCAGGGGCCAGCCTTCCTTGGACAGGACAAATGCCCTAACTGGCTCTCACCATATCAGGCGAGTTGTACTGACCGACCAAATCGCCAATAGACTTGGCCAAATGAAGAAACGAAAATGTTCTACGGAGTTTTGTTTAAAAATGCGATTGAGGCTCCCCATTAAATTCTACAGATAAATTGGCACTGTACGCGCGAGATGCAAGCCCCTTCTTTGTCCTTAGATGCCGATGTATGATCATACCCGCAATGGTATCTTCAAAGTCTTGAAATCGGCTTTCAGGCTGTTTCGATTTCTGAGGCGATCGAGTTTTACTTCTACTTTTTAAAGAATTACTGAAAGGGCTCAAATTCATAAGGAAAGCAATTTTGCCAAGCTGCCCCATTGGGTGTGGGCCTTGAAGGCGTTTGTTGTTTTGTGGTTTTTAGAAGTCGGGTTTTTTAAAGATAATTTGTTATTTACACATCCATGCAACAATACCTCCTTGTTTTGATTCGGACAAAGCACCTGATTTATTGTAGTTACAGCTTGTAATTATTTTATTGCAGCGGTTTAAAAACTACTGAGCCCAAAGTAATGATTTTTTTGTGGAACCGCCTCGATAGTTTCCTCTACATGATAAAAAAGAAACAAGCAAATTGGTTAACCGGTGCCGGCGTATTCGACGTACATACTGAGAATTGAGACCTTCCTCCTTTTGCGAAGGCGGTTAAAAATGATTTTCATTTCTAGCTGGTGTCCTGTAATTCGCTTATAGTACAAGCTATAGAGACAATGACAGTTTTTACTTACATCAATGTATAGAGACCTTTTTTTTTTTTTAATTTTTTTTTTCCTAGAAATGTTTTTTTTTTTTATTTTGGTTGCTAGGCAACATGTACAAGCATGAGCAGTGTTTTTTTTTTAAAATTTGTTGTATTTTTTTGGTCTAATGTAAAAACGGAAATACCTATAAGCGTCAAATCTTGTTACCGTAAACCGTTACCCCTGGTTTCTGAAAGGCTGATCAACACAAAAATTAACTAACACGTTGTTAAATCTCATGTCAACTGACGTGATTGGTTAAACAAAATAAAACCGGCCAAATGCGAGTCGGGCTCGCGCACTGAGGGTTCCGTACTACCACAAAATACAATAATTATCAATTAAAGAAACCGACTTAAGAATTAAGAAAATATTTCATTACGATTCGGTGAAACAAAATGAGGTCATCCAAATAACCCAATTATCAGTTACTAGCGGTCCGCCCCAGCTTCGCACGGGTATAGATTATAGCCTATGCCTATAGGCCTATTATTATATAGGATTATAGCCTATATCACCCGGAGATAGTGTAGCTTCCCAACAGTGAAAGAATTTTTCAAATCGGTTCAGTAGTTTCGGTGCCTATTCAATGCAAACAAACAAACAAACAAACAAATAAACAATCAAATCTTTCCTCTTTATAATATTAAGTATAGATAAGTTGGTAATGAACAAAAATTTGTCACCGACTTGCACTTGGCCATTATTTATTATATTTTGTTGTTATACTTTAGAGTGCGTGCAATAATAATGCCAAGTTTGACACTTGTACATATTACCATTTTTACATTAGAGCTAATATGAAAATATGTTAAAAATATGTTTCTTCTACGGGGGGGTTTCCCTTTTAGTTTTAACTTTTTTATTATTTCGTAGTTAATCCGCCGTAACATTGCATTTTCTGTGAAAATTTCAATTGGCTATCTATTACGGTTTGAAATATACAGCAGTTTAAAGGTAGGATAGACAGACAGGCGGACAGCCAGACGGACATCGTAGGCTTAGTAATAAGGTCCTGTTTTTACCCTTTGGGTAAAAGGGTTTAGGTAACTCTAAAAACAATCAGCCAATCAAGTCACATGACATGAGTTTTGACAATATATCAAATTGAACAGGGTTTCAGAAACTGGGGGTTAGTCATCCAAGCATCACCGAAGTTGGTTTTTTAAATTGATAATTATATCCAATAAAAATATCCAATAATTAAAGCCGTTAATTAATTGTTTTAATTGAGATTGTGAATGTTTAATACATGAAATCTACACTAGATTACAGGTATTACATATGTTAGTTGCAATTACCTTAATTGCCGACACCACAAAAAGATTTAAAAAGCCCCAAGCAATTTTTTTTTGTAATAGGCTTGCATTTGACTGCCAACTTGCCTGATATTAAACGATGAAAGACACCTAAATTATAACTCGGGGAACACCTATTCAAGCAGCGCATTCCACGGACTAGCACTTAGCACAATAAAAGATAAATAATTTGATCATTATCAAGATTTTCCCTGGGTATAGTTGAAAATATGGATTGAACATTTGAGATTCCCGACTCGCCTCCAAACTGGAATAATTCCAGGGAAACCGGGATCGCAGTCACAGTTATTGTTATTATACCACTGCACTAATTAACAAGGAAGAAAATACTCATAACATACATACTTCATAATTTCTAGATCATTTGTTTTAAATGTTTATCACGTATCATTTTATTTAGGTAAAAATAGGTATCTTTTGCTTGACGTTTTGACCATGTTACAATGGCCGTGGTCACGAGCTGACTGAAAACTGCAGGTGAGTCCGGCGAGAAGAGATATTTCATTTCTTATTTGTAAAAGAATATCGTAGTGATAGCTGTGTGCAATGTAAATAAACATTACGCTGTCAACAAGTCTAGTCAGCAGAATGAAGTTATTGGAAAGCTTACCTGGTCAGGGCAAAAGTATCCAAATGCCACCATGCCAAACAGGGAAAGAAGCAGGCAGAAGAGAATCACTTTTCTCAGCTTGGATCTCGGCTCCATTTTCTTTATTTCATAGACACCGCTTGGCAGCAACAGAGCGAAATCACTATCTACTTGCACTGATACACTTTTTTGCATCTCGACAGAATGCATGTCTCATTTTAATAAAAATATCTTCGTCAGAACACTGTCACTGATTCTGTCCAGTCTATTTACTTGGGTCCACGGATAGCCCATTATTTATCGTACCGAGTTCATATCGTTATCGTTTTCGATTATCATTCAAGTTTGATAACATTGTTTTGCTGATACCACTCGATTTATGTTATGCCATTAACAATGACGAAAATAAACTGCAACGACGCGAGGCAGATGCTGCCATCGGAGACCGTGCCGAGTGCTCGACTGCTTAGCCAGCAAGTGCGGAGCCGCGAGCACCTATCGCGCGCAACCGTCGGGATCAGGGACGTCTGGCACATATGAATGAAAACAATCATGAAATAGACCACTAAAAATCACAACACGCGCATGTAATTGTCTTAACTCTAGCATCGCGTAAAAGACCTGATATTTTCACTTTCACCAGCGGTAAGAATGAAAATAATTCCCTCTTCCATTTATATTTATTTTACTTGAAAAACGAAAACTATCAACAATGACAACAATCGCTTTCTTTTCCTATGCTTGACAGTGATATTGACATTTCATTAATGTCAGTATTGAATGTAATTTTTTTTTCATCTATCTTTGAACGGCTAAAGCCATTAAGGCTATACCGCCTCGTTTTGGCTTTGTAAGGTAAGTATATTTAGCCAGTGTCTTTAGTATTCTTAGATTTCGCAGCTGAGGAGATATTTTGCGCCCCAGTCAGAACTATGCAGCCACCGATTCGCGAGTTCGCGACCGACCGAAGGTCCCAATCACTTGAAGACCCACTGTAAAGCTTATACAATGTGCCATAGCGTATTGAGCTTCACAAAAAGATCATAATATGCTTTACTTACTGAAACACCACGCTCCCGTCACGCCCAATGTGTTCTCTCCAGTATATTATGCATGTGGGTCTTGCACACGGCCTTCGAACAGTATTTTTTGAACGAAGTACACGGCATATCTAAGTTGCGTAGGTTGAGAAGAATGTACTTGTACGTATCACTAAGTACATAGGTAACTACAGGTGTAGTTACCTATGTACATGTACATGTAGTAACATGCTCCTTTGTTCTAAATTGAGCAGGTTAGTTGCACTCAAGTTGCACTGCACTGCCGCTACTGTCCGCTTAGTGGTGTCTGGTATAAAACACGGGCCAAATCATCAGCACACAGGTTGTGCACTGCACTCTCCGTATATATGTCTTTGCACTGCACTACGCGCGTTAGCATGCAGAGTAAAAATATTTCCTCTGTGATGGCCCTAAAACATTATCTACAGAGTGTTTTCATGTTCCAAAAACCTCTCGCAAACATCATGCAACTTTTTTTCACTATGTAGGTATGTCACAGAGGTATGTTATTAAAGTTGCATGATTTTTTAACTCTGTAATTATAGGTGCAATAGATCTCCTATACTTTGCCCAGGTCCCAGGGTTTCTTCTCGAAAGAGAAGAAACTCCTTGGAACTATTCTTCTCGTATTCGTTAGACCGTGTAAAATTATAGGCATAGCCATAAATTTTTGCTTCTGTATGGAAGAAAAAATATCATCTGTGATAAATATAGACAAATTATTAAGTCATGCAACAAAAGTTGTTTAGTACATTAAAAATAACCCTGTACATTCCGTGTTTCATCTGAATATCTAGTGATCACAGTGGGGTTAATAAAAATAGCTCACCATAATAGAACTAAAAAAAAATTAAGCAAGCAGCAGTTTCTTTGCAAACTGGCTGGCTTATTCTCTTTTTTACTTAAACCTAGGTATATGTTTACCTATGCTTATACCATCACTAGTGGCAGTAACTATCAAATCAAAATAAAAAATACTTTAAAATCATTTCTATGACAGGCTTTTATTCAATATCAGTTTTACTCTGTTTTTATATAATTGTATGTATGTAACAGTTAAGATATAATTTCAAAAGAAACACTTCATTTGAAACAAAGAACCCCAATACTTTTGCTAAATGAGCAAACTAGATACAAACTAAAAAGTGTTTGAAAACATACCTAGAGTAAACAAGCAAAACATTTTACAACTAAAAATCATTTACGATAAAAAAATACCGCATCTGGCACTATTAGTATAGCTACGAAATAAAAACTGATTTCAGTTCTACTTATTGAAAGATGAAGGCACTTTAAAATTAAGGTGGGGATATAACAATACATGCATACAAATATAATGCTGGTAATTTTCATAGCCAAATATCTCTCGTCACACTGATGTTGCTCTTAAATAACAGGAAACATTTTAACACTTGATTCTCTCATCTAGAGACACTTGGATTTAGAGCCAGCGCTCAAAAATATCTAAACTAAAGGTTAACATTAAATAGTAGAAGAATTCACTATGTTGAATATTCATAAAGTGAAAAATTTATGCAAGCTAAATTAAACATTGGTTTAACGGCATAGGACTTAAATTAAAAGTATTTAGTCTGTCGGTATTTCTTGGGGTTTGGGAAGACTCGACATTTTCAAAGCCCCAGGACTTCAATGGGCATTTCTAAATAAACAGACAAGAGTAAATTTTTTGGAATAATAATTAATTATTGAATTTCCACAAGAGCAATGAGTGCAGTTAAGATCACGCTAGTGTTTTTTATTATTATTTTAGTACTGTGAGCAGAGGTGGCCAGTGTACAAATATTTTAACAAAATATAATTAGCTGTGATCGTTCTTCTATGAGCTTTTAGGTTACATTACCGTTTGATTATTGTTAGCCGTCGAAGATATAATTTCTTATAAAACATCTAAATTTGCTTCAGCTCTGCGCAATGAAGAGTTTTGTCAAGTCTAAGGCAAGCATATCTCCGGTCTCGACCAAAAAATCCTGGGACACAAGACAGTTAAACTAGCAAAAAATCCAAACCCTAGTATTTCTCCAAGTTTGTTTATAGGAATCTCAGGAATTATTTGTTTCGTGAATTTTGTACAAGACCGTAAATCCATGTGTTTATAGATCAATGACATTTGATACAATTTAATGGTTTTTCTGTACAGTCAAAACTCAAGAGTTCTACAAAGTCACAATATCCTATTACTTATCAAGTTAATAATATAATTTTTTGTTTGTTATTAATCCAAAATCATACCAAATATTCTTACATCAATGAAAAGTGTCAATGTTTTAAACAAGCCAAATACGATTTCAGACTTGACAAAAAAGCATAATGCTATGGCTACACTTGCATTGACTTAAATCTGGGGCTGCGTCCAACTGCGCGTTACGTAACGCGTTAAAACAGTTGGCTACATTTAAAGGACAATGTAAGGGCGCGCAGAATGAGACAGCACTAATGCTAAATAGCCATGTCTCATTCTGTCATGCCAAGGTATGACGCGTAAAAATTCCCACCCAAGATAGCACATAATGTATCATTAGTAAAGTTAGTCACATCTATATAATGCCTTTATTAGCGCGTTAATTGACGCGTTACGTCGCAGGTGAAGCCGTAGCATTATAGTATGTAACATTGTAATATACTTAACCCCAATTTATATTTAATTAATAACAATAATTGATCTAAATAAGAAGGTAGACAATTTAGTTTATCAGTCAATAACGAGTTAAACAGATAGGTAGCACCATCTATTCTCTTCAGTTTCTCAGTTTTTTCCTATTTAATGCATAATTATGTTTAATCTGCAATCGAATTTGGCCCTTTTAGACACCTTTTATGAAGTGAAACTGAAGTCAATGCCACGAGAGAATTCAACGTTAACAGTCATATAAATTGATATTAAAAAAATGTATACAAAATGTCCACACCTCATATGATTACATTTTTTGTTATATAAAAGTATTCACCACTGATATTAACATTTAATAAGACACCGACGGCGCGGTGCGTTCAACACTTCTCACAGTCAGTGTACGTTGATGTTTTACATTGATTTCATTACTATAATTAACTTCACAAGTCCCTAGTCATAAAAGGAGCAACTCCTCTCACCACAGAAATTCCTAGTTATAAAAATTACTATTTTTTCAGTCCACAAATTTGAAACGAAGTCCACAATTCCACTCATCGCCGCATCACTCACGACGGTATTTATTTCATGTTCGGTTCACTAGGCGTCTGTATTAATAACTTCCAGTTCGAAATATTCATATATAGCACATTTTAATTTGTTGAAAGTTTTTTTTAGCTATGCACTGTTTAAAACAATCATTACTCCCAGTTACATTACAATTGTTCAGGATGATACGCAACACCCGCAAGTCGCGTCGACAAAGGATCGAGTCCCCTTGTATGTGCGCGCGTGACGTACGCGCGAACTGCTGCTGCGATGCGGAACCAATTAGTTACTCGACTACTAGTTGTCTATGGGGAGAAGCCAGTCCTTGCTCTGTTCTCACACACATCTCATCAGTTGCGAGGGCGCCCGCGGCCGCGGGACCCGTCCCTGCCGATGCCGTCGCGCTCCTACAGAACAAAACAAAATATTAAACACCTCAAAATAGGGCATCATATGCACAAAATTAAACGACAACTCACCTTATGATGGGGTCTAAAATTACTGTCGCGATCACGATAGACGTTATGATCGCGGTTGTCGCGCGGATCTCGCTCCTCACGATGATCACGATGGTCGCGATGGTCTCGAGGGTCGCGGGCTTCGCGCGGGTCGCGCATGTCACGCGGGTCGCGGTGGTCCCTGTTGTCACGCGAGTCGCGGTGGTCCCTGTTGTCACGCGGGTCTCTGTGGTCCCTGTTGTCTCGCGGGTCCCGGTGGTCCCTGTTGTCTCGCGGGTCGCGGTGATCCCTATTATCACGTGGGTCACGATGATCGCGCCCGTCCCGGCCCCCGTCCCGTCCGTCGCGTCCCTCCCGTCCGTCGCGTCCCTCCCGTCCGTCTCGTCCGTCGCGCTGATCTCGGAACTCGCGATAGTTACGGAACCCGCGGCCGCCGCCACCCTCGTGCTCGTCGCGGTTGTTCTCCTGATGATTGTGAATGGGAACTTTCCGCGAGTCCTCTTCCTCCTGGCGCTTCTCGTAGTGGGTGAAATCGTCGAAGATGGAGGTGGTGTGGCAGTAACAATGCATGATACGCAACACCTGCAGCCCCTTCGGGTGCGGCACTTCCTGCGTGTCGCGAGAGTTCGTCACAGGCTTGTTTTCGTTATTTTCTAACTTGATATGACGCAGTTGCACGTTCGGAACGTCCTTAACGTAGATCCACCTGACGCGAAATTGTCCCTTCCACTTGTCCTGCAACCACACACTAGAGTTGGAGTTGTAGTCGACGGCGCTCATCATGCGCGCCATCCCGCAGAAGTGCCCGCTGCCGTTCACGGAAAAGAACAGGTAAACATTGCCGCCTTCGCGCTCGCGCTCGCGAAACGCTGCGTCCAAGCGCTTGTTGCCGTGCTCTGTGCTGCACCAGATCTCGTACTTGATGCTGCGGTGGATGTCGTCCTCCGAGTACGACTTAATCACGAAGAAGCGCGTCAGGGGAGCGCTCATGTCGAACTCTTTAGGGTTGTAGTCGTTCTTGACGCTTAACTCGTCGAGCAGCGGGTGCAGCGGCGCGGGCCCTGCGGCGGGCGGTGGCGGCTGTGGCGCGGGCGGCGGGGCAAGCGGTGCCCGCGGCGCGTGCGGCGGCGGGGCGCGCGGAGCGTGCGCCCACACCGGCGGCGGCTGGTGGTGCAGCGGCGGGCCGCGCGGCAGCGGCGCGGGCGCGACCGGCGGGGGCGGCGCCTGGCTCGGCAGCGGCAGTGGCGCAGCCGGGGCTGGCGGCGCCTGCGGTTGCGGCGGCGGTGGCGCACTCGCCACGGGCGCGCTCTTGCCGGCGTCCCACGCGCCTGCAATATCCATATTGTGTTTCCCGGGGATGATGGGCGGCGGCGGCATGCCTGGACCCTTCTTCTTCAGCACGATGCCCTGCGAGGCGGGCGCCGGCTTGGCCGGCTGACTCGCGATTGACGCCCAAGTCATCTTTTTGGGTTGTGATCCCGTGGAGACGTCCCTGAGCTCCGGGCGCTCCTTGTCGGCCTTGTGGTCTGCGAGCGTAAGGCCCTGCACGCCAGCCTCCACGGCCTTGATTCCCTCCGGCACGTACACGTCAGTCCTGTAGTAGTCATCGTACTGCTTGGCGCGACCCAGCTGGCCCCAAGTCGAGTAGTCGCCGTTCCCGTGGAAGTAGTTAAAAGTGGACGCAGGTTGTCCAAACGCAGCAGTTGAGAATGGGGTTGTTGATGGTCCGAATACTCCTGCAATAATTTAGTAAAATTACTTATTTTTATCCAACTAGCTAAGAAGTGAAAAGCACACGGAAACAGATGGTTTACGGTGAAATAGCACCACATAGAGGAATAGTTCAGAAAGGTGTGTTATTATGTAATTTGAATTCTGCAACACGCAAGGTGGTAAGACGAGTTTTCCGACCCATAAAGGCATTGGTTTAAATTATATTTTAAAGTGATATTCACACAAATTATTTCAAAATCCTTTTTATACCATAGGTATCAAGGTTTGACAAGAGCTAGCCTGGCTAGAATATACTCAACAAGCCCTATAATGTAATTATTCTTAGTAGTCTGCAATACTAAATAAATAAAAATATATAATAAAATATGTAAATATATTCTATATAAATAAAAAATAAAAAAACTAGTTTACAGAAGATTCTATGTTGCAAAAGAGATACATAGAGCTGGAGGGCCTCACTAGTTACTATAAAATGTGTGCCTAACATAAAAGATTAATAGCTTTGCTTGCTTTAATTTCGTTACACATTTTGCTGCCCCTGCATTGCTGTGCTTGCTGCATTCAAACTATCAGATGCATCTGCAAGTCTGAGCTCACGGACATGACTGATGGGTTATTCAAACAAGTCTTGAACTGGCAAAAAAACTTACAGAGAGCCAGGTCACCTTCGGACACCCGATTACTCAATCTCAGTCCAAGATTATGTCCCTACTTATGACCAATAGTATGCAAAATTTCTTGTGAATGTATTAGCATAAAGAATGTAATAGACTGCGTCCGTAGGCCGCGTATTACGAGCGAGTCCGAAAATGTGTTTGCAGTTTAAGCGCCTCACACATTTTTAGACGAAAAAATTACGAAAACTAAACTTTTGGCGTTCTAATTCTATCAAATAAAAAGATCCATAGAAAATTCAACTTCTGTAATAAATACATTGATCTATTTTTTATTGAAAATAGCGCCTTAAAATTTTTAAAATGGTACTCATTGCCTCCAATAGGGTACTTGACTGTATTAAAAATATTATGCCAATTGACGCCATCCATAAACATGACATAATGAAAAAAAAATTTCATTGATTTTTTGATAAAAATATGCTTATTTTTTGTAAAAAACGCGAATAAAATAACTGTATTTTCGACATTTGATCACGTGATCGAAAACGGTCTGTAACTGGCTTCATCCCTAGTGACGTCACACAAATCTAAACAAACAGATTTTGTATTGATATTTGCGAATTTAATGTTGTAAAGCTATTTTGAGAGCGATTTATCCAGAAATTTTCACCAAAAACATTCCGGAGGTTAAATGTGAGAAGAATGGAGAAACATTTTGTGCAAGCAGACAGCAGTAACTTACCCAAAATTAATGTTTTTATGGTTGCATATTTCTTTAATAATAATCCACGTCATTGTTTCTACGCTGCAGAACTCAAAACGTAAAAACTACAATGTCAGTATTAATTTTTAATTGTTCTCCAAGCAAAACATTCAATTAAGTTGTACAAAAAGTATGTTGTAGTAAGTGGATATAACTATTTTGTTAGGTTATGTCGAGCTTTACAATGTTTAAAAAGAAAGTAACAGTACATAAAATAGTAATGCAATAAAAACACAAATTATAATAGAAATATATAGACTCAAATATGTACCTCAAAATGATCTTCGCACATAGAAACACTTGAATTAGCTCTAATACGTAGACCGCATCATCGCTTAACATCAGGCGTGATGGTGGTCAAACGCAAGCCTATTAATTATTAAAAAAAAAAAAAAAAAAATACTTTTGGGTTCTCTACGAGCTACTTAGTTCCAACCTTAGATTGGTTCCAACCACTTTTTTCGAGTTTTGGTGAGTTTTGGGTGCATTGGAACAGGAACAAATATTTTATCCGGTGTCTTTATGGAAGTATTTGTACATTTTGGCACTACACAATATTTATAAACCATTACTTCTATTAGAAATTAATTAATCATCAAACTTTTGCAGCCTGGCTGCAGTTGTTTTGTTTTGTGTGACGTCAATTAGTCACGTGATCGGAGCTATGACGCAGGTCTGCGTTTTGGCGCGATATTTTTTTATTCAAACTTTAACATCGATTTATATCGCAAATACGACTGATATCCAGAAAATATAAATGCAGTATACATTATTTTATATCAGACAATAATGTGCAATAGTTTCCCAAAAGTAGTCAAATACCCTATTTACACAAGTAGTTTTTCGTAAAACCTCAAGGGGTAAAATTGAGAGTGGATTTTGAAATGACGTTAAAATTCTGACATGTAAATAATAAAAAATAAAAATTTATAGTTTACATGTTTTATATTCGTGTAGACAATAGTGTATTTGACCGTATTAAAAATATAATTCATGCTGGTGTAATCCTAGAAGATAATTACTTTTAAAAATTACTTAATAACTTTTAAAAAAGTACCGATTTTCACAAAAAGACATAATTAAAATATTATTTTCATTGATCACGTGATTTGACTGTAAATATGTGTTCTATGTAGGTCGAATGTCCTTATGACGTCACACAAAAGTAAATAGAGGCAACTTTATATGGCGAGCACTCGTTTGCTTATGTGTGACGTCACTATTGTCACGTGGCCCATAAATGCTAAAGTGCCGCGTTTACGCGGGAGTTTAATAATTTGAATTTTGATCTGCCACAAATACTTTCAGTAATTATGTTTTAATTGGCAGATCAACATTCATTATGAGAATTAAATCACAAGATTTCTTTATTTTAAAATAATAAACAATTTAAGATGGTTTCGTAAAATCAGTCAAATACCCTATTACGGTTCTATTTTATTCTTTTTATGTCTGAAAATCAGATTTCTAAAATTGAATGATTGCATTTTGTACTGCGGCTCTTAAGAACAGAAATCCACATCAACTCTTAAAATTTGATGAGGATTTCTGCAGCAAACAATTAGTAAGCTCAATGATCCTATTTCTACTACTAGGGGGGGTCCCTATAAGTTGGAAAGTAAGCAGTATCATGAGACGAAGTACTGGCATAGTAAAAAATGTAACATCTTTTCTCTTGTTACTGAATAAGCAGGTACTATCTACCCTCAACTCCATAAGAATCGTGAGGATTGTATCCTCCGAGGTAAGTCATCGGGTCTGTTCCATTGGTGGACCATGTCCCATCCCCGACTCCAAAAGCTTGATAAGGAACTGCTGTTGTACCGTAATAACCTGAAACGACGGAAAATATTTCCCTCAAAGGAGATATCCCATTTTTCTTAAGGACTTGGGCTAGATTGTACTCTGATAATACCAATATTGGCTGATAGAACAAGAGAAAAACTGTACATGATGCAAAAGATGGTACACTTTAGAGAGGAATCAATAACTAATATTCGAAGTAAACTAAACCAAGCTACTATCTGCAAATATTGTATTTTAGGAAATAAACATTAAAAAATTGTTATATCTATCCAATTTAATCAGAATATTAAACAGTCAGATTGCAAATACAATATTTTAATCTTTGGTTTATAATCAGTTTTGCAAATAGTTACAGAAAAATTAATAGTATTTAAATAAAAACTTTTTCATCATCATCATCATCATCATGATGATGATGATGAAATAAAAACTTTTTTCTGGATCCCGATAAAATATATTTGCAATCTGCCTATATTGAATACTTTGAAATACAATGATTAGCCCAAAATGAGACATCTCATTTGTTTTAATCTTCTTACATCAAAATACTATTTGCTATTGTATTTAATTTTATATTTTATTATAACATAACAAAAACAATCATTTTAAGCTATAGATGTGTATATTTTATTTCTTCTTATAAGGTGCGTCCAGATCTGACGAACGAATGCGCCCGGAAGGTGCCGTTTGCGCGATGCACACGTGCAACTGTTTGGTGCGCCTCTACCTGGCCTCTACACGTTCTCTGTTCGGTTTTGCTCACACACGCAAGGCTTGCCATAATGCGCGAGCGCCTCAGTTGTTAAGTTTTTTTAAAGCTTTCTTCTGTCCATTTCTTGGCTAAAACACAGGTATTCAGCCTCTGATGGTATCAAACGTTAAAAACAAACTGAACGGGTGACCTCTAACAGGTGCGGGACTGGCTGCGCGGGATCAATCATAAAACGCACGCGCGCTGCATGCAGGCAGCGCAAGAGCAGTTCACGAGATGTGCGTAGCTTGCGCGCAAGTGGCGTAGGAGCGGAACACGAACCGATCGCACTACGTAATACACGCGCGCAACAAGCTTTTCACAAATGTGCGCATTCGCCAAATCTGGACGCACCTTTAGACAAGTATAGGTTTTGAGTTCTAAAAAAATCATAACCTGTATTTTTCTATTTCCTGGTTACAACTACAAGCGCAGATCAATTATTTTGTTGATGACATCATGCTATGCTGGCAAACTTTTTTTGCAACTTATTCTAATTTCAAATATGTTCCAATCAAGTGTAGATTAACAAATTGTATGGATTTTATCAAACTAATACTTACCTACATTTGTAAATGCAAATGTTTGTAGTTGTACTAGTTAGTTACTAAGTGGGACGGTGATTGACAGCCAAAAGTAATAGATGGCTAATGTGTAATGTGACCTAAATTGAATCGCGTTTAAGAGGTCTCAACCCGTGCGAGTATATTCGCCATTACCACAGCTTTAAACGTATTTTTTTGTTTGACCACAACTTGCCTAATGCTAATTTAGCTAACACTCAGTGATTTTATATATCTTCAATAATGTGAAACTGCGGATGGGAAGAAGTGACGACCCCCTTTAGTGACGGTGTGGTCTTTACCACACTGCAATGGCAAACACATCTAGCCTGGAATGGGAATTGGCTCTCAAGTGAAAATACCTGAACACACAGTGAGGTGCTCGGCAACAGATTATCAACGAGGGTGGTAGCCAGCTAAATACTAGACAGTACCCTACCTCATAATATGGTTCCTCGCAATGTTTTCCTTCACCAGTAGCTCAAACTCATTGTTGGGATTTGAACCCTGCAGCATGCAAGTCGAACGCACCAACCACTGAGCTATCACTACTATACGTAACACTTACCCAGTTAAATCAACTGTTAAAATGTCTGAAGTACACAAAATAAAGCAGGCAAATGTAATCTAATATTTCTTTTTAAAGTCTGAGGTACAAAAATTGCAAAGGTAATTATTTAAAATCTCAATACTGAAGCAATTGCTTGTCTATGTTGCTTACTTGCCAAGCTTGTTTGGTAGACTTAATTACTCAAGTGTCAATGTTTGTAAGTTTAAGACAGTCTGAAGGCTGCTGTAATAGACCCATGAATTTTAAACTGGGCTGTCCAAGTCCTAGCCTGCAGCTTAATCTGTGCGGCCCACACTAGTAAGAACAATAAATTTATGATTGCGAAAGTTTAAGTGTAGTGTAAATATTTATTCCGACTCAAATTCATAATGGCTGATACAAAATTTGGTATCGGTTTTGGTGCCTGGTTTTAGGAGAAATTTATAGTATTAAAACAACACGCAAGCTAGGTGTTTTCAAGTCATTAAAACATCACTTAACATCAGGCGAGAGAGTAGTCAAGCGCAAGCCTATTATCAAAACCAAGTCACTAAGATACACTGGCCTAGCCGGGTTTGAGATCCACTGCCAAGTCAATATTATTTTAACCTATTAGAAACAGTTGATAGTTAGGTATACCTTCCACAAATGTGATAATGTAAAAGCCTTTTTTAGCTTCTCTTAAAAAAGGTAACTTTCTATCCTAGATAAATTATTGATCTCTTAGGATAACGGGAGAAACCACTGTCGTAGGTAGTACAAAAATAAATTATTTAAAACATATCTAGTTGGTAAAAAAAGTACTGGCACCACAAATCATAAATGTAAACTAGTATGGCAACAAGGTTTCTCTTTCTTTATTATCAGGGGATTTTGTTTGTTTGTAAGGCCTAAAATTCATAATTTCTATAGCAAATGTCTGGTCAATACAACAAACCTGTTCTAGACCAATCTAGAGTCCTAATAATAGTTTACCAGAGCTGTATTTAATGGTGCAACCAACCTGCTGCATTGTAATGATCGGCCGCTGACGAGATGGGGGGCCCATAAGGTTGCTGATGATGACGCCATGACACCTCAGCGAGCTCGTCGCCGCCACTCTCTAAATGTTGCTCTTTCGGTGCATTTGTCACTGGAACATTTTGAAAGAAACTCTTTTGAAATATGAGAGTATTACATTTCAATAAAAACACCTGTTTTATTAACCATAATATTAGCATAATCAGCCTGTCATAGACCACTGCTGGACAAGGGCTGTCCCAAGGCAAGCAACTCAGCCTGATCTTCGGCTTTTAGTTTGCAGCCCCAGCCACTGCCAGCAGTCTAATAAAACGTGATATAATAATAATATTGTATTTAATGACAGTGACAGTTCATTACCAATTGAAAATAATGACAAACATCCACAAACTACACAACAACGATGAGGTAACATCAAAACATTACTGGAACTCTTTACTATAATATAGGTAAATCCAGATATGTAAGAGAGAGAATGCTTTATTTGCAATAACAGCAAAAAGTATTTACTAATCAATTATTTTTTTTAAACTTTTTTAAGGAGTTTTGTCGATATTCGACTTTGCCACTCCCATAAATCTAATAACATATTTAAACTATATTGAAAAATATATAATGTAGATATGAAATATGTATATTAATTTTTTTTACTGGGCAAGTATAAATACAACAAAATACAAGCTAAAACTAACACTACAAAAACAGTTAGATTGCCCATAGACCGTTGAAGGTTTAAAGACAATCCAAATGCTCAAGCCCACTACCAGTTGGCAGGGTACCCAACATATTCATACTTATTTTTCAGGTATTTAAAGAAGATATCATAGAAGAAATGAATACTTGTTAGGATTTTGAATACCAAGAAAATAGGAGAGTGAAATAATTAAATACACAAGGTGTCTAAATATCTATCAAGAATTAAAACCTGGCCACACAATGTGATGATATAGGAAGGTGCAGTGAAAAATACACTAACATTTTAACTATATTATGTCACATAGAGCAAGATTTCAAGAGTGTATGGAACAAAATACCTGGTACAGAGACAGGTTTCCAACTAATTAAATTCAAAATTTTAGACTCTACTATTTGTTCTTCTAGTTTGGATATTGGTTCATTAAATCATATATTTTTAAGTTTTTCTTTCCGTAGTTAATCTTTGTTTTATTCTATCATCACTGAATGTAAATTTCCACTTATATTTCCGCTCTACTCTCATTCCTGAACAAGATTCCTTCGTATTTATTTTATTTTAGTAGTGTCATCAACTAGGATTATTTTCCCCTGCTAAACAATCCCTGCCAGTATCTCCTCCCTCACAACGCAAAGGAGCAGTAGCCAAATAAAAAAGGAAGAAAAAAAGATCAGCTGACATATTGTAAAACGACCTTGACTGTACTACAGTCAATTTATAGACCTCATTGTTAGATTGAAGCAGGTTCAAGAGAATTTCATCCAAACGAATCCGCAGTGTGTTGTAGTGTATGCATGATTGCATGTACGAGTCGCAACTTTCCCCTTAGCTGCTTTTTGCAGATTTTTCCAGTCTCTGTACCATTGCTCCTGAATAGAAATAGTGTTGATTCTGCAACACATTGTATGGACGGGTGATTAAAGTGTAAGGCATGAAGAAGCTGCATTTAGACAAATTCTAATAAAACAAAAAATGTGCATAAATTGTTATACATCTGTATCTTTGGTTATTCACCTGTTTTGATTACCGTCTTTCACCTCAAATAGGTAACAACATTGTTATGAAGTTGATATCTGTAATCAAAATATTATGTGGGGACCGAAATTTTGTAGGTATATCATATTTAATACTGTTTTTGATTTTGTTTCTGAAAAAACTTACCCATATAAACTCTTTGAAACATTTCCACTGCCTGTACTTTTAGGACATTATAACTCTGACAAGTTTGCTTACAATGTTATCAATGCAAACAATACAAGCACAGTAAAGTTACAACAGTAAGTAATTATTTAGCAACTATGTAACTTACTTATCACAAACATTAATGATTATAACAGACTACAACACTACTTGAAAAGTTATAGAATACTATCAATGTGTCTGGCAAATCACAGACTTATTGAGAAAAGTATTGATTTTGTGTGGGAGTAATTTAATATCTATTTCAGGTGATCCGAAGGTATCTACACCTACAAGTAACACCTACACATAATAGCGTAGGCACAGACAGTGCACACAGATGGTTCAAATAATAAATTCAGTACAAAGTAGCACACAGTTTACGTTAAATAAGTAGAAAGAGAAAGTGGAAGATTACAGCATTTTACGAAGTCTAATCATAGTAGCGAAGCAATCATGAATGAGTGGCGAATGCAAAGCCGACCGCGACCGGTAACGCTAACTCCTACGGGGAAAAACACTTTGCAACGTCACAATGATCCCATCTTTACCTTGGTTCCCTTGCCCTTTCATCCGCTACGAGCCCGGATAACATGAAACAAAAGATAAAACAACGATATAAACGACGAAAAAACATACGTTTACTCAGAAATAAACTACAAAAATACTACAAATACGAAATACCTGATCTGACACGCCTGCTGACATTGGCCGCGATTTTTGTATTAGTGAACACTTAGTGAAGTCTTGAATCACGGCAATATCAATATAAATCACATCAGTTTCACTACACTGAGTCTATAGTGTCCGAAATTCACTGAAATTACTCTAAAATGTCCGTAATTCTATAAATTCAATGATGTCCAAAGCGGATGGACGTTTGATAATGGCGACCGGTCTTGCCAGTTTTTATTATTTTCGGAAATATACGGTTTTTACGAGGTTTATAGATATCTTGTCTCGATTCGAACAATCGTACAAAAATAAAACAAAAAATATGTAGATTGATGGCAAAATTGCCTCGACACATGATTCAGTACCTCGACACCCAAAAGCTAGAAAAAAAAATCTTTGGGCATTTCCTCCTGATTTTGGCTTTGCACTCCTGTGCATTTGCCAATGTCAAGTTTGATGAATTATATTTATTATTAGTGGTACGTTCACCAATGGCGGGAAATTCAAATATCAAATGTTTTTTCGTCCTTGTTGCTAAGCCGGGTAATTATTGTAAACGATCAAGATGTTTGCGCAAATTGATTATTATTCTTTACGAAATCATGTAAAGTTATTTATCTCTAATGCACATTATTACTTACGTTTGTCAATATTCTAATTTTTGCTGTTTCAAACGGTTTATTGACAAACGTAAGTAACATGGTGCGTTACTGATAAATAATTGTACATGATAATGTAAAGAATAACCATCAATTTCCGCAAACGCTATCATTTAAAAATAATTAAATGCCTAAGTGGTGGAAACTTTACAAAAGGTTTTGGAAATAACACGAAAATAAGTTTCACCAGGATCGCGCAAAAAAAAAACATCCCATCCTATGTTCTGTGTCCTTTGTCCCAGATTTGATAGTTTAGGAAAACTTTTTTCGTTTTGTACCATACATTGCTGGGCTAAAAGGTATTCGAAAACTTTTTTCGTATTAGAGTGAAGCAATCTATACCGCCGATAACTGCCAAATTTCGATCCTCCACGTCTCCGATAGAGGCGCTTTACTAAAATGTATGGAACAATACGTAAACGCACAGATGTATATCTGTGACGTAAACGAAAAGTTTTCGTAAACTATCAAATCTGGGACTAAGGGCACTGTAGATGTGCATTTGTCATCGCAAGTATTGATATAAGTCTTTCTCCCTCTACGATATAAGTACTTTAAGTTTTTTTTCTTTTTATTATAATTATATTTATGTAGGCTTGCGTTTGATTGATCGCCACTTTGCCTGATTCATGGGCGAAGTATATTATTATAGTGTGAGTAGTTGAGCACACAAAATAATAACTTAGTTAAAAATAAAAGATATATTCAACATATTTCGTTAACAGATTACATAGATTTTTGCTATTCTATTTTTTCGTAAAAAAGGCTGATATTGTCTTGGTTCCGCTTGCAGCTTTCTGTCTAGCCTTTTCTTTGGCAGTCAAAGGTTTTTGTTTCTTTACTTCTGTTTTAAAGGAAGATAAATCAGACATGGCGTTTTCTTGATTTTCATCCAGGGATATGTCACTTTTGATTTTCTTACTATCTTTAGAGTCCACAGCATCAGATTTTCGCTTTTTTCCTATAGATTCAATTAAATCCGGTTGAAAATTAAATTTATTTTCCAACTTGCTTAATAAATCTTCCTGAAGATACTCAGATACCATCCCAAATGCATACTTCAAGTAGAATTCTGAAAAAAAAACCAAACAGTTTAACAGACTTCAAAAAAAGAAGAGGTCTCTTAATTTTAATTTGAAATTATATAGTTTCAGATTGGTCCCATAGAGATACTATCAAAATCGGTTCAGTAGTAGTATGATATATTTTTAAAATTAATATCCTAACAACGAATCTCAAGTATCATAAGCTTGCTAGTAAAAACATTTGGAATCTCTTCGATAGTTTTGATGAAACTTGGTAAATATATTTTTATGAGATACGGCTGCTGAGAGAACGCCTTCGAAAGTTGCAACATCATTGTAAAAAAAACCTGATTGAAAACATTTCCTTTTAATATATAATAGATTTAGTATGTCCAATAAAAATTAAAGGTCTGTGATTTTCATTTTACTAACAATTAAATTCTTAATCAGAATAATATACTGTTTTCGTTCAGCTTTAAAACGTTGTTATGGCAACTATCAGACGCATTATTTCAGCGGCCGCACTTCAAAATTATTTACTTTTTATAAACCACACTAAATGGGTGTTTTATTTTTACTACGAATTTTAATACCTAGCGAGTATTAAAATTTCTAGTAAAAATAAAAAGATACTTCTATAGAAGTATAGATTAAAACATATAGAAACAAATCAAAATAAATTTACAAGCCACTACAAACTATACAAAAAAATATAGGGCAAACCAAGTGTGCACAAAATAACTATAAGATAAAAACATCTGAAAACTGTAACAAAATTAGGATAATTAGGATATGGAAATTTTAACAAAACAAGATTAAATCTCCTGAAAGAGCCAATACTAAAATTAAATCATAACAAAATATTATTACAAATCCGATAGAATAGCCAATGCGTTTAATAATTACTTTGTGGATTAAGTTAAACTTGTTGCAGGCTCTGGAAATATAACAGCTTTTGCGGGTTTATTAAGAATGCCCATTCGTAATTCGGATTGTGATCGCGATCGCATGCCAGCTCACACACGCGTGTAATACGAGTAAGTAGATGCAATTACAACTAAAAACTGTAATAACCCTGCGCTGGCCTGGAGGCTTCTGGGTTTGTAACTATATAGACATCATGACCCAACCGGGTTAGGTTAGGTTATATACATGAAATTAGCAGGAAAACTAGAACAGGCGATTTACGGCTAGCTGTTTAAAGCAATCCAGTTTAGGTGATGAAAAAATGTTGCGCTACTGCAAACCGTATATGGGCGCGTTAAGATTCACGTTCGCGTGATTTTCCAAACTGCGCGGTTTTATACCGCGCGTTCCAAACGTTAATTTTATACCGCTTAAGCGATTGGCTGTAAGGGCCCAGGACTTTTTTGGGATAGAAAGTAGCCTACGTTTATTCAGGGTACCGTTTTTATATCGCGAATAAGTCCACTTTTGACCACCAACTCGCCTGTTGGTAACCCTACCCACATGCCAAAACCCCAATCCGTTTAGCCATTACAGAGTTAAGTTAAAAAACATTACATACATACAAACTTTCCCATCAATAAAATATTAATACAATGGTATTATTGTAATACCTTCATCTATGCTGTCATTACTAATGTTGCTCGTAACAAATGTTGCGGAGACAGACCCTGATGTTACATGAACATTTTTGGATCTGAGAACTTTGGCCAGCTTCCGTACTTTCTCTTCTAACCAAGCAAGTGTTTTATCTTCATTATATTTGTAAGCTTGCATGTCCGCTGGACCCTGGAAAGTATAAAAGCAATGGCAGTGTGAGTATACTATGGTAATCAGATGGCTTAAATACTTTTAAGCCAGCTATACACGTTGGCCACAGCTTGCCAAGAGAAGGTGATTATCAATGTGTAGACAGCCAATTTGCCTAGAGTTGCCATTGTTGCCATTGCTTGTCTTTGCTTGCCTGAATGGCTGAGTGCTGGCCAACGTGTATACAGATTGTTTGATGCCGCCAATCGGAAAACGCATACAAATATACATAAACAGCTGAACTGATTTGAATGCATTTATTTTTTGTATTTGAACAGATGTTTTATTACGCTGGTTCTTAGGCATGTTTCATCAAAATCGTCGATCAGTTTAAAGTTCTAAACTTTTAAAAATAGTGGTTGTATTTTTTTTAATTTAATATTTGACGACTCCCCTTAGTCAAGTTGGTCAGACAATAAAAGTAGTTAATTATATACCTTTAAATCAGCTATACTGTCCAAGTTTTTCACGTAATTGACTATCTTATCAAATCCTTTTTCTGATAGTAAGTCTTCTAATGGTACTGCTCGCATGCTACATTGCTCCTTCAACCTAGGTAGTACTGCAATGAAATAAAAACATTGTATGTAGTATTTTTATAATCTTCTCCATCATCCTACAAAATATGTAAAAATATATAACACATAAACTGTTTTAAACCAATACAAAGCAATGTTATTCTAAAGATAATAATATCCAGTCGGTATATTTTATTCTAACTCTGTGATCTTCCATCTTCATAAACGTTGTAATAGATTTAACGTTGAATAGGTTGTAGTTTATACGATAAAGATTTTCTGATTGTTTATACAATAAAGATTTTCTGATTCTGATTCTTTGAGTAGAAGCTTGTTTTATAGTAACACTTCCCCTAGATGTAGTGTCGTATATCTGTCCTGCTGATGCACATTACGTCGTCACCAAATTTCATCAAGATTCGATCAGCCATTGGGTCATGAAATGGTAAGAAACGAATAGAGGGTCAGAAATTACTTTTACAAATTACCAACTCGGTTTAAAGTCAGCAAAATAGACATAACAAAATTATGAATGTTGTATATTCTCATGCTGCTCCTATATAGGTATAGTAAAATTTGCTATTATAGGTACTTAATTATTACACGAAAAAGTAAACCAACCTAAAAATACTGGATTCACCGGTGTCATCATTTGTAAGCTGCCGTCTGACTTCACTGATTCTCCAATGAACCAGGATCTATGAGGTTCGTTAAACGTCACAACTTCAAAAATTTTGTTGTAAGAGGCATCCAAGCTATACTTTGTAGGCTTGCCGTGTGCCGGATGTGGAAGCGTTATTATGCTAAAACTAGTGTTGCTAAGCAAGGTATCTGGAAATATTTATACAATTGGTTTACAATTACCAGCTATTTCAGTTTAAAACAGTATTATTTCAATTTAACAAACTAACCTTTAGCCAAAAGAATCCATGAGTTTTCAACTCTTTTTCGTGAAGAACTTGATGCCACTATTACTGATTTGGTAGATTTCTTTTGAGACCTGGTGCTCATTTTATTGAAAGTTATTTTCTGTAATATTCTTTAGCGTTATTGTTAATTAGAACATTTTATTTAAATTTTGTGCTAACTAGAACCACAGTTACAATAAAATAACAATAATTCGCGCCATTCTATTTGTTGTTGTAGTCGATTTCGGTTTTGTAAGTCACTGTTAAGTGTCAACGTCATCAAACAATTTTTTATGACCATGGATACAGTCTTTCAGTCGGAATAATAGGTTTGTACAAATAACGTCAAACACACAAACTAAGTATCAATAGACCGAGCCATGCGGCGTTGCCGCTCCGACGTTCATTATGTCAACACACTGTCATGTTTCTCTTTTTGTTACATGGATCGTAACGTAGAGTACACGAGAGAGTTATTGTAAGATTGACAACCTCGCACTCGGTGTTCACTTTTGACCGACTAGTAGGCCATAACATTGCGACGCGTCATACTTAAAAGTTAAATTAAACAGAAATATCGCTGTAAAGACTAAATACTCTTTTAACATAGTGACATTATGTCGTGTTGTGCTGTGTTTTGCCCATCAAGAACAACTACAGGAGGAGTCCAAGAAAAAGATCCAGAATTATCATTTCACACGTAAGTCTTTTGTAGCATTTATTACGTAAAATAACCAGTTTCAAAGCAAAATATTCATTTCACTTAAAACATATACATCTTAGTCGTCATATAACTACCACGTAGTGATAAATAGTTATTAATTAAAGCTTTAATTTAAGATAATTAGATGCATTGTTTTACGTATTCCTGCTAGTGATGTACCACCGCACATTTCAAACTTGGTCGATATTATGGTCGACATTTAACTAAACATAGGTACTCCTGCATATATCCTAGATAGTAATTTTTTTTTTTTTTTTCAAGTGAGGGTAGCAGAACAAAACACCCGCTCTTCTTGCCGGACTCACCCGCAGTTTTCAGCCAGCTCGTGACCACGGCCATTGTAACATGGTCGAAACGTCGAGCGAAAGGTACATATTTTTTACCTAAATTAAATAATACGTGATAAGTCCCGATAAACGTTTAAAACATATATCCTACATATTAAATTTATACATATTAAGTGAAACCTTGACCGTTATTTCTTATTCTGCAAGGGCTGAACGGATAATGATGAGATTTCGTAACGATAGACCACTTAGCTGGGTTTAAGCTGTGTTTCAACAAATAGATTTTTTTAGGGTTCCGAATCCAAAGGGTAAAATTGGGACCCTATTATTTACCAAGCCTACGATGTCTGACTATCTGTACGTCAGCCCAACCTATCAACGGCTGTACCTTTCGAATCGTAGACAGCCAGTTGGGATTTTCACAGAATATGTAATGTTACAGCGTTAACTAAGAAATAATAATAAAGTCAAAATGTAAGAACTAAAGTGGGGTCCGGGCGGGATACAACAAACGTATTTTTAAACGCATTTTGTTTTTGCTCTAGTTTAGAAACGATAATACGTACGAGCGTCAAACTGAGCATGATTATAGTACACACTCTAAAGTATAACAACAACAAAAAATGAGCAAATGCGAGTTGGTGGCAAATTACTGTTAATTATCAAGAAGCAACGTATTCGGTTACTTGGACGACCTCTAAAATTGTATTTTTAATAAATTTGTAGTAAATTGTATTTTGTAATAAATTTTCAGTATATTGTATTTTGTGATATGTAAAATAATTGTATATTTGTATAAAAACATTTTAAAATACTACATTTGGGAACCTTTTTATCGATGGATCTGCAATTCTGCACTAGCAGTCACTTCCCTACTCACGCACACTCAAGCAGTTCTAGATACGCACACCAACATATAATGACCACGCTGTTCAAGTTTTCACGCTGTCCATAGATACTACGTTCATGGTCAAACATGTCCTATCTATTACCAAGGATGCCTGTGAAGGATGCTAAATATTACACACTGTTTTTCACGTTTCTTGGCGTCAAAAATCTTTTGGGTTTGACATTTGCCTGAGCTACCATATAAATAAATAAATATTATGTCGGATTCATTTGAAATTTTGCACACTTATCAAGGATAGATTTTCAATGAGCGTGGCTAGCTCAGTGCCTCTCGCTTCAACAAGGTGTGTTGCCACATTAAAATGATTTGCTATAAGTTAGGGTAACTTACCTACTATGATGGGTAGTGAATCTTCAATGAGTACTTTGGAAACAATACTACCTTTTAAATATTTATATTTTATACACTATCTGCTGCAACCCGCGGAGCTACCTGCAATGTTCTGGGAAGAAAAGTACGTTGTCTGTCCTCATGACACACCCTATCGTCCTGACAAAATTTGACTTAGCCCATGATCTAAGAAAACAAGGTCTAGCAATCTGGGAGTGGTCCCGCAATGACGTCACTGTCCAGTTGCCACTTTATTCAATCAGTTGTTACGTGGTGTATCGTCATCTCTCTCGAACCTGTTGTAAATTGACATCATGACATAATTGCGGGACGCCTACGTAAACATTTTTTCTCGAATTGCTATACCTGGCGGAGTATATTATTATACCATGACTTAGCCGTTTCCTCGTAAAAAACAGACAGAAAGTTACAAACTTACTTGCGTTTTTATTATAATTATTTGTTAGGATTAGAATATAGTACTAGAAAAAAGGTTGTAAAGTAACCATAGCATGATTTTTTATGATTAATAAAAAATAATAAAAAAGTCAAAGAGTTAAAACGGAAGGGCAAAGGAAGGGCCCCCATGCAACAAACGTTAAACGTATTTTTGGATTTGTTCTAGTGTAAAAACGGTAATCCGTACAAGCGTCAAATTTAGCGGATTATAGTGAACATAAGTAAAACAACAAATAATAAACACTGGCCAAGTGCGAGTCAGTGACAAATTTCTGTTTACCACTAAGCTAAGCAACGTCGGGCGCGGTCGGTACTTGGATGGGTGACAGCCTGGGCGTGATGTTGTCTTTTTGCACAACTTTTTGTATTTTGTGATTGTAAAGAACTCTCAGCGCGCGAGCCCGACTCGCGCTTGGTCAGTTTAGTTTTTTCATGAATGGAATTATGTATAACATTCCAAATAATTAGATAAATAGACTCTTTAATGTTTACAGTACAAATTTCACGAACAGCGCGTAGCTTTTTGAATCGGTTCGCCGAAATCGCCTTTTGCTTTTCCAGCTTCATAACTGTGGCCTCATTAATATATATTTAATATTAACATTCACCATATTCATATGGGCATAAAAAGGTCGGTATTTTGCACTTCTTGCAATGTGCCAGCTTTTTTCAGCAATGTGACAGGATCAGTTGGAAACCTGCAGAACGAATAATTTATGTTAGTTGCGGTGGGTAATTTCTTTCATAAACTGGCAACATTCATAATTTATTTTCTAAGTGAATAATTTGATAAAATTCATAGAATTAGACCACAAATCGACCTAAAAACTGACTAATTATGAATAAAATATTTGCGAATTGATATCCTGAATTTATTTAGGTGATCGTTACAAGCTTTATATGTTTACTTACGTGTGAAATGATATTTCATCGTATTTTCGCTCACTGCGCTTCTTGCAGCCCAAAATGCTACAACCAACCATTGTAAAATATCTTTTACAATTATTTCTCAGAGGAAACACGCATTTATCACATTTAATCACCAAAAAAAGGCAATAAATATAATTCAGACCCGTTTTGTTTGTCACTGATTATTACAGATTTTGACACTTGAGGTACCAAAAACAGGTCACGCCGATAAGGACAACAAAATCTATTTATGTCCTTTTCGTACTTGTGCTGAGCCATATCAAGTTGTTTCTTTCACTAAAATATATTGCCGATCTGGTTGTGTATATCTGTGACCGATAACAATGTAATAATTTAAATAGTTTTTTTTTTTTTGTTAAAATCTTCTTGAGCGTGGATTCAATGTCCTTTACTCGCAATATTAATCAATTTACTTTGTCTTAATAGCGTCAAACAAGTCATAGTCACAGTCAGAGTCAAGCTAAGTAAGTCACGGTCAAGTCAAACTCATGCCCCTGTAAAGTGGTGGAGACTTTACAAGAGGCTCCTATGGAGTTTTGGAAACAACACGAAAAGACACGTTTCACCTCGTTATATCACTTGCCCACACTCGAGCACGTTTACGAGCACTTAATGAATAATAATTCACCATTTAGTACATATTAACACTCGAAAATACACAAGTTTAGGAAAATAATCCAACGAGCCGACATGTTTTTTCCGCGTTGGCGCCAAAACTCTTTAAATAGTTTGTCCCAGTATTCTTACCATGATCTTCAGGATTAGCGATATACTTTATGCGTTTTTTAGTTTTAAACTATTTAACTATTTAAAACTATCTGTAAAAAAGGCGATTATCCTACTGAATCTATGGATTATCCGGTAGTAGATCTGTGGATTATCCCAATTTTTGTACGTCACAAATCAAATCTATAATTATTGCCAAATTTTTTGAAAATGTCAATGTCATTTGTCATGTGCGTTCGTTTGTTATTTTTTGAAGTTGACTTGTACATCTCGCGCCTTTTCCCCCAATTTTTTGGAAAAAAGTTTTGTGTGATTAATTTTTGTTTTCTTTTCTACCTACTACATTACATTTCACATACACACGGTTTAATCATGCAAGCTTTTCTTAAAACAGGCAAAATTTCAGCGGCTGATAAGCCATCTTCATCTGGAGTCAAATCGGTTAAAAAGAAACCGCCGGCTCCATGGGTTGAAAAATAGTAAGTACCTACCGTGACCCTAACCATTTATATTCATGTTGTGTGTATTTGTTTGTTTTGTATTTGTAACCGATTTTTTTAGCCGGCCAAAGACTATCGACGATATTGTAGATCAGGGAGAAGTGGTGCAAGTACTGAGAGAGTGTTTGTCAGGCGGTGATTTGCCCCATCTCTTGTTTTACGGTCCACCTGGTACCGGTAAAACAAGTGCGATTCTGGCAGCTGCCAGGCAGCTGTTTGGTGATATTGCACGTGACCGGGTATTGGAACTAAACGCGTCGGACGAACGAGGCATTCAAGTCATCAGAGACAAAGTCAAATCGTTTGCTCAACTCACTGTAAGCAGTACAAGACCTGAGTAAGTATGGTAGATTTCAAACCTAATATTTTCCTGAACTGAATTATTCAGCTTGCTTGAAATGAATAGCTATTATTGCTTAATTCATGAAATACTTGTAGAACTTTTTTGATAGTAAACCTTGTTGTAGTGGTAGACCATGTCCTCCGTACAAACTAGTGATCCTAGATGAGGCGGACTCCATGACGACTGCGGCCCAAGCAGCCCTGCGCCGCACCATGGAGCGAGAGACTCGCACAACTCGCTTCTGCCTCATCTGCAACTATGTGTCTCGGATAATACCTCCCATCACCAGCAGATGCTCCAAGTTTAGGTTCAAGCCACTCTCCAAAGAAAATGTCATCAAGAGGTATGTATTTCTAAACATCCGTATACATTGCTACGTAGAACAGTGCCACTAAGCTGAAAGATTGTCATTGAGAAATACTTTTACTATCCAACTAACGATGAAATCGTGAAAAAAAACAGCTTGCAAAATTCGGTATGCTAAAAAAAATTAACCTATGCCAATTCCAAAACCATTTCGAGATTTTATGTTACTTACCCTTATTTTTCTACTCTGACCCTTTAAAACGATAAGATGCCATTTATTTTAACATAAAACTAAGAAATCATTCGACTTTCATTGACCTCTAAATGACGTCACGGTGTAGCATTTTATTTTCTGTGCCTTTTAAGAATAAATATATTATATATTTGACACACTGTTCGTCACACAGAATAGAATATTTTTTCATTTCTGTGGTTTGACTGTCTGGTTTTTTTCAGGGCTGCCAATATGGGGTGCTTTTAAAGACTTCTCAATGCAACGAAATTTTGTGCTATATGGTGACATCACATAATTACAATTTTCAAAAAAATATTGTAAAATAACTACTCAATAGAAAACAAAAATATTGAAATTAGTTTCTTAAAATAGCTTTATCTACGAAATAAAAATATAAAAAAAATACAAAAAAAAACTTTACACACCGAATTCTTTCAAGCTTGACAATACACTGACACAAAGTTTATCGCACTTTCGGTTCAACATCAGCACTTCTACAAAAAAGATGAGCTGAGTATGTAACAAGTGCCCTATGATACTTCTAGTGGCAAAAATGTTACTGTTTTAGTGAGTATAGGTTTCGTTGGAGAGCACAAGTGTCATTATGGTTTCAGCGCGAAGCAAGGGGGACACTGGAAGTAAAGTTTATTTTGTCAGTTATGCACGGGCTCCCTGCTTGAGCAAGAGTGTACAACAGAAGCTACAACATCACTAAGATGATAGTGATATTTTATAATATAAATCATCATTGTTCTGGAGTAACTATTACCTAAAATATGAACCACATAACAATTACAAGAGTTCCCAATTTTAAAACAATATAAACAATTATCATATATAGCTATAGCGCTTTTTTACTTCGATATAGAGCTTAAAGTAAAAGGTAACAAATTTGATAATTCACTTTGCCTAAATCATGAAATGTTATAACTTTGTACCCAAAGACAGTAGTAGCTTTACCTAGTTTGTGTTTGTATCATTCCAAACCAAAATCTTTAAAAGCATCTCCTGTAAATACGATTTTGTACAAGTGCCGGTGTTGCACCAAAAAAGTGCTATAATATATATTTTAGCATTTTCTGAATAAATATGTTTGTACAGGCCGAGTCTTTAGCCCTGATGTCAGAGTTTATCGTCCACCAAAAAAATTCAGGACAGGAAAATGACAATGATCTCCTTTTGGCTTAGTACCACCAGTCTGTGTAACAGTACTGTATATACAAAATTGTCTATTATTGCTCAAACATGCCTTTTTTGCTTACAATAATTAAAAGTATCATAGATTATTGCTATGAAAACTGCTTCAATGTAGAAATATTGTATGTAGTTATGAGAATCAATATTTCCCCAACCTAGATTGTGTGAGATCTGCGAAACGGAAGGGGTAGATGTGGGCGAGGGCGAAGTCTTACATCAAGCTGTAGACACCTGCGAGGGAGATTTGCGGCGCGCTCTCACTGCGCTGCAGTGCTGCCAGCGCCTGCTCGGGAAGATCACTGCTGATGGACTTATTGAGGTACCAAACCATAGCCAACTATAAACATTAGATAACTAGCTGCGCCCCGCGGTTTCACCCGCGTAGTGAAGAAAAATGGTGATGATGATGATGAAAAGTAGCCTATGTCACTCTCGGACTCTTGAACTATACCCATGCCAGAAATCAGGTTGTTCCGTTGCAGCGTGAAGAGGAACAAACATCCATACAAAAATACAAATTGGATGTCACGCTGCTACGTATAAGTTATGGAAAGGCTTACCATTTTCGGTTTTTCTTCTGAAGTATAATTTTAGGTTTTTTGGTGGGGGGACCAATGCCTCTCGAAAATTCGGGCTAGACCCGAGACCCCGAGAGTGAAAATACGTTTGGTCTAAAAGCACAGACTTGTAACTATACTATAGTAAACGCATTATCATCTGAGTCGTCAGGTCATAAATCATTGTCTGTCTGTCTCGCTCGCACCCACATGTCATTTCTGTCTATCTCGCTCGCACTTACAGGTTTTATGGTATGACGTTTATTGCTCGACGACTCAGTTGGTAACGCGTTGACTATCGTAACTATAGTTTACTTTGGTTCAAACTTTTTGAGTACTGGAGCCTTCCTGTTTTAAGCGGTTCTGTTTAGGTGATGCGGAAAGTTGCGCGACCGCAAACCGTATTTCGGCGCGTTAAGGTTCACGTTCGCGTGATTTTCAGCGCTGTTTCGAGCCCGCGTTAAGTGGTAGCCCTAAGGCTGATTTCCAGTTTCAAATATCTTTGTTCATAGTCGTTACAATCAGTTATTTATTGGTAAACATGTGAAGACACCAATTCATAAAATAAGGCTCTTGTATTGAATTTTGAAATTTTCATGCCTTAAATGTTTTTTTCATAGGTAACAGGACTGGTTCCAGAAAAATTGGTGAATGAATTCCTGAATGTGAAGAACTACAGTGAATTGGAAAAGTTTGTGGAAAAGTAAGTACTAACCCGCTAAACTGTACTGAGTCCAAGTTTTTTTAAGATTTGACACATGCATTATATTGTAAAAACGGAATATAACACGTATATTCTAATCACTTTTACACATTCGAATGTAAAGATTGTAAGCTTGAAGCTCACGGTTTTACTCCATTTTTATAGAAGCCGTGAAGTGGCCTTAATTATTCGCTTCCATCCATTTGACTTACGAAGATCGGTTGACCCCGAAAAAAAAATTACTGCAATTTTTTTATTTATGCAACTGAGTCGAGACAAGACGAGCAGGTTGCTCGCCTGGTGGTAAACGTCACGCAAACCGCCACCCAATTTTTTTAACTTCAGTTCAAAACATTGCGCTGCAATGCTCTGCGTCGTCACCCTGAGATATTAGTGGCCTAACTTAAAAACTTTACTTAAGTCGACTTTTACCGTCTGCAGCTCTCTCGCTCGCTTATTTTCACATTATTGAAGATATATAATCACAGAGTATGAATTTCCAAAAAGTGACAAAATCTAACCTTTTGTTAACTATTATAGCATTACAAACATTTTTTAATTTAAAGGGGTTACAATGTACAAAAAAATTATGAAAAATACGCGAGTGCTGTCTGCAAGAGCTGCAGACGGTACTTGACAGTCTCCTTAAGTTAACCAATACTTAAAATTGCCAGCTTCTCGCTGAAAGAAATTGTGACACGCGAAAATGTGATACCTATTTGAAGCATTTATTAATATAAATAAAACTCTTTATTGCCAGTAATAGGCATGTAGACTAATATTTTTTTTATTACCTCATAAAAAAGCTGATCATAAATAGAGCCCATCAACGAAAACAAAATTAAAATTAGTTCAAAAATAAATAAGATATAAGCATTTAAATTTCATGCTAGACAGAGAGCGCACTATACTGAGCCGTGAAGTCACGGGTCAGGAGCCCCATACAAATGCTATACTAACACACGCTTTGTGAGAAAGGGATAGAACATCCCCTCCCTATCCACACCTAAAACTTTAAACGCTCATATCTCAGAGATTTATTAGCCAATTTAAATTATTTTTTCAGTATGTGTAATGTATTTAATTATATTCCTCGCTAAGCCGGTTATTTGTAATAAATTAAACACGAGGACACATGCCTATGTCACTGTAAACATTGCCCCTCAATCCGAAACACAGTAATGTGTGTACAATACTTTTGGCGATTGAATACCTCCTACTTCCCCAGGTGGATTGCAAAATAGCCCTACCATTATAAAAACATGTATGACTATGAATATACTGCTTTAGAAATAGTGCAACAAATTCTACCTACACTTAAAGATCCTTAACTCTAATCTTCATTCAAAAATAATGAAAATGCTAAATTCATTTTTCTTAAAGTTATATGAGTATTTACGGGATATTTACCGTGGTGAGGTTTTGGTATGAGCTCCCGATATAATTATATCCGTGAACATGGTGCATGTAACTGCGCCGAAATATCGGGAGCTCATTCCACAACCTTACCACGGTAAATATCCCGTAAATAATAATATAACTTTAGTGAACAACCGTGACAGCTTAAAACAGTGTTTCATTTTTCTTGTCCTAGGTTCATAATGGACGCGTACTCGGCATCCCAGCTCCTCGAGCAGGCCAGCGCGGCGATAGTGACCGCCGGCCATCTGACCAACAAGCAGAAATGCGCGATGAGCGAGAAGCTAGCTGCGTGCTCGCACCGACTGCTGGACGGCGGCGCCGAGGTGATGCAGCTCACCGACCTGGGCTGTACCGTCATCATGGCGAATAATAACCCTTAGTATGAGGATTTTTATTTGTATGGAAATCTTTGTACGAAACTTTATTCTTATTATTTCTATATAAGGGCCAGAATACCGGGTGCAGCGATCTCGCTAGCGCATGTGTTTTACTACCTTATTTTATTTAACTTGCAATGTATGTTTGTTCGGGTGGCATCTTGCAACTCAATTTTGAAGCAGATATCTTCAATCGATTGAGCTGTAAGATGGCATACTTATGTAAGTTCGGTGACAATGCAAACCTATGGTACCTTCGAGCTGGTCTGATGATGGAGAGAGAAGGTGGCCATAGGAACTCCTAAACGAAACGACGTAACCCCATCGAGTTTGGGTTCATTGGGCTTGTCTTCCCAAGCACTTTGGTCTTAAATGATAAATTCAATATGGCGGACAAAATGTACACATCATGATATGGGCATCAAATAAAAGGATTTGTTGAGAAGAATACGAAACAGTTTGTGTTTAAAAAGATTTTTTATTAAATAAAGTTAATTTTTAAATATAAAATAACTGTCTCATTTCGAAAAATGTGTTTGGGTAATTTTGCGTTGTTAATATTTCAAAATATTTAGAACTAATTTTTGTTTTTATATTTTTAATTATGACCACAAAAATGGGATAAACTTTTTTCCCCATTTATTGTAGTCATTATAAAAGGCAGGCCTTTAGGCTTATAATTAGCCTAATCTAAGATTACTGTAATAACAGTAAACTTAATTTAAAAAAAAAAAACATAACATAAAGTATATACATAACTATGTATATACTTTCATTCATCATTGACTGTACCAAGCAAAAATGCCATTACACTAATAACTTTTCTATTCATTTCCCCTTAAAAAATGTCCTAACAACTTATATCTACAACTAATATCGTTAATCTGAAAATAACGCAAAATGAAAGTTAGAAATATTAGGTAGGTACTTTTTTTTCAGTCAGCTCGTAACCACGGCCATTGTACCTAGAGAATGCAATCTCGAACCAAGATTGACCATTCGAGATCTTGGAGTCTTTTTTCTGAATCAATATTGGTCAGTTCGGGATCTCGTGGAGATTCGAGTCCAGATCTCGATCTCGAATCAAGATTATCGGGATTATTCGAGATTGGATTGAACAGAATAAATGAAAAAGGCGTTGTTTTTGTGTCAAATACTGTAAATTGAAGGTTGAACTGTGAATTAAGTATACTTTTCAAACTAAACAACATTATATGAACACAATAAACATCGTTTATTTCAAAAATTTACAAGAAACAATCACCACTTTAGTGACTAAAATTAAATAAATGCAATGAGATCATAATTATAAATTATAACCTATAATTATGTAATGATGAGCATAATTTTTTTTTACATTTTGAAAATGGCTTTTCAAAAACCATAGTCTGAAAATCTCGAAATCTTGTTACAATCTTGGTCTATTTCGTCGAGATCGCGAACGGGATTTCAAAATTCGAGACTGATGGCCTTCGAGATTGAATCTTGGAAAATCACTCGAGATTTTGGTGGAATCTCGATCTTGCAAGATCGAGATTGCATTCCTAATACATAAAATGAATCCCTATTTACCTTGGTCACTACATAACTTGAGAACGACTTTACCGATTTCATTCATTTTTTTTTTAAAGTTTTCTATTACTCTGTAGAACGTTCTTACGGAAGAAAATTGGAAAATATCAGAAACTTATCGACGATTTTAACTTCGCCCGTTTGAGAGTTCTAAGACAGGGCATTGTATGTTACCTACAGCTTTGAAGTAGCTACATAACACCCTGTATCTACCTACTTGTAAATTCTCATATAGCTGTACCTACGTACAACTTTACGTGTTGTCTATATGTATATTAAATACGCGTCCGTATTGTAATTTGCATTTATATTTCATTCATGTGAGTGTCAGAGTGCGCGAGTTAGCAAGCGTCATGGCTGCAGTTTACGCGCGCGTTCTCTTCACTTCCGCCGTACTCGCTCGACGGTTGAACGGACGCCCGAGTAGGAAAGAAAGAATATAACGTTCTTATAGAAAGAAAGATAACATCGAAGGCGAGCTCCGAGCGCGGGCGTCTCCCCCCTCCCCACGTCACGGTTTGCGCGCGCAGCGCTTCCATTGGCCGCCGCCCCGCACCGCGCCACCGCCGCGCGCGCAGCGTCTACGTTCCCAGATTTCAAATCTCGACCGTTTATTTCGTAGTGAGCGCGCGGCCCGTGCGCACGCGTCCGTCAGCTGCCCGCGTGCATTTCTTCAATAAATGCTACAAAAAATTATTGGACGGCAACGTGGTCGCGAACTGTTCGGTGGTAGAACGTGACATCGCTAACGATCAGTGCGTGCAGTGCGACGTGCTCCGGTTCCGAGAAGCGGCGGCGGTCGGCGGGAAGGTCAATTTCTTTCGATGAGTGGAGGTTTAGTGCATGTTTTATACACATCATGACTAGATCCACACTCATCCATGGAAGTTGCGAGTTTCGACGGGGAGCGATGCCGTCGTGAGCCGGCACGGCGATTACCTTCGGAGCGCGGACGGGTATCATTAGTGTAATGATACGTTATGCGCAGGTACGGCGAACGGTCTACCTGCCGTTGGCTTGGCTGGCCGGCGCTGCCCAAAAATGTCGTTTAGATACACTTCGCGCCGGTTTCCGATCGGTTACACGAGTGAGTTTTTGTCGTGGTTGTCGTCATCGCCATAGAGTTAAGTTTTTTTCGTTGATCGGTCAAGGTTTTCCGTGGAGCCGGTGAGTTGAATAGATAGGCTTGAGTTGTAAGGAGTCTTTATCCGCAGCTCACGTGCGGCGAGACGCAGCGGGGTGGGGGCCCGAACGGCAGATAGCGGCGCAGGCGCATCTGCTCCTTCTGAGAAAGGCCATTGTGGTCCCAAGTGGTCAGTGCGGTGACGTCACGGGGCCGACAACCTTCCCCGTCCCGTCCCTCTGTCCGCTCGACGCCTCTTCACAACATCGCTTATATCAGACGACGTTTGCTAATCAATTTTCGCATTTCTAAAGTTCACCGAACACCGTATTTGGAAATGTAATGCAAATTGTACCAGAATGGGTATATACTCGCTCTTTGTCGGAGGTAGGTATCCGAGATTAATGTTACCACAATCTTGTCAAGGTTACAGTAACTAGCAAGTCAAATCGTAAAACCTACTCTTATTTGCATAAGTAATATCGTTTTGCGTGATATTATACCTACCTACAAAGCATAAATAATTTGAAGCAATTTTCGGAATAACTAAAACTACATCAGGAGTTACTTTATATATAAGGAAAATTGCGCGAGAATCTAATATACCTTACCGGGTAACGCACTTTAATCATTCAGTTAAGTTTAGCCATAAAAATAACAAATAATTTTCACGAGTTGATACGAGTTTTTACATATAAGTATTTTCCTCATTCCGATCCAACATAAAAACAAGTTTAGGCGATTAATCTTTCGCGTTACATACATAGAGACAGAATGATGCATCGTATTCCACTATCTTTAATTTACATAATATTCGACCATTGATCAAACTTCAAGACGAGAGAAGCTAAAATTTAAATATGTATTTCTAACATTTAATTTGAACAGCGAATTTACTAGCTACATTTATGTTCTCAAACCTACCTAGCCTTGATAATAACGGCTAGTCATTTCTGTTGCCACGTGATTCTGAAGGTATAACGCGGTCTGCTGCATGTTGTATTTCATAAACATTCATCCTTCAAACTTCAATATCATTTTGCGGTTAGGCGTACTCGTATGCAATTCGATCGTGTTTCTTTAACGATGTGTCGGTCTGACATTGGAGGTTTAAAATTTTTCAAAACGTTCTAGAATTGTCGTCCAAAAAGGGCTTCAGTAATGACTCCATAAATGGACGCTCTCACAAAACCGACATTAATTTTACAAAAGACCGGCTGGAGCAAATTACACTCTATCCATCAAGAGAATCGGTTGTCTGTTATTTCTACGTGTTTTTATGCCTCGTGGAGTTGCTTAATAGAGTTCCGGGTACTGAGTATATAGTGGGGCATAGCAGGTACCCGGCTTCGCCAGGTAGAAAGAACCGAACTAAAAAAACAACATAATTATGTAAGGTTCTGTTCGCTCGCGAACGTTTTGTTAGTAGTGAGAACTACATTTGGGGCATCTACTATTCCACGGTGGTAAACATTTTCATAGCTTTAATTTAGACTCATAAATGTGACTGGTTTTAGGATCTCTTTACGACGTATCTCACAATTAGTTAACTAGATAGCATTTAATTCCAAGCTTTTTGTGTACAATAAAGCGGTTGCCACGTGTCGTGTACCGTGAAGTTACACTCATAACCGTCATAATTAACCAGTATTAACTGGTAAAGGTCGAATTTATAATGGTTTAAAGAGTGGTGAATGGTGTTTTTCTTTTGAACCGTAGAGGAAAATATTTAGGTTGGCATTATTTCCCCATATTCTAGGAATCTTGTCATGTTTTTTTCATATTTGAAATCTATTTCGCCTTGATTTTCAAAGGAGTAGGAGTAGGTAAGTTTTCCTTAAGGCAAAATATAATTCCAGATTCAATTTGTAAATGGCATTGTACAATTATTTTGTAGGTATATACCTACAGACTACAGTGAAGGACTTACCAACTCAACTAGAGTAGGCATATGAGGCGACAGAAATGACGAAGCGATATTGCACAATTCGCACTCCGAAACGTGGCTAACAAAGGTGTGATTTTTGACGAGTGTTAAAATGGCGGGCGACGACCTCTCCTGCTCTAAAGGCTCGCGATACAAATGGCGATAAACAACTCAGAGTATGCGACATGTCAGTTATTCCCATGAAGTCTGAGGTTATGGTATTGTATGCGCATTCTGCGTGCTCAGTGCTCAGATCGAGTTGGTTTTTGTCGTGTAAACACGGCGCTTCCGCGTGCGACGCTGGGCCGTGCGAACGAGGGTCGAGGGAACCGCCGACCTGAGGCTCCCTTTGTTCGTAGCGCAATGCTCACACACTGTAGCGGTGTGCGGAACAAAGCCCCGCAAACGAGTCACCAACACCTTTTTGTAACCGGTGCGCCGAACGATTTGAACCCAGCAGTTAGTTTGTCTAAGAATAGACAAACTGACTGCTGAGTTGCAAAACAATTTTTTTTTAAAACGAGATATTTTTTCACATACGGTCATCTGCACGGAACACTATTACTCCTAGCGGAGTCATCTGGTCATCTGAGCCCAAACTAAGCAAAGCTTGTGATATGGCTGCCAGAGACTGATATACATACATATATAGTTTTAAATACATGCTTAAATATATATTAACAACCAGATATAGAACAAACACAAATGTTCATCGCATAAATGTTTGTCCTGGGTGGGAATCGAACCCACGCTCCCAAGCTCAGAAGGCAGGTTCACTACCAACTGGACCAACGGGCTATCAAATCAAATGTTGATGAACATCGTAAAACCTTATGGCTATACTGTACATTCTACAGTAGCCGGTACAGTGAAGAAGATGCGAAATGAAGAAAAAATTTGCCGTTGGGATTGCATATCCAAAGGAAACAACAGGCTTCTCTAAAATTTGGGCATATGTATTCAGTGTTAAATTTATTACTCTGTCAAATGCACTGAGTTCACGTTTTGAAATGTAGCAATTCAATGCATGGAAGTAAACTTAAAGGATAATTTCGGCTTAACTAAACTGGAATCTATCACTTTTTAACTCGTACCTTGAATTTGTAAAATCTTTGGGAAAGAGTGTCTTAACCAGACTAAGAAAAGAAAAAATACCTGGAACTTGAAAACCTTGATGATGGATACATCTATACTAATACTATAAAGAGGAAAGATTTGTATGTAAGTATGTATGTATAGATAGCCCGTTGGTCCAGTTGGTAGTGAACCTACCTTCTGAGCTTGGGGGCGTGGGTTCGATTCCCACCTAGAACAAACATTTGTGTGATGAACATTTGTGTTTGTTCTATATCTGGTTGTTAATATCTATTTAAGTATGTGTTTAAAACTATATATGTATGTATATCAGTCTCTGGCAGCCATATCACAAGCTATGCTTAGTTTGGGGTCAGATGACCGTGTGTGAAAAAATATCCTGAATATTTATTATTATTATTATGTTTGTAACGAATTGGCTCAAAAAGTACTGGACCGATTTTAAAAATTCACTGTTGGGAAGCTACACTATCCCCGGGTGACATAGGCTATAATCTATACCCGTGCGAAGCTGGGGCGGACCGGATTATATAAGGGAAAAAAATACTTCCATAAGGATGTCAGCATTGGAGAACACAAAAAGTAGATAAATCTCATATAATTTGTCCTATTGCAATGCAACATAGAAAGGGGCTTTGTAATTTTTGACCGTGAATTTTTTAAACTTTGCGACTTTTACAAAGTATACGTTCATCAGAATGCATTTTATTAAATGAGCACGAATTCCTACGCTAAAAGCAGAACGCTCGTAAAGTACCTACCGCCGGTTTTGGAACAAGGGTGGAAGTGAAGGGGAGATATTTCCTGACCGTTGCGCTTCAATATTCATAAACAACTAAAACCCCATATGCCGCTTAGCCCGTTCACCGTGCAACAAAAGAGATTCCTATTCATTGAAGTTATTCAATTGCATCTTTGGAAATTGAACAAACTCCGTTTTGAATATACTTGATCTAAGAAACTTCGCGTTTCCTTGGTAAAAAGATGGGGTCGATCGAAAAAGGATAAATAACGAATGCTACTTACATTTTGTATTTTCTGCTACTATCAAATCTGCGAAAGAACATTTTTCATTTTGTCTTGGAAATTCTCAAGGGAACTAAGTAAGATATTTGTCTAACTTTTCTTGCACATGTCAAAATTATTTTGAGAAGTTTACCTGGTGACATGGTATTTTCTTGCAGTGAACATATTCACCATTGTAGTAACGAACAATTTGAGTTAGTGTGGGAAGTGAACGTAGTATTTCCTATTTTGACCATACATAAACCACCACTTTCATCAAGGAAATTGTATGTGAGAGCAGCTTTATACCCACGCAGATTTTTATCTTCTGTTTAAATCGAGCAGAAGTTGCCTATGAGAGCCTATGAGAGGGGGATAAGGCTTCATTGTATAAGTTTTCAATCTATTTCATTCAACACAAACTGTCTAGAAATATCCTCAACACAAAAGCAGTAGCCGGGTTGATTGTCGCCAATTAGTTATAATAGCGGCCCTCGGTCGCTCCGGTCCGGTAACGCGGACCGAGCTGTAATTTGTTCGACACCGCTCCACGGGGACTGAGCAAGATTTATGTGTGAAATGTTCGAGGTCGATGCTCCAGAACCACAGAATATAACCCAGCTAGTACGTCTACCTCACAGCTTAGCATCCAGATAGTGCTTCATTTACCAGAGATACATGCATAGTTTGTGCTGCCACAGCCACAGATTACTACCCAATCTGTATGTCAATACCACAGTTTGGAGTGCAGTTGGTATGCATCATGTTGATCTGGTTTACGAGGTGTCTGACGGCTTTATGGACTGTATAGCAATGTGAGCATACATTATTGTGATTGATAATTATGGCATGTTTCATCGCTGATGATAAAGATGCTATAAGCTGATCGAACGCATCAATTCTTATATGACGTCTGATCACTGATCTTCTATAAATTTGTTTGAGTTGATACTAAAATCCCGTAGAATAAAAGACGTTCAGTTTGCTCCAAATTTTTTGAAAATTTTTGGACACATCTATTCCCCCCAAATCCCCCATTCCCCCAGAACATCGCTTACCATGCGCTGACTAACGAACAGTATTTAATTTTTATTTAAATATATTTATAGATATAGATGTAAGCCTGCAGAAGGTATAGATTCAAATTAAAAACTAACTTACTAAAACGTTAAAAAAAACCATTTGTAATTTCTATTGTTTTAAAGCCTGTCTGCTAATCTGCTTGAGCTGACCTTCAACCTTTCGAGATTCAGCTTAGATGCTTCCAGTTGTAATAATTTTAGATTATTATCTACATAGAAATGTAATCGTGAGTCTATAACATAGTGATTTCCTGTTTATCTAAAACATACTGTTGATGATGATATTACTTTTTATAAGTAGATGTTTTGGCCCAGCGTCAATGACGATTTACATTATCTTTGCCCAGCGTGGACAGAACTAGACATTCTATTGTATCTTATGAACTTCTTGTTCTTTGGCCTGAAATGGACACTGTCCTTATAAATAGTAATTTATGTAAATTTGTTTATGTCAAACATATTTTTTTTATCATTATCTGTAAAATATATACTTAATATTATGGTCTGGCGTATTATAATTATCTAAGAACTGTTACATTCTGAAATATGGAGCGCCACCACCGCACTAGCATTTCAAGTTTAAAAAAATAATATAAATTTATTGTCTAGGACTCTAGGTACCTACACTACCTGCTTTAGAAAAACGTGCTTCGGCCAATTTGCGAAGTTAATATTAAAAATATATAAAACAATATTTTCTTAAAACGACTACAATAAATGGGATTAACAGATTTTCCCATTTATTCTGGACAATAGAAAAAAACATATACAAATATTTTGAAATAATAACCTCGTAAAATGACCGAAACACATTTTTCAAATGTAGATATCCATTTTATATCTTAAAGAAATAAAAAACATAGGTAGTCGAATTGATAATCTCCTCCCTTTTGAAGTAGGTTAAAACATCAAATGTGCGAGCGAGATCGCTGCATCTGGTATTCTACCGTCTTACTATAAAAGATTTAAGAACGCTTTAGACATGTGTTTAACATATTTTTCACAGTGAAACAATTGCTAAACACATGTCTAAAACGTTCTTAAATATTTTGTAGTAAGACGGCTAGTGTTCCAAGTATTCGTCATTATGATTCGAAATTCACTCGTGAAGTTGAAGCAAGTGCTTTTATTTTTAACCGACGAAAGGAGGTTATCAATTAGTCTATATGTTTTTTTAATGTTTGTTACGCGATTACTCTGCCATTTATGAATTGATTTTCATGGATTTTTTTTGTTTGGAGTTAATATTTCATAGGTGGTCCCATATAAATTTTATCGAAATTTATTCATCGCTTTTACAGAAATCAACAAAAAACAATAAATATACCCAGATGACGTTTTGGTTTCAGCAAAAGTTTTGATGAACTTTTAATGTGTTTTAACTTTAATTTTTCAACTTTTTAGTTGAAGTTTGTAAAGTCTGTTTTACCTATAACTTTGTTTTTTTTTACTTGGCTACGGCGCCCTTGATTGTTGGGGCAATTTTGCCATCAACAGGGCGGCGATAGTGAGAAGTTGGTAGTTTAAAAAATAAATAAATAATAGGCTTGCGTTTGACCGCCAACTCGCCTGATGTTAAGCGATGATGCGGTCTACGGTGGAGCACGCTTGCCTAGAAGAAACCGATTCACTCGTGATTTGAAGACAACTATCGCGGAACATCATTCAGGCAGCGCATTCCACAGACTAGCAGTTCGCATAATAAAAGTTGAATCAAAGCGCTTCGTTCGGGTTTTCGGAATACCAACAATATGAATTGTTTTTCATTATATCACGTCGGGTCGGAATATGTTGGTCTGTTGAAATTTATTCGCTGTATCATGTTGAAATAATACAAAGTGATGATTCACATGTCAGATGTACAATTTTATTTGGTACGTGTACGTTTAGATCAGTCATGTATTGTCATTATTGCCTGTTCGTGGTTCACATTGCTATTAGCTCTGGCTATTGTACTTGTTTTACGCAATCCATGATTCAGAGTCGTTATGTTACACACACCAATTTGATGCAGGCACAGATTATGCGCCAGTTAGTATCGAGCTATCTGAACTTGGTCTCCGGTTTTATTACACGCGTACGTTACGTATAAGGAAAAGTAATAATTTGAAACGTACATCGAGGCCACTCTTAGAAGGTGGCCAAATGGAGGAACTAAAAGTTTTCTACGGGTGACTTTCAGTTCTGTTCAGAAAATTAGATGATTGCTCCCTCACTCAATGCTACAGATAGGTAAGTGTCGCGGTCTAGCGCTGCCTCAGAAAAAAAATAATGGTAGTGTTATAGTGTTAACACACGTATGGATTTGGTTGACCTCAACCGCCGTCTCACCAACGGGAAAGAAAGAGAGAGGAAATATGATATTCTCACTCTTTCTCCCGTTGGTTGGACGGGCGGTCCGTCCAACCAAATCCATACGTGTGTTAACACTAGTATACCTACACCTACAGTTTCCCCTCTTTGATTACATTTTGAGATATCGTTGGCAGTTGTGTGCCGCTCAATATTGAAGTGTGCGTTTGTAGAACTAGTAAGGCACTGTGTAATCTTCGAAAATGAATAAAATAAAAAAAAATGAAATGAATGGACGGGCCCAGAAGAAGCGCATTTTTGAAGATTACAAAATGAGCGCCGGCGCTCACTTCGTTTCAGTCGGTCTCTAGCAAGTAAGTGCGACACGCGTCTATTGTCACATGATAACGAAACATCTGACAAAATTATGCCTTCGTGTGCTTTCCCGAAGTGTAAATACAAATCAAAAAACCGCTATCTATTTTTGTAACAAATGTACTGTACATGGTTATAATTAGGCGTTGAATTATTTGTCCAACGGTTTTAACTCGTTTTTACTGAGCAAGTTCAATGGTTATGGCCCATCCATTCACTTTATTTTAGTCGAAGTGTGTAATACGTGTTTACCTCTCCTTCAGTTTTTGGCAGACTTTTTTCGGTACTGGGTCGAGTTTAAGGCAAATCCAAACTAGGCATATAATTATGATCAGAGCGCTGTAATGAAATCATAGCGTGAGATGAATAACGTAAAATCATTGAAAATCATTGTTGCGTGCTTCGAATGTGACATTAGTTGTAGCTATAGCTACCTAACATAGTGTGTGTTGTTTAGAAATAGGTTTTATAATGTTATCTACACAATGATAGTTGACAGCTGCAATAAACTGCAAAAAGCTAAATGAAAACAAATTATAATTTCCATTTCCATTTTTTAGTATAATGGATGCAACGTACCTATTACTCGTAGTTACTTTACTCTAGAAAACCTAACAAGGCAAATAAAAACAGGAATTTTAATTACTTCAGGATAATTATAAGCAGCTGTCAGCAATCGTCCGATAGTGAACGGGTTATAATAGTGTTCAATATCACAACAATAAACGTGTTGAATTGTAATAAGACTTACATAAGTTTTGTGTCATTTTATAAGATATCCTTAGCACGTAGGTATTTTTTTTAAATAAATTTGAAGATTTGTTACCTTTGGTTTTTGATTTGATACTTTAATGTCTGCGTGTACCCTAATCAAGTCTCTCTATAAATACACTATTTCCATTCATTTATTTGCTCTGACAGCTGCAATAGTATTGTAAAAAGCTGAATAAAACCTTATTTTTTTATATTTCAATGATGTTTATCGGTTACCTGCTACGGTCTTATGTTTAAAACTCTAGCGAAATCAGAATTTGTGGTTTTCGACCAGCTATTTACAATGTTATTGCAGCTGACAGAGTAAATAAACTAATGGAAATAGTGTAGGTAAAAGGGGGATATTCGATCCAAGCTTAAACCACGAGAACGGCCGTGATATGAAATAAATCTCGCCAACTAGGGTGCAACGACCACCCCAAGGGCAGCACAGCAAGTTCTATTCCGAGATCCTGTTTACTCGAATCCAATTTTCTTTGAGGCGGTCTGCAATCTGCAATCATTATTGCAAAGACAAATCCATTTCTGGCCGCGGTACGTGACTGCGGGGCTATCGGGGGGTAATGGAGCTAATGGCGGCTGTGCTGTCATTATGGGGCTCGCTCGCGCCTGCCGTGATGTTGCGGTGAGCGCGGTGTGCCGGCGCGGGCGCAGCCGCTCGCTTACAATCCAACTGAGCTGTATACGTACGAGCGATTCAAAAATCGAGCCCCACTTTGCACGAAAATAATTACGTATGCGAAATGAAAGTTTTCTATTGATAGCAAATTCGAATGATTCAAATCACTCGTTACGTTAGCGAGTGATACATTTATTTAAAAAATCTCTTGTTTGGTATTTCGTTCGAAAGTCCAGTCATTTAGCATGATATGTATTTTCGTGCGAATAATCATACGCGTGATTCAAAAATCGAGCCCCTGTATCAAAGTAAATTGTTGGAGTCTAACTTTGATGTAAGTAGGCAAGATGGGCGCGTATAAGTGACATTCGGAATTACACCAATATTATAAATGCGACAGGTTGTGTCGGTATAATATAATGCTTAGGTTTTCGTGATTGAAATGAGATAAAAATAAATATTTATGGTTGTGTGGGTTTTCGCGATTGAAATTACACACATATCGTCAAGGTTGTGTGTATTTTAGTCCACACTCAACTTTATAACGGCTGAACGGATTTTGATGAAATTTGGTATTTACCTCTAGGAACAGAGGAGGTAACGGAGGTAACTATAATCCTGAATTAACACAGGCACAACACAATGCACATATAATTAGGTATGGCCGCTTAAGGTGTTGTTAAAATTAGATTGCAATTTACGACGTAAAAATTTCTATATCTAAAAGCTCGACTTTAGCGCTATCTCTTTACAACCTTAGATTTGGACCATACACATTGCCGGAAAAACAATTCTCATCGAAGAAAACAAAACGCTACGATAAAGTTTTGATATTTTTTATCTTTCGTAGGAAGTCCAATAGTCCGATTATTCCGGTCTGTCCCCCTGCTCTGTCCCCTCAGGGGGGGGGGGGGGCAAACAGGAATAAATAGTTAGGTTGCCTAACTCACTTTTTATCTCTATCTGCCCTCCCTAATAAGCTGAACAACAGAGGGCAGAGCGGAAATAATTAGTTCGATCTGTCCCCTCGTCGGTATCAGGGGGACAAATAGAACTTTATATTCCTGTTTGTTCCCCTGAGAGGGACAGACCAGACAAATATTTCCAATAATCTTAGCTTGTCATTGTATCCTCCGTTCAGTGGACGGCATGGTCCGTAGGCCCGTGGCTCGGTGAAGCGGTCCGAGTGCATCCAGCCCCGGGTACAATTACAGTGGCTGGGCCGCAGGGTCGGCTTTCATCACGTTTCGCAGCCAACGGAATCATCTCCGTATTGCCTCATGCTAGTTATGTTGCATTGACGTTGGCAACCGCAATATTTCTTGTTACTATTCACCTGGTAAATTGCATTATGCCTTTGGTTAAAACCAAGTTAAAACACTGTTTAAACTATCACTACAGGGTTACGCGGAAATATAGTCGAGTACTATGCCGAAAGGGTTCCATAGTACATAGTACCCACCATTGTGAACAACTTTTACTATGGGAGCTACTCTGAAATCTCGAAACAAATATCAGCTGTTCCATAGAAAACAGTCATTCGCACTCGACAAAATGGAACAGCTGATTTTTTCCCCGCGATTTTATGGTTGGTTCCATAACTCCCATAAAGTTGTTCATATGATCAGTTTAATATTAATAGACCCCTTTTGGCTTAGTACACCATTTCGGCGTAACCCTGTAACTCATATTTACCGTCATCAGGTTGTCAACCACCCGCATTCTTCAGTGACCCGTGAACATGGTGCATGTAAAGATGTAACTGCACCGATATATCAGGAGCTCCATCCACAACCATATCACGGTAAATATCCCGTTAATAATCATTAAACTAAACTAGTCATATATATTTATTTATTATTAATTTGTCTATTTTAGCATTTTTGTAACATTGGGCATGAGGATCTTTAATTTTAAAACTTTTTGAACACATGCAGGATTCCTCGATACAGGGGTGCAAGTACCGTTCTTTTATCGATCGTCAAATTGACAGTTGAGGTCGTCAAATTCGATAATATGCCATTTTTTCAGTACTCGCTGTGATCGATTCTATGGCATTTTAGCGAATTTGACGATCGATAATGAACGGTACTTGCACTGCTTTGAAAACTAGGTATAAGTATTGTATAAGTAATGAACTTCTTAAATTTGCAAAACCTTCCTGCAAGATACTATTCAAACTTTTAGTTGTCTTTGGGTTTTGGTTTGGTTTATTTTAAAAAATGGCAAAATTAATTTAGCTGACAAACTAGATCGCATTTTTGAACTGTAGGAAACAGCAAACGCAAGCAGCGTTTGCTGTTATCTACTTTTATTGCCGTTATTTAAATATGATGTCAATGTGTTTTACGAGTATAGTAGGTACCTATATTGTTTATTTACCTACATATTCATCTAGACTAAAGCACCAATAAAGTTATCCAGAAGGCATGACCATGAAGGTTCGAAAACATGCCACCGAGCTCAGTGCATCTCATTTGAGGTAATACATATAAAAATAAAGTATTAGGTATTTGGTTGAAAACATAACTAGGTTACTCTTCAATAATATTTTATTAAACAACTAGCGGTCCGGTCCGCACCAGGGGTGCAAGTACCGTTCTTTTAGCGATCGCAAATTCGCTAAAATGCCATAGAATCGATCACAGCGAGAACTGAAAAAATGGCATATTATCGAATTTGACGACCTCAACTGTCAATTTGACGATCGCTAAAAGAACGGTACTTGCACTGCAGCTTCGCACGGGTATAGATTATAGGCTATGTCACCCGGGGATAGTGTAGCTTCCCAACAGTGAAAGAATTTTTCAAATCCGTTCAGTAGTTTCGGAGCCTATTCAATGCAAAAAACGAACAATCAAATTTTTCCTCTTTATAATATTATTATAGATAAGCAAGTAGTAGATAAGCTGATAATAATTGCAAATTGTATTACTTCTAGCCGTTATTTATATTTATTCTATGCATAGGCACCAAAGATCTTGTACATATTAAAGAGACCATAGGCACATATCCATATAAGAAAAAAAAAAGTAGGCCGTCACGAGACGTCCGGCAGATGTGAAATATGACGGCATATGAGAGCGTCATATAGTTTGCCGTCACGAAAGGCAAGTTTACTGCCAAAGCCTCCGCTAGGAGTAATAGTGTTCCGTGGCCAAGGCGCGCCAATAGATGATGTTTCACATGAAAAGTATCTCCCGACACAGGGAAAAGTAAAACCGAAAAGGTTATCTAAGTGTCATGTTATGAACCATGAGGATATTAAAATTCAATCCCAACTCTCGTGCCAGCAGCTTTCGCAATGATGTAAGAGACATTAAATTGAGGCGAAATATCCATAAGAGGCGTTCTAATGAAGGATAGAAGTAATCTGCTGCCGGATTGCTTCATTTGCTCATAAAATAGAAACTGCAGCGCGAGATTGCCCAGGACCTAGGGTTGCCTTCCGTCTGGCTATCTTTCCTAAAGTTGTGATAACCAATGTGTAACCAATACCTAACTATACAGTTTGACAATAAATTATTTCTGATCAATGACAATTATTATCTTTGTTTCTGATTCTGTGTCTGATGTGTGGATGTACTTAGGTCTGTGACTTAGGTACATAGTATTAGCCGATCCGACCGTCTCAATAATCAAAGGTTACAGCACTAGCGACGTGGACACTATGAGAACCTGCTGATTGGCTTGAGCGCGGACGCTGAAAAAAGATGGCGTCGCCGGCGTCATGCCGGTGATAGTGTAAATTTATTTATTGTAAAGATGGGAATACAGTAAACTAAAGTCAATGGTTTAACAACAGTAATCTAAGAAAGTTTCAATCTGGTCCCTGAGCCCTGAACTGATAGGTACGTATAGACACGCAAATTATTTGGTATAGGGAAACGCCCATTTGACATTACGTAGTTTTTTTAATTAATACTAGGACAGAATAATTTTATTTTCATGTACTTATAAATTTACAACTGTAATAAAAAAAAAAAAAAAGTTTAAAATGTTTTTCGTAGGTATATTAAGTTTTATTTATCTTTAGCGAAATATTTATATTATTATCCACGACAAAGAGTTTGAAAAACGAAAGAGTTTTTATCAGAATTTAGTTGTAACATGGAAAATAAAATTTGTCCTATGTTACTACTGGAGTTAGTTGTTACATAATACCCATGTAACGGAAGTAAAGCTGGTAGTAAACCGGGTAACTTAATCTAAGCAAAGAATAGGACCCACAAGTAGGACCTATCCTTTGTCTAGATACGTTACGACAGGATAATCTTTTTTACCTTTCATTTATCTATATTCTAGTATACTGTAGGTAGTAGGTATGTTTTTCAGCTTTTCTTCTTGGTGACTATTCAAAGCTACAGAAAAACTATAGTTTTTCTGTGTCGAACTGAAAATAAAAACACCAAAGTTGACCCATATATTTTAATGTGAACAACCCTACAGCTTATGTAAGACTATGTTGCGGAGGATAGGGTCATCAAATAAGCTCTTTAATTTGAGCGCAACGCTGACGTAGCCATGCTTGGGAATCTTTTAGGTAGGTTTTATTCATGCTGAATATATGCATTTTAAAATAAATTTGCGTGAACTTTATTAATACCTATATACAAGCCTGCACAAAAACAAGCCTGATTTAGGCCAGTTGCATTCGCACCCGCCACGCCACCTAATCGCTGTTGTACCATATCTCCCTTGTTTGTCTGATCTGGGGTAGGTATCTAAGTGGCCTAGATACGCGTGACGTCCTTGTGCATTCAAACACCAGTTACAAGTTAAAAACGGTTTAAAAAATTACTAAAAAGGGCTACAGTTGTTTTGTTAGCACGTGTGCGAGCCCTGAAGTCATCAATAATGAGTGCACACGCCGGGGCAAAGTCCTTCGTTCAGCTGTCCACGCAACTTTACGTTTGCCTACGTATATATTATTATGCTCAAATTATGATACATGTCGCGATTGCAGTTTGGATCTAGGTAAGTAATTACTTATGTTTTTTTTAGCGCCAACGTAAAAAAACAATTTTGCCTCATTTTATTATTTTCACATGTGTATTTTCTAGTGTTATTGTGTATATAGCATGTTTAGCTTTAAAATTGTACACCCAAATTCTATAGGTGTAGCCGCTCCATTGTTTTCCTGCCTACTACCATCACAGAAAACATAATAGACACTACCATGCAACACATCAATCGCAGCAATTTCTTGTATTTTGTAAGTTTAAATACTATTTATTACAACCGCTACAGCCAATCTACTTTGTCGGCCTTTCGTGCTAATATCCCAAGATGTAGAAGGACGCCAACATATCGTGTGTCGTTAACTGGGGCACAATGTCCGCTGCGTCAGATGCCGTTTGTCAAGCCGCCGACATGCGACAATGGCACATGAACGACTTTATCCATTCACGCGATCATTCAAGGAATTACGTAAGTACATTAAATAGGAATTTGTACTATGTATGTAGCACTGTAAGGGGGAGGCCTATGTTCAGCAGTGGACGTCTTCCGATGATGATGTAGCACTTACTATACCTAATACCGGGCGACAATTTTACTGATCGGATAAATTAGGGGGAGACAGTACTACGCAGCGCAGGTATCTACCTACATTGAGTAAAAACCTCAACGAAATCAAATAAACCGGCCAAGTGCGAGTCGGGCTCGCGCTGAGGGTTCCGTATCACCACAAAATTAATTAACGAAATTACCAGATATAACTTGGTAATCAACAGAAACTTGTCACCGACTCGCACTTGGTCATTATTTATTATTTGTTGTTATATTTTAGAGTGCGTAGGTACTATAATAATGCCAAGTTTGATGCTTGTACGTATTACCGTTATTCCATTAGAGCTAATAAAAAATACGTTAAAAAAAACCGTTTGTTGTTTGTGTACCCCTTTCTTTTCCTTTTTTTGCATTTTTTTTTATTATTTTTAAGTTAATCCGCCGTAACCTTACATATTCTGTGAAAATTTCAACTGGCTATCTATTACGGTTCGAAAGATACAGCCGCTTAAAAGTAGGACAGACGGGCGGACAGACAGACATCGTAGGCTTAGTAATAGGGTCCCGTTTTTACCCTTTGGGTACGGAACCCTAAAAAGTGTATGAAACAGGAGACATATAAACACGAACTATAATTGTACTAAGGCATATCTCCTTTGTTTGTCTGATCTGAGGCCCCAACATACATCACGATACCGAGGTTGAACAGAATATAAAGGATACAGAAAGTCGGCTCCGGCTGACCTTGATTTTAATTAAGCCTTTAACCTCCACACTGAACGACAGCCTGCCTTTTGCATCCACTGGATGCCAGCGAATCTCACAATGTCGTCGGTCCATCTAGTGGGGGGCCTACCTACGCTGCGTCTTCCGGTTCGTGGTCTCCACTCAAGAACCTTTCTTCCCCATCGGTTATCGGTTCTTCGAGCGATGTGCCCTGCCCATTGCCACTGCAACTTGTACATTTTGCAAATGGGCGAATATTGGGCGAATTATCGCGCGAAACTATAATTACCCAAGTACGTGTTCGTGTAGTGCCCTCGCGCCTGGCGTCAACCGATTCGATCCGAGATCGCTGTAAGTGCGCGTCTTTGTGTGCGTGTGCCTGTTTACGCTCGATGTATGCAGCCGAGCTTCTGTACTGCTCTGTCGAGATAGGTAGGTACAGGTATACATATGTATAGCAATACCAAGACAAGTACAGAGAATGGACTAGATATCCAATTGATTGCATTAATTGGTGAGTGGTCGGTAACGGACGATCAGTGGTCACAACTGCCATTTTACACACAATTACAGTAGGCACAGTAGATCTTTGTGTCTCTGAAGATAAGCTCTGCGAACCATTGCGCAAGTAGCACATCCCTTGCGACACAAAAATAGCTACTGCGCGGCCTTGCAGCCAACTTCAGAGACACAAAGATCCGCTTTGCCTATCCTACTGCACTTCTTATACAATAGGTACCTACGTACGTTGTTTTGTGCTGTTAAGTTCAACAGAAAGATGTTATGATTTGTTGCATATTTTGTGCAAGATAGTCAAATTACCTAGGCAATGATACCTAAAATCCGGGCGCTGAGAATGCGTCTATCCGAATGAAAACATTATTGACCCCTGCCGCAAAAAGTGTTATAAGTTTAACGTCCCATCCTCTCTCTCTCTCTCTCTCTCTCTCTCTCTCTGAGAGAAGGCTATGTCACAGTGTCTCCGTTAGTCCATCAGTGATAAAGATATCTGTGTGTCTTATCTGTGGCATCGTAGCTCACAAACAAGCTGAACCGATTTTGGTTGCATCATCTTCATCATCATTTCAGCCATGGACGTCCACTGCTGGACATAAGCCGCCCATCGATCTCCAAAAGGGCCGGTTGGAAGCGGCCTGCATCCAGCGTTTCCCTGCGGTCTCTTTTAGGTCGTCTAGTCGTTAGGATTTTGGTTTAGTAGGCATTAATTGTTTGAGAGGTGACTTGATCGAGTGCTATGATTATGATTCATGATAATGATGACGAGACTATGATTCAAGAAAATCTGTACAGCCGTTTGAAGATTACCAGCTCTTTAATCGGGGCTTTGAAAAAAAAATTCTTTTAATATTTTACTGTTGTATATATAGCTACGATATCGTCTACCAGCTATACAATCTTACGATCAAAAGCTAAGTGATCAAAGTTTACACTTTTCATTCAAGGTTTTTACAATGTTATTCGGGATTCATCTAATTTCCACCTTTGGAGGTGGAGTATTTTACCCCGGAGTTTATTTTTTTGTAAAAATGTCATCTGTTTAAAACTATCACGGTAATTCACTACAGTTATATGATTGTTAACGGGACGAGACTAATAGTGTTAACACACGTATGGATTTGGTTGACACACCGCCGTCCAACCAATGGGAGAGAAAGAGTGAGAATATCATAATTCCCTCTCTTTCTCTCCTGTTGGTCAGACGGCGGTTGAGGTCAACCAAATCCATACGTGTGTTAACACTATAAGAAAGAGGGTAGATCGTTTTGTCTGCACCTAACTTTAAACTTTTCGACCAACCTTCAGTCTTCCCGTGAACATGGTGCATGTAACTGCGCCGAAATATCGGGAGCTCCATCCACAACTTTATCACGGTAAAGATCCCGTTAGTAATCATATACTCGTACCTAACTGTAAAATGTCATCTTTAGGTTTGCGGCACCTGGTAAACATTTGAATTCATATTGATCTATATTACCTACCTAAGTGAAAAAACCCAAATGAAACGGATCGAATCCTCTCACCGCGCCGGTAACTAACTTGCCAAGTATAATCACAATGAAGAAAGACAATCGAAATGCATATTGCACAATGCACGTCCCAGGAAGCGCCGGCACTCGGTCTGGCTTATTCGATTCGCCACGAAGCTCGGTGGCCGTGTAATGCAAGCGACAATTTTATATTGCACAACCTGACTACCGTTCTGGTAGCTGGTAAGCAATTTGAGAGGCACGATGCGTATCGCCGCCCGATGCTGGTGTCATCGCCATTGTAAGCCTCCCTAGGATTTACCTAGCTACTCTTCAAATAAGTATAAATACAGTAATACCCCGCTTTACGCGAGGGATACGTTCCGGAAAAAATCGCGTTAACTGAAATTCGCGTATATCGAGGTTTATGATTAAACATAGTCAAAATTTAATACAAAAAAAATACGAATCATTTTAATCAATTACTTTAATTCTAAGAACACTTTATGCAATACATACTATTAAAACTACACACAACTTACAACAACAACTACAACAAGAACAACAACTTACAACACTACAACACACACTCAAACACACTTACAACTTTATTGAACATTTGTGTTTGTTCTATATCTGGTTGTTAATATCTATTTAAGTATGTATTTTAAAAACTATACTGGGTTTCAGATGACCGTGTGTGCAAAAATGTCCCAAAAAAATATATATTTATTTATTTTAATTATTTTTTACGGAAAAATTGGTACATCTATTGTCTTTGGGGTAGCGTTTTTTTTACGTTCTTATAAAATACGTTCATAACACCCAACACTGTTTTTAATTGTTTGACACACGGTCAAGACACGGTCATCATTATTGTCTATACTCTGCAATATGTCCAAACATGAATAAATTGAAATTTGAAATTCGCGTTATAGTGAAACCGCGCATAACGGGGTCGCGTAAAGCGTATTACTGTAATAATAAATAAATAGGTATTCGGGACATTTTTGCACACACGGTCACCTGACCCCAAACTAAGCAAAGCTTGTAATATGGCTGCCAGAGACTGATATACATACATATATATTTTTAAATACATACTTGATTAGTTATAAACACCCACCCATATATTAGAAACGCAGACCTATATCCATGTAGACGTCACAAGTCGAGCTACCTTGCATGTCATATTTCCAATACAATTATGATTAATCGTCACATAATTGAGTCCCGCTACAATCAGTCTGCTCAATCGGTGCCGAGACAACACGGTCAGTTTGAAACGAAAATGGGTAATTGTGCAATACTGAGTTGTAAGAATACCGCAAATAGACCGACAGAATAAATATATTTATTTTCACTTTTACGTACGCAAAATTTGACACGCTAGATTTATTACAGTTGGACCGCTTGTGAAGTCTACTTAGATATAGGTCTGTGATTAGAACGAACGCAAATGTTCATCACATGAATGTTTGTCTTAGGTGGGAATCGAACCTACGCCCCCAAGAGCAGAAGGCAGATTCACAACCAAATGGGCCACCGGAGCAGTATGCATGGGTAGATACCTACCTAAAGTTTGTATCTGTAGGTATGCTGTATACCTACTTGGTAGGTATATTTTTCCTGGATGCTTATAGTAACTTCTATTTCAATTAAGAGCCCGCTACCCGCCACATTCGCATGTTTTCAACACTTTTAAAGATTAGTCACTGGTATCCGTGTATCAAGAACTTCAATGTCAATTCTTGAAGGTCAATTTAAAACGAGTATAATTTGTTTTTATAACCCCCGATAAAATAGCTGATAATCTTCAAACGGCTGAACCAATTTTCATAAATCATAGTAAGAGCACTCTCGATCAGCCTCCTCTTAAACTAAATCAAAATCGGTTCAGCCGTTTGGGAGCTACGATGCCACAGACAAATATACACAGATATCTACTGTTCTCGTTCTGCTTTTTAATATTTATTTTTTTATATTGACTTGTACTGTTGGCCTTTTGGCCTCTACAGCTTGACCGGACTAGTTAGCGAACGCAGAGTGCGTTCGGCATAACTTGGTAAACTTTTTACAATGTCTCTTTAGGTTGGCTTCGGCCCCACCAATGCCTCTCAAAAAACCCGTGTTTTAAAGTCATCAATTTCAATCAATTAAAATTAAGACAATATATACCTATACCTATGTTACAGTGTAGTTAAGTTTCACAAAATTCTATTACTTTCTATTAAACTTACAAATTATCAAATTAAATACTTAATTAATGTTTCATACGTATGCACATAGCATAAAAGAAATGAGTGTGAAGCGTTATTATTTAATTGTTTACTAGCTGTTGCCCGCGACATAACGTCCAGTGGTTCAGGAGATGTGCGTGCAAAAACAAACAAACAGACAAAAATTCTAAAACTGTCTCGTGTTCAGCTGCTTGTTTTAAGACGCCCTATGTGTGATTTTTTTGTTGATATCTCGCTATTACAGATTGTTTTATATTATTAATGATTTTATTATATGTATAGATATATAGGTACGTATAGATAATCCTTGGAGGTTTTACCGAACTCATAGAAAACCTTTATCAGTCCTAAATTGTAACAAATGAGCATCATCCATTTTTCGGTTTGTGAGTTAGGTTAGGGGTGACCCCAGTTTTTGCCGGCTATTCTATGGTAATCGGGACACCTGGCCGCACTTGTCGTTTCGCTGAGTTCCCGCGCCCGTCACGCGGGGTGCTCACCGGAGTCACCGGGTACGCAACGCCAGCTGCTCTTTGGAGGCTCGTTCACATCGGTATAGTTGCTTGTAACACAGTACACTTGCTAGTACTAGCTGTAGGTAGAAGGAACAGTATGGCAGAAAAATTATTAGCAAAATTTTTTCGGCCGCAACGTCCATCAGGCGATTTGGTGGCTAAACGAAGACCTAACGGAAAATTTCAGTGTTATATGCAGGTACATTGAGCAGCAACCTATAGCATAGTTTGTCCTACAATTTCTGTTTTCGAAAGCCTGTGTCGAAAAAAAACAGCATAATTTTATAGTCTATCCTCCATACAAAAGAGGAATTTGAAAACTAATAATCTGCTAACTAAATACGCTGAAGGCTTATATCTTCTGTCACAACCAAATTTTCCTGTTTTGTTAAAAAAAAACACTTGGTATACAGGATTTTGTGGTGGTACTGTGCCGAAAGCGCTTAGTGCTTAGTATGCAACACATATATGATTTTTAGTGGTGATTTTAGAAATAATTATGGTTACTACCACTATTATAGACCTATTAATGGCTGTACTTTAAAATAACTAATTAAAACTTATGTATATATATATATATATTATTTTTTTTGGACTTGAATAAAGATAAAATAAAATAAAAAAAGGAGTTATTTGTAATCATCTTTTTAGACAAGTTTTACTTAGAAACTAATCGTAGTATCGCGAAAAGATATCAGCTGTTTCATTCATCGTCGATTGCGAATGTTTTTTTTCTACGAAACAGCAGTTAGGTAAACATAAAAGTAAGAAAAATGTAAAAGCCTACACAACAATCTCCATTCTATAGAATAACACATACGTAATAAAAATCGCTCTTGATCAACCTATAGATACGCCTATATACAACAGCATTTTAGAGGCCGCACTTTTGCTCATTTTTCATATGTTCATAACAAAGGAATCTAATATCTAATCTGCCTCGTGTGAACAAACTAGAAACCTAACGTCAGTAACTTATCATTACTCATCAAATTCCGTTCGTGGGATCTCCAAAACGCATTTGGTTTTTAAGAAGACCTCAATAGGCGGGAAGTCGATGCTGGATGAAATTACACGAAAATAAGCCAGGTCATTTTGACCAATTTTGTTTATAAGTAACAAATTAGAAAAAAAACTTGACATATGAAAAACATACCTTCATTTTTATTTGAAAAAAAAACGAACAAGCTAAGCTAATGCGTTTGAGTCTTTCCGGTGGACCATTTCGTTTTAGACTTGTATGTAGGTACCTACTTTAATCACGTCTAAAATAAACTTGTAAAAAGCAATTTTTACAGACTAGGGCGATTAGACAGACAGACGGAAGGATGGATAAAATTATCTACAACGGTTGTTTCAAAAATCTTAAACAAAAACCTTGCAGATGGCTTAAGAAGGTGGTAGGAAAAACCAATCGACCAGCACATACAGTTAAGCATTACGATGTAAATTGGCGGTTAAACGCAAGCCTATTTTTATTTTATATGTAGGTGTAACTAGATCGGTTACTCTATCCGAAGGGCCCCAGATATCCCTAAACAGACGTTGGACTGAAACCCCCAAACCAAAAAATTAAGGGCCGACCGAAGCATAAATCCTGGTATCGGTCCGCTCGAAAGAAGAAGAAGCTGAAGTCAAATGAAGATAAGCATGAAGCCCAGACAAGACGATATAGAACATCACTGTAGATGGCCTCTGCATGGACCCAGGGGATCTAGGAAATAGGTAGATCAAGATGTTCTATACGGAACAGAACGATAAAAACAAATTGACAGATGTTTGATCACACTTTTGATACTTGAAAGAGGAGTTTTAGTGATAGTATTGACCCATGCCCATACGTTCCGGCCTAACTTCAATTAGCTATGTTGCTTCTACTCCTTCAACTGGCTAGTTGCGTGCGCGTAATGACAGAAGCAGCTATCGGTGTCGTTGCCGACCATTTAATTGTAGTGGCGTGTGTCTCACTTCCTGTCGACGACTTGTTCTCATCATATTGATATTATGAGAGACGCCTTGACAACATCTTGAACATCATTTGCCTAGAAGTGTTGATATGTAACTGTCCCAAAGTTAACGGCCAGTTATCCGAGTCTAATAGGCAACAAAACGCTCCCTCAGCCCCCGCCAAGTTATAGCGACGATGTATTTTACCACCCAAGAGTCAGGACGCCCGCGGGGGGAGTGCAACGACAAAAACGAACATAGGTCCGACCTCGATGACGCCTGGCGCGGTACTGAACGCGGTGCGCGCAAATTCTCGCGACATTTTTACGCTTTTAATTTCACAAAAAAACGAAACTATTCATTATCAAAATTCTATCCAAATAAAAAAAAAGTTGAATAAAATTGCCTTTCAGTAAATGCAATTTCCAGGTTGTTACGAGCTTTCATTAGACCATAAAACTATAAAATAAAATGAATCGACTTTGTTTCAGATTTTTTTTTATCGTGGAAAGTTTATTATGTCGTTTTTGGACCAAATCATAAACTCAAACACAGATGTATCTGTGACATGTTTCTTTTTTCCAACTCAAATATTGTAATTTAACTGAATAAAATTGATTTAAAACCGTCAAATTTGCTATAAGAGGTTGAAAGCGTTCTTGCATCGCCTAACTTAGAATCACTGAAATTTATATTGTTTTAAAATAATTAACTGGGTTACCAAAATTCCTAAAAGTGTAGGTAGGTACCTAAGTATTTTTTCACACCACCTGCTCGACAATGTCCAATTACATATATTATCATGCAACCTCAACATAAAGTAAAACATTATCTCTTAAGGGATATAAAGTTGTATGAAACTCTCTATAATAAAGTGATTTGAATTTGGAACGTCAAATTCATGGGGAAACTCGTGGAAAACTCTAAGTAAAAAAATGCCCAAATGGCATTGTAAAGAGGCAAACCTCTTGTTCGAAAATCAAACTGGCGACCATAAGCAGAAAAAAGGTGCATTTACAAAGAATGTGAAACAAAAGATGGTGTTTGGTGCTGCGATTTTCAGTGAAACCTGGCTTTATTAAGTATGACCGCAGAAGACATAATAGGTATGACATCTTTGTCTGGCTTTTTATTGTCTCGCAGGCGTGAAAAGTAGAGTATGCTCCTCTGGAATAAAGCCTGTCTTTGTCTTGGGCAGCTTGAACCCCTCGTTACGCTCAGGGTTCAATATGCCGCCCGCGACGTAAGACACTGCTTTATTCCCTTTTTTATTACATATCTACTATTATTTTAAAACTAAGATCAATATAAAATAATATAAATAATAATATAAAATACAGCAATCTGACACGATAAGAGGAATGGTTTAAATATTTTTTATCAGACCGATGAATAACGATTTAAAGAAAACAATCACCATCTTGTTTGTAAGTTTCTATTTACCTGATGCCTTATTATGGATGATTCGGATCGTGATCGCGAGCGCGTGCCATCTCACTTGCGCACGTGGTGCGAGTAAATAGATGCGAACGGGACGGCATGCAATTTCGATCCCGATCAAACTTCTATAATAAGGCCGCTGGACTGAGACCTCCTGCTTTTGCTTAAAATTGTGACGTCATGTAATAAGCAGCCATCGCCTGCGAGTGTTTTGGCGCTAATTTAAAATGAGAAAAAGATCATTTCATGCAATTTTCTGCAGTAATACCAACATTAATACGCTGTTTTCTGAAAATAATAATGCGTAATGACATCATAATTTTTAGGGTTCCCTACTCAAAGGGTAAAAACGGGACCCTATTACTAAGCCTACGATGCCTGTCTGTCTGTCCGTCCGTCTGTCTTTCTGTCTTTGTGTAAAAAGCACATTAGTGGGGAATAGTTTCCAGCGGTAGATAGAGATGTAAGTATATACATTCAAAATAGTTGCACGTCCTTCATTATGCGGTGTTGAAAGCTAACAACAAAGGTACTCTTTGGCTAACAAGCCGCCTCTGACCACGATTTATATCCACGGGCGGGGTGTTAGCCACGCATGATGTAAACTTGCCGTTATTTACATCCTACTAATATTATAAACGCGAAAGTTTGTATGTATGGATGTATGGATGTTTGTTCCTCTTTCACGCTGCAACAGAACAACGGATCGACCTGATTTTTAGCATGGGTATAGTTCAAGAGCCAGAGAGTGACATAGGCTATCATATCATTTTCATCGTCATCATCACCATTTTTCATCACTACGCGAGTGAAACCGCGAGGCGGAGCTAGTATTTATATACTTATCAACATACAATAGCAGCACCTGTCTCAGTTCAGTAATATGCAGATCATCTTTCATGCAAGTATCATAAGATTCTGCATGGTTTTTTCCCAATAATAATTAAATATTTAATTTAATAATACGCTTGCGTTTGACCATCAACTCGCGCGATGATGCGGCGTACGATAGCGCAAGCTTGCCTACATAGAAAAAACCGATTCACTCGTGATATGAAGACACACAGATTGTAGTAACTATAGAACACCCATTCAGGCAGAGCATTCCACAGACTAGCAGTTCACACAATAAAAGTGGGATTAAAGCGCTTCGTACGGATTTTCGGAATATCGACCATGAAGCGGTGTCGATTTGTCGCGCCCACTTTGGCAGTACGATAAAAAATTGGGCAGAAGGGATGATGTTCATTTTATTTTAAGGCGTCATTTTCTTTGTTTTGGCAAAGGCGAAAAATCTTTCGTCCACGTTTGTAACTGAACTTTCATGACTTGGGGCCTTACGGACAACAGCTATTGCGGCACCAAACTAACGTTAGATCCACTCAGTTGGAAAATCACACGAACGTGAACCTTAACGCGCCCAGATACGTTTGCGGTCGCATGATTTTCCAACTAGTCCAATTTCCCAGCTAGTGGGTTTCCCCGGGGCCGTATCAAATTTTGCCGATCTCATATTTTCGCAATTTGTTAAAGAAAAGGATTTCGGAGTGCTAGGGAACCAGACCGAGAACAACAAAAAATTTATCAAAATCATTTACTTATGAAAAAAATATTGAGCTTTTTTAGTAATGAAGGTACCTATATAGATAGATCTAATTACGGGCCATGGTTAGTTGACTGTAACAACTATTTTCAACTATTTAAATTCTTAATTATAAGTGGCATTCACCGACCGCCGTAAGGCCCCTGCGGCTAACTCGTAACGCGGGCTCGAATTAGCGCTGAAACAGTGCAGTTCGGAAATCACACGAACGTGAACCTTAACGTGCGGAGATACGGATTGCGGTCGCGCAACTTTTCTCGTCACCTAAACAGAGTCGCATAAAACAACGAAAGTACGGCCCCTGAAATTGAAATAAACTTTTGGTTAGGTACATTCTATATCGATGGTGGCAAAGAGAATATAATCACTACATTTGGATGGGCACTGAATGTGGCGCTTGCACAAGTGCCTTACCTTACCTACTTATCCTTTCTCGTCAAATAAAAGTCAAAAAAAAAGAAGAAAAAAAAAGGGTTGGTATTGCAACCCCAAAAATAGTATGAAATACCCGGTATGACCAGACTTGATACTCGTACATAATTATTTTTATTATCATTATTATTTTTGTTTTAACACAGAAATGTTTGTATTTCGTACTAATTTTGGGTTGCATGCTGATATTTTTTAGTTTGCCGCGCTTTTAGTCTCTACTTGTATTGGCCAGATTCTGTGAAATGAATTGAAATGTAACAGAACACCGTCAGTAATAAGGCGAAGGTAGGGTCTCGCTAAACACAGCCTGCGGTGAGGCGGAATGCTGCCGCGGCGACGTGCGGCCGCCTTCCTCTGATTGCCAGCATCGCTGTGGGATGGACTGAGGATGGTTCTGAAACAAAATACCACCTTTTTACTGGGCAAAATATAACGTCTGTTACTCGTATGTCGAGACAATTATTCAAGGACTTTTAGGGTATATATAAGGTCCTTGCAATTATTTCATTACATAAAATAGTTATTTGTTATACAAGAGTGCAAAGTTGCTTTTTAACTGCGTGCTCAATTTTGATGACCGAGCAAGCGAAGGATTCTAAAATTTAATCACGGTCGTAGTGATTCAAAAATTAGAATCCTGAGTGTTGGCGAGGGGATCAAAAGAGCACGAGGTGAAAAATCTTTGCACTCGAGTGCAACACGTAACTTCATCCCACCTCAGCGAGGAAATGACTAAATGCAAAAAAAAAACATTTGCGCATCATTAACAGTTTCAGTTAATTCTGTTGGCGTCAAATAAACTTCCTCGTCGCTGGAATCATTTCGGGTTTTAGGTTTTATAGGTTTTTCACATGTTTTCAAGTTTCTTGTTTTTAACCTAAGGTTTTAACAATATGACGTGAAAAGAAAATAGCGCGCGAAGCAAATTACAAAAAAAATACACCAATAAGGTTCTGAGTCTGAGTTTTTAACATATTAAAAAAGTTTGTATGATAAATTCGGCACCATGGAGGTAGAAGTAAATAGGTTTAATGATGTTTTGAATTCTCAAACTTAGTGCACACGATGTTCTAAATTCAATTTACTTTATCCTCTAGACACTAGCGGATAAAAACGGCTTTTGCACTCAGATATCGAAGAGCATAAATACTCTTTCCAAGATGGGAGGGAGGGCGAACAATTTTTTAAAACATGCCGAACTCTAGAATTGCGCTTCATTAAAGTTCAGGGAAGTAAAGACGTTCGGGAAACTAGAAATTCAGCTTGAGTTTCTGTCTATAAGAATCCAGGGCCCTTACGGACAACAGCTAATTGCGGCACCTAATCCGTTCAGTTGGAAAATCACGCGACCGCAAACCGTATCTGGGCGCGATAAGGTACACGTTTGCGTGATTTTACAACTGAACGGATTAGGTGCCGCAATTAGCTGTTGTCCGTAAGGCCCCAGAACTCATTGAAAACAATTTTGATTTAGACATTTTACAATCTGGGTGATTCAAAATCTGATCTTTCAAAAGTACCTAGGTCGTTTTGCTTTTGTAATTTTTTGATACATCACCTACAGAATATATCCAATATGTTTCTGAAGAATGCGATACTAATACTACGATCGAATTGTAAACTTGTTCCATAATAGAACAACGTCTGAGTTTGCAATGCAATGAACACTACACTTTCACCCTGCCTTTTGTGAATTTGGAGCTATTTGAGAATCGTTATCTATCACCCTTTACCTTGGCTACATGCATGCTCATTTCCATGCCACGTTTCTGGGAAGGGATCTCGATCATTTTCTCTTCGTTAACTTTACTGTCATTGGAAGTAATACCTAGAAAACATTACGTATCGTGACGTCTCGTCCCGCCCCGTTGTTTGTAATCTATGCGAGAACCTGACGCCAGTTGCAACTGTTCTTCTTGCCGATGTTTGCTGTTAGCAAATAATAGCTAATTATCATTAATTTTCAATAGTGCCCGGACTTTTGAGAGGCATTGATGAGAGAGCCATCGCCCGGTTGAATATAAAATACAGTTGAAAGGTGTGTGAATGTGAGATGAAACAATTTTACCGTATAGGATTTAAAAAACTGACCTATTAATACAAATACAAATTAATACAAATTAATTTATTGGGCATTATAAAACTTGACAAAATATTATATGAACCCATTGACTCCGAACTAGTAATAAATACTGTGTTTCGGGAGCCAATGGCTTCTTCCATTAGATGTTACTAACTAAATGCCAAAACACAGACTAAAACAATAAAAAAGTTATGACAAAAAGAAATATTACAAAAGTTATTAATTTATACAAAACAAATAAAATACATAACATATCCAAATACATGCAATTTTTTTTATTTTTTTTATTGTGTTGAGTTTTTGATGTTATTGAGTTGGTGGTCTATGTTATGAGGAACGGCACTCGCCAAATAGGTAAGTATGCCTCCTGCAAAAATCTTGTGGCGAGTGTTTATTTTATTTTTATATTATCTTACGCTGTTGGCCTTGCAGCCTCTACAGCTTTACCGGACTAATTGGGGAACGCAGTGGGCGTTGGGCCTAACTCGTTTTGGTTTTTGGGCGACTAGCTCAAGGGCACCTCGGAGGTACGAACTTCGGCTTGGGCCGTCACCGGGAGTGGGAGATCAAACTTGTCCAGGCACCCCAGAGGGGGTGTGCATTGGTGCCCTAGCATGTTGTTGACCTGATTGATTATTTGGAGAGAATCTAATCGATCTCGTGACAGATCCTGTGAGTCTTTGATCCCGCCGGCGGGATTGCTGTGTGTATGTGTGCCTTTGGTAACCGGCGCCTATACCAAATAAGGAATATTTCCTATTGCAAGGAGCAGTTGGATCGTGTGGCATGTAACAACTTGCCACTTACTAAATAGGCCCTCCACAGAGGCTACCTTTTATTAATACCGGAGGGGGCGGGCAACATTGGCGTGGGTGGCTTTAGGTGCTTAGGGTGTTGCACTTGTACTGTACTTGACTACGCCCACGCTTTTGAAAGGTGTTGATGGGCTGAAGACTATTATTAGGATGGGATTCAGGGTATAATGTTAAAGGGTTGAAACAGTTTTCAAAAAAGGTTGTGAAGGTCATAATTTACCAACCAGATCGAAATATGAGGGCGAAGCACGCATGTTTTTTTTTTTATATCGAATTCCATACAAAGTTTGAATTTCATAATTAAAATTTGTATGGAATTCGATACTTAGGTATTTTAAATATCGAATATTAGTACTTCGTCTTTGCCGATCATTAAAATACCTCAATAATTCGTACAACTTCATTGGCAACAAAGAACTTTTGATGTATTGAATTGAAACTTCTATAAACTGCCGTTTTAAAATATTCACAGACTATTTCGTTTCGGACTTAAAGTAATTTGTTGAGGTCAAAGGCTTTAAGTCTAGTCGTGATTCTCGCAGTGGTCTCACGTATTCCCATAAACTTTGTAACGTCTAAAATTTTATATTCTTGGAAGGAGCGGTTATGAAAACGAGATCAGATTAAACCAAGCGTCAAAAAGGCCCGCCTTTTGCTGGTAAACCCGTCCAGAAACACACGACATGATTTCAGACCACGAGATGGAGAACTTATCTATCATGTTGTACATGTATAATGCATGAAATATGTACATATTGTACGTATTTGTGACGATGTTTTCGTACATTTTGAAATCGTGCACGTTTGATATCCAGGGCCCCGATTCTACTAATCTAATTATGAATGAATTGCATCAAAATTTACACTTAAAGTATAAAAAAGTGTCATAAGTGACAATTTGTGTGACTAAACCAATTGTTTTTACATTTTTAATGAATTGCCCCAGAATACACTTTTGACACTTAAAGTAGTATAATAAAATGTAAAGTGTCAATTTGAGGCAAATCATTAAACAATTAAAGATAAAATAAAAATAAAATAAAAACACAATTTTGAGGCAATTCATAAAAAAAAAATAACTATTACAATTTAAAAACTATTGGTTTAGTAGAATCGGGGTCCAGACGTTTCACGACTGGCGTTTTGCTTTGATGGCGTTCTGCTACAAAAGCATACAGCGAATTCTTCCTTATACTTTTGAACAATTCGATTCATAAGCTTAAAATTGCCATACGTAGGTATACGATTAGTTTAAATGTCTCTTTTGCTGATCCATTACCTTGATATTTGCCCTTATCCATACAATGACGGTTTGCAACAGAGAAACACAAGTGCAAAATCTCAAAACTGGTACGGCTCAACTCAGTCTTGACAGATTTTAACGCTGTCTCGCTGACACGAATATTCTAGCGTATAGCGTATCACATTGTCTTTACCATCCGTGTGCTTTGTCGTTTCAGTCGGGGAGTTCCGGATCGGAACTGTGTTTATGTAGCCTATGTTTTTTTGAAGGTTGGAGTTTTGAAGAATGTTATATTATGTTGTTCTTCCCCTGTTTGAAACGTCACTGAATCCATATTTCGTTTTCCCTGATCTATTTTATTTATGCATTTACGTTATGCGTAATGATTCTATGACAAATATGGAGTTTTTATGAGGTAAACGGATTTGTCGCCTCTATTTTTGTCCTTCGTGATGAGTTTTTCATATGGCTATGGTTGTACTTATGTCAACAACTCAACAATGTACTTATAAATTAATGTATTATCTGAACAAAATAGGTACAAGCTAACAAAACAAAAATAAACTAACTTTTAAGTTAGCTTAGCTTAGTTGTATTTTGTTTAGTGTACTAAAATAACTAAACAACTTAGCCTAATAGAATAAAACCCACTTGAATTGCCCATAGACCGTTGAAGGTACAGAAACAACTCATATGCTCAAGCCAAGTTGGCAGCGTACCCAGCATACTGGTGGTATTGCCACGGTGAATGGCAATCAACACTTGTGCCAGCTGAGCCAGAAAAGCGTCAGTCAGATGCATTCAGAATGATGTTTGAAAATAAGGTGAGCTCGCGGTTTCTATGGGCCCAATGTCTCAATCCCAAGTGGCTCAAATATGTAACCACTGGCAAATATTTCTTCTGTGCCACTGTCGAGTTTATAATGACGATATATAACCACGTTAGCATATTTGCGTCGTTTGTGCTGCTCCATCAAATTGGTTGCCGCGCTTTGTACTTTTATGTACCTACCTATACTTTGTATCTCAGGAAGATGTGACGGTGTCAAAATTATTTTATTTATTTATTTTATTTACAACTTATTGACACAAGTCGCAAAATAAGGAACCTAAATATTATTGGCTGTCCAATTAATGTTTTTCACCCGCCATAGTGCGTTTGGGATACGACTTTTGAGGGTGTGGGTATATGTTTGGTGCGTATTACCATTTTTATCCAAGCCAGGGGCCTTACGGACAACAGCTAGTACAGGCACCTAATCAGCTCAGTTGGAAAATCACGCGACCGCAAACCTTATCGCGCCCAGATACGGCTTGCGGTCGCGTGATTTTCCAACTGAGCGGATTAGGTGCCTGTAATATCAGTTGTCCGTAAGGCCCCTGATCGATGTGAACATGGTATTTTTATTTGAGAGTTTCGAATTCAAATTCAAATTCAAATTCAAATTATTTATTTGTCATATGGTGGTAGTCTTAGCAATCTTACCTCTATTTGCTAAAAATCAGTCCAGCGGTTTAAAAAAATATGAGTTATAGGTATTGTACATTTCACCGAGCGTGCATATTTTTTTTATGGAACAGCAGATTTTTTTGCAATAAGTGTTGCTGCACACTGAGCCACCGGTGGCCATAAGCTGAGCCAAATGACGCAGCCAGCTGTCGCGGCCACTGGTAGCTTGAACGCGGCCACTAGTCGTGGGTAGACGTATCCACATTTTCGCTCAGTGTTAATTATTAAGGAGTCGCACTTGTTATGATTAACAATTTAAACACTCTGGATACAGGTTATTGAATAATATTTTACTAAAACGGAGAAGATTTACTAAGAAGGGGTGAAGCCAGCGACTGACAAAGAAACGCGGTCACAAGAAACGATTTCTGAACTTGTGGCTCGGAAGCGGCCCCTCGTACGCTCAGTATGCGCCGATATTATACAAAATGAATGAAAATTTTCGTCCAGCGCTTGTGGCATCAGCGTGCGGTCTCACTAAGAGTTGACTCATAGGAAAAGTTTTTCATAATGAGACGAGTACAAAGATACAAAACCTCCTTTCGGCTTAGTATCACCGTTCTGTGTAACCTTGTGTACTAGCTAAATAATACTCATGTGGCAATAAATTCTCACACGAAGTTTCAACTCGCAGGGCCCTGATTCCGTAACTTTAAAACGCACGTAACGTGCCGCGTTAAGTTAACCTCGTAAAATTTGGACTCTATTCCCTAGGAACAAAGACCAACTTTTAGAGATAAACTTAACACGGCGTGTTACGTGCGTGTTTGAAGTTACAGAATCCGGGCCCAGGTGTCTATGGACGATGCGTGAACATAATCGTAACGCAATGATGTTGATACAAACTGAATGGGATGTCCGTTTGTAGGTATCTTGATTTATTTGTAGTTTACCTACTATGGTTTACGAACGAAATGAACAGACAAAAAAAGTTTTATATTTAACTAAACAAAAGCAAGATAAACTTGGTCCAAGCATTTATTTGCTATGACACCATTTTTTAATGCTATATTTGGCAATCAAGCAGACGGGCTGCCTGGTGGTAAGCAGTCACCGTCACCTATGGATACTTGTAATACCAGAGGCATCACAAATACGTTGCCGACCCTTTAAGACTCTAATAACTCGCCTTTTGAAGAATCCCATGTTTTAACTTCTCGGAAACACAGCGGAAGGTAGCTCATTCCACATTTTGCAAGTGTGAGGCAAGAAAGATCGTGTGAAACGCACAGTGTGCGATTTTCATTGATCTTTGATATGTGGATGAGCTTTCAGGCGGTGGCGGCTAGTGAAATAATAAAACTGCGACGTTGGGGAATCAGATCAAACAGTTTTCAGAACACTCCACGTTGTAAATGCGATAAAAGCTGGATACAGAGAACTCCAAAGTCTCTGCGTAGTTGAGCGGCTCTAGGTGTTCGGTGAGCTTAGGATCGCATCATATCAAATCATCAGCCATTAAACGTCCACCGCTGAACAAAGGCCTCCATCTTTTTTTTTTTTTTTTTTTTTTGTTAAAATCTTCATGAGCGTGGATTCAATGTCCTTTACTCGTAATATTAAACAGTTCATTTTGTCTTATTAGCGTCAAACAAGTCATAGTCACAGTCAGAGTCAAGCTAAGTAAGTCACGGTCAAGTCGAACTCATGCCCCTGTAAAGTGGTGGAGACTTTACAAGAGGCTCCTATGGAGTTTTGGAAACAACACGAAAAGACACGTTTCACCTCGTTATTTCACTTGCCCACACTCGAGCACGTTTACGAGCACTTAATGAATAATAATTCACCATTTAGTACACATTAACACTCGAAAATACACAAGTTTAGGAAAATAATTCAACGAGCCGACATGTTTTTTCCGCGTTGGCGCCAAAACTCCTCAGGCCTCCCTCTTAGGGAGGGGTGTTGCCATAATCCTTACGCTTGGTAGGCAGCTTGGGGATCGCAGTACATTAACCTTATACTAATAGGACGCTGCTGCCCATCCTCCGGTGGTTCTGGTCGCAGTTTTAGAACATACCCAGGTCCGTTAGGTTGGGATCGTCTGCTGCATACTCGTCTAGCTGCAATAATATAACAATATAAAAGGCTGAATAATGTAACTGTTGTAGCCTGGAGTCAAGGTTGGCTCTCAAATGAGGCTGCCGACACACATTGTTACGTGGTGACCAATTTTCAACCTTTAGTCTGTCATGCGTGTGTAGGCAGCCAAGCACCAGTAAGTACTCTACCACTCACCTCATTTACTCCAGGATTTTCAGGGTTTTTAACCCGCGACACAAAAAGAGGGGTGTTGTTAAGTTTAACGTGTGTATCTGTGTGCCTGTCTGTTGGATTGTAGATCTCAAACGGCTGAACCGATTTTGATTTAGTTTTTTTGTTTGAAAGGTGACTAGATCTTGGTCTTAGCAATGACTCAAGGCGATCTGTCCAGCTGTTAGGAGATTATTAGCTCTTTTATCGGGCTTGGTAAATCAGATATTTCGTCAAAAGTAACTGATTGTGTGGCTGGAAAAAAATACGTTTCTGTAAAAAAACTTATCATAATCTTAATCAATTTTGCTAACTTTTTAGGGGAAACCTTTGCTATACTCAACTGCTTACTAGTACTAAATATTACAGCCAAAACCACGTGTTCGCGCTAGTGTGGGCTCGCGGCGCGAGCATGAACAATCAGTAGATTCGACTGTCAAGGGCAAGGCCGCTCCTCCGGTCGTCGAACCGCCGCAGAATACCAAGCAGTTACTAGGTATTTAGGAAGGAAACGAATCAAGCGCGTCGGCGCAGGCGCGTGACGTGACGCCTCGTATTTTTGAGCCAACTTGAACAAGATTTTGATGAAATACTGTAAAGGATAAATCTTGGCATAAGATATTTAGGAATTACCTTACGAAGGTTTAGTCCATTCTACTCATACAATTTGGGAAGTAGTGTGCACTATGATGACGGACATGATACCTACTTGTTATCCCTAAGCCTGCGAGAAAACTTATGCCACCTAGGATAATTTATAGACTGCGTGATTTTTTAACATGCAATCAGTATCGCTATTGGAAAACAAATTTCATAATTTTTTTATATTATTTATTTGTTCTATCAAGGACGCTAGATCGTTCGTTCTGTTTTACATGAGTCTGGCCACAAAAAATATAATAGGACCAAATCCGTTAACTGACAGTTGAAGTTATTTTGACATGTTTGTTTTCCAAAAAGGATGAAACAAACCAGTTTTTATTTTCAATAAGCTTGAAGTAAGGTTCCCTGGAAAAGATCGCTTATAGCGATAAGGCCGCCAATTGTAACACTTGTTTTTAAGATATTTTTGTCCTCTGTATGAAATTTAATGGTGTGAACAATAAAGAGTTTATCAATCAATCAATCAAGTATAAAAAAAAATGAGTTTTTTAATATTTTTTTCTCTGCGAGGGTAGTTGGCGTTGCACTCCTGTGCATTTGCCAGTGTCGTGTATTAAATTGGTATCAAGATTGAGTAGTCAAACAAGTCAGTTAATATTTAATATTTACGGTATTTTTATAGGGTTTGTATCCACGGATCCCGGTATCGGTTTTATTAGCCACAGATCCGGGCGAGTTGTATCCACCGATACCGTGATCCGTTTCCTTAAAAAAAAAACAATTTTCATTTTACCCGCTGATACCGGTATCCGTTATACCATCTCTCTAGATTTGTACGCCTATAAACTAGGCAAAACATGATACAAAGTGACAAATATTTTAAACCACCTATGCAACCACCACCCACCACCTTGTGCATGCGTTTTAAATGTGTGTATGATTTACTCGTGTTTTGTGCAAATGAATAATCTTTATCTTTATCTAGTCAGAGTCAAGCAAACTAAGTCACGGCCAAGTTAAAGTCATGGCCTAGTAAAGTAGTGGCTGTAGTGGAGACTTTACAAGAGGCTTCTATGGAGCTTTGAAAACATCACGAAAACCATCTCTCACCTCGTTTTATCACTTTTCCACACTCGAGCACGTCCACGAACACTTAAACAAATAATAATCCACCATTATTACGTATTAACACTCGAAAATACACAAGTTTAGGAAAATATAACGAGACGACGTTTTTTTCATGTTGGCGCTAAAACTTCCTTTGTGCTTTCTGGCGGGGAAATACGCCAAACATCAAGCCAATTTCTGTGACGTCAAACCGTCTCTCCTCACCTCCCCGTGTGAGTCACATAAGTTTTTTAAATATAATTTTCTACACTTCTGTACATAGACTTGAAATAAAACACTTGTTTTTATTTCAATTTAAAATCCATTCGACAAAAGAAAAAACATAAAATTTATTAACTTGTCAACTCATTCCGCGGGTAGTTTGGGGTGGGTCCAGGTGACATAAGCGCCAAACTAAGTTTTTTTTCTTCAGAAAACTGGAAAACTACAACGCAGCTATAGCCTATAGTCTGCCCCAGACATGCCCCAAACCACCTCGAAACGTAGGTTCTATTAAATATAACTGCTGTCTCAATCTGGATCGATTGCTAGTACGGGTAGGTACTACTTACCTGCTTCTCTTTAGATAAGCTGATGGTGGTGATGAACTTATGAGTTAGGTATGCGATAAAACACTCCAGCCAAACAATGGGCTTTCAATAAGCAGAAGAAATTCTCAGATGCTAAATTATGTGTCCTCAAAACTCGATCAAACCTGCATGTCTCAACCGATGACTCGTGCATTATTGGAAATAAATATGAATCATAACATGAAATTTTCATACGATAATCACACTAATATTATAAATGTGAAAGCTTGTGTGTCAGTGTGTTTCTCAGTACCTGCTGTGAAAGGCTGGATGAATTTTTGTGTGGGCCTCAGATCAGAAAAATAAGGGAGATATGGCGGAAAGCAATATCGAGAGCGATAGCGAAGGGAGATATGGAGATATAAAATTATAGCGCATCTGGCCTAGTTTAGCCTTGACGACCTTGTCGCCCTTTTTTGCATTTGGACTATAAATTAGTTCGTTGGTGTCGCTACAAGTATTTACTTTGTTAAAGATTGTTTATTTTTATAGTTTTTTTTAACGGAGCGGAAGTTTTGCTTTTCTTGTTTATTTCTCTACCCTACTCTAATAATTTATGGCGATTTCTTTAAAATCTGCTAATGCAGTACCACCCTAACGTAATTTGACGGACACTTTTCATACACAGAGATGCACAGAGACGGTTCTTTTTACCCCTATCTACTCTGTACACATGGAGCCTACAATCCTACGTTGTTGTTTTTTTGTTCTTTACAAGGTGTAAGAAAAAAAAACATACAAAATTACCGATCACGTGATTTCTCGTGATTTTCACGTGATCTTTTGTATACAATTTATTTTCTTTAATGAATAAAAAAGAACACCTAATTTTGATTTTTCTCAAATTTACGAATCTTTTTTTCTTCATGTTGTTTACTTTGACGGGTAGATCAACACCCTTAAATACACTTGTGGCACACACCTTCTGTGGTGTTTTTGTGTGTCTTACAGTGTGGAATTGTGGGAACTATGAAAAAAGGTAAAAATTCAGTAAAAAATGTATGGTGATTTTTTTCATCTTACAAATTATTTTAAAAATAGCAAATTATGTTATACATAAGCCCGAAGCTTTTAACCCCCATGCGAACTTGTCACACCAAGATGTTTCCATTGCGGTAAAATAAGTCATCCGGTACCTATATTTACGAGTAACACTTTACAAGGTAAAGGAAAGGTAAGTAGGTACTTATGTAGTGGACAAGTATAATATCGCCTACGTAAGTACTCGTCGTGAATTTGGTTCGTCAACAGTTCTGTTGTTGATCATCATCATTATTTTATCATTTTGCAGTTCATTTTTATTATTGCTTATACGCTTAAAATGGCAAAACGGCGGCCTTTGGCTGTACGTTCTAAGATATTTAAAACTGTAAATGTGTTTTTAAACCTGTGTATAGTGTACAAGTACATACCTATTATATTAGTACAATACAATGTCTTATTAATATCTCTATACTTACAAGTCAAATTTCTCCAATACACTTTCTACAACGATGTAGAAATTACTGTGCATGTCAAATTAAATAATAAATTATTCAATTAAAAATATTAAAAAAACAATAATAAAAAAGCAAAAATTTTTTATGAGCAAAAATTTATAACAATATAATTAATTATGTCAAATTCATTCATCAATAATTATTTATTAACACAGCTACCTGAAATATTTATGGACGAATCAATTTATATTTCAGGCAGTTTAACATAGGCATAAAAATTATAAAATTGTTGGTCAAGGAGCCAAGTTTTAAGCCTGACTTTAAACGACGCGGAGTATATGTTAAGACCATTATAACTGGTATTATAATATCGTAATTCCAAAGATTTGTTATAGTAAATACCACTACTACTTGGAACTTTTTGAAAGACACACCCAGCAGTATTGGGCTGCAGCCAGTTTATGTGAGATTGCACGTAATGAAACCCCCTCGGTGGTTTGCAACCTCTATGTTTAACAGAAGGCACCGAGATCTTTATAAGAACGCATTGGTGCCTAGCTCGATACCGGAGACAACATTCCCAAGAAACTGATCAATCCTTTCTTCTCACAACGACGTGGGCCACACCGCGCCGTTATTTTCCTTAAGCTCATTTGTTTGTTAGGTGTTCAGACCCCCAAATTTGACCAGCCACGAGCACAAAGACTCCCTTTTAGTTGACTCTTATGACAGGCAGGGGATACTGAAGCAGTATTCTAAGACCCCGGTTTCACTGATACTCGGGGCTGACTTCAATTCCGCCACCTCTACGCTAGCGCCGCCTTCTTTGTGCAGGATTGCTCGCTAGCGTTCCCATGCGGCCCTTTTTAGCCATGTAACTGCCACAGGATCCGTTATTAATTCTATTCGATTAATTATTGTTATTTATTACCCAAATACAATACTTTACTTTTGTTTAGATTAAAAAAACATACGTGACTTTTGTGACGTTTCTTTGAGACGCGTATTCACAGAAACCAAACTTCGCCAACTTTCTTTGAAACTCTCTTTGAAGGAGAACTCTCTCTTTCTCTCTCTCTCTCTCTCTCTCTCTCTCTCTTCTCTTTCTCTCTCTCTCTCTTTTTCTCTCTCTCTTCTTCTCTCCGTTAAGGTTGACCTTAACGTTACTGTTTTAAAGATTCATTTTATGTAACGTAATTGTAATTTCAAGTTGGTGATCGCCACGGAGTAGACATAAATTGGAGATGGAATTTTATTCAAAGCAATTGATTGAAGCGATTTGCGGTATGAAAGGCAACTTACACCACAGTATCATTGGCTGATGTTTAACTCTGTGCACAGAATACAATTACGCCACCCCAAAAATTTCAAAAAGTAATAATATGTAATTTAATGCTCCACCCCGACTTTAACATCTCTACAAAAGATCGCGGGTGCACTTTCGCCATCTTTTGATAAATAGTGATAAAATATACGACGTTTCAGGCCTCGCCATGGACATATTAATAAGTACTTTAAATAACTGAATAAACAAATGACTCCTTGATAGAAATATGTCCAATATAACATGAATATAGGATATTATCACAAAAACCGGCCCAACTCAGCACTCAGCTGGTATTCTTTTGAGCCCATCAAGTGAAGTCACACCAGATATGTGGCGCGTACAAACACAAAAAATATTCTGGCACAATATATTATGTCCAAATTTTTCTTTATCGCTTTATTAAAAAGCTGATCATAAATAGAGCCCTTTAAATGAATTAAAATTAAAATTTGATCAAAAATTAATGAGTTATAAGTATTTTAATTACACGCTACATAGAGAGCTCACTATATAACGTTATGACGTCAAGCCGTGCGCGCGCCATATAAATGCTACACTAAACTAACACACGCTTTGCGAGAGAGGTACAGAGAATCCGCTCTCTATCCCCACCAAAAATTGGAAACGCTTATATCTCAGAATAATTTTTCAGTATATGTAATGTATTTAACTATATCCTTCGCTAAGCCTGCTGTTTGTGATAAATGAAACATTAGGACACATGCCTATTATGCCACCTCCTCTTTACTTTCTCCGTGGTTGTGACACACGGAAGCCACAGTGTGGGAACACGTGTGATCATTAGCCGTTCCAGGGAAACCTCTGATGGGAACATAACAGCAATTATGGAAGTCACAGTACCTACTGCGGAGTAGATGTAAGTAATGGGAGCTTGTTTACTGTCACTCTTCTAATGAGTGACGGACACGCATGGGCTGGTCCTGAGTCTCTGACTTTGTAGTTATCTAGCAATGGTTTATCTTTTACTAGCTGTGCCCCGCGGTTTCACCCGCGTAGATATGAAAAATGAGGATGATGCTGATGAAAAGTAATCTATGTCCGTTTCCTGATTCTAAGCTATATCCCCACCAATTTTCAGCCAAATCGGTTCAGCCGTTATTGAGTTATAAATAGTGTAACTAACGCGACTTTCTTTTATATATATAGATATAGATTGTGAAATTAAATATTTAAACCTCTCACAGACATAGTAGGTACTACATAATAAATATATCTAACTAATCATCATCATCATTTCAGCCATAGGACGTCCACTGCTGGACATAGGCCTCCCCATCGATCTCAAGAAAGGCTGGTTTGAAGCGGCCTGCATCCAGCGTTTTCCTGCGGTCTCTTTTAGATCGTCTACCCATCTTGTGGGTGGACGTCCTACGCTGCGCTTACCGGTCCGTGGTCTCAATTCGAAAACCTATCGGCCCCATCGGCCCTTTGATTATGACATGTACATAATCAAAGCATCGGCAATCTGCGATAACATAAATTCTGCCTGAAATAGCGAAGAAATGTCAGCTCTTTCATAGAAAAAGGTCATTCACACTCGACAAAATGTATGGAGCAGCTTATATTTTTTCCACGATTTCAGGTTTGGACCCATAGTAAATGTTGTACACAATAATGAGTAGGTATAACTGTTCCTTTTCAGCTTAGTACACCTTTTCCGCGTAACCCCGTATAAATACAGGGTTATACAAAAAACATCTCGCCCCTATACATAAACGTAATAAATTTTTATCCATAGCTTTTAATAATTCGTCTTTGATTTTATTTCGTAAAAACCCATAAAATAAGAAAAATAAGAAGGAACGCGGGGCAAAGCTTCGAAGGCGACTTATTTACCTACTATACAACAAATAAAGCTAAAGGAAAAAACTTCACATTTATTTTTGGTGAATGTATTTTGGTACATACTTACTAGGTTTTGTGCAAAGTCATGGACAAAAGTTGTTAAGTAAAAGGGAAGCTGTCTATAAGTTTTTGACATAGAAATTAAACATACCTCGTATAAGTACATCATAGTGTACCTAATTTAGGTACGCAAGGTCCAAAGGAAAAAAAATACGTATACAATTTTCCATTAACTGGTTGAAGAAGGTCTAGGAGCTTTTTTGTATCGACCATAGGTTAGAGTTATTATTTTTTATCGTAAAAATATATAGTTACTGTGTACCCCACAGAAGAGAGAATTTTACTTCTCTTTTCTGTGGTGTACCCGCTACATTAATTTGCGTCTTTGTCTTTAGATCTTCAACGATCTAACTCTTGTATTTTGTTTAGATAAAAAAATGCGTGATATATTCAGGTGAATTCTAAATTTCAAATAACAATTTTCATCTATGTAACAAACCGACTAATCAAGAAGTTTGGTTTTCCTTATTCCTAACGCTACAAGACACACAATCGAGTATAATTTATAGTGATTGATAACTCTCTGTGGCTTTAATAACAAATTATGAATGCATAGAAGGAATACTTTGGCCATCGCGCGCATTATCAAATTTTGCCTAATATTTGCAAAGATAACATTCTAGTGTGAGAGTAAAGAGCCTTACTAGAACAAACAGGTAAACGAGTCATTAAAGTCTCTTAACTAAGGTAGTTAAACCCCGAAAAAAACACGAATTATATAAATTTTTTCAGTACCTGCTGGATATTGTTATGCCTATAATTATTCATGCGCGCTCGTTCCTATCTTAACGAAAATCGTGTATCCATTGAATGTTGTGTAAAAATTAGGGCACACTCGCACACGGTGACTGTGTAGTTTTTAGTTTAAAGTTTTAGATAGTTTAGATTTAATTCAACTAACTGAATTAAATCCTAAGTATCCTATCAGCGGGGCAACGCGGCCAGCATTTTGGGCATGTTGACTGAAATCAGAAATCGTTTGAACTAAATTATACAGGACTTCTTTGCCATTACTTTGAAATAGTCTAAACGATTTCTAACTCGTTTAGTTATCGTTTATAGGTGTAATCGTTATTTATTATAGTAAGGTGTTTTAGCTTTAGTTTTGTAGTAAGGCTTTTTCCTTCAAGATATTTTAAAATATTCAAACTTAAAAAAAAGATTAAGTAGTGATGTATTTATTTAGTTATGTTGTATACTTGTTTTCTGTAAATAGTTTGTTCTTAAATGATATATTAGCTATAGCTAAGAATAAATAAAAGAAAAAAAAACCCGTTATTTTAAATTATATTAAATTTTAATTCTTTTAATAATAGTTTTAAATTGTAGGAAGGTTTTCCTCTGATTCTATTCTGTGTCTTTACAGAGTAGGAATGGCGCAACAGTCTGTGGATGTTGAATTGTTTCGTTTTACAATGATTGCAGTTTACAATGCTATAAAGAGCATAAACTTGTATGGCGGCAAAGTGGCCGACATTGTGTTACGTCGGGCAATAACTTGGGCTATTCTGCATACGTTGGTTTTATCAGCATTATTTCAAAAAATAAGTTCTCAATTCGACTACAGGATAAACGTTTTTCATTAATCTATTTACAGTAGGTAGGTACACAAAGGTTCAGTGTGGAGGTTAAAGGGAGAGGCCTATGTTCAGCAGTGGACGTCTTCCGGCTGATGATGATGATGATGAGGTACACAAAGTTATATCTATTCGACTACGCATTATTATCGTTCACCATCAGCCAGAAGACGTCCAGTGCTGAACATAGAATATGGCGCGCTGCTATCTCACTCACACATTTTGATGCCTTTTAAGGGTTCCGTACCCAAAAAGTAAAAACGGGACCCTATTACTAAGCCTACGATGTCTGTCTGTCTGTCCGTCCATCCGTCTGTCCTACCTATTAACGGCTGTATCTTTCGAACCTTAATAGATAGCCAGTTGAAATTTTCACAGAATGTGTAAAGTTACGGCGGATTAACTAACAAAATAAAAAAGTCAAGAAATAAAAACGAAAGGGGGTCCCCATACAACAAACGTTTTTTTTAACGTATTATTGTATTAGCTCTCATGAAAAAACAGTAATCGTACAAGCGTCAAAAGCACGATTATAGTACAACCTCTAAAGTATAACAAAAAATAATAAATAATAGCCAAGTGCAAGTCGGTGACAAGTTTCTGTTCATTACCAAGTAATAACTTGTAATTTCGTTATTGAATTATTTCGTAATTTTGTGGTGGTACGGAACCCTCAGTGCGCGAGCCCGACTCGCACTTGGCCGGTTTGTTTATTTTAATTCTAATAACCATTGTGCATTTGCTTCTTTTTAGTGGAAAAACGTAATCAAACCTCTTTGCACATTGAAATATAGTACGCACGACAAGATAAGCAGAGGGGACAAAAATTGGCCACTATAGTCCTTTTCAAATAGCATGGCACTTGACAAGTACCACTAGCTTTCATAGTGGCGCTTAGCTATATGTTTTCGCGGTAAATTTTAAATCTTTAAATTACTTCTGTGACGTCACAATCAATATTTACGAATCACTTTACATTCTATAGCACTTTTAAACCACCTGTCAAGTGACATGTTATTTGAAAAGGACTATAATTACTACAATGACCAATGAAGTAAATCAGTCTTCCTTTCTCAAAAAATTACTATAGCAGTGGTCGAGGTCTTAAAGTTCAATTTTGAAATTATGAACACATAAATTACTATGTTACCGAAAATATTAATTTTATTTTGACTATATTTTAGTTTTGGAGCGCGTTGATGTCTTTTGTTCCCAGGTGAAGTTTTGATTTAGAGCAATAAATACAACAAATAATTTTTTATTGTATTCTAATATCTTGGCAGTAGTAGTTTTAGACCGTTGACAGCCTAGAGCTCTCTAGGGTCTCGAAGCCAATATCGAGATGAGTGTCGTGCCTTTACCTATGTCTGGCTGTGAACTAAGGTGCTTTGGTAAATTCTTTTTTCCAAGATTTAAGCCACTCTAAGTCCACAAACCTACCTAAAAGTAGTGAGTTGGGGGACTGAGGCCAAGAAGCTCATTTCGGAAATAGGGCACAGGCTAAAAGAAAAGAAAAGGCTCGTTCCTGGTGCAAAGGTTGGCCATTGCCATTCAACGCGGTAATGCAGCGAGTATTTTGGGTACCTTTGCGCTGGGAACGGTCAGGGGTGGACTATTTGAATAGGTAGTTAAGTTGTTGGTGAATACCATATTATTTAATATTTTGGATTTATTGTGAATAAATTTCATTCATTCTTTAAAGTAATAAGTGAAATATACATTTATTTAAGGTATTGATTAATTTTGTCAGGATATTAGGTATAGGGTTGACATAGACTTGTTGTCTAAAAGCCTCCAAAAGTTTAAGAAAAAATTCTTTTTTTTTTAAATTTGGGCCGATTATGATGGTGATCACTACTTTCGTACGTAATACAACAAAAGATTAAGTTAACTTATGCATGTATTTCCTTTTTTAAATTTAATAATAGGCTTGAGTTTCAAAGCTTTTGAAAACTTTGTACGGGTTTTCGAAATATCAACCATAAAGTGGTGTCGATTTTTCTTGCCAAATCTGGCAGTTTGGTAGAAATATGAGCAGGGGGGAATTAGATCATGCAGATTATGCATGATGAATGGACACAACTACAACTAAACTATTATTAACGAATTTATTTTTAGCAATTTAAATAAGCAGGTGGGACGAAGAAAAAGTGCGTGTTGAACTCTTTTGGACTACATAGAGAAATGCTACGGAAACTGTATACTCTATAATACATAATAATAACACTCCATGTATTTAAATAAAATATAATTTATTCATAAAGCATAACAAAAGTACATAACTAAATGTATTCAACGAGGGTGGCATTTATCACAGAAAAAAGAAAAAAAAAACGTTCTTTTCTGTACTAGTTTAATCCACCAAAGTCTGAATCTGTAGTCATAAGTGAATTTTTCATGGATTTTGGCATGGCGTGATTCAGCACGGTTTGTACATTAGTCGTGACAAAAAAAAGTTTCTCGTAGCTATTGAGGCCTATTCTGTCATACCACTCACTAAACTAAACCAATCTGACAGGACTAAAATTATCAGCCCCTCTTTTCATTTTAATACGTGAGAGAAGAATGGCAACAATTTTAGAACTGTCAAATTTAGTTTAGTTTAGTTTAGAGTGCAACAGAATCGATGCCATTGGCTCGCAAAAATTACTGCTATTACCACAAAAAAAACTATAAATGAATAAATAAATAATTTTCCCTAATAAAAAATAATAATACTAACAGAGAAAATATACCTGCGGCATTCATGTGGAAAAACCAAAATTTAATCGAATTTCCGTTAAAATGTCAAAAAACTGAATCAATAATTTCTATTGTTATAGGTATTGTTATAGGTACCGAGGAGGAGGGCCTCATGTATTCATGCTTATTTTGTGTTTAATTAATTAATTAATTTAAATCCATCCCGTAAGATTGTAATAATAAACTATATTGCACTATTGTAGGGGTGAGTGAAGGCCCGAGGGCTGCGCAAGCGCAAGATGGCTGCCGGGGTCAACGAACTCGTGACTCACCACAAAGGCTTGCTACGACGAATTTAAGAACTTCATAAAAGCCTTAATTTTATGTGCCTGTTGGAAGGGAAACTTAAAAACAGGTTATATAACGATGCAGATATGGTTTTATACTAAGTATAAAACCATTTGGGACATACACTAACTGTTAATTAGATCGTGCCAGATTTAAATTCACATGAGGTTTTTTTATGATAACTACTTTTAATTTTTACCTACTTTACCTACCGCAGCTAAAAATATAGAAATGTGCGCAGCGAAATATTATTATTTGGCTGACTGTGCGATTGAATCGATTGGTGCCATACATGTACAGCAATACGAACTTTGTCTGGTTGTATGACAATTATAAACTTTTGTTTAGATACTGCTGAACGTATCATCATCATAATCAGCCTTTTAGTAGTCCACTGCTGGACTTAGGGCTACCCCCGAAAGGGTGATTGGGCCATATCCACCATGCTGGCCCAGTTGCCTAGAACAGGTTGGAAGCGACCTGCATCCAGCGTTTTCCTGAGGTCTCGTTTAGGTCGTCCATTCATCTTATGGGTGGACGTCCTACGCTGCGCTTACCGGTCCTTATACGCAGTCTCCGATCTAGAACCTGTTTACACTCCTGCTTTTAACGGTTCTTAGTAGTTTGTAGGTACGAGTAAGTACTAAAAAGTGGCAAATAGTAAATTTGGAAAAATCCACCTTGAGCTAAGTTTACAGATGCTGATCCCAATAGGCGCAACTTCAGATCAGACAAAGGGAGTTCTTGTTCAAACTTTCTTCCACTTGTGAAAAAACCATCACAAACTTGAAAACTGTTACGGCACACTTAGGTACTCATTTTTCTTATACACACACTAAGAAATTTCCAGCAATGCCAATACCAGTAAACTAATTAATAGCTCACATGCAAAAAAAGGTGGTGAAGCCGCCCGCAGCGTGAGTTCGTCTAAAGGCAGAAACTTACATCAAGCCATTTTTAGGCCTGATGCGTTCGCACCCGCTACGCCACCTTACCATTCTTGTCTGATCTGACGCAACGCTGTCTGAAGAGTCGAAGTGGCAATAAAAAGTCGATTCTTCTCGGTTTACCTTTGGTATAAATTGCCTCGCCGTGCCTCTTCAAATAAATAAGGTACAATTTTGAACCTAGGCTGCTTGTATGCCAGGACGGCACCTCGACTCTCCAGTCGTTTGGTCGAGTATTCTCAGTAATAAACTCTCCTAGAAATCGTCGCAGGCGCACCGCATCCGGACACAAGCTACGCCCGATTTACTACGACGACGGTACTCTCGGTATTACGTCGAGCACGTAATAGTGCCGCGTTCACTTCCCCCTTCCTTTCTTCTCTTCCCCTCCCTTCCAGCCATCTCCGGGCTTTAGAAGAAGCCTTGACGAATCAGCCTCGTGCCGTGACGATGGCCATCCATCGAGGCATTACGCTCTAATAATGAACTGGATAGAAAACAGAACCACCTTTATTGTAGACTTTTTCCCATCAAATTAATGGCAGGAAAATGAATTCCGGGACGTGAATCGTTATGCTTAAACTAACTGGCACATTTTAATTGACTTTTTTTATGAACAATATTTTGTAAGGTTCTTTTTCAAATATATAACATTATCTAGGCGGAAGTAAAAATGGAAAGAATCAACTACCATACTACTATCTATTGTTCCTTAAGGCCCGGTACAATCGCAAAATTAACCAAAAGAAGTGTTTTTAAACGCTTGATATGATGTGACGAAATTAACTGATCAGATACAAAAAATACTAGTAGAAAAAACACCTGTTAATAATTTTAACTGGATAAAATTTTGAAAAAACAACTTCGTTTCTTAAAAAAGCTATTAGCTTTTGAATTGAAGTACTTTGAATTTTCAGCGGCAATAACATATTTTTTGTATGAATTGTATAGCCAGACACTTGTTTTAAAACTTTAACCAGTTATTTGTTAAAATACATTTTTATATATCGATAATTTAAATAAAAACCGTCAAAATAATATAAAAACAAGCACAAAGTCATCATCATCAAATATGATGATATAATGATAAAACGAATTTAAAATCGTGATCAGACCGCGCCTTAACATGTAAAATTTTTATTTATATGTACTAGTGAGTACCTACTTCGCTCAAAAAGATGCCAACACTCACACTTTCAATCGATAATGCAAGTGGAATGTGTGCTGAATGCGTTGCACTGAGAACGACGTGTTTTCGGAAACCCTTCCATGAATCATTGAAAGTGATGCGGTCAGCATGCTGAGTACATTACTATCAAGTGGTTTGAGCATTTGGATTACGATTCGGTGAAAGAAAATGAGGTCATCCAAATAACCCAATTACCAGTTATAACTTGGTAATTAATAGAAACTTATCACCGACACGCACTTGGCCATTATTTATTATGTGTACTTTAGAGTGCTTACTATAATCGTGTCAATTTTGACGCTTGTACGTATTACTATTTTTACATTAGGGCGAATACAAAAATATGTAAAAAAATTGCGGTTGTTATATGCAACGAAACGGACCCTTTAGTTTTTTTTTTTTTTTTAGTTGATCCGCCGGAACACATTACATATTCTGTGAAAATTTCAACTGGCTATCTATTACGGTTCGAAAGATACAGCCATTTAAAGGTACAGGACAGTCGGACAGACAGACATCGTAGGCTTAGTAATAGGGTCCCGTTTTTATCCTTTGGGTAGGGAACCCTAAAAACTGCATTAAGGTCGCTGTTTTCGGGTTAAGTGCCCAAAAAGCTAGCGATATTACCACATTGATTGGCCAAACTTATTATTTGGCCAAGGTAAGCGCCAGCTTCCCCGTCACATCTACGAGGCGTCTGGATAACTCTTTAGACTCAAAATAACTTAGGAAGTAGGCAAATCTGCCTGAAGCAGAAGTCTTGTCATTTGGGCAGGTTTGCCACAAACCATTACACATCAGGCTGCTTCACAGATTTTGTGTTCGATAGATGTTTTTCGTGATTCAAAATTTACTATATACCGTGATATAGTGAGTTTTTTTTTCACGATAAGTGCCTTTTTTAACTAAACAAAATACTAGCTATCTAAACACTACAAAAACAGACTGCCGCTGAAGGTTTAAAGACAATCCAAATGCTCAAGCCCACCACTAGTGTGTTAAGTCGGGACTTAGGTTCAAGTAAGAGTTCCAGTGATAACCGTAGTAAAAGACTAAGAAAGTCAATAGACCGTTTTGTCTGCACTTAACTTTTATATCCCGAGTGAATCGGTTTCTTCTAGGCAAACATGCTCCATCCTAGACCGCATCATCAGGCGAGTTGGCGGTTCAAGGCAAGACTATTAAATAAATAAATAAAAATCATTTTTGTCAACTACCCGGACATTCTTCCAGATGCATGAAACTGCGCCGAAATATAGTACCTCCAACTCCAGTGAGTGGTGCTCCAACCACAACCTAATCACGGTAAATATCCCGTAAATAATCATAAAGCTGCAGTGAATAACCGTGATAGTTTAAAACAGTGTTTCACATATTTTACAGCTCATAATAAAATCCTCCGCCTGATCGAAATACTGATGGCATCATGAAAGCGATTTCCTCATGTTGTGACAAGCCTCTTAGTCTAAACCTCCAATCCAACATAATAACATTGATGACAGGAAATTGTAGCACCATGCTTGTAAAAACTATCTATGGTAATGGGGGAAGATCTGCGTATTACAACTTTAAGTCAACGGGTTAAGGTCCAAGACGAAGCGCTATTTTGTACACAGGTTACCTATGTTTATCTGCATTAGAGGTTGGTACTTTGCATCCTGTCTTAGATAGATAGGCGGATGGCCTCAAGAGTGCAAGAAACTAGACTGTTATTGATCGAGTTCCGCTGGAAATCAATTCTAATCGATATCGGGGACAGGTGCCTAGTACAATAGCTTGCAATAACGGTATCTTTGATTGGGACGGTGTCAACCGATTCGGATTTGTGTGGCTTTTTATTGTGACCGAGATACGATATCATGCATATAATCGGGAAATGAAAGATTTCAGGTATTTTACAACTTAGAATATATATTTGATCAATTCCTCTAAAGTTTGTATCAAATATATTTAAAACAATACGAATATATTACCAATATTGTACAAAAAAAATATCTAATGCCTTTCAAAAAAGTCAACAATGTTGCTATTTCTATGCCGTTGACTACATGCGACTCATTTCTCGAATGAGCGATTGTGAGTACCTAATTATGGTGAGTTGGAACCCTGTACATTGTGATACACGTACGGAAAGAAGGTTATTGTAAACGAGAGGACAAACCATAGTCCCGAGTTTACAATTTACAGCGTCGTTTGCTGTAATTTTTATCAATACTAATATTATAAAGTGGAAAGATTTGATTGTTTGTTTGCATTGAATATGCTCCGAAACTACTGAACCGATTTGAAAAAATTTTTCACTGTTGGGAAGCTACACTATCCCTGAGTAACATAGGCTATATTATATTTTCCAAAAAAATAGGGATCCTTACTAAAACTACAATAATGTAACCCAAGATGTAAAAAAAAATAAGATTTACAATATTAACTTTGCGTGTTTGACAGTTCTAAGACAAGACAACGTCTGTCAGGTCAGCTAGTCTATATCTATACTCATCATATTATTATAAAGAGGAAAGATTTGATTGTTTGTTTGTTTGTATTGAATAGGCTCCGAAACTACGGAACCGATTTGAAAAATTCTTTCACTGTTGGGAAGCTACACTATCCCCGGGTGACATAGGCTATAATCTATACCCATGCGAAGCTGGGACGGACCGCTAGTACATAATAAGTCATCACCATGGAAGTATCGTCGTATCGAACTCCTTGCGCGTGCCTCTTTTTAGTGAGACTGAAGTAGTTGAACATGAAAGAATAAAAAAACTCACTAGTGCGTTTTATTATGTAATATCGCACGGTATCATGTAGCGTGGGCGATAACTTTTATAGTATGTACACAGACCTACTAAGGACACTTTTCAAGCTATAAGTTTAGTGAAATTGAAAAAAACAAGCACTGCGTTTTGTTACGTTTTCGGCGCATCGTTAATATAAAAAACTTTGATTTTATGTTTTTACAATTTGACAACTCTTCGTGTATGTACTTACATTCTCCGAATTTTTGTAACCACGAGGCATTATAATTAATTAAAAAAGCTTATTTTACTTTTATTTTAGCCATTTCGTCACTAAATAGTTACTCGTATAATTATTTTATGCAAACGAAATGATACCTAATCATATGCGAGTAAATGTATTTGACGTTATTAAAACAGTGACCCAGTTTGTCAGTACATGAGTCATTCTACATAAATTAGATAACATAGCATAATATTAATTTAGCTAAGCTAGAATTAAGTTTAGTTAATAATTATTTACGCTTTGTAAATTTATGTTTGATACGCAATTACAAATGCTTCAATTATGTTTGACGTTATAAATTAACTGAATAAGTACATGACGAGGGGAAAGAACTGCGGGTCTAATCGATACTGTGAAGCGAAAGAATGTGACCTTAGATCAGAGAAACAAGGGAGATGTGGTAAGGTGGAGTAGTGGGTGTGAACGCATCAGGCCCAAATCAGGTTTGATGTCGGACTCACTTTGCAGGTGACCTTGCCGCCCTTTTTTATCATCATCATCATCAGCCAGAAGACGTCCACTGCTGAACATAGGCCTCCCCCTTTAACCTCCACACTGAACGACAGCCTGCCTTTTGCATCCACTGGATGCCAGCGACTCTTACTATGTCGTCGGTCCATCTAGTGGGAGGCCTACCTACGCTGCATCTTCCGGTTCGTGGTCTCCACTCAAGAACCTTTCTTCCCCATCGGTTATCGGTTCTCCGAGCGATGTGGCCTGCCCATTGCCATTTCAACTTGCAAATTTTAACAGCTATGCTCTTTTTTATGTGTACAATTTTTTTATTGGTGTTTTTATAGACATAGACATAATTTATTTGTGGCAATAAAATACAATTGACACAATATATGTATATGGAAAATAAAATAAAACTAAATTAGAACTTACTACATTTTTTTTTGTCACAAACCGGCCCCAACTCACCATTATGTCAGTTTTCAGTCAGCTCGAGACCACGACCACTATGTAACACGGTCGAATCGTCGAGCGTAAGGTATACCTATTTTTACCTAAATAAAATAATGCGTGATGAGTCCCGATAAACATTTAAAACATATTGTATTGAATTCGCGAAAGTTTAAAAATGACCAATATTATGTCAACCAAACAATCGAATTTTTCAGTTATTTTGAAAAACCAAACTACTGAACCGATATTGAAGAAATTTGTATGGGAGCAATCCGAATTTTCCAAATAATGACGGAGTTCTGAGGTAACAAACATTAAAAATAGAACCGAATTGGGAACCCCTCACATTTTGAAGTCGGTTAAAAATCATGCCTTTTGCTTGCGAAGTGTATGAGAAGCAATAGAATATTGAGGATTCCTGCTAGCCACAGTTTGTCTGAATGATCTTTGAATAATATTCAACACAAAATACCGACCACTATTCACAAAACCCACGTGGTAGCCCATTTAGGAGACCGCTACACTTGAAAGCTTGAGGTCGCGGGTTCAAACCCCTGGCCCGTACCAATGAGCTCTTTGGAGCTTATGTACGGATTTTCATACCACTGGCTTTTCGGTGAAGGAAAACATCGTGAGGAAACCTGCATACGTACGGAGAAGGAATTCAATGGCGTATGTGAATCCACCAACCCACAACTGGGCCAGCGTGGTGGATATGGCCCCATCACCCTTTCGGGGGTAGGCTAAAAGTCCAGCAGTGGACTGTTAAAAGGCTGATTATGATGATGAGTCACAAAAAAATTAGAACTAACACATTTTATAACTAGTTGGCATCAACATACATAACAGCCGTCTGTCTAATCGGTATGTTCACGCTTTAACGTCAAACTTGTATGGATTCAATTTATTCCTACCCGGCCTATGCTACGATGCCGGCAACCTGTCGGCATTTGAATGTTATTAGAATAGGTTACATAAATTTATATTTATATGCACCTTTCGATTGACATTTAGGTACTTCGTATCTGCAAAATGCTACGTGTTCGAACAGTAGAACCTATAACCTATATAGACTACGGTGCTTTATCTATACGGTGGTCACTCACAGGCAGCTTTCCTACATCACATGATACATTCCTTATGACTTTAGTTCCACACATGGACCCTATACGTCCATGGTTTCATGACTTTTAACAATTCTTCTTTTTTAGGGTTCCGTACCCAAAAAGTAAAAACGAGACCCTATTACTAAGCCTACGATGTCTGTCTGTCCGTCTGCCTGGTCTGGTAATTTCGTTATTTAATTTTGTGGTAGTGCGGAACCTTCAGTGCGCAAGCCCTACTCGCACTTGGCTGGTTTGTGGTACGCTAATAAGATCATTGTACACGAAGGTCGTTAAGGTCAATGTGGCTAAAGGTACGTATGTACTTACATAAAATTTTTACATGATGATTATTTATTTAATGGCATTTAAAGGAAGAGTGGTCAAAATCAATCAGTTTTTGTTAAAGTTATGACTTTGTGACACACGGAATCGGTGGAAACAACTCTCCGGGACCCTTAGCTAATTCAGTCTGATCCCGGGATCGTAGATACCATAGACAAAGTACGACACTTTGTCGTGGTATGGTAGATACAAACCCTAATTTGGTGAACTTTCCATAAGGCCACGCTCTTATAAAGTTTTAAGCTAGCTGGATATAGCTTACATTTTATATAGTTTTGATTAATATTTCATCTTCAGTTGTACTTGAATCAAGCGAGGCGTCCGTTGGCTATCCGCATTTCTGCTATAATTAGAAAACGATTAGTTCCGGGTGTTTTTCGATTAGAATTCGGCTCCGAGTGGAGGCAGCTAGCGTGACTTGACGGATTCCTGTCTAGTACAACAGTACCTTCAACCTTTGTTTGAAGACGAACGCACTCTAAAGATGCAAAGAGAATTTTAGATTATGAACGAATGTGGATTGAACCAAGAATATATTATTTTCTTGTTTTCTGCCTAAATAGAGAAACAAGGGGGCGTAGGGGAGGGTGGGGTCAAACCTAACAAATTTTAGTTAAGAGCTCATATCTTTAAAAAAGAAGATCATATAAAAGTGTTTTTTAGGCCATGTTAAGGGGAAAATATAAAAACTTAAAAATAATTTAAATATAGATTAAATAGCTAATATAATATATAGCAATATAGCAGCCAATTTTACAAAGAATTGCATAAAAATTAGGACAAATCAAAAAATTGCGTTCGAGAAAAAGTTCGTTTACCTGGTCAGATTAATCGCAGTTACGTGACCTCTCCTCTCCAAGCGGCGGATTGGGGCGCCTGAGCGAGAACACGCCAATTTGTTCGCGTTCGTCACTATTCATAGAGTTTATTTTTATTTTTATCACGGATAAGTCCGCTTTTGACCACCAAGAGTTGGAATACTGTTGATATACAGCCATAATTGAATACTTAAGCGATAAATCGCTTGTTAATTCTTACCTCTGTTAATTGTAGCCCCTATCTCCCCCTACCACAAACTTAAAATTATTCTTAATTTATTCTTAGATTGCACTTGGCATTGCTTTCTCAACAGCAGATACTTTTGGCGCCAAAGTGGACAAAAATGTCGCCTCATTGTAATATTTTCGAGCGATGATGGCCGAACGGTACCATGTGTGCTTTACAATCTGACTGCACGGCACCCGGTGCGATCCTCGGCCCTGCACCAATGACTGATATAGTATCTATATACCTACATGATGTGCAATTTCCATGCAATCGCTAACAAACAGTGAAGGAAAACATCGTGAGGATACTGGTATGTCCAAGAACCTCAAAAGTTCTAGGACTAGACATTCACCAACATGGTGAATTAGGGTACATCCTCTCTCTCTCTCTCTGAGAAAAGACATGAGTCCCAGTAGTGGGAAAATGATAGGCTGAAAGAAATGATGAATGGTGGATTATTCGGTATTTAATAAAGTATTCGTAAATGTGCTCGAGCGTGGATAAGTGATATACCTACCTAATGGGGTAAACCGTGTACTTTCATGTCATTTCCAAAACTCCATCGGAGCCTCTGTAAAGTATCTACTAGGTTTGCCTGACCACCATTTTTTGGCGAAGATGCGGTCTATAAGATGGAGTACACTTGCCTAGAAGAAATTGTTAAGTAGGTAATTATGAAAAAAGGTACACCTTTTGCTTCCATCACAAAGCTTTTCCATAAAATATCGCCATAATTAATGATCATCATCAGCCAGAAGACGTCCACTGCTGAACATCCGCCCTTTAAGCCCTTTTTGCCGCCCCCATAGAACTTCAACACTGAACGACAGCCTGCCATCTGAATCCACTAAGTGCCCGGGACTCTCACGATGTCGTCGGTCCATCTAGTGGGAGGCCTGCCTACGCTGCGTCTTCCGGTTCGTGGTTCGTCACCATTATACTATGACTAAAACCCATCCACTTGCGATTAAAAAGACCCTTATTGTTCTTTGTTAGATTTTCCTCACTATCGATAACTCAATCAATAAATACAGAAACAATATACATTATGTGCCGGCTCAGAACAAAATGAATAGATTTAATGAAAACATTCAATTCACAGCTTACAACGATGAAATGATGCATAATCCTATTCAGACGTTAACAGAATTGCTCGATAAAGACCGTTGGCGGGCCTATGGCAACGCAACGTGAACCGAGGGCTTCAAACCGGTTGTATCTAAGCCCCACGTGCATAACGACTCTCTGTAATATAGCAAGCAACATCGTTCGTCTTCGTCTATTTTACTCATCTACAAATAGGGTTACCATCCGTCCGGATTTGTCAGGAGATGTCCGGACTTTTTGACCTTTGTCCGGTTTTGTATTTTGTCCGGCTTTTTAACTTCGGCGATGTAATACAAGTAAATCTTGAACGTCTCCATAAAAATAAAACAAAAATCTTGTTTTAAAAATTAACCGACATACTTAAATGTCCGGCTTTATGTCAGGACTTTTCAAATTATGATTATGGTAACCCTATCTACAAACTCTAACCACATTAGAACTGTATCGCAATAAGCACTGTTCAACTTGAACAGTCCTGCGCTGATTTCGTAGGAATTGGAACTAACAAACTACCTATTCGGTACCTATATATCATCATCATCATCATTTCAGCCGTAGGACGTCCACTGCTGGACATAGGCCTACCCCATCGATCTCCAAAAGGGCCGGTTGGAAGCGGCCTGCATCCAGCGTTTCGCTGCGGTCTCTTTTAGGTCGTCTGTCCATCTTGTGGGTGGACTTGTGGGTACCTACTATATACTTATACGAAATTTCGAAGTATAGTTGAATCTATATTTAATTTCATTATACTGATACTGACTGACTCATCACGTATAGAAGGCTCAGTGGATCTGTGTCTCTGAAGTTACATAGGATCTGCGAACCATTGCGCAAATAGCACATCCCTTGCGACACAAAAATAGCTACTGCGCAGCCTTGCTGCCAACTTCAGAGACACAAAGATCCTCTGTGCCTACTGTAATCTCGAATACTACTTGACATACGAAGCTGAAATTTGATGATTCCTTATGAAATGTAGAAATCCGCAAAAAATTGCGAAAGGACCAAATTATAGGGGAAAAGAAGGGAAAAGGGAGTTGAACATTTACATGAAAACCTAGGCGTATAAGCGCCTCTAGCGTTGATGCCAAGATAACTATTGGGTTACGCGGAAATGGTCTAATACTGATATTCCTGCATATCTTCTGTTATTATTGTTATTTCTGCGTACCCTGTATAAATTGTAGAACAAATTACTTTAACTAGGTACCTACTAAAGCTTGAGGTTAACATTATCACGACACGGTACTTAGTTCACAAATCACCCTGATGTAGTCTAAATGGGCCAGATTGTGCTGACCTGTCTATCTCTGTACAAGTTTGTTTAATGCATGGCATTTTCAAAGGAGGCTTAGATGGTGGCAGGTCATGATGTTTGGGCAGTGATTGGAACATTGTAGGTAGGTAGGTACTAACCCTTGTCGTGTTTACTATGATACAAATGCTTTTAACTCATATCAAAACTTGTACGCAGCTCATATCATAAGTGTATGTTCAAAGATAGCCCCGTTAGTCCAGTTGGTAGTGAACCTGCCTTCTGCGCTTGGGTTTGATTCCCACCACCCAGAGCAAACATTTATGTGATGAACATTTGTGTTTGTTCTATATCTGGATGTTTAAATTTATTTAAGTATGTATTTAAAAATACATATATATGTATGTATGTATATCATTCTCTGGCAGCCATATCACAAGCTTTGCTTAGTTTGGGGTCAGATGATCGTGTGTGCAAAAAGGTGCCGAATATTAAAACAAAATAAAGATAATTTTTAGAAAAAAAAAAGGACCGACTTCATGACTATGCCTTCATTTGCAAACTGAAACTAAAAAGTAGAAAATAATATTTAAATAACTTCAAAGCAATGAGCATTAGAGGACAATCAACGAAATTAAGAATACATATATTACCATACCTACTTATATATTTACAATTTATAATCAGTTATTTTTGGAGTCGGTGCCAGCTCTGCTTGACTGGCTTGTTTGACGCTATTGAACACTATATAAAATATTTAATACTAAATACACGACACTATTTAATATTACGACTCAAATACTCTGTATCCATGGTCATGAAAAATTTAACCAAAAACAACAGGGCACGGTCGCCATGGAGACACTTCTTTGTTTTTTGAAGTCTGTTCCTCTATGTTTGCCAGTAGTAGATCTGTGATGTTTGCTGTTTAGTTGACAGCGTCGCTAGTGGAGAACAAAGTATGAAGTTCACCAAGAAATAACTGTAGTTCTAATGTTGCCCACCTTAACAGCTAAGTTCAAATAGTGTTCCGTGACTAAGTTGGTGGCACTGTACAATGTTCACAATGTACATTGAATTCGTAGATATTTTTGTAGATTTTTCAAAAAGCACTGAATCAATGTCGATAAAAAAATTATGGGACCACCTATGAGTTATGACCTACCAACCAAAAAAAGAATCATCAAGTACAATTCTAAATTGGCGGAGTAATCGCGAAACAAACAGAAAAAAAAAAAAAAAAACATACAGTCGAATTGATAACCTCCTCCTGAAGTCGGTTAAAAAAGTAAGTTGTTTAAGCTAGTGACCAGTCCTAATGTCAGATTTTTGGATTAGTATTAGATTAGATTGACTAGATCACAAAACTATATTTTTCAGTATTGCTAACACCTTGTGTTAAAATACTGCTGGGATATCTCTCACATTTGTTGACAAAAAAGCAACGTAAACTGGATTTTTGGCATTTTGATTCTATCAAACAGAAAGTTCTATAGAAAATATTTTTTCATAATAAATTGTTCTTTATATTTTATTGAAACTATAAAGATCTATTTACACAGATCTATTTATTTAAATACAGAATTCAATCGTTTATAGTCTTTGGAAAACTTAACATATTAAAATAATATAAGTATATCATTATTACCTCCTATTTACAAAAGTAGTTTCTTGTAAAACTCTCAGAGGGCAAGTTTGAGAGTGGATTTCGTTAAATTACTGACATAAAATTAACAATAATAATTTAATGGTTTACTTGATTTATATATTAAGTACGGCTTAATTTTTCGTTTTAGTCAATAAATTTAATAGGTAATAAAAATAAATAGTTTAGGCATATCCAGATTCCAGATACATAAAATTAAACGATTACATTTTGCAATACAGCTCATAACAGATACTAAGAGAAAAGATAAACAACATATCGCGAAAAAAATCCCCATTGTTTTAGTTTATTTGTTCTAAGCTAAATAAACATTTGAAAAGTTTAAATACGGAAATTTTTTGCGCGCTATCGAAAGCGATATCGAGCCATTCTTACCTTCCTAAATGATTCATCATCATCATCATTATCATCATCATAATTTCAGCCTATCATGTTCCCACTGCTAAGACTCGGGACCTTCTCTCAGAGAGAGGATGGACCCTAATCCACCATGCTGACCCAGTGCATGTTGTGGTTAATGTCATGTCTTTGAACTTTTGAGGTTCTTGGACATACCGGTTTTTCCTCACGATGTTTTCCTTTACCGTTTTTGAGCGATGGCATCGAAACTGCACATAATTAGTCTAGGTACTAAATAAGTCATTGGGACAGGGCCGAGGATCAAACCGGGTGCCATCAGATCATTACTCTTATTTTTAGGGTTCCGTACCCAAAGGGCAAAAACGGGACCCTATTACTAAGCCTACGATGTCTGTCCGTCTGTCTGTCAGTCTGTCTGTCTGTCTGTCTGTCCTACCTATTAACGGCAGTATCTTTCGAACCATAATAGATAGGCAGTTGAAATTTTCACAGAATATGTAATGTTACGGCGGATTAACTAAAAAATAATAAAAAAGTCAACGTAAAGACAAAAGTGTCCCATCCCATACAACAAACGTGTTTTTTTACGTATTTTTGTATAAGCTCTAATGTGAAAACGGTAATACGTACCTACAAGCGTACAAGCTTCAAACTTGGCATGATTACAGTACATACTCTAAAGTATAACAAAAAATAATAAATAATGGCCAAGTGCGAGTCGGTGACAAATTTCTGTTCATTACCAAGTTATAACTGGTAAATTCGTTTTTGAATTTTGTGGTGGCACGGAACCCTTAGTGCGCGAGCCCGACTCGCACTTGGCCGGCTTATTTGTAATTTTATTAATTTAAATGCTGCCATCATTTTGGGAACGCTGCCCACTGGTAGCGGCTTGTTAGATTAGTTTTAGTTTTAGATTAATTTTAATTTTAGATTAGTTTTAGTCATAAATTTAAATTTAAGATAGTTTTTATTTTACTTGTAATTTTTATTGAATAAACATCTCAAAATGATTCTTAGAAAAATTATACATTACGTCAATGAAATGAGTGTATAAATAAGTACACAGTTTATTATAAGCCATGCAAAACTAAAGGTATAAAGTTCCAATGCATTCATGAATAGAGACGATGAACTCTAGTGATTATAGAGACATGAAGGTATTCGATTGTCCGACGAACAAAATAACCGCCAGCGTTGATGTAGGAATATAAATTGTAGAGGCGCTTACACACGCTCATGCTCATGCGCAGGGTTACTTTTAAATAATTAGAGGGCTATATACTTCTGTAACGAACAAAAAAAAAAACTTCGTAACCAACAAAAAAGTAGGTTATCTTTTCGACGCATTTTTTTGTTCTGTGAGTTTTGGAAATTCACAGAGCGTAAGCGTCAAAGCAGTATATTTTGCTACAAAATAAAATATGCGCATCGAACTGAGATCTTCTCCTGTTTCCTGAAATCAGTTAAAACAGCAATTCTTTATAATGTAATTAATGTTAGTTCTTTAGATGACAACACTGAAAGTAGTCATGCAGTAAAACACTCAGTAAAACAATATTGACGCTTGGTTTGTTGTTAACATAGACAGCAATGCGTGTCCATGATCTATGAGTGACCAAAAATATACTGTAAATTGATTATACATAGATACGAGTTTTTTTTTGGTTTCACATTGTAATTACATACCTACATGAGACAAAACAATTTACAACTAGCGCAACAACACAGACTTATCACTCAAATTGATCTCTTACAGGCAACAATGGAGGGCTGGGGCGTGCAGTAGACGCTATGAAAAGCTCTTCTTCATGCTTCGTATTATACTGCCATTAAAATATCTTTTTAATAGTTATGACAGTGTAAAAGTACTATTAGCTAAGCATTTGAAGTTGTCGTCACGGTGGACGGCTGGCATTCGTAATTGATGTGATAATTACTAGTTGTAACAATGGTTAATGGTTATTAACGGTTAGTAAACTTTTTATTCATTTGGGAATGGAATTGATACATAGGTTTGTTTTGCAGGTGGATTGGTAATACGATGGTAATACGCATGTTACAGTGCGTACCTGTCATACGGTGCTGAAACGTAAACAGTTATCGGGCTACTACAAAACCATTTTATTTTTCTTCCTCTCTAAGTATTCTTGGCATCGCACTTCTTGTGCATTTGCCAATGTCAAGTATTAAAATATAATCTAAGCAGTCAGAGTCAAACAAAGTAAGTAGGTACCTACCTATCATAGTGTTCCGTGCTACCTATGGTCGAATCAGTCATGGAGGCTTCTATGGAGTTTTGAAAACATCATGAAAATACATGTTTCACCGCGTTATATCACTTCCCACACTTTTTCCTCAATTTCATCCCGTGTAACTTAGCTGTGTATCAAATGTCCTTCTAAAGCCTCCCAAAATATAAAAAACAAACTAAAAAAACATGATTTTCAAGCATTGGACTTATTACGGATGTCCGTTAATGTTTCTGATTACGATCGCGATCGCGTCGCCATTGCGCCATCTTGCTTACGCGCGTAGTGCGAGTAAGTACATGGCACACTGTCGTGATCACAATCCGAATACCGAATGAACATCCATAATAAGCATAGTCCTATATATATGTTAGCTAAACATGTTTTGTTAGATTTTATGGCTCTAAGCATTATTAGGTCTTTGACTTATTTCTCTATTTGCGTAGGTGTCCTAAGAAGATCCAATATTTTACCTCATTTTCCTGTTAGGTAATATACCTAACCTACGTCAACGTTCGAATCTAAAATGCGTAAAGACAGACGTTGTCAACAATATGCTTGTTGTACCTACATATTTATTTTGTAAATTTAAATACTAGTATTTTTTAATATTTTTTTTTAAATATATAAGTGGAATATAATTCTAATCTTATTCTTTCTATAGGCTTGCGTTTGACCGCCAACTCGCCTGATGATAATAAGCGATGATGCGGCTTATGATGGAGCGTGTACAATGTTTTTGATTTGCTTTCTTTTACAATGTTATTGCAGCTGCCATAGCAAATAAATGCTTGGAACGAGCATTTTTTTATTATAAATAGTTCGTTGTCAAACCACAAGTAATTATTCAAGCAGTCACCAAACATCAAATCAAGGGTGCTCCGTCCAAATCGGCCGATAAATTAATGAACGCGCGCGGCGCCCGCATACCGCGCACGCGCCGCGCTGCGGGCAGATTGGAAATGCTATCACCCCTCATTTGATATAGTACCCCCATCGCTCTAGATTTTCACACGAATCTCTCTGATTGATGTAACTGTACTTTTGTCCTTTGCCAGTAAACATAACTACAGGATGAACCCCATTATTTTTCCAGGTAGAGCGCAATGCAATGCAACTGCCTGCTTAGGTATATAGATACCTACGCGTTGTTATATGATTATTTAGGGCATATTTACCGTGGTAAGGTTGTGGTTCAAATCAGAAATGAGGAGGTCCGTAGACGAACAAAAGTCAGCGACAGCCCACCGGATTAGCAAGTTAAAGTGGCAGTGGGCAGGGCACTATCACGCAGAACAGATGGCCGATGCATGGGGACGAAAGGTTTTGGAATGGAGACCGGTATGCGCAGCGTAGGACGTCCACCCACAAGATGAACAGACGATCTAAAAGAGACCGCAGGGAAACGCTGGATGCAGGCCGCTTCTAACCGGCCCTTTTGGAGATTGATAGGGGAGGCCTATGTCCAGCAGTGGACGCCCTATGGCTGAAATGATGATTATGAGGTTAATAATAAACCAGATGTAAAGAAAGCTAAAATAAAGAAAAATACCTTCTACTAAAAGTGCCCATAAAAAGTTACGAAAACTATTCAGAAACATACCGAATCACCATTTTCATTGCGTAGCCCCACAAAGTTTGGCAACATTACAAAAGCTTGATTAGATAGGGGCTCATTACGTACCCCTATGATTCAATATTTTCACACGAAACATTGTTTTACTTGACATTTCCATGACATCGATCGTAACGGTAAAGACATGAAAAAAAAGATAGTTTCCTACACAGATATACACAACCAGATCGGCAATATATTTTAGTGAAAGAGACAACTTGATATGGCTCAGCACAAGTACGAAAAGGACATAAATAGATTTTGTTGTCCTTATCGGCGTGACCTGTTTTTGGTACCTCAAGTGTCAAAATCTGTAATAATCAGTGACAAACAAAACGGGTCTGAATTATATTTATTGCCTTTTTTTGGTGATTAAATGTGATAAATGCGTGTTTCCTCTGAGAAATAATTGTAAAAGATATTTTACAATGGTTGGTTGTAGCATTTTGGGCTGCAAGAAGCGCAGTGAGCGAAAATACGATGAAATATCATTTCACACGTAAGTAAACATACAAAGCTTGTAACGATCACCTAAATAAATTCAGGATATCAATTCGCAAATATTTTATTCATAATTAGTCAGTTTTTAGGTCGATTTGTGGTCTAATTCTATGAATTTTATCAAATTATTCACTTAGAAAATAAATTATGAATGTTGCCAGTTTATGAAAGAAATTACCCACCGCAAATAACATAAATTATTCGTTCTGCAGGTTTCCAACTGATCCTGTCACATTGCTGAAAAAAGCTGGCACATTGCAAGAAGTGCAAAATACCGACCCTTTTATGCCCATATGAATATGGTGAATCTTAATATTAAATATATATTAATGAGGCCACAGTTATGAAGCTGGAAAAGCAAAAGGCGATTTCGGTGAACCGATTCAAAAAGCTACGCGCTGTTCGTGAAATTTGTACTGTAAACATTAAAGAGTCTATTTATCTAATTATTTGTAATGTTATACATAATTCCATTCATGAAAAAACTAAACTGACCAAGCGCGAGTCGGGCTCGCGCGCTGAGAGTTCTTTACAATCACAAAATACAAAAAGTTGTGCAAAAAGACAACATCACGCCCAGGCTGTCACCCATCCAAGTACCGACCGCGCCCGACGTTGCTTAGCTTAGTGGTAAACAGAAATTTGTCACTGACTCGCACTTGGCCAGTGTTTATTATTTGTTGTTTTACTTATGTTCACTATAATCCGCTAAATTTGACGCTTGTACGGATTACCGTTTTTACACTAGAACAAATCCAAAAATACGTTTAACGTTTGTTGCATGAGGGACCCCCGTTCCGTTTTAACTCTGACTTTTTTATTATATTTTATTAATTATAAAAAATCATGCTATGGTTACTTTACAACCTTTTTTCTAGTACTATATTCTAATCCTAACAAATAATTATAATAAAAACGCAAGTAACTTTCTGTCTGTTTTTACGAGGAAATGGCTAAGTCATGGTATAATAATATACTCCGCCAGGTATAGCAATCCGAGAAAAAATGTTTACGTGGCCGTCCCGCAATGATGTCATGATGTCAATTTACAACAGGTTCGAGAGAGATGACGATACACCAAGTAACAGCTGATTGAATAAAGTGGCAACTGGACAGTGACGTCATTGCGGGACCACTCTCAAATTGCTAGACCTTGTTTTCTTAGATCATGGGCTAAGTCAAATTTTGTCAGGACGATAGGGTGTGTCATGAGGACAGACAACGTACTTTTCTTCCCAGAACATTGCAGGTAGCTCCGCGGGTTGCAGCAGATAGTGTATAAAATATAAATATTTAAAAGGTAGTATTGTTTCTGATAAATAAGATAAAACCTTTAGAATAACGGTTTTAATTAGCAAAATACAAGTTAGATTTTCAGAGTGACTTAACTTTATCACAAGCTGGCCGTCCAGTTGCATTTTTTGCCAGAATGTTGAACAATTGTGAACTTAACCACTCGGCTATAGAGAAAGAAGCTTACGCTATAGTGGAATCATTAAGAAAATGGCGCCACTTTCTTATTGGCAAACCATTTCGTCTTATTACTGATCAACGCTCTGTATCATTCATGTTCGACAACAAAGTGACGAGCAAAATTAAGAACGAAAAAATACAGCGATGGCGTTTAGATTTGGCTCCCTTTAAGTATGATATTGTATATCGTCCAGGAAAACAGAATGATGTTGCTGATGCACTTTCACGTGTTTGTGCAACGATACCAATGCGGAATGAGAAACTCAAATCCTTACACGAAGCATTGTGTCATCCTGGAATAGCGCGTATGAACCATTGGGTGAAATCAAAGAATTTGCCTTACTCTACCGAAGAAGTCAAAAATATGACTAATTCATGTCGGATATGCTCTGAAATAAAACCGAAATTTTACAGAGCTGATTCTGATCCTACATTAATCAAAGCAACATCACCTATGGAAAGACTAAGCATTGACTTCAAAGGTCCCGTGCCTTCTAATACAAAGAACAAATACATCCTGACAGTAATTGACGAATATTCACGCTTTCCATTTGCGTTTCCATGCGCTGATATGAGTTCAAATACGGTGATAAAGCATCTAAATGAGATATTTATGTTATTTGGTTTGCCATCCTACCTTCATTCAGATCGAGGAACCTCATTTATGTCTGCAGAAGTCAAAAGTTTTTTGAATTCACGAGGAATAGCTTCAAGTAGAACTACTCCTTACAACCCTAGAGGAAATGGACAAGTAGAACGTTTCAATGGGACGCTCAAAGTTTCCAAAGTACTCATTGAAGATTCACACCCATCATAGTAGGTAAATTACCCTAACTTATAGCAAATCATTTTAATGTGGCAACACACCTTGTTGAAGCGAGAGGCACTGAGCTAGCCACGCTCATTGAAAATCTATAGGTAGTAGATCTGTGGTTTCCTAGTATTTAGGTACAATGTTGCCTGAAACAAAACTGTCACTGATAACTGTAAGTTTGCTTACATGGGGGCACTTCACACCTGCGGAGAAAATTGGCGATCTACTCTAGTAGAGTAATAGTTTGGCTGAGCGACTATTTCGGAAGTAAGTAAACACTTGACTGCGTATAAATTATTATACCTCGGTTTAAGGCCGCGTGTACCCACTCATACAACACAGGCTAGTATAAAAGCAAATCTCATCATCATCGTCAGCCAGAAGACGTCCACTGCTGAACATAGGCCTCCCCCTTTAACCTCCAAAATGAACGACAGCCTAAAGCAAACCTAAATCGGGGGAATAGGCCACTGGACTGATTAATTTTTATTGATTAAAAAGCTTGTACTTTGTATAGTCTATAACCGAAAACAAAATTTTAATGTGTTTAAAATTATAGAAGATACTAGCGACCCGCCCGCCCGGCTTCGCACGGGTGTAATTTACGTGCGAACCCGGAGCGGGTCACTAGTTATATATATAAACCTTCCGTGAAAATGTATCTAACTGATGGTGAAAACAGCATCAAAATCCGTTGCGTGGTTTAGGAGGAGTTAGCGGTTATACAGACAGACAGACGCGGAAAGCGACTTCAATTTATACTATGTAGAGAAGATAAGCATTTTGATGTCTTTATCGACAGAGAGTGGACTATACTTACAAATGACGTCACTGGCAAATACGCCACACAAACTCTATACTGACACTCATTTTGCGGGACATGGACAGGGTAACCTTATTTAATCCGACCAAAAACTTCACACGCTTAAATCTCATAACTTTATATTATTACATTTATATTAGTCGATTTAAAAAAAGATTCAATCTGATCTACTTATTATATTAAATTAAATTTTTCACTAAGACTATTATTTATAATAAATCAAACATCTGTTCGATAGCTTATGATTATATTAATAATATGATTACATCACTCACCTTCGGTTTGCCGACGATATTGTGGTCATGGCAGAGTCGATGGAAGATCTCAGCATGATGCTCGAAGGCCTCAATCGAGTCTCCCAACAGGTGGGCCTTAAAATGAACATGGACAAGACAAAGGTTATGTCAAATATCCATGTTGTGCCCACCCCAGTATCAGTTGGGAACTCAGTTCTTGAAGCTGTTGACGCGTACGTCTACCTAGGACAAACAGTCCAACTAGGTAGGTCCAACTTCAAGAAAGAGGTCAATCGGCGAATCCAACTCGGCTGGGCAGCGTTCGGTAAACTACGCAACGTCTTCTCGTCCAAAATACCTCAGTGCCTTAAGACGAAAGTCTTCGACCAGTGTGTGTTACCAGTGATGACATACGGCACTGAAACGTGGTCTCTCACTATGGGCCTCATAAGCAAGCTCAAAGTCGCACAACGAGCTATGGAGAGGGCTATGCTCGGGGTTTCTCTACGAGATCGAATCCGAAATGAGGAGATCCGTAGACGAACGAAAGTCACCGACATAGCCCACCGGATTAGTAAGTTGAAATGGCAGTGGGCAGGGCACATATCACGCAGAACAGATGGCCGATGGGGCCGAAAAGTTCTGGAATGGAGACCACGGACTGGTAAGCGCAGCGTAGGACGTCCACCCACAAGATGGACAGACGACCTAAAAGAGACCGCAGGGAAACGCTGGATGCAGGCCGCTTCCAACCGGCCCTTTTGGAGATCGATGGGGGAGGCCTATGTCCAGCAGTGGACGTCCTACGGCTGAAATGATGATGATTACATTAAATAAAATAAAGCATAAAAAATTTGTGAACCCTGGGGTCATTATTTGTACAAAAAAATTTAGTATACTTGTCTTGTAGGTCCAAAGCCGACGCGTCGACTACGTGTTCCCCATGGTATAACCCACCCATGGTACTCCGCCAGGTATAGCAATCCGAGAAAAAATGTCCACGTGGGCGTCCCGCAGTGATATCATCAATACACGTACACGTGCATAAGCAAGAGCAGAATAAGTAATTTACAACAGGTTCGAGAGAGATGACGATATAAAGTGGCAACTGGACAGTGACGTCATTGCGGGACCACTCCCAGATTGCTAGACCTTGTTTTCTTAGATCATGGTGTTCCCCACGCGTCTTGCACACATAATCTGAGTCGTGGTTGGGATAAATAGAGAAAACTATTTCGTGAAACGTCTGATTCTCTTAGCACGAAGCGTGAGTGTTCGAACTTTTTTTAAAGATTTGTCTAAGACGGAATGTTATATTAAGTTTGCTTTAGTTAAAGTAAAATTTTAATAGTGAAATTACTTACCTCATTTCTTCACACAAATGTAATATGAATCCAGTATTCATAATGACGCAGGCGGCTTGAGTTATGATCTGCGTCAGCGTATTCACGCGCTGCATTTCTTCAAGCAGGTCCGAACGTTGAACTATCCTGCCTGTTGAGTAAATGTTACTACAATTTTACAAGTAAACGCCAAGCAACCTTCATTGACGACTTAGAAGACGAATAGAACCTCTACGGAAACACTGTAGGAGATTTGACCCCAAGTTCTCAAATGCCTATTTTCGGGTTAAGGATTTTACAAGGTTGTATGCATCGAGATACAATAACATATATAGGAATTAATTAACAATTGTATCTCGATGGTTTTATGTATTTTTTTTTGCTAACGAAGATTTTCTTTACTACAGTGTGCCTATTAATTTAAAACTGCAGTAAACAGGGTAAGAAGTTACTGCGAGATATTTTATGATATCTTTCTAAGTAGGTATAGGAGATTCGACCCCTCAAATGGGAAATAGTTATTTTAGGATGAAGGATTTTATGTGAAGAACGAGTTGATGACAATAAATTATGCTATAAAAGTCTGTTTTTAGGGTTCCGTACCTCAAAAGGAAAAAACGGAACCCTTATAGGATCACTTCGTTGTCCGTCTGTCCGTCTGTCTGTCCGTCTGTCAAGACCCTTTTTCTCAAGAACGCGTAAAGATATCAAGTTGAAATTTATAAAAAATACTTGGGTCTACGGTTTCTTTCGGCTGTGAAAAAATTAAATGTGTAAGTCAACGCAATCAAAAGATATGAACGTTTATGTCGCATATTTTGCAATTTCACAAGGGAACCAAAACCTATAGGGTACTTTCCGTTGACCTAGAATCATGAAATTTGGCGAGAAGTAAGGTATCATAGCACATATAAAGGAATAAATCCGAAAGTTGATAATTTGAAGTTATATCATATAAAAAATATTGTATTGCAATTACAAACTTACATTTTGTAGTTGTTATGTATGGAAGAACATTATTGTGAACTAAAAATTAAGTTTGTCTTATAATATTTCAACTTTAGTTGGGTTTTGTTTTTGGACTCGCGCTCTGATTTTTCCGTCCAACGGAACCCTTGTCCGGTTTTTTTAAATATCATTGTTCAATATTTTTTTGCTACAGAGCAGTGAACAATTACTCTGTGTTAATTTCAAGTGTAGGTCTCAACACACATAAAATTAATAGGTCCACCCACAGTAACAATTTTAAGACTTCAAATAGATTTCTTTCAGAAATAGTGGTCAAAATGTAGTCTAGAAAATATTAAAAATATTTCTTATCTATCTTGTACTCAGATTATTAAAATGGGCGTCAAATATTTTTTTTATACAAGTCAATAATTTCCATTTGCTTCAGGCAACTTTATTATAACTAAGTATATCCATAGCAATTATGTCTTCATTCAATAGTTACGTAGGTACTAAGTTATATTTGTTTAACAAGTAACGGTACTGTGTATCGTTAAAAGGATATGAACTCTTTTGTGTGGGTGTTTAGGTTTACTCTGAACAGTGGTACTAAGCCGGAAGGAGGTCATTACGTATACTATACTAAACATTATGAACAACTTTTACCATGGGACCAACCCTGAAATTGCGATATAAATATCCACCGTTACGTTGCATATACATTTCGAATAGTAGATTATTCTAGCTGATTTTCTTAGCAATTTCAGGGTACGTTAAAATATTGTATTTGACGTTCATACTCTATGTCCACATTTGAAGAATAAGTGCATTGAATTTAATTAATTGAATGGGCCTAATTGTAAAACTTAATCATAAATATGAGTAGGTACACTTACTTCCTTTTGGCTTGAGAACAGCCGTTCTGTGTAACCCTCTAAAGTTATATCAGTTGTAGACGACTTTTTTCAATGTATTTATATTTATATAAGAAGTGACCTAGACGAGGGCTACATATTCTTCTCCTGTCCACTCCTTGATAATTCAGCTTTTTTTCTTTGTCTGAAAGCTCAGTTCACCGAAACATATTAACCGACTGTTTTGACAACTTTTCCACCAGCAAAATGATACTTGTAATATTATTATTCTTATGGATTAATAATAAAAATATGTTTTTTTTTGTTTTTTTTTACTTTACGTATAGTCTATACCTAGTTAGTCTGTGTTATGGATATACATACTAGTTGAATCCCGCGGGGTTACCCGTGATTTCCGGTTTTTCGCATTTTTGGGGGTGAAAGTATCCTAGTATCTAATTTCGCGTTTAGTCGTGAAAAGCAAACAAACAGAGAGACATAATTAGGTATACTTTCGTTTTATAATATTAGTTAAAAAGTCGGTCTTATTTTTTTTTTGTTGACGTGACGCTGTCCAAAAGGGTTTAGCATTGAACGATCGCCATAAAAATAAAGAATACGTCGCAGAAATCGTAGCTCTACCCCAATTAAATTGTATTTTAGGTAGCTCTACCCCAAGCCCACTTTAGATATATTTTTTTTCTGTTGCTCTACCAATCTTTCCCAACTGAAGGTGAAAAAAACATGTGTTCATGGTGTATATACCTATTATAAAATTTGGTAGATTGGACATTTTGATAAAATTTGATATTTTCTCTTACGTTTTGTCTCAACACAGTAGCTTGGAATACTTAATAATAAATGTAATAATTGTACATTGTTTGTTGTATATAATAATTGTAATAGACAGCTGATCAATAAAATTGATCAAAGCTTTGATTGGTGTACAGCGGTCAGTGACCCCACTTTCCTCCACGGTTCACTTCCGAACTGTAACCGATTTGTTCTACCACCGACTACCGGCTGAAGTAAAATGTTGACTTGCTATTTCGCCCGTTACTTGCAGCGGCAAGCTTATGAAAACTTGCAGAACCAATTGCCGCGTTTGTTAACTTGGTATGTTGTATCTTGAAGAACATTACTGTTGCTCATGCAAGTCTAACTCTTAAACGTCGACCGCCGACCACGAACCACAAACCTTTTACCGAATTTAGAATGGAAAAGGGATTTGGGCCGAAACAATAGTCGGTTTGATTGAAGTCGAGATAGATTTAACGGTGTGGTAAGCAAGTAATACCTTTATTCTAAATTCAACTCAACATAAAAACTACAGGGCACGGGTACTGACTGAGTGCAACTGAGTGTATCAAATTATTGGAAACGCCTAAAATAATAAAAAAAAACTTTATTGGACATTTGGTAAACAAGCTAGTAACCTTAGAATAACTACTCAGAGAAGCTAGGTTTCCAAACAACGCCTTCTCAAAACGTAAGCTACAAATTCGCTTTGTAGCTTACTTTTCGATTAGTATTTTAAACGATTTAAGCAAGAAAATTAATGGATTACTTGTGGAATGTCACACCATAACTCTTATGCTGCTTTTCTGATTTGTTGTGGTACGATTTCACCGCGCAAATTGTCATAGTAAAAATTTTATATTTTTTTGGAGCCATATATGACACCATTTGAATGGCTTACATTTTGCGAATGTACTTGGTTTCTTTACTAGTAGCTTATATTTACTAATGTAAATAAACGGTTCGGTATTCATATTTCTATTTTTAAAATTTTGTACACTAGAGTAGAGGCCATTCTTACCTGATGTTAAGCAAATGCCAGGCTCTAACGGGAGTGGGCGGGCAACGCAAGCCGAATGTACCAGGACAGATTGGCAAAAGTGGTGACTTTTGTCCTGATGGAGTTGAAACCACCGAACAATCAACCCCCAGGTCACCCCCAGATCCAATAGCGCGACAAAGATTTGATTATAGTAAAGATTTGACTTAGGACACAGACAAGTGGAAGGAGTTGAGAAAGGGACCTTTGAGCAGAGGTTATAACACAGTACACCTAATAATTCAACTTGGAAAATGGCACCTCCACTGTAAAGTTTACGTAGCTCTGTAGTAATAAATCATAGTAGGTGAATAAATATTCGTGACATTATTGCACACACGGTCATATGACCCCAAACTAAGCAAAGCTTGTACTATGGCTGCCAGTGACTGATATATGTACTATTATGTACATACATACATAAAAACATACTTAAATACATACTTAAATAGATAACACCCAGTTATAGAACAAACACAAATGTTCATCATATGAATGTAGGTGGGAATCAAACCCACGCCCCCAAGTGCAGAAGGTAGGTTCACTACCAACTGTACCAACGGGGTTTAGAAGAATAGTTAGTTCAGAAGAGCTATACATTTTACTTAGTTGTGATTATAGGTACTTATTACATGAGTACTTTTCCAGTTGTTTGCTTATTTTATTCCATACCCTTTGATATAAAAATCTACTCTAGAGTGAAATGGACAACATTTCTTTTTTTTTACTACCTATTTTATTGGTTTAATTGATAGATTATGAAAAAATATTGGACACATATTTTTCAGTTTTATTTTTAACCTAATACTTATTTTTAAAATAACTTTTAAAAGTTATTATAAATTATAGAATTTATAGCTGTTTATACCATAGCCAGACGAATATGAAAAAAGTTTACTTATGTCAAGGGCAATGTCAAATTTGTCAACATCAAATAGCAAACAAAAAAAAAATTATTTTTTTTGTTAAAATCTTCAGGAGCGTGGATTCAATGTCCTTTACTCGTAATATTAAACAGTTTACTTTGTCTTAATAGCGTCAAACAAGTCATAGTCACAGTCAGAGTCAAGCTAAGTAAGTCACGGTCAAGTCGAACACATGCCCCTGTAAAGTGGTGGAGACTTTACAAGAGGCTCCTATGGAATTTTGGAAACAACACGAAAAGACACGTTTCACCTCGTTATATCACTTGCCCACACTCGAGCACGTTTACGAGCACTTAATGAATAATAATTCACCATTTAGTACACATTAACACTCGAAAATACACAAGTTTGGGAAAATAATCCAACGAGCCGACATGTTTTGCCCGCGTTGGCGCCAAAACTCCCCAATAGCAAACATTTTTTTTTTTTGTTAAAATCTTCATGAGCGTGGATTCAATGTCCTTTACTCGTAATATTAAACAGTTTACTTTGTCTTAATAGCGTCAAACAAGTCATAGTCACAGTCAGAGTCAAGCTAAGTAAGTCACGGTCAAGTCGAGCTCATGCCCCTGTAAAGTGGTGGAGACTTTACAAGAGGCTCCTATGGAGTTTTGGAAACAACACGAAAAGACACGTTTCACCTCGTTATATCACTTGCCCACACTCGAGCACGTTTACGAACACTTAATGAATAATAATTCACCATTTAGTACACATTAACACTCGAAAATACACAAGTTTAGGAAAATAATCCAACGAGCCGACATGTTTTTTCCGCGTTGGCGCCAAAACTCCCAATAGCAAACAAGATGTACTGGGATGCTAGGACGCAAATTATATTTTCCATTTATTTAAGTGTTCATCATCATCATCATAATCAGCCTTTTAGCAGTCCACTGCTGGACTTTAAGCCTACCCCCGAAAGGGTTGATTGGGCCATATCCACCACGCTGGCCCAGTGCGGATTGATGGATTCACATACGCCATTGAATTCCTTCTCCGTACGTGTGCAGGTTTACTCACGATGGAAAACACTGTACCACTGTATGAAAATCCGTACATAAGCTCCAAAGAGCTTATTGGTACGGGCCCCGGGTTTGAACCCGCGACCTCACGCTTTCAAATCTAGCGGTCTCCCAAATGGGCTACCACGGCCATTATTTATTTATATATTTAAGTGTTATTTAACGATAAAGTAATAATGGCATAAGTATTTTATGCGATTTAATCATATGATCCTTCCACAACTTATTGTTCTTTTAATCGCCTAGGCTTATTATTTATTCATATTATGTAGATGGAACACGATGTTATGCTATTAATGACTACCTATTAATTTTAAATTTTTGACCATATACGGGGTAATAGAACGGGATGGCAAGATAGATTCATATTTTTTAATTCGAGTTTTTGGCAAATTAACAATTGCTCGTTAATCCTAATTTTCTAATATTTATTATTTTTCAAATAACTTGAAAAATAGTGGATATTTAAAAAAAATATATTTTTAAGGGATTATCAATGGATAATCTCCAAATGGTTTTCGAATTTTTTGACTCTTTGCAAAAATGAAATGTTGTCCATTGTACTGGAAAAGCAACTTTTTTTTCTTCTTGCTCATATTGGGGCTTTCTTAATTGAAAATTAAAACTATCTACATAAAACAAAAGAATGTCAATTGTCATTTTTCCCGCGCTCCATTCGTGACTGCTGGCGGGAAACGTCAAATTATGGATGCGTTCAGAAATGAGGCGGCCGACCAGAACATGACGAATTACGTGCTCTCTCGAGAGCCGGTCCCGTAATTATTGTGGACAAGGCACTTTTTGCCCCTGACAAATAGTAAGAGCGTGGAATGAGACCGAGGAGCTTTGTGTCGCTGGCACGCTGCTAATGACACTGAGCTCTAATATTACTATTTCTTTTGTACCAGGAGCGGGCGTGGCTGAGATGCGTTCGCATCTCGCCGGGATGGGACATCGACCTCCCCTTTATTTGTTACATTACTTGAGCGTTAATATGAATCGAATGGACGCCGCAGATGGGCTCAAATTTCCTTGCCCCGTCGCTATAAGCCTCGTCGCTGTCACGCGAGCCTCTTTGATGGATATAAAATTATTTATGGTCGGTTTAAAAATGTGAGTAATTATACAGGATTTTCGGGTTTTGAAAACATACGTGCTTTATGAAGTTATTTTTAGAATAGTCAAACTACATTGTAAAATTATTAGTACTTATCTTTAGCAGCAGCTCATAAATTTATATAAATTTATGAGCTGCTGCTAGAACCATATGCATATGCTAGAACCTAAGATATTTAAATCATAACTGCTTCGATCTCACTCTCATTTTCAATGTATGAAATAAATAATATTCTTGCAAGGAGTCATCAAAGCAATTGGCCAATAGACAAATCAAACTGTAACGGGCTTATATTGAAGAAATTATTTAAATCGGTTAATCAAATTCCTACCTACGTACTACTACTACGTAGAGTTGTACCTACTTAAGCGTTTAAAGTTTTTTGTCGAATTAGAGGATTGTTCCTAAACGAGTCAAAGGAAGGGATGGTCTATCCTTAGATCCACAGATCTACTACCTATATGTTGTGTATATCTGTGCTTAGATCAGATAATTGAATATTTGTCAAAGGGTCTATCCCCCTTTCCCGGAAAGGACTATGAAGTTTGTATGGCTTATTTACAAGTGACGTAATTTTTAAGTGTAATGCGCTCTCTATCTAGCCTAACATTAAAATGCCTAGGCTATATATTTCTTAATTATGAACACATTTTAATTTTGTTTTCAGTGATCTACTCTCTTTATGGTCACCTTATTTAAATCACTCTAAAAACAATCAGTCTCATCCTCGTCTCATCCCTATTATTAAGTTCTAAGAACGTCTACACATCATCCCCAAACTGACTGAGAAAGTCATTCCATGCAACCGTTTCGACACCTTGTAATTCTATAATCATGTTGATTTTCTCGGAATCCCGTCGTGCAACACGAGAAGCCTCCTTGGTGGTCGCCGTGAATGGCTCTGCCTTCGTTAAATTGGCCTTAAAATTAAAACAATGATCTCGTATTCGGACGAGATGAACCCACCTGTGAGAATTGCCCTTAAGACGAAATATGCTTCAAAGACAATTCGTCATCACGAATATTCAAAATTAGACATGTACCGTCTTACCACAAAAGATTTAAGAACGCTTTAGACATGTGTTTAGCATATTTTTCGCAGTGAAACAATTGCGAAAAAAAAAAAAAAAAAAAAAAAACTTAAAATTACAGATCTACCTATTTAAAATCGATTAATTGGATTAATTGACATTATTTCTTTATTTTTAATAAATATTCTTAAAATATTTTATTCGGATGTGTTCACTGATACACGATCAAAGAAATTTGGCTCGATAGAAAAAAATCGTAAACTTTCTTAAAAAAACACCCGTTTTTCGTTCCCTTCAATTGATTGAATCAACTTCATTCAAATTCTATGGAAGATATTTTTATCAAAAAAATTGTGTGTTATCCTAACAATCATTCAAATACTTGGTCGCAGCTTATTGTAAAAGCGTAAGATTATTTGTAGAAAATAAAGAAAAAATAAAAATTTAAAATATTTAAAGCACGCACGCCGCATTACCATCATACAATAGTATTCTCTACCATTTGAGAAATATTGGGACTTGCATAACGCCCGATTTCACACCATGCATGTAAAGTATAGCTAAATTGAAACCTCAGATCAGACAAACAAGGGAGATATGCCTGCCTAGCATGCGCACCGCGACAAAATCTTGTCGTCACAATATCGAGCGAGAACGCGACAATGCGCCTACGGTTTCGTATACGCCTGTCACGCTTTGGCGATTAAAAGAGTCGACAAAAAGTTTATCGCGGCGCGCATGTTAGCCCGGCAGGTAAGGGAGCGCGGCGGGTGCGAACGCATCTGGCCTAAATCAGGCTTGATGCCGAACTCACCCAGCAGACGACCTTGTCTTTTGCATATTGACAATCAGTTCATTTCATTGGTCTCTACAAGTTTTTGGTGTGCGTGAAAAATTATTAAATATATTATAACTAGCTTCGCCCCGCGAATGGTGATGATGATGATGAAGTAGCCTATATCACTCTTCGGCCCTTGAACTATACCCATACAAAAAAACAGGTCGATCCATTGCTCTGCTGCTGCCTGAAAGAGGAACAAACAAACCATCAACAAACAAACACTTTCACATTTATAATAATTATTAGTATGATTATTGAAAACTAGAAACTAACAATAAACATTTGGGATCAACTGATTCTAACCGTGATAAAAAGACAAAGATGAGAAAACACGACTTACCAGAAGGGTAAATAGTGGATTGGGGTAAGATTTAGACGCTAAACCAACCTAAAACGAACTATATAAGTAGCTTTAACCTTCGACCAAAATAAAATGAATGGACGGGCTCCGAAGAAGCGCATTTTTGAAGATTACCAAATGAGCGCCGGCTCTCACTTCGTATCAGTCGGTCTCTAGCCGTAGGAAGTGCGATACGCGTCTATTGTTACATGATAACGAAAAATCTGACAAAATTATGCCTTCGTGTGCTTTCCCGAAGTGTAAATACACATAAAAACGGCTATCTATTTTTTGTAACAAATTTACTGTACATGGTTATAATTAGGTGTTTGAAGTATACGAAGGTTTTAACCACCAATCTATTCGTATAGCCGTATGAAGTCTCTGGACCTACGATAACTCAAAAAATCTGGTTTCTTAGGAGCTATTTTAGACCTCTATCTGTTTTACCGGCCATAGCAACATCCTATTTTTAATTTTATGTAGATAATAAAATGTGAAACAACATTTAGGGATTCGTTCGGCCAATTTGGATATTTTATAATAGGTATTCCAGTCAGGCTGGTGGCTAACGATGAACACCGCATTGATGTATTTTGAAATGCAAAGAAATAGGTACCTACTTTGGTATGTACGTCATTGGTAGGTAGGTACACTTTCATGATGTAAAAATATAATTATTATTACCGAAAACATGGACCTTTGAAATTTACTTTTTATACTCTTTCCTCCTAAGAGATTTAAGGCTAAGCGAAAAAAATGCTTACCAGCAAATGTATTTTTTATGTACTACGCGAGAAAAGGATGACAATTACTGTGAATACAAAAATATTTATGTATTACCTGAAAATCAATTTTTTTTTCCAGGAAAGTACTAAACACACCATGGTGGAAACTAAGCATTTTATGGACTCGCGTATGCTGGCCTCGGCTACTCCTCGGCTCACATTTTTGCGTTCGTCTATGAATGCGAATAGGCAACCATAAATACAGTGGAAACTCTATATAACGACACTGAAGGGACTGTGCATTTTACAGCGTTATAGAGAGTTGTCGTTAAATGGAGAGAAGAAAAATCAGAATAATAGAAATGAAATGAAATAAAAAAAAGGAAATGAAAATTTTTATTAAATAAAAAGTTTATTTCAGACTAGTGTTTACTAGTTATGTACATAAAAATGTTATGATTTTTTTTACTGGCCATAATGTTTACTTACTTATAAAAGTTTATGAGCAACTAAGAATATGATAGCGTATAGATAATCAATAACTCCTACTTATTAGTCATAGTCAACAACAAGTCCAAGCAATCCCAATTTGTAAACAAAAGAACGAATTTCTTAGAAAGTCCGGTATGCATGATGGCGACAGAGTTTATTACGGGCTAGGATAAAAAAGCGACAAAAGAACGTACACAGCTGCGCAGTTTTTACTAATATAGGCAACTTAAAAGGTACATTTCATTACTTAATTGTTGTCGTTATTGAGAGTGGGTGTAATGCTATATAGAGTGTATCATTGTATGGAAGGCAAGCTAAACCAACCAAAGCCAAGTGATTTCGACGCTTTAGGGAGTTTGTCGTTAAATCGAGTGACGTTACATGGAGTTTACACTGTAAATCTAAGTTTTTAGATGTCCCGAATATTTATTTTATTTATCTTAGTTTCACGCATACTTTATTTGTATCACAGTCTCATCTCAACATTTTATCTACAATTTGGTTTAGATAGGTACTTCCTAAACCTACTAATGAAGGTTTCTCATGTAGGAGGACAAAAACTCGGTTACAATTTTGTGTAGGACCGCGTTACTATTTGATTCTATCTATAGAAAAGATCGACAATTAGGTAGATGACGGCGCCCCTGAATGTGAACGACGCGCCTTCCGGACAACTGCTAATGCGGCATCAAACTAACGTTAAATCCGCTCAGTTGGAAAATCACGCGAACGTGAACCTTAACGCGCCCAGATACAGTTTGCGGTCGCGTGATTTTTCATCTGAGTGGATTTAACGTTAGTTTGATACCGAGCTAGCCGTTGGCCGTAAGGTCCCAGAATCAGAAAATCGTTATTGTATAAACCACTAAAAATTGTGTACGTACATGGATGCTAAAGTAATAGCATAGATAAACATATACCTACTATAGTTCTTTTGCTAGTGCCATGCTATTTGAAAAGGACTATAGGTAATAGTATTGCAGACGATGACAAGTACAATCGTTAGTACCTTCTCTCCAGCATTGGTATTAACTGGTGGCAGTGATTATAAGAGGTACCTACATGTTATGCTAGCGCTATATCATGTTAAGTTTCCAACAAAATTTTCCCATTGCTTTGAGAGTGCCGCCCGGCCGCGCTCCGTCTCATAAGTGTGTCTGCGCTCAAGATGGTAAAACCGTTGATGAGCTGTTAAGCTCTTTAGGTTGTATGGCACAAAGACTTTTACACTCTGTTTAACAAAATACGTAGTTTGCATACGGCAGGGTAATTACTGGCCTTATTGTTGTACACAATGCCGTTATTAATTATTTCAATTTCAAAATATACAGGGTTACACAGGACGGCGGTATTAACGCAATCTATAGCTCGGATGGTTGGTTGGAGTACCCTTTTCGCAGAATATTAAGGTGGTACGTTTCACTGATGGCAGGAAATTCAAATTTCAAGTAGTTTTTTTGTTCTTGTAGCTTGGCGGGTAATTATTGAAAATCATGGTGTTTGCGCAAATTGATTATTCTTTACAAAATCATGTCAAGATATAAATGTTTAATGAACATTATTACTTACTTACATTAGCCGATAAACATTTTTTTGTTTTTCAAACTGTTTATTGACTAAATAATGTAAGTAATAAAGTACGTTACTGATAAATAGCAGTACATGAAAATGTAAAGAACACCCAACGATTTGCGCAATTACCGTGTCATGTACAATAATTACCCCGGCCCCTGTGACCGAAAGATGCGCGCCGCTCTAAGCTATCCAAATAGTTTTGGTAACGTTTCTTTTTTACTTTTTTATCTGACTGTACAAAACAGCATTTTTTATTAATCAATAATTTATTTTGTTTTATTTATCAGTTTGGATAATTTTAGTTTCCGAATTATACCTACTGTCTCCGAGCAGTCTCTTTCGAGGTTGCACGGAATAGTGGTGCCAAGCCAAAAAGAACAACAACAAACAACTTTTACTATGGGACCAACCTTGAAATCACGAATGAAAAAATGAAACGTATAATATTTTTTCACGATTTTAGGGTTGGTCCCATTGTATTTTTTTTTATGGTGAGTAGGTACAATGACCTCCTTTAGGCGCTTTTCCACTATTCCGTGTTTGTAACCCTGTATTGTGTGGGGAAACAATGTGACGTCCATTAACAGTAAGTACAACTTTCAATTCTTGTTACAAATTGCCACACTGATGGCTTCTGATTCATTATGCTGTATAGCTCTTATCATTGTTTGTAGATTTCTAAGAATTTGCTTCCTAATATGCCAACAGTATATACTCACCTTAAAAACAACATATACCTACCTACCTATATGATAACATTACAAATAACTTCAAAATGACTACGTTTAAAATAAAACAAATACATTATTTTTAAATAATTAATTAATTAATCAAATACATTTTTTCTTTTTTTAATTCTCACAACAAGCTCTAGGTGGCCATTATACCCAAATTTATACGAAATGCAAGGGTTGGTTTTCAATCTGGTTTTCCCTTTTTTTTATTCATTGATATTGTTCTTATTTAGATGAGAATCAATGGAAAATTTTACCCGATATTGTATTTTTCTGATATTCACATGTTTTTCGTTTTTCATTTGTTTACTATAAAATATATTAATTTGATTTTTCTATTTTTTACTTTATCCATTTGCATGTACCGGTTGACCAGACAAAATAAAATAATATATACATGTGTATGTATAAAGATTTTTACCGTGGTCCGGTCACTATTCTACGGAAAAAAATATTTCTCCCGTGGTATGGTCAACTGGTCAACTGTACCACGGTTAAAAAATTACCAAGGTCCGGTCACCGTGCGACGGATGAATTATATTTACCGATCAAGAAGGTTCTCAAAGTTATAAGAAAAAAAAAAAAAAACTTGAAAATATCGCCAATAAATTCGTGAAAGATTTACGAGCGAAGAGAGGTCTCAGATTCTAATGGCTAAGTTGGCATTTCGGCGTGCATGGTTTGTTCTACGATCACTTGCATATAGTTGATCCAATCTGTAGTCAAGTAGTTCATTTCAATACTATTTTTACGGACAACATCATGTTTTTGATTTAATAATATTAGTGATAATTCACTGTTTCATTCCACAACCTTACCACGGTAAGTTCGAACATCGGCAAAATCGATTAAGGTGTTCCGAAGATTTATGGGTCGCGAGGTCACAGTTTGGGGCGAACTAAGTACTAGTTATTCATGTTTTTTTGTCACGACGAATGGAAGTACCGTGCAGAGCTGAAAATTGGAGAGAAACTCGCGCCATGCTAACCTTTTCAGAAAGTTTTATCTGGGGATACCTCCCCAGTATTAACTACCTACTACTTACCTAATCAGTTATTGTGATTTAAATAATTTTAACAAAAAAATATAAACAAAATTATGGAAAATTGTGTTATTTTCTCAGGTAAAAATAAAAGAAAAAAATGCACTAAACATGCCTTGGAGGAAACTACTCTTAAAAAATCTGTTCAATTACCCCCGTGAAATGTAGTCATCATCATCATCATTTCAGCCATAGGACGTCCACTGCTGGACATAGGCCTCCCCATCGATCTCCAAAAGAGCCGGTTGGAAGCGGCTTGCATCCAGCGTTTCTCTGCGGCTTTTTTTAGGTCGTCTGTCCATCTTGTTGGTGGACGTCCTAAGTGAAATGTAGTATTAAACTGTAAACAAAGTAAAAAGTTTCGGCTTTTACGACAACAGTGCCCACCCCAAACTGGACCCGCGGAATGAGTTGTCAAATAATTTATATTGTCGAATGGAACCCGCTTTTATGTTGAAAAAATAAATAGGTACTCCAGATTGTAGAAGGCTTTTCTGTAAACAGCAGAGTCTACGAATAGGCATTCGTACAGTCACATAGAGAAAGCGCAGTACAATACCCGCTGTTGTAGATGCGCTAGATACCGGAAACTTTGAACTTTGCTCTGCAAGTCGCTAACCTGGATGGAAAGTCATTCCGCTCGTGAGTACGGCCGCAGTGTACGTAACAGTGCTACGTAGTACGTCGCCTGCTAGCTTGTGTAGCAGTTGCTTTACTGGAGAAAGTGTTAGTCTTTACCTACTGAAGGACTGAAATGAGTTGAATTAGAATATTTTATATGACTAATAGTTTATAATCTTAAAACAAGAAACTTGATTGCAAAATGAAAGCTAAAATCATGTTACAGGCATGATTATACTTATCCTTAGTCGGTAAGGCTTAGGGTTACATAGACTGGAGTATCAAATCGTCTAATTTATATACCAAACAGACCGGCTTCTCAAATCGTCCAGTCCTAAAATGTCCTGTGTCCCAAAATGACTAGGGGTCCACGATGACGACTGTTCAAAAATTACAAAAGTTCCTAACTGACCAGTAAATCGTCATGTTCTAAAATAGGTAGGTAGGTACATCATAAAATTACTTTCTCAACTACGAGACTTCCTCTAAGGAACATAGAAAGCTTATCTAACCTTAGGGCTCCGTACCCTCAGCTTCGAGCGGGGTGAACGACTGCGCGCCATAGCTTCAACCGCATCATTACGGCTCCAGCCACCACCGAGCGACTAGGGTCACCAAACGATTTGTGAGACAATTTATGATTAAAAATAATCATGCTTAAAAAAACGACTCTATGGGTAGAGGGTAAAATTCAATTAATGGGATTAATCTCAAAGATTGATGGAACCAAAGATTTTTTTATGTTAAGTAGTATAGTATGAAATCTTGATTGGGATATTTTCAAAGTAAAATGGGAATACCCTCGAGACAATAAAAAAATAATATAATATATAGTAAAATCGGTTCACAATCGGCGAAGAAATCGCGTAACATACACAAAATAAACCGATAAAAACCGAAATTAACTCAAGTGCGAGTCGGGGTTGCGTAGTACTGAGGGTTCCATATCACCACAAAAACTGTTAAAAGACAACATCACACCCAGGTGGTCACCCATCCAAGTACTAACCGCGCCCGACGTTGCTTCAGTTCGGTGATCGTACAAGAATAGGTGAACAGAAATTTGACACCGACTCGCACTTGGTCAATATTTATTATTTGTTGTTGTTATACTTTAGAGTGTGTACTATAATCTTGCCAAGTTTGCCAAGCTGTCTGAGCGTTGATAGGATTCTGCTTTTTGCACATTTTTTTAGTAGCTATCAAGCTATGTGGTGGTACGGAACCCTCAGTGTCCGAGCCCGACTCGCACTAGCCAGTTTTATTAAACTATCCGCAAAAAGGTATCAAATCCTTGGTTACCTAACTATCAGCGAGCGACACGGACGGCACTAGTTTTCCGTCTCTTTTCAATGGATTGCTACAAATTATTAATCGTATTTAGATTAGTGGAGCATGATTGTTTTAATCTCACAGAAGTCATAATAGCACAGCCATAGCTACAAAATGATTTATGAAGAATTATTCAAAATAGGTATAGCTTGATGCGCGCCGTTATATGCAGCTATTGGTGTCGATTCTGTCATACCACTCACTAAACTAAACCAATCTGACAGGACTAAAATTATCTGTCTCTCTTTTCATTTTAATATGTGAGAGAAGGATGGCAACAATTTTAGAGCTGTCAAATTTAGTTTAGTTTAGAGAATCGACTTCAGAATCGATGCCAATAGTAGATCTGTGATGCCAATGGCATGTACTATAACTGTCACAACTCTTGACAGCCGTGCTAATTTAAACAAAAAATTTATAAAAATCTGTGATTTATTCATTGGAGCATGTTTTCAGCGAAACGTGTTATCGGTAAAAAATGGTATCAGCAAATAATTTTTTCCTAAGTACTACCATCCAACGGTGAACCGTGCTATCAAGTGTGATTCAACGAATTGTACGGAAATCGCTATAAAGTGCCCACCATACATGTTTATTGTTTAGTTATGGTTTTTTCTGCTTACAATAAAATTAAAACAAAATTGATGCTGTGCAATATTTAATTGACTAACAAATTCATATAATTTCAAATTGACGAACATTTTACACAAATTGGTACAACTACACACATTGATACATATTTTACATTATTTCGGCAGTTTTGGGACATTACAATTAGTTTAAGTATTTTTTTATTACAATTTTAAACATGCATTGTAAAATCAGAAAAAAAAATTAATGCATAGGCCTATTTAATACATCTAAGCTAAATTGGTATGTGGTCATTTCATAAAATGCCTAAGCGATTAGGTTTAAGTTGTAAGGCTTTTCTAAAAGCTAATTGTTTACCGTACAAACTATAAACTTATCTTAAAAAAATTAAGTAACTATACATATTATTATTTACATCGAATTATATTTAAATAAAACATATAACGAAAAGATCAGTGCCCATTCAAGGTAAAGTTAATAAAAATAAAATATTGTAGTAGTAATAAATTCGATAAAGCATAGATTTTCACATAAAGAGGAAATAGTACCCAATCTTTTTAACAGGGTATTTGACTGTTTTACGAAACCATCTCAAATTGTGTATAATCTATCTATTTATATATATAAATAGGTATACTATTACCTATTTACCTTGGTCACGCCACAACTTGAGAACGACTTTACCGATTTCATTCATCTTTTTTTTCTAAGTTTTCTATTACTCTGTAGAAGGTTCTTGCGGAAAGAAAAATAAAGAAAATTGCGCAGAAAATTTCAGAAAACTCAACGACGATTTCAACTTTGCGCTTTTGACAGTTCTAAGACAGCACAACGTTTGTCGGGTCAGCTAGTATTATAATAAAGGAGTCTTATGATTGAATTATCATCATTTTCAGTATTTGTTTTTTAAATGGCGGATCAATATTCACTCCCTTTGACATTTATGGGGCCACGTGACTTCAGTGACGTCACAAGCAAGTAAACAAGTTCTGACTCGCCATACAATTGGTGCCTCTATTTACATGCATGTGACGTCATAAGGACATGCTACTACCACAGACTAGGTAAAGCTACTCTACGTAGTTCGACCTACATAAAGCGTTTGCAGTCAAGTCACGTGATCAATGGAACACATTTTTCAATATTTTTTTAAAATAATCATGTTTTAATTTAGGATTAGCATGTATCAAATTTTTTTAAACAGTCAAATGCCCTATTGAAAATAGGTTTGCACTTGCCCACTAATTCGCCAATGGATCAGCGAAACAGGCCTAAATCACATTGTTCTTATGTTCTACAAGTATTCAGCGTACTTTAAATATAAAGTCATGGCTAGATTAGATTTTAAGACAATAAAGATAATTATTTCCAGTATTTTCCAAAATTTACAATACAAAAACGAAAATTGTCGAGAAAAGCAGTCTTCTTATTTTATATTTTTATATACTTATGGCTACTTATTATGTAAGTATTATAAGGCTCCGTTCCGAATCAACGTCAACAGCGGTAATGTACCAACACGACAAAAAGAAAATGTATTTGTGATAACCAAAATAGGCTCTCTTTAGCGCTGTTAGCGAGATTCGGAACGGATCTCTAGATTATTTGTATTGGTGTTATACACGACACTAATGTACATTTATCGATCATAATAATTATAATTTTAAAGAAAATATTTTTCAAGACTTGGCGAGTTTCGGCACATTTATAGTTTATTTACAGGGGCCTGCAAACCTGCAATAGAAGAACGTATGAACGGAGACGGAATGAATCGATCCTATTGGTTGTTTTTTTCCTTCGCGCATAAGAATATCGCAAAAAGAGTCGGCCAACAGAATAAAAGATATTTATTTTCACTTTTAGATACGAAAAATTTGACACGCTTAGTTTTCAACGCCAAGTCTACTTATAGTGCTAACAGACGCTCGAACGCGGCTGACCTCAACCGCCGTCTGACCAATGGGAGAGAAAGAGAGGGAAATATGATATTCTCACTCTTTCTCACCCGTTGGTTGGACCTCGGTCCGTCAGCCGCGTTCGAGCGTCTGTTAGCACTATTAGATTTGTCTGTTCGTACTTACCCTTAAAAATGAATAGCGACCGGCATAAACCGGTCAACAAACAACAGAGATACCTATCTCTCGGAAAGAGGGCACCAACTTTCTACCAAAGCAACCTCTGGGGAGATCTAAACCAGAAAAATATGGATGCAATACTAATATCAAGATTGTTATCTCGAAGATTATACTACATAATCCAAGGCATTTTTGTCAAAGGTAAAAAAGGTAAAAAGGTAAAGCTAGACCATATTGAAGTAGACAAGGCTGAAGTTATCTGCAAAAAATTAGAGACCTTTAATTCTAGATTTTTATCTGAATTAACCCAATATTTTCGCATGAGCGTATACCCATCCACTGATGAAATATCAAGATTCAGCACCACTCAGAAGCTGAGGAATATCTGGCAGAGTTGAACTTAAAAGTAAAAGACAATTAGGAAATCCGAAACCTCAAAAATTCTATCAATATAGCCTGCAAAATACCAAAATTAATCTACCTGAATACTCTGGAAACCTCCTAGAATGGCAAGAACTTTGGGATTAAATAAACGCTCAAACAATCGCTTCAAACATTGACAACAGAAATCAAGCCAATGTAGATAAATTACTATGTTTAAAAGCATCACTCAAAGGCGAGGATAAAAAACTTATTGATGGTTTAGAAACGACTAACGAAAACTATGAAATTGCTATAAGAACACACTTAAGGAACTATATGGAAAAGAAAATCAGATAATTGACGCTCATTATGCGGCTTTGTATAATGTTAAAACTGCTGACACAACACCAATCATCATCATCATCATCACCTGAGATTAATAATAACAGAAAAATTCCCTTCTGAAGTGATATATGAGATGTAAATAGCTCTTAAAACAGATTTTGTGGAAGATATAAGAAAAAATAACTAGAAATCATCATATCTGCTAAGGAAGAAGCCAGCCATAAATCGAGAAAATACAGTCAAAGAAAGTTATACAACAGAAACACTACACGTAATACAAGAAAACAAAAGACCTGGAATACTATCAAATAGAGACTGATAAAAGACAATCTGAGAGGAATAATTATACATCACTATCATACAAAAATAGAATTAACACTCCAAATAAACGAACTCATGAAAACGAAAATGCTAGGAAAGACCAGAACTAGTGGGTCTGCTAAGGAAACTTATAACCACTCGTCAGGAAAACTGTTAAAACGTGAAGGAGTATGTAGAATCAATAATAAATACTACACATAAAATAAACGAAAAAAAAGCAGATGGGGACGTTGCTCTTAGCTGGTCTACCGGACATTTATCAGCCTATGATTATGGGTCTAGAGAACTCAGGAACGAAGATCACAGGCGACTATTTTAAAATGGAAAACTCCTTAAAAAAGTGAAAGACGTCGATCGAGCGACAGCGTAGAGTAACGACAGCGAAACTGCAAGTAACTTTAGAAACAGAAAGACTTAATTACGCTGTTATTGATGTTCAAAACTACAAAATAGCAATCAGAACACTTCTAAAAACAACAGTAATCAATCAAAGAGAGCGTTCATGGCTAGTTCAAGCACAACAAATTGCTCGAGCTGGTTTCATGACTCAGGTGTATCGGCATATTTTGTAATAGATGATAGCTTGCTCTAAGATTCGGTACATAAAGATGATGTGACAATTACAGCGGCGAATAACACAAACATTTTGTCTCTCAAGCGAAAAGAATGGCACAAAGTCACAGATGGACGTCAGAGCACGTCCATAGTCGTGAAAGAAACTTTGTATGTTCCTGAGGCAAATGCAAACCTTCTATCAGTGAGTGAGATTGTTAGGAAGGGCCATCGTGTAACATTTGATCAGAGCGGTGGAAGTATATTCAGCACAGACGGTGAAATGATTGCGACAGCATCGGAAGTAAATGGCATTTACAAACTTGATCAGCCAAAATCTTTAGCTTATGCAGCTGCAGATAACACACCACCACATTGTGGTACAGAAGATTATGTCATTTAAACAGAAAAAGGCTCTCATTATAAAAATAGATGTCAGTAGGAGTGGGCAGTAATATGATAAATAATGACCTGTGTGAAGCTTGTGTTATAGGAAAATACCCAAGAAGAGTAAAAGGAGATCTACAGAACCACTACAACTGATTCGCTCCGATTTATGTGGAAAATGGAACAGGAATCAATAGGAGGTAAATACTTTCTAACATTTATCGATGACTACATCCGATATTTATTCGTGTATCTTACCTAGCAAACATCAGGTCTATGATATACTCAAAGATTTTTAAAAATTTGGTGGGGATGTAGATAGAAAAAATGTCTAATATTCAAAATGACTATGGAAAGGAATACCAATGAAAAAATGAAAACTTTGTTTAAAATTTACGGTATTATTCACCAGTTTACAGTTACAGTGAGCTACACGTTATTCCAAAATGGTGTCGCAGAACGCATGAACCGGTCCATCGTCGAGAACGATGCGGCGATGAGATGAGGACGATGCTGGCGGACGCTAAACTGAGCAAGGAGTTCTGGGCAGGTGGCTACGGCGGCCTACCTACTAACCAGATCACCTACGCGGAGACTTTGGAATAAAACACCATACGCAGCATACACAGGTAAACAAACAGATATTTCTGACCTACGTGTATTTGGATGCGAGGTAATGGCTCAAATTCCAAAGGAAAGGAGAGAAGTGGGACGCCAGTCACAAAAACTACTGTTCATGGGTTACTCAGAAACTAGGAAAGCTTACAGATTGATAAATCCTCTGACTAAAAATATTACTTTTAGCAGAGATGTAATATTCTTTGAAACAGCGAAAGAAACTACAAAGTCCGGTATAACCGAGACGAAAGAAAGTGCCAAGCAGAGTTATATAAACCTAAATACTGAAGAATTTGAAAAATAATCTCAGATCGATTCTGATGACTCAAATGATGTTTACGAAACGAAACGAAGACGTATGTCATGAAACTAGCATCCATGAAAATCTAAGTGATAACTTACATGACAAAAAGAGCTAGGAGAAGACAGATAATGATGTTGTTAACACTACAATTTTAGGAAGAAACAAGGAAAGGAGATAGAAGACCAGTTGTAAGATACCAGTTTACCTACATGTCGGTGAAGAATGAAAATATAGATGAACCACTAACCGTAAATGAAGCAATGTCTAGCTCTAATACTTGAGATTGGCAAGATGCAATGACAACTGAAATCAATGCATTGAAGAACAAGGAAGGGCCACCAGATACAAAGCCCAAATGGTGGTGGTCAAGGCTGCAGACAACGGCATGGCATCGACTACCAGGAAACATTCTCTCCGGTGGTCAAATATGCATCGCTTCGTTCCCTGCTACGGGACCACATGGACGTCACTACTGCATACCTGAATGAGGACATCTATGTGACTCCTCCAGACACTACAGACGAGGAGCTAAAAAGAGGTAAGGTTTGGCTTCTAAAGAAATCGATTTATGGTCTTAAACAAAGTGGTAGATGAGTGGTAAGTCTGACACGTTTCTGTATTTTTATTGTGTTTATGTTATTATTATCATTTATTATCATATCTTTGCCGATTGTAAGCCGATTTTAATTATTCTTTTTTTAATTACTAAGTTCTCTTACCGATCTCTATTATTCTTTATTTTATTGTGATGTATGTGTTATTGTACTTCTAAGGGTTGCAAATTAGGTGACTTTGTAAGAATGAATTAATTATGTTTTAGACAATAAATGCACTTGTTCGTTAAAAAATATGTACCTCATTAATGTGCCCAAATTCTTGTATATAATTTTGGGTAGCAACGTCGATGAACTTTCACCTGAGTTGTTGTGCCTCATGTGTTGCTCTACTTATGGATAGCAGCGTATTGCACAATTGTGTTATTTGACTAAGCAGCGTAGTAACTAGGTAAAGCATAACCATAAATCATTCGCAGAAAGAAGAGTTAATGGTAGGAGAGCAAACTTAGCCAATTTTATAAGACCTCCTTCTTCCCTTGCGCGTAATATTGGGCGGCAACATCGAAGAGCTCTCTTCTAAGTTGCTGAGCCTGAGATCTTAGTTGTTGCTCGCGCTCGCGGATAGCTGCGTATTGCGCCTCGCGTTTTTCCGTGTGTTGCTCGACTAGCCAGCGTAGGTAGAGCTCTGGAAATTAAGAAAATGAAGTTGTTTCATGGATTTAGGATTACTGGGTTCAAGTCAAAAGTATGGGGCAAAAGAGTTTGATTTGTTACAAATAACAGGTTAAGAGAAAAATACAATTAAATGTTATGTGTACTGAAGAAAATGATTAAATGGGATACAAAGTACTGAGATATAGTTTTTGACGTGATAACGTCTTATAAAACGATGAACGCCGGCTGCACGCACGAAAAATTGTCACGTTCCGCCTGAGCCGCGCGTGCAAGCGAGAGCGCGGAACAAGCGATAGAGGTGCACGATCGGCCTTAGCGTTATCACGTAAAATTATCGTCCGTGAACCGACTTTACAGACAACCCTTTTTTTTGGTCAGATTAGGAAGGGATGCTGTCCCTTTCTCGCAAACTGAGTGTCAGTTTGGAGTTTGTATGGCGTAAGTGCAAGTGACGTCTTTATCGATATAATTTTTTATCACGAATTAGTCCGCGTTTGACCACTAACTCGCCTGTTGGTAAGCAATGTGGTCGAATATGAAGCACGCAGACTTAGAAGATACCTATTCATTCTGGCCTTGAAAGGGCCTAGAATACGTCATTTGTAGGTATACTACGCTCTCTGTCTAGCAAGACATTAAAATGCTTTTGTTCGTTAATTTTTAACACACTAATTCTGTTTTCAGCGATCGGTTCCATTTACGGTCAGCTATAAAGACAATAAAAAAAACTGTCCAGTAGCCTATTAGGTGAGGACCGATAATTAACAGTATAGTTATGGAGCGGAGTCTTGGATGTTTAGGGCTTTAGACCGGGCACAAACATTCGAAATATATCATACACACATGAATGTTGCTAAGTCGAGTTTTGTTCTCTAGAACACACAAATCACACTGTGCTTGTATTTTTATTTAAATGCACGTGGTTGGCCATGGAGACCATATCAATATAACTTTACCTTTTTATTTTGAATCATCATTATCAGCCTCATTTGTTCCCACTGCTGGGACACAAGCCTTCTCTCAGAGAGTACTGCTGGCATCCACCATGCTGGCCCAGTGCATGTTGGTGAATGTCATCGTGGTTTCCTCACGATGTTTTCGTTTACCGTTTATGAGGGATGGCATTGAAACTGCACATAATTTATTTAGGTACTAAATAAGTCATTTGGTGCAGGGCCGAGTGGCAGGTGCCGTCAGATTGTAAGGCGAAATAGCTACCGCCCGGCCACCATCGCTCGATTACTCTTATCTCATCTAATCATTCTTATTTTAAGTGTTATTTAGAAATTTGGACTAATTGAAATGACCATGAAAAGCTTGTCTGTCTATACACGCTAGAAGCAACTAACCTTCCCAGATGACGTAGCTCATAGGCGCCACTGAGGGCCAGATGACGCTGGGAGTTGGTTCATACAGCGGGTTGATGTACATAGTCAACTCATCTGGTTGATTTAGCCACGACCACAGGCTGGTTGTCCGATCGTAAACACCTCTGGATTCACGCTCTTGTTCACTATCACATAGGAATGTACCTGGAAGCAAACATATCATAATTGGTAACTATTAAAAGATGTATTGACATTAAGGAATTGTCGGGGAAGATCTGGCAAGAGTGGTTCGGGATAGAGCGGACTGGCGTAGAAGCTTAGGCTTATAGTTTCAATCAATCAATCAATAGTTTATTTAATAATCTTAACCTATTACTTACAAGCATTTTGGTAAACTCTTAGATAACTTATAAACACTAGTTATGTAGGTAAACAGACATTTGATAAAAGCATAGGTACCTACATTCACGAAAGATATTTATGTTGTTGCAACCACCAGCCACGTTGAGTGGGTGGAAACGAGGCGTTTATATTAACGAAGAGATGTATTTGTCGAAGCGTGTATATGAGATTTATTTATTTATTGTAATGCTTTATTGCACTTTTATAACACACAATACCATATCAAAAGTTATCAGGCCTTCCGATGCTGATTGGTTAAGCATTTTCACACCATTTTTACTTACTAAGCAGGCCATACTTGACAATACTAGTTATCAGACCTTCCAACGCTCTGATTGGTTAAGCATCTTCACTGACTTTTCACACCATTCTTACTCACTAAGCAGGTCATACTTTACAATACCAGTTATCAGACATTCCAACGCTCTGATTGGTTAAGCCTCTTCACTGACTTTTCACATCATTCTTACTCACTAAGCAGGCCATACTTTACAAGACCAATTATCAGACCTTCCAATGCTCTAATTAGTTAAGCCTCTTCACTGACTTTTCACACCATTCTTACTCACTAAGCAGGGGCCTTATTATGATTCTTTGATCGGGATTGAGATTGCATGCCGTCCCGTTCGTATCTATTTACTCGCACCACGTGCGTAAGTGAGATGGCACGCGATCGCGATCAGGATCCGAATCATCCATAATAAGGCATCAGGTCATAGTTTACAATACCAGTTATCAGACATTCCAACGCTCTGATTGGTTAAGCCTCTTCACTGACTTTTCACGCCTTTCTTACTCACTAAGCAGGCCATACTTTCTCTCTCTCATACTAACCAAATTGACTAGCATAGGAGTGCTCAAACAGGGTGATGAGGAAAGCCTGTTTGTACTGGAAGCTGCACGGGAACTGCTCCAGGAACTGCCGCACGCAGTCCAGGAACAGAGTGAAGGTGGGAGCGGCGCGGGCCGCGGGAGGAGCGTGCGGGCCGCGGACATGTCGCGACCCGAACGGGTGACCCGCTTGCAGCCATTCGCGCTCTATTAGCGCTTGTAACCTGCAATTTTTGACCAAAATTATTTTTTTATGATTTCGTACACAAAGCGTGTAAACGGGACCCTATTTCTAAGCCTACGCTGTCTGTCTGTCTGTCTGGCCATCCTACCTTTTAACGGCTGTATCTTTCAAACCGTAATAGATAGTTGAAATTTTCACAAACTATGTAACGTTACGGCGACTTAACTTAAAAATAATAATAAAGTCAATAAGCAAAAACTAAAGGGGGCTTGTCCCCATACAACACAGGTTTTTAAAAGTATTTTTATATTTGCAGCCATGTAACAAGCTTTGCTTAGTTTGGGGTCAGATGACCGTGTGTGCAAAAATGTCCCGAATATTTATAGGTACGTACCCTCGTATCGTCCGGCAGTCTGGGTTCAGTATGATCTGTACAAGCGAACAGATAAGCAGCGTGGCGTCTTCTCCTCTCGTGCCGTGTATGAGGACTGGCTCCGCTTTCTGCAACAAAAAAACAACATCAAGTGAACAAGCATTGATAATTTAACAGACGGAGAACTTAAGTTTTTTTTTTTCATGTAGCTTAAAAATTAAGAATACATTAAAAAGTCTAAAAGTAAAAACGAAAGAGGGTCCCCATACAACAAACGTATATTTTTACGTATTTTTGTGTTAGCTTTAATGGAAAAACGGTCATACGTACAAGCGTCAAATTTGGCACGATTATAGTAGGTCATCATCATCATCATCATTTCAGCCGTAGGACGTCCACTGCTGGACATAGGCCTCCCCCATCGATCTCCAAAAGGGCCGGTTGGAAGCGGCCTGCATCCAGCGTTTCCCTGCGGTCTCTTTTAGGTCGTCTGTCCATCTTGTGGGTGGACGTCCTACGCTGCGCTTACCAGTCCGTGGTCTCCATTCCAGAACCTTTCGGCCCCATCGGCCATCTGTTCTGCGTGATATGTGCCCTGCCCACTGCCATTTCAACTTACTAATCCGGTGGGCTATGTCGGTGACTTTCGTTCGTCTACGGATCTCCTCATTTCGGATTCGATCTCGTAGAGAAACCCCGAGCATAGCCCTCTCCATAGCTCGTTGTGCGACTTTGAGCTTGCTTATGAGGCCCATAGTGAGAGACCACGTTTCAGTGCCGTATGTCATCACTGGTAACACACACTGGTCGAAGACTTTCGTCTTAAGGCACTGAGGTATTTTGGACGAGAAGACGTTGCGTAGTTTACCGAACGCTGCCCAGCCGAGTTGGATTATAGTAGCTACACGCTTTAAAATATAACAACAAATAATAAATAATGGCCAAGTGCGAGTCAGTGACAAGTTTCTTTTCATTACCAAGTTATAACTGGTAATTTCGTTATTGAATTTTGTGGTGGTACGGTAACGGAACCCTCAGTGCGCGAGCCCGACTCGCACTTGGCCGGTTTATTTTATAATAATTGATAAGACTTTCGTTTGACCGCCATCCCGCCTGATGTTAAGCGATGATCGGTCTATAATAGAGCACGCTTGCCTCGAAGAAAGTTCACTCGCGATTTGAAGACACTCAGATTGTAACTATCGGGGAACACCTATTCAGGCAACGCATTCCACAGACTAGCAGGTTCACTCGTGATTTAAGGCCATCCAGATTGTAACTATCGGGGAACACCTATTCAGGCAGCGCATTCCACAGACTAGCAGGTTCACTCGTGATTTAAGGCCATCCAGATTGTAACTATCGGGGAACACCTATTCAGGCAGCGCATTCCACAGACTAGCAAGTTCACTCGTGATTTGAAGACACCCAGATTGTAACTATCGGGGAACACCCATTCAGGCAGCGCATTCCACAGATTAACAGGTTCACTCGTGATTTGAAGACACCCAGATTGTAACTATCGGGGAACACCCATTCAGGCAGCGCATTCCACAGACTAACAGGTTCACTCGTGATTTGAAGACACCCAGATTGTAACTATCGGGGAACACCTATTCAGGCAGCACATTCCACAGACTAGCAGTTCAGATTCTTACTTGGTGGATGTGCTGCGCGATGCAGCACGCGGTGTGGAGAGAGTTGCGTACGTTCTCCGGCCAGCCGCATGACTCCAGCCGCGACACCCACTTGTCGCACGATATCTCGCGGTCCACGCACGCTGGAACCAACCAACATTAATGTAAACATGCAACCAAATTTAATGAAACTTCTTAGTCTAGAACACCGCCGCTAAGTAACGAGCCTGTCAATTTTCTACAGGATTCATTTTGGAGAATGTGAATCAGAGCTGCATGACCTTATCCTACCATCCTTTTTCTACTACAGGACAAGTAGAAAAACGGCCCACTACCACTCATAGAATGGTATCGATTCTGATGCATTCTAAACTAAATTTGACAGCTCTAAAATTGTTGTCATCCTTCTCTCACATATTAAAATGAAAAGAGAGGCAGATAATTTTAGTCCTGTCAGATTGGTTTAGTTTAGTGAGTGGTATGACAGAATAGACGCCATTGTGGATTTTCCTTGGATACGCACCAAACGTTTCGAATCTACATTTCTATTCCGTACAGCCAAGGAATGGAACAACCTGCCAGCTCCCTTGTTTCCTGAGAGATATAATCCGGGCCTTTTCAAGGCCAGAGTGAATAGGTATCTTCTAAGTCTGCGTCCTTCATCTTCGACCACATCGTCGTTCCAACAGGCGAGTTGGTGGTCAAAAGCAGACTTATTCGCGATTGAAAATAATAGAAAATGTCGCTAAAATACCCTCAAGCATGGTGTACACGGGTAGAGATACGGTAGAGTGAACATACTAATCTACCAATTCCGAGTACTCTACTAGTTTTAGTGGAGTATATTTACACGTAAAAGATAATGCAACGTACAAGTCGGTGACAAATTTCTATTCACCAAGTTAAGCAACGTCGGGCACGGTCAGTATTTGGATGGGTGACCGCCTGGGCGTGATGTTGTCTTTTTGCACTACTTTTTGTATTTTATGGTGGTACAGAACCCGCAGTGCGCGAACCCTACTCGCACTTGGTCGGTTTATTTAATTACTTTTTCATGTTATGACATCACGCGTTGATTGCAAGGAATTTCATGTGATATTCAGAATATGGGCCCAGATCATCCTATACTAAGTTTTCCGATTAGTTCAATTACTTTTTTAGATATTCACTATGTTAACTATGCACTATAAAGTGGAGTAACCATACTTCACGAGTGTAATAAGAGATATGCAAAAATATATTTTCTACTTTCTTATTTTTATCTATATTTTAGCAGAAACAACAGTAGGCACCTTCAATAAGTTTGGAGTAACTCTCTAAAAGTTGCTGCTGGTTGTCAACCTCGTCCATAGATCTGTTGCATATCTTCCACTGGGAGTAGTTTGCACTACTTTCTGTCCCTCCACCTGGAATCGACATTTTAATAATTTAGGGGTTTTTTTTTAAATCTGTTCAGGCTTCCTTAGAAATAAGAAATTAATAGACTACAGGAATTTAATGCCAATTAATAATTATTTGAGCAAATTTTGGAGAAAAATCATAAAAAATAAAGAAATAAATATTGCTGGCGTAATAACCATCCAGAAGCCATCCCACATGTCATCAAAAGAAGCAAAGACACCCCCACCCCTACCCCTACTTGAATGGTCCCCCAATTGAACTCCTACCAACCACGTTGTCAGCTCAAATCAAAGCTTTGCACCTACGTGAAACAGTGACTAATCTATGCGATCTACGTCTGTAGAAAGAGATACATAATATGCGACTTCAAGATACCCAGATTTTAACTATCGGAGAACACATTCAAGCAGCGCATTCCACAGACTATAGTCACCGCGTTACCAACTGAGTTGTGCGGCCATAAATCATTATCTGCCTACCTCACTCGCACTTACAGATTTTAATCTGTCTATCTCGCTCGCACTTGCAGGTCTTATGGTATGGCGTTTATTGCTCGACGACTCAGATGATAATGCGTTTACTATAGCAGTTCGCACAATAAAGTGGAATCGAAGCGCTTCATACGAGTCTAAATAATAATCATGAATATAATGGTGGCTTCTTTTTAGATCCGATTTGATTTAATATGGTGTGATCGAAAATAATAACACGTCTAGCTTGAAATGATAAGTACCTTTACTCTGCTGCTGTGATATGGCGTTGGAGCTCCTGAGATCATATATGACGCCTTTAGTGCCGACCGCGACCACCGTGTTGAGGATTGCTTCGTCGGGACGACAGCGCCGGTGCTTCGGCCCGTATAGCGGCTGTCCCGCGCGGATTAGCACTGCCTGGAGACAACGTAGCATACAATGAAAATTGGGAGCCACAAGTTTTTTTTTTCTTCGGTTGAGTTTTAGACTTTGGCAACAACTCAGCAACATGGAATGGGAACTGGCTCTCAAATGAGGCTGCTGGAACTCTCTGCACATCTACATACACTAAACACAACATAGCTATTTTAAATCTAATTGCTTATATCTGTATGGACCCGGGTATGTCCTAAAACTGCGACCAGAACCACCGGAGGATGGGCAGCAGCACCCTATTAGTACACGGTGAACGTACTGCGATCCCCAAGCCGCCTGCCAAGCGTGGGGATCATGGCAACACCCCTCTCCAACCTTTGTCCAGCAGTGGACGTTTAATGGCTGCTGATGTGATGTGCTTATATCTGTCTGAGCTGGGCTGAAACATCGTTTTGGGCCATTGTGAAAATAATTGTGTACTTTCATTTTATTATTTTCTTAAATAATTATATAATCATTAATTTTCTATCGAGTTTGGGTAAGTGATATAACGTGGAGACACATGTCTTTTTCTGTTGTTACCATAACTCCATAGAAGCCTCTTATAAAGTCTCCACTACTTTACTAGAGGACCTGACCGTGACCTCTAGTATATAATCTTTGCCGTGACTTACTATGCTTGACTCTGACTATGACTTGTTAGATGTAAATAAAACTTGAAATCCATCAATACTTAATACTAGCAAATGCAAAAAATATATATACAAAATGGACCGTGTCATTTGAATGTATGTATATGGCTTCTCTATAAGACAAGGAAAATTAACAGCTAATAACTTGTTTATAGGTAAATAGGTATGTTAGTGGTTACTTTGCGAATACATAGATAATGATGAATCAAGTTGACTAAATTAGGTACATATTGTAAACACAATGGTAAATAAACACATTGACTCATTCAAATGCTAAACCACATTTTAGATCAACCAGAAGACTTTGTTACCACTGGAATTTATCTTTGTCATCCGGTTTAAACTATGATATCTACTAAAACCAGCTTAATGTTTGAGCCCCTTACAGTGAAATTCGGCGAACGGCTCTCAAATTAAGGTGGATTATACTGAAATACTTTTACTTTCTTCAAGGACACCGGAAAAAGTAAAGATATTCTCAAAATTTCGTAAAGTTCCTCTTAAGCAATGATGCGGTCTGTGAGGGAGCACGCTTGCCTAGAAGAAACTGATTCAGTCGCGACTTGAAGACATCCAGATTGTAACTATCGGGGAATACCCATTCAGACAGCACACTCAACAGTCTAGTAGTTTTCACAATAAAAGTGGAATCAAAGCGCTTCGTACAGGTTTTCGAAATATTAACCATGAAACTCTCTGCTTCGTGCTCGCCCTGGCCATTAGATCTTGCAGGTCCAATGCAAGCACATTCTCTGAAATGTATATGATAAAAAATCGATAGACTAGCAAGTTTTCGCCAATGTTCAAGGCTGTCTAAACTAGGGATTCAATGGTGATAAGCTGCTTGGCATGGTTCTCTATGGATGATCCATCCCAAAAGTTCGAGCATTTGACCACTAGACCAAACTTGTACTTGGTACAATGTAAGCAACTGTTCCGATGTGAAGTACCGTCGCACCTTCTGTAGGGTACCCACATACTTGCACAGTTTTAAATGGATACTAGAATTAAAATTAGGTTAAAATCGAGTTCCAATATTTTTATAAGTTACAAGTTAAGCTAAGAAAATATAAACAAAACAAATAAATAAAATTTTAACCACCGATAATCTTTAAACGTCTGAACAGATTTTCTTGAATCATAGCTAAGAACACTTTTCATAACATCACCTTACAAACAAAAAAAAACTAAATCAAAATCGGTTCTGCAGTTTGAGAGCTACAATGCCACAGACAGATGCACAGACACAGATACATATATGTTAAACTTATAACACCCCTCTGTTTACATCGGGAGTTAAAGAGTTATAACTTAACTTACCCCATTGCTATGCCTATAGGACAGTACAGGGAACCTCCCACCCTGCCTAAAAGATGCAGCAGCAGCGAGAGTCTCATCATCTATACTCTTAGGTACTACCACAGCTTTCCCATAGCTCGGGCACACTGTGTAGTTCTGGTTTACTCTAGAGACACGCCATTCTTCAGTCGCCAGTACCTTTGTAAATTCACCTTCTATGCTGGAACAGAAAATTTATGAAAATTGAAGCTTGTTAGAATGGCATTGAGTTTAAAACGTTTTTGTAAAATCAATGGTAATGGTATTGATTTTCTAACATTTAAAATTTTCAGTGCAAGCATAGATTAGCAGAAGCATAGACTTGTTCCCCCATCACCTTTTCATTACCGGACATTCAGACGAACGGCAAGGCGTCACCCTTACTTAGTCGAAATTCCATTTATTCACACCAAGCGTTTTGACTCCTCTTCCTTAATTAGAACAGCAAAACAATGGAACGCCTTGCCCCTGCCTGTGTTTCCGCAGCATTACAATCTTGGAGTGTTCAAGTCTAGGGTTAATAGGTTATTACTGGGCAAACGTGCTCCATCTTCGACCGCATCATCGCTTTCCATCAGGCGAGATCGCGGTCATACGTTAGCCTAGGCCGATGTAAAAAAAATAAAAATAAGATTAAAATAAAAATGTCCAGTTCAAAAATTCACAAAAAAAAGTGCTCAATGTACATAAATAAAATTATATCATACTAGCTGTTACTTGCAACTTCGCACGCGTAAACTTTCAACGCCCCTTGTCCCCTCTTAATTAGGACCTTTCGCAAAATCCTTTCTTTGTGGATATCTACGCTCCATAAGGAATCTACCTCCCCTAAGAACCTCTTGATTCTGTCTAAATAATGTTTTACTTACAGGTCCAAGTGCATCCAAAAGCATCACAGCGTACAAGTAGCCATAGAAAAGTTAATATTTCCTCGTTGGTTCAAAATTGCTCCACCGTGTTTCGACGATTCTTAACTCTAGTAGATGAGGTACTATTATGAACCTAGCGTAAAACTACAGAATTGCCTTTCCTTTTCCATAGCTGCTTGTACACCAAAACCTTACAGTTGGCCCGGGGCCTTAGAATATGACATTCCACTTACCTATACAAGATGTAGCCATTCTCTACAATAGGAGTCATGTGTCTATAAAAAAATGGGTAGAAGAGGCTCGGGTCTTGTAGACTGGATAGATTCTCCAGAGTCTGAGCAACTAGATTTAGTTCGTTTGTTGTGGCAATATCAAGCTGAAAAATTCTCAAGTCTTTGCATTTGAGGAATAGGGAACCTCCTTGCATGACTCCGCTGCTTGGTTTGTTTTCTTTCTTCTCTATACTATCGATATTTTTGTGTAAAAGCTGTAAATAGGACGTTACTTTATTTACTGTTTTGATTAAGCTTACCTTAAATTACATGATATTTACGTGTATTATGCACACAATAAGAAACTAATTTTTTGTTGGGCGTAATTAAGAGTATAATAATGAAAACAAACCCATAATTCGTTGACTCCTTCTTTTCGTGAACTCAAAATGAGGTGATGTCCAGTAATACAAAGAGTGCCGTCTACATTTTCCTGGTGAGGATATTTTAAAATCACACCGTCTAATTTATTTATAAGGAGAAGCTCAATAAATTCCATTATCACAAGAAAAATACTTTTGTAGAATAAAATAAAATAAATCCAAAATAATTCAAATCTAATTCAATCCTCTCCTCCTCTCTTGTCCTCTTCTTACTTGACAATTCTCACCGATGACCGAATTGTCAAAGTCAATTTTTTTCAAAAAAAATAATTGGCAGAATTGTCAAAGTCACTGTGATATTTAATATGCATTTTTTTTTGCAGAGTGCTAACAGACGCTCGAACGCGGCTGACCCATTGATAGTTCAATAAAGGGCTGACCTCAACCACCGTCTGACCAATGGGAGAGAAAGAGAAGGAAACAGCTATTCTGACTCTTTCTCTCCCGTTGGTTGGACAGCGGTCCGTCAGCCGGGTTCGAGCGTCTGTTAGTAGGGGATCTAGAATTCAGTGGAATTCAGAGAATTTAGCAAAGAAATTGGATTTTGGATAGGAAAATAGCAACAGAATTAATATGAGTCGGTTTTCTTTTGGCGCCAATGTGATAAAAACATGTCGGCTTGTTGTATTATTTTCCTATACTTGAGTATTTTTGAGTGTTAATGTTTAATAATGGTGGATTATTATTTATTAAGTATTCGTGAACGTGCTCGAGTGTAGGAACGTTTGACATGATCGTGACAGACAGAGATTCGCTTGACTCTGACTGTGACTACGACTATACTAAATAAAGACATGGTCAAAAGACCTCTTGCAGCCAGACCAAAAACCCAAACAAAAAAAACGATTTTGACATGATACGTTGAACTTTCGTACAAGATTTTGACAACAATATAAGAGAAGGAAAGGTATACATAGAAATCGATGTGATAGACCGTAACAACACTTATTTTCTTTGCTTCATACGAAAGCTGTTATTAGAAAGAGATATCTTTATACAAAGAAAAGAAATGCAGCATTTATCATCCAATCACGAATCGTAAGGGTTCAACCCCCTACCAACCGCCGCTAGTCTGCGACGTCAGCGACCTCTGCCCGAAATTTGAGAAACTAATTTCTAAATGTATGCGATGGCGATGTGTGGATTTTTGTGTTCATTTTCTTTCACTCATTCTACACTTCTACAGTCGGCTACTAATTAAAACAATATTGAATACAATACAATAAATCGATACCAGATCAAGTGATATCAATACAGTGTCGTGTCGTGCTGTGCAAGAAATAAACGTGCGGTGAGTCTAGAAGGTACCCGTCTTGTATGTTTTATGATTCTAATGAAAGTAGGTAGGCATATAGCTGGCAGGGTGGCAGAGCTGGGGTAATGACCGGTTCTTTCAATATTTAGATGCCTATTGTTAGTAGATAACTGTAGACAACCGCTGACGTTACTCCTATCCAACTGCTATCACGTTTTCTTACATCACAAAGAGGCCAGGCTATAAATATCAAATATTTATTCTGTCGCAGGTGATGGAGGAGAACCCTGATCCTAATATGGAGACCGACGTGTCTTCGACCACAGACGACGTGCCGGAGACACCACAGGTGACCGATTCCCATGGAGACATAGAAATGGTCATAGTGGTTGAGGAGCTCAAAGAAGAAGATGAGACCTCAATAGACATTGGCTGCAAGAGAGCCACCCCATCAACAAGCACTGAGACATCCCCTCAGAAACAACCAACACCTCAAAAAGTCATACAACCTTACAATGAAAATGACATCTCTAAAAGAATGTCAATTAATTTTAGTGAGTCTCAAAAGGGCAAAATCTCTAAGATTTCTGTGGAAACAAGTCCTGTGAAACAACAGCCTGTATCTTCCGATTCATTAATAAAATCAGAGACAACAATATCTCCAGGGAAAAATATAGAAAAAACCATTGATAAAAATTCTTTAAATAGTATAGAAAAGACTGTTGAAAAAAGTCCAGTAAAATGTATAGAAAACACAGTTGATACAAGCTCCATCAAAATTTTACAAATTCAGAAAGCTAAATCACCATTCAAAGATGTAAAATTGGTTTCAAAGACTCCAATTAAACTCACAAGGGTTCAAGAGAATCCTCTTAATGACAGTTCACTAGAAAAATCTCCTAACAAGCTCCAAGAAAAGTCCAGTAAAGCAGCCAGTGTGATAACAATATCTCACACGGAAATAAAGTTGCCAGAACAATCTACCAAAACTGTAACTTTAACAGAGGACTTGAACAATCAAGAAAAAGTCTCCAAAAGTTCACCAAATAAAACATCAAGTTCGAAAGAAAACTCAGTAAATGATGTAAAATTATTGGACATATCTGTGAAACAAAACCAACCAACTAGTATGGATGTGGACTTGATAGAAAATACAAATAAAGAAACAATTACGAAAAATCAGTCTTGTTTAGAAGAAAATATAGTTCAAGGATCACCTACAAAACTGTCTAACAAAAAGCAAAATGAGGTTTCTGTATCAGAGAGCTCCAACATTAATAAGACTCTTGACTCCGATAATATATCAGAAGAGTCCAAGACAGTCAATGGAGTTGACAAGACTGACGTCTCCATACTAATGGATGAATCACTCCCTGAGCTAAATGACTCTCAAGCTTCCATAGATACTGAGAGCCACAATAGAAGCATCAGCCGTGAGCTGAAATCACTTATTAAGTCAGCAAAAGAGTCGAAGATTATAAATGAGTGTACACAATTGAAAAGCAAGATGAGAAAATCTAGATCCCATATAGACTTAAACACAAGTCTGAGTGCTCCGGAGCCAGATAAAATAGTAAATAGACGAAGCAGCAACCATTCTCAAGTTAGCGATAGTAGTGTGAAATCAGAAAATGCCTTGAAAAGATCAATGAGGTCTCAAAACCCCGAATTTGCTAACAAATGCAAGCAGTTCCTGAATTCTTTAACCTCTAAAGTCACGAAGGATTCCGATGAGGCCATGTCAGAAGATGAAACAAACAATTCTGCACAAAAATCAGATATGAGACTGAAACATGACTCGGCACCTACTAACCCGAAAAAGAAAAAAGTTTCTGATCAGCCAGTAAGTATGCATTCAAACTTTTTGCTCCATGTCATATGCAATACAAGATGGCTGCCATTCATAACTGTCACAAATCATAATAAATATGTAATAAAATTAATGAGTAACTTTCTAAGTATTTTTAAAATGTTTGTATCACAGGTTTTAGAAGACAAGGGGTTAAGAAAGAAGTTCCGTTCCGATGGTTATTGCTGGAGGTGTCATTGGACAATCGAGCAAGAAGATAATGATAAGGCACACCCTCCCTTGCTGTGTACTGTGTGCCCGCGATCATTTCACTATAAATGCCTGTCCGCCAATGAACGTAAGACGTCTTCAGAGACGAACTGGGTGTGCCCAGACTGCTTACAAGTCTTGCATGCTGAAGGATCTGACACCAGGTAAAAATTGACACACTAATGAATGTTAGTTTGTGTTTGTTTGTTTCAAGCTAACAAGACCGGTTCATACCATGACCGTAACAGTATTGGGCCATATAAATTGATACACAAAATATGATATATGATTGTGTGACAGTGGACACACAGTGGTAAAGTGTGGTTCCACAAATACATGGCTTTACAGCATTGTTGAAATGGTTTTAGTCAGCCTTTCTTGTTTTTGCTTATTGCGGTGGTATGTTCATAGTATGATCTGGGGCCTTACGGACAACTGCTATTACAGGCACGTAATCCGCTCAGTTGGAAAATCACGCGACCGCAAACCGTATCTGGGCGCGATAAGGTTTGCGGTCGCGTGATTTTCCAACTGAGTGGATTAGGTGCCTATAATAGCAGTTGTCCGTAAGGCCCCTGGTGTAGTGGGCAGGCTTAATGTGGTGTGAAGGTACTGGATACCCTGTATAATTATCTTGGTAAAATGATTCCAATAAAATAGCAGTTGTATTGTACATACACACAGCTCTTGTATTCTTGAAGCACTTTGATTGTAATTATATTACATACATATTTACTGTCACCTATGACTGTATGTATAGACGTCCATATAACTTTCAACCCCTTTTTGACCGTCTCAATTCATCCCTGTCGTAAAAATACTGTATATACACAGCTGTACACACAGCTTGTATTCTTGACACATTTTGTTTGTATTTATAATAATATAATAACTAACGGGTGCGAGTCGGGTGACAAATTTTTGTTAAGCATCGTCGGTTCGGTTGTTATTTGGATGGGTGACCGCCTGGGCGTCATCATTTTGCACAACTTTTTGTATTTTGTGGTGGTACGGAACCCTCAGTGCGCGAACCCCACCCCCTCCCTCTCCCTTGGTCGATTTATATAATATTAAAATGTAAATTATTTGTGTAGGGTGTCTGTCTGTTTGTTCTCATTCAACTCCCTATTTATTGGTGGGTGGATTAGAAAGAGATTTGTATATAGATTAACACAAAATTTTAACCGAAAAATGTGTTTTCTCACACAATAGACACCAATTCAGTTTCTGTCACACTCGTTTACATACACATGCAAATGAAAGAGACAGAAAACTTGCAGTGGTCGAAATAAAGGCTTTAGTCTAATGCTCTAAAATTGTATTTTGCTCACATGAAAAATGTTCACTTTCAGGTCACCAGCAATGAAGAAGACGTCTCTGGGAATGCTGTGCGACCTGCTCAAGTATGCACTGGAACGCATGATGGATACCAATGGGGTAATTTAATCTCCCTACTTTGCGAATTACCAAATGTCCCTGTAGGCTACACCGTCCATATCTTTTTGGCATATGTAACCTATACTTATTGAGTTAAACTTGTTGCCTCCGCCGCATTTCACCCAAATGCTTGTAGTTATTGAGCAATAATGTTCGCCTGATTTGGCTAATACAGTAGTCTCTAATCTGGCACTATTAAATACTATAGGAGGTGCCGGATTATTGGAATATTCAGATTACTGGATTATACAAGGTTATAAGGAAAGGGTATACTAAGCCGAAAGGGGTTTGTTGTACTCATCATAATGACCAACTTTTACTATGGGACCAAACCAGAAATCGCGAAAAAAATATCACTTATATTTTGTAGAGTGTCAATGATTATTTTAATGCTCTGTTTTAAACTATCACGGTTCACTAAAGTTATATGATTATTTACGGGATATTTACCGTGGTAAGGTTGTGGAATGACCTCCCGATATTTCGGCGCAGATATTAAAAACTAAAAAAAAAATGCTTCATCTGCATGCTAGATTTGGGTCACACAATGTTATAATTATGATGATAATTCGAAAATACTACAGTATACAGGCGAAGTCGCGGAACATTAAATAATTTAGATAAGTAGCTTGAATAAAAGTAACTGTAAATTTTAAATAATTCATTATCTTAAGGGGTACTACCTCTTGGGATTCAAGTCATCAAATTAGTAAAATCTCAAGCCGCCGGTTCTTAATAAAACTACAATAGGAAGTCGTCTACAAGACCTAATTCAACAATATGACGCCGCCAGCAAAAGATACTTTCACCGCGCGAGCGTTAGTCGACATACAAGCGGCACCATCATAATGTACAGAATACAGATCGAAACGGCAGTACTAACTACTGCGTATACTGCTGTGGGGCGGCGGCGCGCACCTCAGCTCGGGATTCTGACCTTGCTACTTATCTCCAACGCCGGCCCCGCTATTTCCCTCTCTTTCCAACTCCTAAATCGATAGCACAGGCGTCAGTCATCTCCTGTCTCGCTCTGTGCTAATAATAACAGCGCATGTGCGCGTGGTAATATACATGTTCATATGTATGCTAGTGTGGGTGCTGCATTCTCGAAACGTCTTTTTGACGTGCCTTTAGATTAGAGTAATAAGTCGATTTCACTTTGGGTTTATGCTGTACATACAATGAAAACGTAGGATTGTTGCGTAATTCATCTGTCACGCTAGTAAACAGAAAAGCGGCCTAATTTTCCTTGGCATAATAGCCGTACTGTATTTACATACTGTAGTACTAATTCGTACTGGACAAATTTAGTACCTATACTTATATGTATACAAACAATATATTTGTTTTGTGTGTAAAAGCAAAAAAAAAGGTTTTCAAAAAAAGTTTATCAAAAAAGTATTGTAAAAGCGAAATACAGTGACTGACTGACTATCAAAAAATCTCCAAAACTACCTATTAAAAATTCAAACCTAAAAAATTCCAGGTAGATCCCTTATAGGGTGTAGAGGTCTGCTAAGAAAGGATTTTGCGAAAGAGCCGAATTAATGGGGGAAAATGGGGGTTGAAAGTTTTTATGATTTACGCGTAAGAAGTCGCAAGCATCAGCTAATCCTACTAATATTATAAACGCGAAAGTTTGTAAGTATGAATGTATGGATGTTTGTTCCTCTTTCACGCTGCAACGGAACAACGGATCGACCTGATTTTTTGCATGGGTATAGTTCAAGAGCCAGAGAGTGACAGGCTACTTTCATCATCATCATCATCACTATTTTTCATCACTACGTGGGTGAAACCACGGGGCGCAGCTAGTTGTTAATAAAACACTACACCTTTTCCCCCCCATTTCTTTCCTGGTGTAAACAATAAAGAGTTTCTATCTATCTACATCAAAATTAAAAGTATACGGTAATTGAATAGCTCATGAAACATTTAGTAAAATAAGTTTATTTAGCTTATTTTACTATGTCAAATGATGACGTATGTCAAATAATATTAATATTATTTAACATAAGTCATCACTAAACACTTGAGTCTACGGCCAGTCACTAGCCTAATCACGCACGAAACGGAAATATACAAGATGGAAAAAATACAGACGAAATTTGACTAGGACATACTCTTAGACGTTTTATCTTGGAGGAATGGCTGGATGATCGCCGGAAATTGCGTAATTTATAATTAGCATGCTGCGCTCAGCGGTAACATCAGCTTGTAGAGTGATTTTCATGTTTGTAGTCCCACACCAAACAGCGGAACTAAATTTCCATAATGGTAGTTGTCAGGTGTTGTTACTGTGTTTGGACGCCAGTGACATTTTTATTAATTTGTCATCCTTAAAGAGTCGTGTACGATGCCTAAAGTTGTTAAATGTGCTGCTCGAGAAAGGATACTGATAATGATTGATACGCGATGACAACGCCGTGTTTGAGGGGACTTCTTTCATGAAAAGAACTGTATGCATGGATTTCCCAGTTTACCCACAGGGGCCTAGGGCCAGACGCCGAGTAGGGCAAAACAAGAAAAAAAAGGTTGCAGTTTTGCTGCAAAAAAAATATATATATGCAAATTCAAAAATACAAATTCAATATGCAAATCGATCTTTTCTCTACACGTTTAAAAACGTCGTATGAGTCGTTACCACGAAGAGACACTTGCGCTTGGCGTTCGCTCAGTTTCTTTTTTTATGCAACAAGCAAGTCGCTCACCTGATAGTAAGCATCAAGCTTGCCAAAAACAGTTCAGTGCTACCCAAAATTTAGAACATCAACATTTCAAAACCCTGCATGGCAACACACTCGTCAACCTTGGGGTATTAGATGTTAAATCTCCTAATACCCAGTAACTTTAAGGCAAACATTGCACTTCGATCTACACACAATTGTTAAATACCTAGGAGCCCGGAGTACCCTAGTATGGGCCTGCCCGCGTGGTCAATCTCACAGCTGCTTTAAGAAAGCTCTTTTGGTTTAAATAACCAATAAACTGGCTCTAATTTTCAGGTGGAACCATTCATGCAGCCCGTGGACCGAGCATCGTTCCCCGACTACGACAAGTACGTCGCCCACCCAATGGATCTATCGCTGATGAAGCGAAACATCACCGACGGCCTTTACGGAAGTACCGAGGCGTTCGTAGCCGACGTGCAATGGATACTGCACAACAGTATCATTTTCAACACATGTGAGCAGGCTTTTTGTAAGGACGTATTATTTTACTTATATCATCGTTTTCTGTCATCTATCATCTGTAGTGCTTGGTAGGTATGCTAACATTCATGTTTTACCCTTGAGAGGATTCGACGATACGGCGTTGAAAGATTGAGCATTCACTAGGAAGGGGCATTCTTGAGATTTCATTACAAGTCCAAAACTTGCCATCGCCTTTTTTATTCAGGCGTTACTTTGTGGAAGTTCATCTGTTTCTTAATTCATTAATCAATAATCTTTACAATTTCCCCCCTTCAAACAAATGCTTCAAGCTGAAGTATACTAGAGATTTGACTACACGCCTTACTATTACTTAAGGCGCGGAACAATCGCAAAATTACCAAAACCACGCATAATTAGTGTTTTAAACGCTTAGTGTGAAGTAACGAAATTAATTGATCAGATTTAAAAAAATAGTACAAGGAGAAAAAAAACCCTGTTACTAATCCCAAATTACAATTTGGAATTTTCTGGATTCTAAAAAAAATACAATTCGAACAAAAAAAGCTTTTTATTTAAAATACTGTGAATTTTCAGCGACAACAACATATTTTTTTTTACGAAATGTATAGCCAGACTAATGTTTTGAAACTTTAACCAGTTTTTTTGTTAAAATTCATTTTTATTTACTGTTTAATTAAATAAAAACCCGCAAAATAATATAACCACAAGCACAAAGTCGGTTTTTTTGTTCATATATTATGATATGTGTTTTCGTCTTCAAACAAATCTGTTTTAATAGCAAATAGACCGTGGACCGTGGCGGGTGAAAAACTAATTTGAAATCGTGATCAGACCGCGCCTTAAACTTTCACGAGATCGCTTGACAACATGCTTGTATCGGTGTTTGGCTCTATTCGGTGTTTATGTCGGCAAATAAAAAATTATAAATCGTCAAAGTTGCCCAAGAGAATGCTCAAGTCTTACAGGCCAGTCACATCATAAAATATGTAAATAAATTCATTTGACAAACAAAAAAAAAAAACAACCTACTTCACGGAAAATGCAATAAACTGGATTCATCCCCTGAATTCCAAATTTAGAAGGTGAATATTTTATTTAAATTTAAACTGGACTACGCTCGATATATAACGTAATCAATAAAAAAATAAACATTAAAATCGGTTCACAATCGCCGAATATATCGCTACATGAAATACACACAAAAAAATACGGTCTAACTTTTTTGAAGTCGGTTGGAAATAAGCTCCATGTATTATAACAATCTCATACACGTTTTACTCATTCCATACGATATTTACAACTCCATGGTAGTTGTCGCCTTAGTGCTTGTATCACCGCACATCATGTTTTCTACTGACATTTCCTCTCGTTATTTATCATACTTCATACCAATATTATTTATATCGCAAAAGTGTGTTTGTTTGATCGTCTTTCACGCATCAACGGAGCAAAGGATCGACGTGATGTTTGCATAGAAATATGTAGTAGGAAAGCCAGAGAGACTTAGGATAATTTTTTTTGTTTTATTTTTCTGAGGTAATTTCCACGCGATTGAAACCGCGGGACGTAGCTTGTTTTGTATAAATTAACTTGCCAACTATCTATTATATTTCAACGGGTATTTGTTCACAGTTTTCACTCATTCATACTCACTTATTCGCCTTTGCGAATGACTAATATAAATTAAAAAACTCTTATCTCATTGTTCTCTTCTTAAATGTCATTATCAGTTCATTAATTACCACTGCTTGCTGTATTCCCTTTATTTTAACACAATTGAACGTGGTAACTATTTCTAATAAGTAGGGATCTTACTCACTGCGATAAATTGTGGAATGGGACGTCGCTAGCCGGATTTGCCAGAGACAGCAGATTTAAGGGAACAGATGGAGCGACATGTCACAGTGGCGTGTTTTGACTCATGCCAGGTAGAATTGCGACAACATGCTACACACATAGCAAGAGCGTTAGCCGATCAGCTCTATGAAAACACTATGTAGCCCCGAAAGGCTCAACGCCCACTGTAGATTCGAGGCGACGTTGAGGCGTATAAGCGACCGTAGAAGTCCACCTTTAACGGTTCCGTAGGTCCAAAATTGTCTCACCACGCTTTCTCGGCTTCTACGCCGCTACCCGCCTCGACTCTTCAGTGGCGACAGGAAAAGCTGTTCTATTAGACGCCGACGTCAAAATAACGTCGCCTCATTGTATTATTGACCTAAACTTGTGTATTTTCGAGTGTGATCATGTTGGATTATTGTTTATTAAATGGTCGTGAACGTGCTCGAGTGTAGGTACGTAATATAAATGCGGTATAACATGTATTTTCATCTCGTTTCCTAAACTCCGTAGAAGCCTCTAGTAAATTATCTACCACTTTATAAGGGCATGACTTGGACTTGACCGAGACTTACTTTGTTAGACTATGACTACGTTGCAGATATTTAATTATACTTGAAAATCTTTCAATACTTAATTGAAAGATTTTTTCAAGTTTTATACACTGGCAACTGCACAAGAAGTTCGACGCCAAAATCCTCTCATGAGGAAAGAAAAAGCCAGTAATGTAACGAGTGTGCAACGTTCCACAGTGCAATCGAAGCTGACGGGCGGTGCGCGCGCGCTGGTCCGCTCGTGCCGCGCCGAGATGGGCGAGATCGAGGCGTGCCCCGAGTGCTACGCGGCGGCGCACAAGCGGCGCACCACTTGGTTCACTGACGTATGCACCACGCCGCATGTACTGCTCTGGGCTAAGCTGAAAGGTATGCTATCCTGAGAACAAGTTTTTTTAACCTCTACTTTCCCGTTGCTAGGCAAAGGTCTTCATCTCTCTCGACAGTGCGATCACCCGCCAGATGCGACGCATATCTGAGGTCACCGCGCCAGCGTTTTTCAGCCTGTCTTGGCTCCTTCGTCCATTTTCAGGTACCTACCCATGGCGTGATTCTCTTCGACCATCAAGGTGCATTCTGGCCACGTGTCCCGCCCAACGTAGATTATTAAAAGAAAAGCAAAATACCCACTTCCAAATTGTAGCCTGTAACAATCTGGGCATGAAGACATCTAATGACACATGAAAATCGTTCAAGCTGTTTAGGTTACAAGAGGTAATATAGAAACCTTAAGAAAAAACATACATACGCCCAAAAAGCGCCCTTCACGCCAGTCTTATTCGGCAGACGGGTATATAATTATAAAAAGCCATTTTTTCCCCCTGATTGGTCGACGCATAGTTGGCGGGACTGGTGGACACACTTGGTTGAGGATGGAAACTCTATGCTAGATGACTGATTTTCCACTTTCAAACTAGCCAGTAGAGAACTAGAATGTGTACTATCGCCTTGCTATGGTAAATAAAAAACAAAAAAAAACAGCACGAATTGAGAACCTTCCTTTGTTAAAAATTACGTCTCCGAAAACCGTTAAAAATGTATCATAAAACATTTTTCCTTTAGGTTTCCCATACTGGCCAGCGAAAGCCATGTCGGTGAACAGCTCTGGCTTAGTGGATGTGAGATTCTTCGGAGCTCATGACCGTGCCTGGGTGCCGGCGAAGGACTGCTTCCTATTCTCAGAGAAAGATCCAAACAACTTCCGGAGCAAGCGACAGGACATTTTGGATAGTATGCAGGTAACCAAACCAGGATCATCAATTGTAATTTACTATTAGAAATCTATACATTATAGTCTAAACTTCTCAAGTAATCTGGATATACCTAACTGACTGGTACTGGTACCTAAAATATGCAAATTGGAGTATTCTAATGCGCGTTCTGTCCTATGTTCAGAATGGTCAAGAATTTTGGCAAGAGTTTGAACCTCCATTTACTGCCTAGAGTTTTGAACCGCCAATTAATATGCCTTTTAAACCTCTGGTTCCTGTGTAGACTTTTAAACCTCTAGTTAATGCGTAGCGTTTTGAACCTCTATTTACTGCGTAGAGTTTTGAACCACCAGTTACTGTAAGGAGTTTGGACCACCAGTTACTGCCTAGAGTTTTGAACCTCCAGTTACTGCTTAGGGCTTTGATCCTCCAGTTACTGCCTAGAGTTATGAACCTCCAGTTACTGCCTAGAATTTTTAACCTCCAGTTACTGCCTAGAGACTTGAATCTCCAGTTTCTGCCTAGAATATGAACCGCCAGTTAATGTCTAGTTGTTTGAACCTCCAGTTACTGCTTAAAGTTTTGTACCTCCAGTTACTGCTTAAAGTTATGAACCTCCAGTTACTTCCTAGAGTTTTTAACTTCCAGTTGCTGCCTAGAGATTTGAACCTCCAGTTACTGCTTAGAGTTATGAAGCTTCAGTTACTGCCTAGACGTTTAGAACTTCCAGTTACAGCCTAGAGTTACGAACCTCCTGGTCATATAAACAGTATAAACACTCGTGTCTTGACACACTCTTGCTATTTGCACGCGTACAAATGTGAGGATATTTTTATGAGTTTTGTGGTTTTATTCAAAGTTAAAAAATTATGTCTCATTTAGAATAATGTCAACATCACTGATTTTATACCGAAATTAATTAAGAAAGAAAAAAACATGGCAATTACTACCTACAATTTTTTTTTCTATTTCCTAGTCTCGATCTTGTCCAATTATTTAGTCTAAATTTTGATCACTAAGAAATTCTGTTATTAATTAGTAGCATTTTTCTGCCAGTAAAGTTTTAAGTTTATTTAAAAGAAAGAAAGAAAGAAAAATATTTATTTGTGACAGAAACAAATTATACAGACATTAGTAATAAAATTAAAACAACAACAAATTCCAATCAATACAATACAATTCAATACAATTTTCAATTTTTAAACATTCCATCCAATACTTTAAGTCTCTTGATATTTTTAGGAGTTTTGGTATATATTATAGGATTATAGGATAGTTTTGGTATACAAAATACACTTTTATGCACGAGTGACTTTTTCCATTTAGATTGACATTGGTGCGAAGGGGACAACATCGAATCCACAAGAATAGCCAAGTGATAGAAATAAAAGATACAACAACATGCATATTATTTAATTATTTATTCCAGGAAGCAGAGCACCACATTCGGAATATAAGTCGGAAGTACGGCAAGTTCGTGTACCCGCCGTTCAAAACTCAATTCGATCCGTGCAAGCACACTGAACAACTCAAAATGATGGTAAGCGCTTGGAATATAACTTAAAAGTACAAAAAGAAACTGTTAGACGTCGGAAACAGGAAGGCGAAATAGCATGACTCAACTATGTAACAGCTGAACAGATTTAAATGAAATTGGTATGGAGGTAGTTTATACCCTGGATTAACATTTGTTTTTTTGTTTTTATGGGGAATACTTCCAAAGATACTCGGCTGCATTGGGATGAAGCCAGATTCTGTGGGATTACCCACTCAAACCCGCCCGGTGACCAGCCTTAGTATGTACAAGAGGGCTCCGGGATTTCCAGAGAAACGCACGGAAGCCCTCAGCACTGCGGCTCTTCCCGAGACAACTGCGTGTTGTCTCGACCCATCCGCCCGCGACAATGTTGGTCACACAACGTTGTCGTTCTCTCCCGGGGCTCGCTTAAGTGGATGGTCAGAGACAACCAACTTTGACCATCCTGAGCTCAGAGGTCCCATTTTAGTAGCTTACTACAGGCAGCGGGTACCGGTGCCCTATTCTATTGCCCCGGCGCCAGGGCTAACCCTGGACATAGGTTACTATTTATCTCGGAAAAAAATATTGATTAATGATTCCTGTGGGCAAAAGCGCGGGGTGCAACGAGTATAAAAATTTTTTTTAAAAGAATCGTCAGCGAACTTTAAATGTTGATAGTTTTAAATTTGTAACTTTGTAGATACCGTCATTTGAAGGCGAAATAACAACGTTGATAAAGGACAAGCCAGTGAGCGCGTCACCACTCACTAAAGTGAAAAGGAGGTCCATGTCCAAGGGTTCTAAAAGCTCTGCTAATGATGGGTAAGCAAACTTTTAATACAATTTAATAATAATTAGTATACAAATTAATGACAATAATATGATGATAAACAATGGGAGTCTCTTTTTACCTAACTGCCCAAGAAGGAAGACATCTATAATGTGGAATTGCTTTTTTAAAATGTGTTATACTAATTATAATTTAATTTACAATGGCATCTATTCTGATGTTCTATTAACCTAAACTAAATTTGACAGCTCTAAAATTGTTGCCATCCTTCCCTCACATATTAAAATGAAAAGAGAGGCAGATAATTTTTGTCCTGTCAGATTGGTTTAGTTTAGTGAGTGGTATGTGGTGGTAGTGGTATGACAAAAACTGTAATTTTACAATAATTACCCGGTCTAGCTACAAGTACAAAAAACTGTTTGAAATTTGAATTTCCCGCCATAGGTGAAACTTACCACCGTAAACAAAAATCTGTGGCCGTTGGAGTGGGGTACTGAAAGCTGATTGGTCCGCATAAGATCAAGTCTGTGGTACTGGCGTGTTATTGGTGGGCGGGGATTTTGTTAGACGATAGCACATAACTGTAGTTTTTTTCTTCAGGGATGGAAGCGAAAGCGAAGATATTTCTACACACACTGAATCCATAAAAGTCAATAAAAACACCAGTGAAAAGAGCAGCAGTGAAAAGTAAGTTTTTCATGGCTTGTACCAACGTCGTTGTCACTACTCTCCAATATAAATCTCCAATAGATAAATAAAATAGATTCATGGAACAAAACTGATATTTTACGTTTACATTAGGTTTGACATCGGACCGGTATTCACAAATAATCGATAAATAAAAACAGACCTATCAGATATTTATAAAACAAAAATAATTGTCTTTTTGTAGGTCGGCTAAAGTAGATTCACCTATGGCATCAAAACAGTCGTCGTTGGAAGATTTTATAGTCACGAGAAAGCGTCGCCGCTCCGGCTACGAAGAGGCTCGAGTCATGACTGTCATAGTGACCAGCGAAGCGGCCCCAGAGAAGAAAAACAAAACTGAAAAACCTGAACAACAAGAAGCAAGCAGCAGTAAAGAGGACAAAGAGCACTCGACTACGAAAGAAGACACAGAATCGATCTCAAAAAAGAAAACTGATACACCAAAAGCGAAATCTAAGGACGAAGAGCCGTCTAGTACGCAAGATGAAAAAGAATCTCTTAGAGTAACTCCTATCAAATTAGTCGCGCTACCTAGAACGAATAAACTGACTCCGAAAATGTTCGCCGCAACCAAAGCCCCTTCCAACCCTAGTAGCCCGAAAGAAGAAGATAAAACTCCACAAAGAACGAAACCGAAATCTGACAAGGCAACTAGTGAAAGAACAAAAGAGGACAAAGCAAAAAAGCATAGAACCTCGAGGTCTAACAAGTCTTTAAATAGCACTAACACGCCTAAATCGGCCAAGACTTCCGACAAGAAAACAGAAAACGAGGCAAGCGGGAAGGAAATAAAGCCGAAAGAAAAAAAGAAAGAAACAGAAGATGCGAACACATCCACAACAGACTCATCAAAACTGGAACCGATAAAGCCAGTAAAAGATCGGCTAAACTTCGATGATGATACTAGCTTAGCCGTGATTGCTAGAGAGAGGAGACGATCAAACGCTAATCTACCAACTATCAGCAGCGTTTGCAGCCTTTCTACCATTGCTCAACCATCACTCACTACCATCACACCGAGCACCAGTGTTGCCCAGACAGAGCAAACTGTTCAAGCCAGCTCAAACTCCAGCGTATTCACTCCAACGAGCACAGAAACCGTCCGCAACATGAAAGATGCTGTCACAAAACTGCAAAAGCTACGCGATAACACAGAACCAATCGTTGGACGTGTCGGCGTTCGCGCATTCGCCCGGATGACGTCACCGGACCGACCAACAGATAACGTTGAAGTGGAAATAAAAGCGGAACCGGTTGATACGGAAGAGGACGAGGTTCGGTTAAGTGAGAAGATGGATTTAATGACCGCGTGCAGCCTTCAGCCAGTTAACCAAGTGCAAAGTCTGCGTGATGTGCGGATAAGTCGCGTGGTGGCGGGCCCAGCGGTCGCAAAGAAACCGGAGCCGAGGCCCCGTGCGAGGAAAACGTTCCCGCAGCCGCGGTCAAACGAGGGCCGCTCGGAGCTTAACGGGAAGAATACCATGGTTTATATTCCGATCCAGCCACCCGCTACTCAAGCACCGGTGCGGGCCGCGCGGCCAACGGCGCAGGCGCTACGGCTCACTGCGCCTGCTGCTACCGGTGAGATTGTTTTCTTACTCCCGACAGAAAGCTTCTTGACGGTGTTATAACTTTGCCTCTATCTGTATGTACCATTTCAAAATAAGGAGATGATTTCAAAAAGGCCAGCTTATTCATTAAATGGCCTGTCTGTCTAAGATTCTGGTTGACCACCTAGTAAATGCAGTACCTAGTGAAAGAAATGAGTTCAATCTTTATTTAATAAACAATACAGTATACAGTCTAGTAACAACAAGAGTGGTATTTTTCAGATGGCAGTTTTTACGCTCCCGTTTTTCTTGTAAAGATCAAAAGCAATAGTTTGAAGTTTTCTTGAGTCATATCGCTTTTAAATAGGAATGCGAGCGTAATTCAAACATGCCTGTTAGATCAATGCCGGCCGCACACGTATCTAAAACCTTAAAATGTGGCATATGCCTGTCATATGGTAACCCACCTGTGTGTCCATTTGTATCATTGCATAATTCGAATTCAAAGTGGGGGTGATACGACCTGCGTTTTGAATAGGGTGTATTCTGAATTTTCCTCTACCAGCCTACCTAAACGAGCCGAACTTTTTTAAACGACGGAGCACGGCTTTGGTTCGCTAACTGTTCCACCCCTATTTCGCCAGTTGTCAAGTTTGTTGAGGGACATATCTCACATTACATATCTCCTAAACGAACTTTATTGGCTTATTTATTTAAGGATTGTGTGAGTCAAGTCAAGATGTTATTAGCTGTTTGATGAAGAACTATGCTCAAAGGTTATTTTGTGTGTTTTCGTTTTATTTCAAGTGCGCAGTCAGTCTTGGTTTGCGCCTTTTTGCTTTGTTTTTTGCGGCTCTATCTTATGTTAGCACTTCATATTGCCTATGTTTGCCGAATAAAAAGAGACGCAGCTATACAGCCTGCATAGCTGCGTCTCTTTTTATTTAGCAAAATTGAGCAAAGTGATCTGCCACCATCAGGTAAGTAATTCATGTATGGTAAAAAATAAATATAACATCAGCTCCGTAATTCTTACAGGCAACAACAAAGTAAACACAGTGATAACTCCTCTAAAACCGACGACCACCCTCTCAAGCCCATCAGTAGTGACGGTGCCCACAGTTGGGCAAGTGTCCGTGCCCACTGTCGGGCAAGTGCCCACGACGGTGCACACGGTCCCGCTGATGACGTCGGTCAATGGACAGTGGATGTTCAGTCTACAACCCATCATGTCTGTTGGAGGCGTCGATGTAAGTATATAGCCACGTCCTGACTATAAGCAGTGTTACTGCGAGAGCCTCAAGGCCTGGCCCAGAGTCCTAACAATAGAACTTATCATTTTCACACATGAACCAACTAGACCAACGGTTGCCTGTAGATGGACGCCCGGCTTCCTTCAGACCAGACCAACAACAGAGCGCAGACCTAGTTAAGATCCGCCTTTAGGCTAGAATACTTAACGGTTATTATTTAAAGCTATATTGAGGCATTTTTCTCACATTTAAGAAAAAAGATCCAAATACTGATGATGAATATAAATTGAGTCTTGCCTAAGACCCATCCCATGCCATCTGATCCCCATTCCATGCCCATCTGGGTATCGGACTTCAAACCAGAAAATTTCCTTATCTAAACACTTCGAAAATACAGTTATTTTCATAGCCAATGGCGTCTATTCTGTCATACCACTAAACTAAACCAATCTGACAGGACTAAAATTATCTGCCTCTCTTTTCATTTTAATACGTGAGAGAAGGGTGGCAACAATTTTAGAGCTGTCAAATTTAGTTTAGTTTAGAGTGCATCTGAATAGACGCCAATGGCAACATATACACATAGCGACCTTGGTACATCTAAACATATGAGCAACATTCAACAAAAATTTACAACTGCCAGTGTTTTTCTGCCCTGTCCGTCCTTATGATATACACTATCATCCTACCATATTTCTTTAAGATCGGCTTAGCCATTTAATCCTGAAAAGCAAACAAATAAACAGATAGTGAGACTGAGTTATGTTCCCTTTTATAATATTAGTTAGGATAACAGGCTTACATCCGGTTTCTGAAAGGCACAAAATTAACTAACACGTTGTTAAATCTTGTGTCAACTGACTTGATTGGTTGAACAAAAAAACAACAGCCAATCAAGTCACATGACGATAAATTAAATTGAACAGGCTTTAAGAAAATACTGGGTGTTAGCGAAGGATATAATTAAACACATTATAATTAAAATTTAGTTATAAATTTCTGAGATAGGAGTTTAAATTTTTTGGTGAGGATTGAAAGCGGATTCTCTGTCCATTTCCCGCAAAACGTGTTAGTATAGCATTTGTACGGCGCGCGCAAGGCTTGACGTAACTTGCTAAAGTGCGCTCTCTGTCTACCATGAAACTAAAATACTTATATATTTAGGAACACATTTTTTTTTCGTTGGCTCTATTTAGGATTAGCTTTTTTATGAGGTAACAAAATATAACTAGGACACATGCCTATAATACTTGACTCCATTTACGCGTTTCAGAATGGTAACTCTAGTCCAATGGTAAACGGGACCGCGGCGCCGGCCATCTTGCCTCTGACTTCGACTGCGCCAAACACCACACCCGCACAGCTGAACAGAACCGCCAACGAGAATACTACTGCTGAGGTATACACATACACAATAAATATTACTTTCAAAACTCCATAGATCCTTTAACGTGTGTGTGTGTGTGTGTGTGTCTGTGGCGTCGTATCTCCCAAATGGCTGAATCGATTTTGATTTAGTTTTTAGGGTTCTGTACCTCAAAAAGCAAAAAGTTACCCTTATAGGATCACTTACTTCACAGGACTGTACAAGACAATTGTTCTCAAGAATAATAAATATATGAAAGAATCTCCACGATTGTATGGAACTCTCGGTGCTCACTTGGCCGGTTTTTTTTTATGTTTAAAGGTGACTTTATTCATAGTTCTTAGCTATGATTTAAGAACATCTGTTCAGTCTGTTATCAGGGGTTGGTAAAAATATATATATTTGTGACTCATGTGAGCACCGGAGTAATAGACGGATGATTCCTTACAAAACAGTGCAGAAATACTGCTTCGAAAAATGCATGGGGTTGTCATGCGAACTCCCAGTAGGGACGGGGGCGTAGAAGGATATTCGTACCCAAAGCACATGAGCTGGTACAGACCTATAGAAACTACATTGTAAAAGATACTAGCAACCAATAGCCGCATCCATACCAGTCGTACCAGCTTGCACCTCATTGGCACGTACCTCGTACCATTACCAGTAGAACCATTATTAGTACCATTTCGGAGAGTGTGCATCCGATCTGCATGATATAATTCCCTCCTGCCCATTTTTCTATCGGACTGCCAGAGTGGGTACGAAGAATAGTCACCGCTTTATGGTTGATATTCCGAAAACCCGTATGAAGCGCTCGGATTGCACATTTATTCTGCAAACTGCTAGTCTGTGGAATTCGCTGCCTGTATGGGTGTTCCTTGATAGTTACACTCTGGGTGTCTTTAAATCACGAATGAATCTGTTTCTTCTAGACAAGCGTGCTCCATTGTAGACCGCATCATCGCTTAACATCAGGCGAATTGGCAAACGCTAGCCTATTATTATTAATAATAAAAAAGCCTTGTTGGCTCGTAGGAAATGAGCAGTTGATTGACTCAGATAGCATGGTCCGTTCACTGGTATGTCGTCAAGGCAACATGCATCCGAATAACTCTGAGCCATTGGAAGTGGCTGTTTTTAATCGAATAATAAAATGTACAGTTGCCGCGGCTGCTCGCGCGTCCAGTGGACTCGGGCAGCGTGACCGCGCCGCCCACGGCCGGACCACTTTCCGCTAAGATACACCAGAACGCACAGAAGGTTAGATATAATTTTCATCGTCCACCCCCATCAGCCCCTTGCTGGTCATACGCCTTTCCTTCGTGGCACGCTGCGCCCGATTCTAAGCATTTCTTTTACAGTGACTGCATTAACTATTAGTAAACCTGTTTTATAAGGTGTTTAACAACAACAAAGGTCCTTTAGGTGTCCAACAATGTATATGTGAAAAATATGCAGTTTTAGTCAAGTCAATTTGTTTTTTTGATTATAAAACTTCATAATGCTTTTTGGCCATTTCTGTTTTTACTTTTCAGTCCATTCCTAGGTTGTGCTAAGATAAAAATAATATCTAAAGTAAAATAAACATTTATTTTTAAAACTACATTTACACATACACAACATCACATCTACATTTACATATTTTTTTACATCATCGTGTGTAAGGTATAGCCATCAATAGTGTCTTGAATAGGTTATATTAACTTAGCAATAGACCTCAAACTCGGTTAGGCCGGTGTCTTGCTGACCTGGAAAAGATTTGCTTATATTTGATTGAACGCGCGCTTAGAAGAGTCATAATAATTAGTTTTTATATTTGACAGCCTTAACCTTTTCAACCAATTTATTCTCTCTTTGCAGTTGACAGAGTTCTTCCGCACACTAATCGAGGACTCGATAGAGAAGTCTGACGACCCAGCAGCGTCGGCGACGTCGCTTCGACTGCAGCTGGAACAAACGCGCTGGCGACACTCGCAGGAGATCGATGAACTCAAGCACAACCACGGTCAGTGACCTTTACTACAATATTACATAGCACAACCACGGACAGTACCCGCATGTTACTGCAACATTACATAGCACAACCAAGGACAGTACCCCCATGTTACTGCAACATTACATAGCACAACCATGGACAGTACCCCCATGTTACTCCAACATTACATAGCACAACCATGGACAGTAACCCCATGTTATTGCAACATTACATAGCACAACCACGGACAGTACCCCCATGTTACTGCAACATTACATAGCACAACCACGGATAGTACCCCATGTTACTGCAACATTACACAGCACAACCACGGACAGTACCCCCATGTTACTGCAACATTACATAGCACAACCACGGACAGTACCCCCATGTTACTGCAACATTACATAGCACAACCATGGACAGTACCCCCATGTTACTGCAACATTACATAGCACAACCACGGACAGTACCCCCATGTTACTGCAACATTACATAGCACAACCATGGACAGTACCCCCATGTTACTGCAACATTACATAGCACAACCACGGACAGTACCCCCATGTTACTGCAACATTACATAGCACAACCATGGACAGTACCCCCATGTTACTGCAACATTACATAGCACAACCACGGACAGTACCCCCATGTTACTGCAACATTACATAGCACAACCACGGACAGTACCCCCATGTTACTGCAACATTACATAGCACAACCACGGACAGTACCCCCATGTTACTGCAACATTACATAGCACAACCATGGACAGTACCCCCATGTTACTGCAACATTACATAGCACAACCACGGACAGTACCCCCATGTTACTGCAACATTACATAGCACAACCATTGTCAATTACTCTACCACGCCTAACTGCCACAGCGACGTTTTTTTTAGAATGTTGCTGATTTGCGGATAGTGGTCTGTCCAGCGTATTTGAATCCTTCCTTTTGGTCTTTTCCTTGCGGTTTCTCCGGTTATGATCAGTGTTTTAAGGACAAACGTATTTTCTCCGGACATCTAGATTATATGGTCAGAACTCTAAATCAAAACTCCTATTGGCTTGTGTGTTTGAAAGCCTGTGATAGTCGTTATTTGTTTTTCCAGAGCTGACGCTGTCGGAGATGCGACTATCGTTCGAGAAGGACAGGCTGCGACTGGTGACGGAAACGAGACGAGCCGCGCAAGCGGAGCTCGACGCGGCCGTCAAACTCACTAAATGTAAACAGTGGTATGTACCGATTATACATGTATAATATAAATTTTCACAGGCTTTTCGGTGAAGGAAAACATCGTGAGGAAACCTGCATGGTAACTCGTACGGACGGTATGGAGAAGGAATTCAATGGCGTATGTGAATCCACCAAAACGCACTGGGCCAGCGTGTTGGATATGGCCTAATCACCCTTTCCCTACACTTTGGGGTTAGGCTAAAAGTCCAGCAGTGGACTGTTAAAAGGCTGATTATGATGATGATGATGATGAATATTAATTTATGGCCTTGACGAACAAATAACTAAATGGCACATTTACGTTTTATTTAATACTAACTGCACCTACAGTTTTACCTTATCCTTACCTACCTTCATTTACATACCTTTATCCTACCAGAACCCGTAATTATTTTAGGATAAAATGAAGCCTATGTGTGTTAATCTAGCTAGCGGTCTCAAGGTTCACTCATAATGCCTGGCGACAGATTTACCTTCACTTTTCTGTCTTCATACCTAAAGTGCGACCTGCTACTGGTAAAGTTTGGGCTCGTTTTGTTTGTTTTAACGGATTCCATTAAATATACAACTATAACCATTATAATAATTATTATGGTCGTTGTCGTCAGGTGTGCCAACTGCACCCAGGAAGCGCAGTTCTACTGCTGTTGGAACACCGCCTACTGCGACTACCCGTGTCAACGCACGCACTGGCCACAACACTTCCTTCACTGCGCTCAACGGCCCAAGGTAAACCTAAATCTATATACATATTAGCTGCGCCCCGCGTTACATTCTTGAAGCAACCTCCTTTGACTTAGATGCTTTTTTTTCTATCGTGTAATATATTATGTCAATGTATGGTATATACTTAAAGTTTTGCCGTTTCATACAAAATGTATGGGAAAATTAATTTTCTTCATAATTTTTTCTGGGAAATTTTCTTGCATTTTAATAATTATATTCTACTATTGGGGACGGAGAGAAATCCAACAAATCAAAGATCATGAAAATCGGTCCAGCCGTTCTTGAGTTATAAATAGTGATGTTGACATATTATTATAGCAATTTGTGTGTCTATTATGTTAGTTTTCTAATTTTATTCCTATTTTTACTAGTAAATCGATTTTAGGTTTACAGTTTGTGAGATAAATGTTAGTGGAATTATCCATTTTAATACTCAATAAACTCAAAGTTCAAACACGTTTGAAACTCAAAGTTGACCTACGCAGCTGAATTTTGGCAAGTAGATTCCATATGAGATCCTGTTGTCCGCTAAGACAGGATTTTGAGAAACTGCCAAATTAAGTTCAACCCTTATTTGTGTATATTGTAATTATAACCGTTAGCCTATGTGCTAATTCAGAATATTAGCTACAAATTTAAATTAAATCGGTTAACCTGCTACATAGTTAACTGGGAACAAACATACACACTCACTCACAAACATTCGCAGTTATGATATTAGTTTGAGTGTGATAAATAACAAGTTTTTATTCGAGATGAGGGCGATAAGTCCTGCACTGACGTCCCACTAGGGGAGTATTGTGCATTTCCCCGAGCCAACCCAACTCCTTGAAATGTCGGAGTGAGGCTCTGGGGCGCTGGCAGCTCCAGCGGCGTAGATGGTAGTGTAAGTAATGATGATGAAAAGCAGTCTAGCTGTTGTGGTGACGTGGATGATGAAGGTAGTGATGCCTCTTGCAACCCGGTAGTGATTCTAGTTTCTTCTGTGGCTTCACAGTGCCACAGCACATGCTCTACAGTTTCGTTCTCTTTCATGCAGCCACGATACAGAGGACTGTCCGTAGCTCCTAGCTTATACAAGTGGCTATTCAATTTGCAACGACCGGTTATAAGGCCTACTATCGGGCGAAAGTCAATATAAACGTCAAAGGAAATAACAAGTTGTTTATTATTATTTCCAGGATGCAAATGCAGATGAAACCAACTCGTCTGAATCAAGACTTCACGTGCAACCTGATGTTCTGCCAGTAAGTATCAAAAAGAACATATTAAAAACAGGCACAGAAATTGAGCATTGCCATTCAGCGTGGCAATGCCGCCAGCATTCTGGGGACCTTTCTCTCCACTAATGGTATTTTAGTTTAAGTTTTTATTTAACTTTTAGTTTTTGGTAAAATTTTAAGTTTTCGTTGATTATCTTTTTTTAGTTGTGTTTAAAAGAACATGTAAAACTAATTCGTTCCACATTCTAGGATTTACTGTTTAAATTAGCGACCCGTCTCGGCTACGCACGGGTGCACGGGTGTAATTTACGTGCGAAGCCGGGGCAGGTCGCTATTTATATAAAAATTATCGATACGATGGTGAAAACCGCATCAAAATCCGTCGCATGGTTTAGTAGGAGTTAGCGGCCATACAGACAGACAGACAGACGCGGAAAGCGACTATAATTTATACTATGTAGAGTAGAAAAACCATTCGCACGTAAGTACTGGACCATAAAGTCAACCTTTTATCAAACTTTTTTTATGGTTCCAGGCTAAGCTTTTGACTCCAACTCACCTGATGGTAAGTGTCGGTGTGGTCGAAGATGGTAAACACACCTAGCTTGGAATGGGAACTGGCTCATAATTGAGGCTGCCGGAACATTGTTCCTGGCGAAATATTTTCAACTTGACGGTGGTGGCTAGCTAGCGGGGTATTAGAAATTGCTACCTTCATGCTGTGGTTTCCTCATGATGTTTTCCTACACCGGCAGTTAAAGCTGATTTGAACCCGCACTCTATGGGTTGGAATTCGAACGCGGCAACCACTGAGCTATGGTGGCCGAGCGGTAGCATGTGCGCTTCTCAATCTGACGGCACCCGGTTCGATCCTCGGCCCTGCACCAATGACTTATTTAATACTTACATAATATATGTGCAGTTGTGTGCGGTTTCACAACGGTGAAGGAAAACATCGTCAGGAAACCAGTTTATCCAAGACCCTCACAGGTTCAAAGACATGGTATTCACTGGGCAGCATGGTGGATTAGGGCCCACCCTCTCTCTCTGAGAGAAGGCCTGTGTCCCAGCGGTGGGAAAATATAGGCTGACACTGAACCATTGAGCTATCATACTTATAAACCTCATAATATATAAACCATCGTGTATTGTAGGCTCTACAGAGAAACGGCGCGGGTCCGGGGCCGACGCCTACTCTGACGGTGGGCGGGAAGGTCGCACGCGTCTTCTCATCTCCTGACGCCGCCCAGCAGAAGGCTTCCATCATAGGTACGTTACTTTACTCATTTGAGGATCCTACATCTATGACGTTTTTGCTCAATAATACGCATTTTATTATAACAAATATTGTTAATTAATTCGTAGATAACCAAAAACACATAAAAACAAAAGACGAACAATTATTCTAATAATATTAAATCTCCTTGGTGGCATGGTGGCCAGTACCCCACATTTAATAAAACTCCTTGGTGGCATGTGGCCAATACACCACAGTATAAAAAAATACTCATTAGAAGCTGTATAGGCGCACGGCACAACTATATTTTTCGACTTTGAAATTGTTAGCACATAACCGCATTAAACAAAAAAAATTGCTTTGTGTTGTATTCAAGTGGACTATGAAATAATTTTCCGCTTTTTAGGGTTCCGTGCGCAAAGGGTACGTCAATGGGGAACCTATTACTAAGCCTACACTGTATATCCTACCTTTTAACGGCTGTATATTTTTAATCATAGTCAGTGGAAATTTTCATAGAACATGTAATGTTACGGCGGATTAACTAAGGATTATTAATAAAATAAAGTATTTTTGAACATATTTTAGTCTTTTCTCTAGTGTAAAATTGGTAATACGTACAAGCGTCAAACTTAGCATGATTGTAGTTCACACTCTAAAGTATTATTGTGTGCGGAAATGTGCGTGAGTCAGAATCTTGCTTGGCCGGTGTTTTAATTTAAGTTTTTTTAATATTGAATAATCGTTAAACCTTATACCTACATTATTTAAGGTGATACGTTTCACCTATAGCGGGGAAATTTAAATTTCAAACTGTTTTTTTGTCCTTGTAGCTAGGCTGGGTAATAATTTTAAAATGGCACAGTGTTTGCGCAAATCGTTTGTTATTCTTTACATTATCATGTACATATATTTAACAGTAACGCATCATGCTACACACGTTTGTCAATAAACCGTTTGAAACAGCAAAAATTAGTTTATTGACAAATGTAAGTAATAATGTATAATAGTCAATTTGCGCAAACATTATGATCGTTTACAATAATTACCCGGCCTAGTTACAAGGACAAGAAAACTGTTTGAAATTTGAATTTCCCGCCTTAGGTGAAACGTACCACCTTATCACCATACCATATCTCGCTTGTTTCTCTGATATGAGTGTAACACCATTTTGCGTGTTTCCAGTGAGCATGGTGGAAGACACCAGCGGCAACCAGACGATGAAATGCGTCGGCACGTACAAGCCGGGCACGCAACAAAATCAGATGCCCTCCCTCATACTCAACAAACAGGTTGGTAGCTGGAAACTAATCACATTGATATGATGAAATTGTATGTAAATGACATTAGCTTGAGAGATGTTATCTCAAATAATAATCAATAATGTTAATTTAATCTTTCCGCAGGCGTTAACGCTAACAGAAAATGGCTCTTGTAACTTGCATAATTTTGAACAAATTTTAATTTTGTTTTGTAGCGATCGGCTCTATTTATTATTCTCTATGTATCTGGCCGGTGTCCTATTAAAAAATGTCACTAACTTTTTTATATTTGCAGGTATTGAACGAGGAGAGCGCCAAGAAGGTGGTAACATCGGGCGGGTACCTGATCGTCGGCGCTGGCAACACCGCCTCTGTCATAACACCAGGGCAGCCGCGCCGACAGAACACCATACAGTACTATTCGTGAAGACGGCCACTGGCCGGCCGGCCGGTCACAGTTCTTCCAAATATCTCACATCCTTCATGATTTTCTCCCCGTCACCTCGGTCGACTCTCTTGGGCAACTGTACCAGCAGCTTGCCGAACAACGCGGCCGTTCATTTGTGTGACAATTTACTTCGATCGAGTAACATTAACTCTGCAAACGATATAAAGGTTTAGATATGTCGAGATTTTCGTCCTAGCTCAGCTGTGAATACCTCAATAGTTCACGTGAACAGAGGAAAAGTGCAGCTGGTCTTCGGTTATGGCTTGTTTTTTCTCGCCATCATCTTCGTCTTGTGACGTACTACTTAGCGAATGCTTGTGCCATGTACTTTGCACAGCACTAGTTAGTCAGAGTGCGCGTAAAGCTTCGAACATATTCCAAAATGTTTTAAATTTCTATTGGGACTTATCGCGCAATATTTTATTTATGTAAAAATTTACATACCCTGATAATAAATAAAAATATTCAGGACATTTTTTGTTGGGAATGTTAATTTTAACGAATCAAACTCCTGTCTGATAGCTTATTCAAAGTCAACCACTGCATTGCACTTTCACAAAAAAAAATAACCGCTTAATCGCGCGTGAAGTCAAAATTTGCTTTTGCACAGTAAGCCACGTCAGTACCGGGTATAGAATGGCACTTGTGATTGGAGACTCGAAAGTCATTCGTACATTTTGCACCTAGGATTGACCCGCTTGACAAAGGTTATGCTGAAAATTTAGAATCGTTTCATCGCGGGTGGACGGGCTAGACGTCAAGTGGTTATATCGTCATTGCACTTTGGCGTAATTAAGCGTACTAGCTACTTTACAAAACGTCGATGAAAGGCAGAAAATTGTTGAATCAGATTTTGTGCAAACTAATGCCGGGTACAGATTATTTGCGACACAACAGTGACACCACTGTTGTGCGCAACACGTCTACACAGACGGCCTGCGCGCAAGCTACGCGCCTTAGCTACGAACAGCCATCCCCGGCAGTCTTTAGCGCGCACGCATGGAGTCGTGATTGTTCGCGGGACGCAGCACCGTCGCGAACGACCGTCCAAATCACATTGCGCGCACGCGCACTCAAAGCGTTCGTCAATAACCTGACAATCGGCGGGAACCAACGAGCGCGCAATGCGCTTGCGAACACATTAAAATGTATGGAACGTTGCTGTTGTTGCATTGCATGTTACCTTACATGTTGTGTTGCAAATAATCTGTACCCGGCATAAGAATGATTATAGAACTTTCCTGTACATGGGTGTGCGTAGATAAAGTTTGCGACTAAGCTCGACTTTCAAATGTAAACATGTGATCTGTAATAGTTTTTAGTGAAAATAGGTTGTGTCACTTAAAATAGCATTTTTCTACTAAATAAATGTTAGGCGTTTGTTTTACAGTGAGCGGTCCAGAGTTCTGGGTAGTCTGTAAAGGCCCAGAATATGTCGCGCCGCTACCCTCACATCATTTTTTTTTTTTTTTTGTTAACTCGAACATGTTTGCCTTTGACCACCAATTTCTGTCTACTTTTGAAAAATATGCTACGGTCAGTTTGCGAAGTTAATATGTATTATATTAGCTATTATATTAGATAGCCCGTTGGTCCAGTTGGTAGTGAACCTGCCTTCTGAGCTTGGGGGCGTGGGTTCGATTCTCACCTAGGACAAACGTTTATGTGATGAACATTTGTGTTTGTTCTGTCTGGTTGTTAATATCTATTTTTTTGGGGTCAGATGACCGTGTGTGAAAAATGACCCGAATATTTATTTATATATATTTATTTATTTCAAAATATTTTATCTACAAAAAAATGGGATAAATTGTTTTTCCATTTAATTTGGTCATTATATAAATATTAAAACAAAAATTTCACATTTTTCAAAGTAGACTTCTTTATTATATCCTAAAAAAACGTCAAATGTGCGAACGGGATCGCTGCACCCGGTGGTCTGTTACACTGTCACCCCTTAGAAACCATCGTTTTAGAAGGAAAAAATTAATGGCGTTTTTTAATGTTCGCAATGTAATGCAAGTAAAATATCAGCTAACGCTCGAGGTCATCGGACGATCTGCGCCGCGCGCGCGCACCTTTTACATTGCTGATTTGCAATATTGTAAACCGCTAAAACAACAAAATTAAATATTTGGTATTCAATAGGCATGATGACTAATATTTTTTTATTACCTCATATAAAAGCTGATCATAAATAGAGCCCATAAACGAAAATAAAATTAAAATTAGTTCAAAAATAAATAAGATATAAGCAGATATAAGCATTTAAATTTCATGCTAGACAAAGAGCGCACTATACTGACCCGTGACGTCACGGCTCAGGAGCGCCATACAAATGCTATACTAACACACGCTTTTTGAGAAAGGGATAGAGCATCCCCTCCCTATCCCCACCTAAAACTTTAAACGCTCATATCTCAGAGATTTATCAGCCAATTTAAAAACACATTCAGATAGTCCGCAATCGAGCGGCGTTCTTCCTAGGGCGCCTCAGCCCCCTCCTTGGCGAGCGTAGTAAATTGTCACTTAGAAATAAGCTGACAATTTACAAAACTTGCATCCGCCCCGTCATGACTTATGCCTCTGTGGCATTCGCCCACGCCTCCCGCATCGATCTGGACAAGTTGCAGGTCATTCAAAACCGCTTCATACGCAGAGCGGTCGGCGCTAGCTGGTATATGCGAAACGCCGATCTGCACTGCGATGTTGAACTCCCATCCATGATTCAATACCTTAAGTATACCTCCCGCCGCTACTTTGACGCGGCGCCTCACCACCCCAATCCTCTTGTAGTAAAATCCTCCAACTACTCGACAGACGTGACAGACCCTCCTCCTCTCCGTAGACGCCCTAGAAACATCTTGGGCGACCCGGACGACCCCATCGCCGTCGTCACCGCGGCGGCGCTGGGCTCGCCCGATCCGACTGCTCCTAGCAATAGGAAATATTCAGTTTTTGGTACAGGCGTCGGTTACCAGAGGCACACACACACCCAGCGATCCCGCCGGCAGGATCGCAGACCCACAGGATCTGTTAGAAGATCGGTTAGATTCTCTCCAAATAATCATTCAGTTCAACAAACCGTTAGGGCTCCAGGGCACACCCCCTCTGGGGTGCCTGGGCAAGTCTGATTCCCACTCCCGGCGACGGCCCAAGCCGAGGTTCGTACCTTCGAGGTGCCCTTGTGCTAGTCGCCTATAAACTATAAACTTAACCACCAAGTTATGCCGAACGCACTCTGCGTTCGCTAACTAGTCCGGTCAAGCTGTAGATGCCAAAAGGCCAACAGTAAAAGTCACTTATAAAAAAAAAAAAAAAAAAAAAGCCAATTTAAATTATTTTTTCAGTATGTGTAATGTATTTAGTTATATTTCTCGCTAAGCCGGTTATTTGTAATAAATTAAACATGAGGACACATGCCTATTGTTCTTAGTATATTATTAGCGTATTGGCTTCGGAGCATTTCCTTTACACCCGGTGGTAGGACTCTCTATTGTTCACTGAAAATATTGTTTTTAATTTTGTCTGGATATGTAGTGGCCGGCAAACATTTTGTGCTTCAAACGGCGAAGTCTGGAAAACCGAAGACGATTCTGTGGCGTGCCTTGGGAGAGCCCTATGTCCAGGAGTGGACTCTGATTAGCCGATTATAATGATGATGCTTGGCGAAAAGTTGGCGCATTTACTTGTACACATGTACAAGCAAAATTTTCCAAAAATGCACACATTGCACATGTACTTGTACACGTGTACATGCCAAATTTCCCAAATACAACGTACGTACGTCGTACTTTACGTCTTCTATAAATCCTTTCCATCCTAAGGTTGCCTGGAAGAGATCGCTTTTAGCGATAAGGCCGCCAGTTGTTACACTAGTTTTTAAGAGTTTTTTGTCTTCTGTACCAAATTTCATGGTGTGAACAATAAAGAGTTAATCAATCAATCAATCAATCAAATATACACGCATTGCACATGCACTTATACAAATGCCAAATTTTTAAAACGTACTTATAAACGTACATGAACATGTACTTGTACACGTGTACATGCAAATTTTTCCAAACATGCACACACTGCAACCAATCGCGCGCTCTAAACTTTGCGTCCAGTTCGGGCCTCGAAAGAGACTTAAACGTCGACTGAATACGCAGTCAAGATACATTTTCAAGATGTTTGCTTGTATTTGTAGGTAAATTTACTTGAAGCAACCTAATTAACTATTAAGATATTTTGAAAGTAACTTATGTTTTGTAAATAATCGTTAGTGGCGACAATTTTGTAGTACCGTTTGCTACGCTTTGACAGCTCAAAATTGTTGCCATCTTTTCACATTTTAAAATGAAAAGAGAAACAAAATTGTAGCACTACTGCACTTTAACCGTGCTGGTCGAATAACTTTTGGCTAGAAAATGGTACGACATAATCATCTCCGTATTGTACATTATAGAAATAAGTTAACTTTAGAACCTGCCTCAATGTGAGAATGATTAGTTAGTTCTTTGGAACAATGGTTTGTAAGTTGGCATCTAAAGCGCGGGGCGATTCTCTTTCAGTCGAGATGTGTCCGCCATTTTACTTTAATTTAAGCAGTGGTAGGAATGGAAAACGTTGATTGCCCGAAAATCTCGCTGCTCAGTCCAACCCATCGTAATAATCACCTGTATGTTAAGTTATTGAATGATTGTGTATCTAACGCCAGATTGGTGCAATGTAACATTCTAAACAGTACATCAGTGGAAACGTAACTCGCAAACCACAGAAAAGTTTTTTTTTTAAATATCAGAACCGCAGTCAAGGCATTTTTGTAAGAATATTGTTGGAGCCAGTTTCACCCATATAAACGAAAAGTCAGTCATTCGAAATTAGTTAGCAACTGTAATGCGGAGTTCGACGCGTTGATCTAAATAAGAATGTTCAATCAAGGTTGACTTATAATACCTGGTAACAGATTTTCCTTCTCATTTCCGTTCTATTTACTTCTCTTTTCTGTGTCGCAAACTGTCTATTATCAACATCTGGAAGTGTTATATCTACAGTTTGCCCTTTAGCACTTACACCCCCCGACGGTTCGTGCGGGCAACAAGTATATACTAGGAATTTGATAGATTCAGATTATATTGCTTCCATACAATACAAGGTGGTAAAATATCTTAGGTAAGTAATGTCTTATGTTGTTATGTAATAGTGTTAACACACGGATTTGGTTGACGGACCGCCGTCCAACCAACGGGAGAGAAAGAGTGATAATATCATATCTCCCTCTCTTTCTCTCCCGTTGGTCAGACGGCGGTTGAGGTCAACCAAATCCATACGTGTGTTAACACTATTACTTTGCACCGGTCTACAAGCGGCATAATAAATTAAGGTTATTTTAGAAGCAAATGGAAGTTAGCTAGGCCGGTAGGCAGGCTAGCGAAGCATTGTGTAAACAGTTATATAATTATACATAAATTATTATGTTACTCATTATTTTAGAATTTAAGACTGCTATTTGTAAGTTACTTCGAGATACCTTTAGGTTCTTGTATTTGTATTGACAAGCGCAATTTTAACTGAAGTCACAGTTGACCATCAACAATGTTAAATTTAAACGAATACGCATTAGGAACATTCTCTAAATTTGTTAAATGATTTTTGTGAATCGAGATTGTGAAATAAATTAGGAAGTTAAAGTTTTAATTGTTTGTATATTATTGTTCTTATGTAAAAGAACATTTATAAAATCACTAGCCCCTTTGAAATGTTTGCTACCAACTGATTGTGTACAGAAATATTAAATTGCGAGGTGATAAAATAAATTAATTTTACGCTGAATTATGCTACTATGCTAGAGCCATCAGCAATATATTTTATAATACATAATTAGGAGTAAGAGCGAATTTAAAATTATCTGAAAACTAAAGTTCACTGCCAATTTATAAATAAATCAAAAAACCATGTTTACCGATAGATATGTAAACCTATAGATTTGTACATCGACTCTCCAAAATGAAGTGCTTACATAGGTAGGTATCACGTCATTCCTCAGTCCCGCATTTGCGAAGTCGCTGCATAGACAGCGACGACAACATTAACAGTTCATCAACCTTGGGCATTATCTGGAGGCCTTTGTTTGTAATAACGCAAGCTGTAGCTATAGGCGATGGTGACCGCTTACCATGAGGCGGCCCGTCTGCTTGTTTGCCACTTATGGCATTAAAAAAAGGTTACGCCGCCGTTTGCAACAGGCTTAAGCGTGATAAATCACATCCTAAGAAATTCTATACCAGCCTATTTCTAAGCTTAGCCTGCTAACAAATAATATCTATTATTATTATTGTATTGTGGCTTTGGCATCAGTCAGAAACAAATTAAGTAATTTATATTTTAATCTTGTCAAAATCAGCATGTTTTTATATTTTTGTGGCAACATAGTCAAGTGTATTGGATTGTAAATACTTTAAGCTACTTATTTTAAGTATAGTACATAAGGTACAAAAATGTTGGTTTTAATAAAGAAGTCGAAATTTATTTCAAAAGCTTTTATTTAACGATTTTGGCTACAACATGGCTAGTACGCTTACAGAACCTATTTTCCATACATGCAGTCTTTAGCCTCTGGTATTTGTAAATACTAAAACACTCAAACGCCTCCTAGGAACCAACATAGCATATAAGAAAATAAAAGTAGAAAAGTTTTTAATCAGAACAAGAGTGAATTAAACCGTGACCGACCAACATACACACTGTTCTGTCACACTTATTCTAATATCAATAAAGTTAATTTACACGATATATCAGATCTGGGGCCTTACGGCTATTTGCGGTCGCGCAACTTTTCTCATCACCCAACAGAATTTATTAAAACAGGTAGCCGTAAGGCCCCAGCACTCAAAAATCTCTGGAACAAAAGAAAATATCAAGTAAATCAAAATAAAATTCACGAAAAAAAGTTTCGTGAATTTTGTAGTACACGACATCCATGTATTCTAAATCAATGAATATATAACATACGCTTAAAAGCCTTAACAAAAGGAAAATATTATAATTATGACAACAAGTACATTTAACAATAATCTTCATTAAAGTTTGACAAACTTGCCAACCAGGACCTAGTTTCATGTACATAATTAATATTAATTAAACACATGGAACCATTTAAACGTTTTCTCAGTACAATACTTAAATATCAATTCAAACATCCACAGACTTATAAATTATAAACGTTAAGTTAAGCAATGCTTAAAATTGCTGTCTTGTTTTCATGTGTGACTATTTCGGACAGTGAAAAGTTACCAGAGCAATTATAAGCATTGCTTAACTAACGTTTACAATTTATAAGTCTGTGGATCAGAATCAGAGCCAGAATCAATCAATTATGTTGGTTGAAACCCACATCACGTCTCCGCTCCTCTCATAGTGGAGACGAGAAGAATTGTATCAAATTGAATAGAAACGGGAAGTAACTTAGTATTGTGAGTGGAAGAGTGTTCGCTCTCTGAAAGCTGAATACTGTTTCACAAAAAAATATCAGATCATGCTCTGCTCAACTCCGCTACAAAGTCCACTCGTCTCCTCCACACAAGTCAGCTTGTCTACACTACACAAGTCTGCTTGTCTACACTATACAAGTCAGCTTGTCTCCGCTACACAGCATTGCTTGTCACTGCTGAGTTGGTTCTCGTTAATGCTGTTGGTGTAATTTGCAACATGCCTAAGTCTTTAGGTACAAAAATTATACTGATAAATCAACATGAACGATTTTGTGACTGACAATTCTAATTCTAATTCAAAGTAGGGGTGATAAGACCTGCACTGACATCCCGCTTGGGGTGTATAGCGTATTGTGCATTTGCCCCTGCCAGGCTACCCAAACCAGCAGACCTCGAATAACGAAGCACGGCCTTGGGTCGCTGACTAAACTGCTCTATTTCGCCAGGTGTTGTGGTAGAGCAAAAAGCTGTGTATTGGGAGAAAAGTTGGCACAAGTACGAACACATGCACACACAAACCAACCAGCCAATCATTTGTGCCACAAAAGCGCAAACTATGGACTTGTGGGACGAAATCGCCTCATACTCGTTTGGTCCACCAAAGAGAACTCAAAATCTGTAACTAAAAGTTAGCAGACACGCAATCATTGCCAGTAACAGTAATTCTGGGAATGTCTAGGTTTGCATGACCCTAGTATTCAAAAGGAGGAGTATTATCGTCTGTTATACATAGCTGCTCCCGCCTTGGCCAATTCATCCGCCCTCTCATTACCATGGATCCCGCGGTGGGCCTCCACATAATTCCATTTTAAGTCAAGATTTTTCAGAACACTGTCTAATTCTTTGAAGTCTGTTTCATTCTTCACAGGGTCACCAGAAGCGAGTTTCCATCCTTTTCTTTTCCAACCTGAAGATGTGTGTGAATATAAAAATACTAGCTAAGCGACATAGACATTCCCTCAGGAACATAGGATAAAAGTATCTCATTTGTATCTCTTGTCGTCCTCCAAATATCAACAAAAACTTATAAACGACAAATAAACGATCTATTACTGCATGAAAGAGGGTCACAGTGCTCTATTGCTCTGTTACTGCATGAAGAGGGAAAAACAAACAACGATCTATTGCTCTGTTGCTGCGTAAAAGGGAGGCAAATTAGCAAACACTTTCACATTTATAATTTTAGTATGATTATCAAAGTAATAGTGTAAGAGCAAATTACCTGGCATCCATTTGGTCACAGAGTTGATGACGAACTTAGAGTCTGTGTTGATAGCGAGTTTGTTGATATTGTTTTTCAAAGCCTGCTGTATTGCTCGAGTGGCAGCCTGGATCTCTCCGCAATTATTAGTGGCTCGGCCTGACACCGGTTCGCTGATATTAAGTGGGTGCTCCTCCCCCCAGTATACACCTAAACCAGCTCGCGCCCCCTTCTGTCCATTGGCAGAACATGCTCCATCTGTATACACCTGGACATAACCCTCATTATCTACCTCAAACTCTTTGGTACTTTTCCTTGACCTTTTTGCTTGTGGCTCTATTAAAATAGTTTTCCGATCGGAGGTTTTGGAACCATTAATGATTTTATCAATACTTTTTCCAGAAGATTTTATTCTTTTCTCTATGTCGTCCATCTGCTTATTGAGAATCGTATCCAGCCCTTCATCTGTTTCCTTACTATCACTGTCGGGGTCATCTTGATACCTTGAGTTTGATTTGCTGGGATAGGAATTACTTGATTTTCCTCCTCTTTGATAATTTGAAGAAGACGTCGAGTAAGTCCTTTTCAGGTTGGAATTAGATGCGATTGCATAATTTGTATAGCCAGGCTTAGTGTTAGAAGCATTACTGCAGCTAGGGCCAGCGAAGGAAGTAATAAATTCTTTAGCACTTTCCTCCGTACCAAACTTTTTGTACTTTGCGCCGGAAAATCCTTTTACCTGTGCTTCACATTCACCCCACGTCATGAAAACACCAATGGAGCGGCCTTTTGCCACAGCGTAATACGACATCGTATTTAACCTGTTGAGCCAGGATTCTAAAACACTATAACGCACTTTTTGAAAAACTTGAACAAGTACAACCATAATTTTCTACTCTACCCTCATGCCTCCGTCCGTCCAATAAAAGGTGCGTTCGGATAGGCTATGATGGCATTTTTAGCATTGTCAAAATTGGCGTTGATGTAAAGCGTTCGGTTTGAGAATTTTGCAATTTTTGCCACTTTTGATCCCTATCCTAAACGAACGCTACAGTCACCAGCGATGACGTCAAATACAGTAGTTCAAAGAGAATACAATCCGTAGTTGACCATAGATTTGTTGTAAAACGAGAAACTGACAGTCGCGCGCAAACAAAACACCAAAACACCGCGAAAAACAAACGTCAAAATCTTAATGTCAAAAAACGATCACAACGATCCCATGTCGCGAGGTGGGTCAAAAGTGGCAGATTACGATGGCATTTTTAGCTGTTTTCGACCTATCCGAACGGCGAGCGAAAACAGTTAATAATGCCACTTTTGCACACACATTCCCAAAACGAACGCTACATGTGATCATTATTGGCGTTTGTAACAGTTATTTTTGCCACCAAGGGGCTATCCGAACGCACCTAAAATAATCTCATCTCAAAATTTGACATTGACGTATTATAAAAAATGTACAAAATGGGTTTTTTGGCGCCAATGTGGAAAAAATATGTCTCATTGTATTATTTGGTATTATTTTCTTAAACTTGTGTATTTTCAAGTGTTAATGCGTAAATAATTATTATATACTATTAAAAATTACATCATTTTAGAAAGTGAAAATCAAAAAGAAACGGAGACGAATGAACGAATTGAAGAATGAGAATGGTGGCGCTTATCTACCATCCCATCTGTCCTAAGATGTAATAAACCATAGATTTGGCTATTGCATAAACCGCATGTACCTGTCTCATTGATAGTCCAATATAGACCTGTCTACACCCACGAGCCATACAAAGAAATTATTATTACATAATGTTGTATAAAAGACCGCTTGAACTTAAAAATCGTCAAGAAATCATTCGGAATTTAGAGGGTAACGGTTTTTAACACTGCATTATGTTACAATTTCCAATTAGCTAAATTACCTAGACAAATAATACAGCAGTACACTGTCTAGTGGCAGCGTTAGCAGTGATTAGGTGTCGGCAACTGACGACAGCAAAGTTTCACAAATTATTAAAAGTTTAGATAGGTATTTGTATTTATATATAGAATTTCTGTACGCGTGAGTTGTATGATGCCAGATCTGGCAACACTATAAAAGTTAGATGATTCCGCGCGCGGTAAAATGTGGTATGTAACAACGTAACATTATTTTATTATGACTCGCTAATAATACTGGCTAATTGTGACTGATTAAAATAAAATATTCTGTCATGTATGATGATCATATACCGCCAATACTCTCTAAATAACTATAACATTGAGTAAGTACCTACTTATGTTAAGTTTAGTTTAAGTTACCTATTTACTTACCAACCTACAACAAAAACATCTTGAAATAGTTGGTGGACTCACTAGGACTGAGGAGGAAATGGGAATCCGGTGCATCAACGAGAAAAAGGAAGACAGGAACTGTTTTGTCCAATCAAGTTAAGAGTTTCAGATGGCCGTAGCCACGTAGGGGCAGGGTGGGGCGTTTGCCCGACCCTGCGTATTTTTGAAACGGTAATACGTACAAGCGTCATACTTGGCATGATTATAGTACACGCTAACAACTATTAACTGGTATAAAAAACGAATAATAAATAATCGCCAAGTGCGAGTCAGTGACAAATTTCTGTTCATTACCAAGTTAAGTATAACTTGTAATTTCGTTATCATTCGAACCTCGACCTTCTCATTTCACCGAATCGAAATGCCATATTTTACTAATTTTGAAGTCGGTTTTTGGAATTGATCATTATTGTATTTTGTGATAGTATGGAACCCTCAGTGCGCAAGCCCAACACGAACTTGGCCAGTTTATTTCACAACTGAAAGAGACCGTAGACCCTTTATTTGGTTTAATTTTTCAATTTTATAGGTACCTTTACGCGTTTGATGGATGGATTACTGCCAGGATGCACCAGTCGTCCGTCAGACGTTTGTCTTTTGACAATCGCTCGTTATGATTCTAAATATGTAATTAATTGCTCGTGCATTTAGTGCTACAAATAGAAGACGAATACTTATTTCGTATCCACGGAGAAATCCGCAACAGCGTTTCTGATGTCAGGTTTTTTTTTCCTTTTGAGGTACGGAACCCCAAAAACAATCATCAAAATTAATTCATAATTGGCGGAGTAATAGCGTAACAAACAAACATAAAATAAGAAAAAAAAACAAACAGTTGAATTGATAACCTCCTCCATAATCGTCAAATATAGAAAGAGGTAGAGAAGTAATAGCGGCGTTTTACCTGAAATAAAACGCTTATTAATTTACTTACCTTATTCGAAGCTTTAATATAATGAGATAGGCACTACGTTTCCCGTCTTTGACTTTTACCTACTTCCGTCATATAGCCCCTCCTCCTTCTGACGTCACTTCCACCTTACAGTAATGGCAGCCTGTTCGGCTTGGCCATTTTTATTCTCATTTGCGTTTTAATCACCAGGCAGCGATTTATCGTAAGCTTCGAATAAGGTAAGTAAATTAATAAGCGTTTTATTTCAGGTAAAACGCCGCTATTAATTTGACTGGACCTTATTCGAAGCTTTAATATAATGAGACGTGTTTGTTATCGCCTGGTGGAAGTGATGTCTCTAAACAGTAGTAATTCTGTGAGCGCCAATGTGAAATGAAAGGAATAGCCCACAAATTTTTTAACAACTTATATGGTCTGTTATAAATAATAGGTAGGCTGTATCTGTCGAGCTTTGTTTTTGAACGAAACTTATTACTTATGACCACCGTCCGTTAAGTTCTACCTATTTTTAGCTGTCAGTGTCAGTACTCAGTACTCTTTGGAAAAGACTACTATATATATATGGTACTCAGTTGGTACTCAGCCCTCAGCCTCAGTACATCATTTTGATATCTTTGATTTTGATTCAAACAGAGAGTACTTTTTATGGATTCAAACCAGTAAAATAATCAAATAAATTGCAAACAAAAATAATAAATGTCATGTCTAATTACTTTTTACTTGTACGTTAATAGATAATTACTCTACAAGTTTATTCACCGTCGAAGACTGGTGCAAAATTACTGGCATGGCCCTGGAGTGCGGGGATCTCAGGGTACCTACATAATAATATACAGGCGATCGAGTCCGGCCACCCCGTGGACAAATACATGGACAGCTGTGATTAGTGTTGTGTGGAACATATCATATAGCATTGTAAATTATTGTTACGAAATGCAATGGTGATTTCTATGTTCATGCTAATGTACTGTGTAATCTAACCACTAATGTAAACGAATAGGTAGTTATGAGTGAAGGCAATAAAACATCCTGGTATTCTTACAGAGTATAATTATTATTAAACCCCTATTTAAAATATAAGATTACAGTGTAACTGCTTATGTAAGGGTAATCCGTTTTTCTATCAATCAATTATAAACATTTATATTTAGTGTAATCACTTCTACAATCTAGTGTACAAACTTGTACAATCTAGTCTATCAATTTACAGCGGGATTAAAAAATTTAGTGACTGATGATCTGTCACAGACAGGTTGAACCTCACGCTTATAAAATTTACAGAAGGTGTTCCTTGACCGCCAGTTGCCTCTAGCCAGTATATCCTCAATGGAATAATTATCTAGGAAATTTTTTGAAGCTACTGCAGCTCTGACACTGCCAGGGGTAGCTGATATGCCTGCCCCCTGTAATAAAGATTTAAACCAACCAGCAATTAAGGTACGAGAGGCTGGTCTAGGTTCCCCCTTTAAATTCATAAACAGGTTGAATGCTTTTGCTAGCTTCCTACGACTTTCAAGAAGGGATAATGTGCGCTTGATCCAAATAACCGGGTCTAATTTTTCGTTTTCCTTATTTGCCAAAAGCTTCCAACCTGATTGCTTAAATTTGGCAGAGTCAGTTTTAGAGCCAAAAGCTGGCATCAAGGTAACAGAATCATTTTGGATTGTACAACTATGCGAGTCTACCATAAGAAGCGTTAGATCATGGATTCTTCTGCCTGAGCAAAGGAGTAACAAAGCAGCGGTATGCCTTTGCACTTGAAATGCATTAGCTTTGTCTAACGAGTAATCTTCCAAGTACGAGGCTAACTCATCAATATTCCAAACTGGGGGCTTGACATGGGTAATTGATGGTTTCTGTAATGCTATAGACTTTAAGACGTGCTTTATTAACACATGAGAACTTAGGTGACCTGAGGTGTCTGGATCACATAGCGTTGACACCACCGATTTGTGCACTAAAATTGAATTATAAGATAATTTGTGAATTAAATAAAGATCAGATAAATATCTCGCAAAATCACTTGCTCCTGGGCTGGAGTGATTTATTTGGTGTGTTTTGCACCAAGAAATCCATCTTTTCCAAGCGATTCCATAAACTTTACGGGTTGAGGGGCGCCAGGAACCTTGTAGAAGTTCTAATTGACTACTATTCCATGCTGTTAGTGACCCAGACCACCCCCACATTTCCAAACTTCCAGGGTCATTTCGAGTACATTCGGGGGTGGGAGTCCTGTGGTGACGTCCACTAGGACTCTGTTCAGGTTGTAAATGGTGATAGGAGCTGCTAGGGCGCGTGACTTTATGTCCGGGCGCCAAAATACACGCTCCCAGCGTGGAACTATTAGAAGGTACACTCCCCGAGCTTGATTCAGGTAACTCAGAACCTTTGGAATCAGAAACGGTGGAGGAAATATCCAGGCTAGGCTGAAGTTCCAGGGTCGAGAGAAGGCATCGTGAAACAGTGCTTGATCGTCGGTTAGGTCCATTGACACGTAATTCATCACTACATGAGCCCGCCTCGAGGCAAATAGATCTATCTTCGGTATTCCCCACCTGGAGAAAACTTTGGTTGTGCAATCTTCCGTCAGGTGCCATTCTGGATTCGCTCGGTGTCTCGACAGGTGATCCGCATGAGTATTGTATAATCCGGGAATGTGAAAGACGTTCACATGAATTTGATAAAGGTCTAGAATTTGGAAAACCTGGTAAGTTAGGTTCATGAGACCCATCGACTTGGTCCCTCCTTCGTGGCGAAGATAAGCTATCACGGATTTGTTGTCGGTTTGTATCAACAATGTACTGTCTCTTAGGAGATGACAATGAACTTGAAGTACCTTCAGGATTGCCAACATTTCCTTCTGGTTGCTGTGTAGGTCCTTCTCTGTTGCTAACCACTGTCCTGTTAGAGAAAGGTTGTCCAGACGAGCTCCCCATGCAATGTTTGATGCGTCTGTTGTGAGGAAATGCGACGCGGGTGGCGTGTGAATAGGCGTCGCTCGCCTGCAATTTTGGAGCCACCACCATAAATTGTCTATTGCAGCCGGAGGTATTGAGTGTAATGTTTTGGGATGAACTTTTTGTATTGCATTCAACAGTTTTAATAGTTCCCGATAGTTGAGCCTGCCTTTTGGTACTACGAAGCTGGCAAAATTGAGCAGACCCACTAGGCTCTGTAGATCTCTGAGGTTTACTTTTTGTTTTGACAACAATTGATTTATTTTGGCTGTTAGGGTAGGAATCTTGTCTTTGGGCAGACTTTTGAGATTCGTCCAAGGGTTCCACAGAATTCCTAGAAACACTAAGCTTTTTGTTGGGATTCTTGACGACTTTTCGTAATTCAACAGCCAACCTAGCTTTTCGAGAGTTTCGAACACAATCTTTACATGGCTCTGTAGAATGTTTCTGTTCTGATGGGCAATTAAAAAATCGTCGAGAAACACGATTATTCTGATGCCCTTTTGCCTGAGAATTCGGGTAACCCAATTCGTAATCGATGCAAATGTTTGCGGGGCCGTACTGAGGCCAAACGGTAGACATGTCATTTCTAGCAATTCGTCGCGATAAATGAGACGCAGAAAGCATCTGTGTCTGCGAGCTACTGGCAAATGGAAATATGCCTGGGAAATGTCGATTTTGAACAACCAGTCTTTTGGTTGTATGAAATTTGGAATGTGCTGGACATTTATTATCTTGAAGTGACGAGTTTTTATGTAACGATTTAATGCTTTTAAATTGAAAATTGGGCGAGCTGAACCGTCGCTCTTGGGCACCAGGAACATTGAAGACAGAAAGCTTGGAGACATTACTGCTCTTTCTAGGACCCCCTGATCTTTCATTTTGTTTATAGCTATAGTCATACTGGGAGACTCTGGTACATTCAGATTGGTGCCTGACGCCCTGGGATATGCTAGGGGCGGCTTGATGCAAAAGGGTATGCGATACCCTATTAAAAAATTTAAAATGTGGGTCGGTGCTCCTAGTTGTATCCAACGGTCTCGAAATTGAGCCAGGCGACCCGCTTTGAACTGAACTGAGTCATTTACGTCGTTTTTGGGGAGCAGGCGAGGAACCGTGCTTCCGTCTATAGTTTGATTGGTTTCGTTGTCCCGTGTACCGACGAGAAGGGTTTCCTCGAAAGGTATTTGGGTAATTACGAATATTCGGTGCGCCCGAATTTCCTTGAAACCCATAGTTATAAGAATGACCCTCACCTTGCGCAGGTGGGTTGTAATTGCGATTGTATGCATGTGAGAAACCCTGCGAGGGTTTGTATTGCAAAGGTCCCTGCGAGGGTTTGTATTGGTATTGTAAAGGCCCCTGCGAGGGGTCACGAAACTTTCTTGCTGCCTGCGAGACAGAAGTTGTGTTGGGCTTCGCTGGCCAAAAGCATTTTCTCACACCACCAGCCCGATCGATCGCATCAGTAAATTTCTCCGCATCAAATAGGTTGGCCGATGTCGGCGGAATCTTGCGCAGATTCGCTTTAGTTGCCGGATCCTTTACTTGTCTAAGGATAGCGTCGCGTCGCATCTGAACCACTTCAGCGCGATGACCACAAATAATTTGCAATAAATCTGAAGAGCTCTTATGGAAGTCGCCAGAGGTGCAAAGGGCGTTAATCTTGTGATGGAGGTTGTCATAGCTCAAAGCGTCATTGTCTTTCGCCCAGGTCAACAAATCTCGTAACCCGTTTTGTAACGACTCTTTTTGCTTGAGAACACACATAGTTAAGGCGGCAAATGCCCTATCAGAATAGGTAAGCTGCCGGGGCATGTTAAAGACTTTTACCTCCTCGTTAACTTCGAGGTCAGTGAACCCGGGTGTGAAATTATAAGATTTTTGAGCCTCCGCGTATCTTACGTCTGACCAATCACCTTTACCAAAGTGTTGAATAATCTCTAAAGTTTGCAACTGGGATTTGTTTGCTTTCGGGATTGGGGGTTCTTTTAGTTTAGTTTCAAGCGATAGAGTGAAATCATTGTCGAGAGAATTTGATCTATCAAACCTATTATCCGTATACTGGTCATATAGGTCACTATGATCGTGACTCAGAGAAATAGCATCGTCATTATTATAATTTGGACTTACAAGACGTTGGTTTGCAGCAACTGTTTCTTTGAGAATGCGCACTTCTTCAGCCAATTTCCGCGTTGAATGGTGCCTCCTTTTCTTCTTTGGTCGCTTTCGTTGAGAAGAATCCGAGCTTGAACTGCTCGAAGACGAGCTGCTTGAACTGCTTGGTGTCCGTTTACGGCGACGTTTTGACGCCGTTTCGTTGCCTACCGCTATTGTTACGGAACCGTCGTCTTTATCCATACTAAGGGGTAGAAAAATATAATTTATATCTACTTATCGCAAACGTGTTGGAATATCAAAACTGGATCGATCGGATGCTATATCGGAACTACTTTAATTTACGAACGGAAAAACCGTTTAAATACGAATAATACGACCGCTTTTGATGGTCGACACTATTTATAGAAAGGAAAATTAAATCACTTAGTTGAAGTAATTGGTACTTACATGATGGTAGATTTAAAAAATCTAACCTGAAATTTGCGTTGGAGTGGTCGATCTCGGTGAATGCGACCGCTCAGACGGGAATTCAAAACGCCAATGAGAATAAAAATGGCCAAGCCGAACAGGCTGCCATTACTGTAAGGTGGAAGTGACGTCAGAAGGAGGAGGGGCTATATGACGGAAGTAGGTAAAAGTCAAAGACGGGAAACGTAGTGCCTATCTCATTATATTAAAGCTTCGAATAAGGTCCAGTCAAATTAATAGTTATTTACAACAGGTTCGAGAGAGATGACGAATAAAGTGGCAACTGGACAGTGACGTCATTGCGGAACCACCCCCAGATTGCTAGACCTTGTTTTCTTAGATCATGGAAGTAGGTAATCTATAATAATGGCTTTCTGTTGTCAAATCCACTCATATCCTTCATCCTGGCATGCAGCTTATTTTTTCAAGGAATTCTAGGAATAGAAACTTCGCGAACAAAGACAAAGACAGAAGCAAAGAACGTATTTAAACGGAAAGAGAGACGTCATAAACATTATTCGTATTCTAACTTTGCTGGAGTGAAGTCGTCTGCTATCTTACTATCCTGCGGGAGCTGCCTGCCAGAAAAGCTTTCAATTTTCAAGATCCAAGTCAAAAATGTCGGGGCAAGAAAACGGAAAATATTACGCTGTAGCCAAGGGGCGTATGCCTGGCGTGTACAACTCCTGGAATCAATGCGAAGACAAGGTCAAAGGATTCTCTGATGCGAAGTTCAAGAAGTTTGACTCCATGCAGGGTGCTCAAGACTTCATCGTCTCGCACGGGGCTGAGGACGTACTGCGGGACAAGCTCACCCGAGAGGCTTCTGGCGGAGCTGGATCATCCGGAAAATCAAAGAAGTAAGCAGGCGTGAGCAGCCTACCACGCGTTCCAGAGGAACCTAAACTAAGTATACGAATACCCTACCTACAGTTTATTTTAGCGTGTCTAGTTTTTTCATTTGTTTGTGTAATGTGTAACCTCTTCAGAGTAGGTCCCTACATAGAATTATCTTTGGGTTTTTTTTTGCGTTAAATTTAGGGCCACCTTTGAGTCTGATCCTCCCACCGATTTCGAGTGTACCTACCTACCTATACCTATATAGGATTTCAATTGATTTGCTTATGTGTACTTTATTTTGTGTTACTTCGAGTAGCTAGGTAGGTACTTATATCGGAATGTCTTCGATTTTTGTGTGTTAAATTTAGGACCAGTTTTCTGATCGACATGTTTCGAATGTAGATAACAATTACTATATAATTCCCTACCTACATAAAGTTATATGTACCTAATCTAGCTAAGTTAGCAATAGTTAGCTAAGTAAGAAACTAATACTGTTATTTATGTAACATTTTAGCTCTTTTTTTCTTGCTACCGTGAATATGTAAAGAGGCAGGACGGGAGGATCTTGTGTACCTACCTATACCTACATTAAAGTTGTACTTGTAACTAACGTGTTCTCTTCTTACCTACTCATCCCCCTTGTCTTATCCTTTGAAATCTACCTAGGTTGGATAAAATAGGTAAGTAATAACATATTTGTAGGGTTTCTAGTGTTTCTACCAAAGAAATTAATGTACGTAGTAGGTACCATAGATAAAAATATACTAGAAGTAGTACATATAGGTCAATGGTTTCTTTTCTACCTACCTCGTAAACTTAGATATACTCGTACCTACCTACCCACCCACTGTCACAATACATACCTATTAGCTACTGTAGCCACTGTAGGGTATAGGCCCTAGTAGGCGTTTTGTCTGACCAATTTGTACACGCAGGTAGGTACTTAAACTATTTCCATTCGTTTATTTTATCTGACAGCTATGATAACATTGTAAACAGACAGACAACAAAGTGATCCTATAAGGGTTCCCTTTTTTCCTTTGAGGTACGGAACCCTAAAAAAGTTGGTAAGTCAACTATCAGGGCCCCGATTCTACTAAACCAGTTGTTTTTAAATTGTAATTGTTTATTTTTTTTTAAATGACAGTTTTTTTATTCTAAGTTATAATAGGTACCTATTAAGTGGTGGTAGGTATTATTATAGTATAAAAAAAATTAAAAACTAAATTTTGAGGCATTTATTAAAAAAATAAAATTACAACAACAATTACATTTTAAAAACAATTTGTTTAGTAGAATTGGGGCCCAGGGGCCTTACGGACAACAGCTATAGCGGCACCAAACTAACGTTAGATCCGCTCAGTTGGAAAATCACGCGACCGCAAACCGTACCTGGGCGCGTTTAGGTTCACGTCCGCGTGATTTTCCAACTGAGCGGATCTAACGTTAGTTTGGTGCCGCAATTAGCTGTTGTCCGTAAGGCCCAAATTACTATACCCAGGTACCGTATACCTAGGTACTTACCTATTTTCTTTTTTTATTCTGCGTTTTACCATTTTTTTTCAGCATTCAGAACAAGTAAATGCTTACCGAGTAAAAGAAAGCTTCCTACCTTTAAATTATTATCATCGCCTCTTATCAGTACTACCTACCTACACAGATCAGCATGTTTGCACTGGTAGCACAGAATACATAATTAGGTAGTTGGCACCTACATTATGGAGAGCATAGGTTTGCTCTCAAGACAAGAATGACCCAAAGCTTTCATTTGTCTTTGTGAATGTACAAAGAATGTACCTACATTCTTGATCGAAGCCTAAAGCGTTTCGTAGGTAGGTACGAGTGGTAGATAACTCGATACCCTTGTTTATATTATACCTACCTAATGACTGATCGCATTGCACAGTAATCGTCACGTCGTCGGCGTCGGTTGGTCGCCGGTCGCCGCATCATCAGCGATTTTAGTATGGCGTAGAATGCTGAGTACAGACTGTAGTTTATATTCTCTTTGGCTGAGTAGGTAATTTTTTAGGGTTCCGTACTCACTACCCAAAGAGAAAAAACGGGACCCTAATACTAAACCTACGATGTCTGTCTGTTTGTCTGTCCGTCTGTCCGTCTGTCCGTATGTTCGTCCGTCAGCCCGACTGTCCGTTCGAAAGATTGTACCTGTCTACTTACGATTAGAATAAATTATTCTAAGTAGTAAGCTCAGAGAAAATAAAAATAGTAAGTAGGTACCTACTACTACCTACCTACTACTATATGGTACTGAGACGTGGTCCTTAACTGTTGGCATTTTGGAAAAAACTGATTTTTGAATAATCTTAAAGAAACTTGATATTATTCTACAAAGCCTACCCTCAGCTGGATCAAGCCCAGCCGCTCCCAAACAAAATCCGGGATCCACTGATGGAAACTATGGCACAGAAGACAATGGGGGCGTTGAGGCCAAGAGCTTGGTCTCAGAACAATGCGGGATACTCAGAATACAGAAAGAGCGGGATATTTGATTTGACGTCGTAGACTTCGAATGAATTAAAATGAATTCATTTTATTTTGGTCGAAGGGGGTAGGGAATAGGGATAGAAACTTTTGGTCCATGTACCAAAAAGTTTTTTAAACAAATTTCGCCACGATTAGTCGACGCCGCTACAGCTCTCTTGAGCTGGGTCATTCGTCGCGCAGTGTTCCGCATTGGATTTTGCAATTCAACGCGGGAATGCAGCCAGCTTAGAATAACTACATAGTTATTCTAAGGCCTTAGAATAACTACATAGTTATTCTAAGGCAGCCAGCTTTTTTGGTAGGTAGGTACTTAGTTAGGTACCTATGTAGGTAGGTACGTAGTTACTTTACCACAATGACAACTTTTTAATTTAGATTTTTACGGTTTCGTACCCAAGGGTAAAAATTGGATCCTATTACTAAGCCTACGATGTCTGTCTGTCTGTCCGTCCGTCAGTCCGTCTGTATGTCCTATCTTTCGAACCGTAATAGATGGACAGTTGAAATTTTCACAGAATAGGTATGAAATGTTACGGCGGATTAACTAACAAATAATAAAAAAGTCAAAAACTAAAGGGGGCCCCATACAATAAACGTATTTTTTAAAGGTATTTTTGTATTAGCTCTAATGTAAAAACGATAATATGTACAAGCGTCAAACTTGGCACTATTGTAGAACACACTTTAAAGTATAACAACAAAATATAATAAATAATGGCCAAGTGCGAGTCGGTGACAAATTTCTGTTCATTACCAAGTTATTATACTCGAGCGCCTGTAGAAAACTGCCTAGCAAATTACTCCGACGATTGGAAGGCGTTATAATAACTGGTAATTCGGTTACTTGGACAACCTTATTGTATTTTGTGGTGGAACGGAACCCTCAGTGCGCGAGCCCGACTCGCACTTGGCCGGTTTATTATAAGTGTAATAATATTAAATGCTTTTTTGTTTGTTGTTGTTGTTGTTACGATAAACGATGAACATAGCCATATAGTACTAAAATAATAATATTTTGCCCTCCATTAAAAAAAATAGCTAATAGATACCTACATAAATAAAATAGATGATATACCTAGGTATGATTGTAAGGCTCCATCCTATATATTTAGTCCAGCTTCCTTGATGATAGATAGATAAATAAAAATTTGATAATATTTTTCTAGAATTAGGTACTTAGGTATACCTATTAGGCAGGGCCGTCTTTAACCTATTAGAGGCCCTGGGCACATTAGAATAATGGGGCCCATATGACCTTGACAGAGCACTATTTTGTTCGAATAGACAAAGAAAGTTGATATGCTGATTTTCAGGCGAGAGTAGAGTAAAGCTAATAAGCAAGTAGGTATTGTAGTCAGTCATTCACTTATGATTTTTGCGAAATAAATATACCTACTTACCTATTTGTTGGTAATAAATATCGGTTATCGTTTGGTGATCTGGCAGGAACTAGGGGGCCCCTGTCGATCGCGGGGCCCAGAGTGCCCAGTGGGAAAGAAGGGCCTGCTATTAGGTATTCAGATATACCCCTAATATAGTAAGATATTGGTACTGATAGAAGGGCTGGCAAAGTGGCAACTCTTTGGCTACTGAGATACAGCGGGTTGCCAATGCACGACAGGTACAAATAAAATAAAAAAACAGATGCAGTAGTAATGTACTTTATTAGGATACTTAACAAATGGTTCACCACCTTGCTTCCATGTTAACTTAACACACCATTTCACTACATACTCACACCACTAACGTCTGTATAAAATCTTATCTATTTTACAGTGATTTTGTTATTTTGGGATAGGTACCTACATACAGTCAGTGTCAATATAACATTTTGATTACTAACAACACTACTTTAGTAATCTATATGGTGCTAGGGGTTAGTTAATAATGATTCTGACTGTAGAAATCCTACCAATTTTGCTACACTTTGGTAGGGATAACCTTCATAAAACTTAAAACTCCCAATTTCTCCTCTCCCCTTAAATATAAAGGTACGGCTAACGGCACCTAGGTGTACCTACATAATTGCGAACTTTTCAATGATTCTGCGTGATAGGTATACCTAATTTCTGCCTGACTATAACATCAGAAAGTTGCTACACTTATAAAAATAGGGGTTGGTACATAATATATGTAGGTATAGATAAAAGGTTAGCTGTTATGTTTCGTTAAAAAGTAACTTAAAAACTATACTTTTATGAAGTAGGTATATACAATATCAAGTTGGAGAAAAAAGAATTTCGTCATATATTCATAAATAAATAATTATTAAGGCAAGGTTTGCCCACTTTTAAGCAATACTACAAAGGACCATAAGGCTTGAAATATTGTGGAGCAAAACTGTGGCGCTTACACGCAGTTGTGCGTTTCGCTACTTCTATTTTTGAGGTTTCTCTTATTTTTCGAAAAGTATTGCTGTAATGTAAAATGCACCTTTGCGGTTCCCTTCTTAATTATGAAATCTGTATATTAAGATATCGTAGACATTATTTAATAAATAGGTAGGTATTTGAATGAATTAAAAAAAAACAGAGAAAAGCTCAAACCAGTGTTACTTTTTATTTCTATCGAGCGAAATGTCCTTAATCATGTTTCGGTCTTTGGGGTTTCCAAGATAAAACATTCAATTTTGATATGACACAATTTTTATAATTTTAAACTAACCATGGAAGTAGACACACTCAAACTAGAATGACCATAATTGCTTAGCTTTAAGTAAAACTAGGTGATAACGGTATTACAACTTTTGCCAAAATATCAGTTTAATTTCAATGGTTTCGAAGAGACAATTAAAACGTATGCTATCACTGGTATATAGGTACATTATTTTAATTCCTCACGTTTTGAACACTCAGCAGTGTCACAGGTAGACAAGAAAACGTCTATAGAAATGTTATGTTATGAAATTATTTACATGTAGGTACCGCCATTGATTTTTATCAAAACCTGCCCTATGTTTATGTCTTCAGTACGCAATAGCACTCATGGTGTCCAGGTAGGGTTGCAAGATCCTGGTTTATCAATTCCTGGACATATCTGGGGTTAGGAACGGCGTCAGTACATGGACCGGTACGGATACTATATAATATTAACATTCAGAGATCACATCCCATGTCAATTTTAAATCATCTGATTTATGGGACAAAATTTAAAAACGTATTGTAAATCAGACCCAAAATCATACCTGTCTGCCAAATAGTTGATTGCTCTTTCCAGGAAAATGTGTGCCTGTGATGTGAATTTATTCGTTTGGTCTTCTATGAGGTTCGGCAGCGCATGCGCAGTTTGGTGTCCGAAAAAACCCTATACTTAGTATTCGCGAATTCCGGGACAGTAAAGTGAAATTACTGGACACTGGACAAGACACCTCATTCCGGGACTATCCCGGATTTCCCGGGTGTCTGGCAACCCTATGTCCAGGGGCAGTGGAAAGTCACGAGACCGCAAACCGTATCAGGGCGCGTGATTTTTCATCTGAGCGGATTTAACGTTAGTTTGGTGCCGCAATAGCAGTTGACCGTAAGGCCCGAGAGGTGTTTATTTTCAATTAACCTAAAAATCATCAGACGTTTATGTTACGTTACCTGATGAATAGAAAGTAAATATTTTAACAATAAAAAAAGGAAAGAAAAACAGAATCTAAGGAAACAACATTATAAAATGATATTGAAATTGTTAGAATTATAGATAGGTAGTATAATAATAAAGTATCTACTAAGTAGAAAGAGAAATGGCACTAACTAAGTAAAAAATTGGTTTTGTAATTAGGTACTATACAGAGATTACAAAAAAAAAACCGGACAAGTACGAGTAGGACTCGTGCTCTGAGGGTTCCGTCTAACGGAACCCTCAGAGCGCGAGACCAAAAAAAAACTAACTGAAGTTAAAATATTGAAAGACAAACTTAAGTTTGTAGTTTTTTTTACTGGGCAAGTGCCTTTAATAACTAAACAAAATACAAGCTAAAACTAACACTACAAATACAGTTAGACTGCCCATAGACCGTTGAAGGTCTAAAGACAATCCAAATGCTCAAGCCCACTACCAGTTGGCAGCGTACCCAACATGCTGGCGGCATTACCACGTTGAATGGCAATGCTAATGCGTTGAGCCAGAAACACGCCAGCATTTTGGTCACGCGTCGCATTAACCAGGCGCTCTGAAAGATTTTTGAAAATGAGGTGAGCTCCCGGTCCCCAAGGGCCCAATGTCTCGACCCCAAACGCCTCAAATATGTAACCACTGCCGAGGTTAGCATATTTGCGACGCTTGTGCTGCTCTGCCGAATTAGCAGCCGCGCCAGCCCTACCCTGTGTCTCAGGAAGATGTGACGGCGCCAAAGTATCGACACAAGTTGCGTCCCATACAAGGGGCCGCCCCAACCTCCAGGGCACAAGTGTCATACCGTCAGGCCTCTTTCCATCGTCACGCGCAAGACCACTCGGTTTGAGCACAGCTGCGACATTGGCGGTGGAAAGTGCCCTGCGTATGATGTCGTTCAGGCTAGCGTGTCGGCCAATACGACCAGCGCTTCTCGAGCAAGAGAGACCATGGTGACCGAGCTGGTCAACAGCAGTACCACACTGACAGCGATGGGCCTCACAGCACCTTGCACCCAAGCGTAAGCTGACAGCTAGACGAAATGCGGTTGGATCTAAAAGGCTACCTGTGTTAAAAGAGGGCATGGCTTGCAACCAAAGTCCCGATTCCCAAACAGAGACAGCAAGAATACGAGCGCGATCTGCAATACTAGGACACGTATCTAGTAGCGATTTCCATGCTAGTTCGCAGATCGGCCGATCCCACAGTCTCTGGGAAGACAACTTTGAAGTTTACAAGTTGATAATAAGGTTCTTCCATACATCCCAACTACAAAATGTAAGTTTGTAATAGTAAAATAATTATTTTTAAATACCTTCAAATTTATAACTTTCGGATTTATTCCTATATATGTACTATGAGACCTTGCCTCTTGCCAAATTTCATGATTCTAGGTCAACGGGAAGTACCCTATAGGTTTTGATTCCCCTGTGAAATCGCAAAATATACGACATAAAAGAACACTAAGAGCGCGAGACCAAAAAAAAAAAAATAACTGAAGTTAAAATATTGAAAGACAAACTTAAGTTTGTAGTTGACAATAAGGTTCTTCCATACATTCCAACTACAAAATGTAAGTTTGTAATAGCAAAATAATCATTTTTAAATGATATACCTTCATATTTATAACTTTCGGATTTATTCCTATATATGTGCTATGAGACCTAGTTTTTTGCCAAATTTCATGATTCTAGGTCAACGGGAAGTACCCTATAGGTTTTGGTTCCCCTGTGAAATCGCAACATATGCGACATAAACGTTCATATCTTTTGATTGCGTTGACTTACAACTTTTATTTTTTTACAGCCGAAAGAAACCGTAGACCCAAGTATTTAATATAAATTTCATTTTGCTACCTTTACGCGTTCTTGAGAAAAAGGGTCTTGACAGACGGACAGACAGACAGACGGACAACGAAGTGATCCTATAAGGGTTCCGTTTTTTCCTTTTGAGGTACGGAACCCTAAAAACAGGAAAATAGGTACTTTTATAGTGACGGGAATCGAATTCTACAGGAAAATCCGTTGACATAGAAATTACAATGTGAAAACTATGGTTTTGTCCTTCGACCAAAATAAAATGAATGGACGGGCCCAGAAGGAGCGCATTTTTGAAGACTGCAAAATAAGCGCTGGCGCTTACTCACTTCGTTTCAATCGGTCTCTAGCCGTAGGAAGTGCGACACAATACACGACTGTCGAAACATCTGACAAAATCTGGCATACGTGCGTGCTTTCCCGAAGAGTAAAAACACAACAAAAACACCTATCTATTTTTTATAACAAATGTACATGGTGATATTTAGGTGTTGAAGTATTGTTGACTCGTTTTTACTGAGCATGTTCAATGATTATGGCCCATATTAATTTTATTTTGGGCGAAGGTTTTGTCTCGTAAGTCGTAACTGTAAGCCATGTAAAACAAAACAGCCTAGTGAGAGTTTTCAATGGTGTTTACTTAGGTGCCTACCTACCTACCTACTCGATTGCATTTGTATGAATTTGTTGTATGAAATTGCTCTTACTTCATACAACGATACAATGATTCGATACATCGAGCAGATAAACGCAATTGGGAAAACACTTAGATCCCAGACATTTCTGGTAATTTTTTCTTGAAATTAATATCAATGTAGGTACATTACCTACTCTAGGTAGGTAAGTATCTAAACTTATTTTGTTATGTGCCTAGTTTATTTGGGTAACATTTTATAAATTAATATGTATGTAAGTACTTACTGACTATAAGTAAACAATAATAATAATTACTTAAATATATTTTTTCAATTACGTGAATATCATGCAGATATTTGATGAAGTGATGTAGATATTTATTCTAAAACATACTTAACATAAACTCATAAATTTATTAACAGTACACAACATATTAATAAAATTTGTTAAAGACATGACATGTGAACAATTGATTTGGTTATTTACTTGGTAAAGTTAGTTTTCGTTTCATAAAACCAAACGGGTTCTAAAAACTTTTGTGGAAATACGTTGACTAGTCTTACATACAAGTGCGGAAGTAGTTACTTCTAAATATTATTCATTTTTCATTCGAACAGCTGTTCACATTACCGCCAAACATGGATTGAAATTACTCTATGGATTGAAAGTACGACTTTTCAATTGAGCTTTCAAAACCTATAAAGAGACACCTACTACATAATAAGAGTAATAATAGTACCAAAGAGATTTTAGGTAAAAGTACAATGAGTTTTCGCGAGAAATCTATTTTAATAAATTTTGGCTTCACACGATTAAACTCGGCCTAAGCATTTATTTGCACTGACAACTGCAATAAACATTGTAAAAAGTTGAATAAAAATATGTTATTTTAATTTAATACTTTTATTTTATCGGCACGGCCTAGTGCGAGTTTTTCTAGTTGCGTTAACCTGCACAAATCATGGTTTACGCTAACGCGGTCGAGTAAGTATACCTAGGTACGCAAACGAAAAAACTTGCACTAGGCCCACAGAATTCGTGGTTTTCATTCGCTTTTTTTACAATGTTATTGCAGTCAGAGCAAATAAATGCTTGGACCGAGTTCAGTGAATTTTTCCAGTGTCAAGTAGGTACAATAATTAATTTTAGTTTCCTCACAATCGAAATGAAAAGTAGAGAGAGGACAGGACAACTCAGGAGAAACTATGTGTCTACCTTTTCTATACTCGAAATACCTATAAAGATTTCGTGTGAAATAGATTGTTTTCATCCCTTGGAAGGAAGGTAATTTTTGTACTATCGCTTGGTATGGTAATGGTCCACATACAAAAAATATTATACCTTATACTTGTTCCACCTCGAGATTAGCTCTGATAGCTGCAATAAAGTTGAATAAAAAGACAAAGATAATAAAACCAATCGCCATTGATAAAAACGACGTGTAGCCGGTAGATGTAGCCGATGTACCTACGACAAATAAAAAGTTTTCATTTACCTTTTTACAATTTACTGCAGCTTTCAAGTCCAATCCCAGCATGGATCGAGTACCTATACGTTAGTTTAATATTATAGGTACTCGTAGAGGTTCCATGTAAAATTACCATGCCGGGCAATTACCATGCTTCCATATTGCTAATATTGAGCGCGGTCACATAAAACATCTTATTAGCTCCAAATGGTCAGTTTCGGTGAGCACCGTATTTAGACTAGAGTTATATAAGACCTATGTATATTAATGTATCTAAAAGCTATAATACAGCTACTATGTCTAATTAACTATTATGCCAATTGCCAGTAAACCCATATCCATGAAAACAACCTTTAGAAAGGCGAAAAAACCAACAATATACATAGCAAAAGCTAGGCTTCGGAAAGACGGCAGTATCTACCTATGCCTATCTTCCAAATAACAATCTCACAAAATATCCGTAAACTCCGTAAAGTATTAGCGACGTCATAATATTATATTAATCCCTCGTTTTGAACGGTTGCAGACAAAGATATTTAAAACTTCGGATTCAATACGCGCCAACAACAGCAGTCGCGCCTAATTGGCATTTCGGCAACAGCATAATATTATTTTCATCCTGTTCATTAATACTCTTTCCGAGGTGGGGACCTCGGAAAGAGTATTTTTGCTCTTCGATATCTGAGTGCAAAAGCCATTTTTATCCGCTAGAGGATAAAGTAAAATTTAATTTAGAACATCGTGTGCACTAAGTTTGTGAATTCAACCTATTTACTTCTACCTCCATGGTGCCGACTTTTTAATTTGTTAAAAGCTCAGACTCGGAACCATCTTGGTGTACTTTATTTTATTTTGATTTGCGCGAGCCATTTTCTTTTCACGTTATATTGTTAAAACCTTAGGTTAAACAAGAAACACGAAAACAAGTGAAAAACCTAAAATGAATGATATTAGCGACGAGGTTTTCTTTTTCATTTAGTCATTTTCTCGCTGAGGTGGGATGAAAAGTTACCTACGTGTTGCACACGAGTGCAAAGATTTTTACCTTGTGCTCTTTTGATTCCCTCGCTAACGCTCAGGATTCTAATTAGAATTAGAATCCTTCGCTTGCTCGGTCATCAAAATTGAAGCAACTTTGCACTCTTGTATAACAAATTACTATTGCCGCTTTTGGCGCGTTGCAGTGTTCAGTTCATGTTCAAGGGTGCGCTCACCACAGCCTTAATGTGGGATAAACGGGTAGCCCTCCATAATCCATAACTCACAGACAGTCGCGCATTTGTAGCGGTATAAAATTATGGTTGGTTTTTATATACCTATGGTCGATTAGTTGAAATTCGGTCTACAATTTTTGTACCTACGGTTTTGTTGGTGATTTGGGAATCTATAATTTTATATATCTTTGATTGCAGGGAAAACCATGTTTCAAGTTTAAAATATAGGTACCTGCGTAGGCAAATACGGGTACCTTAGTCTTATCAATTATAGGCGTGGGTAACGACTTGTGTACGTACCTAACTTTCAATTTAGGTTGATAGGTACTAGCCATTTCCCGTCAACCTAAAACGGTTGGACTTTACCTGTTCTAGTATACCTACCTAAGAAACTTACTCATTAAAATCCTCAAAAGTAGAAAAACATATACCTACCTACATTTCGGCCAACAATAATAATTAGGCCTGGGTTTTAGAAAGTCAACCGGTAGGTTTTACAGTGAATAAAACTTTTTTTAGTCACTGAGCGAATAATATTATATTGAATATGAAACGAGCACGAATTATACGAATTATGTACAAAATATATTATATAAAACATACTGGCGGCTGAATGGAGCTATTCTATTGAGCTATCCAAATTAGATTTTAAAAAAACCGGCAATTTTAGTTTCTTTTCTGTTATCGTGGTTGTTTTATGTTATTGGAAATATAAATACAACATAATTATACTACTATTTATTTTCTCGAAGTCAATAATAAATAGTAGAGTACAAAACTCGTGCAAAAAAAGAAACATCCCAGCCCTTGTATCCCTCGCTCCGCTTAGGATAAGAAAGTTCGAAAGTTCAAATCGCGAAAGTTTAAAAATTACTAGGATAAGAATCCTAAAGAATCCTTCGTTCAACTCGATCGCAACTTAAATCCCTTTATTCACTTGTTGTATAATCTGCAGTCTACTATAAATAACGGTATAATTGTGTTTCCATTGTTATAATTCTCACATTTAGAAATAACGATAGGATCACCAAGAAAGATCATTGTCACGTTTTCCAGTTTTTTTATTCACGATGGAAGAGAAGGTAGCTAGCTATACAAGTCTGGCAGACATTTAATATGTCTGGTGTGGGAGTTGTGTGTATATTTCTGTATTTTTTTTAAACGGCTGGACTGATTTGAATGTTGTTTTTAGTTGAAAGCAGATTTCATCACGGTGGATCTTAAGCTATAATTGTTCAAATTCTGTTTAAAAAATGAGGAAGTACATATTATGTCAAAGATAATTTATATCGTCACTGACCTATGTAGATAGCTAGCTAGGTACGCACCTACAATATAAGCATACACTTAAATATATACACTTTTTATTGTAGGTAGCAATTATCCATGTTGACAGATATTTAAGTTAAATAAATACCAACATAGTTGCGTTTTTACTACTTACTTGAGTATGTAGAGTACCTCCGCTAGGAGTAATAGTGTTCCGTGGTAGAGTACCCATCGTATATGTCTTCCATGAGATTTCTTGCCAAAAACGCGTGACATCATGACATGAAAATGTAATTGAAATGCGACTCTATGCCTCTTATGAGTCTTTTCTTTTTGAACTGTCAAAATAACGAAGCAAGCTAGCGCGTTACGTGCACGTTTGTCAAGATTTAGCATCAAATCGGAAGACGCGTTGGATACGTTTAATTTTGTAACCATGGTTACTGTGTTTTATGGTAGGTATGTTATATGGTTTCATACAGAATAAGGGACCCTTGTCTTAGGTCTAGCGCGCACGGGTGACTATGTCACCCGTGCGCACCAGGCTTTACTGAGAAATAATCGAGTTTGTAAATTCTCTTCAATCGTTAATTTAGGTGCTTGTTTAATTTTTTGATTTATAACTAATTAACTAATGTAATAATTATATTCAATTAGTAGGTACTTAACACATTTTATTAGTTGTCGATCTATTTAATACTAGTTTGACAAATTCAGCTAACTTTTATTTTAACTTTACCCATGTCTAGCTGCGTGCGCGCAGCATTGCTACGAATTCTTATCAAAAATATGACTTATTTCTACACTAATCTAAATTGATCTGTGCGTGTTTTATAAGTATATCTACTGATTTTCATCTCGCTAAATAAATAAATAAAGCTTCATGGACGATCGTTCTTGATGGCTATCGGCCTTACTTATAAACATTACTTGAGTTAAGCAAAGCAACGCTTAAAATTGCTGTCTCACATGAACACTCATGTGTGACAATTTCCGTCAGCGAGAAGTTAACAGAGCAATTTTAAGCATTGCTTAACTTAAGTAAGTAAGCCTTAATAAGTAAGGCCGTATGACTGATTAATATGACAAATCTTATTATTCACAAATCATTGTAAATACCTAATTCATGCAATTTGGATGGAGCGATGATATGATTTCCCGAAGGCATAAAAATAATAAGCCAAAGGTCCTAAAGACGGATAGCAAGGTAGGCCCTCACGAATCATAGATTCTACATTTCTTATAAACATATTTAATTAACAATGAACAATGCAAAACGAAAAGCACACATCTGATATGGTTAATTAATTTGAGACGTTAAATAATAATTAGGAATTAATATAAATTGTTTAAATAGTAAGTAAATACTCACTACGTGAAATGCTGAAACTACATAGTCTAAGATATCCAACCTCCGCAGTTGACTATAGACTCGCGCACTACACGCGCGTGACGTCACAAGGTACGCGTCGAACTAACATGCGGTGAAAAAATATTTCATCTGTTCAATACGGTTCACAAACTACTATCTGTCGGGTAACAAATAGCACTTCATGATAGATAATCTTTGGCGTCACGTTATATCGTCACAGGAGCGCACCGAGCGACGCACTGTGAATCCCCCTCCACGATAACGCAATATCCCTCATAGAAAAGAGACCGTGTCTAGACCAGACTCTTTTAATCAAACTTGAAACAAACTCAGTCCAGAGATGCCGCGATTAGTCGCTATTATTCAATATTTGACTTTATTCGCAATTTTTTCATTATTTGTCGAATAACGAGATATATTTTCTCATATTCGAGTTTTTTAAATAAAATAAAAAACTATAGTAGGTACGGATTTAAAATAATCAAACTATAAATATTTATTGTTCTGTACAATCTACAGCATAACAAACTAAGTAAATTATAATCAAATTTAAAAATGGTTAGCAAATAAATCAATCCGTCAGTTTTGGTCAGAACTTTTTAAACAGTATTCGGATTAAAATTGGGATGATACCTTAAAAAAAGGTAGGTCCAAAATGTCAACTTTTGATATTGAATAATATTGGCGAAAAATTAGAATATTGGCCATACCAACTATTCGCGGCATTTCTAAAACTCACTAAGACCGGGCCTAATAACAGGCCCAACTCTAGTGGACCACACAAAATATCCGATGGCATGAAACAGCTCTTTCCTTCAGCTGGACTCGTCTCTATCGTGGACGTGGGGGTGGAGTGAATAGTGGTTCACTGCGCAGCACGCATCAGCCGGGGGCGGCGCCGGCGGCGGCCTATATGGAGTACTCGTCGCTGTCAGGCGCGTAGTCCTCGTCGTCGTCGAGCGGGCGCGCCTTGCGCACGGAGCCCGCCACCAGGCCGGTGTGCACGCGCCCGAACAGCGCGCTGCGGTTCAGCCGCGGCTCGCCCGGGCTTAGCCGCTCCGCCACCGCGCGCTCGTAGTTATCAGAGATCTTGTTTGCTGGCGGGGAGTGTGGGGAGGGCGCGGCGGGAGGGGAGGTCGCGCCGCGCTCGAACAGCGCCGCCGTCGCTGCCGTGTACGAAGGCGGCTCCTTCGCACGCGCGCCATACAGAAAACTATTGTTCCCGAAGCCAGCGTATTTGTTGTCCGCCTTCCCGTTCACCATCATCAGACTGACGGGCTTCTCGGGAGGCACGGGCTTGTCGACGCAGTTCCGGCCCGGAGCCGCTCCCCACCTCTCCGACCCGATGGAGTAGATGGAGCTGAGGTTCACGTACCCGGGGTCGGTGGGGTGAGGTGCGGGGGCCGCGGGGTGGGGTGCCTCGCTGAGCGTAGACTCTTCAACGCTGGACTCCTCCGCGGGCTCGGTGGCGGTCACCTCGTCCATGTTCGGCGACAAGCAGTCCTCGTCCGTCTCATCGTATGAGCTGAAACGTCAGCCAACAGTTAGGTCTGGAGATAGGATGCTCAGGTGTTCGTAGCGAGTGTGTTTGTTAGTGTCGCGTCATGCCGATGAGTCTCGGATTATTCATTAAAACGAAAGCAGAGAAATGTTCCTCGGGTGTATGTCGTGTGGGGTATAAGTACATATTTACAGGAGAGGGTTAGATATATTCATCAGTAAGGCAGACAATACTTTCCAAGCGAACGACAGCAGACATTTCGAGGGAAGGACGGTGTCTTTTGAACGAAGTCGTGTCGTTCGTTTTCAGTGCATGTTGCAGAGTTGAAGGTGTAAGCGCAAAAATCGAGGGCAAAATGCAAGAAGAGGCCACTGGAGCGTGGCTATCTTCATTCAAGCTCAGACAACAAGCGGAGTCCCGGAGCTCTAGACGAGCCTGCATGCCGAGACGTCAGTGCAACAAATGACAAGACATACACTGCATATCACCAAAACCTCTTACCCTAGCATAGCCAGATCTGTCTTCCTCCCTGATGAAAGAAATATCCATATATAGGTAGGTATACAATGAACAAAAATATATAAAAAGTACATAAATACATATAGCTACATATAAATAAGTAGGTAAATAAAGATTAAGAAGGTAAAGTGATAGATAAATACAGGGTTATGCGGAAAGGGTGTACTAAGCTGAAAGGGGGTCATAATATCCATTATTATGAACAACTTTTACTACGTGACCAACGCCGAAATCGCGAAAAAAAATTGTAAGTAGCTAATTTAATAGAAAACTGCAATTCACACTCGACAATGATTATGTATGGAACAGCTGATGTTTTTTTCACGATATCAGGATTGTTCCCGTAGTAAAAGTTGTTCATAATGATGAGTATAACGGACACCTTTCGGCTTTGTACACCCTTTCCGCGTAAACCAATATACATGAATAACTAAAGGTGTGATTAGTTAAGATGTCCTAGAGGAGAAACGAAATTATATCTATGGCCAATTTTCACCAGGTGTATATAAACTAAAATGTGTTCGCAATTCGCATTCATAATATGTCTGCAGTTTGCTCTTAGGCTCGCTATTGTTAGGGCGTCAGAAACAGAAGTATGTGCAGGGCCCTAGATAATTATATCTATGAAGGTAGTTGGACCAGAATCACAATACTCAAGATATCTATTTCTGAGAACATTTCCCTCCACTCGGCATGTTTATTTTTAGCTCTTACCGCTGCAATAGACTGTTAAAAGCTGTATGTAAACCATAAACTTTTTAGTTTTACAAAATATTCGAATTTTACATTTTAGCTGGTGCACGATATAGTACTGGGTCCTTACGGCCAACTGCTTACGCGGAATCAAACTAACGTTGAAACGGCGCAGTTCGGAAAATCACACGATCGCGCGCCCAGATACGGTTTGCGGTCGCGCAACAAATTTTCATCACCTAAACACATCTAGCCGTAAGGAAATGTTATCCTTCAGTTTTTTATCGCCGACGCAAACAGAGGGGTGTTACAAGCAGAAGCTGATTTGATACCTTGGCTACCCTAGACCTATGGAAGATTGTTGCCCCGTTAGAGCACGAAATGGAGTTGAAGTATAAAAAAAACAACGAAATCCTGTAAAATCTGTACATGATAAAATTATCTCAATCAGTGTTTTTAGTGTTCACAGACGAGTACCACAGAGGGCGCGACTAATAAAAAAAACTCAGCAAGTTTTGCCGCCCCTAAATTTTTCCGCCCTGGGGCCCGGGCCTACTCGGCGGGAAATCCGCCCCTGGTTATAAGTTAAACGTGTGTATTCTGTGTATCTATTTCTGTATGTGGTATCGACATATCGTAGCACTCCGGCTGAATCAATTTTGATTTAGTTTTTTGTTTGTTTGAAAGTTTACTTGTCGAGAGTGTTCTGTGTTATGATTCAAGAAAATCTGTTCGGCCGTTTGAATATCAGCAGTTTTTTTGGTCGGGGTTTTTTAATGTTGTAATATTAACTTGTTTACAATGTTATTGCAGTTGCCAGAGCTAAAAGAGCTTGAACCGACTAAATTAAAAATACGGAATGTTAATGGCATTGCTAAAATTTAGAAAGAGATATCTTGAAATGTACGTATTGATAAAACTAACCCAGCCCTTGTGCTTTTCTTAAAATGCATCCAGTACCCTTAGTACAAGTTTTGATAGTATTTGAAAACTTTTTTCGTTTTCGTATTGTTCCATACATTGCTGGGCTGAAAAATATTCGAAAACTTTTTTCGTATTATAGTGTCACGAGACTCAAGTGGAGATGGGCGGGACACTTGGTCAGAAGGGAAGACGGACGGTGGACCAAAGCAGTCACAGAATGGTGGCCGCGGAACGGAAAGCGACCACCGGGCAGACCACCAGCCCGCTGGTCGGACGACATCGTTAAGGCAGCAGGAAAGCAGTGGACAAGGCTAGCACAGGACCGGAAAAGATGGCGCGCTGAAGAGGAGACCTATACCCAGCAGTGGGTGGAGAATGGTTGATGATGATGATGATAGTGTAGCAATCTATACCACCGATTTTAGTTAGTCCGCGTTTCCGCTGGAGGCGCTTTACTACAATGTATGGAACAATCCGTAAACGAAAAAAGTTTTCGAATACTATCAAAACTTGTACTAAGGGTACAGAGCATTGTAAGTAAGACAGGTACTAACAGAGCTATAGTGCGTTTCATTCACTATTTTCTACTTTACCAAATAACAAATAAAATAGATTTATTTGCGCAATCTGATTCCATTCAGTCCATTAGCTCTGCACAACTCATAGAATCGATTTATACACTTCTTTTTCTCTGATTCTCTCATGACTCTATACGAGTGCCTGTTGTGTGGAGAAACATAACGTTAATACATGTATAAATATATATAAATGCAGGTAGATGGAGTAAGTTTTGTTGATAGTGCTTACATTTGGTCCTGCGCGTCGCTGCCACCTTCCTCTGCGACTAGCAATTCGTACTCTTCTGCAGCGAATCGGTCCCATTCTGACACCTGGAACAATCATATTATTTTATGATATTAATCATTTTTATTTGGAAAAAGGAAACAATGGGTTAAAAACAACAAAATAACGATGTTACCTACAATAGTTGGAGAACTGTGTCACGGATAACAATGAGGAAAATTTAAAATGCCGATTTCAAAATTAGTAAATACATACGCAATTTCGTTTACTTGGATTACATATTTTTTTCCAGTTTACTTTGATTTAAAATCCAAACTACTGAACCAATTTCAATTAATTTCTATGGGACAGAAAGTATATCCTTTACAATAAAAAATAATTTTCCAAATCGGTTTATATATTTTTTTTTTAATACAACCGAATTGAGATCCACCTCTTTTTTTGAAGTCGGTTTTTAAATTGATAATTATTAAAAATTTAAGTGTTGTTCCACACTTGAGGAACACCTCTAGGTGTTCCTCCAGTCTACTGGTTGCAAAGACAGCTCAAGAATTAAGATGGCATGATGGCCGTAGGGGACGCCGGGGCGAATATCTGAGGAGCAGATTCCAATTCTGCCAGCCGTCAAATTTTTGTATTGTCTATTTAGAATGAGTAACCTTGGTAGTGCTTTTTCCTATCACGGAACAAGGAATTACAGTACAGTAATTTTCATAATAAGGTAAGGTATAGTAAGGTTCTCGAATGGAGATCACGGACCGGTAAGCGCAGCGTATAGGACGTCCTAAAAGAGACCGCAAGGAAACGCTGGATGTAAGCCGCTCCCTACCGGCCCTTTTGGAGATCGATTGATTGATTGATTAACTCTTTATGTTCACACCATAAAATTTGATACAGAGGACAAAAACTAGTGTAACAACTGGCGGCCTCGAGAGAGATCGATGGCTGTGTCGATGGGGAGTCAGCAGTGGACGTCTGAATGAATGGCTGCAATAATGTTGATGATTTTTCATAATTGTTTACCTCGCAGTCTGCGTCGCGCTGCGTGGCGAAGGGGTCTCGCTGCTCGTGGTCGAGGTACTTCTCCAGGTTGAAGAACGTGTCGAAGAAGATCGGCGTGAGCTTGCAGCGCCGCAGGTCCGTCAGCGTCACCTTGCCTTCTTCCGCAGGGTGCACCATATCCAGCATCTGGGGCAGTGAAACTAGATTCAGTGAAACGAAAAACACATCAGCTGCATTATGACCATGCTGCATGCTGAATTAGTTTGCAAGTTTACACAAAAAAAAAACTTTATAACGAAAATTACTCATGAAGTGATTAAAAATGATCAATAAGATAAAGGATGATCAAGAAGACACTGGGCACTGCAAATGCAGAAGACGTGCGACGCTTGAATCGTAAATCATAAAGAGAAAAAAATAAAATTGAAATACAAGGAGTGTTCTCCAAAAAGGTCATCAAAACATCCTCAAACCTGGCACAAGCAGTCGCTGAAGGGCAAAGTTTCGATTCCTATAGCCTCCATCCGCTGCATCTGCTCCTCATAGAAGTACTCCAGCTCGTACATGGAGATATAGCCGTCACCGTCCAGGTCCATACACCTGGAAACAATGGGTTAAAATTTTACACCTTTTTTGAGTTTATTATTATTTCTTAGTTAATCCGCCGTAACATTACATATTATTCAGTGAAAATTTTAACTGATGGCTACTTATTACGGTACGAAAGATACAGCCGTTAAAATATAGGACGGACAGACAGACAGACAGCGTAGGCTCAGTAATACGGTCCCGTTTACACCCTTTGGGTACGGAACCCTAAAAAGGGCGGGAAGATCGTAAAGCATCAAGCTTGATTTAGACCAGCGCCCTTAGTATAGAAGTTTGATTGTGATCGAGATTGCATGCCGTCCCGTTCGCATCAACTTACTCGCACCACGTGCGTAAGTGAGATGGCACGCGATCGCGATCACAATCCGAATCACGATAAGACATTTATAATAAGGCATCTGATTCGTTCGCATCGCACCGGCCGCGCCATCTTTCCGCATCTATAGTATCTACCTAAATGTTGTTTTTCACACCACCTGCTCGATGCCGAATACATGATGGTAAAGTAAAGCATTATATCTTAAGGGATATAAAGTTGTATGAAACTCCCTAGGGAATAAAGTGATTTGAATTTGGAACGTCAAATTCGTGTGGAAACTCGTGGAAAACTCGGAAGTAAAAAAATGTCCATATGGCATTGTAAAGAGGTTTGTTCGAAAATCGAACAGGCCACCATAAGCAGAACTAAAAAAAAGGCGTTTACAAAGAATGTGAAACAAAAGACAGTGTTTGGTGCTATGATTTTCAGTGAGCCCTGGCTTTTTATTGTGTCGCAGTTGTGAAAAGTAGTGTATGCTCCTCTGGAATAAAGCCTGTCTTCGTCTTGGGCAGCTTGAACCCCTCGCTTCACTCAGGACTCTATTTAACTTAATTCTAATCCTTAAGCTCAGGGTTCAATATGCCGCCCCCCACGTAAGACACTGTGCATAATCTACTATTCAGTTCAACTAGACACACGTCATATTGATATTAAGTAATGCAAGCAAATTTGCATTAGTTGTGAGGTCGAGGTGCTGCTTCGCTAACTTTAAAGTGGTCGCATGCATGAAGCCACTCACTAGTTTACAACCTTGTGACGTTCGTGAGCAATCCCATTACAATTTCACTAGCTCTAAGCTTTGACCGGACCAGCGAACCTATGAAATACTAATGTAAATTGAAGGTGCAGTTGGTAGTTATGATGCTAACTAGTTAGAAGTAGAAAGTTGTGTTGGCATTGTGAAGCCACAGAAGAAACTAGAACCGCTATCGGGTTGCCTGAGGCATTATTGCCTTCATCATCCACGTCACCAGCTAGACTGCTTTTCATCATCATTATTCACACTTCCATCTACGTAACTGGAGAAACTGTGCCAGCGCCCCAGAGCCTCACTCCGATATTTCAAGGAGTTGGCTCGGGTAGGTGCTTGTAGAGGGAAATGCACAATACTCGCTAGTGGGACGACAGTGCAAGACTTATCGCCCCTATCTCGAATAAGAATACGTAGAAAGTTATGACTGGGCTCATCGGCCACACTCTTTCGCACGTTTTCAACATTTTTGAAGATAAAAAAATTAATTCGTGAGTATTTTTAATAACATGTTTGGACATTTTCTTTATAATAACATTGCAAATAGTAGGTATAAAGCAATTTTTGTGTTGAAATTCGTGATTTCAGAGTTGTTGCCATTGTAAAAGTTGTTCATAATGACTGGTACTATATATGGACCCTTTTCGGCTTAGTACATCATTTCCGCGTAACCCAATATATATCTCTAGAGATGCCTCATCGAATATCATACACACCAAATCGAATATGTATTTAAAAAAATAGCGCCTGCAGCTCCTTTTCGAAATTCTACTGAACTACTTACATTGCAAATTAGCAACGTAATAGTCTTTTCAAAGTTATATTACTGCTAGCCGCTTTTTATTGAAATTTGACTATTTTGCTGTTTTCTCTCACTTTTTTGACCTCTCTCTCTAGCGAAATCGGTGAGCGACTGACATCACAGCGGTGCACACGACGCGTTTGTACACCGATAAGTTTGTGGCATTCGTACTAGTTAACAAGGCAGGTCTTTATGCATATACACTATGGTTCAGACCGTAGCAACTACGTACTTGACTATGTCCATACCTGAACCAGTACTCGATGGCAGTGGGATGTGTCTTGTCTTCCTCCGCCAGTAGGAACCACACGAACTCCGTGTAAGACATGCGTGGTTCCCCGTCCGGCGTCAGGCGGTTCTGGTTCCCGCGGGTCACGCACCCGGAGAGCACCCGCTCGATCATGCGGCTTGATAGAGCTGGAATCAACATCGAAAATGGGGTAAACAGTCTATAGGCTGGTCGCATAACTCAGAATTCGCCCTAGATGCCATAAAAGTGCAGCCGGTAAGACGACAAAGCTGGCAAAGAAGACTGGACGGTGAGCTGTATATATAGGCAAAAAATCTGTTTTAGGTCATTTTCCTACAAGATATGTACTTTCTTCTTTGGTAGGTTAAGCGAAGTGGTCAGCAGTCAATAACAATAGTAACTCGAGAGATTTAATGCGTTCCAAGGTTTTAGTATTGGCTTGACGGTTTGTTCTAAAAATGTCTTTCCCTGCTTAGCAAATTTACTCACCTTTTAAGAATTCAGGCACTTATGTCAGATAGATTACAGAATAGATATAATGGTTATTGATTTATCTAATATTGAATGAACTAGTTTAAATCAGTCTCAATTTATTGTACAATGAAAATATCTGATTACAGTTTTTAATATTTTTTTCTCTGCCGAGAAAAGATAATTAATCATGTAAAGAAATTATTAAAACAATGTCTCGATGACATGATAAATGAAATATACATATATTATATCAGTATTTTGTAACAGCTGAGAAAGATTGAGATCGCTGCCGCCAATATTTTAAATAGGTCGTCTTAAACTCACCGTGATCATTGTGCCTCGCCAGGTCATGTCTGTCAATAAATAAATCGTGGTCTCTGTCCAGTTCCCAGAACTTGCAGTATATCACGTAGAAATGCTCATAACTGGAAAGGAAACATTTGTCAAGTCAGTACCTAAAACATTATTTATTGGTTTGCGTATTTAGCTTCTACTAGTCCACTGCTGAATATAGGCCTCTTCCAAGAAACGCCACTCAGCCCGATCTCCGGCTTCGTTCTTCTAGCCACTGCTTTACGTACTATATCGTCATTCCAACGAGTCTCAAGGCGTCTTAAGCTACGGTTGCCGTTTCGTGGTCTCCACTCTAGAACACGTCTACGGCCCACTACCACTTCAGCTGCTGAACTATGTCGGTGCTCTGTCGATTAACTTCGTTCGATCCCTCCGAGAAACGCCGAGCATAGCTCTCTCCAAGCTCACTGAGCGACCTTAAATTGTCCACGTTTCAGCACCGTAAGTCATGATAGGTAGAGCGCACTGGTAAGACGTTAAGTTTAGTCTTAAGACTGCGGAATAGGTAACGAGAAGACTCTACGTTATTGCGTATTGTCGCGACCGCGGTACTGGCGTGCCATTGGTTGACGAAGATTTATTAAAGTATGCGCTAATTGTGCTAATGAACTGACTGAAACATGTTCGCCCTTGTAATGTCTGCTGTTGGAAAGTCGTAGTCATTGGAGAGAAATGAAAAAGGGCTATTACCTAAAATATTGCGTAACTTGGTTAATGTCCTCCTCGTCTTCCAGCAAGTGTATGACCTGCAGCAGGTTCGCTCTCCGTAGCTCTGGGATCGATATCCGGCCCGACCACGACCGGTTCACGCAGTAGAATATCCTAGCAATCACCTGGAACACCATACAATTTTATTAATTTTTTATTTTTAAATAGAAAGTAGGTCCAAAATAATACCGAAATCCAAAGCTTGAAACTTCGATTAACGGTAATGTATACTCCAAAAGATAATGATGATTCTATAGTGTGGCAGTTAGGCTCGGGTTAAAATTACGTTACTTTAAAATTATGTGATTTCTATGAATGTGTAACTCCCAACAGTTAGTAATTCGAATGAATTATCATTATAATTATCTAGTTTTATAAGTAAACTTATATGCACTAGAGCCAGCGAAATCCTACTAGTGCCAGTGTTTTAACGAAATTTCTCCAAGGAGTTCTAAGTAACTCGTATTTTACTTGGATGTAGCCTGTTTATAGCAGTAACTTTCAACCAACGTGATGCATATTTCATTTGAGTATCGCTTTTATAACTTTTCAATAATTTCAAGGAGTAAACTTGCTCGACAGTTTTGAAATAAGTATGTATGAATTTAAGAAATATTCCGTATTGAATGAATATTTTTAACATACAAATCTTTGGGTTTATACTTCTTTGCTAAGTTACAAAAGTTGTCGTATGGAGCTTAAAGCTCTATGATTTAAAATAATGCCAAAACATGACTAAGGCAAGTAACCGACCTAATTTGGAAGATCATACTGTTTTAGGCTTTGATTGTTTTATGTTTTTTCGAGGTCGGGAATCAAAAGTCCAGAAAATTTGTGAATATTTCGTGACCGTATGGTCACGAAATGTAGAAATTACATGTACAATCACAAATGTAGAAAATCCCGGCTCTGTCTGGGTCCATCTTCTCAGACGTCTATGCAGGATTTACTTTAACTGTCCACAAAGAAAAAAAGAAAAACCGTCTTCTTAACATTGTACTATTAAGGCTTGGTTGCACCATAGTAGCAGTTAAAGTTAAGGATTATGACAAATTTGACAGTAACATTAACGCTGACTTTAGCAGTTACTGCGAAATGCGTTGCACCAGCGTATTCACTAGCATAGTTAAAGTTACCAGGGTTGCAAGTCAAATGAGACCTTATTTACTCCAGATGCATAGGTGGAATTATATTTTATACATCTGACAGATATTTAAAATAAACAATAGCGAATCGTGGGCAGTTACGGTTAACAGCTAAAGTTATGACGTCATTTAACAATTGTCAGATGGTGCAACTAAATTTTTGCCTAACCGGTACTTTAACTGAAATGTCGATGTTTGTTAAAGCTAAAGTAACATGATGCAACCCACCCTAAATATACTGTGGTAATATATTGTATAAGTAAGTATAAAAAAAATAACTTTTGGCGCCAACGCAACGGGAAAAAACCGACCTTTTGAGCGTAGCCTTAATTTATTAAAACTTTAAAGTAGTTACTTAGTTTTGAAAATATACTTACAGTATGTACATATCTCGAGTGGAACTCTGTGGCCTCCTTCAAGAAGGACAGGCCGGGATGCGTGTCCACCACATCCTGTACCAGCGGCACGAAGTCCTCCGGTGCCAGGGTGCTGCTCTTCCCCCGCGTCAGGATGTACACGAACCTGGACGCGTGGTCATGGCACTGGGAAGTCATCCTGGAAACATTACATCACATGACATGATCAGCTAGTAAACGTCCACTGCTGAACAAAGACCTCCCTCTTAGAGAAGGGCGTTGTGTTGCCATAACCCCTACGCTTGGCAGGCGGCTGGGGGATCGCAGTACGTTCACCGTTTACTAATAGGACGCTGCTGCCCATCTTCCGTTAGACATGGTCACAGTTTTAGGACATACCCTAGTCCATTAACGGAAACATTACACCGGATGTGTAATGTAGTATTAATATTATAAAAGCAAAAGTACTTAATTCTGTCTCTCTGCCTGTCTGTTTGTTCGTCTTTTACGACTTTAGTCGAAAAAGACGAACTAATTGTTGCTGAAAATATTCCCAGAAGTACCAGGATTGAAGCTGCTACAATATCTGGATTAAAAGAATACGTAATTTTAAAATGTATTAAGTATATGTGACAAACAAGGTAACGGGACGCCTGATGGTAAGCAATCACCGTCACCTATAGATACCTGTAATACCAGGGGCATCACAGGATATATACTTTGCCGACCCTTAAGAGTGCGTATAAAGCGAGGAAAATTTCTGATTTCACCCGCGCGTCTCGCATCACCCGCATTAGTGTGAAACACAACCACGGCAGCGCGGCAGTCGCGCGCAGTTCCAGTACACATAACTCGCGTAGTCGAACTCGTCATGCGGCAAGGAGTAATAAACACAGGATAAGCATAATGTTGGCGTTTTGGCGATTAGCTGGGTTCGGTCGCGGCGCGCAAAACCGTAAATTGTTTATTTCAATTTTCAAAATTGTGTTTGTTGTATATTTTTAAACTTAATTTTTAAGTTTTCTACAATATCAATATAAAATTAATAAATTATATAAATTAAATTGAAATTGCCTAAATTAATTTTCAAATTAAAATTTTACGCTTGAGACAGAGAGTCAGAGATCGTTAAACATTAAATCAAACTAAACTAAACTAATGCTATGCTATGCTATGCTACGCTACGCTATGCTATACTATACTAAACGAAACACGCGAAACGAAATACCCGAAAGCCCGTTGGTCCAGTTGGTAGTGAACCTACCTTCTGAGCTTCGGGCGTGGGTTCGATTCCCACCTAGGACAAAATTAATGTGATGAACATTTTGTGTTTGTTCTACGAGTATACCTGGTTGTTAATATCTATTTAAGTATGATTTATTTAATTTAATTTAATGTAATTTAATGCAATGCAATTCAATTCCATTCCATTCAATTCAATTTACTAAAAAATATCATCATCATCCTTCACAGAACCTTCCTCATTATTTGAAGTCGGCCTAATATACCTACTGTTTGACCTACCAGTACCTACCCGAGCCAACCCGGCCGGTCTAACAGTAGGTATTACTACTTACCTTTTTATCCGACTTCAAATAAGGAGGAAGGTTCTCAATGCGACTTGTATAATCATAGTGTCTCTGTCTACTTGGTCCACAGTGTTGCACCGCAGTGTTGTAAAGCAGTGTTGCACCGCAGTGTTGCAACGCAGTGTTGCAACGCAGTGTTGCAACGCAGTGTTGCAACGCAGTGTGGCAACGCAGTGTTGCATCGCACTGTTGCGCCGCAGTGTTGCAACGCACTGTTGCACCGCAGTGTTGCAACGCAGTGATTGATAATTTTATTGCATACCTACCTTGCCAAAAGATTCGCTTTTTTACCAGCTAAGGAAACATTAACTTTTTTCTGAGATTCGCCACTGTCAAGAAACATTTTACTGTTTAAAGGCAAAGTTTATTTTTATTGTTTCATTCAAGAGCAATGTTTATAACCTCAAATAAGCCACAAATGACAGCACCAGCGAAGGTGGCGCCATCTGAGATAAGTTTTGCCGTGGTTTGCCTGTAGCTTCTCATTACCCAAAATGTATGAAAAATACTGCGTTAGTTCCCTAATACTCACCCTGTGAAATCATTTACCACTGAATAAAACTCAAAATATGTAGTGATGGTCAAAATATTTTCGGATTTGAATTAAATAAAGAAATTTCGTTAGTGAAGCTACTTCTCAAAATCTCTGAAATATTGGTGCCGTCGTTTGGCTTTAGACCTCAGCAGCCATAAATCGATGCCACAGACTTAAAATATTCAAGGATGGCTGAAATATTTTCTGATTTAACGTCTTCACTGAAATATTGAAGATGTCTTCTAGTATTAGAACTGAACAATCTATAATCACCGTTACTGATTTAAAATATGCAAGGATGGCAGAAATATTTTACGATACAAGTCATGATTCTCTGAAATATAAGAAACATTTTACTGTTTAAAGGCAAAGTTTATTTTTATTGTTTCATTCAAGAGCAATGTTTATAACCTCAAATAAGCCACAAATGACAGCACCAGCGAAGGTGGCGCCATCTGAGATAAGTTTTGCCGTGGTTTGCCTGTGGCTTCTCATTACCCAAAATGTATGAAAAATACTGCGTTAGTTCCCTAATACTCACCCTGTGAAATCATTTACCACTGAATAAAACTCAAAATATGTAGTGATGGTCAAAATATTTTCGGATTTGAATTAAATAAAGAAATTTCGTTAGTGAAGCTACTTCTCAAAATCTCTGAAATATTGGTGCCGTCGTTTGGCTTTAGACCTCAGCAACCATTAATCGATGCCACAGACTTAAAATATTCAAGGATGGCTGAAATATTTTCTGATTTAACGTCTTCACTGAAATATTGAAGATGTCTTCTAGTATTAGAACTGAACAATCTATAATCACCGTTACTGATTTAAAATATGCAAGGATGGCAGAAATATTTTACGATACAAGTCAAGATTCTCTGAAATATAAATGCTCTCATCTAATGTTGGACGCAAATCACGCAAAACCTCACCTAATCCTCAAAAAAAAACTCACCTATGTTTCCAACCAATTAGTTCAAAATATTCAAAAATAGCTATTTATTTTTTGATATAACTTCACTTTGCTGAAATACTGGTGGTGCCACCTAGCGTTTGATCTGAGAAACTCGTATTTTATGCTACTGATTCAAAATATTTAAAGATGGTACCGCACTGTTGTACCGCACTGTTGTACCGCACTGTTGTACCACACTGTTGCACCGCACTGTTGCACCGCACTGTTGCACCGCAGTGTTGCAACGCAGTGTTGCACCGCATTGTTGCACCGCAGTGGTGGACTGCAATTCAACCAGTATAAAAAAATACTGGTCGAATTGAAGGTACTCTAAGGTAAATGAGAACCTTCCTCCTTATTTGAAGTCGGATAAAAAGGTAAGTAGTATTTGACTTTGACTAAGGTAAGTAGTCCCGCTAGTGTATTGTGCATTTCCCCTTACCAGCACATACCCGAGCCAACCCAACTGGTCAAACAGTAGGTACTTATGTTTTTAACCGACTTCAAAGAAGGAGGAAGGTCCTCAATTCGACTACTATTTTTTTATACCGGTTGAATTGAGAACCTTGCCCCTGTTTTGAAGTCGGTTAAAAACATAAGTACCTATTGTTTGACTTTCCACATTTAATTTTTTTTTTATTAGAAGATGTTTTTTTGCTTCCATTATTACCAAGCTATTTTTTGTCTGTTAAAATTGAGAACCTTCCTCCTTTTGCAGAAAGCCGCTTCTCGTAAAAACGTGAGAAAATGTGGATGGAACTCTCAAGTCAAATTAACCATCACATTAATTTAAATGATTTTTAATTTTAATTTTATAAAATTATAATGAATCTAAATTATTTTATAATGTCATTTAATTTTTAGTTTTATCTTTCTGACTCTCTCTCTCTGCTTCTCTCCGTCTCTCTCTCTCTCTCTCTCTCTCTCTGTCTGTTTGTCTGTCACAAAGAAACACTCCGACTCTAATAGTTATATTACTGAGCATACATAATAATGGATTCGTTAGGGCCTAGTCGTATCCATTTTATTTGTATCTATGTTATTTTTTCGTAGTAGCTTTACCTAGTCTGTGCTCTAAGGTCATTGTCACCACTTGGTAGCCGCATCAAGTGGTCGCGTTCGAGCCATCGATTTTTTATATTATCCTTTGTTTGAAAATACAGTAGGTGTTGATATAATCGCACTCGGAAGATAAAACCAAGGCGAAAAGCAAGCGCGTGCGTCCTTCCCCGTTGAGGCACAGTGCGGTACTGAGGTTAAACGGAGCATGTTTCGCTATTTAGATGCAAAGCGCAACAGAATAAGACTGAATATCGGACTTGCCGTTTGACCGAATAGTTGCTTAGAACTAAAGGACGTAAGTCTCAAATCGAATATAATTTATTATGAGAGTACTAATTAATCTAGGTAAATTTTGTCTTAACACTGGAAAACAAACTATATTTTCCTTCGGTGAGTATTTATTTTAGATATGTAACTGAAGTACTTTCCAAGTAAAATCAAAAAAATTAGCAAAAAGGCACCATTTTCAAAACATTAAAGTATCGAGTAAATATCTTGCTATTATGTTTCTGTCTTAATGGCGGAAAGAAAATGAATTGAAAATTCACATATATCAATTATTACGGTGATCGGATATTTGGTTTAGTTAGAATATCATGGCAAATTAGCATAAAATTTCGGTTGCCCCCTCTTAAATACTCTATTTACAGTCGTTTTGAAGAACCAAATGAAATCAATCAATCTTTATTCAAAGTGCTCAAATATAAATATGTTCTTTGTCTAGTTTTAATCTGATATCCACAGGCCCACTGGGTAAATAAACCAAGCTTACATTTATTTCTAAATTTGGAACTCTTATTTCAGATTCCCATTCCATAGTTCAGATAAGCCCAACTCCCGAGGACAAATGGCGGTAACCCAAATCTCGGCGATTGGGTCTAGAAACTATTCGTTTGAGAATTCCCGCAATCCCAAACCATTTGAATACCTCGCACTTTAGTAGGCTGGTATATTTTGCTTTAATTGTAAAAGGTAAAACGTATAATTTAATAACATTGACGTTAATTAAACGGATTCATTTGCAGGTTTCAAACGAAGCAAACACGTTCGCAGCTCGATCATTAGGAGACGAATATCTAGAACAAAGTAATGAATCACTATAGCAGCACCCCGCGATTTCACCGTGTGGACATTTCCTCAATTTTCCGACACAAAAAGTAAAGTTAAAAATCATGTCGATCCGTTGCTCTGTTGTTGCGTGAAAGGAACAAACCAAGAAACATGCTTTCGCATTTATAATATTGGTATGATATAAGTACTAGTCTATACTTATATAATATTAAAAGAGGAAAGATTTGATTGTTTGTTTGCTTTGAATAGGCTCTGAAACTACTGAACCGATTTGAATAAATCTTTCACTGTTGAGAAGCTACACTATCCCCGGGTGACAAAGGCTATATATCTATACCCGTGCGAAGCCGGGACGGGCCGCTAGTATGATATAAAACAAAAACTTAACTCAAAATTCGATGTAATTCATCGTCACCATATAATGAGTTTGAGGAGAAAAAGTATCAAGTTAGTCTCACAGAGCGTTAGACGACAACGCGGCAAGCCAGGCAGATATAATTATGCCAGGACGACCTGGCACTTCTTTTCAAATTTTGCGTAATTTTCGACAGAGTTGATATTGCAAAGCTGTCAAAAACCACCGTGAAAAAAATTGTGAATAGCAAAAAGCTTTTGACGCGGGAAAGGGATGACCTTTGCACATCATTTGGTGTCCTTCCTTCCTCACTGGAGAGTTAGGGAAACCGACGTCGAGGCGGACGTCCTCGCCGTGGACTCTGCATCCAAAGAAATTGGAGGGTGCGAGTACCCAGCCCAGTGCAAATCGGGCGGCACCTCGACCATCCTCGAGGTCCGATATGGTCATAACTGGGCTAACCGTTGCCCTGTAGAAAACTTCAAGCTGTGAATAACTAAGGGCACTCACTCTCTCCAGAAGTCAATAAACTTGTGTCCGTCGACTGGCACGTGCAGGCTCTGCTGCGTGGCAAGGAATAGGGGCATCTTCCAGTACAGCGGACACTCGCACGCCTTCACTATGTGCTTAAAACTCTCTCGGGGCACCTGCAAAGGACAATACACGGGTAGGTTAGGCGAACCGTTGAAAGAAGTCCTTAGGGTTAGTCTTCCGTTATCGGACATTTTTCGTTGAAGATTAAAATCACCGTGTGTTTTCAAAACTGCTGGACAAAAGCAAGATTTGTCACCTTACTTTCTTTCTTCCAAGCAAAACTATGTTTTGTTGCTTTTTTTAAATGTACACTGAGTGTCTTTATATTTTCAATAATGTGATAATGTGCGAGCGAGAGAACCACAGACGGGAAGAACCCGTAAAGGAAATTGCAAGATGGTAAGCCGTCACTGTCGCCTATGGATACTTGCAACACCAGCAGGCCTAGCACGGGCAGTAGACAATTTTTCCACGGGGAGAGGATAAAAACCCGTTTCCCGTTGTCATTTTTGTCTACCTTCAGAGCACGTCTACCTTGTCTTCCTTAATTTAATTTATCCACGGGGGTTAGACGGCGGGAGTAGCGTTTCCGACGTCATTGTAAAATGACGTATCAGTCTTCAATATTTCGTTCTATCCATCAATACTTTCAAGGAGCCTTATTCTGAGGGATCACAAATTCGTTGCCGACCCGTAGTCTTTCGTAGCTTTTTCTACATTTTGCAGATATGGCTCGAAGATACAAGGCTCGAAGGTATCCAATTTCATCAAGGTTTCTTAAATTCACTTGGTCATGTAAAAATGATCAGGCCACGGGAAGGATTGAAGGATTGTATATATATTTTTAAATTGCTAAGAAGTATTAAATAAAAATAATTGGAGCGGAACATAAAGTGCGTGTATCTTCATTTTCATCCCTTATAACATGGAAATTTAATATTACGCACATGTTCAAGAAAAGTAACTTTTAATTAGATTTTGAGCGTTTGGAGTCCTCTTTTGTACCGCTTCAAGTTAAAAAGGTCCGATCAGAGTTCTTTGACCGTCTAGCGAGCTTGCGTGACTTTTAATCTCTTTGATGTGGAATTACGACTAAAAGAAATTGATAAGAAGTTAAATCGAAACGTCATTCTTTCTTTTCAATGAGAGCTTTCCAGAAAAACGATTTTGAAAACGTTCCTGTTGGTTCGATAGATACAATACAACCGCAACTAAACCTAAGGTATGATGCAAAATGAAAATCAGTTCTTAGCTCAGATCAGACAATCAAGGGAGATATGCCTTAGTAAAAATTACCATTCGTGTTCAAATGTCTAAATGATTCACAAACCTTTTTCACAATAAGTTACTATAGCACCAGATAGTGAAGCTTAAAATGCCGTTAGAAGCTCTCATTGATTATAAATAAATGTAATATGGGTAAATAATAATAAAATTAAATAAACTTTTTAAATTTTTTTCCGCAAATTCAGCTTACTCATATCATAAAGATAAGAAAATATTGTCCGCCATCTTGGAGCGCCCACCATATTGAATTTAGTGTGACGTCATTTTATTTTTCGTATTCTTCTCAGCAAACCCTTTCATTTGATATCCATATCAGGGGGGCATTAAAATAACTGGTCCAACATCTTTGGGAGTTCGCCATATTAGATTTAGGTACCTCATTTAGCTAACCGTGCATTGTTATCCAAACTAAACGTGTATTATTATGCCTATTTAAATTTATTTTTGAGAAAAATAAAGTTCTTTGACCCGAAAATTTTAACACAATCGGCTGGAGATAACTGTTCCTTAATTCAGTTCCAAGGTTTGACCCAAACTAACAACAAGGCAAGTTAAATTATACGTTTGTAAAAAGTAAGAGAGAAACTCTAATGGTAGATTATAAGATTTTCGCCGATTTATGCACTTGGTTGTCAAAAAGAAATTCCAGCTCCAAACGACTGGCGACCTTGGCTGAACTAAATCTAAGCCTACACGAACAGGTGTGAATGAATTTAGTTTTGGTCTCAGAAGAAGTGGTGGTAATCGTCTATTGTTTTCCAAATTGGTTCCAAAGTTGATGCCCAAATCGGGCATCTTTCGCATTTCCGTTTCTCACATTCCACTAGGTGTCAGTTGTCACACCTTTTCGCACTAATTTTGTTTTACATTCGTAATTACGGAATTTGAAACCCTATTTTGTGGCAGTTAAGGCATATGTATGTTGTTAGCGAGTGGTCGTGGTCACGCACTATGTCTCTTGTACGGGCCATCGTAGGCTTCCGGTATTAGGAAATATAGGCCGAGACTACACGTGCCAGCGGCAGTAAACAGCGACTTTTGTTTTGTAAGCATAATCAGCCATGTGCATTGGTGATCCATTTTCTGACTTCCTTGCACAGGATATTACTAATCAATTAATACAGAGAGACCGATCAAGCTTTAACATAACAGCATAATCAGCCTTTTAATAGTCCACTGCTGTATTAGGCCTACCCCCGAAAGGGCGATTGGGCGATATGCACCAAGCTGGCCCAGTGCGGGTTGGTGGATTCACAATAATTCACATACGCCATTGAATTTCTTTTCCGTACGCATGTAGGTTTCCTCACGATGTTTTCCTGCACCAATATGCCAGTGGTATGAAAATACGTACATAAACTCCAAAGAGCTCATTGGTACGGGACTACGGGCCCGGGATTTGAACCCTCGACCTCACTCTTTCAAGTCTAGCGGTCTCCGAAATACGAGTAGGCTATACCACAGTTTGTTTTCATCAAGCTTACTATAATTAAAATTGGACTAAAAAGTTGCAGATCAAAATTCTTATTCTCGGTCCAAGTTTTTTAAAACTCTGATAGCTGCAATAACGTAAAGCTAAGTTAAAACATTTTCTTTCAATACTTTACTATAGTATTCAAATACAAGTTACAATCTTGCGTTCAAAAACTTAACAAATGTGATCTGAATTTAGTTAACCGGTTTTTTAAAATAATAGATAGGCTTGCGCTTGGCCGCTATCTGCGACGATGCGGTCTACGTTGGAGCACAATGCAGCTGTCAGAGCTAAATAAATGTTTGGCCGATTATAGAACTGGACAAATCTTTATTGTCTGTTGCCTAGTTTGGGGCCCGGAACTAAAAGTTTTACGCATTTTTCTAAGCACTTTTTAAGGCTTGTATGGAAATAATAAAGTTTAAGTATTTAATTATTCAAAACTGCAATTTACCAACAATACCAACATATTTCAAACTTTAGTTATAAGGTAGCTTTTGAAAACGTAAAATGTAACTTGACTCATGAAGCTAAATGAAACGCGCTGAAAATAAAAATAAAACGCAGACTGCATTCCAGACTAGTAAAATGTCTAATGAACTGCTCGTTTAGCAAGCAACTAGCAAACGTTTAGCAAGTTAGAGCAAGTCTTCAGTAATAAATACGCTTGCCGTCCAACTATAACTTAATGCCCGTTATGATAGCCGCCGTACATCAATGCCATTTTCAGTTAGTGGGGTTCAGTTGAACGTAGTTTTGAGACTATATAGGTACTTAAACATGAAAGGCTTTGTCTATTTCAAACTCTCTAATAATTTTTTTAGGGTTTATTTTTTACTTCTGTAGTACGACAAGAAACCCTTATAATTTCGTTCTGTGCGTCCGTCTGTCTGCTGCGTTCGTCTGTCTGCGTCTTTCCGCCTGTCCGTCCCATTTTTTTTTAATCTTCTAACTATTATGGTTACTATGGTTAATGCACGAAAATTTGTAGAATTAGTTATAATATAGATCTCAATATCAAAAGAAAAAAATGTAGGTATGACCCGTGCATTTCTATAATTTCTAAACTATTAGACATAGAAATTTGTAACTTGCCAAGCTGAGCTAGGTCATAAGTCTTGTTTTTTAATATTTTTTTATTTATAGCGATAAAACTAATAAATTCGGGACATTCTAGCTCAAAGGTCACTGACCTTTTCGTAAAATGATTATAGAATGTTTCCTTAGTAGTTTTCTTTTTTACAAGTCATAAAAGTAAGTATATGTTATGTCGGGATGATAGTACATCTTTGCATTTAACTAAGTCCACAGAGCTTCGTTCGTTTGAATTTTTCTATACCTAACCATCACTTCCTGAACCAAGAACGTGACCACAATTATATGGCTTTGGATACGGAACCCTACAATATGCGTGACTCGACACACTCTTGGCCATTTATTTAAATATAATATCTGACTAGGTTAACCCTCGTCAATAGTATTTAATTTCCTTGCCAAAAATTGGATCATGACTATTAATGCGATAACTAAGGATCGCCCGCCACGATCCCGCAGATTAACTCGATGCCTTATCGAAGAGGATAACGGGTCCGCCTAATTCGAACCCCATAAATGGGTCCCGAGTGGAAGTCGACGACCGTAAAGTAGGTCAGCCAGGAGACTTGACGCGTGTATTTATAGAGGGACGACAACTATAGGCTTGACGGACGGTCGCGACGGACGCCTTGCAGTCTCTGATATGGCGGAACATTTTCTCTGCATCACTGGCCAGAGCTATCTCTTTCGCACATTTTATAAGATAATCACAATCATAGCCTCAGGCATTACAATCAGGCCTATCGTGTTCCCACTAATACACCTGCTAGCCCAGTGCATGTTGGTGTATATGTCTTTGGACTTTTAAGGTTCTTAGACATACCGGTTTCCTCACGATGTTTTCCTTTACCGTTTTTGAATGATGGCATATGATTTATTGGTGCAGGCCGAGGTTAGAACCGGGTGCCGTCAGATTGTAAAGCGCACATGCTTACCACTCGGCCACTATCGCTCTCTCTGATAAATAACATGTAAGTATGATTAGGAAAATATGTCTTAGATTCCAAATATCCGGTCTTTTGCAATCGTCCTCGGATTATCGCAAATATTCAATTAGTTCGATTATCCTACGATATAATATACAATATACCTGTGAGGAAGCAAGCCAACAAAGAGAAATAGAGAGAGAGATAGAGAGAAGGAGAGAGATGTTGAAATAACGTAGAGGGCTTATACTGAATCTATGTGAAATAATAACATTTGATATTTTTACAACCTTACAAAATTATGAAATGACATCAAAAATATTTTGGTACATTTAAGGTAAAAGACTCACGAATAAAGTATTCTTAATCTCATATCATATTCATAGAAAAATCGGAATTCGTAAGAAGCAACCTTTCGTGGTTCCGTAACTTAACCTAATATTATGAGCGATACAATTTCAGAAGCGGGATCATTATTATCCTAAGAGATTAATACTGTAGAGTTCAAAAAATATTTGAGACTAGCTGTTGTCCGTGACTCGTACTAGTACGCGTAAATTCATATAAACTTGCAACTTTTTTGCCACCTTTAATTTTTGCAATTTCACAAAATCCTTGCTATAGCAGTTCTCTACACCCCAATTTGAATCTACCTGCTATATTTCAGCTTCGTTGGTCAAGTAGTTTTCAAGATTTCGTGATCAGTCAGTCAGTCAGTCAGCGGTATTTCGCTTATTTCTTTTCGTGTTCATATATACATCGGTGTATAATTTATGTATAACGAAATACTTATAAAATATCAGGACCCTAAAGCTACATAAATGGCTACGGCCTCGATCGGGATTACCACCGAAATATTAATTAAGCAATTACAGAGGGGTTTTGCTGTCCGCAAATCAATTTTCGTGTTGATATTGAGTGCGGTCAATCTGAAACATGCTTGTCTTTATTTTCTCAAAAAAATTGAGGATATTTAATGGTTACTGGTTTAACTGTATCACATAAGATGTATGTTAGATAAGGTTATTTCTGCCTTAGCGGTGTGCAAGATTTATCTGACTATTACCATCTACGACCTACGGTTCTGGAAGTAATGGCATGCCACTTATCCCAGAGTAGGAACTGGCCTAGAATTCAACCTGATTACATAGTGACTATCTACACGAAGATAATGCTATTTGGTATAATGGAGTAAGGCAATTTGTAAAACTATTTAGAAATTCGTTTGAATTTAGTCGTAAAGCTGTGTGTCATGTAGCTACGAGTAACTTACATTTACTCTACTTGACAATCGGTCAAATAAAGTCGGTCAAGACAGTCAAGTTAAGAATATAAGTTTGTTACCCACAAGTTGCCTGTTTGAACTGTAGGTGTAATGTGTATACAAAATTTCAGCAAAATCGGTTATGAGGAAGTGGTTCTAATTCGGCTAGCAAGATTTGACCTAAACAAACCCGCATACAAACATTGCAAGTGAAATAAAAGCTTATAAAAATACTCACAAGTTACCCTTTAAAACTTTGCGTTGCAATTTTGATGAACAATAATTTCTTATTTTCAAATACATCGAGCTGGGTGAACTGGCTACAAAGCGATTCATTTTTAATGCAGCAAACCGAAAGCCCAACAAAAGAGTTACCTATACCTATGGAAAAGCAATCCGAAATGTTTACGGTGACGTATTACGTTTTGCCTGCAGCAGGCCGCGATTGACCCAAATATACTGAATGGGAGCGGGTCGCAAATGGCTACGGGCTGAGGTTGGGCACCTCATAGACCACCCTTTGAGGCCGATGAGGCACCCGCGCTACCCATTTCCGACTGCCTTATTGAGAAACAATGACATAATTCTTGAGATTAAACTCGGACGCTTTTGGTATTTTAACGCTTCAACCGGCACTTAATATTTATGAGGAAGCGCAATTTATATGAGTTTTTGGAAAAAAAAACTAAACAAGATTTCGTTATTATAAGAGTTGGAACAAGACCAATTAGATTTGGGGCACATTTTGGAGACAGTGACCGATATTTCGACGCCTTGAAACCACATTTCCAACACGATGCTCGACATTTGGATCTTGCATTGACTCATTTTCTCAAGAGAAGGTTATTATAGAACTTAAATTGTGTTTATTATTAAAATTCTTGAGAAAATGACACTGTTTGCAGGCACAAAAATAATTATTCTCACAATAGCGTAATAACTTCCCGTTGTTTAAAGATGTTACGATGTTTTCCTCAAGGACGTCATTTGCATTATTTATACGAGTGTGTAAGTACAAAGGTACAATGTGTCTTGGGAAGTATCCCACGACCTCGACACGCAACATAATCAACAAGTTGGACATGCAGGACTGATAATAAAAACCAAGATATTATGACGTTTTCTACTACCTGGGTCTTGTTAAAGGATCCACTAAAATTTATGGAAAATGGACCAGACACTAAGACACCAGATACAAAGGGCTACTACGTGTGACGAGTAAAGAAAAAGGTGAACGAGATGTAATCATGAAGGTTATTTTATTCAAGATTGGCTTGCATTTGTCTACAACACGTTATGCTTGATGGTAAGCTATGACACTATGACTTGGGTGGTGTATGGTGTACGCTTGCTTAGAGGAACCTTTTTAGGGTTCCGTACCCAAAGGGTAACAACGGGACCCTATTACTAAGACGACGATATCTGTCCGTCCGTCCGTCTGTACTATCTTGAAACGGCTGGATCTTTCGAACGGTAATAGAAAACCAGTTGATATTTTCATATTTTTTTATATGTAGAGGAAAGTCACCAAATATGGAATAGTTATCCTAATATGGAATACCTTCATTTCTCTAAGACTTAAGTATGAAACGCAACACTCGACCATCTTCTGTTTCACCGATAGGCGATATGTTGTATCGCCGATAGGTAGTAGACCGAATGAAACAGAAGATGGTCGAGTGTTGCGTTTCATACTTAAGTCTTAGAGAAATAAAGGTATTCCATATTAGGATACTATTCCATATTTGGTGACTTTCCTCTAATAATGTTACGGCGGATCAAATAAGAAATAAAAAAATAAAAAACTAAACGGGAGGTCCCCCGTATACAACAAACATATTTTTAACGTATTTTTGTATTAGCTCTACCTAATGTAAAAACGGTAATACGTATTATATTACGTATTATGTACAAGCGTCAAACAACAAATAATAAATAATGGCCAAGTGCGAGTTGGTGACATATTTCTGTTATAATTGTGTTAACGCCGTGACTATTATTAATAAAAAAATAAAATTAAAGTAGGACGGCTGGGAGTTCCAATCGTCGGCAGTACGTATCATAAATGACGACCCAAATTGTTGAGTACGAATCTTTGGAATTTCCACGAGGAAGGGGGGAAAATGTGGGATCATGGTAATTAATTAATGTTCAACTGAAAATGATGAGAGAATGATCACTTCTCGATTTCCCGATCTCATGGTCTCGACAATATAAAAGAATACATTTCTCAGATAGAACCGATTATCAAACAAGAAAAACCGGGAGTGGTCACGTAAAATCTAACTGCAAACTAGCTTTCTTTACCGCAGTTATTACAAATCGAAACTGACTTAAAACAGAGAAAGTTTAAAAAAAAACAATTGGGTTTCTGACTAAAGCAGTTTGATGTAGACAAAATATTTTTCAAACATCGCCCCATCATCGGGCGGATATTAGCTTTGCCCAAAATACACCAAGAGCGCCGAAAGAATGGGGAAACAAAAGGTCGCTTCCGTTTGAAGAGCCACTAAAACCCTAGTTAAAATTAACCGCGAGCCGACTGAGGCAAGATAGTTTGAAGTATGTCAACGAATCTGTGAGCCTATCGACTTCAAAGTGTCGCAAGTTAGTGCCAGTTGATTTAGCTGTTCATCCGGAATTCACAATACAAGATGTATATAGTAGATATAAGTAAAAGGCATCCGATGCATCTGAACGGTTTAGCGCGAAGCACAGATAATATCGATGCAAAACGGCGTTGCTATGGGCCCGATCCCTGGCTGCCTGCCAGAATCTACTGCATTTATGCCCAACTCTGTGTATCGAGACAAGAGAGTTGGATACGATATCATACACAAAGCCAGCACCATATAAAAAAGATACATAGTCTCAAAAATGTGGGTCAAGGGTCCCAACACTTTTACTTTCTCAGTTTTTGGTGCGCAGCTGAAATAATATTTGCGCGGTAATGTTATGACTATATGGGTCGGTGCGCAATTTTATTGTTACAACGAAATTGGGTTTTGTAAACAAAATTGGGTTTCATAATAATATTTTCGCTAATAATAGATTTGGTATAGCGATGTGGTAAGGATTGTTCGAATTATTGGACAAATGAAAGCTTTCACGTGATGGTGAGGGGATCTGTCTGTACTGGTAGGTCTATAGTGAATCGGTTTCTTCTAAGCAAGCGTGCTCCATCGTAGACCGCATCAGGCGAGTAGGCGGTCCAAAAGCCAATGACTAAATAATAAAAAAAGATTCGTTATTATTTTTAGAGATTTGATAATGCTCTTCCTCAGTTTCTTACCATTACGAGATATCTAGTTTCTTAGGGACAATTATTTCCCTGCTCACACAACTTCTAAGATATTGATCAGAGATCACCATATTTGTACTACACTACTTGTACATGGGTGAACTGTTTTATGGCTGTTTGGTTGTTATATATTCTCAGTCTTCACTGTATAATCTTCAGCGTCACTATTTTCAAATGTAGCAGACACATTTGCATCGAATGAGCATTAATTAAGTAGTAAGTTGTATATGGTATAATCGTCGATATTCGATTATGGACGATTATCGGTTGCTCCAGGGAATAGGCACAATGACTAATTTTCAAAAACTACTACGATATTTTCACGCTAGAAACGTGTTTAGTAGCAAACATTGAAGTGATTTTTTCAATTTTTATTTCGTGTCTCTTAACACTCAGGCGATGGCGTCTGCTTTTGACGTCACGATCTCAAATCTAAACCGAGTTCATCAAAGCTACTTCTTCACGAATTCAATCCTATAATAATATAGGTAGGTACCTGAACAACCCGCATAATGTAAATATCTCAGTTTCCAGGCTTGGGCTCCTAAACAAGTTCTGTTTATTCAATTAGGGCGCAAATAGACTTGAGTATTCAGAAGAAAAGAACAGTGAGTATTAGCCTCGTTTTAAAAGTTTGCCGGACTGAACAACGAATAGAATCAAGCATAGAGCCAAGAATTTTGTGGATCAGAAGGATCCCTATTTAGCAAACGCCCAATATTTTTTCGCTTATTAAACTAGACAGGCTAAAGCCATTAAAGCCATCTCGTCTTACGTATTTTACTGGGATGAATTATGCCCCAGTAAAGTGGTGTAGAGAGACTACCAGAGGCTTCTATTAAGTTTTGGAAACAACATCAAAGTACACGTTTCACTTCGTTAAATCACTTTTCCACACAAATTCCATACAAATTTCAAATTCAAAAGTTGAATCTTCCACTGTTTGGCAGATAAGTACGTAGGTACATATGATGTGAGTGCGAGCATTGCCCGAATTAAGCATTCACATGAATGCCCTTTACACGAGAATGCTCGTCTATCTGCGCCTTTAGACATAATATTGCCTATCGAGACGAATCACCGAATTTGGACGTGAACCAAACGAGGTTGTTTTTTTCCGAAGGGCCTTATTGAAATGGCGTACATTCCGCCGGACCGTGATAAAACGCTTCGTATTTGTCACGGACGTATTGAACGGCACGGATTATTGTTTTTCTTTGCTAGGAGACATAAAGCTATGTCTGGCGCTCTATATTTTTATGGCTGATAGAGGCACCTGATAAATAATAGTAGCTTTTTCAAACACGGTATAAATGGGTCTATTATAATTATGTAGTTATTACTTATACATACAGGGCCACACGGAAAGAGTGTCATTATCATCATCAGCCAGAAGACGTCCACTGCTGAACATAGGCCTCTTTAACCTCCACACTGAACGACCGCCTGCCTTTTGCATCCACTGGATGCCAGCGACTCTCACCATGTCGTCGGTCCATCTGTGGGAGGCCTACCTATACGCAGCGTCTTCCGGTTCGTGGTCTCCACTCAAGAATTTACTAACAAATAACCGAAAGAGTGTACTAAGCCGAAAAGAGTCCATAGCATCCATCATTATGAACTACTTCTACTATGGGATGAACCCTGATATTACAAAAAAGGTATTCCCTTAGAATGTAGTTATTCTAAGGCTATTCCATACATTTTGTCGAATGTGAATTACCATTTTCTATGGAACTGCTGATATTTTTTCGCGATTAGCATTTTTCCCATAGTAAAACTTGTTCATAATGATGGGGTCTATGGAGAATTTCGGATTATTAAATCTTTTCCGCGTAATCCTGTAGGTACCTATCGATAGATATATATAATTATCTTACCTGACTGTTAGGGAAGGTGGCAAATGCCGACTGCACTTTATGCAGCGCGTGGTCCTGTTGGTGGGCGGGCGGCGGCCGACCCTTGGGGAAGTAGAACCGTGGTATGACGCGCGCGGGCGCTCCACTGTTAGCGGCACCGCGCACCGACCGCTGCAGAGTCGTGTGGGGCGGCGCCGACGAGGGCTTCGGGGGTGTGGATGCAGCATAGCTCTGTGGACAAGAAACATGTGGTTAGACATTGAAAACTAGCCAGTTTCAGACATTTGTATAATGAAAAACGGAATACATAGAATAATGGCGCGCTCCGAATCTTGCCAACAGCGCTAATAAGAAGTACCTAAGTAACATAAATAAAATATACAGCATAAAAACACAGCATAAAATTTTTTTTTCCTAGCATTGTCAGTTTTGCTTAATACCTAATCCTATCAAATCTAATATTAGTCTACAAGAGGGATTATATTTCTTCTAGATTATCAATTCGTCATACTTCTCCCCTTCTTTATTCCGTGGTCAACTGATCATACTCTTTGCTCGTCTAGACAGTCGTATAATATGAGGCCAGTTGCTGTTTAAACGCAGATTTATAAAAACCTCTACGTAGGTAGAACTCTGTTATAAGATATGTATTCTGAGGCTAAAGAGACAAAAACTTACTAAAAATTGTGAATGCTAAAATGCAAAGCACAGAATAAGGACTAGTAGCATAGAAAGAGTGCTAATTTAGCTTAAACGAATTAAGCATGTTACATTATGTACTGTTGTTACCAGAACGAATATGATATATTTTTGACAGGTCGGCAAATTGCAGGGTTGTAAGTACACTGTTTTAATGTACTAGGGGCCTTAAAAGGCTTCAAAGGCTCCATAATATTTGACAGATGGCGTGCTACGCCTTGTAAATCACGCGACGGATTCTATGCTTGTCCATTTTCTTATATGCAAAGCATGTAATTATCATCTAATTGATTATGTAATTTTTTTTAAGATTAGAAGGTATTATTCAGTCTATCGACATAGCGATAAGATGTAGACTGTGGGCGAAGAGCAAAAATATTGGATACGTAAATATGTATCGAATTCCATACGAAATTTATAATTTTTAACTGATTATTCTTAGGTATCTATTTCGCCCACTGTCGAATCTCCGAAATTGACAATACCTATTTCCATAATAATTATGGGCATCTACCTAATTTATATCAGGAAACAGTACCTACCTACCCACAAAGAAAATGCCATGCCGTTTCATGTGTGTAACTAATTAAAACGATGATACACAGGCATGATTCAGATTAATTACATTCAACATGACGTATCTTACCAGGTATTTTATATTCGCTGTAATTGTTTGTAATATATCTCAATGTAATATCACCATTATTATAAATGCGAATCTTCAAATTGTGTGCAATTAAGCAAGTGTGAATGGAATGCATTCGGAATCCTCGTGAAATTTGAGATAGAGCATGAAGGAGTAAATATGGAGTAAATATACCAGTTCGAGAAGATGACAGACGCGATTCCGGTGAGTAGGAAAATCACCGGAATCGCGTCTGTCAACGGCGCCTTTTGAATACCTACATTTATTGTGTAGGTACTAGCTGATCCGACAAACGATGTCCTGTCTAAAAAAGCTTCACTTATCCCGAATTTTCACATTTTTAGGCCAAATTTTCAAATTTTTTTTTTACACCACCCGGTATTACCTACATACTTAGAACAAAAAAAATTGTCAAGTGTGGGAGCGCAACTAGTATATACATACATAGAAGATAGATATAATAGACAAAGATACATTGGTAGATTGGTACGTATAAGAGATTTCGCTCCGGCGACGATGGCACTCGACAACAGGCGTTACTTACTGTTCCAGACCGAGATATATTATTATTGTATACTTTTGTGTCTACGTTTGTCTCAATACACCACTGGGCGATGTACGAATATTTATGTGCGTATTACCAACTAATATGTATTCTGTGGTAATACGTAATTACATATCGAACTCCATAAAAATTCTAAATTTGTATCGTGATGGAGGCTGGTGTTTCACAAAGACCAAATTGGTAAGCCTATGCAACAAACGCCAGCAAAACGTTTGGAAAAAAGAAAGATGTCTGGATATCAAAGCTCTCTCCCTCGATTCACCGTAGGTACTAGGTACAGAGCAGTGCTTTACACAAAACTTGATCTAAGTATAGAGAAATAATATCTAGTATTAATATATCTAATATTGGACTAGATAGACTTAGAACTATATGGAGAATAATATCTAATATTTTATATTTCTAATATTGGACTAGATAGGCTAAGAACTAAAAGGAGGATCAAGAAAAAAGCACATCGCAATATGGTCACGCTTATCTTACCTTATATGTCATTCCTTATTTAAATACTATAGCTAGTATCTGTACAAACATATTTTAATAAGACGCCTATTTTACGCATCGAATATTCGTACTTCGCCCACTGAGCATGTCAGTGTCACTCCGCTATTTAGATTTCAGATTTCAGTCGCATTCAGCTGCGCCTCAATAATTGGCAGTAATCGCATTCCAATCGCCAGTTCGTCGAATTTGTTACGATGTTCATGAAATTGGCACTTCTATCGCTTTACAACTCTCCTTGGCCTACAATGTCGTACGCGTCACTGCGCCTTATTTTTAAATCGAGCACGTGTTGCTCATTAGCCGATACTCTTTAATTACCAGGTTCACTGTCCTGACGCCGTATTGCCGGAAAATCCCGTATGAACTAAATAGGAGGTGTGAGTTTTGGCATACTTGGTGGGAAACTTTGCCAGAAATGTCGATGCGACGTTAATAGCCCTCCAAACAATGCCAGGACAAAGGTCGCGCTGGAAATCATGCTACTGTTTTAAGGGTAAGCCAACTTTAATCCAACAAAACTTTAGTAATACCTTTATTGTAATATTTTTTTTCCTTTTTATATTCGGGACCCTATTACTAAGCCTACGCTGTCTGACTGTCTGTCTGTACGTCCGTCCTATCTTTTAACGGCTGTATCGAACATTAAAAAGTACTCTTTGTATCGAACCGTAATAGATATCTAGTTTTAAAAAACACAGAATATGCAATGTTATGTTAGATTAACTAAAAAAAACAAAAAGTAAAAACTAAAGGGCTCATTTACATAATTTTTTTAATTTAACGGGATTGTTATATTTGGAACTAGTGGGATAACAAAATAAAACAAAATAGGTATTTTCAAGGTTTTGCAGGTCAAAGTTGTGTATAAATTAAGCTCTGACTTGCCACCCTAAATAAACTGCCACTCGCATAAAGTTTTTGTGTCTATGGTCCATGGTTGTTCGAGTCTCGTTACTCGAGTTGATTACATACCCGTGTAATCAACAAAAAAACAAAAAAAAAATAACGCCATCTGTGTTATTAAGTCAACGTAGAGACGAAAATTAGGGAGCGATTACAAGAAAATTGTTGGTCGACAAAAATTACTAAGTACTAGGAACGTGGTAAAAAGAGCTTCCTTTTGACGAAAAATTTTGTACGAGATTTTTTAAACGAGAAAGTGGAGTGGGAAAGATTTATGAAACGACTACTTTAAGCTCGTGATTTCACTAAAGTAAAAGGAAAATAATTTTCTTTTTAACATTGATGTAGGTAAAAGTCTGTCATTGCTTTTTTATCTTTGTGAAGCAAGAATTTCACCTAATTTTCAAAAATCTTTCAGCGCGCCTGGTTGGTGCGGCGCGTGACCAAAATGCTGGCATTTGTCTAGCAGTCTAGCTCAACGTGTATGCATTGCCATTCACCGTGCTTATGCCATCAGCATGCTGGATCCACTGCCAACTGGTAGTAAGTAACACTTGGATTATCATTGACCGTTGATGTACATCAATACATTAACGGTCAATGATAATAATCCAAATGAAATGATGAAATGAAAATCCAAAAAAGATAGACCTTTTCCAATTTATAAATACTTTTTTAGATCAAAAAAATATTTTGTAGTTTAGGTAAGTAAATGTAGATGTAGATCCAAAATATTTTTTTAGATGCAAAAAAATGTTTTGTAATTTAGGTAAGTAAATGTAGGCTGTACGACGTTGCTGTCAATAAACTTTGCAAAACATTCACTGTTATTATTCTGGGACAAATCCCAGAACAAATAGGCAGAACATATTTCAGGTTGAACAAGTTTGGGTGTCGCGCAGTGACGAGACGTCTCAATAAAACGATGTCATTTCTTTTGTGCCTTTTCTTATGCTTTTATTTTTCATGCTTTTGTTATATCAGTACATGATGTGTTCGTAGTTAAATGCTCAGTTTAGGGTAAAAAAGAAAAAAATAGTTAGGTACCTACTAAATGTAAGTTCTTTTGGGTAACCTTTTTACCAATTCGAAATAATCAGTCTGTGACGCAGGTACGTATGGCAAAATATGTTTAGCAAAAAAGAAATAAGTTTTCGGAATCCACTGTTGTATTTATTTTAATTTTGAAAAATTTGTCTTTCCTCCAGACGATATTGAAAATTTAAAAATCTTAAATTAACTGTGACATAATTATCGTTACTCCATCGTCTCCCAGTCCTAATGCTTGCTACGTTTGCCGATTCGCGGTCTCCACTCACGGTTATCAGTTCTGCGGCCTACAGCCATTTGCACTTAATTTTCATGTGTCGTTTTAATTATTTTATTTGATCTAGGGTATTTTTTGTTTGTTATTAATATGTTATATATTTGACATTGCATGTTATGTTAATTTTATATTGACTTTCCACTGACATTTTTACAATTATTTTTATACCTCAGTCTTTGTCTGAATATTGCTAAGTCTGAGTCCATGGTTACTTGAAATAAACAATTTGAATTTGGATACGCTGAGCTATGTCAGTGACTATTGTTCTCTGACAAATCACTTTGTTCCGGATACGATCCTTTTATAGAAACGCGAGCATAATCTCTTTCTATAGCTCGCTAAGTGACATTAAAGTTGAGGTCTTCTCCAACTTTATGTGTCCACTTTACAGCACCGTAAGTCATAACAGATAGAGCAATTAATTGCTCATTCTGTAATGACATCTCATAAAAGATGTTACCCAAGCTTAGTAATTCGTTTCACTAACATCTAACCGCCTCTTTCCCAGACCCCAGCCTCATCAGCGTTCCATCACAAATGACCACGGTGCTTCCACCCACACGATGTCAGATTACACTTAATTGTCAGGAAATAAATCATTAGGCATTCGTGCTTCTGGCTAAGAAGAACAATTCAGTGTCATGAGTAAATACTTAGCTGTGATGCTTGAGAACGAGTTATAAATAAGTGGTATAATATATTTACTTATAAACAGCAGTTTTATTTTTTAACGCGGATAAGTTTGCGTTTGACCACCAACTCGCCGGTTGGTACGATGTACTTACCCGCGTAGACAAGCCTTGCCCTCTGGAACCATATACCTACATTTATCGGGATATAACAAATCCTATGTCGCTCCATAGCGTTCCTACCTAAGTACCATGCTTAGGACATTGAAAAATATGGTTTAGGGACTTTGTAGTCGACATAACGGCTATGATCAGCTACACAGATCAGCTACGATAATCCACTGACAATCTTCAAGTCAATACTGACACTTTGACGAAATTACCCAAGGATGTTCTACCTTTAGGGTTTATACATGGTTTATATAACATCCTTGACATTACCTTATCTGAGTACCAACTGACATTACATTCGTAGAAGTCAAAAAAAAAAATTCGTTTCATTGATTTTTTGTGAAATAAAGACACACAAACCTACAAACTTTGAATAAATCAAAGCACCCACGTGTGATGCGGCGAGGGCCTTGTATGCCATGGTCTCGGTCGTATTGGATCAGCGTAGGGACTCTGCTCCCTTTTGATCGTGTATGATGTATGATGCTTTGAAAAACGTGGCTGGCATAATCGCATAGCGACTAAAGCCCCAAACAAAAAATTAGAATAAAAAAAAGAAGAAAAAAAAGCTATCAATATTAGTACATTTAGTATGTTATGGTAACGTACTAGCAGCGCCCCGCGGTTTGATATTTACGCGGTAAAAACTTTGATAATATACATTAATCAAAACGATACGAAGAAAACTCTTTTGTCGCCGTGTTGGTTCTCATTAGCGATGCTGGCGTTGATTCAGAACACGTTCTAAAACTAAAATTAAATAAAACAAAATGTAACATCAACACGTTATCTCTCTGATAACACCTCATATTACTTTTTATTGCTCGGTGCGGGATATTGGCAGACCCACCGACTTTGTTATGGCAACGAACGATGTAATGTAGGTATCTATTCGTAGGTAGATATAAACAAAATGTATTATTACACTAAGATATTGCAAAGAATTAATTTATTCATAATAGAATAGATGATTGAATGGTCGGGCAGAACTTGTATGCATCATACCATCAGATTAGACAAACGAGGAAGATATGCATTAGTACAATTATCTTTTGTGTACTTCGTGTTCAAATGTCTACGTGTTTTACCCACTTTTTCATTATACCCCTAAATACTTAATGACAAATAAAGAAGTTTGACGCTTGGTACTTTTGTTATACTTGCTAGAAGCTTTTAAGGGTTCGCAGAAACTGTCACAATGGAACCCTATTACTAAGTCCACGTTGTCTGTCTGTCTTTCCTATATTTTAACGGCTGTATCTTTTGACCCGTAATAGAAAAAACCAGATGAAATTTTCACTGAAAATGGAGTATTAGGTATAATAGTAAAATCAAAAAGAAAAAAGAGGGGGACACAACAAACGTAGGTATTTTTGTCTTTGCTCTAGTTATCTAGTGGATGGAGTTGCTAAGGCGTCAAAATTATTCACTACACAGCGAGCTGACTCACAAAATGTGATCATCAATAATGGCGGTACAGCAACCTACCAGCATTACAAACACAATTCACAGTGGATTCCCTCGGTCTATATTTATAATGCGGGATAGATGCGATGCTGAGGAAGGGACAGCGGGGAGAGAGGGAGGAGCAAGCGACCGACCACGTGGTATAAATAGTCGCACGCGTGTGTACGCGCACTCGAACCAAGCCAAATCGGGAAACGGCAATGGCCGACGAAATGGGCAGGATGATAGACCGGCCCACAATGAGTGTAACGATCGTTATACTGCCGTGTATGTGATTAGAGAACAGTCAATTGACCAATGTAAGTTGACTTCTCTTACGCACTGGGCTGGACACATGGCCAGATGTAATGATGGTGGGTTACAGCAAGTAACCGCGTGATGGCCGAGACTAAGTTCACGGAACCCAGGCCGACCGACTGAGGATGAGGTGGACTGACGACATCAAAAGTACTATCGGGAACGAGTGGATAAACAAAGGGAGGCCCATACCCAGCAGTGGGCCATTCAGGGCTGATGATACAATACAATACAATGCAACTTTATTATACACCGAAAATACAAATTAAACTTAAACTAACATAAAAAAACAAATAAACGGCAGCATAATGGGCGGCCTTATCGCCTAAAGCGATTTCTCCAGGCAACCTTTGGATGGACAGGACTAAAGAAGTTGAAAAGCGGTCGGTGGTGCACATAAAATATAAATAAATAATATATACATACACATTATATATACTAAATACGCAATGCTGATTACATACCATAAATATTATAAATAAAATACATAATATATATACGTACCAATTAACACGAAGAAAAATAATGTGTATAGACTTGATTCTTAAAAATAGGAAGAGATTTGGCCTGCCCGATAGAAGCAGGCAGCGCATGATGATGACGACAATGACGTACTGTTGTAAGCTAAAAAGCATTCGACTTGTACTGGACGGCATGTCAGCTAACGGCTTTCCAGCTTAACGCAAACGGAAATAAAATTATTGAAGACAACTTTATTGGATGTTGAAGCATCTGCTAATGGAGGAACCAATCGGTCCGAGCAGTTAAAATAACGATAACAACAAAACTTGACGGAAATCGTAGGAATAGCTCACTGATTGGTGCGTTCGAATTTCAAACCAATCAAGTATAAATAAATGAATAGTAAAAAACATTATAAAAACAAAAACTGACACTAACTTAGAATGGCTTTTTGTCTGTGCTGCTAACCATTGAGGAGTTCCCTAGTCAGGACCCAACCCTGAGGGCAGCAACAATGGCATGGTAACACTTAAAACCGACTATCAAAATAAAATGCGTACACAAAATTTCGTGTTTGTGCTGTTGACCTTTGAAGAGTTCCTTTATCTGGAGCTAATCCTGGATGTCGATTCAGGTAATGACTACAAAAAAAATGCATTGTCATTGAAACTGAACCAACATGTAAAAGTTCAAGGAAAAGTTAAAGTTAAGTTAAGGTTAAGTTAAAGTTTAAGTGGTTTTAAATTCAGCTTGCAAGATTTGACCTAAACAAACAAACATACAAACATTTCAAGTTAATAAAAGCTTATAAAATCTGAATAATGAGGTTGAGTCGGCATCGTTAGAAAACCATAGCATGATGGTAGGGCACTTTCTGATGCCCGGCTGGCTAGCTGCCACCACAATACGAAAGTATAGGGTTAAATATTCTAAATTAATTGCAACTCCCAGCGCAGGTAGAGCCAGCTAGCTTCTTCTTTTTCTTCTTCAGTAATTAGGTATCTACGTCGTAACAAACAACTGTCCTTCCTCCGCTGTCCCTAGTTGCTAATAAACGCAGTATATAAGCCCACAGCTCGCTTCGACTCGATTAGAACACTCGTTAAAATGAATCACCTGTGTCTTACGCTGAAAAGCTCGAGGACTTGAACCCACCGATCTTCCTTTTTTGGGTTCCGTAGTCCTACAAGGAACACTTATGAATTCGTTCTGTCCATCCGACTGTCTGTCTGTCCGTCCGTCCGTCCTAATTTTTTAGAACCTTCTAACTTCTATTTTTATTATAGTGTGCATGTTATAAGTGCATGAAACTTTACAAAATTACAGTTTTGGTATAGATCTCAATTTTAAAAGTATAAAAATAATATAATTTTGCTTTTTAGGGGTGGCTCTGGTACATCTGAAATGGGAATGAAATTATAATTTTTGTTGCACCCACCCTCTCATGTGCTCGGGGCATCGTTAAATAGGTATTTTAAACATGAATGTAAGGTTTTATACATTTATCAAATGATACATATTTTGTGAAATATGGCCCGCCAAAATGGCAAAAAGTTGGACCTACATTTCTAAAGTACATAGAAACTTTTAACTTGCCATGCTGATAGCTCTTATAGGTCATATTAAAAACCTTTGTCCAAAATTTACTGTCATTGTTTGTGTGGTCTGAGGTATATACTACGAGTACAACAACAATTTTTCACTAGGCTATGTTTGCAATCTACTCTTGTGACCAACATTTCGTTTCGGTTGTCTTTTTCATAATTATTTCCTTGACATTATGATACAAAACGTAATAGTCAGATCACGATTCCTTTGGCAAAGCCAAAGGTGAACTTTATCACCTTAAGTCATAAGATAATAGGTATAAAAAATTATATCTCTCCCTATTAGATCAAAACAAACAAGGGATACGCAGGTATCCCTGGCTTAGAATAGAAAAGTTTTGTTGTCATTCTGGGTTTAGTTTGCCGTTGCTTTATTCCAGGGTAGCCTTATTGCTAAATATCAAGAGGAGAGGATCATAGATTGCGTTCTAACCAATGACGATATAAACATAATTATTTTTGGTATGACGTAGGTACATATTTATTGCTTGAAAAATATACGCACTGTCTGTTCAACTCTCAACTAAATACGTCGCTCGCATGGTAGCGTGCTTATACGCGTTTTTATATTATAACAATACATACCTATTTATATTTACTCTCAAGAACGCCGCACCGTGCAACGTCCTCACACTAACGAAGTCACCAAGCGACTGACATGATACTGGTGCGCAGTAACTTATGAGCACCACTGAGATGGTTAGTTCTATACCGGGTGTAAGGAAAAGACTTTCGAAAACGAACAATGATACAATACTACAAAAATATGGTGTTTTTTTTATGTTCGCAAAGTAACGTAAATAAAATATCAGCTGAAGCTAGAGGTCAACAAACTACCTGCGTCGCGTCACAGAAGACATAATTGGTCACGTGCACGCTTGTACGCTTTACATTGCTGGTTTGCAAAATTCTAAATTAAAACAACAGGTATGAGGGAAAAGGTAATTGGTATTCGATTGTGTTTAGATAGTGTAATAGTAGCGTTTTGGCTCCGGGAGCGTTTCCCTTACACCTTACCTTATAAGTAAATGGGGAATGGGGATAGCATATAGTTCGCTTCAAGAACCGATGGGTGTCGGGCCTAACGACTAGGTCTCATTTCGGCGCTATAAAACTTGGATATTCAACGCTGGAGCTTTATAGCTCATTGCAGGTTTTATACCTTTCTGCGACATTAGACGTTTTATGGCGGAAAGCGCGACCCATTGGTGATAATATACTGTAACCATTTGTAATAAAGTGACTGTCATTATTCTATCACTCGAGTGAAAAACCTTCAGATCAAACATAGGACATCAGAATAAGACAAACAAGGGAGATATTACGGTAAGGTGGCGTGGCGGGTGCGAACGCATAAGGCTCAAATCAAACGCATAAGGCTTAAATCAGGCTTGATGCCTTTAGTCAAATATACCCTTCAGACACCTTGCCACTCTTGAAAAATTAGTAAGTGTGCTTACAGTTATTGCGTAAAGCGGTTTAGCGGTATAGTTAAAAAAGAGGGAGAAACACGGAGAAACGAACGATTATTATTGTACGGCATTTCTCCATTGTTTGTATGATCTGAGGAAAACCCTGATTTAGGTCCCTCATGAGCGCGCAAAATGTTCATAAGTAGCAGAACTCCTTTACTTAATTAGGTATTACGTCTAATTGTGTTTTCTACAAGGACCTTTCATACCCTTCCCTTTAGGGTATAAAACGTCCATGGTTTTCTCATTGAGTAAAATTAAATACAACTGAGATTTCCTACGAAGTAAAGCGTAAAGTAAATAAAAATGTGAAAAGAAAGCGTTTAGAAATAAGGATTGTGTGTATGCCTTGAGCATTCATGCTCACAATCGAAGGCACCTTCTTGCGGCGGCGTCGTGTGTCGGGTCGCTCTCTTCCCTAAGATATTGTTCAGGAGGGTGATGGCTGACACATGTGTCATACTCGTGATCGGGTGCTGCTTGCGGGTCGCTGGTCTGCTCGCGGTATACACACAAGTATGTACACACTAGTAGTAAATGACCAAACTGCTTAAACTTACATTTAAATATAACTAACTTTCCTCTCCCTGTATTGTGAATAACTAAATTATTGTAGCTAAGTATAATAAAAGTCACATTTGTGTTTGTTCTATATCTGGGTGTTAATATATATTTAAGTATGTATTTAAAACTATATATATATAATGTTTGTGTATCAGTCTCTGGCAGCCATATTACAAGCTTTGCTTAGTTTGGGGTCAGATGACCGTGTGTGCAAAGATGTCCCGAATATTTATTTATTTATATGTCCGTCGTGAGAGATACACCCGGATAAAATAAGACACAAAATAATATCACATTTCACATAAATAAACACACGATTTTTAAATATGTAGCCTCATTTACATACTAGACTTATTTGGAATAACAAACGAGATCGAAATCAGGTCTGGCTCAAATGTTATTCTATATAAAGTAAACCGTTGAAGTTAAACAACAATAAATTAAATTAATTGGAGAGATGGCGCCGTATTAAAATGTTTACTGGATGACGAGAATTGAAAATGATATTATGAAAGATACTAAATCTCAGATCAGACAAACAATGGAGATAAGATAAAGTGGCGTGGTGGGTGTGAACGCGTCAGGCCTAAATTCGGCTTGCCGCCCTTATTTTTTCTGTGGACTTTTAGTTATTACTAGCTGACCCGACAGACGTCCTGTATTATTAATAAAGGATCTTTATCATACAACTGTCAAACGGGCGAAGTTAAAATCATCGTTAGGTTTCTAAAATTTTCCAATTTTCTGGTCAATTTTTTCTTTCCGTTAGAGCCTTCTACAAAGTATTGGAAATAAATAAAAAATTAAGAATGAAATCGGTAAAATCGTTCTGAAGTTATGGCGTGACCAATGTAAATAGGGATTCATTTTTATATATATATATATATATATAAATATATATATAGATTGGTGTCGCTGTAAGTTAAGTGTGCAAGTGTGCAACAGTTTTTGCGTTAAGGTTTGCGATTTAGCGGTATAGTAAAAAGTTGGTCAAACATACATTAACACAAGAACGATAATTTTGGACTAATGCATATATCCATTGTTAGTCTGATCTAAGTACTAAATATACGTTTTAAAGAGCGTTAAAACCGCGTAAAATGTTTTTGGGAATATACTTACCTACTTATGGATTATAAATAAAAGCGCTCAAGTGCGAGTCGGGCTCGCATACTGAGGGTTCCGTACCACCACATAAATTGTTAACTACTAAAGTACAAAAAGGTAGTACAAAAAGACATCACGCCCAGGCGGTCACCCATCAAAGTACCGATCGGGCCCGACATTGTTTCACTTCGGTGATCGCACGTGGATAGAAATTTGTCACCGACTCACACTAGGCCATTTTTTATTATTTGTTATTTTACTTTAGAGTGTGTATACTATAATCAAGCCAAGTTTGACGCTTGTACGTATTACCGTTTTTACATTAGAGCAAATATAAAAATACGTTTACCAAAATACTTTGTTGTATGGGGATCATTGATGTAAGTAAATTTAAAACTGTCATTGATGGGGATAGTTTAGTCTTACCTTTAGTTTTTACTTTTTGACTTTATTATTATTTCTTAGTTAATCCGCCGTAACGTTTTATATATTGTGAAAATGTCAACTGGCTGTCTATTACGGTTCGAATGAAACAGCTCTTAAAAGGTAGGACAGAACGATAGACAGACAGAGTAGGCTTAGTAATAGGGTTCCGTTTACACCCTTTGGGTACGGAAACCTAAAAAGAAACGAAGTTGGCGTCTAATCCGCTCAAGGTGTCTAGACTGTTTTTAAGTAGCGTGCATAGAAGTTCTCAACTCAACTCAATGGTGGCGTAGCTAAAATATATTATGAAACGAGAGGTTCAATTGCAAAGGAAAACATTATGCATTCAAATAATAAAAATTAATTATATAGGTTAGATACGTAGTATTCAATATAATAAGATAATTTAATTTTTCAAAGAGTTCATTAAACCTATTGAACCAATTTACTTACTTTTTCAAATTCAGAAAATGGCTTGACACTGGCAAATTTACAGGACGTGCGACGCCAACTGCATCCTTCTAACAGGAATAAAAAAAGCTGTAGATAGATATAGGAACCACAGAAAAGAGATGTAAATAGAACGGAAATGAGAAGGAAAATCTGTTACCAGGCATATGAGTGAACTTTGATTGAACATTCTTATTTAGATCAACGTGCCGAACTCCGCATCACAGTTGCCAACTGATTTCGAATGACTGACGTTATGTTTATATGGGTTGACAGCCGTTCTAAAGCCTAATTTAAACAATTTTTTTTCTTTGCTTTGATAGGATTCGGCGTAGTACGAAGGGTTGAAATATATACCTATTATTAGTCTAACAAGGTTAACACCTCTTAACAACGAATTCGCAAGCCAAGCTCATTAAATTAGCTGATATCTAATTTACAATTAGCGTAGTCTCTCGACTCCCAGGTTCATGAACTTTCCGTTCAAGATGAAGCGTCAACAAAATTAACGTCATTTATATTTTCAGAAAATGTAATGTAATCGAAGGGTATAAAAGCAATATTGATTTTGAGCCTCGTGTTGAGGAATATATACTATATTTAAAACACTTAATTATTATATTATGTACCTACCTATATACAAATCAAAAACAAAAAAGGGACTAATCTTAAAGTGGAGGGAAAGTAGCCATAATTCTATTCCATTGTTCTATTCTATTCTATTCTAATGCTAGCAGGATTGCCACCCTAGATGGTAATGCAAATTTTATACATATACATATTTGTTGAGAACAATATTAATTGTATTTTCATTTGCAAGGGAGTATAGTACAGTATACTAGTAATAAGCCAAATTACGTCATTGTACTCATTATTATAGTTAATTTTTATTATAATGTATTGGACCAACCATAAAATCGCAGAGTATTTGTTGAGTGTGAATGTAATTTTTCTACGTAGTTGAGACCGTCAAGCGTTACTTTGCGGTAATTTATCCCAAATTCCTTATTGTACTCAATGCGACTTTAAAGCGGAAATACACTAGGGAATCAAAGAAACCATAAAAAAAACTATGTATTTCAGTATTGGTCCTATAGTGAAAGTTGAACAGAAAGACCTTTCACTCCTCCTCTTCTCTTCTTTCGGCTTCCTCTCCTTTCCTATCTCCGTTTCGTGTTACCCTGTATATGAAACTGGCTACGTATAAATTAATAATTCGCAAGAAAAACAACGATGCCTTAACGAGTATCAATAACTATTTAGGAAACAAGATATTCTCTATGGGCTATCATATGAGATTATTGTTAGTGATCTGGATATTCCCCGAGGGACGTTTAGATCATAGTTCGTAAGTCAAGTTAGAGTTCGATCATCGTAATTTGTTGCTGTCATTAGATATTAAATTAGCAGGATTATAGCTGATGACTGACGGACCCGGGTATGTCCTAAAACTGCGACCAGAACCACCGGAGGATGGGCACCAGCGTCCTATTAGTACACGGTCAACGTACTGCGATCCCCAAGCCGCCTGCCAAGCGTGGGGATTATGGCAACGAGGCCTTTGTTCAGCAGTGGACGTTTACAAGCTGATGATGATGATGATTTTGGCCGTGTTGATATGCCTTCGATGTTGACTTCGAAACATCACATTCTTAATTCGTTTTTAGTGTTCTGTACCCAAAGGCTAAAAACGGGACCCTATTACTGATCCTACGTTGTTTGTCTGTCTGTCCGTCCTACCTTTAAACAGCTGTATCTTTCGAACTGTAATAGATAGCCAGTTGAAATTTTCACAGAATATGTAATGTAACGGCGGATTAACTAAAACAAAAACAATAAAGCGAAACGAAAAACGAAAACGAAAAGGGGGTCCCCATATAACATTTTTTTTGTGTTTACTTTACGCGATATCTTCGATTTTTTACCGACTTCAAAAAAGGAGGCGGTTTCCAGCTCAACAGATTTTATTAAATGTTTGTTACCTCAGAACTCCCTCATTCCTGAACTGATTTGAAAAATATTTTTTTTAATTGATATACTTTCAGATTAGTTCCATACAAATTTCATCAAAATCGCTATAGTAGTTTGACTTTTAAATTAAAATAACTGGAAGTTTCGGTAAATTGGATGACTATATTATATCATCCAAGTAACCGAAATTGCGTATTTTACTAATTTTGTGAAGTCGGGGTTTTTAAATTGTTTTTATTTTTTTATATCGAAAAAGACCAGCCTCCATCTCGCCTTTATTTTGAGCATTTATCGTCTGATCTTCATACTATTTTTTATATATATATAAACATTTATTCAATAAAATTTACAACTAAAATAAAAACTATCTTAAATATAAAATATAAATTTACAACTATAAGTGTACTGGGTATATATTAAGCCTAAATCATAAAACGCAAACAAATCCGAGTGAATTCGAAAACCTTCCTACCGACATAATTTATCCTGCATACAGAACCTGATTCTTCATTCCTCACATTTTGCGTCCTTTTCCTTCTAATATGTAATCGTGCGTCTCTTTCACGCTTGTTAAATATACGAAAGTGAAACTCAATCGTATTTTCGTTTTAATAGGGCTGCCACGCCTGCCACAAAATGTTGCAGAAAAACGCTACATTGTATTTTCTGTGTACTCTCCATTTGCACGCCCTCCACATAAGTTGTTACTGTAAGGTAATCTAACAACAATATGTGTACTTTCAAGCCTAGATACGAGATCTATCAAGGACTAGTGTTATGGATCCTTGGTACTATCAACTGGAAGGTAGAGATGAACAAAAACTTCCGTTTAATCTTGTTGGTTGTATTTGTTTGGGTTTTAATCCATATTATACGTATGTACGACAGCTGAATTTGTTTAAAAACATTTAATGCTAGTTGTTCGCCCAAAACTTGCGTCCCCTACCTATATCATCGCATACCTCAGATCAAACAAACAAGGGAGAAATGCCTTAGCACATTTATCGTACTGTTCAAATGTCTCATTGTTTCACCCACCTTTTCACTAATACTACTAAACTGCTTAACGCAAAAACTGCAAGTAAGGCACGCATACTAATTTTTCACGGACACTAAGAAACTTGCAGCCACATTATTCAACTAACTAATCCACATGCAAAAACAGGGCAGCAAAGTCGTCTGCAGCGGGAGTTCGACTAAAAGCATCAAGCCCAAATTTGGACCTGATATGCTCGCACCCGCCCCATCACTTTACCATATCTTCCTTGTACATCTAATCTCGTCCAAAATTGATCGATGATCGGTTCGTAAGTTTTTGTCTAATAAACATAATAATAGGTATACATATTGTATACATATATAGTTATATACGTAGATATTGTATTGTATACAAACTTCGATTTGTTCCCATAGAGTCTGAAAGTTTCGCTTAGCGCGGTTAACTATGCGAGGTGTAAACAGTTCGTGTCAACCCTTGTTTCAGCGGGTTTCAGCTGAAACGCGACGCGTTGCCATAGTGACCATTGATCGTACGCCATCTTGAATGCACTCCGCCGCCAGACTATGGAGATTTCCACGGGAGCAACATGGGAGTTTGCAAAAACACGGTTTCTATTATTATTTTTATTTTGGCTCTACACGATTAATGTATTTTGCTAACGTCAAGTATCTTTTTCCTGAAATTCGAAATAAAAAGCAGAGTTTTTAACTCGGGAGAAACCTATTTCACACGAGCTATTTAGGAGCACGAGCGAAGCGAGGGCGCCTATATTTCGAGTTATCTTTCATCCTACGGTAAACAGTCTACTATCCAATACCTCTACTACCTTCATCAGTCATTTTATATGATCAAAAATGTTTTTTTTAAGCCCTGGATAAAAGCTGTTTTAATCTTGAAATGGCTGAGCAGATTTTATTGAATATAGCTAAGAACGCTCTCGATCAAGACACACTTCAAACAAAATGGAAATAACTGTAGCTCACAAATGGCGGAACCGTTTGTGAGCTACAATACCACAGACAGACACACAGATACACAGGAGACACAGACCTATAGCACCCCTGTTTTTGCATAGGAGGTTAAAAATGACAGTTACATAAATAATCGTCATTTAATTTTGGTGAACATGGACCTTTTAGTGAATAAATAATGAGTAAGAATCAGAAACAGAATCATCAGAAAACCCGATGAAAATAATAGGTAGATACAATTTTATTCAATTAGTCGGAAATATCAATTCACTCTTCAAAGTATCGGTTAACAATCGGATAAATCCCTTCGATCCCATTCCTCCCGTGAATAGACCATTATCGATTCTTTGACAATGTCTCTGAGGCGATATTTTAAGATTCTACACGTGGCTGGAACTTTCTATTGAAACAGTAAGTATACACAGTGGCGGACTAAGGCGGTGGCTAAAATTTTCATTTTATCACAGCATTTTAAGAAGTGGTCATGTCAAGTAGTGGTCATTACAAGAAGTGGTCATTTCAAGAAGTGGTCATTACAAGAAGTGGTAATTTCAAGAAGTGGTCGTTTGTAGAAGTGGTCATTTGTAGAAGTGATCATTTGAAGAAGTGGTCATTATAAGAAGATGTCATTTTTAATTGTGGTCCTAAACCGCCGAAACGTTCCAATGTTTGCATTTGAGGTTCATTTTGAACACGCTTTTATTCGTTTTACTTGTAACTTTATTTAGTCACTAGCTGAGCTGACAGACGTTGTCCTGTCTTAGAACTGTCAAACACGCAAAGTCAAAATTGTTAATCTTATTTTTTTACACCTTGGGTTACATTATTTGAGTTTTAGTATGGATCTCTATTTTTTTTGAAAATATAATATTATAGCCTATGTTACCCGGGGATAGTGTAGCTTCTCAACAGTGAAAGAATTTTTCAAATCGGGTTAGTAGTTTTGGAGCCTATTCAATGCAAACAAACAATCAAATCTTTCCTCTTTATAATATTATTACTATAGAAGTATAGATAAGTTAAGTACTAACTAACGAACTATGTAAACAAATCTCGGAAGACGATTTTAAATCTACCTACTTCTAATTGTCGTATCGATTTGAAACTTTGCAAGTATATTATTTATATTTATTTAATATTAGGGATGCGGTCTACGGTGGAGCCCGCTTGCCTAGAAGAAACCGATTCACTCGTGATTTAATCCGGACGACAATACAATAATTTGGTATCATCAAAATTACCTGATGACGGCAGGAGGTGGATAGTAGAACAGTGAATCAATGGCTACTAGTAAACCCCTCAAGTTCGGTTTTGGTTTGTTTTAACTAGTCACATAAACAACTTTGCAAACAGCTTACAAACAACAGCATTAACAATTTTTTATCAACAGCTTTTAACGATAAGCCCGCCACTTGTGACAGTTTTTTCTATGTGTTTGTAATTAGAAGCATAGAGTTCCTATTTATCTATCTATCTATCTGTAAACGTACTCTTTCGTATATTAATCTATAATAATTTGTTTACTATAAAACCTCTAAATAAAAAGAAATAGCTCAAATTGTTGGCTGATGCTACGCTGGCTTATTGTTGACATGTGCTTTACTTTTCAGCAACGCACCGGTGGTAATAAAATCGGAACTGAAAACGGGGGCCGGCTGATATAGAAGGCCGCTCCGGAGCCCTCGAAAAAATTAGTCCGTCACTGAGTATACTTACATAATGTAATGATGCTAGGAACTCTTTCTCATCAAGAAGGTACCTTTTTATGAATACGAGAGTACTTATTTCAATTAGAATTCTGCATCTGTTTTTTAATTGTCTTCAGAATTGAATTAAGTGCAGCAGATACTTCAAAATTTGGCTTTATTATTATTGTTTTTCCACTCATTTTGTATTTTTTGCAATGAAACTGATTAAAATTAAAAATGTACCAGCTTTTTAGCAGAAGATAAGAACCCTTTTAAAAACATATCTTGACAAAATCTGTACGCAATAAAGTAAAAGGTTTTGTCCAGAGGATTTAATGTTATTAATTTGGAGAGTTTCAGGCTTTACACGAAGTCCCTGCACACTGGAGTTTAATTAAAAACGTTTATCGCTGCCTAGACACATCTAAGGTATAATCACCGTGGGATAATATTCGTATAAAAGTAGGCTAGGCAAATCGTCACTTTAGCATAATATCCAAAGAGATCTCATGCCGAAAATTAACTGAAAATGAAAAAAAGTAAAAGAATATGAACGGAAAAAAGTATCGTTCTTTTTCTTCAATTTGTGTCTGAGAATTTTCAAACTAGCTGTACCCGACACCCGACAGAAGCTGTACTATCCAAATCATTAAAAAAAAAGTGATCGTTCTGTGAATTGTTTTGTTTGTTATGCTCCCGAAATGGTAATAGCGGTAATAACTCAAACTGATTCAAACCCACAGTTCAAACCTCTTTTTTTTCTTTTTTTTTTTCGCGATCTGCAATTGTTTATTGTCAGATGTTTTTAGTTTATACGAAAATACTATGCAAAAAAGATGACCAGTTTATCCGGAGATCCCGTATTTTATAATTTGCCAGGTATCTTTACCATTTTTTTCTTTCAATATAAACCTAACTTGGACTATGTATCACAAACATTTTAAAACAAATAATAGTCAAATAGGCCCAGCTCAAGTGATGCGCTTATATCAACGATTACCTGATCTAAGACCAACGAACACCATTTTATTTTAATTTATACGGGGCTTCGCATATATACCATAATTATACCCTGTACTAAGCCAAAAAGAGGTCATTGTACTCATCATTATGAACAACTTTTACTATGGGACCAACACTGAAATCGCGAAAAAAATCAACTGTTCCATAGAAAACGGTCACTGACACTCGACAAAATGTTATGTAAATGCTCAGAATTGAGTGTAAATGATATGTTTTTTTCGCGATTTCAGGATTGGTGCCATAGTAAAAGGTGTTCTTAATGATGAGTTCAATGACCTTTTTTCGGCTTAGTACAGGATATATGCTTAACTTTGTTTCGGCTTAGTACAGTCTACATGCTTAACCCTGTATCTATATCTATACTTCTATACTAATATTATAAAGAGGAAAGATTTGATTGTTTGTTTGTTTGTTTGCATTGAATAGGCTCCGAAACTACTGAACCGATTTGAAAAATTATTTCACTGTTTCACTGTTGGGAAGCTACACTATCCCCGGGTGACATAGGCTATAATCTATACCCGTGCGAAGCCGGGGCGGACTGCTAGTAGAATAATAAAACAATAAGGTACTTTTCAAGTTTTGGCTGGTCAAACCCGTCAAATAAAAATCAATACTTGATTGATTGATTGATTGATTAACTCTTTATTGTTCACACCATGAAATTTGATACAGAGGACAAAAAACTCTTAAAAACTAGTGTAACAACTGGCGGCCTTATCGCTAAAAGCGATCTCTTCCAGGCAACCTTAGGAAAATCAATACTTGTAAGTTATTCTAAGCTTTCGAAACAATTTTTTTTCATTGACAACGTTTTTTTTTATAAATTTAATCTCATCGTAGCCAAACCATGTCAACCCTGAACTATATTAGCGAGAGTAAAATAACAAATGAATTTTTGTTTGAGCCGATACCCAACCTAAATTGTGTTTGAAAATATACCTAAATGTTCCGACACTTCAGTTTTATTTTTAAGCTCTATTGTAATTTATTAACTCTTGCTAATTGCTAACAAATTGAAATGGGCTCCAACCGACGTAAAATAATCAAGTTCACTTGAATTCCAGTGATGAAGGTGTAATCAAATTTAATGTTTAATTTGCTGAAGGCGTGTAGGCCACTTCTGGAGGGTCAAGGGTGCTCTGCACTAGTGCAGTCACATCCGCGCCTTATTTTGACTTAAACTTTAAGCAATAGGCAAGAGAGTTTATTTTCGAATAGGTTGTTTAACGCCGAGAAAATTATTTCCATTTTGCAACGATAGCCGTTCAAATTAAACTTAAAGTTATATGATTATTTATGTTTTTTTTGTTGTTTTTTTTGTTTTTTTTTTTGTTTTTGTTTTTTGTTTTTTGATTATTTTCGGGATTATTTATGTTTTTTTTTTTTTTTTGTTTTGTTTTTTTTTTTGTTTTTTTTTTTATATTTTTTTTTTTTTTTAATATCGGGAGCTCATTCCACAACCTTACCACGGTAAATATCCCGTAAATAATCATATAACTTTAGTGAACAACCGTGATAGTTTAAAACAGTGTCAAATTAAACTTAGTTTCGTCATTACAACAAGCTTGTTATCCAAGTATATTGACTTCATCTGCATAAATTAAAACGCTAGTACAAGGACCACATACGTAGATAGTTGTCTATTGACTTTATTGATATTGCATAGAATGGCTTTGTTTCAACTCAATACAACGACTTAGCAAGCACATGACCTCTCTCCCGCCTAATACACTAACGACTAATTTAAATGTTCTATAGTTCAGCCAAGATGATCTCTAAATATTTAGAATGGTTAGGGTCTCACTACAAAATTTACACTTTAAATATATATTTTTTAAATCTACAAATAAGATAATCAACGGTAACCAAAGTGAATATAACTCTTGAGAGTAGTATATTATATTCCTTGATATAAATACTACTCCGACGGCGGTTGGTATCGCAAAGCTGTCAAAACCCGTTTTTTCCCTCTTCTGTTTCTCTAGAGAGGATTTTGGCGTCCAACGTCTGGTACATTTGCCATTGTCATGTATAGAAATATTGTCAAGTTTATTAGATATCGTCAAACATAATTAACTTTGAAACTTTCGCGATTTGAACACATTTTTTAAACATGTGTTCATACCTATACTTATTTCGAAGGTCATGTCTTTAGGGTCTGAAGTTCTGAACACAAAACTTGTCCCCTTTTCTTAACCCTGTATCATTGCTCTCTTGATCTCTCCATGGTATTACGCAACCATTAATTTCACGTTCAATTTACTCTTCCAAATGTCATCACCGCAAGTTGCACCCGTCCACAGATTATACACTAATTAACGGGGACGTATCGTATTTCAAGCAAAGGTCGTAAAGGTTAATAGTTTTTTTTTAACTCACCACGATGCGGCTTGTTTGATGTTTAATGAAGAAGTATAAATATTATGAATATAATAGAATGCCAACCCTCTGTGTAGGTGGATTTCACCGGCGACAAGGAGCAGCGACAGGCGACAGCGACAAGCGGCAGTCTCACCATGACAATGCCGACCGTCGTTGTCGCTTGACGCGGTGGTCGCTATAATTTCGAACCTTTCGAATCAGTTGCTTCGGTACGTTGTGTGAGTCAAGTGTTGTGCGCCTTTTGTTGGAAGAGGAGGAAGATGATGCTGATTTCATTATTATTATTATTATTATAAGTACCTATACCAAGAGGAAAAGAAACGGATTTAATGTAACCCCCGCCTGGTTACGCCCATTAGCCAGGTTGTGGTTAGTGGAACTTTAATACTAGAATTAAAGTGAAATAGACCGATTAGCTGCTCTTGAGTTTGTGATAATTTCATAGAGTTTAGTATCATACCAATACCTATCAACGGCTAAAAAGACAAATGTCAGGTGCCAACACTGAAAAGATAAAAAAAAAGTGGTATTCGAGTAATTCCCGTATAATTAAATTAAATTCCTTGAATAATTCAATATCTAAGCTAAGTTTAATATTTTTATAAATTTTAGAAGTTTTATCAATCATGTCGACGCAACCTTGACCTATTTGCTCTACTTCGTTACTTACTTCAATACGTAGCTTTATCTTTTTGAGTACCGAACTAAAACAAAGTAGGTACGACAAGTCGACAACATCAGTCACGTCAAAACCTTTAAGAGCTGGATTCTTCGAAGAACAAAGTGCTTCAAACATTTTCGCAACATTGACAAAGAAGGCACTTTTTAATTCCTGAAACTGTGTAGTAAGAGTACTTACTTATCATATTATATTATGTGTTTTGTAATAAAATCGTTGATGGGACATTTATTCGAGAATGGCTTTAATTTCTCCACTATCAACTACTGTTTACCGATGATGGACTCGGCAAAGGAATAAAAAAAAAAAAAATATATATATATATACTTATATATAAGTATATACTACTTAACAGGAAGAGGGTGAAATTCAACAACAATCAGCGAAGATATCGCAACAAACAAAAAATACACAACAATTGAATAGACAAATCTGTTATTTGAAGTCGGTTGAAAATGTATAAGTTGATATACCTGAGGACCTGATTTACAAAGCAACAAATCTACGAATCATGTAAAAAACCCTGATAACATGGTTTCAATTCAATACTGTATCTCTATTTGTAATAGAAATAGTATCTATTGACGTCATTTAAAATTCAAACGTATTTGAATTTTGACGGAAAAAGATAAGGTTCTCAAGTCGCATACGCATATTGTATTCTTTTTACGTATGACCAGTAAGTATATCATCTGTGGTCGCCCCTGTGCAGGGCGAAGGCTTTTCTTTCCTTCTTCCACTCCTCTCAGTTCTGCACTATGGTTGACCAGTTAGGCGGTTAGGTTTGATAGCCCGTTGGCCCAGTTGGTAGTGAACCTACCTTCTGAGCTTGGGGGCGTGGGTTCGATTCCCACCTAGGACAAACATTTATGTCAGGAAAATTTGTGTTTGTTCTATATCTGGTTGTTAATATCTATTTAAGTATGTATTTAAAACTATATATGTATGTATATCAGTCTCTGGCAGCCATATCACAAGCTTTGCTTAGTTTGGGGTCAGATGACCGTGTGTGCAATAATGTCCCGACTATTTATTATTTATTTATTATTTTATTAGGGTTAGGTAGGTATGTGAAAAACAAGCTACCAAATGTTATAATATATCACCTACGGAAATTACACCAAGCTGACAGACAGCACAAACAGCACTTAATGCACCTGTCAAAATGTTGGCTGCAAAAGTATAATTGACCGAGCGAAGCGATGGTCTCACAGAGTACGGGATCAATTCGGCTTTTGTATGTATATCTGTATGTATGTATATTTAGTTCGATAATTTGGGTAGCGTTGAACCGATCTTTATGAAATTTTATGAGAAAGTAGTTCATACGACAGTTGTTAAGTTCGAATATGAGCTGAATTGGTGTAGGGGTTGCGAAGATAAAGGGGTCGCGAGGTCAAAGTACGGAGGAAACAACAAGTTAAATTAAAACATAGAAGTTATCACCCCTGGTATTAAAGATTGTGTTAACTGCGCTACATTTGTATCGCAGTAAACAAAGGCTATAACTGGAATGTAACAGGCAACCCCACCGAGTTACCGCGTCGTTTATTTAAATTGCCGCTGAGCTATGTCAGCAGACAACCGGTGCATTATCGTTCATCTAACTGTCACTGACATGCTCGCGTTTAGCGCGAATGCTCACTGATTGTGGTCTTAGGAATACTACTTTTAGGGCGCGTTTACGGGTTCAGTGGGTAGCGGTGCGGAAGCGGCAGTCTGCGGCGTCAACCCGTCGCGTTGTATAGGTATTTGTTGTATTGAAAACCATGTTGTTTTGTTTCGAGTTATAAAAATTACTTTTTTAAGGACTAGTTGATATCCAGTTATTGAGTTCTTTGGCCCAAAAAGAAAAGAAAAAAACATGTCCAGGTGTTTGTAAGGTCTATAATCACAGTCTATAATATAATAATTGTTTTGCTGTAGATTTACAAACATGAATGATCGGTCTAGTAGAAAATTAAGAAAAAAGTATTCTGGGTTCTGGTACCTATAATACATTTAGATACAATTTTAGAAAATACCGACAAACTAATTAAAATAGTTTGACGATTGATTAATCTACTTTGGATACAGAGGGATTTTTGAGCAGTGATTTCATATCCATTTTTTTTTATACATTTTCGGGACATTTTTGCACACACGGTCATCTGACCCCAAACTAAGCAAAGCTTGTGATATGGCTGCCAGAGACTGATATACTTACATATTATATATAGTTTTAAATAACCAGTTTCTACAGTTATATGATTATTAACGGGGTATTTACAGTCTTCCCGTGAACATGGTGCACGTATCTGCGCCGAAATATCGGGAGCTCCATCCTCAACCTTACCACAGAAAATATCCCGTATAACTGCAGTGGATAACCGTGATAGTTCAAAACAATATATTTGGTTTCAACAATGGTACTCTGCGAAGTGATACGGCACCAGTTGTATGACGCGCCGCCGCCAGCTTGGCTGCCCTCTGTTGTTTCCGCTGCCATCGCTATCCCGCGGCCTCTGCCGCTCTGCTGAGGTCGTAAACGCGGCCTTATAGCGACTGCAACATGCATAGGCTTATCTTAGTGAGCGGCCTTGCCATGATATTATTCCTGAAGCGGTTCTCTTTACGGTAGGTAGTAGGTATGTAAGGATTACTTCACTGAGGTTAATTTCAAAGAAACATGTCGCAACTGCTTGTTAAACATTGAGCCAAAGTTTTTTTTTAATTTATAATATGCAACTCCTCGGACACCGGGGTCCGTGACTTTTGTTATAATTAACTTAAACGAATTTACTTTAGCTATACACAATACTAGGAAAGGAAAATTAGTTAAATCTTAATCCGAGGTTAAAATAATTTAGTCATGTTATTACTAGTGTTGTGCATATACCGCGAGCAGACCAGCGACCCGCAAGCAGTATCACAAGTATTTAACTAAAGATATTTAAAGCTATAACTTTACTTTTTATTTTTTTATAATTAATAGTCTTGCGTTTGACCACCATCACGCCTGATGTTAAGCGATGATGCGGTCTACGTTGGAGCACGCTTGCCCAGAAGGAACCGATTCACTCACTGATTTGAAGACACCCAGATACTACTACCTACTATAAAGTTTTAACATTAGCAATAAAAAAAGCATTTATTCTAGCATTTACTCTACATACCGACATTTAGTTTAGCGTAAAGAAACTGTACGAGCATCATGTCACATCTAAAGCATGATTGTTTTAATTTTGTCTTCTAAAATCGCTGACACGGAAACTATAAAGAAACGGGGATCCCGGAAACTCGTTTCCGTTACCATCATGATAACAATGAAATGTCACCCAAAATCAAGATATAGCTAGTCCATTACAATAAAACAACACTCGGGAGGCGATGCGGCGGGCGGCGGCACTAGGGTAGAGCGCTGTGCGGTCGCTCTAGGCGAGGCGCCAGGTAGTAAGGGGCGCCAAAATGTCAAATGCGAAAAATTATTTCGAGCGAAAATTATAATTTATATGGTGTCTTTTGACAGGCGCGGGGCTTCCCCGAATGAAAATTAAAACTTAATTCAAGACAATAAAATTCCTAGCTAATAAGATAATATATATTATTTATAGCTGCATGGCGCCCTTATTTCTTGCTTGCAACACTGCCGCACCGTACTACCTGTCTAAACTTTAGACTCTAAAGTACAAAATTCAGATTTTTTTGAGGGACAAATTAGTATAATTTTTTTATGCGTTTATTTCTAATTAATACGTTAAAAACTAAAAATTGTTTGCAAAGGATTTTCTACTATTTACATTAACATTATATCATATAAAAATTGGTGTAGTTAACCCGTTTTAGTCACAAAAAATTTAAATAAAATGAGAACTGTTTTTTAAAATTATTTACTTTGAATACAATTGAAAAAAGAAAAATTCAACGTATCAGTTTCAGAAAGTTCAGATTTTCCTTAAATACCCCGTTTTGCCCCACTCACCTCTTAATGAAAAGCGTCGACCTAAGGGCGGCGAAGGACAATCTCGTTTTATCTTGATTAAGGGCTAGGGCCGGAGCTGGAGGCGGACTTCCCAATATAAATTTTTATGAAGTTTCGTTACAAGTAAAGACTCTGTTATTGCCACTTTTGCAAAGATGCATTAATTCCTTAGCGACCCGTCCCAGCTTCGCACGGGTGTAATTTACGTGCGAAGCCGGGTGGGTCGCTAGTTATATATATAAACCTTCCGTGAACAATTATCTAACTGATGGTAAAAACCGCATCAAAATCCGTTGCGTGGTTTGGGAGTTAGCGGTTATACAGACAGACCGAGTCAGACACGGAAAGGGACTTTAATTAGAGAATAGATAGAGACGAAATTCACATATTATATTATTTAAGATAAGCTACCTTCATACGTAGCGTTTTTTTAAAAAATAGAATAAGTGGCAAACAAGCAACGGGCCACCTGATGGCAAGTGGCCACCGCCGCCTATAGACACCTACAATACCCGGGGCATTGTCAGTGCGTTGCCTACCTTTGAGGACTCTATTCACCCTTCGTTTGAAGCATTTTACTGGCAAATTACTTTTTTCGTAACTAAAACAAAACTATGTTTATTATAATTCACTGTTTTATTATGCGTACATGACCGTAATATCGAAGCTGCTACTATGGTACATAAATGTAAATAATCAGCAAACTTTTGTGTATTACTGTCCAAATTAGCGTTTGTCAACCAGAAATAGTCTTACAGCAAATTCCGGAAAACGCCTACAGTATTTTTGATAGTAAAGTAAATTTTTGGCGATTTCTCCTTGTCTAGTCTGCTGGTGCTTCTTTTATTGGGAGATACGCCCATATCTCCCAAAAAAGAATCACTGCTCATTAAAATATGCTTATACTAGAAACCCGCCCGCCCGGCTTCGCACGGGTGTTATTTACGTGCGAAGCCGGGGCGGGTCACTTGTTATAATATATATAAACCTTTCGTGAAAATTTATCTAACTGATGGTGAAAACCGCATCAAAATCCGTTGCGTGGTTTAGGAGGAGTTAGCGGCCAAACAGACAGACGCGGAAAGCGACTTTAATTTATACTATGTAGAGATGTATGCAAATCGAAATGCTTCTGATTCGCTTTTTACCCAAATCTTTTTTTATTAAGACTGAACTGCCCAAGGTCCAAGATGATGACAATAGTTATTTATGATACAAGTGTGGAAAGTTGGTTATTACAAACGAGTAGACGAATGTAAGCCCGAGACGAAGTCGAGGGCTTACCATAGTCACGAGTTTGTAATAACCAATCCGCACGTGTGCCATACAACGTTTTACAACACATTTGCAAGAAAAAAAGGCTACAAATGAAACAATTTTTGTTTATAACTTAATATCAGTCACAACAATAGTTTCTATAATATAATAAGAAAATGGCGCGAACATGCAAATAGCGCCACTATCACGTGGTGAAAATTAGAACTACATCTTTCGTCTCATTTTCTCTTTAGTATTAAACTGAGACAAACGTATTGAGCAAAAGCGCTTCCAAGGAGGTTTGATCATGCAGCTTATTTATTCTCGTAATATGAAACTCTTTTGTGGAATTCTTATGTAATTATTATAAAAATTAAAAAAATACCGTAAACCACACGCACGGTGCTATACATCTGAGCGTGCGGACAAATTCATTACCGCACGCTCCGTTGTATGATCCGTAATGTTTAACTTTCGAACGATATATACAGGCTTCGTAAGTGCACTTTTTGAGCAAATGTGTTGTAAAATTTATTTTTAACATGTTCGTAAGGCAATAAAGCTATAAAACTGTAGCACTAAAATTAAACTTTTTGTATTTCAGGTACAATCTAAAATTAGCAACATTTGACTAGTAAAATTAGCGTTAAAGGTACGTAATTAAACGTCAATCAATTAGCTAAAAAGCAATTAAAGTAGATTTAACATGTTCTTTATAAATTTCGATTCAGGGTTCAAGTCAGACGTTAGTTAAAGGTTTAAACATAAAACATTGTAAAGTAAACTCGCTCAATAAATGTTATCTACTTGAAAATGTATAGGATTGAAGCAACGGCATGAGAGAATGCTTAGAATTATGTGGATTGGAGATTGACACTGCAATTGCATATTTTCAAGCTAGGGAAAATGCTGATAAAGATGTGCCCACTGATTAACTATCTATTTAGAAATAATAAACGTGTGCTATATTCAACTGTCTTGGCTACTATTAGTTTAACAGTAGTATGCCTCAGCTCTAGGAATGTTTCACGACTATTTATTATTAACACGAAGGTAGAACTCAACATATCGTGCCATTATGTGACCGAAGAAGTAGAAGACGCTCTGCCTTCTGCTGAGAACATCACACCGCGGCCAGATTCTATATTCTTCCACGAAACTTCGTGCATTGGTGGCTTGAACTCAAGGCAAGCATGCGCAGTTGAATCTGCTGCAAGATTGCACCCAGGACGCGAAGTTCACGTGTTTTTCAACTCTCCCATCAAAGATTTTGTGGTAAGAATGAGCTGTTTATCGATTCTTACGCAGTTCAAGAATGTCAAACTGGCGCGGTTGCATACCGTTGAGTATGGGAAAGGCACCGTGTTGGGTGAAATGCTGGCGGTTAAGAATAACACTAGAAGCAGATTTCCAGTCGAGCATACGGCTGATATACTGAGATTTGTCACTATGTACAAATATGGAGGCATTTATCTAGACACAGATATGATAGTGATCAAGCCCTTAGATGATCTGGGGAAGAATTGGGCAGCCCGTGAGAATGATAACGTAGTAAACAACGCAGCGATGGCATTTGACACCGGTTACATCGGGCGCTCTCTGACTGCGATCATGCTCAAGTAAGTCCAAATACTACTCACATAGATAGACCTTGGGTCGTAAATTTTTAATTGCATTCTACGTTCATATTATATTGATGTGAGACGAAGTAACTGAAATACAACTGTTTGAATTAGGAGGTCAGTAGAATGAGGGGTAGATATTCCCCTATAATTCCTGGTAGTAATGGTAATACAACATACAAGTCCTATGGATTTTATAACAACTACTACTGGGCAAGTGCCTTTAATAACTAAACAAAATACAAGCTAAAACTAACACTACAAATACAGTTAGACTGCCCATAGACCGTCGAAGGTCTAAAGACAATCCAAATGCTCAAGCCCACTACCAGTTGGCAGCGTACCCAACATGCTGGCGGCATTACCACGTTGAATGGCAATGCTGATACGTTGAGCCAGAAACACGCCAGCATTTTGGTCACGCGTCGCATTAACCAGGCGCTCTGAAAGATTTTTGAAAATGAGGTGAGCTATGTCCTGGATTTTATTATACGGGAATTGATCATAATATGATTTCTGTGGTTTTCGCGAACATGTTTTGTGGTCTGTGACAACGAACACTGAAAAGTGTGAAACGTTAGGAATTAAAATAATGTAAAATACACGCGATAAAATCCGATAAAAGTTTTAATTTCTATGTAAAAAAAATATGTATGAAAACTACGCCAGTTTTCCTAATGAGTCCTATTGTGCTACTGAGGTGGTCAGTAATACGATGATTCCGTGATAATACTGGTATTCCGACTGGCAATTCAAACATTTGATGTTTTTTTTGTAAGTAATTGTACTTTAGTTCTAGATAATTATTAGATCAGTTTATCATCATCATCATCATCCTAGTTACTAATACGAAAATAAATATCTGGTTGTTTAGAGAAGTTAACGAGAACTTTCAGCCTAACATGTGGGCATACAATGGGGCTGGAACGTTAAAACGGTCGCTGAGCAAGTTTTGCAACACTTCGGAAGTCACCCACATGTCTGCAGCCAATTGTCAGGGTACAGTAGAATTACTTGACTTTAGTTCATCCATAGAATGTTATGAATTATTTCACTAGCATAAGCTGAGCTAGCTTATATATGTATAAATAAACCACCAGTGTTATTTTCCCGGGGGTAATAGGATGATATCGCGGCAGGAAAGCAGTACAGTTTTATAGCTTTTATGTAAAATTAAAATAAAAAACATGGGTACGTTTATCTGGTTCTTACGCCGCGCTATTTACTGGGTTACGCGGAAAGGGTGTACTAAGCCAAAAAGGGTCCATAATACCCATCATTATGAACAACTTTTTCTATATTAGCAACCTCGCAATCGCGAAAAAGGTATCAGCTGTTCCATAAAAAACGGTTATTGACACTCGACAAAATGTATTTCATACATTTCATTTTCATACATTGTTCATAATGATGAGTATTTCGGCTTTGTACACTCTTTTCGCGTAACCCTGTATACGCCATAAGGAGGTGGGCTGTCGCGATATTGCCCAGGAATGAATGTTCGTGTGAATGTTCAAAATATTTGGGAACATGGAAGTGTTTGTATATTAAATGTGAATACCCTTATTTTATTCTTATGTTTCAGGTTTCCAAGTCTACGATCCAAGGACTTTCTACGTGATACCCTGGGAGGCAAGTAACGTTTACTTCGAGAGGGGTGTCCTGCCGCTTATTGTTACCTATAATAAAGACAAAGTGTACGCTTTTCACTTATGTAACAACGTGTCGAAAGGAAATAAGGTGGAGAAAAACTCCCCGTTTGAAAAACTAGCATGGAAATACTGCCCATCAATCAGATGGGCTTATGGAGACAAATTTGGAACTTAGCAGAAAGACTATGAGTAGATCCTGCCAGAAGAAACATGTGGGTGACAATTATGATGCAATGTAATACTATCTTTGCGTTCCAAATCAAAGTTAACAACGCCAATGACGCCAACTTTGCTAATGAGAATATGAGAACCAACACCGCACGAACAAAATGTCTATATTATGCGCTGAGTTGGTTCTAATTAGCATTTTTGGCGTGATTCGAAACGCGCACTATCTCAATTTTCCTTAAATTGTTTATATTTCTATTTATTGTCACCCTGTTACCTACCTTCTACTCTTGCCACTTTTTTCATAATATATGTCGCCTCACCTGAAACAATAAAACATATTGTTAAAATAATTGAAACTCAAATTTTCTATCGGATAGCCAGGGCGGGCGATAGGTTCGATATTGTTTCAACCGAACGAAACGTTTTGATTCCATTTTTATTGTGCGAACCGTTAGACTATAGACTGCCTGAATGGATGTTCCTTGATAGTTACAATCTGGGTGTCTCGTGAATTGGTTTCTTCTAGGCAAGTGTTCTCCATTGTTGACCGCAGGCAATTTTCAATAAAAAATATGAAATTTATACAAAAAATTACAGTACTGTGCCTACTCTGAATCAACCCATTGCATAATTTTAATTTTATTTCATCAGTTGAATTGGTATTACGACGTAGATTTGCTATTGTTACTTATCTTTAATATTGCATTTAAGTTATTTTTATCAACTAATATTTATCGTACAGGGTTTGTTTTTTACAATCACTTGCTTGATTTCTTTTCATTGTTCTAGTGATCGTAAGCAACTTTTATGTAACGCGTAACTTAAAGTGATTAAATTCGAGTGTAACATGACGAAAACAAGATATATTAAGCAAATTAATATCCCGTGGCAAATTGTTCGGAATGGAGTCTCCATGGAGACGGACTCTGACTTCCGTCTTCCTACTGCTATCGCCGCATGTAAGTAAACTAATGCACCGTTCACATTACACACGCAGGTTGATGCGTTCTGCTCACTGAGTTTATTTTTAAAATTAAAAACCTTGGTCTCTTGATCTGAACGCACAACGCTGTAACGCGGTAAGCTTTATGCGGTATCGGACACTGAATTGTATGAAAAACGTCTAGATTGGTCTGTCGTTCCGTCGAAACATACGTCAGCGGTGAGGTGAAAAGCTTGACGCTGCGTTGGAACCGCTCACCGCAGCGTTGTGGTTACGATTAAGATACCTAAGCTTTAGATCACAATTGTTTATCGTTTAACCATTTTGTCTCTATCGTATGCGTATTTTGAGAGTACTTAGCTTATTTACTTTGAGAGCAATTTGGGACATATTTACTGTACATACACGGTCATCGAACTCCAATGCGCCTACACTTTAGCAATTGTGTATTTGCTTTCCCAAAAACTTTAGTGTTTTTAACAAAATTAAAACAAGTCAGAGCGTAGAACGTATGCAAGTGTGTCTATAATGAGAACGCTGCGTAATAAATCACGCAACTCACGCCTCGCGAATTGAGATTAATTGCTGTTTTATGTAACACCTGTTTCATTACTGTTTTACAGAGTTTTATGTGTCAAAATGCTGTGCCGATTGGACCGCTGCAGCTTCTGTCGTTCTCGACAGAGTCTTTGGGAGAGAACGTTGGTATAAAGCTAGGACCTATCCGACAGCAAATACATTTAATGCCACCCCCTAATGGCTTACTTTCCAAATCTGTGCCCGGATGTCAGTACTTAGCAGAGAATCAACGAATACCAGAATACATAGACACGGCATATCAACAGCCATGTAGTTCTATTTCACAGAATATCGGACCGTTTCCTCAAAGTGCAGCGTTTGGTATTCCAAATATAAATAGTTTGCCGCAAATTCAGAGTCTAGTATGCAACACTCTCCCAAATACTAACAATACTCCGCAAGCACCTCTCTTTAATATTATATCGGCTCCTTTAGTATCGAATAAACAGTTTGATGCATCACCAATCACAGTATGCAACACTCTCCCAAGTACTAACACCATTCCACAAGCACCTTCCTTGAATATTAAATCGGGTCTATCAGTATCGAATAAACCATTTAACGCATCACCAATCACAAGTTTGTCGCCAGACAAAGAAGTTTCACGTATTTCTCCATTATACTCGGGATCGAGTACACATATATCAAATTCGTACTTCCGTCCAGTTTCAAATTTATATGTTTCGCAAGGACTCCAACCTAAAGTTTCACCTGTAATAGTCCCGAATTTACAAAACCAAATACCAAGTTTACAAATACCAATTTTTTTTGTGCCAACTGGATCGGGTCTGAATTTGCCGTCACCATCGAATGAGAACACAATTCCATCACTTTTGGTTTCCAACCCATACTCTCAACCATCTGTAGGTGCTCCATGTAAGCAAGTAACTGATCAAAAGGCATTCAATTTCCTTCCATCACCAAACCTTCCTATATCAGAACCTATACAAAACTGTGCTTCTATTTCTCAAGTACCTATGCAGTCCGTGTCGATAACTCCAGTCGATTATATATTTAATGTCATTTCACCAAATAGCCAGATTTTAGCTCTGCCTCCCTTTTCTCCAACCATACCGTTGAACAACAATTTCCGCAGAAACCCTGTACCAATAACAGAAGAGTATACACCTGTGCCAATAAATTTGCAGATAAAATTGCCATCTCCGACAATTCCAGAACCACAAATAACTATCATTACAGCATATCCGCCCGCTCCTCCTGTTCCTGTAAGTGATGGCAGCTCGGATGTATCACTTGGGTTGTATCCACCGTATCCTCCGCCTCCTATAATAATAGAAGGTAGAAAATCAAGGTTGAAGAGTGTGCTGCCTCTCATCTTAATGGCTTTGATAGCTAATAACTAATAATAGACGCGGTGGGTGCTGCTGTTGTCCCTCCAGTTTTGGAAGTTCCGATATTCCTATCCCATATCCGATACCAATTCCTACCAATAACCGTATCATAATCGGAAGTGCAAGCAAGTCTCGCAAGAAAGGTTCAAAAGGAAATATTTCGGATAAAATAAATGATTAAAATTGATTACGATTATTAGCTATTTATTTATTAGTTACGGCAATAAGAGTAGATATATTATAAAATGTTGTTTAAATTAGATATGAGTGTAAATAAATTATAAACAAAATAATAAGGTCCTTCCTTTTATTTGGATTTTTACTACCAATTGACCACCCATGAGAGTTACCTTTTCCCATGAGTTAAAAATCGGTTAGATACAAGTCGGCGAAGTAAGAATATTCGATACGTATCGAATATTCGTATTTCACCCAAAGGTATTTTATCCTTGTTATTCTAGCTAGTAAGTATAATCACATACTACGTCAGTATGACGTCAGTGCATTTTACCCCCTAAGGATTGAAATCTAGATATTCTATTAGACTGTTAGTTCTGTTAAAAATTTACTTACATTTGCGTTTCGAGTAGGATCATCTGTTTGGTTCTGAATCCTCAAAGGATCATCTAGTCAAAATTATACACGTTTAATGAAAAAAGAGAAGCTTCTTTGCCGTTACTGTTTCTTAATATTTTTTTAGCCCCCGACGCCAAAAGAGGGTTGTTATAAGTTTAACATGTGTATCAGTGTGTCTGTCTGAGGCATCGTAGCTTCCAAACGGCTGAATCGATTTTCATATCTAATCAAATCAAGATGTTTTTATTCAAGGACTAATGAAACAATAAACAAAAAAAAATACTAGTAATAAAATTATGTGTTCAAACATTTAGAATAAATCAAAAATTGTAAAGTATTTTAACATTTTTGATGTAGTTTTTTTTTTGTGGTTTAAAAGGTGACGCGATTGAAAGTGTATTTAGTATATTTCAAGAATAATTCATAATATAATTCAAGAAAATCCGGTCAGCCGTTTGAAGGTTATCGTTTGGATATTTTTTTAATATTATGATTTCTACATTTAGTTGAATTGTTCTTAATGTTTTAGATGAAGTGTTCGTGTTCATATTGATCGTGTCATTTTTTTATAACGTTATTTTTATTTTTTTTGTCTTGCCAAAAATGAAACTTGGCAAAATTGGTCAAAATATAAACATCAGCAAATTTATTATTAAAAAAAAAAAATCGCGCTTACTTTTGTTTCTATAGTAATACATCACATCGAATTATGGCACTACCACAGAGCAAATAATTTTAATATTAGAGTCTGAAAAAGCGCGGCGAATTTAAAAATATCAGCATTGGAACCCCAAAAATTAGTATGAAATACTTGGAATGATCTCACTTGATAATTGTAATATTTTTTTTAGCACAGTAATTATTGCATTTCGTAATAATTTTGGGGTTGCAATGCTATTTTTTTTTAAAGTTGGCGCTCTTCAGTGTTTACTTTCAATAGCCAGACTAATAATAACAGACTTGTATAACGTAAACAGAAGGTAAACCAATTTTACAATGTCAAAGATTGATGTCTTGTTTGTTATAATGAGAGATGTCCCAAAGGTGATGATTGCGATGTTGGCCAGGTTCAATGCCTGCACGTTGCATTGGCACCGTCCGCACTATAATAAATAGTTGACGAGTTCATTTTGTTGGCTATTCATAACACCTTCATTGTGATACATCACCGGAGTGTCAACATTGAGACGCAGTGGAAAAAACGTACCGCGATCTAGCGTACCTATTGCTTATCTTAGACTACGTTAGAACTAAAATAGAGTATCTGTAAACAGAATAAATGATTAGTTTATAATAGACAAAGTGACAAATTTTCATAAAAAATTATATAATGCTCCAAAGTAACTGCTATTTAAAAAAAAACCGGCTAGGTGAGATTCGGGCTCGCACACTGAAGGTTCCGTATATACCACTACAAGATAAAAAGTAGTACAAAGAGACAGCATCACCCCCAAGCGGTCAGCCATCCAAGTACCGACCAAGCCGACGGTGCAACTTGGCGGTGAACAGATATTTGTCACCGACGCCCAGTTGGCCATTATTTATTATTTGTGGTTATACTTTAGAGTGTATACTATAATCATGCCAAGTTTGACGCTTGTACGTATTACCGTTTTAACATTAGAGCTAATACAAAAATAATAAAAAGCAAAAATTGTGCCAGCTCTAGCAGCCATCTGCTTATGACGCCAACTCCATCCATGTGTAGATTGTATAGGTACTAAATTGTCTGCGAACTCTCAAATAATCATAGTCTATTATGGCTCCTTGATCTTGTATGGGCTCACTACGAGACAAAGTAAACTGCTAGAGAAGCGGTTTTGAATGTACTTCTAATGTCGATGTGCCAAACTTTTAAAATAGTTCTATTTGATTGAATATTTTACACGAGGTGATACAATCCTACTAATATTATAAATGCGACAGTGTGTTTGTTTATTTTCTTTGTCTCGCAGCAACGTCCGGCGGAGGGTATTTTTACGCCATAATTATAACACAGGCTAATTCCTAGCTTGGGTAACAAGGCTCCTCATCATGGAGTATTTATTTAAGGAACAAACTTTTGTAAAAAAATATGATCGACAACGTTTGTAGACACCAAATACATATATATATTTTATTTTTCAACAGAGAAACGGATTGTCGTGATTTTTGTATAGAGAAAGTCTGAGGACCGCAGTATTTTTTGAACCAACAGATTGGTTATATTATCTGTTTCCTCAGCTGTTTCCATATACTATACGCACATAGAGCTATAGAGCGATGCAGCTAAAGCAATTTTACTATAGATTCTAATAAGCTGACATAATAAGTACCTACATGAAACAAATACCAACTGATATTATTTTAACGAGTGCATTTTGGTTAGAATGCAATTATGAATGGAATATGATTGGTAACATCTAATGGGAGAGGCCATTGACTCCCGAAACACAGTATTTATTACTAGTTCGGAGTCAATGGGTTCATATAATATTTTGTCAATTTTTATAATGCCCAATAAATTAATTTGTAATTAAAAAAAAAAAATGTAATTAATTTGATTTTCACAAAAAAAATACGTCTCTTTTCTGTGAAGATTTTAATGCGTTTTTAGGGTTCCATATGTGGTAAATCATAATCCAGTTCTCATTTTTATATAATTTTATTCATATTCTTATTCTTTATTCCTACTTATTACAGTTTTCAGACCAATATGCTTTCGCTATGAACGCTCAAGCCAGACTCAACTCCCTCTTGCCAACATCCTACCGCATTATCTTTTTCCTACCCCCACTATTCGCACTATTGCCGAGACTCCCGAGTCAACACGTTTCCGACCACCATTTTAAATAAAAAGACTTAGTCAAATTAGATACAAAAAGATTAAAACCAAGAAATCACAAAGAAACAATTGAACAAAGTTAGAAATCATATGACACACGATTTCAGTACTACAAGGAACCCGTATAACTTTTATGGTGTACCTAAAAATAATTTTGAATTTTAATTTGATTCGTTCCGTCCGTATGTCCGTGTAGAGTACACCCCCTTTTATCAAGTCTATCCTTTGCAAAATATAATCTTTATTTCTAAACCATTTGACATAGAAACTTGTAACTTGCCATGCTGATAAATCATATTAAAAACCTTTATTTAAAATTATTTCAGACAATTTTCTGATTATAACCCTTTGAGTTATTGCGATAAAACAACAAATCAAGATGTTCTAGCTCAAAGTTCGTTGATCTAGTGGTAAATTTATCATAACAAAGAATGTTGTTCTAGCAGTTTTTTCTCGTAAACCATAAAAAATATATATTATGTCGGGATGATGCAGCTCTGAAATTTGGCTACTGAGCTTCATTTGTTGGAATTTTTCTATAATCATCAATTTCTAACACATTTAGGCCACGGAATCCTACCACATGCGTTTCTCGATACGCTCTTGGCCAGTTATTGTTTCATTTTTAGAAAAGCTGTTATCTAATAATTATTGGTATCTATCGATTTGTTATATCATACGCATTATGTGCTTCAACATGAAGGCAAGTAAGATAAACAATATTATCGTGATAAGACTTATCACGATAATATTGCAACATTTCTAACTAAATTAGATAATTTACTGATATATCATAAAAACGGTAAGAGTATATAAGATGTTATTAAGAAAATATACATTTTATTCATTTAATCATTAGACAATAAAATAGCCGTTAAAATATAAACATGAAAGTGTCAGTAATTGTATACGCGGCTGCTGTAATGTTTTTATTCAGTCTTCAAGTAAGTATCTATTAAAAGTAAAGATTTGTATACCTACCTGGTGTTTCTGTAGACGACCGACGGAGATAATTCAAGAATATCATTGTACCTCCTCGTCATTATAAACAATTTTTACGTTGGGACCAAATATCTCCTGATATTGCGTGAAAAAATCTGCTATTCCATACACTTCGTTAAGTGTTGATGAAATTTTTCTATGTAACAACTGTTATTTTTTTCACGCAATAAAAGAACACATTCAGGCATAACATTGTACTCATCATTATAAACAACTTTTACTTTACTTTTTTTTCTTAACAAAAAAAGCTTTAACTTTGGGACAAAACCTGATTTTAGTGTCTTAAAACAATGATGACACACATACACTGATATCCTCAAATATGACCGTCGTATACTAAAAGATACATGTTAGAAATTCCGTCAAACTAATTTAAGTCTTATATCGTTAAAACAATGTCTTATTTAGATTGTAACATTGAATAGCTAGGTTTTAATTAAAAAAAAGTCAATTATATTACAGAGTCAAAAAAATCAAAGGCATTATAATATTACAGAGATACGCGGCAATGGTGTACTAAGCTAAATGGGGTCCATAGTACCCATCATTTTGGACAACTTTTAATACGGGACCAACCCTGCAAAAAAAAAAAATCTGCTGCTGTTTCATACATTTTGTCGAGTATGAATGACCGTTTTCTATGAAACAGCTGATATTTTTTCATGGTGACCGCCTGGGCGTGATGTTGTGTTTTTGCATTAATTTTTGGGTATTTTATGGTGCTATGAAACTCTCAGTGTGCGAGACCGACTCACTTTGCAGGTTTTTTAAAATTTATAATTATTGAATTCAGTTGTAAATTTTCTGTCACAGGAAGAAAAAGTATCAGCGCAGGTGTTCACACCAAGCCAATACAGCGGGGGCCCTTTATCTTATGGATACGAAGATAACGATGATGACTTCGGTGTGCTGCTGGCCCTTCTGCTACTAGCTGCAAGGAACAGAGGCGGTAACGGATGCTGTCAAAACTGCAACAACGTCAGAACTGTTCCCGTACCTTTCCCAGTCCCCTTCCTCACAAACAACCCTGTCTTCCTACAAAACAACGATGACGATGAACCATCCGACAATGATGATAAAAACACCCCTGTTATAAACATCAAAACGGAAAATAATGACGAAACGCCGAAAGATACAGATGTTAAAACGCCGAAAGATACCGATGTTAACAATGCCCCTAACAGCAACGCTAACTCAAGTAGCACGAGCAGCAGTATTGGTGATAGTGACGGTGCTACCAGCAGTGCCAGTGCCGCCAGCAGTGACAATGACAAACCTGACCAATAAAAAATATTAAAAGAATTAGTCGTAGGACTGCGCGTTAGAAGTGAAAACTTAAGTAGTTATTAACCTATTCCACAAGAGATGGCACTGTATTCAAAAATTACGGATAGATAACTGAGTATGACGGTCACGCGAGTTCAGTGCCCTTTCCCGGTCCCAAAAAGTGCCCAACGTGCCCAAAGAAGATTTCACTTCAATAAAACAACAATGACGGCAAAACAAAGTCGACTAGAAATAATTAAATATCAAAGAGAGGCTTTTAAGATATTATTTATTGAGATTAAATTATGACTAATATGTTAATTTTAAGTCTAAAAAAATTTAAAAAATTAGTAAATAAGTACTTTTATTTAGAGTTCACCTTCAAATACTTCCTTCAGGGTCCACAAACAAGGGAGATATGGTAAAGTAGCGTGGTGGATGTGAACGCATCAGGCCTAAATCAGATTTGATGTCATTAGTCGATCTCACTCTAACTCAGCAGACAACCTTGTCGCCCATTTTTAGGGTTCTGTACCAAAAGGGTAAAAACGGGACCCTATTACTAAGCTTACGATGTCTGTCTATCCGTCTGTCCTACCTATTAAACGGCTGTATCTTTCGAACTGTAATTGGTAATTATAGATAGCCAGTTGAAATTTTCACCGAAAAGGTAATGTTAGGGCGGATTATTTAAGAAATAAAAAATAAAATTTATTAAACTTATTAATACTGAATTTCCTTGCAAATTGACGTCTCATTTAGTAAATAACCGGCCAAGTGCGAGTCGGGCTCGCCCACTGAGGGTTCCTTACCACCACAAAATTCAATATTGAAATTACAAGTTATAACTTGGTAATGAACAGAAAATTGACACCAATTAGCACTTGGCCATTATTTATTATTTGTTGTTATACTTTAGTGTGTCATCATAGCAAATTTGATGCTTGTACGATGTATCGTTTTTACACACGACAATTTGAGTGTTGTAATTAGTAATTTGCACGCATTAAATGTTGGATATCTACAGCAATTTTATTTATTAATAGCTGACCTGACAGACGTTGTCCTGTCTTAGAACTGTCAAACACGCAAAGTCAAAATTGTAAATCTTTTTTTTTTACACCTTGGGTTACTTTATTGGAGTTTTAGTAAGGATCCCTATTTTTTTGAAAAATATACTATAGCCTATGTTACCCGGGGATAGTGCAGCTTCCCAACAGAAAAAGAATTTTTCGAATCGGTTCAGTAGTTTCGGGCCTATTCAATGCAAACAAACAAACAAACAATCAAATCTTTCGTCTTTATAATATTAGTATAGATGAATCTGTATTCTAGCAAATAAATTATTTTGATTTGATTTGATTTGAAGTCGAGGGCGACAGCTAGTTAGTAACTGTAGGTATCATCATCATTTCAGCCATATGACGTCCACTGCTGGACATGTTATTATGCCTCACCATCGATCTCCAAAAGGGCCGGTTGGAAGCAGCCTGCATCCAGCGTTTCCCTGCGGTCTCTTTTAGGTCGTCTGTCCATCTTGTGGGTGGACGTCCTACGCTGCGCTTACCGGTCCGTGGTCTCTTTTCGAGAACCCTTAGGCCCCATCGGCCACCTGTTCTGCGTGATATGTGGCCTGCCCACTGCCACTTCAACTTACTAATCTTCAGTGCAAGTACCGTTCTTTATCGACCGTCAAATTTGACAGTTGAGATCGTCAAATTCGATAAAATGCCTATTGGTCAGTACTCCCTCTGATCGATTCTATGACATTTTAGCGAATTTAGCGATCGATAAAGAACGGTACTTGCACTGCTGATGGGCTATGTCGGTGAATCAAACTCGGCTGGGTAGCGTTCGGTAAACTTCGCAACGTCTTCTCGTCCAAAATACCTCAGTGCCTTAAGACGAAGGTCTTCAACCAGTGTTTGTTGGCAGTGATGACATACGGCATTGAAACGTGGTCTCTCACTATGGGCCTCATAAGCAAGCTCAAAGTCGCACAACGAGCTATGGAGAAGGCTATACTCGGGGTTTCTCTACGAGATCGAAGCAGAAATGAGAAGATCCGTAGACGAACGAAGGTTACTGTAGGTATACTGCGCACAAATTCTAACTTAATACCCCCCAAACTTTCCACATATTTTCCAGGTCATAAATACAAAATGTACCTAATTTTATTTTTATTCAGCACTAGCAGACCTGACAGACGTTGTCCTGTCTTAGAACTGTCAAACACGCAAAGTCAAAATTGTAAATCTAATTTTTTTACACCTTGGGTTCCATTATTGGAGTTTTAGTAAGGATCCCTATTTTTTTGAAAATATAATATAGCCTATGTTAACCGGGGATAGTGTAGCTTCCCAACAGTGAAAGAATTTTTCAAATCGGTTCCGTAGTTTCGGAGCCTATTCAATGCAAACAAACAAACAAACAAACAAACAAACAATCAAATCTTTCCTCTTTATAATAAAAAAAAAATAAAAAATATAATATAGCCTATGTTAACCGGGGATAGTGTAGCTTCCCAACAGTGAAAGAATTTTTCAAATCGGTTCCGTAGTTTCGGAGCCTATTCAATGCAAACAAACAAACAAACAAACAAACAAACAAACAATCAAATCTTTCCTCTTTATAATATTAGTATAGATTAAGTCCATAAAGGCTGAGTGCCTGGCCCTGATGTCAGTGTTTAAAATAGAACATTACTGCAGCGGCAGGCTACAGAGGAATTTACGGACTAACGTGAAAAATATATGCATCATACTATGTGCAGCACTCAGGTGCAGCATAATATGCGAGCCCAGTTGCCGCCAAGCTTGAATAATACGGTACACACACACACACATTAGGATAACAGTAACTTTGAATATTCGCTAGGATGCCTCCTAAAATAATATTAGTTATATTGTTTTTTGTTTTGTTGGTCTCCATAAAACGGGCCTTGAGCCTTGTATTGGGACTTGGGACCGCAGGAATGCCTGCAAACTGTCTACTTGGATTTTAGTGTACTTTTACTATATAAATTTCGTAAAAATGTAGTTTTTTCATATTTTTTGAAAATTCATTATCTTATCTTATCTTACTTACTAATATTTCACGCATATTAAGAAACTTGTAGCGACACCAATGAACTAACTAGCTTTATAAACATTTATAAAGCTAGCTTAGTTTTTTTTTTTTTAAATTTTTTTTTTTCTCATATAAGATGTTACATCACTTCCATGAGAACACTACTAACAATACATTTACAGTTCGTCGTCGCAAAAATTACTAAATAAATTATATTACAAACATGTAGAACAAAATAATATAATATAGCATACAGTACATAATATGGGTTTGTATCCACGGATCCCGGTATCGGTTTGAATTAGCCACGGATACCGGCGAGTTGTATCCACCGATACCGGGATCCGTTTTTTTCAAAAAAAATAATTTTCATATTACCCGCTGATACCGGTACCCGTGGATACAAGAAAAAAAAAATTTTATCCCTCTAATTATTCGTCCAACACATTTGCTTTAATTTGCTAATAGTCCACATGCAAAAAAGGACGATAAGGTCGTCGGCTGGGTGAGTTCAACTAAATGCATCAAGCCGAATTTAGGCCAGATGCGTCCGCTGCCCATCACGCCACCTTATCATATCTCCTTTGATTATATCTGATCTGCAGTGCAAGTACTGTTCTTTATCGATCGTCAAATTCGATAAAATGCCATAGAATCGATCATAGCGAGTACTGATCAAATGGCATTTTGTCGAATTTGACGATCGATAAAGAACGGTACTTGCACTGCTGATGTTGAAACCGTTAGCTTCAAGTATAAGCTCTCTAAAGATCCCTACTTTAATTATTATTAGAGTTATTTACATAAAGTTAGTAATCTAGAGATTAGTATAAATATTATTTTTGCAAAACAAGCCTGTAATGTTTTGATTATCTAACAAATAATTTGAAAAACAAAAGTTTAACACCCGAAAAAAATACGGTTTTTATAAGATAGCGGGTGTGATAGCGGGTGAAATCGCGGGACGCTAGTGTGTGTGTGTGTGTGTCAAATGTTCTGTATATGTATCTTCTTCATCTTAATAAATGTATATCACTTTCATATAATAATATTCACTTTTTATCTGCACCAAAAACAATAATTTGTCAATCAGATCTTGTTTCAGAACGTGACACGAAACCAAAACAGAAGATAAGCATCGTTTACAATATAAAGATAATAAGCAATTTGATTATGTAAGATGTTTCGATCACATAATATTTTGTATATAAGAAGTATATCAAAATCATTAGAAGAATTTTCGAAATGGCGATGGCCGTAGCCATATCTCCTGGGATATCAATTTTGCTGTTATATGTACTCGTACAGGTAATATTAATTATTTCTAATCGTGCTATTTAAATAGAGTATCGCGTCTTTTCCCGACGATGTGGATGTAGTGAAAAGGATAACAGCCTCAGTCACCACGGATTATTATGCAGCAAAAGTGCCTGTCGCATCGCATAGTTCGTCACAGCATTTTCAATGATGTCATAATTATGTCGGGCCTATATCGCAGCGGCTTTGGAACAGAACAGCTCATTACGCAATGAAGGCAAGATGCCTGGCGGAACGACTCTCATTCCTTCGAAGATTACGGCTTAACTTGCATGTGTGGATACACTGGCGCCGTTTCACCTTCCAGAGACGTCAAAACAAGCGGGTAGTTCGGCTATCGCGGCTGAATGTCTCAAACAGCGCTAATTCTAGCCTTGACAGAGTATACTTATTAGTGCCGTTTGGGTTAGAAAGAAGAAACACTTGGACCAGGTCAGGTGGTTTTGAAATTAGGAAGGATTTGCCGGGGAGTTTGAAAGTTTTTGAAAGTGGCCAAAATGCTGGCCTATAGTTTGGACAGAAAGTTAGCCTCGCAATCCAGCGGAAAAACGTGGCCATTAGCATTCTGGGCACATTGACTGAAATTATATTAAACGATCTCCAATTAGCTAGTTTAGTTTTTATATTTTGTTTTAGGTAGCTACTACAGTTGTTATTTATTTTAATTAGATGTGTAAAAAATTACTTTTTCATATTCAAAATTATTGTTTTCAGATTACTTTGGCGCAACATTGTTTAAATAATGACTATAAGAATTCTGCTGCAGTCCCTCAACAAACTTTTCCAAAAACGTCTTGCGGTTTGAATCAAATCGCACAGAGCGGATTAAATTTTAACTGTCCCCAACAAGGTAACATGCAACAAGTTAATTACCAACAACAGTCAAATATTCAGCAGGTTCCTTTTGCGCAGCAAGCGAGCCACCAGCCGCAATTGAATTTACAACAAGGCACCTCACAGCAACATGTGAATTCGATGAGTAATTCACAACTACTGAAGCAACCAAACCAAGATGTGGCTTCGAATATTTTCTCCGCCTTATATAATATTCAGCAATCGTCCCAGAATCAAAGAGGAACTCGTAATATCGTAAAAGGAAACCCACCACAACAAATTAATTACCAGCAGCTGTCTTCATCTCAAAATCAGCCCAATCCTACATTAACAGTATCGGCTCCAATGAACACACCCCAAAACAACCAACCTCCTACTTCTAACTCAGAGTTTCAACCAAATTTCACTTTCAAATTTGTACCTGTTAGTGATGTTCCTAAACAACCGAATCAACAAACGTTTGCTCTGCCCGTTCAAAAAGTCTCTACAAATGATCAGAATAAAAGTTATCCCATCCAAAACCAACGTTCAACTAATTCTGTGACAAGTCAGCAGGCAACAGCAGTGCAGAGTCCAATAGCAATGATTCCCACTACTCAAACAAACATCGCTCAAAATCAGCCTATGGTTTTATCTTTTCAATCACCCCAAGCTCCGACAGTACAAAACCAACCCACATTGACAACGACCCAAACGAGTTATGCTCAACCGATAATATACACAATGCAGACTCAACCATCATCAGGATTGAACCAAAATCAGCAGATTTTAGAAGTTCCAAGCCAAAAACAAGTTATAAATAACCCTCCAATGGATAAGCAATCTTTGATATCTTATATTATGTCACAAATGCAAAACCCACAAGGAAGCGGCAATGTGCTGTCTTCTGTTCTACCTGGGATGTTAAATACAAAGTCTGAAAAATCTTCAAGCATGAAGTCGCTTCTGCCTTTGATACTCAACATTTTGAATGAGAAAAAGAACTGCTGTGGATGCCCAAACTGCGGATATAACAACTATAATAACAACAATCAACCCAGATCAGAACCTGTAATAAACACTGGATATTCAAATCATATAAATTACAGTCAGCAGAAACCGGCAGAAGCTATCGCAAAAATGACCGAGAATAAGAATAAGAGTGTAGATTCTACTACTAACGATGCAAAACAAGAACCAAAAAACGCTGAGGTGACTAATATCACCACTGAAACTGAAGAAGAGGAAGAAAATGACTCTGATGAAGAATATGATGAAGAATAAAACTCCCGAGCGTGCAAGTATTTATGCAACTAGAAAATAAGGACTTTATTATTTAAGTTACAAATAAATTATTTGCTTTCAAAGAAATATTGTTTCTTTTCTTTCTATTAAACATGGCTTTATTATGATTATTGAGTAACATTGCAAAAGGCATAAAGCAATTTTCATGCTGGTATTTTAAAGGATGACGGAGAAGATCTAAAAAACTCGAAATATCTCCTCTGTAAAAATAAAATATATCACATTAAATAGCTTTAGGTAAAACGCTTGCGCGTTCTTCTTATAATATCCAATCTATTCTATTCCTACTATTATTACCTTTAAAAATGTTAAAATGTTTATAAGTGCGAGCTGTGGCGTGAACGAACACTACATTTTAATAACAAAGAAAATCTGTACAAAGACTTATGAAGATAACACTAGTCTATAAAATTGGGTTCAGGGTCAAGTTCATCAGTTCACCATGTCCATAAGTTGGTTAGCTATTTGCGATCTGATCATATTGAGCCATGTAAGTAAACCTACTTCTACCCATGCTTCCGCAGGCAAGTTTGATTTTGTTATCTTAAAATCTATCTAATAGCGTATATATTAAATAGTAAAATAACAAAGAAAATCTGTAGAAAGAATTGTAAAGATAAACTAACCTATAAAATTGGGTTCATGGTCCTGAACAATCATAAGTAAGATCAATTTCATCAGTTCAGCATGTCCATAATTTGGTTAGCTATTTACGCTCTGATCATCCTGAGCCATGTAAGTACACCTACCTCTACCCATGTAACCGCAAGCGAGCTTGATTGTGTTATCTTAAAAATATATCTGTTAACGTATATAATTATGTATTCAATTATAAAATCTGTACAAAGACTTGTCTTGTGAAGATGTAGATAAAGTAACCTATAAAATTGGGTTCATGATCCTTAAGAAGGATCAAGTTCATCAGTTCACCATGTCCATAAGTTGGTTAGGCTTTTTGTACTCTGATTATCTTGAGCCATGTAAGTAAACCTTCTTCTGCCCATGTTTCCCCAAGCGAGTTTGATTTTGTTATCTTAAGATCTATCTATTAACGTATGTATTAAATAGTACAGTAACTAATTACTGATACCTACAAGTTTATTCTGGATACAGTCTAGATTTATAGACAAGCATTAAAATATATAAAAGCTATAAATTAATCATAAGCTGTTCGTCACTGACGTCAGTTAAAGTACATGTTTTCAATATTATCACCATGCAAGCTAATGAAATAATAACCATACCATATTTAGAATAACCATATTTAATACATTTATTGGCGCGCCTTGGCAGTAAAACCACAACGTATACCGTGACGGCTAACGGCATGACGCTATCTTATGCCGTCATGTTTCACACCTGCGGGACGTGCCGTGACGGCCACCTTTTTTTATATTTAATGACAATTATATTTTATGTGAAAATATTTTCGAATAAATAAGTAAATACAGAACAGGGGCAGTATATATATAGTAATAGAAAGGTATAAGTGTTTGCAGGGATTACTTCATGGACTGTATTCCATTGACGTTTACGAATGTCTAGGTATGTTTGTAGTCGCCTTGTCTACAACTATACATTAATCATAGACAAATAGCACTTTTGTCTATGCATTAATTAAGGTGTTGATGACTCCTATAAAGGGTGCAAACACATTAAAGGCAACCATGGCTACATGAAAACGGCTAAGAATATATTTCACGGACTTAAGATAATTAATTTTCATTCGTATATTACCACAGATTTTGACAGGATAGATCCCGCGTCAAATTGATCGAAAACCCAGCGTGTTGCATTTTTGTACCTAATGTGACGTCACGAGAGTAATTTAGTAGTAGTTTAACTTTATTCGCACGGCCAACTGCTTTCTATTAGTTTTTACAGTTTTTATGGCGTAATTTGACATTGACGTACTACTGTCCTATGAACTGGAGGCATACCACAACCTCAAAAACATTAACAGCTTATCAGCTTTGTCTCGCTCTTTCGGCTAAAGAGAAAGTAAGATTAATATTAATGTAAGATTAATATAAAAATGATTTTGAGGTTGTGGTAATCCTGAAATATGTTGGAGCATTGATCCAACTTAAGACAGGCCACAGACAAGTAAAGTAGACGAACTCACGGTGTCTATCTTGATACAGGTCTGTAGCATTTACAGATTTTAGAAGATAAATTTGCCATCGAGAAAAATTTAGTTTTTGACAAACACTTTTTATCCTGTTACTTAATAGAATAATACTATGCCAGTAGGTCATACTATGCTCACAGGAGGTCCTGCAGGTCCCAGAAATTTAGCAGCGTGCTGTCGTTATCTTACTGCACTTTTTTTTTTGTTGTCGAGGGGGAAATGTTCTTAAGATACCCGGCAGTATTGGGGTGCAGCCAGGTGATGTGGGATTATACCCACTAAAACCCCCCGGTGACCAGCCTTAGTGCTTGACAAGAGGGCTCCGGGATCTCCAGAGGAACGCATCGGAGCCATCGGCACTGCGCTACGGCTCCTTCCGAGACAACCGTGTTGTCTCAGCCCCTCCGCCCACGACAACGTTGGTCACACAACGTTTTCGTTCTCTCCCTGGGCACGCTTAAGTGGATGGTCGGAGCCCCAACTTTGACCATCCCGAGCCCGGAGGTCCTCTTTTAGAAGCCTCTTACTACTTACTGCACCTAATAACAGCAGCGGTTAATAGGTGCACTAAAATAACGACAGACACAAAAGTCAAATAACCAAGAAAAATTTGTACCAATTAGAAGAGATAGGGCCAAAGAGTATTACAGCTACTGACGAGATACTACGTGCGTCTGAATACTCGTAGAGCCATTAATGTGTTAATTAATGTGTTTGGCATTAATAAAACATACTGACATACAAATTATACAAAACCTTAAAATGGTAGGTATATTAAAGTTTTTTTTAAAATTACTAGTATAATAAAATAAAATAGTATTAAAATAGGCGAAAAAAATTGAGAATCTTTGCGATTCCTCCACAGATAATGTCCAACAATTTGAATTAAAAAAAAAAACGTTTTTATCAATTTCTAGTGGCTCTGATCTGTTCGTGAAATGGTAAAGACAACCGATTAATGCTTATCTGGAGCTAAACAAATGTACTGAAAATAAAACCGCAAAAACTACTTTGAACGCTATGAAAATAAGATGAACAGTAATTACCATACATTGACCACCACTTGACAGTTAATGAATTTGTTATTGGATAACTTTTAATTACTCGTGAGTCGTGTTAATGCTTTATGTATGTACATTTCGTTAGCGTGGTCATCAGGAAGATTATTTCCTGAATTTGTCTGCTATAATAATATCATGACTACCTACGACAGATCATCAAATTAGCGTGGATATGTAATAGGTTAAAAAAGCATTAGCATTCAGTTTAAAAACATAGACTCGACCGCATCCACGTAAATTTTATTGACTAGTTAAAACTTTAAAAGGAAACTAGATAAAATGCTGATAAAATACGAGTAAATAGCAAAGAAAATGACATAACTTTTGTAATAGTTACCTACCTTGTATTTTTATAAGCAACTCTATCAATACGTGACAAAAGATGCAATATGCTATGAAGTAACTCATTGATTCTTCGCTTGATAAAGATATTACCAATAACAGCAACGTTTTCTTATAAAAGTAACGGCAATACACATTTGGCGAAAGTTTAAAATATGACACCAAAGATATTGTGGCTTGGCTTCTTTGTCCTGGGCAGTTTTACTGTAAGTTGTCTACATTACTGTCACTGTGTTACTACATTACTGTGTTTTTTGTGTCACTTACCACAAGTTTAATTGAAGTGATTTAACACAATTTGTATTGCTATGGTATTACTACGTATTTATAATAATTGGTCTTCATTCGACCTTTCTCCCTCATAATCGTGGCTCCTAAATTTCGAGAATACAGTTAGTTACTTAATAAATAGTAAATTGTTTACTAAGGGATTAAGCAATCTAATTCACACGAGACCTTTGCTTGGCACTAGCAAAATGCATTAATCGTGTGGAACCGAAAAGTTAAAATATATAAACAACGGCAAAGTTAATTGGAAATATAGATTACATGTCATAACATAATTATATTTAGTTTACTTACCATTTGTTATGTGGTTCACTATTCTTCAAATAACTTTTTCAATATGGGTTTCGAGGTTGTGGTGATGATAATTATGATGGTGGTGATGGCCATGAGAAATGAAAAATAACTTTACTAAAAAGCATTATTAGCATTATTAAAAACAATAGATAGCCACATCAGGGCTACAAGATACAATAATTAAGTATTTTTGTCATCAAAATTGAGAAAGGTAATAGTAGTAAAATTAAATGAAACCATTTTGTTTTGCAGGGTTTAGTCCACGCACTGTATGGTAACATTGGCCCAGGATCAGGATATGGTTATGGCCCCCAGCAGCCCATTATTATACGGAACAACGACGACGATGGCCTCAAAAACATTTTGCCTCTATTATTAATTCTCCTCCTATCCGACGGTGGCTTCGGATGCGGTAACGGAGGCTGCGGCGGAGGCTGCGGCGGAGGCTGCGGCGGAGGCTGCAGCGGCTGCGGTAACAGCGGGAGCTGCTGCAATGGCTGTAGCAGCCCAATCATAACATAATAGCATCTTGTTCCTTTTTTAGTAAATTTAGTATAATATGAACGAAAATTAAACCTTTTTCCCTACAAATAATTCGAATTTATTGCGCAGTAATTTCTGAGATTTAGAAAGCACCGATTAGCTAATGAAGTGACCACAAAATAAGTTTGCTATTTAAAGGTTCACATGGTGTTATAAATTGAGGTACAGGATGGTTGAGGCATGGATACGTGCAAGAGCTGGCGGTATTTTTTAGTCATGAGAGGTTGCGGCAACATTAACTTGAACTTCTTTAAGGCATTGCATAAGACACAGCCTTCCAACAACTGCGATAGTAAAATGTATATTGCTACACATAACGAAATTTCTATCATATCTTTTAACACGTTACGTGCCCTAAATATATCCTTCAAATACATTACACCAACAAATTACCCAGTAACCAAGATATTTTGAAATCCGAAACATATAAAAGGGTCGCTGTGCTAACCTTAACTTCACTAGTGGACCTTTAAGATGGGTTTCCGGAAGTTGATATTTGTTGCCTTCGTGGTCTTTCAAGTAAGTATTTTTATCTTCCATTATGAATTTTATTGTGAAAGTCCGACATAGATTACTTGACTATTGTGGTTTTTCAGGGCTGCTGTATGTTCAGCCAGTGCGTGCAAGTACCTGGGGCATGTTCGTGCGCATCATCCTGTCCCATCACGCCAGCGGGTCAATTCGTGATCCCAGCCATGATCAAGCCTATGCTTCAATCTGAGTCCCTATTCATGCCGAGCCCAGCACCAGTCGTTTCTTGCCCTGCACCGGCCGTCCCTTGCTATTCCGACGTACCAGTATTCGCAGGATTACCAGCACCTTACCCAGGAGGATTCCCGGCACAATTTGGTGGAATGCCGCCAATAATATATGAAGATAATGACGACAGTTCTCAACCTCTCATGTATATGCTCATGCTTGCTCTGAGTAAAAAAAACAAATGTGACGGTTGTGGTTGTGGAAGTTATGGAGGTGGTTGTGGAGGTTGTGGGGGTGGTTGTGGAGGTTGTGGGGGTGGTTGTGGAGGTTGTGGAAATGACTGTGGAGGAAGTTGCGGTAGTTGCGGTGGATGCAGCAATGGATGCTGTGGTGGATACTGTTCCAATAACAACGGTTACTGTGGTACATGTGGTAACAATAACGGATGTTGCACAAACTATGGAAGCTGTGGATGCGGAGGTTTTAATGGAAATAGCTGCAGCAATGGGTGTACTTGCTTTCCATGCCCTATTCCTGTCTCTTGCGGTTCATTTACAGGATTCCCATACAACTGCAGTTGTTTAAATAATGATAATAATTGTTGCAATTGTTGCCCAGCGAAAGCGGAAATTACACTTAAAATTGAACAAAGTTCGCCAAATGATACTTCTACTACGACTCCATAACTTTGACAACAATTGACCGGTGAATGATTTCATCTATTCCAAAAATATTAAAAGTACGTACATGTTATGAAAATGTTATGTTTTATTTCAACCTTATATAATGCCCAATATTATCATATATTTTTGCATTAATATTCGCTATGCCCTGCAGTTTCACCTGTTATCTTACAGGAAATGTATTTTTTTCTGGCTAAAACGTGATTCAGTATATATATACAACCTCCATACAAAGTTGCATCCAAATCCGTTGAGTGCTAACAGACACGCACTTACGTACCAACTTACATATTCATAATATTAGTATGATTCAATTCAATTTCAATTATTCATACACAGTATCATCATTATTGCAAAGCAAAATATTAGTTATTACTTATTTTTACCAACGGGTCTAGCCGTACCTATATTCTATCGATACCCCGTTGTTAGTGAACCTAACTTCTGAGCTTGGGGGCGTGGGTTCGATTCCCACCTAGGACAAACATTTATGTGATGAACATTTGTGTTTGTTCTATATCTGGTTGTTAATATCTATTTAAGTATGTATTTAAAACTATATATGTACGTATATCAGTCTCTGGCAGCCATATCACAAGCTTTGCTTAGTTTGGGGTCAGATGACCGTGTGTGAAAAAATGACCCGAACATTTATTTATTTATTTATTCCTCATCAATCGGGCCAAAGCCAACATTAAGAGGCCTTTTTGGGTATAAAAATAAATTTAATCGACATAGGATTGGAATGATGCTGGTAAATTGACTATTGATGCTATGATGGGGTTACAAATAAACTATGCTATTGAGGTGAACAACTTGTAGACGGGATAACAGAGCTATAGGATGAGAAACCCTTAAGTCGCCCTCGCCACCCACTAAATGCCCCCCCCCCCCCCATTCCCCCATGAAGAGGTTGCCGTACCTATATTCAATCGATAGCCCGTTGGTCCAGTTGGCAGTGAGCCTACCTTCTGCGCTTGAGGGCGTGGGTTCGATTGCCACCTAGGACAAACATTCATGTGATGAACATTTGTGTTTGGGTGTTAATATCTATTTAAGTATGTATTTAAAAAACTATATATGTATGTATATCAGTCTCTGGCAGCCATATTGCAAGCTTTGCTTAGTTTGGGGTCAGATCACCGCGTGTGCAAAAATGTCCCGAGTATTTATTTATTTATATTGGCGCCGGAGAAGAAACATTGGCGTGGGTAGCGTAGGGTGTCGAAAGGTGTGCTGCACTTTCGCTAAGCGCTACTAGTGGTTCTTAGCTCTTGTGGTTTCCACCCCCAGACGGCCAGTTAAGGTAATCCAGGAATCGTGATCTCAGGGGTTTTTAGCCCCACAGTATCGGGTACACGGTGTCGCCAACCACCGATGGCTCGCGCTGTCCCTGCATTTGTAGAGTTATTATTTACTAGCTGCGCCCCGCGGTTTCACCCGCGTAGTGATGAAAAATGGTGATGATGATGATGAAAAGTAGTCTATGTCACTCTCTGGCTCTTGAACTATACCCATGCAAAAAATCAGGTCGATCCGTTGTTCCGTTGCAGCGTGAAAGAGGAACAAACATACATCCATACATACATACAAACTTTCGCTTTTATAATATTAGTAGGAAGTAGGATTTACATTCACGGGTCTAGTCCGGAATTTTGATAGGCATTGGCGGGACCGAAGCCAACTCCAAGAGGCCCTGTTGAATATAAATACAATTATGGAATGTTTAGAACTAAGAAAAGAAAGATTATTTTCTACGACTTCTTTAAATGTTACGTGTATATATAGCACTGGAGGAAGAAAATAGCTGGAGGCCACTGCGGCTGCTAGCAGCCGAGGAGGGGTGGGCAGCCTTGGAACAGAATGGTGGCTGCAGCGGTTCCCTGGTATAATTTTAGTCAAGAAGCATTGTCTATAGTTCCCTAGCTCAGACTCCCAAATCTGAACTCGTTTTTTGAAACCCCTAATAAAAGCCGATAATCTTCAAACGGGTGATTCTCTAGTATCATAGCTAAAAACACTCTCGGTCAAAATCAGATATAGATGTCTTATCGTGATTCGGATTGTGATCGTGATCGCGTGCCATCTCACTCACGCACGTGGTGCAAGTAAGTAGATGCGAACGGGACGGCATGCAAGTGGCAAAAATATTTGAGTATGGTCTATCGAAGCGAATCTCTGAGTTTCTGAAGTTCACAAACACGCTATCAGATCGTCAATTTGCATATCGCGAAGGACGATCCACTACACTGTTAGCGCGAGAAGTAGTGCGCCGTATTTTAGAAGCTCGGGAACGCAGGACTGAAGTTGCTGTACTCTTCTGTGATTTGTCGAAAGCTTTTGATGTCGCGGATCACAGGACACTATCAAAGAAACTCAATTATTATGGTCTATCTGGTCCGGCTCTCGAAACTGTCACAAGTTTCATGAGGGACAGGACTCAGTATGTCATCGGAGATAACGGGAATGCTAAATCAGAAGGAATGACATCAGAAATTGGGGTTCCCCAAGGATCCTCATTATCTAACTTGGCTTTCTCACTCCTACTGAACGATTTGCCGGAAGCCACAACAGAGGGAGAAGTGTTCATGTATGCAGATGACGTCGCAGCTGTTGTAACAGCCTTATCTCTGGATCATCTCGAACGACGCTTGAACACAGTAGCCTCCGATCTCCTGTTGTGGTTCAAGTATAACGGCCTGAAGCTAAATCTAACAAAGACACAGTTCATGGTCTTTGATCTCTCAGGTCGCAAACGGCGTCGCTTAGTGGTTGACCTTGAAGAAGAATCTGTAGAACAAGTTCAATCTGTCCCTTTTCTGGGTTTTCACATGGATCCTGTTCTATCATGGGAATCCCATATAGACAAACTCTGTGGGAAACTAGGAGCAGCTTGTTTCGCCCTCAGTAGGGTCGCGTCGACCCTGCCAAAAGAGGCTGTGCAGTCTTGCTACTTTGCTAGCGTACAGTCTTTGCTTCAGTACGGGCTTGAGTTTTGGGGACGTGCTGCCGAATGGAAGCGGGTATTTAGACTGCAAAAAAGAGCCGTTAGAGCAATGGCGCATATCAAGCAGGATGAGTCCGCAAGGCCGTTCTTTATTGAGCTGAGGATATTGACATTGCCCAGTCTCCTTATCATGCAAGCAGCTACATACACACGGGACAATCTGCACTTGTACCCTAAACGAGGTGAAGGGCTATCACGTCGTAGCAGATACGAAAATAAGTTAGTTACCGTAAAACGGTCGTTGGTCAAATCGTCTAAAATGCTCCACGTAATGGGACCTGATATTTACAACAGACTTCCAAAGACGGTCATTGATGCTCCGAGCTTTGCATCCTTCAAAAACAAGTTAAATAAGTGGCTTATTACGCAAGCTTTTTATGAATATAGTGACTTTTTCGATATCAAGATAGCGCGTAATACTAATTGTATAGCAAACTTTAACATAATATTATTTTGTATACTGCCTGACTTGTAATTCTTATAATTATCAATAAATATATGTCTATGTCTATGTCTACGTCAATCTCGATCACAATCAAACTATAATAAGGCCGCAGTTCCGCTGTTCCGGAGCTATGATGCCACACACAGAAACACTTTAAGCTTGTAACACTGATATGTTTGCGTCAAAAGTTCAAAAGAAGGTGGAATGAGACTTGTACTGAGTTTTGTGCGCAAAATAAATGTTTTTTTTGATGAGGACGATGGTTGAGAAATTATAAAATAAAAATAAAAATAATATTCGGGACATTTTTGCACACACGGTCATCTGACCCCAAACTAAGCAAATCTTGTTACATGGCTGCCAGTGACTGATATACATACATATATAGTTTTAAATACATACTTAAATAGATATTAACAACCAGATATAGAACAAACACAAATGTTCATCACATAAATGTTTGTCCTAGGTGAGAATCGAACCCACGCCTCCAAGCTCAGAAGGTAGGTTCACTACAAACTGGACCAACGGGCTATCTAGGCTATCAGTAGTTGCTATCTAATTAACCTTACAAAGTTAACTACGAGTATAATTTTAGGCGTAGACTTGTTGTCATACTTTGAAAATAGACGTAAGCAACTACTGAATTAATATAACAACTTTTCATACTCTCGTCTATATTTTTATTGATTTTACTTACCTATCTACAAATTAAGAAAAAAATACTATACCCACCCTCATAGAATGCTAGATTATTTGGCAATAGGAAAAATCATGGACGTAACAAATATTTTAATATTTCTAATTTTGTACTAATTGGTTAGTGTTCTGAAATACTGTTACGGGAAATTGTATTACGCCATAAAAACAGTGTTTCTTCATATAATATAATTAAGTATAACACGAATTAATTTAACAAAAAAAAATTTTAAACGTAGTACTTAAAAATTTTGGTTTTACTAAAACAAATCATCATCATCATCATCATCAGCCGGAAGACGTCCACTGCTGAACATAGGCCTCCTCCCCCTCTGAACGACAGCCCGCCTTTTGCATCCACTGGATACCCGCGACTCTCACAATCTCGTCGGTCCATCTAGTGGGAGGCCTCCCTACGCTGCGTCTTCCGGTTCGTGGTCTCCACTCCAGAACCTTTCTTCCCCATCGGTTATCGGTTCTTCGAGCGATGTGGCCTGCCCATTGCCACTTCAACTTGCAAATTTTAACAGCTATGTCGGTGACTCTGGTTCTTTGGCGAATATCCACGTTTCGGATCTTATCGCGCAAAGAAACTCCGAGCATAGCTCTCTCCATTGCCCGCTGTGTGACTCTGAGCTTTTCCAAAAGGCCAAAAGTTAAGGACCACGTCTCAGTACCATATGTCATCACTGGCAACACTGGTCAAAGACCCTCGTCTTGAGGCACTGTGGTATCTTGGACGAGAAGATGTCACGCAATTTCCCGAACGCTGCCCACCCGAGTTGGATTCTTCGGGCGACTAAAACAAATGCTGCATTTTAATATGCTACGTTAATAATTGTATTTTTATTATCTTTTAATTATAAAGAAAGAACATATCGCATTGTCATTCAGTTCTCAACGAAGTTAAGCTCACTGGGAAATTAATTTAAATAAATTGTAAAAAGTGTACTACTGTATAGACAATAAGGCAGACAAGAAAGTGAGTTAATAAAACGTAGGTACCCAGCAATAACACCGATTACTTCAGACATTTGCAAATTAATTTAAGTGGTTCTTTTTAAGGGTTCCGTACCCAAAGGATAAAACAGGACCCTATTACTGCGCCTACGCTGTCTGTCCGCCCGTCTTGCATTTAAACGGCTGTATCTTTCGAGCCGTAATAGATACCAGATAGCCAGTTGAAGTTTTCACAGAATATGTAATGTTAAGGCGAATTAAATAAAAAATTATAAAAAAAAGGCAAAAGCTAAAACAAAAGGGAGGTCCCCATACAACAAACTTATTTTTGTATTAGCTCTAATGTAAAAAAGTTAATACTTACAAGCGTCCAACTTGGCATGCTAGTCATCATTATCAGTCATTAAACGTCCACTGCTGAACAAAGGGCTCCCTCTTAGAGAGGGGAGTTGCCATAATCCCCACGCTTGGCAGGCAGCTTGGGGATTGCAGTACGTTCACCGTGTAATAATAGGATGCTGCTGCCCATCCTCCCGTGGTTCTGGTCGCAGTTGTAGGGTATGTCACCCGGGTACGGAACCCTCAGTGCACGAGGCCGACTTGCACTTGGCTGGTTTATTATTATGTAGAAGAAGCTCCCGAGGTGGTCCAAACAAAAATGTCAATAACTTTTGCTAAGTAGTTTTTGAACGCCTGTTTATATTTGTCAAAATCAATAAAATTTTGTTAGTGCGCTTACTAATTTTAAAATTGAGTATTAAAAAAAAATATTGTCCATATTTGCATCTATAACTTATTCTAATTCTAATTATTACTAGAAATTTATTAAATTGTGATTACATTAAGTAAATGATAGATAGAAAATTAAATAAAAAATTATACATTTAAAATTTGTGATGGGAATAAATATTATAGAAAATATTATAAGCTTATCGAGCTTAGTTAATATTATTCTTCTATGTCGGAGTATTCCTTCATTTTGTTAAAAGTCCATCAACAAAGTAAATTTAACTGGAAACAAATTGAGAAGTCACCAACAGAGATACTGAGTGTTGTTACGGAAGGAAACCGTTGATACGTTTGACAATAGCTGTGAGACTTGGATGCTTGGACTATGATATGTTACTTGAAACTTATCTCTCCCTACGTGCTTCTTTGTCGTGAAACTAGTTTCGAAATAAGGATAATTAAAAACAAACAGATGCAGGTGCAGGATAAAATTTATCACTCCGTATCAACAGTATAAAAAGCAAATGATGGATACAAACAGGAAGTAATACAAAATGACATCCATCAAATCCACTGTTCTCGTTGCTGCGATCCTCTTGTTGAACGTAAGTAAATAAATACGGTTTCTTTATTCTACAATAAAAATATTTTTACTAAAAGCTAGCGCGGCTTCCACTGCCTAGTAAAGAAATCAACTTAACGTTAATCTACTCTTCTCCCGTCCAGCTCTTTTCTAACCAATCCCGCATCTTTCCTGTATTACACTTTACTCCTGTCCTACCCTTTTCCATCCATCTTGTTATACACTATACTCCTGTACCGCCTTTTCTTCTCTAGTCCCGCATCCGTCTTAAATTAACTCTACTTCAGTCTCGCTGTTTCCTCTTTAGTATCGCATCCGTTCCTTAAACAACTCTAGTCCCGTATCGTTATTTCCTCTCCAGTCCCGCTTCCGTCCCGTAATCTACTCTATTCCCATCCCACCTTTTCCGCTTTAATCCCTTGTCCATCTGACTCACGTTTCTCTTCCAGCACGACGTGCCCGCTCGTTTTCTTCTCGGTCCCGTAAATTTCCCACCCAGCCCAGTTTCGCTCCTATCTCGCTATCATGTCAAGTCTACTAAGCTTTAATTCTGGCTATGTGATGCTTTACCCTGCCCAATCCTGTCTTAGTACCATTTCACTTCCGTCTTACCAAGATTTTTTATAGTAGGCAACTAGGCATCCACTAACCCGCACCGTACCGCACGGTTGGATCGACCTAAATCTGAACTACCTATTTATTAATCTGTGGCAATTTACCACAACTTTGGAGACATCGGTGCCTTTATTAGACATTTGATCAGGGTCTGATGATTATTACGGTATTCTTCAATTGCTTCGCAGACGACTTGACAAACATTTTTTTGTCAATTAGTGAACAACAATTTTGACAGATTGCTGTCATCCGAAATGAAGATCTCGACGAGATCTATCACTTTTGTCAAGGAACTGGTGGTCCAGGATGAACGGTTTCCAAGATATCGTCCAACCAAGTTTGACAGCTGTCATTCGAAATAAAGATCTCGACTAGATCAATCACATTTGTGAAGGAACTGGTGGTCCAGGATGGACAGTTTCCAAGATATCGCCCAACCAAGTTTGACATCTGTCAACATTTACCCTAAGAGAAAGACCCAAGTCCGTTTTCTTTCCTTCTGGGAAATAACATTTCAAAAAGTACCCTGTAGACGGATACGTAGCGAAAACGATTTTATTTTATTTCTTGTATCCACGGATACCGGTATCAGCGGGTAATAAGTTTTTTTTTCTTGTATTCTCGTACCGGTACCGGTATCAGTGGGTAAAAAAAAAAATTAAATAAGAAAAGGGGTTTGTATCGACGGATCCCGGTATCGGTTTTATTAGCCACGGATCCGGGCGAGTTGTATCCACCGATACCGTGATCCGTTTCCTTAAAAAAAACAATTTTCATTTTACCCGCTGATACCGGTATCCGTGGATACAAGAAAAAAATTATTTCAAATTTCCCGCTGATACCGGTATCGGTGGATGCAAGAAATAAAATAAAATCATTTTCGTATCGGTGGATACAACTCGCCGGGATCCGTGGCTAATTCAAACCGATACCGAGATCCGTGGATACAAACTCTCTATCAGTCAGTCATTCACTTAGGGCAAAGCTTTTTATATACACATTGATGATTATAATCACTAAAAGTTTCCAAACATAGACAGTTTAAAAAAAAACGTTAGTATTACTCTATCATCATCTACACAGCTTTCTACAGACTGAGTTTTTTTTCATGTAGTGTTTTTAATTTTTTAATTAGTTATTTTGTTTTCTTTTTCAGACTCTTTGGGTTCAAAGTAGGTACATCGTGCCTGGATACGCAACTTATGGTGGCTATCAAATCGTAACTGGCAGGAATAACAAAGACCGTACTTTGGAGACTATCCTTCCTATGCTGGTACTCGCGTGCACTGGTCAAGGTGGTGGCTGCAGTAACGGAGGTACTTACGGTTGCAGCGGCAGTTCTAATAGTGGTTCCAGCGAGTGTTGCAGTGGCGGTTGCAGTGGTGGTTGCAGTAGCTATTGCGGCGGCAGTTGTAGCGGTTGCAGTGACAGTTGCAACGGTTGCAGTGGCAGTTGCAACGGTTGCAGCAGTAGTTGCAACAGTTGCAGTGGCAGTTGCAACAATTGCAGCGGCAGTTGCAACGGTTGCAGCGGCAGTTGCAACGGTTGCAGTGGCAGTTGCAACAGTTGCAGTGGCAGTTGCAACAATTGCAGTGGCAGTTGCAACGATTGCAGTGGCAGTTGCAACGGTTGCAGTGGCAGTTGCAACGATTGCAGTGGCAGTTGCAATGGTTGCTGCGGTAGTTGCAATGGTTGCTGCGGTAGTTGCAACGGTTGCAACGGTTGCAGCGGCAGTTGCAGCGATTGCAGTAGCAGTTGTAGCGGTGGTTGCAATGGCTGTTCAAGCACCGGTTGCGGCTGCAGCGGTAGTTGCGGATGCGGTTGTGGTTGCGGCGGATGCTAAACACGACTGAACTATATATTTACGACCTGGCGGTGAAAATGGATTAAAAGCAAAAATATCGGTTATTGTGACTGCTTTTCATTTTAAAATTAGCAACACGGACGAAAGTTTTTTATTTCGAGGAAGTAGGTAGTAGAGTAAGCAGTCCTACCTGTTAGCTGAGATTTACACAATGTTTAGTTTAGTTTATTAAAAAAGTTGTTTATAATTACAATGACCTCCTTTCGGCTTAATATCACCGTTCCATGTAACCCTGTATATCTGGTAATACCAATATTCATAGTAGGTCCGCGAGATAATTTATTTCGCTGTAGTAGGTAGGTAAGTTTATTTTTTATTTTTATTATCTACACTAATCTACACTATCTACACTAATATTATAAAGAGGTAAAGTTTGTAAGTTTGTAAGTTTGTTTGTTCTGGTTTAACTCAAAAACTACTGATCCGATTTTAAAAATTCTTTCACTAATAGAAAGCTACACTATTCCTGAGTGCCATAAGCTATGTTTTCTAATGATGAAACTTAATTTTCTATCCTAAATAACCGTTTTAGTAGAACATGTTGGAGAAAAATAAGCTGATTGGCTTCTTTATCGGCTTACGCTGACCCAACGGTTTGAGATAAGTAAATACGTTTGACAAAAATTTAGTTCTCAAGTAGTTTTACAAAAAAGTCCGCGATCGCATATATCTAACTTTTATAAGAAAACCACTATAACGATAATAACCGGTTATTGTGTTCAAAATAGAAATTTAAATTATAAGATCATGTTTAGATGCAGTTTTGTAATCTAACTTATGAATCTTTACAAAAATAAATGAATTTATTATTAGGAGTACTTAATGTAGATAAAGTTTGCCGTTTACAGTTTGTGGTTTAGTTGCATAGTTCATGAGATAATGTAAAAGTAAAATAACGCGACCATAATAATCCGCGCAGCGCCTTCATACTGCACATAATAAGTAGGTAATATAATAAAATAACTCATTATAAACACCATAAAAAAAGATTTTACAAGAAGATTACATTAAATATGAGAACAAAAAACGGCCTTATCGCTATGAGCGACCTCTTCCAGACTACATTTAACAATGCTGTGCTGCGGTGGAGCGGTGTCACAGGTATTTAATTATTTACTTAAAAAAGGTTCTCAGTTACGTGGGTTTTAGGGTTCCGTACCCAAAGGGTGAAAACGGGACCCTATTACTAACGCTGTCTGTCTATCTGCCCTACCTTTTAACGGCTGTATTTTTCGAACCGTAATAGATAGCCAGTTGAAATGTTCAATGAATATGTAACGTTACGACGGATCAACTAAGAAATGTAATAATAATAAAGTCAAAAAGTTAAAACGAAAGGCGGTCTCCAATCCCCATGCAACAAACGTATTTTTTTTCGTTTATTTGTATTACTTAGCTCTAATGTAAAAACGGTAATACGTACGTCAACCTTAGCACAATTATAGTACCCTCTAAAGTATAACAACAAATAATAAATAATGGCCAAGTGCGAGTCAGTGACAAATTTCTATTCATTACCAAGTTATAATCGAGCGTCACTGTAGCAAAGAATTAAATATGTGACTGCGTTGCAATTACTTCGACTATTTTGGAAGGCGTTAAAACATGAATAATAGCTGGTTGTATTTTGTGGTGGTACGGAACCCTCAATGCGCGAGGCTGACTCGAAATGCGTATTTTACTAATTTTGAAGTCGGTCTAATCCCTAATGTTTTTAGTTTCACATAGATAAAAACTCTGGTTTTGTGCTAAACAATACTATAAAAGTACCATGAAAGGGCGGGACTAAAATAGAGTGGATTACAGGACAGATGCGGGACTATAGCTATAAAGGCGCGATAGGAGTAGATTGAATTACGGTATGGGAGTGGAGTGGAGCGGGCGGCTGCGGGACTATATTGGAAAGAGTGGGACTGAAGTAGATTGGATTACGGAACGGAAGCGGGGCTGGATTGCAAAAAGGCGGAAAGGGAATAAAGTGGACTACGCGACGGATGCCGAGTTGGATCGGAAAGGGTGGGCCTGTATTAGAGAAGATTATGGGACAAATGCAGGGCTGGCGCGGTAAGGATGGGACGGAATAAGAGTGTTTTTACGGGACGGACTCGGGCCTGGAGCGGAAAGAGCCGAACGGTAGTAGATTGGATTTAGGGGCGAATGCAGAACAGGAGCGGAAAGGGTGGTACAGGAGTAGAGTGGATTACAGGATGGATGCAAGACTGAAACTAAAAAGACGGGAGGTAGTAAAGTAGATTTCAATACTACGCGAGCGAAGCCGCGGGCAACAGCTAGTTATAAATAAGCTTGCGCTTGGCCGCCAACTTGCCTGATGTTAAGCAATGATGCGATCTACGATGGAGGACGCCTGCCTAGAAGAAACCGAACTCTCGATAAAGTAAATTACATTGGACGGTTCCCACCTCAGATCAGACAAAAACGGAAGATATGCCGTAGTACAATTATCGTTCGTGTCCAAATGTCTCCGTTTTGCATACATTGTTTCCCCTTAATGCTAAAACCTATCTAAATCAATTAATAAATTAATTAGGTTAATTTATCTTTATAATAAAAATGAAACGTGATAAGTTTATAACCACACCAGTTTCCATAATAGAAACGCAGATAGTCTTACTCCTATCAAATTAGTTTAGTGAGTAAATATAAATTTCTATCTGTTAATTAATACCTACCTACTTATAAACACAACTTAAAACTAAACTACGTTGAAGATCGTTACTATCTATAGGCAACTAAGGCCTATAAATCGTTCATACGATGTCAAATTTCAGGCAAAGTGCCCAAATAAAATGCTGGCTGCGTTGCCTCGCTGGATTGCGAGGCTAACTTTCTGACCAAAATACAGCCAGCATTTTGGTCACGTAAAGAATATTTCATTCAATGGTTTAGTGAGTGATACAATAGATAAAAGACACCATTGTTAATCTAACTAGTATGTGTGACGTTTTAAAATATTGATGAAAGCAATTTATCAATTAGTTACTGTTGATTAAATGAATAGATAAAGTATTGCAAGATATGCAAGTAATGCACGTACGAATATTGATACGCAATTGTATACTGGGTTACGCGGAAAGAGTGTCCTAAGCGGAAAGGGTTCCATAGAACTTATCAATATGAACAACTTTACTATGGGAGCAACTCTGAAATCGCGGTAAAAATTTCAGCTGTTCCATAGAAAATGGCTGTACATACTCGACAAAATCTATGGAACAACTAATAATTTTTCGTAATTTCATGGTTAGTCCCATAGTAAAAGTTGTTCATAATGATGGGTACTATGAACCCCTTTCGGCTTAGTACAACTTCTCTGTGTAACCCTGTTTTTAAAACTTTAAAGAAAATAAATAAAATCAGAATGTATATATATATATATCTTAATTATATTTGTACAAAATCGTTTAGACCGGTGCTGCATTTAAAAATACCAAATATTTTAAAAAATGGAGACATTTTATTTGTTAGCAATAATACAAATAACCTGTGACGTAAGTACGCCAAAACATACTAAGCAATTCGAAAAAGTAAGACATATACTTATACATGTCCAATACTGAAAAGATACTGGTACAATTATTGGACGATTAAATTATACATAATTTAATTTTTTTTATGTGTCATAAATATGTTATACAGATTGTCTACAGTTTCAAGCCGAATTATGCAGTTCAGAAGCAATCAAAAAGTATATTTTCCAACAAAGTATACACTGAAACAATAACCCCGGCACGATACAAGGTAGGGAACGACATAAAATATGATAACAGCGCCACAAACAACTTTATGCCGGAACATTATTTTCCTGACGTAGAGTATCCAATAAACATTTTGGAGGCTTCGAAGCCATTTTACGTTATAACAGGGGAAAACAGCGCTTTATTCACCCCCTTTACGAATGATATAACAACGAATTTCAATTCTGCTCTTATCAAGCCAGCGAAAAAAGCTGATATTTTAAACAAAAAGAAATTAAAAGCATTAACTCTAAAGAAAAGTGCATATAAAACATTAAGCCCAGAAAATATGTATTCTGTTGTTACCGAGAAAATGAAGACAAAACAAGAAAATAATTTAGAAGATATTGTTTTCGATAAAACACCTCTAGACTCACCAATAAGTGGAAAATCGATTTCTCAACAAGCAAAATCAGCTCTCGAGGAAAATGTTGTTAAGTCAGAAAATATAGAAAATATGTCTTTACCCGAAGCAGATTCACAAGAATACTACGAATACGAAGACACGTATTATGATACAGATAATTCGATCGAAAATAATACAGCCTTTGACGATCTAGTTGAAGTCTTCTACAGCAATGAATTTTTTAATGATGCTAGTTTTGATAACAATATTCCTGAAGACGCAAGTTTGTTAGAAGATGCCGTAGCTGACAATCACTCGAACTATACTCCGCAAAACTCTACTCTAGAAAGTAGTGATGTTCCAGTAAATTTGACTGCTTCAGCCACAGAAAAGAGAAGTAGATAGAACGGAAAAGAGAAGGAACATCTGTTACCAGGCATACGAGTGAACATTCTTATTTACGTCAACGCGTTGAACTCCGTATCACAATTGCTAACTGATTTTGAACGCGTAGCTGCTCCATCGAATTTATTCCACAATGCCTTCTTGCGCGGTAATTACGTGTCGCCTAGCTAGCAAAGATTTAAATTTAAAAAAAGGAGGCATATCCTATCACCGATATGTCTAAATTGTTTATAATTTTATTATTTCACCGTGTTTTAATTACAAAAGCTGTTGACAAGCCGTTGACAATAATAGTGGTTACCATTATTTTATCGATATCGATACATTTAGATTTTTCTTATAGTACTAACAGACATATGGACCAAGTCCGTCTCATCTATTAGCACTATTACATTTCCCGTAATTTTCTATTGTATAAATAGACATTGAATTTATTGCAGTTTTCCAGGCAATCCGCCTACTAGGCAAAAATGGATTGATGCAACAGGAAGACGTGATTGGATTTCTACTAAAACAAGCACAATTTGTTCAAAACATTTTTTGGACATTTATGTATCACGACAAATTAAAGATCATCATCATCATCATCATCATCAGCCAGAAGACGTCCACTGCTGAACATAGGCCTCCCCCTTTAACCTCCACACTGAACGACAGCCTGCCTTTGGGCAGGCCACATCGCTCGGAGAACCGATAACCGATGGGGAAGAAAGGTTCTTGAGTGGAGACCACGAACCGGAAGACGCAGCGTAGGTAGGCCTCCCACTAGATGGACCGACGACATAGTAAGAGTCGCTGGCATCCAGTGGATGCAAAAGGAAATAAAAGATACTTGAAGCCATTAGCAATATCACAAAAATAAAATATTTATTTGCATTTAGTGGTTAAAAATTAAACCATATCACCAACACCAACGTCTTCATACTACTCTCAGACAACCTCATTTGAATCTCCAAAGAGGCTTAAAATAGCTTCACCTGCCTTTCTTTCAAATCCTTCGACTCCAAGAAAATGCAAACTAAAGGAAGTTATAAAGTTATAAATTATTTTTACAACACATTTGCTCTAAAAGTGCACTTACGAAGCCTGTATACATCGTTCGAAAGTTAAACATTACGGATCATACAACGGAGCGTGCGGTAATGAATTTGTCCGCACGCTCAGATGTATAGCACCGTGCGTGTACTTTACGGTATTTTTTAATTTCCATCATAATTACATAAGAATTCCACAAAAGAGTTTCATATTACGAGAATAAATAAGCTGAATGATCAAACCTCCTTGGAAGCGCTTTTGCTCAATACGTTTGTCTCAGTTTAATACTAAAGAGAAAATGAGACGAAAGATGTAGTTCTAATTTTCACCACGTGATAGTGGCGCTATTTGCATGTTCGCGCTATTTTCTTATTTTTTTTCTTCTTCCCCGTGCTGGGGCTTTTGGCTCCGCGTGATAGACGCAGTTGCCAAAACCATTTTCTTATTATATTATAGAAACTATTGTTGTGACTGATATTAAGTTATAAACACAATAATAAAATTGTTTCATTTGTAGCCTTTTTTTCTCGCAAATGTGTTGTAAAACGTTGTATGGCACACGTGCGGATTGGTTATTACAAACTCGTGACTATGGTAAGCCCTCGACTTCGTCTCGGGCTTACATTCGTCTACTCGTTTGTAATAACCAACTTACCGCACTTGTATCATAAATAACTATTCTCTATAGATATTTGTGATGCAAATTTTAGACTTCCGTAAAGTGACGCCTGATTCAATCAACTAACTTTGATATTCATTATTGATTATTTTATTCAATAAAAAACCTAGCCAGCTTCAATTGCGATCACGAAACTTTAAACTCCACTTTTTAAAATATCCCGGTTGTTCACTATTTAGTTGTATGATTACGGAATATTTACACGTTATTTATAACGTTATTTTTGTATTAGGTCTAATGTACATGTAATGTAGTGTAACGATAATACGTACAAGCGTAATAATTGGCATGAATATAGTACACAGACACACTCTAACTAAAGTATAACAAAAAATAAATGATGATCAAATGCGAGTCAGTGACAAATTCATACGAACGAAGCATGTCAATGTTGCAATTTTTTTAAACGACTTGTAGAATTCCTACCATCTAATATGCTAAAGTATAGAATAGGCATGTGTCCTAATGTTTAATTTGTTACAATTAGCCGGCTTATCGATGAATATAACTAAATACATTACACATAGGTACTGTGATAAATCAGACACCTAGGGTACAATCACATTATTTATTTTACAATCTTTCACAATATAGATATTTATACAATCATTTTTAACATAATTATTTTTAATACTGGGTGAAAACAAACAAGCTTATATAAAAACATTTAAAATACTACTATTAAGTAGGTAATGATATTTACTGCAATGTGATTTATTAACTTCCATACAAATTAATTGGAAATGTGTATAAAATACAATAAAATTCACACATGATTGACAAAATCATTACAGTAATGAAAAAATAAATGAAATTGGCTGATAAATCTCTGAGATATAAGTGTTTAAAGTTTTAGGTGGGGATAGGGAGGGGATGCTCTATTCCTTTCTCGCAAAGCGTGTGTTAGTACAGCATTTGTATGGCGCTCCTGAGGCGTGACGTCACGGCTCAGTATAGTGCGCTCTCTGTCTAGCACGAAATTAAAATGTTTATATCTCATTTATTTTTGAACTAATTTTTATTTTGTTTTCGTTATGCTATTTATGATCAGCTTTTTTATGAGGTAATAAAAATTATTAGTCATTATGCCTATTAAGATTATCGATAAAATTAAAACTGCACACAAAACTTTCCCATCACTAAGCTGTGATACCACATTCTAAATTTTAGGATGAGGTTTTTTTTTAATGACTCCTCACGAAAATAGCATTTAACCGTATCAAGTAATATATTTATTTTTCTACCCATTTAAAGTCACATAAATTGAGCTCTAAACATAGCCTACGTCAATATCATGGTCAAATCATGACCTAGTAAGGTCATGGAAACTTTTTAATCAAGTTTCTATGGAGAGTTGGGGCAAAACAAAAAATCACATTTGCAACTTCCCATTGTTTGCCTACACTCACGCAAACCTACGAATTTGCCTTAATCTTATTTAACGGATAATAATTCAATATTATTACACAATCACATGCGTTAATACACTAGATTTGTTTAGTAAAAAAAGCAAAATCGATGAAAAACTCTTAGCTAAATTATTTTAACCCTCGTGCTTATCGTGCAGTTTAATTTGGAACTATTTTAACTATGTCGTAGATGAATTTACGTTAAGGACTGTTGAACTCGTACTAGTTTTTTGAACTGCACAAGAATCGTGCAGTTTTTTTAGAATAGCAACATTTACCGAAATAATTGCGTAAAATGCACAGGGAACTGAACCGTATTGCACCACGAGAAGGTCAGTTTTAAACTTTAACAAAATGGCGTTCATAACCTTTTGGATTAATAATAATCTTGACGAATTATTGCATTCCTTCCTATGTAGTTATATTATGACGTTTCGTTTACATGTGTGCAACTGGCTACAACGGATTTCTTGCAAAAATGCCTTGACAGCCGTTCTATTTTAAACGAAAAATTTTTCTCTTCTGTGGCTTCAGCAGAACCTGATACTTGCACGTTGAAAATGTGCCCCAAACCAGTAGAAAAAAATTATACAAAGATAAACATTGTAAGGAAAAATTATATTAGTTTTGAATGATTTTTTGTATTTTTATCTACTTAACAATAGTTTTTAAGTTTTGTTTGTACTAACCCAATGGATTTTTTAGTTGTCTTTAATAAAATATTTTGAATTTGAATTTGAATTTGAAAACGCCAAAAAGGATCGATTTACCTCTTCAGAGTGTAAAGCAAAGAAAGTTCTTAAAACATATCATGAAACATAACAACAAAGGAGCTTTAAAATTTATTGTACAGTAAAAAAATATAAATATATCGTTTAATTATTTTTATCAAGTCAGCGCTTGATTTATACACAACATTTAAATTATGATTTAAATGCAACTATAGCAATAAATGTCTATTACCTCTTTCTCTATAATTTTTCTGCCATTTTTTTTTATAGTACTCAAAACAATCATATAATGTCAATAAATTTCGTATTTTACTTACCATCAATATAATAAGCTCCATCAATGGTCAAAGTTTCCGCATTCGAATAGGAATTGCCAAAATTTTAGCAAAAAAAACCTTTTCTTTGGCATAAACTATTGTCTGATAGGTACCTGTAACAAATGAAATTGCATTGTTAGTAAAAAATATTGTAATGCTCTTAACAATATCTAACTTATTCACTGTCATAAGTTTTGAGATGCTGGAAATTTAAAAATGTAACGCATTTGTATTTTTTTTAAAGGTAAATCTATAAAACAAAGTCATACCATTTATAACTAAAAAACGGCTGGACTAATTTGCATGATCTTTGATTTATTGGATTCATCTCCGCCCCGAATAGTAGAATAAGTATTTAATAAAAAAATATATTAATGTTCCCATACATTTTATATTGAACTGCAAGAATTGAAGTTATTGAAGTCTATAAGACTAGTCGTAGAGGGAGAAAGCAAACTTAGCCTATGAGACTAGTAGATCTGTGATAAGACTTCAATCTTGGCAAGGACGTATTATACATCATAGAAAAAAAAAGTCATTTAATTCAAAGGGGGTTGTCGCTACCAAGGAGGTTCCTTCAAGGAAGTATATAACGCGGGTGAAACAGCGGGGCGCAGCTAGTTTATAAATAAATCAGACGCGAAGAACAGAGTGTAAAACCATTTATAGCAATTTAAATATAATGCTTTTGGCAGGAGAATAAAAGCGCAATGTGGTATCAGAATTTGCAAAAGATGCAGAATTTTTATTTTTATCGTTAATTTTTCTAATAAATTAGCTTTTTGGAAACTTACAATTATAGATGCGTTTCATCTTAAACTTCCAAGCATTTCATTTCAAAACTTGTACTTAGTGACTCGTGAATACTTTGTATCCTTGGTGCGTTTTCTTTACATTAGGATCGAGTAAACTGTTTAGCAAATATGTAATTAAATAATAAGGACCCTTATAATCGAAGCTATGGCAAAATTACCGGACCGTGGAAACGTTAGGATTTTAATGCATTGTGATTTTTAATAAGTTCTTTACACTCAAAAATTATACCACATTTGCCATTTTTCCATGCCATTTGATAGATGCTATGTGATAGGTGTCAGCGTGAGAAGTCAAAACCTTCAGTCCACTTAAATTAGTACACTGCTGGAGATAGGTCTCTACTAAGGCGACTAAGGCAGGTGATGGTGACAGAGTGATGCCAGTGAGACAGATGTCACTATAAACAGTTAATGACGCCATTATCTTTCTTCTACTTCTTGCATCAGTTCCCTGCTGTTTATAGGTGCCTTTTAATTAATTAGTAATTTGCATAGTATTGCGATCAGTCCAAGATCAGTTTAACTAAATGTTTTATCTCGGACAGTGTGATCTCAAACTATTTAATACTTAGATAAACGATACTGATAGAATCGGCACGTTTCTCGGAAATTGTTACTGAAATAAAGCTATCGTAGTTTATAAATATTGAATCGGTTTGCTGAGAGGGAGTTACATCAGAATGGGTCTTCGAGAGAAGGTGGCACTGTTGTTGATAGCCGTCTTAATTCAGGTGAGCATGTAGTCTTTTTTAACCGACTGCAGGAGGGAGGTTCTCATTCAGTATTTTTTTATGTAAGTATACCGATAACTCCGTTACTTGTTACCCGATTTAAGTGTTTTTTTTTTATTATGTAGAGAGCTCTAAAGTTATCCCATAAAAATTTCAATGAAATAATTTAATTTCCTAAGTAGTTTTTACCAGCTCCAATAATACTAATAATTTTGATCGAGCGCCTGTTGATTTGGTAATAACAATAATTTTTTTTCGTTAGTTTACCAATTTTGAAGGTGTTTTTTATGAGATTTTGTCTATATATCGAGTGTAAACTTATAACTATACTTTTGGAATTATAACGCCGGCTATTTTGACATTTAACTGTGCGTACTTTTGTTAGTTCCTTATATATATCTCTTTCAGCGTCAATATTACATTAAAAATATTGATCAACGGTTTTCCAGCACAATAAAAACTAAATTGAAATACTAGCATTCCCGCACCTGAACTGTGACCTCGTGACCTCTTATATCTTCATAATCCCTCAAACAATTTTGAACATATTTTTAATTTAAAAATTCTATTTACATGAACTACTTGTCTACCAAATTGTGTGTACATTCTATCGGATCAATAGCACGCAAGTTATCGTCAAACAAATATACCTAGTATTACCTACATACAAACGCTGATTTGTTCCCGAAGACAGCACCTGCACTTTGCTTGATCAATACAAACATATAATATAACTATATATAAAAGTAAAATAACACTGACTGACTGACTGCTGACTCATCATGAAATCTCGAAAACTACTTGACCTTGATGAAACTTTAATTTGGTAGAAAGGATTTTACGGAAGGGACGAATCAAGAGGGGCCAAAAAGGGTTGTTGAAAAGATTATATAAAAGTCTACGTTAAGCTATATAATATTGTTATGATACAATAGTGTATAGTTAGATAAGTAGGTATTTAATTATGTATTTGTGCATTTTCAGACAGCATGCATAGAGTGCAAGCCGCAATCTCTGAAGCAAAATCCATTTGAACAGTATGTATGCAGCAGAAGAAATGGGAAAAATGCAGTGAACAATATTCCTAAGTCGTCACATGGGATGACCAATAACAATGCACAAAGAGAAACTTTAACAAAGCCGAGTATTTACAAAACGTACAATTTCCCTGAAGTTGATTTTCCTTCGGACCCATCACCCAGACAACCATCTCTCTTCAGTTATGGATCACTAAATACAGAACGAACATCGTCAAAAAACAATTACGATTCAGCTTTATTAGACAGTTTTAAAAAAGAAGCCAGGAAAAAACGAAAAAGTAAAAAGCAAGTAAACGAAGCTACGCCGATACAGGTCCAGATGAAAGACACACAACCATTATATGTGAATGATAAAGGGTCATTTCCAGAAGTAGAATACCCATTGAATGCAATGGACACATGGACACCAAAGTACTGGAATTCATTGCCATACAATGCAGACGAGTCTTTTACTCGACAAACCGAATTTGGGCCTCAGAACCAAGCAAATAATAAACAAACGAATATTAACAGATACATAAAACCTACAAATATGAAACAAAATAATGGTCTGTTTGCGGCTACTAAATCAAAAGAAAATAAAAACAAAGAATTTCAGTTCATGAACTCTGGTGGTTACAAAAACAGCAAAATAATTGCACCAGTGAAAAGTAAAACAAAATTGAAAAAGGATAACTTATTTGACACTACTGTTTGTAACCTAGCACCAGGCCATCAAATACGACGTAAACCTAAAAAAATCACAAAGTCAGCAGCTTCTCGCCACAATCTGAATAATAATAGAAAGCAACTAACAAAATTTTACAAGCCACGTCCACGATCTGGTATACTACTTGAAAGTAAAATACCAGATACAAACAAAAACATATGTTTATCACAGAATAATATAAGTAACTCTAAGTCCACTTGCGTTGAGAAAATTTTAAGCAACACCATGCCTAATATTACCACTACTATTCCTTCACCTAACTCTTATACTAATGATAGCATAAGTAAACAAAGACTGTTCTCGTCTTCATTGAACATTGATAATTTTGATCCTTTACAGTTAGCACAATTAAGCTCTTCAGACCTAAAAGATTTAGCTGAAGACGTTCTGGCACTAATAGACCCAATACCAAAAGACGCACTTGACAGTCTGGGTATTTGTGATTTATTACCTGAGAATATATCTGATCTTTCATTGGTATCAAAATATTTGACATCGCCAGATAACATAAATGAGAAAATGGGCAAGTATCCATCGCAATCCAATGTATCTGAGATAACTGCCCTGTATTATTTAGTTGAGAGAGCACTCGACCAAATAGCTTCACAACGGAACAATTATGCACCAAATGATATTGCAGCTGTAAAATGTACAAGTACGTTACCAACTGAGTACATTGTACCAAATTTTTCGGAACCTGACAAAGTTAATGATCTAACTATAACGACTCCAACAGACTATGTCTTATCAGACCCTTTCACAAAGAGTTATAATAACATGGATGATAAATCCCTTACTAACTCCATGGAACAAGCCTACGTTTCTTTTAGTCCAGAGACTCATACGACAGATTCTTTTCCTTTGTGCCCACTTCCTAGTATAGATCAATGTTATATCTATAACTCATCAGAGCCAAACTCACATGATGATACAGTAGCAGATATACCACAAAGTTACATATTTCATAACATGACAGATAAGAAAACATCGATAGAAATGCCAGCCAATGGTACATTGGAAGACATGCCTGTTAATAACGCATTGTCAGATAAGTCAGAATATGATGCATCACCAGCTAAGCCAGCTAATAATGAATTGGAAGACATACCAGTTAATGATACGTTGTCAGATATGCCAGATTATGAAACATTAGTAAACGAACTAGATAATAATAAGTTAGAAGAAACACTAGAAGATATATTATCAGATATTCCAGAATATGAAACACTGCCAGATATACCAGATAATGAAATACTAAAAGATACCCCAGATAATGATAAATCGGAAATGATTCCAGAATATGACACTTTGTCTGATATGCCAACAAATTATACAATACCAGTTATGCTTGGCAATGAAACATTGCAAAACTTGCCAGATAATAATAAATTGGAAGACCGAGCAGAATATGATGTGCCAAATTATGAAGGATCGCCAGGTTTGCCTTACAATGAAATACTGAAAGACCCACCAGATAATGAAACATTGTCAAAAATGCCTCAGAATGAAACATTTACAGGTATACCAGACAATAATAAATTAAAAGGCTTGCCCAAATATGACACAATGTCAGATGTGTCACTTAATAATACAATACCAGTTATGTTTGGCAATGAAACGTTTGAAACCTTGACAGGTAATGATAAATTGGAAGACTCGGCAGAATATGATGTACCAAAATATGAAGGATCACCAGGTTTACCTTACAATGAAATACTTAAAGACCCGCCAAATAATGAAACATTGTCAAACATGTCTCAGAATGAAACATTTACAGGTATGCCAGACAATAAATTAGAAGGCATTTCCGACTATGACACAATGTCAGATGTGTCACTTAATAATACAATACCAGTTATGCTTGGCAATGAAACGTTGCAAACCTCGACGGGTAATGATAAATTGGAAGACCCGGCAGAATATGATGTACCAAAATATGAAGGATCGCTAGGTTTGCCTTACAATGAAATACTGAAAGACCCGCCAAATAATGAAACATTGTCAAACATGCCTCCGAATGAAACATTTACAGGTATGCCAGACAATAATAAATTGGACGGCGTGCCAGAATATGATACAATGTCTGATATGTTAATTAATAATACAATACCCGTTATGTTTGGCAATGAAACGTTGGAAAACTCGACATATAATGATAAATTCGAAGAACCAGCAGAATATAATCTGCGAAAATATGAAGGATCGCCAGGTTTTCCTTACAATGAAATACTGAAAGACCCGCCAAATAATGAAACATTGTCAAACATGCCTCCGAATGAAACATTTACAGGTACGCCAGACAATAAATTAGAAGGCATGCCCGAATATGACACAATGTCAGATGTGCCACTTAACAATACAATACCAATTATGCTTGGCAATGAAACGTTGCAAACCTCGACGGGTAATGATAAATTGGAAGACCCGGCAGAATATGATGTACCAAAATATGAAGGATCGCCAGGTTTGCCTTACAATGAAATACTTAAAGACCCGCCAAATAATGAAACATTGTCAAACATGCCTCCGAATGAAACATTTACAGGTATGCCAGACAATAATAAATTGGACGGCGTGCCAGAATATGATACAATGTCTGATATGTTAATTAATAATACAATACCCGTTATGTTTGGCAATGAAACGTTGGAAAACTCGACATATAATGATAAATTCGAAGAACCGGCAGAATATAATCTGCGAAAATATGAAGGATCGCCAGGTTTTCCTTACAATGAAATACTGAAAGACCCGCCAAATAATGAAACATTGTCAAACATGCCTCTGAATGAAACATTTACAGGTACGCCAGACAATAAATTAGAAGGCATGCCCGAATATGACACAATGTCAGATGTGCCACTTAACAATACAATACCAATTATGCTTGGCAATGAAACGTTGCAAACCTCGACGGGTAATGATAAATTGGAAGACCCGGCAGAATATGATGTACCAAAATATGAAGGATCGCCAGGTTTGCCTTACAATGAAATACTTAAAGACCCGCCAAATAATGAAACATTGTCAAACATGCCTCCGAATGAAACATTTACAGGTATGCCAGACAATAATAAATTGGACGGCGTGCCAGAATATGATACAATGTCTGATATGTTAATTAATAATACAATACCCGTTATGTTTGGCAATGAAACGTTGGAAAACTCGACATATAATAATAAATTGGAAGAACCGGCAAAATATAATCTGCCAAAATATGAAGGATCGCCAGGTTTTCCTTACAATGAAATACTGAAAGACCCGCCAAATAATGAAACATTGTCAAACATGCCTCCGAATGAAACATTTACAGGTATGCCAGACAATAATAAATTGGACGGCGTGCCAAAATATGATACAATGTCTGATATGTTAATTAATAATACAATACCCGTTATTTTTGGCAATGAAACGTTGGAAAACTCGACATATAATGATAAATTGGAAGAACCAGCAGAATATAATCTGCCAAAATATGAAGGATCGCCAGGTTTTCCTTACAATGAAATACTGAAAGACCCGCCAGATAATGAAACATTGTTAAATAGGCCTCATAATGACACATTTACAGATATGCCAGACAATAATACATTGGAAGGCATGCCAAAATATGATACAATGTCTGATATGTTAATTAATAATACAATACCTGTTATGCTTGGCAATAAAATGTTGGTAAGCTCGCCAGATAGTGATAAATTGGAAGAAACGCCAGAATATAATGCATTATCACTTATGTCAGAATCTGAAACATTATCAGATATGTCGGATAATGAAACATTGTCAAACATGTCTGATACTGACACATTTACAGATATTCCAGACAATAATACATTGGAAGGCATGCCAAAATATGATACAATGTCTGATATGTTAATTAATAATACAATACCTGTTATGCTTGGCAATGAAATGTTGGTAAGCTCGCCAGATAATGATAAATTTGAAGACACACCAGAATATAATGCATTATCACTTATGTCAGAATCTGAAACATTGTCAGATATACCAGATAATGAAACACTGGCAGACTTATCAGATGATGAAAAATCAGGAGAAGCATCAGAATATGATGTGCCAAAATATAAAAAATCGCTAGATATACCTGACAAGGAAATACTGAAAGACTCACCAGATAATGAAACATTGTCAAACATGTCTGATACTGACACATTTCCAGATATTCCAGACAATAATAAATTGGAAGGCATGCCAGAATATGATAAAATGTTTGATGTGTCAATGACAACACCAGATATGCTCGACAATGATAAGTTGGAAGAAACGCCAGAATATAATACATTATCAAATATGTCAGTAGCTGAAACATCAGATATACCAGATGATGAAACACTGGAAGACTTGTCAGATAATGAAAAATCAGAAGAAAAACTAGAATATGATATGCCAAAATATGAAAGATCACAAGATATACCTGACAATGAAACACTGAAAGACTCACCAGATAATAAAACTGTGTCAAACATGTCTCAGTATTACACTTTTGAAGATATTACAGATAATAAATTTACAGGCATGCCAGAATATAATACAATGTCTGAATTGCCAGTTAATGATACAATACTAGATATGCTTGGCAATGAAACTTTGAGAAACTCGCCAGATCATGATATATTACAAGAAATGCCTGAATTTGATCCATTATCAAATATGCCACAATATGAAATATTTTCAGATATACCAGATAACGAAACACTGAAAGACTCGTTGGATAATGTTAAATCGGCAAAAATTACAGAATATTATTCATTATCAAATATGCCGCCGAAACATGAAACGTTTTCAGATCTATCAGGCAACAAAACACTGGAAGACTTAACAGATAATGAAAAATCAGAAGAAACACCAGAATATGATATGCCAAAATATGATGCAAATACGAACGCACATGATTTCAACATAATTTCAGGTTTACTTGAGACTCCTGAGAGTGAATTGACAAAACTTGACATAACAGACACTGGTACAACATCAGAAATATTTGATACCGATATTGTGCAGGGTATGCCCTTTGTTGAAAAGTTATTTGACATGGAACCAAGTATAAATAATTCTGATACACTACCTGATGTGATTGATGATACAGACGAGTTGCTAGATGCATTACTGGGATTGCTAATAGCAGATTTAACAAGAAGCATGGTACTTGATACTGAAGCACTACCAAGCACACTTGATACTGCTTTATTACCAGACATGACTGATGACAACGAGTTACCAATCGTACATTATACAACTAATGCATCACCATCTACAAATACTGAAAAGTAACAATACATTAAAAATTGGTTTGGTTTTAAACATTATCGCAAAACAAACATTTCTGTATCTCTGTTTCTGTAAAATGTTTCAAAGGCGCAATAAAGTGAAGCATCTAATGGTTAATTTAATATTTATATTTACACTTTATAATATTCTCAATCTTAGATTTGTCATAAGTTAGGTATATGAAATTACATATTTAATTTGAATACATAAATTAGTCAAATCCTTGGCTATCCCAATTAAATATTTAAGTTTCCTTTTTGTGGGTTTAACTCATAGATTCAGTATAAGTTTAACTTGTCAGTAAAGCTTCGATCAAGACATAGATTCAGTATTCTCCCTCTACCGTCCCTCTACGGATCAAGACGGAAAATATAAACGCCACAGAATAAAATATTGTTGAAATGTTTACTCACAGAGACCTCTTTATGACAGTAAAATGAAAGGAAGTTTGGCGCCAGAGTTTTTTTTTCTTTCTCTTTTTGTGTTTGGCTCCAATGTAAACCAAACCATCGTATTGGCACAGCTCATTGCATTATTTTTCTAAACTTGTGAGTAAGTGTTCGTTAATGTGTGCAAGTGATCTATTGAGGTAAAACGCGTATTTTCATGTTGTTTTCAAAACTCTTTAGAAGCCTCTAGTAAAGTCTACGCTGCTTTAAAGGCAAACAAAGTTTGTAAAATAAATACAAATAAATAATTACGTATGGCCTTAATGTAAAAAAATAATACGCCTGAGATTAAAATATAGTCGAAAAGGTTTCTTACGACTAATTTACTTACTCGGAAAGAGGATAATATAAATACTACGTAAGAAGCCTATTTCTACAACATTTCTTCTCAATTTTAATGTCAATTCCACATCGAGTAGTTTGTTAAATTAGAAAGCTGCGAAGTAACAGCACCTGGAGCAGAGAAACTGTGAAAGCCGAGGTCGCAGATCACCCATTCATACTCAAAGCACATAATTATCATACTTGACCGTGATTTACATAGGTAAGAGCTACTAAACTTTGTAAAGGTAGCAAAGCCTCAGGGAAAAATTACACTGATAGGTACTGATTATTTAAAATGATAATTGCATCTACTTTTAGCCACCAGCTTGCTCTCAGACTAGGAATAGAAAGTCTGAGCTCACCAAGCCAAGGATAGAGCACACTTAGCCGAGGATAGAGCACTTAGCCAAGGATAGAGCACTTAGCCAAGGATAGAGCACGTCGATATAGTAGAAACCTATACACCCTTAAATCTGCCTAGAACGTAGATATCAGGAAACAAGAAGGACGACATAGTTCCGTTCTTGCGCAGGGCGTATCATGACACTCTGTGATGACACTAGTCATCAACATTGCCAGTCATCATGTTGGTAGATAGTGATCAATACGCCGGTATAATATGGCAACGACTGGTATAGCTTAGCTTAGATATTAGTGCGTTTATCTTCTGAGCAGCTGATCCCGGTTTCGATTCCCGGCTACATCGATATTTAATTTTGAATTTAATCATCTCGGGGAGCGAAATATGAAAATTCATTGCGAAAAATATGCCCCTCCAATATTATATCTAATACCAAACAAACTTTTCGAAATTTAAATATGTATGGAAATCGCTTAGATCAGGGAATTCGATACGTACCTATTTTACAAAAATACTAATAATACTAAAAATACGGTTTGAGGTTACTCTAGCCTTGTATTATCTAAGAGATTAGACATCTAAGACCTAAATGCAGACTTTAAACTACCTATGCACAAATGTTAAGCCGTTCTTAATTCTGGAATCCTCTTACACTGTGTTTGCTAGGTCGAGCAGACGCCGTATTTTCTAGGGTTTCCTGCCGTTGTAACATCTCATTACATATTGTATACGTGTATGTAAGCATGCCATGACTTCATGAGTATGTAGACAAAGTCTTACAGGTAATTGAAATGAAATGAAAAAAAAAAAAAAAAAATTATTTGCTTAAACATAGGCTTACATATTTGTTTATAAAATAGGAATACACACTGGCTTATGTCTATGAAGGAGAAATACTAATTGTGTATACTGCGATTCCTGCACTAGGCTAGGCCTGTATCGCAGGAAACTGATACGGTTGAATTGAAGAACTGAATTAGATATGGCTCAAGAATTATGCTAAAATTTTACTCTTTTGAACTTTGTCGTCGTACGTCAACATATTCAGAATTGTAGGTGTAGAGAAAACTGGTTTGATTTAAATACTTTGTATTGGCTGAAACCAAAGATCTTATATATACCCTAAAGGAAACGTCCTTGGCTGAAACCACAGAAAAGAGAAGTAGATAGAACGGAAAAGAGAAGGAACATCTGTTACCAGGCATACGAGTGAACATTCTTATTTACGTCAACGCGTTGAACTCCGTATCACAATTGCTAGCTGATTTTGAACGCGTAGCTGCTCCATCGAATTTATTCCACAATGCCTTCTTGCGCTGTAATTACGTGTCGCCTAGCTAGCAAAGATTTTATTTAAAAAAAGGAAGCATATCCTATCACCGGTATGTCTAAATTGTTTATAATTTTATTATTTCACCGTGTTTTAATTACAAAGCTGTTGACAAGCCGTTGACAATAATAGTGGTTACCATTATTTTATCGATATCGATACATTTAGATTGTTCTTATAGTACTAACAGACGTATGGACCAAGTCCGTCTCGTCTATTAGCACTATTACATTTCCCGTAATTTTATATTGTATAAATAGACATTGAATTTATTACAGTTTTCCAGGCAATCCGTCTACTAGGCAAAAATGGATTGATGCAACAGGAAGACGTGATTGGATTCCTACTATACAAACACAATTTGTTCAAAAAATTTTTTGACATATGTATCACGACAAATAAAATATACTTGAAGCCATTAGCAATATCACAAAAATAAATTATTTATTTACATTCAGTGGTTAAAAATTAAATCATATCACCAACACCAACGTCTTCATACTACTCTCAGACAACCTCATTTTAATCTCCAAAGAGGCTTAAAATAGCTTCACCTGCCTGTTCAAATTCTTCGACACCCAAGAAAACGCAAACTAAAGGAAGTTATAAAGTTATAAATTATTTTTCTTAATAGATATTTGTGATGCACATTTGAGACTTCCGTAAAGTGACGCCTGATTCAATCAACTAACTTTGATATTCATTATTGATAATTTTATTCAATAAAAAACCTAGCCAGCTTCAATTGCGATCCCGCAACTTTAAACTCCACTTTTTAAAATATCCCGGTTGTTCACTATTTAGTTGTATGATTACGGAATATTTACACATTATTTATAGCGTTTTTGAGTCATTTCCTGTGCCGAAACATTAGGAACTCCATATCCACAACATAATCACGGTAAATAAGTCGTTAATAATCATACAACTGTACTAAAACTCCACGTTTTTAAATAAGTCACACCCACGATTCCATAATATTTAATGGTATAGACAGACGGACAGACTTAGTAAGTTAGTAGACTTAGACTCGTAGGCTTAGTAATAGGGTTCCGTTTTTACCCTTTGGCTACGAAACCCTAAAAAGTCAAAAAGTTAAAACGAAAGAGGCGTCCCCATACAGCAAACGTGTTTTAACGTTCTAATGTATATGTAATGTAGTGTAACGATAATACGTACAAGCGTAATAATTGGCATGAATATAGTACACAGGCACACTCTAACTAAAGTATAACAAAAAATAATAAATAATGATCAAATGCGAGTCAGTGACTAATTTCTGTTCATACGAACTAAGCAAGTCAATCTTGCAATTTTTTTTAAGTCTAGTGGAATTCCTACCATCTAATATGCTAAAGTATATAATAGGCATGTGTCCTAATGTTTAATTTGTTACAATTAACCGGCTTAGCGATGAATATAACTAAATACATTACACATAGGTACTGATAAAATAAATGAAATTGGCAGATAAATCTCTGAGATATGAGTGTTTAAAGTTTTAGGTGGGGATAGAGAGGGGATGCTCTATTCATTTCTCGCAAATCGTGTGTTAGTACAGCATTTGTATGGTGCTCCTGAGGTGTGACGTCACGGCTCAGTATAGTGCGCTCTCTGTCTAGCACGAAATTAAAATGTTTATATCTCATTTATTTTTGAACTAATTTTTATTTTGTTTTCGTTGATGTGCTCTATTTATGATCAGCTTTTTTATGAGGTATTAAAAAAAATATTAGTCATCATGCCTATTAAGATTATCGATAAAATTAAAACTGCACACAAAACTTTCCCATCACTAGCTGTGATAGCACATTCTAAATTTTAGGATGAGGTTTTTTTTTTAATGGCTCCTCACGAAAATAGCATTTAACCGTATCAAGTAATATATTTATTTTTCTACCCATTTAAAGTGACATAAAACGAACTCTAAACATAGCCTACGTCAATATCATGGTCAAATCATGACCTAGTAAGGTAATGGAAACTTTTTAATCAAGTTTCTATGGAGTTTTGGGGCAATACAAAAAAATCACATCTGCAACATCCCATTGTTTGCCTACACTCACGCAAACCTACGAATTTGCCTTAATCTTATTTAACGGATAATAATTCAATATTATTACACAAGCACATGCGTTAATACACTAGTTTTGTTAAATAAAAAAAGCAAAATCGATGAAAAACTCTTAGCTAAATTATTTTAACCCTCGTGCTTATCGTGCAGTTTAATTTGGAACTATTTTAACCATGTCGTAGATAAATTTACGTTAAGGACTGTTGAACTCGTACTAGTTTTTTGAACTGCACAAGAATCGTGCAGTTTTTTTGGAATAGCAGCATTTACCAAAATAATTGCGCAAAATGCACAGGGAACTGAACCGTATTGCACCACGAGAAGGTCAGTTTTAAACTTTAACAAAATGGCGTTCATAACCTTTTGGATTAATAATAATCTTGACGAATTATTGCATTCCTTCCTATGTAGTTATATTATGACGTTTCGTTTACATGTGTGAAACTGGCTACAACGGATTTCTTGCAAAAATGCCTTGACAGCCGTTCTATTTTAAACGAAAAAATTTTCTCTTCTGTGGCTGAAACTGACTTAGAGACACGAATTCGAAATAGTCTTGATTACAAAAAGGTAACAATATCACACAAGAAGTTTTTATTACAACAGTAGGAAAAAAGACCAAGCGAACCCAGAGACTGTTTAATTTCTATAGTAATACAAGTTACGTGGAACGGTACCAAGCCCAAAGAGGTCATTGTACTTATCTTTAAGGACAACTTTTTGCAAATAATCTGCTGTTTCATGGAAAAAGATACATTCTTCCTTAAAGATACTGCTTCCTGCCTCGGTGTTCCCGACAAAGTACAACCTGGGTATCTTCAAGACAAGAGTGAATAGGCACCTCATGGGCAAGCGTGCTCCATCTTAGACTGCATCGTCGCTTACCATCAGGTGAGTTGTGGTCAAACGCTTGCCCATTTCATCATAAAAAAAAAAAAAAAACTCAACTAAACGTATGGAACAACTGATCCTTCGCGACTTATTCGCGATTTCATGGTTGGTTATATAGGAGTAAAAGTTGTGAGTTAGTATTAGATTGACTAGGTAGATTGCATAACTACACATCGCGTAGTGACTAAATCGTATATAGTTGTCGTTCATCGCAAAATGACTACAATGACTAGTTCTTAAAAGTACCAAATCAATAAAACGCTTAGATTCATATAATGAAAAGGCCAAAGTGAATAGGTATATCTCCTAAGTCTGCGTGCTTCATCATCGACCACATCGTCGCTTACCAACAGGCGAGCTGGTGGTCAAACGCGGACATATTCGCAATAAAAAAAATGTCGTACCACAGATATCGGGCACAATGTTTTCAAATGTCTGAAATAACCTGCAGTGCTGTATCCGAGGAACAAGTTTTACATGTGCATGGTCAATTTAAAGTTGTTCGTGCATTCTTCAGAATCCAAGCGACGGATGTTGCTTTGTATCAACAATTCAACAATTCAACATCAACATATTGACATAAACAGCGGAACAAGATCGCTCATGCAGTCAGCTGCTATGAAACCGAAACTCCCTGACGTAAAAAGTGGTCGCTCCACGGACCGGTTCCATGGTTCATGTGGTTCGGCGCGTGTTAGTGTGGGTGCAGGGACGACCTTGCGCGAGCGCCGCCGGCGAAGCCAGTTACATCATATCAGGCGGAGGCAGCGGCGCGGGCGCGGGCGCCTCGCGTTCCGCTCCGGTGCGCGGGCGCAGCCTCGCTTCTAGGGCTGACTCTATCACCGCCAAAAACAGAAAATGATTTTGGTCTCTCAATTACATTATTTTTATTATCGGACTGCTTAAGATGAAAATGGTCGAAAGTTAGTTTTTTTTATATATTTGTAGTCTCGTTCCACGTTGTTATAGGATAATTCAACAAGTATAAATTGTATTTTTTTTTACACTTACAGTTCAAACTAAAAAGTATCGATAACTTGTATCTTTACTAATATTATAAAAGCGAAAGTAACTCTCTCTGTCTCTCTGTCTGGATGTTTGTTCGCTTTTCACAACTAAACCGCTAAGCGGATGTTAACGAATTTTGGCAGGATGATAGTGTACATCATATGGACGGACATAGGGTACTTATTCTCCCAGAAAATGCGGGAAAAATGGAAAATCGCGGGTAGCACCGCGGAATTCAGCTAGTACTATATAAAAACAATGACCCATCTCTCTAATATTTCAATTGTTTTGCTATTACGTTCCGCTCTCTGATAATATTATTTTTAAATCAAGTAAGTTGCAGCTATATAGTTAAAGTACAAATATGATACATATTTTTAAATAAAGTGGTTAGGTTGTGGAATGAGCTCCCGATATTTCGGCGCAGTTACATGAACCATTTTCACGGGAAGACTGAAGAATGCGGGTGGTTGGTCGAACAGTTCAAAGATAGGTGCAGGCAAAATGATCTACCCACTTTCTTAGTCTTAATAATATCCCGTAAATAATCATATAACTTTAGTGAACAACCGTGATAGTTTAAAACAGTGTTTTATATTTTTAAATGATCCGGTCTGCAGCCCTAGTTTCCCGTGCTCTACCGTTCCATGAGACCGATTCCTTCCTACATTGTAGTCAGTTGTAGAGTTGTAGACCCTCACCCTGGTATTATCGAGTCTGTTCCTATAATTATGGATTAAAATGTTTACCAATCAACCACTTTTAATGCTGGTATTTCCTAAACCACATTGCAATTAGTTAACTTTCCAGAAATAGCGATAGTTTTATGCTACACGAAGTTTTTGCTCAATAAATAAAAGATTGTACTACGAGTGCATAAAATAATCAATTTTAGGCTAGACGTTTTTTTATTTAAGTCGTGCATAAAAAGGGTTTTATGCACAAGTTATACATTCAGTTTTCACCTCCACTGAACGATTTTTTTTGTATGGTTCGTGGTGTTTCGTCCGGGAAAGCGGCTTCGCGGAATCCCATAGAAAGCAAGTGCACAAACCGTGGTGTAAGTACTAGGACATCTACCGATACAGTCAGTGTTGTGTGAACTTGTGTGTCGTAGTGACAACTCTGCGATTTTTCAAGTTCAAGTGAGGGTAGAAGAATACACGCTCTTCTCGCCGGACTCATCCGCAGTTTTCAGTCGGCTCGTGTCATTGTAACATAGAATTAAAATAAAGTAATTAAGTCCCGATAGACATTTAAAACAGAGCAATGGACCGACGTGATTTTTTGCATGAAGCAGTGAAGTAATATGCTCTATGTACTTTATTTTTCCAAATCATCCGACAACTCATAAATCTCAATTGTGAAATCTACTACGCGGTTGGATCTCATCTATCACCCACAAAACGGCATCCCGGCGCGGGTGCGTCTCGCTTCACTGGGTGCCGCATCCTTTGTGCACTGTTAGTACCTACTGATTAAATACGCAAATTGACAATGGCGTCGATTCTATCATACCACTCACTAAACTAAACCAATCTGACAGGACTAAAATTAACAGCCTCTATTTTCATTTTAATATGTGACAGAAGGATGGCAACAATTTTAGAGCTGTCAAATTTAGTTTAGTTTAGAGTACATCAGAATCGATGCCAATGGTTGCTTTTTGTAATGTCATGTTCTTTATTCGTGCAGCGTAGATCATACATAATTATAGTATAAGTATTTTCAAATAAAAAAATAATTAATCTCTATAGATTGCTCAGGCCAAAAAACTCATAAAAATAGGTCAGATGCAATGAGAAGACAAGTTTCTATGACAATGTGACCCTTTATCCGAAAGGGTATGATTCACCATCGAGACAGACATATTACGAGTATACGATGGCGAGACGTACCCAACTAAGTAGACTATTTACTTAGTTTTTAAATGAAAATGGCTTTAGCGTTTAGATAGCATACATTTTTGCAATATTCTACAAGGACTTATTAACATAGATATTGTTTTCAACTATTTCCAAAAAAGCGGTTCTTAACACGACTGTATTATATTTTTCTTTTTATTTGTGTATTTTTATTCCTTACAAGCGGTCTATGTATATAAACCCATTGTATAAACCTTCCGCGAAAAATTATCGAACTGATCAAAATCCGTTGCGTGGTTTAGGAGGAGTTAGCGGTACATACAGACAGACAGACGCGGAAAGCGACTTTAATACTATGTAGAGATAGAGAAGAGATAGATAAGAGATAGAGAAGATATAGAGAAGAGATAGAGAAGAGATAGAGAAGAGATAGAGAAGAGATAGAGAAGAGATAGAGAAGAGATAGAGAAGAGATAGAGAAGAGATAGAGAAGAGATAGAGAAGAGATAGAGAAGAGATAGAGAAGAGATAGAGAAGAGATAGAGAAGAGATAGAGAAGAGATAGAGAAGAGATAGAGAAGAGATAGAGAAGAGATAGAGAAGAGATAGAGAAGAGATAGAGAAGAGATAGAGAAGAGATAGAGAAGAGATAGAGAAGAGATAGAGAAGAGATAGAGAAGAGATAGAGAAGAGATAGAGAAGAGATAGAGAAGAGATAGAGAAGAGATAGAGAAGAGATAGAGAAGAGATAGAGAAGAGATAGAGAAGAGATAGAGAACATATAAAGAAGAGATACAGAAGAGACAGAGAAGATATAGAGATGTTACGCGTTAAATTCGCCAATTATGAACAGATTTTAATGATTCCTTGTTATATTGAATTACATATTTAGTTTGTAATTTAAATTATAGCTAGTAGTTCGTTTAGATTTAAGTTTTAGTTTTTAGTTATTAATTTAAGTTTTCGTAAATTTTCTGTTTATAAAATATTTTATAAGACGATTAAATATTAAACTGAAAAATGGCCCCATTAAAATTTTAAGAAAATATTCCACCTCTAAGGGTGAGAAATTGGGGGATGAATACCATTTATTGAACTTTCAGTGAAGTCGGCAGTTCTTTTTTTGTAAAAATGTATTGTTAACTACGACGGAAACGAGAAGGTATACCTACCTATGCGTTTGAGGTAAAGGCCGTAAAGGTGATGTGTGTAGGTATAATGTTTGCTTGTCAGGGGGCTTAGTCCCAGATCTGATAGTTTTCGAAAACTTTTTTCGTTTAATGTTATCCCCCCCTGTTATCATTTCTATGGCAGGATTGATCCAACGCAGTTTTTTTACATTTGAAATCTGGTTATATTGAGGTGGTTTTTAGCTGTTTGATTAAATATGTCTAGCGTTTTTAAAGTTATGTCGTCATTACCAAATTAGTCGTGGGGTTTTAAATTGAATTTTTCCTTCTCAATAATCCATAAACAAACGTCGCGATATTTCTAGTTACTGTCGATTTTATATAAATAATCAATTTAAAACTACTTTAAAGTTAATTCTAAGATTTCGAAATTAAGGATATGGCTATCCAAATACTAGCGTCCCAATATGTCTGTAATACCACGGAGGACTTATGAACCAATTTTAGAGCGAATTTTCAATATTAAAAGTAACAACAGAAAGTTATGACAAAACTTTACGTCTCGCGATAGTCATATCTTGTTTTCACGAGTATTGTGGAGCTGTATTTTCTTTTTAGTATAGTACTGTGATAAAAAATATCATAAAAGTAAACCGAGCAGACGAATTCTGAAACACCGTAAATTTGCTATAGGTATAACTCCACAACAAAGTACATATTTATAGGTATGGCCATTACCAGCCAGAGAGCTTGCATTCTTTAATCCGTCAAACAATATAAAACAATATATGTTATTAACCAAGCGAAGAAAGTTCTCAGATTCTGACGGGATGAGTCGGCGTTTCTATCTATGATTGTTACATTAATTGTTCGACGACAACTAGCGTGTCGCTAATTCAATTATTAATTAAATTTTGCGGGCAAGTATTGACGGTACATATGTACCGCCCGTTTGCTAAATATGTTCCACCAAAAATACCTTTATAAAATAAATTAACTTTTTTAAAGAAGAAAATTGTTTGCATACATCAGCTGCATTATCTTACAGTATTATTATTTTGGTATAGTAACTACCAAAGTGAAAAAAATATTAAGAAAAATTTAGATATTTGAACACGATCGACAATACTAAGGCATATCTCCCTTGTTTGTCTGATCTGAGCTCATACCTATTAGCCGATATTAAAATGTTATCCGTAGGTATTTCTCTAATGTTAATCTTCGTGGGAGTTAGGGCATTATAAGGGCAAGTCGTTCCCACAATAGATCGAGGTCCCGATACTGTAATAGTGGCCCTATTGCTCCAATTTAGCCAATTGGTTAGATACGCCTATGGCCCTCTTTCACTGTTCCTTTCGCAATAAGATTTAGTCTTACTATACTCGGTCGGTTTTATTGTAACGATAACTGCAATAGCATTGTAAAAAATCAGGTGCGTAAAATCGCTACACTACCGTAACTTTTTTGCGAGCAAACTTCTCGTGGAATTGGCATGGCACAGCTTTTCACTTGCCAACTTTTTTCTTAGCTATCCTTTTGGAGCATCTCAATTTTCACACGGTAATGCACAAATAACTCTTGTAACCTTTTCCGTTACGGAGTATTGCTATTTATACTGAAGTAAGAATGGAAATGGCATTATAGATATTTTAATGTTTTTGAATGTTTCAATCTTATTAGTAAACCTAGCCAAGCTTCGCTACGTGCGCTGCAACGTGTGGTACGATGTTATGTAGGTACATGAAAATAATATACGAAATACCATGATACGATTGTGTCACTTCTTTGGAAGCTGAATAATTCACAAAAAGAAAAGAAAGCTCGAGTAGTCACGTAAAAATTTACACAGAAAAGAAAAGTCAAAATTACTTACATCCCTTGGCGATAATTGACGCGTACTTAATTTTATCCATAAAACTCTGAAGTCCTAATCTGTCCCTGCTGGCTGGTGATTATTATAAATTACTGCCAAAACGGGCAATATTCAGTCCAATAAATATATCTTTTTATTAAAAAGGAATGTACCTTATTTTGGACCTTTATTTTAATTGATTAGATGCTTGCTGTGCTTACAGCGAAGCCAACGCGAACAGCAAGCCAACATTACAAAGTATTACTTTCTATTATTCAGAAGCAGAACAGATAAAATTATGCGACAATAGCTAATATTCCTTCATTATCTCATCTCATCATTATCTTCATATATTTTCTAATAATTATTCTTTTTTTTTCCGACGGATTATAGCAGAAGAAAAATAAAATCAAGTCCATTGATGGATTATAGCGGAAGAAAAAGTAGATTCAAATCTATCGATAGTTATCGATAGAATTTGAATTGATTTCGTGTTTTTTCTTTATAATTTTGGAAGTATTGAATTTTTTTTACAAGCTATTCATCGACTCGCGCAACACTATTAGAGAGATAGAGATATACTCGAGATAGCGGGCAATGTACTAAAGCTTTTTTAAGGATCGGTAAGTTTTTTTTAAAATAAAAGAAATGACGTAGATGCAAAAAACAAGTATTTTGTGAATATCTTGCAACCAGAATAAATATAATCTAGAGCAACTAAATATAGATGTGATAAAACTAGATCTATGTAAACATACAAGTCATAAATCAGCTAGTTACTGAACTACACAAACATTATTGTTAGTACGATCTTGATGTTCTAAAATATTGTTCTTTGCTCTAAATACTCCAAAGACATTGAATGACAAAGCTCCAATTTAGTTTACAATTCGTTCATAAAACGCCAACGCGAGGTGTACAACTGTACACGCTTCAGAGAGATACTGATGCAGATCCGCATTTTACCCAAGGCCCACAAGAACCGGGGCTAAGGTAATGGCCCCATATCCCAAGGGGCCCTCACTAGCTCAGAAAAAAAATCTCTCTATTCTTAGCCATACTTGTAAATATACTAGTATAGTTACTATATACTATAATTATTACATGAAGCACCTTTTTCTGAGCTACGGGGGCCCCTTGGTGTACAAGTATTTTTTTAATTTGGCTACATTGTTTGTCTTTGGTTAATGTCTAACAAACAAACCAAATGTCAAAATTGTTTTTAATCCCCGACGTAAAAAGAGGGGTGTTATAAGTTTTGCATTACGATACAGACATTTTATGTCCGTGGCATCGAAGCTCCCAAACGGTTGAACCGATTTTGATTTAGTTTTTTTATATTTTTGATTGAAAGGTGACTGCTCGAAACTGTTTTTAGCTATGATTCAAGAGAATCTGGCTCTTTTATCGGGGGTTTAAAACAATTTACACGTGTACTGACTACATTCAGTGTTGTCATCTAAATAATTTCTATTCTCCCGTACCTTATAACAAAATACCCTGGTTTGGCTATCAGAAAACTTGTCAACACTTTCATTCAGTGTTCAATGTGAAGTGCCTATAGGCCTTGGGGTCCTTAATCCGGGCCTGGTTTGATGGTCATATATAAATCTTCATTACGAAAAGGGCCCGTATCTTGTCTACTGACCCTTTACTCTCAACTAGTTTATCGCAAGTTTCTTTTATTGACTGTAATAACTAGAATTGTGTAGCAGTATTTTGGAACGAGTGGGAGGATTTGTGGTAATAGTTTGTTCTAACTTACATTAACTTAAATTGGTTTGGTCAAGAGCCAAATTACTACGTTTCTAGTGTATTTAACTTTTTGTCTGACTTATCTCAAAACATAATATAAATTGCTATACACCTATTTATTTGCAGAAAAACTAATTAGGTACGGCAAATGTCATTAATTGTACTCTCGTACTTCGACATGTGTCCAACTTTTTGTATTTTAGGACCCTTTACATCCAAGATCAAAAGGCTATTGGACAGTTGTCTAATTTTTTATAAATATAATTAAATACTTGGTCATGTTTGTCCAACTTTTGGTATTTTAGGACCCTTTACATCCTAGACCAAAAGGCTTTTGGACAGTTGTTTTATTGTTTATAAATATAATTAAATGTAATACTATATCTACTAAAGAAATTATTTAAATCGACTAATAAAGTTCTAAAGATAAAGCTTTTAATGTTTGTGGTTGGATTAGGAAGAGATCCTCTGTCCCTCTCCCGCAAATTGAGTGTCAGTATGGAGTTTGTATAGCGTACTTATCAGTGACGTCATTTAAAAGTATAGTGCGCACTCTGTCTTGTGCTTATATTATCTTCCTTAATTTTGAATACATTTTAATTATGTTGTTTTTGTAATATGTTATAGTTATGGTCAGCTTTTTCATAAGACAAAGGCCAGTAGCCTATTGTTTATGCCGTCCGTACATTACAGACCCACAGTTTGCAATTCTACCCGAAAACAGCTCTGATTCTGTTGAAGTTATTCTCGACTTTACTTCAATATAGGTAGTAGGTACTCAAGTTTTCGTAAAAAGAAATAGAAAAGTGCCGAAATGCACAGTACTGTCAAAATACGCAATACACAAAACATTTTATACTATTTATTGAAATTATTAATTCGACCCATCATTTGAATAATAATAAACGTAAGTACCTATGAACTTTGCTAGTAGTAGGTATATCTTTTTATTGTTTCCCAGAAAGTGTGAAAAGTATAGTATTCTCCTCGGGGATAAAGGTCTCCGTCTTGAACGTGCTTGAATCCCGAGCGTAATGAAGGAGTTAAGATTAGTACCTACTCTATACTCCCCCACTACGCTCGGGAGTTAATTATAGTATATCTTTTTATTGTTTCCTAGAAAGTGTGAAAAGTAGAGTATTCTCCTCGGGGTTGAAGGTCTTTGTCTAGAGCTTGCTTGAATCCCGACCGTAATGAAGGAGACTCTACTCCCTCACTACGCTCGGGAATTAACCCTCGAATCCTTCATTACGCTCGGGATTCATTATGACGCCGGCGACTACTAAATAATCTACTGTTGTGAGATTTGTGAGTAAAACGCATCAACCAATGTCTGTATAATGTGAACAACGATAAAATTTATAGCATAAAACTGTGTAGAGTGCAGCGGTGGAATACTTTATGCTTGTCCTAGCGGACATGCAATGTTTTAGTTAATATAAATTTAAATAAACACGTAAACGTAGTGATTTAATTTAGACTTCACTACACAACAATGATGCAAGAAAATACAAACTACTCGTACATCCAAACTAGGCCAAGAGCAAGTCCAATATGCAAAATATTTGTGCAATGCCAAGCCTAAAACCCACTCTACCTTTAAAAAAATACATAAGATAATGTACCGAACCTATTAACTACATCCATTCAAATAAGTAGGTACTTAATCCATCAAAGTTTTCGAAATAAGTTCGTGACATTTGGAGTGCCTAGATCAGCTGACTGTGTAACTTCGTGCTCGACTGGCTCTCGACTCTAGCGTTTCGTAAAGTTCATTTCACTTTCGCAAATCCGGTCCAAGTTAAGACTTAAGGCCAACTTATACGTAACGGGATAATTCCTCGGACGGGACGGGGACGTGACGTGCATCGTTCACAATGGGCACGTAACGTGGTTTTAAAACATAAGTACAGTGGCGGTGATGATATTTTTCAATGGCAACGATATTTTTTCCTTCCCGTACGTCCCGTAGTGTACGTATATATTTTCTATGAAACGATGTTTCCAAAAAATGTCGTTCCGTTCCGTCCGGGGTAAAACATGTTATGTATGCATCGGCTTTATGTTTGAAGTAACTTAAACATGACATTTTATGCTATTACTTAGCTGATGCCAATGACTTCGTACGCGTAGTGTAGCGGACGCGTAGAGTAGCAAACGAAAGATTACACAGACAGATGAGCTAGATGGTGATATCGCCATCTAGCTCATCTACATTACTTGTTTATCAAGACGACTTTCAAAGAAAAAAAAACAATTCAGCAGTTGGGAGCTACGATACCACAGACAGACACACAGGTTAGACTTATAACACCCCATTTTTGAGTTGGGAGTAAAAAATATTTAAATAGCCAATTTAGGTATCTGGCAAAGAAATTGGACCTTTTCTAGGTCCAATTTCTTTGGTAACGGGTAAATAAGTCAAAGTTGTGTGAAAAAAGGCTCTGAGCTAATTGATGGTTTAATACTCAGATCCTTGGACAAATATCTTTCGTCCAAGCTCAGATCACACAAACAAGGGAGATATGCCTTAGTACCATTATCGTTCGAGTTTAAGTTTCCGTGTGCGGCAAGGTCGTTTATTGGGTGAGTTTGACTAAAGGCATCAAGCTTGATTTAGGCCAGCTTGAGTTCGCACCCGCTACGCTGCCTTACCATATCCCCTTGTTTGTCTGATCTGAGGTGTTACATCATGGTTGCCCTTTAAATAATGCTTTGAGAAACCTATGAACCTCTGAATAACATTATACATGATCGAAGCTATATGAACGATTTTGATTTCATAATAATGTTATAACTTATTCAAGACAGTGCGGAAGTAGGAAGCCAGTTTAGCGGCATCTTTTTATTACCTTTCACATTATAAAACGACAAATTGGAATAAATTATGAGCTCAAGGCAGCTCGGATACATTTCGGCAACTTGCTTCACGTTCCGAAACCTGTCTTTACCTTATTAAATTGATATAAATCAGCTGAAACCAAAGATTTCCTACCATACTACTTGGCTGAGACAATCTCAGTGAATTAAAAATAAAAGCGAGATAATCAGTAGCCAAGTTAGGGTAGAACGTTTTTCATAGTTTTCATACATAATAATAAAATAAAAAATTACAAAAACTTGCTGCCTTGTAAAGCAGTGATTGAAATTCAATAAACAATAAAATCATTTTTAGAAAAAAAAAGAACCGACTTCATGACTATGCCTATCATTTACAAACTGAAACTAAAAAGTAGAAAATAATATTTAAATTACTTCAAAGCAATGAGCATTAGAGGACAATCAACGAAATTATGAATACATATATTACCTACTTTATACTTATATATTTACAATTTATAATCAGTTATTTTTGGAGTCGGTGCCTCCAACTCAGGGAGCTAGTACCTGTAGCAAAGTTTACGTAGTATGGTATGAAATCTTTGACGTATACGTATTGGAATCGTTGGGCCTCAATGTTTTTAGTGTAAGATTCTAATTAAGGCGCTGCAAGGCTTTATTAATAAGTTCTGCATTGCAGAAGGTCAAATGCACTGGCCTGGCATGCCTAATATTGCTAGATACGACGTTAATCAACGAGTTTAATACTCAGAAGCAGTAGTAAAGATAGGCAGTTTGAAGTAGGTAGAGGTATAAATTTAGAGGTTGTCTGGGAATAGGATGGGTCGATAGCATTGAATAAGATAACGTTGCGGATAGCGTCAAATATCTACAGGCTTTATGCGAAATGATAGTTGAGAGGGTATACCAATAACTTCGAAGCAAAGGGTCAGAACCAATTTTTGCAAATTTCTTTTGGAAAACGGTCATAGAAGTTACAGACCCGAACGAAACAAAGTTTCAGAACTTGAAAAAAGTCTTCGATTGAAATATTACACAATTTAAAAAGAAATTCAGTGTTTGTCGGTATGTCCTTTGTTGGCAAGAGGTGCGTGTTGACTAGAGAGATACAGAGTGCCAACTCTCAGTAAAGGTACGAAAAACATCATACATAATAATTAATCTACCTTGTGTATTTTAGGTTTAAATAGATGCTCAACTTACTAGATAAACGTAACAGATTTTTTACGATACGAGATGGTGCACTGGTAACAAAAATATTAAACCATCATTTCACATGTACTAGAAGAGCTATCCCATTTTATTTTTTTATACTTTTTAAAGTAAGATCTGTAACTAAAACTGTAATTATGTAGTTTCATGTACTTACCTTCATAACTATATAAGTTAGAAGGTTCAAAAGAACTAAGACAAACAGATAAACGGACGGACGGACAGAACACAATTACAAGGGTTCGTTGTAGCCGCACTACGAAACTTTAAAAACTAAAAAACTTTTTTTTTTTTAATCTTTACGCCAAAATAAAAAAGATTAACATAAAGCTTTTACAACATTTGCATAGATATCTTGAAGTAATAGCCAATAGTTTTTATTTAAATTCCCAATAAGTAATTATATGCCTATAAGCCTGTATTATAAACCTAGATTATGTTTTTTATTGTTATGTTTATGTTAGATAGTTGATTGAATAAGGCGTTACTTCGCGGAAGTCCATTTTTAATTTGTTTATGTTATCCTCGTTTTGTGGTATTTTAATAAAGAGTCATTGTATTGTATTTTATTGTATTGTATATGTTTTTTATTATTATTAATTAGTTAATATGTATCTTCAGAAATTTTACAAATGTGAGAACGTGAAAGCTGTGGCGGGAACCGGTTTTTTAGAAGTCAATCCCTATTTAAACGGAGACTTCGAGCTCTACACTGTTTATTTCGAGTTGTGTATCTGTCTGTAGTTCCTCGTCTTTCGATTTGCGGGGGTGGCGTGGGCTCGGAGCCTTGCACAACTGCAACGGGCCTTACGCGGGGATGCACATGTTAGCTAAACTGTGGTAATACCGCAATAGGCAACGAAATGGACCTCTCTTTCTGATTGCTGTGATACTTATTCTAAGCAGTCTGGCTAAAAGTGCTAACAGACGTGTGGATTTGGTTGACTTCAACCGCCGTCACCAAAAGGGCAATGTTACCAGTGAAAGTATTAAACATATTTTAAGGGTGATGAGCGTAGTGCATTGCCGCGCACTCTGCAGGATTTGTACTACATTCAGGGTGGCACTGAACTATTACGGGCAAGCGTGACGCTACCCATCAGGCAAGCGACCTGCTCGTCTCGCCACTTCCTTCGCACTTCCTTTAAAAATACGCTTTTCATATCCAAAAGTAGTTAGGTAGCATTAACCTCTACTTACGAGTATAATGCACTGTGACAAGGGGTACCATATCAAAATTTAAAAAGTTCAGACCTAAAGCTAGATTTTTCAATGAAAGTCCGGACATTAATTCACTGTACCGCTGTAACACTGCGGACGTCGTTACAGTCGTAACAGAGCAGTGAAATTACATCGTCCAAGCTAAGTAAACCGGACAAAGTCCAGACAAAGGTCTAAAATCCGGACGGATGGTAACCCTAACTGCGACCATCTATCGACCTAGCGGAGTGTCTGGCAAACAAACTTTTGTACTTAAATTTTTCACATACACAGCTTTGGTCATAACACTGGCTGTTTACACTGCTTACTAGTAACTATTACGACTTCGACTGTACGTGCGTCCAAATTATTTGTCATCATCATCATCATAGCTAGCTGCTAGACATAGGCCTCCCCCATCGATCTCCAAAAGGGCTGGTTGGAAGCGGCCTGCATCCAGCGTTGATTTGCAATTATTTGTAGAAGTGGCCAAATTAGAAAGCTTACTTTTCCAGGAGGCTATCCTGTATTTAGCCGACTTCAAAAAAAGGAGGGGTTCATAATTTGGTTGTATTTTTTGATATTTTTTAACTCAGGCCTCCGTCATTTATTAGAGAGTAGTTGATTTTTAAATCTAAATAACAGGAAAATATATGTAGTCATAGACATCATTTATTTGTGGCAAAAAAATCCAATATTATTATAATGTAAAAAAAAGTACTTTGAATGTCATCCAAATCAACGAAATTGCGTATTTACTAATTTTGAAATCGTTTTTTATTGATAATTATGTTCAGAAAACACGACGGGCACCTCGACTCAACTCTGCGGATAAGTTGGACGCTCTGTGACTAGTTCTGAGAAGTCGCTGCACCTCCGTTGAGTCCAAATAAGGTGTGTGTCAATGCTTTGTGTAGAACTAATATTATGCCGTCGATCATTCACAGCATTGCAGACAATGCACATAGCAATGCGTAAACATGCAACCATTTTTCAATTAATACAGGCGCTGATTTCAGTAACGATGTATGCATCATAATTATGTAGAACTTGTATGTTACAGACGTTTTATTGTATGTTTTCTTTATTATGTTTTCTTCCTATCAGGATTTGGCGTTGCGCTACTCGTGCATCTGTTTTGCCAGAGCCAAGCATTTAAATATTTTCAAGTCTTTGTAAATATTGTTAACAAGTCAATGTCAAGCAAAGTCACGGGCAAGTCAAAGTTTTGCCCTAAAAAGGGTAGACTTAACCAAAGCTAATTTGCCATCAAAGTATTCAGAGTGATAGTGGTTAAATCTTGTTTTCATAATAGATAGTAAAAAAGGGTAATTTTTGCACACTAAGGAAAGCTTGTAATATGGCTAAAGACTGCCAAAGACTGATATACATAATTATATACATATATATTTATAAATAAATAGATATATTGATAATGATAACATATAGTAGATAATGATAACAAGAAATTTCAAAAAACTTCAGGAAGAAGATCGTTTTTCGTTATAAATAATAATAAATATAAATATTCGGGGTCATTTTTTCACACACGGTCATCTAGAGCCCAAACTAAGCAAAGCTTGTGATATGACTTCTGGGATATCTGAGGTTTTATATCAGAAACCGGGAGTAGCGAATGAAAGGTGTGCTGGCAGTTAACAGACTGTTTATTCTTTTATATGGGCGGTAGTCCCATAATATGTGGGCCTACCGCCATTATCAGAAACTACATGAAAACATCACAATCCCTTACACTTAATCTAAAGTATAGATAGTAAATAGAACTAGCTGTAATGACAATCCACAAGGAAACTTATATTATGTGGCGATACAATTATTAATATGTAGGTAAGTAATCAATATATGAACTACTTAATAAACCTACAGTATCGAGTAATTAATTAGTTAAGTACTTATCGATGGGTTACAGTACGTATGTATTAAAGTAATAGGGTACATTGTGGCTTAAAAAGTGCTTAAACATAAATAACAAGTTCATAGGTAACCTCGCTGACAGTTTCCTAGCAAACTTTGCTCCTCAAGATTTTCACAAACCGAATATGAATTTTGCACTTTTTGAACTTGGAACATCTTATTGTTCAGCGCCAAAGATATTGCAAGCAAATAATGTTTGAATAAAGACTGGCTGGTACGACGGCACATAGTCGCGCCGCCAGCTGAATAAAAAAAAAGAAATCAAATTAAAAACGCGCGAACTACAGCCCGCGTTTTCGTCAATTTTCACGGATTGTTAGAAATTCATGGTTTGTGTAACAATAAATTTTCATAATTGCGAAAATGTCTCAAATGTAAATATAAGTTTTTAGTTGTTTTATTATTAGATACTATTTAATTTCAATTTAGTTGTTACTCTATGATTTATTAAATAATAATATTACAATAAAATATGAGGCGCCTTTTATTTTCTCATAGTGGGTGATGAAAAGTAGAGTGTATCACTCGGGCGCAAAATATTTTTTTGGCTCGGGCGACCTTTTTTGAATACCTCGCTACGTTCAGGATTCTATTAAAGAATCCCTCGCCACGCTCGGAATTCTACTCTAGAATCCCTCACTTCGCTCTGAATCCAAAAATGCGCCCTCGCCGTAAAAATCTTATTTTGCTACCTTATAAATCAATAAAAATAAATAAATATTCGGGACATTTTTGCACACATGGTCATCTAAACTAAGCAAAGCTTGTGATATGGCTGCCAGAGACTGATATACGTACGTATATAGTTTTAAATACATACTTAAATAGATACTTACAACCAGATGTAGAACAAACACAAATGTTCATCACACAAATGTTTGTCCTAGATAGGAATCGAACCCACGCCCCCAAGCTCAGAAGGCAGGTTCACTACCAACTGGCTATCACATACAATACTATATGTTACAATCTACTATTGGAGAGTTTTGGCGCCAATGTGGAATAAGCATATCGCCTGATTGCATTATTTTCCTAAGCATGTGTATTTATAGTGGATTATTATTTATTAAGTGTTCGTGAATGTGCTTGAGTCAAGTGATATAATGGGGTAAAACGTATATTTTCGTGTCTATTTCAAAACTCCATAGGAGTCTCTAGTAAAGTCTCCACTATACTAATGCATGCCTATGACAGTAAAATACTGAAGACGAGGCTGTATGGTCTTAACGGTTTTAGCCTCCTCAGTAATATACAAAAGCAAACAAAAAAAATTTATGTTTATGAAAGAAGAAAAAAGGAACAAAAAAAATGTCGTGTAACCGTAGAGGGAGAGTATACTTAGCCTATGCGTGTAACTGAAGTAATTTTCTTTTTTCTTTAACTTGGCACATATGCCTGAAGATTTCTGCACTCACAAAAGTTTTTATTATTATCAATTCTTATAAAATGATAGGTTCCGCTCTAGGCAGAATTTTTAACTTATTATTTGGCTTTTCTAAATTTATCTGAAACTTTTGGACGATATCTGCTACAGGAATTCTTAACTCTCTGAATATTTAAATATCTAAACAGTGAACAAGTCCTTCAACCTCCGCTGAACGTGGCTGAACTTCCGTGACTTCCAACCGCCCTCTTCCGACCTTTGGCATTTTATGTTTCCTTTTATTCTATTCACAGTCAATTTATTAATTTGATGTTTAGAAATGCTTTGCATTTTGAGAGAAAGGTTTTATACAGCAAAGTATACATTATAGAAAATTTTCATATCACTTTTTTAAGTAACTTGTTGTTAACTTCTATTTTTGTTTTTTTAGTTTGTCCATTTTTAATGATTTATTTTTTGTTTCGTAATACCTCTCCAAGTTGGTCCTATTCAAATATGTTGTCATATATAATTCAAATATCATAAAAACTACGATGAGTACTTATAATAGTTTTTTAAAGTAAATCTTTAGTGGATTCATAACATAAATTTAAAGTAAACGGCTCGCGTGGATTTGCGCGTCTCGCGTAACCTCTATATTTTTGCTAAGCCAAATGCGACCCTATTTGATATAAATAAGCCTAATGATAGACTGGTCTTCATGCACGCATCTCACTATATAGAACACCTAAATATCGTACCTAGCATGCATCTAGCAAGTTTCTTAGATATATCACAACACACTTTACAATTTATGTTTTACAATAAATTATGCATTTGCTCGGGAAATTGCGTGACATCTTCTCGTCCAAGATACCACAGTCCCTAAAGACAAGGGTCTTTGACCAGTGTGTTTTGCCAGTGATGACATATGGTACTGAGACGTGGTCCTTAACTGAAACGTGGATATTCGCAAAGAACCAGAGTCATCGACATAGCTGTTAAAGTTTGCAAGTTGAAGTGGCAATGGGCAGGCTACATCACTCGAAGAACCGATAACCGATGGGGAAGAAAGGTTCTTGAGTGGAGACCACGAACCGGAAGACGCAGTGTAGTTAGGCCTCCTACTAGATGGACCGACGACATTCTTAAAGTCGCTGGCATCCAGTGGATGCAAAAGGCAGACTGTCGTTCAGTGTGGAGGTTAAAGGGGGAGGCCATGTTCAGCAGTGGACGTCTTCTGGCTGATGATGATGATGCATTTGCTTATGTTTACAACCAAAGATCATTGTTTACAACGGATCATTGTTTGTTTTTATCCATGTTTAGTGTGGAGTTCTATATTGGTATATATTTAATAGCCATAACATAAAGATAATTCTTAGAAAAAAAAAGAACCGACTTCATGACTATACCTTCATTTACAAACTGAAACTAAAAAGTAGAAAATAATATTTAAATAACTTCAAAGCAATGAGCATTAAAGGACAATCAACGAAACTATTAATACATATATTACCTACTATATACATATTTACAATTTATAATCAGTTATTTTTGAGTCGGTGCCAGCCAAAGCAAAAATAACCTTAATAGACACCTACTTGATTATGTAGATTTTTCAAAAAGCACTGAATCAATGTCGATAAAAAAAATATGGGACCACCTATGAGATATGACCTACCAACCAAAAAAAGAATCCTCAAAAACAATTCTAAATTGGCGGGTAATCGCGTAACAAACATACAAAAAAAAAACATACAGTCGAATTGATAACCTCCTCTCGAAGTCGGTTAAAAAGAACACTATGGCATGAAGTTAGAAATGCAGCAAGTCCTCCTTGTTTCCTGAGAACTACAATCTAGGTATCTTTAAGGGTAGAGTGAATAGATTTTTTCTAAATCAACGTGTTCAATCCTTGGCCACACCGTTGCTTATCATCAGGCGAGTTGGTGGCCAAACGTAATTAATTTAAAAAAAAAAGACAAAAGCTGATTATAAAACTATGACATGAATCAGAACGATTGGTACGCAATAGAAACATGATTTGCAATGCATGAGTGGTCGCCCACGACGCGTGATGGCCACGGTCAATTGGACCAGGCCAGGTAACTCTAGGCATATTCAGAACTGCGTTTGCAATAGATACTCGGTTGTGAGTTTTTTTTTAAATTATTATAATTATATTAATTTACATTGCCACATAATGCGTCAAGTAACATTTTGAACAAAATGTACTAAATACATGTACATAGGTGATCAAAGTGGACCTACACATCTTAGGTCTGGTTGGTTGTCTGGTAGGTAGGTCTGGTTTATTCCACTTTGATCACCTGGGTGATGTTACCTGGGTGATATAAGTAGACTCTTTGGTTGGTGGTGGTTTGTTTTAGAGCATCTTAGGTTCTGTTTAATAAGGTGTTGCAAACAGTAAAAGCTTTACTTATTATACTTATATTAGGAATTTAGTAAAAAAAATAATCATGTTTGATAAAATTATTCTTCTAAAAACTCCTCTAGTGTGTTTTTTTTTTAATCAAAAATAATTTCAGTTTATTTTGGAATTTTCCGTCATTTGTCTCGTCTCTTATTTCTTTCGGTAGATGGTGGAATATTTTGTACATCCCTTACCTACTCAGGACCTTTTCAGACTATTTCTAGTTTTGGTTATTCAACTGAACGAGGCGAGTTGGAGGCGAAAATGTCGCTCACTTGACGGTAAGTCGCACGCTTACCCATACATTTCAGCATTACAGTGCCATTTAGAATTTACTACTGTTTTTGCTTTTTTAGTTCAAAATCGAACTCGACATAATACACTGCGCTTGTCACACTGAATTATGAGATGTCATATCTATTTATGCCCAGTAATTTCACTGGAAACGTTACCCTTCAATCCGAAACAGTAATGTTTGCTCACTACTGCTTGGCGGTTGAATAACTGGCAAAGATGTGGTTATTACACTGGCGCACTCTGCTAAAAAACCCTAAACATAAAACAGCTGGCACCAATAGAACAACCGGGAAATATTTTCCCTACTTGTTCTATTGGTAGAAGAGTAGAACAAAAGGCAACAACCCTACCACTACAGTATGGCTACACTGTACGACTCAACAAGTCCATCAGCCTGACTGACATTTACAAGTTGGAAATTATTCGGATTTTTGGTATCTTTATCACAATGCTAGCCTAGAACTAGTTCTACCGAAAGTGTTTCTACACAAAGGACATATTTAAGGGGATACTATTGTATACTCATTATTATAAATAACTTTTAGGGAACATCTATTAAACCGTAAAAAATCCAGATGTTCCACAAAATATATGGAACAGCTTTATTTCACGCTTCAGGGTTGGTCCCATTGTAAAACTTGTTTATGATTATGCAACTAAAATTTGTTTATGATGTACAATGATATCATCGAATATGTCCGTCGTCTGAAAGAAGATATATCGTAAAAACATTTCACATAGAATTTGCTCTTTTAAGTAGGATTTGAGATTGCATTGATGATGTTTCCTTATGATGATTTACTCAGGGATTACTTTTTCATTTTCCGTCCCAACTAAGCAAAACAATATTACATCCAAACTGAGTTGGAAAAGTAGATCATAGCTAAATAGACGAGAAATATATCTGGTGACGTATATCTAGGAAGAATATGAGTCGTCTATAAAAGAACTACCGTTGCTCGACTTCATCACGTCATCGATCCAAAAGAGGTAAGGAGTAGTTAGGTTCCTACTGTGACGAGAGCCACGTATTCTAACCATATTTAAAAATATGCAACAGGAAAATGTATATACCTACATGCCTACTTTAACATGAATGAAGTAAGCGTGGGTGCTCTCATGGTCACACGCAAGACCGTTTGCAAAGTAGGTTGCAGATGAGTTCACTCCACACTCTCACCTACTTAAGTGGCCACTTTGCATAGATAAGGTGGGGTGTTCTTTGAAGACACTGATATACATTTGTGTTTCCTAAGAACAGAAAAGTTACACAGACTCTACCAGAGTGTATTAATGGATGCGACGCGTGACCGAAATTCCTGGCTGAACGTTAAGCATTGCCATTCAGCGCGGAAATGCTGAATATGCTAGGTACGTCGCTAACTAATAGTGGGCATTTGGATTGGGTTGTCTCTAGACCTTCAAAGTTCTATGGATAATTCAACTGTTTTTTGTATACGGCTAAATAGTTTAAGTATTTAGTGTTAGCTTGTATTTTATCTAGTAGTAGAGTATGATATGAATCATAGTCTGAATTTTTAATCATGAAGTAAATCATGAAACAGTGAAATTCAATACTCACCGGTGCCATTTGTATAACGAAAATTATCTATACTCACAAACTAGCATATCGTTGTTCCTAAATTTCTAGTATGACAGTTAGGAACTACGCCCTGAATTAGGATTGATATAAGCTTACGTATCCACAAATGCACATAGTATTACCGGATGCAACAGGAAGACAATTTCCATATCATGAATGGGTCCCACGAGGCGGTCAGCGCGGTCCCACACCGCATACTCAATGAACTCTCACCGTGTTGCTATTCGCCATGGGAGCCGTTACTGCACGTGATGGCACCGCCTTTGTTCTCTTCCCAGCAAGGGCAATATGACCTGCTGGCACTTTCTAAGCATTTTTGACATATTGAGGTGTCTCCGACAAACGATATGTAAACATAATGGATTATTTATTGGTCTCTATTTATAAGTGTATTTTAATAGAATAGATTTGTTAGGTATGTGTCTTCTCTTAACAGTTAGTTACGACTTTTAAAGGTGACAGTCCATTAATAGGATCCCGATGATATACTTATCCTTATGGTCCTACCGGTGGAAGCATAAGGACATATTAGTCCTCGTGCTCTTACTAGTAGGAGTACCCAGTAAGAGCAAGCGGCACCGCTCGCTTCTTTTAAATTCGTGATGATTTGAAGGGCTCATCACAACATTCAAATATTCTGCTATGATTTAAATGTTATTTTTTTTTAATGATTATCATCATAAAATTGTCATTTAAATTAATGTCATTTACTAATTAGGTCACACGAATTGTGTGTAGTCTGCACTTCGTAATAGCTAGACGGATTTGGATGAAATTTGGTAAGGAGCTTATACCCTGGAATTACATACCTAAATGACTCATTTTCATCTCGAAATAAATACATTTCCTGTAGAATAGCGGGAAATACACGGGGCATAATTTAAAGAAGGTATTATGCAGTATTATAATCTTGCAGCTTACAGTGTTCTAGTCTAGGGTTATAATAGGTTATTACTAGGCAAATGTAAAAATAAATAAATATTTGGGTCATTTTTACACACACGGTCATCTGACCCCAAACTAAGCAAAGCTTGTGATATGGCTGCCAGAGAATGAATGTGATCCATCTTCGACCGCATCATCGCTTTCAATTAGGTGAGATTGCGATCAAACGATATACAGGGCAGATCAAAAATAGTGATGACCCAGCGATTCTGCATATTCCATGCCCGAGCAAAGCCGTTCGATTTCGATTTCAATTCTGAAACGTTCCCGCATCGAATCGAATCATTCCGTTCCAATATCTTCGGAATCCGTTCGTGAAGGTCGCCAACAGCGTTATTAAAACCGATTTGTGATTTCAAAACATCTGGAGAGCGGTTTATTTTTTATCTGTGAGTGAGCGCTGCGCGGTTTTCACGCCCGCGACCGCGTGGGTTCATGACCACGGACTGTTGCCGAAACAGCTTTCGTTATTGCCAAAATAAACGTATATTAAATTTTATTGTTAACGAGCCCGCTTCTCCAGTGGGTACTGTGAGTAAGCGGCTGGATTGTAGTTTTTAAGTATCAGCGGATTGTTCGGGATTTACCACGGAAGCTCCTCAGGAAAAATATTTGTGACACAGAGTAAATTTTTCAATAAAAATTTCTAGTTAACACATCGCGCGTTTATATGGCAAGAAATGTCATGTAAGTTAGAGAATAAAGGCCCTGAATATTAAATAGGTAAAGAGATAGTAATAATTTATAGTTTGGGTAGACAGTTCAATTTAGGTTTAATTCAGTTAGGTATTTATTTAGTAAACAAATTGCTGTTGAATTTAACATTTGGGCTATTTTTAACCGACTTCCAAAAAGAGGCGGTTTAATTCGACTGTATGTTTTTTTTTTTTGTATGTATGTTACGCGATTACTCCGCCAATTTAGAATTGTTTTTGATGATTCTTTTTTTGGTTGGTAGGTCATATCTCATAGGTGGTCCCATATTTTTTTTATCGACATAGATGCAGTGCTTTTTGAAAAATCTACAAAAATATCTACGAATTCAATGTACATTTACACAATTTACATTTTTTTTACAGAACTTGTAAATTACAGCGTATTAACCTAACAAATAATAATAAAGTCAATAAGTAAAAACTAAAAGTGGCCCTACAACAAACGTATTTTTTACGTATTTTTGTAATTGGTCTAATGTAAAAACGGCAATATGTAGGTACAAGCGTCAAACTTGGCATGATTATAGTATACACTCTAAAGTATAACAGTAGGTAATAAATAATGGCAAAGTGTGAGTCAGTGACCGCGGTCGGTACTTGGATGGGTCCGGGTGATGGCGCCTGGGGCCTTACGGAAAACTGCTATTACAGGCACCTAATCCGCTCAGTTGGAAAATCACGCGACCGCAAACCCTATCTGGGCACGATAAGGTTTGCGGTCGCGTGATTTTCCAACTGAGCGGATTACGTGCCTGTAATAGCAGTTGTCCGTAAAGCCCCTGGATGTGATGTCTTTTTGCACTTTTTTTATTTTGTGGTGATACGGAACGTACGCGAGCGCGCTTAGTACGCGAGCCCGACGCGCGCTTTTTTATCTCTGTGGAATAATACCACTAAAAATTTAAAAATTAAGATAATTTTTAGAAAAAAAAAAGAACCGACTTCATGACTATGCCTATCATTTACAAACTAAAACTAAAAAGTAGAAAATAATATTTAAATATCTTCAAAGCAATGAGCATTAGAGGACAATCAACGAAATTATGAATACATATATTACCTACTTATATATTTACAATTTATAATCAGTTATTTTTGGAGTCGGTGCCAGCCAAAGCAAAAATAACCTTAATAGATACCTACTTGATTAATCTATTAATATTTATGATATGAATGCGAAATAGAGATAAATATATACGGCGGGTAAAAACTGGATGCAAGGAACTGCCGACCGAGCTCAGTGGCGTGCATTGGGAGAGGCCTATGTCCAGCAGTGGACAATTAGAGGCTGATGATGATAAATATATAAGAAATCGAACGAAGGCTAATAATTGAAAAGAAGCGCATCAAAATTTATATGCATTTAGACACAACCGTCAACGTGAATTCCGTATATCAGCTGTAAGACTACAGGTGCCAAAAATTAAACTTCAAGGCAGTACAGTGCAAAAAACATAATATCCAAATAGACTGTAGAAAAGTGTTTTCCTACAAAGGCAGGACAGGATTAACCTGTCTTTCTTTGCTGGCACCGACTCCAACAATAACTGATTATAAATTGTAAATATATAAGTAGGTAATATATGTATTCATAATTTCGTTGATTGTCCTCTAATGCTCATTGCTTTGAAATTATTTAAATATTATTTTCTACTTTTTAGTTTCAGTTTGTAAATGATAGGCATAGTCATGAAGTCGGTTCTTTTTTTTTCTAAAAATTATATTTAGTTCATCTTGTAGTTGTATGATATAATTATGATTTGTATGACCTTCTTGTGTAAATAAACTATTCATTCCATTGAACATTTAAATGTGTCACACCTGTCTTCCATTTTTTTAAAGGTAGCGAGATGTGCAAACTTTGATTGATCAAAATGGCGTCTTTCACTAGAGTAGAGATGAGATGTTAATTGTTTTTTACAGCTTGACAGGTGTGCAAACATTACTGACTTGCCGCAAGAAGATTCCAGATTTTGTTATTTTGTAGCCAGTCAGCTTTGGGCGTCCATAGAATTATACTAGGATTACTATGACTTACTATTAGGAGGCACCTTTTACACGAGCACTTCACATTCTTAACATCATTATCGTTGAAATGAGAAGTAAATAGAAACGAAATGAGAAGGAAAATCTGTCGCCAGGCATTATGACAGAACCTTGATTGAGCAATCGAACATTCTTATTTATGTTAACGCGTCGAGCTACGCATCCAAAGAACTTGGTCCTTACCTTTTTGGGTTGGGTCTCAAAGTTCTTTGTCCGCATCACAGTTGCTAACTGATTTCGAATGACTGACATTTCGTTTATATGGGTGCAATTGGCTACAACAAATTTCTTACAAAAATGCCTTGGCAGCCTTTCTAAATTAAACAAAAAAAAAAAACTTTTCTGTGGTTGAAATAGACCTACCTATTTAGTTGTGCTCTAAGTGAATTTACGATGAAAGCTATAAAGGTTTTATGCTATGTGATAAGATAAATTAGTGTTATTGTTGTCACACTGTCGTCGTTGTTACATTGCACTGCCTGAATGGATGTTCCCCGATAGATATAATCTGGGTGTCTTCAAATCGCAAGTGAATCGGTTTCTTCTAAGCAAGCGTGCTCCATCGTAGACCGCATCTTCGCCTGTTGGCAAAGGCGCGAGGTGGCGGTTAAACTCAAGCCTATTAGGTATACAAGGCTACAATACCGCATTAGGCAATAAACCTGTAATGATAGTTGTAAATTGGCAAATAAAATAAATCAACTTTAAATGGCCAGAATATTAGAAACATGTCACTGACGTAGTCTATTTGTCTGCAGACAACTGTCATAGTAAAAATATATTTTTACTATGCAACTGTACTACATTTTAGTAGACCGTTTTAGTAGTAGTTAGTTCTGTTAGTTGAACGTGTGAATTTGCATCATTTTAGCCTAGTAGGTAGGTATAAAAGTACGTACTATGAGGTATCCATTTATATCATTGTTTGTATACACACGCTGCGCGTACGTCATATCCCGCTATATCAGCAGAACTGCATTATTTCTCTCAGCGGCATATTTTCGCACGCTCTACATATCGACTTACATGGAAAGCAGTCCACAATAGCAAAAAAATATTAAAATATTAGTCCTTAACACAAAGGCGTACGGTCCAAAGTTGTTGTAGGGTTTCCAGATAGCATTCATAAGTCCGTGAATGAAGTGCAAGTGGAATTCTGTTTAGAAATTATGTATTGTCGTACTTTTATCTACATACTATATTACAAATCTTAAAGAAAAGAAAAGAGAGAGAGAGAGATAGTTTGACTTTCGTTTCGTGAAAGAAAGATGTAATATTTTAGACGGAAAATCACGCGAACGTGAACCTTGACGTGCCGAGATGTGGTTTGCGGTTGCGCAATTTTTCGTCATCACCTAAATTGAATTGCTTATCCCTTATCCCTTAGCTTTGCTTAGCTTGCTTTGCTTTGCTTTGCTTGCTAAGAGGAAAAGTCACAACGAAAGTAACTACATAAATACAAGAACAAATTTGAATCATTGATACATAGAACAAGAATCGGGAAGTAACTAAATGAAGCCATTTTCTTATATTACGATAAAGGACCTCACGGCATCCCGTCGCGATTGCGTCTGTCGAAAAATGTTTAAACAGCTGTATTTACTAAATGTAGACGCAGAAATTGTTCCCAGATGGTATCGCTTGATGTTTCAAAAGTGTTTCGTTTTAAGAAATTAGGAGAGAGAATTTTCTGACGTAATATTTTATCTCTCACAACTTTTTCTTATAATATCATTATAATTAATCTTAACTATTGTAGCTTTCTTTCTAACAGCTAATCTTACATCTTAAATTAAATTGTATACTTGCGAAGAGATGGATTGTTTCGCGTTTTCATTTTAAAGTAACCTTTGTACATCGAGATATCTATATCTCTATGCACTAGCTTTGTACAATTTTTTGTGGTTTATATTAGTCTTGTACTTACCCCATATGCATACGCTCATATTATGTAAGTAGTGTTAATAGTATGAAATCTTTGCCATTGCTATTCTTAAACAAAAAATACCCAGATGAAAAAGTCATACAACGTTAGTGTACCAGAGTACCAAAAGTTGAAAGAATGCACACTTTTTTGTCATCCTACCAATTTTACATATTATTATAGAAAGTTATCAAAGACAACTTTTTTATTATTTTTTTTTAGTTTCATGTGTTTTTCCTAGGTGACATTGTGTAAAACAAAACACAAACATTAAGTAAACTAGTAGTAACACAAAGAAAGAGTTGCTTTTAAGTTTTTGTTATTTTGTTACATACCTACTCCAAAGTTATGCGAAAATAAGGAATTGTGTTAGGTAAGGGGGTACCTACCAGCGTTGCCAGACGTCCTGAGTTCGGCGGGACGTCCCGATTTTTATATCAAAATTAAATGTCCCGCGCGGGACAGGCTCAGTCCCGCTTTTCGGGGATAACTCGATATTCAGAAGATGAATAAGACTCAACTATTTAACGATAGGGTAAATCTGATTTAAAATATCATATTTTTACTAAGAAAAATTTTCTATGGCTGTTTTTGCTATCTATTGTCACGTACAAACATAATTTGAACTCAAATAAAAAAAGATAAATATTTAAATCTTCTGATTAAATACGTTTTTTTACTATGTCCCGCTTTCAACGGCAGAATCCCGCTTTTTTCACTCAAATAGTTCCAAAATCCCGAATTGGCAATAAAAAAATTTGGCAACGCTGCCCTTAACTGTCTAACTCTAATCTAATTATCTCTTTAGTCAGATGTAGTGTTTGCGAAACTAAATCTAATATTTGAATTGTTTGTTTACCTACCATTAATTTTCAACAGACGGCTTAAAAACGGATGTCAATATTTTATCAGTGATTTCTCGTCATGCAAAAAAGCAAAACAAAAAAAATCCTCTGCATAGCTGCTTAAATTAACAAAAAATCATAATAGGTATTATCTGATAACATCAAAAAAGGGAAACCTTAGAGTAAAAAAATAACATTTATTACACCGTTCTAAAAGTAATTTTAAGAAATCATAATATTTAGCATGTGTAATAACTTTGCAGATTTGATAACATTGTGAAACCCACATGTGAAACTGAATTATGCGACTCAGGCAAATAAGAAATTAAATCTGCCAATACTTGTCTTACAATAGTTCTGGGCCCGATTCTACTAAACGAATAGTTCCTAAGTTGAAATTGTTTCAATTTGTTTTTTTTTATATTTGCCTCAAAATTGACCTTTTTTATTATAGGTATACTAAGTTATAATATTACGTGGTGGTATTATTCTAGTATGAAAAACTGGGCCCCGATTCTACTAAACAAATTGTTTTTAAATTGTTATTTGTCATCAGTTAAATTGACTGACAAAATTGACAGTTTTTTTTTTTATACTATGTTATAACATTAGGTGGAGGCATTTTTCTAGTATAAAAAATATTTTAAACTGTCAATTTTGAGGCAATTATTTACAAATTAAAATTGAAACAATTACAATTTAAAAACAATTTATTTAGTAGAATCTGGGGGCTTGGATGATTTAAGAAAAGTCACAATAGTTTGGTTGAGTGTAGTATGTATACTGCTGCAATTTTTAGAACCTCAAACAATTGATGTGAAATTTGGCATAGTTATGTAAGTTCGGTGACAATGCAATGTTATAGTACCATCGAGCTGGTCTGATGATGGAGACAGAAGGTGGCCATAGGAGCTCCTAAACGAAACGACGTCGACTGTCGAGTTTGGGTTCATTGGATTTGTCTTCCCAAGCACTTTGGTCCTATAATTCCCAGATGATAAATTCAATATGGGTCATGATATGGGTATCAAATGAAAGTGTTTGCTGACAATACAATAAAGCTTGTTTTTAAAAAGTATTTTTAAAATTAATATAGATTATTTACTTATTCATTTACTTTCACGTAAATTCTAAATATTACAGGCAAGTAACTTGATTATGATATTCATGATTGATTGCATAGCTTGTAGGTACTGATATCCGGCCTGATACTTACTTAGGTAGATAGATGTACTTAGGTATACACCTAAGTACATGCCGCATGAATTGGACATCCGCCTCATCTCAATTACTACAACTATGCAAACTGCTAAATAGGGCTATGGGACAGGTGGTTTTTTAATATATAGAATAGGTTTACGTTTGGCCAGCAACTCGCCTGATGGAAAGCAATGTCGCTTGTGGCCGAAGATGGAGCACGTATACCGTACGTAGACGGTGATCATTTACTATCAGGCGGTCCTTTCGCTTGTTTGCTAATGGCATGAAAAAACTTAACAAATGTTTAATAAGGATATCAAACAACAGAATGACCTAAACAAGCTACGAAGTAAAGTAAAGTAATACTTCACGGACATCACAGAATCCGTGTCGAATTTCTGTGAAAATAAAGTGGCTCTTTGTTCACGAAACTGCCTACAAAATACTTAGCTATCGCCGATACTTACCTACCGACTTCGCCATACCTCTTCATAAGTCCAAAATTGTAGACTCTCCTATTTGTTCTTGTTGTTTGGTAAATCTTTTTTTTTTTGCCCGATTTTAATCATCCTTTTATCCTACCATTCATCACCATCATCATCATCATCAGCCAATACTAGTCCACTGCTGAACATAGGCTTCTCCCAAAGCACGCCACTCAGCCCGATTTTGCCTGCCGTCTTACGTATCACAAAACAGCACTTGAGGGTGACGTGAGGATTCAAGGTACTTTTATTTAAGTGTATGAATATGAGGGTCAGACTCTACTATTACTAAATGCAAAGTTCCATTTCCGTTTAGATATTTTATCACTAATCTCATAGCCGATTTTTTTAAATTAGCTAATTTCGTTCAATCCAAATAATATATATCCATCTCAATTTTTGTTTTTAACTTTAACAAAAACTAACTAATAAACAATTTAAACATTATATTTAAAAACTCATATTTTGTTCGCTGCAAGGACATGAGATACATTTCTATTTGTACGGCTCTGTATGCTACTTTGTATGTATAATGTGAACCTACCATGTTCTGACAAACATCGATATTATATGTACCTACTTGCAGACAAATAAATAATTTGAATGGATTTGATTTTCTTTTATTAGTGCCATCAACCAGGATTATTTCCAGGGTTGCCACCCATCCTGATACTGCCAGGGCAGTCCCGATTTTGATGACAATTAATGTCCCGCGTCTCGATAAGCTATCATTTTGTTCCGAATTTTTATAACATGCGACGATCGCTCAATTCGCTCAGAATCACAGCACAATGACGACACGTCGCAAAAAAAATACGCGTTGACTCTACGCGTTGACTAGACTGTTATTAATTGATTACGTAAGGAGGATTATGGCCTTTTTGATCTCCCTCCCCCATGCCCCTTGTCAACGATTTAAAATAGGTGGTAACCTTGATTATTTCCCTCTTCCTCTCACTATTAATGGCTAAATTGTCCCAACATTCAAAGGGGCAGTATCCAAGTAAAAAAAAGTTTTAGTCTAAATTCTTCTAATGCCTACAAAAAGTTGCGCTCGCTATTCAAACTGCGTAGACTGCGAGCTACTTATCAGAAATGTGCGCCATTCCATCAAATATCCTTCTAATGACATAAATCATAATTTTAGCATATTTTTCACGATCACCTTGAATTGTTGTTGCGACCTTGCCACTATTGCAGGATCTAGAATACTCGTTTTTAGTAATTATTAGTTAAACTATGGCACCTATTCGTATACCTACCGTACGTAATAACCTACGTAAATTAGCACTTACCGTAGCAACGCGAATCGTTTATTTTACACTGATTCTGTTCTCTCTGTGATCTCCAGACATCGCGTCATTTTCACACTCTTCAAACAAACTGAATAATCCATTTTCAGGATCAACTCGTCCCACATTGATAAAACTTAGTAAGTATATTTATATATAAATTAATTAATTTAGTAATAATTAATTAATTAAATTAATAATTAATTTAAATTAAAACTTGATGGTAATTAATTTATATTTAAATTAGTAGTACAACAATAATTCCATAATGATTTAGTTATTGAAAAACCCCACTAAAATGTTTTTCAACAAATTCCTACATGAAATTCATATTTGATAAATAAGTACATGTATACTAGGTTTCATCCAAATCTAACTAGTAGATTCCGAAAAAATCCTAATACCTACTTTATAACCCTAATACCTACTTTATAATAATTTGACTCATATAATTTGTCTCTTGCTGCGTGAAGCCAAGAGTGTGAATTACGAAAAATAAAACAAGAAGAAAAAACGTATGTAACGTAAAGGATACTATTGACTACATGACGAAAACCTAAGCTCCTCCCCTGTGACCAAGCGTGGTATTTTGAAGATTGTTTTTTGTTTGTATTTTGATTTAGAGGTGGCCTCCACCCCTAAACGGGTCACGTAGTATGGGTACGTTCCCTTAGTGTTAGGTACTGTCTGCCTCATGACCAGTTATTTTAGCTCAATATTAGCACTTCTGACGAGATCGATCCGTTTACACACAGGCTGGGTCGGACCCGGTAGTAAACAAGAACATGTCATGTCATTTCGTCATTTCGAACATTTCGTAACATCGGCGTCAGCACACAATAACATTTGTTTAGTGGATCATTATGGGTGCTACATACAATACCTAGGCATTGTATATTTGTATTGTATACTGGGTTACACGGAAAGGGTGTACTAAGCTGAAAAGGGTCCATAGTATCCATTATGAACAACTTTTACTATGGAACCAACCCTGAAATTGCGAAAAATATATCAGCTGTTCCTTAGAAGACGTACCAGCACAAAATGTACCAGTTGCGTCCACGCGGGTAATACCGCGGGACGCAGCTGGTTGTGTTATATAAATCCGTAACACATACACATAGATATAATATACAAAAAACTTAGATATTTCCCATCCCAAGCTCGTTACATCTAACATTCCAAGAAATTGGAAACAATTAGAAGTTCCAAGATTGAATTGATTGATTGATTAACTCTTTATTGTTCACACCATAAAATTTTATACAGAGTACAAAAACACTTGAAAACTAGTGTAACATCTGGCGGCCTTATTGCTAAAAGCGATCTCTTCCAAGCAACCTTAAGATGGAAAGGATTGATAAGACGGTGTGCAATAGAGGATAGATTATTACATTTTTACTTAAATGAAGTGGTGACTTACTGAATTGATTGACAGGGTAGCGTTTGAGTACAGCTCAGTAAGCCATTTCAATTCACTATAAAACATCCGAGTAAACACGGTTTGATCATCTTGATCAGTGTCCAACATGTTTGCTTTAACGAGGTATTTCGATGATGCGACTAATTAAAACGTACTTTGTTAGACCTTCGTGAGAATTAACTACCTACCTGATTATAAATAGTATTCATTCCGGTTTTTTGTTTGCATCAAGGTTAATCAGGACAAAATAAAGTTTTAATTACAACGATGAGTATACATAAATGGGTTTGGCAGAATATGTGATCACGAAATGTTTATAAAGTAAGTAAGTAAGAATAAGTCTTCAAGAGGTTTAAAAAAACAAAAAAACTAAAAAAGCTTTTTCTGAAACTTTGGAGACATCATTTTGTACTAAGGCGTAATATCTCCCTTGTTTGTATTCCCTTCTTTTAATAAAAAGAACGGCAAACAAGCATGTGGTCCGCCTAATAGTAAGCAGAAACCGCCGCCTATGGACACCTGCAGCACTAGCGGTGTTAACGCTGCTTTGCCAGCCCGGAGAGGCTTCATGTTGAAGCTCGGCGGGAAGAACTTTAGGGGAGAGGAGGACATTCCACAACTTGCAGGTCCACGGAATAAAAGAACCAAAAAAGCGGACCGTGTGGGATTTACATTTGTTTGGTCTGAGGGTAATACAGATGCACAGAATATACTGGTCCCTTACACCAAACAAGTTCCGTCGTGGCTAAAAAGCTTTCGTGGAGCCAACTTCAAGCAAGTTTACTAATTACTTGGCAGTATAAACATGACTTTACAATCGTTATCGTAATTGTTATCAGCGTCTTTGACGTAACGTTACGTAACAGAGGTCCAACTCGGCTCACGTGTGAAAGTGAAAGCGCAGTTTGCCGGTTTTATCGTATCGCTCAATTTAATTTGACTAAACATTTAATATGTTGTTAGCTGTTTTTGCATAACTGGTTGCTGATTGGGTAAAGATTGGGTAGCTGTTTTCGCTGACTGGCTAATAATAATTGATTAATATACTCACCTCAGCTTTATTCTTCATTTGTTTACTGGATAATGGAAATGATATTGGGCATATGTTTTAAATGTTTATCGGGACTTATCACGTATTATTTAATTTAGGTAAAAAACCGTGGTCTGCTCGTGACCACGGCCATTGTAACATGGTCGAAACGTCGAGCGAAAGGTACATATTTTTTACCTAAATTAAATAATACGTGATAAGTCCCGATAAACATTTAAAACATGTGTTCAAATCGCGAAAGTTTAAAAATTACGATATTGGGCATTACCACAGAAAAGAGAAGTACCTAAATAGAATGGAAATGAGAAGGAAAATCTGTTACCAGGCTTTATAAGTGAACCTTGATTGAACATTCTTATTTAGATCAACGCGTCGAACTCTGCGTCACAGTTGGAAACTGATTTCGAATGACTGACGTTTCTTTTATATGGGTGCAACTGGCTACAATCTTACAAAAACGCCTTGACAACAAAAAAAAAAAAATTTCTGTGGGCATTACCCTTTTGACCGATCGAAGAGGTTTCAGGTTATAATAGGACGTGTCAGCATTTCTATGTGTATGTTTGTACCTGTATTTTATTCGACATGAACTAGCGGATTGACAACATTCTGTAGACAAGTAGGTACCTATTTCATTTCAATGCAATTTTTATGTTCGAGTATATGCATAATCGGTTCAGGAAATGCAGAGATATGGGGATTGCAAACTACTAAGTAGTTAATCATATTCATACTGCACTCAATTTTATTTAATAGATTCATCGGCCAACGAGTTCGAAGCACAAGTTGATTGAATCATTACTTGGCCGAATCATTAGGTACTTTCATCTTGAAAACTATTTTTTGACGAATCTCTAGCGTATAGCTGGGCAGCGTTCGGTAAACTTCGCATTGTCTTCTTGTCCAAAATATTGTCTTGGACCAGTGTGTGTTGCCAGTAGTGACATACGGCACTGAAACGTGGTTTCTCACTATGGGCCTAATAAGCAAGCTCAAAGTCGCACAACAAGCTATGGAGAGGGCTATGCTCGGGGTTTCTCTACGAGATCGAATCAGAAATGAGGAGATCCGTAGACGAACGAAAGTTACCGATATAGCCCACCGGATTAGCAAGTTGAAGTGCAGGGCACATAGCATGCAGAACAGACGGCCGATGGAACCAACATATTCTTAAATGGAGACCACGAACCGGTAAGCGCAGCGTAGGACGTCCACCCACAAGATGGACAGACGACCTAAAAATGACCGCAGGAAAACGCTGGATGCAGGCCGCTTCAAACCGGCCCTTTTGGAGATTGAGGAGGTCTGTGCCCATTGCCCAGCAGTGGACGTCCTATGGCCGAAATGATGAAGAAGATGAACTACAATAAGGCATTTGGGATCTTTTTTTAGGGTTCCGTACCTCAAAAGGAAAAAACGGAACCCTTATAGGATCACTTCGTTGTCCGTCTGTCTGTCCGTCTGTCAAGACCTTTTTTCTCAAGAACGCGTAAAGGTATCAAGTTGAAATTTATACTTAATACTTGGGTCTACGGTTTCTTTCGGCTGTAAAAAAATAAAAGTTGTAAGTCAACGCAATCAAAAGATATGAACGTTTATGTCGCATATTTTGCGATTTCACAGGGAAATCAAAACCTATAGGGTACTTCCCGTTGACCTAGAATCATGAAATTTGGCAAAAAGCAAGGTCTCATAGCACATATATAGGAATAAATCTGAAAGTTACTTTGAAGTTATATCATTCAAAAATAATTATTTTGCTATTTACAAACTTACATTTTGTAGTTGGAATGTGTGGAAGAGCCTTATAGTCAACTACAAAGTTAAGTTTGCCTTACAATATTTCAACTTCTTTTTTTTGACTTGTGCTCTTAGGGTTCTGTTCAACGGAACCCTCAGAGCACGAGTCATACTCGTACTTGTCCGGTTTTTTTTACTACTTACCTAACCTGAAACAACCTGAGTACCATGCAGTTTTTTTTTTAAACTAAAATAACCGCCTATGAAAACAAGGAAAAATCTTTATTGAAAACATAAACGTCAAAATAGATATAATTAATTATGTTCAAAGAAACGACGTAGATAGCACTACGTAAATATACACTTGTATAGTAGGTAAGTTTAGGTACATAATTGAATAAAATGACCGCAACTTAAGGTTGCTATTTCTCAGAAGGGCTATTAGAAGTTTCAAATAAGCTTTAATGTTTCAAATTACGGTAATCATTAAAACTTAATCACCATTTTGTAACATGAAAACTTAATAAAATTAATGCTGGAAATTTCACGTGTTTTACGTAGGTACTTACGTAAAAATTGTGTTGTATCGGTCAATGGACTTACGATAATATTTTATCGTCCATAGTTACCATTCTTGTAATTATCGTAACTGAAAGTAGGTCTTTACGATAATTTTTAATAAAAACAAATGCGCATTGTTTTAAAAGATTGCCCCAACACCCAATACTTAGGCGTTACCCAATAGGCCGTAGACAATTTTATTATTTACACTTTTTTTTTAAATATATATTTCGGTAGAATAATAATCAGCAAACTATGGAGTATTTAAAAAACCATTATAAGTTTGCTTATAATCGTGTAAAAAAATCATATAACCAATCGTGTTGTGTGCTTTATTACCTAAATAAAATATATATGTATTTTATTAAATACATATATATTAAATATATATATATGTATTGTATTTTGTATTTGTAGTGTAGTATTTGTAATTGTAGTGTTAGTTAACACTACAAATACAGTTAGACTGCATAAACCGTTAAGGTCTAAAGACAATCCAAATGCTCAAGCCCACTACCAGTTGGCAGCGTACCCAGCATGCTGCAATCGTGTTTGAATACTTATGACTAAAGAAAATATGTATCTACTAACCTAAGGCTATGCTTCAGAAATGTTAAAATACGAGCGTAGTTTAGGGAGAATGATACCCCTTGTTACCCACGACGGACCGGAGGTGTATACGTTTGGGACTTAGAAAAGACCAACAATGCCTTAGTACAATTATTGTTCGTGCGCAAATGTCTCCGTGTTTCTCCCTCTTTTTTCACCCAACGCAAAAACTGTGAGTATACGGCACACTTACCTAAGTACTTATATTTTTACGCACCGTAAGGAAATAACAGCAACACTAATAAACTAACAAATAGTCCACATGCAAAAAAGGCTGTGGCCTATTTTAGGCCTGAAGTTCGCACCTGACACGCCACCTTACCATATCTCCCATGTTTTCTGATCTGAAGATTAGATGTTACATACATTTTTAGGTCTGTGGTTACATGTGTTTGTCAAATGTTTGTCTGTTCCCTTTTTTTAATTCATAGCGATAGTTCTTAGCTATGTTTGATCAAAATCAGTCTAGCAGTTAAACAATCATGAGGTCTTTACCGAATTGGTCGTAAGTTTTCTAAAATTCTTGTGCATTAAATTAGAGATAAGGCGCGGAAACAGTAAACAGGTGCAATCACGGGATTTATTTACTAATAAGAAAAAAATGTGTTTGCTACAAAAACCACATGCCTAGATAAAAAAATCAATGAGAAACTGGCAACACAAAATAAGTAATGACCACAGAATAAAAAGAAAAAATTTTGAGCATATTGTTGGTACCACAGATTAAACCGACCGTATTGACTGCGGTAAAACTATGGGAAGGTAATTTGTATAGAGGTAGAGAAGTGAGTTTCCGCTGGGATCGCGTGAGCCATGCAAAGCTTGACCTTGAGTCCTGTGCCCAGTTAGAACCCTTCACGTCACGTACAGTTATCGTTGAGATAGAAATTCTGACGTATAGGTTACTAGCTACGTCCCGCGGTTTCACCCGCTGGGATTGCTCCTTATAACATCAGCTATACATATAGCAATACAATATAAAGTCTAATGCAATACTATGCCATATCTATACTAATATTATAAAGAGGAAAGATTTGACTGTTTGTTTGTTTGCATTGAATTGGCTCCGAAACTACTGAACCGATTTGAAAAATTCTTTCACTGTTGGGAAGCTGTGTCCCCGGGTAACATAGGCTATAATCTATACCCATGCGAAGCTGGGGCGGACCGCTAGTAAATGATAAATTACTAACTTTCTTGCGTCGTCACTCTATACTATATGCTATTTCTATTATAGTAACTATTGATTGTTCTATCCTATTTTTTTAATATTAGTATAGATGAACATTCGTGTTTTTGATATTTTTCATTATATTGCTTTGATTACTTACACTTAAATGAAAGATGTTGTACTGTTTGTATAATATAAGTGAATATTTTTCTTTATCTTACTATGCCGTACTTAAAATTAGAAGGTACATAATCATTTTTACTTAGGGTTGTCCTCATTTAGTACTGTGAGTAAGATTCTAATAAATTCTGAATAAAACAAATGTTTTTGTAATAGTTACTAAGAGTAGTTAGTAAGAATCTATTACTATGTACCTATAACATTACAACAACATATATTTTAGACTTGTTTATGAGAAGTATAGGACACAAGTGTTTGCAATCAATGAAGTTAACATAATTAGATCGATGATTGCAGTCGACATTTTTATTCTTACTTCACAAACGTAATAAAATTACAATTGACTCCAATGATTACGAGGTTAACTTCGCTTCGCGGTAAAATTAACTTTTTTCGGGACATGGCATTTGCGTATTGCCTCACGCTTGCATAAGGCCGTCCCAATTCACGCCAGTCGTGCAATATACTGCACGATATCCACACTCGACGAAATTCTGAACAATCACTTCCGATCAATTTGTCGGTCACTTCCTATCGTTGATGATACGCTCATTCGGTTTCCTGTTACGTCAAATTTCACAACCAACGAGATGCAAAACTGATCAGTTTTAAATCTAGGTTTCCACCTAGTTTTCATTTCCATTCCTATTTCCTAGCTGTTCGTATGCAGTCGGTTGTCGGTCGGCTCTAATCGGACCCCGCTGGGCGTAAGCCAAGCCATTGCCGCCGTTCCGCCGAGTTTAAATTTGGAACTCTATTTTTTCTCTGCCCGTAGTAGAACATTTGACGAGGTGAATAATCTCTACCGTTTACATGCAGCCAGTGAGAATTAGAAGCGAGATATCAAAGGCGAGATAATGGAGTCGAGTGAAAAAGTTATGACCTTTTTTAGTTGTTAGTTCGCGCTCTAAAAATGTTTACACGCGACTTAGTGCACCATCCTCCGTGACATGAATACCTGCTTCGTATCCTGCTATCACTGCTTGTAATTCCACTGGCGTGAACTAACAGTATCTACCTACATGAAGCGTGTACTCGTTTGAACGTCCTCGTGGATTAGAGAAAATTCGCGACTTTATATTTATCCAATTGAATAAAACGTCATGAGTTCACGAAGAGTCATCAAGGTCGACATTTCGGCAAAGTGCTAACAAACTGTTGCACAACTGAATTTGATAATATCATTATGTGTATAAAAATTGCCCGTTCTTATATCATCATCATAATTTCAACTTTTCGGGAATGAACATCGAGCTATTATTACTTACTACGTAAATAGTGCGATGGAAAAGAACTCCTTTTTTGATCGGCATAATTATTGAAGAAAAGTTTTGTTACATTTTTGTTCAGTGTTTAAAAATGGTTCTTATCAGAGCTTCATTATTTCATGTAATACCTATAATACCAACATGTAAATCAGAAAGTTCACTTAAGAATTAAGAATTACTTAAAAATTTAAATAAATATGTAACAATTCACGTTTCCTGAACGTATGAATACCTAAATCACGTAATTCGTAAAAAATATAGCTCGCAGATTCTAAAGATACGCCCTAAAGGAACAAGCTTATAACGCCATCACCTTGTACAGTCTTGGGCTGAGCAGCGTTCAGCAGCAGCAGCAGTGATCAGCGAGGTTCGGCAGCGGTGAGCAGTATTGGGCTGACTCCATCGAGTCTTCTTGTCTCCCATCCCAGCAATTCCAAGACGAAAGTCTTTGACAGTGCAGTGGGTGCAGTGCAGTGAGTTCTACCCGTCATCAAAATGTAAGAGCAGTCCACATGTTCAAAGGCAAGCTAAGGAAAGAGCTATGCTCGGTGTTTCTCTGGTGGATCGTATCCCTAAATAAAATGTTTTATATTTTCTTGTCGTGAATTAAATTCATTCGAAAGTATACGGCATCGGGTTGCGTGATCCCAACCCTGATTACAACACAATGTTGTTCAACTATTGCGTTCACTACTCGGCAAATAACCGCGCCTTGTGCTTAATAGGTCAACACAGTCATCAAAATACCAGCAAACAGATGGCTCTCAGTTATCCAAGCGCAACAAAACACGTAATTCCAGAGAGGAGCGAACTTGGAACTTGTGATTTGTAAAACCACAACTCGCGACCGCAGACTGCCTTCCAATTACTAACAAAGTCAAGGGTGGAACAGACTTGACAATAGCTAATACAGCCGCCATGCATGGATTACGCTTTTCAATGCCGTCGTCAGAACAATTCCACATCATGAATAAAGCAACTGACAAAAAACTGGAAGTAACGATTGGAGCAGCTAGAATAGTGAATCCTCTCGGAAAGTGGGCGTATTATATCGGGGTACGATTGATGTCGCATATGAGTGTAGGCACAATACGACGAGCAACAAATTGGCAGATTGTCAAAAATGCAGCGCACAGAGCACAATATGCCGACTGCCGGCCGGCGTACAGGCGTTCTAAATCAGAGCGCGCTGCAGTGCTCGGGATGATTGAATAGCACCGCCATGCCATACCATGCTAGTTCATTGGACTCATTTCGATAGCCACCGCGGCTGTATTGGTCAACCGAATATAACGAACTATCCACTTATGTCGATAGATCCGAGCAGCCATAAACATACCTATAAGATAACAAACTAAAGGAAAAAGGGAAGGAACTCTACCAGGATACGGGCTAGCGCTCAATTTGATGGTGGCGGGGCGGGTGCGAACGCATCTGGCCTAAATCAGGCTTGATGCCTTTAGTCGAATTCACCCACATACGACCACGTCGCCCTTTTTCTGCATGTGGACTATTCTATTAGTTAGTTCATTGTTGTCGCTACAAGTTTTTTGGTTGCGTGAAAAATTTGTAAGTAGGTAAGTACGTACACAGTTTTAGCGGTAGTATAACTAGTGTTTTTTTTTAAAATGAAAAATGGAGACATTTGATCCCGAACGATAATTGAATTGCATCCCTTGTTTATTTAATCGGAGAATAGGACCGTCATAACTTATTTATAAATGTAAATTGTATGAGAAAGAAATAACAAAGGTTCCATCTTTTCGTAAAGATCTAAATTTGTGAAGCCCGTGAGGCAAGAATGAATTATTTCGCTCTCAAAATGAAATATAACGAGCTAAATGCGTTGAAAAGATGTTCGTGGAACGTTGCAGCTGATGTCATCTCGTCGAAACGTACGAATCATTCAATAATAGTATCATATCTATAACTAGCTAGCGTATGCTATCAGCTCTAGAGTATAGACTCTACAGTTTACACCGCGAACGCTGTGTGTGCTCTACCCGCTGTCTGACGCTACAACAAATACGTACACAGAATAAATTTCTGTTTGTAAAACTTGTGCTTCTGTTTGATTTCCACTCAGACTGGCCATAATACAATATGCAATGCAGTGATTAGACCTTGTCAAAAGAGGATTTTATGCGCATTGCGCCGGTAAATTATAAGCTAAATCTTACCTGTGCTCTGTTGATGACATCGTGCGGTCCTCGCCACGTGGTAGCGGCCGGAGACTTCCTCTTAGCCAGTTCGAGAGTGGCCTCGCTGGGGCACTTCTCGAACATGAGCACACGCTCGGCGACGGAGCCCCGCGTGAGGAAGGGCCGCACGGGAGCCCCGCCGGCGGCACTGGCTGCGACCGCCGTCTCACCGGTCGCGGTGGCGCCAGCGCTCGATGCGCGCCTCGCGCGGGCTTCGAACTTGGAGCGAGCTTCAGTCACGTGCGAGCCCAAGGAAGCTCTCCGTTCTCCACTGGCACCAGCCGCTGGCTTTCTGCTGGCCCCGGTGTCTAGTCTGTCTTGGTATCGACTCTTCGCATAATCAACGAGTGATATCGGCGGTACCACATCGGGTCGTTCCGCAGAACGCTCTGCGACCACGCCGCCGGTGCGCAGCGCCCTCAGGAGACGCTCTTCTTCACGGGCAACCTCCAGCCGCATGGCTGCAGGATCAGCGCGCCTGGCACCGGCACCGACACCTCCAGTGCCGTTCCTCTCCGGCACCAAGTCTGGAGGCAGAGAAGCGTCCATAGTATCTCCCTCGGGCTCATTGCGCTGTTCGCGTCTTTCGAGTCTCTGCTCTCTGCGGATATCGGGCCTCTGGTCGCGGACTCCCTCCGGCCTGTGGTGTCTTATGTCCGGTCTATGCTTAACGTCTGGTTTCGGTTCAGGTTTGGGCTTACTCCGCAGTGTCTCGGTTAGTTTGATGCCGGGCGTGGGTCTGCACGAGAGTATCTCCGTGGGCGCGAGGCCGCGCGCCTTCCAAGTCTGATAGATGGCCTCGGCGTGGTCGGAGATCTGCTTCGCTATGGCGGCGATGTCCTCCTCGCCGGTGTCAATTTCGCGGCGTGCCGTGGCCGCCATGGCCGAGTCGGGGCCCGCGGGCGAAGCACCGCACCTTGCACTCAGGGGCTCGTCGGCCCCATCTACGGGCACAATCACTGAACGCACTAAAACACAGCTAAAGCACTGATACGACCGGGTTATCACAGGCAGGGTTCGGTACGGAGCGGGCGCGTACGGCGCGGCGGCAGCGCGGGGGAACAGCTGTGGAGCGCGGCGCGTTCGACAACAAACAAAGGCCGATGTGAGCGGTGTGGCGCAAAGCGGCAGACGACGGGCCGGCGGCGGCGCCTCGCGCGGACTGCGGCGCCCGCCGCGCGCCGCCGCGCCGCCGCCGGCCCTTCACTCCCGGCCCACGTCCTCTGTCTGCTCATTCATTTGCACAGTCTACCACACCACCTGATACCTAGCAAACCTGTACTCTACACGCACGTGCACTTACTCTACCTACTGCACTTTACAGTCAGCGTGCACCAAGTACCTACCTATACCTTATCAAATTATCTAGGTTGGTATGACCCAATTCAAATCCTATATCATTGAGAAACAGCTCTACATTTTGTCAAACATAAAACATTTTACATAATTTGTATTGCAGTTAATCTTTATATTATACAAGTTTAGTATAAAATAAAAAAATTGGGCGGAAGGCATAGAGGAAAACTTGGGCGGGAGTTGCTGCAGGGCGATGACAAGGACAGTATGGTGGCATAGATTAGACATATATACCCAGACAGACAGGCCTTCATAAAACTTGCAAAACTTGATGACATTAGAAAGTACTGCATGTTTTGACCAGTCATTGTGCCTAATCACGAAAGCATGTTGGAAATCTTATGAAAACAAACAATGCGTTATCTTATCAGTCGTTACACTTTCCTCAACTTATTACGTGCTTACAAGAATTACTTATTCATTCAGAATTACCAGGGAAACAGAATATGTAAAGATAAGCAAGTGGCTTGTAGTTGTGCTTGTAGGCTGACGCTGCCGCCGATATAGGCGATGCGTCACGTCTCCGACGCTGACGACCCATCTGTGACGCTCGCGAGTCTGTGACCGCGTACCGCGCACGCGCGCCGAGACACAAATAGCACGCGCCAGCCGTACATTTATTTACGCGCTCCCCTACTTTTTACTTTATTTTTTATAATTCCACGAAGCGGCATCGGCCCATGAGCAGCAGCATCTTCTATAGGAAGCTAACAAAAGTATCGGAGTCTTGGCGCCAACGTGAAAAAACTTGTCGCCTCATTGTATTATTTTTGTAAACTTGTGTATGTTGATGAACGTGCTTAAGTGATATAACGATGTGAAACATGGCTTTTCGTGTTGTTTTCAAAACTCCATAGATAACCCTCAACATAGTTTGTTTACTAAAGTTTACTAGGGCATGACCTGAGCTTAACCATGACTTACTTTGCTTGACTTAGACTGACTTCTTTGACGATATTTTATAAAACTAGAAGACACTTTAATACTTCACACCGGCAATCAGTACCGGCGTTAGGGTAGGGTCTGGTAGGGCGACCGCCCAGGGCGCCAGATAAAAAGGGGCGCCATAGGCGCCTATAAAGGGGCGCCGCAGGTATATAAAAATCTATAGATCTATTCTATCTAATCTATTAGTTGCCTTTTTTCGGTTTGAATGAGGGGCAGGGGGTCAGGGGGTCAGGGGGCGTCGGTCTCGCCCAGGAAGCTGATAGTGCTAAAACCGGCAATTGCACAAGAGTTGCCATAAACAAAATCCTCTAATTAGAAGAATGAAAAAAGAAGAAAAAGTACCTATTATTATTCAACAAAAAACTGGCTACCTACAAATTGTTATGAAAATATTCTAACTCTGAGCTAGCGCGATCGAAATATTCGAATAGACGCGAATTATCTCTGTAAACAATGTAGTCATCGTGTGTGAAAAAATAGAACGATGTTTTAATGAAACTCACATTTTGAGCACGCGTTGATGTCTTCAATATGGGTAATTTTTTATAAGTTTATTACTTACGCTTAGTTTTATAGCTCGTTGCATCTGTTGTATACACTTCATCTGCTATTGAGTTTTGTTGGAGAATTTATTTCATTATTAATTACTTAGCATATTTTTCACGAAGTATTTTATGTATAATTTCGCAAATAAAGATCATATTGTTTACACTCCACTAAGAAATGTATTACTTACATGCGTTGAGTAAAATAGGTATGATTTTTTAAATTTATTTTTAATATAATGCATAGGTATTTAGAACATATTTTATTTCATATTTCAAGCTTTACAAGTATAAGCATTCCATTTATTTTAAATGTTTCCACACCCTGACTGGACTGATCGCATTTTTTAAATTATCCACGGTATCATATTTTAAGGCTTGTATTTAATTATCTACTATATCATTTATTTAAGGCTTATATATATATGGCGTTCATAATATGCTCACTTTGCTATTATGGGATGCTTTTATGCTATTTTGCTATTATTATGGGAAAAAACAAAGATATGCCTACGTTAGGTACGTAGGCATATCTTTTATTTTTCCAAAGCAATAAAAAAACTTATAAGCAAATAATAATGTCAAGTCCACTGTTGTACAACTCGATAAGATATTAAAAACTTAACTAGAGATTTATGCCTATACTATATGCCTATCTCGAGTCTTTTGTCAGCAAAGCGGACGATAGTCTAGAAGAAAGCCTAACTATTAGTTTTGAAACCACTCAATTCAACCCGCAACCCACAGTGTGAACAAAACATAGCTATAAAAATCAGGAATATTGTAGCGATTAGTTTGTATTAGTTAAAGAATCTTCGGCATTGCTCGCGTTGTGAAATAAAACATAGCCATCTCGAGTAACGACCCGTCCATCCACCGACGTCACCCACTAGTACCCACTAGTGGGTGCACGGGTAATTCACATTTCCCCTGAACCCACTGCATTAGAGTTCGAAACTAATACAAAAATAATCAACATAATATATGAAAATCAAGAATAGTTTTTTTCACCAAATCCAAGTACCTACCAGGAATGCATAGACCATGAAGAGGTTTTCTCTCACGTGATCCGTGACCACACTCTTTGTTCACTCAGGGATACGTAGCGTTATATCAGTGAAAGAATTTTGAGAATCAGTTGTTCCAAGGATAAATTCCAACAAACAAACAATAGTACATGGCGCGGTCTGTAAACAGTGCGTTGCTGGCAGCGAAGATGATGGCCGAAGACGCAGCGTAGCGCAAATCCAGGCTATCACAGCGCGGTCAGCATTACAGCCCTTGATGGATAAGATAAAATAAAGGCTGAGACAGAAGGTCGAAGCCTTAGAATAACTACTCAAAGAAGGTAGGTTTCCAAACAACGCCTTCTCAAAACGTAAGCTACAAAGCGAATTTCGCTTAAAATTTACGTTTCGATTGGTATTTTAAACGATTTAAGCAAGAAAATTAATGGATTACCTATGGAATGTCACACCATAACTCTTATGCTGCTTTTCTGATTTGTTGTGGTACGATTTCACCGCGCAAAATGTCATAGTAAAATTTTTATATTTTTTTTGGAGCCATATATGACTCCATTTGAATGGCTTAAATTTTGCGAATGTACTTGGTTTCTACCTATGTGTAGTTATTCTAAGGTCGAAGCTTTTATAGCGCGGACAGCAAGGGCTGCAATGATGACCAAGCCGAGAGCGTAGCTAAGCTTAGCTCGAGGCTATCATAGCGTGGCCAGCAGCGCAGACATTGCGGACCAAGGCTTGTATAGTGCTCAAACAAAGCTAGTAATTTTAAAAAAAAGAATTTATTCAAAGTAACAATTGTTATAAGTAGTTATACTTACAAAAATTCAGGGCCGCCTTTCCAGGGCAATACATTTTCAATCACTCGGTGTCGTCGAATTGATAAATTAAATTGATGATAAAACAATATTATGAAATCAATGATTTATACTATGGAATAATGAAGGAAAAAAAACAACATACAGTCGAATTGATAACCTCCTCCTTTTCGAAGTCGGTTAAAAAACCCACCACGCTGCACTTTTGTCTCTATTCCGTGCTTGTTTTTTCTAAGACCTAATTCCAGCCAAATTCTGAATAAAATCTTTTTGCACTGAACTATTTTTGAAACAAAACACGTACGATTCGATTTTCAAAGGAAATTGCTGGCCGGTAAAACACGCCGGCAATGAAATTACATACAACTTAGCTGGCGCCTTTTTGAGTAGCACGGAAAGGTTAACTTTGCCCAAAGAAGGTTGTCAAAATAATGGGAGCCTTACAAGCGTTTTTGAGTAAAACCTTACAAAATGAGAGTTTTGGCGCCAACAACGTCTAAAAAATATGCCACCTTATTGTACCTACCTATTTTTCTAAGCTTGTGTGTTTGAGTTTTAATGTGTAATAAGGGAAATGCATAAGACGTGCGACGGCAAAATCCTCTCAATAGGAAAGAAAAAAATAATCATTCAAATACTTCTTCTTCTTCTTTCGAGTCGATCGGATTTCCAAATACTTATTTTTACCTATTTGTACTTGTATACCTACTGTAATTGTATACTTGTACCTACAAATGTTTGTAGCTTACTCTAAATAGCCACTGCACAAAAATGGCTAAGTAGAAATTACATCTCGCCAATTCGACTTCTTCCGATATGGCGAGCACAATGGCTTAGAAATCGAAATTGTAGTTAGTAACTAATATGGAGAGAGAAAAGTGAAATCATGAATGTCAATGAGGCGGTGGTCGACCGAGAGCCTGCATGCCGGAGCAAATCGTAGACAACTGTGTTCGCCGATTGGGCTCGCAGCTGTGATGGAAGAACGTTATGATGCGACCAGATTTGTACCTACCATATAGGACCTAATTAGGTAGTAACTATCACAGCTCAGCACGCTCCACACAACTTTGACCCCAGAAAACTTGAATACTTGAATATGATAATAATAAATTTAATAAACCGACTTCAAACTTAGCAAACACGCCATTTCGTTTACTTTGATCACGTATTTTTTTCCAGTAATTTTGATTTAAAAACCAAAATACTGAACCAATTTTGTTGGATTTTCTATGGGAGCAATCTGAAAGTATATCCTTCCAATTAAAAAATAATTTTCCAAATCGGTTCATAAATGAAGGAGTTCTGAGGTAGCAAAAATAATAAAATAAAATACAACCGAATTGAGAACCCCGTCCTATTTTGAAGTCGGTTAAACAGTATAATTATTTTTATCCCGATAAAAGACATACGCACATAATATAAGAAGGGGTTTCTCTACGAGATCGAATCAGAAATGAGGCGTAGACGAACGAAAGTTACCGACATTATAGCCCACCGGATTAGCAAGGTGAAGTGGCAGTGGGCAGGGCACGTATCACGCAGAACAGATGGCCGATGGGGCCGAAAGGTTCTTGAATGGAGACCACGGACCGGTAAGCGCAGCACCCACCACCCACAAGATGGACAGACGAACTAAAAGAGACCGCAAGGAAACGCTGGATGCAGGCCGCTTCCAACCGGCCCTTTTGGAAATCGATGGGGAAGGCCTATGTCCTGCTGGACGTCCTATGGTTGAAATGATGATGATGATAAGACACACTACAAGGCAGACACTCTCACACAAAACTGGCTATAAATATTCTCCCAGTAGGCTTCATCCGGTATTAGGCTGAATTAGTAGATAGGACTAGGACATCGAAAGTCTAAGTACATTTCTTAGAATAACTACACATAGAAACAAAGTGCATTCGCAAAATTTAAGCCATTCAAATGCAGTCATATATGGCTCCAAAAAATAATAATTTTACTATGACAATTTGAGCTGTGAAATCTTACCACAACAAATCAGAAAAGCAGCATAAGAGTTATGGTGTGACATTCCACAGGTAATCATTACGTTTTGAGAAGTCGTTGTTTGGAAACCTACCTTGTCTGAGTAGTTATTCTAAAGTACATTTAGTTTTTTTTGTTGCAGAACCTAATATTTGGCTGGTCCATGGAAAAAGAGCATAATATATTATGCTATAGTTAATGCGAGAAACTTTTTTTTTTTTAATTTTTGCTTTTATAGCGGTTGATGTTAGGCATCATTAGGCATAGAATATACTTTCTCTGGTTATGTCATGGTTATGTTTTATCATTTTTGTCTATGGTTATATGTATAATCAACTAGCGACCCGCCCCGACTTCGCACGGGTATAATTTACGTGCGAAGCCGGGGTGGGTCGCTAGTTATATATATAAACCTTCCCTGAAAAATTATCTAACTGATGGTGAAAACCGCATCAATATCCGTTGCGTGGTTTAGGATGAGTTAGCGGTTATATTGTACAGTGAGACCGATAATCATATGATCAGACCTATGATCTATAATCAGGAACATGTCAAAGAGTCAGACAGACAGACGCGGAAAGTGACTTTAATTTATACTAGTAGAGAAGAGATAGAGATATTGTTGTATTAGTGGTTATATATTCATTGAGGTCTTGTATTTGTCACATTGGAGTGAATATTATATGGCATAGACTTTTATCTATTTTAAATTGAACCATAATCTTCATGATTAAGCTCCGATTTCGGAAATTCACCTACCTAATTCCGTTAACGTGCCGTCACGAAAAACGGTGAATGAGGTTGATAAAACCCATTATAAATGTCGAAACTATTCGAAATAGAACAATATTTTGTTAATGGTGCGTAACGCGGAAGAAAGGTAGAGCATACTAATAAAATGTCAAGTATGAAACGTACAGCGGCCACCCCACCAGGGCGCGGCGATCGTTCACCTCCAGCTAACTACCTACATCGTGGGATTCGTGGGGTAGGTTTGGCTAACGCTTTAATTACAACGGGCTTAAAAAATGTGCTGAAAGTTTTTTTTTTGTTGATGACTATAGGTATGTGAAAGTTGTCAAAGATAGTAAACACCCCTATTCCTAACCTAGCCTGGCTAGTAGATCTGTGGTTTCTCCCAATGTTAGATTATATCAAAGCTCCCATGGAGCACTGACCAAAAAGTAAAGTGATGTGGATAGTATATGTGGAATTTTCATAAAAAGGTAAGTCTGCCATTTCTACTAATCATAGGTAGGAAGACTATGGAGTGTCTGTATCTGAGTAAATACAGGGTACGCCGAAAGGGTGTACTAAGCCGAAAAGGGCCCGTAATAGGTACTCATCATTATGAACAACTTTTACTAAGGGATCAAGACTGAAATCGCGACCAAAGTCAATGACCATTTTCTATGGAACAGCTGACGGTTTTTCGCGATTTCAAAGGTTCTCCTATAGTAAAACTTATTCATAATGATGGGTACTGTGGACCCCTTTCGGCTTAGTACACCCTCTCCGCGTAACCCAATATAGTTAGTGTTAAATTTCGCGCTAAAGATGACTGCCAGTCAGTGATGTACGGATAGTTTTCACCCGCTCGCTATCCGCGGTCAGGTACCCAAAATACATAGATTCAGTAAATAGCTGCGAATAAAGTGGTGAATTGACTTCTCTAGACAGCTGCTGTCAAATTCTTAAAATTTAAAGACAAAAGGCGCTCCATTTGTCTTCTTACTCACCATTGATCATGCCAGTGTCATTACGGTGTATGGTGTCAAGAATTTTTAGGTTATGGCGCATTGATGGCGCACTTTTGTAAAATTTGTTCATACCAATTGTCATGATTCATAATACCGAATAAGATTTGATTATATTGCAGGAAACTAAACTGTTTCCAAGATTCAGTTAATTATTATTCACGACTATAGTACAATGTAAACAAAAATTAAGCAACCCAGTTGCAGTGTCGCTAAACGTGTTAGATTAGCGCATTGGATAAATGTCGATTTATAAATTATAAGATAAAAACCTGCGAATGAATCAGAACAAACTCCAGATTTTCATGAGAACTCTAAAAGATTTCAGTACGTACCAATACAAAGAATGGAGCCAGCAAAAATCCCGGATAGTGACTCAAATTGGCAAGCCATTGACATATTCGTGTTCTCCAACGGACAGCAGTATTCGCCTCCAAGGAAGTACCACCTACAGGCTGAAGATATCAGCTTATGGAAATCAACTTTGAGTTTTTTGGCAAAGACACAGTACGGTCCCTTGTAAGTATCTGTAACCCATTTACGTCATAAACGAGGCCCCTGAAACTATTCCTGAAACTGTCATAATTTCATACACCTGTCACAGCTATCAGCTATCTCGCTCGCACATTTTCATTTAAACGTTAGTTGCGTTTGCACTATTAATGGTGCAAACGAAACTAATTGGTTGCATCCAGTTGCATCTGCACCATTGATGGTCCAAGTCAATGGTGCAGACGGTACGTCGGGAAACTATAACCGACGGGAATTTTAAAAACTTATTGTGATTTATTACCAAAACTACAAACATTTCAAGCACCAAAAAAACATTCTAACATTTTTGAAAGCAATTCCATTTTCTTGTTGATAAATTTATATTTTGGCAGAGAAAATTGGATATACTTAGGTAACTCTAAAAATTGTTTTTCGATTTCTGCTAAAATAAAAATATAATTGTGATAAATCACACTCAAATGTGCGAAAGAGATAGCTCTGGCCTGAAAGGGCATCAGACGACACCTTATTGACCATAAATATACCTATTGTTTATTAATCTTATTGCTACTCAATATATCAAAGCTCAAGTTGAGTTTTTTTTTTTACGCAATTAACTTATCTACTAGGTCATTACCGATTACAATATTTTAATAGAAAATATTATCTACTATCTTTCACCTGTTACTTTCCACTGCTAGCAGTTTGTAAACGAACTCGTTATAAAAGTAGAGCCCACAAAGCGACAGACATCTTTTTTGTTATAAATCGACGAATTACTCATCATAATCACAAAATAAATAGGTACAGAAGGCTGTCTGCATACATCGAGTGATAACAGGCTCACACACACAAAGACGCATACACACGACGATCTCGGATCAAGTCAGTTGAACACCAATCGCGAGTGCCCGCGCTTTGGCAATACACGTAATTATCGTTTCGTGTGACAATTGTCATGTCGACCATAAAAATACATCTGAATTAAGAATGTAAGCTTTGTTAAGTTTTTATTGTTGCAGTCATTCTACAATAGACTTGTACACTACAGAAGGGAAGAAAGTAGGAGACCCCTTGCAGCTCAGCAACGGTGGGCCGTATGTAGCTGTGCAGCCGCCAGACCATTTCATTGAAGCTGGCTATGATCAATATTTGATAAAAGCTTCCAGGTAAACAAAGAGCTCGCCGTCATTTCTAAGCACATTTAGTGAGCTAATGTTATATGATTATTTACGGGATATTTACCGTGGTAAGGTTGTGGAATGAGCTCCCGATATTTCGGCGCAGTTACATGCACCATGTTCACGGGAAGACATGGAATGGAAAAGATGATGAGAAGATGGTGCATGTAACTGCGCCGAAATATCGGGAGCTCATTCCACAACCTTACCACGGTAAATATCCCGTAAATAATCATATAACTTTAGTGAACAACCGTGATAGTTTAAAACAGTGTTTTAGTGAGCTGCCAAGCAAATGCCACTTTTATTTTTACACAACTGCCCATAAAAGAGTTACGTTTTTAAAAAGTTACGATAAACGGGTGTTTTAATAGTACAAAAAAATTAAAATATCTTGCTTGCTCAATCCAACACCAATTCCAGATAAAAAATATCGTATAAATGAACCTAACAGAGACTGTCATCGTTGAGGTAGGAAAGAGAGGGTAGGAAAGTTAGATGTGAAATAAATAAATAAAACTAGCTGACCCGACAGACGTTGTCCTGTCTTAGAACTGTTTTCCAATTTTTTGCGCAATTTTCTTAATTTTTCTTTCCGTAAGAACCTTCAACAAAAACCTTCTACAAAGTATTAGAAAGCGTTAAAAAAAAGATTAATGAAATCGGTAAAGTGTTTATGGCGTGACCAAGGTAAATAAGGATTAATTTTTATATTTATAGATAGACTAAATGTGGGAAAGCCAGTCGTCAGTTTCCATAATACATAAATTAATTTATCTTTAAAAAAAACGACTTCGGATTCGAGCTGGATAAAAAATTACTGAGCCCAGTAATTAAATTTTTGTGGGACCACCTCGAGATTACTACATGATAAAAAAGAAACACGCAAATATGCTGCTTCATTTATTTGGTTTGTTGTTGCAATATTTTGGTAAACCGCATTTCTATGAGAGCCTACTTTGAATCGCGCCAAGGTTGCGGTGCAACACTTAATTTGTTTATAAAGTCTATCTGATATTTTTGAGCCTTATATTGAATTATTAATCTTACAGATCATGGGAGAAGCGAAAAGCAAAAAGAAACGAGGCTTTAGAATCAGGTAAGTAAATACAATCGCTGGCATCCAGTGGAAGCAAAAGGCAGGCTGTCGTTTAGTGTGGAGGTTAAAGGGGGAGGCCTATGTTCAGTAGTGGACGTCTTCTGGCTGATGATTAAATTAAATTAAATTAAATTTGTTTATTGAGATAAAAACGATATGACGAATTACATTTAACTCACACAGAAAAATAATAATTAGCCATACTTAATAGTAATAAATTCAAAAACTACAGTTCCATAAAAGTAAATAATGTCAGGCTTATAATTTAAATATCAAATAAAATAATATCCATTACAATTTTCAAAATGTCAAATAAAATATTAGTACTAACTAGCTAAATCCCGCTACTTCGTACGCGTAGAGCTCGGCCTTTGGCCTCACTACTGTAGCTATAAACCTCACGGAGCCCGAGACCTTTCCAACGAATGCAAAACTGTGAAAATCGGTTCGTGCGTTCTGGAGTTATAGCGTCAGGAAGGAAAACCCGACTTATTTTTATATAGTAGATAATTTCCTAAATGTCAAATAAAAATTAAATTAAGTAGGTAGGTACAATTATTTTCTAAAAGTCCAAATCTCTATCGGGTTTTTTGCCCTTATCCCATTGGTCCCATGATGATGATGATGATGTAAATACAAGCAAATTATAAACTTTAATAACTCTATATTATGGATAAAAGTAACTTTTAAACTTTTGCGATTTGAAAACGTGTTTTTAATGTCCATCGGAACTTATCGCGTATTCTTTTCTATAAATAAAACATGCATGCATGCATATTTTTTTTTCTATATTTTGCGTAGTTTGTATCGCTTGAAAAATGCAAGTTACGTACCAGATCAATTCAAAATTCCCAACTATTTCTTTTTAGCATTCAAGTGGTGGTCATCAGGTATCAGCACATATAATTTTACTGGGGTGACGTAAAATTCTTGACTCCGTTACAGTAATGCAATGACGTACATAATGTTGATGGTCATCAAATAAATAAATAGATATTCAACATTTCAGATGATCCCAAAACTCTTCCATATATGGGAAACATCGATGAGAACGTTGAATATCAAAATATTGCGCCGTTGGAGGAACATGTGATACTGAAATCAGTAGGTACCTCTTGTTTGTGTAACAATTTTAAGAATATTTCCAATCCTCACCATTCTTTTGCGCATTGCGTATGTAGGTAGTAGTGTGCTATTATGTCTTCTGTGGTAGTAGGTACAGTACCTAATAACGCTTTCCAGTAAAATCCGTTCCAATCTCGAATAACTGATATGGATCTAGGGCAGCGAAGTTATTATTTCACTGATCTAGGGCAACCATCGTTACCGTACCTACTCAGCATAAATGCACCGCTTGTGGTGTTCTTCCGGTTACATCATCATTGTTTTTTTTTTGTCATAATAATGTTTAACTTTGGTTTAACCTATTTAGCAAAAGAAGTATGGTTTTTTTTTGCTATCTCCAGAGGCTGTCAAGTATAGACAACCACGATGCCAGTACGATAATAAAACCTCAACTTCTATCAGAACCACAAAGAAGATCTGACGCACTATTTGCTACAAAACAAACAGAAAGGAAAAAGTTTTCAATACAGCCTCCTCTCGTAGTCAGAAAAATTACCCCAAGCTTGTTACCAGCACCGAACATAAAAAATTCATTTAGTAAAAAAAACGAAAGTATAAAATCATCTGTCAAAATTGTTAAACCAGAAGAGCGAAGACATTCTCCTAGCGCGCCCGGTAACTTTGGTGCTAACGCAGCAAGCAGACCGTCACCAAGAGCAAGTAAAGCTATTCGACCCCCTTCTAAATCCAAAGATTCGTCTATACGCTCCGAAGCAGTCCTGCCAAAAATACAAGAAGCTTACGGTGAAATAAAAGCATCATCTTCCATAAAAGTAAACAATAGAAAAAACGATGAAAAGTTATCAACTAATAGTGCTGACCTCAAAAATGTTATTAAAGATAAAGAATTAGTTTTGGTCTCAAACTTATATCAAAATCCTTACATGGACATGCCTTCAATTTCTGCGAATCCAATTACAATGCAATCTATATTATATGAACCAATTAGACAGCAAGCAACTACAACAATCGTTGAAAATCTTAACCTCAAACCTGAAAAAACTGTACATCAGGTGAATAGCGATATTAAAATTAGCATTGCCAAGAACAACGATAACATAAATAATCATGAAATTATAGATAGCATCAGCATTAATCATAATGTTACAAAAACAAATCCCCAGGAAAATATTTCAATTGAAAAACTCCAAATTGAGGAATATCCAAATCGCAATATAAAAAATAACGAAGGAAATATAAATTTATCAAATAATGAAGTTCAACCAAATGATCCTAAGATATACGACAACTTTAAGACTCAAGACACGCTTCCAATAAGACGTTCAATTAAAGTTGAGTTACCAGATAATCAAAATAAAGCATACTATGTTGCTAATAAAATAACAGATAACTTAAATAATGGAGTCACAGTCGCCACCTCTAGAAGCATTGAAACTATTAAAGTTTACAATTCGTCACCACCGAGGTCTTCCACCATCAATAATAGTAGTAGAGTGTTAGATAGTCAACATGTTACACATAAACCTTCAACGGTAATTGATAAATCATTAAATGATCAATATAAAGCTACCTTAAAGAAGGGTGACGTTGTGAATTTGAAGCTAAACATAGAAATTGAAAATTACGATGGAGGTTTGACTAAGCACAATGGAAATAAGAACTGTCACACTGTTACTATCATACGGACGGATAAAGGGTCGCAAAGTAATACTGATGATCAAATTATTGCGCAAAATAAATCGTTGTTATCTTTGATTACAAAAGAGTTTAACGACCTTAATGTAGGAGACAACCATCGTGTTATTATCGTCCAATACAATAGCTGCAAATATTGCAATGAGTATGCTGCAAAAGCGGAGAGAGAAGCGAATAAAAATTATGTGATTTTACTACCGACTGAAAAATTTGAAGAGATAAGAGAAAGGTGATAAAAAATTATTGACTTATACGGGTTGCTATGATCAAGTTAGATACAGTATTATAAATAATTAGCATATTTTAAAGATATACTAATAATTATAAATTTTCTAGGTGTCATTGCAATGAGACGCGACCGGAACTTCAAGCGTCGAGTCTTATAAATCCCGTAAAGCCGCCGTATTCTTGTACGTCTTTGGAAAGAATTACAAAACCCCTTGAACTCCCAGCAGACATTGCGACACAAAATGTTCTAACTACGCCAGATATGAAGTCCAGCGAAAACGTAGTTATGATATCGAGAAAGAAATCGGTTGCAATCAACGAAGAGTCGACGCTAAATACTCGTGAACCTTCAAAAATTATTCAAGAGGTAGACGTTAAAACACAGCTCACCACAGTCAGTGTGGAATCTATAAGGATGGTACGCAACATCGCCATGGAAAATAATTCTACACAAACAGAGTGGTGCGAAGTTCTGGTAAATTTTCTCATTATTTTGTATCTTTTCAATCTAAAACACTGTTTTAAACTATCACGGTTGTTCACTAAAGTTATATGATAGGGTAGATCGTTATGTCTGCACCTAACTTTTTAACTGTTCTCCAACCACCCGCATTCTTCAGTCTTCCCGTGAACATGGTGCATGTAACTGCGCCGAAATATCGGGAGCTCATTCCACAACCTTACCACGGTAAATATCCCGTAAATAATCATATAACTTTTCAATCTAATTCTAACATAATATCGTTATCGGGAGCAACGTACATGTTTTTATCACGTTTCTATTAACTCAGTTTACTTATCTGTCTCCCTGTTCAATACGAATTTTAATAACAAAATCTAAACTAACTTCCCAGTGAGCTAGAGACCACTTTGAAGTTCAGAACTGGATAACAGCGCAATATGTAGTTTTATTATGTTATGATTTATTTATATATAAATAAAAGTTAAATGCTGTTCGTTGGTAAGCAAGCGCATTTTGTGGTGGTACTGAACCCTCAGCACGCGAGCCCGACTCTTACTTGGCCGGTTTATTTAAATGTTTGTACCTAATAGTCCCAAAAATGTTTTTATGGCAAGGAAAATTTGAAAAGGCTAACCGAAAAAATTTCACATTCGGGAAAACATGAACGTCCTTTTTTACTATGGGATTTTGTATGAAATCAAAACAAATTTATTGAAATATAGAGAGGACAACGTCTGTCTGGTAGTGGTAGCTAATAAAATATAAAAGCGCGTCAATTTTTCTCTATTTCTTTTTTTCAGTTGGAAGCAATACTCCTTTCTGATGGGCATTACACCTTTCGCTTGCCACCCCTTGAGCTACTCAAATATTACAAGCTTACATGAAATAAAAGCTATTAAAACAAGGTTACTATGCTAATAGTTTTATTGCTATAACAAAATAAAGAATAAAATTTGGTAACAATATTATATCCGGAAATGAGTTCTGCATTCGTATTGCATCATCATAAGCGTGTAATTTCTTGGTCAGGATATTCAAAGGCTTTTGAGAGAGGAATCGAATCTGCGTCTGTGTTAGGAACTTTAGATTGCGAGTGGGCATTTCCATCATCACCTGTAAGTGTAGTAATGGCAAGAGTAATTATAAAAGAGTTCCTAACAAAGCTAGTTGTGTCGAAAACTACTGAGACGTGGTCCTTAACTGTTGGCCTTTTGGAAAAACTCAGAGTCACACAGCAGGCAATGGAGAGTGCTATGCTCGGAGTTTCTTTGCGCGATAGAATCCGAAACGTGGATATTCGCCGAAGAACCAGAGTCACCGACATAGCTGTTAAAGGTTGCAAGTTGAAGTGGCAATGGGCAGGCCACATCGCTCGAAGGACCGATAACCGATGGGGAAGAGAGATTCTTGAGTGGAGACCACGAACCGAAGACACAGCGTAGGTATACCTTCCACTATATGGACCGACGATATTGTTAAAATCGCTGGCATCCAGTGGATGCATAAGGCAGGCTGTCGTTCAGTGTGGAGGTTAAAGGAGGAGGCCTATGTTGAGCAGTGGACGTCTTCTGGCTGATGATGATGATGATGATGATGTGTCAAAAGGTAAATGGAAGCTACTAAATCCGGTCCACAGTTATATTGTTCGCAAACTTTAATGTTATCGAAGATAAAAATATCTATCAATGAGTGTAATTTTCCAAAGAGTGAAAACACATTTACAAAACATGTTTTAACTAAGTTACAGATCATTATGCAAAAAATTATTGAATTATTTAAACATTATGTTTCCATTTCTTCAGTAAAGCTAAAGACACAGCTTGTGTACCAGAATCAGAGAATATTTTTATTGTATAAACTGTGTACCTATATGGATGGTAAAGTAAGTACTAGTTTCAACAGTTTGGTCCATCACCAATCCCCAGATACTTATTATAATGCTTACTTGTGGCGAAATACCAGCCATGGCGTCAGGGTTGATGGCACTCAGGTCCGGGCCTTCCACTTCAGTCAGCAGCAGCCCCAGGCGGGCCACATCGCGAGCTCCCCAGCTATTCGATTTTCCTAACACCTGATGAAAAGTTAACAGCAAACATGCTCTACAGTTAGACGCTAAAACTTTATCAAAATGATCAAATCGTAGTTTACACAAAGTAACATAACAATTAAATAAACATTTTATTTATATCACACGGGAATTACTCACGTAAGATTAAGCCGGTCACTCCGAACGAAAGACTGCCTAAACGACTAAAGACTGCCTAACGACTTAGACTGCCTAATGCGGTTGAAACTATAGTCGGAGTGACCGGCTTAATCTTACGTGAGTAATTCCCGTGTAATATAAATAAAATGTGTGAAAACCACGTCAGTTTCTATAATAAAATTAAATAAACGTCAGGACTGAAAATAGAAAAAGAAACTTCTTATAGATGTGCGTATGTACCTATGAGTATTCGCTTTGTCACTCATAAGCTTGCTAAAGCCAATTTTCAAACATACATCGCCTCGCCTTGAAGCCTGCATCTTGCAGCTTGTGTGCTAGGCTCGTCATCATCATCATTATCAGCATGGTCTATCTATATAACGTAATGTACTACTAACGTAAATGTACTACTTCCCTGCAACGTATACTACCTTTTAAATTTTCAAGTACAATCTTTTTTTATCAAACTCTTTAAACCTATATTCGATTTTATAAGAAAATTATGTGCTTGCGTTTTACATTTACATAACCTTTTGTACTTTAACAGTTATGTCATTGAAGGCAAACTACTTACCTATAATCTATATATGCAGAATATTTATGGAAAATTATTTAATTCAAAATTTTTAAATTTACTCATACTACAATTACTGTTTCTTTATGTAACTTCAAACAAAACTTTCAGTATTTATATGTATTTCTACAATTACAGTGCACACATACTACTAAATCATACACACTCACTCAACAACAAACACACTACCTCACAGTACATTAATTGTAATAATTACCTACCGAACTTAAATCTTATTCTTACGCCACTCGTGATATATATCAATACTTCTGTTACATACAAAATTAATATAATCCCAATTTTATTTTTAGGTACTTATTTTAGTAAATACACAATTACTATATACACAATTACGAGCGCATACTATAATGCTAGTAAATTATATTGGTTTCTACGTTTACATACTCATAAAAATCGCTATAATGCTCCCATCTAAGTTAAATCTATTTTATCAGAACGTCCGCGGGCTACGCACAAAAACAATATACTTTCGCATAACTATGATGTCATACTGATAACAGAATCCTGGTTACCGGACAGTGTCTATAACGGTGAGATATGTGACGCTCGATATGATGTCTTTCGATGTGACCGTAGCAAAACTACTTCAACCAAAACAACCGGCGGCGGAGCCCTGATATGCATACGACGCACGCTGCACGCGCAGGAGAGGCCGGAGTGGTCATGCGACGGCCTCGAATGCGTCTGGGTGACTGTGCCGGCGCGCTCACTTGGTGCCGGTGATAAAAGAAACCTGCATATCTGCGCGGTTTATATAGTGGGTAACAACAACCAAGCAGCCCGACTGATCGCTTTTACTAACCTTCTTATAGATATATTTATGTCATGCTCGAACGATCATTTTATAATAACTGGTGACTTTAACCTTTCGGGCGCCGGTGTGTCCTGGTCACAGTTGGGACCGACATATATTAAGCGCGGTACCACTGAACTACAGGAGGCGGCAATCGGTCTCATCGATGCATGTAGTCTTTCTGGGTTAACGCAGTATAATCTTCATAAGAACTCTAGTAATAATATTTTAGACCTAATATTCAGTAACACTCAAATAGAGGTATCACGTTCTTGTTTTTCACTCGTTAAAAAAGAAGATAAATTTCACCCTAGCTTGGAATTAGATGCATCAGATCTTATGGTACCCTACCTCAAACGTTCACCTACGACCAAGTTTTGTTTTTACAAAGCAGATTATGACACCATCAATAACTACTTTGCAGGTATAGACTGGAACACCTCTTTAAATGGCGATTCCATTGACGAAATTATCCAGCAGTTCTACTCTTATCTTCGTAAAGCTATAGACGACCATGTCCCGAAAAGGCTCGTTTCTAATTCAGGTACTTATCCTATCTGGTACTCGCGGTCCCTAGTTCATATCATCAAAGACAAAGTTAAGGCCCATTCTCGATGGAAGGCTCATGGAAACCCCAGAGACTATGACGAGTTTTCTATTCTGCGTGCTAGGCAAAAAAAAGTGCAGAAGAAATGTTTCGTTTCGTACAAAGAACACATGCAACTGTACCTTAAAAAAGACCCAAAACATTTGTGGTCGTATCTGAAATCTTTACGAGCTGGGAATTCGGGTTACCCAAACACTCTCACATGGGGTAACAGAACTCTAAAAAATGAATCTGAAATATGTACAGGGTTCAACGATTTTTTTGAGAGCGTGTTCCAAAAGCCAGCTTCGTCATACGACGATTTCTTGCTTTCTTACCCGGAAACACAAGAAACAGTTCATAGACTTAATATGTCCGAAAGTACCGTTTTAAAATTACTAAATTCTATAGACGATAAAAAAGGTCCCGGCACGGACAATATTCCTCCGGGATTCATAAAAAAATGTGCCAAAACCTTATCAATACCACTTTGCATTATATTTAAATTATCCGTCAATGTATTTGGCGATTTTCCTGAGATATGGAAGGAAGCAAGAATTGTCCCAATACACAAGAGTGGTTCACGAGGCCGCGTTGAAAACTATCGTCCTATTTCTATCTTAAATATATTTAGCAAAATATTTGAAAAGGCTGTTTACAGAACCATATGCACCACCATTTTTAAGGCAATTCCAAGTGAACAGCACGGTTTTATGAACAAGCGCTCTACCGTCACAAACCTAGCTGTTTTTACGAACTACGTCTACCGTAGCATGGATGAGGGGTCGCAGGTTGATGTGATATATACAGACTTTGAAAAAGCGTTTGATAGAGTGGATCACATCATCCTGCTTCACAAACTCTACGCATTAGGGATACGTGGAGATCTACATAGATGGCTCAGCTCATACATTTCCAACAGATTACAGGCGGTAGCCATCAGCAACGCGCGCAGTGACTTCGTCACTATTAGCTCTGGAGTCCCCCAAGGATCGATATTGGGTCCTCTTTTATATATAGCGTATCTGTTTGACATACACCCCAGCCTCGTAAATTCCAAATATCTCATGTTCGCTGATGATAAAAAGGTGTTCCTGAAAATAAAAACTATCAGCGACTGTGCGAAAATTCAAAATGATCTAAATAACCTCGCACACTTTTACACACAAAATAGGATCTCCATCAACATAGCCAAATGTCTTCAGACAACGTTCACTAGAAAACTAAAGCCGATTAATCACATCTATCATTTTAACAATACTCCAATTAAAAAGGTAAATACAGTGCGGGACTTAGGAGTTATACTAGACTCGAAAATGACGATGGTTGAACACATAGACACTATTGTGGACAAAGCTTACAAGCAGTTAGGATTTATCAAGCGTGTATGTAACTCTTTTAAAAGTATCGATTGTATCAAAGTCTTGTACTTTACATATGTGAGAAGCATTTTGGAATATGCGTGCAGCGTCTGGTCTCCTTGTTATAATGTCCACATTCAAAAACTAGAATCGATACAAAATAAATTTATCAGGTTTTTATGCTTCAAAGACTTTAAAACTTTTGATTCATACTCAGAAGCCTGTAAATATTACGGCATGGGTTCATTGGAGCAGAGGCGTGAGCAGTATGACATTGTTCTTCTACACGATATATTCTCTGGGAAAATTGATTGCAGTGAACTTCTCTCTAATATTTCAATAAGGGTACCAATCCGTCGTACTCGGTTCACTACACCACTGTTTCACGTCCCTGTCGTACATACAAACTACGCTCGAAACTCTATCCTTAGTCGCGTCGCTCAAACATATAATATTCTTTACTCTAAACTAGACCTCTTTCATTTAACAAAAAATGCCCTAAAAATCGAAATTAAAAAGTGTCACAAGCTCGGTAAGTAATTCTACACATCACCACGCTTCTTAACCCACATCCACGAACCTTCACCCACATCCACACATCCCCACAACCACACACCCCCACATCCACACACCCCCACATCCACACACCCCCACATCCACACACCCCCACATCCACACACCCCCACATCCACACACCCCCACACACTCACCTTCACACACACTCACACACGTCTCTACGAACCCTGACTCTTTTGAGGACTTGTGTATCGTAGAGACGACAGACACACACCAATCCTTACACCTACACACCTATAATAAGGATGTTCGTGTGCCTGTAATAAGAAAATGTTAGTCGTAAAATTATTATTATATACTTTTTAAATTACTGTAATCTGTTTTGGCCTTATCTTTAATTACTATTGTTGAATATTGTATAGAATAAATAACGCTGTTGATTACAAGAAATAAATAAAATAAAAAATAAGTAAGTCCATTTGTTTCTGTAAAATAATGGTGTTTACCTGAGTTCTGGTCATCATCGCCAGGTAGAATCTTCTTTGTAGAGGGTCGCAAGCTTTTATGTGGTAGAATATCTATAAAATTATCATGAAAGTTAGTACTTTATAATAAACCTTGTTAAAACATACGTATTAATAGGAACTACTTATTCCATAACCTATGTTGGCCTAGGGGGATTTTATTATTTCTATATTTATGTGTGAGAAGGCTGCTGGCTACTCATTTTTTTTTATTTTTTTTTTAATATATTATAGATTTGATATTAGGCTTGCGTTTGCCCGCCAACTCCCCTCTAGCAAAGATGCTGTCTACGATGGAGCACGCATGCCTAGATGAAACCGATTCACTCGTCATTTGATTGTAACTATTGTAACCCATAAAACACAAATCATTTCTGGCTCTACGCATAAATAAGAATTGCCATTGAGTGTGATAATACCGCCAGCATGCTGGGTATGCTGCCAACTGGTACCAACCCTTGAGCAGTCTTTGGACCTTTAACGGCAAAGAAATGCATCGTCATTAATCAACGGTCAGTGGGCAGTCCAACTTTTTTTTGTAGTGTTTGTATTTTTTTAAGTAAATAAAGGACATAAAAAACTTAGGTAAATACCTAAAGATATATAAGTAAATATATATTTAAAATATTTGATGTAGCAAAGCAAGCTATCAGTCTACGGAAAATCGACGTTTGTTTGGATGTTTGTTCGATGATAACTTGCATGCGTACCGTTGCGTTATACAGATTTTTATGAATTATTGAGAGCGCAAGTAGTTCATGTAAATATGTATTATTTAGTTCGAAGTTGAGAAAGGCTGGTCTAGAGGTTGACGAGACATAGGGATCGCGAGACTCGCGAGTTAGCGGTTCGGGCGAACAACTAAGTATATACTCAATCTAAGTTTTCTTAACTCTGATAGCTCTTATAATTAGAATGACATTTATATTATTATTATTTTGCTTTAATATTATTAATTCTATGATGTATTTTTTCATATTTTTAAATGTTGACATGTAATTATTATTATGAATAAAATTATCATTATCATTATCTGCTGTAATAACATTGTAAAAAGCAATTTCCCCCTCAATATTTAACTGTAGGGCGGTGTAAGGTAATGCGGCTAATGCAACGTAAGAAGAAGAAAAAACTGTTTACGTTCGCGTTAGCTTTTTACAATGTTATGGCAACTGTCATACGCATTATTTCAGCGGCCGCACTTTATTTGGTAAGGTGACCTGGTGAGAAAGCTGCAGATAAACATTCTCAGGTATTCTCCTCATGAACTTCATAGGGACTCCGCACAGAAGATTGTTCATCAGATTTAAGTATTTTGGGCTGTCCCAGTGGTTATTTTGCTTGATGTATGCGCTGGCAATTACACCGACCTTCAAAAAAAACACAATTTTATTATACTTGACTAGAAGCGCCCCGCGGTTTCATCCGCTATCCTAATTCTGTTTATTTCTTTTTCTGTGCTTGAAACTATCACATTTACGACTCAATCACAATAATATTAGTGTGATTTATTTCCCTTATTTGAATCCCCGGGGATTTACAGCAATATTTCAATGGGATCCTGAGTGAAATGTATGAAAAACATGGACTTGTTTCTTGTAGTTTTCGCCGACCGTCTACAGGAACAAATTGGCGTAATTTTCATTCGTTTTATGATTTTCAAACACTCAGCAAACAATAATACGAGCAGCGCCCGCCCTGAGGCAGAGCCTCTCGCTCTACTCGTTCGAGAGGAGCGCTTTAGGGGCCAGATAGAAGTAGCGGAAATAGTTTACATCCTAGATTAGCACATGGAATACTTTTTATCCGGGAACACGTTTTTAGAAATTAATCGCGCCGAAAGACAATCTTGCTCTACCCTGATCAAAGGCTAAGGCCGGCGCTGAATACGAGTAAATCACTTGGAGTAAAGTGAAGATGTGGAGATAGGGATCACAAGGTCACAGTTAAGCGATGAACGTGAAAAGTAGCTAATTTTATTTACCTGATGCCTATTCAGATCGGAATGCGTGCCAAGGAACGATAGCACCCTTTCGTCATTCAAGTTAAGCCTGGACATCTCTCTACCGTTGATGTACTTAAACAACGGTCGGTAGTACTCCAGGGTACGGTAGCTGATATCTTCGGTACGATGATTGCCCTTTACCACCTTCCACGTAGCCACCACCTTCTCACGGGCAATCTTCATCATTGCAATGGTGCGAGACTGAACAAATATTTATGATCAAGTGAAGAGTCTCAGGCCTAATGCACGCTGGATAGTCGAGGAGGCGTCGCAGAGCATAAGCGGCCGTGGAATAGTCAACTATTTTCGGTTAACATATTCATCATTATCAGTACCTATCATGTTCTTACTGCTGGGATACAGGCCTTCTCTCAGAGAGAGAGGAAGAGAGAGAGATTGAAAGGGTACGGTCCCTGATCCACCATGCTGGCCATGATGGTAAATGACACATGTCTTTGAACTTTTTGAGTTTCTTGGTTTCGGTTTATGTAAGGTTCAAAATTTTACCTTATTTACTAGATAGGACCGACGCAAATAAACGCGTCGCAGCGACGTATATTACCTTAAAATCGGCGACGCCGCGGGATGTAACCCAGGAACCAACGTATAATATAATAATAATATATATAATGTGTAAGTCTGCGTTTGTATGTACGTACCTGTGTTTGCTTTTCTATGTATCTTTAAATGTTTATTCGACGGTAACTTGCATACCCTCGATGCAATTATCATAAATTAACTACTTCTTAATAGCACAATTTTGAAGTTCAAATATCCACTGCCAGCTTGAGAACGAAAATAGGACACCACTTCATGGTTGAAATCCGAAATCCCGTACGCTTCGTACGGGATTAACAAATTTAAATAATAGCAATTTATCAGTAACGCACCTTAGCGTTACTGATAAATTGCTTTAAAAATAACCATTGATTATGTACCGCAAACACCGTGATCATTTATAATAATTAACCGGCCTGGTTACAAGGAAAAAAAACTGTTTGAAATTTGAATTTCCCGCCATAAGTGAAACGGGACACCTATTGCGAGTTCTACACACCAATACGCGGCACTGACAATAGCGGCAACGCGATTGCGCCCTTGGGTATGGCCGCTAAATCACGCTCGGCTTCATTGAAAATTGGGCCTATATAGAGCTTCGAAGTAGCGGATGTCGGTTTGGGTCACTAACACATCTGTTTGAGTGGCATTGATGGAAGAAATGACAAAAAAGGTAGTTTTCACTTACAGATCTGAGGACATACATAGGCGGCATCTTCATCACGTCACTCAGAGACCCCTCGAGGAATATGGCGAATGCGTTCACAGCCGTCTGCATGAAGTCTGGTGAGCTGGTGTTCAGATAACAGTGGCCTGCGTGCATCCACTCGCTCCGAGGAAGGTGCACCATGCTCTTTTTTTGGAACAGTTCTGCTCTGCATAATCCAATGTTAGGAGTAAAGGTGGTTAAGTAAACCCTCGAGTATAATAATCTTTGGTAAACCCAGATGTCGAAACACAACGTGTCAACGTTCAACGGACAAACGTGTTCTACAAATATCTAGGCAGGCATCTTTTAGGCACTAAGGAAAACCCTCTGCAGTCTGTTATTAGCCTCGAACTTTGTCCGAAACATGCTCATAAGGCAGATGTGCTATTACAGAGCCAAAACGGACGTCAGCATTCGATAATTTCTTCAGGAACCATATTTTTTTCCGGGATAATAATTATCCCGTGCTGTCACTCCAGTTGCTGAGTGACACGGATAAATTACTATCCGGATTTCCTATGCAAAAATTTAAATACTTAGAGAGGCACTAACCTCATCATTTGTCCCGACGGGTTGTGTCCCAACATGTCTTTCGTCATATCAGCTACTTTCGATTGCTTGTCGTCCGTTTCTAATTTATAACACATATATGTTTTGTTAGCTTACAATATCATTAGCCTATCTGGCCAATTTCTTCGTTACAGATGCAGAAACGTGGAGCATAGCTAGCGCACCGCTCCAACTGTAAGGCGCTAACCAGGGTTCTACTTAGAATGACTTACAAGTCAGTGGGGTTTGGCGATCTGCGATAGCCCGAAAACGTCTTCGCACCCCGTGGCCATACTTGCAGAAATTTTAGTATTTCACTTCAAAATGAATAAACCGGCCAAGTGCGAGTCGGGCTCGCGCACTGAGGGTTCCGTACCACCACAAAATACAATCAGGTTCCGTCATTGGACTTTACTCTTTACCCAGCAGTGGGTCGATACAGGTTGACTATTAATGACGGTGGCACAAAAGAGAGAGGAGTTATATACTTCCTCTCCCTTGTGCCATTGATTCCTGTCTCGTCTACATACGACATGCAAAGGGTATGATGTTATCGACCCATCGGGCTGGTTGTCTGCCTACAGAACGGTTGTCCGCTACCCGTAACCACACTGCCATGTACCTACTGCAGCTGGCGTCACCACCCCTAGCCCCAGCGTCACTTGAGTCGCATAATACGGTTTTCGACATCCATGACTTTTGTCCTTCGTCGGATAATTGTTATATGGGCACAAAAATAATTAGACGCCTCATACCGCAGCAGCAGCGCCGCGGCAGCTTACCTATATTTTCTCCAAACAAAATTTTGTTGAGTGTAGACTGGAAGCCAACTAGCGGATCTGAAAGCATCATGTATCGATAGCAATCTAGTATTGACCTTATTTTGGTAGCGCGGGTTTTTTTGTTGAATGATTTTTTATTTATTAGCTGTTGCTGCCTACTGACCCTTTGGGTGTTGGGGCAATTTTGCATTCAACAGTGAGGGATGAGATAGTAAAGTGGTTTTGAATACTAGATGCAAAATAAAATTATAGCGTTCTTAGCTTTTTAATAATGTGGGTTGATCTTGCGGTTTGGTTTGACCTACCGCGTTATAAAATATACAATTCGTTACTGCCAAACCAAGTAGGTACGTAAATAAATGTGGGGAGCGCCCAGTATGTGATAAGGAAAGCCTGCAAGGCTGAGGATGATGATTATGATCAGTTTCAAAGATACTACTACTTACCAGGTTCGACCTCACGCGGCTTGGACACGGTACTGAAAGTAAACTGATCTATAATAGAGGCCTTTATAGGAAGCGGGGAAGTGAATCCCAGTTTCTGCTTAACTTGCAACATCGGTTTTGGATTATCAGTAAAGCCACCACAGCCTGTGAACAACGCGGTACTTTTACAGAGGTACCCTTTACTTTAGGCAATACCACCGATTGGAATATCGAGGCGGCTTCGCGGCGATAAAAATGATCTGGAAAAGTTAACTCTTTTCGGTTTGGACTAGGTTCAAAATTCTCATTTACTAGAGTATATGTGCGATGGAGGCGTGACGTAGTGTATAAGCTCGGAGCAAGACAATTTTGAATTTACGGTTTTAGAAAGACTGGTCTTTTCCTCAGCCTCATGTACCAGGACGACGCTACACTGCCTCGACTCTCCAATGCGCATCGGGCCTTATATCAGAAATTCAATGATAGTACGTTGGTAGCGACAAGTGGTATAGCCCGCTGTAATAACATGGTAAACAAACTGAATTACAATAGTGGCCTATCATGTTAACTGTTGGAAGTGAACACAGACCTTCTCTCGGAGATAAAGAGAGAGAGCGAGGATGGATCCTAAATCACCATGCTGGCCCAGTGCATGTTAGTGAAGGTCATAGTCTTTATTATCATAGTTTGTCTTTTTGAGGTTCTTTGACATACCTGTTTCCTCACGATGTTTTTTACCGTTTTTGATCGATGACCTCGTAACTGCACAATTTAAGTCGCTGTTACTTAATAAGTTGGTGCAGGGCCGAGGATCAAACCGGGGGCCGTCAGATTCTAAAGCGCACATGCTACCGCTAGGCCACCATCACTCCATATATTTTTTTAAGAAAACATATTTTCATCTCACATTAAATTCTTAAGACTATGTGGAAATTGTTATGGAACTACGAGATAACAAAAGAAATTTGCAAAATGAACCCAGCAAAAATACCTTACCGGAAATGTTCCAGTTGTTATCAATTAATTGGAATAAATTATTTGCGTAAGCGTTTACGGCAAAAGCTTGAAATAGTGGGATAATAACGTAAATAAATAACATTTTCCTTTGTTAAGATAATTTAACTTTATGGCCAGAAAATAAATCAGTATGGTCTCGAGTCTGTCATTTAAATCTAAACGCTTTTGATTCTACGTTTCTTATTATTACAGTCAAGAAATTGTACAACCTGTTGACTTCCTTGTTTCCTGGGAGAAAGATGTAATAGTTACATTGTAATGTAGGTATCTGTTTTTAACCCCCAACGCAAACACCCCGTCGTGTTATAAGTTTAACAAATGTATCTGTGTGTCTGTGTATATGTCCGTAGAATCGTAGCTCCTAAACGGCTTAACCGATTTGATTTAGTTTTTTGTTTGAAAAGTGACCATGCTCAATGGTGTTTTTAGCTACGATTCAAGAAACTGTTCCGCTGCTTGAAGTTTATCAGCTTTTTTTGCGATCTAGTCTCGCATCTGTCCCGTAATCCACTCTACTTAAGTCCCGCCATTTCCTAGTCCTGCATCCGTCCACTCCACTCCACTCCCATACCTTAGTCAATCCTACTCCAATCTCACCCTTTCCGCTATTGTCACCCATCCGTCCCATAATTCACTTTATTTCAGTCCCACCCTTTCCGCTCTAGTCCCGCATGAGTACACTCCAAACCGTAATAATTCAGTCTAGTCCCATCCTGCCCTTTCCTGTTCAGTCCCACATCCGTCCTGCAATTCTTTCTACTTTCCTCTCACCCTTTCCGTTCTAGTTCCGTAATCCACTCTTCTGTCCGTCCGTCCTAAGTTTTAGAACCTTCTAACTTATAATTAAAGTTATTATAATAAGTGCATGAAACTTTGCACAATTATAGTTTTGGTATAGATATCAGTTTAAAAAGTATAAAAAAATATAGTTTTGCATTTTAGGGGTGGCTCTAGTACATGAGAAACACAAGAGTAGAGTGGATTACGAAACCATTGCGGAACTATAACAGAAAATGCGGGACTGAAGTAGAGTGGATTACGGGATACTTTTTCTTGTCTGTGGTCCACCTACAGGAAAGGGAATAATCCTATGGAATAATCACATAATGCACATCAGATTTTAGTACCACGTAATACACAGATATAGGTAGTAGATCTGTGACGTAATAGATAAAAACGAGGTGAACAAAAATCAAACCTTGTGTTAATTTTACAATCAGGAACCTTTTTACCTTCACCAAAAAAAAACAGTAAAATCAAAGACCAAAGACTATATATATTTGATATATATGTCAAAGACTACTATTGAGTAAAATGTCCATGTAAAATGTTTTGTGTCGATAAATTTTAATAATAATTGTTTCTACACTTTTTCAAGCTTTTCCTTAAACTGTACAGATCTGATACATTGAAATGTCTTCAACATCATCTAGCGAGTGCGAGTGCAACCAATACTGGCCTAACTATGAAACTAGGCACAATATCAATTATAGAAATGCTTTTGGGAGCAACCCCTATTATCCGACCATGGGGCATCCTTTAGTTTACTATGCACAATGCGCGGTATGTACCTAGTCTTTTGGGCTTTCCACAGATGGTGCGAAGTGATTGGAACTGGTTTTCGATTAGTCCCATGGTTTGATCGAGGGTTCTTGCTCTCGGGTTGGTAATCAGTTTCGAGCATTATTAATCTCATTGCTGTTGCTGGGCTCTGGGGATCTCTGGCCCCAGGGAAGTTGAGGGGCGAACGCCTGCCCGGTACTGTCCGTCTGGACTTACTTCTTTTCTGGCGTCTTAGCTTCCTCCGCAGACCAATGTGGTCCGTTGGTCTCGTCTCATGGTTTAGTTTCATCTTTATGTCATCTCTGCAAACCCTGACTCTTATGACTATGTATCGCAGAGATGACACACACCTGCTCAAACACGTATTGCTTACATACTTTTTTATCTGTAATTTATGTTTATAAGTGTAAAACATACTTATACAACCTCGTGTATAATAACCACGAATATAAGGGAGATAATTAGGGTAAGGTAGCGTGACTGGTGCAAATGTATCAGGCCTAAATCAGGCTTGATGTCTTTAGTCGAGCTCGCCCTGTAGACAGCCTTGCTGCCCCTTTTTGCATGTGGACTATTAGTGAATTGGTTTCACTTCAAGTCTCTGGCGTGTGCGTGAAAAAATTAGTACAGTAGCAGTTTAGCAATATGGTGAAAAATATGAGGAAAACATGGAGACATGAACAAGAACGATACTGTTACCTATAATATTATGTATCGCAACAAACTGTTTGTTATCTTTCCTCACGGCCTATGCCATTTGAGTATTGTTGTTTATTATAAAGTTCGTGGACCCGGGTATGTCCTAAAACTGCGACTAGAACCACCGGAGGATGGGCAGCAGCGTCCTATTAGTACACGGTGAACGTACTGCGATCCCTAAGCCGCCTGCCAAGCGTGGGGATTATGGCTTTACGAGGGAGGCCTTTGTTCAGCATTGGACGTTTACAGGCTGATGATGATGATAAAGTTCGTACTCCGCAGTCCACCGACATTTTGAGGAGGCGTTTCAATATCGAGCGCAACTCAAATCAAAACCAGTTTCAAACGCATTAGCTCATAAACTTGCAATTTAATATTGATACGTATGCCACGTGCGTTTACAATCTCGCTCGCGCAATTCAACATGACTGAAGATGTAAAATTACTTGAATGTACTTACGAGAAATCTAAGGAAATAAGACCTCGAGAATAACATCACTTATCTACAAAAAAAATTATTTACACGAAAAATATTTTAAATACACATATTTAAAACCTAAAACGATTACTACCAAATATTAAAAAAAAAAAAAAAACCTATCTATCATTCTATTAAACCGCTACCAGTGGGAACTGTTCCCAAAATGCTGGCCCCATTACCACGTTGTATGGCGATGCTCACCCTTTGAGCAAAGTAGAGGCCAGCATTTTGGTCACGAGTTGCGTCTATCAGCCGTGAAGATAAATCTTTGAAAATTTTTTTGGCTCCCGATCCCCACGGCCCCATTGTTTCGACCCCAAAAGGCTCAAAAATGTATCCACTATCCAGTGTACCATACTTGCGCCTTTTGAGATCCTCTGCAGATTCTGCCGCCGCGCCAGCCCTTATCTGGGTTCTGGAAAGATGTGACGGCGCAAAGGTGTCAACGCAAGTCGCGTCCCACACTAAGGGTCGCCCCATCTTCATCAACATCACTTATGTTTAACAAAAAATTAATATAACAGGCCTTCCCTGGCCTTTATGCCTTATATATACTGTACAATAATTTCATATTCTTTTTTATACACGGTATTTTATATTTATTTACCAGGGCCTCTTGATGTTGGATTCGGCCCCTGAAATCGTTTGGGCTAGAGACCCGAGAACCCTATTAAATAATAATGTGTAATGTTATGCCAGGGCCCACAGTTTTTTTTATTTTTTTATTAGAACGGCTGTCAAGGCATTTTTGTAAGAAATTTGTTGTAGCCAGTTGCACCCATATAAACGAAACGTCAGTCGTTCGAAATCAGTTAGCAACTGTGATGCTGAGTTGGTCGCGTTTATCTAAATATGAATGGTTCACTCATAATGCCTGGTAACAGAATTTCCTTCTCATTTCCGTTCTATTTACTTCTCTTTTCTGTGCCCGGGTTATTATGTTTCTTAGATTTTTCGTAAGTATATTCAATCATTTTATATATAATATATATTCAGAATTATTATTGTAGAAATGTGCGAGCGATATAAAGAACGCACGTGGCATAATCCCTTAAAAAAGGTTCCAATATTATTGTGAAAAAAAAAAAACAATTTCAGCCTGGACACTATGGTCGCAATCGGAAAAGAGGTAGCCCAAACTGCTTCGTTAAAGCCTTCAGATGGTACACCAAGGTAACTTTACTATCTGTATGAACAAAAACTGGTATGACAGACAGACAAACAGACAGACAGCGTAGGCTTAGTAATAGGGTCCCGTTTATACCCTTTGGGTACGGAACCCTAAAAATGACTTGCAAGGGTGGCTACTTGTTTAGGGGCAAACATCAAATGCGTGAGCGAGATCGCTTCAGGCTCTTAATAATCATTGATTTTTTAGGAGCATGTACCGGATAGAAGTAGATCTCCGAACAAGCCTGACATGAATGGGTTCGCCACCTGGCTCGACGTCAAATACGACCAGTTCCTTCAGGAGAGCCAGATGGGCTCGGATATGTATCATGTTAAAGTAAAGCAGACGTTTGAGGCAGGACGGGTCTCTACAAAGTAAGACGTTCTTCTTTCTTTCCTCATAAAGAGGATTTTGGCGTCCCACGTAATGTGCGATGGTGGCCGAGCGGTAGCATGTGCGCTTTACAATCTGAGGCACCCGGTTCGATTCTCGGTCCTACACTAATGATAGTAATAATAATAATCAATTTAATTCAGACAATGTCCATAATTAAGTTACAAAATTCTACATCTTACTCTTTAAAAAAAATTCAATTTATCAAACAATTAATAAAAAACAAAAAAACAATTTTATAAAATCGTACTTTAAATAAATAATGTGCAGTTTTTATGCCAGAGCTCAAAAACGGTGAAGGAAAACATCGTGAGGATACCGGTATCTCCAAGAATATCAAAAGTTCGAAGACATAATGAAATTCACCAACATACTGGGCCAGCATGGTGATTTAGGACCCATCCTCTCTCTCTCTCTCTCTCTCTCTGAGAGTAGACCTGTATCTCAGCAGTAGGAACATGAGGCTGATAATGATGATGATGACGTAATGTCCATTTGCCAAGTTTTTCTAAATATTGTTAATCAAGTCACAGTCAGAGTCAAGCAAAGTAAGTAACGGTCTAGTCAAAGTCATGCCTTAGTAAAGCAGTGGAGACATTTGGCAGTAGGTATTATGCAACCTTTAGAAATGTATGTTTGCGAAAACTTAAGGGCTATTGAACCTGAACAATTTTATTTCTTTCAGTAACAATTGTGAGCCCTGCGCACCAAAAAGATTTCCTGAAAAATGGTAAAAATCCTTGAATTACTTCATGAGATACTAAGATAGCATCATTTATAGTACACTAACAAGCTTCTCCTCGCCTCACTCACTCACTCGCGTTTATAGATAGATATCTACTATTTATTATTTACACCAGAAATGACATACATTGGGCAAAAAAAACAATTGTTGGTCTTGTCGCTATAAGCGATCTCTAACAGGCGACCATAAAGACAGGCGTAGTAGAGTACTGCCCCCCGATTCTACTAAACAAATTGTCTTTAAATTGCAATTGTTGCGATTTTAATTTTTAAATAATTGCCTCAAAATTTACAGCATATTTTTTTTTATACTAAGTTATAATATTAGGTGGTTGTATTTTTCTAGTATAATAAATACTCAGAAATATTTAAAACTGTCAATATTGATGCAATTATTTAACAATTAAAATAGCAACAATTACAATTTAAAAACAATTTCTTTAGTAGAATCGGGGCCATCACGCCTCTTACCGTGTCACATGAAAGGTACTTTTCTTAAATATGTTTGGAAATTCGATCATTATTTTGACAATCTTCTACGAGATAAATCGAAATTGCTGTTCTGGTGAATTATGCAAGCAACGGCCGGCAAAGTTTACCAAAAACGTTTGTTGTATGGGCCTTTGTATGACCTCTGGTTTTTACTTTTTGACCTTAGTATTATTTCTACGTAATCCGCCGTAACATTACATAGGTACATATTCTGTGAAAATTTCAACTGGCTATCTATTACGGTTCGATAGATACATCAGTTAACTGTAGGACAGACAGACAGACAGCGTAGGCTTAGTAATAGGGTCCCGTTTGCATCTTTTGGGTACAGAACCCTAAAAAGCAGGTAAATTGTTATAGGATTACCTACGTATGAATCTTACAAAGACTAAAATTATGACGAGGGGAAATACGAAAACTGAAAATTGGAAGACTAAACATAATTATAGAGTACGTAATATGCATGTAAAGGTGCATCCAGACACATCGCGAGACATGCTCCGCGAATAGTTCGGCTCGGCTTGACGTAAGCGACGTAATTGATGACAGCATGACGCTTGTTTTCCGGACGGTACATGCTCAGGGTGAGCCTGCAAACAACCGTGCATGATGCTCGCGTCGCTCGTGCGTATAACTTTAACAAGGCGAGGCGTGCCGAAATCTGTCCACACGTAACGTGCGGCTCGCACTAAGGCAGGCGCTTGCAACGCACACGCAGTGCGGCGAATGCTCACAGTAAGTACGTGTCCACAGCCTGAGGCGTATATCTCACGTATACGTGGCAAACTATTCTCAGCACACGCCTCCCAATGTTTGAGCTATATTACGTTTGTCTTAGGGTGCACCCTAAGACAAACGTAATATAGTTCCAAGATGCTACTAAGTAGATGGCGTTGTCGAGAGCAAGTGCAACTTGACTGACCAAAAAATCCCAAGACACTTGGCAATGCTTGGAGGAAGCCTTTTACCAGATTTGGGTGCCCGATTCGTTGATTTTGACATTAATTAAATTAAGTTAGGTACTCAAAATAGGGTCCAATAAAGGCAATTTTATGCTATCATACTTTTTTCAGTTCATGGAAAAAGAAGCGACGGGCAAGAAGCAATGAAACAGCAGAAGTGCGGCAAAAGTATGCAAATTCATAATAACATTAAAAAAAACTAGTTCTTAGTTAGGTTTGTGACTGCCATGAATCCGTAAGCATTTGAATAGTTATTAGATATGAGGACTCGATTCAACATATATTATTTTGTTAATTCATTAATTTTGCTGCAAAATTAATAAGTGTGGCGTATTTAAAAAAATTGCGTTTTGCAGTTCAGCAGTACATAGTAAAAAAGTTGGTAAAACACGGAGACATTTGAACACGAACGATAATTGTACTAAGGCCAATCTCCTTTGTTAGTTGATCTGAAATTTCACTGTAGTGTAACAGCTCAGCCAAACACACTCAAAAACAACTTAGCAAAACTGATGACTTGGACCAAGTGTAAGGTACACACTTATAGAAAGTTGCTAACTTTAATCTGTTTCTTTCAGATCAAACCAAAGTTGCCGATACATTATGCAACCCAAAGACGTGTCACGTCCTCCTTCGGTATGCTGTCATCCGTAAGAACCATTTTATTATAAAACTATTATACTTACTTACTTACTTACAGGGTTACTGGTTATCAGTTCCCCATATACGCGTCTTTCTTTCATTACAAATGTTCAACCCTATTTTTGACCCCTTTGATTATTCGTCCCTGTGGTAAAATCTTTTCTTAGCGGACGTTTGCATGCACCCCATAAGAAGATCTGCCAAATTTAAATTTCGTAGGTCAAGAAGTCATCGGTCAGCGAGTAGTATTTTGCTTGTAGGTAAATAGATAATCTTATTAATTTGGTTTTAAGATAATTGTAACGATTGCAGCTCAAATACTACTACAACTGTATCGGAGCGTGGTAAGAAACCCTTGGGCAGATCGCAAAGCTTCTCTAATATGACACTGGTTACAAAAGGCAAGAAGCCATGCAATGCACTACCCCCATGTGAAGTTTGCGATATCAAACCAAAAACCAGTGTGTGCAAAACCAACAGTTGCAAAAAAATAAGCAGCAAAGAGTCCATCGAAAAAATTGAAGTAACGACTAAAAATAAAGCCACGATAAGTCAGGACTTTGGCTGCCAATTCGGTGAAGGACTAACCACTAAAGTAAACGCAGAAACCCAATATGACGTTGCGGTGCCTCCAAATAGTAGACGTGGTTCTCTTCCATCAAATCAATCTCAGTGTTTAGTCGACTGTGAATGCGCGGTAGGTACAACAACTTACGTCGTACTTTTCTTAAACGTGGAACACATTGAGAAAATTTGGACATACTACTACTAGTCCAGACCTAATCGGTGGCGTATTTTTCGCCTCCAATATTTTGTTCATCTACGTATTTCGAGAAGAGGCTAAATTACGTTTTTACATTAAAAAGAGGAATATGTTTTTTTTTGTCTGTGTATCTTAACCTTGTAAAGACAATTAACAGTTGACACTTACAGATGGCTATGGCTATTGAGATTTTGATTGGGACAATTGTCCTATGATTGGTTTATACTACCAGTGGTTTTTCATTTCCATAGTCATCTGTAAATGGCAATAGGCAAAGTTTTTTGTTTTACAATGAAAAGTGAAAATTGTCCAAAATATTCATCTATTATATTTACGTGAGCGATGGTGGCCGGGCGGTAACATGTGCGCTTAACAATCTGAAGGCACCTGGTTCGATCCCCGGCCCTGCACTAATGACTTATTTAGTACTTAAAATAAATAATGTGCAGTTTCAATGCCATCGCTCAATAACGGCGAAGGAAAATATCGTAAGGTAAGCTGTAGGCATGTCCAAGAATGTCAAAAGTTCAAAGACAGACATTCACCAACATGCACTGGGCCAGCATGCTGGATTAGGGCCCATCCTCTCTCTGTGTGAGAAGGCCTCAGTGCCGCATGATAGGCTGAAATTGTGATGATGGTAGTCTCTTAGCCCACATTTTTACATTCATCCCATCGAGATACTATTCCTATAGAGTCACAATCTCTCAGTGAAAACAGTCAAAAAACGTCCGAGCGTCATTGTACACACATTGTATCAATTTACATACTTCACAATGCCACATTTACTCCAATTTAGACGTTATGTCGCTTGCAGTGTTCAACATTAGTTGTCCGCTGTCATCGTAGCTCTGGCATCGCGCGGCGCTGTAGTCGGATCGCAGTTACCTTGTGACAGTTTTGGTTCGGACATTTTTTTGGCATGATTGTGACCCTATATTATTGTTTATTGTATCTCGATGGTTCGTCCATAAAATGATCCTGTTGTCTATAGCTGCAGTAATGCAAATGCACTATAAGAATCTCAAATTAAGTAAACAAGGGCGATATGCCTTGGTACAATTATTGTTCCTGATCATTTGTCTAAATTTCTCATAATTTTTTTTCTCTGCCAAACTGCTTAGCGAAAAATCTACTCGTTTTTTACGCCCACAAGAAACTTTTAATGACACCAATGGACCAACTAATAGTCCACAGGAAAAAAGGGCGATAAGGTCGTCTGCTGGGTAAGTTCGACATCAAGCCTGATTTAGGCCATATATATTCGTCACCGTACCAAATCTCTCTTGTTTGTTTGATCTGAGATTAGAACCTTTAGGTACCTTACGTTGTATGCATGTAAATTACCTGTATTCATTTCAGTGGCCTGAAAAACAGATACAAAATCCCACCAGCAGAATTTCTTATGGAAATACGATACATCAACCGGGTTTACCATTTGAATTTACTCCTGGTGAATGTACTTGCAAGGTAATCATACTTCCAAAGTTTTACTCGTAAGATCACCTAAAGTAACTTTTAAACTTTCGCGATTTGAACACATGTTTTAAATGTTTTGCGGGACTTATCAACCGGGAAGATTGATTTAAGTTACCGGCGTCGTGGAATCCCATTGAAGCAAGTGTACAAACCGCGGTATAGGTCTAGGTACTAGGACATTTACCTATACAGTGTTGTGTGTCGTAGTGACAACCCTGCTATTTATAGGGTTCCGTGCCCAAAGGGTAAAAACGGGACCCTATTACTAATAATACATACTGTGTTCACTTACCTATTTCAGTCACTTGATACGATGCCACGAAAGCTTATCAGCAGACATGGGCATGTCCCTGCACACACTTCAAGGCACTCTCAAAGGAATGTGAAGCCAAAGAGTTATAAAAATGTGGACTGCCAATGCCCTGAAGAAAAGATCGTAAGCATTGATGCTCAAACTCAACATGTGCCACGTCCTGAGAGTTGTTTCGACAGTAACATCTGCGAATGCGATATTAAGGTAATATTTTAAAATCCAATGCTTTGTGCGTCCTACATCTCGCTCGAGTATTATTTTATTTTATTTTATTTAGAGCTACTTCCGCCCGCGGCTTCACCCGCGTAGTGATGAAAAATTGAGATGATGATAATGATGATGAAAAGTAGCCTATGTCACTCTCCAGCCCTTGAACTATACCCATGCAAAAAATCAGGTCGATCCGTTGCTCTGTTCATCATCATCGTCATTTCAGCCGTAGGATGTCCACTGCTGGACATAGGCCTCCCACATCGATCTCTCTCTGCTCGTTGCTCTGTTACTGCGTGAAAAAGGAACAAACAAACCAACAAACTAACAAATTTTTCGCATTTATAATATTAGTATGATGATTGAATGAACTTTGAATTATCTGAGCCATACGAATAAAGATAGAGTCTTTAAGGGTCGGAAACGTATCTGTGATGGGGCATCACAGGGGCCTTACGGACAACAGCTATAGCGGCACCAAACTAACGTTAGATCCGCTCATCCGCTCAAATCACGCGACCGCAAACCGTATCTGGGCGCGTTAAGGTTCACGTTCGCGTGATTTTCAGACTGAGCGGATCTAACGTTAGTTTGGTGCCGCAATATCTGTTGTCCGTAAGGCCCCTGGTGTCCATAGGTAACAGTGACTGCTTATCATCAGGTGACCCGTTATCTTGTTTGCCACCTATGGCATAAAAAAATAACACTTGTAAAATCAAAGGCAATACAACAAATAAAACATACAAAACAATCAAACATCAATTATACAAATAAATAAGTATGCAATGGAGAGAGCTAGGCTTGGTGTTTTTTTTTTTTGCGCGATAGAATCCGGAACGAGGATATTCGCCAAGGAACGAGAGTCACTGACATAGGATGCTAAAATTTGCAAGTTGCAGTGGCAATGGGTAGGCCCCATCTCTCGAAGAAACGATAACAAATGGGGAAGAAAGGTTCTTAAGTGGAGACCTCGGCAAAGCACCGACAACATCGCTAGTGTTGCAGGTGTCCATAGGCGACAGTTTCTGCTTACCATCAGGTGGACCGCATGCTTATTGGCTCTTTTTTAACCACCTTAAAAGGAAGGGGTTCTCAATTCGGTGTTTTTCTTTTTTAATGTTTGTTACCTCAGAACTCCGTCGTTTATGAAACGATATGGGAAAAATATTTTTTTATTGAAATTATACGTTAAGATTGGTCGCATATAATTTCAACAATATCGGTTCAATCGTTTGATTTGTGTATCAAAACAACTGGAAAATTCGTTAATGACATAATATTGTCATCAAAGTAAACGAAATTGCGTATTTCACTAATAGGGTATTTGACTACTTTTGGGAAACTATTGCACATTATTGCCTGATATAATTTAATGTATACTGCATTTATATTTTCTGGATATCAGTCGTATTTACGATATAAATCGATGTTAAAGTTTGAATAAAAAAATATCGCGCCAAAACGCAGACCTACGTCATAGCTCCGGTCGAGCGACGATTGACGTCACACAAAACAAAACAGCTGCAGCCAGGCAGCAAAAGTTTGATAATCACTAATTTTCTAATAGAAGTAATGGTTTATAAATGTTGTGTAGTGCCACAATGTACAAATACTTCCATAAAACACCGGAAAAACTATTCGTTTCTGTTCCAATGGACCCCAAAACTCGCAAAAAGTGGTTGGAACTAAGTAGCTCGTAGAGAACTCAAAAGTATTGGAGCTAATTCAAGTGTTTCTATGTGCGAAGATCATTTTGAGGTACATATTTGAGTCTATATAATTCTATTACAATTTGTGTTTTTATTGCATTACTATTTTATGTACTGTTACTTTCTTTTTAAACATTGTAAAGACATAACCTAACAAAATAGTGATATCCACCTATTACAACATACTTTTTGTACAACTTGATTGAATGTTTTGCTTGGAGAACAATTAAAAATTAATACTTACATTGTAGTTTTTACGTTTTGAGTTCTGCAGCGTAGAAACAATGTCGTAGATTATTATTGAAGAAATATGCAACCATAAATACATTAATTTTGGGTAAGTTACTGCTGTCTGCTTGCACAAAATGTTTCTCCATTCTTCTCACATTTAACCTCCGGACTGTTTTTGGTGATAATTTCTGGATAAATCGCTCTCAAAATAGCTATACAACATTAAATTCGCAAATATCAATACAAAATCTGTTTGTTTAGATTTGTGTGACGTCACTAGGGATGAAGCCAATTACAGACCGTTTTCGATCACGTGATCAAATGTCGAAAATACAGTTATTTTAATCGCGTTTTTTACAAAAAATAAGCATATTTTTATAAAAAAATCAATGAAATATGCTTTTTCATTGTGTCATGTTTATGGATGATGTCAATTGGCATAATATTTTCAATACAGTCAAACACCCTATTATGAAGTCGGTTTTTTTTAAATTGATAATTATCTAATTATATATATATATTTGAAAACATATTTGAAATGCGCAAAATAGATAGAGTATGCACGCAGTATGGCTTCCTTACTTGGCATCTCATTCTGCTTACATTTCGCGACCCCTTCTAACACGGTGTTGCATAATAGAATTGTATGTAACAGGTTTGTTTTAGGGATTCGTGCGGAACTACCAAACTCCCGTGGAAAGTGTACCACTGCCGAGCATTCAACTGCCCCCGTGCTCTTGTGATAGACAAGTCAAAGAAGAGTTAGTGCCAGAGAGAGTTAAGTTTGCACAAACTACATCGCAAACTTCTAATCATTCCATTTTTTTCGTAAGTATACCCAATTGTCACATAAGGGCGTAACTTGGTGCCTAATTTACACACGACTTTGACCCGCTATAACTTTAAAAGTGTACCATTTTGTTTTATACTCCTGCAAGCAGTGTTAACTAAAAATCACAACAATTTTAACTGATTTCAGGAGAGGAGGTTATTTCAGTAATTTTGTTATGTATGTTCCTACACCGATTACTCTGACAATTGTGAAGCAATTTGCGTGATTTTATATTTTTATTAAGTAGTGAAGCCCACAAAAATTTCATAGTCTTGGGTTCTGTAGTTTTTAACCAGCTCTAGTAATACGAATAAATTTTTAAAGCACCTGTCAATTTGTCAATGATTTTTTTTTTTCGAGCACTCACAAATTTTCAAGTCTAGTTTATATACATATTGGTAATTATGTAAAACACTTTTATTTGCAAATTTTGTTATTAATTGTCTGAAAACGGTTTTTGATTATGTAAAACTAGTAGGACAACAAAATTAACAAACAGGCATAATTTTCGGGTCAAAGATGTGTGAAAATTTGACTCTGAGCATACCACAAGAAAGTAATACGTGCTAATGAATTACATAACACTAACTTAAACGTTTCGTAACATGTTGTAAAATGTAAATTGTTCTCTAAACAATAATTATGATATTAGGAACAAGAAACCATCCACGAGTATCCTTTCTTCCTGAAAATTATATGTGCCGACAAATTGAGCAATCAGAACATGAAGTGATCGTGAAACGTGGTTTTTTCCCGGGCTTTGTGAGTGCTTAGTATTTGTATGTCTTAAATTAAAAGTATTATCTAGCTTAGCTACATCAATAAAATAGTGGTGAAATGTCTTTTAAATTTATTATGTAACAAAATGAAAATACTATTTACAAATTATCTTAACTTGTACAAAATAACAATAACACGCAGTGTTAATCAGTTCGGTGGACCGTACGCAATCGCCGGTTTGTTCTGGGGTAAGAAACTGACGCTCGAGCTACCGCCACTCGACTCCGACGACACCGAGGGCACTCCGTAGTCTTCAGAAGGGCCAGATAGCGACGCGGATGACCCTGACGTCGAAGTCAATGATGTCGCGCTTGAACTTTCACGCAGAGGAGACGTGTGCACGAACGACGATATCTCTACGCTTGGTTTCGCGTTTTCCAGCGAAACTCCAGAAACTAGAGACAAGTATCCGGCATCTCGTGCCGAAGTATGCTCACTCTCTTTGATGATGTTCTGCACGCGGTTCACCACGAGGGAATCGAGTGCCTCTCGGTGGGTCTGTTCCTGCGCGCCACTGTACTGGTGGGAATCAGCTTGATAACTGGACAGACCCGAGTTGGAAGGGAGATTGGTCAAAGGTTGCGATTGTAAAGGAAATTGAGATGAGAATGGCTGGATAGGGAACTGGGGCTGTGGCTGTTGGTAGTTGTACCCTTGTTGGGCAGAGAACTGCTGCTGTTGCTGGTACACTTGAGCGGGTATGGGTTGCGGCTGGGGACGGGGTTGTTGTTGTGGCACGTACTGAACCGGCTGAGGTTGGGGAACCGGTCGCGGTACGGGAACACCGTAGGATGAGCTGGGAGGTTGGTGGAAGAAAGGTTGTGGCTGAGCTGGCTGCTGGTATATAGGTTGGGGTTGGTGCTGTATGAACTGAGGTTGTGGGGCAGGCTGTGCGTATTGAGGTTGTGGGGCGGGTTGAATGTATTGGGGTTGTGGGGCGGGTTGAATGTATTGGGGCTGTGGGGTGGGTTGAATGTACTGGGGTTGTGGGGCAGGTTGAATGTATTGGGGTTGTGGGGCGGGTTGGTTATATTGTGGCTGTGGGGCAGGTTGAATATATTGTGGTTGTGGGGCGGGTTGAATGTATTGTGGTTGGGGAGCGGCTTGTATGAAATTAGGTTGGGGGTAGTTATAGCCTGAGTTCTGTTGGATGGGTAGGGGTGGAGGCGGAGGCGCATTGTGGTGGTGGTGATGCGGTGGAGGTGCAGGACCCGAGGGGTAGTGCAGCGCCGGGGCATGCGGCGCAGGCCGGGGCAGATGGTACGGCGCCTCGGCCGCTATCGTCGCGACCACCGACAGTATAACGATCTGCAGAAAAACACCCTTTTAAATTCACTGTTACCGCACATCTCAAACTAGCCGCACACTATTTACAATCACTTCATTAGGAGGATGTTATAATCTGCGTTGACTGTGTAAACAAGTTTCACTTTTTGTTTCGTTTGTTCACTTACCGCGGTCTGCATGTCTACGATCGTGCGTGTGACAATGTGTGAACTTGCTGAGGATCTATTTGGTTTTATAGTCTCCACCACTTCATTGAAACGGCATCGGCAGGTCGCTGGGAGCGCATCTGTCACACACAAGCGTTACATACGCGCTATTGCATAAATGCGTACGATATGCGCGCGTGTGCGTTTCACGTTTTCAGGAGCACAATATCTATAGGTATAAATAACAATTCTTATTCTTAAATATAAAATCTTAACCGTTGCGTCAATTTACATGTTTTTAAATTGCAATTTTGTTAATAAAAATTACTCCTAATACTTAAAAAAGGTTCAGAATAACCATGTAAACATCCGCTCAGGTTTAAGCATAAATTAGCAATTCCAAAATCAAGGCTAGAAATCAAGTGGCTCTCATGCAGTGGCTGGAAACTATTTTATAAATTAAGAGTGACGAAAACGATCTGAGTATTAATAATTGAAAAGTGCTATTATAGATAATTGTTATATGATAAAACATTATAAAACGGGCCATATTTCGGCTCCATACATAAATTGCCATATTGGGTCATTATGTTAATATAAGTTTCCTCTATTTATATAATGTGTAATAAATGATATTACTTTGTCTATAAAAAATGAAATGCTGTTCGTTGGTAATACTATCACTTTATTTATTTAAACGTTCATAATAGTCCTAATTAGGTTTTTAAGTAGTAAAGAAAAATTGGAAATGTTGCTTGGAAAATTTTCTCATTCGGAAAAATTTTTACGTCCTCTTTTCTATTGTATTTTTGTATGACCTTAAGACCGTAAACTCAAACTTTATTGTAAGTACTTTGGACAGGACAACGTCTGTCGGGTCAGCTAGTTCATAATAAATAGTTGCATTGTGCGCTATTTATTTTGTGATTATGTCTTGTTATGGGGTTATTAGACGTTTCGGTTGCAATTTTGCCTACTTACCTACTTTGTGATAGGTGATCTGGTAGCTTATTGGAAATTATTGATCAATCTATTTTGACAAACTTATGAACTGGAACGTAACGTTTAACGTAACGTGACGCCTGGTTTGGCTTAGTAGTAGCATGTCTGCCACATGGGCCGGAGGTCTCAGGTTCGATTTACGGACGAGTAGGGTGTCTGGGTGTATGTTTTACTTGTCTTTGTGTGTGTTCCAATGGCATCTCCGTCACAGGGAATCCTAGTATGAGTGTATAGCTATGGGTGTGAAAATTTTATTCTAGTTCTTAGAGATTCTCAGAAATCTGAATGACATCGGATAATAATAATATTAGGTTTTTTTTTAAATAAAATAAGCGGCAAACAAGCGTGCCGTCCACCTGCTGGTAAGCCGAAACCAGTGTTGACGATGCTTTGCCAGCCCGGAGAGGTGGTTGTAGACACATTTTGAAGCTCGGCGGAAAGACGTTCGGAGGAAGGGCATTATAATGTACATTACTGCACCGGCCTGCAATAGAAGCATGAACATGTGGGCCGTAGAATAGCCGAGGCCAGCATAGGTACGTGCGTCCATAATGCTCAGTTGCCGCCAAGGATTGCTTAAAATACTTTTCTCAAATATTGCATGGTTATTCACGTAAAAAAATTTAAGTAATTTCAGATTTCTTTATAATATTTCCTAGTAACCTTCTAGTAACAAAAAGCTCCAACATTTTAATACATTTTTTTGTATCTTCTAATTAGCCAATCACAGAAGTGGGAATGTCAATTATTATTTGTCTCTAAATTTTACTATAACCTTTAAGCATTCGCCTCTTTTAATTGAAAAACGTTATCAAACCTCTTTGAACATCGAAATATGTATTGTGCGCACGTAGGTACCAGATAATCAGCAGGCCTAGCACGGGCCGTGGACAATTGTCTTTTCACCGTTTCAATCCGCGCGTAGACGCGACAAAGCTAGAATATGGATACGTTTGTCTTTTTCTCGCGGGATAACAAAGTTGGTAAGACAATTTGACCAGGGGTGCTAGGCATGCTGAGGAGTCAAAAATTGGCCAACAACAACGATTTTTGAAAACTAAAGTATTTATATATAGATAGAAAATGTTTCAAATTTAACTCGATATAGCATTAGCAAAGAATTCAGCAGTGCAAGTACCGTTCTTTATTGATCGTCAAATTCGCTAAAATGCCATAGAATCGATCACAGCGAGTACTGAAAAAATTGCATATTATCGAATTTGACGACCTCAACTGTCAATTTGACGATCGATAAAAGAACGGTACTTGCACTGCAGGTTCATAATAGATACGAAATAGTTCAACTACAGTTCATTTTAACGGTACCTATATCATACCAGCATGATTAGGTAAATATGTTATACCTTTGTCCAGAAAAAAACCTAGAGCCCTGTATACTAAAAATTTGTGGGCAGTTATGACTTTAAATAAATTCATAGGTTTTAGAAATGGTACCTTCATAATATTCCTTTTTTTATACGTATTTTAAAAACAAAATTCTTGTTAGAATGTATGGTTTACTGCTATTACTTGGCTATTACAGACAAGTAAAACTCGCCCCTTTAAACTAATAGCGAAAGGTGCTCGCACAGTCAGACGACGGGACGTCAAGCGACGTCGATTTATTGCGGTCAAATAATGGCGCTTGCTGGCTCAGGCTTCCAAAAATAAAAGTATTATTCAAGAATGCTCACTGTAAGGTCGTTCGTACACGAGGCATCGCAAGTCGGCGACTCTCGCAGTTTATCTTTATATCTTACCGCTAGTCGCCATCTTGTATTTATGATAACGTCACTTACCCAGTGACTATGTTAGCGATACCTCATTTATCAAAATTCCTTAGGCTTTTAGGATGTAGGTACATACATATAAACTTGTTACACAGAATACCCTCCTTTTGGCTCTCCGTCGTCGTGTACCTAAACTTGTCAGCGCGCGTGTGTCATTCAAACACACGAGAATAGTGTTTGTGACGCGACTCGAATCTGCGACTGTGGACATCGCCTTGTGTCCGATCGGTCTAACGTTGCGGTCGTAGCCCATAGATAAAACAGGTGTAAATTGCGACGGGCGGAGCTGCTTTCCACTCTTACCTCATTGTTTGCACCTCAACCTCTATCTGGGCTGGTCGCGCTTGCACAAATATTGTACGTTACCTTATTTGCATTTTTGACTTTGTTTGGCGCAAGCGTGAGTGATGAATTAGGTTTTATGTACAACTGATTGCCTATTAGTTATTACCATGCTCAAGCTTTAATGTTTTATAGTGCTAACAGACGTGTGAGGATTTGGTTGACGGACCGCCGCCAACCAACGGGAGAGAAAAAGAAAATTTTCACTTTCTCTCCCGTTGGTTGGACGGCCGTCCATCAACCAAGTCCGTCTCGTCTGTTAGCTACTTTACGTTCCAACTCAAACACCGTACTATTTAAAAGTTTAACATCAATATATGTAGGTTCTACAGAGTTTTCCCTAAATGGTAATAGAAACGACGGGGGCGAATAAAGACAAAACTTAGATACTTTTTTGAACAATTTCTGAACATACAAAATGAACTAAATTCTTGGCAATATAACAAGAATTTCGTACATTTTGCAAGTTTGAAAACCAGTTCCACAGGAAAAAAACACCTTAGGCATTATAAACTAAGTGCAGCTTTAAAAAAAAATTACACTAGGGCAAGGTGCTTCAAATCCCGTACGAAAAAATGACTGACGAAGGAAACGTCTTCTCTCAATGAGTGTGGTGTTTTTGAGGATACTACACATTTTGATGGAGTGTGTGCGGAACGATGCGTTGAGAAAACAATGCATACTAGATGTCGGATTTTGCAACTGTATTCTAGCCTACCCCGAATCCGATAATCCTGTCTACATAACATACAAGTATATTTTATATTAGTAGAAACTTATAATTGGTTCTTTTATGTTATATTTTGTTTCTATCTCGGTTATTTAAGGGTGTAATAAGCTGGTAGAATTATTATTAGGCCTAAAACAATAATATTGTAATTTTGTTTTTGTTGGTAACGTATTTACGTCTTGCTTTGACTGAGTGATGAAAAGTGGATAAGTATACTTGCTATTAACATTGTACCATGGCATTTACGCTAGAACCGCCTACGGCCTACCAAATGTTTGTTTTGTTAATCTTTCCCAAGTCTTTAGCAATGTGGAGACATTGACAAATCCGTTAAACAAATAATTGAATCAAGATTTACCTATTCACTGGATATTTTGAAGGTTACGATTGTTTGTTAACTTGATTAGATCATTGATGTGAAGGCACTATCTAATTGAAAAATAATATGAAAAATACTCGACATAAGCTAATAATAATAATTGAGGTGAATAATAATGACGATCGCTTTGAATGGAACAAATCAAAAAAGATCTTCAGGTGGCTATAGGTGGCTATAGCAAGGTGGTTTGTTTTCCAATTTTGGTCTTAGAATCAATTAGTGCTTTATATTGGTTTACTTCAAGACAGATCAACAAAAACTAGGTCCCTAACAAGTTGGCCCACTTAGCCTCCGAAGAAATGTTTCCCTTTGCATTTTCTACCACTTGTTTTTTGGGAATGCTCTGAAGAGTTTTTGATCTCGTTCCTGCATCGTATTTTCACAGCATTCACTAGCAAATTGAGCATTTATGCATAAGATGGTTTTACTTCATAAAATATCTCTGGATGAGCGCAGTAACTTTTGGTGTTATCAATAAAATCTGTATTCTGTATTCTGCGGTGCATTACCGCAGAGGATTTTGTTGCAAGTTCAAATTTCTGGATGGTACAGCAAGTGTAACGCTTACTGGTCATTACAGTTCAGCAGAGCAATTTTCTCGTCTCGTCAATCATTTGCAGTTATATTTTTATATAACTTACATAAGAACCTCGAAGAAATTGGCCCTTATTTGTTTATTTTTACCATAGTTGGCAAACAAGCAGACGAGCTGGCTGATAGTAAGCAGCAAAGTAGCCTGTGAATATCTGTAACACCAGAGGCATCAAATTCAAATGTATATGATAAAAATGTAATGCTCTTACTAAAGCATACATAATTATGTATTTTCCTATCATTGTACCATCAATATTATATTTTTCAATTTATTTTTTCCGTTTTTGTAAGTTTTAAAAGAGCTGCGTGCCCGATAAAATGTTTATAACACATTGCACTGTACTACCAGGATCCATGTACACTGGTAATTGTATACATCTGTTACACTTATGATTAATAAAGATATTTTGAAATTAAATAAATAATAAATATTCGGGACGTTTTTTCACACACGGTCATCTGACCCCAAACTAAGCAAAGCTTGTGATATGGCTGCCAGAGACTGATATACATATATAGTTTTAAATACATACTTAAATAGATAGAAACAACCAGATATAGAACAAACACAAATGTTCATCACACAGATGTTTGTCCTAGGCGGGAATCGAACCCACGCCCCCAAGCTCAGAAGGCAGGTTCACTACCAACTGGACCAACGGGCTATCTAAATTGAATTGAATTGACCAGAGGCATCGTAACCACGTTGCTCGGAAAGCTCATGCCACATTTTCCAATTAGATTAAACAGATGCAGGGCTGATTTTTCAAACGTTGTATCGAAATTCCTTCGTTAAAACTTAACCTCAGCCCATAACCAATCGAGATTTCAATTTCAACTTAGGTATAGATCAAAACTCTCTCTTTGCTTAGCATACAAGACAACAGACCTTACATAGCTGACATTCAAGGATGGCATAGAATGTTCCACCCATTTTTCTCGAAGATGTCACGGAGTTAGAAAGGTCAAGCTAATTTACATACAAAACCCACGCATCATTTTCATAATCTATGGGTAGATCGATGACCTCTTATGTAATTAGGTATATAAATCAATACAAATACTTATAAATACATAAAATTGTGATACCTGTCACAGAAAAGGTCATATTCAAGCTAGCTCTAGAAATAATCGTTATTGGTTAAAACTAATAATTATCAAATTAAAAAACCGAATTCGCAATTTCCTTTAAATACCTACGCAGTTTCGACTATTTTGATTAAAAAGCCAAATGTCTGAACAGATTTTCATGAAATTTTATGGTACTAATTTGAAAGAATTTCCTTCCAATTTAAGATTTTTTTTTTCTACATCTGTTCTTAAATGATGAAATTATGAGGTAACAAACATTTAAAAAATAATAACTGAACCCCCTCTTTTTTGAAGTCGGTTAAAAAACACGCTTTGGACTAATCAAAACAAACCAAAGGTGCCCAAGCTCGAAGGTTTTAGTGGTGACTATTGAAGATTTTCACTATCCACATCCAGGCTTCGTCATCTTACCCTCCTGGTGACGCAAGAGCCAAATGATGGGATTACACTTGGTGAAGTTTAATGTATGGCACTCGTTAAAACAAACCAAATGACCCATACTCGAGGGGTTTACTACTAGTAACTAGGTATTAAAGAATTCCATCTATCCCCTTGACTCCATCAGATCAGTTCAATGATACCAAATTATTGTATTGTCATCAGAGTTACGTATACTTACAAAGTTTTAAATTGATACGGCAATAAAGTTACAAGTAGGTACTTAGGTTAAAATTGACTTCCATATTTTGTCTTAGTAGTTCCTGGGACTTTATTTCGATATTACACAGGCCTATTTAATATATAGCTATACAAAGCAGTTGCGTGTGCACCATTGATGATGCGGTCTATTCCACTTTAATCACCTGGGTGATAAAAGTCGACTCCATTTAAATTATTATTTGAGTATCATTTGATCACCTGCACCTAGGTGACCATAGGCGACTCGATTAAAATTGTATTGGTATCTTTTGATCACCCATTAATAAAAAATGGTTCGAATTAGAAATATCATCATCATCATTTCATCCTATCATGTTCATGGTGCAAATGCACAAAAGTAACAAACTAGTTGCGTTTCAGGGACGGATCCAGGATTTAATTTTTTTGGGGGGGGGGGGGCGTTCTAGATTTCATTTTGGTGGGGGGGGGGGGACATTCTGACAAGGTTCGAAGGAATCAAATTGAAAAATTGAGTCGTATGTATGGAATTGCTAGGTGTTTTGGGGGGGCCATGGCCCCCATGCCCCCCCCTCCCCCCTGGGTCCGCCAATGTTGCATTTGCAAGTCAATGGTGCAAACGGTACATCCGGGCTAAAGGTAAGCTTTAGGTATTCCCTATACAGTAAAAAAATAAAACATAAGCAGGTTTGACTAAACGACGTATTTTATTACCAGTTTTAGTAATTATGTAGGGAAAAGAATGGGAAGAGAGAATAGGCATTTGCCTAGATGTGGGACAGTGGGATAAGAACAAAAAAGTAATTATAATTGCAATGCCTAGAACTTTTCGTATTTGAGTTCACGTTATTTTGGTGAGACACCAAACGACTTGCAATCAGCTCTAAGGTTTAATTAACATTGTGACCACAAAAAAATTACACATACAATACCAACCTACAAATCATCTTACTACTATAACATCTTTCATATACATAATATATTATAGGAACTCACTTTACGTATACTCGATATATGGACACCATTATGACCGATAATACTCTGCAGGTGCTGATTCGTGCAACTTTACTAGGTCCAAGTGTTTTTCCCTGACAGCTGCAAAAACATGTAAAAAGCTATTGCAGCTGTCATAACAAAAAAGAACTAAGACTAGAGATAGGTATTTTGATGTTTTGCATGAATTAAGTAGCTAATTGATGGTTTTGTTGCGTATTGTTGCTTATTTTTTGATGGGGTAATCTCTGGCTGGCTCGGGTGGCAGCACGCATCCCAGCTCTTTCATATGCGCTTGTCTCTGCGTTCTTTTAGCCACGATGCGCTGGTGCGTTCGCTTCATTTCTAGGATCTCCTTCATTTCTTCTTTGTCTTCACCCTAGAAAGAAATATCAGTCATGAAATTTTATTCAGGTGTTACTGGTGGACGGGTCATTTTTATACTCTTCACACAAAACATACCAAGTATAGTAAAAATACGGAAACTTCTCAACCAATATTGATAAATTTGGTGAGTTTTGGTTCCAAACTCGCTTTTAGCGAATCCTTTTGTACCTTTTGTAACTTATTCAACTTACAATTTTCTTTTTGTGATGTCTGTAAAGTGTTGTGGTGTGGTAAATTATATTGAAATTGGAAAAAATTACTTCTAATACAATAATAACAATTATAATCTAGATCCTATAGATCAGTTCTCTTATCTCCTAGTTATTCACATCAACGGCCCATATTTTTTTAATCCTATATTGTACAATACTTTTATATTCCATTGCATTCACACCCCATAATTTGTACTAAACAAACTAAACTCTTGTTTGCTTCGGCCTCATCAATGCCTCTCAGGTCTAAAATTTTAATAAAGAATTATGATATCACTTCATCAAAACTCAGGTACCAGTACCAGTGCGCGGGCGACCGTTTCCGGGAGCGCGCGCATTCCCTGATGAAGGAGCTCCAATGGCTCCGAAATCAGTTGATCGTCTCGACCGATAAACATAATGTGAGTGTAAGTCGTATTCTAACTTTTATAAAAACCAAAAAATCCTTTTCTTAAACTTTTTTAAAACATCTCGTATTTTTGATGATCATATATTTTTTTAAACCTATTTTTGTTAATCATGAGAGAAATTCATTCGTTTCTATAAACGAGACCTTAGCTGTCTCCACAGACTATGTAAAGCTACTACGTAGAGTCTTTGTCTGTCTGTCTCTATACTGGCGGCTCTTGGTTCTGCCACCAAAGTTATTCCCAGTGCAAACTCAGTGCAGCTGCTGCTGGTTCCTCGTATATCTCTTCAAATAGATACAAAGCAAATTTATTAGAAATTCCGTTCATACCTTCTGATTAATTCTCAGTACCAGCGCCCTCTTTCCGTTTGCCATGGGCTGGCTGTAGGTCATGAGCTGCTTGAGCCGCTGCGCCGGCGGCACTCCTCGCTCCACGACCAGCACTATCCTGGCCCACTGGCGCTGCCACTCATTCCGCGTCTCTGCTATCTTCTGGTACGTGTTGCCCATCATGGCGATCAGCATGTTCACCAGCAGGACAGCCACTATTATCATGTAGATTACGAACAGCAGCTGAAATAATATCACACTTCTATTATACACTTTTTTGACGATATTGTACCCAAACTGTGCTAACCAATGACAACTAGCTGTGTCAACCTTGTCTCAAAACTGTTCCAACCCTTTCCCCTCTCCCCTCAGCTCAGATTTATATTCTGAAAAGTTCCTACCATCTCAATTATAGATTACCAACTTCTCCCTAGAAAATACTAATGATTACCAACTTTTGTTAGCAATGAGAATTGCCATTTGTAGTTTGATCTTGCAATTTTATAGCTGCAATTATAACTTACTAACAATTAATCTAAGCAAGTAAGCAAATCAACGAGAGGTCAGGTTACAAAACTTAATTGTCTTCATACAAACCATTGAACTTAACATTGTAAGGTAGTAACTATTTACAAATAATTGACAATCACTTTCACCCGTAAGTGCTAATTGCTTAGTCATAAAACATAATTATCGTATACAATAAACTCCTAGACTGAGTTATAAATAAATATTTCACCAGCAAAGTGATAAATCTAACACTTGTAAGACGAGTTATAAGAATGTTATGTCCTACATCCGTGCTTAACTTTTTTTAAAGTAACCTATATGCTACTGAGTAGCGAGACAAGCATGTCGTTCTCTTGATGGTAAGCGTCACACTTTCCTAGCAATTCAGTGCCACCCATAATTTAGAACTTCATCAGTTGTACATCATCTAGCATTCTAGCATAATAATAATAATAATAAGTTTTTTTATAATATTTTGTTTTTGTATAGATATTGTAAAAAAACTTTAATTTAAGAATAAAAATAAATGTGTGAATAATAATAATAACCGACTGACACAATTTTTTGCCGCAGTAAGAATTTTATTTTCTAATAATAGTCTAAATCGTTTTACAATATATTTTTACAACTAAAAACAAGAAACAACAAAAAGTTTAATAAATCACGCATAAAATACAGGATAAAATGGGATACACAAATAAATACGCAGAACAGAAGAAACAGAATGACAGCAGTAATGTCATGTCAAAGTATTTGGAAGAAAAATTATAATGAAATAATATGGAAATAATATGATTACTCGGGCAAAAACAAGAGCAGCGGAATCAAACGCACGCCTTCCACCACCGCCCGCCTCGTCGTCGTCTCCGAGCACCTCGTCGGGTGAAGATGAGTACCACACCACCCGCGAGGCAAGTGGCTCGTCGAGCGACACGAGCGGGCCTGGGACACCGCCGCCACCTCCACCTGCGCGACGGGGACGTCCCCCGCTGCCGGCACGCTTGGGGCCTGTGGGGCATTCTGCCACACGCCCGGCCCCCGCTACCGGTGGTGTAGTGCGTCGCATGCGATGGTCTAGAATAATGAACGAAGACTGCATGCGCGCCTATTACAGGGCTACAGAGGGAGGAACAAACTTGTCAGCGTATTGTGCCAGGATGCTGCCTTTGTTTCAGGCTCTTCAACCAACCATCACCGTTTCCGCCCAGCGATTATCGGATCAAGTGCGGGCTATCCAACGGTGCAATATGTTGGATCAGTCTGTGCTTGATCGGCTCCGCCTGGAAGAAGTACGTACTCGCCCGACCCCTGCCTCGACGCGGAATCCGCCCGTCGCGTCGTCTGCCCCGACATTGGCGTCAGTGCCGGCGTCGGTGGGGACACTAGCGGCATTGGCTGATACCGCAGTCGACGAGGAAGATTTGGCGAGTGGTGTCTCCGACCAGGTAAAAGAGCAATTGAGGGGGGCTTTGGAAGACGCGATTTCACAGTATCGGTTCACATCCGATTCTAGGCCGCGATTACCACGTTTGCCCACCCATAGGCGTAACTTGGCGTTAATGGGAGCCCTGAATGCTTTGCTAGCTCCATATTTGAGGGCTAGCGAAGATTTAGTTGATACCCACTCGATCTTGTACTGCGGTGCCATCGCGGCGTGTCGCGTTGCACGTGTTAAGTTCCCGGACACTAACCGTGCACCGCGAACCGCCGGGGGGGTGCCCGCATGGCAAGTGCGGATCGAGCGGCGTATCAACACGTTCAGGACTCTCATTGCAAAGCTAATCTGCTTCAGGCGGGGGAATAATCGCCCCCGAGTAATGCGTTTCGTGACTCAGGCATTCGCTGGGACCGATATCAGGCCCCAGCACTATCTAGCCAATGTCACGGAACGCATCGACTATCTGAAGCAGAAAGTCTATGCATGGGCAAACCGTATTCGCCGCTACAGAGAGCGTGTGGATAGATATTGGCAAAATCGCCTCTTCCAAAGTGACCAAAGGAAGGTGTACCGAGGCTGGGAAGAAACTGACCAACGTGTGAGTGACGGGCAGCGACCGGATGCAACAGCCATGATTAATTTCTGGCGCGGTATCTGGTCGGTGCCCGTCAATCACACGGAGGGTGATTGGATGCGTGTTGTCGAGCGGGAATGCGAGTCCATCGAACCCATGGGGTCTATTTTAATAGACCCCGTTGACGTTAGTTGTGCGATCCGTATGGCACAGAACTGGAAAAGTCCTGGGCCAGACGGGTTGCACAACTTCTGGATAAAATGGATTCGATGCTCGCATGACCGCTTGGCGACACAATTCCAAGAAGCCCTTGAGCTCGGTTCGCTTCCCAGCTTCATGACCACCGGTGTCACCTTCCTGCTCCATAAGTCCGGTAGTACCACGGAAGCCAAAAACTACAGACCCATCACGTGCTTGCCTACCATCTACAAGCTCCTTACATCCATTTTGAGAAATAAAATTAACGCACACATCGTTGCAAACAACGTTTTGGCCCATGCTCAAAATGGATGTAGGGTTGGGTCCCGTGGTACTAAGGAGCTCCTCCTCATCGACACGGCCATTAGCCAACAAGTCCGGCGAAACAGAGGAGCCCTCTCCGCTGCCTGGATTGACTATAAGAAGGCCTATGATTCAGTGCCTCATTCATGGCTAGAGAGGGTTTTAGAGTTGTATAAAATTGATACAACTCTAAAATCATTCTTATGCGCATGTATGAGGCAATGGACCACAGTCCTTCGTCAACCAGGTGGTGGGGACGGCACCTCTGGCCCGCAGGACTTGATAAGGATTGAGCGAGGCATATTCCAGGGTGACAGTTTTAGTCCATTGTGGTTTTGCCTGGCTCTGAACCCTCTCAGCTCTCTGCTGAGGGATTCAGGACTAGGCTATCGACTTCGAAGAGATGGTCAAGTCATCTCCCACCTACTGTACATGGACGATCTCAAGCTGTTCACACCGAAACGCCAAGACTTGGTGGAGCTGCTAAAAATCACAGATGTTTTTAGCAGCGCCATCAGGATGGAGTTCGGTGTAGACAAGTGTGCGGTCATGCATGTACAGCAAGGGAAAGTTGTGAATTCTCCGAATTTACAGCTCTCTGAGGTGATGACTCTCAGATCTCTCTCCGAGGCCGAGACCTATAAGTACCTCGGTATGTCAGAGTCTTTGGGTATATCGGTAGAGAACATCAAAAAATCGGTGAAGGAACGCTTCTTTTGTCGCCTTACAAAAGTACTTAACAGTCTTTTGTCTGGCGGCAACAAGGTGCGTGCCTTCAACGGTTGGGTGATGCCTTTATTGATATACTCCTTTGGCATATTGAGGTGGACTCAAACTGAGCTGGACGCCCTGGACAGGAGGGTCCGTCAACTGCTCACATCACATCGCATGCTACACCCACGCTCGTCTGTTATGAGACTGTACATTCCGCGGAAGTGGGGGGGTCGAGGCTTTTTAAATGCCAAGAACCTACACAACCGCGAAGTGTGCAGTCTCAGGGATTTTTTCCGTAACAGCGAGAGTGGGATGCATCGTGATGTTGTGGCAGTTGACAGGGGCCTCACGCCGCTCTCCTTGGCAAACGAGAATTGGCGCAAACCATCGGTGCTGAGCATCGAAGACCGCAGGGACGTATGGAAGGGCAAGGAGCTGCACGGACGGTTCTATCGGGCCTTAACAGGGCCCGATGTGGACCTGCTTTCGTCGGTGAACTGGTTACGGTTCGGTGACCTCTTTGGGGAAACCGAGGGTTTTGCCTGTGCGATTGCGGACGAAGTTATCAAGACGAACAACTATCGGAAATATATCATGAAGGACGGTACGGTCGACATCTGTCGGGCATGCCACCGTCCTGGAGAGTCTCTCCGACATATAATTTCCGGTTGTTCGCATCTTGCTAACGGCGAGTACTTGCACAGGCACAACCAGGTGGCCAGGATCATCCACCAGCAACTTGCCCTTCGATACGGCCTTGTCGAGTCTGAGGTGCCGTACTATAAGTACGCACCAGCGCCAGTTCTTGAAAATGGTCGTGTTTTGCTCTATTGGGACCGCTCTATCATCACAGACAGGACTATTGTCGCCAATAAGCCTGATATCGTGTTGGTCGACCGATCCCAACGCCGGGCAGTGCTCGTCGATATCACCATCCCACATGACGAGAACCTCGTGAAGGCCGAGAAGGACAAACTCAGCAAGTACCTTGACTTGGCTCACGAGGTTACCGCCATGTGGGATGTTGACTCGACGATCATTGTCCCGATAGTCGTATCGGTGAACGGCCTTATAGCGAAGAGCCTCGACCAACATCTTAAGAGGCTCTCGCTAGATGGTTGGGTTAAGGGTCAGATGCAGAAGGCAGTAATCCTTGACACGGCACGTATTGTCAGGAGGTTCCTCACTCTGCAGCCCTAACCACCGGTAGCTTGGGCCCTGCCCCGCCGCCGGCGGCACCCTAGATTTAAGTTTTTTTATAATATTTTGTTTTTATATAGATATTGTAAAAAAACTTTAATTTAAGAAGATAAATAAATGTGTGAATAATAATAATAATTCCATAAATCTTTAGTGATTCCGAGTTCAAAATCCTGCGCGGCAATGCACAGCGATCGTCACTCTGAGATAGTAGATGAGAAATTGTTAGTAAATTTTACTATCCACTGGTGAGTATAGGTCTCTCCAACTTCCTTCCGCTCCTGGAATGCATCTAGACTGTCATAGGCCAGACTGCGTTTTTCTTCAGACTGTGTCACTGTGTGACGTGACGTTCCTGAAGGGATGCCCTACGTGTCATGACCAATTAAATCCTATTTTATCTTGACAGATTATCGAGAAATTGCAACTTAAAAATCAAATCGTCATTGTTAAAAATCTTTCTATAGAAATTGTGATATTTTGGCTATTACAGTTTAAAGTTGTGAGTCGCCAGAATCAGAAAAGTAGAGGTGCCTACATAGCGAATTGTTTATTAGTTTTTAGTTTACTGCATGTCTTTGATTTTATGTGTAACTAGTATAATTACAAAATAAAACAGAAAAAGTTTTCCTACTGGCGTGGCGGGTCAAAGTTACAATTCAAAACAACAAAACTTTATTGACACCACAGAAAAAAAAAGAAGGAAAAAAGAAAGAGGAAGTTGTGTGATAAATAGGCGCAGAATTTCCACCTTGGGTACACTTTATTGGTAGGTATGGCTTGTGACTAACACACTTGCGACTTCTGTACACTAATTCAGAAAATTATCAATTTCCAAGGAAAGACCGATGTTGAAATCTAGTTTCACCACAAATGCGAGTGCGTATTGACAAAAATGTCGTAGGGCGATCTATACCGTTTCGAAATATTTGAGGTTCACAGGTGCTTGTCAAGTCAGCCTTTAAATCATTGTCAGTACGCAGGTTGCATCGCAGATACTATACAAACTTTTCTAATTAAACATATAATATAACCAATTATTTGAATAACACATTTGAGCAAATTTTGATTCTAAACTAAACCACCAATCATCAATCTTCCGGTCTAAAACTAAAACTTAATTGACGGCGTATTTCTGTTTCTCTAATACCCACAAAGTGTTTTATATCTTGTACGTGTACGTATTTCATATGCAAAGAGGTTGTGAGTGACTACGTTTTCCTACTAAAAAGGGGCAAAGGCCTGGGCTCATACTTTGACGTTAGTTCATAAATAACTCTGTTGTTTGCCGCTGAAGTAGGTATGTGTACTTAATGCATGAAGTAGTGAAACTAGACACTAGAATGCAGAATGCAAGTAAGTAATCAGACCGTTTTTGGCATTGTCATCCTAAGCATTCTATAAACTGATAAAAAAGCATTAGAAAACAGAAAAAAAAAGTTCTATTCCTCCTAACTAAATAATGGTGTTTATTTTTGCAACAGCCCAAAAGAACAACAACTGAAACAGATTGTTAATTGTTATTATATACTTAGGTGGCAATGAAACAGCTAAGCGCAGTTGCCATCACCTATGGATACCATCCTGTAACACCGAAAGTATCACCGGTATATGATGCATACATTTAGACTCTTTTAACACCCCTTTTCAACCGATGATGATTTCAAGTCGACTCTATTTTACAAGCTTTTATTTAACTTGCCTTGTTAGTTCGGGTCAAATCTTGCTACTTAATTTTAAAACAGTTATATTTCCAAACGATTGAGCTGAACCATGTTTAGTTTAGGTGCCAATGCATGGTTCGCTAAGTGACGTCATTCTGAATCCAATGTGGTGGTCTCCCTAAGATGGCAGGCCAGTATTAGTATAAATTTTAATAATTTTATGGTGTAAATAATAAAGAGTTAATCAATCAAATCAATCAAGTAAATGACGTCAAACTACATTCAATATGGCGGACGCCCCAAGATGCCGGACCACATTTTCTTATCTACTATCATGATAATATGGGCATCAAATGAAAGGGTTTGTTGAGAAGGCCCCAAAAAGCATGTTTTTAAAAGTTTCCTGAGAATTAATAATTTATTTATGTATGTTATGCGATATCTATGTTATGTTATAGAATGCTAACAATCATACTCACAATCATAAACTCCTTTTTTCTCTTTGCTTTATATCATGTAGAATTTCAATATATATATAACTTGATTGGTTTTGTTACCTTAGTTTTTGCACTGTATGTATCAGAGTAAGTATCCCATATTGATATGATCGCAAAGCTTTTCTTATTTTAAACGATTTACACTGTACTTTTTTCTGGTAACCGCGCACTCGAGCCCCAAAAAACAGACCTTGTGCCTAGTTTGGGGTTCACCGCCAACCTATTTCAGACGTAGTATGGAACCACCAACTACTAAAGTTTAAATCTATTATTTAAGCACCTCTGTACTTATTTTGGTAAATAAATATTATTCTTATTCTTATCTTTGCCGATTGTAAACGGATTATCATGATTCTTTATGTACCTTTTTGATTATAATTTGAAAGGCGACTTGATCGATACCGATAGCCATGATATAAGAAAATCTGTTCAGCCCTATGAAAACTAAAAGTTCTTATGTCAGAGGTTTTTTAAATGTTGTAATGTATACTTGTAATGTATACTCTATCTGTAGCAGTATAGCTTACCTTAGCTTCTATCTCATGCTCGGTCCTGTCGAACGCTCCGTAGTAATCGGAGAAGGATGTCAGAGACATGAGGAACATCGCCATGATGCTCTCCATGGGGGATGGCATGGGGTTGGACACTGAGTCGTCCACGCCTTCTGGGGTGTTGGGGTTGTCAAATGACAGAAATATCACGTAGTACGCTGCAAGATAATTGAGATTATTTTTTTTTTTATTGAAGTGTAGGTCCGTACTTTAGGATTTACAAAAAAACTTTCAAAGAGTTTAGATTTCTGCCTGCCGCCGGACCTGGCCGATGCGGTGGTAATTTTTTTTAATCGCTTGTTACAATAAAAGCAATTTAGCTAAGAAGGCAGTCGTAAAGGTTTTTAAACCACACAAATTATATATGTGAATGCACGTATAACTGTTTTTTTTTTTTTTTTATAAAATTTAATTTCAGTACTTGTTTGAATCAAAATGAAAATTTGTAATATTGTTTTCTTTATTCGCACAGCAAGTAAAATCAGTTATTATACAGGGTTACTGGTAATCAGTTAGCATCCTCGTAACGGCTTCAATACCTCCAAAGGTCAAAACAAACAACTTATGTTCTACGACTTACCAAATTCCATTTTTTTTTTTATGGAACGGCAGTTTTTTTTCGTGAATTTCGTAAAGTCGTATAACAAAAGTTGTATATTTTGATGTACTGAGACCGCCCTTAAGAGGACGATAACTGATTAGGTACCAGTAACCCTGTATATCTTCAAAAATATTAAAATGGTCGAGCGAAATAGAAGACGCATGAAGTATGGAGCTCTTGAAATTTTTGGAGATATGCAAATTGTTTGAAAATATTCGAGAAACGAAGAAATTGTAAAATAACTTTGCTCTACCTTGTGAAAATCCCATGACAAAAACCAGATAAATGGCGACGAACCGAAGTAGGTCACCCATCACCATTCTGTAGATCATCACCACGAAAGGCCCTACTGTTTTGAAGCCTCTGAATAAACACAAAATTATGATTCGCTGAATGATAGGATAATTTCAAACAATTTTTATATTAAAAACTCTGGAACTGATACCGTAAGACTACGGTATCAGTTCCAGAGTAGAGAACCCCTCATGTAGAGGAGACCCTCTACATTTAAAGATTTATACGTATTTTTAAACGGCTATTAAAAAAACCGGACATGTACGAGTAGGACTCGTGCTCTGAAGGTTCCGTTGGACGGAACCTTAACTTTGACTCTGTAGTTTATAACTAGCTCTAATAGCAGGTATGAATAATTTTGCTGAGCGCCTGTTGTTTTGGCAATGCCAGTAATTTTGTTCCAATACCTACTAATTTTAAGTAGTTTTTTACAAGATTCTCCTTTCTTTAGGGTTCCGTACCTCAAAAGGAAAAACGGAACCCTTATAGGATCACTTCGTTGTCCGTCTGTCTGTCCGTCTGTCTGTCCGTCTGTCCGTCTGTCCGTCTGTCAAGACCCTTTTTCTCAAGAACGCGTAAAGGTATGAAGTTGAAATTTAAATACTAAATACTTGGGTCTACGGTTTCTTTCGGCTGTAAAGGCAAGGTCTCATAGCACATATATAGGAATAAATCTGAAAGTTACAAATTTGAAATTATATCATTTAAAAATAATTATTTTGCTATTACAAACTTAAATTTTGTAGTTGGAATGTATAGAAGAACCTTATAGTCAACTACAAAGTTAAGTTTGTCTTTCAATATTTCAACTTGAGGTTTTTTTTGGACTTGCGCTCTGAGGGTTCTGTCCAACGAAACCCTCGTTTTTTCCAACGGAGTTTTTTTTGTTTTTCATTAATTGAAAGGCTTGCTTTGACCACCAACTCGCCTGATAACTCGATGCCGTAGATGGCCCACGCGTAGTCAACTCTCAAGAAAACAAACCTCTAAAGAAAACCTGTTGTACATTCGAACACATACTAATGAAGTCCATGTAATGTTATTAGGTTTTTGAGTTTATTACACATCAACAACACATCCAAACTCTATTGGAAAGGATGGTTGGGGAGTACCACCTGTTTGGGATCCAGTCTACAAATTAATAAAACATCTTCATTGACACCGCAAAAAAAGCTGTTCTATAGAAAATACCCTGTATACAAGAACCTGCAAAAGAACAAGAAGTAGGGCGCAGTGGTGAGCATGATGATGACGGCGAGGTGGTCTTCTTCTTCCTCGGCGCACCATAACCGGAGCGTCGGCAACACCAGCATCAGCAGACACGATATGAGGAACATCACTCTGTAAACATTCCACGCTCACCACGGACAGAGAACCCGGACGTAATATCATCATCATCCATAGCTTTCCTTATCTAACTGGGTATAGTCCTCTCTCTTGCTATACCATCTGCCTCGGTCCTGTGCACATTGAGTCCAATACGGAAAAATATACTTACGGCCATAGGGGCAGAGGTCCTCAGGAAAATGTTCTTACGGCCATAAGGGCTGAGGTCCCCAGAAAAATATACGTACAGCCATAGGGGAAGAGGTTCCCCCAAAAATATACTAACGACCATAGAGGTCCCCAGAAAAATTTACTTATGGCCATAGGGCTAGAGGGCCTAGAAATCCCCGGAAAAATGTACTTATGGCCATAGGGGGCAGAGATACCCAGAAAAATGTAGTTACGGCAAATTTGAGGCGGAGAGTCGAGGCAGGGTTTTGGCGTCAAAGTAAGCGGTCGAGAAAAAGTCAATTCTTTCCTGTTTATCATCATCATCATCATTATAAACCTATCATGTTCCCACTGCTAGAACACAGGCCTTCTTTAAGAGAGATAAGATGGGCCTTAATACACTATGCTGGCCCAGTGCATGTTGGTGAATGTCATATGTCTTTGAACTTTGAGGTTCTCGGACATACCGGTTTCCTCACGATGTTTTCCTTCACCGTTTTTGAGCAATGGCATCGAAACTGCACATAATTTATCTAAATACAAAATACTAAATAAGTCATTGGTGCAAGGCCAAGGATCAAACCACTGCCGTCAGATTTTTCGGAAGGTGAATAAACAATTTTATCTAAAGGCAAAAGCAAGTAAATACTGTAAAGTAAGGTTGTACAGGATTATTCGGAACGATGGTACTTAGCCAAACAGAGGTCATTGTACTTATTATGAACAGCTTTCGTTACAGGACCAACGCAGAATCACGAAAACAATCAGCAGTTCTATACATTTTGTCGAGTGTTCATGGCCCTTTTTCTATGGAATAGCTGTTTATATTTCGCAATATGGTTGCCTGGAAGAGATCGCTTTTAGCGATAAGGCCGCCACTTGTGGCACTAGCTCGTAAGTGTTTTCTATCGTGTTGTAATTTTTATTTCTGGTGTACACAATAAAGAGTTTCTATCTATCATGGTTGGTCGCACGGTAAAAGTTTTGATAATGATGATTATAATGACCTCTTTTTGATTAGTACCATCGTTCTGTTTAGCCCTGTGCATTATGGTTCAAACACTATCAATCAGATCGTCCTGCCTTTGTCGCTTCGCTTTGTGTCCGCTATTACCTGGATGGCACAGTGCTCAAGTTTTCAATAAACATTTTGATACCAAGAAAATTGGCTTCTCGTAACGCAGCCCCGACGTACATCAGCGCTCCAACCCATAAAAGCAATTCTGAAAATATTCGCACCTGTAACAGAACAATAAAAGCTAAAGTATTTTGAAGAAAACGTGGATAGAGGTGTAGGTGTAAAATCGGTTCAGGCGTTCGGGAGCTCCGGTGCCACAGACGGATACACAGATACACACGTTAAACGTATAACACCCCTCTTTTTCCGTCGGGGGTTAATAACTAAATATAATCCTCGCTGGGGATCGGGCTCTGGCACCATCCATAGATAGATAAGCATAAGCTATATATACCTAGTCTATAAATTCGGAGATCGTTTGGACCGAAGTTAAGGTAGGACTTACTTTCGCTTGAGTAGAGTCAAAATTCATGAGCCTGCACTCTCCAGTGAGATCCTCCCACCAGCCTTCCATGTTGTTTATCGGCACTTCTGTTTCTGAAAAAATTAAATTCTGAGTGCCATTTTTTGCACTCACAATCTTTGTTGCAATTGCCATAGAAATATTTACAAAGTCCACCACAAGTGATTGACTTTTAATGCTTACTTATAATCAGATTCCCAAAATACAATAGAACTATAGCCTACTATCATAAACTGGTATCGGTGCCGCGCGCGCGAACTAATCTTCTCTAGGAGGCACCTTTTACACGAGCACTTCGCACTCTTAACGTCATTTCCGTTGAAATTGACCTATTTAGTTGTGCTCTGAGTGAATTTACAAAGATAGCTTTAAAGGTTTTATGTTATTAGATAATTAAGTGTTGTCACAATGTTTTTTTTAATATGTAAATTTGCTACACTATCGCATTAGGTTATAACCTGTAATGATAGTTCTAAGTTGGAAATAAAATAAACAAAATAAATAAAAAAATAAATCATTACAATCTAATTACGTAAATATACCTACCCTTCGCAGAAAAAAGTAATAGTTATTTATGATACAATGTCTTGACATCACTACAAATTTACAGATAGGATGAAATATTTTTATCAACATGTGAAAACCACAATGATGTGGACACCAAAAAGCCCTCCGGCGGGCCAAAAAGAGACAAGCTACACTAACAGGAACACAAAAGCTCTCGACCGTGGAAGTAAAAGGAAGGGAGAAACACCTCTGCCTTTGCTTTACCTTGCAGTCACGGCTAAAAATAAAAATTAAGAAATGTAAAAAATTAGCTTACTTCTATCCTTGTCTTTGGAATGACTCTTGAAGCGAGCGCACTGCGGACCAGGTTTAGTGGCGTTTATGATTTCTACAGCTCCCGGGTCGATCTCCGTCCCGTTCAAATGCATTGTACAGTTCTCTAAAAGCGCAATTACCAGTTACACTAGATACAAGCCACAAGAGTTGAAGACTTTAAATATACAGCGGATTAACTAAATGAGAGCTTTTATTCGATTTAAAATAAGTAATAGTTCCAACTGACTTCATAGATGGCGATGTAACCCCATCGGATTCGGGAATATGGCGCACCGCGCATATTTTTTTTATACAAAGTTATTGTCTAATTACGAATAATGTACTTCAGTCATATTTTTTTATTATGACCCCAAAAATGTTATTAATGATTATTCATATTAATTCTGGTCAAAAAAAAAACAATACAAAAAATTTTGCTCAATATTTTGAAATATTAAAGCGTAAAATGACCGAACCACATTTTTCAAAAGTAGTCACAGTCATTACCTAAGCCTCAAATGTGCGAGCGAGATCGTTGCACCCGGTATTCTGGTCCTTAAGTGTGTTATTATGTCTTCTGTGCCTTAAGTATTTGCCTGCGGGAAACTGCAGAATTTTTATTATTTATTGCATAGAAAGTGGCGCCATCGCGCTGATTTAATCACTGATTCGGATGGAATATTCTGATATAGCGATGTTTTAGCGTGTGTTTAGTTTGTGGCGCATGTCTTTATAGTTAGCGCCATCTATGAAGTTGTGAATTATTTGTGAAGCTTGCTGGAAGAAGTTCCCAAAAAGCTCTCATACATAAGGAAGTCAAGTCAGGCGTATTTACAGGGCGCACACGAACGACTTATCTATAAAATATAATATTTGAAATCAGCCATCAGGCTTAGTTTTGTAATCCTAATCTAAGCTTGTTCTAAAACTTTTACATAGAACATTTTACTTATATACCTGTGCATATGTGTCTACTTCTACACATACCATTAAACATATTTTGCTTACCTAATAAAGCAAATTAACTTTACATGTTACCTAAATTTTCTATTGCTCAAAACTTAGATACTCTATAAAAAGCATCTCTCTCCTCGAGACCTAAAATGTACAGTATTAAATACAAAAAAGGCATTATATATTGGGCAGGTGTTTGATTTGTCGTATGCTGAGGAAACTATTTAAATCGGCTTGTAAAGTTCTAAGATGTAAGCGCTTTTTAGTCGGATTAGGAAGGGATGCTCTGTCTCTTTCCCGCAAGTGTCAGTATGGAGTTTGTTTGGCGTATACTCAAGGACTTTTTACTTAGGGTATATAAAGTCCTTGGGCGTACTTTCAAGTGGTGTCATTAGTAAGTATAATTATGCGCTCTCTGTCCAGCAAGACATTAATACCCGAAAGTTATATGATTATTTACGGGATATTTACCGTGGTAAGGTTGTGGAATGAGCTCCCGATATTTCGGCACAGTTACATGCGCCATGTTCACGGGGAGTCTTCTCGTAGAGTCTTCCCGTGATCATGAATATATCTGAAATATCGGGAGCTCATTCCACAACCTTACCACGGTAAATATCCCGTAACAATAATATAACTTAAGTGAACAACCGTGATAGTTTAAAACCTGAATACTTCAGTACGTTTAGCTTCCTATTTTGGAACACATTTAAATTTTGTTTTCGAAAATCGGACAGTATTTTTATAGGTCGATAAAAATTATCAGTCTGGTAGCGCCTATTCTTCAAAATCAGGTTTGTTTGCGTCAGCTATACTTACCACCTTCACTGGCCAGTTCCGTATCATTGACTAAAGGTCCCGCCGTAGAGTTAATTGCAGTCCCGTTCAGGCTTCTCTCCGGAGGTCCAGGCCTCAAAGTGAAACATACCAACGACACCAAGAAGTAGCAAGTGAACAAGATGAACTGACGGTAGAAACGGAACTTGACGAACGTGTTCCATTTGGTTTTGAGAAGGTCGATTAGCAAGCCTTCCAGCAAACCTAAATGCTCGTCTTTCTCCTAGAAATGTAAAAATAGCGTATGCTTGTATCTAATTGAAAGGTTAAAGTTTACTTCTCCTAGAAAAGTAAATAACCGAGTATAAGAGCGAGTCGTGACTCGCGCACCGAGGGTTCTGTACCACCACACAATAATAAGTCCGACTCGCATTTGGCCAGTTTTAATTATTTGTTGGTTTGCTTTCAACTGTGTACTATAATTATGTCAAGTTTGACGCTGTTCGAAGTGTACATATTGCCGTTTTCACACTAGAGCATATACAATACTTACGTTTAAAAAAATACGTTTGTTGTATTACCACTTTTGTTTTTACTTTTTTACTTTATTATTATTTCTTAGTAAATCCGCCGTAACTAACATATTCTGTGAAAATTTCGTTTGTCGTTAAAAGGTAGGACGGACGGACAGACAGACTGACAGAGCGTCAAACTTAGTACAATCAAACAAAACGGACGTGACGTTGCCTGCGAAACTACGAATGACGACCATTCACCATGACACACCCCCTCCCTCACGCCATGCCACTGTCAAGCTCGCCAAGCCTTTGAGGGGAGTGTATATATAAGCCAGCCTGCCAGCTAACTCTCTCTCTGTTCATTTCGATTGCTGAATAAATGAAGTAGTCGCCACTCTGCGTGTTTTATATGTCATCCCGTTTACATTCAGAAGAGGGATAAAGAAGAAAATTTAATACCTACGCGCACTGCGGCTTCATGGCGCTTAGTCAAATTGATTCTGATCCTCGAAGAAGACTGCATAATCCTGTCTATAACGGCGAAGTTACTGCTTGAGAAGAATTTACGATGACGTAATTATGTACTGCAAGAAGGTCGACTCTGCCAAGCTAAAGCATCGTGCTACTTAGTTGGCCTGATGAAAAACGAAGTAAAAATGCAGAATAATGTCGCCACAATCATGAAGATCTAACACCACCCACCCTGTTTTCTCATCATTCGACGCCACGTACTGAGCAAGAAGAAGAAATAAGGATATTGCTTGTTGCCGCTTCCGTGGCATTTAAACACTGCGAACCCTACTTTCTGCCCGTGACCTTACTACCCACTGCGTGCGAAAACTGTGACATCGAAGATTTCAAGATTCCATCTCGGGCCGCAAGATACGTGGCAAGATACTACTATCTACCTGCCTACCAGCCTGCCCGCCTGCGTGCCAATCTGCCTGTCTGCCTGCCAGCATGGGGCCTGCATCCGTGTGGCGTGTAGCAGCCGGGCGAGGTCCTAACCTAACTAGAGCCTAAAGCAGCGGAGGCCAGCCTGCATCAGTTGGAGCTAGCGAGGAGCCTTAGCCTAATAGCCAGATGTGTTTGTTTCTACTTGCCATTATGCTTATGAGATATACCTATTTTTGACCTTATTGCCACTAATTCAAGTTAGTATTAGAAAATTTACAAGTATATGACTTCAAAATATGACCATTAACTGATAGCAGTGAGCATACCATGCACATTTCCTAAGTAACTATCGTACCTAATTGCCTAGTTCCAATTCCGATAGATTTGATTGTACCTACAGACGTGATTTAGACTGTACAGAAGAAAAGACGAAAACTAAATCATTGTCTTGGCCCGCTCTTGCTTTGCTTTCTAATTATTAGTGTCTAACTAAAGCAAAACAACAAATAATAAATAATGGCAATTTGCGAGTCGATGACACATTAATGTTCACCATTCGATTCTTGGATGGGGTGCCTGGGCGTGATATTGTCTTTTTGCACTAGTTTTTGTATTTTGTGGTGGTACAGAAGCGTCAGTGCGCCAGCCCGGCTCGCACATGGCCGGTTTATTCCATGTAAGCCTGTAGTCTTTCAATGTAATTGAACTTACCCCAAACACAACCAGATTGAGAGCGGAATCCTTGCTGATCAGTCCCGTTCTAGTATCTATAGTATCCACCTGGTCTAAAGGGTACGCTGCGCATGTGGTCGCTCCGATCTGCCAGTAAATCTCCCGCTCAATGTTGACTATGTGGAAGAACATTTCGGTTCTAGCAAGCTTGGCGGCCAGCGTCAGAGGGGTTAGGTTTTGGACGTTGTGAATGTTCAGGGATGCGCCGACTTCGTATGCCATGTCGAAGGTACCCTGAAAACCGTTTTTCCTCATAAGTTCGGTGGTATGTCCAAGAACCTCCAAAGTTCAAAAACATGATATTCACAAACATATGCCATATATGGTGGCCTGGATCCCAGTAACCGTGAACATGATATGCTGATTAGGATGGTGATAAAAGTATCCATAGGCGACGGAGATCGCTTACCCAAAAACAAGCCCACGACAAGAGGCTCGTTAAGCTTGTTTGCCACATAAGACATTGTAATCGCTAAACAAATTTTTATGATGTACCTTCAAATTAACTTAAATTTTATATTTTTATATTTGCTCTAAGACATTGCCTCTTGCCAAATTTCATGATTCTAGGTCAACGGGAAGTACCCTATAGATTTTGATTCCCTTGTGAAATCGCAAAATATGTGACATAAACATTCATAACTTTTAATCGCATTGACTTGCAAGTTTGATTTTTTCACAGCTGAAAGAAACCGCATAACCCGTCGAGTATTTGATATAAATTTCAACTTGATACCTCTACGAGTTTCTGAGAAAAAGGTCGTGACAGACAGACAGACAGACAGACATACAGACAGACGGACAACAAAGTGATCCTAGTGATTCCGCATCGATCCTAGTGATTCCGTGTTTTTCCTTTTGATGTACGGAACCCTAAAAAAGATGAAAGAACGGTAGAAGAATTTGCACCACTCACGACTTTCTCATAAATGACGAGCATGTGCAGGACAGTGTTCCCGTTCGTGTCCTGTTTGTCAGGGTCTGCTCCTCGAGCCAAGATCAGCCTGTAGCATTCCTCCTGTCCGAGACATGCTGCGAAGCTCAAAGGATACTCTCCCCAGTACACGTACCTGAAACAGTTTCACCGTTTTTAATTATCACAGTGGGGTTTCCTACCTGTCAGAAAACACCGAATTTTTCCACTGCACAGACCAATTTTTTTTGCGACTTCCTTGAATTTATGGTCCACTTAGTTCAGAAAAACGTAGATGCTTAAAGACCTTACCCGTTGTAATTAGTTTCAGGCTGCACATTGACCCACTCGTGGTCAAATGAGTCAGTCCTCGACGCCTTCTGGTCCTCAGGACACATGAAGTTGCCGTAGCAGCGCTCGTGGTAGTCCGCCCCAGCATCCAGGAGAAACTTCACCATGGTTGGATCTTCGTTCACTATAGTAATGTGGAGGACGCTTTCGCCTGCAATTTTATTTTGTAGTTCTGTGCTGTGCGGTTATCGTGCCAGCATTAGTAAAATGCTGGAAATATAGATTTCCTACAGACTTGGGCGTAGGCACGTTGGGGCAGGGTGGAGCGCTTGCCCGACTCTGGCTGGCCTGGCTGACCCTTGCATGACCTCGGGACTGACTTTTTCAAATTTACAGTGCTTTAGACTCATAGGATGGTCTACCGTTCATATTCTTCTTATTCATATAGCCTTAAGCATGAATTTGGGAATTTCCAAAAAGCAGGCTTCAATGATTACAATAATTACACCAAACTTGGTTACAGTCAACAACGACAGAAAGCCTGCTTATTGGCTTGTGTATGATTTGTTTGCATAGAAAAAAGGGTTCTAGAAGCGAAAATAGTTATTTATGATACAAGTGCGGAAAGTTGGTTATTACAAACAAGTAGACGAATGTAAGCCCGAGACGAAGTCGAGGGCTTATCATAGTCACGAGTTTGTAATAACCAATCCGTACGTGTGCCATACAACGTTTTACAACACATTTGCGAGAAAAAAACAAAAAATGGAAATTAAAAAAATACCGTAAAGTACACGCACGGTGCTATACAACGGAGCGTGCGGACAAATTCATTACAGCACGCTCCGTTGTATGATCCGTAATGTTTAACTTTCGAAAGATGTATTCAGGCTTCGTAAGTGCACTTTTTGAGCAAATGTGTTGTAAAAATATTTAGAACTGAAATTCCGACACGATTTGGCCAGAACCCTTGTGGGCTAATTTTAAAAGAAAGTTCCAATGTTAGGATTCATGTAGTTATATAATATATGATTATTGATTAACTAAAGTACCTAATATAGATTTTGATTTTTTGTCCTAAACTAAATCCTGGCTACGCCAACAGATTTATTTTCGTTTAAATCTTGTCTGTGGCTACGCCCATGCCTATAGCCACGTCATATAGTCCAATAAGTTGAGGGTCGAGCTTTGTGACATAAATAAATAAATATTCGGGACATTTTTCACACACGGTCATCTGACCCCAAACTAAACAAAGCTTGTGATATGGCTGCCAGAGACTGATATACATACATATATAGTTTTAAATACATACTTAAATAGATATTAACAACCAGATATAGAACAAACACAAATGTTCATCACACAAATGTTTGTCCTAGATGGGAATCGAACCCACGCCCCCAAGCTCAGAAGGCAGGTTCACTACCAACTGGACCGACGGGCTATCTAAAGCTATAAGCTATCATAAAAATAAGTATAAATTTAAAAATGATAAAAACCCTCGTTAAATTAGCTGATAATCTTCAAACGGCTGAACAGATTTTCTTGATCATCTAAGAACGCTCTCGTTCGAGTCACCTTCCAAACAGAAGAACTAAATCAAAATCGGTTCAGCCGTTTGGGAGCTACGATGCCACAGACAGACACACAGATAACACCCCTCTGTTTGCGTCGGAATTTAAAAATGGGTCTAGGTATAAGTAGATTTTGTATGTGTATAATTAAATAAGTGCACTAGGTAAGTAACTTTTGTAAGGGTGTGTGTGTATGTATGAGGTAAACTCCTGAACTACTGATAACATTTTGAAAATTCTTTCACTGATAGAAAGCTACACTATCCTTTGGTGACATAGACTATATTTATATAGGTTTTGTTCACAACACGAGTGAAGCCGCGGGATAAAGTTAGTATTGTAGAAATCAGATATCAGAGATTGACAGCTCAACGTTTAGATAAAGTAACTAAGTTCGTATCGGCTTCGTGGCCAGCACCGATATCAAAGCCTTCTTTTGACCGCCTAAAAACATTTAGGCAAATAGCAAAAGAGGTAGTTATCTGAAAACAAAATTATGAAGTTCAATTTAGTTATACAGCAAATTATTTCTGAGATATCCTACATAAACTAAGTAATGAATTGCTTTAATAACAGCGAAAGGCTTCGTGTGCCAAGTTACAAGGGAAGTGTGTACTAAATCACTGTCGATTAATTTTTCAGCATGTTGTTATCAGGCGTTTTATCAAATTAGTTTTGTTACGCCAACGATTTGCCGCAGTATTCTAGGTCAGTCGCAATAGTGTAAAAATGTATGTAGACATTTTTAATTTAATCATTAACCACTTAGCTCTGCCGCAGTTTACTCCTACCAGAAGCTAAGGGGTACTTTTTCAAGGGTTCCGTACCCAAACATTGTAAGTAGGACCGTATTACTAAGCCTACACTGTCTGTGTCTGTCTGTTCATCCTACCTTTTAACGGCTGTATCTTAGCATTCGTAATCGATAGCCATGTGGAATTTTCAATGTATGTAATGTTACGACAAACTAACAAAACAAAAGGTCAAAAAGTAAAAGCTAAAGGACAGTCCCCAACTCCATACAACAAACTTTTTTAAACGTTTGTTTCTAAATTATTTGCTCGACTGTAAAAACGGTAATACGTACAAGCGTTAAACTTGGCATGATTATAGTATACACACTCTAAGGTAAAACAACAAATAATAAATAATGGTCAAGTGCGAGTCAAAGACAAATTTCTATTCACCACCAAGTTAAGCAACATAAAGCATGGTCGGTACTTGGATGGGTGACCGCCTGGGCGTGATGTTATCTTTTTGCACTACGCCCGCGTGGGATCTAGGGATAATTAATGAAATTACTGTAAGCAGAGTTCCAATATTTAGGACGCTATTGTATACAACATACAGAGGACAAAAACTCTTAAAAACTAGTGTAACAACTGGCGGCTTTAACGCTAAAAGCGATCTCTTCCAGGCAACCTTCTTCCAGGCAACCAGGCTGCCAGACATCTGATGTAGATACGTTTCCCTTGGCTATTGACCACCGGTATTGCTCAGTGGTAGCGCGTCTACGTTATGAACAGGAAGTTCCTTGGATTGCCGGCTGGGTAAATGTTTGAATGGTCATTCATATTCAGATTGTTCTAGCTGGTCACTTGCTGAAGGGCGATCCTCTATATCTATAGGTTCAAACGTACATTGCATACCATAGTATTCATCGCTCATGTAGACATCGTTGATCATCTTCGGGTAAAAGCGGAGGAGTCGCTTCGCAAGGTTCGCCAGAAGTGAACTGGCGTTCAGGATACAGAGGTGCAAGATTGTCTCGCCGACTGCACCCCGTTCCTAGAAATTTTAAGTAATCAAAAAGAGAAAGGAGTAACTGGGCTTTTAGCTAGAACGTCTTAAATTTATTTTATTTTTATCAGAAAATGATTTTTTTAACAAGGTTTTTAATATGGCCTATCAGCATGGCAAATTACAAGTTTCTATGTCCAATAGTTTATGCAGGGGGATCGACAATTTGCCACTTTGACGGGCTCTCAGATCAATCTGAGGACGAGCTTTATAAAATACCTTCATATTAAAATTAATCTACTCAACGTAACCACCAACAAGGGGGTGGAAAGAAGAAAAAATCACCTCCATTTCACATTCATGTGCCAGAGCCACCCCTAAAATGCAAAACTGAATATGTTTTTGTACTTTTTAAATTGAGATTTATACTAAAACTGTAATTTTGCAAAGTTTCATGCAGTTATCCTAGTAATACTTCTATCAGTTAGAAGGTTCTTAAAATTGGGCGGACGGACGGACAGACAGATGGACGGACGAACGGACAAAACAAACTATATAACAAGGGTTCCTTGTAGTAATACGAAACCCTATAAAGGGAGATGGAAAAATATAGAGATGCAGGTAAATAAAAACCGGACAAGTACGAGTAGGAATCGTGCTCTGAGGGTTCCGTTGGACAGAACCCTCAGAGCGCAAGTCCAAAAAAAAACCTAAAGGTGAAATATTGAAAGACAAACTTAACTTTATAGTTGTCTATAAGGTTTTTCTTTACATTCCAACTACAAAATGTAAGTTGGTAATAGCAAAATAATTATTTTTAAATGATATAACTTCAAATTTGTAACTTTCAGATTTATTCCTATATATGTGCTATGAGACTTTACCTTTTGCCAAATTTCATGATTCTAGGTCAACGGGAAGTACCCTATAGGTTTTGATTTCCCTGTGAAATCGCAAAATATACGACATAAACGTTAATATCTTTTGATTGCATTGACTTACAACTTTTATTTTTTTACAGCCGAAAGAAACCGTAGACCCAAGTATTTAGTATAAATTTCAATTTGATACCTTTACGCGTTCTTGAGAAAAAGGGTCTTGACAGACGGACAGACGGACAGACAGACGGACAGACAGACGGACAGACAGACGGACAGACAGACGGACAGACAGACGGACAACGAAGTGATCCTATAAGGGTTCCGTTTTTTCCTTTTGAGGTACGGAGCCCTAAAAAGCAGAGGCCAGAGAACTTTCGCTAATCTGACATATACTTTTCCGTTACCGTTTAAAACCCTTTGAATATCCCTTGCAAACGCCTAACTTCAATTAAAGTTTACTTATTTAAGTACACTTAAACCCTAAAGCTAGCGTTGGGTATTTTATCACGGTTGTGTTCCCAAGGGCAGCATCGTCGTTTAAACTCGCTTACAACCTCCTAACTTCGAGCAGTTGTGTGTAAAGAGCTTAATTCCAGCAAACAACAATTTGTGAATAACACATAAAGTTAGTACCTAATTTGACTATTGTCGTTTACGTTACATACAGAATACATATAGGCATTTAAGATTATAGAAGAAAATTTAAAGAAACTATTACTACAGAAGTCAGGACATGAGCACAATTTGAAAAAAAACTGTAAGAATTGTAAATTTTTTTTTGTCTTTTGTTTTTGTTTTGATTTATCGGCGCGCTTTGGCAGTAAAACAGACTCGTAACCGCGACGGCAAACGGCATGACGCTCCCTTATGCCGTGCATGATTCACATCTGCCTGACAGCCAACTTTTTTCCGATAGTCTGACCGCGAATGAGGTGAACCGATGACCTCAAAAACAAATGGATTTGACTTGCAATGCACCGAGAAAATGTATAGATTCAAACAGATGGTTTGACTGGCAGTGGACAGAGGAGATAGCAGATTGAAAGAGTTATACTAGCAGTGGGATCACAGCTGATGATGATGAGCACTCCAGACGATATGACCCTAACCCGTGCAGTATATACCTACCTTAAGATCCCAGCAGAGCTCTCTATATCCAGAAGGATTAGCATCATATTCCTCTTGAGTAACGTGGGGCCAGTCTATCTCCACATCGAACTCTTCGTCTGGGTTCTCCATCCCACGAAGTGGTGGTAGCTAGAAGCAATGCTTTAGTAAGATAATGAAACTGTTTTTTTGACGAAATATCCTATGATATCTTGGTATGACGTGACTCATTCTCGGCCGAGAGACGTGTCGACAAAGTGCTTTAAGGATAAATTTATAATCATTACAAATTATATACCAATAAGGTTTCGGGGTTCATTTCCGCCGGAGGATGGGCAGCAGCGTCCTAATAGTACATGGTGAACGTACTGCGAGCAACATCCCTCTCTAAGAGGGAGACCTTTGTTCAGCAGTAGACCTTTACTGGCCGATGATATGATATGTTATAAGTAGGTTCGTTGCGACGTTAAAGCCGAAATACACTACAGAGGGAGAGAGAGAGAGAGAGAGAGGATTTGCCCTAATCCATCATGTTGGCCCAGTACATGTTGGTGAAAATCGTATATCTTTAAAAAAAAATGAGTTTCATGGACATACCGCTTTCCTTACCATGGTATCCTCCACCGTTTTTGAGCGATGCCATTGATACTGCACATAATTTATTTAAGTACTTACTCAATAAATCATTGGTACAGGGCCCAGGATCGAATCGGGTGTTGTCAGAATGTAAAGCGCAGGTGCTACCACCCGGACACAATGTATGTATTGTCTAAAACATAATATAATAGTTCTCCTAATTATCTTTACCAGTTTATGTCTAGCCCTCTCCTTGTTCCGCAGCAGCACGAGATGCGATACCGGTATGTATCGCCCTTTGCCTCTATTGTACAGGAAGGGCTCCACCTTCGTCTTGATAGCGTGGTCTATCTCCGCGTACTGCTTGTTTTGGAGGGCTCGCTTCATCATGTCCACTAGAAGACCACCTCCTAATCGGATCATAGCAAGTGCATTTTATCATATACAAGTATATATAGATTTTTCAAACTCCCTATTAAATAACTGATAATCTTCAAACGGTTGAAAAGATTTTTTTGAATCATAGCTAAGAGCACTCTCGATCTTGGTGGAAAGGAACCTAATGTTGTTGGGTTTATAAATTAAAAAGACACAACATAAACAGGCGTTCGCAATGTACTGGATTGTTATTGTTAGTTGACAGAAAATAAGTGGTTATGTGGTGATTAAGTATTTTATGCATAATATACGTGATGTAGGGAATATTTTGACCTAATATATTTTGCTGATTATGACTTTACCAGGCACAACTCCTATTCTAAATGCTTCATTCATACGTCTATAAATATTTGGGTATTCCGTTTTAAATTATTTACCTTTGATATCCACAAGTTTATAAAGCTTCTGTTGCGAAGTCCCCGCTTGCTTCTTCACTCCACTTGTCACATTGCTCTCTGTATTACCCATTTCTGTACAACTTCTAGAACTCTACGACTAAGTATTCCTGAAATTATCTACTTTCCATATAGGCAACAAACCCTAACCTAAGAATACAACGCCTAGTTTTGTTCTACATATTTAAAAAGTACACATTCAAAAACAATATTATAAGGCTTTAATTTAATTTAATTTATTGCTGGTAAGCACTTTTACTTGCTGACTACAATAATATTAAATATTGATTCAACAAGATACGTTGGCAACGAAGTTACTTGAGAATCATAGCGTGTTATAGCCAGATATTTAAAACTATGGATATTGGGAAAGTTTTCAAAAATTTCTAAACTTCAGATCAGAAAAACGAGGGAGATATGATAAGATAGCGTGGCGGGCGCGAACGCATCTGACCTAAATCAGCAGGGCAATCGCGCTAAAAAATTACAGACGAATCGTTGACGAAACGCAAACGCTCCACAACTTTTGGTCGATTTCGTATCGGCGCGAAAAAGTTGAAATTTTCTAGCTTTATTTTTACAAAAAAGACACATTTTATCTTTTTTTTTTGTGAACATTATTTACACTATTTACTTACTTCAATGGTGAACACCCATGAAATTTTTTCACGAGCCGCCTCTGGCTGCTTGTACACCGCGACGACTCTGCGATCTGTTTTTTTGTAAAAATTCGCACTAGTCACTTGTCGTGGCACAGTGCAGGCGCAACGCGGCGCGGAAACACGCAAAATCGGGATAAGTTGACATTTCTACGGTTTGTACGCCGACGATGACTTTACTCTCCGGTGGGCATTGGGCCTAGTACATAAATCTTTCAGATTCAATGTCCTAGTTAAAATTTTAAACGCCTGAGAGAATTTTGATTGATTGTGAAGGGAGATGTGATGCGAGCCTCTAATTTAATTTTAGTCTGGATTTACCCGACCCGTGTCAGTGTCTGGCTTCGGTATTGATCCTGAATCGTGAAAGTTCAATGTTCGACAGGATGGATCAAAAGTTCAAATCAAATTATTTTCTGATGCAGATATTTTTAAATACGAAAGTGTATTTTAATGTTCTTTCTTTTTCCAAGCTTTTATTTTATTAGACACACCTTACAAACTCCAAAAGGAACAGTATCCCTTCCTAATCCGACTAACAATTTGTAAGTTTGCTATTGTTTTATTGAGAAAATATTTTTATTGTAATTGTTTTATTTTTGATCTCACTTTTTATGTTACATTACTATAAAGTTATATGATTATTTACGGGATATTTACCGTGGTTAAGGTTGATTAAATGATGGATGATTGTTGATGGTTGTTTTAATCATATAACTTTAGTGAACAACCGTGGTAGTTTAAAACAGTGTTTTACATTACTATTTATTTATTTTCATAGTTTTTAGTTTTAATTTGAATAATATTATGTAGTAAGTAAATAAAGTATTACGCCATGGTTGTCAACTGTAATGTAATATTTTATATATAAATAAGCTGAATTTCAATTTGAATTTGAAAAAACTTTAAACTTTTCTGTCAGAACTTTATTGGCTGATTACGTTAATTTCTTCGTATGTATTCAATTTAATTATATTTTTCACGAAACCACTTATTTTTTACATTTCAAACCCCTTTCCTATCGTTTTACGTATTTTAATACATTCATAGCTAGGTATTTATTTCGCCATCTCAAGGTTGGTCCCTTATTGAAAGCCCATCCACAGCCGCATTTAAATTAAAACTTAAATTGTAATGGTAAAAAGAAATGTAATGTACTTTTTCATCCCCCCACCTCGGAAAGAGTATTTTTGCTCTTCGATATCTGAGTGCAAAAGCCGTTTTTATCCGCTAGAGGATAAAGGAAAATTGAATTTAAAACATCGTGTGCACTAAGTTTGTGAATTCAAAACATCATTAAACCTATTTACTTCTACCTCCATGGTGCCGAATTTATCATACAACCTTTTTTAATTTGTTAAAAACTATTACACAGAAAATATTTATTGTATAAACTGTGTTTTTAAAACTCAGACTCGGAACCTTCTTGGTGTACTTTATTTAATTTGCTTTGCGCCATTTTCTTTTCACGTCATATTGTTAAACCTTAAGAAACTTGAAAACAAGTGAAAATCCTAAAATTAGTGATTTTAGCGACGAGGAAGTTTATTTGATGCCAACAGAATTGACTGAAACTGTTAATAATGCGGAAATGTTTTTTTTTTTTTTTCATTTAGTTATATCCTCGCTGATGTGGGATGAAAAGTTACGTGTTGCACTCGAGTGCAAAGATTTTTCACCTCGTGCTCTTTTGATTCCCTCGCTAACGCTCAGGATTCTAATTTTTTAATCACCTGCTACGCTCGTGATTCAATTTTAGAATCCTGAGCGTTAGCGAGGGAATCAAAAGAGCACGTTGCACTCTTGTATAACAAATAACTATTAGTAACTTGACATAGCTAAGTGTTCCTTGTGTGCTTGTGGCGAAAATATTTTGAATTGAATTGACATACAATATTCTAGAGTCAATCGATATTGTTCCCATATTATACTCATGTTGTTTCGTCTCATTAAATGTTCTCTACCAGAGAAAAGTTTTTTTTAAAATTTAAATTATAACGGCCGTCAAGGCATTTTTGTAAGAAATTTGTTGTAGCCAGTTGCACCCATATAAATGAAACGTCAGTCATTCGAAATCAGTTAGCAACTGTGATGCGGGGTTCGGCGCGTTGATCTAAATAAGAATGTTCAATCAAGGTCCACTCATAATGCTTGGTAACAGATTTTCCTTCTCATTTCCGTTCTATTTACTTGTCTTTTCTGTGTTCTCTTCAGTAATAATGCTCGGGAAACAACCACAGCGTTAATAGCGATTAACAAAAACAATTATCAGTATCTCAAATCAAACAAGGCATCTTATCGCTAATCTGTTGCTCTGCAGTGATATCTTTCTTATCACGTTATCAGTGTATCAGCACGAAAAAGTTTTGTAAGTCAGTACGTACGCGTTTTGTAACGTGTTGAAAGAGTAGCATAGCCCATACTCCGAGTCAACTGAATGGAACACGTTACAGCATGGGAACTCTTTGTCCGTGTAAGAGCAGTCGGTGATCAGTTCTTCGCATTTCTTGTAGACCTGTCAAAAAAGTGCTAAGAGAAGGTTGTGTTTGTGTTGTGAGTAAGCCGTAGTTTAAGAGTTCGCTTCCCCTTACACGCTATCTCGTTCACGCATTTTATATACAGGGTCAAAGGTAAATACGCACGGGGAAAAAATCATCTGTTCTATACAAAAAAAACACTCCCGACAAAATGTATGAACAAGCTGTTTTTTTTGCGAGTTGTGAAAACTTGTAGAACAAAATTCGTTAGTCTTGATGCACCAAAGTCGCCTTTAATAAGTTTGGCCAGTTTTGCGTAAGTTATAATATATTTGACCCTGTATTTTGAGGTAATGAAATCACTGGGAGGAAATCATTAAAATATGAGTATAATTATGATTGGTTTTTTTTTTTTTTTTCGTTGAAGGAGAAGGAAAAAACAAACAATTGATTCTTCTTCCGTACAGAAAAAAATCAAGTATATAAAATTTATTTTTCTTCTAAAATGTGGAAAATGTGCTAACGAGACAACTTTAGAGAAGCGTGGACAACAAAGAAAGAAATGTGATCATAATTTTTTTATGGTTTGAATTCAAGTTTCTAGTTACTATTATACTGCGGAGTTTCTCGGCCACAACGAGTAAAAACCAGCAGCGCTCTGAGGTTTTACCCGCTATTCTACAAGAAACGTCCCTTTTTAAGCGAGTTTAGGTTTTTAATATACAGAGTTACACATATAGACTATACTAAGCCGAAAGGAGGTCATTGTACTCATCATTATGAACAACTTTTTCTATGGGGCCAAACCGGAAATAGCGAAAAAAAAACCCAGCTGTTCCATAGAAAACGGTCATAGACACTCGACAAAATATATGACTAGGTAAAGGGTACTTCTTCGAAATTTCATTCTTCGACTGATTCATCTGGCCAAAATTTTGTTTCACTTTCAGCTATGTCACACATGTTCATGTGTAAAAAAGTTAACATGAGGGACTTGTTTTTATAAAGTAGTTTTCAAGATATCTACGTTCAAATATTTTGTGCTCAGATGAATCAGAATGTATTACAGATGAATCAGAATCTGAACTAAAAATGAAAAACTTTATGTCGTTTGGCTCTGTATTGAGGAAAGAATCATATTCACACACATAAAATTATTTGTATTTATGACAACAATTATCAGTGATCTTAGCACGGAAAAAATCTGATGATCAACAATAATTCTTGTAAAACATATTATTGATTTATTGATTTTATTTGATTTTATTATTCTCGAAGGGACGTCAGCATTGATGTATCATCAGTTTCATTTTCTGTTAGGTTCAAATCAATTCCAAGTGTCCTTTGTTGTCTTATAGTGGATCTTGTTATACGTTGAGAAAATGGTGAAGATTGAGTTAATACCTGTGATGAGCTGGGAATTTCTGGAAACCTTGGTATAATCGAAACTTCTGGGGATGATGGTAATTCCAAATCTAAAGGATCATTTACTTCGGTATCGTCTGCTGGATCACATTCTTCAATTGTTTCCTCTTCTGAAGGAATATCACGTTCTTTTAGTTTCTTTTTAGCATACCATCTTCAAGAACTTTCTCTACTTTTCTTCCTAGCTGTTTTTTTTTTGTTGTTTGGGTGTCAAATTCTGAACTGAAACTATTTTACCTTCTCTCTTTCTTTTCAAATATGATTCTTTCATTTTTAATTTCCACAAAGCACACTTGTCTGAATCTTTTCTTATGTTTTGCATTATTTTGCGTTCTGCGAGTCTCTTTTTCTCCTTCTTTTTATCGTGACTTTCTGGCATTTTTGTGAACTGCAATGTTAAAATAACAGAAATTAGAGGTTTTAACTTTTAATAAATAGCTTTTTTAACAAGGAAGATTGTTGTCAGATGTGCCACTTAATTATTAGTGATCACAATTTTATTACATTATTGTTAGTAATAAAAACACAGGTATGATTGTTAATTCTAAATAACAGTTATTAATTCTTAACTAAGACACATATCAAAAAAGTTTAATAATTATGTAGAATACTTCTGTGTTATTTGAATTATTTAAACGGTTATACCGTAGTAAATATAATAAATAAGACAAGAACTACTGATTTGTACAAGGTAAAAAATTGGACAAGGAGAATTACGCAACAAAAGCGTTCCTTTCGTGCTGGAGAGGAGAAAAACTAAGTTGTTTTATGATTCAAATGGTGTTTTGACCATATGAATCAGGCACAGATGAATCAGGATTTTCCCTTCACACATCCATAACTCATCATACATACTGACGTCAGTATTGTCATTTTTGTACTTGATTCTATAATCCAAAAGCATTACACGAAATACAGATTGAAGTTGTAAAACAATAAAATAAATTTTATAAGGTAGACATTGTAATCAAAATGGCACCTGAACAAAGCACAGATGAATCAGATATTTACCTTTGTAACTCCGGAATTCGAGCGAACCAGCTGCACGTCCACCTTCTGGCTCGTCCGTTACACGACTGGCTTCCCCCCGCGCGGGAAGTCAGACTCTCATTGTTATTACCCGACCAAGCACGGTCAAGCGCAACTTACGCCACATTAATCAGTATCATATGCCGGACACTTCTTATTTGCCTATTTATAAACAAACTAAGGTAGAGTTATATGATTATTTACGGGATATTAAAAGACTAAGAAATAGGGTAGATCGTTATGTCTGCACCTAACTTTTTAACTGTTCTCCAACCACCCGCATTCTTCAGTCTTCCCGTGAACATGGTGCATGTAACTGCGCCGAAATATCGGGAGCTCATTCCACAACCTTACCACGGTAAATATCCCGTAAATAATCATATAACTTTAGTGAACAACCGTGATAGTTTAAAACAGTGTTAAACTAAGGTAGGTATAACTAATAGATATTTTTTTTATAAGAGGGCAGTTCATTTCCTTTTGATATAATTTTAATTCATAATGATTTATCAAAGGGAAATAGCGATATCGACCATTTTCTTCCGCAAAATGGCAAGCGGACGCGTTATATGAATCAGAAGAACCAACTTCAAAGATTTTTAATTTATGCTTAGACTGCCATTATTTGAAAAATATTACTTGTCCCAGTTAGAGTTAAAGCTAAACTGTAATTTAAAAAAATTACACTCCGTTTTGTTAGTTAGTTTCAGAAATAAGCCCATAGAAGTCTTAAATTTTGTCTTTGAAGAAGTACCCTAGAGCTAGAAAGTCTAGTTAATCCAGTCTGAGTATCCCATTCCACAGCTTACAGGTACCTGTGCGTGACTTCCACGTATCTTTAATGTGTGGATGCCATTTTTGATGACGGCCGGTTCGGTAGCTAACATATGATGTACGTACCTCTCCAGAACCCTACTTCACTTACTTTTTCTATAATAGTCCTCCACGGTACGTCGCAGGGCACGAGCGTACCGCAAGGAGTGCAGCGCTTAGCTGTGCATTTTCCGCGGCCGTGCAAAAGGTCCATCACGTGGCGTCTTAGGTCGTACTTCAAGGGCTTTAACAACTCCGCTGCACGTATCAAAAATTAGCGGTCAGTTCAGTACCAGCAAATATTCCATGGAAGTATGTTGCCTGTTCCATCAATCCTCTCTAAACTTTTACCACGAGGGGATTAATTCGCAAACACATTAATGTTATGTTTTGTCAAATACAGGCTGTTGGTTAGATGACGGACATACCTATTCGAAAATATCATTGTACTTTGTACTTATTATGAACTACTTTTACTATGGGACCAACCCTAAAATCGTGAAAAAAATCAGCTGAAATCAGCTTTCAATGAAATTTTTCTATGGAACAGCTGTTTTTAGCGATTTCAGGGTCAGTCCCATAGTATAAGATGTTTATAATGATGAGTACAATGATAATTGTTCTTAAATGTTCCATTGTGACGTTGTCTATTAACCGAACAGCCCGTATATTATTTATGGTACATTTTAGAAATATTCACAAACCTTTAGGTTAGGTTTTAATTTATTTTCTCTGTACTTACAATTTTTTTTTAAGATTAGGTTTTTATTTGTTAGGATTTCAATTGTTTTTCCCTAATTGTTTCGTATTTAAATGTAGGCAATATATAAACAATAGATTTAAGAAGCTTGTTTACGTAAAATCACGGACACGGTCATGCGCTACTACTGCTACGAAAGAAAAATTCCTAACTAAGAATGTAACCCCTATAAATCTACCTTACCCTGTCCTCTCTGTTTTTTCTTTGGATATATTTTTTCCCCCGTGTTTTTTAAGAAGCAATATTATGTAGAGCTAATATAATTATCTATTAGGAATTTTACAGGACTGTTAGCTACGACTTCGTAGCTCGATCGTAGCACTCGTAGCAAGCTCGTAACACCTCCCTTGTTAGTTGTTATACTTTGGGTTCTCTACACTTCTTCTTCACTCCATTACTTGTATCATACTTACATTTTTAAATGCGTAGCAAAGATGTAAACAAAATAGTAAAACTGAATTCATTATCATCATCCACAGCCTTCCTTATCCCACTGTTGGGTATTATAGGCTTCTCTCTTGCTATGCCATCTGCCTCGGTCCTGTGCTAATCGAGTCCAGGTTCGACCCGCGACAGTGATAATGTCGTCGACCCATCTTGCAGCTGGACGACCAACGCTCCGCTTACCTTGCCTCGGCCACCACTCTGTTAAAGCCTTACTCCACCTGTCATCACTGCGCCTAGCAACGTGTCCTGTCCAGCTCCACTTTAATTTCATTATCACTATTCCGACGTCTCGAAATGAATTACGAATAAAATTAATTACGTACAATAATTTTGTTCGAGTCTCAGTTCAGCCGCCTTAGAGGTACTGAGCGAGTACAAGTCGCACACGGTCACGGCAGGGTAGGTGGTGGTCCAGTTCAGGTACAAAGTGTCCGGAGTGAAGCGTATCCCTCCGTCCAGCTCGATCACGGGCACCAGGAGGAGGTAGAGGCATCCCGTCGTTACCACCATTATCGTCTGCCAGAATAACCTGTGAATCACAATTATAATGGTGTGGTAGGTATTGTATAATCGCCTCAGAATATGTTTTGCATCACCGAAACAAGTCCTTATAAAATTTTAATACCCTCCTATTGTCCTTACTAATTATATTATTTGTTGACTTACCTTACAAAGAAATTCGAGTCTTTCTTAAATAAATGTTTTAGTCCATGTACGCCGCTGTTTTGACCAAAAAATACGAACCTTTGCTTCAGTGCCCCCAGAGTATATTTAGACATTGTGGAAGATGCACCAACTTCGATACAAACACTAGGTTGAATAAAAATTATTGTAATAAAATTACTGACAAATTTATCTAGATAAGTAAATAACTACTTACTGATTATACTGAAAATGAAAAATAGCTTTCCAATCAGTTTAAAAGCTATCATTAACAGAACTGAATAATTACAATAATTTGTAGTAGATATACCTACATGGAACATGCTTACATGGAACGGCGGTAATACGCCGAAAGGAGGTCATCATTGAACTCATCATTACACATCAGGTAGAAATTTTACTATGGGACCAACCCGGATATGGCAAAAAATGTGCTGTTTTATAAAAAAAATGCAATTTATACTCGATTAAATTTATGGAACAGTTTCTGTTTAAATATATTCGGAATGTATTTTATCGCGATTTCAGGGTTGATCCATTCTGGATTAAAAAAGTACAATGACCTCTTTTCATTTGAATATCATCAAACCGTGTTACTCTGTAGATAATAGGTATAAGTAAATTTATGATTATTTGCGGGATATTTACCGTGGTAAGGTTGTGGAATGAGCTCCCGATATTTCGGCGCAGTTACATGCACCATGTTCACGGGAAGACTGAAGAATATCCCGTAAATAATCATACAACTTTAGTGAACAACCGTGGTAGTTTAAAATAGGTTTAGAAATCTATATATATATATATATATATATCTCCGCCAAGTTTATAGCCAAATAAAAAATATTATATGGTAAATTATATTTATTTTCAATTGAGTATGCAATAAATAAAAATCACAAAAAACATAAATTGACTAAGATATAAAAATATGTGCTAAACTTACCAAAAATCTATATACAATACTTATATACTTTTACTTATACAATACGTCTAATTATTTGCGACTTATTTACCTTTTAGCGCGCAATCGATGTTAGTATATTCCCAGCTGCCCCCACGGTCTAGCCTTCTCAAAATTACCTCGGAGTACGTTTTATGAACATCGACCCATCGTAGATCGACCGTGGCGGCAAAAAAGACTCGTGTCGAAAACTAGTACCAAACGCATCATAAGATATTATTTTGTGCCAATTTAGTCCTTACCCTGCTAATGGATGATAATCCAGCTAAAGTCAATGCTAAACACGTCGGTCAATGCTAAACACGACAGTCTAAAATTCTAGGCTTAATAAAATAATGACAACTAATAATTAAAATAAATTACCAACACTAGCCTAACATATCTCATAAATAGAACCAATGGACTAGTCAATTAACTTTCTAAACTATAAATAGCTCTATATAAAGGTGTTGCTGACATCATCTTATATGACTTCGTTCCAGGATTAGAGTATAGTAGAAAGAGAGAGAGAGAGAGAGAGAGAGAGAGAGAGAGAGACGTGGTGTTACGTGCGTGAGGCCCTAGTTAGTGTAGGCTATGAAATATTTGTTTCGTATCGTTCGTGTTCCCAAGATCGTTTAATTTTCCTATGATCCTGTTATTAGACCAAAACCAGACACTAAACCAGATTAATTTAGTGGTGGTGGTAACGTCATTGGACGTGACGTCGACTGTGACTTTAGGGTTTGCGTGTGCCATTTTGGTGGCATCGGGTGGCGTGATGCAGCCTGTAATCCACTAGTGCAAGTTCCGGAACTTGTTATATTTCTATGATTTACCCAATCCAACCAATGATCTTAGTAAACCAATTTGACTTGGTGGTGGTGACGTCATTTGACGTGAGGTTATTGGACACGCCATTGTCAATGTCATCAGGATCAGCGTATCCTGACGCGGTGGTAGAGTCGGGTGTCTTGGGATGGCGTGTCAGGCTCTGGCGTAGATCGCGGAGCAGTTCCAGCAGTGGGTACCGACGCTCCTTTGATGATACTGGAGGTAAAAAAAAACATTGTATGTTATTGTATGTAAAATTTGAAATGCTATATCTCTCACACTATAGTGGCACCAACTTTATCTGGAATAGGTAGTGTATAGTACAAGCGCCCTAATAAGGGGTCTTACGCCTAGCTGTTTAAAGCAATCCAGTTTAGGTGATGAAACGTTGCTCGACCGCAAACCGTATCTGGGTGCGTTAAGGTTCACGTTCGCGTGATTTTCCGAACTGCGCGGTTTTGATACCGCGTAAGGAGATGGGCGTAAGGCCTCAGGAAACTAAAAACGATTGACGGCTGACTGCCAGTTTAGGTAAAATAATAGTAGACATCTTGACATAAAACTAACGCACTTTAATAGCTACTCCTTTAAATAAAAATGTTCTAATTATTGAATGGTACCATAGTACCATTCTATTTTACATATAAAATGAGTTTTTTTTTTTTTTTTAATCATACATCTGTGAACAAAGATAACATAAATTGTCATTGTCTGTGAATCACCAATCTGACACGTTCAACTTATCCTGAAAGATTTACAGACACAATTAGTAATTAACAACCATTATCATTATATTATGATTCACGGACACGTCAGATAAAATTCATTGTAATTAGTACTGTAGCGGAAGTAAACAGTACGCAAATCTATATATTTATCTCAACTCAACGCAGTAATGACAAAAGCACAGAATAGATAAAACTAATATGTACCTATGTTTCATAAAATTGACATTCTACAGCGAACTCAACTGAAAACCTTCCACTACTACTTGGTGGAAGTCACTGATAGGAAACTACCTGGGCCCTGATTCCATAACTTCAAAAACGCGCGTAACGCGGCGCGATAAGTTAGCCTCTAAAAGTTGGCCTTTATTCCCTAGGAAATAGAGGTAAAAAAAATATTACGTGCATGTTAAAGTTACGGAATCAGGGCCCTGGAAAATTGGTTAAGGTAAGGAAAATTGGTAAATTGGTTTTGGTAGGGTTTTCACTTTCCAGCAAAGATAATGGTCATACATGGGGCAAAAGAGAATCATTGTCCCATTCGTCCCCACACGGAGCCTTTCGTGGGGTCAGGTGAGAATATGGTATATGCCATCCAACACCTATATTTGACCAAATGGTATTATTTTGCAATCGTACACCTGTTTGGGACTCGAGTTTACACAGTAATGTTCTTTGTCTTACCGCAATAAGGTTCTTTATCCGTAGTGAGTAAGAAGTAAGGCCCCTTTGCTTTGGGCGTGACTGTCGCGCTGATGCCCATCTCTGCGCATGATCCCTTGCGATCGCACGTCGAGTTGAGACTCGCATTTACCCTGAACAAAAAGAGTATTTAGCAATAATTATCGTTTTCCCGTATTTTTTTCCAATAAAAAAGTACCATGTCGTGTGCCCATGTCCGTCCTTTCATGCACAGTATCCCATGCCTTTTATTAAAGATCGATATCGTAGTAAAAAAAATAACTAAAAACTATTTTCGCTTTTGGATCACATTGTTCAAAAGCTCGAAGCTCTTTTCTTAGCTTACTTGCTACCTTGTTTATGAAGAGACTGAACATGTGTGTGCTGTACATTATATTATATGGATACGGATGAGAATATGTGGGAGCGGATTGGATTGGATGGGTGGGAATGAGTAGAAACGTTTGTGAATCAGGAGTAGTGGGAACGAGTAGGGCAGAAAGGTTATGGGTGATACGTAAAGATAATGATACCGATGACGAATAATGCGTATTACCCTTCATAGGACAAGTCCCAGCGATAAGCCCGGAAGGAGCAGTTGCCGTTTATCAGTGACTCCGTGAACAGAATGTACGCGCGCCCATGGCTGCACACCGCCTGCTGTAACGCTGGAACCAACAAGGTTACACTACTATCGGCCGCATACACAAAAAGGTCAATCAACAATAAAAAAATATCATTTAAATATATCCACGAGGTCAGTAGGGAAACTTCGTTTATTTTAAATTTACATTAAAAGCCTAAACATAATAAAAATTTAATGAACAAACAGAAACTCAACCAAATACAAGTTAGAACTACACACAGAAACCGAACAGGAAAATAGGTATCGAACAAAAAGTTGGTTAGAAGAATGGCTTTAGAGTCCGTCTTCAAGTCTGTCTTCGAGTCCCTCAACAATAAATCGAACGAACTATTAGAATGATGTCAATGTAATTTTCTGTTGTAAAGTATATACCTACCTACATTTTATTTACTAAAACATTTAAATCTAATTGATACTAAAATTATGTTTTGTTGAATTTTTGGGGTGACTAATTCTGTTGCATGGCTGTAGCGCCGCGTCTGTGATACTTCTTTCGTGAGACCAAGACGGACTCTAGCTCTCATGGTGTGCAGTTTTACCACAGTCTCGCCCAAAAAGTCCGACAAACCCTTGAATAAAGTCATGTGACGAACATGAAAACGGTTGGACTTGTCTCCAAATACGTGTCAAGATGTCGTATCTACCAATATTTTGCCAAAATCCTCCTTCAATCACAAAGCGCAAAAGACACTGTCCACATTGATGTTTGGGCTCAGCGCAGCAGTTCAATTGTTTCCTTCAAACTTTTTTTTCCCTGGGGCCCGTATTGTCACCTGTATTCAGCGATTCAATTTAGGTAATTGCGGAAAATCTCACGAACGTTACGGCTTGCGGTCGCTGAACGTTTCGCAATCATTGCTTAAAACAGGTGACGGTTACAGCCCCTGGGCCTGAAACTGCCCTATCCAATTTTAATGGTAACGATTGAAACCTTGCACAGCACACACGAATGGTTCGTGACACTAATTCATAAGGTCTTTGTTTGTGTTTGGTTGTTTATAAATATAGATTTCACACACAAACAAAGAAATATGTACTTCCAATATTTTTATCAGTAAAGCGTTTATTGTTTTTTTTTTTTTTATTGAATAAAAGGCTTGCCTTTGACCTCCATTTCGCCTGATTTTAAGTGATGATGCGCTCTACGATGGAAGATTGCCTAGAAGAAACCAATTCGCAGACCTATAGATTGTAACCAACGGGGTTCGATTAAAAACTGTTCGAAGCCACCGGTTTTGCCATTTCAGGCAGCGTATTCACACAGTCTAACGGTTCGCACAACAAAAGTGAAATCAAATCGATTCGTTCGGCTTTTTAATATATGGAAACAATTTGTTTATAAAAGTTTAGTGTTTGTGAAACAGAGGCCATGACTCATCCTGGTAAACAGGGAAAAGCGGGCAATAATATAACGCGGGAACAACCGTGATGTTTGCATAGCTTTAAAACCAATTATCACATACCTACATATTTTACCACAGACAAACCAAATTACGTACTCAGTTACTTAGAATGTTCAAGAGAAACGTGAGATGCGGGAAACCCCGTCTAGGGAAAAACCACAAGCGGGAACACTCTATTTTAAATTATATTAATAAGTCTGAGAGAAAAACCTCGTACTTAGTCGTGCAACCTACTTTCATCTAAGGAAAATAAAAATTTGTAGGAAGAGATTCTGTTAGATTCTGCATATGATCTAGCACATTTTTTTTTTTTTTTGCAGAAATTAGTCCTAACTTCGTTTTCTATTTGAGAATGCTTACACAATACACATTTAAGAATGTTAGGATACGTCGGTGCTCGAGTTACGTAAAAAAGCAGCCAGTGATTTTCTGCAAAAAAATTGTTCCATTTTTAGGGGACCGTACCCAATGGGTATAAACGGGACCCTATTACTAATCCTACGCTGTCTGTCTGTCCGTCCTACCTTTTAACGGCTGTATCTTTCGAACCGTAACAGATAGCCATTAGGACACAAGCCTATTGCTAACCGCAGAGCACATGTTGGTATCAAAAAGAAATTTTGACAAATATAATATGAAACAAAGAATCCTCTAAGATATTGTGGTAGGTACTAAAATTAATGCATACTTACTGGCAGTAGGAATAGATAACACGCGAGCCCACAAAGTTCTGGTTCCATTGTAACAGCCTGGTTGTTTGATGCCGCCATTAGGATAAAAGTCTACGTGACCTAGAATAAAACAAAAATATTTTATTAAAAAATTTACGACAGTTCAAAAAAATTACGACCGGTAGAATTTTAACCTGCGCCGTCCGGAATTATGCCCAGAGGGACAATAATGAAAGTTAAATCACAGTAAATGATTTCTTAGCATTTTGCGATAATTCCACATTGAATACATTTTTCACTTTTAAACTTTTTCATCTAGTCTACGGATAATGAAAAATAAATGCGACCCTGTTAAGTTTTTTTTTGTTTTATAAAAAAAAAACGTGTTGTATTGCAGATTTCTAATATTCAAATAACCATTAAAAACAAATTAAGTACCTACTTATAAAAATCAAGTATGTATATTTTTATTTTGACAATTTTTTTATTTGCGAAAGCTCAAAAATTTCGCTCGACTTCCGTGGCGTGTGATGAAATATGTAATTTTACTTACACACTGTTTTAAACGAGTTAAATAAATTGAATTTAATATCAGTCGTCATGCTAACGACATGGGCTTATCTCTCTGACCTCCATTTGCTTTGGACCAGCAAATGTGATGCCAAAAGATCATGAACCCGGCACACAAGGACACTAAGTTCAGAGGCAACACCAATTTGTTACACGAATGTCATTCGATGATAATTTTACTGACGAGTATAGTATTTCTAATCGTTATCGATGAGAAGGACTACCTACTTGACTACCTCTATACTCGAGCTGGAGTCAAACCAAAGTATATCAGTCTCTGGCAGCCATATTACAAGCTTTGCTTAGTTTGGGGTCAGATGACCGTGTGTGCAAAAATGTTCCGAATATTTTTTTAAAGACTTTGGTGAAATGCCTAGCCTGTAAACAGAAATATAACAACACTGTGCTGAAATTTCCATTATACAAGACTAATCTGGAGAGCGCTGGTGTAGTCCGAGTGTTACGATGTGCGCTATACAATCTGACGGCACTCGGTTCGTTCCTCAGCCCTGCACCAATGACTTAATTAGTACTTAAATAAATTAAGTGCAGTTTCGATGCTATCGCTCAACAGCGGTGATGGAAAACATCGTGAGGAAACCAGTATGTCCATGAACCTCACAAATTCAAAGATATATGACATTCACCAACATGCACTGGGCCAGCATGGTGGATTAGGGCACATCCTCTCTATGAGAGAAGGACTGTGTCCTAGCAGTAACATGATAGGTTGGTAATGATGATGATGAAGTAGACTGATCTATAGTAGCCTACAGGTGGCAGGTTTTTAGGTACGGGCGGTAGATTTCTGAGGAGACAACGATTCTTGGCTACACATAATGCATTTAAAGCTGGTGACAACCTTCGATAACTGGAAGGCAACACAAATAACAAAGTCGTGACTTGTACACCTAAGAAAAACATACAGACATTGCTAAGTACACTTTACCTATAGGGTCCGGCATCCCAAAGCCAATCTTCTGCAGCAATCGGCCGTTCGTGTGGATAATGTCCACGAAGTCTGCGTCAGAAGAGTCCAAGCGCTCCTCGTCGTTATCAGTCGCGAAGCATGGTTGAGCTGGGTCGAGGCCTGTAATAAAACAAATGAAGAGCTTCCATATCATATGTCATTCCACTTGGCCATTGGCGGATCCAGGTGGCGAACACCTAGCGATTCCATACATTCGACTCATTGCATCCTCGGCCTCACCGTCGTTTACCATCAGGTGAGTTGGTGGCCAAACGTAGATCTATTCTATAAGAAAAAACTTCTAGTATGATTATCGTATGTACAAAACTGACGTGGGCGGCATAGTATCACCAATGTCATCAAGTTGAATATTAGATTGGTTGCTTACCAGTGATCCTAGCCACTTTGCCGCAGTGCAACGAAGCAAACGAAGAAATATGAGCGCCCAGACTGTGTCCGATAAAGTGAAAGTCTTTCACCTTTGCCCCTGTAGCCGTCATCAGCTGATTCAGAAACCTGCAAGGACATTGATTACTAGCCGCACCCTCCGGTTTTACCAACGAGTTTAACTGTTTTACAGTTTTCGCAAATTTTCCAGGTCAAAAGTTTCACTTGAAAAGGAAACGAACGGATCAAATATTATTGACACGTTCACGTTTATGAAATCAGTGTATCAATATCCTTCCTATGTTGCTGTTTGACCCCGGAATTACTCACGTATGATTAAGCCGGTAACTCCGACTATAGTTTCATCCGCATTCGGCGGTTCTTTCAAAGTCTTTTTTTTGCACTCACCTTGAAAAAGACCGCCTAATGCAGTTGAAACTATAGTCGGAGTTACGAGCTTAATCATACGTGAGTAATTCCCGTGTCATATAAACAAAATGTGTGAATACCACGTCAGTTTCTATAATAGTCCTTCCTGTTTTTACCTTGTAATATCAGATCCAACGGTCCTGGTGTTGGCAACCGCTCTCCAATATTTCCAGGTGTTTCCACCGCCGCTCCAGTCGACAGCGATCACGTTAACGTCACCCTTAAAATTAAGGTGCATAGTAATTTAGGTATAATAGGCAAGAGGAGGAGGAGAAATAATTCAGAGTAGCAGCTACAATTTACTACGCTACAGACCTTTCAACTTACCCATTCGAGCAACGCTCTCGTCATGTCTAAGACCCAAGACGCGTTGCTATGGCTCATGAAGCCATGCACGATAAGAACCGTTTTTCTCGTTGCGTTAAAGTCAACCCAGTGCAGTCCGAATTGTTCATCAGGGTACACCTGCAAGAACACAGAACAGCTGTTAAAGGCAATCAAGAACTGTATCCAACGATTTTACCCACAATTTTCTAGTATTCTGGATTTTTCCGGAACAAAATCTAATCATGTACACGGGAATTACTCACGTATTATTAAACCGCTTATTTCGAGTATGGTTTCAACTGCATTCGGCGATCTTTTACGCACGCGTGACTTCGTCGCGCTTTGCATTGCGCTTTGCTTTGGGTCCAAAGGAGAAGGACTCGCGCGCGCGCACTCACCTTCAAAAAGACCGCCGAATGCGGTCGACACTATAGTCAGAATTACCGGCTTAATCATACGTGAATAATTCCCGTGAAATATAAACGAATTTTGTCAGTCACACAAACAACAAACACAAACACACAACAAAGTCAGTTTCCATAATAAAAGGAGAGACCCTTGCCAAACATCGAGGTCAGCTATAATGTAAGTAGGTAAATAGGTTAAAAGTAGGTAAATCCGATATTCGGGGCATTTTTAGCATTTTACAATTCACTGCAGCTGTCAAATTATTTGTCAGAAGAATGTGAGATTTTTTTCTTCTAGAAAATCCGACATATATCTTTATATTCTATCTGATTTTGATTTATAATAAAAAAAAATAACAAGAATGAATAGGATAGAAGTAGGTGATACCCCAGGTTTTTTCTGTTACCTGAACTCTCTTCGGCTTTGGCCTCGATGAGAAGTAGAAGTGCGTGTTAACTTTGTCCGTAGAATCAGGTTTCATGTTGAGGAAGCTCAACACGGCCCGAGATAGTGAGCCTAGACCGAAGCAGTCCACCACATTACGCAGCGTGCGTGATGTCGTTACTTCCTGTTGAAAAATAAATTTTTCGATACAGTGCAATTGACAGCTCACTTGTACATCTAAATCAAAGATCGGGTACACTTATCTTGAAAACTTTTAATTAGCCTTTAGTTATAACAATGGTTATAATTAAGTATATATTATTATTATGTTGCAGTCAAAACTCTTAACCAGTCAAAAGTACTTTTGACCAGAAAAGACAGTCAAAACTACTTATGACTAAAAATCAACTACAAATTTGCGGTCAAAAGTAGTTTTGACTGACGCTCTTAGTCAAATAAATAAATAAATAATGAATAATTAAATATTCGGCACATTTTGTCACACACGGTCATCTGACCCCAAACTAAGCAAAGCTTGTGATATTATGGCTGCCAGAGACTGATATACATACATATATAGTTTTAAATACATACTTAAATAGATATTAACAACCAGATATAGAACAAACACAAATGTTCATCACACAAATGTTTGTCCTAGATGGGAATCGGACCCACGCCCCCAAGCTCAGAAGGCGGGTTCACTACCAACTGGACCAACGGGCTATCTACTTTTAACCGATAGAACATAAATATATAATATTTAAGTAGCTGTTAGTTTTCCAAATATAATAAAATAAAATGGCATGTAAGTATCTAATCGCCTATTGTGCGTCAATCTCAGCGCATCGCGGATATTCTTAATATACATCTTATGATATTTATATAGGCACACTATGTATAATAACTATAATAGGTACCTACCTACTCTAGTTATGGAGTGACTTAATTATTTATTACGTTGCTCAAGTCTTTTGTATTGTTAGGTCCGCTACATTGAAAATATTTCTCGTACCATGTTATTATTGTTTAGTTTATATGACGCACGACGTACCTACTTACCTACAATAATGTAAACAAGAAATCCAATTAGTTAGGTATCTAGATACTATTTACGGACCTGCCTACCTCAGATCATTCAAACAAGGGAGATGTGGTAAGGTGGCGTGACAAATGCGAACTCATCCAGTCTAAATGAGTCTGCCTGCCTATAGTCGAACTAGCAGACGACCTTGTAAAGGGTTTTTAGGGTTTCGTACCCAAAGGGTAAAAACGGGACCCAATTACTAAGCCTACGATGTCTGTTTGTCTGTCTGTCCGTCTGTCCTACCTATTAACGGCTTTATCTTATGAACCGTAATAGATACCCAATTGAAATTTTCACAGAATATGTAATGTTACTGCGGATTAATTAAGACAAAAAGTTAAATCGAAATGGGGGTCCCCTGATACAACAAAAGTATTTTTTTTTTAATATTTTTGTATTAGCTCTAATGTAAAAACGGTAATACGTAGTGTAAGCGTCAAACTTGGCATGATTAATGTATACACTCTAAAGTATAACAATAAATAATAAATAATGGCCAAATGCGATTCGGTTTCAAATTTCTGTTCACCACCGGTTCTCGTACGATCCGAATGCACCAAAGTGAAACAACGTCGGGCGCGGCCGGTATATACTTGGATGGGTGACCACCTGGGCGTTGATGTGATGTCTTTTTGTACTATTTTTTTGTACTTTAGTAGCTAACATGTTATGTGGTGATACGGGACCGTCAGTTCGCGAGCCCGACTCGCACTTGGCCAGTTTTATTCTGCATGTAGACTATAAGTTAGTTCATTACTATCTAGTAGTCACTATATAGTATTTGCTATTTCTAAGTATAATTAAGGTTATGGTATATTACTTCTGGCAATAAATAAATATTCTAAAAATATTCTATTCTATTCATTAGTGTCGTTGCAAGTTTCTAACAGCCTAACAGCAATTTCCGTCAACCAGAAGTTGACAGAGCAATTTTAAGTATTCCTTAGCTTAAGTAACGTCTCTGAGTGCGGCTGTTAGTGTGTGAGTGAAAAATTTGTACCTAAGTGCGGTTTAGGGATATTCGTTTTGCAAAAACTGCATGAAAAATTGAGACATTTGAACACGAACGATAATTGTACTAAGAAGACAACCCTAACGTTACACGTGCCCCGTCAGAGATAGAGCCACGTGATAGAAAGAGGGCGGCCTTCTAGGTGAATATAGCAAGCGGTATCCAGCGCTGTACGAGTTGAATTGCTACTTTATTGCCTTGAAGATAGAGTCCTTATTTATTTAAATTTATTCGCGGAGTGAACCTTCTGTGTCTATTATGTCTTCTGTGATTGTACTAAGCATAATATATCTCCCTTGTTTGTCTGATCTGAGCTACCTACTTTCTTATACAGTTTTAAATGAGCTCAATTATTTGCTGTTCAGCAAAATTAGTTATGCTAATAGAGCAATTTACATACTTAGGCTTTGTGATGAAATAAATGAACACCGGACAAGTGCGAATCGGTCTCGCGCACCGAGAGTTCCGCTCCCAAAAATGTGTTTTCTTTCATTCAGTTCGGGATCATTGGCGAGCGACCCAACATGCACTTAAACTGTGTCTTTTAATTATTTTTAGAGTGTATACTTTTACGGATTACCATTTTTACACTAGAGCAGTGAAAAAATATGTTTCTTGTATCCTCCCCTTTTTAAATAATTTTTTTCTGAGTTTATCCGCCATCATACAAACCTGAAAATGCCTGGCTATTACGGTTAAAAAAAGATATAGCCGTTAAAAGATAGGACAGTCAAACAGACAGCAGCTTATTAATAACAGGGTCCCATGACACCCTTTGTGTATGGAATTCCTAAAAAAACCTTCCTAACCTAGCGCCATCTGTGAAAAAAATCTGCCAATCCCATTTATCGACAGTTGTTTGATGCGATTGTGGAGGTGGACTCTACGTTGAAATGTAATTTATCTAAACCTAGGTTTCTGTGCCTAGGTTGAACTATTCTGTGACCCAGCTACCTAGCTCACCCACTGATAACTCGCCTTATTTGAGGCCTTCGAGGGCATTGGATAAACCGGTGAAGTGCAAGTCAGGCTCGCGCATTGAGGGGTTCCATACCACCACAAAATACAAAAAGTAGTGCAAAAAGACAACATCACGCCCAGGCGGTCACCCATCCAAATACCGACCGCGCCCTACGTTCCTTTACTTTGGTGAACAAAAATTTGTCACCGACTCACACTTGGCCAGTATTTATTATATTTTGTTGTTTTACTTTAGAACGTGTACCTACTATAATCATGCCAACTTTGACGCTAAGTAGTACGTATTACAATTTTTCCGAGATCCCCCCCCCCCCCCCCCCCTTAAGTTTTTACTTTTTGATATTAATATTATTTCTTAGTTAATCCGCCGTAGCTTCACAAATTCTGTGAAAATTATGGCTACTTATATCTTATGGTTCAAAAGATACAGCCATTAAAAGGTAGTACAGACAGACAGCTTAGGCTCAGTAATAGGATCCCGTTTGCATCCTCTAGGTACGGAACCCTAAAAAAATATCAAGTACGACTCACCTGGAAATCCGCATACGCAGTATCCGCGCCAGTTGGAGAGGTCGTCGCAGACACATTCCGAAAGAAACGGTAAAACTCGCGCAAATCCTCAGGGTTGATGTGGTTTTCCACTGGGAAAATAATACTTAGTTATTTGTTATACAAGAGTGCAAAGTTGTTTTTTAACCGCGTGCTCAATTTTGATGACGAAGCAAGCGAAGGATTCTAAACTTGAATCACGAGCGTAACGAGTGATTCAAAAATTAGAATCGTGAGCGTTAGCGAGGGAATCAAAAGAGCACGAGGTGAAAAATCTTTGCACTCAAGTGCAATAATCAAGTTAACTTTTCATCCCAAGCGAGGAAAACAAAAAAACATTTGCGCATTATTAACAGTTTCAGTCAATTCTGTTGGCGTCAAATAAACTTCCTCGTCGCTAAAATCCATGATACCTACTAGGTATCATGCTAAAATCACTTATTTTAGGTTTTTCACTTGTTTTCAAGTTTCTTGTTTTTAACCTAAGGTTTTAACAATATGACGTGAAAAGAAAATGGCGCGCGAAGCAAATTAAAATAAAGTACACCAAGAAGGTTCCCAGTCTGAGATTTTAACAAATTAAAAAAGGTTGTATGATAAATTCGGCATCATGGAGATAGAAGTAAGTGAATTCACAAACTTACTGCACACAATGTTCTAAATTTAATTTTCCTTTATCCTCCAGCGGATAAAAACGGCTTTTGCACTCAAATATCGAAGAGCAAAAATACTTTCTCCGAGGTTTTCACGCAGCAACAGAGCAATGGATCGACCTGGTTTTTGGCATGGGTATAGTTCGAGGCTCGGAGAGTGACTTAGGCTATTTATCAGCATCATCATCATCACCATTTTTCATCACCACGCGGGTGAAACCGCGGGTGCAGCTAGTAATACATAATTATTGTATCCACATGATTTTTTTAAATCAAATAATATTTTTTTCTATCTTATTCTAAAGATAATGTCCAATCAGATTTATTTAAATCGTATACTTTTTAAAAGTGCGATCTCGGTAGCTGTTTTGTGTAGCAGGTTTAGTAGGGGGACCTAGGGACTATCGGAATCACAGAAGATAAAAAATTCGTTCTGTGATCGGAGTAACGCACACAGGGCCTTACGGCTACCTCTTTATGCAGGGTCGAAACAGCGCAGTACGGAATATCATGAGAATGTGAACCTTAACGGCCCTAGATACGGTTTGCGGTCGCGCAACTTGTTGCAATCACCTTTACAGAATCGCTTAAAACAGGTAGCCGTAAGGCCCCAGCTCACCTGTTGCCTTGCTGAACAATATTTAATTGCGCTACTAGCACTCGGCACTTCTTGCACTCACGCAAGCAAATATCACGCAAGTCTCCATTGTTAAATCTTCTGGGAAAATACCTATTGTGGATAAACCACTGGGCCCTTACGGCTAGCTGTTTTAAGCGATTCTAGGTAATGAAAAAAGTTGCGCGACCGCAAACCGTATCTCGGAGGTTCACGTTGGGACGAACCCTGAAATCTCGACTTTACTTGACCTGAAATCTCAACTTGACTCCTACCTAGTCTGTGCTTCATACTAAAATAGGTAGGTACATATACCTACATACTCGCAAACTAGTGTGCTAGTGTCTTGACTACTTTGTGTCTGGACTTTATTATTATTATTGGCTTGCATTTGACCGCCAACTCGCCTGTGCGGTCTACGATGGAGCGCGCTTACCTAGAAGAACACCGATTCACTCGTGATTTGAAGACAGCTAGATTGTAACTATCGGGGATAATTCATAGGCAGCGCATTCCACAGACTAGCAGTTCGCACTATAAAAGTGGAATCAAAACGCTTCGTACGGGTTTTCAGAATATCAACCATAAAGCGGTGACGATTCTTCATACCCACTCTGGCAGTCTGATAGAAAAATAGGCAGAAGGGAATTAGATCAAACAGATCCGATGCACACTCCGAAATGTATCCGATAAAAAACCGATAGACTTTGCGTCGATGCTCAAGACTAAGTCCGAACCAAGGATTATGTCTTCTGTGCCAAGGATACTGGTAAGACTTTACTATTGTCGAGTAAAAATCAGATCATATACCTAGGTACTAAGTATGAATGAAAAATCGTTATTGTCACTAAAATGAGAGCTGTATTCTGTCAACCGTCCTTGATAAATCTAATTTTAGTGCTTGTATCCAAGACGACGGTCAAACATCGTCCTGACCTCGGCCAAGTTTGGCTGCCGAAGTTATAACTCTATTCATTACACGCAGTCGCGGGCTAAAACACGGTTCCAAGCGCGACTTTTAAAATTTAGTTTCAGTTTGGTTTCAATTAATATTTTCGATCGGTGAAAAAGTTACGTGATAAGAGATAAGGGCCAGTGAAGCACGGCATCAGAAGCTTTTTTGTAAGTCGATTTATATCTAATGTTTTGTGTGTGCCAATTTAGATCAAGTAAATTTCCACAAGGGGGAAAAAAGGGAAAAAGATTTAAAAATATGAAAATACATACCGAGAGTTAACGTTTCTTAGACAGCATCTCTACCGTAAGACCTCAACTTCAGATCGATGGAAAGAAGTTTTTTTTTAATTTCCACAAGGTAGGTAAGTATTAAGTAACAACTTGAATATTATTTTTTCATCACATGCGCTCGGTAATTGTCTATAATTACTTTACTCTATGTTAATGACTCAAAAACAAAAAATAACATTGAGCTTACTTTTTATTTATAGTTCGAACTTCGGTAGTTATCATGTCCGAAACTTTTTACTGTCTGAAACAACTATGTAAAACCTCTGTGGTGTAAACCAGGTGCTTTACCTCTTTGATACAACCTTTACCTAGGTACAATTTTTTTAGCGCAAAATTAAAAAAATTACTGATATTACTCAGGATTGATGAAAATAGATTATTTACACATACGATTAGGAGATCTTTTACACCCTCAAACGATGAGAGCCAAAATACCTACATTCCTTACATAACAATCTAGTAAAAAAAAAAAATTTTTATTCTCTCTCGGTAATTTTTTTATTCTACGTTAACGTTGATAACTTGAGAAGTAATTTGCGTTAGCGCAGCCTTCATGTCAAAAACTAAAATATATAAGTACCACATAAATAACTGTACACAGTTTCAAATCAGAATAAAGAACGCGGTGCCTAGGGCGAAGCCTTGCATCTTCAAAATACACAACTAAAAAGGTTCTTATTATATTTTTTCATGCATTTTTTTGTCAAGTCAACTAACATTACTAAAAATAATGTACGAAAACTGCTTGCAAGCGGTTTTTAACTATGTAACTATCTATAACTCTAAATATACATCGATTACGTACCTACTTTAAAAAAAAACTTACGTTCATCAGTAGACATCCACATCTGCGAGCTCCCTCTGAAGAAAAACAACACCATCAAAACCACGTAATATTGAACCTGCTTCATTTTACATCAACTGGGACAAATTGCGATTTAATTTGATTTATATTATTGCGCTATACTGTTCCGAACACTCGCAAACGTTGCTCTGCTGGCTTTGAGATTCGCTACTGTTCTGGCGAACGCTTTTATAATGCTTATAAACGTACCTATACAAATCGTGCATAATAAGGGTTTGAAAACGAAATGACACGGGAACCACAAACTTTTACAGACTACCTACATAATTAAACTTGCTAATTTATATTTACCTACATTGTCCTTGTTACGTAGGTACCAACAATCTTATCCACGGATGAAAAAATCAACTTAGTTTTTCTTTCTTGATTATATTTAACGTAAAATCTATGGCTATCGTTGGTAACTGTACCTACCTACTATGAGCCAATCACGGGACCCCAGTCAGCCCAACAATCTATTACTAATACTACGTACTTTATCTAAGAGAGCCATACTTATCTGGAAATGTTAGTTTTTAAAGTTTCACCCAAAGGGTGTAAGCGGTACCCTTATATTACCTTAGCCTACGCTGTCTGTCTGCCTGTCTGTCCGTCTGTTCGTTCGTCCGCCCGTCTGTCGTGCCTTCCTCTTTTCCCACTTTTAGCAATTTTGGTCATTCTAGTTTTAATTTGTCTACTTCCATGGTTAGCTTTAAATTATAATAAACCGGCCAAGTGCAAGTCGGGCTCGAGCACTGAGGGTTCCGTACCACCACAAAATTCAATAACGAAATTACCCCTATAACTTGGTAATGAATAGAAACTTGTCACCAAGTTGCACTTGGCCATTATTTATTATTTGTTGTTATACTTTAGAGTGTGTACTATAATCATGCCAAGTTTGACGCTTGTACGTATACCTATTACCGTTTTTACATTAGAGCTAATAAAAAAAATACGTTGAAAAATACATTTGTTGTATGAGACCTTCGTTTCCTTTCGTTTTTACTTTATTGTTATTTCTTAGTTAATCCGCCGTAACTTTTCTAAACCTACCTAAACTATTTGTAACAATTACCGTAGTAGTCATTTCGAACATAATAATCTATTCTTTGTTCCTCACTCGACTCAACGATATTGACGAAATTTCATCAAACTTCAGCGAAAATACTATCCGTGTTCCGTATTTTTACAGAATTATTCTTGAATTGGAATTCTCCCCGCCCATGCATCGAATTTGAATCCGTGGTAGCCACAGAAAAGAAAAATGTTTTACTTCTCTGTTCTGTGGTGCCAGATTCCATCTGACAATGACAAGTCAACTGACATGATTGCGTCTGACACAGCCATAAATCAAGTTAAGTGTTCTCGCTCTCACCTATTCTCTATTGCTTAGGGGAAAAGAGATAATGATATAGGTATATATTTTATCCAACTAAAATTATAATGTTGCAAGTCAAATAAACCTTGTGAGACTGTAATGTGTAAAGTGATCTAGGTAGGTAGGTATGATCATATTTGTTGTTATTTACTTGCTTTATAAAATGTTACATCAATCAATTTGTTTCTGTGATAAAAACACTTCGTTATAACACGAAAAACAGCACGTGAGCTTGCATTTAAAAGATTTCAATATTTTGGAACTGGCAAGAATAGTAGAAAATGAAGTCTCGTGATTGGAGAATGAAAAACCGTTCAAGCTTTTCAAATTCAACACAGAAATCAAACCTTCAAACTCCTCAAAGTTCAAACATAAGGCCGTTTGTGATCTTCTTTGTGAATTTGTCAGCAATCAAAAATTGTACACCAATATTGCTTATTGTTTCACTGTAATTTTATATTTTTAAGTTAGTTTAAAATGACTTCGATCAGAGAAGATGAAAAGAAAGAAATCCCTGAAGTTATTCACGATCCACAAACGAACAGCGCTTACAAAAGGCTTCGGTTTTTTGGAAAGGTAAGTCCGATTATATTAACTTCTTTCCTATTGTTTAGCTTCTGCAGATTACCTGTTTGATCGTCTTGTATGTAGTCTTATAACTGTGCCTTCTGCTAACATGGAAAACGGAGAAAGTGTCCTTGACGATACAGGTATAAATACGTTAAAAAGAACGTTACACAGGATAATTTACTTTAGATTTTACGTAATTGGCTTACAAAATTGTCACTAGGAACTTTACTAGTTCTGTCGTAGGTTTCAGTAAGACTTCCGAGTAAGTACCGATCAAATAAAAAAAACAGTACAGTTACTTAATTGATAAACATGGGGCAATTTCAAAATATCAAGTATCTGAACAGGTGCATGTGGTAACAAGTTTTTTACCAATGGGTTTTTATTTCTATAGATAGGCCTAAAAATGCAATAAAATGTTTTGACTTCGTTCTTGCTGTAGCAGCTGATACATAAGATACTTGGAATGCATTAAATGACTGCAAGATGCATGTATCACTAGCTACTAGGTTACACCCCCACAATATAACATATTGTATAAAAACTACATTTATCCTGTATATAGGCTCTCATGTGAATCCCAAGACAATAAGCTACCCCTCATACCATATTTAATTCATATATGTTTTGCCATTATTGATGTACAAAACGAACCTAACATTTTGCATTCATACCTAATAAGTCGTCCTTTAATCATGTGTGGATTTTTGCCCATCTTTATACACTTTTTGAATTGAACAAGTGGGTTATTCCAGTTCTTGCAATGTTAGTTTTGTCGCAATACATTTAATTAAGATTATGTACATCGGGAACAGAAATTATATTGCATGCACAAGAATAGTTAGCTCTGTTCACTGGAAGGAATCAGGAGAAAAAGTATCTAACTTTGTAGATGAAACCTCCTAAAAAGAATAAACGTTCTTGTACAGGGTGGCTTTGCTAAATGCTACGAGATCCAAGATGTAGCGTCTGACTACATCTATGCAGGGAAGATAGTTTCCAAGAAGCTGATGGTGAAGTCGAGCCAGAAGGAGAAGATGGCCCAGGAGATCTCCATCCACCGATCGCTGCGCCATGCGCACGTAGTTGGATTCCACAGCTTCTTCGAGGATTCCATGAATATCTATATCATACTGGAGCTTTGTAAAAAGAGGGTTTGTATTTCTTTGATGTCAATGCTAGGCAATTGTCTGTAATTTTAAATTTTATAATTTTTTTGTAATGAGGGGAATCTTCCAAAGATACCCAGCAGCTGTATTGTACAGGTAGGTTATATAGGATTGGACCTACTGAACCCCCTTGATGGCCTGCCTCTGTGCCCAACCGAGGGCACCAGGATCTCCATAGGACCGCCGCAGCTACACTGCGCCGTTGACTTCTTGAGTTTGATTGAATGGGAAGTCAGAACCAAATCTGACCTCTCCTTCAATAAAAAAACTCAAGCTTAAAGGTTTGTACTATAATCTGTTTTCTAACAGTGTGTACGCAAAAAAGATGTACTAAGCCGAAAGGAGTCCATAGTACCCATAATTACTTTTACTATAGGTAAGACCAACTCTGAAATTGCTAAAAACATATTAGCTTTTCCATACATTTAGTAGAGTATGAATAGCCATTTTCTAACAAAACATACAAACAAACAATGGGTACAAGGTCTTCTTTTTGGCTTCCTACTTCATCAACTTAGTGCTGACACGCTGACTTATTTAAATGTTACTTTATAATCTACCTAACAGAAACCATTTAGCCTCTAAATAAAATTATGGTTTATTCCTGCTACTCGATAATACAGTCTTTCAGCCTCTAAATAAGATTATGGTGACCACAACCAAACTATGAAAATTCTGTTTTGCTGCAGAAACCTCATAATTATCATCATAAACTTAACATCAGGCGAGTTGCCGATCAAATGCAAGCCTACTAATTAATTTTAAAAAATGGTGTTGTACCTAACTTTCTAACTCGCTAATTTAGAGATACTTCATCAATGCCTGTAAGCTTAAGTCTCAAGAGTAAACTGTTTTAAGGGTTCTGTACCTCAAAAAGAAAAAAGGAACTCTTATAGGATCACTTCGTTGTCCATCTGTCTGTCAAGACTAAAGGAATCAAAACGTATAGGGTACTTCCCGTTGACCTAGAATAATGAAATTCGGCAAGAAGCAAGTTTTCACAGAACATATAAACAAAAAATCCAAAAGTTGTCAATTTAAAGTTATCATAATATAAAAATAATAATTACAAACTTACATGTTGTTGTTGGTATGTATGGGAGCACCTGTTTGCCAACTACAAAATTAAGTTTGGCCATCAATAGTTCAAATAACCTTATTAACCGTTTTTCTTCGAGACTCGCTAACTAGGATGGATGAACTATCCACATAGTTATTACAAATATTTATTAAGTTTGTACGGAACCCTCAGGGTGCGTGTCCTACTCACACTTGCCCAGTTTTTGGTTTTACTTGATGGTTGTTTCTTTTTTTCTGAAAATATAACTTGCAGACGACAGTACCCTGCTCTTACTGAAAACTTGTATTCGACAGTCAATGATGGAGCTTCACAAGCGCAGAAAAGCTATCACAGAGCCGGAGACGCGGTTCTTCATGCACCAGATCCTGCTCGGAGTGCAGTACCTGCACCGGCAGCACATCATCCACCGAGACCTCAAGCTCGGCAACCTGTTCCTGGATGACAACCTGCATGTCAAAATCGGGGACTTTGGATTAGCTGCTAAAATCGAATATGAAGGTAGAAAAATTTCTAATTTCTGCTCTAGAGATTGATACAAACTCTCAATAATTCACAGAAATGACATACATGTTTTAAACGTTTATCGGGACTTATCACGTATTATTTAATTTAGGTAAAAAATAATGAAATAAGTGATATAATTTAATTAGTTTAATTTAGGTTTTATCACGTATTATTTTTTACCTAAATTAAATAATACGTGATAAGTCCCGATAAACGTTTAAAACATGTGTTCAAATCGCGAAAGTTTAAAAATTACTAAATGACATACAAATATAAAAAGGCCAAAAACTTCAAAAATCTGGAAAGAATTAATGTTACCAATGCATCAACATCATTGGTGTGTCTCCATATAATTATAAGATAAGAACTTATTTCAACATGAAGGTGTCTTTTTGTATTTTTGTGTGACTTTACATCACACCTTGCATTGATCAACTAAACTGTCTACGGTTATGCAATTGATCAAAAGCTAGTCTGCTATGAGCCTTGTATGTGCAGACATCTCGAGGTGCATCATATGTGCCGCTGCCAGTAGTGTCACTGAAGACAATAGCACAGTAGTGTTACACAAAGACCGTGTCTCAATATTAGACTCTAACAGGTGTATATTTGTATTCAATATATAACTAATTTTATGTTTATTTATGTTGTGTTGTCATGTGTTTGTCCTTTTAAGCGGGTGACAGTCATCAAAAAGATTAAATCACTATCAGAATATTATCAAGACCCAATACTTCACCGATCATCTTCACAAATTGGGATCCCGCCACCAATAAACCGGACAATCTCCAGAATATTTGCCTACTCGACTCTAAACAAGACATTGGCAAGTTGTGGCAATACCGCACGAAGCCACTAAGATGAAATTGAATTGACCATGTCTGTCAAGCGTGTAACGACTTAGAAGATTCTTTACCAGAAAATCTATCTACTTTATTATCAGCTGTTCATTACATGTGCAGACATCTCAAGGTGCATCACATCTGACGATGCCTGTAGTTTTACCATGACCATGTCTGTCAAGAGTGTAACGGCTAAAAGATTGTTTACCTGAAATGCTGCCTACTTTATGTCCTGCTGGATTGCTGCATCAGACCAGTGGTACTTTGGACACTATAGGCGATCCCAAGAACTTGATCTTCTAATTTTTATGTTCCAGTTTTATTCTACTTTTAAAACAGGTTTTACTTACAGGTGAAAGAAAACAGACCTTATGTGGCACACCAAACTACATAGCGCCAGAGATACTGACGAAGAAGGGACATTCCTTCGAAGTGGACGTGTGGAGCCTGGGTTGCATCATGTATACCCTGCTTGTTGGCAAGCCGCCGTTTGAGACGAGCACACTCAAAGACACTTATAAGAGAATCAAGCAGTGCGAGTATAGGTATGTACTACCAATATTATGTCATACAACCTTATTAAGATTGTCTATCTATAAAGTCTGCCAACTTCTCGCTGATGAGAAGTGACACGCGCAAAAAACTATATCAAACAGGCCTATGGACCCTTCTAAGGCCCAATGTTTACTGTAGATTCGAAGTGGCAGTGTACAAGCAGCCAACAAAAAATCAACCCTTCACACTTTGCGCAGCCTCATTTTATTGTGAGTTTAGTACAGAAAAAGCATGGTGGAGGCGCGACGCAGGCCAATTTGAACCTACGGTAAACCAGGAAGAGTTGACTTTGCCTCCATGGTGAGCTTTCGATCTAAGTACGCGATTTCATCGGCAATTTCCCAGTATTTCCGCAATATCATGATGTCAGTATCCTATGTCTATCCTCATTCAAATCACATCAAGATTGGTTCCTATCTGTTAGTGAAATTTCACACGCACTTAAGGCGCGTTCCGTTGTGAGGTGTGCCAACACCTCTAAAGAGAACCAATACGGCACGGAGAAAATTTCTTTGTATTGTGTTGGTTTTCAATAGCTGGATAAACTTCTGATGCTGGACTAACCACTCTGTCTATAAGTACAAACTTTATAGTGTTTCTTAATTTTCACCTGTGTTAGTGTATGGCATTGTTGGTTGATCCATTGACCCAATCAGGTGCGTGTAAGTCCATGGCAAGACTTCTGGATACAATATAAATATAAAGCCTTTATGCTCTAAAAACGCTGCCAAGCCAATGCAGCGACTGGTTGATGAATGACATATTTTTTAAATTTCTTGAAGTACAATGCTTTGATTGATTTGAATTGCGTGCTAGTTTCCGTAAGGTGCGAACTAATAAAAGCAATTTGTCGTAGCGAGGGGGTGTACCTAGCGATGCGCGTTTGTTTGGGGGGCCCGTGGCTCGCGGTGGGTAGTCGGTTCGCGCGGGCTGTCGCCGACGATAATACCGTCAACCTGCGATACAGGTGGTTACAATGCTGCTACCGTCCACCAGGTCGAAATACACAGCATTATCACAACACTTGGACACTTGTAAACTATAAACTCAAATACAATAACTTGACACATCATGTCTAATTCGTATGATTGTACCAACATACATGTAATATGGTTGGTACAATCAAACGAATTAGACATGAGAAAACTTCACGTAACGGCTGCAGCGATGCTACTGACAAAAATTCATGATATGACGATGCGACGTGCCGGGGACATGGGCTGGGCTGGGCTTGAGGCCAGCGTCAAAATTTAGTTTAGATATGGTAGAAATATCTTGTTAGACCAAACATAATTAATGTATGTTTGGTCTAATAATATTATATATAGCATTAGCAGTTCTACCTCAAAAGTCTGGCAAATAATGACCGTTTTTTCATTATTATTTGATAAACAGCTCACTTGAGAGCAAGTTACCATTCTTTATTAGTTATGTGTATCATCCCACACCGTCACGGTGAAACGACTAGCCTAACAAAAAAGTATGCAATGTGGCATACCATGAATTTATGTATTTATCAATGTCGCCACTGCAACGCATCGCCGGATTCTAAGAAAGTGCTTACCTATTATTAAACTTCCAATAAATGCATAGTGTATTTTTACGCGGTGGTCGACGGTACAAGCAAATCTGTGGTGACGGCAAAGTTCCCAACTGTTTGTGTAGACGTAACACACTGTGAATGCTACGATAATGTCGCTTCTGTAAACACAGGCAATGCCTGTTGTGCTCAGGCATTGTGTTGTTGTACCATTCAAATTCATTCACCCTAACGGTTTTATGTTTAATATTTGTAATAATACATAAATTCATTTTCCTGTTAGTTACAATACCTAATTTGTATGTTTTTCCCTGCACACCATAAATTGTTTTAGCTACCACAATTTCTAAAAACAATTTACCAAACAAAACATTACAAAGAATAATGCAATCAAATAAATGTTGCATTTTTCTATGGAAATGCCATCAAATGTCTAAACAGGATTTCCAAGTCACATACATGATGCGACACAGAAGGTTAATCTTAGATTCAGTCTCGCATTAGAGTTAAGTCCCATCCATAAAAGTACTAGCTGCTGCCGGCGATTTCGTAAGCTTAACCAACAGAAAGCAATCCAGCTTTCAAATGAAAAAAAAAAGGTTAAATCAGTCACACAACTTTAACCCCAACTTTATACCTTTACCATGCCCTTGTGGGTTAAAATTCATACTTACTCCACTGCCATTTTAAGGAGAAATAATCATGAAGACAGGAAATAATCCTTGGAATAAACATGTTTGGAGCATGCATTATTTTTATTTTACTGAATAATAGAATTGTGCTCGACTACGCCTAATGTTAAGCGCTGATACGGTCTACAATGAAGCACGCTTGCCTAGACAAAATAGATTCACTTGCGACTCACTAAATTTATGTTAAATTACAGTTTCAAATAATACATCGCACCATATCTGTAGGGCCTCTTATTTGAATTTTGTTTAGGAATCGATAAACATATCTTTGCACCAGCCTAGAAAGCCTAGAATTCTGGTACAACTTTTTCAAGCAGTTTGTATCATTAGGATCCCGTCGTCGCTACGAAAACCGGCGGCGTCCATGATCGTTCTGCAGCTCCAAGCGAACCCGGCGCGACGACCCTCCGTCGACAAGCTTCTACAGCACGAGTTCTTCACGGCAGGCATTTTGCCGGCAGCACTGCCCGTCTCCTGCCTTACAACTGCGCCGAGAACTGACCAACTTGAAGGCATCACGCTGTCTCGCCAGCCACTCAACGAAGTTCAAAACAATGGTGAGGAACTAGATACACCAGAAATTACATACAAAGGACAAAAAAGACTTAAAACGACTGTAAAAACCTTCATCATAATCAGCCTTTTAACAGTCCACTGCTGGACTTTTAGCCTACCCCTGAAAGGGTGATTGGGCCATATCCACCACGCTGGCCCAGTGCGGGGATTCACATACGCCATTGAATTCCTTCTCCGTACGTATGCAGGTTTCCTCACGATGTTTTGCTTCATCGAAAAGCCAGTGGTATTAAAATCCGTACATAAGCTACAAAGAGCTCATTGGTACGGGCCCGGTGTTTGAACCCGCGACTTCACGCTTTCAAGTTTAGCGGTCTCCCAAATGGGCTACCACGGATTGTAAATACCTTACTAGGGAACTACTTCCTATTCAAACACTATTACAACCTCTGAATAATAATGAGTGTGTGACTATCATCCGTATTGCCTCCACCTGCTCATTGCAAACCACCAGGGACTGTAATGTCTTACTACCAACCTAGTTTCCTGAAAACTATAACCTGGGATCTTCAAACCAGAATGAATAAAAGCATCTAGGTTGTGCTCCATCTTCAGCCACAACATCGCTTTCCATCCAGTGCAAGGTGTCCAAAAGTAGACCTAACTAATAAAAAAAACCTTACTATCATAAAGTGACATAAAATGAATCTTTCAGTAGTCAGTTAAGTCTCTCTCTCACCTGATAGTACTTGTCCATTAAATGTACAGAAAATTTCGTTGGCTCAAAACCATGCACTGCACCGCCATGCGTTTGTCACCCTCAGATATGAATGATGAAAACCTGCAGCACCCAGCCAAAGCGTTGGCAACTCTGGGAATGCTCTATGCTTTTCATTGCATTGTTATTTTAATTTCAATCAAAAGAGGAAAATTCTTCAGTTGTGCTAAGGTTCTACATTGTTCCATATTACAACAGTGGTGATGGCGTCAGAGTCGCCGGTGCGGCGCGATGGGAACGCCCCACCGCGCGCCGTGGAGCCCGCCACTTCGCAGCGGCAGAATTTGCTCTCGCTACGTGACCAGCTCGTCAATCTACTTACTAGTGAGGTAATGTTGTGAGGTACAACAGTGGTGATGGGGCATTTAAATTTTTGTTTTCGTTGAATTTTTTTATTGTCATACCAACTCCAATGTACATGCACATTGTACAATGTACATGTCACTGAATTGTGTCGCCAACAATGTGTTATTTATGTTTGCAGGTGAAGCGTCGCCCGGAGTGCCTGACAGACGAGATGAGCGACCCGAGCGCGCAACCAATGGTGTGGGTCGGCAAGTGGGTTGACTACTCAGACAAGTACGGGTTCGGGTACCAGCTGTGCGACGAGAGCGTCGGAGTCATGTTCAACGACACCACCAAGCTCATCATGCTAGCTAATGGAATGTGAGTACACGATCCAAAGACACCCCCGTGGTGTAGTGACTGGTTTGATAGAATGGATTAGCATGTAAAGGATTGCGTGTTCAATATAGGGCAGCTAATATGTGTACAGAAAAAAGTTTGTTTTCTCTTTTTAGTATAATGTTTTTATTAGCTATACTTGTAACAAAGTGAAATCGATTATAACCTACTTCTAATTGTATTGATTTGAAACTGCAAGTATATGTAATTCGGATGACATTAGAATAATTTGGCTCCATCAGATCAGTTCAACTGAGCTGATGGAGCCAGGAGACTGATAGTGACAGTTAGAAGCACTACGTATTATTTATTAGGAGAAACAATGTTTCATTTTGTCACCAATAAAATGGCGTAGTTTTTAAAATATACATATAAAACGCCAACGTGAAAAAACATGGCGGCTATTAATATTATTTTTCTTAACTTGTGTAGTTGATTGATTAATTAACTCTTTATTGTTCAAACCATAAAATTTGATACAGAGGACAAAAACTCTTAAAAACTAGTGTAACAACTGGCGGCCTTATCGCTAGAAGCGATCTCTTCCAGGCAACCTTAGGATGGAAAGGATTTATAGAAGACGGGGTGTGCAATAGAGGATAGACTATTAAATTTTTACTTATACCATACACATACATTCTAACAGTAATACACACTATTACCATCTATTACTTAAAATTCTTTAAATTAAATATACTAATAGATATGTACTTAATATGAATATATATAATTATAATTATGTAATAATTAATGATACAAAAAATACGAATAAGCTGTTCGACATAATGATATTAACAAGGCTTGAACTTTGACAAATAAAACTCTTTAATGCGATCTTTGAAAGTAGCAAGCGATGGAGAATGTCTGATAGACACGGGCAATTTGTTCCACAACTGAACTGCCTGAAATGTAATGTATTTTCGACTATTAATTTGTAATAATGGTGGATTATTATTGAACCTGAACCATGTTGTGTAGCCAAAACTCCACAGAAGCTAGTAAAGTCTCCACCACTTTACTAGAGCATGACTTAGAATTGACCATGACCAGTACCCGGTGCCGGTTTTAGCACTACCAGCGCCCTAGTGGTATATAAGACCAGAAAAAGAGGCGCCGCAGTGTATATAAAAATCTTGAAAACATTTGTATTTCAATACTGGACACTGGTAAATCCACAAGATGTGTGATGCCAAAATTCTCTCGAGATCAAAGAAGAAAAAACAAAGTGTTTTATTAACTTTCCATTATCCAGGACTGTGCACTACATCAACCGGCAGGGCCAGGAGCAGTACGTGACCATGCTGGAGTATCCCAACGACTTAGATAAGAAGATGAAGCTCCTCACCTACTTCCGGAGATACATGTCTGAGCATCTCATGAAAGCTGGTGAGATTATTATATTTTTTGTTTTATTTCTTTCTCGCCCTCTGGTAAAAGAAACAAGGGGGATATGGCAAGGTGGCATGGTGGGTGCGAATGCATCAGGCATAATTCTGGCTTGCCTTTAGTCGCAACTCGCCTAGCAGACTATCACCCTTTTTAGGGTTCCGCACTCAAAGGGTAAAAACGGGACCCTATTACTAAGCCTACGATGTCTGTCTGTGTCTGTCCGTCCGTCCTACCTATTAACGGCTGTATCTTTCGAACCGTAATAGATAGCCAGTTGAAATTTTCACAGAACATGTCGACGGATTAACTAAGAAATAATAAAAAAAGTCAAAAAGTAAAACAACAACACAAACCCGTACAACAAACGTATTTTTGTATTAGCTCTAATGTAAAAACGGTAATACGTACAAGCGCCAAACTTGGCATGATTATAGTACACACTCTAAAGTTTTATAATAAATAATGGCCAAATGCGATTCGGTGACAAATTTCTGTTGTAATTGTGTTAGCGTCACGGTAACAAAAATAACTATATGACTGCGTGATGACTTCGACGATTTTGGAAGGCGTTGACTGGTAATTCGGTTACTTGGACGACCTTATTGTATTGTTAATTGTTGTTATTGTTTGTGGTGGTACGGAACCTTCAATGCGCGAGCCCGACTCGCACTTGGCTGCTTTATTAGTTTATGAGCGTTTAAGCAGAATCGTTTAGCGATGTCCGCGCGACGCAGGGCGTCGCAAGCGCGGATAATTGACAATTTTAAAAAATAGACTTAAAATTGAGTAAATACGCAATTTCATTTACTTGAATGACATATTTTTGAAACCTGAACCTATTTTGATGAAATTCTAATAAGACCCACCAATTCAAATAAAAAAAAAAACTAAATCAGTTTATAAATAATGGAGGTCTGAGGTAACAAACATAAAAAACACAACCGAATTGGGAATCCTCTCCTTATTTAAGTCTGTTAAAAATACATAATACTTAAAAATAACACATCTTATTACAATCCTATTATACGCATGTGTCGCCAATACAATGATATTTCATCTAGTCACTGCAACCAAGTAGACATTTTTAACAACAATCTTTATAAATTCAAATAGGATATCTTGGCCATCCTCTCTTCTGAGAGGATGCCAAATCATGCATATATAAAAGCATAATTTGGCATCATCTCGGATCTTAATATATCTTAATACATTTCAATTCACGCTGCAGTACTTTAGCTGCAGCGTCTGTTTTAGCTTAAACTAATCTAACTTTAACTTTTTATCTTGCCAGTAATTGCCAATCATGCTGTGTACGCATATTTTGGGATACTCTCCAGTTCGAAACTAATATTTGCAATAAATAAAGCTTAAGTTGAGATTGTCCTGTTTTGTGTACCTTCTAAATAAAATAAAATAAAACAAGGACATTTTGCTGATGATTGTATGTTTTCAGGTGCATCGGTGTCAGTGCGAGACAGCGACGGCTTATCGCGACTGCCGTATCTGCATCAGTGGTTCAGAACCTCGCTAGCTGTCATTATGTATTTGACCAACGGATCTCTACAGGTAACAAAACATTAAGAATTGTTTAAAGACATATGTCTATTTGGTTACTTATTAACTGGAGTGGCGCTATGAACCCAAAACCAACATGGCCTCCAACAATTACAGGCCACTCTTCACGGCGCACGCGATCGTCTACTCCAATAATAATATGTTCGACTATCTGTTCAACAAAACTATTCGACAACTTTCCTTCTATATGTTCAACTAACAAAAATAATTGAACTACTTGGACTGAAAATTGCACAAGGTCAATCACAATATTTTTAATTGTAAAACAGGGTAAAATTGTAAAAACTATTTTTACCATGAATTTTAAAACATTCAAATTCGACTCGACTTTTTCGACTAATTTGTCGATACTAGGTACCAGCCGCAAAGCTGCGAGCAAAAAACTATTTTTTGCCGTACATATTTTTGCCCACATTCCGGCAAACCGCATCGTGCATAGGTACCTAAGACTCTAGGGTGTTGACATGGTTGCTGCAGTGCAATCTCTCGCTCAAAGATTTTGTCAAATTTCGATGCCTAATAAATCGTCTTGTTTGCAGATAAACTTCCAAGACCACACAAAGATCATCCTGTGCCCGCTGATGCAGGCCGTCACATACATCGACGTAGAAAAGAACTTCAGAACATTCAGATTCACCACCATTCAGGAACAAGGCTGCGACAAGAAACTCTACGACAACCTCACATACGCCTTAGAAAAACTCAATAGTATATTAGCAAATAAGATGTGTTAATGTGACTAGGTAACTCTTAGTATTCTATGGTATTTAAAACGCCTGGTTTTGACGCACGGTGCAGAAATTATTTGTTACATCTGTCTCGGCGTGGAAATCTCGCTCTAGTTTATATAGTCTCTAGAAATTGACTCGGCCTCTTACAGCCAATGCAGACAAGGCTTTAGTCCATACTTTTTGCCTGTGAAAATGGAATAATTTACACCAAAACGCATGCAACAGAGCTCATTTTACTATGTGCTAAAGGAAAATGTCTATAGAGTAGTTTGTGCTATGTTTGGATGTAATGTTTTTTTTTATATTCGAAAATATGATTTCTTTGCCATAGACGTAAAGAATAAGTCAGATTGTATCTATCGGGGAACATCCACTGAGAAATGCACCTGAGGGCCAACCAGCTGCAAAGTACTCGTAGCGAACAGGACTCCGAGACATTTAAATTTGAAATTTACTGCATAGATACTATAAACTCCTTTACTAAATTATAAAATTTGCTCTATCACGCACTATTCAGTGGAAATATAATCTTTAAAACACTATACTGTTTGACGTTATGATACGGCATATCATGGGCAAGTCTGACTGTTTCTGACTGTCAACAAAAACTAATGTGCCAAGCATAGCGCGTCAACGTACGCGACGTCCGGACTGCATGCACTTTCAAAATGCTGTGGCTCCAATAACAATGAATTCACCGCATGCCGAGCCTGCGTTCATTCGCTTGCGAACTTCTCATGCTTCTGGCACTCGCTCATACTTAGAACAGTGTGGACTTGAGAGTGTCGTCTGCTCGGGCTATTTACTTGATTTCCTCTTACGCTTATGTTGGTTGCATACAAATACACAGTGCATTATGTACAGCACCACACTGTGTTGCTGATTTTCAGCCACGAGAGTTATGGTGGATGTATATGTGCTTAACTGACGTCAGTGTGGGTAATCAAGCCTTACAGGCCAGTACATAAATACATAATATGGATTTACTATAGCTCATTGTGAGACGTGAGGTGAGTCACGACTGGACTGCACACTTTTATTCACGTCACTCACATTGGTTTCAACAGTATTCGGAACCATTCCAAATGAGCTATTATTAAAATAATTATTCGTAAAAAACTTAAATCAATTACACATTACGTTGTATTTTTGTATGTAAACTTAGCTTTATTTTCCATTAATATTTTATTCGTATAATTATTTAGCAACACGGCACTAATTTATACATCCCGCTGTTTAGCCGGTTAGCATTTCTATTATCCTTTTGACTTCAACTTTAGAAATGTCATTTATTTTGTATCTCCTTATAGTAAACAAATTAGATTGTCTGCATATGGCATAATACTTGCCTTTTTCTTATATGTATATACAATACATATTTTACTTCTGAAAAGCCATTAGCAGCCTTTTTTATATTGTCTGGCTCTTAGACACATTTGTTAAAATTTTAGTTGATAGGTATTTGATTTTAGTGTATGGTTCGGTAGGATGTTGTTGGAGCATCGCACCATGACTGAAGCGCGAGGAGTGTTTAAAATAGTGTATAAAAAATTCTTAAAAGTTACTGTGCTTCTGTAATCTTCGTTTTGTAGATTGTTATTCATTAAGTTGTATTTGTTGCACTAAAGATGTATTTACATATTATTTCCACATGCTACTGGGCCTCATCTTAAACTAGTCTGCACGCTTAATTTCCTTTTTCAGTTATTGTAGTGTGAGGAGTACAAGTATTTTGTTGTTTTTAACACTTTACTGTTAATTATCTGCTTTTCAATACTCATTCTTCTGAATTTGAGATTTCAGGCTTACTTCTTTTCTTCAAAGAAACTTTCTCGTACCATATTGGTGCTTTTGGTGTTGATTCATAATGTGCTCTTAAGTCTCTGCAGAATAGTGTAAATGAGGCCTGGGATTGTTGCAATTTGATGATGTAGAAGCACAGTTACAAAACAAAAGGGGCATTTTGCTACCTCATTTAATATAAATATCAATTACCTGACAATAAATTAGTAAAACAATAATATTTTGTATTTAATTATTTCGTTTATTCCATTGTCACTGTTACCTATTACACAAGATAACAATATGAAACGCCAATGAGCAGGGATTTCTGGCAATCAAAAAATTATAAGCTTTGGAATATAGCTATTACGTAAAGTGCCGTAAAACAGAGTGAATGGAGATAAAACCTAGATTTTTTTACATTTCCTAGACAAAAGGATTGCCAAATTCTTATTGCCTAAAACAGTTTCTTAAACCATATAAATGATAAAAATAGCCAATGACAATATAAATTATCTTTGCCAATATAAATTATCTTTGCCAATATAAATTATCTTTGTTTGTAGCTAGGTGTTCATACCCCCAATTTAATTTCGCAGACGACAAACCCATTTGAAAAGAAAATTGGTCTACTTCTCTGGCCAATTATGAACAAAGAACGGAACAAGGGCCTTACGGCCACCTCCTTACGCAGTCTCAAATTTGCGCTAAAACCGGAGTTCGGAAAATCGCATGAACGTGCAGTTTGCGGTCGCGTAGCTTTTTTCATCGCCTAAACTGAATCTCTTAACAATCCGTAAGGTCGTCATCATGATTTTCAGTTTAGAACCCAACAAGTGACAAGTTGAGGTGGACATGACAGCTAGCCCAGTAATGCGAGTCACACGCACTGGCCAGGTAGCAGCTTGCTAACCAGTCCCCATAATGTAAATCTTCTACTGAACCTCGCTTTGAGAAACCCTGACCAAAATCAATAAGAATTTAGTACTTTTTGCACTCCGTAGGTCAGAAAATTGTATGATGAAAATACTTTTAAATTCGGTCTCCATCCACCCCATTTAATCAGTATCTTTAGTTATACTATTGTAAAAAAAGATAACTCGAGGAACTTTATGATATTGATACGTCTCTTTCAACTCAACTCACTAGTTAAAATTACAAAAACACTTAACACAAGTTTCATCACAATACTAGTCTATTGCAGATTATAGTTCAGTGTGTATTGAGTGTTGGTGTGGTAGGGGATCACTAGGGTGTACGAAGAGGCCCTCTTTGGCCTGCCAGTCGGTGTATGCACCATACTGAGAGGAAACTGCGACTATTTCACCTTGGCCATTGATGGGGCGACCAAAAGTACGGCCTGAACCAGCTAGGTACCTGAAAAGTTAAAAGGTAGGCTTGTTGAATAACAGTGCAATTTTGGTTGCAAAGTTAATATTCTTAGATAATACTTGGAAGGCCATCATTTCACATCAGCACAGTTTCATATTGCTAATATTGAATCTGTGACACAGGAAAAGAATTTCAATACTACTTGGAAGATACAAATAATTGCTAGTCTGAATGAATTATACCTAGAACTGTTACAGAAGCTAAATAATCAAGCAAAATTTTGTAAATAAGATTAACGCTTCAGTGTACAGTGAGTTTGTTTGTAAATAACAATGTTCCTCTCTCAAATCAGACAATTTGAACCTCCCTCAAATTTTGCAACGGTATAGTAAAACCAATTTATGAAACATGGAGACATTTCAACACAAATAATAATTGTACTAAGGCATATCTCCCCTGTTCGTCTGATCAGAGATTGTTCGTAATGTAATTAGTTGGATACAGCACCGGCCCTGGGGTAGAGCAAGAGGACTATAAGAATATAGGAATATATAGAAAGAGGCGCCAAAATGCCAAAAGGGAAAAAAAAACAAGACAAAAAATAAAATATTGATGTCGAATCGGCGCGGGGCATCGGGGCAAAGTTGCATTGTTTGTAACCAGCACAATTATGATATGGAAATTTAAATACTGGATGCACATGGGCTACTTTTTATTCCAGAAAAATTATGGATTCCTGTACAATAGTTTTCACCGATTAAACACATGAAAGACAATCTTGCTCTTGCCCTGATCAAAAGGTAAAACCGGGTGCTGGTTGAATACTCACGCTCCAGTATCGATGTGCTGGAGCTTGACTGGTGAATCCCTCCGCCAATAATCATTGTTGCACACAACAATCCAGTTGTCTCCACTGTCACCCTCTCCAGAGTCATCTCCATAGCAAGACACTTCCTGGTTGCTGGACAACGGAGATGAGAAGTAGTGGGAGTGTAGGTTCTTCTTTGTCGATACGTGCTGTAGGCGGATCTTGGTGCCGCATTTAATGGGAACACTGCAAAATAATGTTATTTCTTATTAGTACCTTTTATCATGTTAGACATTTTACCTGTTTAGGAAGTGTCAAGAATTGTTGTGATTGTGGTTGCAAAAGGCAGGCTGTCGTTCAGTGTGGAGGTTAAATTGAGTGATGGTGGCCGGGCAGTAGAATGTGCTCTTTACAATCTGACTGCACCATGTTCTATCGTCAGCCCTGCACCAATTACTTATTTACTACTTAAATTATATGCAGTTTCAACGTCATCACTCAACAATGGTGAAGGAAAAACATAGTGAGAAAACTGTTATGTCAATGATCGTCAAAAGTTCAAAGACAATCAAAGTCCAACATGCACTGGGCCAGCATGTGGATAAAGGCCTGTCCTCACTCTGAGAGAAGGCCTGTGTCCCAACAGTGGGAACATTATAGGCTGAAAATGATCACACATTAGTATAATGAAGTATGTCCTACCTGTACCTATGGAGCCAAAACACGGACACTGACAGTAAAGCTGGTCCACCTATTTAGTCGGTCAGTAAAATATGTTTGAGATTTCTTTGAAAGATGAATTCAAGTATGGGATTATCCAACAGAGTACTAAAGATACTGACAAAGGATAAGCCAAGGATAAGCAATTTGCTGGCCATCTCTGTAGAAGAACCAACAATTGGGGTAGACGAATTCTAGAGTGGAGACCACATATTGGCAAATGTAGAGTGGTGGAGTGCACACCTGCAAAAGGTATCTGGTGGCAAGTAGATGTAAAAAGCAGACTGTGTCTTGTGGAGTTCTTTAGGAGAGGTCCAGCAGTGAACCAACACCAAATAAGCTGATGATGATGTTAATGAAATGGATATTCTCGTCCAAAAAACAAAGGGTGTATCGTCAAATGACTTACCCTCTCCTGCATGTTTCGCCCATAGCCGACTTGACGAGCCAGTGGCTGTTATGATCATCGGTAACATCAACCGCCGTCACAGACTGTTGGCCCGAACCCGACCCATACTTCACATCATGAGAGTGCAACCTCAGACGTAAATCCGTGTTTATCAGTTTCAGGATAGTGCCACATGTCACGAAATCTGCTCTCGACGCTGTAAAAATATATAACCATGTTATAAGCACCCGATTCCGATAAGTTTAATTCAGAATTATCAAGATATTGTACTCTAATCCTCCCATAACAAAAGGCCACGTAATGCAATGCGGCTTAGAAAATTATTTAAGATAAAACAACTAAATGCAACTTTATGTACCATCAGTATAATTTATTCCAACCCCAAACAAAATTGTTATCTGTAATAAAGCCGAAAATAAGCTAAAACTGTGAAAATAATCCATATTAATAATTATTTTCAGCCAGGAAATTACAAATAAGTCCGACACCTTACAAATACAAAAAAAACTAACTGGCTGACGCTGACTGACACTTGACACACTGTCAGGGCGCTGCGCGCAACAAAACTGGCAATGATTTTTTTTAATTTTGTTTTTCGTCTAGTCGTTTCGTCAGGCTAAAGCTAAAATCAAAGTAGTTGTATTTCATAGAAGCTAGCGTTGTCTTCCCAGACACTAGGATCGGCTGAACTGCGAACTAGCATCGAAATCGAAAAGAATAATGTTAATATTCATGAAATTTATTTAGGGCTTTATTTTTTTTGCGTGATGATTAATTTGGTAGCCTATATTATAAATTATTATTAGAAAATTAATAACTCGCATTGGAATACAAAGGCTTTTGCAGACAACATGAAAAATACATGTCACCGTAATGTAATAACAGGATTAATAGCATATCTATAATTATTATCAGGAAAAACATGTTTTTTCATGTTGTTTCTAAAACTACATAGAAGCCTCTAGTAGAGTCTCCACCATTTTACTAAGGCATGACTTGGACTTAACTCTGTCTATGACAATCTATTTATATAAAAAAGAAAGAGGTGTTAGTTACACTATCTATAACTCAAGAACGGCTGAACTGATTTGGCTGAAAATTGATGGGGAGGTAGCTTAGAACCAGAAGACCGACATAGGCTTTTCATCATCACCACCATCATCACCATTTTCCATCACTATGCAGGTGAAACCGCGGGGCGCAGCTAGTATTTACTAAAACTTTAAAATATTTCTGTATTTGACACTGGCAAATGCATAAGACGTGCGACGCCAAAATCCTCCCAAGAGGGATAAACCATTGATAGTTCAAATGGGATAAACACAAGGACGCTGTGCCCTAAAGGGATAAACATAAACGCGTAACATGACATGTAATCTTAAATATTGGGAATCTTACATCGAGCTAGAAAAAACATAGAGGCGCTGCATTTTTCTATACGTACCGTAGTGACAGCTGTAAGTAAGTGCCATGTTAGCCATCTTGTGCGCTGAGTTTCGTGGTAGTATTGCTGTCAAATGGTTGTTTATTTTTTGTATTATTAAAAGTTGCGAGATAATTACGAAGAATTTACCGATAAAACTACGCCTGGATGTTGGGAAACTGCAATTCAACATGCACATGTGTTGTATTTTGTGTCGCGACCCTTAGCAATAGAAGCCATTTTGTGCGCGGTAATGAGTTGTAGGTATGCACCATTGATGTAAGTAAATAGGGGGAAGATGCGGGACGCACTCCTTGACGTGGACCGCACAATATAGGCTCCAGGGCACAATCGACTTCAGTCACAATCGAACTGTTGTTTTGATAGCACGTGAAATACTTGTCAAAATTGTATTTAAATCAAGCAGCAAAAATGACTTCCTACATTTTTCACAAGGCGCACCAACAGTTCGAAGACAAAAAACAAGTTTCACGGCATTACTATTCACTCGTAAGTAGTTAAAATCAATTAACTTATTTTTCTTTATAATTCTGTAGATTTATTTTGCTTTTTAACGTCATTTGCAGAAAAAAGTATAGTTAGCAAAAAAAAAACTGAGCTGACAGTCATGTCATCATCATCACCCCCTGCTGAAAATCTTCATAAATACCTACTACGATATCTGTTTATGGACCTGGCAAGCAATGCTTTGCTTTGATGTCACATATTTGTCTACTGCGAAGATGGAAAGATTTAGATTTCCTAATGTGCCAAAAATTGCACTATTGTTTAAATACAAAGATACCTAGTTACATTGATGTTTTTAAGAATTAATTGATGTATTAACAAGTTCATAACTTTATTATAATATCCAACTGTTTGCAATTATTTTTTTACCACTTTTTCATTTTGTCGCACCAGTTACAAATGCCCTGTCACACCCACCACAATCTTTGTTAAGTAATAAAAAAAACAAAAGATAACTGGCTTACGAGCCGTTATTGTATTCTAAAAAAAAACATACAGTCGAATTGATAATCTCCTTCTTTTTGAGTCGGTTAAAATTATTAACTTCAACTTCAACTCTTATTTAATGGCCTCTTTTGTGGAGTGGGGCCACCACAATTTCGCCAATGCAACGTATTGGGATAAACCATCAAACGAAGGAGATTGTCCGGTTAACAACGGAAGTCCGGAAGAAAGGTTCTGGAGTGGAGACCACGAACCGGAAGACGCAGCGTAGGGAGGCCTCCCACTAGATGGACCGACGACATTGTGAGAGTCACAGGCATCCAGTGGATGCAAAAGGCAGCCTGTCGTTCAGTGTGGAGGTTAAAGGGGGAGGCCTATGTTCAGCAGTGGACGTCTCCCGGCTGATGATGATGATGATGAATGGTAGATAGCGTTTAGATCATTTTGCACATTGTTGCAATCATCTGTTGTTTTTATCTCGCGATAAACTTTTAGGTCATCTGAATAATATAGCAGACAGCTACTGTTATCGAGACATTGTTCTAAATCGTTAACCATATCGGTGAAGAGAAGAGGCCAGAGATGATCCCTGGCTTATACCCGAAAGTGTGGGGTAGGAGTCGGAATCAATGCATCCCAGGCAAACAGGCGAACAAATTGCTTTTAAACTGTCGCGCAAGCAGTCTGCAAAAAGTTTGAGCAGTTTTGGCGCGAATCCTAGAGCTTTAAGCTTGAAAAACAGAATGTCGCTGTCCACTAATCGAACATTGTTTTCGACAGCAAAGAAACCCGGAACCCGTGCATCGGCAAACATGCCCGACGCGCTGCAATAACGTGCTTTTCTCATGAGGATGCGAAAAGCATCATTGTATTGTACCCTTAACATGGTATGATACGTTTTGCGTTTAAAATTAGTCCACAGCTGACACGTGTATAGGCACAGACAGTATGCTTTAAGCAATGTTGTTTTTACCTCTGTGTTGCAGCTGTTATATAATCCAGACTACCATTGAAAACTGGAGTAAAAATTAAATAAAACTACTATTATTGCAATAAAACTACATGAATGCAAATCTTCTTTCATTTTCTTTTTAGCACAACCTGATTATCACTGGCTTATTATTGTCTGCAACGCCTGCAATTTATTACTTTATATTCGAAAAACTAATAAAGCAAATGGCATCAGATGCCATTTGCTTTATTAGTTTTTCGAAAAATAAAAACCTAGATTCTAGGTTTTTATTTTTCAGTTATCAGCGATCATCCCAGCAACAGTATTTTTAAGTAAGACAGGTATGCTATGAACCAACTGGTAAGATAAGTTTTTATTTAACATCGGAATAGTCTAACTTTTGACCGCAATCTCACCTGAGCGATGATGCGGCAAATCGATCTTCAGTCTTTTTATCATCGACACGAGATTTTTCGAATCAAGAGTACAACACTAAATTGAAATCAACTTCATCCCTGTCCCTAGATGGCGCTAGCTTCGATTGGTGTTCCAAAGATCGAAGGTTTTTTTTCTATGGATACAAACTTATTTAGTCGTAATATTAATCAAGTTTATCTTGTCATAAATAGCGTCAAACAAGAAAAAGTCACAGTCCTATGACGAAAAAATACCAGCTCAGTCACAATCATAGTCAAGCATGCAAGACACTGTCAAGTCAAACACATGCCCCAGTAAAGTGGTGGAGGCTTTACAAGAAACTTCTATGGAGTTTTGGAAACAATACGAAAATACATGTTTCACCTCGTTTTATCACTTGACAACATTCAAACACGTTCACTATCATTTAATGAATAATAATCCACCACAATACACATTACCGCTCGAAAATACACATGAAAATTATACAACGAGCCGACATGTTTTTTTCCATGTTGGCGCCAAAACTCAAAGATCGATCATTGAAGGAACGAAACAGTGCTGCCATTCTAATTATAGCGTAATTTAACTAAATTTCGCAATTTTTTGGTGAATTTTAGCCTATTTTAGGATTTTAGTCCAAAACGGAAAACTTTAATGCTTCGTTGAATTCAAAGAATTAAAATTATTTAACTAGCTTGTATTTAATTTAGCTTAATAAATTTAGCTTGTATTTTGTTTAGTTAGTATAGGCACTTGCCCTATTAAAAAGATAATTTATTATTATTGGTAGCACTCTATTCTTGAAATAAAATTAAGATTTACTAAATAAAAATGTTCTTTTTAACTTAGTCACAAAACGCCTTCAAATAATTTCAGGATAGTAAAATAAGAACCTACCTATTGGTATGTTCTTCGTTGCGAAATGGTTTTGGGTTCAAAAAAGTTGGGTTTATAATGTACAAATTTTACTAAAGAAGCGGTACATACTTAAAAACTGACTTGAATGTAAAATAGATTGAAATACTTTATGAGTAGCGGAAGCCTTAGCGCAGAATCTATCGAGGTCTATCAATAGTACCAAGCGCTTATGTTGTGGCCCAAATAGGGTTTTGACCTAGCAGCACTGGCCACTGGAACAAAAACGAAGCGCAGAAAAGTCAGAAAAGTTTAGTGATTTTTTAGCTTACCTTCATCATAAGTAGGAAGTAAATCCTACTTCTAGTATATGTTTATCTATGATCCTACTAATATTATGAACTAGCTTCTGACCACGACTTTTCTATCGTGGGTAAAAAGTAGACATCACCTCTATTCACAACGCATCCGATTTGGAAACTACACTTTCCGTTCTTGTCATCATGAATGTAGGTGACAGAGACGGAAAGTGTAGTTTCAGCTGTTCAAAAATATCAGCTGTTCCATACCTACTAGTAATAGTGGGAAGCAACTATTACTAAAGCGATGTCTAGTACGTAAGTTTTATATATCTTTCAGATGAATAGATTTCGTAAATATTTTAAATAAAAATACCTGCCTAAAATTTTACAAGTAATTTTTATTTTCCTGAACTTTGTTTGCTAACGCTACTTCTATGATCTAGTGCAGTATCATAGTGGAGCGGTGAAGTTGACGTTTACACTGTAGACGTCAACGTCGCCGCTGACTCAAGCCGAATCAGAGCCATATTTATCAGATGTGGGTACAATGTTAAGATATCACGCTTTCCCCCCTTTTGAAACTGTCATTGGTATGCTTGGTATGCACCTTTTTATTGTAGATATTTCCAGTCCATATACATACGTCAGTGGAATCTTGGGATAATGACGCGAAGATTTTTCCTGTTGACGGCTTGATTCTGACTGTGAATTGTTTGTGTGACGTTTTAATTATCATTCCGACTGAAGCACTCTGTATCCATGGTCATGAACAAAAAATATGTTGTTTGTTGTCATTGTCATTGTCATCAGTTTTGTCGTGGTGTCGTCCCTCCCTCCTTCCTCGCCCCTCCGCAATTTTTTTCCATTCGTTAAATTCGTTTTCATAAACGTAAAATATTATCGTGAATTTGTGCGAGCATCAGACATTCCTCTCAGCTTATTTATTCTACGCTACCTAATTGCAATTCACTGCAATAAAAAAGATGGATAGCACAAACGGTGCTCCTGACCATCAAGCCAAAGGTAAACAATCATTGTTCCATATGTTTACCTGCCTGAACATCATGTATTGATTGATGTGATAACAAATAGCATGTAAACACAAATTAACGTTCTTACTTACTATTAATTTTCCATTCTTATTTCCAGCAACTTACGATCCTGGCTGGAATGATCCTCCGAAGTTTTCTTATAATGCTCAACAGCCGACACCAGGCAGACCACGTAACTTCTTGAATAAAAGAGTGGCATTTCCATTATCTGATGCCTCATCAAACTCATCACCGGCGGCACCAATGAGCTTGCCACCGATGCCTTCCGCCCCGCTTATACCTTCCATGCCGCCTATGATACCCACACATCCCTCGAAAAGTCCAGAAGATGAAATTAGCATAGATAGCGAAAATACATTGAGAGAAGTGAAAGCGATCCTATTAGAATTTCTGGAAAGTAGCAGTGAGTTGGGAACTAAAGCGAATGATATCAAACGAAGATTAGGTGTAATGGAAGACATGTGGGTAAATGGCAAATTGAATAAGAGGATACATTTGCATATGATGGAGTTGGCCTGTGGTAAATCTTGGTTTTCTCAGTTATTTGTTTCATACAATAGAAGATGTCTATTGTTCATAACCATAATTATGAACATAGTTCATAAACATAGGCCAAATTAAAGTCCTAACACTTTCCCAGCAGATCACATATTCAGGGTTACACTTATAGAGTGCACTACGCCGAAGGGAAGTCATTGTACTCATTATGAACAACTTTTACTATGGTACCAACCCTGAAATCATGAAAATAAATCAGCTGTTCCATACATTTTGCGGAATGTCAATCACCAATTTCTACGAAACAGCTGGTTTTCTTTTAAAAATTGGTATCTTTTGGGGCTACTAAATCAAAAAAAAGCTTTTAATAATAATAGTGTTTTATTTATAATATCAAGACAATTAAATCATAAATTCATCATCATCAAAGTTGTGGATGATTCCACAACCTTTCTTATGCCACAGCTGGGTGTAGACCTCTCTCTCTTGCTATGCCATCTGCCTCGGTCCTGTGCTAATCGAGTCAATGTTCGACCCGCGATAGTGATAAATTTTATATTATACCAATGAAATGTGTGATGTAAGTCTGTTATTCTTTTATGATTAATGCGCATGTACTTTATAATCGTCGTATAAAACAGCTCGCTGGGTAAATGTTAAATAATCGGAAAACAGAACTTGAAAAGATACCTTTATGTGTTATCTTACTAATGAGAAGCCACTGGCAAAACTTATCTCAGATGGCGCCACCTGCGCTGGTGCTGTCATTTGTGGTTTATTTGAGGTTATAAACACTGCTCTTGAATGAAACAATAAAAATAAACTTTGCTTTCAAACAGTAAAATGTTTCTCTAATGACAGTGGCGAATCTCAAAAAAGAGTTAAATGCTTCCTGAGCTGGTAAAAAAACCAAACTTTTGGCAAGGTATGCAATAAAATTATCAATATTATTTTTTTCATTGGAAGTAAAACGGTGTTTACCTCTATTTTTACACTGAAATGCACTACACATCAGTTATCTATTGATATTTGACACTTTTGGCAGTGACACAACACCAGCGATAATGCGCCACCTGCCGTGATAAATAATCAGTGCGTCTCCCCATTTCACAAAATCCGATTTATTGAAGATTTTTTCTACAATTTCTTTTTATTAACTCATTTTTAGCTTACTGAAACCTACCACCTACCTTCACCTTACCTTTGCCTTTTACCTTCATTATGTAAAACCAGTAAAATACAAAATAAAACTAAAACATAATTTTTTTTCCAATTTTAAATAGTTAAAAATTAATTATTTCTTTGCAGCTCTCAGAGATGATATCCCCAGCAAAGCGGACGACATCCACCGAGCACTGATGGTAGACCATGTCAGTTCAGTGGGCACTTGGATGCCTGGAGTCAAACAGCTTATACACCATTGTATAGCTCGCTCTGAACTTTTAGCCATTGACAAAGAACAGCTTGGAGAAAATTAGAATAATTAAAAAAGTTACAATGGAACATCGTCCGTCAAATCATGAAGCAATATTATTGGGGCGTCCCAAATGACGCCAACAGCGCCAACGAAGCCAAAAACGCCACCCACCAGCGCAAATAAAAACCAACACAGCACAAAACAACTCTTAGTGCTCTGTTAGTATTGTTGGTGCTATTGCTGTGATTTAGAACGCGGTTACTCTAGGTTGTATGCAACCTACATCATCAAAGGGGTACCAACTTAAGTATTTTTTTTTACTGTACCATTGGAATATTGCAACTCTTATTTTATTTACTAACTCAATAGACTTGAATTCTAGAAACCAAAATCGGTTTAATTACGGCGCAATATCAACTGGAAAGCCCCTGTGATAGCACTCCTCTTCAAAACAGACACGGTAAACCAACTGACTTTTCTAAGGCTGCTTCTACACTACAACTTCGCCTCGACTCTCAAGTCAGCGTTGAATGAAACGCTTGTTATGAACTTTCTTTTCAATGTAATATAATACTTATTTTTCGTAAGTTTTCTAATTACTTTCCATTCTAGCTGCTTGTAAATTTTTCTATACTGGGTTACGCTGAAAGGGTGTACTAAGCCGAAAGGGAACCATAGTACCCATCATTATGAACACCTTTTACTATGGAAGCAACTCTAAAATCGTGAACAAAAAAATACATCAGTTGTTCCGTAGAAAACAGTCATCCACATTCAACAAAATGTAAGGAACAGATGATATTTTTTTCGCGATTACAGAGTTGGTTTTTTATTCCCATAAAAGTTGTTTACAATGATGGGTGCTATGGACCCCTTCCGGCCTAGTACACCCTTTCTGCGTAGCCCTGTAAATGAGTCAATAGCCTAAGATTATGTTTTGTATTGAATAATATAAGTGTGATGTTTAGTTAAGTTTTAATATTTTATGCTACAATTTTGGTGCTTCATTTAGGTTGCAATGAGTATAAATTTCGCCAATAAGTGTTCATCCATAAAGTTTAGCAAACATTAAAGTAAAAACAAGTTCTGTATGCCTTGTTTGCCTATGGATAAATTCTTGTTCAAATGAATGCTTCCAGTAAGTCTATAAAAAATGTATATTATATTCTGAAGATGTAAATAGTTAAATCTATACAAATACATACACGTTACAGTATAATATTTTATTTTATTTCACGTCTTAAAAATATCTTAATTTAAACTTATTTCTAATGCTATTTACAATAGGCTACAGGACTGGTTATTTTTTATAGTCTTATAAAAAAGCTGACCATAAAAAGAGTCGAAAATCGAAAACAAAATTGAAATGTGTACAATATTAAGGAAAATATGAGCGTTTTAATTTCTTGCTAGACAGAGAGCTTACTAGTTACGTATGACGTCACATGCAACGCCATACAAAGACACATTGCGGGAAAGAGACGGAGGATTCGAGGAGGTTCGTTTCCTTATCCGAACAAAAACTTTTGACACTAATATGTCGGAACTTTATTATCCGATTTAAATAATTTCTTCAGTATACATATTTACTTTTAGGTAATTATATTCTTAACTCTGTTATTTTTAATGAATCAAACACCTGTACGATAGCCTATTTATCAGCAATCTGATTTTTGCAAACAACGTGTATGATCAATTGAGCTTAGCTCAAAATTGTAATCAAAAGCTATATAGGGCTACAATATGGAACATTGGTACTAAGACAAGAGGTCCATGCATCATTATAAATATCCTTTAACAAGGGACCAACCTCAGATTAGAAAAATAAAGGGAAATATGCATTAGTACAATAGGTTTGAGTTGATGTTTCATTTATTACAAATAGATATCTTCCAAGTCTGCACGCTCCACCAAAAATTGGTCAAAAAAATAACAGGCTTAGCGACGGATATAATTAAATACATCACACATACTAAAAATATTTTAATTGGCTGATTCATTTCTGAGATAAAGTGTTTACAAATTTTTATATTGTTTTCTTTGGACTCATAATTATGTAATTTTTTTTATGAGGTAATAAAAAATTAGGACTTGCCTATTATATGACAAAGGCCTATCGTAGAGAGGGGTGTTGCCTTAATCCCCACGGCAGGCGGCTTGGGGATCGTAGTACGTTCACCGTGTACAAATAGGACGCTGCTGCCCATACTCCGGTGGTTCTGGTCGCAGTTTTAAGACCCAGGTATGTCCTAAATCGTGAACATTAAGAAAAATTATAAGTAGGTACTAGAAATATATATATATAACTAGATAATTCGAAACTAAAATATGTTAACTTAGTAAGGATACAGAAAAAGGCGTTTTTAATTTTATATTAATTTTATTTACAACTAAATTGATTTCGTGGCGTCATAGTAGATACAAAAATGCGGCATTGCGACGTTTTCATACAAGTTGACGTCGCGTCGCGTTTTTTGTACCGCCGTCGTCGTTTTGTGAATACTCTGATGGTAGTTATATCCCCCGCTTGATAGGTTTAGGAGCGACAGTGACCCTGACAGGGCGGCACAGCTCCACGAGCGCCGGCGGCTCGCGGCCGCTCCCCTCTTCCACCGCGAGACAGATGGAAATGTCCACGCCACAAGGCTCCGTCCAAACTCCGTGAGAAATCAGAACTTTGGTGAGGAGACGCAGGTTCTGCGTGCCGTCGTCTTCATCTGAAACAGAAATAGAACATTCCAAAAATGGGCAAGATAATTATCACTTTAAAAAACTGAGTTCAATATTAGTAAATACGCAATTTCGTTTACTTGGATAACATACTTTTCCAGTTATTTTGATTTGAAAACCAAGCTACTGAAACGATTTTGATGAAATTTTTATGGGACCAATCTGAAAGTATATAATTATTCTTTCAAATATTTTTTTTCCAGATCATTTTATAAATAAATGAAGGAGTTTTGAGGTAACAAACAAAAAAAATACAACCAAATTGAGAAACCCTCTTTTTTAACCGACTGTTCCCGTAGAAATGTCATCAATATCTGGTAGTTTGGGTTTGAAATAAAAATAACTGGAAAAAATATATCATCCAAGCAAACGAAATTGCGTATTTAGTAATTTTGAAGTCGGTTCTTTTAATTGATTATTATTATTATTCGGACTGAAAAACCCCGTGTCCAAGGTCAAGCAATAAATAAAAAGGGTATTGTCAGCTTATTTAGTGATAACGTACTGATGTAGGCGTGGTCGAGCGGGCGCAGGTGCTCCCGGGGCGGCGCGAGCGCGTGCACGCTGCGGTCCGGGTACGCGACGCGCACGCGCAGTGCGGCGCCGGCGCGCGCGCGCGATATCTCCGCCTCGAGCGGCACCGCCGTCACCAGCCCTGCGCTGAACCGCAGCACCACGTCGTTGTCCATCGCCGGCTCGATGATGCGCGCCGTGCACATGCGGATCTGACACCAATCAACTCAATTCAACTGGCATAGTACCTCGCAATAAAATTACATATAGTAAGGATGTTTATCATTATCAGTCATTCCACTCCGACCAACTGAACGGACGAACTGAAACGGATCAACTAATATTATTTCTCAACGATACAACTATTTGGTTGGTTCGTTAGGAATTCTAAATTTGTCACTCCAATCAACTAAACTGACCAACTGAAACGGATCAACTATTTTTTTTGCTAAACGATACATCTATTTGGTTTATTCGATAGGAATTCTAAATTTGTTCCACTCCAACCAACTAAACTAACCAACTAAAACGGATCAACTATTTTTTTTTCTCAACGATTCATCTATTTGGTTGGTTCGTTAGGAATTCTAAATTTGTTCCACTCCAATCAACTAAACTGACCAACTATTTTTTTTCCTAAACGATACATTTATTTGGTTTATTCGATAGGAATTCAAAATTTGTTCCACTCCAACCAACTGAAACGGATCAACTATTTTTTTTTTCTCATCGATACATCTATTTGGTTGATTCGATAGGAATTCTAAATTTGTTCCACTCCAACCAACTAAACTGACCAACTGAAACGGATCAACAAATTTTCTTTCTCAACGATACAACTATTTGGTTGGTTCGATAGATATGTTATGTTTTTAATATAATAATTATGTGGGTGTCTTCAAGTCGAGAGTGAATCGGTTTCTTCTAGGCAAGCGTGATCCATTGTAGACCGCATCGTCGCTTAACATCAGGCGAGATGGCGGCCAAACGCAAGCTTATATACTATTTTTTATTATTATTGGAGATTACTATAATTAAAAGTTTGGATCATCGAACTGAACTGAACTCCAAGTTCAGGCGTATCATTTTCATTTAGCTATACTACATACTGGGTTATAGTCATAGTATTTTATTAATAACTTATTCCAGATACACGTCACAGAAAAATAAAAGGCAATAAAATCATAAATTCGACAGAACCAATAGTTTGTAGGTACAATCATAGCACTATGCTAACTGTAAAATTATTACAGTAACATACAAGAAATTACATTAAAACAGACAAAACAGAATATTTAAAACCAAATAACTCAGTACAATATACAGGGTTACGCATACCATTACAATATATATAGACTGTACTAAGCCGAAATGAGGTCATTGTAATGTGGACCCGTTGGTTGTAGACAATGGGAAGTAGCTTGCAAGTACAAGTAGCAAGTACCTACTACGCATCGTCTGCAACGAGCTGCAACACTTTTTGCTTAGTGCAAGTGGCAGTGGAAGTGCTTAGTAGCACTCGCGCTGGTCCTTGCACAAGTGTAGCTTCGTTTCCCCGCCCTACTCGCGCGACGCCCACTGCGCATCGTCTATCTTGTTAGAACACTCGCGCGAGTGGCTATTTACGTTTGAACGCCGACGCGAGTACATGCTACTTGTACTTACAAGCTACTTCGCATGGTCTGCAACGGCTTTAGGGTACTGTTTTGTCATTTGGCTTCCTGTATGCGGTGTATACCTTGATGCTGGGTGCGGGCACGATGGGCAGCGGCGCGGACTGCAGCAGCGGCATGAGCGCGCGCGCGAGCGCCGCCGGCTTGCTGTCCGCGGTCAGGGACAGCGCGCGGAACACGGCGATTGTGAACGGGTCCGGCTCCACGCCTGGAACATAACGCTATACTGTTGTACTGCTCCCACAATATTCACGGAAAACAAACACAGAGATAATAAGAGTCACTAGTAAAAAAAAACTGATAAGCTTCAAACTGCTGAACAGATTTTCTAGATTCATAACTTAATCAATCAAGACACATTTCAAAGAAAAAAACGTGTGTGCTTAAGACAGAAGTGAAAACTTCATCCAGGTTGACTATATCTCTCTCGCTCCCTTAGCCGACTCGAACCGACTTTACCCGAACCAGTACCAGAGCGTGACGGTCACGCGAATTCAATGCTTTTCCCCATCCCAAAAAGTGGCATAAATAAAATAATACGTGATAAGTCCAGACAAACATTTAAAACAGAAACATTTAGAACTCAAGCATACGTTGACTTGCCACAGAATCTCAGGTTATATTGTAAATTTGCCTATTAATTCAGTCGTGTCACTTAAACATGACAGTGATGACATATGGTACTGAGACGTGGTCCTTAACTGTTGGCTTTTTGGAAAAGCTCAGAGTCACACAGCGGGCATTGGAGAGAGCTATGCTCGGAGTTTCTTTGCGCGATAAGATCCGAAACGTGGATATTCGCCAAAGAACTAGTCACCGACATAGCTGTTAAAATTTGCAAGTTGAAGTGGCAATGGGCAGGCCACATCGCTCGAAGAACCGATAACCGATGCGGAAGAAAGGTTCTGGAGTGGAGACCACGAACCGGAAGACGCAGCGTAGGGAGGCCTCCCACTAGATGGACCGACGACATTGTGAGAGTCGCGGGTATCCAGTAGATGCAAAAGGCGAGCTGTCGTTCAGTATGGAGGTTAAAGGGGGAGGCCTATGTTCAGCAGTGGACGTCTTCCGGCTGATGATGATGATGACTTAAACATGTACAAGCAGTGACACGAATATTCACTATGTTTAACTGGATCCACTTGGCACCCAAGGCACAGGCTTCGTTGCCTAGTTTGGGGCCCGGAGCTAATAGTTTTACGCATTATTCTTAGCCTTAACCACTGTAAATTGTACCTTAGGTCTAAACTAACAATTTTTTTAGGGCTTAGATGGAAATAAAAATTTATTATTATTATTATAGATTAGTTTAATGCTAACAGTAAGGTACCTGCAGAAGCCAGCAGTCGGTCTAAGAGCTCCGCATGGTGCGTGAGCGCGGCGACCGCGGACAGCGCCGCGGCGGTGCCACTGTTCCCGCCGCCCGCCGCCGCAGCCGCCGGGGCGCCGCTGCCCCCGACCGTCACGGCGTACAGTCTCAACGCACACACGCGCAACGCCAGCTGCCACACACACGCGTTCTCTTGCTCCGTCACGCCACTGAACTGGTGTTGGAGCCTGAACAATATAATTTACTAGAAAATATTACTTTTACACACAAGAAAATTAAGCAGATAGGTTATTCTTACCACAGATAAGACATTTATATAAGTATGGGTGGTAACCTGGGGAGTGACGAAGGAAATCACTATTAAACCTTTTATGTTTAGTCTTTATTATATTACACTAATAAGATCACTATTTAAAAACAACGAATAACTACGAACTAGTAGTAGTTTAAATAATATTATTCTGAGCTGAAGTACGCGCGAACGATCAGTGGAACACTGTGTGTCGATGATGGCGACACGGCGCATGCGCAGTACTCTTGCGCGTTGTGTCAGCCGTCGCAAGCGCGGCGGTTTATGCATAAGCGTGTAGCGATTTAACTTCATTAGGTAAGTATATGAAATTGTATTTTATGTATTATTGTTATATATGACACACCACATAAGTATAAGTTCAGAATATTCACTCCGCAAAATAATTTAAATAAGTAGCGACTCTTGCTACTTTACACAATAAAGTGCAATTCAGGACTTGCGAGCGCTAACTACCTACAGCTATACTAACCTAGAAGTTGCCTCTCTGTCTATCGCGTAACTCTTGTCGCGTTATCTCTGTCTAACGCGCGGCATTTCCGACAAGTCGGCTACTTATAGCTTTATACCTAAAGTGTGGAGTGCGCTAGGCCTGCTTTTACACACAAAAAAAATTATGCAGAAAAGTTAATTTTACACAAAGAAAATTTACTACAAAAGATTAATTGGAACGGCCAACTGCTTTTGAAAAGTTTATACAGTTTACTGTAGCGTAATTTGTCATTTTGCAAAGATAATTTATATTGTCATTGCATTTTTGTATCGACGTCTGGCGTGCTTCTGCCAAGACGACGGAGATCAAAGTGAATTCAGTTGGAGCATTGATCAAGCTTAGAACAGGCCATAGACACGCAAAATAGGTGAACTCCGGTGTCTATCTTGTTGAGTCTATGTTTCGTAAATAATTTATTTGATTTCAAATTAAGTTTTTGGACCAAAATTTGGCCACCTGGCATTCTCCGTGGCCTTCGGGTCATCTGGTGTGCAGGTTGTAGGACACGCTGCACATTCCATCAAGTATGACATTGTCTGAGAGTTCACACCACAAAGACATTCGGTATCAGAGCCCTTTATATAACCCCAGTTTGCCGTGTTAACCCGACTTCGGCCCACGTGGGACCGAAGTCGGTTCAGGCTTTCCCAAGTGGGCCTCGTTCTTTATGGCCTCTTAAGCGGGGGAATAGGGATGGTCCAAAATATAACCACGTGAGACTCGTAAGGAGGGTTCGGAAAAAAACACAAAATATCACAAGGGGAGGGATGAGTGTATTAATTTTTTCGTTAAACGCGCTTTTTCCGATTTATGCAGGTGCTTCATTTTCCAGAATTAAATTAGATTATACTAAGATACTTTGTACCAATATTAAGGGGAGGTGTTTAGTCTAAAACCTCACCACGTATCACCAAGGGGGAGAGATGGGGAAAAAGTTGCTAAATACATCACGTGATTAATGGACGACCTCATAATGTAAATGGGGAGATTGATTGAGCAGTTTTAGCCATTTTCTAACTTTAACCATTCACAAACGCTTATTCCTGGTGGCATGTATAACCGGCACTGGGTGTACCTGAGGCAGAGCGTGGCGAGGGTGGTGAGCGCGTGCGCGGGCGGGCCGGCCGCGGCGTGCAGCGCGCCATGCAGCGCCAGCACCAGGCGCGCGAACCACGCCGTGAACTGCGCCGCGCCCGCCACGTACGGCTCCATCTCGGCCAGTCTGCCACACATTACAACACTGTGACACACTCCGGAAAAGATATTATACACTAGTGCAGGAGAGTGATAGCCCGTTGTTGGTCCAGTTGGTAGTGTAGTGAACCTGCCTTCTGCACTTGGAGGCGTGGCTTCGATTCCCACCAATCATTTATGTGATGAACATTTGTGTTTGTTAATATCTATTTAAGTATGTATTTAAAACTATATATGTATGTATATCAGTCTCTGGCAGCCATATCACAAGCTTTGCTTAGTTTGGGGTCAGATGTCCGTGTGTGCAAAAATGTCCCGAATATATATCTTATTTATTATTAGTCATCAAATGGCTGACCGCGGTCATATCCGGACCGCCGTCCTATTTTGTGCGTACCTACAAGACGTTCATTAAGGGTTTTAAATCGGAATTTGAAACCAGATTCGCAGATTTTTAAGAACATTGAGTATCGTCACTTGTTAAGCTGTTCCTCCGCCGAGGCCAGCATCTTGAGCCTGACGTTAGTAGACAGCGTGTTGTTGTCGATGTGTTGGAGAACATTCCCGAAGAATTTCCTGACAGCGGTGTCGTCCATAGCCGCTTCGGTCTTCTCGCTGAACAGCTTCGTTTCACCTGATATACACAAATACTAGTTTTAGGACTAGCGAGGGGTGATCAACGGGCAGTATTAAGAATGGACAGAAATCTAAAATACAGCAACAGAAGCTCTTATGGGCATATGGTAATACACATTTACGATAATGTGTATTACCATAGAGTTGGCGCCAAGGTTTATACAGTACTTATTTCAAACATATAAATTTAATTAAAACGATGCCTAGCAACCAAATTTTGAAGTTTGGTATGGCCTGTACTATGAGTCAGTCGCAGGACAACATTGATAGTTATAACCTATTTGCATTTAATAACAATAAGTTTTTAATGTTGTTTATTTAATCTTTTAATTTATTTAGAAATAAGAAATAACGCCCTAACTTATCAAAAACGACAAAATCATCCAAAGATGTTGATGTCAAGAAAGCCTCCAAAGAGGCTTAAAAGGAAGATAACCGACTTAACAAAATAAGAAAAATTATGAGGATGGATGCGTCAATGGGCGTATTCCACACAAGACGTGTCACTTAAGACAACAGTTCAAAATAAAGCTTATTATTGTCTTCAAAAGACAGATTGCTTCCAAAAGGGATATAAAAAAAAGTTTTTTTTTATGTAAAAAAAAACTGCGCAGACATCCCGCTTGGGTTTGTATTGTGCTATTGCCCCTCCCAGCCTATACAAACCAGTGACGGAGCTCGGCTATGGGTCACTGAATTATCTGTGATACGTCCCGACCTTAATAATTTTTTTTCTCCAAAAATGTTTTATAAATTATGAACTCATTATCGACCGTGTTTGAGAAAAAGCCATTTTTGTCGTATTCAACTCTGAAGCAGAACCATTGTAAGCCTTTTTCATAAGTGTGATAGAGACAGCTGTATACTCACCGATGGGTAAATGCGGGACGAGGTGCGGCATGGTGTCGCGTAGATAAGTGTAGTGCTTTATAATGTGATCTTCAAACAGCGGCAGCATGGCGGTGCAGTGTTGCGCCGCGTTCAGCACCAGTATTAGAATACACATGTCTAAACACAACGAGTTAAGGTACGTTTTGGCTTAACAAATTGGCATATGAGAGAAACACTCAAGCTCATCAATACCTTGTTTTCACTTAAACTTTCATACATTTTCGTCTTATTTTATTAAACTATTAGTTTCACATAATCAAGGAAATGCCACTGATTTGAAAATAAGTTGGATTAATTTTAGGAGACCGCTCAACTTTTCTATTTTTCGAAACTAAGTAACTAAATTGATGTAGTTAGGTACTAAACATGTCAGTTTTAGCGATAGCGCTATAACTTTTTTGTTAATTTATAACTCACTGCCCATTTGTACATATTCCGTTTATACATTTTGTTTATTTGTATTTTATTTTACACGTGTGTGTAAAATTGTGTTTTCTTTACAACAGAAAAGGATTATTTGTAATATTGGCTTGCTGTGTTTTGTTGTAACAACAAGCATTTGAACTAAAATAAAATTAACAAAAAGGATACAGGACGGTTCTTCCACATCTATCTCTGGCATGTCGAAGAATGGATGCACGGCCAGCAGCCGCGTGGTGAGAGGCAGCACTAGCGTCGCATGCGAGCTGCCGAGCCGCTGCACGCACCGGAATGTCGACCTTTTGTCCTGGAACATACGGACTAGTTTACAATGAAAGTTACACGAAAACCGTGGTGGAAGGCGGCACTAGCACGCACCGGAATTTCGACCTTTTGTTATGAAGCATACTGACTAGTTTATAACGAATGTACCACCGAGCGCAAAGTTAGAAGCGACACTAGCTGCTGCAGGCACCGGAATGTCAACCGTTTATCCTAAGCATAGATAATGTAACGCAAGCAGCACTTAGTGAAAAGCGGCACTAGCGTAACGAGCATTGGACTAAGTATTAATAATCGCGTGCGTTTGTAATTTGTATGAATATCGATACGTATTTGTATAGATACAACAATTCATACAAATTTCAATTACAAAATTCAAAATTTTCATGGAATCTTTGTACCTAGACCAATATACGAAAAGCTTTTTCCAGAGTCGTACTCCTACCTGTGGATATCTCTTGAGATTCTCAAGTATCTTGTCGATGCACATTTCGAGGCAAGTCTTGGAAGCCACCGTACACGCGCCGAGCATCCTGTGCAGACCTTCTCGCACGTCCATAGAATAGTCCTACAATAAACAAAATACTAAATTATGTTGCTCAAACACGGTATTTAAAGTGTCTATTTATGTACTTTATTCATCTACCAAAATTTTACTTTAAAGCCTCGGCCTTTGCTAAAGTTGTTGGTGGCCAATTTTTGTCTGCTCTAATTAACTTGTATGTGCGTACAACACTACAATGTGCAAAGAGGTTTGATTGTTTTTCCACTAAAAAGAAGCAAAAATGGAGATAACCTGTATTTGCCTTTTTTAGAATTTACAGACAAAAAATAATTTAAATTTCCTGATGGTGTCCTGTGTTTGAGCATGCCATGTAACCGCAAGCCACAAGCCATGGTCACATTGAATTTAATTTTGACGTTTTTTTCTAGGCAAAGTTTTACTAAATAGTGAAAATTAGCCCAAAATATTTATGTATATTTTTACATGAATATCCAATCAATAATAACGCTGCCAACTGGTAGTGGGCTTGAGCATTTGGATTGTCTTTAGACCAACGGTCTATGGACAGTCTAACTGTATTTGTAATGTTAGTTTTAGCTTGTATTTTGTTTAGTCAATAAAGGCATTTGCCCAGTTAAAAAAAACAATAATTGAAAGAAGTGCATGTTGTTAAGTGGTTATATCTTTGAACTTTTTATTATCACAACTAGCGAGTCGATTCTAGGGAATCAACACTGGTTGTAGAGTGAAAGCGTCAGAAGCAATTTCGATTGCCCGATAGCCAGCTCACATATACCCCATTTCATATATAAGGCCTAATAATAAGAATAATAACGTGAAGTATGTCATTGTGAGACCACGGACCGGTAAGCGCAGCGTAGGACGTCCACCCACTAGATGGACAGACGACCTAAAAGAGACCGCAGGGAAACGCTGGATGCAGGCCGCTTCCAACCCGCCCTTTTGGAGATCGATGGGGGGGGGGGGGGAGGCCTATGTCCACCAGTGGACATCCTATGGCTGAAATGATTATGATGATGATGTCATTGTGATCTTACCTCCAAAGCCCCTAGAATGGTCTCGAGCTGGTCCTCCCGCAGTATGATGTGGTGCGAGATCTTGGTAAGGCTGTCGATGGCTCGCAGCCTCACATCCTCTATCTCATCGTTGAACATATCAACAAGGAAGTCCAGAGAGGTTGTCGCGAACGATGGGTTGGCTAGCGAGAGCTGGCAGACCGCGTCCACTGCTGCAGTTCGAACCTCTGGAACGACAAAATGAAGACCATTTCAGTTTCACCAGGACCTTACGGACAACTGCTAATGCCGTACCAAACTAACGTTAAATCCGCTGTAGGAAAATCGCGCGACCACAAACCGTATCTGGGCGCGTTAAGGTTCACGTTCGCATGATTTCCAACTGAGCGGATTTAACGTTAGTTTGGTACCGCAATAGCGGTTGTCCGTAAGGCCCCAGGTAGTTAGTACTTGCTTTGCTAGATATTCCATCACGTGTCAGAAGTGTGCATTGCTCAGTTGTGGCAGAGGCAAGGTGATCAGTAGAGAAATTTACTAGGTACTACATACAGTTCTTGTTCACAAATCAAATCGGTCAAATAGGAAATGAAACCTCGTAATGAAAGTTTTTTACGTTTGGCCACCAACTCACCTGATGGAAAGTGATGTTGTGGCCGAAGATGGAGCATGTACACCCAGAAGGTACTTATTCACTCTGATATAAGATATTGGCTAAGACCCGGTTTCAAGTCAAACAAGTGTAGTTTTAATTTGGTATCTTTTTTCTTTTCTTTTTTAAACGACTTCCAGAAAGGAGGGGTTCGCAACTCAGTTGTATTTTTTTAATGTTTGTTAACTCAGTCAGAGCACCATCATTTATAAACAAATTTGTTTTATTTAAATTATTTTTTAAATCATATACTTTTAGGTTGGTCCCATAAAACTTCATCAAAATATGTTCAGTAGTTTGTATTAGAATATGTCATCTAAGTAAACAAAATTGCGTATTTACTAATACTGAAGTCGGTTTTTTTAAATTAGGTACATTCGGATAGCCCCTTGGTGACCAAAATAACTGTTACAACGCCAATAAAGATCACATGTAACGTTCGTTTAGGGAAAGTGTGAGCAAAAGTTGCACTTATTTCTAACTGTTTCCGCTCACCGGATCGGATACGTCATAAACAGCTAAAAATTCCATCGTGAACTGTCATCATCATCATCAGCCAGATGACGTCCACTGCTGAACATATGCCTCCTCCTTTAACCTCCACACTGAACGACAGCCTGCCTTTTGCATCCACTGGATGCCAACGACTGTTACAATGTCGTCGGTCCATGTAGTAGGAGGCCTACCTATACTGCGTCGTGAACTGTAACTTTTTGATAATGATTTAGTTAGTTACCGCAGAGCTCGTCCTCTAGTCCGTGCACGAAGGCGCCGGCGGCTCCGCCCGGCAGCAGCTGCACGGTGTCGTGCGACACGAGCGCGCCGGGCGCGTCGTCCGCCCAGCGCCGCCCGCTCGCCCACGCGCCGCTGCGGACTAGCTCCGATGACCGCTCGTGAGCCGTGCGCTTTTTCTGAACAACGCAACATACACTTCCCATCTATTGAATAAACCGGCCAAGTGCGGCTCGCGCTCTAAGTGTTCCGTACCACCACATAATATAAAAACTAGTGCAAAAAGATACCATCCCAGGCGGTCATCCATCCAAGTACCGAACGCGGACAGAAATTTGTCACCGACTCGCACTTGGCCAGTATTTATTATTTGTTGTTTTACTTTATAGTATTAAGTTTGAAGCTTGTACGTATTACGTGCAAGAACCACTCGCGCAAGTTTACTGTGCATCGTCTGCAACGGACTTTACAAACAAATGTGTGAGATATTATGTACCTTCATGTTACTCATGAGTTGTTTGTCGAGCGTCTGTAGCAGGAAGCGGTCGGAGACGGCGCGCGTGTCTCCGAGCAGCGTGCACGCGAGCGCGCGCACCTCCATGCAGAGGTCGTTCACCGCCGAGCAGATGCGTGTGAACGCGTCATCTACTAGACGGATGGTGGTCTCGTCGTCTTGTAGGGTCACTAAACTGCAAGGGATTCAATGACGTCATTAGCCCATCTCATGCGTCTTTGGGCAGCGCTATGCGGTAGCTCTTGAATTGTTGTTCTCTTTTTTGATCAAGTTAAAATAATAGCGTAAGAATAAAAGGCTCATAAAATATCATGTTGTACATAACAATGGTTGCCTGGAAGAGATCGCTTTTAGCGATAAGGCCGCCACTTGTGGCACTAGCTCGTAAGCGTTTTCTATCATGTTGTAATTTTTATTTCTGGTGTACACAATAAAGAGTTTCTATCTATCTATCTATAACATTATGTCAGTATTATTGATTTCAAGACTTCTCTATGTTTATTTAGGAGTAGCAACTCAGCTTACATTAAGCAATCGTTACAACATGCAAGGACGATTTCAGAGAGTTGGACTGCATCATGGCTTAAGGCCCTCTTTTCCCAATTTTAGCAATTTTGATCATTCTAGTTTTAGTTTGTCTACATCCATGGTTAGCTTGAAATTATAAAAATGGTGTCATATCAATATTGAATGTTTTATCTAGGAAACCGTAAAGACCGAAACATGATTAACGACGTTTCACTCGATAGGAAAAATATGAAAATAACACTGGTTTGCGCTTTACACCCTGCTTTTGTTTTTGGATTCATTCAAATACTTATTTACTAAATGATGTCTACAATATCTTAATATTCAGATTTCATAATTATGAAAGGAGACATAAAGGTACAATTTACATTACAGCTATACTTTTCGAAAAATATGAGAGATATGAGATGAAAAACCCCAAAAATAGAAATAGGAAACGCATAACTGTGTGTAAGTGCCATGGTTTCGCTCCAGTAAATGCGACTTTTTTACAATAATTATGCCTTATGGTCGTATGTAGTAACAAGTGTTGCTTAAAAGTGGTAAAACCTCGCCTTAAGGTTTAGAAAGATTATAAAGCGATAAGCCCACTAGAGCGTCGAGGCAGCGTCAGGGCATACCAGTGACCGTAGAAAAATCAACTCTTTGCAGTTTACGCTAGGTTGTATCTCACTTACTAGAATGTGGAAAAGCCTAGGCGCGGAAATGCGGAGAAGCAATTTTGGACCCATGGAACTTGTACTTTGTATTATTTTGTTATGTACCTTCTGTGCCTATGGTAAACCAGAAAGGGTTAATTTTTCGATGGTTGCTTGTATACCATGACACCACCTTGACTCCAGTGGGACTTGGGCCTGCGTTAATTCTTCAAACACACACAACTAGGGGTGTTACCGAAAAGGCAAATTATTATTCATACTCACTTTTCTGGATACTTGTTCCCCAGCACCCAAACAATTTTGAGAGCGACTGCCCTGACAATCTCATAATCGTCAGACAGAGCTACACACACCAAGTCGTACAGATTGGGGCTCAAAGTCTGGCCTCTTTCATGGAGAGTGAGCAGTGCTTGGAATGCTTCACATCTCACTCTAGCATCCTAAAAACGAAAAATAAATATTAAGAGAATAAGCCTAGGAGTCAAAATGTACTCCGGTAGTATCCACCTTGCACAGGACTGGCAGTTGATAAATTTTAAACTTTACTAGCAGCGCCCTGGGTTTCTCCCATTATACAGGAATCTGTTTGTTTGGAAAAAAACCACAAACTACTAAATATCATCAAAATCAGGCTAGCAAAAATTTTTACTTTTAAAAATTTTCATATAATATGTACTTATTTGTAATTTTTTTTTCAAACTTTTTAAATAGTCAATAGTAAATTTTGTTAATTTTGTCGGATTATTTCTGTATGACACAAAAATTACACTGTGATTAGGTTGTGAGAGCTTCCACAACCTATTCCCAGTAAATATCACATTAATAATCAAATAACTGTAGTGAAAAACTGTGATATTTCAAAACAGTGGCAGAAAGGGGATGGTCATTTACAATAATCTATATATATAAAAATCAATTGCTGTTCGTTAGTCTCGCTAAAACTCGAGAACGGCTGAACGGATTTATCTTATCTTGGTCTTGAATTATTCGTGGAGGTCTAGGGAAGGTTTAAACGGTGAGTAAACGGCTGGACCGATTTAGATGAAATTTTGTGTTTTGGAGTGGGTCGCGGTAGCGAGGCCGAAGGCCGAGCTCTACGCGTACGAAGTCGCGGGCAACAGCTAGTTATAGATAAATATACCTCCGCATTAGAATAGGCAGCGAGTAGCTTTACTATCGCATCAGCCTCGGCTACCATTTCAAGTGTCCTGTCTGCATCGGGGAATATAGGGTAGACCTCACTGATGAGCTGCAAACAGCGGCACTTCACTTGATGACTTGTGTCTTTCAGGTTTTCCTTTGCCACGCCAACTAACCTCATCATTAGGTTTTTGTCTTCAGTGATCCTGTTGCCGAGTTTTATGAGCGTTGTTATCCCTTGAGCTATAACCTGAGAGATAAAACAATCTTTTGTAACTCAAGATTTGACATTATCAGGTATACAGGGTTACGCATATAGACTACTTATCTGAAAAGGAGGTCATTGTACTCGTCATTATGAACAACTTTTACTAAGGGACCAACACTGAAATCATGGGAAAAAAACTGCTTTTCCATACATTTTGTAGAGAGTCAATGACCTTTTCTATTTTTTCGAGGCTTTTAGTCAGGGAGGAATATGTGGACATTTATTGAAATAATGAGGAAGAAAGACACAGTCATAAGGATGAAGAGAGCAATTCATTGCCGTGCAGGATTTTGAACTGTTGAGATTCTAGGTTCCGGGTGGCACTGAACTGTAATGCGGATGCTTAATAAAAAAAAACAAACATTTAAATTCTGCCCTTCTACATATTTCCATATTTATTTTTACTCCACACATTAATGGAAAACTGATGTGGTATTCATGAAAATAAAACAAAAAAGGTGCATGAAATGCATCCTCGCCTCTTCTTACTTCCGTATATAGGTAACTAATATTAATGTAATATTTTGAATATACGGGGTGGTTTGAACCCCTGGCTACATCCGTGTTTGAGGATATTAATGATAATATATCCACTTACTTTGTGTGAGGTCTCATTCTTGATTAAATGTATTGTTTCATCAGTCAAATTGTTGAGGTTAGCTCCCGGGCACTCTAATCCAATGTCACAGAATAGCCACAGTATCTTCACCCTCACTACAGATTCTTCTTCGGATTGAAAGTGTTCAGAAAGCTTTTTAATGGCCTCTTCAACGTCAGACTCCTGGAACTGGAGACAGTCGGACACACGCAGTAAAAGCTGAAATGCCTCGTCACTTGACTTGCATTTCTCCAACAAGCCGACGAACGCTGCCGCTGAACTACCGATAAGTGGTTTTTTAGCCAAATGCAACTTCTTTGAAGGCGGATTATCCTGTAAATTATTGAAGTAAGATAGAGTAAATTGATTGAATATTATTATTTGGTTGCTCGAGGTTATTCTTGATTGAGACTTGCCTGAAAAGACTTATTGTATTCGGCTAAAGCTCGTTTTTTCAGCACTGCTGCCATTGTAATTTAAACGAGTAATTTTTAAGTTTATTTAGAGATTTGCGAAAATATTCAAAACAAAAATGCCACAAAACTGAACACAAACCAAAACATTTCGTTATGTGACTTTGACAAACTTGACAATATACTTTGACATTGATAGTACGATCGATCGATGGCATCAATAGAAAAAGCAAATAGGAGCAAAGATATTTAAAAAAAAACAATGTCAGCATCAATGAAGTAAAAAAAAAAATACTGTCATGTCAATGTCATTTTGTCAGCTGTCAGATTGATATTCGCAATTTTCAAAGCCTTGTTTGAACAAAATTTTAATTATTTTTTGTGTTATTTGCTCTGATTCTTAATGTGGAATCGATAAATGCAATGCCGTCCGTGGTAAAATTCAGATCTTGATAATGATGCCTGTGTTATAAGTTTTCTGTCAATACATTACTAACCTATGATGTTGCCAAAACTGCTTGGGTTTTAATTATTATCCTTACTAACACGTAATAATTTACATAATTTTGAAGGTAAGCCACTATCACACATTCTTATAGCCAAAATAGTGTTTATGTAATTATGAGATTGATGTGAAAAACTTCCAATATTGGCCAGTTAGGTCTTGAGACTACCAGCTGATCTGAATGTTTATATCCATGAATTTAAATCTAGCTTCTTTAGCCTATACTAATCAACTGCCTCACATTGACCTCTCCTCTCCCAAGGAATGCTTTACCTAGCTTACTCTTACTAAACTGCTCTATCAACAGTTTGATGATCCAAATAAAAAAAAAATTATCAACTCATAACAAATTCATCTCAGTGACTCTTTCACTGCCATGAATCAGTGGTTTCCTGTTAAATTACTAATGTATTATTAGTCAAATGTACCTACATATGTAGGTAATGTTGTATAACCATGGATCCCATTTTATGTAATTAGTCTAAAGTCTAGATTCTCTCTCTTATTTATGTCAAACACCAACAGAGCAGAGGCATCGCGTCAACGAGAAGTTGACCGCAATTTTAAGCATTGCTTAATTTTAATAACGTTTTTAAGTAAGGACGTAAGAATTTGACCAAAAACTGAATAAAATGACATCATTGCAAGATGAGAAGCAAGTAGCTTGACCAGCATAGAAGCTTACGTCTGCCTCGTAATGCAGGCTCGAAATAGCGCAGTGCGGAAAATCAACGAACGTGAACCTTAACGCATCGGGATACGGTTTGCGGTTGCCCAACTTTTAGCATTTACCTAAACAGTTTTTTTATTATGGTTTAGAAATAGGCTTGCGTTTGACTGCCAACTCGCCCGATGTTAAGCGATGATGCGGTCCATGATGGAGCACGCTTGCCTAGAAGAAACCAATTCACTTGTGAATAGCTTAAAACAGGTAGCCATAGCCTGTAGTTGTAGTGTCTAACCAGCTCTAATAATATGAATAATTTTGATCAAGTGCTTACTCATTTTGAAGTCAGTTTTTTATTGATAACAAGTTGCGCCCCGCGGTTTCACCCGCTCTATATACCTCCTTAAAGCAACCTCCTTTAAATAAGTTTTTTTTTTTTTTAATGATTTAATATGACTTCAATTCTTGCCATTCCATACAAAATGAATGGGAAATTAATTTTCTTGATTTTTTCCGCGCTTTATTGTAATAATTATTCTGCTATTCAGGGTGGAGGGGAATCGAATCCAACAAATCAAAGATCATGAAAATCGCTCCAGCTGTTCTTGAGTTATAAATGGTGTAACTAACCCGACTTTGTTTTATATAATATATAGATTTTTCATAATCACTTGACATAGCTGTTCTTCAACAGGCTTGAAAATATGAGGTCAAAGCGATGTCATGATATATAACATCACTCAGCCAAGATGTCGGACGGGCAGTTGCTAGAACGGGGGTGTCTCAACGAGGCCGGCATGACGGTCCCTGTCCCCCCGGGGAAACTGGGAGAAAACTGGAAGGAGTATGTGTGTGGGGGAGGCGCTGCATTCTGTAATATACTTTTCAGCTATCCGCTCAACAAGCTCATCTTTAGACAGGTATTTTTTTTCTCTCCATAATTTAAAGAGCGTTTTCGCACATGCGAATATGCCGCTTATTATAATAATTTCCATTGCAATCTCTGTTGCCCTTGTTGTTAATAGGGTCCCATTTATACTTTTCGGGTACAAAATCCCTAAAAATCAAACTTATGAAGTATCATAATTAATCTGGGGGCATACCACAATCTCAAAAACATCAACAAAACTTATTTTTATAAGCTTTTATTTAACTTGCAATGTATGTACGTATGTATGTAACTATGTTTGTTCCGGTGGAATTTTGCAACTCAATTTTGAAGCAGATATCTTTTAACCGATTGAGCTGAAATTTGGCATACTTATGTAAGTTTGATGACAATGCAATGTTATGGTACCTTCGAGCTGGTCTGATGATGGAAACAGAAGGTGGCCATAGGAACTCCTAAACGAAACGACGTAACCCCGTCGAGTTTGGGTTCATTGGATTTGTCTTCCCAAGTACTTTGGTCCCAGATAATAAATTCAATATGGCGGACAAAATGTTCACATCATGATATGGGCATTAATTGAAAGGGTTTGCTGAGAAGAATACAAAAAGCTTGTGTTTAAAAAGTTTTTGAAACTAATACAAGACAAAGCTTTAAAATAAATCTAAAAAATGCCAGCATAGCAAGCTAGCAAGCATGTTATTAATAATATTTAAATACTTTTGAGATAGTGGTAGGCATTATCTTTGTGGTAAGCCCACAGGGTGTTTAACATTACACAACAACAGAAACACTTAAAAAACAAATGCTAAAATAAATTAATATGAAATGAAGTGTTATCTGATTTTATCATCAGATGAAGCTGATAATGCATCATTGATTACTTTCTTATCTTTTATACTGCATTCATTTATATTTTGAATTGGTTGTAGTTCAGTAATTTATGTTCAAGATCAGGGCCCGGATTCTACCAAAGAAATTGTTTTAAAATTGTAATTGTTTCAATTTTATATGTTAAATAATTGCTTCAAAATGGACAGCTTTAAATATTTTTTTATACTAAGTTATAATATTAGGTGGTGGTATTTTACTAGTATAAAAAAAATTTAAGTGTCAGTTTTAAGGCAATTATTTAAACAATAAAATTGAAACAATTACAATAAAAAAAAAAAAACTTTAATTAGTAGAATCGGGGCCCTGGTAGAGCGCAAGATCAAGACGGTTCGAAACACTTTAGTTTACCGCACATTGGTGTGTGTCAAGTAGCATACTATACACACACAACCGTGTCACGCTCTGCCAATCGTTAAATACCTGAAATTGAACGATTGCATTGTGTAATATGGGTGACCAAGCACCCTGGGTTCTTATTGGTAACATTATGTTGTGTGAGAAATATATACTTCGCTGGTGAGAACAGGGTTTCGGCTTTTGGAGCTTAGTGGTCAATATGTTAGGCCGTATCAAGGCATATTTATTGATAGGCCAGCATCATAAGTCAATGTGCTTATATCCTAGTCTCTAAATTTATTATTTTGTCTGTTAAGATAATCTTCTCCATTCTTATCCATCAGTCCAGTTTGTTTTTAAACGCATTTATCGATTAAAGAGACATCCTCAGTTAACCTGTTCCAATTATAAACGACTCTGTTGCTGAGGATGTGGTAGGTAGAGAGGATGTGTTTTTTGTCGGTGTTTCTCTAAAATGTATTCAATGGAAACTCGGGACACTTTTTACATATTAAATGTTGTACAAGCCCCAACAGTGCCATGTGTTTGTAAATAAATGCATGTAAATCAATAAGTGATGCTTGGGAAACCACAGTTTACTAACTTTGTTCGCAATAGTAATTTTTGAACTTTCGCGATTTGAACACATGTTAGTCAGCTCGTGACCACGGCCATTGTAACATGGTCGAAACATCGAGCGAAAGCTACATATTTTTACCTAAAATAAATAATATTTAATTTAGGTAAAATCGGGACTTATCTAATATAATTAATTAGATAAGTCCCGATAAACATTTAAAACATTTGTTCGCACTTTCAGATGATGCACGGAGTGGAAGCAACATTCGCTTTGAATCAACTGCAGAAAGAAGGCTTTGCATACTTGTACCGTGGAATGATGCCTCCGTTGATGCAAAAGACATTTTCAATGTCCATAATGTTCGGAGTATACGACCAGAGCTTGAGGCCGCTTTTGGACTACGAAGTCAACTCTTACCTTGCGAAAACAATAGCTGGTGTAGTCGCTGGCTCTGTAGAAGCGACATTAATGCCCTTTGAGAGGTTACAAACGTTACTAATTCATCCAAAGTATCACAATAAGTTCAGGCACACCCTACACGCTGCTCAGCACATCGCTAGGTACTACGGTGTAAAGGAGTTCTACAGAGGACTGACGCCAATCCTACTCAGAAATGGCCCGTCGAATGCATTGTTTTTTATTATTAGAGATGAGATCCGCGAAAAGCTACCGACCCAAGAAAAGATGATGTATCAAGGCATGCAGAACTTCCTGGCTGGAGCCAGTATTGGCGCATTCCTGAGCACGCTGTTCTATCCTCTGAACGTGGTGAAGATCGCGATGCAGTGCGAGCTCGGCGGCCCGCACAGAACAATCGCCTACGAGTTTAGGTATGTCCTACTCAAGAGAGGATCCCACTTCGCAAATTTCTATCACGGAGCTTTACTAAATATATCAAGAGCATTTCTTAGTTGGGGTATAATCAACGCATCCTATGAAATGTTTAGAAAATTGTTGTATTCATAACTGTGGTTGGTATTGCAAGATTTCAATTTTAATCGCAATGCGATCGATTAAATATTATCTATTCTATTTTCCAGCCTACTTGATTTAGTTGTTCGCCCCAAAATTGCGAACACGCTGAATCTCCGCAAAACATGTTGATTAAATTCGAACTTATTTTTTTTTATGAACTACTTGCCTACAACATTTTACGAAGATCTGCATACCGGTACACAAGTTATACATGCGCAAGCGCCGATCGGTCGCCGTCGACTCTGATTCCTTCGCTTCTAACAGTGTTAACACACGTATGGATTTGGTTGACCTCAACCGCCGTCCAACCAACGGGAGAGAAAGAGGGAAATATGATATTCTCACTCTTTCTCTCCCGTTGGTTGGACGGCGGTCCGTCAACCAAATCCATACGTGTGTTAACACTATAATACAAGGTGCGACAGGGATGTGCGTGTTCATCCCTTCCCTCGTCCCATACATAATATGTATGTATTTATATACACTTATTAATCGGAAATCAGAATGAATGGAATTTCATCAATTACATTGTGATTGAACTTTGATGTACAAAGCAAAATCCCAACAGCCCGTTGAATCAGTTATTTATTTCTTGTTATATTGTTGAGCGTCTAGATATTGTAACGGGATATACTTTGCAACACGTTTTTTTAATTTTTTATTGACATAATATTATATTGGCGGCCGTGCCACCGGCTACAGCTGTCTCTTTTGCAAATTTTCAATACTTTAAAAGATAAACATTCGTTAAGTAGAAATATAAAATAAACAATTGGGTTTTATTTTAAGAATAACATTGCAAACGTTTTAAAGTAATTTTTATGGGATTTTGGTGGAAGAGATTTTTCTTTTTATCTTCAAACATGTTGAAAAATTGCGAAAGAGATAGCATTGGGCGCCGAGCGCGGCCTTAACAAAATATTAAGTCTGAAAGGCACATGGGGTAACATCTACTGGAGAGTCGAGGCAGTGTACAAACAGCTGTAAGAAAGTGTTCTCAGTTTACGGTAGGTCTAAATTGTCCCGTCGCGTCTTCACTGTCTTTTACTCTAGTAAATGAGATACATCTCTGAACCTTGAGTAAACTAAAAAGAGTTGACTTTTCCTTGGCCGCTTGTATGCTTCTACGTTGTCTCTTAGATCAGACAAACGAGGAAGATATGGTAAGGTATGGCGGGTGCGAACTCATCAGGCTTGATGTCTTTAGTCGAGCAGACGACCATACCGCCTTTTTTGTGTGTGGACTATTAGTTCATTGATGTCGCTGTAAGTTTCTTAGTGTGCGTGAAAAATGAGTCGGTGAGCCGTATTTGCAGTTTTAGACGGTATAGTGAAAAAAGTGGGTGAAATACTTGAACACGAAGGATAATTGTACTAAGGCACATCTCCCTTGTTTTTCTGGTCTGAGGCTGCGACACTGCCTAAATTCTCCAGTCGTCATTAGGCCTACAAATTGCTGTTTGTTTTGTTAAAAATAAAAGGCTTAGTGAAAAATATTATTAAATGTAGTACTGAAAAAACTATTTAAATTTACTAATAAAGTTCCGAGATATAAGCGTTTAAAAGTTTTGTTTGGACTAAGAAACAATGCTATGTCCCTTTCTCGCAAGGTGATTGTCAGTATGGAGTGTGTATGGCGTACTACGTGACGTCATTCGTAAGTATAGTGCGCTCTCTGTCTAGCAAGACATTGAAATGCTTATATCTTTTTTAATTTTGTACACATTCAATTTTGTTTTTCGTTTTTGGCTCTATTTATGGCCAGCTTTTTTATAAGCCAAAAATATCTGTTCGGTAGCCTATTGTACATACTCATTCTGAGGTATTAACCTATACAGGGTTACACATATAGACTGGACTAAGCCCGAAAAGAGGTCATTGCAGTCATAATTATGAACAACATTTACTATGGGACCAACCCTGAAACCGCGAAAAAATATCAGTTCTATAGAAAACGATCATTGACACGACAAGATGTATGGAACAGCTGTTTTTTCCCGGTTTAAGTGTTGGTCTCATAGTAAAAGTTGTTCATAATGATGAGTACAATGACCTCTTTTCGGCTTAGTACAGTCTATATGCGTAACCCTGTATTATTCATGCAAAGTATGGTTATGTATGTTTGCAAATTGTATTCCGATATAACAATGATATTGTGTTGCAAATCAAGTTTCTATTTATTTATCGTGACTTTATTTTAAGTAGGCAAAATGTTTTACAATTTAAAGCATTTATGTGTAAATATTGTTATTGCAAAATATTGTTTTGTTTGCAAATTGTCGTTTTTAAAGTATTGCAATTGTGATAGTAACTAAGCGGGATAAATGTAATACAAAAATCGAGATTATCCACAAGGCAAAGTGACAAGCACATTGTTTAAAAATAATTTAAAATTTTAAGGGCCTTGTCTGACCAAGGCCTTTAAAATTCCACTCTACTCTAAAAGACTTACAAACATGTATTTTGGGTCTAGAGTAAAATTCACGAAAAAAGTGTTCCGATTTCACCTATACAGGGTTACGCAGAAAGGGTGTACTAAGCCGAAAGGGGCCCGTTATACTCATCCCTGTCCAACCCTGAAACTAAAAAAAAATCAGCTGTTCCATACATTTTGTTGAGTGTGAATGACGGTCTTCCATGGAACAACTGATATTTTGTACGTGATTTCAGGGTTGGGTTGGTAAATGTTGTTCATAATTATGGGTATTATGAACCCCTTTCAGCTTAGTACACCCTTTCCATGTAACCCTGTCCCTGTCTGTATACATTCGGATGTAAGCTTCATCTAATAATTGGACCTATAACCATTTTACGTTATCAACAGTGCTTTTTTAAAATAAAACGCTACAATTCCAGTAATAACTCGATATTAATTTATTATTGTCCGTTGAACTATAACAGGATAGACACCGGGAGCACGTCACGGCTGGTATGCAACCCCAGCTAGCCGCATCGTTTGTACTTTTCATTGGTTTCTTCAAAGCAAGCGTGCTCCATCGTAGACCGCATCATCGCTTAACAACAGGCGAGGTGGCGGTCAAACGCATATCTATCTGTACACATAAATAAAAACTAAACGTGTTTCGTTGGTCGCAGAACGGATGGACCGATTTGGCAAAAAAATATTTTGATTGTTCGTAATAGTCCGAATAAGGTATACAGGGAAAGAATTTTTTTAAAACTTGCCTTGGAAATTTTGGGAAAAACAGTGCTTTGGGAAGTTGTGTTTGTTTTAAGTGCTATGTGATTTTTGTATGAACCATAATCTCTATCAGACAAAACTCCTTTCAATAAGTTTTACAGTGTACAATGCAATGAGCATAGAAGACTTTCGTCCAAGGACTTTATATACCCTAAAGGGCTTTCGTCATAATATTTCGTCATTAGTACAATTTTTATTGTATTGACGTCTGACATTTGTGCTACTGCCAAGAGAGCGGAAATCGAACTGAATTATTATGGAGCGTGCTAGTAGAAGCATTGTACAAATTTAAGAGAGGCCTCAGGCCCCAGACGTGTAAAGTAGGTGAACTCGCGGTGTCCATCCTGCTATAGGTCTGGTTGTGCCCCAGTCTGTAGGTATTATAAAATTTGTTATAAATTATACTTAATTTATAGATATACGTACAGGTTACGCGAAAAGTGTGTACTAAGTCGAAAGGTCATACTCAGCATACCTTCCCATCCTACCTTCTGACCTTGGGGGTGTGGGTTCGATTCCCACCTAGGACAAGCATTTATGTGATGAACATTTGTGTTTGTTCTATATCTGGTTGTTAATATCTATTTAAGTATGTATTTAAAACTATGTATGTATGTATATCTCTGGCAGCCATATCACAAGCTTTGCTTAGTTTGGGGTCAGGTGACCGTGTGTGCAAAATGTCCCAAAATATTTATTAATATTATTATTTTTCATTATGAACAACTTTTCAACTTTTAATACGCGAAAAAAATCTATCTTCTGTACAATTTATGTTTTGAGTAAACATTGCGGCTTACTCATTATTCAGTGGTGTAATAATCAAACCAATTTTCCGGTGCTGACTGCATTGTATGAATGTTGATAAAGCAGAGAGATTATGTCTGAGAAACAATTGAACGGATATCACCTCGCCCTTATGCCAGTACAATGAGATGTTATCAATTGTTCTGTTCTATACAGTTTTATTTAATTTAATCTTGTTAGTAGGTACGTTTAAAAATAGTTATTATTAGGCGTAACCACAGATCAGACAAACAAGGAGATAGGTATGCTATAGTACAACAATAATTATCGTTCGTGTTCAAATGTCTTAGTATTTTATTTAAAAATCACTATTTAACTCTAGTGATAGCCCGTTGGTCCAGTTGGTAATGAACCTACATTCTGAGCTTGGTGGCGTGGGTTAGATTCCCGCCTAGGACAAAAATTTATGTGATGAACATCTGTGTTTGTTCTATATCTGGTTGTTAATATCTATTTAAGTATGTATTTAAAACTATATATGTATGTATATCAGTCTCTGGCAGCCATATCACAAGCTTTGCTTAGTTTGGGGTCAGATAACCGTGTGTGCAAAAATGTCCCGAATATATAAGTATCTACTGCTCTCTTACTCGATTTTCACGCACACTAAGAAACTTGCAGCGACAACAATGAACTAAAAAATAGCTATCTTCTATCTGTGCTAATAGTCCTCATGCAAAAGAAGGGTGACAAGATCGCTCTGCAGGATTAGTTCGACTAAAGACATCAAGCCTGATTTAGTCCTGATGCTTTCGCACCCGCCACGCCACCTTGCCATATCTCTCGTTTGTCTGATCTGAGGTCACATTATTGTGATTAAGACGATAATTTCCCTGAAGTCACACAAGTGTGAGTGTGACCACGAGGAGCTCGCAGCTAATTTCTACAGGGTTATTAATAAAAATAACAACATATCGTAGACAGCTTCCCTATACCATACCTAACAACTTTGATTCCATGTATTTTAATAACTCTCATTTACTTCCATACAAAAACAAGAATATTTTAATTAGAGCTACAAATGGTAATATCTTTACGCGGTTACAAATGAAAAATGCAGGCGCAAAGGAGCTGATTCTTCCACCTACAAAATTCACAAACAATTTTATAAATAAATAAAAAATGCTTATATTTTTAAGTGATGGAAACAAGTCTTTAGTTTTGGAAAGTAAGTAATTGAAAACAAGTTGTTAAGAGTCGATACTCGATACAATACGTTGTCAACTCAAATCTTGTTTTGCCCCTACGCGAAATAGTGATATGACAATTAAATCTATGCAATTTACGCCTGCAAGAACAGATAGGTAAGCACTAGTCGGCGCCCGCCTCATAATTAAATAACGTAAGTGATAAATAATAAAGCTCCATATTACTCAATAACCATTGTATTTTAAGATTAAACTAATTTACATTTAATTACATTACATAATGGCCAGTAGAATATGAAAAAACGAATTGTCAAAAATTTCTAGATACGGAAAAAAAATTAAAAACGTGTTTTAGAAGGCGTGTTTTCACCGGACTATTCACTTATCTTCAACTAAGTATTTAGTACGCGACTCGGCCGTTAATGTTTGCCATACATAACCGCGCAAATGTATTGTAATTGGTGTTAGCATTTCAGCCAAGAAATCACCTTTTAAACTGTTTTACACACAATTCGTTTACACTTGTTATCGCTTCGAGGTTCGAGCAAAGAAAAAGAGTGATTGCAATGCAACCGCCACTTATATACTGTGTTCGTTGGCAGTCGACAAAAGACTGTCAACTGTCAACGAACACGTGTGAACTTCGCCAATACAGTTTCATTATAATGGTGTTGTTAGTTCATCTATCCATTAAATGATTAAACTAAAGTTGTTCTACATTCGGCCATCCGACTCAATTACACGTCCTCGTGTATACGTGTCATGTATTATATGATAATAGACGTTATACGTGTTAATTAAATGTGTACTTTACAATCTTATTTTGAAGTCTTATACTATCGTTTTATGTTACATAATATCAGAATGCAACTGCATACTGAAAAGCACATCATATCAGACTAAAACCGAATCTGGTTTAGTTAAGTCAGTACGCAACTGCGTACACTGTCTCTTACGCAACTGCGTACATCGGCTCTTACGCGACTACGTACACCGGATCTTACGCAACTGCGTACAATGTCTCTTACGCAACTGCGTACATCGGCTCTTACGCGACTACGTACACCGGATCTTACGCAACTGCGTACAATGTCTCTTACGCAACTGCGTACATCGGCTCTTACGCGACTACGTACACCGGATCTTACGCAACTGCGTACAATGTCTCTTACGCAACTGCGTACATCGGCTCTTACGCGACTACGTACACCGGATCTTACGCAACTGCGTACAATGTCTCTTACGTAACTGCGTACTGGAGGCTCCGCTGCAGGCTCAGCTGGCAGGTTCGACGGCAGGCTCAGCCGCAGGCTCGACAGCAGGCTCAGCCGCAGACTCCGCGGCAGGCTCCACTGCAGGCTCCGCTGTATGCTCCGCCGCAGACTCGACCGCAGGCTCAGCCGCAGGCTCGACGGCAGACTCGACAGCAGGCTCAGCCGCAGGCTCGACGGCAGGCTCAGCCGCAGGCTCGACAGCAGGCTCAGCCGCAGACTCCGCGGCAGGCTCCACTGCAGGCTCCGCTGTATGCTCCGCTGCAGACTCGACCGCAGGCTCGACAGCAGGCTCAGCCGCAGGCTCGACGGCAGGCTCGACAGCAGGCTCAGCCGCAGGCTCGACGGCAGGCTCAGCCGCAGACTCGACAGCAGGCTCAGCCGCAGACTTCGCGGCAGGCTCCACTGCAGGCTCCACTGTATGCTTCGCCGCAGACTCGACCGCAGGCTCGACAGCAGGCTCAGCCGCAGGCTCGACAGCAGGCTCAACGGCAGGCTCGACAGCAGGCTCAGCCGCAGGCTCGACAGCAGGCTCAGCCGCAGACTCGACAGCAGGCTCAGCGGCAGGCTCGACAGCAGGCTCAGCCGCAGAATCGGCGGCAGAAATTTGCATATATAACAATAAGTACACTAATCGGATATATAATCTGAAGAACTTTTAACATGAGCACAGTTATTTAGTAATTAGTATTAAATTAATCATTAGTAAATAAATTATAATCAAGAAAACGCAAGGAATAAAACAGCCACTTTGTAAAATAACTATTAATTAGGGCTCTAAAAAAAACATGACTAGCAAACAGGTTTTGAACCACTTAACAAAAGACAAATTACACTCTGTGGACATGGGAAAATAAGAAGACATCTGTAACTTATTAATCCCGATTCTGATTTGTTAGCATTTCAGCCAAGAAATCACCTTTTAAACTGTTTTACACACAATTCGTTTACACTTGTTATCGCTTCGAGGTTCGAGCAAAGAAAAAGAGTGATTGCAATGCAACCGCCACTTATATACTGTGTTCGTTGGCAGTCGACAAAAGACTGTCAACTGTCAACGAACACGTGTGAACTTCGCCAATACAGTTTCATTATAATGGTGTTGTTAGTTCATCTATCCATTAAATGATTAAACTAAAGTTGTTCTACATTGGGTTGTAGGTATTGCATAAATTAAAGTTATATGATTATTTACGGGATATTTACCGTGGTAAGGTTGTAGCTCCCGATAATCATATAACTTTAGTGAACAACCGTGATAGTTAAAAACATTGCATAAATTGATGCAATACAACCCAAGTTGACAACATGTCAACTCTAGAGAAGCTGCATGCGAGAGGTTAACAAATTTTCAATAACCCTGTATAACTGAATCAGATGCGGAACGACCAAAGTACCGCTTCGACTATCGATACGAGAAAGCGTTCGATAGCTTCTACAAGCTCCACCCGATCGCGACCACCTGGGCTGAGGCTCGCATACGATGCGAGGCCGAGGGCTCGGAGCTCCTGGTGGTGGACTCCTTGGACGAGGCCGATGCGGTCGTGATTCTCGTTTCCATAGTACTGAATAAATTCGAAGGCATCTTCGTGGGCGCACATGACTTGTACTCAGAGAGGTTCTTTGTTACTGTAAGAGGTAAGTGATTTTAGATTTAAAACAAAATGAGTTCGAAAATTATGTTCTAATACTATTTATTACTAGTCTTAATAAAGAGGGTTACGCAGAAAGGGTGTACTTATTAAGGTTAAAAGGGCCCATAATAGTTAGTAACCCATCATTATGATCAACTTTTACTATGGGACCAACCCTGAATACTCGAAAAAAATATCAGCTGTTCCATACATTTTGTCCACTTTTTTGCTATAAGTACCTACTTAAAATTTACCTAAAAGTAGGTACGGCACACTTTCTCATTTTTCTTTTCAATAAGAAACTTGCAGCGACTACAATGAACTAATAGACCACATGCAAAAAAAAAGGTGACAACGACGCTGCTGGACGAGTTCGACTAATGACACCAAGCCTGATTGAAGCCAGATGCGTTCGCACCCGCCACAATTACCATATCTCCCTTGTTTGTCTGATCTGAGGAGCTATATAGTAATCTAGATGAGATAGAGACTGAAACATTGCTCAAATAACTTTTCAATAAAAATGTTGTCAGGTACCACGCTGATGGACTCTATTCTAAACCTGCTGTGGGAGTACAAGGAGCCGATGTACCGGCACGGGCGGTGCGTGGCGATGCGACGCACCGGCCGCCTGTTCGTGCATCCCTGCGACAAGTCGCTGCCCTTCATCTGCAAGATCAAGGGCAAGGATATCCAGTACAGACCGGAGTGCAACTCGTTTGATCCAAGTAAGGTCATATAAAGCCTTATCCAGGAGCTAGCCTTATTTTCAAAAATCGGCGTTTTTCTGGCTCAACGCTTGCCATTCAGCGTGGTAATGCTGCCAGCGTGCTGGGTACGCTGGCAACTGGTATAGTGGGCTTGAGCGTTTGAATTGTCTTTAGACCTAATAGACCTTCAACGGTCTATGGGGAGTCCCACTGATTTTTGTAGTGTTAGCTTGTATTTTGTTTAGTTAATAAAGACACTTGCCAGTAAAAAAACATTGTAGCTAATCTTTTGAAGTTTTGTTCGTGCAGAGTGGGCGGTTGGTCTGAATAACACATGCTACTTCATGCACGAAGAGCCGCAGACGTGGTCTCAAGCGTACGGCAGCTGCCTCTCGGCGGGCGGGCACCTCGCCATTCTGAACAACCAATCGGAGGCAGACCACCTGAAGGCGCTGTTCAAGCAACAATATCAGCCCCCAAGAAGGATGCCCGCCGACAACATCGCCTTCCTCGGGTACAGCGACCTTTTCAAGAGGTACCACTACAGGACTATTCTTGGTACGTAGGTATACTTTTCTCACAAATACAATTTAAAAGGGAATCCGGCAAAAGGCAGTCTGTCGTTCAGTGTGGAGGTTAAAGGGGGAGGCCTGTTCAGCAGGACGTCTTCAGGCTTATTATGACATATTTTTGGTCATTTTGGCATATAATTTTGAGAAATAAAAATTATGGGAATCAATGACAGTTCGCCACAAAATAAATTCGGTCAGCAGTTTCAGCATTTTTTTACCGACTAAAACATAATTATGCTGGCAAATCTGGCCTGCTATTTTTTTTTACTTTTAGCTATTTTTATTAGTAAGAAAATAAATCTAATCATCTCAATTAGCTGTTTGGTCAGCGTTTTTTTTTTTAATTACTTACTTGTATCTTTGACCACAGCGTCACTTAATCATGTGAGCTATTGTCAAAAGACCATAAAAAAATCCATAAACTACTGTCTTTTCGATTTCGGCTAGCGCGTAATAGTTATTTATGATACAAGTGCGGTAAGTTGGTTATTACAAACGAGTAGACGAATGTAAGCCCGAGACGAAGTCGAGGGCTTACCATAGTCACGAGTTTGTAATAACCAATCCGCACGTGTGCCATACAACGTTTTACAACACATTTGCGAGAAAAAAAGGCTACAAATGAAACAATTGTATTATTTTGTTTATAACTTAATATCAGTCACAACAATAGTTTCTATAATATAATAAGAAAATGGCGCGAACATGCAAATAGCGCCACTATCACGTGGTGAAAATTAGAACTACATCTTTCGTCTCATTTTCTCTTTAGTATTAAACTGAGACAAACGTATTGAGCAAAAGCGCCTCCAAGGAGGTTTGATCATTCAGGTCATTCTCGTAATATGATACTCTTTTGTGGAATTCTTATGTAATTATGATGGAAATTAAAAAAATACCGTAAAGTACACACACGGTGCTATACATCTGAGCGTGCGGACAAATTCATTACCGCACGCTCCGTTGTATGATCCGTAATGTTTAACTTTCGAACGATGTATACAGGCTTCGTAAGTGCACTTTTTGAGCAAATGTGTTGTAAACTTCTTTTTATTTGACAACTATAAATCCACACGTTTCTTTTTGTCTCTATTAAGGGGAAGACACTTTGTTCACGTGGTCTTTAGAGGTAGGTAGCACTACACTACTTAACACTGACTTTGTTTATCACTACACTATCTCTACGTTCTCAATGATTATCAATAACTACTTCTGATGTAAGGGTTACCTCCCCAGGCGAGCGAATAGAAGACGTCGGCTACAAGGAGTGGGAAGTGGGTTGCTCTAAGCAGAACACGTTCAACGAGTCGACCGCACGCTGCGGTGGCATGCTGCGCAACGGTCTTCTGGCCGTCGCAGACTGCCACGTACCTCACATGTTCTTCTGCGAGAAACCAATTAACAGTAGCATCTCGAAGAATATACTGCGCCTCGGAACAATCGGGCACAAAACACAAAAACCACGCGCCACTTACGAGAGCTAGGAATGAGATTTCAGCCAGTAAGTGCCTTCCTTTAAAAATATGTTCTCTATTTATTGCTAACTGAAACAACATGTCGTGTCGATGTATCTAATTTCATATTGATTTAAACTAGGTATGTATGGTGTAGAATGGTTTTACTAATTTACATATCAAATATTCTATGTAAACCCATTAAAACAATTTTGAATTCAGTCTATGATTATATTTTAACATAAAAAATGTCGCTGTGTATTTATATATATATATATCGTGTTATTTTATACGACGAAGCGATTTTTTTTAAAACCTGATTCCTACATACAATTAACATATAATATAATTGCACAGAAAAGATACATATAAGATAGGTAATTGAATTGAAATGATTGCCTACATAATAAATATATCCTTGATTATAGATTCCAATTCTCTTTTATGTGTTCATACAATTATTAGGTAAGTACAAGTACTGTCCATTACTGCAGCGGCATCCAACATAAGCATTTATGGACGAATCTAAAAATATGTGCCGAAGCGTAGCTGAGGCCAGCATACGGAAATTCATAAATTCTCAGTTAACGCCAAGGCTTGTATAGTACTTTTCTGAAACATTGTGTTGAAATTCTTAAATTAAATGTTTTGAGATTACTTTCACATTTCCTTAAAACATTGCTTAGCAACCAAACTTCGAAATAAAAATCATTTCCAGGTGCCTATGGCTTGTACGTGGCTTGTACCTACTTATGACTCTTATGAGCTTGCATAGGATTACTATTTTTGTTTTCTTTTCTGTTGTTTGTCAAAACCTCTGTGCATTGGAATCTTTTTAGTGGAAAAACATGATCAAACTTCGTTGCTCATTGAAACAAGATTTTAGAAGAGACAAAAATTACAATTACGACGCCATAAACTTATACTTAGCCCAATTTACATAGAATAAGTTTCTTCAAATTATGAACCCTTTAAATACCATGTCATGTTACAGAAAACCCTTTAATACAAAATAGTCACGACAACTAGTATTTAATTTATTAAATAGTCACGTCTATTTACAAACGTGAGTATTATTTCTTTGCGTGAGCGAGGCAGTGCAACTCACGCCGCGCCTCCCGCTCCGCCACCGCACCGCCACACGCTCCATTTTGACCCGTCTTCAGTGTCGCGGAGCCTTCATTTGCCACTTTCATAAGGATACTTATTTGTCAATTTTCGTCGTCAAAAGTCCGTCGTCTGTGAAAGGATCGTAATTTAATGATTCCACAGATAGAGTCCAGAATTTATCAGACATGGAGTTATCTTGGCATTGCTTCGACGGCTGCTTCGGTGCACAATCACTGGAAGAAATGATAACTAATATTATAAATGGGAAAGCATGATTTTAACATACAGATAAGTAGTTGGAGACCCGGAGAGCAGTGCCGGATTAACCACGTAGCAAGAGTAGCAATTGCTACGGGCCTCGCGCGAAAGGGGCCCCTGCATATTTAAACCCACTCATCTCTGCCTGAGCGTAATATTTTGAGTGAAACTTATTAAGATGTGGTATATTGAAGTTACTTGATGTCACAAAAACGTGAAACGTTACAACTTTTCCTACCAACTTTTTAGGGTTCCGCACCTCAAAAGGAAAAAAACGGAACCCTTATAGGATCACTTTGTTGTCCGTCTGTCCGTCTGTCTGTCTGTCTGTCTGTCAAGGCCCTGTTTACTCAAGAACGCGTAAAGGTATCAAGCTGAAATTTATACTAAATATATACTTGGGTCTACGGTTTCTTCCGGTTGTAAAAAAATTAAAGTTGTAAGTCAACGCAATCAAAAGATATGAACGTTTATGTCGCATATTTTGCGATTTCACAGGGGAATCAAAACCTATAGGGTACTTCCCGTTGACCTAGAATCATCAATTTTGGCAAGAGGCAAGGTCTTACAGCACATATAAAGGAATAAATCTGAAAGTTGTTAATTTGAAGTTATATCATGTAAAAAATATTGTTTTACAATTAAAAACTTACATTTTGTAGTTGTTATGTATGGAAGAACCTTATTGTCAACTACAAAGTTAAGTTTGTCTTTCAATATTTCAACTTCAGTTAGTATTTTTTTTGGACTCTCGTCTAACGGAACCCGCAGTGCACGAGTCCTACTCGTACTTGGCCGGTTTTTTTTACCACTTTATATTTAAGAAACCATAGTAGGTCAAGGGCTCTTTGAAATAATTTGCTACGGGCCCCGCGATTGCTTAATCCGGTACTGCCGGAGAGTGACATAAGGTTCGTTTATTATCACGGAAAAATCTACGGTTCCTGAGGGAAAGCCCACGCGGGTGAAACCGCGGGGCATAACTAGTTTTAAATAAAAATATTTTTGTTACTCGTATGACCACTAATGCATTGTTCACATTACATACGCACCGGTACGCATACCTACCACGCAAAAACAGTTCTGTTTTTTACATTCTCGACCAAATCTCAATGGTTCTAGCTAGCTTTAGTAAAATCTTAAAAGCAAACGCGAAATTGGCAAAGTATGTAATTTAAAGTATAATACTCCTCAAAATACCAAACGGGGATCAAAACACAACAAAGGCGCATAAAATAAGAGAACTCATCAACCTGCGTCAAACGTAAAAAGTATGTAATCAATCTTTCGTCCAATTCGTGATATTCGTTTATATCACGAATTTGGTCATCTAGTTCTAGATAAATGTTAAATATTTCTGAGTCATGCACCTGTAATAAAGTCCAGTTTCCTCAGCGCATTTCTCGTCAACCGCACAGTAGATGGTAGTTTGAGCGCCGCAGATGGGCGACTTGAGGAACAGCCCGAGGATGTTGTTAAATACCCACGAGGCACCGAACCACACCGTCTTGTCGAAATGGCGGCTGATGTCTGTCCTTATCACACCAGGGTGCACGCTGTAAGTCGTTACACCTTGAATGTTGTGCTCCTGGAATTTGTAGAAGCGAAAGTTAATTTATCAGTCTCCCATGCTCAGTGTGCTCGATTTTCTGTAGGTATGTGGGGAATGTTTTGAACAGCATACAATGGCACTGCAGCCAAGTATTGGTTTCTGTTCTGCTCTCCACATATATCAGAATACAGACACATTTCCGTAACATGGGACGGCACACACGTATAAATATAGTGATACCCAGGCGCGTCTGTTCTCCGCCAAAAAGACGCTGTTCCAACTGATTCCTACTTTCCGGGATGTATCCATTCCGGTAACTGACCAAAACTAACAACGAACTAATAACTAGGTATAGTTCGCTGGTGGGAGACCTGGACCTGGAGGTTATAGGCCTGATTCACTGGCTCAAGATAGAAGTGGAAGAAAGGTAGAGAAGTCTTTGCCCAGCAGTGGGACAGTAATGGAAAAGAAAAAGTTCAAGGTAAACATAGATATTTCCAAGTCTACGCGCTTTTTCTTCGAAGTCTTCGAACATGTGTGTGTTACTTACCAACAGGCGAATTGGTGGTCAAACGCGAACTTATGCACGATAAAAAAAACTTCAGCTGTCAAACTCTTGACTCTGTCTATCTGTTGAAATAGTATGATAGGTATGATCAAAGATGTTATAAAACCTAATAGGGTTATAACGTCCTTAATGTTATTTATGATAAAATATAAATATCATTGGTTTGACTCGTTTTTGACAATATTTTTTTCGTTTCAATAGCTTACATTTATTTTAGAGTAAATAACACATCCTTATTTATGCCAACGTACATTTTGGATTGGTGTTATTCAGGGAGCTGTGTTTGGTCCTATATTATTAGTAATGAGCTAGAGAAATAATGTTGAAAAAAGGCCACACCTTTAATTTTCGAGCGAGTGCCTTTGTAAATAAAACGTTGGCGGCCTTGCTTCTGCAGTAAGCTGCGTACGGATCGTATGACGACCTTTCAAAATGGATGTCATCTAAAGGAAGGTCGTAACCTGAAAATTATTAACAGGAATGTTATAAAATTACGTCATTTGATTTATTTATCGCAAGAATTTACATTATTTGGTGCGTTATGAAGTCAGTTTATCTAAAATTCATTGAGATTCATAACTGCAATGTTATTCTTACGCTCGTGCAAATAAGAAGACACATTAACAATCCTTGACGGTGTGTTTCTGGCCAAGGTTGGCAACAGCAGCAGCGTCAGCATAGCATGCCCGAAGTGGTTGGATCCGATGTGAGTTTCAAAGCCATCCTCAGTCTTTCCTTGTGGGCACATCATTACTCCTGCATTGTTGACTAGAATATTCACACTTTCGCCTGCTTCGACCCTGGCAGCAAAATCCTTGACAGATTTCAAGCTACACAAATCTAGTTTCTCTATTAGTAGGATTCCTCTGTCTTGTAGCGTCTCTGTCCTCGTCTCTATTTCTGTTTTGGCCTTTTCTGCTTTAGTGAGGTCCCGACACGCCATTATTACTCTTGCACCTGGAATACAATCAACGCATCTGTAATACTACAGCCAGTGTAGAGCAGAGCAGTGTAGGTCTTGGCATAGCGTGACTTTCATTACGTTATTGAAAATTAGTTGAGGATCCCTCTCAAGCAGACTTTATCACACTAAACAACTTTTGGTCCATGCAGTGGTGGATTGACCAGCAGGCTGGCTGGCTGGCCTAGGGCGGCAGATTTGAGGTCAATACTTTTTTTAAATTTCTTACAGAAATTAAAAAGATTTATATACCTAAATACACAAACAATTCAACATATAATAATAGCTAGATCTTTTTTTTACAATTTGTGTAGACGCATTTCGCTTCGGCACGGGAACGTTCGCTGTGTCGGCCGAATTGACTGCACAAATAATCTAAAAACTGACACATCGATCCCCGGTTCACAATCATATATGTACTAATTACGGGGAAAAGGTAATGTAATTAGGACGATAGCGCACAAATTATATAGATACAATTGCTTTGACAAAAATTTAAAATAATATGGTTGTGAACAAGGGTATCGAATTGTAGAGGTCGGTACGAAATTTGAATAGCCTACTGGCGGCAAAACTGAGTTCATGACATTTTACGAAAATCAATATGTTTATACATTGACCAAAATAAAATGTTAAAGTCTGTCTTTTTTAGTTTCGTATAAATTTTTAAGAAATGCCTCGTAACCGCCCAAAGTTATTGCTCTTTCGAGTCTTAATATAAATTTTTAGTTTTTTTTATTGGAGAAAAAAGGAAGGAACGTGTTATTTAAAAGCATGGAACTAAAGTTGTTATGTATGATCTAGGCGCCAGATAGCAAGGGGCGCCAAAATGTCAAAAACGAAAAAATCTAACAAATAATAAAATGTTGATGGCTCCTCGGCGGGTGCCTCGGGAGGAGCTTACACCTTTTGAATTTATTACAGTTTTACATAAAGTTATAATCGTTATCTTTCGTCAGGTTATAGGTAAAGTTATAATCGTTATCGGTATTTATAAACGTCCAAATATATATTTTTAATATAACATATAGCATGGCAGGTTACAAGCTTCTATATCTAATAGGTATAGTTAAGAAATGCGGGGGACCAACTTTTCGCCGCTTTGACGGGCCATACTTTGCAATTAAATACATTTGATTAAAAAAAGTGATGCAAGAAACCTTAATTTTAAAAGAACTATTCAACGATATACATATACCCCCAATGAGGGGGAGCAGCTTAAAATAAAATTTCTTTACCAGTTCACATGTCACGTCATGTCACACAGCAGCCACCCCTAAAATGCAGGTTTTTAAAACTTTTATAATCGATATCTGGGGCCTTATGGCAGGCTCTTAACGCGGGCTCAAGTTAGCGCTGAAACAGCGCAGTTCGGAAAATCACGCGAGCGTGGGCCTTAATGCGCCGAGATACGGTTTGTGATCGAGCAGCTTTTCTCATCACTTATAACAGAAACGCTTAAAACAGGTAGCCGTAAGGCCCCTGTACTAAAACTGTAATAGTGCAAAGTTTCATGCATTTATCTAAGGTTCTACAGAATTAGAACAGATGAACAAACAAACGGACGCCGGACGGAAAGAAAGAACTTGTAAGGGTTCTCCACGGAACCCAAAAAATTACGGAAGTTTGTACTCACCTCTTGTGTAAAAATCTAGGGCCGTTTCCTTGCCGATGCCAGTGTTGCAGCCCGTCACTATCGCGGTACATCCTTCCAGTCTTCTCTTACTTGTACACCACCCACTTATGTAATCCATGATTCTTCAACACTACTCCGACGTAAGCGTCAGAGTATCATCAAAAAACACTCAAGAAATGTCCAATTAAATCGGGATTCGGGGTAAAACACTATGGCTTGTGACTGTTTTCAATTTCAGCGTTTTTACTTTGGATGCAATAAAGTATACCAACTTGTGCGTGAGGGCGGAGCGAGTAAAGTAACCTGACTAAATGGCTTCGTCATTCGATGTCAACAAAGCCGAGAGCTTATGTCGCAATCTCATTATGTGACATAACCGGCTGAGTCTGGGTGAGCGAAAAGCCTACACTTCTGCTCGATTTGAAGCAGTCTGAGGGCACCTAAATATTATGTGCTACTAACAAAATATTGGGGGTACTAGCAGCATCCTCGGTTTCACCCGCTTTCATACAGGATGCCTAATTTTTAGGGTTCCGTACCCAAAGGGCGTAAACGGAGCCAGCCCTATTACTGAGCCTTTGCTGACTGTCCTGTCCTACCTTTTAACAGCTGTATCTTTCTAACCGTAATATAGATAGCCAGTTAAAAGTTTCAACAAAGACAATGATAAAGTCAAAATGTAAAAACTAAAGGGATTCCCCATGCAGAAAAAAATAACGTTTTTAACTTAGAATAAGGTTTTTAACGTTTTTTTTTGTATTTGCAGAAGTGTAAAAAACGGTAAAACAAAATAAAAATAAATACGTAAATAAATATTCGCATAGGGACATTTTTGCACACACGGTCATCTGACCCCTTATCTTATCTGACTGATAAACATACATATATATATAGACTATATATATATTAAATACACCCAGATATAGAACAAACATAAATGTTTGTCCTAGGTGGGAATTGAACCCACGACCCCAAGCACAGAAGGCAGGCCAACGGTCTATCTAACACGTAGGTACAACGTACAAGCATCAAACTTGCGTTAAAATCAAACAAACACTCGCGCACTTTTAATATACCTACCTACCTACACATCTGCCTAAGAAACTGCTAGATTTAAAAATGCGCCAATGGCGCTTCTTAGACACATATAAATGCTAATGCGCTGACAACCTACATAAAAGGATCACAATACCACACAATACACCATACAAAACAATATCATTTTATTACACACCGAAGCTATAAATTGAAATTAAACTAAGGGGGCATCGTTGGGCGTCATTGATTACCTACGTGAGGTGGTTTTGGCGATTTTTGACCCTCCCTCCCTCTTTGGTGAGGTGTCGTGAGATTTGGCTCGACCCCATCCCTCAACCCCTAATCCCACGTGAGATTTTTTTAAATGCTTATTTTTTGTGTAAATTCTTTAATCTGTAATACGTTGTGTAGGATTTAGCCATATTTTAGTGGAGGCACATGTTTTACTTCACTGTTAAACCCACTGTTTTCTCGCAATTTTACAGTTTCTTGCGAAAAGAATATTGGTGATAATTGCCGCAGTTTGATCTGCCTCACTGTGAGAGTGGATGAGATTCGATTCGGCTCGACCCCCTCTTTCCCCTAAACACCTTACATAATTAATGCCCCCCCCCCCCCTAACATCAACGAAGTAATGTACAAGTTTACAATTGATAAGAGTGCAACCCGAGCATTTCCATAGTGAAGTCCCACAATCGTTCCACATTTTTCACGTTACGGCAAAACGAAGATGGAGGACACGGTGCGCAGTCGCTGAAACAAAACGACAACATGAAACCACATGAATCCGACCTTTGAATATACATTAGGTATACTCAAAGCCTTATACTACACACACATAATGAAAAAATACATAAACCTACTTTCAAAGAGGAGGTTCTCAAGTCGACTATTGATAGTGACGATAATTGATAGTGAATTAATAATAAATTATTATTAACCAATTCCATTGTTTTTATTTTTAATGAATGGGTAATACTTTGGTAATACCCAGTGGCGTAGCTATAAGAGGCGGTGCCGTACACCGGGGCCCTCAAACTTATGGGGCCCTCGGGCCCTGCCTAGCAAACCTCAAACTGAAATAGCGAAAATTTCTCCAACCTTTAGAAACCTTCACCTTCCTTCTGCGGTCAAAACTGCTCAGAGCACATATCCCATATTTTAGATACATTCGGGATAGTTCTAAGTATAACGTTTCACACTGATAGCTCCGACTATATTATATCCCTGCGTAGTTTAAAATATTTTTGGTATGCTAGTGCCTAGCATTAGTCAGCTTACCTATATGTGCTCTGTTCTTTGCACTCATATCATCATTCCTATCATGTTCCCACTTCTGGACACAGGCCTTCTCTCAGAGAGAGAGAGGATATGAGCCGTTATCCACCATGCTGGCCCAGTGCATGTTTGTGAATATCATATTATGTCTGTTAACTTTCTTTTATGGTTTTTGGACATAACGGTTTCCTCACGGTGTTTCCTTTCACCGTTTTTGAGCGATGGCATCGAAAACTGGACAGTACCTACTATAAGTCATTGGTGTAGGGCCGAGAATACGAACTGGGGCCTTACGGACAACTGCTATTGCGGCACCAAACTAACGTTAAATCCGCTTAGTTGGAAAATCACGCGAACGTGAACCTTAACGCGCCCAGATACAGTTTGCGATCGCGTGACTTTCCTGAGTGGATTTAACGTTAGTTTGGTGCCGCTATAGCAGTTGTCCGTAAGACCCCTGGGTACCGTTAGATTGTAAAGCGCACATGCTACTGCATCGCTACTGTTCACTCACTCTTTCTCTTACTTACTGTTCTCTTTACTGGCTACCATTAAATACTCACGAATAATACAAGCCTGATTGTCCAGAGCAGCTCTCATCGACGGCACAATAGATGGAGGTCTGCGCGCCGCACCGCACTGACTTCCACATCCACCGCAGAAGTCCCAGGCGGAAACACCAGCTTATGAATCGCGATAAATATCTGTCGATGTCAGTGTATACTATGCCTGGGTGCACGCTGTATGTTTTTACATTTTTTATGTTGCGTTCCTGAAGCAAAAACCGATAAAAATAAAGGTTTATTTGCATACAACATGAGAAATTTCATACAATTCCACAAATATATTTTTTAAGTCATATACCTATCACAGAATGTCGTCGGTCCATCTAGTGGGAGGCCTACCTACGCTGCGTCTTCCGGTTCGTGGTCTCCACTCAAGAACCTTTCTTCCCCATCGGTTATCGGTTCTCCGAGCGATGTGGCCTGCCCATTGCCACTTCAACTTGCAAATTTTAACAGCTATGTCGGTGACTTTGGTTCTTTGGCGAATATCCACGTTTCGGATTCTATCGCGCAAAGAAACTCCGAGCATAGCTCTCTCCATTGCCAGCTGTGTGACTCTGAGTTTTTCTAAAAGGCCAACAGTTAAGGACCACGTCTCAGTACCATATGTCATGTCTGTGGTATTAACTATCACTATTTTCGCAGTGCGTGTACGGCGTCCGAAGACCTTTTATATGATCGAAGGGAAAGGTGATTTTGTTCGCTTTTTCGCGGTTGGTTCTGCAGTAAAACTTGTTCATAACAAGGATCCCCCTTTCAGCTTAGTGCCATCGTTCCGTGTAACCTTATACAAAGCATCATGATTACCGAGCTTAGTTATACGTCTATCACAATGTCATAAAAACTTACTTCTAGTTTTCGTGCTAAAGCGCTGGAAAACAAGATGTTCGCAATTTTACTTCTTGAATATGCGTCCCAAGGTACGTAAGGAGTCTTCAAGTAGTTTATATCGTCGAAATCTATCTTGTGAACTGAAATAAAATAAACTTAGTTACTTTCTCAGTCATAATTTGAAGAACTATGTTCTTCGAAAATTGGAATATAAAATAATTGGTGAAGAATTTTTGTCTTATTAAAAATCTTGTAGATGTACGTATGGTATGTACCTACCTAGTACCGTGCGTAAAATATTGTCAATGTACGAAGAGGTTTGATGACGGTGTTCCACTAAAAAGAGGCACACAAAGATTATGAGAGGCTGGTCAGCGTTTTATTGAAATGTGAAAATTGCCCCAAAATATATGAATGTTTATTTTTACATGAAGATCTACACAATGTTTAAGAAATATACAAGCCTTGGTGGCAACTGATCATTTATGACCTCACGTACGTATGCTAGCGATAAGACCGCCTTTTGTGCCTCTGTTTAATGTATTCTTCTTTGTAATGTCTTCTCTGTGGTGTCAATAAAGTGTTGTAGTGGTTGTAGTTTAATAGTTGATTGAATCAGGAGCCTTACGGCTAGCTGTTTAAAGCAACCCAGTTTATGATGATAATGATGAAAAAAACGTTGCGCGGCCGCAAACCGTATCTGGGCGCGTTAAGGTCCACGTTCGCGTGATTTTCCGAACTGCGCTCTTTTAGAGACCGCGTAAGGAGTTGGCCGTAAGGCCCCAGGCGTTAATTTGCAGAAGTCCAACTTCAAAACTGTTTTTCTGACGAATCTCTAGTGCGAACGCAGAAGCGGACCTGGAAACGGAATTACGCTAGAGATTCTTCAGAAAAACAGTTATAGTAGTATGCTAGCCTCGGCTACGCCTCGCCACACATTTTTGTTCGTCCATATAATATACTAGCAGACCTGACAGACGTTGTCCTGTCTTAGAACTGTCAAACACGCAAAGTCAACATTACAAATCTTATTTTTTACACCTTGGGTTACATTATTGGAGTTTTAGTACGGATCCCTAATTTTTTTGAAAATATAATATAGCCTATGTTAACCGGAGATAGTGTAGCTTCCCAACAGTGAAATAATTTTTCATATCAGTTCAGTAGTTTCGGAGCCTATTCAATGCAAACAAACAAACAAACAATCAAATCTTTCCTCTTTATAATATTAGTATAGATAAAAGCTTATGTTGCCAGCCCTGCCGCTGCAGTAATATATAAATAAATTAATCCCTGTTTACCTTGGTAATACTTGGAATACACTTGGACCAATTTTGACGGGACTTTCATTGGCAGATAGCTGATGTTATAAGGAGCAACTTAGGCTACTTTTATCCCCGATATAACGCGGGTGAATCTCTGGATGCAGCTAGTGGACTATAAACTATAAAATAGATTAAACTTACAATAATGAATAGCAGAAGAAACAAAAATTATCCTCGAAGATTCACTCTCTATTAATCTCGGCAAAAGCAGCAGTGTCAGTAAAGCATGTCCCAAGTGGTTTGACCCAATATGCGTCTCGAATCCATCCTCAGTTCTGCTTTCGGGGCAGCACATCACTCCTGCGTTGTTTATCAAAATTTGTAGGCGTTTTTCGTTGGCTAAAACTCTTTTAGCAAACGCTCGAACTGATGCAAAACTGCACAAGTCGAGCTCCTCGGCGACTAACGTGCCACAACCGGTATCCAATGCCTGGTCTAGGATATCCCGTTTGGTTGCTTCAGCTTTAGTTAGGTTGCGGCATGCCATAATTACTCGCGCTCCTGGCAACAGAAAGATGTCTTGACAAAATGAGGTCGATAACCCAGCCTGAAACTCCAGGCAGAATCTAGCTAAAGGTCTGAAAGCCGCGCTGGGTGTGGCATACTTAGAAGTAGCCTACGAAATATAAGATTTGCAAGTTGAACTGTCAATGGGCAGGCCACATAGCTCGAAGAATCGAAAACCAATGGGGAAGAAAGGTTCTTGAGTGGATACCACGAACCGGAAGACGCAGCATAGGTATAAAGGCCGTAGATTGGCTGTAGGCCTCTCACTCCGACATCATGTGAGTTGCGGGCATCCAGTGGATACAGATGGCAGCCTGTCGATCAGTGTGGCGTTCTAAAAGTGAGGCCTACTATTCAGCAGTGAATGTCTTCTGGCTGATGATGAACCAAGAATATGAATATAATTCCTTTCCGTGCACGGTTGCCTGGAAGAGATCGCTTTAAGCGATAAGGCCGCCTGTTAAAAGCCTAGATAATATTATTGTTGTAATTTTTATGTTATCCTTGTTTTGTGGTATTTTAATAAAGAGTTTTGTATTGTATTGTATTGATGAACCAAGAATATGGCTGTTGAAGTTTAAACCAAAATGTAAGTATATGGCGTATTTTAAACCATTGATTTAAATGTTTTACTCTTACAACTGTAAACTGGTCTATCGCGGCCTGTACCTAAGCTATGAGTTACCTCTTGTAAAGAGGTCCGCGGTGGTCTCCCTGCCGATGCCTCCGTTAGCGCCGGTCACGACAACTGTGATGCCGTCCAGCCTGGATTGGCTCTCGCACCACCCACTAAAGTAGTCCATCCTACTGAAAGGCGAAGAGATTTTGTCTTAAAACAAACATACGAAATTATAGGTAGGTAAGGTCAACCACAACAAAATACAAAAAGTGAAAAAAGACATCACGTCCAGGCGCCATCACCCGTCACCCATCCAAATACTGACCGCGCTCTAAGTTAGTTAACATCACAGATTAACATGGTATTGAACAGACATTTGTCACTGACACACTTTGCCATTATTTATTACCTACTGTTATACTTGTTATTAGTGTGTACTATAATCATGCCAAGTTTGACGCTTGTACCTACATATTGCCGTTTTTTCATTAGACCAATTACAAAAACACGTTTGTTGTAGGGCCACTTTTAGTTTTTACTTTTTGACTTTATTATTATTTGTTAAGTTAGTACGCTGTAATTTACAAACGGCTGTCTTTCGAACCGTAATACGGTTCAAAAGACAGCCGTTAAAAGGTAGGACAGATCTCACATGCAGATAGCGTAGGCTCAGTTAACCCGTAGGTCCCGTTTTTACCCTTTGGATACGGAACCCTAAAAAGGAATAATAAACCCTAATAGGGGTCCAAAACTCCATAGAAGCCCCTTGTAAAGGCTCCACCACTTTATTGGTGCATGAGTTTGACTTTTTTTTTTTTTTTTATTAATGAAAAAATATTTATTACTGTATAAACATTCACAGATATTTTAACAGATAAATTATACTAATGTAAATTAAACATGCTTAAACAGAGATTTAGTGCCCTTGATAGTATTATCTAACGGTCCTCACACTAGGCACAGCCTGTATCGTGAGGACCTGGATACGATTACAAGTGCACAAGAGTTAGATCTCAGCTGACATAATTTTACAATTACTTTAAAAAAATAACAAATACATAGCTACTTAATAATAATAATTTGACGCTACTACAAAAACGAAATATATAAATATGGCTAGATAATTTTAACAACAGTAAGGTTTTATTAAACGGATTTTATAATGAAATAAAATAAAATTTAAGGAAATGTTGGGTAATCTAGTTACGAGTAGTCCCGTGTAGATGTTACTGTTTTATTAATATCAAACGTTCTGTGTCATCATAACTGTGTGTAGAAAGCCATTTTGTATCAATGGGTTTGACCGTGCATGATTAGCTCTGCTTGTCTGGCTTGTTTGACGCTATTGAACACTATATAAAATATTTAATACTAAATACACGACACTATTTAATATTACGACTGAAATACTCTGTATCCATAGTCGTGATTTTTTTTACGAAAAACAACAGGGCCCGTTCGCCATGGAGACACTTCTTTGTTTTTTTGAAGTTTGTTCCTCTATGTTTGCTGTTTAGTTGACAGCGTCGCTAGTGGAGAACAAAGTATGAAATTCACCAAGAAATAACTGTAGTTCCAATTTTGCCCACCTTAACAGCTTGTTAACACCAACTTAGCTTAACAGCTAAGTTGGTGGCACTGTACCACAGAAAAGAGAAGTAGAATTTTTTTTCTCTTCTGTGCACTGTACAATGTTCACATTGTACATTGAACTCGTTACTTATTGTCATGTTTTTGTAGATTTTTCAAAAAGCGCTGAATCAATGACGATAAAAAAAAATATGGGACCACCTATGAGATATGACCTACCAATCAAAAAAAGAATCATCAAAAACAATTCTCAATTGGCGGAGTAATCGCGTAAGGGACCGTCCATTAATCACGTGAGGCTTGAAAGGGGGGGGGAGGGGGTTTAGCAAAAATTACGAAATATCACAAGGGGGGTGTAGTAAGATATCACGTGTATTAATTTTTACGTCAAACGCGCGATTTCTAATCCGGAAAGCGGTGTCTGTGTGAAACCTTGCCAATCAAAAACAACCTGCTACCTTTCTATAGAAATTTTTGACATGGTCCTTGATTTCAGAATAAAATTAGATTATACTTTATACATGTATTTAAAGATAATATTTAAAAAATAAGATTCTTTGTAGGTACTAAAAAATACACGTGATTTTGGGTGGGGGGGGGGGGGGGGGGGGGGTTTAGTCTTAAACCTCACCATATATCACCAAGGGGGAGGGGGGTTAAAAAATGCAAGAAAAAACATCACGTGATTAATGGACGGCCCCTAACAAACAAACAAAAAAAACATACAGTCGAATTGACAACCTCCTCTTTTTGGAAGTCGGTTAAAAAGACATCTACGATAAGATATTTACACTATAGTTTATAGGCTACAGTCTCCAGTTTCTCTTACTTCACCTGACTTTACTTACCTACTTTAATCCACTAATGCAGAGAACACATCAATACAACTTCAAATATGAAAAAAGATTCTACATTTGCCAATCTTTATAATATAATAAATAGGTATACGAGATGCACACGAGCGTAGACTTAGATGTTTAAAGTGCCTATATATCTACACATAATTAATACCACACACACGCATACCAGTGGTATGCATGTATGTAGTATGATACCACATACATGCATACGCAACCACATTGTTACAAGGTCGACTCGGTTCATGCTTACAATACATGATTCTCATAAATTAGAAGGCTCTACTAAAACAAGTCACTTCAAGGTTACCATTCATGCAGCGATTACCTATATATACCAACATCTACATATTATGCCATACCTATTTTAACTTACTCATTTGGAAACATAAACTGATCTTAGTCGAACTTTCTAAAACTGCAGCGAATGGTAATTTTTCTTTGGGAGGTGGATATATTTATGTGCGTAATAGCATAGATAAATATATTAATAGGTAATATAAAATTGAGCCTCATAGGCATAACATAATATAGGTAATATAAAATTAAGTTTAATAGGCATAACATAATTATAAAGTTATATGATTATTTACGGGATATTTACCGTGGTAAGGTTGGGGAATGAGCTCCCGTGAACATGGTGCATGTAACTGCGCCTAAATATCGGCGCAGTAAAAATAAATCATATACTTAACTTTAGTGAAAACCGTGATAGTTGAAAACAGTGTTTTATAACATAATTATGTCTATGAAACTCAATTTTCGTCCCTTCTTGCGCCCGTAAATAGATAATTATGTTTTTTTTTACAGAATAATGTTTTATTATAATATCTGCTATATTAACAAATAATAATAAAAACTGCCATATTAAAAAAAGTAAGTGGTAGGTAAAGAGTTACAATACAAGAAATTGTGGTTTTTTTTCATCACCTTTTTTATGATATTTGTAAAAGTTGTTCATGATTGGTAGCCCTTTCGTATTAGTACACTCTTTCCGCGTAACCCAGTATAAAACATGCTCCCATGCGAAAAAGATTAAAAGGCCTCGTATAGAAAGATAGGTATATATTTATTTATTTATTTCTGTAAGGGATGCACAGTCGTGAAGGGGTCGTAGTCGAGTCGGACAGCCTTAAGAGAGACGTCCCACAGCTTGGCCGCCAGCTCCTCGTCCAAGGCCTTCGCTGACGGCGACGTCACGGCGCAGTCGCTGAAACAACCGTGCCAATAGTACAGGGCCCGATACTACTCAACCAATTATTTTCAAATTATAGTTGTTTAATCAATTGCTTCAAGATTTACTGTTTTTACACTTTTTTTGTACTACAAGTGCCAAAAGTGTAAATTTTGAGGCAATTCAATAACAATTTAAAAACATTATTGTCACTCATGACACATTTTTATACTTAAGTGTAAGTTTGAGGCAATTCAATAACAATTTAAAATTATTATTGTCACTCATGACACTTTAAATACTCAAGTATAATTTTTGAGGCAATTCAATAACAATTTAAAATCATTATTTCACTCATGAGACATTTTTATACTTAAGTGTAAGTTTGAGGCAATTCAATAACAATTTAAAAACATTATTGTCACTCATGACACTTTTTAATACTTAAGTATAATTTTTGAGGCAATTCAATAACAATTTAAAAACAATTGGTTCAGTAGAATCGGGGCCCTGGTTCAGATAACGATCGTAGCGGGCGGGCGTGGCGCCTAAGGAAGTGCTGGGGCCGTACCCATAATGGGATTGAAAAAAATCACGCGATCGTGAACCTTAATGCCCCAAAATACGGACTGCGGTCGCGCAACTTTTCTCATAATCTAACAGAAACAGGTAGCCGTAAGGCCTCTGGTGTCCACACACCAGGCGCGGAAACAGGGAAGGCAACTGGCACCCCCTCCCCTCCCTGACATTATCATGACCATCTTCATTTTCTTTATCATGTTAATGACTTATTAAAAGAATCGTTATTAACTCATTAAAAGAATCGTTATTAACTCATTGAAAGAATCGTTATTAACCCATTACTACTACTTATATGTAGATTACATCGATCGATCAATGCTTGTTTTAACGGCTGCGCCAACAAAAGAAATGTGGAACCAATTTACGTATTTAAAAAAATATGTATACCTATGTTTAAATTCAAAACCAGACCAGCTGGGTAGGTTTGTTAACTTTTTGCTATAAGTATGTTTTTTGTATGGAGAATATGAGGTTCACATTACTTTCGCTTGTTTTTTCTCCATATAAAAAAACAAGTAATTGCCGTAACTAGTCAAATACAAGTATTACATGTATAACAAATAAATGTTTATGTACTGTGGCTGAATAGGCAAATTGACTCTGATTATGACTTGATTTACGAAATTTAATAAAACTTAAGTCCTTCAATACTGACTCTCGTAAATGCACTAAACGTGTGAAGCCAAATTCTCCTCTTGAAGGAAGAAAAAAAACCAACCTGTAGTAGAGTCCAGTCTCGTTAGCGCATTTCTCGTCTAGAGCGCAGTAGAGCTGCGTCTGCGCGCCCAGCTCCGGGCTCTTCATGAAAGGCCGCACGAAGAAGCCGATGAGTGCGCGCGCGCCTCGAAACAGAGTCTCGTCCATGTGCCGGCCCAGCTCTGTGTTTATAACGCCAGGATGCAGGCAGTATGTGTTCACGCCTTCTATGTTGTGCTCCTACGGACACAGAATAAGGAATTGTTACATTCAAATACCTATTTATTAAATTATGTCTGCGATATCTTAATATACAGATTTCATAATTATGAAGGAAACCACAAAGGTACATTTTACATTACAGCTATACTTTTTGAAAAATATGAGAAATACCTCAAAAATAGAAGTAGCGAAACGCACGACTGTGTGGAAGCGCCCAAGCTTTACCTCATCATCTGTAGTAATAAGCGTTGCTTAAAAACGGTAAAACCTCGCCTTAACTAAACAAAATAAAAGCTAACGAACACTAAAAACCTAAACAACTTGGCCTATTATACAAAACAATTGGACTGCCCATAGACCGTTGAAACTCTAAAGACAATCTAAGTGCAGAAGGCAGGTTCACTACCAACTGGGCTACCGGGCCAGTCAAGAGAAGAACAGCAACAGAAGGTTTCTTACTTTCAGTTTCTTGGCCAGTTCCCTGGAAAATAGCACGTTGGCGAACTTGCTCTGACAGTAAGCGTCGCTGGCTTTGTAGGGAGTCTTCTTGAAGTTGTAGTCATCCAAGTGAAGGGTGCTCCCTGGAATTACATTTAGAATGGAAATGTCAACAGGTGTGTACTCTCCAAAAACTAATTTACGCGATTTAGTAATTAGCTAAAACAAACCAAGAACAAATTCGAAGAGTCATTACACTTGGAAACAAGGGTCTAATGATGGACAGAGGAATTCTTGGTTTTAATTTCGTTAAAACAAACCAAAGTAATCCAAACTCGAGGTGGTTATTAGCAGCCATTGAAAAGTTTTTTTGTTGTTGTATTGTCACCCGGATTAGATAGATTATACTCTCAAAGTATCAAATCTATACGAATGGGAATTATTTTTAGAATACCATTGCGAAAGTTTCAAGGTACTTGGCAATTTTTTTAATTGAAATGTATTATTTTGGCAGAAGAGACCGATATTTTTTTTCCTAGTTCTTTTAGGTCTCTTTCGTCATACTTTCTTGACTTTATTAAAAATAATCACTAATTGTGAATATATCAAAAAAGACAAATCCAAGTTTTGCTATTACAACTTTACAAACAAATAGGCGAGTTGGCGGTCAAACGCAGGCCTATTACATAATAATAAAAAATCAATTTAAAAAACCGACTTCATAATTAGTAAAATACGCAATTTCGTTTGGGTGACACTTAATATGTCATCCAATTAAAAGAAATTTTCCAGTTAATGATTTATATAAAAACCCAACCACAGAACAGATTTTGATGAAACTTCTATGGAATCAATCTGAGAGTATATTGTATATTGTAGTAGGTATAGTGACGCTCGGTATAACGTTTAATAAACAGAAGTTTGTCACCCACTAGCACTTGGCCATTACCTATTTATTATTTGTTGTTATACTTTAGAGTATGTACTATAATCATGCCAAGTTTGACACTTGTACGTATTACCGTATTTACATGAGAGCTAATTCAAAAAAATACGTTTGTTGTATGGGGGTACGTTTGTACCCCCTCGTTTTTACTGTTTGACTTTTTCATAATAGTTTTAGTTAATCCGCCGTAACATTACATATTCTGTGAAAATTTCAACTAGCTATCTATTACGGTTCGAAAGATACAGCCGTTGATAGGTAGGACAGACGGACAGACAGACAGACAGACATCATAGGCTTAGTAATAGGGTCCCGTTTTTACCCTTTGTGTACGGAACCCTAAAAAGGGAACCCCTCATTCTATTAAAGTCGGTTAAAAAGTAGGTATACTTATATATGTTCTAAGTACTAACTCAAATGTGCCCTAGAAGAGACGGTGACTATCCTGGCGGGCGCGCTCTCCTTGATGCGCGGTATGAGCATCAGCGTCAGCAGAAAGTGCCCGAGGTGGTTGGTCCCGAACTGCATTTCGAACCCGTCCGCTGTTTCCGAGTACGGACACATCATCACGCCTGCGTTGTTCACCAGGATGTTTACCTGAAGAAGCAGGTCATCTTTGTCACACAAGTAAATAGGTATTTACATTATAAAAACGTGTGGGGAACACGTTCGTGGCGGTAGTTATATCGTCTTTGCAGTAGTCAGAGGATCACACCCTCAAAGCAACTGGGGTATTACGGCTACCTCCTAACGGTGGCTCGAAACAGCGCTGTGCGGAAAATAACGCGAACGTGAACCTTAAAAGGCCCGCTTTATTCCCTTTCCATTGTGAACGTAGTCACACCTGTAAGTGGTTTTTGGAACAAGGTGAAAAACTATCTCCTTTCAATGTACTTATTTATAATCTAAATTTTATCGCCTGTATTTTACGCTTCGAACACTGCCGTGTCCGTGGTCACAATTAGATGACGGATTTCTATAGAAATGTTATGAAATTATTTCCAAGTACCTCCGCCAATGATTTGTTCTCTTTGTACCTATGTAGTCGCTCATGGTGTCTAGAGGTCACGCGTGTGTCTTACAGTACCTACTATTATTTTGATGACTGGACTGGATCCCAAATGATCCCAAGGAGAAAATCGACTCTTAACAGTTTCCTACACTTATAAATTAAAATGAAGATAAAAAACACGACATTTTTTAAAGAATGGCAAACAAGCATAAGTCCCGCCTGATGGTAAGCAGAAACTTGGAAAAATCTAATTCAAATTGGCCCAAAATGAATAACTTTCCGATTCCTTCTCCATTCCGTCGTGGATAAAAAGGATTAGGAGTTTGTCAATGTCTTCTTTTAGGTAGGTATGTGTGTTCAGTTTTTGTATTACCTGTGGTTCGGTGTCGAGGATCTTCTTGGCGAACTCTCGAACCGACTGTAAAGAGGACAGGTCGCATTTCTCCAGAATCAAGTTGCCTTTATCGCTGAGGGTTTCGCATTTCTTCTCTATTTCGACCTTCGCTGCTTCAGCTTTCTCCAAGCTACGACACGCCATTATGACTCTTGCTCCTGAAAAAAACCCCAGTGTTAACCCAGAGTATAAGCTACCTCCTCAGATCAAACAAACAAGGGAGACATGGCAAGGTGGTGTGGATGCGGCATCTGGGCTAAATCAGTCTTGAGGCCTTTATTCGGACTCACCCTGCAGACGGCCTTATAGCCTTTTTTGCATGTTCATTGTGGCGTCGCTACAAGTTTCTTAGAGTGCGTGAAAAATTGAGACATTTGGACACGAACGAAAATATTGTACTAAGTCAAATCTCCCTTGTTTCTCTAATCTGAGGCTACCTCCTACGGCAACCGTTACGGACTTGAGTCGACAATTATACACACCCACTCACACACATACTTTCGAATTTATAAAATTTTGTATGGTTCTAGGCCTACAGCCTACAATCTAGGCTATAGACGCAAGTATTAAATTTTGCTCTACATATTTTGCCAGGCGCAACTCGTGTTATTGTTTTGGAATCGCATAAGTAGTGTACTTAGATTAATTGATTTACTAACTACCTACTTAACAACCAACTAAGCCGAAAAGTTACCAAGTTCCATGCATCTACGTAAGTAGGACTGTTAAACACTATATTATAATAATTAAAACTTAACCTATAAGTAACTGCAATAACTCTAGTCCACTCATAGATATAAGGAATCAGTATTATTTATATAAAAAATTATGTACCTACCTAGTTACATTGTGATTGTTTTGTTTAGGTGCCTTTGTATTTAGGACGATGATTTTTTTGCTAAAATTGAATATTAATTGGTTTATGGTAAGTGACACGCAGACTTGCCTCGTTTATAAAAATCCAGTGCGGTTTCCTTTCCTATTCCAGTGTTGCATCCAGTGACGATGGCTGTCTTCCCGATTAACTTCGCGGTGCTATAGCACCGGCCGCTAAACAGTCGCATTTTGAGTTTACTGTCCTAAACGGATTTTTCTGTCTTTCTAAAACTCACTGTATCAAACTGTCAACTAAATATTACTATAATGTATTTCCACAATTTTATTCGTTTCGTTGATCAGTTTAAGCGAGATGCGCACAACATGAAAGACACGCTCGAAATGCTCGAATCGTGAACTTAGCCGGCAATGCTATAGTGCGATGAAACCGAAAGCTATTTTAACGGTATCGATACGCATAAGTAGGTATGCCTATCCGGTTGGGCCTCGGACTCGGACGTGTCTGACATAGAGACATAAGTATTAATTGATACCAACATGTTGGCACAGTGCCTCCATGGGAGCCACCATCGTATTTCCTTAACATAACTAGCAAAGACCTATTTGAAATTTTTAGTTCCCTAAATTAGTTAGTACTGAGAAGTTGGTCGCACTTTATCAACTGACTCGGCTCGGCTACAATGACTGCACTCTTGTTATCAGCGCGTCACAGTTAATGCTGTAGGTATCTTTATAATGTACTTTTCTCCAAAAAAAAATGCTATTATTTAAGGAACACACTTCGAGTATTTTTTTACTTGAAGGTCTATTTTAGGCCTTTTGATTGAATATCAATCCAACTTTTCGTACACGTTTTTCAAGTAGGTACATATGTAGATTTGTAGTGGTAAAAAACCAATAAATTATATTTTTTGAAACTTGGCCACCTGGATGTTTCACATCAGAAAGTATTTGGATTGGAGTAAAAGAGGATGAGATATTTTATTTATATTACACGGGAATTACTCACGTAAGATTAAGCCGGTCACTCCGACTATAGTTTCAACCGCATTAGGCAGTCTTTTTCAAGGTTTTATTATCGATTTCAGTGCACGATTCTCAAAAACGCACATAGTAGGGGAAAATGCACTGTGACGTCATCTTGTCAAGTTTAAATCGTCATAAACCTATAAGATTATTATTCAGCTTTCTACAATGATATATTTTGATATATATTTGCAGGTTTCAGAGCAAATAATATGCATAGAAATTTATTCTGGCCAAAATGAATGCAAGGTCTGTTTTAATATTCTACTTTGACTATATTTTTTCTGAAGGATTCTACGACCAGAATGAATTAAGGCTGTCAAAAATTTGTGAATAGGGCATTAAAAGAGAGGGCCTGAAGTCAGCAGCAGAAAAATATATTTAAAAACGAAAATTACCATTTTAATATTTAATGATCCTTTAAATCATATTGAAAATTACTCTGCAGCCAGTCCAGCCACTTGTTTGAAACATCTTTTTGTAAAGTTACTTCCTGGAAAACTTCACTCCTAGATTTTTCTTCAAATCCCAGCTTCTTGAACATATTGATGCTTATTTCATTTTCTAATGATATTTTGGCTTCATAACGTGCTAGTTTAATGTGTTGTATTCCATAGAGCAACATAAGTATTACAGCTTCCCAACCAAGCTTCTTTCCTCGAGCCCATTCCTCTGCTATCATTATTTCAATTTCTCCCACAGAAGATTCCTTATCTATTATAAATATGTTGGTGTCTCCAATCATTGATTCTAAAACAATTATTATTATTTTTATGTGGAAAATATAACATCAAAACTAGGTATATTGTGTTAGCACTCAACGAGTCCAAACTGAAAGTAAAATAAAACCATACTAACTGTTAAGGTAATCTGTGCATTCACTCTACAGTGTTGCAATGCAAGCTAAATTAGACATTGTCATAATGATCATAAAACTTAAATTAGTTTGTTGGAATTCCTTAAATGAATCTTATACCTAAGACTCAAGTCACTTTTTCATAAAGTTTGTACCAGACAAACTATGACCTCCTATCGGTTTAGTACCACTTTTCTGTTTAACCCAGTATAATATAGCTGTAAAAATACTGTACGGGATTAAATGAGTACCAAAAAGCATGAGCTCTATATTAAACAGTTAACAAACAAAAATGAAACTTAAAACTACTTAAAATAAATAGGTACACAAAAAAGAAAATACGGAGTTTGTTTTTATACCAACTTACCTATTTCATTACTACTTTCGTATTTATGCTTATCTAGTATAATAAAAGTGCATTCTGAAAAAGAACAACATGGTTATTTTCTTTAAGATTTTGGAGTATCATATAATTATATGGGAACACAATTTTTACCTAACGACGCAAAGCAAAAAGAGGGTTATAACAAAATACAAAAATTGTGTTAAACAAATTGAACAAAGATTTTTATACATGGGGTTAAGAGGAAAGGGTGCACTAAACTGAAAGGGGTCGGTTTATACGGTTTACTCAGCATTATGAACAACATTTACTATAGGGCCTACCCTAAAATCGCAAAAAAAATATCATCTGTTCCATAATTTTGTTGAGAGTGACTGAAATTTTCACATGGAACAGCTGATTATTTGGTTACACCAAATAGTAAAAGTTGTTCATAGTAATGAGTACAATGACCTCCCTTTGGCTTAGTACACCCATTCTGAATAACAAAACAATTTGGGCGGTGACCAATGTCAAATTATGCCCCGTTTCGGGAAATCATAAATGCTGAGCAGCCAGTTTTTTAAGCAAATTGGTTCTAAACGAAAACCAGTATAGTTTTTCATGTTAAACTTACTGTCTTCATCTTCGCTCCAAGACTTTTGCATTTCATACTCTTCCTCCAATGAGAGTGGTTCTGATGCTGTAAGCTTTTGTAGGTACTCCGACTTCATCCACTCATGATAACTAAAACAAACATTGAAAAAATATTGGTTTACCAGCATGATGTTATCACAATGTTTCTCACAAAAATTGTGAAATCATTATTTGAAGTATTTTTATTCCATAAAAAGTACACCTTAAAAAGAATCTCTAACTGTTAATATAATATGTTTATACCTATGTAACCTCCTAATAATAGGTAAACTAAGTACAAAACAGTACAAAATCCTTGCATTTGACGGTCTATCCATGAGACATTGCCAGAGTTGTAAGGCATCGTCACAAAAGCCATCAACTAAGAGTTGAAGTTGAATAGGTAAACTCAGCCAGCATGTTATGGAAAATTATGACTTCTATACAACTGATCTTTTAAGGCACTAAAACAAGTAAAACTAAAAACAATTTAAAACCTCCAATAAAAGAGCTGATAATCTTCAAAACGCAATCTTGATAAAGTCACCTTTAAAACAGTTTTTTTTTTAAATCAAATTCAGTTTAGCCATTTGGGAGCTACAATGCCACAGAAAGACACAGATACACGTCATGTTAAACTTAATCCACTCTTTTTTTTGCATTGAGGGTTAAAAAGTGACTTTTGAGATTCTTGGACATATCGGTTTCCTCACAATATTTTCCTTCATCGTTTTTGAGAGATGACATGGAAACTGCACATCATTCATTTAGGTATTAAAGAAATCATTGGTGCAAGGCCGAGGATCCTGGGTGCCATCAGATTGTTAAGCGCACATGCTAGGTCCCGCTCGGCCTCCATCCCTAAACCACTGCCTACGTTAGCATATTTGCGTCGCTTGTGCTGCTCTGCCGAATTGGCAGCCACACCAGCCTCAACTTGTGCCTCAGGAAGATGTGACGGCGCCAAATTGTCGACACAAGTTGTGTCCCATACAAAGTGCCCTGCTGGCCCAGCATATGAAATATCATATGTTAGTATAATCATAAATATGATCAATCCACTTTAACCTTTTATTTACAAACATGGATGATAGGGTCTAGTAAAACTATCATTTATGAAAAAAGTGTCTTGAGGTTCCCTATACTGGGTTATGCGGAAAGGGTGTAATAAGCCGAGAGGGATCCTTTGTACTCATCATTATGAACAACTTTTACCAATCCAGAAATCGTAAAAAAAATATCGTACGTTTAAGAAAGAATAAGTGATGAATTTTGGTACATTTTCGTTGGTTTCCAGCACGTTTCCAGGGTCGGTTTGATATTTCAAAGTGACTTACTAAAAATATCGGGTTGTAGGTTAGTTTTAACTAATAAGGTGAATTCTGTGACCTCCGCTTGCAAAGATTTACGTAGAGTATGAAATCTTTGTCCACTTGGTTATTTGTAGTTAAAACTACTGTAGAAATAAAAAGAAGGCGAGATAAAGAAGGCACCGCAGCATTTTCAACAGGTAAATAATTGGGTAACTTACTTTGGTACATGGTGACTTTTATAAGGCACTAATATTATGTTTTCACCAATAATTTTGGTACTACTGTTTAACTTCATTGCGAAACCTAATTTTATGTGCCTTTTATATATTTTTAATCTTTTTGTAATCGGTAATTAATTTCAACAAAAAAAAACATACAGTCACCATACAGTCGAATTGATGACCTCTTTTTTGAAGTCGGTTAAAAAGTAAACAAAAACCACAGATCTACTACCTATAGATTTTCAATGAGCGTGGCTAGCTCAGTGCCTCTCGCTTCAACAAGGTGTGTTGCCACATTAAAATGATTTGCTATAAGTTAGGGTAATTTACCTACTATGATGGGTAGTGAATCTTCAATGAGTACTTTGGAAACAATACTACCTTTTAAATATTTCTATTTTATACACTATCTGCTGCAACCCGCGGTGCTACCTGCAATTTTCTGGGAAGAAAAGTACGTTGTCTGTCCTCATGACACACCCTATCGTCCTGACAAAATTTGACTTAGCCCATGATCTAAGAAAACAAGGTCTAGCAATCTGGGAGTGGTCCCGCAATGACGTCACTGTCCAGTTGCCACTTTATTCAATCAGCTGTTACGTGGTGTATCGTCATCTCTCTCGAACCTGTTGTAAATTGACATCATGACATCATTGCGGGACGCCTACGTAAACATTTTTTCTCGAATTGCTATACCTGGCGGAGTATATTATTATACCATGACTTAGCCGTTTCCTCGTAAAAAAACAGACAGAAAATTACAAACTTACTTGCGTTTTTATTATAATTATTTGTTAGGATTAGAATATAGTACTAGAAAAAGGGTTGTAAAGTAACCATAGCATGATTTTTTTTGATTAATTAAAAATAATAAAAAAGTCAAAGAGTTAAAACGGAAGGGCAAAGGAAGGGCCCCCATGCAACAAACGTTAAACGTATTTTTGGATTTGTTCTAGTGTAAAAACGGTAATCCGTACAAGCGTCAAATTTAGCGGATTATAGTGAACATAAGTAAAACAACAAATAATAAACACTGGCCAAGTGCGAGTCAGTGACAAATTTCTGTTTACCACTAAGCTAAGCAACGTCAGGCGCGGTCGGTACTTGGATGGGTGACAGCCTGGGCGTGATGTTGTCTTTTTGCACAACTTTTTGTATTTTGTGATTGTAAAGAACTCTCAGCGCGCGAGCCCGACTCGCGCTTGGTCAGTTTAGTTTTTTCATGAATGGAATTATGTATAACATTCCAAATAATTAGATAAATAGACTCTTTAATGTTTACAGTACAAATTTCACGAACAGCGCGTAGCTTTTTGAATCGGTTCGCCGAAATCGCCTTTTGCATTTCCAGCTTCATAACTGTGGCCTCATTAATATATATTTAATATTAACATTCACCATATTCATATGGGCAAAAAGGGTCGGTATTTTGCACTTCTTGCAATGTGCCAGCTTTTTTCAGCAATGTGACAGGATCAGTTGGAAACCTGCAGAACGAATAATTTATGTTAGTTGCGGTGGGTAATTTCTTTCATAAACTGGCAACATACATAATTTATTTTCTAAGTGAATAATTTGATAAAATTCATAGAATTAGACCACAAATCGACCTAAAAACTGACTAATTATGAATAAAATATTTGCGAATTCATATCCTGAATTTATTTAGGTGATCGTCACAAGCTTTATATGTTTACTTACGTGTGAAATGATATTTCATCGTATTTTCGCTCACTGCGCTTCTTGCAGCCCAAAATGCTACAACCAACCATTGTAAAATATCTTTTACAATTATTTCTCAGAGGAAACACGCATTTATCACATTTAATCACCAAAAAAAGGCAATAAATATAATTCAGACCCGTTTTGTTTGTCACTGATTATTACAGATTTTGACACTTGAGGTACCAAAAACAGGTCACGCCGATAAGGACAACAAAATCTATTTATGTCCTTTTCGTACTTGTGCTGAGCCATATCAAGTTGTCTCTTTCACTAAAATATATTGCCGATCTGGTTGTGTATATCTGTGACAAAAACAAACAATTTTTTTTTTTATGTCGCTCATAGGATTTGGATTTTGGCCATGGACGTACATGGATTTGGCGCTAACGCTAACTCCGACGTCTCCGACCGACTATGTATTAGCATATTTTAAACGTTTATCGGGACTTATCACGTATTATTTAATTTAGGTAAAAACGATAAACGTTCAAATCGCGAAAGTTTAAAAATTACTAGTATTAGCATAGTAAAAATATTTTTACTATGGTATTAGTTACAATAGAGGATTAGTGGAGGAATTTTGATGTCGGCAGTTGTACAACTACCCTATTGCACAGATTAGGTAGTACATCTATTACGTGTGAGCGTTGATGCATAATAAAATAATGGTGGATTATTATTATTATTGTATTTGTGGAGGAGTTTTGGCGCCAACGTGAAAAAGACATGTCAGCTCGTTGTATTATTTTCATACTTATGTACTTTTGAGAGATTGTGAATTATTATTATTATTATTATTTTTATGGCTTCCGCCCACCTTTAGGGCACCTTGGCCAACGTCACGTTAACAAAAAACGAACGCGATTTAAAATAAAAATAAATATGACCAGCAATCCTTAAACAAAAATAAAGAAGTAATACAATACATATAAATTATGTGAATTATTATTACTAAATGTAGCTTGATTGGTTTGATACATGTCAAAAACCTCGAATAGTGCTGGGACAATTTGGATTATCAAATCAAGAATAACGTCTGTGTTTATCCACTGGAAGTGTTTAGCATGAATAATATTTTCAAAAATCGTGTAATTACCTCAACTTACTTCAACCAAATATGTTTGAGTTATTATGGATTAAAAGCAAACCCATCTATATTTGTGTTGTAGTTACTAGTATAATGAGACTTTAGGATAATGAAATAAAACAGAAGAAGCAAGTACAAAATTATGTATATATATTATATTTTTTAATCTAATGGTGTACATCCCAAATCAGTATCATCATCATCATCATCATCTGTGTCAGAGTCACTTGAACAATCCTGCAGATTAATAATAAATTCTTGATCACATAAATAATCGAAGTGAACATCGTGCTCCCAATCTGATTTTTTTTTACTATTTAAATCAACACAGTAAAATAAAAGAATCGATTTTACGTTTATCGATCTACCACGTCCCTAAAATTTTATTCAAGTTGAGAAGTTGACGTAACTTTGTTAAGAGCGAATGGAAAAATATGGTTATTTTTTGTGATAATCCACGCTAATCCGTTTTAAAGTTCAAATATACTTTTACTGTTTATATGTACAGCACTCATATAGTAGTAGTGTTCATAGTAGTTTTACATGCAGAAAACCAGTGATCTTTGTGTTACAAATATATGTAATTTGCCAGACGTTATTACAAAGACATGCCTTGTGATGCCGTGATCTGTCATATCAATCAAGCTACATTTATAGGACTATAGTTATAGTAAGTTTTCATGGACGTGTTCGAGTGTTAAATAAGTGATATAGAGAGCCGAAACGTGTCTTTTCGTGTTGTTTCCAAAACTCCATAGAATCCTCTCGTAAAGCTTCCACCACTTTACTGGGGCATGAGTTTGACATGACCATGACTTACTTCGCTTGACTGACTGGACTATGACTTGTTTGACGCTATTTATGACTGTGTAAACTTGTTTAATATTACAGACCAAAGGACTTTGTATCCATTGTCATGAAAAAAATTCACCAATAAAAAAGTGTTAGTTTGGTTATCTCTTATCTCACAGATCTACTACCTATAGATTTTCAATGAGCGTGGCTAGCTCAGTGCCTCTCGCTCATCATCGTATTTTCGCTCACTGCGCTTCTTGCAGCCCAAAATGCTACAACCAACCATTGTAAAATATCTTTTACAATTATTTCTCAGAGGAAACACGCATTTATCACATTAAATCACCAAAAAAAGGCAATAAATATAATTCAGACCCGTTTTGTTTGTCACTGATTATTACAGATTTTGACACTTGAGGTACCAAAAACAGGTCACGCCGATAAGGACAACAAATTCTATTTATGTCCTTTTCGTACTTGTGCTGAGCCATATCAAGTTGTCTCTTTCACTAAAATATATTGCCGATCTGGTTGTGTATATCTGTGTCTTATCTGGATAATTATCTGTCGGAAAAAGAGAATACTATTGGGACTAGAAATTAGAATAGAATGGTCCAAACGCCTCTGTAGCTGAGTGTAGCTAGACAAAAAACCAAAAACCCAAAAAAAAAAAAAAAACATGTCGGACTGTTTATTTATCTAATCTTAAGTTTTTTTTATGATTGTTACAATAAATACGATTAGATTTGTTTCTCTCGATTGACCTATCTGTATTACACACGTTCTTGAAAAACTACAGCTACGGTATATTTTGTTTACTTTGAAATATTAAGTGTTAAGCCTTGACAATGTGATGGTAAACCTTCGACAAAAGGAAATTTACTTTCCTTTTGTCGAAGTGGTAAACCAAATACTTTTAGTGAATCATTATCTGATATTTTTTTACAGGAACTTGGAGGTAGAAGATGAATCAATACCAGACAGAAAAGCGGCTATGTTGGTGCTACGGTCTGATATCTGTACTCCTGGGTGTGTCGGTGATATGCATCGCTATAGCATATAACCACTGGAAATCAACACTGAATGTGTGCCCTGGCGGATACCTGGAGAACACCAACTGCGGATGCATATTCTTTGGAATCAGTACATTCCAATACTTCAATGGAGGCCATAGCTCCTACTGCCTATATGCAGTGTTTGCGCCGTTGCCCATATTAGGGTATGCAATCATAATGACCCTGTTTCACATGTACAGAGTTTGTATCAATAATATTGGCAAATATGAGGATGAGAAGACTACTGCAATGGAAGAAATGTGAGTTATATTATGTGTTATATTTCATGAGCATTGGTTCCCAATTATTTTTTATGCATAAAACCCTTGAAGAAAGTACAAACTGCTAGTCTGTGGAATGTGCTGCCTGAATGGGCGTTCCCCAATAGCTACAATCTGAGTGTCATCAAATCACGAGTGAATCGGTTTCTTCTAGGCAAGCATGCTTCATCATAGACCTCATCATCACTTAACATTGAGTTAGCAGTCAAAGGCAAGCCAAAAATAGAGTAAAATTAAAAAAAAAAATATCAAACACGTTCACCAACCCCTTCGAACCGGAATGTTCAGTCCAGTTAAGTATTTAGTTTAAGGTTGCATTCCAAAAATAAATTTCAGCCGATGAGAATTACTTTCACATTTGCTGCTTTTACACTAGAGCAATGACAAAAAATAGGTTATAAAAAGCCACCCACCCACACCGATGTTGCCCAGCACCAATAAAAAGCAGGTGCTATTTCTCATCCTATAGATTTGTTCTCCTATTTACAAGTTGTTCATCTCAATAGCCCAGGGCCCCGATTCTACTAAAGAAATTGTTTTTAAATTGTAATTGTTGCGATTTTAATTGTTAAATAACTGCTTCAAAATTGTCAGTTTAAAATATTTTTTATACTAGAAAAATACAACCACCTAATATTATAACTTAGCATAAAAAAAAACTGTCAATTTTGAGGCAAATATTTAAAAATTTAAATCAGAACAATTACAATTTAAAGACAATTTGTTTAGTAGAATCGGGGGCAGTATAGTTATATCCCCATAGCATCAAATAGTCAATTTAACAAACATCATCCAAATCAACATAGTGTAATTTATTTTTATACACAAAAAGACTTAGACCCCACTTTGACCCCATTGATGCCGTGTAAGTGGTCCAGCTAGACCTGTAATAGATAATAAAATAATTTATTCAGGCATAGTAAATCCCACTCGCACTTGGCCTGTTTTTATTTGAAGTCTGTTGATAACAATAAATAATTATTATTTTCAGTGAAGGAGAATCAATAGTGGTGACGACCAGAACTCGAATGTCCAAACAGAATGACGGAGTGATATACTGCTGGATCCCAACATCCTGTATCGCAGCTCTGTTCTGCATCTACAACATCGTGCATGCAGCTATCATCACCAGCGGGTACTTCAAGACATGCACGCAGTACCGGGGATACTTAGTCAGGGTAATCATTGTTTTATTTAAGTTTAAAAACCATTCTTCTACAACAGTAGACGCACAGATGAGGGGTCACCCTCTTATGTGGAAATTCCATTCAGTCGCATTCCAATACACTCTTTGGCTCAGAACAAATTCTAATTTATTCATTTTATATTAGTGGTATATCAATAAATACTGTCGGCATTCATTGATGTCGGCCCCTACCACCAAACTAAGCGCTTACCCGTATCTTGGTGGATAGTTCCTTCCAAGTTGACTTCAGTCAGAATAAAAAGTATAAAAAAAACCGGACAAGTACGAGTAGGACTCGTGCTCTGAGGGTTCCGTTGGACAGAAAATTCAGAGCACGAGTCCAAAAAAAACAAACTAACTGAAGTTGAAATATTGAAAGACAAACTTAAGTTTGTAGTTGACAATAAGGTTCTTCCATACATTCCAACTACAAACTGTAAGTTTGTAATAGCAAAATGATAATTTTTAATGATATAACATCAAATTTATAACTTTCGGATTTATTCCTATATATGTGCTCTGAGACCTTGCTTCTTGCCAAATTTCATGATTCTATGTTAACGGGAAGTACCCTATAGGTTTTGATTCCCCTGTGAAATCGCAAAATATGCGACATAAACGTTCATATCTTTTGATTGCGTTGACTTACAACTTTTATTTTTTTACAGCCGAAAGAAACCATAGACCTAAGTATTTAATATAAATTTCAACTTGATACCTTTACGCATTCTTGAGAAAAAGGGTCTTGACAGACGGACAGACAGACGGACAATGAAGTGATCCTATATGGGTTCCGTTTTTTCCTATTGAGGTACGGAACCCTAAAAAGATATAATTTCATTCTATTCCATTCAGCTGTTACAGAGTTGAGTGTGGACAAACACACACACTTACATACAAACTTGCATACATTAGTATGCTCACAGTGACTCCTAAAGATGCATCAAGCATAACAATTAATTAGTAATTTTTAAACTTTCGCGATTTGAACACATGTTTTTTACCTAAATTAAATAATCTATACTAAAGATTTGATTGTTTGTTTGTTTGTTTGTTTGTTTGCATTGAATAGGCTCCGAAACTACTGAACCGATTTGAAAAATTCTTTCACTGTTGGGAAGCTACACTATCCCCGGGTAACATAGGCTATATTATATTTTTTTTTTTTTAAATAGAGATCCTTACTAAAACTCCAATAATGTAACCCAAGGTGTAAAAAAATAAGATTTACAATTTTGACTTTGCGTGTTTGACATTTCTAAGACAGGACAACGTCTGTCTTGTCAGCTAGTACGTGATAAGTCCCGATAATCATTTAAAACAATTAATTAATCCCAATAGTATCGGTAGTATCCATGCCGCTATTCTTATTTTTATTGATATTGCAGGAACTGCATGCAGCGGGGGACCAAGCCACCGCCATTCACTTCAGGCTGGGGTGTCAAGCAATTTTCGACTTTATGGACTACATACAGAAGGACGCGCCTAACAGCCGCCGCGGAGACTTCATCAATACTGGGGTGGCTTTGCAAATGGCGCTTGCAACGACGTGGCTAGCAGTTGCCATGTGGGTAGCTGTCAGTGTGTACACTGCGCTTAGAGCATACAGAGAGAAGGGCGTCTTGACTTGCTGCGGTAATTAGAAGATTGAGTTTGAAGAACAGCCGAGATAGCCGGCAGTGTTAATCTGACCAGTGGGCTTATTATGGATGTCCGTTTGTGATTCGGATTATGATCCCGATTGCGTGCCATCTTGCTCGTGCGTGTATTGCGAGTAGGCTTACAATACTCTGGAAAGTTCGGAGTGCATGGAAATTCCAAAACGTCCGGAATTTTGGAAATTTAATGAAAAAGACCGCCACTCGAGTTTATTATGCCGCGATATAATTATGAACTTTGAAGGAAATATCCGGAAATTTCTTTAAGCGTCTCCTGGTTTTTCCCAGGAGTTTTTTTTTGTCTTCATCTGGCAACTCTAGGTGCGAGTAAACAGAATATGGACAGCATGGCATGCAATCACGATCACAATTAAACTTCTGTAATAAGCCCGCTGGGCACCTATCACAATCTCTTACACCCAACAGCAACTGGAGAGTCCAAGCGTTAGGGGAGTTCAAGCGTCCATAGAAAGTCAACTCAAAGATTTCCTTGTTTTCTGTAGCTTCAAAATTGTCCGCCACATCTCGACTGTTCTAAAATCAAGTAAATTAGTACAATTTTGAACTTATTGTAAATTCAAGAGTTTACTTTTCCACGGTCGCTTGTACAACAGGACGCCAGCTCCGCATCGATTCTCCAGTTGGATTTGAGCTCAAAGCTCAAACCGCATTTAGGCGGCGCATCGCTGCGAAATATTCTCCTAGACAAGGGGTTCCCAAAGTCTTTCGTCACGCCTCCCTACTGCCCAAATTAAACATACATCAAATGATTAATTAAAAATTATAAATAAAAAATTTGGCACAATCAATGATAACGGACGAAAATGCTCTTTCGCACAAATAAGTACCTACTTTAAAAGGGTAAATACAGTTTCAATGTTTCGGGTAGTCTAGGACTAGAGGCAACTCGGTCGCGCCGCGCCGCTATAGTGCCGATAGCGTCATACAAATTCACAGAAATCATATTTTGTTTGTAATATTTTGTAGCGCAGCGTCACGCACCGTATAAATGCGGGTTGACCCTAAAAAACTTTTTAAGTGTTACCTGTTTTGTCTCGCTTTATCTACAGCAGAGAGAGAGAGAGAAAGAGAAAGTTAATTGTAGGATTAAATAAGAATGCTTATGGTAGACATAGGAAAAAGTTTAAAAAGTAACTGTGTAGGTAGCGCTGCCTCTTGGTTTGAATTGACCCTAAAATGTACTAGTTATATGCACAATTTTTTAACTTACGAAATTTATTAGAATAATAATTATATGCCTTATATATTACATTTAGTGATAGCAAAGATTATATAGTGATAGTGACATGGTAAATAAATAATGAATCAAAAATGTTCTAGAAGTCAAGGAAAAGTTGTGACGCGACCTCATTACATTTAAACAACTTTAATTGTGTTGTGAACATTACATTTAGTAATGTTTATTACTAATAAGAAGAAGAAGAATGTTTATTAATTTACTAGACCAAGTATCTTAGTATTTTTTATTGCAATTAAGAATCTAAAATCCGGGCGACGACGCTTTGGAATTGGGGCCACTAAAGTTACTCTTACAAAACATTCTTGCTTACCTTGGAGCAAGCATGTTGCAATTTAGGTGGGTTTTTTGTTTTTTATATAGATATTTAATGTGATAACAACGAACAACCACAATATTAACAATAGGGTAGTGGCACCAGTTTCTAAACCCTCAATTTCTGAACGTTCAAAGTGAAAATAAATAAATCCCCACAAATTTTCCTCTCGGCTGCATTGAAGTATCGCCAGTGACGGCAGCCGCAGGCAGGTTGTTAGTTAAGTGATTCGAAAGCACCTCTATGCCTTTATATTTTAGCATGTTGTCATTACATCAAAGCAAACAACTTATGTGCACGACTTTACGAAATTCGCGGGAAAAATCAGCGGTTTCATTAAAAAAAAAAAAAAAAACTCCCGACAAAATGTATAAACAGCAGATTTTTTTTTCCGTTAGTTTTAGTTTGATGAGTCGTAGGACAAAAGTTGTTTGTTTTAATGTATTGAAGCCCCAATATTTACTATTTAAAGCGGCCAAATGTTGAAAACATAAAAAGAAAAATCATAATCATAAAATATAATAAATAGCAAGCGTCGATTTCATGAAATATCTAAGCAATAGTACAGAAGATTCACTCCGCAAAATCATTTATATAAGTAGCGACTCTTGCTACTACACAATAAAATGCAATTCAGGACGTGCGAGCGCTAACTACTCACAGCTAGGTGTATTACCCTAGAAGTTGCCTCTCTGTCTATCGCGTAACTCTTTTCGCGTTATCCCTGTCTAACGCGTGGCAGATTCGACAAGTCGGCTACTTGTAGCTTTATACCTAAAGTGCCGAGTGCGCCAGGCTTGGTAATAGTTACTCAAAAGTTGACAAAAACTATACATTCATCTATTGGTGCTTCTACCAGAGATATTTTCAGCCATAAGACTAGATTAAGACTGAGCTTTAATTTTCTAGTAGTCAAGACAAGTTTGCAATTCCACCGAATACTGTATTCCAATGTGTTTTATTAGTTTTTACTAAGTAGATGTAAGAAAAAACTTAACTGTTTCGTCCTTGTGCCGTCCATTTTCTTGTTTAGGTTTAATAATAAGTTATATAAACTTTTTTGCTATAGTATATACATATACTTAATAATATGTATTCTTCATTGTCAATTATTAAAACATAACATTATAAAATGAAATATACCTATAAAATAATTTTAAAGCTTTTATTTTCTACCTACAATGGTACGGAGGTTGCGTTTAGGGTAAAAAGTTATACGTATTATTATTTTGTCAAAGTGAGTGAGTTTGTATGTTTGTTACCAGTTTTTTCCAAAACGGCTGGACCTGAATAACAATTCAGGATGAGGGTGATGTCCTGCTTGGGGTGTACTTACCCCTACCAGACCAGCATGCACCCGAACCAACACAGCTCCTTGAAATTTTAGTGCGAGACTCCGCTGGCACAATTACTTCAGTGACAGATGGAAGTGATGAATAATGATGAAAAGCATTCTAATTGTCGTGATGTGGATGATGATGTCTCATGCAACCCGGTAGCGATTCTAGTTTCTAATGTGGCTTCACAAAAATCTTTTAACGGGCTTTGAAGAAGAACCAAAATTCACATAAAATAATGTATAATTTAATTAATAACCACAGTACAAAACAACAAGTAGAGTAACTTTCAGGTGCCAGGTAACAATAAAATGTCATTTTATTTTAAGATCATTGCAAGTGGAGTAACAATCATAACACACTACACTAACTCAACTTAGGTACATGACAAATGCGTCGGACATGTGAAGATCATATAGTGTTAACACACGTATGGATTTGGTTGACGGACCGCCGTCCAACCAACGGGTGAGAAAGAGTGAGAATATCATATTCCCCTCTCTTTCTCTCCCGTTGGTCAGACGGCGGTTGAGGTCAACCAAAGCCATACGTGTGTTAACACTATTAGTTTGAAGTTCACATTTCAATGCTTTGTTATTAGTTAACTGTTATCGCTGTGTTGGTTATATACCCTCCGGTCAACTTTGTCTACTACAGAGACCTGTTCACTATAAAAGACAGAATCAAATGGATTTTTATTGGTGAAATTCACTATTTTGTCGTACCTTATCCAAAATCAGTTAATGCGAACCAAAATTTCACTTATTGTATGGCATGTTTTTTCAAACCATTTTCAAGTAGTTATTCTATTCTAGTTTCCAGCCTGTATAGTTATTTTTCTTGACTACATACAGATGCAATTACATTAAAAACTACCAATTAATAATCTCATAACAATTTTAGTCTAACACATTAAGCTGCTTAAACACCAACATCGAATAAACTTCAACATTACATTTACAAAACTATATTAATATAAAAATATCACTGTTTATATCCCCGAGTACGTCAAACCATTTTGAACACAAACATCCGGTATTCTATTCACCAAAGCTTTTGTTCACCCAGGTGCAGAATTTTCAATTGGGTTTTCCAAGAAAAGAACAGGAATGATTTTGATTTTTCTTTGAAATATGAAAAATAATTGAAATAATGAACGTCATAGTGTTAACACACGGATTTGGTTGACGGACCGCCGTCCAACCAACGGGAGAGAAAGAGTGAGAATATCATATTTCCCTCTCTTTCTCTCCCGCTGTTCAGACGGCGGTTGAGGTCAACCAAATCCATGTTTCATCCTTTGCTTTGTGGACAGACACCGGCCCTTAGGTTTTGACAAACTGGAAGCAACAACGGAGCAATGCGTCTTGAGATGCGCTGCTTGCGCTTGCTTTGCTTGCAGTGGTCTGGTCCGTATTATACCATTATGAATTCAATAAGAATTCGTAACCAAGTTTTAAAAGTTGAGACGCTGTGACGCTGCACGTAGCAGCGCCCAACTGATTAAGAGAAACAAGTCTGCGAGCGCCCGCCGCCCGCTGCACCCGTGCGAGTTTTAGAAGGACGGACAGTCGCGAACTGCCGCACTTACGTCGTCTACGCATGCGCTTCTAGTGTGTACTATTCACAATATTACATGTTTTATCTCACAAGCTCGGATTCTTTCTTTATCGTTTAAAATATGCGCGCAAAAGTCGTTTTTATCCGCTAGTGCGGAAAGTAAATTCGAAGTTCAAACGTGACGAACTATTATCTAACCTTCACATTTTCAGTATACATTAAAACATTCCAACCTCTTTGAATAGCACCTCTAATAGGATAAATAGTTTTATTCAAGAAGGTTCCTATCCTAACATAAAAACAATACAATATTTTTCTTCCTTGGGAGATGAAAATGTGTGTGTTCCACTGTCTAATTTATTTGAGTCTTGTGCCGATTGAATCCGTCGTTAAGCTCAACCAGGCACTCGCACCAAATAACTACTTCGAAGCCTACCTACCTACTACAATAAAATATATATTTTTACCGACTTCAAAAAGGAGGAGGTTATCAATTCGACTAAATGTTTTTTTTGTATGTTTGTTACGCGATAATGAACTCCGCCAATTTAGAATAGTTTTTTGTATTATAAATTGCTCAGAACCATTTAAGTTGCGTTGCATCTCGCCTGTTTAGTCTTACAAACTGCTTAAAAAGCATTTAATAACTACATACAAAATTAAATGTTCTCACTTCTGCCTAGCACACATGTAAACAACAAGTATTTCAGTATCTAATATACCATTTTTTTTATCTAAACTCGGTCCAAGCATTCATTTGCTCTGACAGCTGCAATAACATTATAAAACGTTTTATTTTAATATTTCACTGAAGTATATCGGGTATCTGCTACAATCTTTTGCTCAAAAATTTAGCGAAAGTGATCAGAATTTGTGGTTATCATTCGCTTTTTACAATGTTATTGCAGCTGTCAGAGCAAATAAATGCTTGGAACGATAATAAGTACTTATTTTACAAGAACATCACAAAAGATAGAATAAATATACAATATTTCAATTAAGAACTAAATTAGGTAAATGTGCAAGAAAGTGCGAAATTTTCGTTGCATTGTATAATTTGTAAAATATTCGTACACGAATTACTTGCCGTTAACAAATTCAAAAAAATAGTTATTCACAAACAAAATTATTATATCTCCTCAGGGCAAGCTCAGTTTCACTTATTATTAACTAAAGGCACACAACCACAAAAAGCGCATTAGTTGTAAAGGGTGATCCAATTCGACTTTCCAAAGTAAATTATATTTAGTTGGTAGTTTTTTAAAAACTTATATCAAAACATTTAACTACAAGAAAAGCTGAGCACTTACTGATCAGCGCCACGCTCAATGCATTCAACAAATGCACAAAAAAAATAGTTTTCGGGCCTTAGTTTAGCTTGTAATTTTTATTTTATTGAATGTGGCAAAATAATAATTATTGCGGCGCGTGCGCAAATAGGTGCACGTAAAAGTGTCGATTTACGATTGTAACGAAATGGGAATAGTCAAACATTTTGAGTGACTTTGGCCTTTAGCTAACATTTGGCTGTGATGTATTGGCATGGAAACAAATCCCAGACTTCGTCATAAGCTGTTCATTAATTTTGGCATTCGGCATCCCAATCTTCGGGAATCATCTTACCGATGTAGTGAATGAATTCCGTGTACGGACAGGGTTGCTCGCAGAACGGGAGCTTTACTTCTGTTGGCACTTCCACTTTGGTATTGTTGCGGTAGAAAACCTGCAAAAAATTAGATTTTATTTTTATATACTTAGGTACAAAATTATCAGCAAACTATGCTTATAAACTTAAAAACGAATAGGTATAGTTTTTTTTTTTATAAATTTGCTAATCCAAACATTGTACACAGCATTGTTAATACATTTTGTTTTTACAATACAACGTCAACTACTCAAATATTTGTACTAAGTATTTTTTTAAATTAAACAAATTCAGATGAAAAATATCGAGTTCGTCACACGTTAGTGGATAATAAATCATTATGTAACTGGCACAAACGATGGAGCGGGTTGTTGCGCCCACAAACATTAGACCAACGTTTAATTTTATTTTTAATAGGCATGATGACTAATATTTTTTTATGACCTCATAAAAAAGCTGATCATAAACAAAAGCACATCAACAAAAACAAAATTTAAATTAGTTCAAAAATAAATAAGATATAAGCATTTTAATTTCATGCTAGACAGAGAGCGCACTATACTGAGCCGTGACGTCACGCCTCAGGTGCGCCATACAGATGCTATACTAACACACGCTTTGCGAGAAAGGGGTAGATCATCCCCTCCCTATCCCCACCTAAAACTTTAAACACGCATATCTCAGAGATTTATCAGCCAATTTAATTTATTTTTTCAGTATGTGTAATGTATTTAGTTATATTCATCGCTACGCCGGTTATTTGTAATAAATTAAACACTAGGACACATGCCTATTGGACTGTCTGCATATTTTTTATGCAATAGGTGGCAATGGCAAACAATCAGACGGGCTGCCTTATGGTAAGCAATCACCGTCGCTTATGGATACTTGTAACACAAGAGGCATCACAACTACGTTGCCGACCCTTAATCCATTGATTTTTATTGAAAAAATCATTCGTGATTTGGATCAAAATGATTTAATCGTGCCAACCCTGCTATTTTGCATATGAGTGGCCTGTCTTAGGTTGAAGCAAGGGTTGTAATTGGTTGTTAAAATAATCCATCGCATAAATAAGTTCCATCTCCGTCGTTTTAGCAATAAGCACGACAGGCGTCAATACAAAGTGCTATTTAAAAAAAAGCTATAAAAAGTCATAATGGGTGTTCCCTGATACTTAGTGTCTTCAAATCACGAGTAAATCGGTTTCTCCTAGGCAAGCGTGCTCCATCGTAGACCGCATCATCGGTTACCAACAGGCGAGTTGGTAGTCAAATGCAGACTTATTGGAAATTATTATTAAAAAAAATCGGAACATTGGGTTTTCATATAACTTGACATGGTCGCTGTGTCTAAAATCTATACTGTAAGGGCCTGTGTCGAGTACCAAGGAAGAGCGAGATATGTAGGATGCGCTCAGCACCATATTATAGCAAAAAAAATTACTTGACATCACAGATTGCGAACACAGATATGTTGTTACAAGTTTCACCCCTGACCAAAGATAATATAAATCGTCATTGCCCCTGACATTAGCGCGCCTGGGGGGTGGTGTCATTTTCATACAATTTCATCTTTCCGCAAGCGCTAACGCTAACAGAAAGTGGGTCTTGTCTAACCCCCAGGTCGTCAAAATTATTGAGTATACCTTGACAAACAAGGCATTCTGGTCGACGTCCTCGTGCAGCTCGAGCGTGAGGCTGGCGCCGTACTCCGGCTCCAGCAGGCGCGAGTGGCCGAGCGCGCGCCACAGGCCCACCACCGTCACGTCGTGCCCGGAGAACACTAGTAGGGAGCGGTCCACGTTGGCGTGGCTGGCCGATTCTTCTAGCGTCTGCTTCACTACTCGCAACAGAGGCCCTGGGAAATGTATCACACAAACATTGTCACGTTTGCTGCAATAAGTAATTGTTCATGTCATCTATCTTCTATCTATACATATAAAAATCGATGTGTGTATGTTCCCTATAGACTGCAACACAGCTGACCGATTTTGATCGGACTTTCACTGGCAGATAGCTGCTGTTATAATGAGTAACTACCACTTATGTAGGCTACTTTTATCGAGGGTATCCACTACGCTGCCTTCTAAAGTCTTAAGGCCCACCCAACCCCCACTGGAGTTGGCGGCGCGGCTTACAACCGTCTGAAAAAGTGCTCTTGATTCCCAGTTTACCGGTTTTTTTTAAATCTATTGATGACCATGGACACAGTCATTCAGTCGGAATAATAATAAGGTTTACGATGTATTAAATAACGTCAAACAAATCATAGTTAGTCAGAGTCAAGCAAAGTAAGTGTTGGTCAAGTCCAAGTCATGCCTTAGTAAAAGGGTAGAGACTTTACTAGAGGCTTCTGTGGAGTTTTGGACACATTACGAAAATAGATGTTTATCACTTCTGTTATATCACTTGCACAGATCACTTGTCTACACTCGAGTACCTTCAAGAACCCTTAGTAAACAATAATCCCACATTATTACACATTAACACCAATAACAAAAGTTTAGGAAAATAATACAATGAAAAAAAACATGTCGTACATGTTTTTTTCACGTGCGCGCCAAAACCTCGTTTACCGTTGGTTCAAAATTGTCCTGCCGCACTTCTACGCTTCTCCAGTCGGCCGTCGACCATATAATCGTCATCTATTATAAACACTTACCCATTTGTTTTAAACGTTTATCGTGAGTTACCGCGCTTTATTTTACTTAGGTAATAATAGGTAGCTTTCTTGCCGGACTCATCCGCAGTTTTCAGTCAGCGCCACCGTGACCACCTGCCATTATAACATGGTCGTTACGTCGAGCGAAAGATACCTATTTATATCTAAATTAAATAACGTGCGACAAATCCCGATAAACATAATTAAAAACATGTGTTCAAATCGCGAAAGTTTAAAAGTTACTTACCCATTTGTAACCTTTGTAAAGTTTCATTGTATGATAGCAGAGCCAGGCTGAGCATGAACGGAGTCTTCATTTTAATTGGAAATACATTCTTTGTCCATTCGGGTAGTTTCAAGCCCGCATCTTGCTCTGCCAAGAGTGTGCTGTATAAGAAGTCTACTAGCAAGACACTGCGCATCGTCTGATTTGTGTATTTAGATAAGTAGTCGAATAATTCAGTGAATTTTGGGTCGGAATCAGCTTGTGCCAGTAACTCTTGGTACATCGCCTTGTGGGCTTTGCAAGGTTTAGTTGCCGCTACTATCTGAAACAATTTAGACACATCCGTACAATGAAATTTAATATAGGCACATTAATCTAAATAACATAATTTGGGGGTAAAGAAGGGATACTCTGTCCCTTCAAAGCGTGTGTTAGTATAGCATTTGTATAGCGCTCCTGAGGCGTGACGTCATAGCTTAGTATAGTGCATGAAATTAAAATACTTAGAACTTGTTTGATTTTTAACTAATTTCAATTTTGTTTTCATTGATGGCAATGACAATTTGGATGAACAGGTCCGAAGGATTGAAATACGATCGGTAGTCCACATAAAATACAAATAAATACATATACCTAATTACCTACTTAAATCCACTAGAGGTTTTTGCCTTGCAAAAGGTGGTGTAGTAATGATTTTCACATATGTTGTATAGGTCTAGACTCTGATAAAAAATCTAAGTTTTCGACCTTGGGGATGGTGAGCGCATGCCGCCATCTTGGATTTTAGGTGTGAAAAATTGGTTTAGTCAAAATAATTCACCAACGGTTGATTTTACGTCAAAAATGTCAAAAGCAAAGTTAAAGAAAATAAAATTATTCAAATTTTTATCTCTACACTTTTTTTTGTACGTCCAATAACTAACTTGTTACAGCGGCAAAAAGATGAACTTTGCACCGAAAAACTCTATACTGGGTATTTTCCTCAAAATTACTCCTGAAGTGTTGATCTTACAACAAACACGTATATGGAAAACATTTAGAACACTAAATATTTTACATTTTGGTATATAAAACAATTTTGTAAGTCTAATACATAATGAGTTATAACTGGCGGAATTATATATTTTTTTACATTGTGAATTTCTCATTATTTCTATCAGTTCATTGCAATTATTATGTAAAGCACACTCCTTTCCACACCACCATCAGGTAGAATAAAAGGTTTTTTATTTATAATACATTAGACTTGCGCTTGGCCGCCATCTCACCTGATGTTAAGCGATGATGCGGTCTACGATGGAGCACGCTTGCGTAGAAGAAACCGATTCACTCTCGACTTGAAGACACCCAGATTGTAATTAACGGGGAACAATTCAGTCAGCGAATTCCACAGACTAGCAGTTCGCACAATAAATGTAAAGTTAAAGCGCTTTGTACGGGTTTTCGGAATATCAACCATAAAGCGGTGTCAATTTGTCGTACCCGCTCTTGAGGAAAATACCCAGTATAGAGTTTTTTGGTGAAAAGTTCATCTTTTCGCCACTGTAACAAGTTAGTTAATGGACGTACAAAAAAAAGTGTACAGACAAAAATGTAAATAATTTTATCTTCTTTAACTTTGTCTTTGACATTTTTGACATAAAATAAACCGTTGGTGAATTATTTTGATCAAACCAATTTTTCACACTTAAAATCCAAGATGGCGGCTTGCGCTCACCATCCCCAAGGTCGAAAACTTGGATTTTTCATCAGATTCTAGACCTAAACAACATATGTGAAAATCATTACTACACCACCTTTTGCAAGGCAAAAGCCTTTTTAGTTCTCTACTGCTAAAATACACAAACAGTGCTACACACATACAATACATACATATATACCAATTAACATGAAGAAAGATAATAGGTAAGTAAGTAATAATATACATAATTATATTTATATTTTTACCATACTCAATTAAGAAAGCTTAGTCAAAATGGTATTGCTTGCTTCATACGCACAATGATAAAAATGTAAGTGTCAAAAACTTCCTGCCCTGCTTTGATTAAAAACAACTTTAAAACCTACTTGTTTTAAACAAATATAAGTCGCTTATCATCAGACAAGTTGGTGACAAACGTAGATATATTCTAATTAAAGAAAAAAAAAATGAATTGTCTACAAATAAATAAATAAATGTTCAGCACATTTTTGCACACACGGTCATGTGACCCCAAACTAAGCAAAGCTTATGATATGGCTGCCAGAGACTGATATACATACATAGTTTTAACTACATACTTAAATAGATATTAACAACCTACAAACACAAATGTTCATCACATAAATGTTTGTCCTAGGTGGGAATCGAACCCACGCCCACAAGCTCAGAAGTTAGGTTCACTACCAACTGGACCAACGGGCTATCAAATGGCATTACTCATAAACTCGGTGAGTTCCAACATAAGGCTTCTATAATACTGACATCATCCAGGTCTCGGGGCAGGGAGTGGACAGGTATAGGCTGCCACGGCAGCTCTGGGTGCCACATCTGACGCTCCGTCGGCGGGTATAAGCCCGCCAGGAAGGTGTACGCACTCAACAGGCACCGAGACTTGTCACTGCTGTGCACATACACATCCTTCTCATAGTATTCTTCAGGGATGAAGTTGGCGTAGAAACTCCGGAACTTCTTGCCCAGTTCATAGAGCTGAAGCTTGCCAATCTGTAAAAATAGAGAATAAATATTTTAATTCCAAACTTGTTGCGCCCGTGGTACCACCCTTCCATTATCCTTCAGGAATTGTTAAATTATTCCTAGCCTATGTGTCAGGTGAAACATACAGTCTTGCTACTTTTTAGGGATCGAGCACAGTGGGACGAGCCGCAGCGGGCTGGGCGCATCGCAAAAATCGCTTTCATACATTTTATATGAAGTATCGCACATTATGCTGGGGCACAGCGGGGAAGATTTCCATATAAAATGTATAAAAGGGAGTATTGAGTATTGTGATGCAGTTCAATAAAAAAAAATCTGCCCTACCTGTTACCACCGCTGCCCTTCCTTAAATTCAACTATATCTCCAGGCTCAAATAGGTCTTGGTGGGCCACACAAAGCGAATGCACCCGGATAGGTGGGCTAAAGTCTCCAACCCCCCAGGTCGCTCTGGACCAAATGGCATGACGAGCTCTGGAGCCAAGCCTCAGGGCAAAGACATGTAGAAAAAGTTGGAAGAGATTCTCGCCCAGCAGTGGGACAATGCAGGTTATAACTTTAAAAAAAGGCGAAAATGACTTACATTAGTAAGACTTCCAAGTCCATCTGGCCACTGGTAGTTCTTGTACGGGTCACTTTTGTAGTGTGATACTGGTGTCCGGGCTCCATGCCGGAACAGCTGGTAATAATAATAACTTATATAGAAGCATCTCTATATAGTCTAAGTACTAAGTTTATGTGGCTAAAATTGCACTAATGCAAGAAAATGTCATCATCATCAGCCAGAAGACATTCACTGCGGAACATAGGCCTCCCAGTTTAACCTCCGCACTGAACGTCAGCCTGCTTTAACATCCACTGGATGCCAGCGACTCTTACAATGTCGTTGGTCCATGCCAAAAGTGTTAAACTTCTGAATTATATACAAAAATTACCTAAATATATCAGACTTTAGCATCCTCCTTACCGCATCCTTTTATATAAAGATAAAAAGCATCGTTTGTTAAAAGAGTTTTTTTTTGCCCTGCAATAAATTATTGAAACACTTGAAAGAAACAAATTGTTTAACCTATTTAAAAAATAATTGGGGGTCACCACTCCTTTTTTGCCCCAGGGCCTCCAGACCTCTAAATCCTGCCCTGGACTAAACTATTAAAATGTTTAAAGATTAAGTTGAAACATTATTAGCACAAAAATGCTACTATAGAATTTCAGAATTCCTAAGTGATAAAAATCTTCTGATTTGAAGACTATATTAGAAAAGTAGACATATTAACTATAAAAAAAATATACTTATTAATTGACATGTTTTTTCTTTCTTTAATTAACAATATAATATATTGTTAAGGACAATAATTGAATGAGTACCTACCTAATCTAAGTACTGCACTCAGTATTGCACAGTCTAGTAGCTAGGGCTTTGCTCCGGTTGCGATTTTCGTCTCCGGAGAGTTTTCTCCGGTTTCCATGAATCACCGGATAAATTTGAGAGATTCTCCAATTTAAAAAAAAACCGGACAATTACGAGTACGACTCGCGCTCTGAGGGTTCCTTTGGAAGGAAAACTCGGAGTGCAAGTCCAAAAAAAAAAAAATATAATGAAAAATATTTCTACTCGACAGACACTATCCGGTTTTAGTCGAAGTTTGAACGAACAGTGTTTTTCTTTATACAGACGATTCAACAACTAATCGTCCCTAAAGAGAAGAACACTTACCAGTGTCGCAGTAAAAGAAATTGTGTATAATTTGTTGTTGAAAAAAACTGGAGATTTTATCGAATAACTTTTAAAAAACCGGTTAATCGCAGAATCTATAATCTCCGAAGATTCTCCGGTTTTTTCGTCTCCGGAGCAAAGCCCTACTAGTAGCTTTACGTATGATAGTCTGTGCAGAGTGGTAGGTATGATTACCACCACTCTGTACAATACTGAGTGCAGTACTTCGATTAGGTAGGTACTTATTCAATTATTGTCCTTAAAAGTATATTACATTGTTAAGAAAACATTTGTGGCCTTCGTGATTAGATGACTAGAATTATTAACATTAAAAAACGTGAAATTATACTCACTATGACAACTAGCCGAAGCGTCTTCGACTCGTACGGCAGGGTTTCGCTCAGTACACAATAGCCAAGCAGACAGCTAAGTACGGCTAGACCCAATACTATGACCGCCACTGTCGAAGAGTTCTTAGGGATCCGGTGGCAGCCGCCCTCGGTCTTCGCCGACGTCCGACGTCGCCAGGTATGGTCATCGTTGTCATACTCCATTGGCTCACCAGGATACTCAAGCATTGCAACTTTTTTGTTTTTATTTTCTTGTAAGTGGCAAGCAAGGAATGTATTTAATTTACGATGGTGTTCGTGTTACACTTGCAGAGCACATTTTAAATTACTCTATATTTTTAAATTGAATTAGTCTTTCCAAAACATATATTACTTTGCTGTATGAGAGCAAGCAAAACAAATACTAAGTGATATTTTGTAAAGTGCAAAGCAAACCTTTACAAGAGTCAAGTCAATGAATGTTTTATTTTTGTTAAAATTTTCATGACCGTGGATTCAATGTCCTTTAGTCGTAATATTATACAGTTTGCATGGTCTTAATAGCGTCAAACAAGTCATAGTCACAGTCAGAGTCAAGCTAAGTAAGTCACGGTCAAGTCAAACTCATGCCCCTGTAAAGTGGTGGAGACTTTACAAGAGGCTCCTATGGAGTTTTGGAAACAGCACGAAGACACGTTTCACCTCGTTATATCACTTCCCACACTCGAGCACGTCTACGAGCACTTAATGAATAATAATTCACCATTTAGTACACATTAACACTCGAAAATACACACCTTTAGGAAAATAATCCAACGAGCTGACATGTTTTTTTCATGAAAAAAACATGTCAGCATGTTTTTTTCCACGTTGGCGCCAAAAACCCCGCAACAAAGGCTCTTTTTTTTTGGATTCAATGTCCTTTAGTCGTAATATTAACAAGTTTACTTAGTCTTAATAGCGTCAAACAAGTCATAGTCACAGTCAGAGTCACACAAAGGCTCCGGTCGCCAGTGCTGCCAGCGGCAGAAAGTTAAATATAACATGAGACAAATAGTATAGTTTCTTAAGATCTCCTTCTTAAGAAGGAGGGGGAGAGGGGGGGGGGGGGGGGATTCATAGGATAGTAAGCGGGATGGGAAAGATTTAGAAATACATGCGAGTGAATGAATATGCGATACGTAAATTTGTGTCAGGTCACAAAATCAAGTGCACCAATTTGACGACCAAAAACTTTCTTGATGCTTTCCGTTCACAATTATTTTTTGTTTGCTGAAAAAATTGCGTATAAGCAAAGAAATTAAACTTATAGGCAATGACATTTACTTGCATCAATGTTTATAGGTCAATGCAAAGAAGGACATGTATTTTTTCTCCACATTTCATGGTAGTACTATAATCAGTAAAGTTATATGATTATTTACGGGATATTTTCATATAACTTTAGTGAACAACCGTGATAGTTTAAAACAGTGTTTTACTATAATCAGTCTCCATCACTTTATTACGGTATGAATATTACTTTACTCTTTGGGTATGACTGACTTTGACATGACCGTGACTTACTTTGTTTGTGTCTGCTCTGACTGTGACTGACTTGTTTGACAGCTTAAAATATAATTTATTACTTGACACTGGCAAATGCATAACGTGCAACGCCAAAGCCTCACAGAGAAAAAAAAAATATGTCAAAAATATTCAGTCATTCACCAAAGAGTACCTTTTATCACAGATATACACAACCAGATCGGCAATATATTTTAGTGAAAGAGACAACTTGATATGGCTCAGCACAAGTACGAAAAGGACATAAATAGATTTTGTTGTCCTTATCGGCGTGACCTGTTTTTGGTACCTCAAGTGTCAAAATCTGTAATAATCAGTGACAAACAAAACGGGTCTGAATAGGGTACTTGACTGTATTAAAAATATTATGCCAATTGACGCCATCCATAAACATGACATAATGAAAAAGCATATTTCATTGATTTTTTGATAAAAATATGCTTATTTTTTGTAAAAAACGCGATTAAAATAACTGTATTTTCGACATTTGATCACGTGATCGAAAACGGTCTGTAACTGGCTTCATCCCTAGTGACGTCACACAAATCTAAACAAACAGATTTTGTATTGATATTTGCGAATTTAATGTTGTAAAGCTATTTTGAGAGCGATTTATCCAGAAATTTTCACCAAAAACAGTCCGGAGGTTAAATGTGAGAAGAATGGAGAAACATTTTGTGCAAGCAGACAGCAGTAACTTACCCAAAATTAATGTTTTTATGGTTGCATATTTCTTTAATAATAATCCACGTCATTGTTTCTACGCTGCAGAACTCAAAACGTAAAAACTACAATGTCAGTATTAATTTTTAATTGTTCTCCAAGCAAAACATTCAATCAAGTTGTACAAAAAGTATGTTGTAGTAAGTGGATATCACTATTTTGTTAGGTTATGTCGAGCTTTACAATGTTTAAAAAGAAAGTAACAGTACATAAAATAGTAATGCAATAAAAACACAAATTATAATAGAAATATATAGACTCAAATATGTAGAACACTGTTTTAAACTATCACGGTTGTTCACTAAAGTTATATGATTATTTACGGGATATTTACCGTGGTAAGGTTGTGGAATGAGCTCCCGATAATATCCCGTAAATAATCATATAACTTCAAATATGTAGGTACCTCAAAATGATCTTCGCACATAGAAACACTTGAATTAGCTCCAATACTTTTGGGTTCTCTACGAGCTACTTAGTTCGAACCTTAGATTGATTCCAACCACTTTTTTCGAGTTATGGGGAGTTTTGGGTCCATTGGAACAGGAACAAATATTTTTTCGGGTGTCTTTATGGAAGTATTTGTACATTTTGGCACTACACAATATTTATAAACCATTACTTCTATTAGAAATTAATTAATCATCAAACTTTTGCAGCCTGGCTGCAGTTGTTTTGTTTTGTGTGACGTCAATTAGTCACGTGATCGGAGCTATGACGCAGGTCTGCGTTTTGGCGCGATCTTTTTTTATTCAAACTTTAACATCGATTTATATCGCAAATACGACTGATATCCAGAAAATATAAATGCAGTATACATTATTTTATATCAGACAATAATGTGCAATAGTTTCCCAAAAGTAGTCAAATACCCTATTATATTTATTGCCTTTTTTTGGTGATTAAATGTGATAAATGCGTGTTTCCTCTGAGAAATAATTGTAAAAGATATTTTACAATGGTTGGTTGTAGCATTTTGGGCTGCAAGAAGCGCAGTGAGCGAAAATACGATGAAATATCATTTCACACGTAAGTAAACATATAAAGCTTGTAACGATCACCTAAATAAATTCAGGATATCAATTCGCAAATATTTTATTCATAATTAGTCAGTTTTTAGGTCGATTTGTGGTCTAATTCTATGAATTTTATCAAATTATTCACTTAGAAAATAAATTATGAATGTTGCCAGTTTATGAAAGAAATTACCCACCGCAACTAACATAAATTATTCGTTCTGCAGGTTTCCAAATAATCCTGTCACATTGCTGAAAAAAGCTGGCACATTGCAAGAAGTGCAAAATACCGACCCTTTTATGCCCATATGAATATGGTGAATGTTAATATTAAATATATATTAATGAGGCCACAGTTATGAAGCTGGAAAAGCAAAAGGCAATTTCGGCGAACCGATTCAAAAAGCTACGCGCTGTTCGTGAAATTTGTACTGTAAACATTAAAGAGTCTATTTATCTAATTATTTGGAATGTTATACATAATTCCATTCATGAAAAAACTAAACTGACCAAGCGCGAGTCGGGCTCGCGCGCTGAGAGTTCTTTACAATCACAAAATACAAAAAGTTGTGCAAAAAGACAACATCACGCCCAGGCTGTCACCCATCCAAGTACCGACCGCGCCCGACGTTGCTTAGCTTAGTGGTAAACAGAAATTTGTCACTGACTCGCACTTGGCCAGTGTTTATTATTTGTTGTTTTACTTATGTTCACTATAATCCGCTAAATTTGACGCTTGTACGGATTACCGTTATTACACTAGAACAAATCCAAAAATACGTTTAACGTTTGTTGCATGGGGGCCCTTCCTTTGCCCTTCCGTTTTAACTCTTTGACTTTTTTTTTTTTTTAATTATTCATAAAAAATCATGCTATGGTTACTTTACAACCCTTTTTCTAGTACTATATTCTAATCCTAACAAATAATTATAATAAAAACGCAAGTAAGTTTGTAACTTTCTGTCTGTTTTTTTACGAGGAAACGGCTAAGTCATGGTATAATAATATACTCCGCCAGGTATAGCAATTCGAGAAAAAAAATTTACGTAGGCGTCCCGCAATGATGTCATGATGTCAATTTACAACAGGTTCGAGAGAGATGACGATACACCACGTAACAGCTGATTGAATAAAGTGGCAACTGGACAGTGACGTCATTGCGGGACCACTCCCAGATTGCTAGACCTTGTTTTCTTAGATCATGGGCTAAGTCAAATTTTGTCAGGACGATAGGGTGTGTCATGAGGACAGACAACATACTTTTCTTCCCAGAAAATTGCAGGTAGCTCCGCGGGTTGCAGCAGATAGTGCATAAAATATAAATATTTAAAAGGTAGTATTGTTTCCAAAGTACTCATTGAAGATTCACACCCATCATAGTAGGTAAATTACCCTAACTTATAGCAAATCATTTTAATGTGGCAACACACCTTGTTGAAGCGAGAGGCACTGAGCTAGCCACGCTCATTGAAAATCTATAGGTAGTAGATCTGTGCCTTTTATCAACTTTTATATACTGAAATCATTCACTTTGACTCCCCCCTATATGACTTTGACTTTGGTCAGTCCCGCTGTCATCTTTGCTGTCATCCCATTATAATTAATATTATTATTGATTTTTGTACTCTCTTTGGTTCCGTGTTCAAGAGAAAGCTGAGAATCAGAAATCACAAAATATCATAGTTATCTGGGCCTGAGAAACCGTTTAAACAATACTAATGTTGTAATCTTTCATCTGGTGAGCGAGGTACCTCTAATTGATAGTTAAAGTGAATTCGTGGAACCTCAGAATATTGTAACTGGCAGCAAAAAATATTTTCGCAGCCGAAAAATGTTTTTTTACATGAATATGTTACGACTTATAGTCCTTAGTCTTGTATTCAGTGCAACGTATGGTCATTATGATGAAGTAAAAACTGAAGAAGACGTAGGAGTGAAATATGCGAATAGATGCGAGGTCTGCAAAATTCTAGCGACAGAGCTACAGGGCAGACTTGAGGAAACCGGTAAAATACACGACGTCATCGAAATAGGATATTCCCTTGACGACGTGCAACCCAAGAAGAAGACCAAGTATGAAAAATCTGAATTGAGGTTAATTGAATCGTTGGAAGGCGTCTGTGACAAAATATTGGAGTATAACATTCACAAAGAACGACATGATAGCACGAGATTCGCAAAGGGCATGAGCCAGACATTCAAAACGCTCCATGGACTCGTGGATAAAGGTGTGAAAGTTGATCTTGGCATTCCTCTAGAGTTGTGGGACAAACCGTCAGCTGAAATCACAAACATGAAATCACAATGTGAGAGTCTTTTAGAAGAAAATGAATGGGCTGTTGAAGATTGGTACTGGAACCACCAGGGAGACATAGATCTCAAGAAACATTTATGCACCAAACATGCCTTACAAGGCTCTGACGATTCATGTCTAAATGAAGTACTGAATGAAAACACTAAGGGTGATGAAACAACTAATGATAAAACGGAACTCTGAGATTTAACCTACTACAGTTAAATAAGTACAATAATGAACAAACTTAAGTTACCTGTGATATACAAGGCATTTTATAATGATTATAATACTTATAGTATGAAATCTCTAACCTCTAACGTAACTCACTTGAAAGTAGTTGAAAGTGAATAGCTTAAGTTTCAACATTGATACTATGTAAGGTGCGTTCGGATAGGCTATGATGGCATTTTTAGCATTGTCAAAATTGGCGTTGATGTAAAGCGTTCGGTTTGAGAATTTTGCAATTTTTGCCACTTTTGATCCCTATCCTAAACGAACGCTACAGTCACCAGCGATGACGTCAAACACAGTAGTTCAAAGAGAATACAATCCGTAGTTGACCATAGATTTGTTGTAAAACGAGAAACTGACAGTCGCGCGCAAACAAAACACCAAAACACCGCGAAAAACAAACGTCAAAATCTTAATGTCAAAAAACGATCACAACGATCCCATGTCGCGAGGTGGGTCAAAAGTGGCAGATTACGATGGCATTTTTAGCTGTTTTCGACCTATCCGAACGGCGAGCGAAAACAGTTAATAATGCCACTTTTGCACACACATTCCCAAAACGAACGCTACATGTGATCATTATTGGCGTTTGTAACAGTTATTTTTGCCACCAAGGGGCTATCCGAACGCACCTAATATTTTACTGACCTGGCAGTCCTTGTAATTTTGTTTATGTTTTTTTTTTACTATCTTTCTGAGAAAACATTGGCATTGCATGTCTGGTGCATTTGCCAGCATTGAGCATATAAATATTTTCAAGTTCTAGTAAAATATTGATTAAGAGGTCAAATTCAGGCAAAGTTTGTCACGGTCAAGTCGAAGTCGTGTCCCTGTCAAGGGATGGAAACTGGAAACTAAGGACTTCTATGTAGTTTTGAAAACAACATAAAAAGACTTGTTTCACTAATTACCTGCCCACACTCGTGCAGATTTTCAGGCACTTAACAATAAATAATATGTCATGATTTTCTCACATTGTCTCCAAAGCTCCACAATGAAATGATTCGTTATGACCAGCATTTCATGTATTCCTATCTCCTGTTTTACTATTAATTTTTATAAATAAATGTAAGACAAAGTGGAATCTTTGATAAAAGAGTGAATTGTATTGTATTGAATATATAAGAACTATAATATTTTGTATTAGTTATTACACTAGCATGTCATATTGATATGATCACTAACAGTCGTTGTACTGGTGGTCATATTTCCCATTTTCACTGTAAATATAGTATTTTTCTACACCCTGTTACACGTAATGGTACAGTCAAAGTCAGCTCATTAATTAAGAATTAATGAATGAATTCCATGTTTAGAAACTACATCACCCATAAATGCCTGTAATTAGTTTCTATTGCAAGTTTCTGGAAAAACCGACGCGATAAAAGTAACAATTATCTGTTTATGTACAGTTGAACTCCTGACATGACTGATAAGCGTCATCTAGAGTGCGAACAACTTACATACATGCATAGTTTATTAGGAACCACTTGAAATTTCTGGAAAACTGACGGCCTCATTAGGCCGTCCCATCCCTACAAGTAAGCTGGATGTACTTATCTAGTCTATGATCATAGTAGGCCCTTAGGCCTTAGCAATTTCAGACTGGGTGCCACTGAGGAGATAACCACTACATTAACAGTTAGTAGGCATTACCACCATATAATGCTTTTTTACCGACATAGCCCACCAGATTAGCAAGTTGATGTGGCAGTGACATATCACGCAGAACAGATAGCCAATGGGGCCGAAAGGTACTCGAATGGAGGCTGCGGACCGGCAAGCGCAGTGTAGGACAGCCATCCACAAGATGGACAGACAACCTAAAAGAGACCGCAGGGAAATGCTGGATGCAGGCCGCTTCCAACCAGCCCTATTAGAGATTGATGGGCGAGGCCTGGAGTAAATGTCCTATGGCTGAAATGATGAATGCTTTTTTGCTTCTCGTTCAAAAACCAGATTGATAATAATAACCAAGCATAATAATTTCTTGGGGTAGTAATAAATGCCTATTCATCGCACCAAAAATTACTATGGAGGCTTAAACTGCTACGATCTAGAGGCCTGCTTTGATCACGCTCATATCAATGATGCCGAAAATCCACTATTGTGCAGTTGTTTTACAGTCCTTTTTCAAGATATTTAACGGATGTTTTCCCGCATCTCCAGGATATATAGCTAATGTATATAGTTTAAAGGATTAACAAGAAACAAAATACAATATTATAATAAGCACCTTTTTAATCGACTGTCAAAAATATTATGTACAAATAATATCTATGCAACAGTTTCATGCATCTATAACATATTCATTTACACAGCAATATTAGTGCTAGAATTGCAGGCTCCCTGCAATTTCATACGAGAATCAAATAAGACTAACTTACAAAAGTAAATAAATATAATTAAAACTAATAGGATTAAATACATTCACACAATTGTACTCGACCAGCACTCATACAAAGGATTTAAAGGTGATGTTACATTCTACAAATAATTTATCACATAGATGTAGATGTCTGTGTGGAGTTCTGAGTCTCCTTCCATGTTCAGAGAGACGCACAACTCAATATGAAGATCCACTAAGAGCTGTCAAAATGTTACCGCCGCTGACGCCTTACATGTAGGGTAGTTTAGATCAATTACTATAATAAATGATAATAAAAAACCAGTCCTATACTTGTTTATCTTTGCCAGTTAGAATCTTGCCAGTCGCAAAAAAGCAGGACAATAAAAAATAAAAAGATATGAAGGATTATACACAAAGTGAAATTGGAGTCCATTACGTCCACATGCCAAGGGTAACCTGCACATGATGGACGGTCAAAAAGCAAGCCTTGTTAAACTTATCTGGAAGCTTGACATCCCTTCCATTCAGGCATCTGTAGATTCTGTAGTACAGTGAGAAATGATGAAATTTTGCCAGCTCCAAGTGATTTTACAGTGATAGAGTTGTACGAGACGAATGTTTCCGTAATATCATGTGTGGTGAGGGTCTAGAGGAACTGGTTAGTATCCTGGTAGTCTTCCTCTTCGCTGTCGGAGCCGTCGTCAGTCAGCTGGCGCTGTGAGGCCTCTTCCGGTTTCCGAGCGCGGTTAGAGCCCGATGCATCTGTAACCATACAAAAGGTTAGCCATTTAAAGTTTGTGTGCAAGTGTGTGTTTGTCTGCACTTAACTTCGTAGCAGCTGAAGGGATTTGATTGAAATTTAATATGGAGGTAGCTGATATCCTTGTATGCTTACATTATTCGCAGATTAATAATATCATGGTTTCTGTTCGAACTAACCAAAAATATATTACGTATTGCACAGTTATGACAAACTTCAAGTTATTTACCGGTGATAAGTATTAAAAAAACCGTAAAATTAAAGACAAAACTATTTAAAAATAACCAACATAAAATAACAAATATGCTACAAAAGTTAGTGTTATCTATAACAAAACATTTTCTGCTAACTAAATAACCTAATCTACGCAAAACACTCAAAGTAGGCAAATATGTTGAAATGCCTTATCAGTTAGTTCAAAACTACATAGCTTGCAAGCTCAATGCTATGCTGTTGGCAAAAGGCAGTGGCGCTAGCACAGCATGTACCTTTGCTATGGGAATTTTGTCTTTATGACATTTGATATTTTCCAAATACAGAAAAAAAATGGGCAAAGGAAGAGTCGGGTTCGTGTATTGAGGTAATACCACCATAAAATACAAAAACTTAAACTTTATACATATATTTCTTCTGTAATTCTTTGTATGTGTGTTTGTCACTGAACTCCCTAAGCAGATGGACCGATTTTTATGATTTCTTGTGTGTTTGACCCCTTAATGGCTTAGATACTCAATTGGACCCGGTAGGTAGCGCTGATGGTTTAAAAGATACAGCTGTTAAAAGGTAAGACAAACAGACAGTGTAGTAATAGGATCCGTTGACACCTTTAGGGCATGTGACCCTAAAAAACTGTATGAAAAAGATACATGTTTTTCTAGAGCCAGCTATAAAAAGTTTCTACAGGCCAACTTTGTTACTGTTTAGTTAGTTACATTAGTGCTGCAAGATGATTATTTATGTTTGTATGAAAATGACTCTCACTATGGGCCTCATAAGCAAGCTGAAAGTCGCACAACAACCTATGGAGAGGGCTATGCTCGGGGTTTCTCTACGAGATAGAATCAGAAATAAGGAGATCCATAGACGAACGAAAGTTACTGACATAGCCCACGGGATTAGCAAGTTGAAATGGCAGTGGGCAGGGCACATATCACGCAGAACAGATGGCCGATGGGGCCGAAAGGTTCGCGAATGGAGACCACAGACTGGTAAGCGCAGCGTAGGACGTCCACGCACAAGATGGACAGATGACCTAAAAGAGACCGCAGGGAAACGCTGGATGCAGGCAGCTTCCAATAGGCCCTTTTGGAGATCAATGGGGGGAGGCCTATGTCCAGCAGTGGTCGTCCTATGGCTGAAATGATGATGCTGATGTATGAAAATGACCCGAACTGAGGTCCTGACAAAAAAAATCCTGAGTGCCTAGAGCGAGTTTTTCCAATTGCGTTTACTTACTATGAATAGATCGCGTCAACGCCAACTACGATTTGTATGAAATAAAAACACCGCCATCTATACATCATACAAATCTAGTTTACGTTCATCATAATCATATCATCCATAGGACGCCCACTGCTGGACATAGGCCTCCCCCATCGATCTCCAAAAGGGCTGGTTGGAAGCGGCCTGCATCCAGCGTTTCTCTGCGGTCCCTTTTAGGTCATCAGCTGTCCATCTTGTGGGTGAACGTCCACCAAAAAAACGTGGTTAAACAGGCACTAAGCCCTCTGATGTTATAGTTAAAGAGATTTAAACATGGTAGCGGTGCCCTTATGCACATTCATTGTAAGTGTGTCAGTACAGTTGGTGTGTGAGTATCATCAAATACAAGCGGTGAATAATTACCCAGTTACCTGCATGGGGATCCCACAGCGGTTCGAAGCGGCGCGACTTGGGAGGTGGCGGCGACGACGAGCCTTCTCTGCTACAACGGACAATATAATGTTAGTTCACGGATTTAAAATAAAAATAAAAAAACCTTGTGAGAAAACGGGAATATATTTTTCCATTACTCGAAACAGCTAACTTAATATAACGACTGAAGTACTATTGTAACAACGGTCATTAAAAAAAAAGCCTTGTTACTTTACATTGGTATACGTACGATTAGTCCCAGATTTGATAGTCGGTAGTATTCGGCGGTATAGATTGCTTCACTCTAATACGAAAAAAATATTCGGGGGGTGTAATGGTATGGCGCTTGTGATTGGAGACTCAAGTCATTCATTAAATTCGCGCCTAGGATTGTCTCACTCGAAAAAGATTATGTTGAAAAAGTGTAACTTTGGCTTACGGCGGGGTAAAGGTAAATTAAATGTAGGTGTCAGTACCTGTGATCCAGGTCGTGGTCTCCGTTCTCGCTGGGCGGCGGCGAGCCCCGCGGCGAGGGCGGCTGGCTGAGCGCCTGCATCAGCCGCCCTTTAGATTCGTTCCAGATGTTCGAGAGCCGGCCGTCGGGCCCGAACAGCAGGAGGAATGTGTCGATCAGCTCGCGGGACTTCTCCTCCCATTTCGTGAGTATGTCCACTCGCTTCTCGCCTATATTTGTCATCACCTGCAAACAAAGTATTTCTTAAACACTGTTTTAAACTATTACGGCCGCACAACGTTTAAATTAGTACTAGGAGATTTATTATAGTAAGTTCGTACAGCCGAGTGGCCAGAGTTTGAATTCTTGAGGTCGCCCGAAGGCTGATATTTACATTTATATTGAGTTCCCAATGTTTCGGCGCAGTTGCAATCACAAGTATTGCAATCAGAAAGAAATCATGGTAAAATTATCATCAACCCCGTGAGTACTAATTTAAATGTAAGGTATTTGAGGGTAGTGTAACAAAACGAATGAAGTGATCGCCTGAAGACGATCTTCCCATAACGATTGTTTAAACTACCCGTGTTTTACTTCATTGCTTCAAAAAGAAGCCAAATCAGCTGTTATTTTATGTGTCCAGTGAAATCAGTGCTAATTTATATCTCATTCGTTGAATAGAGAGTGCCTACAGCAAGTGCACGTACCAGGGACCTCTTTGCGTAAGTCTTGGTGGCGATGCATGGGATGCTCCCGCGCATGGTGTTAATAAGATGGCGGGAGCGAGATGGCAATCGATCACCGTCGCCCCCTGACTCACGCAATAAGGCCCCTGGTGTAAATAAAGCAGCTACATCTACATACCTTCTTGCCTTTTTCCTTGAGATCGTCCATCTTGTTCTGTAGTCGGAATTTCTTCTCGTTGAGGAATGAGACGTTGAGCTCTTTGGCGGAGTATCCTCGCGCGAGGTTTCTTCGCACGTAGATGTCATAGTCGCGCACTATTCGCGCCACGATGTCTGACGTAGATACTCCTAGAAATGGTGGAGGAACTTAGTAGCCAGAATTAGGAAGAACCGGCCCGGGGGGGTTCCAAAGTCAAATCACTTATTGCACATTATGCTAAATAGGTGACACTTATGATAACATAATGACCCAATTAGGGTATGACAATTATTTATTGAGCGGCCCGATCTGTTGTTGTAATATATTATCACTTCGTTTTTTTTTTCTAAACAATAATATCACGTTTTTTTCTTCAAAATTACATTCGATTTCGGCTCTCTTTAAGTCTTTAGGTAAATTATTAAATATTTTAATAGCCCTTGCACGAGGGCCACTACTATGCATTTCTAGCCTTGATTTTTGTATTGCTAATTTATGCTTAAACCTGAGCGTTTATTTACGTGATTTATCTGAAACTTTTTGACTTTTGTACCAGCACTTTGCCAACTAACCCAAAGTTTGCGGGATGAAGTGTTCTATGTACTTAGCATACACAGTTTGCACAGAATTTCTTAAAAACATGATATGGTTTCAATAGTTTGAGCTCCGTTGGTCAATTTGGTAGTGAACCTGCTTTCTGCGCTTGGGGGCGCGGGTTCGATTCCTATCTAGGACAAACATTCATACGATCAATTGTGTTGGTTCTATATCTGTGTGTTATCTATTTAAGTATGTATTTAAAAATATATATATGTATGTTTATCAGTCTCAGGCAGCCATATTACAAGCTTTGCTTAGTTTGGGGTCAGATGACCGTGTGTGTTATATATTCTTAAATACATACTTAAATAGATATTAACACCCAGATATAGAACACACACAAAAATGTTCATCACAATCATGAAATAGATCATGCTGCTCGCAACGAACCTACAGGTATTCCTCGGCCGCTTGAACGCTGTGACGCCGCCTGAACTCTCTAGTCAGGATACGCTTTTAAATATTGCTTTCTATATGAGGCTCAATGTGAGAGTGTGACTATATTTAATGCGCCTGATACCGACCTTCCGTCCGCTCGGTGGCGACGAACATGTCCTTGGCCTTGATCATGGCGTATGTGTCCTCGCAGTCCTCGGTGGTATAGGGAATGTCGTCGTGCGCCAGGAAGTCTATCTTGTGCTTTTCGAGGAACGCCTCGTCGTATTCCCAGGGCGCGTCTCTCACTACCTGACACATGGAGGAACAAACTTGGGTTATTATTTGCATTTGAGATATGGTGATTGGTGATGGAGTAAAGGTGAAATCGTACCAGCAAGATTTCATACTTTGTTCTACCAGTTTTTTTAATACATTCCTATTCCATTAGGTTGAAATAATTAGTGCCGTAAAATTAAAAAGCATGCTGTACTTCTTTATATGTATATTTTTTTTTCTATTGTATTGCGCTTGGCCGCCAATAGATGGAGGCGATGAGTCCCCCCCTTAGGGTATATTGTGCCCCTGCCAGCATCTATGAGCCAACCCAGCTCTTTGAAATACCGGAGTGAGGCCCCAGTTGCTCCAGTGGCGTAGATGTGTAGATGGCACATACAAAAACTATATTACTATTCTGCAGGGCTAACATGTTGTTAATAATGACGAGTATAACCAAAGATAATAAAACCACTTGATCGCGTATGTAGTCAAAATTCCCTTTTGGAAAATGATGCCACGTCGGTCGCGGGGGGCAGCTTGTGATTGGAGACGCGACGCGATTCGACGCTTGTGATTAGAGTATCAAAAGTCATTCATTCAATTCGCGCCTAGGATTGGCCCCGCTCGAAATAGTTTAGGTTGACATGGTAGAACCTTTTGTTTATGTATGTTTGGGTAAAGGATGAGCAGTCAAGTGGTTATATTGTCATTGAGCATATCGGACCCCTTTCAGCTTAGTGCACCCTTTCCGCATAACCCTGTACTATAGCAATTTCATAAATCAATACGGTCTGTAATAGAATGGGTAGACCAGAACTCGAGTTAATAAAATATCGTGTTCGCAGCCCGATAAATAATTCCAGCTCTCAACGCGTAGGTTGACGGCTGTCGTTCATTGCAAAGGTCGGAAAGATTTTAGACTACAGGAAATCGTAAATTTAGAGGTAGTAGAACGTTCACAGAATTTTCTTTTTAACCGACTTCAAAAAAGGAGGTAGTTATCACTTCGTCTATATGTTTGTTACGCGATTACTCCGCCAACTATGAATATTTTTTTTGTTTGGTAGATCATACTTCAGAGGTGGTCCCATATTTTTTATATCGAATCACATTTTTTTTATATTTAGCGCTTTTTGAAAAAATCAACAATCACAAAAAATATATACATATATGACGTTTGGTTAAAGGTTCTCTTCAGCGAATGTTTTGATGGGTGGGATACGATGTAGTCGCCACATCGGGTAGCGACTACATCGCAGTGAGACGAAATCGCAAAAACACGGTTTTAACTGTCATTTTTCATTGTTTGTACAATACATGTAGCCAAAGTCTTCAAGACGGTTAAAAAAAATAAAAAATTATAGTGTTTACGTACACACTAAAATATAAATGCAAATGTGTGCGGTCACGCATAAAGGGACCTGACGGAAATGGAACGGTTTTTTGTGATTTTGAATATGTAGTCCTTTAACTTCATTTCTCTTTACTGGTTAATAAATTCATTTCCCGTGTTTTTATCATCTTTTGATTTATCAAATCACGCTGCTGGGCCAAGAACCGAGGCAGTATTGAAATGTGTACCTAGGTACCTACCTTCTATTGCGTTAAGGTCTATGCCCACTACACTGGACCATGATATGAAAGTACCATATTATGCGATTCATCCACGATAAGCCCACAAGAACTGTATCAACAACGCTATAAAGGCGTGAATTCAGTCATGACATACTGTGTTGGTCAGTGAATAGTGCCTGTTGTATTATATAAATGATTACAAAGTATATTTTTTTGCATGTGCCGATACGGTTATGGCATGGCACCATATCGGCACATAATGGGCTTAGACCTTTAAGAGGCATCCACTTGTCCGCATCGTACGGATCAGATCGCATACAGGGTTATAAGGAAAGGATATGCTAAGCTGAAAGGGGTTCGATATACTCATCATTATGAAAAACGTTTACTACGGGACTAACCCTGAAATCTAGAAAAAAGTATCATCTGTTCCATACGTTTTGTCAAGTGTGATTTTTTTAAATTATATATTCGGCAAACAAGCTCCGAAGAACCCCATGTTATAGTTACTCGGAAATGCCGAAGAAGCGGCAGCTCATTCCACATATTGCAGGTGTGAGGCAAGAAAGATATGTATTTTAGTCTGTGGTAAATCGCACAGTGTGCTATTTCTACAGATCTAGGATTTGTGGTTGAGCTTTCAGGCGGTGGCGGCTAGTGCGATGATAAAACCGCGACGCTGGCATCAGATCGAACAGTACTTCAGAACATTCCCCGTTGTAAATGCGATAAATAAAAAATGCGTTTTCAGCTGATAATTTTTACGCGATTTCACGGTTGGTCCCATAGTAAAAGTTGTCAATTAAATATGATATAGAACGAACCCTTTTCGGCTTAGCGTACCCTTTTCTTCTAACCCTGTATAGTAGTAGGGAGTCAGTAGTTACCTCATCGACGTATCTGCAATGTCGAACGGCCTCGTACCTCTCGTCTTCAGTCATGACTGTACGCCCCTTCCGACTGTGTGTTAGCGCGTCGCTGCATACTGGAACAAGTCAAAATAGCGCATTAGGTACATTATTGCTTGTTTCTTGTACAGGCCGAGTGATCAGTCCTCGTGGATCTTACACGGAAATTAATTAAAACATGGGTGCGCGTGCGACAGCAGGAGGCTATGCATACGTATAACGTGCATATTGTGCATTCTTCAGTCCACAACCTCTACCGTAATAGCCACGCCTAAACTTCGACAATCTATTAGACCCACCACGTCACATATTTATTGGTATTCCCTACTCGATCGTCGCTGTCAACAAAGCGATAATAGGCTATCGGAGAGATGTTGATTTGTTAAAAATAAACAGGCTTTTCTAAAAATATAAATAAACTAGCGACCCGCCCAGGCGTCGCACGGGTGTAATTTACGTGCAAAGCCGGGGCGGGTCGCTAGTTATATATAGGTTTAAACCTTCCGTGAATTTTTTCCTAACTGAAGGTGAAATCCGCGATCCGTTTTGGAGGAGTTAGCGGTTATACAGACAGACAGACGCGGAAAGCGACTTTAATTTTACACTATGTAGAGAAGAGATGTAATAATACACATACTGAAGAAGTTATTCGAATTGGCTTATGAAATTCAGAGATATAAAACATTTAAAGTTTTCGGTCCGATTAGGAAGGGACGCTCTGCCCCTTTCCCGCAAAGTGAATGTCAGTATGGAGTTTGTATGACATACTTACAAGTGGAGTCATATATAAGTACAGTTCTCTCTGTCTAGCATGACATTTAAATGATTATATCTTCATAAATTTTATACAAATTTTTATTTTATTTTCGGTGATTGGCTCTATTTATGATCCGGGTTTTTGACGTTCTACAGTTGCGCCACACGTTGCGCGATTATTATTACTGTCCATGCCTGTTTTCATTCGGTTTTTACAATTTCTACCACAATAGCCAAGACGATTTCTTTTCTACACTTGTTTGTTGATTGACCACTATTATTCGTTTTTACAGAAGGAAAATTACTTTAAAGTCCATTATGATGGACAGTCACTGTAAAAATTGGCTTTGCTAAAATGGATGAGACCAATGTAGCTGGAAAATAGAAATTGATTACAGTCTTAGAACCATTACCAGCCCTCGCTCTGAAAACGAAATTGAGCAATCAACGAAATTAAACTCGTTTACGACGGAACCTGCGCTCGGATGTTGAATAAATTTCACGCGCTTAAACGACGTCACTTCATTTTGTCGTTTGCTCCAAAATACGTCGAATAGCACTATTATTCTACTTCTACCCTCAACCTACATTATTAATATTATACAGAGATAGAGTTTGTATGTTTGTAATTGCCAAAACATTTATAATTTTTTATTTATTTATTTTGCCAGTGTACATACATGTCGGTACAAAGACCCTGTTAGGGCGCTGAAATTTAATTTATTGTAACACATACATAATTATTAACTACATTATAATATATACTATTATCTTAAATTATAATAACTATAAAACAAAGTTTTTCTATTAAAAAAAAAAAAAAACTATGAGCTTAGTATTTAATTATCTATTGCTAATTTACTATTTTTATCACTTATCGTCCATTTAAATTATCGTTTATATTAATTAATATATTAATTATCGTTAATATAAATTTACCGATAGAAAGCTACACTATACATTAACATCTATATAGGCTTCACTTTGTTAGCTATGATTCAAGAAAATCTGTTCAGCCGTTTAAAGGTTATTAGCTCTTTCGTCGGGGTTTTTACAATTTTGAAATGTATACTGCAAGCTTAAGAAAGAAGATAACACAAATCCAAGTCATATTGGCAGACTGAAAAGTGAGGGTTTCGTGGGGGTTTAGTGGATTGTTTATAAGCCAATGAGGTTGGATCGATAAAACCTTTTTGTATCCTTTGTTCGACAAAAGACGGCCAAGCTCTACAATAAAAAATTAAAAAATATATGCTAAGTTCTATTTAAGTTCTGTACTTAGACGGAAACCAACGTACACTAAATACTTATTAAATTAAAGCAATATTATTGTAGCGATAATAAAATCAGTTGTATGTACATTTTTTCCGCCGATGAGTTCAGATAAACTGAATACAGTGTAAACTCTATATAGCGACACTTAACGGACTGTGCATTTTATGGCGTTATTGAGAGTTGTCTTTAAATGGAAAAGAAAACTCAATATAATTTTACTAAATTATAATATGTATTTACTAGTAAAGTATAGAATTTAAAAACAACAAACATTAATATTGATACAAATAACAACGTTTATGGCGTATAGTCTGTTATCTTCGTTGAACATTGTTTGACGTTACAGGAATTTATTTTATTTTAAATACGAGATGTTAAAAAGTACTGTTTATTGCTTAATAATGACGTATTGACGTTATTTAAAATGGGTGTGATGCTACATAGTGTATATCATTGTATGGGCAACCAGTTAACCAAAGTCATGTAATTTAGACGTTTTAGGGAGATTGTTGTTAAATCGAGTGTTGTTATATAGAGTTTACACTGTAACATTCTTCTACAATACTGGCACTTCATGGTCGTCTCGAGATAAAAGAAAAAGATGCAGAGATAAAGTTGGTGACGATATCAATACATGAAATCAAGGCCATTTATCAATGTTAACGTACGAGATAGCGAAAATCGACATATTGCCGATAAAGTTAATTGTTTTATCGATTAATGTGAGTAAAGCACGTGTTGTAATACCTAGAACGATCGTACGAGGGTCTCGTCCAATGGCGAGCCAGCTGTTATCGAGTAGTATCAATACATTACAGTGCCACCAACTTTGCTGTTCAGGTGGGCAAAATTTGAACTACAGCTTTTTCTTGGTGAATTTTTTAGGTGGCGATACCAAATTATCCACTAGCGACGCTGTCAACTCAACAGCTAAGATGAGACTGTACGTCGTACTCTGCGACGGATATGTCCAGAATCGTAAATTATGAGTAATGCCGATGAGGCGATCGATTTCATACTTTATTGACCAGAATCATCACCTGATAGGTTATTTTTAGTACTTGTTATTATTACTTAATTATGCAAATATATTGAGACAGGCAGCAGCGGCGTGAAAATGAAAAGTTATCGTAATGGTGTAGAAATTGGTAAAGCGAGAGCTGTGAGTCACGTGAATTAATTTATTTAATTTGAAGAATTTCCGTACGTTGTCCTGTACCTATAGGTAGGTACTATTATCAATTAGATGTATAATAATTATGTGGTGTTTGAGTGGATGTGGTGTGACCTGAACCTTTAGCAAGACTTTTCAAAAGTATATTTACTGGATTGACATTATACCATTGACCGTATTATGGACGGGGCTAATCAACTTTTCCTATGGAACTAACTCAGTGGTGCTAACCAGTATACTGCGCACCAGTGTGAAGTCAGTCGCTCATCTACTACGTTAGTGCGCGATCGTTGCGAGTCACGTCAATCTTGAGAACAAACATATATAGGCACATACTCAGATATGTTTTGCACATAGACATTTCGGCAGGCATTTTTCTAGTACTAAACATATTGGGTTGGGACGCAATGTTAGGATCATTATCTTGAACTCTATGCGTTATACCCAATAAATTCTACATACTACATATACCTAGATACTTTACACGGATGTCCGGATGATTATGACTAATAAGCTATTGACATAAATACCTAGTTACTTAGTTAATTGCATAAATAATTAGGTAAGTATATCGCCTGATAATGTGACGCACTAATATTTTAAGATAAGACCGCATTGAAAAGAATTATGCGGTATTTGGGTAACTAAATGTAAAACATGACGGTGTAAGTTTTATTTATTCCTTGACGTCATTCAAAATGCATTCTATTTTAAAATCTTGCCAGGGTATATGCTGTCATAACCATACCTTCGTAAAACTTATTATACTTTGGTGAATTTACATATTTTATCCTGCGTACGTCAATAAAGTTATTGTTCGATGCTAATGGAGAGGAAAACCCACAATTATATAGCTGATGCTCTCAAAATAACTTCCAAAAACGAGGAAAACCAGGGAGAGCAAACACAATCGAATATACCTAATTATTAATTAAAAAAAACCGACTTCGAAATTTCTATGGAACCAATCTGAAAGTATTACTATTTCCATTGCCTATATTGACTAAATATTTCAAAATAAGTATTTTTTTTTCATTTCGGTTTATAAATGACGGCTCCAAGGATTTATTTTAAAGCCCCTCTTTTTTGAAGTCCGTTAAAATGTGGAAGTGAACAGCATGTCGTACAGAAAACAAAAGAGTGTGAAAAAGTCAAAATGCTGGCCGAAAATAGAGAAGGCAAGAGGCTAATCCACTGACAAGGCTCAAGAAGAAAAAAGTAGACATCTAGGTTTTTGGCGCTAACATGTACAACATTATACACGGAGTGTTTTTTTTTAAACTTCGTGTATTTTCGAGTTTTCATGTGCAATGATAGTGGATTAATTGTGTCGAGCACAATTTCACGATTATAATGTGGTGAACTGTGTCTTTTCGTGTTCTTTTCAGAAATCCATAGAAGCCTCTAGATAGTCCACCACAGTACTGGGACATCACTTGGACTACAGACTAGGTAAAGCTTCTATTGCTTGGACTTCACCGTGACTTACTTTACTTCACTTTGACTGTGTTGCTTCTTTGACAATATTTACTAAAAGTTAAAACTATTTAAATACATTGGCAAACACACAAAGCGTGCGAAGCCAAAATCCTTCAAATCCGCCAAAAAAATAATAGATTCTATACCTACTTATAAGTAGATAAGTACGTCTTAATAGTCCTCGCACATCACAACTGATATTACATGAATAATGCAGATCTTGTACAAAACGTCAAACATTATTATTATTTGAGAGGTGACAACGCAAATAGAATCTGAGTAGAGTAACCGTCTCACTTTATATCACCTACTAACACCACGTCTGTTTAATTTAACGCATTTGTTCCTAGAGTAGATTACAAAGATAACAAACAGTGTTGATATGATAAGTTATAAGCATTTTAAGTGTGTACAAAAAATTATCATTCTAAGATAAATTTAAATCAACTTACACGTACAAAACAAGATTACGTAGACCAAAAGAAAAAAAACCGGACAATTACGAGTAGGACTCGTGCTCCTTGAGGAGGCTCCTCGTGGAGCGCGAAAAAAAAAAAAAAATTTAGTTGAAATATTGAAAGACAAACTTAGCTTTGTAGTTGACTATAAGGTTCTTCGATACATTCCAACTACAAAATGTAAGTTTGTATAGCAAAATAATAATTTTTAAATGATATGACTTTAAATTTGTAACTTTCGGATTTATTCCTATTATGTGCTATGAGAACTTGCCTTTTGCCAAATTTCATGATTCTAGGTGAACGGGAAGTACCCTAATAGGTTTTGATTTCCCTGTGAAATCGCAAAATATGCGACATAAACGTTCATATCTTTTGATTGCGTTGACTTACAACTTTTATTTTTTTACAGCCAAAAGAAACCGTAAACCCAAGTATTTAGTATAAATTTCAACTTTATATTATCTTTACGCGTTCTTGAGAAAAAGGGTCTTGACAGACGGACAGACAGACGGAGATACAGACGGACAGACAGACGGACAACGAAGTGATCCTATAAGGGTTCCGTTTTTTCCTTTTGAGGTACGGAACCCTAAAAAAGGCAAAACATGAGCGCGACGCAAGTTAAAAGCATGGTGTATTCAAAGCCATAAGTAACGTTTTCATAGCTGGTAACCTATTTTATTAAGTTACATTTTACACCAGAGAAATAGTAAGCCCTAGATGCCACGATGGTCTTCTGGTATCGGACTATGGGAGCATAGCTTATATATATTATAGTCAATTCTGAATGAATTAGGCAAGATTAGACCTATGGGCGGCAAACTTCAGTAAGCGACGAATGATAGATTCTTGAAGGGATTTGAATTTCGCTCGATATGATTTTGATATGAATTTGCATGAAGGGCGGCATAAAAAGGGATACATTGAATTCAAATCAAAGTCAGATAGGCATATTAGGTACAGAGGAACATATTATTATATTATTACCTAAATTAAATAATACGTGACAAGTCCCGATAAACGTTTAAAACATAGGCATATTAGGTTTGAAGGCTTTTTTGAACCTAGTACTCTTCCATCATATACATTTTCTTTTTTTTGTTGTGCAGATGGTTTTTTGCAGTGACATTAAATTTATTATAAGGGGCGATTTCCGCGATTTCAGAGTTAGCCACAGTAAAAGTTGTTCTTAATGATGGGTACTACGGACCCCTTTCGGCTTAGTACACCCTTTCCGCGTAACCTAGTTTATTATATTAGTAACTCACCTCCAACAATAAGGTATACGTTAGGGAAGACAGTCTTGGCCTGCTGGAGCTGCCGCGCGTGCCCCTGGTGGAACATGTCGTAGATGCCGTCCGAGTAGACGCGCACCTTGCGGCCCGCGGTGCCGGTCTGCGCCTGCGCCCGAGGGATGCGCCCGTAGTGGCATCGCTCGCGCTCCGCTATCGCCATCGGGTCTGTGCTGAAAGGCGCGGCCATGCATAGTGACTGAAACAATATAAATATTCCGTTTAGTATTGAGTTTGGACTCTTGTCTAAGGGAATTCTATATGCCTCAACACGACTGCCAAAAAAAGGCAGTGTTACGTGTTTTTTAGAGTTAATGTAAAAGGGTTTCCTAATTCCAGCATAACTCTTGGACGCCTTAGTGAGGTTTTGCCAATAGAGACGCCATACTCATTAAAATAGTACTAAAACATGGAGATATTTTACTATACCTATACATAGGACCCATACACTTTTACAGCCATACATCCTTTTACAGTCGTCCCAGCAATCCCAGTATAAGTATTTCACTTTCTATAAATATATTCATTACTTTCCGTACTCCAAAATCGCGCATCGTACGTTTGCGTCGTTGCCAGACACAGAACGGACTGCATTCACTCAAGCTAATTAACTTGTGTTTGTATTGCCGCGCAGACCTCCTCGGTAAAACTTACCTTTGTACATATATATAACATCATTGGGACGCCTAGAACGATATTTATCTGAATGGTATCGTTAAAATCGAGTGTAAGAAATTGTTTTGCTTGTATAGCTTTAGTATTAAAATAAATAAATAAAATATTTTGCAAGGTGCATCCTTAAGAGTAGTATTCGTCGAGGATCCACATTTATATTTTATTAGCTGTTGCCCGCGACTTCGTACGCGTAGACTTTCATATAAACGTTCAAACCCCTTTTGTCATCCTTTATTCGGCCCTTTCGTAAAATCCTTTCTTAGCGGACCTCTACACCCCATAAGGATTCTACCTGCCAAATTTCAGCTTCGTAGGTCAAATAGTTTTCGAGATTTCGTGTTTAATGAGTGAGTGAGTAGATGAATTTCGCTTTTATATATATAGATAGATTTTATAACTATCAGCCATTTTTATAATTGCTAGAATATCTTTATGAATGAATAATTCAAATGATTTTGACTGAGAGCATTGCCTAACAATGATCATTAGCATACGTAAAACAATCGCAACTGCATTGTTGAGTTAAAGTTCTGCCCACTCCCTATCAAGGCTACGCATATGGACTGTGCTAAGCCGAAAGGAGGTCATTGTACTCATTATTATGAACAACTTTTACTATGGGACCAACCCTGAAATCGCGGAAAAAATATCAGCTTTTACATGGAAAACGGTCTTTGACACTCTACAAAATGTATGGAACAGCAGATTTTTATTCGAGATTTCTGGTTTGGTCACATTGTAAAAGTTGTAAATAATGATGAGAACTCATTGTTCTTTCGGCTTAGTACAGTCTATATACATAACCCTGTGTACAAAGCTAGAAATTTAAATGGGGTTCACCCACGAATAGACAGATATGGGATCATAGCCCTCGAGTGACTAGCCTACGCCATTTTAACATTATATTATGTGTGTAATAAAATTATTAAAAAAAAATGCTATCTAATAGACTAGAACCTAGTACCTAACAAATTAATTGAATGCTCAAGGTTTCTTTACAAATTAGTAGTCGTCAGCACCGGCCCTGGGGTTGAGCGAGAGAAGCGGTCGCTCTAGGCGCCCAGAATATATGAATAGAAAGTATATGGATAGAAGGGGGCGCTAAAATACCAAAAGCAAAAAAAAAACGAGTGAAACAAAAATGGCACCTCGCGCCCTAGGGCGGGGGCGGCGAGGCGTGTGCCAAGTGTTTGCATTGTTAGTGGTTACTAAAATAATTGCAAAGAAAAAGTTTTTAATGTGGAAATAGTTTACATCCTAGATTAGCACATGGGCTACTTTTTATTTCGTAAAAATGATTGATTCCTTTACGATAGTTTTCAGAAATGAAACGCACCGAAAGACAATCTTGCTCTCCCCTGAACAAAGACTAGGGCCGGCGGCGCTGGTAGTCGCTATCCAAGCTTTAATCAATCAAGGCCATTCATCCAAAACTAGCACCACCTAGAAGAGACCAATGACCACGCCACGTGAAATCAATAGGTTATTTAGTTGTTTTATAACGAACCGGATTGTGATACAGAGCTATGTCAAGGTTCACGCGTTCAGTCGCCGGCTGATAATAAAGTGGCGTGATGCGACGTCACGCGTTGCCACATCGCTACGAATATCATCGTGCATTCATTTACAAACGTTAAAACTGGAGTCAGAATGAGGCGGTTCCCGCGCCAATGGACTGCGATATGCTTTGATAGGTGGTATCTTCTTTATGTAGCCAAAGTATGCAACACTTAGAATACGCAACGTGCGAGAGACGATCCGGTTTACGATTAAACAAATTAGACCTTTACGGTGCTTTAAAAAGACGAGAATAAAATAAACTCAGTGAGCATAACTCATCCAACTGAGTCTGTAATGAGAACGGGGCCCAAGTAATCACGATACGATTTATGATAAACAAAAGAGACCTTTAGGGTGCTTTAAAAAGACGAGAATAAAATAAGCTCAGTGAGCATAACTCATCCAACTGAGTCTGTAATGAGAACGGGGCCCAAGTAATCACGATACTATTTACGATAAACAAAAGAGATATTTAGGGTGATTAAAAAAGACGAGAATAAAATAAACTCAGTGAGCAGAACGCATCCACCTGAGTCTGTAATGAGAACGGTAACCACGATACTATTTACGGTTAAACCACGATTTACGATTAAACAAATGAGATCTTTAAGGTGATTTAAAAAGACGAGAATAAAATAAACTCAGTGAGCAGAACGCATCCACCTGAGTCTGTAATGGAGAACGGGGCCCAAGTAACCACGATACTATTTACGGTTAAACCACGATTTACGATTAAACAAATGAGATCTTTAAGGTGATTTAAAAAGACGAGAATAAAATAAATTCTGTGAGCAGAACGCATCCACCTGAGTCTGTAATGAAAACGGGCCTCAAATAACCACTGTCCACTGCTTAGTAAATGTAATGGATGGACATCCGCTTAGCTTGGGTCGATTGGTTTGGTACATTCAAATTGTAGCTTATACAGTACACATGACAAATCGCAACAGTTGATTATGGCTGTACTTATCTGTTAAAGAGCCCATTCAACTGTGTCGGTGATTTGCCTGGATAGGTCATCAACATCATTGTGTATTTTGTAAAGATGATACTGAAGTCTCAAGATAGTACCAGGGAATAATCACTGATGTTATTCTTGAACGATGAGTGTAGCGTTTTGTTTATTCATAACGAAGATGTGCAAGAACCAAAACACCTTTAACAGGATAGACTCTGCAAGCATGTCAAGTTTTAAGAAAACCCAGCGTGCCGCATTTTTAGGGTTCCATAACCAAAGGATCAAAACGGGATCCTATTACTAAGCCTACGATGCAAGTATGTCTGTCTGTCCGTCCGTCTGGCCGTCCTACCTTTAAACCGCTGTATCTTTCGAACTGTAATAGATAGTCAGTAGAAATTTTCACAGAATATGTAATGATTAACTAAGAAATAATAATAAAGTCAAAAAGTAAAAACTGAAGGTAGGACCCTATACAACAAACGTATTTTTGTATTTGCTCAAATGTAGAAACGGTCATACGTACAAGCGTCAAACTTTGCATGATTATAGTATATACTCTAAAGTATAACAACAAATAATAAATAATTTAATTTAGTTAACGGAACCCTCAGTGCGCGAGCCCGACTCACACTTGACCGGTTTTTATAGCAATTGTGATGTCACGAGAGCAATGTACAGGTAGTTTAACTCCATTCAAACGGACAACTGCTTTCGAAGATTTTTTACAGTTTACCATGACGCAGTTTGACAATTTCTGTATTAAAGTCTCACGTGCTACTGCCGTGACGACAGAAATCGAACTGTATTATGCAGCATGCTGGTTGGAGCATTGATCCAACTTAAGACAGGCCATAGAAATGCAAAGCAAGGTGAACACGCAGTGTCTATCTCGATAAAGGTCTATGGCAAGAACAATTTAGGTTAACGAATGTCAACGGCGCAATCAAGAAAATAAATAAAATGGAAGCACTGGCTACTAAACAGATAATAAAGATAGCAAACATACAGCTAATCAGATTGTGTATCTTGCGAAAGGTCAGTAAGAATCATAAGAAGTAATTAAGATTGTTAGTAATAGATATATTAATCCCACAGAATAGATTAAAAAAACACTTATAACATTTAGAACTCAACGGTAGACTAGTCGAAGCAATATATTTTATCACACAAGGCATTTCTTTATAATGGCCACATTGTTTTTCTATGGCTAAAATCAAACAAACAAACCAAATGTAAAGTCAAAATTGTTTTACTATTTTAAATAAAAAAAATTTATGCCATAGGTGGCAAACCAGCAGACGGGCCTCCGGATGGTAAGCAGTCACCGTCGCCTATGAATACTTGTAACACCAGAGGCATCACAAATAAGTTGGCGATCCTTTAAGACTCTATTAACTCGCCTTTTGAAGAACCCCATGTTACAGCTTCTCGGAAATACCGTGAAAGCTAGCTCATTTCACATTTTGCAGGTATGAGGCATAAAGATAGTGTGAATCGCACAGTGTGCGATTTCTATTGATTTAATGTGTGGATGAACTTACAGGCGGTGGCGGATAGTACGATGATAAAGCCGTGACACCGGCATCAGATCAAACAGTTCTTCAGAACACTCCCCGTTGGAAATGCGATAAAAGATACAGAGAGACCCAACCTCTCTGCGCATGTTGAGCGGCTCTAGGTGTTCAGTGAGCTTGGGATCGTCGAAAATTCTTACAGCTCTACGCTGCAATGCATCAAAGGGCTTCAAGTTGATACTTGGGTGCTCCGTTCTAAAGATGGGAGCAGTACTCCATGTAAGGTTGGAGTTGCGCTTTGTAAAGCAAGAGCCATTGACTCGACGTGAAGTACCGCTTCGGCTTGTTGAGCACACCAAGTTTCTTGGAAGCAAGCTTGGCCTTACTTGCGATGTGACCACGGAAACCACATTTGCAGAAATGTCGTCGTCCAGAATTCCGATACTTTGCGAAACCCTGAGTGGAGTGTTTTGAAAACGAGGAGCCGCAACAAATGGATTTTTGGCGGTGAACGCGCAATCCTTCTTGACTCAACAGATTCCTTCAGACGTAATAATAAAAAGGTTTATTTACTATAGTTTTTTTATTTTATTGAATTACGTTAAACAAGTCGTAGTCAGAGTCAAATAGAATAAGCCACGGTCAAGTCCAAGTAAAGTGTAGGAGACTTTTCTAAAAGTTTCAGTGGAGTTTTGAAACATCATAGAAAAACATTTTTCACCTTATTATATCACTTGCCTACACTCGAGCAAGTGCACGAACAATAAACAATCATCATCATCATCAACTTATTTAATGTTCGTCCACTGCTGGACGCAGGCCTCTCCTAAAGAACGCCACAAGACACGATCTTCTGCTTTTCGCATCCACTTGCCACCAGCCGCCTTTCGCAGGTAGTCACTCCACCTGGCTGCAGGGCGTCCTACTCTACGTTTGCCGATACGTGGTCTCCACTCTAGAACCCGTCTACCCCAGCGGTTGTCAGTTCTTCTACAGATGTGGCCAGCCCATTGCCACTTCAGCTTGCTAATTCTTTGAGCTATGTCGGTTACTTTAGTTCTTTGTCGGATAATCTCATTTCTGATTCTATCTCTCAAAGAAACGCCAAGCATAGCTCGCTCCATAGCTCGCTGAGCGACTTTAAATCTATGGACCAGCTTAACTGTCAGTGTCCACGTTTCGGCTTCGTATGTTAGTACAGGTAGGACGCACTGATCGAAGACTTTAGTCTTCAGGCATTACGGAATGGACGGCGAAAAGACATGACGAAGTTTGCCAAACGCTGCCCAGCGCAGCCGAATTCTTTTATCGACTTCCTTCTCGAAATTCGCCCTGCCTAATTGCAAAGTCTGCCCTAGGAAGGCGTATTCATGGACAATTTCGAGAGGTATGTGGTCAACATTGACAGGTCCCTGGGTAACATGTGTGTTAAACATAAACGATGAACAATAATCCACCATTATTATACATTAACACTTGAAATAACATAAGTTTAGTTAATGAGGCGCATGTTTTTTTTAACGTTGGCGCCAAAAAATTTACTACTTTCAGCGTTGTCAAATAGAGAATTATGAAATGCAATTATCGCAATGCATGTTTCGAAATAAACGAGAAAATTGCGTTTTATAGCAGATTCGCAATAAATTTTATAACGGCATTTTCCTCCTAAGAAAATCGACCGGCCCACGTTTCACCGTATTTACGTTTATTTCTTGGAGTACGAATAACAAGTACGCCAACTTTTACTCCAAGAAATAAATAACGTGTCAAGTGCCAACTGTAGTGAGAAATTTTGTTTCTTGATGAATTTTTTTCCCCGAACTTAAAATTTAGTAGTCAAATATCATCAATAAGAGTTCGATATATAATATACAAGGAATGACAGATTAAAACAGAAAGCGAGACTTATAAAAAAAAACTATATATACTATAGATGTATATAGCGCTACTTTTGGCGTAGGTATCATATTTTGCAAACGATACCTACACTTGAACCAAAAATTATCTATCAAACCTCACTTCATTATAAACAAAATATTCGATGATACGTCACATCAGAGAGTGCATTTTCAAGCTAGCAGCAGACTACTATGAAGTGTATTGAAAAATGCTCATGACAAGTAAAAATTGATTTTTTTAAACTCTTTTAAAGAAGATGGTAATCGTCGATCAGATTTTACTTGATTAAGTCACCTAACTTTCAAACATAAATAAAATAAATCTAAATCGGTTTACCCGTTGGGAGCTACGATGCCAAAGACACACACACTTAGAACACCCCATTGTTTGCCTCGGGGATTGATTTGAGGCTTGAACTGAAAGAACCGACAAAACAGTGCACGTCCTATAACCCGAGTTAGTGGTCAAACTTATACGCGATTCAACAAAATTAACAGTTTGTAAAACATGTATACTTTGAAATCGACAACTCTGACAAAGGTTTAAAACAGTAACTGAAAAACCTCCATTGTTATACTAATTGAAGGTTAATATAGTGAATATTTCCACGGAATGCCAAGGTCAGTCTGGTCAGTCTGGTCAGTAACATATTCTGTATTGAATTTGGGTTGAACTTGAAAGTGATAAAAATATATTTTCTAATCCCCCCTTAAAAGGGCTGATTATCCTCAAACGTTTGAATAAACTTTCTTGAATCATAGCTAAGAACACTCTCGAAAAAGACACCTTTCGTAGAAAAAAAAAAGATGTTGCCGTTTGGGAGCCAAGATGCTTCAGACAGACATACAGATACACACGTTAAACATATAATTACAGTCCTCTATTTGAGTCAGCGGTCTAAAATAACCAGTGTGATTGATTAACTGATAAGTACATTATACATATACGGTCAGAAATTCGGAATCAATCAAAATGTAAGATAACCCATTGTCGTAAGGTTATTCGTTGCCAACAGTACAGGCGATATCACACATTCAGGTTTACTTCATTAGCATGATCAGCTTATGGAACGCAATAATTGAAATTGTTGATTACGTAACCAAAAATACATAATGGACAACATTTAATTTTTTTACTACCTATTTTTTTTAGTTTAATTGATAGATTATGAAAAAAAATTGGACACGTATTTTTCAGTTTTATTTTTAACTTAATAGTTATTTTTAAAAGAATTTTTAACACATATTATAAATTACAGGCTCTATGGCTGTTTATACTATAGCCAAACGAATATGAAAAAAATTTATGTCAAGGGCAATGTCAAATTTGTCAACATCAAATAACAAAACAACATGTACTGGGATGCCAGGACGCAAATTAGATTTTATATTTGTTTAAGTGTTCATCATCATTATCATACTCAGCCTTTTAACAGTCCACTGCTGGACTTTTAACCTACCCCGACAGGGTGATTGGGCCATATCCACCACGCTGGCCCAGTGCGGATTGGTGGATTCATATACGCCATTGAATTTCTTCTCCGTACGTATGCAGGTTTCCTCGCGATATTTTCCTTCACCGAAAAGCCAGTGGTATGAAAATCCGTACATAAGCTCTAAAGAGCTCATTGGTACGGGCCCGGGGTTTGAACCCGCGACCTCACGCTTTCAAGTCTAGCGGTCTCCCAAATGGGCTACCACGGCTTTTATTTATTTATATATTTAACGATAAAGTATTATAGGTGTAAGTATTTTATGCGATTTAATCATTATGATCCTTCCACAACTTAATGTTCTTTTAATCACCTAGGCTTATTATTTATTCATTTTATGTAGATGGAACACGATGTTATGCCATTAATGACTACCTAATAATTTTAATTTTTTGAACATATACGGGGTTATGGAAATAGATGGCAAGATAAATTCATATTTTTTAATTAAAGTTTTTGGCAAATTAACTATTGCTCGATAATCCTATATTTCCATTATTTATTTATTTTTCAAATAACTTGAAAAATAGTGGATAGAATTTTATTTTTTATTTTTTTATGGGCCGTTACACACTTATCATCGTAATTTCTGCGATACTTAAAGCCAGAGTCAGAGGGTTCGCGCAGATTTGGCTTGACGATGAACCGATTAAAATCTCTTTGGTTTAACTTTTTTTTAAATTCATTATTTTGTCAAATTGTCATCAAGAACCAGTCAAATAGGAAAGCTATATTGATAAAAAAAAAAAAAAAAAAACATTTTAAACACAAGCTTTTTCGTATTATTCTCATCAAACCCTTTCATTTGGTGCCCATGATGTGAAAATATTGTTCCCCATCTTTGGGCATCCACCATATTGAATTTATGATCTAGGACCAGTGCTTGGGAAGACAGATCCAATGAACCCAAACTCGACGGGGTTACGTCGATTCTTTTAGTAGTTCCTATGGCAACTTTCTAACTCCATCATCAGACCAGCTCGAAGGTAACATAACATTGCATTGTCACCGAACTTACATAAGTATGCCAAATTTCAGCTTAATCTGATGAAGATATATACTTCAAAATTGAGTTGCAAGATTCCACCTGAACAAACATAGTTACATACACACCTACATAGGTATATTGGAAGTTAAATGAAAGCTTGTGAAAAGTACCGTATTTATGTAAGATTCACGTTTTCTGACAGAAACCGAAACTGTTGACCTTCTACATCCTGGTAGCATAGTGATGGCATTTATATCAGTCGTGACTCATTGATTTGCGTTTGGACAGGCATTCAAGCAACTAGCCTTTAGACATTTTGGCTAAATAAGCTTACAAATTCAGCGAGTGAAGAGTGAATGGGTAAGAATCTGGGTCTATGTAAGCTGTTATCCTGTTCGTATCATGGTAGTCGATGAGCGTTGGTTGCCGAGAGGTAGCATGTGCGATTTACAATCTGGCGGCACTCAGTTCCATCCTCGGCCCTGCACCAATGGTTTATTTAGTACCTATGTAAATTATATGCAGTTTCGATGCAATCACTCAAAAACGGATCGTGTAGAAACCGGATGTCCAAACCAAGACAACATTCACCAACATGCAGTGGGGCCAGCATGGTGGATTAGGGCCCATCCTCTATCTCTGAGAGAAGGCCTGTGTCCCAGCAGTGGGAACATGATAGGGATGATGATGATGATCAATGATCATGATAGCCAAATAAACTGTTGCCCATTCTGTTTATTTTACACTATTTATATTACGTAGCTGTATATTGCTCATCAGTAACTGATAATTCAAACAAATCTTGGAAGTCGATCTTGGAATCTTGGAGACCTTTTTAACCTACTTCTAATTCTAACTAATTATAACTTACTTCTACTTCTAATTGTCGATTCGATTTGAAACCTTTACAAAGTATATAATACGGATGTCAATGCATTAATTAGGTAACTCTAATCTGACGATGGATCCAAGAGGTGGATACTGGAACTCTTCAATGACTGCTATATAATATATCTGCTAACATTCCACGCGAACTTCTGTACTCAAAAGAGTATAGATAATAAAAAATTCGATTGTTCCACCGACAACGTAATAAAGAGGTTTGGATTAAATACAAGGGACAAGCTAAGCCAGGATTGGCTAATAACCTCTCCAATCACCATGATAATAAAGGCAAATGAAAGGCAAGTATATTTGCAAAGAAAACTAATGAATATGAATGAACGATGGGTAACCAGCGAGCATCAACAAAATAAACAGAATCAGAATATAACTAGAGATTTATTAGCGTAGTTCATATTACAAATCATGTTGGTTTAAAGATATTGAAAATATTAAATTAAAAAAGACTTTCTTCTAGAACGAAGTATAGGTTATTGGACCCAAATACCGGTTGTGCAGAATACAATTCATTCCATATTCATTATTCACGTTGTGGATGTAAGCACTTATTTAATTGAAAGCAATTTGTGTCAAAAACCTTCATCGTTACTGATGTACCTTCTGTACTTACTAAATAAACATTTAAGTCTTTATCATATTAAGCATTATATGAAGTAAATTTCTGACAGTTAGCTTGCTTGGCATTTAATTCATTCACAAGTAAATAACACGCTTTACTGAATCCGCCATTATTAATGCAAATGATTATGGTTTAGGCAAATGACTTCCACTCACCTTGAGCTCAGGACTATTGAAACGACCGTTCATGATAATTCATGAAGATAATGCTCTCGACCACAAATTGCTCAACAGACCTTTTCGGTTGCTTTTTATTGGCGCTCACTGATGTAATACTGCTCGAGAACAAACTCATTGTTATTGGTGAAAAAACAGACTTAAGTTGCAACGTTCTATGAATCAAGTATATACAGATGTTGCTTTAACAGGTGCTAGATAATATAGATTATGTAAACTGTATCTTCGTACTTCGCGGAATGAGTAGTGAAGGTGTATCTTTTTTGGGGACGCATATCTGATGTATCCGCATAACGGTGATGTAGCCAAGATACTATTCAATAACCCCATTACAGTCTTATAATAGATAGGTATTACGACGCGGTTTTTGTGTTATAAAAATAATGGGGAAGCTAAAATAATAGATTTTAAAAAATCCATGCAATACAGACGCGAACTCCACTGCCAATGACGTAGCAATTTTAAGTTTACGTAGACTTTTAAAACAGCTGTTTACGTGTGTAAAACGTTTAAAAGCACGTTTCCTCGTTCATATAAAAACTTTAATTTTATTTACGTCTTAGACTCTACAAAAAATATTTAAGTATCTACCTATCTGATGCGGACATGATGAAAAAGCGGCTTCTGAATTGTCTTTTTCTGGTCCCTTTCCTGTTTCTTTATTTAGGTATCTCGGTGCATAGGTTAGGTTCATAAAAACACAAATGCCTTCTTATCTATATCCACGTTATCCACTTCCTAAGATACATTTAGATAAACTTGTTTAAACTGCTTTTACTTCTAGTTATCTTGCTTCCGTATCGACTCACGGTTCTTGTTGAATAGTGTATGGGATTATTTCATCCTATTAGTCTTCGGAGTTTCTTTGCGCGATAGAATCCGGAACGTGGATATTCACCAAAGAACCAGTCACCGATGCTGTCAAAATTTGCAAGTTGAAGTGGCTGTGTGCAGGCCACATCGCTCGAAGAACCGATAACCGATGGGTAATAAAGGTTCTCGAGTGGAGACCACGAACCGGAAGACGCAGCGTAAGTAGGCCTCCCACTAGATGGACCAACGATATTGTGAGAGTCGCAGGCATCCAGTGGATGCAGGTGGCAGGCTGTCGCTCAGTGTGTAGGTTAAAGACCTCTGCTGACTGATGATGATGATTATAGTCGTCAAAAACATAATTAAACAATTTAGTACAGTGAATTCAAAATTCCATGCTCATATGACTTTCCATACTAAGACTAACATGGCTCAACGGAGATTCCTACGTGGTGGGTAGCTGAGTGAGCACTTTCACTTGTGCTCACTGAATGTTTGCTTAATTTGTTAACTTCATTTGCATATATTTTCTAATTCAAAGTAAACATAACCTATTTCGCAATGATTCGGAACTGTTTATTTAAAACTAAATAAGCAATAAGAAATTTACTCACTGGCGCGTCGAGTATAGCTGGCTTCGTATATCCATTTTTCCTATATCCATTTAAACCGAGATCCATCTTTCCATTGGTGTGCCCATTGGCATGCCCATTTGTGAGCGTCGTGGTGACTGTAAACGCTGACATCACTGTATTATGTCGGACAACTTTATCCACTAAACTTTCAGTCCTTTCAATATGTCAGCAACATGAAATTCAAGTCCTGTGCATAGTCACTAAGCGGTCCGAAGAGAAAGGTGCCGCGAATTCACAGTTCGTTGACCAATGTCAATGTTTAAGGGTGGTTGTTTGTGACCGGCGCGATCGTTTCTGGTGCAGGGTAATCGAACAATTGACGGTTTCTTCCGACAAAGAAACGTGCTCTCTCCGCGACTGGAAGTCTGTGACTAACGGAGCTGATACGAGGTTGAGGAATGTATCGGCTGCGGCGACGGGCGTCGGCGGGTGCTGGTCGCGGCGCGGGGGACGGTCGATGTTGGTGGCGCGACGCCGACGTGGAGGCTCGGCAGACACGCGACACTCCACGAGTCCCTCCGAAGGCGCCTCCGGCGGGCCGAATATCGGCGTCGTCGGCAAAACAATCTACAATATGTACTTTAGCCCCTTTGCACTATTACGATGGGATCATTCCATAGATCACACACAAACATAACACAGTTTCAGACAGCATTTGTCAACATCATGACTACCGTCACCTCTAAGATTTAATGGCAGAGAAGTGACTAATTACTCTTTTACCCAGATATAAATACCTATTAGCATAATTTTGCGAAAGTATATTAATTAAAAGTAGAAAATGGAAAAATTTATTAAATAATTACCTAATATGAAATACGTGAAGTATAACTTAGTCCGAACATTTATTTGCGTTGAGAACTGCAATTGTAAAAATCTGAATTAAAACCACGAATTCTGATCACTAAGTATCATTTAAGAGCATTGGATAAAAAAAATACTGAAAAAAAAACTGTCAATAAGTATCTATTTTATCTGTAGCCAGCGTCATATTTCTTTTTTAATGTTACGCTAACAGAAATTCCCCCTAATCCCACTGGTGGGGTTTGCGGGTCTCGAAGGATTCCCCTCAATCCACCGGTTCAGTACGGGCCTTGAGGGATTCCCGTTCATCCCACTGGTGGGTTAAGCTGGTGGTTGCACGAGTCGTGTCTCTTCGTTGGTAGGTGATTCTAAATATGATTTAACCTGAAATTCAGACTAACCAATGACTGGGTTGTACATTGTACCTAATTCATACACTACATTCATACATGAAATCAAAATAATAATTAAAAAAAATAAAATTAAAAAAAAGATTTTTTATGATTATTTGTTTGATTTGTTTTTTTTCAAGCATTTGTTTTTTTGTTTGTTATTTTGTTGGTTGAGGATATCAATTTAGATTTATAGTGTTAACACACGTATGGATTTGGTTGACGGACCGCCGTCCAACCAACGGGAGAGAAAGAGTGAGAATATCATATTTCCCTCACTTTCTCTCCCGTTGGTCAGACGGCGGTTGAGGTCAACCAAATCCATACGTGTGTTAACACTATTAGAATTGCGAAGGTCTACGTACAGATATAAATCATTATTATACAGGGTTAAACGGAACGGTGATACTAATACAAAACAAAATGGCATTTAAGCTTCTCGGCGTTTATCATTATGAACAGCTTTTACTATAATACTAACCCAAAAGTCTCGAAAAATAAAACTGTTTTTCCATAGAAAAATGACATTCAAACTCAGCTAAAGGTTTTTTTTTAACAAACAAAGTAATATATTTTGTCATAAATTTAGTTTTACATAACGTGTTTTTCCATAGGCTCCCGAACTAGTCTGGGACTGTGTGTCGGGTGCCAGTGGCTTTCTCTTATTATAAAAGTAAAATTATGTCGAAGAAACAGTTGTTCTTTTTTCATTTATTAAGCAAAAAATTTCAAAGTCAAAAAGTTATATCATGCAAAATACAAAATATAATTTAGAATTATTATGTAATTATATCAATATTTATAAAGACAAAAAGAAAATAGAACATAACTTACAAAATAAAAATATTCATTTAAATTTATATATAGGTTTATTTATATATGTATGGTATTTATATATTATCATGATTTTAGGGTATCACGGTACCACGTGGTAAAAGTTGTTCATAATGGTAAAGGTAATGGTTTCAGTTCAGTATCCGTTCCGTGTAGCCCTACATACCTATGTAGAATATATAAAAGTATACAGCCAATGACTAATTATGACGACACATCGAACCACGTCGTTCTACAGTGTGATAATACTACATAAATACAATAATGGCTATTATGGATGTTCATTATGACGATGACTAATTTAGACTCAAATCCTCATTATCTATTTGATTTAGAGTAATCATGTCCGTATTACCTATCAGATATAAATTTGCATTTAAATTTGAAATTACATATGTAATATGCCTAATTTTAGTCGTAAGTTAATCACCCGACGGAACGTATTATTTAATACGATTTTATTAGCTTAACTTGTAACTAAGTAACGATGTAAACGAATCGTAGAAGTCGATTTTAAACGGTGCAAGTATATACGTGTCTGTGTAAAAACGTAACCCCGTATAAAACTATGTATAATATTATTATATTGTTTACTAAAGGGCACAAAACTATATCCTCAAACCACAGACTAGGTAAAGCTACTAAGTCTTTGTACAACCTTACCTTACCAGAACAACAGAGGTCTCTTATAAATATCTGACAATTGCTATGGTATGGTAGATCTCGTACGGAAAGAAATAGTTACTCATGGAGCCAACTACAAACTGAGACTAAAAAACACTCGAATCAGCTTGCGGAACAACTTATTATCCCCGAGACCATACGCCGACTCAAAAAGAGGCGGGACATTTTCGACCAGGATACTGACGCCCTCTCTCATCTGCTTATAAATAGTAAAAACACTGAATGACAAGAACACAAAAAATACTGTTTACTAATTCAGAATTTTTCTTTATGCATTCATGATAAAAGCAGATTGCCGTAAGAAAAGTATCCAAAAGCCGTAATAAAATCTTCCGTTCTATTTCATTCGCGGAACGCCAGGAAACAGTTTCAGGTTTCCCTTTCATTTCTGCGTATATTATTGGACTAATATCTGCCATACGATATTAATTTGAAAAAAAAAAAAAGTCCTTGCGCTAGATTCATATTGAAGACATTTTTGTTTACACGCGCCAAGCAAGAATGCTTCGGATTCTTTACTTAGCGCGTGACGCAGTTAGGTATATGACGTAATATTTGAACGTGCGTTACACCTTGTTATGTTTGTATCATAATATATAACAATCGTAGTAACTGTTTTATTATATGCACAGAACACAAAACCACGCGAACAATCGTTCCTAGGAGAGAGCGAATGTATTTAAAAAAAAATTATAATTGGCTTGCGTTTGACCGCCATCTCTTGCAAATAGTTATACGAGACTTGTCGTATGATATATGCTGTCCGGCCACATAGAACCTAGTTTTAAATAATTATTACAAAGTAAGAGTTAATCATGTTATACAGGATGTCGGAATGAGTAGAAAACCCACAAACATCGGGGATATGACTGCAAAAAAAAAAAAAAATTGTTTAGTAAATCTCGAGTTGTTTTCGAGTATTCGAACATACCTATAAGAAATCTTTACCTTAAATCAAAGATACTTAAGAGTGCGTATAAAGCGAGGAAAATTTCTGATTTCACCCGCGCGTCTCGCATCACCCGCATTAGTGTGAAACACAACCACGGCAGCGCGGCAGTCGCGCGCAGCTCCAGTACACATAACTCGCGTAGTCGAACTCGTCATGCGGCAAGGAGTAATAAACACAGGATAAGCATAATGTTGGCGTTTTGGCGATTAGCTGGGTTCGGTCGCGGCGCGCAAAACCGTAAATTGTTTATTTCAATTTTCAAAATTGTGTTTGTTGTATATTTTTAAACTTAATTTTTAAGTTTTCTACAATATCAATATAAAATTAATAAATTATATAAATTAAATTGAAATTGCCTAAATTAATTTTCAAATTAAAATTTTACGCTTGAGACAGAGAGTCAGAGATCGTTAAACATTAAATCAAACTAAACTAAACTAATGCTATGCTATGCTATGCTACGCTACGCTATGCTATACTATACTAAACAAAACACGCGAAACGAAATACCCGAAAGCCCGTTGGTCCAGTTGGTAGTGAACCTACCTTCTGAGCTTCGGGCGTGGGTTCGATTCCCACCTAGGACAAAATTAATGTGATGAACATTTTGTGTTTGTTCTACGAGTATACCTGGTTGTTAATATCTATTTAAGTATGATTTATTTAATTTAATTTAATGTAATTTAATGCAATGCAATTCAATTCCATTCCATTCAATTCAATTTACTAAAAAATATCATCATCATCCTTCACAGAACCTTCCTCATTATTTGAAGTCGGCCTAATATACCTACTGTTTGACCTACCAGTACCTACCCGAGCCAACCCGGCCGGTCTAACAGTAGGTATTACTACTTACCTTTTTATCCGACTTCAAATAAGGAGGAAGGTTCTCAATGCGACTTGTATAATCTTAGTGTCTCTGTCTACTTGGTCCACAGTGTTGCACCGCAGTGTTGTAAAGCAGTGTTGCACCGCAGTGTTGCAACGCAGTGTTGCAACGCAGTGTTGCAACGCAGTGTTGCAACGCAGTGTGGCAACGCAGTGTTGCATCGCACTGTTGCGCCGCAGTGTTGCAACGCACTGTTGCACCGCAGTGTTGCAACGCAGTGATTGATAATTTTATTGCATACCTACCTTGCCAAAAGATTCGCTTTTTTACCAGCTAAGGAAACATTAACTTTTTTCTGAGATTCGCCACTGTCAAGAAACATTTTACTGTTTAAAGGCAAAGTTTATTTTTATTGTTTCATTCAAGAGCAATGTTTATAACCTCAAATAAGCCACAAATGACAGCACCAGCGAAGGTGGCGCCATCTGAGATAAGTTTTGCCGTGGTTTGCCTGTAGCTTCTCATTACCCAAAATGTATGAAAAATACTGCGTTAGTTCCCTAATACTCACCCTGTGAAATCATTTACCACTGAATAAAACTCAAAATATGTAGTGATGGTCAAAATATTTTCGGATTTGAATTAAATAAAGAAATTTCGTTAGTGAAGCTACTTCTCAAAATCTCTGAAATATTGGTGCCGTCGTTTGGCTTTAGACCTCAGCAGCCATAAATCGATGCCACAGACTTAAAATATTCAAGGATGGCTGAAATATTTTCTGATTTAACGTCTTCACTGAAATATTGAAGATGTCTTCTAGTATTAGAACTGAACAATCTATAATCACCGTTACTGATTTAAAATATGCAAGGATGGCAGAAATATTTTACGATACAAGTCATGATTCTCTGAAATATAAGAAACATTTTACTGTTTAAAGGCAAAGTTTATTTTTATTGTTTCATTCAAGAGCAATGTTTATAACCTCAAATAAGCCACAAATGACAGCACCAGCGAAGGTGGCGCCATCTGAGATAAGTTTTGCCGTGGTTTGCCTGTGGCTTCTCATTACCCAAAATGTATGAAAAATACTGCGTTAGTTCCCTAATACTCACCCTGTGAAATCATTTACCACTGAATAAAACTCAAAATATGTAGTGATGGTCAAAATATTTTCGGATTTGAATTAAATAAAGAAATTTCGTTAGTGAAGCTACTTCTCAAAATCTCTGAAATATTGGTGCCGTCGTTTGGCTTTAGACCTCAGCAGCCATTAATCGATGCCACAGACTTAAAATATTCAAGGATGGCTGAAATATTTTCTGATTTGACGTCTTCACTGAAATATTGAAGATGTCTTCTAGTATTAGAACTGAACAATCTATAATCACCGTTACTGATTTAAAATATGCAAGGATGGCAGAAATATTTTACGATACAAGTCAAGATTCTCTGAAATATAAATGCTCTCATCTAGTGTTGGACGCAAATCACGCAAAACCTCACCTAATCCTCAAAAAAAAACTCACCTATGTTTCCAACCAATTAGTTCAAAATATTCAAAAATAGCTATTTATTTTTTGATATAACTTCACTTTGCTGAAATACTGGTGGTGCCACCTAGCGTTTGATCTGAGAAACTCGTATTTTATGCTACTGATTCAAAATATTTAAAGATGGTACCGCACTGTTGTACCGCACTGTTGTACCACACTGTTGCACCGCACTGTTGCACCGCACTGTTGCACCGCACTGTTGCACCGCAGTGTTGCAACGCAGTGTTGCACCGCATTGTTGCACCGCAGTGGTGGACTGCAATTCAACCAGTATAAAAAAATACTGGTCGAATTGAAGGTACTCTAAGGTAAATGAGAACCTTCCTCCTTATTTGAAGTCGGATAAAAAGGTAAGTAGTATTTGACTTTGACTAAGGTAAGTAGTCCCGCTAGTGTATTGTGCATTTCCCCTTACCAGCACATACCCGAGCCAACCCAACTGGTCAAACAGTAGGTACTTATGTTTTTAACCGACTTCAAAGAAGGAGGAAGGTCCTCAATTCGACTAGTATTTTTTTATACCGGTTGAATTGAGAACCTTGCCCCTGTTTTGAAGTCGGTTAAAAACATAAGTACCTATTGTTTGACTTTTCACATTTAATTTTTTTTTTATTAGAAGATGTTTTTTTGCTTCCATTATTACCAAGCTATTTTTTGTCTGTTAAAATTGAGAACCTTCCTCCTTTTGCAGAAAGCCGCTTCTCGTAAAAACGTGAGAAAATGTGGATGGAACTCTCAAGTCAAATTAACCATCACATTAATTTAAATGATTTTTAATTTTAATTTTATAAAATTATAATGAATCTAAATTATTTTATAATGTCATTTAATTTTTAGTTTTATCTTTCTGACTCTCTCTCTCTGCTTCTCTCCGTGTCTCTCTCTCTCTCTCTCTCTCTCTCTCTGTCTGTTTGTCTGTCACAAAGAAACACTCCGACTCTAATAGTTATATTACTGAGCATACATAATAATGGATTCGTTAGGGCCTAGTCGTATCCATTTTATTTGTATCTATGTTATTTTTTCGTAGTAGCTTTACCTAGTCTGTGCTCTAAGGTCATTGTCACCACTTGGTAGCCGCATCAAGTGGTCGCGTTCGAGCCATCGATTTTTTATATTATCCTTTGTTTGAAAATACAGTAGGTGTTGATATAATCGCACTCGGAAGATAAAACCAAGGCGAAAAGCAAGCGCGTGCGTCCTTCCCCGTTGAGGCACAGTGCGGTACTGAGGTTAAACGGAGCATGTTTCGCTATTTAGATGCAAAGCGCAACAGAATAAGACTGAATATCGGACTTGCCGTTTGACCGAATAGTTGCTTAGAACTAAAGGACGTAAGTCTCAAATCGAATATAATTTATTATGAGAGTACTAATTAATCTAGGTAAATTTTGTCTTAACACTGGAAAACAAACTATATTCCTTCGGTGAGTATTTATTTTAGATATGTAACTGAAGTACTTTCCAAGTAAAATCAAAAAAATTAGCAAAAAGGCACCATTTTCAAAACATTAAAGTATCGAGTAAATATCTTGCTATTATGTTTCTGTCTTAATGGCGGAAAGAAAATGAATTGAAAATTCACATATATCAATTATTACGGTGATCGGATATTTGGTTTAGTTAGAATATCATGGCAAATTAGCATAAAATTTCGGTTGCCCCCTCTTAAAACTAAGGTATGGATATCGGGTCGGCGTACAAAAATGCCTGAACCAAAAATAGACTAAAAGCATACTAACAATAATCTGTGAAAAAAGTCTACAATTGTTCAGGCTAAATTAGATATTGTGATAACGACCAATGTTTTAAATCCGTTAGTTAGTATTTTAAAATGTACCTAAAATAAGGGTAAACTCACATTATCGTAATTTTGTAACAGACCCACGATCTAACTATGGATATTGGATACTAACATAAAATGTCCCCAATCAGCAGGTAAAGGATTATCTACTCGACACGCCACATTGTGTATATTATACCGTCGTTGTATTAGATTTAGTCAGTAGTGTAGTTATTTTGTCAAATTTTGTGTTTATTATTCGCTTTCTGTCTTCAGGTTACCACATTTTTAGAATAGCAAGTCATATCCGTTCAAATTCATAATAATCAAGACAGCATAATTACACCATTATTTCAGCTGTTTCTGGCCAAATGTCTTGTATTATTATTATATATATATATTCTACATATATAAATGCGAAATTCATCTACTCACTCACTCACTCACATTATTGTACACACTCTAAAGTATAATAATGGCCAAGTGCGAGTCGGTGACCAATTTCTGTTCATTACCAAGGCATAATAGTGCTATACTCGTGCGCCTAATAATAATTCACAGCAAAATAATTCACTATGTCTGCGTAGCAATTGCTTCGACTATTTTGGAAGGGTTTATAATAACTGGTAATTGTGTTACTTGGACGACCTTATTGTGTTTTGTGGTGGTACGGAACCCTCAGTGCGCGATTACGACTCGCACTTGGCTGGTTTATAATTATATTTATTGCTTAGCTAACACATAAACAAATTAGGAGATTGGGAGACGTTATCTCTCCTAAACTGTTCACTGCCACAATGGAAGATGCCTTCAAGCTCCTGGAATGGCAAGGACTCGGCATCAACATCAACGGCGAGTACATCACTCACCTTCGATTTGCCGACGATATTGTGGTCATGGCAGAATCGATGGAAGATCTCAGCATGATGCTCGAAGGCCTCAATCGAGTCTCCTAACCGGTAGGCCTTAAAATGAACATGGACAAGACAAAGGTCATGTCAAATATCCATGTTGTGCCCACCCCAGTATCAGTTGGGAACTCAGTTCTTGAAGCTGTTGACGCGTACGTCTACCTAGGTCAAACAGTCGAACTAGGTAGGTCCAACTTCAAGAAAGAGGTCAATCGGCGAATCCAACTCGGCTGGGCAGCGTTCGGTAAACTTCGCAACGTCTTCTCATCCACAATACCAGTGATGACATACGGCACTGAAACGTGGTCTCTCATTATGGGCCTCATAAGGAAGCTCAAAGTCGCACAACGAGCTATGGAGAGGGCTATGCTCGGGGTTTCTCTACGAGATCGAATCCGAAATGAGGAGATCCGTAGATGAACGAAAGTCACCGACATAGCCCACCGGATCATTAAGTTGAAATGGCAGAGGGCAGGGCACATATCACGCAAAACAGATGGCCGATGGGGCCGAAAGGTTCTGGAATGGAGACCGCGGACCGGTAAGCGCAGCGTAGGACGTCCACCCACAAGATGGACAGACGACCTAAAAGAGACCGCAGGGAAACGCTGGATGCAGGCCGCTTCCAACCGGCCCTTTTGGAGATCGATGGGGGAGGCCTATGTCCAGGAGTGGACGTCCTACGGCTGAAATGATGATGAAACAAATTAGCGGAGGAGGGAGGAGCGGTGTGCGCCAATCCTTTAATAGTCTGTGAGTGGAAGTAATTCCTAGAATTATAAACGAACAAAACTGTCAGTGTGGTCAGTGTTCTAGTATTTCCTAGACACTTCTTGAGAACTCTTCCCGGATGCCCCTGGACGCCCACCCGAACTAAAGCAGATCCAAGAAACCCCGGACGGGTGGCAGCCCTAATCATGACGCATCCATTCCTGGCATCACTATCTTTCAATAAACGAGTGAGATCACGGCAAGAAGTGCACAGTTTAGATGAGCTATAACTAGGTACAAGTGATTCCTGCCAACAACACGCGTCGTGATGATTATACATACTCGGAAGTCTTCTGATGTGTCAGTGACGCAAATGAAACATAAAAAGCTAGTGCTCTTTTTCACTTATGCCATTGCAAACAAAAGCTCAAAATTATCAGGGATAAGAACACAACAATTGTTCGCCCGATCTGTGACCTCGCGACTGCTATAATATATTCACAAACTCTAGACCGATTTTGCCCATATAATAATAATTCGCCACATTTCTCAATGGTTCGCCAATTATAGTCAATCGTCATACATACAAACGCCGGTTTGTTAGCTTGGTCAATGAGTAATGCTTAGATATATTTTTTCAATCCATTTCTCATTTTGCCATTGGGTTCGGACTTCGGCTCTCCTGGTACAGTGTCTCCCTGATCTCAAGAACCGCAGCAGAGCCAGCAGATGGCACAAAGGTAATTTTTGTATAATACATAGCTATGAACCTCGTTCACAAGAATCTGATGTCGAGTTCCGTTACCAAAAACGCCACAGGTCTAGATGTTATCCTAGGTCTATGAATTCTTTTTACAAGCTTTAATATAACTTGCCCTGTTAGTATATTATGTACTTATAGTATGTACGCTCGCGGTATGTGTGGGACAAATCTTGCTTCTGAATTATAGACTAGTTATCCTCAACTGATTGAGCTGAAATTTGGCATACTTATGTGAGTTTGGTGTCAATGTAATGTTATAGTACCATCGAGCTGGTCTGATGATGGAGACTGAAGGTGACCATAGGAACTCCTAAACGAAACGACGTAGCCCCGTCGAGTTTGGGTTGGTTGGATTTGTCTTCCCAAGCACTTTGGATAATGATACATTCAATATGGCGGACGTCCCAGATGGCGGCTTTTTTTTATCTACCATTATGATATTATGGGTATCAAATGAAAGGTTTGCTAAGAAAATACGAACAAGGTTTTTTTATTTTATTTATTAATAAACTTTATTCTAATAGCTGGTGTAACTATCATCCGATTCTCGCGTGTTTGTCTACGTCTACGCAATAGTTTCACGTCATACCAGTGAGACTAGTAAGCGGGACCGCTATGACCTCGGATCTTTATTAAAGGTTTATTTAAATGAGGAGTCGTCAACATATCACCTGTCTGACACCGCTGACTTATCTTTAGACTATGACGCGTTTTTGGGCACGTTCATTTACTAACTCTTTAAACCTCGCTTAGCGTGGTTCAGTGATCTCTTCTGCTAATGCCTTTGGCGATAAAATGCAATCGTTAACCTTAATATAATTGCATATCATATCTGTGGCAGGTTGTAGTAGCGCTCTCTACCTTGGCCTTAATATGCCTAAAAGGTTTTAGTTAAAAATAAAATTGCGTGAGATTTTTTACATGACTGGGTTTTGAAATGTGCATAAGACTGCAAAACGATTAACTTGTGACCAGGGATCACACATTGCTGTTTTGTTGAAAGTCTTATTTTGAACAATGTTAGGGTCAGTATAGGTTTAAGTCCTGCACTAACAACAACCTGCTTGGACAATGCACCCTGTATTGTGTATGGGGGTGAATTGGGCATTGTCCTAGAAAAATTTATGATACAAATCACGGCCTATAAAACATACATTGTATTATACAAACGTTCTTGTGCTCCCATCTACAAGTAGGGTAAATTATTAATTGATTCATCCAATAATTACAATCTTTATGTCTTACAATCTGGTAGTTACAATCTGGGTGGCTTCCAATCACGAGTGAATCGGTTTCTTCTAGGCAAGCGTGCTCCATTGTAGACTGCATCGTCGCTTTACATCAGGCGAGTTGACGGTCAAACGCAGGCCTACTATATTTTTTTTTTTCCTTGTACTCATCAGTATAAACAACGTTTATTTTAAAACCACGCCTGAAATCATAAAAAAAAACTTTTTTGTTCCATAGAAAAACGACATTAATACTCATCGAAGTGTATCGAACATTAATCATCACATAATAATATACTCATTTCATCACATATGATTATTTTTCTCGATATCAGGGTTGGTCCCAAAGTAAAAGTTGTTTATAATGATGAGTACAATGACATCCTTGAATATGTCCGTCGTCTAGAGATACAACCGGTATAGAAATAAATAATTGCTGTCTACTCTGTTGAAAATGTTAAAATATGTAAACTAATGACAGAGTCCACAAAACTTATAACACCCCTCTTTTTGCGTCGGCAGTTAAAAATGAACTAATCGCAGAGCCGGCGGGAATTCTATTAATCTATGGCGCTATATATTATAGGAATAGTCTGTAGAAGCTTTTACCTTTCAATAACTAGGTAAATAGAAGGCAATGACCGCCCCACTAACCAGAATAGGGCGCCAAAATTAAGAGAATTGGCTGCCAACACTGACACACTGTGCTCGTCCTATCGGGCTATAGATAGGCTGCCAAAAATACACATGCTGTGACAGTTTGCATAACAGACGTTGCGGCATCAAGAGATAAGATAACTCACTTTACAAGTTGCAAAGACCGCTAAACTTGGACCGCTAAACGCACTTATCTGCACGAAGAACCAATAACTGATGGGGAAGAACTACGAACCGGAAGACGCAGCGTAGGTAGGTCTCCCACTATATGGACCGCGACATTGTGAGAGTCGCTGGCATCCAGTGCATGCAAAAGGCAGGCTATCGTTCAGTGTGGAGGTTAAAAATAGTCCATTGCCGCAGTTACTTTTTAAATGTCCGGACCGGACAGACTCCAATACAAAACCACACCTATAGAGGACTTTTTACTGAACCATGTCTCATCATTATCAGTCTATCATGTTCTCACTGCTGGGACACAGGTTTTCTCTCAGAGAGGATGGGTTCTGATCCACCATGCTGGCCCAGTGCATGTTGGTGAATTTCATAATGTCTTTTGACACAACTTTTTGAGGTTCTCGGACATACCGGTTTCCTCACGATGTTTTCCTTCAGCGTTTTTAAGCGATGGCATCGAAACGGCACCTAATTTATTTAAGTGCTTAACTGGTGGAGGGCCAAGAATCGAACCAGGTGCCGTCAGATTGTAAAGCGGCCATAGTGGCCGAGCGGTAGCATGTGCGCTTTACACTCACACTTGCCACCATCGCTCTAAACCATTTCTATATACAGCTATTCTACTTGTCATAACAATAAAAAATTATTTTTATTACTACATCAATATGACATATCACTGGCTCCCAAGTCGAACTCAGGTTCAGGGGCCTCTTAGATCATGTTTACGTTGTATTATACCCGAATAAACGATTTTGTATTCTGCTTCCTGAGTAAAGAAAATTGAACTCAAACTAAAGTTACAACATAGAGGTCAAAAATCTAAATAATTAAATTGAGAAAAAATATTAGTCCTGTGGACCCCAAACTCTGCTCAGCCTGTCTTGTCTTGGGGTATAGATATATTTTAAATCAAGTATTGGTATTGGGATTCCCCGTGTGTTATACCTACCTAAGTAACCGGACTATAATAGCTCAGCGCTCAGATAAGTACCACACTCATGTGCTCTGAATTCAAATGACAATAATAGTTAATTAGTTGGTAACTTCGCAGTTGGAATTTTTACCTAACGACGTAGTTATTGTCACCATAAAACAAGATAACGACATGTAAAATGAAAAAAAAAAAGTGGCCGTCACGGGACACCTGGCAGATGTCAAACATGACGGCATAAAAGAGCGTTACATCGTTTGCGGTCACGGCACACGAGTCGGTTTTACTACCATGGCGTGCCAATAGCAGCTTCACATTTAAAAAAAAATTATTGCAACCTCTAACGTGAGATATTGTTGATGTTTGAAATTAAAGTGAGGTTTGCATTTTGATTATTTTGTACCGTTTGTGAAATATGATACGTTAAAATACCGTTGTCAGGTTTTAAACTTCTTTACAGGATACTTTAAAGGTTGTCTGGAAGAAATCGCTTTAGGCGATAAGGCCGCCCATTATACTGCCGTGTATTAGTCTTTGATTAGTTTTGTTTCATTACTAATTTTGGTGTGTAATAAAGAGGAGCCTGGCCCAGCCAGCGACGACAACCCAGGACCGAGCTTCCTGGCGCCGAGCAACGAGGAGGCCCGATCCCAGATGAACTGGGACCAGGGCAAGACAAAGAAGAAGAATAAAGAGATATTGTATTTTATGGAAAAAAAATAGAAAGAATTAATGACTAACGCATTTCCTAGAGCTTGCCTAGAGCTCTGTTTGTATGTGTTTTCTTATCGCGAATGTGCTTAAGGCGATTTCAATTTCCGACAACAAATATGGTCACGGATTCATGGCATGATGGCAGACGGCCACTGGCTCGGTTCGTTTGCTCTATGAACTACGGACTATAGACCGTGCTCAACGACTAATCTCAATGACCGTGCTAGAGCATTGCGTGCAATCTTTTGATATTGACATTGTGTCGAAAGGTACATATCAGCTACAAGTACAAAAAAATAAATAACTGTGGCTTACAACCTTTACAGCTTTACAGGCAGACCTAGGCCCCAAAACTGACTTAAAATTACAATAATTATTGTTTTTAATTACTTTTGAAGTTCTTGAAGTTTCACTCTAGTTCTATAAATTCCGCCCTTGAAGGACTGAATATTGTATTGATTGCATGCATTTGAAACATTTATGCTGGGGCTACATTAGTGGGCGAAGATTCGTGTCGCGTTGGCACGCTAAAAACATCGTGTACGGGCATACGCGATGTTCTTGTCTACATTAGGCCGAATAAGATTCGGGTCGCGTTCATCCCTTTGATGCGCGCCAGTTAACGACAGTGCCCCGATAATACATCGTCTTCGGCCAAATTGAAACGCTGAATCGAAGATTTCTTTGGAAGTGTTTGCGTGGCGTTTAACTATTATATTAATCAGTAATTAAAATTATTGATCTCCCAACGCAGTACACAAGCGAACCTTAAGGCGCTTAAGACGGTGCGTAGTACAAGTTGCACGCTTTGCTTAGTGCAAGTGGCAGTGGAAGTGAGCTCACTTGCACTAAGCAAATCGATGCAGACGATGCGTAGTAGCTACTTGCAACTTGTACGACGCATCGTCTGCAAGCCTTTACTCATTAAACGAGGAAAGCGAAGGTCTCGGCATCTCAGCGTCTATATTATGAACATTGGGTGGGACAGGACGGAATTTACACTTTTTCTATGGGAATTTCTATGTTGCGAAGATATAGCGGTCGCGACGCGAGGTCACTGTTCTGGGCGAACCCCTAGTTAGATTAGAGTGAAGTTTTTTTTAAAATATAGAATAGATCTACGTTGGGCCGTTGGCCACCAACTCGCCTGATGGTAAGCGACGGTGTGGCCGAGGATGGACCACGTTGATCTAGAAGAAATCTATTCACTAAGCCTTGAAGATACCTAGATTGTGGTTCTTAGGAAACAAGGAGAACGGCAGGGAGTTACATTTTTGGGTAGTAGTTATTATAAATGACGACCCAAATCGTTGTGTACGAATCTTTGGAATTTCCTAAGCTCAGCCAATGCTGGCTGAAGTTATATAATTCAGATAGGTAAATAGTACAATAGCGAGTACCGGTCGGTGCGGTCTGGTATAGCATCAGTGGGCGCGTTTGAATGTGTGACATGGTCAGTGATCACGCCACGCCGAATCGTTGGCACCGAGCCACCAACATCGATCATTGGCTTTCATTTTGTACTACTGCATTCGTTACTATAGAAATAATAGTACAAGCTATAGGATAGTCCAAACATTCTCTGTGAGCAAATTTAATGAGCGTCTTTTGATGTGAAACTTCTATTGTCGCGCCTTGGCAGTAAAACCGACTCGTATGCCGTGACGGATAACATTATTACGCTAGCTTACGCCGTCATGTTTCACATCTGCCGCGCGTCCCGTGACGGCCAGCTTTTTTTAAGTGAAAACTTCTTCGACAACGTATTAGTTTTCACATCTGTCGGTCTGGCACGTCTGGCACTTTTCGCGGTGGGGAAAAGCACTGAACTCGCGTGACCGTCACGCTCAGATACTCGTTCGGGTAAAGTCGGCTCGAGTCGGATAAGGGAAAGAGAGAGATATAGTCAACCTTGATGAAGTTTTCACTTCTGTCGTGTGGTCTTAAGTAGGTATAAGAAATATTTTCTACGTCTACGAAGTCTAGGGGAACATTTGTATGTATTTAATCGGACCCGGGTATGTCCTAAAACTGCGACCAGAACCACCGGAGGATGGGCAGCAGCGCCCTATTATATTAGTACACGGTGAAAGTACTGCGATCCCCAAACCACATGCCAAGCGTGGGGATTATGGCAACACCCCTCACTAAGAGGGAGGCCTTTGTTCAGCAGTGGACGTTTACTGGCTGATGATGTGTGATGTATTTGTTCTGTGATAACTTAAATGTCCCATTGATCCAATCTCCAAACTTCATGAAATTTTGTAGGCAAGTAGTTCATTCCAATTCAATGTTTAAGTTCGAATATAAGGTTAAGTCCAGGAGTTGTGAAGACATAGGGGGCAAACCACTGGTGTTTATTTTGCCTAACAACTTCTCACAACAAAAGCAAGGTAAGCTAACAAGATTATTGGCTGACCTGCTTTCCAGTGAATTATGTACGGATACTGGTACAATGAACTGGATCACTGTTCGCTAATCCAGTTACCTACATGAGAGTTACTATTAAGACTGCCAGATTGGTTGCTGCACTTATGAACTTGGAGACTAGACATTCAATATCAAGGATTCTTTATAGTAGTGGGCAGGAAACAAGATTGAAATTTTTATTGTTTTCAGAGAAGATAGGCAGCAGAGTTATGAACTTCAGTGTAACTTACACTGTTGTGTGCATGGGCTTCGGCCTTCCTGTTGTTAAATGCTTGAAGATTACTGTATATGACATAATATAAGGCTCGCAATTTAGTTGTCAAGGCCTGTTGGATTATGAATCATCCTGTTTGCTCTGGAGCATGCAATTAGAACAGAAAATTTTACTTCAATAAATAATAATGACTAATAACTAATAGGAGGCCTATACTACAAATTTACTTTTCTATTTTTTGGCTACTTATGCCAAGTGTCAGTGGCCTTAATTTCAGATATACCAGGTTCAATTTAAAAAGATTTTTATTATTTGTTAATGGACAGTCTGGGCATTTGACTGCTCGTCTCATGTTAAGTGACGGCGTGGTGAAGATAGAAAAAACGCCTTGGCTATACTTTCACAAGTTTAAATATTTCACAGGAGACCAGCTCTACAGAATGTGTTTGGTAAACATCGGGCTCATTACGGATGTTTGTTAGTCATTTGGATTGCAATATTGTGCCATCCCTTTCCTACCTACTCGCACTTGATAAGGCCGATGCTAAACATGTTGTTAGGTTTTAGGCATATAATGAAGAAAGCTCAGCTTAACACACACACGCACTACTAAAGCCTATACAGTTTTTGCATGATTTTTTCCTTATTTTTGATAATTAATGTATAAATGTCAGAAGACTAATAAACTTTGTTCAGTGGTAGGTATTGGTATGCCATCTCACATAGTTTTTGGTAAAAATGCACTTCCACTAGGAATGTAAATACCTAATAGCACTATGACATTAGAATTTATTAAAAATAAATTTTTGCTTACAATAAAATTTTCATATTAATTCATATAATATATTATGTGAGTGTGTTTGTTGGTTTGATTATCCTTCTTTCCCACAGCAACAGAGCAAGGGATTGACGCGGTGTTTTGCACAGCCGGGCCGGAAAGTGTCATCTAGACTACTTTTTATCCCAGGATTTAAATTTGTTTTAATTTTATGTAGTTTGCTGAAGGACTTTCCATGTAGGTGAAACCATGGTGAGCTACTTTCCTAATAAAATAACATACCAATTTTTAAGGTAAAATACCTTCTTTTTTTTACCCCCAAGCCAAAAAGAGGGGTGATATAAGTTTAACATTTGTATCTGTAAGTCAGTCTGTAGCATCATAGCTCCCGAACGGTTGAACTGATTTTTTATTAGTACTTTTCTTGTTGAAAGGCAATTTTTCGATTAAAAAAAAATCTGTTCAGCTGTTTGATAGTTACCAGCTCTTTACAGGGGTTTTAGAAAAAACTGTTTATTCTTGTCAATTATATACGTATCAATTGGATTGTATCATGTATCACGTATCACGCAGTTAGCTACTATTATGAAGCTTCCAATTAAAGCAACAGGTAGCCTTGTAGAGTATCCACCTTTTTACAATATGTACGGTATTTAATGTTGTTACTGATGTTAGTTCGAATCAGAAATGAGGAGATCCGTAGACAAATGAAAGTTATCGACATAGCCCACCGTATTAGCAAGTTCAAGTGGCAGAGCACATAGCACACAGAATAGATGGCAAAGAAAGACTGCAGAGGCTGAAAGACCGGTAAGCGCAGCGTAGGATGTCCATCAACAAGATGGATAAGACGACCTAAAAGAGACCGCAGAGAAACGCTGGATGCAGGCCACTTCCAACCGGCCTTTTTTAGAGATCAATGGTAGGTCTATGTTCCAGCAGTGGACATCCTAAGGCTGAATGATGATGATGACTAATGTTAGGTTTGAATTAACTGAATTAGTTTCAGCAAACTGAATAATCTTCAAGTTCAACTCTCACCTTTGAAGTTTGAAAATTAATTTTATACAGTCCACCCCTTGTAATTTTTTTATTTCTAACAATAAGCTGTGTGTATTTTCCCCTACGCGCTTAACATAATAAGTGCACATTAATCAACAGTAGGCCTAGCACTGATTGTGGACAAATTGTTTTTCCACCTTTTTTATCCTGTAAGGTAGATAAAAGTGTCAATTATCTTGCTTCGTCGCCTCTATGAGTGGATAAAAATGGTGGAAAGACAGTTTGTCCACAGCCCGTGCTAGGCCTGCTGTAGGGCATAGACCTCTTCCAAGGCGGCCTGATCTTCGGCTTTTCACTCCCAGTCACTTGCCTTACATATCTGTGTGCGTTTTTATAATTTATTACCCGAATGTTTGACAAGTTTAAATGACAAATGTATTAAAACAACAATTAAAAAAATTCTAAATCAAAAAGCATACTATACTATTAATGACTTTTTAGAGGACAAACGGGCTTGGAAATGTTTGACTATAGGTAATATTGACATTGTATAGAATTTAATTAAGTATAATTTATTTGACATAATTATTTATGATATTTATTATTAATACATTTTTATTACAAATCATTTGCATTGTATAGCTTTTGACGTTCAAAAGTGTACATAACTGTACCAAATTGATAAAATAAATGATTGATTGATTGATTGATTGATCTCATCACTCCATTGAGTTTCAGGGCATCCTACACTACTTCAGCCGATTCGATGCCCACCCAGACCTGCTTTTATTTTCATAAAAGGCTATTCAGTAGTTATTAAAGGCACGTGCCCTTCGTATACTTGTAAGTTGTACTTATAAGATATTTTTCAACAAGATGAATACGATACTCACTCCCAAAGGTTGATCATGTTGGCTGCTGCTGCTGGTAAAGCTAGTCTCACTCCCGTTCTGCCCCTCACCGGCTTCTAACAGTTTACCGCTCATTTCTTCTGCGCGGGTCCGCTTCCGGGACATTGTTTCATAACCCGCAAAATTCACTGTAATTTTACTGCACGCAGAGTTCGAATTGTTTTCAAATACTTGTACTTTTTCACAAAAATACCAGGACTTTCACACAGACATAATAAGGAAAAATCTTTACTACAGTTTTACTACACTATGGTTCAAATTACGTTTACTACACCGTTCTACGAGTACACCCTAATGTTCATTTATATAATGTCAATATTTTAAGATAGTATGAAACGAAACGATAAAAATAGCTGATTGACTGACTGACTGATTTAAAACTGAAATAAAATAGGAAAATAATCGAAGAATCCTGAAACGAATGAAACGCGAATGAAACAAACAAGTTGCTTGTTGTCAAAGTTGTCATTGGATGTAATAAAAAATGAATAAAAAAAACACAATATTTTTTCGGCCCCTGGACAGGCTAAACTTATTAAGACCATACCGGACGGGGTCTTACGTATTTTATAAGGAATTTTTAATTATTGAACTGGGCCCTGATTAGAAAAGTTGACCTCTATTCCATAGGAAATAGAGGTCAAATTTTTAGAGTTACTTAACGCACCGCGTTACGTGCGTGTTAATGTTACGGAATCAGGCCTATTTGCCATCTCGGTCAGGACAATCAGGGCCCTGTAATTTTCAATGTGGAAAAAATAAATAAATGGAATTAAATATATTGAAGTGTGCTTATGTAGCTAATTCAATATTGAGCAAAACACAACTGCAAATGATATGCTCAAGTCATTAAAGTGCTAAAGGGGAAACTGGGTTATGATTCACTAACTACAAACACGATTGTAAACTACCCGTATTTTGTGGGTATGCTGACTCCATTGTAAGTACTAATTGCTAGACGTTGGTTGTACAAAATCTACCAAAATCCTGAAAGATTCTCCCATCAACATGTTTTCTTTCAAAATGGCAGCACCGATTTACGAACGAGTAAAGTTATGTATTAAAATGAAACGTTTTTCTTTTACCTTTCGTTTCACGTGAGTTTGAGCTCGTCAAAACTTAGTGTTTTTAGTATATAAAAGGGTGTTTTTCTGTCGTGAGAAGTGCATTAAATGATACTTCAGTGTTTCCAGAATAAGTTTCATGTAAAAGTAAGTATAATTATGAATATTTAAATGCTTATGCTTCTGATTACTAAATCAAGTAGAATTTTCTATTAATTTTAAGTTAATAGATACGGCTAAGGGGCGAATAGATACGAAGTATGGGGTCAATAGGAATGTAGTATTGTGTGAATAGAAACGCAAATAGAATAAGAAATACTATAGCCAGGGTTGTCACAAGCTTTGAAGTCATCATCATCATCATCAGCCAGAAGACGTCGACTGCTGAACATAGGCCTCCCCCTTTAACCTCCACATTGAAGGACAGCCTGCCTTTTGCATCCACTGGATGCCCGCGACTCTCACAATGTCGTCGGTCCATCTAGTGGGAGGCCTACCTACGCTGCGTCTTCCGGTTCGTGCTTTGTAGCTTTGTAGTTATAAATGTATATCATATTATATCCGTACTTGGTACCTCGTAACTGTGATTTGCCTCAAATATTATAAAGACCACTTTTAATATAAATCGTTCATGAAAAATTTCATGAAAACGATAATCACGAAGGTAATACACCACGTAAAAATGTTTTTTATAGTTGTTGGTTTGTTGTAAGTAGTTACCTATTTATTTCTGCTGATGCATTAGTGAGAACCCTAGCCACAGATATACACAACCAGATCGGCAATATATTTTAGTGAAAGAGACAACTTGATATGGCTCAGCACAAGTACGAAAAGGACATAAATAGATTTTGTTGTCCTTATCGGCGTGACCTGTTTTTGGTACCTCAAGTGTCAAAATCTGTAATAATCAGTGACAAACAAAACGGGTAATTATATTTATTGCCTTTTTTTGGTGATTTAATGTGATAAATGCGTGTTTCCTCTGAGAAATAATTGTAAAAGATATTTTACAATGGTTGATTGTAGCATTTTGGGCTGCAAGAAGCGCAGTGAGCGAAAATACGATGAAATATCATTTCACACGTAAGTAAACATATAAAGCTTGTAACGATCACCTAAATAAATTCAGGATATCAATTCGCAAATATTTTATTCATAATTAGTCAGTTTTTAGGTCGATTTGTGGTCTAATTCTATGAATTTTATCAAATCATTCACTTAGAAAATAAATTATGAATGTTGCCAGTTTATGAAAGAAATTACCCACCGCAACTAACATAAATTATTCGTTCTGCAGGTTTCCAACTGATCCCGTCACATTGCTGAAAAAAGCTGGCACGTTGCAAGAAGTGCAAAATACCGACCCTTTTATGCCCATATGAATATGGTGAATGTTAATATTAAATATATATTAATGAGGCCACAGTTATGAAGCTGGAAAAGCAAAAGGCGATTTCGGCGAACCGATTCAAAAAGCTACGCGCTGTTCGTGAAATTTGTACTGTAAACATTAAAGAGTCTATTTATCTAATTATTTGGAATGTTATACATAATTCCATTCATGAAAAAACTAAACTGACCAAGCGCGAGTCGGGCTGGCGCGCTGAGAGTTCTTTACAATCACAAAATACAAAAAGTTGTGCAAAAAGACAACATCACGCCCAGGCTGTCACCCATCCAAGTACCGACCGCGCCCGACGTTGCTTAGCTTAGTGGTAAACAGAAATTTGTCACTGACTCGCACTTGGCCAGCGTTTATTATTTGTTGTTTTACTTATGTTCACTATAATCCGCTAAATTTGACGCTTGTACGGATTACCGTTTTTACACTAGAACAAATCCAAAAATACGTTTAACGTTTGTTGCATGAGGGACCCCCGTTCCGTTTTAACTCTGACTTTTTTATTATATTTTATTAATTATAAAAAATCATGCTATGGTTACTTTACAACCTTTTTTCTAGTACTATATTCTAATCCTAACAAATAATTATAATAAAAACGCAAGTAACTTTCTGTCTGTTTTTACGAGGAAATGGCTAAGTCATGGTATAATAATATACTCCGCCAGGTATAGCAATCCGAGAAAAAATGTTTACGTGGGCGTCCCGCAATGATGTCATGATGTCAATTTACAACAGGTTCGAGAGAGATGACGATACACCACGTAACAGCTAATTGAATAAAGTGGCAACTGGACAGTGACGTCATTGCGGGACCACTCTCAAATTGCTAGACCTTGTTTTCTTAGATCATGGGCTAAGTCAAATTTTGTCAGGACGATAGGGGTGTGTCATGAGGACAGACAACGTACTTTTCTTCCCAGAAAATTGCAGGTAGCTCCGCGGGTTGCAGCAGATAGTGTATAAAATAGAAATATTTAAAAGGTAGTATTGTTTCCAAAGTACTCATTGAAGATTCACTACCCATCATAGTAGGTAAATTACCCTAACTTATAGCAAATCATTTTAATGTGGCAACACACCTTGTTGAAGCGAGAGGCACTGAGCTAGCCACGCTCATTGAAAATCTATAGGTAGTAGATCTGTGACCCTAGCCTTTTTTTCTATTCACACTATATGTCGTTTCTATAAACCCCAAGTCCCAGCTGATTAGAAACGGCTTATATTTTTGAACTTTGTGCTGAAATTACAGAAAAAAACATCTTTTAGATGTTTTTAATATGTAAAACCAACCTAGACTCATGAAGTGAATTTAGTTTGGGTTGCGTTGTAAGTCAATTTTTACATGAAAATCAATAGGTAAAATCCATAACGTTTCCATCCACCCCATTCTACGGTATATAAAACGTCCTTGGATTAATGTTCTTCAGAACCACACCGACCGAATCCTTAATGCTGCCTCCAGGTCCAGCAAAAGGATTATTGCCGAGGCCAAAGCAGCCCATATCAGCAGAATTGGCGACCGACTTGCGTCATATCCTTCCTTAAAACCTGTGCTCCTGAGTTGACTCCGGTCCTAACGCGTCTTTTCCTGCTTTCGTATTCAACTGGATGTGTGCCGTCATCATGGAGGACTGCCCTAGTCCATCCGATTCCTAAAAAAGGAGATCGGTCTGATCCGACTAATTACAGGCCCATTGCTATTACCTCCCTACTCTGTAAGGTGATGGAGCGTGTGGTAAACACCCAGCTCCTCGGATACCTGGAGGAACACCAGCTCATCAGTGATCGTCAGTACGGTTTTCGTCACGGCCGATCAGCTGGTGATCTTCTGGTATACCTCACTCACCGCTGGGCTGAAGCCGTTGAGAGTAGAGGGGAGGCGCTTGCAGTTAGTTTGGATATAGCCAAAGCTTTTGATCGGGTCTGGCATAGGGCACTCTTATCCAAGCTACCATCTTACGGCCTTCCCGAGGGGTTATGCACTTGGGTCGCCAGCTTCCTATCTGATCGGAGTATTAAGGTCGTTGTCGACGGTTCTTGCTCCGACAGCATGCCTATCAACGCTGGCGTCCCACAGGGTTCTGTGTTATCGCCAACGCTCTTCCTTCTCCACATCAATGACATGTTGCTTTCGAGCAATATGCATTGTTATGCGGACGATAGCACGGGCGATGCACAGTATACCGGTCGTGCTAACAACCCTCATGCCGTAGTTGAAGAAAGTAGGAGTAAACTTCTGTCTGAAGTCGAGACCTCTCTTGAGCAGGTCTCGGTCTGGAGTGAACTGAACCTGGTTCAGTTTAACCCAACAAAGACGCAAGTTTGCGCGTTCACCGCTAAAAAAGCCCCATTTGTTGTAGCTCCTCATTTTCAAAACACTCCCCTCAAGGTTTCAGAAAGCATTGGAATCCTTGGAGTCGACATTTCTACGAATGTACAGTTCCGCGGTCACATCGCAACTAAGGCCAAGCTCGCATCTAAGAAACTTGGTGTGCTCAACAAGGCGAAGCGGTACTTCACGTAGAGACAAAGACTCTTGCTTTACAAAGCGCAAGTCCGACCTCACATGGAGTACTGCTCCCATCTATGGAATGGAGCACCCAAGTATCAGCTGGACCCACTCGATGCATTACAGCGTAGAGCTGTCAGAATTGTCAACGATCCCAAGTTCGCTGAACACCTTGAGCCACTCAGCATGCGCAGAGACGTTGGGTCTCTTTGTATCTTTTATCGCATTTACAACGGGGAGTGTTCTGAAGAACTGTTTGATCTGATGCCGGCGTCGCGGTTTTACCATCGCACTAGCCGCCACCGCCTGAAGGCTCATCCACACATCATAGATCACTGGAAATCGCACACTGTGCGATTCACACGATCCTTCTTGCCTCATACCTGCAAAATGTGGAATGAGCTACCTTCTACGGTGTTTCCGAGAAGTTACAACATGGGGTTCTTCAAAAGGCGAGTTAATAGAGTTCTAAAGGGTCGGCAACGTATTTGTGATGCCTCTGGTGTTACAAGTATCCATAGGCGACGGTGACTGCTTACCATCAGGCAGCCCGTCTGCTTGTTTGCCACCTACTGCATAAAAAAAAATCCTACCCTTCTTCCGGAGTCACAGTACCACAGATACTAATACATTGATAGTTCAATAAATGATTTATTTTTATGACAGTGACAGAACCTTTTACGTTTTTTTTTTATTATTCGCCCATCGGGCAGGCTAAAACCTTTAAGGCCATACCGCCTGTTCATCTGTTTTGTATAGTCTTAATAGCGTCAAACAGGTCATAGTCACAGTCAGAGTCAAGCTAAGTCACGGTCAAGTCAAACTCATGCCCCTGTAAAGTGGTGGGGACTTTACAAGAGGCTCTTATGGAGTTTTGGAAACAACACCTCGTTTCACCTCGTGGCCACACTCGAGCACATAATGAATAATAATTCACTATTTAATACACATTAACACTCGAAAATACACAAGCTTAGGAAAATAATAGCACAAGCCGACATGTTTTTTCAACGTTGGCGCCAAAACTCTCTCTTAAGCTGTCTGCTTGCACAAAATGTTTCTCCATTCTTCTCACATTTAACCTCCAGACTGTTTTTGGTGGAAATTTCTGGATAAATCGCTCTCATTACAGCTTTACATTAAATTCACAAATATCAATACAAAATCTGTTTGTTGATGATGATGTCAATTGACATATTTTCAATACAGTCAAATACCCTATTCAAAGATACAGGCTCACTGTTTGGGGTTTTTTACACTGATTGTACCTAGCTTTGAAAGTTCAGAACAAAGAGTAGAACAAACGGGAACGACCCTACCTCGCCACTATAAAATCTCAAGCATCTGGGTTGTACTGCTCAATACTGATGGATTTCCTGGTTCGTGAGGTAGCGAGCGAGTGTTTGGAAGATAATGAGTGTGCTGAGAACCCATGTAGGGTTACCAATATATGTACAATATATGTACACCCATGTACAAATTCGGAGACCAAAAGCTTTCAACCATAAATTCAATAATTTAAAACTCGCTTGAATACTAACCTAACCTAACCCACAATAACTAAAAATTTCTTAATAAATTAAAATACTTTTAAATGTCAAATAACTTTTATTTTAGTTAAACAAAAAAATGTATAATAATATGTATTATTATAATTGTTATAATGAATAAAATTATCTCTTATAAACAGACGAGGTCTCGTCCATCGCGAGAACAGCCACCAAAATCCCATTGGAGCCGCAATATGGCAAACAAAAACATGAATGCAGACGGCCCAATCAAAACATCGTATGAAGCAAAATATCTTACGAAAAATGCGTTAGCTGCTTTGCAGTGGTGATACCAAGCATGTCAATAAATAGAGGAAACACTTGTGTGATTCATATTACAAACTCTCATTATTATATAACTTGTGAAACAAGGATTTTTACTTTTTATCCTTATTTCATGATTGGACATTAATTTAAACTAACATTGGACCACCCGCATTTCACTTTTAATTTCATTCAAGTCAACATTGAAGAGAAAAATAAAACAATTCTAAAGACATCAAATTACAAGAGGCGCTACTCTAACCGCTCAAGCTCGGATTAACTTCAAAATTATCATAAAATATATCACAGCAATTTCCATTAGCTCAACAGATTTTCCAGTACGAGATCTAAGAAGAGTCCTTGTAATAAAAGAAACAGCGGCAGCTTTATAAATACATAAATATATTACTATAATTTATGTGGTATGAATATCAGTCATTACAGTTTAACAACTCATCAAACGAGAGTTATCTTCATTTTAAAGATATCGTCATTATAAAGAGTTGAATGCATATACAAGTAATCGTATGATAGAGGCGGTCAATGCAGGAGTTAGTGATGGGATGTGTGAGTGGGTATGCCACGGTCTCGGAAGCCTTTATGTGGACAGGGCGAGTTGCAGCGCCTCCTTGTGTTCGTTGCTCAGGAGCATCAGGCATGAATTAAATAGCTCTGCGTTGCCCTGCAAATAAAAATATTCATTGTATAATGCCATCATTTTAACTATCATCATCTACCAAATACCTCTCAGAGCCGATCATGGACAACTGTCTAATGTTATAGTAACTCCATTGAAATATCAACTCTATGCTGAGGTACAACAACAGAAACAACAAAAAACCAGTATGTTACAAAGCTCAGGGGAACGGCTTATGCTAGGGCTCCACCTGAGCCTGTGTGAATGCATGGTTGGAACAGTGGTTCCAATTCCGCATCCCTACCATGTCAGTCCCCAATCTGAATATAATGCAACCGTCTACCTGAACAACACACTGCTCCTAACAGCATCACTCTTTACATACACAAGTCATTTATGGATGGAGGTGTTGTGCCATCATAGTTACCTGTATCTGTCTCACGAGTGCGACCATTTGTGCGAACACCGGGTTATCCTCAGGCACGGCATCCTTCAGGAAAGCCTCAGCGAGGGTGGCTATGACTCGCTGTGGCGCGTCTGCTGTGGCCAGCGCTGCGTGACCACTCTCTACCAGCTCACACAAAAGGGAGTATACATGGGGAGCTTCTTCTGTGTCTTCAGTCACGGGAAGCCATGTCAGCCTGTGGATACAAACGTTATGTCAGTTTTATAACAGCAGCCAGCCAAAAGTGTGCAAAATCGAGACAAGGCTGCGAAAATATATAAGTGGTTTGGTTTACGATCAAAAGGTTGAGATTTTCTTTTGCAGTACGCATACTAAATCAGCTATAAGCAAAGATAATCATTGAAGTGGTTTCATAACTAGTTTACACTTACAGCAAAAGGCTGACCCACAAAATAGCCCATAATAAAATTGCGAAAAACAAAATTACAACATTAGAAGGGTTGCACTCACTTGGAATAAAGCATGTATGGGGTAAATGAAGAAATGCGTGATTGGTGAAAGCATGAACTTCAAGCTGATTTATTGCAAGCAGTCCGAGATCAAGGCAGTAAAGTCACTGTTAAGCATGAAAAACACTTTGTAGGCACAATAAATTTGTAATAATATAACAATGATAAGCTAATGACAATAATATATTACGAAAATAATCTAACAATCTTTATAGAAAAATTGACTCACCAATGCCTAATTATTTCATCCCTATTAATCTGAGAGTGGTTGTATTTGATAATCTTGGTAACAGCTGATATAGCGTTTTCTGTGGCGTTGATGTTTTCTACAGATCGAGCCTCAGGCTCGGCGATCAAGGCCGCGAGGAGGGGTAGGGCGCGAGCGCAGGCCGCCGCAAACTGGTCGCCTCCGAACTGAGCGAGCACCCCGCAACCGTAGGCTGCCGCTTGTCGAACCTCAGCCTCGCCTGATTGAAGCTCGGTCAGCATCGGCTCGAGGAATATGTCTTTGTATTTAATGCATGCAGGACCTGGAGAAAATCATTGTCATTGTTAACAAAAAGTACCTCAAAGGTTTTGAACTAACTTAGCTGTTTTCAGCCGCTTTCAGCCGCTCAAGCCCACAGGGACAATTTCCACCAACATAGGCCAACGCGCTGCTATATCACTGTGGTAGGAAGTTACCTCCAAACTCGATGACGTCATCGAAGATACAGATGGCCCACTGACGGTCAGCGTAGGGCCGGCCCGGCGACAATAGCTGCACCAGGTGTGGCAGCAGGTTGTCCAGGTGGGGATAGAACGCCTCGCGGTATGCGGACATTAGCGCGTGGAGAACATCCGCCACTCGAGACAGCCCGTAAACGTCCTCATTGTCTTCGTCGGCCAATTGCTCTTCTACCACCTGGAACAAGGAATAATTTTGTGAATAAATGTCGTGAGGGTAGATTTTGTTTTTATAGGATGGCTCGCGTTTAAGGTGAAATGGTAGAGAACCGTACACTTGTATGACGGTAAAGCGGCGTGCGCGCTTTCAAATATTTTCAATATTTATTTTTTCTTTATTTTCTACAAATAATCTTACGCTTTTACAAAAAACTGCGACCACTAAAGTATTTGAATGATTGTTAGGATAACACACAATTTTTTTGGATAAAGATATCTTCTATAGAATTTGAATGAAGTTGATTCAATCCATTGAAGGGAACGTAAAAACGGGTGTTTTTTAGGAAAGTTACGATTGTTTTCAATCGAGCCAAATTTCTTTAATCGTGTATCGGTGAACATATCCTAATAAAATATTTCAAGAACATTTATTAAACATAAAGAAATAATGTCAATTCATCGATTTTAAAGGTCTACTTTTGAATATTCTTGATGACGAATCGTCAAATTTGAAGTATATTTCGTCTTAATCACCATCTCGCCTGTAAGCATCTACAACGTAGTATGCTTGCCTAGAAGAAACCGATACTGGAAATAAGGAATTTGTGGGTGGGTTGTCACTGCACCAGCAGCCTAAACATTCCACTTATAAACATCCCTCTTTTTGCGTCGGGGGTTAAAACTAGTAATGTTTAGATGTTTAAGGTAAACTAGCAGGTGATAGGACTTTCGTAAGCATTTACCTCGTCATAGTCTTCATCGGCGCGCTTCTGACGGCGCTCGGTGGCGCGCTCGAAATGCTCCGTGAGCAGCTTATTCAGGATGCGAAGCACCTCAGCCATCGTCTCGTCGGAGAGGCAGCCGGCACCCAGGAGCTCGATGCACTGCGATAAAAAAGTATAATATTATAAAACTATTGTATATAGAATCAATCTATGGATTGTTAGTTACCAGGGGCACCGGTAGTAATTGTAACTGATTGCATGATCAAAACTGTTGATTATATTGACAGTACAACTCAAAAATTGAGTTAAATAAACGTAGTTTTGTTAGTGTCTGTATATTTAATCGAGTCTATACCCACTCGCGCATATGTCAGTCGCGACGTACCAAAGCACACTCTTCTAGAGTTGATGTAGTCTGTACAACTCACCTTAGCCAAGCTGTTGAGCAGCTCAACCTGCACCTCCTGCTCGGGCTCCGAATCAATAGCCTTCAACAGCTCTGGCAGTATGTACGCCCACATGCCTTGAATGTACTGCGGGCCTCTGATACGCGCGCACTCGAGCAGGTAAGGCAGGGATTCAGCCGCGGCCGTGCGCACATTATCATGGAAGTAGAATTTCAGCATCGGGACCATTAGCTTGACCACATCTTCGGCGTATTCGGCGAACGCCTCTTTCAGTTCGCGAGCGTAGCAGACCAGCATGTCGCAAGCAGAGGCTTTGTCTTCGAGACCTGATAATAAATATAAATTGATGAATTTTACGTTTTTATTTTTGATTCTAGATTACAGAACTAAACTTTAAGTGTGGCTGGTCTCGTCTGATAGACTGCAATGTTGAAGTGCAGTTGAAGTGTTCGGTTCTATAAACTAAAGCCATCAAAGTTTCAAGTTAATTGTTACCAAATGCGTACATCCAAGTCCAAGACGGATGATAAGGATGCTAAAATTTGGTATTACTTTAGTAAGGTTCAGTTAACAGAATCTAATGAGATACACACTGCTATAAAAATAAAACCTTACGCTTTAAGGTTGACAGCCTCTGCACTTAGATAAATTTCTTTTATTCAATAAACAATTATAACAGAACGTTTTAAGATAACGTTGAATTATACATTTTAAAGCCACAACAAGCACACCTCGCCTGATGTTAAGTAATGGTGTGGTCGAAGATGGTGAACACACCTAGCCAGAAATGGGAACTCGCTCTCGAGCGAGGCTTCCTAAGGAAACCAAGGGCGAACTAGTGTACTTTCTAGTACTCTGCTGGCTAACTATCAAGTTAAAAGTTGAAAATCTGTCACCAAGCACTTAATAGTGTTCCGGTAGCCTCATTTGAGAGCCACGACACATTCCAGACAGATATAAAAAACAAACTCAGCACTATAAACTGGGCAACAGTATAAAATCCTTGCGTTTAACGGTCTATCTACGTGACATTGGCGTAGTTGTGAGGCATCTTCACAAAAGCCAGAAACTAAAGAGTTGAAGTTGACATATTCCATGCTAGGTATGTTTAACTGTTTCCACTTAACATCAAATGAGTTGTAGTCTAACGCCTAGCCTGTCAATCATAAATAAAAGATAGCAATGTTGAAAGTCTTACCAGCAGTCTTAATGCCGAAGTTCTGCTGTTCGCCGAGCGTGACGAAGTGCCAGTCGAGGTCTCCCTCGATAGTTTCGAGGTCGTCGTTGTCCAAGAGCGCCACCTCGGGCTTCATGGCGGCCGTGCGCATCACTGGCTCCATCACCATGGGGAGGTACTGGGCGAATTTCTTGCCTAAAGAGATAAAGAAGCTAATGTTAATCTCTACATAGTATAAATAGAAAGTCGCTTTCCGCGTCTGTCTGTCTGTATGGCCGCTAACTCCTCCTAAACCACGCAACGGATTTTGATGCGGTTTTCACCTTCAGTTAGATAAATTTTCAAGGAAGGTTTATATATGTATATAACTAGCGACCCGCCCGGGCTTCGCACGTAAATTACACCCGTGCGAAGCCGGGCGGGCGGGTCGCTAGTTTTGTAATACATGCAATTTTGAGGTTGTCTTTTTATTCAACAAGAAAGGATTGGTATAACAAGTGTCTTTCATAATCCCTATCAGTCATGCAAGTGTTGTGTTTTGTATTAAACTAAATGCCGATTTTTCTCAGAAATTTCTCAGTTTCCTAATATAAATGGAATCCTACATTGTTCTTCATGACGCACTCATTGAAATGGTCAATGTTACCAAGGGACTGACACCCAAGTCCAAGCAGGATTATAAGGGTGCTAATTTTCTTGGTGTTACTATTGTAAGGTCCTGAGCGGCAGAATTGATAACAATGATGCCTAAGAAAGGACATTACGGCGGCCGAAGTAACCCAAGAGCCTGTCTATGGAGGTGTGGCTTCATAGACGCGTATTTGACTATATGTTACACATATACAACTACGAATATCTGTCGACGTAACGGCAAAGACGCGCACGCATCATAACATGTGTGTTGGGTTTTTCATTAATCTAGCTGCTGATTTTTCTCAGCAATTTTCAATATTCCCATATAAATAGAATCCTACATCGTTCATGATGCACAACATCAAAATCCATCAAGATTTGTTCAACAGTTTGGTCACAAAAATTTTATGCACATTCAGTTATTTTCATATTTGTATTGGTGCTATTTTACTGCGCCTAATGATTAGATCAGAGTCGTATTCCACATACCCATAATTCTGCAAATACGCGACCAGGCAGAAATAAGGTAGGATGTCTGCGGGTCATCAGCAGGCAGCTGGTCGCCTTCAGTATGAGTTTTCAGCAGTAAGTCCATCACTTCGGATGCATCAGACATGAACTTCTCTTCACCCACAGCGAGACCTGTAATAAGATTAAAGAATAAAGTTAAGGAATCATTATCTATTTAACTTGCCTACCTCTTTGAAGCTGTGTGCGCTACTGTCGGCACGCCGACTCGCGAATACCTACCCTAGCTACCCTAACCACCAAATTTTTTGGTTAACTAATATTTTGGTGGTCATTCCAATGTAAGTGCCACGTTACGACCCGTCTTGACTCTAAGTCCATCTTGCACAACCAACCAAAATATCTCAAGTCTACTCGACCGATAAACATAATGTAAGTAGTTTTCAACCAGAATATGTTCATGAATCTGAGTGCAAATTTACTTTCAGTTAATAGTGTAAAAACAACTAGCTTCTTGAAAAATATTTTGCTGACTAAAGAAGGTAGATTTCCTCACTCCCCAAGTAAGAGCCAACAGTTTGTAGGAATATCAATTCTACTACCTATCTTCAATGGTTGCATGTCATTACATCAGTGTCTTACACATTGCGCACCTAATTCGCGCAACTTGAGAAAGACGACCGTATCTATAAAAACTTACTCTCGCAAGCCCTTATTTTAAGTTATTAAGTTACAAGACGCCTTACATCTTAAAATATAATGTTATTTAATCAAACTGGTAACTCCCACTATAGTTTCATTTGCACTTGGTTCGGGGAAAATGAGGTTGAAACAAAAGTCTGAGTCTAACTGGCTTAACTTTATATGAGTATCCATATAACAATCAAAAAATGTGTGAAAAACACGTCAGTTTCCATAACAAAACTTAGAACCTGGTAATATGTTTGTGTAACTTTTAAACTATTACAAATTCAACACTTGATATGTATAATGAGATATCTGGGACTTATTAAGCAATACACATATTTGTAGCGCTCACCAATAAGACTGACACACTCGATGGTCTTCCCGCGGAGCAGCTTCAGCTCATCCGTGGTGGCATTGGCGATGATGTACTTCAGACACGGCATGAGCCGGTCATAGTATACCGTGAAGTCTTTCTCGACCGTGTCGGCAACCGAGGCAATCGTAGTTACTATCTGTTCCAGTACAAGCTTGGTACCACGTTCCACCAACTACGAAAAGATTTATGAGATTTTTAATAATATATTCGATGACCTTATTGTTACGTCAACCAGACTTGAATTATAGTAGTACTGTTTGTGAACTGAGATTCCTGACTTACTATGGTAGCAAGAGAGGAAGCAAATGCCACAATTTACTCTCCCAATGCTATGGAAGTGATGTACCCAATAAATAAAGTATACCACTAACGAACATTGGGATATCAATATCAAACCGAACCGACGGGACATTTAGGGAGAAATTAAGATATTGATTTCATCCTACAAGTTTTATAAATATGAATAAGTTTGTTTCTCTTTCGTGTAGGAACAGAGGAATGCACCACCAATGTGATATTTGGCTTAAATATAGTTGAAGTTAAAGAATAAGCAGCTTTTCGTGTGAAGTAATTATCACACTATTGGATAACCAGGAGTGACTACTTCAAGTCCATGCAAATTTGCCTCAAAAGCCAATCATGGGTTTATGAAAACGTGCTGTGAATGCTTATTGATCACACTTGGTATTAGTATTTTTGATCATTTAACTGCAAAGCCTCGTTAATCTGAATAACTCTATCACTCGCAAACCTCTCATGTACCAGTTATGACCACTTGTATACCGTGCATTGAAAGTGTCAGGTTCAACAACAAACACGTTCTGCATTCTGCTATTTCGTTACTGTTTGTGGTTTGAGGCGACATCTAGTCAGTATCAAGAATTTTTGTAGTTTTTATACAAAAAAATGCCTAGTATAAGATTTTCCATATTAAATCTTATAATCCGAACCTTTCGCGGATTTGAATGGCGTAAATTTTTGGTGTCCGGATTAAAGAGGCCCAAGAGATGCTGTATATTAATTAGGATTAGACAAATTGACATCTGAGATGCTTAAAGATAAACACTGTTAATATAAGTCAAAATAAAAAAAAAACCTTACCTCTTTGAACTTGGTGGTCAATATAACCTCCAGCTTGACCATGACAGGGTCGAGGTACAGAGTTAGGATAGGCTTGGGACAGTCTTCGCTGAAGTTGACAAGCGCCGCCGCAGCGTGGGCTTGCACGCGAGGGTTCGCGTTATCGTCAAGCACTAGCAGCAGGCCGGGGACAACCTTATCGTGGAACTTCTTCTCGAATACTGGTGCAAAGTCGGTTGACATCTGCCCGACGGCGTTGCAAGCTGCGTAGCGGACGCGAGGGTGCTGAAACAAGACATTTTGTAAGCTTCTAGTCTGATTGAGGTATGGTCCAGATGTAAAAAAATTACTGATACTAAATCAACAAAATGATTACCGAATGATAACATCATTACAAGTTCGGTTCAGCCGTTTATGGCCGATACTGAGGACAGTGTGCTACTTCAGCCGCCAGTTTCTGGGACTCTGCAGTCTGCACAGTACGCCGGCATACACACTTGAAGCAATGCATGACAATTTTATGTCTTTCGTAGACTCCCACGAATTTTTGTTAGACATTGTGCACTATTGAGTCCGCTAGGATTCGGCTAAATAGAGCGCGTTGCGTCATGCACTATGTGTTCTATTTAATACAAAATATAAATATCCCGTACTAATAGACATGTAATTATCATATATATGAGAGACATTTAGTGGGTGTAATAGGCATATTGCCAAAGGTAGAAAACTTTACTCACGGAGTCAGCGAGATAGTTGAGTACAGCCGACACTACTTGGTCGAGCATCTGTTCCATTTGCTTGTGGCAGCCCTCTCCAGCTGAAGACACGGCCATCAGGGCCGCGTGGCGTCGCTTCCAGTCAGAGGACTGCAGCATCTCGGGCACTCGGCTCACAATAAGACCCAGCATGATCTTACCCCCGAGGCCACAGCACATGCGATCTAGAGCAGACTCCGCTGCTACGTAATTCCTGTAAAGAAATTTGAGTTGGAAAGAGTGGATATTTGTTCCTACATTGCTTAGTCTTTTGCAAATGAATTGCTATTTATACTGTCTAATGATTGAAATGGTCTATGTTACCAAGGGACTGACACCCAAGTCCAAGCAGGATTATAAGGGTGCTAATTTTCTTGGTGTTACTATTGTAAGGTCCTGAGCAGCAGAATTGATAACGATAATGCCTAAGAAAAGGACCTTACGGCATGCTGAAGTAACCTAAGAACCTATCAATGGAGGTGTGGCTTCATGGACGCGTATTCAAAACTGTATGCTATATATATATTATATAAAACTACGAATATCTGTCGATGGAACGGCAAAGACGCGTACGCATCGCTATAAGTTTCAGAGTATTTTATTCATTACAAATTGCTGTCAAAGAGAAAATATAAATTCATCACAATACAATTGGTTGTCTGGAAAATTCACGGTGGAATCATAATCACCGTCCAAATTTGTGCTCACGGGACAATCTCCTTCGTTTGATGGTTTATCCCAATACGTTGCATTGGCCAAATTGTGGTAGCTCCTCTACTCCACAAAAGAGGCCATTAAATAGGAGTTGAAGTTGAATACATTCAGTACATAAACTAATAGTAGTAATAATTAAACGTAAACTAATAGAGAAAAAAAAAAACATTCTAGTGACTTTTAGCACTGTCATGTCTTCAAACTTATAGAATGCCTGTTCGACAAACCTATTTTTTTCTGTGTTCTGATTTTACATGCAATAAGTTGTGTACCAGTAGTTATAATTTTATTTTCGGTCAGCTTTTTACAATAAAAATAATGAGTCCGGTATTGTTAGAGTTCCATAAACACTTACTGTTCGTTGTCGTCGTCAGCGGCGTCGTCCTGCAGCGCCCACTCGGGCTCGTCGTCCAGCTCGCACATCATCTCGAGCACCAGCGGCGTCAGGTGCTGGATCGCGTTCGGCACTTGCTTGCGGACCATGGCCGGCGCCGTCTCGCACAGCGTCACCATCGTTTCTAGCGCTAGCTGGCGCCAGTTGTCATCAGCGTCGGTGTCGCCCACCAACTGGCAATCATTACTTTGTTATTTAAATTTTGGACTGTACGATAAGTGCAGGCGCATAAATACTCTGCGAGAGTGAGAAGGAATGGTAGAAAAACTAAGTGAGGCGACACCGCTTTATGGTTGGTATTTTGAAGACCCGTACGAGCCCTGACATGCTAACCTTAATAACTTTTATTGTACGAACTGCTAGTCTGTGGAATTCACTGCCTGAATGAGTGTTCCCCGATAGTTACAATCTGGGTGTCTTCAAATCATGAAAAGAATCGGTTTCTTCTAAGCAAGTGTGCTCCATCGTAGACTGCATGAAGTTAGACATTCCGCCAATACTTCGTAAGTGTTCTTATAGATGCATAGCGCTGTAGGCCTTACAGCTTTTCTAGTGTAGCTCAACTAGGTGTTTCTAACCGATCACCAATGCTAAGCAACACTCAACTAGGTCAGTCTTTGGATGGGTGACCATGACAGATTTGCAACTAAGAGCTAAGAGGTATCGTGGGTCAGATAACTATAACTATAAGGGTTAAATTGTGACCCGGTTGTTTTTCCTATAATAACAACTGCTAAGACATGATAGAAACCTTCAGGCAGCTAGGAAACTGACATCACAACTATCGATCTAGTGATTTAGTACTATTTTTGTTTATTTTAACATCTTTTGTGCATGAAAATGCACAAAATTCTCATGTTGTATGCAAATAAATGATCTTTATCTTTATCCACTCCGCCTTTATAAACCTGCTTCAAGAAGTATATTTTTTCCTGTTCAAGACTGAACGGCTGAAATAGTATTCATCATGACGCACATAGAATATATATATATAAACTGGAAAACCAGGACACAAACTCAACACTATATAACCAAGTTCAAATTAACCTTGTATTTATATTGAGCCACCTTGAGATCACAAAGCTTTATCTCGACGTAATGATAAGTCTTAAGTCTACGCTTATCAGTTCATAAATAGAACAGAGGCCTTATGGCTACCTCTAAAATCGGGCACGAAACAGCGCAGCGCAGAAAATCACGCGAACGTGAACCTTAACGCGCCGAGCTACGGTTTACGGTCGCGCAACTTTTCACATCACCTAAACAGAATCGCTTAAAACCTTCGATCACTTAAAACGGGTAGCGCCCAGAAATATTTCTAACATACCTTTACGCAGACTTGGAAGATGGTTTCGAGCTGCAGTCGAAGGAATTTCGGCGCCGTCTCGGCCAGTTCAATGAGCACCTTCATGGACGAATCGTCGTCACTCTTTTCAACGGATTGTACCACCACCTGCGCAAACAACATTACTTATTCTTGTGTCATTGTAATTTTAATTTCGTTTATGAAAAAGAGTATAAAGACTTGTCTTGGGAGCTACTATCAAACTACATCCTATTGACAGGATGATGTTAGCGAAATTCCCTATTTACTTTCGCACATTCTGGCAGTTACGTATTTTATGTATAAAATACGCACGTAAAAGTGATGTGCCATATTACAAGACAATAACACAATTTTTAACAGACTTCAAAAAAAGAGGGGAGCTCAATTCGGTTATATTTTATGTTAGTTACCGAAAAAAATCAGTCATTTAGGAAACCGATAAACTTCCAGATTGGTCCCATAGAAATTTATCAAACTCGGTTCAGTTGTTTAAGGCCCGTATTCCAAAACGACGCTCAGTCAAGATTCTCTACTTAAAACTAGTTTTAAGTAGAGATTTTATTCTAGAACTAAACTTGAGTCAAGATTTTACGATCGTAGTTCACCTGTATTCTAAAACGTCACTCAGTTGCCAATCTGCGGGTCTAAAACGGCCACTTTTAATGAATCATATTAGGATCCTGTTATGAATTACTTTACAAATCGTAAAATGGCCACACATTGTCAATTCATAATAGGTGTTGCATATGATTCATATTAGGCAATTCATCAGTTTGACAGTTTCGTATGGATTATCGTAAAATGGCCCACTAAAGAGGAATTGCTAAGGCGTCTATTAGCAGAATCGTTAGAAGTTACTCAAGAGCAACTTTTTACAATTCATTTTGCACATTTTTGTCAAAAATAAATAAATTATGGCGGATTTAGGCCTTTATCAAAACTTTTTTGAACATGCACGTGTTTTAGACACCTTTAATTTAAATAAAGGAGGAATATCCTATCACCGGTAAGTCTAAATTGCTGATAATTTTGTGATTTCACAGTATTTCGATTATATAGCCCATGACAAGCGTTACCATAATTTTATCGATATCGATTTTTCTTTTCCGTAATTTTCTATTACTTAAACTTTTTGTATTATATACAATTGATATTTTATAATACTTTAATATTGTTTTTTTGCAGTTCTTCTGGTGATCCTCCTTCCGGGAAAAAAATGGATTGATGCAAGGGAAATAAAGGAAAGCGAATAAGGAAATAAGGGATCTAAAGACGAGTATAATATTTAAGATAATAACAAAAAAAGTTGTGTTTTATAAATTACTCATAAAACGACCCTCGCCGCTTTCTCTTGAAGGAATTCTACCTAGTGTCCTATTGTCTTTGCTTGCACAAACGTTTACTGCCATCCTAACTGGATTGCAGATGTAGAGGGGTTGCTCTTCGTTGCATAATAACTTGCTATGATTATTTTCGCCTGTTAATTAGTTCGGCATTCATCATTCTTCAACAATCCCAATGAAGATAATCCGAAGTAAGCAGACTGGTAGTGTCTCCACTCTCTCCAGTGACGGTGTTAACATTCACTTCACATTTTCATTGAGTTATTAATTATGATTAACGAGGAATAAAGCTTCTTTTTGGTTTCGTTTTCGAGTGGTATTAATTATAAAGTTATACATTAACTTAGGTAATGTTTTTGTTGATTGATAACCATAGAGTAATATATACACCGATTGATAACAAGGAACAATATTACTCACAAGGAGGATTGATATCCACTTTGTTGCCAGGGTAAAAACCAAATTAATTTCAATATCTTTCTTGATTGTTTTAAGCCTATAAATAGCCGCACTTTTTACAATTCTACTCTTTTGGTAGAGAAAATAAGTAAAATAAACAAATTATCGAAAAAAGTACCCTATGATATAGTGTAGATCATTACCTAAATAGTTAAATACTTAATAATTTCAAACTACATTACTGTTTATTTAATTAATTAAATTATTGTAACATTTTTAATTATGCGTTACGCGGAACGACATTGTTAAACTAAAATAAAAATGTAAACGAAAACAGACTGATTCATAGACAAAAAGAATATCCGCTTGAAACTCTACTTAAATCTAGATTCAGCTGAGTTGAGTCTAAGGGCAGTTTTGGAATAAGAACAATACTTAAGCAACGATTCTAGGCTCAAGTAATAATCAGGTGAACTAAGATCAAACGATACTTGAGTCTTGTTTTAGAATACGGGCCTTAATCTTATAAATTAAAATAACTGGAAAATTCGTTTGGAGCAATTTACAAATTTTGAAGTCGGTTTTTTAAATTGATAATTTTATTTAGAAAACACTTTCGTTTGTTTATTGGATTTTTAGTTTTACTCTTAGGATGGGCCCAGAGGATCAGACAGTGGGTCGGTGCCTAAAAACTATTGAGTATAAGAGTGTGAAACATTATTATTTATTTGTTATTGATCATATAGCCCATTTGGGAGACCGCTAGACTTGAAAGCGTGAGGTTGTGGGTTCAAACCCCGGGCCCGTACCAATGAGCTCTTTGGAGCTTATGTACGGATTTTCATACCACAGGCTTTTCGGTGAAGGAAAACATCGTGAGGAAACCTGCATACGTACAGAGAAGGAATTCAATAGCGTATGTGAATCCACCAACTCGCACTGGGCCAGCGTGGTGGATATGGCCCAATCACCCTTTCGGGGGTAAGCTAAAATTCCAGCAGTGGACTGTTAAAAGGCTGATGATGATATGCTTATGGGCAGTACGTACCTGCATCATTGGCAGTAGAACATCGCTGAAATGCTTCTGAATGGCTGGCTCCTTATCATGCAGTGTTATAAATGCGCCAACAGCTTTCACGGCTTGAACTCGAAGCGCCTCGGACTCTGTGGGCTGCAGAGCAGACAGCAGCATGCGCTTGATCACGTCCAGGTTTTCATTCTGACGGTTGCCGAAAATTCCAGGGACTGATCTGTTAGAAATATTTATTGCTTTAAGTACTTCCAAGGTAAGACGATGCAACGAATATAGCATCAATATTAAGAGTACAGTACTACATACAAAGATTTTTAAAACTATAGATTTAAAATCACGCTATTATTATAAATGGGAAAGTGTATTTGTTACAAAAGTGTATGTGGATCAACTTGTTTTTTTATTTGCATGGATGTAGTTGAAGGGCCTGAGAGTGCCATAGGATACTTTTTGTCCCAGAAAAGTTTACGGTTCCTGAGAGAATGTCCACGCGGGTGATACAAGTAGTTGCCAATAAAACTGTACTAAAATAGTGACAATGTTTTTCAAATATACTTCCACAAACACCTACTGTGGGTGTAATGACATGCTTCCTGCCTACGAAAAAAACTGCAATTTGTTGCAGTTTTAGTGGGTAAATATTGAATCTATAGTTTTAAAGATCATTGACTAGATAGTTCAATCCATAAAGATGTGCGCTATACCTTAGCTTGAAATAGGTATAGAGCATATCTAATCAATTTATGGGAGTTTTCCTCTGTGGTATGTTAGTTACAATATCAAATGTAGCGCGGTATCTAGGAAAGCCGCAGACATCTGCCTGCGACTAGCTGGTGCCGCGCGTTTCTCTTGCATCGCTGCAAAAGCGCACGCGCACAGGCACGTACGCTGATCGGCGATGCATTATTTTACTAAAACTGATGTTTATGTTATCCTTGTTTTGTGGTATTTTAATAAAGAGTTATTGTATTGTTGGTTTTCACACATTTTGTTTTTATTGTACGGGGATCTCGTAAAATCAAGCCGGATATACGAGTCTAGTTTCATTACGCTACGATTGTAAAGCAGAGTGAAAACCAATCATGACGCGTGCGTTTTTTAATTTGAATTCTGTTTCGTTGCGGTGATTTTAAGCTATGTTCGATCAAAATTTGTCTAGCAGCGTTTGAAAAGTTATGAGCTCTATTAAATTTTTTAATTTATACTTGTTCTGTGTCATTTCCCTCAGGCCTTACTTAGTTGGGCTAGCAACAAAGTAAGGCCTTCACCACGTGCAAACCTAAATGCGTCATTTAAAATTGATTTTATTATCTTTATGACGCATTAAAATTGGTTTTAGTGCTAATTTTAAACTTCATTGTCTTCAAAATACATATATTGCAAGTTAATCCAATGATTTTGAAGTAATAAACCCCGGGCTAGTTTCTTGTATTCCAGTAAAACCATTAAATAAAGTATTTTAAGCCTTCAGCAGGTGGTTCATGTGTCCAGCACGTGTTGTAATTTGTAATCACATTCCAACTGGGTGAAGACAAGGTTAATCGTTTCCTTTGATCTGATTATACTAAAATACACTCGGAAGTTTCGATCTCTTTATAGGTGTCCTTGATAGCAAAGAACGCAAGACGCAAAGAAATTCTTCCAGTCTATGGAAGAATTTCTTTGCGAAAATAGTTTGTATTCGCGATTTTTAATTCAATTGAAGAAAAGGTATCAATAATTACACTTGCTCCAAGTCTTTTTAGAACCGACAGCTGCAATAACATTGAACAATAAAAACTATAAATTCTTGTCACTTACTAGATGTTTAAATATCAGATTGTAGCTGGTAGCCAATATACTATAGTAAAACTATATGCTTATGTCTATGTGTCGAGTAATTTATACCGAGTGTGACAGTACTAACAGTCGTCGATTTAGTTGACGGACCGCCGTCCAACCAACGGGAGAGAAAGAGTGAGAATAACATATTTCACTCTCTTTCTCTCCCGTTGGTTAGACGGCGGTTGAGGTCAATCAAATCCATACGTCTGTGGGAAATGCTCCCGAAGCCAAAACACAACTATTATACTATCTAAACACAACAGAATACCAATAACCATTTGCCAAATACTTGTTGTTTTTGTGGTTCAATATTTTGCAAACCAGCAATGTAAAGCGTACAAACGTGCGCGCGGCGCAGGTCGTTCGTTGCCCTATAACGTCAGCTGATATCTTATTTGCAGTTAGATATACATTGATTGAAGATACATTGCGAACTATATAATAAAACATAGCATTTTTTGTGGTATCGTATCAGCAATCACCAGCCCTACCACCAGGTCCACCAGTCTTCGTTTTCGGGAGCGTTTCCCTTCCCTGTATACTAGTATGATATACACTTACGTGAACATTCTAATACCGGCCTCCTTCATATTGGAGTCCTGTGAGGCTGCACAGTTGAACATGAACTGCAGGAACTCAGGCCACTGGTTCACGCCATCTTCGTCCACGTGGTTGCGCGCGAGCTCTGATACGACGTCACAAATCTGCAACGGATTTGTTCTAACTTGAGATGACACCAGTCTAATGACTATGTTAGATGATTGGACAGCTAAAGTCATCTTACGGAAGAATGTAGAAGGAATCTTGTATTCTACCATTCATTTTTCAATGAAAAATACAACCTTCTTGATTTTCAGAAGCGCCATAATAGGCTTAGCTTGTGTATGCAAAACTACTAAACATTTCTATTTTCAATATAGAAACAGTTAAAATAACTGTTTTGTTGTGTATAAAAGAAAACATTTCTACTAACATATTTATGCAAAATGACTACTAGGACATTTTTGTATTAATGTCTGACTTGCATCTTCCAAGATGACTGAATCGAACTGAATTAAGTTGGAGTACTGATTCAACTTAAGACAAAAAACAGACACAAAGTAGGTGAACCCAGGGCATCTAACGTGATACAGATCTGTGGTTCAACCAATAGTCAAAGATAGGGTTGCTTTTATAATATTTGTAGTGGATTTTCTGTTTGTTCTAATGTTTCGAAATAAGTACTACTGCCACATTTCATTCTGTGTGCCAAATTGCGTGCGTTCTGATTAATTCTCATTACAAATCTCCAGTTATGATTTTTCATTTTAAAATGTAACATTCTGATTATTTACACATGCGACCTACATACATTATGATCACCATTACGGGTTTTCACACACACCAGATCAAGCGCGTAGAGCGCGACCAACATAATTATATAGAGGTGGACTAAAGCGAGAACTAAAAAAATTCAATGCAGAGCTATCAATTTTGTTTGAAAAAAACGATGGTGACGCCACGCTACTCTCAACGATAATATGGTCGCACAGGATTGCCTAGTTGTGAAAATCGTAAGGTTTCGTTAGGCACCCAACTGTCGGAATGTCGATGACTCACTGTCTGATCTAGTCTAATATTAGATCAAGTACACTAACCTGATGTGTGAGTCAGAGGTATCAGGAATAATGATGATTTTATGACTCTTTTGGGCAGGAAACTACTTATTAACTGCAAATGACTTAGTCCATAAATTAATAAAAAACAGAGATTTAATGTGTTTATTTATTGAAGAACACGCTTCTACCAAAAAGGCCTCGGCCATTACTAAAGTAATTGGGGGCTAAAGTAGTTTTGTCTCATCTTAATCTTAATAACCTATCTCTTGTACGCATGTACAATATTTTAATGTCCAAAGAGGTTTCATTATCTTTTTCCACTTAAGAGGCAAATGCACAGAGGTTATATTTGAATTTACAGATAAAATATAATTGAGATTTCCGATGATGTAATTTCCTGTGATTGGCTCATATTACAAGCCATGGCCACATCGATATGTTTTATTTTCGAAATCTGGTTGCTACGTTAGGCAACGTTTTAATGAAATGCGAAAATTACCACAAACTATTTATGTATTTTTTTACGTGAATATCCATGTAATGTTTGAGAAAAGTACTATTCAAGAGTTTGCGGCAAATGAGCATTTATGTTGACCTTGGCCCACATTTCAATGTTCATCTATAATGATTTTTTTCTATGTATTTATCAAACTTAACTTTCTTATTGCTGTGTATTTTTGTGCGAAACCGTTTTTTTTTGTGTTACTATACTATTTGTAGGGAATTTTTAATTAGCCTACTATCCTATCTATTTTTATTGACTTATATGTGAACCAAGCTGTAAGTTTTCCTCCGAAAATACAAGTATAAATTAAGTATAAATATAAATAGTTTTTCTTTATAAACCCCCTATAAAAAAGGTGATAACTCAAACGGCTTATTAGTTTTTTTTAAATCATAGCTAAGAACAATCTCGATCAAGTCGCTTTTTAAATAAAATAAAAAAACTAGATCAAAATCGGTTAAGCTGTTTGGGAGCTACGATGAACACACAATACAACACACAGATATACAGATACACCAATACACATGTTAAACTTATAACACTCCTCTTTTTGCGTCGGGGGTTATTAATAAAATAAGGCTTTTGTTAATTGCCGCCGCTGCAGTAAAATACTATTAGTTAATAACAACACTGCATTTAATTATAATGCGCTTGTTTCCTGTTATGTATTTCCAAGCTACTAGGTATTTGTAAGATGTCAAGGTTTGTATGACATGAGCCTTTTGAACTAAACATAGTCTATATCACTTGGGCTTACAGTTCTATCAGGAGAATTTTCAGCATCAGACATATAAAGTAAAAAACTATTCAAAAACCCAAATGATGTCTTAGGGTTTCGCGATTATTTCATATTGAAAATTGTTTTGATTGAAACACTTAATTATTATAATTATGTATAATAAAACATCATCATCATCAGCAGCCAGAAGACGTCCACTGCTGAACATAGGCCTCCCCCTTTAACCACCACACTGAACGACAGCCTGCCTTAATAAAACATAAATACAGTGTAAACTCTATATAGCCGACATTCGATTTAACGACAAACTCCCTAAAACGTCAAAATTACTTGACTTTGGTTGGTTTACCTGGTTATCCATACAATTATACACTATGTAGCATCACCCACACTAAATAACGACAACAATACGTCATTATTAAGCAATAAACAGTACTTACTAACACCTTGTATTTAAAATAAAATACTGGAGCAGCAAAATACGTCAGATGAAGACAACAGACTATACGCAATAAGCGTTGTTATTTGTATCAATATTAATGGTTGTTGTTTGTAAATTTTACTGGTAAATACATATTATAATAGTAAAATAATATTAATTTGTCTTCTCTCCATTTAACGACAACTCTCAATAACGCAATAGAATGCGCAGTCCCTTAAGTATCGCTATATAGAGTTTACACTGTATATACAAATAAATAAATTAAAAAGGACTAATCTAATAAAAATTCTGAGTTCTGAGGTAACAACTTGGTAACAATCCCCACGTTTTTGAAGTCAGTTAAAATAGTCTCCAACTGTTTACCTGTATTTTAGATACATTTAAGAAATATCTATAAGCTTATTAAAATCCTATGTCTGTATAACAATGGCAACTAACTAACTTTCAAGTCGGTTTTTTAAATGAAAACTATCGTGAATTAGCACTAGATTCAACATCTATACATTTGTGAATCAATGCATAAAACAATAAAACTGCGAAAGGATATTAAAGCTGAAGGCCGCACCAGTGTTGATCAATTGACTCACAATACAGCAATTGGATATCAAACACAATAGGAATGTATTGTACAAATGGATGAATTACTTATTCAACATGACACTACAGACACACGCACACACACACCACCTTACGGCTACCTGTTTTAAGCGATGCTGGTTAGGTGATTGCGAAAAGTTGTGCGACCGCAAATCGTATCTCTGCGCGTTAAGGTACACGGTCGCGTGATTTTCCGCATTGTGCTGTTTCAAGCCCGCGTTAAAAGGTAGCCGTAAGGTTCTTTGGATTACAATTTACATCTATGCTAATATAAGGGTTATAGTTGACTGATGTTTGATGTTTGGCTTACATGTGCCCATTGGATTCACATCAGTTAAATAGGGAACGATGAAATTCATACACGTTCATCCCTTGTTTATCTTTATGGGATGAATTACAAAAAACGTTTATACAGCTGACTTTAATTTGTAAGCAGAAGACTAAACGCCAACTTCCTTGTTTCTAACATAAAAAAATTATGATTTAAAAAAAAACAATGATATTTTTTTTTTTTAATTTAAGTATTCATCATCATCATCCACAGCCTTCCTTATCCCACTGCTGGGTATAGGCCTCTCTCTTTCTATGCCATCTATTATATATTTTTAAGTATTAACAGCAAAAAAATAATAACTAAAAGTACAGCCATTAACAGGGGTATATTAGAGGTGCTAATTTAAAAAAATCCAAACTTCCATACAAACTTGCATCCCCTATTTGAACACTTATCGGGTACGAATTTTCAAAAATCCTTTCTTAGTGCTTTTCTAAACTGTTAATGGAACACTGCGACATTTTATGTGTATAGACCCAACTTTTTAATGCAGTCTGCATTGTCTGTTAGAGAATTATTAAATTTAAGATTTTTACTAATAACTACCTATTGCCCGTAACGTCGTACTTGTAGACATTCATAATATAAGCTTTCAACCCCCTTAATCCGGCCCTTTCGCAATATCCTTTCTTAGCGGACATCTAACACCCTACCTGAAAAATTTCAGCTCAATAGGTCAGTAGATACAGTATTAGTATGTAGTTTTGAGATTTCGTGATGAGTCAGTGAGTGCATTAGTATGTGGTATTTCGCTTTTATACAGATAGATAGACTAGCTATTGCCTGCAACTTCAGATGCGTAGATGTTCATATAATTTTTTAAGGTACATACATATACAGTAGTGTTTTTATAGTCTTATTTGAATATGAAAATATAGGTTTAACTACTTATCTACAGTTATCATTTCATTGTTTTTTTATCAGATGTACCAATATGACCTTTACTGCCATTTCAATTTTCCAAACGTTTAACTACATATTAATGTAAGTCTATAAAATACACTGTTGTATCGATGTTTGGCCTAGCACAGATAGATACAAAAAGTTACAAAACTACTTGCCTAAAAAATTTCATGACATGTGGATCATAGATATGTATTGTTGACCAAATATACAAATGCTGTTTGTTCTAGTAAAATATAACCTCTCTTGATAGATCAATAATTATGCTAACTTACCTTGCGTCTCAACTGCTGCGTGAGTTCCATCTGTATGGTAAGCAGAAGCTGTTCTCTGAGCACCGCCTGCTGCTCAAATGGCAGCTTCGGGAAGAACTCAAAGAACTCTGCGCTGACGAGTCTCCGGAGTAGCACCGCGGCTGTCTGCCGGCCTTCCTCACCGACGTCCACATTCTGGAGGGCTCCCACTAGGTGCACTATTTTTGTTTCAGTAGGAATGTTGTTGTACGCATCCTGAGGGAGAGAAATATTGGTATTACACTGTCCAAGCTTCTAGTATCATAACATGCTAACATCGAGTAGAGGAAATAGTAACAAAAAAAATGCAACCTATGTACCTACATAGCACAGTTGTACTAGATTTATATTGCTAAATAAGGTAAGTATTAATTTTTGTGTCATTGGTAAACAAGCAAGCCTCAATTATGTAACTTGAACTTGACCTAAGAATGCTTGTTAGTGAAACTTAATTATATGTATTTGTGTAAAATAGATACATAACATATTTATCGAGTAAAGGAAAACCAGACATTACATGGCGAAATATTCTTTTACGAATCAAATATCTAGAATCTAAGTATTATTGCATAGATGGTAAGAAAATAACATTGAAATGAAGGCAATCGGCATGTATGACCATGTAAGTTCAGATTGCGGTAGGTAAGGCGTGTCATGAAAAAATTAGGTACGAATACAAAACTATTAAAGGTCTATGTAATAATTAGGTACAGTAACTAATAACTTCATGCAAAAAATCGCTTATCTGTAGAATGTAACGTCTTTGTTTCAGAAATTACATTGCAATTCCTCCATGACCACGTTTTGACACGAGGCCGTCGAACTGTCTTTCGCAATAAATGCCGGTTGAACTAATAGTTGTAAGCCAAAATTAAACCCGAAAACAATATATTTACATAGCACTCACCTCTGCCTGTGATCTGATGTCGTTATCTGTTGATAATAATGTATTTAGTAACTGGTAAAATTGCGCCTGATCTCCTGCCATGTTGAACCTCTTCAAAAAGGTCCAGTTTTTTTTTCTGACTTTTGATGTGGCTGCGTCGCTTCATTGCTATATTGCCAGTACTTTTTAAAAATAAACGGAATAATACCGGTTTTTTTATATTTCATGTGGTGGCTTGTATTTTGTTGGGCAACAAAATAAATTAAATAATGTTAATTATTTTAATAGTTTTTGGAGCTAATGGTAAAAGTATAAAAGCATGGTATTAAAAGTATGATGAACCTTACGATTATGCTTAACTTGCTGTTGGACAAATGATCTCATTTCTCATCTCTAACTTTCAAAAAAATAAATGACAAATTGATTGAACCCTCAATGATTACAGTCAGCTGTTGTCATTCGTTCGTTCATTCATATTCATTCAATATTTCAATTCAATGATTTGATTTTATCGTAATTTTAGATGCAGTTTCAATTGTGGTAATATAAAAGCAAACCTAATTTAGTAATATACAATGATATGTGACTTGAAAGTTTATGAATTTCTTTAAGACGCTAATACAATTTGGTTACAAAAATGGTAAGAAAGTTTGAGGTTATTTAACAGCGCTTATATTTCGCAATATTTAAAGATAACAATTCAATTCAATTCAATTCAAATTTATTTATTGACATTAGTACAGTAATTATCGTGGTGTCGAATTTTTTTTACATCTATCAGTATGTACAAACAATATTTACTCATTACTACTCATTATGTCTCTCAGATGCCTATGCTAGGTTAAAAACCTGTGATATAGGCATCTGCGCTCTTATAATACCTATTTTAAGTGTGTACCAGCTAAAACAGTCACAATTATAGCGCAATATAGGTGTCGTACAGAATTAATATGACAGAATTTAACAAATTTGATAATTGACAACTGATAATTGAAAAAATTATAATAGGTAATATGCTAATTAAGTTATCAGATAAATACAATTAATTAATTAATTAGTAAATGCAAATTGTAAAATTACGTAAGAGTTAAAAAAAATAAAAAAAAAATATCGGATTGGCTAAATATTAATCATTAGTATGCATATGCTCATATTTTTGTGATGCTTAACTGAGGCTTAATGCAACAACATCTCTTGCCCACTATTAGTTGGCAGAACACCCAGCATGCTGGCGGCATTACCAAGCGAATGGTAATGCTTATGCAACGGTCTATGGGCAGTCTTAACTGTATTCGTAGTGTTAGTATTAGCTTTTTAGATAAAGGCACTTGCCCCAGTTAAAAAAAAAAACTTCTTAGACCAATAACAATCTCAGACCTCTGTATGGTTTACCCATCATCGCAATAAATAAGCTATAACGCTACGGATGTTGTATCACCTAGTTCATAATATATTTTTCCAAATGTTCTTTGCAGGCTAGTTCAATAATAATAGCTGGATTGGGTATGGCAGCTGTGGGTTTCGCCGGACGCTACGTGCTCAGGCAAATGCCTAACGCATCTTCGAAATTCGCTGAAGCTGTGAAAAACTTGCCCAAGTTTGACTCTGAGTCATTAGCCAATTCAAAGTATTACAAAGGTGGTTTTGAATCTAAAATGACGAAGCGGGAAGCTTCACTTATACTGGGAGTTAGCCCTACAGCCAATAAAACTAAGGTATGTAAACATGTTGAGCTGATGGGTCGACGACACCAGATGCTTTGCCGGTCTTTGGCCCGAGACAGTCCCAGCATTCGGTAAATAGAGTCATCGACGATGATGAATTCACTTAAACTCGGCCCAAGTGTTAACCCTTTGACCACCAATGTCACCTACAGGCGTCAAAAATATATTGTGCCCAGACCGCCAACCACACCTTTTGACGACACCATTTTTTACCCTTCTTTGCAGGAAATATAGTAGGGAATTATTAGAAGTATTTTTTATTATATATAATGGTTCATCTAATCAAAGTGAATAAAATAAAAGCTTGTTCTTTAGCATACAATTTCGAAACTTGAATTTGTTTGAGAAAATCTCAAACATAAAAATATGGCTTGGTGGGTGTACAGAGCGCACTTTCGATGCGCAACCCAAAGTGGTCAAAGGGTAAATTAATTAGTTCACAGCTTTAGCAAAGATTGCTAATTAAAAAATTTGGATCAAAATTGCAAATTCTCATCACTTTGCTAGGATTTGAATGTAGTTGGTAGTCGATACTCTACAGAGAAATATTAAATACTCCGTAGTAATTTTAATTATCATTAATCACTACAAAACCGATCACAAAGGATGTATTTTTTGCTTAGAACCAAAACAGTGCAGAAATGTTATATGAAATCTCATTGTTGCACAGTTTTTCATTAATGCATTGTTTTTTATTTAGATTTTACCACAGAGGTTTAATGTTTCCCATTATGTTTAATATAAAATGTATGCATTAGATCAAAAAGATATTGGCTGAAAATAAAAATCGGAATAAAACAGACTTGGTGAAAATAACTGTAAGTTTGAAATGTTTGAGGAAAAGATGAATTAAACTTTGTTTTCATTCTTTGTTTGTTTGTTTTTATTTTGAGTAGGTATATTTTATCACGATAGGTAGATTGGTAGCTGAAAGAAAAGTAGATTACACACCTCGCTAAAGTGTGTAATTAATGCACTCATGTTCAGTGCCGGTTTTAGCTCTACCAACGCTAGATTTCTACGGCGCACCTCCCCCCCGTCATCTGACATTCAAACCGAAAAAGGCTAAGAATAGATCTATATATTTTTATATACCTGCGGCGCCCCTTTATAGGCGCCCTAGGCGGTCGCCCAACCAGGCCCAACCCTAACGCCGGTACTGCTCATGTTGATTTACCAACATAACTCGTGCATTAACAACTCGCCTTTCGCTCGATGCAACAATCTACTATCTACGAGTCTAGGGTTAAAAGATTATTATTAGGCTAACATGCTCTTCATTTTCCACTTGGTGAGATCGCGATCAAACAGCTTTGTCCAATGTAAAAAAGATGTATGTATCAGTTACTCTAATAACTTATATTTTATTTACAGATCCGGGAAGCTCACAGACGAATAATGCTGTTAAATCACCCAGATAAAGGAGGCTCTCCACTTATCGCTGCTAAAATCAACGAAGCTAAAGACACCTTAGAAAGTGGCAAATCATGAGTTGACTTTTTCAACAAATTTTGTGTACATAGCGAACTACAGTGTAGTGTCATTTATTTTAATTGAAATATTAAATAGTATGTTGCATCTAGTGATATAACACATTTTTATTTTGTAAGGGTAATAAAAAACATTTTGAACTCTTAAATAAACTATATTATGTTATACATTGAACATCCGAATAGTATTATGGCAAATATTCTAATACATTTATGTAATTCAGGTAATTGAGGAACAGCACATAAATTTACAGATACACAGCACAATTACAAAATGCAAAGTTTCAATATTAAAAATGGATTGTTTAGCCTAATATTCTGTTGCAAGTTTTATTTTGCGCTGACAGCTGCAGTAAATTGTATTTTTTGACAATACACTCGAAACGGGACGTCGATGACAATACACCCCAAGCATGACGTCAGTGACAATACACCCCAAGCGAAACATCAGTGATAATACACCCCAAGCGGGACGTCAGTGACAATGCACCCCAAGCGGGACGTCAGCGACAATACACCCCAGGAAGGACGACGGCGCAGGACTTATCAGCCTCATCTCGAATATGAATAAGCTGCAGTAGACTGTAAAAACTGAATGAAAACTAAAAATTCTGATTACTTATTAGGGTTTTGTAGATGGTAGATGATAGACTACAGTGAAATACATATACAGAATGTTAGAAAAAAGGTTGGACCAAGTATATTAGATAAAAAAAAAAAAAAAAATTATCGGAGTAAAAAATAATCCAATTTTAATATAGAAACTGCGCAAAGGACAAACTTTCAAATTCAAAATTTAATTTACAAAAACTGTTGAAAATATAATTGAGGAAAACTCTCAAGAGACGCATCTATGATGCAATTTGTATAAATCCTACTTCACTAATAAATTTTGCTCCCACACCAATTTATATGAATCTGTATAAATCGATAATGAATGAAAGATGCTTTAAATATAAAATAACACCATTATTAACTGCTTCTCCATGTAGAACTAAACAATTTCACAACTATGTACTACTTATAAATAATTAGTTATTACAAATAAAATTATCAGGCAAAGCTTGTATTCCAGTACTAATTTTCTAAAGGAACTTCAGTGTGAGAGCTGCATACACCCTTATTTTTTAATTTCTACCAATAGGAAGCAAGCATCACAAAGTAAGAAAAAAATTACATTGAGCAAACATCTAGATTTGAAAAATTCCACAATGGAATATGATTTTTAATGGATATGCAATTTTATTGTCTGTTTTTACGGCATAATTATGTGGAAACTACTTGTAAATAAATCTAGTAAATGTAAGTTAAGATTGTGCATGTACATGAAATGCAAACATTAAGGCAATGCAAACATATGATTTTTTCAAATGAGGCCGCCACTTTAGCTTAATGCATGTAAAAACAGTATACTAACCAATAAAAAACAATGTATTTATATGTCAGTGAGTTACTAAAAATCATAGTACAAAATATAAAGTATATTTTTATAAAAAAGCTAAAAACCGACTTCACATGGAGTGAGTGAAATAGGCATGTGTCCTCATGTTTAATTTATTACAAATAACGGGCTTAGCGAGGAATATAACTAAATACATTACACATACTGAAAAAAATATTTAAATTGGCTGATAAATCTCTGAGATATGAGCGTTTAAAGTTTTAGGTGGGGACATGGAGGGGATGCTCTATCCCTTTCTCACAAAGGGTGTGTTAGTATAGCATTTGTATGGCGCTCCTGAGCCGTGACGTCACGGCTCAGTATAGTGCGCTCTCTGTCTAGCATGAAATTTAAATGCTTATATCTTATTTATTTTTGAACTTATTTTAATTTAGTTTTCGTTGATGTACTCTATTTATGATCAGCTTTTTTATGAGGTAACTAGCTGAATCCCGCTACTTCGTACGCGTAGAGCTCGGCCTTCGGCCTCACTACTATAAACCTATATGCTATAAACCTCACGGAGCCCAAGACCTTTCCAACGAATGCAAAACCGTGGAAATCGGTTCGTGCGTTCTGGAGTTATAGCGTCAGGAAGGAAAACCCGACTTATTTTTATATAGTAGATAAAAAAATATTAGTCATCATGCCTATTCAATAAACAGGATTAATTCCACAAATCTTTCACCAGGTGGAACATTTTCTTTTAATTTATATTGGACCACACTTGATATAGCATATTCAATAAACAAGTATATTATCTATATTTTAATAACCCCCGATAAAAGTGCTGATAATCTTCAAACAGCTGAACAGATTTTCTTGAACCATGGCTAAGAACACTCAATCAAGTCACCTTTCTAACAAACAAAAAACTAAATCAAAAGCAGTTCATCCGTTTGGGAGCTACGATGCCACAGACGGACACATAGACATGTTAAACTTATAACCCTGTTTGAGAAGGGGGTCAAAAAATAATAATTAAAAGAGGATATATTGCATAGCATACAACGAAAAAAAATATAGATTAAAAAATAAATATATATATAATTGAGAGTCCTTTTTTGAAGTCGGTTAAAAACAGAGCATATATAATTTGATAAGTTATCATTTTGTAAGGTTATTGAGTAAAACTTGTATGTCATAATGAGTATAAGATGAAAATTAAATAATAATTTTCCAAGCTAACTACATTTTGCCTAAACAACTATGTTCATGAATAACAAAATAATACTACAAACAAAATACTTTAATGATATGCAATGCAAAACAAAAGTACTACTTAAAACTAACTTTAAAAAAATATAAAACACCACTTGGTACCATGCATTTCGCCTATTTCTTCAAGTTATTCCGTAAGGTGAGTGAGTATGGGTGGAGTTCACCTACTTTTATTAGTCATCTATGAACCAATGTAGAGAGTGGTGTAACTCAGAGCACATAAAAATTGTTTTATTATTTTATTTTTTTATTTGCTCTGAGTTACTATTGGTTAATATTTGTGTGTTGCCTGTGTAAACTTGACAAAATGAGAATAACACGCCACGCAAAAATGCGCAGCTTTATATCACGTCTCATTATACGTAATCAAAATCACGCCTATACCCGCCATCAAACTATATGTTTGCAATACCTCGAAAATATGTCATGATTAGCAAACACACAATAGAGGCGACATGTAGAGTTTCTACTTGAAGTTGTTAAAATGTTACTTCTTACCGCCACAGTCGCCCCCAACTATTCGCAAAGGTCACCCCCTCCACCCCGTAAGCAGAGGTCCAATTTTGACAGCTCTAAGGACGTTTTCCCAATCACGCCGATAGCGACGACGAAGCTAATGAGAACCAACACGGCACAAAATATTGTTTTCGTGCCATGTTGGTTCTTGTTAACGTTCGCAGAGTTGATTCGGAACGCGCCCTAAAGCCTAGGCCAAACCAACCCGTTCAGCTCGCGTCTGCGGTGGCGATCAGAAGACATCGATGCGTCTTCTGATTGGCCGCGGCGCGATCGCTAACGCGCACGCCAGCTGAACGCGTTGGTTTGCCCAAGGCTTATAACTCATTATTAAAATCGAGTTGCGACATACCTGGACATACCATCCCTGGATGGTAGTAAATCGCATACGCGTGGCGTGGATAGTTGAAAAATATACTTCAGACTAGCAAGATTTGTACGTATAAAATTGATTTTAGAAAATCTACAGATTTTTCTAACTATATCAAAATTTCAATAGAAATGTCATGTTAATTTTCTTCTTCATGATCAGAATATTTGGCATTTTTTTCTACTGCAGTTTTAATAGAATTCATTTGTTTATTAGGCCATATCAGCTTATATTATAAGCTCTTTTAGAAGTAAATAATCAATTTTCGTTTTTTCGTATATGTATATATAACTATAGATGTACTACTCAAAAAATCCCAGAATAAAATGTCACAAGACACCACATCACTTGGTTATCTAAGACATTCTCCAATCATAAAAAACACCTATAAAAATCGACCAACCCCATTCTCAACACTATTTTCCCAATTAGCCCAGCACTTAAGCCAAAAAATAAGGTCAATCTCGCAGCGCAAAAATGGTTAGGCGTATAAAAACATTTTTGAAATAAAATTTGTAGAGAATTGTAAGCTCTGCATTTTTAAAGTAGATGCAAATATCATTAAACCATAAGAAGCGAAATATTGGGGAAAAACTTTTTTGAGACAACTTTAAAGAATGCCAAAAGGAAGGTTTATAAAAGTTCACAGCTTATTATCTCTCATTGCGAGGTGAAACCCCTAATTTGCCTTGGCTATATCTATTACCAGTGGGAATAAAGCCAGTGGTGGCAACTGGAAAAAGCGGTTTTTACAATGCTATTTTCCCTGTCGTAATGCGCGCGAACTTTATATGAATAACATTTATAATGAAAAGCTTATTGTTGTAAATGTATAATTCACATATGAAAATTTATTTTACTACAAGTTCTGATCTCAAAACTATTATCGAGAGATCAAAACAACCCGTGGGTTCAAACGATTGTCATGTGGCATTGTTAAGTAGTATAAAGGTTGATTCACATTACCCTGGGCCCATCTGAATTCATTATTCGTAGGCCCATATCATGGAGTTTTCTGCAAACTTTCCAATGTCAATCCACGACGCGTTGTCCGTGTGAAACAAATTAAAAACTAGACATAAATTCAAAGGATGTCATTGGAAACTCCACTGTATACTCCATACAATTTTTTTTCTAGTTGCTGAGAGAGCTAGGTTTATATTGCCAAACGACAATATTACGACAGCTGCTAGTTTTTACTGTAGACAAATTGTAGACTGACATTGAGATACAGTGCTCATTTATCAATGTCAGAGGTCCAACTGGGCCCGGTGGTATGTGACTCAAGCTTTAAGTAGATTGTTTGATTTGGTCTTAGTGAGATCAAAACATCCATGGTTACGTGCTGTTCATCGGAGAGGTTCCTTCTGCTGTTGCTCCCGCCGTTGCTTCGCGAAACGCGCTCGCAACTTGATTATTGTCGCGTTGGATAGAGTTCCAGGTACTTTGAAAATAGACTGAAAGTAAATGGAAAAATACAAATTATTTTTCGTTTTGCCAAGTTACATAGATACAAAGTGGCCTATGAAATCTGTAGACATATAATAGCTTATTCTCATTCAATAGATTACTTGTCAACAGTAGACTTGTTGCGATGGACATGGAAGTAACAGGGACAAAAAAAAAAGTGAAATGTTCCAAAAAAAAAACTCAAATTCAAATGATTTAATGACATAAAAACTATGCATTTAAATTTATGTCACTAAAATAAGCATAAGTAATTAGTAATACCAATTGTTTTTTCTTTAAACCTAGAAATCCCTTGTTATAAACTTTTTAAGGTGGTTTAATTGCAGCTGAGGTGTACGCTCAAATGTTCGGAACGGTCATGTTGTGTCACCATTGTTTTTTACAGTATGAACGGCGAAGTTGCACTCTGCGCGCGTCTAGACGTATTTCCTAAACTCAACTCTGAACTAGTGGAATCTTTCTAATCTAAACCGCATTCCTTAAAATCGGCCGTGGTGTTTAGGCTATAGATGGGAACATACATAATGCAGATACACGTTGCTTACTCTGTTTTGCGTCAGATAAAAAGACGAAGCACGGGGATTTAAGTATCTCCTTTGAATGACTCATGGTCACCTCGGCAATTTATTGGGTCAGACAAATTGGTCCAATTAAGTCCAAGCAAACAAGACATGCCTATTCTCGGCCTAATTAATCAAATAATTTCGGAGGTTTGCGATGGCTGTATTACACTATCAAATTTGCTGACCATCGTCTTCGACCAAATATTTTCGATGACCATCATCAACTTAAGAAAGTAATGATAAGTAAGTAAGTACCTATGATTAGCAAAAAATCTAAAAATCCTCAGCTGTTCTATAGAAAAATGTCATTCACACTCAACATAATAATATTTATCCATCACCAAACCCGATTTCAAAATTAGTAAATACGCAATTTCTTTTACTTGGATGTTATGATGTATTTATGTTATTTTAATTTTTAATAATGGTTAATTTTCTTTACTGATATGGGTTAAGCCTGAAATAAATGAAATTTGAATTTGATGAAATTCTTTCCAGCTTAAAAACCACTAATTACTAAACCGATTTTGGTGATTTTTTTATGGGACCAATCTGAAAGTCTGTGCTGAAAGTGTGTATATCCTTTCAAGTAAAATAATAATTTCCAAACACAGTTTCCAAAACGGTTAATACACGACGGAGTTCTGAAGTAACAAACATGAATTGAGAACTTCTTTTTCTGAAGACGGTTAATAAAAATGTATGGAACAGCTGACAGCGGGTTTGTTCCATATGAAAAGTTGTTCATAATAATAAGTACAATGATCTTTTTGGCTTAATACCATAATTCCGCGTAACCCTGTATTATGTAGAAAAAACTGGATGCTACACCACCCAAACAACCTAAGCTCTAAAATATGACTAATAATATCAAATTCCCCATACCTGCATAAACTCATGACAATGCAGTGCGCTGGCATTCTTCACGATGGCCTTGAAGCATTCTGCGAGCGTTGTAAAGTCGTTACAAGCCATGATCTCCGCCCGGTTCCCCTTGATGAGCGTCAAGCACACGCGGAAGAGTATCTTGGAGCCCTCGTAGAAGAGGCAGTCCCATATCCGGAGCACCGTCTCGATGGGTAGCACTTCGGCGAATAAACACACGAACCATTTGGTTGTGATCACCGCCCATGGTAGACCTGCAGACAGCACCAGATTTATATTTTACTTAGGTGTTTCTTAGTTTCTTGTGGCACTGTTTGAAAAGAGATGGGGAGAATTTTGCTTTTTGATGTTTTTTTTTTTAATCACGGGCTGTGGACAAATTGTCTTTCCACCGTTTTTATTCCGCGAGAAGGAGACCAACGTATTCATATTCTAGCTCTATCGCGTCTACACGCGGATAAAAACGATGGAAAGATAATTTATAAAAAAAGCGTAAAAAATTATCACTTCGCGAAAGTCATCGCCAAGTTAGATTTTGAAGGTAAATGAATTTAATCAAGTAACTGTAAATTTAAATTAAAGTAGCGAAAAAAATATCGAAATACTCTTATCGATGGTGGCCGAGCGGTAGCATGTGCGCTTTACATTCTGACGGCACTCGCTTCGATCTTCGAACCGAGCGATTAATTTAGTACCTCAATAAATTATGAGCTGTTTCGATGCCATCGCTCAAAAACGGTGAAGGAAAACATTGTGAGGAAACTTTAAAGACATATAACATTCACTGGGCCTGCATAGTGGACTACAGCCCATCCTCTCTCTCTCTGAGAAAAGGCCTGTATCCCAGCAATGGGAACATGATAGGCTGAAATTATGAATGAAATACTAAATGGGCGATTGACTTTGAACTGACTACAAAGCTTGAAAGCAGCGACATAAAAACTGTTATTTTAGTAACCAGATATTAAAAACAAGCAGGATCATAATTTTCGAATGATTTCGCTAAATGCGAAGGTGTGGTGGTTTGTTTGTTCTTTTTTCAAGTATCAATGGATCAACGCGATTGTTTACAGATTGATTCGAGGGCCGGAGACTGACATAGGACAATTTTTTATCCCGGACAAATGTACGGTTCCTACGATAATTTACACGCGGGTGAAACCGCGGGATGCAGCTACTGGCTTAAACAAACCCCTTTTACCCTTATTCATATGCGATTAGTAACCTTAGACAAAGCCACTGAAGATTAAAATCTTTAGTAGTATAGTGATTCACATGACGCGATAAGAATGTAGTGTACTCTCCCGAGTCGCGTGAATCATGTCACTAACTCCGTTACTAATTCTTATTCACTTTAAGAAGTCAGCCTAATAGCGATGAATGAGATAACAATTGTATAAGCGACCCAGTTCACTTCCTATCATTATTGTACTTACGTATCATTAGCGTTAAGAATATTAAAATTAACACTAACGTAATAAGGTGTACTTGGTTCACATTTTCAAGGTTGCACAGCTTAGAGATACGCTTGGAATTATTTTACGGGACAAATACGTAGTCACTAGACAAGTGATCTAAAAGAGAATAAAAGTTACCAACAGCTTATAGAATTGGTAAGATGTAGTGGCAGTAAGTAAGCTTATTACAATCCCCTTCGGTGGCCTGCTTCTGTGCCCGGTGGCGGTCATCAGAATCTCTGTACGACCCCCCGCACATTGCCTGAGGCATCACTCCAAGGAAATATTCAGGACATTTTTGCACACACTATCATCTGACCCTAAACTAAGCGTAAAGCAACGCTTGTAATATGGCTGCCAGAGACTGCAATGCTTGTGCAATTCCCTCCTTCCCTCTACAACGGCGCGTGGCACGCCGCGTCTGTAGACTGACATACACTGACTATAGGAGGCCTACGTTAACAGTGGACAACATAGGCTGATTATGGATTAGCACTAATATTACTGTTATTATTTTAGATCAAATAGGAAACTTGAAACTAGTTTGTAACTATCTGTTACTCCAATCTAACATTGACAGTGGCCTTGAAACGATGCCGGCGTTGTGATAGCTTAGATTAGTCTACAAGAGCTCTTGATAAGTTATTTGTCGATTCTTGTTATGAAGAGACAACGACATTGTTATTTTTATAAATATATAATAATTTTAAACCAGAATAACAGACATATAAACAGTATGGAGTATCAACAGACACACACATCATACAAAATATTCGCTAAACACATAATTATATTTAGAAAAATGGCATGAGTATAATAATTAATCCTACTTAATATTATAAACGCGAAAGTTTGTATGTATGGATGTATGTTTGTTCCTCTTTCTCGCTGCAACGGAACAACGGATCGACCTGATTTTTTGCATGGGTATAGTTCAAGAGCCAGAGAGTGACATAGGCTACTTTCCATCATCATCAACATCACCATTTTTCATCAATACGCGGGTGAAACCGCGGGGCACAGCTAGTATATCATAATCCGTGACTTTGTACGCGTAAATTTTTTCACCCCCTTTTGCCTCCCTTGAATTTGGCCCTCCCAAATTTTTGCTGAACCTCTTCACACCATATGAACCGACCTGCTAAATTTCAGCTTGATAGGTCAAGTAGTTTTCGCGATTTTTAGTCAGTGAATGAGTGGTATCATGTGGTATTTTGCTTTTATGTTTGTGTTGTTAGATTGCAAGTTAATTGTTAGTGTATATTATATACCCACAATGCCTATAATATTTAGCCCATCTCTACCCAATTCTGGGCACGGGCCTCCTAATATACAAGCCATTCTTTCCACTCATGTAGGCCTAGCACGGACCGTGGATAAATTGTCTATCCACTGTTTTTATCCCGCGAGAAAGAGACAAACGTATCTATATTCTAGCTTTGTCGCATCTACGCGTGGGTAAAAACGGTGGAAAGACAATTTATCCATGGTCCGTGCTAGGCCTATTGTATGAGCCTCACCTATTTTATACGATAAAATAAAAAATACAAAATTCGAGTGATTTTTTGCACACACGGTCATCTGACCCCATACTAAGCAAAGCTTGTACTATGGCTGCCAGAGACTGATATACATACATAATATATTTTTAAATACACCCTTAAATAGATATTAACACCTAGATAATAGAATGAACACAATTGTTCATCACATGAATGTTTGTTTTAAGTGGGTATCAAACCCACAGTATTGTTTGTAGTAATGACTTGAATTTCCATACTGTTTATATGACTGATGCTGAAATCTGTCCTTACCCAGGTTTATCACATGTTGGTGCACATCTGGCACTTTAGATTTGACTAGTTCTGATAAAACTTCAATGTCAACTATCAATCCATCCATGGTCCTTGTATAGTAATCAGGTAGAATTTTCTCAACCAGTACTTTGAGCAGCCAGAATGATGTCTCTTCGTTTTTCGTGGATAACAACAGCAACCCTAGTGAACATAGGGTAATGTTAGAAAATCTAGAACTGTGAAATAATGTCCATAAGACAGCAAACAAATACTGTATGCTAGTTATGTAGTAGTAGGCCTGTTATGCAGAGTGTACCTCTGGAAGTTCCACACCTTGGGCAGTTATACTGTGTTTCAGATTATAGGCAAATGATTTCCAGTGAAATTAAAGGTCATATTGAGATTTGATATCTAATATCTCAGGGTGACAAGCGCAGCTAGTTGCCACGCAGAGTTTTGTACTATTATAGTTAAAAAAACTAGGTCTCAGTCACAAAGGTCTAGGGTAACAGTTCTTGTCTAGTAATTTTAACATTGAAGTGTTGTTCCACACTTTGGGATTTTATTTAAATGTTATAGACAATTTAAAAAAAGGAATCCTATTGGTCGTCCAATTTTTTTTTTTTATCATACTCAATTATTTAAATCATTTAAATTCCAAATGGGCGACATCTGCAGAGATGGAATGGCTACAGTTATTACTTATTTAAGTCTCTCTAAATACAATAAATAAACATTGCAGACCATTACAAAATATTAATTGGGAGTGGAGCAAAATTTTTAAATGTTCAATACTGATAGCATTATAGGTCATATTTAGTTGAAGTATGTACAACACTACTGCAGTTTAAAAGATCTTTTATGAACTGACAACAATTATAAGGCAGTAACTCAAAAACAAGATAACTTACATTATATTAGCTAGATTTTCAACGTAAGATTATAGCTGGTTATTGATATACTTACTACAGTAAAATATTAAAAGAAAATATTTTCATTCCGCCTCATACAATGTTATTGCAGCTATAGGAATTAAAAACCCTTGGAACAAGTATAATTCAAATTCATTATTCTAAAAAAACAATCAGTGCTATAAATTAATAAGGTCTTGCTAATAAATTGCATTTTATTTTTATTTGTTTCTCTTATCTCTTATCAATTAAGATATACGCACATGATTTGAGATAATAATATATGAGTAAACTAACTTTATATTGCATAATTATGATAAGAAAAATATTGTAGGTTAATGAAATTGTTATGGTGACTGGCAATATCATGAGCAAAGAGTGGCATAGATAGAGTGAGAACAGTTGGGGGTGTGGAACATTGGTTCCAGGCCTCCCAAAAGGTGGCAGTTTTTTTTTACTGACTATCCAATTGGAGTCTCATGTGGTTAAAATGCCAGAATGTTAGATGACAAAATTGACAAAGTTCAAAATAACACAAATATAATAATCAATATTCTAAAAAAAAAACTTTAAAAATTAGTACTTAAACTCTTAATTCAAAATTATTGATATTGCCAAATCATCAGGTGTTCAAACAAAATTATTCGCATTATTAGAGCTGATTCAAAAACTACTGAGCCAAAGTTAATGAAACTTTCGAGGGTCCACCTTGAGTGCTTCCTCTACATTTGGTTCACAAATCTTGGAGTAATCGGTGTACACACAAAATAATAATATCTATTTACAAAACAGACTAAATTTAGATAGTCCTCTCCTGAAGACCGTAAATAATAACATACCTGCTATGTAATTCAGCCCCTGACAATAGCCGACAACTCTGTTGTTATGTGCATAAGCAATGAGTATATTAAACAGGTGTGTTTGATGGTTGGCCTCTTTGGTGAAGTAAATATTGTCAGGGAAGGTGCGAGGCAAGTCCGTTTTCACAAGGTCCACAAGTTCCTTCTCAAACGGGGCATCTAAAATCTTTTGAAAGAGGCCTGGGTTCTCTTCTCGCATCTTCTCTGCTTCTGATATTGCCATCCATACTGATGGACGATGTTCGCCTGTAACAAGTTTTGAATTTTCCAGTAACCTATTGAACTTTACGTCTCTCTATTTCCCAGGGTTATATGGAATGGTGGTACTAAGCCGAAAGAATCTCTATGAACAACTTTTTGAACCTATAATCATTATGAACTATCTAAAATCACCATTATATCAGCTGTTTCATACATTTTGTTGAGTGCGAATGATGTGTTTCATTTGAACTGAATTTTTGTTGTGCGGTTACACCCTGTACACTGTTACAAAAATTCAATACATCATCATCATCCATCATTTCAGCCATAGGACGTCCACTGCTTGACATAGGCCTCCCCATCGATCTCCAAAAGGGCCGGTATACTGAGAGAGGTAAAATTCATTACCATTTAAAGTTATTTATTATGATGAGTACAATGACCTTACAGGTTAGTATCATTGTCCCATTAACGTTATTTATAGAAAGTGAGACCATTGTAAGATAAAAACTCTGCAGGCTGCTCTGCATTGTTGGAGCAAAGAGATTCTACTGCACATTATGTAACCTCATGTCAGTAAGACAGGCTGGTTGGCGATTTTAAGAGTTTCAGTAATTTAATTGTGTTTATTTCAAATGTAATATCTAACAATATCTACATTTAAGAGTTTCCACATGCATACTCTGCTTTAAGTTTTCATAGTATATTAGCATAGTGTGAACCCCTTGTTGGATACAGAGTCACAACACTTTCCAAACTTTTTATAGCCGTAGTTCAGGATCTAAGAGGTTTGATAAGCCTAAAAAGTTATAATTCAGATTTGCTCTAAACAGTATAACTTATTAAATGTTATGAATAAATATGAACTTCAACAGAATAAGATATTGTATGTAAATTATATACAACTAGCGACCCGCCCGCCCGGCTTCGCACGGGTACAATTTACGTGCGAAGCCGGGGCGGATCGCTAGTTTTATATATAAACCTTCCGTGAAAAATTATCTAACTGATGGTGAAAACCGCATCAAAATCCGTTGCATGGCTTAGGAGGAGTTAGCGGCTATACAGACAGACAGACGCGGAAAGCGACTTTAATTTATACTATGTAGAGAAGAGATTGCATGGTATTTTTAGTAATAGAGCTTGTTGCATGGTATTTAGAGTGTTTGATTAGGTGTGAGGTAAGGACGATCAGTATGACAGTAGGCAGTGCCAGATTTATATTTATTGAGATGCAGGCTATTATAGATTGTGCCGCTAATAACATTGTGATGGTTCTCCCGTAATAAGCTGTCCCACTAAGTTTTCGCAGACGCTATGGCCTAGGTCTTGCCACGGTTGCCTGGAAGAGATCGCTTTAAGCGATAAGGCCGCCTGTTAAAAGCCTAGATAATATTTTTATTGTAATGTTTATGTTAAGTATCCTTGTTTTGTGTCATTTTAATAAAGAGTTATTGTATTGTCTTGCTTTATGGTTAAGCACTATAAATATTACACAATTTTTGATTGATTAACTTTTTGGTATTATAAATAAACAATGTCTTACTGGGTATTCCTTTGCGCACATATCTCTTTACGGTGTTGGTGCGTTTGACCGACTTTCCTTCGCCGATTAAGTTGGCCCATTTCTGGGCTCTAGTCACTAGTACCTTGAGGTATACCGACATAAAGTCTTCATAGCTTTCGTAATCAAAGTCGTCGTGCCTCTCAAAGCCATATTCGTCAACGGCGCTAAAAGAAAAGGTAAATTTGATACACAACATACGATAATTGGTGGCTTATTTGTCCACTAAAACACTGAATTTGATCACTACCTAAATGAAGAATGTGCCATTATTGAATAATAACTAATATAGCAGCATTTAATCTGGTGAGTTCACCGAATTAATTTAGTTGGTACGCCCTACAAATACTTTCCACAATCACCCCCACATCATGGAAAATGCAAGAATAATGAGAAATGAAATGATAATAATATGAAATCTCAAATGAAATGACGGAAAATTGAACGAATGAAAACCAAACCAATGAGATGACTTTTTTTTTTTTTTTTTTATGGCAAAAGTTTTTTTTTTTTGTTAAAATCTTCATGAGCGTGGATTCAATGTCCTTTACTCGTAATATTAAACAGTTTACTTTGTCTTAATAGCGTCAAACAAGTCATAGTCACAGTCAGAGTCAAGCTAAGTAAGTCACGGTCAAGTCGAACTCATGCCCCTGTAAAGTGGTGGAGACTTTACAAGAGGCTCCTATGGAGTTTTGGAAACAACACGAAAAGACACGTTTCACCTCGTTATATCACTTGCCCACACTCGAGCACGTTTACGAGCACTTAATGAATAATAATTCACCATTTAGTACACATTAACACTCGAAAATACACAAGTTTAGTAAAATAATCCAACGAGCCGACATGTTTTTTCCGCGTTGGCGCCAAAAACTCATGGCAAAAGTTAAGATAACATTATTGCCAGCAACAAGTATGACAAGAGAGAAAATAGAAGACGGAATTTAGAATTTGTTAGCTGAAACAAAGAAAATATCCTATATAATACAGAGATGAATTAATGTTATAACAAAACAACATGAACATTTATTACAATTATTATATTACATACATAGGGCTGCAAAAATAAAATAACTACAATTGACACTGACACGTTGACACTGTTCTAAGTGATTTGCAATTTCTCATAGACGAATTTCGTCATATTGGTTTGGAACTAAATTTTTCTAAATGCGAACTTTTTGTTTGCGATTCATGTCCGGATAAAGATGAGGTTATTGAAAAATTCAATAATTTAGCTCCCAATATCAAATTATTAGACAGGCGTTGTCGTGACGAGCGGTGGTTCTCGTCACGAAAAGTGATAAAAAAGGTAAACAAATAAAATTATTAAAAGCAAAGGATATTGTCTATGATATTCTCTATGTATACTCTATGTTTACAACGAACTTTGAGAGGAAAGTTCGTAAGTGTTTTCAGTGCAATGAATCTATCGAGTGTTCTCTGTTCTATGTTTACAAAGCATAGTCAAGTGTTATTCTTAAAACTAATTGTATCTTCACTGTGATCACTGACCAGCGTGGGCTGCGAAGATCGCTTCCACACGAGCAAACGGATACCTAATATAACACAGCTAAGTATCGTAACGTCGAGTACTCTTAACTTTTATATTTCTATAAATTAAATATGTATAACGGAACAATGATGATCGAAATGAAAGACCTTCCCTGGTATCAGGAAACAGTAAAGAGCTATTGGGCTCGGTGTGGAGTCACACTCTCTCTCAAGATGAGAGTTGAGAGAAGGTGACTCCTCATGAATGACCTTCCCTTGTAGCAGAGAAGAGTAAATAGCTTTGGCTCGGCGTGGGTTCACTCTCCTAAGATAGGAGTTGACAGAAGGTGAATCCTCATGAATGACCTTCCCTTGTAGCAGAGAAGAGTAAATAGCTTTGGCTCGGCGTGGGTTCACTCTCCTAAGATAGGAGTTGACAGAAGGTGAATCCTCATGAAAGACCTTCCCTTGTAGCAGGGAAGAGTAAAGAGCTTGGGCTCGGTGTTGTAGTCACACTCACTCTCAAGATGAGAGTTGAGAGAAGGTGACTCCTCATGAATGACCTTCCCTTGTAGCAGGAAAGAGTAAAGAGCTATTGGGCTCGCGTGGATGTGAATCCTCATGAATGACCTTCCCTTGTAGCAGAGAAGAGTAAATATAGCTTGGGCTCGGCGTGGATTCACTCTCCTAAGATAGGAGTTGACAGAAGGTGAATCCTCATGAAAGAAAGGTTCCTGTATTCTGTTATAACTGATAGGGTGATGGTTACGGCCGCTTATCGTACCAGGTCGTGAGTCGTCACCAAAGAATAAGACATTGAATTGAATATAACTTAACCAAAGAAACTAGGTACTAACGCGATGATACTTAGCTGTCACTCATAGTGTTTTATACTTACAGATACTACGCATAGAAACCATGGGAGAGAGGTACCAAAACTTGATGGCAACAATCTAAAGAGAGATAACAGAGAGAGAGATCAGGACGGGACATAGGTAAGGAAGTTGACTATCTATCGTTAGGGCAAACCCAGATGAGAATCATAAATCTATAGAGAAACATTCGTGGGGGTATAAGTAAGCGAAGCAGATTTATCATACTTAGTCTATTTACTATTACCATGACATAACTATAACAATACATACACATAAATATATACCCTCCGCGACAGGCGTTCTCTCCGTCTCCTGGGTTCACCGATATTGGATGAGTCTTTTTCGCCTTTTGTTGAGGAAAAAATTTAAAATTTTATGGGTGCTTCCGACAGGTTACTCAAAATTAACGCCCATATGGCGTTTACAATTATCAGATACTGTTTGTTTGTTCCTAAATTTATGTACACTTTACGATGTAGTCCACTGTGGAAACACGGTGAGCTCCTTTCGAGCTTAGACAATGTCGTAAAGGAAACTCTAATATCGGTTTTGAATGTTGATTTGAGTGACAGGACATGGTTACAAGCCTCACTACCTGTAAGGTTAGGAGGCTTAGGGATCCGCCAAATTTCAAGTGTTGCGTTACCGGCATTCTTGTCCTCATTTCATAGTACTCATAAATTAATAGAAAAAATCCTTGCACCCTCTTTAGGTCCTTCCGATGTAGTTGTATCTCATTCGAAAGAGGCAATGAATGCTTGGAGGCTGGCTTGTCCAAATACCGATTTTCCCAGGAAGTTGTCTTCCCAGAGACTGTGGGATCGGCCGATCTGCGAACTAGCACGGAAATCGCTACTAGATACGTGTCCTAGTATTGCAGATCGCGCTCATATTCTTGCTGTCTCTGTTTGGGAATCGGGACTTTGGTTGCAAGCCATGCCCTCTTTTAACACAGGTAGCCTTTTAGATCCAACCGCATTTCGTCTAGCTGTCAGCTTACGCTTGGGTGCAAGGAGCTGTGAGGCCCATCGCTGTCAGTGTGGTACTGCTGTTGACCAGCTCGGTCACCATGGTCTCTCTTGCTCGAGAAGCGCTGGTCGTATTGGCCGACACGCTAGCCTGAACGATATCATACGCAGGGCACTTTCCACCGCCAATGTCGCGGCTGTGCTCGAACCGAGTGGTCTTGCGCGTGGCGATGGAAAGAGGCCTGACGGTATGACACTTGTGCCCTGGAGGTTGGGGCGGCCCCTTGTATGGGACGCAACTTGTGTCGATACTTTGGCGCCGTCACATCTTCCTGAGACACAAGGTAGGGCTGGCGCGGCTGCCAATTCGGCAGAGCAGCACAAGCGTCGCAAATATGCTAACCTCGGCAGTGGTTACATATTTGAGGCGTTTGGGGTCGAGACATTGGGCCCTTGGGGACCGGGAGCTCACCTCATTTTCAAAAATCTTTCAGAGCGCCTGGTTAATGCGACGCGTGACCAAAATGCTGGCGTGTTTCTGGCTCAACGCATTAGCATTGCCATTCAACGTGGTAATGCCGCCAACATGTTGGGTACGCTGCCAACTGGTAGTGGGCTTGAGCATTTGGATTGTCTTTAGACCTTCAACGGTCTATGGGCAGTCTAACTGTATTTGTAGTGTTAGTTTTAGCTTGTATTTTGTTTAGTTATTAAAGGCACTTCCACTACATTTTAATATTATTTACAGAAATAAAATTTGATAATGAAGCGATTGAAGGGGGGTCTAAATTATACAAAAGATTGTCGATATGAATAGGAAATGAAAATTTATAATGAATTAAAAAGTTGAAAAATGAATTGTGATCTAAATTGGAACAAGAAAAGAAAATGTGGTTAAGGTTGGACTCGTCCATACCACATTCGCAAATGGAAGAATCTTTAATTCGTAATTTATGTAGATGCAATCCAGTACAGCAGTGGCCAAATCTCATTCTGGAAATCATGGAACAGAATTTTCTATCACATTTGGTCTTAAAAAACCAGGGTTTGGGTGGAATAAAAGGTTGATATTTAGCAAAATTCGAACCTGTCCGTCGACTACTAAAAGACCATCTCTTCGACCATCTAGCCCGTAAGTAACGGATAGGGAGAAGCAGAAGGTCTTGGGGGTAATTTTTAAACGGGTCTTTATCACCACTGATGACAGCATCTTTAGCAACTTTATCCGCCTTTTCATTGCCAGTAATATGACTATGACTTGGGATCCAGGCTAAGTGGACAGAATAGCCTAAAGCAGAACGTTTCAACAACAGTTCTTTGCATCTGAATATAATCCAATTCTTGGAGCCTATGAAGTGTATGTGTTAGTGCGGACGGGATACGGCTTCTACGGGGTGGTCGGAGCTCCAATATAACTAACTATTTACATAATTATATTTAAACGTCAATGGGCGTCTTAAAATGAACATGACGTCCTGACCGAGTCACATACTTAGGAGAAGGTATGTTGGGGACTGGTTGTGGATCGGCCTGAGCCGAAGTTTTGGGTGGGTTTGAGGCTAATGGTGCAGGTAAAGTGTGGAGTGGAACTGGTGGAAGAGGACGTGGTGTTGATGTGAGTTCCTCTTCGATAAACGCTGGCTTCACCCAGTCCAGACTGACTTGAACTTCCCTTTTTCCCACAGTAATGCAGATGATTTTATCATTCCTGCTAATCACTGGATGAGGTCCTGTGTAGGGAGGCTTCAGTGATGCTTTCACGGAGTCGTCCCGTAGAAACACATGTGTGCACGCGGGCAAGTCCTTGAATATGAATGGACGACGTTGAGAATGGTGCGATCCTGGGACTGGTTTTAGATCAGCCATATGGTTTCGCAGTTGTGACGTGAAATTATGTACGTCTTCAAGAGTGTCGTATCCGTTTGCTGGACTCAAAAATTCTCCGGGCAGTCTAAGAGGTTCACCGTAAACAAGTTCAGCAGCTGATGTCTGAAGGTCCTCTTTTAAAGCTGCTCGCATGCCTAGGAGCACCAATGGCAGAGCGGCACACCACGTGCCTCCATGACACATGAGCGCTGCCTTTAATTGGCGGTGCAATCTTTTCACCATACCATTAGCACATGGGTGGTAGCTGGTGGTGCGTGTACGTTGCACTGAGCACTGATTTAAAAGAGCTTTGAATAAGGCGGATTCGAATTGACGGCCCTGGTCCGTTGTAATGATGGAAGGGACGCCGAAACGAGCAATCCAGCCGGTTGTGAATGTTTCAGCCACCTCTTCTGCTGTGATGCCGATCATGGGCCAAACCTCTGGCCATCGGGTGAATCTGTCCACAGCCGTTAAACAATACTGGAAACCCTTGCTTGACGGCATCGGTCCAATGATGTCGATGTGGACGTGACGAAAGCGGTTGGTTGGGGCAGAAAAACTTCCTAAAGGTGTTAGAGTATGCCTGGACACTTTGCTACGTTGACATGGTATGCATTCACGAGCCCATTTGCGACAATCCTTGTTCATAGAGGGCCAAACGAAACGGTCAGCCACCAAACGTGCAGAAGCCTGCGCGCCAGGGTGGCTCAAGTTGTGGATCTTGTTGAAATAGCTGCGACGGAAGGAAAGTGTCACAAATGGTCGTGGCTTTCCGATTGACGTGTCGCAGATAATGGATATGTTGGAACCCGGAATGCAAACTTTTTCCAGTTTAAGGGAAGAGTTGGTCATGGCATTTTTGAGCTCGTCGTCTATGGCTTGTTCGTCTGCCAACTCTGCGAAATTCTCCTCAATGGAGATGGCTTCGATCCTTGACATTGCGTCAGCAACGACGTTGTCCTCTCCCTTCACGTGTACAACGTCAGTTGTGAATTGGGAGATAAAGGACAACTGGTTGAGCTGTACGGGAGGAAGCTTTTCGCGGCGTTGGGTGAAAGCATAGATGAGCGGTTTGTGGTCCGTATAAATCGTGACGTGTTGAACCTCGAGAAGATGGCGAAAATGTTGGACACTTTCGTACACACCGAGAAGTTCACGGTAGTATGCGGGCCACTGGGCTTGTTTGTCCGTTAGTTTCTTGCTGAAAAAGGCTAGAGGCTGCCAGTCGTCGCCAAATTTCTGTTGGAGGCAAGCTCCGACGTGAACTGAAGAGGCGTCCGTGAAGAGTCCCAAAGCAGCGTCGCCAACTGGGTGAGCAAGAAGGGTAGCATTGGTAAGGCTATCCTTGCACTTCTGGAACGCGAGTTCTAGTTCAGGCGTCCAAGGCACTGGCTTAGCTCCCTTGAGCTTAGAAGAAGCTAGGATATTGATAAGCGGCGCTTGAAGTTCAGCCGCTTTAGGGAGAAATCGGCGATAAAAGTTTATCATGCCTAGAAATCTGCGAAGGCCTTGCACAGTTTTCGGCAAGGGGTAACTCCGCAGTGCTTCTATCCTCTCCGTAGGTGGATGCGTGCCGTCTTTGTTGATGCGGTAACCAAGAAAAGTATCCTCGTCAGCACCAAAAACGCACTTAGATGCGTTGACTACGACACCATAGTCAGCCAGACGCTGGAATATGATGCGCAGGTGTTCCAGGTGCTTTCCGCAGTGTGTGAATAGACAAGCATATCGTCCACGTAAGGGTAGCAGAAGTCGAGTCCCCTCACGACTTCGTCAATGAAACGCTGGAACGTTTGTCCAGCGTTTCGCAAACCGAAAGTCATGAAGGGAAACTCGTACAGGCCAAATGGCGTGGTGATGGCGGTCTTGCAGATGTCAGCATCCAGAACAGGTACCTGTTGATAGGCCTTCACCAAGTCAATTTTGCTGAAGATGGTGGCCCCTGAGATGTTATGCGAGAAGTCAGCGATATGCCGAACCGGGTATCTATCTGGCACGGTCCTAGCGTTCAGAGCCCGATAATCCCCGCATGGTCGCCATCCCTGTTCTCCTTTCTTCGCCATGTGTAGTGGCGAAGCCCAAGGGCTATCTGAGGGCCTAGCTGTACCACAGTTGACCATGTCGTCAAATTCCTTCTTTGCTGCGACCAGCTTCTGCGGAGCGAGGCGACGTGGACGGCAGGAAACTGGCGGGCCATCGGTTGTTACGATGTGGTGAACCGTCGTATGTTTCACTTGCCGTGGAAGGCCTGGCGGTCGGGTCAAGTCTGGAAATTCCAGGAGAAGCCTGGAGTAAGGTGAGGACTCGTCTATGGTCACGGCCTTGACGCTCACTTGACTAATCTGGGCGATTGAAGCGGAAGTAGTCAAACTTGTGTTCCCGTCGATTAAGCGTTTGTGGCGAAGGTCGGGTAACAAGTTGTAATAGCTAAGGAAGTCCGAACCTATTATGGGAGTCTCTACGTCAGCGATTGTGAAACTCCACTGGAAGTCGCGACGTAGGCCCAGATTGAGGCGTAGAGAAATACTGCCATAGGTCTTAATTGTGCTGCCGTTTGCTGCCGCAACTGTTATATTTTCTGATTCTTTGAGTGCTCTTCAGGCCTTTCAGAGTAATCCTTTTAAAATAGGTGTGGCGACATTAGCGCCACTACTCACACTGTACACTGCACGCGATCGGGGCGCTCTCCGTCTCACTCTCGCGTGCAGTGTACAGTGTGAGTAGTGGCGCTAATGTCGCCACACCTATTTTAAAAGGATTACTCTGAAAGGCCTGAAGAGCACTCAAAGAATCAGAAAATATAACAGTTTTATTCAATTTGAGCAACAATATATAGTTAATAGCTTCCATTATACCTCTACATTCACCAACAAAAACAGATGTTTCAGGTGGGCATTTAATCTTTTGCACTATATTATAATTTTGATGAAATAAACCAACACCAACACACCCGTTTTGATCTAACTTAGAGGCATCTGTAAAAATACAGTGCCAACCATGCCAAAGATTATCTTTAATCGTAAGAAAATGATTATTAGCAAAGGCATCCCCTTTCATCAAATCTAAATTAAGATGTAATGAAGGTTCAAATAAGATTGCTTGATAATTGAATTCAAATAATGGAAGCTTAGGAGTTCTATGAGTAGCGAATTTAAGATCTCTAATTTTTGAGTAACTTATAACTAAACAAGGAGTTGTTTTATGTTTCCAGTAAGGCAGACAAATATAATTAAGCAGAAGCTGTAATTTCGGAAACAGCGGAAGAGATGAAAACTGGAACAAACGAAACAAAACCATATCCGCCAGATATTGCCGTCTCAAATCCAAAGGAGGAAACATTCCACTTGCATAGCATTTTTGGGAGTAGACTTCATTGCCCCTGTGATTATACGAAGAGCTCTAGCTTGAATCAAGTCCAACGAATTGATCATTCTCTTACAAGCAGGCACATATAGAAATGAAGCGTAATCTATAACACTACGAATAATGGCATTGTTAAGAAGCTTTAGATAATAGGGATGAGAACGCCACCAAACACCCGCCATACATCTTAAAATATTGAGATTTTTTTCGCATTTGATTGAAATGTAGTTGATGTGTAAGGAAAAATCTAATTTACTGTCCAAGATAAGACCTAAAAAACTTTTTTTCGTTTTCAACAGGAATCTTGGTATTATTAAACAAAATGTCAAGTCTTGGTTTCAACCGTTTTCTGGTAAATATTACAACAGAACTTTTCAGAGGAGCTATATCTAAACCATTATGACCTAGCCAAACATTTAGTGACTCGAGAGCTTGAGATAATTTATGCGCAGCACTTAATATATCACAATCTGCCATATATAAAACGAGATCATCAGCATATTGTAGAAGTCTACAATAAGGCAAAATATACTTAAATAAGTCATAAGTGTAAATATTAAAGAGAATAGGACTTAAAACAGAGCCTTGAGGAAGACCCTTATGTACAGATCTGGAACATATTATTTCACCATTGACTCTAAGCTGAGCAGAACGGTCTAAAAAAAGATTAAGTATAAAGTTAATAATTTTCCGTGGGAGACCCAGTTTTTCCATCTTAGATTTTAGAATTGCGAGGATAACATTATCGTACGCAGAACATATGTCAAGAAAAGCAGCAACAACGGACTCGTTCCTAGAAAACGAGAGTCTAATATCAGTAGCAAAAATAGATAAACTATCTAAAGTCCCTCTACCTTTTCGAAAACCATATTGAGATTGAGGTAAAATATTACTAGATTCAATCAACCATTCAAGTCGATTTTTTATAAGGTGTTCCACTATCTTTGTGTAAACAGAAGACATAGCTATTGGACGATAGCTGTCAGGTTTTTCAGGATCTTTACCAGGTTTTAAAACTGGGATAATTATTTGGGTTTTCATTGCAACTGGAACGAATCCTGTGTCTAACATTAAATTTATCATTTCAAGATAATAACTCAAAAGTTTTTCATCGGCGTTAACCAAAAAAGAATACGGGATCCCATCCGGACCAGGAGAAGAATCTTTAAGAGAAGAAAGAACGAGGCGCAATTCTTGCATAGAAAAAGGAGAAAAGCTATCATCATGAGCAGAAGAACTAGAAGTTGAAATGTTAACAAAGTTAGAGACAAAAGGAGGAGCCAATCTGTCCATGAATTGGTCAAACCAGCTCTCACAACTGGGATATGGAGGCGAGGGTTCTCTATATGAACCCCGGAATTTCCGTATTGAATTCCAAACATGAGAGGGCCGGATGGAAGGGGAAATAGAAGAGCAAAAGTTTTTCCACCCCTCTAACTTTTTGGAATGAAGAATTTGTTTAGTGTTAGATTGTACTGTAATTAAATTTCTATAATTTCCATTAGTCATGTGATTGCAATACAGATTCTCCGCTTTTAATCTTTCAGAAACAGCAGTCTTACACTCTTCATCCCACCATGGAGGTGATCTGTGTTTGGAATTTAGAATTTTTGAGGGAAATGAGTGTTTAGCCGCCAAATTAATACAATTTACAAACGCTTTATGACAAGTGTCCAAGGAAACGGGAAGAATGAGGGGAAGATCAGAAGCATACTGATCTAGGAGCAATGAGTATTTAGACCATTCATCAGACTGACCTGAGCTAGGCAGTCTATATTCTAGTAATGGCTTGAATGGAGCCGGTTCTATTTTAGAGAAAGGTAGATCAAATAAAATTGGAAAATGATCACTACCAAAAGAAGAAGATAAGGTTTTCCAGTATATAGAGGGAGCTAGACGTGCTGACACTAAAGTCAAGTCAACCGCACTAACCCGCTCATACGGTTTAGTACGGCGCGTAGGAGAGCCAGTATTGAGTAAACACAACCCTAAACTATCCATAATATTGAAAACATAATGTGCAAGTGAATCTGAGGCTTGACAACCCCAGGCAGGGTGATGGACATTAAAATCACCCATAATGATGAAAGGGCCTTGAACGTGTGATAATATATGGAGAATTTTATTTAGGATAACAATAGATGGTCTGGGAATGTATAATGAGATCAATGTTAAATTATTTAACCTAACCGCAACTATTGAAAAGTTGTCAGAAATAGAATGAGATGGAATATTTACAAGATGAGAATTTACAGAATTTCTGACGAGTATGACTGAGCCGCCATACCCATCAGCTTTGTCATCTCTGAAACAAAGGAAGCGAGGAACCTTAAAAAAGGAACCAGGCTTAAGCCAAGTCTCAGAGATGGCAATTAAAGTTGGATTATATTTATTTATAATATATAATAGATCAAATTTTTATTGTTAATACTTTGGCAATTCCATTGCAGCCCTAGAGAGGGCGCCATCATGGAGAGATTGTAACATAGGAGAGGGATAGGCTTGGGCAGCGTTGGTCGGTAATAAACTAGGAGAGTTAAGTAGCTTGGTGAGAGCCTGTATAAGCTCCAAAATGCTACTAGAGGATGCAGAGGGATCAGAATGAGGATGCTTGTAGGCAACACCATTATTATTAGGGATTGATGGATTGTTAATTAACGCCTGATGAGCAGAGCGATCATAGCCCTGTCTTTGAGCTGGAGGAGGCCTGGGTTTGAGGAAGACAGTTTTTCTATAGGACTGGGAGGCTGAGCTGGGAGATTTATTTGAAAAAGATAGAGGAGCAGGGGAAACACTAGCATAAGATGTCTTGGTTGCATCACTATAGCTTTTACCTCTAATAGGCAAATGTAATTTGGAGGCTTCATTATATGAAATGCTTTTCTCTGACATAGTGATTTTAATTTGTTTTTGTCTATGGAACTCAGGACAGGATTTACTTATTGAGTAGTGGGAGCCGGAGCAGGATAGGCATGGGGAAGAGCCTTCTTCGACATTACACGTGTCACCTGTGTGGCCTTCCCCACACTTATAACAACGTGGTTTGGACCGGCAGCTGTTTTTGGTATGACCAAAGCGAGAACACTGGTAGCACTGCACAGTAGGGTAATAATATCGCTCAACAACGAGGGAGTTGAAACACATGAACACCCGAGGGGGAAGAACTTGACCGTCAAAAGTTAGAACACAAGACTGAGATGGTTTGAAGATAGGGGGGGAACCATCGACAACCACCTTATAATTTAACCGCCTTACTTTTAATAATGGGCAACCATCAATAGGAACACGAACGCACTCCATGATCTCATCCTCGGACCAATCAATATGAATGCCTTTAACAAGACCCAACCGAGTTGTACCAAATGAGGGGATGAACGCCTTGAAGCCATTGTTCTTAACTACATCACTCGTCACAAAATTGTTTGCAGGGTAGAAATCAGTAAATGTCAGTGAAATTCTATTTCTACCGATTCTTTGAACACTGCCATCGAGGACACTGTGAAATTGGTTTTTACCCAAGAATCTACCGAAACCAACTGGATGTAGGTAGGTTCCAGATGTTAGAGATGTCTCAATTTTCTGGACATGCACAACAAATGGACCCCTATCCGTTGACTTATAAGCTTGACGACCTGAAGGGACGTACGGAGGAATCGATGGGGTCTGAGACAACGTAGCCGACGGAGAGGCACATGATTCTGTCAATTGGGTTGAATTGGGAATTTGAGAAGAAGTTGTTTGTCCTAACGGGATAGAAGAATCCTGTGATTTTTGAGAGATCTCTCTACATTTTTTTTGGTGTTTTTTTGAATGCTTCTTACGTTTACCACTGCCGTGCTGGGGATGCTCAATATCAGTATCCGTAGAAGTAATCGAAACAAAAGAAATAGGAGATGGGATAGAACGTCCATCTACGAAGGTGGAATCATTTCCAATAGGCTGGCTATTATCAGGGGGCCAACCAGCCCCCTCGTCCGTTTCCATGCAAAAAAGTAGAAACCGTCACTAAAATAAAATGACAACTAAGAGTCGTATTAGAAAATACTAATATTTACAAAAACTTACCAATAAACGATGAAAACTTTATCTACATATGATTATAACTAATATTTTACACACAAAACTACACAAATATACATCTAAGACTATAAATAAGATATTTTCCAAATTAAAATTAACGCCAAAGCAACCGCTCTCTGTGACAGCCGACGTCAATCCGGATTACGACTTGTTTGACACTATTAATACTATGTAAACTTGTTTAATATTACGACTGATGGATTTTGTATCTTTGGCCATGAAAAATCTAACAAAAAAAAAAAACGGTCGACAGGAATAATTTTTTTTTGGTGCTAACATGGAAAAAAACATCGGCTCGTTGGATTATTTTCCTAAACTTGTGTATTTTAGAGTGTTGTGTGTACTTTATGGTGAATTATTATTAATTAAGTGCTTGTAAACGTCCTCCAGTGTGGCCAAGTGATATAACGAGGTGAAACATGTCTTTTCGAGTTGTTTCCGTGTTGTTCCAAAACTCCATAGGATCCTCTTGTAAAGTCTCCACCACTTTCAAGGGGCATGAGTTTGACTTGACCGTGACTTACTTTGCTTGACTCTGACTATGACTTGTTTGACACTATTAATTAATACAAAATAAACTTGAGTTATATCACGGCTAAAGGACATTGAATCCACGGTCATGAAAAAAAAAGTATATAGCATGACATATCGCCTACCTATACCTATCAGATATTTTAATTTTTGGTTATGGTTGCCATCATTCTCTTTGGTTGCCATTAATTATGAGTTGAAGTTGAAGTTGGTTATGGTTATTGTTTTAACAGTTTACCTACGCTATAATGTAATAGTGTGTTCAGTGTTGTTTACGTTCACGAAATATCTGTGCGGTTACGTTTACATTTATTTATTTCACTAACAACGATCTTATAGTATAAAAATCTTTGTTCACCAAGTTATTAGACGCTACGGTTTACATAATCTGAGACCTACCCTACGAGAATCCTATGATTTGTTCGTAGAACAGTTGACACTGACCACTACGGATTCTTTGCTCGAACTTCGAAGAGTACAATCACGTTAGCGGTTATATTCTACTTGGAGTACAACACCAAACCAAGGACGGAACCTACACTAACGTCCTGTATCGGAAACTTAGTAAAGCTTCTCCGACTGGTATAGTAGATATCTGTGGAAGTTGCAGTCGCCGTGTCGCCTCTATATACCTCTCCAACAGCACCCTACAGTCAACAGAGTAAGACAATCGACCAACAGCAAAGTCAACATGCAAGGACTATAGATTATCTCACGCGAGAGGAAAGTTGAATGATAACCTAACAAGAACTACAAGTTCTTGAACTGTACACGCTAGATTTGCTGATAACCGGTGTTGTTTACATCTACACTCACTCATAAGTAACTTACAGTGACCGTGAAATATGGAAAGATCTTCGAAGAGAGTTAAAGTGAGACCGATAAAGAAATTGCATGAATGCCCGATGTGTGATTATAAAATAGCATTTATCAGTCGTATGAAACAACACAAACGAACACATACTGGGGAGAAGCCATATGAATGTGACATGTGTGATTATAAATCAACTGCCTTATCTAGTTTAAAATTACACAAACGAACACATACTGGGGAGAAGCCATATGAATGTGACATGTGTGATTATAAATCAACTGCCTTATCTAGTTTAAAATTACACAAACGAACACATACTGGGGAGAAGCCATATGAATGTGACATGTGTGATTATAAATCAACTGCCATATCTAGTTTAAAATTACACAAACGAACACATACTGGGGAGAAGCCATATGAATGTGACATGTGTGATTATAAATCAACTGTCTTATCTAGGTTAAAATTACACAAACGATCACATACTGGTGATAAGCCATATGAATGTGACATGTGTGATTATAAATCAACTGCCTTATCTAGTTTAAAATTACACAAACGAACACATACTGGGGAGAAGCCATATGAATGTGACATGTGTGATTATAAATCAACTGCCTTATCTAGTTTAAAATTACACAAACGAACACATACTGGTGAGAAGCCATATGAATGTGACATGTGTGATTATAAATCGGTCCACGCAAATCATTTGAAAATACACAAACGAACACATACTGGTGAGAAGCCATATGAATGTGACATGTGTGATTATAAATCGGGCCACGCAAATCATTTGAAAATACACAAACTAACACATACTGGTGAGAAGCCATATGAATGTGACATGTGTGATTATAAATCAACTGCCTTATCTAGTTTAAAATTACACAAACGAACACATACTGGGGAGAAGCCATATGAATGTGACATGTGTGATTATAAATCAACTGCCTTATCTAGTTTAAAATTACACAAACGAACACATACTGGGGAGAAGCCATATGAATGTGACATGTGTGATTATAAATCAAGTGTCTTATCTAGTTTAAAAGTACATAAACGAACACATACTGGGGATAAGCCATATGAATGTGACATGTGTGATTATAAATTAACTGGGTTATCTAGTTTAAAATTACACAAACGAACACATACTGGGGAGAAGCCATATGAATGTGACATGTGTGATTATAAATCAACTGGGTTATCTAGTTTAAAATTACACAAACGAACACATACCGGTGAGAAGCCATATGAATGTGACATGTGCGATTATAAATCAACTGTCTTATCAAGTGTAAAAATACACAAACGAACACATACTGGTGAGAAGCCATATGAATGTGTCATGTGTGATTATAAATCAGTGCAAGCAACTCATTTGAAAAATCATATACGAACACATACCGGTGAGAAGCCATATGAATGTGACATGTGTGATTATAAATCGATCCAAGCATCTAATTTGAAAAGACACAAACGAACACATACTGCTGAATAGCCATATGAATGTGATATGTGTGATTATAAATCTGCACATGCAACTCATTTGGAAAATCATATACGAACACATACCAAAGAGAATCGCCTCATCACCTCTTCTAAAGTGACCAGAAGGTGTACCGAGGCTGGGAAGAAACTGACCAACGTGTGAGGGACGGGCAGCTGCCAGATGCAATCGCCATGATCAATAACACAATAGCGCAATAGCATCTGCTCCGTGTTAATTTTTTTTTTAAATATAATTACATTTTTTTCTAATATAACAAGTGACGCGTGTAAATGTAGTTGTAAATAGTTAGTGTTATCTCGTGCGTAAAATAAGTGGAACATTAAAAACTGAAAAAACAAGTGTGCAAGTCGCAGTTCCGGTGCATTGTTTATAATGCTCCAAGACTGCGTTGCTACAAGTTTTGAGTGGTTTATATTGTGAATATAATAAAAAAATACACAAATAACTGAGGTAATAGTGCTAAACCGTTTTCCAGCTTGTTTTTTTTAGATGTGTCATTTTTATCCTACGTAGAGGTATGCACAAATTAAAAACTAAAGAAAAAAATATTTCAATATATTTTTTATAAGCTTCATTTGGATCGTTTTGTTTGTAGACATGATAAAAATTAACTTGCGAAATATATTTTAGAAAAATATCCATTAATTCATCGACATACCTTTTTTCTACAAACCAAAATTTTTCATTGAAGCTTAAGTTAGTTGGTATTTCTATTGATTGGGCAGTACGGTCTGAACCTACAATATGTCTAAGCCTATGTCTAAGACATTAGTTGTAATTTTTTTTATATTGGTCAGAGTATTATCGATACATATCTGAGAATGAGAAGTTGATAGAGTAGCCTTGGAAACTGCGGATCGTAAATTAAATGTAGCTAATGTTGACAAGAAACGTTCACTACGCTTGTCTTTTGCAATTAAATTTATATTAAAGTCTCCTAGAATGATATTTTTTTTGGTATTGTTCGTAGCTCTCATAGATATTTTATGTAATAAGGTTTCAAGGCATTCAATAAAAAGATTAAAATTACCATTTGGCGTTCTGTACAAGCAAACCACAATAGCATTCATGCTATGAATTATGTAATTTATGTAATAAGGTTTCAAGGCATTCAATAAAAAGATTAAAATTACCATTTGGCGTTCTGTACAAGCAAACCACAATAGCATGAGTACAAGCAAACCACAATAGCATTCATGCTATTGTGGTTTGCTTGTACAGAACGCCAAATGGTAATTTTAATCTTTTTATTGAATGCCTTGAAACCTTATTACATAAATTACATAATTCAGGGATATTAATTCCGCAACTTTCAAAATGAGTTTCTATAGACATATCTCTCATCCAGTCTATGGTAAACTAGTTTACTGAGTTTTTGACGTAAATACCGACTCCACCTTCACAGTCTACCTTGCACACACCTTGCATCTTTTTTTTTCTACAAAAGTTAGAAGCAATAGTGTAGCCTTCCATTTGCCGAATATCAATCTCATCTTCTTTGTTTCACTAAAGCAGCTGAAAAAATGGAATGTCATGGCGTCGACAGAAGTCAAATTTTTATTTAATTCCTTATAAATTATTATAATTACTTTGAAGACTTCCCATAGATTCCTAGAGATTTTTAATCGGTGATTGCTCGGACCAAGACAGAAAACTGCATGAATAAACCTTTGCTATAAATGAATGAATAAATGGCTCCGAGTCGTGGTCGTCTTCGGCGCATGTACAAGCAAAATTAATTTTGATGGACAACTGTCATCCTTGACGCGTGCTGTACATAATATTGATGTTTTTTTGAGTAATTTTTTTGTAGAGTTATATTAGGTATATGATTTCATCACCACCATCGCCTCGGCGCGATGATGAAATTTTCCATACGCCCGTAGAAGATTCCAGGCTTTTGTCGCCTCCGCCGCACCAACAAGATCGGCGTTGCAGGCGACAACTGCCCCTACATGAGGATGACGAAGACCTGCTTAGACCATCTCCAGTAGTGCCTAACTTGAGTGTGACTTCACGACGGGATACGGCAACTTGTGCAGATAGTCAAATTTCAAAAACTGGTGTCAGTGTATCGTCAGAAAATTTAGTAAAATGCAACCAGTGCTCCCAGCCACGTTTCTTTAAAGGCAACCGCGGCCTCAAAATTCATATTAGTAAATCTCACCGTTCGACCCAAAATTTCACAAATGAGTTTAATGTTCCTAATGAGAACATACAAGACTTTGGAAAACTTTTAAGTAACTGCAAAACAAATCTGCCGGTAATAAAAAGAATTCCGCGTGGTGCACGTATTAGTGTAGCCAAATGTCTTGTCGACGACATTAGGAATGTAATTTTACACAACTCTACTCAGGCCTGGGAGCATTTATTGTCTTTTCCGTTCAGAATTCTTCATGTTTCGAAAAACCAATCTGATCAAAATTCCCTCACGAGTAAAATAAAACAAAATTGTAAACAAAATTCAAGCTGCCCTGATATCTCTTTTGCTTCAACTAATCAAGATCGGTACGTGCCTTCCTCCATGTCTTACCGTCTAGTAGAAGACAAACTTAGTGAAGGAGATATCAGAGGTTCAGCTAGACTATTATTTTCTAGCGATACACTGGCACCAAATAATCTGGAAACCTTGTTGGCACTGAGGGAAAAGCATCCAGCCTCAGCTTTTAATCCAGATCTTCTTTTACCTGATGGCATTACTGAGGAAGATGCTGTTACCGCGACTGTAGAAGACCTTTCGTCTGCGTTAGCATCCTTCCCCAGTGGCTCAGCAGGTGGCCTCGACTCTCTTACGCCGCAACATTTGAAAGACTTGACAAGCGCAAGTTGTGGTGAGATCGGGGATTCCTTGCTTAAAGAGCTCACTTCGCTTGTAAATTTAATGCTAGCCGGTAAAGTAAATGACGGAATAATTGAAATATTATACGGGGCTAATTTATGCGTGGTGGCATAAGGCCGATAGCTGTCGGTACAGTGTACCGTCGCCTCACAGCAAAAGTTTGTGTAAAGCATATCAAAGAGTGCCTCTGTAAGGAGTTCCAACCATTACAGCTCGGATTTGGATCGCGCGGCGGCTGTGAGGCGGCGGTACACGCCCTAAGAACTTATTTATACCATCAGAAATGTGAAGTTCTGCTGAAAGTGGATGTTAAGAATGCCTTCAATTCTGTTGATCGAAACACCCTTTTGGCCCAAGTTAAAGACAAAATTCCATCTATTTACAATTTTATTTGGCAATGTTATAGTAAACCCTCCAAATTAATGTACAAAAACAATTTGCTGTCTTCAGAATCTGGCTGCCAGCAAGGTGACCCCCTCGGACCAGCTATTTTTGGCTTAGCTATCCACCCTATCATTCAAAAATGAGAATCCAAATTTAACGTATGGTACCTAGATGATGGTACTCTAGGAGGCGACTTAAACACAGTATATAAAGACCTGCAAAATTTAATCACGGAATTTAATGCAATAGGTCTCGTACTAAATTTTTCCAAATGCGAACTCTTTATTCCAAATTCTTTTTCAAGTCAAAAAAAAAACAGTCGCGCGCATCACTTGACAGCGAGCGCACGTATTTTAATAAGCTTTTTATAAGTGCGGCATTTGCTGTTATCTTTGGCTTTAAATATGGACGAGGTCATTAGACCTCGATCCATTAGTGCATTAGGTGGCGATATCGACTTTCGCGAGTGCGATATGAGTGAAGATGAGCTTACTTTGAGTGGTAAAATATTGAAAGATTCAAGAGAGTACGCATCATGCATAAACATAGATAGCTGTGGGAGTAGTACCAACGCGAAGAGGGCAAGAGTAGATAGTGATGAGCAAGTAAGTGAGGACGGAAACAATGATGGTTATACATTGGTTCAGAAAAAGAAGAGTGCCAAAAGAATTAAAAATTTGCATGATAATATGGGTGCCATACGTGGAGAAAATTCGTTTGAAGTTTGTGTGTCAGATTCTTTTGAAGTCTGTGTGACAGCAGATGAAATGTTACCCAAACAGGTTGGTTTAGCTAAGTTGCTCAAGGCTGAAAATATATCGAATAGCATCACGCATATCAGGTATAAAACTCCATATAAAGTGATAATGAAGTTCGAAAACAAAGATGATGCAGAAAAATTAATAAACAGTAGTGTGTTTGAAGAACTAGGATATAGATGCCGCTTTACTAACCAAGTGAACTTGTCATATGGAGTGGTCAAATATATAGAATTAGATATGAAAGAACCTGATTTAGCGACATTTTTCAAATGTGAAACTGAAATTGTATCCATTAGAAGACTGAAACGTTTGGATGACAAGAAGGAGTGGATCGATAGTGAGTCAGTGCGTTTTTGCTTCAAAGGTGCCATTTTACCACAGTACGTGTATGGATCTGGCTGCCGCTTTAAGGTAGAACCCTACACATTCCCAGTTTCACAATGCTCAACCTGCTGGCATTATGGTCATCTAGCAAGGCTTTGCCCATCCAATAAAAAGATTTGCCCGAAATGCAGTGAAGCTCATGAAAATTGTGAAACTACTTCGTATAGATGCGCAAACTGTAAAGGCGAACACGTGGCTTTTAACAGAAATTGCCCTACATTTTTAAAAGAAAAAAGGATCAGACAAATCATGTGTAAACAGAACTGCACATATAAAGTTGCGTTATTTGAATATTTGAACCGACAAAAAAGAACTCTAGGGCACAACATGAAAGGTTTGTCTGGGTATAGTACTGAAGTATTTGAAAGGGGAAGTAGTGTTGGGCCCTTATCAGCTGAGCTATTGCAGACGGAAGTTACGAACAATGATGATAAATTAACTTATAAGGATTTTGAAAATGATAGTTCTGATTCGGGAGATTATATTAGTGCAGGAACGAGCAAAGCAATGAGTAATAGTAATGTTCAAAAGAAAAAAAAGAAAAAAGGTAAAGCACAGACGAAAGAACTTCATAATTATATTGATAGTAATGGAGAAAAACTACTCTTTTCCGAAGTTGTTAAAAATAATAAAAAAAACAAAGTTGGACCAACTCTTCCAATTAAAATTCAAGAGTGTCAAGAGACAAGAAAGGAAGAAAGGAAGAGTAGTGAAAAGGAAGAAAAGTTTAACTTTCAGGATTTTCTAAGAAATTTCAAAAATATTGTTTGTGCAGAAATAAGCTTCGAAGAAAAACTTATTTTAATTTTTAAATATTTAGTAGAAGAGTTAAAAAATAGTTTTATGAGGGCAGTAAATAGTGGGGATATTTTAAGGAAAATAATTAATATCTTCCATAATGGATAGTACATCTTATGTAAGAAACCGCGTCACATTAGGCTTCGGGAGTTCTGCTGCCCAATTGCGTATTGGGCAATGGAACTCCCGAAGCCTTAATAATAAGAAAATAGATTTAGAATTATTAATAAATCAAGATAAGATTCACATATGTCTGGTCAGTGAAACTTGGTTGACTTCAGACAGGGAATTTAGAATTAATGGATATAATGTATACAGGATGGACAGAGATGAGGCAAATGGTGGTGTAGCCATAATAGTTCATAATTCAATTAAGTCACAGTTGCATCCTGTTGCTTTGAGCAATCCAGGCATCGAGATAGTTTGTATACAAATTTTTAATTGTAAACATGTTAAATATATAGCATCAGTGTATTGTCCGTCTTCTGTCCAAACCACTCAATGTGACTGGGATGAAGTTTTTTCAATTTTTGGAGAGAAATCAATTATAGCGGGTGATTTTAACGCACACCATTCCAATTGGTCTAATAGTACAAGTTCTGGGGGTAGATCTAGAGGAAAGAAATTATATGATGCTAGTTTAGACAGTAATTTCATTTCTCTAAACAGTGGAGAAAGCACTTTCATGAAGTTAGCTAATGGTGTGTTACAAAAGTCATCACCAGATGTCACCTTTGTATCAACGGACATAGCCGTTTTATTTAAATGGTTTGTTACGAATGAAAGTTTGGGTAGTGATCATTTATTTATTGAATTCTATTTAGAATTTTCACATGATTCTCCCTTTATAAGACGCCGCAATTATAAACTAGCTGATTGGAAATTCTATCGTAATACATGTCAAAAGAGTTTTTCTGGTAGTAATTTAGCTAGGTTTAGTAATGAAAGCGATGTCCAATCAATGTACAATTTTTTTATTGAAAAACTAAATCACGCAGCGGATAAAAGTATACCTAATTTAAAAACTCCAACAAGTTTCACAAGTTCTTTTACACCAAAACCGTACTGGAACCCATCTGTGTCACACTCAGTTGCTAGACGTCGCTTAGCACTTAAAAATTTCAGAGCAAATCCAACGCCTAATAATTTTGATACTCTCACTAAGACTATAGCTGACGCTCAAAAGTGTATAAGGCAGGCTAAGTTGAATAGTTGGAAGAGTTTTTGCGGAGAAATTAACGAAACAACAAGTGCTTCTGCTATGTGGCAAAAAATGAGGTGGATCAAGGGAGTAAAGAAAACCCGGATTCGTGCTCCAGATGATAAAAAAGATGAGTTATTGCGATCTTTGGCGCCTGATTTTGTAGAACCAGCCTTACAATCTTTTAGTTCAGAAAACCCTCAGTTAGAGAGCGCTTTTTCTCTGCAGGAGCTTAACAATTGTTTAAAGAAAAAGGACACTGCACCAGGTGAAGACGCTATTACTTACAGTATGATTTATCATCTTCCTAAAGAAGGTAAGTCATTTCTGCTAAAAATCTTTAATCTAATATTTTTTAAAGCATTAATACCAAAGCAATGGCGTCAAATTAAGGTGATACCAATTCCCAAACCCAGTACTGACAATAATGCTACACCAAAATTTAGGCCAATTTCATTGATATCTTGTTTGTGTAAGACTCTTCATATAATGCTAACAAAAAGACTAGAATGGTTTATTGAACGAAATAATGTATTAGCTTGTACTACATCTGGCTTTCGTAGATGTCAGTCTAGTGTAGATTGTATAGCACGATTAGTATTACATATACAGGCGGGTTTTGTAGAAAAAGTACCTACCCTTGCATGTTTTCTAGATGTAGATAGTGCATACAATAATGTTTTGGTAGATCAACTAGTTTTGATGTTGGATCAATTTCAAATTGGGGCAAAATTTTGTAATTATCTTTTTGAGTTTCTGAGAATGAGATGTTTAAATATCAAAGAAGATGGTGAAGATATCACTCTATCGCGATGGACAGGCAGAGGGCTAGCCCAAGGAGACCCACTCCGATTTTATTTAACATTGTGACAGCAAAAATATGTCAATCCATTGATGAATTGTATTCATTACAATATGCTGATGACTTTGTTTTTTTATGTTCAAGACAAGAATATTCAGAACAGTGTTCTGGACATGCAGGACTGTATATCTTGGGTTTCTTCATGCTTAGACCAAATTGGTTTAAATATTTCATTTTCAAAAACTCAGTTATGTCTGTTCAGCAGAAGTAGACAAAGAGACCAAATAACTGTGAATATAGGGGGTAATATTATACCAGTGGTAGATTGCGTGAAATACCTAGGAGTTTGGATGGATAGATCGTTGAGTTGGAATAGACATATAAATGAAACCCGCGAAAAATCTTTAAAATTGCTTAATATTCTCAAAGTTTTAGCAGGTGCATCTTGGGGAGTACATCCAAAACACCTTCGGAGAGTTTATTTATCGCTTATCAGAAGTAGGATAGATTATTCCAGTTTTATTTATGATAATGCAGCGAAAACTAACTTATTGAAATTAGATAGAGTACAAAATGCAGCATTGCGTGTAGTAGGGGGTTTTATTAAAACCACACCAGTTCATGTAATGGAACACGAGTTGTGCATACCACCACTTTACTTGCGACGTAAATATCTAGCTACAAGATACTGTCTTAGATCGCAGTCCTGTGCCAGTAATGTCACTGTTGATCGGCTGGAAAGTTTCTCACATTTAAATTTATCGAGATTAAAGAGGTGTCCTTTACTTTTAACCGTTTATAGTGAAACTAAAAAAGAAAGAATGAATACCAGCAATCCTTTACTTATGTTTACTTTGAATACTTGGGTTTCAAATATAGATATAAATTTCATTCAAACTGAAGTAGATCATATAATTGAACCGAAAAAGAGATATGACAATAGAATTTTAAAATTCAATACACTGCACATGTTAGGAAATAAATACAATGGTTGGCATACAATTTATACTGATGGTTCTCAAACGCAAAATGGTCGTGGTGCGGCCTACTATGATCCCAGTCGCAATGTGAGGGAGGGGTTTAAGTTGAATGTAGCCAATTATTCAATTATGTTTGTGGAGCTCTTTGCTATCTCGGAGGCGCTTTCTTATGTCATCAGCGAAGGATTCGCAAAGGCTGTAATTTTGTCTGACAGTAAAAGTGCCTTACAGCACTTGGCTCGATGCGCCTCCGGACACAGAGGTGCATCGATAGCATATACCATATTGAGCAAAGTCCTTACGCTGGTGGCTCGGGGAGTGTCTCTGGGGTTGCAATGGATTCCTTCACACGTCGGCATACGTGGTAATGAGGAGGTGGATAAACTAGCTGGAGAAGCCATATCGAATGGTATTGAAGTTCATTTGAAGCCTGAATACACCGAAGTGCTAATAAAATACAAAACTAGCGTTAAATTACAATGGAAGGAGTATTTTGATCTTGTTTCATTAGAAAAAGGTATATGGTATCGAACAATGCAATGCGAACCTCCTCATGTACCATGGTGGGCCGATGTGAAGATGAGTCGGAAATATATTGTGATTGCTCACAGGTTGCGTTCTGGGCACATGCCGTTAAATAACTTTAAATTTATAATGAGACAAGTTGATAGTCCTAGTTGCGATACATGTGGCGCAGCTGTTGAAGATGTTTACCACTTCCTCATGGAGTGTGTCCAGGGCGTATCTATGAGAGAAAACTTGTGTAGAACTTATAAATTAAATGTATTAGATGTAGGATTGATTCTGAGCGTTTTAGCGGCGCCAACATCTAGCGCAGCTAGGACGCTCTATCAGTCTACCTACGGGCTATTTAAGGATAGACCCTAGTACTGTGCCCTAGTATATAAGCTTGGTGATTCCTATGGGACTGACATAGTCATTTATGACTAAATGTCCCTAATAAAAATGAAAATTAAAAAAAAAAAAGTCAAAAAAATGAGACTATAAATCTTTTTGAACAAGTCGCGCCTAATATCAAAGTGCTAGATAATCGCTCACTTCGCCTTCTAGGGTCACCGATCCTAGATGAGTCAATACAAGATTTTATTGACGAAAAAATTCAAAATTTTCAGTCAGTTTCGGACCGCCTCCAAAAAATAAACACTCACATGGCTTATTTTATTATTCGATATTGCCTTTTTGTTCCAAAATTTATGTATTCTCTTAGATGTTGTCAGCTTTGGAATCATCCTTTACCTTTACAACAGCTTGACAACATTCAAAGGGATACACTCACCACCATACTTAACACACCTTTCGACGATCGTACTTGGAGGCAAGCCTCATTACCTGTAAGGTTTGGAGGACTCGGTATTCGCAAAATTTCTAGTGTATCTTTGCCAGCTTTCCTGTCGTCAGTTTTCAGCACTCAAAAACTGGTAAACACTATTTTATCGCCTACACTACAAAATTCAGAAATCAGTTACCTTACTGACGCATTGGAAAGCTGGAAAATAGCTTGTCCGAACCAACCGTTGCCCAAAGCTCCGGCTTCGCAGAGACAGTGGGACGGGCCGCTCTGTGAGATAGAACGTCAGAACTTGTTTGATTCTGCAAGTTCTTCCACAGAGCGCGCTCGTCTACTTGCTGTTACGCGGTGGGAATCGGGGCTTTGGCTACATGCCCTTCCTTCCAAAAACGTTGGCAATCTTTTAGATAATAATACTTTCCGAGTAGCCGTATCCCTCCGTATAGGTGCCCCTTGCCAAGTCCCTCACCGCTGCTCTTGTAGTGAAATGGTGGACAGGCACGGCCACCACGCGCTGTCTTGCGCTAAGAGCGCAGGGCGCATACCGCGGCATGCCAGCCTGAATGACATCATCCGTCGGGCTTTCGTCAGCGCCGGCGTCCCGTCAGTTCTAGAACCTAATGGACTGATGCGGGACGACGGTAAGAGACCCGACGGGATGACCCTCATCCCATGGAAGATGGGGCGGCCTGTAATATGGGACGCTACATGCGTCGATACATTGGCGCCGTCTCATATTCCTGGGACATCTTTACAGGCTGGAGCTGCCGCGACTAAGGCTGAAAACCTCAAACGGCACAAATATCGATTTTTAGACAGGGTGTATATGTTTGTGCCGTTTGGGGTCGAGACCTTAGGACCGTGGGGGCCGGCCGCCCATGATTTATATAGGGACTTGGCCAAACGCTTGATGGAGGCGACATGTGACCGGAATGCTGGCGCCTACTTTGGTCAAAAAATTAGCATTGCCATCCAACGTGGCAATGCTGCCAGCATTCTGGCCACTTTTCCCTCCACCGAAGGGCTTTTAGATTAGTATTTTTAATGATTTTGATAATTTATTGTTCATTTTAATTTGTATATAATAATTAGGTAGTGATAGTTTTAGTTCTTATTATGTAAAATTATATTATTATAACTAAAGCAGCACACATCAGTTTTGTTCATTAACAATTATTTGTAACTCGTCTAACTTTTTTCTCAAACTTCGTGCATTTAAATGTATAATTTTAAAACTATTTTGGGTGCTGTCAGACTCGAAAAAACTGCTGAAAATCATTATTAGGGCAGCTGTTTTGAGTGGTAGCAAAGAGAGGTAGTCTTTTTGTTAAAGTAATAAGGGATTGTTCTAGGTTTTGGTGCACATTCAATTTTGCAGAAGCTGTCAATTTTTTCCTGGTTTATGCGACAATTTGTATAATTCATTTTATTAAAGAAGTATGGAATTGTACCGGGAATAGGTCTTTGGTGAATTACATTTTTAGAGTTAGTCATTTTTGTTATATTTTTTCCTAGATAGCACGCCTCATAATCCTGTGTATTAATTATGCCATTAATACTTTTGCTAAACCGCATGATATTAAACGGTGAAACATTTAGGAATTTGCATGTTTTATTATTATTGGCTATGGTTTTTATTGTTTTTTTTTTTATGGTTTTTGAGATGACATCTACTTTTATCTTTGACATGACATATCAAAAGTCGTTAGGAAAGTCAAATATTTAAACCGGAAGTACATTTTATAGTCTGAGCTGAGATGCGTTAATTCTATCCATAGACCATAGTATAGAACTGTGAGAACTACGCTACCAAAACCGGATTTTCGAAAAAACCGGTAAAACGGCTGAAAACAACTCTAATAGTGCTAACAGACGCTCGAACGCGGCTGACGGACCGCCGTCCAACGAACGGGAAAGTGTGAGAATATCCACAGATATAAATAAATAAAATCATATTTTCCTCTCTTTCTCTCCCATTGGTCAGACGGTGGTTGAGATCAGCCGCGTTCTTGCGTTTGTTTATAAGGCTAAAACAACTTCTAAATACTCAATCTACGATCCATTTTGAGTAATATTTTTTGAGTATAGGTCACAAATAACTCATTTCCCAATTTTTGCAAGTCAAAATTAGCGGACTGTTTATTCAAACTTATTGCCCAAGTCACATATTTGTAATATTATCTGCCCAAGTAGTACTAAATATTTCTAAAGTTATTGGCTGTATTATGTTTCCATAAAGCAATTTTTTTCTTTCTCTCCCGTTGGTTGGACGAAGGACCGTCATCCAAGTCCGACATGTAGGGCAGTTTTGAAGATTTAAGTATTTTCTAAACTCTTGCCACAAGCCGATTTGGCCTAATGACTTTGGCGTGTCCAGTAATATGCGAAAAAAAAAATTGACAGCTGTCATGGACCAGACTTGTGTCACTGCTGTCAAATGTCATGTCAATTAATTGACATGTTAATGTTATGTCGAGCTTAATGATTTATTATTCTAAAAAACAACAAAACATTATAAAACATCGTTACAATCGTTTCAATGTTGTTAAATATTTGAGTAAAACTTTGTGTGGTAAACTCAATAGTAAAAATTACTATAGTACATATAATTTGTCTTTGTTATCGTTCAGCAGTGAGAGTTTTACAGGATGGGTCCTCCACCTGTGGTTACTGGTATTTCTCCTAAAGAAGGTCCTCCGGGCACAAGAGTTACGATCCGAGGAGAATTTTTGGGGACCAGTGCTGTAGATCTAATTGGTGAGTATGTAAAATGGCATAGTATAACCTCATACTTCATGTAATTCCACTATAGATTAAGCAACGAATTATGGGCGTAAACTCATCCAACAGGTCTTAAAATATGCGGCTGTGACTGTCTCCTATCTGCAGAATGGAAGAGCAAGAACAAAATAGTGGCTAGATCTGGCCCATGTAAAGGGCGAGGTGATATCATTGCAACTACACGATCAGGTGGAGAAGGGACTTCTACAGTACAGTTTAGAGGTAACTATGCATCCAGTTAATTCATCAGCATATTGAACTATGAGAATGATAAATATTAAACTTTAATTCTCTATAAAATAGGAAAAAGATGCATCTCTAAGTTTGGAGGTTTAAACTCATATTGTATAACACCCTAGTATGTATAAAAGGGTAGCCCTTAAGAATAGCACAGAGAGTCTGAACATATTTTTGCAGTAAGAAAATTAACAACAAAGGAATGTTAATGATAAATAAGGACTTTTCAGCCCTATCCTAGAATTCTGTTTGAAAATGTTGAGGCACCGTCGTAACTGACATTGCATTTGTTTTTAGGTTATCATGAAACTATAGGCCCTGTAAAAGAGAGTGCAGTCTGGGTGGAAGAGGCAGCCCCTCCGTCGTTGCCATGGGGTCGACGACCCATGTCCCCGACTGCATACACACCACCAGATCCATTAGGGCTGTCCACTGAAGGAGACGACTGCAAGTTCCCAGAGGAAGAGCTCCATGAGTTGTTTCCTGATGGGTAAATATAACTGTAAAGGATTGATCAATTAAATATAAGATTGTAAGTTATACCTGGAACAGTGGTACTAAGGCAAGAGCTGTTATACTTTTCATTATGATTTTTTTTAACAACCAGAACAAAAAAAGCGATCGAGCGAAAGGTACATATTATTACCTAAATTAAATAATACGTGATAAGTCCCGATAAACGTTTAAAACCAGAACAAAGTTTTGTGCATAAATTTCAGCTGTTCCATAAATTTTTAGTAAAGTGCAAATTACTTTATTATCGCCTACTGGGCAAGCTGGAGCCCTTAAGGTCATTTTTATTTACCAGACATAAAAAAAAAAAAAAACAGTATTACAGCAATTTGTTATGTTAATTAAATCTCGTTATGTAAATCAGTGACATTTTTCTATGAAACAGTTTTTTTATGCTACACCTTGGTATGAATTGAGTCACACAGTCTAATGAAATAAGCTAGTTGTATGTCTTCTTAACCTTTTCACCGATTTTGCACATATTCGAAAAAAAGGTAACGCCCCGACTCGAGTTATCGTCAAACAAATATACATACAAACACCTTGATCCCTTAGACTCTGAGCCCTTTACTTTGTTGGGTCAAATACCTCTTATGTACATATTAATGTACCATGGCAAATAATAAATATTAAACCAAGACACAAGTGGGACTTTTAGATAATCTCTCTTTTCTTTTTGCCTTTTCTGTTTCAGATCAGGAAAACTCTCTGATGATAACTTTCAGCCGGGCTGGTACTTGCTTGAGCATCACAGCAACACTTCTTATGAAGATTTGAAAGCTGGGATGGTGTTTCTACAAAGAAAAGTGAGTCTAATTAAGTACATATGGTTTTTATTTTATTTTGGTCCTTGTTCAGATATTAAAAAAAACAAAAAACACCATAACATAAAGGAAACAGAAAGGGGTTTAAAATTAAGTAGTTATAAAAATGTTACCTTAAAAATATGCCGATGGAAACTGATTTGGAATTATTTTTATTTGAAAGGATATACTTTCAGATTAGTCCCATAGAAATTTCATCAAAATCAGTTCAGTAACATGGGTATAAAAAAAATAAAAACAAAAACTGAAAAAACAAAACGTCCAAGTAAACCAAATTGCATATTTTGACTGATTATGGTTATAATTAGAGTGACATATTCATATGTGCGAAAAAGCTCTACAAGTTAGAATTAAAAAAATATAAGTTTACCATTTGCAATGTATCTCCATATTTTGTAATAATTTAGTAAAAGTATTTGATCATACTTTTTTTCAAAGGTGGAAGGCCAAAAGGAAGGTCAACTAAGTTTCCTAAAAGCCAACACTGGTGCAGTGATGGACCAGCTCGATAGACTTGTTCTACTCAAGAATATGTTTGAAGAAGATCAGAGGAAGAATGGCAAAGAACCACTGCCCAGTCTTGAAGCTGCTATTGAAGGTGGAAACTCTTAATCACATTACTTACTTTTCAATCGACTTTAAAAAAAAGGTTTTAAATTAAATTTTGTGTGCTCTAGATTTGTACGCCTATTACCAAGGCAAAACATGATACAAAGTGACAAATATTTTAAACTACCTATTGTGCACGCGTTTTAAATGTTTGTATGATTTACTCGTGTTTTGTGCAAATAAATATTCTTTATCTTTATCATGTTACGAGGATATCTTCGCCGATTATGAACCGATTTTGATGGTCTACAATGAAGCATGCTTTCTTAGAAGAAACCGATTCACTCGCGGTTTGAAGACACCCAGATTGTAACTATCGGGGAACACCCATTCAGGTAGCACATTCCACAGACTAGCAGTTCGCACAATAAAAGTGGAATTAAAGCGTAAGCTCATTCGGAATATGAACCATATACCGGTGTCACCTTTTCGTGCCTACTCTGGCAGTCTGATAGAAAAATGGGGAGGCGGGAATTAGATCATGCACATTCGATTCACATTCCGAAATGTATCCGATAAAGAACCGATAGATTAGCAACTTTGTAAGAAGCTTAGGCTGACTTTTTTCTCTTCCAGAATCGATAACCCTAGCAGACTCCCTATTCTCCGAGATACTCTCCCGCAAGGAGAACGCAGACAAGACTCGGGAAGCCTTGTCCTTGCTCACCAGACACAAGTTCCTCTTCCAACTGCCCGCGTCTATAGATAAGAACATCAAGAAGAAAGAATATGACTTGGTTGTCAATGATTATACACGCGTGAAGAATCTATTTGGAACTACTGATGTGAAGGTATTATTTAACTTATGTTCTGAATGACTGTCAACCGGCTTCTAAGTTCTAATGTAAACAACTATTTGCCAGTTTCCATGTTTTCTGGGAGATATAATCTATAGTCCTTTTCAAATAGCATGTCACTTGACAGGTGGTTTAAAAGTACGATAGAATGTAAAGTGATTCGTAAATATTGATTGTGACGTCACAGAACTAATTTAAAGATTTAAAATTTACCGCGAAAACATATAGCTAAGCGCCACTATGAAAGCTAGTGGTAAAAATTAGTCTGCTAGTGGTAGTTGTCAAGTGCCATGCTATTTGAAAAGGACTATAGGTTTTTTTTTTTCTTATAGAATAAATGGTAATTAAGCGACGGGCCACCTGATGGTAAGTGGTCACCGCCGCCTATAGATACCTACAATACCCGGGGCATTGTCAGTGCGTTGCCTTTGCAGGGTCAGAGTGAATGTGGAGTGAATAGTGAATAGAAAACTTCTAAGTCTGGATGCTCCATGTTCAACCACATCGTCCTTACCAATAGGCGAGTATGTGCTCAAACGCAGAATTACAGGAATGTAAAAAAAAAACAACATTAATATTTTCATAAGACCTAGTAACACTGAACCAGCCAGGTTTATGTCATTTTACCCAATTTCTCCATCCCCAAAACTCTTTTAAAATTACAGCTCTTCCAAAAGATTCTTGATGAAATCGACAAGAAAATAGAAGACTTGAAAGAGAAACTGTACAATAGAATTAAAACAATGCCCATCAATGTACAGGAGCAAACAAAATACATCAGGTGAACATCTTTCTTGTATATATGGCGAAGTACGAATTTTCGCTACGTTAAATATGTATCGAATTCCATGCGAATTTAAATTTTAATTTCAAATTTGTATGAAATTCGATACGTATTTAACGCAGCGAATAATCGCACTTCGCCCACTGGTAACTTTTGACATGACTGTTATCAATTTTTTATTTTGAACGCTTATTGCAGTTAGACGAGGCACTCCTAATCTATTCTAAACCCAGTCCAGACGGGATATTCTTGCCCATGCAATATTGTTTCCGTCTCTCTCTCCGTTTGACTACTCGCCTGATGTTAAGCGATGATGCGGTCTACGATGGAGACGCTTGCCTAGAATAAACCGATTCACTAGTGATTTGAAGACACCCAGATTGTAATTATCGGGGGACATCCATCCAGGCAGCGCATTCCGCAGACTAGCAGTTCGCACAATGAAAATGGAATCAAAGCGCTTCGTACGGGTTTTCGAAATATCAACCATAAAGCGGTGACGATTTTTCGTACCCACTGGCAGTGCAATTATGTACTACTAGCTGTTGCCCGCGACTTCGTACGCGTAGACTTTCATATAAACTTTCAACCCCCTTTTGTCATCCTCAATTCGGCCCTTTCGTAAAATACCTTCTTAGCGGACCTCTACACCCCATAAGGAATCTACCTGCTAAATTTCAGCTTCGTAGGTCAAGTAGTTTTCGAGATTTCGTGTTTAATGAGTGAGTGAGTAGATGAATTTCGCTTTTATATATATATAGATTACCCATCTTCGTTTTCGAGGGCGTGTCCCTTCCACCCCTTCGACCAAATAAAGTGAACTTTGTTTGGTCAAAGTTCCAACCAATATTTACGAGTATCTGTAAGTAGTAAGTAGGCTATCCAAATAAAATAAAATAAAAATCTTGAGACCAAGGTCGAGCAATTAGTCCGCACGCTAATACAAAAAATCTAAGCATAAGGTATCATTCCTATAATAATAATAATAATAATTTATTTATTTCCAAGTAACATAGACTCATACAAATCACAAAAATAATATCAATAGAAAAAATAGAAAAAATTAATAATAGTAGCTAGTCACATTACACTAATAATAATTATTACCAATTGAAATTTAAAATAATTAAATAATTAATTCCTATGTCTACAGATGTTTTTCTGTAGTTCGCATACAACAGATTTTGGTAAAATTGAATTAATATTTCAGATTACTGATAAGTCTGAACTGGGAAGGTGACGCTGCATGGACAGCCATCACGAGTCGCAAGGACTACCTCATGAACTTGCTTAATAAAGTGAAGGATCATTTCAAACAGAAGGAGGAACAAGAGAATAACGAAAAAGGTAATATTATGCTTCAATGGTAGTGGCAGTTGTGGTCATTAAATAAATGTTATTGCACAAAAAAACATATGCTTGCCTTTGACCGCACCTCGCCTTATGTTAAGTGATGAATGGAGCACCCTTAGCTACAAGAAAATTCACTCGCGATTTGAAGACACCCAGATTGTAACTATCGAGGAACATCCATTCAGGCAGCGCACTCCACAGACTAGCAGTTCACACAATAAAAGTGGAATCAATGTACTTGCAATCAGCCTACCTATAACATAATAATCTTTGCTATAACTGTAGGACGGTTACCACCTTTGATAGTAAAAAATATGTACGATAAGTTTTTCTGTGGTAAGAGGTCCACCTCCTTTTTTTTGCGAGATCTGCATACTTCCGCAGACTTTGCTGCCCTCGAACTAGAGTATGCCCTGAGAGTGACTGCTAAGGCTGGTTATTGGACACACTGAGCTAAAATTATAGCATTTAAAAGGACAGAATGCTTTAAGCAGGTGTTATAAAATACAATACAACAACACTTTATTGACACCACAGAAAGGACATTGCAAGAGGCACAAAAGCACCCTTATTGTTACAAGCGACCTCTTCCAGACAACTTTCGGATGAGTTATTATAATTTTATTTATATTACATGGGAATTACTCACGCAAGAAAAACAATCCACACAAAATGTGTGAACACCACGCCAGTTTCCATGGTAAAAAGAGTTATTATTATGTTGTTATATGTGTTATGTGAGCAACAGTCTTCAAGATATTAGTATCACTCCAGGCAAGCGTAAGACGAAAGACACTGACGAAGGTTCCTGGAGCTTAGTCCGAGGAGCGTGGTGCGGCGCTGCTTGTGGCGCGTTGTCTTCAGAGCTGAACGCGCTGTGGCCTCTCGCCAGGCGGTACTTCGCGGGCGAGCTGGCCGGACAGCCCACACTGCCCGAGAGACAAGCACAGCTCAAGGTCAGTATGCTGTTAGTGCGAGGGACATTCTGCTACGTTATTTTCAGAACTAAACGCGCTGTAGTCTCTCCTGACGGTATTTAGAGAACGAGCCAGCTGGATAGAGACAAGGTACAAAAATACCTGGCCAGTACAAACAGACAGCCTGCTAATCACCTGGATTAACATCATGTTGACTTGATTACCGCTAAAAGGAATTTCTTCAAAGTCAAAGTTTTTATTTGCTTGCCAATGGGTATAAAAGGTTCAAACAGTATGCAAGTACCACATTCTTCAAAACTAGTTCATAAAACATTACACATTTTCTACCCTTTTTTAACTATTATTATAAACCTCGTTGGGCTGTAATGACTTCTTTTCATATAATATATCAATATAGTTATTACCGTTTAGCTGTTATGTATTACATCTGTCTTGAGATCTGGATTGCAAACATCTTTCGGTTTTATAAGTGAAAACTTTACATGGCTTGCGTCTACTATCTACATATTATAATTAGTTAGTTTCAGCTGTTTGTTTTCCGAATAGAGTAAAATAAAAAATAAAATAAATAAAACAGGGTCCAGAAAATATACGGTTTCTGTAGGATTAGAGGTGAGAGTGACCACTGGACCATTATCACAATGTTGCAGGAGATGATAATAGCGGCGGTGGAGCTGTTTTCCGGACACATGCGGGCCTGCCTGCTGAGCGGCGCGGGCGCGGCGGGCGCGGAGGCGCTGCGCACGCGGCTGGCGGCCAACCTACGACATCTACGGCTCGCATACACCGACCTGCTCAAACTGGACCTGCCCTCGCAGGTGACTGCACGCACTATTCTCTCTAGCTGAAGCCTCTTTTGTTGACGGAAGTGGAATATTTTAATATTTCCCTTCTGACACCGAAAAAAATAATCAAATCAGTTTGCAGTTTTCTTAAAATTTTACATCCAAGAGTCAGGATATAATATCATAAAAGAATCCAAAATTCTTAAAAAATCATGTTTTTTTTTTGTTAATAGATCATAATAATATATCATAAGTCCTGTATTTTGGGCTTGGTAGTGTCGTTAATTGTAGACGACACTATTGTTAGTATCGTTGCCAATAAACGAAAAATAAATGGGAAAAAATATTATTATCAGCAGTTCCATACATTTTGTCGAGTGTCAATGATCGTTTTCTATGGAACAGCTGATATTATAAAAAAACGGTCCCCTTTCAGCTTAGTACGTCCTTTCCGCGTAACCCTGTATAGAGATTATGGTGCCCGCTGTCGCCTGTCACTGAAAGGGGTGTCCTACAGCTTTCTGAACATCTCAGCCTTTCTTACGTCAGGTGTACTGCATGTATTCTAAAACCTCAGCTGCAGGGTAATTGCGGCCATATTATCTAAACAAAGCAAGCGTTGCGAGCATGGATCCAGTGATTCAAGCACATTACAAAACAGTTGTTAACTGTCACGTTTTTATTTCAGCCTCTCAGCATAGTAGAGAAGGTGATATTCGAGTACCGCGTGCACGGCATGACGGTATTCTTGCAGCGGGCGCACCGCCGCGTCAAGGCGCTGCACGACAAGGAGACGTGGAGGGTCGAACAGTTCTCCGACTACGGCGCTATCACCAACCTGGTGAGTTACATCCATTATTTTTTTAGGCTTGCGGTTGGCCGCCAACTCTCCTGATGTTAAGCGATGATGCGGCCTACGACGGAGCACGCTTGCCTAGAAGAAACCTATTCACTCTCGACTGGAAGACACCCAGATTGTATATATCGGGGAACACCCACTCAGGCAGTGAATTCCACAGACTTGAATTCCTGGACAATAACATTGATTCTAAATTCGATGGCGATGGCGAAACAATAACACGCGCGCCATTGAAGGTACTCGACAAATAATTCGGGCACGTCAATTAACGGCCTCATATACCAAATTTGACGATTCTAAATCAATTTTATTCAGTTGAATTACAATATATGAGCTGGATGGCTGGCTGGAAAAAATACATGTCAAAGATACAACTGTGTTTGAGTTTATGATTTGGTTCAAAACACGATAGAATAAACTTTCCTCGATCAAAAAAAATCTGAAACAAAGTCGATTCAGTTTATTTTTTTCGTTTTATGCTCTAATGAAAGCTCGTAACAACCTGGAAATTGCATGTACTGAAACGAAAATTTATTAATATTTTTTTTATTTTGGTAGATTTTTGACAGTGTATAGTTTCGTTTTTTAGTGAAATTAAAAGCGTAAAAAGGTCGCGAGAATTTGCGCGCGCCGCGTTCAGTACCGCGTTATCGAGGTCGGACCTATGTTCGTTTTTGTCGTTGCACTCCCCCCGCGGGCGTCCTGACTCTTGCGTGGCAAAATACATCGTCGCTATAACTTGGCGGGGGCTGAAGGAGCGTTTTGTTGCCTACGCGGCTCGGATAATAGGCCGTTAAGAAATGTATGTACCTGATCGGATTTATTTTTTGTCTATGTTTGACGTTATGTAGGTAACTGCTAATAGTTCACTGCGTACGAGGCTACTAGTGGTGCCTAAAATGTAAAAGATTACAAGAGGTAGGTAGGATTACCGTAGATTTCGCTGATAATAAATTAAAATTAAAAATGCTTATTTCGGGTTTCAAATAATGAGTTCAAGTTATTAGCATCTAGTTTTACTCTTTCTTTATAAGTTACTTTCGGGGAAGTATTAATGTTTGCCTAATCACCCCCGATGACTCCGATGTTGTTCTGTGCCAGCCCACCGGTTTGGGACTACATAAAATGAAAACTACTATTGTTCTGGTTCACTCATACTATTAACTATTAAACTTGATTCCATACTACTTAAACCTTGCTTTCACATATCTACTGAAACCGTAACGTCAGGCGTACAGTCACTTAGTCAAGATTCTTTGAAGGCACATTCTGGCCACATGTTTAAAAAATAAAATAAAGTGGCACTTACTGACACTCATATAGGTTCGCCATCCCCGTTCTAGCCGCACCTACTGGAGTCGTACATGAACGAGGCGCTGTCCGCGATCCACAAGTGCGTGTACTGGAGCGGGCGCCGCGAGACCGCGCTGCTGGCGCCGGGCTCCGACCCCGCCGCCGTGCTCAACAAACACACGCAGCAGACGCTGCTGGCCTACCGCGCGGTGCTGCACCAACTCGCTCACGAACATTTGGACCAGGTGCGTTCAAACAAACTAATGTAATGATCACGGAAGGGGGGACGGGCTTACAATAATTTTGGCACTATAAAGCATATTTGTGGGTACAGCAGTGAAGTGGCGGATCATGCAATCGATAGCGGAGGTAGAGTTCAACTGGCGTTAATTGTGCAGAGCTCCGCATAAGTGTGGCAGCTGGTCCCGCCTACTTTTCACTTCTATCCCTCATTCATCCCGCTTATGCGAATACTTACCATGTGTACCACAGGTCTATAACAAAATACACGCGAATACATCAAGTTGTCATTGGCCAGATGCCAATCCGTGGGCCACTTTCGGCCGCTCACTGCTCTCTAGTGATGTTAAATGAAACTGTGGTCGTCGTTGGCAGGAGTTGAACAACTCGAGCCTGTCGGTGGCGCTGGAGCAGCGCGTGGAGGTGACGGGGGGCGAGGGCCGCGGCTGGCAGCGTCGGCTGCTGATAGCCGCCGCCAACGCGCACTACACGCGCCGCGTCACGCTGCTCACTATAGCCGACTCATTCGACAAGTGAGTAAAGGATGATTTATGCTAGACTAGCGGGCGCGAGCAATTTAAACTTCAGGAACATTTTATATGTTGCAGTTGATGCTACACCGTGTGTCGCCCGCGTCCCGGACAAAGCTCGTCCGGGACGCGGCACGACCGAACGACTTTAAATTGATATTGATATATGTCTCATTTCTATTCCAGCTTCGGCTTCCCAAAGCCGACGCAAGCGCTGCAAGCGACGCGAGAAGCGCTGAGCTCCCTGGAATCCTCCATAGCAGAGACGTATTTAGAGCACAAGGGCGACCCCCTCGTGGGTACCATAGAGCCCAGCATGTACATGGGACGGCACAAACTGGACCCGGATGAGCTGGTTGATGATGCGAGACCATACGTCTACGAGATTATTAACAATTTGATCGCTGTGCATGCTGAGGTTTGTATATACCGTTTGTAAGGGAAACTCTCCCGAAGGTAGAATTCTACTATTTATACTATCTAAACACAATTGAATACCAATAACCTACAAATAACCTGCTTTATACTTGTTGTTTTGTGGTTTAGAATTTTGCAAACTAGCAATGTAAAGTGTACAAGCGTGCGCGCGACGCGTCAGTTTATATTTTATTAGCGGTCTATTTTGTAATTATTTGTTTTGGCTCCGCACGCCTAGTGTATTTTATATGTCTTTACAAAAGCGGCAAACGAGCATGCGGTCCGGTTGATGGTAAGAAGAAACCGTCGCTTATCACCTGCACCTGTTGCACCGAACACCTGCAACACTAGCGGTAGTGCATTAAGTTTTTTTTTATTTACCGATTTTATCATCATAATTATAATATTTTGATTACGCAGCATTCCCTTTCACAGACGTACCAAGACTATTGCTATTTCACCTCAAACATAACACTCATAGTCCATTCCTTTCCCACTTACGATTCAGATATCGCTGTCTCGCTTAATCAACGCGAGTTGACAAGTTTTGACGATGTTGTACGAATCGAACTTACATTAGAGTACACAGAAACTGCGGACGTTTTCCGACTATAATTTTCTACGCATTGTGCGTTCTATGTATAACTGTTCGAAGGCCAACTCGCCTGATGTTAAGCGATGATGCGGTCTACGATGAAGCACGCTAGATGAAACTGATTCACTCGTGCTTGAGATAAAGCAAGTAGTAAATATGAAAACCATTTCAAAGCGGAAATGCACTAGGGATTCGTCAAAGAAACAGTTGTGAAGATTTACTTCCGCATATAGTAACCCCCCCCCCCCCCCGTTTCAAGAAAATCAGGGGGGTTTAGACAAGACCCACTTTCTGTTAGCGTTAACGCCTGCGGAAAGATGAAATTGTATGAAAATGAAATTTACAATGACGTTAGTTTGAGAGATGTTATCTCAAGCTCATGTCATTTTGTCATGACTACTTGTCATGACTACTTGTCATGACTACTTGTCGTCAACTATCAAGTAGTATATGTCGTGGTGATATCCAGGTGGACAGCGTGTGCGGCCCGACGTCGTCCCGCTATGTGCGCGACATCTGCGAGACAGTGTGCGAGGAGCTGGCGCGGCTGGCCGAGTGCGGCGGGGTGGCCACGCGCGCCGCCGCCTTCCAGGCGCGCCTCGAGTGCACGCTGCTGCGGCTCGCCACCGCCGAACACCTCACCTCCAAGGCGGAGTAAGTGCATGTGACCCGCTAAGAGAGTTTTTGGTACTAACATGAAAAAAAAACATGTCGTCTCATTGTATTATTTTCCTAAACTTGAGTATTTTCGAGTGTTAGTGGCATCGATTCTGATGTACTCTAAACTAAACTAAATTTGACAGCTCTAAAATTGTTGCCATCCTTCTTCTCTCACATATCAAAATGAAAAGAGAGGCATATAATTTGTCAGATTGATTTAGTTTAGTGAGTGGTATGACAGAATCGACGCCAATGTCTAATAATGGTGGATTATTATTAATTAAGTGTTCGTGGACGTGCTCGAGTGTGGGTAAGTGATATAAACGCAGTGAAACGTGTATTTTCGTGTTGTTTTCAAAGCTCCATAGAAGCCTCTTGCACAGTCTCCACCACTTTACTAGGGAATGACTTTGACTTGACCTTGACTTACTTTTCTTTACTCTGACTGACTTGTTTGACTACATTTTATCAAACTTTCTATTAATTTAATACTTGACACTCGCAAGCCGTTTTCATTCCACTTTTACAGTGCTAACTGCTAGTCTGTAGAATGCGCTGCCTGATAGTTCCCTGATTGAGTAGCAGAAAACCTTTAATAGAGCATGTCCTGTAATAATCCACAGGACTACAACTACTGGGTAACCCATTATAATGTAACTAATCATATTAATTAATTTTATATTTTTATGTATTAGTATATTATCGTAATCTTAAGTAGGTAATATATGTATTAGTATGTATTGTTATTAGAATGTACGGTTTATATTATAACTATCACATTTTCAATATTCCACGCCCCGCCTTCTACCTCCTGTATGAATCCTCTCCATCCTAAGGTTGCCTGGAAGAGATCGCTCTTAGCGATAAAGCAGCCGATTGTTGCACTAGTTTTTAAGCTGTTTTATCGTGTTTATGAAATTTGTGGTGTGAACAATAAAGAGTTTATCTATCTATTTATCTATAATTTGTAACTTTGTTACGATCTGTAGACTAATTCTTGTTTTGTTCACAGAAACTACCTCACTGAAGCGTTAGCCGCCATCCCGCCTTTTGAAAGTGAAGAAGACAAAAAGTAAGTAAAACGTCTGAATACCTGCCGTCTGATGGTAAGCGATAACCATCGCCTAAGATACCTGTAACACCAGGCCCCTGGTGTTACAGGCATCACAGACACGTTGCCAATCCTTTTCAATTCTCTAAAAGACTATTAAATCTCAAAGACTATTAACAGCCCTTCTGAAGAACCCCATGTTATAGTTACTCGGAAACGTCACAGCACAGGATTCAGCTCATTCCACAAGTTGCTGGCGTGAGGCAAAAAAGATCGCGTTAAACGCACAGTGTACGATTTCCACAGATCTATGGATATTTGGATGAACTTTCAGGCGGTAGCTGATTTAGAAGGATGCAGAAAATATAGCTGTCCTTTTCATTTTAGTATATATTTATGGTTACGCGAAAAGGGTCTACTAATCTTTTTTTTTTTTACATCGGACTAGGCTAACGTTTAGGCTATCAGACTCCTTCCATCATTATGAACAAATTAAAAACCAACACTAAAGTCGCGAAAAAAATATCAGCTATACCTTCGACCAAAATAAAATTAATAGACGGGGCCCAGAAGCAGCGTATTTTTGAAGATTACAAAATGAGTGCCGGCGCTCACTTCGTTTCAGTCGGTCTCTAGCCGTAGGAAGTGCGACACAAGACTATTGTTACATGATAACGAAACATCTGACAAAACTATGCCTTCGTGTGCTTTCCCGAAGTGTAAAAACAACAGGTGCTTATAGGTTGTCTCGAACTTCCGTAAGCGCTGCAGTCAGACAATGTACGAAAGGGTTCTACAAATTACCGTAGCGCTAGTATTGAAATGTTGCGAAACTTGACTGCGATACTAGTAATACGGTACGGTAACACTATAAGCGCTACGGTAATTTGTAGAACCCTTTCGTACATTATCTGACTGCAGCGCTTACGGAAGTTCGAGACAACCTATAGCACGCTCAAATAACGGCGCCATCTAAGTTCATACCGTTTTAGGCAAATTTCCGAGCTACCCTCTAATGTTCCGGTATTGTCTTTCCTCTTAATCTATCTTCCTTGGTAAAACAGACAGACGGGTTGCAAGACAGATGTAGAAAAGGGTAGCAAGACTTAGTTGATATTCTGCTATATGATATCTTTCAACTCCGATGGGCAGCGTTCGGGAAATTGCGTGACATCTTCTCGTCCAAGATACCACAGTGCCTAAAGACAAGGGTCTTTGACCAGTGTGTGTTGCCAGTGATGACATATGGTACTGAGACGTGGTCCTTAACTGTTGGCCTTTTGGAAAAACACAGAGTCACACAGCGGGCAATGGAGAGTGCTATGCTCGGAGTTTCTTTGCGCGATAGAATCCGAAACGTGGATATTCGCCAAAGAACCAAAGTCACCGACATAGCTGTTAAAATTTGCAAGTTGAAGTGGCAATGGGCAGGCCACATCGCTCGGAGAACCGATAACCGATGGGGAAGAAAGGTTCTTGAGTGGAGACCACGAACCGGAAGACGCAGCGTAGGTAGGCCTCCCACTAGATGGACCGACGACATAGTAAGAGTCGCTGGCATCCAGTGGATGCAAAAGGCAGGCTGTCGTTCAGTGTGGAGGTTAAAGGGGGAGGCCTATGTTCAGCAGTGGACGTCTTCTGGCTGATGATGATGATGATATCTTTCAAATTGATATTAGTGTCGTATATAACATTCGTTTTAAAAAGCGATACTGACCAGTCATTTTCAAGGACTTATTTTTGTTTGTTGCAGGCGAATGGAGACCATTATAGAAGGATTTAAAAAGCGGATGGAGTTGCAGCTTTTGAGCTTGAACTGCAATATGGAGACTGTCTAAATGTATGTTTATATGCTAATATTGATCATTTGCTATAGTAAGCTTCAAAAGTATTATTTATTAACTGTTGTAAACATCACAAATCGAGTTTATCAAATTGTTTACATTTCATCATAGAGATACAATTCCTATAGAGTCACAATCTTTTAGTGAAAACAGTAAAAAAACGTCCGTGCGTCATTGTACATACATTGTATCAATTATATAGTTCACAATGCCTCATTTACTCCAATTTAGACGTTATGTCGCTTGCATAGTGTTCAATGTTAGTTGTCCACTATGTCATCTCGCGGCGTTGTAGTCGGATCGCTGTTACCTTGTAACTAACCAAAAAGTCTGCGCAATTCGTAGCGTGCGCTGAGTTTTGGATCAGTTTTTTTTGGCACGGTTGTGACTCTATATGTTTTGTACCTCGATGCATTATTACGTTAAAATAGGGCAATATAAATTATAACTAAGTAATAACTAAGAAATGCAATATATTTTGTCAAAAATAGCACGTCTCGTTTTAGCTTCCTTGATTCATCCTTTGATAAAACTGAAACAAAATTTTAAGTTAGAAATTAATAGCTTAACGGACCATAAGGGACCAAAATAAAAAAAAAAATAGATTCGACTATATTCTAAGTTCCGCGATATCTCCAGTAAAATTTTGCTATTACAAACTTACATTTTGTAGTTGGAATGTATCGAAGAACCTTATTGTCAACTACAAAGTTAAGTTTGTCTTTCAATATTTCAACTTCAGTTATTTTTATTTTTGACTCGCGTTCTGAAAGTTCCGTCCAACGGAACCCTCAGAGCACAAGTCCTACTCGTACTTGTCCGGTTTTTATTTTACATATAGGCTGTCTTGAAGCCGGTTCTTTATTGTAAAAATTTACTCTATCTATCACAAGATCATTTTGCCATATACAATACAATACAATGACTCTTTATTAAAATACCACAAAACAAGGTTAACACCATAACACACAATTTACACATAACATACACAGACAACAACACACACACACGGACATATAATTTCTATCAAGAAAGAGAGATAGGGGTATACCTTGACGATATACTAAAAAATATAAAAAAAATGCTCCTATTCAGCACATCTAAAACTAAACCGATTGAAGTCTCAGCCGCACGTTACTTAAGTTAAGGAATACTTAAAATTGCTCTGTCTCGTCATGTGTGACAATTTCCGTCAACGAGAAGTTGACTCTGTCAAGGTAAATAAAGGTTGTAAAGGCTGTAAAGGTTGTATACACAGAAGAGAAAATTTTTTCGTTTAATATAGAACGGCTGTCAAGGCATTTTTGCAAGAAATCCGTTGTAGCCAGTTGCACACATGTAAACGAAACATCATAATATAACTACATAGGAAGGAATGCAATAATTCGTCAAGATTATTATTAATCCAAAAGGTTATGAACGCCATTTTGTTAAAGTTTAAAACTGACCTTCTCGTGGTGCAATACGGTTCAGTTCCCTGTGCATTTTGCGCAATTATTTCGGTAAATGCTGCTATTCCAAAAAAACTGCACGATTCTTGTGCAGTTCAAAAAACTAGTACGAGTTCAACAGTCCTTAACGTAAATTTATCTACGACATAGTTAAAATAGTTCCAAATTAAACTGCACGATAAGCACGAGGGTTAAAATAATTTCGCTAAGAGTTTTTCATCGATTTAGCTTTTTTTATTTAACATACTAGTGTATTAACGCATGTGCTTGTGTAATAATATTGAATTATTATCCGTTAAATAAGATTAAGGCAAATTCGTAGGTTTGCGTGAGTGTAGGCAAACAATGGGAAGTTGCAAATGTGATTTTTTTGTGTTGCCCCAGAACTCCATAGAAACTTGATTAAAAAGTTTCCATGACCTTACTAGGTCATGATTTGACCATGATATTGACGTAGGCTATGTTTAGAGTTCGTTTTATGTGACTTTAAATGGGTAGAAAAATAAATATATTACTTGATACGGTTAAATGCTATTTTCGTGAGGAGCCATTAAAAAAAAAACCTCATCCTAAAATTTAGAATGTGGTATCACAGCTAGTGATGGGAAAGTTTTGTGTGCAGTTTTAATTTTATCGATAAACTTAATAGGCATGATGACTAATATTTTTTTATTACCTCATAAAAAAAGCTGATCATAAATAGAGCACATCAACGAAAACAAAATAAAAATTAGTTCAAAAATAAATAAAAAATAAATAAATTAGTTAAATTAGTTAAAATAAATTAGTCACTGACTCGCATTTGATCATTATTTATTATTTTTTGTTATACTTTAGGTAGAGTGTGTCTGTGTACTATATTCATGCCAATTATTACGCTTGTACGTATTATCGTTACACTACATTACATATACATTAGATCTAATACAAAAATACGTTAAAATACGTTTGCTGTATGGGGACGCCTCTTTCGTTTTAACTTTTTGACTTTTCAGGGTTTCGTACCCAAAGGGTAAAAACGGAACCCTATTCTAAGCCTACGAGTCTAAGTCTACTAACTTACTAAGTCTGTCCGTCTGTCTATACCATTAAATATTATGGAATCGTGGGTGTGACTTATTTAAAAACGTGGAGTTTTAGTACAGTTGTATGATTATTAACGACTTATTTACCGTGATTATGTTGTGGATATGGAGTTCCTAATGTTTCGGCACACGAAATTACTCAAAAACGTTATAAATAATGTGTAAATATTCCGTAATCATACAACTAAATAGTGAACAACCGGGATATTTTAAAAAGTGGAGTTTAAAGTTTCGGGATCGCAATTGAAGCTGGCTAGGTTTTTTATTGAATAAAATTATCAATAATGAATATCAAAGTTAGTTGATTGAATCAGGCGTCACTTTACAGAAGTCTCAAATGTGCATCACAAATATCTATAAAGAAAAATAATTTATAACTTTATAACTTCCTTTAGTTTGCGTTTTCTTGGGAGTCGAAGAATTTGAACAGGCAGGTGAAGCTATTTTAAGCCTCTTTGGAGATTTTTTGGTTGTCTGAGAGTAGTATGAAGACGTTGGTGTTGGTGATATGATTTAATTTTTAACCACTGAATGTAAATAAATAATTTATTTTTGTGATATTGCTAATGGCTTCAAGTATCTTTTATTTGTCGTGATACATATATGTCCAAAATTTTTTATGAACAAATTGTGCTTGTTTTGTAGGAATCCAATCACGTCTTCCCGTTGCATCAATCCATTTTTGCCTAGTAGACGGATTGCCTGGAAAACTGTAATAAATTCAATGTCTATTTATAAAATAGAAAATTACGGGAAATGTAATAGTGCTAATAGACGAAACGGACTTGGTCCATACGTCTGTTAGTACTATAAGAAAAATCTAAATGTATCGATATCGATAAAATAATGGTAACCACTATTATTGTCAACGGCTTGTCAACAGCTTTGTAATTAAAACACGGTGAAATAATAAAATTATAAACAATTAAGACATACCAGTGATAGGATATGCTTCCTTTTTTTTTAAATAAAATCTTTGCTAGCTAGGCGACACGTAATTACAGCGCAAGAAGGCATTGTGGAATAAATTCGATGGAGCAGCTACGCGTTCAAAATCAGTTAGCAATTGTGATACGGAGTTCAACGCGTTGACGTAAATAAGAATGTTCACTCGTATGCCTGGTAACAGATGTTCCTTCTCTTTTCCGTTCTATCTACTTCTCTTTTCTGTGGTTGTATACAAAAGTATTTGTAAATTTGTTATACATAACATGTACCTCAGCAGCTTGCTTATGCAAGACCGTAGTCATCGCCGGGCCGGTCTCTCCCACCATTCTGCGGAAGTAGCTGTTCTTGTTCTGGAGCAGTATGTGAGGGTGGTCGTACTCCATCAGTCGGCCGGCGTCTAGTACTAGGATCTGGAACATGGACAGTGGTTTATCTTATTTATAGTACCAGGTATCCATCTGACTACGTAAGCCTAGTTTTTTTTTTACGGGAAGTGCATTTATTAACTAAACAAAATACAAGCTAACTAACACTACAAAAATAGTTAGACTGCTCATAAACCGTTGAAGGTCAATAGACTTTTTTTTTATTTTTATAATTAATAGGCTTGTGTTTGACCACCATCACGCCTGATGTTAAGCGATAATGCGGTCTACGTTGGAGCACGCTTGCCTAGAAGGAACCGATTCACTCGTGATTTGAAGACACCCAGATTGTAACCATCGGGGAACACCCATTCAGGCAGCGCATTCCACAGACTAGCAGTTCTCACAATAAATGTGGAATCAAAGCGCTTTGTACGGGTTTTCGGAATATCAACCATAAAGCGGTGACGATTTAAGACGACTAAAGACTTGAGCCATGCATTTGGCATGCTGGGTACGACTGCGGCAGCGTACCCAGCATGCTGGCGGCATTACCACACTGAATGGCAATACATACGTTGAGCCAGCACGCAAGCATTTTGATCACGCCTCGCCGGCAACGGTCAAACACGTGGCCACAGCTAAATCCCCAAGGGCCCAATGTCTCGACCCCAAACTCAGATATGTTACCACTAAAATCAAATCTAATATGTCCAAGGTTAGCATATTTGCTCAATTTATACTGCTCCGCCGAATTGGCCGCCGCACCAGCTCCACCTTGTGTCTCAGGAAGGTGTGACGGTGCAAAGTATCGACACAAGTGGCGTGTCGGAGATGTCGTGACTCGTTAAAATAAACCGAAGAATCCAAACTCGAGGGGTTGACAACGGTCACTTAGTGACGAGGTTCGGGATTCGGGAGGTCGATACTGGTATTCTTGGTATAGGACTCGTATAAGAATTCCACAATCCACCTTCTGGCTACATCTTATGATCAGTTCGTTGGTACTAAATTATTGTATTGTCATCTGGATTATAATTATATACTGTAATACTTACGCGTTGTTTCGTTACAACGCGAATTTTAAAATTCGCGCCAAATTGCTTCTCCTTACGCGTATGCGTTGATTGTTCCATTTACGCGCTTAGTGACGCGATTTCATTAGCCAACAAGGACCCGTAACGTTCATCTTCGATTCGAAACGTTCTTAGTTATTCAAATTGGAATGTCAGTCGCGCTTTAATGCTTTCAGCAATCAATAAACGGTTGTTACGAAAGAATTTTGCGTGAGCGCAAGCAAAATTCAACGCAAAAAATCTTAGATAACTATTTTACAAAGAAAATACACATTTGTATTGTAGTTGTCTAAGATTAAAATTTTGTGATGTTTTTGGCAATAAAAGCGCATTGGCTGTATATTTAGCTCGTTATTGAATTATACGCGAATTTAATTTAACGGCCGGTTATTCGAGTCGCGTAGGCAACAAAACGCTCCCTCAGCCCCCGCCAAGTTATAGCGACGATGTATTTTGCCACGCAAGAATCAGGACGCCGCGGGGGGAGTGCAACGACAAAAACGAACATAGGTCCGACCTCGATGATGCCTGGCGCGGTACTGAACGCGGCGCGCGCAAATTCTCGCGACCTTTTTACGCTTTTAATTCCACTAAAAAACGAAACTATTCACTATCAAAAATCTATCCAAATATTTTTTTTTTAATGGAATTGCCTTTCAGTACATGCAATTTCCAGGTTGTTACGAGCTTTCATTACAGCATAAAACGGAAAAAATAAACTATATCGACTTTGTTTCAAAATTTTTTTTTGATCGAGGAAAGTTTATTCTATCGTGTTTTGAACCAAATCATAAACTCAAACACAGATGTATCTGTGACATGTATTTTTTTCCAGCTCATATATTGTAATTTCACTGAATAAAATTGATTTAAAACCGTCAAATTTGGTATATGAGGCCGTTTGTACGGAACGCAACCCTCGCGTAAAACGGGGTATTACTGTACTTATAAAGTTTCAAATCGATACGACAATAAGAAGTAGGTTAAAATAGACTACTTACCAAGATTTGATTACATTATTTGTTAGTACAGTAAAAGTGTGTTTCAATAAATCTTACTTTGTCCGAATCAATGACCGTATTGAGCCTATGCGCTATCGTCAGGACGGTGCAGTGTTTGAAGTGTTCTCTAATAGCGGTCTGTATGAGTGCGTCGGTCTGTGCGTCCACGTTCGCCGTAGCTTCATCCAGGACCAGGATCTTGTCGTTGTGAACTATGGCTCGGGCTAGGCAGACTAGCTGGCGCTCGCCTACGCTGAAGTTAGCGCCGCCTTCAGACACTTGCTTGTAGAGAGCACCTAAATATACAAGTATTTTTTAACCCTTTATAAAAGACTAGCAACGCACCCCGGCTTCGCACGGGTGTAAGTCTTATTTTTTACAGCTTGGGTTACATTATTGGAGTTTTAGTAAGAAGGATCCCTATTTTTTGTAAATATAATATAGCCTATGTCACCCGGGGATAGTGTAGCTTCCCAACAGTGAAAGAATTTTTCAAATCGGTTCAGTAGTTTCGGAGCCTATTACAAACAAACAAACAATCTAATCTTTCCTTATTATAATATTAGTATAGATCAATATTATAAATTATTATTAGTATAGACAACATGGTATAAAAGATAATGTTCAAACGGCAGAACAGATTTTCTTGAATCATAGCTAAGAACACCCTCGATAAAATCACGTTACGAACAAAAAAAAACTAAATCAAAATCGGTTTAGCCGTTTGGGAGATACATGCCGTTAAACTTATTTCCCCTCTGTTTGCGTCGGGGTTTAATAAAACAAGTTTGTTAATAGCTGTGTGTGATTTGGATCAAGAATAATTTAGGTGAAGTTGTAGTCAACAAATTGAGATTGAATAGCAATAATTGCAATTTGTTGTTTTATTTTAGAGCATAGAAGAAGTAATCCTAAAAAAGTCTAAAGTTTAAAAAAGTATTTTCTATAGGTAATCATGCCAAGTTTGACGCTTGTACGTATTACCGTTTAAACACTAGACTTAAATATTTGTAGAAATAATTTTAATTGTAATATATTGTATAAAAATGCAAGACGCAAAACCAAAAGTGCAGTATTGTAGATAGCTTTGGTTGTGTTATGTTATGTGGTGTCAATAGATTCGTGTAGGTTCAGGGATGTATCATGGGTAAGTGACGTCATCAAAAAACAAGATGGCGTCATGTGGGGACTTGACGAAAAGTTTTTTGATTGCATCGACTCATTATGACGTACCATTGAATAGGTCTTTAAAAATAAAATTGGGGCTTGATACATTTTTTGTTTTTGTATGATCGGCGAGAAATACCGTTATCGGTTTTTTATTATTAAAGAAAGAAACTTGTTAGCAGAAGGCACGTATTTATTTTACCGACGCCCTCATCCTCCGACTGAAGTTCCACATTCTCCAACGCTCTCAGTAGCAACTCATCGGGATATTCGTCAAATGGATCCAAATTCTTTCTCATTGTCCCGCTGAACAGCACCGGTTCCTACAAATACACAGAATCCAGTTCACATCGGAAAAGCCATTCAAATTAGGAAGTTTTTAGGTCTAAGCAGCAACAGCCTGTGACTTTGTTCATTATTAGCCCAGTCACAATATTGGGCTTATTTTCGCAGCAGGCTTTTCTTCATTGCCACAACGCGTTCTGGTCGAATATCATGAAAGCCACGATCTAATTTTGTGTTGTGGTATTTCTATGTTTGACAACGCGTCATGTGCTTCTCCAATTTCGCGATGTGATAATGCGTTGTGAGCTGTTTCTTCGCTCCATGAGCATTTTCTTTTTAGAGCCTAACACAATACATTTTGACGTCATCAACCTGTTATTACAATTTCATTTTGTCTGCATCTGGACTTAGACCTCTCCTAAGGAATGCCATTTCGCATGATTTTCTGTTTTCCACATCCATTTTAAAACTCCACTAATTCAGAGGGCTCCCAAGGCCCACACTCGTTTAGAATTTGCCACTTCGTTCCCGTATTAAACGCAATGTTTTTTTACCTGAGGTATAATCGATATTTTGGCTCTCAACTCGTGAAGGCCGATAGTCGTAATGTCGATTCCGTCAATCGTGATCTTTCCCTCCAAGTATGCGAGTCTGAATAAGGCTTGTATCACGGACGACTTTCCCGCTCCCGTTCTTCCGACTATTCCGACCTAGGAAGAGAGGAGGAATATGTTAGTTTTTGTAAAGAAGACCGTCTTTTATTAGGCGAGATTGTGTTAATTGGTTAAATTTAAGAATCTAAGGCTCTCTTGGGTAGCTTCACTTAGCCCTGGGCTAGTGACTTAAGCCCGTTGCAGATCATTCGAAATAGCTTGCAAGCACAAATAACAAGTAGGTATCCACTATATACGTATTGTCTGCACGAGCTGCAACACTTTTTTTATGCAAGTGGCAGTGGAAGTGCTTACTACTTAGCACTCGCGCTGGTCCTTGCGCAAGTGAAGCTTCGTTTCTCCGCCCTACTCACGCGACGCCCATTGCGCAACGTTCGTCTCGTTCGAACACTTTTGTTACGAGTTAAATACTATTTACTCATTCATTGATTGACTGATCGACTCATCACGAAATTTCAAAAACTACTTGACCTACAAAGCTGAAATTTGGTCGATGGATTCTGTTCACGCTGGATTGATGAAGTTTGCTGTAATCATTATTGTTCTCAAATCTTGCGCGTCTATGTCCTCCATACCCTGGACCAACCACACGTCGAGAGCCGACAACTAATCAGAGACGCAGCTGATCTGTCAAAGTCAGCTGTCAGAACATCATCATCTAGTGAGTGCTTCGGTTAGGTTGCACGAGTTCGGTTCGGTACGATTTGGTGACAGCGGCCGGCGGTTAATTTCGGTGAGTACAATATTGTTTTCAACAAATTTTATTTATCTTGCGTGTGCATAGGCTACTTCACGATTTTACAGTCCACTAGCTTTGGCGGTAACAGATTCATTTTGGGGTTTAGTGGTCCTCTAAGGAATGATTTTGCGAAAGGGAGACAAATAGATTAAAGAGATTTTAGGAGATTTAGGGGGTAAAATGGAGGTTGGAAGTTTATATTGACCTATACGAAGCTGAAATTTGGTCGATAAATTCCTTTTGGGCCTTAAGGGCCTTCTAAAGAAGGATTTTGCGAATAGGAGGCGAATTAAAGTGATGTTAAGGGAATTAAGGGCCGCAAATGAAGGTTGAAAGTTTGAAATGAAATGATGAAAATCTACGTCGTACGAAGTCACGGGCAACAGCTCAATATTACATATTTATATATAGCTCTGTACCTCTGTAAGCTCAACATTCAAAGACATGATGTTCAGAAGCCATGATATTCAAAGACAAGATGTTCCCAGTGCTGGGCTGATAATGATATACAATAGCTTTGCCCATCTCTGTTTACATATATCTACCTTTTCTTGGGGTCTAACTTCTAGCTGCAGTTTGTGTAAGACATAGTTTCCGTCCGGGTGGTATTTCAAGCTCAGGTTGTCGAATTGAATGGCCCCTTGCGTCGGCCAATCTTTTGGCGGCTTTTTATCGTCATCCTAAAACACAAGGTCATAGTTGTAGAGTACGAGAAACACAAAAATGTTATAAAATTATTAGCATAGGATGCGGTCCACAAATCTACAATCGACTATTTATATTTTTTTTACCTTATCGTCAATACTTATGATCGAAAAATAAAAGTGGCCAAGTGCGAGTCGGGCTCGTGCACTGAGGGTTCCGTACCACCACATAACTTATGTAGTGCAAAAAGACAACAATCCATCAACGCCCAGGCGGTCACCGATCCAAGTACCGACCGCGCCCGACGTTGCTTAAGAGTGCGTATAAAGCGAGGAAAATTTCTGATTTCACCCGCGCGTCTCGCATCACCCGCATTAGTGTGAAACACAACCACGGCAGCGCGGCAGTCGCGCGCAGCTCCAGTACACATAACTCGCGTAGTCGAACTCGTCATGCGGCAAGGAGTAATAAACACAGGATAAGCATAATGTTGGCGTTTTGGCGATTAGGTGGGTTCGGTCGCGGCGCGCAAAACCATAAATTGTTTATTTCAATTTTCAAAATTGTGTTTGTTGTATATTTTTAAACTTAATTTTTAAGTTTTCTACAATATCAATATAAAATTAATAAATTATATAAATTAAATTGAAATTGCCTAAATTAATTTTGAAATTAAAATTTTACGCTTGAGACAGAGAGTCAGAGATCGTTAAACATTAAATCAAACTAAACTAAACTAATGCTATGCTATGCTATGCTACGCTACGCTATGCTATACTATACTAAACGAAACACGCGAAACGAAATACCCGAAAGCCCGTTGGTCCAGTTGGTAGTGAACCTACCTTCTGAGCTTCGGGCGTGGGTTCGATTCCCACCTAGGACAAAATTAATGTGATGAACATTTTGTGTTTGTTCTACGAGTATACCTGGTTGTTAATATCTATTTAAGTATGATTTATTTAATTTAATTTAATGTAATTTAATGCAATGCAATTCAATTCCATTCCATTCAATTCAATTTACTAAAAAATATCATCATCATCCTTCACAGAACCTTCCTCATTATTTGAAGTCGGCCTAATATACCTACTGTTTGACCTACCAGTACCTACCCGAGCCAACCCGGCCGGTCTAACAGTAGGTATTACTACTTACCTTTTTATCCGACTTCAAATAAGGAGGAAGGTTCTCAATGCGACTTGTATAATCTTAGTGTCTCTGTCTACTTGGTCCACAGTGTTGCACCGCAGTGTTGTAAAGCAGTGTTGCACCGCAGTGTTGCAACGCAGTGTTGCAACGCAGTGTTGCAACGCAGTGTTGCAACGCAGTGTGGCAACGCAGTGTTGCATCGCACTGTTGCGCCGCAGTGTTGCAACGCACTGTTGCACCGCAGTGTTGCAACGCAGTGATTGATAATTTTATTGCATACCTACCTTGCCAAAAGATTCGCTTTTTTACCAGCTAAGGAAACATTAACTTTTTTCTGAGATTCGCCACTGTCAAGAAACATTTTACTGTTTAAAGGCAAAGTTTATTTTTATTGTTTCATTCAAGAGCAATGTTTATAACCTCAAATAAGCCACAAATGACAGCACCAGCGAAGGTGGCGCCATCTGAGATAAGTTTTGCCGTGGTTTGCCTGTAGCTTCTCATTACCCAAAATGTATGAAAAATACTGCGTTAGTTCCCTAATACTCACCCTGTGAAATCATTTACCACTGAATAAAACTCAAAATATGTAGTGATGGTCAAAATATTTTCGGATTTGAATTAAATAAAGAAATTTCGTTAGTGAAGCTACTTCTCAAAATCTCTGAAATATTGGTGCCGTCGTTTGGCTTTAGACCTCAGCAGCCATAAATCGATGCCACAGACTTAAAATATTCAAGGATGGCTGAAATATTTTCTGATTTAACGTCTTCACTGAAATATTGAAGATGTCTTCTAGTATTAGAACTGAACAATCTATAATCACCGTTACTGATTTAAAATATGCAAGGATGGCAGAAATATTTTACGATACAAGTCATGATTCTCTGAAATATAAGAAACATTTTACTGTTTAAAGGCAAAGTTTATTTTTATTGTTTCATTCAAGAGCAATGTTTATAACCTCAAATAAGCCACAAATGACAGCACCAGCGAAGGTGGCGCCATCTGAGATAAGTTTTGCCGTGGTTTGCCTGTGGCTTCTCATTACCCAAAATGTATGAAAAATACTGCGTTAGTTCCCTAATACTCACCCTGTGAAATCATTTACCACTGAATAAAACTCAAAATATGTAGTGATGGTCAAAATATTTTCGGATTTGAATTAAATAAAGAAATTTCGTTAGTGAAGCTACTTCTCAAAATCTCTGAAATATTGGTGCCGTCGTTTGGCTTTAGACCTCAGCAGCCATAAATCGATGCCACAGACTTAAAATATTCAAGGATGGCTGAAATATTTTCTGATTTAACGTCTTCACTGAAATATTGAAGATGTCTTCTAGTATTAGAACTGAACAATCTATAATCACCGTTACTGATTTAAAATATGCAAGGATGGCAGAAATATTTTACGATACAAGTCAAGATTCTCTGAAATATAAATGCTCTCATCTAGTGTTGGACGCAAATCACGCAAAACCTCACCTAATCCTCAAAAAAAAACTCACCTATGTTTCCAACCAATTAGTTCAAAATATTCAAAAATAGCTATTTATTTTTTGATATAACTTCACTTTGCTGAAATACTGGTGGTGCCACCTAGCGTTTGATCTGAGAAACTCGTATTTTATGCTACTGATTCAAAATATTTAAAGATGGTACCGCACTGTTGTACCGCACTGTTGTACCACACTGTTGCACCGCACTGTTGCACCGCACTGTTGCACCGCAGTGTTGCAACGCAGTGTTGCACCGCATTGTTGCACCGCAGTGGTGGACTGCAATTCAACCAGTATAAAAAAATACTGGTCGAATTGAAGGTACTCTAAGGTAAATGAGAACCTTCCTCCTTATTTGAAGTCGGATAAAAAGGTAAGTAGTATTTGACTTTGACTAAGGTAAGTAGTCCCGCTAGTGTATTGTGCATTTCCCCTTACCAGCACATACCCGAGCCAACCCAACTGGTCAAACAGTAGGTACTTATGTTTTTAACCGACTTCAAAGAAGGAGGAAGGTCCTCAATTCGACTAGTATTTTTTTATACCGGTTGAATTGAGAACCTTGCCCCTGTTTTGAAGTCGGTTAAAAACATAAGTACCTATTGTTTGACTTTCCACATTTAAATTTTTTTTTATTAGAAGATGTTTTTTTGCTTCCATTATTACCAAGCTATTTTTTGTCTGTTAAAATTGAGAACCTTCCTCCTTTTGCAGAAAGCCGCTTCTCGTAAAAACGTGAGAAAATGTGGATGGAACTCTCAAGTCAAATTAACCATCACATTAATTTAAATGATTTTTAATTTTAATTTTATAAAATTATAATGAATCTAAATTATTTTATAATGTCATTTAATTTTTAGTTTTATCTTTCTGACTCTCTCTCTCTGCTTCTCTCCGTCTCTCTCTCTCTCTCTCTCTCTCTCTCTCTCTGTCTGTTTGTCTGTCACAAAGAAACACTCCGACTCTAATAGTTATATTACTGAGCATACATAATAATGGATTCGTTAGGGCCTAGTCGTATCCATTTTATTTGTATCTATGTTATTTTTTCGTAGTAGCTTTACCTAGTCTGTGCTCTAAGGTCATTGTCACCACTTGGTAGCCGCATCAAGTGGTCGCGTTCGAGCCATCGATTTTTTATATTATCCTTTGTTTGAAAATACAGTAGGTGTTGATATAATCGCACTCGGAAGATAAAACCAAGGCGAAAAGCAAGCGCGTGCGTCCTTCCCCGTTGAGGCACAGTGCGGTACTGAGGTTAAACGGAGCATGTTTCGCTATTTAGATGCAAAGCGCAACAGAATAAGACTGAATATCGGACTTGCCGTTTGACCGAATAGTTGCTTAGAACTAAAGGACGTAAGTCTCAAATCGAATATAATTTATTATGAGAGTACTAATTAATCTAGGTAAATTTTGTCTTAACACTGGAAAACAAACTATATTTTCCTTCGGTGAGTATTTATTTTAGATATGTAACTGAAGTACTTTCCAAGTAAAATCAAAAAAATTAGCAAAAAGGCACCATTTTCAAAACATTAAAGTATCGAGTAAATATCTTGCTATTATGTTTCTGTCTTAATGGCGGAAAGAAAATGAATTGAAAATTCACATATATCAATTATTACGGTGATCGGATATTTGGTTTAGTTAGAATATCATGGCAAATTAGCATAAAATTTCGGTTGCCCCCTCTTAACTACTTCGGTGATCGTTCGAGTACCGGTGGTGAAAAAAATTTGTCACCGACTCACACTTTGTATACGTTAGTGTGTACTATAATCATGCCAAGTTTTACGCTTGTACGTATTACCGTTTTTACATTAGAGCTAATACAAAAATACGTTAAATAACCGCCTCTTTTTGGAAGTCGGTTAAAAATACGTTAGTTGTATGGGGACCCCCCTATCATCTTCAATTTCATATTTAATATGAAATAATATCAAATTCGTATCTATTACGGTTCGAAAGATACAGCCGTTAATAGGTAGGATTGACAGACGGACGGACGGACAGACATCGTAGGCTCAGTAATAGGATCCCGTTTTTACCCTTTGGGTACGGAAACCTAAAAATGAAGAATAGGCATGATGACTACTATTTTTTTATTACCTCATAAAAAAGCTGATCATAAATAGAGCACATCAACGAAAACAAAATTAAAATTAGTTCAAAAATAAATAAGATATAAGCATTTTAATTTCATGCTAGATAGAGAGCGCACTATACTGAGCCGTGACGTCACGCTTCAGGTGCGCCATACAAATTCTATACTAACAGACGCTTTGCGAGAAAGGGATAGAGCATCCCTTTTCTATCCCCACCTAAAACTTTAAACACTTATATCTCGGAGATTTATCAGCCAATTCAAATTATTGTTTCAGTATGTGTAATGTATAGTTATATTCATCGCTAAGCCGGTTATTTGTAATAGATTAAACATTATGACACATGCCTATTAAATGCACTTTTATCAAAGCTAGCTCCAGTAGCCTTGTTAGAAATTTTCGATCAAAAATATCAACTGAGTAAAGCTGACTGCTAGGAAGCCTAGTTTTTGGTCACAATTTGGCTGTTAAAACGGCGCCCCGAAAATGAGCAGGGGGAAATCTGCTTTAGATGCTAAAATTGTCTGATAAGAAAAACTGCCTTGGATACAGAAACTGCCTTGGATACATTGGCGTAACTATACGGCTGAGTCCCGTGGCAAATTAATCGGATGGGGCCCTCTCTCAATGTAAAGAAGCTCCACCAAAATTTTTAGGATGCTCCTGTGCTCGCGGCGCTCTCAGGCCTGGGGGCCTCCTCCGCCAGAGGGCCCGTGGCATTTTGCCCGTTCTGCCACCCTATTGTTACGCCGCTGCTTGGATACAAAAACTGCCTTGGATACATAACCGCTTGCAGCTCATCTTATCTACTCACGCTTATCAAAGCCGGTTCCTGAGGCAGTTTGGTGTATTCCATGACCCGTTCTACGCTGGTCATCTGGTTTTCCATCTCGGCCGACTGGCGCATGCCCCATTGGAAGATGCCCGTCAGAGAAATCGACTGCGTGATGGCCAGACCTACATTGCTGCCGTCAATGTCTGTAAGTACATTTTTAAAAGCCAAATTTGGCAATCAAGTCATTATAGTGACAATAATTCACTTTTTGATAAGGGGTGGTTTCTCTATAGGCTGCGTAGCCCTGGGCCCAGGGCGGCAAAACTTGGTGTTTTTTTTTGTCGCGCCCTCTCTCTACTCTTTCTACTCAGGAGGCCAGGCAAAAGACAATTCATTGTTACTCACAAAAAAATGGTAAGCATCAGTATTTAAAGACACGGATTGAGATAATTTTATCATTTACAGACTTTCGTTGTTTTTTTATTTCAATTCAATTCATGAAGATCATTCCCTTTTTCATGCTTCAGTAGGGGGGCGGCAATCTTCTATAGGCGTAGGGCGTAAGGCTGTAGTTTCTTATTCACACTAACCACTTTTCATAAGGCAGCTGAAAGTGACGCAGATTATAAACAGCAAGCAGATGAGGTCTAAGAAGTATCCGAAGGCGCGGCTGCAGCTGATGAAGAGGTACCAGGCCGAGCTGTGCAGATCCTGGTGCAGGTCGAACTCCTGGGCGAGAAGGGACTCTGCCCCGAAGGAGCGCACGGTCGCTAGCCCGAGCACTGTTGCGTTCAGGTGTCCGAACACAGGGCTGCGAGCTGAAGAATACTTGGTGAGTCACTTATATCCTAACTAGCATTTTTCAACTTGTGTTGTCTTCCTCTTCACCTGTCATTTATCATTCTCATTTTAGGCTCTTTTTCGTTAACCAATGTGATATCGTTTCAAGTTTACTTGCAACTTTTAAATGAACTAATGACTATCACCCTTTGTCCGCCCTTAGCAAATCACTAAATGCTTGTACAACGTGTTATACGAAAATGTGTAGTACCTGTATAATACCAAAGACTTGGCTACTTAGTAGCTTTACCTAGTCTGTCAGATATGTCGGTATTACTCACCACCTACCACGTATCTACGGGTATATTATCATAGCCGAGTTGGCTATGATAACAAAATATCTGAAAGTAGTTTAGTTATCGAATTGGAAGATATTTTGTTTTGTCCTAAACTCGTCACCTAAAAGTAGGAGAGTAGGGAACATTAGTTTTCCACTATTAAAATAAAAAAATACAACGCAGGTTGATTTTATCGCCAACAATCTATTCCATAGACTATAACTCAGATATGTAGCTATCTGACTACCTGTCAGATAGCTACCTATCCACTTAATAGTTGTTTTAAATCCTTTGGGTTTATAACCTAGCCACCAGCTAGATAATAAAATGTATACTTCTTGTAAGAAAACCACATTTAAAAAGAACTCCTTTAATGATACTTACTGATTCCTTCAAGTCGTTTTACAGCACCAGTCGTCCTGATATAAATTACACGGAACAAGTAAAAAATTATAATCGCCGCCGTTATTGGTATCAGGAGAGTGATATCAGTCATCAGAATGACAACTATCACACCGGTTAAATTTAGCATTATCTGAAACATAATATTTCACATTGGCCTCATTTATTTTTAACCTAATATATTGGGGGAACCGCAGCCTTCAGCAGAAAGATACCTTCACTTCCCCCGGGAAGTGTAGGTACCTCTCCCCGTCAAGGCTGTGGTGGTGGCTCGGTCATGAATATATTAGGGGAAGTGAAGGTATATTTCTGCTGAAGGCTGCGGTGGTGGCTCCGTCATGAATATATTAGGGGAAGTGAAGGTAACTCTCCCCTCAAGTTTGCAGTGGTGGCTCGGTTATGTCGCGCGGAATGAAGAGGATCGGCAGGCGACTTGGGACGGCAAATGTCGTCCCAAGTACCGCTGGTCTGACGTGGAAACGGATCTGCGTGAGCTCCAGATGCCCAATTGGCATGAGGTCTCACAAAGCCGTTAAGAGAGGCCCCTTTTATTGTCAGAGACCAAAATCCACATTGGGTCATCGCTGCACCTCATTAATATAATGACCTTGGAATTCATGAAGAGTTTCATTATTGTATTATGTTTTAATCGACGGTTAGCAGGTTGAAGCTTGGACACGAGGCCTATGCCGTCGTGAGGAAACGACCAAAGATAAAAGTAATGAAGGCACGCACAATTCTACGCACGTGTTTAAAATTTATTAAGATTAAACTAGCATTTTATTTCATAATAAACTTTTGATATCTTGCATCACCATCTATAACGTAAGATGTAAGTAATTGTTACCTGAAAACAGTCTATCATAGCTTGCGGTAGTAACTCGTCTACAGCTCCCATGTCTTTACTGAATCTGTTGAGAATTCTCCCAGAAGGATTTGCGTGGAAGAAGCTCATTGGAGATCTTGATATGTACTCGAACATCTTATCATGCAGTCTGCAAAAAACGAACATAATCTCCTGCTAGTAAACCTACTTCGTAAGAAAAGATGTTGTTGCATCTGATACTGACTTGATAGAAGATTTCATGCACAAAGAGAAGAACAAAAAAGCTCTTATCAAAGCAACAATAACAGTAGCCATCGTAACAAATCCGAATATCATCACGAATCCCGTGCGATCCAGTCCTTGATCAGTCCATACTAGATTGTCCATAGTCGCATCTCCGGTCAAACTGTCTTCAGCTTTACTCCTAAAAATTAAAACACTTAAAAAACCTCTTCTCTAAATTGACGTCACAAGTAAAATTTAAAGGCAGACCATCGACTGATCCAATAATCGCAAGCGCTTGCACAACCTTGTGCTAGGACAAACATAAACAATACTAAAGAGACGTATGGACAAGTGGCAGAAGTTAGGAAGTATTCCTTGTACACCGATCCTTGAACTCTTCCCATAGTTTGCATTTCTGCTTCTGGCTTTTGGTCCTGAAATAAACACGTTTTTCATCTAAATTTGCATAACTTAGTTCACAGAAAAGGGTTAGAGCCACAGAGAAGAAAAAAAAATTGTTCTTCTCTGTGGTTATAGCTGCGATTCACGAAAATGAATCGCTACATATTGGTTCTCAGATTAAGCAACCTTTGCCGTGTTAGGATGTAAAAATGAATAAATAGAAGGGAACGTACCGCGATACTAGTATCAAAAATGAGTGAGTAGTGTCGACGTTGTAAGCTCATTGTGCTTGGTTGCAGTAAGGAAGTGCTTTGCAGACTCCCGTGCATTGTGTCGTCTTCGTGAACTTCACGCACTTTTTCTTTCATTAATTGAATTATTTTCAGTTCTTTGTCCTGGGACAAATCTTTGTTCGATTATTAAGAACATTCTATAACACAAATAGGTTTGAAAACATTTATTACGTTTAGTTCTTCAAATGCTCCTTGAGCTAGTATTTTTCCTTTGTCCAAGATGACGACTTGGTCAACAAACTTGATGAATTGGATTTGATGCGTCACCAATACCACAGTTTTACTCGACAGGAACCTAAAATCATCACAGAATGGCGATAACGAAGAGAGATCACGCTGATTAATTCGTAAGCAAGAATGACATATTGATCACCTTTTCAAACATCTTTCAAAAATATGCTTTGAAACTTGTGTATCGACCGCCGATAGTGGATCGTCTAGCAAATAAATGTTCGCCTGAAAGTTAAGGACCGAAAGTTAAGGACCCTGACTGAAATGAATATTGCCAATAATTCAGAATAATTCTTGAGATAAGATTTCGTTAAGTACTTCTTTATAAACTGCTCGAGCCAAGTTGATGCGAGCTCGTTGCCCTCCGCTTAGAGATACTCCTCTTTCGCCCACAATAGTCTTGTCGCCGTGAGGAAATAGAGAAATATCTCTCTCTAGTGCGCAAACTTTACACACTTCCATGTAACGAGACTTTTGAAACGGCTCTCCGAACAAAATGTTTTGTCGAACAGACCCTGTCGAGCAAAGACTTGAAATAGAAGAAGATATAAGACAAAATTCTTCAAAACTTACTAAAATCCATAAACTCACCAACAAAAAGCCAAGGATCCTGACTAGCATAACTGACATCCCCGTAAACCTCTAAACTTCCGCTAGAACACGGCAGCTCATGCAAAATCATTTGAAGTAAAGTAGACTTTCCTGAACCTACTGCCCCAATAATAGTGCTCAAATTACCAGCGTAAATCTGAAAAATAAAATGTGTGTTAAAAAAAAGGTCAAAAAGAATTTTCATAACTTCATGAATGTAGAAACTCACTGTTAAATTTATATCGTTGACGTCATCTTTATCCGAAGATTTAATCCATTTACTGTGGGCATTGTGATATATTATGACTGGTTCTTTTATGCCTACAAAATTGAAGAAAGTTTAAAAATTAGTTTGTGCCCTGAGTTTGCGCTGGCCTGTAATTGTATTGTACCTTGAGACTTATCATCATCAGGCTTGCTCGAAGTGCCAGGGTCATTTTTGCTTGGTACTTTAATCTGAGGTTTTAATTCTATGGGATCATCTGAAATCAATCATCTACCATCAAAAATGAGTCCATAGCAATTTTTTTATAAAATGTTGTTCTTCGATAATTTGCGTTTCACAGTACATTTCGACCATTACAAGTTATCTCTGTATTGTGCTACTGTATAGCGTGATTATCTTTTTATTTTTCTCACAATGACTTCTCACAGAAATGTGAGGTATTATGATTAGCTTGCCAATATTACTGGAGTTATATGGTAATTTGTGTAAAATTTGTAAACAAGATTTCGTTTCTCAGTTCAGTTTTGTACCTAATATAGTAACTCGTTTTTTCGGTGTATTGGGCACGACATCGACACGTGCTTGTGGATGCCTTGGGGGCAGCTGACACTCTTCGCTCAACAAATAATCACGAATTCTCTGCACGGCCACTTTCATCTCTGCAATCTTAAAAAAACCTGTTTAGTATTCAATTTTTAGGGTTCCGTAACCAAAGGGTAAAAACGGGAGCCTATTACTAAGCCTACGATGTCTGTCTGTCCATCTGTCCTACCTTTAAACGGCCGTATCTTTCGAACCGTAATAGATAGCCAGTTTAAATTTTCACGTATTATGCAATGTTACGGCGGATTAACTGAGAAATAATAAAAAAGCCAACAGGAAAAATTTAAGATACAACAAACGTATTTTTGTATTAGCTCTAATGTAAAAATGGTAATATGTACAAACGTCAAATTTGGCATGATTATAGTACAAACTCTAACTAAAGTATAATATATATATACAACAAATAATAAATAATGGCCAATTGCGAGTCGGTGACAAGTTTCTGTCCATTACCAAGTTATAATTGGTAATTTCGAATTGAATTTTGTGGTGGTACGGAACCCGACAGCAGTGCGCGAGCCCGACTCACACTTGGCCGGTTTATTGATATTACAAAATTTTAAAGTTTCGATTACATATTTAACGAATAATATATTACGATAATATTTACGAGAGTGCATTACTTACCACATTTATCAATGAAATCAGAAAAGTTAATAAATATGTTTACCTGACCAACTGCTTGAGGGAAGTACAAGGTCATGGTCTGCTTAGTGATGTTGTAATAGCAGGTGACAAAGAACACTTTCTCAACACTGATTCGATTGATGAGAGTCACGTACAGAAGCACCGTAATGAAGATGCCGAAGCGAGACGTGAACATTATGAACGACATGATCACACCGCGAATGTATGACGTCATCTTGATGAAGTAAATCTCCTGGCTAGAGAGAAATGAATGAGAGTACCCAGTACGTGCTTGAATGTTGATGATAAGAACTGTTTTTGTTTGAATAATTTTGACCTTCAAGAAGTTTTATTCATTCATAATTGTGTGCTTACTTTGCTGTTTCTTTTGATCGTACATTAGAATACGAAGGCTTCATTATCAGCCTTTTATTGTCCACTGCTGGACATAGGCCTCTACTTATGCACGCCATTGAGCTCGGTGAGCAGTTCTCTCCATCGTTTTTACCCGCCGTTTTACGCAGGTCGTCACTCCACATGGCCGCAAGGTGTCCTACACTACATTTGCCTAAACTTAGTACCACTCTAGAACTCGTGGACCACATCGGTTATCGGTTCTTCGGGCAATGTGGCCAGCCTACTGCCACTTCTTACTAATCATTTGAGCCATAGCCAAGGCAACTACGATTACGGCGGTAACTTTGATTTTATGTCGGATCACTTCGTTTCGAATTCTGTCTCGTATAGAAATTCTGAGATGACTTATACAATGCTTACCGTCGCACAATAGCGATGATCTTGCGAAAGGGTTGTTCCCACGTGTACATTTTTATAACTTCCATTCCCATGACGATCTCTTTCATGAGTTTCACTCTCTCGTCAGATTTAAGAGCTGTTTCTTTTCTGTATAAAGCAGTACGTGTGCCCAAATATACTGAAATGTAGAGAAGAAAACAAGCATTTATATTGTTATTAGTTCTTAGCTCACCTTCATATGAACTCGTATACTTACTTTGAAATGGAATCACTGCAACGATGACTAGCGACCCATACACTGCTGGCATGCCCATTTCCCGATACAGGTAAACGGTCATCAACTAAAATAATAACACAATTCAGACCGGAATAACAAATTTTAATTATAACACCCATAAAGCTAGTTAAATATCAAGATAATGAGATCCGAAGATATTTTTAATTAAATAACAAGCTTCAAATGTCAACTAAACTAACTCGCATTGTAACTTGGCTATACGTGATTATCATACTTTACACTTTAATATGTTAATGCGAATATATAAATTTAGTCTGTTTTTATCCCCGACCTTAAAAGAGGGGTGTTATAAGTAAAACGTGTGTATCTGTGCGTAATATGGCATTGTAACTCCCAAACGGCTCTTAGTTTTTGTTAGAACGGTGACTTGACAAGATTGTTCTAATCTATAATTCAAGAAAATCAGTTCAGCCGTTTGACGTTAACCACGTTTTTAAAGGGTATTAAAAAAAAAAAACTATTTATACAATACATGTTTGTCAATCTTTTGCAGCTAATACAAATAAAATAAATATAACCAAATTTAAATCTAACCGCAGTCTCAAGAGGTCCAATCCATAGGTAATGCGCGAACAGTGGGCCTGTGTCGAACCGATTCACGTCGTTTGCCATCAAATTGACTACAAGGCCTGCACTGTTTTCGGACATATCTTGTAGGCTCACTTTTAAAGCCTGAAGCAAGTTACAAAATTAACACTAAGGACGATCGAGTCTATGAATCCTTGGTAGAACGCTTTGCCATTCAGTGTTGTAATGCCATAGAATGTTGATATTCCGGAATCCCGTACAAAGCGCTTTGATTCCATTTATATTGTGCAAACTGCTAGTCTGTGTAATGCGCTGCCTGAATTGGTGTTCCCCGATAGCTACGATCTTGTCTTCAAATCGCGAGGGAATCGGTTTCTTCTAGCTATTATGTCTTCTGTGCTTCTAGGCAAGCGCGCTCTATCGTAGACCGCATCATCGCTTAACGTCAGGCGAGGTGGCGGTCAAGCGCAAACATATTATTAAATAGCCCGTTGGTCCAGTTGGTAGTGAACCTGCCTCCTGAGCTTGGGGGCGTGGGTTCGATTCCCTCCTAGGACTAACATTTATGTGATGAACATTTGTGTTTGTTCTATATCTGGTTGTTAATATCTATTTAAGTATGTATTTAAAAACTATATATGTATGTATATCAGTCTCTGGCAGCCATATCACAAGCTTTGCTTAGTTTGGGGTCAGATGACCGTGTGTGCAAAAATGTCCCGAATATTTATTATTATTATTATAAATGAATAAACTAATGGCTTTGTTCGTAAAAAAAACAGTCAATCACTTCCCAGTTAGGGTTAAACAAGGTTTCAAAGATTTAGTATTAGTATGTTTGTCCCATTCGACACCGTAACGGCCCGGGTAATCGGATCTGGATAAAAGTGGTATAAGGGAGTAGCTCATGACCTAAATTAATACTTAAGGAACTTTTTAGGGTTCCGTACCCAAAGGGTAAAAACGGGACCCTATTCCTAAGCCTGTCTGTCTGTCCTACCTATTAACGGTTGTATCTTACGAACTGTAACAGATAGCCAATAGAAATTTTCACAGAATATGTAATGTTACGGCGGATTAATTAAGAAAAAATAAAAAAGTAAAAACGAAAAAGGGGTCCCCATACAACAAAAGTATTTTTTAACGTATTTTTGTATTAGCTCTAATTTAAAAACGGTAATACGTACAAGCGTCAAACTTGGCATGATTATAGTACGCACTCTAGAGTATAACAATAAATAATAAATAATGGCCAAGTGCGAGTCGGTGTCAAATTTCTGTTCACCACCGGTTCTCGTACGATCACCGAAGTGAAGCAACGTCGGGCGCGGCCGGTACTTGGATGGGTGACCGCCTGGGCGTTGACGGGATGTTGTTTTTTTTACACTATTTCTTTTACTTTAGTAGCTAACAAGTTAGGGTACGGAACCCTCAGTGCGCGAGCCCGACTCGCGCTTGGCCGGTTTTATTTATTTCGAATAAATGTTTGGTTCTATTGTAGGATTGCCGGTGAAGGGACGCTGCTATTTTTATATAGAATCAACAGTCATGTTTAAGAACTTGCCTTTCTGTAAATCAAGCTGCAGATTCCGACCCTCATCTTCATTCCCATGTGCATGACAGCCATCATGAAAGGATGCTGCACCATCACGTTCATGGAACTGCAGAAAATTATGCCAAATGCGAAGAAAACGGCTTCTCCCCACGCTATACTGCCACTTGTATCGTAATAGTTGAACAACCTTGACATGTACGTGGAATTTGTACTGAAAAACGGTTTTTTAGAGTTTTTTAGACGCAAATAATGTTGTTTTCTGTTGACAAAATTTTAACGTAATGAAAACGAACGCTGTTTTTCATTAACGTACAAACATAATTGTTGTACGTCGATGTAGTTTTTACACATCATGACTGTCCGCGAGGCCGCGAGTTGGCGGGGAGAGTAGCAAAGAAGCAGAGGGGCTGCCCGATGGTAAGCAATCACCGTTGCTTTTGGATACTTGTAACACCAGAGGCATCACAACTACGTTGCCGACCCTTTAAGAATCTATTAATTCGCCTTTTGAAGATCCCCATGTTGTAGCTTGTCGGAAACACTGACTTTTGTAACCAGATGTTTCATTAAAAAAATGGTCATTGATACTCGGCAAAATGTATGAAACATTGAATGTATTGTTTATTTTCTCGATTTCACTTTTGGCTTAGTAAGGGTATATGTGTAACCCTGTATAAATTTATTTCGCGTATCTCGGATACGGCTAACGATTTGGATGAAATTTTGTATACTAATAAGGTTTTGCTTTTTTAGTACCTATGCAGTTAAAGGCGGGTTCTGGTATGGAGACCACGGACCGGTAAGCCCAGCGTAGGATGTCCACCCACAAGATGGACAGACGACCTAAAAGAGACCGCAGGGAAACGCTGGATGCAGGCCGCTTCCAACCGGCCCTTTTGGAGATCGATGGGGGAGCCTATGTCCAGCAGTGGACGTCCTATGGCTGAAATGATGATGCAGTTACATAAACTAAACTATATATAGGAAAGATCTAAACTAAGTACCTACACTGTATACATTCAAATATTTACTTGGTATTACTAGAGTCTGGAATTGGACAGTAGTATCGCAAGAGTAGTCCGAGGAAAAGGGGCTGTTGCAACCTGCAACAAATACTTGGTCTTGTTTAGAAACGTAATGGGCCTGTTTGGCTAAATATGATTTGTTTCTACCGGCTCGTACCAATGAGCTCTTTGGAGCTTATATATGTACGGATTTGCATACTACTGGCTTTTCGGTGAAGGAAAACATCGTGAGGAAACCTGCATACGTACGGAGAAGGAATTCAATGGCGTATGTGAATCCACCAACCCGCACTGGGCCAGCGTGGTGGATATGGCCCAATCACCCTTTCGGGGGTTAGGCTAAAAGTCCAGCAGTGGACTGTTAAAAGGCTGATTATGATGATGATGATGCTTTGTTTCGTTTTCGTGCATAAAAATTCCCTTAAAAAAGGACTTGACAAAACCTGCTATGGCAAAAAATACCATTTTATGTATGTGAATAGTGAATAGAATACCTAAGACTCCTAGAGGACCATCTTAGCAAACTTTTGCCATAAGAACAGAGCAATAAAACACTGCTTTAAAAAAAACGGACCTGTGTTATATTATAAAAGCATATAATTATAAAAATATAACGAAAAAACTGATGTTATAAAAAAGTTACTCAGACTCTCTGGCTGTTACTTCGCGTTTCACGACTAAACGGTTAGGCTGATCGTAACAAAATTTGGCAGGGTGATAGTGTACATCATAAGGACAAAAGGTCACTTTTCTCCCGAAAATCGCGGGTAACACCGCGGGATTCAGCTAGTACCTTATAAGAAACTCCATGGCGGCAAGTATCAAGCCATACAACATTAGCTGAGTACCGAACACCTTGTAGAGGACTCTCCACAAGCTTGGTTTTGAGTTTTCGTCACGTTCTCGATTTTTTTCAACTTCTCGATTCCACGCTTTCTGCATCGCATCACCTGATATTGTAAAAAATTATAGGTAATGGTTTGTCATCATCATCATTCATCATCCCAAAGACGTCCACAGCTGAACATAGACCTCTCCCTTAGAACTTCACATCATACTGAACGACAGCCTGCCATCAGCATCCACTGGATGCCCGGGACTCTCACTAGCTAGTAGGAGGCCTACCTACGCTTCGTCTTCCGTTTCGTGGTCGAACCTTACTTCCTCATCGGTCATCGGTCCTCCGAGCGATGTGGCCTGCCCATTGCCACTTCAACTTGCAAGTTTTATTAGCTATGTTGGTGACTTTGGTTCTTTGGCGCATATCCACGTTCCGGATTCTATCGCGTAATGAATATATGAATATAGCTCTATCTCCATTGCCTGCTGTGTGACTTTGAGTTTTTCCAAAGGCCAGCAGTTAAGGACCACTTCACAGTACCATAAGCCAACACTGGCAACACACACTGCTTAAAGACTCTTGTCTTTAAGTGCTGTGGTGTTTTGGACGAGAAGATTTTTTAGTTCCATAATTTGGCCACGGTGATCGAGCTGTGTAGATGAGTTAAGATGCAGTATACCTACCTAAAACATCAGATCGATGCTCAGGTAGAGGTGCGTAGAGATCGTTGTCCTTTATATCGCGGCCATAACCAAGCTTGAAAGTTTCTAAAGTCCATCTGTAAAACAATCAAATCTCATATGACGAAGGCCCCTTTTTAAAACTGTCATTGCGAAGTCCACAAATATCGAACGGTGACGCCCTAATGATAAATCTATAATTTCATTGATAGAGAGCATATGGGACGCGCCATACTAAATGACCACTCAGAAATATGGTAAATGTGCCAGTTTTATATTTTTATTAGAATATGGGAAAAACTTATCATTAGGGGGCTATTTCCGTACCTGACGACCCGTTGAACAACCTTCTACTTATGTTGCAGGCGTTGACGGCCTAAAACACTGACATTAAGACTGACCACCTGGTAATGGCCTACAGGAACTTATCTACTTACCTAAGTATGATAGTATATTACCCAAATGTAAGAATGGAGAGTAGATTCGCTTTGAAGCGCGGGTTCATCTGCCTCGACTGCTTTGGCCCAGTGTCCATTGTGATTTTTTATAAATAAAATCAGCTAAATGATCCAAATGTTTGTATCAGAAAATCGACATTGAACTTTATACTGGTAATCTAGTTGGCCATGTTGGGTGATCAACTAGACAAAGATAAGTGGCAAGAATGAACTCGGCCATATACAACTGTCGATTTAGCGTCATAATCTTACCCATTATAATACAAACTGCTGAGTAACCTACCCACCCTCCTCTTATATCTTCTAGCACACCATTATGAAAATGTAATAAGCTCTTCCGGTTTCTTTACCAGTCGTATCTTTCCTGCAACCTTTGCGATGTCGATGTCCGACCAGTGAGCTAGTGGTGTGTCTGATAATCACGGTTCATTCCACGACCACCGTTCTGTGACTGTTTTGGAACGTCCACATGTAAGGTAATAAAAATGGCTGGTAATATGCTTCGAGTGTCCCTCAGATCAGACAAACAAAGAAGATATTATGGTAAGGTGGCGTGGCGGGTGTGAACTCATCTGGCCAAAATCAGGCTTGATGCCTTAAAAGTCAAATTCACCCTGCATACGACCTTCCATTCAGTTCATTGAATTCGCTACAAGTTTCTTAGAGTGCTTATAAAATCAGTGGATACCTAAGTGAGCCGTAGGGGAAAGGCGTACAAAATGACATAGGCTGACAAAACGACATAGCGGTATTTTCTCCAAAACCACAGGTTGTTTAGTTCCCGCAGCAATACACAGAGGGCCGCTTGGTAACCGGTCGCAAACTGTCGGAACGCCAGTGGCGCCCGCACGGCTGTTCGACGCAAAAAGCGGATTGCACATTTTATACCACCCCGAGTTTTGTTCCGATAGATTTTGTTATGCTGTCAAAGTAAGTAATTTTTTACGTTAGGTTGTCTTTGATGGTATCCGTTTGCTGTTATTGGCTTTGTTAAAGCTTGAAGATGTGTTAAAATTACCAAAAAAATACTGCTTCTTTTATTTTTATCTTCAAGGTATACATTTTATAAGTGTACAAAATGACATACTTACCCCTTGTAAAATGACATACTATGTCGTTTGAACCACGTATTAGATAATAGATAATACGTTTAGATAATTGTTGAAACACCAAAAAAAACAAGGACGACGGACTGACAGGGTTGAGATAAAACGTCCATGGAAAAAGGCTATTGAAGCTATGAATAAAAAAGAAATGGGTTGGCTCATGGCTTCTAAAATGTATGTTGTTCCACAGGCCATACCCATAAGACACGCACTGTGACAAAATAAAATATTAGCCCCAACCACAATGGGTATGGGAAGATAGAGAAATGTCTTCACCTATGAAATGGAACGAGAGCTGGTTGACTCTATGCGGCTAGTCAAGAAAAGAGAAAAACTAGCAAAAAACCAACAGTGATCAGGTTAAGTGAAAAAGCTAAAGCAAAATTGGCTACTCCACCGGTTCCTATGAAAAAAAACCTAAATATGTTACCACACTGACTGTTCTAGCAGCGAAGAAGATTTCTGGTCCATGCAAACGAACACTGCAGTTAACGATGACGAAAATTGCCCCTACATCAGCTATTGCAATGATCTTTACTCCAGGTCCAAGCCCAAGGAAGTTTAGTTAAGGTACATGAGCTGCAATAAATGGGCTCGTGCATCATGTGCCGTTGTTCCAAAGAAGACAAGTCTTTTACATGCGAACTCTGCAAGTAAAGGATTAATTTTCTATGCAATATTGGTATGCCATTTTGTCCCCATGATGTATGTCATTTTACCCGCATAGGACGGACAAAATGGATTTTGTTAGTGTTTTATAAAATGTTCTGTATTTTTTTTGTATTAATAATTAGTTGATTGATGTCTTTAATTTCGATAAGGTAATGAATCAAGGTATAACATTCTGATTATAATGTTAAAAACAATTCAAAAAACACCGATTTATGACTGATTAGCAGAGTCATTTTGTACGCCTTTCCCCTGCTTAAATTTTTTGCGCGGTTTACCAGCATAGTGTTTTTTTAATTATGAAACAGATACATTTGTACACGAACGATACGAACTAAGGCATATCTCCTTTGTTTTTTTGATCCGAGGATCTAGTCTAGAGCTAGAGAAACATTCCCCGTTCAATGCAACCCCTTGTTATTGTAAAAAAATCCATTCAGAAAGGTAGATAAGTAAAGTACGCGAATTATTTCTTTGTTTCCCAGAACCGAAGATAACACTGTGCAGGTGCGAAACATTTGATATTGTTCATTGTTCTGCAAAAATAATTTACCCTAACTAATCTGTTTTCCACGTTCTTTGATAAATATGCTTTTGAATTTATAACGTTACACTATCACTACGTGACCTACCTATATCCAACTATAGAAAAAACAAACTAATAAGTGATATACTTAATTATTTTTAGGGTTCCGTACCCAAAGGGTAAAAACGGGACCCTATTACTAAGACTACGATGCCTGTATGTCCGTCTGTCTGTCCTACCTGGCTGTATTTTTCGAACCGTAATAGATAGCCAGTTGACATTTTCACAGAACTATTAACTAACAAACAATAAAAAAGCCAAAAAGTAAAAACAAAAGGGGGGTGGGTTCCCCATACAACAAACGTATTTTTTTTAACGTATTTTTGTATTAGCTCTAATGTATAAATGGTAATACGTACAAGCGTCAAACTTGGCATGATTCTAGTACACACTCTAAAGACAACAAACAATAAATAATGGCCAAGTGCGAGTCGGTGACAAGTTTCTGTTCAATACTAAGTTATAACTGGTAATTTCGTTATTGAATTTTGTGGTGGCACGGAACCCTCAGTGCGCGAGCCCGACTCGCACTTGGACGGTTTATTTCATATTTACGAAACGATTAACAAAGTTTTTCCAGAATACTGATATGTGCGCTATGTACTACTGGTATAGGTGTTGCAATACTAAAACCTATATAAATGGTGCTAACTGTTGCTTTATATGAGCAGATAAACATGGGTGCTCTAGTGTACTCCTGGCTTTTGCTTGTGACGATGTTCCATTTTGGGGTAAGTTGCTAAGTCTTTACACCTATGGAACAGCATTCATATTCTGTTTTGTGGTATTTTAGGAATATGAAACATAATCTCATTCATATTTCGGGATCTTCATTCTTTCTATTAATCAGTTACCTATCATGTTCCGGAATTAATATTAACAGATTATTTTTATATATCCTCAGACATCACAAGTTTTCTTCAATGGCGTTCGACCATGCTTCCCTGGCCCTCGGTACGACAGCTGTAAGGACACTCTCGAAAGTCTGAAAGCGCTACTGGAGGTCACTCAGTCTCTGAGACCAGACCCGTCCTTACCATGCCCTAAATGCGCTACTCCGCTCAGTGAAGAACTTATCGTTAAATTAGTCAATGCGCTGATCTACACGGCCACCCGGTATTGTGGTTTCAATGGAAAAGGATGCGGAGGAATACCCACCAATAACGGTGGCAGTGGCGTTAACTCTGGAGTAGTCGGTGGTGGTGGAAACGATGGTGGTCTGACAGGGGATGATAACGCTGTTGTAAAAATTGGAAATGATGTAACTGGTAGTAACAACAACGGTGGAAGTTCAGGAGGAAACTCGGGAGTGGTTGGTGGTGGTGGAAACGATGGTGGTCTGACAGGAGATGATAACGCTGTTGTTAAAATTGGAAATGATGTAACTGGTAGTAACAACAACGGTGGAAGTTCAGGAGGAAACTCGGGAGTGGTTGGTGACGGTGGAAACGATGGTGGTCTGACAGGGGATGATAACGCTGTTGTTAAAATTGGAAATGATGTAACTGGTAGTAACAACAACAGTGGAAGTTCAGGAGGAAACTCGGGAGTGGTTGGTAATGGTGGAAACGATGGTGGTCTGACAGGGGATGATAACGCTGTTATTAAAATTGGAAATGATGTAACTGGTAGTAACAACAACAGTGGAAGTTCAGGAGGAAACTCGGGAGTGGTTGGTAATGGTGGAAACGATGGTGGTCTGACAGGGGATGATAACGCTGTTATTAAAATTGGAAATGATGTAACTGGTAGTAACAACAACAGTGGAAGTTCAGGAGGAAACTGAGTGGTTGGTGACGGTAAGATACGACGATGTAAGTTAGGCAGAATGTGAGTGCTATCAGTGAGCTTGTCATAATAGTAGATTTTGCTATACCTGCCTGTAATTATAGATAAAGGTATTTTTGTAGTAGGTAAATATTTCATTGGAAAATGCATTACACCTAAAATGTAATTTGATTCTTACAGATTCGATTCCATCCAGAATAGATCCATTACAAATGTGTCAACTAAAGTGTGTTAATAAAGTGTTACCACCTATATTTTATTTTTTATACTAGTATACTTACTAGTTCCACTTCAATTCTTAATTTATGTAAATGATCTACCAATTTTAAATTTTTTAAAGTGAATAGTGTCGTTAATCAAGTTGGCATACATAATAATATATTTTAGAATTTTTTGATATTTGTCTTTTTGTAAAGAACTATGTAAAATATTTATTTTATTTTATTTATTTAATAAAATCCACAACTCTCAAAATTTATACATTAAAACTTATACCAATACTTACAGCCAAGAACGGTTTTTGAGATATAATATAATATGGTACAAGTTTTAATGTATAAATTTTAAATAGAACTAAATAAAATTAATCATAATTATATAAATATTTTGTGTAGTGTATGTTTATAGCTACGTACTATGTGTTGGGGTGTGTGGAGGTATGTGTGATTGTGTGCGTGTGTGGGTTTCATCCCTACTTTGCTTTGCTTCGTTAAGAAATTGGAGAACCTCCCGTTTAAACCAAATTTGCTGGTGTGGAAAATATCAATGTCACTGAAATTTTATTATAATACTATATATAATACGGTGCCCGTTTTTTTTGCATATGAGTGTATTTGCAAAAAAAACGGGCACCTAAGCAAAGAACCAATTTCATTCTTCCTATTAGTTTGTTTGATAATTTAGGGTAGTCTTGTCCTCAGAATTTTGTAAATTAATTAGCAAGGAATAGTTTTCGTCAGTTTAATCATAGCATTTTGATTAAATTAATGAGAAATAAATTTTGAAGCTCTAAGCGCTATTGATCGCTAAGTAAAAATGAAAACCCTTTTTTTCTTATTTTTCTTTAAATATGCAACCATAAATACATTATTTTTGGGTAAGTTACTGCTGTCTGCTTGCACAAAATGTTTCTCCATTCTTCTCACATTTAACTTCCGGACTGATTTTGGTGAAAATTTCTGGATAAATCGCTCTCAAAATAGCTTTACAACATTAAATTAGCAAATATCAATACAAAATCAGTTTTTTAGATCTGTGTGACGTCACTAGGGATGAAGCCAATTACAGACCGTTTTCGATCACGTGATCAAATGTCGAAAATAGCGATGTTTTACCTACAAATAAAACATTTATTAAACATACTTACCTAATTCGAAACCTAATTATACATGAGAGTAGCGTACTTGACTTTCATTGTGTACTAGCCGTGCTATGATTAGTCCGCTCGTTCGCCTCGTCCAATCATCGTTGACTCCGCCCCTTCCGCTCCCCTCTAGCGACAACCATCACCACAGGCAGTGCGCTGAGCGCAACTTGGCTTCATTGGTTATCTCGTGTAAATGGCCACCAGGCAGAATTAGAAAGTATTAGGTTTCGAATTAGGTAAGTATGTTTAATAAATGTTTTATTTGTAGGTAAAACATCGCTATTAAACAACTGTACCGTAATTCGAAACCTAATTATACATGAGAGACGTGTTTGTTATCGTCTGGTGGTGATGGTGACGCCAATGTGATATATTTAAAGTAGTCATACTATAAGATAGAAAATAATTGGAATTTAGGAATTTATAGGATACGACTTCAGTATTCTATTATTTTTATGTCAAATCATGCCATAGGTGGCAAACAAGCTGACGGGCCGCCTGATGGTAACCGATCATCGTCGCCTATGGATAACTGCAACACCAGGGGCATCACAGATACATTGCTGACCCTTAAAGACACGACAACCCTTATGAAGAACCCCATGTTATAGTTACTCGGAAATGCCACAGGAGGGAACTCATTCCATAAATTGCAGGTGTAATGCAAAAAAGATCGCGTTAAACGCACCGTGTGCGATTTCCACCTATCTATAATATGTGGATGAACTTTCAGAAAGTGGCGGCTGGTGCTATGATAAAACCCGGAATGTTGACATCAGATCGAACAGTTCAGTCTTCCTCTTGTAAATTCTATAAAAGACACAAAGAGACCCAACGTCTCTACGCATGCTGAGCGGCTCTATGTGTTCAGTGAGCTTGGGATCGTCGACAATTCTGACAGCTCTACGCTGTAATGCTTCAGGTGGTTCAAGTTGATACTTGAGTGCTCCATTTCAAAGATGGGAGCAGTACCCCATGTAAGGTCGGACTTGACTTTGTAAAGCAAAAGTCTTTGTCTCGAACAAACGGAACTTAACCTTGCTCGCAATATGACCGCGAAACTATATATTCATATATTCATTTATTCCTCAAATTGGTACACCACTGTACACTTTTGAATGTCAGAAGAATATTAATACATTTTTAGAGACGCAACATTACAACATTTGTAGGTACAAATCAACACTGACAATAATATTAGTCAGGTTCATAGGTATACATTTGTAGAAATGTCGACACCTAGGATTCCAATGCTTTCCGAAACCTTGTTCTGAAAGTGAGGAGCCACAACAAATTGGGCTTTTTTAGCAGTGAACGCGCAAACTTGCGTCTTTGTTGGGTTGAACTGAACCCGATTCAGTTCACCTCAGCCCGGGACCTGCTCAAGAGACACCTTAATTTCAGACAGTAGTTTGTTCCTACTTCCTTCAACTACGACACGAGAAGTGTTAGCACGACCAGTATACTGTGCATCGCCCGTGCTTTTGTCCGCATAACAATGCATATTGCTCAAAAACAACATGTCATTGATGTGGAGAAGGAAGAGCGTTAGCGACAACACAGAACCCTGCAAGACGCCAGCGTTGATAGCCATGCTGTCAGAGCAGGAATCAGAGCACGAGTTGAGAGTTTAAAATCACTTTTTAATCTAGAATTATTGTGATACAACAAGTATATAATTTGTCAATTTAATTAGATGAACCTGCGATTGTGGAGGTAACTGGTATATCACCTGGTAGGTGATAAATTGTCAAATAAATGTTGTACCGGTCTAAGATATTGAATACTTCTGACTAGTCACTAGTGCTTGCGAGTTTGTACCACTCTCGTTGAGAAGGTATGATACCGTGACATCATTGTTCTGTCGTCTCGTGGCACTGTATGTGAAGTGCATTTGACTGGAGGTGATGACCTTGATCTTGTAACATTCTTCATATGGTGATAGCCATAATTTCTTTATAGGTAGTTGTAATGAAAGTTTATGAAACTTTCGTAAGTTGAAAGTCCTGGTTTCAAACTTGCCTTCCCACAATGATTTTGCTCGCGTTCTTGTCGGTGGCTACGTAATGTGATGGTTAGGGATTGTGTATGCGAGAGTCGATTTTGTAATTTTTCAGCCACCATTACAGTACCTGTAGTGACTTTCGAGTCAGTGTAAAACTCAAGGCTTGAGTTTACTTGTAAGGCTAAGTGTTCACTTATAAGGCTTAAGTTCTTCAGATTGGTTGTTTTGGTTTAACTACTAACCAAACTGTTCAAGTAGACTTACGACAGAATACAATAATTTGCAAACTTTGTTTCCGCACTTTTTAAGATATTATCATAAAATATATAATAAGCTTGCGCTTGACCACCAACTCGCCTGATGTTAAGCGATGATGCGGTATACGGTGGAGCACGCTTGCCTAGTAAAAAACTGATTCACTCGTGATTTGAAGACATAGATTGTAACTATCAGAGAACGCCCATTCAGACAGCACATTCCACAGCCTAGCAGTTCGCACAATAAAAGTGGAATCAAAGCGTTTCGTTCGGGTTTTCGGAATACCAAAGTGGTGTTGATTTTTTGTGCCCGCTCTGGCAGTCCGATAGAAACATGGGCAGGAGGGAATTAGATCATGAAGATGCGATGCACACTTTCCGAAATGTATTCGATAAAAGACCGATAGACTAGCAACTTTGCGCCGATGCTCAAGACTAAGGAGCTTAGTCTGAACCATGGATTCGTTGCCGATGAGCCTCTTGGCACGCTTCTCGATAGACTCTAATGCCCCAAGCCGATACTTAGCTGATTCATCTCAAAGGTGAGAGTAGTACTCCATGCACGAACAATACAGTGAAAAACAGAGTAAGTTATGAAATAGTAAGTTGATACAGTGAAAACAACTGTTCCGACGTGAAATGCCGTCGCACCCTCGATAGTACACCCATCTTTTTGGCAGCCAATTGAGCCATGTCCTCAATATAGGAGCTAAAGTTGAGGGTAGAAAATAGAGTAACACCCAAAAGCTCAAGCCGGTCAGTTATCGGAATGGGTACATCACGGAAAGTAGGAGCCAGTTGGAACGGCGTCCTTTTTGCTTAGTTAGGCAAATGTTTTCTGAGCCGGGCTGATTCTGAATGGCAAGTGGTTGACAATTGGTCTCATCAATTTTCGGTCTGACGGAACATCGATGACACAAAGCGTAGCTTTGCAATTCTTAAGACACTTTGTCGTTTCTGACGAGTAATGTATTTGGTTGGTGACGTTTCTCGGCAGATGTAATGGTGGTTTCGTTTTGAACGGTATACGGTAGCCACTTATGATGTTGAGAATGTAGGGTGTAATCCCGAGCATTTACATCGAGCGTAATATTTTTGTAGCTGACTGGCATGTAATGGCTTCGAGTCAGTATCTTTGGTTATTTCCTCTCCTATCCCGGTGGGATGAGGGGGAATTGCATCTTTTGTAGAGTACAAGGTGGTCATTGTAGACTGCTGTTTACCAACTCTTTCTCGAAAAGAGTTGTTTGAAACATATTTATTTGTAGTGTTCTGCTTTGCCTGTGGTAATGGTCTTCCTTGAACCTTATAATGTTGATTACATGCTGGTTGTGACACTTGTGACAGACCAGGATTGTTCAGAGGTGTGTTTCTTTGGAGCAGAGGGCGGCCAAAAGAACTTACTTCTATCACAACCAGCTTTTTCAAGCGTAGGGCTCACTCTCGAAAAGAGTGGCGCGCATGAAGGCAGAAACTTTCCAAGTTCATTTTTATGGAATGGATCTTCAAATGCCGTCAGTATTTCATCTGCTTTGACTTAGCTCAGCTACATGGCCACATACTATTTGAACAATGTCACACCTTTGAATACCTACCTCGGAAATTATACTATTCCGTTTCAGACCAATTTCTGCTGAATTCAAATTCGTATGTTGCATGCTGCTCTTAGATCCACTTAATCTGCTTGAAGAGATTCTTTTTGTTTAAGCAAAGCATAGGTCTGCCCTGAAAAATGTGTTTTCCATTCGTACTGAAAACTTAAGAGTTGTCGTAGCGCTTGATTTCTTCGTTGGAATCAAGGCTTGTAAACCCAGAGGAATGAGGGTAGCGTTTCTGAGTGTCAGAGTGGTGGGCGCTATTCCAATCAGGTTGTTCGAAGTCAATTGCATGACCTTGGTTTTTGCTTTACAGGTATATTGAATTGTTTTCGTTAGGAAGTTCAGCTGATTGATTGATTAACTCTTTATTGTTCACACCATAAAATTTGATACAGAGGACAAAAAACTCTTAAAAACTAGTGTAACAACTGGGGTGACAACTAATTGAACTCTCTGTAAAGTTCCTCATTGTAGGATTCACCACTCGTGTTTGGGTCTGCGCAAAAACTAAGGTAGTTGTCGTCATAGTGTGAATTAGGACGGTAATTACTTTGGTTGGCACTGTTTAAACGGGATTTAATGTCAGCTATTTCGGAAAATGATCTGTTCAACTTACTAAATTTCTTGCTCTTGTTCTTCCGGATTGATTTATTACCACTATCGCAAGACGATGAACTAGAAGTACTAGAACTTGATGAAGACAAGAACTGCATCCAGAGCTTGAACGTTTATGTACCTTCCTTTTCCTTCCTGTCCTTGTTTCTGCAGTCTCTTCCATCGTTGGAGCTGGACCTTTATTATCTATTTAAAATACTAAAACACACGTTAATGCAATTAATAAAAGTATATAAATATTTAAAAACCGAACGGTAACACCGTTAAATTCAAATTCAATCCAATGTGCAGAACTTATCAGTTGTTATAACGATTATTTCTTATTATTTTATTTTATAAGGAATATAAGAATCTGAAAAAATTCACTAGCACGACGCGGTCTGTAATATTTCTAGTTAAGACCGCTTTGTATGAAAATCCAAACGCCAATGAAGCCAAGTTGCGCTCAGCGCACTGCCTGTGGTGATGGTTGTCGCTAGAGGGGAGCGGAAGGGGCGGAGTCAACGATGATTGGACGAGGCGAACGAGCGGACTAATCATAGCACGGCTAGTACACAATGAAAGTCAAGTACGCTACTCTCATGTATAATTAGGTTTCGAATTACGGTACAGTTGTTTAATACAGTTATTTTATTCTCGTTTTTAACAAAAAATAAGCATATTTTTATAAAAAAAATCAGGTCAGGTCAGGTTAGGTTTAAATTAACATCACAAATATCTATAGAGTAAAATAGTTTGTCCCAAATCTTTATTGTACTCAAAACGACGTAGAAGCGGAATTACATTAGAAATTCATATACACATTAAAAAAAATCAATGAAATATGCTTTTTTATAATGTCATGTTTATGGATGATGTCAATTGGCATAATATTTTCAATACAGTCAAATACCCACAGATCTACTACCTATAGATTTTCAATGAGCGTGGCTAGCTCAGTGCCTCTCGCTTTAACAAGGTGTGTTGCCACATTAAAATGATTTGCTATAAGTTAGGGTAATTTACCTTCTATGATGGGTAGTGAATCTTCAATGAGTAATTTTGGAAACAATACTACCTTATAAATATTTCTATTTTATACACTATCTGCTGCAACCCGCGGTGCTACCTGCAATTTTCTGGGAAGAAAAGTACGTTGTCTGTCTTCATGACACACCCTATCGCCCTGACAAATTTTGTTAAGGTTGACTTAGCCGTTTCCTCGTAAAAAACAGACAGAAAGTTACTTTCGTTTTTGGCTGGGCACTTTGTAGTGCTTGGCTTGCCTAACTACAACCTTCAAGTTGTAGGTAAGTAGGAAGTACCTTACAGTGTGTTATAATAATAACTAGCTGGTGCCCGCGACTTCGTCTGCATGGTGTTAAAAATAAAATAAAAAATATCCTAGGTAAAAGGGATGGAAGGATAATCTGAAAAATAGTAAGCAACAAAACAAATTAATAAATTAAGATACAAATCTGTCCATACAAATCACATGGCATTAAATAATTAATTTTTCCCGTTCTGATATTGGATTCGGCATTGAAATGACTCGAACAAATTCTAGCATGTTTTGATGGCACCCAATTTTCACGACCAGTAGCACTGATCCATTTTATTCGTAAGCCTGGATCGGTTGGAAATGCTGCAGAACGAATAATTTATGTTAATAGGGTACTTGACTGTATTAAAAATATTATGCCAATTGACGCCATCCATAAACATGACATAATGAAAAAGCATATTTCATTGATTTTTTGATAAAAATATGCTTATTTTTTGTAAAAAACGCGTTTAAAATAACTGTATTTTCGACATTTGATCACGTGATCGAAAACGGTCTGTAACTGGCTTCATCCCTAGTGACGTCACACAAATCTAAACAAACAGATTTTGTATTGATATTTGCGAATTTAATGTTGTAAAGCTATTTTGAGAGCGATTTATCCAGAAATTTTCACCAAAAACATTCCGGAGGTTAAATGTGAGAAGAATGGAGAAACATTTTGTGCAAGCAGACAGCAGTAACTTACCCAAAATTAATGTTTTTATGGTTGCATATTTCTTTAATAATAATCCACGTCATTGTTTCTACGCTGCAGAACTCAAAACGTAAAAACTACAATGTCAGTATTAATTTTTAATTGTTCTCCAAGCAAAACATTCAATTAAGTTGTACAAAAAGTATGTTGTAGTAAGTGGATATAACTATTTTGTTAGGTTATGTCGAGCTTTACAATGTTTAAAAAGAAAGTAACAGTACATAAAATAGTAATGCAATAAAAACACAAATTATAATAGAAATATATAGACTCAAATATGTACCTCAAAATGATCTTCGCACATAGAAACACTTGAATTAGCTCTAATACGTAGACCGCATCATCGCTTAACATCAGGCGTGATGGTGGTCAAACGCAAGCCTATTAATTATAAAAAAAAAAAAAAAAAATACTTTTGGGTTCTCTACGAGCTACTTAGTTCCAACCTTAGATTGGTTCCAACCACTTTTTTCGAGTTTTGGTGAGTTTTGGGTGCATTGGAACAGGAACAAATATTTTATCCGGTGTCTTTATGGAAGTATTTGTACATTTTGGCACTACACAATATTTATAAACCATTACTTCTATTAGAAATTAATTAATCATCAAACTTTTGCAGCCTGGCTGCAGTTGTTTTGTTTTGTGTGACGTCAATTAGTCACGTGATCGGAGCTATGACGCAGGTCTGCGTTTTGGCGCGATATTTTTTTATTCAAACTTTAACATCGATTTATATCGCAAATACGACTGATATCCAGAAAATATAAATGCAGTATACATTATTTTATATCAGACAATAATGTGCAATAGTTTCCCAAAAGTAGTCAAATACCCTATTGTGGTGGGTAATTTCATTTATAAACTGGTAACATTTATTGTTATTCTTCTAAGTAATTTTTTTGATAAAACACAGGAAAAGACCACAAATCGACCTAAAAACTGACTAATTATGAATAAAATATTTGCGAATTGATATCCTGAATTTATTTAGGTGATCGTTACAAGCTTTATATGTTTACTTACGTGTGAAATGATATTTCATCGTAATTTCGCTCACTGCGCTTCTTGCAGCCCAAAATGCTACAACCAACCATTGTAAAATATCTTTTACAATTATTTCTCAGAGAATACACGCATTTATCACATTTAATCACCAAAAAAAGGCAATAAATAATATTCAGACCCGTTTTGTTTGTCACTGATTATGACAGATTTTGACACTTCAGGTACCAAAAACAGGTCACGCCGATAAGGACAACAAAATCTATTTATGTCCTTTTCGTACTTCTGCTGAGCCATATCAAGTTGTCTCTTTCACTAAAATATATTGCCGATCTGGTTGTGTATATCTGTGCAAATACCCTATTGATAAGCCAGAATCTGGCAACCCTACTTACATCAGTCTAAATTAAAGTATATCGTATTTTTTTTAAAGTGAGGTATGTTCTTAAGATTTAAAGTCAAATATCTCATGTCTGACTGTGTTTGTAGAAAAATAATTCATTCATTCTTGTGATAGTATTTTCCAACGTGGGCTAAGGTTTCAACGATGGCCACGGATTAAAACCAAATGCGCCACATCCCATAGTGATTTGGTCATTGTCTTTTCTGTTCATTACGAAATTGAGAAACGTCGGGCGCGGCCATTACTTGAATGGGTGACCGCCTGGGCGTGATGTTGTCTTTTTGCACTACTCTCTGTATTTTCTGGTGGTATGGAATCATCAGTGCGCAAGCCCGACTTGCACTTGGCCGGTTTATATAATTTAAGGAAATAATAATTTTAAGGCGAAAATCTCAAAACATTGTACGCTCGAAAAGTGATAATCATGTATTATTTTATTAACATCTCATGTACCAGTTTTATGCATTAAAAGTTAGTTTATTCTAACAAAGAAATAGATAAGGCGGTATGGTCTGAATACTTTAGCGTGGCCCATATCATTCATGTAAAAAACACTGCTGCCATCATCATAACACGTGACTGTATTGTCACATTGTCACGCGTTCCGAACCACGCCAACAAAGAAAGCACGCATAAAGCGCAAAGCTCGGGGCGTGCGGCATGAAATAAAGATAACTATTACAACAAATTCAGACTATTATGAACATAAATTAAAAAAAATAACCACATCGATCCAGCCGTTCTCAACTGATGCTTACCAACGAACAGCTATTGGGAGTAAAACCCTTTTGTACCAAAAAAAAAAATGTTGGACCAATGACAGTTTACATCTAACTGTTGGGTTGGTTCTCATCTCATATTAGTGTTGTCGGCTCTTGGTGTTGATTCCGAACTTCAGAATAAATGATCGTTGGAGATTTGAGTTTGACAATTAGTATTTATTTATTATTGTTTGTTTGAATTGAAACTGATTTTTTGTCACTGTGTTTGTTTATATTTTTGTACTGTTTTGCCAGTTATTTTATTATTAAAAAGAACTTGGAATTATTAGTAGCACAAGAAAAGTTACTATTGCATTATTTTTGTTTATTATACATACTTTTTGCCAGTTTCATGTCACCATGACTTCAGAAGTGGATGGTTCGAAAACAAATGAATTTCTACGTCGACGCAAGCTAAGACTTCAACAGGTTTGATTTGATGAAAAATAATTGCACAAAAAATGTATTAAGTGTTATTCAAAATTTATGTGCGCCGGTAAAAGTTATATCCGTCGCAATTTTTTAGGTTAGAGAACAGTCGAAAGACATTGCTAGAAAAATAAGACAACGCGCCAAAGTGGAGAATCTGCGACAGGTCATTGAACTAGACTCAAAGAAAAAGAAAGAATACTTGCAACGCCAGAAACAACTTGTAAAAAAACTTGAAGAATATTACGCCGCAGGATTAGAGAATGTCGGATCAAGTCATAAAAACGCTTCAGAGGTTCAATTACAAGGTACAGTCGTAGCGTATAACTGATATACTTTTTTCTAATAGCTCCAATTACAAATTGAGTTAAAACAATATGCTATTATGGAATTGCAGAATACTTTTTATGCTATAGTATAATAGCAGCTTGGCTTCTGTGTTGGAAACAAACTTTCGCAGTTTTGCAGTACACTGTGCTTTCTGTACTTCTACTTCCTCTGAGTGCAATAGCAGACAACAAAATGCGCTCAAAGTAATTTTCTCTTTGAAAATGCACATCTTTATTTTTCTGCGCTTTTTCATTTGCTTTATTGATGTGCTACTTGTTAGAAACATTGTTAAAACGATGTTAGTCAATTATAATAATGGACCATTAAACCAAAAAAGACCCGTGTGAGCTCAGTAAGCGAATAACATTTGTCTTCCATAATAGATATATAAGGTGCAACACTCTTAAAATTACTAAAGCGTAGACCATTGCTGACTTGTGGTAAAAATTTATATTAGGTAGCATATGCTATATTTTTCTAACAGCTTTTATCTGCTATGTAATAACAAATACCCTTAATAGCTGAGTAGGTTCCTGCGGTAAAGGAGTGATGTGGGAGAGCCAAGTGTGTACCTAAATTGAATTGGTAAAATTGCATACCTATGACAATTTAGCCTACTCTGTTGAGCGCTAGACCAATTGTGTTTGTAAAGCTCAGTAGGTAAACTAAATAGTTGTTCTCTCCGAACTGTAACCTCCGCAACCACCAAATCTGTACAACACTTCATCCGATTTTGCACATATATGAACTTTAAAAAAAATTTGAGGACTACTTGCCTACAATATTTCATGGCGATTAGATCAATGGTGTCATTAATCTAATCGCCATGAAGTGTTAAGTTATTGGAAGTTACAGTCTAACAAAACAAATATACATAATGATATATATTTGTATTAAAATATACAAAAGCCGACTTGTTTCTGTAGATTCGGAGACATCTTGATCACATCAGCCTTTCACTGTCGACTTCATGACATTGGCCTATTAGAAGACTACACTCTTTTGAGTTTAGTGGTGTGCATTAGAATGCACACCACTGTACTCAGTCGGCGGTTCTCTGAATCCAGTTTTTACTTGCCGTTGCTGGTCGTCACTCCAACTATAATATTAAGTGCAGATATCATCATCATTTCAGCTGTAGGACGTCCACTGCTGGACATAGCCCCCCCCCCCCCCCCCTCCATCGATCTCCAATCTCCGTTTTTAGGCAAATTTCCGAGCTACGCTCTAATGTTCCGCTATTGGCTTTCCTCTTAGTGTATCTTCCTTGGTATACACCTATTTGTTTTTCCTCATAATATTTTTTTTTTCGTCAAAACAGTTTCTGCTATGAAATAAATTGTGTATGAAAACTTTAGGTGCTGATGGAGATAAAATAGATCTGTCACAGCAAAGAGGACGGGATGCAGCTGCTGAATTAAGAAAAAAGAGGCAGCAAATACTTGACAAACAGAAAAAGGTGTTGGACCGAAAACTACAGGCAAGGTGAGAGACTGAAACAAAAGAAAACTAAATCAAATAATACTAGTTTGTTTATTTCTAATTTAATTCATGTTTAATTAAACAGCATAATTTTTATTACTTATACTTATAACTTTTATGTGCCGGCAATTTCAGCCACCTCACCTAAGGAAACTATAATTTTCAGGATAGTAAGTTGCCGCAGTGGGAACCCAGATTATAAGGAAACTTCACACCTAATTTAGGGTTCCGTACCCATAGGGTAAAAACGGGACCCTATTACTAAGCCTATGCTGTCTGTCTGTCCGTCCTACGTCCTAATGGCTGTATCTTTCGAACCGTCATAGACAGCCAGTTGAAATTTTCACAGAATATGTAATGATACGGCGGATTATCTAAGAAATATTGAAAAAGTCAAAACGAAAGGTGTGTCATACAAAAAATTATTTTTTTATTTGCTCTAGTGCAAAAACGGTGGTACCTACATAAAACCGTCAAACTTGGCATAATTATAGTAAACACAAAAGTATAACACCAAATATTAAATAATGGCCAAGTGCGAGTCGGTAACAAATTTCTGTTTATTACCAAGTTAAGCAACATATTTGGTTACTTGGTTCAGCTACAGCCTTATTATTTCTTTCACCGAATCGAAATTCCATATTTTAATAATTTTGAAGTCGGTTTTTTATATTTATAATTATTGTATTTTGTAGTAGTACGGAACCCTCAGTGCGCGAGCCCTCCTCGCACTAGGCCGGTTTATTTTTTCTAATTCTGTTTAGCCAAATACGGAATTATGAGAATACACACTATTTGCAATTAAAGCTTAGGGATACACGGAACGGGGTTCTTGTAGTTATCATGTTGAACAATAAACTTTAAAATCAGCTGTCCCAAAGAATAAAAGTGACATTCACACTCAATGAAATGTAAGCGAATGGTAGGTACAAATAAAATAAAAAACAGGTTTTTTTACAGCGGACTAGGCATGTGTTTCACCACAGCCTCACCTGGTGGGAAACGATGATGTGTTCGAAGATGTAGCATGCTTGCCTAGAAAATACATATTTACTTTTTTCGTAAACAACCCCAGTTTTTTTAGTTCCCTCATTTTTCAATGGCCGCCATATAATAGACTTTTACGAATACCTACTCCTACTGGTACCATTTCACTGTTTCACTATTGAGGCTGCAGGGCGACTACGGTAAGGCCGAAGGTCAAGATTTATATCTGCGAGACTGAATGCCGAGCTTTATAACTGTGAGGCCAAAGGCCTTGCCATGGTGTTTATCATACCAATCGATTAATATAAAATGAGGATCAAATCCAATTTTTTATTAATTTATTTTACCTAAACTAATATCTCTACAATATAGTAATATACTATACTTACTATACTACATAGTATAAATTAAAGTCGCTCACCGCGTCTGTCTGTCTGTATGCCTGTATGGCCGCTAACTCCTCCTAAACCACGCAACGGATTTTGATGCGGTTTTCACCATCTGTTAGATACATTTTCACGGAAGGTTTACAACTAGCGACCCGCCCCGGCTTCGCACGTAAATTACACCCGTGCAAAGCCGGGCGGGCGGGTCGCTAGTATATAATCTATACTAATATTATAAAGAGGAAAGATTTCATTGTATGTTTGTTTGCATTGAATAGGCTCCGAAACTATTGAACCGATTTGAAAAATTCTTTCACTGTTGGGAAGCTACACTATCCCCGGGTGACATAGGCTACATATCTATACCCATGCGAAGCCGGGGCGGCCTACTAGTATATAATAATATTATAAAGAAGAAAGATTTGATTATTTGTTTGCATTGAATAGGCTCCGAAACTACAGAACCGATGTGAAAATTTATTTCACTGTTGGGAAGCTACACTATCCCTGGTTGACATAGGCTATATATCTATACCCGTGCGAAGCCAGGGCGGCCTATTGGTATCTTATAAAAGTAACATTACAGGTTTAACCAATATGTTAAATTTATGACTTAAGTACTATAATATAAACTAATAACTAACTTATTATTATTTATATACTAACATTCCTATTACCTACTAACTTTGCTTATATAAATACAACAAAAATAACTTAGCAAATAATATCTTTTAAGACAATAATTAATAATAATTACAAATTATGACCTTCAGGCTTTATTTTACAAGGATGTTACTTCCTCACAATATTCAAGGCAGTTTTTTTGTACCTTCAGCCTTCAGTCTGCAAATATGGGTGCGACACTCCAAGCATGTCATTGAGATGGCTCTGTGGTAACGCGAGCCTAATGGCCTAGCTTTGAATATTGTTTATCAACAAAATAACTGCTGTGCTGTGTTTCTAAGGTTTTTGCAACTTCATAACCCGTTTCTTCCTCATATATCCACTACAGTGAAGAAAACGGTACCAATGCAATTTAATAAAGTTTTGAAATATCATACAAATTTTAAAAATGCTCTTTTTATTAATTTTCTTCCAACTCAACTAAAGTTGTTGACCCAGCCACGCCACAGCGCTCCACGCAAAATTAAATTTTATAATTTTTGTGGTGAATGGTGACACATTAAACAGCATGGCTAAGAAACCTAGTTCTGACCAGTCACTTTGTCTGATTTCAGGGAAGTGGCCAATGAAATCAGCAGAGAGAAAACTGGTACCACTGTAAACAAACTGCCAAAATCCTCCAGCACAGGCATAGAAGAACCTCAAAGCAAGTCCAGTGTTGCAGACTATAATAATGCAGGCAATATAAAAAAAGACAGTGATGTAGCAAGAAGTGATATGGCAACACAATGGGATCTTGATGAGATGCCTAATGAATGGGAGCCCAATATACCAACACTATTATTGCCTAAAGATGATAATAGTGTCAAGGAATCTAATAATAACAATGTTGATAGCAAATCTGACAAGTGCAAAAGGCTTGATTTGTTTGCCGTCAGTGAGGAGATGCCATCTAGTTTGCGTGGTGGCCTCACAAACCAGGAGGAAAGAGTCCCCGTCAAATCTTCATTGACACTAGTCTCTGAGTATTTACAAAACAGGGATCTTCGTTTACGAGAGACTGACACGACGCGCACTAGTAAAAAGATGGAAGATTTCCAAAGTCTAAAACAGACCATCATTCGTACAAGAAGTTCTAAAGAAGGTACTGTAAATGCCTGTCGTGTGCATGATGGAGAAATGGTTCCAGTGCCGTCGTGGCAGGCCGAGCACAGTAACTGTGAATTTTGTCCCCGCAATATTAAACTGCACAAGAACTATGACAAATGCTTAGAACCAATTACTATGATGCAGTTAAATACACACTCTAGTTCTTATAGACCAAGGTCAAAAAATTTAAATATGCCCAAAACAACGAGTAGTTCTCTAAAATCTGCACATTACAATATGCATAATACAACGTTCGGTACTTTAAAGCCTGTCCATCCAGATGTGCTCCCCAGTCCAGTTTTACGAGGGACTAGTCCATTTAGAAGAGCTAAAGTTTCTTCAGGAAGTCGTAAGCAATATACTATAATAGTAAGGCTTCTCACTATGGAATATCAGTCATCATTATCTACAGCCTTATCCCACAGCTGTGTATAAGCCATCTTGCTATGTCTTGTCCTGGAAAGTTAACCATTATCGTTGACCTGTCTTACTCCAATTGCATCAACATTTAATTCAGAAATTAATCTATCAGTTTTCATTTCATATCAGCCAATTACTAACATAAACTATTCACATGTATGTATTAGCTGTTTAATTCATGAATAAATGTAGTTTTTCTAAATGTTTTAGCATTAAAATATGGCTAAGCTTTCAGTGAGCGTGATCGTAAATCTATACCTAATTTAAAACTTAACAGTTTCAGCTAAAGGAGACACGATTGAGAAACAATTTAAGTCTAGTAAATGTGCTGAAAACAATGCAATCCCAAAGAAGAGTTTAGTGACTATGTATAACCACATTACTAGGGAAAGCCGAGATTTTCCCTACAGTGAGAGGCTGGTCATCCGGAACTCCCAAGATGCTGACGATGCCTACTCGCAGGCCATGAAGGAAAGTTCGGAAAGCCACTTCGAAGACAAGGATCATCACAAGAAAGTGCAAGAAATTAGAAGCAAAGTTGCTATGACGAAGCAGAATGTGGAAAAAGAATACAGGGACACAATTTCGTTTCTTAATGCGCTGCCGAAGGACAAAGGAAATAAACCTATTGTATGTCATTTTAGAATACTTGTTCTATATCTATAGTTTTTGATGTCATCTATAAACATTTTTACTACATTTCTAGAAAGCTGCCTACATGGACGAGCAGCGTCAACAACTGCAAAAAGATATACGCCAACAAAAACTTCAGCAAGAATACAGAAAAATTGAGAAAGAATGTAACAAACATAGTTGCAAAGTAAGTAACTATCAGTGACTGCAGTAAACTGTATGATTTTTACTGTAACAACATTGTGTAAGAAGTTTTAAACTGTCATGTTTTTACAGAAAAAATCCCGATCAAAATCTCGATCTCCAGTGAAAGGTAACAGTGATGCATTTGAAAGTACTGACATGCAATATTCCTGGATGCCGGTCCCAGAAAGCGACGGGAATCTTGCCATTCACACCATACCCACTACTCTGCGAGAAGGGAAAAGCAACACTGTCAAGTTTAGCAAAGTGGACAGCTATCACGAGTACAGATCTCGACATAAGCATACTCCTCCCACTAAAGAAACCACAGAGAAACCGAGACATGTTAATGCTGTTGATGCTTTTGAACTTCAAAACTCGAGTGATACAGACTCTATGTCATCAGCCAGTTCCGTTCAAAGTGTTAGACTGGTAAAGAAAGATATAACTGCAGACAACAAAGAATTATCTGATGCAGAGAGAATCATCATTTACAAGATTTTAGACACGAAAGCCGATGAACGGAAAAAAACTACAAAGTTGATGAAAAACATAGCTAAGTCTCTGACGCGGATTGAGCAGAAGACAAAGACTGATAGTGAACAGAAGAAAAATGATGATAAAAAATCTAGTAGTAATAATAATGCAGAAAATATAGTATCTTTTGAACAACTTGATGAGGGTGAGTAACAAAGCATTTAAGCTAGAAGCAAATAATAGTTTTAGAGTCTGGTATGCTCGAGATTGTATCTGATCGATATCCTCACTCCCTTGATATTTATATATTCATTTATGTATATTCACTTAACATAGATCATTTTGATTGGGCATGAAATTGACAGATATAATTTGTATAAACACAATCTCAACCACACCAAAATTACCGCATTGTACTATTTCGTAAAGATGATTGAAAACTATAATATTATTTTTTTAGGTGTCTACAAAACCGTAAATCAAGATGGGTGAGTTTTCTCTTTTATTTGGCTTTTTTCCTCTCCCCACTCACATTTTTTCCTCCCCTGCTTCTAATAATCTCTCCTTTCCTTCCTTCAGGCTTACCTATAATGTTATGAGTTGTTACAAAACTAACATAGAAATGTGGCGAGGCACAACAGACATTAAACCTTGGTGGTAATTAACTTGTGCCCATTATCACTTTACTATAGATAATTATATCTGGTGCTTGTAAACGAGTAATCATTTTACGGAAATGACATGCCTAACACTTGTGCACTCATTTCATGCAACACTGTTGGGTACCACATGTTTCAAACTGCTAGACATGACATGATCAACAATTTTGGGCACCCCATGCTTTACATGCTTATGTTTAACTATTGTCCGATAATTTCCATGCAATCTATAAATATTAGTATTCTTTTGTTTCTATTTTTAATTGCCCAGAGATTAGAATTTTTAGTTGTACATAGTTCCATTTCCTAAAAATGATTGGTTGTTTAGGTGGTTTTGTACCGTAGAGTAGACTTTGTACGTTCATTTATTTTACAGTAAGGCTGAATTAGATAAATATACTTATACTCATGTCATCATCAGCCAGAAGACGTCCACTGCTGAACATAGGCCTCACCCTTTAACATCTACACTGAACGACAGCCTGCCTTTTGCATCCACTACTATAGACTTATACTCATGCAATTAGTTTTCACTAAAACTACTTATGTACTTTAAACATGTACAGATTTTCTGATTCTAATTCAAAGTAAAAATCAGGATAAAGAACGTAGTAGAGAAGAATTCACATATTTCGAAATTAGTGTATTTAAAATGACCTTGTTATTATGTGGCTGTTATAGGGACAACATTGCATCAATGTACTTCCACGATCAGGAGGCACAAGTGACGGAAGGAAAGAATGATTCCAAACATTCTACAAGCTGCAAGAAACATTCCAAACAGCCTCCCAAGGGTAAACACTTATTTTATACCAATTTAGATGCGAGTAAAAGTTAATCTCAGATAGTGGTATATACAATTGCTCCTAATACACTTTTAGAATTAAATGTCATGGCAAGTCACAGTAAAATGTATATATTTTTTAAACTAAATGACTGAAGTAATATACGACTCTCCTCAACTATTTCTATTGACAGCAACTTTAGAACAAGGGTCTATCTATGTTAATAACTCTAATGTGCTTATGTACAGGGGTTTAACTTTTATGATTTGTATTTGCAGTGGCTCCTCTTCAACAGTGGGATGGTGATGAGATTCAAGAAAGGTAAGATATTTTCTTCTCCATGCAGAACTAAACCTGTAATAAACATAATCACAATACCACAAAATACATATAAGTACAAGTACAGAAGATTCACTCAGCAAAATCATTTAAATAAGTAGCGACTCTTGCTACTACACAATTCAAGTACAATTCAAGACGTGCGAGTGCTAACTAACTACCTACAGTTATATTAACTTAGAAGTTGCCTCTCTGTCTATCGCGTTATCTCTATCTATCGCACGGCAACGGGCGCGGTAGGTCCGATAAGTTGTAACTTCATACCTAAAGTACGGAGTGCGCCAGGCCTGACATCACCTTCATCATCAGCCAGAAGACGTCCACTGCTGAACATAGGCATCCCCTTTTAACCTCTACACTAAACGACAGTCTGCCATCTGCATCCACTGCATGCCCGTGACTCTCACAATGTTGTCGACCCATCTAGCTAGTGGGATGCCTACCTACGCTGCTTCTTCCGGTTCGTGGTCTCCACTCAAGAACATTTCCCATCGGTTATCGGTTCTTCGAGCGATGTGGCATGCCCATTGCCACTTCAACCTGCAAATTTTAAGTGCGCCAGGCCTGACATCACACTTATATTATAAGTGCGAAAATTTGGGTGAGACTTGAGAGTGATGTATGTTTGTTTCTTCATCACGCTGAAACGCCTAACTTCGACTCAATTTTTCGATTTGATTCCTTCAAACCTTGTCATAATGCCCCCTCCCCCCCCCCAAATGAAATCCTGGATCTGCCCCTGAACGGCTGTACGGCTTTGGATGAAATTTGGAATGGAAACAGCTACCCTGGACTAACCCATGCTATGCACTACTTTTTATCCCAAAAAATTTACGGTTCCTGAGTGGCCGTGCGGTAGCATGTGCGCTTTACAATCTGACGGCACCCGATATATTTAGTACCCAAATAAATTATGTGCAGTTTCGATGCCATCGCTTAAAAGTGGTCAAGGAAAACATCGGGAGGAAACGGGTATGTCAGTAAGCCTCGGTTCAAATAGCTATGACATTCACCAACATGCACTGGGGCAGCATGGTCAGATTAGGGCCCATCCTGGTTACAATCAGGGTGTCTTCAAATCACGAGTGAATCGGTTTCTTCTATGCAAGCGTGCTCCAACGTAGATCGCATCATTGCTTAACATCAGGCGTGATGGTGGTCAAACGCAAGCCTATTTTTTAAGGCCTGTGTCCCAGCAGTGGGAACACGATAGGCTGATAATGAATATAGCCGGTGTAACATTTGCAAAATTTTTCATATTTTTACACAGATCGCGCAGCCCGCGTATTGCAGGATGCAATTATAACTGCAAGTCTGTTCCACCAAAAGGTAAAAGCTCGCCTGTCGGCCAACCATCCATCACTACGTCCACCACTTCGTTTCTTACCGCAGTCAATGACAAAGCAAGCAACGCTACGTCTGATGATGGCTTCATCAAGCTCGTCGACGAGGTTGGTCAAGAAACCGGCAAGTTCTATATAGGCGCTTCGGGATTACTCAAAAACGATGCCTACGAAGTTGTCATACAACTCAGAAAGAAAGGCGACGAAAAGGACTTTAAATCCGAAGATAAAAAAGACGAAGGTCTGGGTGTCGATAAAGTAACCGTCGTAAGTTCGACTCAGACTTCCCTGAGAGATATTTACGAAGGAAGCGAAGAAAATAAAACGGAGACAGTCGCCGCGGCATCCGTTATAAGAGAACCTCAAGTAAGCAAGATACCAGAAAATGAATGTTATTCCTATCGATCTGAAGCTCATACCGATCGAGGTTCGCGACAAACGATGTCTAGTGGTATTTTTCCGCAGTCAACTGACAATATCGCACTATCGCAATCCAAAGTTTCTGAGAAAGGCGTATCAACTGTTGTTGAAGATATAAATGCACAAAATGTTCTCGAATCACAGCCAGCTCCTGCCCCTCGGCCAGCCACGTCGACCTACACGCAGACGACTATCAGCTCTCCGAGCCACCGGCCTGTGTTGTTGCACATGAGCTCGTCTACTTCCACTGCTTACATGAGCCCTCCAGAAATGATCTTACCGAAATTCATGAGGGCCGGCTATCAAATCTCAGATGAAGACAGGTATACAAGAAATTATGACATGCAAGAAATCATCACTGAACAGCATGAATATTCCGAGGAGCATAATTGTGATTGCCGAAAATGCATGCACGCTAGAAGACTAACGCTGACTAAACATGTTCACCCGCCGAGACACAGGTGTAAATCTGCACGTAATCCAAAAACACCACCGAACTCTGCCCGGGGAAGTGTTCGTTCTGAAGTCTTAGAGCACATTTACTTCAATAAAGATTGTGAGAATATCTCGTCACACATAAATGTGAATGCGGAAGAAAAGTTAAAATGCGTTAGTCATAAATGCGCTAGCCATACACTTAAACACGATTCGCTTAGTCACAAAAGATCGCGACATTCTGCGCCTTCTAATTTTTCGTCGCGGAATCTCGTCATGCGCGTACCTTCAAGCAGTTCTTCATCAAAAAAGGGACAAATGACACATAAACGAAGTAAAACGAGTTTGAAGCCAGTCATAAAAAATTACGTCGATAGACTTCTGGAGTTGAATAAGGAGAGTTTGAAGACTGTCCAAATTGTCGATCAAGATTGTAGCTCGGTCACCACTCCCGGCAGCTCGGTCGTCAACATTCCTAACAACATCGATAAACACAAACCTAATTTAGAAAACAAACTATCCTTAGCGAGAATTCGCGATATTCTAAAACAAAAAATTATGGATGAAAATAAGAAGAAATATCACAAAACTGTACACAATAACCATAATCACAATTCCCAAGTGTGTTATAGAGTACAAAGCAGTAAAAATATCAAGCTCTCTAAATTGCCCCGGAAAAAGACTGCACATAAGGTGAAATCATTGAATATTTCAAAGAAAATGCCTAAATTACAAACATCATATGATTCACAAACAACCCACCATAAGCCAGTATACTCTTCGTCTACCAAAGAAGGATGTTTAAAAAAACAATTGTCATCGGCCTCTAAGAAGTGTAAAATCCGTAGCAAAAGTTCACCTACTCCTAGATTACCACCAAACTCCGAAACTACAGATAGAAGCGAAAATTCAGACTTACCCCATACGAAATTCAAGATTCCCAAGTTCAAATCTAAGTTCGCTAAATGTAATTCTAAACCTGAAAATCTAAATAAGCAAAAGACAGAAGATCTTCAAATAAGTGGATCGTCAAACCAAGCTATGACCACCACCTCCAATGATTCTGATAGAGATCCACCTTCATTGAAGCATAATAATATGGAGGTTCCAATGAGTATATCGACCCAAACAAGTATCAATGTTGACAGTGAAGTGAACTACATGAAATTAGCTGAAGATAAACTACAAAATATGGAGAAAATTGCTGATCTGACAGAAAAATGTACTAAAAGGTTGTCCAATCTTGCTAAAGTTCTAGAAGAAGTTCGAAAAAATAAAACGTTAGTGTACAGTCAGATTTCTACATCAGACGCGACATCTGACTCAGACCAAAAATCCGACAAGAATTTAAATAACATTCCACCACCGCCGGAACCATCCAATGATATCAGCAAAAAAACAGAGCCAAGTTCTGATCTTAATAATAAAGAGAATTCCAAAGAGGATGACAATAATTTGAACTCTACTGACTATATACCATTCCTTAGTAACATTCCAAAACCAGTAGCATTCAAAAGTCTTAACTCTGATTTGGGTATTAATTCGAGTTCGAGCTCATCAAGAAAATCGAACTCTTCTTCACCTGTTCACGAAAATGTGGATCAATCTAATAAACATAGAGGGAAACCGCCTCCAGCGCTTTCTCGAATGCATTTGAAGCATGGACAAGACCTTGTGGTTCCACATGAACTCTCGACTGTTGTTGAAGTCGATTCCCCTATGAGTATAAAAGTATATAAGTCTTCTCGCAACGAGACCAAGTCAGATGCACCTGAAACATCTAATAATCGCAGCAATAGAGTAAGCAAAGATCATTACCATAGTCCACTAGCTGAATTAAAGATGGGAGATGCAAACAACCCTGACTTGCTTGATACTAATGAGGTGTCCAGCGAACAACATGAGAAGTCCGCAGTCAAGTGGTCCAATAATGTTAACTCTAAAGTAAAAATGATAGACATAGAGCAATTTAACGAAATTATGTTAAAACCTTTCTTCAGTCTTCAAGAATATGCTAAGCAATGTAACCTTGGATCTTTAGATGACGGTTCTAATATTGACGAAATTTTAAAAGATGATCAAATCAATGACGAATTGTGCTCTTTACATTCAGAAACCAGTCTACCAGATGTTATTTCGGAATTACTCAAAAGAAATATAATCAATGAGCCGTTTAAGTTTGATTCGGGGTCAAATGCTAATTCAACCACTGTTTCTTCTGAATCTACTATGTCAGTACTAGCGCTATCTAGAGCGAGGCAAGGAACAAATAAATGCAGCATGTTTAAAAATAAAGATAATATCGGCGAAACATCGGACACTATGAGCATTTCATCAAATCCAGATTTAGAAAATGCTTTCAGAAAACTTGGCATGGGATGGGCTTCATCTACATTGAAAAAGACAAAGGAACGCTTAGCTTTGTCTTCTTCTTCCAACACGTCTAGCTCCAGTCTATCGCAATTTAGAGTAAAAGGTTTCAATCAAGACATTCCAGAACCTGTGACAGATACAGTATCATCAGTTCTGAGCCTCCCCAAGAAGCTACAACAGCGTAATGCGACGGACGCATCTAAAAATGCCGAGCAACAAACATCGAAGACGAATGCCATGACGGTAAAAGAGTTCCTGACCAACGAACTAGCTAAGAAAATTACTTTTAATAACAAATCTAAGAATAACACTGCAGAGGAGTATGCTTCACTGTACGAGACGAAAATGCCAGAAGAAATGAAGCATTCTTCTTTAATGGTTCGTGAAGAAAACCATTCTATTGACAGCAGCCTGCACAGCGCCAACCGGGCACGTACTTCAACTCCCGTGCAGCTTTACAAGTCCACGACGTACCACTCGAGTTCCAGCTCCAACATGTCCAATGGCCTGTTCAGCAACGCCGACGATCTATCTTCAGTAAAAGTGACCTCTAACTCTATGAAACATTCCACATCTGATAAAGATGATCTGATCATTCCTAATTTTAGTTTACGAATGAAGAAGGATTCGTCAGATTGTAGTAAAAGTGATTGATGCAGGCATTTTTTTATATTTTTATTGTAACGAATTTTATGGTTTTTATTTAAAAGGGTATTTTATTGTAATGGTTAGATAAAGTGATAGTGGTCTATTTTTGGTTCCTATATATTTTGAATAAATCAAATGTGGTAAAATGTTTAGAACTTGCTTTTAATTTAAAACATTTAATGTTAGGTTCACCATCATGCACTGGGACAGCATGGTTGATTACGGTACGGCCCATCCTCTCTCTCTAAGAGCAGGCCTGCATCTCAGAAGTGGGGTCAGGCTGAATTGATGATGATGAACGTTATAATGTAACAGACGCTCGAACGCGGCTGACCAACCGCCGTCTGACCAGTGGGAGAGAAAGAGAGGGAAATATGATATTCTCACTCTTTCTCTCCCGTTGGTAGGTTGGTTGGTATAGGCGGTCCGTCAACCAAATCCATACGTGTGTTAACACTATTAGACGCATTCTCTTAACGGCGAGTGTAGTGCAAGTTTGTAAAACTTCAGATCTTTTGAAGAACTTCACAGCTATGGGCAAAAACAAAAAAATACCACTCAATTTTTCATTCAAAGATTCAAACTTTGTTGTGGTTTCATTTCAAAATATATAAATATTTTAATTGCACAGTTTATTCAAACGTAATTTTGGCCTAACTTTACATAGTATAAAATAAAGTCGCTTTCCTCGTCTGTCTGTCTGTATAACCGCTAACTCCTCCTAAACCACGCAACGGATTTTGATGTTGTTTTCACCATCAGCATCAGCTAAGTAGATAATTTTTCACGGAAGCTTTATATAACAAAAATAATATACGATACAATAAAACTTAAATCAGTGTCAAGCTAGTAAATTATAGAAGGCCAAGATCAAGGTAAGTTTGTAAATTTTCCATATTCTAAGAATCCCAGTAAATGTTTAATAAATGTTTCATTTTTATTATCAGGGAATAATGTGTAGGCCAACCTACCAACAGCTGGAGGCTCTTGCTGATTTCCTGATGGAAGATCGTGATATCGGCATCAAATGAAAGGGTTTGCTGAGAGACTCCTTGCTACCCATAGTTCTTGGACCAGGCGAGCACGAGCTTCAACTCCCCTCCTCAGCTCAGCAGAGGCAGACTAGCGCTGCTATAGCGCGCCATTCTTCTCATGTTTCGCCTTTCCCTTAGGTCTACTATATGAGCATTGTCCAAAATACGATACTTGAGCACCAAACGTGCCATTTTTTTCTTTGTTAATCACTAGTAACAACAAACTCGAACGCAAAAAAGTCTTGAAAACTGTGTAGTTTCTACCGCAAACTCTATTCCAATTCAATCTGTCAACGTCAAAATCGCGTCAAGAGTACCGAAAAAGAGGGTAGCGTCGAGTTGAGTCGATTTTATTTAGTTCCATAAAATTCCACCATTATCGGTTCCAATCGTGCGCTAGTTTAGAATTCAAGAGTACCAAATGGCATGTTTTCAATCCCAATCCCAAATTACGATTGAAATCGAGTGTCAAGGGTAAGCCCACTGGATTCAAGAGTAAGCCCACTGTGTGATTTCAGTAACTGAAAATTTTGGACTAAAAAAGTCATGTTACCACAAGCTATGTGATGCGTTTTCTTTCTGGCTTCCAGGATCATAGGAGTATTTTTTTTTTAGATCTGTGTGGTGGATTACAAAGAGAAGTAAATAGAACGGAAATGAGAAGGAAAATCTGTTACCAGGCATTATGAGTGAACCTTGATTGATCATTCTTATTTAGATCAACCAAAGATCTTGTATACACCCTAAAGAGATCAACGCGTCGAACTCCACATCACAGTTGCCAACTGATTTCGAATGACTGTTTTTTTTAAATGGGTGCAACTGGCTACAATAAATTTCTTACAAAATTTCTTGACAGCCGTTCTAATTAAACAAAAAAAATATTTCCGTTTCTGTGAGGTGGATAGTCCCCGTGGAACAACTACTTTACACAATTAGTTGTGTCACGGGGACTATTTTTTTGAAGTATGTTCCTATAGCTGTGTAAAGTAGTTGGTCCACGGGGACTACCTCCTTGTAGAGTACTGGAGCCTTACGGCCAACGGCTAACTCGGTATCAAACTAACGTTAAATCCGCTCAGTTGGAAAATCACGCGAACGTGAACCTTAACGCGCCCAGATACGGTTTGCGGTCGCGTGATTTTCCAACTAAGCGGATTTAACGTAAGACTGATACCAAGATAGCCATTAGCCATAAGGCCCCTGGGCATAATACGTGAAAAAAAAACACGAAAAGCCTGCTACTGAATTTTATTCAATTAATCAGGATGTAGATCGTTTGATGTACCTATTACAATTTTTTTTCTAGAAACACTAGTGCTTAATATTTATTTAGGAGTTTTGGACTCATTCTTAGACTTCAGTTAGAAAATTAGAGATTTTCCTTAAAATTTGTTTTTACTTTGTATGTTACGATAAGTTAGTCATGCCATGCATGTCGGGAAATATAATACAAATTACATTTAACACCCACAACAATAATAATTATAAGTTGTTTTACAAATGGCAGCAGTTCATTATTTAAAATTAGGTAATAATGCTATCATATATATATGTTCAAATACTTAGCAAATTAAACACTAATATTATATTTACAACTTCAACAAGTTAACAGAACATGAATAAATTAATACCGGCTAAAATCACAGAACAAAAAGTTCCTAAACTAAATAAAATTCTGGGAATAAGTACAATGTTTGAGAAATTGTCTTAAGATATTTATTTTTGAGATTACTTTATCAGATTGTTAGGTCTGTATTACAGACATATAGGATTTGATTACATAAAAATAAAATGACTACTTTTAGTAATATGAAATCGAATTACATAGTAATTATGACTACATGAACAGGTACAGATACTAGCAAATGTCTGGAAAAATTGCCTTGACTCTATTAATAGGTATTTGATTTTTAAAACACTGTAAACTATCACGGTTGTTCACTTAAGTTATATGATTATTTACGGGATATTTACTGTGGTAAAATTGTGGAGTGAGCTTCCGATATTTCGGTGCAGTTACATGCACCATGTTTACGGGGAGACCACAACCACAACCCACACCCACAACCTTCAACCTTTCTTCTTGTGTTCATTCCACAACCTTACCACGGTAAATATCCTGTAAATAATCATATAACTTTGATTTTTAGTTCAGGTGGCAACAACACAAGTTACACAAACAAAGGGACGGAAGGGAGGAGGGAGTTACAGAAACAAAGGGATTTTGACTGCATGAGTTTGCATGATTGGTTTCAGTGTACATATGCTAACTTTTCCCCCTCTATGCTACTTTTCGCTTCAGACATTTGCCGGTCACTATACCTACATAACTTCAAAACAGTAAAAATGGTTCCCAGATCAATTTTCTAATAATTTGAAGCTAGATATCAATTAAATTATTCTTTTTTATCATCCTTCAATATATGGGTTTTCACCATAGAGTATGCAATGCCTATTGTGAGGGCTGAGATGACGGTGCCCTGCGCTGCCACTCGAAGCTGCATCAGGTAGACACTGGTACTCATTTTACCCTTTGATTTGAATTTGTAGACTCCGAATCCGCATACACCAACTAACCCAATTAAACCTGGAAACAGAATTAATTATACTGGAATCATCTAGGTATGTGTGCATTACCACAAATAGGGCTGTGCCTGGGCACCCCTGGCACAGCCCTATTTGTGGGCGCAGAAATGACCAAACCAGGATCAAATGTAGTTTTCAAGGGCATAGTTACAGAAGCTTGCTCCGAGTTAATAATAGGCTAGTTACGGCGCTGTATGTGTGCGTCCACACTGCAAGCCTAGCACAGTTGCGACGACGGGCGCGAAATACCAAACGGATGAAACCGCGATTTGCGTCCATAGTGTAGTGCCTTTAGGTATGTTACCTATGGACTCAAAAACGGCTGGACCGATTTTGAGGGGACTTCACTGGCAAATAGCTTATGTTATAAGAAGTAATACACGAGGGTGAAACCGCCGTGCACAGCTACTACTTAATATTTAAAAAAAACTAACTGTGTGTCAGTTTCTTATCATTCAGAACAGAAAACCAGTCGGGCTAACATGCGCGCCGCGACAAAATTTTGTCGACTCTTTTTATCGTGCCAAAGCTTGAGTCGTATACGAAACCGTAGGCGCCTTGTCGCGTTCTCGCTCTACAAAGTGACGACAAGATTTTGTCGCGGTGCGCATGTTAGAAATGCTGATGACATTTGGCAGTGTGCACATGAAGAAGGCACATAGGAAATGTTAATTTAAAAAAATACACGATATGACAAAACCGCAATCGCGGCTCGTTTTTACAAGAGATATTATGAAATATATACCTACCTGTATAACCTCTCCTTTAAGAATAATAGTATTTTATGTATGATACTAAGAGGTTAGACAAGGTACTACTTTTATTATAGTAGGTAGGTACTAGGCATGTACCTACCAATAATCATAAACGGGGAATCCTTTGACTTTCTGGCAAGTTTGTCTCCTTGAGACTCATCTTTGTATTCGAATATTGGGTTTGATTTAGACATCGTTTTAAATTCCTGAAAAATAAAAGTAATAAATATTTCTTGGTTAGTTAGCACAACAAACATTATTAATTTAAATAATATGCTATAATACGCACCACACTAGTAAGTGGTATCTATGTTAAAATATAGGAGTTGGTTGGAATATTGCACACCGTAAAAAGTTTCGAGTTATTGGGCACAACAATTACAAAATATTTGCGGAAATTTTCTGGCATGACTTTACAAGGTGATACGCAAGGACATGAAACGACTCAAATTATATAATTACATTTACAGACACTACTACCTATAGTTTACCTTTAAACTGAATCCTCTGGGGAAATTATATAATTTTTTATTTAAAAAATTGCATCACATTTGTCAATCTTGGACTCTTTACTCACAGGAAGGAAATCAAGGAAATACTCGGAAACAAAGAGTACTATTATACTTTTTTTTTTCATTATTATTCGCCCATCTGGCAGGCTAAAGTCTTTAAGGCCATACCGCCTGTTCATCTGTTTTGTATAGTCTTAATAGCGTCAAACAAGTCAGAGTCAAGCTAAGTAAGTCACGGTCAAGTCAAACTCATGCCCCTGTAAAGTGGTGGGGACTTTACAAGAGGTTCCTATGGAGTTTTGGAAACAACACGAAAAGACACGTTTCTCCTCGTTATATCACTTGCCCACACTCGAGCACGTTTACGAGCACTTAATGAATAATAATTCACCATTTAATACACATTAACACTCGAAAATACACAAGTTTAGAAAAATAATAGCACAAGCCGACATGTTTTTTCAGCGTAGGCGCCAAAACTCGTACCTTTATTTTATACTGAAAAATATATTTTTATTTTTTTGTTACAATATTCATGACCATGGATTCAATGTCCTTTAGTCGTAATATTAAACAGTTTGCCTAGTATTAATAGCGTCAAACAAGTCAGAGTCAAGCTAAGTAAGTCACGTTCAAGTTAAACTCATGCCCCTGTAAAGTGGTGGCGACTTTACAAGAGGTTCCTATGGAGTTTTGGAAACAACACGAAATGACACGTTTCACCTCGTTAAATCACTTGCCCACACTCGACCACGTTTACGAGCACTTACTGAATTTAGTTCAATCAAACATCACACCTAACTCACGTTACGTTGCTGGACTCTTGCTTATTGTGCTTGCTTGAGTAAAATTCCATGTTCACCACAGATGTAGTAGATCTGTGATGTTCACCAATGACAGTTTCAAAAGTTACATCAATGATGTTCACTCATTGATGTAAGTAAAAAAACTGTGAAAAAAACTGTAATTGTGTTCACTATTTTTTTTTTTAATTTATGACTTTTGTGTCTCTTTGATAGGCAGTTTGATTGTCGCAAGTATTTAGTCTTGTGATTACTTGTACTGAATTAGTCTACATTACACGATGCTCTAAGCAAGTTAACTCAGTGTCTTTAAATCGCATCTGTGTAGCCACGAACGAAAAGAAAGTGGAATATTCAATCGAGTCTTGTTCGATCGTAAACTCATCTGTGACTAATGTCATGGTAACTAGTTTCTGTTAGAAGCACAGATCAGTGTATATCTGTGGTTAATAACTAAACTCATACGACTTGTATATGGCAACGTTATTCGGCTCAATCTGTCATTGTTCTAATTTAATGCGGCTTTTGCACTATAGGCCGTGTGATCAAATGTTTGATGCCTTGCCTGACTAAGCTTTAGCTTGAGTACCGTGTGTGTCTCTCAATAGAGGAGAGTGAGACACACAGTCCAAGGCGCGATGATTTGACAGCTTAGCTTGCCTCGCGTTGCACCGTCGTCGTTGTCGCATCATGGTGGCTGACGTCACACCTTGGCCATGTTTGCCCCAAGATTGTTTTCCGCCATTTATTATTCTGTTAAACTGTCCGATACTCTGGCAATATTAGATTTCAAGCTTAGTCTGTCTCTAAATTTAAAAACATCATTCGTCTAAACTTGTGTTACGCCATTCATTTCTATTCGTATAATTATATGCTCCGACAGCTGGACCCTTAATCACCAACTACAAACACGCTCGTAACGCGCGCGGCCCAACGTAGCGTAACGCGGCTCTATTCCCAAGGAAAAAGAGGCCAAACTTAACGCGCCGCGTTACGTGCGTGTTTTAGTTAGTGAATACGGGCCCTGCAATATTATCATTTTCAAAAGTTCAACAAATTATTTTATTTTTCTTTCTTTAATGTTAGCTAACAGGTCGAGTCAACAGAGTACTTTTATATACGGGTCGAGTCTTCCGTTTAAAAACTTAGCGAAGTGATCAGAATTCGTGGTTTGTAATGTTATTGCAGCTGTCAGAGCAAATATATATTTGGACCGAGTTTTAATAATTAATGTGATAAATAACTGGAAAAAAATGTATTCTCAATATATTGTACAAAATTATATACAAAATAAATTATGCTAAGTGCCTCGTGAGAAACGTCATTTATTTTAAATATATTGTACTTAATATACCTAAAACATGTTCCTAATTTTCTTAACTCTTAAAATAAGCAATTCAAAAAGGGCATCTTAATAAATTATGAAGTCTTACTAACGTTCTTAGATCCTAATTTCTTATTGTGAAGGTAGTTCTAAGTATATTCCATAAAATTCTCGGGTCTAGCCCGGATATTTGTTAGGCATTGGTAGAGCCGAAACAAACACCAAGGCCCTGTTGAATACAAAATACAATTACTATGGAATGTGTATGAAATGGAATATCAAACTATTGTACAGCCAAGTACAGCGTAGGATTAACGGCCTGTTATCCGAGTCGCGTAGGCAAGAAAACGCATCCTCAGCCCCCACCAAGTTAGAGCGACGATGTATTTTGCCGCGCACGAGACAGGAGGCCCGCGGGCGCAGTGCAACGACAAAAACGAACATAGCTCCGACCTCGATGACGCCTGGCGCAGAACATAAAAGGTACTCTTTGCGCAGAACTGAGCGTGGCGCGCGCAAATTCTCGCGACCTTTTTACTAAAAAACTAAACTATTCACTATCAAAAATCTATCCAATGCAATTTTTTTCGAATAGTATTGCCTTTCTGTACATGCAATTTCCAGGTTGTTACGAGCTTTCATTAGAGCATAAAACGAAAAAAAAACAACTAAATAGACTTTGTTTGTTTCTTTTTTGTTCGAGGAAATTTTATTCTATCAAATTTTGAACCATTAGATAAACTCTAACACAGATGTATCTGTGACATGTATTTTTTCCAGGTCAAATATTGTAATTTAACTGAATAAAATTGATTTAAAACCGATAAATTTGGTAAAACAGGCCGTTAAAAAAAAGCTGGGCTATTCAGGTGAACTATTTGTGGATGGGATAACAGATCTCTAAGATGAGAAGCGGCACCTATCTTATCCTTATCCCCTTAAGTATATATATTATTATCATCATCCAGTTTGATGCACCATTTGATCTAGCACCATTTTGTTACTTCCACACGGTAATCTTCAGTAATCTTTGTACTATTTGCCAAAAAATATCCGTTATTTTTATTATGAATACCATGGCATTTTTTAATATTTATATCTTTGGAAATTGTCGTCTTGACGTCACAAAATGGCGCTAGACCGATACTATTATTATTTTAATAGCATTGTATGTTTTTTCTTTTCAATCGTCAACTCAAAGCCAAAATGAGGATTTTGATATCAATGAGGTTTTACCAATAGTGACGTCATACTCATTAAAAAAGCACTAAAAACATGTAGATATATTACTAAAGCTACCTACTTAGGACCCATAGAACTTTACAGCTTTTTGCAGTCATTCCAGCATAAGTTATTGCACTTTCTAAACATACAACATGGAATTTATATTATTTTTCATACTCCGAAATCGCGCATCGTACTTTTGCGTCATTGCAGGTCAGTCTTAGTTCACTCTTGCTAATTAGCTTGTATTCGTATCGCCACACAGACCTCGGTAAAACGTATCTAACTCAGTTTATTGATTATTTTCTTCAAAAAAACTTTTCCATATAAAAATTACAGTCGGCAACAATAGGCAACAAACTATTTTGTATTGGGCACCAACATAAACAAATGACTTGCACAGTTTCCAATGTTATGTTTACAGAAAACAAAAGAGTCAAGCTCCCGGTTGAAACGCTAGTATTTTGCAAAAAAATTAATATCAAAAATATTAAAGAAATATATATATATATTTAAAACACTTGATTTCTATCAAAATAGCTATGAATAAAATCGACGAACTTCAGCCAAAATAACTTCATAAGTAGATTCATCAATGATAATAAACTGTTTTGCGCGTCTACTGAAGTAGTAAATGTCACCAGTGTAAATGTCAAACCACAAAGCATGAATGTGAAGATCATGTTTTTCTAGCCGTTTCTTTAACATTCCGTATGATGCAACATTTTGAAGTTGTTGAAGAGTATTCACCTGAAAAGTTAAATGATTATTTCTGTATGCATGGTATTTTCGAAAAATACTATACAAGGCTTGGCGGCAACGGAGCATTTAATTTTGTGGTTTCATGTATGCTGGCCTCAGCTTTGCCTAGGCCCATATTTTTGCCCATAAATGCTCCTGTTGCTTGTCCCTGCAGTAATGTACTATTACTACGATATTGTAACACACTCATAAATGCATTATTCCGTACATAAAGACTGAAATTCGTACTTATATCTACTTTAGTTCTTCACGGAAAATGTCAACGCACTAATCTGCGAACATTTTTATCAGCCACTTTTTGAGGGGGATGATAAGCCCATAAACAGAAAAATGTACAACAACCTATAATGTGCAAAATCAATATTCCACTTGATAATGCAAAAGTCATAATTTGCTTGTGCAAGATGTAAGCCACGTTGGTCGTAGGGGAGGAGGTATCGTATGGTGCTTGTGATTGGAGACACAAAAGTCATTAATTCAATTCGCGCCTGGGATTGGCCCGCTCGAAAAAGTATAAGCTGAAAAAGTGTAACTTTGGCTTACGGCGGGGTAAAGGATGAGCAGTCGAGTGGCTAAATCGTCAATGTGCACAATAATCTTGCTCATGAAGATATCATCATCATCATCAATTCAGCCAAAAAATATATAGGTATAGTGTAACTACACAATGTTGTGTGTATGGCGTTCACACACCATTATGATGTTATTAGAAGTTATTTTTATGACTATATAGTCAGCTTTATGACTATATACTCGCTTATATAGTTTGAAATTAAAATCATTCTCTGCTAGTATATTCACTGTTCACAGTAGTTTTTTTGTCACTTGACCATAAATAATGTAGATAGATACCTATTCATGTAAAGTATAATATTAACTTAAAATTTCAACAAGTATAGTAACTAAAACTATCTACATTTTACGTGTAATATATAATACTAACCTGGGATAACTTATCTTCTATGCAAAATTTGTTCTCTGGGTCAATGTATGCAACAAATTTTCTTTGAGGTGTTTCTCCAGTAAAAAGCATAGGTTTTTTAAAATCGTTATTCATGTCAAGAAATTTATTTAAGCTTGTTTGACCATGTGTACAAAGCCAAGATTTTAGTGGTGATATTCTTCTTTGTTCCTAAAACACAAATGTTATCATTATCATTATAATTCTATATCTATGCTCCAAGAATTACACAAACAAAAACATTTGAATATTTAATACTTACTACACTGGACTCTTCTTTACTCTTTAGTTTATACAAAAGATTCATTGCTTTGCAATCGCTGTGTCCGCAAACAATAATATGTCTTATATCATTTATAATGCAGCCAAGCTCTAGCGCAGCCGGTTCACAACTTGTCATTTCATCAACAAAATATTGTGAATGTGGTATCACGTTACCAGCATTTCTTACTGCGAACATTAGGAGTCCATAAGTATTATAGTTTATAGCAGTGTATGCAGGGGCCTTACGGACAACTGCTATTACAGGCACCTAATCCGCTTAGTTGGAAAATCACGCGATCGCAAACCTTATCGCGCCCAGATACGGATTGCGGTCGCGTGATTTTCCAACTGAGTGGATTAGGTGCCTGTAATAGCAGTTGTCCGTTAGGCCCCAGTAATATTAAACGGTTAGATATAAATGGAAGTTAAACAAACCTACGAACATATCTCCAACACTGGTTTCTGTAAATCTTGTTGGAATCATTCGGCTGTCCATACAAGTATAGAACACGGCTTTTGGCTATGACAAAAGTAAATAATTAATAGACAGACATAATAATGCTTTTCTAAAAAAAAAAATGTTATTATAATTTATGAATATATAGCTAAGCCCCGCGGTTTCACCCGCGTGGACTATTTCTTAACATCAGTTATGTGCCAATGAAAATCCCGTCAAATCAGTCCAGCCGTTATGGACAATGAGATTGGTTTTGAAGTGCATATGGAACAAACATACATAAACACTTCGCCTTATATAATTTATTTTCTTTCTTTCTTTATATTATATTATTTTAAGATATAAGAAGAAGAAAATTATGGAAAAGTTCCCATAATGGCAGTGTAGCCGAAATCGAAAATAATCTTGAACATTTCGTACAATTATTTTATTTAGCTGGTGTACAATGAAATACATTTTTATTTCAATTCTACCTTCATTTTACAATCATTACATTACATTTTATTACATTACCGTCAAGTTAGGTTGTATTGTACTGATTGATGGTGTAAAACTTGTGTTAGAATGTCCAGTTAGGGTTACCAGCTGATCACACTCTTGATCTACTACACAACAAGTAACCATAATCATTTTGTATTTCAGATGTCACCTATCTGTGTCAGTTGTGTCACTGTCAATGTCATTATGTCAATTGTCAGCCAAGACAGCCAAACAAACATCGCATTTCGCTAAAATTGAAATAATTAATTAAGAATGAAGTAATCAACCGAATTGAAGCGAACGAAATACTTTATAGCAAAACTTTCTAGCTGTAGGTTTTGTTGCAGTTTGAAACTGTATTTAATTTTTCCGTGCTATTGAAAAATTGCAAAAGAACGTATGGTAAGTCTTACCGTTGGATTGTCTTTAACTTCTTGAAATTGTTTCACCATGCTTGCGCGATCCAGAACCCGGTATCTCATTATTCCTCTGAGAATCTTCTCCATGATGTGTGTTTACTTACACTGCCATCAGAAAGCACGTAAGTAAGCGGTCGGGCACGCTGTGCTCGAGTTTGACATTACTGACCTTCAATAGCAAGCTTATCGTGGCGCGGAGCCGCGTTTTACTTATTCTTGGTCAAATTGTAGGTCAATGTACATGTTTGTATGCTCAGCGTTGAATATTACCTACGCCTCTAACTCTTTATCTCTAATAGTATTTAATTAGATATTTTTTATCCATCTGATAAGATAACTGATGCTACTTCTGATATTAGTATTCTTTATGATTAATATTTTTTATACTATGGTTAAATAGTAGGTACAATGCTTACTCTACTGTAATTATACTGGTAAGTTGTCTACATTACAATACATAACACTGTTTCCATTAATTTGCTGTCTCATTTTTCCTGCTTACACACTTGCTGCAATAAAATTATAAAAAGCTGAATAAAAACATTTGTTTTTAATATTTCTGTGTCTGCTCTGCTACAATTTTACAGTCTAAAACGTAGTGAAAGTGATCTGATTTTGTGGATTTCATACAGCTTATTACAATTTTATTGCAACTGTCAGAGCAAATATACAAATGGAAATAGTGTAGTCAAGTTACTGTGAAATTATGGTTGGCCAAGCTTAAGAATTTAAACTCTGTTGGTTTTCTTGGCTCTGGCTACAATAGATTGTAAGAAACTGTAGATTCTGATTACTTTTGCTAGGTTTTTAACGTAGGATTGTATGATATACTACAGTGTTCCCCCCCACTTAGTTTTTACAATGTTATTTTCAGCTGTCAGACCTACCTTACTCATATATTTGCCTTATAAATAATTTCCAGATGGATGCTGACAGTATTATTGGTGATGGAACTAGTAACAAAGAGTCATCTCCATATGACCTGCCGGAGAACCACCGTTTCTTGGAACCTGTTAAAGCAATCAAGAACATCACTGATATGGCCCTCTGGGAAAAATCTGAAGCTTATGTGGAGTACACAGGATTTATAGCCACTCTCAACGAGGCTATTAAAGCCAAGCCCCTTTCAGTTGATTGCAAAATTTCAGACAACATCATGAAACTTATGAACATTCTTGACATTATTGACAAAATGACAGATGAGTTTCCACCTATTGAACAACCCCAAAGGTTTGGCAATGTTGCTTTCAAAGACTGGCTCTCCAAACTCAATCATAGCTCCACTCTTCTCCTCCAAGAAGCCTTACATCTCAAACTGCACCTCGCTATACCTGAAATCAAAGTCTACTTAGAGGAAAGCTTTGGAAATGGCACTAGAATCGATTATGGAACTGGTCATGAGATGGCATTTATCATGTTTCTTTGCTGCCTCTATAAAATAGGCTTCCTCCAGGAAGAGGACAATGTTGCCACAGTGTTTCTGGTATTCAATAAGTATTTGAACATAGCAAGAAGATTGCAGAAAACATACAGGATGGAGCCTGCGGGGAGTCATGGAGTGTGGAGCTTAGATGACTATCAGTTTGTGCCATTCATTTGGGGCAGCTCTCAGCTCATTGACCAGCCAAAGATATACCCACCAGCTAAGTTTTTAGAAGATGACTTAATAGACAAGTATTGCAATGAGTATATATTTCTATCCTGTATTAAATACATAAAGGAGGTGAAGAAAGGTCCCTTTGCGGAACACTCTAATCAGCTGTGGAGTATCAGCGCTGTGGGCTCTTGGACTAAAATAAATCAAGGGCTCATAAAGATGTACAAGAAGGAAGTACTGGCCAAGTTCCCGGTGATTCAACATGTCATGTTTGGTTCTCTTCTTCCTATCAGAAGATTTCCCATAAACCATTAACTGGTATCATATACCCATTTTATTTGTATAACTCCTATGACCTTACTCTTTGTAACAAATGGAATCAGTATTAGATCTTCAGTAATTTCATTTACAACTAATTTGAATTGTAATAAAATTGATTGTGATATTAGTAGATAATACATAAAGTTGTAAGAATGAAATGTGACTCTTAATCTCGTAATATTTTGCCTTACTTGTTTTGATCTCTATTTCACTTAGTTTGTATTGCTAATTTTGAGTTTTTATCATTGCTTTTTTTCATAATTTTATACCTTAATACCTACTAATTAATACCTTTAATTGTATAGTTGGACTAGTTCCTTCAAATTATTACATAATTTACTTACACTATATACTAACTTAATTATTATTGATTATGTAAGCACCTCTACTTGAATTTTATGATTAGTCCTGAGAATTACTTAATAGTTTTAAATAAAATCCTTTTATAAATTCACAGAGTAGTTTTATTTAATTAAAAATAATTTGGTGTTATCTTACATATTATAAATGTAATTTTATTAATAAATAAATGCCGAACATCGTAGACCCTATTCTGCTGCGGTTGAGATAACCTCGGCCATTGTCTCTCTTGTTAGAAATGTCAAGAGTATGAGAGTGACAGAGATAATTTCGAGCGCGCCAGAAGGCCAGGGGCCCATGGTCTACCAAACAAGACAAAAATAACACATCAGTCAGTCCTCTAAAGACATAGACACACGTACAGTTACAACTAGTATCAAAAATAGATAACCATGTTCTTAACCTTGTAATATTGCTTTGGCTTCTAATAAAAAATCTGGCAATGTATTAGGGAATTAAAATAACTAGGTCAACGAATACTTCTTTTTTGAACTATGGTCCCTAAGTACATTCAGATTCAAAATTGCTTCTGGAATGGTTCAGTCTTGCTTCAAAAATCTTAACGCTTTTATTGTTTCTGTTCTTTTGTTTTTCATGGGGTCTGAGGGAAATTTTTTAGTAATACCAAATTATCCACTAGAATTCAGTAAGATAATATTGTAATGACTGTGTTACGCAATAACACATCTTTCATGTTATGTTACTACACTGGACGAATTTTTCAAGGATAATTTGGATGTCTCTTATAGACCATTCCATTCTTTCTGTTGCCATACATAATCATACAGGGTCATAATTATGTACTACATGTAAAGATGTACTAAAACATGTTATTTAAGATCTGCATGCATATAGGTACATATTAAGTATGTCGCAATAACATATTGAGGACCATTACTTCTATTTTGACTCTAACTACGGATTACGCGGGTGGGATGGTGAGCGTAGCAGCCGCAACAAGATTAGATTGAAATGCGATCAAAATAACTAAAATAGGTCATTGAGTCATTTTACTAAGTAAAGCTATTGAAAGATTGAAAATAAAACAACAATTTCATAGCCTACTCGTTAGTTACATTAGCGGCCAGACACAATATCGAATTTGATAAGTACATAAAAATATCGAATTTGAACAATACAAGCGCTTTACGAGTTTTACCGACAAAAGCACATTAACAAGAATAGCATAGGTATTCTTACAATCTCTACCTAGGTATAGCTACATCGCGGCTGCGTTCCTATCAGTGCTCGTTAGTTTTGGTAACGACGTTGGTTATAGGTGCGTTGTCTGGTTTCTTGTTCACGTAGTTGTTGTAGAGCGTGTAAGCCATGCCGGCGGTGAGGGCTCCGACGGCGGCGCCCTGCGCGATCACTCTGAACTGCATCAGGAACACGCTGGTGCTCATGGTGCCTCGCCTCTTGTACGCGTACGCGCCATACGCTACGGCTGCCAAGCATCCGCCAATACCTAAAGAAAAGAGGAATTAGGTGTTGGGCTAGTTGAAGCATAAGGCTACTCTTGCACTGAGATGGTAGTGATGTCTATGTCTACGACTTCATTAATTAGCTAACATTAACCTATGCATTAACGTAGGTATAAGTAGGTATATACCTAATGAAGGTAGTTTGAAATTATACTAATAAGGAATTATTCACGTAAGATTAATGAGATGAAGCTATTACATTTGCCTAAATTCAGAGCCTACATTTACGAAGGACTACAAAAAGGATTAAGAGTTATGGCAGTTAGATCCTCAATCCTAAATGGCTTCCTTACTTCCTGTCCTTCCTTTTCCTTTTACTCTGAATTCAGGCAAATGTAGATAACAGCCTCAATTAGTTAGTAAGTTAGTCCGACTATTTTTATTTCCTCAAAAGAATTTACAAATTCACGTATTGAGAAAACACAGTATATAGGTATAGGTAAGTATTATAGCGCCATTAAGTGGATTACTCCTTATATCATCAGCTATGTGCCAGTGAAATTCCCGACAAAATCGGTTCAACCGTTTGGGTTTGGGAGGTGCCAAATACAGACACACCTACATACTTTAGTGTCGATTTTTAGCCTGATTTGATTTTGCTGTGTGTCTACTTCCATGGTTAGCTTAAAATCATAAAAATCATAGGTATATCATTGTGTCATATCAAAATTGAATATTTTATCTAGGAACCCCCAAAGACCGAAACACGATTAAGGACATTTCGCTCGATAGAAAAATAAAATAAAGTAACACTGATTTCTACTGATTAGAGCTTTTCTTCCTGTTTTTTTTTTTTAATTCATTCTAATACTTATTAAATTATGTCTACGACATCTTAATATACAGATTTCATAATTATGAAGGGAACCGTAAACTTACATTTTACATTACAGCTATACTTTTCGAAAAATATGAGAAAAACCTCAAAAACAGAAGTAGCGAAACGCACGACTGTGTAGGACCTATATGCGCCGTGATTTTGCTCCGCTAAATACAATAAATCAAGCCTTATGGTCCTCTGTAGTAATAAGCGTTGCATAAAAGTGGGAAAGTGAAAGTGGGTGGCACAAAAGTCTTTTTGCGTCGGGGATAAAATGTTATTCTTTAAAATATAAATCTTGTCAAAGATTATATACCTTGTTTAATTCAGTCATCAGTACCCTTAGTACAAGTTTTGATAGTATTCGAAAACTTTTTTTGTTTACGTATTGTTCCAAACATTGCTGGGCTGAAAGATATTCGAAAACTTTTTTCGTATTAGAGTGAAGCAATCTATACCGCCGATTACTACCGATTTTAGTTCCACCGCGTTTCCGCTGGAGGCGCTTTACTAAAATGTATGGAACAATACGTAAACTGAAAAAGGTTTCCAAAACTATCAAATCTGGGACTAAGGCCTCTGTGTCCAACACCGTATAGCGCTTACCGCGGCGTTGTGCGAGTCGATCAAAAGTTTGGATTAAATTTCTCTTACCAATAACCATGAAAGGATCTTCCTTGGACTTGCGCGATAGTCTCTCGGACTGAGATTCCTCGTGGTAGTCAAATACGGGCTTTTCCTGTGCCATTTTGAATTCTGAAATTAAAATGTGTTCTACGATTAGTGATAGTAGTAGAAATTGGGAATGTCCTGATTTTTTTTACTTGCTTCAACCCGGAAGTACCTACGTGTACCTAGATATGCTGCCGGAAATGTGTAGGTCGAATATCGGGGCTGCGCATTGCTTTGCTCACTACAATAGGTAGGTACATATACCTACTCATCTATTAGTATTTTGATTCGAACGCCACCCAATCTAAATAACACGGTTGTGTACCTAGTTAGGTACCTGCCTACCTATTCTTATTAAACTTGTAGCAAGTTACGCGGAAAGCCAATATTTTTCGCGATATTAGAGTTAGTCTCATAGTAAAAGTTGTTTATAATGACGGGTAGGTACCGCCTATGGACCCCCTTCGGCGTAACCCTGAATAATATGTTGGTACCCAAATTTATTGTAAAAAACACGAAAGAGCATTTGTAATTGCCTAAATTGTTGTGGCCAGGTGGAGTGACGACCTGCGTAAAACGTCGGGTAAAAACTAGATGCAAGGAACTGCCGACCGAGCTTAGTGGCGTGCATTGGGAGAGAGGCCTATGTCCAGCAGTGGACAGTTAGAGGCTGATGATGATGATGAAATTAATAATCAGGCGAAACCAATTCTTATCAATTAACAACTCCAATAATGCAGACGTGTTAAATGATAAGAATTGTCTGCGTTATAATGAATTGAAAACGTCCCATCAACGTTGTAGGCCTTTTCCACTCTTTACCCAGACTCCACAGGTATACTATAACCATTGTTGTAACTAAAAACATCAACAACAGTTACATAACTATAAGTACACGGCGCTATAGCATGGATTTTCCATGGAAACGTTAATAAAAATCGTGACGTAACACACCTTTAGAGTCAAGGACGCACCGAAAATGTATCACTTATCAACACGACAACATGCGCCGGACAGTTCTACTGAAATAACTATCTACTTATTGTTCCTGATTATCTTCATCGGTGATAATATCCACTACAGCACTGTCACTTGCTGATGATGTCACACAACTGGAGAACGCTACACGACTGGACACTAATAACACGGTGCTTTATACACGAACTGCGATAAACTACCGAGAATGCACTTGACATTCACCTAGCAGCTACTATTTTACGCAGGCGTGTTTCTTATGTACACTTCACGTGGTTTGACGTATAAAATCAAACAAACAGTACGTACCTTTAAGGAAAATCGACGAAATCTAGTTGGGGTTTCCTACGCTTGGTTAGCTCGGCAGGCTGCGCTTGTACTGATGAGGTAAATGTGGCGCAACTCGCCGCTCGACGATTTCTTTGCGATCGGCACTAGTTTTGTTTTCTATAGCTCAGCTGCAGACGGCGTGTACATGGTTTTGCGCGCGATTATTTCGTCACGCGCAGTTAATTATTTTGTTGCTGTTTTAAAATAGTAGCTTGTACGTGTAGAGAACAAATATTACTAGCTACTCGTGTATAGATATGACAATGACCAGATTACGTCTACACATTCAATAAGGTATTTGATTAACCGACTTCAATATAAGAGGTTTTTTTTAATATTTGTTACCTCAGAACTCCGGCATTTAGGTATGTACCTATTTTTTGATCGAAGTATGTACCGATCAGTTTTTTTTTATTTTTGAAATGATTATCAAATATTTATATTTCAACTAGTTTATTTTTCTGTATACTTCTGTAATTTAATATTTTGTTAAAATACCGTTTTATTGATCCTTAAATAAATTAAAAAAGGGTGTCCTTTCAGATTGTTTCCATAGAAATTTCCTTAAAATCGGTACAGTAGTTGGCTTTTAAATCAAAATAACTGGAAAATTCGGTTTTTTTCATCCAACATCCAAGCAACCGAAATTGCGTATTTTACATAATGTGAAGTTGGTTTTTATTGATAATTACTACGAAACCGTCTCAAATTGTCTGTAATATTATAATAAAGCAATCTCGCTCCATTTTTACGAAGCCACATGACTTTGGTGACGTCACAAGCAAGCAATAAAGTTCTGTCGCCGTACCTGTGACGACGTCATAAGGACATTCGACCTAAATAAAACGTTTGCAGTCAAGCCATTTGATTAACAAGTTTTTTTACCTGAAATTCAGGACGTTATTTTGTAGTTATTGGTATTTTTTTTGATAATACTCTTGATGGATTACACTATTAGGTATGTTTTTTTTAATACAGTCAAAAACCCTATTTAATTATGCCGAGTATTGCCGAGGGTCACATATCAACCGTTATCATTTTGGTAGCATAGACAAGATAAAAACGATTTCCTGTCAATAGTATCAATATGAAATGTTTGATCTACGACTTACCAAGACCCTTCGTAAATATCAATGTTACATGATAACAATGGGTTGAGCGAGCTACTCATAGCGAACTGTTGTTTGTACATTGGTATCTAATACAATCAACATATTATACAAACTGGCCTATTCATTCTATAGTATGTATAATAATAAGATTCCCTTGGATACTTCTTCATTTGTTCCTACCTATACAGGCTTGAGCATATAGACTGTACTAATCCGAAAGGAGGTCATTGTACTCATCATTATGAACAGCTTTTACTTTGGGACGAACCCTGAAATCGCGAAATAAATATCAGCTGTTCCATAGAAAAAGGTCATTGGCACTCGAAAAAAATTATCATCATCATCAGCCAGAAGACGTCCACTGCGGAACATAGGCCTCCCCCTTTAACCTCCACACTGAACGGCAGCCTGCCTTTTGCATCCACTGGATGCCAGCGACTCGCACAATGTCGTCGGTCCATCTAGTGGGAGGCCTACCTACGCTGCGTCTTCCGGTTCGTGGTCTCCATTCAAGAACCTTTCTTCCCCATCGGAAATTGTATAATTATGGAACAGCTGTTTTTTCCCCGCGATTTCAGTGTTGGTCCCATAGTAAAAGTTGTTTAAAATAATGAGTACAATGACCTCCTTTCGGCTTAGTACAGTCTATATGGGTAACCCTGTTAATAGAGTATAATGCTGCTATTAATTTCTTATTCAAAATAAAATCATAGCTTTATGAAACATAAATTATATATTTCGAGTAATAAAAATATGTAGGTACTATTGTCTTTGTGATATTAAATATCTAATTTATAAAAGATTACAATATAAATACAGTCAAGATAAATATCGTTTTGTACTACTGACTTGAGGGGCTACCAGAATCTCAAAAATATTCTTATAATAATGTTACATTGAGCTATGTCTCGCTCACTCGGCTAATGAGAGAGCAAGACAAAAATAATGTAATATTATTATAAGGATGTTTTTGAGGTTATGGAAGCCAACCTGGGGGCGTATCACTATCTCAAAAGTATTATTACATGGATCTTGTCTCATTATTTTGGCTTATGAGACAGCAAGACAAAATTTTGTTTGAGATTAAAATAAGCATGTTTTTCAGGTTGTAGCACACCCCCTGTATTATCAAATATTTAATTTTATAATAATAATAAAAAACAAGTACATAACGTCAGTGGCACGCAATAGGATTTATGGACAAATGTGGGCTGAGGCCAACATATTTGAATCCATAAATGCTAACTTGCCGCCGTATAGTACTTTTCTGAAACAGATTAAAAATATGCATAAAGTAAAATTTTCGTAAAAGAGGTTTTTTCAAAATATGAACCAATTAAATACCATGTTTCAGAAAATTTTAATTAAAAAACCCACGAGTGATTCGGAAAAGAGCTCATTACTTTTAAACCGCTGGACAGATTCTGATTCTAACATAGCTAAGAACTGCCGCAATGAAATGTGCTTTTAATTTGGTCCAGCAGTTTTGGTACGCACACATTATGACTGGCCGCAGCGGGCCGGGTCGCACCGCAAAAATAGCTTTCATACATTTTATATAGAAACCCGCCCCTCTATAATGTGCGATACTTCATACTCTTGACACATTACCTTCCCCGTTCCGTCTTGTGTAATGTATAATGTAATAGGGAGAATTTTGTATAGATTAACGATATTATCAATGACTTTAAAATATTCAATTGAATTTGTAGGTAAACAAGAAGACATTGTTTTTTTTTGTGTTGTTCTTCACTTTAGATATCCACTTTAGGAGTTTATTTTACTTTCTGAGGCAGACAGGAAAGCGACCGTAGCTTAGTGGTTACAACGCTCGGGGCGGTTATCCGGATTGCGCAGGTTCGAATCTTGTCGGTCGTAATTTTTTAAAATTATCTATAACATATAATAAGGTATTTTTTTGGAAAATGTTTCTCAAGTGCATCAAGTATTTTTGTAAGACATTACAATGGCGTTTATAGGGCTTATGTGTTAAGTTACTAGTTACGAATGAAAAATATATTTTTAAAACAAAACAATTGTTTTACTATGAAATAAAAAGTTTCGGAGCATAATAATTATCCTAAAGCGAAATTTAAAAATACATAACACCAAAGGAGCTTATGCTATTGATACAGTGTTAACTAACACAAAGAGAGTACCTATACATTATTTTGCGATGCTTATGTTAAAGAAAACAAATATTAGTCGCCGCAACAGTGATTTCAATTTAACAAGATATTGTCATTCCATCTCTTTTTTACAGGGGGTCTACTTTGGGCGCTTGGCCACAAAGCAGTTAACTTGCATTGTTGCTAGATGGACAGATAGAAAAAGCGGAAAATATGATGCAGCACGCTTGCCTAGAAGAAACCGATTCACTCGTGATTTGAAGACACCCAGATTGTAACTATCGGCGAACACCCATTCATGCAGCGCATTCCACAGACTAGCAGTTCGCACAATAAAAGTGGAATCCACGCGCTTCGTACGGGTTTTCGGAATATCAACCATAGAGCGGTGACGATTCTTCGTACTCTGTTTATACCATCTTCAGGCATGTTGTCATTTTCTGTGAACGAGAAATGGCGTCTTATTAAATTGTGAATCATTGCGGCGTCTATATGTAGATACTACTTGCAAGTAAATCACAGATAATATAGCTTACAAATAAAACATGTTCAGTTATTACAACTATATATTATTATAATTAAATTTCCAAAAAGTATTGAGCATCCTTTTGGATTAACAACATTATTTACTGGTAGCGGTAATAGTACATCATCCGCCTTTATAAATAAAGCTGCAGCTAGACGTTGACCTCCCAATGGCCATTTTGGCAGCAAAATCGTTTTCGTTCATTCTTTCGCCAGTGTTATGTTCTCGGGACCACTTGCCATAATGAACGAATGAACAAAAACTATTTTGGGACCAACACGTACAATATGAACAGCATAAAGAACTCCACACTGTCATGTCAATGCACCGAAGCCAAAAGTTTCGAGTGTTACCACTTAAGACACCATTGCCACTGTAAAGCTGCAAAGCAGCTCAAATCGGCCCCAACACAATAACGCTGGTTTTCCCATTGACGTAATTAGTCTTCTTTTCTCAAAGGTTTTTCCTCTCTCGCTGATCGTACACTGACAGATCAATATGTATTACCATGAAGCATTTCCGAGTAACGCTTACTGGTCGGTCGCCGCCTCGATTGGCGGTGATCAGCGCGACACTAAACGCGACACCAATTACTGAGCAGTCCGCCGACAATCGGCATGAGAGGAAAAACCAGTCTACGGGAGGGATGCACAACACTTCTTAGTTAACGTATAAAAAGGTGACGAATGATCATCACTAACACAATTTATAAACATGAACTACCTAACAAAATTTAAAATAACGTATGACGCTTACATGAACTTTTCCTGCTTTCATTTTACAAGAATTGAATAGGATAGCCTTTGTCCGTCAGCTCGCTTGATGACAAGCTATGATGCGGTCTACGATGGAGTACGCTTGCCAAGAATAAACAGATTCACTCGCGACTTAAGACACCCAGACTGTAACTATCTGGGAACAGGCAGTATATTCCACAGACTAGCAGTTCGCACTATAAAAGTGGAATCAAATCACTTCGTAAGTGTTTTAGGAATATGACGTGGTGTCGGATCTTCGAGCCTGCCCAGACCGTTTGATAGAAAAATGGGCAGGAGGGAATTAGATCATGCAGATCCGATGCACACTCTCCGAAATGTATCTGATAAAAAATCATCTATTCCATTTTCTATTTTGTAATGTGAAGGTAGGAAAATGTCACATAATGTGCTCTTTACAATAAACATATTCATGATATAACTCAATTAGAATAAGTTACTCAGTGCTGACAAAATTTCAAATGCCTGCTGACTCTCCCGCCATCGCCAGTGTAAGGTGTCAGCGGCTAAGGTTTAACAGCCCCAAGTATGTAATTATATATATTAAATTATTATGTATTTAATGATATATTTTTCTAACAATGCTTAGCATGCAAAACTCTAATTTAAATAAAAATTATACATACATACATTACCTACATAATAATAAAAAATCGGGCTAGAAACAATCTGATAATCCGTAGCTGTTTGAGTTTAACAAATTTAGAAAAAAGTTAAGTTTTTCAAAATATTTGATTGTTTACTTGCTTTAAGCAAAAATACATTTAATAAGGTATTTAACTAAATAAATATGTGAAATAAGAAAACTCTCGAAGATGTTAAAGCAAGTAACAATGTTCGTACTTCGTTTCCTTTTCCTAATTAGATAAAATTAAAATTAGAAAGTCTAGATACAAAAAGAAAACGACCGAGGTCAAGTTACGAAAAAAACAGATTCGTCTCTTGTTTTGGCAAGTTATGTGTGCTTTAGCACTATAAGATAACTCGTAGATTAAAAATCATTTAATGTACATTAAATTAACATCTATTTCAAGTTTTATTACAAAAATATGTGGTTGAAACAACTATCATAGCTAGATTAAGCATGTATGCAAAGTTACTACACTGAATGTTTACATGCATTATATGATTTAAAAAAAGGTTTTCATAACAGATTTTTCCTAAGAATTAATTTTTAATTTTAATTTTCTTATTTAATCTTAGCTTTTAATAGCCCATTCACACAACTAATCAGTAGCAAAGTTTCATCATTTCAGTAACATTTTCAAGCTGACCCAGAAGAGACTTGACAAGTTCAACATTTTTACGATCCACTCATGATGGAGCACTTTCTCAAGTTATCATTGGTTTAGAGTTGACAGAATTTCAAGTTCTTATTGGTCCGGACTTGACAAAAAAATCGCGAGCTGTCATTGGCTCAATGAATTCAAATCTTAAGTTACCATTGGTCCGGAATCAATGAGGACAGTTTTCCCAGCTATCATTGGTACTGGCTGGGGGCTGATGAGGAGACTTTCTCCAGTTTCTCGAAATGTTTCCTCGCGTTCCTGATGTTGATTAGTGTGGCCTCCGAGGGGATCTTGGGGTCTGACATCTCGACCATCACGTACGTGTTGCTCGTGAACCCGTCTATGAATGCCGCGAATACACTGTTGCGAACCTGCGGAATAGATGTACAGGTAAACAAGTATATAGTGACGTGTTGAGCGCCTATACTGAGGCATGAAGTGTGGACGTTGAATGATGATGTTGTATTGTGTTCGTTATCATTTCTTACTCAGTCATCATTGGTGCAGAAACACCTCTAGAATAAGATAACTGAGTAGTCATTTTATGTTCCTATTATTCATATATTATTATCAAATAACTTTACGTAAACACCGGTTTAAGTTGTCGACAAATACCTATGTTTGAATTTGAATTAACATGGTGATGCCTTTAAAAAAGTTCTAATAAATGAAAACCAAAAATCAAACCAGCTCGATTCACTTTGAACCAGTTCAAGGACTTCATCACAAATATCAGCTGTATATTGTGACATACAGTTTTACAAGTCAAACTGCATCATGTGACCTACTAGTCCAGGGTCGATAATTTTTAAAACCAAAAAAAATCATAATAGGATGAAACCCATTAGAAAAGGAGAGAAATATGATAAAAATGAAAGGAAAAATAATTTACGGGCGATCTGAGGTTGGGAAGGGGATGGGGGTGAGTTTTTAAGGGTAAAAAACGGATTTTCTCGATTTCCGGCAAAACTAAAAGTCCTATCGAAAAAAGTCAAATGGAAAAGTTGTAGATAATAAAAAGATCTAAAACTTTTGTATATACACTTTTTTCACATAACCTCAAAATTTATGTGAAAAATTCAAAAAACCAAGTTTTTGGTTTTTAATTTTTATCTTTTTTGAATTTTTCACATAAATTTTGAGGTTATGTGAAAAAAGTGTATATACAAAAGTTTTAGATCTTTTTATTATCTACAACTTTTCCATTTGACTTTTTTCGATAGGACTTTTAGTTTTGCCGGAAATCGAGAAAAACCGTTTTTTACCCTTAAAAACTCACCCCCATCCCCTTCCCAACCTCAGATCGCCCGTAAATTATTTTTCCTTTCATTTTTATCATATTTCCCTCCTTTTCTAATGGGTTTCATTCTATTAAATTTTTTTTTCACTTTTCATTATTTTTAAAGGCTTCTACCCTGGTCTATACGTGGAACTAATTATTAACGCAGCGTGGATTTGTCATTTTAGTAATTCTGCTGTACACAATATAGAGCTCATATTTCAATGCCGCAAGGACCCGGCGTGCGCGGTGTAATGTGAATAATATTTGATAACAAACCTCCATGCTCTGGAACTGTGCGGCGAGCTTGGAGCAAGATAGTTTAAACTGCTTCACGATGTTGGAGACCTTCTCGAAGCGATGTGCGTCGCGGTGCGGCCGACGCTGGCAGTGCGACACCACCAAGAACGTCGCGCGCTCAAATAGGAGCACCTATTGACACGATATTAGGTTAGGAAACGAGACCGTGGAGCATGTACTACTGCATTGCAAGGCCACAGAAGACATAATTAAGGTCGAGACTCCTTGAAGAAATTTAACAACAAGTCTCCAATGCCACAACACCTGGCAAAATAGGGATAGAACAGTTTAGTCAGCGACCCAAAAAAATTGCCGCCGGCCGTATTGAGAGAACAGACCGCACGATATTAAAAATATTGTTTTACCTACCCTCTCATGTGCGACGGACAACAACATTTATTTTATACAATTAAGTTATATTCACATGTAAGTGAAATTTATTTCTTTATGAGAATAATAAATATCTTTATCCACAATTTTATAGAATTAAACACTTCAACATAGAATAATTTTTTATATGATTCTTTAAATTTTAATTTTAATTTTGGCAACCAATTCGATAATTTATTACAATATTAAATATTCGGGAATATTCGGGGTATTTTTACACATATGGTCATCTGACCCCAAACTCAGCAAAGCTTGTGATATGGCTGCCAGAGACTGATATACATACATGGGAATCAAACTCACGCCCCAAAGCGCAGAAGGCAGGTTCACTACCAACTAGACCAACGGGCTATCTTATTATTGGGTATCGCATATTGTCACCAGAACTAAAGGTGTATGCAAAATCGATTAGGAGGAACTAGTTCTTATTCAGCTTGCAAGATTAGACCTGAATAAACTAACACAGATTGCAAGTTAAATAGAAGCATGTTATTACTGTTGCTTTAGCAGAAGCGACACCTCTCTGTACATTATGGAACCTGTAACGGTTTTAGCTGTGTACTATTATAATAGGCTATCGGACAACTGTTTGGTTTGTTAAAAATAACAGGTTTAGTGTAGTATATAAAAAAATTCATAAAACCATTGGAGAAATGATTTAAATCAGCTGATAAATTTTTGAGAATATCTTATTTTATAATTTCTTTCTTCATAATTTTTCTTTTATAATTTTCTTATTTATTTCAAAGAGTTTATATTTATTTGCTCAGATTAGGAAGAGATGCTTTGTCCCTTTCCCACGAAGTGAGTGTCAGTATTCATATTCATTTATTCCTCAAATTGGTACACCACTGTACACTTTTGAACGTCAGAACTAAATTAACACATTTTTGGAGACAATTATTATAACATTTGTTGGTCATATATCCACAAATCAACACTGACAATAATATAAGTCATAGGTTCAACATGGGTTCAATATGAGGTAGGTGCAACAATAACATAGTCAAGTCAGTATGGAGTTTACATGACGTACCCTCAAGTGCCGTCATCTGTAATTATAGTGCGGTCTCTGTACTTATATCTTCCTTAATGTTGAACACAAGACATTTTGATTATGTTTTCGGTGATCGGCTCTATTTATCCTGTTAACGCACCCCGGCTTCGCACGGGAGTACATCTTATTTTTTACACCTTGGGTTACATTATTGGAGTTTTAGTAACGATCCATTTAAAAAAAAAAAAAATATAGCCTATGTCATCCGGGGATAGTGTAGCTTCCCAACAGTGAAAGAATTTTTCAAATCGGTTCTGTAGTTTCGGAGCCTTTTCAATGCAAACAAACAAACAAACAATCAAATCTTTCCTCTTTATAATATTAGTATAGATAAAAAAACGATGAAACGATTTTAACGACTCACCTCATCTGCATCAACAATTGCGGCAAATTGTTTTAGGGACGATTCTAATGCTTTGACATTAGGTATTAGCTTGTAAACTATGCTCGACCAGGCCCTGAAAAATCATTAGGAAAATTATCATTATGTTTTTTAAACTAAACTACACATCTATAACCAAAATACAATAGCATTTATTTATTTAATAGGGTACATGATGGTACTAAGCCGAAAGGAGATCATGGTTATTCATCATTATAAAAATGTAACATCCGGAAATCGCAAAAATAAAATCTGCTGTTCCATACATTTTGATGACTGTAAATGACATTTTTCTATGGTATTCCATAGTTTTTTTAAATTGGTAATTTCAGTTTTCTTCCATAGTAAATTCTCCATATTGATGTACAAAAACCTCATACTTAGGCTTAGACCTCCACTCCGTGTAACTTGTTGTATACTCTCCCATGATGGTTACGAAGTTTTACTTATATACACTTAGGACTAAAATAAAATGAATGGACGGGCCCTAACCATTGAAATTGCTCAGTAAAAACGAGTCAAAACCGTTGGACATATACTTCAACACCTAATTATAAAAATGTACAGTATATTTGTTACAAAAAAATTGATCCCGGTTTTATTTGTGTATTTACACTTCGGGAAAGCATATGAATGCATGATTTTGTCAGATGTTTCGTTATCACGTAATAATAGACACGTGTTGCACTTCCTACGGCTAGAGACCGACTGAAACGAAATGAGAGCCGGCGCTCATTTTGTTATCTTCAAAATGCGCTTCTACTGGGCCTGTCCATAAATTTTTTTTTGGTCGAAGTTTATACAATATAATTTTGTTAGGACACAAAACACAATGGCAAATAGAAGATGAAAGAACTTTGGCTTACGGATGAGCAGTCAAGTGGTTATATCGTCATTGACACATCAGAACATTGTCTATACAGTAGCTAAAGTTCATTGGTACAAGTGCAAGGAATGTGTGCAAGTGCATCGGTATTGTGAAACAATCTATTTTGTTTCAAATGAAACAATTTTTTTTCCCCCTTATAGGGGATTTTGGCTTGGCGCAATTGGCTAAGTAGCATGTCCATTAATTACCGACTGAAAATGGCGGCAAAACCTCGACCACAGATTAAAATAACAAAAGAGGTTACATCTAAACTTATGTTAAAACTATTCACACAGAACTACATACAGACAGATACAACACAATCCATTAGTGAATTGTGCTATAATTTATTTGTGTAAAAATAAAACAATTGAATGTAGTAATGAAGGCAAAATTATTGTTTATCAACTTACTTATACAAAGTCTCGTCCCATATGCTAGTCCTAAAGCAGGTGCACTCAAGTGGCTTGGAGAGCCGCTTAAGGTCCTCTACCCGCGCCTTAAAGATATCCTCTCGTTGGTCTTCAGCTACCAAGTCCATTTTGTGCACCAGGCAGAATATTCGCGCTTCTGGTGAATTCTGAAAATTGTTACATGATTTTTAGGGTTCCAATATACAGGGTTACGCATATAGACTCGACTAAGCCGAAAGAAGATCATTGTACTCATCATTATAAACAACTTTTACTATGGGACCAACGCTGAAATCACGAAATGAACCAGGCAAGTGCGAGTCGGGCTCGCTCACTGAGGGTTCCGTGCCACCGCAATAACGAAATTGCTTGTTATAACTTGATAATGAACAGCAACTTGTCACCGACTCACACTCAGCCATTATTTATTACCATTTTTACATTAGAGCTAATACAAAAATACGTTTGTTGTCCCACCCCCCTATCGTTTTTACTTTTTGTTTTTTGTTATTATTTCTTATTCTTTTCTTATATTTATTATTAGTATATATTCTTATATTTATTATATTTATATTTCTTATAATATAACATTACATATTCTGTGAAAATTTCAACTGGCTATCTATTACAGTTCGAAAGATACAGTCATTTAAAAGTAGGATGGACGGACAGATAGACAGACATCGTAGGCTTAGTAATACGGTCCCGTTTTTACCCTTTAGGTATGGAACCCTAAGAAATAATTCTGCTGGTTACATTTTGTCGAGTGTCAATTATCTCTGTTTTCTATGGAACAGCTGATTTTTTCCTGCTATTTCATGGTTGGTCGCTTAGTAAAAGTTGTTCATAATGATGAGTACAATGACCTTCTTTTGGCTTAGTACAGTTTATATGCGTAACCCTGTATATTGGATTAACCAGTAGGCTATTTTTTATTTTGAAAAATGTTAGGTTTCTCCAGGATAGATAGATAGATAGATAGATAAACTCTTTATTGTTCACACCACAAATTTCATACACACGATAAAACAGCTTAAAAACTAGTGCAACAATCGGCGGCCTTATCGCTAAGAGCGATCTCTTCCAGGCAACCTTAGGATGGAGAGGATTCATACAGGAGGTAGAAGGCGGGGCGAGCAATATTGAATAATGTGATACTTAGTTATAATATAAACCGTACATTCTAATAACAATACATACTAATACATATACCTACTACTATATAGCTGGTTGAAATGCAGTGTAATTCCAAAATATTAATGTAACATCGATAAGTGCTACTCACTTGTAATATGGCCTCTAAGCATGACTGGTAGTAATGCATGTCTTTCTCCATTTCCCTACTCTCCACATCAAACACATAAATGAGCACTTCCACATTCCTGAAGATGTTATCTCTCTGTGATGCGAAGTAGTTTTCCATGAATGCTTCCTGACCTCCGCAGTCCCACAGGTTCAGGACTAGGTTGCCGAGGAACCGGACATGTGAGTGCTCTACGTCAACTGAAATTGGATGGACAATTTTGTAGTGAGATGAAGGTAAACCTTGAATTCCGCTTGGGCTTACATACGTCTAATTTATCATATAAACCAATTTTACACACTTTTATTATAATGTTGTTGTGTTCTTTATAAGTTGGAAATAAATTGCTCTCAAAAGAAACTTAAAACTTCACTAGAGCTACAAATTATGACAAAACGGTTAACACTACCTACTACCTCTAGTGAACTCTAGTAAACAACCAGCTGTAGTGAATCATTTCATCAAAATTCACGTGAAGATGCATTATAAACTATGCATTTTGTTATGTTTATTGGTCGAGACAAGCTTCTAACTAGTTTCGGAGTCATTAGAGTAGTGATAGGGGTGTGCTGTACCAACTCTAAGTTAGAATGCTAATTCAGGGTGAGATCTGCAATGGCTGTGCTTTGGTGGCTAAAGTAAAAAGTTTGTTATGCAAGCACATACAATCCAAACACATGCTTTGAGTTTTTTGTTTATTACTCAAAAATCGGGTGTTGACACGGGGTTGAGGTGAAGTGGGAGATGCCTCGTCAGACATTTTCACTGATATTAAATGAAAATTCGCCGATTACAATAATTCTAGAAGCTGTCATAAATTAATGTGCATAAACGCTATGCTCACAAACGAAATTTGTGATAGTACCGTCATTAAAAGGGAATTTTAAATGACTATGATGCTTATTATATTTTGATTTTATGTTTTGACCAGCCCCACGATTCTTTAACACTAAGCATCGTTCCGAAGTGAGTTTTGTACAAACATAGTGTTCAATTACAACTGATAAGAATAATGCACTTTGAATGCAAACCGGATTGATAATATTGGAGTCATAAATATGACTAACAGAGTATTTAGTAATAGCAATATTACTGTTTCAGATTGAAGGGCAATTATTTCCAAGGAAATTAAGAGACTTAAAATCTTATCTAATGCAAGAATGTCTAATGATTTATATCCTGACAATTGAGTGTAATCTGGCATGTTGTGGGTGGAAGGGAGGTCATTTGTGATGGTACGCTGATGAGGCTAGGCTCTGAGAGAGAGCCTATTACCCCCAAGCCCGGTGGCCCAGTTGGTAGTGAACATGCCTCCTGCGCTTGGGGGTGTGGTTTCTATTTCCATCAAGGACAAACATTCATGTGATGAACATTTGTGTTTGTTCTATATCTGGTTGTTTATATCTATTTAAGTATGTATTTAAAACTATATATGTATGTATATCAGTCTCTGGCAGCCATATCACAAGCTTTGCTTAGTTTGGGGTCAGATGACCGTGTGTGCAAAATGTAATGTAAAGTATGAGCATTAGCACGACTGTTTGCAGACTGAGTACAAAGTGACATAAATATAATATTAAGACCTTTCAATGTAATGTATTCTACCAAATAAATGATTTGCATTTGCATGGTATTGTGTTACTTTATACACAATCATTGAAGAACTGTCACTTAATTTTGATTTAATTACCATATTTATATAAATCATGAAAAATTAATTCATGACTATGTTGTTTTGCATCCTCCACATAAGCCCAGTTAGAGAATACTGGGCTATATTGCCAGTTAGAATATGTTGGCTTAATAGAATGTTATTTAAAAAAAAAAACATCATTCTTACCAATATTCGTCTGATAAGACTGAAAATTGTCAATCGTAATGCTATGAGAAACTTTCTAGCGGTTAAAATGATTTATGTTACTATAACTATAGGTACCTTTGCATTTTTTAACACAACCAGACTTACTTGTAGCTCCCAATCTGCGAGTGTCCCTGGCTATATAATTAGCGAAAATGATGGACCTCATGCTGGTCTTCCCCGAACCACTCTTACCCATCAGCAAAACCTGTTACAAACAACATGACAATCAAAATTTATTGTGAACATATAGTTGAGACATTTCATTTCCGAGAATTTTTTATGCTATTCGTAATTTACTTTGACACAAGATATAAAGATAAATAACTAATCAAGACGGGAAACATATATGCTTCCCCAATACGTACCTTCTTCTTCATCTTGACAAAGTTTTGTGGTCAGTGTTTAAAACTCTGAACTCGTTTTGTGTTATCAATTAGTTTGTACCACGTCTTGAATCTAGAATTTGGTGGTTAGTGATGTTTATATTTGAGCAAAATATATTTATAAACGTAGGCGTATTACGGTTTTGGTAACAATCTCTCCTAAATTAATTTATTTTCTTCCTAATTCCTACCACAAACCAAACTGTGATTAACTGTGACAGCAAAATAAAATCTGCAAATGGACTAAATTAAAATGAGAATGACGTTAATTTGACTTTTGACATTGACAATCAAAACAAAATCGACACCAAAGCATGGAAAAAGTCCTTGCACCAAACACAGGCACCAAAGCTATTTGGATAAAAAAAGTAAATGCTAAGTGTGCTCAGAAAAAATAAAAAAGTGTTTTGTACCCAGAAGACATGTTTACCTCGCTATCTTCAGTTTTTGGCAGACTTTTTTCGGTACTGGCAGATGCAAACTATATAATAATCAAAGCTTCAGAAAAATTAATAAAATCAAAGTTTAAGACAAGTAAAATAAGCACTGAAGACGAGGCGGTATGGCCTTAATGGCTTTAGCTCTGTTGTAATGGGCGGAAAAAAAATATATTATTGAAGACAAATGACGAGTTTTTTGGCGCCAACGCGGAAAAAACATGTCGGCTCGTTGGATTATTTTCCTAAACTTGTGTATTTTCGAGTGTTAATGTGTACTAAATGGTGAATTATTATTCATTAAGTGCTCGTAAACGTGCCCGAGTGTGGGGAAGTGATATAACGAGGTGAAACGTGTCTTTTCGTGTTGTTTCCAAAACTCCATAGGAGCCTCTTGTAAAGTCTCCACCACTTTACAGGGGCATGAGTTCCGTCCATCCTAATCCTTCCTATATCCTAATTTTCGCGTATCGTTTCCCTACCTTTAAATTCTAAAACTAAACTCATACAACTTGAATATGGCAACTGCATCAATCATGCGGAGCCAAAAGCCCCAACTCGGGGAAGAAGAAAAAAAAAAAAAAAGAAGACAAATGACAATGCTAGTGCCAAAAAAAGTGTCCAATAATATTATATGTAATAATTGTTTTGTTTGAGAAAACGTGTTGATTTTCTTAGTGTTTTCAGACAAATTTGCCAATATGTTAATTGTCAAGCTATATTAATTACATATTTAAAAAATCCACAATGGCCCGTCACCGGAATATCAGGAAAATTAGCTATTCCGACGACTACGACTATGATGATCTTTACGGGCATTCTGTTGAAGAGGACAGCTGTTTGTCTCCAAGCGATACGGCTCACTTTATGTATGATCGGTCACGAAACCAGCAGGCGGTGTCACACTTCATGGAGAGTCATGACAACATACAGGAAGAAACTCAAGAGGAGGCAGAGTCTTCATCGCAGCCTGCGCTGCAGCGGCGTGAGTCCACGGACTTCCGTAGTCTCAACCTCGACGAAGATGACGAGGCGAGGCTCATGTCCTGCCTGGACGAGTTAAGGAATGTTTTAGGGGATACAGTCTCAGATAACTTACTTGTTCAGTCAGTACTCAATCACAAATACGATTTCAACAGAGCTCTTGATGAAATTTTGAATAATAAAGGTACAGATAAGCCAAAGCTGGAGCTACCCAAACCCGCACCAATGGTTGTAGTTGAAACATCCAGGGCTCCAGTCATAGCGACAACTAGTGCACCTAAAGTGATTGCTACGATTACTGAGCCAAAGAATCTGGCTGTTGTGAAAGGTTTTAAGATAGACTACAGTGCAAAATCAGGCAGTCTGCCTCAAACACCGAGGGAGCAGTCCCCTTGTACAGAAAGAATTCGGGAGCAGGCAGAAGAAAGAGTTGTCTCTAAACCAAAAGAAAATAAAGTGGATGCAATCAAACAGTTCTCGAATGAGAGAGGTTCAGACAAGGACCATTTGTACATAGTTGTTATTGGACATGTAGATGCTGGTAAGTCTACATTGATGGGCCGACTGCTCTGTGAGCTTGGTGAGGTAAGCCAAAAGACACTACACAAGTTTGAACAGGAAAGTAAAAAGATAGGGAAGCAAAGCTTCATGTATGCCTGGGTGCTGGATGAAACAGGGGAGGAGAGAGTACGAGGCATCACAATGGATATTGGAAGAGCACAGTTTGAAACCAAAACTAAAAAAGTGATTGTGCTGGATGCTCCTGGACATGCAGACTTCATCCCAAATATGATCGCAGGAGCCGGACAGGCAGATGTTGCATTACTGGTGGTAGATGCTACTAGAGGTGAGTTCGAGTCAGGATTTGAATTTGGTGGGCAAACCCGAGAACATGCCCTCTTAGTCAGGTCTCTTGGAGTGAGTCAATTAGCAGTAGCAATCAACAAACTGGACACTACAAATTGGTCTCAAGAAAGATTCACTGAAATCTCAAAAAAGCTGAAAATTTTCCTGAAACAAGCTGGATTCAAAGAGTCTGATGTCACTTATGTGCCATGCTCTGGATTAACAGGAGAAAATCTGGTGAAATCCCCTAATGAGGCTGAATTACTGAAATGGTACAAAGGCCCATGCCTTCTTGATGTCATTGACAAGTTTAATGTGCCTGAGAGACCTGTTTCAAAGCCTTTACGGATGTCCATCAATGATGTATATAAAGGTACCGGCTCTGGTTTCTGTGTAGCCGGTAGGATCGAAAATGGCATGATCAGCAAAGGAGACAAAGTACTAGTGTGTCCTACAAAGGAAATGGCCGAAGTGAGAAACTTAAGCATCAACGACTTGACCCGCCATGTTGCTTTTGCAGGAGACCAAGTGAGTGTGACACTGTCTGGAGTAGACATGCAGAATGTGAGTGTTGGCTACATATTGAGCGATCCAGTTTATCAAGTCCCTGTAACAACTAGATTTGAGGCTAGGATTGTAGTTTTCAATGTAAAAGTCCCTATCACAAAAGGGTTTCCGGTGCTCATTCACTATCAATCACTAGTGGAGTCTGCAAACATAGTGAAATTGAAAGAATTATTGAATAAGAATACCGGTGAGTTAATTAAGAAAAAGCCACGTTGTTTGGGCAACAATTCCGTAGCTGTGGTTGAGATAGAAGTAAGCCGGCCAATCTGTATTGAGAAGTATAAGGATATGAAGGAGTTGGGACGAGTGATGCTTCGTGTGGCGGGTGCTACCATCGCGACTGGCCTTGTCACAGGCATTGTCTCCACTTGATCTGATACTATGTTTCTATAGGCTTACACATTTGTCATAACACCTGACATGAGGTGATTGCATTAGTCGCATAAAACATAGGGAAAAGTATGTGGTTAATTCAATGGACATAATGTTGTACGATATGTATCGCACTATAATTTAATAACAAATTATTTTAATTGTTCATAATGAATATTTATGTATTTATAACGCAAATAAATTGTTGAGATAGTTCTTTAAAATTGTTTTCTTTCCAATATTAAATCTTATGGACAACATTTTCTTATTGGACTTATTGTAGGGACGTTATAATACTATGGACGTTATTTGTACTACAGGGTCACACGGAACTGTTTTTAGCGGAAAGGGGGTCATTGTACTCATCATTATGAACAATATTTACAATGTTACCAACTCTGAAATTGTGAAAACAATCATGTGTTAAATATGAAAAATACTATTCACACTCTTCCAACAAAATTTTAAGCGAATAGCTGATATTTTTTTCTCAATTTCAGGGTTGGTCTTGTCCTGTAGTGAAAGTTGTTTATAATAATAAGTAGGTACAATAAACATCTTTTGGCTTTGTACCACCGTTCCATATGACCATAATATATAGGGTGTTAGGGAAACGCTTCCGAAAACGATAACTGGTGATAGTGTGGTGATTGCTGATATGATACCACAAAAAAATGCATATGTTTTTTCCCACAATTTAATGCAAATAAGCTATATCAGCTGATGCTAGAGGTCAACGAACGACCTGCGCCGCGCGAACGCTTGTACGCTTTACATTGCTGGTTGGCAACATTCTAGACCACAAAAAACAACAAGTTATTGGTATTCGATTGTGGTTAGTTAGTATAATAATAGCATTTTCCCTTACAGCCGGTATATAAAAGAAGTTTCACTCGTAACAACCACAGAAGAGAAAAAAATATCCTTCTCTTTTCTGTGGTAACAACGAAGCATGGGAGCAAAGCGAAGCAAGAAACCGGCCGCGTCAGGACAAAGATTAAATTTAGATAAGTGGTTTGGCGACGACAGCCTGTTACATACACCGTACACCAATAAACATTGTGGTAACTAATGCCTGGCTAAATCTTGGTGGGTACTGTGATCAATCATAATTAGTAATTATCATAATTTGATAATCATATCATCATATGAATTTAAAGCTAAATTCATCATCATCATCAGCCAGAAGACGTCCACTGCTGAATATAATTATAGGCCTCCCCCTTTAACCTCCACACTGAACGAAAGCCTGCCATCTGAATCCACTGAATCTGAATCAGATGCCCGCGACTCTCACAATGTCGTCGGTCCATCTAGTGGGACTTATACAATTATTTATAATGTGGATTTAGTAACGTATTTTTGATCGAAGCGTGTAATGCAAAGGGCGCCAAATTTTTGAAATTTGAGTGTTTATATACCAATATCTTTTTCTAGGTAGAAAAGTTTAAGTTTTTTTTTTGTGATCATACGAACTATAGGTGTAGCAAGAAATATAATTAGAGTACGTAAGGCTTATGAGTGAGCTGTGTACTTAGAGATAAATAAACTTCTGTAGGTAAGTAAGTACATAATAATCACCCACGAAACGCTGAGTAGGTAATCCATCACTCGTTTTCCGGATTTTCAGGTTGGTAATAGTGTAATAGTTTTACATCTAGTAGGTAATCTACGTACTATTTAATGACGTAAAAATTTGAACATGATAGGTAGGTACTTAAAATATAAATAACTTAGTATAGTATGAAATCTTTGATAAATATCTAAGTAATCTATAAATATATTTCATAAGATTAGTTTCCTCAGTAAATTCTAAATACTTAGCACGTTTCTTCGCAAAACTTGTAAACGCCAGTAGGCCGCGTCAGCATCTATTTTCTGAACCGTGCCAAGTGTCGCCGTTCTCGGGGGACTAGTGAAATTTAATTTCCTACTCATTTCCCGACTGTGATTCTGTTTGCTAGCTCTGAATTACTTCACCCCAACCCTTGTGCTCTTTCAATTCCCAACTTATTGATTTCCATTATAGGTTGGTAACGCTAACCGAAATTTTTCCTCTACCGCCAATTCAAGCTCACTGGGTAATTTCGCCGAGAGTTCAAAGAGAGTAATTAATAACTCCTAATGGCTTGTCGAGTTGTTCAGGACTATTAATTAAAACTGAGTTGTAATGTTTCAGGAGTTGGTTAACTTAAAAAAGGTTAAGATTAAAAAAAGCTTGTTATTGTAGCGCCTGATGATAAAAAGAACGCAATATTAATCTAACGTGTGTAGGTAAGTAGGTACCTACCTACTGATAATGCTCGTGTAAATATCTAAACGTCTCCGGGATTTCGAAACTTCAGTTGGAGGCATACTTATGCTACCTACCTAATATAGCCTGGAACTTCGATCAAAAAATATATCGTAGGTCTGGAAGCTCATCCACATAAATCTGTGGACATCGCACACTGTACGTTTACGCGATCATTTTTGCCTCACATCTGCATAATGTTGAATAAGCTTCTAATAGCATGCCTCGATCTGGTGTTACATGTATTCATAGGCGACTTTGATCGGTTACCATCAGGCAGCCCGTTTGCTTGTTTGGCATTATGACATAAACAAAGATAAAAAACCTTTCATTTTCCTACAGGACCAGTGCCATTAGAGCATTGTGTAAGTTCCTAGAAGTACGTAGGTATAGTTAGTCGTTGTATGAGGTCGTATCGTAGCGTCGGTGACCCGAAGGTCCCGAGGTCCACTAAATCGTTTGATCAGATTAGGACCAGCACTAATCGCCTTAGCACGATGCCGACAGTGGAAATTGTTTAGGAAGTAGGTCATGAATTAAAATCTTATTTGGTATTTGCGTATCTAATTAAATAGGTAACCAAGGGGTCAGGTCAATGGCGATAGTGCTCAAGATCGAACGAACACAGATCGTTGCAGACATACCTAACATGTGCAAATGGGGTCTAGCTGACCTTCCAGTGGGACTGTGTGACTGCAGTACCACCTCCCAGACCATGGAGCACCTGCTCGTGTGCCCACTGTGCCCCATACTTGCACACTGGGCATTCTTTGCGAGGCTAACATTGCCACGGTTTATGTGGCCTCCTAAGGACTTATGTCCTTAGGAGGGTTTTGTCCTTATTATTTATATAATATATGTACTTATTTACCTACATTTCGAATCGCTAACTCGAAAAGAAGAAAAAGTTCACAAGGTAAATAAATAAATATTTAGTAAAAAGAAAGTATAACTTATGATAATATATTTAAAACTATGGACCATGGACTATGACCAAAAATATATAGACGTAATTAGACATTGTTTTAACCACTTGGAATCTAAGACAACTCTTTATTAAAATACGTCATAAACAAGGATAACATTATACATTACACAACCAAATATACACACAACACATTACACATACCTACCTAATTTGTTGGACTTTGATGCAAGCAATTTATAACAGCAAGCAACACCAATTCACTATGTACCAGGACCACACGATTAAACATACCCTATACGGGGTGTAAGGGGAACACTCGAAGCCAAAAGAAGGTAATTGTACTCATCATTATGAACAACTTTTACTATAGGACCAGCCCTACTACTACCCTACTTACTATGGGAAAATATCAGCTGTTCTATAGAAAACGGTTGGCACTCGACAAAATGTTAAGCAAAATGTATGGAACAGCTGTTTTTTTTCTCTCGAGATTTCAGGATTTGTCCCATAGTAAAAGTTGTTCATAATGATGAGTACAATTACCTTCTTTTGACTTCGAGAGTGTTCCCCTTACACCCTGTATAACTTGTGGCCCGCGATTTCGTATCGTATATACCTACGCCAAGGATTTTATACTTAGAGTATATTTAAAATCCTTGATATACGCATACACTTTCATAGAAACTATCAACCTCCTTTTACCCTCAATTTGGCTATTTAACAACAAAATCTTTTTTAGCGGACCTCTGTACCTACTCCATAAATAGTTTACCTTCCAAATTTCAGTTTCGTAGTCAATGATTGGAACAGATTGGATATACCTAGGCTAGGTAGCTACTAAACTAAATTTCTTTATACTCATCATAATTTATACAACTTTTACAATGAGACCGACCCTGAATGCGCGAAAAATATCAACTACATACTTCATACTTACCTACATTTTGTCGAGTCGGAATGACCGTTTTCTATGGAACTGCTGATTTCGCGATTTCAGGGTTAGTCTCGTGGTAAACTGTTTGTTATGATATCCGGGACCCCTTTCGGCTTATTTTGTTATTTCTGTTTTGTAATGTTGATGCTAAGTGTTGATGTTGTAGTGCTTTGGGCACATTTTTTTTTTACTTAGATAAATATTGGGTATTTGTTGGTCCCATGATAAAAACAGATAAACTATGTCTAACGCTTCTGTACTGCTTTAAAAACTAACAATAGGGGTTGGCCTAAGTACACTTTTTTTTTCCACTGTTCTTTGTACCTGTATGGTAAAACTGAAGCGCCAGCAAGCTTTAACATCATCCCTGAGCTGCGTTAATGCGGAAGTTGCTTCACTAAGCCCTGAGGCGTGTTGCAATTTAACGACCGTGTAAACCACCCTCGGAAATGGGGGTAATCTTTGGGATAGAGATGAGTGATTTTGATTCACCTAGTAGACAACACTAAACATAACTAAGCAGTTTTAGCGTTGCTTTAACCAAGTTGCATGCATGTAATCATGAAACTCTCTGAGTTGGTTAGGTATAGGTAGGTAGTTGTTTAGTTACCTAATACCAGGGGCATGCCAAAAGAATTTAGATACTCCATGGTCATTTGATTGATACTGGCAAGTTATACACCATTGTAAAGGCTGGTTATCACGGAACACTATTACTCTTCTGGTTATGGAGCTCACTCGACGTGATTTTCGTGTTATGATTTATTATGACTTTAAAAAAGGTTTAAAGCCTCAAGAATGTTTTGAACTTTTAGTCACGACTTTTGGTGAGTCTGCGTGTTCACGTGCAACTGTTTTTAATTGGTTTGCTGAATTTAAAATAGGACGGGTTAGCTTTGAAGACGAGGCGAAGACAGGACGGCCGCCAAACGCAGTTACTCAAGAAAATGTGCAAGCTGTGGAAAAAAATATTCGTGAGAACCAACGAATTACATACGTAGAGCTTGAGCGTGAACTGGGTACTTATTGGATCAGCAACATTGCGAACCATTATTTATGATCAACTGTCCCTCCATAAGCGTTGTTCAAGATGGGTGCCGCACAAACTCAAAGATTTGCAGAAAGACCGTCGAGTGGATTGGTGCAAATTTATGATAGATAAATTTGACTCTGGAGAGAAAAAAAACGTTTATGATATACTGACAGGTGACGAAACATGGCTATATAACTACGACCCTGAAACAAAGTGACAGTCCACAGTATGGTGCTTTGAAGATGAGCCGACTCCAACCAAATGTCGCCGACCACGAAGCACACAGAAACAAATGGTTGCTTTATTTTTCTGGAAGACGGGACATATTGCTACGGTGGTGCTAGAAGATCAAAGGCCAGTTAATTCAGAATGGTATGTGACAGTTTGTGCCCCAAGAGTATTGTCAGCTTGGTGTGACAAGCGGCCGGAGTCAGGAACCCAGCACCTGCTCTGGCACCACGACAACGCTGCCCCGCACACTTCTGCCAGAACACTTCAGTTCTTCAGACTATTTCAGTTCAAAAACCCCAAACCTATTGGTAGGTACGTATAACAGCGAACTTTAGTTATTAGTTCGCTGACGTAGAATCATGTTTATTTATACAGAAATTGAGAAGGGATGAAGTTTTTCTATTTCGGCGGGCAAACAACAGGCGGACGGGAAGCACCTACTAATGTGTGAGAACTGAGAAGTTTCCTTCCACTTCGACACGTGATAACTAAAAGCTGGGGTTTCTTTATTAGACGCTTTACATTAGCTTCACTTGTAACTAACTAACTCATCATCATCATTTCAGCCAAAGGACGTCTACTGCTGAACATAGGCCTTCGCCATCGATCTCCAAAAAGGCCGGTTGGAAGCAGCCTGCATCCAGCATTTTCCTGCGGTCTCTATTAGGTCGTCTGTCCATCGTGAATGGACGTCATACGCTGCACTTACCGATCCGTGGCCTCCATTAGAGAATCTTTCGGCCCCATCGGCCATCTATTCTGCGTGCTATGTGCCCTGCCCACTGCCACTTTAGCTTGATATTCCGGTGGGCTAATATGTCGGTAACTTTAGTTCGTCTACGGATCTCCTCATTTCTGTTTCGATTTCGTAGATAAACCCCGAGCATAGCCCTCTCCATAGCTCGTAGAGCGACTTTGAGCTTGCTGATGTGAGATGAGACCAATAGTGAGAGACCACGTTTCAGTGCCGTATGTCATCACTGGCAACACACACTGGTCGAGGTATTTTGGACGAGAAGACGTTGCGAAGTTTACCGAACGCTGCCCAGCCCAGTTGGATTCGCCGATTGACCACTTTCTAGAACTTTATTGCCTTTTTAAAAAACAAGAACAAAACGAGTAAGGTACCTACTGTAGAAGATGACGAATATGCCTCTATATAAAACCTGTCGAAGTACTTAACCAAGCTGTCTACGCCATTTCCCTAATTGAATGAAGGTGGCTGTGGGTAGGTATTGTACAATTTGTACATGGGTGACAGAATTTGTCAGGATCCGTTACGAATGGGAATAGACTAGACGGCGACACGAATGGGAAGATCTAGTCGCCTCCAGCACTGGGATTTTAGACTTCGGTGCTCAATTTACGTCTATTCCGGAAATAAGATATTTGACAGTGTTCACTGGCAAAGGATATACCTATTTTTGTATTTTATATTCTGTTTATGTTATCCCAGTTTACATTGTGTGCAATTAGAACATTAGTATACAGAGGCAGACAATAGATGCATTTATGGATGAACGTAAAAATTTGAGCCAAGGTGAAGCTGCCAGCATACGTGAGTCCCAGTTGCAGACAAGGCTTTTATACTACTGAACTCAAACATTGCAAGGACTTTTTTTTAAAAACACGTTAATAACGTGTTTTTTAAAAAGTTTTTTATCTTTCTATGTGCCGTTGTGTTGTTTTATTGCCATTTTCAGGTGGCTATATACCTTATAGCCACTTATACATGACGACAACCAGCTATAGCCATCTGGAAATGTCATTTATTTCTTTCTGTAATAAGCTCTGTGTTATTTTACTCTTTACAGTGGGATAAATCCACAACCCTAAAACCAGACCTCTTTGCGCATTGAAATACCTACGTAGGTACGTGCAAAATATTATAGAAGCAAAACTTAGTATGTTTGTCTAATAAATGGACACATTAAATAAAATAAGACTCATTTTTGAGAAAAATACTTATTTGTCCTAAACAACGGTTTGAACTAAAAAAAATGAATTTGATTTTAGTATGATTTTTATTGTAAAATGTACGATATAATGAAAACTGATTTTTGGGACTGGATTTCATCTTTGCCTGCATAAGTAGATATTTTATACATACACACAAAGGAGTAACGTTTAAATTGATACCCATTTTAATACCAAAAGTAAGCGGAAAACCAATTTTGCTGTGTCATAAAACCGTATTGACCGTTGGGTTCAACCACTTGGCCGGGCTGTTATATTCATTTTTATGGCAGTCCTTGAACATTTTCAATGTTGCCACTCAGCTGCCACACATAAATATAAAGAAGGTAAATTAAAGGGATGAAGAAGATGGGGAAGCTTTTGCCCAGCTTTTGGGACATGATAGGCTCGCAAAAAAGAATAAGAGGGAAAGAACGTATAACTCTGAAATTCCCGCTAAATACCTATGCTCGCATCTAGAGCACTTCTTTTGACGTAAATATTTGTACTTAGATTATTCTAAGTTTTTGTACAACTTTGGTCAAGAAAAGTTTTAGTTTGATTGGCGAAAGTCATATACTAGCTGCGCCCCACGGCTTCGCCCGCGTGAAAATTGATGTCGCAAGTGGCGAACAATATCAGATAAAAAAACTGAATGAGATTAGCACAAAATTTATCAACGGAGATACGTGGTAACGGTCAAACGCGCACTTATACGGTGATAAAAAATATTTTTTGATCTGAAACATCTATTGGGGCACCTTGTCAGTAAAACCGACTCATATGCCGTAACGGCAAACATTATTACGCTCTCTTATGCCGTCATGTATCACATCCGCCGGGCTTCCCGTGATAGATAGACTCTAATGCCATCCTCGTCGTCGCGCCTCGCAGCGATTAGTTTTTCCGTCTTATTTTTCTTCTTTCATACAGTAGAGATTGCAACTCGAAAATTGGAGCACTTCCATTCGCAAATAGAGTGTCTGTCGCAATTTATCTGCCGTCATATTCAGGAAGCGGCATTCCTTTCTTGCCGTGCTCCGTGATTTAATCAATCTCCCGAGTTATTTTTAAAGTGTCGTGGAGTATTTTTTGCTTTCGGTATTTTAATGAGTGTCGGTTTCAGATTAATTTGCGTGGAATTGGCTCATGTTTGCAGGGTAGTTTAATCAAACCCTGGCGAATGGCAGAAACGGTTCCCGTAGAGTATTTTGCGGATATATGCATATGTAAGTAGGGAGTAGTTAATCTGTGGATTTAAGTTTGCTTAGGCCTTAATTTCCGTTCCGTTGGATTATTGGAATAGGTAGTTTGAAATCAAGTACCTACCTACATCAACTGTTCTAAGTATTTACTGTTAAAAATAGCCACATACTTACTTATATAGGTATAGGCATATGTGGAAATGGATCTAATTCTCAGTGCATATTAATTTTCAGTTTAGGCCCGCCAAAACTTTACAAGTGTAGGTTCTTTTTGTTTTATTTCGTCAGTCTCATATATTATTATAGGACGTGCCTTTACTGAAATAAATTATCTTTTATAAAAACCGACTTCAAAAAACTAGATAACACAAACATTCTAAGTTAATATGCCATTAAAAAGAACAATAATAGGTATTTTTACATGGATTTTGAAGTTGGGCGGGAACTATGTTATATATCCAACTTAGATTTAAAAAATCATAAGTTATTTAGTTGTTCCCACACGACTTCAAAATCCATGTAAAATATGATTTTGTTCTTTGTAGTGGCATATTAACTTAGAATGTTTGTGTTATGTTGTTTTTTGAAGTCAGGTTTTTGTCAAGAAAATTTATTTCAGAATTTTTGTGAAACACCTAAGTATCATAGTGGAATGCTTAAACCTTCTTTAATTCTGTTCGGGACGAACTACTTGTTTATTTATAGATACGATTACACATCCATGCAAGAATACCTCCTTGTTTTGACTCAAACAAAAGACAAAACAAAAGTATTGTAGTGATTTGTTATCGCGAAATTCGTAGGCGCTCTAGCTATTATTTGAGCTGGTTTAAAAACTACTAATCCCTAATTATTGAAATTTTTGTGGGACCACCTCGAGGGTTTCCTCTACGTGATAAATAAAGAAACACGCAAATTGGTGTACAGATGCTGGCATAATCGCTATAAATATAGTAAAAACAGCTCTTCGTATATTTAGAATTCGATAGATTATTCACTGACAAGGTTCTACAAACAAAGAGAGCCTTAGGCCGATCGGCACTCGCTCGTTATTATTACAAATGCAATCATTGTTGTGACCATTCTGACACAGTCTACCTCGGGGGACCTCGGGGTGTTTCACCCGTGTGTAGGAGACGTGCAAGAAAATTTATAAACATCAGCCATCTTGAGATGTAGCTAGTGTAGTAATAGAATATTCTCGTATCACATTAGCACTATTAGGGATGCAAAAATTTATGTGTGCAAGTGTTAATGTTTGTCCTCCGCTCTCTTATAGGTAGGTAGCTTGTATACCCTGGATTGATATACAGGCTAATAATTATTTTTATACCAGAAAAAACTTGGTTCCTCTAGGATAGGGGGTGAAACCGCGGGGCGCTGCTAGTTATAAAATAATAGTAATTAATTAAATTAACTAAAACCCAGTTCGCTGATGTGACTCAAATCAAATAGGAAAGGGGTCTAAGGGGACCGAACGCCAGAGGAGTAACGGGCTAAAGCCAGAAAGGACTGCTCGCAAGATAGCTGCAAGGCCATCCTTGACAAAATGAGTTCGTCGTTTAAAAGAGGACACAACAGCACTGCAGTACAAAGAACGTCGGAAGGAGATCTTTACTCAACATCACATATAATAATATGTATCTTACTTTGAATACAAAGAAAACCAAATATATTGCGAAAGCAATATATTTGGTTTGGTCTTGGAGAAATCTAAGACCTGCGTTTCCCATCCTCCCGCTGGCAAAATACTAAAGATACACTACTGCACTGATGCTTCACTAACCCCATCTCCTGGATGTACGTGCAGTTCCGTAGACCGTACCATTTGCATTAAATACTTGGGCGTCACTATTGACGAAAATATGACTTACACCCCACATAATTATTGTATGTTTATAATTATATTCTCTAACAGTTTGTTAACAACTTGTTTAGTATAACTGCACTCGAGCCTCAAGATACAGGCCTCGTGCTTAGTTTGAGGCTCGCCGACAATTCTATTTAGACAATAAATATCTAGTGTTTGCTTTTTCTAAGTAAAATTAAGGTTATGGTATATTACTTCTGGCAATAAATAAATATTCTATTCTATTCTATTATAAATAAGCAAGTTTTCGTACGTTTCAACAAAGATTCCAGTAGGACAAGCGGGTGAAACCACGGGACACTGTATATACAATTCCAAAAAATATATAAGATTCCTGTATGATAATCGGGTGAAACCGTGGGCACTGATAGTAATCAATATATTATGCTTTGCAATATCAATAATAATGCTGCTTCAAATTGAAAACAAACCCTGAATTTTTATCAACCTTAATACAAAAGTAGCGTGCCATATCAGACGCACGATATCCTCAAACCACCCACCTTCCACCATTATCTTGAAGTAGGTAAGTATTAACGTCAGTTCTCGATTCAGTCATAAAAATGTAACGGTTTTTAAGTTGAATTCGATATTCGCGCTTTGTGGCCTTAATGCGACCTCCTTCTTAGCAAAGATAAAAGTTTTATGCCCGATAGCCGTTTAACATTGAAATTAATGGAATCTTGATAATAAATGCCTCGTTGCTTGGTAGGCACAACTTAATTAGGAAAATAACAATAATTGATTGTGACCAGAATGCTGGCGTGTTTCTGGCTCAACACATAAGCATTGTCATTTAGCGTGGTAATGCCGTCAGCATTATGGGAACGCTGCCAACTGATAGTGGGCTTGAGCATTTGGATTATCTTTAGACCTTTAACGGTCTATGGCCAATCTCAACTGTTTTTGTAGTGTTAGCTTGGATTTTGTTTAGTAAATAAAGGCACTGGCCACTCAAAAATATATCTATTATTATAATTATTGCCACTAGTTTTGATCATCTTGAATCACTAAAACTTTGTATTCGAAATATAAGTATTGTATATACATTTTTACCAGTACAAAACGACATATCTCTGGCACTGTACCTATACCTTTACCTACCATGCACATAATACTTGGATTTATTTATTGTGTCTAGGTCTCGTTTACCTAAGCAAGTATTCACTATCTTCCTTGTTTAGGTCGTGCTCACTAGCCAGAGACACTTTGTTCACATCGATCCAACTTTTTTAAATTTCAGAAGATTAATGTAAAAAAAAAAACTATTGGGCATTATCTTTAGAATAGCATTGCAAATGGTATTAAGCAATTTTCGTGGTGATATTTTGTAGGTTGGCGGAGGAGAGAGGGGTTTGGATAGCAAAATAAACTTGAAAATTGTTTTTTACATGACTTATAAAAAAAAAATAAAAAAAATTACAACATAAAATTTCATTTTTTTTGCAACAATAAAAACGATTGTGCATTATAAAAATTAAAAATAAAATGTAATATTATATTATTTTAAGAACGAATTTTTACGTTTTAAAATTACACAACCTTACACAACCCCTCAATGCATCATATGTGTTTGACCAGTGGTCAACAACAGATATGTCAATGTATTTGGTGGAAAGAGTTTTAGGTTAGGGCGGAAATGAGTCCAACTCCCTCGAATTACACCTAATCAGCGCACTCATAGCAGATGCTGAAATGGAAATGTTGACAGTTTTTCAGCCATGCATAATGTCACACACCTACCGTGTGCTTTATTAGGAGGTATTTAAATGAAAACAGTATATTTCTATTAACAAACCAAACTGAATTTTGTGTAGCTATCTATTACACTGCATTTCATTATAATACGGTTCCTCATATCTTCTAAAATATGATGTGCCCGATGGATGCTCCATAGAAACGATGTGCCTTCAAAAGTTTAGATATTCGTATGGCAGCAACAAATTTATCTAAATATGAGTTTTCCGCACAATACATGTACTTTGTTAAATAAAATAGATTTCATTCGTAATAAAAAACAATAAGTTAGTATATATATTTTCCACGTTTTGCGAAATGCGAGCAATTGCGAAAGTAGATAAGCAGGTAAGCGCGAAGGAATTGAATAAAATCTATTCACATATATCTTCAGTGAGCTTTATCATCTAGAGTTGCTCTACCTAGACCTTAATTACGACTACAGCAGTGTAATTCCTGAGATAGCTGTTATAAACACTAAAATACGCCAAAGTTATGAGCGCACCAGCTATTATTTCAGCGACCGAATCTAATTTGAATAAAATAACTGCCTGCGTGGGACGAAACAAGGATCACGAGGGATTTTGGTGACATTTCAATTCTAGATTTTTTGTAGTTTACGAGCTCGATTTTATATTTAGTATTCGAGGCATACTTATTGGTTTGGCAACGTTGGCGCCAGATGTTTTCTGGCGATAAACGGAGCTAAACAAACTTTAAGTCTACAGTAACTAAATCGAAAAACTGAACAATACCTCTAGGAGAGTCTTCTGTCGATTGAACGCGATCGATATCTTCATCTGTTACTAGGTAGTTATCATCATTGGCCTTTTTAAATGGTTTTACTGTTTGAAGTTTGGACTAGGTAAGTCCAACTTAGGCAAAGAGGTCGCCCGAAGAATCCAACTCGGAAGGGCAGCGTTCGGGAAATTGCGTGACATCTACTCGTCCAAGATAGCACAGTGCCTCAAGACGAGGGTCTTTGACAGTGTGTGTTGCCAGTGATGACATATGGTACTGAGACGTGGTCCTTAACTGTTGGCCTTTTGGAAAAACTCAGAAACACAGCGGGCAATGGAGAGAGCTATGCTCGGAGTTTCTTTGCGCGATAGAATTCGGAACCTAGATATTCGCCAAAGAACCAGAGTCACCGACATAGCTGTTAAAATTTGCAAGTTGAAGTGGCAATGGGCAGGCCACATCGCTCGAAGAACCGATAACCGATGGGGACGAAAGGTTCTGGAGTGGAGACCACGAACCGGAAGACGCAGCGTAGGTAAGCCTCCCACTAGATGGACCGACGACATTGTGAGAGTCGCGGGCATCCAGTGGATGCAAAAGGCAGGCTGTCGTTCAGTGTGGAGGTTAAAGGGGGATGCCTATGTTCAGCAGTGGACGTCGTCTGGGTGATGATGATGATGAGTGTTTGGAGTTGCCGAATGAAGATACCACTTTCTTTACGCTTTGTTTAAAAGTCTGCTACATAAATATCATCAAAAAGTCCAATCACATACCTGAATAATATTTTACACCAAATCAAGATTTCTTCAAAGTATGCAATAAGCATAATTTTATACGGAACAGATCCAGTACCCATCATTAAGCGTATCTCGAAATACTCCTTTTTAGCACCACTTAAAAGCAAACAGCAAATTCATGTCTACAGTTCAGTCGTTCAACACAAAAAGGCCTGCGTGCAAATATCCAGTCAGTGTTGAATGAATGGGTCAAGACACTTTTTGACTGCCTTTTTGGTTGGCAAACCAGTTTCGGTGTCCGCCGACCAAAGGCGCTATCGGCTGGGGAATCTCAACATCGATTTAAAGCAGGTCCTGCAGTTATTGCCCTAAAAGAATCAACAAGTTAGTCACGATCTTAACCTCAATGTAAAAATAGGCGGCGCTTATTTTAACGAGATTTGGTTTTTATCCATGGTGAGTATTTTAAGCTTATAATAACTACACAAAGAAACCAAGTACATTCGCAAAATTTAAGCCATTCAAATGGTGTCATATATGACACCAAAAAATATATAAATTTTTTACTATGACAATTTGCGCGGTGGAATCGTACCACAACAAATCAGAAAAGCAGCAACAAAGTTATGGTGTGACATTCCACAGGTAATCCATTAATTTTCTTGCTTAAATCGTTTAAAATACCAATCGAAACGTAAGCTACAAAGCGAATTTGTAGCTTACGTTTTGAGAAGGCGTTGTTTGAAAACTTACCTTCTCTGAGTAGTTATTCTAAGATTTTAAGGGTATTTATAATAATTACGAATTCTCGGTACATTTTGACGAGAAGCAGAAATATTTCGAACAACTCTAAGCTTGTGTCCAATTGTCCATCCATAATGACAATATGAGTGCTCCAAACGGGATGTGTCATCTTAATGCCACATGCCTGAAATGTTCTTCCGTGGAGTGTCTGCGGGAACATTCAGAAAATACCTTAACTACATAAGCCCAAGATCCAACACAACTAGACCTATACTTTTATTGTGCGAACTGCTAGTCTGTGGAATGCGCTGCCTGAATGGGTGTTCCCCGATAGTTACAATCTGGGTGTCTTCAATCACGAGTGAATCGGTTTCTTCTAAGCAAGCGTGCTCCATCGTAGACCACACCATCGCTTAACATTAAGCTACTTGGCGGTCAAAAGCAAGCCTATTAATAAATATAAATAAACAAATAGTTTAAAAATTATGTTAACCATCAATTTGTGGATTTTGTGGCAACCTAAAAACCCGATAAAATGTAATTTAAAATTAGGAGCCTTGTTTAGCTGACCTTAAGTGAGTTCAAAGTTATGCCTTTCCTGTTCTCCATAAATTGAGTCGCCGTGGCCGTGGGTGTTGCCAAGTGGCCTGTAACACAGAACGTGCATAAACAACAAAATAATTACATGCGCGCGAGAGCCTACGGAGAATGCCGTTTTCAAGATTGTTAGAAAGATTTTAGCGGCACCCTTGTGTCATTTTGATAATGGATACCTATATACCGTAGGGGTAGGGCTGTCTACAAGTAACTTCTTAAATAGGGTATTTGACTACTTTTGGGAAACTATTGCACATTATTGCCTGATATAATTTAATGTATACTGCATTTATATTTTCTGGATATCAGTCGTATTTGCGATATAAATCGATGTTAAAGTTTGAATAAAAAAATATCGCGCCAAAACGCAGACCTGCGTCATAGCTCCGGTCGAGCGACGATTGACGTCACACAAAACAAAACAGCTGCAGCCAGGCAGCAAAAGTTTGATAATCACTAATTTTCTAATAGAAGTAATGGTTTATAAATGTTGTGTAGTGCCACAATGTACAAATACTTCCATAAAACACCGGAAAAACTATTCGTTTCTGTTCCAATGGACCCCAAAACTCGCAAAAAGTGGTTGGAACTAAGTAGGTCGTAGAGAACCCAAAAGTATTGGAGCTAATTCAAGTGTTTCTATGTGCGAAGATCATTTTGAGGTACATATTTGAGTCTATATAATTCTATTACAATTTGTGTTTTTATTGCATTACTATTTTATTTATTTATTTATTTAATACTTTATTGCACACTTACAAATTAAGTAGATATGTACAATTGGAGGACTTAATGCTTAATGCTTTTTATGTACTGTTACTTTCTTTTTAAACATTGTAAAGACATAACCTAACAAAATAGTGATATCCACCTACTACAACATACTTTTTGTACAACTTGATTGAATGTTTTGCTTGGAGAACAATTAAAAATTAATACTTACATTGTAGTTTTTACGTTTTGAGTTCTGCAGCGTAGAAACAATGACGTAGATTATTATTGAAGAAATATGCAACCATAAATACATTAATTTTAGGTAAGTTACTGCTGTCTGCTTGCACAAAATGTTTCTCCATTCTTCTCACATTTAACCTCCGGACTGTTTTTGGTGATAATTTCTGGATAAATCGCTCTCAAAATAGCTTTACAACATTAAATTCGCATATATCAATACAAAATCTGTTTGTTTAGATTTGTGTGACGTCACTAGGGATGAAGCCAATTACAGACCGTTTTCGATCACGTGATCATATGTCGAAAATACAGTTATTTTAATCGCGTTTTTTACAAAAAATAAGCATATTTTTATAAAAAAATCAATGAAATATGCTTTTTCATTATGTCATGTTTATGGATGATGTCAATTGGCATAATATTTTCAATACAGTCAAACACCCTATTGCTGTATGTTAGGTACTCAAGCCAAATTTCTACACAATTTGGAGACCCAGCAAAACCAGTTTTTTTGTTAGCCTCTTAGTTGTGCATAAATAAGGAGCGCTGATAAAAAATAAAAATAAAAAATACATCTTTTTTCATATTTCAATTAACGGCATGCCGTTAATTATAAATGTCAAACTAGAAGGATATCAAAATTAAACAAAAATAACTAAATTTCAAATTTTGCGAGTCTAAAATACCTATGTGAAAATTTGTCGCTAAGTTGACAAATAAGATTTTCCTGCTTGTAGTTTTTCCTTTGAAGAGCAGCCATAGTAGCCGAACGTAAGTAAGATCGATGTTGGCCGGGCGGTAGCATGTGCGCGCTTTATAATCTGACGGCACCCGGTTCAATTCTCAGATCTGCACCAATGACTTATTTATGTGCAGTTTCGATGCCATCGCTTAGAAACGGCGAAGGAAAACATCATTAGGAAACAGGTGTATCTAAGAACCATAAAAAGTTTACAGACATAAATAAGGTGACAATCACCAACAAACACTGGGCTAGCAAGGTGGATTAGGGCTTATCCTATCTCTCTGAGAGAAAGCCTTTGTCCCAGCGGTGGGAACATGATAATAATGATGATGAGTTTTTCCTACCAGTGGGAATATAATAATATCTTGCCTCTCAGTTGACTCTGCCTCATTTTACAGTTTGGTATGTAGCAATGATTAATCTGACAACTACCTATTATATATTTAATGAGCGGCGGAGAAAGAAATTAATCAATTAGGTGCAATGATTATTATCGTTGATTGCCGGTCTAAGCTTGCCTCCAATAAAGTAGTTTACCGTCTGATTAAGCCGTTAGTTAAGCGCTGCTTAGCACCCGAATTAATTATATTTTACACCTCCGTTGAGACGTTTATTAAAGTTAATTTGTTGAGATTGAGTAACGGGCGAAGATTTCACCGCAGCCCCGAATCTAATTTAGAATAATTTTTCATTATGAAATCCTTCCATTTTATGCGCCGTAAGATTTTATTTCGTGAACGATTTCAAATCTATATAATGAAAATTGACCTAAGCGTAGGTATTATCTAAGAAAACCTACTGAATTTGTAACTGTAAAAATTCTTTATTCACTCTTAGCAAAAAACCAATCAAAGGTGCTTAAAAACAATAGTCAGGTCGTAGTTTTTTTTTGTAAAAGCTATAAATGCTACCTCAAAAAAACCAAGTTTTCTTATATATAAAAGGTGATGTATGTATGTATGTTCCCTATGGACTCCAATAGGGTTTGACTGATTTTCACGGGACTTTTACTGGCAGATAGCTGATGTTATGAAGAGTAATCCACGCGGGTGAAACCGCGGGATGCAAAAATATTCAATACTAGCTGTATTTAATATTTTTGCAATATTGTAGGTATTATGTGTTTTTAAATACTTTTACATATTTATGAAATAAAAACAATCTTAAGAGAATGTGGTCTAATTTTTATTTTTGAACTGTTGACTTTGCTTGGTTCATTAACTTCATCAGACACTAATTTCGTATATAAACGTGTATTTTACATCATACACTTGTTTTATTAGTTTCACTCTTCTAATAAATGTTTATTACACCCGAACTCTCACTTTGACATAAAAATAAGGTGACATTTCTTTGTTTTTATCTTTGCTAAGAATTTATTATATTTAGCATAGTAAGTACACAAAATACTAAGTTGACTGCATATTAAGCTCATACAGCTTTTATAATAATTATATGCTGGCGTGTTTCTGGTTCAACGCATATGCACTGCCATTCAAGTGTAATCAATCTGCCGAATCACTGCCAATCGAGTGGAAATGCATACGGGTACGCTGCCAACTGGTTGTGGCATTTGGTCTAACTGTTTTTGTAGTGTTAGCGTTAGCTTGTATTTAGTTTAGTTTAAAGGTACTTGCCAGTAAAAAATAAACGTATAACGTATATTTAATAGGTAACATTACAAATTCTCTCTCATCCATAAAGGTAAATAGTAGGCAAATAAGTGTATTAGTGTACCTACTTATGTGAGTATAGGACGAGAACAAAAGCTGTCATAGTTAATCATAAATTATTATTACAAGTTATAGAAACTTCCTCCGGGGTGCGTGGGCTCAATTTCCACACTAATGAAAGGAAACAATGGTTTCATCCGCTTTATCCTGTGCATCGCCGATCGGATTTGGGTGTGGGTGGCTGCCTCGTGCAAGCTCACGGTGCGCTCCGGACGGTTTTAAACTTGATATACCTACTATGTATAAATTGTAATTATACTCTATCTTCATAAAAGTATTAGGTTAGTGAATTCCTAGTGCCTACTACTGCCTACTTACTACGCTGGTAGTGGTAGTGGTAGTGGTAGTGTGAAGTCTGATTTATTTTCAAGCTTTATTAGTTTAAAGGAAGCGATTTCGCATCGAACAAACGGCGCTATCTATAAAAATAATCGTTGGACGATGCTTTATAAACATATCCAAAACCTCAATAAAATAGTTTCTTGATTGTTTTGGAACATCTATTGTACCTCAAATAGGTACAATTAACTTGTACTAAACGGTAGGTGATTTACCGTATTACTAAATGTGTTTTGTGCAATAGGTTTTCATTTAGTCACCATATGGTGTAGTGTGCAGAGTTTACGGAGCGTCTCGTTCACGGGCACTAAGCATGGACACGTCTGCGCTTCCTTAATAACGCGCTAGATTTACGGAAAGCTCTCCGGCTCTGCGAGCTTATATGCCCGCATATATAAGTCAGCACTTTACTTACTAGAATTGTAGGACTGCAGAGTCTAATAAAGGATAGTTAGATATGTTACACAATCTATATTAATTAATTTTTCAGGGCAAGTGTCTTTATTAACCAAACAAAATACAAGCTAATACCAAGAAAGGTAGACTAAGAGGAGGCTAGGTATGCAATGAGTTGAAATGCTGCGAAACTTGACTGCGATACTAGCGCTACGGTAATTTGTAGAACCCTTTTGTACATTATCTGACTGCAGCACTTACGGAAGTTCGAGACAACCTATAGCACGCTCAAATTACGGCGTCATCTAAGTTCATACCGTTTTTAGGCAAATTTCTGAGCTACGCTCTAATGTTCCGCTATTGTTTTTCCTCTTAGTCTATCTTCCTTGCCAATACTAACACCTACAAATACAGTTAGACTGCCCATAGACCGTTGAAGGTCTAAAGACAAACCAAATGCTCAAGCCCACTGCCAATTGGCAGCGTACCCAGCATGCTGGCGGCATTACCACGCTGAATGGCAATGCTTATGCAATGCTTATCTATTTAAATAAAATGAATCCCTATTTACGTTGGTCACGCCATAACTTGAGAACGACTTTACCGATTTCATTCATATTTTTTTAAAGTATTCTTATATTTTGTAGAATGTTCTTACGGAAAGAAAAATTAAGAAAATTTCAACGAACTTGACGACTAATGACAATTAAAAAAACTTAACGACGATTTTAACTCGCGCGTGATACCGCGGGCGCAGGTAGTAGATATTTGTAATGCTAATTTAACCTGACCTGAAATAAAATATTATCAACTACACAAAAGAGAAATATTAGCCTAACCTGAAACAAAAATTAATTAAATCTGTGGTAAAAAATTCGTTGTAATAATTTGTACTAATGGTATTAATTTTAAATAAAATATTTTAAAATTTTAGCAATTAATATGCATTGACTATATTAAATATTATTTAATTAAAATGTAAATGAAATAAACAATTATACCCGTTTCCTCAGTGCACCTTGTCGACACGTATTTCGCCTCTTCACGAAGCATCCTCAGGACGTGTTGACTCTCCAAGCGCGACTCTCTCTTCTCGGCATCGCGCTCGGAGAGTCAGATTTAATTAATTTTTGTATCTTCTTAGGCATTGATGTAAGTAAATAGTATAGGTATAGGCAAAAGTAATAGTAACAGTCATTGAGTTAGGCTAATTTTTGTCTTTTATGTAATTATTACTTTATCTCAGGTTAGGTTAAATTAGCATTACAAATAGATATTTGTATAATAGAGAAAAATAATTTATCCCAAAATCTTAAAATAACTACTCAGAGAAGGTAGGTTTCCAAACAATGCCTTCTCAAAACGTAAGCTGCAAATTCGCTTTGTAGCTTACGATTCGATTGGTATTTTAAACGATTTAAGCAAGAAAATTAATGGATTACCTGTGGCATGTCACACCATAACTTTGTTGCTGCTTTTCTGATTTGTTGTGGTACGATTTCACCGCGCAAATTGTCATAGTAAAAAATTTATATATTTTTTGGTGTCATATATGACACCATTTGAATGGCTTAAATTTCGCGAATGTACTTGGTTTCTTTGTGTAGTTATTCTAAGCCCAAAATCCTTTTTGTACACGAAGTGACGTAGAAACGGAATTACAATCGTGGTGTCTTCAAATAGCGAGTGAACCGATTTCTTATAGGCTAGCGTGCTCCATCGTAGACCGCATCATCTCCTAACATCAGGCGAGGTGGCGAACAAACGCAAGCCTACTACTTATTTATTAAAAAAAAAATGAATGGCAATGCTCATACTTATGCTTTAGAAATTCTAGTACGGCAGTAAAGGATTGGTTACGTGCCACCAAGCGTGCCCGCATAATGGCGCGGTTCCCATGACCACATGCGGGTGGAGAGGTCACCGCGCGTAATAAAATTCTAGAAATGGTATCGATTGGCATATTGGCATTTGCCAAGGAAAGTTTTACGACTTATATACAATCATACCTATCTACAAAATTTATCGGTCTAACTTGGAAGGTTTATTTCCCGGGTAATTTTATTCCGGTAAATCCATCACATTAGGGATTATATTCCCGGGATAAACTTTCCCGATTGAGTATCTTTTCCCGGGATATACTTACTCGGGGGGAAAAATCCACCCGGGATAAACCTTCCTGGGGAAAAATCTCTTCCCGGGATGAATACTCCCGATATAAACATTTTCGGCTAAACATTCCCTGGATAAACCATCCCGGGGGGAAATATCCCTTCCCGGGATTAAAAAATTGTGAATGCGTTGGTCAATTTCTGGCAAAGCAAAAATCTGACATAATAAAAACAAAGGACTAATAGGGCCACATGCTATAAAAGGTCTACTGCAGGGTGAGTTTGACTAAAGGTATCAAGCCTGATTTAGGCCAGATGCACCCGCTATTCCCCAAATATTTCATACTATACTTTCGTACTACTATATCTCACTTGTTTGAATGATCCGAGTACGACACATACTCATTTATTCATATTTAATCGAATTGTACATAAATTATATTCAACAGATTCAATATAATATAAGCAATTACAGACAAAAGACAAATTTTTATTTATGGATAAAACAAATATTTATAAATATATAAATAAATATTTGGGACATTTTTTTCACACACGGTCATCTGACCCCAAACTAAGCAAAGCTTGTGATATGGCCGCCAGAGACTGATATGATATACATACATATATAGTTTTAAATACATAGTTAAATAGATATTAACAACCAGATATAGAACAAACACAAATGTTCATCGCACAAATGTTTGTCCTACGTGGGAATCGAACCCACGCCCCCAAGCTCAGAAGTCAGGTTCACTACCAACTGGACCAACGGGCTATCAATTTTGATAGTTGATTAAAAAATACACACTACAAATTGTTTTCATCCACAAACCGGTTCCAACTCAGCATAATGCTGGTTGCGAACAACCAGCGCTGATCTTCCGTTGCCGCCGGTGACATCACCCATGGCCAACACCGAACAGTATACGAGAAATTAAATAATAACAATTAATAATTTTTAAACTTTCGCGATATGCATACATGTTTTAAATGTTTATCAGGACTTATCACGTATTGTTTAATTTAGGTTTAGGTAATAATACGTGATAAGTCCCGATAAACATTTAAGAACAATGAAAATAGTACTTTCTAATTTTTCTATAATATTTTTCATTATTTACAATATTATTATATTTAAAGTAAGACAAAGGTATAAAATAAACTGGCTAAGTGCGAGTCGGGCTCGCGCAGTGAGGGTTCCGTACCACCACAAAATTCAATAACGAAATTACCAGTTATAACTTGGTAATGAACATAAACTTATCACCGACTCGCACTTCGCCATTTTTTATTATTTGTTGTTATATTTTAGAGAGTGTTAAGTTTAATCATGTTAAGTTTGACGCTTGTATGTATTACCTTACGTATTACCGCTTGTATTTTTACATTAGAGCTAATACAAAAATACGTTAAAAAAATACGTTTGTTGTATGTGGACACAAACCCTCTTTCGTTTTTACTTATTTAAATTTTATTTTTTATATTTTTTGTCAATCCGCCGTAACATTACATGTTTTGTGAAAATTTCAACTGGCTATCTATTACGGTTCGAAAGATTCAGCCGTTGTAGAATGTAATGTAATTGATAAATTATTTACATAATAAAATTAACTACACATATTTATATTCGAAATACGAAATAAATCATTTAAAACGTAAATCTACTAAACAATTATATCAGCTAAGTAGGTATACACAAACCATTTATTTGATTCTTAGTATTTGCATTTTTTCTTGTTCCATTCATGTTATGCCGATCACGACGTCCCTTAACAAGGTCATCTCCTCGCTGATCTATGAATGGATGTCATGTATATAAGGGTGTGACCATTTAAGTGTAGTGGCCATGTTAAATGCTACCTTGTCTCATTGACATACTCTTTTTAGTCAGTATTTTGCATACTTCTTAAGTTAGTCAGCTTGTCATAAATGTACCTTCTACCGCTACGTAGTAGCTTTACCTAGTCTGTGCTACCTACCTATGCTCTTTTAATACCTATACCTACTGCTTTGTGGAGTTCTTAAGATGGGGCTAGAGATTGAGTTATATTATAATTATTTTACTATAATAATTTAAGTTATTCCATATTTAATACTAGCTGCGCCCCGCGGTTTCAACCGCGAGTTAAAATCGTTGTTATGTTTTCGGAAATTTTCCAATATTCTACGCAATTTTCTTAATTTTTCTTTCCGTAAGAACCTTTTACAAAGTATTAAAAAGCGTTAAAAAATGAATTAAATCAGTAAAGTAATTCAGTTAGATAGTTCAGCAAGATATGGCGTGACCAAGGTAAATAGGGATTCATTTTTATATATAAATATATATTATATAGATTTTATTATTTACTGGTTGATACCCGCTACTTCGTACGCGTAGAGCTCGGCCTTCGGACTCGCTACTATGACCCGCTGGTAGGGCTCAGCCTTTAGCGGTATGAAATATAGGTACCTACTTTACGACCTATTCACATACCAACAAAAAATACATTAAAAAAAATCATAAAAATCGGTCAAGCCGCGTTTCGGAGGACTGCGACCACAAACACTGTGACCTCAGAATACAGACAAGATTTTTATAATTATATCAGAAACGAGCAAGGACTTTGTATACATAATATCATGGAAACGAGGTACTCGTCCGATGTTGATGAAAATTGACTGATTGGTACAACTGGTTGGTTGAACTGTTGGACTGATTGGTGGTAAAATTGATTGATTGGCCATATTCAAATTGTAAATATTAATTTCTAACATAAATTACTTGAAAATAAGAAAAATATATATTTGAAGAGTATGAAAATGACTTCCGAATTAAAATTAATTAATGGTTCGGGAAGCCGTTAAAGTTCCACCGTTCTCGAGAAATTCTTATAAGTTGTATCCAGATTGTACCTATGCAAGGCAGCCGTATAGGATGTTCCTAAGAAATTAATTCGTTTCTAAATTACTTACCTATATTCTTTTAATAAGTAGGCAGGTAAAACATTAATCTCGCTTCCGATTCATCTGATGAGATTTTCAACAGGAATCTAATAAAGTATCAAGTTATGTGAGGATATAATTTTGACCAACGATAAAATCTTCAATTTATTTATTTGGCACTCCTCGTTTTATCACGCTTGGTTGGTTAACGTAAGAAGACCGTGAGAGTTCAGAAGAAAATGAGCAAGTAGGGGTCTCTTTTAAGTGGTGATTTCATGAGGATGGAGGTGCCATATAAATATTTTGTAAGCGATTTGCGGAAATTCGTCTTTAATTGGTGTTCGCCAACACACGGCGCCAGTAATTTGGATATAGTTTAACAATGCAGAGAGAAACCTTTAGAAATATTCAGTTTGGATCGTTTTTATTTGACATGGCCCATTGGTCGCAGGTTTTTAAGAGCAAGTAAAACCATAATTTTTATCTGTTGCAGTTGCCACCCCGTTGACAATAACAGCGTCAAAGAGGTGGTGGTTGGTGGTTCTATTAATAATTATATATTTATTGTATACTATATTAATATGTATATATTAGTATATTATCGCAAAGGTAAGTAATTTTAATATATTGTAACTTTAAATTTTCGGGACAAACCCGGTCTTTTATACGTCATCAATGGGGCCAAAACCAACACTGAGAGGCCTTTTTGTTAAATACATTAAACTATGTGGATTGGGGTTTTCGGATGATATTGGTAAACTTGGTAAGCGGACTATTGATGCTATGGGATTATAAATAAAATGGACTATTGAAGTGAACAACTCGGGTGGGAAAATAATCTATAGGATGAGAAACAGTACATGTTTTATATCCTTTTTCATCTCAAAATTAGTAGGTATATATTATTATTAGAATGTATTTATAAGTACCAGATGATTTCTTCACTATAGCACACCCCGGCTAAGGTTGCCTGGAAGATATTGTTACACTAGTTTTTTAACTGTTCTTGTATGTAATTTGTGGTGTGAACAATAAAGACTTTATCTATCAATCTACCTACTTTCAACAGTAGCTTTCTGACTGAATTCTAAATAGGTAAAATGCATGAATTTAAAGTAACTTCATCGAACTTTATCTACTGTTTCGTTTCTTCTTCGACGCATTGCAATTTTAAACTATTTTTTGCAGTATTTTTTCCATGATTAATGATAATTAAAGCTATAAAATTAGTAAATAAAATTATTTTATTATCTATTATTAAAAGCTTAAATTGCTATGCGTAAAATTATCAGAAAACGTGACAAATATAAAAAATACTAACTTATATTAACAATAAATTTCTATTGTTTTGATAAAATAACAATATTAATGATTAGCAATTGGCGTTTCAAAAATACCTTTACGTTAAGTCTTTCTATTTTTTATATTTAATTGTAATAATTTTATTATTTTTTAAGAATTCTTACTTGCTAGCAACGAAGAATAGCAAGTGGTACCGCTCAGTTATGGTTTCGAATTTCTTTACAAATCTACATTAAATCTTGCCATCGGGGAAGTTGGTGGCCAAAGGCATAAAGAACTATTCCATTGCAAAAAAAAAACTAAATTTGCCATGAAAATGGTCCTTATAACCCTTTTATAAGCTATCCAAAGCTGAAAGTTGTCCCATCTGAGCGAAAACATAGATATGATGACAAAGAATAAGAGTTCATAGGAATTTTTAAAAAAACTCACGCCATTGGAACCTAATCTAGAACACAAATGATATTAAGTTTTTAGCTATTTAAAAAAAAAACTTTTCCAAATTTCCTTTTACAACGCTATTATCTACATAGACAATCGAACGTTTACCATAGATAAATCAGCTGACGGTCCCGCTGTATAATTGTGTCTCAAATTATAATATTTCATTAATATTCATAACAGAAATTAAATACATTTTAGCAATTAATGAGTCTACGGATATCAAATGTGGCGTCGTGCGGGAGACGGCACGAGCGCAGTGATTTATATGCTTGATTTGGACACAAATATATGACAAAATGAGCTATAGCATAGCAATTACAAAGCTTCTGACCGAATGTTTCTCTATATCGTAATTTGTGAAAGCTATTATGCAAATTTATCGACATTTTTATTGTCTATGGCGCCTCTAAAGTGGACCCCGTGAACATAATCTCTAAAGAAAAATTATACAGAAATATTGACCCACCCATAGGTCACCGTTATATCTAAACTTTTATATGTTAATTCAAAGTCACGCGAGACAGTCATAAAATATGACCGTCACACAATTATACTTTTGAAAACGATTTTACGTTTGCAGACATAATAGAAAAACTGTTATATCATATTATACCTACTTACCGTTACGTTCTTGTATACTAAAAACCATTTTTTTATATTTTTGTTTTAGTGACGAATGGCAAGTTTTTTTTTTGTTTTTATCGATAATACCTATGACCACAGATCTACTACTATCTGTGCCTATGACCAATTATTTCTAAAACTCTGTCAAAAACATTTTTATTTTTGAATTTGGAATGGCGTCTCATGACTATATCTATTGTGTCGTGACGATCGGCGTGCGATCGGCAATCAGCCAACTTGCCATTCGATACGGTTTTTGCGATAACCAATTTTTAGCAGATATTTTAACCAAGTTCATTGACGCCTCTGAATCACTATAGGTGCAAATTGATTATTCATACTAGGCAACCAAATCCTACTTAAGTTTTAGATTTTTTGTAAAGCTGTTAATTTTAGATAAACGTCCAATAGGTATTTTGCTTTTAGCACTTAGCTAACTCGGTTTTTGCTGTAGGTATACCTTAGTCCATCGACAAAAGGATTTTCCTTTTGTCGATGCCTTAGTCATCAAATGTCATCGATCCAGAACAAAGAGGATTAAAAATAAAGAATGTAGATTACTATTGTCCAGTGTTGGATCCATTGGTCCATGGATTAGGTAAATTCCAGGATGAAACATAATTATTGAAAATTATTCGTTATGTATATAACTACATAAAACTTTTTCCATAATCGTTCGTGACCAGGCAATGACGATATAACCATTTGACTGCTCATTAAAAACCGCAGTAAAACCCCGCCGTAATCCAACGATACAAATTTTTTAGCATGGGTAGTCTTTTTCGAGCGGGCCTAGGCGCGAATTGAATGAATAACTTTTGAGTCTCCAATCAAAGGCGTCATATGAACCACCCTGCGACCGACGTGGCTTACGTCGTGCATAAGCAAATTATGAGTCGTGCGCGATCAAGTGGTTTTATTATCTTTGGTACCAGGCTTCGATCAAAACATTCTTGATCGAAGGTAGGTCCCTTGAAATCTCCTACCTACACTAATAGGATTGCCACCGGGTCAGCCCGCTCCTAATGTAATCTAATAGTCCCCGTGATAAATTGTTGAGTTTCGCGGATTTACTTGGATTTGGGGCTTAGCGAGCTTCGATAGGTTTCTCTCTTAGAACAACACGTAAGGGAATCGCCAAGCACAGACATTCTCCTCTATGATAGTATAAGTCTACGCAGCCATGCGTGTATGGAAATCCTTCCATACTCATGACATGATACTCCAGAACCTCCTAACTTATGAGGTCCAGGATGGGAGGGCTTACAATGGTTGATTCCGCGATTTAGATATGTAAATGCTACCGTGATTTTTACAAGTTTAGGAAAATAATATAATGTGGTGACATGTTTTTTATGTTGGCGCCAAAACTCGATAAAAATTCTTATTCTGAGCTTCAGGTACGTAGAGGGAGAAAGTATACTTAGCCTATGTTCAGGTACGAAAATAAAATTGAACATAACTCTGTCAAAGTAACTTCATATTGCCTGGAACGAGGAAGAGAGCGTCGTAACATGATATTTATTGGTTCATTAAGATAGCGCTTGTTTGGATAAGTCCCCATTAAGAGCCCATGAAAACAATTATAAAGTTAAATGCTTTGTCATGACGCAAATAATGTTCTGTAATTATTACCTACTCTCGCATTGTAATTAAAATGACTGTATAATGGAGGAACGGCTAAAGAAAGGGAGAAATCCTTATTAAAAAACGGTGAACGCTCAACTTGACTCTGATCGTGACTATGACATAATATATAAAAGTTACCTACTAAAAAAAAACCTTTTATATTGGACAGTTTCTTACAATATTATAAAGAGGAAAGATTTGTATGTATGTTTGTAACGAATTGGCTCAAAAAGTACGGAACCGATTTTTAAAATTCTTTCACCATTTGAATGCTACATTATCACTGATTAATATAGGCTATTTTAATAGGCTATATAACTATACCCGTGCGGAGCCGGGGCGGACCGCTAGTCTATACTAATATTATAAAGAGGAAAGATTTGTTTTTTGTTTGTTTGCATTGAATAGGCTCCGAAACTGCTGAACCGATTTGAAAAATTATTTCACTGTTGGGAAGCTTCACTATCCCCAGTTAACATAGGCTGTATTATATTTAAAAAAAAAATAGGGATCCTTACTAAAACTCCAATAATGTAACCCAAGGAGTAAAAAAATAAGATTTTTAATTTTGACTTTCCGTGTTGACAGTTCTAAGACAGGACAACGTCTGTCAGGTCAGCTAGTATCACAGATCTACTACCTATAGATTTTCAATGAGCGTGGCTAGCTCAGTGCCTCTCGCTCATCATCGTATTTTCGCTCACTGCGCTTCTTGCAGCCCAAAATGCTACAACCAACCATTGTAAAATATCTTTTACAATTATTTCTCAGAGGAAACACGCATTTATCACATTAAATCACCAAAAAAAGGCAATAAATATAATTCAGACCCGTTTTGTTTGTCACTGATTATTACAGATTTTGACACTTGAGGTACCAAAAACAGGTCACGCCGATAAGGACAACAAATTCTATTTATGTCCTTTTCGTACTTGTGCTGAGCCATATCAAGTTGTCTCTTTCACTAAAATATATTGCCGATCTGGTTGTGTATATCTGTGGCTAGTATATTATAATATAAAAACTTAATTTCACTACTTGACACTAGCAAATATAGGTACATGTGCAACCACTTCATCAAAAATCGCGAGAAACAAAACAACACAAACGATTTAAAAAAAATGCACTAAACATTATCCGTCTTACCACAAAAGATTTAAGCACGCTTTAGACAAGTGTTTAGCATATTTTTCGCAGTGAAACAATTGCTAAACAGATGTCTAAAGCGTGCTTAAATCTTTTGTGGTATAAATAAGTAAATCTATAACTGACCACATTTTTACAGGCCAACTATGATAACCTTCATAAGTCCGTCTGCGCGTCTCCGTACCCTAACATTATTTATGTGGCCTCACGTCCGCGAGGTGCGTGGTACGTGAACAGACTCTACTGAAGATCTGAAGAAGACAGGGCGATGTGCCAACTGGGCCGCAGGTACTTGTGATCTACAGTCTGTAGGTATTCTGTGTCACGGCAGAGCAGGGTACAGGGCAAAATAATTTGAGGATGTTTATCAAGGCTCCACAGTATTAGGTTGTTATAGCCGGGAAACAGAGGAATGTGGCCAATTTTTCTTTACTTAGTAGACAGATATATTTGTCAAAGGCTTCCAATCGGCCCTTTTGGAGATCGATGCAGGCCTACGTCCAGCAAAAGACGTCCTACGGCTAAAATGATGATGATGATGATTGACTTCAATTCTTTCCGTTCCATATAAAATGTATGAGAAAATTAATTTTCTACATGACTTATTATTTCGTGTTTTTTTTATATTTTAATACTTATTCTGCTATTCGGGGTGGAGAGGAATCCAACAAATCAAAGATCATAAAAATTGATCCAGCCTTTAGAGTTATAGATGGTAACATAGGTACACGACTTTGTTTTATATATATACTAGCTGTTGCCCGCGACTTCGTACGCGTAGACTTTCATATAAACGTTCAACCCCCTTTTGTCCTCCTTAATTCGGCCCTTTCACAAAATATATTCTTAGCGGACCTCTACACCCCATAAGGAATCAACTTGCCTAATTTTAGATTCGTAATTACAAAACTTAAAAAAAAAATTAAAACCCCCATTTTTCTTCCTTAATCCTTCTTTTTAGTTTTTTTTTTAAATACAGTTTTTATTTATTTTATATCATTAACCTGAATACCAAATTTCATGTCCCTAAGATCAAAGACAAAGGACTTTCATACAAACTTTCAACCTCCATTTGCCCCCCTTAATTCAGCCCCTTCGCAAAATCCTTTCTTAGCAGACCTCTACACCTCATAAGGAATCTACCTGCCAAATGTCAGCTTCGTAGGTCAAGTGGTTTTCGAGATTTCGTGTTTAATGAGTGAATGACTGAATGAGTGAGTAGATGAATTTCGCCTTTATATACATATATAGATATACATTTTTTCATAGGTAGATTTATATTTGTTAACGATAGTTATTTCCATTGTCTTTCAGACTTATTCCGAAGAACTTTCTAGATATCCTGTAAATATAGGTACCTCCTTAGGTACGTTGTTCTCAGCTCTTGTAAAACATACAAATAGTCCGGAGATTTGTTTTAGTCCTATTAGGTTTTTAAAGACATGTGAGCACAAATAAGAGTGAAGAGTGAATTAAGTAATTACCTATGAAGTATTCTTTTCAGCCTCTTCATTTCAGAATTTCAGTAGGTAATCTTAAGATTTTCTTGATATTATTTATCGCGAGATTGTTTCCCCCTTTTCCTCTTGAGATGATTCTGGCGTCACACGTTTTGTGTATTTTGCTCTTAGTAACAGTCAAAGTCAAGTACAGTAAGTCACGGTCAAGTCCAAGTCAAGTCCTAGTCAATGACGAAGAGCCCTAGTAAAACGATGGACACTTTACTAGTGATGTCTATAGAGTTATGGAATTCACTTAGGCGCTAAAACTCACAAGAAATGGATTTGTAAAACAAACCTGTCCATTTCTCCGAGATCGACGGGAAGGGCAGTGTCACAACTCATTTGACAGTCGTACAACTCTTGACCTGTGAGACAGCTGGTGACAACTTTATCCTAAAACGAATGTTTAATTCATACAGCCATTTACATACACATAAATAACTGGCGATTTACTCATGTAAAACGTTCATAATCTTATTTGCATAGTTATAAAAGATAAAATATTATGCATCTCATTTGAATACAACTGCATTTTTAAATGGCTCTTCTGATTTATTTGCTAAGAACTTTGCTCGAATGATATAAAAAGCTACTTTACAACAAATTTACATGTTGCTATTTGACAGTTATTTTGAGGGTGTTTGAAATATCGATGCCGTTCTTGTTCAAGATTAGAATTTTGATTAAGGACGTGTAAGTAGGTACATAGTCAAAGATTCAAACTTACAGGGCTAGATGGAACGTTGGTGATAAACCGAATGGAAGTTATTGTACTTAGCATTATTAACAAATTTTATTCTAAGAGCAACCCTGAAAATGCGTAAAAACAGCAGCTGTTCTATGTTATTTTCAAAGATCATGAACATCTCAATGCTTTTTCACGATTTCGCGGTTGGTTCCACAGTAAAAGTTGTACATAATGATGAGTTCAATTACCTGCTTTCGGCTTAGTACCACCGTGCCGTATACTTAACCCTTTATGGGCCTAACCACAGACCTATATTTAAGTAGACGCCACAAGTCGACCTAGCTTGCATGTCATATTTCCAATACAATTATGATTAATCGTCATAATTGAGTCCGGCTAAAATCAGTCTGCTCAATCGGTGCCGCGACAACACGTATCAGTTTGAAATTAAACTAATTGGGTAACTGTGCAATAGGTAATGAGTTGTAAGTATACCGCAAATAGAGTTGGCCGACAAAGTAATGGTATTTCTATTCACTTTTAGGTAGGTACGAAAAATTTGACACGCTTAGTTTTCATACAATTTAGACCGCTTGTGAAGTCTACTTAGATATAGGTCTGTGGGCCTAACAGTCCCGCTTATACCCAGCGGCGCGTTACTTCTGACCTCAGAGTGTTTGATACAAGGGTTTCGAAAAGAAGAAAAAGCTACATGAAGAACTTTTTTCCAAAGCTCCTCAGCTGTGCTACGACCTTAGTGCTGATCTGGCAGTTATCAAGTATTGACTCAGGTAACAAGTTGTACAAAGGTGAGTTAACGTCGTAATGCGATTGAGCAGCTAATCCATTCAGGAAACAAAAATGTAACTCGATCCCGGCTCACGTGGGAGTTTCAAGCCATACATGATACAATGCTGTTGAAACTTGACCCAAACGTCCACAACTATTGATTAGCTGGTGTTGTGCAAGATGGCCCAAACTCTAGTATGCCCGAAGGTGATCTGATACCAACTCGGCTGGCTATATAGCGTTCGGTAAACTTCGCAACGTCTTCTCGTACAAAATACAGTGCCTTAAGACGAAACTCTTCGACCAGTGTGTGTTACCAGTGATGACATACGACACTGAAACGTGGTCTCTCACTATGGGTCTCGTAAACAAGTTCAAAGTCGCACAACGAGCTATGGAGAGGGCTATGCTCGGGGTTTCTCTACGAGATCGAATCAGAAATGAGGAGATCCGTAGACGAACGAAAGTCACCGACATAGCCTGCCGGATTAGCAATTTGAAGTGGCAGTGGGTAGGGCACATATCACGCAGAACAGATGGCCGGTGGGGCCGAAAGATTCTGGAATGGAGACCATGGACCGGTAAGCGCAGCGTAGGACGTCCACCCACAAGATGGACAGACGATCTAAAAGAGACCGCAGGGAAACGCTGCAGGCCACTTCCAACCGACCCTTTTGGAGATCGATGGTGGGGGGCCTATGTCCAGCAGTGGACGTCCTATAGCTGAAATGATGATGATGATGATCTGATACAGGAGTCTCGCTTGCAACGCCGTACCGTACGGACGTGTTGCCCGCCCGCCGCTCGCTGCTCCCTACCTCAGTTGCCGCCGGAGGCCCTGCCCCCGCGCGGACCGCATTCCGCCGACGCGTTATCGTGTCACAGTGCTGTGTCGTGTTTCGTCTGTTTGTTTCTGTCTCTTTCTGTCACGTTGACCGACCGACCGCTCGTCTTGCGTCCTCAGTCGCAGATCGGGTTAAGCTGGGCCTTCTCTCAGGAGAACTCACCCGGCTGACCCTGTATCGCCGCTGACGCGGGCGAGCAGTCGCTGACAGAGTGGCCATACCATCTGGCCACCCCCCCGTTGTGCCGCCGCGTGTGTCTTGAGTGTCGTGCACGTGCTGTTTAGTTCCGTTTTTGTTCGTTCCCGTTGCCGTTTCGTGGATATCAGGTACTCACCCCACCTTATCACTCATTGCTATTTTTTGTACTCACCTCACTTTGTTTGTGTACTCTCTCACTCGGTACTCATCTCCCTACCCCGGTAGGGAGACTACATTCACCTTAACCTGTTGGGGGGTCCATTCCCCCCAACCCTATTTTTGTGTTACTGTGTTCTCATATAAAGCCTTCCGCTAACATGGCGTCCGGGAAGGAACTTGAGACCGCCCTCGGTGCCCTCTCAGGCCCCTTCCTGGCTCAGCTCAGAGCCAATCCGGCTGACGCGGAGGCCTTTCTCCGCTCCCCGGAGACCTTCGCGGCCTCTTTTTTCAGCAGGAAAGCTTCCAAAGCCTCCCCTTCCTCCTCCCTTACCCGTAAGGCACCCCCCAAGACAAAGCCTGGTCAGGACCGCACCGCGGCAGCCAAGCTGACGCCTTCGTTCAAAGGCCCAGCCTCTGCTGCCAAGCCCCTGGCCCCCTTAGCTAGCCGCTCTCGCTCCCGCTCTCCCAGGCGCACCCGTTCACGCTCCCCTAGAGTTCGCTCGCGCACCGTGGCCCGCCAGACTAAGCCTGACCACAGGAGCACCTCGCGTGCCTCCCTGAAGGCCAAGCAAACATTTGGCCCCCTTGACAGCCCTCTCTCTCCCGATCCCATTCCCCCGCAGGAGGAGATGGACACCGCCGGCTTCACCGTCGTGGGGAAAGGCAAGAAGCGTCCCGCTCCTCTTGCCTCTCCTCCTCCTCCGCCCAAGACCCCGTGCCCCTCCACTGGAACCATGCCTCCGACCGACACTCCCGACGCTCCTCCAGCGCTTACCCCCAAATTCGTTAAGCCCCCTCGTCCCATTGTCATTCGACAAAGGGAAGACTGGGGCAGAGTCTCTCAAATCCTAGATGACCACGAAATACTCTTTGTGGCCAAAACGGTCAGTGACGGCATCAGCGTCAAGGTGAACACCTCCGACGACTACCGTCTCCTCACTAAACTCCTTCGGGCTCAGAATATCTTTTTTCACCATCACCCGCTTGAGGAGGAGCAAGTTCTCCGCGTTGTTTTACGCGGCCTCCCCAAGGAGCTCCCTACCGACTCCATCCTCGAGGACCTTAAGTCCCAAGGCCTCCCCGTCCGTGAGACCCACCGCATGCACAGCGGCAGGGCTAAAACCCCCTTAGATCTTGTGTTGGTCATCCTAGACAAGACCCAAGAGGCTAAGGCCATCTTCAACGTGAAGACGGTTCTCAGCCTCTCGGGCCTCAAAGTAGAGCCCCCTCACCGTAAAGGCATCCCAGGTCAGTGCCATCGCTGCCAGCTCTACGGCCATGCCGCCCGATATTGTCACGCTGCTCCTCGTTGCGTGAAGTGCGCAGGGGAGCACGCCACCTCAGAGTGTTCACGCCAAAAAGGGGACCCCACCCCGCCCACTTGCGTTCTCTGTAGCCAGCAGGGTCACACCGCGAACTATCGTGGTTGCCCCAAGGCCCCAAAGGCCGCAAAGGGTCAGGGTAGGACTCCTCCTCCCCGCCATCCGCCCCGCTCTAAAGTAGCCGGCCCTAAGCCGAAGCTACAAGTCACCCAAGCTCCCCAATACGTGGATGCCCCTCCCCCCATAATTAATGCATGGGCCAAGCCCCAGAAAGCCCCTCAGGCTAGCCAGCTGCCTTCTGCTACCACCTCGGCCCCTACTTATGCTCGCGCTCCCGCGAAGCAAACCCGCCCTGTCAACCCGCCTCAGCCAGCTCGTTCCTCCCCAGGCCACTCTGGCCAGTCTAGCTTAAAAGCCGACTTCGCCCTTCTGGCGCACATTGCCAACTCCCTCGACTTAGAGGAAGTGCGGTTAGTTGCTCAATTAGTCAGAGAGAAGCACGACCTCTATTCCATCTTGGAGGATCACGTGGGTCTTTTTGATGCTATTAAGCAACTATCCTCCAGTAGTAAAAATTTTGACAACTCTCATGGATAGTACACCAAAACGTACTAAACCTCGTTCATTATCGTTGGCATGGTTCAATGCCAACGGCCTTTCCACTGAATCAAGGGACCAGCGCCCCCTGATTCATCATTTTCTCACGACCCATCAGGTCGATGTCATGCTTGTGAATGAAACCTTTCTAAAACCTAGCAAGAGGGATCCCAGGATCGCAAACTACCTGCTGGTTCGTAATGATAGGACTACTTCCGCGTTAGGCGGTACTCTTATCTATTACAAAAGGTCCCTTCACTGCATTCCTATTCCCACTCCTCCTCTATTAACTTTGGAAGCATCCTGTTGCCGTCTCTCGATGACCGGTCATCAATCCATCACCCTCGTATCTTGTTACCTCTCCGGTAACAAGACACTCCACAGGAGTGACATCGAGGCTCTCCTGTCTCTCGGTAGCGCCGTCATTTTGGCTGGCGACTTTAATAGCAAGCACCTCATATGGGGCTGCAATACTTCCAATGTAAAGGGTAACCTTCTGAACTCCCTCTCCGACGAACTCAATTTTGATATCATCCCTCCAAGTACCCCGACTATCTTTCCCTCCAACCTGCAATATAGGCCAGACGTGCTCGACATAGCACTTCTGAAAGGCGTAACACTTCAGTTGCGCTCTTTGGAAGTGCTACACGAGCTCGAATCTGATCACCGTCCAGTTTTGATGCGCCTAGGCCCCGACCCGACTGACAGACCTCCTGTAACCAAGACCGTGGTGAATTGGCAGCAATTAGGCGAAGCCCTGAAGGCGGTCAATTCACCCGACTTGGACAGGATCCCCGAGGATATCGTGACCCCTCACGACGTGACCACTTCCGTTGACGCTCTCACTTGTCACCTTCGCACCGTTATAGGTGAATCCTCCAAGCAGGTCCCAGCCGAGGATGACCGACGCTGGGCTCTGCCGGAGGACGTGAAGGAGCTCCTGAGAGCGAAACACGCTGCCGCTAGGGCCTTTGACTGGTATCGCACCGAAGATAACAGAGCCACTCTGCGGTATTACGAGCGTGCCGTAAAGAACCGCATTAGTGAGCTCCGTAATCAGAGGTGGGATAACCTACTCTCAGAGATTCAGCCAACCCACCAGGCATACTGGCGGTTGGTTAGATCTCTGAAATCTGACACTGTGACTGCTATGCCCCCGCTCTCCCGACCAAACCTCCCCCCCGCTTTCGAAGACGAGGAAAAGGCCGAATGTCTGGCCGACAGCCTCGAACATCAGTGTAGTCCTTCCTTAGATCAGGTCGACCCTGCCCACCGCGAAGCGGTGGACAGCGAGGTCGAACATAGAACCTCCACTCCCCCCGTTGATACCCTCGAGCCAGTCACGGCCTCTGAGGTTGAGTCGATCATCAAGGGCCTCCAGGTCAGGAAAGCCCCTGGTGCCGATGGCATCTCAAACAAAGTGCTCAAGCACTTCTCTGTCTCACTTGTGTACCTCCTTGTCAGCATCTTCAATGCAGCCATCAACAATTCTATCTTTCCCGACGCCTGGAAGTCTGCCGACGTCATCGGCATTCACAAACCAGGCAAAAAGGCCTCTGAGCCCTCCAGCTATCGTCCCATTAGCCTTCTCAACACCCTGGGGAAGATCTATGAGCGCATCCTTCTGAAGCGTATCTGGTCCCATGTAAATGAACACAATCTTCTACCCGACGAGCAGTTCGGCTTTAGAGCCAGACACTCTTGCGTCCAACAAGTGCACCGCTTCACGGAGTACGTTCTCGAAGGTTTCAATAAGAAACCATCCCATGGTTACACCCACAAGCCCTTCTGCCAAGGCACCGTCGCGGTTTTCCTCGACGTTGCGAAAGCGTTCGACAAAGTCTGGCATAACGGGTTGATATACAAGTTATATCACATCGGAATGCCGGACCGTCTGGTACTCATCATACATGACTACCTCACGTCTCGTAGCTTTCGCTATCGCGTCGATGGAATTCTGTCTTCACCTCATCCTATAGGTAGCGGAGTCCCTCAGGGCTCCGTCATAGCTCCCGCCCTCTTCACGCTTTACGCTAGTGACATTCCTAGATCTCCCCATGTAGAAATAGCTCTCTTCGCTGACGACACCGCTCTCTACTCCAGAGGGTGGAATAAAGTCATCCAACGGGCCCACGTTCAACGAGCCCTCACTCATCTAGGTGATTGGTTCAAGAAGTGGGCCATCACGGTCAATCCCGAAAAAAGTGCAGCAATGTACCTCCACCCGTCCAAGAACCCCCCGTCAAGGCCTATCACGCTTAACGGGAAGCCCATCCCTTGGACCATCTCGACCAAGTATCTCGGTGTGACTCTCGATCGCCGACTCACTTTCTCCAAACACATTCAGTTAGTCCGCAATCGAGCGGCGTTCTTCCTAGGCCGCCTCAGCCCCCTCCTCGGCGAGCGTAGTAAATTGTCACTTAGAAATAAGCTGACAATTTACAAAACTTGCATCCGCCCCGTCATGACTTACGCCTCTGTGGCATTCGCCCACGCCTCCCGCATCGATCTGGACAAGTTGCAGGTCATTCAAAATCGCTTCATACGCAGAGCGGTCGGCGCTAGCTGGTATATGCGAAACGCCGATCTGCACTGCGATGTTGAACTCCCATCCATGATTCAATACCTTAAGTATACCTCCCGCCGCTACTTTGACGCGGCGCCTCACCACCCCAATCCTCTTGTAGTAAAATCCTCCGACTACTCGACAGACGTGACAGACCCTCCTCCTCTCCGTAGACGCCCTAGAAACATCTTGGGCGACCCGGACGACCCCATCGCCGTCGTCACCGCGGCGGCGCTGGGCTCGCCCGATCCGACTGCTCCTAGCAATAGGAAATATTCAGTTTTTGGTACAGGCGTCGGTTACCAGAGGCACACACACACACAGCGATCCCGCCGGCAGGATCGTAGACCCACAGGATCTGTTAGAAGATCGGTTAGATTCTCTCCAAATAATCATTCAGTTCAACAAACCGTTAGGGCTCCAGGGCACACCCCCTCTGGGGTGCCTGGGCAAGTCTGATTCCCACTCCCGGCGACGGCCCAAGCCGAGGTTCGTACCATCGAGGTGCCCTTGTGCTAGTCGCCTATAAACTTAACCACCAAGTTATGCCGAACGCACTCTGCGTTCGCTAACTAGTCCGGTCAAGCTGTAGAGGCCAAAAGGCCAACAGTAAAAGTCAATCATAAAAAAAAAAAAAAAAAAGATGATCTGATACCGCAGGATGTATGAAACATTTAAAGGAGATGCGTGAAAACGTTCCCGTCTTTATTGACAGAAATTTTAGTGGGTCAAGTCATGGATTTTCTTTAGGGTATAATTATATAACATCCTTGGTCAGAGTAGATTGAGTAAAATGTCAGGTAATGTCTGGAGCGCATTTTCTCATAAAAAAGGAGTTTCAATCCAATTTATCAGCTAAATAAGAAGACATCACTTGTTTGTTTTCAATAAAACTAAGCGAAGCTAAAACTCTCAAACATAGTTAAAGAAGATTAGTTTAACTAGAATTAGGAATTTTGGTTTTACATTAAAGCATTTTAGAATCTTGAATGAAGTCAGGCAACACTGTTATTAGGCACGTATTTATCGCACCATTCTCATTAGACTAACAAACGCATTAATCAGCTGCTTTCACGAGAGATTAGCCCAAAACAAATTGATGCGCCGTGCCGTGGGCGGTCCAAGACATGTTTACGACATTCGAACTCCACTAAACGGTCCGTGTATAGTTTTAAATTTCGAATGTCAATTAACACCAGTGTTAAAGAAGGTCATTTATCATTAGTGTGTGGTACTGGTAGGCTGGTAGTGTTGCCATCCTTTGTGGAAAAATCAGCAAAATTATAATTCATCTCGTCGTTACCAGATGCTGCTGAAGCACTATTTCTATTTACACTGGTATGGTGCAGATTGTAAATAATTCTTAATTAGTCAGACTGAACTACTTAATTTCTTATTAATATAATTAAACTATTAAGTTTTCCTACAAATGCCAAATAAATAAAAATATAATGAATGTTGCATTTTCTTGAACCATGTGGCGATCTTGGGCTTTTGGGGTTCTATCGGAAGTCAGCCACGGGAGTGGCCCTACTAAGTCAAGAAAAAGAGTTTAACAATACTGACAAACTGCGTTTCAGCGAAAATGTGCAGAGATTTTCTGTTTATGCATGAAAATATGGATAGAGATCTTGTGTATTCTGTAGCACTTAACTTTTTTTTATTCATGTGAGGCTTGCGTTTGTCCACATGTTGCCTGAAAAGACGCGTACTGCAATAGAGCAATTAACGTTGCAGTCCTTAAAATCTCCCTTCATGGTAACTCTTAGCCAAGGCATGGGACCACCTGGTTCATTATGGTAATACCACGATGGCAACATCTGCCCACGGCGCGCACGTGTCACCATCTCACGATGCGTCTTCCATTCGATGCAGTCGAGATTAGATTTTAATTATTCATCTCTCAGTCGATCGATTTCGAAATAGGCAAGTGTGAAGCTCTCAAGTTACTGCGGAGTTAACGTCCTGTCGGTAGCTGGTATCGGTTACAGTTCGTTAGTTAACCGGTGGCAGTGTCACCTCGGAGGTGACCTTTTTCTTGATTAGCCATCAAGCTAGTGAATTATGCCCATCGAAAGCAAGATTAGATTGATGATAATTATGAGGGTCAAAAAGAGGTACCGTCAGTGTAGGTTAACTATACATTGTAAAGGGAGATGTGGAAATAAATATAAATTATTATTATTAAACGTAAAGTCTTTCTTTGGTGTTTGCAAGCTTTATGGAGAATAAGCTTTATGTAAACACAAGACAAGAAATGAAAAGACAACGTTCAGGCGACACTGAAATGATTGATAGAGGAGGACGCAAGTGACGGCAGTGTAAAGCTTTGTACTCACATAGAGGTGAATATGCAGTTTATCTGATACTAGTTTTTTCGCGGCTTTGCTTTGCCTACTTTGTGAACATAACAATGATAATGTTTATGTTAATAATTTGCACACATTGAAATTAAACACTTTTCTATACTAATATTATAAAGAGGAAAGATTTGATTGTTTGTTTGTTTTGAATAGGCTCCTAAACTACTGAACCGATTTGAAAAATTCTTTCACAGTTGGGAAGCTACACTATCCCCGGGTAACATATACTATATATATTTTTTTTTTAAATAGGGATCCTTACTAAAACTCCAATAATGTAACCCAAAGTGTAAAAAAATAAGATTTAATAATTTGACTTTGCGTGTTTGACAGTTCTTAGACAGGACAACGTCTGTCTGGTCAGCTCACAGTCAGCTAGTACTGGATAAATATATATCAATAGTATGTGTCAATACTGTCAATGGTCACAGATAGACAGATGACGGTTGCTTATAGAAATGTTATGTTATGTTATTTAGAAGTAACGTTGATTACCGTTTTAATTTTTGAGTAGTTAGCGGTGTTTAATTTCGAAACCTATGTTACTCAGGGACAGTAGAGTTAGACTCTGACTTAGCTTAGTAGTTAGGAATTTTCATAATCGGTTCAGTAGTTCCAGAAATTGCCTCCTACAAACATCCTCTTTAGCGTATAGATTGTGTCACGGTACAAAACTATACACCTAGTCTATGTTACTGCGAGCCATACAACAGCCAACCTTTGGGTTGCTGCACTCTGATGATCTGAGCTAGCAGCAAGCTAGATCCTGGGGCCTTACGGCTAACTGTTTAATGCAATCCAGTTTAGGTGAAGAAAAAATGTTGCGCGACCGCAAACCGTATCTGAGCGCGTTAAGGTTCACGTTCGCGTGATTTTCCGAACTGCACGGTTTTAACGTTAGTTTGAGACCGCGTAAGGAGTTGGCTTTACTCTGGTCTAGCATACTTGTCCACTTGTTACAGTGTCAGACACAATGCTTGCCTATGAGCCCCAAGCTTAAGATGCGGAGGTTTTATATTCTCTTCCATCGGGCTATTTCCTTATTGTCGCGCGTGACGGTGCTTTAATCTCCTGCTCCATGCTATCTTGCGACATAAACTGACTGACGTTCTTCATATTATTTCCCTTTTATTCTCTCAAAATGGCCTATAAACGAGCCAGCAGACAATAACATTGATCTCCCTACACAATGTTTCGAGTCACTTTGTATGTGGCCTGTCTGAATCGGATTTGGTTACGTTTCAATAAAACTACGGCTCGTGACAATAAAAGATAATCTCTTCTAGATAATCGCATAAACAATACCATTATTGTTTTATGTTTTCTAATTAAATACCGATAAAAATAGTCTCGGAGGAACTAAAGCCGTGCATTTTTAAACTCCCATTCTTTCGCGCGTAGGTGGAAAACTGACGTGAATGCACTATCTCACTCATTATAAATAATGGACAGATAATCTAGCAAGACAATAGTTTGCGTCCCCGGTGGGTGGTATTTTAACCATTATAAAAAGACCTTCCAGGTGCCTTCGACATCTTCCTAACAGTGTTTCTAGATAACAGCGGAAAAGCTCACGGATAAATGGCATTGCGGCTGCAATCGTGGGTGCACGTGAATGAACTTGAAGAGAAATAATGACTGGTAAACAAAATGCTTCTAAGCATTATGACGTTAAGCAGTTTATGCGCTTTTTTAGATAATGATCTTCTTAAATGTCAGGTAGAGGTACCGTAGGCTACGGACAAACCCATAAAAGCTCTAGTCGCTTCGGACGATCGACTATAAATTGCGATTTACGGTTTTATATACTTTTGAGAACAATAACTCGGCTACCGATAAACGGTAGTTATACTAACAATATAAACAGTAGGCAGTTAAGAATTTTATCGGTGTCGCTAACCTTTTATAGAGCCGCTTATCACAAGACAATCTGTGGTATTTTTAAATTGTCCGGAATCTCATGATATAAAAATGTAAAACCTGGACGATCGTTGTTTGCTATACAACGAGGATGCATAAGTCAGTAAGTTAGTAAGTAAGTTGTTGGTTGTTCTGAGTCTGGATTGGCTTGATAATCGTTTCACTGCAATGAAATAGCTCCCGAACAGACTGTAAATCCTCTAAGGAGTGTTCTCATTTGAATAACGAGGGGTCCCACTGTGGTCCACAACTCTGTAACAATGTTAAAACTGGGGAAACCCGACCGTTACGTGATTACACGAGTTTGCAGTGGTGTAACGGCTAAGGGCGATTTATTACCAAAAATAATAATCACTTAATTATTACCTACCAATGTAAACAAAGAAATGTAAAGAATGTGCGTAGGAAGTATAAAGGTTAATTAAAATCCGACCAAATAACACATTCTTTAAAAAAGAAGATTCATCTATTCAATAAACATCTCATTCAATTTTTATCAATCCAATCACAGGTTCAATAAAAATATCAAACGAATTTTGTATTACACAAACTCATTTGATTTCATAAATTGAATCACAAAACTCGCGTGGGATCAACTGATTCGCCGGTAGCGTTCTTCATATGATCTTTACGAAAAATAAATTGGGATGATGGAATGTAGGTAGGTGATAAATAAGTCAATGGAGCCAAATAGGCGTTTCGAATCGTAGATAGAGTTTGCATGATCAATTCGTCCTTCGTCTGCCAATTACGAGGGATTCGTGCGATGGCTGCCGAATTTAATTGAAGTTCTTTGGGAATATTTGGTATCAGAAGCTAATTTTGTGGCAAATACATTTGAAATATTTATAAATCGACATTTATTTTACTTTATTTTGGTCATTTGTGATTCTAATGGTTTCACTCAAAAATACTATACTACTTAGTATCAACATTGAACGTACGAATAGTAGGTTACTTGGTTGTATAATAAGTAGTTGTATAATATAATACCTAGTAGCCTACTTGGTTGTACCTACCTACGAGAATGATATTAAGTATATTTATATTCCGTACATTACTAACAAGTTGGTGATGTTTGTTGGTGTTTTGTTGGTGGTTGGTTGGTGTAAACATACAAATAGCTCATGAATGTTTATTTGATGTGCCCGACGTTTGTACCAATCTATAAACTTTGCCGCGAATGCCATCATCAATCGTGAAGCTTGCATTTTAGTTCTTTTAAAACCATCAACCAACCAACCAGGATTACTCTCTTAGTGCCGATGTATCATGGAAAAGGATCGCACTGCACGCAGGTACGACTCAAGTAATGTAAGATAAAGATTTTTACTATTTTAAGATTTTTCGTTACTTTTACTTGGCCCAATTTACTTACCTATTTAATTAGTAAAAAGTTGATTGAATAAGGTAAATTCTAATAATTTTAGTTAGGTTTTTTAACGTAAGATAATTAATAAAATGTATTCATTGGCTATTTAAAATTTTGTTGCAGCTGTCAGAGCATTAAACACTTCATTATTAACCGAAGAAGAAATTAAAAACAATTCAGAAACTTCCATACAAAATTTGTTTGCTGAGAACTTAAGCCTAGAGCTAACTTAGAGCTACTTTTCTTCTTTTTTAAGTTGGTGCTCATTAAGGTTGTCTAGGAGAGATCGCTTATAGCGATAAGGCCGCATTTTTTTTCACTTCAAGTTTTTTTGTTTTATGTCATTTCTGGTGTGAACAATAAAGAGTTATCGATCTATCTATTTAAATCATTACTCCAAAGTTTTACCCCTAAGTTCATATGCCCATATCAGATTATATAGCATATAGAGAATTACTTCCTGTTTTATAGAAACTTACATGTAAGTTTTCTCGTACCTAATCGTGTTTTATAGAAACTACTGTGAGTTTGTATCTCGTAATCATATTTTGTAGAAACTTACATATAAGTTTTTATCTCATAATTGAGTTTTTAGTTTTTATTGTTATGCCACAGTCAGCGCAAATTGCAGACAGCTTTTAAAGCTTTATAAATGGTGGTGGTTACAGAGCTGGTAATTTTAGAAGAGTGATGAAAGGGCACGATACTCGGAAATAGCCCTCCACGGCGGCGGAGCTCTGCACTATAGCACAACTGTGGCGCCTCGGTGCGTTTGCAAATAGAAGAACTGCACCAGACAAAACATTGTTTCACACATTTGTGCTGACGTGCTTATATATATGTGGACTATGCCTAGGTCTAACGATCTCAAAGTTGGTACTCTGACCATCCACTAAGCGTGCCCTGGGAGAGAACGACAACGTTGTGTGACCAACGCGGCAACGTTGTCGTAGGTGGAGGGGCTGAGACAACACGGTTGTCTCGGGAGGAGCCGTAGCGCAGTGTCGAGGGCTCCGGTGTGTTCCTCTGGAGATCCCAGAACCCTCTTGTCAAGCACTAAGGCTGGTTCGTTGTGGGTATAATCCGACATAACCTGGCTGCACCCCGATGCAGCCGGGTACCTATCTTTAGAATATTTGCCCTAGAAAAAAAAAGCTCTAACGATCAGTTCAATGACGATGAGGTCAAGGAACTATATTTTAATAGGATATTTGAAAGTCTGTGACACGATAAAGACAGATGCGTTATGGTCACAAAGTAAGTAAGTATAGGCGGTGAGCGATTATAAACAACTCGCAGCGCCCCGCGGTTTCATAACCATAATAATTTTATTGGTAACACTAATTACAGGTCATATTTTTACTAGGATCTACTAAAGTAAACAAGTATAGAAATCTTATAATTAATTAACTAGTATAAGGGTACTAAGTATGTACCTGTCATACTTACCAATTACATACATACAAAATAAGTAATCAAAGTACCTAATATAACTGAAAAAAATTACAAATTTGCATAATGTCAAAACAAACAAATTAAATAGAGTAACTAAGTATGTCAATTTAATTTAAAAACATATACCCCACTACTTTACAAGAATCATAATTGTATTGGGAATTAAAAAACAATATTTGATTATGTGTTAATCCAGGGTATAACGGATTTGAATGAAATTTGGCATGGAGGTAGCTTATAGGCTATGTTTTATCCCTAAAAATGTATGGACCTTGTAAGATAGCGAGTGAAACCGCAAGGTGCAAGTAGCTTATAATATTAGATAAATAAATATAGGTAAATAAAAAAAAAAAAAAAAAAAAAAAAAACAATATAGGTAGATAAATGTAGGTAGGTAGGTTATATTAGGTTAATAAATTAAAATTGCAATGTCTCATTTTCACGTTTTCACGTGTGACAACTTCATTTTGTTTTCGTGAGCATAAATATAAATGTATACAGAGCCCTTCAGTTGGAATAATTTGGTCTAGGTACAAGGTATTAAATAACTTCATACAAGTCATAGCCACAGTTGGAGTCAAGCAAAGTATGTCATGGTCAAGCAAAAAAAAAAAAAAAAAAATTAAAAAAAAAATATTATGTAAAATGATGGAACCTTTACTAGAGGCTTCGGAGTTCTGGAAACATCACGAAAATACATGTTTCGGCTTGTTTTATCTCACCCGCACTCAAGCACGTTCACGAACACTTAATAAAAAATAATTTTCCATTACACATTTAACACAATTTTAGAAAAATAAATCAATGAAGCGACATGTTTTTTAGAGTTCCGTACGCAAAGGGTAAAAATGGAGCCCTATTTCTAAGCCTACGATGTCTGTCTGTCTGTCCGTCCGTCCGTCCGTCCGTCTGTCCTACCTATTAACGGCTGTATCTATCGAACCGTAATAGATAGCCAGTTGAAATTTTCACTGAATATGTAATGTTACGGCGGATTGACTAAGAAATAATAAAAAAGTCAAAAAGTCAAAACGAAAGCCCCATGCAACAAACATATTTTTTGAATCGAAATGCCACCATATTTTACTAATTTTGAAGTCGGTTTTTAAATTGATAATTATTGTATTTTGTGGTGGTACGGAACCCTTTGTGCGCGAGCCCGATTTGCACTTGGCCGGTTTTATTTCAAGAGGTTGGCGCCAAAACTCTCTTCTTATCTACATTAGTATCAATTTCCGTCTGCAAGAAGTTGCATTACAGTTTTAAGCATTTATAAAATTAATAACTTTTTTATAGTACTTATATTATCATACTAATATTATAAATGCGAAAATGTGATTGTTTGTTAGTTTGTTGGTTTGTTTGTTCCTCTTTCACGCAGCAACAGAGCAAAGGATCGACCTGATTTTTGGCATGGGTTATAGTTTAAGAGTCGGAGAAGGACATTAGCTACTTATCATCATCATCATCACCATTTTTCATCACTACGCGGGTTAAACCGCGGTGCGCAGCTATTAATATATAATGTAGTAAAGGTACGAGGACGCGTATTAATAGATGTTCTTACGTAATTTTTCTTCTACCTTACCTACTTCTATGTTTATCTATGACATTACCTACTTGCATACCACGCAACATAAATTGACATAAACATCAGTGTTGAGTGAGGTCCGTAATGGGCGTTAATTAATGAGTATTTAGTCGTGTCTCTGGCCACGTGAGAAAAGAAAAGTATCTACTTACCTCTGTCAAGCTGCGTTGTTTTTACACGAGTGCCCAAAAAGAGGAGTGTTATACTGTTTTAAACTACCTACCTTCATATTTACAGGTGTTCAACCAAAAAAATATTTTTTGGTAGTCTGCCCGTGAAAATGGTGCATGTAACTGCGCCGAAATATCGGGAGCTCAATCAACAACCTCATCATCATCATCAGCCAGAAGACGTCCACTGCTGAACATAGGCCTCCCCCTTTAACCTCCACACTGAACGACAGCTTGCCTTTTGCATCCACAGGATGCCAGCGACTCTCACAATGTCGTCGGTCCATCTAGTGGGAGGCCTACCAACGCTGCGTCTTCCGGTTCGTGGTCTCCACTCAAGAACCAAGGTCAAGAAGGTTCATCAACAATTTAATCACGGTAAATAATAATTATAACTAACTGTAAAGGAGGGTTAATATAATGTGTGTTTCTTAATACCACTATAACTCTTGATCGCCTATACTGATTTTGATGATATCGTTATCTGATATAGACTGATATAGATCCTTGTAGGTACTATCCCGAGTTCCATAAACTCGTTCAATAAAAAAGACGATAATAAGACACAATCGAAACTAGACGATCGCAGCGATGGTGGCCGAGCTAGCAAGTGGGCTTTACAATCTGACGGTACCCGGTTCAACCTTCCACCGCTGAAAGGCCGATAATGATGATAGAAATCGGATAAGCAATAGGCATGATTCCTAATGTTTAATTTATTACAAATAACCGTCTTAGCGATGAATATAAGTAAATACATTACACATACTGAAAAAATAATTTGAATTGGCTGATAAATCTCTGAGATATGAGTATTTAAAGTTTTAGGTGGGGATGGAGAGGGGATGTTCTATCCCTTTCTCACAAAGCGTGTGTCAATACGTAATTATCTATACATATAATTGATTATATTTGCATAGCCACTGCCTGTGTGCTCAGGTCGGTTGGTTTACCGAGATATGCGGTGCAATATGGTATTAGTATATGTAGTATGAAATCTTTGGGTATATTGTATTTGTTTTTACCGATCTGACAGTGCACTGTCAGATCGGTACAATATACCCAAAGATTTCATACTACATATACTAATACCATATTGCACCGCATATCTCGGTAAACCAACCGACCTGAGCACACAGGCAGTGGCGTAGCTACCGGAGGGCTATATAGGTGGTGCAGTGCACCGGGGCCCTCAAGCTCAGGGGGCCCTTGGGCCCTGATCAGCAAGCCTTCAAACTGAGCTTGCGAAAATTTCTCCCACCTTCAGAATATAAATAACAGGTTGTAACCTTCGACCAAAATAAAATGAATGGACAGGCCCAGTAGAAGCGCATTTTTAAAGATAAAAAAATGAGCGCCGGCTCTCATTTCGTTTCAGTCGGTCTCTAGCCGTAGGAAGTGCAACGCGTGTCTATTGTTACGTGATAACGAAACATCTGACAAAGATATGCATTCATATGCTTGCCCGAAGTGTAAATACACAAATAAAACCGGGATCTATTTTTTGTAACAAATATATTGTACATTTTTATAATTAGGTGTTGAAGTATATGTCCGACGGTTTTGACTCGTTTTTACTGAGCAATTTCAATGGTTAGGGCCCGTCCATTAATTTTATTTTAGTCGAAGGTTGTAGCACGACTTCATGTCAACTCATACACATACATGTATTATGTAGCTTTGCACTTCTTATCTATACATATAAAAGCGAAATTCACTCACTCACTCACTCACTCATCACGTAATCTCGAAAACTACTTGACCTACGAACAGCTACGAAGCTGAAATTTGGCAGGTAGATTCCTTATGGGGTGTAGAGGTCCGCTAAGAAAGGATTTTGCGAACGGCTGAATTAAAGATGACAAAAGGGGGTTGAAAGTTTATATGAAAGTCTACTCGTACAAAGTCACGGGCAACAGCTAGTTCATAATAATTATAATAATATTTTTACTTGATATAACCTGACCAGTTGATAAAAACTGACCAGTTGATAAATAAATAAACCCTTTATTCCCAAATAAATTACATAAAATTTCACTGTGTAGTAGTTAATTGTATTGTTTGGGCACCCAAATTTGGGTATAGGCCTCCTCCATGCAACGCCATTCTTGTCGCTCTTGCGCCATTCTCGTCCAGGTGATTCCGGCAGCTTCGACTATGTCGTCACGCCATCTTCTTCTGGGCCGCCCTTTTGACCTGGTTTCTTCTCTGGGGTACCAGTGCAGGATTCGTTCGCTCCATCGCCCATCTGTTGCTCTCGCAACGTGACCAGCCCACTTCCACTTAAGCCTGCAAAGCATGCTTGCGGCGTCTAGTATTTTTGTGGTTTTCCGGATGCTAACGTTTCTGATTTTGTCTTTGAGCTTAATTCTTAGCATGGACCTTTCTGTTGCCCTTTGGAAAATGGCTATTTTGGCTATAAGGCTTTTCGTTAAGGCCCAGCTTTGACATCCGTAAAGAAGTGATGGAAGTATGGTGTTATCCATCAACTTCTTTTTAATATGTATGGGTAGCCTACTTTTAAACACGTCTTTATTCATCCAATACTTTTTCCAAGATATGGCAATTCTCCTGTCTATCTCTTTTGTTGTGGCGTCTTCGAAAGATATTGTTTGGCCCAGATAGATATAGTCATTAACGTATTCGATGATACCGTTTGCTTGTATTGGTTTTGGTTCTCCATTTGTCATAGCTTTGGTCTTGGACATGTTCATCTTGTTGACCAGTTGATAGGACCCCAATTTTCTTTTTTCACCAGGGCCTTAGCTTACCTAAGTACGCCACTGCACACAGGGCTGTGCAATTGTACAGTCGGCAATATACAGGCGTGTCGCATTCTAGGCCGCGATATTTGACACCTCGCCGTACTACTAGAATGTGTATGCATACTATTTACGAAACCACTTACAGGTGCAGTAAACGGAGGTGGAATTTGTACTGCAATTAAGGTACTTTTTAAATGGTGGTCTTCTCTTTGTTCTTTCTTTCCTCCTAAGAGAATTTTGGCTTTGCACATCTTGTCCATTTGTTATTGTGAGGTACCACTTTACTAAAGTGGGACCTCACAGCTGCGGGTTCTATGGAGTTTTGACAAATACATGGAATGACGTGTTTCACCACAATGATCTTATATGTACGTAAAATCACTTTCCCAAACTTGAACACATTAACGAAGACAGACAGACAGCGTTGGCTTAGTAATAGGGTCTTGTTTTTACCCTTTGGGTACGGAACCCTAAAAAGTCGGTAGTCGGAAGTCAATTTTAATTTCAACCGGGAAGATGGATTTAAGTAAGCGGCGTCGTGCAATCCCATAGTAAGCAAGTTTACAAAACGCGGTGTATACTAAGACAGTCAGTGCTGTGTGTCGTAGTGACAACCCTGCGATTATTCAAGATCAAGTGAGGGTAGAAGAACAAAACACCCGCTCTTATCGCCGGACTCATCCGTAATTTTCAGTCAGCCCGTGACCACGGCCATTGTAATATGGTCGAAACATCGAGCGAAAGGTACCTATCTATTTTTATCTGAATAAAATAATGCGCGATAAACATTAAAACATGTGTCCAAATCGCGAAAGTTTAAATGTTACTTTTACTTTTTAAAGTCGGTATGAAGATCTTGCAATAGGACGCAGGCAGACATTCGATTCATCTATGTATATGTACACCTAAATAACATGAGGGCTGCGTTCCAAAACCGGCGAATTTCACCCGATGAGGGTGAAATTCACTCGATGCTGGTTCCAAAACACCTTGTGAGTTTTTCACCTGGTGTTTTGGAACGCCTCCGAGAGAGTAAAAATTCAACCGGTAGGTGAAATAATTCACTCTGCAAAAACCGGCGTTAAATTTCACCCAGCTGTCAGAATCGAAATGATTGACAGTAAACAGCATGTTTATCCGTTTATCTGCCACTAGCCCATAGCTTGTCAAAAATAACTAAGAAATAACATTATAAACAAAATAAATAGAGTAAAACAATTTAGTTTTTATACTCAATTTTATTTTTTAAGGCCGTTGAGGTTATTTTGATATGACAAAAATGTCAATGGTATTATTGACAAGGGTAAATTTCCTGCGGTCTTATTCTAGCGCGCTCGAGATAATTTCGGTCACTCTTACACATAATGACAATCCCAACGAGAGAGAATAGTCCGAAATAATCTCGAGCGCGCCAGAATGGAGTCCTTCGTTCCAAAACATAATTCACCCCGTTTGAATATTACCCGCATTAACCCAGTTCCGAAACCAAAATTCGTGCAACGAATTTCACTCGACAAAAGACCATATGTTTTGGAACGCAACCTAAGTATCATAATATACAATAATTGTATTAAATCTAATTCGCTTTTCGATTGTTCGTTCAACGAAAGCTCCTCGTGGTTGGGATTTGATATCACACCCTAGGGCGTGCCATCCGAGTGCGCCATCCACTGAGTGACAATCGTTTCATGAGCACTATAGGTACTTAGTGATTTAGAGCTAAGGAATCGATACCACATGTTCATGCCACAGTAATAGCCAATAGCCACCACATCCACTAATTGTTAGCAAGTTAGTGTTAGTGACAAGTGACAAACAGACTCGACTGTACACGCTATCTGTTTGTATCTTTGGTCTCGCGATCGTAACGCACAACGCTGCGGTAAGCGGTTCAAACGCAGCGTCTTGCTTCGCTCCTAACCGTTGACGCATGCTCGACAGAACAGCAGAACACTCTAGACGTTTTTCATACAATTCAGTGTTCGACACAGCATAACGCTTACCGTAGCGATGTGCGTTTCGATCAAGAGCCCAAAGCGTCGACGTGTCCAATGTCCGAATGCGATTGAAACTATAGTCAGAATAACCGGCTTATACATTTCCCGTATAATATACCTAAACAAAATGTTAGAAAATCACGCCAGTGTCCATAATAAAAGCGTAAGCGTTGCTGGTCGGTAATCCATAATAATTTATATATAAATACGATTATATATCTGCAAATTTACCCCCAACTGTACGTAGAAACCGCTCTAGATCCAAGATCTAGACATGAGATAGTGACACGTTGGAATTAGCCAAGGAAAGTTCTTGTTCACGCCACACGGTTCCCGGAAGCGAAGTCACGGGGTGATACAAGTTGACTCCGTGATCCCACATTGCATTGGGCAGGAGCAAATTGAACCAAGCGGCAGCTTCTGTCGCATTTAATCTTAATTAATTGTCAGAGTTAGATGAATAATCTAGCTGCAATTGTTACTCTAGCATAACTCTATTGCCATACGTGGAAATGCATTAGCCTATCTAGAGATGGGTATAGGGTTGTACGTATAGTACCGTCTTACCCATATTTAAACTATGGTAGCAGTTTATTCTAATTCTATTCTAATACTTACTAGCACCACCCACGATTTCACTCGTTATCCATTAATCATAGATTTTCCAGGATAAAAAGTAGCTAATAGGACTGATAAGTCTTAGGACCAATAGCTCTATGGATAAAGAAATTAGTAACTTTAACTTTTATGACAATATATCCTAGGATTTGTAACAACTATGTCTTTCTTTACTATGAGCATTTACAAATATACGAACATCAAATATTTATGTCAGGCCAAAGTTATATGCATGTACCCGTCCGTCCGTCCGTCTATAAAATTTTTTTAGAAACCTGTATCTGCTATAGTTACTAATATAGATGTATGAAACTTTGTACAATGATAGTTTTAGCACCTTATAGATCTCAATTTTAAAACTAGAAATGAAAAATACTTTTTCACTTTAGGGGTGTGGCATTGTGAAATGGGTGATTTTTTTGCTGCATACCTTCTATCACTACCGTAGAATAATGAAGGTAATGTTTCCACCACTTTTTTATCAAGTGTAGGTATACTTTGCGAAATATGGCCCGCCAAAGTAGCAAAAAGTTGCCCCCGCATTTCTAAACTATTAAATATAGAAACTTGTAATTTGCAATATTAATACGCCATATTAAAAACCTCCATTCAAAGTTATTTCCAATATTTTCTAAATATGATTTTTTGAGCTATAGCATTAAAACTGAAATTCAAGACGTTCTAGCTCAAAGGTAAGGACTTTTTCGCAAAATTATCCCCTAAAAACGAAATGAATCCAAAGAATGTTTCCCCAGTGGTTTTATTATTGGCTAAACCATAAAAAGTACATATTATGTCAGGATGATAAATCTCTGAAGAACACAGACATTCGTTCGTTAGAGTTTTTCTGTAACCTCCAATTTCGGAACTATGAATGTGCCTGCCATTATATGACTTTACGTAGGGTCTTAAGTCACTGAACAGTCGTGAACACTCAGCCCGCCCATACCTAAAACCTCACATAGTTATTGCACATGTCATGTATAACTGCGCAAGTGTGCACGTATAATATATTATTACCGCATATTGTTATCAATTAATCACTAGCAGCGGCACAACCTATTTACCAGTGTTTAGACAAACATGCAGTGTGTACAAATAGGGCAGAGCTGGAGCCAGAGTTGCGCAACTAGATTGATGGCTCCAATACAATCCAGCCATCGCGGATCAATAGCAAGTCGATCTAATCGAAGGATAGAGTCAATCTTAGCTGAACCTCAGTAGGGTTGCCAAGGCACACGGAGATAAACACCCAAATACTTGGCGACCAATATTTACTGCGCCAAAGGAGTTCACTTCAGTTCTCTGCCAAGTTTTCTTCAGTAGGTACCTACCTATAGATACTTCGTAATTGTCTTACCTAGTTTCTCGAACAATCTCGTAATGGCCATAGGTATTTCGACCTTTTTTCTGATGTTTCTAATGATTTCATTAGTTTTTTTTGTGGCGGGTTAAGAATTTATTTACTGATCATCATGATTAAATATACAACGAATATTGTATCAAAATAGTAGAATACATTATGATTTACTACTATAATTTAGTTATTGTCCGTGACTTTGTAAGCGTAGACTGTCAAATAAAATTTCAACACTTATTTACGCCCCATAATTCTGCCTTTTCGCAAAATCCTTTCTTAGTTATTTAAATCCTATAAGGATTGTCCTCATGGGGTTTAAAAAAAATTCAGCTTCGTAGGTCAAATAGATTATTTTGTGATGAGTCAGTCAGTTAGTAGATATTTCATTTTGATGTATACATTATAGATTCTGAATACTCGGTATTTCACGTTGGAACAGTTGCTATCACTGTACCAAGCACAAGTTCGGTCGTGCAACTCGTGCATTGAGTACTACTCTCACCTTCGAGATGGGTTTTTTGGGATGGATTACCTAAGTAAGTACCAGCTTGAGGCATTGTAGTCTATAGAGAAACGTGCCAAGAAGCTCATCAGCAATGAATCCTTAGTTCGGACTAATCTTCTTAGTCTTGAGCATCGACGTAAAGTTGCTAGTCTATCGGTTTTTTATCGGATACATTTCGGTGTGTGCATCGGATCTGCATGATCTAATTCCCTCCTGCCCATTTTTCTATCGGTCTGCCAAAGCGGGCACGAAAATTGTCACCGCTTTATAGTATATTTTTTTATTTATTTCATTGTGCAAGCTGCTAGTCTGTGGAATGCGCTGCCTGAATGGGTGTTCCTCGATAGTTACAATCTGGGTGTCTTCAAATCACGAGTGAATCGGTTTCTTCTAGGCAAGCGTGCTCCACCGTAGACCGCATCATCGCTTAATATCAGGCAAAATGGTGGTCAAGCGCACGCCTATTATAATATAAAAAAAGTATACAATTGAAATGTCAAAACTATACCGCGAAAAAAATCCAACAGCCCTATCAAGACATGTAAGCAAAAGCAATTGTATAAATTGAGCGAAGTCGCTGGCGGCCTCCAATGATCCGTGAAATGGTCGTCTGGTATAGCGTTCTTGACTTATTCTATCCGTTACTTGATTCGATCTCTGAAAGAAACCGTAATAGATACCGGTGGATGTATTGAGAGTCACTTAAGTGAAAAGCCATTCGAGAAGCTCATTGTGAGAGGTGAGCCGCTGAATGCTTCTGAATGCCACTTACATTTAGCAATCTTAATGACGGGGATTCGGTTGAGTGGATCATTTATTCGTTATGTAAAGATTTAAATTGCTATTGTATCAGTGTTATCGATATACCTACAGTCATAGGGAATCAGGTTCTCTACATTTTTCTTTCTAGTAAGTTAAGTCCACGGGGCTGTCTTTCTGGCATTATTATACTATGTATCTAAACTTAACTACCCACTCCTTTCATGATCAATATAACTTTATTTCCTTATTACCTTTGCAAGTCAACATTTCTGCATCATGCTATTTGAATGCCTCATGCCGTAAACGCCACAAAATATTTCGTTTATCAAGTCGGGCATGTCTATTTGTATAAAAATACCAACATCGTTTCAATGGGGAGCAGGGAGTGTCATTCATAACATTTTCATAATTTTAAAGCAGTGCAGAATGGTATCTTGAGTGTGTCATTATATCATACAGTCGCTCGCAGACAATGGTCCTATGAATAAAATATACTAGGACGGGAATACAATGCATGGCCACTACGCTGTTTTCAACCAGCTACCTACGTAGCATTCCGATTCTTTTATACCAAAGATAATATAAATTGACATTGTTTTATACCAAGAATGAGGTACAGACAGTGAAATAACAGTCAAATTATTGTCATGTAAGAGTTTTCATTCTATTTAGAGAAATTCTAAACTTTAATGCGTTATATTGTTACTCCCAATTAGGTAGGCTAAGCTTTGTATGTCCTTAGCAGGAATTTGCTTGTTGGGGATTATGCAGCGTTTCGTTAGACCGTCTTTAGGCGTTCAATATTGAAGCAACTCTTGTAACTCTCTTCTCTCCCTTCATTTATATTAATTAACTTTTGCCCCGAATCTCTTGTGTCTACGCTTGCTTAGTAGTAGGATCGAAATCAAAACAGTTAATATGTATAGTACAGAATTTATTTTTATAATATATATATACTCAGATATAACAGTAATTGTTTTCATTCCAAACACACTCTCTCAACAATATTTACAGTTTGGGATGTTTCGTATTCACTAAACACTATAATATGAAGGATGTCGAAGGAAGTATTATCTTTACATTTGTAATTTTCATTTATCTCGGGCCTTCAAACCATCTGAAGTAGATTGATCTGAGAACTCTCTCGAGTGCTGCTCACAGTCGACTCCTTCGATAATTTGATGAGGTCATTTCCTCAAACTATTGTCTGTAGAGTTCTTTTGTTTGTTCTTTCTTTTATTAATGTTGATTAGAAACATCCCAAGTTCCTTGTCTGGTCCTCACTCATCCACTACATTCCATTCATTACTGTAGTATACTACGATACATAATACAATTGGCTCGCCATTAAATGACGGCCGCAGAACATTCTTTTATATTCTTTTCTATTTTTTAAGCAATTTACAACCGTTTTAATAACTACATAATATTTTCACATGTGTACAGCTAATTACAATTTGGTTTTAAGGTTTCGCGAATACAGATTTATAATAGGGATCTACATATGGTAGGCCTTTGCAGAAATATTTAAGTATGGTAGAGGATGTACTTCCAAGAAAATAGTTTATTGAAATCTTAAGAGTAAATGTAATCACGACACCGATTCTACGAGTGCTTTAGTATCTATTTATGACTGAGTACTTAGATTAAAAACATTGAATAGGTTAAAAATCTAGTTCTTAAGATTTCAATTAATGTACCTATACTTAATTTGTATTTACGCATACTGGCCTTTCACCAATCGCTCTTTCAAACACCGTGGTGCTACTTAAATAATTGTAAATTTAATTTATTATATCAAAGATATGTGTAGTTTAAGTAGGCCTTCGGTACAAGAGACTATTGTATAGCATGCGAAGTAATACGTAAACAAGCCATATACATAAATAGTGCAATACAACTTGCGGATAAACAACTTACATTAATATGTATCACAAAACATAATTACATTAAATTATGACTTAACTAATATTATAAATAATAATATCCGTAAGTGTAATATGGCAACAAAACACATTAACTAGCTAAGCACCTAGACCTGTAGGATTTTAGATATTTACACAAATCTGTACAGTCCAATCCTAGAGGTATATAGATCATCACTTGCGTCTATTCGTTATACATTTACCTTAATAAAATTATTGCCAATCAGCTAGTTTAACAACGATTAAAGATTCTTCGAATATTCTTTATTAATAAGTCAATTTTTTCATTTTTTCTCTGTTTTTAAATACTATTAACACTTCATTATTATAAGTATAGTTTCAAACTAATTCTACGGAGATTATCAAAATTATTTACAAAATGAATACGACATCGATATGTACTGTACATTATAGACTTAAATGCTTTAAAATGACAATTGTTGATATAATGCAGCTTCAATGGCAAAATTTGTGAAAAAGAAGTTACTGAGCTGGGTTAGAACGGACTGCTTGTAGCTACGATAAACATACACGCTACAAGTGCCGGCCACTGCCAAGCATTATAATTAGATTCATCGATATCGATAATTCGGGTGTCTTTTGTAAAGTTCTAGAACTAATGTTCAGCACTCACATTCACTTCGCACTCGTAAAGTCACACACATGATATGGTTATTCTTACGCTTTATTAGTGGCGATGCGTGGAGTATAGATTCGAGATTCGTCGACGCCTCTTTGTAGGTAAGCTTGTCTTTTGTCGATCGCATCTCGATGCCTCGATATTTTCGAAAAGTTCGCCGATGGACGTGGCCTAAGTAAGGCAGCTGATCGTCGACATCATCGCTGCTGCGAGCACAAAGGCCACCAGTGGTTTGGTGTCGCTTGCGCCATCGGTCTTTGGTGTCGAGGAGTATGGAGTCTCGTCATTACCGAACGATTTTCCTCTTACAGCTACAAGAGAAAACAAGAAAAGTTAAAAATAAAAATATTAAAACTAATGATCATTTCAGTGTCCATAATATCAAGAATACTTGTGCCCTCCCTTGTGATGGTCCCTCGATTTATTGAAGAATCCGTAACAGATTCGTGTTCTAGCGTACCCATACATCATGAGCTGCATATGGTCAACTAGTCATTGAACGAATAGAGTCGAGTAGCCAGAAGCCAGTAGTGGTCTATAAAACATGCAAATGGCATAAAATTATAGTTACCAGATTCGGGGTCTCCTGATCCCTCCTCCCCAGAGCCCTCTGCGTCGTATGCGGCGTCGTCATCCGGGTAGTTCCGTCCAGATCCAGAGCCTTCTTCCCCCGCCTCGTCTCCTTGCATGAATGCCTCCGCCTGGGCGTCACCAGCGCCAGCATGACTGATCAGCAGCTGTTGAGAATTACAGGTTAGCAGCTACAGCGGCAGCAGTAGTGAACTCGGATACCAAACTTCGGCCCACAACAGAGTAAAGGAAAACGAGTTGGTTATTTGCAAATACAACAATGCTCTAGTCTTATTTATTCTGTCACACATTATCTAGATATTAACAACTCTAAATAACCGATATCAATACTCATAGACTCGAAGATTAGACTGACGGTGACCGAGCGGTAGCATGTGCGCTTTAAAATCTGACGGCACCCTTTTCGATCCTCAGCCATGCACCAATGACTTATATAATGTGCAGTTTCGATGCCAACACTCAAAAACGGTGAAGAAAAACATCGTGAGGAAACCGGTATGTCCAAGAACATCAACAGTTCTAAAACATATATAATTTACTAACATGCATGCACTGGGACAGCATGGTAGATGGCCCATCCTCTCTCTCAGAGAGGCCGGTGTCCCAGCATTGGGAAGATGATAAGCTGAAATGATGAATGATGTTGACTTATATAAATGTTTTAGTTCCCATGCCTAGACAAGTTCATCAGAAAGCTGTCAAAAAGTATTTCTTAGATTTGAAAGACTGTAAGCTGAGTAACACAAGAGGTACTACTATTTTAGATGAAGGTGAAGCAGAAATCACGTTAAACGAAACTGTAGTCTGTGAATGCTGTGAATGTTTCTTTGTTCCTGGTTAAATATGTACGCCAAAGTTATTTCCGTTTCTCCAGATAGTATCTGAACACGTGAAAGCCGCGAACGGCTCTTGACAACGTATACAGTATCAGATACACTTGCGATACGTTCTTTGAAGATATGATCAGCTGAGACATCAGACGCGCATTGATTAATGTTCGCTTCATATCTGTCGATGCACTGTGTCCTGCCTGTTTGTAACTGTTGGGAATTCCTTTGTAATTAATAATATTCATGACATGACGGTTGCTTCTTTATCGAGTATTTATTATGTTGATGGTAGGCATTTATTAAGTAGGTCAGTATTGCCGCATCTTTTTTATGATGGATTGCTCAGTTTTGTACAGTCAGTAATGTCTACAAATACTTGAAGAGATATTTTATTTTTATATAGTTATAGGCTTGTGTTTGACCGCCAACTCGCCTGATGTTAAGCGATGATGCGGTCTACGATGGAGCACGCTGATCTTAGACAATCTTTGATGTATGTTAAATTTCCAATTTTATATTACCTACACTACATAGGTGCAAATGTAAGTCGATGGACTGGTTATGTCGTTGTGTTTTTTTTTTGCTCTCTTTCTCTCTCTCTCTCTCGCTCATCTGTATGGTTTGTGTTGTTTGTTTACCGTTCTAGCCTGCTGCAGCCTGTCGGCGATGGAGGCCACCCTGGGGTCCTGCGCGGGTGCACCTGATATTTCGGGGTTGTAGCGCTGCTCGCTGTGCGATATCGATGCCACTAGCTGTTTCGTGTACCTGCATACGAATAATTACCAAGAGTTACATTTTGAAGGGTATATTTTTTAATAAGACATTATAATGTATTCTATGGGTGAAAAAAATACAAACCGTATTGAGAACCTTCCTCTTTGTTGAAGTCGGATAAAAATGGCCTGCATTAAACGTTATTTATTATTTATTTTAGATTAATTCTGCTTACAATACTTTGGCCGAGAAGAGTAATCAAGTAAAGAAAGCCACTGTTTTTTTTAATTTTTAGTCATCGTTATTTAAAGTTAAACTCGAATGGGCAGGTTGCTTGGTTAAATAGTTAAATATGATGATGGCAGAAGGAGTAGGTCTCTGTAGGAATGGTGGCCACGTGATGGTAAATGCAGCCCCGGAAGAACGATGATTCAGATTCAGATTCAGATTCTTTATTAACCAATATAACATGTTCGTCATATGAGGCATGAGGCATATGAGGATGGCGTGACGATAAAATGAATACCTGAGCAAAATTTGCACATAACAGGGAAGATTGGCGAAATAAGCTAGATATTTCAAACCCTAACTTGCAGATAGCTGAATAAGCTGCCGACGATGATTTTTGTTAACTTACTGTAAGAAACTAATCGTCCTCACTCACTAATATTATAGTCGACACCGACACTAAACGCAGCTGCATCAGAACACATCGTACTTAAGAATTAAGATTATTACTATCTCTCTGCACTTACTCTTTAGAATCATCATCCAGAAGGTTGGTGATTAATTTGTTTCCTACGCGCCAGGGTAAAGTCGTGTATACTCACTCTCCAATCTTCTCCCCGTTCCAACACCTCTCGTTCCCTTCATCGGCGAAGTCAGGCTCGTCGCAGACTTTGTCCGCGAGCGTCGAGAACAGCTTCTTGGTGGAGGCGAGAGTGGCTGCAAATTGGAGGAGCTCTGTGTCGGGAGGTGGTGCGCGGAGATCTTCCCGCCTGATGCTGCTGGTGCTGGTTGCGGTGTCGACCACGTCGATAGTGGACGGGAGGCCGCATTCGTGCCGAACCTGATAATAGAAAAAAAGCCTATTATTTTTCATTATTATTAATATGCACCTCTGAAGAATTCAGGAAAATTGGGTCACGAATTGGGTAGAGTATGGTTAACTATGAGTGTAATAGTGTTCTGTGGGTCAACCTGTGGGGTCAACTTATCTAAGTCCCCACAGTAAGTCCCGTTTTATTGAAACCTGGAAACCTTTGAAAGGTGTCAAAGTGGCGTCTATGACATATGACTGCAACGCTTCGTCTGGGGAGGAAAATTATATGAACTAACTCGTCCTTTTCACCAAATAGTTGGGAATTTAAATTAAATTTGATATTGGAAACGTATTTTGATCTAAAATAAAAATTATAGAATATCAACGATCCATTAAGGCAGTAGGAAAGCAGTGGAAGAGAGTAGCAGAGGACCGGAAAAGATGACGTGCCGAAGACCTAAATCAGCAGTAAATGAAAAATGGTGGATGGTGTTTCTGATAATGAACAAAGATAAGAGAGTTACGCTCGTAATAAAACTGATAGCTACTTATTACAAAAACCTTGAATGATATCTTTATTTATTTAGAATCCCTAGAATTAAACAATTCAATATCCTCAGTGCTGCTGCTTGTTTATTCTATTCTGTCCGACTAGTAGTTCGATGATCTAACTGTTAGAACAAAAAAATCCAATTTGTTATACTGGCTAGTCGATCAATTTATAATGTTTTATTTAAACATCGTTTGGCCTATGCTATTAAACTCTGCGGATATTACGACCAGATAGTTAACTGTGTAGTTCTACGAGGTGCTTACTGCCTAGAACATTAATCTTGCCCACAATGACTTTGCCAGGAGATAATCTAACAAGGAATGCAACGGCCGACGTTAATAAATAGCAAAATTTGGAGATGTAATCTGTGCGTTCCTGAGATGATGATGATGAACGCCGTTCTCGATGAAGACATGCTATTTGTCAGGAGTGAGGTGGTAATGACGAGCTTTGAGCAGGATTGGATATAACGCTTACATGTTTTAAGCGATTCTGTTTAGGTGATTGCGAAACGTTGGGCGACTGCGAACCACATCTCGGCGCGCAATCGCGTGACTTTCCGAACTGCGCTGTTTAAGCGCTAATTCGAGCCCGCAGCCGTAAGTGGTCAGAAGTGCGAGGCAGTAATAAATTGAGGTACTAAACTAGTTCGGAGAGTAGAGTAAATTCTTATCTGTCAGTAGCCTATTGCAAAGCTGTTTATTAGTTAAGCCTGCGTTCAACAATCATAGCAATTCGTAGGTATAACGCAAGTTTTCAATTTATAAAGATGAAAAAAAACACTGAAAAAGAATTAAAAAAAACCTATTGGACATTATCTTTAGAATAACATTTCAAAGAAAGCTATTTTCATGTTGATATTTTATAGGATGGCGGAGCCAACAAAGCAGATAGGTTCTTTCAAAAAAGTTGAAATGCGCGTCTTTGTTTGCCCCCCTAAATAACTGCCTGAGTAACTCATTCAATTTTCTTAATTTTACAAGCAAAAGTATGTTAACAACAATTTAAACTTATTATTACGATAGGTACTCATTCTAATTCATGATTGTGTTACAAAAGGTTCAAATCAAAAGTTTCGTTCAAATATTATTCAAAACTATCTGTGCCCGCGGTTTCAACCGGGGATTACTCCATATAACATCAGCTATCTGCCAGTGAAAGTCCCGTTAAAATCGGTCCAGCCGTTTCGGAGTCTATAGGAACATACATACATAATATACAGATTACCTTTCACATTGCCTTTTTTTTATTTCACATTGTCTTTTATGTTATCAATTTAACAAATTAATATCAACGTACCTAATCATAAACCAAAGTTCGTAATAAATAATCACTCTAAAAGTTATGCGTGGTATAATACTGATACAAATGATTGCCTGGAAGAGATCGTTTTCAGCGATAAGGCCGCCACTTGTGGCACTGGCTCGTAAGTGTTTTCTATCTGTTTGTAATTTTTATTTCTGGTGTACACAATAAAGAGTTTCTATCTATCTAATACTTTATAAAAAAATACGCGTTGACTTGAGAACCTCCTCCTTCTCCGTCGGATAAAAATGAGTAACAATCATTCAAATACGTGTAACAAGTGTCCAATTCTTTAATAGATAAATACAAAATTAAATATATATTTTTTTTTGGGACATTTTGCACACACGGTCATCTGACCCCAAACTAAGCAAAGCTTGCAAATGATTACTTACTATGATTTTCATAACAAGAAAAATCACAATCATGAAAAATAAAAAAATAATTTTGTAGCTATCTTTTGTATCCAATTATATATAAATGTATTTAAATAAAGTTGCGTTGCGCACTTAAATGATTGGTTATACCCAACTACCCATATTGAGTGTTCGGTTAGAAAGACAACAGTATTTTGCCCTCCTGTATTGGTAATTACAGGTATATAGGTAATTATAGATCCTTTTTATTTGTAGGACATGACATAATGTGGAGGCTGTTTTGTCGTTATCTCTGTCGGTCCTCTAAGAACAATAACATTGGTGCAGAAATACCTAGTAGACGGGACAGAGGTGCGCGCGCCAGTGCGGTGTAAACGGCCCCAGCGACGCGCGACACACGCAAATAAAACGCCGCGACTTGCGTGCATAGCGCCGCGGTCACCGCGCGGCAGTAACATGCGTCTACTCCGCAATTAACACAAAAAATAACACATTACACATCCACAATGACGCCGACGACGTGCCAACTCCACTTCACCCGACGACGTCCGACAAATACGATACGACTAATTACACGCCCCCACAACCCCAAATCATGACGTTTTTACTGGGAAATTAATATAAGTCGGAACTCGGAATACGCCAAAGTTTTCGAACAGCGTTATCTGCTTCGGATAGGTAGACAGGTAATAATTCCTGCTTTCATAAAGCGGCAAAGGATATGCGAGCGATTCGCAAGAGTCCGGGCAAAACTTTTATTACAACGCTGACATCTGTCGACTTGCGGTGTTAGTCCGTAATCCAATATTCATTCTGATATAATATTAATCGAATGGCGCAATATCCGCACCCACACACGTATCGAATATCTAGTCAATGTCGATAAATAACAAAAATACCGTACACGTTGCATAAGTTTTTATACGGTTTGTGAATCCAAATAACACCAATAAAAACAGCAGACGTGTCAATTAAAAACGAGGAGAAAAAAACGTATCTCGGAAAAATAAATAAAGTCTTTACATTATGTGCTAATTACTCGAGTTCTTGCGAGTCATACTTCCCAGGATCGAGTAAAAAGAGGCCGACCACGGCTAAATACAGTAAATAGTCATTGACGCTTTGTTCGTGGCCGCAAACCGGATTGTTCTCGGTAAGTTCGGTTACAGAAAAAAATATGTATAAAATCTGCATTGAGTACGAAAGTATGTTTTGCCGCGGGTGGTCGTAAGTCGTAATTGCAGAACGACAGAAAGCACGATACAAGATGTACAGACACCGCTGGAACCGATTAACAGACATGTTCTTATGCAGTTATTATCACTTAACGTTTTAAATTATCGTTAAAGATAATGGTATTATGCACCTATTGAATTATGGACACAGTTTTTAGTTGTAATATTATTTCGTCGAACCGAAGTCTAGAGGTAAAAATGTGTATTATCTACCCAAATATTTAGTAACATTTACGGATAGCTGTTTAATATCATCATCTTTCAATAAGCTACTACCTAACTAAGTAATATTTGGGGAGCCCAAAACAGCGTAGGTATTATTTTGCATTTTCGAAACTACGTTATTAGGTACGAATGACATGATACTCCGACCCCTAAATGTTGCTACCGCGTCCAAACAATGAAATAGAATTCATATAATTGAATTCAAATAAGCTTATCTTTATTTGTAAGAGAATTAATTAATTTTCTTTTGTTCGTCGCTCTCTATGTATGGTCCTAAATCTTGTCTCGAGGCGTCGAGGAATCTATTACATTTCCATAGACAGACCCGGTGATTCAAACTATTGTGTCACTATTCAATTGTAATAATTGGAGCACACTCGCTCTGGGTCTTTGGACGACCTTGTGATTCACGCAATAAAATTTATTCATCGTGTAATTTGCGCACACAATTATAGCGCGACTATTTTGAGCGCGTTGAGAAAATACAATGCTATTTGAATATTTGTTACTCAAAGCAGCATCGCATTTATAAGAATTACTTACACTAAACACTAACGGTCTTAATTCTCAGAAAGAAAGTGCTTCATACCTAAATCTGAAATTTTTTCTAAAATAATAAGGGAATTCTGTGGCAATGTTCTAAAACTTTTGTATGCAGCAACTGTTTGTGTTTTCAGCTGTTTTATTTTATTTTTGTGGTTAGAGGGATTGACGGAACAGGCATTAAAACTGATCAATCAATTTCTCACTGACGAAAATTGTAACGCGCGAAAACGGGACAAAGCTTTAGTTAAGCACCATCGAGATACAATTCCTATAGAGTCACAATCTCTCAGAGAAAATAGTCAAATAACGTCCGAGAGTACATTGTATTTACATTGTATCAATTATATACTTCACAATGCCACATTTACTCCAAATTAGACGTTATGTCACTTGAATAGTGTTCAACGTTAGTTCTCCGCTATGTCATGGTAGCTCTGGCATCGCGCGGCGTTGTAGTTAGATCGGCGTTGTAGTCAAGTAGTAGTAACCAAAAACTCTGCGCAATTCGTAGCGTGCGCCGCATTTTGGTTCGGATTTTTTGGCACGATTGTGACTCTATAAATGTATTGTATCTCGATGTTAAACATTTATGATAACTGGTGTTTCTAATTAACGCCGTAAAAACATTTAATTGCGACAGTAGCTCGTTTTCTTCGTCCTCATGTTTGATAAATAAATAAATGTCTGTCTGTTTGTTACCATGTCATAACTAAATTGATGTAGATGAAACTGGACGAGAGAGTACTGATAGATACTTTTTATCCCGGAAAACCACGGGGCGCAGCCAGTATTAAAAAAACACGGATTCAAATATGCACATTCTATAAAACCTCAAAGCTTTAGATGTAAAAATATTGCACACAGGTCATGAATGAAACATAAAGATATTTGTATTGATGTTTCACCGCAGTTAAATCTGCATACTCTAGTTTGCAATCTGAACCGAGGGGATTTTAATTTTAAATATTCACGGCGGGAAATGTGTCAGTGGAGTGTTAGGACAGATCGCCACTAGCAAAAATAGGACATCCGCCGTGCGATTGACCGGATTGAATGTGAATAGATGACGACATCGTTTGGCGATTTAGGGATTACCGGAACATGACCGGAACTGCTATTATATACCCGCATACGTATTGCCATTTGATGGCACACCTGTGATATTACTTATTCTAATCGTTTCCTGTGGTCCGAGGCCATTACATGACAGAATTTTGATCAGTGTCCTGTGTAAGCGGTCGGTGATTAATTTATGGGACTTTATTTATATTATTAATTACTTTTGATGGAAAACAATACAATATTTAGTAGTTTTCTGCAGCTTACAACAATTTTGTTGTTTTGTACCACGAGAATTTTGATGGGACTGCTTTCCATTCACTGTTTTTTTTTTTTAATCTCTCTCTTAATCTATCTTATAAACTATCTAACACGAAAATTACTTTATACCCATTCGCAATGTTATTCTAGAGATAAATGACACATAGGCTTTTTAAATTCTCAAAAAAAAAGCGCAGCCTTAAACTTATTTGTCACAATTTATCTCGCAACAAAACCAGTAGTTAGATATACCGGCCCCCTAAACTAAAAGTTCAACAAATACATGTGGATGCAATATATCAACAAACAGTTGCGTCTGATTGGCTGGAATTGAGGCTGTTTTGAGCTATTATTTCTTGTGTCTCCACAGATTAGGAGATAGTATGTTGCGCCTACGCAGGTCGTGACCCAAGGCACGAGCGGATGTGATGAAACACAGTAATTACCTGCCCACTGTCTGTGATAACTTGATAACTTCTAAAGTTTCCCTGTTAGGTTAACTGATTGCGCTATGGACCGTATTCTTTTGTAAGTGATGTTTTATGGGCCATTTATAATCTCATCTTACGATCTTTTTATCTGTCTGTCACAATGAATTGGTTATCTAATTTTACGAGTATCGGAGAGGTTTGAATTAATGTAGCGTTTTTCATTGATGTGGGAATTGGCATCTTATTAAGTCCTGACAAATAAGGATTAATTAAAAGGCTTTTTAATAGTACCTCGGCGTGTTTTCGCAGTGTTTTGGATTGTTGGTCAATTTCTAAACTTCAAAGGAAGAAAATAACAAAACACGGATGTTAAAAAAAACATCACAGTTTCATGGCTGTTATTCCGAAAATTTGTGATCAAAGTCCCAAACGTTTTCACGGCCCGACAATTTTACTAAAGAGTTATTTTGCTACCAAGGCATTCATTGAAATAAGCTAAAGAGGTTTATGGATACTGAACATTAATTTAGAAAATTATCTCGTTTTATTCTGGGTTAAGTGCTAAACATTTCGCTATTTTCTCTTACTTGCGTGTCGCGCTTTCCTGAGGTGAAAGCACCCCAGACGCGTAGGCGGGCGCCGGCGCTCTCTCGCCACAGATCTGCTAATAGTTTGTATACCCTCTGCCGTAGATAAGATAACAGTTAGTATACATCTCAAATGTGTCGTGACCATGTCACGAACGGTACATACCGCTTAATAAATAGGAACTGCATTTAACTGATTCATTTGTTTTCGCCTCCAAACAAATGAATCAGTGTGAGCAATATGAGCGTTAGCTTCAGTTGTCTGCAGAAATCACAGACCATGTATAGCACAGATATACACAACCAGATCGGCAATATATTTTAGTGAAAGAGACAACTTGATATGGCTCAGCACAAGTACGAAAAGGACATAAATAGTTTTTGTTGTCCTTATCGGCGTGACCTGTTTTTGGTACCTCAAGTGTCAAAATCTGTAATAATCAGTGACAAACAAAACGGGTCTGAATTATATTTATTGCCTTTTTTTGGTGATTTAATGTGATAAATGCGTGTTTCCTCTGAGAAATAATTGTAAAAGATATTTTACAATGGTTGGTTGTAGCATTTTGGGCTGCAAGAAGCGCAGTGAGCGAAAATACGATGAAATATCATTTCACACGTAAGTAAACATATAAAGCTTGTAACGATCACCTAAATAAATTCAGGATATCAATTCGCAAATATTTTATTCATAATTAGTCAGTTTTTAGGTCGATTTGTGGTCTAATTCTATGAATTTTATCAAATTATTCTCTTAGAAAATAAATTATGAATGTTGCCAGTTTATGAAAGAAATTACCCACCGCAACTAACATAAATTATTCGTTCTGCAGGTTTCCAACTGATCCTGTCACATTGCTGAAAAAAGCTGACACATTGCAAGAAGTGCAAAATACCGACCCTTTTATGCCCATATGAATATGGTGAATGTTAATATTAAATATATATTAATGAGGCCACAGTTATGAAGCTGGTAAAGCAAAAGGCGATTTCGGCGAACCGATTCAAAAAGCTACGCGCTGTTCGTGAAATTTGTACTGTAAACATTAAAGAGTCTATTTATCTAATTATTTGGAATGTTATACATAATTCCATTCATGAAAAAACTAAACTGACCGAGCGCGAGTCGGGCTCGCGTGCTGAGAGTTCTTTACAATCACAAAATACAAAAAGTTGTGCAAAAAGACAACATCACGCCCAGGCTGTCACCCATCCAAGTACCGACCGCGCCCGACGTTGCTTAGCTTAGTGGTAAACAGAAATTTGTCACTGACTCGCACTTGGCCAGCGTTTATTATTTGTTGTTTTACTTATGTTCACTATAATCCGCTAAATTTGACGCTTGTACGGATTACCGTTTTTACACTAGAACAAATCCAAAAATACGTTTAACGTTTGTTGCATGAGGGACCCCCGTTCCGTTTTAACTCTGACTTTTTTATTATATTTTATTAATTATAAAAAATCATGCTATGGTTACTTTACAACCTTTTTCTAGTACTATATTCTAATCCTAACAAATAATTATAATAAAAACGCAAGTAACTTTCTGTCTGTTTTTACGAGGAAATGGCTAAGTCATGGTATAATAATATACTCCGCCAGGTATAGCAATCCGAGAAAAAATGTTTACGTGGGCGTCCCGCAATGATGTCATGATGTCAATTTACAACAGGTTCGAGAGAGATGACGATACACCACGTAACAGCTGATTGAATAAAGTGGCAACTGGACAGTGACGTCATTGCGGGACCACTCTCAAATTGCTAGACCTTGTTTTCTTAGATCATGGGCTAAGTCAAATTTTGTCAGGACGATAGGGTATGTCATGAGGACAGACAACGTACTTTTCTTCACAGAACATTGCAGGTAGCTCCGCGGGTTGCAGCAGATAGTGTATAAAATATAAATATTTAAAAGGTAGTATTGTTTCCAAAATTACTCATTGAAGATTCACTACCCATCATAGTAGGTAAATTACCCTAACTTATAGCAAATCATTTTAATGTGGCAGCACACCTTGTTGAAGCGAGAGGCACTGAGCTAGCCACGCTTATTGAAAATCTATAGGTAGTAGATCTGTGATGTATAGCTACTTTGGTCGAAATACAAAATAGTTTATAAAATAATTGTCATTACGTAAAGAGGTAGTAAATAGTTTCCTATCTTTTTTATTACCGACCATAAATATACAAAATATTCTCAATTACAATCAGTACCCACAATAGCCTAGATTTCCGACATCAGTCGTAAAATTAATTCCAAATGGGAAATAAATAACTAATTTGCACTTTATCTAAGTTTACCGCCCATTCATTTTATAATAACGTAATTTTTTTAAATTACCTGATAATACCGTCGTAAAAATAGAAAAGTTAACGGTTGATCAACCCGCTGCAACAGATATTAAAATTTTACGAGTTTGTTTTTATATTAAAATAATATGAAGGTACTTACAATTAAGATAAAGCAAATGCGACATTTAACATTCAATTGTATCACAAGTAAAGTTAAGATTGGAATTAATTAGAAATATTAACAAGAGCAGTAGAGGGCAGCGACAGCTCTAACAGGCTGATAAAGAAAGTTGTTCTATAACATGAAGTAAATAGGTTTTATGTATCTACGTCTTTTTTATCTCTAAAAAGATCCATGGTTTCATTACACACTGATCCCACAAGCGAACAACGCAATGTTTTACAGAAGCACTTATATGACTGCTATAAATACTTACAATGATTTACCGCTTCATACAAAGTCATTGGAAGGAGATAAATTTAAAAATTGTCTAAAGAAATGGCTTATAGAAAAAGTATTTTATGATATGGACGAATTTTATGCCTGTACACATCAATCAGGGCCATACCTATATTATAGAAAATGATGTTATACCTACACACAATTCTACTTAAGGCACCTGTTATATCATAATATATCTCAAATAAATTTTATCTAGCTAACTTTATTATGTAAATATTTTACTAGATTAGAAATATTTTGCTGCTTGTTTTGTATTTTTTATTGATTTATTTATATTTTGTAAATATGGATACATAGGTTAAATATATAAATGTAGGTTAAATAGTAGTACCTACTGCTAATTTATGTACCTTTAATACAAAAATATTGCACGTCCGCTAGGACAGACTGTTGAAACACTAAGCATTTGTTCCATCATCGTACACAGTTTATGCAATAAAATTTTACTTTACTTACTTTACTGATTTATAATTACAGGGGTATTGGGTCTAGTATAAAGTTTATCAAAATCGTGTTCAGTGTTTTTAAATATGTATAATTATTTAAATTTAGATATGTTGTAGAAGTACCGACAAACTAATTAAAATGTCGTTATAACAATGGCTTATTTAGCTTGCAACAAATGTAGACTCTACTATTATGTAAATGTCGACTATGTACTGATTACCTTAATCTATATAATATAAAAGCAAAATTCACTCACTCACTCACTCATCACGATATCTCGAAAACTACTTGACTTACGAAGCTGAAATTTGGCACGTAGGATTTTGCGAAAGGGCCGAATTAAGGGGGGCAAAAGGAGATTAAAAATTAATATGAAAGTGTACGCGTACAAAGTCGCGGGCAACAGCTAGTCAAATATATAAGAATCTTGTGACACGGTGTTTGGTGTTTGTGGTCGTACTCCTCCAAAACGGCTCGACCGATTTTTATGTATATTTGGCAGGTATGAGAATAAGTCTTAACTTAATAGTATATTTCATACCGCTAGACGATTAGGATTTCATAGTAGCGAGGCCGAAGGCCGAGCTCTACGCGTACGAAGTAGCGGGTATCAGCTTAGTATAGACAATATAGTTTTAGTCTTCTTTTGGTACGGACGTCTTTGAGCGCTGATTACCTATCCATTTTAAATATCTTTGCATTATTACAGTTCAAACGGGGCTCCATAGATCTGTTACCGTTCTTAGGATTCCGAGATCCCTTGGGATTCTCCCTGTTACATAGTGGGATTCTCCCTGTTACATATTGGGATTTTTGCTTGCATGGTGAACGCAACACCAAAATTATTATATTAGCTTACAAAAACTTTGGCTTACTTAGCGTGACGTCCGCTCCAGCTCATTCCTGGTGTAAAGGATAGCCATTGCCATATCCAGCGTGGTAATGGTGCCAGCATAATGGGCAACTTTGCATCGGGAACAGTATAGGGTGCGGGTTATTCAACTGAATTTGACGTGTGCGTTGTTTTTGTATGAAATTTTGTATGTTACTTTACTTGTGATTCTATATTGTTTCTATCTAACTTCCAAAAATACAAAGTTTTATAATAGGTAGTAGTGCATGTTACTAGTCTTTCAAGTTCCCACTGCATGCTGGGACACAGTCCTCTCAGAGAGAGAGAGAGAGGATGGGCCCTAATCCACAATGCTCGCCCAGTGCATTTTGGTGAATGTCATATGTCTTTGAACTTTTGAGGTTCTTGGACATACCGGTTTCCTCACGATTTCTTCTTTCACCGTTTTTTGAGCAATGGCATCTAAACTGTACAGAATTCATATGGGTGTACTAAATAGGTCATTGGCGCAAGGAGAATCGAACCAGCTGCCGTCAAATTAACTGTAGCACTCCCTCAGAAATTATTAGTTTTGTTATGATTTCACTTTTGGGTTCTTCTACCAGAAACGTTTAGTAAAACAAATTCAGCCTGGAATCAGACTGAAACCCTAACAGTTGCAAGCATCATTGTATCACATTTAGGCTGAACCAAAAGCCCGCCTAGGCATTCAAACCACCCAAACTACGTAAAGTACATTACCCCCATCGCCCGCGGCGAGGCGTTTGCGGTCATGATTAGAGGCAGCGAGCGCTCACAAACGGGCAAATTGCACACCGGAGGTATAACGCCTACTGCCATCATTAGTAGATCTTGACATGGTTACGTGACATGAAGAGTTTTACTAGATAGCTGAACAAAAGCAGTATTCTGAAGTAACGTTCGTGACGCAACTTGATTGCGACAGATCACCGAGGGTAAGCACCAGTCAATGTGCAGATCGCACGTATTGGTCTGGATTGGAACGCAGTAGGAGATTTTATCGAAATATAATTATATTTCTTTTTTTAAATGTTTATTTTTAATTTTTGTTGTTCGCGCTTCGGAGGCCGGATTGTACCTAAATGGGTACCGAAATCCTGTCCGCTATTTACACTAAACCTGATTTTAGATCTAATCTCTCATTTGCTTATACCAATGGTTACAGGTTACATTAGCTTACAGGCAAGCTCTTTCAGCCAATCAGATCGTTTCAAATTTTACTAATGTTTTCTATCCAACCTCGAAGCTTTCCAGTCCAATCAGTCTTGTTATGAATAATCGCAAATAAATTTTTTTACAACTGAGCACTATGGTGGAAATGACGAGTAAAAAAATTTTTTTTTTTTTATTGTTGCACTTTAGGATTTACTAATGAGACTGACATACTATTGTTGGCAAAAAACCCAAAAGTATATTTTTTTTTGTAATTAGAGCTTATATGCTTCGTGTGTCCTCTATCTCGCTCGTGCATTTAAACTTTTTTTAAGATATAAAATGATTGAATGTACTTATGTGAAATCTAAACTGTACGAATAAAGAAAATAACATTACAATACTAATGATCAGTAAAAATATAAAAAAAATATATATTCAAACTCAGTTTTTTTATATATGTCGTGTGACAAGGATGACACTCAGAGCAAATACAAATACAGAGGGACTACCGCGAACACGAAAGTGAAGCCACTTTTTGAAACATGTGTGCGTAGTCGAAGTTCGTGTCGTGTAATTCATCAAAATAAGTGATAATAAATAATTAAGTGTAGAAATATTCCATCCTTCTTCTTATTTACTTTTGTGTTGTTTTTACAGTTCTTAACACTGCAAAAAGTCGTTGTTTCTTTTTAAAACGGATGTTTTCAGTACGACGTCCTGACAAGAAATTCACGTAGTTTTGAATGCGTATGTGTGCGTGAGTCGTGTATTTATTGGGAATTCACGTAGTTTTGGAAGCGATTTTGGCGTCACTTTAGCAGTGTGCCGTAGGGACTCTGTATTTTTATTTGCTCTGAGGGATGACACGAAACATTGCTGGGGGCATTAACCTGGATCATTCATCAATTCATCATCATCATTCTCAGCCTATCATGTTACCACTGTACACGTTACACAGGCTTTCTCAGAAAGGCTCATCTTTCTCTCTGAGAGAAGGCAAATATTTGATGATTTTAACTTGCGCAATGAGTTGCGCAAGTTAATATCATCAAATATTTGAATTGTCTTTAACATTTAAACTATAATTAAACTCAGTTAGCCTATCTGACTCGACCTGGCCTGGCTTATCAATAAGAGAAAAATCAAATTATCTTAAATTGTTTTATTTATTTTTAAATAGAAAAAGAGCGGCATACAAGCTTGCTGTCCGCCTGGTGGTAAGCAGAAACCGCTGTTGAAGAGTTGTGTGGTATAACATATACTTATCTCTACCTACGCATGTTCTTTCAATCCAAATCTCACTTCACACTTATGGAGAGAATAACGTACGAGAATTACTAAAGCATATTCTTGACACAGTTACGTGACTTTATTCTAAGACTTGAAGAGTTGTAGGGGATCACGGCCCTGACAGTACTCAGCAATGTAAGAGTAGAATACAATAACTGTACTGAACCTTTTACTAGTTACATCTTGAAGGAATCAACATCTACCATTTGTTTGCCAGCACAACAGTCACCCAATCCGCATATGAAGTATTAATGAGATGTAAACAACCAAACACACTTTTCAAAGTAAACTTATAGACATAACTAAATAAGGAACAAGAGAGCAATTAACTGGCGCCATAGAGCGGAACCCGCGTCCTTGCTAGACGTGATGACATAACCGTGTGATGGCTGACTCAGCGGACGTGGCTAAGGCGTCTGCCGAGCCATATGTTGACTGCCTTTGTTGAACCAGGTTCAAGGGCGTTATAGAAACGTGATAAATACCCTTAGTACAAGTTTTGATAGTTTTCGAAAACTGTTTTCGTTTTGTTCTATTACATTGCTGGGTTGAAAGCTACTCGAAAACTTTTTCCGTATTTGAGTGAGAAGAATTAAAATAATTTATTATGTATACCTACGTAGTTCTGTGAGTATACGTATTCCATTCAATTATTATTTTACATTATACTGTTATTTTTAACATAAAAAAAGTGTAGCAAACAAGCTTGCGCTGCGCCTGATGGTAAGCAGAAACCGCCGCCTATGGACACCTGCAACACTAGCGGTGTTGACGGTGCTTTGCCAGCCGGGAGAGGTAGTTATAGACACCCTTTTTAAAAATTAACGGATTAACTTTGGGGATGGACATTCCATACCTTGCAGGTCCGCGGAAGAAAAGAGTGGAAAATCAAACGGAAATTAATTCAAAAACCTGCCCGAAGGTCTATTATACTATACAGGGTTACTGCTGATTACCGGTAACCCTGTATAGTACCAGCTTTAAAACCGGCTTCAATACAATGTAATGATATAGGATTTTGTAATTTTAATTTTAATTTGTAACATATGGACATTGTCTGAAATAAATGAATATAATAATAAAATAATAATAATAATACTTCAAAACTAACAACTTTTATTTTACGACTTATCAAAATTCGCTGAAAATAAATCAGGTGTTTCATATAGTTTGTCAAGAGTAAATTATTTTTTGTACCTATGGAACGGTTTGTTTTCGCGAATTTCGAAAAATCGTAGTACAAAAGTTGTTTGTTTTGGCAGCGCCGATGTAGTGTACCGTACCGATGTACTGTTTCGATGTACCTACTGAAGATGCTAACTTACTAATTACTAGTAGATACTAGTAGATAGCCCGTTGGTCCAGTTGGTAGTGAACCTGCCTTCTGAGCTTGGGGGCGTTGGTTCGATTCCCGCCTAGGACAAACATTTATGTGATGAACATTTGTGTTTGTTCTATATCTGGTCGTTAATATCTATTTAAGTATGTATTTAAAACTATATAATGTATGTATATCAGTCTCTGGCAGCCATATTGTGATATGTAACTAAGCTTAGTTTGGGGTCAGATGACCGTGGGTGAAAAAAATATATTTATTTATTTTATTTATTTATTTAGTAACCCTGTAAATCGTACGTCGGATCACGCGGTGCAAAAACCGTTTGATCCAGGATCAATAAATACTAAAACTATTTAGTATTGATCTTGGATCAAACAACCATATAAACGTTGTACTTTTGAAATATGTAACAATCAACCAACTGCATTAGTATAAATACTAAATTAGGTATGACTTTAAATTTGAAACACAAATTATAACAATCCAGTTTGCCAGTAGTTGCTAAGTCCAATATTTATGGTCCGAGGAGATCGACCGCATTTTTTGCAATCTAGACGTTTATAGCCTCAACTAAATGAACGTTAATAGACTTTATGCTATTATCTGCAGTCATTAAAGTGTGCAGATAAGAGATCTCTAAATATGAAAGCAATTTTCTTTGTTGGCTAGTGGGATGCAGAGGGTCCGACCCGCGCCCACGGCTGACCCGCGGCCTACGCCCGTTACGAGCTCTTTATGGTCTCATAATATGTTGTAAACGTATCTAGGAAGAGTTCCTACACTTTATGATCGTCTGATGGTCTATCGCTTTTGTACCTAATGGTGATTGGATTCTTGTTCGTATTTTACTGCGGAGGAAATAGCATGCAAATCGCATCTCGTATGTGCGGTTCAACGTACGGCACTCGGCATCGGCAGTAACTAAGGAATAATTGAAATGTCTCTAAATGGTATTCGAAGCACGTGTGGCGCTGCGCCAAACTCAAGGGTGTGAAGCATTTCCAGACTTTATTTTTCTACAACACTCCCGTTAAAGTGAACCACAGATCGCAGCCCGTTATCAAAGAGAGGCTGCTGCTACATTTCATACCTCAGTGGCTGTAACTGTAATTTCATGCTAAAATGGTGTGCCAAATGCAGAACTTCTGCTTGTTACTATTGCAGTAAATCAAACCAAATTATAGTGAGTCGCGTAAATTCATATTTTATAGTGCAGAAAATTATCTCGTTCGGTTCAACATGAACAAATTGAACACAGTGCGCGCGAATGAGGAAGAAAATTACAGTTCACGGTAACCAGGATTTACCGCTTGATCTGGAACGGGGGTTTATAATTGCCGTTATTCCTCAACTTGCCATATTTATGGTTCAATGGGTATTGCCAAGTATTGGCAAGCGGTAGACACCAATAAATTTTCATTTGCCATGATTTAGCAGCCAACCCTCATTCTTTACGAAAGATACGGAAGCGGATCCTTTGGGTAAAAACCGCATTCCATAATTAGAATTTGAGATATTCTGTAAAAGCAACAGTCATACATTACAAAGCCATTACAATTTATACAATCTTTAGTTTAGTTTTTTTTTGCCTCTTTAGTTTACACTGAACAGCGGATCCTTTTGTATGCTATGGCAATTCAGAATTTGAATTTGAGATATTCTGAAAAAGCATATAGTCGTTTTATTGCTAATTTATACAAGCTTTAGTTATATACGTATTTATGCTTCTTTGCTTAATATAAATACACTCAGCATCGGTTCTTTTGGTAATCATCGCAATCCATTTCTAGAAAAGCTAAAGTCATTTCAATGCTAATATAAACAAGCTTTAGCTATAGTTTTTTTTCTCTTTAGATTGAGCTTCAAAAGCATTGTAACCTTTAACCTTTTTCTATCGATGGCACAGAAGAAACAATGATTCTGATCTCAACATATTTTGTTCTTAATTTTAGAAAATGTACTCAATCTTTCGAATGCTTCATCTAATCAATCAAGGGGTTCCGAAGATTTATGGGTCGCGAGGTCACAGTTTGGGGTGAACTACCATAGTTTAAGTTCTTTATTACAAAATAAGCATATGATTAACAGAAAATCCAAAACATTACATCATCATCATCAGCCCTGAGTGACCCACTGCTGGGTATAGGCCTCCCTTTGTTTATGCCACTCTCCCCGGTCTCTCGCTATACGCATCCACTCGTTCCCGACAGTATTTCTGATATCGTCAGTCCACTTCATCCTCGGTCGGCCTGGGTTCCGCCAACCTAGTCTCGGCCAAAACATTACATGCTGCAGCTTGAATGGGCAAGAACGACACAACAGAATTTACCCATCTTGTCAAAAATATATCCAGATTAGGTTGTTGAGAGAGTATGCTATTCATAAGTTGTATGAATCTCAGTGTTGTATGAAGTTGCACAAAGATAAAGAATACAATGTTCTGTAACGTACCTTGTTCTCTAGCACGAGCCGGTTCTCGAAGGAGTACATGATGGCCTCCTGCACCTTGGCCTCCAGCTCCCGCAGTGCCAAGTCCGCGTCCACCCGCGTCAGTCGTTCCACGCCTTCCACGTACCCCGCCCACGGCCCGTCCAACTGAGACACCAGGGACCCTATACACCTGCACATATTACACACTAGTTACAAGATTGTAGTAAACAACGCGTGGGCAGTACAAGATGCATCGGCGAACATAATATTTATTATAGCAAAAAAAACTATAAACCATGCTTTTCTGACTCGTTTAAAGGAATTAAAGGAACTCTAACTCTTAGGGGTTTATTGCTAGCTGTTGAAGAGTTCTACTATCCACCTCTCGACTCCATCATCAGACGCTCGTAACCAATGTAATGTTATGTATGGGACTCGTTAAAGCAAACCTAAAGTCTCAAACTTGAGGGGTTTGCTGCCCACTGTAGGTATGTTGGTGAATGTCATATGTCTTTGAACTTTTGAGGTTATTGGACAAACCGATTTCCTCACGATGTTTACCATCAACGTTTTTGATCATCGAAACTGCATAAACTTTATTTAACTACCAAATAAGTCATTGTTGCAGGGCCGTGGATCGAACCGGGTGCCGACAGATTGTGAGGCGCACATGCTACCGCTCGGCTACCATCGCTCATAATAATAATAACTATTATGAAAATTTATCTATTGGATGTGGTAATAACTTAATTTCGTAATTGCACGAGCGCCAGCAATTATGAAAGGTCTGCCCAAATCTTAAATGAAGAAATTATAAATGTTTCGCAGAAGGTATTTTAATTAGACCCTCGGTTCATTAAAACCGGAGTTGTAGCTGTCGGGCTTCACTACTCGCTGGGATTCCACTTGTTTTACAATTTTCCACGAAAGTCACGAAACTTAATTAACAGCGAAGCACCGAGCCTTATGGCGTGGGTTAACATAAATTGTGGATTACGCCGGACTTTGACTTATAAATTCTTGAAGGCTTCGCACTTTGTCTACTGGTAATGCAAAGCTTTGCAGGAATGACTGTGGAAGGTTTATTGCCATCTTTATTTTGCAAAGTTTGACAGATGTGCTACAGCGGAGTAATCCGTGTATTTTACAGATGAGACATTGAAATAGTAACTATAGGTATTCATAGAGTGTAAAGCTGTAAAGGCACGAAAGAATACCATATTTAGTATAGACACAGTTCCAAAGTAATGTATCGTACGGGCATCTACTATGGTACGGCGTGACCATGTTATTCGTAGTTTTAAAATCTGTGACATTCAATACAAGCTTTGCCCCACGGTTTCAACGGCGTGGATATTCCTTCAACAAGCGCACAGTTTTCTGGGATAAACAGTATTGACTGGCCTTCTCACTATCGCTCTTTGCGAAAACTCATGAAATCCGTTGCTCTGATGCTACTTAAAAAGAGAAACAAAAACGACAAATCAATAAAAACACACTTCCGCATTTATAATACATATTAGTGTGAAATATGATACCAGCCTTACGACTACCTGTTTTAAGCGATTCTGTTTAGGTGATGTCAAAAGTTGTGTGACCGCTAACCGGATCTTGGCGCGTTAAGGTTAACGTTTGCGTGATTATCCGCACTGTGCTGTTTCGAGTCCGCGTTAAAAGGTAGCCGTAAGGCCCAGTAGTAAACTCACCCTCGTGCGATGTTGAGGCAGTAGTTCCTGCAGGGGCGCGCGTCGTGTCCATCGCAAGGCGCGCAGCCCGCGGCCCGCAGCAGCTTGCCGGAGCACTCGTCGCTGGCACGCGACAGTACGCGCTCGGTGGTCGCCAGCGCGCCCGCGCCCACCGCCAGCATCTCCAGCAGCACGCGCGCTGCTTCCAGCGACCGGGACAGCGACTCACCTAGCTGTTCAACAAACAAACATGCCTATTCCATAAACATTGTTTTCAACTGTTTGTTTCAACTGAAATATCGGGAGCCCAACATTAAGTTCCATCAAAATACATATGACTGTCTCAAAGTTGAAATTTAAATGTCGATTAAACACCACATACAGGTGCCGCACTTAAATATAATAGTAATCTGCGGGATACCTAATTCACGGACAACTCATCCTGTTCCAGACACTCATGTACATTTTATCAATGACAGAAGGTAACAGTGAGTAAAGAGAATATCTACAGAGAGAGAGAGAGAGAGAGAGATAAACGACCCGAAGGTTCAACAGCAAGAGTACACTAGACGAAGTGCCATTGGGGTGACCAAATTCTGGCCCAAAAACTTAATTTATTTACAAATACGTACTTAATTTACGAAATATCCCAGCAGCAGCAAGAGTTTCAACTATCGTAGATTCGGCCTGCTGATAATGATAAAAAGAAGATGAAAAAGTGAACTTACCCGCTGAGGCACATCCCCAAATGGCTGAACTGCGTCATAGGCGTCCTTCAAACACGCCTCGTACTCCGGCATGAACTGCTTCGCCTCCAACTTCATCAAGTTATGATACGCGAGCGGGAAGATGTCTCGGAAGAACTTCCTGGCGCCCACGACCATGTCCCGCGGCGAGCTGGTCTCTATCACGATGCTGTGCAGGTCTCGGTCGGAACTCGAGTGCAGCACCGTTCGGATGTCATCGTACAACGTCGCGAGAGGCGCGCTCGTTCGCGTCGCGTGTCCCTGGTACAGCTGCGTGAAGAACCCAGCAGTTTTGTTCTGCGATTGGTGTGACAGTCCCGTTAGGTGCTCTGTGAACAAAAATGCATATGTAAATAAAATTTGTTTTAATTTTTTTCTGTTTATAAAACCGACTTCAAAATTAGTTCAAGCTGAATTAAATAATTTAGAACAATATTATTGTGATGGCCAAATCAACAGGTGCTCAAACAAAATTATTTGTTTTTATTAGAGCTTGTTCAAAACTACTGAGCACAACTAAGCAAAAATAAATCTCTTCAAACATAACAAAAAAAAGAATCACGCAAATTATTTCACAAATGTTGCAATAATCGGTGTATTATTACATTAATAAAGAATTTAAAAAAAAAACTGACGAATTGAACACCTCCCATGTAGACTATTTTCTCAGTAAGCCGTTCCCCATTCAAGTTTTTACGTTCGAAAGACACAAATTCGAGATAGGTGAATTCTCCACGATATATCAACGTCGGTAACTCCACCACACGTCTCTTGAAACTAAATTTACCGCCTCCGAGGGATGATATGTTTGCATTGCGTAAGACGTCTCACGAGCTCACCGCTAACTCGTCACATACGGTTCCGGAGCAGTTTGGGTGTTGTAAATTAAGTTGTTAATATTAACTATGTAAATACGCTTAGTTGTGAGCAAACATCCCTTCGGTTGGGTATTCCTCTCAGTCGTCGCGGCATCTGTCCTTCTGGTATCTGGTGTTATCTGAGTGGAATGCCGTTCCGAGGCGACGGGATCAACGCCTCACGACATTCCGTGCCTGACAGATATAAATTCATTTAAAATCTTCAAGGAAGCTCTTATCCGATACACCTTTGAATTCCCTATCCTACCTTTGTTGGCCGAAGATAAGGCTTTAATTAAATAGAGCTTTGTTAACGAAAACCATTTAATCCGCATAATGGGCACGTAAATGTAAATTGAGTGTGTGTGGATACAGTGTCGTTTTAATATGTAAGGAAAGGGTGAAAAGCCCCTTTGATGTAGGGGTACTTGACGCAAAGCCTTTCAGGCGGCGGCGGGCGTGCCGCAGCGGAGCATTCGGATCTACTTTAAATGTAAAAAGGTGAGGCATCACGGAACTTCGAACCGTGTTCCGGGAAATACTTTGCAGGAAAATACCAAGTCGGTTTTCTATCATGCAAAGTGCAGTATTGTGTCTACTTTGTTGTAGAGCCTTGAAGAGTATCGATCGCGAGAATCTGATTCCACGAAAGCTATTAAGTAAACGACTGCGGCAATGCTTTAATATTATAAAATTATATAAGTGATCCATCAATAAACAGATACTAAATTTTGATAATAAGGAGGTTAGGTCAATCCAAAGCAAACACTGGCGATCCATTACGTAAATAATATTAAAATCAAAGTTCAATTTCCCGCAGTGACTGGGATTGATGACCGGCGGCGTATTTTAGAATAAATCCTTGGCATTCAGCTTTTCGCCCGCGTCGCTGACACATCACGGCTCGGTGGTTCAATAAATAATAAGTGTCATTCGTCTTTCAGCCGCGGTATGGGACCTCCAGACACCCTTCGCGACGCGCCGTCAAACGCACTCGCTCCACTCCGCTCCTTAGGTTTGGAACTGAGCTAATCTACGCCCTTTTGAAGTTCCAAACGTCACTGGCTGGGCACATATTATGTATAGAATTTGGTTTAATTTTCTACCACCAACCACTAGTTCTGGATACTAGTTTCTGGATTAAAAATAAAAAGGTTTCAGTCCGACTGGAAATGTTTTTTTGATTTTTTCACTTTTTACTGCCACCATAATTTTTACTGTCATATTGAAAGTTATCTGTGTGTTCCATAGATATGTGTGTTCAGTACTTAGCACCACAGCTTAGCACAGATCTAATACCATTATCTGTGGTACTTAGACTACCGATTTACACAAATCCAACAAATATTATGCGAGACATAGTGAGATAGAACTCTATATATATAGAGATTGAGGTTACGAGTCACTAAATTCCTGTCTAAGACAATAAACGACCTGTGTTGGATTTTCGTAGTTTATACACTTAGCCTAGTCTATCTAAGAAGCCTATTAACCAGGCTAATTTATAGGCTTTTAGAAAATTTTAGTGCCTATACCTAAGCCATGTTTTATAGGCCTCTGGCTTTTTGCTTCGTCATGACGCAGCAATACTTTTACAGATTATGACTGCGAAGAGTAACGGACGCTAACGGTGACTAGGCTAGATATTTAACTTCTTAATGGCTTTAGGTTCTTAATAATGCCTACAACCATTAATAATATCTACGCTTTGACATTGAAAATAATCAGCGGTATATGTTTTTTTTTACATAGATCACTCTACTTTGAAATACTTTCACAATACACGTCCACCCAGTCTTTAAATCGTGCCGGCTGTACAACTTCTAATAACTAGAAAGTACATATGCAATGCATCTCACACGAGTTCTGTAAAGGGTTGTACAGTAATAATCCGGTTGGAGGAGCCATTTACGTCCCTGCCCCTGTCAGGGTAGCCATTAGAGCCCCTGAGCCTCCGAGTCGCAGCCTGATGTGTGTGTGTTTAGTGTACGTATATGACCGTGTCGGATCCTGCACACATCTGCATTTCCATGCTCCCATGAAAGCATTAAAGGCTTAAAGTGTTGCGACAGGAATGACCGTGGAAATTGAAACAATATTCCAGTATTCTGGATTACAGCAGCATGGAATTAAAAAAAGTTTGAAAAATAAATAAAAGATCTCTAAGTTAAAAGAAAGAGAAAGAAAGTTCTCTAAATGTGCAATCGATTAGCTCTAATCGTCTGCTTTTATAAAAAAAAAAAAAGTTATTAGAAAATTGTAGGCAGAACCTATTTAGTACCTAGTAGCTTTAGTTACTATAAATCTCAGCTTGAGATTAAAAAAATTAAAAGCTCGTACCTATTCAAGCAAAGACGCAGCGTATATAGGTAGGCCTCCCACTAGATGGACCGACGACATAGTGAGAGTCGCTGGCATCCAGTGGATGCAAAAGGCAGGCTGTCGTTTAGTGTGGAGGTTAAAGGGGGAGGCCTATGTTCAGCAGTGGACGTCTTCTGGTTGATGATGATGATTACTTATTCACGCTCTCAGTACTCAAGTCATTCAGCAGTCATAAATTGCAGTACATTATTTATTATACCATTAGCTACCTTCAAGTGGGTGTAAGCACTGTGGAGTAGACTAATTGCTCAGTAATGCAAATTCTACAAAGGCAAGTGAATTTTAAAACAAAATTTTGACATCATGTGAATTGGCGCTTAAACGCAAACGTTTAGTTTTTTTTTGTTATTGACTTGTACTGTTGGCCTTTTGGCCTCTACAGCTTGACCGGACTAGTTAGCGAACGCAGAGTGCGTTCGGCATAACTTGATGGTTAAGTTTATGGGCGACTAGCACAAGGGCACCTCGAAGGTACGAACCTCGGCTTGGGTCGTCGCCGGGAGTGGGAATCAGACTTGCCCAGGCACCCCAGAAGGGGTGTGCCCTGGAGCCCTAACGGTTGGTTGAACTGATTGATTATTTGGAGAGCGTTTAGTTTGGATGACAAAGCATGGTAAGCGTCGTCGTTTCCTTCATCTCATTAATTTTCATCATCATTTTGTGGAAATGGCAGATCACGTGATCCATTTTGTATAAGGACACAATAACGTTTTTTTCCGAATTTTGCAAACTTTTTTGTATACAAGTTGTTTAACTTGGTAACATTGATGGTTAAAGCGACCCCATTAAGTATTACAATACCTTTTCTGTTACGTTGTATAGATTGTTATCTTACTAGTTTCACATTAAGAATCTAAGATCAGCTGTTAACTGGAAAAAAAATCACACTGAATTAAGGCCCTAATAAATAAATAATAATGAAAAATTCAGTTTGACCGTGTATTGACTACATTAAATATAAATAAATCTTTATAACAGGTGTGAAATCTCTACTCTCAGATCATCTGTGAAGATCATAAAATGGCCATTCATCACGAACATCAAGATCATTGCTACAATTTGTATTCAGTAGTCCACGTGTCAGGAAACGCTTGCAGCACAAGGCTTGTGTTCTCTAAAACACGCACCTCAGTGGCGGACAATACAGCTCTTGATGTCGAGCACACTCTGATTATTTCCTCTCGTTGGGGGTTGGAAGTGGCTCATTGTCCCGCGCTTGTCAGCGCGAGGTCGACGCACCCAAGCCGGTATTTTCCGAAATAATAGCCCTCGTGTGAAGCTTTGATCTCGGCAGATGAAGCGGGAATTTGAAATTGTGGAAGGTCATGTCGGAAATCCGTTGATTTCGGTCATTAACGTTTTTGAAAGAGCTAACGTAATTTATTAAAAATAATCGAAATGAAAAGATTGGGCACTGCGAATGTAACGTGAAAACTCAGATCAAATAAACAGGGAAGATATGGCAAGGTGGTGTGGCTGGTGTGAGTGCTTTTTGTCAAACTTCCCCTGCAGACGACCTTATTACCACCTTTTTTGCTGGGTTGGGTTGGTGTTGAAAGTTTATATGAAAGTCTACGCGTATATATACGAAGACGCGGGCAACAGCTATTGTGTAATAATCGCGAAAATCTAAGAAATTATTAGATATAAATATTATGTTGCGTCCAGCAGCAAACCTCTCAGATGAAAGCATCTTGATGGTCCGTTAACGACGTCGTGCGAGCCTCAGCGGTAACTTAATAACGACACCCATTACTTTTTATGGTATATAAAATGACTGTGTGCAAATATAACTAATTTAAATTCAAACATGGCCTAGCAAAACGTTGCAAATGTGTTTCACCATGAAATTATGTATCATAAATCTACGAAACGTAATTTTATTTATGCAAATCATTTTTCTTACATGAAATTGATTTGATTTGTTTTTGTTGTACAATACATATACAATTACCTACACATGTCGATGGTTCTGTCTTAAATCAAAGTCATCAAGTAAAAAGTTATCATCAGCAGCAGCCGTTTACATTTCTTCACTGCTGGACGTAGACCTCTGCTTGTGTAAGCCACTCTATCAGCTCAGCCTCAGTCTCAGTCTCAGTCTTCAGCTCTATTTATCCAGGTTATGCCGGCGCTTTATGCAAGTCGTCACTCTACACTACTGGCTGCAAGGCTTTCTACACATCACGCGCATCATCATAACATTAAGCGCAAGACACACTCCTAAGAGTCCTAAGATGGGGACGCAGGCGCTCTTCTTATTTCATTGTTAGCGACATGGGCGTGACTTTTTATATTGTGTACCGTTTATAAATAACAATAGGGTATTTAACTGTGTAAAATATATGATTCATGTTGGTGTTATTATAGAAGATTATTATATTTTGAAATTATATAATTATTTTAATTACTAAAAACCACAAAATAATGTCCTAATTTTCAGAAAGGAACAATATAAGAGGCCAAATGTCCTTATTACGTCACAGACAAGTAGTAATAGAGGCAACAAAAACAAAGGTACAATTGTTTGCTACTTTCTGACGTCACTAATGTCACGTAGCCCCATAAATGTCAAAGGTAGCATTTAAGCGGTATTTTACAATTTTAAATTTAATTCATTATCATCATTATCAGCCTATCATATTCCCACTGCTGGGACACAGCCTATGCCTTCTCTCAGAGAGAGAGAGAGAGAGAGAGGATGGGGCCTAATCCACCATGCTGGCCCAGTACGTTGTATGGAGTTGCAGTATGGATTTAATTGTCTATTTATACGAATACATACTATTTTTTTTTATGAAATCACAAGGCTTTTTTTTATAATAATAAGTTTTTTGATGGTTTCGTTAATACAGTCAAATACCCTATTGTTGAACTAGAACTCAACTTCCGCAGCGGTGGTTGATTCTTCGAGAAATATGGCCAGTCCACATCCACTTCAATTCACTGATGTTTAAAGCTAGGTATTTCAATGATTTGGTACTCTATCAGATCACTTGTACACAAATTTTGTCTTAAAATTAACACTTAATATGAATAACCTCCTCTGTATAAATATCTTCGTACGGTTTTGTTAAAGCTTTTCTAAGTTAGTGTGTACATTTCATCGGGCTTGTCGAATCGGGCATTCTGTTTACAGTACTCGGCGGGCGCGTCGCGTCGCTTGTACACAGAGAGCCCAATTTGTCGGCACGTCGTGCCTCGAGAGCCCTACTGTTTGTTAAACAACATTGTGTCGGATCTAGCCCTGCCTATTTATTGTTGTAAGTGCACTGATCGCAGTTGCGGTAGGCCCGCACTGTTTGTACATACAGTTATGATCGGACACATCTGCCTCTCGCCTTGATTGATCTACCGATATTAGATAGGAAATTGAATTATAGCTGAGCTCTGTTAGCGTATGCTGATGAGATCTTTATTAATCTTGTAAGCTTTTAGTTAGCGTGTATTTACGAGGAGTGAACGTGCGTTATTTTTACGCACGCTAGGTGGCAATTCAATTTAAAAGTTATTTAAATGCCAACGCTTAAACTGGTTTCGTTTCATTGTATTTGCTATCTTACGCACTTACGATCCTGAGCAATATATCTTCAAAAGAAATAGCGAGAAATGCTTACTACGGTTATGTCTACCCTCACTTAACGTACGGAATAATTTTTTGGGGGAACTCGGTTGATGTAATATCTACTTTTAAGCTGCAGAAAAGATGTTTAAGAGCCATTTACAACCTCAGCAATACCGATTCAGTCAGAAATGTGTTTAGTAAAAATAAGTTATTAACTCTAACTGGTATATTTATATTATAAATCTGTATGTTCGTAAAGAACAATCAAAATTACTTTTTTGAAAACAAATCTGCTCGATCGGACATTCTACGTCCAAAACACAAATTAAACATTCGTGTCTTACAAGCTAATAATGCAATGTACCATAGAAGCACATTTAATACTGCTATAAAAATATACAATTGTTTACCATTTCAGACTAAATCTTTAGATGGAAATAAATTCAAAAACAATCTAAAGTTATGGCTCACAGAAAAAGTTTTCTATACATTAGACGAATTTTATGTATGTACAAACGATTACATAGCAAAATCGTATCTAGAAGAATAAGTAGATCTCATGTTTATAATTTAAGATGTTTACTATAAAATAATGATGATTTGTTATTACTTGTTTTCTCTTGTTGTACCCATGTTTATTACTTCTAACGATTGTTTACCAAAAATATGATATAATAATATGATGTATTTTTTTCATGTTTCGGCTTGACATACATAATCGATGTCACCATAATGTATGTTATAGTTCCTAGATACCTACCAAATATTGCACGTCCGCTAGGATAAACTGTTGGATCCTAAAACTTTATGTAACACCTTTGTACACAGTTTAAGCAATAAACGTTATTCTATTCTATTCTATTCTATTCTATAGCAATATATGCTTTACAAAGTCAGCTTTATTCACATTTTTCGTAACGACGCTTTACTAATTTTGACACTTTGTATGTTAAACAGTAAAAAACCGTTGCAAATAATATAGGTAAGGGTCCTGTGCAAGTTTTGATAGTTTTCGAAAACTTTTTTGCTTTCTTATTGTTCCATACATTTCAGCTAAGTGCCTTTAGCGGAAATGTGAAGAAACTAAAATCGGCAGTAATGGGCAATATAGGGTAATTCACTCAAATATGAAAAAACTTTTCGGATAGCGTTCAGCCCAGCAATGTACGAAACAATACGAAAACGAATAAAAGTTTTCAAAAACTATCAAAACTTGTAACAGGTCTTCCATACCAGCTTACTAAGTTTTTTTTTGTTATTTAATATTTTTAATAAATACGTTTTCCACCTATTAACTTGCAGTGATTATACTGATAACAAATGTTTTTTTTTTGTTAATCTACGTACCAAAATTATTTTAAATGATCTCATTTTAGGTAATTACAGCAGAGAAGTCAGTTTCGCGTGAGTCTGTATAATTATCCGCTTGTAAACAAGGTTTGTGTACCGCTGGCAACCCACGCCACGGGTACGCAACCAGATACGAATCTATAAGAAAACTAAGGGTTATAAATACAAGTCTGGCTTACAGTAGGCAATCTAGCTTAACCGCTTCTTTCTTTCCTGATGACGCTAGAAAAGTATGTAGTCTCTGGTACAAATGAAACTTACGTTGCAGCGTCCGCCTGGTGGAGAGCAGCAGATCGGCGGTCCGTCGGGTGGACCTGGCGGTGAGCACCTCCGCCGTCTGTCGCAGGGCGGCCTTCAGCTGCTCTTCTCGCCCTCGGCCGCAGCAGTGCCCTCCGCATATTGGACCTGAAACCAAACAAAACTCTGTCAACAATCTTATTATGGAAACTATGCGAATGAAGTTGAAATTAATGTAGTCGGATTAACTGGCTTAATATTACGAGATTAATTCTCGAGATTAACACTCATATCAACTAATCTCACTAAAATCGTTACTTTTCAAATTTTTATCCGCGAGGACCTATAATTAGCTTCTGGATCTATTAAGATTGTTATATTTATTAAGGCTGTTGGTCTTCCTTTGAAAAAAATAAATAATATAAAAAAAATATGTATAATTAATCTTTTAGCCACCCTTAATTAGACGTACCCGTTTCCAGTTCAACACGTAACTTTTCTAGTAATAGCCTTAGCCTTTAAGAAATCCATACTGAGTTTCATGAAACCCAGACTGGGTTTCACGAAACGTAGACTGGCTTTCAATAAAGCGAAAGCCTTTGCCAGAAAAGAGTCGCAATAAGGCTGCAGATCAAAATTTGGTAGGTATATAATTTTGAAGGACAAATGCACAAAATGATACCAATTAAAATTAAATATCATCGTGACTGATTATTATGAATCATTTTATTATAAACATACATGAATATCAAGGATTAAAAAATATATAATGACAAGCGCGGGAAATATCAGAACTGAATCCTCCAACTCCATTTCAACTCCTCTTGATTTTTCGATGTCGATGTCTTAGGTATCTCATGATATACCTAATGTCGATGTCTTAGGCATGCGACAAAATGCAAATCGTACCAATTGCAACGAACTTATGCAGATGTAAAGGTTGTTGTGCCAAAGCGAAATATGCCTACGGAGCGTTTGTAATTCTGAGCTGAATCGTGATGCGCTTTGCGAGATTTATGCACCATTCAATACGAGACCGGAGTACAATTTACTGCTATGGAACCAGTATTGTTATTGATACTAGATACGCTATGAATGATATTGATCGTTTACCATAGTCTTACTTTAGTACTTAATATCAATACTTATCGCTTCTCAATAGGTTTTTATGATTCATAAATAAATATAGAAAGAAAATCTTTTGACAATAGTTACTGTGTTGAATGGTGCAAAAGTGTTTCTTACAAAGCTATTAAACCAAGAAAGAATTTCAAAAGAAAATAGAAGCTCAGCTTTTTAACTGACTTCAAAAAAGGAGGAATGTTTTCAATTCGGCGCGTATTTTTTTAGTATATCCAATGAGAAAAAAATTTTCTTTTACGATTTTCGGATCCATCTCAAGTTGTTAACGAGATGACAAAAATATGTTTGATGAAAAGCCATGCTGCTCACCCTAATGGGATGAGACCAATAAATGATGATGAATAAGGCTTAATGTACAACTTATATTGAACGATTCGAAGAAAAGCATGATTTTAGCATGCATTATGCGTAGTATGAAATATTCATAACCCTAGACAGCTCGGTGTCTGAGTTGAACGCTCTATCGATTCAAATCCAGCGAAAGGGGTGACGGTGCTTTATAGGGCTTTTATAGTCACTGTTTCAATATTCTGCCCATCTGTTACGCTTATCAGATGACATGTTTATATTCACGCAGTACTTTTATATTGCAAAAACATTACTGTCTATTTAGGGTGCGTTTTACACGTTTTGTGCACATTTATCGAATTGAACTAAAGAAAATGTAGAGTTCGTTTTTTGAATTCCATTTTACAGTTTTCAAAATCTTTTTATACTGTTGGCTGTAATATAGCACTACCACTCTCAATTATTTTAGAGTCGCTGATTTTTGTTCTAAATATAAAAAAGTGTGTTTTTGTTGTGAATTGCGTCACACGTTCGCGAATGGTACAGTTAATTTGCTGTATTCACGTCGCAATACAACATCCAGCAGCTCATTAGCCGGTGCGAGCATCCGATACTTATACATAATGCCGAGTACATACAGACAATATTGTATTACATTTGGCACTATGTTTGTGGCGGCGGAGAGCGACGGCCGACAGCGCGGCAAGTTCAAGGCTACACCGAGGGTGACCATGATTATATCTATTATTGTAAACAAAATTATAGATAGATCTAGGAGTATTCAAATCACGAGTGAGTGAATCGGTTTCTTCTAGGCAAGCGTCCTCCATCGTAGACCGCATCATCGCTTAACATCAGGCGAGTTGGCGGGCAAACGCAAGTCTCTTATATCTATTTATATAAAAAGATAAACTCTCCTAGAACTTTTAGGTCGTCTAAAAAGGTAATGAAACATTTGTAGTACAGTAAGTGTGGATTTTTGCGGACTCTCTTTTAATGATTGCTCAACATAATCAATTTTTTAAAACTTTTAGTAATCGATATTAAAGAAAATTAACATTTTCAAATAATATAAATCTTATTCAACAACACAATTTGAAGAAAAAAAATTGTCCGAGACAATCGGCAGACATGGTTTCCTTTGCTCGCGCATTGTTGTGTGACACCGCGCCACTGCGCCCGCGCCGACTCATTACGACATATTGCAAAAACGCGGTTCCGTGAATTGACAGCCGCTCTGTGGCAAAATTAAATGAGTTTTTGCCAACGTCTACTTTTTACAAGTGGGCTTTTCGGCGAAAGAACGCTATTTTAAAACGTTTAACCAATTCGTCACTTCACTTTTTTTTAAATAGCATGACTTATTATTTGAAACGGGTGCAAGCTGCCTAACCTAAAGAGGAAATACTAAGTCAGAGTAGGTTTCTAAAAAACATCCTCGTTTTTTTTTCTCACGTGAGAATTGGCTTTACATTTTATTTATAACTATGAATAAAACTTTTTGAAATGTACCTTAGCAACTTTTTCACAAAGGTTTTGACTACCTTTCAGTCCAAAAAAACTCAAAGAATTCGAGATACATATAAAATGTCCTAATGAATTCAATTCTCATAAATCTTGGCTCGTAATTACCAACCTCTTATCTTTTAATAACATATTCTGGCTCAAAGATCAAAAGCGAGCTCAGCCCGGCTAGCTTATTAGTTAATAAACGTAATGGGCAGAAAAAATCGTAATTGTAGGCTCCCTAGCGTAAGCACATAATGCGCTCCAATAATCGCACCCAAGTAATTTAATGTTAGCCATTACGACAGTGCGCAGTGTACTTTAGCTGAGCAGTGACACTATTTTTGGAACCAAATTGAAAACGTGTTTCTAGATGCTCATATATCTGTGCAATTACATTGCTAAATAGCACTGATTTTATCTTTGATTTAGGTAATACATGAAAATGATTTTTTAACAAGCTATAGACTAAGGTAACAAAATATGTACCTAACTGAATAAAGTCTAAATTAAACTGACTACTTATCTACCGCCTATTATACAGCCGGTTTTTGTATTAATTTTAAGTTACTTTGTATTTTGTTTGGTGTATACAAATAGATACTGTATTGTATCTAAACTATAAATAAAAAACTGCATTTAGGTCACTGTCGTCGGGTAAGATGCCCATGCAGATTAATACAAATAATAAATTTACTTATAAATAAAATTCTAGAATATACAGCTAATAAAATTAATGCCAATCATCATCTTCTATATTCTACATTAAACCCAGGTTTAATTCTATTATTATTTCTATTTATATTTTATTTGGGACATTTTTGCACACACGGCCATGTGACCCCAAACTAAGCAAAGCTTGTTTTATAGTTTAAATAAAAGTCCAACTCCAAAATAATGATTGATATGTAATTTAGGCGTGCATCTACGAAACTCACATTACGTTTAATGTGTTTACACGCTATACACGGATAATCATGTGTTGAGTACCTACATTTTGTCGAAGATAACATTCCAAAATATACCTAAATATATTTAAAAATTTATTCCATCACAAAAGCTGAAGAATAGTTCGCTAGAGTATGAAACAATACATCGTGAGATTGGAACACATCAGTCGAAAAACTTATGATATCACTTTATGGAACTATATCTACAGTAATATTATACAGAGGTATAGTTTGTATGTATGTTCGAGGTAATCACAGGAACAACTGAACTGATAAAAAAAAAATTCATGAAAAGCTACACCTTCGCTGAGAGACTGCGTCTGCTACTAAAATCTGAGAACTGTTTAGTTTTGTTCACGATGTGTGGTGAAGCCGCAGGCAAAAGCTAGTTATAAATACTCGTCAAAAATTTGAGAGGCTACTTAAGCCAAGTATTAGGACCTAAGATACTGTATTAATTGTAACTCTGATATAGTGCCATTAGTGCATAGCGCGGCTGGCCGCAGCTGGCGCAAGGCCGGCCGGCCAGACTGTACGGTGCCTGGACCAATGAGCCGCTCGCCACAAAGGGAACTAACTCACTTCAAATGCTGCCTACATAGATAGACCACATGGCTTGGTAATAATAAAAACATTCGGAAAAAACTGTGTGATGACACGAGAAAAAGCATGAGCATTGATAAGAATGATTAGGGTTCACTCAAATCGAAGTATAGATAGTTTTTTACTGGCAAGTGCCTTTATTAAGTCATAGACAAAAATTATTTTGTCCATGATTAAGTGAACAAAATATACACAAAATACCTAAACCACTTGGCCTATTATGCAACCAGCAACCTGGCGACTGGTGATGGCGGCATTAGCACGCTGAATGGCAATGCTTATGCGTTGAGCCAGAAAACGCCAGCATTTTGGTCATGTGTCGCATTAACCTGGCGCTTTATATCCTAGTTTTTTAGGTATAAGCTTACTTCCTAAACACCGGGAAAAGCTAATGGTGTCCAAAAACCCAGTTTCTTTCGAATTTCGGATTGTTTGATTGTTTACCGGTGTGAAGTTGGCAGCCAACTTTGGCTGCCAATAATCCGACTAAATTAAGATGACTTTTTTTGTGAAGTTAGCAGCCAACACGATTACGACCTCTTATTCTATAAAAGCAGCTACTAATTCATTTCGAATGGTTCGAAAAATGCAATAAGCATAAATTAAAAACAATATTAAAATGACAAAGTCCCATCAAGACATGTATCGCAACCAAACGCCACAACAAGAATCACAACCTTCATTCCTCTTAAATATGCAACAAAACTTACTGAAACGTGTAGATCAAATAATAGGCTTTTAAATAAAACCTATTTCAGCGCGGTCTAACGATTATTTATTGCCGAAAAAAAATAACGAAAATGGGAATATCGAAATATTTTACGACTCTCAAATGACTTGGTGGATTTCGACCTGTAAACCCCTGAATTCGAAGACAGCTATATCATTGCATTTTCTTATATATAAGCTATCTGAAAAATATTCTGAAAACTGGCAAAACATTTATTTAACCCTGTAATGAACCGACGGAAACTTTTTTTTCATTGCCATTTTCATTCCTGAAAATCATTAAAAAAAACACCACTCAACCCCTGATATTTGGATTTCAATGTAAATAATATCAAAGACTGTATATTTAGCTACAAAAAAAACCATATTTTGTCCGGCTTATCGACAGCATGGAACCCAATTAACATCTGAAACCACTTAGGAAACTAAAATTTTCACGACTAAAGTTGGCTGCTGGTGAATTGCGACCTTTCATCCCCGTAATTATGAAACAAATTGAACTTAAATAGCCTAACTAATATCTAGGCTTTAAAATGAAACCTATTCCAGCCCGGCTAAATGATTGATTATTGCCCAAAAAACCAAACGAAACAAGAAAATCCAAAATTTTACTTCTCTCAAATGACACGGTCGATTTCGACCCGTGAACCCCTGAAATCGAAAATAACTGCTATTTCTTCAAATTTATCTATGTTTAAGCCATCTGAAAAATATAATGAAAACTGGCAGAACTATTATTTAACCCTCTAATGGTCCGACGGAGCAAATTAACTTTTTTAATTACATTTTTGTTCCTGAAAATGATAAAATATTACCACACCACCCCGGTTTTTTAGATTTCTATGTACGTAGTACTAAAGCCTGCATACATAACTACAATACACAATTAATTTAAACCCAGTTAAATGACAGATTCGTACCCAAATTATCACCTGGAATCAAATCAGAAGCTTTGATATTTACAAGAAAAGTTGGCTGCTGATGAATTGCGACCTTTCATCCCCGTAATTATGAAACAAGTTGTATTAAAATAGTCGAACTAATATCTAGGCTTTAAAATGAAACCTATTCTAGCCCGGCTAAATGATTGCTTATAGCCCAAAAAATCATACGAAAAAAGAAAATCCAAAATTTTACTTCTCTCAAATGACACGGTCGATTTCGACCCGTGAACCCCTGAAATCGAATAAAATTGCAATTTCATCAAATTTTCCTATGTTTCAGCCATCTGAAGAATCTACTGCAAAACTATTATTTAACCCTTTAATGGTCCGACGGAGAAAATTAACTTTTTTAATGACATTTTTGTTCCTGAAAATTATAAAAAAACCCCTCACAACCCCTGCTATTTGGATTTCTATGTACGTAGTACTAAAGCCTGCATACATAACTACAATACATGATCAATTTCAGCCCAACTAAATGACAGTTTGGTACCTAAATTAACATCTGAAATCAAATATGAAGCTTAGATATTTACAACTAAAGTTGGCTGCTGCTGAATTGCGACCTTTCATCCCCGTAATTATGAAACAAATTGTACTTAAATGGCCAAAATAATATCTAAGCTTTCAAATGAAACCTATTTCAGCCCGGCTCGGTGATTGCTTATAGCCCGAAAAATGAAATAAAGAAAGAAAATCAAAAATTTTGCTACTCTCAAATGACATGGTCGATTTCGACCCGTGAACCCCTGAAATCGAATAAAATTGCTATTTCATCTAATTTTCTTGTGTTTAAACTATCTGAAAAATATACTGAAAAACTAGCAAAACTATTATTTAACTCTCTAATGGTCCGACGGAGAAAATTAACTTTTTTAATGACATTTTTGTTCCTGAAAATTATAAAAAAACCCCTCACAACCCCCTGTTATTTGGATTTCTATGTACGTAGTACTAAAGCCTGCATACATAACTACAATACGTGATCAATTTCAGCCCAACTAAATGACAGTTTGAAACCTAAATTAACATCTGAAATCAAATATGAAGCTTAGATATTTACAACTAAAGTTGGCTGCTGATGAATTGCGACCTTTCATCCCCGTAATTATGAAACAAATTGTACTTAAATAGCCAAAATAATATCTAACCTTTCAAATGAAACCTATTTCAGCCCGGCTCGGTGATTGCTTATTGCCCGAAAAATCAAATGATGAAAGAAAATCAAAAATTTTGCTACTCTCAAATGACATGGTCGATTTCGACCCGTGAACCCCTGAAATCCAATAAAATTGCTATTTCATCTAATTTTCTTATGTTTCAGCTATCTGAAAAATATACTGAAAAACTGGCAAAACTATTATTTAACCCTCTAATGGTCCGACGGAGAAAATTAACTTTTTTAATGACATTTTGTTCCTGAAAATTATAAAAAAACCCCTCACAACCCCTGCTATTTGGATTTCTATGTACGTAGTACTAAAGCCTGCATACATAACTACAATACATGATCAATTTCAGCCCAACTAAATGACAGTTTGGTACCTAAATTAACATCTGAAATCAAATATGAAGCTTAGATATTTACAACTAAAGTTGGCTGCTGATGAATTGCGACCTTTCATCCCCGTAATTATGAAACAAATTGTACTTAAATGGCCAAAATAATATCTAAGCTTTCAAATGAAACCTATTTCAGCCCGGCTCGGTGATTGCATATAGCCCGAAAAATGAAATAAAGAAAGAAAATCAAAAATTTTGCTACTCTCAAATGACATGGTCGATTTCGACCCGTGAACCCCTGAAATCGAATAAAATTGCTATTTCATCTAATTTTCTTATGTTTCAGCTATCTGAAAAATATACTGAAAAACTGGCAAAACTATTATTTAACCCTCTAATGGTCCGACGGAGAAAATTAACTTTTTTAATGACATTTTTGTTCCTGAAAATTATAAAAAAACCCCTCACAACCCCTGCTATTTGGATTTCTATGTACGTAGTACTAAAGCCTGCATACATAACTACAATACGTGATCAATTTCAGCCCAACTAAATGACAGTTTGGTACCTAAATTAACATCTAAAATCAAATATGAAGCTTAGATATTTACAACTAAAGTTGGCTGCTGCTGAATTGCGACCTTTCATCCCCGTAATTATGAAACAAATTGTACTTAAATGGCCAAAATAATATCTAAGCTTTCAAATGAAACCTATTTCAGCCCGGCTCGGTGATTGCTTATAGCCCGAAAAATCAAATAAAGAAAGAAAATCAAAAATTTTGCTACTCTCAAATGACATGGTCGATTTCGACCCGTGAACCCCTGAAATCGAATAAAATTGCTATTTCATCTAATTTTCTTTTATTTCAGTTATCTGAAAAATATACTGAAAAACTGGCAAAACTATTATTTAACCCTCTAATGGTCCCACGGAGAAAATTAACTTTTTTAATGACATTTTTGTTCCTGAAAATTATAAAAAAACCCCTCACAACCCCTGCTATTTGGATTTCTATGTACGTAGTACTAAAGCCTGCATACATAACTACAATACGTGATCAATTTCAGCCCAACTAAATGACAGTTTGGTACCTAAATTAACATCTGAAATCAAATATGAAGCTTAGATATTTACAACTAAAGTTGGCTGCTGATGAATTGCGACCTTTCATCCCCGTAATTATGAAACAAATTGTACTTAAATGGCCAAAATAATATCTAAGCTTTCAAATGAAACCTATTTCAGCCCGGCTCGGTGATTGCTTATAGCCCGAAAAATGAAATAAAGAAAGAAAATCAAAAATTTTGCTACTCTCAAATGACATGGTCGATTTCGACCCGTGAACCCCTGAAATCGAATAAAATTGCTATTTCATCTAATTTTCTTGTGTTTAAACTATCTGAAAAATATACTGAAAAACTAGCAAAACTATTATTTAACTCTCTAATGGTCCGACGGAGAAAATTAACTTTTTTAATGACATTTTTGTTCCTGAAAATTATAAAAAAAACCCTCACAACCCCCTGTTATTTGGATTTCTATGTACGTAGTACTAAAGCCTGCATACATAACTACAATACGTGATCAATTTCAGCCCAACTAAATGACAGTTTGGTACCTAAATTAACATCTGAAATCAAATATGAAGCTTAGATATTTACAACTAAAGTTGGCTGCTGATGAATTGCGACCTTTCATCCCCGTAATTATGAAACAAATTGTACTTAAATAGCCAAAATAATATCTAACCTTTCAAATGAAACCTATTTCAGCCCGGCTCGGTGATTGCTTATTGCCCGAAAAATCAAATGATGAAAGAAAATCAAAAATTTTGCTACTCTCAAATGACATGGTCGATTTCGACCCGTGAACCCCTGAAATCCAATAAAATTGCTATTTCATCTAATTTTCTTATGTTTTAGCTATCTGAAAAATATACTGAAAAACTGGCAAAACTATTATTTAACCCTCTAATGGTCCGACGGAGAAAATTAACTTTTTTAATGACATTTTTGTTCCTGAAAATTATAAAAAAAACCCTCACAACCCCTGCTATTTGGATTTCTATGTACGTAGTACTAAAGCCTGCATACATAACTACAATATACGATTAATTTCAGTCCAACTAAATTGCAGACTGGTACCTAAATTATCACCTGAAATCAAATATGAAGCTTAGATATTTACAACTAAAGTTGGCTGCTGGTGAATTGCGACCTTTGATCCCCGTAATTATGAAACAAATTGTGCTTAAATAGCTAAAATAATAATAAGGCTTTCAAATGAAACCTATTTCAGCCCGGCTCGGTGATTGCTTATTGCCCGAAAAATCAAATGATGAAAGAAAATCAAAAAATTTGCTACTCTCAAATGACATGGTCGATTTCGACCCGTGAACCCCTGAAATCGAATAAAATTGCTATTTCATCTAATTTTCTTTTATTTCAGTTATCTGAAAAATATACTGAAAAACTGGCAAAACTATTATTTAACCCTCTAATGGTCCCACGGAGAAAATTAACTTTTTTAATGACATTTTTGTTCCTGAAAATTATAAAAAAACCCCTCACAACCCCCTGTTATTTGGATTTCTATGTACGTAGTACTAAAGCCTGCATACATAACTACAATACGTGATCAATTTCAGCCCAACTAAATGACAGTTTGGTACCTAAATTAACATCTAAAATCAAATATGAAGCTTAGATATTTACAACTAAAGTTGGCTGCTGCTGAATTGCGACCTTTCATCCCCGTAATTATGAAACAAATTGTACTTAAATGGCCAAAATAATATCTAAGCTTTCAAATGAAACCTATTTCAGCCCGGCTTGGTGATTGCTTATAGCCCGAAAAATCAAATAAAGAAAGAAAATCAAAAATTTTGCTACTCTCAAATGACATGGTCGATTTCGACCCGTGAACCCCTGAAATCGAATAAAATTGCTATTTCATCTAATTTTCTTTTATTTCAGTTATCTGAAAAATATACTGAAAAACTGGCAAAACTATTATTTAACCCTCTAATGGTCCGACGGAGAAAATTAACTTTTTTAATGACATTTTGTTCCTGAAAATTAAAAAAAAATCCCTCACAACCCCTGCTATTTGGATTTCTATGTACGTAGTACTAAAGCCTGCATACATAACTACAATAAATGATTAATTTCAGTCCAACTAAATTGCAGACTGGTACCTAAATTATCACCTGAAATCAAATATGAAGCTTAGATAACTACAATACATGATCGCAATTCACCAGCAGCCAACTTTAGTTGTAAATATCTAAGCTTCATATTTGATTTCAGATGTTAATTTAGGTACCAAACTGTCATTTAGTTGGGCTGAAATTGATTATGTATTGTAGTTATGTATGCAGGCTTTAGTACTACGTACATAGAAATCCAAATAGCAGGGGTTGTGAGGGGTTTTTTTATAATTTTCAGGAACAAAAATGTCATTAAAAAAGTTAATTTTCTCCGTCGGACCATTAGAGGGTTAAATAATAGTTTGCCAGTTTTTCAGTATATTTTTCAGATAGCTGAAACAAAAGAAAATTTGATGAAATAGCAATTTTATTGGATTTCAGGGGTTCACGGGTCGAAATCGACCATGTCATTTGAGAGTAGCAAAATTTTTGATTTTCTTTCATCATTTGATTTTTCGGGCAATAAGCAATCACCGAGCCGAGCTGAAATAGGTTTCATTTGAAAGGTTAGATATTATTTTGGCTATTTAAGTACAATTTGTTTCATAATTACAGGGATGAAAGGTCGCAATTCATCAGCAGCCAACTTTAGTTGTAAATATCTAAGCTTCATATTTGATTTCAGATGTTAATTTAGGTACCAAACTGTCATTTAGTTGGGCTGAAATTAATTATGTATTGTAGTTATGTATGCAGGCTTTAGTACTACGTACATAGAAATCCAAATAGCAGGGGTTGTGAGGGGTTTTTTTATAATTTTCAGGAACAAAAATGTCATTAAAAAAGTTAATTTTCTCCGTCGGACCATTAGAGGGTTAAATAATAGTTTTGCCAGTTTTTCAGTATATTTTTCAGATAGCTGAAACAAAAGAAAATTAGATGAAATAGCGATTTTATTCGATTTCAGGGGTTCACGGGTCGAAATCGACCATGTCATTTGAGAGTAGCAAAATTTTTGATTTTCTTTATTTATTTGATTTTTCGGGCTATAAGCAATCACCGAGCCGGGCTGAAATAGGTTTCATTTGAAAGGTTAGATATTATTTTGGCTATTTAAGTACAATTTGTTTCATAATTACGGGGATGAAAGGTCGCAATTCACCAGCAGCCAACTTTAGTTGTAAATATCTAAGCTTCATATTTGATTTCAGATGTTAATTTAGGTACCAAAGTGTCATTTAGTTGGGCTAAAATTGATCATGTATTGTAGTTATGTATGCAGACTTTAGTACTACGTACATAGAAATCCAAATAGCAGGGGTTGTGAGGGACTTTTTTATAATTTTCAGGAACAAAAATTTCATTAAAAAAGTTAATTTTCTGCGTCGGACCATTAGAGGGTTAAATAATAGTTTGGCCAGTTTTGCTGTAGATTTTTCAGATGCCTGAAACATAGGAAAATTCGATGAAATAGCAATTTTATTCGATTTCAGGGGTTCACGGGTCGAAATCGACCATGTCATTTGAGAGTTGCAAATTTTTTGATTTTCTTTCTTTATTTGATTTTTCGGGCTATAAGCAATCACCGAGCCGGGCTGAAATAGGTTTCATTTGAAAGTTTAGATATTATTTTGGCTATTTAAGCACAATTTGTTTCAGAATTACGGGGATGAAAGGTCGCAATTCACCAGCAGCCAACTTTAGTTGTATATATCTAAGCTTCATATTTGATTTCAGATGTTTATTTAGGTACCAAACTGTCATTTAGTTGGGCTGAAATTGATCATGTATTATAGTTATGTATGCAGGCTTTAGTACTGCGTACATAGAAGTCCAAATAGCAGGGGTTGTGAGGGATTTTTTTATAATTTTCAGGAACAAAAATGTCATTAAAAAAGTTAATTTTTATCGTCGGACCATTAGAGGGTTAAATAATAGTTCTGCCAGTTTTCAGTATATTTTTCAGATGGCTTAAATATAGGTCAATTTGATGGAATAGCAATTTTATTCGATTTCAGGGGTTCACGGGTCGAAATCGACCGTGTCATTTGAGAGAAGTAAAATTTTGGATTTTCTTTTTTCGTTTGGTTTTTTGGGCAATAAGCAATCATTTAGCCGGGCTGGAATGGGTTTCATTTTAAAGCTCAGATATTAATAAGGCTATTTAAGCACAATTTGTTTCATAATTACGGGGATGAAAGGTCGCAATTCACCAGCAGCCAACTTTAGTCGTGAAAATTTAAATTTCCTAAGTGGTTTCAGATGTTAATTGGGTTCCATGCTGTCGATAAGCCAGACAAAATATGCTTTTTTTTGTAGCTTGATATACAGTCTTTGATATTATTTACATAGAAATCCAAATATCAAGGGTTGAGTGGTGTTTTTTTTAATGATTTTCAGGAATGAAAATGGCAAAGAAAAAAAGTTTCCGTCGGTTCATTGTCGGTTCCCTGTAGGGTTAAATAAATGTTTTGCCACTATTCAGAATATTTTTCAGATAGCTTATATATAAGAAAATGCAATGATATAGCAGTCTTACACGAATTCAGGGGTTTACAGGTCGAAATCCACCAAGTCATTTGAGAGTCGTAAAATATTTTGATTTTCCCATTTTCGTTATTTTTTTTCGGCAATAAATAATCGTTAGACCGCGCTGAAATAAGTTTTATTTGAAAGCCTGTTATTTTATCTGCACGTTTCAGTAAGTTTTGTTGCATATTTAAGAGGAATGAAGGTTGTGATTCTTGTTGTGGCGTTTGGTTGCGATACTTGTCTTGATGGGACTTTGCCATTTTAATAATGTTGTTAATCTATGCTTATTGCATTTTTCGAACCATTCGAAATGAATTAGTAACTGCTTTTAAAGAATAAGAGGTCGTAATCGTGTTGGCTGCTAACTTCACAAAAAAAGTCATCTTAATTTAGTCGGATTATAGGCAGCCAAAGTTGGCTGCCAACTTCACACCGGTTGATTGTTTGGATTGTTTGTAATCTTCCATAAGCCGAAATAATTTATTTTGTATTTCTATAATTTTTTAAAGCAGTAAATATAATGACAGGGATTAACATCATGTTGTCAGGTTAAGATAAACAACCATAGCAACTAGTTATTTTGATAAACAAAGATCGAATTAGAATGACGAATTAGCTACACGGGCTATACAATTACTGAGCGCCGAATCGTAAATCTAAGCCCAAGTTTACGGCAAGTGGATCGCCAATAAAGTTGTCTGCCGCTACACCGAACTCTTAGCTTTAGAGGAGCCGATCAATCAATCATGAATACATAAGTACTGGATAAAAAGCATATTAAACCAAACACAAACTAACTACTACTTAATTTATTGTAAAATGGCCTTTAACACCAACGCGCAAGAGCCTCGGATGCATAGTAAATATTTATCACGAACTTGTCGACGTTACACGCCATGTTATGGAACATTTTATGATATGTATTAGTTTAAATTTGTAGGTGTTGGTGGCGTGAATAGACTGTGGAAATGCGCGCGTGGGTTCAACCACCGTGCGTCTCATCTCATGAATATTCGGCGCGATTGTCTCAATACTGCAATTAAATAAAATAGAACATCCACTACATCCGCTATTAATTCTTTTACGATTTTTAAATGAAGCAAAAGTAGATAAACATATTATAAATAACGTCGGGCATTGAACATCGTCGTATAGATTGGTGCAGGTGTGCAAAAGATTACGCCAGTGTTGAATAAAAACTACTTAAATTCAATTTACAACACATTTGCTCAAAAAGTGCACTTACGAAGCCTGTATACATCGTTCGAAAGTTAAACATTACGGATCATACAACGGAGCGTGCGGAAATGAATTTGTCCGCACGCTCAGATGTATAGCACCGTGCGTGTGATTTACGGTATTTTTTTAATTTCCATCATAATTACATAAAAATTCCACAAAAGAGTTTCATATTACGAGAATAAATAAGCTGAATGATCAAACCTCCTTGGAAGCGCTTTTGCTCAATACGTTTGTCTCAGTTTAATACTAAAGAGAAAATGAGACGAAAGATGTAGTTCTAATTTTCACCACGTGATAGTGGCGCTATTTGCATGTTCGCGCCATTTTCTTATTATATTATAGAAACTATTGTTGTGACTGATATTAAGTTATAAACAAAAATTGTTTCATTTGTAGCCTTTTTTTCTCGCAAATGTGTTGTAAAACGTTGTATGGCACACGTGCGGATTGGTTATTACAAACTCGTGACTATGGTAAGCCCTCGACTTCGTCTCGGGCTTACATTCGTCTACTCGTTTCTAATAACCAACTTTCCGCACTTGTATCATAAATAACTATTACCTGTTTCGATTGATTTATTTAATCTGGATTAGATACCAATTAAAAACATTTTAAACTGCATTTCATTGACTTTATAGCATGATATTAAAACTTCTTAAATGGTGCTTCTGACACTGAGTTTTCTATGCTTCAGTGTTATTCTAAGCAGTGATACCAACTCATAGAATTTTCCCTTGGCTTGGCCTCAGCCACTAGATCACGATTAAAGTCGCCTTGCACGCGAGGCGGTGTCTGTTACCATGTTGCATTGAACAGTATTACAATGAAATGCATGCTATTTTTAGACATCGGAAGCTTCTATACTGTAGAGTTGATAGACCATAATTTTATTGGTGACATATAAGCCGGCAGTGGGATGAGATTGACGGGCTGCAAAGATTGGGAACTCCAGAGCTTTCAGAAAATCCTCGGGTTTCGTCATTTCACTGCGACATATAAGAAAGAAGGCTCGCAGGTCTCAAAATTGGAATAGAAAATGTATATAGTTGTATTGTATACAAGTAATCTTTAAAAATAGGTACTATACAAACTTGGCATGATTATAATAGTACACACTCTAAAGTATAACAACAAATAATAAATAATGGCCAAGTGCGAGTCGGTGACAAATTTCTGTTCACCATCAAGTTAAGCAACGTCGGGCGCGGTCGGTACTTAGTCGGGTGACCGCCTTGGCGTGATATTGACTTTTTGCACTACTTTTGTTTTTTGTGATGGTACGGAACCCTCAGTGCACGAGCCCGACTCGCACTTGGCCGGTTTATTTTTTAATCTCGAACTCGTTAGTGGTCCCTTGTCATACGTATTATGATGCTCCATTACAGTTTCTCTCTGCTTGTAGGTACGTATTACAATCTTTGGTATCGTATCGCAACATGAAAGTTCCAAAAGTTGTTATCTAAGGCCGTGTAATGTAGGTATTTGTATACCCTGAATCCAGGCCGCTGGTTTCTACGTGAACTCTAATCAAAGCTAATGCTAAACATTACCAACACGAGTTAGGGCTTTTATTTTGATTAGTATCCGAAACTAAAAGTCATTAGGAATACGGCACCGTGATATTAAACTTCTGAAATGTGATTTAAACTTCTATCATTGCGCACAGGTGGCTGACCCTGACACGTGAGAGTCAAATCTTTTTAAGTTCCATAATATGCATTCACATTTTTATTTATACTGAACTAGCTGCGTCCCGCGGTTTCACCCGCGTAGTGATGAAAAATGGTGATGATGAAGATGATGAAAATTCACCAAGTAGCCTATGTCACTCTCCAGCCCTTAAACTATACCCATGCAAAAAATCAGGTCGATCAGTTGCTCTGTTTTTACATTTATATTATAGTATAGTATATATGTAGTATGATTTATACCTAATTAAAGTCCTAATTTAAACCAATTTAGGAGCCGTTTCACTAGCCCCCGTTCTCATTTCAGACGCTGGTGGATACGTTCTTTTCATAGAGTTTAATTTATTATCGCCTTCACTTCAATATGTAATAGCTTTAACAGACGTGTGGATTTGGTTGACAGACCGCCGTCCAAACAACGGGAGTGAAAAAGTGAGAATAAAATATTTCCCTCTCTCTTTCTCCCGTTGGTCAGATGGCGGTTGAGGTCTACCAAATCGGGAGGAATTTTCTTTTTGTGATGCCTCTGGTGTTACAAGTATCCATAGCCGACGGTGACTGCTTACCATCAGGCGGCCCGTCTGCTTGTTAGCCACCTATGGCATTAAAAAAAAAAAAATAGGGAATTTTTTGAAGGGCGGCTGTGGTAAAAATTTAAGTTGACTCAAACATCAGAAACCCCTTGTCAGTAGAACACAACATTCACGTAACCAAACTAATTCTCCAATTCGTTCTAACGGAACATTCAGCTAGTTAATATCCTTTCCTAAACAAAAGAGCCTATCCATCTGCATTACGTTGATCCGGTACCATCTCGTAAATCTGTTAACGTTGTTTACTTTTAGACGTGGTTAGAAACGTAGGTACGATGTAGGTTTAACCCGAGCTTTTTTTTTTATGATTGACTTTTACTGTTGGCCTTTTGGCCTCTACAGCTTGACCGGACTAGTTAGCGAACGCAGAGTGCGTTCGGCATAACTTGGTGGTTAAGTTTATAGGCGACTAGCACAAGGGCACCTCGATGGTACGAACCTCGGCTTGGGCCGTCGCCGGGAGTGGGAATCAGACTTGCCCAGGCACCCCAGAGGGGGTGTGCCCTGGAGCCCTAACGGTTTGTTGAACTGAATGATTATTTGGAGAGAATCTAACCGATCTTCTAACAGATCCTGTGGGTCTACGATCCTGCCGGCGGGATCGCTGTGTGTGTGTGTGCCTCTGGTAACCGACGCCTGTACCAAAAACTGAATATTTCCTATTGCTAGGAGCAGTCGGATCGGGCGAGCCCAGCGCCGCCGCGGTGACGACGGCGATGGGGTCGTCCGGGTCGCCCAAGATGTTTCTAGGGCGTCTACGGAGAGGAGGAGGGTCAGTCACGTCTGTCGAGTAGTCGGAGGATTTTACTACAAGAGGATTGGGGTGGTGAGGCGCCGCGTCAAAGTAGCGGCGGGAGGTATACTTAAGGTATTGAATCATGGATGGGAGTTCAACATCGCAGTGCAGATCGGCGTTTCGCATATACCAGCTAGCGCCGACCGCTCTGCGTATGAAGCGGTTTTGAATGACCTGCAACTTGTCCAGATCGATGCGGGAGGCGTGGGCGAATGCCACAGAGGCGTAAGTCATGACGGGGCGGATGCAAGTTTTGTAAATTGTCAGCTTATTTCTAAGTGACAATTTACTACGCTCGCCGAGGAGGGGGCTGAGGCGCCCTAGGAAGAACGCCGCTCGATTGCGGACTAACTGAATGTGTTTGGAGAAAGTGAGTCGGCGATCGAGAGTCACACCGAGATACTTGGTCGAGATGGTCCAAGGGATGGGCTTCCCGTTAAGCGTGATAGGCCTTGACGGGGGGTTCTTGGACGGGTGGAGGTACATTGCTGCACTTTTTTCGGGATTGACCGTGATGGCCCACTTCTTGAACCAATCACCTAGATGAGTGAGGGCTCGTTGAACGTGGGCCCGTTGGATGACTTTATTCCACCCTCTGGAGTAGAGAGCGGTGTCGTCAGCGAAGAGAGCTATTTCTACATGGGGAGATCTAGGAATGTCACTAGCATAAAGCGTGAAGAGGGCGGGAGCTATGACGGAGCCCTGAGGGACTCCGCTACCTATAGGATGAGGTGAAGACAGAATTCCATCGACGCGATAGCGAAAGCTACGAGACGTGAGGTAGTCATGTATGATGAGTACCAGACGGTCCGGCATTCCGATGTGATATAACTTGTATATCAACCCGTTATGCCAGACTTTGTCGAACGCTTTCGCAACGTCGAGGAATACCGCAACGGTGCCTTGGCAGAAGGGCTTGTGAGTGTAACCATGGGATGGTTTCTTATTGAAACCTTCGAGAACGTACTCCGTGAAGCGGTGCACTTGTTGGACGCAAGAGTGTCTGGCTCTAAAGCCGAACTGCTCGTCGGGTAGAAGATTGTTTTAACCCGAGCCCGTTTTTATGTTAATTTGAAGCTTTCACCCCATCTCATTTCGTCCTAGTACACGTGGTACAGGTTTTGTTACATATTCAAGAGTGAGCCTTTGGTTTCATTTTGAGAAAATTACTAGGCTTTTCGAAGACGAAAATGTTTTTATGTATCAAATGTTAAGCGGATAAATACACAGTAAAATTCCAATCGGTCAGTCCCATCTAAATTCGAATCATCTAATATGACCTAAACGATTTTTCTTCTTTTCTGTGCATATGTCGTACAGAAACTTATTATCTACAATGTAGATGGCATTAAGAATCTTCGGGTTTGGACTGATACACCATGGGATCGCTGTATATCTCTTCTTTATCCCTATTTCTATAAACCGGGAACTTTTAACCCAGGTTAATAACGGGTCAAGTAAGTGTGGTCAACTGCCGCCTCTTTTATTATTCTGAGACTGCCGCCGTCAACGAGCCGTCACCAAGAACGAAATGACATCGCCGAAGTAGCGATATATATCTACATTTCTATCTGTGATTTCTATGGCCGGGTGTGCCCCGCACGTCTGACATGCAAGCGTGTCAACTCGGCAGCCGACAATATGAGCATCGGCGCTACGAGTAGAATTCAGCCAGAGATCGTGATGTACTAAGGTGCCGGTAATACAAAACAAGTCTGATGTTGTCCACACCCGGTGCCCCTCGTCGCGCGTCGCCCGGCTCTTGTGTTCACCGAGATAGGTCGCGATGGACACATGATCGCCGTCACGACACTCACGAGATTTATTCGGACCGACTCGGTTTGAATACATCTCGTTTCTCTACGATGGCGGCGATGGACAATTTATATATAGACAAATAAAAAAAATTAAAAAAAAAATATGGAAAAAATCCAAATCCAATTTATATATGGATTTATATTTTTTAACTTAGTTTACGACTAAAATATCAAAGTAAATGTAAAAGTAAAGTAAATGTTTATTTCCAAGTGGTTTACATAAATGAAGGATATACAAAAAGTTAGTTATCGCTAGTAAACTATAATGCTTAGGTACATATAATATATGTTGTTTTTACATTCCAAACTCGGCTGGGCCGGTCTCTTGGTAGCCCGCATCGCACGCGCAGTAAATTAATATATATGAAAATAACAAAATAGTATGTAATTTTCATGTTCTCGTGTCCTATGGTCTATCGGTCCATGCCTTTACGTATTTGATACAGGAATATCGAGTATTTATGCGGATCGCAGCCAGCCCGTCTATATGCTAATACGATGTAACTTAGCAATACCATCTGCTATTTTAAATGCATTGGAGTCCGGACTGGCCGTTGGTAAAGAAAAAATATTCGAAAGGTCTCTTTGAGAGGACATCGATGGTAATAGTTTTCATTTGTTTTAAATAAAAGTAGTAATAGGTATAGTAAAACTATTAAGAATGCGATAAAAGAGATGAACAAGACTGATAGAAAGGGTGGGTAAAATACACCAAACAAGAATGACTTGGCAGAATATGGATCTTAGTATATTATTAATGTTTACGAGAATGTAGATAAATTATTCGCATTTTCCAGTTTTCCTGCATTTTCAAGATAAAAATGACCGACCTTTGACAGAACGCAAGACGAAAAAATATATAAAGATTATCTATTTTTGTTTAAATAGGTCGACAAGCAACAATGATGTCACAGGTATACCTAGTTACCCCTTCACTGCAATGTATGTTACGAATGTTGCTCCGAGTCCGGTACCTACATAATTAGGGTTCCGTGACAAAAGACGATAAACATTCGCGTTCGATCGTATTACTAAGGTGTAGGTAGTTTAGGTAAGAGACTGGCCTTGCTTTATGTTCAGTAGGTTACTGCAGTCCCACCTTATTTAAGGGGTGGGAAGTATAATTAATTGTACTACTACGTAAGTACCTACTGCTTTACTGCTGCGTATATTTGTGAAAATATACGCAGTTCGTTCTTGCTATAACTGTTTAGTACAGTTTTTGAAAATTGCACAATACTTGTATTATGTAATATCCAGAAATAACTGATCATGACAACTTCCAAAAATGTCGATATTAAACGTTAGAATTTCTCTGAATTGTAACTGGTTCATCGTTTAACGCAGGCATCAAATTAAGTACCTAATGCTTGGCACGCATATTTTACAGATACTGCGTAAGTATATTATATACATGTTTCATGTAAGACTTCTCCGAAACTGGTAACATGATATGATTTTACGCACGCACGTCAAAATGTTTTCGCACATAAAATATTTCAACATAACCACGTAAAATTTATTACGAGCATAACATAAAGTTGTCTATAAAATGTAAACATAATCATCATCATCATCAAACATCAGTTCACTGCTGGAAATAGGCCTTAGCTCAACGCAAGCTACTCGGCCCGATCTATTGCTTGCTCTCACAGTTATTTCCATCTGATTCACTCAGAAACAGATATGCAAAATAGTCACACGTCTGGGTCAGACGTACCTACACACAAAGGCGTAGAAAGCAGGGATTATGAAAAATTTAATATCTCTGATATTAAATCTCTAAATCTCAAGAAGCTCACGTCTCGTCTAGTCTCATGTTACACAAGAGAAACTGGATTATAATAAAGGCTCTATTTTTCTTACTGGGAAAGATTCGATTTACTATTGAGGAAACGTTTCAGCAATAGAATTGCTGTTACACCCAAGGTAGTTTTCAAAACATATTTTACTTCGAACGTACTAAAAAAAAGATCAATTTAAAAAATCCTTGCAAACATACTACCGCAGAAGGACTTTAGTTTACTTTTGCTTCAAGATCAAAATTACATCTTAAATCACAAGTAATCACAACTATGTTTTTTATAGATTTTGTTTATTTAATATTATTAAGTATTTCTTTAGAATTATTAAAGATAGGTTCAGTGTGATATTCGAGTGTACTAATTATCTTCACATTACTTGCATTTCGTAATAATGTAAGTGGATGATGACAGAATGAAAACCAAACGACCTAGTATGGATTTGAAACCACTTCAATAGTTTCGTGAGCTTGCTCCTTTAGAAATAAGTAAACGCTTATGATTTTTCTTGGGACATATAAAATATAATTTATTGACTAACACCACACGTTTCTTCGCCAAATGCGTTTCAAACTCATGACGTGCAAAATATCCGGATATCGAATGTTAAATCGGATTTGTGAGTAAAAGCCTTTATATCTGAGGATATATTTTACGAGCAAAGTCTACTGAATATTGAATAACAGTACATTATGCGCTTTGCCGTCCCATTTGCACTGGATTATGTAAAATATGGGGCGATGCGATCGTTATGCCGCTTTTACTATCAAACGACATTTGGCGGAGGTCTCGAAAGTGTTTTATTCTAATTCTATGTCTTTAAATCTGTATAATGATTCTGCAATACTTAAATAACTAAAATGATTGTTTTATTTCTACTTGTCTAAATATAGTTGGACTAAATAACACTTGGACAAAATGAGACACATCATAATACAAACTAAGTTTTTATGGGCATGGCTGCAATTAGACCCAGTTGTTAAATTGAGTAACTAACTAAAACCTAGCTAACTTGAGACTAACTGACTAAACCGGTACTGACTAAGACCCTCGATATTTTTTTACTATAATGATTTAGATTTTATAATACTTTTCTATATTATATTTTTTTTGGCTAGGCAGCACTCATCACGGTATTTTGTAGCCAAATTGTCGCGATGGCAACTCGTACATCACGATGATATTCATTATGTTCGGCTTCATTCGACGCGATTTTTCTTTTATTCTAGTATATAGACGTACTGTAGCTGTGTCTCAGGTTTCAGCTCCACAAACATATGTTTAGAATACTTATCTAAATAGCAAAAAGAAAAGCCAAAGTGGCAACACTACGAATGCCATTTACAGACGTCTCACTCGGCAGCACTTCGTTACGTTTAAAGTAGGTTTAACCCTTTGGTTTAACCCTAGTCTAACTATTGGAATATGTATACCATTTCTACAATTATCAATCGAAAAAGGGCATTTATGATTAATCGATAACAATGAATAACATTCACTCACTTCATATACTTCAAATAGTGATCGAACTTCACATAGGTACTCGGGTAAGTTAATTTGATCTTTTTTTTTTAGTAATGTTTATATTCGCGCAAAATTTCATCGCGATGTTGAGACATAATAATATGAGGCTCTAATATTATTGACCATTGTTCTTGTCAGTGAAGCCTCCAGACACCCCGATCTTCAGCCAATATTTTAAAATTGTTGTATGAAGTGCATTTTCTTTTTGATATAGATCACAAAATGGTTTGCATAGTTTTATATCTATAAGTTGTGTATAAAGAAACTACTATTTGCCTTACTATACATATATACCCACATTACCCACTCTAATTCATCAAATCACTAATCAACTTGTTTTAGTGTTGCAAACTAAATTCCCGCAAAGTACGGTAAGGTACGGTAAGTTCAGTTAACTAAAGGTCTCTTGAATTTGGGAACAACATTTCACATAACATAGATTTATTCAGGCACTCGAACATGAAAGCTAATAAACTAAAATTTTGTATAAATTGTTTTATTTTAATTTTGTATTTAGCCAGGCCCAGACTAATAACATGTTAGCCTGTTTGTCTCGGATATTATGTTTTCATCCCATCTCTTTGATAAACAATGTACATTGTCCTTTTTTTTCTTCCCCGTGTTGACCTTTTCAAATAGCATGGCACTTGAAAGGTGGTTTGACAGTACCTACGATAGAATGTAACATGATTCGTTTTAACAAAATTTAAAGATTTACCGTCTTACCACAAAAGATTTAAGAACGCTTTAGACATGTGTTTAGCAGTTGTTTCACTGCGAAAAATATACTAAACACATGTCTAAAGCGTTCTGAAATCTTTTGTGGTAAGACGGTTAAATTTTGCGGCAGCAACATATTATAACTAAGCGCTACTATAAAAACTAGTGGGGAAAACTAGTCCGTTAGTGGTGGTTGTCAAGTGCCATGCTATTTGAAAAGGACTATTATAGTTCAACGTACCTTAATAGTTCCTCAATAAGTGTACCTCAAGTAGGTATATAATCCAAAAGATTTAATAAATTTCAATGTGTTTTAACAAATAACAATTACAAAAAAGGCGAGTAAAAAATAACAAAAAAGACGAGTTAATAGATTCATAAAGGGTCGGCAACGTAGTTGTAATGCCTCTGGTGTTGCAAGTATCCATAGGCGACGGTGACTGCATACCATCAGGCAGCCTGTCTGCTTGTTTGCTACTATGGCATAACAAAAAACGAATATTACTTTTTACGATTTGCAATGTAGGTAATACTAAAGATAATGCTCTATTGTTTTTTTAATTCTAAATCAGTGGTTTTTTTTTAAATCAAAACATGCGACATATTTTGTCAGTGGCTCTGACTGGTGAGCGCAGCCATAACAGCAACAACTCAAATCTCAGCTTTCCTAAAATCTTCGCTTTATCCTTTCGCTGAACCTACAATCGTTTCACAAAAGATAGTAATAGCCTTTCTCTTTTCCGTTTCTCTTTTACTCAGAAACAGCTGTCTTTTTTGTGAACGGACTAACCAAATTGCTAGTCACGGCACCTTTTACCAAACAAATCCATTTGCATCAAAACAAAACCCTTTCCATGAAATCTGATAAAACATTTACATTTCAGGCTATAAACATCAGCTTGTTTTATATTTCCGCCGTGAATCGAGATAAGGAAAGGGTGTGCGATACAATTTATCATAATCGAGTAAGACACGAGCACCGACGCTCGCGAAAGCTGTGCCCTACTTCCAGGCAATCCATCTCGCATCGATTGACGCGTCATCTATCTCTACACGGTTAGGTATCGAATGCAAAGGATTGGATGTGAACGACATCAGATTATTACTCTCAATCTTTTTCTTTTTCATCCTACACTCAATAAATCTCTATTTAGTGTAAATTTAAAGTCTCTTTCCGCGTCTGTCTGTCTATCTGTATAACCGCTAACTCCTCCTATAAACTACGCAACGGATTTGATGCGAATTCCTAATTGGCACCCAGTTTCGGAAGTAGAATAATTTTTCGTTTTCCGAATCCACTTTCGAAAGTGGCCGAAGCGGGATTTCACCATCAGTGAGATAATTTTTCACGGAAAGTTTATATAGGTATATAATAAAACTTACTCCCGTGCGAAGCAGGGTCGCTAGTTATCAAGAAAAAAACCGACTTCTAACTTAGTGATAAATGCACAATTTCGTTTCGTTTAACATATTATTATTTTCCAGTTATGTTGATTTAAAAACCAACAATTTTACTAAAATGTCTATGGGACAAATCTGATCTTTCAAATAAAAAAGGATATTCTAATCGGTTCATAAATTACGGAGTTCTCAGGTAACAAACATCAAAATAAATAAATAAACCTAATTGAGATTAATAAACCTTTTTTCCAAGTCGGTTAAAACTGTGTGGCAGCGGCAAGAGCTGCTGAAATGGACGTAGCTAATGCTTTCACATGGGTCCAACCAGTCTCCTCCCCAGGTGCCGCTGATATCGAGCCCCATATCATTTAGTGCCAGTGTTAGCACGACCGGTGCCTGGGGGACATTTCTACGGCAGTATGGTACTTTCTAAAGGCTTTTTAGGGAGAAGGCTCCTTTGTGATCCAACAAAAGGGCCTTAAAAGTGACAAGAATTTCATTGACATTTTTAATCTAATATATACAAGGTTATGCGGAAAGGATATACTATGCCGAAAGGAGTATGTTACACTTATCAACAGCTCAATATTACCTGTTCCATAAAGTAGTAGTGTAAATTACTGTTTTCTATAGAACATCTGATATTTCTTGGCGATTTCAGGGGGTTTTGTTTTTTAATTCGTCCCATAATAAAAGTTATTATAGACCTAGCTCTTTCGGCGCAGTACGCCCTTTCCGCGTAACCCTGTATGTACCTACCCACGGACACGTAGTGGCTCAACCGTGTAATACTTATAAGTAGTTTTTTGATAGTTCTTCTATATACATATCTTTTTTTCATTGTGTAGTAAAAAGTAGAAAATATAAGTATATTTTCATAATGATATTTAGTAATGAAGTGTATTTTTGTATGGGATTAAAATAGCATCTGATACAATGTTGACCATGTTCAATTGATTGCGATTTGTTTTGTATTTAAATACATGCCTTTACACAAAGTATTGTTATTATTTGATCAGCATCTGCGTGCTGCAGATAAAAATGAAATTCACAAAGAACACAATACATTATTGAAATCCGTGCTTACGGCTGTAATGAAATATTGCCCCGCTAGCATCGATCGATGCGGTAGCGTACTGGCGTAAAATGTTTAAGCTGAGATCTATATTGAAAGTAAGTATTATTAGATATTTTTTAAATCAGGGACAGTTTAAATAGTTTTATATCAGTTGAGTAGATGTTCAGATTACTTGCTTTTCTTAATGTTTAGTAGTATACGATTTTAATCTTCGCTAACCAGCTTTTAAAGGGAACAAACAAGATGAAAAATAAACGAATTTGTATCAAAGATTATTATAGTTGAAATACGCAAATAAACTCTAGCAAGCCCGTACCGCTGCGCTGGTGTAAAATAGTGCCCTACAGTGCTACGGCGCTACAGCTACGATGCCGCTACGGGGCGCTACGCTTCATTATTTATGTGACGTCAGGAAGTTAGATAATAAAATAAAAGGTTGTACGGTTTTTTTGTTCCTAATTTTAGATAATTTATAGTGTTACTTATTTCGTACTTTTAAACAGATTAAATAGTGGAGTTACGTAAGACGGTGGTACTAAACCAAAAATAGATCACTGTATTTCATCATTATGAACAAATTTTACTACACGACTTACTCTGAAATTTCCAAAAAATATATGTTTAAAATTATGGGTTTGTATTCACGGATCCCGGTATCGGTTTTATTAGCCACGGATCCGGGCGAGTTGTATCCAACGATACCGCGATCCGTATCCTTAAAAAAAAAAAATTTACCCGCTAACACCGGTTATAAATACAATAACTTTCTATCAGCATAGTACCACATTTATATGTAGCTTTTGCATAATACATAGTAAAATCTACTCAATATAATATATCCTTACAAATAACGAAATATTTTATTCTTTTTCAAAAGATTGTTTAGCTAATGATGTATTTAATTGCTTAAAAAGTTTCTTAATAAACCTCCGATTATTTCTACCATGGAAAGAAAATGTTCCATACAGGAACATTCTCTTCGCAATTAAAACCCAACAAAACCATATCAATAAACGGCAACGTCTCACCACCTGCACGGAACGTGACGAGCCCCGCTGAGCTTCGAAAACTCTAATTACGACACTTGGGCCTCTTAATTAAATCCCCAGCCAGTAACACGTATTTTCACTTAATTTATTCAGCCTTTTTAGATCAGTTATGTGATCTCTTGAGAACAAATTAAGGGAGCTCTTTGAAGGTCGTCCGTAAAGCGGCTTTAAGGACGAACGCTTTTTGAATCGTTAAACAATTTCTTGTTCGAATTGGGGAATGAAAATTTCTATGTCAAACAAAACTCACGACTGGAGCGCACGTGCTATTTAGGTGGGTGTCGCCGCATCCGCTGCGTAATTACCTGCAACAAACGAACAGTCTGGTTAGTGACGGTGTGCGGTCATCGGTGCCGCAGTACAGGGACAGACTGTTTGGCGTGCCGTTGGGCTTTCCGGCCGTTCCAAATTTAGAAGTGGCGTCCACGCGTCGGCGGTCGGCGGCCGGCACAGCGCGACACGCCGCGCGCGAAATTAGCACGCTCCCGCGAGTCGATACCCTACCACCGGCACATTAAATTATTTCTGAACGTTTGCACATGGAAACTTTCGTTATAAACTTCACAGCTTTACACTCGCGGTGAGATCGCGACTTCATTAGTGCACTGTTCGCGTTGAAACTTCATCCGCTGAGCTTGCTTTATTTCAGCAGCGCCACTCACAATGGACCCATAAATTATGGCGTCGATGCGACGAGTTACAGTAATAAAACACTAGCAGTCTTGTATAATTTAAATACTGCCTTGTTAATAAAAAAGAGATATTAAAACGTATCGGAGATCTTAGGTTTGAAATATTTTCACGTAGCAACAGGACAGCGTCGGTCGATTCGTTCGGTTCTAAGGCGGCGAGTTTTTTGAAGATCGGTGAACGTCGCGCAAAAAGGTCGACGATGCGATACGAAGGCGCTTGGATTTGTATAGGAACAACGAAAGGGCGCGGGCAACGGAAAGCGGGCGGCGCGGCTTGGGAACGGGTTCCATCGTGAGAATTCACGCTAATGTACTATGCCATAAGAACAGCGCCGCGTCCGCCGCTGCAAACGCCTCTAGTGACTAATGTTCCCTTACACATGTCACAATCGAAGAATTTATTGACTGGGTAATGTCTCATATTCAATTGCGATTATTGCATTATAAATTACGAGGACAGATTAGTATGGAGTTGAGTAACGTTGCGGCAGCGAGCGCAGACCGGAGGGCGGAGCGACAGCTGCACCGGCCGCCGCGCCGCCGCGTGTCGCGTGTAATAAGAGCTCGCTTCGTTAGAGCCGCAGATTTAAAATAAAACTTTGCAGCGGGAACAAAAAGAAAACCTTGCTCGAAGTAGGCGCTTGACTTGCGGGCCGCGGCGCTTCTGCACAGTTCTACCACTCCGAAACGAACTTTGCAACGTTGTAATAAGAATTAACTTTGCATGTGGGTCCATCGTTTTGCATCGTTTTGCAGTTAGGCACACCGAATGCACGGACGTTTTATTTCAATTGTCTCTGCGGGTGAATTGCCCTATTTCGAGAGAGTGCATTCGCGAACAATTTTCACCCAATCAAATTTGAAGCACATTGTTAAACGTACCTACTCTAAACCATTCGGTCAAATGCCGATCCCATTTAGTTATAGATACCGATATGTAGTTTGCTTGTAGCGTATTGTTTTTTTACTTTTGATTTGCATTACTCGATGGGATGTGTTCATCCGAGATCCCGAACATACGTTAATGCGTTTTGTCTGCGGTCGCGATAGGGCGTATTAAATGTTTAATGAGCATAATGAAGTGGACTGCAGTGGCTGTCGTCAGTTGATTGAGTCAAATTGATCGTGTGTCAGGTTACAGTCTGTTAGTCATCCCGTTTTTATGGTCTGCTGCTCTTTCTCCAGACACTCCGGCGACTCGGTCCCCCTTTCCTCGAAACGTCTCTCCTACTTAACACTAATTAGGCGAATATTTGCAAAAGAATTGCCCTTTCATTCAGACAGAAGTTAAGAGGTGCGTTTCGTTACCATCCTGCTGCGAGTACAATTATCATCATCATCATTTCAGCCATAGGACGTCTACTGCTGGACATAGGCCTCCCCTATCGATCTCCAAAAGGGTCGCTTGGAAGCGGTCAGCATCTAGCGTTTTTCTGCAGTCTCTTTTAGGTCGGCTGTCCATCTTGTGGGTGGACGTCCTACGCTGCGCTTACTAACACGCTTACGCCTTTTGCGCTTACGAGTATAAATTCACCAAGTAAAATTAAATGCTAAGTGTTACATTTTGTGACGAAAAAAGCAACGAAAACTTGATTTTTGGTGTTCTGATTTTATCAAATCAAAATCTATAAAAAAAAACTGTTATAAATAGATCTTGATTGTTTGGCTGAATTTTTTTAAACTCAATTTTACAACTAAAACGCGTAACTGGCCTTCAATTTACAGAAGTCGTTTTTCGTAAAATTAACTCGCGGAGGGAAAGTGTGAGAGAGGATTTCGTTAAATTACTGACATAAAATAAACAATTGTTATGTTATGGGTTTGCTTTTTTATGTTCGTCTTGACAGTTGCAGCTGTATTTTTTCGTTTTATGCCCTAAAATCCAGATATCTAAAATGGATTGCATTTTGTACTGCGGCTCTCAAAACGTGCCAGAAACGTTTAATCCAAAAGAAACTAATTTAAACAAAATAGCAAATACTACCAGGGCAATTAAACAAGAACTTTGAACAGGAAACATTACAGAACGCTCACTCTATTTCCATTCCAATATTGCGAATACCTTCGTGTCTCGAGATAGATATCATGTCTGTCACGCGAATGATCTTCTTATTTTTATGATCGCAGCTGTCATTATTGCTTGACAAGTGTATCGTATAATGGCATGTCATATTACACAGTATTTTACTATACATTAAACATCTTGCGTTACGTATCTATTAGAATTGTTTAAATTAAAAGGTGGTGGTTAAGGGCTTTAACAGATGTATGGATTTAGTTGACAGACCGCCGTCCAACCAACGGGAGGGAAAGAGAAAATTTTCTCTTTCTCTCCCAGTTTGGTTTGATGGCGGTCCGTCAACCAAGTCCGTCTCGTCTGTTAGCTACTTTCTATGTAACTGGATATTTTGATCGAGAAATAAACCATATTCAAATAAAATAAATTTTCAAGAGTAAAATACTAGGAAAATTATCTTTGTACTAGGAGCATAGCTTACCTAAATATGTTTCATGGAACGGTGATACTAACACCGAAGGAGATCTTTGGATTCAATATTATAAATATTTTTTACTATGGGCCTAATCCTGACATCATCATCATCAGCCAGAAGACGTCCACTGCTGAACATAGGCCTCCCCCTTTAACCTCCACATTGAACGACAGCCTGCCTTTTGCATCCACTGGATGCCAGCGAATCTCACAATGTTGTCGGCCCATCTAGTGGGTAGTACTTACGCTGCGTCTTCCGGTTCGTGGTCTCTGCTCAAGAATCTTTCTTCCCCATCGGTTATCGGGTATCGGTTATGTTAAGGAGTAACATACGGTACTTTTATCGAGGGTATCCACGTGGGTGAAACCGCGGGGCGCAGCTAGTTCCTAATAAATCGACTGACAACTTGAAGACGGTGGCTAGCGCGATAGCAGGTATGTGAGGTATAACTAAGTCTGGTTAAACCAGTGGTTTAGACCACTCCTCTGTTCTGACATTAACACTAGTATAAGTCGTAAGTATAGTTAAATTGATTGTGCACGCGGCACTGAGTGAGTAACTTACGTGAATAGGTAATATTGCTTTGGTAATGTTACTTTTGTCATTTTATTACACATAATTCTTATTAATAGGTAATTTAAAGTAGGGGTGATAAGATCTGCACTGACATCCCGCTTGGGGTGTATTGTGCATTTGCCACTGCCAGCCTACACAAACCAGCCAAGCTCCTAAAAATAACGTTTATTTTACATAAATTAGTCTTATAATCAAATCAAAATCAAATCAAATAATTTTTATTATCAGACACAAGTTCCATAAAAAATTACAATTAAAAATATGAAATTAAATTAATCAGAAATAATAATCGATAATAATCCAGCTGAAAAGTCTAGGTCTTGTCAAAGTCAGAGTGAAGTTATCTTCTAGAACTGCGTGCTTAATCCTGGACACATCGTCGTTTACCTACAGGCGAGTTAGTTGTCAAACTCGAACTTATACTTAAAACTTATACTTAATAAAATATCCTTTATTCACGTTGAAATGAATTGCTTATTTTTAACTGACTTAAAAAGGAGGGAGTTCTCAATTCGGTTGTTTTTTATGTTTGTTACCTCAGAACTCCATTTATAAACCGATTGGGATAAAAATATTGTCTGTGGCATCGTAGCTCCGACACAGAAGATAAGCTACGAACCGATTTTGATTTTTTTAAAGGTGGCCTTGATCAGAAGTGTTCTTAGCTATTCACGATAATCGTTCAGCCGTATTTGAAGATTATCAGCTATTATCGGGAGGTTTTTTATATGTTCTAACAATACCATCGAGATACAATACCTAGGATAGAAATTGTATCTCGATGAATTATACTTGTTCTATTAATTACAAAATAATAGCCTGTTTAACCATGACCAGTATAAAATTACAACTATCCAATAACAGAATAAGGGTAACAATGAAGATCGATTATAATTAGTGGACCTTCCGAAAGTAATTTAGGATGTCACCTAAATTAGTTAAATTACAGCGTTCTTTTTACTAATTAAACCGACAAAGTACCAGATGTTAGGAATCGATTTTTAATTAGGCCCGACCTAAGACAGTGTACTTTACTAACTTCAAATTTAAATTAATACATTGTAAAAATTTCAAAACAAACATTTAGTAAGTATGTGACATTTTTACAATGTATTAATGTCAATTTGAAATGCCAAATCAACTATAAAGACGTAAATTTCTTAGACATTCGAAGAAAATGTTTTTCTACTACCGCGCCGCATATTGCATCGCTGTGACTAGATTCTCCGACATTTCGTTCGAATTTTTCACCATCATGTATGTGACTGCAATTATTAGGCTACGGAACCCCATGCTTGTCTCGACACGCTCTTGGTGGCCAGTTTTTTACAATTCATGCCCTTTGTCTTCCTAATGAAGTGAAATAAAAGGCTTCCAATAATGAAAGGCGACGCCGGTCTTTTGTAAAAAAGAGATTCTATGAAAATGTAGGACTGTGGGACTGTTGACTTAGAGTTCATGCTTCGTGCGTCCTTTATCTCGCTCGCGCATTTCACGAAGCATTAAGACATTCATATAGGTACAAACATTCTTTTTTTTTTTATGAGTATATTCTTATGTATTCTTACTTTTTATGTATTTGGAAGCTAATTTATAAGCAAAAGTAAAGGTAAAAAAATACGTTTTCCTATGAAGCCTAACTTTTTGAACAACAATTTTTTCATATAAAAAGAACGGCAAACATACATGCGTTTCACGCCCGATCCGACTGCTCCTAGCAATAGGAAATATTCAGTTTTTGGTACAGGCGTCGGTTACCAGAGGCACACACACACACAGCGATCCCGCCGGCAGGATCGTAGACCCACAGGATCTGTTAGAAGATCGGTTAGATTCTCTCCAAATAATCATTCAGTTCAACAAACCGTTAGGGCTCCAGGGCACACCCCCTCTGGGGTGCCTGGGCAAGTCTGATTCCCACTCCCGGCGACGGCCCAAGCCGAGGTTCGTACCTTCGAGGTGCCCTTGTGCTAGTCGCCTATAAACTTAACCACCAAGTTATGCCGAACGCACTCTGCGTTCGCTAACTAGTCCGGTCAAGCTGTAGAGGCCAAAAGGCCAACAGTACAAGTCAATATAAAAAAAAAAAAAAAAAACTTGCGTTTCGCTTGACTAGAAACCACCGCCTGTGGACACCTACAACTCTAGTGGAGTTGACGGTGTTTTTCCAGCCCGGAGAGATGGCTGTAGAGTGTAGACATCGTTTATAAAACGCTTCATGTTGAAGCTCAGCGGGAAGACCTTTGGCGGAAGGACATTCCACACATTGCAGGTCCGCAGAAGAAAGGAGCGGAAAAACCGAATGAACATACTAATCGATACTGATCGATCTATATTATCAATATTGGCAATTTATTTTTGGAAATAACACTGTCCACTTATTAGAAGAGGACGAGTCGAGGGCAGTTACATTAAATCTGCCATCAAAACTTTAAAAAATCTAAAATAATTTCATCGGTTCGTTACTTTGCTGCGCAAACATTATTGCTTACGCATTTGTGCAATCTGAGAATATTGACGGCTTGATTCTGCATTATCCATGAAGATCATGCGAATCAACATCGTTAGAATTATAATTTACTTAGGTAAGCATACAATTTTCATATTAATGTTATGCACATCATTTTATACATATTAATAGCATGATGCATAATGTCAAGATGAATGAGTTTTTATTATTGTAATAATGTTGAAAATTTTGTTGTGTCTATAGTAGGTACAATAACACAAATATTCAAACTTAAAACTCACCATATTTAAACTTAACAATTATATTGAAATGAACTACGAGCCTATTAGATTTCATGAAGATCGATTATTGTCGAACAAATATACAAACATACCTAGAAACACCGACTTGTCTCATTAGAATCTAAGACTTGTCTCGCAAGGTTAATTTTTATATATTTTTTTTTCCTTTTGGATACGAAATTATTTTTTTACTGACCAACAGACGTTGTCCTGTCCAAATTTTAATAAAATTACCCGCATTGAATAAAATCTTTTCGTTACGGTTCCACATTCAGTTATTCTCAAATTTTCCGAATTCCGCTTAAATTTTACAATATTTTTTTTCCATAAAAATCTTGTTGGGAATAATTACGATCATTAAAAAAACATTATTCACACACATCGGTCCTTCCGTTCTCAAGTGAAGCGCTTATCAAAGAACAGTTGTTTTTTTTTATAAATAATATTTACTATAATAATAATATATAATTATTATTTTTATAGAAGATAGATAAATAGATAGATATGTGTATGTTGTTCCTAACTTTAGGATTTGACTATGACAATTCAAAAAATACTACCAGCAGGATTTGAACCTGCACCATCCTGGTTTACGCCCCGAGCACTCTATCCTCTACGGTCGCATTCCAGTCGGCCTCCAAATTCTGGACCTGTTTTTGTAACTAATCCAAGTGTTGGTGACGCGTTATCATAATTCGAGCTACCTGCCGGCCGTCAAAATTAATTTTTGAATTGTCAACATTTAAACTTTAGTACATTATAAAGATGACATGGTTCCGGGACAAGATATATGAAACTCAAAATAGTGGGCGAAAACGTCCCACGCAATCGAAGATGCGGGTGGGCATATGAAACGATAACATTAATTTACAATATAATGAACACCATTAAATATTACGATGTTATTGTGTTAATGAACGTTTGTGATAACCAACGTACGTCACATTTTAAATGTAAAAGAACACATAATACTTATATTATGTAGAATACGAGTCAAAGCACAATACGAGTACCTATTATCAATGACTACGGTAAGGGCAGGTTATACCATGATACATGATTTTTTAAACGTTTGTAACTTATTTGCCTTTCTCGGAATTGAAGTGAAAACGCGTATAGGGATCACTTAAGAGTGAGCGAGATGGTAGTATGAGTCTCAGTTTCGTAGAGTTTGCAGCTATAGCTTCACGTCGAGCTTTAATTTTTTTATCACAACTTAGCCTATATCACGGAATAACCTCCCCTTACCATAATATATCTATCATAATAATAGGTCTCCAGCCACAGATATCTTATCCGCACATTTAAAAAAAAATTTAAGATAAAAGTCAGTAAATCTGCTGAGTGTGCTCTGCATAATGATGGTAATATTGACCGATTTAGCAAAGGTAACTTACTATTTATCCCTCAATTTTTTTTCGCTGTCGCTATCTCGTATTCTTATACATATATTCCCTATGTCACTCCCACTATTAAAACGATTCAAATGACACTGCACATGTCGAAAATAGGCTGTAGGGCGTGCCAAAGAAACCATCATACATACACTCGAAAAACATAACTTAAACATAACATAAATCCTTCTTGCTCAGTCTGGTAAAAAGTGAATCCTATGCCATCTCTACAATCGCAAAGCATAGAGAAAATCTAGTTAGTACTCTCCAAGAAGATCAAGATCAAAGCTATTAAATAAAGTTAAAAGATCGAGTGCAGTGCTGACGCGGGGTGAAAGCGTCTGTAAAATGGCAATTTTTCCACCATTTTCTCGTATCAAGTGTGAATTTGCAGTTATATCGGACCACTTGGTGGTGTGGAAAACCTATTTTTCAGTTCGACCTCGTTATGTGTCGCTTCCAACTCGACAATCTAGACGCAACGCGCTGACGTGAGTGACACTGTGAAATAGAGCTTATTCTTTCACAGTATAGAATAACTTTTTGTGGAGCTTTTATTAACCGACTTCAAAAAAGGAGTAAGTTCTCAATTCGATTCGTATTTTTTGTCACTATTGAGTAACGAAAAATTATAGATCGTAATATTTTATTTGCATCATCAACCACCACAATACCTCCTGTAAATCCTCTCCATCCTAAGTTTGCCTGGAAGAGATCGGTCTTAGCTGCTGATTATTGCACAAGTTTTTGAAGCTTTTTTGGTTTAAATGTTATTTTTGTAATATGTGGTGTGAACAATAAAGAGTTTATCTATCTATCAATAATTTAACGTATGTCTGCATTGTGACATCACTCACGCGTTTGTCCCTTGTAGCCGATGAACGACATCAAGAATGTTTAACCACTAACTATAGAGATCCTATCGTCTTCACACTGGACAATCTTCAGTATAAATATCTCCCAGACCCACGAAGTAAAATTTAAATGCTTGCATAATCGTACACAGTTCCTGCAAATTCGACCCACGATGCTAACAATATCGTTGACCCATCTTGCAGCTGGACGACCAACGTTCCGCTTACCTTGCTTCAGCCACCACTCGATGAGAACCTTACTCCACTTGTCATCACTGCGCCCAGAACCTTTCCGTCGAACCGTCTCGAACCTTTGTTCTTCGCCGGATTTCGGTAAAATAAAGTAATACGAACCAACTGTATTACTTTATTTGCTTATACTTATACTGCAACTACAAATTTACTGACATAGCTCAGCGTTTCAGCAAGCTAAAGAGGTAGTGACGTAGTGTTTATCTTCTAAGTGGTCGCAGAACCGATAACCCCTGGAGTAGGCGTGTTCTAGAGTAGACTGGAAGAGAAAAGCTGAAAATAAGTCTGAGTCATGGAAGAATAGGTACCTATGTCCAGCTGTGGACTAACGCTAAGATAGGCTGGTTTTAATTTATTTTATTGTATAATCGGCTTGCGTTTGACCACTATTTCGCCTGTTGTTAATAAGCGATGATGCGGTCTATGATAGAGCACGCTTGCCTAGAAGACACTGATTTACTCACGGCTTGAAGACGCGCAGATTGTAACAATGGGGGTTCACCCATTCTGGCAGCGTACTCCACAGTCTAGCGGTTTACATTATTTCTAGCGGTTACATTAAAAGTTAAAGTTACATGAAGGATGATGAAGGGTGACCTGCCGATATCACTGAAGCGTAGACTTATCGACATGTGTATTTTTCCCGTCCTAACCTACGGTGCTCAGACCTGGTCACTGACGGATTCTCAAAAGTTCAAACTTGGGGTTTCCCAAAGAGCAATGGAGCGCAGCGTGCTTGGTATCAAAAGAATGGACAGAGTCCGCAACAACGCACTGCGCTCCATAACAGGTGTGGTCGACGTTGGCCAAAAAGCTGCCAGACTAAAATGGGATTGGGCGGGACATGTGGCGCGTATGCATCCCGACCGATGTGCCAGGATCGTCACGCAGTGGATGCCCGACGGACGGCGCAGTCAAGGCAGGCCCAAGAAACGCTGGCGTGACGATCTTGACTCATTCCGGAGAGGTTGGCAAGAGGTGGTGGAGGACCGAGATTTGTGGAGGGAAATGGGGGAGACCTTTGCCCAGCAGAGGGACAGTATAGGTTAAAAAAAAACATTAAAAGTGGAGTGGAAGTGAAATTGGAATTATGATGATGAATCACTTAGCTCATCGAAACTATTATTTACAAAAACCAATTTGAAAACTAAGCGAGCTGGAATAATAAAACGTAAAGTTGAACAAACCCAAACTGGGAATCTGTATTTATTTCCCAACCCATAAGTATTCACATTGTACGTCTCCCGTGAAGTTGACAAAGGCGCAGCGATAAATATCCACATTTAATATGTGGAAACAGCGGCAGGTGCGCAAATTACGACCCGCGTAATGTTTGTGCGAGAACAACTTTACTTATTGCTTTAGAAAGAGTGGAAGTAAAAGGTAAAATTTGGTACGTAAGTACCTAACAACATGTATTCTACTGCCTTACTACTGCTGATATGCATGAGGGTGTGAAAATCTACCCTAGTCGGTATTCCCTGAAAAGTACAATATTAATCAAATTATTATTATTTAATCAAATTTAAATAAACCGGCCAAGTGCTAGTCGGGCCCGCGCACTGAGGGTTCCGTACCTTACATGCTAGTTGACGCTGCACGGGTCTCAGGTAATGCAACGATCCGAGATAATGGAGAGGAAAGTATTGGAAGTATTGTAGGATCAGTGATCGTTATCGGGTGGACTGACGACGTTGAACACCATGTACCACCGTCTTACTAAAAACAACCACTCTGCCAAGAGTGTCCAACTAAGAAGTAAGATGCTAGTCGAAAATAAGTTCCAGAATCTTTCACAAGTTTCACATACCTCGTAACCCATAAAGCATCATACCGTTGAATCAGTGTTAGCACGTAATAAAGTATTCACGCAAATACGCGCGAACGGCAGGGGTAGCGGGCGTGAGTTATGTCGCCTCGCATACGAAACTGCGTGTCGGTGGACGTTACTCTGACATACGGACACCCTAATGTGACAGCGGACTTATGTACACAAGAGTTAGACGCTGCGATAATTATAGCCTGGCAACTGCGTTTGGACGTAGTAAATCTTATTTATTTGGTGGTTTGGAATCCAATGTGACAACAAACATGCGAATATACGTTCACAAGTGTTAGACCTTTACTCTACAGTTGTTCGTCAGCTATGCCTTACGAACGCAGCTTTGTAAATTAAATTTACTTTATTATTTAGGCAATTTTGGAGTTGTCTAGATATTGCAGGAAAGATGCCGTAGAGTCGGACTTAACTCTATATATAACGGACCTGACTCTAAATCACCAACTGGCGAGAGATAGCGCGAAACCGATGGAGTTCTCTTGTTGTGACGGGGGCTAAGACCCACGGGTCGCTGTGCCAGCGGAGTAAATTAAGTAGGTATTGATTCCCACTTATGCAGATATTAAATTGTATTCGGGCCATAAAAAATATTTAGCACACACGGACATCTGATCCCAAACTAAGCAAAGCTTGTGAAGTTGTGATATGGCTGTCAGAGACTGATACATTAAATACATACTTAAATAGATATTAACAACCAGATATAGAACAAACACAAATGTTAATCACATAAATGTTTGTCCTAGATGGGAATCGAACGCCCCCAAGCTCAGAAGTTAGGTTCACTACCAACTGGACCAACGGGCTATCTAATTGGGTAATTGGGTCAATTTGGGTATTGATGAATCTAACATATTTTTTTAGGAAGAATCACATTTTGCACGAAATTTAACCCTTTCATTGAACAGATAAGATCCGGGTCAGCTTTCGCAAAAATTATAAATGATAAACAAACAGTCTATTTTTATCGTCGATTTTTTATTTATAGCAATTTTAAGATCAAAGAGATGCTGGCGCGGTGAAAATAAACATTACGTGGAAAGTGGAAACTCATTCATAAGTTTATTCTGGCAACTCACGTGGCCCTGCCACTTTGCTGTATATGTAACCCGGTTTTTATAATGTGCCACTACGAACTGTCAAACCTCACCACGGAAACAATATAAAGCTATTAATTAGTCCAGAAAAGTTTTCACTGTTTTTGTGAAGGCGTAGCATTATTGTTTCAATATCTACGTTTTGTTTGTTACGAAGTATGGCGATGACGACGGCTAGTTAGAATAAAAGTTGTATACGTTGTGGGAGTACTGGGAAGTGTGTGTGTGTGTGTGTGTGTGTGTTTTTCCACTCGAGCCATAACACATGAACAGATTTAAATAAAATTCGGTATTGAGATAGCTTACACACTGCATAAATACATGGGCCACTTTATAACTCGGAAAACTTAACGGTCCCCGAAGGAAAGCAGGTAAAAGGATAAAACCGCGAAGAGCTGCTATCAGAAAACCCCCTTTTTAACCGACTTAAAAAATTAGGAAGGTTTTCAATTTAACCAGTTATTTTTTAACCGCGTGTTTTCTATTTTTTTAGGATTAAAATAAATAACTTGGAATTCAAATTATAGGCACTTGACTTACATAAAATTGCTAACGTTGTAAAGCAATTTTCGTCATGGTATTTTTAAAATGAAACTTTTTTTTCCTGATCCAAAAAAGATAGTATCACAGTCAAAATAGTGTTCAATACGTTTGCAATATTATTTAAAAGCGTTTATTTTTTAATTTCACTTGTTGATCTTTAAAAACGTTAAAAGTGTGTAATTGCTACTTTAGGCAGGTTACAGGTTTTTGAAGAGAAAAAAAAAACGGTTACTCATACACTGACTAACAAAATCTCAAAAACTTCATGACCTACGAAGCTTAAATTCGGCAGGTAGATTCCTTATGTAGAGGTCCACTAAGAAAATAAATTTCGAAAGGGTTGAAAGTTTATACGAAAGTCTACGCGTACGAAGTAGCGGCATCAGCTAGTTTGTCATAAGTCTCAAGATATCTCTACAAACACCGTGACAAATCAGCCATCTCGTATGCAAAATACGTCCTAATTGCTGCGATTACACGCTATAAGGAAATCAATTAATTCAATGGATTAGTGTTTATGGCCAGTCCTGCTTAGTATCGGTACTTAGACACGCAAGAAATCAGACAGCAGATAACTTATCTATGTTAAGTATGTTTACGAGAAGAATAAATTTAAGAACTATGTTGGTGCAGACTACGGAATACGATTTCAAACAAAATTGAAGTACCTAGTTGGCTTTTTATGCTATCTTATTAGTACCAATTTTCAACCAACTGCCATAAAAAGAGCATAATGTTTCTCATGTATGTCTGTCTGTTTCTATATCACCTTCTGTAGACTAAACTAAAGATTTTGAGTTTCGAGTGATCTTGAGATTGAGGCGTCATCATAATAGCCATTCTCCGGATTTGACACGCAGAAAAATGAATATTCTGCTGTTGTTATAGGCTTGATTTTGCAATCGGACTTTTCTTTTAAAATTATTAACTGTTTCGGTATGGTTAAAGTTGTCAAAAACCATTATTGAGCCCTTTGCCAGGACAACAGTAAGTACATAACAGGATACTCTTTCTGCTTACCAAATTGTTTAGTCGACGATATTGACACCATTGCGGGTTGACCTAGACTCGATTAGCACAGGACCTAGACAGATGACTTAGCAAGAAAGAGGCCTATACCCAGCAGTGAGCGAAAAACTGTGGATGATGACGTATATTCGCAAACTACGTTATTACTCACGTATGATTAAGCCGGTTATTCCTGCCTTAATTTCAAACACATTCTGCTGTCTTTTTAAAGTGAGTGCGCGCGTGCGGCTTTTCTCACTTGGCACACAAAATGTGTGAAAACCACGTCAGTTTCCATAATACGTTGTGTGATTGTTACTCAGCTGAATCGATGCTACAATTAGTGCATAAACTAATTGAATATTGAAATGGACAGTGCTTGTAAATTTAGACTAGATAGTAGATAGATAACACACTCCTATTGTAGTCACCAACTTGATAAACTGAACACATGCTTGTATCGCAACTGCTCTAGATAAAGTTGAACACGCAGAGTTCCAATAAATACCTATTATATATTTATCGTACCCAGTCCACAGTCTCGTATTTACTTCCAATAATTATTATTTACTGTGCATCTTTGAACTATCATTGTTTATAGAGATATCATTGTATATTTGTAAGTTAGGCAGGTGAACGGAAGCTTTGGGAACTACTTTTATTTACGCTTGTCGTACGATTTCACTATTTTCATAAGGCATTGACCATTTATTTGTCATCTTCTCGAGTTCAATTTAACAACAACTTGGACTGCGCAGCCTGAAATTACACTATTTTGTTCCGTTAGCAAAGTTTATCGTACAGCTTACGTACAGCCTACTAATGCACCAAGTTGTGGTAAACTTGCCAGTTTCTAATGATAAAAGCAGCAAGAGCGCTAGAGCTCTAATTACCATTAAGTACAAAATAACTCGATCGTCACCATGTCGCCACATTCTGCTGTAAGTATCACAACACATTAATTACAATATTTACACAAACACTGTTGTTACGATCGTATCTGCTAATACATATTCAAGGTACATACTAATGGTCTATGTTTGATTGATAAAATCCTCTGGTTGTATGGGACATGTTACCATGAACACTTTATTTATTCGCGGCTAAATATACATATGTAGTTTCATATTTTGATTTTCCCTAACTCCATTTTTAGGGTTCCGTTGTACTAGAAGGAAGCCTTATAATTTTGTTCTGTCCGTCTATTCGTCTGTCCGTCCTAATCATTGAAAAACCTATCTAACGTCTATAGTTAATAAAGAAGCGCATAAAATTTTGTACAATTATTGTATTTGTTTTTTGTGTTGCAGTTTTGATATAGATCTCAATTTAAGTATAAAAAATATAGTTTTGCGTTTTAGAGTTGGCTCTGGTACATGTGAAAACGGGATGAAAAATATTTTACGCTGCACCTCCTCCTGTTACCCACTTAGAAATAATACTGCAAGTTTATCTTCCACCATTTCCTCTCAGCAACAATAGGCTCTTTAACTCACTAACGCCTACTTACCTCAGTCTCGTTTTTGTCACATTTTCCAAAACATTTGCCGAACAGGCACCTCGTGTCCTATACATCACCCCAGAAGCACCCACGTACATTTGTTGTACTGCAGCCCCATACATTTCGCGAAGTACATTGTCTCACAGGCCATGAAAGCCTGGCGTGGCATTTCCATTCTTTTCGACTGCGTTACTTCCTCCCCTCAGGCTATAAAAAACCGTTTGTTTTTATTGGTTTCTATTTTTTGTTTGTTTCAAGGCAGTGGATTCGTCTTTTGTGTCTGCAGTACAAAGCACATTCCGCAGAGTGTTTACGGAAAGTACCTACTTAAAATTATTTTCAGCTAAATCCGTCTCACGGTTTCACCCGCGTGGACACTCCCTCAGGAACTTCATTTCTCTGGGATAAAAAAAGTATCCTATGACACCCTCTGGTCCTCCTACTATGTTGACGCAAAAATCTCATCGATCACCGCTCGTATGCTGCGTGATAAAAAGCACAAACAAACCACCTAGCAAACACTTTCGCATTAATTAGTACATAATATTTTAAATTGTTATTTGTTTCGACTATTTATTTTAGTATAAAGCGACATTTCACTGTGCTGAATTTTTATGTTTAAGATACGAGGCAATCGCTTGTATTACTATCCCGAAATCAACAAACCTAGTCAAAAAGGACAATATAGTCAAATTTAATTAAATTCACTCTCCCTTTGGCAACCTTCATGAAATTTTAGTACAAGGTTTTTCAGACTACGAGACATAAAAACGGAGAGTGGACATATATGACACTTTTTATCACGGAAAATGGTAAGATTCCTGAGAAAATGTCTACGTGGGTGAAACCGCGGGGTGTAGCTAGTAGTTAAATATCAAGTAAACTTAAAACAAAATTTGTAAACAATACACTCTATTATGGAAACTATCGTGGTATTCATTTTTTTTTTAAATGGGAATTACATACGATTAAACCGGTTATTCTGTCTATGGTTTCAACCACTTTCGGTGGTCATTTTCAAGATTACGCGTGCTTGAATCACTCAAACAACAAAAAAGCAAAAGTAGTGATGCAAAGCGAAACAGCAGCGGATGCGCGCACGCACTCACTGAATACAGTTTAATGAGTCGGAACTACCGGTTTAATCATAGTGGCCACTTTTCCCTCTACCGAGAGGTTTTCAGATTAAGTAGTCCTTTTTATGTTTTTTTTATTTAATTTAATTTTTATTTGTACGTTTTTTAAAAAAAGTGTTTTAAATATTTTTCTTGTAAATAAATATAGCCTTTTTTCAAGTAATTAATAGTAAGTAAGTAATTCCTGTATAATATAAACAAAATAAAATATCTAATTGGAACTAGATAGTAGGATACTAGTAGGTTTAAATAAAGTTCAAGAATATATTGTAAATCGTACTATTTATTATAGTACCTATAGTCTGAAGAGACCTACATCGTTGAAAATAGAAAGTGGCTCCGAAATTAATCAATTACCCAATTTGGAACTATTTGTCATACTTGGTCGTATAATATAGAATAAACAACCTCACACAAGTGCTTTTGGCAGGTTATTCCCACCTAAACCTAATTGATATCTAACAATACAGCTCATCTCTTTGTGCGTCGCTTTACTAATTGGCAATCAAGGACGCTCCAGTTGGCACTAGAGTTATATTGAACTGGAAGAGCCATCGTTACTGAGAACGCAATATACTAATTAAAATTACTATACGCAATGCCAGTTGTTAAAGTTTTTGTATGGGCAGGTAAGTTGTATGCAGATATTAAAATAACCGTGGGTTATACACTGGTATATAGGGTTACACGAACCGGTGGTACTAAACCGAAAGGAGGTCATTGTACTCATCATTATGAACAAATTTTACTATTGACTAACCCTAAAATAATATCAGATGTTCCATACATTTCGTTGAATGTGAATGACATTTTACTAAGGAACAGCTGATTTTTTCGCGATGTTAAGGTTAGTTCCATTGTAAAAGTTGTTTATAATAATGATTACAATGACCTCCTTTCGGCTTAATACACCACAAGCTTAAACCTAGGGCTTCACGGCGCAATATTATTAAGCCTGAAATCGCGAAAAAAGTATCAGCAGTTCCGTACATTCAGTTAAATGTGAATGATTTTTCTAGGAAACTGCGTATTTTTTATGCAATTTTGGGATTGTATTCGTAGTAAAAGTTTTTCATAACAATGAGTAGAATGACCTCCGTTCAGGTTAGTACCACCGTTCCGTGTAATCATGTATTTTGTTGTATTATAATAAATACGCATATAATTTTTTGTATAAAAAAATACAGTTGTAAGCTTTAAAAAAAAAGACGCAGCTCTTTAGATACTAAGTAAGTTGGTTCATAAAACATTATTTGCACGGACGGTTCGGTGTTTGTACTTGTCAAACTATACGCAGTTTGCAATTTTGTTTGCAGAGTACTTGCTCAGTGGTTTTTATTACGTTTTGAGCTATTGATATATAATGTCCTATGTATAGTAATAATATGTTATATCCTAAACTTGGTCCAAGCATTTAATTGCTCTGACAGCTGCAATATTACATAGTAAAAATATAATATTTCATTGTAGTATATTGGGTAAAAGCCGTGGTAGCCCATTTGGGAGACCGCTAGACTTGCCTGAGGTCGCAGGTTCAAACCCCGGGCCTGTACCAATGAGCTCTTTGGAGCTTATGTACGGATTTTCATACCACTGGTTTTTCGGTGAAGAAAAACATCGTGGGGAAACCTGCATACGTACGAAGAAGGAATTCAATAGCGTATGTGAATCCACCAACCCGCACTGGGCCGGCGTAGTGGATATGGCCCAATCAACCTTTCGGGGGTAGGCTAAAAGCATCTAAAAGTCCAGCAATGGACTATTAAAAGGCTGCTTATGATGATATCGGGTACCTGCTACAGTCTTATGTTCAAATCCCTAGCGAAAGTGATCCGACTTCATGGTTTTCATTCAGCTTTTTACAGTGTTATTGCAGCTGTCAGAGAAAATAAATACTTGCACCGATCATATTGGTCACTTATCCACAATTCAGAAAAAACATGTCAATACATCTAAATTAATTTTATCTTAAATCTACATGAAGGGCGCCTTTACCTACCTTATTAAATTTAATAATCATACCCTGATGTGACGATTGATAAATTTTGTTATCTCATCATTAAAACAAATAAACGAAATATCAATTTTAATGAATCATGTAGGTATATTTTAAATGTTAATCGGGACTTATCACTTATTATTTAATTTAGGTATGTTACAATCAGTTAATAGTGTTGACAAATTGGTCTATAACCATAACTAACAAGCAGAATTTTATAATGAACATAATAATGGCTTTATTATAAACCCAATTATAATATGCATTTTAAAACACAAAAATACTGTTTTAATTTAAGCTAATTTATTTATTTTGATAGTTATCTGAAGTAAGTGATGTGCCTAATAAAGACAAATAACAATTAAATTGATAAATAACGACATGCCGTTAGATTAAATATTTAAGTTTCACTGTTTGAAATGATGATATTAATATAAATTAATAAATACGTAGTAGTATGTAGGTAAGAGATTTCATATTACTGAATCTAAAAAGTCGGGTTATTTTAAAAAGAACTTCATGACTTACATTCAATAAAGAAAAAGACTAAAATAATATTGTAAATAAGAGTCAAAAGATATAAAAGGATGGTTCTTGCTTCACCGACAACAACTAAAGTTTTTTTTACGTGGATTAAACCGCGCGTGGAGTAGTCCGGGTTTCACTACTAACTCGCCTGTTGGTAAGCGACGATGTGGTCGAAGATGAAGCACGCAGACTTAGAAGATACCTATTCACCACCTACATACCTAACCTACCTATCTTATACCTTTGAGTAAGTACTAAAAAAGGTACGGGGCGTATACCCGATGCTGGCGCAAGTACGAATCCTTCCGGTCGTAATTTTTTTTAATTGTCTGTTACATATGAAAAAATGTACCAAAAAATTTATCAATGATGTAATTTTAACAATAGCTTTTTTAATAGGGTTTCAAGTGCCTTTATTAGCTAAACAAAATACAAGCTAACACAAAAACAGCTTCTATTATTTAGTTTACATTAAGTTATCGGCAGCACTGCTTGTTTAGCAACAATGGTATTATAAAAAAATTGCTGTCTGGCCAGTTTGTTCTAACTCCTACTAGGCAAAGACTGTGTTTTGCGTGCCCTACAGCCGGTTAACCACTCCTACAAACATCATAAGTAATTGCTGCGCAGCTGGCTGCGCCGGCGCTGCTGGTGGCCTTAGCACGGTTACGTGTGTCTGTGGAAGTCATTTGTTAGCCGATGCATGGATTCCATATATACTCACTAAGTCACAACAAAACGTAGGGAAACACATTATTGTAGGGAAATATATAAGTACAATAAAATAACAAGTAACTCGACAGGAAGTTCAATAAGCAGGATTGATCCTCAATTTTGGTCACGCTCGAGGTGCAACCAAAAAAAATATCAAAAAAAAAAATAACAACAAAACAAAACAACAAAAAAATAACATCAACAAAACAAAAAAAAAACAAACAAACAATACAAACAATATTCAACAAAAAAAATATCGACGTAACTGTTCACTATCGGCGACAGGTACTTATCGCGTAAAACCAGGCAAATTGAGAACATCCTTTTTTGAATTATATTGAAAATGCAGAAAGCTGCGGGTCACATGGTATAATTTTTTTAAGATTCTACTTTCACATAAATATTCAAGATTAGCCTGATACATCATCATTTTTATAATGCATAATTCATTTATTCGGAGGGTTCAAAATACTGCGTGTTTGCATATGTTTGCGTCGATGCAAACCTAATAAAGTTTGTAGGGTTACAAACTTTATTAGGTTTGCATTATGAAGTAAGTAGCTGGTATTATATTTCTAATAGAAGCTAAGTGAACGTATAAAGCTCACGGAACCACCTGCTATCATTTAATAATTCCATAACAACTCGAATAACTTTATTACGAGTACGTGTTAGTTCCCAGCCGCGGTCCTATTCCATAACTACGCTACTAAAACAATTACAGTTCTCTGAATCGAGCGATCCGATCTCGATCTCGATGTAATCGGTCAGCTTTTCCTGTCACGCTCACGGTAATCGACGCAATTGATGTTAGTTGGCTTGTTAATTCACCTAGTGACTGAGTTACGTGATGATATTTTATGAATGAGTTTATAACAGTGACGCGCAAATACATTAAAATAAATAGCTCCTCTGACTCACCTCACCTTAATATCTCCAACATCAAATTTGGCGCCTCGCATCGAATTCAAATTTGCAAGTTTGAATCCAGGTTCATTAGTTCCATTCGCATGGAGGCCAAAAGGAGAGGCCGGTATGTGAAAATAAACAGCAAAAAATGAAATAAGGCGTTCAGTTTACATAAAATTCCTTTAGAAATACGTGTTCGAGGCATCTGACCATCGAAGGTGGCACCGGCGAGTATGAAATATGCGGCGCGCCGGTGACCCGGGTTGTTTTAATTTAATTCAAAGGATTAGCCGCCAGTTTTATGCAAAATAAATGTATCACAGATAATGAAGAGCGATAATTCACACCTTTACCGATGATGGAGATTCGATCGAGCGAGGGCGCCGGAATAAGGTCTCATTTTTTATTTTTTTTATATTATCAGGAATTTAATCAATAAAAATTACAAGTAAAATAAAAACTATCTTAAATTTAAATTTATACTAAAACTAATCTAAAACTAAAATTAATTTAAAACTAAAACTAATCTAACAATCCGCTAATTATTAGAATTAATCAGAAAAAATATTAGAAAAAAAAAACAAAAAAAAACAAAGATGCCTTGGAAACTTAATAAATAATTCGTATCATGAATTAACGCTGCCTAAAACTATGATGATAGAGCTTACATACTATATCATGACTAATTATGGTATAGCGTACGAATGTTCTTTGTGTAGTAGACCGTAGCGTAGACTCAAAACCTTAGGACTTAGGTCAAAATATTACCCTTTCTTTTCCCTTTCTTAGATGGCAATTCAGTTTGCATTTATTTACAAAGAATTCTTTCGCAAACGTTTCATTATAGTTGAGTAACAATTGGCACAAAGTAGGTATGCTGGCGAGACAGGGTCATCACACTCACGTCCTAACTCTGTGCCCTTCGCCCGTCCTGAGCAAACACTCGCCTGGAGCCGCGGCCCGAGGATATACTTTATCAGCAAAGGTACATTTGCTTTGGGAACTTTGTAGTGATGATTTAACTTATCACTTAGTCCTACTACTATTAAATTACGTAATGAGATTACTGCTTATGGCGCAAGTGTCTGATGCTCTTGTATCGTTACCATCGAGATACAATAAGTATAGAGTATATAAGTATAATCGTGGCAAAAAAAATCCGTACCTAAACTCGGCGCATGCTACGAATAGCGCAGTTTTTTTTTTAGTTAGTTACTTCGACTATAATAAAATGAATGGACGGGCCCTAACCATTAAAATTGCTCAGTAAAAACGAGTCAAAACCGTCGGACATATACTTCAACACCTAATTATAAAAATTTATAGTATATTTGTTACAATAAATAGATCCCGGTTTTATTTGTGTATTTACACTTCGGGAAAGCATATGAATGCACAATTTTGTCAGATGTTTCGTTATCACGTAACAATAGACACGTGTTGCACTTCCTACGGCTAGAGACCGACTGAAACGAAATGAGAGCCGGCGCTCATTTTGTTATCTTCAAAAATGCGCTTCTACGGGGCTTGTCCATTCATTTTATTTTGGTCGAAGGTTAGTTACAAGGTAACCGCGCTACAACGCCGCACAATGCCAGAGCTACGATGACATAGCGGCCAACTAACACTATACAAGCGACATCACGTCTAAATTGGAGTAAATGTGGCATTGTGAAGTATATAATTGATACAATGTAGGTATGTACAATGACGCTCGGACGTTTTTTGACTGTTTTCACTGAGAGATTGTGACTATAGAAATTGTATCTCGATGATCGTTACACATAATTTATACAGGGTCACAAAACTTCGCGCATGCAAGCAGCTTCCCTATATCGCGCCTAAAATATTTTTTTCCGTTACTTTTTACAACACTTTTCACATTTCCTAGTAATACTTAGTATTGGAACAATAAAGGTTGCTAAAAAAACGCGAAAAAAAGTTATGATTTTTTTTCGTTGTGTATTTTGTATGTACAAGAGTCAGTTATAAGCGTCGCCTGGGGCCCCGTTCCTTATAAAGAAAGATACAGCGGATATAAAGTTTTTTTCGTTGTTAAATATGGTGCTTGCGAGAGCTAGTTAGCTAATTATCAAAAACCCTCAACACTCGTGTGTATGATGTTGGCTAATACAGCGGGTTACGCGGAATGGGTGTACTAAGACGAAAGGGGTCTATAGTACCTACCCATCACTGTGAACAACTTTTACTATGGGAGCAACTGCGAACTCCCAAAAAAAATAAAGAAATCTGTTATGAGCAAGCGTTACACTTACCATCAGGTGAGTGACTTGATAGCCCCGATATAACTTATAATAAAATAAAAAAGACGGTTTAGGTCAAGTTTTAATTTTCCAAAAGTCATAAAATGCACTATTACTGGGATACCATTCATCTTGCTCAACTCAAAATATAGCCCATAGCTTCTATAGACGTGCCATGTATGTCATGTATGTCATAGACATAAAATCGAGTCTGTATAAAATACCTTGACAATATTATAAAACTAACCGATACAAGAAATACTTAAGTCTTTCCAAATTACACCTAAAACAAAACAATAAAATGCAGAATCTTCCCAGCCACCCATGCGACTTTTCATATTAATTATCTTTTAAAGCCTAATTTTATATCCTAAGATTGCTAAACATGACATAAAGAAATAAATGAGATACCTACACTCGTTTGCAATGAAGAGATTGCCCTAAAAGGATCGCCATTGGAGTCAAAAAGGTTTAATTATTATCACAGTGGGCGAGATGATTAAGCTCAAATTAAAAAAAATAACTTCTGTCGGCTGAACTTAAAAATCAAGTCGTTTTGAATCTTATGGCAAAGACAAGAAACTCACAATTACATTGTTTGACGCATCCTGATAGTCATGAGTACAATATAATGGATTTTTTTTCCGTTAAAATCTGTTCTGTGATGAGTACGCTGACAGGTAGGTTATGAAAAGGTCACGTTAGTTAGGCATTACTCTCTAGCCCTAGTGCCGGGGCAACGGAGACAACTTGGACCCACAGTCACGGGATAGCTGCGCAAGCCGTAACAATGATAAGTGCTCCGTAAAATTTGCAAGAATAACAAAATATAAAAGATGGAGTAACATAATCATCGGTAAGTAAATATTCCATGTATTAAGTAAACACAATTACATTACTGTTTATCATCCAAATATTCACAAAAACCCCTATAAATAACTTATTTTATCCTTAGATCAGGTACATGTATAAATATAAAGATTTTATCATCATAATTATATTATTTTGATTACGCAGCATTCACTTTCACACACGTAGTAAGACTATCGTCTATAGACTAAGACTATAGTTTCACATCCATGATGCGTCTTACTGCCCAATATCGAAACGGAACCCTCTGCCTTCTTCCTTGTTTCCTGAGAACTACGATCTATGCATTTTCAAGGTTAGAGTGAAAGGAGATAATTTCCTCGGTCACAGTTGGTGGCCAAAAACATAGATCATTCTCCAGTTTAAAAAAAACACACACAGCAAAGTCTGTGTTTCTTATTCGACAAGTAAAAGCCAATATTAGACTTATGCAAACATCTAAACAAAATAAAGAAGATTCAGAGGTACATAATTACATCTATAGTGCCTATTTAGTAGCATCCGCTGTAACGTCTCATTACGCCTAGTCTACAAACAGAAATACAACGAGAACTTTTATTACTGTTATTTGTGGCGTACGTAATAATTAAGGTGATTTATCAAATAATTTACGATAGTTCGCGGTTGGAATGTAAATAGAGCCAGCTACGTTGAAATTAATAGAATCACCGCTCAAATACGGAGGTAGAATTATAATGGGGGGTTCATAGAACGTATTCGGAAGTTTCCACATCCGTGTGGAGATTTAACAGCAATTAGGCCTCGTTTATTTGGGTGAAATGATCGCAGCATGGCGTGGTATATATATTATCTGAAACACTACATGATTATTTATTTATAGCTTTGTATTAATAAATGACGTAAATTTTGCTAAACTAAAAATTACACAAAATTTAATTCTACTAAATATATTGCTGTGTTCCTATACTGATGTCAATTTTGTTGTACCAATCACTAAATTTAAATTACAACAGTAAAATTTACGGCTTGCCTTTTCGTTTTAATGTGTGAGAAAAGGACGACACCATTTTAGCTATCACATTTAGTTTAGTTTAGAATATGTTCAACAGAATCGACACCAATAGCGATTAACTAAATTTTTCTCGAAGCATAAGTTCTCTCATTAAATTATAGACTAGCTAGCTGGAGCATCGCACGTCTTCTGTCACGTTTCTTCACTAAAATTAAGGCTAGTAAGAAGGGTATAATCACAGATATAGGTGGTACGCTAAAAAATCACCAGATTTTAACTAAAGATAAAGATAATTAATTTGCACAAAACGCGAATAAATCATACACACATAAAAACGCATGCACAATGTTTAAACCAGGGATGTTACGGAGCTTCGACTCCGGTTCCGTTAAGTCGGAACTTCCGATTATTATTACACCTTCGGTTCCGACTTCGGCTCCGACACTTTTTAATCGAAGGTTTTAATCGGAGGTCAAAGCATAACATAGTGGCGGCGGCGGCCTGTGTCGACTGCTATGAACATGTTCATACATGTCGCGCGGGGAATCCCCCCGACTCCCACTACGTGCACTCTATCGTCAATTATTTTTTCACTTGTTGTTAATTTGTTACGTTAATCCTGCCTCCGACTCCGATTCCGACTCCGATAAAGCAAATTTAAAAACTCCGACTCCGCCTTCGGTTCCGATAAAACTACCTCCGTTACATCCCTGGTTTAAACCACCAACCTACAAACAACTATTTACTATAAAATGTAGATCTCATAGTACGTCAAGTTTGCTAGCTGTTAATAATGACTAATGCAAAGAGTGCTAAAGAACATAAGCCTATTCACTAAAGACATCAATAAGCGACGAGATTCGTTTTAGCACCAATCAAATGATACTCTCCCAAAATGGCAAGCAGTATAGGTGCGAGGACAATAAAAAGCTTTATGCTTAATGGGTAGCTTAACATTTTAGCATACATAAGTGATTATAATAGCTGGGAGTGGCGGGCAGAGTCCGTTTTATAATAAAATTATAAAGGTTTGATAATCCGGAGTGAGTCAGACGACGACCTTTCTGACTCGCGCGACGTAAATATTCTTAACAGACAGACCGTTTGGTCGCTGAACTAAAAAAGTGATAAAAATAATGTCTGCAGAATAATTACAATGCTTTTCACTTAAATATAAATGGTTAAATAAATGGTGGTTAATAAAATTTAATGGTCCAACATGACCTAACATGATCCATGCTCCAACATGCTGGCCTCTACTCCAATAGAATTAACATTGTGATTCAACGCGGCAATTCAGTCATCATTTTAGGAACGATGCGTGTGAGATTAGTTTAGGTAGGTATTAGATTAGTTTAGTTCTGGTTTTGTTTTAGTTTAACAAGTTTTCTCTTTACTTGTACTAAGTATTTTTAACCCCCAACGCAAGCAGAGGGGTATTCTAAGTTTAATGTGTGTATCATCGATTTTTAAAGCGAAGCGATATTTGCGATTCTACCCGGCCCGCTGCGTCCTGATAATGTGCGTGGTGCTGAATAACAGCAAAAAATCTGCATTTTCCAATTAGCTGTTACCGCTAGCAAGCTCAAGCTATTATTCAGTTGACTTTGGAGTACCAACATTTTAAAAGTATATAATTTAATTTTAGTTTGTCATCATAATGATTTTCACATAATAATAGCTATATAATAAAATTTGCAAAGAAATAGCGAAAAAAATATGATTATGTGAAACCGAGGAAGTCAATGTTGTCCGAAAATTAGGCGCTGTAAATAAAACATTATAATAATAGCCTTTTATTTTATTATAAAACACTAGCTGACCTGACAGACGTTGTCCTGTCTTAGAACTGTCAAACACGCAAAGTCAAAATTGTAAATCTTATTTTTTTACTCCTTGGGTTACATTATTGGAGTTTTAGTAAGGATCCCTATTTTTTTTGAAAATATAATATAGCCTATGTTTCCCGGGGATAGTGCAGCTTCCCAACAGTGAAGAATTTTTCAAATCGTTTCAGTAGTTTTGGAGCCTATTCAATGCAACCAAACAAACAAATAAACAAACAAACAAACAAACAATCAAATCTTTCCTCTTTATAATATTAGTATAGATTGGAATTTTTTATTGACATGCATTAAATGTTCTAATTATATTTATTTATCATCTAAAGAAATATGGTATTATTATTTCTAAACATGGTTTTAATTGGATATATACTAACTAACTACCGACCCACCCGGCTTTGCACGGCTGTAATTTATGTGCAAAGCCGGGGCAGGTCGCTAGTTATACCTACCGTGAAAAATTATCTAACTGCGCATCAAAATCCGTGAGTGGTTTTAGAAGAGTTAGCGTTCATACAGATATTCATTTATATTAAGTAGGTATAGGTATTATTGATTAACGTTAAGGCCCTATCTTAGGGTGAAGGCCTCCTACCTTCACCCGAAGCTTCATTAACTTATAAGCCACAGTTATACCTATGTAGGCACCATAATATGACCTAAAACAAATACAATATAATACGTGTGTAGATACATATAATCCAGCAAACCCTTTCGACATGAAATAAAGCCTTTATGAAAACACGGTTTAGCCGACCCATATCATAAAATAATTAAATTGTAGGTTTACAGGGTAAATACGGCGTAACTCACTATCAGCACAAAAGCGTGTATTTTGTGGATAAACAAAATAAATTGCCGGCTACCGTTGCGTGTATATTTTAATTTAAACTAGCTATACAACCCGACGCTTCGTTTGCACAAAACGTGATTCGTTTGGGAGTTTTGGAAATGTGAATTTATGGCTCGAAGTAACGCTGTAACTTTTATTGCAGAAAGATTAAACTGATTTTATCAATCTTCGACATACCAACATTGACAACGTTTCTGAGCACTTTTCCTTTCACTAACGGTTATTTAAATTAATTGTAAAATAGCTTAATGTCCAAAGATGTATGTATGTATTATTAACTATTTATTTGTGTTCCTAAATCAAGTTGACGTTATCAGTTTCTGGAAGACAAAGTGTAATAAAAGTAAATTTTCTTGAAATAAGTTATATAACTTTGTTATAATTTTAATTTTGACGAACGCAAGCCTATTATTGATAAAATAAATGCTACATATAAAAAAAATTATTTAATAATATAATATTCTATTTGTTGGTTTCCTGTTTAAAACATTTTTTTTTTTTTTTTTTAATGAAACCTATTTGTAACACTGAATTAATAATATGTTTTCATAAACGAGCTCTGGAATTACGATGTATCAAAGAAATTGGAAAGCTCTCCAACAATTTTTTTCACGTATCATTTCGCCCAATCCGCCTCCATCCAGTTTGTGAGGTTGTGTGATAAATCCTGAAACGATGAGCAGGCTCGTAATCCCGGCCACAAAGGAACGGTAAACCGATGTTGGGGGCAGAGCCGTAGCAAGGATCTACGTACAGGGGCATATGTGTAATTTTACTAAAACGCTGTTGAAAAATTACAGGGGTTACGCTTCGACCAAAATAAAATTAATAGACGGGCCCATAACCATTGAACTAGCTCAGTAAAAACGAGTCAAAACCGTTGGACATATACTTCAACACCTACTTATAGGTAACCATGTACAGTACATTTGTTACAAGAAATTTATAGCGGTTTTTTGTTGTGTTTTTATACTTAGAGAAAGCACACGAAGCTTTCCCTAAGTGTAAAAACGTCAGATGTTTCGTTATCATGTAATAATAGTCTTGTGTCACACTTCCTACGGCTAGAGACCGACTGACACGAAGCGAGCGCTGGCGCTCATTTTGTAATCTTCAAAAATGCACTCCTTCTGGGCCCGTCCATTCATTTTATTTTGGTCGATGGGGTTACGCAACTTACGCAGAAACGCAAAAAGTGCGGCGGGTATCTAACAAAATATTTTATAAAACAGCAATTATTAACTCTTAGGAACGTTTTTTTTCCATAAATCATAATATACTTAAGATATTGCGTTATCTTCACCATCAGCTTTATCAGTATTTTTAGCCCTAACGTCCACTGCTGAGCATTGACTTCTCGTCTTGTACGCTACCCATCCCGGCATTGTGCGAATTTGGTCCAGGTTCGACCCAAAATTTTACCACTTTTTAGCCTCCCAAGTAAAAAAAAACTTAAAAGTTCTGTTACCCCCTGCCTGTCTACGGCCCTGTCAGAGAGTCGTAACTTCACTGTTTGCGTAAGTGGTTTTTGCTATGAAGGAATTTTAAAAGATAAGCGAATTTCTACCGCTTTAGCCGTATTTCTGCTGAGTAAAGTTTTAGAGTTTATATTGCTTTGAAATTAAACTTGAATAGCAGCGTAAAAATTTATTACAAAGAATAACTTAACGAAATGCTCGTGGCCTAGATTAACTATAGGTGGTCCTAAAAAGATCACCGAAGATAAGCATCAGACGATCCGGTCCAGCTTTCGGATGGGTGACCGTGAGTGACATTTACAACTGACCGCGGCCGTATATACCAACGTTTACGTAAGCATAGGAGGGGGAGGAGGATATTTTTAGTAACATCAACTACTATTTATTATTAGCTTTTTAATTGTTAATATATTGGCATCGATTCTGATGCACTCTAAACTAAACTAAATTTGACAGCTCTAAAATTGTTGCCATCCTTCTCTCACATATTAAAATTAAAAGAGAGGCAGATAATTTTAGCCCTGTCAGATTGGTTTAGTTCAGTGCGTGGGATGACAGAATCGAACCCATTTTCTTTGGTTAAGGCCTTTGTTTACTTTTGCAGAAGAGAGGGGGGAGGGGGTATTATTACTAAAATTCTGCTTACGTAATACTTGAATGGGCCCTTACTTGTCATAGGACAATAACCACGTCCTCATAAAACTCTGACATTAAGGACGGGCCACTAAGCACGAAATTACACAAAGAAAAACTTGGTTTGCCGCTTAAAATATGGAAAAATATAGGATTCTGTTCAAATATATCATATACAAACCTATATAACATAACCTTTCTTATTATTGACGCAGGTTCCAAGCTGATAAATTGTCAATATCGCCGGTTGACTCCGATTAGTACGACCGTGAAGTGGGTTAAAAATGCTGTGAACGACTATATACGATGATAAGAAAAGTTTATTAAACTTTTGAATATGTTTGTGTTCCATATTAAATAAACCAGCCAAATGCGAGTCGGGCTGAGGGTTCCGTACCACCACAAAATTCAATAACGAATTGCCAGTCAAAATTTATCACCGACTCGTACTTGGCCATTATTTATTATTTGTTGTTATACTTTACAATGTGTACTATAATCATGCCAAGTTTGACGCTTGTACGTATTACTGTTTTTACATTAGAGCTAATACAAAAATATGTATAAAATAAATACGTTTATTGTATGGATTTTAATCGTTTATTCGTTTTAAATTTTTCATTATTTCTCAGTTAATCCGCCATAACATTACATATTCTGTCTAAATTTAAAACTGGCTATCTATTACGGTTCGAACGATACAGCCGTTTAAAGTAAGGACGGACAAACAGACAGATGGACAGACAGATAATGTAAGCTTAGTAATAGGGTCCCGTTTTTACTCTTTGGGTACGGAACCCTAAAAACCACGTCTACAATAATTCATCGTTGCAAGCACACAAGCTCGTTATTGTAACGTAAATATTCAACAGAAACTTTCAAACCGAATTTCAACTGCCTTTATTAACTAAACAAAATACAAGCAACTACCTACTACTACAACCTCTACAAAAACAGTTAGACTGCCCACAGACCGTTGAAGGTCTAAAGACAATCCAAATGCTCAAGCCCACTACCAGTTGGCAGCGTACGCAGCATGCTGGCGGCATTACCACGCTGAATGGCAATGCTTATGCGTTGAGCCAGAAACACGCCAGCATTTTGGTCACGCTTCGTACTAACCAGGCGCTCTGAAAGATTTTTGAAAATGAGATGAGCTGGAGGTCCCCAGTGGCCCAATCGAACGCCTCAAATATGTAACCATTGTTGAACTTAGCATATTTGCGTCGCTTGTGCTCTGCTCTCTCTTTACTTTTAACTAAATTAAAATTTCACTAGTAGGTACAATGCACGAACTTCACTTGTTATTTACTGAGAACTTTTGCAGAATAACTTGTAATCCGGAACATTCCAGTAACCACGAGAAGTTTAATTCCAAGTTTGAAAGGTGTCGGTGATGAGTTTTAAATTCAGGGGCGTCCACTTTATATATTTTCTAATTTCTTTGGAATAAGTAATCTTTTTTTTTTGCTCAGCCTGTCTCGTCCTACTTCTGGGCAAAGGTCTCCCCAATTTCCTTCCACGCTGTCTAAATTACTAATTTTATATTTTCCTAATTTTTCTTCAGGAGTTCTAGAAGCTTAAATTTGCCACTGCTATTTCTTTAATTAAAGAGTAAGTAAGTAAAAAAGTGTGCCATCTAATAAAACGAATGTTTGATTGAATCAGGCGTTACTTTGTTAGTCTGTTTCTCAAATGAATCTCCATAGTGAAAGTATGTCTGGCCCCGCCAAATAAATAAAAAGGTATCAATAAATTTATATCCTTTATTCCTTTCAAATGTATTCAAACTGCCTGGCCAAGAGCATGTCGAGACATATATATGCTAGGGTTCCGTAATCCGTATACAAAGCCATATAAATTGTAGTCATATTCATAGTTCAGTCAGAAATTGGTGATTATAGAAAAAAAATTAACAAACAAAGCTTTGTGCATGGACTTAGCCAAATTTCAAAGATGTATCATCCCGACAAAACATATACTTTTTATGATTAGGCACAGCGCCCGCCAATTATGCCACATTTCAAGATATTTTGATGGGTGATGGCTTGCCACCTTCGAAAAATTATGCATAAAACGCACAAGGCGTAGAAAATTATAGTCAGAAAACGTTCGCAGTTTCATTATATAAACATAGCTATATACAATTTACATCGAAACAAAACTATTTTACCAAAACCACCCGTATATTTATACATTACGGTTTTGTAATGTAAGTTCGATTCGTACAACATCGATATGTTCAGCCATTTTTTATGTTTTGTTATTATTGCAATTTTTACGGAGCACTTATCATTGTTATTGCTTGCGCAGATATTGCGTGACTGTAGGTCCAAATTGTCCCCGTATTGAGTTGGGCCAAGTTGAGTGTTGCCGCGATTAGCGCGTCATATTGTAGCATCTTTGTATTTGACATGTCAATTTTACGCCACTAATATTGGTAAAAATTGGTATGAAATTGCAAGAAAATCAATCACGAAAATCAATTTCCTGAGTCCTGAGCTTTATATATTTCCATAGAACTATAGCCATAAAGTACTATTAACCGAGTAGTTGTATCGGGTAACATATTATTAGGTGAGGTGACCCTTCATCGACCCCCCCATTCTGTTCCTTTGATGGCCCATTTGGAAGGAGCCGGTAGAGCTCCCAAATTGGTCTATTATCATTTAACCTTGTGTACAAGGAAAGGGGCGGGACGGCTACTTTCGTTGCTACTCTATCTATTTAACTAATAGGGTTTTGTGTTGTACGTAATTTTCTACGTAACGCCCAAGGTGCCCGTAAAAATACGAAAATATAAATTACCAGAGTACTGAACAAAATAATAAAGGTTCCGGATGTTTGTTGTAGACTCCACACTGTAGAGCAATATTAAAGTAACGGTCGTTATGGTCGTTAAGACAAATGTCAGAGGCTAACGGATAGCCTGAGGATTTTGACGCTAGAGCTTTCTAGACTCCTTATTACAAGCAAGGAAGTAACCAGAATATTTTTAGTTTTACCCAAGAAGGAACGAAAGGCTGTATGTGAAAAGGTTTTTTTTAATACTTGAAAGCAGGTTTCATTGCAGTGGGGTTTAACTATGTCTGATCAAAATCTGGTCAGTAGGCGAAGTACGAATATTTGCGACGTAAAAGACATATAGAATTTCATACAAATTGAAATTTGTATGGAATTCGATAAGTATTTTACGTAGCGATAATTCGTACATCAAGTTATGTTTTAATTTTACTTGTTATCGTTAGTACGTTCGAACGAGAGCGAGTCCCATACAAAAGAGAACCAAACTTTTGTTTACGGGAGTCATACAACCATAGCGCAGTATCCTGCGCTATGAGAGGAGTGGAAGAAAGGAAGGAAGGCTTTTGCCCTGCAATGGGAAGACCACAACTGAAATAAATGTCCTTGTTAGATACATTTACATATTCAACTTTTTTTCTTCCATTAACATGTTCAAATTTTTGATTCAAGGAAACTTTTGGTAATTCAGCTATAGGATTGCTAAAACACGACCACTTCTTGTTACCGGTAGTCTATAGTGAGTCGCAGTTTTATGAGATACCCGGTGGTATGTCTAAAACTGCGACCAGAACCACCGGTGGATAAGCAGCAGCGACCTATTAGTACACGGTGAACGTACTGCAATCCCCAAGCCGCCTGCCAAGCGCGGGGATTATGGCAACACCGCTCTTTAAGAGGGAGGCCATTTTTCAGCAGTGGACGTTTAAAGGCTAATTATATGATGTGACCACTTCTAGACAATCTCCACGAATAAGTTTGCTTAGAGCTGAAGAATACAATGTATTGACCTATCAACTTACCTAAAACTATGTATAGTATCTTCTATACACGCATTTAGCAAGTGCCCGTTGACAATAACTAGTAGCTTCAATAACTGCATTCAGCATCAATTCACTCGTCTGTGACATCAGTAGGGAGAGGTCACTATAGGAATGCAGTGCTCGTGCAAAGACCTACGTATTTCACAACACAGGGAGCTACTATAGATCTGTCTCTTTAATCGAGTTAACTCGTGTCTCGAATTGTGAATGAATGCAATGCAAACGGTAAATTTCATTGCAGAAAGAAAGCGAGGACTATTACTTCGGTGCACATGCGTGGATATTTCCTCAGGAACCGTAAATTTTCCGGGTTAAAATTATCGGGATAAGCTATCGGGCCCTCTAACTATCGTTAAGCAAAATTCACGTCTATCTGTTCCTGTTGCTGCGTGAAAGAGGAAAAGTTCAACACAAACACATTCTCGCATTTATGATACATATTTAGTAAGATATTTTTCCAAGCTAGAAAGTAAAATATCGTAACATTTTTTTCCTTTAACAGGATTTTGGCGTCGCACGTCTTATCTACACTTTTCACCCACAATGTTAGGTAGGTATTAACGTACGTATTTTCAAGTTTTATAATTTTATCATCAAATAAGTCAGAGTCAACGAAAGTAAGCCATGGTCAAGTCATTCATGCCTTAAAGTGGTGGAGACTTCACTAGAGACTTTCATCGAGTTATCGAAATAGACGCGAGAAGACATGTTTTCCCATATTGTATCACTTTCTCACACTCGAGTAGACTCTAGCACGTTCACGAACACTTATTATATAATAGTCCACAATTACACAAGTTTATGAAAATAATACAGGTCATATTTTCTAACGTTGGCGCAAAACAAAAGTATCGTAACATCGTAGTAGGGCCTCGTAAGTGCATTCTATTCACGTGCCGGCCGCGGCAGCCTTTATCTCAAGTGCTCCCGAGCACCTCGCCAACTTGTAAATGTTACTGCTAATTTTAAACAACACGCCGCTGTTATGATACCTTATACATCGTACATTTATCTACACTAATATTATAAAGAGGTAAAGTTTGTACATTTGTAAGTTTGTAAGTTTTATATTATATACATAAAAATGAATACATTTACCTTGGTCACGCCATATATAACCTGAGCAAGACTTTAACGATTTCATTCATCTTTTTTTCATTCGGTTCTTACGGAAAAAAATTAAGAAAATTGGAAAATTTCAGAAAACTTAACTACGAAAGCATGTCGCAAACATGCCAAAACAATGTCTATATGTATTGTATCTCGATGGGAACACCTGAGATATTTTTCGACATTTGAGGATTGGAGCCTTAGCGAAAAAAAAACTAGTACTAAGACATACTTTCTATTAATTGCCACCGTTCAGTGTATCCCTGTGTTTACGCTAATATATCTCAAAGAAAAACGGGTAAAATTACGGGCGCTGCAAGTATTTAATATGTATTGTAGTAGATATGCAAAGTAAGACGTAAGATTGAATTGATTAAATTCGTTTTACAATGGAGCATGTTACTTTTGTATGGCAGTCGTCACAATAAAGCCCTAACAATGGGGAAGAGTCTACAATGTTCTGCCACTGTGGTAAGAGCGAGCACATTGTTTCATATACAAGAGGCCCTTTCAATGAACTTATAACAAGTGGAAGTATTCCTACTCGTTATTATAGTAATTGGCTTTACAATGTGCTGCAAATCGATTAATTAACTAAAGTAGTTTTAGGAAAACTCGATCACTTCAAATGTACTAAAAATAAAACATAATAACGTAATACTAGGACTTTCGTACACAAGGCGACGCAAGCCAAATCGACAAAACATCCGAGACGCAATGCGCGATGTGTAGGAGAACTAGGAGAGTTACGACGCTATTGTAGTCGCAGACTGCGACGCCTTATGTACGAACGACCTATACGTTTTGTAGGTAAATAATATTATGGTTAATATAATTATGGTATGTACATACTAAACTAAATATATATGAATAAAAATGTAATAAAAAATGTAAAAAGCTCGTCTGATTCTAAATGATTTTCGCCATCATAAATCATCTCTTAAACTGTTGTGATGACAAATAGAAGTGGTTTGTATTTATGCTAACAGACGTTTAAATTATCTATGTCATTTCATATTTTTATTGTTTGTTAACACTGAAATTGCTACGAGGTATATATACCACTTCTTTGATCATCTACCCAAACACTGGCCTAATTGTTGATAAAATCTTTTTTCACATAAACGTCATGTAGTCGGTAGTTATCGTGAATTATATTAGTACATGGGACATAAAAAGTGTTACCGAAATGAACACAGAGACAAAGCGAATCATTTCCTGAACGGCTTCAAAGACCGCCGCAGCACGCTCGACGCGTGGATTTGGCAACGTTCCACGTAGCCTAGTCTAGGAAAAGGTCAACTGACTAAAGTTGTCACACTTTCTATGTGGCTTCTAGATTGACGTGTACCTACTCATGCTATGAATGAAACTGAGCGATAAACTTTTTGACCGAGCGAAGAGAGAGAGGTCTAAGATTCTAATGGCTAATGGGACAATGCGGCATTTCGGCGTGCATGGTTTGTTCGACGATCACTAGCGTATATCGTTGATCCGATCTTTGTGAAACTTTGTAGGCAAGTAGATCATTTCAATACAAATTTTTCGCTCGAATATGGGCAAAATCGATATCTAATCTAATCTAATATATGTACTATTGCGTGCTAAAAATTTACGCTCTCAACAAAATACTAACCCTGTATATGACAAAAACCACAAAACAAACATTCGAAAACATTTATTTACACGAACAATATTTGAAACAATATTTAAAAACTAAAACTATTACTTACCTAATTATTATAAACATCATAAAAAATCATTTACATAATTTACAAACATTCTAAGTTAATATGCCACTACAAAGAATAAAATAATATTTTTACACGTATTTTGAAGTCGGGCGGAAACTATATTTTAATATCAAACTTAAATCTAAGGGTTAAATTTTATTCAAATTATTATTTTTTGTTTTTCCCTATTTCAAAGTTCCTCTTATTGTTTGAATAGAATGTCTGTGTTTTGTGGTTTTTTGGTCGTTTTTTTATAAGATAATTTATTTTAGAATTTTTAGTACCTTTGATAGTGGAATGCTTAAAACCTTCTTTAACTCAGTTCGGGGCGAACTACTTGTTTATTTATAGATAGATACGATTACACGTCCATGCATGAATACCTCCTTGTTTTGACATGAACAAAAGACAAAATAAAAGTATTGTAGTGATTTGTTATCGCGAAATTCGTAGGCACTCTAGCAGATATCCAAATTATTTGAGCTGGTTTAAAAACGACTGAACCCTAATTAATGAAATTAACATCACACATCGCGGGTTTCTTCTACATGATAATACACGCAAATTGGCATACAGATGCCGGCGTAATCGCTGTACAAACGGGCATATTTGAGAATCTTCCTAATTTTTCGAAGTCGGTATTCGGTATATTTATAGGATAAAGTTTATTTGTCATGAATTTCAGTTGATCTTGTTTTTATTGTATGCTTAAATTCCAAAGATTGCATACTATAGGTACCCACTACGGCACATAAAATCTTTGGCTTGAACATTACATGCCGCCGTTTTTCTCGCGATTTGCCAGTTTATGTTTATACGGTATAAATAAAAAGTATCTAGCGTAATTTCCCAAGATGCACACAATTTTCTTGGCAAATTTAGTAAAGGTCGGTATAGCCATTTTGTCGTGAAAAGGAAACAGACAGAAGCACACATAGACACAAGTACCTACTTAGTTCATTTTGATGATAAATAGTTTAATTTCTAACATTTAATTTTCAAATCTTAATTTTCTTCAATCATTTAATTAATGTAATTAGTAGATATTTGGACTTCACGTCGTCCATACCACAGTGTCTCAAGACAAAGGTATTTAATCAGTGTGTCCTACCCGTTATGACCTACGGTGCCGAGACGTGGACACTCACGGTTAAGGTGGTCCACAAGTTTAAAGTCGCTCAGCGAGCTATGGAGAGAGCTATGCTTGGAGTTTCTATACGGGACAAAATTCGGAACGAAGTGATTTGACATAGAACCAAAGTTACCGACATAGCTCAAAGGATTAGCAAGCTGAAGTGGCAGTGGGCCGGCCACATTTCCCAAAGAACCGATAAACCGATGGGGTAGACGAGTTCTGGAGTGGAGACCACGTATAGGCAAGCGTAGTGTATAGGACACCCTATGGTCAGGTGGAGTGACGACCTGCGTAAAACGTCGGGTAAAAACTGGATGCAAGGAAATGCCGACCGAGCTAAGTGGCGTGCATTGGGAGAGGCCTATGTCCAGCAGTGGACAGTTAGAGGCTGATGACGATGATGTAGATATTTGGATAAACTATGGGTGCAAATCCGGACAAAAAACTATTTCATTTAATTTCACAGGTAGTTAGTTTCACTTTTGTAACAGGTACCTATTCAGTTTGATAATGTGAACCGCTATTAGGATGCTTAATTTAATTATCGTCTCAGTCCTGGTGGCTGGTCAGATTTGGGAATTTGACCTCCATTCAAGCGAACCTGGGGAAAACAAGGCCTAAGCCGTTGTAGAGGGAAGGAAGGGAAGTTCCCCAAGCATTTTCTGGATGTATTTCCTCAGGCAACGTGCTACGGTACTGTGATGCCCTCCGTCAGGTACAGAGGCAGGCCCCCGGGGGGTTTTAGTAGGTAGGTACAATTCTACTTAACTTGGCTGCACTCCAATACAGCCGGGTGGGTATCTTTAGAAGATTTTTACACAAAAAAGTATATGCTTTGTTCATCTCGGTCGGCTAATACTGAGACTGATAAATTTAGAAATAAAATACTTGCAAGTCCACCATTTTGCAGCTCATCGACCTCAACATTAATTTGACCTGGCGCTGTCATTCCCATCTTGCATTGCTCAACTCGATTAAAACGGCCGATCTTGACCAACGGGCATTACTAAATCGGAAACCGTACAAGTAATCCGACCTTACAAGGTAAAGTGTAGGCGAAAACCGTAGGTGCGCGGGAGTGTACTCTGTACCAATCCTCGTATCACGACATCTGATGTGTGTCACGTATAAGACGTGGAAATGCTTTTAAGGTTCCCAAACATTGTGACACTGATGCCGGAGGGTATAACTACTTGGTTTATTTAAATTGGTTGTCATATTACAAACAACCTGTAATTAATATGCCTAAATAGTAGTGATTCAACAAATCGCAACTTCGTGACTCGCTGAAAGCAGGAACTGAATGCAGAGAACTAAAAACCAAGCATATTTTAGGAGAGGACAAAATATAATGCTATATCGGCTTATAATGATAATGAACAGAAAGAATACTGTTTTGGCATTTTTGTATGATTATAACTCGTGAAACAATCTCATAATTCGGACCTCACATTCGGACCCATATTACCTTTACATAAATTCAACAAAAGATTAACTACTCTGTTGTAAGATAACAATTTATATTACAAGCTCTAGGCGTGGTATATTGTACAACAAATCGTTTTATCGCATAACATTGGGCTTGTATTGTTTCGATCCCCACAGATTAGCCGACAAGTACCGTGCCGACGTCGATCGCAAATCATTTGCATGATCTGATTGATTAGTGTAGTGTGACCAACTTATCTGTACGGTTAAATGGGGGAGCTACGAGCGCATTCTCTAAAGCCACTTAGTTAAAATATTAGTACCCAGATTTAACCAACTCTATAAATCAGTTACTTTTGTACTTTTGGTTAGATTTATAGACGCTGTGTTTTGTTGAAGTAATTTTCAATAGTAGTATAGGTGATTTGAGTACCAACCAAGTGGTATCTAGGTGGGGCAGATATTTAAAGCAAAGTTTGTTTCAAAACAACATCGATCTATAATAATCTATATATAATAACTATGAAATACCAAACTCACCAATGTAGTCGAAGACTCTGTAGATCATGATTGGCAAAGAGTATTTAAGAACATACCTGAAACAAGTAAAACTCATTTTAAAAAAAAAAACAAATTCAAAATTCTTTATTAACTGATTTTTATAAAACATAGGTGTTTGGCCTCTCCTGTTAAGTTTTGACAACCTGTGTTAGGAGAGACCGCTCTTTCGTTGTTACATCGTAATTTCACATTAATATTTATGAACAGTTTATAATTATGTAGGGTAGTTTTAAATGAAAGTGGGTGGTTAATGTACGTGTATGTGTTTATGTCAATGAGTAAGTGCTCCGTTTGTAAGTGCTGCGAAAAATACTGGGGCCAGTACGGATACGGCCAGTTCCACTTTGGGGTCACCACCACCCAAGTAAGTAAGTGTATTAGCAATACGATAAAAAGTGCTATTTTGTAATAGGTCGCATCGTATCTTGAGTTGGTGGTCAAACGCGCACTTACACATATACGCATTAAAAAAGGTAATTTCATTATTAAATTGCTATTTTACACAAAACCGTGTAAAATGTTTTCACATCAGCACCCAAATTACGCGTGGTCGTAAAACCTATCACCTCGTCTCAATTAACAAGCAAGTGTGGTTACCGACTCGTTAAATTAACGCCGTCGTTAACTCGCCCACGTAACGCTGTTGAAAACATATAACGCTACCCTTTCATGTCAGAGAGATACATTTAAGGCGGAAATAATCTTTAATAGTCATAGTGTTCATCAAAAACTAACATTAAGGTTAACAACAAGGTCAATTCATTATGTATTTTAATATCAGGAATTAAAACAATGTACAATAAACGCGATAAGATCTGATAGAAGTGAAGTTCAGAAACTGCACAATAAGGTGTAGACCGTAGAGCCTTATGTCACTAATAATAAAAACGTAAAACTTTGTGAGTTTGTGTGTACATGTGGTCAGTATGTTTGTTCCTACTCAAAAAGCTACCTTGGATAAACGCATCTACTTTTTATCCCGATAAAATTTACTGTTCCCGAAAGAGAAAAGGTGAAACCGCGAGGCGCTACTAGTAATGTCATAAGCTACCATCTAAATGGTTTTAGATGCAACACGCGCTTGCATGCATGAATGCTTGCTTTAATACTCTATGGTCGGATTTTAGCTCCATTCAATAAAAATAAAATACAACACCAAAATATGTTCACAGCCGACGAAAACATAGCAGACTTAAAACAAAATAAATTATATAAAAGATAGCCTTATACTTAAAACTGTTAGTAAAAATTAGGTTTATCTTTGCGCTAAATAGCTCTGTCTTATTCTCGCGTAAAATCGAGACGGTAAATTTAAGCATAAATTAACTTTATTAACGCTTCTTCAATGTGGCAGTATCTACCAATTAAAATAAAATAAAATAAAAGAATATTGTATTTGTTTAAATAATTTTCCTCCTTAATTTTAAAATTGTTATGAAACCCATCGGATGGTAGCCCTACCTAAATAAATACTCGTTTGATTTACTTAACGGTTGACAGATATGTTACGACATGTCCCGCGACCGGCCTTTGGTTCTCACGTTACTTTGCTTTACATTAACGAGAGCATTTGAGCATTGGCAAGAGCCAATAAATTGACTTAGAACAGAGTTCTATGCCCTTTGGACATTGATTTTCAATTATTTCAGCATTAACAAAAAATATATAATTAGTTTTAGTAAACAATTAGTATTGTTCCTAAAATAATAATATATCCATTAAGTTTTATGGAACACACTATCTTACAAAATTTTATCAAAATCGATTCAGCCGCTAAATCGTGAAAAGGAAACAACTGGAGAGGCAGCTGCTTTCATTCGCAAGAATGTATATATTCAGAGTGGTGATATGACATATTCACTAAATATCTATGAGTGTTCGTCATTTAGTTTGAGTTTTCAGGGAAAACCTTTTTAGCATATTATTAAAGCACATAACATTACAAAGTTTGAAGCAGCAATTAGCGGGAAAGCTAGTTGCCAGAACCGAATCAACGTAAATAAGGCAGAGCAAGTTCCTAATGACCAAGTTTCGCAAAACTTGGCCGAGTTTGTTAAGACTCAACAATTATCGCCTTCAAAAGTACCACTTCCAAACTTTAAAGTCATTCGTAATGTACCTACTTAATAAAATTGCACAGAATTTTCTTGCGTTGACAATGTAACGGAAATATGGTTCAAAGTTAGGAACTACGACGGCTTACGGCTTTTTTTCTTCTTCTTGAGACGATTTTGGCGTCGCATTTCTTATACATTTGCCAGTGTCAAGTTTGAGGTTGTTTTTTTTCGAGCTTTATTAAATATTGTCAAATAAGTCACAGTCAGAGTCAAGCAAAGTAGGCCACGGACACAGATCTACTACCTATAGATTTTCAATGAGCGTGGCTAGCTCAGTGCCTCTCGCTTCAACAAGGTGTGTTGCCACATTAAAATGATTTGCTATAAGTTAGGGTAATTTACCTACTATGATGGGTAGTGAATCTTCAATGAGTACTTTGGAAACAATACTACCTTTTAAATATTTATATTTTATACACTATCTGCTGCAACCCGCGGAGCTACCTGCAATTTTCTGGGAAGAAAAGTACGTTGTCTGTCCCCATGACACACCCCTATCGTCCTGACAAAATTTGACTTAGCCCATGATCTAAGAAAACAAGGTCTAGCAATTTTAGAGTGGTCCCGCAATGAAGTCACTGTCCAGTGTAGAACAACTTTAGTTTAATCATTTAATGTATAGATGAACTAACAACACCATTATAATGAAACTGTATTGGCGAAGTTCACACGTGTTCGTTGACAGTTGACAGTCTTTTGTCGACTGCCAACGAACACAGTATATAAGTGGCGGTTGCATTGCAATCACCCTCTTTCTTTGCTCGAACCTCGAAGCGATAACAAGTGTAAACGAATTGTGTGTAAAACAGTTTAAAAGGTGATTTCTTGGCCTAAATGCTAACACCAGTTGCCACTTTATTCAATCAGCTGTTACGTGGTGTATCGTCATCTCTCTCAAACCTGTTGTAAATTGACATCATGACATCATTGCGGGACGCCCAAGTAAACATTTTTTCTCGGATTGCTATACCTGGCGGAGTATATTATTATACCATGACTTAGCCATTTCCTCGTAAAAACAGACAGAAAGTTACTTGCGTTTTTATTATAATTATTTGTTAGGATTAGAATATAGTACTAGATAAAAGGTTGAAAAGTAACCATAGCATGATTTTTTATAATTAGTAAAATATAATAAAAAAGTCAGAGTTAAAACGGAACGGGGGTCCCTCATGCAACAAACGTTAAACGTATTTTTGGATTTGTTCTAGTGTAAAAACGGTAATCCGTACAAGCGTCAAATTTAGCGGATTATAGTGAACATAAGTAAAACAACAAATAATAAACACTGGCCAAGTGCGAGTCAGTGACAAATTTCTGTTTACCACTAAGCTAAGCAACGTCGGGCGCGGTCGGTACTTGGATGGGTGACAGCCTGGGCGTGATGTTGTCTTTTTGCACAAATTTTTGTATTTTGTGATTGTAAAGAACTCTCAGCGCGCGAGCCCGACTCGCGCTTGGTCAGTTTAGTTTTTTCATGAATGGAATTATGTATAACATTTCAAATAATTAGATAAATAGACTCTTTAATGTTTACAGTACAAATTTCACGAACAGCGCGTAGCTTTTTGAATCGGTTCGCCGAAATCGCCTTTTGCTTTTCCAGCTTCATAACTGTGGCCTCATTAATATATATTTAATATTAACATTCACCATATTCATATGGGCATAAAAGGGTCGGTATTTTGCACTTCTTGCAATGTGCCAGCTTTTTTCAGCAATGTGACAGGATCAGTTGGAAACCTGCAGAACGAATAATTTATGTTAGTTGCGGTGGGTAATTTCTTTCATAAACTGGCAACATTCATAATTTATTTTCTAAGTGAATAATTTGATAAAATTCATAGAATTAGACCACAAATCGACCTAAAAACTGACTAATTATGAATAAAATATTTGCGAATTGATATCCTGAATTTATTTAGGTGATCGTTACAAGCTTTATATGTTTACTTACGTGCGAAATGATATTTCATCGTATTTTCGCTCACTGCGCTTCTTGCAGCCCAAAATGCTACAACCAACCATTGTAAAATATCTTTTACAATTATTTCCCAGAGGAAACACGCATTTATCACATTAAATCACCAAAAAAAGGCAATAAATATAATTCAGACCCGTTTTGTTTGTCACTGATTATTACAGATTTTGACACTTGAGGTACTAAAAAGAGGTCACGTCGATAAGGACAACAAAATCTATTTATGTCCTTTTTGTACTTGTGCTGAGCCATATCAAGTTGTCTCTTTCACTAAAAGATATTGCCGATCTGGTTGTGTATATCTGTGGCCACGGACAACTTGGACTTGTGGAGTGGAGAGAGAGGTGAGTCTACTGACTGTCTCTGAGTGAGGTGGAGACTTTACTAAAGGCTTGGACGGAATTTTGGAAACAACTTGTGTGGCAAAAAAATGCGAGGTCTGTGACTGACGCGACGAAAATATATGTTTCACCTTATTATACTATCACTTCCGTACCTACATTCGAGCACATTGACGTACACTTAAAAACAATAATCCACCATAGAATAATACAATGACGCGTAAAGAAAAAAGATTTTATTAGTCCTAAAATCATAATCTGTGATCATAATGGATTTTATTCGCTGGGAAGGCGACATTTTTTTTCACATTGGCGTTAAAAACTTTTGTGAGACATTTCTTTATAAAAGGTCACACATTGTCTATGGTTAATGTACACAAACAAGAGTTTTAGCGCCAATGTGAAAAAAATCATGTCGATTCATTGTATTATTTTCTTAGACTTGTGTATCTATATGTGTTGATTATGTGGTAATGGTAGATTATTATTTTATTAAGTGGTGTTGAACGTACGAGAGTATGGGTAAGTGATATAATGAGTTGAAATATGATTTTTTGTGATGTATCCAAAACTCCAAGAAGCCTCTATTACGTAGTATTTATATTCTCTTTGGTCTTCAGCACAGTACTGACTTACTACTAGTTAGGGAATTAAGTACCATTTACTTTGCCTGACTTTTATCGTGACTTTACTTCATCGATGTAGATGTATATTTAAAAAAACGTATTCGACACTACTAGGGTAGTCACAGATTCTGTGAGGGTAGTAGATCTGCTTCTAGCAAATGCAAAAGAAAAAACCAAAAACTAAAAAAAAATGCTGTCATTTTAATTATAATCTATCTATACTATAATCTATACTAATATTATAAAGAGGAAAGATTTGATTGTTTGTTTGTTTGCATTGAATAGGCTCCGAAACTACTGAACCGATTTGAAAAATTCTTTCACTGTTGGGAAGCTACCCTATCCCCGGTTAACATAGGCTATATAATATTTTCAAAAAATAGGGATCCTTACTAAAACTCCAATAATGTAACCCTTGGTGTAAAAAATAAGATTTGTAATTTTGACTTTGCGTGTTTGACAGTTCTAAGACAGGACAACGTCTGTCAGGTCAGCTAGTATCTATACTAATATTATAAAGAGGAAAGATTTGATTGTTTGTTTGTTTGTTTGCATTGAATAGGCTCCGAAACTACTGAACCGATTTGAAAAATTCCTTCACTGTTGGGAAGCTACACTATCCCCGGTTAACATAGGCTATATTATATTTTCAAAAAATAGGGATCCTTACTAAAACTCCAATAATGTAACCCAAGGTGTAAAAAAAATAAGATTTACAATTTTGACTTTGCGTGTTTGACAGTTCTAAGACAGGACAACGTCTGTCAGGTCTGCTAGTCAGAAATAAAGAGGTACCTACATGTAAGGTTCACACACATTTCCCAACTATTAAAACAAAACTTGATACTTCCATAGAATAAAATAATAGAGCACAGTACTGCCTTGCTTGCGTTCATAATATTTATATCGACATTAATTGCCGATTAAACCCATTTGTAATGTAAAAACGTTAAGCGCGCTTGAATAAACTCACATAGTTTTTGCTAATTAGTTAATTTATGTATCATTAACGAACACATGTTTGCGGTATGGAACTCGCCGTACTGCGGTTGCTGATCAACATGATGTGTAAAAAATATCAGATGAATTAAAACAACACCTAGTTTAAACCAGCCAAAATTAATTCAAATGACAAAAAAACTATTTATGGTTACGAGTATTATTTTTAAAAGAAAAACAAAAACTCGACTACATATTATGTAAGCCTATAACAAAGAGGAATACGTCGACACTTTACTCGTCAAAATCGGTCAAGTCGTTTAAAGTTATATAATATAGGTAATATAGAAATATTAAAACAAACGAACAAATGAACAAACGATGTATAATCAAAGGTAACCTAATACATTTCGATGAGTGCGTGCATCGGATCTGCTTGATCTAATTCCCTCCTGCCCATTTTTCTATCGAACTGCCAGAGCGGGCACGAAAAATCGACACCGCTTTATTGTCGATATTCCGAAAACCCGTTCGAAGCGCTTTGACTCTACTTTTATTGTGCGAATTGCTAGTCTGAGGAATGCGCTGCCTGAACGGGTGTTCCCCGATAGTTAAAATCTTTTACAATTACATGTCTTCAAATCATGAGTGAATCAGTTTCTTCGAGGCAAGCATGCTAAACTCCTCAGAGGCCTTTAGTAAAGTCACCACCACTTTACTAGGGCATGACTTGGATTTGACAGTGACTTTTTTTGTTCAACTCAGACTGAGACAAAGACTTGTTTGATGTTATTTAAAACCATGTAAATCGAGTTGTAAAAAAAAGACTTGAATATTAGTGAGTCCCGTAATCGACTCAAGTTTTAGAAAAAACAAATGGAAGTGTTATACCCCAATTATACCCAAGTAACCTACAATTTTCCCTTTAGCACATACACTCCCCTTGGTTGTCCGTTCAATGACATTTTGATCATCTCGTTAGCAATTGTGTGCCGCTCAATATTAAAGTGTGCGTTTGTAGAACTAGCTGTCTTCTGTGACGGAACTAGTAAGAATACGTGAGTGTGTGCAATACGTATTTACCTCGCTCTCTTCAGCTTTTGGCAGACTTTTTCCCGTAGTTTTGCTGGATTTTAAGGCAAATCGAAACTATATTTATGGTCAAAGTTCATAGTTCTAGCTATCCTAGTTTCCATTCCAATAAGATAGATCCGTCAGATACCTCACCTACCTTTGGTACTAAACATCTGGAATAGATAAAGTCAAGGATCCCGCAACTCGTTTTATTATACGTGTGCCAGCGCGTCAAATTGTATGATATCACCCAAACAACGAGCGAGTGGACGTGTGGTGAATGTGAGATACACTCATTGACGGACCCAGGGTTATTCAGGATGGGGCAAACATCGTAACTAACACATATGAATTAGAAAAAACTTGTGCAGCTAGAATTGTAGGGTTGCAAATTTTATTTCCAAAGCTGCGCCCTGCGGTTTCACCCGCTATCCTACAGGAGTCATGTTTTTTCCGGAATAAAACATGCATATGTATACAGGGTATAAGTTACCTCCATACCAAATTTCATTCAAATCCATTCAGCTAAGTCCGCACTAAGCTGACAAACATACATACTTATACACAAGCTTTCCCGTTCTTAATATTTATTGGACTACCTGCATCTTGCTGTTTTTACCCGCAATTTTTTAATTTTTCCCTATTTTCCAGAGTATAAAGTATCCCATGTTCTTTTTCATGATATTAAGTAGTACTTTTTAACCGACTTCATCTAAGTAAAGATCGATATGGTAAGGCAGTACAGGCAGATGGACAAAGAATCTGTGAATAGGTACTTTCGCATTTTAGTATTACAAGTAGGTATGATAATATCAGTTTCAATCAGATTATTGCAAAAATCAAGTTATACTCAGTCTAAGTTTTTTTTTGCTTTGGCAGCTGCAATAGATTGTAAAAAGCCGAATGAAAACCGTAAATTTTGATTTTGTTTGATAGGTTTTTGAACGTAAGATGGTGCAGATGTGATGACGCTGGTAGCCGATATACAGAAGAAAATGTGTTCATTCAGCTTCAGGCTGCTTTTTTATGTTTGACTGGCTGGGCTCGCCTTATGTTTAGTGACGGTGTGGTCAAAGGTGGTAACCGTTTTATGGTTGATATTCCGAAAACCCAAACGAAGCGAGAACATTACACACGTCTATCCTGGAACTGAATCTGAATTAGGACTAATGACGACTTTTTTCCCTAAGCTGTATTTTCATAAATGACGAAATGGGAGGGCATGTGAATTGAATTCTCCCCCCCCCCTCCCCCCCTTGCGGCTCGCCCATGGGTACACTCGTAATGAGGTATGGTGCAGGAATGCTCTCCTGACTGGTCCGCCCACGGCTGGGGAAAGTATCTCGACAATAAAGACACTCGGCGAATATCGACGAAGCGATGAACGTTTGGCATAAGTTGTATTTTATAAAACACTAGCCTGACTTAGCTTTGCGAGAAAGGGATCAGGGAAGCATCCGATCCTACTCCGACCAATAACTATAAACGCTTATATTATATCGGAACTTTATAAGCCGATATTTTAAATTCATTATCCATTAAACATTTAATTACATTTTTCGCTAAGCCTGTTATTTTTTTAGGGTTCCGTACCCAAAGGGTAAAAATGGGACCCTATTACAGAGCCTACGCTGTCTGTCTGCCCGTTTGTCTGTCTGCCCTCCTACCTTTTAATGGCTATATATCTATCGAACCGTAATAGAAAGCCAGTTGAAATTTGCACAGAATATGTAATGTAACGGCGGATTAACTAATAAATAATAAAAAAGGCAATAAGTAAAAATGAAAGGGGGGTGGGTGTCCTCATACAACAAACGTATTTTTGTTTAATGTAAAAACGGTAATACGTATACAAGCGTCAAACTTGGTATGATTATAGTATACACTCTAAAGTATAACAACAAATAATAAATAATGTCCATGTGCGAGTCGGTGACAAATTTCTGTTCACCCCCGGCTCTCGAACTAACACCGAAGTTAAGCAACGTCGGGCGCGGTCAGTACTTGGATGGGTGACCGCCTGGGAGTTGATGGATTGTTGTCTTTTTGCACTACTTTTTTGTACTTTAGTAGCTAACAAGTTATGTGGTGGTATGGCACCCTCAATGTGCGAGCCTGACTCACACTTGGCCGGTTTTATTTTAAATCAAACACTTGCCCGGCACCCGGCATACGACTGACCGTATGGTTACCACTTTTCCTAATGGAAGACATATGCTCGATATTTTTAAACGATGTCTACATTTCCATCGCCAAAGTAAACCAGTTTAACTGTATACCTACCTAATTAACCATAGAAGCAGTAATTGCCCGTATTTATTTAAACGTCCCGGTCGACGACAAATTATACTGGACGGTATCATATAACGATTTAAATTAATGAAAACGTTAATATTCTAATAGTCCGGCTCGTATTTCCACCCATGGGATACCAATTAAATATTTAAATAAGGGAGATATTAATATAAAGTACACAGTTTAATTTAATTGATTTGTTGGCGTGTATGTATGAGGTATTTCCGTATTCCTTAATTTAAGACGTGATAGATATATTGCATTAAATGTGAATTAAAGTGTAAATTAAGAAGGGTAATGGAAAGTGAATTGAAAACATTGTTCGGTGTTGAAACCAATACTCTCCGGATGGGGGCTGTACTCAACTCATATTACAACTCTCACGATCTATATGTTAAGTTTTTCGTAAAAAGATAGGACAAGAACTCCAATACTTTTTATTTTTGTGCGGTCGGCTTTTTTTCCGACAAAGGTCGGAGACATTGACCAGCTAAACTCCTCTGCGTTCGCTAACTAGTCCGGTCAAGCTGTAGAGGCCAAAAGGCCAACAGTACAAGTCAATATAAAAAAAAAAAAAAAAAAAATCAGCTAAACACAGTTGTATAATATCTTGCGATTTCACACACCATTGCTATAAGGTTGATGACTATGCCCACATTGTGGTGAGCGTTGTACACAGAATACATTTATTTTATTTTAACAGTAACACAGAATACATTTAGTTTTTTTTTTTGCGTTTAGTTTTTTTTTTAAACTCCTATACTCTAACCCCCACGCTATAAAAAGAGCAACATAAACACGGTGTAGATATCTAACGCTATCCCGCGTTTATTATTAAAGCTGGTAGATAGGATATTTTTGCCATGATTGAAAAAGGCATGAATAAGTTTCGATGACTGCATGCCATTCCCTCATTAATTATTTTTCTTGTAAACGTCTATGAATCTAATTTACTAATTTTATTGATCTGAGCGTTGCTATTTCAAGCCAAGGTTAGGCCAAGGTCATTACTATATTTAATCTTGCAGATAGCTTCCGATACACGAACCCTGTAGCAGAGCTTTTATAGCAGAATTATAACGCATGGACATGCCACTTCGATCATAGCTAAAGGAACAAAAGCCCATAAATCATAACCACCAATTGCCGTCTGTCACCCGAATGGAACTAGACAAAAAGTGCCCTACAAATCTTCCGGTGTGAGCGCGTCGCACGTAGCGGACCAAATACACGCATCTATTTATCAACACGTGTCAATTTTATAAATGAGCTCGTCCCGGCTTTGATCGCGCCGCTGCTGGGCCTCTGGACCGTGGGACGGACGACCGGACAATCGAGTTAGGACCCGACCGGTGAGACCCCGATGCGGGCGCTGGGACATTTTTAGTAGAGCATTAGGTAAACCCTTTGAAAGCAATGTGTGATACCAGAATAAATATTTATGTGGACCAATTTTAACAAGCACGTCGTCTTATCATTAAATACAATAAGTACTTTTCGCAAAACAGGCTTCCTGCAACATGGTCTTTGTGATACGCCAAGGAATTGTAGGTACGTGTTAAGAGGAGTTACGGAGTGTCTGTGACAATTAAGTTACAAGTGGTTAGCGATATAAGTAAGGATTATCTCGATACTCTGCATTATCAAAATCTGCTACTTCCAAGTATCCAAAACTTACTTACTTTGCTTTTACACAAACAATCATTCAGACTATGCAGAGGTGACTTTATTTTCCGCAACGAAAATATAGTAAAAAATTGCAAGGTAACTATGCCCATGGACTTCTACTCCATAGTCCCTTCCTGTCAAACCCTTCTTTTCCGTTTTGGTAAAAATAAGTCACCTGGTATAAATAGAATGACTGTGCCAATGCAAAGTCTCTAATTTCTAATACACATGTGCGTCACCTAGCACCAAGTATCACGTGTTCTCCCAGCCTTAAGTCCGCTGGCACTGATTGATATTGATAGGGAGCTACCGGACACCTCCCATCGGCATGTAACCGAGCGTCCAACTTTGTCTCAATGATTGATGTCAGTTAGCGTTGACGTCCATTTCCTTAGTTACCTAACTCTTGTTCAGTTTAAATTGCATTAATTTTTACTAGAACCTCAAGCATTCTGTAAAGTTTTTTCGTATCTATCTATATAAATCAGAAACCATCCTTTACATTACGTTGCTATTATAGTATCTTTTATTCTCTTATCTTTGATTTACTCCATTTTGCGACATCCTTTTAAGAGTACGGTGATGGCTAGGTGTGTAACATTTCTACATAGGTATGCCTGTCTCAACCAGGCAGGAGCTCAATATCTGATGTGATTAATAGCCGTCTATACCAAATACCAAGCCTACTAAATAAATACCTTGTGTAAAATGACAATGACAAATACATACTAGATTTTGCCGAAAACACAGAGTAGAGTAGAGAGAGTAGATTCTTGATGGCTTATTTTATTTATCGCGGCCTTTTGTCAAACTATCAAATAAGAATGGCAAAACAGAATACATTATTCATCGAGCCATCAGGGCTAAAGCCCATCGAGCCATAATCGAACAGAAAAAACACTGATCAGCAAAAGCTTTGAGCAAACAAAATCTAACCAGCCGTTCATTTTGCACAAAATCAGTTAAATCCCCTACAGAAAGCTACGAACATTTATAATGGAGCCGTATTGAACGAAATCGCTGAGATTACGTAAACAAACGAGATCCTAAGTTCGCACGCAGAATACTCAAATCGCACATAAATTAGGATTCCGTACTCAATATCTAGGCGATGTAGGCTTACTTTTACGTCTCGTCTGCCTTGGAAATTAATCCCTGAAAGGTAAATTGAATTGAACCACGTGGTGGATGAGAACTAAGCTTAGGGCGCGCGTACATCTGCACATGCAACTGTATATTTACATAGTTACAAATAGGTACTATTTACTATCATTTTCCGTACCGATGATAAACACCTGACATATACCTATTATGTGTGCATCAAATTTGTAAAAAATACGATTATTCTTTATTACAAATTAAGCATATACACTATTCTTAATTATGAAAAATATAATTAAGAACCTCTCTCCTTTTTTGAAGTCGGTAAAACTACTATGACGCACTTTGTGGAAGGACTTAGACGCCGTGGAAAAATTATGTCGCGGCATTGTTCCAAATCCCAATAGAAGCCTCTAGTAAAGTTTTCATCACTTTGTTAGAGCGTGACTTAGGTACTTTGCTTGTCTGGCTGTTATTATGACTTATTTAAATATTATAAACATTGAAACTATCAAATAATTAAAAACAAAATAAATGTGAAATAAATAAATAAATTGAAAAGATGTCATGAGATGTCAAAAATATAAATTGTAAAGTTGGTAGCTACTGGTTCTGTCATTCGCTGACGACAGGAAGCACAGACAACACCGGTGCCGGTGGTGTAATTGCGTCTAGAGCTCGCGTCGCCGCGCCGAGCTTGTTTTGTCGCAGCGTCTGCAGGCTGCGACTTCTGTCAGCGCCCAGGCGCCTCATTAGTATTGTCGCTGCTTCGCGACGGCGACATAGCGGCATACATAAAACATTTTACATGACACTCTTTCCGTGTTACACAGTTGTGCTTGACACAAAAGTTGCGAGGTTGTGCAAAACTAATGGTACGATTTTTTTATTTTAATTAGCGGGTACAATGAACGATTTCAAAGTACTAATTGTATAAATTTTGTTTAAAATACTATAATCAATTCACAACAATACCTACCTAATTTGAAAATAAGTCAAATGTGTGTCGTGACTCGCTCATATTAGGGTTCCGTAGCTAAGCAATTTTTTTATATTTTACTCTTTATAGATGGTATACTTTATTTTACCAATAAACACGTAATGTGTACGTATAAAATATTCCCGAATCAATCACAAGTAGAAAGATGGCCAAATACCACCCGTACATTGTGGATTTTAGTTGGATAAATACTAAGCATTTTCATTCTACGTTTTAAATCGGTACTGCCAAGAAATTGAACAACCTGCAGCGTCCTTGTTTCCTGAGAGTTGTTATCTTTTCAAAGTCAGAGTGAAAAGGGTCTAAAACTGCGTACTGGGTTATATTCGGCCATCTCGTCGCTTACCAACAAGCAAGATGGTGGCTTAGCTGTGATGTCTTCTGTGGTTTAACGCAGACTTCATCATCATCAGCCAGAAGAAAACCACTGCTGAACATAATCCTCCCGCTTAGATTTCCACACTGAACGACAGCCTGCCAGCTGCATCCACCAGATGCCCGCTACTCTCACGATGTCTTCGGTTCAACTACAGGGAGGCCTACATACGCTGCATCTTCCAGCTCGTGGTCTCCACTCAGTAACTTTCTTCCCCGTCGGTTATCGGTTTTTCCAGCGATGTGGCCTGTCGCGAATGCGAAGCTAGATCCTGACATGTAGGTATACAAGGTTTAAATATCAGCAAAGCTGTGACAGAGACAACCGACGTTTGTTTGTGTGTAATCTGTGGATAACACAGCTGACGTCACACCCGGTGGCGGAGAGAGGAATCGCGAGCGCTTCGTTCGCTACGGCAGCCGACCGGACGGGTCACTTTGAAGCCGGTAGCGGTGAGTGGAACAAGTGTCCGTAGTGTAAGAACAAGGTGCGATCTCAGGTGAGTGAGATATATCGCATTTACTCTTGTTATATCTGTGTATATCATTTGACTGTATGATTCCAGCCTTGTCTAGTAACAGTCCGACCTATACAGTCATTATAGGTACCGAGTAGGACAGTACCTACAGTTGTGTTAGTAATCAGATTATCTCAGTAATATCAGTGATCAGACCAGCTCAGTATATTGCGAGGCATGGGGTGGCTATAGGGGAGGTTTGGAGGCCACTGGGGGGAAACCCCCTAACTATCAGAAATCCTTGGAAGCCGATGGCTCCAGGTACCAGAAGCCGTTCAGTTGTGCATCAGTATCAGAAATCCTTGGAGGCCTATGGCTCCAGGTACCAGAGGCCGTTCAGTTGTGCATCAGTATCAGAAATCCTTGGAGGCCTATGGCTCCAGGTACCAGAGGCCGTTCAGCTGTGCATCAGTATCAGAAATCCTTGGAGGCCTATGGCTCCAGGTACCAGAGTCTGCATCAGCCACATATCAGTGTAAACGTATGAACCGTCGCGGTTCTCATAGTACCACTCAGTCTAACCTTAAATATAACCATGTTTTTTGATTTAATATAGTACACTCTCAGCAACTAATTATCAGCTCACATGATGACAAGTGATCTATGCATAAGGGTATTTCGCAGAGTACTTGTTGAGGTGCTTCGCGACATGGCCTGCCCATTGCCACTTCAACTTGCAAATCTGATCAGCTTCGTCGGTGACTGTGGTTCTTCGGCAAATACTCTCGTTCCGTATTTTATCGCGTAAAGAAACTCTGAGCATAGCTCTCCATTGTTCGCTGTGCAACTCTAAATATTTCCAAAAAGCCAGCAGTACCATAATTATGTCATCACTGGAAAAACACCCTGGTTAAAGTCCCTTGTCTTTTAAATGCAGAAACAACGCCTCTGAATGAAATGACTATCTCATACAAAAAAACGTATGGACACATGAAACATTGTGTAAAATTTTGCTATGGAACCCCAAAAAGCATAATTAAAATTAATTGTACCTATAACTGTAATGTCGCTACGGGGAAAACCAGTGTCGTGAACTTGGTGTAGATCGCAGAATAGTTAAACAAGTTTTTAACAATGGCTTTATTATTCCTTTTTAATACCATGAGGTACTTAATCATGGAAAAATATAAAATCCATGATTGTTCACTAGAATTCTAATAACTTGCTATTCACTGAATCATTACCTATAGAAAAAATTGTGCACGTTTGTGTTTACCATGGGTCGTATTTAAACAACGGTTTTTAACAGCGCCCCGGAGATTCGTTATGTTTATATTTTTCATACAAAACGTACTATATTTATATAGCTAAATATGAACTTAAAAAAAATATAACTTTATAACTAAATTTTTTCGAATTTTGATAAAACTTGATAAGTACTTTTATTTTAGAATTTCTAATATGATCTAATATTTTGATCAATCCAGTTTTTTAAAAGTGATTATATAAAAAAATTGATGTTGTAGCCCTCCTTAATTCGGCCCTTTGGAATAATCCTTTTTAACGGCCTTTGCACGCTTTGCAAAGGGGCTTCAAAGCTTTTAACCCGAATCTAACTGCAAATTTCAACTTAAGGTAAGTAGGTCAAGTAGTTTTCGAGATGATGTAATGAGTCAATCAGTCAGTATACAGTCAGATCTGTATTTCAAATTTTTAATAATATCTATTTATCAAAATCATCAAATTCGGAAGAATTGTTTAAAAAATTATAATTACCTACTTAGTACGTTTGTTGAAAAGTATAAAAATTTCCCGAGCTCCTGCCTTAATCCACAGAATATGTAATAGTTATGCCAGTAGTTAAGCTTAGGTACTTTGAGTATTTTTATGTCAATGAATAGAACAATTAATCAAACAATATATTTTCTAGTGTAAATAAATACGTGTGTAGGTAAATATATTTAAAATACAAATACAAATACAAAAATACAAAATAATTTATTGTTGTTAAACATAGTTCAAGAAAAAAAATACTAATAGTCTCGTAAACAATCAATTTTGCAAGAAATATTAAAAAACTAATGAAAAACTCCTTATTATTCAGATCCTACAAATATTTAATACTTATATTATACGAAAAATGCTCGTGATTATATCGACTGCAACATGAATTTGGTAAATCGTCCGTGAACACTCGCCTTACAATCTAATCGTTTCGTTCGCACCGCAAAACTGCACCATTTGGTTTACAGTCAAAATTTGGAGTAGAAATGCGATTTCCTACAACGTTTACCTACCTACAATTTATGGTTTATTAGGTATAAAATCGAGAAACCGACTTTGCGGGTCACCCGATGGTAAGTAGTCTAGGTAATTTTCGACTATACACAACTGCAACACTAGAAGCATTGCCGATGCTTGCCTACTCTTCAGGGTAAGGATTCTGTTGACATATTTCTTGCAGATAGCCCAGCTCGAGGGAAGGCCTCCTGAGAAAAAAATTCCACATTCTACCCTAATAATGTGGTATTTAAAGCACGCGCGAGGTCCTTGAAAATGCATATATTTACTTTGATTATTGATCCAGCTGACACTCATTTTAATCTTAAATTGGGTTCAGAAGTAGTTCGAAATGTTTGTTGCTAAGCACGATTACTTCGCTCTACTTTAATATCTAATTAAATAGGATCACAGAATAAATAATAGTTGGTAGGAATGTAGGGTTGATTCCGTGGTCAAATATAGGGTTTGAATATACTTTAAGCTTCAATAAAGTTTATACAAGCACCAGCCGACCTAGTACAGGGTCAACTATCGTCTGACAAAATCATAAGAGCACCTAAGTTTAGTTGTAGTCTCTATCAATCTTCACTATGTTCCTAATCTTACAATACCTACAAGTCAAATATATACATACTTATACTTTGCACGGGTGTAATTTACGTGCGAAGTTGGGTCGGGTCGCTAATTATATAAGCCTTCCGTGAAAAATTATGTAACTGATGGTGAAAACCGCTTCAAAATCCGTTGCGTAGTTTTAAAGATAGATAGGGTGGGATACCTGCATAAAAATAATGAATAAGAAAAAACTTTGGTAATGTATTCCACCCAGAGCAGCAAACTATTTAACTCGTGTTCATAGTAAATTCGTAAATCATCCATGCACACTTAGCTTTATAGTCGGATCGTTACGAACTTTACAGGAAGATTCGATGTCACTGCCAACTTTTATAGGCTGACAATTGAGAGCAAAAAGGCGAAATGCGTCTGAGCGCGACTTTTGCTCCGAAAACTGACACATCCGACGTTCGGTTTGGACGTTTTTAGCAACTTTTAGATAAAAGCTTTTTCGGGACAAACTTTGCTATGGAAAATTACTTTTGGTCTGCTTGTGACGATGCAAAAATGAAGTACCTAACGTTGTTTTCTTAATCGTTAAGCGACCAGGGGTGCAAGTACCGTTCTTTTATCGATCGTCAAATTGACAGTTGAGGTCGTCAAATTCGATAATATGCCATTTTTTCAGTACTCGCTGTGATCGATTCTATGGCATTTTAGCTAATTAGACGATGGATAAAGAACGGTACTTGCACTGCTGCTGCGTTAAAATTTTACGAGCCTGCATAAGCTTTTAAAGATTTAGATGTTTTAGACACGATATCTATGTTTTAAATGTTTAGCACCTCGGGATTTATCACGTATTATTTAATCCCGATAAACATTTAAAATATGTGTTCAAATCGCGAAAGTTTAAATATTACTACACGATATCTAGTCTACAACGCTGAAAATCTTGAAACCTCTAGATTAATATTACTAGTCTACGCAGATTAGAAATTTTTAATAGAGCACAGATCTGATTCATTTTCACGTTGCTCACGCTCAGCAACATTTTGACGCTGACTACTATATCTAGTGTGACAGAATTTATGCAAGGGCTTCACCAAATCAGACCTTCTAGCATCGTATTCTTGCTAAATAAGTGAAGAAACGTCGTGACATAATATTTCGCTGAATATTTATTTGACCACTCATACATAATACGACCCTTTTAGGTCGCAGTCATAAGGGTTAATTTCGCACAGCAAGTTCGAATGTATTATAATGCCACATGCATGAAGAACGTTTAGCTAATGGAACAATGGAGACTATATCTTATTTTGAAGCATTTATGGTTTATAATTGGTAACATTAGTTCCCTTGCAAGTTAGAGATGCAAATAAAGTGCATTCAGGCCGCATTGTGCGACGCATTCTAACCACAGTGTGAGTGGTTATTAACATAATAGTTACCTACATTAAACACTGCGTTAGTTTCGCAATATCAACACCACGGGATATCTGAATAAGCTTTTGTTTGGGAGATTTGGTGACGACTGTCTCAAGTAAGCTTCTTTGAGTCATTGTTATTGAATATGTAGTTGCTTGACATGTTAACGAGTACCTACGCTACGACGGAATCGCGAAGGTCTATGAAAATGAAATGAAATGCGTTTGGGGTAAGAGATTGTGTTTTACAATTTTTCTCCAAAACAACTAAACCAATTCGAATGCGTGTTTTGTTTGAAAGCATTTTCCATTGCGCTAATTCTCATCTATGATTGAACAAAACTTGTCAAGCTATTCAAAATTATTTGTTGTTTTTTCTAAATGCAGATATTTGTATTATGAGCATTTTTATGTGATTCTACCATTTTGTACGCATTACCTACTTTATTAAACTTTTGTAGACTTGAATTAAGTATTACTCTTTGACAAAAATAAAATGAGTGGACGAGCCATAACCATTGAACTTGCTCAGTAAAAACCAGGCAAAACCGTTGGACATATACTTCAAACACCTAATTATAACCATGTACAGTAAATTTGTTACAAACAATAGATAGCCGTTTTTGATGTGTATTTACACTTCGGGAAAGCACACGAAGGCATAATTTTGTCAGATGTTTCGTTATAATGGTAAAAATAGACGCGTATCGCACTTCCTACGGCTAGAGACCGACTGAAACGAAGTGAGAGCCGGCGCTCATTTGGTAATCTTCAAAAATGCGCTGTTTCTGGGCCCGTCCATTAATTTAATTTGGTCAAAGGTATTACTCAGAAATTTAAAGACAGCTAAGAGCAAGAGCACTGCCCAATCTCATCATTGAAGTGGGGCCACACGCATATATGAATAAGGTTGCCTGGAAAAGATGGCCCTTAGCGATAATGCCGCCAGTAAGTAAGTTTTAGACCATAGGTGGTGAGGATTACCCACTTCTGGATATCTGTATATATGGATGTCAGTATTGATTTATGGATATCATTCTGCTGTAATGAATAAATAATTAAATAAAAAATACAGAACAGACACAAATGTTCATCACATAAATGTTTGTCCTAGGTGGGAATCGAACCCACGCCCTAAGCTCAGAAGGCAGGTTCACTACCAACTGGACCAACGGGCTATAATCAAACTGCAGTTTCGTGCTATTTTAAACAAATTCGTTACAATCGAATGACAGTGCTGATTCCGTATCGATTGACAGCTCAAGTGATTCGGAACGAAGTATGCGCTATCAAGATATCGAAAGACAATTTGATACTTCAGAATCCATCGTCACACACTGATTCACAGGAATGTGACCTGCCGTCCTTCATCTCAGGGAAAAATAAGGAAATTTTGCCACGACTGGCATTTTACACTTTATAATAGTAAATTCTGATTGTGGTTTCATCCGCATAGTCAACGTCACATTCATATAATATATCACTCATCATCATCATCATCATTTCAGCCGTAGGACGTCCACTGCTGGACATAGGCCTCCCCCATCGATCTCCAAAAGGGCCATTAGAAGCGGCCTGCATTCAACGTTTCCCTGCGATCTCTTTTAGGTCGTCTGTCCATCTCGTGGTGGATATATCACTCATACTGAAATAACTAGGTTGCCTACTTTGGTACCTTTAAAAAATATGGCTTGTACTACCTTTGTTTATCAACTAAACAAAGTACAAGCTTACATTAAAAATCTAAACTATGTACTCAGCCTATTCTACATAGGGTCTTGCTCTTGACTGACAGACAGACGGACTACAAAGTGATCTTATAAGGGTTCCGTTTTTCCCGTTGAAGTACGGAACCCTAAAAACTACTCTCTACTATGATCGTATCTATTCAACACCATGTAATGATCAATTAAGTTCCGATTTCGTACTGAAGGAGCTCTTAACGCCGGCCAATTTCAAGGAGGCAATGTTTAATTAATTGATAACATCTAAGTAGCAAGTACCTAAGTGGTTCGGCCCTAACTGTGGATGAAATCTTAAACGAGAGACAGCTACTTAGTAATTAGGCTCCGGTAGCCCACTAAGGACATGACTCTATTTCGTAAAATCGATAAGACGCTGTGTTATCAGTGAATTCAATCTAAAAACATTGCATAAGAAGACCTAGAAAAAACTGTGCTTGGGCTGGGCAGGTGAAGCCTTGTTTATGAAATATTTTACTAATATGACACGATCTGCGACTTCATAGTAGAACTACTCTACGATGAAAGTCTACGATTTCACTAATTAATCCTCAAAATATTTGTACAAAACCTAACTCTAAGATTCCATTTAGAACCCTATTTCTGACTGCCGTCTTACGCAAGCTAATGCACTATTCGTGTCCATTGAAATAAACCTCGACTTGCCCACACAATCCACTCCGATCCGTAACCTAAATAATGTAAAAAATCAGAAATCACCATTCTCATAACGCACACCCACTTATCGGAAATAACGGAATTATTCATGTCATGTCCGTCAGCGCGGAAAAATAAATGCCAATAAGTTTGAAGTTACCACCCACCAGTCAGTTATTGATCAAGAGGCTCATAGCTAAGTGAGTAAGAACCTAATTAGACGCTCGATCAGCTTAATCTAATCAAATAAGTAACTAGCTACAAGCACGAGACTTGTGGTTTCTCAGCACTTTCCCTGACGTCGCTTCGTCTCGACGATATAATACGTGATCCGTCCGATATGACGAGTCTCCGAGTCGTCGAGAGCTAAGAGGCAATTTGCCGCTTGATTAGTCTAATTCAATTTAGCCGTGACACTGGAATGGCTGTCTTCCTGTGGAACCGCCCTCCATCTCGTTAATGGTAACCCGAAAGATCTGCATTCTCAATGACCCCGGGATTTGTGAGAATATCCGCTTATCGGTTTGGAGACTATCCATCTATCCATTAAAGGAGCATCCTCCATTATTAAGCGCTTTTTATGAAAAAATAGATAGATTATTCTTAGGACAATAATTATTGTGATAATTCCTTGGCATTTGAAAATTATAGGTAGAGGTTTGACAGAATTGTTATGTGTGTGGTAGTTTATCTTATCAAGCAGGTAGTACGTACTGTAAATTAAATAATATTCTGCAGTTCATGAAATTTTACAAGCTTAGTACGATAGGAAATTATTGAATGACGTTAAGCTCCAGACAAATAGACGTGTAATGCCGGCTTATAAAATTGCTAGTTTTTTTTTTTTTTTTTTCAATAATTTATAGGCTTTCGTTTGACCACCATCACGCCTGATGTTAAGCGATGATGCGGTCTACGTTGGAGCACGCTTGCCTAGAAGAAACCGATTCACTCGTGATTTGAAGACACCCAGATTGTAACCATCGGGGAACACCCATTCAGGCAGCGCATTCCACAGACTAGCAGTGCGCACAATAAATGTGGAATCAAAGCACTTCGTACGAGTTTTTGGATTATCTATACTAATATTATAAAGAGGAAAGATTTGATTGTTTGTTTGTTTGTTTGTTTGTTTGCATTGAATAGGCTCCGAAACCACTGAACCGATTTGAAAAATTCTTTCACTTTTGGGAAGCTACACTATCCCCGGTTAACATAGGCTATATTTTTTTTTTTTTAAATAGGGATCCTTACTAAAACTCCAATAATGAAACCCAAGGTGTAAAAAATAAGATTTGTAATTTTGACTTTGCGTGTTTGACAGTTCTAAGACAGGACAACGTCTGTCAGGTCAGCTAGTCAACCATAAAGCGGTGACGATTTTTCGTGCCCGCTCTGGCAGTCCGATAGAAAAATGGGCAGGAGGGAATTAGATCGTGCAGATCCGATGCATATACTCTCCGAAATGTATCCGATAAAAAACCGATAGACTAGCAACTTTACGTCGATGCTCAAGACTAAAAAGCTTAGTCCGAACTAACGATTCATTGCTGATGAGCTTCTTGGCACGTTGCTTGTGACTTTACTTATTAGACAAACAACTTGACATTCCAACGATAAACGTTGGTGTCTTGGATACCTACGTTAGGTCATGCGAAATAATAATTAGTGTTAGAGACGAACTATCAGCGCCACGTGTTTTCACCTGATACCCTTACCCTACCCATGATTTTTAGGTACATAGAAGCCGGTGCTACCTCCATAGTCAATTTCATTTTAATTCATTCGGATGTTTAGGTAAGATGTTATCTAGTTCAGTGTGGACAAACGTTCAAACTTACAATCTTTTCCACTAAAACTAACAACATTATAGCATTGTTTCAAACTTTTAATATTAGTGTATTTACAATGTAAACACATTAATATTGAAAGATTATGTAAAATTTAGATATTTATTGGTGTAGATTCTGTTATATGTATAAATGATACAACTAAGACACATAAATGCAAAACGACAGCTCTAAAATTATTACCATCCTTCTCTCATGAAAAGAGAAGCAAATAATTTAAGTCCTATCAGATTGGTTTAGTTTAGTAATAGAATCGACGTGTTAGTAAAAAGTTATTTATGTTCGTAAAGATAAAAGCCCTAAAAGTATATACACCTACCAAAAAAAAACATAAAATATATTTATACAATATTGTTCAACAAAACTTCAGCAAAATCAAAGTTAGTATTGTGTCTGCATAATAAATATCATTAACTTACATTATATTACTTACAGAAATAATATACAATAAATAGCCAATGAATACTAATTACCTACTCGAAAAGTCCTTCGCGGACCGAGCCCTGACCGAAAGTCCCCAATACGCTGGCTGCGTTCCCCCGCAGAATTGCGAGAGAAATCCGCTGTGCCAGGAACCAAACCGATCGTGAATCGAGGCCCTTCTCCTTCATGCGGCGCCCCAGGTCCAGCACAAACTTCCGTGCTTCAGCACACCAAGGCCCCGCCGTATCGACGGCAAACGGGCAGGCGTATTTGAGGCATTTGCCTCTGGCAGCTGCCTCCGCTCCATTTTTATATATACATATATATATAAAAATACCTGCTCGTGGTTACCGTGTAAAGCCTCTTGTTAGTTATCCGTTAGTTCTCATGGATATTAACAGAATGAAAAGTAAAAAAGTTTCTGCAACACCTCATTTAGCGCGAAACGCTCAACCTGAGTCATAACTCAGGTAGAGATGATTGTTCTTGAAGATTGAAAATAACTCTAGAAACAAAAGTAGCAATCATTCTAACCAACTGTTCTTGGAATGTAATATTTTTTAGGATGTAAGCTCGGTCATAACTTCTAAACAAGTCTTAACTTGTTTTTACAAGTATGACTGTCGGAATCCGAGGAATTATTTTAGAGGCTTTTAACGAAAGCTCTACCTGAAAGCTTAAATAATTTACAACGAATTGCAAAATTGTATGACCCATGTTTTGAACACTCGTTTTGTATTCCTATCTGAATTGATAATTTTACGATCGCATTGATAATTAATATACCTATCTATATACTTAGTTGATTAAATCAGGCGTTGCTTTACGGAAGTTCATCTTCAAACTGTTTCTTTGAATCTCTTGAAAATCTTGAATCTCTAGTGTATTTCCACTTTAACGTCGTCGGAATTAGGGATGAATTATGTATGTTTCACACACACACACACACACATATATGTAAATACAGCTATAAGTACCTACCTACTTGTCTACTTCATGACGCTGTCACAAGTCAGTATCATAGTTATCTAACGTCTAATTTACATTTAGAATAGATATAAATTGTTTTGTCGACGGTAATGCTTACTTATATGCTTACTTATATCGTATTTAGTATCAATGAAATAAAAATTTCATTGAGTAATGTTATAATTGACAATATGTACATAATTTGACATTAATGTAATAAATTTAATAAACGCATTGTATTATATTTTCATTACATTATGTTGCAATTAAACGTACCTATATATATATATATCTATAAAAATACGTATAATCGATATATAATATAATGACGAATTCATTAATATAAAGTACAAAGAAAACATGAATAGCATTCTATGAAAAAAGTATATGAATAAAAGGCTCTTTTACTTATACTGTATTTAGTGTATTCAAGTATAATTTGTCTGATAATGAAATGAATACAGCTAAACCAAAAGTACAGTTTGTGTTACTAGATTCCCCTATTTCTACCTCTGAGGTAACGATCGATCGGTTGTCGGAGGGTGCAACCGCTTGACACCAGCTGGTCAGGCGAGCGACAACCGGAGCCGGAAGCCACGGCAGGCCGCGGTCTCACCCCATACCCGGTGCCCAGGTCACTGCGTATTCTCTTAACACTATTACATTTTCAAAGGAATACGAAAATTAACGTATCTGTCAGAAGTCAGTCCGCAGGTAGGCTTTTAGCGTAGAGGAAGAAAGTACTGAATCTATGGCTTTTAGACTTGCTTCGATATTTTTTTTGTGTTTTGCCAGTATAAGTATTTTTTCACATTGCCATCAATAATATACTTTTTTGTCAAATTATGTATAACTATAATATGGGTTAGAAAACCTAAAATTAATGAATTTGAATTGAATAAAAGAAAATGTTAAAAAGAAAATACACATAATAATATTAGAAACAATGCGAATGAAATTGAAACGATATCTCAATCTTTTTTATAGAGCCACAAGATATTTTTCTTTGAGGTTGCCCAATAAGTGGAATTAAACGACCCAGTTAATTTAACATTTTTTTGCAAAAAAAAAACACTTAAATGGAAGTGAGTGAAACTCTGTAAACGGATTTCATCCCCTAATTTTCCACCCACAGAGATGGAACATTTTCTTCAAATTTTTATGGGACAAAACTCGCATTTGGCCAATATTTATTATTTGTTGTTTAATTTTAGAGTGTGTACATTCGTAGCCGTTTCTACATTTTAAATACAAAAATACGTTTAAAAAACGTTTCTTGTACCTTCCTTTAGTTTTTACTTATTAATTATATTATTTTTTATTTAATCCGCCATGGATGCCGCCATGGATGCCGGAGGATGCCGCCTGTAGAAAGCGGCAGAAGTACGCGGCAATGGAGCCACAGTATTATTTTGTACCCATTGCCGTGGAAACTATGGGCAGTTGGGGCACTGAGGCCAAGAGCTTGATCTCAGAAGTTGGCCGCAGAATACGAGATAACGGTGGCGACTCCCGCTCTGGCTCGTTTCTGGTGCAAAGATTGGCCATTGCCATTCAGCGTGGGAATGCTGCCAGTGTAATGGGCACTTTTGCACCAGGAACGATCCGGGGCGGGCTGTTTGACTAGATTAGTTTATATTATAATTAGAATTAAGTAGTTTGTTAATTTGTGACGTATTTATTTATTAATTGTAATAATTAAATTATATGTCTAAATTGAAATCTAGATCAAATATAAGAAATTGACCAGTTTTATTATTATAATACTATTGTTTTTCTGTTTTGCTTGAAAATGTAATTTGTTTTATTATTGTTGTAATAATTTAAATAATTTTACTACTTATCATTTATTATCCGCCATAACATTTATTATATTAATATACTGTGAAAATTTCAACTGGCTATCTATTGCGGTTTGAAATATAACAGCTGTTAAAAGGTAAGACGGACAGACAGACAGACAGCGCAGGCTTAGTAATGGAGTTCCATTCACACCCTTTGGGTATGTATCCCTAAAAAAACATTAAAATTAGTTCATAATTGGCGGAGATAACCCGTAACATAAAAAAATTAGGTAGCGTGTAATACTGAATCTATAACCACCATATCATTGTCATGTATGACTTATTCTAAATTCCAAGCAATTGGGCTACTTGGATTTCAAAACGTAATCCGGCATCGCTCACCTTTTGTACTACCTATTGGTTACCGATATTGATCGATAGAGAGTTGGTTAAAATCTACACTATTACAGTTGGAAACGATGCTAGTACGTATGACTACTGCGAGTGGCGCCGACTCCTGGAAAGCTAGTGTTGTGTTTAGTTGTGATCTGTCAATTCTGTCACGAGATGTTTTTTTTGTTAAAATCTTCATGACCGTGGATTCAATGTCCTTTACTCGTAATATTAAACAGTTTACTTTGTCTTAATAGCGTCAAACAAGTCATAGTCACAGTCAGAGTCAAGCTAAGTAAGTCACGGTCAAGTCGAACTCATGCCCCTGTAAAGTGGTGGAGACTTTACAAGAGGCTCCTATGGAGTTTTGGAAACAACACGAAAAGACACGTTTCACCTCGTTATATCACTTGTCCACACTCGAGCACGTTTACGAGCACTTAATGAATAATAATTCACCATTTAGTACACATTAACACTCGAAAATACAAAAGTTTAGGAAAATAATCCAACGAGCCGACATGTTTTTTCCGCGTTGGCGCCAAAAACCTGTCACGAGATGTGGAAACTTGCGGCCACAGATCTACTATATCTGTGCTTGCGGCTGTATAATTTAAACTAAGAACTTGTACATATTGGTCGTAGTTTCTACAGGGTCTTTTGCGAGATGGGATTGATACACGTTTTCTGTGAATTTAATTGATGCTGCAGGCCTAGCACGGGCCAGGGACAAATTATCTTTCCACCGTTTTTATCTTCGCGTAGACGCGATAAAGTTAAATTATGGAAACGTTTGTCTTTTTCTTGCAAGATAAAAACAGTGGAAAGACAATTTGTCCACGACCCGTGCTAATCCTGCTGGTACGTGCGTGTGCCATACACGGGGCTCGAGCCCGAACAAAATGTAATTTCTTTATAAGATTACAGGTGTGATATAAAAAAAATTACGGCACAGGTACATATGTGTACGAACAATGAAGTAGAAAAACGTGCATTCGGGTAAAACTCACAACCATACCCAGCAACTGCAAACTTTGATCATACAGATTCTTATAGTACATAAAATCTCAATGTCAGATTCATACATATAAAATTATGATTTTAATGGGAACATTTCTGATTGTAAACCATAATACGCCGCAGGACCGATAATCCCGATCCCACACTCCCACATAAATACGCGGGCAAAGGAATTTAAAAGAATTAATCTTTTTATTGCGCTGTGAGATTGTTCCGATACGTTTACTCCATCAGTTGAGCTAGTGTTGTGCTCGATTACAATCGAAACATCGACAGTCTCACAAGAACTGATGATGAAATCACAATTTTTTTCGGAATATTTTTTTTAAGGACAAAAATATTAACAAACACATTTTGGCATTTATATCTAATATATTAGTATTATTACAAAAAAGCTATTTAAATTTAAAATGTTGAAATCATTTTTGAGAGTCGACTTTTGTGTATATGGAAGGCAATTGTCATTTGTGATGGTGCGTAATTAACAGATTATTTATATTGATGCATAATATTTGTATATTCTATAATTACCTAATTGTATACAGGGTTACACGGAACGGTGGTACTAAGCTTAAGCCTTTGCACTCATCAGCATGAACAACTATTACTATGGGACCATCTTTTTTTAATCAGATGTTCCATACATTTCGATATGTATGAATGATATTTTACTTTGTATATCCCATTGTAAAAGTCGTTCACAAGATTAAAGCAGTTGTACAGTGACCTCCTTTCAGCTCAGCAGATATCGAATTGGGACTAAAAAAATCGATATTATTTTTTCGCTCCTCACTAGTGTGAGCTGTAAACAGGTCCTGCCTCGGGCGGCCGGGGCTTCGGTCGGACCCAGGTGTCAAAATCCACAGTAACAAATAACTTTGCCGGCGCCACTTACTGCCGATGCCTCTCTTCCACATACCACACGCCTGAACTAATTAAAATATTATTGCTATATTAACTAAGTTTCGTTGGCTTCGGGGTTTTTAGATTATTCTCTTTTGGTACAGAATCCTAACATACTTTTTGTTCAAAATGTTCAAGAAGGGAATAACCGGCATGGGAATTTAAAGGGGTCTCTATGAAAAATTGCAGAAAACTTTAATTAATCTATCGTTTAGTTAGATGTAGTATCTGGGTACAATGTACATATTACGTATGTTGGACATGATCGAATAATGCTCTAGAAATTAGTCCCAATTTTTTATAGGTACTTGATTAGATTGGATATGCATAACACCCAGAATTCGAAACACATCTAGTTATAGTACCCAGTATAATTAACAATGTCACAGACACATTATCACCGGTCATCAATACATAATTTCACCTAAACATCACCGCATACCAACGAGAGCTGACCAATCAGAGGCGATCATTTAATCAACAAGCGTGTCCATCAGTCCTCAGTCCGCATATCGCTCGAACACGAACAAATTAACCTTTATTTAATCAAACACCACCTATCTCGGTACATCGCGGGCTACCGACCTGCCGATAACCCGGCCCGAGCGAGAACGTAGGTAAGTATACCAGCTCCCACACTATCTATCTTCTTGCAAATTTTCCCCACAAACTTATGTTTGTGATTCAATTGCACCTTGGAGTGTATCGTTTACAGTAGGTACTAGAAGGTAAAGTTTTATTTGAGATCTACGTTCTGATAATTTTTACTAGGTTTTTGAACGTAAGACTGTATGTAGCAAGTACCCGATATATTTCTGTGAAATATTAAAAGATTTTTATTCAGCTTTACACTATTTTACTACAGCTGTCAGAGCAAATAAATGCTTGGACCGAGTTTAATCCTCTAATTTTTGTCTCTCTATTTGTTACCTTATCACAACTTAATAGCTTAATAGCTAAGCTTGCGCTGAACCGATCATGAGCTTGGCTTAGGACTCGGGATACTTTTTACGGGAGAAAATTGAAAAGTCGTTAGTGAAAACGCGAGGTGCTATTATGTACCTACTGAACATCATTTTCTTGTACTCGCATTAATACCAATCGAGGATGACTTGAAGAAAGTGTAACGTGCATAAGCATATGCTATGAAGTATGTGCTATAAAACATAAACTCTAATTTTTTTAAATTAATAATAATCACTTTTATACTGGGTTACGCTGAAAGGGTGTACTAAGCCGAAACAGCAGTGCAAGTACCGTTCTTTATCGATCGTCAAATTCGATAAAATGCCATAGAATCGATCATAGCGAGTCGATCAAATAGTATTTTATCGAATTTGACGATCTCAACTGTCAAATTTGACGATCAACAAAGAACGGTACTTGCACTGCTAGTCGTACTCATTCATTATAAAAAACTTTTTCACGGAACCCACCTTACACACCACAAAAAATATCAGCTGTTCCATGTTTTTTGTGATCTAAATATTTTTTGTATTTCTATTTTTTTGTTATTTCAGAGTTGGTCTCATAGTTAATGTTATTCAAAATTATGGGTATTATGAATCCCTTTAGCTTAGTACACCCTTTCCGCGTAACCCTATATTGTAGATCAGAAAGCGGATAAGCTTTATACTCGCATTAGCTGGCCGCGAAAATGATCCAAAGCTGATCACGCTAAGATCTTGACGTAGCAAAAAATCGGGTAGATAAAACACATTATCATCGTATCTTTAACAATATCCGAATGAAGCTATTTCTAACCAAATTTCCATCAAATCAAATCCTTCTATTATAATATAGAGTCTGAAAGCTGAACCATTAATAAGCAGTGGATGCGGAATGTCCAAGAAGGGAGAGCTAGAATAATTAGCAACGGTCTTATCTCGAGTTAAATTTATTCAGTTGAGACTAACGAATAGATCGGCAAATCTCTCCGCTGAAGAAACGCCCTTACGTAGCAATTACGTTCTCTCGCAGGGAAACGTAAATTGTGAAAGTTTTAATCCACATCATTAATTCAGACCGTTCAAAGGATCGCTGCTTGTTTTTCGCCCTTCGGCTTCTTTTGACATAACAATAAATACCAAGTGTACTTCTGTGAGACCCTTTTAACATTCCCGACAGTATCTCGAGTGTTAATTGCTCGTTCAAGGCTGTTAAACAGATAAGTCTTTGTAAATTAGAACGGTAAATTTAAAATGCAATAACCTCAACGTAGATAAATAAATATCCATTCCATGAATAACAACAAGGCTTCCCCTGCCCTCGGCAGGAAGCGCTTACTGCAGGCAGCTATTAGACACTACTTCCGTTATAATTTACTTACTTCAACGCTATTACACCTTCGAAAAAGCCTACTATTTATCCTGGTTAACAGCTCAAATAGCCGTTTTATTGCGCCCTTTTATTTAAACTCGCAAAACAAAGAGAAACAAGCATTGGAAGATAATGCAGACAATGGAACGGTGCCACCCTTGTTGATAATAACACTTTTTGAGTCACAAAACTTTGTCAAAAAGTATAAACAAAAGTGACGTTAAGCTCCCCGGGAGTACCTGGTCTGGCGCAGGTAAAGTCGGCGGCTACAATGGCATTCCGAGCATCCGAAATGAATCAAAACTCGGCTCGAGCGCCCTCCGATGACTAACGCTTCGGACCTTTCTGATAAATTACAATAATAATGGCCACCGCCATTGTTGTTATTAGGGGATGATTTCATTACGCGTCTGTGCACCTGCGCAAAAGCCTTCCTGAACGCACCGCTAACTGCCAAACGCATGATAAGTAAGTATCTGCCACTAATCGGAAAGAAACAAAACTTACGAGCCTCCACGAAGTATATAATAACCCCGAGTTTAAATTACGTAAGGGCCCGAAGTCGGAGCGGATGCGTCCGGGGGAAATTAACAAGTGTATCCCTAAATGTCATTTATGGACAGGTCAGGCGTGTTTATCAGAGTAAGGCAGCGAGTCCCGGTGAACCGAGCTATTCCATTATTTGTCCGACTCGGCGACCTCCCGCGCCGACGGGAACAATGAAAGTGAGAGAGGGCTGGAATGCAGCGGGGGAAGCAGGTGCGGGCGCGGCGGGAGCGAGGTCCCGGTTCCCAGGCGAGGAATGCCAGCACGAGCAACAAAGCCTGCCCGCGCCGCCATTCACCCCGCCACCACTCCCGCCGCCGCGCCGCCTCCTGTCCTGCCCTGTGCCCGCGCTCCAGACACCTCAGTTTTCGTGACTTTCTTCCGATTAGCTTTTACGATTCCGTAGACAGGCACTCGATAAGTTCGATATTTAAAAATGGTCGCGTGCCAAATCGTAAAAGAAAATTTGCTGGGAAAAATTCAGCAAACGATTAATAAATTCCGTCCCGTGGTCGAGGTTGTATTCTTTTTGGAATAAGTTTTCAAACTTCAATATATTCCGAAAGCCACCTAATGAGAGTATTCATGAGCGTAGTCGACACTGAGGTAACACTTCTGCATTAATATAGAACATGCCTAAGTAATACAATAGCATGGTTACAATAAGTGGTACTGTTTCATTCTCGAGACTCAAAGGTCAGGGTCGGTGTCATGCGCGAACGAACAGCTGACTTAACATATAACATGTCATTACAGAGTTACGTAAAGTGAGGCTATGATCAGTTATTACAATTGAAATGACGTCATTTGTATAATAACTATATTTGACTAAGTATTGTTTACGCGTTTAAATTAAAGTTTAAAAAACCCACGACTGATTTGGAAAAGTGCTTATAAATTTTAAACGGCTTGATAGATTTTGATCAAGTATATCTAAAAACCATCGCAGTTAAACCAGCTTTTAAATAAAATATTGAATATAATATATTGAATCGGCCATATTAAATTTAGGTGACGTCATTTAATTTTTCGTATTCTTAGTAAACCCTTTCATATGATATCCATGTTATGGGAGTGCATAAAAAAATAGCTGGTCCGCCATCTTAAGGAGTTCCCCATATTGGATTTATAATGACGTCACTTAACTAACCAAACATTGTTATCCATACTAAACGTGTATACAAAATTTCAACTTAATCGGTTGGGGATAACTGGTCTAAAATTCAGATGCAAGATTTAAATAAAAGCTTGCAATCAATAGCAGCTTTACCTAGTATGTGCTTGTAATGAAGGCTACCGCAAAATTGGATCATTGCAGAAGCAGTCACTTGCCACGAAAGTTACCGACTTAACCCACCGGATTAGCATGTTGAAGTGGCAGTGGGCAGGGCACATATCACGCAGAACAGATGGTCGATGGGGCTGAAAGGTTCTCGAATGGAGACCACGGACCGGTAAGAGCAGCGTAGGACGTCCACCCAAAAGATGGACAGACGACCTAAGAGAGACCGCAGGGAAACGCTGGATACAGGCTTCTAACCGGCCCTTTTGGAGATCTTTGGGAGGAGGTATATGTCCAGCAGTGGACGATCCTATGGCTGAAATGATGATGAATGATGATGATAGTTTTTATGAGTGCTTGTAGTTTACACTCCCACGTCTTGATACATCACGACTGCATTAGTTTTGACGGCTACAGGCAGCTTCTTTCAAACTGTCAAAATCTATTTCTATATATATATAAAATGAATGCTGTTTGTTGGTAAGCGCATAATTGAGAACAATTAGACCAATTTCGCTATTTTTTTGTTTTACAAAGTTAGAAATAGTACAAATTAGAATTTTATGGAGCAAAATTGGAAAAGTTATCCAAATTTTTTAAAATTTAGGTTAAACTGAACTTTTTTTTTTCTATTGGATTTTTGAATGAACTTTTTTAAATGTTATTATTATTATTTGGCACTGGTCATAAGATTTAATTTGAGGCATTATTTAAAAAACTGTTAATACCTGAATACAAACTGTTTACAAAGAACACAAGTCATATATAAAAATTTACTTGTTTACACAACTAGCAACACCGGATTTGACACATAACTTTTCCAATACAATATGAAAGATCAAGTTTTTATCATTTTCACTATACATTTTATTTATTCTTATCTTTTACACTCTTCTGATCCATCTATCCTAATCCTTCACGTATCGTTTCTCTACCTTTAAATTCTAAAACACAATACACTAAACGACTTGTACATGGCAAATACATCAATCACGCGAAGCCAAAAAAGCCCCAAGGAGGGGTAAGGATGAAATTGTCGGCTCACGACCATTACCAATAATATTAGTTAAATCAAAGTACAAAAGGTGAAAATCGAGAGGACACCAACCAACCGTAGTAGCTTTACCTAGTCTGTGAATCAACCCAAACAACAACCAAGGCTTTCCGGGGCGACTCTGACAGGTATTTCTAACACAAACAAAATTGAAATTTTGACAGGACAATGTCTGTCAGGTCAGCTAGTAGAAGACATGTAGAAGAATATAAAGTAATTTTTTGGGAAAAAAACAAGAACCGACTTCATTACTATACCTACATTTACAAACTAAAACTAAAAAGTAAAAAACAATATTAAAATTACTTCAAAGCAATGAGCATTAAAGGACAATCAACGAAATTATTAATACATTATAAATATACCTCCTTACCTTACCTATTTACAATTTATAATCAGTAATTTTTGGACTTACAGAGCTTTTCAGCGACATTTTGAGTGTCAGCCTCATTTTCCACGTCAAGTTGGGCTCCCTTGAACCGTGTGCTCTTGGGCCGGAATTTCAATCGATCTGAGAAAGCTCTTTGATCTAAAGGTGATTGCAGGGAGACATTATATGTAGGCTTTAGGCGGAGACAATTCGTGTGAAATTATTATTATTTCACAAGAAAATTTAATTTTGGGCGTGGCTGGTTTGAAACTACTATCGTAAATATTTATGGTACATTCGGCAGTTTAAATTATAAATAGGAAAGTGTTTTTGTATGTTTGTTGCTCTTTCACGCAGCAACAAAGCGATGGATGGACGCGATTTTGCATAGAGATAGTTGTTGGGCCCGAGAGTGACATTTTATCCAGGGAAAAGTCCGGTTACTGGGGAAATTTACAAGCGGGTGAAACCGCGGAGCGCAGCTTTTAGTATATAGAAGCATGATTTGAATATAAGCCTTCTTAAATGTAACATACATATTGTATTATTTAAATACCTGATAGTTTGCGTTTACCGTTCTAAACCCCCTACTCTCAATAACAATTGCAATCTTGTATCGACGACGCAATGCCAAACAGACGGAAATTGAAAACTGGTGTTTCCAGAGTTAGTTCTACAATTTCCAAACAGACTATCATATTCCAAGAACACAATTCATAACAGCGGAAAACAATAAGGATTCTTCCATTCAATGAGAAAAGTGGCTCACAAAAAGTGATCGTCCGTTCATTGATGTTCATTTGATACGCGTCGCCAGATGGCGCGTGCGGACACCCAACACCGACCGCAGCCCAGATACCCCACTTACTTCTAGTATCTACCATTAAACATTCTGATACATACTTAGTATTAAATTATAGAATATACAGATGTTGAAAACTAGAAAAGATAGATACTCTTTATAAATTGTTCACACCACACACGACACGATGAAACAGCTTAAGAACTAGTACAATAATCAGCGGCATTACCGCTAAGAGCGATCTCTTCCAGGCAATTAGGATGGAGAGGATTAATACAGAAGGTAGAAGGTATCAGGGCGTGCTATAGGGAATAAATTATCTGATAGGTACTTATATAACCGAACATTCTAATAATAATACATAACTACTAAATACGCACGGGCGGATTTGTGGCGACACCGTGTACCCTGGGGCTAAATGGGACCCCGACCCCTAGCTTGCCTCTGGGGGTGGAAACCGCAAGAGCTAAAAACCTAAGCTCCAGGGTGGAAGTGTTAAACGGTGCGAGTAGCGTTTAGTGAAAGTGCAGCACACCTCTTGACACCCTAAGCCGCCTACGCCCCTGTTGTTGTGTGTGCCCCTCCTGTGCCATGTTGCCCTCCGGCGCCAATTTGCGGCAGCCTTTATGAGGTGCCCATTTAGTGGGTGGCAGGTCACCACCCGCCAAAATATATTGGAATGAGGTAATTGGCGAGTGCCGTACCTCATACCATAGAATAGTTCAACACCATCAAGAATTCGTCACAATAGCCCCGATTTTTTTAAATCCTATACTGTACCATAGTTTCATCATTCCCATTCACACATCCCATAGTTGTATTTTTTACTCAACGGGGCCTCTTGGTGTTGGCTTCGGCCCCATCTATGCCTCTCAGTCTGGGCCCGTGAATGTAAATAAATACGTCATCATCATAAATAAATAAATACAATAAATATTCGGGATATTTTTGCACACATAGTCATCTGACCCCAAACTAAGCAAAGCTTGTGATATGGCTGCCAGAGACTGATATACATACATATATAATTTTAAATACATACATAAATAGATAATAACACCCAGATATAGAACAAACACAAATGTTCATCACATAAATGTTTGTCCTCATCATCATCCACAGCCTTCCTTATCCCACTGCTGGGTATAGGCATCTCTCTTGCTATGCCATCTGCCTCGGTCCTGTGCTAATCGAGTCTAGTTTTGACCCACGATATAGCAATAATATCGTCGACCCATCTTGCATCTGGACGACCAACGCTCCGCTTACATTGCCTCGGCCACCACTATTGCACCTGTCATCACTGCGCCTAGCAACGTGTCCTGCCCAGCTTCACTTTACGTACGTACGTAAATAAATACGTACTAAAAATATTTTGACATGACGCATTATTGGCGGTTGTATACCTTATACCATTCGCCAGATCTACACCATCAAAACTCACCACAATATGCCAGCATTCTTCAAATTTTTGTGTGGAATAACATTGATCATCACCATTTCGTTACCATGTATTTTTTTTCTCATATCTTATCATACGAAGAAATATATCTTCGAATGGTAATCCTTTGAATTTTCTGTGGGCTGGGTTTGAATTTGAACAAACGAATAGGTATTGTATTTAACATATTATATAGAATCTACGCAATTTTATTTTATGAGTGACAAGTTGTAAACTTGTCTAGGCTGGAATGGTAACTAGGTCTAAAGTGAGGCTGCCGGTACAATAGTCAGCTGCTTTGGATACATTTTCAACTTGAGGGTGCTACCCAGCTGAGCTTTATAAAGAGAAAGAAAGTAGAAAGACTAGAAAGCAGTCTAGAAAAACTCTACCACGATGCTGTGGTTTCCTCACAATGTTTCCCTTCACCGGCTGATCAAGCTCATTGCTAGGATTTGAACCCACTCCTTGCGGTTTGGAATTTGAACGCTCAACCACTGAGCTATCATGGCTACGTATAGTTAAATAGCATCAAAAGCTATTTCACGGAGAGCAACAATAATTTGGCCTACCAAAACTTTAATATCTACCTATAGGTAAAATATTAACAAAATATGTTTATGTATAATATAACTGTTCAAACAAACGATCTCTACGTTTTAACAATTACAGCCGAGATGTTTTTTGCAAAATGAAATGAAAATTAAAAATCTTTGTAGTAATATTTCGGACTTGTGTTTTTTACCTTTTGATTCACAATAAAAGAAAACTTATAAACCGCAAAACCTGCTTACTTTTCGCCAAACCCTAAAATGCTCGTATTTCCTCAACATTTATGAGTTTATCTTAAGGTAAAATCAAAGAAATCAACCCTGGGGCCGACTCCCGGTTGTGTCAAAAGGCAAAAGGAGGTAAAAGGATCGGAAAACCGGTCAAGTGTGAGTCGAACCAACCACCACAGTAGCCCTTAGATGGCTTTACGAAATCCAAATGCAAGTAAAATGTAAGGGAAAAGATAACTTCTACAAGGACCAGTAATACAAATAAGTAGTGACGGTAGAGATACATAAGACAGCGCGAGAGTTAAAATTAAAATTATACTTTTCATAAGAAAAAATAATCCTAAGTACAAAGTAGGTAGTCGGTTGCGTTGCGGTTTCTGAAGTTACAAAATTGCAGTATAAATATACACAGACATTCAATTCTGTAATGTAGCCGTTAACTCATCGTAACTCCGTCACGTTGGTGTCAAAGTTCTAACTGTCTCTTAAAATGGCTCTTAAAAAGATTTACGTCATTGTGAAATAATTAGGGAAACATTACCACTCAAAACAAAGATTCAAAAGAAATTAGGAAAGAAGCGTCTCTGAAGTTTATACAGTATATTTATACACTTCCATCGACGAGAAAATCTGGCATATTTGCTCTGACACTAAGAAATTAACAATATTTACACCCAAGATGAAAGATAAGCCAAACTTCCCGACATTTTTCCGTTTTCAGTATCATTTAGCTAACGCTGACCGTTGTCCGCATCGCGATAAAGCTTTCATCCTGAAGCTGCGATTGTGTTTACATATTACCGCACCTGGTTCGTGGCTCTCGTCAGCTGATGCGTTGTACCTGGCGAGGAGCAGGTCCGCGGGCGCACAGGAGGCGGCGGCAGCGGCCGCGGTGCCCGCCACCCACGACACTGCCAGCACCAACACTAAACACCGCATGTTCACACAACACTTTCCAAAAAACTTAGTTTTCAAATATCGAACTCCTCAGTTTTCGTATTGTTCACTCGCGATCGCACGTTCGTGTGTGTGGGCGGCGAGCGAGACGCGTGCTCCCTCATCGGAGCGCCTTCCCGAACTGACCGCCGTCGGTGCCGACACCGCTCCGTACGGGTTATTTAAGAACAGAAATAAAATGAAACATCGAGCTTTTCGGAACTGGAATTCTGAAGCGAACCGAATCGAATAGGTTATTGAATCGGTGACGTCATCGCCTCGCCAGACTGAAACTCACTAATCAAAGATGTTCATCTGACGATTAATTTCTCGATACCAATCGGATGATTATGTCTGTGTTCGGTTTGTTTTTTGCGGTGATAAAAGGTGTAACAAAAAGTTGGTCTATAACTTTTTTGTGTGTTGGGCCTTATGAGGGGGTGTTGTGTATCGGAGCACTGAAATCTAATTGGAGGTATGCAATGTGTAGTCCAGGTCCAGCGGACGCCGGTGGCGAAGCGCGAGTGCCGCAGGGCCGCCAGTGGTGCGCGCGCAAGGTATCGAGCGCCCGGGCCAGCCAGCCGGCTGAAACAACCGCTTTCTCACACAACACTGCAAATGAAAATACAACAACAACTTAGCAAATAGATAGTGCAACTTTATGTCGCCATAAAACGTTTTTGCAGCGGCGAACTTACATATTGCACCACTACTCACGTTCGAGAAAGTTGTGGCAGGATAATGTTCTGTTTCATGGAGCTTTTACTTCGCTTTGAAACTATATTAAATAAATATATATTTCAGTCGAGCCTCAAATACAAAGTTAATGAACCAAAACTTGATCCTTAAGTTTAATTGTGACCCAATTAACCTGAAGCTGAGGTAATGGAAAACAATTTCTGCAAAACAAAAACTATTTAATATTTACAAGGGTCTTGATCTTGACAAACTTTAAATTCGATAGCGCGTAATTGACAAACATCTATTACGAATTCAAGACGGTTATATCAAAATATATTTTACTTGGGAAACATTTTACTTTAAGAACAAAAGTGTTTTCGTATTCCAAAGTTGTACCAAAACAGTTGAATATGACTACAGTTTTCAATAGCACCTAAATGTCAAGGGTCGGCTGGATTCTTAACTTTGTTCTACGACTACAGTCATGGGTATTGGGTCAACTCGCATGACTGTAATAGAATAGACCAATAACATTTTAGGGTTACACAGAAAAAACTTAATCATAGGAACATTTACTCTAATTATAACTGTATTGTCATTAAATACAATAATAATAATAAACATCTCACAAACTTATTCAAACATATCAATTTATATCAATTTACCTCAAATCAAATAAGCCGCCCCACGCTGTTCCTGGTGCAAAAATGCCTATAATACAGCATTCCCATGTTGAATAGCAATGACCAATCTATGCACCAGGAACTAGCCAGAGAGTCACCACCACCATTGAGTAACAGCGGCCAATTTCGCATATTTTTTTTTGCTCTGGCCTCAGAGCGCCCCAACTGCTCATAGTTTCCACGGCAAATACGGCAATGGGTACAAAATAATTATTATTCTGTCTTAAATTGCTGTCTCATTTTCTTGCGTTACAATTCCCGTCAGTTAAAAGACACAGCACTTTTTAACATAGATTTTAAATAAGCAGTTATTTTAAACCACTTGGTAACAAAAAAACTAGCCACGTATAGTGTTATTTAGTTACTTTACATTCATACCTACTTATTCCACATATTATGTAATCAATACATATCTTTCCCACGGTATTTAATAGCCTAAAATATGAGACAAACTATTTTAATCAAGATAAGTCAACAAAAAAATGTAAATCAAGTTACCGAAATTCTCGCACAAACAGGTACCACAATAAAAAAAAACAAGGCATAAGTGTGAAATGTTATTTACCTAAGCAAGTATAGCATATACTAATTAATATCTTCTAACTGATATTTACGGAGAAGATAATTTTATTGATATGAGCATTTGGGGTAAGCGGTGTGTGTATAATGTATAATTTATATTTGATATATACAATACAATACAATACAATACAATACAACTTTATTACACACCGAAAATACAAATGAAACTTAAAGTAACATAAAAACAAATAAACGGCAGTATAATGGGCGGCCTTATCGCCTAAAGCGATTTCTTCCAGGCAACCTTTATGTTATATTATGTTTGATAGAATTTTTCTCCTAAATGACTGGAACGATATAGAAGCTGTTTAAAAAAAAATTATACAGGTTACTGTACTATGGTTTTTAGCTGTTTAGTTAGTTTTTTTTTCATTCGTTTAAAAATAATTATATTATGTATATTTTACGAAATGGCCTAGGATTTTTTAAAATTTAATTTCTACTTGTAAGCTTATAACGATAGTGGTGCAAAGTAAGGTCATGACCTACAGGGTCAAGACCACACTTTGCACCCCAGCCACTGCGGCAGCAGATTATGTATGTAAGTATTTTAAACTCAACAATCTAACATAATACACCCAACGAATTCCAAAGTATGCACGTTAAAAACCATACATTTTTACCGTCTACGACATCGGCTGAATCATTTTTTACTATTAAACAATAGCGTTGGGAGGTGGGTCCGGAATGAGCCGCGCGATGATGAATGCCGTTGGTTGCCATATTTTTAATTTATCACCGATAGATAATCCAGGTAAGGGGCTTCATTGAGCCTCTTTGGACGCAGCCTGCCGCCCGTCGCGTACCATTGTTGGCTCACTGGCGCGGCAACCTTATAGGGTCCGCCCAACTTGAGAACTGACAGCGATTTAGACGTACGCGTAGCAAGCTTATTAGAGAGATCCTAAAAGAGATATATGAGAGATATTGAAGTAGACCAGTCACATGCAAAGAGTAAAATCAGATAAGTGGACACATATTTGCTACCAAACTGATTATGTTTTATTGTCTACTACTAACTTGACTATAATATAGAGCTAATCAACGAAAAAAAAATTACAAAATTACAAAATTAAAATGTGTTCAAAATAAAGGAAGATATAAGCTAATGTCTTGCTAGACAGAGAGCGCACTCTACTTTCTAATGACGTTACTATTAACTACGCCATACAAATACCATACTGACATCTAAAAAAAATGCCAAAAGAAGGATTAAATATTTTCTTCAGTCTTCATCGAGATACAATATAAGTGTAACTTTAATTATATTTATCACTGAACGTCGCGAGTGAATTGGTTTATTCTAAGCAAGCGTGTTCTATCGTAGACTACATTATCGCTTAGAATTAGACGGGATGGCGGTCAAGCGTAAGCCTATCTTTCAAAAACAAAAAATCTTAGCTCTCGTAACTTGTACCAGCGTAATTTATTTATGTGGTCCTAAACTACACTGCACTGGCTATGAATGTTACTAGTAATAAAAGGGACGTCTCATTTATTATTGACAAATATTTCGCGCCTAAAAAAACCTTTTCAAAGGAGTCTAACGGAAGGCGCCAGGTTATATTTTATTGTATTTATATACGATGTATATGGCACTTTGGCGGCCGGTGTGGTACTTTATTTTCAATAATAAAGGACAGGAAATTATATCAATTCTTAAAGGATTACTCTTAGTTGTTGAGTTTGAAATGAGAAAGTACTACTCAGTAGTCTGACCGAATAGGCCAGGCAGTAAAACTAGTGGGAGTGGGAGGGATGTAGCAGACTTAGCAGTAGTTACTTCAACAGTCATCTTGCTCAAAAGTCTTAACCCGTAAGCAAAGCTCGATAGCAATTGAAAAGATTCTCCAATGGACGGTATAACTCGATTTATAATGATTCATCATCATCATAATCAGCCTATATTCATTTATCAGTCCACTGCTGGACATAGGCCTCTCCAAATGCGCGATCGCGGTCTCCAACTACAGAACTCGTCGACTCCAACGGTTATCGGTTACGCGACAGATATGACCGGGTCACTGCAAGATGTCAAACCTCACTCCCGCGAGACCCGTGGAAATCTAAGTGGTAGGGTGAGAGGGTTACGGGACTTACGGGTAATGCACAACTACTAGCCGTGCCCCTACGTATTCTATTGTTCAAGATAAAAAGTATCATCATCATCATTTCAGCCGTAGGACGTCCACTGCTGGACATAGGCCTCCCCCATCGATCTCCAAAAGGGCCGGTTGGAAGCGGCCTGCATCTAGCGTTTCCCTGCGTTCTCTTTTAGGTCGTCTGTCCATCTTGTGGGTGGACGTCCTACACTGCGCTTACCAGTCCGTGGTCTCCATTCCATAAAAAAGTATGCCTATTTGTAAATACATAGAATACGTTTTATCAATGGTATACGCTACCTAACATATTGAATTTCATTCAAATCAGTCCAACAGTTACGGAGTTGATTGCGAACAAACATAAACACTTGCACACTTACATACAAACTTTCGCATTATAAATTAGTGTGATGGGAGGGCAGCGCCGCGCGCGCGTTGAAGTCTTTTGTATAGCGGCGCGCACGCACCTCGATGTGAAATGTATTGCCGCGGGGCAATACATTTCGTATGTTTATGTTTAAGATTTGCTTTATGTGTTTACCTTAGAATATCTATTTAATCTAAGGTGTTTTTATTTCTTGAAAATGTTTTAAGTGTTCTAATAATCAAATATTTTTGTGCGCTTTACAATCTGAGTGTACCTGGTTCGATCCTCGGCTCTGCACCAAAGACTAATTTAGTACTTCAATAAATTATGTGCAGTTTTTATGAATGTAAATATTGTGAGGAAACCAGTATGTTCACTCACCTTCCATTTCATCGTTATAATGTGTTAATAGATAAAATTGGTCAGACCATCCGTTGTTCAAGGGCCAGAATACCTATTTTTCTTAAATACAAAAACATCAAATGGGCGGGTGAGATCGCTGCATCCAGTATTCTGGCCCTTAATTGTTTCAACGATCTATAACAGAAAAAAAAGAATCATCTAAAACAATTCTAAATTGGCGGAGTAATCGCGTAACAAACATTTAAAAAAAAACAGTCGAATAGAAAACCTCCTCCTTTTTGAATTCGGTTAAAAATAGTCGAGCTACGCCACGAGCTTCTTCTCGAAACACGATAAAACAATCATATTACACGGATACGTATACCATGAAATAGATAATTCGATGGTAAAAGATATCGCGTGAGGCGTGTCTCGACATGTCGTCACAAGTCGGACGATTAGCAGCAAGATCGCTCAAAAAACGAAAAAACTTAGATCACAATAAACTTATAAGCAGTAGCGCAATTCCCGTAACGAAAATATATGAAAAATTCTGCGAAATGTAGATGCAAAACAAGTCGATAGATAAATATCAAGTTCAGTGAAATGTTTTACATTTTACAAATTTCAAAGAGACCACTTTGTTACAGCGAAGGGATTAAACCAGAACAAACACTAGCTTGGATATGGAATAAGTAGTCTATAGCAAAATCTCAAGAAAGTCAATCGCTAACATCTACTTATATCATCGTGCTTATTTTACAATACAATTATAACATATTTTTTTATAAATAATTAGGCTTGCGTTTCACCACTATCTCGCCTGAAGTTAAGCGATGATGACTACTCTTTATTGACACCACAAAAAGGACATTACAAGATACAGCAATATTTTATTTCCAAATATTCACATTTTGTACAATTTACTTTAGCTTACAAAAAAATTTAGACAAATTTTTTCCTTACTGTTCACACAGTCCTGTGACCAAAAACCGTGAAAAAAGTTGAGAGCCGCGCACAATGCGACGTAGCACCGTGAAAAATCTCCTCAAACACACCGAGCCTTACACCAGAAGTGTAAAGGCTGATTCATAAGTTATGCAGCGAGCGCTCCCGACCGCTCAGCGAGGTGTTTAGGACGCCGCTCTCTCAACCCAATGGAATAGGAATAGCTACTGACAAATGAAATAAAACTGGGACGAGATTTTGCTAAACATTTTCTTTTTCAATGTTCAGGTTTGTTACATTGTTTTGTTTCAATTTCATGCCTGATGAAAAATTGAGCAGAAAAATGTCGGATTTCACGGAAACTTATTTTTAAACGGCACCGCCGGCCACACAGCGATTGATGTGCGTTCATGGTAACGCATGCGATGCCTTCGTCGTAAAACACTGAATAGCAGTCAAATGGCGACGACCTCAGAGGAAGCTCGCAAGAACTCTGAACTCAGAACTCTAGACCGCTTGCTGTGGGGCCGGTGCCTTGAAAGGTCTTGCTTTTATAAAAATTAAATTGTCTAGGAAATTCAGAATTAGTACGTAGTATCAGTTTCCCATAGATTCACGGTTGCTTACCCGAATCTATTACGTAACGACGTAAACGTGTATCGGTTGTCGGAACTCGAACTGGCATCGTCATGGTTTACCTCCGTGGAGAATCTGTTGAGCTCACACAATCCGCAGCCTCGCATAGAGTGGCCACCTCTCTGATTTATCCAGGACAAGATATAAGAAAATATTTCTAGAAAAATTTCAAATAATCCTACTGAGATTTTCAAATCTTATTAATGAAAATATATCAGTGAGAAAAATCTGCGTGAAACAAGCCCAGTCGCTGAATGCGGTTCAAACAAGTGACCGTGGAAAATTCAACTTTTTCGAGTCCACTGTAGGTTCAAAACGATCCTGCCACGACCCGCTTCCACTGCGCCACGACTGCAAACAACAAACACTAGCTAGCACTTGCTGACACATTCTAGTAAATGAGGTACAGTTCTGAAACTAGTGTAATCCGGAGAGTTTTGGCGCCAACGTAGAAAAAACATGTCGCCTCATTTTCCTAAACTTGTGTATCTTCGAGTGTTATTGTATAATGATCATCATCATCATTTCAGCCGTAGGACGTCCACTGCTGGACATAGGCCTCCACCATCTATCTCCAAATGGGCCGGTTGGAAGCGGCCTTCATCCAGCGTTTCCCTGCGGTCTCTTTTAGGTCGTCTTTTAGGTTGTATAATGATAGTGAATTATTATTTATTAAGTGTGCGTGAATGTTCTCGAGTATGGCCAAGTGATAAAATGTGGTAAAACGTCGGTTCCAAAACTCCATAGGAGCCTATAGTAAAGTTTCCAATACTTTACTGGGGCATAGTTATGACAGTAAAATACGGAAGACGAGGCGGTATGGTCTTAATGACTTTAGCCAACTCAGTAATGGGCAAAGTAAATGGCTCCAACCAGCCAGCGATGGGTTGGATGTCACTTTCCTTATAATTTTTATTTCAAAATAGCCCGCCTGATGGCCACCCTTGTCTCACCCCGATGCTAATGAGCCCCCCGGGTACCTGACTGGGTTAATTCAACTCGAGGAATCCCATAGTCATCGAATCAAAGACAATTAATCATCATACTATTGCCGTTCAATCCTATACAACTTTTGATTAATATTTGAATCTTTGAACCTTTTGTGATCGAGGCCTTTTGTATCGGTTATTCTTGCCAATGATTCGATAAACAAGTAGGTCGTGATTTTAATTGCTTAATCTTGACGGTTCAATGGTAGCATCTACGTACTTGTTATTTCCTATGGCTACTTTAACTCTACTTGAGACCATAAACTTTGCCACAGAGTGTACCTATTCAAGTGTACGCTTAGATTTTAATGAGAACTTTCATAGTAACGATGTTCACAAAGAAATAGTTTTAGCCGATTTGATATACCTACCTAATGATATTATAACCGCAACTCCGTGTATCAACCGTGTAATTGATCCCGATATCCGTTTAGACGTTTAGATAAACCCAGACCTGTAAAACCTGTAGAATTCGGTTAGGTACCGGACGCTTGCGGAAAACTACGGAACCGTCCTTCATCACTGCAAAGAAAGAGGTGCTAACGCCTGATCTAATTCTAGGACAGCAGATTCGGAAGGACTAGGGATGTTTTAGCGTGTGTCATCTGTATACTCTGTGGCGCGTTTTAATGGTTCATGACCAAGGATGTTATATATATACCCTAAAGCACAGGGAACCGTCCTTGTTAATAACTAAGAGCGCTATCTAGTGCAGCGTGAGTGCAGCATAACAGAACAAAACCCCAAAAGTATATCAAAAATGTAAACAAAACAATTAGAGCTTATGGGAAATGTATATTTAGGTTATTGCTGTCCATATAGTGTACCAAACCTAATAAGTACTTTATATCCTTATCCAAGCACCACGAGAAAAGCTAAATCGAGCACAAGATTACATCACCACAGCTAAATATTATCCACGTCTGTCGCATCGTAGCTGAAGCTACGAGTACAAATAAATCAAAAGAAAAAAATATAGCAGCGAACGCTGAAAGGTATTGGAAAAGCCATAATTTCTCACGGCGGTCGGCGAACGCCCGCATTTCGAAACCCAGTTAAGAAAAATAAATGCTTTTCCTATTGTCAGGTGATCTGAATCATTAATATAGTGAAGAATTTCGAAGCAGAGGGAAAATAAAAATGAAAATTGAACCGGTAAGCTCCTTGTCGCATGTTTTATTCGAGCTTCGCAATTCCCATGAAAGGGAAAGCCCTTTACGGAGATGTTTTATGAGTTTACTTACTTTGAGGATTTGTTTTTGTTTCCTTTTGTTCAATTACTACGTAAATACCTACGAGTCAGAACGAAAACAAAACATCACAGTCGATTCGTATCGACAAAAATGTCTACTGTTTTATTCCTTTTTAATTTCACTTTATTAACATTCAGATTTTGGCCCAGTCAGGATATACAATAGCGTTCGAGATTTCTGTAACTGCTAAAACAAATTATCAGAAATGTATCGCGTCTTACAGGCGTAATCTCGCTAATACTCTGACACTAAACTATGCATACTATTGGTCATAAGTCGCGGGGCCATACTCTATGCGCGGGGCAGTCCGTTGCGCTCGATGTTTTTGCTAGTTTGATGTTTTATTAGATGTTTTATCTAGGTACATAATTTTAAGTTTGTTTGAATGTAATATATAGGATATTTTTCTTGTGTATTAGAGTATGTATTAAAACAGTGTTTTAGAGTATGTATGTCAGTGCCTAATGCTAGGTAATGTATTATTGTTGTACTTAGCTAGATGTATATATAATACACTCGAATATTGTCCGCGAGGATAAACTGTTAAGACTACCTACCTTACTCCACCATTGTACACAGTTTTATGCAATAAAAATTTTCTTTACTTTACTTTAGCAGTAAACGCACCCGAATAACTATGCACGCACACCCATCAGTCGCATCTGTCAACCGCGGCTTATGGATGCGTCCGATTTGTTTGCAGCATTAGATGTGTCATGAGAGTGAGAGTGGCCGATATAATACGCGGAAAGGGTGTACTAAGCCGAATGGGGTCCATAGTACCCATGATTATGAAAAACTTTTACTAGAGGAGCAACTCTGAGATTGTAAAAAAAAAAACAGTTTCTCAATAGAAAACGGTATTTGACACTCGACAAAATGTATGGCACAGCTGATATTTTATTCATGATTTCAGTGTTAGTCCCATAGCAAAAGTTGTTTATAATGATGAGTATAACGGACCCCTTTCGGCTTAGTACACGCTATCTGCGTAACCCTGAAGATAGAAAAACATCTTTATTGTTCTCATCAGAAACATAGTAGTATGATAACTGAACTGATTTGGAAAGAACACTTATCTACAATACCAGTAAGTATAGTGTCCAACATCTTTGTAGAGTTTATGGTAATTTGATAGCAAATCCTAACCTGTTGGTAGAGTATGGCGAAATGCCGGCGGCTACCCTCGGCATCCTAGATAATGGCCTTGCATTCCGACCACCTTGCTCACCATTGGATTAGTGCGTCGCAGATCTTATCTGGAACCCGAGACCGATGGGTTGAAGATGCGAGAATTTATTATATACCTACTAGCTGCGTCTCGCAGTTTCATAAAACGTTTCAGAAAACGTTTATCTTTTCGAGCCATAAAGTACTATCCCTATACAGAAAATCACGTCAATCCGTTGCTCTGTTGCTGTGTGAAAGAGGAAAAGCGATTTCACCCGCAAGTAGCCTATATTTGGTGAATAGTGTTGTGAATGGCATGGTTAATAGTAAATCTTAAGGTGGTACGTTTCACCCCTATGCCGGGAAATTTTAATTTCAAACAGTTCTCTTGTCCTTATAGATAGGTAGTCCTTTTGTCTGCCTTTTTTCGACTTATAACGTCAATATAATCAAATAGGCTGTGCTTTGTCATCGAAAGTCTCCAACCTTCAGGCAGAATTTTGCAAATACCTTTTTCACGAATTGAAATCCTAAACCAAAGCTCTACTCGCATTAACGGCGGGCGGCGTCGGGAAAATAGATTTCCCCGCAAGTAGAGTTACAGTATAACGGTGTTCGGCGTCAGAGCACGACGTCTTTGATAAATCACCGCCATAAATCCTACCAGCGATGATGGAGCGATAACCCGCCGAATACAACAATATCTGCTCTGTTTGTCCTGCACCTTGAGATAACAACATTATCTCAAGTGAAATATTACGTGAGAAAGTTTTAACTGACCGTGATCAAGAAACTACCACCGACGTAAAATGAGAAGCCTACAGTATTCCGATTACTTGTACTGACTACAGGATCGGGTAATTAAAAGCTCTATGACGAAGAATTTAAATTTGTAAGTAATTTCGTATCCAAGAAAACCGCAAATGTCTCGGGTGAATTTGAGTTCTTAAAAAAATCAAGAAAATCACAGTGATTTTCCATTTCATACTAATTAACATTATGGCGTGTGTAAATACACCAACCCGCAACTAGGCCAGCGTGGTGGATATGGCCCAATCACCCTTTCGGGTGTTGGCTAAAAGTCCTGCAGTGTACTGTTAAAAGGCTGATTATGATGATGATGATTAATTAACTAGAAACTCACAAAGCAATCAGCTAATTTCTTAAAAAATATATTTAAAATTTACTAAGATCCGACATTACGGTACAACAAGATATAACATATTTTTTTTTTTTAATACGGCACATGTACTAATTTTAACTAAAAAGTATAAAAATGACAGTTAAAACAGCAGATTTAAAGTCCTTTACAAAACGTTTGCTGAAGGGAACCACAAACCAAAACATCATAATAAAATACAATTTTCTGTTTATGTTGTATTTTTTTTTCATAATTGGGGGTAATACTAAAAACATACAGTCGAATTGAGAACCTCATCCTTTTTTGATGTCGGTTAAAAATGAGAATCTATTTCTCTTTCATGTGAAATGCTTCCACCGATCCTACGTACTCTACGTAGTATTGTTTATTTTTCTACGGTAAAGATTTTCCACTCCAGTTCCGTCTGCTAATCGTTCATGAAAAATTGAAAATGTACGTACAATGGACTTTCAATACTGAGTTCGGCTTCGTTCCCTCAGGCAGGCTTGTCTCATATTTTGCCACAAAGCATCAAGCTCGGTTCTAGACATAACAAAGCACGACGAGCAAGCTATGATGCCTGTCTGCTATAAAATATGATCAAAAGAACAATAGGGATTCCCTGAACCGTATGGTTGACGCTCAAATAGCAAGTTACGGGATAAGTTGCTTAAAACTCAGTTTTGGACGACCATCTTGAACGACAAACAAAGTTTTGATTTAAGAAATTAATTAATTTATTGATAGAGATTAAAAAAACACGCCTTCCTAAGTCACGCGAGATCCGGATTCTAGCGATAATAGTTACTACGATAAAAATCACCAGAAAAAAAATGCCATGGCTTGTTTATAGGGTTTCTAAAATTTTGTCGCAGTTGCGATGCACCATGTTCACAATAAAAATAATAATTACAATCTGGGTGTCTTCAAATCACGAGTGAATCGGTTTCTTCTAGGCAAGCGTGCTTCACCGTAAACCGCATCATCGCTTTACATCAAGCGAGTTGGCGGTCAAACGCAAGCCTATTATTAAATAAATAAAAAAAAATTGCCAAGTCTTAAAATCGTGATACCTGGGCCCGATTCTACTAAACCAGTTGTTTTTAAATTGTAATTGTTTAAAGAATTGCCTCAAAATTGACAGTTTAAATATTTTTATACTAAGTTATGATATTAGGTGGTGGTATTTTTCTAGCTTTAAAAAAACTCTCAATTTTGAGACAATTATTTAAAAATGATAATTAATACAATTACAATTTATAACAATTGGTTTAGTAGAATCGGGGCCCAGACCACTTGCGATCCAGACATTATGACGATGTGTCGTCTTGCCACAAAGTCATTTTGCAAAGTCGTCCTTGTTATGGCACCTAAATGTAGTCAAATATATATGTATACTTTCAGGGTACATGAATCATTCATAGAGCGTCATGAAACTTGGGAGTACCGTCTGAAGGTGAACACCTCCTGAGAATATTTTATCAACCAAAGGGTTGGCAATCATTGGCAAGATTTGATTTCAGGGTTACTGAAAAAGATTTTGAATGAAACATGATAGAGCTCTTATCATGGAAGTAGAAATATTAGATGCTATCCTCTGATATTGCAGTTTTTTACACAGATCTTTTAAAAGACTCTTTCACAATTTTTGTGATTAAATTTTACAGTATAATGAATATACCATTTACAGTATAGTGAATACCTTTTGCAGTACAGTGAATAATTTTTTATCGTACAAATAATACCATTTACAGTACAGTTAAAATATTATACAGTATAGTAAATACATTTTACAATACAATGAATAATGTTTACAGTACAGTAAATGTGTGTTTACCGTACATACAGTAAGTACATTTTACAGTACAAGGAATACAATTTTACTGTACAGTGAATACAATTTTCATAGCTTACACAATTACTTGTGTAATTATATCGAAGTCATAATCATCACCACTTCAGCTTATCATGTTCCCACTGCTGGGACACAGCACAGCACAGGCCTTACAGGCCTATATCGAAGTAATCGTTTTAAAAGTAGTAGCAAAGGGAGTTATGGTAACTTTTGGAAAACTGATACAGCTTCGAGCAAACCGTTCTATGAATAACACGGATAACTGAGTTTTCCATATTTTCAATTCTTTTAAACAAATAAATGACCATAATAAACCATGATCTCTTTTCGGCTTAGTACAGTCTATATGCGTAACCCTGTATAGCATCTTTTTAGTTGTGTAGTTATCCTGGAAGTCATCATAAACTAGCGTAAATACTTATATTCAATTTTAAATGTAATTAATATAAATGTAATTTTCCACCCTTGGAGGTGGACAATTTTCTTTAAATTTGAAGTTTTTTATTTACATTTCTTTTCAATAAATAAAGAATAATACCCGGTCACAATTAATTGCACCGGACATTGCAGCTGTAATCGGGAGAAGTTACGTTACGACTAACCCGCACTTTCTGAAGCAAAAATCTTTTCATATTTTAACTGCGTAACTTTTCACGGAGTGGTATTTAAAATATATCCTATTATGCAGGGAAAGCCTAAAAAATTAATCAAACGGACAGCCGAGCCTCTCGACCTCGGAACTTGGCGTATGAAAGCGAAAACTCCGAAAAGCCGTCCTACGTGTCTACTCGACCCAGAGGCGCACTTGGGAATTGAAATCAGTTTCTTTTATTTATTTGTGTTTTCTTGGGTAGGTAAGCATTCATTTTCAGATCGGAATAACAAAAATATTATACATTATTATGGTACCAAGTTCTTCATGAATGTCACAAAAGATTTTAGTATTTAGATCTTTAGTAGTAGGTATATAGTCGTAGGTATGTATATCTAAACAAAATATATCTACATGGACCGAGCGAGGGGCGCCGGTCGATCGATCTGCATCAGAATATCTTGATTCTATGGCGTGAGTATAGCGGCCGACGAGAATGAGACATCGCACGTATACCCGTTTTTATTCCGTTGCACTATGATTAATAATTACCATATCAAATTACTTGGGGACAAGGTTTCCGCCTTGTGACGAACGCTACCAAAAAACCAAAAAACTCTCAATTCAAACTGAGCTCCACCGACCGAGCCTCGCAGGTCCGCGCGCATTCCCTAGCGCCTCTGCCGGACGGTATCTGAACTTGCTACGCTGATTGGTCGCCAATGACACATCCGTAAACACTTCAGCAGAGTAAGTTACTGCAGCGTTACACCAGTGATGGCGCCACCTCCATCACTAGTCCACCAAAACTAAGCTATGTGACGCCTAACTAAATAATCTAAGCCTTAAAAAATATGCAACGGTAGTTGCGCCCGAGTGCTGAAACGTCAACGCGCCGACATAATAATTATTATCTACACCGCCTATTACTCCTCTTACAGTTATGTCCATTCAAAGTTTGCCAGGAAGAAATGGCCGCCTATTATAAAGTAATGCCGGTTTTTGTATAAATTTTAAGTTAGTTTGTTTTCAAGTTCTAATACATTTAGCCAAATTCGACTCTGCCTTGTGTCAGTTTCAGGTGGCACTCTACCTTTGAACTCCGCAACCTCACACCTTTGCCGGGACCAGGAGGTTGCTCTACCATACATATCACGGACCAAAAATATGACCCATTTATTTATTTATTTTATTTATAAATGTTTGCGGTAGGTGAGAATCGAACCCACACCCCCAATCGCAGAAGGCAGGTTCAGTACCAACTGGACAAATGAGCTTTTAATTGTTAGCTAACATCATGATTTCTTATGTTTTCGTGATTATTAATTAATTTATTATACATTTAAATTAGGTAAACACTCTCAAAGGCTTTTATCGCTTGTATTTTATTATGGAAACTGAAGTGGTTCTCACACATTTTGTTTATATTACACGGTAAATACTCACGTAAGCGAAAAGGCGTCGCGCGCGCGCGCTCTTCTTGAAAAAGACCGCCGAATGCGGTTGAAACTATGGTCGCAAAATCCGTAGACACAGGTAGACTAGATGAGATACAAATGTTCGCGCAATTTGACAACTTGTGATTTAGCTTAATGTTGATCAAACCTACCTAGTAAGTTCTTGCCTGTTTATAGTTCTGTAGATAGGTTTCCCATAGAACAATTTTAATATATATAAGTTTTCTTATGAATATTGACTCGTATAACGTGCGTGGTTTACTTTGTTACTCCGTGTTATTCAGAGCTTGAAGACCCCTTGCAGTGAAAACCTGAATGTAATCCATTCCGCATCCTTCCCGCCCTAAATAAACTTTTCTTTGTTGCCCATCGGAAGGGAACAAGCAGGCACATGTGTCGAGATTTCCTATTCGATTCACGAACTTTAGTGGCTTCTATGGACTTGATTGCGTATTTCATTTTATCATCAAGAGCTATTGAACCTACCTGCCTTGTTGAAATGACTGGATTCAGAATTCAGATAGACCCCTTTGGTCGGTGGAACCGGGAACGTCTACGTGGCGACAATGGCGTAGCGTCTCCTGGGACACAGAATAGGTAACAGAGACTTTATCCAATTTTGCCGCCACCGGATTTTAAAGGGGAGTGTAGAAGCCAGTTTGTGCATGAGCGAAGCGAGCACGACCATTTTAAGCTCTTTTGCAATATAAGTAAGTACCTACCTACGTAGATAAAATTATAGCTTATGAAACTATAATTTAAACGTAAAAGTATACAGGGTTACGCGGAAAGTGTGTACTAAGCCGAAAGGTGTCCATTGTACCCATCATGTGTATGTAACCCAGTGTACTCGTTATTTTTTTTGCTTAGGTTTTTTCAATTTCGATGAGCTGATTACATCGGCGGCAGCGCTGGCGGCCCACCGTTTCTCTACATGGTGGGTGCGTCGTAGGTGTATAAGGTTACGTTTTTGTGGTAAGTACTTTTGTTATTTAGCTATTATTATACAAAAGTAGATAATGTACTTAGCTACGTTTATAGGTAATCGTACTAAGCAGTCGTAGGTATATAATCGAATTAAATGACTACGAAGGATGGCCATTTGCCCCGTGAGGTTAACTGAAGGGCGGAAGTATTGCAATTAACTTCAGTGTCTGTAATGCCTGTCTACGAGCGCGGGTGGCGTCGTAAAAACAGTCATAATGATGCCGCAGACAACGCAGACACCGAAAGCCAGTAGGTATTAGGTACTACCTATTGAAAACTGCTAAGAACTCGCATCTACTCCTAAGTACTTTTAAAGATACATAGATGGATAGTACTAAATGAATTCAGTACGTAGTACATTATATCAATGCCTGCAAGATAAGAAAAATTTAAATAATTAATTAATTTAAGGTTTAAATTACTAAATTTAAACCTTAAATTTAGTACATTTATCCAAATAATACTTTAAAAACAGAATGAGAAAACCTGATCATGCCACCAATAAGCAGGGATGTCAATTTATTGAAAATGGCCAAATAAACTCGAATGCCATGGGACTTTTACTAAACACGTTTTTTATTTTCTGAATGGCAGGTGAAGAGTTATCTACTTTTTACGCCACACCCTGTAGAATGCATAACTTGTTTAACTTTTTGAGAAATTTCTTAACTTGGTCAGGTTCCTAAGGAATTTAATTTATAATAGGTATATAAACATGTAGCATAAAGATGTAGTATTTGTCTCAATTTTGCAGAAAATTTTGTCTGGGAGCCTACATCTGGTGTTAACTTATTACTTTCATAAGCGAGAAGGGAGCGAATTTATTGCTACACGTCTGCTTAAGTATGAATCCTCGCTGCAACTTCGGAACTTATGGTACTAAACGTAACTTTCGGGAAACTTATAGGACGGAAACAAAACACTTTTTTCCTTTGTCGACGATAAAACTATTCTTGCTAGATCAATAATGTCTCCAAATATGTGTTAATATTGTTCTGACGTTCAAAAGTGTACAGTGGTGTACCAATTTGAGGAATAAATGTGGGTAATTTGAATACTGGAAGCTATTTTAGTCGATTCCTCAAATATTTTTTGCATATTACGGTAGGTAACTTGTACCATAGATAACTTGTACCTAGTGCCACAGGATAAGGGCGACTTTAGTTAGCTACACCCAATTTTAGCTGCGATCTCAAATTTCGCGGATTTTTTGGAGGCAAAAATTATTTCTCTGTCCTTGTAAAGCACTCTTTGACCACGTAAGTCATAAAAAGGTTAAGGTAGATTTCTCAGCTGAGCGGATTTATCTGCGGACTAACCGCGCGGTTGCCTGGTCAATGGTCATATGTAAAATATTTATAGCGATGATAGTTCAGTGGTAGGGACGTCAGAATTTCAAACCGAAGGAACCGAGACCAGGGGCCCTACGGACAACAGCTAATTGCGGCACCTAATCCGCTCAGTTGGAAAATCACGCGAACGTGAACCTTATCGCGCCCAGATACGGTTTGCGGTCGCGTGGTTTTCCACAAACCGTACCTGGACCGACCGACCGAACCGCAAACCGTATCTGGGCGCGATAAGGTTCACGTTCGCGTGATTTTCCAACTGAGCGGATTAGGTGCCGCAATTAGCTGTGGTCCGTAAGGCCCCAGGGACTATTTAAAGCAATCCAGTTTAGGTGATGAAAAAATGTTGCGCGACCGCAAACCGTATCTTGGCACGCTTAGGTTTACGTTCGCGTGATTTTCCGAACTGCGCGGTTTTAAAGTTAGTTTGAGACCGCGTAACGGTTTGGGCGTAAGGCCCCGCAAGATGTGGAATGTCCTTCCCCCAAAGGTCTTCCCGCCGAGCTTGAACATGAGGCGTTTTTAAAAAGGTGTTTAAACTACCTTTCTGGGCTGGCAAAGCACCGTCAACACTGCTAGTGTTGCAGGTGTCCACAGGCGCCGGTTTCTGCTTACCATCAGGCAGACCGCAAACTGGTTGGCAGCTCTTTTAATAAAAAAACTAATTCCTATCCCAACGAGCTTGGACTGCTGGTGAAGGAAAACATCGTAAGGAAACCATAGCAGGGTCGTGATTGGATAGTCTAATGCCTGGCTGACTAGCTACCACCCACACACACCCTCATGAAAACCTGTCGCCAAGCACATAACAGTGTGATCCGGCAGCATCACTTAAGAGCCAGTTTCCATCTCAGTTTCTAAGCATGTCTACCGTCTTCGACCACAGCGTCACTTGACACCTGGAGCCTCTTAACGTGGGTTCGAAACAACGCAGTTCGGAAAATCACGCGAACGTGAACCTTAACGCGCCGAGATAAGGTTTGCGGTCACGCAACTTTTCGCATCACCTAAACAAAATCGCTTAAAACAGGTAGCCCAAAGTCCTTAGGGAAGCTGGTCAAACGCCTACCCCCGCCATAAAAAAAAAAACGCTTTTAAATCAAAAGTGTCTTTATTTTAGCAAAATTCCTATCAAATACAGTCATTACAAAGTAGAATTGTGAGTAGAGCTAACAAAATATTCGTAATCAGGCACAAGTTTACTTAACGCTAGGAAATACTAAAAATAAGTGAGATGTGTTATAAGTGTGATAAGTGTTCACATGAAAGTGAGCTTTGTCCTGACCTGGTTCACTTGCCACACGTTCAGGTTTTCGTATTCTTCGACGCAAGCGTCCACCTGAAATATACATGTTCATTATAAACCAGTCTAGTGTAAGTGCGTCTATAATGTGAAAGATGCTTTATAGTCCGGTCAGAATAGGTATTCACCCTTGTATAAATTGTCAAGAAGAATTTTTACATGAACGTTAGAACATAGAACCTTATACCATTATAATGAAATTGTGACCCCTATTTTTCGGGCTAACTCGACCGGGCTATTAGTTACAGCTTTAAGAGTGGTTAGCTAGACATCTGATCCACTTTCGGCCACCTACTCACTTGATGGTAAGCAATGACGTGGCCGATAGTGGAGTAGATAAACAAAAAAAGCATACAGTCGAATTGATAGTCTTTTTGAAGTCGGTTAAAAAGTGGCGATTAGGGGGCGTCCATAAATTACGTGAGATGTTTAAGGGGGGGAGGGGGTCGAGTAAAATCTCATCTAATCTTACGTTGGAGAGAGGGGGGGGGTCTCGGCAAATATCACGCAATTTTTTTATGATTAAAAAAATATATATACTATTTTGGTCCATTTAATCCAGATTGTACCGCGCATGATTCTCCATGGACTGAATTAGAGTAGATATACTTTTTTTAATCACAGTAGTTACGATTTAAGTATTCTATTGTAAAAAATTATTACACTTATAATTAAACTTCTCAGCAATATTGATTACTAGTCTCAACTAGTCGTAAATAAAAGTACGAAGCAAATTTTTCTTTTCTTTTTACAATAACAATCCAACGCGTTTACGTAAGAAACCCACATTTTGAAAAATCTCATGTGAGATTGGGGGATGGGGGAGGGGGTTGAATAAAATCTCACGACATCTCACCAGGGAGGGAGGGAGGGACAGAAAATTAACAAAAACACCTCACGTAATTTATGGACACCCCCTTACGCTTTACAATCACAATGCGATTGATTGAAAACCCGCGCACTTTAATAAAAGGTAGCAGTAAAAGGTAAAGAGCCGGCCACAGCTATCTCGCTCACTCGCTGTATTATTAATATTTACAAACAAGATCAAAAACTTTATAGAGACAGCAAAATCTTTTTTGGCAATTTTATTTTTTAAATATTTACAATGTTATTCTCTGTCGTTTTTTTTAATCACAGTTCACATATCAATCACAGTGATATTTATGTTCAAAAATGTTGAAAATGTGTGAAAGAGATAGCTCTGGCCAGAACCGGGCTCTCCGCATGGGGTGTCACTCTGCAGTTTACATACTTTTGGCCGGAACACCTTTCGGGCAGGCGTATGGCAGGGAAATTGACGCCCGGCCCTTGCTCGGCTCGCACGCTAGCCACATCGCGCGTAATCAAGCATCTTTGTGTAATTAGCAGTTCTGTGATTTTTGCATCAAACAATGACCTTCAATATCTATTTAAGTATGTATTTAAAAACTATATATGTATGTATATCTGTCTCTGGCGGCCATATCACAAGCTTTGCTTAGTTTGGGGTCAGATGACCGTGTGTGCAAAAATGTCCCGAATATTTATTTATTTTATTTATTCTAAACGATCTTATAATCCGTATAAGATACTGTTGTGCTTACGGGTACGGGTCTTTTAAGACCATTAATTACGGTTACACGTGCCGCGCCAGGAGAGAGCTACGATAGAAAGAGAGCGCGGGTCTCTAGGTGAATATAGGAAGCGGTATCGAGCGCTGAACGAGTTGAATTGCAACTTTATTGCCTCGTAGATAGAGTCCTTATTTATTTAAATTGCTTTGCAGAGTGAACTTTCTGCGCCTTGGTGCTGGCCTTCTGTGCTCTGAGTAGGTTAGATTGTTTATTTTTTTTATCGCGTGTAAGGCCGCGTTAGACCACCAACTCGCCTGCTGCTAGGCGACGATGTGGTTCAAGATGGAGCATGTAGACTTAGAAGAAATGTAGTAGTAATTTGGTTGCGTACCTGATCGGGCTTGAATCCTTTGTCGACACAGCGCTCAATCACGTCCGCTAACTTGACAGTCTTGTTAGACCCAGCCAGGTCGCGTATCACGGCGAAGATGCGGTCCGTAGAACTTATACCCCTGCAATAAACAATCTTTGGAATAAGTAGGGCTCAAGTAGAGCTGGGCAGGACATATCACAAGACAAGACACAGAAAGGTAGCTTTAAGGCATCTACTGCGCCTAAAATCTAACCAAACAAAAAATATCGCATACCATCTCGCTCATGCGCGTGGTGCGAATAAGTAAATGGAACGAGATGGCATACGATCGCAATCAAAATCCAAATAACGAATGCATTTTCATAGTAAGCCCGATGTTTGATAAACATGTTTTGTTATATTTTGGGCGCAGGAGACGCGGCTTAAGGTGAACAAAAACTAGTAGACACTAGCTTTTTAAAAGAAGTACTCAGAGTTTGGGGTAAGACTTCGAAGAGATGAGCGGAGAAACAGTTATAAAAGTGTATTAAAATAAGGTCCGTGTACGGCCGAAAAAGTATCAGTGTTGAGCCCTGCTTTTACATCCAAGCTAACGAGTGTGAAAGTGACACGGTCAGTGAAAAAGAAGCTATTCATAGCGCACAGTAAGGGGGCGTCTATTAATTACGATGGGGAAGAAAGGTTCTGGAGTGGAGACCACGAACCGGAAGACGCAGCGTAGGCCTCACACTAGATGGACCGACGACATTGTGAGAGTCGCGGGCATCCAGTGGTTGCAAAAGGTGGGCTGTCGTTCAGTGTGGAGGTTAAAGGGGGAGGCCTATGTTCAGCAGTGGACGTCTTCCGGCTGATGATGATGATGATTAATTACGTGGGGCGTTTAGGGAGGGTGGGGGTCGACCCGAATTTCATCCTATCTCACGTGGGGAGGGGAGGTCTCGGAACATTTCACATAAAAAAACATCCGCAAGAACAGTGTAACATTGCCAGAAAACTGGGTTAAATTAAGTAAATCATCTGTAATGTGTCTAATTTTTGATAGAATATTTCAAAAAATATTATCTGGACGTAATATTCATTGTGACAGAAGCAGCCCCTGGTAGAAGCGCTTTTAGCATGGCCCTACTCATACATCATACTCACATATATAAAAAAACACGCATTTTGAAAAATCCTACGTGAGATTTCGGGAGGGGTGGGTCGAAAACTCGCCAAAATTGCCTAACGTCATTAATGTACGCCCCGTTAAACGGTAAATAAAAGCCTGCACTCAAATAGTACATATCGATATCCTGAAGTCGGTTAAAAAAGTACAGTTGATTGATAGACTGAGATAATGATGACAACTATTCGATAATCAAACAGTACAAATATGGCGTTACCTCTGAACATTGTCGTCGACGTGTTGCAGCGACTGCTTCGACATCTCCACGAGACGGATGGCTTCCGAGACGTCTTCTTTCTCGACCACATCCGATAACCTTCAACAAGGAACAACTCTTACATTTCGACAATTATTTGGTGAAAAGAAAAGACAATTTATAGCAAATCGCAAACCCAGTTTGACTTCACACTTTAAGGCCCGTATTCCAAAACGACGCTCAGTCAAGATTCTCTACTTAAAACTAGTTTTAAGTAGAGATTTTATTCTAGAACTAAACTTGAGTCAAGATTCTACGATCGTAGTTCACCTGTATTCTAAAACGTCACTCAGTTGCCAATCTGTACTCAAGTTGACATATGATCTGCGATCACGCAAGTGACGTCTGTATCACGCTTGAGCAGAGATTTCTGTGTAGTGTACTTGGTTTGGTTGTTATTAAACTTGTTATTATTTACTTTGCACCATGGATATTTCTGAAGATATCGAATATTATGATCAAATTTTCCCAGTGAATAGACAGATCACTGTTAGCATTCCAATGCGACACTTGAGAGATGCTGAAGATCAATGGATGCAAATAATTTTAAAATGCGCTATTGCAGGAACATCTGATGGGTTTGCAGTTAGAGCTTCCATTATTAGCAGTTTTGATTGACTGAAGCATGGTCTCCTATACAACTTTAACAAATTGGTTAAAAAACTGTCTGTATTAATTAACTCATTTGTTAATCATATAGCTTTTAAATGAATATAAAAATTAAACAAAACTACTAAATAATAAGGTCAGTCTTTTATTTATAATAATTTTAATTACGAGGAATAGTAATATAATAATACTAATATTTTTTTAATAGAAATTTTTCTTTTCAAACTGAAGGGGATATCCTAAAAATATCCAAATATAGGCAGGATAAGATACTACTATTTCGTAGCACAGTTACTTCCTTGATTTACTTGAATTGAATTAAATTTCCAAAGAAAATAGCGAAAAAATAAACAAGACTAATGTGACATTTCACAATACATTGACATTGTTGACGTTCCGTATTACATAATTTTTCTTGAAATTATTTGACGAAAAATGCTTTGAGTAGATTCTACGGTTTTAAGCATAAAAATGTATAAAACCTTTATGATATAGTGTAGATCATTACCTAAATAGTTAAATACTTAATAATTTCAAACTACATTACTGTTTATTTAATTAAATAAATTATTGTAACATTTTTAATTATGCGAAAGTGCCAATTCAAGTGGCAATTCTAACATAATATTAATATCTTTCTTTTCATCTCCATGCGCAAAAATTGTTTCAATATGCGAAAACTGCTAAATGGTGTTTAATTATTCAATGTATCAGTAATCTAATTATTTATCACTGTATGTTTTCCAAATAAAAAAGGCAAAGCTAGCAAAGTTTATACTTTTCTTACAGGAGTTCGTTCGAGGTTTTCGGTCATTATAACATTTTTCAAATACAAATTTAACAAATAAAGTTTTGAAGTAAGACTTAGAATACGTCTTGAGTCCTGCAGGTGGGGTACTCAACTCGAGCGGTCATTACACTTGGTGAGGGTCTGATAATGGAGCCGGAAGGTGGATAGTGGAACTCTTGGTATGGGACTGGCTAAAACAACACAAATGAGTCTTTTATCCACCTGGCTCCATCATCAGATTACTTTAATGCAATAACGATATAACCACTTGACTGCTCATCTTTTACCCCGCCGTAAGCCAAAGTTACACATTTTGAGGTCTAGAGACAATCCAAATGCTCGAGCCAGTACCGGTTGGCATGCTGCTTGGTTAGTGTCAGTTACCTGAGCCTGGCGAGCGCTGTGGAGAGGCGCAGTATGGCGAGCAGGTTGCGCGCTGACGTGAAGGTAACGTCCTGTGCGTTGCGCGCCTCGCGGCGAAGCTCCACGTATGCAGCTGAAGTAGGAAAGGGATTCAATTAGTATCACTCATGTAAGCTGTTTGTTGAATACGCTGATCATAGACGATGTAGCTAGTTGTATGTAGAATAGTGATGCGACTCACAGACGATGTAGTATAGTGATGTGACTCACAGACGATGTAGTATAGTGATGCGACTCACAGACGATGTAGTATAGTGATGTGGCTCACAGACGATGTAGTTAGTTGTATGTAGTATAGTGATATGACTCACAGACGAAGAAGTATAGTGATGTGACTCACAGACGATGTAGTATAGTGATGTGACTCACAGACGATGTAGTATAGTGATGCGACTCACAGACGATGTAGTATAGTGATGTGGCTCACAGACGATGTAGTTAGTTGTATGTAGTATAGTGATGCGACTCACAGACGATGTAGTATAGTGATGTGACTCACAGACGATGTAGTATAGTGATGTGACTCACAGACGATGTAGTATAGTGATGCGACTCACAGACGATGTAGTATAGTGACGTGGCTCACAGACGATGTAGTTAGTTGTATGTAGTATAGTGATGCGACTCACAGACGATGTAGTTACTTGTATGTAGTATAGTGATATGACTCACAGACGAAGAAGTTAGTTGTATGTAGTATAGCTTTGTTTTTGTAATGTTAGTGTTAGCTTGTATTTTGTTTAGTTAATAAAGGCACTTGCCCTTTACAATATAGTATAGTGATGCAACTCGCAGGTGATAAAGTTAGTTGTATGTAGTATAGTCTAACTGTTCTAGTAGTGTTAGTGTTAGCTTGTATTTTGTTTAGTTAATACAAGTTAATAAAGCAAGCTGTGTTAATAGTTACACTTGCCCTTTACAATGTAGTATAGAGATGCGACTCACAGACGATGAAGTTAGTTGTATGTAGTATAGTGATGTGACTCACAGATGTAGTTAGTTGTATGTAGTATAGTGATGTTACTCACAGACGATGTAGTTAGAGAGGTGCTGCGGCACGGCGGGCTGCTTGCGCTTGGTGAGCGCCACGTAGCGCCGCACTAGTCGCATAGACAGCGCGCGAACCGAGCTCGGCGGCTGAGTCGAATGTTGGTGGACGTAGGCTATGTGCTTGGCCAGCTCTAGATCTTTATCACTGCGGGAGAACATGCAGAACTAGAATACGAGCCGTGAAACATTCTCGATTCTTTTTATGAGCAAAATAATGGGACGTCTTGCCTTCTGTTTCCGCAGAATTACAAACTTGGAGTGTTCAAGTCTAGGGTTTTTTTACTACTAGGCAAACGTGCTCCATCTTCGACTGCAACGTCGCTTCCCATCAGAAGAAATCACTTGTCTGATGAAGACTAGTCTGATGTAAAAATTAATTTCAATATTAGTAAAAAAAAAAACGGAAACTAATTGTCTAATTTTATGAAACTTTGTATGCACATTTATAATAGCAATATTTATATGTTTTTTTCTTTCTATATAACTCTTTTTATTTATATTTTTCGAAATAGGTAATAATGCTAGGCATTCATGTTGCATTCCTATTGCAAATTTAAATAAACTTAGACCGTTCATTACAAACTGACGAAAAAGAACTAGTACGAGTACTAAAAGATTTCACAGGTAAGTTAGTATGAAAATTATCCAAACTACAAAGTTCGGCGCGCCGTCAACAGATTTTGAGTTCTAATTTACACCAACTGAGAGCCTAGTGAGAGTTTTTCCAGTTGCGTTTACCTACTCGACTGCGTTAACGTAAACGACGGTTTGTATTAAATAGGAGCAGTTTTATCTATATGGCGAGAGATGGTGCTGTATTTCATACAAATCGTAGTTAACGCAAACGACGATCGAGTAAGTAAATGCAACTGGAAAAACTCGCACTAGGCCCTATGGAAGTGAGGAGTACTCACCGATTCGGTTTATCCTGCATGAGCCACAGCAGGTCGAACCGAGACAGCAGCGCCGCAGGGAGCTGTATGTTCTGTTCGATGGTGCGCTTCGGGTTGTAGCGCCCGTACGCGGGGTTGGCGGCAGCCAGGATCGAGACGCGCGCATTCAGGCACGTCATTATACCCGCCTGAGCAACGGGGGTACCACGTTAGTGTTCATACAAGAGAAGGAAAGATCATCATCATCATTTCAGCCGTAGGACGTTCACTGCTGGACATAGGCCTCTCACATCGATATCCAAAAGGGCCGGTTGGAAGCGGCCTATAAAAATCACTATTACATAATGCTTATTTTCTAAGTTTTATTTAATATCTCTTAAAAAACCTTTTTATTTATTTATTTAATAATAGGATTGTGTTTGACCGCCAACTCGTCTGATGTAAAGCGATGATGCGGTCTACGGTGGAGCACGCTTGCCTAGAAGAGACCGATTCACTTGTGATTTGAAGACACCCAGATTGTAACTATTGTAACCTGAACATAAATAGAGTCCATCAACGCATACTAAATTAAACTTTGTTCATAAATAAGTATTTTATGCTGACAGCTGCACCCACAGAAGAGAAAAAATTTTCGTTTAAAATAGAACGGCTGTCAAGGCATTTTTGCAAGAAATCCGTTGTAGCCAGTTGCACACATGTAAACGAAACGTCATAATATAACTACATAGGAAGGAATGCAATAATTCGTCAAGATTATTATTAATCCAAAAGGTTATGAACGCCATTTTATTAAAGTTTAAAACTGACCTTCTCGTGGTGCAATACGGTTCAGTTCCCTGTGCATTTTGCGCAATTATTTCGGTAAATGCTGCTATTCCAAAAAAACTGCACGATTCTTGTGCAGTTCAAAAAACTAGTACGAGTTCAACAGTCCTTAACGTAAATTTATCTACGACATAGTTAAAATAGTTCCAAATTAAACTGCACGATAAGCACGAGGGTTAAAATAATTTAGCTAAGAGTTTTTCATCGATTTTGCTTTTTTTATTTAACAAAACTAGTGTATTAACGCATGTGCTTGTGTAATAATATTGAATTATTATCCGTTAAATAAGATTAAGGCAAATTCGTAGGTTTGCGTGAGTGTAGGCAAACAATGGGAAGTTACAAATGTGATTTTTTTGTTTTGCCCCAAAACTCCATAGAAACTTGATTATAAAGTTTCCATGACCTTACTAGGCCATGATTTGACCATGATATTGACGTAGGCTATGTTTAGAGTTCGTTTTATGTGACTTTAAATGGGTAGAAAAATAAATATATTACTTGATACGGTTAAATGCTATTTTCGTGAGGAGCCATTAAAAAAAAAACCTCATCCTAAAATTTAGAATGTGGTATCACAGCTAGTGATGGGAAAGTTTTGTGTGCAGTTTTAATTTTATCGATAATCTTAATAGGCATGATGACTAATATTTTTTTTATTACCTCATAAAAAAGCTGATCATAAATAGAGCACATCAACGAAAACAAAATAAAAATTAGTTAAAAAATAAATGAGATATAAACATTTTAATTTCGTGCTAGACAGAGAGCGCACTATACTGAGCCGTGACGTCACACCCCAGGAGCACTATACAAATGCTGTACTAACACACGCTTTGCGAGAAATGAATAGAGCATCCCCTCTCTATCCCCACCTAAAACTTTAAACACTCATATCTCAGAGATTTATCAGCCAATTTCATTTATTTTATCAGTACCTATGTGTAATGTATTTAGTTATATTCATCGCTAAGCCGGTTAATTGTAACAAATTAAACATTAGGACACATGCCTATTATATACTTTAGCATATTAGATGGTAGGAATTCCACTAGTCGTTTAAAAAAATTAGCAAGATTGACTTGCTTAGTTCGTATGAACAGAGATTAGCCACTGACTCGCATTTGATAATTATTTATTATTTTTTGTTATACTTTAGTTAGAGTGTGTCTGTGTACTATATTCATGCCAATTATTACGCTTGTACGTATTATCGTTACACTACATTACATATACATTATATCTAATACAAAAATACGTTAAAATACGTTTGCTGTATACTCTTTCGTTTTAACTTTTTGACTTTTTAGGGTTTCGTAGCCAAAGGGTAAAAACGGAACCCTATTACTAAGCCTACGAGTCTAAGTCTACTAACTTACTAAGTCTGTCCGTCTGTCTATACCATTAAATATTATGGAATCGTGGGTGTGACTTATTTAAAAACGTGGAGTTTTAGTACAGTTGTATGATTATTAACGACTTATTTACCGTGATTATGTTGTGGATATGGAGTTCCTAATGTTTCGGCACAGGAAATGACTCAAAAACGCTATAAATAATGTGTAAATATTCCGTAATCATACAACTAAATAGTGAACCACCGGGATATTTTAAAAAGTGGAGTTTAAAGTTTCGGTATCGCAATTGAAGCTGGCTAGGTTTTTTATTGAATAAAATTATCAATAATGAATATCAAAGTTAGTTGATTGAATCAGGCGTCACTTTACGGAAGTCTCAAATGTGCATCACAAATATCTATAAAGAAAAATAATTTATAACTTTATAACTTCCTTTAGTTTGCGTTTTCTTGGGAGTCGAAGAATTTGAACAGGCAGGTGAAGCTATTTTAAGCCTCTTTGGAGATTCAAAGAGTAGTATGAAGACGTTGGTGTTGGTGATATGATTTAATTTTTAACCACTGAATGTAAATAAATAATTTATTTTTGTGATATTGCTAATGGCTTCAAGTATCTTTTATTTGTCGTGATAAATATATGTCCAAAATTTTTTTTCAACAAATTGTGTTTGTATAGTAGGAATCCATTCACGTCTTCCTGTTGCATCAATTCATTTTTGCCTAGTAGACGGATTGCCTGGAAAACTGTAATAAATTCAATGTCTATTTATACAATAGAAAATTACGGGAAATGTAATAGTGCTAATAGACGAGACGGACTTGGTCCATACGTCTGTTAGTACTATAAGAAAAATCTAAATGTATCGATATCGATAAAATAATGGTAACCACTATTATTGTCAACGCCTTGTCAACAGCTTTGTAATTAAAACGCGGTGAAATAATAAAATTATAAACAATTTAGACATACCAGTGATAGGATATGCTTCCTTTTTTTTAAATAAAATCTTTGCTAGCTAGGCGACACGTAATTACAGCGCAAGATGGCATTGTGGAATAAATTCGATGGAGCAGCTACGCGTTCAAAATCAGTTAGCAATTGTGATACGGAGTTCAACGCGTTGACGTAAATAAGAATGTTCACTCGTATGCCTGGTAACAGATGTTCCTTCTCTTTTCCGTTCTATCTACTTCTCTTTTCTGTGGCTGCACCGCCCTGCACCGCTCCGACAACACTGGTGGTTGCGGCGCGAAACTGGCACTCTAGGCTTGTGCATCGTATATGGAGAGCGGTCCACACGCCCATTACCTCAGCCCATTACTTAATTTTTATTTTTATATTTGTCGTTGTTTAATTTTTAGTTCGTAATTAATTGATATGGATGGAAATCTGGAATAAGCTATGTATTTTCATTTCATTTCATTAAAGAGATTAATACCACAGGATTAATACCACAGAACTATATTTAGATCTGTGATTAATACCAACAAGCCACGAACAAGTGATAAACCGACCAAGTTTGAATGGCTACAAAAAAGCGGCCGCGCTGTATAAAGTCTGTTCTTCCAAAACTGATAGTGCCGCATGACAGTCTGAAACCATTATTGGTCTGTGCTTATCTGTTTTGCTAAAAATTTATTCGTGTGCCGTGTTTATCTGTGTTCCTTGCATAAATTGGTTAGTGGTCTCAATTAAATTGTTTGTAAACTTTCGGCAGCTACTGTATTGAAACTACGAATACAACTCCATAGAGAGCACTAATTCTTCTGTGAGCATACAGTAAGTACCAAAGTTGTCACAATACAATGTTGTACAACCACTTGTATATCTAGTGTTTACAAAATTTATGTTTTTCTGTATTTATCTGCCGAAACCTAAACAGACAGAGCGGATACTTATCTTCAGAGTTCCCTAAAATATGGAACTGAAATTTCAAGCTTCCTTTAGCAATGTTGGGCAAATGGGTCATGAAAACACAAAACGCAATTAAGAAACAGAATGTTTTACGCAGTTACTGTATCTCATCTCATCTCATCTCATCGTCAAGTATAGATGCTGTAATGACTGTTTGTAAATGTTTTAAAAAAACGGTGAGATATTTCGCATTTATTATATTTTGTAAAGTAAGTTTTAGTAAAAAATTTGATCAGGTTTGGGAAATGACAAATAAACCGGCAAAGATGATAGCGTCCCCTTGGGTTTCTTTAGTATTCGACATAATAAAAGAAACAATAAAATGATTTTTTATAGAAAGTTTTTACAATTCCAGTTAACTAAATATGGTGCGGTACCTGCTACAGCAACCTGAGAAACTTAAAAGTTTGGCGATAAAGAAACTCGGGCATTACATCGCATTACAAGCTGAAGACTTAGTGGCACCAATAACAGAGCTACGCCAACGCGACGCTACCAAGGCTGAAGCTTTGCTCTCTCGGCAAATAGAACTCATTCGAACCCGTCTAGCTTCCAATGTACCCAGGATTTTACACGATAAGTTACTACAGGAAACAATACGAGCGTTAACGGACACTGATAGATCGTCAAGATGTACGGAAAATGTGTACCTTAGAGACAGTCAAACATATGTATACGGGCGGATGGTAGAAACCTTATTTACTAAAAACTTAACGTTTATATCGCTCAGTTATAATGATATGTATGTACCGTCTTTATGTTCCAAATCGTACATGCTAACTAGTCTTACCGAGTTTCATTTATTCATGACGACAATCAAGGAGAGCGAAGCTATTCAACTGCTTAAAGAATTACATAATCTTAAAAAATTATCTTTGAAGTACTGCTCATATACAGAAAATATTCTAAGATGTATTGCAGAGAACTGTACATTTATCGAGAAGCTTAACTTACACCACACATGTATAAACGATAATAGCATAGGTATATTGACCCAGTTATGTAATTTGAGAAGTGTTGATCTGCAAGAAACAGGAGTAACCCAGGAGGGCATCGAGATACTTCTAATGTCATGTCCTAACATCGAATATATTGGTACACGTTTAATAGCACATGCTTTGGAACACATTGCGTCTTTTAAAGAAAATGCTGGGAGACAGTTTAAACTAAAATCATTCGAAAATGATCTTGATACAACATTGGAACAACTTGAATTACTTGTACAAATGTGTCCACTTATCCAAAATATAACTTTTGACCATCTGCCGCCAATTGGGGCACATTGCTTTGGCAGAGAACCGGCTCACTATAGATATAACCTAATGATTCTTAAAGATTTAAAGGATTTACGTCGACTAACGTTAAAGAATTATGATTTTTATCGAGACCAAATAAAAGAAGTATTAGAAGCAAAGGGACATAATTTAGTAGAATTGGTTCTGGAAGCTCACGAGATCGATTTAAAGGCTTTGAAGTGTATAATTCGAACTTGCCCCAATTTGGAAAGTTTATCAATAGGTATTATGTTTCATTATGAAGAACGAAATATTTTCTCAGTTTTGCAAAGTTTATTTAAACGTGCATGTACTTTTGTTGCAGGCTTGTTTTATGTCGAAAGCAAAACAAAACAAATAGAAAACCAGCATTTCAAAAATGTGAAAAGTTTGTCTTTAAGCATGACGCCGTGGAGTGAGGCACACAAGTACTATTTAATTTTTTTGCTCTCAAGTTGTCCGAAAGTTGAATTCATTAGTACCGGTGTTTTCGATTCGCTCACGGATGGCATTATGTTAAAAGTATTGGATAAAAATCCATTGACTTGTTTGAAAGAATTGAAAATGTGGGAAAGTCAGTTATCGATGGTGTTCACGGACCGGATTGTTCAGAACTGTATAAATCCTCCAGTAGTTGTGCTTTACGTGTAGACTCGATTCAAGCATTTATTTTCTACGACGACTGCAAAAATTTTAAGTTTAAAAAGATGTGCGTTATTTTGCATTAACATTTTTTTTTTTTTATAAAATAAAATTTCTTTTAGAATTAAATATGCGAAATTCCATCTACGTAACAATTTGAAAAAGTTTCAAATTTATGAAAAAAAAAACGATTTTATTTTTCCTGTAAACTGTGCCTCATTGAATATACCAGCTTAAACTTATTTAGATTTTTCGATATTTCTTGTGAACTTTGGAGATAATGGTATGTATTATTTTTCAGTGTTTTGGAAATTCTATCATTCTAATGGAATTGCATTACTACAGGAAACGTAAAATTTTCAATAAAAAATTTGCCTGTGTTAATCCAAGGTATACGGTATCCATACCAAATTTAATCTGAATCCGTTCAGACTTTAGAGAGGACAAACATACATACACAAATTTTCCCTTAAAAATGTAGTGTGATTATCAATAATAGAAATTTACCTACCGAGGGGCGGCTTCAAACAAATAAATATGCCTCAATAATATGCCTTTGCCATGTGAACCATAGAGTTTAAATATTGCCTATTATTTATTACATTATCAGCCTATCAAGTTCCTTCTACTGGAACACAGGCATTCTCTCAGAGAGAGAGAGAGAGTAGACGGGCCCTAATCCACCATGCCGGCCCAGTGCATGTTGGTGAATGTCATGTCATGTCTTTAAACTTTTGAGGTTATGGACATATCGGTTTCCTCATGTTTACGATTACGATTGAATTCAGTTTCGATGGCATTTGATGCTGCTCATAATATATTTAAGTACTAAATAAGTTATTTGTGCAGGGCTGAGTACAATACAATAATTGAGTACTATCAAACTAATCTCAAGATGGAGCCAGGAGTAGAACTCTTGGCTCCCCCCCCCCCCTCACCCTTGTGATATTTCGTGATTTTCGTGTAAACCCCCTCCCCCCCTTTCAAGCCTCACGTGATTAATGGACGGTCCCTGAGTTGGTGGCCAAAGAAAACCTATTCTATATATATTTTTTTTTTTATACCTTAGCGATGCTGATGGTCTGTTGCTCCATAACCTCGTGTATGGCGGTGCGGTCGTTGTCTGCCATCTTGTCAAACTCGTCGATGCAGCACACGCCCTGGTCGGCCAGCACCAGCGCGCCGCCTTCAAGCATCATCTCTCCCGTGAACGGGTCCTGAGGAACAATAATTATTTTTTATGATGTTTAACCACAGCTCACTACTATAAGCAAATAAGTTACAGTCCGCGAGGCCTAAGCTGAGATTTGCATTTGTGTGAGTGATCACCTATCACAAACGCGAGGGAGGCACCGCGCCTCAGGCCGGTTATCACACCTACACTATCTATGTACACTCACACAAATGCAAAGCTCAGCTTACGCCTCGCGGACTGTACATCTATATTAAACAAAAATGTTTATCATCATCATCTTTATTGGCCTATCATGCTCCTACTGCTGGGGGACAGGCTTTCTCTCAGAGAGATGATAGGCCCTAATTCACCATGCTGGCCCAATGCATGTTGGTGAATGATACCGGTTTCCTCACGATGTTTTCCTTCGCCATTTTTGAGCGATGGTATCGAAACTGCACATAATTTATTTAGGTCCCAAATAAGTCATTGGTGCAGGGCCGTGGATCGAACCGGGTGCCGTCAAATTGTAAAGCGCACATGCTACCAGCGCTCGGCTACCAACAAAAATGTTACCATTGGTAAACTATACTTTATACTACTAAACTTTACTAAAGTTACTAAACAAACAAAACTAAAATATATACATATCCAAGAATTTTAAACTAAAAAGTAAATATTATAACATCTGAAGTAGACTAAAATAATTTTCACAATTAATGTTAGTTTCCTAGGGAATAGAGGGGAATTTTTGGAGGTTGTAAATAAGACCCTTAAGACCTCAGCCCCAGTGCTTCTGGCCGTGAGTCAGTCTATGTCGTCTTATGACTCGGAAAACTTTAGCAGTAAGAGCACGTTATAACTCCATTTTTGATCTGTCGACCTCGTGACACCTCGGTCATCGCGCGACTGTGCCGTATGACAGAAACCGACGACCAATAACTTCAGCCACCAATCGAGATTTGGTCATTCCTGGGTCTCCAGACTGATATTTATTTATATAAAATGCGGCACACTAACTTAGAAGGAACAGTAATCACAATAATCTCACCTTCATAACAGCAGCAGTAAGACCGACTCCAGATGACCCGCGGCCCGTGGTGTACTGGCTTCTCGGCGCGAGTCGGACGATATAGTGGAGCAGTTGAGACTTGGCCACGCCGGGGTCGCCCATCAGGCAGATATTGATGTTGCCTCGGATCTTCATGCCATTTGGACGCCTAAGAAATGTAATCATTAGCATTAAGAGAAATGTCCCGTTTATTTATTTTTTTATTTAGTTGACGGTAACGAGAGCAATGCTGTGCAGCGTTTTAATTAAAGTGCTTCGGTCTTGTGAATTTGATCTCCAAACTATACTCGAGCTCAATCAGGTGTGACGTCATCGGCGTCCTCACGGGGTATAGTTTGTAAGCTAGCCAAAAAGTGAGTTTTAACTTGTCGTTTAGACTTTGAAGCTCTTTTATGTGATGCTTAGAACCGACACATTATTTATAGAGAACTGATGGACTGGCGTTAGAAAAAATCTTAAATGCAAATATCTATGTATATATACGCCTGTAGCCTAGAGAAACAATTGGCACTGTAGGAGAGTGGATACATTTGAGTGCCAAAAAAAATTTGATGCTTCACATAGAATTTTCTTGGGTGAAACTTCAGGCCGTTTATTTATTATCTACATACTTATCAACCCCTCCAACGAGCAGCAACAGCAACGCTTTCTTCACATCCTCGTGCCCGTATATTTCTGGCGCGAGACTGCGCGCCATCCTCGAGTAGAGATCCTCGTCTGCCAGCTCCGCAAGCTCTTCCTCAGTCAGGGCCTCGGCCAGCTCGCTCTCATCGCTTTGGTTCAGGCAGTGTACACTCTATTCGAAAAACCAGTGCATAAATAATAAATTTCTTGTTAAAAAAACCTTTAAAAAATATACATCTTGAATACTATACACACCTATTTGTATAAACTTAAGCTAAAAGTAGAAAATTACAGTTAATACACTCAAGGAACCACAAAACTTTATTATTTGATTATCTTGACTCTTTTATTGACCACAATTGGTAATTTATTGATGTATATTGATGATTTGTATTATTTACTATAGACAGTATGATGTATGATTAGTATTATTATTGATAAATTGTTATTGCAATTAGCTAATTACACCATGACATGTAACTTGTGTTACGAATAAAGAGATATGAGATATGATATGACAAAACGTCATATTAATATGTGTATAGTTAAATTTTTGGTATTTGATGATTTTTTCAAAAAGCGCTGAATCAATTCTGATAAAATGTATATGGGACCACCTCTGAAATATGACCTACTAAACAATAAAATTATAAATATATTATGACTGATTCAGGCAGATTGCCTGTGTCACGGACACCAGGGTTGGTATGAAACACACACGCAGTGACTACATACAACTTTTAAACCTTTGCAATTTAAACTGTGATTAAGTCCCGTTATTATACATAAAGATAAATCCCCCTCTGATAATAAATGATAAGTGTTCCCTCAGATAAATGTTCCCTCAGACTTTTAGTGGCCCACATAAGTATGTGTGTGTGGGGGTAATACTCACATGTGCCTCCAAGTATGTATCGGAAAGCAGCCCCTGCAAAATCTGGCGGAAGCCAGCGCTAACGAGCGGCAGGAAGACTCCGGTAACGGCTACGTGGTCGCCAGGCTGCGCGCGCCGCGTTGTTTCGCCGCGGCAGTATATTGACAACTGCCGCGGGATGTGACCTACTGGGACCTGGTCCGACTGCGGATAGAACAAGCTATGAGGTCATATTATGGCACAGTAATTACCTTGTCACCATTGGTGGCAGAAGACCAGCATTAATAGAGGAAAATGAAGTAGCAGTAAGACATGTATGGGGTGACAATTGTGATGCAATAAGAAGGCCACACGATGAGCAGCAGCTGAGATTAAGGGGTAATGTTAAGGAGTAAGGGACCAGGAACAATCTAAATGCAAAACAGCTCACATGCTCTTGTATCTTCAGTTCTTGAAACTTCTGGAAGCGTGACCCTCTGGTTTGCAGATGTAGCTGTCCTGCAGTCTTGTTGACTCGGCACTCGTCAGCGGTACAGGCGGGGGGCGGAGTGAACTGCAGGCCGCGGACGGGCTGGTAGGTCTCCGCTCCACAAGCACTGCACGAGTAAGTAGCAACTACGAGAAGAGGCTTGACCTCGGTGCAGCGTGTTACTATGCCTGTCAAGGAGATTGTTGTCTCTATCACATTATACTAGTATTATAAAATGCACAAACTTAATTTTCTACCTGACTGTAGATTTGAAAATTAGTATCCAAAAAAAAGGAAAATTTGTGTAGTGTACTGAAAAGATCTCGATGGTATAAAGCAAGACTGGCCTGGCCGTGGATAAATCATAATAATTTCCATTGCCAAGTACCGAATTCATGGAAGCTTGCAATCATGCAACCTATGCCCATAAAAAGTAGGTTGTGGCGAAGCTGCCTGGTGTTCTTTCCACATTCTGTCAGTAGTCAGAGCAAAGGAAACTACTCATGCCAAGAAATAACTGAAGACTACCGATTATCTGCGCAAATTGAGATTCCATTACCCTTAAACCGGACAATCTCTAGAATAATTGTCTAACTGACTTTAGACAAGACATTGGCAAAATTGCAGAAATACCGCAGAAGCCACAAAGAATTTTTTTTATTTAATTACTCTTACCTCGAACAGTGACCAGCTTTCCAATGTGCACAGCTTTTACTTCCCGAATAGGAATGGATTTAGACGTTGATAAATCTTTGAAATATACTTCACTGCAAAAAGGTAACATCAGTCAATACAAAGCAATTATTATAAACTTTATAACTATTACAAGCACCATGTCTTGATTGACAAACTATAATGCAAACTTACTAGTTTATAATTTTTTTATCAGATGCATTGCAGTTTGCTTTCGGTCAGCATGATTAATTCCCTCCTAAACATTTTAAAAAAGCAAATGTTTCACAGTTTACATTCTAAAATCAGTAACTATGATTCTACTTCTTTTTTTTTAATCGCAAATAAGTACGTGTTTGACCACCAACTCTCCTGTTGGTAAGTGACGATGTGGTCGAAGATGAAGCATGCAAGACTTAGAAGAAACCTATTTACTCTGGCCTAGAAAAAACCCAGATTATATTTATTTATTTTATTTATTTGACGATAGGCGTGCAGCATATTATGCTGATGTGCCTATATCACACAGTGTCAAAATCTAGTATTTATCTGTTAAGCTTATGTTCTTCATTCTTATCCATCTGTCTTATATCTCTCAGGAAACAAGGTAGCCGGCAGGTTGTTCCAATCCTTGGCCGCAAAGATTAGAAACGTAGAATCGAAACATTTAATACAGCATAATTTTCATTGTTTGACACTAGGCTGTGGAATGTGCTGCCCAAGTGGGTGAACAAAGATAGATCAAGCCTTATGTGTTCTTAAGTTGCAACTGAATCGGTTTCTTCTAGGTGAGTGTGCTCCATCATAGACCATATCGTCGCTCAACACCAAGCGAGATGGGGATCAAACACAGGCCTATTTATGAATTAAAAAATATAATCATCACAAATATAATTGACTCACAATTTCCTAATGAGCTCTGGTGGGTATCTGTTTCTTGGGTCCCTCATTTCCCCAGGAATCCTATGGTTTCTAGCCTCCAGCATGATTCTGTGCTCTATATATACATCCAAGGCATCTTTAGCTGCAACCTGTAAATTGAAATACCACTTTTTTCCGGCAGACTGAGACGTACCAAGTTAACATTTCTAAATGGTTAATTCTTGAAGTAACTGTTAATACTAGTAATTATACGGTTATACTAGTAATTAGCCGAAGCGCCGAGAGACCGCTCATTCGGCTCCTTCAGTCCACTGTGAGCTGTCACCGTCATCCTTTCTGAAAATGGTTCGTCGAACGACCAAATACATTCCGTTGTAGTGAACGAATCAATCACACAGAACAGATGGCCGATGGGGCCAAAAGGTTCTGGAATGGAGACCACGGACTGGTAAGCGCAGCGTAGGACGTCCACCCACAAGATGGACAGACGACCTAAAAGAAACCGCAGTGAAACGCTGGATGCAGGCCGCTTCCAACCGGCCCTTTTGGAGATCGATGGGGGAGGCCTATGTCCAGCAGTGGACGTCCTATGGCTGAAATGATGATGATGAATGAATCAATAGTGCGAAGCTCGCAACCTTTTCTATTTGATTAGTTCATTCGCAAATGACACATTGCTAGTGCTAGTTTCTAAGTTAATATACATTAAAATGTACTAGGAACTTTTATCCTACTTGTCAAGCTCAAGTGATGTAGTAGTGTAGGATTTATTGTACTTTTGTACACACAAAATATCAATTTATTCATACCTTAACAAATATGTGCTATGCATGTTCTTTTAGTATTTTTTTAAATTACACTGGATTTTAGGGTCTTTTCTTACCTCTCTATGTTTATAATCTGGTAGCATTTCATAGACCACATCTGAAACCATATTGGTGTAGCGGCGTGTGTTCTGTCGCACCGCCTCTGCTAACTCATCGTTCACTTCATGTAGATCATCCAACTCCACTATGAAGGCTTGCTGAAAGTTGATTGTTGTGGCTTGTACAGTTGACCAAAACATAACCTACAAGACCACCTAGTAAATTTATTATTCATATTACCTGTTCTCTGTGAGCCACTTTTGTAAGCTGTTCAGCATATTTGAAGTTTTTGATTCCCTCATCGTCAGTCTGGCAAAAGTCCACAAAGAAGTTTTTGAAGGACTCTGAAAAACAATAGCAATCATCAATCAAATTACCTACTAATGATCACAGAATTCTCATTTTTATATTCATACCTTTATCAGTAGCATAATCTCGCATTTTAGCCATTATAAGACCGGTAAAATTAACTTTTATTCTTGTCTTTTATCAGAAAAATTAAGAAAAACAGCTACCAAATAATATACTTGTTTTGTTTGACAGACATATATTGAAACTGGCGCGAAAGAAAGGTTGTTTTTTTTTTTCGCTTATTGCTTGGCAGGCTAAAGGCATTTAGGCCATACCGCTTCATTTTACGTATTTATCACAGTAAAACTAACTTATTAATGTTGAATGTGGCCTCTTACGAGTAGTGGAGACTTTACTAAGGCTTCACATGAAAATACACGTTTTACCTTATTTTATTACTTGCTCACACTCAAACACATTCATAAACATCTACCGTCTTACTACAAAAGATTTAAGAACCCTTGAGACATGTGTTTAGCAGTTGTTTCACTGTGAAAAATATGTCAAACACATGTCTAAAGCGTGCTTAAATCTTTTGTGGTAAGACGGCTAATAATCCACCATTATTAAACATTAACAGTCGAAAATATAATACACAAGCGTGAAAATAATACACAAAGGTGACATGTTTTATTTCACGTTGGTGCCAAAAAACTTCAGCGACACTGTAGAAGCCAATGTCAACGTCACAAATTAAACAAATAACTAAATCGAATAAACTGATGATTCACAGTTCGAATAAAAATCGAAAACATTGAAGAAAATGGAAGGCATAGACAAAATCAACTAAAATTGAAATGGCAAATGTGAAATTAGTGTAACTTCTAATGGTTTTTTGGCGCCAACGTGGAAAAAACATGTCGGCTCATTGAATTATTTTCCTAAACTTGTGTATTTTTGAGTGTAAATGTGTACTAAATGGTCAATTATTATTCATTAAGTGCTCGTAAACGTGCTCGTGTGTGGGAAAGTGATATAATGAGGTGAAACGTGTCTTTTCGTGTTCCTTCCAAAACTCCATAGGAGCCTCTTGTAAAGTCTCCACCACTTTACAGGGACATGAGTTTGACTTGACCGTAACTTACTTAGCTTGACTCTGACTGTAACTATGACTTGTTTGACGCTATTAAGACAAAGTAAACTGTTTAAGATTACGACTAAAGGACATAGAATCCACGGTCATGAAAATTTTAACTAAAAAAAAAAATTTACTTCTATTCCTTGATATTTCCCTCTGTGCTCTTCCCGATGGGCGAATAATAAAAAAAAAAAGATATTTCCCGCGAAATTAAACGTCAATCAAAAGTTGTTGATGTTGTTTTCTTAATGATTAATTTGTAAATTCATACGGTTTTATATAAAAGATATATAACGCGTACAACGTTAAATGTGGTTAAAACGATGGCAGACTCGATAGGTAACGTATATCTGATTGCACCTTACTCTGTTCTTTCTACGGTCATCACATCAGTCGGTTGTGTAGTCAACCCAACCTCCAAATTATGATTTCAGCTGGGCAAAGAACTAAACGGCAGAAAGTTGATAAACATGGTCGTTTTTCCGCGCTAGAGAAACTAAAGCAATTGAAAGGAAAAGGTGTTAAACACAAATATGATGTAGATGAACTCGAAAATGTATACGACACTGTTGATGAGAGGGAGTACACAGACAGAGTGCTGCAAAGGCAAGAAGATGATTGGATTGAAGACGATGGTGGGTAAAATCTTTATATATGGCTACTTTATAAAACTTCATTATTTTTGTGCCGTAAGGTAGATTAAGCAATTGGTATATTATTATTTTTATGAGTTACTAGCTTCTTACTTCTTATGTGTGTACTACCACAGATGGAACCGGCTATGTGGAAGATGGGCGAGAGATATTCGATGATGATGAAGACGATACATATGTGGCAACTAACGTCAAGGAGTCTGGCAGGGGACAGAAAAGAAAAGCAAAACTATCAGCCCAACCGTCAGCTAAGGGAAACATTAGGAATTTGCTCGGTGCCATGCCTACAAAGAAAAAAGAGGTTTGCTTATTTGTAAATTCTTGCTCTCTACAGCTTTCCTTGCATTACACTATTTTGTGGTTTTTACTGCAAGAACCATGTATTTTCATTGATATTGATCTATGTTTGGCCACCAATTTGCCTGATAGTAAGAGACGGTGCATGTCAATCTAGAAAAAATATGCATTATATACTTCTTGTGTTAATCCAGGGCATAAGCTACCAATTCTTATCCAAATCTGTGCAGCCATTTATGTCTCTCAAAGTTCTATTTAGAACTTGAAGAGACATTAAGTTTCACATAATTATATAAATAGGTATAAAGCTACTAGCTGTTGCCTGAAACTTAGCCTGATTTTTTTTTATAGTATTGGTATGATTATAGCCTTTTAAACTGTGATAGGTTGCTATAAACTGTCCCTGATCTCAGTGTGCCTTTCAGCAAAAGCCTCCTCTAACTCTTCATTGTGTTCTGTCAAGGGTAACCCTTTGCCAGTTGGATCCAGTTGTCAGTTTGATGTCATCCTCCCATCTCTTGCATTATTTGCCTCTACTCCGGATGCCATCTCTGGGGTACCATTCTGTGACTGATTTAGACCACTTATTTCTGTGTTATCGCATCATATGACCGGTCTTCTGTAACTTTGATATATCCACCCCATTTTCACCCCTTAATTCATATTTCAATCCCTTAAAGGATGTCTAGGCTCCACATCCAATCTACATGCCAAATTGCAGCTTTGTATATCAAGTAATTTTCGAAATGTAGTGATTAGTGAGTGAGTATACAGTTACATAGCTATATACAGTTAGTATATAGTTGATGCTCACAGCTTCGTAGACTTCATTTAAACTTTTAACTCCCTTTTGCCCCCCCTTAATTCAGCCCTTTCGCAATTTCCTTTCTTAGCAAACCTCGACACCCCCAATGGATTCTACCAGCCAAATTTCAGCTTTGTAGATTGCATGATGATTCAGTCAATGGTATTTCGCTTTTGTAAGATATGATAGATATGAGTGATAGAATCAATTCTGTAGTCAAGAAGAACATTAGCTACTTATTTTGCAGTATCAATATTTTCAGATTCAGATTATTTATTGCTTCCATACAGTACAAGATGATAAAAATATTAAAATTTGCAAGTACATAGTTTCATGTGGACCCTGTCGGGCACAGCACAGTAGAAGTAAGAAGGAGGGTTATATTTTATTCTTTTGTGTTTTTAGGATGTCAAAATATCAGATGACAATATTCTCTCCGACATAATGTCTGATCTTGATGGTAGTGCTTCCGCTGTGATAAAGCCGAAAACACCAGCACCCAGCAAGAATATTGTAGAGTCTAACAAGAAAGATGCACAGAACTACTTCAAAAGTTTCTCTGCTTTTGTGAAGAAGCCTACAGCAGTCACACTAACCAGAGAAACTTCTACCTTCAAAGAAGAAAAACTTGTAAGTACAATAAAAACAGTTGTGGTGATACTACACTGAATGGATGTTTTAAACCTGGGTTGTCTTGAAGGAGGATTGTGATCATTATTATGAACAACTTTACTTACAATGGGATCAAACCGAAGATCATAAAAAAGTTGTTCCTTGTTGTTATTGTTGTTGCGTCCATGATTCCCTGAATTTGGTCTAGTTTAGAGAGCATCTGGAAATGGTTTTCAAAAAGTGTCTTAGATGAAAACTTTTTATGTCAGGGGAATACCGATTGTTTGAAAGATAAGCAATAAATTGAAACAAATCTGAGTTAAAATATCATTCATAATCGTAAGCTGCCTCCATGTTAACTACAGCGCTGTAAAATCGACAACAACGACTGAACGCCCTGGCCCCCGATTCTACTAAACAAATTGTCTTTAAATTGAAATTGTTTCAATTTAATTTTTTAAATAATTGCCTCAAATTGACAGTTTTTAATATTTTTTTATACTAAGTTATAATATTAGGTAGTTGTATTTTTCTCGTATAAAAAAATATTTAAAACTCAATTATGAGGCAATTATTTAAAAATTTAAATCGCAATAATTACAATTTGTTTAGTAGAATCGGGGCCCTGTTCTCAGGGGTGTCCAGTGAAACACTGAATTCTCCCAAATGTTAGAGGTTTTGAAAGTTTTTATCTGGCATCGGCGGTTTAGGTGATGGCCCTACTTGTAATATTGTATAGAAAATACGGTTTTCTGTTTTTATCCTAGACTTATAAACTACATATATAAAACTTGTTTCTGTAATAGATCCAAAATGGTGAAGGTACTCATACTCCTCAACCAGAAACTCATGTAAGTTACAATAAAGTCATTTCACTCATAAGCTAACAGTCCAAGTATTGTTCTTCACAGAAACAAAAACCTGAAGTGCAGAAAGAAATTATAAGGGAACCTGCTCAAAAGAAACCAGAATGGAAAATAGACGAAGAGATTAAGAAAGAAACGGAAGATTCTGCTACACAGAATATTGAAGAGTTTCAATCACAAGATCTTGACTTTGATGATGATTTTAGCAATGATGTGCCAACGGCTACAGCAGCTGTGGTTTCAAAAATCGTTGTAAAGGAGGAGGACTTGCCATCCACAGCGAACACCATCACCGATGTAGCTGCTGAGTTCGATGATGAATTCGAAATATTCCCCAAAAAGAAAGAATCCCCGAAAGAGCTCAAACCTTTAACCAGTACTTGGGCAGATCATATGGGGGAGAATCAAGTCGCGGCAACCGTACAAACTGACGGTCAACTGCCACTTACAACTAATGAGAATGGGGAAAAAGTACTGAAATTCTATTGGCTTGATGCTTGGGAAGATAGATATGTAAAACCTGGTGTAGTGTACTTATTCGGCAAAGTATTTGTTAAGCCTAATGATAGAAAGGCAGGCAGTGTATCCTGCTGTGTTGTTGTGAAGAATGTGAATCGGCAGATGTTTTTGTTGCCCAGAGAATATGTAAGTATTACCTGCTCTTTACTTAAAAAAAACCAGTCTCCCCTCATTTTCTGAAATAAAAAGTACCTAATGTCGCTTTATGAGTCATCCACTACTTGCCAAATTTTATTATAATACAGCTCTAAAAAGTAATAAATAGGCTGTGGGCAGAGTTATTTTTGCATTTCTAAAGGTATTTGCCAACTACACTAGCTCATACCATGACCGCAAAAATATTGGCACATGCAAAGAAAATTTTATAAATTGAAATGTAAACTCCCATAAGACTGGCCCGTCACCAACCAACACCTTAGTAAGTCATGACAGTGAATTCATGACTAAAACGTTTAAATGGTTCTAGTGGGTCGGGGGTGTCTTATTTTGTGTCTGGTGTGTTCAGTATGGTCTAGTGTTCTTTAGATGGAATTTTGTTGTTTATCTGTATCATGATTAATTATCATTGACAGCTCATTAAGCCCATGGAGGACTTGATCCGCCTCTCTCTTTCGCCAATGTTCCCTTAACACCAGTTGTTTCATGTATTTCCGCAAAGTTTGCTTATTTCACCACCGCTGGACTGGTCTTCCAGGACTAAGCTTAAGCTTACCCTCGCGTTGCCACCATTCCGACAGAGAACTAATAAAGCTATATCACCTTGTTTTATCCCAATTCCCAGTGTTTCAATCATTCTATGCAACCATTTTCAGAAACTAGACCCTGTGACTTTGGAGCCGACAGACCATGAAGTGACCATGATGGATATGTATGAAGAGTTCAACACCACTGTGGCTGCTGAACTTGGCCTCAAGGAGTTCAAATCTCGGAAAGTCACAAAGGACTACTGCTTTAATTTGCCGGATATACCTGCGCAGTCTGATTATTTGGAGGTGAAATACTCTGTGAGTATAGAATAATTATGTTAAAAAAGTATTTTCCATTCATTATTGGCCTATATCCATCTCACAAGAAATAATTTGAGCTTGAATAAGCCGATTCGGGAGCCACATATACAGCTACACTTTTACTACAGACTCGAGTTAGGTAATGCAAGCATGCCCTATACCTACGCCACCCTCTAGAGGCTCAGTGCCAGTTAGGTCTAGTCTAGACTAGTCTAGAGTCTAGACTAACCTAACTGGCAGGAGTCATGGAAGTAACAAGTCACCTCATGTGGTGCTCTGTGACCTGAGTCATGCCTCCAGTTTTTCTTAGATTGTCTATTAGGCCCTACAAACAGCAAGTTTTTTGATGATATTGCAAGTATACTCGTATTTGACACGTAAGGCGATTGGAACTGATCGCAGCTTATTTTATTTTTCTTTTTTTAATGCAACTGAGTGCAACAAGACCCAGAATTAAGAACTTTATAATATATACTAGCAGATTTCCGCGGTATAACCCGCTATTTTCCATCTGCTCTTTTCTGGAAGAAAAAGTACCCTATGTCTATCCTCCTGATGCACAGTATCTCCGAACAAGCAGAGAGACAGAGTTCCTTTAGCTTTTATGATATCTATTGGCTAATGTTTGCATACTAAAGCTTTGTGGTTGAGTAACTGGCAAAGTTATGGTACTGCCCTAGGCAGACTCGGCAAACCTCAACAAAGTGCTGCTGCACTTTTTTTTGTGTAAAAATTTATCATCAGTACAATTTTTTTACAACACCAATTTATGTACTATTTACAGGCCAGTTTCCCACCACCACCAACAAACAAAAAGTACCTAACATTTTCCCATATATTTGGTACCAATACATCTTCTTTGGAAACTCTTCTGCTCGAGAGGAAAATTAAGGGCCCGTGCTGGTTGGAGATCAAAGAACCCGAAGCAGTGCTGGCGAAGGTATCGTGGAGCAAACTAGAAGCGGCATGTGAGAAGATAGAACACCTCACTGTGATTAGGAACGATTCAGACTTGGAGCCTCCACCTGTTGTTATTGCAGCTGTAAGTGTGCTAAGAAACGAATGCCTATTATTAGATATGTATTTATCATAATGTAATATCCCACTAGATTCGGTATAGTACAGTATGTATGTTTCTTCCATTCATCTCTATTATTTGTCATAACTGAAATCACCCACATTTTACAATTTTTTTTATTTTTTTATTCTGGATATTGACTTCTTGACTATATAGTCAGTGTCAAGTATTATAGGATTATCAAGTAATTAATAATTCAAAATTTAAAAAAAATATTGAATTTGGAACCCTGACGCTACTAAAGTGAGTCCAGTCAGTAGTAGGGTATACAAAGTCCTTGGTAGTTGTACATTTATTATTTTATTAAGTGTTTTAATCTCAATAACGATATATGAGACTCAGGGGATTTATATATTTGATTTGATAGCCCGTTGGTCCAGTTGGTGATAGCCTGTTGGTCCAGTTGGTAGTGAACCTGCCTTCTGCGCTTGGAGGCGTGGGTTCGATTCCCACCTAGGACAAACATTTATGTCGTGAACATTTGTGTTTGTTCTATATCTGGTTGTTAATATCTATTCAAGTATGTATTTAAAACTATATATGTATGTATATCAGTCTTTGGCAGCCATATCACAAGCTTTGCTTAGTTTGGGGTCAGATGACCGTGTGTGAAAAAATGTCCCGAATATATATTCCCATGTAAATACAGTCAATAGTTTTAAATTTATGACTATAATTGGTATGTAATTGTGCACTGAGGATCTTGCGATGTTAGAGTGCCACTATCAGTCCGTTTATAAAATATTGTTGGTAAAGTTTAAATTTGTTTTACAGATAAACATGAGAACTACCATGGATCCGAAGACAAGAAAGACCAAAATATTAATGTTGAGTTGTCTCACACATATCTACTTTCCCATTCACAAAACAGCGCCGAATCCGCCGTTCCAACAACATTTCTGTGGTGAGAAATATCGAAAATACGTCATATATGAAAAATATATTTATGCAACAAAGTTCCAATTAATTGCTATTGCGTATTTTTTCAGTCATGACAAAATGCAACGAAATCTGGCCACTAGACTTAAAACAATCCCTACCGCAGTACAAAGCAACTAAGCTTACAAAATGCGACACGGAGCGTGAGCTCCTCAACTATTTCATGGTACAGTTCTGGAAACTCGACCCAGACTTGGTGGTCGGGCACGACCTACAGGGCTTTCAGCAAGACTTGCTCATCGGTAACATTCTAGATTTGCACATACCCAATTGGTCCCGCTTAGGGAGATTAAAGAGATCAGTACCCCCACAGAGGAAGTTTGCAGCTAAGGACGCGTTTTTAGGACGACTAGTTTGCGATATTAAGCTTTCGGCTATGGAACTGATCAGAGCGAGGAGTTTCGACTTAGAAACGCTTTGCGTTAATGTCCTAAAGATGAAAGAAGGTGAACGCGTTGACGTCGCTTTAGAAGATCTGCCAAAGTATTATGAAAACAGTCGCGATTTGTTTCAACTTGTTTCCCTGAGTATGCAAGACGCTTCGTACATACTGAAGATTATGTGCGAGCTAAACGTCATTCCATTAGCACTGCAGATTACTCAAATAGCTGGAAACGTCATGTCGCGGACATTAATGGGAGGTAGGTCAGAAAGAAACGAATTTCTGCTCCTCCACGCTTTCACAGAAAAAAACTATATTGTCCCAGACAAAATGTACGGCAAAAAAACAGCTTCTGCTGAGGATGCGAATCCTGAAGAGCAGGAAGACTCTGCAGGCAACGCTGTTTCCAAGAAACAAGGCAAAAAGAAGGCTGCTTATTCTGGTGGTCTTGTGTTAGATCCCAAAAAGGGGTTTTACGACAAGCTCATTCTTTTAATGGACTTTAATTCTTTGTACCCAAGCATTATACAAGAGTACAACATTTGCTTCACAACTATCAAAAGAAAAAGCGCGTCGGCAACAGACGATGACGTGGCTAATCTGGTGCTGCCGAGTCCCAACAGGGAGCTTGGGGTTCTACCCACACAAATCCGTAAATTAGTAGAGAGCAGAAGGGAAGTCAAGAAGCTGATGAAGGCGCCAGATTTGCCTACGGACCAATACATGCAGTACAATATCCGACAAACGGCTCTGAAACTGACTGCTAACTCTATGTACGGTTGTCTCGGCTTTACCCATTCACGATTTTACGCTAAGCCACTGGCGGCACTCGTCACAATGAAGGGTAGAGAAATCCTCATGGATACCAAAGAAATCGTCCAAAAGGCCAATTATGACGTCGTTTATGGAGATACGGACAGTTTGATGATCAACACTAACTGCCTGGATTATGATAACGTTTTCAAAATCGGAGTTGATATAAAGAAAGAGATTAACAAGAAGTACAGACAAATCGAGCTAGATATCGATGGAGTGTTCAGATATCTACTTCTTCTCAAGAAAAAGAAATACGCAGCCGTTTTAATCAGTAAAGACAAAAAAGGGGAATTTGTATTCACTCAAGAGCACAAGGGCTTAGACATTGTACGGCGTGATTGGTCACAACTAGCCGCCGAAGCTGGCAAATTCATTTTGAGCCAAATCCTCTCTGAACAAACCGCCGACGAAAGGTTGGAAAACATACAAGCACATCTCAATAAACTAAAAGAAGATTTAGTAAATGGCAAAATGCCTTTATCAATGTTGACAATAACGAAACAACTTACGAAGAATCCCAACGAATATGCAGACAAAAACTCGCAGCCTCACGTCCAGGTGGCATTGAGATTAAACATAAAGAATAGCAGAAGGTTCAAGAAGGGTGATATAGTGCCTTACATAATTTGCGAAGATGGAACTGCTAGCTCTGCGACGCAAAGAGCATATCACATAGAAGAGTTAAAGAATTCGGAACATTTAAAAGTTGACTTCAAGTACTACTTAGCGCATCAACTGCACCCTGTAATATCACGAATTTGCGATCCAATAGAAGGTATGGACCCGGCGCGAGTCGCTGACTGCTTAGGTTTAGATCCATCAGGTTACAAACAGATGATAAAACGAGAAGCTAATAACACGGAAACTTATGAAGTAGAAAATGAGCAAGAGAAGTATAGACAATGCAAAGAGTTCGTTTTCATATGCGTCAACGAAAATTGCAAAACTGAGAACAAAATAAAAGAGACGTGCATTAAACTGGAAAAGGAAAGCGTGACGTTCTTGGAGCGATGTCAGAATGAGAAGTGTGCTGTGAGGCCGGTGGACTACATAGCATCGATACAGAATCAACTGAGCTTACAGATTCGACAGTACCACGCGCAATATTACGCGGGCTGGCTGTCTTGTGAAGATCCAGCTTGTGGCCACCGCACGGCACGCTTGCCACAGACCTTCGCTGGGGGGTATCCAGTATGTAGGTTGTGCGAAAAGGGAGTCATGTTCAGAGAATACACAGAGAAGGATCTCTACCTACAAATCAACTTCTTTCTGTACCTGTTTGATCTCACCAAAAGTAATAATTCGAGTAAGTTCATTTCCCAAGCAAATTCTAAAAACTATACAATATTTTTATAACCTCATCTTAAGCTAAAATTACTATTATATTATTTCAGAAGCACGAGTGACACCACAAATAACTGCTGCATTCCAAGTCCTGAAGGAGATAGTTGAAGATGCCCTCACACATTCTGCCTATTCAATCATCAACCTTTCAAAATTGTTCAGGTTCTTCACTCTAGACCCTAAAGCTGGAAACAAAATGAAATCAGAACCAGTAGAAATTGATATCCTGCCTGAGACTGAACAGATCGATGCCTTGTTAGAAATGGGAATCTACTAGTTTTTTTTTTTTAATTGCTGACTATAAATTGTGTAACTAATAATAATTGTAAATAAATAGCTAATAATAAAATTGAAAAGCTTTTTATTTAGAATAAAGACGTTTATTTCAATACTATCATAAATCTTATCTTTAAGAAATGTAAACATCATCTTTTACACATTTAATCAGACAACACAACGTTTTATACTTTTGCTGTTACCACTAAAACCTGCCTCGCGCTCTACCTCTGCCGCGGCCGCCTCCGCCGCCCCTACCTCTAAAATTATTTTTTCCGTATTGCTGTTGATTCATTTGATCAAACTGTGGTCTGTTGTTATCCATTCTTCCTCCATTCATAAAGTTATCTCGCATACCTTGATTTTGTTGATATTGATTAGGCCCCTGCCAAGGCTGATTTGATCCTTGTCCCGACTTAGGTCCCTGGCCGAACTGATTTGGTCCTTGGCCAAATTGTTTAGATCCCTGGCCATACTGATATGGTCCTGCACCTTGACCGAATTGGCTTGGTCCTGAATTAGGACCTGGAGCGAATCCTGAGTTAGGTCCTTGACCAAAACCAGAATTAGGACCTTGATCGAAACCCATGTTATTATTTCCTTGATCAAATTGGTTTGATCCAGAGTTAGTCCCAAATTGACGTCCCGAAGAACCTTGCGCAAACTGATTTGAACCCGAATTAGGTCCTGACCCACCTTGCGCAAACTGATTTGGACCCGAATTAAGTCTAGGTCCACCTTGCGGAAACTGATTCGGACCCGAATTAGGTCCAGATCCACCTTGCGGAAACTGATTCGGACCCGAATTAGGTCCAGATCCACCTTGCGGGAACTGATTCGGACCAGATCCACCTTGTGCAAACTGATTTGGACCCGAATTAGGTCCAGATCCACCTTGCGCAAACTGATTCGGACCCGAATTAGGTCCAGGTCCACCTTGTGCAAACTGGTTCGGACCCGAATTAGGTCCAGATCCACCTTGTGCAAACTGATTTGGACCCGAATTAGGTCCAGGTCCACCTTGTGCAAACTGATTTGGACGCGAATTAGGTCCAGATCCACCTTGCGCATACTGCATTGGACCCGAATTAGGCCCAGATCCAAACTGATTCGGTCCCTGTTCAAGCATACCCGGACCCCCTTGTTCTCTCATTGGTGGTCTTCTATCATCAGGCATGGTATCCATCTGGTTCTTATCCCACTGCAATGCTTGATTATACGAGTCGCTTTCATCGTCGTCATAGTTTCTGTTGCTGTTTGTTTGGTTTTGTGGTTGATTCACCGAATCTTGCATATCAACAGTGGGTATCGGTGATACAGAAAGTGGAATGCTCGGAGAGATCTGAGGCTTTGCTGAAGATTCGATAAGCTTTTCTGGCATGTCACCAAACGAGCGCGGTTGCCTGTTACTTGCAACGACGTCTATATTTTGGGAACTAGACGCGGTCGATGTCGATTTAATCGAGGCTTGTACTAACGCAAACAAATCCGATGCAGCAGACATCTGCTTTGAGAGCTCCACAATCGGAATAACTTTGACGGGCGGCAGAGGTTCAGTCTCGTCTTCTTTCGTTTCCTCCAGCGACTTCTTAACAATGTCCAGTTCTTTTCGTATCTGATCTTCTTTTACCTTTTGCGTCGCCGACTGGAACACCTGGAAAAATTTAAAACTGTTAATCCTAAATGAGAGAATTGTGTATGGATATATGGTACAGTGCCACCAACCTATCTGTAGATGCGACAGACCTTTGTAAGGATATAGCGGTATAGACCCCGCGAGTTTACCTACTTTGCTTGTCCGTTTCCTGTCTTAAGTTGTCAAATAGGGTATTTGACTGTATTAAAAATATGATTCATGCTAGTGTAATCCTAGATTGTTATTTAAACAATTCGGTATGCTAAAAAAAAAATAACCTATGCCAATTCCAAAACCATTTCGAGATTTTATCTTACCAATCCTTATTTTTCTACTCCGACCTTTTAAAACGATAAGATGCCATTTATTTTAACATAAAACTAAGAAATCATTCGACTTTCATTGTCCTCTAAATGACGTCACATTGTAGCATTTTATTTTCTGTGCCTTTTAAGAATAAAAATATTATACATTTGACACACTGTTCGTCACACAGAATAGAATATTTTTTCATTTCTGTGGTTTGACTGTCTGGTTTTTTTCAGGGCTGCTAATATAGGGTGCTTTTTTCGGCTTCTCAACGCAACGAAATTTTGTGCTATATGGTGAAGTCACATAATTTCAATTTTCAAAAAAATATTGTAAAATAACTACTCAATAGAAAACAAAAATATTGAAATCAGTTTCTTAAAATAGCCTTATCTACGAAATAAAAATATAAAAAAAATACTAAAAAAAAACTTTACATACCGAATTATTCAATTGCTAAAAACTACAAAAAAATATCATATTTTCAGTTTTTTTTCTTTGCTCACGTGACAACTGCATACGCTTAAAGATCGAATGTCCTTATAACGTCACAGGCAAATAATAGAGGCAATAGAGCAATACGCGGTAGTATTATAATTTTAATTTGATTGTCCATTTATAATACAAATACTGAAAATTGTGAAGATTATTATAATATTATTGACAATTTGGGATTGTTTCCTAAAAACAGTCAAATACCTACTGTACCACAACAACCCTTCAAAAGCAGTTGGTCGGGCGAACAGCCAACTACCACTAAAGCAAGTAGCAGCTTTGTTAAACTACCAGTAAATTTATCTTGCACGTGCGAAAAATTCGGCACATGGGGTTTTCATACAACTTGACGTGCTCGCGGTGTCTATAAAAGGTAGATGATGAATGAACGAGCTAAAAATTTTAAACTTTTTTGGTTGTTTATAAAATACGTTGGTATTCTACAGATATGTTGGTTGCGCTACATGTTCGCCAATAGTGAAATATCTTCACCTCTTCAACAGTATAGTCGTCATCATCGCTTTCGATGGTGACGAGCTTTGTTTCCATCTTTTTTTCTTCGACCGGCGGTGGAGGTTCTTCCACGACGGGCGGCGTGGAAGTGGCAGCGGCGCTGACGTACTGTCGCAGTTTTTCCACTCGCTGCGGCTCCCGCGCTTCGAGCTTCTTCAAATACGCGATCAAGCTGTGTTGCTCTTCCGCTGACAGCTCGTTGAAGTTTTTCAGCAATGTCTCTAGATCAGAGTCCGATAGACCGTCCATTGCGTCGGGTGCCTCTTCTTTCTCCACTCTGCAAAAATATTTTTCATCTCACCGGCTCGGAAAGGCTTTCTTTATCGTTTAAAATCTGCGCGCAAAAGTTTTTGGCCGCTAGCGTGGTAAGTAAATTAAAAAATTTAACGTGTTGAGTTTGTTAAACCTTTACATTTTTTCAGTTTTAAAACATGCTAATCTCGTTGAATACCACCTCTTGTTTGACACTGTTTTAAACTATCACGGTTGTTCACTAAAGTTATATGATTATATCGGGAGCTCATTCCACAACCTTACCACGGTAAATATCCCGTAAATAATCGTATAACTTCAAATAGTTTGATTCAAGAAGGTCCTTATCTTTGAAGAAATACAATAATTTCCTCGCTAAGTTGAGATGAAAAGTAGTGTGTTTCGCTCAGCAGCAAAGTTATGCTGCCTCTCGTACCTTTGAAACCCTCGCTACGCTCAGGATTCTATATTTGAACCCTAGAATCCTTCGCTTGCTCAGGTTTCAATACAAGTACTCGCGCCAAAAAACAACTTAGCAGCCTTGCATAACAAATAACTATTATATGCCTAATGGATAAACAGGCAAAAAGAAATCATAGGGATGCAAAACAAGATATAAAATTTTATAGAAGTTTAGTCACCTTGTATGACATGGTAAGGTTTTGCCTTTTAAGCTTACCTATATAGTTTTAAAAAAACCGAGCGAAGCTTGATCGTCCATGTATTACGAGTAATAAAACATACATATTCAACAAAATCAGTCTTTAATCTTGATTAACGTCTCTCACGTGGTGACCCAGCCGACAAGAAGTACGATAAAACTTACTTTTTTTCATTTTCATCATACGCCGACTGCAGCATTTGCAATGCCGTAGCAGTGCCGCTTAGCTTGACCGGCGCCGGGCGTTCTATCGGCGGCGGCGGCGGCGGCGCAGCTCGGGGCTCCACCTTCTTGGTGGCCTCGGCTTCTCGTTTCTTGGCCTCTGCCATCCCGACCACGGCGTCGACTAGTTGCGCCAGTTCCTCCGACGTGACGTCAGTTTTCCCTTGTGCGATCAGCGCAGCCGCCATTTGTTGAGCGATCTGCGCGCGATCCACTTCGCCCACGCCCGCGACCGGCACCGCTTCTGTTTTTTTACTTGTACTTATGGTACTTGTAAGTTTCTGGAAAGCAGAATGATGTGTCGGTACACGAATACAGCCATTCAATCTTTTTAAGAAAAAAAACCGGTATTGTATAGAAGGTATATCTATATCTTAATATTATTATTAGTAGAGTTTTACTCGGTTCAATTTTTTTCCAACCGAGTACTCAGCCGAGTAACTCGGCTATCATAATTTTCCTTTATTAAATTTTAAATATTGATTTTTTTCATTAACGTTCTCCTAATTTTGTCTCACTACTACTTACTCATTATCATAATTGAGATTGTCAAAGATTTCCTAAATAAGTAATAAATACTTTTTGATTATCTAACACTGTTTTTTTATTTTTTTTATTTCCATCATTACAGGTTATAATCTAATGAGATAGTGTAGCAAGTTTACATACTAAAAAACAACATTGTGACAACACTAAATTATCTAATAACATAAAACCTTTAAAGCTATCTTTGTAAATTCACTCAGAGCACAACTAAATAGTGTTGTTTTAATGTTGTTGTTGCTGTTGTTTTAATTATATCTACCTAAATATATTGCTTTACTTAAACCGAGTATACTCGGCATACCGAGTTATTCGGCCGAGTACGAGTATCAAAATACCCGCCGAGTGCGCCGAGTACCGAGTATTAACCGAGTACTCGGCCCATTTCTAATTATTAGTATATATCTATAAATTTACGGTTTTCAGATTTCTCCCTTTATTTGTACTATAACACATTGCTTGTGCAAAACGTACCGTATAAACGGCTTTAACTTTTGATTGGGTTGCATTAGAAGTTTGATTTTGTCACAGCTCCAAGGGATTGCAGACCTATGATATTAATTTCAACTTCATACCTCCATCTGTTCCTGAGCAAAAGGGTCTTGACAAACAGAACAGACAACGAAGTGATCCTATGAAAATATCCTCCTATATTCTTTAGAGGTACGGAACACTCAAAAATGGCCCCGGATTACCTTGGCGGCCTGCTTCTTCCTGGTGCGGGTGTCTGCCTCGTGCAGCGTGGCGGCGGCGCGCAGGATGGCGGCGCGCAGCGCGGGCGCGGCGGCCGCGGGGACCAGCCCCGCCTGCGCGGCGCCCTTCAGCTTCTCCTTGGCGGTCTCTATCAGCACCACGGCCGTCTCACGCTCCAACAGCTCCTCAGATGAGTTGCCGCGCTCCTGCGGAAAACAACATGTTCAATAAACGGTAATGCTGGATTTACCATTTGACTAGACTAGATTGTAGCATGCGGGCGGCAGGCTTCAAATGGCGGCTGACGGCAGTTTTCTAGAGTGGCGGATTTTTGGACGCGAACACCCTGTAACCGTCCATCTGTACGGAACAGGGGAGCCTTTGAAATTATCTTGGGACCGTGCCAAGATCACAGATTATAAATGCAATAGCTTGTATGTATGTTTGTCCGTACCGTAACAGCTTAATGGATTATATATATATAATGGACTATAGTCTTCAGACTGTCGAGGAATTCATCTATCTTGGCTCCAGCATCAACAACAAAGGCTCCAGTGAAGCTGATGTGCGAAGACGCATCGGAATGGCCAAAGGTGCCATGACTCAGCTCGATAAAGTATGGAAGAACAGAGGAATAAAGTTGAAAACTAAAATGAGACTAGTCCGTACTTTGGTATTTTCAATTTTTCTTTATGGAGCTGAGACATGGACTTTGAAAGCAGCGGATCGAGGTCGCATCGATGCTTTTGAGATGTGGTGCTGGCGGAGAATGCTTCGAATACCATGGACAGCACACCGGACCAACGTATCTATTCTACACCAACTCAAGGTCACGACAAGACTCTCTACCATCTGTCTCAAACGTGTCCTTGAGTACTTTGGCCACATTGCTAGGAAACAAGGCGACAACCTGGAAAAGTTGATGGTAACAGGGAAAGTCGACGGCAAAAGATCACGAGGTCGCAGCCCAATACGTTGGTCCGACCAGATTCGCACCACTCTCGACACCTCAGTCTACGACGCACTCCATGTTGCTGAGGATAGAAGACGATGGAAAGACATCATCAGAGAGAGATTGATGGAAGGTGGTGGTCACGACCCTCAGACATGAGGAATACGATTTAAGGAGGAGGAATGGACTATAATCGAGTATTTGTGTCTGGTCTCCGGTGGAAATAATAATAGTCAATTCAATATTTAGACCTATAATCATTTGAATTTTGTACCCATTTTGTAATAGACATGACCTGTAACTACTGTTATTAATAAATATGATTATGATTCGAATGGAATTATGTATGTATGAAATTATAATAGTATGAATGTAGCTTAAACCTCAGATTTTTTTCTAATAAAATCAAGAGTTCCCGTTGAATAGCGGGTGAAACTGCGGACCTCTGCCAGTAGTAAATAAATAAAATAGAGTAGCAGCATCATTTTCTCCCGGACCGTCATACAGCTTGTGTTGCGAGCCATTCCCCGAGCAAGGATACATTACGTGTCAGAAACATCTCCTACTTGAAGAATCTTTACCTTTTCCATCTTCAAGGCGTCTGTCAACAAGTCAACGATCTTGGGCCCGAGGCTACCCAGATAATCTTCTAGCGCGACGAGCACCCTCAACGTGGCCACTATGTTCTCAGGCGGCCCCATATCCTGGGGCTCGTGGTGTCGGACAGGAGGATACCTCGTGCGGGAGGACGCGTGTGAGGGTGCGCGAGCAGATCGCATTGAGCTTATGGACTCAATTTCGTTGTCAGAGTTCCAAGGGGATAGGTCGTCCTCGCTGAAAGATTACAACATGTCATACACAAAGCTCGCCATCAAGTTTCCCTTCGCGGAGATCCCATGAAACAAGATAATCAAAAGGACCCAGTATGAAAAAAAATGTGGTCGGCCTGGTGATAATCACATCTGGATTTCTATTACGTCATAAAAACTTAATAATGTTTGAAAATTGATTTTAACGCTGTTTCTTGTACTATTATAAAAATCGGATATTTTATACTCCCCTTTCATACAAATATTTATATGATAGATCTGTGTAGGATTGTGTACTCACGGCTTTAGTTCATCGTCCGAGATCATGACGGTCTGCAGCGAGGGCGCCACATCGTGGCCGACTCCCGGGCTGCGGTTGCGAGACTCGGTGTTGCGGTGAGGCTGGGGACTGCGATTGCGGAGCTCCGAGTCTCTGCGGGACAGCGGGCTGCGGCTGCGACGGACAGACTCCAGCGTGATGTGTGTGCGGGCCGGGCTGCGACGTCTGATCAACACGAGCCAAGTTATAGAGCGATGGCGGCCAAGCGGTAGCATGCGCGATTACAATCTGACGGCACCCGGTTCGAATGCACCAATGACTCATTTAGTTTTTATTTTTATTTTATAGAATAAGTGGCAAACAACCAACGGGCCACCTGATGGTAAGTGGTCACCGCCGCCTTTAGACACCTACAATACCCGGGGCATTGTCAGTGCGTTACCTACCTTTGAAGACTCTATTCACCCTTCGTTTGAAGCAGTCCAAATTATATTTCGGAGGAAAAACCGAAGGTGGTAAGCCATTCCACAACTTACAGGTACGTGGCAGAAACAATCGATCAAATCGAACAGTGCGAGTCTTCCACGCATCTATAATGTGCGGATGGCATTTCTGGCGATGGCGGCCGGTTCGGTGGTAAAACCGGGATGGGGGATAAGGTCAAAAGTACTTAATTAGTACTTAAATTATGTTCAGTTTTTGATGCCATCGCTCAAAAACGGCGAAGGAAAAACATCGTGAAGAAACTGGAATGTCCAAGAACCTCAAAAGATTAAAATTACATGAAACTCACCAACATGCACTGGGCCAGCATGATGGATCCTCCTCCTCCTCCTCCTCCTCTCTCTCTCTCTCTCTCTCTCTCTCTCAGAGAAAACCCGTGTTCCAGCAGAGGGAACATGTTAGGTTAATAATGACTCTTAAAAAACCTATTAAATTACATATCTAGCTTCTTCAAAATGGAAGCATAACGCTTTATTTTGTGTTCGCGATTTTTTCGACGATGGCGCTGAGGGAAGTTTAAATTAACTTATCTACTTTCCGAAATGTATGATAGGCTATCCTAAACAAAAGTAATTGCTAATGATGTTGGCCGCGACTGGCAAGCTGTGCTATGATAAACTTTACGGTAATTCTTTAAACGCTATTTACAATAGTAGTAGTAGTAATAGTATAGTTATAATACCTCGGAACAGGGCTGCGAGATCGCGTCCGTTTTGGCGGCGAAGGGCGTGCCTCCGGGGGGGCGCGCCGGTCGCTGGAGTAACGGGGTTCCAAAATAGGCCTACAAAAATAAAACAACTACAATAAGTATAATTAATTGTTATACATATACTTACTGATGAAATCATTTAAATCGGCTAATAGGGTTCGATATGATATAAAAGTTTAAAGGTTTGGGTCGGATTGGGAAGGGTTGCTCTATCACTTTCCCACAAAGCAAACGTTAGTATGGAATTTGTTACACATACTAACAAGTGACGTCGTTTGTGAGTATGGTGCGCTCTCTGTCTAACAAAATGCTTATAACGTCCATAATTTTGAACACATTTTGTTTTCGGTGACCGGTTTTAATTATGGTCAGCTTTTATATAATACTAGCGGTCCGACCCGGCTCCGCACGGGTATAGTTATATAGCCTATTAAAATAGGCTATATTAATCAGTGATAATGTAGCATTCAAATGGTGAAAGTATTTTTAAAATCGGTTCCGTACTTTTGAGTCAATTCGTTACAAACATACATACAAATCTTTCCACTTTATAATATTGTAAGATAATAAATTATCAGTCCGGTAACTTATTGAAACACTGTGATACATAGCAATCTGGTGATTACTGGTACATAATTATTATGGCCGATATTTTTTTTGTTAGCGGACTCTCTCTCAATTTTTCTCCTCTTCATAATCTCGCAGATTTTTTATATGCCCACAAACTAGCGTCCACAGTCTATGGTGATTATCAGTTTAAAAAAATATGCTTAAGAGGCAAATAAGCTAAGCTAACTCTTGATGTAAGCGATCATCGTCGCCTATGGTTTGGAACACCAGGGTATAAAATCATAGACAAAAAATCATAGTGTAAAATCGTATCTGCAAGATACGTTGCAGGCAGACCTTTGAGTTGGCATTCCGATCTTGGAGACCGCGTCGCCGAGTGCCCCACTGCTCAGTATGAATTTATATGGAGTGCTAAGCAATGCAAGCAGCACCCACGACACGGCAGTCAGAAATGCCGCAGGGAGCTCATTCCACATAATTCAGATAACGATCGCTTAAAACAAAGTGTGAGATTGCCACAGATCTACATAATATGTGGATGAGGTCACAAGCGGTGGCAGCTAGTGCGACTTACCGTTTCTCAGGTCTATTATATTCGCGCCTGGGCGGAGACTGGCGCCTGGGCGGCGACTGGCGCCGCCTGTCTTCGGGACTGCGCCGCCTGAATTACAACAGCCTTTAGTAACAATGTTACTTGTTTGAGGAAGTGTTACTTCTTATTTGTTGAAGTACTGAGGATATAAGCCATATTTGAATACACAATTTTACAGTTGTGCTTTTTAGTATACGAAATCAGCCAATACGCAGCTCTGACAAAATATTATGTGGCTCTGCACTCGCATACTCCAAAAGGAATCTCTATATACTTATCCAAAGGTTGTCTAGAAGTGATCGAATAGAATGAAGACCACCTCTTTAATATATTTTTTTCTTGTAAAGTCCTCTCTGTGGTGTCAATCAAGTCTTTGTATTGTATTGCACTTTTGTCACTTTCGGACATCACCCATGGCTCTGGGTTGGATGGAATTGGTCTGAATGTACCTTAGACCAAGAATCATAAGGCTACTCTTACTCTACTCTACTCTACTCTTATTAATCTTAGAAAAGTTTCTTATACCTGGCGTCTGGGGTGTGTGTCCTAGCACTCCAAACCGGAGACCTCCTCCTTTCAGGGGACCTCCTCCTTTCAGGAGACCTTCTCTTAACGTGTCTCTCAGGCGACTTGCGCCCGGGTGGCCTCTTCTCCACATTAGGTTCCTCGTGCTTCGTTAAGTCCGGCGCAGTTAGATTCATGCGCCGGTATATCTCCGCTATTTGCATTTGTAACTCCTCCTCGTGGAGCTCTTTCATGCGCTTCGTCCAGAACACTATCCACTCGGGCTTGAAATCATGTTTGGAGGGGTCTTTGCTTTCTGAAAGTGAAGTTGGAAATTCAATTGATTCATTTCGACCTTTGGTAAGCGAATGTAATTCGGTCTCTGCTTGTTTTTCACGACTAAGCGGCTTGGCCGATCTTAACAGAATTTGCCGGGATGATAGTGTACATAAGCACAGAAAAGTACTTTTTAGGAAGAGATACTGTTTCTTTCTCGCTGAGCGAGTGTCAGTGTGGAGTTTGTATGGCGTACTTACCAGTGAGGTCATTTGAAAGGATAGTGCACTCTGTCTAGCAAGACATTAAGTGCTTATGTGCCAGTTTAGCAGCTGTAACACAGGTCTTCCTAGAACAGCTGCTTACGAGACACCTACAGAAAGGTACTTATACTCATAATGAATTGTTAATTTTAGATTTGTAAAAATGTTAGGTTAATATTGTAAAATTATAAATATTGGAAATAAATGAATTGAATTGAAAATTGAAAAGTTATATTTTTCTTAATTTTGAACACATTTTAATTTGTTTTCGATGATCGGCTCTATTTATGGTCAGCTTTTTGGTAAGGCAACTAGTTGTTGCCCGCGACTCCGTGCGCGTAAATTTTCATACAAACTTTTAACCCCCCTTTACACATCTTAATTTGGCTTTTTGAAAAAATCCTTTTTGAGCAGACTCTTCACCGTGTAAGGAACCTAACTGCCTACATTTTAGCTTCGTAGGTCAAGTAGTTTTTGATTCCGTGACGAGTCAGTGAGCGAGTGGTACTTAGCTTTTATATAATTATATAGACTAGCGACCCGCCCCGGCTTCTCACGGTTGTAAGTTTTATTATATACTTATATAAACCTAACGTGAATTTTTTTCTAACTGATGGTGAAAACCACATCAGAATCCGTTGCGTTTAGGAGTTAGCGGATATACAGACAGACAGACGCGGCAAGCAACTTTAAATTATACTATGTAGAGATATAGAAGAGAAAAAAAAACAGTCCGGTAACCGGTTTATGTTGTAAATAAATCCGATGTAAGTTATGTCTACAGAATGATAAGTCGATGCTACTTACCGGCTTGTATTTCCTTGTACCGTCGGTTCCAGAATTTCTTCCACTCCTCAGGGTAAAGAGGATGTTTCTCTGGGTTCTTCTCGTGGTAGACGAGCATTTGTGCGGCCGCCTCCGCTGCCGCCTGGCGCTTCTCCTCAGCAAGCTTCACTTTGTACGGCTCGCGCCCTTTAGGCACGGTCTGTGCAAGATTTTCCCAAATCAGAATATAAATAACAGAGATCAGAGGTAACAAATATTAAGAAGAAGAAACAAACAACCGACATGACACCACTATTAACGGCCTCTATTTTAAGAAGTCAGTTAAAAAACAAGTAACTTTAATCACTGTTTATAATAGTTTACTACAGTTATATAATCTCGAAACACCAGAATTACAATCGAGGTGATGGTTTTCAACTCGCTAGTGCGTGGAATACAGTATTAGGTTGCCTTAAAACTAATTTGTTCAAAATACCATATGCAGTGATACAGTAAGTGTGTTTTGTTGGGTTGCTTCTATATTTTTACTATAATATATTGTGTCATAGGAAATATTTCGCAGTTGGGCATTTTTCTTTTCTTTCAAGTGTCTATAATTATGTTGTCAGCTCACATCAGAGTTTTGCCCCTGCGCGAAACAGTGAAAAATCTATGCGATCCACGCCTGTAGGAAGAGATACGCACGAGTCGGCGCCCGCCTCAGAACTAAATAACGTAAGCGACAAATGATAAAACTCAGGATTACACAAGAGCTATTAGAACTTTTATAAATAAACTAGCGACCCGCCCGCCCGGCTTCGCACGGGTGTAACTTACGTGCGAAGCCAGGGCGGGGCGCTTGTTACATATATAAACCTTCCGTGAAAAATTATCTAACTGATGGTGACAACCGCATCAAAATCCGTTGCGTAGTTTTATAGATCTAAGCATACATAGGGACGGACAGACAGCGGGAAGCGACTTTGTTTTATACTATGTAGTGATACAATTACATTAAGCTACACTACATAAATTAACATTAGAATATGATAAAAATTATTATCAAGGACTTCTAGATTTGAAGATAACACTAAAATAATGTTTTAGAAGGCCTGTTTTTGCCGAATTATTCTATCAAGAAAAGTTTAACCAATTTTGTGTCTAAAATTACATTAAACTTAATTATATCCTCAAGTATTCATAAACATAACATGCATTTGATACTGTTTGTCATAACCGGGCAAATGGATGTAACGCAACCCATGTGTTGACGACATATAAACTCTTAATAATCTACTTGTTTCTGGTGTACCTTTTCTTCCTTCTCCTTAATTACCCTGGTGTACTTGGATCTGAAGGCCTCTATCTCGCGCCGTTGCTCCGCGTACTCTTCATGATAGCGGTCAGGCTTTGGCTCCAAACGGTCTCTGCAACAATGTTATTCATGTATTCCTTATAATAATATAATGTATCTCTAACATAACGGCGATCAGGGGCCTTACGGCCAATTCCTAACGCGGTATCAAACTAACGATAAATCCGCTCAGTTGGATAATCACGCGAACGTGAACGCGCCCAGATACAGTTTGCGGTCGCGTGATTTTGAAACCACTCTCTCGCTCCCCTAGTCGACTCGAGCCGACTTTACCCGAACGCGTATCTGAGCGTGACGGTCAGCGTGTTCAGTGCTTTTTCCCACATCCCAAAAAGTGCCCAACGTGCCTAAAAAAGTTCTCACTTCAAAAAAATAATTGGTTTTTTGTACTGTTTTTTGCACATAATATTTTAACTGAAACATAAGTTTTAGAGGTTTAAGTTTTTATTAGTTTAAATTTGTTTTGTCCTAAAATAACCCTTTTTTTCAGATAAAATAGGTACATTACTGCAGTGGACTGCAGCAGAATCGTTTATGGATGAACGTGAAAATGTGGAGACAACGCGTAGGCAAGGCCAGCATACGAGAGTCCAAAAATGCTCAGCTGCCGCCAAAGCTTGTATAATACTTTTCAGAAACATTTCATTGATATTCACGTAAAAATTTGCATAATTTTTTTGGAGTAACTCTTACATTAAATTAAATAAGATGTTACAGTTTTTATTGTGGCATTATTGTCAACCTGCTCGGGTTTTCCGTCATAAGGAGCGCAGGTAGGATTCCACGTCAGCGAACGACATTAACATTCAAATCTACAAATCTATGCTCAATGCCTAATTTTCACCCAATTTTGACCCAGCAAAAATCGAAAATTATACCTATTTTGTTTTATTTTATTAGCCTGAATTTATTAGCGTAGACAGAGCATGAACAAAAAAAAGTACAATTTTTTTCAGTAAAGGCATGTCCATTATTATGTGAAAGTAGTAGAATAGCAAAATAAATCAAAATGGTATACTTTTTGAGTTTTACCGAGTCAAAAATATGTGAAAATCTGTCGCTGTGTGGCCACTTTTCATAGGTTTAGGTACCTGGTATAGGCCCTCTCAGCAGCAGAGACCGGCCTTTCCTTGGCCCGGGGCCGCTTCAAATCGTCATCGCTGATATCTGACAGAGATTCAATCGATATGCGCCTCTCCCTACGACCTTGACGCTGCAAAAAATAATACCTTGTTATAATCAACCATTATCTATTAGGTTACACGCAAAGGGTGTAACTAACTCAAAAGGGGTCCTTAGAAGTTTTTTTTATGTAATTGATCTACGTTTAGCCACTCCCCTGATGGTAAGCGATTTAGCCACTCCCCTGATGGTAAGCGAAGGTGTAGCCGATGATGGTATTGCTGCAAGTTTCTTAGTGTGTGTTAAAAATATTACTTACGGTAAGCCGTTTAGTGAAAAAAGTGTGAGATATAAACACAGTGACATGAACACAAACGATAATTGTATTACAGCATATCTCCCTTGTTTGTTTGATCTGAGGGGACTACTCACCGCATTATAGTGTGGTTTCGATGGAGCAGCCACAATAGGAGGCGAAGGGTCCTTCTTCCTGGTGAAAGAAAAAATATGAAACAAACGTAAGAAACATACTGCCAAAGGAGGGATATTTAGAGTGGTATTTCTGCTTAAATTTTGATCTGGGTATATGAAGATACCACATCAAAATAATTACCACACAAATAAAATAAAATAAATATTCGGGACATTTTTGACACACGGTCATCTGACCCCTAACTAAGCAAGGCTTGTAATATGGCTGCCAGAGACTGATATAGGACATAGGTATATATTTAGAACAAACACAAATGTTCACCACATGAATGTTTGCCCATATATCATACTAATATTACAAATGCGAAGTTGTGTGTGTGTTTGTTCCCACACAACTCCGTAACGGCTTAACGGATTTCGATGAAATTTGGTATGGAAGTAGCTATCCACACCAGCTATATTTTTACTAAAATACGGTCCCTGTGTGATAGCGGGTGAAACTGCAGGGTGTGCTAGTGGACAATAATAGGCATGATGATTAATTTCAATTGATTTAAAGGTTGTTGATATCCTTGCCTAATAGACAAAAAACCGGACAAGTGTGAGTAGGACTCGCACCCTGAGGGTTCCATACAAACGTATATATTATTATTTTTTGCAGATAAGTCCGCGATAAATAAGTATGTAGAGAGAGTTCATCCATCCCGGAAATCGAGTATCGACGAAAAAAGGTTGAAATATTGAAGGGCAAACTTGACTTTGTAATTGGCAAACAGGTGCTTCCCATGCATACCAAATACAAAATGTAAGTTTATAATAGCAAAAACTTTTTTTTAATGTAATGTTACTTAATGGCCTAGGTCACTCAGGGCTGATGATGATGAATGTAACTTCAAATTAACAACTTTCGGATTTTTTCCTTTATAATTATGTGCTGTGAGACCTTGCTTCTTGCCATATTTAATTATTCAAGATATAAATAAATAAATATTCGGGACATTTTTTTATCTCAACAGGAAGTGCCCTTTGGGTTTAGATTCCCTTGAGTCTTGACAGATAGACCAAGTAATCCTATAAGAGTTCCTTTTTTCCTTTTCATGTACGGAATCCTAAAAACAGCTATAATAATAATGACGTTTATGTGCTCAAAAATTTACAAACTTATGAAAAAGGTACAAAGATTTTTTTTTTTATGTGTGTAGTTGAGAAATTTTAACATGCAAACTCCAAATAAAGTAGTCCTGGATCTCACACTAGGCGGGTCCTGTGTCGTGAGATTCAGTGCCTTCCGAGTTCAAGTTAGTGTTACTAGTAGACAAAAAAAATAGGTTAGTCATCATTACAGCCATAAGACGTCTACTGCTGGACATAGACCTCCCCCATCGTTCTCCAAAAGGACCGGTTAGAAGCGGCCTGCATCCAGCGTTTCCCTGCGGTCTCTTTTAGGTGGTAAACATTGGTTGGTTGACATAATTTTATCAAGAAAAGTCTTTACTTACTTGAAAAGAGGTACACTCTTCTGAAGCGGCTTCTCGTCACGTTCCGCTGAAAACAATGACAACCCTTTAATCAACTAGTTACATGTATTTATAACATTAGCTGAATCACGCGGTGTTACCTGCGATTTCCAGTTTTCCCCATTTTCTGGGGGGGAAAGTACCCTATGTCCGCCCTTATGATGTAACACTATCATCCTGCCAAATTTCGTTAAGATCGGCCTAGTCGTGAAAAGCGAAAAACAGACGGTCAGAGTTACTTTCGCCTTTATAATATTAGTAAGGCTGTAAGGATTATTATTGGAAATCTGTTCTGAGTTTTAAGCCCAACTCTGTAATGAATTATAATGAGTCAAAGTGGACCCATTATATAAATATGCACAGGCAAGAAATAGAGGAAACAATTAATAGGCATGTGTCCTCATGTTTAATTTATTACAAATAACCGGCTTACAGAGAAATATAACTAAATACATTACACATACTGAAAAAGTAATTTAAATTGGCTCATAAATCTCCGAGATATGAGCGTTTAAAGTTTTAGGTGGGGATAGAGAGGGGATGCTCTATCCCTTTCTCGCAAAGCGTGTGTCAGTATAGCATTTGTATGGCGCTCCTGAGCCGTGACGTCACGGCTCAGTATAGTGCGCTCTCTGTCTAGCATGAAATTTAAATGCTTATATCTGCTTATATCTTATTTATTTTTGAACTAATTTTAATTTTGTTTTCGTTGATGGGCTCTATGATCAGCTTTTTTATGAGGTAATAAAAAAATATTAGTCATCATGCCTATTGTATGGCGAGTGAGAACTTGTTTGCTTACTTGTGACGTCAGTCGTCACTGAAGTCACGTGGCCCCATAAATTTCAAAAAGGGTGTTTACACAGTAGTATAATAATTTGAATATTGATTTTCCATTTATAACATAGATGCAGAAAATTATGAGGGTTATACTTTGATCAAAAAATACAAAGATGCAACAATGACACGCTAATCGCGGCAATACTCAACTAGTCTCGACTCAATACAAGTTGGACCCAGTCACACGATAGTTGCGCAAGCCAAAACAATAACAAGTGTTCCGTAAAAAATTGCAAGAATAACAAAACAAATGTAAAATAATATGGCGGAACATATCATCGTTAAGTAAATACTCCATACACACTTACATTAGTGTTTATCATCCAAACAGTCACAAAAACTCATAGAAATCACTTTTTTATCATCATAATTATGGTATTTTGATTACGCAGCATTCCCTTTCACACACATACCAAGACTATCGCTATTTCACCTCAAACATAAAACAAATAGTCCATTTCTTTCCATCTTGCGATTCAGACATCGCCGTCTCGCTTAACGGCCGGTTATCCGAGTCGCGTAGGCAACAAAACGTTCCCTCAGCCCCCGCCAAGTTATAGCGACGATGTATTTTGCCATGCAAGAATCAGGACGCCCGCGGGGGGAGTGCAACGACAAAAACGAACATAGGTCCGACCTCTATGACACCTGGCGCGGTACTGAACGCGGCGCGCGCAAATTCTCGCGACCTTTTTACACTTTTAATTCCACAAAAAAACGAAACTATTCACTATCAAAAATCTATCCAAATAAAAAATGTTGAATAAAATTGCCTTTCAGTACATGCAATTTCCATGTTGTTACGAGCTTTCATTAGAGCATAAAACGGAAAAAATAAACTAACTCGACTTTGTTTCAGATTTTTTTTTGATCGAGGCAAGTTTATTCTATCGTCTTTTGAACCAAATCATAAACTCAAACACAGATGTATCTGTGACATGTATTTTTTCCCAGCTCATATATAGTAATTTAACTGAATAAAATTGATTTAAAACCGTCAAATTTGGTATATGAGGCCGTTAATCAACGGCGGTTGACGATGTTAAGAAAGAAAGAAAGAAATAAAAATTGTAGATAGCTTCGAAAAACAGTCAAAACTATTGTAAAATTTGCAATCACAGTAATATTTTAATTTTGAAAGTATTTATATCTATCCCTGTCTTATTGTTACCTGGACTAAATGGCTAAACCGGTCTCGATGCGATTTATCAAGAAAATTGTGTGCATCATCAGGATGCGGAAAACCACGGTCACAACTAATAGTGAACAGAAATGAAACCTACCGCTCTTTTTGGCAAGGCTTTCGATCAAGCCTGCGTCGACCACCTCTTCGAAAGTGTTCCCGGACTTCTCAGAGAAATGGTGCCCCTTGAAAATCCACTGCAAGATCTGGTCTCTGCAAAACAATGAATGTAATAAATACATCGCGGAGGCAGTAAGTAAAAACAGTCATGTTACACTCCAATGGATCAAGGGGCACGGCGGATCCAAAGGTGAGTTTTGTGTTATTAATTCTTGAGGTTCCAACATTTGCACAAATGAGTATGGAATACTACTGACTGCGAATGAATGACTAGCGCTTCTCAGACTCCTCCAATGTCGACGACTCACTTGTCCTTGTCAATGTTGACGGACTTGAGTCGTCCAAGCCTGTCAGCGAACCAGGATGTTGTTCACTCCCTCGCATTACCCAGTTAGGTCAAGGAAGGCTATGAATGATGATGTGGACTACTCACTTGTATTTTTCAAACTCATCCTTTTCAATGTTGACAGGCCTGAGTCGTCCAAACTTGTCAGCGATGCGCTGCGTAAGACGGTTCATGATGACGTTGACGCCCTCGCGGTACTTGGCCGTATTTTTGTACGGCCCGAGACGGTGACACGCCTTCGGGAAGTGGCGGCTCTGTAGACAAAATGGACTTGGTTAATTCTTCATAGCTGTAATGACGTTACGAAAATAGGTAGTTGTACATTGGTGGCATAGCTGCGCAAACGACGCGATACGCGAGCGTAAGTGAGCACTCCACTGCAGCAAAATGTTTAGGTGTACGAAATTGGCATGATATCACGTAGCGGTCTATTTTGTGCACTTCTAACTGTTAAATTTCACTTCGGCGGAGTTTTGGCGGTTCGCTTTATAAGAAAGTAAAAAGTTCAGATAAGCAGTCGAGCCACTATCATAATAATGATTCACGACAGGTGGGTAATGATGGTGCCCCAGTACTCTGCTCATTTCTGATAAGATGTATGACTCACAAGATAATTGTATCGGTGCCAGAAGCAGGTGAGGTGGTTGACGATGGTGCGCGGGTGGCCCTGCTTGGTGCACAAAGTGCACATGTAGCTTGGCTCGTAGTGCGCCATCTCGGGCGGGTGCTCCACCAGGTACTCCACGCCCACCAAAGGAGTCCTACAAAACATTGAAATGTATAAGTAAGAACCTACTTCAAATAACACTGCTAATGTATCAAAAAAAAAGTTTTCTATCATTTTAAGGAATTGAAGTTGTAGTATAGTACTCAGTGCTTAAGGGGCCTGTATACCGTCTGCAGCTCTCTCGCTCGCACATTTTCACATTATTGAAGATATAAAATCAATGAGTGTGAATTTCCAAAAATTTACAAAATCATGTCTTGGTGTCTATCGTAACATTACAAACATAGAAATGTTTGTTTCGATATCTTGTAATTTGACGGAATAGCATGACACGAGAAATAAAAATCACTTGTTACCATTTTACTGTGTCAAATGAAAATATATTAAATTGTCAATTTCTTTGTGATGATGTTGCCAAATTTCTTGGTATTACAATTGATAAAAAATTGAACTGGAAAGCTCACGTTGAGGAGCTCTGCAAAAAGCTTGGAAGCTCGGCATATGCTCTCCATAGACTTGCTTCAGTTGTAAAAACAGACGCATTGTTAACATCTTATCATGGTTTGGTGGCATCACTATTGAGATATGGCTTGATTTTCTGGGGCAATTCAACAGAGGTGGAACGCGTATTTAAGGCACAGAAACGATGCATTAGAGTAATGTTTGGACTTAACAGCACTGATAGCTGTAGACCAAAATTTATTGAATATAAAATTCTAACACTTCCGTCACTTTACATCTTTGAAGTAGCATGTTTTGTTAAAACTAACCCGAACTATTTTCCCCTTACAAATGATAAATCTAAACGTAATAGACGTGACAAGCACAAGCTTCTCATAGAACACCGCAACAAGAAATTATTAAATGATAGCATTTTCTGTATGGGACCGTTAATCTATAATAAGATGCCCAGAAACCTTAAAGATCTAAATATTAATCTGTTCAAATTAAAATTGAAAAAAAATCTACTGACTAAGTGCTATTACACCGTAAAAGAATTTATTAATGATAAGAGATTAAATTGGAATACTAACATTGACTAACTAATAATGACATTATAATATTGTAGACATCGTACCTATTTAACTTGACATAACTACTATACTAAGACATTTCCTTTGTAAACTAACAATACTAATAACTTATAATTAGTGAGTTATGAATGCCAGTGCTAATATTGCACGTCTATTTAGAGACAAGTTTGTTTTCGGAGCTCTTAAGAACAGATTATGTCTGTATTACATCTAGGTTTACCAACAAACTGCAATAAATATATTTTGATTTTGATTTTTTGATTTTGTTTGTAATGTTACGATAGACACCATGACATGATTTTGTAACTTTTTGGAAATTCACACCATGACACCAGGGGGGGTTAGACAAGACCCATTTTCTGTTAGCGTTAACGCCTGCGGAAAGATGAAATTGTATTCATACAATTTGAAATGACATTAACGGCCTGCTATCCGAGTTGCGTAGGCAACAAAACGCTCCCTCGGCCCCCGCCAAGTTAGAGCGACGATGTATTTTGCCACGCAAGAGTCAGGAGACCCGCGGGGGGAGTGCAACGACAAAAATGAACATAGGTCCGACCTCGATGACGCCTGGCGCGGGATGGAGCGCGGCGCGCGCAAATTCTGGCGACCTTTTTACACTTTTAATTTCACTAAAAAACGAAACTATTCACTATCAAAAATCTATATATAAAAAAAAAAAATGGATTGCCTTTCAGTACATGCAATTTCCAGGTTGTTACGAGCTTTCATTAGAGCATAAAACGAAAAAAATAAACTAAATCGACTTTGTTTCAGATTTTTTTTAATCGAGGGAATTTTATTCTATCAATTTTTGAACTATAGAATAAACTCAAACACAGATATATTTGTGACATGAATTTTTTTCCAGCTCAAATATTGTAATTTAACTGAATAAAATTGATTTAAAATCGACAAATTTGGTATAACAGGTCGTTAACTTGAGATAACATCTCTCAAGCTAATGTCATTGTGAATGTCATTTTCATACAATTTCATCTTTCCGCAGGCGTTAGCGCTAACAGAAAATGTGTCTTTTCAGCTATTTGAAGATTATTAGCTCTTGTATTGAGTTTAATAAAAAACTTCGATTCATACTTATTTTAAGGTTGACTAGGCTTTTGACCGACCGCAGCTGACATGGTAAACACGCCTAGCCTATAATTTAAACTGACTCTCAAATGACGCTGCCAAAACACTCCATTAAGTGCTTGGTGATAGATTTTCAATTTGAGGTAGCGAGCGATCCGGCATTAGATAGTGCCTTACTACTATGCTATGGTTTCCTTATGATATTTTCCTTAACCAGCAGTTCAAGCTCATTGTTGGGATTTGAACCCATACCTTTTGAACATGCCAACTACTGAGCTATAATCGCTACTACTTTACTGAGTTGATCTCCCAAAGCTCGACCGAAAAGCTTACTTCAGGCTGTCGAGCACATGCTGAATGTGGCAGGTGGCTTCCCGGTACTTGTTGTACTTGCGTTCCAGTTCCGAAGGCTCCTGCTTGTGGATCTCTACAGCAGCGGCCATCTTCTGTAGCACTTTCTCCGTCGCCGTCGATGCTAATCCAATACAAAACAAATGTTAAGGCACTACGCAAACAGACATAAGTCATAGGCAACAAAAACTTGTTTGGAAATACTTCTCTCAAACCAATCACTTGTAGTATCCTGCTGCATCAATTATCGATGTTGTCGGACACAAATCAGTTCAATGTCGATTCAAAAGGTACTTGGTACCTTTAAAATTAACATTGAATTGTCGGGCGGAGACCACGGCCAGCGATAAAAGAATCCCGGCCTAAGACGGAAGCTAATTCCGAAAACAATCAGTTTTCATGCGGAAATTTCTTACCTGCTGCTCCTCCAGTCTTCTGATTCTGGTTGAAAGGATGATCATCGAATATGCTCACGGGCCATGATGATTTCAAGGCCAACTTGGTCTTGTGCTTCTTCCCCGATATATGCGTCTAAAAAAAGATATGGTAATATTTTATAGAGATTCATTATCCGACTAATGTTTTAGAATAGGAATGCATATTATTTATACGTATATTATAAAAAAAAGAATGAAATGATGAAGTAAAGTGCGAAAAATTTAAGTCTATTCTCCAATGAGGTTGGCCGGTGGAAACATTATACAGGTGTCACTAGCTTATGTATGAGATGAATAATGAGAAATATAATGGCCATGTGCTGTGTCGTGTTAACACACGTATGGATTTGGTTGACCTCAACCGCCGTCTGACCAACGGGAGAGAAAGAGTGCGAATATCATATTTCCCTCTCTTTCTCTCCCGTTGGTCAGACGGCGGTTGAGGTCAACCAAATCCATACGTGTGTTAACACTATTAAATTGTCTTTATAGACAATTTTTCTTACCTGTCTTGTAAACAAATATGGCGGACAGGCAACCAATGACAATGATTAGCGATGAAATTCAGAGCTGTCATTGGTCGAAAAACGCTATGTTTGTTTACAAGACAGGTAAGAAACTACTTTTTTTGCTTTTGACAGCTAACATACTTGACCTCTCAAGTATGTATCTCAGTAGTCTGTACCGACTTGAAATGTAACAATCAAAGGGATTCGCGAAAAAACCGACTAAGTAGCCACTCGCGCGGTGATGCCACACTTACTCGCATGAATGTTCGAACGAGAATAACGATGCGCAGTGGGCGTCGCGCAAGCAGCGCAGGAGTACGAAGCTTCACTTGGCGCCAAGTACCAGCGCGAAGTGCTACTAAGTACTTTCATTGCCACGTTCACTAAGCACAGCGTTGCAGACGATGCGTAGTAGGCACTTGCTACTTCTACTTGTATTAGGCATCGTCTGCAAGCGCCGTATATGTTACAAGTGAGTCGCCGCTTACGGGTGATACTAACCTGCAGAATACTCTCGCCGCTGCAGACGGAGCCGCACGGGTAACACAGATAGATCCACTTGCCGGAGATGTCGCGGCCACGCCGTTCCACCATACACCGCGTCTCGCCATTGTCCAACCGGATCTTCAAGCTGTTGAGGTGCTCTTGGAACTCTTGCTCCGCCTGACAAACGAACAAACTATCAGCACGAGCCCCACAAACGACGCAAACGCCGCATGAGAGTTCACTTCCGAAAAAGCCTCTAAGTTTTATCCATATTTTTGTATGGGTTTAGGCAGGTGTTCCACCGCCACAGCCACGTTGTAGGGTTTAGCTACGAACGCAGGCGCAGAGTAAGAAATGTACAGCTACCGTCAAAAGATGCGTATAAACTATATAGCACTTAACAGGCGGTCGAACTTATGCCTTACTCACATAAGGCAGTCGGCTCAAGTATTAAATCGTAAAAAAACATTTAAAATATGTCAAAACTACGTAAATTTTCATAATAAAACCTAGATCATAATTTCCGGGATATCTTAAAACAAATAAAACATTACATCGTGATTTTTTTAGTTTATTTATTAGATGTTTTGTCAAAATGTGCAATTTTTTACTCATACTCACCATTGTCCACCAATCACGTGTCACACAAAAATATGTTTGCGAGACACAAATTTTAATTAAAAAAATTACGTGTCACTTCAAACTATCAAATCTGACTGGTGCGGGGATTAGACAAGAGCCACTTTCTGTTAGCGTGAATGCCTACGGAAAGATGAAATGCTCAAGCTAATGTCATTATCATACAATTTCATCTTTCCGTAGGCATTAACGCTAACATAAAGTGGCTCTTGTCTAATCCCCTCGCTCACGTCTTAGCGGTATAGTAGGAGAGCGGCTTACAAGATCACTTATTAAAAAACTAGTTTTAAGACGCGGTAAGATGGCGTTAATAAGACCTGGGGGTCTAGACAAGAGCCACACACTGTTAGGGTTCACGCCTGCGGAAAGATGAAATTGCATGAAAATGGCATTGACAATGACATTAGCATGAGAGAAATTGTCTGAAGCTAATGTTATTTTCATACAATTTCATCTTTCCGCAAGCGTTAACGCTAGCAGTGTGTGGCTCTTGTCTAGACCCTCTGGGGGGTTAGACAAGACCCACTTCATGTTCAGCGTTAGCGCTAACAGAAAGTGGGTCTTGTCTAACCCCCCTGCAGTGCAAGTACCGTTCTTTATCGATCGTAAAATTTGACAGTTGAATTGAAATTCGATAAAATGCAATTTAATCAGTACATTATAGCGAATAATAGATTTTAAGGAATTTTATCGAATTTGACGATCGATAAAGAACGGTACTTGCACTGTTGTGTTTTTTTTTACCTACGACGGTACGGAGAACCTACATATGTATATGCGTTTTGGGATAGAGAATTTGTGTTAGTGTAAGGTTAAATGTGCAACTTGTGCAAGTTTGTATGTCTGTAACTTTTTTTTTCAAAACGGCTGGACCGATTTTAATGCGGTTTTTATGTTAATTTATAAACTCGTTTCAATGGAGTTATCATTTTTCTTCATCATCATTTCATTATTAACTCATCACTTCACTTACATTATTATCTTAGTCGACCTGGACATAGGCCTCTTCACTTTGTAAGGACGGGACGAGTTTAGTGGAACATTTTCAATGGTACGAACCCAGTGGTGAACACAAGAATATTGCTCACCAGTGTGAACTCAGTCTTCGTTGGTGAGCAGTCGTAGTGCGAGCGATGATGCGACGTAGTTGGAAGATTTCGACGGAAGACGTTAATTGTTCAACAATTATATATTCTGTGGTACTAGACATACTGGAATGCAAATGTTCAGTTGAGCATGTCCATACTTTTGAGGTATCATTTACCTGGTACACTCACAAACAATGCTCTATTTTTATAATTCACTGTCAACGTAAAATTTTTACTTGCCTACCGCCCTCTCACATTACTGCTAAGATTTCCGCGTTGTGTCGCAGAGTAAGGTTTGACTGTTGGTGACTTTTTAAAAACTGTTTATAACCGATATTTATCACGCACGTACCTGAACGGTATTAGTCACTAACGTAGGTTTTTATTCAGCACTTTATAAACTTAGGTTAGAGGATCACTGATTTACGATCACGGTTTCGAAATGTTTAGGATTCCGAGAAGTTCGTTCTGTCCGTCCGTCCTAATTATTTAGAACCTTCTAATTTCGTGATAGCTATTATGGTAAGTGCGTTAAATTTTGCACAATTACAGTCTTTATATAGATGTTACTTTTAAAAGTATAAAAACATGTATTTTAGGGATGGCTCTGGAATAATTGAAATGGGGATTTAAAAAAATCCACTGCACCTCTTCTAATTTGGTATCGTTAGATAGTTCTTGTGAAATGATGGTAATGTTGCATACAACACTTTTTTATTAACTTTTTATTTTTGAAATAGGGTATTGTATTGTTTGTATTTTCGGGGTATTGTTGAATAAGTCTTGTGGCATGAAGGTAAGTTTTCGTACATCACTTTTTTTAGTAAGTGTATTCTACGCGAAATATAGCATGTTAAAGTGGAAACAAATTGGTCATTCCCCCCCCCCCCCCCCATTTCTAAACTATTAGACATATTATATGAACTTGAACTTGTCTTGCCATGCTGATAGGTTCAGTGCATTCAGGCAAATCTCAAGTCAAAGTAAAAAAACACAAATTTAATTTCGAGTACAATTAAATCAAATCATGTTATTTATTTGTAAGAATTGTTAAATGTTTCAATCGATGTCGCCGCATGAAGGCCGCGTTTGGTACGTCACTATTATTAAGTATAGTATCGTGCATCAATGTTTTAGACTAAACCTTTTAGTCTACCGCGAAACATCGGTTCATTAGGCCACGAACGGAAATGAGCGTTCTATAGGCAGTAGCTTATTATATTTTATGGTTGGAACTGTAGTGGTATGGCGGTACCTACATTAGTAGGTACATTATAATTACTCGTTGCATTATAAGCGAGGGTAGTCGCCGGCGGGCGGCCATCATGTTTTCATTCGGAATAAACCTGTGCCAACTACAACAGTGTTTCGCTTTGCTCCGGCCTTAACTCAGTAACCCATACTCTCTAAATACGATCTTAAACTGAGCGGATCCAGGCAGTTGGCCCGTAAAGTAGCCCGGCACATTAGGAGCTCTCTTCCTGCGCAAGTCGAGGCTAGTGCGAATTGCACTGATTCCCAGGGGCTGTGATTCTCGGACTTGCCTGAGGTATGGCTCAGAACAGGGTGTGTGTCGCTAGATCTACTTTTGATAGACTGGTTGCCATTTGCCATCCAGGTCTACGATTGTTACGATACCAAGGCAAAAAATTGGCATGAGGATGAACAAATGCAAATAAAGTTTCATCCATTAGCGAATAAAATGGACATTAATTTGGTGCCCCCTTTGAATTACTAACGCTCGGGGCAAATGACCCGGATTGTGACCCCAAATGGGGGCGGTTGCCGTCACACGCGCCTTTTAAGTTACCTAAACGTGACAGGTCCGGCAGCATTCCCAACTGTATCACAGGCTGAAATCACAGGCCATGGGAAACAAGTTTTAGAATTGCTTCCTGCCAGAGGATATTGAATGCTTGTTGTCAAATTCACACAGTAGTGTCGCATCTCAATCAAAGAGCAACAGTTGTGTTAACAATGATGTGATGAAGCAACAACTTTCTTCATAAGTTGGTTTGTACGGTCACTGGCAGATATATACCGAATTTCAAACAAAATATTATGATGTTTCTCCAAAAATCATAATTTTTCACGTTTCTAACTAGAGTTTGCATAATCCAAACCAGTGGCAAACCATGCTGAAAAATATGTATCATATCAATTCCAACTGCTATATGACTAATAAGAGATAATTATAGTAATTGACATTTTGTCCTCTCTTGAATGAACTAAAATTTCATTATTCTAAAACTTCTTTATAAATCCCTCCTTTGTTTTTAAACTACCAAATGGAGTGGTTTTTCATGACATGTCTTGACTGCTTGGTATAGCTGGACCAACGAGCTTATTACATAAGTTCGATTTTGATCGTCATTGCATGCCATCCCGTTAGCACCTACTTACTGGCACCGTGCGCGTGAGCGAGTTGGCACGCGATCGTGATAACAATCCAAATCACAACGGACATCCATAATATGCCAGTATCTCTGAAAGTGAGTCTCTTGTCTTCCTTTGTAAAACTGTCATTGGCCATATATGGATGCAATTATATTCATTATAATATTTTAGGCTATTCCTCACATACATTTAACAGTCAAGCGTTTTTATTTATGCAGTATATTAAAGGTAAAAAAATTAAGTAGAAAAAAAAACGAATTAAATAGCTTTATTGCACACATGGCAATGGCCTACTATTATTTCTTCTGTGCTATGGCGTCCCTCTGTCAAACACTTTAATCTGCTATTATGAGTTATTTATACAACAAATTAAAATACAATTTATTATTACTATTCCTACAAAGCTAGTTAGCAAGCGCGTTTTCAAAGTTCAGTTTCTCAAATCTATACGAATATAACGTATGGTTCACAAAGGATAGTGATCCTTCGTCGCACGAGCAAACCCCGCGGCGCAACTAATGTTAATTTAAATTTAAATAACACTGTTACAGATTTAATATAATCTAATATCTTTTTAAAACTCATATTCAGATAAATAGAAAAAAATTGGTATGTACCTAAAAGTATTTTAAACCTTATGCTGCCCTGTCACATTCTTCTAAATTTGTATATCAAAATAAAAATAATATGCAAGAAGAGGTAATTCCTATCAAAATATAGATAGATAAATATATTTCTATAAGAGCACTTAATATATTTGTTTAAGAAAATTATTTGTGAAAATTATGTTTAATTTCTGTTTAAAATAAAAGAAAAGCAGTTATATTTACCTTTGTGCATGTATTTTCTTCAGCTGGTTTCTTGGCCAATTCCACCACTGAGTCTTCGTACCCCTCTGCCCCCGGGGGGCAGTCGGGAAGATCCATCTTGATGCACTACACACTATAGTCTATGGCCATTAAACGGTCATAAACTTTGACACTAATCTTAACCACTATCTTCTTTTTTCAGAGCCCACAGCGACTGACACTGAAATGTAAAATCATTGCCATCAAGATATTTGCAAAACAAAGCCTTAATAAACGTATTTATAATAAGTAAATTTTACAGATACTTACGTAGACAAACTGTTGATATACTTACGTTTTTGATGCGGAGTCTCAAAGACACAATCTGAATAGTTTATTATATAAATTTACATTCAAATGTTTAAAGGCTACTGTTCGGACACCTAATATATATATATTTTTTTGCATTATTCATTTACTGTCAAATGAATGTGTTTATGTATAGGTACTTGTCATGCTTTCTATAACATACTCTTTAACTTAGAAGTATGTATATTTTTTCTGAACAATGTAGGATTGTCTACCTATCTATTTCATTGAGATCTTGCGATTGCAAAAACTTTTAAATGATGTATTTGCATTGAATTAATTTTTATCAAGCAAGCTATTAAATATAGCTGCAAGATTTAATCACACAACAGCTATGATAATTTTTATAAGTCTGGAACGCTATCTATCATATTCCAGTTTTTGCTCAGTGTGAATTACCATAAATTTTCAAAAGGATCTTCTAGAGAATTTGACTACTATCAGATATCACATTAATGCACACATGATATTACATGGTAAGATTGGTAAGCAAGCTGGCCAAAGTACTATATTTTCTTGAATTGTTTTTCTACAAACAGGAAATCTGTGATTCTTGTCTCTAATCCATGATGATCCAAATAATTAAATTAAATTTTATTAATGTCGGTTATATTATAATAAATAGGTAATTGACTGTTGTGCCTAATAAATAATAATTTTATATTCACGCACGCTCAATAAGGGTTGAATTATTTAAATTTAGGACCTGTAACTGTGTACCTAAACCAACCAAACCAAACCTGACCTGTATTCAAGTAAATAATGAATTTGAATATGACGGACAGTGTATTATTATTTTGTAAGCAGGAATCCTGTCCTTGCACAATTTGAATTATTTAATTGGGTTGCATTCCAAAACAAGCGAATTTAATTTTATAGAGAATTCAATTCACTAACCGCTGGTTCCAAAACATCTTATACAATTTGAATCCGGTGTTTTTTAGGGTTCCGTACCCAAAGGGTAAAAACGGTACCCCATTACTAAGCCTACATTGTCTGTCTGTCTTTATGTCTGTCCGTTTGTCTGTCTGTCCATCCTAACTTTAAAGGGCTGTATCTTTCGAACCGTAATAGATAGCCAGTAAAAATTTCACAGAATGTGTAATGTTACGGTTGATTAACTGAGAAATAATAAAAAACTCAAAGTAAAAACGAAAGGGTTGTCTCCCCATACTACAATTTATTTAAAAATGGTAATATGTACAAATTTCAAACTTCGCATGATTATAGTAGACACTCTAAAGTATAACAACAAATAACAAATATTGGCCAAGTGCGAGTCAGTGACAAATTTCTGTTCATTACCAAGTTATAACTGGTAATTTCGTTATTGAATTTTGTGGTGGTACTGAACCCTCAGTGCGCGAGCCCGACTCGCGCTTGGCCGGGTTATTTTTTTATTAATAGGCTTGCGTTTGAAAGTGGTCTACAATGGTGCACGCTTGCCTACAAGAATCAAATTCGCTCGTGACCTGAAGAATTATTACTACCTATATTGCACATTTCCGAATGTGTAATAACTGAGTGGAATTTTACTCAGCTGTCAGAATCGGAATTATTGAGTTTTTTACTAATTTATCTACCATAAGTCCATAACCTCAAGCAATAGCTAAGAAAGCAACATAAACATAAATTAACTGATTAAAACCGCTAGTTTTATAATGTAATTTGAATTTTCTAAGCAGCCGAGGTTATTTGGTTTTGACAAATAAATGTTAAAGGTATCATTGACTACTGGTAAATTACTTCTGACCTTAATCTAGTGCACTTGGGATTATTTTAGTTCTTTCACTTGGGATTTTCACTTGGGGATTATTTTAGTTCTAGTACTCATGACAGACATTCCTAGCGAAAAGCCATAATATTATCAATAGGGCCCCTTGTTCCAAGGCGTAATACGTCGACGTACGTTGTTCGTCGCTTTACATTCGATGAGTTGGCGGTCACAAGCAGCGTTGCCAGATTTTTTCTTGCCAAGTCGGGATTTTGGGAGTTTTTGAGTGAAAAAAGCGGGATTCTATCGTCGAAAGCGGGACATAGTAAAAAAACCTAGATAATCAAAAGTTTTTAAATATTTATCTTTTGATTTGAGTTCAAATTATGTTTATACGTGACATTAGATAGCAAAAATAGCCATAGAAAATGTATTATAATAAAAATATGATATTTTAAATCAGATTTACCCTATCGTTAAATAGTTGAGTCTTATTCGTCTTCTGAATATTGAGTTATCCTCGAAAAGCGGGACTGAGCCTGTACCGCGCGGGACATTTAATTTTGATTTCAAAATCGGGACGTCTGGCAACGGTGGTCACAAGCCTATTTATAAATAAGTAAAAAAAAACGGACAAGTACGAGTAGGACTCGTGCTCTCGAGGGTTCCGTTGGACGGAACACTCAGAGCGCGAGTCCAAAAAAAAAAAAACTTAAGTTGAAATATTGAAAGACAAACTTATGTTTGTAGTTGAAAATAAGCTACCTTATTATGGATGATTCGGATCGTGATCGCGATCGCGTGCCATCTCACTTACGCACGTGGTGCGAGTAAATATATACGAACGGGATGGCATGCAATTTCGATCCTGATCAAAGAATCATAATAAGGCCCAAGGTTCCAACTACAAAATGTAAGTTTAATAAAGTTAAATGATATAACTTCATATTTATGACTTTCGGATTTATTCCTATATATGTATGTGCTATGAGACCTTGCCTCTTGCCAAATTTCATGATTCTAGGTCAACGGGAACTACCCTAATAGGTTTTGATTTCCCTGTGAAATTGCAAAATATGCGACATAAACGTTCATATCTTTTGATTTTATCGACTTAAAACTTTTATTTTTTTACAGCCGAAAGAAACCGTAGACCCAAGTATTTAGTATAAATTTCAACTTGATACCTGTACGCATTCTTGAGAGAAAGGGTCTTGACCGACGGACAGACAGACGCACAACGAAGTGATCCTATAAGGGTTCCGTTTTTCCTTTTGAGGTACGGAACCCTAAAAAACGCTGCTTTGTATACTTCTCACTCAAACCTAGAGCAAATACAAAAATGCTTGCTTTGACCGACGGCTTAATGTTATGGAATGCAACCTAGATAATAATTATTTAAAGATTCCCCTGGAATTAGCTAGTTACAATAAACATAAATATCTTCCGTGAATGTAAGTGTATTTTAATAAATGTCTTTTTACCTACATAGCTAGTATTTATAAGTTAACTACGAGTTTAACAACATGCTTGTAAGTAATAGGTAAAGATTATTAAATAAACTATTGATTGATTGATTGAATTGCACTGTCAAAATTTAACTATTGATTCAGCCATTTAGTCCAAACAAGCTAACAATCAGACTTTCGTATTTATAATATTCGTAGTTATAAATTTAAATTTAAGATAGTTTTTATTTTACTTGTAATTTTTACTGAAATTATTGAAATAGATAGTAACTGTAATTAATTGAGTAAAAAAAAATTAGGGTGATAAAGTACATAAATGTTCTAGTAAGAGTATTTTTCATCATTAACATGCAATTTTATTGACAGCATTCCACCTAAGCCAAACATGTCGGCTGATCGACCTAAAACAGATTAATGTGAATGTTCACATAGGAAATACTAATTTTAAAAGACTACCTACTACTGACGATAAACGACTTCCAAAACTAAATGTTCAAAAATGCCCTAGACTTTTTGTAAACTCAAGACATGATTTGTCCAATATACGATGGCTGCAGTAACATCATTAGATTGTTATTCACTAATTTACAAACACTAGTTTTACATATGTATGTAAGCAGGATCATAATGGTACCTACAGAGAAGATCAACCCTGATTGGAACTACATTGTTTTCCACTGTTTTGTAGGTTATCTAATGAATTTGCTGATACCGCAGGATACGTATTTTATCCATTCAAAAATTAATATATAGCTACCTAACTTTAAGTAAGGTGTGAAATAAAGAAAATCATGAGAAAATGTACTGACCTGCGGAGTGATGAAGATCCCAAAATCCCAACTATGATCCAAAACGAATTTCTGTCAAGTCTTATAACGTTAATATTTTCGAAGGTTTGGGCTTGAATATGAGCAAATAAAACAATTAGGTACAATCAAATCGCCAAAACAACAAAACATAATTTTTCATCTTTAAAATGGGTTTTTGATTGACAGACACCGAATCCGAATCGACCATGAAATCCTGTGATGAAATCCAAAGATGAAATCCATGAATCGACCATTACCATATATATAGTATATATGGTAATGGTCGATATATCTCCGTATATATATAGCAAAGACTACTATATATATACGGAGATAGACTGGCAACTCAGCCATATTTGAAATCAATTATATGTGCCTCCATCTATCCGCCACTAACGGTACTACATTTAACCTACAGATGAATAGCAGGTTGTATTAATTCTATTCTACTACAGAAAACGCTTGTAGTTTTATACAAAATGTATGAGATTTACACAACTGGTGAAAAATTCACGTGACCAATCCCATACATTCCGTAAAAAACTACAATCATTTTCCATAGTAGAAAAAACATCTTGCCTACTGTAAAAATTAAGTCCGCTAAGCATAAGCTTGGCTGCAGCGCTCCGTCTACTTCAGAAATAATAAGCTTTTTTGCGAGCTTTAATAAAATATTTTATTAAACGGCTGTACAGTTTTATACAACTCATAAATAAAATTATCAAATGAATACGCTATAATGTAACACAATTATATCTTGAAGAAATAAACAGAAATTTGTCACTGACTCGCACTTGGTCATTTATTACTGTTTGTTTTTATACTTTGGAGTGTGTACTATAATCATGCCAAGTTTGACGCTTGTACGTATTACCGTTTTTACATTAGAGCTTATACAAAAATATGTTAAAAATGCATTGGTTTTAATTAAACATTATACTATGCTAAATCTTATTTAAAAAAAAAACACCTGATTACGTTAAATTTTTTGTTTTATGTTTTGTATAATAATCAAAAGCAGCTTTAACAATCTCCGTCTCTGTGATTTTCCTGACAATATGTTTAAGATTAGTTTGCACCAATCGATATTAAAAAACTCTGCAGGCGTTGTTTGTGCAATTTAGACTTTAAAAAGTTTAAATCTACATTTATAGATATTATCAATTGTATGTATTCTGCGATTTAAAAAAAATTACTGTGTTTGTCTAAAATCATAGGTAATATTATGTATTATAATTATGTTCCATTTCGCTCGAAGAACCGATAAACCGGAAGAAAGGTTCTTGAGTGGAGACCACGAATGGTAGTTCCTCATGGTTTTCGAGGTCTTTATTGCAGGTTTTACAGTGGTTAACTAAATATTATTTTTTCCTTTCTGACCATCCATCCACTGCAATAACCAACAGCTGCACAATTTTCTACATCACTAGTGGATGCGTTCATCATCATTGATTGAGTGTTGCTGGGATCAATGAGGATCAGTAACGTTTTTAGTTGAGAATGCAGATTTATAGAGCTAAGAAATCCTTAACATACAGTGCAAAAATATTGTTTTACGACAAAAAATAACGAAGTTATGACCAAATTACTAGCGAAATTCACTGGTCGGCCGGCGTGATAGCTTGTGACGTCACTGGGACGTTCGTCGCCAGTTACCCGTTGGCAGCTATAAGGCGCGCAGTGTTTTGGGTGGATAATTGTGATTTTCGATACAAATTAAGTGCCCGATTTGTGTCTAATTGATCTTTTAACTATGTACAAATATTGTATAGTGCCGAAATGTACAAACACCTCTATTAAAACGCCAGAAAAACTATTTTTTTTTACTACTTCGTAAAATATGGTACTCCGTTGTAAAAAGAGATGATAAAACTCCACCGTAGTAAAAATATAATAGTAAGTTATCTTCGAAGAAAGATACATCGTGCGGCTTGTATGTGCGCATGCCTGTACGCACGCACCGCAGCACGCACACAAATACAAATGTCTGGGGTACAATGGTATTTTCAGTCAGGGATCAAAGTGGAATAGACCGACTGTACTACGCCGAAAGGAGGTCTTATACAGGGTTACTCATATAGATTGTACTAAGCCGGAAGGATGTGGGTTACGCATATAGACTGAACTAAGCAAAAAAAATATGCCATTACACAAGGTTACGCATATAGACTGCCCTATACTGAAAGGAGGTCATTAAACACGGTTAGGCATATAGATTGTTCTAAGCCGATAGGAGATCATTATTATATACAGGGTTACGCATTTAGTATAGACTGTACTAAGCTGAAAGGAGGTTATTATACAGGGTTACGAATATGGACTGTGCTACGCCTAAAAGAGGTCTTTATACACGGTTATGCATATAGACTGTACTAAGCTGAAAGGAGGTCTTATACAGGGCTATGGATATAGATTGTACTACGCCGAAAGGAGGTAACTATTCAGTGTTATGCATAATAGACTGTACTACGCCGAAAGAAGGTCATAATACAGGTTATCGCATATTGACTGTACTAAGCAGATAAAAGGTCATTATACACGGTTACAGATATTGACTACTATATGGATAGGCGTGACACTTACCATCAGGTTTATTAACATATCATACCTTACTCGTTTCGCACTCAGTTGTATATTTAAAAAATATACTTACAATATTATTGACATAATATAATCAGAGTAATGGAGATAACCGAGACCGATATTTGTAGAAGAATAAAATTATACTTTTACCGGGTCGTAGATAGCCACCCGCTACAAACATTGATTTATTTTAGGAGTATGTACCTTATTATTTACAATCGTAAAATCCGTATATCCGTATCTACGTGTTATTGTTTCATTATAATATACATAGGTACCTATAAAACTCAGAGACACGGACAACCCTGCGTGTTCGGGCATGAGTAGGTATTTAAATCTCCTACGGGCCTCGAGTCAACTTACTATTATTTTTACTATGACTCCACCCTCTACCCAAGCTACTAGACATGGCTGTGTAGATCATTTCGATGTTAGTACCTACATAACTATACATACCTATTATTTAGTTGATATGGAAATAAGTTGTAACCTACTTTTACATTCTGGCGTTTTAAAAGAGGTGTTTGTACATTTTGGCTCAATACAATATTTGTACATAGTTAAAAAGATGAATTAGACACAAATCGGGCACTTAATTTGCATCAAAGTCACAATTAACCACCCAAAACACAGCGCGCCTTTTAGCGGCCAACGGGTAACTGGCGGCGACCGTCCCAGTGACGTCATACGCACCCACGTACATTTCTTTTAGCGGCAGGAACGGCATAATGTTTATTACTTAATATCTTCGTAAGTAATGGTCCGATTTGGATAATTCAAAAAGATATGTCATGAAGAATAAAGTGAGTACTAGTTCTATTGAATTTGCTACTACTTTACTAATATGGTACTGAGACGTGGTCTTTAACTGTTGGCCTTTTGGAAAAGCTCAGAGTCACACAGCAGGCAATGGAGAGAGCTATGCTCGGAGTTTCTTTGCGCGATAAGATCCGAAACGTGGATATTCGCCAAAGAACCAGAGTCACCGACAGCTGCTAAAATTTGCAAGTTGAAGTTGCAATGGGCGGGCCACATCGCCCATTGCCATCGCATTGCCATTGCCATCGCCCATCGCAGAACCGATAACCGATGGGGAAGAAAGGTTCTGGAGTGGAGACCTCGAACCGGAAGACGCAGCGTAGGGAGGCCTCTCACTAGATGGACCGACGATATTGTGAGAGTCACGGGTATCCAGTGGATGCAAAAGGCGGGCTGTCGTTCAATGTGGAGGTTAAAGGGGGAGGCCTATGTTCAGCAGTGGACGTCTTCCGGCTGATGATGATTACTGATCCTCATTATAAACTCTTCCTCATCAATTTCGATATTTTCTTTTTCATTTGATTTTGAGCTCAAATATCAAAATAATCGCGTATTGTTTGTAAGCCGGCTGAAGTATCTTTTTCACAATTCGCTCCTTGCGAATGATCCATTGATAAATTATTTATTAAAAGTGATTTATATTTGCTTTCAAAAACAAATGCACCAGGCATTCTATTGCATATGCTCAGTGACCATATGGAGCCAAACATATTTTCTAATGGGTCCTGTCATCCTGTGGTTGAAATTTATTAACAATATAATTAAGTTGATTTTTGTGTAAAGAATTTACAAGCATTTGGAATCCTTCTTTAGTCTTAATCCAGCTTGTTATGGACCGAACAACCTTTTCCCTCCCGTCATTTAAATATCGTAACGATCTTAAAACTGGAAGAGCTTCACTCCAAAATTTCTGATGTGGTGATTTCGGCGTTACTGCAGCAAGTAAAAATATCTTCCCTGAATTTCACTGTAAGATCCATTCACCGAATCAAATAATTTATCGAAGAACATCAAAAGATGTGCAGTTTCTTCACATTCTTTTGGTAACTTCAAAAATCAAGCAACATTGTTTTCTATAAATCTCATAATTTTGAGATTGCAAACACAAACCAATCTCGAAAATCTTCTTAAAAATCTTTTTCTTCTTGTGTATCCGATGTTACACCACCTTCATTAGGAACCATTGCAGCACTTGTATCATTTACATTTGTATGTCCTGCGTTTGGTTGAGATTGCATGCCTGAAACACAAAAATATTACTATAGCTTTGCCAGAGTCTCTACCTATTATAGACAGCTGTCATCCGAAATGAAGATCTCGACGAGATCTATCACTTTTGCGAAGAAACTGCTAGTCCAGGATCGACGGTTTCCAAGATATCGCCCAAGCAAGTTTGACAGCTGTCATCCGAAATGAAGATCTCGACGAGATCTATCACTTTTGCGAAGAAACTGCTAGTCCAGGATCGACAGTTTCCGAGATATCGCCCAAGCAAGTTTGACAGCTGTCATCCAAAATTGAGATCTCGACGAGATCTATCACTTTTGCGAAGAAATTGCTAGTCAGGATCGACAGTTTCCGAGATATCACCTAAGCAAGTTTGACAGCTGTCATCCGAAATGAAGATCTCGACGAGATCTATCACTTTTGCAAAGAAACTGCTAGTCCAGGATCGACGGTTTCCGAGATATCGCCCAAGCAAGTTTGACAGCTGTCATCCGAAATGAAGATCTCGACGAGATCTATCACTTTTGCGAAGAAACTGCTAGTCCAGGATCGACGGTTTCCGCGATATCACCGAAGCAAGTTTGACAGCTGTCATCCGAAATGAAGATCTCGACGAGATCTATCACTTTTGCGAAGGAACTGCTAGTCCAGGATCGACGGTTTCCGAGATATCGCCCAAGCAAGTTTGACAGCTGTCATCCGAAATGAAGATCTCGACGAGATCTATCACTTTTGCGAAGAAACTGCTAGTCCAGGATCGACGGTTTCCGAGATATCACCTAAGCAAGTTTGACAGCTGTCATCCGAAATGAAGATCTCGACGAGATCTATCACTTTTGCGAAGAAACTGCTAGTCCAGGATCGACGGTTTCCAAGATATCACCCAAGCAAGTTTGACAGCTGTCATCCAAAATTGAGATCTCGACGAGATCTATCACTTTTGCAAAGAAACTGCTAGTCCAGGATCGACGGTTTCCGAGATATCGCCCAAGCAAGTTTGACAGCTGTCATCCGAAATGAAGATCTCGACGAGATCTATCACTTTTGCGAAGGAACTGCTAGTCCAAGATCGACGGTTTCCGAGATATCGCCCAAGCAAGTTTGACAGCTGTCATCCGAAATGAAGATCTCGACGAGATCTATCACTTTTGCGAAGGAACTGCTAGTCCAGGATCGACGGTTTCCGAGATATCGCCCAAGCAAGTTTGACAGCTGTCATCCAAAATTGAGATCTCGACGAGATCTATCACTTTTGCAAAGAAACTGCTAGTCCAGGATCGACGGTTTCCGAGATATCGCCCAAGCAAGTTTGACAGCTGTCATCTGAAATGAAGATCTCGACGAGATCTATCACTTTTGCAAAGAAACTGCTAGTCCAGGATCGACAGTTTCCGAGATATCGCCCAAGCAAGTTTGATGATGATGATGAATTAGGGCCCATCCTTTCTCTGAGAGAAGGCCTGTGTTCCAGCAGTGGTTTAAACTTCTTTGCTTTTGGGAAATAACATAAAAAACCGACCAGCGTTAAGAGGTAGGACGGACTGACAGACATAGCGTAAGCTTAGTAATAGAGTTCCGTTTTCACCTTTTGGGTACGGTACGCCGTACGAAACCTTCGTTTCGTTTTAAGTAAGTATCTACTCTGTTCTACCCATAGTACAAGTTTTGATAGTATTCGAAAACTTTTTTCGTTTTCGTATTGTTCCATACATTGCTGGGCTGAAAGGTATTCGATATTTTTTTCGTACTATAGTGAAGCAATCTATACCGCCGTTTACTACCGATTTTAGTTCTTTCGCGTTTCCGCTGGAGGCGCTTTACTAAAATGTATGGAACAATACGTAAACGAAAAAAGTGTTCGAAAACTATCATATCTGAGACTAAGGGTAAATCGTAATTATATTATAGTAATAAATACCTTGGATTGCTAATTCGAAAAGTCTATTCATTGGGTAATGGTCATTAGTAATACGGTACCATTGTGTTTACATTTTCTTTCGTTGTAGGACACGAATATGTTAACAGTTTTAATATGAAATTACCTTTTCCATCGCTCACGTTGCAACCAGCAACTTGAATGACATCTTGCAATACAGTGATAATAATATAGGTAGTGAGTCCTGCATCAGTTCAAAGTGTTCAAACAACTGCAAAACAAGTAATCATCACAGTTATTACCAGAAATTACCACGATTCCTAAACTAAATTCAAATTATCACCTAAGTATTATGCCATTGCAGACCATGAGAAGTACAAGTAGCAAGTATCTACTAACTGCTAGTATCTAGTAGGTACTTGCTACTTGTACTTGCCACCTGTACTTCGCAAGGTCTGCAACGGGCTTTACTCAAGCTGTACTACGTGGCCTAGATAACTGCACAACGAGTTTTTTCTCCGAAATTTGAACAAAGCTTAGCACAAATATATTATGGGTTCACAGTTCGGGGGCACGTAGTATAGTATGAAATCTTTGGGGGGGCAACGATACGTAGTAAAATATGAAATCTCAGTTCGAAGGTAGCTAAATTGAAACGGTGGCACATGCGTTCAAATTAACACTAAAATAGGTACACAGAAACTTTGAATCACTCTACTGATAAAATTAGAGATATTACCGTGAAATTTATCGAAGAAATGATAAATTAATTATTAATAATGTTCAAAGAATAATTATTGTTGACGTTATGTTTTTTATTTTGAAACATTTTTGATGGATGATATTGACCACAGAACACTTATACCAGAGGATATTGACACAGTACGTTATGTTGTTTTAATTAGTTTAGTTAGGCGTAGCGTCGAGTTACATTCTCTTTCATCTCTTTGGTTAGGCGCGGATGGATGTCAGCAGCCTTAGAGCGTTCCGCCACTAATGTTCTAAATTACCACAGATATATAGTAGTCTTTGGAATCGACGCCAAATCGACGCAAGTGTGCAAGCTGTGTGTGCAAGCAATCCTTGTATGTAGTGTTATTTATGGATGTACACACGTATGGATATGGTTGAGGTCAACCGTCAACGGCGTGCGTCCATAGACAATTTGTCTATGGCCGTACCAAATCCGGTCATCTGGGGCGGTGTTGACGGCAAGCTGACGGACATAATTATAGATGTGTGTTAGCTCTGTGCTAGACCTAGACATTAGAAAATCTTTGCTACAAATATAATAATACAATTTTAGTCTACTATTGGGAAACTATTGCACATTATTGCCTGATATAATTTAATGTAAACTGCATATATATTTTCTGGATATCAGTCGTATTAGCGATGTAAATCGGAACGATGTTAAAGTTTGAATAAAAAAATATCGCGCCGCAGTCCTGCGTCTTGTAGGTATATTACTTTACTCTTTGCTGCGTCATAGCTCCGGTCACGTGACTCATTGACGTCACACAAAACTAAACAACTGCAACCATAGAGCACATTATATATCCGGGCAGCAAAAGTTTAATAAATTATTTAATTTCTAATTGAAGAAATGGTTTATAAACATTGTATAGTGCCACAATGTAGAAATACTACCATAAAGACACCGGAAAAACTATTCGTTCCTGTTCCAATGGACCCCAAAACTCGAAAAAAGTGGTTGGAACTAGCTCGTAGAGAACCCAAAAGTATTGGAGCTGATAGAAGTGTTTCTATGTGCGAAGATCATTTTGAGGTACATGAGTCTATATATTTTTATTGCATTAGGTACTATTTTATGTACTTTAAACATTGTAAAGCTTGACATAACCATAACATATATATATATATATGGTGTATATATTACTCTATGACATAACCTTACAAAATATCATGATATCCACCTACTCCACAGATATCACTTTACCTGTTTGAAGCTTCTAAGCTAAAGTCAAAGTCATATAATCATAAATATAAATTTACACGTCAATTCAAACAATAATAATTATTATAATAAAAGTATATACATTTACATTATATTATACAAACTAATACAATTCAAATTCAAATTAACAATATTAATATCAATTCTCATTATTTCACTTATGTATAATATTATTTTATTTGGCTAACACTCGCTGAAGTCATAGAATGTTTGCTCGATGAGCCAGCGTTTGAGTCTGCTTTTAAAGCAGCTTGCACTTGGAGCAGTTGTTACTGCATCTGGCAACATGTTGTATACCTCTGGGCCCATAAAGTGGGTCAGTTTGCTGGATTTCGCTTTGGATACTGACCAGCTTCTTGGCATTCCGGATGCAGCAAGAGTGCCTATCTCCGCACTTGCTATACAGGTCCAGGTTATTCCTCACATACACTGCCACCTGGAAAGATCAGAATGGCAGGTAATGTGAGTATCCCGAGCTCTTTAACATAGGGTCTTACGGAAGTGCATCGCGACACGCCTACGATGGCGCGGACAGCACGTTTCTGCGCTCGGAAGGCGCGTTCCCAGTCGGCAGCGCGCGCATACAGCTCGGCACCGTACTGCAACTTCGAGTGCACCGCTACACCGCAAGCTAAGCTTACGTCGCAAGTATGAAGCAACGCCGCGAGTGTAGCAAACTTTTCAACCTTCAGCCAAGGAGGCTGATGCGTGGTGGTAAAAGGAGGCAGTAAGGCTACAGAGTTCACTTTCGAAGAATGAAAAGACGCCTCAGCTACCTGTGTTAAACTAAGCTAAATAAACTTAGCTTGCGATATAGCCTGCACTTAAATTCATGTTATTTTTACAGGTAGAGAATGATGTAGCAAACTATATGAAGTACAAAATGGGCTTTGCCCAGAAAATTCTTATGAAAGATGGAGTATTGCCTAAAAAATTTAGTTGCCAACTAGATCGTAAAAGAAGTCAAACTGGAGTTGGTACATATCGAGGAGCATTTGTAAAGAGACAAAGAATGGAACATGTGAGTGAAAGTATAAAAGAATACTTGCTGCATGCAAAAACTTGTGAACAAAGTAATGAAAATGTAACACAGCAAAATATTTCTGCCCAGCCCGAAGAAATACCAAAAACACAGGACAAAGAGACAATTACAGACACTACATTGAGTCCTACTTTACCGTTTAAGATTAAACTAACTAGCTACCATCGAGCATCAAAATCAACAGTTAAGAAACCATTATTTCTCGAAGACGATAGATCAGATAGTCATGTTTCCAGTTTCACGGAAGGTGTGGTAGGTGGTAACATATCATCTTCTGTAGCTCCATCGTCATCAAGGGACTCAGACAGCAATGTAACTGAAACCACCCTGGACATAAATAAAATTGAGTGCCTAAAAAATATGCTGCGTTTAATCCATAAAAAACCTTCATTTTATATCGGAATATCAAATGAGTGTTATTTTATTGTAAATTTAATCCAGAGACATACAAACATAAAAATAGACCACATCTTGCTTTGCTTAAAAAAAATAAGACTTGATAGTACATTTTTAGAACTCGAAGATAATTTTGGTATACCTCTATCATATGCCAGTAAAATATTTCTTAAAAACATCCCAGTAATAGCTAGTGTATTGCGTCCATTCATAGTAGAAGTAGATAAACAATTAGTGAAAAAAAATCTCCCTGTAGCATTTAGACATAACTATCATAATGTCAGCTGCGTCATTGATTGCTTGGAGATTGACATACAAAAACCATCCAAAGCTCTGCATCAGGCTTTGACTTGGTCTGAGTATAAAAAAGGAAATACTGTGAAGTATTTGATATCCTGTACTCCTAACGGATTAGTCAATTATATTTCCCCTGGGTTCGGAGGCCAAACAAGTGATGTTACTATTATAGAAAATTGTGACTTTTTTGATGGCTTACAACAAGGTTCGTTTGTGTTGGCTGACAGAGGTTTTAAGCACATCGAACAAGCGCTTAATGAAAAGGGTATAAAACTGTTGAGGCCACCCAGCGTAACAGCAGGCTCAAAATTAAGTAAAGCAGAAGTTAGACAAACAAAAATAATTGCCAGCTTGCGAATCCATATAGAAAGAGTCATTGGATGTTTAAGAGAATTTCATATGCTGAAGCAACACTCTGTTATAAATTCTAACATACTTCGTGTACTTGACCAAGTAATTGTTATAGCTTGTGCTCTTATCAACTTGCAGGACTCCCTTATTAAATAATAACAATTACTTGGTCAAGTACACTAAAAGTACAGTGTACAAAGTACACTAAAAAAGTATGTTAGAATTTATAACAAAGTCATATGAAGGCATATGAAGTTCTCTTATACGACTAGTGACTCTTTCTATATGCAGGACTTGTCGCCCCCATTAGCCCCATAGCTTCAATAATATAATTTAGGTTGGGTACTGGGTGCCTGCTAATTTGGCAAACTTTTACATTGATTACTCTATTTTGTGCAGATAGGCAAAGCTTGGTGTCTGTTTTTGTTTTTTGTAGGCCTGTAGGGTACTACTTGTTACTTGTGTAGCGGGCATTTTCTGCAACTAGGCCATTCATTGTGGGGCCTGTAGGGTATCTGATGTATGTAGAAAAATAAAACAGTTAAGTAATAAATGATTTTTTCCTACTGATTTGACAAACTTTTACATCAATTACTCCAATACCTATTTGTGAATTTAAGTTTGTGCAGATGGTGAATTTAAGAGGTGCAAAGCTTTGATGTTGGTTTCTGTACGGTATCTCATGTATTTAGAAAAATAAAACAATTAGATAAGCAACAAATGTTTTATTTTATCATAGCCTAGAAATCTAGTACATAATCAGTTTTATTCTGTATAAGTGCTACGATACAAAATTGGATAAATATTGGCTATCCAAAATAAAACCAATTTACTTAGCAAGCTACTTACATACTCATTGTCATAAGTAACTAAAATAATTTCTACGTTTTTAGATTTCTCAAAATCAATATCAGCGACACAGAAATAACATTTTTTTTTACCTGTTGTATACATTTGTATTTGCACTTGAGCCTTACATTTGTCTGTGATGACTCCATTTTTTATGTAGTTTCTCTTGGTTATATTACTTGTCGGACATTTTATTTCAATTATAGCACCTGTACACAGACCATCTGGAGATGCTGCAATCATTGGACAGTCTTGTGATACAAAAAGTCCACATGGATTGAATACTTTTTTTAATTTTTTTCCTACCGTTCTTCTTACAGACTGCTTTAGAACTCTACCTCTTTTCATAGCAGCATTGTCTGGTATTTTAGCACCCATGATGGCAGCAACTAAAGAACCATCTGAGATTTGGCAAACACTTGCCTCATGTGCTTTAGATGCTGTGATACGGCCATATCTCAACTCGTACCACAGCTTACTTTTACTATGTTGTCTTGTTGATTCTTCAATTAAACTCACTGCTGTTTCATTGAATTTCTCCCTCATGATCTGCATCAATTTATTAATATCACTTTTATTTTCTGTGCTTTGTCCCATAATAAAATGATGTAGTGAATATTGCAAGACACCAGTATGCTGGAAGTCTATTTGATATTTGAGCAGTTCGCAGTTATTAACTTTTCTTTTTTTAGCTTCTATAACAAATTCTGTCAGAAGTGCTGATGTACTAGGATGGTAAGGTACTTTTTTCGTACATAACTCCGGCACAGTTATGTATTTTAGAGTGGTTCCTACTCTAGACAGAGTCGGCTTTTTCCAGTAACACTCTATAGATGTGCATGCAGATTCCTCGCTACGTCTATGTGCCCACATTAAAAAGGCCACTGCATGTTTGCAGCCTCCAGCAGAAGCTGCACAGTCATGACACTCGCAACTAATTATTTTTTCTTCTTGTTCATTCACTATCATTGTTAAATTGTATGTTTTATTTTTCACTTTGTGTTCAGGGCACAGTTTACACTTTACTGTGCAAAGGCTAGATTCCCGATGCAGTTGCACATAGCCAATCGCGTCGTCTCCATAAGACTCTCTTGCAGATCTGTAATGCCAAAAGATATAATAAATTTACAAAATACAATTCTTCTTCTTTCGAATGTATGTTCCGCAAAATACAATTCTATTTTCAAAACAAAATACATTGACCTTACACAAAATACAATATAATTATCAGATACTTAACCTAAAAAAATATTTCATACTTTTTGTACAACTTGATTGAATGTTTTGCTTAGAGAACAATTAAAATTAATACTTACATTGTAGTTTTTACGTTTTTGAGTTCTGAAGCGAAGAAATCAGGATTAGTATTGAAGAAATGTGCAACCATAAATACATTAATTTTAGGTAAATTACTGCTGTCTGCTTGCTCAAAATGTTTCTCCATTCTTCTCACGTTTAACCTCCGGACTGTTTTTAGTGAAAATTTCTGGATAAATCGTTCTCCAAATAGCTTGACAACATCAAATTCGCAAACACAGAGTACTTTTTATATACAGAAATTCGCAAATATCAATACAAAATCCAAACACTATTTTTTTACGTGTGACGTCACCTTGGATGAAGCTTTTTTTTTTTTTCTTCTTCCCCGTATTGGAGCTTTTGGCTCAGCATGATTGATGCAGTTGCCATTTACAAGTCGTATGAGTTTATAGTTTTAGAATTTAAAGGTAGGGAAACGATACGCGAAAATTAGGATATAGGACGGATCAGAGGAGTGTAAAAAATATAAATAAATAAAATTTAAGATGATGATAAAATCAGATAGAGAGTGGTAGATAGAAAAGGAATTGCTACTGAGAAGAGATTGTATATTAGTAGGTAATGGGATATCAAGTCATCGTAAAAGGAGGCATGGTCATGTAAAGGACAGGAAAAAAATATAGGGTCCAGATCCCCATAATCACCACATTCGTACTGCGGACTATCTATAATGTTAAACCGAGCAAGGTAGGCGGGACAAGTGGTATGCCCAAGACGCATCCTGATCAGAATCGTTGATGGCACCTTGCCAAGGTTTAAAACAGAGAACCACGGCTTATTGCGAATCACCGGTTGTATACTAGCATAATATTTGCCTTTATACATGCTACTATCCGCCCAGATTGCTTTCCAGGAATCCTGGAGGTGCAGCCTGGGAAGTGCAGCCAGGTCGTGGGTATAATTTTTATACGGAAATACATCACCACACACCACAGCCTCATTGGCAAGTCTATCTACTTTTTCATTACAATGGCTAGGAATCCATACAAAGTTAATCTGTGGCCTATACACTCGATCCCATCCAACACAGATATATCCTTAAACTAAGTATCATAACCGTGAACGTAGTATATTCTATGGACAGCGTGAAAACTTGAACAGCGTGGTCCACAGATCTACTACCTATAGATTTTCAATGAGCGTGGCTAGCTCAGTGCCTCTCGCTTCAACAAGGTGTGTTGCCACATTAAAATGATTTGCTATAAGTTAGGGTAATTTACCTACTATGATGGGTGGTGAATCTTCAATGAGTACTTTGGAAACAATACTACCTTTTAAATATTTATATTTTATACACTATCTGCTGCAACCCGCGGAGCTACCTGCAATGTTCTGGAAGAAAAGTACGTTGTATGTCCTCATGACACACCCCTATCGTCCTGACAATATTTGACTTAGCCCATGATCTAAGAAAACAAGGTCTAGCAATTTGAGAGTGGTCCCGCAATGACGTCACTGTCCAGTTGCCACTTTATTCAATCAGCTGTTACGTGGTGTATCGTCATCTCTCTCGAACCTGTTGTAAATTGACATCATGACATCATTGCGGGACGCCCACGTAAACATTTTTTCTCGGATTGCTATACCTGGCGGAGTATATTATTATACCATGACTTAGCCATTTCCTCGTAAAAACAGACAGAAAGTTACTTGCGTTTTTATTATAATTATTTGTTAGGATTAGAATATAGTACTAGAAAAAAGTTTGGTAAGTAACCATAGCATGATTTTTTATAATTAATAAAATATAATAAAAAAGTCAGAGTTAAAACGGAACGGGGGTCCCTCATGCAACAAACGTTAAACGTATTTTTGGATTTGTTCTAGTGTAAAAACGGTAATCCGTACAAGCGTCAAATTTAGCGGATTATAGTGAACATTAGTAAAACAACAAATAATAAACACTGGCCAAGTGCGAGTCAGTGACAAATTTCTGTTTACCACTAAGCTAAGCAACGTCGGGCGCGGTCGGTACTTGGATGGGTGACAGCCTGGGCGTGATGTTGTCTTTTTGCACAACTTTTTGTATTTTGTGATTGTAAACAACTCTCAGCGCGCGAGCCCGACTCGCGCTTGGTCAGTTTAGTTTTTTCATGAATGGAATTATGTATAACATTCCAAATAATTAGATAAATAGACTCTTTAATGTTTACAGTACAAATTTCACAAACAGCGCGTAGCTTTTTGAATCGGTTTTGCCGAAATCGCCTTTTGCTTTTCCAGCTTCATAACTGTGGCCTCATTAATATATATTTAATATTAACATTCACCATATTCATATGGGCATAAAAGGGTCGGTATTTTGCACTTCTTGCAATGTGCCAGCTTTTTTCAGCAATGTGACAGGATCAGTTGGAAACCTGCAGAACGAATAATTTATGTTAGTTGCGGTGGGTAATTTCTTTCATAAACTGGCAACATTCATAATTTATTTTTTTTGTGAATAATTTGATAAAATTCATAGAATTAGACCACAAATCGACCTAAAAACTGACTAATTATGAATTTGCGAAAAAATATTTGCGAATTGATATCCTGAATTTATTTAGGTGATCGTTACAAGCTTTATATGTTTACTTACGTGTGAAATGATATTTCATCGTATTTTCGCTCACTGCGCTTCTTGCAGCCCAAAATGCTACAACCAACCATTGTAAAATATCTTTTACAATTATTTCTCAGAGGAAACACGCATTTATCACATTTAATCACCAAAAAAAGGCAATAAATATAATTCAGACCCGTTTTGTTTGTCACTGATTATTACAGATTTTGACACTTGAGGTACCAAAAACAGGTCACGCCGATAAGGACAACAAAATCTATTTATGTCCTTTTCGTACTTGTGCTGAGCCATATCAAGTTGTCTCTTTCACTAAAATATATTGGCGATCTGGTTGTGTATATCTGTGGCGTGGTCATTTTATGTTGGGGTGCGTATCTAGAACTGCTTGAGTGTGCGTGAGTAGGGAAGTGACTGCTAGCGCAGATCTATCGATAAAAAGGTTCCCAAATGTAGTATTTTACAATATTTTTATACAAATATACAATTATTATACAAATCACAAAATACAATTTACTGCAAATTTATTACAAAATACAATTTACTACAAATTTATTAAAAATACAATTTTAGTGGTCGTCCAAGTAACCGAATACGTTGCTTCTTGGTAATTAACAGTAATTTGCCACCGACTTGCACTTGCCCAATTTTTGTTGTTGTTATACTTTAGAGTGTGTACTATAATCATGCTAAGTTTGACGCTTGTACGTATTACCGTTTCTACACTAGAGCAAAAACCAAATGCGTTTAAAAAATACGTTTGTTGTATCCCGCCCGGACCCCACTTTAGTTCTTACATTTTGACTTTATTATTATTTCTTAGTTAACGCCGTAACATTACCTCATATTCTGTGAAAATCCCAACTGGCTGTCTATTACGGTTTGAAAGATACAGCCGTTGATAGGTTGGGCTGACGTACAGACATACATCGTAGGCTTAGTAAATAATAGAGTCCTAATTTTACCCTTTGGATTCGGAACCCTAAAAAAATCTATTTGATGGAACACAGCTAAGTGGTCTATCGTTACGAAATCTCATCATTATCCGTTCAGCCGTTGCAGAATAAGAAATAACGGTCAAGGTTTCATTTAATATGTAGGATATACGCAAGAGTACCTATGTTTAGTTAAATGTCGACCATAATATCGACGAAGTTTGAAATGTGCACAACAAGTTATGTCTTCTGTGGTACAAGCGTCAAACTTAGCATGATTATAGTACACACTCTAAAGTATAACAACAACAAAAAATGGGCAAGTGCAAGTCGGTGGCAAATTACTGTTAATTAACAAGAAGCAACGTATTCGGTTACTTGGACGACCTCTAAAATTGTATTTTGTAATAAATTTGCAGTAAATTGTATTTTGTGATTTGTATAATAATTGTATATTTGTATAAAAACATTTTAAAATACAATTAAATAATTCAATTAAAAAATAATTAAATTAATTAATTAATTAATTAATTAATTAATAATAAATTATTATTATTAATTAATTTATTAATTAATTTTTAATTTATTTTATTAATTTATTATTTTAATTAATTTAATTTAATTAATTATTATTTAATTCAATTTAATATCCCGTAAATAATCATATAACTTTACATTTTAAAATACTACATTTGGGAACCTTTTTAACGATAGATCTGCGCTAGCAGTCACTTCCCTACTCACGCACACTCAAGCAATATTTATATTCTCTTTGACCGGAACGTGACGCCAAAAGGAAGTACCCTGCTCGCGGCTAAACATCTCGAAAAAGCTTCTTTTTTTTTCTACGGCCCCATTGGTTTTTGGGGGCAATTTTGCCATTAACAGTGAGGGAGGTGATAGTGTTCCTATAGCCTCAAAGCTGCATTTCAACTTGATGCTAATCTACTGTGTACCGCCATCCACTATCTTTACAGATAATAGCTTCGTAAAAACTATATTTCATTTTACAAAAGTTGGCCACTCTACTCGCTGGCAATCTGCGAGCCAGTGCGTTCGTTTACGTGCCCGAGTGTGAGAGTAAAACAAGGATTTTTTTGGGATGAAGTGAAAGTCCTTCCGTGTTGTTTTATTTAATCGATACTGGTGTAGGGCCTGTGAGTCCCACCTACATCACGTCATTGTTATTATAAACATTTTGATAAAAGCGCACCAACATTCAATGTTTAACCAGTCATTCGCTGGCGCTCAAATAAAGCGCAAGTACTTAATCCATCTACTAGAGTTTCAATTACCCACGCACATACATTTAGGATAGCCTTCTGCATCAAATCTGAGTCAGATCACAATCAATTATAAGTCAGATAATACAACCCAACAATATATCCTAAATTGGTGACCCCGACGACTAAATTGGTGAATCCGACGACTAAATCGGTAAACTCGTTCACGTCTAAAGTGGTGAATCCAAACAATCAAACTCTAGTGTCATTAAAAACTATTAAGTGCGATCAAACTTCAAACATCCGCGATGACCACACCTATCACCGACGCCGAAGAGCAAAACAGGCTGCTCATGGAGCAGAGCGCAGCAGGCGCGCCACCACCGCAGCAGCCCAGCACCAGCCGCGTCGCAGCAGAATTCGCAGCAAGCGCAGTCACCATCCAGACGCGCATCAGCGACTTCTGGACCACACGTCCTCGACTCTGGTTTCACCAATTTGAAGCCATCATCGCGTCACAAAAAGCAAGAGACTTATGTAAGTACCAACTTGTCATTGCAAAGTTAGGGCGCGACGAATTAAGTCAGGTAAGCGACATCCTCGAGAACCCACCCGAAATCAATAAATACGATGTGCTTAAAAATAGACTAATCATGTCATACGAAGAGTCGGAGACTATACAGCTTCAAAAACTATTAACAGAAATACAACTAGGAGACCAAAGACCTTCCCAATTATTGCGCAAAATGAAGGAATTAGGTAAAAACAAAATTCAAGACGACACCATCAAATTATTATGGCTAAATAGATTGCCCAGCACAGTTCGAGCAGTCATCACGGCGTGCAGCAATGTAGAGCTAGACGACATCGCACTCATAGCAGACAAAATATTAGAGACATCAAGAGCGACAGAGGTGTACAACGTCAATAACGCCACAACAACCACTGTAAACGAACAACTTGCAACTTTAACACAAGAAGTTGCCGCAATGAACCGTAGGTTCGAACCTCTCCTATCTCGCTGGCAACAAAATCAATCACGCCAGTACCAATATCGCTCACGATCCAAGTCTCGAGCCCGGGTCAACCAAGAAAAATACCAAGCACAAAAAGCGAAGCCCGGCGACACCAATTTTAAGTGTTTCTACCACTACATACTCGGAGACACAGCAACCAAATGCGGCGACTATAATTGCACAAAAAAGTCGTTAAACTAGAGCCGACACCAACGCTGGCGAACGTTGGTGCCGAGTCGTCACATCGCCTATGTATCACGGACAAGTCAAGTGGAATGCGTTTTCTCATTGACACCGGCGCAGACGTTTCTGTACTAACCTGCAAGAAAAACATGGCTCAACACACAGATTACACACTCTACGCAGCTAATGGTACCCCTATACGGACATATGGCGAAAAAACAATCACACTCGATTTAGGTCTCAGACGCCCACTGCGCTGGACTTTTATCATGGCAGACGTGCAACGATCGATAATTGGAGCTGATTTCCTAGCCAAAAACCAATTAATGGTTGATTTACACGGCAGGAAATTGGTCGATAATATCACAAAGATCGCCAAGAAAGCACAGTTGTCTACCGAGACAAACGTCACCATCAGAGCCATAAACACTGACGACCCATATCATCAGATATTAGCTCGATATCCAGACATCACGAAACCAGAATCGTTCAAAGATACACCAAAACACAACGTGGTACACTATATTTGTACGCGCGGACCACCTGTATACGAAAAACCGCGCCCACTCAACCCACAAAAATACACAGCAGCAAAACAAGAATTTGAACGTATGATGGACTTAGGTATATGCAGACCCTCAACAAGTCCCTGGGCCAACCCACTTCACGTCGTAAAGAAAAAAAACGGAGAGTTACGACCGTGCGGCGATTACAGACGACTTAATGCCGTAACGGAACCCGATCGCTATCCCATTCCTAGGTTAATGGACTTCACATACATACTTAAAGGCAAGACAATTCTATCAAAAATTGATATCCGACGCGCTTACCATCACATAGCCGTCGCACCTGAAGACATTCCTAAGACTGCGATCGTCACACCATTTGGAAGTTTTGAATTTCTAAAACTAAACTTTGGTATGCGAAATGCTGCACAAAGTTTTCAACGATTTATCAACGAGGTACTGAAAAGCACTGAAAATACATTTTCCTATCTCGATGACATTTTAGTAGCTTCAAATTCCAAAAATCAGCATTTACAAGATCTCGAAGAAGTTTTCAAACGCCTCAATCAGTTTGGAATCACAATTAATACAAGCAAGTGTGAATTCGGCAAAACAGAACTCAAGTTTCTCGGACACCACGTCACCTGTGACGGCATTAGGCCGGACGAAGATAAGGTCAAAGCCATCACAGAGTACTCACAACCCGAAACCATCGAAGAGCTACGACGTTTCCTCGGACTCATTAATTTCTACAGAAACAGTATACCAAAAGCCGCGGAAACACAATCAATATTAGACAAATACTTGCACAACACAAAGAAAAAAGACAAAACCAAAATTACATGGACGGAAGAAGCCGTAAAAGCTTTCCACAAATGTAAACAATTGATAAGAGAGGCAGTTATGCTCGCATACCCGGACCCGACCGCCAACCTCGTCCTAATTACTGACGCGTCAAACACTTGTGTCGGGGCGACTCTAAATCAATTAGTAGAAAAAAGTTTACAACCTCTCGCTTTCTTTTCAAAAAAACTAACGACCGCACAGATGCGGTATAGCACGTACGACAGGGAGCTGCTAGCAATTTACATGGCAATTAGACACTTTCGATATCGTATCGAGTCAAGAGAGCTGTCAGTACTTTCCGACCACAAACCGCTGTCATTTGCGTTAACAAAAAAGGAATCAAAAGGAGACTCACCACGACGTTTACGCCAATTGGATTTTATTGCCCAATTTTGCAATAAAATCGAATACATAGAGGGCGAATTAAATCATGCAGCAGACTTCCTATCAAGGATACAAGAGATCCAACTACCACATACCTTCGACTATGAACAACTTCATAGTAGTCAAATGAAGGACAATGAATTAGAAAACTTACGACAAAATTCAAATCATTCAACGTGCCATATTCGGAACACGAGCTTATATTCGAAACATCAACAGAAAAAGCTCGCCTATACCTACCACTTGAGTTCCGAGAACGCGCCATAGCGAGCACGCACACACTTAGCCACCCCGGCGTTGCCGCAACACGACGCCTTATTACACAACGATACTTTTGGCCGAGTATGAACGCAGACGTAACGCGATACGTGAAAAGCTGCATACCATGCCAAAAAGCGAAAATACAAAGGCACACAATATCTCCACTAGGAGAATTTGAACAATCAGACAGGTTTAGCCACGCCCACATTGATTTGATTGGACCATTATGTCCATCGGAAGACTTCAGATACTGCTTAACAATCATAGATCGTGTCACTAAATGGATAGAAGTCATACCAACCAAAGACATAACAGCGGAAACCGTAGCAAATAAATTCGTCGAACACTGGATTTCAAGATACGGTTGCCCTGTCAAAATCACCACCGACCAAGGAAGACAATTTGAGTCACAACTTTTTACTCAACTCACCAAAAGACTCGGCATCGAGAAAATACATTCAACTGCATACAATCCAAAAGCAAATGGAGCAATCGAACGTCTACACCGCACACTAAAAGCAGCTATCATGGCTCGCTGCAAAGACACCAATCAATGGGTACAGGAGCTACCACTGGTCCTACTAGGATTGAGATCCGCCGTGAAAAAGGACATTGGTTACAGCCCTGCTCAAATGACGTTCGGAAAATCTATCAGACTACCTGGAGATTTTTTCGTTCCTACAAAAAGCAACATAAACGACACAGAATACACATGCAAGTTGATGGACACCCTATCAACACTTCAGCCGAACTCAAGAGTCTTAAACAATCATAAGAAAATTTTCATTCATAAAGACCTACACGAAACCGATTTCGTGTTTGTGAGGCAGGAAGCACGTAAATCACTCACACCACCATATTCGGGTCCTTTCAAAGTAATAAATCGAAATGCCAAACACTTCACAATTCGTATGGGTTCTCGGGATATCGTTATATCAATTGACCGTCTCAAACCTGCCTTTGTTCTGACAAGTGGATCTTACCAAAGCGACGTCGCAACCAACTTAGCGACGGAAAAGTCACCAACATCAACAAACAACTCAACTAACAATAACACAATCATTACGGCCACACAGCACACAGAGAACAATGCACAAAAGACACCGCCAGTCATAACAAGATCGGGTCGCGCGGTGAAGAAAACGGTTCGTTTTGATATTTGAGTCAAGCAATCCACCGCGCGCCGGGCCGCATCCGCCCGCCACAGTTATCGCACCACTCGAGCACGGACCACTTGAGTACACTACTCACAATCAAGCATCATCTACGCATTATTTTGAACTTTACTGCAACTTCATCTACTTCGACGCTGCAATCACTCTACGTCACATCGACATGGATCACTCCGAGAGCAATACCACAGCTGTGGAACAGAACGCCGCAGGCGCTGCGCCCCACACAGCGCAGGTCGACCACATCCAGGACACACCACAAGATGTCACTGGCCGCCGCCGTCGCGATCGTCAGCGCTGTAGTCTCCACTGGCATCCTGTACGTCACGTGGAGGTACTGTAAGGAGCGGATCAAGATAGCAGCGGACGAGCGCATCACCATTGACATCGCGCTACAAGTATCGTCGATGCAAACCACGCCTCCAGCGACAACCTCCCGGAAAAGCGTAAACAAATATACAGCAGTGCAGTGAAGTGTAATACAAACAAAACAAACATACAATGTGCGCGTAACTAACAACTAACAAGTAATATTAGATCAAAAAGACAACTTTATTGTAATTATTATTGTTTTATGGAAAAATATTTTATGTGAAATAACAAGTAGCAAATTATAACATTATAACAAACTGTGAACAAACAATTCACTATATTTTCTCAAACAAATTTTTCATTGTTCACTTTTACAATTTACACCCTTAAATGTTTATCATACTTATCTAATTTTAAGTCAATTGTTTTCAAAATTGTCAACTTTAATGTATGTTTTACCTACTTAGCTATAACAAACTACCACCTAAGTAATACATTAACCAAATCTTCCTCAACATGTAAATTTACCAAAAATTTTTTTTTAAGGGGGATGTAGATGTAGGGCCTGTGAGTCCCACCTACATCACGTCATTGTTATTATAAACATTTTGATAAAAGCGCACCAACATTCAATGTTTAACCAGTCATTCGCTGGCGCTCAAATAAAGCGCAAGTACTTAATCCATCTACTAGAGTTTCAATTACCCACGCACATACATTTAGGATAGCCTTCTGCATCAAATCTGAGTCAGATCACAATCAATTATAAGTCAGATAATACAACCCAACAATATATCCTAAACTGGCAAATGAAGACGGGAAGCATCGATCATTATGAATTCTTTGTCAGGAGGAAAGTTTTTTTAATCTCCAACGCATACTGTATTATCCTAATTCCTAACGCTACGCTATGTGTTTTATCAAGTACTAATAATCATAATCACAGTCAGCCTATATCTTGTCTACTACTGGGCCCCCAGTATAGACAACTTCTAAAAAGCGCGTAACGCGGCGCGTGAAGTAAACCTCATATGTCATTAAATAATTGTGTTATACTCGAGCGTCGACATTAAATACCATTGATATTTATGATTGGTAGATACATTCTGTACCTACCTACTCATCTATGATTGATATGGCAACTTTAATATTTTTGAAAGGAATAGATTTTGATTGCCTAAAATTAGTTTCATCATCATCAGCCGGAAGACGTCCACTGCTGAACATATGCCTCCCCCTTTAACCTCCGAACTGAATGACAGCCTGCCTTTTGCATCCACTGGATGCCCGCGACTCTCACAATGTCGTCGGTCCATCTAGTGGGAGGCCTCCCTACGCTACGTCTTCCGGTTCGTGGTCTCCACTCCAGAACCTTTCTTCCCCATCGGTATCGGTTCTTCGAGCGATGTGGCCTGGCCATTGCCACTTCAACTTGCAAATTTTAACAGCTATGTCGGTGACTCTGGTTCTTTGGCGAATATTCACGTTTCGGATCTTATCGCGCAAAGAAACTCCGAGCATAGCTCTCTCCATTGCCCGCTGTGTGACTCTGAGCTTTTCCAAAAGGCCAACAGTTAAGTACCACGTCTCAGTACCATATGTCATCACTGGCAACACACACTGGTCAAAGACCCTCGTCTAGAGGCACTGTGGTATCTTGGACGAGATGTCATGCAATTTCCCGAACGCTGCCCATCCGAGTTGGATTCTTCGGGCGACCTCTTTGCCTAAGTTGGACTTACCTAACTGAACAATTTGTCCAAGATAGGTGTAATGGTCAACAACTTCGAGAGTATCGTTCCCAACGACTACCGGCACGGGTTCAACATGGACATTGGACATAATTTTTGTCTTGTCCATATTCATCTTAAGACCCACCTGTTGGGAAAGGCTACTGAGGTCGCTGAGCATCGTATTGAGATCCTCCAGCGACTCTGCCATGATGACTATATCATCGGCAAAACGAAGGTGAGTGATGTATTCGCCATTGATGTTGATGCCGAATCCGTTCCAGTCCAAGAGCTTGAAAACGTCCTCCAATGCGTTCGTGAACAGTTTCGGAGAGATAACATCTCCCTGTCTCACGCCTTTCTGCAGTTGGATTGGTTCCGTGCTCTCGTCCTGTAATCGGATCGACATGGTGGCGTTTCTATACAGACACTTCATCACTTCGATATACCTATAGTCGATATGACAACGCTGGAGGGACTGCAATACTGCCCAGGTCCAGGTCTCGATTGAATCGAAGGCTTTTTCGTAGTCCACAAACGCTAGGCATAATGACCGATTATACTCCTCAGTCTTCTGTATATTCTGGCGGAGCGTGTGAATGTGGTCTACGGTGCTCCAGCCTTTACGTTTTTTTTTTTTTTTTTTTTTTTTTTAATTAGTTTACCCGCACTGAATATACTTATAACGGCTCTTAAATAAGTAGATAGGTAGGATTGTAGTTTATCCAGTGGTTCACCTATAATGACCTATATTTGATAGTTACCTGCCTACTATATACATATATTTATATATATACTATATAAGTATATAAGTACTTACGTACCATTATCGTCTATTACTATAATTGCCAACATCCATAACATTTAACCGTTGTTCTTATAAATATAAACTATAAATCATGAAGACTCCGACACCTGATAGGTAGGTAGGTAGGTATAAAGAACAAATCACTCGAAACTTTTCGCAAATCTCAGAGGGCATTCACCGAAGTTCGGGGTCTCGATGCTAATTAGCCACTAAGATTAGCCTCGGGCTCGCGGCTTGGACGAGGCGAGGCTCGTGGGCAGTGAAGCACGGTCACAACCGCGACCACCATGCGACGCGCCGGTCGCACTCTCGGAGGCTTGACCCTCCTTTTTTGCGCGCGTCTAGCGCTCGTCGGCAGCGTAGATTACGGAGTGCCAGTGGAAATAAAACGATGGGACACGGGACGCACACCTTTAGCACACATGGTGGACGTCACCAACGGGTTTGGCTTGAGAGTTTTGGCAGAACATAACTTTTTAAACGACAACAACATAGCTTTTTCGCCGTACGGCTTGATGGGGATTATGGCGGCTCTGTACGAGGGGGTGGATGGGGAGTCCTCGTACCAGATCCAGAGAGGGATGCAGCTGCCCTGGAACCGAAATGTGATGAGGATTGGCTTTAGGGATATACATCGCACTTTGAAAGTGAGTCGTGAATTCTATTTATAAACCAAAACATCTCAAACTGGTTGTTTAAAAATTTAGGTATCAACTCTGAATACGATATACTTGATCACACTTTTCCCTACTTTGCTTCCTTAGTCCTATCTGCCTGTGTTTTTTTTTTTACTTTGACTAATAGTGGCAAACGTAAATAAAGCCATTGAGGGTAGATGGCAATAGGTTGTGGTGTAGGTACTAGGTACCCTCGATTATCGTAACGTCTTTAACTCTTGTATCACACACATGCACATGAACTAAAGGTAGCATAAAAGAAAATAATATCACGAAATTTAAGTAAATTTTTTGGCGTAGGTATACTCCATCGTAGACCCGGGCAACTAAAAGCGTGTAGCTGTCTCATCGCGCATCGCACGTTTTTGAAGATAAAAAAATCACTGAGTGAGAACAGAAAAAATAATATAGATTAGGCTTTAGAGTTATATTGCAAATAGTTGAAATAGTATGAAGTAATTTTTGTGTTGATATTTTGTAGGTTTATCCAGTGCCGGTTTTAGCACTACCAGACTTCTACGACCCCCCCCCCCCCCCCCCCCCCGTCTGCCATTCAAACCGGAAAAAGTCAAATTAGATTGAATAGATCTATAGATTTTTATAAACCTGCGGCGCCCCTTTTTGTCTGGTCGCTGCCCTGGGCGGTCGCACTAAGAACGAAGCCCTGTGGTCTTTCATCCCCATTTCACATGTACCAGAGCCACCCCTTAAACACAAAATTATATCCCTTATATACTTTTAAAGTTTAGATCTGTAGAAGTTAAAATGTTCTGAAAAATTTGGACGGACGGACAGACAGACAGACGGACCGGCAGAAGTCAGAACGAACTTGTACGGGTTCTTTGTCGGGCTACGGAACCCTAAAAAGGTACGTATAAGTAGGTACTTCTACTCCAGATAGGTACCTATAGCTAAATATTAAGCTAGTTTGCCAGATAATTGAGAGGCTCGAGGCCGCGCTTATGTGATAGCCGCTCCGGTGTAAAGCCATTTAGAACGCAAAACAAAAGGATCGGAGTTTGTAGGTCAAACAGCGAACGTAGGAAAAATTCTCTCTTCTGTGCCTACTACTATAGCAGGTAGTAGGCAGGTCTTACGTTCAAAAACCTAGCGAAAGTGATCAGAATTCGTGGTTTTCAATATTATTGCAGCTGTCAGAGCAAATACATGCTTGGGCCGAGCAAGTGGGTAGAGGTACCTATATTAGACAGCGATTCCATCATAAACATTAAACTACAACAAAATTTCCAAAATGTACCTATGTTCAAATCGTAACTATATATGTAGGTACCTAGATATGTAAACCAAGTAGTACATTATGTCTTCTGTGTCTATTATGTCTTCTGTGGTAGTACCATAATAATCACTACGAGTTATTTTTTATAGTTAAAATAAACTTAATTTAAGTAGGCAATTGGGGTTGATTACATACATATATAGTTTTAAATACATACTTAAATAGATATTAACAACCAGATATAGAACAAACACAAATGTTCATCATATAAATGTCTGTCCTAGGTGGGAATCGAACCCACGCCCCCAAGCTCAGAAGGCAAGTTCACTACCAACGGGCTATCTAAAACCAACTAAAACCCTTTAAAATATCGATTCCATTAAATATATATACTTTATACTAGCTGACCCGACAGACGTTGTCCTGTCTTAGAAATGAAAAACGCGCGAAGTTAAAATCGTTGTTAAAATTTCTCGAACCAATTTTCTTAATTTCTCTTTCCATAAGAACCTTCTACAAATGCGGACCCTTTTTGGCATTTATTTGTTTAATAAGATTTATTAAGTACCTAACTCAACGAACACTAACTAAGTGCGCCACAAACCTATCTCCAGCTTAAGATGAGCCATACGTTCAAAGGTTCCTGTACATTCCGGAGGTCAAGTTATTTGGACCTATGACGGTTGTGATGTCTGTAATTTCTGAACTACGAAATCGATGACCTTGAAATTTTTATGGGTCGTTTTTTAATGTACTTCCTTTCTAACAAAAAAAAAACGAATGAAATCGGACTACGCGGTAATGATTTACAACTAAGTACACATTTTGACTTTCATCCCCTCTCCCAAGGGAACCATGCAAAATTTCGGGATAAAAAGTATCCTATAACCTACCTCGTAGTATGAACTCAAATTATGCTAAGTTTCATTTGAATCCATTGTGTAGTTTCGGCGTGATGCGCGGCCCAGATACAGACAGACAAAAATGAAAACAATTACAGTTTTGACTTCAGTATCGAAAATAGAGTGCCGTCCAGAAAAACAAAATATCTTCAATTTACAGAATTGGACCTGTTACAGTTTTATTATAAGTATAGATATATAGACTACAAAAACAATGGCATTGAAAACTCGTTTCTTATACGTGATAGTCCATAGAGTAGGCATTTCCTTTCTAAAGGATGTCTTCAGGGTGGTGTTACTAACTTTGACAAATCAATCAAATTATGCTAAGTTTCATTTGAATCCATTCGGTAGTTTCGGCGTGATGCGCGGCCCAGATACAGACAGAAAGACAGACAGACAAAAATGAAAAAAATTACTGTAGAGAGCCGTCCAATTTTATTTTTCAAAATATCTTCAATGTACAGAATAGTCATGTGTCCTCATGTTTAATTTACTACAAATAACCGGCTTAGCGAGGAATATAACTAATTACATTACACATACTGAAAAAATAATTTAAATTTGGATGATAAATATCTGAGATATGAGCGTTTAAAGTTTTAGGTCAGAATTATGCTAAGGTATATAGGGAGGGGATGCTCTATCCCTTTCTCACAAAGCGTGTGTTAGTATAGCATTTGTATGGCGCTCCTGGGGTGCAAGTACCGTTCTTTTAGCGACCGTCAAATTGACAGTTGAGGTCATCAAATTCGATAATATGGCATTTTTTCAGTACTCGCTGTGATCGATTCTATGGCATTTTAGCGAATTTGACGATCGATAAAGAACGGTACTTGCACTGCTGAGCCGTGACGTCACGGCTCAGTATAGTGCGCTCTCTGTCTAGCATGAAATTTAAATGCTTATATCTTATTTATTTTTGAACTAATTTTAATTTTTGTTTTCGTTGATGTTTTTTGTTTCGTTTTTGTTGTTGTTCTATTTATGATCAACTTTTTAATGAGGTAATAAAAATATTAGTCATCATGCCTATTGGACCTGTTACAGTTTTATTATAAGTATAAGATATATAAGATGTAGATTAAAAGTATAGATAGTTGCATACAGAGAGGTGCTGTGAACGCAGTAGAATCCGAGGTATTGAGCGTTGACTGATTGTTTTGACCAGCCGATCTGTGACGAACACTAGCCAGGAACTCCATCATTTGACAGAGAGAGAGCCGGTTATACCTATTGTAGTCGCATAACTTCCGAACATAAACTTTCCTATTTAAGTCAACCTTTTTTTTATCATGCTACAACAATTTACCGTAGGTATGTTCACGAAACAATTCTTGGATTGTGATTATTTCAGACATATTTCGTCCCAGAGGAAGGTTTTCTTGCAGGACTTGCATTAAACAATGAAAACGTCACGTTCAACGACAACTACAAAAAGATTTTGCGGTTCTACGGCTTCGACTTGGAAAACGATCAGTTGCCAACACTGACACCTTCCAACGGCACTGCCAATGAAACCGCGGCGGGGCCAACTACCCCCGTAGCGCCTGCTAGTTCCCCCTCCACGGCTGCCATGACGCCAGAAAGTCAACAAGCAGATTCGACAACAGCTACGATGAGAGAAGAGACAACACCCAATCCTAATGCGGAGACTATTGGCGTTGACGTGCGAGCTCCTACCGAAGCCACGACTGCGAGTCCATCTTCTGCACCTAATGCTGAAAGCACCACTACCATGCCCGTAACTACAACAGAAGCAACGACAGTCGTTACCGAAATTGCAACACAGATAACAACAGACACAGCACCAACGACTACAATAGTCTCTGCAACAGTTACAACCGCGGTTCCTACAACGAGTGTAGCATCTGCTTCAGCTGCTCCTGAAGCGGATACGATGATGACTACTGCAGCCACTATAAATGTAGATGCAGACGCAGAAACAATAGCGCAACAAACATCACAAGCTAGTTCAGCCTTAACTGAAGAGCCCACATCAAATAATGAAGTGTCCACTACAGTAGACATGGGATCGACAGTAGATGAATCTACGTCGGAAACATCTACAATGACTACTGGCATGAGTGACATGATGGAAAGTTTAATGACTACGTCTATGTCAGAAACCCCAACTGATGGTTCTACAACTTTAGCTGATATGACGACTTTAGTGGATTCATCAATGACGGTCAACGAGTCCACATTAGAAACGTTGCAGCGTCGAAAGAAGTCAATCGTAGATTTCATATTTACAAATCCCCCATACATAGACGACTATTTCTTCTATAGGTCCTATCACGTAGGACCAGAAATGTCAAGCCCAGGATTTGACGATACAATGTTTCTCGCCAACGGATTGAAAAGTGTTCAGGTGAGGTTTTTCTCAGACATATTTAAAAACGAATCATCGTTAGATACTTTGCACCATCATCGCTAAATTTCAATGCCAATTAACTTGACTGCCGAATTGAGTCGCAAATTGTCAATAGGGTTCCGTAATTGAGATTCGCCATGGCAATAAGTGTAACTAATCCAATTTTTGTACAGGTGACGTACATGCATTATGAAACTGTGTTGGAGCATGCTTATCTTCCGCATTTGGAGGCCTCGGCGCTTCGCTTGCCGCTGGACAGCGAGCGATATTACTTGTTGGTGGTGCTTCCGAATCGAGGGGGTACTGCGGAGCTGGGCAGGCTAATAGCGAGAATGGCGCGCGAGTCCGATCTAGCGGATGTTTACGCAGCACTGCGCCCTCGTCGCGTGAGAGCAGTGGTTCCAAGCTTTATAGTCAAGGGTCATGTCACGATCACTACGGATTTGCAGAAGGTAAACGAAAAGCAAGCTTATAAGTACTTAGACTTAGATCTTAGTTAAAAATTAGATTGCTATTTTCTCCGAAAAAAATTAACGACGTGGTTGCGGAAAAATTGCTTTATTATGATATCGCGGGACACCGAGAAATGCGTTCGTTTGTCATCTAATACTGGGAAAGAACAATGCATGCCGATGTTCTCCGTTCCATATAGATAAAGCTGACGACCATTGCAACAGCAATATTTACCTTAATTGTTATGCAAATTAGTTTCCTGTATACATGTGTGATAATTTTTGTTGGTAATCAGCAGAGCCAGAAACCTATCATACACAAATAATGTGTCCAAGTATATGAGTTAAATGTCGAGTATGAGAGCGAAAATGCAATTACACAGTTTAGGCATTGTATACAATGGTTGGACAAAATAGAGAACAATTAAGAAATTCCCATCAATTTACAATTCATCGGAGTTATCTCTCTGAGAGACCTAGACCTGATTTTTTAAATTTGATATTATGGTAAAAATGACCTCTCATTGTAATCTGTTGGTTCCGGGACAGCTGGGTATCCGCGATGTTTTCGAGCCGCGGCAGCGCGACTTCACGCCGATGACGCGGCAGGCAGGGGTTTATGTTCGAAGCATCGAGCAGGCAGTCTCCGTGGCCATCCGCAAGTACCGCCCCGACGACCACAAGAAAAACCGTAAGTTCAACAACACCTACCCGACGCGGTACTCGGCCATTAGTTTTTCCACTATCCCAGCAAATTATTTAAATGAGGTTCGGGCCCTGCCGTTCCGGCGTGATCCAGTTAATTACCAACATCGTCAGAGGGTTATATATGCTTTAACGGAGGCATGCGTGCGAACCAAGACTAGTATAGGGGCGCTCGGCTCGACGCCGTCACGGACTGACGAGCGCCACCGAAAAATCCTTGATTGACATGACGTGAAAAATTACACCTCTACATGATTTCTGCGCCAAACAGTTGCGGAAATTCGTCGAAGTCGAAGGACTAGAAAAATGTATATGTACAAACTTAAAGAACACAAGCTGTCCGAGCATGTTTTCATAAGTACTTAGGGCAAGTTATTTTCCGCGCGGTCCTGCCAGTAGGCACCCCAAGAAATTGTCTGATCTTATAATCATATTGTCAACAATCCACCTTTGCTCGTAGCTCGTCTCATTGCTTGTCCACAACACTACCATAAGAATCTGCAAGATGCGAAACTTTTCGCAATAACACCTAACAATGTAGCCCCTTACTTACGACGAGCATTCTTCGATGGTAATTAGGTGCGAAGGTGGTGTGTACTGGCCTCATTTTCCGGCGCAGGGACTGAGATAATTGTTGCCAAAAGAGTGCAAACCGAGGTGGTAAGTGGCGAGAGGGGCCGCCCCATTGTCTCGGCGGCGGTGGTGCAATGCGGCGACACGCGCGTTTGCTTCCATTGATGCGATTTGATGCTCAGCTCTCTACGCTATCGGCGATTAGGGAAATCGCCGCATCATACATAACCGCGACCTGAATGCCTAATCGCGAGATGAAAATGATGATTCGCGGACAGTCCTCTATTTCAATTACATAAATGAGTTTAACTGGAAAACAAATTACTGGATGATTGTTTCCTGTCGTTTGATTCGTGACTGTTTTGATAGGCGACAGGTGTATTTGCATTGCAAGGTCGTCTGTTATTTGATGAAAGTTAATGGCATATATTTATACCAATAAATCACGTCTGTGCATAGAATACTGTGTTAAAATAAACGTGACATTGGATGCACAAGTACATTATTAAATCCAGGGGTCTTACGGCCAACTGCTGACGCGGTATCAAACTAACGTTAAATCCGCTGTTGGAAAATCACGCGAACGTGACCCTTAACGCGCCCAGACACGGTTTGCAGTCGCGTGATTTTCCAACTGAGCGGATTTAACGTTAGTTTAATACCGCGTCAGCAGTTGGCCGTAAGGCCCCAGCCGTACCTACATAGTAGATCCTGTGCATTTTATGCACGAATTTAGACATCTCAATATTGATATTATTATATTACACAACTGTTGCCCGCGACTTCGGACGCGTACTTTCATAAGTTTCAACCCCCCTTAATTCGGCCCTAACGCAAAATTAGTAGACCTTTACATGTCTTCTGTGCCTTTACACCCCAAATAGAATCTACCTGCCACATTTTAGCTTCGTAAGTAGTTTTCGTGATGAGTAAATGGTGTTTCACTTTTAAAGTATTTTCACATTCATTCATTCTACAGAAGCGAGCTGTACGGTATATAAAGGGACTTAAAAACATAGACTTATGTAGAAACGTATGACAATGACGGGTGAATTTGTTTATCAAGGCGTATTATATGTCCTTGAGAATATGAATGTGATGAAAATGGCCATTGATTGCTATGGATCTAGTTATAGATATAAAAATCGGGTATTGCCACCACGAAGAAGACTGACGAAAACATCAAATAGCTTTCACTGTTTAGGAATAGAATTTTATAACAAAATCCCATACTAAAAATGACATATTGAATTATATAAAAAACATTTAATGGACAAGAGCTACTATAAATTAGCAGATGCTATTGCCGATAAAAATATATTTAAGAATGTTTAATCTTATTTATTAATAATTTTTGTGTATGACAATGCTAGATAATATTATTAGATTTTTAATCTTGACGATGCTATTGCAGATTTAATACTTTATTCTCTAAAACATGTGTTATTATTTTAATGTGGGTAGGGTTTACCTAAGATTTTAATGATGTATTATGAACGACAAATTTCGCCTAGAAAATAATGATACGTATTTATTGTAAAAGCTGACGGATCTAAGAACATGGAATATGTCTACAGAGTGAATAAATTTTGAATTTGAATTAGATTCATCAGATTATTTCAACCTTCTGGATCCTAATAATAATATGTTGATACGCAGCCTAGGTAGGCCTCCCACTAGATGGACCGACGACATAGTGAGAGCCGCGGGCATCCAGTGGATGCAAAGGCAGGCTGTCGTTCAGTGTGGAGGTTAAAGGGGGATGTCTATGTTCAGCAGTGGACGTCTTCTGGCTGATGATGATGATGATCCAAAATATTGAATTTCCCAGTCGCCCTATTAAATAGTGGTTAGTAAGTGATATTGAAGCTTTTAAAATTTACAAGTTAAAGTGGCAATGGGCAGGCCACATCGCTCGAAGACCCGAAAACCGATGGGGAAGAAAGGTTCTTGAGTGGAGACCACGAACCGGAAGACACAGCGTAGGTAGGCCTCGCAATAGATGGACCGACGACATTGTGAGAGTCGCTGGCATCCAGTGGATGCAAAAGGCAGGCTGTCGTTCAGTGTGGAGGTTAAAGGGGGAGGAGGTCTATGTACAGCAGTGGACGTATTCTGGCTGATGATGATGATGAAGTGATATTGGGCAAACTAGTTAATTGTTGTTACCTACATAGGTACAGTTGCAAAGTTTACACAGCAAGCGGGTCAACTATTTCAAGTGCTGAAAGCGAAGCCGCGCTGAATGAAATGAATGAAAGAGTCGCGTTTAATAAATTACCTATCACGCGGTCAGACATCTACTCTAAAACAAAATACTATCTTCAATCCTGTAAAAATGTATGTATAAAAAGTAGGTACAATGAATTTGTAGGTACCATTCTCATTATTGACGTTGTTGCAGGATACGTAAACAACCGCGAGCCAGTGACGTTCTCAGCAACATATCCGTTCCTGTACTTTGTGATGGACGCTACTATCCACGTAGCACTGATGGCCGGCAAGATGGTGGACCCACTCAACTCGAGGATATTATAGTATTACACACAGACATGTTGTTTCCTTTCTAATGTGATGTGGGATGCTCTCAGATATCTACTTGATAAGTATTGTGAGGTCTAGGACTCTTACGAATTCTAGATAATTATAGTTTCCTACATTGCAAGGAGTTCATACGATTTAGGCAAGTCATTGGTCCTTGGTAAGAATCCTTTCACTAAGTCAGTGTAAAAAGACAGGCTTTGCCAACATAAATTATATCTGCACCCCACGTGGATTACTCCTTATATCATCAGCTCCATCCCATCAAAATCGGTCCATCAATTTTGGGAGTCCATAGGAAACATACATACATACACACGTCGCCTTTTTTTTTTGATGATAAAATTAAACATCGTCGCTTACAGGCGAGTTGGTGGCAAAAAAAATATGTTTTCTTTTACTACAGCCAAAGATAAGTTATATCGTCCTTGAGTACAGCCATACAGCTAACAACTGTACAACCTTACAAGTACAAGTTTTGATAGTATTTGAAAACTTTTTTCGTTTACGTATTGTTCCATACATTGCTGAGCTGAAAGGTATTCGAAAACTTTTTTCGTATTAGAGTGAAGCAATCTATACCGCCGAATACTACCGATTTTAGTTCCACCGCGTTTCCGCTGGAGGCGCTTTACTAAAATGTATGGAACAATACGTAAACGAAAAAAGTTTTCGAAAACTATCAAATCTGGGACTAAGCGTACTCAAGGGCAATGTTTAACTAAAGGTGATATAAGTGACAGGATTCGAACCTACAACTATTATTTAATAGAACCTTCCTATCTGCAGTTCTCTTGCTCACGCATTATTGAAGATAGGTTGAATATTCAATAAGTGACAGAACCATGTTTTGCTGTCATCATAATAAACCAAATAACATCAGGCGGCCCGTTAGCTTTTGCCACCTATGGCATAAAAAATATATTTTAGTTTTTCAAAACTTTTAAGTTGACAAAGTAAAATAGTAACCGACATTTTTGCTGAATATTTTTTATCCATCAAATAAAAAATTATTTTAACGAAAATTTATTTATTTAGTATGTTATGATAGCCAGTTAAACATGGCTGTATTACTTTTTGAAAATTCAATGTTATTTTTATACCTTCAATAATGTAATAATGTGCCAGCGAGAGAACTGCCGACGGGAAGAACCCCATCGACGAGAGTGCAACCAGCTTATCTGCGGTTGCCTAAGATGGGAACTAAAAAAATTCAGTGTGGCTACATTAACTGAGTCACTGCCGGTCAAATCAAAGAGATGCTTGAGTTTTTTGTGTTTATTTTAGGTTAAACTTCTCACTTCGCCCTCTTGGATTTGATCTTTCTTAAGTAGAACTCCAGCTCCTTGCCTTCTAGCACGTACCCGTCGGCACGACCGCACTGGCCGGGCCTGCTCGCCACGCACGCTGCAAATAAATAAAAGGCCTGTTAGTTCTTCTAAACAAGCTAATATAGATATGTTTTAGTATGATGGGTTTTCTCAGAGTAACTATGACAGTTAAGATCATTACAGCCGCTAGACTAGTCCCAAAACGGTCCCAGCCTGTAACGCAGCATCAAAACTTTGTTTTCATCATAGGAAGAAAAACAAAAATTAACATATTGTTGGAAAACCTTTTCAATGGAATCCTAGGTGATATTGCAATGTAGACAATCCAGGCCCTAATATTGTGATCACGCTGATCCAAAAACAGCAGAGCCTCAGTAATTTGAGCCCCGCTAATCTCAACGTCCCTACCATTGGCGTACTGCTCACTTACCAGTTATGAGCAGTTTACTACCATGTAGAACAACAAACTCGAATGGCACTGTTCTGCCATTTTGTTTACTGTTGTGTCACCTGTACATCTGGTCAGTACCACACATTTTTATGATCTATATAAATCATATTTAAGGTTCTCCATATGAACTCCGATAATCCATGCATCTGAACATATTTCATGCATCTGAACAGAGGGTACATTTTTGCTGTTCAGATAAGATGCGTATGCTGATGCTCTTGCCTAAATATGAATAATTTTCGAACTGCTGTTTAACTAGACTTTTGAGGTTTTGGTCATCACGATTTTGTTAGCCCCGTTTTAAAATACTATGGTACAATCAAAACAACAGGGACTGAGTCCCTACAGTGAACCTGGAACCATGGCATTCAAAGCTCTCGTCACATCACATGTCGGTGCAGTCAGTACGCCTTAATTGAAACATCTTGGGCGTTTATGCTGTACTCTTTCAACATTGTTTTTATAGACTATAATCTCAGATATCTAAAGATAGACAAGTTGAATGTATTAATAGCAACAATATCTCACCTAGCAAGCGTCCAGTGTGGAACTGTTCCTCAAGAGCAGCCTCAACCTTGGAGAGGCGCTGTCTCGAGACGTACTTCTTGGCAGTCTTCTTGCTGCGCTTCTTGTTAATGATCGCTTCTTCTGCCTCAGTCTGCAAGGACATTTTAAACATGAGATTAATAATAAAGTGAGACAAAGTTCAACGGTATGGATGAAGGTCAGGTCTTGCCAAATAATCATAATGTTGAACCAACATTCATATGACACGCAAAGAGTATCATCATATTATTCATACATTTATAACAAGGTTTGCTGTTTTCCAGTAAAGCATTTTGTCAGACTGAACGGTGACATCAACAAAATGCAGTGCTTATTTATATATGGTTATGCAGAAAGGGTGTACTAAGCCGAAATGGGTTCATAGTACCCATCATTATGAACAACTTTTACGATTGAACCAAACCAGAAATTGCGAAAAAAATACCAGCTGTTCCATAGAAAACAGTCATTCTCATCTGACAAATGTATGGACTAATACTCTTTTTGAACTTTGGCCATTACTTTTTTTTTACTCTTATCTCGGACTCAAAAGATGGGATGGATGCTTTCCTTCAAATTGATTTCTACTTCGTCCAATTAAGCAATGTCTAAGCTAGCCTTTTCAGCCATGAATCATTGAGAACAATTAAAGAAACGTGAATATTTCATGTGAAAAAAAAAACGTTTTTATTCTATAACTCAATGCAGACTGTAGAGACGAGGCAGCATCACGGCGTACAAATGGCCATGGAAAAGTATACTATTTTATTATTTAATAATAGACTTGCGTTTGGCCGCCAACTCTCCTGATGTTAAGCGATGATGCTGCCAACGATCGACTCGCTCTTCATAAATTTTCTATTTAAATTGTTATTACATCAGCTGTCAGATCAAATAAACTAAGAGTGAGTATAACTTAGTTCTGTGCTAAAACCGTTACAAAATAAAGTGTTAAAATTAATAATAAAATATAAAGTAACTTACCAGCTTAGCTCCCTTCTTCCTTCCCAAAGGCAGGAGGTAGTGAGACTCATACCACTGCCTGAAGGGTGTGGCGTCCACGACAACAATGGCGTTCTTCACCAGGGTCTTGGTACGGACCAACTCATTGTTGGAGGAATTGTACACAACATCGATGATGCGGGACTTGCGGGTGGAGCCTGGAATTTTATGTACACCATTTTCGTACTCAATTTTTTTTTATTGTTTAATATTAAGTTTGCGTTTCATCAGTTTAGCTGTTAGCCCTAAATGAAGTAGGTGCCAAAATATGCTCAATCCCCAGCAATGTTGTTTCCCATACAATCGTCACTGTATCCACCAACAAAAGATGATTTAGCAGCATGCAAAATACATCTCATGGCTAAATAAGCAGATTCAATAGATACAGATACTGCCATATTTTTTTGCCACAGATGCTACATCGCTCAGTATGCAATGTGTGTGCAGGTAATGTGTGCTCAAAACATACAGCTGGCAAGACTCGCAGCAGAAAAGTGACAAGTCTATGTGTGGTGTCCTCGTAACAAACTTTTATATATCCAAGCTATTGTTAGTTTAACAAAACAATAAATCAAGTCTTTTGTAGCTGTCACTACTTCAAACTTCCTAAATAATGACTGCAGGGGTAGAGGTAGCATTCTAATCTTGGCGACCGCAACCGCCGGCAGCGGCCACGCTACCCACTGCTTAGTATGAATTTAGTGTATAGTGTACGAGTGCTAAACAATGCAAGCAACCCACATGTTGCATAACGCGGTCTACTCGGAATGCTACCTTAAGGTAAAACAAGACTAGGTGTTGTTGCAAAAGTCAACTAGCATGAGTGACGAGACAGAGTGACATTAAGCAAAAATCAACAATGCTACAATAAATAATTTTTCATTTTCATTTCTCTAGTCACATCATAAAAACTTGCATGATGATCCATTTTAACCTACATAATGACAAAATGGCTCATACTCATGTTTATTTATCGGTCGATCAGTTTTGCGCCAGTGTTGGAGGCCAAGAGCACTGCACCAGTATACTATGTTATCACAATCAGTTTGTCTTAGTTCACTGCTGGACCTAGGCCTCTCCCAAGGCACACCACTCTGCCTGATCTAAAGTTTTTTGCTTCTGCAGCTTCATCAGCTGCCTACATAATATTGTTACTCCAGTCTCAGCATTACTACAATATGTATGCTCATGTCTCTACTTAAGAACATGTCTACCCCAAGTGTTATTCTACCTCCTGCAATAGATATAACCAGCCTAATACCACTTCAGCTGGCTATTACACTGAGCTGCGTCAGAGACTTAAGATCTCTAGATAATTATTTGATTCTGGATACAATCCTTCTACGTCCTGTCCTTTGTCTACATTACATTACTTCAGTTTATAGGAAGTGAAAATCGTAACAATGAGTGCCAATTGCTTTCGCATTTATGATTATTCAGTTCAGTTTGTCTTACTTACATTCTGATCCCCAGGAGAAGTTTCCGGTGTCGAGACGTAGAGCACGGAATTTGGTGTTGCCTCCACGTGAGCGCACCAAATGGATACGCTGGGAGCCAAGCTAGAAATAAACAAAATAATTTTGATCATTCAAAGAGAAGATTTATTTACAGTGGTAGATTTATCAAACATATTGAAACGGATCCTGTGAATGTTCAGGACAGAGTAGTGGAATTTAACAATGCCATTTATACATTTTACTAGATGTATTAAAGCATCGCGTGTAACTTTTTACAGGTTATGTAGCACTCACTTTTGTGTTGGCAGCCGGGCGACCCAACTCGTACTTCCTCTTCTTGCGAAGGGGCGCACGTTTGCCACCGGTGGCCCTTCGCTTATGCCAGTGATCACGGCTGATACCTGAATATAGTAAATTTTACGGTTTTTACACAACACTTGCAATGTATCATCTTCCAGCAACTATTTCGAAAACATTATTTTAGAAGGTTTTAGGGTAGAAACTGCAGAAATAAATCCTTAAACGAACGCTACACAATTTACACAGGGAAACCGCAACATAGATTAACAATCTAATTAAATATCGCCATTGATATTTTAGGATAAAATATTAAATTCAAGAACAAAAATCTGCTCACCCATCTTGGCTGGGTTGAAAAAGAAAAGAACTGTCAATCAACTGTCAAACAAAGCACCGAGACACAGATGATAAATATTTTTTTACTTTGCACTACGTTTTTTCCCTTGAGATAATATTGGCGTCACACGTCTAGTGCATTGCACCTGTGTCGAGTATTTAAAGAACTTTGTTTTTTTTTGTATGGAGGGTGGCGTTAACTTCAGCCACTATTTTGATATTAGTTACAAAATTGCAGTGGCATCTCTGAACGGGGGTTTTGACGTTTGAATGAGCTTTGTGGCAGAAAAACAAATCGCATACATCAGTAAGGGGCAACCAAGGAAGGGTCCCTTTAAGGTATATACAAGATCTTTGGGGGCAACAAATATTATCTTTCTCTCGTTTACTATCTAACGGTGTATAAATTTATTTCGCTTGCACAACTATTATTATTCGAGCAGCTTCTCTATTCCTTCTATCTCTACGAGTCTGGATAAGTGCCGTAAACGCACCCCAAACACCCTCTCGTTGGGTGCGTTTACGGAAGCCGGATATTTTTTCGCCAGATAAAAATTAAACTAGCAAGGGTTCGTTTCAAGGAGCATTAAACCTTTGCATTAAACGGAGTCATTGCTCTAAGCCAAAACTGGTTGTCAAATAGGGTATTTGACTACTTTTGGGAAACTATTGCACATTATTGTCTGATATAAAATAATGTATACTAAAATAAAGTCGTATTTGCGATATAAATCGATGTTAAAGTTTGAATAAAAAAATATCGCGCCAAAACGCAGACCTGCGTCATAGCTCCGATCACGTGACTAATTGACGTCACACAAAACAAAACAACTGCAGCCAGGCTGCAAAAGTTTGATGATTAATTAATTTCTAATAGAAGTAATGGTTTATAAATATTGTGTAGTGCCAAAATGTACAAATACTTCCATAAAGACACCGGATAAAATATTTGTTCCTGTTCCAATGCACCCAAAACTCCTCAAAACTCGAAAAAAGTGGTTGGAACCAATCTAAGGTTGGAACTAAGTAGCTCGTAGAGAACCCAAAAGTATTGGAGCTAATTCAAGTGTTTCTAAATGCGAAGATCATTTTGAGGTACATATTTGAGTCTATATATTTCTATTATAATTTGTGTTTTTATTGCATTACTATTTTATGTACTGTTACTTTCTTTTTAAACATTGTAAAGCTCGACATAACCTAACAAAATAGTTATATCCACTTACTACAACATACTTTTGTACAACTTGATTGAATGTTTTGCTTGGAGAACAATTAAAAATTAATACTGACATTGTAGTTTTTACGTTTTGAGTTCTGCAGCGTAGAGACAATGACGTGATTATTATTAAAGAAATATGCAACCATAAAAACATTAATTTTGGGTAAGTTACTGCTGTCTGCTTGCACAAAATGTTTCTCCATTCTTCTCACATTTAACCTCCGGAATGTTTTTGGTGAAAATTTCTGGATAAATCGCTCTCAAAATAGCTTTACAACATTAAATTCGCAAATATCAATACAAAATCTGTTTGTTTAGATTTGTGTGACGTCACTAGGGATGAAGCCAGTTACAGACCGTTTTCGATCACGTGATCAAATGTCGAAAATACAGTTATTTTATTCGCGTTTTTTACAAAAAATAAGCATATTTTTATCAAAAAATCAATGAAATATGCTTTTTCATTATGTCATGTTTATGGATGGCGTCAATTGGCATAATATTTTTAATACAGTCAACACAGATCTACTACCTATAGATTTTCAATGAGCGTGGCTAGCTCAGTGCCTCTCGCTTCAACAAGGTGTGTTGCCACATTAAAATGATTTGCTATAAGTTAAGGTAATTTACCTACTATGATGGGTGTGAATCTTCAATGAGTACTTTGGAAACAATACTACCTTTTAAATATTTATATTTTATACACCATCTGCTGCAACCCGCGGTGCTACCTGCAATTTTCTGGGAAGAAAAGTACGTTGTCTGTCCTCATGACACACCCCTATCGTCCTGACAAAATTTGACTTAGCCCATGATCTAAGAAAACAAGGTCTAGCAATTTGAGAGTGGTCCCGCAATGACGTCACTGTCCAGTTGCCACTTTATTCAATCAGCTGTTACGTGGTGTATCGTCATCTCTCTCGAACCTGTTGTAAATTGACATCATGACATCATTGCGGGACGCCCACGTAAACATTTTTCTCGGATTGCTATACCTGGCGGAGTATATTATTATACCATGACTTAGCCATTTCCTCGTAAAAACAGACAGAAAGTTACTTGCGTTTTTATTATAATTATTTGTTAGGATTAGAATATAGTACTAGAAAAAAGGTTGTAAAGTAACCATAGTATGATTTTTTATAATTAATAAAATATAATAAAAAAGTCAGAGTTAAAACGGAACGGGGGTCCCTCATGCAACAAACGTTAAACGTATTTTTGGATTTGTTCTAGTGTAAAAACGGTAATCCGTACAAGCGTCAAATTTAGCGGATTATAGTGAACATAAGTAAAACAACAAATAATAAACACTGGCCAAGTGCGAGTCAGTGACAAATTTCTGTTTACCACTAAGCTAAGCAACGTCGGGCGCGGTCGGTACTTGGATGGGTGACAGCCTGGGCGTGATGTTGTCTTTTTGCACAACTTTTTGTATTTTGTGATTGTAAAGAACTCTCAGCGCGCGAGCCCGACTTGCGCTTGGTCAGTTTAGTTTTTTTCATGAATGGAATTATGTATAACATTCCAAATAATTAGATAAATAGACTCTTTAATGTTTACAGTACAAATTTCACGAACAGCGCGTAGCTTTTTGAATCGGTTCGCCGAAATCGCTTTTTGCTTTTCCAGCTTCATAACTGTGGCCTCATTAATATATATTTAATATTAACATTCACCATATTCATATGGGCATAAAAGGGTCGGTATTTTGCACTTCTTGCAATGTGCCAGCTTTTTTCAGCAATGTGACAGGATCAGTTGGAAACCTGCAGAACGAATAATTTATGTTAGTTGCGGTGGGTAATTTCTTTCATAAACTGGCAACATTCATAATTTATTTTCTAAGTGAATAATTTGATAAAATTCATAGAATTAGACCACAAATCGACCTAAAAACTGACTAATTATGAATAAAATATTTGCGAATTGATATCCTGAATTTATTTAGGTGATCGTTACAAGCTTTATATGTTTACTTACGTGTGAAATGATATTTCATCGTATTTTCGCTCACTGCGCTTCTTGCAGCCCAAAATGCTACAACCAACCATTGTAAAATATCTTTTACAATTATTTCTCAGAGGAAACACGCATTTATCACATTAAATCACCAAAAAAAGGCAATAAATATAATTCAGACCCGTTTTGTTTGTCACTGATTATTACAGATTTTGACACTTGAGGTACCAAAAACAGGTCACGCCGATAAGGACAACAAAATCTTTTATGTCCTTTTCGTACTTGTGCTGAGCCATATCAAGTTGTCTCTTTCACTAAAATATATTGCCGATCTGGTTGTGTATATCTGTGACAGTCAAGTACCCTATTCAATTGACAACTACAAAATAGTGTCAACAATAGCTTTTATTACTTTTCATGACCATGGATACAGAGTCTTTCAGTCTTAATTATAGTTATATCACTTATCCACACTCAAGCACGTTCACAAAAACTTAATAAATAATAATCCGCCAAAAAAAAAACTTAAGACTCAAAATTAAACAAGTTTAATAGTGCTAACAGACGCTCGAACGCGGTTGACGGATCGCCGTCCAACAAACGGGAGAGAAAGAGTGAAAATATCATATTTCCCTCTCTTTCTCTCCCATTGGTCAGACGGCGGTTGAGGTCAGCCGCGTTCGAGCGTCTGTTAGCACTATAAGAAAATCATAGATTCCTTTCTCCCTCTACGAAGAAAATAATACAAGCTGACACACAGATCTATATCTGTGAGCTGACACGAAGCTGACTTGTTTTTTTTTCATGTTGGCCACAGATGTTGGCGCCTCAACCTGCTCAACAGCTGTCAATCTGACATAAGCAGAACATGTATCGACCTCAAAAGGTAGCTAAAATGTAATCCAGTCAGTCGAAAAAAAAAACGGGGAGTTAAATTTTTTGTGGGTTTATATTTTCACCATGTGGCGTCTATAAACTGTTGATAAAGGAAGCTATAAAAGAGTGTTTTGACGTTTATCTAGTATAAATGAGCCGTAAACGCAGCCCAGTCACAGTCAAAAAAAGGCAGAACAAAAATGTTATCAAATATAAAAAAAACGTCAAAGTCAAAAAAAACAACAGGCAATCAATCAATGGCTGCCGGCCGCGCTGTGCCGCCAGTGCCGCTGTCATCTCGATCTCACCCAAACTAAAGCCCGTTTTCAGCTTGGCTCCATTGGCTTGGCTTGGTTTTTGTTTCCGAGATTAATTCGCTTTCGTTTGTTCGTACTTAGTCACCACGCTGGCAACAGGAATGTCGACAGATTTCTACATACGTTATTACGTTGGTCACAAGGGAAAATTCGGCCACGAGTTTCTAGAGTTTGAGTTTCGCCCTGATGGCAAACTTCGCTACGCCAACAACTCCAATTACAAAAATGACACAATGATTCGTAAAGAAGCCTATGTACATCCATGCGTGATGGAGGAGTTGAAGAGGGTAATTCTGGACTCTGAAATCATGCACGAAGACGACCGTTTGTGGCCCCAACCGGATCGTGTCGGCCGGCAGGTTTGTTTGATTTCTCTACATGCAATAACAATTCATGCCTTGCCCACCTAAATTTATTATTGTACGTTAGCAAGCTGACTGTTATTGGCGTAGTTCGTATTGTGCTACTGTCGAGAATTACTTAGAAATAATCTTAATAATGAAATAATCAATGTGGTTCACACAGTGGGCAATAGAGAGAGCTATGCTCGGAGTTTCTTAGCGCGATAGAATTCGGAATGTGAATATTCGCCAAAGAACCACAGTCACCGACATAGCTATTAAAATTTTGAAGTTGAAGTGGCAATGGGTAGGCCACATCGCTCGGAGAACTGATAACCGATGGAGAAGAAAGTTTCTTAAGTGGAGACCAAGAAACAAAAGACGTAGTATAGGTAGGCCTCCTTCTAGATGGGCCGGCGACATTGTCGATGGCATCCAGTGGATGCAAAAGGCAGACTATCGTTCAGTGTGGAGGTTAAAGGGGGCAGCCTATGTCCAGCAGTGGATGTCTTCTGGCTGATAATAATGAGATGTGTACTGCTCGACTTTAACCACAACACATACTCTAAATTCAGTCAGTCATTCTGCAAAAAGTGTAAATCATTCTTATAACCTTTCTCACTTGTTGCAGGAGTTGGAAATTGTGATTGGAGAGGAGCACATCTCCTTCACCACCTCAAAGACGGGCTCATTGGTAGATGTGAATCAATCGCGTGACCCTGAGGGCCTCCGAGGCTTCTACTATTTAGTTCAAGACCTTAAATGCTTAGTGTTCTCCCTTATTGGACTCCATTTTAAGATTAAGCCTATATAAATTTTGTAAGTGACGTAAATAAGTTTTGAAAATATTCTTGTTTTGACTTGTTATATCCACTAGTTGCGTCTAGCAGTTTTACCTACTACACTTCAGGAACTGTTACTTTTTAGGGTTCCGTACCTAAATGGTATAAACGGTACCCTATTACTAAGGCTACGCCATCTGTCTGTCCGTCCTACCATTAAACAGCTGTATCTTTCGAACCGTAATAGCCAGTTGAGTTTTTCACAGAATATGTAATGTTACGGCGGTTTAACTAAGAAATAATAAAGAAGTTAAAACGAAAGGGAGGTCCCCATACAACATATGTATTTTTCTATTTGCTCTAATGTAAAAACGGTAATACGTACAAGCGTCAAACTTGGCATGATTATAGTACGCACTCTAAAGTATGACAACAATTAATAATAAATGGCCAAGTGCAAGTCGGTGACCAATTTCTGTTCACCACCAGTTCTCATACGATCACTGAAGTTAAGCAACGTCGGGCGCGGTCGATACTTGGATGGGTGACCGCCTGAGTGTTGTGTTTTTGCACAATATTTTTGTACTTTAGTAGCTACCAAGTTATGTGGTGGTATAGTGCTAACACACGAGACGTACTTGGTTGACGAACCGCCGAATATAGGGGCGACGTTGGACGGTATTCTTATGTTTGACTGCGTTAATGTATCAATTAAAATTTGAATAATGTCTGTTGTATACATTAAGATTGGGTTGTTATTCTTCATAGTAAGGGCACAGCCATCCTGTGGGGAAGGCATGTTATATTCATTTTGAATTTTTTGATGTGCAGCTCGGTCGTAGCCAATCCCTGGTTTGGGTGCTGGACGGCGGTTTGTAATAAATGTCCTTTTATATGACGTTTGAGGTAGTCGTTGAGTAGTAGAACTGTAAGAAGATTGTGTTTGTATTTGAGCTGTGCTATTAAAAACAGGTTTAAGAATATCAGCATAAGACTGATGCAGGAGGTATCAGTTTAGCTGCTTCACCATAAGAAATACAATTTTCTGCCATGGTTATTTTAATTTGCTTTTGGCGTGCAAACTCAGGACAAGACTTATTAATAACGAAATGTGCTCCTGAACATAGACAGCATAACATGTTTTCTTCCTCTGAGTCGCAATTTTCACTATTGTGATCCCGGCCACACTTGTAGCACCTAGGTTTTGATCTACACTGCAGCTTTGTATGTCCGTAACGACAACAGTTAAAACACTGAATAGTAGGGTACGTATAAAGTACTACTGGTAGAGCATTGTAGCACATGAATATTCTATTTGGCAATACCTGCCCATCAAAAGTTGCAACAATATTCTGAGTTGGTTTCCATACAGGAGAACCATCCACCATCGTCTTGAAATTTATTCTCCTAACTTTTAAAATCTTACCACACCCATCAGGTACCGACACATTCTCTATCATGTGTCCACTCTGATGGCACACCACGAATTAACCCCATACGGGTTACGTTGAATATTGGTACAAATGCTTTCAAACTCTCATGTGATAGAGTACTGCTGCAGATGAATGAATTGGCATCGCTGGAGTCCAAGAAAGAAAGTGAAATTCTATTTCTCCCTATTCTCTTCACAGATCTGTTCACAATATTTTGGAAATTATTTTTTTTGAGGAACTTTCCAAATGAGACTGGGTGAAGAATTGTACCATTATCAGGTGATTTAGTTTCCCGTTGCACATGGACAGTAAATGGAGCGGTATCTGTTAGTTGATACATCGTTCTCGCTACAGGGGTGAAAACATGGGGACCTGAACCATTACTGTTTGAAGGAAGAGGAATTTGTGTTGGAGTTTGTAGAGGTTGGTGTAGGTTCGCAATATCATTGACAGAATTGTCGCTATTACCCTCACTATCAACGCAAAGACATCCAGTTTTGCCATCTGCTGCTTGAGCATGCTTCCTTTTCTTTTTATTGCAGGTTTTGCAGATTATAACATGTCGGCCTCTTTTACGACTCGATCGCTGTTGGCTACTAGACGCATCCGTGTCCATACCAGACTCATTAGAAACTATACTGCTCGTATTTGTAGTAATAGTTACAAAATTATTGGCCGGAGGGACCAAGCAAGGGGTGCCGACACTGCCGACCCCACCGCCGGGGTCAGGCGGCTCACCCATGTTAAAAAAATGCAAGAAACTTACCGGATAAAGAACTATACACTTAAACTAAAATATATACAATGACTACTATTTTTATATACACTACGATACTCTCCTGATCCTTTTTATATTAAAATTATTAAAATTAAAATAACACGGAAAAATAACACCCACCCAAATCGACGTTTCCCGCGCTTTTTTTTCAAATAGATTTTTTTTTTTTTCTTCTTCCCCGAGTTGGGGCTTTTGGCTCCGCATGATTGATGCAGTTGCCATATACAAGTCGTATGAGTTTAGTTTTAGAATTTAAAGGTAGGGAAACGATACGCGAAAATTAGGATATAGGAAGGATTAGGATGGACGGATCAGAGGAGTGTAAAAAATATAAATAAATAAAATTTATAGTTTAATGTCATTAAAGATGATAAAATCAGATAGAGAGTGGTAGATAGAAAAGGAATAGGGATATTGACAAAATTTTGCAATGGCCTTAAATTAAAAGAATATGGTGCATATTCACACAAAAAAATACTTTTATCTCCATTAGTTCATTTATTGAATAATTATTAGCTCTTTTTATTTCAATTTTTAAATGACGCATCAAAACGCGCCAAATCGACGTTGTGACGTCAATATACTTAACTACAGAGTTGCGTTCAAGGCATGCGATATAATAAAGCATCGCCGTTTACAACGTCATCGTCAGTGTGAAAAACAACCGTGACACAACTTGGCTGTTACGAGTATCTGAGCGTACACTTCAGTTGCAATTGAACAATAGTGAATTCGATGGTTAAAAAAACACTAATGTTCATCTGTCATTCATTTTCAAATCTCACTCTGGGTGCCCCGAACGCATCTTTCGAACGGAATCTACCCATTATATTACTCTATGCTGCCCATGTAAATAAACAAACATCTGTCACAGTCGGCCGTGAAATGCTGCCGTTGTTGTTATTTATTTGTAAAATTATTTAGTTGAAAATGGATCGTAAAACTTATCATTGGTGTGTAGTGCCTCAGTGTCCCAATATTTCGAATGCAATACTTGCGAAATTATTCATAATTGTACCGTCTAAAGCTGAAATACGAAGAAATTGGTTGTGACTTGAAGGAAGATAGAATGCTTCTCAAATATCAACAACTTCGTCGATTTACGTTTGTGAAAATCATTTTGAAGTGAGTATCACCATAATTAACTCGATTAATATTGATACATTTAGTAAACTTTTACAGAAAATGAATTTGATTTCGATCTGTTTGCTTTGTTTTGTTTTGGTTGTGCTGTCATCACCATGTTGACGTCACGCACTGTGATTGGATTTTCGAGTCACGTGACACATAGATAAAAAAATCGTGATTTTCAATCTAAATAATTAAATTTAGGAGTGATTATTATTATTGATAAAATATTGAAAAAATCTCTTAATATAAAACCTTTCAATATAGCTAGGTTTCATATTTTATTTCCACCAGTGTCAAATACCCTATTGCTACTGAGAAGAGATTGTATATTAGTAGGTAATGGAACACGGAGGGATATCAAGTCATCGTAAAAGGAGGCATGGTCATGTAAAGGACAGGAAAAAAATATATGGTCCAGATCCCCATAATCACCACATTCGCACTGCGGACTATCTATGATGTTAAACCGAGCAAGGTGGGCGGGACAAGTGGTATGCCCAAGACGCATCCTGATCAAAATCGTTGATGGCACCTTGCCAAGGTTTAAAACAGAGAACCACGGTTTATTGCGAATCACCGGTTGTATACTAGCATAATATTTGCCTTTATGCATGCTACTATCCGCCCAGATTGCTTTCCAGGAATCCTGGAGGTGCAGCCTGGGAAGTGCAGCCAGGTCGTGGGTATAATTTTGATACGGAAATAGATCACCACACACCACAGCCTCATTGGCAAGTCTGTCTACTTTTTCATTACCAGTAATCCCACAATGGCTAGGAATTCAAATAGATTTCTACATCACTTTTGCTCATTATTATGGCAATGCGTCAATCACGCGCGGAGCTAAAAGCCCCAATCATGCTGTGGTAATTTAGAACATTAGTGGCGGAACGCTCTAAGGCTGCTGCCATCCATCCGCCCCTAACCAAAGAGATGAAAGAGAATGTAACTCGACGCTACGCCTAACTAAACTAATTAAAACAACATAACGTACTGTGTCAATATCCTCTGGTATAAGTGTTCTGTGGTCAATATCATCCATCAAAAATGTTTCAAAATAAAAAACATAACGTCAACAATAATTATTCTTTGAACATTATTAATAATTAATTTATCTCTTCTTCGATAAATTTCACGGTAATATCTCTAATTTTATCAGTAGAGTGATTCAAAGTTTCTGTGTACCTATTTTAGTGTTAATTTGAACGCATGTGCCACCGTTTCAATTTAGCTACCTTCGAACTGAGATTTCATATTTTACTACGTATCGTTGCCCCCCCAAAGATTTCATACTATACTACGTGCCCCCGAACTGTGAACCCATAATATATTGGTGCTAAGCTTTGTTCAAATTTCGGAGAAAAAACTCGTGCAGTTATCTAGGCCACGTAGTACAGCTTGAGTAAAGCCCGTTGCAGACCTTGCGAAGTACAGGTGGCAAGTACAAGTAGCAAGTACCTACTAGATACTAGTAGTTAGTAGATACTTGCTACTTGTACTTCTCATGGTCTGCATACTTAGGTGATAATTTGAATTTAGTTTAGGAATCGTGGTAATAACCGATCGTGGTATCGTGGTGGTGGTATTTCTGGTAATAACTGTGATGATTACTTGTTTTGCAGTTGTTTGAACACTTTGAACTGATACAGGACTCACTACCAATATTATTATCACTGTATTGCAAGATGTCATTCAAGTTGCTGGTTGCAACGTGAGCGATGGAAAAGGTAATTTCATATTAAAACTGTTAACATATTCGTGTCCTACAACGAAAGAGAATGTAAACACAATGGTACCGTATTACTAATGACCATTACCCAATGAATAGACTTTTCGAATTAGCAATCCAAGGTATTTATTACTATATAATTACGATTTACCCTTAGTCTCAGATATGATAGTTTTCGAACACTTTTTTCGTTTACGTATTGTTCCATACATTTTAGTAAAGCGCATCCAGCGGAAACGCGAAAGAACTAAAATCGGTAGTAAACGGCGGTATAGATTGCTTCACTATAGTACGAAAAAAATATCGAATACCTTTCAGCCCAGCAATGTATGGAACAATACGAAAACGAAAAAAGTTTTCGAATACTATCAAAACTTGTACTATGGGTAGAACAGAGTAGATACTTTTAAAGGTTCCGTACGGCGTACCGTACCCAAAGGGTGAAAACGGAACTCTATTACTAAGCTTACGCTATGTCTGTCAGTCCGTCCTACCTCTTAACGCTGGTCGGTTTTTTATGTTATTTCCCAAAAGCAAAGAAGTTTAAACCACTGCTGGAACACAGGCCTTCTCTCAGAGAAAGGATGGGCCCTAATTCATCATCATCATCAAACTTGCTTGGGCGATATCTCGGAAACTGTCGATCCTGGACTAGCAGTTTCTTTGCAAAAGTGATAGATCTCATCGAGATCTTCATTTCAGATGACAGCTGTCAAACTTGCTTGGGCGATATCTTGGAAACCGTCGATCCTGGACTAGCAGTTCCTTCACAAAAGTGATAGATCTCGTCGAGATCTTCATTTCGGATGACAGCTGTCAAACTTGCTTAGGCGATATCTCGGAAACCGTCGATCCTGGACTAGCAGTTCCTTAGCAAAAGTGATAGATCTCGTCGAGATCTTCATTTCGGATGACAGCTGTCAAACTTGCTTGGGCGATATCTTGGAAACCGTCGATCCTGGACTAGCAGTTCCTTCGCAAAAGTGATAGATCTCGTCGAGATCTTCATTTCGGATGACAGCTGTCAAACTTGCTTAGGTGATATCTCGGAAACCGTCGATCCTGGACTAGCAGTTTCTTTGCAAAAGTGATAGATCTCGTCGAGATCTCAATTTTGGATGACAGCTGTCAAACTTGCTTAGGTGATATCTCGGAAACCGTCGATCCTGGACTAGCAGTTTCTTTGCAAAAGTGATAGATCTCGTCGAGATCTTCATTTCGGATGACAGATGTCAAACTTGCTTGGGCGATATCTCGGAAACCGTCGATCCTGGACTAGCAGTTCCTTCGCAAAAGTGATAGATCTCGTCGAGATCTTCATTTCGGATGACAGCTGTCAAACTTGCTTAGGTGATATCTCGGAAACCGTCGATCCTGGACTAGCAGTTTCTTTGCAAAAGTGATAGATCTCGACGAGATCTTCATTTCGGATGACAGCTGTCAAACTTGCTTGGGCGATATCTCGGAAACCGTCGATCCTGGACTAGCAGTTCCTTCGCAAAAGTGATAGATCTCGTCGAGATCTTCATTTCGGATGACAGCTGTCAAACTTGCTTGGGCGATATCTTGGAAACCGTCGATCCTGGTCTAGCAGTTCCTTCGCAAAAGTGATAGATCTCGTCGAGATCTTCATTTCGGATGACAGCTGTCAAACTTGCTTAGGTGATATCTCGGAAACCGTCGATCCTGGACTAGCAGTTCCTTCGCAAAAGTGATAGATCTCGTCGAGATCTTCATTTCGGATGACAGCTGTCAAACTTGCTTAGGTGATATCTCGGAAACCGTCGATCCTGGACTAGCAGTTCCTTCGCAAAAGTGATAGATCTCGTCGAGATCTTCATTTCGGATGACAGCTGTCAAACTTGCTTAGGTGATATCTCGGAAACCGTCGATCCTGGACTAGCAGTTTCTTCGCAAAAGTGATAGATCTCGTCGAGATCTTCATTTCGGATGACAGCTGTCAAACTTGCTTGGGCGATATCTCAGAAACCGTCGATCCTGGACTAGCAGTTCCTTAGCAAAAGTGATAGATCTCGTCGAGATCTTCATTTCGGATGACAGCTGTCTATAATAGGTAGAGACTCTGGCAAAGCTATAGTAATATTTTTGTGTTTCAGGCATGCAATCTCAACCAAACGCAGGACTTACAAATGTAAATGATACAAGTGCTGCAATGGTTCCTAATGAAGGTGGTGTAACATCGGATACACAAGAAGAAAAAGATTTTTAAGAAGATTTTCGAGATTGGTTTGTGTTTGCAATCTCAAAATTATGAGATTTATAGAAAACAATGTTGCTTGATTTTTGAAGTTACCAAAAGAATGTGAAGAAACTGCACATCTTTTGATGTTCTTCGATAAATTATTTGATTCGGTGAATGGATCTTACAGTGAAATTCTGGGAAGACATTTTTACTTTGCTGCTGTAACGCCGAAATCACCACATCAGAAATTTTGGAGTGAAGCTCTTCCAGTTTTAAGATCGTTACGATATTTAAATGACGGGAGGGAAAAGGTTGTTCGGTCCATAACAAGCTGGATTAAGACTAAAGAAGGATTCCAAATGCTTGTAAATTCTTTACACAAAAATCAACTTAACTATATAGTTAATAAATTTCAACCACAGGATGACAGGACCCATTAGAAAATATGTTTGGCTCCATATGGTCACTGAGCATATGCAATAGAATGCCTGGTGCATTTGTTTTTGAAAGCAAATATAAATCACTTTTAATAAATAATTTATCAATGGGTGATTCGCAAGGAGCGAATTGTGAAAAAGATACTTCAGCCGGCTTACAAACAATACGCGATTATTTTGATATTTGAGCTCAAAATCAAATGAAAAAGAAAATATCGAAATTGATGAGGAAGAGTTTATAATGAGGATCAGTAATCATCATCAGCCGGAAGACGTCCACTGCTGAACATAGGCCTCCCCCTTTAACCTCCACATTGAACGACAGCCCGCCTTTTGCATCCACTGGATACCCGTGACTCTCACAATATCGTCGGTCCATCTAGTGAGAGGCCTCCCTACGCTGCGTCTTCCGGTTCGTGGTCTCCACTCCAGAACCTTTCTTTCCCATCGGTTATCGGTTCTGCGATGGGCGATGGCAATGGCAATGCGATGGCAATGGGCGATGTGGCCCGCCCATTGCAACTTCAACTTGCAAATTTTAGCAGCTGTCGGTGACTCTGGTTCTTTGGCGAATATCCACCACGTTTCGGATCTTATCGCGCAAAGAAACTCCGAGCATAGCTCTCTCCATTGCCCGCTGTGTGACTCTGAGCTTTTCCAAAAGGCCAACAGTTAAAGACCACGTCTCAGTACCATATTAGTAAAGTAGTAGCAAATTCAATAGAACTAGTACTCACTTTATTCTTCATGACATATCTTTTTGAATTATCCAAATCGGACCATTACTTACGAAGATATTAAGTAATAAACATTATGCCGTTGCTGCCGCTAAAAGAAATGTACGTGGGTGCGTATGACGTCACTGGGACGGTCGCCGCCAGCTACCCGTTGGCCGCTAAAAGGCGCGCAGTGTTTTGGGTGGTTAATTGTGACTTTGATGCAAATTAAGTGCCCGATTTGTGTCTAATATTAGCTTAGTACAGTCTATACTAAATGCGTAACCCTGTATATAATAATGATCTCCTATCGGCTTAGAACAATCTATATGCCTAACCGTGTTTAATGACCTCCTTTCAGTATAGGACAGTCTATATGCGTAACCTTGTGTAATGACATATTTTTTTTGCTTAGTTCAATCTATATGAGTAACCCTGTATAATGACTTCCTTTCAGCTTATTAGTCTATATGCGTAACCCTGTATAAGACCTCCTTTCGGCGTAGTACAGTCGGTCTATTCCACTTTGATCCCTGACTGAAAATACCATTGTACCCCAGACATTTGTATTTGTGTGCGTTCTGCGGTGCGTGCGTACAGGCATGCGCACATACAAGCCGCACGATGTATCTTTCTTCGAAGATAACTTACTATTACATTTTTACTACGGTGGAGTTATATCATCTCTTTTTACAACGGAGTACCATATTTTACGAAGTAGTAAAAAAAATAGTTTTTCTGGCGTTTTAATAGAGCGTTTTTATTTGTTTGTACATTTCGGCACTATTCAATATTTGTACATAGTTAAAAGATCAATTAGACACAAATCGGGCACTTAATTTGTATCGAAAATCACAATTATCCACCCAAAACACTGCGCGCCTTATAGCTGCCAACGGGTAACTGGCGACGAACGTCCCAGTGACGTCACAAGCTATCACGCCGGCCGACCAGTGAATTTCGCTAGTAATTTGGTCATAACTTCGTTATTTTTTGTCGTAAAACAATATTTTTGCACTGTATGTTAAGGATTTCTTAGCTCTATAAATCTGCATTCTCAACTAAAAACGTTACTGATCCTCATTGATCCCATCAACACTCAATCAATGATGATGAACGCATCCACTAGTGATGTAGAAAATTGTGCAGCTGTTGGTTATTGCAGTGGATGGATAGTCAGAAAGGAAAAAAATAATATTTAGTTAACCACTGTAAAACCTGCAATAAAGACCTCGAAAACCATGAGGAACTACCATTCGTGGTCTCCACTCAAGAACCTTTCTTCCAGTTTATCGGTTCTTCGAGCGAAATGGAACATAATTATAATACATAATATTACCTATGATTTTAGACAAACACAGTAATTTTTTTTAAATCGCAGAATACATACAATTGATAATATCTATAAATGTAGATTTAAACTTTTTAAAGTCTAAATTGCACAAACAACGCCTGCAGAGTTTTTTAATATCGATTGGTGCAAACTAATCTTAAACATATTGTCAGGAAAATCACAGAGACGGAGATTGTTAAAGCTGCTTTTGATTATTATACAAAACATAAAACAAAAAATTTAACGTAATCAGGTGTTTTTTTTAAAATAAGATTTAGCATAGTATAATGTTTAATTAAAACCAATGCATTTTTAACGTATTTTTGTATAAGCTCTAATGTAAAAACGGTAATACGTACAAGCGTCTAACTTGGCATGATTATAGTACACACTCCAAAGTATATAAACAAACAATAATAAATGACCAAGTGCGAGTCAGTGACAAATTTCTGTTTATTTCTTCAAGATATAATTGTGTTACATTATAGCGTATTCATTTGATAATTGTATTTATGAGTTGTATAAAACTGTACAGCCGTTTAATAAAATATTTTATTAAAGCTCGCAAAAAAGCTTATTATTTCTGAAGTAGACGGAGCGCTGCAGCCAAACTTATGCTTAGCGGACTTAATTTTTACAGTAGGCAAGATGTTTTTTCTACTATGGAAAATGATTGTAGTTTTTTACGGAATGTATGGGATTGGTCACGTGAATTTTTCACCAGTTGTGTAAATCTCATACATTTTGTATAAAACTACAAGCGTTTTCTGTAGTAGAATAGAATTAATACAACCTGCTATTCATCTGTAGGTTAAATGTAGTACCGTTAGTGGCGGATAGATGGAGGCACATATAATTGATTTCAAATATGGCTGAGTTGCCAGTCTATCTCCGTATATATATAGTAGTCTTTGGCCCCAATATGGGGAAGAAAAAAAAAAAAAAGAGGGCAGCACAGTAGCGATTACTCACAGCTGCCATCTGTTTGGTCAGCCCAACACTACATGACAGTACGTTGAGCAGTGCGATTACGTTCTATGGTTGAAATATTTAAAAAAGGAAACCATTCCGTTTGACGAAGGTTTCTAGTAAATGATAAAGCTCTCTTTGATTCCAACTAATAAGTTGTCAGAAGAGTGCTAAACTTAGCGCTTTGAATTTTGAATCTCACTGAACTCCGATCCGATTCGTTCGTAGTAGCATAGATAAATATTAATAATAATTATGTATATTTTTTATTCTAATATTGCTTTCGAATAGGATAAAGCATTTACTTTGGGGCTTTTTTGGAGCATTAATAAGAAGAGAGTTAGGAGAGTAAAGATAGTTTATAGATCTAGAAAAGCAAATAAAGGTTATAATAGATAGGTACCTACCTACCCATTAATAAGTATGTTTATCAAAGAGAATACAATAGATGTACTTGTGTAACCTTACCACTATTTTTGGCTCTGCTTGTTTTGTCTCATTTATTTAACAATTAATGCTGGCAATGCCGCCTGCATTCTGGGGACCTTTCCCTCGACTAATGGTCTCCTAGTTTACGTTTTTAGTTTGTATTTAGTTATTTTAAGTTTTAGTTTTTTATTCAAGTTTTCGTTAATTTTCTGTTTTTTAAGTTGTGCATAATAAAGAAAAAATATACAAAATTGAGATATATATATTGAGATATACAAAAAGATAATAAATAATATACAATAAACTATATTTTGTTTTGGCCCTCTTAGGGCAAATTACAATCTTCTGCGTAGAAAGAAACGTTAGCATTATGTATTTATGTTTTTATACCTTTGCGCGTTGCGCGCGCATAGCATCTGCCCCATAGAGCACATTATATATACGGGTATAGAGTAAACAGGTATAGATTGTAGGGTGCGCCATCTGTTTTAGACTGCAAGAACTAAAATAAGAATATATATATGCATAACTATGTATAGGTTCTCTGTTATGCTATAGCTATACCTATAGTTATGTTTATGTATTCTTTTTTTATCTTGATTCCAAATATATTAATTTGATGCTGTTTAATTAATGAGAACTGGAATAATTTTACACATTCATTACGAACCATAGTAATAGCATTTTTGTCACGCAACCAATTTCATACAATACAAAGTACAATATCACAATGAATAAAACAACATCAAATTAATTTTTTTGAAACATAAATAGCTTTTAAATGACATGAAAACTTCAATTAAACTGTAATTTGTACAAAATATATTTATTTCCTTTTTCTTTTCATACAATATGTTATACATTTTCTTTGTACATCATCTTGACTGTCGTGATCTGATCTGGTACCGTTTAATAATTTGTTCGCATCCTTGCACCAGTTAAATATGAAAAATCTTGCACTTAGATCGAAAATAAAGTCAATAAAATTTTGTTTATGTTTTTCGCAATTAATAAAATCACAATTTATTACAATCAGCAGGGCTATTTTGATATATTCTTTTAAATTATTTACATTACTTGATGTTTTTAATATGTTGGTTGCAACATCCTGTATTTCAGAGAAACATTTTAATAATTCGGTGGAAGGGTATGTAAGCCACCTGTTTCCAGTATATTCTCTCATTTTTATGTACTCTATGTCGTTTGTTGAGTACAATTGATTTTTACATATTTGACAATTTTTGAAAACTTTCTGTGCCGCTTTGCGCAAAACATAACCCGTCACATATTGTAGTGCTGCAATTATTATGGGGTTCTTTTGTTTTACATTTATATCTTCTATGATGTCTAGGTTTATATGGGTGTAACTTATTTCTGTTGTCTGTGGTTCATTTTTGTGGTCTTTTTTTTCTATTATTTTATTTATTTGTTTAAAAGCTCTGCACGAGTCTTCCTCGCAGTTGGAGCCTGGTGAATAAGGACTGTTTATGTTGTTGATTAAAAGTGCTGCAAAAGCCCCTTCAAAAGCTGCACATGACGGTTTTGTGTTTTGGGCACCATGACTTCTGATACAACCAAAAAAGTTTTCGAGAGGATCCTGGTTAAAATGTCTCGGCCAGATTGATTTAATGTCATATTCATTAAATAATTTGTTTTTTAGGTATTGTAAGTTACTCAGGCTTTTGATCCAGTTAGTTATTGATGGTGGCGTACATTCCCTTCCAGTCGAAGTTACATATTTCATTGTACTTAGTATTTTTTTTGATTCAGCCCACACTTGATCATGGTTTGACCTTGGTGTCAGTTGACGAAGAAGCTCTTTCCCACTTCGTTTCTTTGAATTTTCATAGCTTCCATTAACGGAATCGAATAAATGATCAAAGAATAATAATATGTCTGCGGTTTCTTTGCACTCTTCGGGTAACACCTTTTTGTCTGGAAAAGAAAGAATTATTATTATTTGAAAGGAAAAATATTATAACAAAAAAATAATACTAGCAACATGGTTCGTGCGGAACTGGACATAGTTTATCAAATCAAAGCTATTAAATTTCCGTGCATGATGGAATACCGTGGCCTATGTAAAAGTGGTCGCAAATAGGGGTAACTAGTTAGCTGTTAAAGATAGCCAGTGACATCGGTGGTAGAGAACACTAAACTTGCTGTCGACGCATGCGCGATGGCTTTAAAAACTCGGACTGCTGGCTTAAAAGCTCGCTAACTCTCTTTTACTCTAATCTATCTTTAACAGGTGACTATTTGCGGCCACTTTTACATAGTCCACCGTATTCCATCATGCACAGTTTTTTTTTTTCGGGGTATATTTCACTGTCATCATCACACTTAGCACTTTTGTACTGCTTGGGTAAAACTATCTAGTAGACCAGTGGTTTCCAATTAGTGGTACGCGTACCCCTAGTAGGGGTACGCGAAGTTGCAGCAAGAGGTACGCGCAGCAATCTCCTGACTAAGAGAAATTATATGAAAGACGTCACACCGTATGCAGTCCATTTGTAGCCCGTCTGCAGTCCAACTGACTGCATACAGCGTTTCATACTTTACTGGACCTCAAAAACTGAGTCTGCACCTGCCCGGACTGCATTTGGTGTGCTTGAGCCAAGCTCGAGGGGTACGCGAGTTTGAGGTCTTTCTTGAAGTGGTAAGCAGGAAAAACTAAATGGGAACCACTGTAGTAGGTCATTAAAATAAAAACTTCTTACCCGCTAAGTAGCCCATGCTTGTAGCTACCGTTTCACTAAATATCTGCGTAGCATATTTTACCTTCTGTTTGTTAATTTTTTCTGGGTTTACATGTGCTTCTGACAGGTTTTTTATTAATCTGATTCCTTTATATCCTGGGTTTTCTTGTAACAAAAGTCGCAAATGCTCCCATTTTGCCGTTTTTCTCTGGCCTTCAATTTTGCATGTCAAATTTTTTGTAAGCAAATTATTTCTTATACCTTTAATTAGATGCGGCGGGTCATGCCTATAACGTTTAATGTTTTTATGGCCAATAAATATTTCTGATTTCTGATTTCTGATTTCATACAAAGGTATGATCTCTTCATTATTTACATTAAATACCTCATGTCGCAATTCTTCATTATTTTTCATGTGCTCTATCTTGGTTTCTTGTACTAAATTATTGATAGCACTCACATTAGATGCACCTTGGTCGCATACAGTTGCCAATACTTTGAAGCCAACACTTTGTAACTTGGAAATATTTCCTTTGATTTGTTGAGCTAATTCTTCTCTTTTTGTACTACCCGAACAAAAGGTGTAACTAATTGGTTGTTTGTAATTTCTACAAATCCCTCTTATCATAAAAACCAGAGCGTGATCTGCTATTTCTGTACTATTTCTGTCTTTCCCGTTGTCCACAAATCCTGATATGCTATCATTCCTCTTGACATAATCAAAATGGGGTGACAATGCAATTTCATCAAAGAGTAAAATGCACAACTTGTCGTCAGTGCTCATTTTTTTCGCGACTTTTTTTAGTTGTCGAAATATGTTTTCGTTGATTCCTGGCCTTAGCGATGCTCTTGCTATAAGCCTGCTCAAAGTCATGGATGATGGCAGCACAAACACCTTGCTAAGCCACCTGTAGGCTTTTGGACTCTGCTTATACAAACTCAAAGCCATAATTTTTTCATCTTGGGTAAATCTCCTAGCCATTTTAGGGTTTTTTATCTCTCTGAATTGCATTAATGTAAAAATGCCAGCTAACGTCGTAAATTTCTGTATATTTTTTAGAAACGTTGTATTTTCAGAGAGGCTCATAGCCTTCCGCAATCTTTGTGCATAATTCGACTTAGAAATTTTTAATTTGGCAATTTTATGGGCCAATGCTCGGTTCTCTTTTTTGTAATAATTTTTGTTTTTAACAGCACCTGAAACAATAAAGTAAGTAAAACACTGTTTTAAACTATCACGGTTGTTCACTAAAGTTATATGATTATTTACGGGATATTTACCGTAGTAAGGTTGTGGAATGAGCTCCCGATATTTCGGCGCAGTTACATGCACCATGTTCGCGGGAAGGACGGGTTTGTCTTCCCGTGAACATGGTGCATGTAACTGCGCCGAAATATCGGGAGCTCATTCCACAACCTTACCACGGTAAATATCCCGTAAATAATCATATAACTTTATAAAGTAAGTAGTAGTAAGAGTCAAATAGTTTAATGCCGAAATACAGGGTTACGCATTAAGATTGTACTAAGCCGAAAGGAGGTCATTGTACTCATTTGTTCCTCACGTCTTGTCCACACATCACGTCGAGTGTCGATGGTCGTTTTCTATGGAACAGCTAGGTTTTTTCGCGATTTCAGTGTTGGCCCTTTGTAAAAGTTCTTCATAATGATGAGTACAATGACCTTCTTTTGGCTTACTACAGTCTATATGCGTAACCCTGTATAAGTCGTTAGAAAGAAATTTTATGAATTGACACAAAGCAGCCATTTTTAAGGTGTTATGTTAACCTATCACCAGATATAGTATAATATAAAGTCAAAAAATATATATCTTTATACTGCAAAAATAGTAAAAGATCCAAAATTAAAGCCCCATATAAATGTGAAATTATACCCATACTAAAGCAAATGACTCTAATCATTACTAAATGAAACTTATTATTGTTAACACAAAAAATTGTAAATGACTACGAACATTTTGATTTAAAATGCCATCCAAATATTTAAAATCTCATTTTATCCTATAAAAGTAAATTACTCTACATAAAATTATTGTTTACCAAAACATAGTAAATGATCTCCTAATGTTTTGGGTAGACTTGCGTCGGCTCTGTTACTCATTTTGATTCTAACTAACTCGAGTCTGACTCCAGGCGGCCGCCAGAAGCTCTTGCGGTCGCCCCTTAGTATCACTTCGCCACGCTCCGGACCTTCCTTGAGCGTCTATCTCCCGCGCTTTCTATATACACGGTAAACGAATCAAATAATGATTCGCAAAAAGACCTACAGATTGTTTATTATACAAAACAATAGGCAGACAAGGCTCAAACAAGGCTGTAAGTTTCGGCGAGCGAGACAGGTGTTCTATAGAAAAATATTTATATTTTTTACCTACGTTCGTTTTGTTGGTGTTACGATTATATATTACTTTGCATAATTTAATAACGAAATGGTATAAAAATATTCTTAACTTACCCTCTCGAAGTGATATTCTGGGAGGAGCATGAGTAGTACTAGTAGCACATTGTGGAGCGTCCACATCTGAAATAAAAAATAAATAATAATGTAAAGTCGCGTGAAATTCACACTTACGGGGTCATTTGAGGCAAAACTTTAGTCTAGTAAAATATTTTACCAACAATTTACTTCTAAGTAGAATTTGCGTGTTTTAAGCATTTGTTAACGTTACGGTGGATAGCCACCGTAACATTACAGTCATATTCTGTGAAAATTTCAACTAGCTATCTATTAAGGTTCGAAAGATACAGCCGTTAATAGGTGGGACAGACAGACAGACAGACATACATCGTAGGCTTAGTAATAGGGTCCCGTTTTTACCCTTTAAGTACGGAACCCTACAAAATTTAAGGAAAACTGTCTAACTTCTGCTACGCATTAAGGCAGCGTAAACGAGCCACCGACTTACGCACAGCCCTAACTGCGTAGCACGCTTACGCTGCCTCTTGACTTAGATATTATGGAGTTATCTGGGGAAATAGGGTGGATGGAAATAAACTTTTCATTGCCCAAAAAATGCATTCTAGCTAATATAAATTCTCCCGACTATACTATACCATATTTTCATAAGGCTTATTTTATTCAATTTGAAATACTCTTTGTGGTATCAATAAATACACCACCTGGCAAATTCTAAATTTGTAAAAAAATCATCCAGATTATTTTTAAAAGCTAGGCATAAATAAATCGAACCAAAGACCAAGCTTGCAATACACAGCTCTGGCCCTAATGCAATACTATCATTAAAATATTTAATAAATTGCCAAGACGTGAATTAAAAGATATGGATATAGAATTTTATTCACAAATAATTAAAAAGCTATCTTAGAATCCAAATGTTATTACAACCTAGAATAATTTTTCAATGATAATTATGATGAATTGAAATAGATTGGTCCATTCCGACTATTACCATACCCAAATAGAGTCATAATATATTTATGTATTACTTTATTGAAACATGTTATTTAATTTTAAGAACTTCATGTACGAATTGTGTATGTATTGTATGTATGTCTGCAATAAAATATTGGGTATTGGGTCCCGCTGGTACCCTTACCCTTAAGGTATGTGATACTGAAGCTTCGCATTATTTGCTTAACTAAGTAAAAAACAAGCCTGAGAGATTTCGTAGAGGGATAGGCGTTTATAATTTTTTTTTGGACATAACTTCAGCTGTTTGTCCCTGTGGTTTGTTATTGTAATAAAATGCAATTTAGGCTAATAACAATAAATTGAATATGATCATCAAGTGGTTGTCTCGATTCCGGCGATCTAACAATTTAACAATAAAATACAGTAAGAAAATATTACCTTTGGATGTTGATGGCATCTCTATATTATCTTCGACATTTAAAGTCGTCTTTGTTATATCTGTCATTGGCTGTCTCCTAGCAACGAGTCCTGAAAAATAGTAATAGAGTAATTTACACAGGTGTCTGTTCATTTTTGTTGCATTTTATTTCCTAAGTTACTGGTAAAATATTGGCCTTCTACCACGAGATACTACATAGAATATGAAAGGGGGACAGTTGAGATTCACAGTGGTCTATTGATTTAATTATCTTTTATCATTATAACATACAAAATGGCGTCAGGCCAAACCTGACAGAAATTAAAAACCAGCCAGTGCGGGTCAGGCTTGCACACTGAGGCACCACCACAAAAATATAAAAACCTAATATAAAACAAAAAAGTAGTGCAAAAAAGTTGATTATTAATTTTTCACCTCACTCACTTTGCAGTATTTATTATTTGTTGTTTTACTTTAGAATATGTACTATAATCATGCCAAGTTTGACGGTTGTATGTATTATCGTTTTTACACTAGAGGAAATACAAAATTATGGTTATAACCAATGTTTGTGCTGTATTCCCTATTTTTTTATAAGTGATAGGTTTGCGTTTGACCACCATCTCGCCTGATTTTAAGTGATGATGTGGTCTATGTTAGAGCACGCTTGCTTAGAAGAAACCGATTTACTCGTGAATGGAAGACACCGAGATTGTAACTATCGAGGAACACCCATTCTGGCAGCGTATTCCACAGAATAGCAGTTCGCACAATAAATGTGGAATCAAAGCGCTTCGTACGTTTTTTTTAATGCCATACAATACAATACAAAAACTCTTTATTAAAATACCACAAAACAAGGATAACATAAAAATTACAACAAAAATATTATCTAGGCATAGGTGGCATACAAGCTGACGGGCCGTCTGATGGTAAGCGATTACTGTCGCTTATGGATACCTGCAACTCTAGGGGCATCACAGATACGTTCCTGACCCTAACATATTTTTTCCGAATATCAACCATATCAGCGGTGACGGTTTTTCGTGCCTGCTCTGGCAGTCCGGTAGAAAAAATGGTTCCCTTTCATTTAGAGGTCCCCCTTTCCCCTAAAGTTTTTATTTTATTTTAATTGCTTAATAATCTGTCGTAACATTACATGTTCTGTGAAAATTTCAACCGGCTATCTATTACGGTTCGAGAGATACGGCCGTTAAAAGGTAGGACAGACGGACAGCATAGGTTTAAGTAATAGGTGCCTGCTTACATCTTTTGAGTACAGAACCCTAAAAACTGGAATAAAAACGCTCCAAGCATCATACAGTTCTGTATGTGTTCTATTTATGTATAGGATAGTATGTAAATAATTCTCTCAAAGCAAGTCAGTTTGCATTTGACCTGTTATTTTCTGTCGTCGAGAGCCTCGCTTAATATGTCGTAGTAAATGCCTCCCATTACCAACTAATAGGTATATGAAAAAAATTTTGTTGAATAAACTTACCTGGCATAATCAATGTTGGCACTGCAATGTTCGATAGCCTTTTTTTCCCCAAATGATATTTGCCTTCAAAGTGTTTGCGGCAAATGTTGCGGTATTTATAAATATACTGGTGGTCCAGTGCATGAATGTAGCCTCCAACAGCATAGAGCCAAGTTCTGAACCTTTCTGGGTCAGTATTTGGATTGGGAAATCTATGTAGAGATGTTCCAGGGGAACCTAAAAGAAACAATTAGGATTAGCTCTGTTTTTGATTAATTTTTCATCTTGACAGCTTAACAATAGCGCTTTCAAGCCTCTCTGGTACACATGATGTTAAGATGTAAGTATGTACGTACTAAGTTTGTGTGGTAAAATGTGAATGTGTTGTTTGAGGTTATGAATATATACCTTATTATAGTCTCATCATATATGTGTAAATTTGTATTGTCTTTTTGAAGACCTAGGATATCTAAGAGTAGCAAGGTATATAGTTGGTAATATAATAATGTTATGTACTTACGTGGTCTTTTACAACCGGTAACACAACAATGTTTTTCGGAATCCATATCGTTTTGCAAATCGTTAATCCTTATTCGTAGCCGTATTTAGTCGTTTAAGCAAGATATCAGAGTCAGGTTTACAGAAGCAGTTATTCGTAATAATCACAATTCACCAAAAACAACACGAAACGAAACGCAAGCGCAAGACTTGTGATAGAAACCAAAATAATTTGTCTAAAGAAAAAAGATGGCAGGTTAGGGTTGCCATTGTCAAAAAAATAATCTCCGTAATTTTGTTGTGCAAAACATAGGAAGTTATTTGGGTTTTGGTCTGGCTGCCAGGGCCGTCTTTAACCTATTGGAGGCCCTGGGCACATTAAGATAATGGGGCCCCTATATGACCTTGACAGAGCACCATTTTGTTAGAACAGACAAAGAAAATAGATAAGCAGATTCTTGGGCGAGAGTCGAGTAGCTTCGCGCGTGCAAAAGCTAATAAGCAAGTAGGTATTGTAACCAGTCATAATGTGACTTTTACGAAACAAATATGCTTTTCGCTATTAAATATCGGTTATCGTTTGGTGACCTGGCAGGAACTGTACCCAATCGATCGCGGGGCCCTGGGCACGTGCCCAGAGTGCCCAGTGGGAAAGAGGGACCTGCTGGCTGCAGAGGCTTTTTGACCATGTCCTTATTTAATATAGGTAGTCACAGTCAGAGTTAAGTGAAGTAAGTCACGGTCATGTTAAACTCATGCCCCAGTAAAGTGGTGGAGGCTTTACGAGAGGCTCGATCTACCTTCAACCAGGGTAATGTCACTAATGCTGGCAATACAATTTATTCGATAAATTATTAAGTTGCCAGTTCATAAATATATCGGTGATACCAGTCGCAACTATCAAAATATATAAAAGCGCCATCTATACACATCTGTAGTAACTAAATCCAAGGTATTATTTTTCACTAAGCCTGATTTGTTCGAGCTGTTAAGACCCTGATCTGCCCGACCGACCGCCGACCGACCGATTATGCAAAGACTACTATATATATATGCGATTATGGCGGACAGGCAGTGAAGAATGTTTGTCGCCTTTTCTAAATCAGAAAGTATCGACAACAGCCAATGGCATAAACCGGCTTTTATGTAAAAATTGTACATTGTAAATAGTTTCGTGTACATATAGTGTTATATTTGTGGTCTTTTTGTTTAGAAATTGTGTGAATAGTGTATTTATTTTGAGTGTTTATCAAATTCAGTTTCGACGCCGACAAATAGCTGAACCCAAAAGTTAGTACATTTAAAAAAGCCATACAAATTCTAAATTTGAAAATTTTCACACGATATTGAATAAAAGACATCGGTTTCACTTCTCATCTTTGTTTCGATCCGCCAAGGAGACCGTTGCAATCCGTGCATTATTTTGGTTTTCCATAGCGGCTGTCATCGTTCTTTGATAAAACTCCTGTCATTACAAGGGCTAAATACTGTGAATATCGATAAATCGCTTTAGCATCATTACACTGTTTGATGTATTTAGTTTGATCATGTGGAACATTTTAAATAGTATTTGGAAATTGTGACTTAAAACATAGCATTGTGTATCAATAAACAGGAAGCTAGTGAGACATTTTGTGTTTACGGTTGCAAAAGATTGAAGCGTAGTGAAACTGAATGCTCGAACCCCACGGTAGCCCAATGAAGTGGCCGGGAACGGGAGCGGAAGAAGAGGCGGGTGAAGCAGGGTTGCAAAACTCTCGCGCCTCGCAAGCTCGCAGTCAAGATGACACAACTGTGCATTATGTGTTTCAACGAGAGCCCCAAGAAGCTGAATTGCCTTCTTTAGCGCCTAAACAACGTTGGGCCGTGGGTGACGACTCTATTGCTGAGGTGAGATTTTTATTGATTTGTAATTTACAACATACCTGCTTTTCATATCAATGCTTTATCGTTTGTTTATAAACATAACCTTACATGTCATAATAATTTGTTTAGGTGTTTTTTTTCATTATATTTTTTTATTCAGAATTTAGTTTACAATCGCTAAAACAAAGAAATAATAACATAAAATAGGTATTTTAAACTTGAATCACTAAATCTGTGAGAGGACGATTGCAATTTGATACCACCAATCCCCACAGATCCATTGCTATACTATAAATATAAACCTATCTGAAAACTAAAGATGTTTAAACTAAAGATGTTTAAACTAAAAATGGTGATTTAATTTAGTTTTATATTTTATTTCAGTATTTATATTTAAATTTGAATAACAAACAGAAAATATTAAACCTCCAAATTCTTCCTAAACCAGAGCAGTGAAAAAGATAATGAAGTTTTTTGTTACATTCAATGTTTCTCCTTTCAGCACCAGGACAAATGGAAGAATCCAACATCTATTGCAATGAATAACATGCATCAGCAAGGCCCTGTACATTTAAAAAACTCTCAAACAAATCAGCAACAGTATATTAACCAGGCAATAGCTTCATCTGTTGGTACATTAGCAATAAATCCGTCTGTGATTGGTACCCATCCAGCTCATATTACTACCAATATGGTACATACACAACTCGCACCTATGCAGAACCACAATTTGGGAAATAATTTAACTATTCAAAATAGTGCCATGATGCTACCACCTCTCCAAGGAATGCAGAATGCTCCTCAGTTAGGACAGCAAGGGCTTTATGATATTCATCAACACCATGGAAATCAAATGCAAGCCATGAACGGTATTGGTAAAAATGCTGAACATTTGATGTATTTGAGCCAAGCTGGGATGTTGGCTCCTGGCACCAATCAATTTTTGCAGCAGGGGCAAAATCAGATTGGCCTTACACCAGTTGCTGCCATCAGAAACCAGGTAAAATAGATGTTAAATAGACATAAAAACTGCTTATATTAATCAGTTCTATTAGCTTTGCACTCAAATTTGAAATAAAAATCTTCAATATGATAATAAAACCAAAAACCAAATACCTGGCATGATTACTAAATATTGTTTATATACTAAAGTTTGCAAGTGTATATTATGTTATTTTTTTGTATATTCAATCATATCAGTAAAAAAATAAAGACGAAAGGAAAAAAACAATTACACTTTTGTAAGGTTTTGTATCAAATAAAATTATAGTAATAATCAATAAGCTTTTACCATCTTATAATCAGAAATAATAATATTTAAGTTGGTGCGAGTAAACAAAACAAAAGCATATGATTTGATTTTAGTTTTTTGTTCATCTATACTAATATTATAAAGATGAAAGATTTGATTGTTTGTTTGTTTGTTTGTTATTCTTTTACTGTTGGGAAGCTACACTATCCCTGGGTAAAATAGGCTATATAATTTTTTCAAAAAAAATAGGGATCTCTACTAAAACTCCAATAATGTAACCCAAGGTGTAAAAAAATAAGATTTACAATTTTGACTTTGCGTGTTTGACAGTTCTAAGACAGGACAACGTCTGTCAGGTCAGGTAGTGGTAAATAAAATGTCATATGAACATTTTAACCGTTATATTTGCAACAAGAGGACCATTTTGAATAAAAAAGATACAAAAAATCAAATATAATTTAAACAGGTATAGTAATGTTTTTTCTATTTTGCAGTGGTATTTTAACAACTCATCACCAAATAATTTAGTACATGCAGTTCCCATTACATAATGCCTATCGCAATCATTAATAACTTATTTTTATCTCTGCTTCTAGGCAAAAAAATTGTTGAAATTAGTTATTTGTTATTGGCAACATTCGCGAACTTTTAGTTTTTTTGTGGCAACTTCAGAAATTAAATTTTACTGATTGTCAAAAATCTTAACATAAAGTATTTTTTCAAAAGGTTTTTAATAATTTTGTAGAAATGTGTTATTGCATACTTAATAGAGGGCATGTGTAAAATTCACTCCACGGTTCCGCTATCCGTATTATATAAACTCGATAAGATCTAGTTTTTGCTCTTAATAAGACAGTTACAACATAGCATTGGTAAAACTAACTTATTGGTTAATAAACGCTCGCTCGCTCATAAGCTTTGATAGAGTATTATGAACAATAGATAGGTCACTAAATAATAATAATAATGAGAAGTAGACACATCAGATCAATAATAAGAGTGAGTGAAACGGACATGTGTACGGTGTGTGTGTGATTTGTATTGCCACAAGATTTTTAAAATTCCGCCAAGTTCGTTGTGTATTTCTGTCAAAAACATGTTACTAATAAAAAAAAACTGTCTAATATTAGCTGTTAAATTTCTGAAGTTATATAACATTTTCACAGGTAAATACAAATTTAATTATATGTACATAACAGAGTTGTTAATGTGCTTTAAAATCTAAATATTTGTTGCTGCTACGTACGATACATCGACATAATTTGTATTCTGGAACAGATTCAGCTGAACTATCTTCTTTTCGTACTAACCAGTTTTTAAATAACTTATCTTGAAGCCACTCACTGTGAAAATTTTGTTTATATTGTATGTTTAATTTTTATTAGGCTAGTTTCTGAATAACAAAACACTGAAAACACATCTTTAACCGACCTTATTGCTATCATCTATACTAATGTTATAAAGAGTAAAGATTTGATTGTTTGTTTGTTTGTTTGCATTGAATAGGCTAAAAAACTACTGAAAACAATTTGAAAAATTCTTTCACTGTTGGGAAGCTACACTATCCTCGGGTGACAAAGGCTTTATATCTATACCCATGCGAAGCCGGGGCGAGCTACTAGTACAAAATAATTCATATAAAACACCATAAATTTGAAAAAAAAATATACACACAATTAGTTGGCTAAAGATAGTTTTTGTGGCCGTTAAATATTCCTTTAGCTATTAGAAATATTTTTTGCCTTTTTCAACATATGACGGAAAATACATTAAGTTGGCAACACCGGTTGTGTCCCTTTCGCATATGGAAACTTTCCCTTCTGGCTCCCAAAAATCGAATTGTTCAAGTAGAGTAGATATAGTTAAGTTTAAATAGTTAGCTAGTTTAAATGTGATTTCATTTGTATGAAAATACCTCTTTTCGTTCCAAATTTCAATATCATCGAGAAATTACTTGACTGATGATCAGTTTTTGAGTGTTTAGTACAAAAATATGCTTAAAAGGGCTCAGTTTTTTACTAGTTTCACAGTCATAACTGATACAAAAATTTATAAATTCCTAGTTTTCGGAAAAAATGAATAATTATTTCACAGGAAATTCAATAAACAGATTCATTTCAAAAATTTATAAATTCCTAGTTTTCGGAAAAAATGAATAATTATTTCACAGGAAATTCAATAAACAGATTCATTTCCTAATTTTCCATCCTTGAAGTGGAATATTTTATTCAAATTAAAATAGAAGATATAGCCTCTTCTTTTCAGCATAAAAGGAATTATTAAAATCTGTTCACACTCGGCGTAGATGTCGCGAAAAATACACAAACAAAAAAAATAATTGTCGAATTGAGAATCTGTTTAGGGTTCCGTAGCCAGACAAGGAACCCTTATAAATTCGTTCTGTCTGTCTGTCTGTCCGTCCCTCCGTCTGTCCCTCCGTCTGTCCCTCCGTCTGTCCGTCCGTCCCTCCGTCTGTCCGTCCGTCCCTCCGTCTGTCCGTCCGTCCCTCCGTCTGTCTGTCTGTCTGCCTGCCCGTCCGTCCTAATTATTTAGATCCTTCTAACTTCTATAGAGAATATTATAAATGCGAAAGTGTGTTTGTTTGTTACTCTTTCACGCAACAGAGCAACGGATCGACCTGATTTTTTGCATGGGTATAGTTCAAGGGCTGGAAAGTGACATAGGGTACTTTTCATCATCATCATTATCACCATTTTTCATCACTACGCGGGTAAAACTGCGGGGCGCAGCTAGTATTTGATATTTATTTCTACTCTCACTTCAGACGTACAAACAATAATAATATGATACTATAAAGTTTTCGTTTTTTTTTTTTAAAGAAAGATGGTACCCTAAACTGGTCAAACCATGTACATTTTCTCTGGAGGCGTGGTTGTTACCAATTGCGGGACCCTAAACATTGATAATTGTACAACATGTGAAACAAAAAGGGAACATTATATAATAGGATAAAAGGACAGGATAGGATAGGATTAAATAGAAACCTCACGAATTTATAGTGAAATTAGAACATTTTGAAACAAAAAAAAGAAACACAAAAATTGGCAGGATACTTTTAGCTTAATTTAAATTGGATAACTCCATTCAGCCAGCCATTACCTTCATTAGGTATGTTCTATTTATTTTAAATGTTTTTTATTCACTAAGTGATTAAAAGAGTGTTTTATTCACTGTTATCGATGAATCAGGTGCTCTTTTTCGAATGGCAACAATCGTAAAAAACTATTTGATTATATTTTATTAAGAGGTACAGATACTACAGAACCCCTTAAACAACTTAAAATTATTTTAATGTAAAAAATAAAATAAAAAATGAGCTGCGTAGAGATTCATTCCAGCATCTAATCAGTCTATGGAACCGTTCCATAAATGTTTTTTTTATTTTTTATTTACAAATGTTCTAGTTTATCTCTGTCATTGTAAACCAATGAGGATCAGTAAAGTAATAGAAAATTTAATAGAACTAGAACTCACTTTATTATTCATGACATAAGAATGATATATCTCTTTGAATTATCCAAATCGGACCATTACTTACGAAGATATATTATGCCGTTCCTGCCGCTAAAAGAAATGTACGTGGGTGCGTATGACGTCACTGGGACGGTCGCCGCCAGTTAGCCGTTGGCCGCTATAAGGCGCGCAGTGTTTTGGGTGGTTAATTGTGACTTTGATGGAAACTAAGTGCCCGATTTGTGTCTAATTCATCTTTTTAACTATGTACAAATATTGTATAGAGCCAAAATGTACAAACACCTCTTTTAAAACGCCAGAATGTAAAAGTATTATTATTATTTAACTTATTTCCATATCAACTAAATAATGGGTAGGTATAGTTATGTAGGTACTTACATCGAAATGATCTTCACAGCAATGTCTAGTAGCCTGGGTAGAGGATGGAGTCATAGTAAATTATAATAGTAAGTTGACTCGAGGCCCGTAGGAGATTTAAATTCTACTGATTCTACTGACTACTACATGATTAATAACTCATGCCCGAACACGCAGGGTTGTCCGTGTCTCTGAGTTTTATAGGTACCTATGTATAATGACCGTGTTTAATGACCTCCTTTCGGTATAGGACAGTCTATATGCGTAATCTTGTATAATGACCTTCTTTTTGCTTAGTTTAGTCTATATGCGTAACCCACATCCTTCCGGCTTAGTACAATCTATATGAGTAACCCTGTATAATGACTTCATTTCGGCTTATTACAGTCTATATGCGTAACCCACCTCCTTTCGGCGTAGTAAAATCTATATGCGTAACCCTGTACAAGACCTCCTTTCAGCTTAGTACAGTCTATATGCGTAACCGTGTATAAAGACCTCCTTCTTTTAGGCGTAGCACAGTCCATATGCGTAACCCTGTATAATGACCTCTTTTCAGCTTAGTACAGTCTATACTATTGCATTACCCTGTATAATGATGTCCTCTCGGCTTCGTACAGTCTATATGCGTAACCCACCTCCTTTCGGCTAAGTACAGTCTATATGCGAACCTTGTATAATGACCTCCTTTCGGCGTAGTACAGTCGTGTGTATACGTGTTTACACTGGCTTGGGTACCGGCATAGCCATTTGACATTTTGTATTTGTGTGCGTGCTGCGGTGCGTGCGTACAGGCATGCGCACATACAAGCCGCGCGATGTACCTTTCTTCGATCATAACTTACTATTATATTTTTACTATGGTGGAGTTTTATCATCTTATTTTACAACGGAATACCATTTTTTTACGAAGTTTTGGGTCTCTCGGCAGGTAAAAAATCGTTTTTCTGGCGTTTTATAAGAGGTGTTTGTATATTTCGGCACTATACAATATTTGTACATAGTTAAAAGATCAATTAGACACAAATCGGGCACTCAATTTGTATCGAAAGTCACAATTATCCACCCAAAACACTGCGCGCCTTATAGCTGCCAACGGGTAACTGGCGACGAACGTCCCAGTGACGTCACAAGCTATCGCGCCGGCCGACCAGTGAATTTCGCTAGTAATTTGATCATAACTTCGTTATTTTTTGTCGAAGAACAATATTTTTTGCACTGTATGTTAAGGATTTCTTAGCTCTATAAATCTGCATTCTCAACTAAAAACGGCACTGATCCTCATTATAAATGTTTTTTTTTACAGAATACTTTAGGGTAGGGGTTATTCCATATAAATTAGATTATACAATATCAAACTCTAAGGATATGAACATAATGTTATGAAATCACCGAAATGTAGACACGATTGACAATAGCATGTTAGACGACGTCATATAGAAAACTAAGGCAATTATTTACCTTTTTTTCAAACGGAATTTATGGGTTTCCGTTCCGTACCTAAAGGGTATAAACGGGACCCTATTACTAAGCCTACGATGTCTGTCTGTATGTCTGTCTGTCTGTCACAGAATATGTAATGTTACGGCAGATTAACTAGGAAATAATAAAAAAAAGTCAAAAAGGGGGGTGGGATACAATACAACAAACGTATTTTTGTATTAACTCTAATGTAAAAACGGTAAAACGTACAAGCGTAGGTCCCGTTTTTACTTTTTGGGAACGGAACCCTAAACATAGAAACTGGCAGGACAGTGTAACCGCAACCTAGGTATTAGGCGCCAACATCAAAAAAAAAAACAAGACTTCTCATTGTATTATTTTCCTATACTTGCGTATTTTCGAGTGTTAATGTGTAATAATGGTGGATTATTATTTATTGTTTGTGTACTTCGTGTACCTACGTCCTCGAGTGTGGTAAATAAGGGATATAACGCGGTGAAACATAATATATTTTTGTGTTGTTTCCAAAGCTCCTTAGAAGCCTCTTTTAAAGTCTCTACCGCATTACTAGGGCATGTTTGTGACTTAGTTTGCTTGACTCTGACTGTCTTGTTTGACTACATTTCATCAAACTTGATATTAATTTAATAGTTGTGTGCATTTGCCGTGCGACGCCAAGATCCTCACAGAGGAATGAAAAAATAAACCGGTCAAATGAGAGTCGGGCTCGCGCACTGAGGGTTCCGTACCACCACAAAATTCAAAAACTAAATTACCAGTTATAGCTTAGTTATGAACAGAAACTTGTCACCGACTCGCACTTGGCCATTATTTATTATTTGTTGTTATACTTTAGAGCAGGGTTTCTCAAACTTTCGGCTCCACGTACCCCTTTTAAAGTTTCCAGGTGACAGCGAACCCCTTAACTAACTAATCCTCCTCCTAACCGCCCAAAGAAAACAATAAAATTGACTGTTGAAAAAAATAATGTTTTTATTTCAATAAAGGTAACAAATAAAGAGCCAACAGAAATATATTTTTATTAATATTAATGTGATGGGTGTGCTTGTTTCTTTTCACAAATGGAGTCAATTTTAGGAGTAATTTTGGACAATTTTAACCGTAATTCTGACTCAGTCGCGCGCGCGCCACCATGCGTGCCGCACGTGCCTGCCAGTCATCACGCCACCATTACGTAAATCCTGTCGCGAACCCCCTGCCGTCGAATGGCGAACCCCTAGGGGTTCGCGTACCCCACTTTGCGAAACCCTGCTTTAGAGTGTCAACTATAATCATGCCAAGTTTGACGCTTGTACATATTACCCTTTTTAACCGACTTCGAAAAGGAGGAGGTTATCAATTCAACTGTACGTTTTTTTTTTGTATGTTTGGCCGCCAATTTAGAATTGTTTTTGATGATTCTTTTTTTGGTTGGTAGGTCATATCTCATAGGTGGTCCCATAATTTTTTTATCGACATTGATTCAGTGCTTTTTGAAAAATCTACAAAAATATCTACAAATTCAATGTACATTGTAAACATTGTACAGTGCCACCAACTTAGCTGTTAAGGTGGGCAACATTAGAACTACAGTTATTTCTTGGTGAATTTCATACTTTGTTCTCCACTAGCGACGCTGTCAACTAAACAGCAAACATCACAGATCTACTACTGGTAAACATAGAGGAACAGACTTCAAAAAACAAAGAAGTGTCTCCATGGCGACCATGCCCTGTTGTTTTTCGTTAAATTTTTCATGACCATGGATACAGAGTATTTTAGGCGTAATATTAAATAGTGTCGTGTATTTAGTATGAAATATTTTATATAGTGTTCTATAGCGTCAAACAAGCCAGTCAAGCAGAGCTAATCATGCACGGTCAAGTCAAACTCATGCACCAGTAAAGTGGTGGAGGCTTTACAAGTGGTTTCTATGGAGTTTTGGACCCTTATTAGGGTTTATTATTCCTTTTTAGGGTTCCGTATCCAAAGGGTAAAAACGGGACCTACGGGTTAACTGAGCCTACGCTATCTGCATGTGATGTCTGTCTTACCTTTTAACGGCTGTCTTTTGAACCGTAATAGATAGCCAGTTTTTTTACAGAACTTGTAAATTACAGCGTATTAACTTAACAAATAATAATAAAGTCAAAAAGTAAAAACTAAAAGTATATTTACGTATTTTTGTAATTGGTGTAATGTAAAAACGGCAATATGTAGGTACAAGCGTCAAACTTGGCATGATTATAGTACACACTCTAAAGTATAACAGTAGGTAATAAATAATGGCATAGTGTGAGTCAGTGACAAATGTCTGTTCAATACCATGTTAACCAACGTAGAGCGCGGTCGGTACTTGGATGGGTGACGGGGCAAGGAAGTTATTAGGGTATAATATATACCATCCTTGGTGACGGGTGATGGCACCTGGACGTGATGTCTTTTTGTATTTTGTGGTGGTACGGAACGTACGCGAGCGCACTCAGTGCGCGAGCCCGACACGCACTTTTTTATTTCTGCGGAATAAATCCCACAAAAAATTTAAAAATAAAGATAATTTTTATTAAAAAAAAAGAACCGACTTCATGACTATACCTTCATTTACAAACTGAAACTAAAAAGTAGAAAATAATATTTAAGTAACTTCAAAGCAATGAGCATTAAAGGACAATCAACGAAATTATTAATACATATATTACCTACTTATATACATATTTACAATTTATAATCAGTTATTTTTGGAGTCAGTGCCAGCAAAGGGTTAATCCTGCCTTTGTAGGTAAATATAATAGCCGTTTTTACTCTTTGGGTACGGAACCCTAAAAATGCACCATAGGTTTTGATTTAGCCAATGATCTATTATTATGTAATAAGTTTTAGAATTATTATCACCAAATTTTCCTAAAACAAATCGTTCCTATATCCAAATGGTGTGTGGTCTCAAGCAGCAGACCTCCTTAGCTTACAGATTGAGTTAAAACTCAAAGTTAAAGGTAATATAAGAGGATGCCAGTAGGTTTAGGTATGTTTTTGATACTCTGCAACTTCTGCAAATTTATCTATTACAAGGAATCCATTGATATTATAATTATGTAGTACGACAGACCTTACGATTGTCCTTGAGTATGTTATAAAAAACCGGCCAAGTGCGAGTCGGGCTCGTGCACTGAGGGTTCCGTACCACCACAAAATTCAATAACGAAATTACCAGTTATAACTTGGCAATGAACAGAAACTTGTCAGCGACTCGCAAATGGCCATTATTTATTATTTGTCGTTATTGATTTATTATAGTTTAGTGTACTTTACTAGAGTGTGTACTATAATCATGCCAAATTTGACGCTTTTACGTATTACAATTTTTACATTAGAGCTAATATAAAAATACGTAAAAAAAAACGTTTGTTGTATGGGGGTTTGTTGTATTGTTGTCCCTTTCGTTATTACTTTTTTATTATTTCTCAGTTAATCCGCCGTAACATTACATATTCTGTGAAAATTTCTACTGGCTATTATATTACGGTTCGAAAGATACAGCTGTTTATAGGTAGGACAGACAGACAGACAGACATCGTAGGCTTAGTAATAAGGTGCCGTTTTTACCCTTTGGGTACGGAACCCTAAAAAAATTATACAAACCTTTAAACCTAACCCAACACAAAATAATGACAACGTCGTGATCTAATAAAACACTAGTCAAAATATAGCGTTATGCGTGCATTATGCACTCATTCAAGCACAGCATTCAAGTCTTTGAAAATAAAGCTTTTGTTATGGTTATGGTAACTAACTGAACCATAGAACGTAACGTTTAGTTTCTTATTAAAAAGCGCGCCATCTATCAAAAATGCTCTAAAACTTTACCCCGTCCGACGCTCTCAACTCAACTCCCATGCCCACAGCCCAATCCCATTTGTATTGTATATGGAATTTTAACGCAGGCGCTGTGGTCGGCGTACGTCCTTTGTTCCGAAGAAACAAGTCAACATTGTGCTTGAGTTTGGATCTTTCTGGGTGTATTTCTTCATAAATAAACTGTTTCTGTGTTAGAAATACGTTCTAATTGTGCAGTGATTCAACAATATATTGTCTAAGTAATGTGGTGTTAAGAAAAAAGTTAAAAAATTTCACGGTAAATATTCGTATTTGTTCATGAAGGAGTTAGGCTGATGTACGCATGAAACCATTGACTGACTTCTTTTTCGAATCTGATGTTAAGAATATGGGCCCCGACATGGTGAGTTTTTTGGGTTAAAATGGTAGATCAATGTAATTAGACCTAGTTTTAAGTCATGAAACTATTAATTGTTCAATTTTTCCACGCAACAGGTTCGTTTTTGTTTTGTTTACTTCACCGGCGTCCGCCATTATTGATACAGAAATTTGTTCACCGGTGCGTTGCCTTCTATTCATTACTTTGTTTCGTCACAAACTGTTTGCGTTGATGAGTCTTTAGTTGTATTTTGTAAAATCATTACTATAGTCACTCTATGATCATTCCCGTTGCTAGTTTTGGCGCAAAGTTTCGGCGTTACGCTATCCACCAAAATGTTAGGGTTGAGCCACACTTGACCTTCGATTGATTTTTTTTATTTATCATCATCATTTTGACTTACTATCAGTATGCTTCGACGACGTTACACTGAGGTTAAATTGTTTTCGTGCAAGATGTTTTTATTGTGTGCTAGTACACACTACAACTACTTTGGTACCATGTCCAAGAACCTCAAAAGTTCAAAGACATAATTAATATGACAATATATTCAATATATGACATTCACCAACATGCATTGATTCGGGCCCATCCTCTCTCTCTCTCTCTCTCTGAGAGAAAGCATGTTTCCCAGCAGTGGAAACATAATAGGGATAATGATGATGACAACTACATTTGAGCAAAAATACATCTAAGTTATTGCGCTAGCGCATTCTTAGTAGCCATTAGTCTGTCGAGTGTATAGACCACTGCTACTAGGCCTCATCTCCTATGTGCCATTGTTTCCTGTGTCAGCCCAATCTCATCCTTTTCTGGTGTTGTCGACCCATTGAGCTTGTTGTCTGCTTACAGAATGCTTTTATGCTATCGGTAACCACTCTGTCAGGACTCTAGTCCACTTTCTGTCATCATGCCTAGCCATGTGTCCTGCCTAGTGCCATTTAGTTGCATTATACGGTTTCCGACATCCATGACATTTGTAACTTGCGGAAACCTCATGGGTGTCTTAAGTATAATGACGTTTCAGTTGTGACTGAAGCTTTCTTTCACATTATCTATCAAATTGTTTGATTTTTCAGTCCCCAAAAAGAAAAGGCAGAGTGCCACTGTGCAATAGGTATCCCATTTGGTTTAATGCAGATATTATAAAAGATATTTAAAAGAAAACTATACTGCAGAGAGCTTCGTTGACCACAAAAATTATCTCTATAGGACATTATCAGAGTTATGTGCCAGTTTAAAAGTCCATATTTCCCAAGCGTACAAATCTCACACATATTGAAGAAAAGATGTTACAGCATCCACAGAATTTTTGGAATCATCATATTGTGCATATCCATTGATCTAAGGGCGCTTTTGGGCCTTGTTTTTCTAAAGGCAATTTGTGCACTGGGTTAGAAGCCAGCTCAGGCCTTCCGGATTATTAGCGCTAGTGTTTTTCTAGATTAACTGCCAGCAGTGAAAACATTTCTCAGTTTTTGGTTCATGCCAGTACATTCAGGGTTTGTTAAGAACTCATGAGTGACAAAATTAGTATAAGAATTTAATTTAATAATAATAATTGTTAGTATTTTGTTTCCGATTCAAGTAAAAGCTCTTTACATGGTCATAATTGGTACATTGTGGTAACATTCCCCTGTGATCTAACCCATTTTGAGTGTGTTTGTCAAAACAATTACTAAAGGCGCTTGCAGATGATGCACTGTACAAGTAACAAGTAGAAGTAGGCGTTCAAATGATAAGTAGCCATTCGCGCGGTGTATGGACGTGCACGTAAATTTTATAAAAGATAAAGATAAAAGATTATTTATTTGCACAAAACACGAGTAAATCATACACACATTTAAAACGCATGCACAATAGGTGGTTTAAAATATTTTTTATGCACAACAGTAACGAAAAATGCACCTAAAAGGAAAAACTCGTAGGATTAAAAAAAAGTATATCGTACAAGCTTTGAAAACGTCATTGCTTACAGGAATAAAAGCGTAGTTTTATATCAAAAGTGTCTCTGTGGATGTGTATCTCTAGGGAATAAATTTTACTTCCCACAAAAAAATAAAAAATACGAATTCTGGAGCAGTACACCTACGAGAAATTTCCCCATTGTCTTTCACCAAAGGCCGCATTAGTTTTACAGTTTTTTTTTATGGGTGGTCAAATGACAGGCTATTTAAAAGAAACACAAAATTCTAAGGAAACAAGGAAGTTGTGTCCTAAACTATACAATTTAGAAACATAGATTTAAAATATTTAGCAAGTATCGAAGAAAAATCCAAAAGTATAGGTTGTGGACTTTTCTACGTGTTTTATTTTTAACCCCCGACGCAAGAAGAGGGATGTTATAAGTTTGACGTGTGTCTAGCATCGTAGCTCCAAAATGGTTGAACTGATTTTGATTTAGTTTTTTGTTTGTTTGAAGGGTGACTTGATCGAGAGTGTTAGCTATGATTTAAGAAAATCTGTTGAGCCGTTTGAAGATGATCAGTTCTTTAAAAAATCTCAATTTATTGTTGTTAATACTTTTCTCTTTTTTGAATAGTTTCAAATCAACAATGAGTATGATGATAAAACACCAGTTGACCTAAATAAGTTTCATTTCAAATTCAAAATATTTTACTAAGGACAACTAAAAAATCCATTGTGTTAGTACAAATAAAACTTAAAACTATTGTTAGACAAAAAATACAAAAATAAAAATAAAATCATACAAAAAGTATTTTAGATAGTAATATTTTTTTATAGTTTAGCCCTTTAATAGTTTTTTCACGCGCCTTTCTTGACATTGCTATAATAATTGTTTTTTTCATTTCTGTTGTTCAGATCGCTCCTGCAGCTAAGAAACTATGGGACAAAGGGCCGGGCGCAGGGGGCGATAGCAAGGGACCTCCGCACTTGCCTCCATTGCAGCTAAACCCTGAGCAAATGTGGCGAGATCCTACTTGGTCGGCACAAGGTTGGTACATTTTCACAAAAGTTTTAAGTTATCTGTTAGGGCCGGCGCTCACAGACGGCGAGGCGCGGGACGGCGCGGCACGGCACGCTTCGGCATGCCTAAGAATGCCGATGGATGCCGAAGGATCCTGTGGCATCCCCACGTACAGACGGCGAGGCACGTGACGGCACGGCATGCTTCAGCATGCCTAAGAATGCCGATGGATGCCGAAGGATCCTGTGGCAACCAATGTGACGGAAGCTAGATTCAACCTTGTTTCAATTAGCACTCAGATTTCTTTAATGACATGAAGTTGCCTATGCATGTGAGATTTATTACTTTGTGGTCATTCTTTAGATGGTGGCGTGGTTACAATAAATAGTAGATTGAACAACATGTGCATAAAACAAGTCATTTTAGCCGTGATGTTTATCAGCCCGAGTCGAAGGCGAAGGCGGATATTTAAGTCGAGGATAAATTGAGTTTTATGCACGTGTTATACACTCGGCTTTTCACTTTAATTGTGAGGAAATGAAACAGTGATATTGTAAGTAATACCTAAGTAGACTTTACTAGAGGCTACTATGGAGTTTTGGAGACAATTAAATTTGAATTAAATAATGCAGATCTGATGCACACTCTACGAAATGTATTCTCATTGTCTCAGATGGTCGAACCTAGGAAGCTTAGTCTGAACAAAGATTCGTATCTGATGATCTTCTTCCCACGTTTCTCATTCTCATCTTCTTTCATAGTCTTGTAGTATTTCAGCTGCAACAACTAAAACTAACAAGGCACAAGAAATAAAAACCCGAGTTTTATTCCCTGCAGCTGTCAGCCTTTATCTCTATACAATAGCGAACGGATTGTAGTAGAGTTACCCCACTTGTCACCGAGTCGAGTGATGTTGGTGCGTTTGTTCCAGCCGTGGAGCACAACATGGGTGTGCCGATGATGGGTACGCGGCGCGGCGTGGCGTTCCCCGGCGGCGACGCCAGCAGCATCCTGTCGCCGCGCGACTCCGCTGGTCTCGGCGTCAAGATGGTCGAGTACGTGCTCGGAGGGTCGCCCACAGGTACTTACATCATCACCTTACTATTACCAACCAATTTTTTTTTACAGTTTACTTCAGCAGAAGGATAAATAAGGGTATAGGCTCTGATCAGACAATTAAGGGAGATATGCCGTAGTACAATTACCTTTCGTGTTTCAAATGGGTCCATTTTTTCCCCCTTCAATATAACGATAAACGTCTAGCCCGTTGCAGACCATGCGTAGTGCAAGTAGTCGCGCCGGCGTTCTAACGTAAATAAATACGCAATTTCGTTAACTTGATTTTTTCCAGTTATTTTGACTTAAAAACCAATCGTTTGAACAGATTTTGATGAAATTTTTATGGGACCAATCTGAAAGTATTTACATACTTTCAAATAAAGAATTTTCCAAATCGGTTAACAAAAATGGCAGTGATCAGAGGCAACAAAAAAAACAACCGAATTGATAACCCCCTCCTCTTTTGAAGTCTGTTAAAAACTGTAAAGTACAGCACAATTATTGATTTTTCACGCATACTAAGAAAATTGCAGTGAACTAACTGATAGTTCACATGCGAAAACAATGGCGGGAAGGTCGTCTGCAGGCTGAGTTCAACTAAAGGCAACAAGACGGCCTGATGCGTTAGCACCCGCCACGTTACCATATCTCCCTGGTTTGTCTGATCTGAGGGTATAGGCCTTTAATTTTTTTCTACTATCGTCCTCTGAATCCTATCGCTAATTGGGCCCTGACTTTACCCTCGATGTTGACTATCAGCAGCTGGACTTCTAATGCTCTGCCCAACGCTGTCTCCCAAGGCTTGCCTCGCCACTACTTTGTCACACCCTTATTCCACCAATAAACATTGCGTCTTGCCACAGTCCCTACGCGTACTATGAGGCTGCGTTTTCGACCTCAGCGGGCAACGAGGTGCTGGTGAGGGGTGATCCATTACACAATCATCTTTCTTTATGGGGTTACGTTTTTGATGACAATGAGGCGGCTTTATACAAATGCAGCCGCCGATAATTAGTTGATTGAATCAGGTGTTACTTTGCGGAAGTTCATCTTCAAACCTGCTGCAAAAATAAAGACGAAGAAAGAAACGCGATATGATCGATATGTTACAAGCGGAAATACATTAGAGATTCGTCAGAGAAACAGTTTCCGCCTATAATTATTCTTTGATGCCTGCTGGGGCCTTACGGCCACCTGGTTCAAGCGATTCTGTTTAGGTGATAAGAAAAGTTGCGCAACCGCAAACCGTATCTCGGCGCGTTAAGGTTCACGTTCGCGTGATTTTCCAAACTGCGCTGTTTTAGCGCTAATTCGACCATGCGTTAAGAGTTAGCCATAAGGCCCTTGTATCGAAAACGCAGCCTCTAGAATTTGTGTTATTTGTTTGTGTAAATGTTTAGTAATAATAAGCCTTTATTACTGTTTTATCATACTTTACAATACATAGGTATTAAATTCATTGCTGACGGTCGGTTTTTCTGGCAACAGCTTGTCCTGCGACAAAGGCCTGACTGTAAATGTATAACAATGTTGTACGTTAGGTGGAGGCGGAGTGGGCGCGGGCGGCGAGAAGGTGGCGGGCGTGGTGGCGGGGCTGCGCGGCATGGTGCTGGAGGAGAGGCCCGAGGACAAGGCCTCGCCCTTCGACAAGGACTTGCACGAGATGCACGACCACGCGCAGCTGCCCAACGGAATGCACAACGGACAGGATGATGACAAGGCCTTCAAGTAAGCTACATCATTCACTACTGTTGATAGCCCCGTTGGCCCAGTTGATAGTGTACCTGCCTTCTGCGCTTGGGGGCGTGGGTTCGATTCCCACCTAGGGCAAACATTCATGTGATGAACATTAGTGTTTGTTCTATATCTGGGTGTTAATATCTATTTAAGCATGTATTAAAAAAAAAAAATGCGCTGCCTGAATGAGTGTTCCCTGATAGTTGCAATCTTGGTGTCTTCAAATCAAGAGTAAATCGGTTTCTTCTAGGCTAGCGTGCTCCATTGTAGACCGCATCATCGCTTAACATCAGTTGAGTTGGCGGCCAAACGCAAGCCTATTATAATAACAAAAAAATAGTCTCTGGCAGCCATAGTACAAGCTTTGCTTAGTTTGGGTTCAGATGACCGTGTGTGCAAAAATGTCCCAAATGTTTATTTATTTACTTCACACCTGCAAAATGTGGATTGAGGGAAGCATGAGGTTCTTAATCGATATCAGGACATCAGTGATGTCTGGCTTGGAGTGTATTATGGGTTTACTCCTGTTTCTTGAGCCATCACAGCTACTTGAAATGTTGGAGTGTGACCCTGGGCTGCTGCACTGGCACAGCTGTTCCAGTGATTAAATGGGCTCTTATATCACTCACTAGCTCTGCTTAGTGAGTAAATAAAAGTATTTTATAATATGAAAAATATCTTATTATCCATCCATCGAGATGCGGGCTTAATAGTGGTTTCATCAGGTCTCCAGTTTAGTCAATTGGTAACAAACACAAAGATTTTTTTACAGAGAGTTATTTAGGGATATACAGTATGTGAGGATTTCTAGTTTGTGTTCTGTGTCCACTCGAATTTGTTGTTTCTGAAGGATTTGCTGATAGAGGTAAAATTAGACTCAGAAAAAGTTGTAAGTAAACATAAATGTTTCTGCCTCATTTTTTTTATTTATTCTAACTACATACAATACAGTTGTTTGACAGGAAAATAAAATTTTAACATGCCTCTTTGTTCTCATTGTATTTTATAATTACTTACGATAAAACTCCTAAAACCCAAGAAACATGATCAAAAGAGCAAATTTGTGTATGTAAAAAAAGTTTTGCGCTCGCGAAAATGTTTCACAACAATTTCTCATCGCCACATGAGTAATTATTTCGCGCAATAAAAGAATACGTAATGCTCCGAATATTGGTACGAGAGATGGTCGCGAAGGTCACCCAGTGACGGTGGCGGTGGTAAAAAGTGGCTCCGCCCGGCGACCAACGTGCGGCCGGGCGGGTGCCTCGCGGGCAATAACCGCTGCTTGGATCATGGCCTCTGTCAATGCCACTCGCCTTCTCTAAGCTCGCGCCGCGCGACCTCTGTAGTACAGTGTCTTTACTCAGTGCTGAACGATCGCCTCAAAATAACCGCCATATATCCTTCATTTAACAGACTAGACCTTTGACCACAGCTCACTTGATGTTTGATCCTGTAAAATGCTGTTTTTACATATTCTAAGCGGGCATTATTTCTTGTACACTTAAATAAAAACGCTTGTAGCGAGCGAACTTTGAGTTCAGAACATTTTTTCTGAGCAAACGTTTGTAATTGAGAACATCTAGATATACAAGTAATATACTCGTATATTGAAATGGAAGTTCTGTTCCTTTCCCGTGTTTCATTAATTTGTTCATAGATAGAAATCTTTGATTGTATATAGAAATGTCTGACAGATGTTTCTTATCTCGCATGACTAATCGTATTATCGTATGACTCAAACAGCTGTACTGAGACCCCTGACTTGGCTTATCTCTAAATTGTTTAGTAAACATATATGAGAAAAACAACTGCTGCTACGAAAAATTAATGTTGAAAATCGCGGGAGTTATGATACTGTTTTAAATTAACGTCGTCCCCCTTGGTCGTCATGTAATCAAAGGTCGCCATTAATAAAAAAATATTTGCACGAGCGCAGACTTCTATCAGACGCGCAACCTTTATATCTATGTGGTCATAAAAAATGATTCACCCGTTGATAAGTTAAGTAAATACAGGGCATCCACCAGTATAGTTTTTTTTTCTTTACTTGCCATACTATGTTAGTTGGTTTATTTCCAGTTATTCTACTAAATTTACTAATTGAATGAACCTATTCAATGTCGTTGATCCACCTTCTGACCTTATGATAATAACACATTTGATGTGGAGATAAGTGGTAACTTGTAGAGAATACATTTTATCCGGGATGAAGTGGAGTTTTGAATAAACTACTTTTTTATTTCTTAGGGCACTCGATTTTTTGTGCCCGCTCTGGCAGTCCTATAGAAAAATGAGCAGGAGGGAATTAGATCATGAAGATCAGATGCAGACTCTCCGAAATGTTTTCGATAAAAGACCGATAGACTAGCAACTTTGCGCCGATGCTCAAGACTAAGGAGCTTAGTCTGAACCAGGGATTAGTTGCCGATGAGCCTCTTGGCACGCTTCTCGATAGACTCTAACTGAGACTGTTCCCTGACAGTTACAATCTGGGTGTCTTCAAATCGCAACGTAAGTTAGCTGATCTCGCGCCCGCTCTTTGATTCTCGTTCATGATTGTCTACCTTTTTTAGGGTTCAGTTCCCAAAGCGTGTAAACAGGACCCTATTACTAAGCCTACCCTGTCTGTCGTATCTTTAAACGGCTGCATCTATCGAACTGTAATAGATATCCAGTTGAAATTTTCACGGAATATGTAGGTATTGTTACGGCTGATTAACTAAGAAATAATCGAAATGTCAAAAAGTAGTATATTACTAGTGTTTACCTTCGGTATTTTGTATGTTTTAATATTGTGATGGGGTACCATATCGTATGGGGTTGCATATCGTAGAAGAATAAGTAACTACATTCTTAAATGTATTTCTTAATAACCATACGTGTGTGTGTTTCAGCCGTACTCCGGGGTCGCGCCAGCCGTCGCCGGCGGAGGAAGAGAATGGCGCGGGCGCAGCGGCGGTGCGCAACGGGGACGCGCCGCCTTTCCCGCTGCTGCCGCCACACGCGATGCAGCACCAGCCGCCACTTCACCATCTGGCGCACCTGTCGCACCCGCAGGTACGTACCGGTCCCACTATGGCTGCGGAAAGACTATACAATACAAAAAGTACTTTATTACACACCGCAAATACAAATTAAACTTAAACGTACATCAATCACTATACGCTGGTATACTGGGCGACCTTATCGCCTTAAGCAATATCTTCCAAGCAACCTTTGGATGGACAAGAACGGTTGGTGGTGCACATAAGACTATAGTGGGTTTTGGCCTTTGACAATCATTATCAGCCCATCATGTTCCCACTACTGGGACACCTTCTCTCAGAGATTGATGGGCCCTAATCCACCATGCTGGCCCAGTGCATGTTAGTTAATGTCATGTCTTTGAACTTTTGAGATTTTGGACATTAGTTTCTTGGATTAAATTTCTTGTTCCTCACGATGTTTTCACCGTTTTTGTTTGATGTCATCGAAACTGCACATTAATTATTTAAGTTCTAAATAAGTAATTGGTGCAGGGCCGAGGATCGTTGCCGTCAGTTTGTAAAGCGCCCATGCTACCGCTCAGACACCATCACTTTAACTTGGACAATAACGCGCACCATACTTCAAGAGTATCTCAGTCTAGCACAAATCTGTTCAGCATGTCAGACTATGCCGTTAGATATGAATTTTTGTTTACTAATAGACACATACACACATACTGATAGACATTAGAGTTTCCCCAAGCCCAGACTACTGCCACTTGTAGAAATATTAAACTAACATTTTGCTATACACAATCTATTCAGGAACAGCCATGACAGAAATACTGTTTGCTTTGACCAAACATTTCGTTTGTTGAATCAATGCAAAGCATTCGCTTAAAAATGCGACAGGATTTTGACATCTACGCCACTGGAGCAACTGTGCCAGCGCCCCAGAGCCTCACTCCGATATCTCAGAGCTGGGTTGGCTCGGGTAGGTGCTGGTAGGGGGAAATGCACAATACTCCCCTAGCGGGACGTCAGTGCAGGACTTATCGCCCCCATCTCGAATAAGAATAAGGGTTTTGACTCGTCTATTAATCCATAAGATACTGGCCTTCTAGTACTATGAACAGCTTAGAAAACACAGCCACAACTCCATTCTTTCATCTTCTATAGTACTCTGTTTGAAGGATTAATAATGGGTACTGTCTGTTTCAGCATCACCCGGGGATGCTGGGCGTAGCGCCGCTACAGGGCCTGCCGCATCCGCAGCACCCGCAGCTACATCCAGGTTGGTACCAGTATTTTTTGTAGTCATAGACTCTGAGAGTCCATCTGCAGGTCTAGCACGGGTCGTAGACAAATTGTCATTCCATCGTTTTCTTCCGCGCGTAGGCACGTCAGAGCTAGAATTTGGATACGTCTGTCTCTCTCTCGGGATAATAATGGTGGAAGGACAGTTTGTCCATGGCCTGCTGGGGTATTACCTTGCCCTTGCCAGTTATGCAAACAGCAGTGTACAAACATAACTGTGTTCCGGATGGATAGGGATGTTTCCAGTCGAATGACAAGGCATCAATTCAAATGTAAAAATATAAATTATCATTGAATTTGAGGTTTACCATAATAATAATAATATGGCAGGTTTTTTTCTTCTGGTAATTAACTTATTATCTCTCATGTTCGAATGTTTGCTTTCCGATTGTTAAGACCATTGTTGAGATCGAATCGCAAATGAGGTTATCCATAGACGAACGAAAGTTACCGACATAGCCCACCGGCTTAGCAAGTTGAAGTGGCAGTAAGCAGGGCACATAGAATGCAAAACAGATTGCCGATGAGGCTGAAAGGTTCTCGAATGGAGACCACGGACCGGTAAGCGCAGCGTAGGACGTCCACCCACAGATAAATGGACAACCTAATAGAGACTGCAGGAAAACGCTGGATGCAGGCGGCTTCGAATCGCCCTTTTGGAAATCGATGGGAGAGGCCTATATCCACCAGTGGACATCCTATGGCTGAAATTATGATGATCAGGAGAATCCTCGACCAGCAGTCTGGTTAGTTGGGACAGTGTAGAATGATGGTCACAGATATCTCATCTAGATTCTTTCACTGAGATGCAGTCTGTGTCCTAGAAATAGAAATGCAAAAGAGCCTGTTTCGATTTAGCTATAACTATTATTTTTACCTAAACGTTTTCTTTTATAAATATAAAATTGGCTAATGATCGTGCTGGCTGCCTGATGGTAAGCGTTAACCGCCGCCTATGGACACCTGAAACACTAGCGGTGTTGTTGATGCTTTGCCAGCCTGGAGAGGCCAGAGGTCAATGCCGTCAACACATTGTAGTTACGTAGAAGTCACGCACTGTTCGATTTAATCGATTGTTTCTGCAATGTACCTGTAAGTTGTGGAATGGCTTACCACCTTCAGTTTTCCTCCGAAGTATAATTTGGACTGTTTCAAACGAAACCTCAAAGGTAGGCAACACACTGATAATGCCACAAGTATTGTAGGTGTCTATAATCAGCGGAGACCACTTACCACCAGGAGGCCGATAGCATATTTGCCATTAGCTATAAAAAAAAATGGTTGTAGACTCCCTTTTGAACTAACTGAAGGATTGTTTTGTTTTCAGGCATGACACTGAACGACTCCATGAATCAACACATCGAACTCGTTTTACAGATGGAACAGCATCCCCAGTTTGATAACAATAGTTTCGCGAGCACGCAACAGGTACTCGTGCGTATTCACGTCATTTTTTTTTTATGAATCTTTAATATCAAGTAATTGTAATTGGCTTTCTTAGGAAGACTATAGAGTTTGGAAAAATTTAAGAATTTAATTGTGGTTAAAGATATTTATTATTCTCATAAAGAATAATTCCGTACTTAATCTTAATTTAATTTTAAAGAGATGGTGGCCGAGTGTTGGCATGTGCGCTTTACAATCTGACTGCACCTGGTTCGATCCTCAGCCCTGCACCAATAACTTATTATGTGCAGTTTCTATGCCACCGCTCAAAAACGGTGAAGGTTCAAAAGTTCAAAGACATAATAATTATGACAGTAATATTATGACATTCACCAACATACACTGGACCAGCATAGGTGAATTAGGGCCCATCCCCTCTCTCTCTGAGAGAAGGCTTAAGTCCCAGCAGTGGGAACTTGATAGGTTAAAAAAATTTATGAAACAGCTAATAATTTTTACATGATTTCATGGTTGGCATGATACTAAAAGTTGTTCATAATGATGGGTGCGATGACCTGCGGGCATAGTACACCCAGAGCTTATAAACTTGTATCTCTGCACTCCGGGTCCTTAACTGAGATTTTTAACATTCCTCGTAATTTCCAGGATTAAGTTATCCCATGCCCGTGCATGATGCATGCATGATGCGCACTTGCTAAATTTCATTAAGATCTGTACCGGTTAGTCATGAAAAGTAAAATAAAGTAACTTTTTGCATTTGTGTAATGAGAGTTGCACCCTCTTCTGTGTTGTCTCACGTCTTTACAGTTTTCTCGCATTTATTGTACTTCTTGCCCAACTTTTACCAAGATCGGTATAGCCATTAAGTCGTGAAAAGGTATTAAACACACAAAAAGTTAGTTATGCTTTCATAATACTTACTAGTGTAGCGTGGTGTAAATGAATAATTATATTTATTGAAAATTCAATTATTTTCAAACTGTTTTTAGTTTGCCCTCTCACTTCTACATAAATGCTTCGAGACTGGCAATACATACTCGCACTGTCAATACATTTGTACAAATATGGAAATTGTATAAATGTTTGCTCTCACCCATAATGTGCAAGTGAGATGACACAATGCAAGGGTCGTGTAAAATTCATGATAAGCGCCACCATTCTCAAATTATTTATTTTTTAACCTCCGAAGTAAAAAGAGGGGTTTAATAAGTTTAACGTGAGTATGTGTGCGCCTGTGTATCTGTGTGTCTGTCTGTTGCATCGTAACTCCCAAACGGCTGAACCAATTTTGATTTAGTTATTGATGAGAAACAATCAATTGGCGCGCCTTGGCACTAAAACCGACTCGCATACCGTGACGGCAAACGACGTGACGCTCTCTTATGCAGTCATGTTTCACATCTGCCGGGTGTCCCGTGACAGCCTTTTTTTTGTTTGTAAGCTTACTTATTGGCGCTTTTTTAATTTTTTATTTAGGATAGGCTTGCATTTGACTGCCAACTCGCTTGTTGTTAAACGATGATGCGGTCTACGATAGAGCACGCTTGCCTAGAATAAACCGATTCACTCGCGATTTGCAGACGCCCAGATTGTAAGTGTCGGTATAGTTGAATCAGGCGCCACTTTGCGGAAGTCCATTTTTATTATGACGAATTTCTAGTGTAATTCCGCTTATTGTATTGTTGAAGTGTTATTGCAACATTTGTGTTGTCGTGTGTGCAGTACGGCGGCGGCGTGGGCGTCGGCGGGGTGGGCGTGGGCGGCGGGACCGGCGGGCCGGGTGGCGTGGGCGGCGCGGCTGGCGGCCTCGTCAACGGAGGCTCCGTGGGGCCCGCGCCCGACTCGCAGCAGCACCACCAACCATTCGACGTGCAGGTATGTCTACTACTAACTAGTTAAGGGCCTTCTCACTTTTTTTTTTACGAAAATAAAACGTGATCTAGATTTTTAGCGTTCTATTTCTATCAAATAGTAAGATCTAAAGAAAATTCAGTTTCTGTTAAGGCGCTCTATCCGATTTTTAGAATTTTTTGTCATTCTTGTTTAAGTGTGTCTACTTCCACGATTAGCTTAAAGTTATAAAAATGGTGTCAAATCAAAATTGAATGTTTTACCCCCAAAGACCGAAACACGATTAAGGCCATTTTGCTTGATAGAAGAAATAAAAAAAGTTTTCCTAATTTGCGCTATTCTTCCTGTTTTTGGATTCATTCAAATACTTATTTATTAAATGATGTCTAAGATATCTTAATATACAGATTTCATAATTATACAGGAAACCGTAAAGGTAAATTTAAATAACTGCTATACTTTTCGAAAAATACGAGAAAAACCTCAAAAATAGCAGTATTGAAATGCACGACTGTGTGTAAGCGCCATGGTTTTGCTTCATTAAATGCGACATTAATACAATATATTTACCTATATATATATACCTTATGGGCATCTCTATTAATAAGCGTTGCTTAAAAGTGTATACCTCGCCTTAAATACTTACTGACTCCGCTGGCGAAGCGACCCGAAGAGGGTCTTGACCTCCGACACAAGAGAATGCCATCGGTCCCAGACTCGCACTGTCTCTCACCAGCAGTGCCAACCAGTAGTAGTGTTCTGCATTAAATAGATCAGTATTTTTTACTAAAATAGAGGCTTTGACAAAACAATATATCCACTTGCTACACAAAAGTAGTTTTTCGGAAAAACTGGAAGGGAAAGTTTGTGAATGAATTTCGTTAAGTTACTGACATAAAATAAACTATTTTAATATTATGATTTACTTGTTTTATATTTATCTTGACAATTACGGCTTTATTTTTGTAATTGTCAAGTCGTTTTATGGCCAAAATCCAAGTACATTAAATTTAACGATGCATTTTTTGATACGGCTCTTAACAACGTGAAAAATATATGTATGTAATTACAGAACAAAATGAGATATAACAGCTGATATCCCAAACCAGCACAGAGTAGTGCGCGTAGTTTTGGACTGATAGTTATAGATATAGTTATAAATTTTTTTATTTAGAGGACGACCTAAAGCTTGTTTACAAATTTCTTATAAATATACTTAAATAGATACACAAAGCTTAATTACAGGTCATCATGGATAGAAATATATAGTATTAGTAAGAACAAAATCGAAGACTGCCTGCCATTATATTTGTTGTTTTTGTGGTTTAGAATGTTGCAAACCAGCAATGTAAAACGTACAAGCGTGCGGGCGGTCGTTAGTTGACCTTTAGCTTCAGCTAATATTTTATTTGCATTACATTGCGAACTTTTTTTTTAATAAAACAATTTTTTTGTGTTATCGTATCAGCAATCACACCAGCATTATCACCAGTCATCGTTTTCGGGAGCGTTTCCCTTACACCCTGTATATTTATTATATGTTGGTTTGAAAGGCCCCAGTTTATGTAGACCTGCATCTTACCGGGATCATCATAGGAACACACCGGTACACGTTGCCTGAAGCAACGGTCCCGGGGGAAATGGTTGTAGGACGTAGCATTTCCCCTCCTGCCTCTAACGCTACAGGCTCGCTTGAATTGGAGGTCTGATCCTTACTACTCAAGAGCCCAAAGATCCCTCTTTTAATCGGCTCCTAAGATAAACAGAGGCTGAAGCTGCGGGGTTCGCGTCTTACTCAACCAACCTGTCTGATAATACCACAGTAAATTAATAATTTCCTGTGGTACTACTTAAAAATTTTATACAATATAACTAAATAAATGCGTTATAGGGTCGTTTAGGTTGGTTGGTAGTTCCAAGGGAAAAAAATAACCCGTGATACTACCAGTAGTACCAACGGTCGTACCACGGGTTAGACGCGGCGGGGTTATTATATCATCATCATCATCAGCCTGTAAACGTCCACTGCTGAACAAAGGCCTCCCTCGTAGAGTTGTTGGGCTATTATATAAGTACTCGATATCGCGTCATCTCGCTCGCACCCATGGTGTGAGTAAATTTACACGAAAAGGATGATTCGTTAGCGATGTTTATGATTAGCATGTCACCTTTCATAATCATCATCAGCCAGAAGATGTCTACTGCTGAACATAATCATAATAATCATAATCATTTTATTGACCTCCTTATCGATTAATCATCTGAACGACAGCCTGCCTTTTGCATCCACTGGATGCCCGCGACTCCCACAATATCGTCGGTCCATCTAGTGGGAGGCCTACCTACGCTACGTCTTCCGGTTCGTAGTCTCTACTCCAGAACCTTTCTTCCCCGTCGGTTATCAGTTCTTCTAGCGATGTGGCCTGCCACTTCAACTTGCAAACCTTTCATAATGAGGCCGCCATATTCTATGACTCCAGATCCAGGACCATTTTATCTTACATTCACTATCATTCGCCTTCTAGACTAGATGGCAGTTTTCAGTCGGCTCGTGACCACGGCCATTGTAAGTGTCGAAACGTCGAACGATGGATACCTATTTTACCTAAATAATACCTAATAATGCTCGATAAGTCCCGATTGACTATTAAAATATGTGTTAAAATCGCGAAAGTTTTAAAGTTACAAGATTCATAGATTTTCACAAACAACCAAGACATACCAATTTGTTTGTAACAACGACAACGACGTAGTTAATTACTGGGACTGTTAATTCTAGATAAGGCCGCTAGATGGCGTACATTCAGAGAAATAAAGCAAGTACAAGCCTATATTAGTTGAGTAAAAAAGCCGATTATAAGTATGGCGCTAGTATCGCATGTCCATAGTATTAATTTGAGCACGGGATTTCTCTGTATTTCCATGAAATTCCTAACAATTTTTTTTGCTGGTAATTTCGTACCTATGTTATGTGATGATCTCTAAATGTTCAACTTTCTAAATTTGTTCTAAAAATGTTTTAAATTTTCCGCATTTTCGTGGGAAAAAACACCCGACTGAGTGAGTTTTCCTGAGTGAATCTGTATCTTCTTGGCAAGCGTGCTCTATCATAGACCGCATCATCGCTTAACATCATGCAAGGTGGTGGTTAAACGCGAGCGTATAATTTATTAAACAAAAAATATAAAAAGGCGGCCTATTTATATGTCCGACCTGACGATGTACACTACTACATCCTAGCCAAATTTCATCAAGATCGGCCCAGTCTTTATGTTGTGAAAAGGTAACAAACACACAATCATTTTCGCATTTATAATATTAATGATAGGTATTTATTTAGTTACTAGATTGACGCATCATCTTATCTAGTCGCATCGACCCAATGTAAGTCCTGGGGCCTTACGCCTAGCTGTTTAAAGCAATCCAGCTTAGGTGATGAAAAAGTTTTGCGCTACCGCAAACCGTATCTGGGCGCGTTAAGGTTCACGTTCACGGTTTTAACGTTAGTTTGGCCCCGCTTAAGGAGTTGGGCGTAGGGCCCCTGGGCCACAGATCTTTATCAAGTGAGAAGCCGCAAGCACGTCAAACTGTATGAAAGCCTAGCGTCCCGCATATGTTGTACGTCGCGAAAGTAATTGTAGTTGTAGTTCAACTCCATTCGCACGGCCAACTTAACTGCTATTGAAGAGGTTTTACAGTGTACTATGGACACTATGGCGCAATTTGTCATTTTTGAATATGCTCCCGGACTGTTTTTTTTTTATTGTCCTATAGGACATCGTATATTCGTACATATCGGCCATAAGTAGAGCCGAAAACCGAAAACAAAATGTGTTTAAAATTAAGAAGTATATAATCAATTATTATAACACCGGCTTGCACTCACGATTATTTTTGGCTAATGGCTCCGAAACCGGTCGATCGTCTCGACCGATAAAACATAATCGTGAGTACAAGCCGGTGTTATAATAATTTATAATGAATCCTCACGCGAGTTTTTATGAAATATGTAATCATTTTAATGTCTTGCTACACAGAACGCACCATACTTATGAATGACGTCACATGTAAGTACGCTATACAATCTCCAGACGTCATCTCCACTCTTCGAACATTTTGATCGAAATCTCCACTATGCTTGGATTAGAAAGGGTTCCTCTTTCCTTTCCTAATATAAACAAAAACTTTAAACTGTTATATCTCAGAGCTTTACTAGCCAATTTGAATAGTTTCTTCAGTAAGTGTATTACATTTAATTATATTTTTCACTAAGCCTGTTATTTTTATAACAAATCAAACACCTGTCCTATTAACATCTGACGTGATATTGGCAAGACGATGCGATGGAGATCGAATTGAATTAGGTTTGAGCACTGATCTAACTTAAGACGGGAAACAGACGCTCAAAGTAGGTGATTCGCGGCATCCAACCTGATACAGATCCATGGTCCTGGCCTCCGATAATAAGAGACACGACTTCCTCCTTTTTTTCTGTATTTCAAATTTAGTAAATTATGATATTCTATTACAAATTTAAAAAAAAAATATTCGGGACATTTTTTCACACGGTCATCTGACCCCAAACTAAGCAAAGCTTGTGATATGGCTGCCTGAGATTGATATACATACATATATAGTTAAATAGATATTAGCACCCAGATATAGAACAAACACAAATGTTCATCACACAAATGTTTGTCCTATGTGGGAATCGAACCCACGCCCCCAAGCTTAGAAGGTAGGTTCACTACCAACTGGACCAACGGGCTATTATAGTGAGAGTTGGAACTGCATGTTTTTAGGTTGCCACATTACGCGAATTAAGTTTGCGTTTACTCCGTTATCTGAATAACGTATGCATCTCCAGGGACCGCCGCGGTTCACTGACACCGCTTTCGAACCATTTAACGTTCTAAAGAGTTACTTTAGTTGATTAATGTTTCTTATATTCACGCTACTATACTGCAGAGGAAAATCTGTAGATGAAAAAGTTTAATTATTAAGATGGCAATTAAGCGCTTAATTTTTGTACATTTTTGACCCGGCAATACTTAAAAAGTACACATTTTGAACCGACTTCAAAAAAGGCGGTGGTATTCATTTCGGTTGTATTTTTTATGTTTGTCATCTCAGAACTCTTCATTTATGAAAAGATTTGGAAAATTATTTTTTTATTTGAAAGGATATAGGTACTTTCGGTTTGGTCGCATAGAAATTTCATCAAAATCGGTTATGTTTTAGTTATAAATCAAAATAACTGGAAAATTTGGTTACTTTGATGACAACATTATGTCATCCGAGTAACCGAAACTGCATATTCTACTAATTTTGTGATATCAGTTTTTTTAATTGTAATTATGGTATTATTTTGTCAAGGACATGAAAAAAAGCCTCAATAAATGAAAAAAAAAAAATGTCCAATTATCTTTTAATTTAAATAATTATGTGAAACTAGTATTATCATACTTAATATTGTACTTTTTGCTTAGTTCGGGGTCAGATGACCGTGTGTGAAAAATGTCCCAAAATATTTATTATTTTATTATTAATATTGTAAATGCGAAAAGTTTGTTGGTTTGTTTGTCCCTCTTTCACACAGCAACGGATCGACCTGATTTTTTGCATACTTTTCATCATCATCACCTTTTTTCTACGCGGGTGAAACTGCGGGGCGCAGCTAGTAATAAAATAAAACAAGTAACTAAACACTTTTCCAGTTTTGTCGGGTCAAAAATCGAGTTAAATGAGGCGACAAGTTACGCCATTAACAACCAAACAAGAAACGGTCACATTTCCCCCCATATTTTATATTGACGCGGTTTTACCTGCGATTTGGTAGAATCAATTTTTCTGGGATTAAAAAGTGAGACATGTTTTTGTCCTGGGCCCTTACGGCTACTTGTTTTAAGCGATTCTGTTTAGGTGATGCGAAAAGTTGCGCGTCCGCAAACCGTATCTCGGCGCGTTAAGTTTTACGTTCGCGTGATTTTCCGCACTGCCCTGTTTCAGCGCTGTTTCGAGCCCTCGTTAAAAGGTAGCCGTAAGGACCCTGAATAGTAGTATGTGTTGATCTACCTCATATACTTATATCTAAGTAGACTTCACAAGCGGTCCAAACTGTATGAAAACTAAGCGTGTCAAATTTTTCGTACCTAAAAGTACTTACCTGTGAAAAGAAATATCTTTATTCTGTCGACCAACTCTATTTATGGTATTCTTACAGCTCAGTATTGCACAATTACCCATTTTCATTTTAAACTGACACGTGTTGTCGCTGCACCGATTGAGCAGACCGATTTTAGCTAAACTCAATTACGACTTTGTCATAATTGTATTGGCAATATGACATGCAAGGTAGGTCGATTTGTGGCGTCTACTTAGATATAGGTCTGTGATCTACCACCTTATCAAATTTTATCTAAATCCGTCCAACCGTTATGGAGTTGAGTGGGAACTAACAGACACACTAAACTTTCGCATTTATGATAAAAATATAATTTGCTAATGGATTATTCAGTATTCAGTTCGAATTGAACTAGTAAATCCGGCTTTTGAGTGTTCATTTGCATATTTTTGGTAATTTGCCTTGTTAGACATCAAAGTTATGTCCTAGGTAAACGTGGTATGGTTGGTGACCAAACATAATCACATCACAGATCAGACAAACAAGGGAGATACGGTAAGGTGTCGTGGCGGGTGCGAACGCATCTGGCCTAAATCAGGCTTGATGCCTTTAGTCGAACTCTCCCTTACATACTTACTTGTCGCCCTTTTTTGCATGTGGACTATTAGTTCATTGTTGTCGCTGCAAGTTTCTCAGTGTGCGTGAAAAGTGCTCCATACTTACAGTTTTTGCGTTAAGCTGTTTAGCGGTATAGTGATTTTTTTAATGGAAAATGGTGACATTTGAATGTAAACGTTAATTATACGTAGTGCGTACTACAGAGAGATGGTGGCAGTAGCATGTGCGCCTTACAATCTGACGGCACCCGGTTCGATCCTCGGCCCTGCACCAATGACTTATACTTAAATAAATTATGTGCAGTTTCGATGCCATCGCTCAAAAACGGTGAAGGAAACGTGAGGAAACCGGTATGTCCAAGAACCTAACATTCACCAACATGCACTGAGCCAGCATGGTGGATGGATGGAATGGAATGGATCTATTAGAATCCATCTTCTGAGAGAAGGCCTGTGTCCCAGCAGTGGGAACATGATAATGATGATAAGTAATGTCGATAATTGTACATAGGCATATCTCCCTTGTGTATTTGATCTGAGGATCACGTAAATGTCAACATTTATTTTAGTGTTCACGTATATTTTGTCCATCGGACCACAGAATATAAAGGGTACAGAAAGTCGGCTCCGGCTGACCTTAATTTTAATTACCTACTCGCCGTAACACTACGGTACGCATAGCAGCTAATAATGTTGTGTTTATGGTTTAAGATTTTTATTTTCTCAAAGAATAACAATAATTCACTTAGGTGAGAAAATACAAGTTTTACTTAACTAAGGTAGGTACTTAAAGATTGCAAACATTCATCATTTCAGCCGTAGGACGTCCACTGCTGGACATAGGCCTCCCCCATCGATCTCCAAAAGGGCCGGTTGGAAGCGGCCTGCATCCAGCGTTTCCCTGCGGTCTCTTTTAGGTCGTCTGTCCATCTTGTGGGTGGACGTCCTACGCTGCGCTTACCAGTCCGTGGTCTCCATTCCAGAACCTTTCGGCCCCATCGGCCATCTGTTCTGCGTGATATGTGCCCTGCCCACTGCCATTTCAACTTACTAATCCGGTGGGCTATGTCGGTGACTTTCGTTCGTCTACGGATCTCCTCATTTCTGATTCGATCTCGTAGAGAAACCCCGAGCATAGCCCTCTCCATAGCTCGTTGTGCGACTTTGAGCTTGCTTATGAGGCCCATAGTGAGAGACCACGTTTCAGTGCCGTATGTCATCACTGGTAACACACACTGGTCGAAGACTTTCGTCTTAAGGCACTGAGGTATTTTGGACGAGAAGACGTTGCGTAGTTTACCGAACGCTGCCCAGCCGAGTTGGATTCGCCGATTGACCTCTTTCTTGAAGTTGGACCTACCTAGTTCGACTGTTTGTCCTAGGTAGACGTACGCGTCAACAGCTTCAAGAACTGAGTTCCCAACTGATACTGGGGTGGGCACAACATGGATATTTGACATGACCTTTGTCTTGTCCATGTTCATTTTAAGGCCCACCTGTTGGGAGACTCGATTGAGGCCTTCGAGCATCTTGCTGAGATCCTCCATCGATTCTGCCATGACCACAATATCGTCGGCAAACCGAAGGTGAGTGATGTACTCGCCGTTGATGTTGATGCCGAGTCCTTGCCATTCCAGGAGCTTGAAGGCATCTTCCATTGTGGCAGTGAACAGTTTCGGAGAGATAACGTCTCCCTGTCTCACGCCTCTTCGCAATGGAATTGCCTTCGAACTCTGCTCCTGTACTCGGACCGACATGGTGGCGTTATTGTACAAACACTTCAACACTTCGACATACCGATAGTCAATACGGCATCGCTGGAGAGACTCAAGCACCGCCCATGTCTCGACCGAATCAAAGGCTTTCTCATAGTCCACAAACGCCAAACATAGTGGCAAGTTATATTCTTCGGTCTTCTGTATAACTTGGCGTAGCGTGTGGATGTGGTCTATGGTACTATAGCCTTTTCGGAAACCGGCTTGTTCGATAGGCTGGAAGTCATCGAACCTGCGATCGAGACGATTCGTGATGACCCTCGAAAACAGCTTATAAACATGGCTCAGAAGCGAGATGGGTCTGTAATTCTTCAGCAAGGTTTTGTCACCTTTCTTAAAGAACAGCACCACCACGCCTCTGTTCCATGCTTCTGGCGTTATACCTTCGAGTAAGACAGAATTAAAGAGCTTCTGAAGGACTCTGAGTACCGGTGTTCCACCCGCTTTCAGAAGCTCTGATGTGATTCCATCGTCCCCCGGCGCCTTGTTGTTCTTGAGCTGTTTCAGGGCCATCCTAATCTCGTACAGGCTGATGTCCGGGATATCTTCAGTATAGTGTCGGCTCAGCTTGGCTCTTGGGTCTTTGGCCGAGCTGCTCACAGGTTTAGCAACCGAAGTGTATAACTGTCCATAGAACCTCTCGATTTCCCCTAATACCTCGGCTTTGGTCGACGCTACACTACCATCTTCCCTCTTTAGCTTTGTCAGCTGGCTTTGCCCAATAGACATGTCTCTTGCAAACACTTTGGAGCCTTTGTTTTGCTCAATCGTCTCTTTAATACTGTTCGTATTAAAGGTACGTATGTCATGCCGCAATGACTTCCAAATTTGTCTATTGAGCTGCCTGTATGATTCAGCGTCATCGGAACATTGTAGTTGTAACGAGCGTCGATCAGCCATGAGGTTACGGGTATGGTCGGATAATTTTTGAGGTCTATCTGTGCGCCGGCCAGGTCTAAAAAACTTAGAACCTACCGCATGGACAGTTTCCACTAACCTGTTATTAATCTCATCCACGGAAGCAAAATTCTCCAGGCAATCAAAGCGATTAGACAGCTCGAGTTGAAAGCTCTCGGGGTTTTGAATATGGGCATGGTTCGGTCGGAGCGTGGACTTCATTAGGCGGGACCTCTCAATTTTAACGTTAGTATTCAATGTGCCTCTTACTATTCGGTGATCACTACCGGTTTTCACCCTGTGAATCACAGAGACATCATTGAATATTTGTCTCCTGGTGGTCATAATGAAGTCTATCTCATTTCTCGTAGAACCATCGGGGCTCATCCAGGTCCATTTCCTGTGAGGCGGCTTCTGAAAGAAAGAGTTCATCATAAAAAGTCCCTCTTTCTCCAGAAAGTCGGCCAGCCTCTGTCCCCTAGGGTTCCGTTGCCCACAGCCAAATTTCCCCACTTTCAACTCATCATCACTTCTCTTGCCCAACTTCGCGTTAAAGTCCCCCATAACAACAGTGAAGTGGGTCTCGGACGTATGTATGGCTCTACTAATGTCCTCATACATAACCTCCACTTCATCATCTGGGTGTGACGAGGTCGGTGCGTATACCTGAATGACCTTCAACGAATATCTCTTGGATATTCTGAGTATTAGGTATACAACCCTGCTCGAAACACTGTCGATGGTGATAATGTTGTTAATGAGGGACTTGTGGATGAGAAAGCCGACACCACCTTGGGACTGTTGGTCGCCCTCCCGGTAGTAGAGTAGGTTACCGGATTTCAGGGTTATCGTGTCCTCGCCCTCTCTACGGACTTCGGATAAACCCAAGATATCCCAACGTACCCTACCCATTTCTTCTTCCAGCTCAACAATCTTCTCATCAGTCCTCATGGTGCGTATGTTGTGTGTTACCAGGGCCAGTCGTCGTCGTTGGGGTTGGTAGCCGAGCGTCTGCCGGGGATTCTTAGCACCCCTGGCCCCGCCGTTACCATGACCGCTACCGTAGCCAGGAATAGCGGGGCTGCCGGGGACTGGGGGCCTGGTCCTTTTTGTATCTATCATTGAAGGGGGGGATTGCCAATACTGCAAACATTACAAGTAACTTAATAATATCGTATCAGTTTTTATTTTTTGTAGGTAGCTGACAGGACAGCGTAAAACTTGGGTTCGATTGCGTGTCGCGAATCGTCCAAAGCGTCATAGCATCATCATTTATCGGCTGAATTATCGCGCGTAACTATAATTATTTGATTCGATCCGAGAACGCTGTAAGTGCGCGTCTTTGTGTGCGTGCGCCTGTTGACGCTCGATGTATGGAGCCGACATTCTGTACTGTTCTGTGATCGGACGGAATGTTTGAACGGTGGCTTACACCAATTTCTTTGTTTTGCGTAGTTGCATGTACATGACTTCGGTCGTGGTCTGGAAGGAATACTGTTTGCTCACGTTTCATCACGTAGTTAGTACAGTTATTGCATGGGTGTGTGAACAAACATGATCTTTCACATGTGATTGAATACAGATGTATATATCGTGTAGATCGGTTTTTGTGGAACGCACTCTTCCTAAACGATGTTCGAGTTCCTGGGGCCTTAAGGACAACTGCTATTGCGGCACCAAACTAACGTTAAATCCGCTCAGTTGGAAAATCACGCGACCGCAAACCGTATCTGGGCGCGTTAAGGTTCACGTTCGCGTGATTTTCCAACTGAGCGGATTTAACGTTATGGTGCCACAATAGCAGTTGTCCGTAAGGCCCCTGGTGACATCTAAAGCTTAGGTTAATTACCCAGATTAGATAAAAAAGGGAGATATTCCTTAGTACAATTATCGTTTCTGTCCAATGTCTCCGTTTTTCACCCACTTTTTAGGGATCCGTACCCAATGGGTGTAAACGGGATCCTATTACTAAGCCTACGTTGTCTGTCTGTCCGTCCTACCAAGTCCTACCTATTAACGGCTGTATATTTCGAACAGTAATAGATAGCCAGTTGAATTTTTTACAGAATGCAAGGCAAATCCCGGTTGCCAAATTCTGTCCCTGTCAGGGACAAATATAAAGTCAACCGATAACGTCGTGGGCGTGGTCATAACTTAAGTAAACTGTTGCCTGCCAATGCTTGCGCTCTAATGTTGATTATTATCAGTGTTTCTTACAAAACGGTGGTACTAGCTGGAACGAACTCGCAAGAATAGAACCCCATCGTCTAATAACTGTCAGGGGCTTTACGCCCAACTCCTTACGCGGTATCAAACTAACGTTAAAACCGCGCAGTTCGGAAAATCACGCGAAAGCTTAAAACAGGTATGCGTAAGGCCCCAGGTCTTAATTACTAACTAGTAATCACAGATACGATGATCTCTTTGTTGTTCTACTAATACCTCACCTTACACTAATCTAATTTCTTTAACATGGTTCACACGTACATTTGTACCGTGTTCCCGATAACTATGAGAAAAATATTTTTCCTCATTCACAAAGCAGTTCCCGACATTTGCGGTCGTGTTTTTAGCTTGGAATGGGTACAATGCCTAAGTTCAATATAATTATGCAATTATTTTTACGCTGTGAAATGGCTTGCAATACCATAACGAAAGAACAAATATGTTAAAAAAAAAACCTATGTAAATCCTTAGACGAATTGTCACCCATCATCAGCTTTCCTCAAATGTCCTCCGCTGGACATAGGCCTCTCTCCTAACGCTCACCACTCATCCCGGTCTTCAGCTTTGCCTTTACGTGCATCGTCACTCAAATCCATCTTACCGATTGTATTTATTATGCTTTCTGATTTCAAATGCTTCACGAACCATTCTTGAAAAGTAACGTCGTTCATAGAAAGAGGACTGTCGGGTCGTAGGTCCCGCCTCAAGCAAATGTTTCGCAATAGCAGCAGTAGAATTTTGATGGCTACAATATGTTCTCTGATTGTTTCTGCTATGATAAGTTTTGTTTGACCTTAGGTAAGAACTATCGCAGCCACAATCTACCGTGTACGCAACACATGTTAGAGCCTGGAAAGGAATGACATAAAAGAATATATAAATGCAAAGTTACAATAATTATTATCACGTTCACTGCATTGTGATAATTGACAAATGTTCTAAAAATAAAGGATGTCGTGGTAAAATACACGTTGCATTATTTATTTAACGTCGATGATCCCATCATTATAGCTAAGTACCATCGAGATAAAATACCTATAGAGTCACAATCACGAAGTGAGAGCAGTCAAAAAAGGTCCGAGCGTCGTAGTACGTTCTAGACATCAATTATATAGTTCACAATTCCAATTTAGACATTATGTTGCTTACATAGTGTTCATATTCATATTCATATTCATTTATTTCAGCATTCCACAATGTTTCTTAGGTGGTAGAAAAAACGTCGCTTGTCCGCTATGGCATCGCGCGGCGTTGTAGTTGGATCACGGTTGCCTTACAAATAACCAAAAAGTCTGCGCAATGCTTAGCATGCGCAGAGTTTTGATTCATTTTTTTTCTTCACTTTTGTGACTATAGGTATTGTATCTCGATGCTAGGTACACATAATTTTCGTCGTTGTCGTTCGGTGGTTTTCCGCAGCGTCAGTAGTTTTAACACTTGCCGCAAATCGCACATGCATTATTTATTTATTTGATAACTGATACGGTACAACCAATTACATTGCCACAATAGTCAGAGATTGATTAAAAATTACAAATCAAAATAAATTAATAAATTAAGTCATCATAAATGTCACGATAAAATCTCTACATATAAAAATGAATCCCTATTTGCCTTGGTCACGCCATAACTTGAGAACGACTTTACCGATTTCTTTTTTTTTTTTTTTTTTATGTATTGTACAGTATGTAAGTTTTATATTATTAAGTATACAAACTAATACTTTGTATAAGGTTCTTACGGAAATAAAAATAAAAAATACTAATGTGTGTATATAGAAAATTGCGCAGAAAATTGGAAAATTTCCGAAACCTTAACAACGATTTTAAGACAGGACGTCTGCCGGGTCAGGTAGCAAAAAAATTAATGCTGGTATTTCGTGCCGGTCTAATCTACACTTCTTCACTAGTCACTAATATTAATAATTATCAATTTAAAAAACAGACTTCAAAATTAGTAAATACGTAATTTCATATATATTTACTTAGATGAAATATTTTTCTCGTTATTTTGACTTAAAAACCAAGCTACTCTACCGATTTTGATGATATTTCTATGGGAACCACGCGCATTCTTCAGTCTTCCCGTCACATAGCGCATGTTACTGCGCCGAAATATCGGGATTTTAATCCACATCCTTATTGTCTTTATCACGGTAAATATCCCGTTAATCATAAAACTGTAGTGAAAAACCGTGATCGTTTTTCTTTTAGATCGTTTCTTGCTAGTGACAATAACGAAAAAGCCTAAAACACCATGTCCCTGTTGTAGGACTAGAAGGTAATATATTAGAAGCCTTATGGGATTGGAATCCCACTGCCCTGGGGACCAGAGCTATCGTGCTTTCAAATATTTATCAGGGTAGCAGACCGAGCCGTACCTTGCCAGAGGTGGCAAATCAAGCTGAAAGTATCGGTATTATGTTTACGTGCCTGTCTGTGCTACCTTTCTAATTTCCGAGCTTTTCTTCAAGGCATTTCTTTGTTAAAAAAACATATAATTAATTAACTAACTTAAAAGCGCCACCTTTCTCTATCTAAGCGTTCATGCTGACTTCAGCTTCGAGCCATATAGTGAAGAACTTATCAGTTGGTGAAATGCTTTTCATTGGGATATTTAGTTTAGTACATCAAGAACAAATTTATTTAGTTATACGAAAATTGATCCACTAATTTTCAATTCATACTGAACGCTTTGATTAACGTTGTTTTCTAAACCGAGCCACCTGATTTGTTTTGTAAATACGGTGCATTTGCATAATTAAGTTTTATTGTTGAATCTGGAATAAGCTATCCGTATTAACATAACCGGTATGGTTTGATGTTAGGTAATGCATTTACTGCCGGCTTGGTGCAGCGTGTTTGTCGCATCATCGGGCACGGCCGGCTTTCGTTCAAGATCAATGTATTCCGTAGTCCTCCTGCCGGTGCCTATCATGTTTTTTCTATTTACTTGTCATAATCCTTTATAATACTGTAAAAGTTACATATTAATTCAGTCATCCTATTAATTCGATTTGTATTGGCGCTGTTCATCGTTCTCTGTTAATTTTTTTTGATATTTCTACCCCTCTGTCAATCTACTAAAAGCTTTATATTTTACTGTTACGCGTGCCAAAGGAATAGCATTTATCTTGCCATTAGACGTCATAGTCGTGGCATCAAGTACCGCGCCGCATTTACCTGCAATGTGGGCGAACTCTAATGTTGCCAGGTGTCCCAATTTTGCAAGGCAACCGATTTCGGCTGACTCACAACTTTTCGGGAAGGTGCTGTTGGAACTATTCTTGTAAGCTTGTCGTTTTGTTTAGGTGTAGTAGTCGTAATTTATTGATTTCTTACATGTTGGAAATGTTTGTAGGAATTTATTGCGCATAATTTTATTAAGGTGAAAATAGGTAGGTACCTTTCGCTCGACGTTCGTGTTTCGGTTTCGATAGACATTTAAAACATGTGTTCAAATCGCGAGTTTAAAAGATTATCAACAGTTTGTGGTTTAAATTTATACGATGCTTACATTTGAAAATATTCTCGAATTGCTTTTACGTGGTGACAGATTAAAATCCAGATCTTATATCTCTTGGCATCTGGCAACACTAGTGAAATGTAGACCGTCGTGAGTTTTGGCGCCAACGTGAAAAAAAAACATGTCGGCTCGTTGGATTATTTTCCTAAACTTGTGTATTTTCGAGTGTTAATGTGTACTAAATGGTGAATTATTATTCATTAAGTGCTCGTAAGCGTGCTCGAGTGTGGGCAAGTGATATAACGAGGTGAAACGTGTCTTTTCGTGTTGTTTCCAAAACTCCATAGGAGCCTCTTGTAAAGTCTCCACCACTTTACAGGGGCATGAGTTCGACTTGACCGTGTCTTACTTAGCTTGACTCTGACTGTGACTATGACTTGTTTGACGCTATTAAGACAAAGTAAACTGTTTAATATTACGAGTAAAGGACATTGAATCCACGCTTATAAAGATTTTAACAAAAAAAAAAAGTTGACCTTCGTAGATGTGTTGAGGTACGCATGCCCTGCTAACGAGCAACTATCTCCGACCCTGTTGCCAGGCCACGCTCTAGGAAGCAATAAACCTACACCTTAACTGCACACACCATTACCGATTGTAACGGCTCACATGGACGATACGATCTATGAAGACATCGGCGCACCACATACGTAGCAAATCAGTAAGGATTCTGTGCCGTAATATACGTGTGCGCTCGATCAGAGACAACGCGTGGCACCCACAAGTAGAAGATAAACTACCTACCTATACTACTTAGGTATCTATTGAATAGTTTATAGTTAAGCGCTGAGATTGCTCCAATTACCGCATGTTGTCCTGATCTCACTTGGTATTATTATCACGCATACTGGGCGCAAGACCTAGGTTTACTAACATTGCTTGGGTTTATACGGAAAAATTTAATGTAATGCAAAACTATAATACTTACATTAAAGTACACACTTGTATGTAGCTCCTATACTGGTAGGTATACGGTACAACGAGATCGCGTCAAACCACCGTGATGTGTCAATAACGCCTTATCGAATTGTCTGTTGTGGGGGACGACATAACATAACACTACACGAACTTGGATAGTTCGCTTTAATGTTTTTTTGCTCAAACTTACGTTTTGGCAATCTCGATGATGACATCGCTTGTAGGCGTACGTTGTTATAACGATAAAGTGGATGTTGTCACAGTAGCTTGATATTTACTGAAGCACTTGATTCTTGGCGGATTAATAAAACTTAACAACCTAAGCAGAAATGAAGATAATTTTTTTTTTTGTGCTTTTGAAGGCACAACGACCTCAATCTTTAATAGACTTGCAGCGGTATAAAGGTTATCTACCTTTATCCTAACTTTCTTATACAAAGAGTTAGAAACACGAGAATTCCCAAATAGGTTATAGGGTTGTTGAACTTTGCTGCCTAAGTGCCTCCACACTGTATTGTTCCAAGCAATCCGTGTGAAAACTGCAATTCACCTCTACCTGACAACATAGGGGTACAGTTATAATACTGTTTCTTTATTCATAATGTGTGACTATACAATCTTGGGGTTTCTGCACGTTCTTTGATAGGTGATGACATTGTCATTTCTTCTCTACCTTTTGACCAAACTTATGCCTTCTGACGAAATGTTGGATGATGACCGTGTTTGTTAATCTTGCCGTAGATATACATAATGAACGGACGTACACTTGACTATTCATTACTGGCAATTAATTCCCGCGAGCTGAGCTCCGCGCCGCTGAGATCGACCTCGTGGGAAATTAAACTGTGCGCGGCCGTCTTCTGCCGCCCGCCGCCTCCCGCGCCCCCTTCTTTCACATATGAACACTTTCTCTCGCAGATTTCCCGATTTTTCTAGATGCACGACAAGCCTCTCGGCTCTGAAAGCATATAACATAGATAGCAATTGACAAACGGTCATTGTCGATTAAATATCTACGTTGTACTATAAGGTGGGTTTTATGAATTTGCACACACATGTCACTTTAAATATGTAAGCGAGTATTGAAATTAGTTTGCGGGCTTGTTGAGAGTTGCGAGCCCACGTGAGTGGCTCATTAAATATGGAACCGTAATCAGTGTGGTGCTCGGTCCCCTCTCGGCAACCGCATGCTCCTCGTTCCGTTTGGATACATGTGGCTTGCTGCTCGCTCGGTGTCTGCGCGCGAGCGTTACCATAAAATTAGATAATTTCACGTGCAAAGCCAGTTAGCACTTTATAATTGCTGAAGCGATTAAAACGGTATCTGCGCAATTTAAAATTGTAGCAAATGGCCGGCGTAGCAAATGTGATACGTCCGTGTTATTGCAGTTTATCATGACGATGGCGGTTTCGTTCGCCTTGTGTTGTCGGAAGGCGCACGCAGCGAGTGTTGCAATGCAACGGCGGTCGAACTCGGCTGCCGCGAATCGGATCGGAATCGCTCAGCCGCGCCCGATTGCGCCGATACGCATCACCGACACCGGAGAAATTAAACTATACGAACCGCTAGAATACTTGGCCCGACTGGAAACCACTTGCGAAACTTTTCGCCGCTCGATTGTCCCGCGCTTTGCTGAAATTGCGAGGAGTTCATCGTATCGTAATGCTAACTTCGATGCGCACGAATAACTCGTTTCCGACTACCTTTCCACTAATAAAATTATATAATTTTATAAGTTAATCAGGGATACCTACGCTTTGTTGTGTATGACGCTGCTCCGCTTGTAGTTTTTGCTCAAAGAAAGATCTCGGTAAGCCCGAGGGCGCTTAGCATAAGCTGGGGTGTCGTCCGAGCCGCGGTTATGAGATTATTCTCGCTTTGACGGCTGCCTGGTGGCGGCGCGGGCTGCATGCACCACGCTGCGCTTTTAGGTTTCAGCTCGTCTCGCTTACATTTAAAAGCCTAATTGCCCATTATGTGTCTTGATGACGCTTGGGCGTTTTATAACTTTTTCATGACATAATCGTTTTATAGGAACGTTTTAAGAACTCCTCATTCTTGAGTATTTTTATTGCACCTAAATACGTGATAGGTACGTACATTTATTACCTCAGAGCGGGGAATATCAGCTTTCTGTAATTGCTGATGTATGTGAACATTTCTAAAACTACTTGTGTGTGATGTGATTGTATATTTACAACACAATCACAGAGCTTGCTACCAAAGCACCACGTATGCAATTGCAACAGTATATAGAAACTCAGTGAGTGTCAATTATGTTATGACGGCGGCGTAGCAAGTAATAGCCGTTGTCGAGGGAAGATTAGTGCCGGTTGAGATGTGCGGGAGCGTCAATTTGTCGTCGGCGGGGCACCGGAGGCGGAGGCCGGAGCCCCGCGGAGGCGCGTGGCGGCGCGCCGGAGATAACCGCGCGTTATTGCCGCACCCGCTAACGAATGCTTATTAAACTTCAACAACGCCTCCGCCGCCGCTGCGCTGATCACTTCACCTTCTTGTTTACTCTAAACTTAGATTAATCGTTCGCCTGGCCTCGCTTCTTCTACTATTTATCTCCAATAAAAAGTTGCTCTGGAGTATTTTAGTTTCCCACTCGAGTTTGCGAATCTAATCTATAAAACTAGTTTATTTACTCAAACCTGCGCCCATATTTTATACAATTTCGTCGGATTGAGTTAAGCATATAAAAGAGAAAAACAAGAACTTTTAATAAACAGAACAGTGTTGTAGTTGCAAGTTGCTGGCCTTTAAATAGCTGATAGATTCGTCTGCACATCGCAGCGAGTTTGCTTTCTATAGTTTGCCATCACGTGTTGGAAGCAAATAGTAAAATAGATTATCATATAAACGAGCATTCGCTTGGCTGATCGAAACCTGTTAAACAGAATTTCGACTTATTCGCTGTCTTACCTACATCAGTTTATGGTATTACGATTGTTTAAATTGCCTTTTGAAATATGGACTTGTATTAACTACGCATTATATAGGATTTCACGGAACTAACCCCCTAAAGGTTCATTACACAGACTTCGCCGCAAAATGTTAAATGCTCTACATGTTGAAATCTCGTAATTTTGACGTTTTTCTCTTTTACTTTACGACATGGCGTTCACACTTAACGATTTGTTAATAATATTACTTAATAGGCTTGCCTTTGACCGCCAACTCGCCTGATGTTAACCGATAATGCGGTCTACGATGAAGCACGCTTGCCTAAAAAAAAACGATTCACTTGTGATTTGAAGACACACAGATTGTAACTATCGAGAAACACCCATTTAGGCAGCGCATTCCACAGACTATCAGTTCGCACAATAAAAGTGGAATTAATGAGCTTCGTACGGGTTTTCGGAATATCAACCAGACAGCGGTTTTTTTTGTCCACTGGCAGTCCGATATAAAAATGGGCAGGAAGGAATTAGATCATACAGATTGCACACTCTCTGAAATGTATCTGATTAAAAAAGCTTAGTCTGTACTAGGATTCGATATGGAACTTCAGTTTTTTTTTTTACGATATGGTTGGTTCCAAAGTAAGTTTATTATTATGATTGCAATGACCTCCTAGTGGCTTAGTACCACTGTTCCGTATAACCCTGTATATGTTTGTTCTTTTATTTACCAAAAATATTGTAGTTTTGAAGGCTTCTGGTCTGGTTTCTGTCCGCTTCGATAAGAAAGCGTTTTCAGAATAGTTTCAGTGAGCATTTAGTTTTTTCCGCCTGTGTTCAGGCTTAGTTTTGTGGAATGTTTTTGTAGCCTTGTTGAGAAACAGATAGGTAATTGATTCATTGTTGCTCTTTTATCGAACTTTCTCCTATACAGGGTTACGCGGAAAGGATGTACTATAAGCTGAAAGGGGTCCATAGTACTCATCATTCAACTTTTACTATGGGAACCAAATCTGAAATCGCGAAAATAATATCTGCTGTTCCATACATTTTGTCGAGTGTGAATGACCGTTTTTTTAATAGAACAGCTGATATTTATTTCGCGATTTCAGGTAGTAGAAGTTATTTCTAATGTTGGGTACCTACTATGGACCCCTTTCGGCTTAGTACATCTTTTCTGCGTTACCCAGTATAACTTGAGTAGCTCTAATTATTGTCAGTTATGTTTTGTAACGCAGGTGAAAAGCCGTAAAAAAAATTGTTACTCTCACATAGGTTACCTATAATATCAAGGAACTCATTCTGTAGTTCTTTACTAAAGCTTTTGTACTATTGCCTTATGAACATCATTAATTTACCGCAGTCGTCATAGAAACAAACACCCTTTATTATTCGGATATTATACCATAAAGAACTTTTTATTTATTCGTTATGTTGCCATATGTGATAGCTATAATCATTCACACTGGTAAATCACCACTTTACGAAAGTTATAATTTATGTTTAGCTTTGAAACTGTGCTATAGCGACTATGTGAAGAAACAAAGGAAGTCATTTACCCGCGCGCGAGACAGTCACGCGAGGCTTGCACAGTGTGGTCTTCGCTATCTATTGTTTTATTTCATGTTACTACTACCCTTTTTCGATGTCTAATTCGGTCGGTGGTTGCGGCTTGTCTATTCGACAGCAGCGGGACATCTTTAAATGAAGTATATCCGGGGCGACAATTATTATTAATTACGAGGTGGTCTTACAACAAAGGTTGTTGACTCGAGAGGAGCGAGTCACAAACTCCGGTGAAACACTGGCGACTCCGTCAGGCGCCGACACGCACAATGGCCACTGTGTTTGCACACCCGCCACTCGGCTGCTGTTGTGCCACAAACGCCGGCGATTGCTCTATGATATTGTGGTCAGGAACGTGATTAAATTTCCAACATCATCACTATTTTATGCGTGCCATTGTCGTGTCGCTTTGTGGCTTGTCTGTAATCCCTGATTAATTTTTTGTTTTAATTAAGCGTAATGTCATTTTTTTTTTATATACCCTTATAAAATTAAATACTTATATTATTGTTCGTACCATATAAGGTAGTACTTAAAAGCCTGTTAAAAGCCTAGATAATATTTTTGTTGTAATTTTTATGTTATCCTTGTTTTGTGGAATTTTAATAAAGAGTTTTTGTATTGTATTGTACTTATACTCTGATTGTAGTGTGAAAATGGTCTTTTTTATATGGCCTTTACATTGCAAAATAGAGAACACAGATCTTTATGATGTTAGATGCCGCGATTTCACCAACTTGGCGTCACAGACACGCCCTGTCTTAAATTGGATCAATGATCCAACTTACTTCAGTTCGACCTCCGTCATCTTAGCAGTAGTAAGTCTGATGTCCAAACAAAAATGTCAAATGGCGCCATATTAAACTGTGAATCCCTTCCAAAGCAGTTGGCCGTACGGGTGCAGTTAAACTAGTAGCAAATTACTCCCGTGCTGTACAAAAACGGAGTGAACACGATAAGATGTCCTATGACGTCCTAGGGTTTGGGTGCACTAGGATAAAGCAAACGACGACTTGTACCCTAGTGGGTTTTGATATTTGAGATTAATTTATTTACAACATGCAATTTAGTATACAATATTCCGGAGAATCTTGTCACCGCGAGGCAGGAATCGAGACGGCGCGACACGAGCGCATCTAGTGTAACCTGTAGGCAACAGTATGCAATCGATGCCTAGTTAATTAGTGTTAGTTTTATACATACATCGCCCACCAAGGGCAAAGTGGGACCTTTGTCCTTACAAAAGTTTGCAAAACATAAATTGAAACTACAATATATAAACTAACATTACACTTACAAGTAAAACATGCACACTAGAATGAAAACACTTTACAAAATTATATTACTCCTTAGTCACTGGCAAAAAACACAATTTAGATATGGGTCTTTTAAGAGTTCCATTTTTTGTTTTCAAAGTGACCACTCGAGCAATGTTATCTGTACCCGAATGGACAGCAATAATTCTACCATAGAGCCAACGACTAGGAGGTAAGTTGTCTTCCTTCACTACTACTACATCCCCGATGCTGGGCTGAGAAGTTTGAGTTGACCACTTGTATCTATGCAAAAATTTCGTCAAGTATTCCTGTGACCACTGTCGCCAAAAGGTTTGTAACATACGTTGAGTGTGTTGCCATCTCCGTAATGTGCTAACATTTAGTTCTTCAACGTTGTGGTCAGGTGCTGTTACTGGTGGCTCTCCTATTAAGAAGTGGCCTGGTGTCAATATCGTGTAATTGTCGGAATCGTCGGTAATAGTTGACATTGGCCGAGAGTTGAGACATGCTTCAACTTGGGCTAACACTGTAGCCATCTCTTCATATGTCAAGGTGGTGTTTGCCACGATGCGTTTGAGATGGTACTTTACCGATTTGACACCAGCTTCCCACAAACCACCGAAATTCGGTGAGTGGGGTGGAATTAAATGCCATTCACAACCATTTATGGCTAGTGCTTCTGCAACCTCATTCAACATGGATTGTTGTTCAGCCTTACTGCACCTTTTGAGCTCGGCTGCAGCGCCAATAAAATTTGTGCCATTGTCGCTCCAAAGATGCGAACAATGACCACGTCTTGCCTGAAATCGCTTGAATGCCTGCAGAAAACCTTCTGATGTAAGATCACTCACGGCCTCTAAATGTAAGCCGCGAGTAGCCATACAGACAAATAAACAAATATATCCCTTGTAGGATTTATGGCCTCTACCTTTGGTGGTGCGCATTTGTATTGGTCCGGCGTAATCGACCCCGCTGTGATTGAAGGATCGCGTTGGTGTCACTCGCGCTGAAGGCAGCTGGCCCATTAACGGGTTCTTAGATGCAGCAACTACTTTTACGCACGTGACGCATTTGCGATAGTGAGCCTTCACCAGTTGCTTCGCTCCTACAATCCAGTACTTTGACAAAAGGTACGCCAACATTAGTTGTGGACCACCATGAAGCGTCTGTTTGTGAGCGTCTGCGATTATCAGTGTGGCAAGGTTTGACTGTTTTGGGATTAAAATCGGATGTTTCCTGTCTACTTTTAACTGAGAATGTTCCAGCCTTCCACCAACTCGCAGTATGTTGTGGTTATCCAAGAATGGATTTAGAGCTTGTAAGCTGCTGCGTTTTGGCAGATCATGACCATTCTTTATTGTGGCTATATCTTCGTTGAAGTAATCAGATTGGCATTTTTGTACGCAGCACTCCAATGCGTTTTGTAGTTCCTTTGTGGTTAAAAATCCTACGTGTCTTTCTGATTTTGGTATTTTTAGATTGTTGCTGAAACGCTTACAGTAGGCTACCACTCGTACCATTCTGACCAGTGACGAAAATCTTCCCATCAAGGAATCGTCGATGACAGTAGTGGCACAGTGAGCCTTTATATTCTCTTCTTCTACCTTCGCATAAATTTCATTTGGTTTTTTATAATCTATTGGTTCATTTTGCAGAAACTGTGGTCCATTGAACCACATTGCATTGGTTACCAAGTCAGATGGACCTTGGCCTCTCGACGCTGCGTCTGCTGGATTGCATTTAGTGGAAACGTGTGACCAGTGGTGAGAATCCAAATTTGTTACAATTTCTGACACACGATTCGCCACGAAGACTTTCCAGCGACTGGGGTGGCTATTCAACCAAGCGAGGACTACTGTTGAATCTGTCCAAGCGTGCAAGTGAGTTTTGTCAATTTTCATGACTGACGCTATGTCCACTATTAAGCGCATCAGTAGGACCGCACCGCATAGTTCGAGTCGTGGTATTGAAACTTGTTTTACTGGGGCAACTTTTGTTTTTGCAGAGATCAACGTGACATGGATTTGCCCCTTGGAATCGATAACGCGTGAATACACCACGGCAGCGTAAGCATCTTTCGAGGCGTCACTAAATCCATGCAGCTCGATGAAATCTCCTGCCCGAAGTCCAATCCAACGAGGTATCGAAACATTGCTTAATAGCTTCAGTTCATTTTTGTAAGTTTTCCATTCGCTTAATATGTTTGTTGGGACCGGTTCATCCCAGTCCAAGCCTGCTAGCCACAGCTTTTGTATAATCATCTTTGAAATAATTATGCTTGGCCCTACCCATCCAAGTGGGTCGTAGAAACGACTTATATCCGAAATAATTGTTCTTTATGTTGCAGGTTCCCGGACGTCAGCCGTGTCAACTTTGTAGCGGAACGAGTCTTCACTGCGGTTCCAGGTGAGTCCAACTATCTTCATCACTTCATCGGTTTTTATTTTCAATCCTTCAGTTTCTATTCCATTTATCTGACCCTTTTCCTTTCCTTTCTCACTTTCTTTCATTTCCTGAAGTAGTTTCTCACTATTACTTGTCCATTTCTGTAGACTAAATCCACCTTTTGCTAAGAGCTCGTTCATCTCTGTATACAATTTTTCTCCTTCTTCATGATTTTGGACCCCTGTCATTAGATCATCAACATAAAAATGTTTTAGTGTTTTTTCAGCTGCTGATGGGCATTCTGCACTGTGATCATGTGCCACCTGTTGAAGAGACTTCACTGCCAAGTATGGAGCAGATGCTGTGCCGAAAGTAACTCTGGTAAGTCTGTAATGTTTAAGTTCTTGTGTTTTTTCATCTGTCCAGAGTATTCTTTGGTAATCTGCGTCCTGCATTTCAATCTTCACTTGGCGGTACATCTTAACAACGTCAGCTGCCATGCAGATTGGAACCTCTCTCCATTGTGTGATGATGTGCCTGAGATCTGGTTGCAAGGTAGGTCCAACCAACAGATGATCGTTTAATGAAAAGTTGTTTTTACCTTTGCAGGAAGCATCGAAGACAACCCTTACCTTCGTGGTATCTTTGTCTTGTCTGACCACTGCGTGATGAGGTAGGTAGATTGCCTTTGGATTGTTAACTTCATCCTCAGGTACTTCTTCCATATGACCTAGCGCCAGATACTCCTCAATGACGTCACGGTATTTTAGTTTAAGATTTTTATCTTTATTCAGCCTCTGTTCTAATGACCTTAATCTTTTTTCAGCAATTTCTTTAGAACCGGTTACCTCAGGATTGCCGTTCCTGAATGGAAGACGAACAACGTATCTGCCGTCTTCATCTCTACGAGTCGTTTCGACAAAGTGCTCTTCACAGAATTTTTCGTCTTCTGTGAACATAGCTTCACGTGGACGTTGAATGTCCGATTCAAGTTCCCAGAACCTTTTGAGCATTTCGTTGTCCTCATTTATACAACTATGCATAACCTTTATGTTCGAAGAAGCCTCCTCTGTCGAGTTTGTGACACCTGACAAGATCCAACCGAAGCTGGTAGCTTGTGCTGTGGGTGTACCAAGAGGTCCTCTTTTTAACCCATCTTGAAGTATTTGACCATATACTTCAGCTCCCAATAGAATGTCGATTTTATTGGGAATATAATATTCGGGATCAGCAAGCGCTGCGCTGATTTCTTCCCATTCAATTACCTCAACTCTTCTTGATGGAAGAAGAGAAGTTATGCTGCTAAGCACATGAGCCTTCACCGGAATTTTGACATTTGAATCAATCCGGGATTGAATATCGATGGTGACCATCGCCTTGGAGACTATGTTCTTGTCTCCACCCAAGCCTGTTACTTGATTTGTAGCTGGTGATTTTTTCAAACCCAAGTACTGAACTGTGGATTCAGAAATAAATGAGCCTTGTGACCCTTGGTCCAAGAGCGCTCGAATAGAGTAACGTTTGCCGTTTTTAGCCATAGCCATAACGATCGCCGTAGCAAGCAAGATTTGCTGCTGGCCTTTGCCCGTGGAAAAACACGAGACCACTTCTGAGGTTTGTTGACCTACCAACGAAGCAGTGGCACTATCTGACGAATTGACAACTCGCCCACCGTTGTTGACCTCAGCTGTTTTAGCATTATCACTTGACCCAGAACCCTTAGGATGCAGCAGCGAATGATGGTTTCGTCTGCAAATCCGACACCTTAAATTAGTGCGGCAGTCTTTGGCGGAATGATTGCTACCCAAGCAATTGAAACACGCTTTGTTGTCAAGGACAAACTTGCGTCGAGCATCAACAGATTCTTTGTGAAAACCCTTACATTGACTTAATCTATGACCTTCCGTACAAAACGGACACGAAATAGTAGTTTCGTTTGTGACATGAAGTGATTTGACTTTATTAGTTTGGCCTTTGTATCCTGTCGTTGGTTTTGTATCCAAGAACTCGATTGCGCGGAACCTCTGAGTTAAAAACTCTTTAAACTGATTGTATGTGGGAAGTTCATCAGATGAGACATTAGTAGTTACATTGAACTCCCATTGGCGTCGAGTTTCAGGATCCAGCTTCAACGACAAGATGTGAATAATTAAAATATCCCAGCTCTTTACATTAATACCCAAATTAGAGAGGGTTGCCAAACAGTCATTGGTGGTATCAACTAAATCTTTCAATCCATTTGCAGATTCTGCTGTTAAATTCTTTTGACTAAGCAGCCGTTTCAGTGCCTGATGTGAAATGTATTTTTTATTATTAAATCGCTCTTCTAATAATTGCCAACACCTATCAAAGTTGGTTTCCAGAATAGGTATGTGCCTAAGAAGCTGTTCTGCTTCACCAGTTAAATAGCTTTTCAGGTAGTGTAACTTTTGCACGTTGTCCAAAGTGTCATTTTGACCTATCAACGATTGGAACAAGTCTTTGAAGGTACGCCACTCGGTGTACTGGCCTGAGAAATTTTGGATATTAATTTTTGGCAATTTCACGTGTGGCGATTTTGTTTGGCTAGTATTACTTGTAGAACTTGTAGAAGGGTTATCCCTTTTTGGTTGCTGATTAAATTTAGACAATAATGTTTTCAATTCACATTTGTATTCCAAAAACGCTTCTTCACATTTATCGTAAATTTCAGTTTTTACATAATCGGAAGCTTTTAATTCCAGAGGGCTGTGATTTCGGCACAAGTCTTTGTGACCCGACAAAAATTCGAACCAAAGCTGCTCAACCGATTCTAACCTTCCGTCTATGTACTCTTTGGTTATCCTATCTCTCGGCGATTTTTTAAAGTTCGCTTTCGCCTTCAGCACTCGAGAATACAAATCGCTTTGAAAATTGGTAATCGATTCCATTTTGATGAAATTAGTATTAATTTTACAAAGTTAAAGTTTAAACAAATTTAATGTAATGAAATTCAAGTTATATTTCAAGTTCTAATGCACAAAAGTTTAAAGTAAATATGATTAAATGAAGCAAATTTTACAAGTTATCGAATAAGAAAGTTCACAAAAATATTACAAGTCGATGTTAGAATGAGTCTAAATTTTCTAAGTGTTGGAACCCTTGTCGCAATCAATTTTGCGATAATTTGGCCGTAGGTTCCCCGTACCTTCGTTTACAGAGAAAATAAAACTAAGTCCTAACTAACATGCACACAAATATTACAAATTGAAAGTTATTTTAATAATTATTTTATTTTGAAAGTTATTGTTCAAGTCCACAAATTTATCAATCTTTGGTTAAGCCAATAAATTATGTTAAAAGTACTTACAGTTTCACTTCACTTATAAATGTTCACTCGTGATGTAAATTCCGCTTCACTTCGCACGTTACCTTCACGTGACGGGACACGAACTTCTCCCTGCACCGTCAGCGTGACCGACGTTGTTGGGTCTCAACTCCGCCGTGATGACCAGTGACGTCTCCTGACGTCACCCGGGTTGTATCCTGACAGTACACTGTCACACCGATGACCTTTGTAGCACTGCGCGCACTTGTCACTGCACACAACCGGGTATGGCAATTGCAGTGGGGCGCTCACACCTGGTATGCGAACGCTCACTGCAGTGGCCTTGACTCCACCGGTCGAAAGCTAGGCGATTTTGCGACAGCAATCCACTGCCCGCCAGCTTCTACTACCTCCAGGATTCGCTTCGGATATCCGGCTCGAAGGACCATGAACACGATAAGATGTCCTATGACGTCCTAGGGTTTGGGTGCACTAGGATAAAGCAAACGACGACTTGTACCCTAGTGGGTTTTGATATTTGAGATTAATTTATTTACAACATGCAATTTAGTATACAATATTCCGGAGAATCTTGTCACCGCGAGGCAGGAATCGAGACGGCGCGACACGAGCGCATCTAGTGTAACCTGTAGGCAACAGTATGCAATCGATGCCTAGTTAATTAGTGTTAGTTTTATACACGGAGCATGCTGGATTTTCATACGATTTGACATGCTTGCTGTTTCCAACCTGCTAACGATCTGTAGTATGAAAATTATTTCTTTACTAGTTACATTATTTCAAGTAAATATTGTACTAAATATGAATAGTGGCAAAATAAAGTCAGATACTCGATAGACCATAGCGACACACATATTATGCACCTACTCGCTCCAGCTGTAAAGACTGCATTATCTAAAATACAAGAATTCTGAACACTAGAAAAGGATATATACGATTGGAGCGGTTCTCGGTTGATCCTACGTGTCTGCTCCCGAAGCGCAGCCTAATATGGACTAGTCCGGGGCCTCTTTGTATTTGTCGCGGATTTCACAAAAGGATTTGTCGGCGGCGACCCGAGGCCGCCTCGAGGATTCCCCCTGTCACCATCGGCACATCCCGGCTTAATGCAGAAACCGAGATTAATGAGATGAGACTTGTTCGCACTCCGCAAAATGGCTGCGATCTGACTGCTTTATGAATGACTTTCTGTCGCGATTTCACTTGCGCGCCGCTTCGATAACGCTTCCAATGAAATCTGGATCACGTTTTTCTTTCATCTACGTTTTGTAATCCGGATCCATTCCAAATCTATATATCCGTAGCGAGTAGCTGTAACTTACAAATGGATCGTACCCTTTCTGTTTTATAGGTCATTGTAAACAGTTAAACTCTACATAGGTATATATTCCCATAGAATTGGGAACGAAAGTTTTCAATAGGCACGTAGAAACACTAGAAACTTATCACGTTTTGAAGTAGGCCCCAAAGAGAGAGGTAATTGATTTTGATTGTTGCCCTCTAGTTGGGAGAGCAAGACTACGTTTCCTTTTTCACGTTGCCTTTTCCTGTGATCAATCTGAACAAAGATTCAATTCAAACGTCAACTCCTCGATCTGCAATGTAAAAGTGAAACGTTAGGCCATCTCGCAAATTGTGATATCTTCCGTGACAAGTATAACGAGAGATCAATTTACGACACTATGAAGAAACTGATTGCTTCCGACGTTACATCGTGACTGAAAACTAGCATTTTTATGACCTGATTTGCTGTACGATGTTTTTCCAAATGGGACCGAACTACGGTACGTCCCGTTTCGAATCATTGCCTGTGACATTTAAAGTTCACCGTGATATTTGCATGGGGACGGGGCTGTCTTGCCGATCCGTAACGGAGTGTCATGTCTATATTACCGTCCATCCATCAATATTTGCGCTGACATCTAACTCACATTTTAGTAACACTAACCAAAAGGTTATCAAACGCAAAACTGAAAGGAAGGGCAATGTGCGTGAAATCGTGTGGTTAATTAGAACATACAACATAGTTTTAAATAAATTGGTTAACGTGTTCATTAATTTAGTAATGCGCTTTAGCAATAAACACTCGTTTGGTTTGGCAAGGGTTCGTTATAGTCTGTTAAGCCACACAATCGCGCTAATTCGGTCGCGGCTCCAGATCTGCGAATCTGCGCCGGCTAATTAGCGGAGCGTTTCCCTCGTGCAGCCGGTCAAAGGATTCGCCGCTCATTACCCGACACAGAACTCCCGCGGTCAGCCTAAAACTGTCTCTCCGATTTAACTAACTGTCTACTCTACGCTTCTGAACGAATTAAACTTTTGTGAAAGTCTAAATTAAATTTATGAGCGAAGAAATAACGTAGATAGGGCAAGCCAGTCACGGAATAGACACGAGCGGGCAGTGCGATGCGATGTTCGCGGAAGGCGCGATAAGATCGCGTGAGAGGCGGGTACGCTCCGCCGCACCGCGCCTCCACCCGCCCTAGCCACAGGGATGCCAGATTTATAACAAAGTATCCATTACAATTATCATTGACCAACTTATCTCTATTAGCGGACACTTTTATTAGTTTTTGCAATGATAAATACAATACCTAAATTTATAATCAAATCAAAAGTAATATAAAACAGGAAAAAACGATGGCTTCCTATGCCGTCAGAAGTCTTACATAAGAAGGGGTAGCTCGTCAATGGAAATAAAATAACGGTATAAACTGTAGTAAAAAAGTGAGCTTTTTATGCTTCGCAAGTTAATTAAGACAACCCTAGTCTCCCCGCGGCGCACTGTCGAGCGATCCGTCACGCTGCGTTAATGGTCGCGGAGCACGCCACACTTGACTATCTGGCTACACTAGGCACTACTTTCCTACCTTCAAATATCGATTTCATGCGAAAATCCACTTGTGAACTGTTCATTTTAAACGTTTTGGAAACCTGGTTATTTTTAAACTAGTTTTCGTTCATTGCTGTCTAAAATAAAACTAGATTTTGGTTTAGCAATGCGTCTATTTAGTGTGCTAAATAATTCGTTGATTTTGTCTACTTTTAAATTGCTTTAGTGAAATTTGAAAAAGACGACATCAATCATTGTAGTTTCATTGTTTCTGTCAGAGAAAGCATATCTATTTGTGTAGCGCTTTTTAGGTCAAGTTATTGTTTTCATGTCTATTTGTCGTATCGGCATCAAATTGGTAACAATACGAATTTTATCAGATTACTTATCCGTTAATCTCATTGTCCCATCTGGAAGCCTATCAAGTCAATCTCATGCGTACTATATGTGCTTTTAATGTGTGGCTTCACAAATAAAAGCGGCCAAGTGCGAGTCGAGCTCGCGAACTGAAGGTTCCGTATCACCACATAAATTGTTAACTTAATTGCAAAAAGACACCATGCCCAGCACACATCCAAGAACCGACCGCGCTCGGCGTTGCTTCGGTGATCGTAGGAATGGTGGACGGAAGGTGGTGAATAGAAATTTGTCACCGACTCGCACTTGTGCAGTATTTATTAGTTGTTGTTTTTAATCATGCCAAGTTTGGAGCTTGTACGTATTACCGTTTTTACACTAAAGCAAATTCAAAAATACGTTAAAAAATAAAAAAAATATCGGGACATTTTTGCACACACGGTCATTTGGCCCCAAACTAAGCAAAGCTTGAAATATGGCTGCCAGAGACATACATACATACATATAAATTATTTAATACATACTTAAATATATATTAACACCCAGATAAGCATAGAACAAACACAAATGTTCATCACATAAATGTTTGTCCTAGGTGGGAATCGAACCCACGCCCCCCAAGCGCAAAGACAGAATCACTACCAACTAGACCAACGGGCTATCTAAGAAAATGTTTGTTGTATAGGTAGTACCCCCCTATAGTTTTTACTTTTTGACTGTATTATTATTTGTTAGTTGATCCGCCGTAACATTACAAATTCCGTGAAGATTTCAACTGGCTGTCTATTACGATTAGAAAGATACAGCCGTTAAAAGGTAGGACAGACGGACAGATAGACAGCGTAGGCTTAGTAATAGGGTCCCGTTTTCACCCTTTGGGTAGGGAACCCTAAACATACAGTGATGTGCCATTACATAATTCGGTATTCGTTAACAGATATCTAGAATCGAGTTGCTGGTGTAGGATTTCATTAGTCGTCCGTAACGCGCTGGTGCGTTTTCGTAACAGTATATGTGGGCGTAAAACAACAGGCAGATGTTCTACACTACACACTCATAATGGCACTGATTAAACTTAATTAACTGAAGCCATTTACACGCGGGAGGGCGCGGCATCCGCCGACAGCGTCACCATCGACGCACCCTTATTTTGAACCCGCGCGATATAGGGCATCGGTCACCGACATTTGTTCCATTAGTATTTTTTTATTATAAATTGTGCGGCAAACAAGCATGCGATCCGCCTGATGGTAAGCAACAACCGCCGCCTATATATGGACACCAGCAACACTAGCAGCGTTACAGCCGGCGTTCGTAGAGTTACAGCTAAATAAATGTTTTACCAATGTAGTTAATAAACGTTCCTGTTTATCTAGATATTTGTAAACCTGCTACCAGGGCGTCAAGTCTGCTAATTTATTTAAAATCCCATTGGCCTGCCACTCCCACGACACTCCACTGTGATTCCATTATGAAAGTGACAAAAAGGGTATTCTGCTAAAACTTCAGTGGCCTTTCAACGGAATGGCGTGGGAGTGTCAGCCCAACTGCGATCGATGTTGCCTGTCAAAACCTACCACAAGTTGTATTATTTAATACCAAACTATTATCTCCTTTTTTGTTAATGAAATTGCTATATTATAGATTGTATTGATTGTACAAAACTTCCTCATCAATAAAACACACCAATTATAATTATAAAATGCGTTTAAAGGAAATAAACAGTAAAAATACCGATGACGAGGTGGTATGGCCTTAAAAGCTTTAGCTTGCCCAAAGAGCAAAAAAAGTATCCTGTCTGTGACATAATTAGAAAAAAAACGAAACCAAAACGAAACTAAAGCGCAGCGCAAAGTAAATAAATAAATTAATATCCATAATTGTTATTTACCTAGTAATTTATCAGTGTAAATAAGTATCTGATTGCTGTGCTAAAAGAGCAAGAAGTGTAAGTATTTATTTGGGATTTATGTTCAATAAATTGTGTGGTTTGAAGTCTTTTCCAAGATGTACATCATAATATTATCAATCTTCATGAAAACTTTTACTTTTTCAGAGAAGATACTGCAGAATTGTGCACTCTTCAGACAGCGACTAACCTCACCTAAGGACCTTCCAAGTTTTGGATCAGAACAAAACAGTAAGTAATTGCTATAATAATTATTAACCTAATATACCATTAGAGTTTCTGTTTTCAAGATGCTGCTTTTATTGACTTCAGGCTATGAACTATAAAGTTTATTAAGTAACATAAACATTTATTTCTGAAACGCTTTTACAATATCACATCTGCGTAAGTTATACATAGTCTAATATAGGTTATAATTGACTTAACAGTGGGCCCCAAACTCGGCTAAGCCAGTCTCTTATTGACCGTGAAATAGAAATTAATTAGAACAGAAATTAATTAGATGGAGCAGGGATGTGTAGGTATGTGAGGGTGGGATGAGTAAAATGAACTAAGTTTGAAGCTTTACAAGATCTTCAGTATCTCTGTAGGTAGCTGATAATTATTATTAAAGAATAAAATGACTATGGACTTGAATCTATCATGAAATTAAATAAAACTGTTTTAAATAAAAGCTATTTTCAATAGTAATTTATATTATGCTTATTGTATAATCGCCGCATCTCCAATGTAACAATAATGTAATGTATTATGTGCACCTGGAATCTGTAACAAAAATATTGTTTTTAATTGTGATGTTTTAGTTACTAATTATTAAATATCTCCTACACTGTCATGCAAAGAAATATAAAGTAAATAGAAATGTATGCATGTTTTAACCCATGACGTGACTGTATAGGTATACTTACATATTTTTAAAGTCTTCTTTCTCTCCACAGCCTGTCGACGAGAGCCTGTTGCAATGCGCGGCCCGTTGAAGTTCGGGGTTGACACGGCGGTTATGCGGATTCTGTGTCGAATATACTCTCCGCTCCAGATCTTAATTAATCTGTAACCTATAGGAAGCAGAAAATGATTAAAGAAAAGTTTTTTTAATACTATCGCCTCTAGTATATAATCTTTGATACTATCGAGTAACGAGAAGTCGCTCGTCTGATGATAAGCGCCACGCCTACCCATAACAGTTACAGTGCCACCCAGAAACTTGGTTGCAAACCTGCGCATCACTGCAATACTCTCGCTATCTTTAGACGTTAGCCAGTTTTTAATGTACTGAGGTTACGAAGGAGTATTGTGCGGCATATTTGGATTTAATTTCTTTTTAACCTCTTTAGAGTGTGGTACACGTATGTAACTTGGATGACAATGCATTATAATAGTACAATGGAGCTTTTCTGATGATGGAGTCGGAAGGTAGGAACTAATGAACGCAACAAGATAACACCATCGAGTTGCCCCCATAAATACTTGTTTAAAAAAATGTTTTTACTATTAAGTTAAATTATTAGTGACTGATTGTGAGCTGTAGATACATAACAATAAAGACATCACACAATACAATATTTTAGTTTAATTTTTTATTTGAATATGTATGTACTTACCAAGCAAAAATAAATTCGAATTAAAAGCATACCTCAAGTACATACAAATATAGTAGTTACCATAGCAATAAGTAATCCTATGTAGGTACTCACCTTGCCTTAATTTGATACCTTTCTTGACGCTGCATTGGCCATACGACATATTTTTTGTAGACAGAGGGGTGGTTTAACGCTTCTGTGTCTTGTCTCACAACCCTCGTAACTGTGGTCTGTAAGACGTTGTGAAACACACTCTGGCCAACTAGTGTCTGGTAAGATCCAGTCGCGTAGAACCTCAGGTAGATCCCGAAAAGGATCTATAGTAAGCCTTAATAAAGCGCGGGATTTCCGGCGCTGGAGCAGCAGTTGGCGTCGGCGGTCACTGACGTTGGCTAATGATAAAATACGCCAACGTAATGTTGGTACTGCAGGCCTCATTTTGTAAATCAACTTTCTTTTACTTTTTAGGGCTCCTGTGTTTATTTAAAGCCCTTAATAAACACTTGTCCCCTTGCACTTTCACAAAAAAAGGTGTGTCTGTCCAATAGCAACTCAATCGTAGTTCGATGTCAAAAAGTCCATTGGAAGGCCATTGAAACAAACGTCAAATAACGAGCAGAATACCAAATGTTCAACTATTGAATTTACACTGATACGCCACTGAAGAACAGAATACCAAATATTACAATGGCAGTTCGATGGAAGGTCATTGGAAATCCACTGGTCTTAAATAACTAGCAGAATACCAAATGTGTAAAACTATTCCAACGACACTCTATCGACACTCCATTGAAACATTCATAAATTAGCAGACTTGGGCCCCAGTTCTTTTTCTTTGACTTGCAAAATCATCATAAATTTCACCTGGCTGCAGTCTGATTGGCTCCGTTTCAATTTTTCTTTTGCTTGTTCTCATTATTACACTACATCTCCCAAAACAAATGTTTAGAAGAATATGTAGTTACATCCGCCCACAGTATTTTTGACCACTGATTAAATTATTGCATTTCTAAGCGGGAAGGATTTGCACTGCATTTTTTTTTAAGCGAACACTCCTTTAGGCACGTTGGGCACTTTTTGGGATGGGGGAAAAAAACACTGAACACGCTGACCGTCACGCTCAGATACTCGTTCGGGTAAAGTCGGCTCGAGTCGACTAAGGGAGCGAGAGAGTATAGTCAACCTTGATGAAATTTTCAGTTTTTCTTAAGCACACACTTCTTTAATGATACCATTTTAGTATGCAGAATGGCCGAACGGTCAAGATGTAGACTGGGGGGCACCGGGCGCTCCAGGCCGGGCCTGCCGGACTCGGTGTCCGAGATTTATCGCGTGGCCGCACGCAGCTGGCGGCCGCTCCACTAGTCGCCCTCGCGCCCTTTTATCACCGTGTAAAACACGCCCGTCGCGTTAATTTGTTTGCTCTGACGCGGTTCAGCTAATGAATCGCCCCGGGCCGGACCCGTGTCTGCGCCTCGCGGGCCGCATGGGTGGCTGTCCTGAATTAAACGTTTATTCCCTAAAACTGGCACAGGCCCGCAAATAAACCGTTAATCACGCTGTTGACCTACGCCGATAACGTTGAAGCTTTGATTTATCGCATCACACATTTCCAACTCTATAATTTTGAGGCGAGTTTCGTCTTCATCACCCTTCGGGTTACCTTCAATATGTCAACAGAAAAGAGATTAAGTAGTTCAAATGTTGCATTCGTAAGTAGGTGATGTCTAATAAACACGTTGAGCTGACTGATTTAGCGCGAATGAATCAGACGCACAGGTGAGGTCGCATTCCTACGCGCCGCCCTACCTGCTCGCCAGAAATACGCGCCGCCCGCCGCCGCCGCCCGCCCGCACACGCCGCTACACATTTTATTTTGGGCCCGCACTCACTATTTGCACAAACATTTCTGGATTTGATAGCTTTTGTTATAACGTGAGATGTTCTACAAAAACATGCTGAAAAGAACACATACTTTTGCAATTTTAAAACAATAAAACCTTGGAAATTGCTGACTTGATTGAAAATTTCTGATTTCGCAGTGTACTTCTTTATCGGTTATGCGAACTCCATCGCACTCTATTTATTTTTACTGTAAACGCTCACTTCGTTCTGTTTGGTTCACCACTTAATTAGGTGGTGCTCGTAAAACTGTCTTCCTCATCTTATATTTACCGCGTTTGCCCTTTTTATTATCCGATTACATGGGCCGCGCCGTTTGTAAAACGTTTCCTTACGCGAGGGGAGCAGTTTCATTTGTTTCTTCACAAATTAGACCTTCTTTGGGCACCTCGAGAAACGCTCCCTTTTGCTTTACTACAACCGCGTTTATTATAATATTATAATTAGATTGTCGCACTCGTCGCTGTGTCGATCCGAGTAATTAATGTTCACACCGATATATTATTGCGGTGCGTTCAGAGCTTATCAGTAGAGTCCGCCGGGAGATGCTCATGCGAGCACAGATTCTGATAATAATTTGGCTTATTTATTTGTTGTACCTGAGCGCGTTACGCAGATTTGCTGTGTTTACAGGCAGGCGCGTCACGTGTTCTATTGTAGTGCGAATGTTTGATGTTCGTGCGTGAAAGTCGCGAATATGAATGTACATATTTGAGGATAGCCGAGCGGTGTCGATGAAGCGCAGCGCTGCAATTAGCAAGGCACTCGACGTGTCCTCCGCAGACCATGGCTCGGGGCCCACTCGTGTGTCGCCGCGCAAATTAAAACGCTGCACTTGAACGTTCGCGCGATCCTCAAACTGCTATTGGTTTATCAAACGAATCGTTTATTTAATTAATGGTACATAGTATTTATATAAGCGGATAGACTAGTTATTTTTGTCTAACAATAAAACCTCTAAAAGAGACTACCCCGATACGGAGCAAATTGGGTTTAGCCCCGTCCATTTGCAACTTGTTGGGTTGGGCGTAAGACAGTAAGACTAAAAGATTTGTGGTTGGGTCCGGTCGGTTCGGAGGTGTTCCCACGGGCGCGCCTCTTCGTAATTGAGAGCGCCCGCGGGCCGATAATTGTGCTTTGGCGCGGATACCGCTGTTGCCTCGAATAAATCATGCCCGTTACCCTCCATTACTTCATGATACCAAATTGACTTGTGAGGATCACAGGAGGGCTTTACTTTTCCCAGTACATTCGAAGAGTTATATTGACAAACTGATCTTCAGAAAACGATGAGGAGAATACCATTTTCTCTTTATTAGTATCTTATTTTTGTGATGCCGAATGCCGATAGCCGATAGAATATTTGGCGCATGTTAATAGTGTTATCTCTCCATACTTTCACCATAATTATTCAGTCCTGTCCATCCAAAGGTTGCCTGGAAGAAATTGCTTTAGGCGATAAGGCCGCCCATTATACTGCCGTATATATATATATATATATATATATATTTTATAGAATAAATGACAAACAAGCAACGGGCCACCTGATGGTAAGTGGTCACCGCCGCCTATAGTTAAGTTTCATTTGTATTTTCGGTGTGTAATAAAGATGTATTGAACGTTAAGGTTATTAGGCAACCTTACCTTAGGTAACCCATTTATATAATATAATATATGATATAAATATAATATTACATCAATGTTCATGCCTTAGATACTTAAAAACAATAACAGTGGACAAGAATTCTAGACTATAATAATGAAGAATTTGTAATGAGACAACATTAATAACTGTGGCAATGGTTGGCTCCAAGTTCGTAAACTTTAGTATTCTTGGAATCGTTTATTTTGTTCATATTAGGATGTCGAGGGTTACACCACTTGTCACGACAAGGACGTCAATGTTGTCGAGACATGCAAGTTTTTTAAACAAACTTTATCTGTCTATAAAACAGAAAGAAGGTGTGCGATAAAACGATCGCGTGACTCTGCTTCGCACCGTAGCTTCACCGAATGCCTTGATTAGTCGAAAAGTCAAGCGACTAAGCAACAATAAAAATCGCTGCTGTACTAACATATCAGCCTACAATGCTACGGCCGTATCATTAAAATTTTATGGAAACGTCACAGTAGCGAAATGCATCTAAATCATGAATCTTGAGTGTGCCAGACCAAGTGGTACCAAGTGGTTAGCTGGCACTATGAGCTTATCGGCGTGACGTCAGTCCAGGGGCGGTGCCGACGTAGAGGCATGTAGATCGCGAAATTGATTGCATGTTATCTGATGGGGCACGGGTTCTTCGCTAGCGTTTAATACGGGCGTCCGTCGCTCGGCACGCGATCCTTCTGACAGGAGATCGTCCGCGCCCTGCGGCCCCGTCGGCGTCGAGCGCGGCAATTACCGCCCGCCCGAGCCCGTGTGCGCCGGCGATGTCGCCGCACCTACTGGATATGGATAAACTTACACTTAATTGCAATGCGAGAAAACTACCCGCTGTTTCGGTGTTTCCACTAGCTGCCTTTCCTATGAAGTCTTGATCTGTTTCCACTAATAGTAGAAAATTTTCTGGATTACTTGACTGTGGCAAAACGGTCGATTGAAAATCGAGACATTGGCTACCAAATGGTAAAACATTGAAAAACGTTCGACCGTCAAATAATAGTGCACGCTAAAGTAAAACATTAAAATATCCCACGAAAGTAAGAATTTGTTTTGGCTAAAAAACAATATCCAATTTGTTTTCTTTTGATCGTTAGTGGAAGTGTCGATTGCGTCAGGAATGGATTGTTAAGTTTGGGTGGAGCGAGTGGAGGTTTTCTCGTAATTTGATTGGCGAAAGCGAAACGAGCGGACCGGGCGAAGAGTCGAGTCGCGTCCGAGTTGCGCTAATTGCCTTGCGCAATATAGAAACAATGACAAAACTTAGGGCGGCTCAACCTCGGCCGCTGCCAACCCTCCAGGTTTCGCTCTTTTATTTAAAATTCACTTACCCGCTTCGCAGATTGTTATTCAGCCGAGTTACGTCTCGGCCGTTATGAAAACAAAAATCAACTTAATTACCGTTTCAATTTCGAGAGCAACCTTAGAACTGCTATGAATTTGTTACATTTTTGTGTACCTAGCTTCTTAGTAGAATACTTAATAAACAGATGTGTGTTCTGTTTGACACGACAGTTTAATTACCCTGTAGACGAGCGGGCCAGCACATAGCGAGGGGGTGTGAGGCGAGCCGTCCCGGTAATTGATTGTGACATTTGATGGACACACGCCGAGCGTATAATGCACCGCTTGGGACTATGTGTAACTAATCGACTTCTACCTCCTTGCGCATGTGATACATATCAGTTGTATGCGCCCTGCACCAACAACTGCGGCTTTATACGACTAAGTTCAATGGGTATCTCGGCATAAGCGCCGATAGCGATGGGATAATGGCTTCGATGCCGTTTTAAACGCTTCCCAAGCCTCTGTAAAACGTAAACGGTAAATAAACAGTAAAATGTTTAATACAGTCTACTTTGCGTAGCGGTAATTTGCTATGTTCTTATACACAATTAATTCATTCGCGTAGACCGTTACTTGGTCATGTTCTGTTGACATTTCCGTTAAAACAAACTCACCTAGGCTAACCTCGAGCTTACCTCTGTAAACTAAGCCCGCCCTAAACTTTTAAGGCCCGCTTAATAACGCAAGCAATTTGTGGGTCTCCCTCTGTTTACTCTCTTGCTTTGCTGAGGTGATTTGATGATTTTGACTTATTCAACTTGTTGGAATTGTGGAGGATGCTACTAGAGCATTCTGCTCCTCTATTTAAGTTCATTCAAAATGAATTAAATATTCTGTAACAGGCTGATGAGTATTAAAAATAGATTTGTTAAATTGTGGGATATAGAGTTTTGATAATCTAATATTGTAAATTGAAGTGTGTCGATATCTTAGTTTCCACCGAGACCACAACACAATATGCACGTGGCGCATGCAGCATAGATTTCACTAGCAACCAACCCACCAACGAGTGAAACTAAGATCGTTTCTCTCGCGAAAGCTACGTTACCAGTCTGTACCTACATTTATACGAGTGTATTCATCAGTTTATGTGCACATAAACCTTCAATGTCATTTATACAGCCCTACAATTTTATTTACTGTGTTACATGTTAGATATTGCCAACGTACTGAGTTACCGCAAGAATAGTAACGTAAACGTCTATATTGACATTAATGTTTAAATACTTAGGGGTTTACTTAAAATATGGTGGCTGCTAATTTTGAAGATTTAATTTTTTATTGACCATTTCATAAAAGGTCAAGAAGGGTAACAATCTTAAACAATTTTCCTTAACTTGGTCAGCTTAAATGCAAGCCTCTTTTCTTTCGGCAAAGCTTGAAGACTGAGCAGCCGAATGAGAAATAAAAATACTGGATGATGCTGTAGCAGCCGTCGTAATTTTGGTAGGCACTGTGCTCCATAAAGATAATGGTCACATATGAGAGGTCGCAGTTATTGCTAAGTGATATTGATTGGCGGCGGTGAAGTCGCTTCTCGAGGAACTGAAGCGAGAGAGATGTTTTTATTCGAGTGGAGCGACACGTCCGCGGCGTCTCGGCGACGTGTCTTGCTCCCGCGGGACGCTGGCCGTACTTCCGAACGGAGATATTTATAGCTGCCCCAGAAGCCGCCGTTACCTAATGTAACATTTTATGGTAGCCCTTATTACGGTTCCCACACCGACCTGTCGTCTACCTTTACTCCTGCCGTGCGCTCTCGAAGAAATTTTATTTATTCAATTGCTTCAGATAAATTTCACGTTTCGTTGGCATGCTAAATCGTAAGTCAAGTAAGCAAAACCGAGCGTGGTCGCTGGCGAGTCACAAAAATGCCACCATGTCGAAGATATTCTTTGCGGCAATCGTAAATTGGGCGGTTCTCCAGGGAGCGGCTGACGCCTCCTGTGCCGCATACGCTAATCACACTCCGCCACCCGCCGCCGCTCGTGGCTCGCTTCGCTCCGTACATCCCGACGTAATGGCCGCGAGAAAGCCTCCTTTGTTACGCTAGCGATTTGTTATATTTCGCCGCGCTTTTCCGAGATACCTGCTTTGACTCGCGTAATTGTTCTTTCGATTCGGTGGTTTTGTTGTTGTATATAAAATTGCTTTGTCACATAAATCTGCTTAGGCTTCACGGCCCGTGAAGACCTCTGTTTCATTGTTGGTAATCCGAATTCATTAGCGGAGCCTCTAAACGATTAACTAAAATACGCCAGACTCATCCTGACAATTTATATTGCTTTTCTTAAACTAAATCAGCTTTTGTTACAGTTGTGAGATGAGATATGGTTTTTGCGGGTGTTAAAGTCTTAATCGGTCATTGTTTCTCGGCGGCTCTTAATAAGATTTGTCGTGTATGTAATGGTGTATGTTGGTGAAGTAAGCGGCAGGTGTGTGTGAGGTGAGAAGCCGTACGCGGCACGCTCGGCTGCGCCACGGGCGTTCAACTCGCAGCCGCTGTCGTGCTCGGCTTGCCGTGCTTCCACGCTCATCACTTCCTACATTCCATCACCAACGCACACCTCTTTCTCGGAGAACCTCCCTACTTTAGTCGTATGGCTCACTGCTGAGCGTCGTGTTGATCCCGACTGTTAATATTCTGGACAATTTGTCGATCTATGCCGATCAGCGGCCTCGTGCATGGCGTCACTAATGTTGGCGTCAAGCTGTTTAGACACTTGTTCTGACCATCTTTCCAGGGTTCAACTCCTACATCCCTACACCCTCTGAGAATAAATACATTTAAATTCAGCTGAAGAGCTCGATTATCAAATTACTTTTCACTCACTTTCATAAAATTGTATTATGTAATTTGTATACCAATAAAAAGAACCTGATTTATTTTAATTTTTTGCTGGCGTTCCTCAATGTCCAATAGTCGAATTGTAACGACAACATTCATCATCATCATTATCAGCCTATCATGTTCCCGCTGCTGGAACACAGGCCTTCTCTCTCTAAGAGAAGCAGCAGCAGAAGCAGAGAAGAAGTTGAGCGATGGCATCGTAACTGCACATAATTTATTTAAACACTAAATAAGTCATTAGTGCAAGGCCAAGGATCGAACCGGGTGCCGTCAGATTGTAAAGCGCACACGCCCGGCCACTATCACGACTTCATCGCTTTATCGTTACTATTGGATTATTTTTTATTTATACGCTAAAGAATAATAACATCTATTCGATAACTAATAAAAAGCTGAGTAATTCTATGTGGCGACAAAAACGTCGCCCACACAATATGTCCAACCCAAATAATGATACCTGTGACATAGTTTGCTGTGTGACAATTGTCGCCACTAGGGGCGGCTCTCATGTCCCGCGATGACTCACCTCGTTACTGTCTCGCATGTCTGCCTGTCTGTCCCATCCACGATACCAGTGTTGTCGCTAATGATCGCACTACCTCGTACGTCCTTCTTTTAAACGACGACTTCGACTTGCTCTCTTAATCTTAACCTCTTCACATATTAACTTTATTTTGCTGCCATACGACAATGTCTTGTATTTCCCAGGACCTAGGTGGATATGCGTGCCTTTTAATTCTCTAATGCTTGCCAGCTAATTACTTAGCTGCGTGTTTCCACGCAACAACACTGAATCTGTTGTTTTTATTGTTGCAGGAAATGTGCATATGATGTAAATAGACTTTTTACTTCGGCGCCAACATTCATCCCGGTTCATTGTTCTTCGAAATTGCTCTCAGCTGAGAATAGGGCTTTTGGCTCTAGTTGCGTTGTGGCCTTCGTTTTATTCTGCTTTCGCTGTACTTGTATCTTTCTATACGCCTAAATTACTTTTTAACAAAAACCTACTTGTTAAAATCCATAAGTGAAATAGCGCTCTCAACAAAACATAAATATTCGTCTGGTACAACTTATGTACCTGATGACCGATGGTATTTATTCAATTTATTGTATAAAACCACCGCATTCTATGATAAAACAACAAAAGAAAGTAGAGCACACAATCAGTTAAAGTATTCAAGTTTTTGTTTTGTATCTGGGAGTAACAGTTTGAATGAATCGATGCCGTTCATTGTGGAATTTCAGCATTTTATCAGCATTCGCAAATAGTTAGCCGATAGAATGATGGAGTGTGTTTTACTGTAGGTATTTACTCGACAGCGGTAAAAGGTTTGCGAGTCCCCCGGTGGCACGAGGCGCTTGTTTTCATTTCGTTATTTACTTTTAATTTGGCAGCAAGCGGATGATGCGGCGGCACGGGGCCACCCGTCTGAATAATTGAGCCGATACACGGGCGAGTGTCAGTTCGCGATTCCGGCTCGCCGATGTCCGCGAGCCCTCACAAAACTCATCGCTCCCTTATCATCGACAATATCCGCCTGTTTGTGTTTTGTGTATATTTAGTTGTGTTACCCTTCTTTACAAACATATCTGCTAGTCCATATTGATCTCCCCGAAGATGGCTGGCATAAGCTGGCATATCTCTTTACGGGTACCAATAAGGGTAAAATAATCTCTTTGAGTTGATCAAATCCAAATTTTTACACAGCTCGTTAATTATTAAAAAAAAATCCTCAATGTGTCACATAATTACAAAAAGAGCGGTAATAGAAAATTTATTAAAATTACCCAAAAAAAAAAAAAAAAGATATTACTCCAATTTATCTTTTTCAGTTCTTTATTATTTTATTTATTTTTATTTTTTATTATCTTAGAGAAACTAACGGTCTTAATTAACAGAGTTAATAATTAGCTAAAGACAAAGAGGCCATTTAGAAGTTTCTACTTATAAAAACAGAGTACATTATATGAACGCTAAAACATGTAAATAATAATTAATATGTAATTATGTAAAATTTATAGGATAACAAAAAGTATACTTTTTGTTTTCTAGTTTTGCCGTATCAATAATATTTAGTGACAATTAGTCACTGAGTTGCGCCTTAAGATATTTCCTGGTGTGGTAGATGACGCTCTGTTCATGTTTTCAATATTTAACTCGGTGTTGGCTGCTTTATTCGCAAAGTTTCTTGTCATTAGATAACTGCTATTTTCCGACAACTTGGAGCCAAATAATTACTAAGTTCATTTATAATGCTCAATTTGACATCGCCGTAGAAAAGAAAGTTAATTATGCTTTTTGGAACGACAGTCAATGTCGAGGTAGATTTCTTACTTAAACCCTTTTGAATTCTTAAATAATTAATGAGTTAGTCGCTGCGTTTTATTCTGGTTATATTTCTAAACTTAAAAATTGTGTAGAATTTTTTCAGCCAGAAGACGTCCAATGCTGTACATAGGCCTTTCCTTAGAACGCCTGCAAATGTTTTGGAAAACCAGAACGGTAAAACTGCGCGGAATACGCCAATATGTAGATCTTGAAAGTTGGTTTTCGTTTGCCGTCTGTTTAGCCGGTCTGATTTGTTGCGATACTGACACATCTTATCATGAGGGTTGTATGCAAATGTTGGGCGCACGTTCGAGGTCGAAGACGGGGTGCGCGCGCTCGCGTGTCTCGCGACATTACACCGGCGACTAGTTCGCGGGGTGGCTTATTGTCTCGCTTCTATTAATACCCGTGTTTATGGTAAATTAATTTCTGCGGTGTAGGCGCACTCGTAACTTGTATCTCTATTGTGTGTATCTTTTAGACCGTGAAAGTTGAAACCAACGTCACTGTTAAAAATTTATCCCATTTTCTTTGTTCCGTCTAACTGTCGAGATAACTTTTCACTAACATGATGATATGACGGAATCGAATTTTTTCACAACTTTTGTCATTGTTTTGGAATATTTCTCTAGGGGACGTTCTTCCAAATTGGATTGAAGTTAGAATCACGCATTTCAGTTTTGTATCCATTGGTCGGTAAAGTTGAATAAAATATGGATTTATTTTACACCATACAGTAATATATAATTCCTGTAAATAGACTTTTGCGATTGCTTCGTGAAGAAAGTTTAGAGCGAGTAGCTCCGGTACGGGTCGTTAATTATTGGAAGTTCGATAATTGTTCGAAAGTTGATGTTGTTCGGAGACGCAATGTTTGAATTATTTAAAGTGGGCGGGGCGCAAAACTGGTCACGTGGTTAGAGACGACGGTTCCGCCGATTTAAACTTCGATAGACCAATTTCGCCAGTTCTATTCATCCTACACCTTTTGTCTTTGCTTCACAAACTCCTGTTTGTTTGATGTTCCACAAAACGTGCCTGCGACCAATTAATTGACTCGTTTAGTAGCTTTGGAAAGTATTTTACCGTTACATTTAAACTTTTTGCGTTAGATTGAGAACACGCTCACCATTGATGCATCAAACCTACCGGCACGAAACCGGCCCACATTATAGAGCATCGAGAGTTCTGAAAGTGGGACAAGAGCGACGCGGCGTGCACAGCTTGTGCAGGGCGACCGGCGACCGCTGCAGCGGCGGTGTGTGTTGTTGAGGAGGCTGTGGGCGGCGCGCGGCGCGGCGGGGCGCGCGGTGACGACGGCGGCGGCAGGTGAGTCGCGGCGCGCCAGTTCCGCGACTCTCGCCGCTCGGACGCCACGCCGTGCACCCACTATGTAGCACCGACTCGCGCCGCCACAGAGTGAATCGCAGTGTTTGGTGTTGTTATTTGAACTTGTGAATAAATATACTGTTTCGAGTATGGTGGTGCTCGAGGGCGGCGGCGCCCTGCTCGAGCCGGCGCTCGCGCTCGACGGGGCCACTGCGGCGTGTCTCGAAAGGGCCTATGCACAGGCGGACGTTTCACTAAAACTTTTACCCAAACGTTACATTAACTTGCACCAGTGGTTGTCTCCGGTGACGACGTCGGTCACCGCGGCCGCCGCCGCAGGGAAGGATCTTAAATTGCAAATTGTAAGTGATTTCTGTTTACAACGCTCTGTCGGTGTTTGTTTACGAATGCACATTGTTTAGAAAGTAAGGACGGGAGTTTTTCTAAGTAACACTTTAAGTTTTGGTGCTACGCATTAAGTCAAGAATGTAGCTTTTCTTTAAAGCTCGCGGCAACTTTCACAAGCAAACGAGATTATGCGACGAGGAACGCGGGTGTGATTACATTGAACGCGTTGATGTCTTTTTAGGGATAAACACATAGGTTCATTTATACACAACGGTAGTAATTCCGTTCGCACGCGTTGATATCTTTTATTAGCGCCTTGTTAACTCAAATAGTGATGTTTGCTCTGATGATGATTGCGTGCCGTGTAAAGCTCTTTTCGAACGTATTATTAATGAAACTGTAATACAAGAATGGCATCAGTCGTATTTTAAATCACTTTCGGCTATTTTCGATATTTATTGCGGAATTAGTTTCGTAGGAAAGTTTTGTTTTATGCAATTTTATGTCAATTATAATAAAGGATGAGGATGACAGGATTATGAAAGTGTTGGTAAAGTCGGGCTCGCGCACTGAGGGTTCCGTACCACCACAAAATACAATAATTCAATCAATTTAGAAAACCTTCTTACAATTAGTAAAATATGGTGGCATTTCGTGTCGCTGAAAGAAACGATGAAGTCATCTTAATAACGAAATTACCTAACTTGGTAATGAACAGAAATTTGGCACCGACTCGCACTTGGCCATAATAAATTATTTGTTGTTATACTTTAGTCAGAGTGTGTGCTTTAATCATACCAAGTTTGACGCTTGTAAGTATGACTGTTTTTACATTAGAGCTAATACACAATTAAAAATATTGACGACCGGTGATAAAGCGCTCGGGGTGTATACCCGATGACGCAAGCTCGAATCCTTTAGGTCGTCGATATTTTTGTCTATATTATTTAAATAGTAAATCCTCAATTGTGGAACAACACGAATAATATTAAAACAGTATGAAAAATTTCTTTCTTATTTTTTTTTATTTATTGGAAACAGGATTGTTTCAACATGAAAATGTTATTGAATATTTTGTAATTTCATTCTTGATTCATATAGCTTAGATTTTACATAAGAACATTCAATCATTTTATAACTTCAAAAATGTTGAAAAGCGCTAGCTAGATAGGTATTTAAATAAAAGACGCACGAAGTATGGGCTCTTAATTCTCTCGAAAACTTTTCGACCGGCGTCTATTTTGTTTTTCTCCCTTTACCTTATTGTTATAGGCATACTAGTTTTTTAAGTGCCTAAATTAACTTAACGTAATAGAAGCCAACTAACACTAAATACCTAATGTACTTGGCCGCAATATACAAAAACAGTTGGATTGTCCATAGAACGTCGAAGGTCTACGAGACAATTCAAATGCTCAAGAAACTAATATAAGTAGTACTAGTATAAGTTATGTATTTTCAACTTTTCTAAAAATGGTACTTACTCGTATGTACCAATGTAAACAACATACCAACAAGAACAAAGCCGAAACCCGGTTACTGATATCGTGAATACATTATTGCATTTTAATGTGATCAAGTGCCTATATCTGACACTGAAATTAGATTGTTGACAACGTTATGTGGTTATGATAATGATGTGACCTGATAACTGCGAGTTAAGTGTTGATAAAGGTAATTGCAGCGCCCTACTTTTTGATCGCATCCTGAGGATACATTGTATCATGCACTCCGAATATTGCTCAAATGCCCTCGCGAGCTGCATCGATCAAATTCCGAGGTACCTGTATACATACGCTCAGACACTGCACTGAATAAAACACTGAACTGTAAAGGTGCACTGAGGAAACAGGTACAATTGTTTATTTCATTCAAATTGCAATTAAATAATATTTATAGTCATTGCACATTCATTGCTTAAAGTTTCAAATATTTTATTTTAAAATTAATATCATTGACAAATTGTTAAAACGAAAATTTTGTTTGAGATTTTATTAGACTTTTAGATTGCCTATTAGATTAAATTTATTTCATATTTTTATATCAGATTAGGCTAAAATTTACATCACAAATATCTATAGAGAAAAATAATGTATTCTAAATACCTTATTGTAGGTAACTGAAGCGACGTAGAAGCGGAATAACAATAGATATTCGACTATCGACTATCGAAATTGTCGCGCGTATAATTTTCGTCTTGTTAAATGTAAAAACTCTGGAATTATTTTCATATTTTCGTAAAGAATCACTGCCAAGCGGAACGTGTAAACACCATGCTATATATATGCGTAGGGGCGAATTTACATATTGATTCCTCACGTAAGTTGTGACTGCTGTGTGTTCAGACGTTTTACTCACGTATCGCTTATGTTGTTTTGTCAATCAATTTATATCAATCAAACAGAAACGCCGACATCTTAGTACTTTGGTTAGTTTTTCTCGTGAATTTCTTATTCAGATTTGTTTTTCTCAAGGTTTGTTTCAGAATGTGCTATCAAAGTACCTAGTTGCTAACCATAACATAAATTATTATAGGTATGTGGAAGATAAATCTTACATCGCGTTTCACAATCCTTTTTTATCATTCGGATACTTAGTTCTATATTACTCGGGCAGCGAGATGGCAACGCTGCAATTTTACGCATTTTTATATTTTTACTGTCAAACTCCCTGACCAATTAATTTATTCGCAACTTGATCTGACATAAATTAATAGAGACTTAATCTGATGGTTAGTTCTTTAATGACGTGAAACGCAAGCACAGTGTTAATTTAATAGATAAGTTCTTATTAGCTTAACCGGAACGTCAAACGGACATTCTAAAACAAAGCTCAAAACAACCTCTAGCAATGCACTGGTGAAAAAGCAATACTTTTCTGAACTAGTTGGAATAAGAAAAATAGTTCTTCTCAAAGGTATCACGAGTAAAGCTTTTTCAAACATTCTGCTACCGCAGACTTTTCGCAGACCAGTTGCCACGTCACGCACCGCCGCGCCCGCCGCCACTTGCAAAGAACCCATTATTAATTTTGGGTAAAATTGTCAAATGCGTGTCGCTTTTATTTTCGCGAGGGTTCCGTAGCTACGTTAGAAAAGAAAATTATCATCATAAGACCACGTTCTTAACATTTTTTTACATCCATGTTCTGACCACTAACTATGCAAAGCTTGTTATTACAAGCAGATATAGAACAAACACAAATGTTTGTCCTAGGTGGGAATCGAACCCACGCCCCCAAGCTCAGAAGGTAGGTTCACTACCAACTGGACCAACGGGCTATCTATACGTGTCCCCAGCCCATAGATTAAAAGGGACAGCGGAACACAGACGGACACGTCGAAACTCAAGGAGTTCTTTAGTTTTATATAGAACCCTAAAAACTAGTTTCGATCACACACACCAACTCATAGATTTAAAATTCTTGAATTTAGTTGCTAACAAACTTTTTCATGAACGAATTATAAAACTATTATTTTCTTTGTTTTTGAGCTTTATCATGATGTAAGGTATATTTTCATACATTGAATGGGTGTTTTTTCTACTCTTGACGTTAATCATCTGATCTAATCAAATTATATGCAAGTAGTTAAAAGTGCTATGTAAACATAAAAATTTTAGTAGTTGCCAAATAGTAGTAAACCTAACAACAAACAAAAAACAAATATTGAATGTAGCGTAGTAGGAAATCGTCGGATTTACGGTAAATATCACGGCAAAAGCTTGCGGCGGGCTTTGGGCATAGCGCCCGCGGCCGCGGTGAGCGCCTGCTCGGCCGCGCGCCGGAGGCTCTATCGCGCCGCCCAATCTCACCGTATTCATTGCAACCTCCGGAAAACGCTAAACCTACAGATAGCCGTTCCAACAGACTCACTTCAGAGCTTTTTGAAAGTTCACATTCATCCACTGAAACTTACATTACACAAATTGGATCCAGTCTTTGTATTTCAATTTAATTCATTTGAGTTCCTACGAAATATTCTATGGTCGTTTTACTATTTTGCATATTGCATTTACACCGGAGTGCATCTTTTCGCAGGTGAGACAGCTGTACGTTGTATGTAAGACACTTTTTAATTGAAAAACTAGCATAGCAAAAATGTGAGCTTTGAATAAAATATGGAGAATACTAATACTGGATGTAAAGTAACCCTTGGTTAGACGTTTAGTTGTGCTGCGGTGTGGATTGCAGGGGTAGTGTGTGCGTGTACCTTCGCTTGCCGTAGCGCTCGTTTATTTGCGACTTCCTAGCTCTTTTGTTATGCTCTGTCGCCTGTGTCTGCTTTGAAAAATTGTAATGTAGCGGCATTGTAGACACGAGTTGCCGCGATTGTGTGCGCCTCGCAAACGGTACGACCAACTAAGCACACTCGAATTTATACCCTCTCGTTGAATATCTATCACCGTTCAAATTCGAACATATAAAAGTGGCACCGCTACCATATCGTATTGGATAAGTCATCAGCGCTGTTAGAAATATCACTAGTAATAAGCTGTAGTTTTCTATCCAGACGGACATAACTTCTGACCAGCATGACAAAAATTAAAAAGTAATATTTACGTGTAAAGTTATATGCATGTTAATTGCGTTTTGATCTGCATTTCATAAAGTAAAGCTGTGGTGGCCGACAACAGTTTATAGCTGAATATTTTACACGTACCTACTCTGCATGTGATTTACGTGGACCGTATAGGTGGCACGTATGTGCGTGGTGGCGGTGCTGGCGCTAGCACAACACAAAGACGAGGGCGGGCGGAGTATAGCGACTGGAATACATTAGGTGTCGGCCTCCCACGGCCCATAATATATTTCACTAGCGGTCATTTTCGACAATTAACCACATAAAATAAGTGAAATTATGCATGCGGCCGACGACGGCGTATATCACGTCCAGTTACGGGGCACGGTACCTACCTACATTCATTATTCAAAGAAATGTTTCGCTCGACCAGACCGCGTCCGGAAGCGCCGGCTCTGTTCGTGTGATTGATGGAGACCACTTTATTTTTACTGTTCTTTTCTGCTAATGTAATGTTTATGCATTAACAATACGTGATATGGAGCTGTCTTTCATCTGCCGTTTGATTTTTAACAGTCAGCATTTCATGCGCATTGTTTATTTACTTCGACTTAATACGCGGTCAATGTCATTATTACTGTTACGTGACTCATTGACCGCCGACTCTGCAACATTCACATCACATGTTTCACCATAAATCATCGCTACGATGCGAACGAACGCGAAAGCCTAAACTCATTCCACAGGCTTTACTTTGGCCGGACCTCTCAAACGCTCGGATTCATTTTCTCTCGCAATTTCCTACAATTTCCGGGCAGCTTTTCGTACATTGATGAGCAACAAAATTATTTTCATGTAAATCTGAGTCGTGGACCGACACGCTACGTAGCTAATGTAGCTAATGCATACGCTTAGATACACCGTTATTTTATTTTTTATCTCAAAATTCACTACACGAGCAGGCTTAAACGTACTGGCCTTTGCTTTTTGAGGGTTTTGTCTTGAAATTATAGCCCTTGGGCTAACCCTTTGATATGAACTGTGGCTCGCTTTGCTTTAAGCCTTTAGCTGGTTTCCTAACCTATGTACCGTTAGTTTGGCAGTCAGTTTAGGATATCTATGTGAATGTGAAGAATATGCGATACCCGTTTCAAGTTCAAGCACGAGAGCAATGTCCTGACTGTTGCCGGCTGTGGTTACGCAAGCAGCGAGTTTGGCGCGCACGCCTCGCGGTCGTGGGCCGCGCCGGAGCCTCCCAATATTCTCTATGACTTGACAACTAACCGACTGGTTGCATGTCCACTCTTCTTGCGTATAACAAGTTGGATAATTCGCACATGTCAGATGCTTTTTTAACCTGGCAAGAGCCTTTATTAACTAATCAAAATACAAGCTAAACATTAGATACTCATAGACCGTTGAAGGTCTAAAGACAATCCAAACGCCAACGCCTTCTACCAGTTGGCAGCGTACCCATCATGCTTATGCGTTGAGCCAGCATTTTGGTCACGCGTCGCATTAACCAGGTATTTTGAAAGATTAAAAAAAAATTAGGTGAGTTACCGGCCTCAAGGGCCCAATGTCTTGACCCCAAATAGCTCAAATATATAACCACTACCGAGGTTAGTATATTTGCGTCGCTTGTGCTGCTCTGCCGAATTGGCCGCCGCACCAGCCCTACCTTGTGTCTCAAGAAGATGTAACCTAAAATATTTGAATATACGAAGCGTCATCGTGCAAGTAATATACTTGTTTCAAATAGAAACCAGCAATTAGATAACTACGATAATCTTTGGACACTGCTCAAAACGTTGAGTGTCTCGAATGGTGTCATACTTTCATTCCTGGCCGACATCACCTTGAGGTGTGTGTGAGTCAGCAGACGGCACGCTCGCAGCTCGCACACCGGTGTGACGATGGCAAATCGAGAATAGCATGCGGTCTATTTAGGACTCCTCTCTGTTTGTTTGCCAGCGAAATGTGTCATTGTTAACTAATTTAAGTAACAGCCACTGCCAGCGGTTGCGACATGCATATGAGTGGCACACCGTAAGACCGCTTTGATTCGAGCTAATCACTCCGCCCATTGATCACCTGTCGATCGTTTTATATGGTGTGAGGAGGAGCTCACATGTTTTCATAAACCGAACACGCGGTCACATTCCCGTGCCAACCTTGAACGTTACGAGCGCATTGATTCATGAGCCCTAGAAACGGTAAATTCATGTCTCCTCGTTTTATTGCACTCTCGCAAGCCCTTAACTTTTACGTTCAACGACTCATCTTCATTATATTTTTAGCGTTGTCTTACGATTATGTTGCATACATATGTACGCAGTCCATTTGTTGACTGGGATACCTATCATAAAACACCGTATGCGTCTGCTTCTGATTCACGTCCCTTTACTTTTCCTTATTCAAATAAGCAATTTGTATGCATAGAACGTCACTAACCGTAACGAACCCGATAATGGAACTCTTTAATTTTTTAGTGAGGTGGGTCACGTTAATAATTTATTAATTAATATGAGCACGGGCGGCGCTGTCATTCCGATAGCTGGCGACATTATCACTGGAGAGTTGCGTAAACATCAGAATGTAAAACACGATACCGTTTAGCCAGTTAATTAATTGCCGTGACCAGGAGTCGGAGCCGAGAGCCGAGGGCGGGCGGCTCGTCGCGAGCTCGTTATGGAAATAATGAGCGCGACTGCTGCGCCGCCGCCCGCCAGCCGATGCACAAGTTGCTCCGCTCGAGGTTTATTGTTATCCCTCGATTCTACATTTTTACGACTTTAATCAACTTTCTACGGAACGAGCCTCCATCCTTTTTTTTTTTTTTACAATGATTACTTTTGGTCAGATAAATCGCTATTTTGATTGACTCTCGTTAGTAGCTTAAACTGTGATCTTCATTCTTTCTCATGTATCTGTGTAGTATATATTGATTACTCGTTACATATTACTACATAGTATATATAGGGTTACTGGTAATCATTACAAAACACATATTTTCACACATTCTTTCATCTGTACATTTTCTGGTACAAAAAAATCATTCACTTCCGACAAAATGTATGAAACAGCAGATTTTTTTTCGCGATTTTTTATTTGAAGTTGTTTTTGGTTGTTTGTTTTGATGGACTGAGGCCCCCCTTAAGAGAATGCTAACTGATTACCAGTAACCCTGTATATTGATTACTAATTTTGTTTTATTTAATTTTTTGCTTCAAAAGACGACCATCAGCTTGTTTACAAATGTCTTATAGATAAATTTAAATGGATACGCACAGGTCACTACGACAGGTCATCACGAATAGAAATATAGTAATAACAATATCTAAGAATGAACACTGAGGACACAATAAATGCGTAATTAAAAGAAAATATAAAAAATTTAATTAGTAAAGAAGAATTCAATGCTCAACAACCGCCTGGCCAATGCAATGCTCGTACAGAATAAGTCTAAACCTATTCGCTTATCAGTGGAGTTAAAGGTAAAGGTAAGTAAAAGGCACAAGTAAGAATTTTGCCTATAATTCGTAATGATCATACAGTTCGTTATAAATACTTTTCTCAGTAATAAAGTCACGCGATGTGTACAGTTGGTTCTTATTATCTTCAACTTTGTCTCGACAAATGAGACGTGAAATGTTACTGGAAGAGAAGCCGTGACTTCGCATAGACAAGAGCTTATTAAGACGAGCTTATACTACCTGCAAGCTTGTAGATAGACCCGCGTTGCACCGCACACGACTAGATTGCAATTTGTCTCATACTCATATTGCCTTTAAATGTTGTCTTGAGCAAATGCCTCGTCTGCAAATTCAATTAAAACCTCGTAAAATATCTCGAGATAGGTTTGAGCGGTAGTTTGGTATAAAATAAAGCATTTCCGTTCGGTACGCGGCTTTATTGGGGTCGTGTGATTGAGGTAACCGTCGAGGAGACGTGTCACTTGATTTAATTAAGAGCCGCTTTACCGCCCGTTCCTCCGACCTAGCGCTTCATACAGCACCCTGGTTAATTTCGAACGGAGTCATTCCGTCGGAGATTTATTCCTATATTGAACGCGTCTTGCCGTGCCAATTTACCTTAGCTAATTTCTACTCCGAGATCGTGTGTAACACGTATGCTCTGTCGAATATCGACCTTATTCGCTGTTCGCTAAATTGCAAGATTGATGCAAGTTAGTACGTGGACTCGAAACTTCGTGGTGTGCAGCTCTCGTTCTTGGCAGTTTTCACATAAAGCGCCCCCTTGCCCGAACGCAAAATATATCATTCCAAGAAAAAAAGGGTGTAATGACGCGAGCAAGGTGAAATCTCTTAAATCCGCTCGCGATTGCATCGTTTGGACGAGATAGTTCTCATATTTCAGTGAGAAACCTCTGACTTAGAATTTAATAAATTGTCTCCATTTGTTATGGGTACGAAATTCTTAACGTTTTCTCTGTTTTTTATAGTTTTCACACATTCTGCAAATACTTAATAAATCTTGGCTTAAATTGTCTTTCAACAGTAAAAAATTGTCTTAGGAAACTACACTTACACACAAATTTAAAATGATAATTTAAAATATTTGGTGTTGGAGTATCATGACAATGAATAATATTTCGGCGTAAAAGTAAACGTCTTCTGGCGACTTTCTCTTTGGTGCTGTATAGTCATAAATACGTATCTTAAAAGTTATAATTACATTTACGTATTTAAAAAGCGTAAAAATAAACCTTAAGTAAAAAGTTGTGTTTCGCCATACTGAGCACAATTTCACCAGAAATTTATTTTGCGGAAAATATCTAACTGTAATAATTAGCCTGAGATTTTTGCAAATTTTCGATGTTCGCTCCTAATGCGCTACTCGTGTTCGCCGTCATCACGCGTCGCGGAAGAAGTTCGTTATTAATTCATCCTCACTCCACTCTTAGACTCTTTCTGTTTTTTTTCCATATTAATATAACTTGATCGTTGTTAGATTTTTCTCCGCAAATGCTTTTATAATCGATGCAGGAGTTGCTAGCCGGTGTTTTCACGGCACAAACGACTATAATCAGGCAGAGCTTAAAAAATATATGTCATGTAATGTATTCTGCATTGTACACAATACTAATACATTACAAAAATACAGTTATTCTTATGCTCCACTAAATGTTCTTTAGACCCATTATTGATGTGGCAAAGATAGCAATGAGTATTAAATAAAATAAACTATGACATAATCTCACCAAGCAATACACAAATTCATAAAGGTCAAGGTTGGGCGCAGCTGCATGTGCATCGGAAGATATGCCCAACCTTCTGATGATTTCATTCCTCGTAACTATAAAATAATATAAGATATTTAAATTTAAGAACCATTCCTCTAACTTGGTTTCACAATACACGCACATTTTTTTACGAAATTCAGCTAATTTTATTCTTTAATATCATGTGTCGTGACTGTCACGAAGCTTTTTCACTTATTGGAATCCTCTGTAGACAAATTTAGATGCTCTCTTACCTGACAGTGATAATAATTATGATCTGTACATGCACAACTACAGTTCAAAACAGCATTTAGGAAAGTGGGCTATTGTAATAGCTTCCAGTGCGCAAATCGCGACATTTAAAATGTGTCCTTGGTGATTATGACGCCACAATCGGCAATCACATAGTGGCTAAAAAGCGTCCACGCGATGTTGATTGTGACATTGTCTGGTCGCGGGCGCGAGCGGCGGGCGCCCGTTGCGCTGCATCACCCTCGCCACCCGTATTTGTGATGCAAATTGTTGCGCCCGCTTCTGTGCTTCGCGCCTTACCTGCCGCAACCACTGTAATTATTGTGAAAAATATTCATCTGTCTGCTTTAAGACTGGTATCTACATAATGCGGCTATCCTCTACATTCTAAATAATAATCTAGCCCACTTGTCTATCTCGGCTGTCGAGCCCCTCGAGTCTCCGATTCTTTCCTCGTGTAAAACGATATCCGCTACCGGTTGCCGAGACGCTAGCTGTAATCGCGGGAATTCAATAGCTAACTGAACCGATTGCAAGAAGTTCGTGTGAAGTTTCGTGAGAACCCTGAGCAACTCGGCTGTAGACTTAACGTTATCATGTTTCAAAAGATTTCGCAAAACAAATAAATAAGAACGAAGGCAAGAAGCGTGCGGTGAAACCGAGTCAAAGCGTGGGTATTAGAAACGCTCCGGTTACCACGCTCTGAGCCGCGGTACCGCCTCTGGAAACGACGTACTAACCACTGCTAGGGTACTTCGTCCAACACATGTCATGACACTTCGTTTCATTCGAGCTTTCTATCTCTTCGAAGCGCTGTTTTCTATTGTCAAATTCTAGTTTTACTAAAACTATACATGGGCTATTTGGGACCAATAATTGATAACGTAAACAAAAGTTCGCGAGTTTACCTAATGTAGGTGTAGGCAATGAAAGGAGATGATGTGGCAAAAGTACGGCGGACGCGGCTGCGGTGCCGCTGCTGCCGGCTTGACCGCGTTCCACTAACGGTATCCACTCCGAAGTGTTTCTCCGGCGCATGGCACACTTAGTGCGTACATTCACCTCGCCACCTCATCTACTTCTCCGTTTTCCAATGCCAAATTAGGAAGTTCGTCCTACCTCGGTGACGTTTCGCTTCATAAGACTATATCTAGAAATAGTATGGTAAAGCTTTTCAATAGTGACCATACATTTACTCGAATTAATAAAATGATTTGATGAACAAAAAAAAAAAACAAGTTCCATTTCTAGCCACTGTATATACATTTGCGAATTATTAATTAATACATACTTCAGAAATCTATTTCTGTGACCTAATAACGATACAATTATACAACCGAAAAATCAATTCAAAAATTTCAATGCTGGATAGATGTCCGACTATCAAAACAGAAAACATGCATTACAGAAGCACTAAAATTCGTAGAGTGTGTATAAATGAAACGTTTTGAAAAAAAATCACATTTAAAATTTTAGTTTACCTAGCAAGGTGAATAAAATTCGTATAAAAAGGTATTATGTTATTCAAAATTCTGTTTTGGGTAGTCGAATGTAGAATGGCACTTGATATTCGTTGCAGAGCTTTACGCTAGAGAAACTAATGAATTCGGATCAAAATACCGTTAGAGGTTGACGAACCGTTCGCGGTTGTTAAGTAAATGCTGGCTGTTTTTGCATAAAACCATCGTTACTAATTATTTTTTATTGTTTCTCGTTACCGTAAAGTTTGGCCGAATGCACACTTTCAAATAGCATTAAAAAGATGTTGAAAAATAATATTGCCTCGCTTTTTTCACTCACCCACTTTAGCGGTTGAGCCTTTTATTTTAACACAAAAAATAAACGTGTCTCATTTAATTCTAGGTTTAACGATCTAGCCATGTGACTGGAACTAACTTTTGTGAATACAGATTTGCATTGTCAAAGATTTGAATCCATCAAAACATAGTTCTCAGTTCAACATGTGATTCACCCGTTTACTCTTACGATTAATTAGCCTCATTTATTCCGTAAGTGGTCTCAAGACGAGACTATTAACTAGTAAATCAATCGCAAATTTATACTAATGATATAGATACTGTTGTTTTATTCGAACGCCGCCGTAACATTACTCTGTGAAAATTTCAACTGGCTATCTATTATGGGTCGAAAGACACAGCCGTTAAAGTGTAAGACAGATAGACAGACAGACAGACATACAGCGAAGGCTTAATCATAGTGTCCCGTTTTCACCCTTTGGGTACGGAACCCTAAGAAGGTATCATCATCATCATTTCAGCCGTAGGACGTCCACTGCTGGACATAGGCCTCCCCCATCGATCTCCAAAAGGGCCGGTTGGAAGCGGCCTGCATCCAGCGTTTCCCTGCGGTCTCTTTTAGGTCGTCTGTCCATCTTGTGGGTGGACGTCCTACGCTGCGCTTACCAGTCCGTGGTCTCAATTCCAGAACCTTTCGGCCCCATCGGCCATCTGTTCTGCGTGATATGTGCCCTGCCCACTGCCATTTCAACTTACTAATCCGGTGGGCTATGTCGGTGACTTTCGTTCGTCTACGGATCTCCTCATTTCGGATACGATCATAAAAAGGTATAAAAAATACTAAAATTATCTCACAATCATCTGACAAAACAATGAAGATTAGTTGATAACTTATACATAAAACCTACTCAAAGTTACTCGTTGAAGATAACGCTAGTCCTGTTATTGTAATAACTTGTGTACATAAACTAATCCTTGAACAATAGCGGTTTTTTTTTTGCTTAATTACGTACGACGTAGATTCTTATTACAAGTACACAAAATATTATGAGACAAGAATTAAGGAAGCTATTTCGCTATCCCTCTACCACGTCAAGCGGTGTAATTGCATTGTCTTTGCTTTTCTTCTTCCGTTTATTTTCTGAAAACGAAGTTGTGATTTTAATATCGTGGCTAAATCGTGTTATTTAAAATCTTTATTGACTGAAACCCACCTTGAATTAAGTATTTACTCCATATTACAAAACTATTAAGGGCTTAACTCAACGCTTAAAGGTTACAAATATTCTTAAAACTGAGGAGCTAAGGAACAAAAGCCGATAAATCCACTTTATGTCCGAAAAAAAAACTGTAGTCATAGTACTCATACATACATACCATACATCACTCATATTGCTGCAAATCTCGTTAAAAATGCACTACACGAGGCTCTAAAGATGGGCAGCCGGACCTAAACCCGACAAATACACAATATTTTTTATTGATTACATAAATCATTCTTTTGTTTTCTGTAAAAATTACGGTGAAACAAAAAAAAAACATTGTAAACATTGTAACATTGATAACCTCCTTCTTTTTGAAGTCGGTAAAAAAATCGGCTTTTGTTCTGGAACTCCTCTAACTAGCATGCACTTCAGCTGTTTACATTTGCTACCAATAAGCATGCTTTTTACAAAGCCGGGCGACCAAGCTAGCAACAATACGAATCTAATTGAGTACCTTCCTCCTTATTTGAAGTCATTTGATCCGAACCTATCTGGCAAGCCGGAGCCGCTGAGCTTGCGCCAAAACGTTGGTTCGCTCAGCTTGTTCTAAAGATATTATAACGAGGAATACTCTGATGAACTTTTTGACCTTATCCTTCCATCCCGGTTTTACCACCGAACCAGCTGCCATCGCCAGAAATGCCATCCGCACATTGTAGATACGTGGAAATCTCGCACTGTTCTATTTAATCGATTGTTTCTGTCACGTACCTGTAAGTTGTGGAATGGCTTCGGTTTTTCTCCGAAGTATAATTTGGACTGCTTCATACGAAGGGTGAATAGAGTCCTCAAAGGTATGCAACGCACTGACAATGCCCCGGGTGGGTATAGGTGTCTATAGGCAGCGGTTACCACTTACCATCAGGTGGCCCGTATCTTCTTTGCCACTTAAACTATAAAAATTAAAATAAAAGTCAGTTATTGTAATGAGTATAATTGTTGTTCAGACGCGCTCATAGCTCGAAATCCAAACTGCAGTTGATATTAGGGCTTTAAAAAAAGTACTACAAATGTCTCTTTACTTATGTGAAATTAGTAAGATTAAAAAAAAGTATACTTTTCAAGATTCCCGGGTTAATAAACTGTAAAAATTAAGCGTTGAGTAGCCACCTTAACGAACTAAAATAAAACATCCATCTATGCCAATATTGAAATAATAGAATACTAATAGATAAACTTACATATTACTTCGAAATTCTTATTAATTGGTGTTCATTAAAATGATACAATACAACATGTGTATCAATACAATTTGTGAATATGTAGTTAATGTGTATCTATTATTTCATGTTACCGTATACGTATACCTATGAATATAAATGTTATCTATACTTATAATAAAACTGTAACAGGTCCAATTCTGTACATTGAAGATATCTTGTTTTTTTGGACGGCACTCTGTAATCGATACTGAAGTCAAAACTGTTTTTTTTTTTCGTTTTTATTATTATTATTGTTTTTATTTCGGAAAACATCCATATACACCATATTACATATTACACAAAATTGAAACAGAAAAATAAAAATGTCGAAATAATAAGTACAAACATAAAAACAAAACACAAATTAAAATTACAATTACAAATTACAATTAAATTACAATTAAATTACAATTAAATTACAATTAAAATTATTTTACAATCAATCAATCAATTAATTTAATAATATAATTAAAGCTTCTCGCCCATTAAGATATACATCCACTTGTTTTGGATGGGGCAATCCATCCGGCCAACAACCATTTGGAGGATGCCGTTGCGACTGCCTCGCGCTCGCTGTCGTAGGGATGCTACTTTTTTGCGAATGATCGCATGGAAGTCGTCAGTGCGTGCCCCAGCGAACATCTCAGATGCACTGCAGTAGCGAGGCAATCGCATCAGCATCCTAAAAATGTCATTGTATTGAACCCGTAGAGCGCTGGCAGCTCGGCGAGTGTGGTTTTTGTCTGTCTGTCTGTCTGTATCTGGGCCGCGCATCACGCCGAAACTACTAAACTTAAGTTACTTACTTACTAACTAAGTTCTTACTACGAGGTAGTTTATAGGATACTTTTTATCCCGAAATTTTGCATGGTTCCCTTGGGAGAGGGGATGAAAGTCAAAATGTGTACTTAGTTGTAAATCATTACCGCGTAGTCCGATTTCATTAATTCTTTTTTGTTATAAAGGAGGTACATTATAAAACGTCTCGTAAAAATTTCAAGGTCATCGATTTCGTAGTTCAAAAATTACAGACATAACCGTCAGGTCCAAAAAACTTGACCTCGGGAATGTACAGAGGAACCTTTGAACGTACGGCTCATCTTAAGCTGGAGGTAGCTTTGTAGCGCACTTTGTAGTGTACGTTGAGTAGGTACTTAATAAATCTTATTAAACAAATAAATGCCAAAAAGGGTCCGCAAATCACGTGATGCAAATTAATGGGGGTTACTATATTTTGTAGAAGGTTCTTATGGAAAGAGAAATTAAGAAAATTGGAAAATTTCAGAAAACTTAACAACGATTTTAACTTCGCGCGTTTTTATTTCTAAGACATGACAACGTCTGTCGGGTCAGCTAGTAGGCAATAAAAAAAAAAAAACTGCCAGCAGGAGTCGAGCCGCGGCCATCTCGACTTATGTCCTGAGCGCTCTGACCGCTAAGCGGGTCATCCTAACATTAAAACAATAAACATTAACGGCCTTACTTATAAACGCTACTTAAAAGTTAAGCAATGCTTAAAATTGCTGTCAACTTATTTTTGACGGAAATTGTCACAGGTGAAAACAAGACAGAGCAATTTTAAGCTTTGCTTAACTTAAGTAACGTTTATAAGTAAGGCCGTTAAATAGTAAATCCCTAAAGTGTGAAACAACACTTCAAATATAAAAAATACTTTTTACCGTCGTCACTCGAGAAGGGGCGTTTGATTCATCAATATCAGTAAATAAAGCTCTTTTAGGTAGTCACTGAGTGAATAAAAACAGTGTGAATTCTGAAAAAGCACGTAATATACGAATTTTGTACAAAAATAAACAAAACGTTCTGAACGTAGTACCTATAATGGCTGACTGATTGTGTCATGTAATTGGAAATATAAATATTATTTCATTGTTCATTTTCTTGCAGTCAATGGTACCATAACTAGTGAAAAAAAAATGGTTCATTGTATACTTCGCTTCGCTCAGGATCCTTCTCTAGAACAGTCCAACAGTCCCTCGAATTAAATTCCCATTTTTCACTTGTTCTATAATCTACTATTTTATACCTATGATTGTAAATTCAAGCTTCGAAAGAGTACCTCATTACTTTTGCTGTTTAAATGAGCCATACACAGGTAGCAGCTAACTGGTACATATCTACGTCCGTCTAAGCAAATAGCTTGTAAAAGCGCCGGAGGTCGTTGCGTTAAGGGTCCAGTTAGCGGGAAATTGGAGTGAAGGTACGACCCAGGTCCTAACGCGGCACTTCATTACTTGCCGTCGTTACCCACGCTTCTAGCGGTCCGGCCGGCGCGGGCGATCGTGCCGTCACTTTCTACCAAATTACGAGTATCTACATAAGAACTGCTGGTTGAACATTTGAACGATCCAGCACAGGACGAAAAACAATTCACAATGCGTGTAACACACTTTTATAACGCCCATATTTCACCTCCACAAATTGCCCGAAATTAAAGCGTAAGGTGAATTATCGGTTTTACGAATATTATTCCTCTACCGGTTTAAAGCAACGTTTTTTTTCTTTGCGTGCGTATGATTGTACTGTTTGTGGTAATATATTCACATTTTCACCATCTTTGCCTGCTTATTTTTCGCTTCTTACACCCTTGTTTATTAGTGCCTACCTACATTGTGAATTATGACAAAGTTAATTTCGTTTTTATCCACTTTTACTATATAAATACGAAACGAACACATCTGTAAACACCTAAGGTGCTCATGGAGGATAAGAAAACGACATCCGCTGTATCCGTCGTGTGCAGCATGCAACCTACACGATACGAATAAAATGTACCTACTGCTAGTTTGGCAAATCGCTCCTATCGTGTGTCATTTACTAACGAAATGTCTTTGGATGCTCTCCAACAAATTGCATTCATAAATTACCTGTGGTAACTTTAATTATTAACAAGCAAATGTGTTATATTAACACTCGTATGTTTCAGCCATGATTTATGGTTTGATAACGACATCATCTTATAAATTACTAGCTGATACCCGCTACTTCGTACGCGTAGAGCTCGGCCTTTGGCTTCGCTACTATGAGAACCTAATCACCTAGCGGTATGAAATATACTTTACGAACTATTGTCATACCTACCAAATATACATTAAAAAAATCATAAACGTCGTTCAAGCCGTTTCGGAAGAATGTGTTCACAAAGTCCACAAACACCGTGACACGAGTTTTTTATATATTAGATGATTTCTGTAGTATAAATAAATAATAAATAAATATTCGGGACTTTTTTGCACACACTGTCATCTGACCCCAAACTAAGGAAAGCTTGTACTATGGCTGCCAGAGACTGATATACATACATATATATTTTTAATAACATACTTAAATAGATATTAAAACCCAGATATAGAACAAACACAAATGTTCATCACATGAATGTTTGTCCTAGGTGGGAATCGAACCCACGCCCCCAAGCGCAGAAGGCAGGTTCACTACCGACTGGGCCAACGGGGCAGCTAAGTATGAAATTGTAGAGGAGCGCAGTAGGCATGACGAATTGTGTCCTAATGTTTCATTATATTACAAATAAGAGGCTGGGCAAAGGCTATAACTAAATACATTACACTTACTGAAAACTAAATTAAATTGACTAATAAATCTTTGAGATAAGTGGGGATAGAGAGCGGATGCTCTTTCTTACAAAGCGTGTTAGTAGCATTTGTATGGCGCGCGCACGGCTTGACGTCATCAAGTGCTATAGGTACTCTCTGTCTAGCATGAAATTAAAATACTTATGACTTATTTATTTTCGAACAAATTTTTGTTTTGTTTTCGTTGTTGAGCTATATCAGCTTTTTATGAAATATTAAATAAAAATTTGGACACAAGCCTATTCTATAACATCTTGATGTTGACGCAGTGGTTGGCAACTAGACTGTTAACGTTGACGTGGGGTAGTACACTAACGCATACATATGATAGCGTAATCAAAGCATGTAGTGTGTCAAGCGGTACCTTCGGCTACTTGGCCGACTTACCTTTCACCAATCGCATTTTGGTCGATGATTTAGAACCATTACCATTCAGATCATCTTCTAAACATTACTTACTCGAAATTAGGATGCCACCGGGATTGCAAAACTTGTTGTCCCTTGTGTGCAACATCTGTTTCTCAATCTTTTCTATGTATTGAATTTAACAATGCGTTAAATTCTCATTTTAAAAAAGTAATATTACTGAGCGGCAGTGGTTACAAATAAGACAAGTTATTTCATCGTTATAACGTGTGCTGTAAAACGGGATGAATGAAGTCGAAACTTATAATGCTTGTTTATTCGAACAATTTCCAAATCTACGAGCACGACCTAATAACAAGAATATTGAATGATTTATTTTTAATATCGTAGGTCTGGAATTTTTTCAATAAAACCCAGTTTATCACATTTAAATTCAATATTATCATTTTAAAAAATTGTCAACTAGTATTTAAATATTTACTCTACTTATATACTCGTTTTTATAGACACTCGGTTTGTTATTCGTACGTGGAAAAAGTTGTTGTTTTTTTTAAATCGACATTTGATTTATAAGTTGTTAACTAGCTCTGTATTTTTGTTATTTTGATTTCCGAGAACCGATTTATGTAAAGATGGTCATTTACATTTGCAATCTGGTGTTGTTTTGCTGAGCTTTGTCCGGGTACGTGTCCGGCAAAAGAAAGCGGACCTTTTAACGGTTAAAGAGTTATCCCTTAAGGCTCTTCTGCAGTTATGACTTGACATTATTCCGTCACAGAGTATGATGTTTATCTCGTATATTTGTGCGTACATAGATAGAATAACACTGGAAAACTAGTACATTTGCACTAAAAGCTATAAGAACAAATGGCTGGGGCGCTTGTTTGTGGATTGAACTTTTTATAGCTTGCTTTGTGCTCTTCCCGTCTAAAAACTACACATTTTTGAGCTTTCGGATATATACAGCCTGTTCCAAATTAGGCTAAAGATATTTTATGAACTATTCCATCATTTATTATCAAAACGATGTATAGTATGCGTTCATGTAACCATCAACTAATTGACTGCGCTAGGCCTTAAAATGAATGTTTGATGAATTATTTAACCTTAAAATATCGCTAGCTGACCTGGGACATACTGTGTAGATAAGCTACGGGGTTAGTTGCGAGGGTGCGTGCGATAGCTAGGTGCGGCTGAGCCGTCCTCGATGCGGCGGTGATGGTGTTTTTACGATATGGGTGCGGAGCGGGTGCGCCGCTCATTTTGATAAAAGCTTCGTCGGTCGCTCCCGTTCCCCGCCTTTCGTTGCTGCGACGGCCGTCACCGCCTCGACCAATAAATAAATACCATCTACGTACTCTACGTTTCAAATCTATATTATTATATATAAAACAAAGTCGGGTTAGTTACACCATTCATTTATTACTCAAGAACTGCTGGATCGATTTTCATGATGATTTGTTAGATTTCTCTTCGCCCCAATAATAGCAGAATAAGACGTATTAAAAAAAACATACAGTCGAATTGATAACCTCCTCCTTTTTGAAGTCGGTGAAAAATACCGGAAATATTCACGGAGAAAAAATTATGTAGAAAATTCATTTTCCCATACATTTTGAATGGAACGGCAAGAATTGAAGTCTATACAATACCTTTGATAAAATATTGACATAATTACCTACATCATAGAAAAGAATAAATGTCATCTAAGTCAAAGGAAGTTGCTGTCGCTTCAAGGAGGTGTATAACGCGGGTGAAACCGCGGAGTGCAGCTAGTAAGTATATAGATTTAATACATGTCATAATGGAAAGAGAATAACAACTCATGCCCATGAACATGATCTTGTTTCTTACATTCCAGTTTCGATTGAGGCGATCATTTTGAGATTTAATTTCTCGTAATATAATTAATATTGTGACTGTCATACATTGTACATTTTTTTTTTACTTTGGTTTCTGCTAGACTTCAAAATTCAAGGTAGGCCATTGACCGGCGCGTTAATATACAGACGCAAACATTTCTCTTGAAATTAACTATATGCAATACCCCGATAGGTTATTTAGATTTCAACCTTGGAAATAAAAACGAAACAAGATTTTTAGAATTTTCCTTACATTAGATTTTTAGTTGCCACACAAGTTTCTAATAGGTACTATGTTTGATTGTACCTATAGATTGTTTCGTATTGAAACTACTCAAAATGTACATCTGACCTTTGTGCGCAGACCTTGGGAGTGTCACGAGCAGGTTCGATACGCCGATAAAATGTTACGTACCTAAGAGAACAAGCAGTGGGTTCAACATTTAAAAAAGAAGTGATCATCTATTGGCTTTCAGGATGAAATAAAAAAAGTCACTCGCTTACAAATAACCTATTGGTGCGACGCTCAGAAAAAAATTATGGAAGTGGAAGTTATACCTACAGTTTTCCATATTTAAACCATATTTAACAAACCGAGGAAGCCCAAACTCTAGAATTCATTTTACTTGACGTGAGTGACGGGATGGTCTGACGATAGAACCAGAAGGTCATCATCATCAGCCGGAAGACGTCCACTGCTGAACATAGGCCTCCCCATTTAACCTCCACACTGAACGACAGCCTGCCTTTTGCATCCACTGGATGCCCGCGACTTTCACAATGTCATCGGTCCATCTAGTGGGAGGCCTCCCTACGCTGCGTCTATCGTCTATCAACCAGAAGGTGGATAGTGGAATTTAATTTTTGGTATGCGACTCGTTAAAACAATCCAAATGAAACCAATCCTCTAGGCATCTAGGGCTTTACAGATCAGTTAAATTGGTACCACCTTATTGTCTTGTCTTCCAGATTAGAAAACATTTCAAAACGATACGACAATTAGAACTCCAACTAGACAAAATTAACTTCCAAGTTTTGTTTACATAGTTTGTTAAAAGTGAACCTAAATAATACAAGCGTGTTCAAATAATGCTAAATGCATCGAGATACAATTCCTATAGCGTCACAATATCTCAGTGAAAACAGTTAAAAAACGTCTGACCGTCATTGTACATACATTGTATCAATATTATGTAGTTCACACTACTCTAATTTAGACGTTACGTCGCTTGCATAGTGTTCAACGTTAGTTGTCCGCTATGTCATAGTAGCTCAGGCATCGCGCGGCGTTGTAGTCGGATGGCGGTTACCTTTTAACTAACCAAAAAGTCTGTGCAATTCGTTGCGTGCGCCGAGTTTTGGTTCGTTTTTTAAGGCTTTTTTGATCTCGATGGCTAAATGTTGACATGTGTTGTGTTGTGCTAGAGTTCGCACGATGACGCCAACGATCTACGGCGTTAGTACCGTAGCCGCAGAGTAACCTAGCGGTACTGCTAGACTGCGGGCGAAAATGTGACGCTGCCATCCGGTACACTAGACACGAGCATCACTTTTTTTTACTTGGGCAGGTTCATCGACTTGTTTGTTTATTCAGGCTAACATTAATCGAATCTTCACCATCCGTTTCTTTAACAGTTATGCATAAACCGACTAAAAGTGTACTCGATGATACAATATTTTATTTGTTTTAGCCCTGGTCATTCTGCCATGTTTTTCTAGGCCTTCCAAGAGGTCGTATAGCATGCGGTAAAATTCCCCATGCACTAAACGTATTTTTTTAACGTAGTTTTGTATTAATTCTACTGTAAAAACGATGATAATACGTACCAGCGTCAAACTTGGCATGATTATAGTACACACTCTAAAATATAACAACAAATAATGAATACGCGAGTCGGTGACAAATTTATTTTAATTACTTATATTATAGTCGAGCGCCTGTAACTAAATAATTAACTGTGGTTGCGTAGCAATTGCTTTGACTATTTTGGAAAGCGTTATAATAACTGGTAATTCGGTTACTTGGACGACCTTATTGTATTTTGTTGTGGTACGGAACCCTCAGTGCGCGAGCTCGACTCTCACTTGGCCGTTTTATTTAAAACTGGTGAGAGAAAAAATTGCTCTGTGATAATTTAAAAAGTAATTGCAGTCTGTGTGCACTATATTTTGTCAGGTTTATTAAATATTGTATGAATAATTTAAAAACCTAACACGTACTCGTTAATATAAAGAAACGGTATACGTAACATCAAAATAATCTTGGATTTCCTTTTCAAAGACACCTTACTCATAACTAAATAAAAACGGTTCAAGAATTCTTATGATGATTTTGAATATCCTTTTTAAAGAATCGACTTTGCCTACCCCAGTAGGCAAACCTTTATTGATCCCCAATTTTTTATGTACCCGAAATTATTTAGTTTTTTTTTTATTGTTCCCTAGTAACGGGTATGATAATCATTACGTGTACCAAATTTTTGCATTATAGGCTTTTTATAGTGTCGGAATAAAATAACCGTGGCCTACAGACGGACACGGCGAAACTAAGGATTCCTTAGTTAACTACGGAATCCTAGAAACAGAATTTAGTTGAAGGTGACGACGACGCAACACTATAATATGGCGCCCATTATATTATTTGAGAAAACTATGGCTTCTGCCTCTCGTTATGATTTAGTTTTAATATTTGAAGTTACATCAATAGAAAAGTTGTTGAATTTCGGGTAGGGCGTGGGCGGCTGGGCGTGTCCGCGCTCCGCCCAGCCAAGAGGACACGCCTACGCCCTTTGCCACCTTTTCCCTCAAAATCTCAGTACCTTCCAGACGCCCAATTTATTTTATAATAAAACTAAGTAATTAGATTAGATTTCTGTAACTTCATAAGAGAACGGCCGGGCCCTTATGATCATAATTATGAAGTTACCCTGCATCATGGGAATAATAATAAGTATTTATTAGTCAAATATTGTAGCTATTAATTAAACGGTCTGAAACTGAATTTTGTAGCTGGTTTTTGGTTGCTTTAGTATATATGTATTCAATTATTATTAGTACTTATGATACGGTCTTTCTCATGGGACAATGCAATTAATTCACATAGAAGTTACATTAAAATTGCCTGATTGATGGGGTAAGTGCAATGGGTATACTAGAATAACAAGTACTAGAAATACATTTCGCTCACGTTTGATTCATCTGTGTTTCACTGTTTATTGTGAAGCTGATAAAAATAGAATGCTACTGAAAATTGATTACATTTAACGGCTGATAGGGGAAGAGATGAGCATCGCAGGGGCCGCAGCCCGCGGGGCAAATAAACTCGTTAGAGCGAGATACGCGGCCGCGGCGGGCGCTCGCCGCGCCGCGGCGTGCCACTGGGCACGCCACGCCAGCCTCCGCCGGTATCCACCTAATCTCGTTGCGACTCCGGCCCCGTCGTATCCGATTTTCCCCAAATTACCCATTGTTTGATACCGTCGAGAACAATCTAATTCTGTCTAAAACGTTTTCTCACAATTCTATCGGACGGACTCAGTACAAACAATATTAGAAGCATAGACATTAAAGTTGCAGGTGACGCTCAGGACGGAGCACGTAGCGCCACGTAGCCCGCCCGCTAAAAGCTTCTTGTTGACGTAGCGTTCGATTCGAGAGGCGTAGAGCTACCGTTCTTGTCCTTGTAATTGATTGCTTTGTCGCGTAATTTGTTTGCCGACGCCTCGCTGCGCAGCGCGGCGTCCTCGCGGGAGCACAGAACCGTTCGTCCTCTCGTCATGTCCTCGTAAATAAATAAACACCTTCCTCCGTCCGTCCTCCGAATACTCGTGCCCTCGTGCCGCCCCGTGACTCAGCATCTACGTCTTTGTTAACGTTGATGAATCACGTTGCAGTAACGGTAGCCGCTGTGTTTGTATTAAGGTCAGGTGAATTCTTAATCGTCCTATGAGAAAATCCGCATGATATGGGGTTTTTTAAATGATGAGTTCTTCTTACCGACCCACCTTGGTTTTGATACCTTGTATATTTACCTTGAAACTGTTAAAGATACGAAAACTGGACTAGGATAAAAGATAAAGTATGTAATTGGTCATTGTAAAATACGGCAAAACTGACTACAAGTTATTTAAAACAGATAAATAGAAAAGCGGGAATGAGCAAACAAAAAATTAACAGGACACTAGCGCTTAACCACGGCTTTGTTGGAATCAAATAGCGTAAAGCAGGGTCGGGGAGTAGAGTAGGTAGAGAGTCAGAGCGGCACGCTTGAGCTCGTTCCGTCTCTAATAACTCCGTAATTGGTATCGAAGCTCGCCGCAGCCGGATTACTGAACGTCTAATTGAATGCGAGACGCGCCACCTTCCCGAGACACGGTTCGTTTTGTTGCGGTCAAGTCGGTCTGTTTTGCGCACGTGCACCGCACTCGCACGCCGCTCAATTACACCGGCTCCATGAATTAAATTGTTCTGGAAGCCGTGTCAGGAGATCAAACGCGACACCCCACCATCTCTAATAAATGAGACTTTGCAAGTCGCCCTTTACTAACGCCCCGCAAACTTTACGATGTTAGATAATAATCATTCCGTGTCAATTAGCTAATGAAAAATAAAATAGGCGCTCCGAATGTAAAACCCCTATAATTAAAATTACGGCGATGACTTCTCTACAGCATCTGTTTTAAGTCTCTAATCATTTTATGTCGAGGTGCTCGATTCGACTTAGTATCTTAGTAGACTTATTCGTTAGTATCGTAAAAAAGGATAACCGCGGCCATTTCATGTACGACGTGAAGTATGTTTCATTGATCCCTAAATCAATTTTGTCTTACTTTTGCTGGTTCGTCTTTGTAGGAAGCAAATAACTTCCAATTATAGTGTAATTTATAACAGTAATTTATTCCATATTTAAATAAAAATCTTTGCACTATAATGTAAATTATGCATATTCATGTAACTTAAGCCCGTTGCAGACCATGCGAAGTAGCTTGCAAGTACAAGTAGCAAGTACAACAGGCTTTAGAAGAAAAGAAAGAATAAACATGTGGAAATTAGTCAGAGCATAAAGTACAAAATTTATGTCAAAATACGTACAAAAACACCGGTGCAAACACAGCAAATGCGTCACCAATGAACAGGTGCAGCGTAGGTATATCTGGAACAGTGGATAGATGGGTGATTCAGTAGAGTAGTGTTACGGCAGAGACAGACGCAGCGGCGTGTGTTCAGCTGCGGCGCGCTGGACCGCCGCCAACCGCTGCCTCTACAGGTAGAGCAGCTCGTGCCCGTACTCCACTGACATCACACGCACCAAATGATTCACCTCATTCAAAATACATACTCGCGATCCTCCAACACTGAAATATTTTATCTGTGTTACGCAACGGTCCGTTGTTTACGTGTAGGTGGACGTTTCTACTTCCCGATGTGCCGTGTGCTTTTCACAGAAATGCGAAGGAAACATATTTATACGAACGTATATTTGCGGGTTAGCTCCGATATAGATACGACCGCAGCGCCACATGCACAGGACAATGCGAAGCTTGTTATTGAATTTTTAAACGATTGCGTTAATTATCTCGTTGCAGGAGAGTATAAGACCTCGACCGCCGCGCCGCCGCGCGTTTGCAATGAACAATACGTTCGCTATTAAACTCGCTTATAACCGGCTGTCCAAATCGGCAGCAGATAATAATTACCGTACATATTAAATCTACTGGCTTCCTGTTTACAAAAAATACATCGTCGTAATTATTTGTATGCCACTTGCAGTTCAATATGAGTATGTAAAGATTAGAAACGTTACCATACGTTACTTTTAGAGCTATGTAGGCCGAGCGGTACTGCGCCAACTGCGCGTACAATCTGACGGCACCCGGTTCTATCCTCAGTCCTGCAACAATGACTTATTTAGTAGTTAATTAAATTGTGCAGTTTCGATGCGATCGCTCAACAACGATGAAGCAATACATCGTGAGAAAACCGGTATGCCCAAGAACCTCAAAAAGTTCAAAGACATGTGACATTCACCAACATGCACTGGGCCAGCGTGGTGGAAGAAGGCCTGTGTCCCAGCAGTTGGTACATGATAAGCTGATAATGTTACTTTGAACCGTATTTAAAAGGGGCAACGAGATTAGTGTGTGATAAGTTGTGTTTTATTGTTGCAGCAATTGTTCCGGTCGCAGGCGGCGGCGGCGGCGGGTGGACAGGCGGCGGCCGCGCAGCTGCAGCTGCTGCAGCAACAGCAGCAGCAGCAGTTCCAGCTGCAGCAGCAGCTGGCCGCGCAGCAGGCGTTCACCTCGGGGCCGTACGTGATCAATGCGGGCCAGGAGGGCGCGCCCTACGTGAGCGCACTGATCGCAGGCGTGCCGCCCTACTATGGCGTGGCGGCGCCGTGGGGCGTGTACCCCGGGCTGGTGGCGCAGCCGGCACAGCAGCAGGCGCAGCAGCCCCGCCGGCCGCTCACACCGCAGCAGGGCGAGCAGCAGGTGAACGGGCAGGGGCAGTATGTGATCCCGTACTACGACCCCGGCTCGCTGGTGATGGGCGGCCGCAATGGCACGCCGCTGCGGCTCGTGTCGCCGGGCGGCGTGCTGGCGCCGCGCTCGTACCAGCCGGCCGCGCCCGCCGCGCAGCACCAGCCTGCCGCCACGCCGCAGCCGCACCAGCAGCAGCCTCACCAGCCAGGTAAACTGACCGCCCCACACACACACACACACTTCCACGACCCAGAGCCAGACCCGACGCGAGTTACATTCACTCACTTTTGCAGATGTTATCTTCGCATAGTTCTCTCACAACAGCCTTGAACACTGTTTTAATGGCGAAATCTGCTTGATTGTTAATAAGTTATAAAATTGAGAATTTTATTCCAATATAGAGCTAATAACTGGCTAGAGTCTAATAATTATATGCGTTATGTAAACGTATAATCATTATTAGCTCTACCTGCCTAACAAATGTGACGAGATTTGATGTTAAATATGTAAATGATTCTAAATATGTGTAATATTCTGTAAAAGTGAGTGATCACTAACATTGTTATTATGTAAATAAGTATTAAATATAGGTATCATTATCCATTTGAAATAACAAAATTAATATATTTCAGTTCTAAAGCATGATAGAGTTATGATTATAACCGCTCTGACAATATTATTATGATTCATTAGTAAGTTACCAGTTATAAATATTTGTAGTACCTACATATTAATTTTAGCGTCTATAAAGTATGTAGGCAGATTAATAATTGTGTGTAATTTTTCAGTCGTAATGTAGAAAATACACTTGTAGAGTTTCTCTAAAGTAAGAAAGTATTGTTTATATTAAACGTATTTATATATAGTGTAGCTGTATATATTTGTTGCCAAAAGTTTGATTATATTCATTTAATTATATATTATTATGTTTTGTGAGATTTTATATCGGTAGAATTTTCTGTAAATATTTGACTAAATTTTATTATCGTCTGTACTTTGTACCTTTACCTTTGCATACTCCTAAATCATGGTTTTATTGTCATTATTTTGCGCAATTATATCGTTGTAACTACGTTATGCGTATAAAAATTTAAGTTCTCACGGGAAAAACCTTTGAGTAAACATATAGTCCTTTTTAAATAGCATGTCACTTGACAGGTGGTTAATTGACAGTACGATAGAATGTAACGTGATTCGTAAATATTGAATGTGACGTCACAGAACTAAATTAAAGTTTAATTTTTTGCGACGAAAACATGGCAAGGCGCTACTATGAAAACTAGTGGTGAAAACTAGTCCGTTAATAGTGGTTGTCAAATGCCATGCTATTTGAAAGGATAGTCCTTTTAATCAAGTTGGGTGGCATAAAAAAAATAACATACGTGCCGGGTCAGATCAGTCGACGAAATGAAGTGCAATCTCCGCGCGCGGAGGAAGATCGATGGTGGCCGTGCCGTCGGTTGTACATAGAGTTCCAGCTCGCTAGGTCGTTGGGTCGCTGTAGTGTGTACAGCCGCGGTCTCGCGTGGAGTAGTGGTGTGGAGCGCGCAGGTATGTTGTTGCAGGCGCAGGCGGCGCACGGCGCGACTCGCTGGAGTTCGGCGCGGGCGGCGCGCTGCAGGAGTACGCGCGCAAGTGGGGACCCTCGCCGCTGTCGCCGCCGCTCGGCGCGCTCGGGCCCGTGGGCCTGCGACCCGTGTCCGCCGCGCCCGGCGCCGAGACCGCCAAGTACAGGTGCTACACACACCCCGCCCCTCACACATGCCGCGTCACCGCCGTATCGGCTCCTTTATACCATGCGACCGACCAACACACGGAATACGATTATGATTACGGTTAATATCTATCGAAGAATCTTTGGTTAGGTTAGTTAGACTAATGAGTCGCACATTTCACATTTGAGTCGTCCCGTTTCGCGTGTAGAAGATAAGCTCGAACCGCCAAATGGCGCTTCATTCGCTCACTTCGAAATTCAACTTTATGTGCGCGACTTTGTAACGCGACCGTTACATGCGACGCGAATTAATTTCCTATTCAGACTCGGAAAATACATATCTACGGACGGGTAATGCTCGCGATTTTATGAATACTATGCGTAACAAGCGGCAATAACTTATAGTTTAACGTACGGCATTGGCTGGGTTCGGTATCTTAGATTACCGGTATAAACTTTGCATAATTTAACTGTCCGCAAGCCGGATGATTCGCCTGTTCGTTCACATTTAGCGCACGAGAATTATTGTCTTCTGAAATAGCTAATCACATGCGCGAGTTGCATTGCTTCCTGCTTCGAAACGGTTGAAGGTCGACTAGTCTACTGGCGAATATATAAATTTTTCAAGATCATAAAAGCAAATGCAATGGCATTAGTGACAGTCCATTTAGTTCACCGCCCGGGCATTCTATTTGTACCAGGTACATACGCTTCGTAATGTATTCATCACCTGACATAAAAATCCGCCGCTGTATCTCGTACGGATTATAGCACGAATCACACGGTGCGAACTGATAGGAGTTGTCCATGAGTCTTCACTCTGCAGCGGTTGTCATCGGCTGCACTCTGATCCAGATGATATTTTTGTTGATGCATTCTATCGTAATAAAGGAAAATGCGGACATTTGGGTTACAGTTTTCGAAGCTCGTAAAATCATTGGCAAGACAGTAAACCTGCCAGTCGCCGAAATGCTTTTTCTTTTTAAAACATTAAAAAACGCTCGAATAAAATGGAATTCAAAGGAGCCGATACGGGAGTGACGAAAGAAATATAAGCGTCGTCTCACGCGCGTTAAGCCAACCACTGTTGTACGTATTGTAAATACTTGTGTAATGCCATTGCTCTTGTACAGCTGTTAACACCGCCATCTAAGCATGATCATTCAGTCTTGTAATGTTGATATACTCGTCGGGTTGGAGAGTGCATTTTCTTGAATGGAGGTTATGTTTGTCTTGCAGAGCTGTCAGCAGTTTAGCTCAGGGTCTCACGTCCAATGGAATGTTCGGTTCATCATCGTCGCTGTTGAGCAAGCTGAGCGGAGTCGGAGCCATATCAGGTTTGTTCTGCACTACGTACTTTGTGGATATTGCACACGGTCCAAGTAACCTGCGAATGGATGTCCATTCCTGATTCAGAGTGTTATCGGTATCGCGTGCCATCTCTCTCACGCTCGTGGTGCGTAAAAAGTAGATGCGAACGGGATGGCATACGATCACAATCTAACTTCTGTAGTAAGCCCGCTGCTTGACTTAAAGAGGGCGGGCGTGCTAAAGGAAATGCTTATACAGGGTTACGCATATAGGCTGTACTAGACCGAAAGGAAGTCATTGTACTCATCATTATAAACAACTTTTACTATGGAACCAACCATGAAATCGTGCCAACAATAAAATACAGCTATCCTATACATTTTGTAGTGTTTTTATAGAACAGCAGATTTTTTTTCCTGCGGTTTCAATTAGTTCCATAGTAACAGATGTTTATAATAATGAGTACAATGGCCTCCTTTCAGCTTAGTACAGCCTATATGCGTAACCCTTTATGTAATGATATGTGTATCTTTACGCAAGCTAGATGTGCCGTGTGCAAGGTTCTTTAGGGGCGGCGTCAACTAAAACATACAAAAACATGGCGTTGTATAAACTGACATTAAATGCAAGTTGCATTTTTCACGCCTTTCTTTTTTTATAACGTTAGTTGACTATCCCTCAACACCTCTGTATTATATCGTGTAAACAGCTTGAGACATTATATCCGCCATTCCGTCCATCGTTCCGTTATCGGGCCCACAGCTGAAATCTGCCTTCTCTAACATCTCTATGTAAATAACTCTTAACCTTCATGTGTAAATATAAATACCCACTATGGCGTAAATAGTAATGATTATATTGATTATGTCTTATGTACAGTATAATTATGCTAACTTACTTGATTGCCTTTGCGACGAGCCACAGACCATAATTATTATGAGATTTACAATTAAATAAAAGCAATGTTTTCCTCATATTGCTAGTAACACTATTAAGTATCCACTTGTATAAAATTGCTTTTATTTCCTACTTCAAAACAAACTCTATACTCGGTCCAAGCATTTGTTTGCACTGACAGCTGCAAAAACATTGTAAAAAAAAAAAAAGCTGAACAAAAACATTTTCTTTTTAAAATTCCATTGAAGTATATCTGGTACCTGCTACAAGTCTTGCGTTCAAAAACCTATCAAAAGTGATCTGAACTTGTGGTTTTTCTCTGTGACATAGCAAATAAATGCTTGGACCGAGGTTCGACTGAAATATAGAAATTTCCTGAAAAATATACGCGTCCATCAATTCACACGAAAGACATACACGCTTCAAAGTTTGAGTTTAATTTTAAACCTGAGTATTATACATATAAATACTATCTGTTCGCATAATGATGTTAAACAGAGAACCTAGTACGAAAGTTCTAATTTATTGGTATAATATATCTATACTAATATTATAAAGAGGAAAGATTTTATTGTCTGTTTGTTTGCATTGAATAGGCTCCGAAACTACTAAACCGATTTGAAAAATTATTTCACTGTTGAGATGCTCTAAATTATAAATTGGGATCCTTACTAAAACTCCAATAATGTAACCCAAGGTGTAAAAAAATAAGATTTACAATTTTGACTTTGCGTGTTTGACAGTTCTAAGACAGGATAACGTCTGTCAGGTCAGCTAGTCTATTATACAGTAAAAAAAATTACAAGCAAGTAGTGTGAAAATTGGTTTGTGCTTCCTATTTTTAGGGTTATGTAGTACAACAAGAAACCCTTATAAGATCGTTAAATCCGCGTATTCGTGAACAGAACTGTGCTATATGTTAGATAATAAAGATAGGTAAGTAATAGATATAGAAAATGGTAATAGGTAGATATTTCTGATTTCTGTAATCAATTAAAGATAAAAGAAAATAAAATAAAAACCTGTTTGGAAACTTTTGTCGATTTATGTTGGCGATTGAACATTGTTTAGTTTGAAAATAATATTATAATACGGATCGAATTGAGAATCTTCTTTTGAAGTCTGCTATAAACCTTTATCAGATTTTTTGGCATTTTGTCTAAATAGCAATTCTCTTACAATTATAAGTTACTTTGTAATATATTGACTACTAGTTGCGCCCCGCTGGTTCACCCGCGTGGACATTCCCTCAGGAACCGTCCAGTTTTCTGGAATAATAAGTATTCTACGTCACTTTCCGATCCTCCGAATATCTCTATGCAAAAAATCTCGCCAATCCGTTGCTCTGTTGCTTCGTGAAAGAAAGAACACACTTTCGCATTTATAAGTTATACCGTCTTACCACAAAATATTTAAGCACGCTTTAGACAAGTGTTTAGCAATTGTTTCACTGCGAAAAATATGCTAAACACTTGTCTAAAGCGTGCTTAAATCTTTTGTGGTAAGACGGATAATGTCCATACTCAGTGATAGACCTTGCAATCTCACTCAAAGTGTCAAGTGTCCATAAATTAAAAATTTATTTTAGCGAAGTAGTAAATCTTTAGTTTGGCTTTGTTATTAAAGCAATAAGACATCGGAATAATATCATGATCCTTCAGGCGCAAAATTACTACATAATTACATCATGAGAAAATACTGTTATGCACAGGTTAGCTGCCTTTCGATCCACAGATGGCCTCTTGTTGGCAAGAAACCATATTTTATTCATCATATATTTTAGTAAAATACTCGTTTCTTCATTTATTACAGCTTTTGCATTATCTCAAAATAATAGTATTTATTGGCGTACATAACAAATACTTTTTCTCGGTGAATTTCGTAGGAATGTACGTACTTACTTCGTTTATAGCTATAATTTGGACAGATTTAAACCAACAGTCGGCGTCGTGCGCTACCGCCTTTGACAAAATAAAATGAATGGACGGGCCATAACCATTGAACTTGATCAGTAAAAACGAATCAAAACCGTCAGTCATATACTTCAACACCTAATTATAGCCATCTACAGTACATTTGTTATTGTTATTAAATTGTTTTGTTTGTATTTTTCCTTGTGCCAAATAAAGATTATGATTATTGTTTTTTGCTGGTTTTTACACTTCGGGAAAGCACACTAAGGCATAATTTTGTCAGATGTTTCGTTATCATGTAACAATAGTCTTGTGACACACTTCCTACGGCTAGAGGCCGACTGACACGAAGTGAGCGCCGGCGCTCATTTTGTAATCTTCAAAAATGCGCTTCTGGCCCCGTCCATTCATTTTATTTTGGTCGAAGTCTATCAATTCTTTCTGACAAAGCTCGGAAGGATTACTAGCGGCGCGGCGTATAGGTGTAATTGTGGACAACCAACGTCATTCTTGATGGTAAAAAAATATCGTTTTAGAACCAAATGTAGGTACAAAACTCAAAAAAGCTACCTGATGCAAAATTTACAAAGCTAAATGTAATAGTATTTAAATGAACAACCAGCAGAATTCACACCACGCAAATCGACAACCACTAGAAATGTTGCAAATTGCAAATCATCGCGAAAAACTATATACGTACGGTTCGAAACTCTGATGGCCTCTTAGAGTTGGCCACTCAATCTTTACCTTGTTGTACGCATTAAAGAAGTAGATAGTCTACTTTTGTAATGCGTACATAACAGGGGATGTTTTCTCTTTCTAGAATTAGTGACGGGAGGAGTGGGAGTGGGCGTGGGAGTCGGTGGCGTGGCGGTGAGTGCACTCGGGGAGAAGCCGCCCGCGGGCCGGTCGCGCCTGCTCGAGGACTTCCGCAACAACAGATTCCCCAACCTGCAACTCAGAGATCTCGCTAACCACATCGTGGAATTCTCACAGGACCAACACGGATCCAGGTAAGACGCTGCTTCGTCCCTCTCTCTCTCTCTCTCACGTCCATCAGACTACTTAAGTTCTCATTAAAACTACGGAGGGCTGCTTTCCAGGGCAAAACACGCCGACCCTGCCCAGAGTACCGGAACTCTTAGTAAACCTACTGAGTCACTTTAGCTAACACTTCTAAAAAGCACTTGAATGGGTATTACGATTCCGAGGTCAAAAAGATACACGAGTCCTCTCAGCTTCGCTTGCAATTGAAGGCTGGTCCTGCGCTGTTGTCCAAGTCTTCAATATAACGTTAAGAGAGACTCATGCCATGGAGACAATTCTAAAGAGACTTTACTAACACTCCTACTCTACTAGGTTTTATACAATCGATTTTCATTATTTATCGGTTAGGTATGCAGAGTTATAATATTACCTATTGTCACAAAATAAACTTTTCTGATTTCTTAATACTATCGGCCTTACCTATAAAAGTTGCTTAAGTTGGCAATGCTTAAAATTGTTTGTCTCGTTTTCATGTGTGACAATTTCCGTCAGAGAGTTAGCTAGTTTCGAGAAGTTAACAGAGAAATTTTAAGCATTGTTTAACTTAAGTAACGTTTATAATTAAGGTCGTATGTGGTTAGTAACGGATGAGATCATCAAACTACAAGTCAACTTTTTATCGTGCTGTCAAGATACAATCCAACAAAATAACGTAACTGGCTAAGTCGAGATTCATTATATCAGAGTTTGAATCAAAACAAACAAACCACTTGCCAAAGGGGTTTCACTCCACGTTAATAATATTAAAACTTCAATGAATCATCGTTGTCTCTCGACTCGCACGTGGATCACTGTTTACACGCAATCGATAAGTAATTTTAGACTGAATTCTTGAATGAATGTTGCATTTGTCAAGTAACGTTGGAATGTCAAAAACCGCTGGTTGCGGTAAATTTATTAATTTACAGGCTGCGCCTGCGGTTTCATCCGCGTTGTACCTCCTTGATGCAACCTCCTTGGTAGCGACAGTGAACTCCTTTAACTTAGATGACATTTTTTTTCTATGATGTAATTGTAAATCTATAAGTCTATACGACTTCGATTCTTGCTGTTCCATACAAAATGTATGGGAAAACGAATTTACTTCATAATTTTTTTGAGTTAAATTTTCCGATATTTTAATATTTGTTCTGCTATTCGGAGCGGAGCAAAATCCAACAAATCAAAGATCATGAAAATCGGTCCAGCCGTTCTTGAGTCAGAAATGGTGTAACTAACCCGACTTTGTTATATATATATAGATTATTATTATATAATAGGCTTGCGTTTGGCCGCCACATCCCCTGATGTTAAGCGTTGATGCGGTCTACGATGGAGCGTGCTTGCCTAGAAGGAACCCATTTACTTGCGATTGGAAGACTAACTATCGGGGAACACCAATTCAGGCAGTGCATTGTTCAGACCAGCAGTTCGCATAATAAAAGTAAATAGCTCATACATATATATACCTGTCTTGCTAAATGTGGTGCGCGTGTTTGTATGTTTGTTAGAGGCAATATCTGGAATAATTGAATGAATCATGAAATATTGTTTCCCACTGACTAGAAACTACACAATTCCTGCAAAAACTAGTTATGCATGACGAGTTAGTGTTTTCAAGTTGTCCATGAACCTAGCTAAATTACGCAGCTGTTTTTACGCTTGCGTTTCGAGAAGGAGAAAATATGGAACTAGTAATATATATAAGTGTAAAAAAATCTCATCTAGGCTAATATCGGAAGAGTTTTGTTTCCTCGTCCTGGTTTTCTAAACTAGGCAATGTAATTTCTAGGCGTAGTAAATGGCAGTCCGTGACTTTATGCGGTCAGGGCCGTAGGTGGGAGTACCTTACCGTTACGTGGCGCCGTGGCACCTCGTACAACGACGCAACAACCGGTTCGACTGATAGTTCTGCAACAAAAACAATTAATCGGCACATGCATCGGTGTGAAATATGTAAACAATATTTTTTCTCACGCTTAGTTAGGTACTTGTAATTATATATTTATACTAGCTGCGCCCTGCGGTTTCACCGGCGTGGATTACTTATTATATAATCAGCTATCTGCCAGTGAAAGTCCCGTCAAAATCAGTCCAGCCGTTTTGGAGTCCATAGATAACATACATACATACACACATCGCCTTTGTATATCTATGTATATAAAAATGAATCCCTATTTACCTTGGTCACGCCATAACTTGAGAACGACTTTACCGATTTCAATCTCTTTTTTTTTAAGTTTTCTAATATTTAGTAGAAGATTCTTACGGAAAGAAAAAATAAGAAAATTTTGAAGAAAGTAAGAAAATTTCAGAATACTTTTTAACTTCGACTATTTTAACTTCGCGCCTTTGACAGTTATAAGACAGGACAACGTCTGTCGGGTCAGCTAGCTAAGAAGATATAAATGACTAAATTACTCTCAGTTACAAAGTAGGGTCTGTTTTTTTTGATGCAATTCTATATCCGGTCATTAATACTTGTAAAAGTTCAAGTTTATAAATCAATGTCGCTCGTAATAGGACCGGTTCTGTGGCTTTTAACTTAACTTTTTTATTTTACTGAGTTGAGGCTTGCCCCAAACAAAAACACCGTAGACACGGAAAGGTATTTAAAAATGTGGATCAAGAACACATTTTGGCAAACATTTTGTGCAAAAAAACGGCGTAGTAGACTTCGACTTTTTTCAGATGTTTACCGGTCACTGTAAACCATTATGATAAGCTAAATTAGACATGGCGTCAATTTAGTTGTACCATTCTCTAAACTAATCTGACAGGACTAAAGTTATCAGCGTCTCTTTTCATATCAATAAGTCAGAAAAGGATGGTAACAATTTGAGGGCGGTCAAATTTAGTTTAGTTTAGATAATGATATTACGATACTTTTAGTCCTTTCAGATTAGTTTAGAGAATGGTACAACAGATGTGACGTTACTGTTTGTTATAACGACATAAGATTTAAATAAGTTTGATGGTATGTCTAAAATGTATCTAAAGTATGGGTTTTTTTTCTCAAGACACTTTGTTCGCTAGTTATGTACTAACCCGTCGAATGCGAGCGAAGGAGTTTTTTAAAGGTTAAAATGGGAAATTTCCCCTACCTTACAGATAATTAAAAAAATAAAAAAAGTTTAAAAAAAAAGTATAAAATACGTGCATAATAGTATATACCATTGGTATTGTGTATAAATCTTCTTACACACAACACGCGCGTCGGAGCACTTTTCGCTTACGCCGACATGCGGTGCGTAACGCATTTGGGCGGTTGTGGGGGGGTAACAACGTCGATGTTTTAGTAAAAAACTATTGAATGCATAATAAAACTTGACGAGTTGATAATTATAATTTAGTATGCAGCTGATAGGTATAAGAGTAATTACGTCGTTTTTATTGGCTATTGACTTCTTTAAGTTATTGATTTTTTTATGATGTAATAAATTAAACAAAATTAACATTTCAAACTGTAAATTGTAACGGACTTTGATTTTAACCCATAAAAGAGTTGGTATATATGTGTCTGAGGTAAAAGTTTGTGTTTAAATGTCTGTAGCCATTTTTCTACCAAACAAGACCAATTTGAATCCATTTTTTTTATTATTTGAATCTGGTTATATTGCGTTGGTTTTTGGTTATGTTTGATCAAAATCTGTGTAACGCTTTAAAGCTTATCTATAAATTTCCCAATTGGTTTTATATTATTTTGAATTGGCATTTGTTTCAATTTGTTACTAACAAAGCCATCTTCTGCTACGAAAGCTATAGACGCAAGAAAACCTCTTAGGTAACTTCGCACTCGAGCTCCAAGACACAAGCCGCGTGCTTAGTTTGGAGCTCACTGACCAAATGCATACGTGTCTTACAAAGAATCCTAGTCTACTTTTAAGAGATTTGTTTTTCTAAGTAATTAGTTTTTAATTCTTTGTAAGTTTCCTCTTTTTAGTGAATAAATTTATCTTTATCTTTTCTGTTTTCAGATTTATTCAACAAAAATTAGAAAGAGCAACGGTACAAGAGAAACAAATGGTGTTTAATGAAATTATCGGCGCAGCCTATAGTCTAATGACAGATGTATTCGGAAACTATGTTATACAGAAATTCTTTGAATTTGGAACCACAGAACAGAAAACGACACTAGCCCAAAAGGTACCTATGTATTTTATTTGTATATTTAATCGTATTTAAGTACGTTTCATAAATATACTGATAAGCAATATTTATATTTTTAATACTATTTGGCGTTGATGGTGAGCACTACGTTTATCCATAACGGATTCAAAGTCACTTTGAAACTAGTTTGAAAAATTTAAATGTAACAAAAATTGTTTAATGTTTACCGATCACGTTACAAATAGGTGTAATAAAAATGTATTAGATTTCTAATTCATTCATTAAGATTTACGATCCCAATGAAAATTAATTACTTTAATAATTAAATTGATAAAATTAAATTCATTTAATTGTAGCAATGTTTGGTTACTATAAGAAACATGGCTGATGGCATACACAATATGCTACGGGACTGTTTTTTTATTGTCCTTTAAAAAGGCTGAACCTAAAGAACCTTAAGAAAATTATAAACATTTTAATGTTTTGCTAGACGGATAGTGCACTAAACTTACAAGTGACGTAACTTGTAAGTACGCCATACAAACTTCACACTACTCACTCACAAAGTGACAGAGCATCCCTACCTAATCCGACCAAAAACTTTAAACGCTCATTTCTCAGAACTTTATTAGCCAATTCATAATATAGTTTCTTCAGGATACAATATACATATTACATTTTACAAATCAAACACCTATCCGTTAGCTTATTGTAGAGTTAGTTACCTTTGAGAATGTTTGTAAGTTGTTTATTTGATTTGATCTAACGGCAAGTAACATAGTGGTTGTGAATGTTGGTCCTGAAGGTGCGCGGCCACGTGCTGAACCTGGCGCTGCAGATGTACGGGTGCCGCGTCATCCAAAAGGCGCTCGAGTCGATCCCGGCCGAGCAGCAGCAGGAGGTGGTGCGGGAGCTCGACGGACACGTGCTCAAGTGCGTCAAGGACCAGAACGGAAACCACGTGGTGAGTACACTAGAACTGCTAAATCATCATAATCAGCCATTAAACGTCCAATGCTGAACAAAGACCTCCCTCTTAGAGAGGGTTTTTTTCATAATCCCCACGCTTGGCAGGCGGCTTGGGGATCGCAGTAGGTTCACCGTGTAATAATACGATGCTGCTGGCCATCCTCCGGTCGTTCTGGTCGCAGTTTTAGGACATGCTGAAATGCCAAACTGCTAAATGGTGTTTAAATAATCAATGTATCAGTAATCTTGTTATTTATCACCAGAGAGCGGAACGTCATGGCAAAACAATTGAAATGTTATATCAATGGGTCACTATTTTTATCGAGTATTCAAGCTATTGATTTATTTTGACGGAAAGTGGATCTATTCTATGGGATTGAATCATACTGACAGAGCCATCTAGCTGGAAATACGCTAACTGTCATGCCTCATGCACAAGGCGGTGTCGACCTGTCTACCCTTTCCCGTCTCTGCTCACCTCACCTCACCTCACATAAAGCGTGATTTTTAGTTTTTTAAACTATAATGATTGTATTAACAGTCTTGAGTTCTATTTGAAACATTGATTCAACTTAAGATAGGCCATTGAAATGCAAAGTAGGTAAACTTGTAAATTAAAGCCCGTTGCAGACCATGCGAAGTAGCTTGCAAGTACAAGTAGGCGTTTAAACGTAAATAGACACTCGCGCGGTGACGCGCACAACTCGCGTGTTCGTGTGAGTGTTCGATCGAAACGTACGATGCGCAGTGGGCGTCGCGTGAGTAGCGCGCGGAAACGAAGCTTCACTTGCGCTAGGACCAACGCGAGTGATACTAATCACTTCCACTGCCACTTGCACTAAGCAAAAAGATAGTAGCTCGTTGCAGACGATGCGTAGTAGGTACTTGCTACTTGTACTTCACATGGTCTGTAACGGCCTTAAGTGTTGTAGTTTGACTTGACAAGACGAATGTACCTTACAACAGTCTGCCAGCTAGTAATATAATGGTTGTCTCGTTCCAGGTACAAAAGTGCATAGAATGCGTGGAGCCGTCGGCGCTGCAGTTCATAATAAACGCATTCGCGGGTCAAGTCTACGCGCTGTCGACGCATCCGTACGGGTGCCGCGTGATCCAACGCATCCTGGAGCACTGCACGCCCGAGCAGACCGCGCCCGTGCTCGCCGAGCTGCACGCGCACACCGACCAGCTCATACAGGTACACTACACATAGCTCACTGACACGCACCCTCACTGTTATCGATTTGTTTGTATAGTGCCGCCGACCGAGTGCCCCCAGTCAGCTACTTTCAGAAACCAGCAGGGCTAACATGCGACAAAATCTTGTCGTCACTTTGTCGAGTGAGAATGTGACAAGGCGCCTACGTTGCACCGAGTGCACAACAAATCTTGTGTAGTGTCTTGTCTTTAGATTGAGAAGCTGTTGGTCAGATCGAGCTGTTGTGGTTGCTAATATCATTGTGCATACATTGATATAAATGTGTACATGTTGCAAGGCCAGTACAGTATAAATGTGTAACAAATGTTATTGCAAGACCAGTACGATATGAATGTGTGAATATTGATTCAGGAGCAGTAAGATATGAATGTTGATTCAGGATCATATGAATGTGTAAATATTGATTCAGGAGCAGTAAGATATGAATGTTGATTCAGGATCAGTACGAGATGAATGTGTGAATATTGATTCAGGAGCAGTAAGATATGAATGTGTGAATGTTGATTCAGGAGCAGTAAGATATGAATGTGTGAATGTTGATTCAGGAGCGGTAAGATATGAATGTGTAAATATTGATTCAGGAGCAGTAAGATATGAATGTGTAAATATTGATTCAGGAGCAGTAAGATATGAATGTTGATTCAGGATCAGTATGATATTAATGTGTAAATATTGATTCAGGAGCAGTAAGATATGAATGTGTGAATATTGATTCAGGAGCAGTAACATATGAATGTTGATTCAGGATCAGTAAGATATGAATGTGTAAATATTGATTCAGGAGCTGTAAGATATGAATGTTGATTCAGGATCAGTACGATATGAATGTGTGAATGTTGAAGCAGGAGCAGTGAAAACTGAAAATAATGTTGATTTACATAAACATAAGACATAACAGTAGGATATAAGTGTATATTGCGTTGTTGCAGGACCAGTACGGCAACTACGTGGTACAACACGTGCTGGAGCACGGCGCGGGCGAGGACCGCGCGCGGCTGGTGGCCGGCGTGCGCGGGAAGGTGCTGCAGCTCTCGCAGCACAAGTTCGCCTCCAATGTGGTCGAGAAGTGCGTCTCGCACGCGACGCGCGCCGAGCGAGCGCTGCTCATCGACGAGCTCTGCGGGTTCAACGACAAGTACGTATTTTACTCACTCACTTTTCTCTAGCCGCGCCATCTGTCCACGAGATACGAAATGACGACGCATATTATCTATACATGGTCAGCAATAGGAGTTTTTTTTTTACGATTTCATGGTTGATTCGTAAGTAATAGTGATAAGTGTAACAAACCCCTTCGGCTTAGTAGCAAACTTCAATGAGCAAAGAAGTGTTTAGTGATGTAGTTGTTCTGATAATGTTGGTGCATCTGGGTGACTTGTATACCTGCCGATGCCGAGCGCCTTGTAACACGAGAGTTTGTTGCAGTTGATTAATGATTATTTACCGTGTATTAGGTTGTGTTTTGACATCCGGGTAGTTCAGTGCAGTTACATGCACTATGTTTTTATTGCAGACAATATCCCGTAAATGATAGTTTAAGAGTTCTCTCAATTTTTTTGACGTAAAAAGCAACGAAAACTGGATTTTTGGCATTGCAATTCTATCAAATAGACTTAAGAAAATTAAATTTGTGGTGTTTAACGAGGGTATATTCCCCGCAGCGCACTGCACGTGATGATGAAGGACCAGTACGCCAACTACGTGGTGCAGAAGATGATCGACGTGGCGGAGCCGACGCAGCGCAAGGTGCTGATGCACAAGATCCGGCCGCACATCGGCTCGCTGCGCAAGTACACGTACGGCAAGCACATCATCGCCAAGCTGGAGAAGTTCTTCATGAAGGCGCCCGACCTGGGGCCCATCGGCCCGCCCAACCCCAACCCGGTGTTGTAGTAGTCCCGCCCGGAGTATTAGCGGCGCCGACGCGACGCCTACCGCCTAATTGTGAATATTCCTGTACATTATACATTGTAAACTAGCGCCGCCCGCCGCACGCCGCACGCCGCCCGCCGCCCGCGCCCCTAGCCCTAAGTGGCGGCCCCGCGCCGCCGTGTCAAATCTGATTAGTTTGTAATTGTCGTGCACCCGTCGTGTCCGTGTCGTATATTTTAGTTGTATATGTAGTCGCGCGGCGGGCGGGGGGCGGCGGGCGAGCGCGACCTATGCGCGTGTAAATATCGGCGCATGTATTATAAACGATTGGTTTAATTGTAACGATAGTTGTACAGCGTCGCTCGGCCGTCGCGTCTCGCGGCGTAGCGTTCGTTGCGTTCTTAGTTGGTAAGTGTTCTAGTATTATTCGTTGTTCGTAAAAATCTATGTATAAATATTTGAACGTCTCTCATTCTCGTGTAATTTATGAATCGATGGAAAGAATCGGTCTGATGAAGCCGTGAGTTTCCGTAATTTTAGCTCGTTGTAGATTAACTATTAGCTGGGCTAGGGGACCTTGAATCTTCTCGAGCGGTGATGAAATGCCGCAGGCAGTTCTAGACAATCGGCACTATAGTCGTGATTATGTTTATTATTTTATATTATCAAGTCAAGCTCTCGTTTAAGTTTAAAACCGGCTTCAATCGTACATAGTTATCGAATATAATTTAGTGCCGGAATGTATAGTTCGTCGATTATAATTTTGTGAAAATGATATTTTTGTATATTTTAATGTAATTAATTTAAGTTATTGAGTTAGGAGCCCCGGGGTCGCGGGGCGCGCCGAGCGCTGTATGCTCGTGCAGGATGCTTATGTTCCGTGTTGGCTAGGTTATAGTGATGATTGTAAAGTGCTGTACTGATAGTTGTAGTCCGAGTCCGAGGTCTGCCTTGCCGGTGCACGTCACAAGCGTAGCTGCCCCTCATTCCCATTGTAATTATTTTATAGGAAGCGTAGTTTCCTACGACACCTCAGATTTTTTACGTCTAGATTGTAATTGAAAATAAAATTATTGTAAATGGCTGTACAAAAAGTAAAAACAAAACGATTTGTAAAACCCGTACGTGATGGGGTGAGCCTCGGCGTCGAAAGCGGCGCGCAGTTAACGGCGCTATCGACGTCGCGTCTGTAGGTTGTACTAGATGACATTTATATGATGATCCATTTATTTAGACATTAATTATAATAAAGCATTTCTGTAATAATATTACAATACTGTCGTTTCATTCCTTTACCCAATAAATAAAGGTTAGGTAGGTAGGTTCATTGTATTATGGAAACTGACGTTGTTTTCACACTTTTTATTTATATTACACTAGCTGACCTGTCACGCGTTTTCCTATCTCCTAAGATCCTACAGTCCTAACTGTAAAACAGTAATTGTCATGTAATATAAATAAATGCGATGTGGTAACATCCCAGGTGCATGCTCAAGAGAGCTGTTCGCTATTTCTCCAATGGTCGGTCAAGAGTATGGTACAAATTTCATAAAATATCTTTTTTTTTAAACAAGGTTACGCGGAGAGAGTGTACTAAACTACTACTGAGAGTGCCGGCCATCACAATGAACAACTTTTACTATAGGAGCCACAGATCTACTACCTATAGATTTTCAATGAGCGTGGCTAGCTCAGTGCCTCTCGCTTCAACAAGGTGTTTTGCCACATTAAAATGATTTGCTATAAGTTAGGGTAATTTACCTACTATGATGGGTAGTGAATCTTCAATGAGTACTTTGGAAACAATACTATATTTAAATATTTATATTTTATACACTATCTGCTGCAACCCGCGGAGCTACCTGCAATGTTCTGGGAAGTAAAGTACGTTGTCTGTCCTCATGACAAACCCTATCGTCCTGACAAAATTTGACTTAGCCCATGATCTAAGAAAACAAGGTCTAGCAATTTGAGAGTGGTCCCGCAATGACGTCACTGTCCAGTTGCCACTTTATTCAATCAGCTGTTACGTGGTGTATCGTCATCTCTCTCGAACCTGTTGTAAATTGACATCATGACATCATTGCGGGACGCCCACGTAAACATTTTTTCTCGGATTGCTATACCTGGCGGAGTATATTATTATACCATGACTTAGCCATTTCCTCGTAAAAACAGACAGAAAGTTACTTGCGTTTTTATTATAATTATTTGTTAGGATTAGAATATAGTACTAGAAAAAAGGTTGAAAAGTAACCATAGCATGATTTTTTATAATTAATAAAATATAATAAAAAAGTCAGAGTTAAAACGGAACGGGGGCCCCTCATGCAACAAACGTTAAACGTATTTTTGGATTTGTTCTAGTGTAAAAACGGTAATCCGTACAAGCGTCAAATTTAGCGGATTATAGTGAACATAAGTAAAACAACAAATAATAAACACTGGCCAAGTGCGAGTCAGTGACAAAGAAGACAATTTTTCCTGGGCCCACCAAATTTTTTTTCTAAGGCCCACCAAATTTAGCATATATTGATGGGACCAGCACTATAAAATTTGTCGTTTTTTTTGTACCATTCGGACGAAAGATAAGGGAAAAATGAAACCGGAATAATAATATCAAGAATAAAATGTGTTGTTTTGATTTTAGCCACAATTCATTCATTTCCCTTATAGTCACTTGACCGGAACGTTTTTAATACGAAAAAGGATGCATGCTCAGGAATTTATATACAAAAATAAATAGACCATATTTTACAACAGTGGCCATAGTAATCGGCTTTTAAATAAAAATAATTATACAATAGTCGCTAATGGTATTATAGACGCTTATAATTAGCGGCTTGAATATGTTTTAATCCTAGTTTTAAATATTTACTAATATTGATTTACCGAAACCGTAATACTATGGTTTCGTAAAATTATAGAGAAATGGAACGTAAATCCGCCATCTTGACGTTTGTTGGTTTGAAATTGACAGCAGTTATGACTTATTTCAAGTTACTTCATACTAGTGATGTCTCATACTTTAGTTTTTCTGACTCGAATTACTTAAGTAACTCGTGCTATTGACTCGAGTTGCAACTGGAGTCAACTTGAATCGGCGGTAGTGGGTTCTGGTGATGTGTCTCGTCAGTATTTGTATGAGTTGACACTGGAATGATTACTAACTCGATGCAAGTGTCAACGCGAATAGGTCCTGCTAGTTGGTACTACTCCGTTGATTGAACGTGGACTGTGGAACATGTGACACGCACTGCTTTCGTTTTTTATTGGTTTGAACATCGCTCGGGTCAAATAACCCACTCAAATCGCTCGTACATAGCTAAGCGCAGTCACATCGCTAAGCGCATCCAGCTGGCCTGGCACCGACACGGAGTAGTTTATTGAGTTGAGTTGACTCGATCTCAGTCTCGCACCGGTGTCAGGCGCAGTAACAAACTGTTGACAGATTTGATTCGAGTTGCACAAAACTGGTCTCGTCAACTCGTTCATGATAATATGTGAATAGTGATATAACTCGCACCACACATCACTATTCATACTTTCCGTTTGTTTCAAATCGCGTGATCGTCTGATAGTGCTCTCAATTTTTTCCGTATCATTATGAAACTACAATAAATCAACATGTACAATGTACAGCGCCTACTCCAGAAAATTGTTGTCAACTGTGCAGTAAGATTTCAACGCGTAGACAATTGTGCGAAGACATAATTACTGTCCGAGACAACTGAAGATTTTCCCAAAGATCTTACCTATTTGATTTGTGCCGTTTGTGTGTGTGTGGATTTCTTGCGAGGTGAGTTTTTATTTAAGTAGGTATTAGCTGATGCCCGCGATTTCGTACGCGTAGGACTCGGCCTTCGGCTTCGACAATATTTCTTTCCCTGAAGGTTACAAACATTTTAAAAAGTCAAATCGGTTCAGACGTTCACAAATTATGCCGTTACTTAAGAACACCATTTGATTTTTATTTATTACTAGCTGCGCCATGCGGTTTCACCCGCGTAGACGACACACTCCTTATGACATCAGCTATCTGCCAGTGAAACTCCCGTCAAAATCTGTCCAGCCTTTTTTTAGGGAACATACATACACACATCGCCTCTTATATATATATATATATATATATAAATATAAGAAAAAGATGAAGGAGGTATAGATAACAATGCATTTAAACGTCTCAAACCATGTTGGTATCCGTACTTGTGTTGCTTATAATATTACTAACTTTATTATCCCTGTTTGTTTTAACTTACCTGCTTTTATTTACAGCTAAATCAACTAGCAGTTTGCAGATACTGCTACTATTAATTTTGCAAGAAAATATCCATACTCCTGATGCAATAAGAAGATTTGGGTACCTATAGAAATATTTACATTCCATGTGGATGTTCCATTTTAAGAACACACCAAACACAGCTTTCTTGTTCTGCAGAAAGGAATATTGATTTTGCAGTTTTCAAATTATCAGGTAATTTCAAAAATTCTTAGTGAAATCATTGAAAATAAAGATATTAAGTATATCTAGTATTAAGTAGTATTTTTGTTTAGTATATCTTTTTTCTAGTTTGCTATTTAGTACCTAGGTACTCCTGTATAGAGTGCAATAAATAAACGTTTATATACTAACCATCCCTTTTTGTGCAGATAGAACGCTTAGAACAAGTCTGTATGGCTTGGTGGCTGAAAGTTTCCAGCACTGTAAGCAGGCAGAGGCTACGAGATGGTAGCAGAGCTGTGGCAATTCGTCTTATGGATATTGAAGACAGCAAGAATATCCCACAACCAACCTCTATGCCTACTCTTACTGTGCCCGGTATTTTCAGGGCAGCAGCAGCACTTACTATGTATTTAATTATAAGCGTGCTGCTTCTACTTTCCGTATTAGGGTCTAACGTAGGAACATTTCCGTATGTCCTAAGTAATGTTCTCTGGTGTTTTTACAATACCTACCTACGATATAGACCTACGATACGCGAAATTGCATCATGTGCTAGATAATGTATAGCTTTGCTGTCACTTTTCGAAGGTTTAAAGAATCTATTTCTGAGTGGGTTACCTATTTAATTATTATTATGATAATAATATTTTGTTACCTACAATGTCTTTTTTTAAATTCCGCCTAGCCATACAATATCGCAAGTAATCATTACTCGTGCTGATAATGATTATCAGCACAATTGCTAGAAAAAGTGCTGATGCAAAAATGCGAAAGTAACTCTGTCTCCTTATGCTTTCACTGCTAAACTGATTTTGATGAAATTGAATATTTACATAGTTTTAATCTTGATAATGACTAGGCTACTTTATATCCCGGAAACCTAGGTACATAGTTTTCATGGGATGATCACTTATTTTTGTGACAAACCAAATCGCGCAGGCAATCGCTAGTATTAGGTAGTAAATCACTAGAACCTAAGTAATAAAGTAACTTATATATAATTGTTCATTGTGAGGTTTTAGGTTATTGTGAGATTCATTAACTGATTTCTCAATACTCCGGTTAGATTGGATATAGCTAATATTACCACTGAATCTAGAGATTATGAGGAACAAATCGACATGAGTTTCATTACTATATGCTATAATTTGTGGGTGGCCTATTTTTCAAACAAAAGAAATTGTCTCCTTTCTGTTTACCACTAAGCTAAGCAACGTCGGGCGCGGTCGGTACTTGGATGGGTGACAGCCTGGGCGTGATGCTGTCTTTTTGCACAACTTTTTGTATTTTGTGATTGTAAAGAACTCTCAGCGCACGAGCCCGACTCGCGCTTGGTCAGTTTAGTTTTTTCATGAATGGAATTATGTGTAACATTCCAAATAATTAGATAAATAGACTCTTTAATGTTTACAGTACAAATTTCACGAACAGCGCGTAGCTTTTTGAATCGGTTCGCCGAAATCGCCTTTTGCTTTTCCAGCTTCATAACTGTGGCCTCATTAATATATATTTAATATTAACATTCACCATATTCATATGGGCATAAAAGGGTCGGTATTTTGCACTTCTTGCAATGTGCCAGCTTTTTTCAGCAATGTGACAGGATCAGTTGGAAACCTGCAGAACGAATAATTTATGTTAGTTGCGGTGGGTAATTTCTTTCATAAACTGGCAACATTCATAATTTATTTTCTAAGTGAATAATTTGATAAAATTCATAGAATTAGACCACAAATCGACCTAAAAACTGACTAATTATGAATAAAATATTTGCGAATTGATATCCTGAATTTATTTAGGTGATCGTTACAAGCTTTATATGTTTACTTACGTGTGAAATGATATTTCATCGTATTTTCGCTCACTGCGCTTCTTGCAGCCCAAAATGCTACAACCAACCATTGTAAAATATCTTTTACAATTATTTCTCAGAGGAAACACGCATTTATCACATTAAATCACCAAAAAAAGGCAATAAATATAATTCAGACCCGTTTTGTTTGTCACTGATTATTACAGATTTTGACACTTGAGGTACCAAAAACAGGTCACGTCGATAAGGACAACAAAATCTATTTATGTCCTTTTCGTACTTGTGCTGAGCCATATCAAGTTGTCTCTTTCACTAAAAGATATTGCCGATCTGGTTGTGTATATCTGTGATAGGAGCAACTCTATAATAAAAAATAATATCTGCTGTTCCATAGAAAACGCCCATTTACATTCGGACAATAAACGGAGCAGATATTTTTTCGCGATTCTGGGTTGATCCCATAGGAAAATTTGTTCATAATGACAACTACTCATATAAAACCAAGTCAAACGGACCCCTTTCGGCTTATACCCTATCCGCATAACTCAGTATACGTACATAATAGTAGACAAGCGACGGGCCACCTAAAGACCATGCTGTGGTAATTTAGAACATTAGTGGCGGAACGCTCTAAGGCTGCTGCCATCGATCCGCCCCTAACCAAAAAGATGAAAGAGAATGTAACTCGACGCTACGCCTAACTAAACTAATTAAAACAACATAACGTACTGTGTCAATATCCTCTGGTATAAGTGTTCTGTGGTCAATATCATCCATCAAAAATGTTTCAAAATAAAAAACATAACGTCAACAATAATTATTCTTTGAACATTATTAATAATTAATTTATATTTTCTTCGATAAATTTCACGGTAATATCTCTAATTTTATCAGTAGAGTGATTCAAAGTTTCTGTGAACCTATTTTAGTGTTAATTTGAACGCATGTGCCACCGTTTCAATTTAGCTACCTTCGAACTGAGATTTCATATTTTACTACGTATCGTTGCCCCCCCCAAAGATTTCATACTATACTACGTGCCCCCGAACTGTGAACCCATAATATATTTGTGCTAAGCTTTGTTCAAATTTCGGAGAAAAAACTCGTGCAGTTATCTAGGCCACGTAGTACAGCTTGAGTAAAGCCCGTTGCAGACCTTGCGAAGTACAGGTGGCAAGTACAAGTAGCAAGTACCTACTAGATACTAGTTAGTAGATACTTGCTACTTGTACTTCTCATGGTCTGCAATGGCATAATACTTAGGTGATAATTTGAATTTAGTTTAGGAATCGTGGTAATTTCTGGTAATAACTGTGATGATTACTTGTTTTGCAGTTGTTTGAACACTTTGAACTGATACAGGACTCACTACCTATATTATTATCACTGTATTGCAAGATGTCATTCAAGTTGCTGGTTGCAACGTGAGCGATGAAAAGGTATTTTCATATTAAAACTGTTAACATATTCGTGTCCTACAACGAAAGAGAATGTAAACACAATGGTACCGTATTACTAATGACCATTAACCCAATGAATAGACTTTTCGAATTAGCAATCCAAGGTATTTATTACTATATAATTACGATTTACCCTTAGTCTCAGATATGATAGTTTTCGAACACTTTTTTCGTTTACGTATTGTTCCATACATTTTAGTAAAGCGCCTCCAGCGGAAACGCGAAAGAACTAAAATCGGTAGTAAACCGCGGTATAGATTGCTTCACTATAGTACGAAAAAAATATCGAATACCTTTCAGCCCAGCAATGTATGGAACAATACGAAAACGAAAAAAATTTTCGAATACTATCAAAACTTGTACTATGGGTAGAACAGAGTAGATACTTTTAAAGGTTTCGTACGGCGTACTGTACCCAAAGGGTGAAAACGGAACTCTATTACTAAGCTTACGCTATGTCTGTCAGTCCGTCCTACCTCTTAACGCTGGTCGGTTTTTTATGTTATTTCAAAAAGCAAAGAAGTTTAAACCACTGCTGGAACACAGGCCTTCTCTCAGAGAAAGGATGGGCCCTAATTCATCATCATCATCAAACTTGCTTGGGCGATATCTCGGAAACTGTCGATCCTGGACTAGCAGTTTCTTTGCAAAAGTGATAGATCTCGTCGAGATCTTCATTTCGGATGACAGCTGTCAAACTTGCTTAGGTGATATCTCGGAAACCGTCGATCCTGGACTAGCAGTTCCTTCGCAAAAGTGATAGATCTCGTCGAGATCTCAATTTTGGATGACAGCTGTCAAACTTGCTTGGGTGATATCTCGGAAACCGTCGATCCTGGACTAGCAGTTCCTTTGCAAAAGTGATAGATCTCGTCGAGATCTTCATTTCGGATGACAGCTGTCAAACTTGCTTGGGTGATATCTCGGAAACCGTCGATCCTGGACTAGCAGTTCCTTTGCAAAAGTGATAGATCTCGTCGAGATCTTCATTTCGGATGACAGCTGTCTATAATAGGTAGAGACTCTGGCAAAGCTATAGTAATATTTTTGTGTTTCAGGCATGCAATCTCAACCAAACGCAGGACATACAAATGTAAATGATACAAGTGCTGCAATGGTTCCTAATGAAGGTGGTTTTCATCGGATACACAAGAAGAAAAAGATTTTTAAGAAGATTTTCGAGATTGGTTTGTGTTTGCAATCTCAAAATTATGATTTTTGAAGTTACCAAAAGAATGTGAAGAAACTGCACATCTTTTGATGTTCTTCGATAAATTATTTGATTCGGTGAATGGATCTTACAGTGAAATTCAGGGAAGACATTTTTACTTGCTGCAGTAACGCCGAAATCACCACATCAGAAATTATGGAGTGAAGATCTTCCAGTTTTAAGATCATTACGATATTTAAATGACGAGAGGGAAAAGGTTGTTCGGTCCATAACAAGCTGGATTAAGACTAAAGAAGGATTCCAAATGCTTGTAAATTCTTTACACAAAAATCAACTTAACTATATTGTTAATAAATTTCAACCACAGGATGACAGGACCCATTAGAAAATATGTTTGGCTCCATATGGTCACTGAGCATATGCAATAGAATGCCTGGTGCATTTGTTTTTGAAAGCAAATATAAATCACTTTTAATAAATAATTTATCAATGGGTCATACGCAAGGAGCGAATTGTGAAAAAGATACTTCAGCCGGCTTACAAACAATACGCGATTATTTTGATATTTTAGCTCCAAATCAAATGATAAAGAAAATATCGAAATTGATGAGGAAGAGTTTATAATGAGGATCAGTAATCATCATCAGCCGGAAGACGTCCACTGCTGAACATAGGCCTCCCCCTTTAACCTCCACATTGAACGACAGCCCGCCTTTTGCATCCACTGGATACCCGCGACTCTCACAATGTCGTCGGTCCATCTAGTGAGAGGCCTCCCTACGCTGCGTCTTCTGGTTCGTAGTCTCCACTCCAGAACCTTTCTTCCCCATCGGTTATCGGTTCTGCGATGGGCGATGGCAATGGGCGATGTGGCCCGCCCATTGCAACTTCAACTTGCAAATTTTAGCAGCTGTCGGTGACTCTGGTTCTTTGGCGAATATCCACGTTTCGGATCTTATCGCGCAAAGAAACTCCGAGCATAGCTCTCTCCATTGCCCGCTGTGTGACTCTGAGCTTTTCCAAAAGGCCAACAGTTAAAGACCACGTCTCAGTACCATATTAGTAAAGTAGTAGCAAATTCAATAGAACTAGTACTCACTATTCTTCATGACATATCTTTTTGAATTATCCAAATCGGACCATTACTTACGAAGATATTAAGTAATAAACATTATGCCGTTCCTGCCGCTAAAAGAAATGTACGTGGGTGCGTATGACGTCACTGGGACGGTCGCCGCCAGTTACCCGTTGGCCGCTAAAAGGCGCGCAGTGTTTTGGGTGGTTAATTGTGACTTTGATGCAAATTAAGTGCCCGATTTGTGTCTAATTCATCTTTTTAACTATGTACAAATATTGTAATGTGTACACTGGCAAAATAAACAAATAAACAAAAAGTATTGAGCCAAAATGTACAAACACCTCTTTTAAAACGCCATAATGTAAAAGTAGGTTACAACTTATTTCCATATCAACTAAATAATGGGTAGGTATAGTTATGTAGGTACTAACATCGAAATGATCTACACAGCCATGTCTAGTAGCTTGGGTAGAGGGTGGAGTCATAGTAAAAATAATAGTAAGTTGACTCGAGGCCCGTAGGAGATTTAAATACCTACTCATGCCCGAACACGCAGGGTTGTCCGTGTCTCTGAATTTTATAGGTAGCTATGTATATTATAATGAAACAATAAAACGTAGATACGGATATACGGATTTAAAAAAAACTATATATTAAAAAAAAATAGTTTTTCTGGCGTTTTAATAGAGGTGTTTGTACATTTCGGCACTATACAATATTTGTACATAGTTAAAAGATCAATTAGACACAAATCGGGCACTTAATTTGTATCGAAAATCACAATTATCCACCCAAAACACTGCGTGCCTTATAGCTGCCAACGGGTAACTGGCGATGAACCTCCCAGTGACGTCACAAGCTATCACGCCGGCCGACCAGTGAATTTCGCTAGTAATTTGGTCATAACTTCGTTATTTTTTGTCGTAAAACAATATTTTTGCACTGTATGTTAAGGATTTCTTAGCTCTATAAATCTGCATTCTCAACTAAAAACGTTACTGATCCTCATTGATCCCATCAACACTCAATCAATGATGATGAACGCATCCACTAGTGATGTAGAAAATTGTGCAGCTGTTGGTTATTGCAGTGGATGGATGGTCAGAAAGGAAAAAATAATATTTAGTTAACCACTGTAAAACCTGCAATAAAGACCTCGAAAACCATGAGGAACTACCATTCGTGGTCTCCACTCAAGAACCTTTCGTCCGGTTTATCGGTTCTTCGAGCGAAATTGATTATAATTATAATACATAATATTACCTATGATTTTAGACAAACACACACAGTAAATTTTTTTAAATCGCAGAATATATACAATTGATAATATCTATAAATGTAGATTTAAACTTTTTAAAGTCTAAATTGCACAAACAACGCCTGCAGAGTTTTTTTAATATCGATTGGTGCAAAATAATCTTAAACATATTGTCAGGAAAATCACAGCCAAGCGATGAGACGGAGATTGTTAAAGCTGCTTTTGATTATTATACAAAACATAAAACAAAAAATTTAACGTAATCAGGTGTTTTTTTTTAATTTTTTTTATAGGATTTAGCATAGTATAATGTTTAATTAAAACCAATGCATTTTTAACATATTTTTGTATAAGCTCTAATGTAAAAACGGTAATACGTACAAGCGTCAAACTTGGCATGATTATAGTACACACTCCAAAGTATAAAAACAAACAATAATAAATGACCAAGTGCGAGTCAGTGACAAATTTCTGTTTATTTCTTCAAGATATAATTGTGTTACATTATAGCGTATTCATTTGATAATTTCATTTATGAGTTGTATAAAACTGTACAGCCGTTTAATAAAATATTTTATTAAAGCTCGCAAAAAAGCTTATTATTTCTGAAGTAGACGGAGCGCTGCAGCCAAACTTATGCTTAGCGGACTTAATTTTTACAGTAGGCAAGATGTTTTTTCTACTATGGAAAATGATTGTAGTTTTTTACGGAATGTATGGGATTGGTCACGTGAATTTTTCACCAGTTGTGTAAATCTCATACATTTTGTATAAAACTACAAGCGTTTTCTGTAGTAGAATAGAATTAATACAACCTGCTATTCATCTGTAGGTTAAATGTAGTACCGTTAGTGGCGGATAGATGGAGGCACATATAATTGATTTCAAATATGGCTGAGTTGCCAGTCTATCTCCGTATATACATAGTAGTCTTTGCTAAAGACCATCGCTCACAGCCGGCGAGGACCGGTACGGCACGGCAAAGGATTTTTTCGTTGACAAAATGATTTACACCCTTATTTAAAGTTTCTTTCAACTTATTTTCGAGTTAAGCAGTGACATTCTTTTATTTCAACACTAGCGACCCGCCCGCCCGGCTTCGCACGGGTTTAACTTACGTTCGAAACCAGGTCGGGGCGCTTGTTACATATATAAGCCTTCCGTGAAAAATTATCTAACTGATGGTGAAAACCGCATCAAAATCCGTTTCGTAGTTTTATAGATCTAAGCATACATAGGGACGGACAGACAGCGGGAAGCGACTTTGTTTTATACTATGTGGTGATAGTGAAGAATAGATGTGATGCCGCGGAATGCTGCAGCACGTCGCGTCATTCTATGGGATACCGCGGCACGCCGCTGCGTCATGAGAGATGCATAGGTAACTTCATGTCTTGAAAGGAATGTGAGTGCTAACTAATTAAAACAAGGTTGAATCTAGCCCGTTCCGGCAGCAATCTCGGCGAGTGTATCTCTTCCTAAGTACTAGTTTCCATTTCAACATCAATTTAAACTGAATCTGAAAGTATACTAAATAAATAATATACTTTTGGTCTTTCAAATTAATAAAAAAGCGGACAAGTGCGAGTCGTGCTCGCGCACTGAGGGTTTCGTACCAAAATACTGTCACGGCCATCCAAATACCGACTGCGCCATACGTTGACCTTGGTGTTGAACAGTCGCACTTGGCCATTATTTATCTACTATTTTACTTTAGTGTATACTACACAATCATGCCAAGTTTCACGCTTGTACGCACTGGCGTAGCTAGGTAACCTAGGTTTTCCCTAGTGCAAAAAAGAATTGTGGTCCTATCTGAACTGGTTAGGTTTTATCAAGTATACAATGTAAAATATACTTATTTATTTTATTTTTTGCTTGAAAGGACGACCAACAGCTTGGTTACAAATGTCTTATAGATACACAAAGCGAGTTACAAGTCCTCACGGATAGAAATATAAAGAGTTAAACAAGAAATAAAATTAGGTAGGTTTTTATTCATACTTGCTTACATTCATACACTAGTATTAACACACACCGCACCGTCAAGATTACTTCTCATCATCTTTGTCCTTGTCCTTCTTGGGTTTGACGCTGCGTTCGCGCTCGCGGTCGCGCGAACGATCCCTCTCGCGCGACCGCTCGCGCTCGCGGGACCTTTCCCTGTCGCGGGATCGCTCCCGTTCACGCGGAGAGCGTTCGCGCGGGCGCGGCGACCGCGACCGCGACTTATGGCGCCGTGACCGGGACCGCGACCTCTCGCGCCTGTATGATCTGTGAATAAAACGTCAACTTCTAACTGCATAGTTCGAGACCTCATGGACACAATAATATTTATAATAGGAGTACATTTTACAGATTACACTATGAGTGCACAAGAACTAACGCGCCGCGTTACGTGCGTGTTAAAGCAGGCATGGCGCACTCCGGACTTTAGGTATGTTCGACCGGTGTCCCTTCCCGAGAGGGTCATAGCAGGGCATGAGGGCAATCAGTGGCCGCTCGGCTCGCGCCCGGCCCACACGCCACGCTAGCCACGTCGGCATCTTTTCTGTCAGGGACCTTGACCAATTATTTTCAACAGAATCTGCAAATATATCCCAAATGAGGTCTCCATGTTTCATGTAGTTTTTACCTAAATATGCATCGGGATGATGATCTTGTAATAGGCCTCTTAAACTTATACTTTTGCATGATTGTTATTGGACCAAATTCAGAATAAGCGTTAGTTTTTTTGTGCAGATTAAATGTCATTCCAATTAAAGTAGAATATAAGTAATAGGTAGTTACTACATAGTCTACATAGCTGGTAAGTAAATACTAATAAATATTCTGTGTAACACCCCTCTCGAATAGGGAGGCATGTGTTTAGCAGTGGGCGTTTACTGGCCGATGATGATGATGATGATTCTGTGTAAATATCTAAAAGACATCCCTAACGTTACACGTGCCGCGTCAGGAGAGATAGAGCTACGTGATAGAAAGAGGGGCCTTCTAGGTGAATATAGCGGGCGGTATCCAGCGCTGTACGAATTGAAATGCTACTTTATTGCCTCGTAGATAGAGTCCTTATTTATTTAAATTTCTTCGCGGAGTGAACCTTCTGTGTCTATTATGTCTTCTGTGGTTAAAGCTACGGAATCAGGGCCCAGCACGACTTTGGCGCCAACGTGAAGAAAAAAACATGTCGGCTCATTGTATTATTTTCCTAAAATTGTGTATTTTCGTGTGTTCTTGTGTAATAATGGTGGATGATTATTTATTACTAGCGACCCGCCCCGGCTTCGCACGGGTGTAATTTACGTGCGAAGTCGGAGCGGGTCGCTAGTATTTACTAATTATTATTTTGGAATCGTTTTTGTTTAAATGTTAATTATGTAATCTCAATATAAAGTTAAAATACTCACTTTTCTCTTGTCCTGTCCCTGTCCGGCTTGATAGATCTCGAACGTTCGCGTTCCCGATCCCTTTCTCTATCTCTTTCCCTCTCCTCCTGTAGAAGAAACACTTCGCTTCAGCATTGGAGTTTATTGGACATCCAAAGGATATCATTTTGAGCATCTAATGTTGGATGTTGCTCTGCCTCATTTCATTCTGCTGGTGGTCAAGATTGATAGAAATTGGTCATGGTCACTCTCAGATCAGATAAACAAGGGAGATGTGCCTTAGTACAATTATCGTTCGTGTTCAAAGGTCTCAATTTTTCATACTTTTTTACTATATCGCTTAACGTAAAAACTGCAAGTATGGCTCACATATTTTTACACACTAAAAAATTTGCAGCGACACCAATGAACACATGCAAAAAAAATGGCAAGGCTGTCTGCAGGGTGAGTGCGAATAAAGGCATCCAGACTCATTTAGACTGGATGCGTTCGCACTTACCACGCCACATCTCCCTAGTGTCCTTACTCCGTAGTTTCTCCTCAGTGGTCACTGAATATAGGTAAAAAAATAATTAAATATCGATTATTAACCTCGTCTCTCCTATCGCGTTCTCTTCTCTCCGATCTCTCCCTATCGTGTTCGCGCATGCGGTCTCGCTCTCTCTCCCGCTCCCTCTCTCTCTCTCTTTCCCGATCTCGCTCACGATCCCGCTCAAACGGATGCGCGGAGGGGGGCCGGTATGGCGCGGGGTAGGGTGCCGGCATCATGTGGGGCGGAGCGAGGTGCACTGGCGGCGTGCTGCCTATGGGCGGGCCCATCGGGGGCCCCATGGGCGGACCCATGGGACCCGGCCCGGGGGTCAGCTCCTTGATGTCTGTCGGAACCCACCCCGTCGGCTCGGTGTGTCCTGGAACAAATGTTAATTAGTGAGCACCAATTCTGCATCAGATTGAGTTTTAATTTGCCACATCAAACTAGTGCCGGCTGCACACTCGAAAACTGCGCCAAATACCAGTCAGACATTGAAATTTCAATTCGCAGGGCAGGTTTAATTCTATAGTCCTCGATTTTTGGCCTCGGTCCTGTTCAAATTAATCACTGAACGAATCGAACATCTCAATTTACAGAAACAAATTAGTGTTTTAATGTTGATTTTTTTCACGAACGATAATTCGCGATCTTCGTCAAGCAAATATAATTTTATTTATCGGACAAAGGTTTTCAACAACAACAGAATTCGATTGGAGGCTGCATTTATGGTGTTATAAGGGTGTGCCCAAAATCTACTCACATTTAAGGTGTCAACCACACATTATCTTCGACCTGGCAATACTTGAACAGTTTAACTTTTTTTTCCTACTTACTAGTTTGACTGAAAATCAAAGAAAATTGTGAGTAAATTTTTACAATATTTTTTGTCGGGTTTTATTTTCTTTTTCCTGTTAACGGCGTGTTCTTAATATTATGTGCCTGAGGCTAACAAAATAAAACAAAGTATACTCTTCGAGTTTTGCCAGGTCAAGTTACTTGAAACTTAGGTAATTAACTAAACGTTAAGCCCTTATTAATTATTTGTATGTGCAAGTGCGTCTTCAACCGTTCACGGGCGGCGCCTTGACTTTACAGTCTGCATTAAGCCATAGATGGCCAGCGATCTATGGCTTATATGATTTATTATATGGATGATAGCCAGGTTTTAATTTGTTTAAATTAAAACTTGGCTACGGCCATGCTAGTATGGAGAGTGATATATTCTCACTGGCCCAGGGTTCGTCGTAGTGCGCGTGCGGCGGCGGGTGCGGGTGCTGGTAGTAGTGGTCCGGCGGCGGCGCGAAGTACTCGCCGGGCGGCGGCGGCATGTCGCGCGTCACGGGCCCGCGCCCGTACTCGCGCCGCTCCGCCGTCATCACCTGCAAACAACACAGTTGCTGTCACGCTGATCAACGTCAACGCTATACAAACAATACCTGTGATTCTATTGTGATGAATTCCCTCCTGCCCATTTTTCTTTCACGAGCGGGCACGAAAAATCGTCACCGCTTCATGGTCGATATTCAGAAAACCCATACGAAGCGCTTTGATTCCAATTTTACTGTGCGAACTACTAGTCTGTGGAATACGCTGCCTGAATGGGTATTACCCGATAGTTCTTATTACCCAAACTGGATGTCTTCAAGACACAGGGGAATTGGTTTCTTCTAAGCAAGCGTGCTCCATCGTAGACCACATCATCGCTTAACATCAGGAGAGTTGGCGGTCAAACACAAGCATGTTATTGAATAAAAAACCTAATGAGGTGTCATTTCAGTACAACACGTTTTATTCATCCCACAAACAACTATAACCAGCGTGCGCGTTGGAGCCATTAACATGCCAAGAAGCTCATCAGCAACGAATCTCTAGTACAGACTAGGCTACAAAGACTTCCTTATCCCAAATCTGGGCCCTGATTCCATAACTTCAAACACGCGTGCGTGTTAAGGTTACGGAATCAGGGTCCTGGGTATAGGCCTCTGTCTTACTATGCCATCTGTTAGTTTGTTTAGGTCAAATCTTGGAAACTGAATTAGATCCAGTTCCTCCTAACCGATTTTTTTTTTCGTTTAATTCTGGTGACATTACAATAATCAAACCCAATATTGCAATATGTATTTTTAAAATGGCCGCCAAAAAAAAAACATCTTTTAAATAAAAGCTTTTCAATAAAAAATTACAACTGTTGTTGTTTCTGATGTTTCAACAGCAACTGATGTTTCTATATATTTCTATTTGATAGAATCAGAAATCCAAAAATCCAGTTTTCAATACAATTTTCGTCAAAGAATGTGAGAAAATAAAACAATGCTGTTTCCAGTATTTACCTGAATGGTGTTTTCCCGGTTTTGGAAATTATTCTGCATATGCATTGGTGGTTGCATCTCCATGTCATTCCTCGGAGGACCTGCTGTCAAAAAAGTTACAATAATAATAATATATAAGAATCTTTATTTCAGACTACAGTGGCATCTTGTGGCAGTGGCTTCATATTAGGTAGGTACAAATGAGATCGAGTTCCTTAAATTATTGAAAATTAACTCACTTTGGCACAAACATACATTTTTACAATAAAATTAATAAAATATCAAAAAATACTACATAAAACACTGTTTTAAACTATCACGGTTGTTCACTAAAGTTATATGATTATTTACGGGATATTTACCGTGGTAAGGTTGTGGAATGAGCTCCCGATATTTCGGCGCAGTTACATGCACCATGTTCACGGGAAGACTGAAGAATGCGGGTGGTTGGAGAACAGTTAAAAAGTTAGGTGCAGACATAACGATCTACCCTCTTTCTTTTCTTTTCTTTACCCTTACCACGGTAAATATCCCGTAAATAATCATATAACTTTAAATACTACATACATATGAAAATACAACATTAATATAAAACTATACTTAACTAACGAGACCTATAATAAGATTATTCCAGTATCTCTGGATGGAACAATCAGGCTTATCGGTTATTGTACTAAGGATGCTGTTGTTGCTACCACGCATTCTGCTCAACAGGGAGTGGGTTTTTTTCACATAATGGCGTGAAACCCATCTTTTCGCGCCTGTGTAAGCATAGCTGATGCGCTACAAAATCGTGGCAGCCCCAGCAGCATCCTAAACCCGTTGTTGTACTGGACCCTCAGAGCATTATAAGCTTTTTTGGTAAATGATATCCATAGGCTGCTCGTGTAAAACGACTGGCAAAATGCTTTAAATAGAGCAATTTTGACGTCATCCGTACATCGAGCAAACCTACGTATAATCATGTTACACCTCACTGCCAATGCTCTGCGCTCTCTTTCAATACCCTGATCGTCCCTGAGATCGTCTGTAACTATGTGGCCAAGATATTTAAAACTAGTAACAGATTTCCATTTAGAAAGATGGGAGGAATTAAATGTGGAGAATTGTTATATTTTAGAGTTTATTTGAAATATATTGTTTTAAACTATCACGGTTGTTCACTAAAGTTATATGATTATACAAAATATATTATCTAAAATCATGTTTGGAACAATAATTTTTCAAAATTTTATTAGAAACCACATCTTTACATAGTATAAACTAAAGTCGCTTTCAGCGTCTGTCTGTCTGTATATCCGCTAGCTCCTCCTAAACCACGCAACGGATTTTGATGCGGTTTTCACCATCAGATAGATAATTTTTCACGGAAGGTTTATATATAATAAAATTTACACCCGTGCGAAGCCGGGGCTGGTTGCTAGTTTATTATATAGTAGTATAAGTTTTTTTATAAAAGCGGCTAAGTGCGTGACCGACTCGCGCGCTGAGGGTTCCGTACTACCACATAAATTGTTAACTAGACATCATGCCCAGGCGGTCACCCATCCAAATACCGACCGCGCCCGACGTTGCTTAACTGGGTGATCCTTGGTGATCGTACGAGAACCAGTGGTAAATAGTCACTGATTTGTCACTGACTCTCACTTGGCCAGTATTTATTATTTGTCGAGTGGAAAATTGGGAAATTCGGGGACATCTGAAAGTGCGTTTTTCTATGAAATTTGGACAACGTTTGTCGGGTCCAGCTAGTTTAAAATAAATACTTCCTATAAGCTTACCACGTCTGCCTGAAATAATATACAAATAATAAATATTAATTCTGTGCTGTGCTTCTCCGTTAAAAATAAGATTTATAAGGATACTTAGAAAGATTAGATATAAATTGTGGAATAACCTTTCTTTACACTTGCATATGCAACATGTTAAAATCTAACCAAAGATATCATTGTGTTAGTCTGTTTTTTATTTTTAACGCAGAGTACCTTCAGTAATATCCATAGCTGCTGACTGCTTTACTTCAGCCAGTGGTCCGTAAGCTTGTCAAAAGAAATCAGAGCTAAAACCATAGAGCTAAATATCAAGAGTGATCTGAACATTGCTTTCCAAAATGTTTAGTACTTGAAAAACGTGCCTGCCTATAACTTTTCATATACTCGTAATTATATGTGCCTATTTACGTTTGCTATCAAACATGACGCGACGCGCAACAACGCTGCAATAAAGTCGGCAAGCTACTGACTTCACACTGGTGCGTAGTATAATTATTAGTTCATTCAGCCCGTCCCATACATATAAGTCAATGCGTAGAACAAATTCGATATCAATAACCAATCTCAACGATTGGATCACATTACTGAACAATAATCAGGTAAGGTAATAATAATAAGGGTCAAGGGTCAGATACAGAAGGTGGTCATCCTGGACACGGCACGTACTGTCAAGTTCCTCACTCTGCTGCCCTGACCACCGGTAGCTTAGCTTGGCCTGCCCCGCTGCCGGCGACACCCTAGATTAAATTTTTTTTAGTAATATTTTTTGTTTATACAGATAAATATTGAAAAAAAAAATATAAGAATGAAAATAAATATTTGAAAAATAATGTTACTTATATAAATAATAATATTATGTACGTGGTACTGCCGTTCACGAAGGACATTCATGAAGTATTTTCATAAACTATTATTTCCTAGTCAATTTCTTTTTAATTCTTAATTCTTGATCTATTTGAGCCACAGCTAAATCTAATGTCATTAATTAGTTTTAAATGTAGACACCTCCATTCAATAATAATTTGATAAAAAATTTAAGAGCAGGGTGGCTTATGGCTACTTTGACTGGAGATAATACTCCAGTCAAAGTAGCATTAGCAAATTTTTTTTTTTTTTTTTATGCAACTCCACGGACTCCAGGTTCCGTGACTTTTATTATATTTGACTACAATTTTGTTAACTTAAACGAATTTACTTAGTTATTCACAATACAGAGAGAGGAAAGTTAGTTATACCTAATAAATTTATTTACTTTTATTTATAGTAAGTGCTACCTTGCTGGGGAGGCCTCCTTATCTCGGGCGCGGGTCGCTGCGGCGGCCCACTGTGGAGCCCGACGCCAGCCTCGTTGACGCGCATGCGGCGTTGCCGGTCGCAGTATGCACTCCACGTCACCTCATTAAAGCCGTAATTGAAATAATCTGTGTACAATGTTAAACGTAACAAGTATTGTTTTTTTTTAAACCACCTATAAGAGCTGATAATTTTCAAATGTCTGAATATGTTTTCATGAATCATAGCTAAGAACACTCTCAATCAAGTTACCTTCCAAACAAACAAAACTAAATCAAAATCGGTTTAGCCGTTTGGGAGCTACAATGCCAGACAGTTACACAGATACACATGTTAAACATCCCCTCTTTTTGCGTCAGGGGTTAAAATAAAAATAGTTTTACTTGCTGGTATAACAAGAACTATATATGGTGTCACCAATGCTAAAACAAAGCAAATAGCAGCAGCAGCACTTAATTGCTAAGACAGCTTAACGGCCTCTTATAGTAAATTTGATGGTTTTAAATCAATTTTATTCAGTTAAATTACAATATTTGAGCTGGAAAAAAAAACATGTCACAGATACATCTGTGTTTGAGTTTATGATTTGGTTCAAAACACGATAGAATAAACTTTCCTCGATCAAAAAAAAAATCTGAAACAAAGTCGATTCAGTTTATTTTTTTCGTTTTGTGCTCTAATGAAAGCTCGTAACAACCTGGAAATTGCAGGTACTGAAAGGCAATTTTATTTTAAAAAAAATTATTTTGTAGAATAGTTTCGTTTTTTTAATGAAATTAATAGCGTAAAAAGGTCGCGAGAATTTGCGCGCACCGCGTTCAGTACCGCGCCAGGCGTCATCGAGGTCGGACCTGTGTTCGTTTTTGTCGTTGCACTTCCCCCGCGGGCGTCCTGACTCTTGGGTGGAAAAATACATCGTCGCTATAACTTGGCGGGGGCTGAGGGAGCGTTTTGTTGCCTACGCGACTCGGATAACTGGCCGTTAAGAATTTTGAGGCCGACAGGAAAGCGACCGAAATAGTAGAAAGAGGGCTCGGGGCATAAACCCAGAGGTTGGAATCATTTGAATTGAGAATCCCCTCCTTTTTTTCTGCGGTCCAAATATAGCAGATCGCAGCTAGTTCCCAATAGAATCACAACAGTATGAATGTTGGTACCTGAGATATCAGCTCCTGGTTTGTTCCACGGTTTGTCTTCGATTGTGTCTATGTTGAACTCCAAGGCCGGAACTCCATTGATGCTCCCAGGACCATCAAGATCCTCTAACGATACTTTGCCAGTAGTAGTGGCTGGTCGAGGTTTCTCAGTTGGCCCAGCTGCTACGAGCCCCACTCCCCTCTGAAAATGTATTAAACACTAAACTGTGGTTTTTTGGCTTCCGTAGTAAAACAAGGACCTTTTATAAGATTTTGTCTGTCCATCTGTACCAGTCTTTCACAGCATCATAACTGTTTTATATCAAGATATTGTAGAAATAAAGATCTTAATTTTAAGGGCACATTTTTTTTTACTTATGATTTTTACAGGCTCCCTTGTGAAAAGTGGATGAATTTTTAGCGAAGGCGAGCGCCAACGTATATTACAATTTGCCTAGGCTTGCCATCGCGCGTCGTCACTCGCCAGTTTCATTCTTTTTTTTTACTTCTCATGCTCGTTATGTTCTTGTCTATACCCGGTATAAGCGGTCCTCATTTTTAAGCTCTCATGCACAGAAAAGAGAAGTAAATAGAACGAAAATGAGAAGGAAAATCTGTTACCGGGCATTATGAGTGAACCTTGATTGACCTGATCAACGCGTGATTTCGAATGACTGACGTTATATGGGTGCAACTGGCTACAACAAATTTCTGACAAAAATGCCTTGACAGTCGTACTAATTTAAACAAAAAAAATACTTTTCTGTGCTCTCATGCTTTTTGTGCACTAGTGCATACACGACGTACTCTTTCGAAGAACACACCTGATCTGCCTTTTGACCCGTCTCAAGAAAGAGGTGAAATAGTCTGAAGCAACAACGGCTGAAATAACATCAGGGCCACTGGCCTTGTCACACATATCTAGACTGTAAAGTGTTTTGTGAACTACCTTATCAGGATGTCCAAAACTCTAAATGCCAAAATAAAAACCCCTGACTCCCTGACCACTTTACCAAATTTCCCTGACCAATAATGTGTTTCTGAAGCAAAAATATGTATTCTCTTATTTTGAAACAGATCACCACAAATGCTTCATTTCTTTGTACTTTTGAAATTCATTGGTAAGTATATATAAAGACAGCAGCAGCCTAAGCAAACTTAGCACCATATAATAAACCCATTTAAAAAATCACTACCTTTTCAGGGTTCCATATATAAGTACCAAGGAACCCTTACAAGTTTGTTCTGTCAGTCTATAAGTTCTTACTGTTTTACTTTGGACCAAAGTGGTGATGCCCTGTGACGCGAGTAGAACCACTATGTGACACATAAACGTCCAATGGCCACTGTGTCATGCTTCTAACTTTCTGATACGAACCAATTTCGGAATCATTCATATCTACTAAGTCTGCGTGCTTCATCTTCGACCACATCGTCGCTTGCCAACAGGCAAGTTGGAGGTCAAACGCAGACTTATCAGCGTAAAAAAAACAAAAACATTTATGGTTCAGATTCGTTCGTTTCGTACTGGTTTTTTTGATTCCTTGAGACATCAACCCATCATCATCATCATCATCAGCCAGAAGACGTCCACTGCTGAACATAGGCCTCCCCCTTTAACCTCCACACTGAACGACAGCCTGCCTTTTGCATCCACTGGATGCCAGCGACTCTTGCTATGTCGTCGGTCCATCTAGTGGGAGGCCTACCTACGCTGCATCTTCCGGTTCGTGGTCTCCACTCAAGAACCTTTCTTCCCCATCGGTTATCGGTTCTCCGAGCGATGTGGCCTGCCCATTGCCACTTCAACTTGCAAATTTTAACAGCTATGTCGGTGACTTTGGTTCTTTGGCGAATATCCACGACATCAACCCATCAATATTTAATGGCCATTGTTTCTCACTTTAGAATAATTTAAAATAGAATTAATTGAGCAATTCACATCAGTAGCCACTGTAAACGTCCACTGCTGAACAAATGCCATCCTGGTAGAGAGGAGTGTTGCCATAATCCCTACACAGGCGGCTTGGGGATCACAGTATGTTCACTGTACTAAAAGGACACTGCTGCCCATCCTCTGGTGGTTCTGGTTGCAGTTTTAGAACATACCCGGGTCCAATTGAGCAATTCATCGCCACAATTTGTGGTAATTTTAACATCTGAATCTGATATTGTCCTCCAATTGCGACACTTCAGTATCCACGCGGGCTAAGCCGTGGGTGCAGCTAGTTTATATTAATTAATAATAATAACAAATATCTGTAGAATATCAAAAAGGCAACAAATTCCTTACCTTAATGTTTAAACTGCCATAAGCCTGGGCTCCTGATTTAATATCTCCTATAGTGACTTTTATATTATCACTATCATCGGAGTCCGAGTCTCCGTTCCCTTGACTATCAGCATCTCCATTGAGTGCCTCATCCTGACTGACATCTTCAAAATGTTCATCAAAGTGAGAGTCATCATTGCCTGCCTCATTTTCCTCCTGGTCTTTTTCCTCGCCCTGTGTAAGACAAGTAAAATGTTAAATTTACAATTATAGTCTTGTCTATTCAATATAAACAAGCCATGTCAGAGATGGCATTAAAAAATTGCTTAGAGCGGCCTCATAATTCTGACATAAGGGCTAGCCACTCGGCCTGTATTAACTTTAATAGTCTTTCAATCAAGTTGTAAATTACTTCTTGCATTGCATACTATTTCGAATTGAAAACAAAACTAGCATAATATATGTTGATTTCGTCTATCGGCAACAGACGCAAACATGACTAGTATTGTCATAGAATTAAATGTTGTTTGTTTAGGTTAGAAAACGTCATCAACATTGTGGAACATCCAGTTCTCGGGTAATAATCTACATAAATATGAGCAGCGAATAATTTCTAGTAGTTAAATGATTTTTTATCACAAGTTTAATCTAAAAACTTACGTTTCCGCGCTCGGCGTCTGTTCCTGGCGCCTTGTCCTCTGAAGATTTGTCGGTTATTTGTTCGCCCGTAGATTCTCCGTAAAGCCACGAGTCATCATTTTCATCCCCCGGTGTAGATTCTACCGCTGTTTCAGCCATTTTATCTATCACTTACTAATACTAATTTCTACATCAAATTATTTTAATTAATAAAATCGTTTTCATGATCGGCAGAACAGAATGGAGTTTTTATTTGACATTTGATGATTTATTTGACAGAGACAGTGAGTGACTATGATAGTCGGCTTTTTTTAAGTTTTGGCTATAGACAATCTATCTATTTAGCCAGTTGCAGATCGCGCTCGTCTTTTTGCTGCCTCTGTTTGGGAATCGGGACTTTGGTTGCAATCTATGTCCATATCTGCGCTATGTCCTCTTGTATCACCCATAGTCTTTTAGACCCAACCACACAGGTCTAGCTGTCAGCTTACGCTTGGGTGCCAGGTGCCAGGCCCTTAACATAGCTGTCAGTGTGGTACTCAAGGACTTTGTATACTTTGTATATATTATACCATGCAGTTTACCCACAGAGTTTACCAAAAGCTGTGAGGCTTGAGAAAATTAGTTGTGGACTTGAGCATTTGGATTTTAGCCTCTTACTGTTTTTCTAGTGTTACTTACCTTATTTTGTTAGTTCTTTTAATCACACAAATCGATTGTCCTCTAACCCCAACAATGGTAGGAATACATGCCACCCTTTTTATCGAAATATAACTATTAATTGTGAACGCATCCATTAAAACTATAGAAGGTTTCGTTTTGTAATATTGGTCATAAACTTCCGTGAAATTTTTTAAGAAATTTATTTTGCGCCAAAAATTGAAATATTTGATTTGTCACTCATTTCGGTAAGTAAATAATTATTGATTTAATTGTACATTTTATAATATTATTGTTTCAGACACAGATCTACTACCTATATATATATACTACCTATACGTTGTGTATATCTGTGGTTTCAGACATGAAAACGGTAGTTTAAAAATAAGTGTTAGAATTACGAGCGAGGCTAAGAAATCTCCGTATATATATAGTAGTCTTTGTAAGAAATGACCATTGTCCATTCTAATAGGGTGTTTGACTGTATTGAAAATATTATGCCAATTGACATCATCCATAAACATGACATAATGAAAAAGCATATTTCATTGATTTTTTAATAAAAATATGCTTATTTTTTGTAAAAAACGCGAATAAAATAACTGTATTTTCGACATTTGATCACGTGATCGAAAACGGTCTCCTAGTGACGTCACACAAATCTAAACAAACAGATTTTGTATTGATATTTGCGAATTTAATGTTGTAAAGCAATTTTGAGAGCAATTTATCCAGAAATTATCACCAAAAACAGTCCGGAGGTTATATGTGAGAAGAATGGAGAAACATTTTGTGCAAGCAGACAGCAGTAACTTACCCAAAATTAATGTATTTATGGTTGCATATTTCTTCAATAATAATCTACGTCATTGTTTCTACGCTGCAGAACTCAAAACGTAAAAACTACAATGTAAGTATTAATTTTTAATTGTTCTCCAAGCAAAACATTCAATCAAGTTGTACAAAAAGTATGTTGTAGTAGGTGGATATCACTATTTTGTTAGGTTATGTCTTTACAATGTTTAAAAAGAAAGTAACAGTACATAAAATAGTAATGCAATAAAAACACAAATTCTAATAGAAATATATAGACTCAAATATGTACCGCAAAATGATCTACGCACATAGAAACACTTGAATTAGCTCCAATACTTTTGGGTTCTCTACGAGCTACTTAGTTCCAACCACTTGTTGCGAGTTTTGGGGTCCATTGGAACAGAAACGAATAGTTTTTCCGGTGTTTTATGGAAGTATTTGTACATTGTGGCACTACACAACATTTATAAACCATTACTTCTATTAGAAAATTAGTGATAATCAAACTTTTGCTGCCTGGCTGCAGCTGTTTTGTTTTGTGTGACGTCAATCGTCGCTCGACCGGAGCTATGACGCAGGTCTGCGTTTTGGCGCGATATTTTTTTATTCAAACTTTAACCTCGATTTATATCGCAAATACGACTGATATCCAGAAAATATAAATGCAGTATACATTAAATTATATCAGGCAATAATGTGCAATAGTTTCCCAAAAGTAGTCAAATACCCTATTGTATTCATTTTATTTTTAACTAATGCAATCAAAATAGGCTTTATTTTGGTCGAAGAAAAAAGGCGCAAATATAGTACCCTCGATGGCGGGTATATATTTGAGCCTTTTGGGGTTGAGACGCTTGGACCGTGAGGACCAGAAGCCCATCGAATATTTAAAGACGACCTATCAGGACGACTGGTCGAAGCAACTCGTGACCAAAATGCTGGCCTTTATTTTGCCCAAAGACTAAGCATTGCCATACAACATGGCAATGCTGCCAGCATTTTGGGAACGCTGCCCACTGGTAGCGGCTTGTTAGATTAGTTTTAGTTATAAATTTTAATTCAAGATAGTTTTTATTTAACTTGTAATTTTTATTTAATAAATACGAGGTTTATTAAAAAAACCGAATTAAGAATGCAATCTATTATTGTTTTTAATGGTTATTGAGTAATTTTATATTTTTACAGATAAATATACCTGTCTGACTGTGCACTCTAGAATGTTTTAGGATATTGATAATACCTGAAGACGGTATATTCGGAAGACGATGGCTACCTTCTTTTGCCCTCTCCAAGTCACTTCATCAGAACTTCCTGAGGACATCATTGACCAGAGATTAGAAAAACTTTTTGCGGGTAGTTTGCATATTGTTTAAACCTGAACATGCTGACAGTGTTGGCATTTACTTCCTAGCAAGGAAATTACATAGGGTAGGGTCCCTTTAGGGTATATACAAGATCTTCTTACTAGTTCCATGGGTGTATCTCTCTGTGTCAAAGTATGTCATAAATGACTTCAATGGGCGGAAAAGCCAGAAGAATAGTTATATATATATAAAATTTTCGGCCTCATAAACGTTACTTAAAAGTTAAGCAATGCTAATTTTTGACGGAAATTGTCACAGGTGAAAACAAGACAGCAATTCTGAGCTTAAGTAACGTTTACTAATCGACACAACTAGTTGCGCGTAAGGGAAAAAAAAGTCCAAACGGCTCTACTAGTTGAGCCTAGGGTCCGAAACGTTTATAAGTAAGGTCGATAGAATATAGTTAGCCAAAAAATCTTTTGAATAATTCACTTTCAAATAGCGCGTATCCGATTAAGGGTTAAATCAAATTATTAATAAAAAAAAAATATATATATATTCCCCAGCACAGATATACACAAGGTAGATAGGTAGTAGATCTGTGTTCCCCAGTGATACACTTTCCCCGTAGAAATTTTTAGAAAAGTTTCGCTTCTGTTCCATAGAGATCCACTTTCGGCTAATACACTCAAATAGAAAAGTTTTTGATTCCTATATAATTGATTTTATTTTTCCCCAGAGAAAAAAAACTAGACTCCACCAAACTAAAACTAATTTTCTTTGGTCTATTCCACTTTAATCACCTGGGTGATAATGGCGACTCCATTTAAATTATTATTTGAGTATCATTTGATCACCTGCACCTAGGTGACCACAGGCGATTCCATTAAATTATTGTTTTGGTATCTTGTGATCACCCATGAATAAAAAATGGTTCGAATTAGAAATATCATCATCATTTCATCCTATCATGTTCCCACTGCTGGGACACAGGGTTTCTCTCAGAGATGATGGGCCCTAGCCCACTATCATCATCATTCGCAAAGTATCCCAAATTTAAAATAAAAACTTCATAATTTAAACCTATCTTTCCCACTGCTGGGACACAGGCCTTCTCTCAGGGAGAGGATGGGCCCTAATCCACCACCATCATCATCATTAGCTTACTAGATGTGGGCGTTGACAGATGTCAGTGTCATCATCATTACCCTACGCTTATCAGACCACTGCTGCTGGATTCGGTTATCTCTCCATATGCTGACGAGGGCATTGACAGATGTCAGTGTGACAGCTGTTAAACTTTGTTGGACGATATCTCGGAAACTATTGATCCTGGACTGGCAGTTCCTTTGCAAAAGTGATAGACCTCGTCGAGATCTTCATTTCGGATGACAGTTGTCAAACTTTGATGGACGATATCTCGGAAACTGACGATCCTGGACTGGCAGTTCCTTTGCAAGTGATAGACCCACGGAACACTATTACTCCTAGCGGAGCTCGTCGAGATCTTCATTTCGGATGACAGCTGTCAAACTCTGTTGGACGATATCTTGGAAACTGACGATCCTGGACTGGCAGTTCCTTTGCAAAAGTGATAGACCTCGTCGAGATCTTCATTTCGGATGACAGCTGTCAAACTTTGTCACTCACAAACAAACGTCAAACTGATCTATCACTTTTGTAAAGAAACTGCCAGTCCAGGATAGATAGTTTCCGAGATATCGTCCAACAAAATTTAACAGCTGTCACACTGACAGCTGTCAACGCCCACATCTACCCTGAAAGAGTGGCTCAAGTCAGTCTGATAAGAGTAGGCTAATGATGATGATGGTTTACGTTGGTAGGGACAAATTTGTCGATACCAGGTACCAGGATAACAAACGATGCAGAGGTATTTCACTCTAGATTCACAAAAAGTGTTATTATGGATCGCGATGGAGAAGGCTCTTCATGGTTTATGCATTCCTGGTACTTGGATTTGTTGAAAAAACTATTATTGATCTTCATAAATGTCGATTATTTAATATTATTAGCTATCTACGTGGAATGTGTAGGTATATCTGGAGAATAATTATATTTTGTGCACAATAGTACCTAAATGTGTACCTATGAGGAACAATTGGTAGGATTTTTAAAAAGTGTATCTTACAGGAATAAAAGCGTAGTTTTATTAAGTGTCTCTACGGGGAAAGTGTATCTCTGGGGAACAAATCTTTTAGAAATACTGAATGTTCTAAAGTTATGATTGTATACATCACAACACAAAATAAATAGAAATACTGATATTATTTATTACACTTGAAATATAATTTAGTAAAGCATTAGAATATAAATCTAAGACAAATGAAGTCAAAAAGCACCAGCAACATTAGGAAACTACAGGTGCTCAATCTAGGCCATTTCTCCTTCGTGGGAGCAACTTCATCTCAGCTTGTTCTATTTTCTGAGCAATGTCTGCTAGTTGTTCAGACGCATTTGCAGCTGAATTACCGCACGTTTCTGCTAACTCTTGGATTCCCTGGGATACCTGAGAAAGTACAACCATGCTATTATAATTTTGAAAAGTATGTATAATATCAATGTCATGATTTCAACCATTACATTCTCACTTCACCGCTAAGGTCTCTCCTTAGAGGTTAGAGAAAAATCCGAAAGTTGATAATTTTAAGTTACATCACATTAAAAAATATTTTTTGCTCTTACAAACTTACATTTTGTAATTGGTATGTATGGGAGCACCCGTTTGCCAACTACAAAGTTAAGTTTGTCCTTCAATATTTTCGTCGAGACTCGATTCCCAAGATGGATGAACTATCTACATACATGTTTGTACAGAACCCTCAGGATGCGAGTCCTACTCACACATGTCCGGTTTTTTTATGAACTTATTAATAAACGAGGAATAGCTTTGGAATAGTTAAATCGTTTTGAGTCGTTTCCAATCTAGTTGATAGTTCAGTAGAGAAGAAGACAAGATATGAAGTAAGTATAGTAAGTTTAGTTTTGTAATATTGGTAATAAACTTCCGTGAATTTTTTACCACATCCGCCTCAGCTTTCACTTCAGCGGCAGCTGCATGCATTGTGTTTACAGTCCCCTGCATCTGGACAGCTTCCTGGATTGGTTCTGACTCCAGAACTGGAGCACTCTGTATCAGAGAACATAAAAGAGGTTAGTAATAGCACAGTACTGATTGTACCTGACAAAATAATGTTATGAAAAACTATCAACATATTTTTGGTATTTTAACAGATCATAAGTTTAAAAACAAGAGTCATGGACATACTATCTTACAATCGATGTAATCTGTGACTACATTGCAAGTATCGAACATCCACATTGTCGCTTACCAACAGGCGAAATGGTGGTCAAGAGGATATATTTGTGCAAAAAAAAAGTATTCTTACAACTTTCATGGACAATGTGATATCGATTTGAAGTTCTATTACAAAATTTCAAGAAGTTATTACTCATTTCCATAGATTTTTATCTGGTTAGAAGCTGCACGCATGGCAAGTTGTATGAAAACATAAAAACCCAGCGTGTTGCATTTTTTGAATGTCACGAGAGTAATGTAATAGTAGTTTTTACAGTTTACTATGGTGCAATTTGAGATTTTTGTATTTGATGTTTGACATGCTGCTGCTGTCATGATGACAATGATCAAATCGAATCAAGTTGGAGCATGGATCCAACTTAAGACAGGCCACAGACACGCATATCAGCGAACTCGCTGCATCTAACCTGATAAAGATCAGTGCTCATTTAATTTTTTTTACTTGGCCATCTGCCCCTTTGGTATTGCGGCTTTTTGTCATCAACAGTTAGGGAGGATATAGTGAGATTGTTTAGAGAGAGATAATCCTGGTTCATTTTATGTAAGCCAGAAAAGTGGTGTTAGTAAGTTTAGTACCTGCTAGCAGGCTCACACAAAGTAGGTAATTGTTATGGAAAAAACCCTACTAACACATTAAAAGCGTACCTGTTGGCAGTGATGCATGCACTGGCAATGATGACGAATCATTGGCTCAGCTGCAGCTACCTCTTGCATGTGCATATTGTTCTGTTGCATCTGAAAATGAGTCATAGAATCTGCAGTGAAGAAAGATACTTGTGCTCTATTAAGTTAAAATCAAAATGAACATTACATACATTCTCAATATAATTGGGATCAGTATAATTGTTTAACTCAGAGGCCATCTGCATGGCTTCATTCAGTTTTTCATGGCCTGCAGTAGCATTATTGATAGCCTGAGCGGTGTTCAAAAGATTCGCAGTAGCAGAGTCCCCTTGCTGACACTCTGTTGGAGCGTTTGCAGCAGCAAGTCCTAGTTTGGCTTCAAGTTGTTCGATTCTATTTTGTAAAACTGCAAGAGGATCCATTTTAAATTAAAGGAGAGACGAAATAATTGGAAATAATTTTACAAAATAAATGAAAAACAATTGAATGTTGATCTTCAAATTACAATCGAACACTATTTTGATATTTTGATTTGATGTTTGACAAGTAATTTTTATGACATTGCAATGCATTTTTTTTTTAGTCTATGGACAAGCATTGCTATTTTCATCTTCGATTGATTGATGGTGGTTTTTCTTATTTCCAAACTTATTCGATTCAATATCTACGACTCGAATCGATGCATTCTAGGATTTTTAGTTGATAAAAAGAAGAGCAATTTATTTTTCGCACAGACTAAATCCATACCGCCTCTTTTCCGTATTTATTCGGGAAAATTGGTTTATCGCGGTGTAACATGTCTAATTAGGTTTTTTACAAAACTCCATTGAAGCCTCTGGTAGACTCCACCACTTTACTATAGACTTGACCGTGACTTACTTTGCTTGACTTGATTACTACTTGTTTGACGATATTTTATATTTGAAAATATATATATATTATATATATTTGACGATACGTGTGAAGGAATCCATTGCAACCCCAGAGACACTCCCCGAGCCACCAGCGTAAGAGCTTTGCTCAATATGGTATATTTTGAAAATATTAAAATACCTACTTGACACTGGTAAATGCGCAAGACGTGCGAAGCCAAAATCTTCTCAAGAGGAAAGAAAATACAATCAATCAGCTGATTACTGTCAATACTGTTGATTGAAGTCTGACACATGTCAAATGAATGCAAAATTGCAATCAAAACAGCAATGCATTCATGAAATAAATGTTTTGGTTTTTGCCTTGCTCCTTTGTTAGATATAGTGTAAATAAATATCATATTATAAATTAATAACAATATACACACGTTTCTTAGCTTTCAATTGCTAGTATGGATGAAGAACAAGGCGGACTTTCCCAGGAAGATTTTATGCTACCGCCTGTGAAATATGAGTGTAAGGGTCGAATATTTGTGTTATAGGTTATTATCACGGTACAATGATTTTTTGGTTATCTACTATAATTTTTTAATTTAATATTACAGATTTGGACCACACAGCAGATGTACAGTATGTATCTTTTTTCTGCTGTCTGCTAAGTCACAAAAATTAAAATGTGATGCAATAATATTGCTATGAGTATTGAAATTGTACTTATAAATTATTAATTATTATAACACCGGCTTACACTCGCGGTAATGTTTTTATCGGTCGAGACGATCGACCGGTTTCGGAGCCATTAGAGCCCCTTCATCAGGGAATACGCGCGATTCTGGTAATTTTACTTGCCTACGTAGTTTTTCGGGTTTTTCCTTATGTCAATGCAATTGAATACAGCCTTATATTCCTTTAAGACCATTTAACATACGTGTAATATGTATGAAAACGTTGGGGTGTGACTATATTAAATGTAATGTGAAGGAAGATCAACTCAATGTTCAGTTTTTCCTCAGAGGAATGTATACCCAGTTCCTAACAATAGCAAGTGGTTTTAACTATGGGTTGCAGCTACCCATGTAATGCAAACAACTGCACCTATGTCGTTTACAAGAATTTTTCAATTTATACTAGAATTTTCTAAAGAACCATTTCTCATTGAGAAAGTATGTAGAAAGAAAGAACGTAGAAAGTAGTTTTTTTAAAGCTTTTGACCTATCATATAGTAAACTTGTACAACATTTTCAGGTTACATGCTTGGGGCGACAGCTTAAAGGAAACATTTGAGCAATGTGGTATGGCAATGTTTGCTTACATGACTGAAATGGACTATGTGCAAATCAAGGAAGTACACACAATAGAGGCAAACGCTGATGACATGATGGGACTCCTGTATCATTTCCTTGACGAATTGCTATTTCTGTTCTCTGTTGAACCATTTTTAATCTGCAAAAAGTTGGTAATCACAGAATTTAATACGGAAGAATTTCGGATAGTCTGCAAATGCTATGGAGAAGAGTTCCAAATTGGCAAACATCCACAAGGAACTGAAGTAAAAGCTATCACATACTCTGCTATGCAAATCATAGATGTACCTAAGGATAATAAGTTTGAAGTGTTTGTCATAATCGATATTTAATTTATAAGCAATAAATTTATGTTTGTTATTTATGACTTTTTGAAACTTATAACAATGAGGTATACTGCAGCAATTTATGGTATTTTTTACACAGAAGGGTGTGAATATAATACCTGTTAAATAAAATATTAAAAAGCGCAAATTAACAAAGAAGCTTGTAGTAGCTGAAAATGCAGTCAAAGATCAGGATTGGTGTGCCTTGGTAGAGGCCTATGTCCAACAGTAGACTAGGGCAAGCTGACCGTGATAATGATAAAATTGCAAATTGTTTTATGCATCTGAGTTGATATATTATGCCAATTTCTCATTACTCTGGTCTAGCCCGGACATTTGAGAGGCATTTGTGGGAACGAATCCAACATCAAGAAGCCCCGTTTAATATAAAATACAATAATTAAATGTGTACAAAAGGGAATATAAAACTATTGCACATTATAAGACTGAAAAAATCTGGGTTACTGTGGTAAGTTCTTGATAGTGTGAGCTGGTCTATGGTACGAGGTATGGCACTCGCCAAATATGCCTCATGTCAAAATATTATAGTGGGTGATGACTTGCCACCACAGACTAGGTAAAGCTACTACGCTTTGCTTGCCACCCACTTAATGGGCTCAAAGGCTGCCCTATATTGGCGCTAGAAAGGTAACATTGGCGTTGGCTTAGGGTCAAGAGGTGTGCTGCACTTAGGACTAAACACTACTTGCGGTTTTATGTTTTTAATACTTCCACCCTGGAGCTTATGTTCTTAGGTCTTGCGGTTTCCACCCCAGAAGGCAGGTTAAGGCAAGCCAGGCATCGCGATGATGCCGTCTACGATCCATCATATACCAACAGAGATTGATAAATAATATTTCATTTCTTTTGATTGGGCTATACCTATAGGTACGCCAAGTATGCCAAAACAACATGGAAAGAAGTATACTTAACATAAAATTAATCGACAATGTAAATTTGGAGATAATCAAAAAGAAGACAAAAACTAGAAACATAACATAATATGTAATAAAACAACAAAAGTGGCGTTGGACTGGTCATATGCTCAGGAATAAACAAGGAAAATGGGATAAGGATATATTAGAATGGTACCCAAGAGAGGGAAAACGAAATAAAGGAAGACAGCAAGTAAGATGGGAAGATGAAATTTAAAAAAGTAGCTGGCATAAATTGGAAACAATTAACACAAAAGAGGCATGAATGGAAGTCCCAGGAAGAGGCATATGCCGGAAGGCAAGCTGGAAAGAATACACGGAGCCGATGTCAATGACTAATTAATAATATTATAAAAATCTGACATCTAAAATATTTTAATAACAAAAATATAATAATTAATGATTTTTACAGTAAAATAGATAATTGACATCATTGCAAGATGAGAAACAAGAAACTTGACCAGCATAAAAGGCTATAAAATAAAATAAATAAATAGGTAGTACTGAAACAGTTGTCCATGTGAAGCTTGGACCACTGACCTACCTAGCAGTAAGCAGCAGGTGTTTCAAAAGAAAGATAAAAAAACGGTTATACATTTATTGAGAAAGGTATCTCGCAAGATTGGGGTTGTTAGTTCGGAAGGTGGTAGCTGATCTTACTGGTCCCTGGAAGCCCTGTACAGAATTAACTTTCAAGAGATTGTATCGTTCACCGTTCGCTGGTTATAGGATATGTGACGTCACAATAAATTGAATATCAGCCCTCTAGAGAAAATGAAGTCGTGTACAAAAGGATAAATTTTTTGTTTTGTTTATATTTCCTTGTTTGTTATCAAATGAAAGGGCTTAATTAGCCCTTTCAATAATGTATATTGTTAGCTGGTGCTCATTTATTATAATACTAGCTGCGTCCCGCGGTTTCACCCGCGTAGTGATCAAAAATGGTGATGATGATGAAAAGTATGGCATGCCTATGTCACTCCGGCCCTTGAACTATACCCATGCAAAAAATCAGGTCGATCCGTTGCTCTGTTGCTGCGTGAAAGAGGAACAAACAAACCAACACACTAAGCATTTATAATATTAGTATGATAATTAATCATTATCTCGCGGATTTGTAGGCATGCACCCGTTAATTGGGAATAATATCTAAAATACGCCTCAGATGTGAGCCATAAATTTTTTCTCTAAACCTGCCCAAAATACATAAGTTTGTATGTAATAATTAGGTAAATACTATTTCATTATGGCCTATGGTACACATGTTAAAATTATTTCATTAAATAGTTAAATGTAATAATAAATTAAACATAACTTATTATGTAGTCGGCATAGATTTCATACTACGTACCTATGGATCCATGGTAGTCGGGTTTTAGTTTTTCAACCTAAATCATTATATCTATAGTTCTAAGTTGGAAATAAAATAAATAAAATAAATAAATCTTATGATAAATGAGGTGTCAATAGATTCGTCTAAATAGTTACCTATATTATTCGTCATCATAAATACAATACGGAAACTGTAAATTATTGTTATTTAAATTAAACTCTCAACGAATTTTTATGACGTGTGCTTACATTATTTTAGTTCGTGACGTTTCAAACACTACATACACTTCACTGCGTACATGATTAAAAATCATTACCGGCACTTTGTAACTAATTTCTTATAATTTCTATAGACATCGTCATATATATAGTCTACCTGCGACAGCGGTCAGTGTAAAGTGTTCGAAAAGTCGAGTATTGAAATACATATTGTAAAATACACGCGATAAAATTCTTAAAAATATATTTAATTTCAATGTGTTAGTAATCGCGAAAACCTAAGTAATTATTGATGTTTTTACCGTGATTGCTCTAGTGCAGAACAAAGGACAAAGGCCTCCCTAGTGAAACAAACTTGACTTCCACTGCTGATAGATAGACTTACTTACATAAAGTTTTTAATGAGATGGACCATTTGCGAAATATGATTATCTGCGAAAATTCATCTCCGTCCTCACAAGTTTCTAAACTATTAATATTTTGAAAAAACCACGTGAATTGTCCATAAAAAATTCAAATTGATTGTTTTGCATTTCCAAGTATAAAGTAGAATAGAATGCCATCGAAGAGACCCGCGGTCGCGGTCCCGCGTCTTTTTTATCTAACTTCCGTTTCCTTTGAAAGTGTGACCATTTATGAAAATAATCAGGGGAAACGAATTTTTGGTGTTTTTTTTTTTAATTTCAGTAAAGTAAATGTTTTTGAACGAAATTGTCTATGACGTTAGCGAGTTTTTCTAGTAGTCACTTCCGGTTTATTGGCGGTTTCACACACTTCCGTATCCTTCCCTTTGCAAGGTGTTGTAATCTGCCGTCCACTATCTATAATGCCGTTAAGCCTCAAAACTAAGTTTCGAGATATCAGCGAAAAACGCGGTAGAATTTTAAAATTGTAGCTACTTTAAAACCATGAAACATATACGAGATTTATTGATATTAAAATATTGCCTTTTAGTCGTACTTTCAAGTAGATATACTTCAAAATTAAAACATCTATTTTATAATAGGTAAAATTCATTATTTGAGTTATAGCTATGCTTTAAATTTGGATTAACACTAGAAATCAAACGCTTAAATGCAGCTAAGTACACCTTAACGATATTTTAGTGTAGTATTAGTAGGTAACTGGATACTGAAATGCATGTATCATAAATTTAACTGATTTTACTTAACTAAAATGCCGTTTAGAATGGTAACGGCAATACAGCTATGCATTACAACTTCCTTTGTGGTGATCTGTCCATAGCTAAATAGCCGTTAAAGAATTTTAGTCGCAATTTTGACAAGAATTAAGGATAAATTAATTTAAAACCTTTTTCTAACTTAACTATAATGCGGTTAAATACTGAACATCTTTACATAGCGACTTTTTAGCTAAGCATTTACTACTTAATAATTGAGAATACCATTTAAATTAAAGTTAACTTCTAAAATCAAACCATGCAAATATTCTACAAAAGATGTTTTTTATCAATGAATATTTGCTATTCTGGACAAAAACTATGTATTTTATACTTACCCATTACTGTTTCGGTTATAGAGAGATTAAACCTTACAAATTAATAAGGAACAATACCTTATATACCTCGATAACTCTAGGTATCAATGAGATCACAATTAAGTAAGCTTAGGTACTAAACAAAAATATACATGCATAAAATCACAAGTTGTATGAAATTCAAATTGTTATCATAAATTGTGTACCTACTTACTCGTAGATATGAGATCACAATAAGTCGTAACAAATAAACAATATAAGATATATACTTTACAATTAACTTATAAATTTTCGCGATTTTCATGTTTTAATTGTTTATGTATTGATAGAGGAGTGACGGGTAAGGTAAGGACTTTGCTAAAAGAATACTCTATCAAAACGACGTCTACCCCTTATCCTTTTTTAGTAAAAAAAGCGGTAAACAGGCATGCGGTTCGCCTGATTGTAAACAGAAACCGCCGCCTATGGACACCTGCAACACTAGCGGTGTTGTTGGTGCTTTGCCAGCCCGGAGAGGTAGTTGTAGAAATCTTTTTTGAAACGCTTCATGTGGAAGACCAACGCGGGAAGGATATTCCATACCTTGCAGGTTCCCGGAATAAAGGAGTGAAAGAATCGGACGGTGTGAGATTTCCAGCTTTGCAAGATGTGGTGGTGAACTTTTTGACGGTGTCGGGATGTGTGCTAGTAGAAGTATGATGTATGAATAAGATCAAAAAGTTCTTCAGAGCATTCCCCGAAAAACAAACGATTAAAGATGCAGAGGGAACCAAGATCTCTTCGGAGGCTAAGTGGATCCAGCTTGCTTGCGATCGTCAAAAATTGTAGTGGCTCGCTCTGTCGGGAGTCAAGAGGTTGCAGCTAGTATTCTGGTGCGCCATTCCAGAGGTGGGAGCAATACTCCACGTGGGGCCGAACTTGTGGTTCATAAAGAAGAAGCCGCTGACCAGCGTGAAGTATCGCTTCACTCTGTTAAGCGCACCTAGCTGAAGCAGTTTAGCTTTGGCCTTTAAGTGACCCCGAACTGGACCTCACTAGAAATGTTTACGCCGAGTTCTTTAAAATTTTCATGGGAATGCCTTGGAACCGCGGATCAGCACTAAATGGATGATTTTTCTGGTGACTTCTTTACACGTCAAATCTATATGACTGTCATACATATTTTATGTCATAGGGAACATGTTTTGTAATCTGTTTATGTGTGGATATATCAGTCATGTGATAGGAGTTATAAGTTGTTTGTGTTTCACAAAAATTGCCGTAAATGGGTCCTGCCATGGAATACGGCTGCGCATATAATTCATTAATAAATGAGTTTTAAATACTCTACGATTAAAATACTCACACAATAACTTAGAAATAAAATAATTACTGCATTGTATGCAGTATTTATCTAGTGTTAGTTGTCTGGTGAACGTTAGTCTAGTATGATAGAATGTCCAAAATGTGTAACGACTTAGTACCCCGGCGTTGCTAGTGCCTATAAAAAAAATTGCCTAGTGCCATGGCAAGAACATTGACAGGATTACTCCCCGACGCGACGTTTGCTTACTCGAAAACCGCTGACCTTGTAGATACTAAGCTAGGTCTGAAGTCAATTAAAAGAAAGTCCTTCCAAAACCACGCGAACGCGCGGGTGCGGGGATATCGGCACGGCGCGGGGTACCAGCAAATAACTGCACTTTAGTGAAGGAATGCTGTTTAACGTTTTTTTAGTGGAGGAAACGTACATAAATATTTTTAGATTCATCTGTGAATTTCCATTAATGGCTAGTAAGAGTAGTAAATTACATAATAAAATCAGGCGAATACATATCTAAAAAGCGGTTAAGCGACCTTAACGTTGTTTATGCAAAATATTTTCTAATAACAGCATTTTAGTTAAGGAATTTATATAATAATAACATCACAAAACTCAACTTAAAAGCAGTTAAAGCACTTTAACTATGTTTTAGGATACTAAACACAATTAACGGCTTTATAGGTAGGCAACAATTTGTTGATTATCAATATATTTATGTAGTTATGGGATTATAGCGGTTTTTTAGTTAAGTAATGATGGATAACGACTTTAATAGCGTGTAAAGTTAAAAAGAAATGTCACATAGCGGCATTTACGCTATTTTTATTTCAGAAACTAAGACAGATAGGGACGCGATTCTTAGACAGATCGATAGACAATTTTGAACTCTATCCAACCATGTTTAAAAGTAAAAATTGACCACCTGTGGCTTAACGGCATTATAGATAGCGGACGGCAGTAATAATCTTCATGGTATTTACTCTTCATAAACACATTTGTATTTTATGTTATAGTGTACGCAACACGTTATAGTATTCTAAAAGTCGTAAAAGTATTCTATTATAGCAGAGTCCCAACTCCACATATCGTAGCGCGGGCCGCGGACGCGCTAGGCTTTTCATGAAGACTAGTCGTACGGCTATATTGGAGATGCGACTTTTAGTATTTCTAGGCATTTTTACCAACATTAATATTTATCAATTGCACCAGCCTGCAATGGCTAGCTACATTACATTTGCGCATGCATAGCCTTAATAAGCACTAGCTTCACAGTCTATCCTACCTTTGAAAGGCTTATCTTATAAACCGCAGTAAGGAGGTATAGTCGAATAAAAAAGTTGAAAACAAGTTAAAAAGTCACAGCGATGGCGGATATTAAGGGGTTAATCTCAACTTGGGATTCCCAAGCAAAAAAGGTGCTTTTACAACTTATTTTTGCTAATACAATCGTAGAAACGACACTTAATTTGATTTGATTGCGAACTCGGGCTAAAGTATAACAAATATAAATTTAAAATTACCAAAAATTTCGGCAAATGCGCAGCTTGACACATTTTTGTCTAACATTGAGAACAATCTGGCTCTATTCAAATTTATAAGAAAAAAAAAACCAATATTGAAATCGGCCCAACCGTTTGAGAGACAGGGGTGGATCCAGGATTTCAATTTGGAGGGGGGGGGGGGGGGCATCTGACAAGGTTCGAAGGAATCAACTACTAGGTGTTTTGGGGGGGGGGGGGGGTCCGCCAATGTTGGGAGACCTACGTAGCCACAGACAGACATAGGCGTTAAAGTGAGAACACCCCTTGTTTTTCGACGCCAACAATTTTGTTATAAACAAAACTAAGTACTTGTAATTATATTTGTACGCAAGTCTTGACTCAGCCTGTTTTTTCTTCTTTCCTTTTGAAAGGCTTTTGGCGTCGCACTTCATGTGCATTTGCTAGTGTCGAGTATTGAAATATTTACATATAGTCAAACAAGGCATAATCACAGTAAGTCAAGGAAAGTAAGTCATGGTCAAGTCAAACTCATGTCCTAGTAAAGTGGTAGAGGCTTTATAAGAGGCTTCTATGGAGTTTTGGAAACAACACGAAAATACATGTTTCGCTTCTATAAATCACTTTCATACACTCTAGCACGTCCACAATCTACCTAATGGTGGATTATTATTAGCCTTATACACATATTTATTTTCATTTTTCTTAGCCTTATTATTATTACTAGTGGATTATGGTAATGTCATAGGTAATGGTGTGAATGCTCGAGTGTAGGCAAGTGATATAATATAACGAGGCGAAACATGTATTTTCGTGTTGTAGGTAGTACCATAGATAAACATATATGGTAGTACCAGGGCCGGATTTAGAGGTCCAGAGGCCTCGGGGCAACAAACGAGCGGAGGCTCCCTCGCCCCAAATTATTTTCCAAATAAAGTAAACAATTTTTTTTCAGTCGAGTTTTTCAATAAATAATTTATTGTGAAACCAAGTAGATTCCCTTAGTATTGAACAAACACATATAAATATAAACGGAAACAAGAATTATCTGAAATTAAATTTTAGGGTTAACGAACGGAACCTTTCGAGCTTTTTTCTTAAGTTAGGTAAAGGTGAAAGAGCAAAAAAATCAAATATCAAAGGAAAAGATGCTTACTAGTGTTAACTAGTTGGAATTTCAAAGATTTTTTTTTCCGAATTCTCTATTGTGGGGGCCCCCCGTTTGTGGAGGCCCCGGGGCTTTCGCCCCAGTTGCCCTCCCCTAAATCCGGCCCTGGGTAGTACGCACGTAAGTAGTGCGTATACCTACAATAAGATATTTGACGAAAGGTCGTTTTGGTCAGTGTGTTCAAATATTAACACAAAAGCAAGTAGTCTTTTAGAGGGTCGGCTACATTATATATAATGTCATTTGGTGTTACAAGTATCTATAGACGACGGTGACCGCTTACCATTAAGCAGCTCGCCTGCTTGTTTGCCACCTATGGCATAAAAACATACCGTCTGAAATGTGTAATATACTCGAAAATACTCAAGTTTAGGAAAATATTGCTACGAGCCGACCTATTTTTCTCGCATTCGTTGGCGCCATATCCCTGGCCTGTTTTTATATAATTCATATATTTATGTGCGATGTATGTCAGATTAGAATACTAAATTCCCATTTAGTTTAATTAACTTTTATTTATGATTTCGCAGTACCTACGACCTAATATATGAGTAAAAGGTGGAAATAAGCAAGCATGGTACGTACCTAATATCAGATTTTTCTAGTGTAAGGTTTATACCCACTTAAAAATTATCTGCATGCTTCATCTTCGACCACCCCGGTATATTACTATACTCTTTGTCGACCACATAATTGCTTACCAACAGGCGAGTTGAGATCAAACGTAGATTTAAAAAGTGGGTATGGAAGAGAAAATATTGTCATATTTATTATTGGACAAAAATATGTTGTATTATGATTAATAAATTGGTGTTGGTTAACCGCTTACCATTAAGCAGCTCGCCAGCTTGTTTGCCAGCCATAGCATAAAAAAATACCGTCTGAGAAAAAAAAAGCTTAGGTATCTAATTATCCAATTATGCTCGTTATAAATTACTTTGAAATATTATATGTACCTAAAAGGTACTTCTTACAAACAAAAAGCTATAAAACTGTCGATTGCGTGTCGTAGCATACTGATGATAGGGTACCGTACTGATAGCTATGTTGTAAATAAAGTACCATACCATAGACCGAGTAGTGTCCAAATTACCTAATAAAAATAAAAAACAATATCTAATTTTGTCACAAACTGCAATATTTTTTCTGGTAGCGGGTATAATCATTTATACAGGCACACAATACATAATAAATTATGGTAAAGGTACGTCCTACTCATCAAAATTCAGCGATATACCTAGTCCATTAAGTTTTTTGAATAAAAGGACTGTGCTGCGCTGCAAACAGATGGACGACAAAACCATAAGGGTTCCATAGTTTGCTACGGAATCCTAAAAAAGCGTAGATACATGACTTGTACCTACCTACATAGGAGTGAAGTACTTTAATTGTTTGATTTGTGGGTAGGAATCTGGTAAATACGATAAGTTAAGGTTTCACCTTAGAAATAATAATTTAATTTAGAGGTACCTACGTGATATTTAGGAATTCGAAGTAAGGTTACAACTATACATAACTAATACCTAACTGCATTATTTGTTAAATTATCTGGGGTTAGATGCCAAAATCAAAAATAAAGGACAAAGTACGTATCAACAAATATTTTTCTTATATCTGTTTTAATAAGCTCTGTTCATTCAGTAGTATGCGCTTCCTCGCCCAAACCAAAACCGGTCGAACAATGGAAATTCAAAAATTCGTTAATTTTTTTTACGGCTTCTTCAACGAACTAGTTAGGGGAGGAATTTGGTTCGTAGAGCGGCGGCGTCCGAGGGGTTGCTTTGCTTGTCGGCCGGTTCGCGTGTCGCGCCTGCGCCCGTAGTTCGCGCCACTGCTACGCTACGTCGAATCGCCGCTTGCAAGCCAGATGTTCTGAAAAGCTTCCTGTCGTAGTTTCAATTCTCCGCATTTTGTCTATTAAAATTATTGTAAAATGGTGACTAGGACCTATAAATTATTTTGTTTTGTGAGTGAATTAACCAGTGAATAAATTAACATGTGAATTGAACAAACTTTGTGTATTTGCTGAAAATTATCGAGCGTCTCAATGTCCACGAGTTCACTCGGGACCAACAAAGCGGCGGACATTTTATTTTGAGTACTCGATAATGTAGCGTTTGCGTCGGAAAACATTAATGTCGTTTTATGGTCATCAAATCGGATATCGTTCGCTTACACCTTTTGTAAGTAAAATAGTGACTCCATAGGTATTTTTAACAGAAACCTCAGATGTGTACACCCAAGTTTAATAGCGGTTACGCTAAGGTATCACCGCTAGGCTGTCGATATTTTGGGGTAAATGTCGTTGAAAAAGTGACGTAAGCAAATCATATCAGCTGGAAGTGTCGTCGTGGACCTTAGGTATCCCTAGGACTAAAAAAAACCCTATCGACCCACTTCGCTTTGGAGGCTTCTCGCTTGAGATTTCCGCGCGCGCGGCGCCCCTAACCTCTTTGCTAATTCAATTGTGATGATTATGAAGCGTCACGGTGAGAAAAGTTGAATTCTTTGGATAATGTAACATGTTTGCTTTATTTGATAGCGATGCCGAGGGGGGTGAAGCGAGGGCCGGCGGAGGGCGAGGCCGAAGTGGTGGTACGCGCCGGGGCGTCTCCTTCGCAAACCTCATTCCTGGACGACAGCCCTAGTCATGCCATCAGCTACCACCTGCTCGACCACGGCTATGGCGCCACGCCGCAGCACCAGATCCGGCGTGAGGCGCCGTCCGCACCGCCGAAAACGTCTGAAGTAAGTCAACCACCTATCTCTTGAATTTACAATGTTGGCACTCATTGATCTATTACTGCGATTGATATGCCCCATGAAAGCAGTCAACTGTTTCATGTTATAAATACCAAGAGTCTTATGTGGCTCAGGAGCAGAATCAACCACAGCGGATGGAGCTAACTTCATAGACATGCTCGCAAGATCAACATGATTCTTAGACTTGATAAACAAAAATCTTGTACCTATCACTAAAATATCTACCTACTTCCGAGGTCAACAACTATAAATGTGTAAAATTTTAAGTCATTTCGCAAGCTGCTTGAGATTATAAAGGTTGTTATTGAGAAATGTGTAAATTACAGGCCAAGCTCTTGATGTTTTTTAATATAGAGAATATGATGTGCTGTGTACACAATATTGAAAACCATTTTAAATTCCATGTTGTAATGGTTCACTCGATCAGTCCTGTAATGTTTATTTTGGTTAAATTATTTTCAATGCTAGCTAAATTTTGGACATCTAATTATGATTCAGATATTTTATCATCTAAGGATATGTTATTGATAGTATTTGGAGATGTTGATAGTCATGCTATTTTAACAAAGTACTCTACTGACATAATATGATATTGTACTTCGGATATCAGGGGCAACATAGACCGACTTAAATATTCGGGACATTTTTTCACACACGGTCATCTGACTCCAAACTAAGCAAAGCTTGTGATATGGCTGCCAGAGACTGATATACATACATATATAGTTTTAAATACATACTTAAATAGGTATTAACAACCAGATATAGAACAAACACAAATGTTCATCACACAAATGTTTGTCCTAGATGGGAATCGAACCCATACCCCAGGCTCAGAAGGTAGGTTCACTACCAACTGGACCAACGGGCTATCAACGACGGTTAAATACTTTATTTTCCTTTCCGGGTTTAGCATGTTACAATCTCACATTGGTAAGGTATGGTCATATGCTAGCCTACTGAAGTTAGAGACATCCTAACGCATAAGTTAGGAAGTTAGTTAAGTTTTCACAGTGCACATAGCTAAAAAGCTTTTTTCAACAACCAGTGTGACTCAACTTTTCCCACTTGCTTGTTTTGTGCCTTGTCTCAAGTTAGGCGGGAAAGCTTTCCTAATCATCCATACCAGGAAACGGAATGCGACTGAACTTCACTTCAAAATATGATTTAGACAGAACTGTTCCTATTTTTTTTCTAAAAGGATTAGCAAGCAGTCGTTTGGCCTGCCTGATAGTATGCAGTAACCGTCGCCTATGGACCTGCTACATTACCGGTGTTGTCAATAGTTTGCTAGTTTTGGGGTGTTTGTAGACCCCCTTATAGGCGCTCGATGTTGAAGCTTAGCGGGAAGATCTTCAGGGGAAGAATATTCCACATCTAGCAGATCCACGTAAGACAGGAATATAAAAACCGGGCAGTGTAGGATTTCTAGCTTTGCAATATGTGGAGAGCATGTTTTGGGGATATAAATAAATAAATATTCAGGAAATTTTTTCACACTCGGTCATCTGACCCCAAACTAAGTAAAGTTTGTGATATGGCTGCCACAGACTGATATACATACGTATATAGTTTTAAATACATACTTAAATAGGTATTAACAACCAGATATTGTCCTAGGTGGGAATGAAACCCACGCCCCCAAGCTCAGAAGGCAGGTTCACTACCAACTGGACCAACGGGCTATCTATGTAGTATTGTAGTAGTGGAATTCCAAATGCAGGAATGATATCAAATAGCAGTAGAAAATGCACCAGGAACCCACGTCTCTTAGGAGGCTAAGTGTTTCCAGCTTGCTGATGGTGAGCTTGGGATTGTCAATCATTCCAGTGGCTTGCCACTGCAGAAAGTTGAGAAGTTGTATCTGGTATTCAAGTGCAGACATTCCAGAGGTATGAGCAATACTTGATACCATCTCATACCATCCATTCTTGATGTTTGTTTAAAGTGATTGGTACTTATATTTAAGTTGAAAACAGTACCAATATCAACCAATATCTCCCACACCTGGAATCAATAAAGTTGATCTGCAAGTATCTAATTTGATTTACAATTACTGGTTAGACATTTATGGTGTCAAAATCTTATAATATGCATTTTAAAGGTTGGGTTTTCCCATGTGGTTTTAGGACTTGAGTAATAGTAGTAGATACTTCATACTGTTTATAATAATTTCAAGTAAATAATCACACTTAATTCTATTCATATTATGTTGAGGTTATAAATGTGTGAATGTTTAAAGTATGCTTTAAAAGGTAGGGTTCCACTAATGTGGGGTCCAAAATGAAAATGAGGTCAACATCCTCAATGGGGTCATTGAACTTAACTCAATAACGTGTCTAGATGAATGACTGTCAACTTTAAATGTAGTTTCATGATTTTGCTACATCTTCTCACATAGATTTTAGTGGGTTATTTCTTGGAATTATAAATATTTCCTACTTATTTTTATCCTCAAGTATTTATTGTAATGTATACACTATACAGTTTTAGATAATGCTACATGCAGTTTAGTTTTAATAATTTCTATGACCTATGATTTCTACCAGTGTTATCGTTGAAAAATTACTTGTTTCATTTGAAGTAATGGGAGCTATGATCAGCTATGATAAATTATAATTGCACTAGTTGCGCCTCGCGGTTTTACTGGACATTTTCAGTTATTCGGAAAAAAGTACGTTATGATTGAGCTCACAATAGTCTAAATTCATTGACAAATTTAATCAAGTTATTTCAGTTATAATCAAGGTCAGTTATTTTCGTATTTATAATATTACTTTGTAGATTGTGATTTATATTTATTTATGAGCATTTTAATTAACCATTAGCCAATAAAGTATTAACAATTTGATTTCTAAAGTTAATCCGGATATTGGTAGTTTGAGTTCAAATCGATTCATCAATTTCTAATCTCTGTTGTTTTGTAATAGATAACAAAACATAAGGCAGATATTTGTGAAGCTCGAATGCCATAACCGTCGCTGGATGTCGAAACATCTATTTGCAATGATTACAACAAATCAAAATGGCGGATGCTAGGCATGAGCGTGTCATGTGCGCGCGTTGCTTATCCCCAAAACTGCCCTGCGGGACCCTTTCGGAGCCTTTCTGGAGAGTTGCGGCCAATCACGAAACGGCTAGTGTAATTCTTTAAAATTCTTATTGGCATTTTTTGTAGCTGTTTTTTCATTTCTACCATCATTTAGGTTGATGTAAAAAAGGAACGGCAATTGCCAAGTTCTTTTAAAAGATTGAGCGCCAATTTGGATGCTGGTCAAGATATTTTGTAACACGAGTTTGCCTTTCTTTAAAAAATAAAGATCCGAGGCAACTTTGAATTGTTTGTAAAGCAGGAAATAAAATAAATACACCTGCTTAAATCATCAATTCATATTAATCACACACCTTTTAGAAATGCTCAAGGAATTCTTTTATGTGTGGTGTGAGGGTCTCTGTCTGTTATATTTCGACGGCTGTATTGATCTTGGTAAAGTTTTGCATATAAGTTGTCGCGCATCATGAAGTTGTATAGATAGTTACTGTTAATCCCGCAAAAAATGCGGAATTACTGGTAAATCGGGGTCTCTGTGTTTTAATAAATTTCCAGTATTTGTGTAGTTAGTTACTATATTATTGTTTTAATAGCTGTTGCCCGCGACTTAGTACGCGTAATTTTCTATATAAACCTTCAACCTCTATTTGCTCCTTTAAGACGAAATATGCTTCAAATTTGACGATTCGTCATCACGAATATTCAAAAGTAGACCTTTAAAATCGATTAATTGACATTATTTCTTTATGTTTAACAGATGTTCTTGAAATATTTTATTCGGATGTGTTCACCGATACACGATTAAAGAAATTTGGCTCGATAGAAAAAAATCGTAAACTTTCCTAAAAAACACCCGTTTTTACGTTCCCTTCAATGGATTGAATCAACTTCATTCTAATTATAAATAAGATATTCTCATCAAAAAAAAATTGTGTGTAATCCTAACAATCATTCAAATACAATTAGTGGTCGCAGTTTTTTGTAAAAGCGTACAAGATCATTTTTGTCTATACTAATATTATAAAGAGGATAGATGTAATTGTTTGTTTGTTTGCATTGAATAGGCTCCGAAACTACTGAACCGATTTGAAAAATTCTTTCACTGTTGGAAAGCTACACTATCCCCGGGTGACATAGGCAACAATCTATACCCGTGCGAAGCTGGGGCGGACCGCTAGTAGAAAATAAATATTGAAAATATTTGAAAGCGTGCACGCCGCATTACCGTCTACAAGTGTACGGTTCTCTACCATTTCGCCTTAACGGCCCTTTCGGAAAATTCTTTCTTAGCGGTCCGTAAGGACTCTACCTGCCAAATAAAATTTTCGTAGGTCAAGTACTTTGAGGATTTCGTGACGATTCAGTCAGTCTGTGAATTAGTGGTATTTATCATCATAACAGTAACCGAATTTAGATCATAACAGTAACCGAATTTGTATCATTTATATACAGTAGACAGTTCGTTTTAGACATTATCCAATTCATTCTATTTGTTGTTGGCGTCGTCATTTCAACGAGAAATTATGGCCTACTTGTCTACTTGCCACGAAGACGTTAGCATTCCTATGTGAAACCGACCCTGATTATCTATATATTTAAAAGTTAAATACCACTCAGTCACTGACTCGTCACGAAGTCTCGAAGGCTACTTGACCTACGAACCTGAAATTTGGCAATTAGATTCCTTATGGTGTATAGAGGTCCTCTAAGAAAGGATTTGCCGAAAAGCCGTCCTCCTTGTTTCCTGAGAACTACAATCTAGGCATCTTCAAGGCTAGAGTGAATAGATTTCTTCTAGATCAACGTGTTCCATCCTCGGCCACACCGTCGCGCATCAGTTGTTTTTGGGTTATTATTAATCGAGCGAATAAAAAATAACTAGGGACTTAAAATGAGAGTATGTAATATTGTTTGGGAGTATTTAATTAGTTTTGCGAAGCTGGAAATCCCACACCGTGTCCGTTTTTTCAGCTCTTTTCTTCCGCGGACCTGCAAGGTATGGAATGTCCTTCCCCCAAAGGTCTTTCCGCCGAGCTTCAACATGAAGCATTTTAAAAAGGGTGTCTATAACTACCTCTCCCGGCCTGGCAAAGCACCGTCAACATAGCAGGAGTCCATAGGCGGCGGTTTCTGCTTACCATCAGGCGGGCCGCAAGATTGTATGCCGCTCAAAAAAAAACAAAAAACAAAACAATCTAGTAATATTGATCAGTAAAAAAGTTGAAAATGGAATACTAAAAACCGGCCAAGTGCGAGTCGGGCTCGTGCACTGAGGGTTCCGTACCACCACAAAATACAATACCAGTTATAACTTGGTAATGAACATAAATTTGTCACCGACTCGCACTTGGCCATTATTTATTATTTGTTGTTATATTTTAGAGTGCGTACTATAATCATGCCAAGTTTGACGCTTGTACGTATTACCGTTTTTACATTAGAGCTTATACAAAAATACGTTAAAACATACGTTTGTGACCCGCCCCTATCGTTTTTACTTTTTGACTAATAACTCAGTTTCTTAGTGTGCGTGAAAAATCAGTAAGTGCCGTTACACGTTTACACGTAATTTTTGCGTTAAGCGGTTGAACGGTAGGTATTGTGCAAAAAATGTATGTAGCACGGAGACAATTGAACACGAACTTTAATTTTACCAAAGCATATCTCCCTTGTTTGTCTGATCTGAAGTGCGGACAAACATACACACTTGCTCACAAACTTTCGCATTTATATTATTTGTGTGATATACAAAAATACAAAAATTATATGTTATATGTTACTTTTATTATATGTTACTTTTATCGTGCACTCGTTCAGCGTACTGTACAACACGGTAATTTCATTCGGATATTATAAATAAGGGTTTCTTCTACGACTACGGAACCCTAAAAAGGGCATGTGTGCGCCTCACTTTCTGTGTCACTAGTGTATTCGTAGATAACATTCGATAAAGATGTCGTTTGATTTGTAAAGGCGCAACGTGATGTCGTTGAGTTCCGCCACGAGGCGGCTGCGTCTTGCCACGTCTCACTCCTGTTTGGCATCATTGTAATAACGGTTCATACGATACACGCTCAATATAGGTGCCTATACAGGGTTACGCATATAGACTGTACTAAGCCGAAAGGAGGTCATTGTACTCGCCATTATGAAAACATTTATTAGGGAACCAACCCTGAAATAGCGAAAGAAAATCAACTGTTCCATAGTAAACGGTCTATGACACTCGATAAAACGTACGGAACAGCTGATAATTTTTGCGGGATTTCAGGGTTGGTTCCATAGTATAAGTATTTCATAATAATGAGTACAATAACCTCTTTTCGGCTTAGTATAGTCTATGTGCGTAAATTCTTCTGCATCATGTTAAATCATACTTATAGGTATTCATGAATGCGTTGGTTCGTTGTTCCTCTTTCATTTAACAACAGAACAACGAATCGACGTGATATTCTTCATAAAAATGTTGCAAGACTTTGGGCCGGAAAGAGATGCCTACCTATGGGATACCTACATTTTATCTCGAATAAATGTACGATACCTAAGGGAGTGTCACACCGTGAGAGCAGCTATATTTAGACTAAAACCTAGAAATGTAAACTTAGTCATTAAAATATTCTGATTAGTGCCTTTTATATTGAAATTTGTAATGGAGGTTCACACCCATCTCAACTTACAAGTGTCCTTCCCCCCGATTCTACTAAACGAATTGTCTTTAAATTGTAATTGTTGCGTTTTTAATTGTTAAATAACTGCGTCAAAATTGACAGATTTTAATATTTTTTGATACTAAGTTATAATATATATTAGGCGGTTGTATTTTTCTAGTAAAAATATATATATTTAAAACTGTCAATTTTGAGGCAGTTATTTAACAATTAAATTCGCAACAATTACAATTTAAAGACAATTTCTTTAGTAGAATCGGGGCCCTTATAGGCGATGGTGACTGCTTACCACCAGGCAGCTCGTCAGCAATCTGCATGTTAGCCATCTACTGCGGCTACGGCGTTAAAAAAAACTTCTGTTTTGGTTTCGCGAGTAATTCCGTGACTAGCGCTCCTTGTTTGGGATTTCGCCTATTCACGTATAGTCAAATATAACATGCATTGTGTGCGCATATTTCCTACAAATTATCTTGCGAACCGGGCCATGTATATCATTAGGAGGAAGCGAGATTCCTAAATGGTAGGTACCTACAGGATGTAACTTCCTGTCCTTAAAAGATCGTATATGACCACTTGAACAGATTTTGGCGAACTGACACTCTTATGCGTTCCCTTTCTCTCTCTCTCTCTCTCTCTCTCCCTTGCAAAATTTCAAATCGTTACCATTTCTCAACTTGTTCACTCACAGTTGCGGTATTATGTTAACATATCAGCATTTTGGTATAATTTATTTCCATTTCACTTGGTGCACTGATTAAGATGGATGACTGGCAATGGAGACCACGGACCGGTAAGCGCAGCGTAGGACGTCCACCTACAAGGTGGACAGACGACCTAAGAGACCGCAGGGAAACGCTGGATGCAGGCCGCTTCCTTCAACCGGCCCTTTTGGAGATCGATGGGTGATGATGATGATGACTGATCAATATTAGCCCAGGATACAACGGAATCAAAAGCAGAGGCTCCGAAAACAAACCAGATAGAATTAGTAGCAATGATAGGGCAGACTCTTTGGCGACATAGGTATTTTATTTGTGGTTTGAGAACTATTAGAAATAATAAATTTCACAACCTTAGTCCGTGACTATAAAGATGACTTAGGACGTGTTACTATCATATTTTTAGAGGGAAAAAAAAACTGACTACAAAGTACTTTTAATAAACGGGATTTATCCCTTTTTTTCCACTCTTAGAGGTGAAATATTTTCTTCAAATGAGACCATACCCTTGAGATATGAATAACAAATTCAATGAATAAAAAAATCGTTACACAATATATCAAAGATATCGCAAACACATAAAAAAGTTAAATTGAGAACCACCTATTTTTTGACGTCGCCGTCGGTTGAAATATTAGTTCGTAGATGTTTGATAGTTAGTGCAACAATTATATTTATTAAGTATTATTTTATAAAATAAAATATTTTGTAAGCATTTGTGAGAGTCGCGGGTATCCAGTGGACGTCTTCTGGCTGCTGCTTATGATGATGATTTGTACTTCGATGTGGTTCTATAAACTTCTATCCGATAGCCAGTTATTTTATTGTTTACGGTTACTGTTTATTTAGTCTCATGCATGTCTAATGTCTTTCAATAAATTGTCAATTAACAGTGACTATAGTGCTATTTACGACATAATCGTCTGTTATATTATGAGATCGTATCAATTACGAAATATTTAAGGTTTGAGGTAAACAAAAAGTGGGACGGAGTGCGTGGTGTAACGACAAAATGGCGGAAGCCTTACACAAAACCGCACCGAAGCTTACCGGTTACCTGTCTGGGGTTGCGTACGTTCATCAAAATATCAAATGTAACACGTTCATGAGATGTACTTGTATTTTATTCGAGAGTAAGGTACACAAATGCCTAGAAATACGAAGGTATTTTGAACAAGATTTTTTCGCTACGCAGTGCTAAAAGTAGAAAAATAAATAATACGTTGAAGTTTATTGGGTTTATGTAATTTCGACGGTTACAACATATCGGGATACTCTAGCCAAAAAAAAATTCAATCATCCAGGCGTCAGGTCGTTCGGATTTGCATTTAATTGGGTTCCGGCGAAGTCTGAGCTTTTCCTTTACACAACTTTTGAGAGGTAACTTCAAAGTAAGATTAGGGAAAGGGACGTGATTCTGAAGGGCGCCGGGCGACGGTATTTGCTTTTGCTATCGAGGAATTCAAGAATGAGAGAACGGGTCAGAAAGAGAGCGAAAGATAGAGATCGTCTCATTTCTTTCCGACTAACAAACGACATAGCTAATGGAAATTTACGATCCTGTTCCGTTGTTTCGAAGAAAAGACGAAGTTGAAGGTGTTTGTTTTGTAGCCTATCAGCTGGGGGTTAACCTTCAACTTGTCGTTGTGAAGAGTTAGGATAAGAATAGCGGAGGCAAGTGTAACGGTAGTCGGCTGGAGGCGCACATGTTGGCAGTTTGTCATGACTTGTCTGGAGTGGCGTTCACCCGCGGCTCGGCCATGTGGCGCGGAGCTTGGTAGCAGGCTCGCCACGTGGCCGCCAGGTACCAGCCTCCTGTCAACACTTGCATTGCACATTTTCAGTCACCACCCGATTCAAAAAACCTCCTTGAAAACATTCCCCAGATCTATTTTATTTCAAGGCGTCTAATGCGATGACGTAGCTACAATAGATCTGGTTAATTTAATCGACGCGAGGTGAATTAAGTAGATCCTTGCCTGTTTAATCCGTTCTATGTGTCGGTTGCATTAATTATTATTACTCCGATAGCACAAAGGATAAAATTGATTATGTTAATGGCGCAAACAGTTCTCGCAAAAAAGGGTGTTTTATCTTTATAGACGTCAAAGTCGGGGGGTACATCTGCTGACTGCTCTGATTTACTCGGCGCCCGAGGTTCAGGGGAGCACAAAGATGTACAATCCGGCAAATTAACAATAGTTCCCGTTCCACTAATAATAATAACACAAATATTTCGAGATAAGAAATTGCCATTCTTACGCTAGTCCCTTCCGAGAGCTCACCGGCTTTTGTGTTGATTCTAATTTATGTCATGTATTGTTGTTACCGGGTACGTTCCCCACACTTCCTTTAGGGGGCTTGGCACGTTAGATCACCAAATTGAATTTGTTGCAAGACCTTATTGGAAATGCCGTGTGCATCTCGCGCGTCTCTACTCTATTTTAATCTCAGCTCGTTTTGCTTATGAGTTCGCAAAATAGTCGTCATCGTAGTTTTGGGTCATAAACACAAAATATTAATTAAATATGGGGTCAACGGACACATTAATGAGAACAGTTGTTACAACCAGCGGTGGTAAAGTGGTGTGGTTAAGAAACAAGCGTCCAAGTTTACTCCACGAGTGATGACTGGCTGGGAAGATGACGATGACTTATTATGTCCGAAGAGTGAGTGTGATCTACGTATTTTAATTGCAATGCAATATTATAGTGATGGTGTTCTGTCAAGTGATGATTGGTGCAAGTCTGACAAAGACATAGAATTATAACCAACTACCTGAGGTATTTCTAAGAAAAAGGTCTGATATAAAAAAAAAACTTGCCAATGAAGGTTTATTACTTTCTACGTGTTCCAATTGTACTGATTATTACTTTTTCATAGAAACAAAGATACATTTGGTACGATTGAAGGCTGAAAGCTTGATCTTTTTAACAGGTTTTGTTTATTGAATGTCTATTAGCTATTAAAAATGTATCTCATCCAATTTCGGACACTATGAAATATGCAGAGCCACAAGAACCTAACTCAAACATACTAGTAACTAGTGTAATAATTTTGTTACAGTTAGTCCTAACAATGGTCGTTTCGTTCATCCTTGGCGGAATATGACTACAGTATTTTGTAGGCTCTGACCGCCTTAACAGTAGGGATAGAAAAGTCCTTCACCAATGTGTTGCAACTTGCGGTTGACTCGATTCATTGTTGGAGGCATCCAATCCATAGACTCGAGGTTTTTAGGTACACCTCGAGATGGGCCGAGAGTGAAATTATTGTACTCGACGCTTTCGTTAGGTCTGGCCTGGCTGGCTTCGCGTCTTGCTTCACCCGGTCTCTGCCTAGACCCTAGCTAGAGGCTCTCGGGTCAACTTGTGATATCCCCAGACTGTATTGTTCGGACAATTTATTTCAAAGGCGCGCTGTACTATAATGTATGATAGTGCAGGTTTTCGTTAATTGCCCGGACTAAAGCCGGGGTAAGAGTTTACAAACGGCATGAGAGCTCTTAATTATTTTTTTCTACTAAGTGGTCGCGATGTCTATAGATAGTTTAAAACAGTCGAATAACATGTGTCCATTATGTAGTGACTCCTATCAGAAGGTTCGTTCTCGTAAAGGTGCGTGTTGTAATTAAACTAAAGTGTCAAATCTTAGTACCAAAAAATCAAGATCCACTCAGAATTTCAAAATACTGCGCAGGAGCGTCCCGCTCTCATCTGTTTTTATATCGCGTACACTGCACTGTCTCGTGCACTGGAAATGCCTTGCAATCTGGGACACATTTATGTTTGATTTTGGTATCAATTTCTCACCTGAATTTTAGGTAAAGACTTCTTGATCCTGCAAAATAAGAATAACCTTCTCCTTCATCTAGTAAAGCGATCGTCAGATGGCCTTCGATGGCGCTGCTCTGAAAAACGCCAAACTGCAGCCGAAGCATTTCACAGGTTCTTCAACCAGAACTACAAACATCAAATTTTTCGTTGTTGCAGACAGTGAAGAGAAGACTGAACCTGAGCGAGAGTAGTTCCGGAAGCCAGCAGGGCCACGTGGTGCCCATGAAGGTGGACTTCAAGACGCCCAAGCAAAAGCGAGTGAAAGTGCTCACGCCATACACGCGACCGTCCAGTTCCATGAAGAAGTACACGGAACGTTCCAGGTACATTGCTTTGATAAAGGTAATATTTTGCTTTCAATTTAATAGTTGCTATAGTAGGGTAGAAATGTAGCTTGAAAAGATGAGTAAGCAATCCCCTGTCAGATGAAAGGATGATACCGTTAGGGTCCAAGGCAAGATGTTGAAGCAATCGACGGAGTAATGGAAGAGCTGAGATGATGATGATTTATAGTAAGATAAACCCTGTCAAGTCAGTTTCTTTCCATTGATAGGCCATCAACTGTTTGCACACTAGGTATGTACATTATAAATATGTATCATAATCATAAGTGTGCAAGCAGGAAAATACAATCAACAGCCTAATAGTTATAAAAGACATTTTAATGAATTTGAAACGGCATGTGGAAGACTATTCTTCAAAATACCACGCTTGGTCTAAATCTTGGTCTTGGCATATACTACAGATGGTCAACGAAGGAGAGGGGGGCGTTTAAAAAATTATATAAAATGGTTCACGTGGTATGTTCGCTAACGAGCTTCATCTAAAAATTTATCTATTTGCCCAAAGACTGATCGCTTAGGTATATCATTTACCCCCTACGGTGATCTGTGTCTTTTTGCCAACTTTCTCACTTTGCCTACTTTTCGAACAAATAAACATTCCCATTTTGACTACTTTTTCATAACTCCATATTAGTTACATTTCGCTAACTGTAGTATGAAAAATAAATTTAAAACTAGTCAAAACAGAAATGTTTGTTCTATTTGTATAAATAGTAAGTAAACGGGACATACTTCCGTAAATTGGTGGTGGACTATGAATTTTATAAGGATTTCGGACATGTTCGTGAAGGCTAAGGGACCAATGCAACCCTGAAAGCCATCTTCAAAAGTATCTTCTGCTAATTATTCAGACAAAAGGAAAAGTAGCATAATAATACATAGTGGTTTCATTGTTGCAGCAGATTCGACACATCATTAGGTTTACTTACAAAAAAGTTCGTCGCGTTGCTGAAGTCGTCGCCCAACGGAGTGCTCGACTTGAACATTGCGGCGGAGCATCTATCGGTCCAAAAACGTCGTATCTACGACATCACTAACGTGCTAGAGGGTATAGGAATATTAGAGAAGAGATCCAAGAATAATATACAGTGGAAATATGGTGAGTATGCTAATAATACCATAGTCCCACATATCCACATATTTTGTACATATTTCCATCGTGAACTGGTCAGTGTAAACAATCATGGCGGGCAAACAACGCGCAGCAATAACTTGCGGAGAGTTCTTACTAGAAATAGTGACGGCAGCTGACAGATTTGATATTATGATACGCTCTACGATTTCTCCTGGAACTGTGTGTTTTCCCGAATTTTTATTGAATAACAAGTATCTTTGAAATGACAATCATTAGGTGTAGAATTCCTAACCAAATTTCGAATCAGACGTGAAAAAGTAACAAATAGAGACAGTGTTACTTACACTGGTGATGTGGAGACTATAGATCAGTTGTTAGCCCGTTCGAACGCCACACTGCGAGGTGTGGATTCAGGTCCTGCCTGACCTGTTCAGCTTTCGGTGATGGAAAACACCACTAGGAAACCTCAGCATGCTGTACGGCATTTTTATTGTCTACCTGACTCGATACCACCTCATGTTCTGGAAATCTCACTTGAGAGCCTGTTCCCAATCCATGCTAGGTGTGTTAACCATCTTCGACGACATCGTCACTTCATGAGCTGGTCTTGCCTGAAATATATATTCATAAGTGTGGATCACCGTGGTTAACTTGTTAGGCACTCATCAGGTCAGATATCAGCCGGCAGCTTGTTCTTCTAGGCGTGGGCTGTGACTCCGGCGCGCGCGGGGTGGAAGCAGACGAGGGGCGCGCGCGGCGGCTGCGGCGGGAAGTTCGCTTGTTAGCTGCTAGGGACGTCCGCGTTACACGCGCCGTGGCCAGCGCTGAGCATGCACTGGCTCGACTGTCGGCCGACCACGGGGCCAGCGCGTATATCACGTATGCAGACTTGCGGTCCATCAGGGAGTTCCGCAACCAGACCGTCATACCGATCAAGGCGCCGCCGGACACCAGGCTCAGTGTGAGTACTAGAGACGTCCTCATCACTCGAGCCGTCGCTAGCGCTGAGCATGCTCTGGCGCGTATGTCGCCCGACTACGGCGCCAGCGTATACTTAACATAATGCTGATCTCCGCTCCATCTCGGAGTTCCCCCAACCAGCCCGTCATACCGATCAAGGCGCCGCCCGATTAGCATCGGGACGGGATTCAGATGCTTAGTGCAAGTTCTTAAATGATGAAACCATGATGTAGACTGAAGACCAGCCCCTCGATTCTACTAAACAAATTGTCTTTGAATTGTAATTGTTGCGATTTTAATTGTTAAATAACTGCCTCAAAATTTTTACAGTTTTTAATATTTTTTTATACTAAGTTATAATATTAGGTGGTTGTATTTTTCTATTATAAAAAAATATTAAAAACGGTAAATTTTGAGGCAGTTATTTAACAATTAAAATCGCAACAATTACAATTTAGAGAGAATTTCTTTAGTAGAATCGGGGCCCAGTTATTTATCAATTAACTAAATCAGTTTCATGGAATCTACTTGTAATATTTCAGTGTTTGTTGACCAATGACTTAATTTAATTTTGAAGAAAAGATCAGCAAGAATTTTAGAGCAGTCAAATTTAGTTTGGTTAAGAAAACAGTACAGCAAAAATTACACCTATAACATTCTGTTGACCTGTTGACAAAAGCCGCCGGCACTAAGTAGTGATGCTGAGGCAGTCCAATGAGAAATGACTAAAATTATTGACATTTCGTTTTATTACAAGGTTTTATTTAACTTTACATGTTTGTATGTAGTATTAAGTATATTTGTTTGTATGTTAAGTACAAATCTTGCAAGCGTAACTTAACCCACTTCCCGGCGTTCAATTGAGTTGAAATTTGGTACACGTATGGTAGAACATTTCTGATGATGGAGTCGGAAGGTAGGTGGTCATAGGAACTAATGAACGCACGAGATAACCCCATCGTGTTTGGGCTCTTTGGAATAGTCTTGATGAGTATACCCCTAGGTGATATTCAAGGTCTGATGATGATGACGGAAGGTGGTCATAAGAACTACTGAACGCAACAAGATACCCATTAAAATATGTTAAATGGATATTTAATAAATTAAATATGCAAACGCAAAAAGTTTGTTTAAAGAAAATGTTTTTTTTTACTATCAACTTATTTTTACTTTTGTTTAACTTTGATAATTTATTGGTGTACACAGTGTAGGTGGATTTAAATAAATAAATTATCATCTACGAGGGACTTTATGCTTTGGGCAGTTGAAATAAAATCTCACTGGAATGTAATGCGGTTTTCAGGTACCCCATCCAGATGAGAAAGGTTATACGATACATCTCAAATCAGAATCTGGAGAAATAGAAGTCTACCTCTGTCCAAAAGAAAGACCACCTACGCCTCCTTCATGTAAGTACTGCAATAAAAAATTCACTGTATTTTACATGCACACACATCACATCAGCAGCCATTAAATGTCCACAGCTGGACAAAGGCCTCCCTCTTTTTTTTTTTTTTTTGTTAAAATCTTCATGAGCGTGGATTCAATGTCCTTTACTCGTAATATTAAACAGTTCATTTTGTCTTATTAGCGTCAAACAAGTCATAGTCACAGTCAGAGTCAAGCTAAGTAAGTCACGGTCAAGTCGAACTCATGCCCCTGTAAAGTGGTGAAGACTTTACAAGAGGCTCCTATGGAGTTTTGGAAACAACACGAAAAGACACGTTTCACCTCGATATATCACTTGCCCACACTCGAGCACGTTTACGAGCACTTAATGAATAATAATTCACCATTTAGTACACATTAACACTCGAAAATACACAAGTTTAGGAAAATAATCCAACGAGCCGACATGTTTTTTCCGCGTTGGCGCCAAAACTCTCAGGCCTCCCTCTTAGAGAGGAGTGTTGCCATAATCCCCATGCTTATGAGGCAGCTTGGGGATCGTAGTACGTTCACCATGTACTAATAGGACGCTGCTGCCCATCCTCCGGTGGTTCTGGTCGCAGTTTTAGGACATACCCGGGTCAGGGTCGTACAAACTTGTTGTAATCCATGGTTGTAATGTTTTAGTAATCTACGAAAAGAAATACTGAAATAGTCGAGTAATGTTAGTTCAGTAAACCCAGTACCCAGTAGTAAACCCACGAGTACCGCCAGTGACAATATATTTAAAACTAAATTGAAAAACTGGCTCGTTGAAAGAACTTTTTATACGGTTGACGACTTTTTTAAAAGTGAAAAGAAATGTTATTTAAATAACTACGGACGCAATCTAATCTAATTTAATTTAATCTTTATATAATTTATGAATTAATTAATTAATTGGAAGTATTTATAATTATGATTATTATTATTTTTAACATGAAATTCTTGACTGACTTATAATTATTCACACTGTTATCAATAAAATTGTTTATCTGTTTATCTGTGTTTAAATTTGGAAATATTGTTTAAAAAAATTTTTTTTTTGCGTATGGTAAACCATGGACGTTTTTTTTCCTGATTTTTTACACGCCGACTTACACTGTGACAGCAATTGCAAGTCTTGCCTCAGTAAAGTGGTAGAGATTTACGAGAGGTTTTTATGGAGTCCAAAAAAACATCTTACCTTTTTATATCACTCGCACATTAGAGCAATTTATGAAACACTTATAAAATAATAACAATTATCATCATCAGCCATAAGACATCCACTGCTGAACATAGGTCTCCCCCAGGGGGTTTTCCATAATCACCACTTTTGGCAGGCGGCTTGGAAATCGCAGAGCGTTCACCGTGTAGCAAAAAAGATGCTGCTGCCCACCCTCTAGGGGTTCTGGTCGCAGTTTTAGGTAATACCTGGGTCTATCTATACATAAAATCGAAATTCATCTACTTACTCATCACGATATCTCGAGAACTACTTGATTCCTTATGGAGTGTAGAGGTCCGCTAAGAAAAGGTTTTGCGAAAGGGCTTAATTAAGGGGGGCAAAAAGGGGTTGAAATATTATATGAAAGTCTACGCGTACGAAGTCGCGGGCAACAGCTAGTATATTATAATAACGTTATAAAACTTGAACACTAAAAAATAAACTAGTATAGGAAAAAAGTTACATGAGGCGATATGATTTTCTTACGTTGGCGTCAAAAACCTAGTTGATAATTGTGTTTATGTTGCAGCGGTGGGCTCGCTGCCAGCGGACCCGCTGTTGGAGGACAACAAGGCACTGTTAGCGCCGCTCATAGCTCAGCTGCAAGCGCTACCTTCCACCTCCATCACTGCGGACTTCACGTGAGTTGCACAAACATCACACATCGCCGTCATCATAATCAACCCATCTTGGTCCACACAGTCCACTGCTGAACATAGGCCTCTTCTAAGGCAAGCCACTTATCGATCTTGGTCAACTTGGCCGGTTTATTTTAAAGATATTATGCGAATACTGATCAAAAAGACCCGCACTACATGTACCGTTCTTTATAGATCGACAAATGCCATAGAATCGATCATAGCGAGTACTGATCAAATTGCATTTTATCGAATGGCATTTCCATAAAAATATAATTTACTATACTCCGTTTTTTAATCTTAGATATTTTATGTAAACAAAGGAAAAAAATATAAAGAAAAAAAAAATCTTTTGTAATGGTAGTTTACAATATTTGACCAAAAAGATATTTTATTAAGTTTTTCTAGTCTTAATATGATCAATCATTAAATAACAATCGTTTTGTACTATTTATTTTAGCGTAATATCTGTTCTATACAATGTTATGATAAAAAATCAATTTTTGATAGAAAATATTTTATTAGACTGGTAGGACAGTAGTGGTTCTAAACATTTCTGGCCACCGTTTGATTTTACCTCTATTTCTTCCAACATAATAGTCAACGCATCTATAATCAACGCCATCTATTACAATCGTTAATAACGTTTTTTATTAATTTTTTGAACTATCAGATAATTCCTCATTGTACCGCGCGAGAGTAAACCCGAAGAAAATAGAAAGTAAAATATTGATCATAAGAGAAAAAAGTTTCGAGCAACTGGCATTTCACTTTGACAGTGACGTTTCGTGACATTTCTTTGTTTACATATACTATCTAAGATTAAAAAACGGAGTAATAAAAGTATTCGCTGTCAAATAATAGAAACTATTATACGCTATTCGACGAATAATGATAAAATCAAATAAAGTCAAATATCGATAAATTGCAACTAAAACTAAATACTAACTACATAAAAAAAATATATGCATGGTTAAAGGTCATGGTCCGGGCTGGTGTAGTGGGCTGAGATTTTAAGCCAAACGCATAGCTTAAGAGGGGGCAACCGAAATTTTATGCTAATTTGCCATGATATTCTAACTAAACCAAATATCCGATCACCGTAATAATTGATATATGTGAATTTACAATTCATTTTCTTTCCGCCATTAAGACAGAAACATAATAGCAAGATATTTACTCGATACTTTAATGTTTTGAAAATGGTGCCTTTTTGCTAATTTTTTTGATTTTACTTGGAAAGTACTTCAGTTACATATCTAAAATAAATACTCACCGAAGGAAAATATAGTTTGTTTTCCAGTGTTAAGACAAAATTTACCTAGATTAATTAGTACTCTCATAATAAATTATATTCGATTTGAGACTTACGTCCTTTAGTTCTAAGCAACTATTCGGTCAAACGGCAAGTCCGATATTCAGTCTTATTCTGTTGCGCTTTGCATCTAAATAGCGAAACATGCTCCGTTTAACCTCAGTACCGCACTGTGCCTCAACGGGGAAGGACGCACGCGCTTGCTTTTCGCCTTGGTTTTATCTTCCGAGTGCGATTATATCAACACCTACTGTATTTTCAAACAAAGGATAATATAAAAAATCGATGGCTCGAACGCGACCACTTGATGCGGCAACAAGTGGTGACAATGACCTTAGAGCACAGACTAGGTAAAGCTACTACGAAAAAATAACATAGATACAAATAAAATGGATACGACTAGGCCCTAACGAATCCATTATTATGTATGCTCAGTAATATAACTATTAGAGTCGGAGTGTTTCTTTGTGACAGACAAACAGACAGAGAGAGAGAGAGAGAGAGAGAGAGAGAGAGACGGAGAGAAGCAGAGAGAGAGAGAGTCAGAAAGATAAAACTAAAAATTAAATGACATTATAAAATAATTTAGATTCATTATAATTTTATAAAATTAAAATTAAAAATCATTTAAATTAATGTGATGGTTAATTTGACTTGAGAGTTCCATCCACATTTTCTCACGTTTTTACGAGAAGCGGCTTTCTGCAAAAGGAGGAAGGTTCTCAATTTTAACAGACAAAAAATAGCTTGGTAATAATGGAAGCAAAAAAACATCTTCTAATAAAAAAAAAATTAAATGTGGAAAGTCAAACAATAGGTACTTATGTTTTTAACCGACTTCAAAACAGGGGCAAGGTTCTCAATTCAACCGGTATAAAAAAATACTAGTCGAATTGAGGACCTTCCTCCTTCTTTGAAGTCGGTTAAAAACATAAGTACCTACTGTTTGACCAGTTGGGTTGGCTCGGGTATGTGCTGGTAAGGGGAAATGCACAATACACTAGCGGGACTACTTACCTTAGTCAAAGTCAAATACTACTTACCTTTTTATCCGACTTCAAATAAGGAGGAAGGTTCTCATTTACCTTAGAGTACCTTCAATTCGACCAGTATTTTTTTATACTGGTTGAATTGCAGTCCACCACTGCGGTGCAACAATGCGGTGCAACACTGCGTTGCAACACTGCGGTGCAACAGTGCGGTGCAACAGTGCGGTGCAACAGTGCGGTGCAACAGTGTGGTACAACAGTGCGGTACAACAGTGCGGTACCATCTTTAAATATTTTGAATCAGTAGCATAAAATACGAGTTTCTCAGATCAAACGCTAGGTGGCACCACCAGTATTTCAGCAAAGTGAAGTTATATCAAAAAATAAATAGCTATTTTTGAATATTTTGAACTAATTGGTTGGAAACATAGGTGAGTTTTTTTTTGAGGATTAGGTGAGGTTTTGCGTGATTTGCGTCCAACACTAGATGAGAGCATTTATATTTCAGAGAATCTTGACTTGTATCGTAAAATATTTCTGCCATCCTTGCATATTTTAAATCAGTAACGGTGATTATAGATTGTTCAGTTCTAATACTAGAAGACATCTTCAATATTTCAGTGAAGACGTTAAATCAGAAAATATTTCAGCCATCCTTGAATATTTTAAGTCTGTGGCATCGATTAATGGCTGCTGAGGTCTAAAGCCAAACGACGGCACCAATATTTCAGAGATTTTGAAAAGTAGCTTCACTAACGAAATTTCTTTATTTAATTCAAATCCGAAAATATTTTGACCATCACTACATATTTTGAGTTTTATTCAGTGGTAAATGATTTCACAGGGTGAGTATTAGGGAACTAACGCAGTATTTTTCATACATTTTGGGTAATGAGAAGCCACAGGCAAACCACGGCAAAACTTATCTCAGATGGCGCCACCTTCGCTGGTGCTGTCATTTGTGGCTTATTTGAGGTTATAAACATTGCTCTTGAATGAAACAATACAAATAAACTTTGCCTTTAAACAGTAAAATGTTTCTTATATTTCAGAGAATCATGACTTGTATCGTAAAATATTTCTGCCATCCTTGCATATTTTAAATCAGTAACGGTGATTATAGATTGTTCAGTTCTAATACTAGAAGACATCTTCAATATTTCAGTGAAGACGTTAAATCAGAAAATATTTCAGCCATCCTTGAATATTTTAAGTCTGTGGCATCGATTTATGGCTGCTGAGGTCTAAAGCCAAACGACGGCACCAATATTTCAGAGATTTTGAGAAGTAGCTTCACTAACGAAATTTCTTTATTTAATTCAAATCCGAAAATATTTTGACCATCACTACATATTTTGAGTTTTATTCAGTGGTAAATGATTTCACAGGGTGAGTATTAGGGAACTAACGCAGTATTTTTCATACATTTTGGGTAATGAGAAGCTACAGGCAAACCACGGCAAAACTTATCTCAGATGGCGCCACCTTCGCTGGTGCTGTCATTTGTGGCTTATTTGAGGTTATAAACATTGCTCTTGAATGAAACAATAAAAATAAACTTTGCCTTTAAACAGTAAAATGTTTCTTGACAGTGGCGAATCTCAGAAAAAAGTTAATGTTTCCTTAGCTGGTAAAAAAGCGAATCTTTTGGCAAGGTAGGTATGCAATAAAATTATCAATCACTGCGTTGCAACACTGCGGTGCAACAGTGCGTTGCAACACTGCGGCGCAACAGTGCGATGCAACACTGCGTTGCCACACTGCGTTGCAACACTGCGTTGCAACACTGCGTTGCAACACTGCGTTGCAACACTGCGGTGCAACACTGCTTTACAACACTGCGGTGCAACACTGTGGACCAAGTAGACAGAGACACTAAGATTATACAAGTCGCATTGAGAACCTTCCTCCTTATTTGAAGTCGGATAAAAAGGTAAGTAGTAATACCTACTGTTAGACCGGCCGGGTTGGCTCGGGTAGGTACTGGTAGGTCAAACAGTAGGTATATTAGGCCGACTTCAAATAATGAGGAAGGTTCTGTGAAGGATGATGATGATATTTTTTAGTAAATTGAATTGAATGGAATGGAATTGAATTGCATTGCATTAAATTACATTAAATTAAATTAAATAAATCATACTTAAATAGATATTAACAACCAGGTATACTCGTAGAACAAACACAAAATGTTCATCACATTAATTTTGTCCTAGGTGGGAATCGAACCCACGCCCGAAGCTCAGAAGGTAGGTTCACTACCAACTGGACCAACGGGCTTTCGGGTATTTCGTTTCGCGTGTTTCGTTTAGTATAGTATAGCATAGCGTAGCGTAGCATAGCATAGCATAGCATTAGTTTAGTTTAGTTTGATTTAATGTTTAACGATCTCTGACTCTCTGTCTCAAGCGTAAAATTTTAATTTGAGAATTAATTTAGGCAATTTCAATTTAATTTATATAATTTATTAATTTTATATTGATATTGTAGAAAACTTAAAAAATAAGTTTAAAAATATACAACAAACACAATTTTGAAAATTGAAATAAACAATTTACGGTTTTGCGCGCCGCGACCGAACCCAGCTAATCGCCAAAACGCCAACATTATGCTTATCCTGTGTTTATTACTCCTTGCCGCATGACGAGTTCGACTACGCGAGTTATGTGTACTGGATCTGCGCGCGACTGCCGCGCTGCCGTGGTTGTGTTTCACACTAATGCGGGTGATGCGAGACGCGCGGGTGAAATCAGAAATTTTCCTCGCTTTATACGCACTCTTAAAGTCAAGTACTTGCAAAAGTGAGTTTGGATTTGCACACAAGTGTGAAATTATGAGATCTGTGTTAATGAATGACGTTTCCAGTATGGCATTATTGGCAAGTAAAAGCGTACAAGGACAGATTGGCTTAACATGTAAAAGTCTGGCTTCTTTTGAAATATGATGCTTTTTATTTATTACTGACTAGCTGAATGCCGCAGTGTTATACGCGATTTTCCAGTTTTCCAAATTTTTAGCGGTAAAAGTACTCTGTGTCCGTCTACGTACAATTGTACACTATGACGGGTGGTTCGTTTCACCTATGGCGGGAAATTCAAATTTCAAATATTTTTTTGTTCTTGTCGGTCGTCCAGGTAATTATTGTAAAATGACACAGTGTTTGCGCAAATCGTTGGTTGTTCTTTACATTATCATGTGCAGCTATTTATCAGTAACGCACCATACTACTCACGTTTGCCAATAAACCGTTTGAAACAGCTAACATTTGTTTATTGGCAAATGTAAGCAATAATGTGCATTAAAGGTAAATAGCTTTGCATGATTTTGTAAAGAATAATAATCAATTTGCGCTGGTTACTATGGTCATACCTCTTTCTAATTGTCGATGCCGTATGAAGTTTATAAGGATCTATCCTCGGCCACATCGTCGCTTATCATCAGGCGAGTTGACGGCCAAACGTTCAAGATCTATTCTATATAAAAAATAAAAATAAAATACAGTCGAATTGATAACCTCCTTCTTTTTGAAGTCGGTTAAAAAAGGATAATGTCTTCGAGCTTTGACCACAGACAATATATATTTTGTGTTTAAACTAGAATGGCTGTCAAGGTATTTTTGTAAGAAATTTGCTGTAGCCTGTTGCACCCCATAGTTGCACCCATATAAATAAAACGTCAGTCATTCAAAATCAGTCAGCAACTGTGATGCGGAGTTCGACGCGTTAATCTAAATAAGAATGTTCAATAAAGGTTCATTCATATGCTTGGTAACAGACTTTCCTTCTCATTCCCGTTCTATTTACTTCTCTTTTCTGTGGCATTGACCGTGGAGGCAGATAGGATTAAATCGAAAAACACGTCAACAAGTCGCGTGTTGAGAGCGTCGTACTAAGGCTGCACGATGCAATATTGACCTGTGTTGTGTGTATCTATAGGACGCCAGTGAAGCGCGAGCCGGAAGAGGCGGCGTCCGCGGCGTCGGGCTCCGGGCTCGTGGTGTCGCGGCCCTGCGTCACAGACCCCACGCTGCCGCTGGACGGCGCGCGCACGCCTCACACACCGCTCTCTACACCGGACAGTCAGTATTGTTCTCTATTACATTTGAAACTCGAGCCGAACGAGGCGGCGTCGCGACACATTAAACCTTGCAATTCTATCTTTAAAAAAACCAAATCCAAATCCATCAAAAAACAAAGTCACTATCGACCTGATTACCTGGGCATCTGTGGAGTAATTATAAAAATTAAGAGCCTTACCCTCTCAAGCAAAGGCAAGAGTCCGATCCAGTTATTGTAAATTTTTTTGTCGGACGGAAAAATCAATTAAAACTGGATTTTTGGCATTCTGATTCTATCAAATAGAATCTATAAAAAGTTCTACTTGTAGCTTCATACCTAAAGTGCAGAGTGCACCAGGGGGGTTAGATAAAACCCATTTTCTGTTAGCGTTAACGCCTGCGGAAAGATGAAATTGTATGAAATAGACATTAGCTTCAGATAATCTCTCAAGCTAATGTCATTGTCAATGTCATTTGCATACAATTTCATCTTTCCGCAGGCGTTAACGCTAACAGAAAGTTGGTCTTGTCTAGCCCCCCTGGTCTGCCATTAGATTGAAACATTCACGTGCAAACTAGCTGGTTCGTAACTGCGATGTGTTAATGTCAGGCGGCGCGCGAGGGCGGCTCCGGAACGCGCTGATCGCCGACAGCGACGACTTCGCGCCCATCATGGGCGGCGGCCGCTTCCAGATGCAGACCGAGGACCAGGAGTCAGGTATTACATCACACTGTAACTGTTTCTGCGCCCATGTATTTACACTGTTTTTTTTTATCAACCCAAAAGTATTGCAAAATTTCATTAATCACAACATGTTACCGTTCCTATGAATATAAATAAATAAATATTCGGGACATTTTTGCACACACGGTCATCTGACCCCAAACTAAGCAAAGACACGACATGTCATCACGTCACGTCATGACTATGACTTGTACGGTTGTACTATTAGTATTAGCTTTCAAGGTTTTACCAGTGACGAGTGATAAGTATAGTGCGCGCTCTGTCTAGCAAAACATTAAAATGCTTATACCACTCCCATCATCGATTTTGCTGAAAGTTTGCATACACCTTTAGTACTGGTGACAATACAATATGCAACATCCAATATTGTAATATATTCAAAATGGCCGCCACCACAAGATGGCGAATGATGTATATTTTTGTCAACCCTGTTAATACGTACGAGTAAGAAACGATAACATGAGTGACATCACACTTAATTCAATATGGCCGCCGCCCCAAGATGGCGGATTAAACTTTCTTTTCTAAAGCTGTCCTAAAAAAAATGTTTTAAGGCACTTAAAAAAAGCCGGTCCGGTAATCTATTAATACTATTTATTTATTTGATAGCCCGTTGGTCCAGTTGGTAGTGAACCTGCCTTCTGAGCCTGAGGGCATGGGTTCGATTCCCACATAGGACAAACATTTGTATGATGAACATTTGTGTTTGTTCTAATATCTGGTTGTTAATATCTATTTAAGAATGTATTTAAAAACTATACATGTAAGTATATCAGTCTCTGGCAGCCATATCACAAGCTTTGCTTAGTTTGGGGTCAGATGACCGTGGGTGCAAAAATGTCCCAAATATATATATTTATTTATACTAATACTCGCTCTTGGTGATAAGTTACTAATTATTATGGCTCATGTGAAATTAGAACCTCATCTAACTCACGGTATATCGGTACGGTGTAGTATAAGGCAGGTGGCAGACGACTGGAGGCGGTGTGCGGGCTTCGCAGCTAGAACTCTGGCCGTGAAGTGTTGCCAACATTCACATCACAGTCTGAGTTCTAGCTCCGCGGCCTGAGTGGCGACGCGACGGATCAAGACATCTCTCATTTGGGACACGAGCCTGTTTTATCAGTTTACTGTGGTCAGCAAAACAAGTAGGGTCAAAGAGCATTACTATGATACTGTTTTAAACTATCACGGTCGTTCACTAAAGTTATATGATTATTTACGGGACATTTACCGTGGTAAGGTTACTATGATGCCCATTTTACAAGGCAACCAGCATGACTATAATGTTCAATTATTAAAGTTGCTTTTAAATTATGGGGGTACTTGTAAAGTATTTGTCACATTCTAAAGTAGCTTTAAGGGTCGGTAACGTATTTGTAATGCCTCTGGAGGGTTAGACAAGACCCACTTTCTGTTAGCGTTAACGCCTGCGGAAATATGAAATTGTATGAAAATGACATTGACAATTACATTAGCTTGAGAGATGTTATCTCAAGCTAATATCATTTTCATACAATTTCATCTTTCCGCAGGCGTTAGCGCTAATAGAAAATGGGTCTTGTCTAACCCCCCTGGTGTTACAGGTATCCATAGGCGACGGTGATCGCTTACCATCAGGCGGCCCGTTAGCTTGTTTGCCACCTATAACATTTAAAAAAAACAGGCTGCGTTATCGCTCTCTTGTTAGTCGCCTTGTTTGAGAAAGGAGTTCAGATAGCTATTTTGTTTTTGAATTGTAGCAATAAAATTGAGTAATGAAATTCTTGTTTAAAAATTTCGAGGAAATTTGATGAAACAGGGCGGGCCTAAGTTGGTTCATATGAAGTAATATCATTGAGAAAGAACATTCCAGAAATTTCAGTATCGATATAGTACTAACAGAGTGCTTTTTGTACATAAACAACACCGTTGTAGCTCTCTTGAAATCATTGTATATTGTACATTAATTTTCTGGAAAGTGCTTCTATGTTCATGTGCTGTAACACTTGCATGCTTATTTTGTCATTGCGTTCACAGTTCATTCTCATTGCCATACAAAAGCTTAACTAACTTGAGGATTTCCCATTAGTAAGTGGACGGACAAAGTAAGTATGGAGACAAATTATTGTAATGTTTTGAATACAAGAAAATTTTAATCAGTTTTTGTATGTTGTTTATTCTGTTTTAGATTTAAAAAAATTTAAATTTGTTTGAGTAGAAACATTTCAATTCTGAATTTTCTCTTAGTTCATGCATTGAATGTTTCATTGTTTAAACACTGTATTATGAAAGAAAAATGTGTTGCGTCATGTTAATTTGTTTTACATTTGTATATAATGTGTAACTGTGATAAAACTAAAAATATAACATATTTTAATAGTTGTTTAGTTCCGTCATATATCTTGACGAAAATGACGAGACTTGGGACTCATTCTATCGTTTACGCCTTACGACTTGTCAATAGGCATGATGACTAATATTTTTTTATTACCTCATAAAAAAGCTGATCATAAATAGAGCACATTAACAAAAACAAAATTAAAATTAGTTCAAAAATAAATAAGATATATGCAATTTAATTTAATTTAATTTCATGCTAGACAGAGCGCACTATACTGAGCCGTGACGTCACGGCTCAGGAGCGCCATACAAATGCTATACTAACACACGCTTTGCGAGAAAGGGATAGAACATCCCCTCTCCATCCCCACCTAAAACTTTAAATATTCATATCTCAGAGATTTATCAGCCAATTCAAATTATTTTTTCATTGTGTGTAATGTATTTACTTATATTCATCGCTAAGACGGTTATTTGTAATAAATTAAACATTAGGAATCATGCCTATTCTATGACCCTACTATTAGTAGTAGGGTTACTTACGATCTTGCAGCAGAAATGTTTATAAAACAAAGCTTCACACATTGCTTTTCAATTTTAAGATGCCATGTTTCCATAAGCCCAAAATCTACAAGGCCCAGAATATGGTGCGCCGCTATTTCACTCGCACATTTGATGTATTTTTTAAATACATATAAAATTACTGTCTACTTATGAAAAATGTGCTATGGTCATTTTGCGAAGTTAATACTTTAAAATATTTAGAACAAATTTTTGTCATAATATTTTTACTAAGGCAACAAAAATGGGGGCTTTTCATTTATTCTGGTCATTATAAAAAATATTTAAACGAAAGTTTGTTCAAATATTTTGAAATAATTACTTCTCAAAATTACCGTGGCACATTTTTCAAATGTAGACCGCTATTTTATATCGTAAATAACCATACACAAACCACGAACGAGTCGAGAATCAAATGAAGAAAAATGATGATGATGATGATGATGTGGCAACGATATTTGCAATGGTACTTAGGAACCCTATGTGGTACTGCATTTGTAACGGATAGCCGTGACGCTTACCACATCAGGCGCACATCTTGCTTATCTTGTCACTTTAAAAACGTCGCTTACACGAGCGACCAAGACGAATCAGCAGGACAAGTATAAACGACTATCACAAAAATTATTTAAATTCTATTGTAATCTAAACATCAATTTGTTAAGAGTATTTTTATACTCCATCCACAAGCCTTCCACCAGCATGGCGGATTAGCGCCCATAGTCTATCTGAGAGAAGGCCCGAGTTCCAGCAGTGGGAACAGGATAGGGTGATATGATTTTGATTTTGATACTCGTTCATACTTGCCCCAGTTAATTTCCAGTGTAAATAAGCAGCAGGTCTGACGGGTGGTCGGGACGCGGGCGGGGCGGGGGCGGGTCGCGAGCTGTCTCCCGTGCGGCTCCACTGCCGCCTCGTGTAGCACCATGGGATTCAGCTCACGGCGCGCCCCACTAACACCAACCATCTACTAACCACGCCACCATCGCAACGTAACAACTGCTCTCATCTCTAACTATACCACCACCACTGTGTACCTACTCTATGAAACGAGCCTACTAATGCAGAGGCGGCACTCACGTGTTGCAGCTTTTACACTGTATTTATATTAGCGCGGTTCACATCGCGAGCGAGGCTTAATTTTTTAGTTTTGGTCACGAAATTGCAACGTCTTTTTATAATTTTAATCGTGAAGTATGAAAAGTCGCCGCACGTGAGCCAATCTAAATTAACTTATCTTCGCTTTTCACGCTCGATGTGATTCGCGCTTTACTCATTTATCTTAAATATACAGGGTGATTTCGAAAACATACGATTTCACCTATAGTATTTTTGTCTGCATAGATTTCTACCTCTGCATTTAGGCTATCCTAACATAATTCATTGCACGCACTGACCCACGTGACTAACTACCGCATTTGTTGTGTCTAACAAAATAACTGTGTTCATAACAGTCCGTGCAATGATTCAAAATAAATTGTATATTTTTTTCTAAAACTGAAACTGAAGTTTTAGTTATTTCTCTTTTTTTAACCTTGCTTTTATTTGTTATCTACTCGTAACATCCTTTACACTGGTGATGGCGACGTCTCACAATATTTCTGAGCATTTCACTTTACCTTTCAAATGCCATCTAGTATTCGCTCACCAATCACGCATCGAGATCGACATTATAGTGTGTGTCATTTTGCTCTAGAATCAGCCTGCAGTGCTTCCTATGGTAAAACTACTCAAGAGTTTAAAGGTATCATTTTCCTTGAATACAGAAATGATAAGAGATTCTACCGCTTGACAAAACTGAAATAATGCTTCACCAAAACTCTAATATTGAAGTACCTATGATTGAGAGAGAGTGAGTGATAGCATTTCTACCGTTCATTGTAGGTTGCTTCGAGATTGTAAAGGATTTTCCGTAGTAGGCATTCGTCTTCGCTTCGCCTGTCAAATCTCTCTTTTCTTGTGTATAGTCTTGTAGATTTCACAGGTGAAGGTGAAGCTGTAAGGTTTTTTGTAATATACGTTTTATTACTACTTATTTTTAGTATGTAAAATATTTATTTATATTTGCAGTCTGTTTCTTTTTAGATGTTCAACCATGTAAACAAAATGACAGACAGGCAACCAATGAAAATTACTAGACAGGAAATTCAGAGCTGTCTTTGGTCGAAAAATGCCATGTTTGTTTACATAGTTGGAAATCTTTAAAAAACAGATTTTTTGTTGTTGTTTAATAAGTTAGAAAACTGACACTAAAACATTGTCTGTATTTGTTTAATGAATTCCCAAATGGGGATTCTATTGTTTCTATAGTATTTTGTGTAAAAATAAGGTTAAATCATTCAGGATAAGTTACTAAAACTGCCATAATATTACAGGATTTTAAAATATTCTCTATTAAGAATGTATGAAAGAAAGAAAGAAAAAAAATCGTCACCTTTACAAAAACTTATATCTAAAGGATACACTCAGTGTCGAATGGGTCCGTCTCAGCATTAATGCTGAAAGTCAAGGACTATCAGCGCCTATGCTTCGTGCTTGTTTCATCACGCTCGCACATTTCTACATTTTTTAAGACATACAATGATTTAATGTACTTATGTGAAATGAATGAATAATGAAAATAACATTAGGTATTAACATTCAGCAATATTATTTTTTCATACATAAAAGTCAGTTCCAGTACAATAATTTTTTTATTCGGTTTTTATGCAAAAAAACTTGTTTAAATCAAAATTAAAATTTTGCTGAACATTGTGATGTTATTTTTTAAATTTGCTGTTTAGATTTCACATTTTTTTCCCCTTGTATAACCAATTACATGTAACCTTATGCAAGAATTACATGCGTTGTTATTCAGAGTGCTTGTGGACCCTGCACTAGGTGAGATCTGTATCACAGGGGCCATGCCAGTTTCGATTACTGTTACATAGTATATTTCACATAAGTGCATTAAGTACATAATAATTATATATCTACAAAAAACATGTTATATGCGCGAGCGTGATAGAAGACACAAGAAGCGTACTATTAATTATATTACAGTTACAACAAAGATCTTGAGCGCTCTTAGTAACAGACAGGGAAGTTTTTGGCTCAATGACCACTTGCATTAGACTCACGAGAACTCCGATAACCCGATGCTTTTCCAAAAAGATCAACCTTAATTGCAGCAAAATAACATAACAAACATTTAAATGGATGGGGGCTGGTAGCAAGAATAGTTAATTACTTTTGTTCGTAAATGTCAAATGCCATATAGACAAAATGTCATAATGACAAGATACTTTTTTTCTTTTTGGGATTTTGGCTTCACAAGTTTTATGTATTTGCCAGCATTGAATATATCAAGTACATAATTATTATTGGTTTTTTTTTAAAGTTTTATTTAATATCGTCAAACAAGTCAAAGTCACAGTCAGAATCTAGCAAAGTAAGTCACGGTCAAGTCCAAATCCTGCTCTAGTAAGGGGGTGGAGACTACTGTAGAAGCTTCTGTGGAGTTTTGGAAAAATCACGAAAATACATGTTTCATGTTATATCATTTGCCTACATTCGAGCGCGTTCACAAACATTATTATGCATGAATACTAAAAACAACACAAGTTTAGGAATATAATATATGAAGCGACATGCTTTTTTCACGTTGGCGCCAAAACCAAACACCTTTACTACCTACTAATAGCTACTATGTAAAAAAATACAGCAAAGAATGTTGAGATGTCTTAAAAGCACATTCTGATCACGCCTGTCATTGAGCGCTCAAGATTTGTTTCATAACTATTATATGAACAGCCAGTTGATAGATTCCCTTGCGTGTTCCAGAGCCACTGGACCTGGAGCCGTTCCTGGCGCTGGAGCCGCCGATGTCGGCCTCCGACTACGGCTTCTGTCTCGACCACGACGAAGGGCTCACGGAACTGTTCGACTTCGAATTCTAGTGTTGTGCTCAGTGATATGACACATAGCTAGCCGCCTCTGTGCCTAGCCGACTCGCATATTTGCTAGGCAGTATCTTGGTAACTCGACACTTCACCGTACCTGGATGATTTAGTGCCATTGTGGTCAGATCTTAAGGTGATTCTGTGCCTATAGTGCAGAGGTTAGGCGCCCGGGGAACTATGTGCCACGGCGACTAAGTTACTCTCCAAACCATAGTGGTGCCTGCGTGGCCCAATATTTGAGTGGCTAGATGGCCGCTTAGGTGGCTAGGTGCGCTAGTCAAGGACTGAGAGACTTAAGTTCACTGTCGCGGAATATCAATTTCAGTCATTTTGACAAAACGAATTTTTCACCTGAGTTTCAGTGTAATGACAAAAGTACAGTTCTAAGAATTTCTAAGAATGTTCACATTTATTTGCATGCACTTTCAAGCCGAGTTCACAAAAAAAAGAATTGTCTACTACATATTTTACGTTTAGATGAATTTGGGTACTCTATACCAAACTAAGTGCAGAATGTGCATGTTCCTGAAACTCGCTTTACCTTTAGGTAAAGATTTTACATTGAGGATCACATCATAGTTCTATATTTATTAAAACTGTTATTTTATTTGGAGTTGTGGAGGAGATTAAATGATGAAGCACAGGACACCCGTACAATATCCAATGTATAAAGATTGACTATGCAATATATTCGAACCGTATAATAACAAATCGAAATAAATTTTGTTGTATAAAGTTTAACTCTTCAGTCGACGGAAATAAATTTCTGGTCATTTGGTGCTAAAATTAAACCTATGTTTTTAGCTTCATCATTTAATGTGTTTGATGGAAACGTTCCTCGATCAATACTGATTTTGGTGCAGCAAAATGCTGCTGATACGAGCTTGCTCTGTCTACGAGCTGCTTAACTGAGCAAACCTAGCGTTCACATATGAATAATTCAGTCTTAAATAATTGAGTTTTACTTATGTCTAAATTGGTCCAATTCTGAGTGTAACAGTTCGTAGACAAGAAGTTCGGATCTTATAGGGTTGTGCATTAGCCAAAGCGAAGAGATAAGCTTCTAAAGTCACCAGAAACAGTCTGCAGAACTGAAGTAATTGTAAATAAGCCTGTGTCCTAATGCTTCATTTATTACAAATAACTGGCTTAACGAAGGATATAATTAGATACATTGCACACTCTGAAAAAATAATTAAAATTGGCTGATACATTTCTAAGATATGAGTGTTAAAAGTTTTTGGTGGGGATAGAGAGCGCATGCTCTGTGCCTCTTCCGCAAAGCGTGTGTAGTTTTAGCATTAGTATGGCGCGCGCACGGCTTGACGTCATAACGTGCTATAGTGCGCTCTCTGTCTAGCATGAACTTAAAATACTTTTAACTCATTTATTTCTGAACACATTTTAATGTGGTTTTTCTTGATGAATATTGTTTAATATTTCTTGATTAGTATTTTATGATCAGCATTTTTATACGGCAAAAAAGAAAAAAATAGGACACATGCCTTTTGTTGCAGTATATACATGTAGTTATATCTTCGCTTTGACCCTTGCAAGTCCGTGAGAGAGTAAGAGAGACGCGGTCCGGGTCGCGCCGCGTGTACAGTCTCGCTCAAATCAACGGAGGCGCGGGCGGGCCCGTCGCGCCTGTACATATTACGATGTAATGAACGGTGATATCTTAGCGGCCTTCGATTTACTTGTAAAGCTAGCTCTAGTGTTCCATTCGTCGTGCGCACGTACCGCGTATGGCCGAAGCATTGCACACTGTTACGTTATTTGCCAAATATTTAGTTGAATACCTGAGTTCGTTAAGTTCCGTTATGAGGTGTTTAGTTGTTCGTTGTAAATAGCCACCGAGGGAGCGGGCGCGCCGCGAACGTGCATTTTATTTCTGTACCCGTATTCCTTTATAAGGGTCTATTCAAATGTTACGAAAGCAGAAATATAGTACATTTTAAATTATCCTCCTCCCTCCTCCCTTTCCATTTTGTCAGTAAAAGTAAGCAAAGCTCTTACCCCCCACTTTTTGATTACGTAAACATTGGTATATTTTTCAAATTCAAATGTTTACCATAATTTAAAAAAAATAACTTCATGTTATTCATGAGTCTAGAAATAAGGAACTTATAGACTAGACTAAAAAGTAATTTAATGCTCATTTAATATTTATTCAAGCAAATATGACGTAATATGGAACCCCAAAAATCAGAAACGAAGTAAATATTGCAGATGTAATCACCACCCAGACACCTTGTCCTGCATGTCATAAAAAATAAGCAAAGCAAAGAACCGCCCCACCCCACCTGATGGTCACGTAATATTTGAATAGCCCTTAAAGTACAAAGTGAGAAATAGGGGCCGTCTCTGCCGTATCAGCACTCCACTTGGAAACGTCCGCGCGCCCCCGTCCCCTCGTTCTTGAATAGTGTACAGCACAAAACTTTATTGTAAAAATCTATTAATAAGTGCATATCAAAATAATTTTAATGTTAGAGTTAATTTGGAACTTGTGAGAACGGTTTGAATGTGAGCCGGCGCGGCGCACGGTATCTAATATTTGTACATACTAATATTGAAATGAAACACCATTTGAACATTTAGATTCGTTTGTAGAGATCCATCATGTGCACATCTCAATGTGTAAAGGAGACTTACGACGTAATTGCGGGTATAACAGCTGATATCAGAGAGCGGATACTTAATCGCAAAACAATTGTAATAAATAGTTAATAGAGTTGGGTCATTGTTTTTTTTAAAGTATTCAAGCTATCGATACTTTTTAATTTTGAACTGTATTGCTCGACTTGTTGTCCCCGCTGTTTCACCCGCGTGAACAGTGATGAAAAATATCGTTTGTTTTATTCCAGGATCTAAAGTATCTATATACTAAACTTTATCAAAATCTTTTAAGTCATTTCGGCGTGAAGATGTAACAAACGTACAGACTCACTCCCGGATATGGAACGGAGATAGCTTATACTCTGGATTAACACATAGGGTACTTTTCATCACCATCATCAATTTGCATCATTGTTCACGCGGGTGAAGCAGCGGGCGCAGCTAGTTAAGTCAAACAAACGCAGCAGAAGCGGCGCAGCCAGTCATAAAATTAAAAACTAAAAAGTATCGATAACTTGAATACTCAATAAAAAACAATGACCCATCTCTATAACATTTCAATTGTTTTGCCATGACGTTCCGCTCTCTGGTAATACATAATATTGAGATTTGCTCAAGATGGATATTGCGCGTTCAAGTTACTTTGCTCATGGTCAGGTAATGTTTGTCTCGCCCTATGACAATATAACCACTTGACTGCTCATCTTTTACCCCGCATGAGGCAAAGGTTCTAACATCACAACCTAAACTATTTCGAGCAGGGCCAATCCTAGGCGCGAATTGAATGAATTATTTTGATTCTCCAATCACAAGCGTAGAGTCGCGTCGAGTCTCCAATCACAAGCTGCCCCCCGCGACCGATATGGCACCATTTTGCAAAAGGGAATTTAAACTATATGCGCGGTCAAGTGGTTATATTATCTTTGGTCTCGTCACTCATACTGCTTGTAGTATTAACATACATTATTTATAAAATTTTAATTGCGTTATTGTTAAGGTTGATTGCTTCCCGAGAGATAATTTACTTAGTTTAATGCTAAAGAATATTAAATCTTAAGTACGCTATGTCTGTTGCAAAAGTAAATTAATGAAATGAAATCTGTAGCAATGAATTTATGACACTCGTTTCGCTATCGTTAAAGATTAAGTTTTATTATTTTCGGTTTGATAAGATTTTATTATAATTTTTTAATTCATTTACTATACCCGGGGCCTTATTATGATTCTTTGATCGGGATCGAGATTGCATGCCGTCCCGTTCGTATCTATTTACTCGCACCACGTGCGTAAGTGAGATGGCACGCGATCCCGATCACGATCCGAATCATTCATAATAAGGCATCTGCACAAAGCAAATTCTCTACGGTTTTTGCTTTTCGCGGATATCTAAAATTACACGTTGATCTTTGACGAATGTTTAGTTTCATGACACTCCATTTGTGGCTGAGACATTGATCGATACAATCATACTGGCACACGGGAAAAGGTGCCAGTGCCAGTTTTTATTTTGGAAATTGACTCTTTTGTGACACAAATTCTGGGGCCAAAACACACGAGAAAAATGAGTACAAAAATAAAACAAGTTTTCTCGACATTTAGTTTAAGGTTTATATGCCACTTCCACATTCAACGATTGTTTTACTATTCGATCAGTTTTTTTTTTATAAGTGTTGTGACTAACGTAGCCTGCTCATTTTGAAACATCACCCAATATCCATTCTATAAATTTTGACAAGGGTCCCTATTGCTTAACTGTTTAATTGTGCATTAAGTAGTTTCGCACGTCTCTGATGTGTCGTAAAAGCAATTGTTAAAATGCTTATAGTAAAATGTATTGGCACTGTGTAGTACAAATTGTATTCCTTTGAATCTGTTAAAGTTTTGACTGAGTGTGAGATATGAGAATAAGTTACATGTGAGATGTGAGAATAATGTACATTTTCGATTACAACGGCGACACCACTCGGCGAAGCTGACTTGTCCATTTATCAAAAACCACCTCATTTTGTAATACACTTAAAATATATATACAGGGTTACTCGAAAAGGGCGTACTACGCCGAAAGAGATCCGTTATAATCATCATTATGAACAGATTTAAATATGGCAAAAACACAGAAATCGCGAAAAAAAAACCTGGTACTCCATACGTTTTGTCGAGTGATGTCATTTCAGAGTTGCTGCCATAAGTAAAAGTTGTTTACAATGATGAACCTCTTTCGGCTTAGTACTTTTCCGCGTGACCTAGTATATTATGTTAATTTGAATCGGTTGTATTTACCGAAGCTAGCTTGTCGTGTCGATAACATCAGAATGCAAGGGCCTAATAACTTGGAAATACTATGTTAGGTAATAATTAAATAAAGGATGATTTATGATAGACCGTGGCGGGCACGAGCCGTGACCCGTACGAGGCGCGGATGAAAACATACTATGAAGAAAATTTAATACGAAGTCGTAGGTGTCGGAGCACGACCGAGGCTCGTCCGGGACGCGGGCGACACACGGTGTAGAATGAACTGCAACGTGTAAAATGTTCCTGAGGCTTAGATCGTACGAGGGACGGACGAGGCACGGCTTGCGCCCGCCACGGTCTCGCATAAATCATCCTTAAGTTGTGCAATAAATTTTAGTTGTAGAATCGAATCATCTTGCAAAAGTCTGGTATGATAAATATTGTAGTCCTTTTTAAATAGCATGACACTTGACAGTACGATAGAATGTAACGTGACTCGTAAATATTGCATGTGATGTCACATGATTAAATTAAATATTTACCTTTTGCGGTGAAAACAAGCGCTACTATGAAAACTAGTCTGTAAGTGGTGGTTGTCAAGTGCCATGCTATTTGAAATAACATTGTGCGATGCGTCGCTGTTATCGGCACGAGGGCTGACCAACTCTTACAACGAGATTAAGCCGTACATGTTCGCGTCAGTGCGACGGTCCACAGGGTCCTAATATAGTAACTACTATTCTGACAATATTTTATAGTTCATTCGATTTTACGTTTACCTCCCGATGCCAGCGAGGACTGTCCGTTAGCATGATCCAATAAAACATGGTCTGGCATTGCGGGGCGACACATGCCCACGTTCAGTTGTCACTTCATTGCAATAAACATAAATTTGCAAACAAATTTGTAAATAATCTATTTAATTAACTACAAAAAGCATTTCAATTGTTATGAATGTCCGCTCAAGCGTAGCAATTCAAATTAAAACGAATTTAATATATTAAACATTATTTAAATAAGTTCCTCATAGGTAGTTTTATCGGATTCCCACAGGACATGAAGATATAGGAGTTATGATTTCATGCTACTGGTAACAGCGTCGATGACGCCTTGCTCCATAGAAGCCCCTTGTAAAGCTTCCACCATTTTACTGGGGCATGAGTATGACTTGACCGTGATCTACTTTGTTCGACTCTGGCTATGACTTGTTGACGTTACTTAATACTATGAAAATTTGTTTTATATTATGAATGAAGGACTCTGTATCCATGGTCATTAAAAATAAATTACCGACGTTGGCTTGTGTCACCCACGTGACCTTTGTGTATCGGAATGCCATACCCGGCGGAGTATATTATACCATGTCTGTTATTATTTGTATTCTGTAAACGTCTGACGCTGGGTCAGACCATCCATCGTTGTCTCCTATGTACTTAGTTTTCGTTGTTGTAAACTACACGACTTATAGCGTTAATGGAACATTGTCAATGAGTTGGGTTGTATTCATAAACATTACGTTTCGAGCGTAGTAACGGCCGAGCTAGACCTGGGGCCTTACGGCTACCTGTTTTAAGCGACGAAAATTTGGCGCGACCGCAAACCTTCGCACTGCGCTGTTTCGAGCCCGCGTTAAGAGGCAGCCGTAAGACCTGTAGTGCGATAAATCGGGACATTTTGATGGCATGTTTTGTGTAAAACTTTTGCTGGATAATAAAAAAATATTGAAGGTGCAATGTTATTGTAATGTATTTATAGTGTGTGTGCGAGGCGGTGGACGGGGCGGAGGCCTAGGGCCGCGCTCGCGGGTGAAATGCGATACGCTTGGTTGCGCCACTCCGCGTGGTGCATGTTTGATTTGTATTCTTTTGAGTTGGAAGACTGAGGTTGATTATTCCAGTTTTGACGATCGAGCGAGTTATTTGTTAATGATTATAAAGTCATATATATAGTTAGGTTATATTTTTTAATAAATATAATATTGAGATATGTCATATATTACCGACTTTGATTTCAAATGATGCGACACCGATGCACGGGTCTGACTAGTTTATTGAAAGCCATGTAACCATTACCTATGGTATTCACATGTTTGTTTGTCAGGTAGGTACAGTTCATCCACAGACCTATATCCAAGTAGACTCCACAAGCAGTCCAAACTGTATGAAAACGTGTCAAATTTTTCTGTGAAAAGGAAAATCTTTATTCTGTCGGCCAACTCTATTTGTGGTATTCTTACAACTCAGTATTGCACAATTACCCATTTTCGTTACAAACTGACACATGTTGTCGCTGCACCGATTGAGCAGACTGGTTTTAGCCGGACTCAACTACGACAATTTATCGTAGTTGAATTTAAAATATGACTTGCAAGGTAGGTAGACTTGTGGCGTCTACTTGGATATAGGTCTGTGGTTCCACCTTTTAATCTTGTCATAACGCCGACTGGAGAGTCTAGGAGTAAAAGTGACTTGAAATCCATTCGTTTTCAATACTTACTTCATTTACTAGAGTAGAACCTCAGATCAGACAAACAAGGGAGATCAAGAGAGATAGTACAATATAGTCGAATTGAGAACCTCTTCTTTTCGTCAGTTAAAAACTATTTCACGCACACTAAGAGACTTGCAGCGACACTAATGAACCAACTAACTACACATGCCAAAAGGGAGGGAAGGTGGTCTTCAGGGTGAGGTCGACAAAAGGCATCATGCCTTATTTAGGCCTGATGTGTTCGCATCCGCCATTTTTTAAATTTTTTTTTCAATAGATATGCTTGCGCTTGGCTGCCATCTCGCCTGATGTTAAGCGATGATGCGGTCTATGATGGAGCACGCTTGCCTAGAAGAAACCGATTCATTGTTTGTTCATTCGATTGTTTGTCAAATCTGAGACTATAACGCGGGACAATAAACCTAATAAACAAGGAAGACCTTGTATGCCTCTAGTGGGCGTTGAAACTTAAAATATACAACTTACACGCTAAAATATTCTAATTAGCTACATACCTACATGCTATTTTTTATATTTACATAATCTGGCTATTCAGGTATTAGATTATCTTTAATTATTAGATCTAAATATACATAGACTTCACATTACCTTCCTATCGAGTATTTCCATAACTCTAGCCATTATTAATGAACGAACAGTACTATAGAAGTAATCACACAAGTTTGTTTAGGTTTTCGATAGAGTCCTAATTTTCAAAAAGAACAAGTAGATATATATTGAAATATTTGAAATCCCCCAACAAAAGAGCTGATAATCTTTCAAACGGACGAACTTACTTAATTAATAGCTAAGAACACTCGTCAAGTCATCATTCAAACAAAAACAAAATAAGTTAATCAAATAACTAAATCAAAATAAGACAGTTGTTTGGGAGCTATACGATGCTACAAATATGCCACAGACAGACACAAAGATATATAGACAGATACACACGTTAAACTTATAAAACTCCTCTTTTTGCGTCGGGGGCTAAAAACAACGCAAACCTACACATTTATCAATAAGAGGGTAGAGAGCCTACCATAATATTTCACGCAATAGGCATGTGTCATGTTTCATTTATTAAAAACTAGCGACCCGCCCGCACGGGTGTAATGTACGTGCAAACCGGGGTGGGTCGCTAGTACTATATATAAACCTTCCGTGAAAAAAAATCTAACTGATGGTGAAAATCGCATCAAAATCCGTTGCGTGGTTTAGGAGGAATTAGCGGCCATACAGACAGACGCGGAAAACGACTTCAATTTATACTATGTAGAGATAGAGATAACCGGCTTAGCGAAGGATTTACTTAAATAGGTACATAACACGTACTGAAAACATAATTTAAATTGGATGATACATTACTGAGATATAAACGTTTAAAGTTTTTAGTGGGAATAGAGTGCGAATGCTCTGTCCCTCTCCCGCAAAGCGTGCGTAGCATGGCATTGGTATGGCGCGCGCACGGCTTAACGTCATAATCATAACGTGCTATAGTGCGCTCCCTGTCTAGCATGAAATGAAAATACTTCTAACTTATTTATTTTTAAATCAGCTTTTTTGTTAGGTTTAAAAAAAAATAGAACTCATGCCTATTTAATTTCAATTTTACACAATGAATAATAATTCTCTCGCTCGCTCCACTAAAGATCGAAGTACGAGTAGAGTACATAAACTTGAATAATAATGCTTCCAAGAGATTGTGGTAGTTTCCAAAAGCCCTAACTATTGAAAGTTACACTTTTCTCTTTGAAGTTACTTCTTTATAAAGTTATCGATAGGGAAGTCCTTGAAGGATGTGGTCCAGATGTCCGTGAATGCGGTGCTGACGAGGTCGTTGATGAGCGGCCGGATCACGGCGAAGCCAGGCTTCCACGTCACGTTGATCAGCCGGTCCAGCATGCGCTCTACGCACGAATAAGAGATCAGTGAGATGTTATCAAGGTTCAGGCGTATGGATATATATCTACTAAAGTCACCGCGTTACCAACTGAGTCGTCGAGCAATCAACGTCATACCATAACACCTGTACCTGTAAGTGCGAGCGAGATAGACAGAAATGACATGTGGGTGCGAGCGAGACAGACAGACAATGATTTATGACCTGACTCAGATGATAATGCGTTTACTATAGTATACCGTAATCTCAAAACATTCTAATTTATAATCTTACATCTCTTGCTCTTTATTGTTAAGAGAGCTAGACAAATATATAGTTTAAATATAAATTAAGTTCGAATTAATTATTTAGGCTGAAACCAGGCAGGTTGCTTGCTTGGCGCCTAAAAGAAAGATTGACTTTCGTGCATCGCAGCCGCTTGCGGCTGATGCGATTTGAAAATGTATGGCGCCGTCAGTCGTCTGACGCAGACCTCGGAAGCGGCGCCATACATTTTCATAAGTGCGAACTGCGAAGTATTGTCGCATCAGCCGCGATTCACGGAAGCAACCTTTAGGGTTAGGCCACATCACCACAGTGCAGCGCAAGCGCCGTGAAACGGTAAATACGGCACGCGGCAAATGAAATGAACCATATTGCGGCGCTGCACCGTCTCGCAGCAGCTCGCAGCGGTTTCGACGGCTGACAAGGCTCATTTAATGTATTATTCTCTGCCACTAATTCACATTACAGGTCATCACAACGAATATTGACGGGCCACGGCGGCGTCGTAAAACGTGGTAATATGGGCAAGCCTTATGTAAGCCATGTTTTCGGCCCAAATGATGAAATAGGTATATCGTCTGGATGCTTTCTGTTTTACGCACGGCAGAATAGTGCGTTTCCTTACCGAGTATCCCGGAGCCGCGCAGCAGGTTCCCGACATGTATCTCCATGTCGCCGATGTGGTCGACCTCCACGTTCACCTGCACGCGGCCCTCGTCCCGCTTGATGCGGGTCGTCTGCGAGTAGTCGCGGAGGGTCAGGTTCCAGCGCCCCGACCGGAGAACGCCTAGTCCGAATGCGTCGCCCTGGAAGAACAATAGCATCTATAGCTACTGCTATTCTTGCTCATCCTATGGAGGGTGACCCAGTATCCCGGCTAGTTATTAGTTTTAGGTAGGTATAGTTTATTCCGAAGCGATGGTGGCCGGGGGTAGCATGAGCACTTTACCTACAATCTGACGGCACCAGGTTCGATCCTCGGTGAAGGAAAACATCGTGAGGAAACCGAGAATCTCAAAAGTTCATAAACATATGACATTCACCAACATGGACTGGGCTGGTATTGTAGATTAGGGTCTATCCTCTCTCTCCTAATAATGATATAGTTTATTCTGTTCCCAGGTGTCAAATTTTCTGACGGCGAATTTGTATCCATTTTGTGCGAACTAGAGAAGAGGCTTTAAAACAGCAGGCGTACCTTGAATTCGTATCTCCCTTCGAGAGATTTCTCAGGGAAATACTGCGAGTAGATGATTCGCTGATTGTCCCAGTCGGTCCTGAAAATATCGAAATTGCATGTCATTTATTAAATATTTTCCCCCATTATTTCTTCAAAATCTTTTGTAGATTTAATAACTAAATACCTGCTTACCACGCTCATTCACGGACTGATTCACCACAAAATCTCGAAAGCTAGGCAAATAGGCCTACGAAACAAATTAGGCAGGTAGTTTCCATGGGGTACATATGCAAAGGTCCGACGAAAGGGCTGGATTAAGGGGGGGGGGGAGAGGGGGGGGGGTATACTATATCTATGTATATGATTGTATGTGTGCGTGTATATTTAATAGGGTGTTTGACTGTATTGAAAATATTATGCCAATTGACATCATCCATAAACATGGCATAATGAAAATGCATATTTCATTGATTTTTTTATAAAAATATGCTTATTTTTTGTAAAAAACGCGAATAAAATAACTGTATTTTCGACATTTGATCACGTGATCGAAAACGGTCTGTAATTGGCTTCATCCCTAGTGACGTCACACAAATCTAAACAAACAGATTTTGTATTGATATTTGCGAATTTAATGTTGTAAAGCTATTTTGAGAGCGATTTATCCAGAAATTATCACCAAAAACAGTCCAGAGGTTAAATGTGAGAAGAATGGAGAAACATTTTGTGCAAGCAGACAGCAGTAACTTACCCAAAATTAATGTATTTATGGTTGCTTATTTCTTCAATAATAATCTACGTCATTGTTTCTACGCTGCAGAACTCAAAACGTAAAAACTACAATGTAAGTATTAATTTTTAATTGTTCTCCAAGCAAAACATTCAATCAAGTTGTACAAAAAGTATGTTGTAGTAGGTGGATATCACTATTTTGTTAGGTTATGTCTTTACAATGTTTAAAAAGAAAGTAACAGTACATAAAATAGTAATGCAATAAAAACACAAATTGTAATAGAAATATATAGACTCAAATATGTACCTCAAAATGATCTTCGCACATAGAAACACTTGAATTAGCTCCAATACTTTTGGGTTCTCTACGAGCTACTTAGTTCCAACCACTTTTTGCGAGTTTTGGGGTCCATTGGAACAGAAATGAATAGTTTTTCCGGTGTTTTATGGAAGTATTTGTACATTGTGGCACTACACAACATTTATAAACCATTACTTCTATTAGAAAATTTGTGATTATCAAACTTTTGCTGCCTGGCTGCAGCTGTTTTGTTTTGTGTGACGTCAATCGTCGCTCGACCGGAGCTATGACGCAGGTCTGCGTTTTGGCGCGATATTTTTTTATTCAAACTTTAACATCGATTTATATCGCAAATACGACTGATATCCAGAAAATATAAATGCAGTATACATTAAATTATATCAGGCAATAATGTGCAATAGTTTCCCAAAAGTAGTCAAATACCCTATTGTATTTTTTTTGTCTATATGCTTTTTAATTCGTAGTTATGTTTAATTTTTAGGTTTAATTTAATTTGTAGGCAATTTTTGTAGGCTGTATTAGTATGTGTTATAGATGTAATTAATTGATAGAATGATGTATTCAGATCCATGGGTGGGTGAATTGGGGCCCCCTGTAACTGCCCACCTAAAGTGTACGTTAAACCAATAAACAAATAAACAAATCACTTTATCAAAATGTAGTTCTACTAACTTGTATTTGGTAACAGTGCTCTGCGTCCAGCCACGTTCGAACACGTCGCCCAGTGTGAGCGTGTACCCGACGCCGTTGATAGCTCGCGCCTGCTTTACCTCCTTCGCAAAATGAGGGTCGAACGGCGCCACGCCCATCTCGGGGATGCCTGGAAAAACCACCAAAGACATAGGTAGAGTGCTTTTCATGAAAGAAGTCCCCCAGACGCGGCGCTGTCATCGCGTATCAATCACTATCAGTATCATTTCTCGAGTAGAACTTTTGGCATCGTACACGACTCTTTAACGATGGAAAATTAATAAAAATCTCACTACCGTCCAAACACAGTAACAACACCTGACAACTACAACATGGGAATTTCAAATCGCGAAAGTTTAAAAATTACTATGGAAATTTAGTTCCGCTGTTTGCCGTGGGACTTCTTTCATGAAAAGGACTCTAAATTCCACTGTGTATTTATTGATCAAGATAAAATATCATCCTAAGCCTATGTTCTAAGAAATAAAGGATATTATAAAGAGTAGGTCCGATGAAAACCCGCAAAAACAATTGCTAAGATTACGGCCTACGCAAATTTTCTGTATCCAAAGGGTGGCAATGGGGCCCTTCCAAAGTTATGAGCTCTTTTTAGAATTGGTCGTGATTTTTAATTCATAGGTGTACTTGTGCCTATTTGAAGTAGTAGGCTATTTCGTTGCATGCCAGTGAATTCGATAATTGATGGTTCAATTAATAGGCAACTTAGTATCTGGATAACGATCGATTGCCTAAGTAAATTTTATGAGGAACATAAATTGCATAAACATGTTAATTTTCACAATTTTAGGTTTATGTAACTTTGTTGGGAGGCAGTATTTAACTCGGCAAATTTGAAAACTAATTTGAGCGGCACAAATGTTGCCGGATAGGTACCGGATGACAATATTGTCGATTTGAAATAAACAAATAAAAATTGTAATGTTCTAAACAGGATTTTTTCCCCTAATGTTCCACCCTCAGAGTAGAATATATTTTTCACATTTAAATGGGACCACCCTTGATATAGCATATGCAAAAAAGCGGATTATTCCTATCTGCAGTTCTCTCGCTAGCACATTAGATATCAAGTTAGAAGATATAAAATCCCAAGTCGAATTATCAACAAGTGAGAGAATTATGTTTTGCTTTCTAACTTAGCCTTAATTGTAATAAAATAAACAAAATATGTTTAATCTCTACTGCTCTACGCGTCTGTCTGTCTGTATAACCGCTAACTCCTCCGAAACCACGCAACGGATTTTGATGCGGTTTTCACCATCAGTTAGATAAATTTTAATATATAATAATAGGATAACAACCAACGACCTATATTTACTACGTATTCGTTGATACAAATACAAATTTCATCATGACGATTTTTGACAGCTTGACATAGGTACAAATTATTAACCGCCATTACGAAAAATTGGGTACTCCGGAAATTTGACTAATTGGTATATAAGGAAAATTACATGTTTCCATCGTCCAAATATCAACTGAGAAACGATGGAGAATTTGGACGAATGGAATGGACCAATTGGTCAAATTTCAATTGGTCCATGGAGCACCATTGACGAAAAACGTGAAAGGGAATCTGGCATACAGTAAAGTAAAGTAAAGTAAAGTAAAATTTTATTGCATAAACTGTGTACAATGATGGAACAAATGCTTAGTGTTTCAACAGTCTGTCCTAGCGGACGTGCAATATTTTTGTATTAAAGGTACATAAATTAGCAGTAGGTACTACTATTTAACCTACATTTATCTATTTAACCTATGTATCCATATTTACAAAATATAAATAAATCAATAAAAAATACAAAACAAGCAGCGACATATTTCTAATCTAGTAAAATATTTACATAATAAAGTTAGCTAGATAAAATTTGCTTGAGATATATATTATGGTATAACAGGTGCCTTAAGTAGAATTGTGTGTAGGTATAACATCATTTTCTATAATATAGGTATGGCCCTGATTGGTGTGTACAGGCATAAAATTCGTCCATATCATAAAATACTTTTTCTATAAGCCATTTCTTTAGACAATTTTTAAATTTATCTCCATCCAATGATTTTATATGAAGCGGTAAATCATTGTAAGTATTTATAGCAGTCATATAAGTGCTTCTGTAAAACATTGCGTTGTTCGCTTGTGGGATTTTGATGTTAGACTTGTGTTTGCGACGTAAGCTTTCTGAACGGACAGATTTTTGTTCAAAAAAATAATTCTGGTTATTTTTTACAAACATACAGATTTCGAGTATAAATATGCTAGTTAGAGTTAACAGTTTGTTTTCTTTAAATACACTTCTTACCGAATCTGTACTACGAAGCTTGTATATGGCTCTTAGACAACTTTTCTGCAATAGAAATGTACTTTTAACATCTACTGAGTTTCCCCAAAACATTATACCATATGTTAAGTGAGGGTAGACGTAACCGTAATATGCATCTTTTGCGATTTCTCTCGAAGAGGTGTTGCTCAATATAGAAAGTGCATAACGATACTTGGATATTTTTGCGTTCGTTTCTGAGACATGCTTTTTCCAGTTTAGGTGACAATCTATGGTCACGCCAAGAATTAGATAGATACCTATTCCTACCTATAGCATTAATAGTTCTTATTTATCTGAGACCTATAGACATAATTTATTAGTGGTAAAAATCATAATATTCAATGGTATACATACACGACAGACAAAACTTACCAGTTTTGAAGAACGGGCGCAGTTTGTTGAGTGCCCGCTTCATGCATCCGTCGAACTCCGAAGATGACATCTTGCACGCGGAGAATATTCTTGCTGAAAGAGGATATAGTATGGAGATCATTATTTTGTTGTTTATTGGATTAACAAGACAAGTTTTTATGAACGCTCTTCTTTACCATACAAAAAAAAAAAACAAGGAGCTCTTGGTATATAGGCACATTTTTTACATTTCGGGAAACATTATCTACAAATTTTGTTCTGCTGAGCCATCGAGATACAATACATATATAGAGTCACAATCGTGTCAAAAAAAACCGAACCAAAACTCGATTCACGCTACGAATTGCGCCGACTTTTTGGTTAGTTACAAGGTAACCGCGATCCGACTACAACGCCGCGCGATACATAGCACTACGTCCAAAGAAATTCGTTTGCGAATGACATAGAACGCGCTTATACTGGGTTACGCGTAAAGGAAGTACTAGTTCGAAAGGGGTCATATCATTATGAACAACTTTTAGTATGGTAATAACTCTGCTGTTTCATAGGAAACGGTCATTGACACTACAAAATATACCTACGGAACAGCTGTTTTTTTCTTCTACTTAACGTCTGTTGTTGGTCTTTTATTCCGGTAAAAGTTCGAACTTCTCGTGTCTATTCTACTGTTAATTATACATAACTGCATAGAAACATTGCAATATGTAGACGTACCTAATACTCGTATAGGTACAGTATCAAACTGCACTAAACTTGGCATACTATTTAGGCTGAGAGTTAGAGGGTTATGTAATTTTATATTACGAGTCTGTTTGAAAGTAGACTGATCTGAACAGCAGCGGTCGAGGCAGCATTTATTGAACTTGACCGAGCACTAAATATTATTAGGTATTTAGAACACGAAGTTGACGAATGTTGTATATTGTATTTGACGAAATTAAAATTTGAGGAAAACGGACTTTGACGATTGTCAACTTCGTCCTAGAAGGGCACTCGATTTTCTGGGGTAAGCTATGCATGCACAATGTAGACAGGATATTATGCTCATGCTCTTAGTACAAGTTTTGATAGTTTTCGAAAACATTATTCGTTTTCGTATTTTTCCATTTAAAGCGCTTTCAGCGGAAACGCGGAGGAACTAAAATTGGTAGTAATCGGCATTTTAGGTGGCTCCACTCAGATATAAAAAAAAAAATAAAAAAAATAGCTTTCAGCTCAGCAATGTATTGAACAATACGAAAACGAAAAAAAGTTTTCGAAAACTATCAAATCGTGACTAATCGTATACTAAGGGCTCTGTAAAGTTTTAGGGTCGCGCCTGCCCCTAACAAGGCAATGCCATGTATCTATAGGGTGGCATTCTCACTCCACTAAAATATTGCTCAATCCCTTCAGTCGTTCCGGTGAATTTGTCTGTTTTGTATTTGCCAACATACTATGAACAAGATCGCGGAGTGCATTTATGTGACCCACTGCAATATTTTATGAACTCTTGACCTGACTCTTGAAAAAAAAAAACAAGTCTGTCCAATATTCTGATGTTTACTTGCAAGCCTGCAACCTTGGTGATTGCGTGATTTTATGTGGTGTGTTGCTAGATGGATGAGCAGAGTATAGTAACATAAGTTACCCAATGTGCACATTCAGAGTTATTGCACAACAGCCATTATCACAGGTTAATGTGATCAGTGAATTCTCTGACATTTTTATGGGTGTTGTTCATCGAGATACAATTTCTATAGAGTCAGAATCTCTCAGTGAAAACAGTCAAAAACGTCCGAGCGTCATTATACATACATTGTATAAATTATATACTTCACAATGCCACATTTACCCACTCCAATTTAGACGTTATAACGCTTGCATAGTGTTCATCGTTAGTTGTCCGCTATGTCATCGTAGATGTGGCATCGCGCGGCGTTTTAGTTAGATCGCTGTTACCTTGTAACTAACCAAAAAGTCGGCGCAATTCGTAGCGTGCGCCGAGTTTTGGTCCGGCCAATTTTTTGGCACGATTGTGACTAGGTATATGTATTGTATCTCGATGGTGTTGTCAAAGATATTTGAATATATTTGAAATATTTTTGGGTGGTGCCAAAGAGCTATAAATAAATTGAAATAGGTACTTAGGTAGGTTTTATTCCCTTCTAGCCTACTCTTCATGGCCAGTTTCATCCTCGTGGACAGGACAACCCTTCAACAACCGTTGTTTTTTTGGGATTTAATGTATTCTATGATCCGTGGGTCTGTTGCTGCGTTAAATAAATACAAACAAACCTACAAACACCGTTTCACGTATAGATATCATAGCGGGTTGCTGTATTCCATATTTTTATTTTTTCAAAATATAATTTACTAGCGGTTCGCTCCAGCTTCGCACGGGTATAGATTATTGTAGCCTATGTCACCCGGGGATTCCCAACTGTGAAAGAATTTTTCTAATCGGTTCAGTAGTTTCGGAGCCTATTCAATGCAAACAAACAAACAATCATATCTTTCCTCTTTATAATATTAGTATATATTATACGAATACGTATGTAATGTATATATATATGTTTAATGTATATGTATATAGATATATAATATGATTTATAATATATCACTTTTGAACTATAAACATAGTTTTTCGAATCTTAATAACTAATTTCATTATTAAAAATCATAATTTATGATTGATTCGTTGTTCCTGTCATCATGCGTATTGCAGTGCCGCAACGCTTACCAAAAATAGGATTTTTAATGACAAAGTAAAATCAGTAAAATCACATTATATTATGGTTCTATATAATTTCAGATAGTTGATTGAATCAGGCGTCACTTTGTAGACATCTATGTTTTATTTTGTACCAGCGACCCGCCCGCCTGGCTTCGCACTGGTGTAACTTACGTGCGAATCCAGGGCGGGGCGCTTGTTACATATATAAACCTTCCGTAAAAACTTATCTAACTGATGGTGAAAACCGCATCAAAATCCGTTGGGTAGTTTTATAGATCTAAGCATACATAGGGACGGACAGACAGCGGGAAGCGACTTTGTTTTATACTATGTAGTGAGTAGTGATAGTGATATCTATACTAATATTATAAAGAGGTAAGATTTGATTGTTTGTTTGTTTGTTTGCATTGAATAGGATCCGAAACTACTGAACCGATTTGAAAAAAAAAAATTTACCTAACCTGAAACCAAAAAATCGTTATAATAATTTGTAATAATGAAATAAATCAAATAAAAAAAAAAAACTTTCAGCAATTAAAATGTCATCAATGTCAATGTCATGGCATGTTTGTTTTATTTTTCAGATTTAATTAATTTTTTAACAGGTTAGGTTAATTTTACTCTTTTATGTACGTACCTAATTCATATTTTATTTCAGCAAGTACCGTTCTTTATCGATCGCCAAAATTGACAGTTGAGATCGTCAAATTTGATAAAACGCCAGTTGATCAGTTGATGTTCCATAAAGAACGGCACTGTCGGAACAGTCTATAGAGAAAGATACTCTATCTCAAAATCACAATTCTACACGGCTTTCATATCATATTCTTTACAGAAATATGCAGGCATGCTAGATTTCTGTGCGTTCGCTTGGCATCCAGTTCTAAAATCCCGATGGTTGTTTGCCTTGATAGAAAAATTAAGATTGCACAAACATTGTAATGGTATATTGTTTCAAAATGTCGGTTACGAAATCCTATAGGCACCAGTGTGGTATTCAGGGGTACGTACCGACTTGGCATTGGGCGCAACGGAAATATATTATTTAAATTACATCATATAAAATCTTATATCATATAAAAAAACTCTATGAAGCTTGTGTAATTGTACTATAAAAACTCATACCACGGCAGCACGGAACATTTCGGTACGAAACACCTCAATAACGGAGTGAAAAATTGGTTAGGCCGCCAAACGCCCAATTTTAACAAATATATACCGTAAATCTATCCATCCGCTACGACGGATTAGTTAAAATAAAATAGAAATAGACTTATTCAGCGTTTACTTTAATTAAACCGATTATTAAGAAACATAACTTATTGTGTTTTTTAAATGTACAGGAAATTTTAGTACCGTGCTGGAAATACGATACAAAGCCACTTACCAATTTCCGAAGCTTCATTTTCTGTCTTAGTTAACTGCAAACTGCACAGCATCACCAAACTGATTGTGTACTTTAACGACCGCATCTTTGCTATTCACTTCTAAAATACGCCAAAGTTTATTTTATTTATTCGATGTTTGAAAGGCAAATAATAAAAAGCTGTCAGTAACGTTTGATGTCAACGAAAAATTCCAACCTTTTTTTATCAATGTGTTATTTTTGTTTTGAAAGAAGTTTGTATACCAAGCGTGCACTTTTGTATGGTCAAGCGTGGTCTGGCAAGGTCTGCGAAAGTGCAAGCCCCTCCGAGCTGGATGTTGCGACAGGCAGTGTTGTCATACCGATGATGGAGTCTTTCGGCTAGGGCTAGGAATAGGCCCGGGTAGAGGTCGCCTTATGCAATGTGTGATGTTTATGTTGACAGATTTATTATTGTTTCTATCATGGACGTGTTTCTATGAAGTTTAATATCACGCTGAAGATATTTATATCAATTATCCTACCTGATTAATTTTTGTCCTTGTTATTGTCAGCTCCGCTAACCGGTGTCGGTGCCCTTTGTCAAATAATAGGTGCTAATATCACATAAACTTAACTTTTCCTTATTTAACTTAATATGTATTTTTCGTTACTTACTCGTTGTTGAATTTAATCGCTGTGAATTCTTTTTAACTAGACCCATTCATAAATTTTTGGGCGCCTGTTGTTTTTACCCTTACATAATTATAACTAGCTTATACACGCGGCTACGCCCACGGGGCCAAGGTAGAAACACCGAGGCTGTGCTGTATGTCTTCTGTGGCTCGGCCTGACTCCGTCACAAAGTTTTAAGCTCAGATCAGACAAACGAGGGAGATATAGAAAGGTGACGTAGCGAGTGCGAACGCATTAGGCCTCAGGCTTGATGCCTTTAGTCGAACTCACCGCATACGAACTTATCGCCTTTTTTTGCGTGTGGACTATTAGTTCATTTTTGTCGCTGCAAGTTTCTGAGAGTGCGTGAAAATAAAAATGAGTAAGTGTGCCGTGGGCAGTCACAGATTTTGCAGCGGAATGCTAAAAGAGTGGGTGAAACACGGGGACATTTGTACACGGGTGATTATTGTACTAAGCCATATCTCCCTTGTTAGTTTGATCTGTGGTTTAAACTAAATCGGATGAACGACCAGCAGACACACACTATTACTTTTATACCATTCCCCCTCTTAAAAGCTTATTTTATTCACTGAAAACTGTAAATAAACCGCATAATATCTAAATGAGTTTAGAACACACCAATCTATTCGAACTCAATGCGCAAAAATACTCGATACAAACTCTTCCTTTTTTCTTCATTAAAATGTCTATTTTCGCTTATTTTTTTTCCTTGTAGTCAGGTATGAAGTATACTATGCAACTCTTGAATAAAACGGATTTATATCGAGGGCCATGAATCACTCGCGTCGCTCAGGATTCTAAGACTTGAATCACTCGCTATAGCTGATATATATGATTGTATAACCATCGTATAGGTACGATGGTTATACAATCATGGTTATACGAATCATTCCCGATGGTCGTGATTCAGTCGTTAAAATCCTTCACTTGCTCGTGATTCATCTATGGCCCTTGCTTTAAATCTGTCCTTTATTCATTAATTGCACAATATACTATTTGTTAGATAAAGTTGATTGGCTTCCTTAATAATAGATTGTTTTAACAGCACCTTGTCACCATGATGCTGCCATATAGCGACGCTGTAAGAGTTACGCAAGCATCTAGTATTGCAATGGTTTCCTTGGTGCAGAGATGAGTGATTTGTTTTTATGTGCGTAGACCTTTAGATAAAGTACTAAACTTATTATGTCATGACAACTTTAGCCAACAGCCTTATGTCATGACAAATTTAGCCAACGGTGATGGCTTTAGATATATTAGTTTTGCAAGACCTTGTATGAAAACTTGCTGCAAACGTGATTGACGAAACTTGGCAGGCGCTTGCCTATTTACCATATTGATAGTTTAGGCGAGGACTTCGAAACAATTCCTTGGCATATTATCATAATATAGTAGATATTTAGATAATATTGGATTCTATTTTGAAATGCTGCGTATGGGAGAAACCTCATTTATCGAGAGCGTTTGCACCTACGCCCTGTCTAAAGGCCCGATTGCACTTTAATTAGTGCGAGTGCGAGTGATTATTGTTTAGTAATTTTGCGAGTGATTTAAAGTATACACTCGCACTAATCAGTTATGGTCCAAATGTGTATAGTACTAATCACTAAGCACCTGTATTAATCACTCGCACTAATTACTAATCAAAGTGCAATCGGGCCGTAAGTGTCTGGCTTTAAATTGTTAATTATGTTTTTAACCGTGTGCATCGCAAAGCAAATCAATAGCAATTGCAATAAGAAATATCTGCTTAGTTTTTTTGATGTTAGTTAGTGACAGTTAGTTAGTTACTTAGGTGAAAAACAAGCTAACCAGTCGCCTGATAGTAAGCGATCACCGTTGCCTATGGATACCTGTAAGTGCTGTAACGCGTTACCAGGGGCATCATATTGTCGCGCTCAACAACCATAAAATGTCTTTACAACGTTTGGCAATGTTATTTTAAAAATAATCCCCAATAGTTGTTTTTTATTCCTAGCCCCAAAACCGGAGCCATTTTATAACTTAAGTACAGGTACTTAAAATAATGTAGTTGGGTTTTAGTAAATGAAATAACACAGAAAAATTATACTTATTTACTCACTAAGTCACTAGATAGGATTATTGTCATTTCACAGATAACTTACATTCTAATTATTTTACTGATATAAAACGAAAAGTATAAATAAGTTATTTTTACACACAAATCATTAAAAAGAACGAATTCTTGTGAAGAGAATAATCGACATCGTGGTAATGAAATTGATGGTTATTAATGATTTATGATTATTATGATGGTTATTAATGGTTACCTTCGTTTTGCCGATGATATAGTCATCATGGCAGAGTCGCTGGAGGACCTGAATACGATGCTCAGCGAGCCTTTCCCAACAGGTGGGTCTTAAAATGAACATGAACAAGACAAAAATCATGTCCAATGTCCGTGTTGAACCCGTGCCGGTAGTCGTTGGGAACGATACTCTCGAAGTTGTTGACCATTACACCTATCTTGGACAGATTGTTCAGTTAGGTGAGTCCAACTTAGGCAAAGAGGTTGCCCGAAGAATCCAACTCGGATGGGCAGCGTTAGGGAAATTGCGTGACATCTTCTCGTCCAAGATACCACAGTGCCTAAAGACAAGGGTCTTCGACCAGTGTGTGTTGCCAGTGATGACATATGGTACTGAGACGTGGTCCTTAACTGTTGGCCTTTTGGAAAAACTCAGAGTCACACAGCGGGCAATGGAGAGAGCTATGCTCGGAGTTTCTTTCCGCGATAGAATCCAAAACGTGGATATTCGCCAAAGAACCAAAGTCACCAACATAGCTGTTAAAATTTGCAAGTTGAAGTGGCAATGGGCAGGCCACATCGTTCGGAGAACCGATAACCGATGGGGAAGAAAGGTTCTTGAGTGGAGACCACGAACCGGAAGACGCAGTGTAGGTAGGCCTCCCACTAGATGGACCGACGACATAGTAAGAGTCGCTGGCATCCAGTGGATGCAAAAGGCAGGCTGTCGTTCAGTGTGGAGGTTAAAGGGGGAGGCCTATGTTCAGCAGTGGACGTCTTCTGGCTGATGATGATGATGATGAATGATTTATGATCATAGAACTGAACTATACTCCACAACGAGTATTTTCAAACCCCGCAGAGTTAGTAATATAATTATTCCACTGCGATGTTTGAAAATAAACACTTGTTGTTGATGGTAATGGTGATGAGTTTAGTGATCATATTAAAGTAATAATGTTGATGAATGAAACTTAAGTTTTTTTTGTAGGTGCTTTCATACTCTACTTTTCTTGATTTAGTTCTGAAAGAGGTCTCCAAAAAGTTTCTACTGGACCCCTGTCCTCCGCAGTTACATAGTCAACCAGTAGTCACCATGATTATGCACCACTTCTGAAGACCACAGTTGACAGTTGCTATAGGTGACAGTTTTCTTTTAAATTTTAGTTTAACTCAGTTTAGTATATTGAGCCAGTGTCAAGTATGAAAATGACTTGTTGGTAAGGGTAATGACGGCGACGAATTTGATGATTTAACAAAAGAATGAGCCAGTGTCAGGTTTGAAAATGACTTGTTGGTAAGGGTAATGACGGCGACGAATTTGATGATTTAACAAAAGAATGAGCCAGTGTCAAATATGAAAATGACTTGTTGGTAAGGGTAATGACGGCGACGAATTTGATGATTTAACAAAAGAATGAGCCAGTGTCAAGTATGAAAATGACTTGTTGGTAAGGGTAATGACGGTGACGAAATTGATGATTTAACAAAAGAATGAGCCAGTGTCAAGTATGAAAATGACTTGTTGGTAAGGGTAATGACGGTGACGAAATTGATGATTTAACAAAAGAATGAGCCAGTGTCAAGTATGAAAATGACTTGTTGGTAATGGTAATGACGGTGACGAATTTGATGATTTAACAAATGAAGATGATAGTGACTAAAAGAATGTCAGCCGACATTTAAAAAAAAAACTAGTTCTCTATTCAACTGTATTTTTTGTACGCGTTACGTAATATCTTGACAAATTGTGAACCGATTTAAAAAAAAATATTTGTCAAATATACTATACATCTCGAAACTGTTTCCATTTCAATTTCAAGAAATATTTCACGCCTGAAGGCGGAATATTATGGATAGAATCTCGTTTATTGAATTCCCCGCAAAGTAATGTTATTTTTTAATGTATTTATAATCTTGCAGTTAATATTCCTAATCTACTCTAATACTCTTGGTCTTATCTCTATGAAGACCCAGCTATATATTATACCTAGATATCCCCAATGAGTTAGTCAACGATCCAGTCATCGTAAGGCACGTGGTCGAGTATGTGTTCGAGGAACCGCGACATCTTGGCGGCGAGGTCGCGCTTCAGCTGCGGCTTCATTTCCTTCAGGAGGTCCTGGGCGTTCGTGTTGATGAACAGGTTTAGCGCCGCTTCTGAAAAAGAAATTGATACCAATTTAATATCATACGGTCTACTCGACTAGGTGGATTACCGGATTGTCAGGAAAATTGATAGGAATTTAATATCAGATAGTCTTAATCTGGTAGAGTCTGGTAGACTGCCAGACGACACGCTCTGCTCTGTCTGTTCCACTTCATTAATCTGTTTCAGTTGTTTCTGTCTTTGGTCTGATCAGAAAAACTCCTTCATCCTTATTCATATCTTGGTTACAGAATTGAGAAATAAAGTTGATATTTAATAATGTGTTACCAAATATAATTTTTGCAGTAGTACAAGAGAATAAGTTTACGATATTTCTGAAAATTTTAAATCACAGTATTTCTTATTTATCGCGTGCCAAAAAACACAAGAAATATAACACATATGTATTTCGATTTCATGAGATATTTCCGTTTCATAATTATGGTTGATAATAGGCTTGTCCCTAATATTTAATTTATTATATATAACAAGGCTCAGTGACGCATAATAATATAATGAAATACACATACATTTCTGAGACATAAGCGTTTAAAGTTTTTGGTGGGGATAGAGAGCGGATGCTTTGTCCCTCTCCCGCAAAGCATGTAGGTATTTTATATTATGTGTATGGCGCGCACACGGTTTGACGTCATAACGTGCTCTGCTCTCTGTGCATGAAATTAAAATATTTATAACTTATATATTTTTGATCATATTTTAATTTTGTTTTCGTAGATGCTATTTGAATCAGCTTTTTTATGAGTTAATAACAAAATTAGGTCACGCCTGTTGTAGCGTCCATGACAGTTTATATTTAGAGTTTGTGAAACTTACGCAGCACCGCATTGCTGTTTTGCAGGTTCTCGACTCCCATCTGAATGTCCTTGACAGTGAAGTCGAGCTTCAGCTGCTGCAGCTTGAGGTAGGTGCGGCCGCCGCGCAAGTACGGCTCTCCACGGAAATACACCTTGGCTTTCACACCGTCTGGAAGGTTGGTAAATAGCGTCATTGACTTCATTGGAGGGGTAGTCGTTCCTGAACTAAGAAGGAATAATAAAACCATTTCAAAAGAGATCGTAGAATTTTCGCCAAATTTATAAAAGTTTAGCAAAAACTCTACGCCGCTCACAGAGTAGGTAATTTACTAAAATAATGACCAGCGCAGAACCAACACATTCTGTGGCAAAGCGCAGCATAGGTTTTAGTAATTTTAAGTTCTTTGAGATTACATAGAATAAAATACCTACACAGCAAACCATTTGATTGTTTTAACTCACCATACTCTCCCCAGTAGTCACCTCCACCAGAAGCTCTGACAAGCAGCAGGATTCCCTTGGAACGGTAGCGGGCGCGCGCGCTGATGTGCGGCCCGAACATCGTCAGCTGGAACTGGTGAGTTTCCAGGTCTGACCTGGAATGCTCATGAAAATAAGACTAAATTCCCATAAGGTTCAAAAAATATTTTGCAGTCCATGAGCAAATATTGCATAGGTACATTTTAAAATTGGCCGTTAGTACAAATAATGAAAAGAACTCTGGGGCTCAATTATTGATTGCTCGTATGATATTTCGCACGAAAATATCATGCGAAATGACTGACTTTCGAACGAAATACCAAACAATAGCATATTTGAAATAATCAATAAACTCGCTAACGTAACCACAGAAGACATAATAGACGCAACGACGGGTTTGAACCATTCTAATTTGCTATAGTTCTATCAATAGAAATTTTTTCATTCCGCATGAATTTTTCCTGCAAAAGCATACGAGCAATTCAAAAATCGAACCCATGTCTCGGTGTAATACGTGAAGTATGTTGGAAAAAGTACTATTTGAGAAAGAATCCGAGAATGTTATCGTATCCATCTAACTTCTAAGTACCTACTAATGTGCAACTGCACGTCACGTCGAAAGAAAGTGGGTCTATAAAACAGTACATTCGAGTGACGGAGCATGGTATTGAAAGCATTATGTAGGTATTGTTTTAGTTTGTTGAGAGAAAGTTGGCTTCCTGCGTCACAAATTTGCCAGAGATCGACCGACCGAGATAGTAAATAGGTACATACGTAAAGCCTAATAAAGAAAAATGACACTTCGTTTAAGGAAATAGTAAAATAATATTTAATACAAAATGCTTATTACAAAATTAATGATTTTATTTGTGACAAAGCCTCTTTGCGTAAATTGTGTTTAGACTGTAAAGATATATGTAATTAATTCTATGGACATGTTTGTAAATTTTTGTGATAATGTAAGTGGGTGCCTATTATTTTACTTTTATTACTGTTGACATTTTATTTTAATTTAATTGATTTTTTACACTTTTATTATAAATATTGTATATTTTGACGTTCATAAGTGTACACTAATGTACCCATATTTGATAAATAAATGAACTGAAAAAAATTAACTGAACTGTCACTTTTATCGGTTCTGTAGGAGAGGCAGAATTCTAGGCAGGTTTCCATGCACCACAAGCAACGCTGTTTTTCATTGAGCTAGTGGAAGTCAAACGCGGAGAATTTCCAGTTCCCAATCAAACAAATATTATAAATGCGAAATGTGTTAGTTTGTTCCTCTTTGAAGCTGCATCAGAGCAACGCATCGTTTTTTTAAATAATGATACAGATAGTTGTAAGGCCGGAGAGAATGATAAGGGCAGTTTATTTCGGAAAACTGTACGGTTTCTGTAGGGTTAGCATGGGCCGTGGGCGAATTGTTTTTCTACTGTTTTTATCCTGCGAGAAAAAGACAAACATTCATAATCTAGCTTTGTCGCGTCTACGCGCGAATAAAAACGATGGAAACACAATTTGTCCATGGCCCGTGCTAGGCCTGCGAAGGTTCCAGCTAGTTCCCAAAGCAAGTAAGTAGAATTTTCCCGTTTCCCGATCGGAGCGTTGATTACCTACGAGTACAAATTGGCGTTTGTATTTATTTATATGTGTGTTTGTAAATTTGTGTAAAGATATCTTGCTTGCCTTTGATTCGATCGTCAAAATCTTGTAAGCAAATTCGAATTTGAGCAAAATCGGTCGGGTATTCGTAGAGATATGGGGGTCAAGAGATTATAGTTTGGGGTGAACCTCTATCTCTAATCCTGTTGAAATTATATGAATAGGAAAGTTTTTTTAGGAATATCTTTCGGCGGAACCTCAGATGCAGACGGCGCATCAATTGTCAACATACAAGCACAGCCGTCAACCTTCGCCAAATTAGCATTACACACATTGCCACTATTTGCACACTTTGTCAAACAAATGCGCCTGATTCATGCGAGAAACTGCCCTCTTGCCTTTGTCTCCTGATCGCCACTTACAGACTACAGTCAGTGGTAAAATGATCGTCGGACAATGCAGTAAAACTCCGCGTGCGTCATCGTACGTGCGCGGAATACGTTGAAAATGTGGTAAATGGACATTTCCATACATTCCTATGTTGACAGTCATTTAAGTTTAATCGGTGGTTTGACCTCTGGCGACGATTCGAAGTACACATACACATTAGGCTGTTTGATAGCATGGTTCTTTGCTTAAAGATGGGGTAGAGTTTGTTGACAAATTGACTAAATAAGATGTTGCGAATTTGAACCACGCGGGGTTGGTAATAGTATACAGACTTATACAGCGCAATTTCAATAGGTACAAATTTCGGATGTATAAAATGGATGCGAAATCAAACTACTACGTTTTCTTTCCTACTCTAACGTATAAGCTTGTCTCTATAGTCTCACGTCTACGTCTCACTTCATTATAGGATAGCACCCGTTTCATAAATATTTTTCTCTATAAAAGTCCCACCTCTTAAGCGTGAGTGGTTATATTATCTTTGATAGTATAGCTTATACATTTTTAGGCTCCGTACGCAAAGGGTAAAAACGGGACCCTATTACGGACGACGTTGGCCTGCACTTGGCCACCTAGGCGAGCGACGGCGAGCAATGGCAAGCCTAGGCAAATTGGCTGTCACGTTGGTACCAGCATTCGCTTGGAAAGTTACGGCCAACGTGAATTACCGGCTCTACACAATGACACTTGAAACCTTCGACCAATTAAAATGAATGGACGGGCCCAGTAGAAGCGCATTTTTGAAGATTACCAAATGAGCGCCGGCTCTCATTTCGTTTCAGTCGGTCTCTAGTCGTAGGAAGTGCAACACGAGTCTATCGTTACGTGATAACGAAACATCCGACAAAATAATGCATTCGTATGCTTTCCCGAGGTGTAAATACACAAATAAAACCGGTATCTATTTTTTGTAGCAAATATAATGTTCATTTTTATAATTAAGTGTTAAAGTATATGTCCGACGGTTTTGACTCGTTTTTACTGAGCAAGTTAAATGGTTAGGGCCCGTCCATTCATTTTATTTTGGTCGAAGCTTGAAACCATAAACGGACTATGAAGGTTTATAAGTTTTCAAAAATACGAGTACGAAACTCTTGGGTCCATAATTTCCGTATCCATTCTATTTCTTTTTATTGAACTCAAGTACGTACGAATGTCGTTCAATAAGTAAATATTAATGTTTTTCAAATATTGTTTGAATAAAGCAGATGTGCATTAATATCTACGGCTTAGCTAAGAGTATTTAACTTATATGAACCAATATTGATATAAAAATATTCCTTAAAAACATTGAAAACTAGTTTCTTGAATGCCAATAATCACGAATTATATTATAAGTAGGTAAATATAGGACCAATTATTATGTGATAAGTGCATACTTAAATTAGACATATCAGTGTAAGAATAGGCCCAGATACGTGTCTATGCCTAAGTAGTTTGTTTCATATCTTCCTTCCCTGTCAAACAATAGCACTGCCTGTGATTGTTAGCTCACGTAAACTAGGTACAATCTGGTTTCTAATCTAGATTAGAAACACTACCTACCTAGGTAGGTAGTGTTATTTAGTAGCATATAATTAATATTATCTAAATAACACTACCTACCTTAGCTAAGCATTAAGCATAGGTAATGTCGGATTTTAAATGGAACATAACATGAAGCACTATAGTCATAGCTATAGTTCTTCATAAGCTTGAAGTTAAGATCATTCTCTATCTGAGATCCACCCACTAATAAATTATTCATTACATAGCGCATTAAATAACAATAAAAATAATGGAAAATTTATTACAAAAAAAAATAAAAAAACATCCTTAATTTGAAAAGAACTTGACGTTTATAACTGAGCGCTTCTGCGTTTGGTATTAGCCTATTCGAATAGGGAAAAATTCGTCATGAAAATTGTGGATTTTCCGGTCTCAGATTAAACTAAAGTTAATACCATATGTTACCTTCCATGAAAGCCTTTAATCTCACCTGACGTTAGTGATTGTCATGTTGGAGGCTCCCGTGGCGTGGATGTCTTTGAAGGCGGCTTCATACCCATCGGGACCGTCGCCCAATTTGATGGATAGCTCGTCGATAACAATGGGCTCCGACTGGAAAAAATAATTAATTGATGTCATTTCTTCATAGCATTCATTCTCTTTTGGAGTAGGTACATGGATTTTAAGCACTGTCAAGTTACAAATATATTTTTTTCATAACGGATTTAAGAACTTTTGTACAGCAAAGCTGTAAAAATTAATTGTTAAAACGTCGTTGTTACGAAAAGTCTGAATAAGAGCCTTGTATTTTTTTACAACTTCAGTGTTTAGTGATTTATGAAACGGTACGTACTATCTTCAGTCAGAATTCTGAATACTATGTTTGCAGAAAAAATATGTTTTCTTTCTTGCCTGGATGATTTGGGAACATAATTCTTGATTTAAAACATGAGTGGCATATCCTTGTGTAGGCTCAAATAGGGAAAACCCCGAAAAAGTAAAGATGATTTTTCATAGTTCTTATTGGAATCCTCAAAATGTTTACCTCTTCAATGCCTAATTCAGGCGCTCCTCCCTTTAAGTACTCGAGCAGCGAGTTGAAGCTTCGCAGCAGGCACGCGTCGACATTGGGGTCTTGTTTTGAACACCGCCCTCCAAAAATTTCTGTAAATAATAATTATTGACTCATTTAGTGCTGTATTTGAAGCCAAGGGCTCGGAGACACATGTTCGTCCTGGAAATAGCTCGCGCAGAGGTGAATCAAGTGTTAAAAAGTGCTCTAAGGTTTTAATTGAATGTTTCTTACAGATTTAATTAATTTCATAATTGTTATCATTAATACAGATTAATAAAAAATATATCATACCTACTATACTACGTACATATAAAATCTTTAGTTTAATTTTTTTTTGTTTCAATTTAGGTTGTATTAGTATCATTAACGAAGTAAACTCTTTGGTATCAGTTTTTGTTTCAGTTTAGGTTAAATTAAGTCCTGTTAATTAAGTGAAACATAAATAGTAAAATTGATCCCGTATTCCTTATTGTACTTGATACGGCGAAGCTGAAATATACTAGAGATTCGTCTAAGAAAGAGTTTATTAAGGCGAGAAAAACATAATTAAAAATGTAAGACAAATTTTAGGTTCACAGGTCTATGTGGACGTTTTGATAAACCTGTGCTGGTGTAGTTATTATGCTGTACGTGACTACAAAATGTGGGTTTCAACTTGTGTATTGACTTAGAACTTTAGATTTATCACTAGCGACATAACTAACGCAGATCATTTGGTAGTGCTCATCTGGCAAGCCTTTCTTCATCATCTTCATAAATCACCATGTTTTTTTGTATTGTATTTCCACCAACTGCTGAGTATAAGTCTCCTCTTCAGTATGCCACCTTGTCCGGTCATGTATCAGCCTCATCCATTGGTTTCCTGTCGCCTTAATGATGTCGTCTGACCAGCGAGCTTGGCGGTCTGTTCGGTGGTCGCTTTCTGTTCTGCGAAACCATCGCACCAATTTCCTGTTTCCTTCTCACCGAGCATCTCTCCACTCATTGGATTCTGACCCATTTCAACACGCATAGAAATTTGCTTAGAAGACCAATCGTAGAAATTTTGATGAATGAAGGTATGAAGGTCGAAGGTCGGTCTTTACTCGATATTTAAATGGTTCTGCATAGGTACTATAAATTAATTAAATTACGGTTCCTATAGTTACATCGTTATGCTTTCATACCTAAAAAAATCAAATCAGCTGTTCGTACCTATTTCATTTACAGTCTACCGTTTTGGTAGCAGTATGCAAGTCAGCACTATAACGGTAGAGCCGTTTGAATAAATTAATGGTTGCTGGCAACGGACAGTGAAAAGAAAACAATAGCTGGAAATGGAGAGGTCAAAGCCCATTGTGATGGCAAGGACTTCGGAACATCCTATTAGGAGATACATTCTTAGGGATATAAAATAAGAAATTCATACACAAATCTTAAATTTAAATTAGCTGTTAATTTTTTACCTAAAAATCCCGCTAAAAGATCTTCGGGCTTGTTATTGAAGGATATAAATCCTTTTAAGTTTCATTTACTGGGTAAGTGCTTTTGTTAACTAAAACAGATTGATTACTAATCTACTTAACCTACTTTACAAAAAACAGTCAAATTATCCATCAGATGAAAGTCTACAGATAATATAAATGCAGTTGATTCTCAGATAAATAATATAGGTAATTAATGAGTTGATTAGATAATCCAAACATTTAATCCATTTGACATTATTTAATTCATTTTGATACCAAGTGGTTGACCCAAGGTAGTGAGTAAGCAACAAGGACCTTAGTTAAGATTCTTAGTTTTTATTGACTGAGAAAGGTGAAGACCTAACCGTGTGAATCTTTAATTATTTCCTATAAAACAGTTGCAGTTAGAATGTGTTTGTTGAATCATACGAGTACTAGGAAGTTTTGTGGCTAGATTTCTAAAAGCGACATAACAATCATCACTGCCTGACTCATCACGAAATATCGAAAACTACTTGACATAGGAAGCTGAAATTTAGCAGATTTCTTGTAGATGTCCGGAAAGGATTTTGCGTAAGAGCAGAATTAAGGGGAACAAAAAGTTTACTGTGGCCGACCGTAAGAGGTTGCTAACTGATTACCAGTAACCCTGTATATTTGTAACTTTTACGAATATGTTTATGAGCTTTTTGAGCCGTAGGTACTTGCGTTTTCTCATAGGTTTTATTTATCTGGTCGGTGTCTGTCGCATGTAGTGTTATCATTAAGGCTAGCATCTGGCTAGTTACTGTAATACATAGATATAGATACTATTAGAATATCGATTAGTCTCATTAACAGACTGGTTTTCATTGCACCTGCGGGGTCAATAGCCTCAGACCTTGTCGACAAGACCGCGAACTCGATCGTCTCTCGCAAAAAACGGTTTACTGTTACTATATGTACTGTTAACTATGGATCGAGACCAGTTTCGGATCGAGTTGTTTTGCTTTTAAAAGCGCGAGTGGTCTGATTAAAAGCTTTGTGGGGAGCATTTGAAAGAGTCAACGGTAAAGACCGTTGTGAAATTGTTGTTGATTTTCTTTGTGTTTGTGGTTTTCTTTGTAAGGTTGATGTACAAAGGATCTTAATTAAGATGTTTTCCATGAACTTTTTCACGACCATGAGCTATTATTGAGCATGACTATTTAGCCAGATAAGTAGAGATTCCCATTGGTACTTACTGGTTTACTTTTTTCAAGTTGTAAGCTTTAGTCGTTTTATTGTTTAATTACCAGTCTTTTTTGCACCTTTTGGCCACTCGGGTGATCAAGATGAATAAATAAAGAAGAAAAGAAAAAATCTAATTTCTTTTAGCTCTTGACCAATTTGCACTCATGAAAATTTTGCAGATACTTGGGGCTCCTTGATAAAAACATAATTTCTATACACATTACCGAATTAAAATGTCTTCTCCAAGACTTCAGCGCTTTAAGTACGGGAGCAATATAATAGGAAAGAAAGTTTTGTGTGTGCGAAATGGTTCTCACCATTTCGCTGCAGTCTTGGAGGCGCAGAGCGGTGTCTTGAGAACTTATGAATAGGAGAGGAGTATCGATGCGCGGCGTAGTGGGACAGATGTAAAAGCGCAAAGCGGCGTCATGCGAAGCGCCGAAGTAGACTTCACAAGTGGTCCAAACTGTATGAAAACTAAGCGTTCAAATTTTTCGTACTTACATGTGAAAAGAAATGTCTTTATCCTGTCGGCCAACTCTATTTGTGGTATTTTTACAACTCAGTATTGCACAATTACTTACCCATTTTCGTTTCAAACTGACACGCTGCACCGATTGGGCAGACTGATTTTAGCCGGACTCAATTATGACTATTTGTCATAATTGTATTGGAAATATGACATGCAAGGTAGGTCGACTTGTGGCGTCTAGAATAAACCATCTTGACTGTACTATTATTTCTTCTGTGCCTCAAATAAACGCGAAGATGTCTAGTTTGTCGAACCGGTCCCCGAAGGCTGTGTGTAGAACTAATAACAGCTGATTAGCTCTTAGTTGGGTATTAGTCAGTATTACCCTAACATGGTCATTAGGCTCCAGTCAGGCTATAAGTAGCTTAAGGTCGCACGCACACTCGTCTTAATTTTGACCCCAATGCCTTTTGCAAAGCCTAGAATTAAGTATGAATATTAATACTTAGATAGGCGATAAGCTAAGGACGTAGGAGGCACATAAATATTATATCATGTCAAATATAGATAATTGTCGTGGTATCTAAGATAAAGAGGTATTTTAAGTGGCATTAAAAGACGATAATGGTGAACTATTAAGGATAATAACCCTTGTTTTAAATTACATAATAATATGTAATTATTAATACCTAATTAACTGTGCAACGTTCCCATTAATTTGCACTTAAGACGACCTGAATGAGGCTATGGAAAAAGTCTTACGGGTAATCGACTTCTGGTCAAAAACTTAATAAAAGTTGCAACCAGAGAAGGTAAGTTTCCAAACAACGCCTTCTCAAAACGTAAGCTACAAATTCGCTTTGTAGCTTACGTTTCGATTGGTATTTTAAACGATTTAAGCAAGAAAATTAATGTATTACCTGTGGAATGTCACACCATAACTCTTATGCTGCTTTTCTGATTTGTTGTGGTACGATTTCACCGCGCAAATTGTCATAGTAAATTTTTTATATATTTTTTGGTGTCATATATGACACCATTTGAATGGCTTAAATTTTGCGAATGTACTTGGTTTCTTTGTGTAGTTATTCTAAGGTTGCAACATTCGCTAAACATCACCTCGAAAAGAAGAAGAAAAGTTTTAAGTAAAGGAACCGTTACATAGAGTTACTTGGTATCTATTTAAAGTTCCATAGTAAAATAATGTACAGATATTCAGTGAGTGAAGTACAAGTATTCGATACGTAACGCATCAAATACCATAGAAATTTCAATTTCGATACGGAAAATTTGTATGAATTTGTACGTATTTTACAATATGGTTATGTACTTCTCTCCTACCTAAAATTTTTCTGTTCTTTTTGCTTGAAACGAAGTTTCAACTGTAACTGTGTAATAATATTTTACAACGCCTTTGTTGTCAAAACGTGTTCATGTTTTTAATGTTAGTATTGCAACATTTGTTACATAGAATTTGTTTGTACATTTGTATGCTGTGAACTAACTTATGCACGAGAGCGTCAAAAGCACCGGCGCGGCGGTGGCACCCGGGACTTCGGTTACATATCACACATATCGGGATCTCATTCCACAACCTTACCACGGTAAATATCCCGCAAATAATCATATAAGTTTAATAATGTTACAATATCTCCATATTGACTTAAATATTGATTAAACTTGGTATGGTTATTTATCAAATTCGCAAATACTTGTACGCTAATGTACGTACCTAACGAAATACGGATAATCCGGAAGAGTGATTGACTCATTAACATTTGCGGTCTAAAAACTTGTTACAATATTATTTTATCAACCAAGGACGACAATGTTGTGTTATGTAGTAAGGCAATGTTATGCTTAATCTAGTTTCCGGAAATAGTAATAGGCTACCGGACAGGAGATTTTTTGGACACATTTGATTGTTTTTACCAGACTTAAAAAAAGGAGGTTATCAATTCGACTGTATGTTTTTTTTTATGTTTGTTACGCGATTTCTCCGCCAATTTAGAATTGTTTTTGATAATTATTTTTTTGGTTGGTAGGTCATATCTCATGAGTGGTTCCATATTTTTTTTTACACATAATTATTTATTCGAGGATAGTGCAATGAATTGCTACAGGTTTGATCCCAGAGGCCGCAGCTCAAACTAGTCAGAATCTTTGTGTTGGGAACTTTTGCTTCTGCTATTTATTTTAATTTATGTCAACACAGGCAAAAAATGTAAATGTAAAATTAGTTAATTTAGAATTTCAGTAATAATACCAATAAATTGCCAAAAGGAAAAGGAAACCACACACAAATGTTGTTTTCTTAAACGCCAAATGTAGCTAATAACTTTGACCAAAATAAATTTATTTTAGTCGAAGGCGAATAAAGCAATCATCTAACAGATCAGAACGATCAGTTGCGATCAGATTCTGCGGATGTCTACGAACGAAATGTTGGACGTACATGCAGACTAGTCATTAGAACCGATAATGGCAATGTTTCCACAAACTGCATATCACCCAGCAAGACGTGTCTTATTACCTAACGCTGCATTATATTGTACACATTTCTCACACCACCTGCTCTTCCGCGTAACGATTTATGTAATAAACAAAGCAAGTATCTTCATATTGTGTGATGCCGTAGAATTAACAAAATGTACATCTTAATATTAGGCTCCCTGGTATGTCACAAACGAGACACTACACAAGGACCTGGAAATGCCCACAGTGGAAGAAGAAATAAGAAATAACGCCTAATCAAAAACGCCTGCAAAATCATCCAAATGAATTAGCAAAGATGTTGATGTCAAGAAGGCCTTCAAGGAAGCTTAAAAGGAAGATATGACTTGGAAAAATATATATCTAATCTATAGAAAATAATTAAAATTATTATTATTATTTATTAATTTATTTATTATTTATTTTTCTAATAATTTTTCTATCATATATGATAGAAAAATTATATGATAGAAAAATTATTAGGATGGATGCGTCAATGGGCGTATTCCACACAAGACGCGTCATTTAAGATACGATAACAGTTCAAAATAAAGCTTATTGTCTTCAAAAGAAAGATTGCTTTAAAAAGAGGATTAAAAAAATAAATTTAAAAAACTTATCTAACTTAGCAGGTTAAAAAGGTTTAAGTGTGTAAAAACTTGAATGTACTTACTTGCTTATACTACTTACTTACTTGCCCCCTTATAAACGTGGGTTAGCTATGGTTACATAGTTTCTTAGAAGTTTTGGCGCTAACATGATTAAAAAACACGTCGTCTAATTGTATAATTTTTCTAAACTTGTGTATTTTCGAGTGTTAATGCGTAATAATGATGGCTTATTATTTATTAAGTGTTCGTGGACGTGCTCGAGTGTGGAAAGTGATATAACGTGGTGAAACGTGAATTTTCGTGTTGTATCCAAAGCTCCATAGAAGCCTCTTGTAAAGTCTCCGCTATTTTACTAGGGAATGACTTTGACTTTACTTTGACTTGACTTTTACTTTGCTTGACTCTGTGACTGCCTTGTTTGACTAAATTTCATCAATCTTGATATTAATTTATTACTTGACACTGGAAAATGCACAAGAGTGCGACGCCAAAATCCTCAAAGACAATCATAAATAAAAAAAACATCGTCTTTTGTCATTTACGGGAGAGCGCTAAATTTTAAAAAGAGAAAAGACTTTTAATTGAATACGTTGACAGAGCTGGTTTTAATCGTAGTTCACAATAGCTGTACACAATATAATCTCTAGGTAGGTCTAGGTACTATTCGTTCCACTTATAGAACAGCGTCAAAGACCTCCGAGGAAGCATTAGCACTAATCATAATGATTGCAAGAATCAACCGAAGGGGAATAAGAATATTAGAACAAGTGGCTAATGCTTCGCCCCCTCAACGATTCGTTTCAATTTTGAGCGAATTTAAATTGAACTATGTAGTAGGTACCTACTTAGTTTAGAATAGGAACTAGGAGAGGTTTTGTGAATGTGAAAAAAACATGAAAATAGATATTCGAGGCCATAGCAAAACAAAAATTTATTTTCATTTGTTGTGGTTCGGTGACACGTTTTTCATTGAAATATAGGTATTTGACACCTTCCTAAGCTCGGTCTAAGCATTTATTTACTCTTAAATAAAAAAAAATTTTTGTTGTTTTACTGAAGTAGGTATGTTGGATACCTGCTACAATTTCAGAATTCGTGGTTTTTTTTCAGCCTTTTACAATGTTATTGCAGCTGTCAGAAGTTCTAGTTTTGGTACTTTAAGAGTTGAGACAGTTCTTTTTTGTTTGTTTTTTGTGATAACACATTAATTGAAATAATGTCGTCGATTGAGCAAGAAATAGATTATTTAGAATTTAAGGATGAGTTAGGATTTCTATCTATAGGATGGAGATGTCGCCGTCGTGGGATGAAAACGGAGGAACCCGTATTTTAAGGTAAAACATGTTTTCTAGGAAATCTGATGGTTTTAACTTTCATGCATTTCGTGGATAAAATCCACTGTCCATTTTGGTTTTCATTCTTTTGGTATTTACAAAACAAAAAACAGAGTATACAAAGTATATCGCTGTGCTGTAGCTGTAACAAACATAAGCGAATAATAATTTAACCGCATACATGTGTCGTTTTACATGTTTGCTTTAAAATTTTGAAATAGAAAGTGCAAAAATTTAACTTTACTTTAAGTGAAAGCGTTTCGGTTGCTTTCCCATTTTAAGGCTCATTTTGCTCTTCAGTCTTGCAAATGAGGATAAACGATTCAACTTGACCAAGATGTTAATATTATATCGAATAGTTATTAATTATTGATTGATTGTTTAACTATCAATCTACTATTTGTTTTAACACTGTTTTAAACTATCACGGTTGTTCAGTAAAGTTGATGTGTCAGTTTGATAGCCCGTTGGTCCAGTTGGTAGTGAACCTGCCTTTTGAGCTTGGGGGCGTGAGTTCGATTCCCATCTAGGACAAACGTTTTTGTGATGAACATTTGTAGAAAAACTATACATGTTTGTATGTATATCAGTCTCTGGCAGCCATATCACAAGCTTTGCTTAGTTTGGGGTCAGATGACCGTGTGTGCAAAAATGTCCCAAAATATTTATTTATTTACTGTTATTATTAACATTTACATTTATTTATTTACATTTATATTTATTTATTTACTGTTAATATACTTAGAAACTTTTATTTAAAAAAAAAATAAAAAAATACCACTTACTTTTTTACCCGACTTAAAAAAGGAGGGTGTTCTCAATCAATGTGATTTAAAAAAATGTGTTTGTTTCCTAAGAACTCCATAATTTATAAACGGATTTAGAAAATTATTTATATGAAAGGATATACTTTCAGATTGGTTCGATAGAAATTTCATTAAAATCGGTTCATTAGTTTGGGTTTTTTAATCAAAATAAATGGAAAAAATATGCAGTTTCGTTTACTTTAATTAGTAAATACTATTTACTAATTCGGGGAAGTCGGGTTTTTAAATGGGTAATTATTTAAGAATACAACATTAAAAGATTGAGTTTTGGCGCCAACGCGGAAAAAACATGTCGGCTCGTTGGATTATTTTCCTAAACTTGTGTATTTTCGAGTGTTAATGTGTACTAAATGGTGAATTATTATTCATTAAGTGCTCGTAAACGTGCTCGAGTGTGGGTAAGTGATAAAACGAGGTGAAACGTGTCTTTTCGTGTTGTTTCCAAAACTCCATCGGAGCCTCTTGTAAAGTCTTCACCACTTTACAGGGGCATGAGTTCGACTTGACCGTGACTTACTTAGCTTGACTCTGACTGTGACTATGACTTGTTTGACGCTAATAAGACAAAATGAACTGTTTAATATTACGAGTAAAGGACATTGAATCCACGCTCATGAAGATTTTAACAAAAAAAAAAAAAAAAACACATAAAAAAAAATAAGTTGGCCCAATTTTTATTTTATTTTAAATTTAAGGTTTGTAACTTATTCTGTTTAGGAGATCTCGGAGGACGGACGGACGATGGTTGAGCGATAGCAATAGGGCTACGTTTGCCCTACGGCCACGTAACCCTAAAAAGCCTGTCCCGATTTCTTTGCCTTTATTAGTACTTACAGTTGTTTTGCTCATGCTTTTCTTGTCAAGAGAGTTTATAAATCATGATTATAATCAGCCTATCTTTGTCCATTGCTGGACATATGCCTCTTCTAGAACAATTAAAAAGTATGTGTGCATAATAAATATTAGGTACATCAAAGTATGAAAATCAACATTTATAGTTTCAGTGAATTTTTTAATGCTACATTTTAGTGCAGTAAGAGTTTATGCCTAATTTAGAAAAAAATTAAGTCGATTACATAAAATTTATGCAATCTACTTAAATAATCTTAGGTAAGAACGCGTCAGTAAGAAAATAAATACAGTTAAAAAAAAACCTAAATAAATTGCATCTATGCATGCATGTCTAACTAGAGCTTTGACAATTTTGTCTAAGCTCTAGTTTTTGTCACAACAGTCACTAAACAATAACTCTATCCACATACCTAACGGTATCTTAAACTATTGATTAGTTTTCTTCATTTTATAAAGCTCAGCGGTATCTAGTACAAAAGTAATACAATCGGATATTATCACAAACGAGTAGCACCGGTCTTTCTACTTTCTTCTGAGACTTACTTGTATTGGAAGCGCCGGACGCTATCGCAGCCGCGAAAAATACAATTAGCACTTGAAATCTCGCCATCATTGTCACCAACTATTTACGCATTCGAATTTTGAAATTATATCCTTTCGCGATAACAAAAGTTTAAAACAAACAAATAGTGTCAAAGGTAATTTTTACTTTTTTTATTTGCTGGCAAGCGACCGCCTTGCTATGCCTGCGGTTTAGTAATGGTGCGTCTGTGGACCTGCGGGTATGCCTTCCCCAAGATGCGTTGACCGCACTTGGGACGTTTTGGAATGCGCGTGGATTGGGTCGCGAATTTGTTATTCCGTTACCTATTTTTGTCTTGGCAAATATTTATTAAATAATCTTCTTATAGTAATAAGGAGGTCCAACTATTAAACGGACTTTGATTAATTACTCGTGTAATTCAGTACATAGCAAAATATGGATGTTCTATTAATAAGCAATACTACTACTTAAGACTTCTCCTTCACATTGCGACCCTCCCTAATTCTCTGCAAATGGCCTGTCCAGTGGAGTCTCTGGGCTTTGGTCTCTTCCATGATGTTGGCCTCGGCGATAAGATCAGAATGCAATGTCAAGAAGGAGTATTTTGGTGCTCCCTATGACCGCACTCATCGCTTCGGCGACGTCAGCTGGCCTAGTTATCGTTGGAAAGATGCCTTAGGGTCAACTGGCCAGTCACAGCGCGAGACCGAAACCGATGGTGTTCTTTTGTGTCGGAGGTTATGACCCACTTCGGGTCGCTGCACCAGCGGAGTAAGTAAGTGGTAACATGAATTAAAGAAAAATGTATTGTATTGTAACAAAACAAAACTTACAAATCATATAAGTATTATTTTATTTATGTACCTCATAAGTACTATAATTCATAGGTTGGTGATATGAAAAGACCTAAGCGTGAGTTCTTTAAATAATTGAACTTCATCATCACCAGTATCTACTATGCTATTTTTATTATTTTAAGTAAAGTATGTAACTGGTTTAAAAGTTAAAAAACTCGTCTTCATCGAACGGCTGTTCAACAACATCAGAATTTTTCAAGGAGGACAATTTGAATCCATTCTCTTGCATTGCATCGATTTCAGGCAGTTTGCTCTTGATTATTTCTTCAACATTAATTGCGTTTAACTCCTGCTGGATTCTTTCCCTGAGTGGAGCTTCAATTGCATCCATTATTTGATATCGAAGCAAGTTCGGCAGAGCGTTTACTATGAATTCTACAGCGTAGTCCAGAGTACCAGTGCCGTCGCATCTAACTTGGATATTACCTATCTCTAGGTTTATATCTCTAAATTGTATTTTTTTCCTAGTATCTAGAGGCTGTCCAACAATGAATCTTGCGGTTATGTATTCGACAGAGAATGAACCTATGCCAGCTTTGGACACGAGTCCGCTGATAGCTGATATTTTCCATTGCGTTCTCCCTTCCAGTCTTTGGGTTCCAATCTCGAGATCAGCTATAGCCGTATTGTTCTCCATTTTTAAAGTGATATTGCCTACTCTTTGAACGGAAGACACACCTGTGATCCACGTATTCTCTAAAGATACAGTGAACAAGTTAACAGTAGTGTTGTAATCTTTCACTTTGTACGGATCTATGCCAGAGTCTTGTAACTTCTTTCTGACATCAGTGACTACCATATCCAGAGGAGATATGGAGTTAGGAAACTGCATATCACCTGCAAATTCTTCTAACTTCGAGTTTATTTCTGCTCTGACTTTGGTGTAAGCTTCCTTGAGGATGTAAGGTTTGATGGTGTCAAATATCATGGGGCCGGCGGTGTTAATGATGCCCTGGAATAGATTGCCAAACATGCCAAGGTTTTCAAAGTTGACTGCGATAGTGGAGAACGATAGATCTATTTTTATTCCTTGGGCTCTCAGTTTTCCGTCTCTTTCGACTCCAATGGCTGCTTTAGCGTGCACGATGAGACCGGTGATGTCGATGATGAAAGGACCCTGGGCTCGGCTCAGCCACGCAGACATGGTGTAGTTCCCGCGGGCTTGCAAACGGTCGATTGCCATCGCTGCTTGCACCTGAAAAATATCGAGAGACTTGTAAAATTTTACATTAACTAACCAACCATATTTAGTAACCATATTTAACCATATTTTAAGGGGATGTTTTTTGGCGTTAATGACTAAGAGAAACACTTCCTATTGTGTTCTTCTCTCTGCTGCAATAGGCATGATAACGTAGGTATTAAAATAAACCAGCCAAGTGCGAGTCAGGCTCGCGCACTGAGGGTTCCGTACCACCACAGAATTTAATAACAAAATTACCAGTTATAACTTCGTATAAATGGTGGTATAAATTGATAGAAACTTGTCACCGACTCGCACTTGGCAATTTATTATTATTTTTTGTTATATTTTAGAGTGTATATGTTAGACGCTTGTAAGTATTACCGTTTTTACATTAGACCCTTTCGTTTTTGTTTTGTGACTTTTTTATTATTTGTTAGTCAATCCGCTGTAACATTACATATTCTGTGAAAATTTCAAATAGCAATCTTTTACGGTTCGAAAAATACAGCCGTTAATAGGTAGGACAGACGGACGGAGAGACAGACAGACAGACATCGGAGGCTTAGTAATAGGGTCCCGTATTTAACCTTTTGGTTCGGAACCCCAAAAAAAGGTCCTCGTTGTTTCTACGTATCCGCTACTACCATAAAACAACGTATTTCTGCAGAAAATTCGTGTTTGGTGCATCATTTTGCGGGTCTTCTCTTAGTCCCTGTGGGTGCAGGGACTAAGATTCCGCTCCATAGAGGGCAAGTTGAGTTATGAAATCTCTTGTTACCTATTTCCAAATACAAGAGATGTAAAGCTCTATATGCCCATAAAATCTGTCCATGACTGTATAAATCTCCAAAAAGACTTGGACACTATACTATCATGGAGTGAACAAAATAAACTCAACATAAATGTCTCAAAGTGTTCCGTGATGAGCTTCACCAAGTCCACAAATACTATAATAGCGCACTACAGTATAAATGAACAACAAATCTCGCGAAATCAGAGAGTTAAAGATCTGGGTGTCCTGTTTGATCCAAAACTTACCTTTCACGACCATATGCGTGCACTTGCGGCAGATTGTTTTAAAAGGTTGGGATTTGTGACGCGCAACTGCAAAGACTTCACAAATGTTAAGGCTATGAAGTTGCTTTACACTGCCTTAATAAGGTCAAAAATTGAGGCGAGTGCATGCATATGGAACCCTCATGAGAAAAGTTACACTTTGATGCTGGAAAAAGTCCAAAAACGTTTCTTACGTTTTTTATATAAGTAAATATATGGATATTATCCATTTTTATATCCCACAAAATTTTTATTGGGTTCTCTTGGGTTCTACTCTCTTGAAACTCGCAGATTGCATAGTCAGTTATTAACGGTGTTGCAAATACTGCATGGGAGAGTATACTGCCCCGAATTGTTAGGTGAAGCGAGTCGTCTGAGTGTACCGGAGCATCGCGTGCGTTTCCGTACCGGGCGAGTCCCACTGTTTGCGCCGAGTCCGGCGCGCACTGTGGCGCGCCGGCACTCTCCGGTGTTCCGTGCACAACGACACCTCAACAAGCTTCTCTTAGTATTTCCCGACACAGATATGTTTGCGGATAGATGGACGATACTGGTTAGGAAGTGCAACCAGTATTGTCAATGTATTACATAATGTCATTATTTTAGTTTAATTTTTACCATTGTTGATAATTATCTTTTACTATTATTTTTAAGTGTGCTATTGTTTTTATGTGAAAATATTTTTGTTGTAGTTTTTAATATTGATCTCACTTTTTATGTTACATTATTATTTATTTATTTTCATAGTTGTTATATTATGTAGTAAGTAAATAGAGTATTACGCCATGGTTTTTTCAACTGTAATGTAATATTTTATGTGTAAATAAACTGAATTTGAATTTGAATAAGTCAAACCTTGGCGTTTCCATTGTTTATTTTTAATTAATTAAATAATTATACTTATATTAATCTCGTTTTTTTTAACTAAAACAAATGCAGTGCTTTGAATCTTTTAAGAAAAAAAGAAAAAACCCAAAAATGTGAGTAACCCATCACACTTTTTTCATCTTTCCTCATGAGAGGATTTTGATATAACACGTTTTGTGCATTTGCCAGTGTCAACTGTCGTCTGTCAAGTACCATATAAAAATATTTTTAAGTTTAATTGGATATCATCAAACAAGTCAGACTCCAGCAAAGTAAGTCACGGTCAAGTCCAAGTCATGCTACAAGGAGATAACATGTTTTTTTCAAGTTAGTGCCAAATCTCACCTATGTCATTATTTAAAATTATATTTCATCGATTCTTTGCTATTGACATTACGTATATTCTCAAGCGGATTGGAATGACTGAGATCAGTCTCATGTCCATGTTATATACTCACCTCCATAGCTCCCATCTCTGCATTCACGTAGAGGATCCTAAACTTGCTGATGCCGTACACTGCAGTATTCTTGAAGTAGACAGTGGCTATATTCAGAGTCTGCTTCATGTCAGGCACGGGGTAGGGCTCCGGGATGTCTGCGCCAGGGATTCCCACGGGGTTGGGTTGCTTGAAATGCTCCATGATAGCCAGGATGCTATCGCTCATCTTCTTCTCACCTTCCGCCAGGGGGTTTTCCTCAGATGAATCTTCAGAGACATCTAGGGTAAAATTTGTGATAATATTTCTAAACCATGATAATTAATAATAATGTGTTGATAATTTGAAGAACCCTCTTCGACGAAAATTTGACTTAAACGCCAAATTTTGTCTTCTCTTAAGCCACATATATACACAACTAGATCTGTGTCTTAAGCCTTGTAGGTACGTGCGTATAGAATAATACTCAATGTAAAAAGAGGTTTGATTACCTATGTTTTCCACAAAAAAGAAGCGAATGCACAGAGGTTATGCTAGAATTTATTGCACAAAAATGCACTGTACAAAGCCTTGGCAGCAACTAAGCATTGAAGGACTCAAGTATACTGGCCTCAGAGACGTCTCGGCCTACATATTCTCATTCGTCCATAAATGCGACTGTTGCCTGCCGCTGTCGCTGCAGTAAATAATACAAATTCGAAAAAGAAAAAAATATATAGATAAAATAAAATAAAAAAGCAAGAAAAGTGTGAAGTATTTGTAAAGAAATTATTATTGTATAGAATTGGTAGTGGTCAGGTCTTTGACTAAAATAAAATATTTTGGTCGAAGGGTCAAGTTCTATAATTGAAAACTATAATTTGTAAACAAGTCACAAAGTTCCGCGTATAAAGTTTATCCTTCACTTTGTCACCTTACTTTTAGAAAGGAACCTTGCTTCTCGATTTTTGTAGGTTTTTTACAAATCTGGCCTGTGATTCGGGTAGACGGCGTATGCCATTTATAAATAGCGCTACCAGAAAATTCTGTCGTTGCAAGAGCTTGCCATTCAGGCTTTAGGATTTTAAATTTTGATACATTATAAAAGCTAGGTTGTCAAGAGATAGTGCTTAGTCACAAAAAAGAAAAAAAAAAACATTTTCTGTGCTTAAAGTAGTTATTGCTTTGAGATAAGAAGAGTTATTGTAAGTATAATATTACGCCGTAAATTGGAATCCAATTTGAAGGAAATCACGGCCATGTACTTATATACTATGTTTTTTTAAATTATAAAACTACAACAATAATATAACAGATCCATAATATAAAATTGTTATATAAAAGTTACATTTATAATACACATATTTATTTTTATAATGTTATGTGGTATTAAGTGGTATTTTTTTTATCAACATGTAAAAATTTCGCACATGTTGGCGAAGGTGGCGGAGGACCATGATTTATGGTATGAAATGGTGAATGGTGAATTGCCCAGTAGTGAGACAGCAAATATTAAAAAATAAAAGAACTTGGTTCTTATTATATGTTAAGAAAAACAAACCAAACTTTGTTTATTTGAACAATATTTGAGATTTTGAGAGGTAATGGGTTGAATGGAACATAATATGGTCTTGATCCACATCCTCTATTTGCTTTTTAGAAAACTCATACAAACATAAAAATATCTAGGACAAATATTGACCAAGCTAACGCACCTTGACAGTTTCCTACCACACACAAACAAAAAATGACCACCACAAAATAATGCATCCTGCAATTCCTGCGCACTTCCGATGTTAGATGATTTGATGCAACTGGCAGAAATTCAATGACAGAATAGACTAAGGTCGCAAACGCCATAGGTCAAACGTTATCAGACGCTTTGGTTCATTCTACGTACTTTGTTATCGGATCTGATATTCTGTTATTTGATCTATTTGCGATGCATTTTGTGTTGTGCTTTAATCTGATTTGGAAGTCTAGTGAGAAATTGTTAACTATTATGTGGAAAAAAAAAATAAGATTTTAGAATTTGTGGAATTAAGTTAAATAAGCTGTGTTTATGAATCTTATTTATTGCAACTTAATCCATAGGTAAGTAATATTGACACTTAAGTATTTTTTGGTGCTTGACAACTAGCTGTGATTTACTAACTTGTCTAAAAGTTAAAGAATTCATCTTCATCAAACGGTTCCTCAACAACATTATTGTTCCTCAAAGAGGACAATTTGAAGCCACTCTTTTGTATTGCGTCCATTTCTGGCAACTTGGTTTTGATTAGCTCTTCAACGTTTATCGAGTTCAATTCCTGCTGAATCTTCTCTTTCAGGGGCCCTTCAATTGCATCCATTATTTGATATCGAATCAAATTTGGCAAAACGTTGACCAAGAACTCTATAGCGTAGTCTATAGTACCAGCGCCATCAAATCGCACTTGGATATTACCAATTTCTAGGTTCAAGTCCCTAAATTCTATTTTCTTCCTCGTATCTAATGGCTGTCCAAGAATGAATCTTCCTGTTATGTATTCAACGGAGAAAGAAGCTACGCCAGTTCTGGACATAAGTCCACGGATAGCAGAAATGTACCATTGCGTTCTTCCTTCCAGTTTTTGGGTTCCGATTTCAAAGTCAGCTATTGCTGTTTTATTCTCCATTTTTAAAGAGATATTGCCAACTCTCTGGATTGAAGACACACCCGTGATCCATGTATTTTCTAAAGACACAGTAAACAAGCTCACAGTAGTGTTGTAATCTTTCACTTTGTACGGGTCTAAGCCAGTATCTCGCAACTTCTTTCTGACATCAGTTACTATCATGTCCAACGGTGATATGGAGTTTGGAAATTGCATATCTCCTGCAAATTCCTCTAACTTTGCGTTTATTTCTGCTCTGGCTTTAGTATAAGCTTCTTTGAGGATGTAAGGTTTGATAGAGTCAAAGAGAAAACTGCCAATAGAGTTGATTATGCCCTGAAAGAGACTGCCAAAAGCACCAAGATTTTCAAAATTTACTGCAATGGTGCTGAAAGACAGATCTATTGTAATCCCTTGGGCTCTCAGTTTCCCGTCTCTCTCCACTCCAAGGCTTGCTTTAGCGTTTACAGTGAGCCCAGTTACATCAACGGTGAAGGGACCCTGAGCTCGGCTCAACCACGTTGACATGGTGTAGTTCCCGCGAGCTTGCAGATGGTCGATAGACATGGCTGCTTGTACCTGAAATGACATTAAATACTAGTTTTTATCTGGTATTTATGACAAATCAATAACCTCCATATTGCATTCTTCAAGAGAAGAGGTGAAGACTTACCTCCATAGTTGCCATCTCTGCATTGATGTAAAGGATCTTAAACTTGCTGATTCCGAACACGGCGGTATTCTTGAAATACATCGTGGCGAAAGACACAACCTGTTTCATATCGGGTACAGGATATGGCTCCGGGATCTCAGCGCCCGGGAGACCTACGGGGTCAGACTGCTTGAAGTGCTCGAGGATGGCCAGAATACTCTCGCTCATCTTTTGCTCGCCCTCCGCCAGGTGGCTCTCTTCGGGTATCTCTTCGGAAACATCTGTAAGTATAGCATTGATTTATAATTTGAAGATCATGACAAAGAATGACAAAGACACCTAGAGTATGTATGAACTTAACTTTTGATTACATTTCGGTGGAGTTAGTTGAAATTGCCAAAACCTCTCTTTTTTAAATAATGTATTTCTTTATTTTGATACTGTGTATCTATAGCCATACTAAGCAACAATCGAATAACGATTATGAAGAACTAGTAAAATTTAAATTTGAATCGTAATAAAATGTGGGGCTAATATGAAAATTCAACCATTATAACTGATTTACATTCCTGCGCTGGATTGAAGCACAATGTATGAGTGTAAACAAGCCTTTATGACGCATGACATCAGGCAGATACTACGCTCAACAACGCAAAAAGTTCACTTCCTACACAACACATGTCACATTTTTGACCCATGTTTACTTACATAGCAAATAAAAACACACATTTTAAATATCTTAATTCACAAATAGAAGTGTAAAACAAGTATTTACAACGCACCTTGACAGTGTCCGACCATGCACAAACTTAAAAATATCACAAGAGAACGCATCCTGTGCGTTCCCAATATGCTCCGATTACTGACAAATGAATGAATGACTGTATCATCCCGAACTCAATCACGGGTCACAAGTTCAAGCGTTATCGGTCCCTCCATTTCGAACTTTTTTTATCGGATCATGGCTGTTAGTACCTACTATTTGCATTGTGTTCGTCAGTAATTACTCTGTTTTGGAGTTGCTAATTAGGGATTTCTTCTTTTATGAAAGTGATGATAAACACATTGGTTCTGAGAAATTGTAAGTAACTGTTTACGAGCAAAAAAAAAACTCAAGACGCGAGTATGCTGGTGCAATGAAGATCTAATGTCAGTTTAAACTAAATTTACACTGGGGTTTTTGAAAACTTAACTTGTTTTTAACCAATTTCAGATAAATTGCGTTTTAATAGATTTTTCAGTACAAACCTGTCAAAACAATATCCAAAACTACTTACTGGTTCCCAGGTATTTACAGTATCTTCAACGTTAACATTTAAATACGTTGTTGGAATTCCTTAGTCGGATTTGTTTACTCGTAATTTATAACAAGAAACAGTTTAATTTTATAATTATTAAAAAAATATTACTCGTTTTGTATTTTGAATACAAGGCAGGTACTACGATATACAATTTTTTTGCGCTCATTGTATTGCATAACATTTTGCTTACCAGGGGCCTTACAGCCAACGGCAATCACCTAAACCTAAAGCAATCCAGTTAATCCAGTATGTGTTTAAAGCAATTCAGTTTAGGCAATGAAAAATGTTGCGCGACCGCAAGCCGTATCTGGGCGCGTTAAGAGGGGGCAACCGAAATTTTATGCTAATTTGCCATGATATTCTAACTAAACCAAATATCCGATCACCGTAATAATTGATATATGTGAATTTTCAATTCATTTTCTTTCCGCCATTAAGACAGAAACATAATAGCAAGATATTTACTCGATACTTTAATGTTTTGAAAATGGTGCCTTTTTGCTAATTTTTTTGATTTTACTTGGAAAGTACTTCAGTTACATATCTAAAATAAATACTCACCGAAGGAAAATATAGTTTGTTTTCCAGTGTTAAGACAAAATTTACCTAGATTAATTAGTACTCTCATAATAAATTATATTCGATTTGAGACTTACGTCCTTTAGTTCTAAGCAACTATTCGGTCAAACGGCAAGTCCGATATTCAGTCTTATTCTGTTGCGCTTTGCATCTAAATAGCGAAACATGCTCCGTTTAACCTCAGTACCGCACTGTGCCTCAACGGGGAAGGACGCACGCGCTTGCTTTTCGCCTTGGTTTTATCTTCCGAGTGCGATTATATCAACACCTACTGTATTTTCAAACAAAGGATAATATAAAAAATCGATGGCTCGAACGCGACCACTTGATGCGGCTACCAAGTGGTGACAATGACCTTAGAGCACAGACTAGGTAAAGCTACTACGAAAAAATAACATAGATACAAATAAAATGGATACGACTAGGCCCTAACGAATCCATTATTATGTATGCTCAGTAATATAACTATTAGAGTCGGAGTGTTTCTTTGTGACAGACAAACAGACAGAGAGAGAGAGAGAGAGAGAGAGAGAGGGAGAGAAGCAGAGAGAGAGAGTCAGAAAGATAAAACTAAAAATTAAATGACATTATAAAATAATTTAGATTCATTATAATTTTATAAAATTAAAATTAAAAATCATTTAAATTAATGTGATGGTTAATTTGACTTGAGAGTTCCATCCACATTTTCTCACGTTTTTACGAGAAGCGGCTTTCTGCAAAAGGAGGAAGGTTCTCAATTTTAACAGACAAAAAATAGCTTGGTAATAATGGAAGCAAAAAAACATCTTCTAATAAAAAAATATTTAAATGTGGAAAGTCAAACAATAGGTACTTATGTTTTTAACCGACTTCAAAACAGGGGCAAGGTTCTCAATTCAACCGGTATAAAAAAATACTAGTCGAATTGAGGACCTTCCTCCTTCTTTGAAGTCGGTTAAAAACATAAGTACCTACTGTTTGACCAGTTGGGTTGGCTCGGGTATGTGCTGGTAAGGGGAAATGCACAATACACTAGCGGGACTACTTACCTTAGTCAAAGTCAAATACTACTTACCTTTTTATCCGACTTCAAATAAGGAGGAAGGTTCTCATTTACCTTAGAGTACCTTCAATTCGACCAGTATTTTTTTATACTGGTTGAATTGCAGTCCACCACTGCGGTGCAACAATGCGGTGCAACACTGCGTTGCAACACTGCGGTGCAACAGTGCGGTGCAACAGTGCGGTGCAACAGTGTGGTACAACAGTGCGGTACAACAGTGCGGTACCATCTTTAAATATTTTGAATCAGTAGCATAAAATACGAGTTTCTCAGATCAAACGCTAGGTGGCACCACCAGTATTTCAGCAAAGTGAAGTTATATCAAAAAATAAATAGCTATTTTTGAATATTTTGAACTAATTGGTTGGAAACATAGGTGAGTTTTTTTTTGAGGATTAGGTGAGGTTTTGCGTGATTTGCGTCCAACACTAGATGAGAGCATTTATATTTCAGAGAATCTTGACTTGTATCGTAAAATATTTCTGCCATCCTTGCATATTTTAAATCAGTAACGGTGATTATAGATTGTTCAGTTCTAATACTAGAAGACATCTTCAATATTTCAGTGAAGACGTTAAATCAGAAAATATTTCAGCCATCCTTGAATATTTTAAGTCTGTGGCATCGATTAATGGCTGCTGAGGTCTAAAGCCAAACGACGGCACCAATATTTCAGAGATTTTGAGAAGTAGCTTCACTAACGAAATTTCTTTATTTAATTCAAATCCGAAAATATTTTGACCATCACTACATATTTTGAGTTTTATTCAGTGGTAAATGATTTCACAGGGTGAGTATTAGGGAACTAACGCAGTATTTTTCATACATTTTGGGTAATGAGAAGCCACAGGCAAACCACGGCAAAACTTATCTCAGATGGCGCCACCTTCGCTGGTGCTGTCATTTGTGGCTTATTTGAGGTTATAAACATTGCTCTTGAATGAAACAATAAAAATAAACTTTGCCTTTAAACAGTAAAATGTTTCTTATATTTCAGAGAATCATGACTTGTATCGTAAAATATTTCTGCCATCCTTGCATATTTTAAATCAGTAACGGTGATTATAGATTGTTCAGTTCTAATACTAGAAGACATCTTCAATATTTCAGTGAAGACGTTAAATCAGAAAATATTTCAGCCATCCTTGAATATTTTAAGTCTGTGGCATCGATTTATGGCTGCTGAGGTCTAAAGCCAAACGACGGCACCAATATTTCAGAGATTTTGAGAAGTAGCTTCACTAACGAAATTTCTTTATTTAATTCAAATCCGAAAATATTTTGACCATCACTACATATTTTGAGTTTTATTCAGTGGTAAATGATTTCACAGGGTGAGTATTAGGGAACTAACGCAGTATTTTTCATACATTTTGGGTAATGAGAAGCTACAGGCAAACCACGGCAAAACTTATCTCAGATGGTGCCACCTTCGCTGGTGCTGTCATTTGTGGCTTATTTGAGGTTATAAACATTGCTCTTGAATGAAACAATAAAAATAAACTTTGCCTTTAAACAGTAAAATGTTTCTTATATTTCAGAGAATCATGACTTGTATCGTAAAATATTTCTGCCATCCTTGCATATTTTAAATCAGTAACGGTGATTATAGATTGTTCAGTTCTAATACTAGAAGACATCTTCAATATTTCAGTGAAGACGTTAAATCAGAAAATATTTCAGCCATCCTTGAATATTTTAAGTCTGTGGCATCGATTTATGGCTGCTGAGGTCTAAAGCCAAACGACGGCACCAATATTTCAGAGATTTTGAGAAGTAGCTTCACTAACGAAATTTCTTTATTTAATTCAAATCCGAAAATATTTTGACCATCACTACATATTTTGAGTTTTATTCAGTGGTAAATGATTTCACAGGGTGAGTATTAGGGAACTAACGCAGTATTTTTCATACATTTTGGGTAATGAGAAGCCACAGGCAAACCACGGCAAAACTTATCTCAGATGGCGCCACCTTCGCTGGTGCTGTCATTTGTGGCTTATTTGAGGTTATAAACATTGCTCTTGAATGAAACAATAAAAATAAACTTTGCCTTTAAACAGTAAAATGTTTCTTATATTTCAGAGAATCATGACTTGTATCGTAAAATATTTCTGCCATCCTTGCATATTTTAAATCAGTAACGGTGATTATAGATTGTTCAGTTCTAATACTAGAAGACATCTTCAATATTTCAGTGAAGACGTTAAATCAGAAAATATTTCAGCCATCCTTGAATATTTTAAGTCTGTGGCATCGATTTATGGCTGCTGAGGTCTAAAGCCAAACGACGGCACCAATATTTCAGAGATTTTGAGAAGTAGCTTCACTAACGAAATTTCTTTATTTAATTCAAATCCGAAAATATTTTGACCATCACTACATATTTTGAGTTTTATTCAGTGGTAAATGATTTCACAGGGTGAGTATTAGGGAACTAACGCAGTATTTTTCATACATTTTGGGTAATGAGAAGCTACAGGCAAACCACGGCAAAACTTATCTCAGATGGTGCCACCTTCGCTGGTGCTGTCATTTGTGGCTTATTTGAGGTTATAAACATTGCTCTTGAATGAAACAATAAAAATAAACTTTGCCTTTAAACAGTAAAATGTTTCTTGACAGTGGCGAATCTCAGAAAAAAGTTAATGTTTCCTTAGCTGGTAAAAAAGCGAATCTTTTGGCAAGGTAGGTATGCAATAAAATTATCAATCACTGCGTTGCAACACTGCGGTGCAACAGTGCGTTGCAACACTACGGCGCAACAGTGCGATGAAACACTGCGTTGCCACACTGCGTTGCAACACTGCGTTGCAACACTGCGGTGCAACACTGCTTTACAACACTGCGGTGCAACACTGTGGACCAAGTAGACAGAGACACTAAGATTATACAAGTCGCATTGAGAACCTTCCTCCTTATTTGAAGTCGGATAAAAAGGTAAGTAGTAATACCTACTGTTAGACCGGCCGGGTTGGCTCGGGTAGGTACTGGTAGGTCAAACAGTAGGTATATTAGGCCGACTTCAAATAATGAGGAAGGTTCTGTGAAGGATGATGATGATATTTTTTAGTGAATTGAATGGAATGGAATTGAATTGCATTGCATTAAATTACATTAAATTAAATTAAATTAAATTAATCATACTTAAATAGATATTAACAACCAGGTATACTCGTAGAACAAACACAAAATGTTCATCACATTAATTTTGTCCTAGGTGGGAATCGAACCCACGCCCGAAGCTCAGAAGGTAGGTTCACTACCAACTGGACCAACGGGCTTTCGGGTATTTCGTTTCGCGTGTTTCGTTTAGTATAGTATAGCATAGCGTAGCGTAGCATAGCATAGCATAGCATTAGTTTAGTTTAGTTTGATTTAATGTTTAACGATCTCTGACTCTCTGTCTCAAGCGTAAAATTTTGATTTGAAAATTAATTTAGGCAATTTCAATTTAATTTATATAATTTATTAATTTTATATTGATATTGTAGAAAACTTAAAAATTAAGTTTAAAAATATACAACAAACACAATTTTGAAAATTGAAATAAACAATTTACGGTTTTGCGCGCCGCGACCGAACCCAGCTAATCGCCAAAACGCCAACATTATGCTTATCCTGTGTTTATTACTCCTTGCCGCATGACGAGTTCGACTACGCGAGTTATGTGTACTGGAGCTGCGCGCGACTGCCGCGCTGCCGTGGTTGTGTTTCACACTAATGCGGGTGATGCGAGACGCGCGGGTGAAATCAGAAATTTTCCTCGCTTTATACGCACTCTTCACGTTAGCGTGATTTTCGGAACTGCGCGGTTTAACGTTAGTTTGATACCGCGTAAGTCACCGTAAGGCTCCAGGATGGACTAACGATAAAACATAATAACTTTAGTTGGGTAGCATTAGTGCTATATTCTGTCGATCTTTAAATAATTTTAGAAGGTAATTAGTTAAATAATTTTTTTATTTAAAATAATTAAGTATTTTAATATTTTCATACAAAAGACATTAACGCGCACCATTTGATTTTATCATGAATAGAGAATAACCATATTCTACACTGAAAGATAAAATATATTACCATAAATAATACCCATAATTTGATACTAATTTTATTTAGTATATATATTTTAATGATGTTTATAATAATTAGGTAGTAATAGTTTTAGTTTTTAAATACTGATTCAAATATTTTTTCGTGTAAATAAATAATATACCATAATACTTATTCAATAAAAAAAAAAAAAATTTGGCTTCACATTGATAACTTTCTACATTATTACATACACTGAAATCTTATAAATAAACTTAGCTAAATGTGTTACCTTTTAAAGGAAGGACAGCATGCACTAAGATTAAAAAACCTTTCTAAATACCATGTCTATGTAAATACATAATTATTAATACATAAGAGTGAAGCGCCATCTATTAAATGGCGGCTATCAGATATCTCCACAAAGATGAAGAATACGCGAGCCATGATCGGCATTTTTTGTACGTTTGTAGAACCAATGACGAATCTTTGTGTAGAGCCCAAGTCAAAGCTCCCAACAGTTAACTACTTAGTTCGGTCAGATCGATATAGATGTCACCTGTTTATAAAATTCACATTATTTAAAAGTTTGAAATCATCACAATGAATAAAATTATAGATGTCGCTGCATTTGTAATGTATCTTATTTAAATGGAATAATCTGATAATTCCAGCGAACTAATAACTAAATTCACAACTTTCCTCATGTTGGTTAAATAGGCTTTAACATTTGAAGTATGTTTAGACCTTGTTGTATGGATAATCTATGGATAATACACTACTGGTTTTTGTAAAATAGTGGGTAGGTAGGTACTTTATATTTTTAGATATTTTATGTTACAGTCTGGATGAGAGAATGCGAAAGACAGCTGCATTGCAATTGTAAAAAAAAACTAATTAAAAACTGTCTTTTATTATTTTCTTGTAGTATAATTATAATTATATTGGCTACTAGCTAATGTTACGTTCAAAAAGCTAGTAAAAGTGATTAGAATTTACTGTTTTGGGTCAGCTTTCTACCATGGTATAATAAATATACTCCGCCTGGTATAGCGCTCCGAGAAATAATGTGACGTGGGCATCCCGCAATGATGTCATCAATGTTATGGATACACGTACACGTGCATAAGCAAGAGCAGAATAAGTAATTTACAACAAGTTCGAGAGAGATGACGATACACGAAACAATGGCGGACTCTCTATGATTGTCTGTGTTAACAGTAGCGTGAAATTATAAATCCCCAATATTCGTATATTAGGTACCTGTGGGAATCCAATAAATCAATGTGGTTTTGATAAAATTGTGTTTAATATATTCAATTCGTGCTTAACTTGCTTGAGCGGACAAACCAAATGACAATTGAAATGCTTTTTGTATTTTATTTAATAGATTATTTAAAAAGTTGTTTCCCAGTATCTGTATTTGTTACAATAAAGTGGCAACTGGACAGTGACGTCACTGCGGTACATCTCCCAGAGCGTTAGACCTTGTTTTCTTGGATCATGCTTTCTACAGTGTTTCGGCAACTGTCAAACTCATATTTTAGTGACTTCACTTTAGTTTGCTTCTCAGAGCAAATATAAATACAGAGTCACTACGGCGAACACGAAAAGTGAAGCCATTTTTTGAAACGTGTGCGTAGTCGAAGTGTTGCCAGTGCGATTTTTTTAACACGAGCTTGGGTAATTTTTTAACAGTGAACATGGCTGCAATAAGCCTTAATAATATGGTCAAATATACCTCATACGCCCCTTATCGCAACCCTAAGTATAACCGTAAAACCTAAAATACAACTGAATCGCAACCAATAGGCAGTGATTCGAAAGCGTTTTTTTAATGACTGATTTTACCATGACTTACTTTCCTTGACTTTGACTGTGATTATGGTTATTTTGACGATACTTAATAAAATTTCAAAATATTTTAATACTTGATTCTGTCAAATGCAAATGACGTGAGTCGCCAAAATCCTCTAAAAAAAACAACAATTTGCTCAGAGCTACTTTGAAAAGGTTAATGACATCCTCAACCCTTATTTTTTTTTTGAATTTTGCTATAAATTATTGGCAGCATTCCAAAGACACTAATTGTGCTGGAGCTGGAGGCGCCAACGTGGAAAAAAACATGTCGGCTCGTTGGATTATTTTCCTAAACTTGTGTATTTTCGAGTGTTAATGTGTACTAAATGGTGAATAATTTTTCATTAAGTGCTCGTAAAAGTGCTCGAGTGTGGGAAAGTGATATAACGACGTGAAACGTGTCTTTTCGTGTTGTTTCCAAAACTCTATAGGAACCTCTTGTAAAGTCTCCACCACTTTACAGGGGCATGAGTTTGACTTGACCGTGACTTACTTAGCTTGACTCTGACTGTGACTATGACTTGTTTGACGCTATTAAGACTACATAAACTGTTTAAGATTACGACTATAGGACATTGAATCCACGGTCATGAAATTGTGCTTAGAAGATGTGGTTTACATTTTAAATTAGTATTATAATTTAATTAGTATTTTCTGAAGACGTGCTGCATGAAAGTCTTTAGGTCTTTAGGTTTTTGGCCTTTAGCTACCAGGACAAGAAAACTGTTTGAAATTTGAATTTCCCGCCATAGGTGAAACATACCACCTGAAATAGATGTGGGTTTTTAGCAAATACCACTACCTCGTATAAATAGGTATGTACATGGATGGATGGCATAGTTAAGATTTTCAGTTTTTGAATATGTTGAAAATTTTAATTTAAACTTTTAAACACAATTAAATTAAACGTTTATCGGGACTTATCACGTATTATTTAATTTAGGTAAAAAAAAAAAAAAGTTTAAAAAAAAAGTTTAAAAATTACTATAATTAAATTAGCTAGTACCTATGTTACTATAAGATAAGCGTAGCTAAAACAATTTAAGTTTTAATGGATTCAGAGTAGCGATGTTACAATTCATTATTGAGCAACCCAAAAGAACACATATAAAAATAGATATACATAATTTGTATCTACCGGTGTAATTTTAGTAATTTTTTACTGGACTATGTAATTATTTTTTATATAAAACATCATATACTTCGATAAAATCATACAAAACTCACCGAACCACGGCGTCCAGATCTTTTGTCTAATTATGCCTAAGTATTCTTATAAAAAGCATTAGATACAATACATAGAGACTACTTATAGTTTGTAACCATTAAGGAAAACTAGATATAATTTATTAAAATAAACGATAAAGAGCGGCAAGTCACTGATCGATTAGCTTTTCATTTTATATTAATGAAAATCCTTCACTTGTCTGTTATTTTACTTGATTATAAGTGACACTATATAACTTAGCATTTACTTATGTAGGTCAAAGCATAAGTTCTTAGAAATTGAACAACCTGTGTTCCTTCACAATTATTGTTTGTTATGGAATAGGTATTTTAAGTCAGTAGGTTAGTATTTAGGTAACTCATGAAATTGCAAAAGGCAAGCTTTAATTTTTGTTTTCGCTCCAAAAATCGGAATAAAATTTTACCGATTTTTTTGTCGCTAGCCGAGATAACAACTTAGATATTTTGTAACGAAAAAAAAAGCATTAGAAACCTCAGCTTTAATTATGAAATTATTATTATTTCCAAGCGTCGCCCCGCGGTTTCACCTGTATTTTATACAGATAACGTTTTTTTCGATATAGCTTAACCAAGAAGGCTTGAAGGCAGCTTTATCTAGTCTGTGTTTATATTGCTGAAAATACTAGTTAATTGTTGTCTGACAACTAAAGTGCAGCTGCTGAACGAAAACAGTAAATTCTGATCACATTTACTAGCTTTTTGAACGCCAATATACTACAGAAAATTGTTAGAAGAAAATGTTTTCATACTGGTTTTTTTACAGTATTATTGCAGCTGTCATGCCCATTCTCTCAGCGGTAACTGCCTGACTGTAAGTACCTATTGTTTCTATTAAGTGACCGCATGAAAAGAATTAGCAGTAAAAACTGTACCTACTTAATTAAGTTGGTAATAACGATCTGTCAAAATCAGAATTAATAAAAGTAATAAATCATACGAACCACAAGATTACCTATATTGTGGTTCGTATGGAGAACCAGGATGTTTATAATTTTGTAAGTTATAGCTTCTTTTCTGCAATTCTCTCACGTTGTTACATTATTGAAGATAAAAAATTGTAACATTCGAAAGTTTTATTGATTTTTACCATTACTATTTTACTCCGTCAAATTAAAATATATTAAAATTATATATTCTAGTTCTATTCAAATGCATCAAAATAAACAAAAGTCTAGTATTATATGTAAATATTTTTAAATTATTGCATATCTTCTATAGAATATCTATAGAATATAGAATATCTTATATAGGAGATCCGTAGACGAACGAAAGTCACCGACATAGCCCACCGGATTAGTAAGTTGAAATGGCAGTGGGCAGGGCACATATCACGCAGAACAGATGGCCGATGGGGCCGAAAGGTTCTGGAATGGAGACCACGGACTGGTAAGCGCAGCGTAGGACGTCCACCCACAAGATGGACAGACGACCTAAAAGAGACCGCAGGGAAACGCTGGATGCAGGCCGCTTCCAACCGGCCCTTTTGGAGATCGATGGGGGAGGCCTATGTCCAGCAGTGGACGTCCTACGGCTGAAATGATGATGATGATGATGATAGAATATCTTCAAACTCGCTCGAAGAACCGATAACCGATGGGGAAGAAAGGTTCTGGAGTGGAGACCACGAACCGGAAGACGCAGCGTAGGTAGGCCTCCCACTAGATGGACCGACGACATTGTGAGTGTTGCGGGCATCCAGTGGATGCAAAAAGCAGGCTGTCGTTCAGTGTGGAGGTTAAAGGGGGAGGCCTATGTTCAGCAGTGGACGTCTTCTGGCTGATGATGATGGATGATGATGATCTTCAAACAATTCAAAGTCCCATTCCAAGTCAAGCATCCAGTCCAAGCCATGCTTTAGTACAGGGGTCTAGAGAGATTTTACTAGATACTATGGTGTTTTGTAACAACCAAAAAAGAAAATATATGTGTCTTGGTATAGTATGAAATATTTGGTACCAACATTGTTTATAAATAATTTGGTGTCATTTTCATATTTAATTAAAAGATCGCCCAGCAACCTATCTTCCGTTAATAGAAAAAACGTAGATATACGAGTATACCGCATAAAAAATATAAAATACACATTTCCAAATGGCTATGGCTTCTACTATGAGCCAATCACGGGACACCCTGCCTAGAGCTTTGGAAATGTAATTTTTTTTGTCAGTTAATTCTAACATATCTCATTGCATTCGCTTTTTTGTAGTGGAAAAACGTAATCAAACTTTTTTGTGTATACTGTACGTACGTACAAGATATTAGTCTAGAAGAGACTCTAATTTTCGTCGAAGTGTGTTCTTCAAATAATGCACGCATCAAAAACCATGTTTGAGAAAATTAAAGTTATGTAAACTACTCTTGCTTATAATTGACACTTGCAGAGCAGTAATTGAGCGATTTGCGTCACTGGGTGATCTTTAAGTTTGGAAGACAAAACATAGAAATACAAAAAAACTAATGGACCACTTGGGTTTTCCGCATTCACCTTATTTTAGCAAATAGCAGTCAGACATTGAATCTTGTTTTGACTGCAAAAAACAACATCATCGTATGGAAATTAAATACTAAAATCTATTAATGTTTACTTTGCGGAAGTTCATCTTCAGAACTGTTTGAGACGAATCTCTAATGTAAAGTACACGTCGTATTAAGGCGTTCTTTTCCGACTATTTGCAATTTTGGTCATCTACTCCATGGTCAGCTTCTCTATCTCTACATAGTATAAATTAAAGTCGATTTTCGCGTGTCTGTCTGTCGGTATAACCGCTAACTCCTCCTAAACCTCGCAACGGATTTTGATGCGGTTGTCACCATCAGTTAGATAATTTAATATATATATAACTAGCGACCCGCCTCGGCTTCTCACGTAAATTACACCCGTCCGAAGCTGGGGCGGGTCGCTAGAAATTATGAAATCTGTATATTACGCACACATATATCGGGGACATATTTAATAAATAGGTATTTGATAAATCCAAAAAAAACGGAAAAAGCGCAAATATGTGTTACTTTTAGTAAAATTATAAAAACGTTGTCGACTTTAATTTATACTATGTAGAAAAACTAATAAATTAAATAATTTTTAATTTATTTTATTTACTATCTAAAATTATAAAAACGTTGCGCAACCTACCAATACCAATAAGTTAAACACTGTTTAAACTATCACGGTTGTTCACTATAGTTACATGATTATTAACGGGATATTTACCGTGATAAGGTTGTGATTGAAGCTCCCAATATTTCGTTGCAGTTACATTCACCATGTTCACGGGAAGACACCCACAACCTTATCACGGTAAATATCCCATTAATAATATAACTACAATAATAAGTAGTGTCAATTCAATGATATTTAGGTTTCATGTACCGATCGTTATTTATGAGTAGGTATATTTTAAGTAGGGTTATTTTTAAATCACCTTAAATTTCTCGTAGGCAGCTTTGTAGGAGTTTTTTACATGTACCTAAACACAGGCTTTTTTTTGTGAATTTGTATGTGTTTGTGAATCAATGGTAACCGCACTAATACATCATAATATTTTAACGAACTGGTTTGTAGCTTCTCTAGAACTTTGGAACAAAAACCTTGACCATCTACAAAACAGTGGAAAGTTATTGTATTAAATGGAGATTTCCTGTTCGTTGTAAACAAAATAGAAGGTGAAGTTCTGCCGCAAAAAACAGCTTGTGAGACTTCACGTTACATAACAATCACATTAACATTAGTACATAAGTAACTGCTTAGTTATTATACACCTTGTCTCTGTTTCAGCTGAACCGATCATGTTGAAAAATAATGTGTATGAGGACAAAGACATATAGACACAGACTATATCCCGCAAAAATATGAGAAAATTAGAAAAATTACTTGTAAAATTCTAGGATCCCGGAGTTCAACTACCAAGGGTACTGCATTTTTATTTATTAGCATAAATAAAATATGAGAAAAATGAATAATCACCCGTAAAATCACACCCAAAAAATGTTTTATCTATCATTCAGTTCGGGATCTTTATCGCGCGCCTGAGTCGCACTTGGCCGCTGTTCCGTACACAGACTAGATGCTACTGAAGTTTTTGGTGTACTATATATATATATATATATATATATATCATATATATACTATATATTTATTTATTTCAAAGGAAGACCAACAGCCTTAAAAAATATAACAATGTTAATAGATCCAGAAGCTGATTATAGGTCCTCACGGATAAAAATTTAAATAGTTTTTTTTTTTTTTTTTTTTTTTGATTTAATATCATAATCATGCCAAGTTTGACGCTTGTCTTGTACGTATTATATGCACCGTTTTCACACCATATAGAGTAAAGACAAAAATACGTTTGTTGTATCCTCATATCCTTTATTTTAAACCGACTTCGAAAAGGAGGAGGTTATCAATTCGACTGTATGTTGTTTTTTTTTTTTTTGTATGTTTGTTACGCGATTACTCCGCCAATTTAGAATTGTCTTTGATGATTCTTTTTTTGGTTAGTAGGTCATAACTCATAGGTGGTCCCATATTTTTTTTTTTGATTTTATTTTTTTTTCTTAGTTAATCCGCCGTAACATTAATATTCTATGAAAATTTCAATTGGCTATCTATTATGGTTCAAACGATACAGCCCTTTAAAAGGTAGGACAGAAATACAGCGTAGGCCGTAATAAGATCCCGCCGACATCCTTTAGATACGGATAATCCTAGATGATTACCATACAGTCTAATTTCATGTCCAGTTTTTCAGTTTGGCAATACCTGAAGTTTTATATGATTTTACTATGGAAACTGACGTGGTTTCACACATTTTATTTATATTACACGGGAATTACTCACGTCACTCCGACTGTAGTTTCAACCGCATTAGGCGGTCTTTTTCAAGGTGTATCCGTGCGCATAAAATGTTTGCGTTTTTTGTAATATAAATTAAATGTTTTATATGAAGTTTTTTATATCTCGTAAAATTCCGCGTTTGACCACCAACTCGTTTATTGGTAAACGACGATGTGGTCGAAGATGAAGCACGCAGACTTAGAAGATACCAATCACTCTGACCTTGATAAGGCCCAGATTATATCTCTCAGGAAACAAGGATGAGAATGGCAAACGATTATTTTTATAATTCCGTACTTAATGTAATTTAAGTGTTTACGTGTATGTATACCATCGAGATACAATACATAAAGAGTCACAATCGTGCCAAAAAATATCCGTACCAAAACTCGGCGCACGCTACGAGTTCGTAGCGTGCGTGCGGTTTCGTAGCTGTTTTCACTGAGAGATTGTGACTCTATAAGAATTCTATCTCAATGATGTATACCCAAAGTAAGAATATCGTATATAGGTATACCCATACACAGGCGCTTGCAATCTGATGCATCGCTAGAGTGCATTTATTTTCATGTCTCGATGAATTACATATAGGTAGTTAGGTATTATAATTTGGCCAACCTTTTACACTGTCATTTAAAACGCCATTTTCAGCATTTATGAAGTATCCTGAAAGAAGTTTACTACTTACCTATAATCTACTATATAAAAATAAGTCGGGTTTTCCTTCCTGACGCTATAACTTCAGAACGCACGAACCGATTTCCACGGTTTTGCATTCGTTGGAAAGGTCTTGGGCTCCGTGAGATTTATAGCATATAGGTTTATAGTAGCGAGGCCGAAGGCCGAGCTCTACGCGTACGAAGTAGCGGGATTCAGCTAGTATACCTATATTATATTTGCCTAATAGGAATGTTTTTATTATATTATTTTCTTTACTTGTGCATAAACAATTACTAAACGTAGGTACGCACCTAATCTAGATTCCAAAACCCGTTTGATTTTCAGTTATTATACAAGTGTCGAGCTGTTTATATACCTACCTAAAAAAAAAAAATAAAAAAAAAAAAAAATATGTCTACAGATAGTCCCGCCATAAGGCGGGACTATCTGTAGACATATTTATCATAACAATGCTGTAAGTCAAGATAGCTTTACAACGAGTATTAATAATTTTATCAAACAATAAGGAAACCGTTTGTTACGTTACATATTACGGCAGTACAAAAATATCCCATAAGGTTTTCATATATGCACGTAGTTTTTATCATATTATAATCGTACTTAATAGGATTACGCCGAAATGATGTACTAAGCCGATATGAGGTATTTGAATTCAAAATTACGAACATGAACCACGAAAGAATAGGTAACAGCTATTCCATACATTTCGTTGACTGTGAACGTCATTTTTTATGACACGATTTTTCTTCTCGATTTTAGGTATTGTCCCATGGTATTGATATTAATATTAAAAATATTATTATACAAAAAAAAACTATTATTGATATTGATATTGATTATATTGATTGGTATTGATATTGGTATTGGTTTTGATTTTGGTATTGAAAAACATACCAAACTAACTTTACCATCTCATTTTAAGATATTTAAAACTATGTTGCTTTGCATTGAAAGTTCTGCGAAAATGTTTTAAAGTATTAGTACAGATAAAAATCACGACTTAGTTTAGAACAGCCTTTCCGTGCAACCCTGTACAAATGGTCACCTTGATCTTCACCGTCTTTGACCACTATATAATTGTACTAGAGAAGAAAAACGCGGTAGTCTCAGCTGAATCGCACACCAGGGCGCTGAAACACAGCTTTATTTACACAGCGCTTTATCCGTGATTACAGAACTAAAACTGTTAAAATTTTAATTGTTTTAAAAAATGACGGTAAATAAGTTTTTGGCGTCTGTGTTTCTCCTTTGTTTCGTGGACAGTGGGTCGTTTAAAAAATTGCGTAAGTACTTATAATTTAATGCCGAACCTAATGACTCGTTTTCCCTGATGTCCTAGTAGGATGAGTAGGTGGGTGAAATATTGGTGGGTCCAGGGGGATCATTACGAGTTATCTTTAGATACATAATTACTTAATATTTGCCAGTTACACTAAATTTTGGTTACAACACTTTTTTCAATTCATGATACTTGCGTTTGTCCATATGCAAATACGTGGATTAGGTTAGGGCGCGGCATCGACAAGTTTTTGTTTATATCGATAGAGCGCGCATGTCTAAGAGGAACCTGTCTCGATGTACATACAAGTAAAAAATAAAATAGGATCCACTTTTGGCTACCAACTCGCCTGATGGTAAGCGACGGTGTGACCGAGGATAGAGCACGTCGATCTAGAAGAAATCTGTGCGTACAAAAATGTGGAATCGTATCGCTTTGTCATAAGAGAGTAGTTAAACTTTATCATTAGTGGAACAGCTGAATTACTGACGTAATGTAAATGCCGTAATATAGGATTAGATTTACTTGAACCTACGTAGCTATGTTCAGAAACGTTTCAGAATGTTTTCTTATTGGGAATGATATGATGCTCTCAACCCAGGTTAAGTATAAATATCTATGTATAATTTTGACGTATGAACTTTTTCAAATGGAAGGCTATATAATGTTGTTAACAATTTGTTTTAGCAACTGAAATTTCAGCCCGTTTTGTGTACTTACGCATACAAATATTTTGATGGTTACCATAATTTTTAGTGAAGATAAGTCGTTGAAAATAGGTTTTTTTAAAATTTATTTATGGGGTTATTAAAAATCATAGAATTTTCTATTGCCAAATTAAATTATACTTATTTACTAAATTTAAAAAAGATTATAAGCGGTTTAAAAAAAATAAAATAAGTAATGTTAGTTGATTGAATCAGGCGTTACTTTGCTTTACACTAGAAATTCATATACACATTAAGTAATGTTAATAATCCATTGTATTTAATGCATGACAATACCGGATATCTGGGGCCGTCATAAGATTTAAAACCTTCATATTTATTTATCTCAATGAAGTTACATAACTCTTCCAAACTGCATAGCAGTATGTAGCCATAATGTTGGCGTGTTTCTGGCTCAACGCATAAGCATTTCCATTCAGCGTGATAATGCCACCAGCATGCTGGGTACGCTGCCAAGCAAAGATAACCACTTGATCGCGAGTGTCGTCATAATTCCCTTTTGCACGAGTAAGCCACGTTGGTCGCGGGTGGTATCGAATGGCGGCTTGTGATTGGAGCCTCAAAAGTCATTCATTCAATTCGCGCCTAGAATTGGCCCGCTCGAAAAAGATTATGGTGATTTTTTAAATAATTTTCATCTTGTGGGGTAAAGGGTGATCAGTCAAGTGGTGTTGGTCATATCGTCATTGTTGCCAACTGATAGTAGGCTTGATCATTTGGATTGCCTTTAGACCTTTGACGGCTTATAGGCAGTCTAACTGTCTTCGTATAGTGTTAGTGCTAGCTTGTATTTTGTTTAGTTAAAAAGGCACATTAAAAAAAATTACGAGAAGGTAGACATCATTTTAGACGTATCTTATTACAAAATTAAATAATATTGGTCACAAAGAACTATCATGGAAACGATGGGAATGGCCAGCGCCAAGAACCCGCAATAAAAGAAAGCATCCAAACCTTAATCTTAATTAATCTTATACCAAGTTTAACGGTTTTAAATCAATTTTATTCAGTTTAATTACAATATTTGAGCTGGAAAAAAATACATGTCATAGATACACCTGTGTTTGAGTTTATGATTTGGTTCAAAACACGATAGAATATACTTTCCTCGATCAAAAACTCTAGCTCTATCCCTTTCTCACAAAGCGTGTTAGTACAGCATTTGTATGGCACTCCTGAGCCGTGACGTCACGGCTCAGTATAGTGCGCTCTCTGTCTAGCATGAAATTTAAATGCTTATATTTGCTTATATCTTATTTATTATTGAACTAATTTTAATTTTGTTTTCGTTGATGGGCTCTATTTATGATCAGCTTTTTTATGGGGTAATACAAATATATTAGTCATCATGCCTAATAATGTCGTGCCGCGTTCAGTACCGCGCCAGTCGTCATCGAGGTCGGACCAATGTTAGTTTTTGTCGTTGCACTCCCCCCGCGGGCGTCCTGACTCTTGCGTGGCAAAATACATCGTCGCTATAACTTGGCGGGGGCTGAGGGAGCGTTTTGTTGCCTACGCGACTCGGATAATAGGCCGTTAACAATTCAAAACCAAAATTCTATATATATTAAATTAAAATCACCGTTGGATATTTATATATAATGATATTCACAACATTCAGAAGAGGTCCAAATTAGGAGGTAAAATATTCACTGAACACAACAAGCACCAAAAATAAAATTCATAACAAAACGACAAATTTGGCAGTTCACTAGATTGGCTTATCGCCTAAAACATTTTATCCAGGCCGTCTTTAGAAGGTTTAGTAATAGGTCAGGTTAGTGGTACATAACACCGAGTAGTGTTGTTGTAAATTATTTTTTCTGTTTTGTAATGTCGCGTTTAAAAGATAATTACAAGTTAACAATGACACTATTATCTTCACGATTAATCAATTAAGTTAGCATTGGGCAGAATCTGCGTCAAAATCATTCATATTAGCTAAGTTTAAATATTATTAGGTGGTAATGATTGTTTATTGTAGTAAGTAAACCGAGCAACGGACAGGGACAAGTGGAAAGCTCTAGAGGAGACCTATACCCAACAGGGGTTCTCATCATCGAACATGTAATTTTTTAAGATAACAAAGACGTGAAATAAATTCAAAACAAAATCAATCAAATAATTCATATTAATAATAATATAATGTAAAAGTTGACATAATGAAATATAAAATTTATTAACTCTATAATTGTAATGGATGAGAATTAAAAGGTTTTTTTTATTTTTTTTATTTTTTTTTTATTAATTAATGATTGTTACTAAAAGTATCCTATTATGTTGATCCATGATATAGGTAAATAATTACTATGCCAAGTTTCATCAAAATCCGTTCTCTATAAAAACGGGTCTCTGTGGTCCTCATAATAATTATAACAATCTGTTTTTTTAAACGTATTTTGTATTTGCTCTTATGTTAAAATGGTCATATATAGGTACAAGCGTAAAACTTGGCATGATTTTAAAACACATACACATTGTAAAGTAAAATAACACAATTTAATGGCCAAATGCGAGTCAGTGACAAATTTTTGTTCACCACCAAGTTAAGCAACGCTCGGTACCTGGATGGGTGACCGCCTGGGCGTGATGTTGTCTTCTTGTTTTTTGTGGTGGTACGGAACCTTCAGTGCACGAGCCCGACTTGCACTTGACTGGTTTATATTATCTTCATAAATGCAATGATGTCGTATATAAACTGAGGTAGATATGTTTTACCGAGATCTGCGCGGTAATACAAACATAAGTTAATTAACTTGAGTGAACTCAGTCCTTCCTGTGTCTGGCTACGACGCAAACATACGACGCGAGATTTCGGAGTATGAAAAATAATCAAAAATTCTATGTTGTGTGTTTAGAAAGTGAAATACTTATACAGGAACGGCTGTAAGGCTGTAAAGTTCTATGGGTCCTTTGTAGGGACTTAGTAAAATATCGCCATGTTTTTAGTGCTTTTTAATGAGTATAACGTCTCTATTGGAAACACCTCATTACATACCTATGTGTGGAAAATTTGCGAAAGAGATACTGGCAGGTAAATCTTCTATAAAACTCAGATTAATTTAGTAATAATAGTACTTTGTGGCTAAGTGCTTAGAAGTTTGCTTCCTTGACGCTAGTAGGTATACTGATATGATCTCGCTAGGTTGATTTATGCAATGGTCATTAATTCATGCCACTATTGATTCATAAAAACTTACAAAAACAAGTTTTTATGTTCATTGGTTTTTGCTAGAAAACTAATTTAATAGATTCGGTTTTTAGTGCAATGTAATAAACATGCAGATATAATATACCTACATGTCATGTAAAGTAATTAATACCCAAGGACGTTTTATACCCTTTAATACCTAGGTATATACTGTTCCTTTATTTTATTTTATTGGTGGCTAGTATATGTGGCTATATGATGTCGTCTATGATGGAGCACGCTTGCAGAAACCGATTCATTCGGGGACCACAACGCATTCACAGTCTAGCGGTTCGCACAATAAAAGTGGAATCAAAGCGTTTCGTCAGGTTTTCGGAATATCAATCATGGAATGATGTCGTGTTTTCGTGCTCGCCTTGGTAGTCTGATAGAAAATGGGCAGGACATGGGCAGTCCTGCCCATTTTTCAATCGGCATTTTTTATTATTATATTTTTTCACGTGGATGAGGTCGTGCGGATTCGATGCACAACGTAATCGATGAAAAAATTATAAACTAGCAATGGTTGTTTGTTTTAACCAAGTTTTAACATCAATTTTGCATACTTTAATTTTAGTATATTTTTGCCTTAGTTAATTTGATGCATTATATATTTTGTATCTATTTTTTTTGTAACTGTGACATTCCTCGTGTTGTAGTTATAAGGCCAATGAAATATTCTATTCTACTACAATAATAATATCATCATTATTAGATGACAAACAATGTCACACAATGGTGTTCGTAATTCCACCCGTCTCAAGGATTTTAACCAATTCGATTCTCCTTCTAGAATAGCTTATGTCATCTGCAGTACATTATTATTATGGTGTTGTGTGCCCAGGGCAATAATTTGTGGCTAGCCATGAGTAATCAGAGGTTTGCGAACCATTGTAACAGAACGAGTCGTGTGTGTATAGTACCGTAGACTATCTGAGGGTACGGTACTCCGAAATGTTTTTTTTTTTTTTCACAGACGGACATCTGACCCCAATCTAAGCAAAGCTTGTGATATGGCTGCCAGAGACTGATATACATACATATATAATTTTAAATACATACTTAAATAGACGTTAACAACCAGATATAAAACAAACACAAATGTTCATCACATAAATGTTTGTCCTAGGCGGGAATCGAACCCACGCCCCCAAGCTCAAAAGGCAGGTTCACTACCAACTTCAATTCAATTGTATCGGAATCACCGGCCGCCGCCGGCCGTATTGAATGAACAGACCGCCCGATATTGATAAGATTGTTTTACTTACCCTCTAATGTACGACGAAACAATTAATTTTATTTTAATTTTTATTCTCATGTAAGTGAAATGCATTTCTTTATGATAATAATAAATATCTTTAACCACAATTGTATGTATTTGGTTAATATAGACAGTAAACTATTCTCTGCCTGTCTGCAGTTCTCTTGGTCGCATTATCGATGATATAAAATCACAACATACTAAAGAAAAAAAAAACATATAATGTACCTATTTTAAGTTGAAAAAGTTAAATAGTAACAACCAACATTTTTGCTTTGTTGATTTTATTCCTTTTCTTTCTTCTTTCTTCAATAATGTGATAATGTGCAAGGGAGAGAGCTGCAGATGGGAAGAGCCTCATTAATCTTCCCCATTTTCCAGCGGGCTACATAAACGTGTGCAAGTGGGACCAGGATACGATCAACTCGTGCGCACGGCACTCGATAGAGTCGCTGCGCCCCACGCTCATCAAAGGCATCCCCGAGATCGACGTTCCCGGCATAGACCCTTTCTTCATTCCCGAAGTCAGTTTACGTTACTTATAGCCTTTGAAAATACATTCCGGGCTGGTGACTGGTGAGACAGTGGAAATGTTCGGGGATATCATTGTACTTATTCATCATTATGAACAACTTTTAGTATGGAACCAACCTGAGTTGTAGTTGAAGTTAATTTGATAATGTGTACACAGAAAGAAAAAAAGTCTCGAATCAAGAGTATATTTATTGGTCAAGAATAATATAGTTTCATATATGGGGAAAACAATATTTTCTTGAATAAAGCAATTTATTGTTTTAGTTGATAAGCTCAAATCAACATTTTAATGTCTCATATAAAGACAATATATTATCGACAGAAGAATTAAGCAATTTCTTCATGCAAGAGGGAACGGTTTCTTGTTCTTCAAGACTCACAGTTTTCTTGAACAAAGACAGTTAACGTTTTTGATGCATACCTATTTTATTTTTGGAGTAAGACAAAGTTATTTTTATAGAAAACATAATAATCTTCTAATAAAACAATCAACTTCTGCACTCAGAACGCAAAAGTCTTAAATTAACAAAATCTTTGCATTAGTAGAAGAGAATAGTATTTTTCAATTGAGACAATAAGTTTTATTTTAAATGGCCTTTTAATTTGAGTCAAAAATTTTTACGGCTTCTACTGAGAATACTGTTGTTTGAACTAATTATAATATTTCTTAATTTAAGAAACTTAAAATTTTATACTGAATCAAATTTCTCTCCTTTCAATACTTTGTACATTTTATTTGAATAATGTCATTTACTTTTCTTAAGTATTTTAAATCTTAAGCAGAGACTAATACTACTTCTGAACTGAGAATACAGATTTTCAAGGTGAGATTATCAATGTTCTTTACTTGAATAACCAGGGATTTCATACTAAAACTAAATTGATCTCTGTTCAAATAATTACCCTTTCTTGTCCTAAGATTTTTAATGTCCAGTCAAGGGTAAAAATATTTTTGAATTGAAAATGCATACTCTTGAGTAAAGTATTTCTTTATCTTAACCTAAAATAACTAAGAGTCTTCTGCAAAGACAAAAGTTCTTAATTCGAATAATGTCTTTTACTTGCCTAAAGAATGTTTGATTTTAAGTAAAGACTGTTGATGTTTTCAAATTAAGAATGTATCTTCTTAGGGAGAGTATGGTAATATTCTTAGTTTAAATAATCGGGGGTTTCAGATCAAAACCAGATTGATCTTAGGCGAACAATTTCTGTGCGTTATTTGAAGAATATATTTGCTTATATCAAGATGTTTTGTTGCTTCAAGTAAGTAATTTCTAGATTTGAATTAATAATTCTACTTCTCAGTTAAAACTAATAATTTTCTTAATTGGAAAGTAGAAAGTCTCAAAGCAAGACCAGAATGAAACACAGGGTTACGCAAAAAGGGTGTACTATCCCGAAAGGGACTCATAGTACTCATCATTATGGTCAACTTTTACTCCGGGGGCTGCCGTGTAATCGCGAAAAAAAAACAGCTGTTCCATACATTTCGTAGAGTTTCACTGACACTTTTATATGGAACAGCTGATATTTTTATCGCGATTTCGAGGTTGGCCACAAAGTAAAAGTTGTTCATAATGATGAGTACTACGAGCCCCTTTTCGGGTTAATACACCCTTTTCGCGTAATCTTGTGTTTCATTCTGGTCTTGCTTTGAGACTTTCTGTCATATATGCATATTGACAAAAGCTGAAATGCAGTGCTTATAGAGCAATACATTCTGGTATTGCTCTATAAGCACTTGACACATTTAAAAACCAATACATACAACATAGCAGAATTATCAATATAATCGATTTTAGCTCAAGTTAGTTACGACTTACGCCTTGGATCAATCTCATTTTAACCCTGACTTTAAATTAAATTAAGTTAGTCATTTATCAAAATATTTATTATTATAATACATTATTTTAAAGGTTTGAAACACGTCATACACACAATCTTAATTATTAACTTAGGTACATACAATATAATTAATCAAAAATAGAAGATCAAAAACATAGTAGACTTTTAAAAAAGATACAATTCTAAAGGGCGTGCTCGCCTGCTATAAGCTATCCATTTCGCACGTTTTGAACTATTTAAAGATTACATCTGATTTTAGCGAAGGTATCAGAAAAAAAATCTTAAAAAATTAATTTTCCCGATATCTTCTCCAAAATCTGAGATATCAGTGTGAAAATTGATTTATAACATTTGCAATTTTTTCTAAACAAAATTACTATTTACTGTTATTATACAAATATATTGATTATTTATCTTAACAAAACGTTTAAATTGTGCAAAAGAGAAAGCAAACAGGGCCTTAATGCTATAAAATGGGACTGCAGCCTTAACATATTAATATTGTGGGAGACAGGTACACCAAGAATATTTTTGAATTTATATATTTAATCAACACATGAATTAAATTTTTTTACTCATTGCCCACATTTTAATTGGCCTAAAAGCTATGAAACGGGACTGCAGCCTTAACATATTAATATTGTGGGAAACTGGTTCACTAAGAATATTTTCGTATTTACATATTTATCAACACACGAATTAAAAAAAAATTACTCTATTGCCCACTTTTTTGTTGACCTTAAAGCTATGAAACGAGACTGCAGCCTTAACATATTAATATTGTGGGAGACTGGTTCCCTAAGAATATTTTAGAATTTACACATTTAATCAACACACGAATAAAAAATATTACTCTATTGCCCACTTTTTAGTTGGCCTTAAAGCTATGAAACGGGACTGCAACCTTACCATATTAATATTGTGGGAGACTGGTCCACTAAGAATATTTTCGAATTTACATATTTCATTAAAACACGAAATAAAAAAATTACTCTTTTACTCTTTCGCCCACTTTTTAGTTGGCCTTAAAGCTATGAAACGGGACTGCAGCCTTAACATATATTAATATTGTGGGAGACTAAGAATATTTAGAATTTAAATATTTAATCAACAGACAAATTGACTTTACGAAAGTTATGGTAGTTAATAGATAAAATTTTGGTGAAAACCTGGAAAATAACAAATAAATGTTTTAAAAAATAAGGCCGGAATTTGTGAATTTCTGGAAATTAGTTTCCACTCTGGTTCTGTTGGTTGTGGTTCTGAAAACCCAGTCAGTGTGGTTTTCACACATTATTAATATCTGAACGGGTATTACTCACGATCCAGCCTAATATACCGTGAGTAACACCCGTTCAGATATTAATAAGGTCAGGTTTTTTTTTTGGCCATTTTTTTATTCTCCAAATGCTTCCCCGAACACACCCGTTCGGCTTATTAAACACTCTACATAACGCTCTATATAAATAAATAAACTTACTCGTACATAAATATCAACAATGAGATTCTCAATACACTCCAGTGTCGAAAATTTTGTTTTTCTGTCGAGTCTCCCTTATGGAGGGATGAGGTGACAGCAGTTTCATTTGATCTGGAACCTTCCGGTCTGAAAAATAAACGTGAAAAATTAAACAACGGTACTTACGATATGTGTATGGCTAGTGGCTGGCTACCATGCTGTGATGTAGTAGATAGGTATCGAAAAAAGTATGTAACTCACCATCATCGGTTTCCTGTGTTATGCCTTCGTATAAACTTTCCAACGAATCATATTTATTTGTATTATTAAATTTCAAACTGATAATTGAATTTATAAACGTTTGCCACTATGTATAAAAATTCAAAGAATTTTCCTTGTACTTTTCTTCGATATCCACCACATTAATCTGAAATCACATCACACTGATTAATATTATATATGCGATGCGTGTAAGTTTGTTATCCCAATAGCACGGATTGACACACAAGCTACATTTTTAGCTGCTTCACGCACTAAGATTTACTATTATTATTTATTTATCTTACTAAAATTTTGAAAATATATGAACTGTTTAAACAAAACCCAGAGATTCTTGAACAGATAATAATTGTCTTGTTTTTAGTTTTCATATTGAGAATAATACTATTTTTCACTTGCTTTAACACTAGATGAGTGAACTGCGGATCAAAACTAATAAAAATAAATATACCTACCTATAGACAATGCAATAATTATAGTTAGTTGGCTACCAGTATACATACAAATTTGACCCCATAAAAAATAAATTAAATACTAATTATTAGTAGGTGTAACTTACATGTGCAGTGAAATATTCATCAATTTTGGATTTAACCAGAAGTCTATGGCCAATTAAAGAGCATATCTCTTTGAGATAATCGTCACTTAGATGTGAATCGTCACTTGGTTGGTATTGCTGAATTTCATGTTCTGGAAAAATAAAAAAATAAAAATTAATCATCAATGTCATCATCTCAGCCGTAGGACGTCCAATGCTGGATATACGTCTCCTCCATTGACTTCCTAGAGTGGTTTGAAGCGGTTCACATTCAGCGCGTTCCTGCGATCTTTAATAGGTCGTCTGTCCACCTTGTCTTGTGGTGGGTCGTCCTACGCTGCGCTTGCCGCTTCCTCTATTCGAGAACTTAAGCGATACTGTATGTAATAAAACTTACCTTTAAATCTGTCTATAAGACTCCGGAACTCCCTATTTGCGCAATATAACTTCTATCGAAGTTTCATCGTCAGCCATTTGCATTAATATCACAACAAACAAATTTTTTGTAAAGAGAACTTACGATAGCTTTTTTGGTTCAATTCAATTCTTGGTGTACGGTGAATATGGATCACAACCGCTCTGCTTAATAAATGAGATTAATTGAAATTTATATTAAAATGTATTCGATACGATTCGCAACCCCACTTGACGCGACAAGACAAATCAGAGAATTGGCGAGTACAGGGTTGCCAGCCCCGAAACATTTTCCCTTATAAATGGTAAAAATTTTCTAAATTCATTCAAAACATTAAACAACTAAACTATAATCGAATCAATCGAAGCGATAAGAGAGCTCAAGTTGACAACTCTCGGGGTTTTTGTATAATATGCGCGAATGGGTGATCGATCGGTAGGCGAACTTCGGTGATAGCACGAGACTATTTAGGGCGGGCCTGACTCGTACTTGGCCCGGTTTTTTTTTTAGTTATACCACAGAGTGTGCACTATAATAGTACCAAGTAAACTTGTACTTAGCCTTGTACTTATTACCCATTTTGATGAAAAGTACAAAAATACCTTTAAAATATGGTTCTTTGTATAGGACCCTTAATTTTTGACTTTATGTTGTTTTTGTTTAATCCACCGTATTCTGTAAAAAAATCTGCCAGCTCTCTATTACCTACGGTTCAAGAGATGCAGCCGTCTAAAGGTCAGACAGACAGACAAACACCGGAGGCTTAGTAATAGGGTCCCGTTTTATCTTATGGGTACTAAACCTTAAATTACTAATCACAGCTCGTATATTACGGACATGTACAATACATGGGGATTTTACCCTGCAGTTCGAAACGCAGCAAGTACTCACTTCTTTAGTGCGCGAGGGTAGATAGACGTGCGGAACGCTATCTGTCTCTTTCAAATGAGCGGTCTCAATATCTGTATATACACTATTAGGCACACACTATAATCTACACTTCAACACACGTTTTATAAGGAGGTAAAGTTTGTGAGTTTGTGTGTAACGGGCAAACTCCGGAACTACTGGTCCGATTACTAAAAAATATTTCATGAATAGAAAGCTCCACTATCCCTGAGTGACATATTTCATATTTGGCTATGTTTTGTTCACAGTGCAGGTGACACCGTGGAAGAAATCTAGTGTACAATAAAGTAACATAAATGTTCAGTGAAACCAATCACCGAAATAAAAGCTGATACGTTGTGTTGTATATTATCAGTATGTGTCAATAAATTGCGGCCAATATTATATAACATGGATGAATTGTACGACCTGATATTTGTACCTAATGCAGGTACATTGATTGTGCTTACCTACTCATGATTAAAAAAACTCTTCCACGAATACAAAGATACACTCTTCTCGAGTGATATAGGTTATGTTTTATTGACAACGCAGGTGAAGCTAGAAGCTTATAATCTCAATATAATTATTCCACCCATAAGGGAAATAAAGAAAAGAAAAGCAGAGAAATATTTTATGTTAAACAATAGTCGGTTTTTGAGATTTTTAGCCTGGGTATTATTTTAAACTGTTCGGGCCTTACGGACAACAGCTAATTGCGGCACCTAATCCGCTCAGTTGGAAAATCACGCGACCGCAAACCGTATCTGGGTGCGATAAGGTTCACGTTCTAGTGATTTTCCAACTGAGCGGATTAGGTGCCACCATTAGCTGTTGTCCGTAAGGCCCCTGTTCTCACTTTGATTGCGAGGAAATAATTTCTTAATACACTTTCAGGTATTAATGCATATTCTCTTCTGAATACTCGCACTCTTCTTAAAATTAGGGAATTTATTTTAGATATGACAACACTCATTCGTCCCCCCATCGTTCCGTTGCCGGTTATAGTCAAATAATCTATTAATCAAGACATTCGATTTACATCTAAGAATCAATTATTCTTGGATGAAGAAACACGACTTTCAACTTCTACTAGTTATAGGTAAGTTAATACCTACAAATTAGAATTTTAAAAATATTTATTGAGTTCACAATTGAACGGCTTATAACGTGTAACAAGTACATTTCATGAGTTGGTCAATTATTACTCGTTATTATTATAATAAAGCCTACTTATCCGTGAATTCCGTGATAGAGAGCCCTATGAGAATTAAATGACTATGGAACCCAGATGGAGATATGGAAAAAAGATAGTCCTTATCAAACGGTGCTAAGTTTCAATTTTGCAATAAAATCTACAGCTGACTAATGATAAAACGATCTTTCAGATTATATAACTAATATCTAGTAGTCAACCATAAAATTACTACAGATGCCTTTAAATTCAAAACCCAATAGTAAACCACCAAAATTAAAGCGTATTTAGCGAATAAAATTGCTTTTCAAGTTTAGACACCACTCTCAAGTTTAATATTCAATGAAAAATCATAGCAACAGTGCAAATAGATGATCATAGATCATAGGTATCCTACGAAGCTGTTAGTTCGTAGGTTTGAGTAGTTAACTATCAGATATCAAAGATTCTGTTCAATGGTAAATTCTACCACTATTTACATAGAAATAAAGTCTGTAAAGGCTGAGCACTGGTGCAGGGCTGACAGTCGTTTTTTACCTACTCGAGTTATCGTCGAACAAACATAGGTATAGGTATAAAATACAAACTCCGATTTGTCCCGTTAGACTAAAAGACTTTCTTTTGAATCGGCTAAATATATTAAGCATAAAGGGATCCTTAGTAAATTCGCGGTGTAATATAAAAGTATCTAGGTAATTTTTAAAATTAACAGGAGAGCAATTTCATTTCTTTGAACTTTGTAGAGATAAAGGATAATATACTCGTATAATTGAATAATGAAAAAATATACAGAAATTAACCCATACTATTAGAGAATAAAATTAGGCATAAAATATATACACTTATCATAGAACATATTTATATATTTTCAGAAATTGGTTGAAATACGTTATTTCGGCTCTTACTTACCTATTCTTAACTTGTTTGCAAAAATTTATTTTATTGGAATAATATGCGTTATTTGGGCAGTTAATTGGTATAAATGGGTTGATAATTACCTATTATCAACTAATTAATTTTTTTTTTGTACCGGTACTCAAGTTACGTTCTTCTAGTTCAATGAAAAACATTTTTTTTCCATTACGTTATTATTGAATTAGTGAAAAATTGACTGTACGTCGTTTTGGCACAACGCGCAGGACCACGTTTAGTACCCATTTATGAAAAAAATATTATTTTCGAGTTTTTGGTAGTTACGTTCATCTGGTTCTTACACCGAGATTTGAGCAACCATGCACATACTTAAAAATGTTGGTTAAAAACATATCGCAATTTCTAGAGGTCTACTTTATTAATATGCTGAAAATTATTATGTTTGTCACTTTAATGCTATTAGATGCCTTATTCAGATAAAAAAAGCCGAACACTAATCATGCACTTTCTTGGTATTAAAACTTTTGACTAAGATACTTAGATAGGATTTAATTCATTGTTATACACCCAACTTCTTATTCCCACAAAATAGATAACTTGGTTAAAAATATACAGCTACCTTTTTTAAATTATTATCTTTCTTGAATTAATGCTACTTAATTAAATAAAAATTCTCAAACAAATAATTTGCATCTTAAGAATTCTTAGTTGAACAATCCAATACTTGTTCCCACAACACAGATAAATCTTGGCTAAAAACATAAGACGATCTTGCTTAAAATTATTTTGTTTCTTAGTTTGACGCTAGTAGTTCCGTAATCCAATAAAATTGTCTCAAACTAAACATGTATTTTCTTGGAATAAAATGTATGTCTATCTTATTTTGTATCATATAGGGATTCTTAGTTGAAATATCCAATACGTATTCCCTCAAAACAGACAAATCTTGGCTAAAAACATAAGACTATCTTGCTTAAAATAACTTTGTTTTTTAGTATGACGCAAGTAGTTACTTAATCCAATAAAAATTGTCTCAAACTAAACATGTATTTTCTTGGAATAAAATTTAAGTCTATCTTATTTTGTATCATATAGGGATTCTTAGTTGAAATATCCAATACGTATTCCCTCAAAACAGACAAATCTTGTCTAAAAACATAAGACTATCTTGCTTAAAATAACTTTGTTTTTTAGTATGACGCTAGTAGTTACTTAATCCAATAAAAAATGTCTAGAACTAAACATGTATTTTCTTAGAATAAAATGTATGCCTATCTTATTTTGTATCATATAGGGATTCTTAGTTTAAATATCCAATACTTATTCCCTCAAAACAGACAAATCTTGGCTAAAAACATAAGACTATCTTGCTTAAACTTATTTTGTTTCTTAGTATGACGCTAGTAGTTACTTAATCCAATAAAAATTGTCTCGAAGTAAACATGAATTTTCTTAGAACAAAACGTTTGTCTATCTTATTTTGTATCATATAGGGATTCTTAGTTGAAATATCCAATATGTATTCTCTCAAAACAAACAAATCTTGGCTAAAAACATAAGACTATCTTGCTTAAAATAACTTTGTTTTTTAGTATGACGCTAGTAGTTACTTAATCCAATAAAAAATGTCTAGAACTAAACATGTATTTTCTTAGAATAAAATGTATGTCTATCTTATTTTGTATCATATAGGGATTCTTAGTTTAAATATCCAATACTTATTCCCTCAAAACAGACAAATCTTGGCTAAAAACATAAGACTATCTTGCTTAAAATTATTTTGTTTCTTAGTATGACGCTAGTAGTTACTTAATCCAATAAAAAATGTCTCGAACTAAACATGTATTTTCTTAGAATAAAATGATTGTCGATCTTATTTTGTATCATAGGGTTTCTTAGTTGAAAAAATCCACTACTTATCCCCTCAAAACAGACGAATCTTGGTCTAAAACACTCAGTTACCTTGTCAAGAATTAAATCGATTCTTACTTTAATACCAAAATACTTACTTAACCCAAAAAAAAAATATCTTGAACCAAACAAGTGTTTTCTTAATAGAAAACGTAACTCTATCTTATTTTGAATCATTTTACAATATTGATTCAATACTTAAATTTACATCAAAATAAAATTATTTTTCTTCATACGAAAATTATTTTTCTTTAAATAAGACGTTCCGACTTTCTGATTTATGAGAATAATACATTATTTAAAGTAAGACAATATTTTTTTGAATCAAAAAGATATTCTTGAATTAACAAGTTATCTGTTTTAGTTTCAGTAAAGTGTCACAGGTTTTGAATCAAAGTTTTATAGTTCTTGATCCTATGCATTATTTTCTCACACTAAGATACAAAAAGATCTTAATTTAAAAAATAGATAAATTGTTTACCCAACTCCCAGATATTCTTGAAGGAATAATAATTGTTTTGTTTGTAGTAAATATAATGAGAATAATATTGTTTTTCGCGAAGAGTATCAGTTTTGTTGTTCTAAGACATTATTATTAATTAAAGCATTTATTTACTTGATATTAAACAATATTCCTGAGAATAAAAATATTCTTGGTCGGAAACAAATTTCGCGAGGATTTTTTTCCGTGTAATGTGATAATAATTTTTCATTGTTTAGTTTATTTTTCCTTAGGTCCTTAAATTTTTTTGCATGCCGAAAGGTCGATTATGGCGCTCTTTTACTGTAATTTTTCCATCTCCTGTGTACCCATATATACGCAATAAACGAAATATGAATATGAAAAATATGAAAACCCTGAATTCGTGAAAAAAGTCAGCTGTTCCACACAAAAAGTTCATAGACACTCGAAGAAATGTTTAATTTGTGTAAATGTTTTTATGTGTGAATTTTACTCTTCATTATGAACAACTTTTACTATTGGACCAACCCTGAAATCGTGTTTTTTTTTAAATTGTTCCATATCAATTTAAAAAAAACACGATTTCAGGGTTGGTCCAATAGTAAAAGTTGTTCATAATGAAGAGTAAAATTATCTCCCTGAATATTTCGTAACAACTTTTCCTATGGACCAACTATAAAACCGCGAAAAAATAAATTTTGTTCGTGTCCATTATATTTCGTTGAGTGTCAACGAACTTTTTGTATGGAATTACAGAATATTTTTTTCGCGAATTCAGGGTAGGTCCCTTAGCAGAAGTTGTTCATAATGATGAGTACAATGATATCCCCGAATATTTCCACTGTTTCACCAGTCACCCAGTAGGTATACAAATACATACCCTGTGACATACCAAGGATTCATATTAATTATAGGACATACCTACTTGTTTGTATTTTGTGCAAACGTCAAACTTGGTTTGATATATTAAATTCTATTATTTTTTTCGCCCTCTGGGCTTGCCACGTCTCACGTATTTTACAGACATATCGTAGTATGCCTCAGTAAATAGTGGCGACTTTACGGGGTTTACCCCAGTACATTAGTGAAATTTTGGTTTTAGATCAACCCTTCAAGCGGAGATTCGACCCCTTTGAGAGCAACCGGTAAAAATGTTAAAGTCACTGGAGCTGGTAATTTCACAATCAAGAGCTTAGAGTAAGTTGAATTTGTTTAAATTTATTTTCCTGGGCCAGGGGCCTTACGGACGACAGCTAATTGCGGCACCTAATCCGCTCAGTTGGAAAATCACGCGACCGCAAACCGTATCTGGGCGCGATAAGGTTCACGTTCGCGTGATTTTCCAACTGAGCGGATTAGGAGCCGCAATTAGCTGTTGTCCGTAAGGCCCCTGGGCCTTACGGGGGTTTTAGGCATTTCTATTTAGGTGATTGCAAAAAGTTGCGCGACCGCAAACCATATTTTGGCTCGTTAAGGTTCACGTTCTCGTGATTTTCCGCACTGTTTTGTTTCGAACCCGCGTTAAGAGGTAGCTGTGAGGTGTTGCTTAAACTAGCTACAGCTGCCATCTGTTAACTTTCTGTGGCACTATCATCGACAGGGGTCGATTGAGATAATTAATGTGGTGGTCGAATCGAATGTCAAACTGGTTTACCATATAAAAATAAGGTACGATACGAGTGTCGAGTATAGTCTGCCAAATACTCGGCAGATGTCACTTCTGAAGCAAGTGGGACTGCAATTATTGTGGTCGTGGCGCTTACCATTAAGCGAGAGACAGGCTTGTTTCGCACTGATAAAAAATATATGTGCGACCAATATCTCTGTGGAGTAGAGCACAATTTTTTTTCTGAAGAAAGCTATTAGCCTCCCGTGGTCATTAGACTTCTTGACATTTCCACCAACTCTTCTAAAATTTAATAGTTAAGTTTATTTTTGGTTGACAGGGCAAGAATTTTACCATAACTCACTTACGGTGTGGTCGAAGATAGTTTGTAAACCTACATTTATAGTTTGTAACTAGAATGGATTGTGAATTAGCTCTTAAAGAGATAGCCGGAACATACCGTTAGGTGCTTGGTGACATATTTTAAACTTGACGGTGGAAGCTAGCCAGCAGGGTACTAGGAAGTTCAAAGTACCCATCACCCCTGCAAAATACACAGCTAATTAAAGCTAAAAAGCTGATATAATGCTAATATAATTACTATTTCCAGTGTGGATTTGGACACATTTACAATCAAGGCCCGCGTACGGTTCCCCAAGTTACACTTCGACGGTCAGTACAAAGTCGACACGACGCTAATGGTGCTTGCTATCAACGGAGAAGGAACGCTTTCTGCTGACGCTGGTAAGAAACTTCTAATTTTACTTTATAATTCAAATAACAACTCTCTCAATAAAATATTTAGTATGTTAACAACAAAGACTAAATATAAATATGTCTGAAATATAAGTCTCAGGTTTACAAAGATCACGTACATTATGCTGCAATACTTCTTAAGGTTGTGCCGTTTTGTTTTTACAAGGCGCTGGCCACCGGTTGCTTTGTGTTGAAAATTTTTACCATAATATCTTACTACGTCCACAGAGAGAATATCCTCTGTCAAAAATGTATGAGGTTTTGGCGCCAACGTAAATAAAACGTGTCGATTCCTTAGAATAACTACTCAGAGAAGGTAGGTTTCCCAACAACGCCTTCTCAAAACGTAAGCTACAAATTCGCTTTGTAGCTTACGTTTCGATTGGTATTTTAAACGATTTAAGCAAGAAAATTAATGGATTACCTGTGGAATGTCACAACATAACTCTTATGCTGCTTTTCTGATTTGTTGTGGTACGATTTCACCGCGCAAATTGTCATAGTAAAATTTTTATATATTTTTTTGGACCCATATATGACACTATTTGAATGGTTTAAATTTTGCGAATGTACTTGGTTTCTTTGTGTAGTTATTCTAAGGTCGCTTCATTGTATATTTTTTCTAAACTTGTGCATTTTCGAGTGTTAATGTGTAATAATGGTGGATTATTGATTGAATCAGGCGTGAATCACTATGCGGAAAAAAAAAATATATTAATCAAATAACCCGCCCCTAACTGTACTCGGTGCGATGGTGTCCATGATATAAATTATAAAAAAATATATTTGAAACTTTCATCAACTAATATACAATGACAAAAAAAATTTGATTGAAATGTAAACGAAATAAACAATTGTACCCGTTTCCTCAGTGCACCTTGTCGACACGTGTTTTGCCTCTTCACGAGGCATCCTCAGGACGTCAACATGTCCGGGTCAACACATCCTGAGGTTGACGTCTAAATTGAAAAATTATTTATTCCAAAATCCTTATTGTACTCGAAGCGACGTAGAAACGGAATTACAATAGAGATTCGTCATATTATTATTATTATACAAATGATGGTGGAATCATCATCATCATCATCATCATTTCAGCCATAGGACGTCCACTGCTGGACATAGGCCTCCCCCATCGATCTCCAAAAGGGCCGGTTGGAAGCGGCCTGCATCCAGCGTTTCCCTGCGGTCTCTTTTAAGTCGTCTGTCCATCTTGTGGCCACCTACAAGTAAGCGTGGACGTCCACACGTCCTACGCTGCGCTTACCGGTCCGTGGTCTCCATTCCAGAACCTTTCGGTCCCATCTGCCATCTGTTCTGCGTGATATGTGCTCTGCCCACTGCCACTTCAAATTACTAATCCGGTGGGCTGTCGGTGACTTTCGTTCGTCTACGGATCTCTTCATTTCGGATTCGATCTCGTAGAGAAACCCCGAGCATAGCCCTCTCCATAGCTCGTTGTGCGACTTTGAGTTTGCTTATGAGGCCCATAGTGAGAGACCACGTTTCAGTGCCGTATGTCATCTCACTGGTAACACACACTGGTCGAAGACTTTCGTCTTAAGGCACTGAGGTATTGTGGATGAGAAGACGTTGCGAAGTTTACCGAACGCTGCCCAGCCGAATTGGATTCGCTTTACTATTTAATAATTAATGGTGGATATTATTTATTAATTGTTCATGAACGTGCTCAAATGTGGGCAAGTAATAATACCGTGTGGTTGTCGTAACGGAGGAATGTCTCCATATTTTTTTTAACTAAAAATCATATGGCTAATGTTTTAGGCCACCCAAAGCCTTATGGTCTCTGAAATTTAAACTAAATTTAACGATTGTATTTGCAGTTAAATGCGATGCAGATATAGTTCTCCACGGGACCATCGCTGAAAAGGATGGCGCTGAGTACATCCACTTCAGTAAGTTGGACATGAATATAAACATCAAGGACTACAGGATCCGGCTGGAAGGTCTCTTCAAAGGAGATAAGGCCCTCGGTGAGTGACGCCATTCATGCTACGCATAAAGGATTATTTCTATATATGGGTAGTAGTCTATGGGTAGTCAACCATTTTTGCGGTGTTATTATTAGCTTGTATTTTGTTTAGTTATATGATTATTAACGGGATGTTTACCATGATAAGGTTGTCTTCCTGTAAACACGGTGTATGTAATTGCGCTGAAATATCGGGGGCTCCATCCACAACCTTATCTCGGTAAATATCTCATTAATAATCATATAACTGTAGCAAACTTGCAAACCTTCAAATCGATTTGGGAACTAGAAGTGAAAATTGATCTCCAAGTTTTGCTTACATTGTCAGATAGAGTTTGGTAGTCTGATAGTTAAGAAGTAAAGCTAAAAATGAAAGCGTGTAAAACACGTTTCCTAATATTTAGGTATGGATGATTCTACCATAGTAGCAAAGATAATTATAGTTAGATTGGTATGCATGGGATGGTGTGACTATAACGTAGTACCAAACTAAACAACACAACTAAACAAAACTAAACAACACTTGTGGTGTGAGTGCTATCACAAAATAAATGACTAATTTGGATAATGTTCATGCGTTTCAGGAGAAGCAGCCAACGAAGTCATCAACCAGAACAGGGGAGAGTTCCTTCGATCCGCCAAACCATACGTGGAGAGGACGGTCGCAAAGCTCCTGCTGGACCTCTCCAACAAGGTCGTTAAGGACCTCACTGTGGAACAGCTGCTGCCTAAATCTTAAGACTTAATGCCTCTTGCATACAATGCCTGAATGTCACATTGTCATTACGCAAATTACTATGTCTAAGTGTGTGAGTATGTATGAAATGACGACAGAATGGTTTGAATAAAATTTGGCGTGAAGAAAGCTTACTTATAACAGTTATAAATATATCCTGATTAACACAGGCTACTTTTATGTAAGGAAGCTATATAGCAGAACCACGGGGCGATGTTAGTGTGTAATAAACTCTCTGCAGGTTCTCAATTCAATCCATATATTTTTTTATATAGATTACTCCGATATTTGTAAACAGATATACGTGGTTTTTTATTATGACATGTAGAGGAAGCTCTCGAGATGAGATGGTCCCACAAAAATTTCATTACTTTGGCAAAAAAATAAACAATTTCACATGAATGGTACATCAATAAATATTGTCGGCGCTAGCCACCAAACTAGGTTAGCCTGTATCTTAATCTATAGTTCACTCCAAGTTGACTTAGGTCAGATTTTTGTACATTTTTGTTAAGAGCAGATTCAATAAAATAAATATTCTAAATTAAATAAAGATTACAATTTTTAATTTGCCGAAAAAAATTGTTGAAGTGCGTGTTGATTTGGCTATAGTCGGTTTTTGGTATTGATAATAAAATTATGAGATTGTATAATTATTAGAGATCAATATTAAAATTATATCGATAAAGACCGAAAGAAATTGAATTAAAAGAATTGGATTTTTTCTTTCTAAAAAAATTTATATCTCTAAGCGGCGATCATATTCGAGGATATCATTGTACTCATAATTATAAATAACTTTTACTACATTAACAACTATAAAATGACGGAAAAAGGCAGCTGTCAGTGAATTTTTTCTATCAAACAGGCGATTTCATTGTTGGTCAGGTTGGTCCCACAGTAAAAGTTGTTCATTATGTTGAGTACAATGATATCTTCGAATATGTCCGCCGTTTAAAAATACACCCCATATACCTAATGGGCATGTGTCCTAATGTTTTATTAACAGGCATAGCGAAGGTTATAGTTACATTATACATAAACTACTAAATACATTATACATACTGAAAAAATAAATTAAATTAGCATCTGAGATAAGAGTGTTTAAAATTTTCGGTGGGGATAGAGAGCGGATGCTCTGTCCTTTTCTCGCAAAGCGTGTGTTAGTATCACGTATAGCATTTTGTATAGCGCGCGCACGGCTTGACGTCATCATGTGCTATAGTGCGCTCTCTGTTTAGCATGAAATTAAAATACTTATAACTTAGGTATTTATTTTAGTACAAATTTTTGTTTAGTTTTCGTTGATGCGCTCTATTTATGATCAGCTTTTTTATGAGATATTTAATAAAAATTAGGACAATCCTATTAGGAATAAATAATATGAGCTTTGTACTCAGGCAATTAGACTCAGCATCTGTGATTTTTTACATAATTATATTATTATCAATACTCACGTTTATCGTTGTAAAAAAAAACGATAGATTATATTGTATATGTTTTATATTATATTAAACACATTTATAAATAAACATTTTATATTACTTACACAGTTTTTTTGTTATCTGGTGTTATTGTTTGTTCAATAAAATTACGTAACTGTTTATTTATCAATAAAGTACAGATTTTGTGATTGTTAGATTATGAACTTGCGTTAGATAAAGAGTTATGATATAATAATAACATTAGTTTATCAGTAGCAGGCTCATGCAAAGTTGCTTATGCATTTAATTTCCATTATGTTATTGCTTTTATCATTAACGGAAAGGGATTAGAAATACTGGTGACGTTAGTATTGGTAAAGCAGAGATTACTAAAGTTACGATTCATTCATATATTTTAGTCATGTAACATTGTATGTGGTTTTCGTATTTTCAAACCTACTTTAAATCCATAATAAGCAATTGTTGTATGTTATAATATAGTTGTAAAATATATTTTTTAAAGCATCAATAAATAATTTTGGACGTATAATATTTTATATAAATTTCTGTACTGTATTGTAAAGAAAGATTCAGATTCAGATTATATTTATTGTTCAACTGTGTTACATGTCAGGTCTTAATTAATGCTTATAAGTATCAACAGTCAAGTTCATTGCGAACATACAATAATAAGAAGGGGGAATAATAGAAAGGGAAGTTCTTGAGTCAATCTTTATCTTAAATAATCTCCTTCTGCAACTAAAGGTATTTCTGATATAACTCCTCCGATTATTTTCCAAGCAGATCCGCTGTCTGCGACCTTAAACACTTCAACAGCTGCTCTCCCAACTTCTTCAACTGGCTGCCATGGTTGTTTGGCGACAAACTGAGTAAATTCAGTAACCTGCTCACCCCAACACAACTGTTTATCAGTCAAAGCAGTAGTTGTGAATCCAGGGCATATTATCATTACTCTGACACCAAATTTTCCAAAGTTATCCGCGTGGCCTAAGGATCTCGTAAACCCCATAACAGAGAACTTAGACGCCTTATAGAAAACTAAGTAAGGATCTACAGCGTACCCGTAAATTGATCCAATGTTGAAAATAGTGCCACCGTGTCCTCCTTTATCTTTCCTCATGTGTTCCCAGAATTTCATGGACCATTCTATCACTGCCATAGAATTGAGTTCCATGACTTTTCTCGCAGATGACTCTTCAACTATTCCGGCATTATTCACCAACACATCTACTTGCTTGTACTTATCAAAAATTTTCTTCGATACCTCTTCTAAATCTTTGGTCACGTCACATTTGATGAAGACTACTTTTCCATCTCCATGTTTTGTATTTAAATTTGAAGCTGCTTCTTCTCCTTTCGTTTCGTGTATGTCCAGTAATAATATGGTTTTCGCTCCTTCTGTCAGATACTTGTCGACTATTACGTATCCTATTCCTTCAGCTCCACCGGTAACAACTACCACTTTGTTTCCTAGACATTTATCCATGATATTTGCTTCCGAAAAACAAGCAACGAATGAATTCCTTCAAATTTATTATCGATTTGATAACAGTTTTGATAACGATTAGCGTTTCTAATAATCTATAATCGACTGGTCATATTTATTTAGTTACTTCAATTAATATACAAGTTGTCTAATAAAAACTGCATATGAAAACGACTGTGCGCAGACTTCAAAAAAATAGGAATTTTGCTTAGAGGTAATCAGGGTGACGTCGTCGACGTAAATAAATGTGACCCTTGGTATTCATCCAAACTGGCTGCGTGTTAGATACACTGAAAAGATTGAAACAACTAGCATAAGCTAAACTCTTGTATTATTGGCGTTCGTCATCCCCGTAATGCAACTTACAAGGATGACCAAAATAACTTATGACACTCCGGATATGGATGAAATGTTTTACGACACCTCGCATTTCAAAACCGGTCAAGTAATGATAGAAATAAATATCATCATCATCATCATCCAGAAGAATTCCACTGCTGAACATAGGGTTCCTCCTTAGAACTCCACACCACGAACCGGAAGACGCAGTGTAGGTAGCACTAGACGGACCGAAAACATAGTGAGAGCCGTGGGCATCCATGCAGTGGATGGCAAGCTGTCGTTCAGTCTAGAAATATATACAGGGTTACTGGTAATTAGTTAGCATACTTTTAAGGCTTCAATATGTCAGAATAAATAATTTGTATTCAACGACTTATAAAAATCCGCGAAATCAAAAAATCTGCTTTTTCATTTTTCATAATATGTCGGGAGTGAATGTTTGTATGGAAAGGCTGATTTTTTTTCGCGTATTTCGATATTTCATAGCACAAAAGTTGTTTGTTTTGATGTAGGTACTAAGGCCGCCCTTAAGAGGGTGTTAACTGGTTATCACTAGCCTTAACTGGTTATCACTAGCCTTGTATGTACCTTCCTTCGGTGGCAGTCAGGTAATACTAAACAATTACTATTAAAATAATTATTGAATCCATAAATTTTGCTAGTGCATGGATTAGGTTGCATTCACGTGTTGCATCGTTATACAATTCTACATGATTAAGTAAAAATTAAAAGTGAATTCCCTAAAATGACATGAACACTAGCTTAATGAACTTGCCAATAGATTTAGGCATTTGTCGGCGCACGACGGAACGATGAAGCAAGAGTGGTGGTCAAGGCAATCCACCACTTGGCATGTACACTATTGCCAAGATATCAGAGATGGGATCCTTGCGAAACTTCATTATTAGGCGCTTAGCCTCTTATCAGTTCTGCAATCACTGTTCATTTCGAATTAGATAGTTGCATAGTGACTTTACAGGTTTAAGGATATTTTTAGCAAGTGACAATAAATCTGGTATATAAGGTTACAAGCTCAGATCAGACAAACCAGGGAGATATGCCTTTGTACAATAATTATCGTTCGTGTTCAAATGTTCGTGATTCACTAACTTTTTTCACTATACCGTTAAAACCATAGATCTATTGCATAGCAATTTTTTTCTAGGTCTGTGGTTAAACTCCTGTACGGCTTGTACATCGTGACGGTCTGCCTCGACTTTCCACTCGACGTTGGGCCTTAGTGCAGTAGGTATGCAGTAGACACCTATATAGGAATAGACTTTATTTCTATTGTTGCTACGTTTTTATTCTATTGTTACGTTTCTATTGATACGACCTTTGGATTCGTGGGTGGTTGGATTTGGTGATCTGACCTCATTCAAGGGAAGACAACAGCGCACTGCGCAACAGCGGAAGACAACAGACAATTTGCAAGTTGAAGTGGCAATGGGCAGGCCACATCACTCGAAGAACCGATAACCGATGGAGAAGAAAGGTTCTTGAGTGGAGACCACGACCCGGAAGACGCAGGCTTCCCACTAGATGGACCGACGACATTGTGAGAGTCGCTGGCATCCAGTGGATACAAAAGGCAGGCTGTCGTTCACTGTGTAGGTTAAAGGGGGAGGCCTGTGTTCAGCAGTGGACGTCTTCTGGCTGATGATGATGATATCTAATTCCATGAATGGCTCCACCATTGTTTTATACGCCAATCGAAATGAAGTAATGAGCTAAAGGATGCGAGTTTGGAGGATGCTCGTCAAGTACAAGTATGCTTGGGTATTGATGATGTGCAACCGATGATTGTTATTATAATTATACAGTTTCTAGTTGTTAATCAATTGATCGATTGGAGCCACGTAGAAAAAAAACTTATGGATGGGCAAGGACGTTTTTTTGGGTCCTGAAATATTAGAAAGGGCAAGATAGCTTATGGTGACAGGGAAAATGATCCATTTTGCCGATTCTCATGTTTGAAAATTGTCAACAAAGGAAGTAGTCAACATAGACCGTGAATTCGTCAAGATTTTTTAAATGCCTTTATAAAATTATAATAGCATTAGTTCCGAGATTAAATCTTATATAGTTATTGCGATTCTTTTTATAGTGCGAGCGTGAATGACTGCTAATTTGTAATACGCTCAGGTAATAAGCTTGCGTTTGACTGCCATCTTGACTGACCTTGACTGATATTAAGCGATACCTCAAATTTCACATAATATCCCTTGAATCACTTAGTTAGCAATCATTTATTTACCCGACTGACCCGAGTTTTAGTTAGGACATTTTTTTGGCCCGATTGTGACTCTATATGTATTCTATCTCGATGATTGGTACCCATTAAAATATTACCATTTTACTTTATTTTGCTGTTTATTTATTTACAAAATTACAACGAATTTTGTGGCTTTTATAAACAGTATTGGATTTATCACTTTTTTTCTCTGGATACAGATTTCTTCAGTCGGGAATATAAATAGCAAGTAATTATATGACGCCAAACAAGTCATAATCACAGTCAGTCCAGCGGAGTAAGTCACGGCCAAGTCCAAGTCATGCCCTAGTAAAGTGGTGGAGACTTTACTATAGGCTTTCACGAAAATACATGTTTCATTCCATTATAACATCACTTTCTCGAGTACGTTTAAGAACACTCCACCATTATTACACAAACAACACAAGTTTAGGAAAATAATAAAACGAGGCGACATGTTTTTTCAAGTAGCGCCAAAACTCACCACTAATATAGCCAACAAAAGTCTGTAGCATTTGTTTAAAAAAATAAAAAATAAAAAATTACTTCTTTAGCATTTGTTGTTGTGTTTTTTGTTTTTTGACCCACGACGCAACGGAGAAGCTATGAGTGCATTTAGGATAAAATGTCGTTTGTTTGAATGTCTGTTATAATTTTTATCTAAAATCAACTTGCATTTTTAACCAATTTTAACGTGATATTTTAATTATTTGAAAATAGGATTCTTTTTTTTAGTTTTTAGTATACTGTTTGATCAAACACTGTTTTATGGTTAAAAATTTATAAGTTATTTTCCTAATTGATCGTGGGTTCTTTAAAATCCTAATTAAAATATTTCTAGAATATAATTTTAAAATAAAAAATTATTATTCTTATACATAAAAAAAAATATACAAATACAAATTAATTTATTGGGCAATATAATTAAAGTTATTCATAATCAAAGTTATTCTTGAACAACAACTGCAATAAAAAATACAACTTTTTATATGCCGATCGTCATGATCAGAAAAAAATTACAAAAAAATAATTCTTTCTCGAAGAAGAAGAGAATTATAGTAATTTCTAGGACGGGTCACAGAAATTATTAATTCTTCTCTGGCGAACATGATTTTTCAAGAAGCAAGACTATCAAATTCGCTTTGATAGAGTTATTTTAGTTTGATGATTTTCCAAGGAGAGTTGCAATCAATATGATTAAAACTAGCAGAGTTCTAAAAGTAGAGATACTGTCTTTATAATTCTTTTAGTCCAAATTTTCTCACCTTTTAGGTTGTACGTTCCAGCAGCTTTAAATTTGACCGCCATTCGACACATTTACAATACAATACAATAAAATACAATTCAATATATCTTTATTACACACCGAAAATACAAATGAACCTAGAAAATACAAATGAAACTGGTCGTACTTACTATTAAAACAAACTTAATGAACATTTAGTTGTATCTCAAATGTATTTTAACCGCATGTTATATTTTGTTCAAAATTTGTTTTATTATTACCTCAAAACTTCTTAATCCCACCCATGCAGAAACTGAGTAGGTAGTCTTTTATTAATAAACGAATAGTAGGCGTACAATAGTTTCTTCCGTATTTTTGTCTTTCTTTCGGAACTTTATTAAGAAAGAAGAAAAACAGATTAACTATTCAAAGGTACCACGTTTATATATCACGGAGCTTACATATCTTCGACGCAAGCACGCGTTCCACGCGATAACTACTCTGATTTTGTCCTAATCTGGACTTTAATCTCAAAAGTAATAAAGTTTTCGTACAAACTAACACAAAAATACAGGCGTGCACCAATTCAGTGCGTAATGCGTATGCAAAATTTCAATCCGTAAAATACGTATCGACATTAATATACATTTTGAATTTCGAAATTTCTATGGAATTAGATGCGTATTTTATGTATCGAATACTCGTACTTTTCCCACAATACTAGAAAAACACGCAAAGTGCGTGAAAAATAAAAAAAACTATATCATACGAGCGATTGAAACAACAGCGAGAATAAAATAAACTCACGACACAGCTTATCCTAGTGTGGAGGACAGTGTTCCACTAAGGTACACAATTGTTTGTTTATTATTCTCACCTCTCTTCGTACAACATTTTGTACACATATAACTACCTACTTAAGATTTTTATGTACCTATAGCCCTTTAATGAATACCAATAAACGTTTTTGAATTTTGAAACTCATTAAAGACACCACGCGCAAGATCCAAGTGGCACAAAGGGCTGGGGAACGGGCCATATGTTAGGCATCTCTCTTCTGGACCGCGCACATAACGTGGAAATTCGATGAAGAACGAAGGTCGAAGACGTGGTTAAACGGATCACTAAACTCAAGTGGAGATGGGCGGAACACTTGGTCAGAAGGGAAGATGGACGGTGAACAAAAGCAATCACAGAAAACGACCACAGGCCAGAACTCCAGCCTGCTGGTCAGACGACATCACTAAGGCAGCAGGAAAGCAGTGGACAAAGACTAGCACAAGACCGGAAAAGACGGCGCGCTGAAGAAGAGTCCTATACCCATAATATGGTTGATGATGATGATGATTATGAAATAGAACGCACCAGCTGTGCCTGTAATGTGAAATTGAGTGGGTCCTATACGGGCACCCCTGTCATGACATGTGAGCGAAGACCTAATGGAAATAATCCCTGATTGATTGATTGCCAACGGACGGGCACGTTGCAACACGCTGTAATAAGCCAGCATCCTGGATAAAGGAACCTCTTCGAATTTCCCCGTTTCGTGGTGAAATCGACGGAACTCGCTTGTTTGCCACCTCTTTGCTTATAATTTAACTTTGAGAACGTTGACCTCAAGTAATACGGGAAAGGTGGTGCTCGTTTTTGTTAGAAGAAAATTGTATAGTTACTAAAGCTCATGGCACATTTTCGTAGGATAACCTATAGTAACATTTTTATGAGTTATAAATGAGACTAATCAAAATCAGATGGTATTGTAGTATTAATGATTTTACATAACTACAGGTTCCATTCCATTTTAAATCCAACAACGGTATTTTTGGTACATCATATTTTGCAAACTGTACATCTAGACATAACATTATGTACCAAAACACTGTATTCAACTATCGGTTGTTCACTAAAGTTATATAATTATTTACGGGATATTTACCGTGTCGTCCCGGGAACATGGTGCATGTAGCTGCGCCGAAATATCGGGAGCTCTTTCCACAACCTTACCACGGTAAATATCCCGTAAATAATCATATAATTAAATCTAATTTTAATTTTTTACCTTTTTATACCCACATAACATGTCGTAGTGTTGTATTTATTATGAAGTTACCTATCTACTTAGTGACCATCACTAAACCTAAAGGAAGCTATCGACGCATCGACCCTTCGAACTACCCTTCATCGCACATTAGTAGTTCTAACTTAATTTTATTTTAGTCGAAGGCCTCGGTTTCGTACTCTCCATCGACATCTTATTTATCAAAATCGGTGTAGGCAGCTGTAGGTGAGAACTTACAAACATACCTCTTTTTAGGGTTCCGTAATTTGTTACGGAAAAATGGGGCAATTTAGGTTTTTTTATTCGGTTGAACCGTTTTTTTTTAAGTGACTTGATCGAGAGTGTTCAGTTCAGATTATCAGCTATTTTATAGGTTTAAATAAAACTGTGTATTACCTGTGTTTTACCTAGGTCGGACCTATATAATTATAACCATGTTCGAACAGGTAAAGGATGTCGAACGTTGTTTTCGCAAATACGATATGGGGTCAAGTCATACCTATAACAGGGGCTACGTCAAGATACTAAAATATATTAAACATTTATAAAGTAGTTTGCCTCGAACTATGACCTCGCGAACCCTATAAGCCTATATCTTCACAAACTGTCCACGAAATTCGCTTATATTTGAAGTATAATAATTGGATTACCGTTACGCAAGTTATCGTCGAACAAATATACAAGGTTACGCGGAAAGTGTGTACTAAACCGAAAGGGGTCCATAGTACTCATCATTATGAACAACTTTTACTATGGGACCGACCCTGAAATATCATTTTTTACATAATACTAGTAGGCCACCCCGGCTTCGCACGGGTATAGATATATAGCCTATGTCAACCGCGGATAGTGTACTTAGCTGTCCAACAGTGAAAGAATTGTTCAAATCGGTTCAGTAGTTTCGGAGCCTATTCAATGCAAACAAACAAACAAACAATCAAATCTTTCCTCTTTATAATATTAGTATAGAAGTATAGATATAATACGAATTACCGTTTTCTATGGAACAGCGGATATTTTTTTCGCGATTTCAGAGTAGCTTCCGCAGTAAAAGTTGTTCATAATGATAGGTACTATGGAACCCTTTCGGCTTAGTACACCCTTTCCGCGCAACCCAGTATATACTTACATACAAACCCTTATTCCTCATCCAGAGACCTTAGCTTCGCTCGATTAATAATTTTCAAAATGCGCTAAAAATCCGAAATATTATTGATTAACTTATTTAAAGAACTGGGCTAAAGTAGTGAGAGACTTTTTATAAAAAAAAACATTAACAAAATAGCATTCTTAATTACAGAAGGTCAAATGTTCCTTTTCATTGGTAACTGTAGAAACCTCAGATCAGACAAACAAGGGAGATGCCTTAGTAAAATTATCATTCGTTTTATATATATATGTTATACGTGTTATATGTTATTATATCTCAGTGTTTCACCCACTTTTTTCACTATTGCAAAAACTATGAGTACACTTTTTTTTTATGCACACTAAAAATGATGAAGCGACACAAATAAACGCAAAATAATTAACAAATAAAAAAACTGACTTCAAAATTAGTAAATACGCAATTTCGTTTACTTAGATTTCATATTTTTTCAGTTATTTTAATTTAAATAACAAAATTCTGAACCGATTTTGAAAAAAATATGGGATTAATCTATATTCATCCAAACTATATCCATTCAAATAAAAATAAAAAAAAATCTAATCGGTTTATAAATGACAAAATTCAAAAGTAACAAACATTAGAAAAAAATTACCAAATTGAGAACCCCGTCCTTTTTTAAGTCAGTTAAAAGGGTACCAATATTGTTTGCAGGGTGAGTTCGACTAAAGGCTGATTTAGGCACGATGCGTTCGCACGCGCCACGCCAACTCACCATATCTCCCTTGTTTGTCTGATCTGAGTTAAAACCATGCATCTGAGAGAATATTGTTAAATTTTGATTAAATGATTTAAAGAATATGAACAGGGCTTGACTTTGTCTCCAAACTTTGTCAAGATGTTTTCAATATGGTTTCCTCGATTACAGAGAGTAAATTTTTCTATTTCTATTAATTATATTAATTATTCTATTCATTTATTTTCGATGGTATATCCATTTAAAGCATGCGCGGAAAACAAATTTTATAAGTAACCTAGCTGACCCGACGCAGACGTCCTGTCTTAGATCTGTCAAACGGGCGAGTATCTGAAATTTTCTTAATTTTTCTTTCCGTATGAACCTTCTACCAACGAAGTTCCCTTTAAACAAAGTCCTTGGCTTCTACAGAGTAAAAGAAAACATTAAAAAAAAGATGAATGTAATCCGTAAAGTTGTTATCAAGTTACGGTGTGGCCATGGTAAATAGGGATTAATTTATATGTATATATATATACCTATAGGTTGCCGTTTATCAATAACTAACTTATTCTAACCATTACTAGTTAACCATTAAAATATTAAACAACTGATGCACGATATACCCAAGCTATTTTTAATTACCTATAATCTCGTCGATGGGGAAGAAAGGTTCTGGAGTGGAGACCACGAACCGGAAGACGCAGCGTAGGGAGGCCTCCCACTAGATGGACCGACGACATTGTGAGAGTCGGGGGTATCCAGTGGATGCAAAAGGCGGGCTGTCGTTCAGTGTGGAGGTTAAAGGGGGAGGCCTATGTTCAGCAGTGGACGTCTTCCGGCTGATGATGATAATAATCTCGTGGAGAGTAATTTTCTAGCAATTTAGAATGATCAGCTTGATCGCAGAAGTTGGCCGCAGAATACGAAATAACGGTGGCGACTCCCGCTCTGGCTCGTTCCTGGTGCAAAGATTGGCCATTGCCATTCAGCGTGGGAATGCTGCCAGTTATGGGCACTTTTGCACCGCGAACGATCCGTGGCGGGCTGTTTGATTAGACTAGATTTATTTAGTTTGCTTTTTTGGTAGTTTGTGATGTATTAATAAATAAATGACTAAAATGTTCTCGAAAATATCTGGAAATAAAGTTGTCAGTTCATGAAAAGTTGATCTGTGACAAGGGCAACTTATGTGTGCATATGCGGTCAAGTTTATCTACTTACAACAATTAATGTTGCTACGTTTTTTATGTTATTTATTTGTATAGACGTTTTAATCAATGATGGTAAACGTGCCTAGCCTGGAATGGGAACTAGGTCTCAAGTGACGCTCCCGGAATATACCGATAGCTGCTTGGCGACAGATTTTACAACATAAGGATCTGATTACAGTAATTACTAACTTTCGAACGAAATCCCAAACAAAAGTGGCATTTTTAATAATCACATTACTCGTTAACGCAACGAGTATTTGAACCATTCGAATTTGTTTTCTATCACTAGAATATCTTTAACTTCGAAAGAAATTTTCGTGCAAAATCATAGGATCGACATTTTATTTATACCTATTACACGGGATACCTATTATTCAAAAATCCAGCCCAGGCATTAGAAAGTGCTCTAATAATGCTATGATTTTCCAACGATGTTCTTTCGTGCTTGACCGGGTCATTGTTAGGATTTGAACCCACACCTTGTTGTTTGAAATTCGGACGCTGCTACCACTAAGCTATCATCGCTAAGAAAATCAAAAAAATCTGATAATCAGCAGTTAAAAGAGTTTTATATATTATTGGTTTGCATATCATATCTCTACAACGCACATCCCTATAGGTATAAAACTATTACTATTTATAACTTAATTGGAAATGAAAAACATTCATGCTCTTCTGGTTTATTCGTCAAAACAGCTGAACAGATTTCGATGCAAATTGGCGTGGAGATAACCATTTGCATTCCTAATTACGATATAAAATATTTTTGCTATTTTAAAGTTGTTGCACACTTCAACCGTGTTATTGAACTTTCTTTCACAAAGATAAGTACTTACTTTTCACAGAAAACATAAGGGAAGTCAATGTGAGTAAAAGCACAGGATGAAAGGTGTTTGCTTGCTTTGCTTGAGATGTGTGTTTAGATTAGGGCTGCTGCTTTTGTTATCGTACAAGTTAGTGGTTTGTGCCTCGTTAGGGCTGGTGCAGACGTCCTTACCTTGGGCACCGGTGGTCGGAGAGGTGGATACCTACAGCCGCAGTGGCGGCCCACATCGCGACTCGGCTGGCCGACCGCCGCGGACCGTGACTATTGTGCAATACAACACAAAGATAACAACCATGTTGGTCGGCGTGCTTCTGGTAGCCCTGCACTACGCAACGGCAGAAATTCGTAAGTTCACTTTTGTCTGAATGTTTTATATGTATAATATTTATTTCTAATATGTCTTACAGTACTTAAGAATAGTTAATTAAATTTACCTACTATTTATACATGTGTACATAGATTTATCTGTGGGCGCCAAATTAGGCTAAGCCTGTGCTATGGAGCCTGTTGATTTTCTATAAGAAGATTACCTTTTAAATCAACACTGTTATGGGGGATTAAGAGGGAGGGACTTGCTCAGGTGCAGATTATGCAGGTCGAAACACTAAAGTTTGAAGTACAGCGAGGCAACGTGCAGCTGTACTTCAAGCATTCAGTACTTAATAGTTTAGCAGATTATCTAGTTATCTAGGCATTATTGTTATTATTATTGCTATTTTAATCTGGTATTTTAATTTAAACAATTGAGTATTTATCTAGTTTTTATTGTGTCTATCATAATATTGTGTAACTTCTTTTAAATTAATATTGTCTCATTGATGTAACTGGCGCAAGACGTACTAGAGTAAAATTTTAAAGTATACCTGCATACGATATCAAAGTTTTTTTTTAATGGTTGTTAAGTTCCAATTTGGGTAACATAATTATTTTATTTTTATATAAAGCTGGGTTCAGTTCATGAATTCCTTAGAATAATTATAAGTTTTTCGAGGAATTTATGCTTTTTTTCACCCAAGAGAAGAGATACTATTGTGAGGACCGTTAATGTTGACATTTTTAGTTTGATTATTTTAAATTTCTATTGGTAATAATTATTATTAATGTAATGTGACTAGCTACTATTATTATTTTTTCTATTTATATATTTTTTTATTTGTATGAGTCTATGTTACTTGGAAATAAATAAATTATTAATTATTATTATTACTAAGAAATATATTAAAATGGTTTTAAATTATTATTCAATTTGGACTATCATATCATTTAATATCCAAGGATATTAATTGTCAAGAATGTTTGTATATAATGGAGCGTGTGTGTCGGGTTGTATATACAGGATGGAATTTTTAACCATACTCGGAGGAAAAATTGGTATCTAAATACTGAAAGTAGCAAATTTTACTCAAAGGAAACATTACTTTATTTATAAAAAGATATAAATCTGCAATCAAAGATTTTCGAAAATTTGCTTGCCACACTCAGTAACCGAACCGGCTAAAATCAGAAAAAATAATAATTTAATAATTTTCCCGTCATTTAATTTACCATGTTATGTTAGAGAGATTTTATCCTTATGATTGACCCTATCGATAAATGTCAAAAAGTACAGTATGTTTTTTTTTTGTAAAATTACATTATGTGTTAACAAGCTGTTTTTTTGTTGTTGTAAATTTACATAATTTTTTTTTTTTTTTTTTGCCCGTTTATTTATAACTCACACGTAATTGCATCTTATAGATCTCGTAACTTTAGCAATTGTGGATTGGGAGCAGCGCGTGTTGACACACTGTTGCAGAACCATGCGTTGCGATAAACGTCAATTATAATATCTATGATGTTTTCTATAACTTGAACAACAGGCTTTATAACACATTTTAACTGCATATACATATACACTCCTTTAATATATACTAAAATTCCTAAAATCATCAGAGAATTAAATGTTGGAATGTTTAAAAATAAACTAAAAACTTTATTAGCACAAACAAGTTACTATGAAATTTCAGAATTCCTTAATGATAAAAATGTTTTGATATGTAATGTAGACATAAACAAATAAAATAATAATAATAATAGCTTAGATAGGTAGTAATAAACATCTAATTAAGGTATAAAATACAACTAAACCAAAATATGATTCTAACAATATTCTAACATAGACATAATTTTATTTATTTTTTTCCTTTTTAACTTTAACAAAAACTAATAAAAATATTAATAAAAAACTAACATTTGTACGCTGTAACAGGCAAGGACATGAGATAGGTACGTCTCCATTCTTACGACCATGTATGGTACTTTATATGTATGTGTACCTACCACGTTCTGACAAATAAATAATTTGAATTTGAATTTGAATTCAGGGTTACTGCACGCATCGAGATACAATTCCTATAGAGTCACAATCTCTCAGTGAAAACAGTCCAAAATCGTCCGAGCGTCATTGTACATACATTGTGCGTATCAATTATATACTTCACGATGCCACATTTACTCCAATATAGACGTTATGTCGCTTGCATAGTGTTCAACTAACCAAAAAGTCTGCGCAATTAGTTGCGTGCGCCGAGTTTTGGTTATGACGTTTTTTTTTGGCACGATTATGACTCTATACGATATGTATTGTAGCTCGATGACTGCATGGTAATCAGTTAGCATCCTCTTAAAGCCTCAATACATCAAAACAAAAAACTTTATATATGTTCTATCTTAGAATAACTACTCAGAGAAGGTAGGTTTCCAAACAACGCCTTCTCAAAACGTAAGCTACAAATTCGCTTTGTAGCTTACGTTTCGATTGGTATTTTAAACGATTTAAGCATGAAAATTAATGGATTACCTGTGGAATGTCACACCATAACACTTATGCTGCTTTTCTGATTTGTTGTGGTACGATTTCACCGCGCAAATTGTCATAGTAAAATTTTTATATTTTTTTTGGAGCCACATATGACACCATTTGAATGGCTTAAATTTTGCGAATGTACTTGGTTTCTTCGTGTAGTTATTCTAAGTGTTCTATATACGATTTTCCGAAATTCGCGATAATTAAATCTGTTGTTTCATATATTTCATCCACGTATCATAGATCTGTAGAAATAGCACACGGTACGTTTGCAATCTTCTTTGCCTTACGCCTGCAATTAGTGGAATGCGAAAATTGCTCCTGCGGAATTTCCGAGTAACTATAACATGGGTTCTTCAAATGAGCTGTTAATAGAGTCTTTTAGGGTCGGAAACGTATCTGTAATGCCCCTGGTATTACAGGTATCCATAGGCGACGGTGATCGTGTACCTTCAGGCGGGGCGCTAGCCGCAGCCACCGTTTGCCACCTATGGCATAAAAACATGTCGGGAGTGAATTATTTTTTTTGTATGGAACCGCTGATTTTTTTCGCGAATTTTGAAATTTTTTGATCATATTTTTTTTTATGCTGGCTTTAAGGGGATTCTAACTGATTACCAATAGTCCTATACATTTTGCTACAGTTATGATTTATGCTATGCATGCAACGGAACGCATACCATACGTTTCACTTATGGTGGGAAATTCAAATTCCATAAATTTTCCTTGTCCTTGTAGCTAGGCCGGGGTAGTTATTGTAAATGACACGGTGTTTGCGCAAATCGTTGGGTGTTCTTTATATTACCTTGTACAGCTACTCGTATTTATCAGTAACGCATCCTATTTCTTACATTGTAATAAACCATTTGAAACAGCAAAAAAATGTTTATCGACAAATGTAAGCCATATTATATGTTCATTTAAGATAGATAGATATCTTTACATGATTTTGTAAAGGATAGTAACTAATTTGCGCAACACCGTGATCATTTACAATAATTACTCGACCTAGCTACAAGAACTAAAAACTGTTTGAAATTTGAATTTCCTGCCAAATGTGAAACGTACCACCTTAAAGATGAATGTTTCATCAAATTTAAGAGAATTCAGCAAATACATATTTCGTAGACCACGCAGTAAGATGATATTCTAATTCTTGGTTGAAGCTAGGATTGAGGTTCTTTCACCTCAGTCGTTTGAAAATGTTCAAACGACTTCAAAGAGGACCTATACCTGCCAAAACAACAAACGCACAGTAAAAGCTCCAATATTAAAGTAAAATGTCATAACTTCACTAAAATACATAGCAAAGAAAAATATAATATACTAGCGACCCGCCCGCCCCAGCTTCACACGAAAATTACACCCGTGCGAAGCTGGAGCGGGTCGTTAGTTATATATACCTTTCGGGAAAAATTAACTGATGGTGAAAACCGCATCAAAATCCGTTGCGTGGTTTAGGAGGAGTTAGCGGTTTATTACAGACAGACAGACGCGTAAAGCGACTTTAATTTATACTATCTAGAGACTAAAGAAGAGCTACAAGTACTAGAGTCTGACTAATCCGGAGCTTCAGTACATCAGTACGTCCAGTAGTCCGGCACGCTATGCCTACAGCCCCTGCTTTTTCCGCCCACGCCTTCTCCTTTCCTCAGCCGCTATCTACACGCACATTTGCGCTCTTTCTTCCCCAGATTACATTAAGAAAGTAAGTTGTCATAAAATGTATAACCTGTATATACATACGGCCTACATATGCAACGCTTTATTTTATTTACCATGAATTTCTCTACACAATCTAGTAATCTGAATATGTAAGTAATTCGGCACCTCCTAGGATTTAATAGTGCCGGATTAGTAAGACTCTACTGTACTTGTATCTGTAGGGCCTATTTTCTTATTTATTTATTTCTATATTTATGCTTAGGGTTATTGACAATGAGCTAACAATTTCTCACAGGCATGGCCCTGATTCACTAACTACAAACACGCACGTGACACGGTGCGTTAAGTTAACCTATTCCCTAACGATTCATGAAAATCTGTTCAGGCGTTTGAAGATTAACAGCGCTCGCACTTAGCCGGTTTATTTACGCACATTATCCCTCACACTCATAGACGTAAATAAAGGACACTTCCCCGAATCCTCACGTCACCCTCAAATGTCGAGTGACCTTTATTACGTCTATGAATATGAGGGTAAGACCTTGCTGCGACGCTAATGAACTAACTAGGTCCACGCGGAAAAAAAGTGGCAAGGTCGTCTGCACTCCTAAAGACAACAAGCCTGTTTTAGGCGCGATGCGTTCTCATTTGCCATGCCACCATATCTCCCTTGTTTGTGTGATCTGAGATACAAACTTAGAAGAAAAAATATTGGTGAATGTGTTAAGATTTGTGAAAAGCCATATAACAAACTTAGAAGTTGCGTTGTTTGCAAGAGGTTGTTAGCGATTATCAATAACTCTTTATATACATTGAATTTGTCAACTCATCCTGCGGGTCCGGTTGACGATCCCTAAGTACATCGGCTACTATTTTTTTCAGCTCCCTACATTAAAGTGTGCCAGCGCAACGACCCCGAAGTGGACAAATGTATCATGAACTCGGTCGATTTGCTTCGCCCCAAGATGATTGAGGTAAATAACCGATAAGTACTGAATTTTCAATCGACTTCAAAAAACGAGGGGTTGTCCATTCAATTGTTTTTTTTTTGTGTTAGGTACACAAAAAAGCAATTAAATTATTGTGCGATATTTTCGCGGAATGCGCAGCGATTTTAATGTTTTTTTTAATATTTTGTTTTTATTAATTTTATTGGAACCGAATTAGTATATTTCATTCGATAGTCCGACATAATTGCTCAGATTTGCAAGTTGAAGGGGAAATGGGCAGACCACATCGCTCATAGAACCGATAACCGATGGGGAAGATAGGTTCTTGAGTGGACACCAAAAACCGGAAGACACAGCGTAGGTAGACCTACTAGTAGGTTCCACTAGGTTGACCGACGACATCTTGAGAGTCGTGAGCATCCATCAGCAGTGGATGTAGATGCAGGCAGGCTGTAGTTCAGTGTGGAAATCTAAGGGGGACTATAATCAGCAGTGGACGTCTTTTGGCTGATTATGATGATGAATTCGATAAAAAAACAATATATTGAGTCTGGCCTACATTATTAGGTAAATTTTTATTATTAGGTACATAATAGGCTTGTGTTTGACCGCCAACTCGTCAGATGTATGCGGTCTACGATGGAGCAAGCTTGTCTAGAAGAAATCGGTTCACTCGCGATATTGAAGACGAGTCGATGATTGAAGAAAAGTCAGCCAGTTTGTAGAAAATATTCCACCTCTAAGAGTGGGAATTTAGGGAACAAATCTCGTTTATTGAATTTCCCGTAAGGGCTTTATAATTTTTTAAGTATTATGTTATTTAGTGTAGGTAGTGTTTAAAGTCAGTTGGAAATAAAATATGCATTTAGTTTATATTTCCAGATCATTACAACGAGTACTGGCAACGTAGGTATAAATAGTACTTACTTACGAAACATACATAAACAAATAATCAGTTTACATAATGGTTCACAATTTAAAGTTAATCGTTTTAGTTAGTTTTTATATCTTACTGATTTTAAATAGGGTATTTGACTACTTTTGGGAAACTATTGCACATTATTGCCTGATATAATTTAATGTATACTGCATTTATATTTTCTGGATATCAGTCGTATTTGCGATATAAATGGAAGTTAAAGTTTGAATAAAAAAATATCGCGCCAAAACGCAGACCTGCGTCATAGCTCCGGTCGAGCGACGATTGACGTCACACAAAACAAAACAGCTGCAGCCAGGCAGCAAAAGTTTGATAATCACTAATTTTCTAATAGAAGTAATGGTTTATAAATGTTGTGTAGTGCCACAATGTACAAATACTTCCATAAAACACCGGAAAAACTATTCGTTTCTGTTCCAATGGACCCCAAAACTCACAAAAAGTGGTTGGAACTAAGTAGCTCGTAGAGAACCCAAAACTATTGGAGCTAAATCAAGTGTTTCTATGTGCGAAGATCATTTTGAGGTACATATTTGAGTCTATATATTTCTATTACAATTTGTGTTTTTATTGCATTACTATTTTATGTACTGTTACTTTCTTTTTAAACATTGTAAAGACATAACCTAACAAAATAGTGATATCCACCTACTACAACATACTTTTTGTACAACTTGATTGAATGTTTTGCTTGGAGAACAATTAAAAATTAATACTTACATTGTAGTTTTTACGTTTTGAGTTCTGCAGCGTAGAAACAATGACGTAGATTATTATTGAAGAAATATGCAACCATAAATACATTAATTTTGGGTAAGTTACTGCTGTCTGCTTGCACAAAATGTTTCTCCATTCTTCTCACATTTAACCTCCGGACTGTTTTTGGTGATAATTTCTGGATCAATCGATCTCAAAATAGCTTTACAACATTAAATTCGCAAATATCAATACAAAATCTGTTTGTTTAGATTTGTGTGACGTCACTAGGGATGAAGCCAATTACAGACCGTTTTCGATCACGTGATCAAATGTCGAAAATACAGTTATTTTATTCGCGTTTTTTACATTAAATAAGCATATTTTCATTAAAAAATCAATGAAATATGCTTTTTCATTATGTCATGTTTATGGATGATGTCAATTGGCATAATATTTTCAATACAGTCAAACACCCTATTGCGTGCATTGAATGATATTTTCACTGCGGTCAATTTGTAATTTACGTAAGGATTTATTAATCAAACACCATTATTAATTATGCAGCTACATAAACATTATTTTATTGTTTAACTAAGTTTTATGGAGATGCACTAGGATTTGGATCTGTATTTACATCAGATGAAACATTGTTAGGATCTGGATTTCCTTGAAAATTAGGGTCTTCAGATGCGTCGATGTCTTTAGAGTTGTTTAGTCATTGGTAATATCTTTCCCTGTGTTTTTACTCTCTGTGGTTGGTACACCATTAGCTGCCATAGCTGGTTTACTTGTGTCTTTGGCACTACTACCATCTGTAAAAGGTAACCAGGTACATAGTGATTCATTTACTTCTATTGTAGTAATTATTATGCATGGCTTATAGATCAACCATATTGTTAGTTTGTTTATTTTTTATCATGTCATCGTCTTCATTGATTTTTGATTCTATAACTTTGTAAGAATCTTCTGGATTTCAAAATTTGCAAGATTAGTTATATATGTCCCAGCATTTGGATCTTTATTTATGGTTTCAGTAGTCGCTCCTGAAAAGGTGTGTGTAACATTTTTATCGCAAGAATCCTTTTCTGGATTTGGTCGCTAATCATCTTTTAACGATTTATTATCAGTCGTACCATTTTTTGTAATACCAGAAACAGAGCCGCCATTGCCAGGAGTTATAGCGGAATGATCACTGACAAGAATGGTGATACATTCCGAAGAATTGGGACTAGATGTAGTAGTAATTATACTCGTAGTTGATGTGGATGACCCTGTATTTACTGGGTTTGTATTCACAGTTTTTCCTACAAGGAATAATATTTGACATCAGACGACTGCAATCAGATATAGGAAATAAAAGCTTCAGACGTTTCATTTTCTTTCTCTCTAAAGATTTTTTTCATTCGTTGAAATGTCTTTATTTTGGTTTGCTAGTTTTGTAAATGTATCTGAAGGTGTATTGCTTGTAATAGATCCAGCTGCATCACTTATATCTGCTGAAGCAATCGTGGTTGCAGTAACTGTAGTTATAGTAGTTACTGCAACAGGTGAACCAACGACGTCATATATTTAACATTCTTAATTTACTTGAACGTTAGTATCCATGTACCAAGCCACTCTTAATGATGGATCTTCCAGAACAATTCTTTATTTTTGATATTAGTTTTAGATCAAAATATTTTCACTACGGTTTTCTCCAATGTTATTTTACTAAATTTTTTCAATAGTGTATCTCAAATATGGGTTTGTGACATTGTGATCACTTGGCTCCACTTGTTGCTGCAGCTGCTGCAGCTGTGGCTGCATAATCACCTGACTACGCCCCTGAGCTAGCCGCCGCCGCCGAATTATCATCATCTGTAGGAGGAAGGGATGACCCGCCATTTTCACGTTTAGGCGCTGTTTTATCGTTAGGTTTTGAAGTATTATCTGCAACAAGGGTTTCATTACCAGGAGATGATGGCGTTTCTACAGGTTCATCTGGACAGGGTTTTATTGGTGGATTATCTGAGTTATCAGCAGGTTGCGGGTTTTAGGGCTCCGTAGCTGGTGGATTATTAGCAGGTAGTGAGTTACTAGGAGCGTTAGTTGGTACCATTTGGGTTATCTGCAGGTGGCAGGTTTTTAGGCTTCGTAGCTGGTGGGTTATCAGCAGTTGGCGGGGTTTTGGGCTCTGTAGCTGGTGGGTTATCAGCAGGTGGCGGTTTATCAGCAGGTGGCGGGTTTTTGGGCTCCGTAGCTAGTGGGTTATCAGCAGGTTGCGGTTTATCAGCAGGTGGCGGAGCTTTGGGCTCCGTAGCTGGCGGGTTACCAGCAGGTGGCGGTTTATCAGCAGGTGGCGGGGTTTTGGGCTACGTAGCTGGCGGATTATCAGCAGGTGGCGGGCTATCAGTAGATGGCGGGGTTTTGGGCTCCGTAGCTGGCGGGTTATCAGTAGATGGCGGGGTTTCGGGCACTGTAGCTGGTAGGCTATCAGCAGGTGGCGGTTTATCAGCAGGTGGCGGGTTTTCGGGCTTCGTAGCTGGAGGGTTATCAGCAGGTGGCAGTTTATCAGCAGGTGGCAGTTTATCAGCAGGTGGCGGGTTTTTGGGCTCCGTAGCTAGTGGGTTATCAGCAGGTGGCGGGTTATCAGTAGATGGCGGGGTTTCGGGCTCCGTAGCTGGCGGGTTATCAGTAGATGGCGGGGTTTCGAGCTCCGTAGCTGGTGGGCTATCAGAAGGTGGCGGGTTATCAGCAGGTAGCAGATTTTTGGCCTCCGTAGCTGGTGGGGTATCTGAGTTATCAGCAGGTGGCGAGTTTTTGGGCTCCGTAGCTAGTGGGTTATCATCAGGTGGCGGGTTATCAGTAGATGGCGGGGTTTCGGGCTCCGTAGCTAGCAGGCTATCAGCAGGTGGCGGTTTATCAGCAGGTGGCGGGTTTTCGGGCTTCGTAGCTGGTGGGTTATCAGCAGGTGGCGGTTTATCAGCAGGTGGCAGGTTTTTGGGCTCCGTAGCTAGTGGGTTATCAGCAGGTGGCGGGTTATCAGTAGATGGCGGGGTTTCGGGCTCCGTAGCTGGCGGGTTATCAGTAGATGGCGGGGTTTCGAGCTCCGTAGCTGGTGGGCTATCAGAAGGTGGCGGGTTATCAGCAGGTAGCAGGTTTTTGGCCTCCGTAGCTGGTGGGGTATCTGAGTTATCAGCAGGTGGCGAGTTTTTGGGCTCCGTAGCTAGTGGGTTATCAGCAGGTGGCGGGTTATCAGTAGATGGCTGGGTTTCGGGCTCCGTAGCTGGTGGGTTATCAGTAGATGGCGGGGTTTCGAGCTCCGTAGCTGGTGGGCTATCAGAAGGTGGCGGGTTATCAGCAGGTAGCAGGTTTTTGGCCTCCGTAGCTGGTGGGGTATCTGAGTTATCAGCAGGTGGCGAGTTTTTGGGCTCCGTAGCTAGTGGGTTATCATCAGGTGGCGGGTTATCAGTAGATGGCGGGGTTTCGGGCTCCGTAGCTAGCAGGCTATCAGCAGGTGGCGGTTTATCAGCAGGTGGCGGGTTTTCGGGCTTCGTAGCTGGTGGGTTATCAGCAGGTGGCGGTTTATCAGCAGGTGGCGGGTTTTCGGGCTTCGTAGCTGGTGGGTTATCAGCAGGTGGCGGTTTATCAGCAGGTGGCGGGTTTTTGGGCTCCGTAGCTAGTGGGTTATCAGCAGGTGGCGGGTTATCAGTAGATGGCGGGGTTTCGGGCTCCGCAGCTGGCGGGTTATCAGTAGATGGCGGGGTTTCGAGCTCCGTAGCTGGTGGGCTATCAGAAGGTGGCGGGTTATCAGCAGGTAGCAGGTTTTTGGCCTCCGTAGCTGGTGGGGTATCTGAGTTATTAGCAGGTGGCGAGTTTTTGGGCTCCGTAGCTAGTGGGTTATCAGTAGATGGCGGGGTTTCGGGCTCCGTAGCTGGCGGGTTATCAGTAGATGGCGGGGTTTCGGGCTCCGTAGCTGGCGGGTTATCAGTAGATGGCGGGGTTTCGGGCTCCGTAGCTGGCGGGTTATCAGTAGATGGCGGGGTTTCGAGCTCCGTAGCTGGTGGGCTATCAGCAGGTGGCGGGTTATCAGCAGGTAGCAGGTTTTTGGCCTCCGTAGCTGGTGGGATATCTGAGTTATCAGCAGGGGAAGTATCTTGATTTGGTTTACCTGATCCAGATGGCGGCTGGGGATTAGCTTTGTTTTTTTTTTTTATTTCACTTTTCGCAATAGAACTCGACTTATCACCTGCACTATCTTCCATATTTATAACACTATTTAGTTCTGTAGGTCCTTTTCCCCTGGCATTAACGATCACTTCTACGTCATAATTATCAACATTGCCTGTTGAATTTGTGATAAGTTGTTGACCATTGTTGTCTTTAATGGCAGTAGAAGTAGCAGTAGTAGAAACAGATGGTTTACCGTCCGGTGTTTTAATTTGTTTTGGCGTTACTTTCACTTGTACGTCGACAATTTGTTTAATAGGAGGCTTTGGTTGACAGGTTACTACCAATTTGACATTTAATGGCAGGGTTGATACACTGACCGGGCCCGATGCTAACTTAAAATTTAGCTGTTTATTTGTATTTGTGCATGTTTTTTGGCAACATGAACTCTGGCAACCGTTACAGCTGTTAAGGTACTGCGAGAAGTACGGATAAGGCATGGGTTTCTGGCAGGGTGGTGGGGTACGTATGCAGTTTCCAGAAAACCGTATCTGAGCTACGGTTTTGCCATTATGCGCTTGGCACTGGCCACACTGTAATAAAAAAAAACATTGACATTAAAAGTGGTAATGAAAACATTAACAAAACAAAACACATGAAAAACAGTAAAAACCAAAGAAACGAAAAAGCTAATATTTATTACTTTGTTATATTGACAAGTGCATATAAAGATAAACTGTAGTTGTGAGTGACTAAATACTTTATTATATACAAAAAAGCGTAAGAAATAATTTGGAGCATTAATTAATTAATTGCTTACTAATAAATTCCCAAGTCATATCTACTAATAGATTCAAAAATGTTCTAACAAGCGACTGTAGAGTCGAGGCAGCGTGGCGGAAAATTTAAATCCATCCGATTCACGCACGGTTCAAATTTGTACAAAATTTAGTAGAATTTAGTTGACAGTTGAGGCTATGTTTTTGTGTGAAAAAACATGTCGCCTCATTGTATTATTTTCATAAACTTGTGTATTTTCGAGTGTTTTATGTGTAATAATGGAGGATTACACTGTCTTTTCGTTTTGTTTCAAAAACTCTATAGAAGTCTCTTGTAAAGCATCTACCACTTCACTAGGACATGACTTTGACTTGACCGTGACAGTAAGTCACGGTTCGAAGCAAAGTAATTGCTTCGAATTGACTTGTTTGTCGACTTTGACGATATCTAAATAAACCGGAATATCTCAATCCCAGAAGAAGCGCAGCTACAGAATAAGGATTAGGCAGTCCATGATCCAAGAAAACAAGGTCTAACGCTCTAGGAAAAGTCCCGCAATGACGTCACTGTCCTGTTGCCACTTTATTGTAACAAACACAGATACTGTTTATTTTTATTTTAAATAATCTATTAAATAAAATACAAAAAGCATTTCAATTGTCATTTGGTTTGTCCGCTCAAGCAAGTTAAGCACGAATCGAATATATTAAACACAATTTTATCAAATATACATTGATTTATTGGATTCCCACAGTAATATACGGATATTGGGGAGTTATAATTTCACGCTACTGTTAACACAGAAAATCATAGAGAGTCCGCCATTGTTTTTTGTATCGTCACCTCTCTCGAACTTGTTGTAAATTACTTATTCTGCTCTTGCTTATGCACGTGTACGTGTATCCATGACATTGATGACATCATTGCGGGACGCCCACGTCACATTATTTCTTGGAGGGCGGCATTATTTTCTTATACCTGGCGGAGTATTTTATTATACCATGCAGTAGACGTTGGACTTAACCTTTCAACTAACTGTAGGTTAGTTTTAATCTGTCAGCATATTATATTAGGTTACCGGACGGATTATTTATTGTTTCATGTAAAAGCTTACCATAAATAGAGCCTATCACAGAAAATAAAATAAAAATGCGATTGTGCGATCTAAAGTCTAAGCATTTTAATGTCTTTGCTAGACTAACAGTGATACCTATGAATGATGTCACTTGAAGGTATGCCATACAAACTCTGTACTGTAGTTCACTGCGGGAAAGGAACAGAGAATCCCTTACAAAACCGACAAAAAAAATTACGCTTATATTTCGAAACTTTATTAGCTGACATATCATTTCTTCATAGTACACTGGATAGTGGATACATTTTTGAGCCTTTTGGGTCGAAACCATGGGGTCGTGGGGATCATGACCCAAAAAATATTCAAAGATTTGTCTTCACATCTTCAACTCGTGACCAAAATGCCGCCGGCATCTACTTTGCTAAAAGGGTGAGCATCGCCATACAACGTGGTAATGGGGCCAGCATTTTGGGAACAATTCCAGATTAATAGTTAGGTTTTAATTTGTTGTTTTTATATTTTTATTCTAGCGGGCGGGTGCCCGCCCGGCTTTGCACGGGTGTAATTTACGTGCGAAGCCGCGGCGGGTCGCTAGTTATAAATATAAACCTTCCGTGAAAATTTATCTAACTGATGGTGAAAACCGCATCGAAATCCGTTGCGTGGTTTAGGAGGAGTTAGCAGCCATACAGACAGACAGACAGACGCGGAAAGCGACTTTAATTTATACTATGTGGAGAAGAGATAGAGAAGAGAAGATGTTACGAAGTTAAAGATGGTACAACCCTATATTTGTAACATATTTTCTATAGATAATTTGTGGATGCTCAATAAAATTATTATTTTATTTCTTAATTTTATTTTATTATCATCACTTTACTATTTTATTATCAAGCCTGTTTTTTACTTTTATCACAGAAAATATATATTTTTTAATTTAATTCTCTTTTCTGTGACTTTTATTAACAAATCAAACACCTGTCTGATAAATCCTGGTAGATGATTCTGGTAAGTGATTAAACATTTCAGATATTTTAGTTACTTACCTGCAATATGCAGAGAAGTGCCAGTGTGAGAACCACTTCGTACCCCATATTTCACCGTTTGTTTTAATATTTACAAACAAGTCATATATATATACTGTAATGTATTATAGCAGATATAATTTATCTAGTCTTCGTCTTTGTGATGACCATGCAGCCATTTTGGAAGTCATTTCGGTGTTTTTGAAGCACGTAGAGCTCATTGGTGTTTGCTGATAAGACGTATTCTTCAGGTGAATAATTACTACTTATCTTTTAAATAGAACAGTTTATATTTTGATGGGAACCACGTGTGTTTACAAAGTCGTACAAAAGTAACTAGTAGTAAGTAGTAGTAAGTAAGTAAAGTAAGTAGTAGTAGGTAACTTTGTTATGAGAGATTTACGGGATGTCTCTCTAGACGACGGATATATTTGAGGATATCATTGTATTCATGATCCAATAAAACAAGGTATGCTATTCCGGGAGTGACACAAGTCTACGTCACTGTCCAGTTGCCACTTCAATGCAACAGACACAGAAATTGGGAAACAAATTTGTAAATAAACTTTTAAATAAATTGCAAAAATCACTTCAATTGTAGTTTTGTTTGTTAATTTAATTTTTAAACAATAAAAACCAAATAGTTTTGTCGAATTTCTACAGGTTTTTTTTTAATTTTTTATGATGTAATGGGCTAGCGTTTGACCACAACTCACCTGATGGTAAGCGACGATGCAGTCTAAGATGGAGCACGCTTGCCCATGAGGTGCCTATTTACTCTTGTCTTGAAGAGACCCAGGTTGTACTTTGTAGGGAACACCGAGGCAGGAAGCGCATTCCATTCCTGTGCAGTTCGTATTAGGAAGGAATTTTGGAAACGCTGCGTGCGGACTTTACCAAAGTTCACGACGTAAGGATGGAATGTCCGCCTCGATGACCTATGGCGAAAATTGGTTGACGGGATCAGCTTGAACAGCTCTTGTGCACATTCTCCAAAATGAACGCGATAAAAAATGGACAGACAAGCCACCTTCTGCCTGTGCAGGAGGCTATGGGGCATCTTCCCTTTAACCAGCGCTTCGTTATTAATTAGACGAATGGCGCGTTTCTCTACCGAGTCCAATGCCTCGAGCTGGTATTTAGCAGAGCCGTCCCACAAGCGACTGCAGTATTCCAAGCAGGACCGCACTTGTGCTTGGTAAAGGTTAAGCAGTTGGGCATATGTAAAAAACTGCCTAACCTTGGATAGAATACCAAGTTTTTTTGCAGCAGTTTTGGCTCTCGACTCAATAAAGCGACCGAAGTTTAGAGAAGAAGATATTTGTAGCCCGAGGATTTCTAACTGATCATTATACGGAACTGGCACTCCTTGAAATATTGGAGAGGCCGAGATTAAGGTCCGTTTAGTAGAGAATGCACAAGCCTGAGTCTTTGTCGCATTAAACTCAACCAAATTAGCAGCACTCCATTGAGATACTGCTTCAAGGGTTGAGTTTGCGCGACAAGTCATCGCCTCTCTTTGGGCCTGTGTGTCAGAAGCCCGAGCTCGTGCACTAGAGAGGTATCTTTCCACAACAGTGCTATCATCTGCATAACCAAAGATGCCTAGAACAAGCAAATCGTTGATATGCAGAAGAAAGAAGGTTGCAGAAAGAACTGATCCCTGAGGGACACCGGCATTGATAGCCATGAGTTCAGACGAGCAGCCGTCGATAACTACTCGAATTAACCTATCCCTCAGAAAATCTGCAATCCAAGCACAAAAGCCAGGGCTAATGCCGTAAGAAGGAAGCTTGCTTAATAGACTATCATGCCATACTCTATCGAAGGCTTTCGATATGTCTAAAGAGACCGCTATGCCTTCCCCATGTTGGTCAATAGCTTCACCCAACACGTGTGTCACGTATGCTAGAAGATCGCCGGTCGACCGGTTTCGCCGGAAGCCATATTGCCGGTTGCTTAGGATATCTACCACCATCTAGGTTCCACGATGTTTGGGAATGAGGGAGCTATGATTTCACGCTACTGGTAACACAGCGTCGATAACGTAGGCTTGTGTCACCCACGTGACCTTTTTGTCTCGGAATACCATACCTGGCGAAGTATATTAATACCATGATTGTACCCATTTTTTTCTTTCCTCTTGAGAGGATTTTGGCATCGCACTTCTTGTGTATTTGCCAGTTTCAAGTATTGAAATATTTTCTAATATTTCAATACTTGAAACATTTGAATATTTGAAATATATTGAAATATTTGAAAGTTTAATTGATTACCTAGTTAAACAAGTCATAATCACAGTCACGTAAAGTAAAGTAAGTCACGGTCAAGTCAAAATCATGCCCCAGTAAAGTGGAGAAAAGGTGGAGGCTTTAAAAGAGCCTTCTATGGAGTTTTGGAAAAAACACGAAAAGACACGTTACGCCTCTTTATATCACTTGTCCACATTCGAGCACGTTCAGGAACACTTAATAAATAATAATTCATCATTATTATGTAAGACTCGAAAAAACTTTACAGTAATAAGGCAACATGTTTTTTCACGTTATGGAGAAAAAAAACTCCGTATGTTTTTATTTGGTACGCTAACGAGTTTTCGTATTTTATATATTATCGTATAAGGTCTTTTTTATAGTTTCTATGATAAAAGTTTTTACATTAATGAGGTTTCCAAAGAGAATGTTAAAACTGGAGGTTCCAAATTCAAATCACATCATTGACCAGCAACCAAATGCAAAATATTAAAAAAGAGGAGCGGAAATAATGAAATCCAAAACACTGTTTTAAACTATCACGGTTGTTCACTAAAGTTATATAAAAATTTACGGGATATCGGGAACATGGTGCATGTGCATCTGCGCCAAAATATCGGGAGCTCATTCCACCTTACCACGGTAAATACCCCGTGAATAATCATCTAACTTTAATGAAATCCAGTACAAAAATCCCTCCTTAACTCTTAGGCGCTAAAATGACACACTCTAAGTTAAGTTTGGATGATATTAGACATTGTCAAGCAGGTGGTGTAAAATCATTTTTATTTTCTCTTATTCCAAATGCTACTAGTGAAGACCAGCACCAAGAACTTATTCATTAGAACGATACGTAGTATTAACTAGGAGTAGATATTTAACTTTATGAAAGGGAACATGATGCAACGGCGAAGGGACATACGGAAGGTACCTACTGTATAGTGTTGAGCAAATTAGACTAGGTATATCCTTGAGCCCTGAATTAGAATGAACGGAATACTGGTTTAGTTATTTTGAAACTTATTTGTGCACGTGATTTGATAGCAATAGGTATTTTTCTCTTGTATCTTTTAATAGGCTACCAGTTTGATTATTATTTATTGTCTTTATAAAATAGCTGATCATAAAAAAGCCGATCACCGAAAACAAAATTATACATACAAACTAGTAGTAACTAGTAGTAACTAGTAGTAGTAACATGACCAAATTGTTTTAACTTTCCGACTTTTCTCTTCATGTATTGTGAATAACTAAAGTAAATTTGTTTAAGTTAACAAAATTGTAGTTGAGTTTACAAAAGTCACGGGCCCTGGTGTCTGTGGAGTTACATTTTAAATAATAATAATAGCAATGAAAACGGAGGGGCGGCTTTATGGCGAGGCGTCGGTGAGTTGCGACACCGCGTGCACCGATTCCCGGGGCTCAATGAGACCCCGACCGCTGGATTGCCTTAACCGGCCGACTGGCGGTGGAAACCGCAAGAGCTAAGAACCTAAGCTCCAGGGTGGAAGTGTTAAAGGGCATAATGCCGCTAGTAGCTCTTAGTGAAAGTGCAGCACACCTCTCGACACCAATATGCGGCAGCCATTATGGGGGGCCCATTTAGTGGGTGGCAAGTCATCACCTGCCAAAATATTTTTAAATGAGGCACAATTGGCAGGTGCCATACCTCATAGATCAGCTCACCACCTAACAATTCTTCATAATAGCCCAGTTTTTTTAGTACCCGTACTGTGCAATAGTTTCATAATTTCCATTCTAACACATCCAATAATCGTAGTTTTTACTCAACTTTACTCTTGGTGTTTGTTTTGGCCCCACCAACGCCTACCAAACGTCCGGGATAGACGCGAGAATGTTTATAAATAAAGGGAAATAATAATAATAAAAAATTAACCAACATTAAGGTAGATGTAAATATTTTTATGTTTTGCTACACATAGAGCGCACTATATTCTCTAATGATTTCACTTGTAAATACGCCATACAAACTCCATAATGACACTCACTTTACGGGAAAAGGATAGACCATCCCTTCCTAATCTAAATCCAAAAACTTCAAACTCATATCTCAGAACTTTATTAGGCCATACAAAAAAGCTTCAATTTAATTATAGTCTTCACCAAGCCTATCTATTGTTTTTAAAAATCACTTGGCCAATAGCCTATTGAACCTATTTCCACCTGAAAGACTAAAAAAGTTAGATACTAATTAGGTACATACAGGTCAATGTGCGTAGGTAGGCCTCCCACTAGATGGACCGACGACATTGTGAGAGTCGCTGGCATCTAGTGGATGCAAAAGGCAGGCTGTCGTTCAGTGTGGAGGTTAAAGAGGGAGGCCTATGTTCAGCAGTGGACGTCTTCTGGCTGATGATAATGATGACGTCAATGTAATTATATTAGACTACACGGAACGGTGGTACTAAGCCACAAGGAGGTCATTGTACTCATCATTATGAATAACTTTTAATGTATATACTTTAGATTTCAACAAATGCAAATTAAATGCCAGATTATCGTAATTGTTAGTGTTGTTTTAGTGTAATCATTTTTAGTGCTGACTCGATGTTCATAGTTGTAATTGCATAATATGTACATTAGATTAAAATAGCTCTTTTGCTTGATTTGTAAACGCAGTAAGCAAAACTGCTTTAGGATTAGCCCTGGAGTTTTCGGTCGCCGACACCATACTTAAATATTGTATTTACAATAGTAGACTATTATAAAATTTAAAAGTTGTCAGTCTTTAGGACTTTGCTGGTTGTCAGACATTTGGAACTACATTCAAGGGCTCTACCATAAAAGTAACACCACCACATCTCCACAACAAAGAGCGAGGCTAAGCGAATGGGACAAAGGTATTGTTACAAAACCATGGATCACCGGCCCAATACGAATCAATCAAAATAAACACCATTTGTCGATACAAAGAAACCTTATTCTAGAATGTGACCTCCATCAAGCAATTACGGGAGTAGACATTTATTTAATTGGGCTATAATAACGAAAGTATTTGTATTTGTATTTTGTATTTGTTTATTAAATTAGCACGGCTTTACACCAATTACACTAATTACACACATTAATATTAAATAAAGATAAAAAAGAATACAATTTAAAAATTGAAATTATTTCAAAAAAAATAAAAAATAAAAATATTGTCAAATTATTAAAATGTTAAACATAATTAAAACATAAATGTAAAGTCTAATTTAATTGTCATTCACACACTAGTCTCACAAAACGTCATGCATTCAGACAATATCACCTTCCATTCATCGGCAAACACATCACAGTTTGGGTTGGTGTTCAGAAGGGCATTGAGTGCGGCGAGAGTACGCGGTATGGGGGATTTCGAGCGAGCAACAGTTCGAATTATAGAGGTTGCAAACAGCTTGTGATGTCTACATCGGTTGTAGTTATCGGGAACATACAAACGACATAGTTCACTATTCAGATCAGGTGCATCAATATTACCTCGTAAGATCTTGCACATCGTCACTAGTTGATCATACGATCTTCTAACTTCTAAAGAGTTATACCCCAGGTTTCCTAAAAGAAAATTGGTCGGGTACTTAAATGGATAATACCCATAGGTGCGCTTATATAAGTATCTTAAGAAGGCTTTCTGGACTTTCTCTAGAAGAAGAGTATAGGTGCTTTCATGCGGGTGCCACACACATGCGCTGGCCTCTAACTTAGTGCGGACGAGGGTACTGAAAATTAGTTTAATAACTCCAATATTGTGAAAGTCATGAGAGTTGCGGAGAACAAAACCCAATCTTTGGAAGGATTCCTTAGCCAACGCTGTAAAATGATGATGGAAAGTAAGCCTTTGGTCGAATGCGACGCCCAAGTCTTTAACGGTAGTAGATTTGGAGATAAACTCAGAACCAAGTGTATAGGAAAATTCAATTGGACGTCGCTTTCGGCCAAAAGTCATAGCGGAACACTTTAAGACGTTAAACTCCATTTTGTTTATATTACTATAATTAATAATTGGTATACAGCATCGATGTCCTGCTGAAGAAGCAAACAGTCTCCTGGTGTTTTGATGTCCCTATATAACTTCAAGTCATCAGCGTACAGAAGGCATTTTGCGTGTTTGATAACTGTTGGAAGATCGTTAATCATTGAGATGAACAGAAGCGGACCCACAATTGATCCCTGACTCACCCCGGAAGGCGTAAGATAAGGCAGAGAATCGTACAAACCGAGTCGCACATACTGCTGGCGATCGCGAAGATAGTCAGCGATGAAATGTAGTAAACTTGGTGCGAAACCCAAAGCACTTAACTTTTCCAGCAGCATGTCGTTATCGACCCTATCAAAGGCCTTCCGGAAATCAAAGTAAAGGACATCCACCTGTCCCCCGTGATCAAGACTAGAAGAGATGAAGTCAGTTATGGTTAAAAGATTACTGTTGACTGATCTCTTCTTCCTAAATCCATGTTGCTCATTACACAGAAAAGGCTCAAGTTGTTTATAGATTTTCTTATGTAAAATATGCTCAAATACTTTGGGAAGGGTTGAAAGAATTGCTATTGGGCGATATTCTTCAACGCATGTCATTGTTAAATTAGTTATGTAATAAACCGGGGCAAGTATGTCAAGATGAAATCTGCAAATGCACTGACGAACGGATAAACATTTACGGCCTTACTTATAAACGTTACTAAAGTTAAGCAAAGCTTAAAATTGCTCTGTCTTGTTTTCACCTGTAACAATTTCCGTCAACGAGAAGTTGATAGCAATTTTAAGCATTACTTAACTTTTAAGTAACGTTCTTAAGTAAGGCCGTTAATCTGGTTAGGATTTACATAGTAAACTCCTAAGACGAGAATGCCGAGTGGCACGATCTGCGGGGAGATTTGCTACGGAGCAAAAAAAAAAACGATGAATTTATCCAATTCCATATCTGGATATAGGTCTCTCCCAAAGCACGCCGTCAGACTGATTTTTGGCTTTTCGCTTCCAGCCACTGCCAGTTGCCTTACACATTTCGTCACTCCCTCGAATCTTGCGTGTCTTACGCTACGTTTGCCGATAAGTTTAGTGGTCTCCACTCTAGAACACGTTTACTTCAACGGTTATCAGTTTTGTGACAGATATGACCGGCTCACTGCCGCCTATCACTACAACTTAGATCAGGTACAATACGTAGAGGGAGAAAATCTATGGTACAATATGATAAACTTGTCAAAGCACTACCACTGTATTAGCTTTGGTTTTTTGGCGCATTACTGAATTTAACCGTACCCTATCGGAATAATCAACGGTTACTGACGGTTGTGCAACTCAGTCCAAGTTATTTGGATAGCCGACTATGTGGAATATTCCTGCGAACACTGCGGTGTCAAGTTGTGGAGGTTATGTCAATGTTTGTTAGAATAAGGATAAGCCGCATTATTCATTAACAAATAGAATGGAATCACTCTAGGACGAGTTTCATTTCAAAACTAGATGAAGTCAAGGCCAAGGCTTACAAGAAGTCGCGGTGATGACAGTTCTAGATGATTCTGGATGCATGATGCTTGAGTGCTGAGACATCTTTAGATTTTTTTGCCAGTGATTTACGAGGGTACTTTCATGAGGGTATTTTGTTCCATTACTAGCAGCGCCGCGGTTTTACCCGATACCCTACAGGCTACAGGAACCATGAACTTTTCCGGAAAAAAAACCTCTGTGTTATTCCAGGGTATAAGTAACCGCCATTTCAAATTACTACTGAGTACTACTGAGTTGGGTGCGGACAAACAGACACACATGCACAATTACACATAAAATTTCGCATTTATAACATTAGAATTTCGCATTGATGTAGCGTATACATTTTTGGAGATTTGTCATCATGTCTGGTCGATGCAACTCATGACCAAAATACTGCTGCTTTGCTGAAAGGGTGAGCAATTGAGCATGTCTATACAGCAAGGTAAGGGCATAAGGGGATTTTGGGAACAATACCTAATGGTAGTGATTTAATAGATTTAATTAAGTAGTTAGGATTTGATTAGTTTTTTTTTGTAGGTAATTTTTTTATATTGATTAGTTATTTTAGTAGTTACAGGATTTCATTTGTTTTTCTCTTTCATTATTTCATACACTTTTTTCTTTTTTTGTAAACTATGGGTCCACCCCAGCTTCGCACGGGTATAGATTATAGCCTATGTCACCCGGGGATAGTGTAGCTTCCCAACAGAGAACGAATTTTTCAAATCGGATCAGTAGTTTCGGAGCCTATTCAATGCAAACAAACAAACAATCAAATCTTTCCTCTTTATAATATTATATTAGTATAGACTAGCGACCCACCCACCCGGCTTCGCACGGGCTTAATTTACGTGCCAGGGCGGGTCGCTAGTTATATGTAGAAACCTTCCGTGAAAATGTATTTAACTGATGGTGAAAACCGCATCAAAATCCGTTGCGTGGTTTAGGAGGAGTTAGCGGCCATACAGACAGACAGACGCGGAAAGCGACTTTAATTTATACTATGTAGAGATAGAGATGAGTCATCGATGTGTAACGGTTTTACTCAAACATGGTCGATTTACGTTAATGCAAAGTGCACGTGTCATTATTTTATTGTTCCGAAGACAATAATTGATAGTGCAATATTTTATTTCGGGATTTAGTTGTGAAACCATGACACATTGTTTATTTTTTTCAAGTATCTATTCATGGCCAGTCTGAACAGCTGTTCCACAGTTTGTGTGCTATGACCAGTCGGAACAGCAATTTTACAGTTTTGTTTGCCCTATCCATTTCTTGGTGACGACATCTTGCGAGAGAAGCAAGGCAAGAGACCTTTACCTGTATTTTGTTCAACAGTATGTTTGGAATTAAATAGATACTTAATTCTAAATGCAAGTCTGCACTCTCACGTCTGATCTGTAATATGTTTGTATTTACGACAGCTAAGCAAGCAATAAATTAATATTTTTCTCCTATTTCAGGGTATACCTGAGCTGAACGTGCCAGGAATCGAGCCCCTGAGTCTGGGGCAGATTGCGCTCGCTCGGGGGCCTCAGGGTGCCAAGCTGACCGCCGTCGTCAACGACGTCAAGGTGCGGGGACCTAGCAACTTCATCATCGAAGAGCTCAAGTGCGTACACTATCATTGTAAAGATTTTTGCTGTGTATTTGGCTGCAGTTCACTCTATCATCATCAGCCAGAAGACGTCCACTGCTGAACATAGGCCCCCTTTAACCTCCACACTAAACGACAGGTTGCCTTTTGCATCTACTGGATGCCCGCGACTCTCACAATGTCGTCGGTCCATCTAGTGGGAGGCCTACCTACGCTGCGTCTTCCGGTTCGTGGTCTTCACTCCAGAACCTTTCTTCCCCATCGGTTATCGGTTCTTCGAGCGATGTGGCCTACCCATTGCCACTTCAACTTGCAAATTTTAACAGCTATGTCGGTGACTCTTGTTCTTTGGCGCATATCTACGTTCCGGATTCTATCGCGCAAAGAAACTCCGAGCATAGCACTTTATCATGTTGATTTATTCCCCGCTCCTGGCACAGAAGACATAATAGTGACATAATAGTGATACTTCCACCTTCGGCCAAGAATTATCTGTTCGATTATATGCGGGAGACGTCATGCAGACAAGCTGAAATTCAATCATTTGGTCGTATACCTATGATGGTATGATGATTAAGCTAGATTTGAGTAGCTTCAAAGTGCTGAAACATCGATCTATAGTAGTAAGTAAAATATCTTTGCGCTCAAAGTACTACAAAGCCATTTTGCATTGCACTCCAGCAGGCAGGTTTATCAGAAGCACGATTTCTTCTGATAAGTTAGCCTGCTAGACTGAACATTGTAAAAAATTGATTGCGATGGGATTGCAGATCTGTTTTATATATCATCATATAATAATTATAATCTGGTTGCTATACCAATACCAAAAAGTAGTGATTGACCATGTAGGCATTATTAGTAAATTGCCAATGTTTGTTATTTAAAATTATACTCGTGGCTCCAGTTAGAAAAATCGAATATAAAGAAACAACCGTAGAAATAATAATATTGAATTACTTAATATTAGAAATAGGTAGCTGTTATGGTTATTATTTAATATGCGTTTATGGTGAGCACGTTGTATAATAAAGGACTCTCTGTATATTTTTATGTACTCACCTTTGGCTTTGAAATTATTTAAAAGTCCGAAACCTGAGGTGAATACAAATTAGGAATTAACTTAATACCTTATCTGATGTGCATGTTGTATTTATTATGACGTGTATAGAATCAGAACTATGTGGTAATGACAGTTTCTGAGCATGTCCTGAATATGCAAAGCTCTATTTTACAAAGATTATATTTTTTTATGATGCGTGAATTTTTATAACGCAATTATCTACTAACGTCACGAAATATATTTTACAACACATTTGCTCAAAAAGTGCACTTACGAAGCCTGTATACATCGTTCGAATGTTAAACATTACGGATCATACAACGGAGCGTGCGGTAATGAATTTTACCGCACGCTCAGATGTATAGCACCGTGCGTGTACTTTACGGTATTTTTTTAATTTCCATCATAATTACATAAGAATTCCACAAAAGAGTTTCATATTACGAGAATAAATAAGCTGAATGATCAAACCTCCTTGGAAGCGCTTTTGCTCAATACGTTTGTCTCAGTTTAATACTAAAGAGAAAATGAGACGAAAGATGTAGTTCTAATTTTCACCACGTGATAGTGGCGCTATTTGCATGTTCGCGCCATTTTCTTATTATATTATAGAAACTATTGTTGTGACTGATATTAAGTTATAAACAAAATAATAAAATTGTTTCATTTGTAGCCTTTTTTTCTCGCAAATGTGTTGTAAAACGTTGTATGGCACACGTGCGGATTGGTTTTTACAAACTCGTGACTATGGTAAGCCCTCGAATTCGTCTCGGGCTTACATTCGTCTACTCGTTTGTAATAACCAACTTACCGCACTTGTATCATAAATAACTAATAATTATATATATACTAGATGCGCCCGCGGTTTCACTCGCGAGTTAAAATCATCGTTAAGTTTCCTGAAATTTTACAATGCTCTGCGCAATTTTCTTAATTTTTCTTTTCGTAAGAACCTTCTACAAAGTGTTAGAAAACTTTAAAAAATCGGTAAAGTCGTTCTCAAGTTATGGCGTGACCAAGGTAAATAGGTATTAATTTATATATATATATATATAGATTAATTCTTTGCTCTGTGAGTATCTTGGCGTCGCATTTTTTGTGCATTTGCCAGTGCGTCAAGTATTAAAATATTATCAAGTTTGATGACATTTCGTGAAACAAGTCAGTCACAGAGTAAAATAAAGCAAGGCAAGGCACAATCACGTATATAAGGCATATGTGCAATTCAATAAATTTTTGTCTAAAAGGCTAAGTGGTTTGGATATTTAGATAACACTAAATACAATATTATTATTTTTTTAAATGGATTGCACATAAGCCGTTGAAGGTCTAAAGACAATCTAAATGCTCAAGCCCACTATCAGTTGATAGCGTACCCAGCATGCTAGTAGCATTACTTTGCTCGATAACGATGCTTATATGCTAGGCTAAAAAAGCGAGTACTTATTTTGGTCACACGTCGTTTTATCCAGGAGCTCTGTTTATTACTTACCAGAGGCTATTAGGCGCCCTAAAAATTCATAACTTAAGAACAAAATTAAGAACTTGGTCTAGGTATTTGTCGAGGGGTTTCGAGTTTTACAGGTGAATAATAATGAAACCAGTAACCAAAAAAAAAGCGTAGCTGTTTAAATTAAAAAACATTGCAATTTCAACCGGGAAGATAGATTTAAGCCAGTAGCGTCATGGAATCCCATAGTAAGCAGCTCAAGCGTTTGCCGGTCGTATGCTTGGAAGTCCTTACTCTGTTTTAGTATTGAAACTGACGTGGCTTACACAAATTTTGTTTATATTATACGGGAATCGCACAGGAAAGATTAATCCAGTTACTCCGAGTATAGTATCAGTAGCATTCAGCTGTCGTTTTCGAAGTGAGTATTTCGCGCTTGGTATCGTCTCGTTTGGCACTGAAAGTTTGGTTGAAACTCTACTCGGATAACCAGATTAAGTTTAAGTGATTCTCCCATATAATATAAACAAGAAGCCCTTACTCTCATCATCATCATTTCAGCCATAGGACGTCTACTGCTGGACATAGGCCTCCTCCATCGATATCCTAAAGGGCTGGTTGGAAGCGAACTGCAATGCATTATGTCTCATATAGGTCATCTCACATAGGTGTCCATCCTGTGGGTGGACGTCCTACGCTGCACTTACCGATCCGTTGTCTTCATTCGAGAAACTTTCAGCCCCATCGGCCACTTGTTCTGCATGCTATGTGCCCTGCCTACTGCCACTTCAACTTGCTAATGTCGGTAATTCGTTCGTCTATGGATTTCCTCATTTCTGATTCGATCTCATGAGAAACCCCGACCATAGCCCTCTCCATAGCTCGTTGTGCGACTTTGAGCTTGCTTATAAGTCCCTACTCTGTTTAAAGTAAATTCAAAAGACCAAGATGTAATACGTGATTAATTGCTCCATAATCTCATCATCGCTCATTTGTTATCTGCAACGTAACATGACATGTGTTCTACTCATTCCAGGTCAGACCTGGACAAGAACCGGTTCGACTTTAAGCTGCTGCTGCCGAAGCTGGACTTCGCCGGCAAGTACAAGATGGACATCCAGGTGTTGTTACTGCGGCTGCAAGGAAGGGGCAACATCACTGGCACTTTCAGTTAGTATTCACTCTTCTGTGTTGACCTTTATGGAAATATTGGTCCTAAAAAAAAGTACGAGTTTGAGCTTTACTGGCTTTGTGTTATTCGGGTCATTTTTGCACACACGGTCATCTGACCCAACACTAAACAAAACTTGTTGGCTGCCAGAGACTAATAAACACAATTATTTTTTTGTTGTTATTTATTCAAGTTAATAACACTTACTTGAGAGCACAAGTAATAAACATCCTAGGCATTCTTCATTAAGTTTATATCCATCTGCAAGAGATGATTTGTGTATCCATCTCGACCTTATCGGCCGGGCCCACAAGAGTAAAATAAAGATAAGCTCTCTAATCCATACAACACCATCATGGATAAAAAAAGAAAAATGATATTTCGATTTTATATAAATAAGATACAATCAATAAAATAGAATTATTGAAATCGGTTCACAATCGGCAAAGATATCGCGTAACATACACAAAAATAATAATCAATAAAAAAAATAAAAAATAAAACTCAATTTAGTTTACATACATAGATGACACATATTTTCCAGTTATTTTGATTTAAAAACTACTAAACAGATTTTGATGATATTTCTATGGAACCAATCTGAAAGTAGGTATAATTTTCCATATCGGTATATATCTGAGCTAACAAACATAAAATAAAATAAAACAAACGAATTGAGAATCCCCTCCATTTTTGAAGTAGCTTCAAAACAGTGGAATTGAGAATCTATTTTTAAGTCTGTCGAAAAAACTTTTTCCGCTGATTCTATATATTTCCGCGGATCTAAGAATCTCACTAAATTTTTCGCGATCAGGTAGGTATTCAGAATTATAATTTTAGCAAAAACACGTATGAGTAATGTTTACATAGGCATGTGTGTCAAGTTCAGTTATCGAGTAGATGGTTACCTCAGCAGTTGCACAATGGACTGGTTACGGCCCTGCATTCCGCGGCGCGACGCAGCGGGCCTCACTCGGCATCACTTCGGAATCTTCGGATTATGTTTCAAAGGAAAAAAATTGCTGGAAAATTTATTTCGCAGAGTTCAATCATAATAGAAAAAACTTTTGTACTCTACACAACTATTTAAAGTTTGAAGTAGAAGTAGAACTATTAGCAGTAGAAGGCATTGCGGTATGTTTACTGAAAAAATATATACATATATTTTTTTGTTTTGTTGAGGTCAATGAATGTAGAAACATTTGTTGAACTCTACTCAACAATTTGAAGTTTACTTAGGTAGAAGGCATCGCACTGTGTTATGTTTTGAGGGGAAAAATGTTGGAAAATTTGTTTTGTTGAGGTCAAAGTACGTAGAAACATTTGTTGTACTCTACACAACTATTTGACATCGCTGTGTTGTTTTAGTGGAGTCGCTGGCATCCAGTCGATGCAAAAGGCAGGCTTTCATTCAGTGTGGAGGTTAAAGGGGGATTATGTTTAGCAGTGGACGTCTTCTGGCTGAAGATGATGATGATGTGTTATGTTTAAAGGGGAAAAAATTGTTGGAAATTTTGTTTTGTTGAGTTCAGTGAATGAATAAACATTTGTTGTACTCAATAAAACTATTTGAAATTTGGTTTACGTAGAAGGCGCCGCGTCGCCGTCGCTGTGTTATGTCTCAGAAATGTATCAGCCAATTTAATTTAGTGTTTCAGTATGTGTAATGTATTTAACTATATCCTTCGCTAAGTCGGTTTTTTGCAATAAATGAAACACCAGTCAACTAGCCTATCTTCTTCTTCTGATATGTAAAAGGCGATGTGTGTATGTTTAATGTATGTTCCCTATGGACTCCAATACGGCTAGACCAATGACTTTCACTGGCAGATAGCTGATGCAATTACGTTTCGTTTACGTTTCGTTTACGTTTGTTAAACCGCGGAGTGCAGCTAGTCAGCTAGCTATAAAAAGATCTCTCTTAAGTTTATACTATAATCTATAAATATATAAATGAATCCCTATTTACCTTGATCACGCCATAACTTGGAAACGACTTTACCGATTTCTTTAATCTTTTTTTTTTCAACTTTTCTAATACAAATAGATTAATACTAATTGATACTAATACTAATTATTACATACAAATTATCTATATTAGTGATAATTTGTATGTAATAATTAGTATTAGTGATAATAATTAAGGCTTTTTTATTTTCTTTGTTTGATATACCCTATTTAGATTATTAAAATAAAAAATAATAGATCTACAAATAGAAGGTTTTACGGAAAGAAAAAATAAGAAAATTGCGCAGAAAATTAGAAAATTTCAGAAAATTTAACGATGATTTTATCTTCGCGCGTTTGACAGTTCTTTAATTTTTAAATTTAAATTTATTTATTTTTACTTTTAATAGTTTAATTTTAATGTTGTTGTCTGACAAAGCCCCTATCTATACAGCTGAATTAGTTTTAGTGTATCTAATTAATTAATTAATTTATTAAGACTTTTTTTACCTATGCTTAAGTGTACCAGTCTGACGAGGCCCTTATACAGCCGACTTACGTATCGCTTTTACGCGCATATACCTACCCTCACTATGGTTTTTATTTCGTTTAATTTTCGTTTGCTGAGCGAGACACAATGGTTCTTACATACACCTAAGTAAAATAAATAAAACATTGAGCACCAAACTGACGAGTCCATAATAGGAGCATTAGTAATACATATATTTTTGTTAAAAGATTATTACTAATGTAACTATATGATAATAAATGATATTCTATTCTATTCTTGGACAGGACAACGCCTGTCGGGTCAGCTAGTATTAGTATATTTTCCAGATTTGTTACATAAATAATCTAAACATAGTAACATGCAAGGACACGTAATTAACTAGTTGGTAATTACAACACAACTTTACGGCCAACAGTGTAAAATGTCGCTATTTATCCTTTGATCCTTTGCACTCCCCTTGAACCGTAGTAGTTAAACATTCATTTAAATACTTTGTTGGTTATCTCTGCTACTTATGATCCATTATGAAGCAATTTACGTTAACTTACTGTTGGCACACTCTCAGATCAGGCAAACTAGAGATATATTATAATTATCGTTCGCGTTTAAAATGTTTCATACACTTAACGCAAAAACTGTAAAGACGGTAGCACTTACTAATTTTTCAATGATGATACAATGATACAATGACTTTATTGGTTTGTCGTTTTTAAGACACTTGTAGCCAAAACAATGTTTTTTTTGCATGTAGACTATTAGGTAGTTCATTGGTGTCGCTACAAGTTTCTTTGTGTGCGTGAAAAACGAGTAAGTCAGCCGTACTTTTGGTTTAGGTGTTAAGCGGTTTAGCAGTATAGTGAAAAAAAAATTGTATGAAATTTTTTGACGTTTGAACTCGAACGATTATGGTACTAAGGCACTATGGTACTATGGTACTAAGACTCCCTTGTTTGTCTGATGTGAGGTTCTGTGTAGCCCTTTCTTGTACCTTTAAATCAATTATTCTCACTCAGTTACTACAAATTCCAGAGAACTACGCCTGCAACGTCACCATGATTGGCCACAAAGAGAAGCGGGGTGAAGAGGAGTTCCTCCGCTTCGACCCGTTCACAGTGCGGCTTCGTGTGGGCCAGTCCTCCATCTACCTCACGAACCTGTTCGATGGTGACCCAGTGCTGGGCCCCGCCACCAACCGCGTCATCAACGAGAACAGTCAAGTGTTCCTGCAGGAAATCAGCCCGGTGCTGGAGAAATCTCTCGCGGATCTCTTCACAGAAATGGCCAATAAGATCACTTCTAAGTTTACGTATCAAGAACTGTTCCCATGATTAGCGAATATTTAGGTGTTGGATGCATCAATATACAAAACCTATAGAGTCACAAACGTGCCAAAAAAAAACCGAACCAAAACTGCGCACGCTACGCATTGCGCCGACTTTTTGGTTAGTTGTAAGGCAGCCGCGATTCAACTACAACGCTGCCCAATGCCACTGCTGTGATAACATAGCAGACTAGCGACGTTGAATGCTATGCAAGTGACGACGTAACGCAACGTCTAAATTGGAGTAAATATGGTATTGTGAATTATATAATTGATATGTCGACGCTCGGTTTTTTTTTACTGTTTTCACTTAGAGATTGTGACTCTATAGGTATTGTATATCGATGGTCGGATGATTCTATTTTACCGACTGTGTGACAAAACCATTAATATAATATCTACCTAATAAAAATCTTAAATAAATTCAGTCACTGACAGACAACGCACTGCCTAACCGCTGGTTCTAGAAGCATGAAATTTAGCACAAACTCTATTTATTAAAGTACCACCAACAAGGATAACATAATATATACGTGACAGTAAAACTATTATCTAGGCTTTTAACAGGCGCCCTTATCGCTTAAAGTGATCTCTTTCAGGCAACCATGCATGAAAAGGAATTACGTTATGATATATAGTGAAGGCCTTAACTAAAATTACAGAAGTAAATACCTATGCAAATAACAACACACAACCATCACTTGGCTATAAATAAATATGACATCTATACTAATATTATAAAGAGGAAAGATTTGATTGTTTGTTTGTTTGCATTGAATAGGCTCCGAAAATACTGAACCGATTTGAACAATTCTTTCACTGTTGGGAAGCTACACTATCCCCGGGTGACATAGGCTATAATCTATACCCGTGCGAAGCTGGGGCGGACCGCGCTAGTACATAATACAGAGACTAAAACCCCACTCGCAAACTTCTCTTCGAGAGTTTTATAGTTGAAAAACTATTTTTATAAATGGAATAGTGGATAAAAGGTCGATGCATTGTGAAGTATTTCCAAAATTTTAAGCCGTTATTTTCAATAAAAATGCAGTTCTATTTATTATAGAAATTGAATTTCCTATAGATATTTTTACAGATAAAAATATATATTTTTTAAAAATACAGTTTTCGATGCTTTTTTCGTCAAAAACTGTGAGAGCTTCAAACAAAAGTTGTTAGATATGATTTTTTGAAGCCTGCGATAGGTTAATTGTTAAGTTTTACTTCGATAACAGGGAAATAGAATCATCGAGACCATTTGTGTGTGTTGGTGTTATTGATTGTGATAGTGGTGATAGATTTCATACGGAGTTTTATACGTTTCTGTATTGCGTTATCCCAGGAATACGCACACTACTTAAATGTTATGTAATGTTTTACAACGTAACAGAACAGGTATAGTAATCTGAGCATCTTCAAGAATAGACGTCTTCTAGATCAACGTGTTCTATCCCCGTCTCCGGCCTCACCGTCGCTTACCATCAGGCGAGTAGATCCAAACGTAGATCTATTCTATATAAAAAACATGATAGTTCATTTTGTATGGGGACACAAAAAAAAATCGTATTTATCAAACTTTTTTTTTCACAAGTTGTTCACTTTGATGGTTAGAGCGGCCCCCATAAGTATTATTATATCTTTTCTGTTTCACGTTGTAATGCAAAATGTTGAACATTCTAAGTAGTGTGAGTATTTTTACGCTACATGGGTTTCATTCTAAGTAAGGCTAAGGATATATTGTAAGTAAGGTATAATCCAAAATGTGATAGTAAGATTTTTAAGAGGGATCTTATGGGGTAAACGCAATGACGCGTACCTAAGCTAGAGTAAGGTTTTGGTTCGATTTTTGTTAAATACTTTAACGGCCTTACATAATAATGTTACTTAAGTTAAGCAATGCTTAAAATTTATCTTTTAACTTCTCACTGACGGAAATTGTCACACATGAAAACGAGACAAAGCAATTTTTAGCATTACTTAATTTAAGTAACGTTTACAAGTAAGGCCGCTAGTTTTTATATTTTTTTGTAAAAGAAGAACAGTATACTGAAATCGAATATATTATATTCTCTCGACAAAATGATTTGTGATTTAATATACAGGGTAACTGGTACTAGGCCGAAAGAACTTGTTAACTAATAATTTTGAACGACTATATTTTAATTCTGGAATTTCAAGTAGGTACAACGCAAGATATTAAAAAAAAAACTACTAAAAAAGAATTGACTACAGTTATGAAAACAATGTGGCAAATCTGACTTTGACTGTGACTATGATTAGATTGACGATATTGAATAAACTTAAACATGATACTGGCAAATGCAGAAGACGCATACAATAGGACAACACAATCTTATCATGCGTAAAAGAAAAAAAAGTACAATGGCCTGCTTTCGGCTTATTACCACCGTTCTGAGTAAACTTGTATATAAATTTACTTACAACACAAGATTTTCTAGGTATTCACATATTTCAATTGTGTTTTTTTTTGTATTTATATCCATAGAACTCGTGGCATGTTCGTTGAAAAATGTATACCCAGAACTAGCGAGTATTTTGAACTTGTTTTGGTCAATGTAGGAAAAATTCTCACGTAGTGCGAATAAATGATACAAATTAACAATGCCCGAGCGCAGCGAACGTTAAGTTTGTTTTGACCTAATATTTTATTAATAAATGTTTGATTAGGTCTCTTACACTCAACAACAACGAGCGTGGTGAACAAGAATTTTAGTAGATTTTGTTCAATATATAAGAAATGTTACGTAGCAGAAACAAATATATGGCGACGATTTTTTGAATTTCAGGTTAATTCATGTAAAATTAACCATTTCATAATACCAATACGCGAGGGTAGCGAACACTAACATTTTGAGCTGGTTTTGGCCAATTTTTTTATGTGGTGATAAAATATTAATCCGCAGTAATTATTTACTTCCTTACGTATATACATTTATGAACTGTCACTATTTATAAATTATACGATTTACTATGAATAATCTGATTAAAATAACTTCAATATTAAGTGATATATCGTTCAAATGTAAGTAGATATATCACTATAATTATGTCAAAAAAAACACTTATTAGACTTGTATTATATAATAATAAGCTGATATTTTATATTCTTACAGCATAAGCTGAAATTGGCATTAGTTAAGAGGGCATCCCACGGCCAAGAAATTTGATGAATAGGTATTTAGCAAATATATTGCTGTCCCTTGACCTCAAGCCTCTCCCCGTAGAGCGCAAGGGGGACAAACTGCAGCTCGGATCGATTATACCTACGAAAAGTAGACAAAATCATCGTCTCGTATTTTTCTGTTTCCTCATTCAAAACACGGCCGATTTCATTATTTTTTTAATTAATAGTTGTGAAAAAAAATTAACTATGCTTCTGTTATTTATTTTTGCTATATAAACCCGTCAAATTTGTTTGATAGACGTCTGAACATGGCGGTAAAAAAAATAATCAATTTTTGGAATATTTAAAGGCTAATATTTCTTATAGTAGTTAACTTATAAGAAAAAATAAATGATATAAGCATGACAATAGAAGAGATACATTTCATTTAAAAAAATTACGGCTCTAGCGCTATTACCCAGGGAGGAAACACAAGAATACGTTTGTATGGACAAAACGTTGCCCATATGCCCTCTTAAGCTTTTGTGACAAAAGTGCTCACCCCAGAAATATTAAAAACAGAAGTTTTATATTCTTACACAAAAGATGTGTTACAAAAGTTTGTATTTATCTTAGTTGGTAGATTATACTACGGACTTATAAAATAAAAAATATGTACAAACTCTGTAGTCATAATTGGTTTTCTTTCGTCATCGTCGATTAAAAGGTGTTAGCAAAGCAACAGTACAAAATGTGCATGTTTCGATAATTGCATTGCCGGTTATTATCACGATTTTATACCGGACAGTTCCGATAGTTAATTCTTTTTTGTAAAGACGTAGACGTACTTTTCGATTCAAGCTGAAGCATCAGCCTTCTATTCTTTGAAATCTGGAATCACGGTACTAGTTTATTTGTTTATTTTTATTTTGTAAACGTTTCATCTGTTTTGGTTTTAAATTTAAAATAGCAAGTAGATTTTGATTATCTATTATAAACGTTATATACCTACTATGATTATATTATATGTCTATTAACTTTAATGAAATGTTTTAGTTAAATTGTGTAAATATTAATTAAACTTGATAGTTTTAATTCACACAACTGTGACCTGCAAAAACTTGTAAAGAATATATTTTTAGGGTTCCGTAGTACTACAAGAAACCCTTATAAATTCATTCTGTCCGTCCATCTTGTCATCCGTCCTAATACTTTAGAACCTTCTAGTTTCTACAGTTTTGGTGTGGATCGAATTTTAGGAGTATAAAGGGTTAGGTTAGTTTAGGAGTTAGGGTTGGGTGGCTCTGACAGTGTAAGCATACTTTGCAAATTATACCCGCGGTAAAGTGGCAAAAAGTTGCATTTCTAACTATTAGAAATTAAAACGTATAACTCGCCTTGATAAACAATCTCAAAAACCTTTATTCGGATTATTTTAAAAATGTTGTGATCGCAACTTTTTGAGTTAGAGCGATAAACTGTAATAAATTAAAGACGTTATAGCTCAAAACTAATTGCCCTTTTCGTAAAACGATCTTAACAAAGAGTGTTTCCCAAGTAGTTTTCTCTTTGGGGCAACGATAAAAAGTATATGTTATGTCGGGATATCTCTGAAATTTGGCTAAGTTCACAGAGCTTTGTTTGTTCTAATTTTTACACCACCAATTTCTGAACTATGAATGTGGCCATAATGGCTCTGGCTATGGAACACTGCCGCATATCTCAACACGCTCTTGACCGGTTTATATTTGTGTTATATTATTATCATACTAGTTTTAATGATCCAGGATAACTAACTAAAAAATAATAAGCACGAGTAAAACTATATACTTCAATATCAAATTTAATTCAAACCCGTTCAGCTGTTACGGAGTCGAATGCGGACAAACACACACCTTAAATTTGCATTTTTTTTGTGATATAGTTAATGGTTTTGGTTCATAATAAGACTGAATAAGAGTATTTTAAATTTTAATTACAGTTTTCTGCGTGAAAATATGAACCTGATTCTTATAAGTGTGGTTACCTTTATTGAGCTGGTACATGGGCGGCTTCCAGGTAACGTTATTGTAATTCAAGCAATATCAGTTGAATATTAGTAGGTACCTGCTAGATGCTTCATATTTTAATAAATAGGCTTACACTTGACCGCCACCTCGCCTGCAATGATGCTGTCTACGATGATAGAGCAATTATAAAGACCGCTAAAGTAGCTATAATATATATTAATATCATCAAAATAGTAAAAGTTGTTCATAATGATGGGTACTATGGAATGGACCGCATTCGGCTTTGTACACCCTTTCCGCGCACCTTGTTTATTATGTTGAGTATAAATTTAATTGTTCTGATCAGTTGGCATAACAGCTGATATTTTTACGCAATATTTTTTTAATATAATATTTTATTTGTTTTTTGTTAATTTCAGTGGGATCTTTCCCAAAATGTCGATTGAGCGACCCGGATCTAACAGGATGTATCCTCAATTCTATCGAAACCCTTCGACCTCTTCTAATAGAAGGTATTCCTAATATCTCTTTTCCGGCATTGGAATTATTCACTATGGAAAAAAATTCAATAAAAACATCTCTGCCGGGTCTCAGACTAAACGGAGAAGCTACAAACGTAGTAGCTACCGGAACAGGCAGTTTAACGTAAGATTAACGAATTTAAGTAAGGCAATTTAATTTTTTTTACAACTTGCCCTGTTTGTTAGTAAGTATGTTCGCGGTATGTGTGGGACAAATCTTGTAACTGAATTTTCAACCGATTGAGCTGAAATTTGGCACACTTGTGTAAGTTCGGTGACAATGCAATGTTATGGTACCATCGAGCTGGTCTGATGATGAAGATAGAAGACGATCATAGGAACTCTTAAACGAAACGATGTAACTTTTTTAACGATTGGGTTCGTTGCATCTGTCTTTCCAAGCACTTTGGCCATGAGTAGATGACGAGCGGACGACTAAAAGCTTTAAATTTATAATTTATTTTATTTGATAACTAATACGGTTCAGCCAATTACACTAGTTAAGCAAGCTTATTTATAACAATAGAATAGAAAAATAAAATAAAATAGTTCAAAACAATATAAAAGTTATCATTCATGATGCCAAGATACGTTACAATATAAACAATTCATTTAAACACTAATTATTGAATGTCAAGAATAAAGAATTACCAGAAGTCAAAATCACACTGACAGAAGTATATCATCGTCCATTTCCTTCTTCCTACTCGCTATCATGGTCCAAGAAAACAAGGTCTGGGAGTTGTACCGCAATGACGTCACTGTCCAGTTGCCACTTTATTGTAACAAACACAGATACTGGGAAACAACTTTTTTAATAATCTATTAAATTAAATACAAAAAGCATTTCAATTGTCATTTGGTTTGTCCGCTCAAGCAAGTTATGCACGAATTGAATATATTAAACACAATTTTATCAAAACCACATTGATTTATTGGATTCCCACAGGTAATATACGAATATTGGAGAGTTATAATTTCACGCTACTGTTAACACAGAAAATCATAGAGAGTCCGCCATTGTTTCGTATATCGTTATCTCTCTCGAACTTGTTGTAAATTACTTATTCTGCTCTTGCTTATGCACGTGTACGTATATCCATGGCATTGATGACACCATTGCGATCACACGTAACATTGGTTCTCGGAGTGCTATACCTGGCGGAGTATATTATTATACTTACCATGCCCGCTATCATCTCACAATATTCCAGACACTTCGATTGCAAACTCTTCCATTCGTCCGCAAACAAAACACATCGAGGATAAAAAACTGTTGAATGCAGTGAGAGAACGTTAAATACCCGTACCCGGAGTACCCGTGCGCAACCGTACGGGCTGGCGGCACCGCCAACAACTGATGGAGTAGCCACAGCGGCTGCTGTCTTCAGGGACACGAAACCGAGTTTCTTGACTAGATCAGAAGCATCATCTTTCCACGCACATTACCTTCATTTGGTTATGCCTTCGCAGAACCTCTTGAATGATGGTGGAGGGTGTTGTACGTTCCCATCAAAATATGAATAACCTTGTCGAGTTTTTGATCTTATCAAAGAAACTTGTCCCAGATACTAAAATTGTTTCAGGTTAATTTTGTCTCAAAATGTTACTTGCGTTGGTCCGTTAAATTTCCTATATTCCTCGTAAACTAACCGTGCCAAGGTCCCATGATAATAAAAAAATATTATGCAAGATATACCAATTCAAATTCAAAAGTGGGGGTGATAAGACCTGCGCTGACGTCCTATCATTCATCATTATCAGCCTTTCATATACAATACCTTAGCATGTACAATTGTACACACTGCTTGGACCCATGCCTTCTCTAAGAAGGAGTATGCTGCATGTGAATGTCATGTGTCTTTGAACTTTTTGGACATACAGGTTTCCTCAAGACGTTTCCTTCACCGTTGTTGAGCGATGACATCGAAACAACAAATAACTTATTTAGGCACTGAATAAGTCATTGGTGCAGGGCCGAGGATCGACGCTATTTTATTTAATAATTGTTTTTTCTAGGATTGATTACGACAAGGAGACCGTCGATGTTACAATTGTATTCCCTAAGCTTGAAGTGACAGCTGACTACGTAGCTAAAGACTCCAGGATAGCACTCTTCAGTGTCGCAAGCTCTGGCTCCTTCACGGGAACATTTGGTATGTTGACTAAACCTAACTAAACTAGCAGCGCCAAACCCGGGGTAGAGTGAGAGGAGCGGTCCCTCAAGAGGCCAGAGAGAAAGAGGCGCCAAAATGTAATAATAAATTGGGCTTGTTTTACAGCTGTTCAGGAGACCCGTGCGTGTCCCCCGTACGGGTTCCCAGAGCGGAGACACGTGAGGCGCTAGAAATCGCCCGTACAACTGTGAAACCACACTTGATCGAAAAATATTTTTTTGATGGCGCCTCGCACCTCGGGTGGTTCAGCGGAACAATGCAAGTGTTATTATTACCTTACTTATTACTTACATCAATGGTGCCCACACTTGCATTGCACATTTGCATTGTTTGTAACCAGCAAAAAATATGTGGAAATAGTTTACATCCTAAATTAGCATTTTTTTTATTATTATTTAATATTGGGCTTGCGTTTGACCGCCAACTCGCCTGATGTTAAGCGATGATGCGGTCTACGGTGGAGCAGGCTTGCCTAGAAGAAACCGATTCAATCGTGATTTGAAGACACCCAGATTGTTACTATCGGGGAGCACCCACTCAGGCAGCGCATTCCACAGACTAGCAGTTCGCATAATAAAAGTGGAAGCATAGCGCTTCGTACAGTTTTTCGTATTATCAAGCGGTGTCGATTTTTTGTGCCCACTCTGGCATTCCGATACGCATATGGCATAGATAGCACATGGAATACTTTTAATTCCGGAAAAAAATTTCGATTCCTGTACAATAATTTTCAGAAATTAAACGCGCCGAAATACAATCTTGCTCTACCCTGATCTAAGGCTAAAGGGCCGGCACTGTAAACGAATACTATAAACTAGTGAACTAACTTACGAAAACCATAAAAAATATTTCGGAAAAACAAGTATTGTAGGTAACTATGTATATTAAAGCAAATGTACCTATGGGATGTGCACGTGGGTAAAACCGCGGGGCGAAGCTAGTTTATAAATATTTATTGAAAAATTGTTTATGATTTTTTTTAAATTGTTGACAGTCTAAGCCTCTGACCACAGCTCACCTGAAGTTAAGTGACGGTGTGATCGAAAATGGTAAACAATAGCCTGAATAACTGAAAATGGGAAGTGATGTTGCCGGAACCAATAGTGCGCTCAACTTGGTACAACGTTGCTAGTGGTACTTACAACGCACCAGTGTGAGCAAAAATTTCACAGCGACTTTGTGGGTGAGCGGTTATCGTACTTGAGAGCGTTGCGACGTAAAATAGAGATTACGATAAATAGCGCAATTTTTTCAAGAGCTAGACAACTGGATTGATCACTCTTTATAACGGTTTTTGAAATCGTTCAAAATAAATTCATTGTTAAACTGTTGTTCCGAAAAATGCGAATATGAATAGATGCACAATGTTCGAATGGGCATATCTAGATATCTACATTTAATATATATGTTCATGTTTAACACGCTGTGACAAAATTTTACCTAATACCTTTTTAATCCGCACGCTCCAAAGCTAGAATATTACGTTTGTATTTTCCTCACAAAAAGAGAGGATACATTTTTATCATGGCTCCTAAAAAAAACAAGTGCTTAAGGTGATTAAGGTAATGCGCGACCGCAAACCGTATCTGGGCACGTTAAGGTTCACGTTCGCGTGATTTTCCGAACAGGAACAAACCTAACCAAGGTATTTACCAAAGTAGCACATTTTTAGCTCTCTTGCCATTGAGCGCAACCTTAAAAGAACCTTAACAAAGTTTTTCGGAAATCTTGGTTTTTAGTAAATTTTTAGGGTACAGTGTGGTATTAACGTATCGTCGGAACGGTAAGTAGAAATGTGTCATAGCAATGCGAGTTTGTCCTGTCAGTTTGTTTTCCATTTTATTGTACTACGAAACTCTAAATAATAATGCGTATGTGTTCGTAATTGATTTCGTATATTGTTCTACGCAAATGAGAACAAATAAAAATATTATAGAAACGGTACTGTGATAAGTGGCCAATTATGACTACTATGACAGATTCTGCTGTATGTTTGAATCGAATTGAATTAGATTCAAACATAATAAGTGGAATGAAACAAATATTATCGAGTTTGTAGCATATTAGGCCCATAACAAAACCTCAAGTCCAGAAATTATTTATTTAGACGTCTCCGACTGAAGCACGGTAAACACGGAAACACGGTAGATATAATATTTATCACAAGCAAATGTACAGGGTTATTTTTAAAATACCAAAAACAGGTAACTTTTATATCATACTAGCTGCGCCCGCAGTTCACCCGCATGGGCGCTCGCTTCTCAGGAACCGTAATTTTTTTGGAATAAAAAGTAGGTATTCCATGTCACATTAAAGCCCTTTAACTATCTCGATGCAAAAAAAAATACGTCGATCCGTTACTACATAATGTTGCGTGAAAGAGGAAAACAAACGAACAAAAAATATAGTTTCGCGTATGATAATACCTAACAACTCCAGGTCCAGCTCTTAGCTCCATGACTTTTAATAATATAGGTAAGTCCTTGTTTATTTTCCACGCAAATATATATATATTTAAAACAGAGCTCTAAATTGCACTTTAAATACTTGGTCTTAAGGGCCAGAATACCAAGTGCAGCGATCTCGCTCGCGCATTCGATGTTATTTGAGACATAAAGTGAATGTAATCTACTTTAAAAAAATGTGCTTTACGTTTTTTAAAATATGTAAAACAAATTTTTGTTTCATTATTTATCAGAATAAGTGAGAAAAACTGTTTATCCCATGTTTGTGGTCATAATAAAAAATATTGAAATAAAAATTTGTTCAAATATTTTTACGGAAAAAACGTGCCTGTCATAATTATGGTTATACGCACAACATGCTGGGCATTAAATGAGAAGGAACATTCCTGAGTGCAAGAGCCAGCTCTATGAGCTGTACAAAGTATTTTTTTTTCTAATTATTTTGTAGGAATACGCAAACATCACGCAAATTTAAAAAATAAAACTATTATTATTTTATGTTTTGGGGTGGTATGTTGCTAGCAGGGAAGCTAAATGCGAGAGATTTTGGTATTTCAAAAATAACCCTGTGTAATTTAAACACGACAAAGAAAAGGAATTTTATGTTACTAGAGTATATGTATTAATAATATTTGAAAGTCTAGACCAATTTTGATGCGATTGATATTGCACCCTTGCAAAAAAAAAAAAAAAAGTGTCATTGTTAGCCTATGATTTAAAAAAATGCCATATAACAATTTTATAACATAAATGAAACCAGACACATATTTTGTGGGTTTTTTATTCATACCATTGTTGTTATTGTTTAAAACAAAAACGTTATGGTATGATTCCGAACTTGGCAGCACGCAGCAATGCCGCGGCAGTAATGCAGCCGCAGCCTCGGAATGTAATTTCATATAAACCTTTATAAAATGTATGGGAACCAGTAGTTACCATCGTCGTAGTTAGATTGTCGTAGTAAAGGTAAATGCTCAAACAAAAATTTTAATTATGTAAATTTTCTATAAATTACCTGTATAATATTATACACATAAGCTCAGGGAACTTTATTCATGAATTTTGTACAGTAAAATATCGTATATTTGATACTGATTTGTATACTCAATACTCGATAATTTATTGCATAATATAGGTATGAATGACCCTAATTCGGTATGGCAACAAAGTGCAGAGCGGATTGATTTATTCCATAATTATTGATTTGTCTTCGCTATAGTTTATCTAAGCTATAGTAACATTTAGCAAGCAATATATCTTTTAGGGTCTTGGCAATCATTATTTCCATTTCCTATGTATTTTATCTGTTTTGGTTTATTATTATACAATTTGATGGCTATTGGATTTGGGCCAGAGATATGCATGAATGATTTAGAGGTTGGTAAGATTAATTTATGTTTATATTTAGATCTTATTCGATAGTTACACCCGCTATCACACATTAGTTTGTAATTTTCAATAAGAAAAATATGACATGATTATACCTAAATGAACATCGCAGGTAAATCTTTACTCCAAATTAACTGGAAAGCTTTGACGAATAAACCAACAGACAATGAAGCTGCTTCTTATTACTGTGTTTGCCTTCGTCGGGCTAATACATGGACAGCAGCTCTCAGGTAAAGTATATTCTTAAAACTGTAAAAAAATTAAAATACTTAAGCTTTTATCTTGCCCTGTTAGTTAGGGTCAAATTTTGCAACTGAATTTTAAAATAGTAATCCCCCAACCGAATGGGCTAAAAAAATTGCAGGCACTTTTAGTTAAGGCTAGCTAAGTGAGGTAATTCTAAATCCAAAATGGTGGACTCCCAAACATGGCGGACAGGTTTTAAATGCACCTCTATGATATGGGTATTGAGTGAAAGGATTTGCTTAGAAGAATACGAAAAATAGCGTAAAAGCTTGTTTTTCAAAATTGTTATATTAATATTTTTATTTATAAAAGCATAATAATTATGTGTTTATTCGGTTCTCATTGAAATATATACATTAATAATGGTTGTTTGCCTTACATGCTTTATAGTAATTTACATACCATAATAATTCTTACATTTTCAGATCTTCCAAAATGTAGTTGGGACGACCCAAATTTAGCGTCATGTCTCGTCGATCTATTCGAAATCATTCGACCTTTACTAAAGAAAGGCATTCCTGGATTGCTTCCTAGTTTGGACCCATTCCTTATAGACGTCATACCATTTGAAGCCTCTCTGCCGGGTGTGAGACTTCAAGTTGAAGCAACGAACGCTATAGCCAAGGGAGGACTGGCTTTGAATATTATGAATGTTAAGTAAGATCACTCGTATAAATCGCATCATACACGATAATATAACAACAAAAGATATATTAACATTAAATCATGTATTAATTGATATTAATGCATGATGTACCATTGTTATTTTTTGAATGGAGACCACGGACCGGTAAGTGCAGCGTAGAACCTCCGTCTACAATGGACAGACGACCTAAAAGAGACCGCAGGACATCGCTGCATGCAGGCCGCTTCCAACCCTCTTTTTTGGAGATCGATGGGAGAAGCCTATGTCAAGCAGTGGACGTCCAATGGCTGAAATGTTGATGATGTATTAATTGCTACCATAATTTTTCATGAAGTAGCTGCGACTCGAAAAGATTATATTTTACATTTATTTATTTATTTATTTTATTTCCAACTTAGAACTATCATTACAGGTTATACCTAACATACAGGTTACAGGTTACATCTGTGGATGCATTCAGTAAGTAAATTCGGAGGGGCCGCGTCATAAAGAAGATAAGCCCCTATTTTTGCACTTGGTGAGAGAGGCAACATCGGGTTTATAATTATTTTGATTGTAGTTTCTACGCCGTGCTGTGTATTAAATTATAAATTTTATTTGTACCTAGTAGTTCGCCTCGAATATGACCTCGCGACACCTATATCTTATCAACCCCTAAGTTGATTTTGCACATCTATCTAAAAATATTCATGAAGATTGGATTAACAGTACGCAAGTAATCGTCGAAAAATACATTAAAATTAATTACAACCCTGCAATTTGCCGTCCTGTCAAAAATATATCCGTTTCGTTCTGGTAACAACAGAACGTTCAGTTTTGGCATATGAGTAAAGAATAAATAATAATAATAAATTATTATTTATTATTATTTATAAATTATAATAATAAATTATTATTCATTTAAACGTCGTTACGATAAAAATGCCAAAATGCCATCCACACATTATAAAATTTTTAATCGATTGTTTCTGCCACGTACCTGTAAGTTGTGGAATGGTTTACCACCTTCGGTTTTTCCTCCGAAATATAATTTGGACGGATTCAAACGAAGGGTGAATAGAGTCCTCTAAGGTAGGCAACGCACTGACAATGTCCCGGGTATTGTAGGTGTCTATAGACAGTGGCGACCACTTACCAGCAGGTGGTCCCGGGGCTTGTTTGCCACTTATTCTATAAAAAACCGGACAAGTACGAGTAGGACTCGTGCTCTGAGGGTTCCGTTAGACGGAACCCTCAGAGCGCGAGACCAAAAAGACAGACAGACAGACGGACAACGAAGTGATCCTATAAGGGTTCCGTTTTTTCCTTTTGAGGTACGGAACCCTAAAAACTACAAACTTAAGTTTGTCTTTCAATATTTTAACTTCAGTTAGTTTTTTTTTTGGTCTCGCGCTCTTAGGGTTCCTTTATGTCGTATATTTTGCGATTTCACAGGGGTATCAAAACCTATAGGGTACTTCCTGTTGACCTAGAATCATGAAATTTGGCAAGAGGCAAGGTCTCATAGTACATATATAGGAATAAATCCGAAAGTTATAAATTTGAAGGTATTTAAAAATAATTATTTTGCTCTTACAAACTTACATTTTGTAGTTGGGATGTATGGAAGAACCTTATTGTCAACTACAAACTTCAAAGTTGTCTTCCCAGAGACTGTGGGATCGGCCGATCTGCGAACTAGCATGGAAATCGCTACTAGATACGTGTCCTAGTATTGCAGATCGCGCTCGTATTCTTGCTGTCTCTGTTTGGGAATCGGGACTTTGGTTGCAAGCCATGCCCTCTTTTAACACAGGTAGCCTTTTAGATCCAACCGCATTTCGTCTAGCTGTCAGCTTACGCTTGGGTGCAAGGTGCTGTGAGGCCCATCGCTGTCAGTGTGGTACTGCTGTTGACCAGCTCTTGCTCGAGAAGCGCTGCATGGTCGTATTGGCCGACACGCTAGCCTGAACGACATCATACGCAGGGCACTTTCCACCGCCAATGTCGCAGCTGTGCTCAAACCGAGTGGTCTTGCGCGTGACGATGGAAAGAGGCCTGACGGTATGACACTTGTGCCCTGGAGGTTGGGGCGGCCCCTTGTATGGGACGCAACTTGTGTCGATACTTTGGCGCCGTCACATCTTCCTGAGACACAGGGTAGGGCTGGCGCGGCTGCTAATTCGGCAGAGCAGCACAAGCATCGCAAATATGCTAACCTCGGCAGTGGTTACATATTTGAGGCGTTTGGGGTCGAGACATTGGGCCCTTGGGGACCGGGAGCTCACCTCATTTTCAAAAATCTTTCAGAGCGCCTGGTTAATGCGACGCGTGACCAAAATGCTGGCGTGTTTCTGGCTCAACGCATTAGCATTGCCATTCAACGTGGTAATGCCGCCAGCATGTTGGGTACGCTGCCAACTGGTAGTGGGCTTGAGCATTTGGATTGTCTTTAGACCTTCAACGGTCTATGGGCAGTCTAACTGTATTTGTAGTGTTAGTTTTAGCTTGTATTTTGTTTAGTTATTAAAGTCACTTGCCCAGTAAAAAAAAACCGGACAAGTACGAGTAGTACTCGTGCTCTGAGGGTTCCGTTAGACGGAACCCTCAGAGCGCGAGACAAAAAAAAAAACTAACTGAAGTTAAAATATTGAAAGACAAACTTAAGTTTGTAGTTTTTTTTTACTGGGCAAGTGACTTTAATAACTAAACAAAATACAAGCTAAAACTAACACTACAAATACAGTTAGACTGCCCATAGACCGTTGAAGGTCTAAAGACAATCCAAATGCTCAAGCCCACTACCAGTTGGCAGCGTACCCAACATGCTGGCGGCATTACCACGTTGAATGGCAATGCTAATGCGTTGAGCCAGAAACACGCCAGCATTTTGGTCACGCGTCGCATTAACCAGGCGCTCTGAAAGATTTTTGAAAATGAGGTGAGCTCCCGGTCCCCAAGGGCCCAATGTCTCGACCCCAAACGCCTCAAATATGTAACCACTGCCGAGGTTAGCATATTTGCGATGCTTGTGCTGCTCTGCCGAATTAGCAGCCGCGCCAGCCCTACCCTGTGTCTCAGGAAGAAGTGACGGCGCCAAAGTATCGACACAAGTTGCGTCCCATACAAGGGGCCGCCCCAACCTCCAGGGCACAAGTGTCATACCGTCAGGCCTCTTTCCATCGTCACGCGCAAGACCACTCGGTTTGAGCACAGCTGCGACATTGGCGGTGGAAAGTGCCCTGCGTATGATGTCGTTCAGGCTAGCGTGTCGGCCAATACGACCATGCAGCGCTTCTCGAGCAAGAGCTGGTCAACAGCAGTACCACACTGACAGCGATGGGCCTCACAGCACCTTGCACCCAAGCGTAAGCTGACAGCTAGACGAAATGCGGTTGGATCTAAAAGGCTACCTGTGTTAAAAGAGGGCATGGCTTGCAACCAAAGTCCCGATTCCCAAACAGAGACAGCAAGAATACGAGCGCGATCTGCAATACTAGGACACGTATCCAGTAGCGATTTCCATGCTAGTTCGCAGATCGGCCGATCCCACAGTCTCTGGGAAGACAACTTTGAAGTTTGTAGTTGACAATAAGGTTCTTCCATACATCCCAACTACAAAATGTAAGTTTGTAAGAGCAAAATAATTATTTTTAAATACCTTCAAATTTATAACTTTCGGATTTATTCCTATATATGTACTATGAGACCTTGCCTCTTGCCAAATTTCATGATTCTAGGTCAACAGGAAGTACCCTATAGGTTTTGATACCCCTGTGAAATCGCAAAATATACGACATAAAGGAACCCTAAGAGCGCGAGACAAAAAAAAAACTAACTGAAGTTAAAATATTGAAAGACAAACTTAAGTTTGTAGTTGACAATAAGGTTCTTCCATACATTCCAACTACAAAATGTAAGTTTGTAATAGCAAAATAATCATTTTTAAATGATATACCTTCATATTTATAACTTTCAGATTTATTCCTATATATGTGCTATGAGACCTTGCTTTTTGCCAAATTTCATGATTCTAGGTCAACGGGAAGTACCCTATAGGTTTTGGTTCCCCTGTAAAATCGCAAAATATGCGACATAAACGTTCATATCTTTTGATTGCGTTGACTTACAACTTTTATTTTTTTACAGCCGAAAGAAACCGTAGACCCAAGTATTTAATATAAATTTCAACTTGCTACCTTTACGCGTTCTTGAGAAAAAGGGTCTTGACAGACGGACAGACAGACAGACAGACGGACAACGAAGTGATCCTATAAGGGTTCCGTTTTTTCCTTTTGAGGTACGGAACCCTAAAAATGGGTTCCACTGTTACATTTGTATTATGTATTTTAAATAAAAAGTGAATGTTTGCCAGACTTGATGCCGCGAAGCAGACAGCTGATGTTGCGGTGATTATCCCTAAGCTCGCAGTGACTGCTGACTACACCGCGGATGTCAAGAAGCTCTTCAACATACATACCGCCGGAATATTCACGGGAGTATTCTGTAGGTTTAACAAATACTTATTTATTTTTTACTAGTTTTTATTTAACTTGCAATGTTTGTATGTTGCAATGCTTGTTTAGGTCAAATCTTGTAAGCTGAATTAGAACCAGGTTCCTCCTAACTGATTTTGCTGAAATTTTGCATACACTTGTAGTCCTGGTAACAATACCATATGCAATACTTAATATTGTAATATTTTGTGAAATGGCCTCCGCCACTAGATGGCGGATGGGTGTATATTTTTGTCAATTCTGTATCAAAGACTTTAAGAGTAGAAAAGATAATGTGAGTGAGATAACACTAAATTCAATATGGCTGCCGCTCCAATATGGCAGATTAAATTGTCATTGATAAAGCTAAAAGCTTGTTCTTAAAAAAATATGTTTTTTTACGATTAACTTATTCTAACTGCGTTAAAGTATTTTTAGTTTTTCCTTACTATTTACTTGGTTAGGTTTTTCTTGAGTTTGGTTCATACAAGACACTTTTTATTCATTCGCTACATTACTGACCTGTATGTTAAAGTAGGCCTTTTATGCAAACTTAGTTTAAGATTGATTTGGTTCTTATAAATTATATTTTCTATTTAGATGACGTCAACGTCCAAATAAAAGCCCGTGGAGATGTTGTAGGTAATTACAATGGACCGCAACACCTACAAATATCTGATATTACCGTAAATGTTGGTTTTGGAAAGGGATCAATGTACCACCTTGACATGACAGAAGGTGGCATAGCAGGTAAATATTATATGTATCACAGCAAAACGATGATTAGTTGAAAAATAGGCCAAATGACCGGTTCATAGGTTATGATTATGGAACATTGAGTATGGACAAAAGTCATGCGATTAAACAGGATGCCAACCTTGCCAAGAAAATTGCAAGGATATAGATTGCAATACTAGATTTTGAGTTATGCTTAAATCTTGCTTGTCGGTTCGCGGTCGCTTAGCCTAGCATACTGCCCTGTGTCTAGATTTCTTCAACGTAGAACAATACAACATGCTCTTTACAATCGTGAGCTCAATAAACATTTCTTCTTCTTCATGGTTCGTTGAGTAGTTTCTAGCGTTCCCGATCTTCAACCAGCATTTAAATTTCTTTGCACGACAAGATGTTCCCTTTTTAGGGTTCCGTAGCTCGACAAGGAACCCTTATCGAATTCGGAACTCGTTCTATCCACCCGTCTGTCTGGCTGTCTGTCTTTCAGTCTATCCGTCCGTCCAAATTTTTTAGAACTTTCTAATTTCTAGGGTTATAAAGGCGTGTTTAAGTAGATAAAGATCTTAATTTTAAAAGTATAAAAAGAATATAATTTTGCGTTTTAGGGGTGGCTCATGTAACAACATGTGAAATGGGGATGTTTTTTTTTTGCTGCTCCTCCTCGTGTGGAATATCCTTGAATATGTCTTTTAAAATGAAATTTTTCATACATCACTTTTTTTAATTGTATATTTTGTGAAATATGGCCCGCTAAAGTAGCAAAATGTTGGTCCCCGACCAACCCCCTGCACGACGAAATATTTTATGTGTGGTAAATTATATCGCGTTTGGTAAAAAAAAGAAAGGGCTGAATGAGTACATTTCAAACATCTATAATTTTCCAGGCAATTTTTTTTTTTATTTTTTTTTCGTGTCCGGTTTTAGTTTTTTAACCTTTATTCTTATTAACCAGTATCGTCAGTATTATGGGTACGCTGCCAACTGGTAGAAGGCTAGAGCATTTGGGTTGTCTTTAGACCTTCAATATTATATAGGCAGTGGGGTAATGCAAACTGTAGATTGTACAATAGGTTGAATTGTGAATATTATTTAATTAATAAAGGCAATTGCTAATGTTAGGCTTTATAATATTAATCCAATTTTAACAGCGAAAGCGGCAACAGAAGCGGCGAACCTGGCTCCAAAACGCCTAGTGCTGTACATCCTTAAGTCTCAAATAAATAAGATGGTAGCGAAGATGCTGAAGAAGTACCTCGACATAATACTGAAAAAGCTGCCTATACACCTTTTGCTTCAGTGATTTATTATAGGTATTACTACATACAGAAATACATGGTGTTGTTTTGTTTAATACCTTTATTATTATTCGTATAAAAATCCAACACGATTTTCATAAAAACAAAAAATGATATATCACACTCAAAACATAATCTATTATATATAAAAGAAAAATTCACTCATTCATTCACTCACTCATCACGAAATCTCGAAAACTACTTGACCTACGAAGCTTAAATTTGGCTGGTAGATTCTTTATGGGGCGTAGAGGCCCGCCAAGATGATTTTGCGAAGCGGCGAATTAAGGAGGACAAAAAGGGGTTGAAAGTTTATATGAAAATCTACGCGTACGAAGTCGCGGGTAACAGCTAGTATTATATATGTATTAAATGGTTAAGTGTTGGAATAGGCACGCATAGAGTTTGCGCCAGGAACAAATGACCACAGAGAAACCCAATTTCTGCTCTACAAACAACTGAACCGATAACTGATGGGGAAGAAAGGTTGTCGAGTAGAGACCACGAACCGAAAGACGCAGCGTAGGTAGGCCTCCCACTGGATGGATCGATGATGTCGTGAGAGTCGCTGCCGTCGCGGGCGTCCAGTGAATGCAGATGGCAGACTGTCGTTTAGTGTGGATGCCTAAGTAGGAGGCCTATGTTCAGCAGTGGACGCCTTCTGGTTGATGATATTGATGAAATAACTGAAAGCTTACAAACTTTAACAGCTATCTTAGTGACTCTCGTTCTTTGACTAATATCCACGTTTCGGATTCTATCGCGCAAAGAAATTCCGAGCATAGCTCTCTCGATTGCCCGCTGTGTGACTCGGAGTTTTTCCAAAAGGCCAACAGTTAAGGACCACATCTCAATACGAACTTTCAATAGTTAGGCGGAATAAGTCCGAAATATGACCACATGTTTCGCATAGCCATTTTTCTGATCGTAATTTTTTTTTAGCTGTGACTGACCAAAGCGACAGTGCAAAGTAACCAATTCATTTGTAAATATTTCCAAAATATTTTTGTTCTTTTAATCGATTAAAACGCTAGCTTATTTCCAGTGTTATGGTGTTGCAGTGTTTTTTAACAAAATATTGTCGTGATTTTTAGGGTTCCGTACCCAAAAGGTAAAAACAGGACCCTATAAGCCTACGATGTCTGTCTGTCTGTCCGTCTGTCCTACCGATTAACGGCTGTATCTTTCGAACCGTAATAGATAGCCGGTTGAAATTTTCATAGAATATGTAATGTTCTGGCAAATTATCAAACAAATAATAAAATAAGCCAAAAAATCAAAACTAAGGGGGGGGGGGGAGGGTCCCCATACAACAAACGTATTTTTGTATTAGCTCTGATATAAAAATGGTAATACGTCAAACTTGGCATAATTATAGTGCACACTCTAAAGTATAACAACAAATAATAAATAATGGCCAAGTGCGAGTCGGTGACAAGTTTCTGTTCATTACCAAGTTATAACAGGTAATTTCGTTATTGAATTTTGTGGTGGTACGGAACCCGCGCGCGAGCCTGACTCGCACTTGGCCGGTTTATTAGATGTGCTTTTGGTTTGAAGTAATAGCATCGGTCATTTCTTTCTTTTCGATAAGAGAGTATGGTGGTAGATAGGTACACCATAATTTAATTTATAATTTCTAGTCACTAAAAATTAAAGCCGTTTTGAAAATAAAAATATTTGAGTATACCTTCACTCGAACTAAATCGGGAAATAAGACGAAAACACCTGAATGTATGAAGTCATTTCTTTTTGCTTTATTTATATTCTTCGGGCGGTGTCATGGGCTACTATCAAGTAAGGCGTTATAATTTTACACAAAGACATACTACGTATCTATGTTTTTACCATATGTTTTGAATTTGCTAACGCCTGTCATTTAAATAAGGCAGATGTTCGAATGTGAATTTATAATTAAATCCAGGAGTTTTTTTTTTTTTTCATAATATTTCGCACGTAAATACGAGGGTCATGCCAAAAGAAATTAGATACTCAAAAGTTAAGAGTTTATTCTTTATTTAAGTTATCTATTTTTTCAAAGTATTCACCGTGAACCCGTATACACTATTCCATGCGTCAAAACCACTTGGAAAATACTAATGACCACTCTTCTTTAGACACCTCAGAAATTTCATAGTTATAAGCAGCCAGGGCCAGGGCATCTTCTATGTTCTGAAATCGCTTTTTTTAACTTTTGAATAGACATAATTATTGCTAGAACATTTTTACTACAGCTTAAACGAGTAATTAGAAGACAAGTCATTTAGGGAATAAATCGATCCACTCCGCAGTTTATTGCCATACCCAATCAGGGTAATTATGTGATACATACTTTAGACATACTACTTAAAGTCTGTATGTGAATTTCATAATATCATGCAATAAATTATTGAGTATTGAGTATTGACATAGTTAATGTCCGGAGAGTCACAACTTTTAAACCCGGAAATCCATATTTTCCATTATTTTTTAAATAGATTTGAATAAATATATTTTAATTGATGATTATTAGGTTTGCATTCAACCGCCACTTCGCCTGATGCATATAATAATTAAATATTTATATTGCATATAAAAGATTTTGGAATGGAGACCACGGACCGGTAAGCGCGACGTAGGACGTCCACCCACAAGATGGACAGACGACCTAAAAGAGACCGCAGGGAAACGCTGGATGCAGACCGCTTCCAACCGGCCCTTTTGAAGATCGAAGGAGGATGCCTATGTCCAGCAGTGGACATCCTATCGCTAAAATGATGATGATGATGATGATTGCATATAAAATACTTTACGTGGAAGAATGGCACAAGCAACGGCACAACAAGCAGCAAAAATTATGAATTTCCCTCATATGCTCTGCTTCGATAACTATCCTTGCAACGAAAGTGTCCCTGAAAAGACGAAAGTAGATATTTTACTAATACATTGAAATAAAAGATCGAAAAAAATTGTTTATTGAATCTCCTTGGCCAAAATATAAAATCGAAGTTGCTTTAAAATTTGTAAATGATATTTTGAAGAAAATTTCCAATCGGTTTTTAAAATTCTATTCTGTATTGTTTTCTTTGAAAATGGTCTTTCTATATACCTAGCTGTGGTGGGAAGCGAGCTCTTAATTTAATAAACGGTTTAGCAAACCTTTGACCGCAGTAGCGGAATTAGAATATATGAATCACCGTGATCGCGTCACGTCCGTATTTAGTTGTAAGCACTTCTGCGAACTGTTGGTCTTCTTACACTTAAATTCTAGCTTATTAATTATTACGTGTTACTATGAAGTTACTTTTCCAAGTGATTACCTAAACATAAAAGGTTAAGAAATACATATAATAGTAATTGCCTTTACGAATTTTCACACTTTAAACAGCTATTAAAACTTAGTGATAGTTTTCCTAAAGTTCCTAATTACCATTTTAAAAGATTATAAAACCAATAATAATAATTGGTTACGTCCTTGAATTAATACCAATTAGTTGTACTTACTTGAAAAAACTGGGTCTTGGCCTCCGACACTAAAGTACGCCATTCTTTCCGGTCCGGTCCGGTCATGCTCCTGCGCTCCTGGGAGTCGTTGGCTTGGACTTCACGCAGGGCCATCAGCACGGCGTTAATCCAGCGTTATTAGGGACTTGTTACTCCAAGATACGACTTCTTAATCTTTAGCAGACGGTCCGCCCAGCGAAGACGTGCGTTCCACTGAAACAGCGAAGCGAAACGGAGCGGACACGTCAGAATTAACCGTTTGATTTCAAAAAATTGTTTTGTGTGAAAACCAAAATATTACGTCACGACATTCAAAACTCTGGCAGAATTATAAATAGATGAGACGTAGCTATAGGTTTTCACTTTTCCCATATATTGAATATATTACGCAGTTAAAATCAATATATCAAAACGTACGTTCATGCGTTCTCTATGATTAATCTGTTTGAGTGAATAAGTATTTTATAAGAACACGCAACTTTAGTTTAGATTTTGATTGCAAGGATACTTAATTATATCTAAGTGAGCACGAACGGCAAAAATACGTATAAATCTATTTCTCTAGGGCCGTTCACAGTACTGCAGTCTTACTGAATAACTTGATAACTCGAACTATTCGGATTTGCTTCTAATATCCTAACATTAATTGCATACCTGTTACTGGCATGTATGTATGCCATTGATGTAGATATTAAGATATGCCCATCCGAACATTTGTGTCCAAGGAAAATAGCGCCATTCATTTGTCTAAATCTCTACTAACTATGTATATGAAGTCGGCTTGCAATTGTGTTCACACTGGTGTGCTGTAAGCATGGGCGCACCACTGAGTTGGTGCCATTGAAAAAGTTCCATTGGGCCTGTCCTTGTAACAGTTATAACCCTCACCCTTACAGCTCTTTTACCTCACATTATCCGTTTTGGTTATTTATTACATATTCCTGGTTTGGTTTTATATTACATATTCCTCACATTATTCACATTATTTCACAGTATCCATCACATTGTTCGTTTTGAACCTCGCGGCTGCTTGAGCTCTACAATTCCTGTATCGATTTTACTCATATTCGAGCTTAATTTTTTGATTAAAATTAACAAAATACAACAAAAGCACAGCTTGTCTACAAAATTTCATAAAGAGCAAATTAACGATATGCCAGTTATCATCGAACAAATACACAAACATGCAAACATGCAAACATATTGAAACAATATAGAAACGCTGACTTATCCTATTAGACACAGAGATAGGTTTGAAACAGCCTACAGACTGTTACCAAAGCTATCTCAATAAAATAAATAAATAGAATCTGAGCCCTCTGTTCGCTACGTAAACAAAGTTACATGTCATAGTGTAATTACTTTTAACTGAGTATACCTACCTGCTTCAGTATTTTCACATCATTATCATCATCAGCCAGTAACGTCCACTGCTGAACAAAGGCCTCCCTCTTGGAGGAGGCCAGAGAGGTCCAGTATTTTATTTTAAACACAAGGTGTTAGAAAGTACTGTTTATTGATTAATAATGACGTATTGTTGTCGTTATTTAGAGTCGGTGTGATGTTAAATAAAATAAATAAATATTCGGGACATTTTTGCACACACGGTCATCTAACCCCAAACTAAGCAAAGCTTGTGATATGGCTGCCAGAGACTGATATACATACATATATATAGTTTTTAAATACATACTTAAATATATATTAACAACCAGATATAGAACAAACACAAATGTTCATCACATAAATGTTTGTCCTAGGTGGGAATCGAACCCACGCCCCTAAGCTCAGAAGGCAGGTTCACTACCAACTGGACCAACGGGCTATCGATATAGTGTATCATTGTATGTACAACAAGCATCCTCTATACGTGTTACAGTAGGTAATTAACCTAGCACAGGAAGCACATTGATCTCATCTTCAGTAGTCGTTATTAAAATAGTGTTTGAAGACGTCTTTTAAAACAAAGGCATGTTTTTCTAAACTCGGATAGACAAAAGGTTATAAAGGTATCGAACGAATTAGACAAACGGTTTGTTTAAAATGTAGGGCACCGTGTTAACTTATGTAACATTTCCTTTATAGCCCTAGAAGCTGACATACTGTCTCTTCGATAATCGGATTGATTTCTGAGTTTAATGAGTAATAACTCAAAATAACTTAACAACTTAACTTATTCGCGTTACAAAGATAACTTGTATTTACTTAGTTATTGCTCGATATCTTACTATCAGACTGCGATCGGCACCAATTTTTCACGTGTCTCCTGCTACAGAAGATTTAAAAAAAGAAGGTCAATAAGGGTTTTGTAATATAACCAAAAAGGTTTTAACCTTCATCTCCAGACCCTTTATTTTGTGAGAGGCGAAAATAATGTGGTAAGTGTTATAACAACTTTTTGTGAGCACGACATGTTGAATCTGTGGATATTGATGCAGTTATTTAACTAAAGGAATAACAGACAGTGATATTACGCCAGTTATTTGGTTTCAAATTCAGTGATTCTGACGTCAATTAATTAAGTATGTGAGTACCAATGTGAACCTATGTAAACTTGAGAGTGAACAGATAAAAGCAAAGAGAGCAACGCTACAGTACTGAAGCGGTAGGAATCCACATTTCTGATTCGTACGGCCAAGATCTGGAATAAACGTGTTTTGTAGTGATGATCGATCACTGATTAGTGCGTTCGAATTCCAAACAGCAGAAGTTGGGTTCAAATCCCAACAATGAACTTGAGCTGTCCTCATCATCATCAGCCCTGAATGACCCACTGCTGGGTATAGAACTTCCTTTGTTTATGCCACTCTTCCCAGTCTCTTGCTGCAATGACTCGTTTCCGATAGTTCTTTGATGTCGTCGGCCCACCTCACCCTCCGTCGCGTTGGCCCGGGTTCCGCCAACCTAATCTTAGCCATCACGCTGTTACTGCTGTACACCACCTCCCATCATTACGCCTTGCTATAATTATGTCCTGCCAAGTTCCACTTAAGTTCAGCCTTGGTGCGACGTCGTATCTCAGAGTCATGTCAAAATTGTTTTTTTTTTTGTTTAAGATCTTGACTTCTTACAAATATCCCATAGATAAAAGGATGATCTGTTTTTCCCGAAATTGAAAATATTCCGGATAACTGTTCCAATTTGGACTATTATGTACATTTTAAAATGAAAATAGTGCCAAATCGGTCCAGCCTTTCTCAAGTAATGTTTGTTTGCATTTAATTTTTATTTCTATAAAATAAAGTGTTTTGTTTGTGATACGCTCAAGGAACTTAAAAACGTTTTTTTCTTTATTCATCCCTTGTTCATCACTATTAATAAGGAAAGGAAATAAGAGAGGACATCCAAGCGAACGACGATGAACTGGCTTGAAGTGTTATTTCCCGAAATTCTCCAATAACTTATTCTACATTTCTTATGTTTATTGATGCGGAAGAGGGAAAAAAGTGTAAACAGTACCTAGCGGCGAATTGGGATGACTTGCGCTCGGGAAACCCAACCTGCAGGAAGTATGGTGAATTTACAATACCTATTAGTGGTGTTATCTCAGACGCCTTTTTTGTTTTCAGTTTTTCCCTTAAACTCTACAAATAGTGAGACGCTTTGTGTATCATCACACTCAGTAAAGATCCATCTTACAGCCTGTGTGAAAACTGAAGTAATGAAGCTGTACCTTATTTATTTTGTCTGTATCACGCTTGCTTATGGAAGCACACGTAAGTTTTATATCATAATATATAATTGAAAAAAGGTTTCCTATTATAAGATAAGCTATAAAAGCAACTCTAATGATATTTTCTCAGTTACAATAATTGTAACACAATGCTAATAGATAAACAAATGCCTATGTTTAAGATCTTGTTAAAATCGTAATTTTTTTGCGAAGACGTCAACAAAGAAATGTCACCTTATATCAATATATGTATATAATTATTAAAACTGTCTTCTGTGGTTAAAGTGAAAATTCGGATGTAATAAATATTTTTATGAAAAATGCAAGTATTAAAACAAGATTATGAAGTAAATGTGAGAAATAAGTATGTGATAAAAAAAGTTGATGATCTCAGCAATGCTTTGATTATATACCTAGTTTGGATTGGGGTGTAAGAGCTAAAAGGAAACCTGTAGGTAAAACGATTCAAAATTCAAATTTACATTATTTTATTGCGTAAATCAAATAAATATACATTGCTTTAAAATATTTAATGTTACCTAAAATTGATTTTTGCATATATATTAGAGTTATTCAAGGCATATACAGGCTGTCCCAGAACTCAACGTCAAGCGGGCACGGGGCAAGTGGGGAGGTTATACCAGTTCCAGAAAAAATAAAAATAAAATTCCATATCAGTTAGTTAAGTTATATTTGGCAAATTTATGAAAAAGAGGAAAATCGACACCTTTATTCATATCTTTAGTTATTCTGACCTCAAAGTTAACTATTTTACAGAGTTTTTTTTTTACTAACGTGGTCTTTAATAAACATCAATCATAAATGCTATCAATTGCAATCACAAATCAAACAAAAAGAGTTGCTAGGTTTGTCAAAATTATCGTATTTTCTTTGAGTTGTGGTTGAAAAAATAATATCACCTAACTTTGATGGTTCAGTAAAAAAAAAAAGATATGGTAGATATGATATCGCTTGTACTGACGAGTTTGGCTTAGTTTCTCTGGACTCGAATTGTGTTGTGTGCACTGTGATACTTCACTTCGCAACATGCTGTATTTGTATACAGCGGAAGAGTATGCAAATATGCATTTCGTTTATGGTGAATGCCGCGGTAATGCCTTTGCTGCTGCCAGATTGTTTCGCGAGAGGTACCCAAACGCAGAACGTCATCCTGACCACCGCGTGTTTGTCAATGTTTACATGGCACAAGGTCGATTGCCTAGTGCACGTGCCTCCGGGGGAAGAACACAAGGATATGACGAAGACATCATCTTAAATGAAATCGAAAACGATCCCAGTAATTCAGTACAGTCATATCCCTTTATCGCGGTGTATTTGTCGGTGACCACCGCACACTATTCATTGTTCTATTTCTCCGACTTTTTAAGGAAAACAAGTATTGTGATGACCTAATTTGATTTTTAAAATGAGTATGTCTTGCGATAAAAATTGGCAATAAATGTTATGGGTAGAAAAGTTAAAAGTATTCTACCATATCGAAATTTAGACTAAATGGGCCATCTTTTGAAGTAACTTGCCTAGGGTAATACCATATCCTTTTTTTTTACTGAACCATCAAAGTTAGGTGATATTATTTTTTCAACCACAACTCAAAGAAAATGCGATAATCTTAACAAACATAGCAAAGCTTTTTGTTTGATTTGTGATTGCAATTGATAGCATGTTTATTAAAGACCACGTTAGTAAAAAAAAAACTCTTTAAAATAGTTAACTTTGAGGTCAGAATAACTAAAGATATGAATAAAGGTGTCGATTTTCCTCTTTTTCATAAATTTGACAATTATATCTTAACCAACTGATATGGATTTTTTATTTTATTTTTCCTGGAACTGGTATGACCCCCCCTTCTTGCCCCGTGGCGGCTTGACGTTGAGTTCTGGTACACCCTGTATATAATTTTATTTAAATGGCAAAATCTTCTATTACCAGGCTACTTTTTAGGGTTCCGTACCCAAAGGGTAAATCAAGACCCTGTTACTAAGCCTACGATGTCTGTCTGTCTGTCCGTCTGTCCTAACTTTAAGCGGCTGAATATTTCGAACCGTAATAGATAGCTAGTTGAAATGTTCACAGAATATGTAATGTTACAGTGAATTAACTAAGAAATAATCAAAAAGTAAAAAACTAAAAACGAAAAGGACATACAACAACCGTACGTTTTAACGTATTTTTGTATTAGCTCTTATGTAAAAATGATAATGCGTACAAGCGTCAAATTTGGCATGATTATAGTACACACTCTAAAATATAACAACAAGTAATAAATAATGGCCAAGTGCGAGTCCGTGACAATTTTCTTTTCATTACCAAGTTATAACTGGTAATTTCGTTATTGAATTTTGTTGTGGTACTGAACCCTCAGTGTGCGAACCCGTCTCGCACTTGGCCGGTTTATTTGCTATGTTAACCTTTGTTTACATATTTGCTAAGAATTTTTAATTTAAACCACAAATACCTACCTATGTACGATTTCTGTGAAATTGTTTACAACTGCTAATGACTTACCTTATTAGCTAAACAAGAAAAGTAATATTTGAGTGTATGTATCCATTATGTATCTATGTTAGTAGGTATTTAATAAATAAATATTTGGAAATTTTTACACACACGGTCATCTGACCCCTAACTAAGCAAAGCTTGTGATATGGCTACCAGTGACTGATATACATACATATTATTATATAGTTTTAAATACATACTTAAATAGATATAAACCACCAGATATAGAACAAACACAAATGTTCATCACATAAATGTTTGTCCTAGGTGGGAATCGAACCCACGCCCCCAAGCTCAGAAGGTAGGTTTACTACCAACTGGACCAACGGGCTATCTATGACAGATTTTGGAATGAAACATGATTAGATTCGTCTTCATATTATTTAGTAATTATCATGCAAAAAACATGAACAGTTAGAGTTAATTGGAAGGGTACGATAGAGGTTATTTCGTGGAAATTTATTAAATGAAGTTTGACAGATGTTAAATCATTGTAATTTAAACCTAAACCCCGGAACCCTAAAAAATCATTAAGGCCATCTTTTCCCCACTTTTGGCAATTTTTGTCACTCTAGTTTTAGTTTGTCTACTTCCATGGTTAGCTTATAATTATAAAAATAGTGTCATATCAAATTGAATGTTTTATCTAGGAAACCGTACATACCGAAATACGATAAAAGACATTACGCTCGATAGAAAAACTATATGAAAGCAGGGATTCATATTTTTGTCTATGATGAAAGTAACATTGATTTGTGCTTTTCTCCCTGTTTTTTTTAATTCAATACTTATTTACTAAATGATGTCTACGATATCTAAATTTACAGATTTTATAATTAAAGCAACCGTAAAAGGACATTTTACATTACAGCTATAGGTTTCGAAAAACATGAGAAAGACCTCAAAAATAGAAGTAGCGAAACGCATGAATGTGAGTGTGCGCCATGGTTTTGCTCCTCTAAATGCGACTCTAAATATCCATCTGTAGTAACAAGCGTTGCCTAAAAGTTGGAAAACCTCGCCTTAAATGTAAAATACGCAGTGTCGTATAAAGCAAGTTCACATCGCGTGGGATAGAGTCAACCGCGCCAACCTCAACAAAAAGGTTGCCAGATAGTTGTAACAGGTACCACTACGAAAACTTACAAGTTAATAAAACTAGCTACATGCGTAACAACAAAATGTATAAAGTAATAAACAACAAATAATATTAGTGTTTTTTTTTCTTACAGTTTATCTTCAAAGAATTCGTTAAGTTCGAAATAATATTCTTGTATAAGGTTGCGTTGGGTTTGTTTGGAAAGTTTTGTATTAGGTTTATTTTAGTTAGTGCAGGGAGTAATAGATTTAATTTGTTTTATGTCCAGTTTGGCTATAATTTGATACATAAATTTCAGCGGATTACTTCCCCCAATGCAAAAGAAGTGACCCAAAGATAGAAAAATGCATTCTTGCGGGAGTTGATACCATTAAGCCCAAGCTTAAAGATGGCATTCCTGAAATAAATTTGCCTCCTCTAGACCCCCTCAAAATGGACCGCATACTTATCGACACGTCTGTAACTGGAGCTACAGTGAAAGCAACTGTCAGGAACATAGTGGCGCATGGAGGTTCTGACTTTAAGATAGAAAATTTAAAGTAAGTTTAATGTGCTGAAATAAAAAACATGTAAGAAGCCAAAATGTCGAAAATTTGTAAAATTTAAAGTGGGCGAAGTATGAATATACGAAATGTAAAATAAGTATCGCATACAATACAAAACTTAAATTTCGTAATTAACATTTTCTGTGGTCTGAGTCTCATAGTTTTAAGTTTTTTATTTATTTTAATCTTTTTGTGGTCTGGTGACAAGTTGTACGTTTTCTGTCGTTTACATTATCATAAATTGAGGTTTGTTATCAAGAAAGAAAAGAGTGACACGAACATATTTAATGATTTATAAATACTACATACTCTAATCGATAATCATGTAGAGATCACCCGCATAAATTAAATTAATTAATTATACTATAATTTCAGGGTCAATTTGAACAATACGTACATGGGTGAATTGAAGTTGACATTGCCGCGACTGCAAGTGTCAGCTGACTACAACACACGAGGCTCAAGACTGCTGTTGTTCTCATTATATGGCGACGGGAAGTTTATAGGATCCTTCAGTAAGTAGATAATATTATTAAAACGTCTAGCCGATCTAAGATATTAAAAAACTTATCAGTCGCAGTACCAGCAACCGTTGGGGATGGCAAATAAGTATACTAGAACACGCCTAACGAGAAGTGTTCTCGATTCGTGACTACAAATTGTCAATTTAGGCAGAGCAAGACCTCCGTTTGCCGATGTAGGACACCCTGTGATGGGGATGGTAGATGGAGTGCCGGTATACAAGAAGCAATTATATCTGGTTACAGGCTAGAAGTTTGACCACAGCTCACCTAATGCTATCCTGAAATAGGAATGGTCTCCCGATTAACAAAGAACGACTAGAAACGAAACGCCAAGCATTATTCTTATAGGGGGGGGGTGCTTTGGGGAATACTCGTATTAAAATAAGCAGTGAAAAATGTGGTCTGATAATGTAGAAAAAGATAGATCGAAAAGATTGGTTAAGTATTGGAGATGTTCCTTTTGCAAAATCCTTTGTTTTTACAGGTAACGTTGAAGTACTGGCAAAAGGCGTTGCGTCACCGATCACAAAAGACGGCGTAGAGTATTTGCAACTGGACACCATGACGACGCAGGTTACCATCGGCAAGGGGGAACTGACAGTCGAGCCAACTGAAAACACTTTCACTGGTAAAACATGCTGAACTGCATGTGATACTTGTAAATTTATTCCATGGATCATAATTATCCTGCTCGATGGTCTGACTACGGAGGCAAAAAAAAACAGCGGACGAGACTGGCACAGGACCGAAAAAGATGGCGCGCTGTGGAGGAGACCTATACTTACCAGGGTGGGGAAAATTGTTGATAATGATGATGATCGCTAAAACAAATCATCATCATGATGGCGTGTGATAGATGTGATAGTGCGTCAAGCCAATAACTGAGCGTTGACACATAATTTCTTGTTGTTGACAAGGGGCATCTTCAGAAGGAACCCGGTTGCATTGGGAAGTAACTGGATAACGTGGAATAATAACTACTAAACCCCTCGGTGATTGACGGAGGCCCCTGGAATCTTGATAAAGACACCGTGCCCCTCTAGCTTTACCGTGAGCCACGCAATCTTGTTGGCCATCAGGCTGGTTTAAGTGGATGGTCAGAATTCTACCTCCAACCAGTTCAGAAGTACCTTTTTGTAGTAAACTTTTACTATAGACTAGGAGTACCTGATACCATAATTATTCTATTACCCCGGCAGCAAGGCAATGGCTATAAATACCTAGTTCTTTATCCGCATAAGAAATCTCATATAAAGTTGTTTTACAGGAAGAGCTGCTTCGTCGTTCATCAGTTGGAATCCGTCCATGGTGTTGAAAGTTCTGAGCCCAGTGATAGACGAAACGACTGCAGCTATTGTCAAACGATACATAAACGAAGTACTGGCCACCGTGCCCTTAAATGATTTCCTTGTTTACTAGGTGTAGTACTTGGATGTTCTGCTTAAATACATCAATATCAACATGAAACTAAATAAGATCAAATTGTCAACACGTTTTGATGGTGATAGAATAGATAATACGTTATTATTCCTTTTGTTCCTTCTGCTGTTTTCTCTGGGGGGCACCCTAAGAAAACAGCAGGGAGACAGACCGGAAATTATTAGTTCAATCTGTCTCCTCGCCGGTAACAGGGGCACAAACTGAACTTTTTTCCTGTCTGTGCCACCGTGGGGACAGAGCAGGGTGACGCAGACAGGAATTATATAGAAAACGAAACGAACAATATTATGTGAAATAGTATGTACTGTAAAATAATTATATTTATACTTTTCTGTTAATTTTATTGTTTTTATAGGTATACCAAAACGAGTCTTTGCTGAGGTCCTTGCTAACCAATAGAAGGTACTTACCTAGGTACTTTTAAGAAACTAGCTGCGTGGTATTTACCTAAGAAACTGTAATTTTTCCAGGATAAAAAGTATCCAATGTACTCTCCTGCCCTCCAACTATTTTGCAAAAATTACGCTCTGTTGCTGTTTGTACACTTTTGCATTCCTAATATTTAAGTTAGATGATTGAAGTTTTATAGAAAAATGCATGTTATGATCAGTGTACGATTAAGGAGATACTAATGGAGGGGGGGGGGGGGGTCAGGGCCCTCATGAAGACTATGACGAGAGCAGTGAATGAATAAGTGCTACGCACGGTGCACGAATTTTGCACGGGTTTTCACATATTTCGTGACGATGATGGTTAAACGACTAATTTCAACAGATTTGCCATGACAGAACTGTCAAAAACTACTATGATGATTTCTGAATAGAAGCCCTCGGTGACCTTGCAAAAATGCATCCATGGACGTAATATACCCTTTAGGTATAGATAGAAACTCTTTATTGTGTACACCAGAAATAAAAATTACAACACGATAGAAAACCTCTATGAACCTTTAGGTGAATTATATTATGTCCATAATAGTATCCAATAAAATGCCTGATTTATTAACGCGAAGAAACTGCGTGCTTACTGAAACGTTAACTGAAACTTACCTTACCTTTTTACCTTAGGGTTAATTGGTAGAAACCTTTTAGGCATTTTAGTAGGTTTATTAAAGACGCCATTACCAAATTAGGTAAGTACATTCAGGATATGATTTAAGCATTATAAGTACCTTAGAAATATTACTCATTTCTGTGGTAAAAAGTACTAGAACAAACAAGTATGAATAGGCAGATTGAAAACACAAATATTGTAAATTTTGATGAATAAACTGTGATTGTGTTTGTTTTTCCTCATGCAACTTTACAAAAAGCGACGATTTATGCAAATAATTACACTTGCTTGGGAACTTGCATAGCGTGAAAACTAAAGTCATGAAGCTACTGGTACTTGTTATTAATTTTATCTGCATAGCGCTCGTATGTGGACAACAGGCGCGTGGTAAGTTATAATCTATCATTCTACCGAACTCCGCTATTTTATAGTCAGAAACGTAAATCTTAATCGAAAGTTTCAATCACTTCTTCTTCTTAAGGTGCCTCTCCAACTGGTGAAGGTTGGCAGTCAGCTCGGCATATTAGGTTTTGTCCTTGGCAAAGGCCAAAAAGTTTGGTGGTACTCGTAATCCCCGTCCATTCTCGGATGTTATGCAACCATCACTTCCTTCTACAAAGGGATTTCCTTTTTTCGGCACGTATCTGTCATGCCTGAGCAAACGTCCCAGGTACGCAACTTTACGCTTTACGCTTGCAAAAGCTTGCGTTTCTGGCCAACCCGTCGTAAAACTTCCTTGGTGACTTTGAGTCCAAGAGATAGACATCTTGCGTCTGTAAGCGGAACTTTCAAATACTTCTATACGTTTCCTGAGATCTTCCTTAATAGTCCATATTGAAGTATTGGCCAGATGTAGCACTGAATAAGACAAATTCGAAGTGGGATTATGTGGCTCCGAGTCCGATTACAGATTAATTCTTAAAGACTTCTTAATTTTTCTCAAAGACACTGCGGAAATTGTCAATTCGAGTTTTGATCACCACCTCACTGTCCCAATTCTGAATAAGTTACAGTCTGAGAAGTTTTTGGCCCACTCTTAACGTTTGGTTGGTAGAAATGACAAAAATCACTAGAATAATTTTATCGCATACCGCCGTCACTGAGGGAAGTACCCCGCCTGTCATAGCGTGGAATGGGCATAAATCAATGACGTAAAGAATACATAAACTCATTGGCATAAATCCAGACTTGACTTGACTTCTTGGGTTAATGGCCTCTGCGACATAAATCCAGACATCGTGAATGAGTCTAGACTCCAATTTGTCATAGCCTCATCATTTTGTCATAGCCTTTTGCTACGAAGGCATTTCGAAAAGTCAACGCCAACTCAAAAACTTGTTTTATTTTATTTTTGGGGTAATCTCTCCGAGTAGTAACGTGAGGATAAAAAACAATATGTCAGCACGTATGTCATCAACGAAGGCTAGGAAGGTAAGCTATCCAGAAGCTCGCGAAACGTGGACTTTGCATCGTACCAGGGCATGGCGGTGCCGTGGAGAGTGCAGTAGTGCACCCTGAGCAACAGCCCAAAGGTAGTGTGCTGGTGCGACGTTGGCATCAGCCCGCCACCAACCTGCTGCCGTGTATGCGTTTTCTGTCGCGCCATTCAGATAAACTCCGTACGATACATATACCCCATGATTGTGGGTACCAGTGTACCTACCTACTCGTGTTAAGTCTCAGTAACTTCCGGTAAGCCTTATAGTGCTCAGGCCCATATAACCAGGCATAATTTTTAAAGATATTTTTTGGTACAGTTACAGATCTTTATCGGATGAAATGCTGTGTGTCTACCTACTTTGCGTGTCTGTGGCCTGTTTAAAGTTGGATCGATGTTTCAACCTAAATCAGTTCGATGTCCATCACAGAACACATATACCAGAGGATCTCCATCGTCTTGGCGGTAGCACGTCAGACGTAAATACAAAAATGTCAAATTGCGTCATAGTAAATCGCAAAATATGCGACATAAACGTTCATATCTTTTGATTGCGTTGACTTAAATTTTTTATTTTTTTACAGCCGAAAGAAACCGTAGACCCAAACCGTATTTAGTATAAATTTCAACTTGATACCTTTACGCGTTCTTGAGAAAAAGGGTCTTGACAGACGGACAGACAGACGGACAGACAGACGGACAACGAAGTGATCCTATAAGGGTTCCGTGTTTCCTTTTGAGGTACGGAACCCTAAAAAGCGGCCTTCTGGGTTTTCATACAACTTTACGTGTACGCAGCGAAGGTACGAAGCATCTAACCTGTAACATCGAGCAACATCGTCTACATGACGCGACATAGTAGGGATTTTCCATAATCGATTACATAAACCATAATGTCGGTTTTAGGCCTTTCCTGAATAACTCCTTCTTTTCATGGTGCCTAAAGTTGTCTAATTACGTAGATCGACTCTTATATTATACCTATACTATACTGACGTAGCCCAGCGCATGTAATCTAATAAAACAAGGTCTGCTATTCCGGAAGTGACCATGTCTACGTGTTTTTTTGTTAAAATATTCATGACCTTGGATTCAATATCCTTTAGTCGTATTAAATATATTAAACAGTTTACATTGTCTTAATAGCGTCAAACAAGTCATAGTCACAGTCAGAGTCAAGCTAAGTAAGTCATGGTCAAGTCAAACTCATGCCTCTGTAAAGTGGTGAAGACTGACCATGTCTACGTCACTGTCCTGTTGCCACTTCATTGCAAGAAACACAGGAATTGTTTTTTTTTTATTATAGTAAAAAGCATTTCAATAGTAATTTTGTTTGTCCGCTCAAGCAAAGAAATTCAAGTTAAACACGAAATTAATATATTAAACATATAATTAAATCAAAACTAGTAGTTTTATCGGCTTCCCACATGTAATACACGGAGACTGGGGAGTTCTAATTTCATGCTATTGTAACACAGCTTCTATGACGTGGGCTTGTGTCACACACGTGACCTATGTGTTTAGGAATAACATACCAGGCGGGTTTTTTTTTCTCTACGTAAAGGGAAGTTCTTTACTGATAAAACTAACAACATTTTGTGGCGATATTAAATCAAAATTTATTAGACCTATCAAATCCAATAGGTATCTTTGTACAACATAATATAATCGTCATCTCTATCTCTTCTCTATCTCTATCTCTACATAGTATAAATTAAAGTCGCTTTCCGCGTCTGTCTGTCTGTATGGCCGCCAACTCCTCCTAAACTGAGCAACGGATTTTGATGCGGGTTTCACCATCAGTTAGATTATTTTTCACGGAGGGTTTATATATGTAACTAGCGATCCGCTCCGGCTTCGCACGTAAATTATACCCGTGCGAAGCCGGGCGGGCGGGTCACTAGTATTAGGTATAATTGCGAAAGTTTGTGTGCAAGTGTGTATGTTTGGCTGGACTCAACGCCGAATGAAATATGGTATGAAAGTAGCTCATACCCTGAATTAACACATAGGCTGCTTTTCATCAACATCATCATCACCATTTTTAATCACCACGTGGGTGAAACCGTGGGGTGCAGCTAGTGTAATAATTGCGAAATTTTACGAAAACATGAAACTAACAACCAAGACATAAATATGAAATCTGAAACGTAGTCTCTCACTATTGGGCCTCATAAGCAAGCTCAAAGTCGCACAACGAGCTATGCAGAGGGCTATGCTCGGGGTTTCTCTACGAGATCGAATCTGGAATGAGGAGATCCGTAGACGAACGAAAGTCACCGACATAGCCCACCGGATTAGTAAGTTGAAATGGCAGTGGGCAGGGCACATATCACGCAGAACAGATGGCCGATGGGGCCAAAAGGTTCTGGAATGGAGGCCACGGACCGGTAAGCGCAGCGTAGGACGTCCACCCACAAGATGGACAGACGACCTAAAAGAGACCGCAGGGAAACGCTGGATGCAGGCCGCTTCCCCGGCCCTTTTGGAGATCGATGGGGGAGGGCTATGTCCAGCAGTGGACGTCCTACGGCTGAAATGATGATGATGATGAACAACCGAGAAACTATAGGTATAGGTTACCCGCCACCACCGTCAGGCAGAGCTATCCGTGCCGCCATGGAATCACACATGGTTCTCCGCTAAAACACGTAAAAATTTGTTCCAGATATCAACTTGCCGCAATGTAAAAAGAGCGACCCAAACCTACAGAAATGTATACTTGATGGAATCGAATCAATGCGAGAAAAGCCGAGCCGAAAAGGTACTTTTTATTCTATTTATTATTTCATATATTTCTCTTCACCTACTTTTTTATAGTTGACGGGCTAGGCTCTTGGCCAAAGCTCACCTGAAGTTTTAAGTGACGGTGTGGTTGACGGTGGTAAAACAGGTCTAGCTAAATATTAAATTAACTTCATATTCCCAACGTTTAAAACAATGTGTTTCTAGTTGATTGAATCAGGCGTTACTTTGCGGAAGTCCATTTTAAATTTGTATATGAATTTCTAGTGTAATTCCGCTTCTACGTCGTTTCGAGTACAATAAAGATTTTGGGACAAACTATTTTTCTCTATAGATATTTGTGATGCTAATTTAAACCTAACCTGACATAAATATTAGTTTACATAAAAGAGTAAAATTAACCTAACCTGAAACAAATTGTAATTAAATCTGTAACAAAAAATTCGTTTTAACAAGTTGTACTAATGATATACATTTTAAAAATATTTGTTAATCTTGAAACTACTATAAATTTTATTTTACTGAAATCTAAATGAAAAATTTAAAAAATAAATTCTGAAATTAACATGAATTTACTGTAAATATTATTTAATTGAAATTTAAATGAAATGAACACAAAATTTTGAAACTATTATGAAATTACTATAAATATTATTTAATTGAAATTTAATGTGTTTCTGTTAGTTATGAGCCTAAATTCAGAAATTAATTATATGAAGTAAGGAAGTTTTTCTTTTCTTTATTTAGGGTTCTAACTGTCTTTATTTTTATTTAACGGGCCTTTTTAATCCTTGCATAGTTTTAACCACAGAAAAGAGAAGTAGATAGAACGGAAAAGAGAAGGAACATCTGTTACCAGGCATACGAGTGAACATTCTTATTTACGTCAACGCGTTGAACTCCGTATCACAATTGCTAACTGATTTTGAACGCGTAGCTGCTCCATCGAATTTATTCCACAATGCCTTCTTGCGCTGTAATTACGTGTCGCCTAGCTAGCAAAGATTTTAATTTAAAAAAAGGAGGCATATCCTATCACCGATATGTCTAAATTGTTTATAATTTTATTATTTCACCGTGTTTTAATTACAAAAGCTGTTGACAAGCCGTTGACAATAATAGTGGTTACCATTATTTTATCGATATCGATACATTTAGATTTTTCTTATAGTACTAACAGACATATGGACCAAGTCCGTCTCATCTATTAGCACTATTACATTTCCCGTAATTTTCTATTGTATAAATAGACATTGAATTTATTGCAGTTTTCCAGGCAATCCGCCTACTAGGCAAAAATGGATTGATGCAACAGGAAGACGTGATTGGATTCTTACTAAAACAAGCACAATTTGTTCAAAACATTTTATGGACATTTATGTATCACGACAAATAAAAGATACTTGAAGCCATTAGCAATATCACAAAAATAAAATATTTATTTACATTTAGTGGTTAAAAATTAAACCATATCACCAACACCAACGTCTACATACTACTCTCAGACAACCTCATTTGAATCTCCAAAGAGGCTTAAAATAGCGTCACCTGCCTTTCTTTCAAATTCTTCGACTCCAAGAAAATGCAAACTAAAGGAAGTTATAAAGTTATAAATTATTTTTCTCTATAGATATTTGTGATGCAAATTTTAGACTTCCGTAAAGTGACGCCTGATTCAATCAACTAACGTTGATATTCATTATTGATTATTTTATTCAATAAAAAACCTAGCCAGCTTCAATTGCGATCCCGAAAATTTAAACTCCACTTTTTAAAATATCCCGGTTGTTCACTATTTAGTTGTATGATTACGGAATATTTACACGTTATTTATAACGTTATTTTTGTATTAGGTCTAATGTACATGTAGTGTAACGATAATACGTACAAGCGTAATAATTGGCATGAATATAGTACACAGACACACTCTAACTAAAGTATAACAAAAAATAAATAATGATCAAATGCGAGTCAGTGACAAATTCATACGAACGAAGCATGTCAATGTTGCTATTTTTAGGGTTCCGTACCTCAAAAGGAAAAAACGGAACCCTTATAGGATCACTTCGTTGTCCGTCTGTCTGTCTGTCCGTCTGTCAAGACCCTTTTTCTCAAGAACGCGTAAAGGTAGCAAGTTGAAATTTATACTAAATACTTGGGTCTACGGTTTCTTTCGGCTGTAAAAAAGTAAAAGATGCAAGTCAAAGCAATCAAAAGATATGAACGTTTATGTCGTATATTTTGCGATTTCACAGGGAAATCAAAACCTATAGGGTACTTCCCGTTGACCTAGAATCATGAAATTTGGCAAGAGGCAAGGTCTCATAGTACATATATAGGAATAAATCCGAAAGTTATAAATTTTAAGTTATTTCATTTAAAAATAATTATTTTGCTGTTACAAACTTACATTTTGTAGTTGGAATGTATGGAAGAACCTTATTGTCAACTACAAACTTAAGTTTGTCTCTCAATATTTTAACTTCAGTTAGTTTTTTTTTTGGTATCGCGCTCTGAGGGTTCCGTCTAACGGAACCCTCAGAGCACGAGTCCTACTCGTACTTGTCCGGTTTTTTTTTAAACGACTAGTAGAATTCCTACCATCTAATATGCTAAAGTATAGAATAGGCATGTGTCCTAATGTTTAATTTGTTACAATAAACCGGCTTAGCGATGAATATAACTAAACACATTACACATAGGTACTGTGATAAATCAGACACCTAGGGTACAATCACATTATTTATTTTACAATCTTTCACAATATAGATATTTACACAATCATTTTTAACATAATTATTTTATTCCTTTATACACTTTACTTCTAATACAGGGAGATGTTGCTCCTTTGAAAGCTCGTCCGAGACTACCTCAACCGACTGATTATTCCCCCCACGTAAACTTGCCAATCGGTAAACAGACAGTGGAGGTCGACCAATCAGAGAAAAGCAAAGTACAATCTAGTCAATAGACTTAAAAACTACTTTTAAAACTGGGTGAAAACAAACAAGCTTATATAAAAACACTTAAAATACTACTATTAAGTAGGTAATGATATATACTGCAATGTGATTTATTAACTTCCATAGAAATTAATTAGAAATGTGTATAAAATACAATAAAATTCACACATGATTGACAAAATCATTACAGTAATGAAAAAATAAATTAAATTGGCTGATAAATCTTTGAGATATAAGTGTTTAAAGTTTTAGGTGGGGATAGGGAGGGGATGCTCTATTCCTTTCTCGCAAAGCGTGTGTTAGTACAGCATTTGTATGGCGCTCCTGAGGCGTGACGTCACGGCTCAGTATAGTGCGCTCTCTGTCTAGCACGAAATTAAAATGTTTATATCTCATTTATTTTTGAACTAATTTTTATTTTGTTTTCGTTGATGTGCTATTTATGATCAGCTTTTTTATGAGGTAATAAAAATTATTAGTCATTATACCTCTTAAGATTATCGATAAAATTAAAACTGCACACAAAACTTTCCCATCACTAAGCTGTGATACCACATTCTAAATTTTAGGATGAGGTTTTTTTTTAATGACTCCTCACGAAAATAACATTTAACCGTATCAAGTAATATATTTATTTTTCTACCCATTTAAAGTCACATAAATTAAGCTCTAAACATAGCCTACGTCAATATCATGGTCAAATCATGACCTAGTAAGGTCATGGAAACTTTTTAATCAAGTTTCTATGGAGAGTTGGGGCAAAACAAAAAATCACATTTGCAACTTCCCATTGTTTGCCTACACTCACGCAAACCTACGAATTTGCCTTAATCTTATTTAACGGATAATAATTCAATATTATTACACAATCACATGCGTTAATACACTAGATTTGTTTAATAAAAAAAGCAAAATCGATGAAAAACTCTTAGCTAAATTATTTTAACCCTCGTGCTTATCGTGCAGTTTAATTTGGAACTATTTTAACTATGTCGTAGATGAATTTACGTTAAGGACTGTTGAACTCGTACTAGTTTTTTGAACTGCACAAGAATCGTGCAGTTTTTTTGGAATAGCAACATTTACCGAAATAATTGCGCAAAATGCACAGGGAACTGAACCGTATTGCACCACGAGAAGGTCAGTTTTAAGCTTTAACAAAATGGCGTTCATAATAATAATAATAATAAGTGTGTGAGTGACGGGCAGCTACCAGATGCAAACGCCATGATTAATTTCTGGCGCGGTATCTGGTCGGTGCCCGTCGAGCACACCGAGGGTGATTGGATGCGTGTTGTCGAGCGGGAATGCGAGTCCATCGAACCCATGGGGTCTATTTTAATAGACTCCGTAGACGTTAGTTGTGCGATCCGTACGGCGCAGAACTGGAAAAGTCCTGGGCCGGACGGGTTGCACAACTTCTGGATAAAATGGATTCGATGCTCGCATGACCGCTTGGCGACGCAATTCCAAGAAGCCCTTGAGCTCGGTTCCCTTCCCTAGCTTCATGACCACCGGTGTCACCTTCCTGCTCCACAAGTCCGGTAGTACCACGGAAGCCAAAAACTACAGACCCATCACGTGCTTGCCTACCATCTACAAGCTCCTTACATCCATTTTGAGAAATAAAATTAACGCGCACATTGTTGCGAACAACGTTTTGGCCCATGCTCAAAATGGATGTAGGGTTGGGTCCCGTGGTACTAAGGAGCTCCTCCTCATCGACACGGCCATTAGCCAGCAAGTCCGGCGTAACAAAGGAGCCCTCTCCGCTGCCTGGATTGACTATAAGAAGGCCTATGATTCAGTGCCTCATTCATGGCTAGAGAGGGTTTTAGAGTTGTATAAAATTGATACAACTCTAAAATCATTCTTAGGCGCATGTATGAGGCAATGGACCACAGTCCTTCGTCAACCAGGTGGTGGGGACGGCACCTCTGGCCCGCAGGACTTGATAAGGATTGAGCGAGGCATATTCCAGGGTGACAGTTTTAGTCCATTGTGGTTTTGTCTGGCTCTGAACCCTCTCAGCACTCTGCTGAGGGATTCAGGACTAGGCTATCGACTTCGAAGAGATGGTCAAGTCATCTCCCACCTGCTGTACATGGACGATCTCAAGCTGTTCACACCGAAACGCCAAGACTTGGTGGAGCTGCTAAAAATCACAGAGGTTTTTAGCAGCGCCATCAGGATGGAGTTCGGTGTAGACAAGTGTGCGGTCATGCATGTACAGCGAGGGAAAGTTGTGAATTCTCCGAATTTACAGCTCTCTGAGGTGATGACTCTCAGATCTCTCTCCGAGGCCGAGACCTATAAGTACCTCGGTATGTCAGAGTCATTGGGTATATCAGTAGAGAACATCAAAAAATCGGTGAAGGAACGCTTCTTTTGTCGCCTTAAAAAAGTACTTAACAGTTTTTTGTCTGGCGGCAATAAGGTGCGTGCCTTCAACGGTTGGGTCATGCCTTTATTGATATACTCCTTTGGCATATTGAGGTGGACTCAAACTGAGCTGGACGCCCTGGACAGGAGGGTCCGTCAACTGCTCACATCACATCGCATGCTACACCCACGCTCGTCTGTTATGAGACTGTACATTCCGCGGAAGTGGGGGGGTCGAGGCTTTTTAAATGCCAAGAACCTACACAACCGCGAAGTGTGCAGTCTCAGGGATTTTTTCCGTAACAGCGAGAGTGGGATGCATCGTGATGTTGTGGCAGTTGACAGGGGCCTCACGCCGCTCTCCTTGGCAAACGAGAATTGGCGCAAACCATCGGTGCTGAGCATCGAAGACCGCAGGGACGTATGGAAGGGCAAGGAGCTGCACGGGCGGTTCTATCGGGCCTTAACAGGGCCCGATGTGGACCTGCTTTCGTCGGTGAACTGGTTACGATTCGGAGACCTCTTTGGGGAAACCGAGGGTTTTGCCTGTGCGATTGCGGACGAAGTTATCAAGACGAACAACTATCGGAAATATATCATGAAGGACGGTACGGTCGACATCTGTCGGGCATGCCACCGTCCTGGAGAGTCTCTCCGACATATAATTTCCGGTTGTTCGCATCTTGCTAACGGCGAGTACTTGCACAGGCACAACCAGGTGGCCAGGATCATCCACCAGCAACTTGCCCTTCGATACGGCCTTGCCGAGTCTGAGGTGCCGTACTATAAGTACGCACCAGCGCCAGTTCTTGAAAATGGTCGTGCTTTGCTCTATTGGGACCGCTCTATCATCACGGACAGGACTATTGTCGCCAATAAACCTGATATCGTGTTGGTCGACCGATCCCAGCGCCGGGCAGTGCTCGTTGACATCACCATCCCACATGACGAGAACCTCGTGAAGGCCGAGAAGGACAAACTCAGCAAGTACCTTGACTTGGCTCACGAGGTTACCGCCATGTGGGATGTTGACTCGACGATCATTGTCCCGATAGTCGTATCGGTGAACGGTCTTATAGCGAAGAGCCTCGACCAACACCTTAAGAGGCTCTCGCTAGATGGTTGGATCAAGGGTCAGATGCAGAAGGCGGTAATCCTTGACACGGCACGTATTGTCAGGAGGTTCCTCACTCTGCAGCCCTAACCACCGGTAGCTTGGGCCCTGCCCCGCTGCCGGCGGCACCCTAGATTTAAGTTTTTTTATAATATTTTGTTTTTGTATAGATATTGTAAAAAAACTTTAATTTAAGAAGAAAAATAAATGTGTGAATAATAATAATAATAATAATATATAACTTTATTATACACCGAAATAAAAAAAATACAAAAATAGGTAACTTATAAATAATACAAAAACCGGCAGTATAATAGGCGGCCTTATCGCCTTAAGCGATTTCTTCCAGGCAACCTTTGGATGGACATAGCTGAGACAGGAGTAGCTGAGTCATAACCTTTTGAATTAATAATAATCTTGACGAATTATTGCATTCCTTCCTATGTAGTTATATTATGACGTTTCGTTTACATGTGTGCAACTGGCTACAACGGATTTCTTGCAAAAATGCTTTGACAGCCGTTCTATTTTAAACGAAAATTTTTTCTCTTCTGTGGTTTTAACATTTAACATAATTGTCAATTTTTCATATTGTCTTTGTTTAACTACAAATATACAAATTCATTGTATACAAATTCTTGTTTCTTCTAGATCCCTTCAAGATTAAATCTCTATATGCTGATTCATTTATACATGGCGCCAGGGTCCACACTACACTCTTACATTTGGTAGCCAGTGGAGGTTCTCAGTATAAGATTGAAGATTTGAAGTAAGTTGAACACATATTTCATCGTTCTACCGTGCAAAAATAGCACAGAAACGAAATACTTTGCAACCCCTTATTAGTCAAAGTTTATGGGCTAGCTTACGAACTACCTGACTACTGTTGACTGACACAGGGCTCAAACCACCTGAGACCTTCCAAAATAGCTGAGATGCAAAACTAAATTCTCTTCAATTATGGTCTTATGAGTTTTGTATGCTAAGGAAATGCGAATTTTTAACTCTGCCCGTAAATCAGAAAACATAATGTATCTATCAGTAGTTATGAAAATTTTTAAATTTCATGTTTGTATTTGCAAAGAAGAACTCAATTTTACAAAAGACATAATACAATGATACAATGACTTTATTGGTCTGTGAAACTAGGTAATAATAATTATATGTTACATAGGTGTCAAAACAGTTGTATGTGCTCTAGCCTCTACCTAGAAAATGGTATACAGACATCATTATGACTATGGCTATAAAAAATAATAAGTGATTTCTAAATAATTATATAATATTGCTATTTGATTAACATAACTCAGGGATCAACAAACAAATCCGCAAACACTTTAACATTCATAATTGTAAGTCAAACGAGTAGGTATTACATTACATAGGTACATAATAACAAACAAAATTAAGCAAATGACAAATCAATAAATATGTCAAAGTGAAATTACAATAGTGAATAGAGGAATACAATTCAGCTAACGTCACACATAATATTATTATCATTTAAAAACATATCCACAGTGTAGTAGGCTTGCTTCATTAGTCGGTAATTTAATAGATTCTTAAAGATATTTATGTCCTCTTTACTTCGAATAGCCTCTGGTATCTTATTGTAAATGATTGACGCCATACAAAATAGACTTTTATTTAAAAAAGTAGTTCTGGACGGTAGGCAGTATAAGGCACCCTCCGATCTACTGCCTACAGGCCACTCATGTATATAGCATCTGTAGCCTTTGGTATTTTTATAAACAACACATACGTTAAAGGAAAAGCCACGGTAAATGACAGATGCCCACAAGTTTTCGCCGAGTTCAGACTCGAGTTCCCGTTGCCGACGCACGGTGACGTCTGGCCTCGTGGCAAGGAGCACCCCGCCGCCGGGGGAAGCTCGGTCACGGCGCAGCAGCGGCTAGTCAGGCACCACCTCGGCATCTTCCACCGAGCCATCGAGGAACGTTTCCGTTGCGGTGACAAGTAAATGATCAGAGACGAACATACTGGTCAATATTGTTTTGGGGTTATTTAGTTAAAAAAATTATAATACTTAAGTGGTTTAAAACTTCGGTTTGCGATTTTTGTGTTGGCTGCATTAGTCCGATGAGTTAAGAAACTCTTTGTATGGACACCCTGCCAATAACTTCTCTGTCACTGATACTTTACTGTGTGATAAAGTAATGTTTATAAATTACGGTTGACAAATTATCTGTTTTTTATTATTATTTTAAACTTATGTATTTGTTCTTAAACATGGAAATCACTTCTCGACATTAGTTCTCGGTGGGAAATTGCTCAGTCCAAATTTTCTTCGGTTTTTTGTAATGGGGCAATTGCCTTTATTAACTCTTCGGTTTAGGTCAGGATTTATTAATATGAATATGGATTTATTAATATGGATTTATATCTGTGTGTCGTCTCTACAAGTCGTCGTACATGAATGGTTAATTATAATGAAATGGTTCATCATAACTGATTTATGATGAGACGGTATCACAGAGTATTTCGATTTGAGAGAAACAGAAATTTAATAGTACCTATTTTGCATAATAACTTGTTCAGGAAAATTGTTCAGTCAATAGTAAACATAGTAAACAACATAACGTATACTACATAGTAAACGTTGTTTATAATGATATTGACGTAAATCAATGATGAATGAATGAATGAATGTCAATGATGTCTTTCGGTTTATTACCACAAGGGCCTTACGGCTACCTGTTTTAAGGCCCTCTTTTCCGACATTTAGCAATTTGGTAATTCTAGTTTAAGTGTGCCTACTTCCATGGTTAGCTTGAAATTATAAAAACGGTGTCATATCACAACTGAATGTTTTATCTAGGAACACCCCCAAGGACCGAAACACAATAAAGAAATTAAAATAAAGGAAGAAGCTCATCATTTTGGGAATCATTGTTTGGATGTTGTCATAGTTTTTTATATATATTTTTTTACATTGGACTAAGCTAACGTTTGACCGCGATCTCGCCTGATGGAAAGCGATGATGCGGTCGAAGCTGGAGAATATTTGCCCAGTAATAACATATTAACCCTAGAGTTGAACACTCCGAGATTGTAATGCTGCGGAAACACAGACAAAGGCAAGGCGATCCATTGTTTTGCTGTTCTAATTAAGAAAGAGGACTTAAAACGCTTGGTGCGAATAAATGACATTTCGACCAAGTAAGGGTGACGCTTTGCCGTTCGTCTGGACGTCCGGTAATGAAAAGGTGATGGTGGAACAAGTTCGTGAAGTTCCGCTGAATGTCGCGCACTCTCCGTGGAAAATCCTATAAAATACCGACAAGGTTGCGACTTTACGCAGGTGGTTCAGGTTCTGATGTTCATTGTCTTAATTTCAGGATCAATTTCCACACTAAAACTAAATATGCTGGTGAGCTGACGTTGACATACCCACAGCTGAATATTACTTCCCACTACTACAAGCGAGGCACGAAGATTTCCTACGGCAATTTTCAGACTCACGGTCAATTAAAAGGATCCTTCAGTAAGTAGAAACATGCCCTAGAGAATAAGAGTCCATCAAATCAATTCATAATTGGCAGAGTAATCGCGTAACAAACATACAAAATACACAACTAGAAGATTAATAAAATAAAAAACAGATTTTACAATTAAATTTCAAAAATGTTTTATAAAATATATTTTTTATACTTGAAGTGTTGTTCCAACCTTTAGGATTTACTATTTAAATATTAATAGAAATAATATTAATATTATATTATACTATTATGTTTATCTATTATGTTTTTTTATTATTTTTATATTAATATTATTATTCAAAATTTTGAGGACCAGCAGAATTTGTACTGGGCCATTCGATACCAGTTGTAAAAATTTTGAATTGTCTAATTTGTCTGTAACTTTTGAATCTATAATAGATTTTACTTTTACAAAACTTCATCTTCACCTTCCTTTATAATGCTGCTGTTACAAAATAAAATAATTTTTCTTTCTTTCTTGCTTGCAGAAAATATCACAGCAGCGTTCAAGTTCGTCGCTTCGCCAATCACAAAATACGGTGTGGATTATCTCAAACTGGAATCCGTCTCGGCGAAAGTTTTCATTGAACATGGGCATCTGGAACTTAAACCTCATGACAAATCTATAATTGGTAAAAGTATTGAAACATTGCCTAAGTATCAAACCTGTTTGGAAATAAACCATTTAAAATCGAACCAAGGGGAAATGTTTTTACACCTACCAGTACAGGGTTATTCATAATAAGCTAACAATCTATGGTAGGCAGTATCCCAACTTCATACGTATTAACTGTGATTCAATGAACTTTCATAATTCAATTGTTTTTCTGCTATCATCATCAGCTAGAAGACGACTGCTGAATATAAACTTCCCCCTTTAACCTCCACACTTAATGACAGCCTGCAATCTGCATACACTGAATGCCCGCGACTCACAATGTCGTCGGTCCATCTAGTGGGAGGCCTACTTACGCTGCGTCTTCCGGTTCGTGTTCTCCACTCAAGAACCTTTCTTCCCCATCGGTTATCGGTTCTTCGAGCGATAGGGCCTGCCCATTGCTACTTCAACTTGCAAATTTTAACAGCTATCTCGGTGACTTTGGTCCTTTGGCGAATATCCACGTTCCGGATTCTATCGCGCAAAGAAACTCCGAGCATAGCTTTCTCCATTACCCGCTGTGTGACTCTGAGTTTTTCCAAAAGGCCAACGGTTAAGGACCACGTCTAAGTATCACATGTCATCACTGGCACACACACACACACACACTGCTCAAAGACTGTGGTATCTTGGACGAGAAGATGTCACGCAATATCCCGAATTGCCCATCCGAGTTGGATTCTTCGAGCGGCCTCTTTGTCAACACGTATCGACCTGCAAAATTTTGGGACACACTTCGCCTTAAGTAATTTAAGCGCAGAGATTTCACTATTTCAGTCAATCTCAATTCGACAGAGATACTGTAGTTGGCTCTCGACGGCTTCTAACGATGATATTTTATCACAAACTTTTACCTATTTATCTTGCCCTGTTAGTATGTATCGTATGTGTGGGACTCAACCGATTGAGCTGAAATTTTACATACTTTTGTAAGTTCGGTGACAATGTAATGTTATAGTACCATTGAACTGATCTGATCATGGAGACAGATGGTGGCCATAGGAACTCCTAAACGAAACGAAGTAATCCCGTCGAGTACGGGTTCGTTGGATTTGTTTAAAAAAATATTTATTATTAATAATTTATTTTTTTACAGGTAGAAAGATTGCGATGTTCGCCCACATGAACCCGAACTGGGCGTTGCAGATGGAGACTCCAGCGATAGAGGACGTCTCCGCACGCCTATTCCAGCAATACGTAAACGAAGCATTGCTCACCATGCCTTTGAAGGATATTCTTGTTGACTAGTACGTTTAAACTAGTTCATCAATACATACTGTTAGTAGGATTCGTGACTATCCTGGATAATTACATTACATTTAATTAATTACATTTATACACAAACGATTGTATTATTTCTTTGCAAATAGTTTTCAGAATATTGTCATAAGATTCTGACGCCATGTTGCAGCGTCCCAACTCCCAAGCCCCAACCAATCCACGCCCGTAGACTGAAACATCACTACGAGAGCCCTCTCGTAGTGATGCTTAGTAGTAAATTAATTAAGAATTGATGCTTTTAATCCGAACTCACCCTGCAGACGACCTTGTCGCCCTTTTTTCATGTGGACTAATAGTTGTTCATCGGTGCTGATACAAGTTTCTAAGTATGCGTGAAAAATTAGTAAGCGAGGCGTACTTATAGTTTTGCGTTATACTTTTTTTTAAATTATTATCTTATATAAACTAACAGTCTTAATTAACAGAGTTAATAATTAGCTAGAGACAAAGAGGCCATTTAAAAGTTTCTAGTTATAAAAAACAGAGTACATTATAATATGAACGCTAAAACATGTGAATAAAAAAAATATAGATGTATAATATTACTAGAACAAAGAAAAAAGCAATAGGCTCTAAATAAACAATAATAGTGATTTGCAATATAGTGTTTAGCAATATAGTGATTTTTTCAAATGAAAAATTGAGACGTTTGACCACGGACGATAATTGTACTAAGGCATAAAAATATGTCCCTTAATATATACGTAAATATTTGCCGAAGAACCAGAGTCAACGACATAGCTATTAAAATTTGCAAGTTGAAGTGGCACCGGGCAGGTCACATCGCTCGAAGAACCGATAACCGATGGAGAAGAAACGTTTTTGAGTGGAGACCACGAACCGGAAGACGCGTAGGTAGGCCTCCCACTAGTTGGACCGACGATATCGTGAGAGTCTCTGGCAGTGGATGTAGATGGCAGGCTATCGTTCAGTGTAGAATTCTAAAGGGGAGACCTATGTCCAGCAGTGGACGTCTTCCGGCTGATGATGATGATATGTCTCTTGTTTGTCTGATCTGAGAAATCCAAGTTTCAGATTTAGGCGTTACTCTCGACTCTAGAGTAACGCCTAAATCTGAAACTAGGGTAGACTTTCTAGGATTTTATTAGAGTTTTGCGACTCTGCCAGAGCTCTCAGAGCCCGAAACAAAGTTATGTCACAGAAACGCTCGGGTGCTGTTATCGCTTCTCGTTATGTGATTATCGAATGTTTTGGTCACATTTTTGTGGGGCTCGTATGATTGCATAATCAATGAACACAATTCTGTTAAACGTCATATAACTTGACAAGGTTACCGAAAAGTTACTGTTACTTACCTCTACAGGGCTACGCGGAAAGGGAGTACTAAGCCTCAAGAGGTCCATAATAACCATCATTATGTAACCCTATATACTTTCCCTCTAACTATCTCTATTCAAAAATAAACCGGCCAAGTGCGAGTCGGGCTCACGCACTGAGGGTTCCGTACCACCACAAATTCAATAACGACATTACCAGTTATAACTGTGTTGGTAATATACAGAAACTTATCACCGACTCGCATTTGGCCATTATTGATTTGTTGTTATACTTTACAGTGTGTACTATAATCAAGTTTGACGCTTGTACGTATTACCGTTTTACATTAGAGCTAATCCAAAAATATGTTTAAAAAACGTTTGTTGTACCTCGTTCGTTCATTTTTACTTTTTTACTTATTTAGAATTTTTTGATTAATTACATATTCTGTGAAAATTTCAACTAACTATCTATTACGGTTCGAAAGATTAGAGTCGTTTAAAGGTAGGACGGACAGACAGACACACAGACGGACAATGTAGGCTTAGTAATAAGGTCCCATTTTTATCCTTTGGGTACGGAACCCTAAAAATAGTTTAAAAGACACCCAATAACCTCCTTCAGCGTCATGGTCTGCTGCCACTATGTGCAGCAATTGTTACCTTACCGGATTGATGCAACTGTTGGGGTATTTTGGCTAGGTGATTTTAATATATATTGCAATCATGTTACCAAGTTTAGTGTTTATCGAGTTTTGCTAATCTAGAACAATGCGCGCCGATACATGTCCAGAATGCGGGCGATTTCAAATCAATTCGAACTAAACAACAGCCAATGTCTAAAAACATTAAACGCAGTATTGTCACAGTAGATATAATATATAAGCTAAAACAGTAGTTCGACTTTAAAGAAACGCCCGAATCGAGTGATGTAATCAAAGCAGCGCCCGTTCCCCTGCCCGCTACGACACTTCACGGTACGCTCAGAGCGATGGTCGCACGCGCCGCGTGATATTCGCCGTGTACGTATGTGTTGCCAGCGTACAAAATAATGAAAATGTTCTTATAACTCGATATTAGCAACTCTGGCCCGGTGAGGGACAGTAGGCATTGAATTCAAAGACACATCCGAGTCGAACTACTGCGCTTTAGCTTATATATATCTACTGTGGTATCGGTGCCAAGTTGCAGCATTCTAGCCGCTTTACTTGAAATGAGATAACCGTTACAACCGCCTTTATGTAATGTAATTACCCACTGATCGGATTTATGCAATGAGTCGCGGAACTACGCCTTTGCAATACCCGCGGTTTTTACTCTTGGGAGCTGGCGGAGCAAACAATGTAGGGCTCAATGGTTTAACCTCAGATCAGACAAACAAAGGAGATATGTCTTTCACTATTTCCATTCATTTATTTTCTGTGACAGCTGCAATAACATTGTAAACGGGTGAATAAAAAAAAACTTTTAATGTTTCACTGAAGTATATCGGGTACCTGACCTGCTACAGTCTACGTTCAAACCCAAGCGAAAGTGACCAGAATTCTTAGTTTTCATTAAAAAAAATACAATGTTATTGCAGCTGTCAGAGCAAATAAATACTTGGACCGAGTTTAGTACACGTATCGTTCGTGTTGAAATGTCTCCGTGTTTCACCCACTTTTAAACAACTTTTAAAAAAATCTTTGCGTGCTCAATTTGGTAGTTTTTAAAAAAATTTGTTACCTCATACTTCATTTAGTAAACGATTTTTTTTATTGTATTCATTTAATAGGTATACATATACTTTCAGGTTGATCCCATACAAATTTGTGGCCCCAAATGTGTGGCTTTAAAATCAAAATAACTGGAAATTGCGTATTTTACTAATTTTGTAAAGTATATAGGTTTTTTAAATTTATAATTTTTTAACTATAACGCTAAACCGCTTTAACAGAAACTGTAAATACGGCTCACTTACGAATTTTTCACGCACACTAAGATACTTGCAGTGAAAATAATGAACTTACGAATATTCTACGCAAAACAGGGCGGCAAGGTCGTATTCAGGATGAATTTGACTTAAGCATCAAGCCTGATTTAGATAGACCTGGTGCGATCGCACCTGCCACAACACCATAGGGTCCACATCTCCCTTGTTTGTCTGACCTGCGGGTTCAACCCATGCCAATAATTATTGGCAATAATTTTGTAGGGTTAACTACACTTACTTTTATTATAGCGGGTCTTTTATACACGACATTGAACGTGTTAGCACAGAAGACATATCATACTGGGATATACTGTTTTGTTACGGAGGTCATCTTCTTATGGTACCTGTACTGTATTGAGATACAACCAGGTTATGTAGAATAGGCATGATGACCATTTTTTTATTACCTCATTAAAAAGCTGATCATAAATAAAGCCCATCAACGAAAACAAAATTAAAATAAGTTCAAAAATAAATAAGTTATAAGTATTTTAATTTCATGCTAGACAGAGATCGCACTATACTGATTTATGACATCACGCCTCGGGCGCGCCATACAAATGCTATACTAACACGTGCTTTGCAAAAAAGGGACACAGGATTCCGCTCTCTACCCCACCTAAAACTTTAAACTCTCATATCTCAAAGTTAATCATTTTGTTCAGGCTGTGTGATGTATTTAGTTATATTCATCGCTAAGCCTGTTATTTAAAAAAAAAAAAAATTAGGGCATTTGCCTATTGCATCGACTAAAACCCTCTCGGTGCCCTGCCTCTATGCTTGGCGGAGGGTATCAGGATCCGCCGAACGCTCCGATGCTAGGGTAGTCTTACTTATTTCCAACTTATTTCTGGAAGTCTATAATAAAGTACATAATGAAAACATACTTTATGACATGTAGGAACTTAGTTATTTTAGTGGGCATATTGTACTAAAAGTCTATTTTAAGATTACGGAAGTTTTTAACCACAGTAAGTGCAGTTTTTGCGATAACGTTGTTAGTATTTACAAAGATCTTTAACGTGTCTTTATGCGCCATTTCCTCATAGAACGTTTTTAAGAATAAAATATCAGGTAGGCGGGGTTTTCCTTGTTTTGTAATTTTTTACGAAACTAAAGATGGGTATGAAATGTCACGATGATGAAATGACAGGATTAATTATTTTCATAGCCGTAGATAGATTAGGTAATTTTGTATTAAAAGTAGGTGACCCATAGCTGGTCGACAAGCAATCGGCTATGTTCAAGGTCGTAAAAAGAGCAAATAATAAAAGCTAAGTAGTACAAGCCGGCGAAAATACGCTCCACTACTCAATACGCTTTTAGACGCAAGATTTCCGACATTTGAAGTATTTGAACGTCTGTAAATCTACTTAAATTAATAATTATGTTTTTTTTTTATATTTCTGAAATTATGGGTGATGTAGCCTGAAATAAATGAATTTGAATTTTAAATAAACAACATCGTTTCATTAAAATTTAACATACTATATTATATCCGAAAGAATAGATCCGCGATTTAGAATTATTTTTTATTAGAGAAAACACTAAAGTGCTTCAAACTTGTGCTGCTAAGAGACGTCATTATCAATCCATGTGGAAGTTACACAAATACACATGACTTTATTTTCTAAAATATTGTAAGAACAGAAATGAGTACCTTACTGTTAAGTCTTACTTTTCAAGGTATATCAGAAAAGCCCAACAATCGCAGTTTGACGCACGCGACCTTGCATTATTAAGCTCTACTAAATACGACCCTATTTGATACGGTTGAAGCCTATAGATTTATTGCGGTAACAAGCATGCTCGCATCGCAGAATAAGTCTGTCTTATTGCTCAGTAAAATTATAAAGTAAAATATAATTATATGGAACTATCTTTGTTATGGATAAAAATTGTAAATACCCCACGAGTTACCTAACCATTGCAATGAGGGGGCAACAAGTCTACAAATAAGACAAAATTGGGCGACCGCGCGCATTCGGGTTCGAACAATCGCGTTGCAGACTTGCACTGGCCTGCATTCTAATGATACATTAATAATTGACAAACAATAATATTGTTGGCTATAAGTGAAAGATTAAAGTGAAAATGAAAGTGTTGCTGGTTGTCGTCTTGTGCGTGGTCAATGTTTATGGGAGAGTTGCGCGTAAGCATTCTTTTGTGTGTTTTGTACAAAAAAAAGTTTGATTAAATATGGTTACTAAGAACCTAGTTGTAGGTAGGTACATAACTAATAATAATGCCTAAAATGTATGTTATCGAAACTGGCAAATGCTATTGACTTCAACTTTTACAGATTACAGCGTTACTAATCCTTCAAATAACAATGTAAATTTTTCATACATTCCCTACGTACGGCATAACGTTTTTTGGTAGAGCCGAAAAGAATGAACCGATTAGCCTGATAACTGCATCCAGTATTTTATTCTATGATTTTTCTCAATGCAAAAGTGGACTAAAACACGATAAATTACAGTCCAACAACTGCACCAGTTTCCGCGCTGCTCTAAAATAAGTGGGCAGGACCCAGATTCTGTAACTACAAACACGCACGGAACATGCCCCGTTAAGTTAACCCCTAAAAGCTGGCCTTTATTCCTAGGGAATAGTGTGCACATTCTTAGAGGTTAACTTAACGTGGCGCGTTACGTTCGTATTAAATTTAGGGAATCAGGGGCCTGAAGAATGGTTGTCCAGCCTGTGCAGTTAACGGAACTCTTATATTGAACTTTTTATTTTGATTTCAACAGTTTTTTTGTTTTACCTTACTTTAGATTTGATACGTACCTAATAATTAGTAAAGTCTCTTTATTAGTAGGTTATATACAACTTTTAGCTTTCTTTATCGCTCTAAAAAAATTGTATGCGTCTAGAACGTATCAATGGAGAAATTACAGTCCAACAACTGAAGCAGTGCATGGATATGTAATTTCTCGTGTGAACGCTGATCAATAAAATGGTAATAAATTAAAATACAATAGGTATTAGTATCCTCACCAATTTAGGACCTTGGCATACCACAATAAGTTGCCATGCATAAAAGCAGTTACTAAGCAAGCAAATTAGCCCAGCCACAGACTGGTATAGCTAGCAATTGGATAGGTTGAGCTAGATAACAGGTATTTCTGCCTATTTCAAAAACCCTGAGTGAGATAAGGTTATATAGTCATTGAGTAATATGTAGTTGTGTTTACTTAGTTGTGCTAATCTCGAAACCTGGTCACAGACTTACAGCATAGTCTCAGTTATTTTGCATGCAATCCACCTTTCCAGCATTTTATATTTTAGTTTAGTTTTTTAGACCTCCTTCACCAAAACATATTATTAGGGTTCCCTATCGGGACCCTATCACTAAGCCTACGATATCTGTCTGTCTGTCCGTCTGCCCGTCTGTCCTACCTAGTTGTATCTATCGAACCATAGAAGATAGCCAGTTGAAATTTTCACAGAATATGTAAGGTTACGGCGGATTAATTAAGAAACAATAAAAAAGTCATTAACGAACGAAAAAGTCACGAAATGGGGGTCCCCATACAACAAACGTATTTTTGTATTACCTCTAATGTAATAACTGTAATACGTACAAGCGTCAAACTTGGCATGATTATAGTACACACTCTAAAGTATAACAAAAAATAATAAATAATGGCCAAGTGTGAGTTGGTGTCAAATTTCTGTTCACCACCGGTTCTCGAACGATCACCGAAGTTAAGGGCGTCGGGCGCGGCCGGTACTTGGATGGGTGACCGCCTGGGCCTTAATGGGATGTTGTCTTTATGCACAGTTTTTTTGTACTTTAGTAGCTAACAAGTTATGTGGTGGTACGGAACCCTCAGTGCGCGAGCCCGACTCGCACTTGGCCGGTTTTCACCTCGCCTGATGTTAAGCGATGAAATAAAAGTATTCTATTTAACTCTTTGAGCCTCCAAACATCTCTATGCAAAAGTTACGTCGATTCATTGTTTCATATAGAAACAAACAAACACACTGTCGCATTTATTATATTAGTATGATTTTTAGAACATTTTCCTCAACTTGTAATTCTCTTATTCTATATATTTAAGTTAAGTACTAGTTTACCTTTAGCTATCTAGTTTACCCTTTATCTTGTCATTTAAATCTAGAACAAACTAGTCACTTCACCGATTAAGTAGGTAAAGAGGTCAAATTTTATACGATATTTTAAACCTTATTCCTCGATAATAGAGGTACAAGTTGATATCTAATGTTCATACGTATGAAATGCCATGCCTATATTTGTACCTATGTATGAAGTATTTCCATGGGAGTATGTTCGCAAATTACAGTGGACATTGTGGACACTTCCGAAAGGAACTCAAAAGGGCACAAGGTTTTTTCCGTTCACTGCATCCATAATTGATAGCTACCAATCCAACCATTAGGCACCATGTCTACTCATATGTAAAAGTAGGACCACAACTTCCTAAAATTATGGCCCGATCAAAAAGCTAGTACAAGTGCTCAGAATCTTGAGTCTAGTCTAGTCTAGTTTGTCAGGATTTAGGGCAAATGGTTACAAAGTATATTTTTATGGTTGGCAAGCAATACGTTTGACTCACCCACCTAATGTTAAGTGATGGTATGGTAGAAGATGGTAAACACGCCGAGCCTAGAATGGGAACTCTCAAGTGAGGCAGCCGGAACACCGAGGTGCTTGACATCAGATTTACTATACTTGAGGGTAGCTAGTCAGCCAGGTATCAGAAATTGCCTCCCCACCATCAAGTACTTTCTGATGCTGATGCTTTTAAATCTGCTGATATAATCAAATCCTAAGCGACATTTCAAATATTGACTGCCTTGTTATACAATTTCCAGCGGACTACTTCCCGACATGCAAGCGCAGCGACCCTCAGATCTCCAAGTGTATCCTAGACGGCATAGATGCAATGAGGCCTCAGCTCAAGGCAGGGATCCCTGAGGTTAACATACCCCCACTAGAACCCTTCACGCTGCCCACACTCAAACTCAACAGAACCGCCCCCAACTTGAAGCTGAAGGCAACTGTGTCGAATACTAAGGCGTATGGAGGCAGTAACTTCAGGATTAATTCACTGAGGTTAGTCTTTATGGGTTTATACAGAGTGTAAAAGGTGACATGAGAGATGAGAGAGGTCTAAGAGATGGATCAGTGGCATATTAGTTTCACAATAGCACCAAGACTGCAATCGCAAAAAACAGCTATTCCACATACTTTATCATGCGTCAGTAACTTTTGCGATAGCCGGTAGGTTTTCTCTTCTGTACATTATGTTCTTATATAAGATCCTGAATATAAAGCAAAAAATCTTAACAAAAAATATTAAGATAGTCGCCGTGAATGGCTCCATCGTAGGTGCCGCTGATCCACATCTGAGTTTGCAATCTGTATAAAACTGCGGCACTAATCTACCAATGGAAACTTGTGATAATTTTGTAGACAAAGATAAGTCTTGGTATGATGAGACCATACCATCATCATCATAATCAGCCTTTTAACAGTCCACTACTGGACTTTTAGCCTACCCTTGAAAGGGTGATTGGGCCATATCCACCACGCTGGCCCAGTGCGGGTTAGACCATAACATACAATGTATTTTTTTCTAGATATCTATTGGAATTTAAAAGGCTATATACGAGCGTGACAAATGACAATTAACACTAAATTTTTCAAACTGGAATTAAGTAGACTCGAACGAAAAATGGTCGAATGAATTATTGAACAACCAAAGAATAGCATACGACTAAAGGGCGTCACACACCAGATATCATACGATTTGTGGTTAAGAAGCAATTATTTTTTTCATATGCTGGTAATATCGTTTCTCAAATAGTTAATTACTGCATGAGCACTACGAGCAGACCACAGAAGCATTGATGACATAGGAACGTGAAAATATTGTGGGCAGAAGTGTAGCCGAGGCCAGCATAGGAGAGTCCATATAATCTCAGTTGCCACAAGCCAAGCCTATAAAATTTTAGAGGAGACAAGAATTCTTCACCAGTTACTTTAAGGAATTTTCGTAGAAGAGGTTTCTTCAATTTAAGACCACATTTAATACCATGTTTCAGAGAAAGCAATAAAAAAATCTGTTAACATATTCCCACTGTTTTTTCAGAGTGAACGTGGTAAACAAGTACGCGGCTGAGGTGAAACTGTACTTCCCCAAGCTGCGAGTGGTGACAGACTACGACGTGAGGGGCTCCCGGATTCTGACCTTGGACATCAACGGCAAAGGGCGGCTTAGGGGCAACTTCAGTAAGTAAACTAAGGATTAATAATATACCAATACATCTTTTAAATTGTTACAAAAATTAAAGTAAGAAGCTAAATAAATTACCGTAAGGCTCGTTCAGTTATACTATTTAATAAGATATCAGCCTGCGAGAGGATGTTAGCAAATTATTAATAGCCCTGTATATAACACGTGTGCAGTAAATTGTAGAGTATATGGTAGAGAGTAGCCTGCCATCTGCATCTACTGTATGCCCGCGACTCTCACGACGTCGTCGGTCCTTCTAGTGGGAGGCCTACCTACGCTGCGTCTTCCGGTTCGTGGTATCCACTCGAGAACCTTTCTTCCCCATCGGCTATCGGATAAAATATAACCCCACCAGGCTGTAAATCTGTCAGCTGATTCCTTAAAGTAAACGAAACTACAGTCCGGTCGCTGAGAGAATGGGTCTGACAGTTGCAATAACATTTTAAAATTGTGAAATAAAACCTTTGCTTTTAATATTTTCTGTAGTATATGGCTACTTGCTACAATTTTACAACTGTGTTTTCTATTTTATTTAAATCTTGCGTGAATTTTGGGACACGCTATATTAGCATAATCACTGATTACTCCCATAATTTCTTTTTCAGCCGGCATTACGGTAGTAGCCAAGGGCATTGCGAAACCAGTCGTCAAAGACGGGACAGAATACCTGCAAGTTGACAAGGTTGTCACAAAGGTCAAGATCGGCAACGGACAGATTTCTTTCGACGAAACAGAGAGACCACTTGCTGGTAAGTAACTTCAACAAGGATATACATACAGCGCAAGGATACACATGATGTGCAACGCCAGAAGGGCAAATCGTTACACGTCTTTATAAATAACTTTTATAAAGGGCCAAAGGTTCTGGAATGGAGATCACGGACTAGTAAGTGCAGCGTAGGACGTCCACCCACAAGATGGACAGACGCAGGGACCTAAAAGAGACCGCAGGGAAATGCTGGATGTAGGCTGCTTCCAACTGGCCCTTTTGGAGATCGCTGGGGGAGGCCTATGCCCAGCAGTGGACGTCCTATGTCTGAAATGATGATGACGATGATGAAAGGGACAAACTGAAAACAGCATTTGATCCGTTATGAGTACAATGACTCTTTTCCATAGCATATAAGCTTAACACAAGTTTTTGTATCTAGCCCTGTTTAAAGTCACTAAAACTACGCTGCTAAAAAGCTGTTATATTTGTGTTTGTGTGAAAACTGCCGTCCGCATCGTTTATACTCAATCAAGGAATTTTAAAATGAATAGATTGATTCTGATCGACGTGTTCCATCCTCGGATACACAGTTGCTTACCATCAGGTGGGTTGGTGGCCAAACGCAGATCTATTTCCAATAATTAGAAAGAACCGTACGTTTACTAGTAATATTTTAAAATGTTCCATATCGATTTAGGGCCAAAACTATCCAACTTATTTTGTACTGTGCGAATCTACAATCTCAGCAGGCCTAGCACGGGCCGTGGACAAATTGTCTTTCCACCGTTTTTATCCACGCGTCGACGCAACAAAGCTTCAATATAGATACGTTTCTCTTTCTCGCGGGATAAAAACAGTGGATAGACAATTTATCCACGGCCCGTGCTAGGCCTGCAGGTGTCAATGATCATAGTCTAATAAATTCCAGTTCCCGATTCTTTCGCTATTATGTGAATAGTTATTAGGAAATAATAGTGGTGAGTGCGAAAAAAAAAGTTATGTGAAACTTGTACTTTTTTCAGCCGCAACAGCAGCCACGTTCTTCAACGCAAGTCCAGGAGTTGTGCTGGATGTCATCAACCCGCTGGTGGAGGAGACCGCAGCGGCCGTCGTCAAGGCCTTCGCCAATAAGCTGCTGGCTGCCATCCCTATCAGCGACCTTCTTACTGACTGATCAGGCTGGAATACTGTAGTTTGTAGCTAGAGTTCACCCAAAGTCTAAGGTTCTTATACTAAATTTATAGAAGAAAAATGTAAGAACCTAGATGCGATCTCACGACCAAACCTCAAGCTGATGAGATGAAAAAAGTGAATAGGTATTTGCTAGGCAAGCGTGCTACATCTTAGACCACGTGATCACTTCCCACCAGTTGAAATTGTCGTCAAACGTATGCCTAAATCGTTGTAAAACAAGATAAATTACATTATAAAAAATATAACCCGACTGCAATTTATAAATAGTAGGTAGGTAACTAAAAAGCAATGATTATGCCTCTATTTTTTGTCGACGTCATTTTGAACTCTTGTACCCTAAGGCACTCCCGCTATTAAAACTTCAAATTAAAACGATTCAAATGACACCTCACATCTCGAAATCTAATAAATAAATACATACATACATAAACTCGCAAACATAACCCTTCTTATTGCGCAGTCGGGTAATAAATGCTTTAGCAAATTTTTATCCATTGATGATCCACAAAATAGGTCCAAAATCAATGAGGTTCTATTTTGGACTAAGTATAAGAAACGTGTGTTGTAGCCAATGTTGTAGCAGTGCAACTCAGAATCAAAATGAAAGCAATATGTGATCAGTGTATAAAATAGGTAAAAATATTCGCTAACGAATCAAATTCCATACAAATTTTGAATTTTACCTATTATTTTCCTGTAACATATTATTATTACATTATTTAGAATATTATTCTATTTACAGTATACAAAGGTATATATTATATATACACACACACACACACCGCCTTTTATACGTTTAATTCTTAGATAAGGAGATAATTTATACATTCGTCAAAGGTATATTAATTCTATAAATATCAAGAATCTAGATAAATTTTGTTCGAGCGCCTGTTGATTTGGCAATATCAATAATATTGTTCGAACGCCTACTCATTTTGAAGTCGATTTAAAAAAATGGTCAACTCAAGGATGTTATACTTACATACCCTAGACGATTGATAGCAAAGAGTTTTGTAACATAATTATAAGATCATTGATTATTTACCCATGAATTATATTTATTTTAATATATTTTACTTTGTGCCTGCTTCTTCATTGGATAAGAGTGTAAATATTAGATACTAAGAAATACTTTTATATGTTTTATATGAAGTGTAGAATATATATATCTCATTGGAATTATATTACTGAGTTTGATTTTTAATTATTCAGTTGGATCTTAAACCTAAAAGTAATCTGAGATATTAATGTTATTTCCATAGTTTAGTAACCAAAAAAAAAAAATACAAAAAACTAACGAAAACTTAAATGGAAACTAAAAACTTAAACTTGAAATAACGAAATAAAAATGAAGACCGTTAGTGGAGGGAGGGAAAAGTCCTCAGAATGATGGTGGCATTACCATGGCAATGGTCAATTTCTGTGCGAAACAATAGCCAGCATTCTGGACACCCGAATATATGATAATAAACCTATCTCCAACAATTAATTCTTTAGTATTTTTAATTAGAGGTAAAATCAAGCAAGGAAATTCAATGTCACAGCTGGTAGCAAAACAAACATGTTTTAAATGAATCCAATCCAATTCCTTACCTATTATGCATAAGGAAACAGCCATTATAAGGACGTGAATGCAAGACCAACAGTGTCGTAAAGGTGAGGTCAGGTCACGATATGTATTATAAGTAATTGTACTAAGCACAGTACAAAAAACAATTCTAGGTACATGTTTTAAACGTTTATCGGGACTTATCACGTATTATTTAATTTAGGTAAAAAATAAAGTAAAAATAAGTAAGTCCCGATAAACGTTTAAAACATGTGTTCAAATCGCGAAAGTTTAAAAATTACCAATTCTAGGTACTTTCTTAATATTTAGTTTCGTTTATCACGTTTCAGAATATTCAGAGCCTTTAGTGTGAATCATTTTATAAGTAGCGTATACAGTCTTTGCTATGCTACAAAATACCATTTGGAAGCATGGTAACATCATGAAATGAAATAAACAATTATATTATTTTTTTATCTAAATTTATTTTGAAGCTTGGTGCGCTTTGTTACTATGTCAGCTCCATTGTCTACATTCAATATCGTCTACTTATATTTATATTGCACAACAGTTTGAAGAGTGTTCGTGCCGCATCACTCAGTGGAGCCGACAGGACACTTTGAATAACGCCGACATCGAGGAAATTAGCACCATATTGAGTGAGCAAGGCAGATCTCACAGACTTCGTTCGCGAACACTCCATCAGGATATGATGAACATCCTTGAGGCTTCCTCATGTGTCTGATTCTACTAGCCTAATTAGAAAATTAAGAAAAAAAAATTTTTCTTATTACTAGACATGTACCCGGAGCGGAGTGTGAATAGGTTCGCACAGGAAAGATATATATAGATGGAAGAATATGGAGGAGGCCTTTGCCCAGTATAGTATGATAACATAGGCTAATAAAAATTTGGGTGGTAATCAGACAAAATGACGAAAATAATTATGAGGTGGGAAATAAAAAATAAAAAAAATTGCGCTTGGCTGCCAACTCGCCTGATGTTAAGCGATGATGCGGTCTACAATGAAGTACGTACGCTTGCCTAGAAGAAACCGAATCACTCTAGACTTGAATCCTTTTAGGTGAACAAATTATTTTACCAACAAACGGTTACAATACACAAAATTATCATCACGGATTTTTAGTAAATCTCTTTTATGTTCACCAGGAATATATTTATGTATAGTTTTTCTCATGTTTAGTAAATAAATGCCTGTTATCCTTAGGCCTCACTACGAGGTTTTTTGCATCCATTTACGGCATTCTATGTCGACCAGTTTTCTATCCTTTTATAAGGCATAATTTTTCATTTCATCTGTTAGATCAAGTTGGGGTTGGACACATAGTGGAACTTTATAAATTTTTATTTATTTAAGTTTTTGATTATAGTAAAATGTGGCCAATGTGTTTTAGATTTTTGGTGGTCGGTGTGTGCGTCAACAGTGCTTTTGGGAGACGATTACTCAATAATTACACCTCATTTGAAGAGAAAAATCAGGATGGGATTTGTAAGTACCTATTATAAATTTGCTATAAAATAACATCACCAAATTAGGATAAAAGAAACATCATATCAGATTACAGTTAATTCAGTTCCTGGAAGCTTCCTAATTCTCCAGCTGTTAGCTCCTTGAGCGTCGTAATATGCTCGTTCTTTCTGCGGTTGTCTGCATATTATCACAAACCAGTACAAAATTTTGGTAAACGTCAAAATCCACTAGATGGACCGAAGACATTGTGAGAGTCACAGGCATCCAGTGTATGCAGATGGCAGGCTGTCGTTCTGTGTGGGGGTCTAAGAGGGAGGCCTATGTGCAGCAGTGAACGTCTTCTGGCTGATGATGATGAAGCTTTTAGTACCGCGTATACCGAGCGTGCCGATACCGGACCACTGTTGCACTGACAAGTCAGGAAAAGGCCTAAGTCTGCAGCTTATGAGCGTGCCCTTGACAATCCCAAACACAGCATCCAAAAAAAAACCATTTAATTAATTTATCTAGACCGGTCTGTGTTTTTTTTTTGTCCTCTGGTGCTTTAATTACAATTATTTGTAGTAGAGCAATTGTAAAATGCTGCTGGAAATGCAAACCTAGTTAAACTTCAGAAAGGTTTTGGCATTGCTGCTGCTTAGATGCAATCTTTTTTTCACAACGTTTACAAAATAATAAATGAGGGATGCTGGAAATCAATGACTGTATTTTAACTTTACTTTTATTTGTTACTGAATTACTTTATTTTAAAAGCACGTACCAATATTATTTCAGCGCACACACCAGTCTGCCACTACAGCGACCCAAATGTGGCCACGTGCGTGCAACGAGTAGCAGAACAAGCCAGACACCTCCTGGCGCAAGGCATGCCTTCCCTGAACATCCAGCCGCTGGAGCCACTGAAGGTGCCCAGCATACGTCTCCGGCAACACAACATGCCGAAAAACGGCTTCAAGTACGACGCCTGGCTATCGGATGTCACTTTGAAGGGACTTACCAATTACACATTTAATAATTTAGAGTAAGTTCCAACATAAAAATATAAAATATTACAAGGGAGAAGTAAATAAAGGGATCTCGTTGAATTATTGCTATTAATTATTGCTACTAATCTTTGGGTTTTTTTTTTCTTAAATGTACCTATATATACGAGTACATTTTTTTGAAGGAGTTGGCAAGCATATGCCTACTTCTGTGTTATCCCTGACAGAACGGAAAGAAATTGTGTATTAGAGCGTATATCTCTATTTTTTTTTACAAGTGGCCTAACAAATTTTCATTAAACAGCAAAAAACCCATTGAAAGGTTTTTAGCTGTCTTCGATTAAAAAAAATGTGTGACGGTCTACAAATTATATTTTATTTTCCGAATTGGTTGTGGGTTTTATTTATTTATAATTGTTTGTATAATATAATACAATGAAAAAGTATCGTGTGGATGTCAAACTAAACTGGATGTTTTAAAATCACGTGTGATTCGTTTTCTTGAAGATAAACGTGTTCTATCATTGCATTGAGATACCGACGTATGTTATAATTATGCAAAAGAAATCCATCCGTCCTTTATACATCTATCTCTAAACGGTGATGAAATTTGGCATGGAAGTAATGTTTATCATAAAGAAAGACATGCCTAAAACTGCAAAGCGCGGGCTATTTTACGGAGATATTTTTGGGTTCCTTTTAAAAAAAAAACTTTTTTTATGCCATAGGTGGCATACAAACAGACGGGCCGCCTGATGGTAAGCAGTCACTGTCGCCTATGGATACTTTTAACACCAGAGGCATTAAAATACGTTGCTGACCTTTATGCTTCTCAAAATGCATTTTAGAAGGCAAGGCCCTGTATTAACTAGGTATATATTAAAATAATACAGCAAACACTAGGTATTTAATTATATCGCCTATTATACAAAAAGTAGCTGAAACCCATAGACCGTGAAGATCCAAAGATAAACCAAATGTTTTCTAGCTTACTATCCGTTGGCAGCGTACCCATCAGACAGCTGGTGGCGGCGTTACCACGCTGACTGACAGTGCTTATTCGTTGAGCCAGATAAATGCCTGCATTTTGATCCCTAAGCTCTATTCTTTGGTTCCAGCGTATTTCCAGAAGAGTTGAAGGTGACGGCCAACATCAGCCTGCCTCATTTGGAAATGATGGGCGACTACGTGGTGCTAGGAGAATTCCAAATGCTACCTGTCGAGTCTACTGGGCAAATGGCTGCTAACTTTAGTGAGTACAAAAGATAAAACAGAAAAAAAAAGTTTCGAAAACAAATGCCATTCCTAAAAATATTTTTGCTATAATTTCATTTATTTGAAATAAAAAAAAAACGCAAAAAAAAAAAAAAAAAGCTAATCAAAATGGCAATTAATGTTGGGAAGTGAATGGTAAATCTATCTATCTATACTAATATTATAAAGAGGAAAGATTTGATTGTTTGTTTGTTTGTTTGCATTGAATAGGCTCCGAAACTACTGAACCGATTTGAAAAATTCTTTCACTGTTGGGAAGCTACACTATCCCCGGTTAACATAGGCTATATTATATTTTCCAAAAAAAAATAGGGATCCTTACTAAAACTCCAATAATGAAACCCAAGGTGTAAAAAATAAGATTTACAATTTTGACTTTGCGTGTTTGACAGTTCTAAGACAGGACAACGTCTGTCAGGTCTGCTAGTCTATCTATATATATAAAACAAAGTCGTGTATGTTACATCATTTATAACTCAAGAATGGCTGGACCGATTTTTATTATCTTTGATTTGTTGGATTCATCTCCGCCCGAATAGAATAAGTATATATTAAAATATCGAAAAATTCACCATGAGTTTAAATTATGATGAAAAATCATTTTTCCATACATTTTATAAGGAACGGCAAGAATTCTTATAAGTACAGTATTGACATATTAAATTATAGACTAAAAAAAAAACATCCACGTCAAAGCGCTTTGCTGTCGCTACCAAGGAGATTCCTTCAATCAAGTATATAATGCGGGTGAAACCGCGGGGCGCAACAAGTAAATAAATATTCAGGTAATTTTTTCACACACGGTCATCTGACCCTTAAGCAAAGCTTGTGTGCTATGGCTGCCAGAGACTAATATAGGTACATACATATTTTTTTAATGCATAATTAAATAGATATTAACACCCAGATATAGACCAAACACAAATGTTCTTCACATGAATGTTTGTCCTAGATGGAAATCGAACCCACGCCCCCAAGCTCAGCAGGCAGGTTCACTACTAACTGGGCTAACGGTTTAGTCAACCGAATAGGGGTAATGGAACGCTTCAAAAGCTCCTCGAATTTGGCTTCCGTTAGCTGGTTTGTCTGATTCCCAAAAGCTGGTTATATATAAAAGTTATATGATTATTTACGGGATATTTACCGTGGTAAGGTTGTGGAATGAGCTCCCGATATTTCGGCGCAGTTACATGTTCACAGTGTTTTTTTTTTTTTTTTTTTTTACTATAATAAATATATTATTTCGTCAGCTAAATGCACGGCAGCCCTCGAAGCGTGGGGAGCCCGTGTGCACAAGAGAATGGTGATCCGAGATGCATGCGTGAAGCTTCGCTGCGCTGGACCGGTGAAAGCTGACCTCATGGATGCTCACTCCACCACTGGAGAAATGGGTATTGCTATAAATGTTCTCATCCATCATCATCATCATCATCAGCCAGAAGACGTCCACTGCTGAACATAGGCCTCCCCCTTTAACCTCCACCCTGAACGAAAGCCTGCCATCTGCATCCACTGGATGCCAGCGACTCTCACAATGTCGTCGGTCCATCTAGTGGGAGGCCTACCTACGCTGCGTCTTCCGATTCGTGGTCTCCACTCAAGAACCTTACTAATTGAATAAAGTGGAATAAGGGCCTATTACTTTTTTTTCTTTTCTTTGTTAAATAGCATGAAAATAATAAATCCTTTTTGACTTTGTCTATACCAGACCAGCGCAACTTCAATACCAATTAAGAATGTATGAAACGGGTGTGAAATCAAACTTCTAAGTTTTTTATCCTACTCTACCGTATAAGCTTGTCTATATAGGCGTCTCACTTCATTGTAGGAGTCGCACCTGTTTAATAAATATTTCTCTCTATGGAAGTTCCACCTCTGCAGCGTTAGCGTTATAATATGGTTATAGTTCTCTTTGGTCTATAAATCTGTCTTATTCGAATTGCAGAGATGATAACAGAGCATATCGTGAGAATGCACTCGTCCACCATCGCCAAAGAGGTGCAGCCAGCGGTGGAGACTGCGCTCGCTATGGTGCTTGAGGACATCGCTAACAAATTCCTCAAGAACATACCTTCCGAGATGGTGTTCCCTAACTGAAATGTTTTTTTTATCTGAACTTTAAATTGTGATTTTATATAAGTGCAATGATTATACCTACAAGGTTACGCAGAACGGAACGTTGGTACTAAGTCGAAACCAGATAATTGTACTCATCATCATGAACAATCTTTATTGAGGGACCAACCCAGAAATCGCGAAAAAATATGAGCTGTTTCGCATACAGCTCGTAAAGAATCAAAGATAATTTTTGTAACTCCTGTAACTGCAGATTTTTTCACGACTTCAGGGCTACTTCCATTGTAAAAGTTGTTCATGAAAATTAGCACAACCACCATTCCTCCTTTCGATTTAACACCAATGTTCCGTGTAACCCAAGCATAAGATTTTGTGTACACCGTAATTATAGTTATAAAGTACCTAAAATATTTATTTATTATGATTACATTTAACATATTTAAAGCATTGAATGTAACGAATTTTGAATGTAGGTAATGAATTTTCATAAAATAAAGCTACTTTTAGAAAATAAAAGAAAAACCGGATTCAAGACTACTTACCTAATCACTTTTTTTTTTTCGGGCAAGTGCCTTTAATAACTAAACAAAATACAAGCTAAAACTAATTTTATTGCTCACCTCATTTTCAAAAATCTTTCAGAGCGCCTGGTTAATGCGACGCGTGACCAAAATGCTGGCGTGTTTCTGGCTCAACGCATTAGCATTGCCATTCAACGTGGTAATGCCGCCAGCATGTTGGGTACGCTGCCAACTGGTAGTGGGCTTGAGCATTTGGATTGTCTTTAGACCTTCAACGGTCTATGGGCAGCCTACTCACTTAAAATAAAAAGTAATAAAATTACAGAGATTGAAAATCCTCATCAAAACTTTTGCTGAAGTGAACCACAAATCAAAACGTCATCTGTGTATATATTTTTAGTTAATGTTGATTTTATCAAAAAGCGCTACACTAATTTCGATATAATGTATAATATCTATATGGGATCACCTCTGAAGTATGAGCTACAAAAGAAAAAAGAAACATCAAAATCAATTCATAATTGGCGGAGTAATCGCGTAGCAAACATACAAAGAAAAAACATACAATCAAAATGAGAACCTCCTCCTTTCGCCGGTTAATAAATACTTAATTATGTAACATAATGTTTACATTATCCAATCTGGCGCATCATCTCAAGGCAAACTGCTAAAAAGCGTGCTACCAGAAAAGGCCCATGAACATGGAAACTGTGCCATACCTTCTATCAACACGAATTCAACCTTATTTTTAAGACGTTAAAAGCCAATTGTGTAAGAATACCTACAGTAGGTACAAAGTGTGTCAATGTTCCGCAACTGCTACGGTCAGAAGCCTATAGAGCCTACAATAATTACGTCATTGTTGGCAATAGCCTTACGACACTTTCGTTATCAGTACCGTCAGTGCCAAGCTAGTATATTCTCTATTTCTATGGTGTTAAGCACTTAAAAACTATTTTTATTGGGTCGACAACCTCTGGGCGTGACGATTTCATGAATGCACAGCACAATTATTATTATTGCATTGTCATCGTTTTTTATTAGTTGGTTGAATCATATTATTATTGAAAGGTTTAAGGGGTAATGCCACTGTAAATTTTTTGAAAAATCGTTTTTTTTTTTTATTGGCTTAAAAAATAGTTTAAACCCTTTAGAATAAGAAAAAAAAGGTCCCGTGCGAGAACAATTTTTTTTCCGTAGGAAATAGAGGTCGCCGCCAAGCGCGTCAAAACTTGCTCCGAAACGACTAGATGCTTTTACAATTTTTGATATAATGCTAATTGAATGGTAAGTACGTAGATAAGATACCTAATTAAATAGGTAGTACTCTAAGGGATCTCAGACTTCGCACGTTTACAAAAGTATATTTCACCTTTATACAACTATAATATAAATTGTTCGAATTGTTGTCGAAGTGTTGAAGTGTTTGTACAATAACGCCACCATGTCGGTCCGAGTACAGGAGCAGAGTTCGAAGGCAATTCCATTGCGAAGAGGCGTGAGACAGGGAGACGTTATCTCTCCGAAACTGTTCACTGCCACAATGGAAGATGCCTTCAAGCTCCTGGAATGGCAAGGACTCGGCATCAACATCAACGGCGAGTACATCACTCACCTTCGGTTTGCCGACGATATTGTGGTCATGGCAGAGTCGATGGAAGATCTCAGCATGATGCTCGAAGGCCTCAATCGAGTCTCCCAACAGGTGGGCCTTAAAATGAACATGGACAAGACAAAGGTCATGTCAAATATCCATGTTGTGCCCACCCCAGTATCAGTTGGGAACTCAGTTCTTGAAGCTGTTGACGCGTACGTCTACCTAGGACAAACAGTCCAACTAGGTAGGTCCAACTTCAAGAAAGAGGTCAATCGGCGAATCCAACTCGGCTGGGCAGCGTTCGGTAAACTACGCAACGTCTTCTCGTCCAAAATACCTCAGTGCCTTAAGACGAAAGTCTTCGACCAGTGTGTGTTACCAGTGATGACATACGGCACTGAAACGTGGTCTCTCACTATGGGCCTCATAAGCAAGCTCAAAGTCGCACAACGAGCTATGGAGAGGGCTATGCTCGGGGTTTCTCTACGAGATCGAATCCGAAATGAGGAGATCCGTAGACGAACGAAAGTCACCGACATAGCCCACCGGATTAGTAAGTTGAAATGGCAGTGGGCAGGGCACATATCACGCAGAACAGATGGCCGGTGGGACCGAAAGGTTCTGGAATGGAGACCACGGACTGGTAAGCGCAGCGTAGGACGTCCACCCACAAGATGGACAGACGACCTAAAAGAGACCGCAGGGAAACGCTGGATGCAGGCCGCTTCCAACCGGCCCTTTTGGAGATCGATGGGGGAGGCCTATGTCCAGCAGTGGACGTCCTACGGCTGAAATGATGATGATGATGATGAATATAAATTGTTAGAATATAAATTGAACATTTTTTTAAAACCTTTATAATATAAAAACCTGATCTACTAACTTCAAACGGCAGAACAGATTTTCTTGAATCACAACTAAGAACACTCTCGATCAAGTCACCTTGCAAACAAAATCACTAAAATCAATATCAGTTCAGCCGTTTAGGATCTACGATGCCACAGACAGATACACAGATACACACGTTAAACTTATAAAACCTCTCTGTTTGCGTCGGGGGCTAAAAACCTGTCTCCGAACGAAATATAATATTTCTAGACAACTGACTGCTGGAATATGTGAATTAAGTGTGTTTTTTCAATACACATAAATGATGAGATAAGCAAGTCGTACGCTTGACGTTTGTCCATAATTTAGTACCAAACATAATTTAAACTTAAGGCAACTTACTGGACACGCAAATGAAAAAAATATGTTTTCTGTAGCGGTCACCACCTTATTATAATATATTTATCTATATTTATAATTATCGTCAATCCGCAACACTGTAATGTTGATTCTCTGTTGAATTGCTGGCAAAGATGGTGGTATTTCCCTAGGCGGGCTCTGCAAAAGTCCAACCACTATGTAAAATAAAACTAAAAACTAAAAAGAATTCTAATACATTCTGAATGATTTTTCTTAGACTGGTATAAAAAGGAAGAATGAAAAAGGAAAAGAAAGCATCTCCGTCTTGTTATGATAGAATTCCAGCTAAAACTAGATAATTTAAACTGGTCCATTATTGATAAATTCTCAAGAGTAATAGACCAAACCCACGTCTAGCTCCTGATAAGATGTCATAGATTAACAATAGTTTCTATCATCACGTATCAATTGATATTTAAATAAAAAATCTAGTAAAATATTTTAGTTTATTTATATTTTTGCTTCAGATCATAATGTGGAAATTATTAATACTTTGTTGTATAAGTTTTATCAGCGTTGGCGCCGAAAACAGATTAATCAACTGTAAGTTAAATGCCTAATTACTTCACTTTTTGTTTTCGATATAATTTGTTAATTGGATAACTTTTGACCTCAGTTAAATCTGTGCACGTTTTTTTCAACCAATGTACGCAGTTTCACACGTTTTTCACTCACGTGTGTGGAAAAATGCGTCGTAGAACATCTGATTACTTAGGGTCCAGCCACATTATACACTACGGTAGCGGCGTCGCGAGCGTTGTCTTTTTGTCGCATTACCTACAGCGCAGCCCTGCTGCAACATTCTCAAGCAAAATGTGGTGTTGCTCCAGCAATCAACTCTGCTCGTTGACAGCAAGCCCGATGTAGGTACTATGCAGTGCAACGATACACATGACCTCATCGTGTGATATTCCATTTTGTAAGTAGGACGCCTCGACGTGACGATGCCCTGCAGCGGGAGCGTTTATGTACCGTGCCACTACCGCAACACATCGTGTGACCCATACCGTACTCATCTCATACTTAATTAGCAATTTTACTCATTTTAGTGTACCTTATTGATATTATGTCGTTGTATTTTTTTCCGTAGTTGGAGGCTTTGCGTGTCCAAGAGAAGAAAGAGCTCTGGGAGAATGCCTTCGAAATGCGCTGAACGCTTACATTCCACAATTAGCAACAGGTAAACGTACATGTTTTGATGTAGGTATTTTGTGTGTTAATTAGTTTATTTATAATTATGAGGATTTCGCCTCAAAACTTTTTAAATTGTATTTTTTTTTAAATAGTGAACCAGATATAATTTGTTGTCTCGATGTTTACGGCATTACTTATAAAAGAAACGTTACTAAGTCAAACAACGCTTAAAATTTGGAGTCGTGCACTTAAGTAAGGCTAGGCTTAAGTTCTTAAACACAAGGTTCTTAACAGCAAGCGACAAATACAAAAGATCATATCAAATTATTTTTTTATTCGCTTTCTAGGATTACCTCAATATGGCGTGCCGCCTTGCGAACCACTGCACGTGCCATCTATCAGCGTGCAGCAGTCATCCGGCCCCATCAGCGTAACGTCAACGTACACTGACGTCACCGTCAGCGGCCCTTCCCATATGAGAGTAAAAAATCTTGAGTAAGTACAGCAGTAGTCTGCAGCAGTAAGCTTGTCGAAAAATAAATTACTCATTTGGACTACCGGAAAAGTGGCATATAAGTAGCAATATTTTTAAATTGTATTGCATATAAGTTGCATTCTTCAGTTTAGTCGTGGTTTTCCAGTTTTTTCACATCTTTCCAAGATTAAAAAAAAATCGCGTGAATAGCAGAAGTCACTAGAGTAACCTCCGGGAAGGCTGGAGATTTTATCGTAACAGCTAGGCTCTAAAACAGTCTAATATACAAAGAAGAAGCTGAATAGTTATAATAGTTTATTATGGAACGCCTTGCCTTTGTCTGTGTTTCCGCAGCATTACAATCTTGGAGTGATCAAGTCTAGGGCTAATAGGTTATTACTGGGCAAACGTGCTCCATCTTCGGCCGCATCATAGCTTTCCATTAAGGCGAGATCCTGATCAAAAGTTAGCCTAGTAACAAAAAAAACATAGTCTTAGTTTGAACCCAGCGTATACCAAATTTTTTGATATCTCGTGGCTTTATAATAAACTTCGTGTACTTTTAGAGTTGATTCCGAGCAGCAGCGTGTGATAGCAAATCTGTACATTCCAAAGCTGCGGATGAAGGGAAACTATGTCTTGTCGGGACAGCTTCTGATGCTGCCGATCGATGGAGAGGGCCAGTTCACGTCTGAATATGGTGAGTTAATGTTCGACGTGACTAAATTATAACACTAATACTACAATTTAAAATGTTACTCTGGCTCTCTGATTGTTTGTTACATTTCCACGGTTGATCTGATCTTAATAAAATTTGCCACGAAAATAGCCAAGGAATGGAGGAAGGTACACCCACGGGACGCGTTCTAAGAACTGTATGGTTTTAGATTCGACTACGTATAATTTCTGCAACTTTTAACAACTAAGTAAAACATCACCAGATCATTAGAAACTCGTATAAGCTTCATGTAGCAGAGCCACAAAAAGACGAAATAAATATGTGATTAAACGTGTAATTTTTTTATCGCAGGTGACATAGATGCAGTGGTGACTATCAAGCTAGGCCGGCGACCTCGAGAGAACGATGAAGATGCCCTCACTTGCGAAGATCTAGACGTAAAGTTTCACGTGGAGTACGCCTCGATACACCTGGACAACCTCTTTGGAGGTGAGGGGGATTTAGGTAAGTTAGCAAAATATAATTTGAAGCTCTTTGCTCTGAGAATGGAGTAGAGTACAGAGTTAAAGTAACAATTAATAAAGTATTCTAGTAATAAAATAAATAACTACATAGTTAATGTAGTTATATAATACACATAATAAGTTTTATATTGACTTTGATGATAAATTAAAGGTGAAATTAAATTGGTTGATAAATACTTTTACAACTAATTAAACTTGCTCAAGTACCTACTCAGATTTAATATTTAAATTATAATAAAAATAAGAAAATGTTTCGGTATAATCAGCAGTCGGTACATCGGTATCGGTGTATTTGTTATAGTTTTTCTTTTTTTGTTAATCTATACTAATAGTATAAAGTGGAAAGATTGGATTGTTTGTTTGTTTGTTTGTTTGCATTGAATAGGCTCCGAAACTACTGAACCGATTTGAAAAATTCTTTCACTATTGGGAAGCTACACCATCCCCGGGTGACATAGGCTATAATCTATACCCGTGCTAAGCTGGGGCGGACCGCTAGTAATTCTATATTTTCATAAATGGAACGGTTCGAACATGTATGAGCGACAGTTTGATATTTTTAGCAAGTACTTGGTTTTATTTCAGGAGAAGCAATGAACCAGTTCCTAAACGAAAACTGGCACCAGCTGTCCAAGGAACTGCAGGCGCCCATGGAAGCGGCTCTACGTGACTTCCTCAAGCCTCTTGCGGATCATGCATTCTCGACCCTCAATGCTGATGACATTCTTTCCTAATAAGACGTATAGTGCAATATTTAAATGTTGAGAACTTATAATGTGTTAAGTTATAGTTATTTATCTAATAGGTATTTATTTTGTAGTTGATTATTGTATTAAATCGATATAATTGTGGTGATAAAACTGTGTGTTTAACACACGACAGAACTGAAGTAAAAACGTCATCAAGGTTGACTATATATATCTCGCTCCCCCCTCAGTCGATTCATGCTGACTTTACCCGAATGTGTATCTGAGCGTGACGGTCACGCGAGCTCAGTGCTTTTCCCATCCCAAAAAGTGTCAAATGTCAAAGTTTCACTTCAAAAAAAAGTACCGAAGACTAACTTAATTTAGGAGGAATCAAAACATATCATACACAAGCGGTTGGCTTGTGGACCACCGCCACCGTCCACCGTTGCAAGGATCAACGGTGTATGGATGGATCCACATTAAAAAACGCTAAATTTTTTCCCAACGGCGAAAAACCGAAAAGGTAGTATTGTGTTAGCGCGTTCATTTGGTTGTGCTAATTTCCAACCAACCGATTTTTATATATGGTATCGATATATGATGTCTATAGAATAGAGTCGAGCAAGTTCAAGGTTGGCCCTTGGGTAGTTGACGTCATAATAAATACATGTGACAATGAAAAGTGGGGATGGAAAAAAATTGCGTACGTACCTACCTATCGTTGAAAAATAAAAGGAAAGTGAGATTTATATCTGCAAAATTTTTGTTCAGGTGTGCTGGTTAGCGCTAAATACAATGTTTGTTTACTTTTTTTAGGAAATGGCATGCACAAATATTACTAATTTTGATATTCACAAATTCGGTTGGTAAGTAACATTGTGGTACAGAAAGTCAACAATGTAAAGTTATACTTGTTTAATCGTTTTCGAAACATGCTAAATATTTAAACATCACAATCATTCTTACAAATTAATGCAACTTAACACTAAAATATAATTTTAAATTCACTGGTAACTTAAATAAATACATCTTACATGCTAAATGACCAAAACTAAAGTATCAAATTGGTTTATGGTATTTTCTAGAACACCGTGACATTTGTTTTTTAAATCCAAGCTCACTTTGAATTTTTAAATAAACAATATTCTAAACCTAAATACTACATGGTTTTGTACATTGCTTGGTTTTGAACTAGAATTCACAGAAAGTTTGAAGAGGGTTATAGAATTAAATTATAAAAAGTATTTTTATATTATGTTATCTGCTGAGCGATCGTGAATTAAAAGGCAGGCGGCCAAAGATTTCATACTATACTACGTAATAATGTATGGAGGCGGCACTATTAGTCTAGCGTAGAATAAATAATAGTACAAAAACCTTTAGAATATGCATGACAAGTTTTCAAAATACTTATTACTGCTGAAAATAGTTTTTAATAGCATTTTTTTTCTAATTTCGAATTCCCATCAAAAACAATTGTAGGCGATGGCGTCTGCTTATGACGTCATAATTTTGAACACACCATGTCAACAGTATACTGATGATGATTTCTGTGACAAACAATATGGTGTTTGGTTTCATAATCGTGACGTTATTTGCTCTTTTTTTGGCCAAATTATACAAAGATCCACAATCAACGATCCACGAATCATCTTAATTGGACGGGCAGTTATTGTTCAGAACGATTTTTTTGTCATGGTAACATCATTTTGGTCATGAGTGACCTTTAGATGACCTAAAACTGTGACACTAGGATTGGTCCAGATGCAGCAACTTACACGAAAAATAAATAAACAACAAGAGCCTTTAACCATAAATCATATTTTTATGTCAAACAAGCAGACGAGCTGCCTGATGGTAAGCAGTCGCCATTGCCTATGCATACTTGTCATCGGAGGGGAACTGGTGTTTCCGTAGTAGTGGCGGAACATGTTGACACAATCGTGAACAATTGGCGACACGCTTATACGGAAGGGTGTTAATAAGCCAGGTGAACGTCTAAAGATGCTTTTCCACCATGGGGTGTTTTAAGTGAAGATGGGGCTCTTTCAGTACATAAAAGGATTCAAAATGAATGTTAAAGCGATACGCTTAGCATGGAATGAGAGTGGGATTTTTGTAACACTTTTGTAGCTTGGCGACAAACTTTTAAGTATTTGTAAGGAGGTAGCAGACAAGCTATAGTGTTCCACCACCGGTGGATAGTGAAAATAATATCTTAAGGCTTGAGCCAGACGTCGATGGGTATCTTGGTAAAAGCTGCGTTGATGAAGGCCTGGAAATGCTTAGCGATGGATACGGAAGCTGCTGGTCTCATCTCCTCGATGATCTCCGCGGCGTTGTTATTGAGGAACTGGTTCATTGCTTCACCTGGAAATTTTATTTTAGAAATAACTAGTTAACAACTAACTCTCAAATGTATCATAGTTTATAATAATAGGAATCATATTTTTATTACAAATATTTTTTTGTCTCAATAAAGGATTCAATCCAATCATTAGTAATATAGATTGATTAATAAACGAACTTTCCAAACAGTTTTTCACTATTAATATAGATTTTTTTACCGTTGTAGGTATCTTATTAGACGGGATGGTAGAAATTACGCATCCATTGGTAGGAAGGACTAGGAATATAGAAGAATTCAATATTCTTACCGATAACGCTGCCATGGTTGACGGTATCCCGCACCTTGAACCGCGAGCTGCGGAGCTTGAAGTCGACGAGCAGCCGGTTTGCCTCCATGTACTTGATGCTGTCTCTCTCGATCTCTTTACCGAAGATCTTCGCGATCGCCGCTACGTCGACTGTAAAGCAAAACATTACGGTGGATCATCAAAAATTGTGAGGTGATCCAGATCAAAGTTTGTGCTTTTTACATGAATTTCCTCCTAGATAAAACTACTATGAATTGATATGAATAAATAGCAAAAAATCCCTTCTTTTAGCACATTTAATAAAATGTACTTATCAAAAATTACAATTCACATATCAATTTGTAACTTAGACCTCATTTCTGATCTATTAGTTTTCATTGGCATTAATAGTGGTATGGCAGAAACCGAAATGTTATTCATATACTTATACACTCCCTCAATGAGATAAAAATCATAACTTGATAACGGCACTAATTTCCCCAGAAGTGTCGTCATCATTTTCATAAGTCCTCCTGCCTCTTACTTCTAACTGAACTTTAACTTGATAGTGCACCTCCCCATCAAGTTCAGTTTAAGATTTTTTTCAGTCTTGTCTCGACAAGAAAATCCTGCTTGCAGATATTTAAGTAAAGTTTGAAGAAAAGTAGTCTGTACTTACTGAATGCAGCCCAAAAGTCACCCTGAGACCTGACAGGGAACAGTAGCACCTGTCCCGAGACCTCGTATCGGCCTGTGATCTCAATCCGTGGTAGAACCAGCCCCATATCGATGCGCAGTTTCTTCAAATCTGACCTGGAATTGACAAGTGAAGCATGTTTTATTTACTGGACTATTACGTAAATAAACGGAAATATAACTTTCATACCCTCCTTGTACCTATTACCCTCCTTCAAGAATGATAGATTTATAATGGTCATTAATTTATAACATTGTATAGTATTTAGGCCTTTAATATTTCGTAATCTCGCTACTGATCTTCATAAAGCGCCACATTCCTACACAATACCAACCACAAAGTTTTTGCTACTTGTGTTATTGAATATTGCGGTTACCAAGTAGATGACTACATATTTGATCTTGACTATATTATTTAGACAGTACCTACGGGAAAATATGTTTGTTAATATAATATATAAACAGTTGGCTTAATTGTGGTTTAGAAGCAAATATTTTTTATGATTTGAAAATTATTTTATTTTATTTTTTCATTACGTTCATAAAGTGAATTATCATAGCGTACCATACGATAAGTTCTGAGATTCAAAATTCTAAACCACTAAATGAAGATAAATGGCAACTACTGGTCCAGCTCATCAAATGTTGCAACCTAATTGTAATCATTAGGTGGCCATTAGTCAACTCTGCAACAAAATATCACAATTTGTGGACTGCAATAAAACCATGAGATTACATTTTATCTCACTAATGAGGTCCCATTTTTCACACACTTCAAAATATCATTGTTGGTATTTATAATAGATCATAATTTGTTTTACAAAAACATGGGCCATGAAAACATATCAGTATTTATGAAACACATTTGAATAAGATACCTCCAAAGAATCATACTCACTTTATAACATTATCTATCACTTCACATCATGGAACTTTAGAGTATAAAACGTCCTTGCTTCACATCTATCACTTTATGACATTAGCTATCTATCTCGTCAAATATACAACTGAAAACATTTACATTTGAAGTGTCATCCTTGTGCCAGCTATTGAAGCCTCAACTCAAAATATTGAGCAACAAGACTTTGCTGAACTTGGTGCTTGACGAAAAGTTGCAAAATACTAAACAATTTTTATTTTTATTGGCAATAGCGCAACCAAACTGACAGGGACATGACCCCGATATGCATATTGTAATTCATGCTTTTGGTTTAGATTTGGTCGAAGCGTAAAATTATACTTATCTTAAAATAACTCTAGCTGTTTTAATTAATAAAATTAATCCCTTGTAGTAGCCATTGGAGATAGAGATAAAAACTCAAAATACGTCTTTTTCTCTCTTCACAAATTTATTTTAAACTTCCTCGAAAAGGACAATAGACAGAGTAACTATTCCTTGGTTACTCTAATAAAGGGCTGTAAAAAGACGATTAACTCTTCTAGTTGAACAGAGTTGGGCTCTGGAGCCAGCAAATGAGAATACAGCTTCAGTAAATAAAAATCCAGAAACTTTTGGCTGGAGGTGGTCAGATTTAATAATCTACTAATCTTCCGCACTAACAAGCCCTGGTAAAACAACTGTGTGGTTTAGTCCTTATCATTGTCACCTATACCTTTTATTTCGAGATTATTGCTGATGCAACGTGCTAGGAGGATACTAGTGCGTTTCTATAGTTTGCTTTAGTTGTTGCAATCAAACGCAGATGACGAGATGAAAAATTTCCCCGTCTCTAAACCCAAAGTTAGTAACAGAATGTACCTAATCTTCGTGATGGTGTAGTTGCTAGGCCCAATGACGGTGATATTCTTAAAGGCAGCAGTGACCCTGACGGGTCCGGCAGAGTTCTCCATCACGAGGCGGTCTATCAGCAAGGGCTCCACGGGTGGGACGCCCAGGTCAGGCAGACCCTTGGCTAGGTATGGCCGCAAGTGGTTGAAGGAGTTCTTGATACAGTTGTCCAAATCTGGATCGCTTTGGCTGCATGGTAAAATGTAGTCCGCTGAAAATAAGAGAATTACTTTTTATTTTACTTATTTTATGTGATTTGTGTTATATTCTTTATATATTCTCGTAAATTTTGATATTTAACAATCCAAGGGTGACACTTGACAATCCAAAGTGATTCGCTAAAAAACGTACAAATTGAAATGAGAAACTCTGTTTGATTTCAATGGTTAAAAATAACATTTCTAAAACTTAGATATCTTTTTGTACGTTTCTAAAAATAACTTTTACCCTATCAAAGGCCATTAAATTAATAAGTACGTGCTTTGAATAGGTGGTTTGAAATTACACGGTTGATTGCATTTCGACATCCATCACGCAGCAAAATCTGCTAAATACAATAGTGCGTTTCAAATTTACGTAACCCAGTATTATGAATGACTTGTGTATTTAATTAAAATTTGGTGCGAAGAAATATAAACAAGTACGCGAAAAATAGCCAAAGTTAAGGTTAAGATGCTCTAACTGGGATAAAAGCTCGCACTATCAAATTTAAAATAGACTAATTCAGGTATACTTTCAGTTGTAGCAAATATGATAGCGACTATCTTTACAACTTTTTGTTAGTTTCCCGAATATTTCATTATAAAGTAGGTTCGTTTTGGGTGAGACGTCATCATCATCATCATCAGCCAGAAGTCGTCAACTGCTGAACTTAGATCTCCCCCTTTAACCTCCACACTGAACGATAGCCTGCCATCTGCATACACTGGATGCCTGTGACTCTCGAAATGTCGTTGGTCCATCTAGTGGGAGGCCTACTTACGCTGCGTCTTGCGGTTCGTGATCTCCACTCAAGAACCTTTTTTTCTCCAACGGTTATCTGGTTTTCAAGCGATGTAGCCTACCCATTTCCACTTATACTTATATACTGTACAATATACCAATATTAATGAAATTTTGCAAGGAAATAGTACCTATGTATATTATTATAGTGTTCAGTTGATGAATCGTGAAAACCTACCAAACGGACAGAGACAGTAAGAGACGGATAATACAAAGTGTGTAGTGTAATTTGTAGAAACCAAAATCCATAGGCTTGAAATAATTGTGCAGCATCAACAAACTAGGTTTGTACGGCGAAGTGCGGGTAAACTTACATAAGCACTAAAGTAAACCAGTGGGTAAACGCACTGGCGACAAGGTGACGCAAAGTCGATGACCGACTGTTTGACGGCAAAAGTGAAATCTGTTATTAGTCCAAGGACACGTTGGCAAATCTCGCATGCTTTAGGTACAGGTAACATAATAACCTTTATTATAACTATTCTTTCATAGTTGAGATACATTGAGGTAAGATGTGAGGGTTACAAAATTCAGAAAATATGATTCAAAATAGGTAGGCATGCGTACTTCTAGCCAGTATGCATGTTGTATCACGATGACCAAACAGCCAATTTGGCCAAGGTTTCTGGGTCAAGATTAGATAAGTGACAGCACAATTTAGAGTGAAATTCTACACCTGTAGTCTGAAATACAATTTTGTGAATTGAAACTAATATAATTTGGCGTTGTTAGACGTGGAAGTGTAGGTATTTGTTCTTCTTTCTTGTCAAAACGGTGCAAGGAAAGGAGCCACGTGTTTTTTGTACAGATATTTTTTACTTGGTAGTACATTTTTCTAACCCATTGTCCCATTAGTGGTGTCTCCCTATCCAATTCTTCTTCTTGCCAATCGTCCTGTAGAGAGATTTACTTAGGATTATATTTATGGACATTGATTTAGAAATGTAGAACCTTATCCTTACTAATATTATAATAGCGAAAGTAACTCTGTCTCTGTCTTTTTTTTCATCGAGCTATGCTAACGTTTGACGCCTGATGGAAAGCGACGATGCGGTCGAAGATGGAGCACGTTTTGAACACTCCAAGATTCTGTTTCTGTGTTTGTTTGTTTGTTCGCTTTTCACGGCTAAACGGCTAGGTCGATGATAATGAACATCGTAAGGGCGGACATAGGGTACTTTCCCCCTAGAAAATTCGGAAAACTGGAAAAGCGGGTAACACCGCGTGATTCAGCTAGTAGTAGTGCTTAAGGAACATAATAAATGAAGAGAAATTTTCTATTCCCGGCTCTTAATATTTTAATATAAATCTCCCAAATCATCACCAGAATGATTAATGTAAAACATGAATGAGATGACGGTATTACAAACAAATATTAGCGCATTAATGAGTTTATTATTCAAATGTAGAGTTGAACTTGAACGGTTAAACGAGCTCTTGCACAAGGTCACTGCTTACATAAGGCGTTATACAACCAAATTGCGTTGGCCTGGTTCTGATCACCTGCTCTGTTTGCTTAACGCACGCACAATTCCAATGGGCAATGCATCAGAATGTGGCAGTTGAAATTTTATTTTATTACTGATATTATCAGCATTAATGGAAAATGAAATTCTTACGGTTTTGCTAATGTGATTTCAAGTATTGATTCTGTGACACTTTTTTTAAATCGTAAAAATACGAGTAGACTATTAAATTTTCCTTTTCAGAACACATATTTTTATATAATAACCTTTCACTTGTTCTGTATTATAGAGAAACGCTTGTGGCGTATCTTGACTAGATGTTCCTATATCATCATCAAAATTAAGCAACGGAAAGTCTGTAAACGAAAATTTTAAAATTGTACTATTTAACAGGCATTTTTAAAAGTTGTAGGGGGAGGCTTATACGTTTAGCAGTGCGTCTTCTGGGTCAAAATCACTTAAATGAATTTATTTATTTTTAGGCTGTTTGATATTATTGTTCTTTTTTTTGTTTGTTTGTTCTATTATTATTGTACTAATTTTATTGGGTTATCATAGTGTTAATGTGATTGTACCAAATGTATTAACTGTGACGAATTTATGTGGTATTATATTTCTCTATGACGTGTAACTGTAATTTATTATTAATAAAATACTATGAACTATGACGATGCAGTCAGTCTTCAAATGGGTTACCGCGAGTGGCATTTACAACGAAGCGCCATAGTGGATTGCATGACATGTCGAATTGTTGAGGTAAGGTAAGCGGCTCATTGGTCGTCCTGCTGCATGGTGGATCGAAGATATTGTTAAAATAGCGGGTTGAACCTGGACTCGATTAGCACAAGATCGAGGTAGATGGCATATCAAGGGAGAGGCCTGTACCCATCAGTGGGATAAGAAAAGCTGCAGATGATGATGAAAAGCCATGTCCGAGGGCTTGAAGCAGTTTGAAGATTCTGGCACTAGAGCTAGTCCATAGCCTATAACCATTATATATATTATTTGATCTATAGTATAATCTCAACAAATGGCAAGGAAATATGGTTAAATGGCCAATTATTAGTATGGTGGAGTGCAGCTCGTAGAATTAATATAGATAAACCCAAAACAATTCTTTATGACGATGAGTCATTAATGTAATGAGGAAGACCAGGACCAGCATCCTATCTACCTATTAGAAAATGCTGGCGTGTTTCTGGCTCAACTTATAAGCATTGCCATTCAGGGTGGTAATGCCGCCAGCATGCTGGGTACGCTGCAAACAGATATAGTGGGCTTGAGCATTTGAATTATCTTTAGACCAATTTATAATTTGACAATAATAAAACCACACAAATAAAATAAAAATTGCGGGTTTGTTTATTTTTTTGTGTCAATGTTAGCTTTTGTTTTGTTCAGCTAATAAAGGCACTTGCCCTTTAAAAATACGCTTTTAGAACAATGTCGTTGTTCCATCACGCCACCACAGTCTGATCAGGGTCACCCGGGAATACCAGTACTTTATTTGGGTCTCCAGTGAACTCATTAGTTAACCATGCCAAGTTGGGTAGGATTAATTTTAACCATCCGCTACTACCCCACTAATTAACGTAGATCTAACGTTGCAACATAAGACAACAATCACGTAGCATGTCATTACCCGATCGTTACACCGCACCGTGAGATATGTCTATACCTAATTTCACTTACAATTAGGAAGTATACCCTATTATTATGCTATGTTGTCTATATAGCTATTAAGCTTAATAGGCATCGCGGAAAAATGTACATAACGGTACTTTAGCGTATCTCCGATGTGGATACTTCATCATCATAATCAGCCTATATTTGTCGGGTAGTATTTAAACGAGCGAATATAATTTCAAATTAATGGTTTCAAAAATACTAAATATATGATTCGGATCCGCCCTGATATTTAATACTCATTTGATATTACAGTCGCTTACTCAGTTATTCCAGTCAACCACTTAGAAATGATTGTTTTTTTTCTTCACTTTTTTGAAAGAAAAACATGAAAAAAATTTATCAAAGATACAAAATAAAAACAAATATTAAAATTATTAAATTTTAATGCATTTACTAAAATCTCTAAAACAGTTATATTAAACGATAACTGCCTTACAAATATGAGATTCAGTACTTATGAAAAATATTCCTGAAAAAAGTATTTATTTGTTATTGTTCAAGACAGAAAAAAATAATCTTTTTGCAACCCTAACCACCTATACGTAGTCTCTAGTATAGACGAGGCAGCGTGAAAGTTTCTAAATATTATGCTTTCCGGAATTTGATACTCCTAACTTGATTCAAAGGAGTGTCACTACAAAAGAGCCTCATTGAGATAAAATCTTTATATCCCGGACAACTTCCCGTTTCTATTCAAATACGAGCGTGAGTTCTAGAACTCATCAACTTGAACCATTATCGGTTCTTCGGGAAATGTATAACCCACTGCCACTTTAGCTTACCAAGTACCTTTATTAACTAAACAATGCACAAGCTAACACTAACATTACAAAGACAGACTGCTTAGTGCTCATAGACCGTTGAAGATCTAAAGACAATAATGATGGCATCGTACCCAGCATGCTGGCGGCATTACCACGCTGAATGGCAATGCTTTTGAGCCAGAAACACGCCAGCATTTTGGTCACGCATCGCATTAACCAGGCGCTCTGAAAGTATTTTGAAAATGAGGTGCCTCCTGGTCCCCAAGGGCCCAATGTTGCGATCCCAAACGGCTTATACTGTGTAAGCTTTGTAGGTCACTTTAGCTGTCTGCGTATTTTGGTGAGATTTTGCCCAAAGCCACGTCTGAAATACAAGAAAACACGAGTTTCACACAAGTAAAGAAGCAAAAACATGCTTTTTCCTTGCCTTCTCGAAGTGAGAGAATAATGTACACAAACTATGCGACCTATGAGTAATTCACGTTGCACATTCCATTTTACGAAACAGTAGGAAAGTGGTTTTAAAAGCAACTCATAGCAGGTAAAACCTTCCAGCCAATTATTTCAAAACTAATTGACTGGCAGTGAAACTTTACTGTAATAATCTATCTATGGACTCGTCGAAGATTTTATGACAATACCTACTTACCGTTTTGTGCGATAAAATCAGGTCTAATTCACATAACTTATAGTGGCTGGCACTGTGTGCCTGTGCTAAGTATGGTGTTGTTGAGAGACCTAATATTTTGTAATAGTGCAGGTTCTAATGAAAAAGTTAGTATTAACAAATACTTAGCTGCTACTCGAAAAGCGGTGGAAATTAATTAATAGATCAAAAACTCATGGCAAAATAGCTTAGCAATTTTGGTGCTACGTAATATAAAGTAAGTTTGTTCATCTAAGGTGAATATTGATGATGATTAGAGTATTTAGGCCTCTCGAATGCCTGTGAAATGAGGCGTTGCATACGTTAAGACAGAACATATATTATTTATGTTATGCGAAAAAGTCGCATTACCTAAAACTAAGGTTTGATTTGTATAGACTTTACATCTCACGCGCGTTTTGTTGAAGTGATAAATAGACTCGTTGGAATCGATAAGGAAAGCAACTGTAAAACAAAGTTAGACACAGTACCTACTCTGCATAGTCACCAAGGCAGTATGTTTCATGCAAAGAATCGTGATTAGAATAATAAAATGACCATCAAATGTTGTAATTAATTACTGGAATTGTTGACACACGCATCGGTAAAGGTTTAACTGTCTAATGAAGAATAAGAGATCCACTGACCCAAATAGATTTGCATATTTAAGCATATGCCTCAAAGGCTTGTCGTACTTTTCTAATCGCCATTAAACCTTTTTTCGACGCCTGATTAGGTAGGCGTTTTTTGTATGCAAAACAATGAGGCAAGTTATCCAGTCATGAACGAAAAAGCATGAACAATGGTGGGTTTTATTTAATTGATCTAATGTGAAGGATCAATTAAAACGTTTTTAGTATCAAAAACAGTAGAAACGGTTTAAAAGTAGTAGAACTAAGGAAACCGTAAAACCGTTTAATCCAACTGTGTACTGTAGAAGACTCATAACGACCTCGTGTTTGAAATGGCAGGAAACAGCTGACAACTGAAACTATCGAATGAGATCTAAATATAAATTAATCTTACCAATCTTCAAATAAGCAATGCGTAGCTCCGGCCGAAATCCAATGACCATCAAAATATATAATAAACTACGTACAGATAAAAGACAGAAAATTAAAATTAATTTGCTAAAACCGTAAAAGACATATTGCTTGCAAAATTTTACTATAGCCTAAACCTAAACGAGTATTAAGAAGACCAAAAAAAAACCAATAACATTTGGAATAAATCGATCCATTCCGCACTTTGTTGCCATACCTAATTAGGGTAATTATGTGATAACTATCTTAAACATGCTAATGATACCTAACATCTGTATGTGAATTTCATAATATGCAATAAATGATTGAGTATTGAAAAGATTGAAACAGTGCACTGGACCAAATTCAAGAATTTTCTTTGTACGTAATTAAAATTGGATTAGTATTCAGAGCGTTATGGGCGTTGTCTATAACTAATCTTCAAGGCCCATCATTAATAAGGGAGCGATCCGTGAGGTCACTACGAAACGTTGGGTTTCGCAAACGTTCACGCAACGTGCGGTGTCAAGGCTGCTCAGCAGACTCCACAACATAATTTCGAACACTAGGTACTGCGGGTAGTTGGACTTATTGATAACTTTTTTTACCAAACAAGCTTCTGCCCGTGTGTGAATAAAATATTACCTGTCACTCAAATATAAGTGTAGTTTTCTATCAAAATATTTAAAATCATTCTTTAGTTCCAGAGATTACCTTCTACAAACATAGAAAATCACAAACAATACCAGTTTATAATTATTTTGGGTATAGTTGAGAGTTTTTTGTCCTAATGGAAAGTGATAAATATATAAAACCGAGGAGCATGCTGCATGCATCTTTGAGATTTTTTTGAGAGCTTGATGGAACTTTTTTTTACTGAAACTTTGTTCTATTATTTTTACTGAAATATTAGGTAGCGACAGGTACGGTGTACTTAGAAACCTACGGCATAGTTAGTTTAAATATAATTATTTTAGTTTTGAAAACCCCATATTGTTAAGGGGATTTATAGACTGGATGACTGGATGACTGGACTTATGGTGATTTTTTCATATTACAGAGAATTTTGAAATCTTTGGCTTCTAATTTCATGTACTTGTTACACCCAATTATTTAATTCGTAAAAAAAAACACCCTGTCTGATTTCAGCCTTTGTTTGCATTCGTTAAATTTGTATGCATATATCTTGGTTTTTTCACCAAAAATATCTACTAAATCAACTATTAGACATATACAAACAAAGCTAGTTGATTTATGAGTTAGAGTGAAAACTATATTATAGTACGTAATTATCATTATTACACGAATGTCATTATGTTAAAAATTATCTAATATTATCTAAATTCAAATTTCATAATTATTGCGTTCAAGGTTTTGATCAAGGTTTAGTTAATTCATAAATCAAAGAAACTTGACAAACTTCCGGGGCTACCGATGATTGAACATTATGAGACAATTCAGCATCATCGCTATAAAAACAAATTAATGGTTTCCATTATTAATTTATGTCTTGAAGCCCTTGACTATAAGACTCTTGATGGTAAGTTGGCCAGGTCAGTGTCACCAGGAAACGATATGAAGAAGAAACTTAAATATATAATCGAAGGTAACGATATTAATTCGGATCTATCGGGTGGCAATAATTTTAGAGATGATCATTTGTTTGATACGCCTCCACAGTAAATAAGTTCCTGAGAGCTGAGAGGCTAATCCTGTCAGAGTTTTTAGGCCCTTTTAAGGCCTCTGACATGGATTAACTGTTGTTATAGGACAAACAACTAACATAAGACCTAAAATTTTACGTGTTATCCAATCCAAGGTGGCGCTCCGTTGTTAATGTCACTTGCGATCACCCATACATGACTGACGGGTTCGTCCTTTGCTTATGAGCACCTAGCAACTCCAAGAGTGCTACTAAAAACCATGAGATGTTTACTCAAAATTATTGGTAATGAATCAAAAAGCAAGGAAGTATAGGGTATATTAAATGTGGGTCAAAGTTACTGAAACTCGTTGACCTTCAAATACGCCTGAAATGTTATATAAAAACTGGAATTACTATACAATCATTGACTTAACCTTCCGGGCACCTATGCCATTGACATTCATTTTTATGGTAAAGCTTATGTCATGCATTAGTTACAAAGTTAAGATGTGCGAAAGTCCTTCAGACGGTCTTAAACATTCTGACAATAGGGCGAACCACTACTACTAACACCACCACTCAGCTTGATTTACCTACATTTAGTTCCAAAGTCCTAGAAATGTGCTTGTGTTCAAATTAACGTTCAAGAATTCAATATAAATTTATATTTTTCCGCGTACCGTAAGAATCATCAGTTGCTTCAAAAATTTAGTCTTGAAATTCTAGTCACGGTGGTTGACCATATAATAATTATTATAGACCATAAAAATGGGCACGCAAGGCTCTGATGACCATATTTGGCAGAGAAGAAGGGTATGACTTCATTATTCTGGGGATGGCTTTGATAGCTATTTGTCAAAGTAAGTATTCATTGTCATTCGAAGATAAGTCAGGCTATTGGTTCACAAAGGTTCACAAATATATTTCACAAATAGATGCAATGGGTTACAATCGGCAACTCCTCTGTTTGTAATAAACGTAGACTATTTATAAATTACAATTAAAAAAATATATAGGAAGTTACTAACGATTCAAGCATTTATTTGCTCTGTCAGCTGAAGTTTAAGTTTGGAACACTTCAAATGAAATTATTGTCACTAGCTGACCCACAGAAAAGTTTTAGACGAAAACAATTCTCTCTTCTGTGAGCTGACCCGACAGACGTTGTCTTGTCTCAGAACTGTCAAACGCGCGAAGTCAAAATCGTCGTTAAGTTTTCTGAAATTTACCAAATTAATGCGCAATTTTCCTAATTTTTATTTCCATAAGAATTTCTACAATTCTACAAGTTATTAGAAAATTTAATTTAAAAAAAGATTAATGAAATCGGTCACGTCGTTCTCAAGCTATGGCGTAACCAAGGTAAATAGGAATTCAATTATATATATATATATATATATATATATATAGACTAGCTGCGCCCCGCAGTTTCACCCGCGAGTTAAAAATTTTCTAAAAATTTCCAAAATTTCTAAATTGTGGAAGGTATCGCATAACTTAAATAAATTAAAAACCCTAAAATACAGTTGAATTTAATTCCTCTTACTTTTAATAGGCGGTTGAAAAATTTACAAAAGCATACATACATACTTTATTAGTAATTTATATTCTTAATAGTAATAGGTAGACCTGAAGTAGATTAATACAAACAAGTAGCCAAGACAGACAATTCGCATTAGTATTCACGAGAACCTGCGCCCTAAGTAGGTAAATAAAATAGATTTGCTTTGTTCTTACCGAGGTCAAGTTTATGTCAGTAAACAGTAGATCACGCCAGACTATTCAAATGACGTTATAAAAAATACAGTGTTCATATAGGATAATTCCATTGTTAAGCTTAGGCAATTACCATAATGTTATTAATTATTTTAAATATATACAATTTTCCAGGATTATGTCAATTTTATATAAAACTAGCTGTTGCCCGCGACTTTGTACGCGTAGCTTTTCATATAAAATTTAAACCCCACATTTGCACCCTTTATTTCGGCCCTTTCGCAAAATCCTTTCTTAGCGGACCTCTAAACCCCATAAGGAATCTACCTGCCAAATTTCAGCTTTGTAGGTCAAGTAGTTTTCGAGATTTCGTGATGAGCGAGTGAATGAATTTTTCTTTAATATATTTTTTATTTTTTATTTTATTTTTATTTATTTAACATACAATTAGGTGGGCAGTTACAGGGGGCCCCAATTCACCCACCCATGGATATAAGAAAAAATTACACCTTAAAACCTATTAAAAAGTAGAAAAATAAAATTTGCCTACAAAAATAAAATATTTTTTTTTACATAATAATAACAAATGAAACAGACAAACAAAAATTTAAAATATCTACTATTTATAACACTTACAGCCCTTATTTTAGAGGGTTCTGTATTTGTTCCTTAATATTATTATAAAAATCTATTGTCACTCTGCGAACCTCTGCCTCCGTACAATGAAACAAATCTAGATCCAAGCGCAATCTATAATTATATAGATTTACTAAATCATTGTGGAATTTTATGTTTTAAGTGTTGTGTCCACATTAGGATTTACTATTTAAATGTTATACTGGGATACGCGGAAAAGGTGTACTAAGCCGAAAGGGGTACTCAACAAAACTGAAACCGCGAAAAAAAATATCAGCTGTTTCTTAGAAAACGGTAATTGACGCTCGACAAAATGTTTGAAACGGCTGATACTTTATTCACGATTTCAGGGTTGGTGCCATAGTAAAAGTTGTTCATAATTATGAGTATAACAGACCCCTTTCGGCTTAGTACACCCTTTCCGTGTAACCCTGTAGAAAATTCAAAAATACTGATGGTCGTAAATATTTTTTTTTATCTTATTGTGTGTAATGAAACGATGCGGCTGACGTAGACATGAAGTCCAAATATCCCAAAAACATAAAAGAATATCGAGACATGCATAATTATTATGGTAGGATTCCTCTCACATGGCCATAATTAGTCACATTTATATTTCAGAAATTGGCAGTTACGGAAACCTTCGAACTAACAAAGCTCGGTGGACTTAAATTACAGAGATGTATCATCACTTGTAGTAATATATACTTTTTGTGGTTTAACCAAAGGGAAAAACTATTTGTAACACATTCATTATTAAGACCATTTTACGAAATGGTCAATGACCTTTGATCTATAACGTCTTGAATTTATTACTGTTTTTTACTCAAAAAGTTGTACTCACAAAAAGTTTGAAATAAAATTAATTAAAAGTTTTTAAGATATCCTATAAGCACAGTAATTAACAAGTTTCTACGTCTACTTCATAGTTCAGAAATACGGGGGGCGACCAACTTTTGCCACTTTAGCGGGAAATTTTTCGCAAAAAAAATTACAATTGATGAAAAGTGAATTATGAAACTTTACTTCCATTTCCAAAGACCTATTCAACGGTAAATCAAGAGGGCGTGCACCGAAAAAAAAATCATCCCCATTTCACGTATACCAGAACTCCTAAAATAACCTTTTTTTTTTCTGTCGTTAGTTAACTCTGAAATCCTTAGTTACGCTCGGGGTTCAATATGCGCCCGTGACTAAAGACATCACGTCTTTATCCCTTCCATGAATAATCTATTATTATCTACAAATAATGAGAAAAAACTGGAAATCGGGGGAAAAAAAAGGTCTCAAAAGCCTGTAAATGTTGTGAAATTTATGTTTCCAGTGCCGTACAGCATTTAAAACAAAATTTCACAAAAAAAATATGTGACGAGCTTTATAAGTTTTCGTCATTTTATTATAGATTAGTTCTCCGATAAAATCCCGTTTTATCTCAAATCAAATCTAATGCAAATGGCGACAAACGAACGACGACGAATATCAATGGTGACAATAACATTCGTGAAGATAGGTGTGCAAAGTGGTTAGGCGGGTCCTGACCATAAGTTTTGTAAACGGAACAAACTCCAGCAACCTTGACACCGATGGTAATGTTCTTTTCTAATCTCCGCCAAACTCGCAGTTGACAAAGCTGGTCATTATTGACACAGCGCCGACAGCCTGTGATAATCACTTATTATACCTACCATTACGATGTGAATTGTACTAATCTTTTACTAAACAGCATTTGCACACATGCATGCTTACGTCTAAAAGAGACTAGCTACGCCCGTGGTTTCACCCGCGTGGACAATCCCTCAGGAAGCGTATTTTTTACCGGGTAGCGCATCGAAAGTGCGCTCACCAAGCTATTTTTTACGTTATTTCGATGGTCTCGAACAAATTCAAATTTCCAAATTATACGCTACAGCTACGCTACGCTGCGTTAAAGAACAATCTTTCATTTTATTCAATTCGTTTAGATGAACTATTATAATAAAAATACTATTAAAATAACTATATTTCCTATAAATAAGGGTCAAAATCAAAAGCGGTGTCGCCCATGGGCGACGAAGCCTTCGTCGCCCATGGGCTTCGTTGGCGTTTTGGGCTTAAACAATTTTTTACGCCTGTAGGTGACGTCAAGTAGTTGGCGGTTAGTACATCTGTACAAAAATCACGTTGATCCGTTGCTCTGTTGCTGCGTGAAAGTGGTTCAAACAAACAAACTCTCCCATTTCTTATAATTGTATGTTGTTAAACTTTGATATCTTACAGCGAAGCTTACAGCAGACTTATGCGACGGTGATAATTTCAAATGCCACAAAATGTGTGCCATAAAACTATAATTATAAATAAAATAAAAACAATTCAAAGTTTGTGAAATACGCAATTTCGTTTACTTGGATGAAAATATTATGTCATACAAGTAAACAAATTTCCAGTTATTTTGATTTAAAAACGAAACTACTGAACCGATTTTGATGAAATTTATGTGGGACTAATATCAAAGTATATCCATTCAAATATATATTTTTTTTACTAATCGGTTTATAAATGACGGATTACTGAGGTAATGAACATTAAAAAAAATTACATACAAGGGAGAACCCTCTCCTGTTTTGAAGTCGGTTAACAATATTCTTTATCTGATTGTGTTGTTTTGTACTTTTCTGTGGTTGCAAAAACTGAAATGGCCAAAGGCAAATTATTTTTCTTTTCAGCCACCTAAATTCATATCTAAATCTAATTAATAGAATTCACCAAATTCTGTTCAGTAGTTTGGTTTTTAAATGAAAACACTGAAAAAAAAATATCCAAGTAAACGAAGTGGCGTATTTTGTTTTGCTGGGACTTTTGAAGTCAGTTTTTTATATTTAGAATTATTCAAAGTGAAGAACATGACCTATGTTCCTACAAGTCTCAATCTCTACGATCTTTGTCTCTAGCTGATATGACTGTATTTATATCTAACGTAGATAGTGAATATAATTTATATATACAAATTATTAATTTCTGAATTTGAATAACAAAAAGCTACGTACTAAAGGTCACTTTTGAGAAATATAATTACTCAAGTAGAATTTCATAATAATTTTAAAATGGCGAGTACTTAGCGACTGGGACCATTCAGTCAGCTATTTCATCAGTCGTTTTAAATACAATTGTTAGCTTTGAAATGTGGTTAGAGATAGGCCTTTAAATTGTGGAGACGTCAAATAGCATATCATCAGAGGTGCATGCATTATCTTATAATTACTCATAATGATTAAAAAAATTGTATGTTATGTTATGAATACGAAAGAAAATTTGTTTACTTTTTAGGTAATTTTTTAGCAACAAAGAGCAAAGAAGCAACAGAACAGTATTAGGAAGAACAGACGTGTATGGTATAAGATCCTTGTTCATTACAGGTCAACTGAGACGGTGCGGACATTTTGTACGTATGGATGACTCTAGGTTGGCTAAGGCTGTATTTTACTCACAGCTGAAGGAGGGAAAGCGCATTCCAGGTCAGTACCTAAGTTACAAGGATGTTCTAAAGCGCCACCTCACCGCATGTGAAACCCGTGCGAGGGTTGGGAAGAGTTCATGCAACAGAGACGAGAGGGACGCAGCTCTCTGTTTAATGCTGATAACAACTTCAAAAGAAAACATTTACAAGACCTAGATGCAAAACGCTTAAAAATTTGGATTAATTCAAATTGGGGGTAATAAGACCTGCACTGCACACATTAAGGCTTGTCCAAAGCTTTTCTACAGCTACACATATAATTATGATAGCCAATTATAGTGTGCGCCCAATAGGACTTTCAAGACAAATTTGGCTGCGGCAGCCATATACGCACTCATTTCGCCGTTGAAGGACACATCAAGGAGGACGATATATTTAATAAGATGATAATGCAGTTTTTTATAAAAAGGTATTATCATGAAGAACCGATAACCGATGGGGAAGCAAGGTTCTGGAGTGGAGACCACGAACCGGAAGACGCAGCGTAGGGAGGCCTCCCACTAGATGGACCGACGACATTGTGAGAGTCGCGGGCATCCAGTGGATGCAAAAGGCAGGCTGTCGTTCAGTGTGGAGGTTAAAGGGCCTGTTCAGCAGTGGACGTCTTCCGGCTGATGATGATGATGATGATGATTATCATGACTAAACAATAAGACCACACAAGAGTTTAATGAATTCATGAGATGAAATAACCAATGTTAGCCCGTGATAAGATTGCTAATAGCTTGGACCTCCGTGTGTGTTTAGTTTATAGTATAAGCGTCTCTTAAGTCAAGGAAAACAGACATCTAAATACAAAGGTATTCGTTTTAAAATACATTTTGAAAATGAATAAAAATGTTCTAGCTAAATCATAATAGGGTAATGCGTTATGTATACGTCGTAGTTTATTTAATTAACCCCTCTTCAAAAAGGGAACGTTCACAATTAGTTTTTTTTATGTTTGTTACCTGATACCTCAGAACTCCGTCATTGATTAACCGATTTGGAAAATATTTTTGGAGTTGAAAGGATATACTTTCAGATTGGTCCCATAGAAATTTCATCAAAATCGGTTCAGTAGTTTGGCTTTAAAATCAAAATAACTGAAAGATTCGGTTCCTTAGATGACAATAATTGTTATGGTTTTCCAAGTAACCGAAATTGCGTATTTTATACTAATTTTGTGAAGACGATTTTTTTAATTGATAACTAGTTTATTCCATAGTTTATTTTCACGTGGCTATTTACCGACTTCATTCACACGGTCGGGTAATGTGTTGCACACCAACAAAAGAGAAATTAAATGCAATTTGTACAAAAATATGCCCATATTGCTAGATTTATGACAAGTTGCCCAAGAACATAACAGCCTGCGCTGCCGCAATATGCTGTAGGCATATAGTTTGAAATTATAGTTATGTCATACCTGTGTGCGTAGTTTATGTATTCTATGACATGCCCGACAGTTTCGTCAATTAGTCTATGTCAATATTTAATCTTTATGTTCCACACCTATATTGTCAATGAAGTTTTATCTTTGGTTTTGGATACTTGGTTTTCCTTTGTTATTATAGATGTCTACGTCTCACTGCCTTGTTACCAGATGAAAAAAATCAAAATATATGCGATACCTGTATTATTATACAGGTTACAAAGATATCGATATAGGTGATTGAATTTGTACAATATTACATTTCTGCTCTCGTATTCTGGGTAGCATATGGAATTACGATATGCGGAAGGCAACTGACACATGACTGTAAAATAATACCTAAGGAACGGGCGTGTTTCGGAACCCGTGTTCGACCTTTAACAGCCAAAATTATAATTTAAGTATCCGATCAGACCACAGATAATTAAACAGTGATTATCATTTCTAATTTTAAAACAAAATCAAATTTAACCAAGCAAACTCTCAGGAACGACCCCATCGGGAAACAGAGCAAGTGCCGCTATTACCATTGTTTAATCTGCGACTTCACACTCGCCGACGTCAGTTTGTTTTTTCAGTTGTTTGCATTCAACTTGTAATAGGTATGTGAGGTAAGTACCGTGTTAGTAAGGTATTACTTAATATTTTTGGCAGGGATTTTATTTTATTAGTTTAGTAGGGATGACGTTAACCGAATCACTTATCGATACCGAATAACATTTCAAAAACTGCTGTAAATACAGCATTCGACTCTTGTGGAGGGCGATGTTGATGAGCAGAAATGGATGGATTTATTTTGTGAACCTATAAACTAAACTTTTCCTAATAAGTAAGCAAGAAGTCATTACCTACCTACCTAGATAATGATAATACATAGAACAATATAATAATTTAAAATGTGCAGTCATGAATAAAATGTACCTAATGATAAAGAGTAAATTGAACGTTAAAAATAATATTGATGATGTTGCTTTCGTTTTTATTTTATTGTTTGTGTGTGTGTTTAATTAATATCAATATTTTTCGTTGCGGAACACGTTCTCTACTGCGTCAAACCCTTTTATTTTATTTATTTCATAACCTTCGATACAGAGCCCTTCACTGTGAATAATAAACATGTTTACAGGGTACACCAATTTAAAAATAATACAAAAAAGTGACATGTTTTTTTTCTACGTTGGCGCCATAAGTCCTCGTCAAACCCTTATAAATTGGATTTGCACTAATGGTTTAATAATTGGTTTAATTCTATCAGAAATTCTATTGTTTAAAAATAATAAGGCAGTGATAACTTACGCGCTGTGAGTGCATTCTCGCCCTCGGCCGCCTCTCCTTTGTCACAAATAACAGAAATACAAAATATCACAAGCGAAAATATGCAACGATCTGCCATTTTCATTTTTCAAATGTTTCTTTTTGCTTTTTGAAAAAGGAACACTATTTTTGATTAATTATAAACTATGCATTGCCGTATCACAGCTAAAGTCACTGGCTAGTTCGATATTTGAATTCGAGATATATTTAAAAAAAAAATTGTTTTTCTTTATTTAATTTGACAGATCGTATTTTGGACGCGTCCGTCTTGGTGCGGATTGAATGGGTCAATAGGAGTTAGTCGGTCCGCTGGCTGACGCTAACGGGCGCTCTTCTCATGTAGTAAGAATGAAGTGAAAGCAAGGGGCTATGTGTTTTATTCGCGCAAGATTTTCGTCATCCCTCATGATGCTCCCACCATGAAACTATTTACTAATAAATTATTAGGGAGTAAGATACGATGCTTCTAACGGCACGTCTAATTTTCTGGGTAGTGCTCGAGTAAATAGCAGCTCTACTAGCCAGTGGTTGCCTGACCGTAGTGACCGTATTATGTCATTCTAGGATGGCAAGGACAAAAAAGGTCTTATGAAATGACAGATTTCCTAGGAAGTTGCATGCCCCAAAACTTTGCCAATGCGTGACAACTGTACCACACACAGAAAATTACAATTATCATACCTAGACCATAATATACACCAGATGCCTTATTATGGATGTCTTATCGTGATTCGGATTGTAAACGCGATCGCGTGCCATCTCACTTACGCACGTGGTGCGAGGAAGTAGATGCGAACGGGACGGCATGCAAAAAAAACCCATTAAAAATGTATAGCGTCACTAACAATTGCTACATTTCAATTTGATACAGAGAAGGGAGCAAACAAGGGAGATATGCCTTACTACAATATCGTTCGTGTTTAAATGTTTCCATGTTTCATACACTTTTATCATCATGCCGCTAAATCATTTAACGCAAAAACAATGAAAAATCTAATAGCCCACATGCAAAAAAATGGGCGAAAATGTTGCAGCAGGGTGATTTTAACTAAAGGCATCAAGCCTGATTTAGGCCAGATGCGTTCGCATTCGCACCCATCATGCCACCTTACCATAATTATCTCCCATGTTTGACTGACCTGAGGGTATCCCAATATTATTATGGCCCTTATCCTAGACAAATGCTTTTCGTATTTTCAGTCCTCATGGCAACTATGAAATCCTTTTTGTACCTAAGTATCGGTTACAAGAAGGTTACGCGGAAAGGGTGTACTAAGCCGAAAGAGGGTCCTTTATACTCATCATTATGAACAACTTTAATATGAGACTAACCCTAAAATCGCGAAAAATATATATCAGCTGTTCCATACATTTTGTCGAGCGTCAATGACCGTTTTCTATGGAACAGCTGTTTCTTTTTTTTGCGATTACAGAATTGCACCCATAGATAAAGTTCAATCAATAAATATCAATATCTGTTTTTTAAATCTATTTTTTGTTTTATTGATGTGGACGTATGTTTTATTTTAGCTTAATTTATAAGGCAAAATTGTTATACTTTCTTACACTAATAACACTAGAAATAAGCACTTGTGTAAACTGACTTGCCTCATATGACGAACATGTTATATTGGTTAATAAAGAATCTGAAATCTGAAAATCAATCAATCAATTTATTTCCCTATGAAGGTACAATAGGTACTTACAAACATTACATTAATGCCTATGGCGAGTTTTTGTATAATAAGTATTAAACTTTACATAAAAACAGATAAGAATAAGATAACAACAGCTTTGTAAAGGTACCCAAGATATGTAAATAGTCTGTAGGTCCCAAAGTAGGCTATGCTTGAATCTTGGTGACCCTGAGATGCCAGTAGAATTGCAGTAACGGTCTACTATAAGTTTAAATTCCCATTCCGTAATTTCCGTATGTTCGTTAGGGTGTGTGTGTAGAGTGTAAGAAGGAGATTGTTTTAGATGTCGGAGATGAAAAAAGGCATCGGTTTGCTCTTATGTGAGCGTCATGGCCTAAAGCTTGTTTGGCTTCTTTTGGGGAGCAAGACGCTATGTAGCAGTAGTCAATGACACGCTTATATATATATTTTTTTTTTTGCTAGGGCAAATCTGGCTTTAGGAAGTAAGAGTTTGACCGCTCTCTTCCTGTTATTACCGCATTGACCATTACTTACTGCTGCCTTTAAGATTACGTGGGAGACAGAGCTTTTAAACGGTCAAAAGTGAGGCTTCCTGGAAAAGAAGATCAGTTGAGAATCTTCTAGGCTTCCCAACATGACAATTAGGACTTCTCTTTGGGCTCTTTCCAGTTCTGCCTTACAAGTTTTCCCAGCTCCACCCCATGTCTCAATGCAGTATTGGATAACATATTAGCTGCAATAACAGATTATAGGTAGTGAGATATCTATTCGTTGTTCAAAACCGCTAGTTACGGAACTATTTTATATTTTTGTCGTGTAAAGAGATGCATTTACTTAATAGGGAAATACAACACAATTATTTACAATAGGATATAATCATGAGTGGAATAAAGTTTTCAAACTTAATAAGCAATGACGATTTGTTAATAAGCTACAAGTGATATTTCAATAAATTTAAGGCAGTAGTATGTAAGTATTTCTACACTATCAAAATATTAGCATCGTTGATACAAGTTTTGATTACATTAAAAACTACTTAATTAGCGTAGAGAGGCAACAGGGGAAAGTTGGAACATTATGAAACTCGGTAAGTCTTTAAAGTCAGGAAAAGATCGCTCCTCCCGATAAGACTGCCTTTTGTTGTTCTGTTTATTTTGTGTTGTTGTGTTTTTGTTGCGTTTTATTTGCTATATATAAACTCCTTCTATTGTCCTTTTGTGGTGTCACAGTGTTATTGTACTGTTTTTATTCCTTTTTTTACATAAATTGAAAACTCAATCACACCACATCATTCCGCATAGGTGGCGTATGTAGGTATATTATTATTTACTAAGTAAGCTTACTCAATATCAGGTATTATTACTACTCATAAATAGGTACATTTATATGCTACTATTTTTAAATCGCTAAATTTAATCTTATACCAGAACTGGTTTGTTCCGGCCAATGTTTTATCTATGTTTAGGGGGGAACTTAGAACTACCCGCCAGAACAAAAAAATATACACTTTATTAGTTTTTTTGCCATCCTACTAGATAAGTATAATTTTACCTGTCGTAAACTGATAACAAAAAAGTGTCTTTTTTATTATTGTGTTGTTGTATGTTGTATTTTGATTTCATTTTTACTCAACCGATTACCCTAATAAAAGTTTTTTTTCTTAAACAATAACAAAAATAAGTATTTTTTTTGAAAATTAAGCACTAAAATGCCAGCTGACTATCGTAAGTACTGCAAGTAATTACTGCTGTAAGCTGTTACTTTAGAAAAGGGGAAAAACCCCCAAGGTCGCTTATGGTCCACCTATGTCATAGAGCTCATTTATATCACGCGCAAATGAATTCTTCTTGGTCCATATTGCCTTTACATCCCCTACTCTTATCGACGACAGATATTTTCGTCTTGTTATCATTCTCGCGGTCATTACTTCTTCTCCCTTGTTCCGAAGCAACCTTGGTACAACAGAAATCTTCTGGAATTACCTCTTCATTGACCACTATACTCAATTCAGTGATTTATTAATTGATACAAAAGCCGCAATGCATGTTATCTAAGAAAAACAGTTTAAAGTTCAAACGTTCATGATAGTTTACACTATATGTATGTACCTACTTACATCTTACATCGGAATTAATTTATCCAGAATAACAAACGTTAGTTAGTTTTGTGACCGCAATCAGAACAAAGCTGAAATGGGGGTGAAATAAGATTTTACCACATTTAAATTTCTAGTCAAAAATATGACACACATAAATTAAATTAATTAGCTTAAGAGTTTTTGGGGCTTTGTACAAATATAATTAAAATTATAGGACGTTATAAACAAATTTAAGTTAAAATGTGTTTCAACTTTACCCGGAGACAGTGGTCCGTAATAATAGTGATTTCTATAGCTGATTTCTGCAATGCAATATGTGTTGCGCTACAAGCACCTTTTTACCCTCAAGAGGTAAGAATTTCAAACCAGAGTGCTTTTCATGATAGAAGTCCCACGGCAAACAGCAGAACTAAATTTGCATGCTGTAGTTGCCAAGTGTTGTTACTATATTTGGACGCTAGTGAGTTTTTTATTAATTTACCATTGTTAAGGAGTCGTGTACGATACCTAAAGTTTTTTTTCATCCCCCCATCTCGGAAAGAGTATTTTTGCTCTTCGATATCTGAGTGCAAAAGCCGTTTTTATCCACTAGAGGATAAAGTAAATTGAATTTAGAACATCGTGTGCACTGAGTTTATGAATTCAAAACACCATTAAACCTATTTACTTACCTACCTCCATGGTGCCGAATTAATCATAGAGTGCTTTTCATAAAATAAGTCCCACGGGAAACAGCGGAACTAAATTTCCATGCTGTAGTGGTCAGGTGTTGTTACTGTGTGTGTCTAGTGACATTTTTATTAATTTGCTATGGTTAAAAAGTCTTGTACGATGCCTAAAATTATTAAAAGTGCTGCTCTAGAAATGATACTGATAGTACGCGTGATTAATACGCGATGACAGCGCTGCGTCGGGGGACTTCTTTCATGAAAAGCACTCTACAATCTTTTTAATTTGTAAAAACTCAGACTCAGAACCTTCTTGGTGTACTTTTTTTTTATTTGCTTTGCGTGCGCCATTTTCTTATCACGTCATATTGTTAAAACCTTAGGTTAAAACCAAGAAACTTGAAAACAATTAAGTGATAAACCTAAAATGAGTGCGATTTTAGCGACGCGGAAGTTTATTTGACGCCAACAGAATTGACTGAAACTGTTAATAATGCGCAAATGTTTTTTTTTTTTTTTTAATTTAGTAATTTCCCCGCATATGTGGGATGAAAAGATTTTTCACCTCGTGCTCTTTTGATTCCCTCGCTAACGCTCAGGATTCTAATTTTTGGATCACTTGCTACGCTCGTGATTCAATTTTAGAAACCTTCGCTTGCTCGGTCATCAAAATTGAGCACGCGGTTAAAAAGCAACTTTGCACTTTTTGTATAGCAAATAACTATTTCGCTTCCATGTTATTAGTATGGTTCACCTTAGAACTAAAATGAAATTTTTCATTTACACGACCAGGATATATCTACGACTGGTATCGTTGGATTCCTTGTGGTGTCAGGAACACGAAACTGTCGGTCGTAACGTAAGTGCCGTAAGGCGCCTGGGCCGGGTGCCATCTTTGGTGGGGGGTAGCTCCCCCTCCGCCACTTTGGTACTCTACGACCGACAGTTTCGTGTTCCTGACACCACAAGGAATCCAACGACACCAGTCGCAGGTATATCCCGGAAGTGCAAATGAAAATCGATTTCTAGAGCACAATTGCTCAAATCTGCACTATATAGCGAAATGTTCAGAATAGTTGAGTTTGTGGTGAAACGTAGAAAAACTGGTAGGCAGCAGCGTCACCAGTGTGAGAAGCTACGCCTCTGCCAAGTCACCAACCTACATGCCCAGTGGGGCGACTATGGGCGAAAACACATAGGGTAAATCATAACAGTACACCGCGAAAGCCTACATACAACCTACAATTTAAAGAGATTTCACGTTTTCAGCTAAAACTCGACAATAGGCATGATGACTAACATTTTTTTATTACCTCATAAAAAAGCTGATCATAAATAGAGCACATCAACAAAAACAAAATAGTTCAAAAATAAATAATTATAATGTAAATAATTATAATATATGCTAGACAGAGAGCGCACTATACTGAGCCGTGACGTCACGGCTCAGGAGCGCCATACAAATGCTATACTAACACACGCTTTGCGAGAAAGGGATAGAACATCCCCTCTCTATCCCCACCTTAAACTTTAAATAGTCATATCTCAGAGATTTCTTAATTCAAATTATTTTTTCAGTATGTGTAATGTATTTACTTATATTCATCGCTAAGCCGGTTATTTGTAATAAATTAAACATTGGGACACATGCCTATTCATAGAGCGTAAATTTTCAAACAATGTGCAAATTAGAATCACTAGAATCACATGTCAATAAACTCATTAGCGATAACAGTACCAATTAAATTACAGTTTTATTCTGTCTCGTGATATCGCAGATTTGCTTAAGAAACATGCTTGATCCATGCATGATTGATATTCCGATTTTAATGTAGGTAAGAGTATTAAAAGTTATTACTTACCTACTTGTTTATATTTGGTATAATATTCGACGATTATCACTAAGCGTCTGGAGGCATTTTCGATAACCTCTTTCGTATCGGAGAATTGAACGTTTGAACAATCTGGCGCTTGGCAAATCTTCATAACATTTGCGAACTATAAATAAATAAAAATTACAAAATAAACCGGCCAAGTGCAAGTAGGGCGCTCGCACTGAGTGTTCCGTACCAATACAAAAAGTATCCATCCCATCCAAGTAACGACCGCGCCGGATGTTGCGAACAGAAGTTCAAAAGATATACCCGTTAAAAGGTAGGACGGACGGACAGATAGACAGACAGACGGACGGACGGATTCTAAATCCTATTTTTAATACTGGGTTACGCGGAAGTGATGTACTAAGCCGAAAGGGGTTCATTAGTACCCATCATTATGTACGACTAAAGGAGCAACTCAGTAATCGCGAAAAAAATATTTGCTGTTCCATAGGAAACGGTAATAGACACTCGACAAAATGTATGGAACAGCTGATATTTTTTTCGCGATTTCAGGTTTGGTCCGATATTAAAGGTTGTTCATAATTATGAGTATGACCAAAGATAATTATATACTAGGTATGACGAAACCCTTTCGGCTTAATACATTCGTACATTAGTACATTCCGCGTAACCCTGTATATCTAATAAAAGTTGTTATTATTATTTCCCAAAGCAAATTAACGCATCAAATTTCACTTCATTATAACAAAACTACATACAAAATAATTAATTTAACTATTTAATTGTACCGATTTGTATTATTTATTCAGTGGCAAATGAACGGTCGAGATGCATCTTATCAGAAGCTCATTCTAGAATGAGGCCGTAAAGTTATAGGTATGTTTGTAAAGTTCATGACCTATCATTAAATTATTATGTAAAATTGGTAATTTCGAAGTTGTGATAAAGTAATGCATGTTATATCAGGCTCATAGATAATGCCATCTCCATGCAAGTACGGGAACGTATTTTATTGTAGACGAAGAATGTTTGAATGTGTGTACTTCTGTACATACGTGTATCCGCATATCTCAGGAGACCGCGTTCAATCTTCGTCCATAATAAAATGATTTTGGTCGAAGTGTTCAATGGAGAAAATTGACCAGTGTATCGACGACCCTTGGTGGAAGTGTCCGCAACCGCGCAATGACAATGTACAGCGCCGGCGCTGGGGTAGTGCGGGAGAAGGGTCGGTAGAGGCGCCAGATAGCAAGGGACGACAAAACGGTTAGGGCTGGTTTATCAGCGGATCAAAGGTTTATCAGCGGATAGTGAAAACAATCAGCTGCCAAACCTAACGAATCCTATTTACTTGTCTAAAATATGACCGTGTCTGCCATTTATCTGACTATTTATATAGCCCGTTGCAGACCATACGAAGTAGCTTGCAACTACAAGTAGCAAGTACTCGCGCCGGCGTTCAATCGTAACTAGCCACTCGCGCTTGTGCGACGCGCGCAACTCGCGTGCAAGTACGTACTCGTACGCGAGTGCTCGAACGAGACGAACAATGCGCAGTGGGCTGCGCGTGAGTAGGGCGAGGAAACGAAGCTTCACTTGCGCAAGGACCAGCGCAAGTGCTACTAAGATCTTGCACTGCCACTTGCACTAAGTATAAAGTGTTGGAGCTCGTTGCAGACGATGCGTACTAGGTACTTGCTTCTTGTTCTTCCTATATAGCTACTTTGCATTTTCTGCAATGGGCATACCTACCACCGGACTACTGAGACGAAAAAGTATCATCAGTTAAGACGTTTTGAACACTTTGCAGTGTCTGTGGTCACAGATAGAGTACCTATAATTCTCATCCCGATCGTTTCAGGCGGAGAAGAAAGGCTGTTCAGCCACGGAGTATGGGCTGGTCTTCGGAGTGTTCGAGCTTGTGGTTTTCCTCATCAGTCCAGTGTACGGGGCCCACCTGAACAGGATCGGGCCCAAGCTGCTGTTTAATGGCGGCATCCTCACCACGGGAACGTGTGCCATTTTGTTTGGGTAAGCCATGACTTTACCTACATCGCTGAAATTTGGCAGAATCGATAGATTTCTTAAAGGGTGTAGGGATCAGCTAAGAAAAGATTTTGCGAAAGGAACGAAAGGGGGGCAGAAGCGCGTTGAAAGTTTATATGAAAGATTACTACTTATACGAAGTTGCGAACAACCCAGGAGTATCTTAGAGTAATGTTTTTACTTAATACTTAATTCATTCGGAGTTTACTCACTCGAAATGTATGTATTTTTAATTAATATAGTATATGCACCTCTTGTTAAGAGAACAAGACAAAACTTGGCTTTGAAAAGAAACTAAGATACCTATCATTTCTGTTATATGTATTTCGTAAGTTATATAATACCTACTTTATGGTTTTAACCGTGCCTTTTTATCCTAAATTATCTAATATTGAAAAAAAAACAGCGTGAGATTTTACCCATTAACGAGCCTTAAAGCAATGCAGCGAGTAGAGAAAACTCTTTTAGTATTTATTAGTTTGCCATTTTTGCGGTAGGGAAAATGAAGCAACCTCAAATTTTTGGATAAAATAGACCATGAATCGAAGGTTCCACGTCTTTCACAAAATGGCCCGGATTTAATTTCCGCCAAGGTCTAATCTTACGAAACCCACTTTCAAGCATGTCATTACGATTGTTTAATGTCTTGTTTTACAAAATGTCTAATTATACCTCCTTAATTTGACTGTGCATGTATGCATGGTTGAAAAATAAATTGGACTACGAAATCTGCTTTTAATCTCACCCGTCATTATGTATTAAATTTTTAACATATGAATTGTATTGATTGCGAAACAATACACTGTATTATTCCTCAGATTTCTCGACAAAGTAGAGGGACACATCCCGTTCATAACGCTCAGCTTCCTAATCCGCATCGTGGAGGCGATGGGCAACGCGGCCTTCCTCACTGCATCCTTCGCGATCATCGCTAAAGAGTTCCCTAACAATATCGCCACTATGTTTGTGAGTATCCTCCGATCACTTCCTTCCTCCTTTCGTGTTAGTGGCTATAGGTACGTGTTAGTTTTCGAGCTGCTCGTGGGCCTGCTGAGTTTTATTATGAGACTATCCGGGTAAGTATAATGTCTGTTTTACATTATGTTGGTTTTAGTTCGAAACAAGCTTTCTATCAGTTTTTAGTAATTTTTAAAGTGGTTTTTATTTTTATAAAGCAAAAATGTTGCAATAAGTTTGCAAAACACGCTATCTTATACATTAATTGGCAAAAATAATTTCATACACTTAAATATATTATTTTTATTCTCGAGTACCTACGAGGCTTGTTCTGTCTGTTGTCGTGCATGGCCTATAATGGGCCGGATAAGAATTGCATAATCTAATTAAACTATCGTGAAATAATAAACTTCGGAGTGCTTGGTTCCTAAAACACTCCATGAAAATATGGTAGGTACGCTTTGTCTACCTAAGCACTCAGTTGTAAATTCATCTAAATGCCGGTTTAGCTTATCACATAATTATAGAAGTACCTTGTTTCGCAGACGCAACGCTTCATCATCATCATCATCAGCCAGAAGACGTCCACTGCTGAACATAGGCATCCCCCTTTAACCTCCACACTGAACGACAGCCTGCCTTTTGCATCCACTGGATGCCCGCGACTCTGCAATTAATATCAAATTATTTATTAAAATCATTTCATATGACACATTAAAATGGTATATGATAAATATGTTAATTCTTAAAAATCCGCGTAAGAAAATTACATTCAGGCCAATTTAGCCTACGCGTCTTTTTAGATTATTTCACTAGTGATGTTCTATTATATTTTTTGCAGGCGTCACTTGAAACCTTCTTCGGTCTGGGCCTGATTGTAGGCCCGACACTTGGTGGCGCCCTCTATGGCTACGGAGGCTACTCACTGCCTTTCGCCGTGCTGGGGTCAGCGCTGTTTTGCGCTGCTGTCATGAGCTGCGTTGTTCTGCCAAAGAGCCACGACGATGAGGACGTCAGACCGATTGGACGTAAGTTTATATTTTAGGTAGTAGATCTGTGACTACGGGCATAATAACGATGTTATTGAACAAGTAATAGTACTTTAGACATGAAGTTCTTTTTTTAAAGGCGCGCGTACGAAGTAATGCACAAAGAAGGGACATTGTGCGTGCGGTATGATCAAATCATTGGGCATGATAGTTAGGTGTCTTTCCCGCTAGTTTTTATTTTTTATTTTGTTTGACCTCCAACTCGCCTGTTGGTGTAAGACGATGTGGTCGAACATGAAGCACGGAGACTTAGAAGATACCTACCTATTCACTCTGGCCTTGAAAATGCCCAGATTATATCTCTCAGGAAACAAGGAAGCTGGCAGGTTGTTCCAATCCTTGGCTGTACGGATTAGAAACGTGATGGTTCTGTCATTATGGTTCACATCACACCATTGAAGAGCGCCTCATTTTGTTAATGCTAATTTCAATATGTAATAATCGCAAAACCTAAGAAATCATAATATTGTACATGTTTCACAGCGAACATATTCACGCTACTCCGGATCCCTGGCGTGCTGCTCGCGGCAATCAGCATCATCTCCACCAGTATGAGTATTGGTTTCCTGCAGGCGACGCTAGAACCGCACTTCCGACAGGTACGAATCTCTCTTTTTTCATCGACTTCGGGAGGGGAGGTGCTCAATTCGGTCCATTAAAAAAAAAGTATGTACACTTAGGTATTTTATTATTGAACCATTTGTGAACAGTTTTTTTTTTTATGTCAAAGATGCTCTCCAGCTGTTCCCGCGACAATTTCATTGGCTTTGACTTTGTGGACTTTTATCAGCTGGAACAAAGTTTTGGTATTATTGAATATAATACCAAAAACTTTGTTCCAGCGCCTGCTGATTTGGCAATATCGATAATTTTGATCGAGTGCTTATTGATTTGGCTATATCGATAATTTTGATCGAGTGCTTATTGATTTGGCAATGTCTATAATTTTGTTCCAGTGCTTACTAGTTTTGAAGTCGATTGTTCATATCTATTATTATTTATTAATTATTAGGTTTTAATAATATTATCAAGGGGTCCTATTTATGTTTGAATAAAATATTCCATCTTCAAGTATTTTAGGAGATGAATCCCGTTTGTTTACGTTAAGTCGGTTATTAGTTAATTGTAAAAAATATATTAATTATAAGTATATTGTAGAGTTCAATATAATTTGTAGTAGGTACTTCATCATTCGTGTGGTTTAAATTGCTATGACTAGATGGTAGGCGTTACTAGAAGTACTTACATTGGTAAAAAAATATATTTTATTTCATTTATTTTGTTTTAAAATAGGCTTATTTATGACCGCTTACTAGCGATACGGTATTCGCTGTACGATGGATCACGCTTGCCTGGAAGAAATTGATTCCTCGCGATTTGAAGACACCCACATTGTATCCATCGATATATTTCTTAGAGCAAAGTTTTTTTTCATTATTAATAGGCTTGCGCTTGGCTGCCAACTTGCCTGGTGTTAAGCGATGATGCGGTCTACGATGGAGCACGCTTGCCTAAAAGAAACCAATTCACTATCGACTTGAAGACACCCAGATTGTAACTATCGGGGAACACCCATTAACGCAGCGAATTCCACAGACTAGCAGTTCGTAGTTATCCCGAATTGAGACTGTTTTCCAAAAATAAATGACTGCTATATAATAGCTAATGACCTAGTTAGACTAGAAGAATAATTTCTCTTATTTTGCTTTAATTGCAAATTAATTTTATTTTTTATTATATTTCCGTAAGTACATACTTTATAAAAAAAACCTGTCTAAACACATTTTTTATTTATTTTTTCTTCCTGTTATAACTGTAAAGGTTTTATTTATCTATCTTCTCCTTTTAGTTCCAATTCTCCCCAATGGTGTTGGGGCTGATGTTCGTGATTAACGGCGGTCTCTACGCGGTGTCAGCGCCCGTGTGGGGATGGGTGTGCGACCGCCCCGGGATGAAGCCTAAGTACGTCACTGTCATCGGCTGCATGTTCATCGCCGGAGCCTTCCTGCTCATCGGACCTGCGCCTTTCTTTGATATGCCAACGTGAGTATAAACATCACTTGAACAACCTTTTTATACGAGTTCTTAGCTTCATCCTAGTTTTATGTATGTTGGTTATTTGACCATGAATTACTTAGTCCATCACTGCAGCAGCAGGTAACAAAAGTATTTATGGACGAACTTAAAAATGTGGAGCAGCATATCTGAGTCCATAAATGCTCACATCACATCACACACACACGTCATTAGCCAGTAAACATCCACTGCTGACCAAAGGCTTCCTTCTTAGAGTGGGGTGTTGCCATAATCCCCACGCTTGGCAGGCGGCTTGGGGATCCCATCGGAGGTTGGGCAGCAGCATCCTGTTACGCACTACATGGTGAACGTACTGAATCCATAAATGCTCAGTAGTCGCCAATTTGTGTATAGTACTTTCCTGAAACATTGCGATGAAAATCAAAATCAAAAATCAAAATATATTTATTGCAGTTTGTTGGTAAACCTAGATGTAATACAGACATAATCTGTATCTGTATCTGTATTTTTGATGATCATAAATATGCATAAATATTATGACCCCATACCCAAAAACCCACCAAATGTCATTAAAAGTTCTCTGGCAACCAAAAAACAACTAGCACACATTCAGGTGGAAAATCCCATTTCCTAACAAGCAACCAAACACTGCAAAAAATAAAACATTATCTAAGGTATATAGCTTGTACTATAAGCAAATTAAAAGTTTTTGTTTATAACAATTAAATGATGTCTGTAATTTCTAGAATAACCCCTGTGCAATTCGCCACCCTTCCGTGGAAAGACCCTTGAAAAAAATTCAAGGCCTGTGGGAAAGACTGAATGCAACCTCTTTGCACATTTAAATATTTTACGCACGTACCTTAGGTAGGTAGAGGTAATATACCTATACACAACATTTTAGAAGAGACCAAAATTGGTTGCCAAATACCTACTTTAAGGTCGAGGCTCGTCGAATATGTCTCCACATTATGAAAACATGAATAACATTAATAAAATATTTTTTTCAGGGTCCTGTGGGTATCTATAGTGGGCTTGTTACTCCATGGACTGGGCTTAGGAAGCCAGCTCGTAGCTTCCTTTTCGGACGCTCTTGGCACTGCTATGTAAGTATATGTATATGTAAGTATAGATATTACCGCATAATTAGTTACAGTCACCGATAGGTTTAATTGTCCCATCCTGCACAATCACATCACAGGTTACTGTTGAAATAATTAATCAACATAATGTCATTCCTATTGTGTTAGTTTATTTCGATGTTGACGTTCTATGTGCCAATAATTTTATAATTGTTTTTTTTTACACTTTTCAATTTATGGACCTTGTGTCTGATAATAAATTATATTGAAGGAGACAAATTAGATAAATATTTTAATGATAATTACGTAGATAAATCAGTTTAAATTTTCTTATTTTGTAATACAGTTTCTAAGAGAGTTAACTATTGCTCATTTTCCCTTCATTTTCTTCTTATTTTACTAACCGATTAAAGCAAGTGTGTTTTTTTCTGATTCTATAGTAATTATAAGTCTAAAGTTATGTTTTGGTTTTCTTTTCCAGTTCTAGCGGGCTCCCGAACTCCATCGAAACATACGGCCTGGTATCCGGGATGTGGACCTCTACGTTCGCGCTCGGTGCCTTCATCGGGCCGACCGTGTCTGGTCTGCTATTCGATTCCATCGGATTCAGGAACTCAACGCTGTTTATATTCTTACTGCACATCATTGTGGTGAGTTTACGTAGAGTTATTTTAGAAACATGTTGTAATATGACTCACTCATGTTGTAATATGAAGCCCAAAAAAAGTCATGAAGCAAAAGCAACGAATATGAAAATCCATCCAGGTTTACAGATTTGTGTGTTTCAAGCCATGACGCAGGCCTTATTGAGTTTCATGCGGCTTTCAAACTCTGACAATATGCCAACTTGTGGTGTGAACCCTCAGACAATGCCACACTCGGTGGACTGTGCAGCGTGTCCTACAACTTGCACACTAGACGACCTGAATGAAGCCACGGAGAGTGCCATTGGGATGGCAAAATTTTGGTCTAAAAATTTAATTTGAAAACAAAATAATAATCTACGAAACATCGACTCGAAAGAAGAAAAAGGCTCACCAAGGGGCTTACTCACTTATTTTAGTCTCTCTGCTAAGATAAATCTTATAGGCAACTTTCAATATTAGAATTGGTTAAGGTACTCTACAGAATTAACTGACATGACGATCGATAAGGTTCATCGGAAGCCCGTCTGCTTTATGAGCAGAAGGTCCCAGGTTGGGCAAATGTTCGAATGATGCATTTCAATATTTGCTCTGGATCTGGACAACACACAGACTCTGTGTATATTAGTTGTCCTATTCTATATATAGGGGTGTGTACCCAAGTTGGGGTGTGTATACCATCCCCGATACAGGCAATTCTAGTGGAAGAGTTTAAAGTGTAGTAAAGTTTAAACAATAAAAGTCTATTCTATTCTATGTGGGTTTGATGTCAATTTCTACGCTTCTATGCTTACCTGTTCAATAATATGAATGTATCCAATAATATTTATTTATTTATTTATTGATAGAGATACGCCAACAGTGAACATATTACACATTCTTAAAAAATACAAAAAATTTATACATACATAGATCTGATATGAACACCTTTTACAGGCGTATACAACATTCGCCAAAAAAGTGGTTAGACACTAAAACTATATAAGTGAATAACATAATTATATGATATTCTTAATATTATTTGTCTCTAGTTAGAGACTTTACTATTTTCTTTACTATAATACTTATGTGTTGTAAGATATTCATCAAATTCAATTTGTTTATTGGGCCTAGTTTTAAAAATAAATACCAAAATTAGTTTATGTCGATCATGTGTACAGATCTCAGCGATAAAACAGGGTCTGGTATCTGTCTACGGGGTACCCAAGACACAGGCACTACCTAGTTTAGGGCCCGTTGATTTCTCTTTCAGGCGATTGATTTTTGTAAATTTGCATCTAATGTTTCATCATCATCATTTCAGCTGTAGGACGTCCACTGCTGGACATAGGCCTACCCCATCGATCTCAAAAAGGGCCGGTTGGAAGCGCCGCTTCCCTGCGGTCTCTTTTATGTCATCTGTCCATCTTGTTCATCTAAGGTGTATTTGGCAATAAATTATTATTTCACTTTATTTCTCAACATTCTCGGGTCAAGCCCGGACATTTGATAGGCATTGGTGGGGCCGAAGCCAACACCAATAAGCCCTGTTGGATATAAAAATACAATAAAGGTATAAATTATTCTTACTTATGTTACAATATATCGTATTCCAGGGTGTCCTAGTTCTGATATACTTGTGGACGCTGGACGGTGGCTACAAGATGGACGTATCAGTATCAGCTGGAGATTTGCTTCAGATGGATGGTACCTTGGACGAGAGTGTTCTTATTGGAGACAAGTTCCCTCCGCCAAAGCCTAAGAGGTATGGACATTTGAGCAATATTAAAACACTTTTTGAGCGATGGTGGTGGACAGATAGGAATGTTCGCTTTACAATCTGATGACACCCGGTTCGATCCTCGGCCCTGCACTAATGACTTATTTAGTACTTAAATAAATTATGTGCAGTTTCGATGCCATCACTCAAAAACGGTGAAGGAAAACATCGTGAGGAAACTAGTATGTCCAAGAAACTCAAAAGTTCAAAGACATGACATTCACCAACATGCACTGGGCCAGAATGGTGGATTAGGTCATATCCACCCTCTCTGAGAGAAGGGCAGTGACCCAACAGTGGGAACATGGTAGGCAGATAATGATATTGACAAACAACTTTTATTATTTCATTGTGATAGGTTCAGTGTTTCTACAGCTAATCTGATGTTAAGTGGCAGTGTGGTTTTGAAGGAACATGCCTAGTGTAGAATGGAAAATGGCTCTCAAATTAGGCTTTCAGAACAGAAAGCACCGTGGAGATCTAAAAACGTCTAGCTTGGAATTTAAACTGACTCACAGTTGTGACGCTGTCGGAACACACCTTTAGGCACTTTTACCGCCGTTAGGAACCTATAGTAACGATACAGTACAAGTTCTTACAAAGGCGCATTTTAAACCCACACACATCCTGTGACATGGACCTCGCTACACTACCGCTAAGCTATCATCGCTTTAAGATTCCTTATTGTAGTTACCTTCTTCTATCAATGTATTTCATCTCCCTACTCCAATCATCCCGTCTTATCACTATATTTTCCTGCTGTTGCTCATACTTCGATGTTCTATCCAGCCAACGTTACGGCATCAGCGTGGAGCAGTCCCGTCCTCCAGCCATGAACAGCCTGATCGCGTGCTCAAGCTTCAAGAACCGCCGAAGTCCATGGAGCCAGCGCACGCCTAAATACCGGCCCAGCTACGGCAGCCTCGATCATCGGTTCAAAGGCGGCCATTGACTCGCTTAATATTAGAACCTTCTTATTGTAATAAAGTCTTATTTTATTGATATTCAGTTGTATGATTCTAGTCAAAGTCAGCTGGACGCTGGATGCAGACAGCTTCCAACCGGCCCTTTTGGAGATCGATGGGGGAGGCCTATGTCCAGCAGTGGACGTCCTACAGCTGAAATGATGATGATGAGGATGAGTCAAAGTCTTCCCACAAAAAGTTTTTTTCTAGTTGCTTTCGGGAAGTTCGCCGTTAATACGTTTTCTTAGACGTATCTCTAGTGTATTTTCGCTTCAACGTCGTATCAAGTACAATAAGGAATAAGAGATTAATTATTTATCGTTCACATTAACTTTGTCAATGATTTGTTGAACAACTAAAAAATCAGAAAGAATAAAAAAACTTTCTTACCGAAACTAATTTGTAATTAATCTGTATTGCTAATATTATTAATCTGAAACATACAATTGGTTAAAAGTGGAACATACTTCGGAGATTTTATCGCATGGAAGTTTGGAAGATAAATATATCTTCTTGCCATTGCTATCGCGATTGCGAATGGCGTGTATTTTATGTTTCAATCACTTTGCAGTGTCTGTAGTAGGAAGATTAGTCTTCCTACTAATATTCATTCAGATAATGATGATTTTTCTTCATTTAGATGGAGGATGGACTTTCTTTCTGCGTGTACCCCGATCGAAGCTGGACCCTCCTTACTAATTATGAATCTTCCTTACCTACGCTTAAAGCATTCTTAAAAGAAGTAATTGTACTATTTAGGCGTTACAAGTCAACTCGTCAATGATTTGTTTTGTTGTCAATGTGCGAGAAGCCAGTTTACGGTCGTTAGCATCTTCCTTAGTGAGTTTGTAATCTCTCATGTCATCTCGCAGAACGTCAAGTTCCTTTTTGGTCGGCGACGATGTCTCGCTCCAGAGAGCACCGCTCCAGGGTCTATGATATCAGCACAGGTCTGTGAGCTGATTGCATACCTCAATCTCTTCTCACAACAACGAGAACTGAAAAATTAAAATAACGCCTGAATTATAAAGTACTGCGTCAGTGCTTAGAGTGTGTGTTTTAATACAGAGTAATAATCTTGACAGGCATTAATATAAAAGGGGAGTAGCGATGGCAGTTACTCCATCTATCGTCTTTGTTGAGCGAGATCAACATTTTGAAGAGAGGAAAGACAAAACACGGATAACTATTCTAAGACTACCTATACGCGTTTATTAATAAGGGTTATCTAACAAGAAGGTTACGAAAATGTACTTATTTCTAAAACTGCCCCTCACACTCAATAACCTCAGTTATTTCATCATCATCATCATCAGCCAGAATACGTCCACTGCTTAACATAGGCCTCCCCCTTTAACCTCCACACTGAACGATAGTCTGCCTTTTGCATCCACTGGATGCCAGCGACTCTCACAATGTCGTCGGACCATCTAGTGCGAGGCTTACCTACGCTGTGTCTTCCGGTTCGTGGTCTTCACTCAAGAACCTTTCTACCCCATCTGGGAATCCCCAGTTATTAAAAACTAGCTAAATCCGGAGTTACCCGCGATTTTCCAATAAATTTTTCCACATTTTCTGGAGGTAAAATTATTCTATGTTCGCCCTTATGATATACACTATCATTCTGCCAGATTTCGTTAAGATCGGTTTAGCCGTTTAGTCGTGAAAAGCGAACAAACATCCAGACAGACAGACCAAGTTACTTTCAAAATTCAAATTCAAAATATTTTATTTAGGACAACTATAAATCAACTGGGTTAGTACAGACAATTCTTAAAACTATTGTACTTATTTTCGCTTTTTTAACATTAGTATTAATAACTATGTCAATGACAAATTACAGTTGCGAAAACAAATTCAAATAAATCTATTATTAATCTTAATCCAACTATTGTCTTCTCTCATGCCAAATACCTACTACCTAGCTTCAGACTACTCAATAGTTCTGCTAGACAGTACCATTTAACGTTAAATTTCAACAAAAGTAGACATAAAATTCCTCAGCATGCACAATTGCATATTAACGATTTCACGCATTTCTGCACCCACTACGCTTGCGCAACCCGCTGCGTTTTCACTGCCGCTGTGATGCAAGTTTTTGCGATCAGACTTCATTCCAAAACTATCTTCAGCTGGTTTTCCTTAAGCAGTCGAAGAAAGTGAAACCCGCTTTTAATTAGCACTTTATACTACTGTGTAAGAAATAAAAAGGAATTTAGCTAAGTAACTACGTATAATATGAAGTAATATGTACTTACTTAAAAAGGAATTTAGGGATGATGATGAACAAAATAGCGTCATAACGAATAACGAAAAAACGAATAAACAAATCAACAAATAAACTTTTGCTTTTATATTATTAGTATCTTGTTGTACCAGGGGCCTTACGGACAACAGGTATTGCGGCACCAAACTAACGTTAGATCCGCTCAGTTGGAAAATCACGCGACCGCAAACCGTATCTGGGCGCGATAAGGTTCACGTTCGCGTGATTTTCCAACTGAGCGGATTAGGTGCCGCAATTAGCTGTTGTCCGTAAGGCCCCTGCAAGGATTTCCAATAGCTGGATCGTAGGTTTATGTTAGTTTTTTTTTATTGAGTTTTTTTTTTTTTTTTTGTTTGCCTAACGTTAAACTTCCACCTCGCCTGTAGTTGTGTTGTTATTATCGATACTCGCCTAGAAGTAACCATTGTTAGGCCGTGGTCGTAACTATGCAGTATCAAGAAACCGATTCACTCGCGGCTCATAGAAAAAAAATCAAGCTGCAGTTTTAAGCTTACTACTATAGATTAACAGGGTCTAAGTGCAATAACATCAACGCCAAGCCAAAAAAAAGAATTATTATTGGTAGCCAAACACCAGATAAACAAAAGTTATATGATTATTTACGGGATATTTACCGTGGTAATGTTGTGGAATGAGCTCCCGATATTTCGGCGCAGTTACATGCATCGTGAGCATGTCTTACCGTGAACATGGTGCATGTAACTGAGCCGAAATATCGGGAGCTCATTCCACAACATTACCATGGCAAATATCCCGTAAATAATCATATAAGTTTAGTGAACAACCGTGATAGTTTAAAACAACAAATAAACACTTGTTGACACACACAACTGTCCACGACAAACTTACCTATTCGTTATCTAATGATTTGCAATCCATCGAAGTGTTTTTACTATTTGTTGCTGAGACCTAGTTTAAACTGGTCGAACTCAGATGAAGCAGTTATTTTATCGATTCTATGGTACCTAGGTCAGTAGACACTTGTATCTATTCTTTGACTAGATTTATAAGTGAATTTTCGAAAGCAAGGACATTGTACTCGTAAACTGGACCACTGAAGCAATTTCTACTAAACAGTAAACACAACTAATCAATTAGAACTCAACTCTTTAGACACTTTTATAATATTGCGGCCTAGAGACATTTACGTTCACGTTGTAATGCAAATTGAACCTTTTTGCATTATTAAATCAAATTTAACATTTCATCCCGTTTCTAGTATATAAGTTACTAATAGATTCGATTTATAATTTTGATTCCTTTATTTTAAATTCGAGATTAATTAACCGTTTGAAAATAAAATAAAATTGTATAACAATCTGCCATGATAAGTGACGCCAATCAGAGCCTGTGACGTCACGATTATGAAAACAAACACCATTTACTGTAGTGTTTAATACAGTGACATCAGAAGCAGACGCCATTGCCTGCAACAACATTTTTTAATTTTATTCTCTTATTACATTTCAAATTTAAATTTTAAATCTTAAAAAAGTTTATGAAAATTAGTTATTATGTCTAGGTATCATACATCACATCACACAAATCATAGCCAGTAAACGTCCACTGCTGAACAAAGGTCTCCCTCTTAAAGAGGGCTGTTGCCATAATCCCCACGCTTGGCAAGCGGCTTGGGATCGCAGTACGTTCACCGTGTACTAATAGGACGCTGCTGCCCGTCCTCAGGTGGTTCTGGTCGCAGTTTTAGGACATACCCGGGTCCTATCATACATGTATTCCTGTTAATTAATAATTGTTTTTATATCGCTGATTGGATCACGCACGCTGAAAAGGTGTGTGAGTGATCATGTCATTGATGAAGCTAAACTCACGTTGCTTAGATTGAAAACTATCTCTCAAATAAAGCTGTAAAACACATCATTAAGTGCTTTTAATAGTAATTTAGTTCACCCACAATCACACATACGTTGTGAATTCGTGTTAATTACCTCATTGTCAAAAATTGAAAGTAATTTAAAAATACACCAGCATGCCTAACATGCGCACCGCGACAAAATCTTGTCGTCACTTTGTATAGAGTGAGAACGCGACAAGGCGCCTACGGTTTCGTATACGACTGTCTAGCTTTGGCACGATAAAAAGAGACAGGAAATCTAATTCCGTAAGGCTAACCAGTTGTCATTGTAATGATTCATAACATTCACTATTAATTCTACATTATAGGTTAACTAATTTTAATGTCAATTATCTAAATGTAATGTATGATGCGTTTTCAATGTTATTTGCAAAATGAACAAAGACAAAGGTCCCGGCTTGTCCAGGTAGCTAATTTTGCGGTCTCTTATGTAAATTTTATTATGGTTAATTACCTATATCAAATTAAAATGAAGCAACTGTTAGTGATGCTATCTTTCTGACGAGAATTTTGTCTTTATTTCTCACGTTATCCAAATACATTAAAAAAAAACCTTACAAAAAAAGTACTGGTTTTGCGTTATCTGTAAAAAGTTTTTTTTTTACTACCACGTTTACCTTCATATACATGGGTTTAGTTCGCCAGTTCAGTTGTGCTTGTCTTTTCATTTTTTTATTATCTATATCTACGGACCCTTATTCTTGTCTCACATGAGATTCCTTGCCATAAGCGCATGACGTCAACAACTTAAAAATTTAGTTGAAAAATTTACTATGGTCCCGGGATTATATTATAATCTCTGTGACCACACAAATTTGTAACGCGCCCGTTGCAGATGACGCGCAGTTAACTGGCGCGAGTAATACTTGCGCAAGTACTGCGCATCGTTTGCAACGGGCTTTAAGGGGACTGTTCCCGTCTACAGCTCTCTCGCTCGCACATTTTCACATTATTGAAGATATAAAATCAATGAGTGTGAATTTCCAAAAAGTAACAAAATCATGTCTTGGTGTCTATCGTAACATTACAAACAAGTTCAATCGAGTTCAAAATGTGAAAGAGAGAAGAATACAAAACACGGCGTAACTATTCCAAGACTACTCCACGTTTATTAATAAGGGGGTAATAGTATAACTGCGGTGTGGTAGTGTGTGCAAATAACTGTGACTCAATTCGGTATGCTATTCTTTTTATTTTTAGTAGCCGAGACGGGCTTCTCATGGAATCATTAGGAAGCCGAGAATCATGCAAATTCAAAGTCACAAGGGCAAGTGGGCAGTCATTTGTACTCACCTGACTCAAACCCCACTTTCCTTTGTCAGGGGTCGATAACAGTGACATACGTATTCATAAGAATTATGCTATGATTGACATTTATAGTTACCTACTCACCAAAATTACATTTTATAATAGTTCAAATTCAATGTTTGTAAATCAATGCAAATGTATATTTATTCCAAAAGACTTGAATAAAATACATATTGATACTTATATTAACTTAACGCTGGGTACCTATTTAATATTATGAAAGAAGTGATACGAATGAAAGGTGTTTAAATGGTCATCATACTAATATTATAAATGCGAAAGTGTGTTTGTTTGTTGGTTTGTTTGTTCCTCTTTCACGCTGCAACGGAACAGCGGGTCGACCTGATTTTTTGCATGGGTAGGTTATAGTTCAAGAGCCAGAGAGTGACATAGTTTACATATAGTTGGCATTTAATGTGACTGTAATTCTTAAATTGTGAACATATAGTATGAGTTAATTTACTTGAAATAAATATATTGATAATAATAATAATAGGCTAATTTTCATCATCATCATCATCACCGTCACCATTTTTCATCACTACGCGGGTGAAACCGCGGGGAGCAGCTAGTAAATTAATAAAACGGTACCTATTTAGCCAAAAGCGTTCGCACTTACAAGGTACAATTAATAAAATCATTAAACACAAAGATAATATAAATTTTCATTGCTACAAATATAATAAATTACAGATTAAATTAAATATCAATTATATTTGTAGATTCACTCCAATAAATATCTAGGTATTCTTGTTTCGTACTAATTGTATTGCCAATGTGAATACTGAATGCGATGAAGATTTATTTAGAACCGTACTTACAGTTATTGCGTTAAACACTTTAGAAGTAGGTATAGTGTTTTTTGGGGTTCCGTACCCAAAGGGTAATAACGGGTCACTATTACTAAGCCTACGATGGCTGTCTGGCTGTCCGGGTGTCCTACCTATTGAAGGCTGTATCTTTCGAACCGTAATAGATAGCCAATTGAAATTTTCACAGAATATGTAATGTTACGGCGGATTAACTAACAAATAATAAAAAGGTCAAGAAGTAAAACTGAAAGAGGTAACCCTATACAACAAACGTTTTTTTTAACGTAGGTACGTTTGTATTTGCTCTAATGTAAAAACAGTAAAACGTACAAGCGTCAAACTTAGCATGATTTTAGTACACACTATAAAGTAAAACAAAAAATAAATAAATAATGGCCAAGTGCGAGTCGTTGACAAATGCACCAGTTCTCGTACGATCACCGCAGTTAAACAACGTCTGGCGCGGTCGGTACTTGGATAGGTGACCGCTTGGGCGTATAGTTGTCTTTTTGCACTGCTTGTACTTTGTACTTTAGTAAGTAGTTAATAATTTATGTGGTGGTACGGAATTCTCGGTTCGCGAGCCCGACTCGCACTTGGACAATTTTTTTAATGGACTTGCGTTTGGCCCCCAACTTGACTGATGTTAAGCGATGATACGGTCTACGATGGAGCACGCTTGCCTAGAAGAAAACAACAACGATCACTATAACAATGGATCGGGATAACAATACTATACTATACTAAATATTTGATGTTGTTTGTGGATAGTCATCAGAACTTCATTAATATTAATGTGGCCATCCAAATCCGAATCATAAAGTTTACTGGACCGGTTTAACGAACTAAAGAGGTTCGGATCACCTTGACACCGTCCAAATGTCAATTCGAAAATAGGACTGATTATGACAAACTTGTTTTGCCTTGGCAAAAACTGTACAGTTTCATCAAAATCATGTCGTTCGGTCTTTTGTATTACATAAACAGAATGTGCGTTGCATAGAATACTTTAAGACTTAGCCTACTTAACATTAGGTACAAGCATAATTTTAAAGTCAAGGTCTTTAATAGTAACTCGCCACATGGATGTAAATACGATATTGTTTACCAATACAATATGGTTTTACAAACCTAGAGGACCTTTTGGATATATCCAAAACGAAATGTTTATTACCTCTGCATACCTGCAAGTTTTTTACAAAACGTCAGTTGGCGTGGGTAGAGTGACGTCATTTGATTTCAAGGACTCGATTCGTCAATTGGAAAAAACATTGCTGTTGATTGATCAGAATCAATAACTATGAAAATGGTAAAATCAAATTCATATCACAATATTAGCATCTCGTTGGAAAATTAGCACCATGTCAGAATGTATTTGTTTGATATGGCGTACATGTAAAAGGCTGAAACTAATTGTGTACAGCAACAAATATAAATTAATTTAAGAAACGCGTACCAATTCCGAAATAATAACTAATCGCTAGTAAAGAAGACATATTAGTACAAGTACCACCACAATCAAAGATATGGTACACTTTATCTCAAAAAAAATTGTGCTTGTATTAAAGTCATGTAAACATAAGCGACTCATAAGTATAACTTTAGCGTACTTTTAAACGTAAGAGTTAAAAGTCTTATTTATAATGGCATTGTTTCTGCTTTAGTCAACAACGTAGAAAAACAAAGAAAATTCAGACAGGGCTGGGCAGTGGACATCATGAAGGGTAACTACAAAGACTTTACATATTATCATCAGGTAACAAGATAGATATACTTAGTTTGAAATTTGTATATGAATTTCTAGTGTAATTCCGCTGCTACGTCGTTTTGAGTACAATAAAGATTTGGGACAAACTATTTTTCTCTATAGATATTTGTGATGCTAATTTAAACCTAACCTGACATAAATATTAATTACATAAAAAAAGTAAAATTAACCTAACCTGAAACAAATTGTAATTGAATCTGTAACAAAAAATTCGATTTAACAATTTGTACTAATTATATTAATTTTAAAATATTTGTTAATCTTGAAATTACTATAAACTTTATTTAATTGAAATGTAAATGAAAAATTTAACAACAAATTCTGAAATTAACATGAATTTAATGTAAATATTATTTAATTGATATGAACACAAAATTTTGAAACTATTATGAAATTACTATATTATTATTTAATTGAAATATAAATGAAACAAACTATTATATCGGTTTCCTCAGTGCACCTTGTCGACACGTGTTTCGCCTCTTCACGGGGCATCCTCAGGACGTATTGACTCTCCAAGCGCGACCTCGGCATCGCGAAATATTTTAAAATTAATATCATTAGTACAAATTGTTAAATCGAATTTTTTGTTACAGATTTAATTACAATTTGTTTCAGGTTAGGTTAATTTTACTTTTTTATGTAATTAATATTTATGTCAGGTTAGGTTTAAATTAGCATCACAAATATCTATAGAGAAAAATAGTTTGTCCCAAATCTTTATTGTACTCAAAACGACGTAGCAGCGGAATTACACTAGAAATTCATATACAAATAAAAAATGGACTTACCGCAAAATAACGCCTGATTCAATCAACTAGATATAGTTTGGTTTTTTCATGCAACTATGCGATGAGACAAGCAAATCACAATATGATAGTAAGCTTCACGCTTGCCCATAATAGTAGGAGTGCATACTAAAAAAAGTTATGAATAATAGATAAATAATAGAATATTAATTTTGATAAATAATGGGGTCTGAAAAAAGATGTTGACTTGTAAGAACAATTTCCTCATCTAAGGATTGAGTTTCCTTCAACTAATTGCAAAACTTTAATTAAAAAGTTGATGAACCAAAGCTAATGACCGCGAACTTCAAAACGTTGCACTACAGAACATGAGTCAATGCACAGTCATTGGGGCTTAAAAAGGCCTCAATCAGAGGTGGTTTTCGTGAGAACGGCATCACTTTGACCCGATGATTTTAGTGTACGTTTCCATTCCAGCACTACTCTACTTCTACTTTTTTCAGATATATTTGAAAACGTACATTCGTAAAATTTTTGAGCTATCTGGAGTTGATACATTAAACTAGAAAAGGAAGCTCATTTTAATTTCAATAATATTACAGGTCTCTACGTATAAGAATTGTCATTCGTGCCGTCAGCATGTTGGGTACGCTGCTAACTGGTAATTGGGCTTGAACATTTAAATTGTCTCTAGACCTTCAACGATCTATGAACAAACCAACTGTTTTTTTGTATAAACAGTGAAAAGCTATGTGAATCCCAGCAGCGCACTACTCGCCACAAGCACAGGCTCCCCGTAAAACTGTCACTCGCCAAGTCCACAAAGTTAACTCATGTCATAGGCAGAATGATCTACAACAGGCTTCCCGAGGATAATAGGCAGTTGAGGCGACGAACTTGGTCTATATTCAAAGCAAGGCTAGCGTGCTGGCTTGTCAGTCAAGCGTTCTACGACATTGATAAATAATTTATGGCTCTCCTAAATGTATTATTATTACTAGATTTTACTTACTATTAGGTAAGTACTTTTTATTGACATTTTATATTTTTTACATCTGACAAATACTGATCGTATGAATAAATGAGTATGTGTATAAGTAGTCTAGGTATTTAATATTACCTAGTAGCTTGTAATTTGTTCAGTTAAACAAGGTTAGAACAGAAACTAAGTACATGACATGACACAGTCATAATCGATTTGTTCGTAAAGTTTAATCCTCTACTGTCTCCGCTGCTTTAAATAATAGAGAAAAAATACTTTGTAAATGTTTGGATCATCGACGCGATCGATGAACAAAAAATGCTGTACTGTTTTACTTATTTCTACTGTAACCATAGCAAAGTATGTACTTTCATCGCTGTATAAATCCACACATTATATGAATTTATTTATTTATTCCTCTTTCACGCAGCTCCAGAGCAATGAACTGGCGGTATTTCTGCATTAAGTTGGAGGAACAGAAAATGTCATAGGACTTTTATCAATTTTTTTTTTTGATTCCTCTTCGAATGTCCTCGTGGGTAAAACCGTAAGGCGCAGCTAAAGTGGAATATAACGTCAGATGTACGATAATGAAAACGCCCAAATTCTTTCGAAGCTCCAAAGCGGGTAAAGCGATAATGCAACCTCTACGCATCTCTCACGAAACATTGCCTGAGGCAAGCACTACAAAAACACCTCATCATCTTGAAAATTATAAATTGAATAAATATTACTTACAAATTGCAGATAATAAGTACCTACCTACTTGTCCGACATTTTGCGGTTTACAAGCTATAAGATCTTTAGAAATCGGTTATTACCTACTATAAAAGTATTGACAGAAAGGTTATTTCCCTATCCCTTAAATGATATGACACATTTATTGGGAAAACACAAGGTAAACATGTATAAATACTATATAATATCAATATTTAAAAGAAAATACATCGACCAATTACATTTTGACCTACCGAACAAATATTTACTGGTTACAGAAAATCCATTGAAGATTTTTTCCTATCATTATTTGTGGGACTAAAAAATTTAAACAAGAACAAAACAAAAGTTAGCCTTAGACTTGTAAAAACAGCAACAATATTTGGAGATCCAAGCATGACGTCAGCTTCACCAGACGGGCGATGACACCCTGAACCGGGTAACCCTGAACGAGTTCTACGAAGCCTCAACATACCTGCACAACCCCTAAATACCTGAACAGCTTGTAACCCTGTCACAATAAGTAATTTGATATTCCTTTTGATAAGTTCAAAGAAAATGAACAGTTTTATAATGTCACAGTTTTAGTTCTGTAGTTAACCCATGATCACCTTGAATCTAATATGACTCACGAGAGCTTTAAACTGAGATGCCTCAATGGGATTTCGCAATCAGCTGATTGATCAGACAATCTGATTCGTTACTTGGGAGGAGTCTGACATCAATTTGAATGACAAACTTGTACTGGACGTAGTATTTCCACACTAATCACATCACAGCCACACTACACACTAAAATTTTGAATGCGAAAGGTAACTCTGTCTGCTTGTCTATCTATCTGTCTGTTTGTTAGGTTTTCATAACACAGCGGCTAAAACTTATGTCGATAAATTTTGCCAAAGAATTAATGTGCATTATGACATAGAATATACTTTTATGATATACTTTTATACTCACGACACGACGAAACGGAGAAGGTGTTTTTGGGGTAAATGGTTGTATGTCTAATATAATTTTTCTCCAAAACGGCTGGACCGATTTAAATGTGTATTTTTATTATAATTTGAAAGCAAGATTTATTGACATGGTTCTTGGGTATGTTTAATTTTTAAAAATCTCAAGCGAATTAAAAATTATAATTATAACTCTTTTCCGATAGTGGGTTTAAAAAATCTCTATTACTCGGTAAATTAGAATAACATTTTAAAATATTGTGTTAAATCGGGTAAAAAGCGCACGGATATCTCACTTGCGCTTTTTAACTAAAATCCTCACTCATTGATTTTTTATCCCCGACAAAAACAGAAGAGTGTTGTATCTGTGTGTCTGTCTGTGACATCGTAGCTCTCAAATAGCTGAACTGATTATAATTTCGTTTTTTCAAAGTTCGAGAATGTTCTCAGCTATGATTCAAAGTTTGTTCAGCATATTTGAAGATAATTATATAAAAAAAGAATTTAATACTTAGACAGAACTTTAGTATCCAGGAAAAAAATACGGTTGATATCTCATAACTGATCCCTTTTGTTTGTGGTTTTTTTATATAATAAATTGTTTAATAAGAATTACAAGTAAAATAAAAAAACTGTTATTATTTGTATTTTATTTTTGCTTGTCATTATTCGATCATACGTTGTTAAGACACTTTCCTAGTTGAACTTATTATCAGATTAACAAGCACATCTTGTCAGTTTCAACCATTTATTTAAGTAACAAAATAAACAGCGAATTGAAATTCAAACAGCAAGTTCTCGAGAAGTTTACAGGCAACAATGATTCAACTACTACTAAACGAGATAAGGCAAGGTTAACGTGCTACAGTTGTCGTGGCAGTTAGCAAATATTTGTGCTATTTAATATTTGCTGAGTACTACGACAGTTGGTTCTACGACATTCTGTGGCTTTTTCTTAGGCACAGTTATATTATAATCAAATCCATTGTTCTTAGTTTACGAGTCGCCATTCAGCTTGTTAATGCCGCCAGCATACTGGGTACGCTGCCAACCGGCAGTGGGGTCATTTAGATTTTAGATTATTAGACCTTTAACGGCCTATGTGTAATCAAAATATTTTGGTAGAATAGTTTAAATGTTATAAAATGGCAATGCTGCCAGCATTTTGGGAACGCTACTCATTGGTAACGGCTTGTTAGATTAGTTTTAGTTATAAATTTATATTTAAGATTTTTTAGATTTAGATTTTTTATCAAGAGTTTTTATTTTACTTGTATTTTTTATTGAATAAAAAAGCAAAACTTTTAGATGTTTAGTGCTAAGTATAATATAGGTATGTATGTTGTTCACTAAGTATAATAGGTATGTATGTTGTTCTGTTCAGGCCCAGAATATGGCGCGCTGTAATCTTACTCGCAAAATTGATGTTTTTATAATGTTATAAAATTACTGTTTACTTTTAAATAATGCGCTTCGCTTTTAAAATATTTTAAAATATTAACGTCGTAAAATGACCAAAGCACATTATTCAAATGTGTAAATACATTTTATATTTTAAAAAATGTGCGAGCGACTTTGCTGCACCCTGTATTCTAGCACTTAATGCACTTGACAGAAAAAAATACAGAAATACAGAAATGTTTATTTTAATACATGTTCTTAGTTCGGTTTTTGCACGTTCAAAAAGCTTTCCCACCAGTATAAGCACGGTAATTCCGTCAAGCGATGACTCATCCAACGGATTCCGAAGCTCGATTGTGTCGACCGTTGGCGTGTATGTTGTGTGGTGTTTTTTACTATTGTTTTTTTTATTATTCGCACGAGTGCCTTAACCGTTGAAAGATTTGAGATCATCTTCACGCGGAGTTTCCCTAAGTTTTTTTTTCTTGAAGTGTAGCAAGTTTAGTAAAAATCTTGTTTGACCGAGCGAAGCGAGGTCTCAGATTCTAAAGAGACAAGTTGGCTTTTCTATGCATGGTTTGTTCGAGAATAACTTGCGTATCGTTGATCCGACCTTCGTGAAACATTGTTATAAGCTTGCTATGTTATTTACTTTCATTAATCTCGTTATACTCATCATACAACTAGTAGTTTGAAACAGTGACCTCGCGACCCATAAATCTTCGGAACCCCTCAACAGATTTTGCCCATATTCGAATTGAAAAAATGTATTGAAATGAACTACATACTCGCTAAAAAATTTGAAGATCGAAATAAAATAACGATACGCAAGTTATCGTCGAACAAAACACAGAAAATATTTTTTTTTCTTTTCTGCGGAATTAACCATGCATAGAACTTGTGTTGTTTTATGGGACGCTGACGTGTCATTCGAATCTAAGACATCTCTTCGCTCCGGTCAAAAATATTGCTGCCAAGAAAAAAAAGGTGTCAACAGGTATCCTATCACACCACAGACTAGGTAAAGCTACTACCTAGTATCACACGTATCAACAAGTATCGATGCCTGTGAACACAGACTAGGTAAAGCTACTACCTAGTATCACACGTATCAACAGGTATCGATGCCTGTGAACACAGACTAGGTAAAGCTACTACCTAGTATCACACGTATCAACAGGTATCGATGCCTGTGAACACAGACTAGGTAAAGCTACTACCTAGTATCACACGTATCAACAGGTATCGATGCCTGTGAACACAGACTAGGTAAAGCTACTACCTAGTATCACACGTATCAACAGGTATCGATGCCTGTGAACACAGACTAGGTAAAGCTACTACCTAGTATCACACGTATCAACAGGTATCGATGCCTGTGAACACAGACTAGGTAAAGCTACTACCTAGTATCACACGTATCAACAGGTATCGATGCCTGTGAACACAGACTAGGTAAAGCTACTACCTAGTATCACACGTATCAACAGGTATCGATGCCTGTGAACACAGACTAGGTAAAGCTACTACCTAGTATCACACGTATCAACAGGTATCGATGCCTGTGAACACAGACTAGGTAAAGCTACTACCTAGTATCACACGTATCAACAGGTATCGATGCCTGTGAACACAGACTAGGTAAAGCTACTACCTAGTATCACACGTATCAACAGGTATCGATGCCTGTGAACACAGACTAGGTAAAGCTACTACCTAGTATCACACGTATCAACAGGTATCGATGCCTGTGAACACAGACTAGGTAAAGCTACTACCTAGTATCACACGTATCAACAGGTATCGATGCCTGTGAACACAGACTAGGTAAAGCTACTACCTAGTATCACACGTATCAACAAGTATCGATGCCTGTGAACACAGACTAGGTAAAGCTACTACCTAGTATCACACGTATCAACAGGTATCGATGCCTGTGAACACAGACTAGGTAAAGCTACTACCTAGTATCACACGTATCAACAGGTATCGATGCCTGTGAACACAGACTAGGTAAAGCTACTACCTAGTATCACACGTATCAACAGGTATCGATGCCTGTGAACACAGACTAGGTAAAGCTACTACCTAGTATCACACGTATCAACAGGTATCGATGCCTGTGAACACAGACTAGGTAAAGCTACTACCTAGTATCACACGTATCAACAGGTATCGATGCCTGTGAACACAGACTAGGTAAAGCTACTACCTAGTATCACACGTATCAACAGGTATCGATGCCTGTGAACACAGACTAGGTAAAGCTACTACCTAGTATCACACGTATCAACAGGTATCGATGCCTGTGAACACAGACTAGGTAAAGCTACTACCTAGTATCACACGTATCAACAGGTATCGATGCCTGTGAACACAGACTAGGTAAAGCTACTACGTAGTATCACACGTATCAACAAGTATCGATGCCTGTGAACACAGACTAGGTAAAGCTACTACGTAGTATCACACGTATCAACAAGTATCGATGCCTGTGAACACAGACTAGGTAAAGCTACTACGTAGTATCACACGTATCAACAAGTATCGATGCCTGTGAACACAGACTAGGTAAAGCTACTACGTAGTATCACACGTATCAACAAGTATCGATGCCTGTGAACACAGACTAGGTAAAGCTACTACGTAGTATCACACGTATCAACAAGTATCGATGCCTGTGAACACAGACTAGGTAAAGCTACTACGTAGTATCACACGTATCAACAAGTATCGATGCCTGTGAACACAGACTAGGTAAAGCTACTACGTAGTATCACACGTATCAACAAGTATCGATGCCTGTGAACACAGACTAGGTAAAGCTACTACGTAGTATCACACGTATCAACAAGTATCGATGCCTGTGAACACAGACTAGGTAAAGCACAGATCTTAGTATATCTGTAAGGTAAAGCTACTACGCGGCTAGTCTTTACCTGTGAATGATGCCTTAGAACAAGCGATTGAATGAGGCAACGCATACACTGCAGGGTACGTCCGTTATTATCTCACTTTTTCATCTCACGAACATTATTTTCCGTTTTCCTCTCACTAAAATTAATAACGAAAGCCGTTTTTATCTCGTTAAAAATAAAATAATAATTTAGTTCGTTTTTAACTCAAAGGATCGTCCGGTCTTATCTCACAGGTTGTACTATGAAATGTTCTGTGTCACAACACCACCAGTAACAAAGTTTGTGATGTATATTGCTTACCTAACTCCATGATTCCATCTCTGATTGTACTGTAAATCCATGATTACTTAGATTACTGCTTAAATGAGCAAAAAAGGTTCTATGTGATAATAAAACTACACCTAACGTAACAGTTACTCAATGAAACCAAAATACCAATGTACTCAAATCAACTCAAAATACCAGGAGAGCAGAAGTTAGTTGGAGGTTCATTTTAGTATCAACAACTTTTTAGGGTTCCGTAACAAAACGGTGTAAATGGGGCCCTAATAGGGTAAGTCTATGTTGTCTGTCTGTCTGTCCGTCCGTCTGTCCTACCTTTTACCCTAAATACGGACAAGCTTCTTGGCATGATTTTAGTACACACTCTAAAGTAAAACAACAAATAATAAATAATGCCCAAGTGTGAGTCGGTGACAAATTTTTGTTCACCACGAAGTTAAACAACGTAGGGCGCGGTCGGTACTTGGATTAGTGACCGCCTGGGCGTGATGTCTTAATGCACAAATTTTTATATTTTATGGTAGTACGGAACCCTGCACGAGCCCACGGCTCGCACTTGGCTGGTGTTTACTTTTTAGACATACACTTTCAGGTAACACTATTGATTGGTTATTGGTTCCTGTAAATCTTTGTTTATATTGATTTAGCATTAAGTAATTTTTAGGGTCCCGTATCTAAAAGGTAAAAACGGGACCCTATTACTAAGCCTGCAATGTCTGTCTGTCTGTTCCGTCTGTTCCCATACAACAAAAGTATTTTTTTTTTACGAATTTTAGTATTAGCTCTAATGTAAAAACGGTAATACGTACAAGCGTCCAACTTGGCGTGATTATAGCACACACTCTAAAGTATAACAACAAATAATAAATAATGGCCAAGTGCGAGTTGGTGACAAATTTCGGTTCACCACCTGATCTCGTACGATCACCGAAGTGAAGCAAGGCAGGCGCGGCCGGTACCTGGATGGGTGACCGCCTGGGCGTCTTTTTGCATAATTTTTTGTACTTTAGTAACTAACAAGTTATGTGATGGTGCGATACCCTCAGTGCGCGAGTCCAACTCGCACATGGCCGGTTTTATTATTTAAAATTAATGTATAAATTGATTTTTTGCCCTATAAATCTGGGATTCATTGAATATTTATTTTATTAAAAATAGCTGTATATAATATACGAGCGCTATATAAGAACTTGCGGTCGTATAAATGGTTAATAAGTAAATATTAAGCTTTTTTGAAAACTTCTTTTACAAAAAAATATTTTTTTCTATTAATTAAGTGGATTTGTTTTTCTACTAGTTTTGAGTTTTTTTTTTTTGAGATAATAAAAATACTTACTACTTACTTACTTTAAATAAATACTTTTCAGCTATACCTGAGTTATCATCAGAAGTTAAGTAGGTACTATTTAGTATTCTATGGTAGATGCAGTTACGGAGTACTATTATTTATTCTAGGGCGTAGGACTGAGGTGAGATAAAAACGAACTCATGTTATATTAGCGAGAGGAAAACGGATTTATTATTATTATTTATTGTGCGTGAGATGAAAAAGTGAGATAATAACGGACGTACCCACACTGCAAGACGCACAGAATTCCTTTCCCATGATATCAGTACAAGCAATCCATTCACAAGGGCAGGTAGACTGCAGGGGCGTCGGAATCATCCCGTTATGGTATTCCTTTAGCATTGTTAGACATCAATGTTACACACACTCTCCTACAAATGCTTTGTACTTATTAGTAATATAATAATAAAAACCTAATAAAACCACTTTTATTAGGCACGATGACTAGGTTTCAATAAGTATTCTATGATAATATTAATGATTTCTAAGGTTTTTGCTATTACCTATATACCTTTTTTAAATAATTACGCGCGATACAGTCCGTTAAAACAGAATATTCTACCGCATCTACAATATCTACATTTTCATAAAAACACTTATCTAACATACATATTTCAATAACTCATTAAAATCATAGTTTTTGTAAAAATTTTGTTACTCACAACATGCCTATTATGTAGCCCTTTATCTTATGTATAATTTCTCGTCCTAATACAGCTAAAGCTATATGAACGTAATAGGTTAGTAGGTAAATTTTGGTCATAATTAAAAAATACTGTCATATCAAAATTAAATGTTTTATCTAGGAAACCGCAAGGACCGAAACAGCAGGATTAGGGAGATTTCGCTCGATAGAAGAAAAAAATATGAAAGTATATCATTTGAGGTTTTTCCCTTGTTTTTTTTTTGGGTTCATTCAAATATGTACCTATTTATTAAATGATTTCTACGATATCTTTATATGCAGATTCATACTTATGGAGGAAACCGCAAAGCTACATTTTACATTACAGATATACTTTTTAGCAAATATGAGAAAAATCTCATAAATAGAAGTAGCGAAACGCACGACTGTGTGTAAGCGCCATGGTTTTGCTCCACTAAATGCGACTTTAATACACTATATTAAGCCTTAAGGTCAGCTGTAGTAATAGGCGTTGCTTAAAAGTTGGAAAACCTCGCCTTAAACACTTTTACCGGACTTTGTCGCGTGTATTTTACGTTATAGTTTCATTTCTGACGTTTTGAACAGTTTGCAGTGTCCTATAAGCAGCATCAGCTATTAGCTTTTTAAATTTTGTAGTGTTTCTATGGACATAATATTATTATGTCATCTAGTCTACTTGTCATTAGATTAATATGTCATTGTTACATAGTTTAGTGTACTTATCATAATTAACGATATAGCAACATTCATGCCACAATGACTCATAAGCAGCTAGACAAGAATTTATAAGGTAATAATCGACGAAACTTAATTATTTACTCATCCTATGGTGACCTAATCTGGTTTCTTTTGTTACTTACTTACATGCGATACGTAAATTCTTTGATATTTTCCATTTTTGTTTAGGAATTTCCAAGAATCGGAGAGTTATCCTTATGACTCAGTTTAATGATGTTATTGTATACAATAAGAGAAATTTGTTCATTTTTATTATACACAGTATACAGCTTGCGTTTGACTGCCTCCGGCGAAGATGTGGTCTACGATGGAGTACGCTTGAAGAAATCGATTCACTCGCGGTTTTAAGACACCCAGATTATAACTATCGGGGAACACCCATTCAGGCAGTATTTTAATATCTTTTTAGAAAGAAAATTCCGCGGATTAATACACACAGCATAATATTTGCATACCTATGTAGTATAGATTATTACGGAATTAGATCCAGGACTCGTGGCTTAGCTCAACTAAGTGTTCCTAAAAGATCACCAAAGCTATAATTAAAGAACGAACGATCCGGTCACACTTCGGATAGGTGACCTCTCTCTCTCTTTCTTCCCTACTATGAACAGTAATAAGGTCAGCGTTCTTTACTTTTGTCGTTCACTTCGCTCAATTCTCGACAAGGGACCGTGAGTGGCATTTAAAACCGATTGCTACCGTCAGTCGAATGACACGTAAATTATTTGTCCTATAATAATAATAACAATTATCATTGAACTATCAGAAGCCTATAAACTATGACATTAGGGCCGGGCACTCAGCACTGAGAAATTCACAATGTTCATAGTTTGTTTTGTCAATAAATGTAAATTAACTAAACAAAATATAATACAAGCTAATACTGACACCACAAAAGCAGTTGCCAACTGCTCATATCCAAATGCCCACTACCAGTTGGAGCGTACCCAGCATATTGGCGGCATTACCACGCTGGATAGCAATGCTTATGCGTTGAGCCAGAAATACGGAGGCACCTTGGTCACGCGTCGCATTAATCAGGTACGAAAGATTTTTGACAATGAGGTGAATTAGGTCCCCTAGGGCCCAACTTCTTGACTCTATACGACTTAAATATGTAACCACTGCCGAGGTTAGCATATTTGCGTCTCTTTTGCTGCTCTGCCGAATTGGCCGCCGCATCAGCCCTACCTTGTGTCCTACCCTACCGCATTAAAGGAAGATGTGATGTTTAAATGTAAATGATATACAGTTTAAATGATATACAATAGTTACTGGATAAAATAATACGATCATTTGTCTTTAACACGTTCACCCTATGGAACGAAGTACATCAGTGAAAGAAGCGATCTCAGTGTTTGGGGTCAGCGCTTGGCTAGACACAGGAAATAGTATAAAGCAATAGTGTATCTTAGACTTTGTTATATTGTTACTCCAACGAGTCTGTGTGTCTTACGCTACAATTTCCGATTCGTGGTCCCACTCCAGGACACGTGTGATCCTACGGTTATAGGTTCTGCGACAGATATGACCAGCCCACTGCCACTGCTTTCAGAATTATGCTCACTAAGTACTTTTACTCAGCCCAAATGGCAAGTCTGTAATAGATACAGTCTTCCGATTCTCTCTTCGTTATCCGGGATACAAGACGAACACAACTCCTCTCCGCTTTAGTTTATTGTAATTATTTTGATGTAAGTATCCTGAGTTAGTAGCGGATCTCAAGAACCATATTATAAAGTGCCTATGAAGTAGAACGATACAATATATCCGTAGTAAAACGATCTATAATGTAAAACGTCTGGATTTACAAAACAACTTGTATTTCAAGGTACTAACCACGCGCTTTTTATTTAAATACAGTAAGCTGGTACAACATGATACTAATATTATAAACGCAAAAGTTTGTTTGTTGATTTGTTTATTCGTTGCACACAGCAACAGGTCAACGGAATGACGTGATTTTGTTGCTTGGAGATAGTTGGGGGATTGAATAAGAAAGATAATGTATGTAAAATGTACGGTGGTGGACTGTCCAAGCGGGTGAAACCGGATGGCAAAACAACTAATCAAACAAACAGTTTTTAATAACAACAAAAACTACTATCTCTCTGGGCTGGCAAAGCATGCACCGCTATGGTGTAGCAGGTGTCCATATTCAGCGGTTTATGCTTACCATCAGGTGGACAGCATGTTTTTTAGCTGCTCTTTTTATAAAAATTTAAAAAATAAAACATCAGCTTACTGAAACTACTGCTAGAACACACTGTTTGATTATCTTACTGCTGACTCTACATGCGGTCGCGCTCCGCTGCCGGCTCGGGAGCCCTACTTGCTTCCTGCCGCGCCGCCGAGGTTAAGGTTACCTGTGTCACTGATGATCGTGGGATGTGGGTAACTAGAGTATACGAAGATATAGACGTGTTGATAAACTACCATGTAGATTAGCACTAAAGTTCGTAGAAGTTTTTGCAAGCAATTTTTCCGTATAACCATTTTTGGCGAGATAGCTTTGAAATTTTAGGAGATTTTGCACTTACCGAAAGGCATTAGTTTAAAAAATCCATTATCAGTTTCTATTTTTTTAGCTTTAATAGTTACATTTTTTTATCTATAAAAAATATGAATAAAATCTATAACTTACTATCTTACTAATATTATAAATGCGAAAGTTTGTGAGCAAATGTGTTTGTTTGGCTGGACTCAATGCCAAAACTGCTGAACCGATTTAGATGAAATTTGGTATGAAAGTAGCCCATACCCTGAATTAACACATAGGCTACTTTTCATCATCATCATCACCATTTTTCATCACCACGCGGGTGAAGCCATGGGGCGCAGCTAGTCGTTAAATAAAAAAATCTTAATCTAAAAAAATATTTTATTAATAGGTTATTTAAAAATAATATTGTAGCTGGAAGCAAAATACAACAGTACACAAATTAATAAAGTAGAGAAAAATATAAAAAGAAATCTTAAAATCGGACTGCTCAGTAAAAAGTTACGCGTGGATATAATTTTTTTTTAAATAAGCGTCGATGAGCGACTCCTTGATTTTTATTGTCAGTTAATAAGTATTTTTTTTAATTCAAATACCCTTACATTAGCTAAACAAACTTTCGGATTAACGATAATTTGAATTCTGACATCGTAGTACAATTATTGTGGCAAATTTTACTAAGCTTCTGATACAGAACGAATATGAATGCACGTATTAAAAGGTCTGAAGTAAGATTAGTTTCTTAAGCAATTTTCCTAGTGGAGCCATTTCCTTCCTATTACTAGGTTTTACTCTAAGTATTCCTACTCTTACGTACGTTCATTACGAAATTAGCTCAAAATCACTAAATTTGTATTTCGTTACTAAATCGCTTTCATCACAAGAAAAAACCAATGACCCCATTGACAAGAATATTACTTTAACATTAAGAATGTGCATACAAATATAGAATGAATGTAAATTATTATTGCATCGGACAAATGCACCAGCAGCGGTAATAACCGGGCAATTCCGACTATTTCCTGGGACGATAACAGCTTACCTGGCTCACTGGCTGAGCTTTTGCCATAGCTCGCGCTTACTAGACAAAGCTACGCGACCAAATTAAGAAGTCACGTTCAATTGTGCCACTTGACTGAACATTGTGACCGTTTGCCAGACGGCTGCAAAAAAGGCAATCGATATTGTTTTTCCGCATCTAAAATAAATTAGATCGTTATAGTTTGTGGCATGTCCTTGTTTTAGACCTGTATTTTTGTGATTGGAAAGGATTAGAAGTTATTATTGTGTTTCTGTTTGTTCGATTTTATTGTTATTCAATACTAAGGCCAGTTTACAGCGTAATTATGTTGCTCTTAAAATAGGTTATAGTTGCCAGACTATCTAATTGTTTAATTTATCCTTCAATTTAAAATAAAGTAAACGCACTTTTCTGATTGACGCTTTAAGCTAAATAAATAATACACACTAGCATTTGCCAGCATACATATACATGCATATGTAAATGTGTATAAATATATATGTATTTGAACATTGTTAAAACAGTTAACAAGAAATTCTTAAGCAAAAGAAACCAGTAGGTGGGCGCATAAGTTTTAAAATCAGTGAACCGATACAGACGACCGCAAGTTAATGACCTGCCTTCTTAATTAAAAATATTTAACTTTATTTCAAGGGAAATACGGGACCGGAAGCGAGTTTAGAACCAAATTATGGGGTGCACTCACCTGTTCTTATGAAGTTCAAGTAGAAATTATAATTTTTATAACTTATAACTTTTTTCATATTGAGAAGGAAGAAATATCTATACGTAATGTGCGAATGTAACATAGTCATAAAAAAAAACTTGTGTTTATTTTAGAATTTACCAGTGTTAGAAGAAGCTTATTTCGTATTAAGGAACAAAGACACATGCAGAATTAGTATTTAAGTACCTTTTTAAATCGGCAGGGTAGCAAGTGTCAGCGGTCGGTGGGCGGGCGCACGTGACCGGGCGCCACTCGCGCGCGCACCTCGGACGCCGCCGTTCGAATTTCGAATCCGGAACGTTAACTGCCTCTATTTTTTTTGATTTTATAATTATTGTGTGCCAGTGTTTCGAACTTGAGGATTTTGTGCCAGTGTTTTTGGGAGCACGTAAGTATTTTTGTCATTATGTACTATATTCAGTAAACAATATTATTTGGATTTAAAATTTAAATATTTGTGGACGTGATTTCTTTTCTATATACACAATTACACATAATATTATAAGGTAAGTAAAATACGTCTTTTTATGCTCACACGTGCCAAAATTGAAATTTCTTAAGAAAAGACATCAACGAGTTCCGCTACAAATAAAATACATACGATATGGCGCCGGCCAAGGCGCGCCGACTGTACGGCAACGGTCGTTCAAAGACGTTTTACCAATTCCAATAAAATATCGTAACGATCATTTTGGACACATCTTTATGCTAAATTGAGCGTGTTTTAGAATTTATAATATATTTAGGTAGCTTGGTAAATTATTGCGTAAAAACCAGGTCTGTAAATCATTATCTAAAAAGAACGTGAACTTGAATACACCATTCTCAGGTTCTTTTTAATCTAAATTTTAATTAGGGTCATGATTTATGTAGAATTAGTTTTATATATAAAAAATATCAAGCAATTAAGAGGACCCTGACTTTCGGTTATTTTCAGTAAAAAAAACATCCTATTGGGATGAAATTTCATATTTTTTCTGCAAATACTTTTTTAATAACCTGGCGATTAACTAGATTTCATTAAAAAAATACGAGTAAGTAGTTCATAAAAAATCTCTCTAGTACCTGCGTTTGAATGAAAACGGTCGAATTCTCACGGCTCTGTCCAGCTTTAAATATCGCTGAAAGTATAACCGTCTTACCACAAAAGATTTAAGAACGCTTTAGACAAGTGTTTAGCAATTGTTTCCCTGCGAAAAATATGCTAAACACTTGTCTAAAGCGTGCTTAAATCTTTTGTGGTAAGACTGTATATGTTCAAATTAATTACATACTTTAATTTCGCAAAACTTACAGTAATTGAACGTCTTCATAAGCACAATGTTTTATATCTTATAAATAATATACAACTACAGTTACAAATTCGAAAGTTTATGAGTAAGTTTGTCCACACTCATCAACTCCATAACGGTTGAACGGATTTGGATGAAATTTATCGTGGAGGTAGCTTTAAACCTTGAACTATACATAAACTACATATATTATCTTGAAAAATTTAAGGTTCTATAGAATAGTGAGTAAAGCCGCTGGGTGCAGCTAGTAAGCTAATAAATTAATAAAACATAGGTACCAAGCAGTATGATTAAATTATTCTAATAAATTCATAAATTTTGCGCGATTTTAATACCGTAGCCTTATAAATTAAAGCCAATGGCGCTATATTCAAAATAGAAGGTATGTTTTTCGTCACCTTCTTCTTGCCTGTTATATTTATTTACACACTGGCAGCGCCTCGCGGTTTCACTTGCTATGCTACAGGAATCATGCATTTTCCGAAATGTAAAGTAGTCTGTGTTAACCAGGTTCAAAACTACCCCTATACATTTTTTTTATTTTTTTTTATTAAATAATAGTTTTGCGCTTGACTGCCATCTCACCTGATGGTAAGCAATGATGCGGTCTACGATTGAACACGCTTGTCTAGAAGATACAGATATGCTCGCGATTTTTAGACACCCAGATTGTATCTATCTGGGATATTCAGGCAGCGTATTCCGCATAGCAATTCGCACTGTAAAATGTAATTAAAGCACATCTTACGGGTTTTCGGAATATCAACCATAAAGCAGTGTCTCTTTTTCGTGCCCGCTCTGGTAGTCTAATAGAAAAATGGTTTAGCTATTACAGAGTGGAGAGTGGACAAATATATCTGCACAAAGGGTTACCATATCTCAGGATTTGTCTTGAGATTTCAGGATTTTGAGACTATTTCAGGATTGCGACCGTATTTTATAAATCACAGAAAATATCAGGATTTTTAGATTTTTCAATAAAATAGAGTAATATTCAGATCTATTTTAATATCGCAAGGCGGCGCTTGACCCCCAATGCACAAAACCAATAGTAATTTGACATTTTTCTGCAAAGTTGTAAATTATGTTTGCGAGAAAATTCGCAAATTAAGACAAAATTTCAAAATTTTTCAATGGGAATCAGGCTTTTCCTCCGGACTTTTAAATGTTACATCTGGCAACCCTACTTGCACACAAACATTTGCGTTTATAATATGAGTATGATTTACGTTTAGGCAGCGTTTTTGCGCGTGATCATCGTTATTACGTGACCTAGAGTCACGTTCCAATACATTTATCTAATATGAGATGCACAACTTGTTAGAGTAGTCACTGCATGTATTTATTCAAAAGGCCTGTAGGTACAGCTGATATAATTATTATGATGCGTAATCTATATATTTAAAAGCTAAATACCTCTGACTCATTACGAAAACTCAAAAACTACTTCACACATATGGCAGGTGGATTCCTCTTGGGGTGTAGAAGACCGTCAAGAACATATTTTGCGAAAAGGATAAATTAAGCAAATAGAAGCCACGATAGCTTATTTGGGAGACCGCTAGACTTGAAAACGTGAGCGCAGGTTCAAATCCTGGGCCCGTACCAAAGAGATCTTTAGAGTTCATGTACGGCTTTTCGGTGAAGGAAACATGGAGAGGAAATCTGCATACGTACGGAGAAGAAATCCAATTGCGTATGTGTGTCCACAAACCCGCAGCTGGGCCAGCATGGTGGCTACGCGTACGAAGTCGCGAGCACTAGATTTAGTTTATTTGTAACAAACAGAATTACTTTATCTAAGTACCTACATACTTGAGTACATCACATCAGAACCTATGCAATCACTTAGGTAATTAACATTTCACTGACTCGCGCATTATTCTTCTGTATTTTCGTTAATTAATTAAGTTATTAAGCGAGTTAGTGGCCAAATGTAGATCTATCAACGGTAGTAAAATGATTTTTTTTTATCAGTGATCATGATGTGTCAATTCACGTTTGGTTCTATAATCACAGAAAAGAGAAGTAGATAGAACGGAAAAGAGAAGGAATATCTGTTACCAGGCATACGAGTAAACATTCTTATTTACGTCAACGAAAAATTAAAAATTAAACGTAAATTTTTTCTCTTCTGTGTCTATAATAATGTATTTTACACGCAAAATGTTTATAACAATTTTTTCTAACTTGTAATTTTTTTTTTCCGAAAAAGTCTAATTCAGCAATATACTCTTATCTTTGATGTTCTAAGAACAAGGCAGGTAGATAACTTGAACCACAATGTTCTTATCCTTCGCAGAAAAGAATTTTAACAGAAACTATTGTTCTATTGTTGCCGTTATAATTATCTAAATGTGGTAAAAATTATGAGCTGCGCTCTACATGCCCAATGCCAATCATTATTGTTTTCTTGGAAGCCAGGCTTGAAGTTGAATAGTGGTTGCCCTATATTCCTAAAGGCCAAATTATCACCATTTAATCAGTAAGCGAGTTGGAAAAACTTGCTTAGTTGAAAAAATAGCTCTCTTTGATTTAACTCGTATTCGAAAAAAGAAATGTATGTAGGTATTTGTTTGAATTACTATTTTGGAAGTAATTTTTTCATTAATAATAGGCTTGCGATTAGCCGCCACTTCTTGCATACAAATGGTAATGATAATAGGATCAACGTTGCGTATGTAATCATCGATAAAATATACATAGGCGGTCAAGGGCAAGCCTATTAATTAATTTACAAACATACATACTAAAACCCCGGTTTGTTCCCGTTGACTCACGAAGACTTTGGCTTGGTTCGGTCAATAATATGTAAATTGACATTATTTTTGAAATAGAAACAATATTGCAGAAAGAACAACTTTGTCTACTTAATTATAAACTCTATTTTTTTCAAATTTTTTTTTTCTTTATTTGCTTAAATATTTAAAATGCCCACTTCATTTTAAAATTTCAGACATACTGTATAAACACCTAGCAAACTTGGAAGGCATGTCTTCAAATCTTTACCTAGGTAATACAACAGGTAAATAGTAAATGAATAAATTGCATAATGAATGCAAAGTGTATGCGAGTTAACTCTATAAGGAGGCAATAAAAGTACAAACATACTTACTGCACATTACTAGTCAGGTTTAAATAATCAAAGCACTCATTCTGTTGATGATTTTTTATAAACCTACATTTGATTTGACAATCGTGTGTGCTGATTGTAAAGTTAAATATTTAAAAAAATATTAAACAGTCGAATTGATAACCTCCTCCTTTTTGAAGTCGGTTAAAAATGCCAGTGGGGTCGCTGTCGCCTAATATTGTGAGAGGGCTTTATCACCGCCACGATGAAGCAGAAAATAAGAATACAAGCTGATTAAATGTTGCTACCACTGAGATAAGATTTACAATTAATGTGTATAGATCTAGAAGTTTGCGGCCAAACATTTAAACAGATTTTGAAAGTTTTGGATTGGTCCGTAAAATAGAGTATCCACAAGAATGTGTGGGCGAAAAACGTTTGCATTTAATGAAAAAAAAAAAACTGATTTTTTTCCTTTATTTGTGCTGTGAGACCTTGCCTCTTGCAAAATTTCATGATTCTAGGTCAACCCTATACGTTTTGATACCCTTGTAAAATCGCAAAATATGCGACCTAAACGGTCATATCTTTTGATCGCGTTGACTAACAAGTTTGATTTTTTCACAGCTGAAAGAATCTATAGCTTCAAATATTTCGTATAAATTTCAAATTGATATTCAGAAACGCATTCCTGAGAAAAAGGGTCTTGACAGACGGACAGACGGAAAACAAAGTGATCCTATAAGGGTTCCGTTTATTCCTTTTGGGGTACGGAACCCTAAAAAACGACCAATACAACTCATCTTTGTTTTTTTTACTATTGTTTTTTTTACAGTTTTACTTATCGTCATACATGTTTGGAAACCAAATTACGATATTGAATAAAGCTGTAAGTAATAATTTATGAATCAAATATTAATAAATAGGTAAGAAATCGTAAGTCGCTTTTTTATATGAATGAAACGAACATAAGAAGAAATCAACACATCCTGATTTAATGAAGGTCAGAAGTGCCTGTACCCCAGAAACCAGTTTGAAGCCTCATGGAAAATTGAGTGAGTTTTTTTCTTCAAACAACATGATATTGGAATCGGCTTGAAGGTTGGTGATTTCAATAGAAAATATATTCTTAAAAATGTATCTGACGTTACATGTTACAATGATTGTGAATGTCATGTCATGAATCAAGTTTTGACATTCCAAATTTCAAAAGGCGTCGTGTAAAATGTATTAAAACAACACACCAGCATTATACAGTTACACTTAATAAACACAAAAAAAATACACTAGAGATTCGTATAAGAAACGATCAGACTAATATTATAAATTCAAAAGTAACTTCTCGCATGTCAAGAATCAAGTTTTGACTTTCCAAATGTCAAAAGGCATCGATTATAAATGTATTAAAACAACACACCAGCATTACACAACTACACTAATACAACCACACAAATACACTAGATATTCGTATAACCTCTAGTATATAATCTTTGATATAATCTTTGGTATAACAAACGATCACACAATTTTTTTATTTTTTTTTAATACTTTTTAATAACTTTTCGTTTTCATCTCAGCAAACCCTTTCATTTGATATCCATATCATGATGGTAGATCAGAACATTTTGTCCGCCATCTTAGGGCGTCTACCATATTGAATTTATCATCTAGGACCAAAGAGCTTGGGAAGACAAATAAAGACGTCGAAAGGAAGACATCGTTTCGTTTAGGAGTTCCTATGGCCACCTTCTGTCTCCATCATCAGACCAGCTCGATGGTACCATAACATTGCATTGTCACCGAACTTACATAATTATGCCAAATGTCAGCTCAATCGGTTGAAGAAATCTGCTTCAAAATTGAGTTGTAAGATTCCACCCGAACAAGACATAGTTATATTCATACATACATACTCGTACATTGCAAATTATATAAAAGCTTGTAAAATGTAAAAGTAACTTCCAGCCTACGATAGCCTCAGTATCTTTGATTTGAAGTGATCTTAAGAAACAATTATTCATCACATAATGCGTGAAGCAAAAGAAGAGTATTTAAGTTTTAGTCGAAGGGTGAAATTTATTTGTGCCTTGGATCGTGAAATACCCAATATCCGCTATACGAGTATTATAGAGAAGTTTGTGGGTGTTACCCAGAAGCGATGTTTTATCAATACTTGAACAAATTTGAAGGCGTATTCACGAACTAAATAACCACAAAGTGTGAAGACATTAAACATACAAAAAAAAAATACATACAGGCGAATTGATAACAGCCTCTTTTTGGAAGTCGGTTAAAAAGCTTATTATGTTTACAAAATTAATGAAGGATGTAAACACTCTTTAATATTAGGAAGGTGAGAGTTTTTGGCGCCAACGCGGAAAAAACATGTCGGCTCGTTGGATTATTTTCCTAAACTTGTGTATTTTCGAGTGTTAATGTGTACTAAATGGTGAATTATTATTCATTAAGTGCTGGTAAACGTGCTCGAGTGTGGGCAAGTGATATAACGAGGTGAAACGTGTCTTTTCGTGTTGTTTCCAAAACTCCATAGGAGCCTCTTGTAAAGTCTCCACCACTTTACAGGGGCATGAGTTCGACTTGACCGTGACTTACTTAGCTTGACTCTGACTGTGACTATGACTTGTTTGACGCTAATAAGACAAAATGAACTGTTTAATATTACGAGTAAAGGACATTGAATCGACGCTCATGAAGATTTTAACAAAAAAAAAAATTAGGAACGTGACACACAAAACAAAAAGTAAAAAACAAAAGTGTATCGAAGATTATTTTGCAGCAGATTCTCGGATTATCCGAAACTTGTCTCTGGATTAATTTGTTTTGAATTAAATCTTTTAGTTACTTTTCAGTAAAAAAATGTTTGAGTTTTGCGAACCCTTTAAAAGGTTTAGGTTGTCACGTTGTCACCGTTCTCAACAATGTGGAGTAGGTAGAGGCCGTAGAGGCATAAAATAATAATTGGACCTACATTAAATCAATTTGATTTATTAAAAACATGCCACCACAAGGCGCATATCTTATTGAAAAATCAGGTTTTTGTTTACTAGTTTTGTGAAATTCTACATCTAAAAGTTGAGTAGGTGCTAAAATCATTGCCGTACCTATAACCACGTGCATATTAGGTGTATTACAAAATTCACGAAAGGAGTGCCTGAGTTTACCCATACACCTAAATATAGTTTTTTTTTTTATGTCTTATGTGGCAAAAAAGCAGACGGGCTGCCTGATGGTAAGCAGTCACCGTCGCCTATGGATACTTGTAACACCAGAGGCATCACAACTACGTTGCCGACCCTTTAGGACTCGATTAACTCGCTTTTTGAAGAACCCCATGTTTTAGCTTCTCGGAAACACCGTGGAAGGTAGCTCATTCCACTTTTGCAGGTTTTGATTTTGGTTTGGTTATTCCTGCAAACTAATTAAAATCCTATGTCTTTATAACAATGTATATCTATAGCTTGCGACTAATTTAGTTTCAACATTACTTTAAGTGAATTTCGTTAAATTACTGAATTAAAATATTAATGTTATGGTTTACTTACTTGTTTTATATTTGTCTCAACAGTTACGGTTTTAAATTTATGTTTTATGTATCAATATCCAGATACCTAAAATTTAACGATTGTTTTTTGTAGTAGTTAGTTTGATTTAGTCTACTTTTGGTTTGGACATTTTTGAGTGATGGCAGTTGTGACTGATAGTTCAATATTTCGCTAAAACGTTAGTTTGGCAACCTGGCAATAAGTTACGATAGTATTGGCACTTATGTTTTACAGTTATTGGTTGTTAATAAAATAACTATCAAGCCATAAAACGGCCTATAATATATTGACACCGTTACATTCTGATGCTTTGAACAATCTCTATAAAACACATCGCTCAGGAATGCAGGAAGAAGGATGCTGAGTGATGCCTTTTGTAGTCCTCGTCCTTACATACAGTGTTCATCAGAATTAATTTATATCAATGTGTGTTTTTTTTTATTAGTTCCTAAACAGTCTTGTTCACCCATCTTACACAATAAGTTTTACAATCTATGATAAATTTAGGATGCATAACTTACTTAATTATAATTTTGCAAAAAGTTTTTTTGTAACTATGCCTATAAATTATTAATTGTTATACTGGGTTATATGAAAAGGGTATGCTAAACCGAAAGGGGATCTATACTCATCATTATGAAGACCTTTTACCTTGGGACCAACCCGTTTCACATCAGGCGTGATGGTGATCAAACTCAAGCCTATAATTTATAAAAAAATAAAAATATTATTTACTTATGTCGCTTTTGTAAACCCTTGCTAAAAATTGGTGAAATAATTCAATTTACTAACGTCGTCTTATTGGAGACTTTCGACATGGGTCCTTCAGACAAGGACGTAGTGACGTCGCAGACTAAAGAGAGAGCGAGACAGAAGCACGTTTTGGTGCAAGGAGTGGTGCAGTATGCGTTTTTGCTGGTGCATTTCTGCATTTATGGCTATGGGTCAAGTCAGAAGAGAAGTGTTAGTTTATATTTTTTTTTATTGTCACAAGGATTTAAATGCTAAAATTGACTTGTAATTTAAAATATCATACACTAGCACTAGCTGCGACAAAAATGGGTAGCCTAAGAAGACTGTAGTATCTGGCAACCCGAACTATATTCCTGGTAAGACATTCGACCAAATGTTATTCCATAGTTTTCCAGTGCAATGCTCATTCCATTTTCAAATTAATAGACTTATATTAGTGTCAATTTAAATATTCCATATTGTGCATTATAGGTTCTTCCAAGGAAGTTACCTACTATAGTAATATAGCTCTTCTAGCTGCACCCCGCGGTTTCACCCGCGTGGATTACTCCATATAACATCAGTTATCTGCCAGTAAAAGTCCCGTCAAAATCGGTCCAGCTGTTTTGGAGTCCATAGGGATATGACATACTTACACATATCGCATTTTATATACAAGAAGATAAAATAATATATCGCACCTAAGGATTTTCTTTATGGTTAAAACATCGTGATTTGTCGACTTACTTGACCACAGAGTTGGAATGTGACTCCACAACTGCTTCCGGTTCCACTCTAGCTTCCCGATTCTGCTTGTGCTCCCGCTCTCGCCTATGATTTACAACAGGACGTTAGACAAAAGCGTTCGCCGGGCGGCCTTCGGCGGACCGGTTAGCAGCCGCTTACTTTCGCATTGCATCCACGCGCCTGCGCCCGCGCCTGCAAGCCGACTCATTTCGACCATTTATTGCTGAATTGAACACCTTTAGCTAGTAGACGAACTCGTTGATTTTTGGTAAATCAAGATAATAAATCTCTTGACGCACTTTTCCGAGTTTTGGCAATTTCAGTCATGTCTACTTCCATGGTTAGCTTAAAATTATAAAAATGGAATCATATTAAAATTGAATGTTTTATCTAGGAAACCCCAAAGACCGAAACACGATTAAGGACATTACCCTCGATGGAAAAAAAAATGAAAGTTACACGGATTTAACACCCAGATAACAAACACAGATGTCCATCACATGAATGTTTGCCCTAGGTGGGAATCGAACCCACGCCCCCAAGCGCAGAAGGCCGGTTCACTACCAACTGGACCAACGGGCTATCAAAATATAGCCGACCTGAGCTGAGAGATAACCTATTGAAAATTAAGGCATCTTATTAGGTAGTAGGTACGTAAGTATTGAATGATTAAACACTCCTTGCTCAATACTCAAACTCTTTCATACGTGACCTTCAGCAACAGGCTCAATCAGAGCATTATTTAAGGTTAAACTGGTTTCATAACTCGTTCATTATACGCTTTAAACTGAAGAAACTTTCAAGTGGACATGTGTTTGATAAAATGTACCTAGTTCCTGGTAAAAGATATTACAAAATCGTCATAGTGTCATATGCACGATGATGATTTCGTCATATATAATAGGTAGGTAATTGTATAAAATAGTAGGCCCGCTTTCATTTGCACCTGGGCCACCAATTATTATCTATTCTATGCCTTTGACACAAATATTTTTTGTCAATACTGACGCCAAAGATTTCGTACTATAATTAATACTCTTTGACTGGCGCTTAATAATCACGAAAACCAAGAAGTCCTGAATACTAACCGTTGCCCGCGACTTCTACGCTGCTGCTTTCATAAAACTTTTTCAACCCACTTATGACCCATTTAAATTGTCCCTTTTTTATTATTAAATAATAGGCTTGCGTTTGGCCACCACTCGCCTGATATCGCGATGATGCGGTCTACGGTGGAACACGCTTGCCTAGAAGAAACCGATACTCCCATTCAGAACACCCATTCAGGCAGCTCATTCCACAAAATAGCAGTTCCCCACAATAAAAGTGGAATCAAAGCGCTTCGTACTGGTTTTCGAAATATCAAACATAAAGCGGTGTCGATGCTTCGTGTCCACTCTGGCAGTCCGATACAAAAATGGGCAGGAGGAAATTAAATAATACACTCCCCGAAATGTATCCGAAAAAAAACCGGCAGACTAGCAACTTTGCGCTGATTCTCAAGACTAAGAAGCTTAATCTGAAGTAGGGATTCGTTTCTGATGAGCCTATTGGCACGTTTCTCTAAAGACTCCAATGTCTCCTTGTCGTAAAACACCATATAAGGAAACTCCCTTTCAAATTCACAGTAATTCCAAGCAAATTCAAAGCAGTCTGAGATTTCGTTCCTACACTCACTCAAGTGTGGTAAAATACAGTATTTCTGTAAATTTTCTGTAATTGTGAACTGTATATCTACCTATATTATTTCTCAAAATCAAATCTCTTATGGTAAATTACGCCCAATGTATTTCCTATATTTTATGTTATTAAATCATTACCTGCCAATTCACTACAATATCATTATAATATTGATGATAGAAGTTTATTAACATAAAATATTAACTATGTAAATGTTTTATATATTATATATGAAAATTAATCACATTATACTTAATATTATACATTATACCTACTTTTATCAGACATGTGTATGAATTTACAGCTGCGCAGTAGTAAAACGTAGGTCGATATCTCGATGCATTTTGTTCGAAACATAATCTTGTAAATTTCCGCGATTTATAAACTCCTGCGATCCTATTTCGAAACGAAATTTTAGCAAGGACGTTTAGGTATGAAACGTCTTCTCATTTTAACGAATTTGACAGTTTTACGACATACTAAAGTTATCAAAATCCGTTATGAAAACATGTAAATAGTGCAGTTTGTTTAGCTTCTTCATTTCACATAGCAGGAAATGATTGGGTTTTGTTTAAATTCAGTACAATATATCTTGTTACGGCATAGACTGATCTTTGAAGACATAAGATATGTCCAAACAGATATAGCACGAACACTTGAACATCGCACTAAGTAAAGTTTACACGTTTGCGTTTCTTAAGCCATGTCCACACTGTCATTACTTATTCGCGCGATTAATTACGTAAACTCGTTTTTTCGGTGATCGGCGGCAGGTGCGGTGGGTCAACAATTTGTGACGAGGACGCCGGCTCGACCCGAGGCGGATCAAACTGGCATTTACATTCGGAATCCAATATCAGCCAACTCGCGTCTTATGATGTAACTCCGTAAAATGTATGCTCAAGCGATGGTGGAATGTGACCTTGAACGGTCATCGTAGAATCACGATTGAATATCAATTTTTCATCAAAAGACTAGAAATGTATTCAAACATTCTTTCACGTCTAACTGAACATTCCTAACGCATGTTTAACAAACGTATGTAAGCGTGACTGTAATTAAAAATTAGTTTAACTTAATTATAAGCCACGCTTGCAACAGGTGTAATTAGGGTGTATCAGCAAATTCATAAATTGGACTATCAAGCAGGAACACGTAGCGATTGCTCTGCATTTTTGCCGCAACTGTGCAGTCGTGCGTTGCGCACCGGTTAGTATGTGCGGCTCTCAAACTGGCCTAATTAAAGTCATTCTATATATTTTCTGCAAAGTGATAAAGGTGCAGAACAATGTTTTGGGTTATCACTAGAAGAGAAACGTGACTTTATTTGTATCTATATTGTTACTTAATTACAAAATCATAGGTCAAAGATAAAGTTAATGTCAAATCATAACGGTAACGGTAGGTAGTCTAAGCACCTCTTTCTTCCGTGATTCGATTAGCTAAAGCTGGGAGCCACCAATCAGGATATCATTTTCGTTCGTAAGATGTTCCGCCGTCAGTTGCGGTTTTCAGTGACATGAACGCACGCATGAGACGCACTTTAGCTCCGCAGCCTTTCTTCCGCGGACCGGCAAGGTGTGGAATGTCCTTCCCCTCTTCCGTCTTACCGTCGAGTTTCAAAACGACCTTTAAAAAAGGGTATTTACGAACATCTCTCTGGGCCGAAAAAGCATCGACAACACCGCTAGAGTTGCAGGTGTCCATAAGCGACGATTACTGCTTACCAGGCGATAACGCCTGACAGTTTGACGCTATTTTATAAAAAAAACATAATCATGCCAATATTATAATCGCGAAAGCTACAGAGTAAACATAGCAACGGATTGATGTGATTTTTTGCATGTATTTTCTAGGGCCGTGGAGTGTCATAGGCTTTTTATTATGGAAAAAATAACGGTTCCTGTAGGATTGCCAACGCGGGTGAAGCCGCGGAACGCAACTTTGTAGAATATATCAACTTTTAAAGTACTCGTATAGAGCCAATTTAATAGATCACATTTGACACTTCTTCAAATTCTATAACGTAACCATGTGAAAATATTTTTTTTAAAGTTAAAACTGTTCAATTGCTAAACATTTTTCATTTATAAAATACATATTTATTGTAATAATGATAAAAGAAGGCAATTTTTTGACATTTACTTTGACATTACTTTGTTAAGACTGACATATGTCAAATGTGATCTATTAAATTAGCCCTACTTTAGTCCTTCAAATTATGCACACTACTCACTACTAATCACTACTAAATGATTTCCATCCAATGGTTGCCTTGAAGAGATTATCACTTTTAGCGATAAGACCGCCACTTGTGGGACTAGCTCGTAAGTGCTTTCTATCTGTTTGTAATTTTTATTTCTGGTGTACCTATACAATAAAGAGGTTCTAACTATCTGTCATTAAAACACTGTTTTAAACTATCACGGTTGTTCACTAAAGTTATATGATTATTTACGGGATATTTACCGTGGTAAGGTTGTGGAATGAGCTCCCGATATTTCGGCGCAGTTACATGCACCATGTTCACGGGAAGACTGAAGAATGCGGGTGGTTGGGGAACAGTTAAAAAGCAACCTTACCACGGTAAATATCCCGTAAATAATCATATAACTTTATCTGTCATTAATTGTTCAAGTCAAGACTGATAATAAACATTTTGACACATTATCCTGACCACGACCTTTCCTGGTGAGGCATCACCCAAATAGTCAAAATATAACCTTGCTTCGCTGATTTAGAAGCATGAAACAATAAACATATTTCACTAATGTTTTGCATTCGAATTGTATAATGACCCTAATAGATTAAAGACTGAATGCGATAGAAGATGATGCTAATACGTGCAGTCAAGGAATTACTTGGTTCGAAATGTTACCACGGCGCATAATTTATTAGTTGAAGGCGTGTAATGACATTAATGTAGGTTTAATAATAATCACCAGTATTCATGACTAGCTGTAGCCCGCGACTTTGGGCGCGTAGATTTTATAATCTTTCATCCCCCTTTACGCCCCTTGATTTTACACGAAATGGACCCAGATATATAATATGATAGGAATTTCAGCTTCATAGGTCCATTAGTTTTCGAGATTGATGAGAGTCAATGAATTAGTAGTATTTCTCTTATATATACACGGGGTGTAACAAAAAAAAACCCTTTCTGTTAAAAAAATTGACGAACGGCAGGATTCGAATCTGCGCAATCCGGGTAAACGCCCATAGCGCTCTAACCACTATTATCCTTCGACCAAATTAATTTTATTTTGATCAAAGCTATTATCATTAGTTTTATTTTATTATCCTACTAAACAAGGGCCAATTTATTAGATCACTTTTGACATCTGCCAGTCTATTGTTTATTTGTCAAAGTTAATCATTATACTGCATTCTTCTGTAATTATTACAACAAATATGTATTTTTAACTGAAAAAAGTTAAGCAATTCTGCAGTTCTAACTTTGAAAAAATAAATAATATCGTTACATGGTTACGTTGTTGAATTTTGATGAAGTGTCATTGTGATCTATTCAATTGGCCCCACTTTAGTTTCACATTATTAGAGACATTTAGATTCGTTTATTGGTTATTTTAATTGAGTTGATTAGTTTAATTTTTCTTAAACTAGATTCCTTTGTTCCAGATGGTGAACTCTACCGCTGACTGTTGTAAGATGTAACACCGCATAATCGACTTAAGTGAATCGATACCGTCGTGCTATATCAACAAACTGATATATTACGATAATCGACTAAAAGTGTAGTGTGTCCTGGATTATCGGACGGCGATTTTATTACTTTGCTGTATTGTCTTGGTGAGTAGATTTTTTGTCAGTTTCTATTTTAATTCAGCCTTAAAATTGTACGTACAAGCAACATGTGATTTGATTCCATATTTTTATACGCACAGCGAGGGTATGGCACTCTCTGCCGGAGTCTGTGTTTCCCGAAAAGTACAATATTGGTGTCTTTAAAGAAATAGTAAACAGGTTCTTTCTAGATAAGCGTGCTCCAACCAAAGATGTTTCATGCTATACTACGCAACCATGTTTCATACTATCCAACCTAATGCGCGTCTTTGTTTATGATGTTGACAAATTCAAAACTACTAAGAATAAAATAAGTAAAACATTTTTCAAAACAAACTTTTAGCTTTAGCATAGAAAATGTAATGTTATAAGTATATCATTATGAAAATTAATACCAAAAGATATCAAATATATCAAAGTAAAAGTTTAAAAAATAGCAAAGATTGCTGTGAAGAAATTTTTACTGCAGCCGCAATATAAGAATCTTCTAGGAACGATGTAATCAAGTTAGCAATCACAGACAACTGCTCTCTTGGTATGTTTATTGCACCGGTTTCAGTATCCATCTTCCCATAAAACCTCACTTTTGTCTAAATAAAAAACAAACTGTCTCAGATAAGTCTGTTTTTATTGAAAAGTATAAAAATAAGCTATACTGGATTGATTTGATAGAAGAGAAGAGATTGTTGTCATTGAATTAACGATTACATAAAGAATACCGAGAATACTTGTTAAACTTTCACGGTTGTTGACTACATTTAAATTATAGTGAAGCCGGCGAATGTTATCACAAGGCAACGGCGATATGTTTTTTATATGACAACACTGAATGTAGCCCGTAAAACAATTCTGACATTTGATTTCTTTGTTTGGCATTAACCATATACAAAATATAGCTAGGTATAACGAAATTCCTTAATTGTGATAAAATATAACTGTGGTAGATTTGATTATGGTAGTTATTTACGGGATTTTTTTACGGTTTTCTTTAGTGTTTTTGCCCTTCAATGGTTTTTGAGTGCATGCAAAAGGCAGGCTGTCGTTCAGTGTGGAGGTTAAAGGGGGAGGCCTATGTTCAGCAGTGGACGTCTTCTGGCTGATGATGATGATGATGGTCTTTGAGTAATCAATAGTTTTGTATTGAAGGCTAACAAGACAAGAGTGAATAGACACCTCGTGGGCAAGCGTGCTCCATATTAGACTTCATCGTCACTTTACGTCAGGTGATTTGTGGTAAAACGGTAGCCCATTTTATTATAAAAAGAGAAATTATTAGATATATAGCGTGTGATTCTTTTCCTAACTAACAAAGACACTTAACCACACTTTTTGGGCACTTTTTTGGAGTAACCTGCTTTCATACGTGAGTAATTCCCGTGTCATATAAATAAATAGGCAATTGTATTTCCCCTTGAAGAAAACTGAAGTGGGAAGTAATTAATTATGAGAGCTAGATAGAAAAAAAAAGGAAAAAAGTAATTGGCTAGGTTTAATTAGGCTCATAAATTGTAATTAGTTATTATTGTAGTGATTATCTATTCAATGGCAAGTAAGCGGAAATGAAATGACACTACACCTCATAGACTAACTCGGTTCATACGATTCGATAAATTATTAAATAATTCGCGGCACTATTTCCCGCACGATGCCATTACGGCGGGAAAATGGCGTAACTGTCAGCGTGATGGGGCTGTTCCGGCATCGGATGTTATTACTGTCCTCGACAATAGCCAAGGTCGAGGACGTGTGACAGATATTTTTCACGCAAATTACATAAACCTAATAAAAAAGGCACGACGTAGGTACTATAACATAAATATAACAATAGCTAAGACAAATTTTACGGGTATCGCGTGTAGCCACGAATTCTCTGTCAGAAAATGGAAATGTCAATGTTTCTGGCTGAATGGAAACGTGATAAATGAAGAGGACCGTCACAGCATATGTCAGAGTACTGAATAGAAGGTTACAAAAATGAGAACTCATGAAAGAAAACATCTTCCTCTTAACAGACATAGAGAAGGTAAAAGACGCAATGCTACGTAGGTGGATTATGTTTGGGGGTTTAGAGCCAACCATTCTCGATAGCTAGCACAAACTGCTAAAACAGAGACGTTTCAGCATTGGTAAAGATAGAAACATTGGCATTGATCACATAATCAAGATCATATTGGCATTGTATGAATACATAAGAATATATTAATCGAGATATAAGCTCTAATGAAATTTCTCTAGTCTTTGTGTGATTGCCGACACAGGGAGGAGCTATGTAATCCGATACGAATACTTTTTCGATTGTCGTTTGGTTGACAGTTTCTTAATAACCAAATGACGTCATCCTCGTGTGAGGTCCCACTCTCAAGACACTTTATAAGACGCACGTCCGCGCTGGACCAGGGAAAGTACAGGGTGCGTCGCCCGGTCACGACTCATTATGGAATATACTTACCGTCGAGCTTGACGGGCTCAAACAAGAAGTTATAGAATTATCCGACGAGCTTGACTGGCTCGTGAAGTTGTAGAACTACAACCTGAATCGAGTATGAGGATATTGAGCTTACTCAATAACATTTTATGCCTGTCATAAAGAACGATGCGTTTTGTTGTGCATTCACAACTCCTAAATGACATCATAGCCATCGCGGGATAACGTAATATAATCCTATTACTTATGACACTATCTAGTATCGTTGTACGAGATTACTTCTATTCACAATAGATTTAAACATAGTAAATGTGAAATATGGACGCTAGTATGATATGGAGTCTATATTTCACACATCATATGGTCAAATTGCTCACTTAAACGTTATGGATATCGTATTTTTTAGACTCAACTGAATTCTTTATCCAATTTACGCAAATCACTCACAATGAATATTTTGCTGTATAGATTGCCCAATAGCTAAATAGGTACAAAGGTGTTGGTACAAACTGTGCCTGCAGAGGGCAGGGACCCACACTGGAAAGCTACCCGACCCAGATCTGTTCCGAACCTGTTCCAGCGTTCCGACTCGTTCCGAACTTTACATAACATCGGCTCTCGCCACACTTGCGCTTATCGATGTCGATAAAACCGAAACGCAGAATTATCCAGCTTCGTAAGAGATAATCGGAATAAACATACGTAATTACGAACTTAAAAGTGTTACGAGCATGAAATTGAGAGTATTTTTGAGTCGTAGAATCTACAGCGGTGCTTTAGGCTTCAATTATCATACTAATCTATACTAATATTATAAAGAGGAAAGATTTGATTGTTTGTTTGTTTGTTTGTTTGTTTGTTTGTTTGCATTGAATAGGCTCCGAAACTACTGAACCGATTTGAAAAATTCCTTCACTGTTGGGAAGCTACACTATCCCCGGTTAACATAGGCTATATTATGTTTTCAAAAAAAATAGGGATCCTTACTAAAACTCCAATAATGTAACCCAAGGTGTAAAAAAATAAGATTTACAATTTTGACTTTGCGTGTTTGACAGTTCTAAGACAGGACAACGTCTGTCAGGTCTGCTAGTAGGTATTATAAATGCGAAAAGTCTGTTGGTTTGTTTGTTCCTTTTTCACGCAGCATCAGAGCAACGGGTTGACCTGATTATTTGCAAGGGTATAGTTCAAGGGCCGGAGAGTGACATAGGCTACTTTTCACCAGGATCATCATCAGCACCATTTTTCATCACTACGCGGGTGAAACCGCGGGGCGCAGCTAATATTTTCTTAAATATCATTCTAGTATATGTTTATCTATGATATCATCAAGTGAAGTTTTTGTAAAAGGATTATGAATGTAAAAGGACATTAAATTGATTTGAAGCTTAGAATAGTTATTAGCTAAGTTAAAGAAAGAAAAACATCAGTACTGCATCAACTATCTGAGAAATATTGTGAAGATGTGTTTGAACAAGTCGGAATTGTGGCAACATTAGGTTTTTAGTTTCATACAAAAGGAAGACTGCAATTATTGAAGCATTTATAATTCGCCAAAAAATACCATAATCGTAGCATTACTAATCCAACAAAAACATAGTTCACAGTATAAGCCTCGGCAAAAACTACTGGCATCGACCTCGGCCATTAATTCTGATGATTGTGTAAAATTGCCGCTGCACAACCGATCAGATTTTACCTAACCGACAGAATTTATAAAGGAACTGGGGAAACATTTACGTGGTGTTATTCTTATTTTGAAATTCATAACGAATTGCGAACTATAGCAATGAACTGACACCCTAACTGCAAGTGGCCTTCCATTTTTAGTGGCATAGCTATATATCTCTGATCGAATCGTCGATGCAATGTAAAACGTAACTTTCGTAATTTTACTTGCTAAACGTAAGTTTACATCGATACCACATGAAGAAATCTCTGGAAAAACTGGACAGCAAGTGCATGTACCGAGATACCAGGACATCAGAAAGTTACAGGCGCTTTCCCAATAAGGTAGAGCCGGCTTTCAACGGCCAGACGAGCTGTCTCAGCGGCCAACGCCACTTGGCAAAAAGTTTCCATGTCGTGGTTATCGGCCTCTCGGTTATCCATGGGCTGTAAAGATGTCTGTTCTCGGTAGGAATGTTAATGATAGTTTAGCTTAGCTTAATGACGCAACGTATTTGGGCAGGTATCTTAAGCCTCGGGTAAAATGCATTTCTTTAATTTGAAACTAAGTAATTGGTCAAATTCATTACCCTTTTTAGAATAGTAATTGGTTTAGAAATTACTGGTATTTCGAGGAAGGCAATAAAAACATTTTGATGTCCAATAGTATCATGCGTATAGTCCTTGACCTGGGGCCTTACGGACAACTGCTATTACAGGCACGTAATCCGCTCAGTTGGAAAACCACGCGACCGCAAACCGTATCTGGGCGCGATAAGGTTTGCGGTCGCGTGATTTTCCAACTGAGTGGATTAGGTGCCTGTAATAGCAGTTGTCCGTAAGGCCCCAGGTCTCAAATTAAATAAATTATTCTAACCTTTAGGTATGGTTTCAATATTAAAATCTCACGTCTTTCTGATGTGTGATGTTACTGTCCAAATAAAAAGTCACGAGTTACATACGTCATCTATCGTGCATTCTGCTTTAGCGAGTCTCAAATCTATTATATGAGTACATCCATGTAACTTACAGCAAAAATAAGTTTTGTTAGTGAAAACGCAAACAGAGGTCTCTTCGTGCTTCTCTCTCGTGATACTCCCATCATGCATTTCAACATGTTCTATGTAATACATGTCAACTGCTAAGTGATATTACGCTACGTCTCTGTAAACATTGCGAATGGAAGAGTGCAATTAAACTCGCATTAGTATGTAAAACACGGTTGGTTTAGAATATAGATTCCGTAAACAGAATGATGATTTGCGAACAAGGATCACCTAATTAAAAAAAAAAACAACAACATTCAGTCGAATTGATAACCTCCTCTTTTTCGAAGTCGGTTAAAAAGAAACCACCGATATGTCAATTTACGTACCTACATAGAAAATCTTTACACGGACCTAAATTTTAATATTTAGTTTCCCACAGTTCCTGTAAGTAGGTAATATACTATTGACAATAATTGTACCACAAATTAGAAAATGATTCCCAAACCTACGTTTGCGACTGGAGCTTATGGACATTGTAAGAAGATTATTGAAATTTAAGCCTCTACATTTTCGAAGACTTTGTATGTAATTTATATTATAAGACTACCAATTTGAATCGGACATGAATAAGACTGTGTTTTATGAGTACATATAGAAAAAATCTAACCAAATTAATTAACTTATTAGGTACTACTCAAGGTAGGTAGTAAGCTGTGCTTACTTAGAGACACAAAAGGCTGACAAAACAATACAAGTGTGTTTTACCTAAATATACTGAACAAAAAATATGTTAGGTACCGGTGCACTTTCACTAGTAAAGAATCACAATTTATTAAGAAGACGTTTGTTAACAATAAAAAAAAAACATTCCAAAAACAATTGCTTTCGGCATTTTGAAATTTTAAACACATAAAGGTTTCTCTCATTAAAAGTCGAAAATCTGAATCGCTGCGCTAGGCCGGTCTTTCAAATTTTCACCCACAGTAATGAGCCATGACTTTTCCTTTCAAACAAAATCACTCGTTATCATCTATTGACTGACTCAACATTCTCTAAAGCTGATAAACACGTCTATGCGTATTGTGTACGCAAGCGAAAGTGAATTTCGAAGCTCATTAGTACAAACATGTTCACTTTATCACTTGTGAGTACTGACGCTGGCCTTACATGGAGAGTTGTGATTACTTCCCAGACAATACTGGTTCCTCCATACAGACAATACTGGTTCTACAGACAATACTTGCAATTGCAATAGTTGACATTACATTCTTCTTAGCCAACGACTCAATGGAGACACTTTTGTGGCCTGTGACTAATTATAATTGCAGGTGTAAAAGCTAGGCAAGAATCAAGACAGATTTTGAAAACTTTGTGTGGGATGTTAGAAACTATCGTTCTGGATTTTGTTATTAGAAATGTTGTGAAGTACAATTTATAGCTAACTAGCTTGTGCCGTGGTTTCTTCCGCGTTGTAAACAAAACGTAGACTATTTCTCAGATCAGACGTTCGTCTTATCTGTCACTCCAGAAATAGTGCAGGTTTCTGCCACGCACCTGTAAGTTGTGGAATGGCTTACCACCTTCGGTTTTTCCTCCAAAATATAACCTCAATTGCTTCAAGCGAAGAGTGAATAGAGTCCTCAAAGGTAGGCAACGCACCGCCAATGCCCCGGGTATTGTAGGTGTCCATAGGCGACGGTGACCACTTACCATCAGGTTGCCCGTCGCTTGTTTGTCGACTATTATATATTAAAAAAAATATTAAAAAAAAGGTTCCAAACAGTGAATGAATTTATAGAATCAATTCCATTTATCTACATACTCATGGATGTTAATTCCTGTTTCGTTAAAACAATGTCTTATCTAGCTTCCGATATATTTAGACTAAATGCACAAAACAGTGTATATAATTATGTTGAATGAAAAGGTTATTCTAAAGAGAATATAAAATATAGAGAACCTAATGCAGCCGAGCAATATAACAGCTTAAGTTGCAAGTAAACTACTGTACTGCATCAGCATTCTTCTTCAAAGTGGAACGCATACGACTAGATCATGACAACGCATATGTTTAAATTTCTACACTGTAAATTTTAGCATTGACATGCGAGAATATAGTCCCACCTAGTTAGATACTTGTTTTAAGTACCTAAGTAAAGTTAACCTATAGATAAATATAAACTCTTTATTGTGTACACCAGAAATAAAAATTACATACAGATAGAAAACACTTACGAACTAGAGCCACAAGTGGCAATCTTATCGCTAAAAGCGATCTCTCTCTGGTAACCATTGGATGGAAAGAATTTACCTATATAACAAGACAGACGAGGGATGATAAAACACTGGATACTATAAGTAGGCTGCTATAAGCAGGTACTTTACTATAAGCATTGAAAGCTTTGCTGCTAGCTTAAATTTGTCTTGTACTTTGAATATTTTTATGTTTAATACATTTTAGGATAGCAGATGCATTAAGTCAACTTTTAGTAGATTTAATATTGCAACTAAGTAGTTGTTTTCCAGGTGTTAACATAAGACTTTGACAGAAACATAATCCAATTGTCCATGTGAGCATCCAGCCACAATATCAAGGATTCATATAATATTGAAGCATATTGCAATACTTGGCTCCCATTAGTTGATCCGAATAGCTCGTTACAGATAAATAAAAGAAAGAGATCCGTTCACTGATACAAAAACTTTCTAGACTGAGTGTACACTGTATAGTCTGCTCATTTAGCCTTATGTAACAATCTGAGATAAGCTATCTGTTAATGAATATTTTTGGATAATTGTAACACGTTAACATGAATGTTTATCAGTTGAAATGTTAAAACCATCTTTGAAGAACATAACAAATCTTAGCTCAGAGATTTGATGAGTCGAGTCGAACTTCGAGGCCCTTTAAGTTGTCAAACAACACCTCCACTGATACCTTAGCGGTGGTGGGCGGAAAAGCGGAAGTGGGCGGAAGAAATTTTGACAGTTCCAGGAAGACTCCTGGAACTGTCAAAATTTCTTCCGCCCGATGAGACCATCCAAAATCGATTTATAAGCAACTAGCGACCCGCTCGGCTTCGCACGGGTGTAATTTACGTGCGAGGCCGGGGCGGTACGCTAGTTATATGTATAAACCTTTTTATCTAACCGATTGTGAAAACCGCATCAAAATCCATTGCGTGGTTTAGGAGGAGTTAGCAGTCATACAGACAGACAGACAGACGCGGAAAGCGACTTTAATTTATATACTATGTAGAGATTTTACACACATCATTTCATACGTTTCATATATTCACTTTAGATGACGCGGTGACTGCTTGGCATGCCATTTTTTTTTTTGTTAAACGGTGGATTTATAACAGGATTTCCTTAGTCTTTGTGTGTGCCACCAAAAAAACCTGATTTTCTAAACAGTGATTCGGTAAATCAAACAAGGAAACAGGACGCACATCCTATTGTTTTAAACTAACCAGGCAATTAGCACGATTTATTATAAGTGGACGATTACCTGGTAAATTATTAAGTGTAGCAGTCTTTTGTTTCGAAAAAAAAACGTGATTTTAACTCACCACATTGTCAGTTTTCTAAAACTTACTCTGAAATATAATAAATACCTCGTTTGAAGTTGATAACTGTATTTCTGACTCTACCAAAAGATTCTTCTAGTATAAATTTTAGTTATAGTTAAATTAAAAATATTCTTCTAGTTTGCTTTAAATCATCATTCAACATTTCAGCCGTAGGACGTCCACTGCTGGACATAGGCCTCGCATCGATCTCCAAAAAGGCCGGTTAGAAGCGGCCTGCATGAAATTTTTCCCTGCTGTCTCTTTTAGGTCGTCTGTCCATACCGCTTGCTTTGCTTTAGATACCTTAATTAAATTTTCATGAAAATGCTCAGGTGTTTATTTTACCATGTATAATATACCTTGCAAGTTGAAGTAGCAGTGGTCAGGCCACATCGTTGAAGAACCGATAACCGATGGGGAAGAAAGGTTCTTGAGTGGAGACCACGAACCGGAAGACGCAGCGTAGGTAGGCCTCCCACTAGATGGACTGACGACATCGTGAGAGTCGCGGGCGTCCACTGGATACGGATGGCGAGCTGTCGTTCAGTGTGGAGGTCTAAGGAGGAGGCCTATGTTCAGCAGTGGACGTCTTCTGGCTGATGATGATGAATATACTTTGTGGGAGATGTAGGGCTATGTTAACGACTTTTTTTAAATTAATATTTACACTTTGACTTGTTGACTGAGAGAAATGACAGATAAGGAAAAGGAAGGAATCGGTTATACCAGCCTCACTTTTTTTAATGTCAATCTTAGAACAAATGGTAGCTTAGATGGTTAGTATAATACGGTCAAGTGACTGCACTTAGCACCAGTCAACTGTGATTCGGCTATCGGTTGTATAACACCAATCCTCGTGTGTTTGTTTGCTCTCACCGTGATGTAACGAGCAAGTGAACTTTCTACGGCGCATGTTTGCGAAGATGTTCTAATGCACTAATGGGGACACGGTTTATTGATTGAAAGAATACGGTTTATGTAACTAGCATGGTCTGTGATAGTGTGACAACAGAGTAAAGAACTTGTGACAGTCATCCTAGAGAAAAATCATGTCAAGGAAATCATGATTATTTTTCTATCGGACTGCCAGAGTAGGTACGCAGAATCGTCACGGCTTTATGGTTGATATTCCGAAAACTTGTACGAAGCGCTTTGATTCCACTTTTATTGTGTGAACTGCTAGTCTGTGGAATGCGCTGATTGAATGGGTTACTTGATAGTAACAATCTTCAAATCACGAGTGAATCGGTTTCTTCTAGGCAAGCGTTCTCCATCGTATATCGCATCATCGCTTAACAACAGGCAAGTTAGCGGTAAACACAAGCATATGATTAATTAAAAAATATATAATAATTATCATCACCAAACGCCATAACTACAAACCATGAGTTCGTTTTCAAAACCATGATAATGCAAAAGCATGCAACTAGCATTATATTTTTTATTAGCTTCTGCCCGTGGCATAGTCATAGTGGTTATGTCATTTAGGGATAGTGTAACTTCCTATTTGTGAAAGAATTTTCAATATTAGACTCGTAGTTTTGGAGATTATCTCAAACATACAAACTTTCATCATCATCATTTCAGCCATAGGACGTCACAGGACGTCCACTGCTGGACATAGGCCTCCCCCATCGATCTCCAAAAGAGCCGGTTGGAAGTGGCCTGCATCCAGCGTTTCCTTGTGGTCTCATTTAGGTCGTCTGTCCGTCTTGTGGGTGGACGTCCTGCGCTGTGCTTACCGGTCCGTGGTGTCCATTCGAGAACCTTTTGGCCCCATCGGCCATCTGTTCTGCGTGATATGTGTCCTGCCCACTGCCACTTCAACACAAACAAACACTTTCATACAAACTTTATATTTTGTAATATTAGAGAACCGCAAATGTAGATCAGTACTTTTTCAAATAAGATTCTAGGAAATAAAAGTGAATTAGGCGTCAAGAGTACAGCAAACAAAAAGTCACAACAGACAGTAAACTACTCCTATAGCTAGTTATAGTTATATAGGTAGAAATAGAGGCTTTGTCTGTCTGTAACTGTACGGTAACCGGCCACTAGACGCGAGATGAAGCTGCCCGGTTCATTGACCGTTACACTTACCACTTGCTGAAGCTATTTGCGAAGTGTCGACTTTATTTCTAAGATTGATTTGCAAAAACGACGGAAGAACTGCATCTAAGTGATCTAAAAGATATGCTACAGACAAATTCGGTATGCTACGGAGGATCGAACTTTGAAACAAATAAACCTTTTTCTAAATGTATTTTACCACGTTTTTATTAACTCGCTTTCTCGTCTATTCGGAACAAATTTTTAAAACGGTAACAAACTAACTTCCTAATAATGCTAGAGGATAGAAACTTTGAATATAGTTCAGAACTGGATAACAATACAATATTTACATCTTTATAATTAAAATAGATATCTAATTTCGAAAGTGTTACAGTGTATTCCACCTAATGTAAATAAAGATACGAAACTGAGCTAGCTAAATAAATTAAAAACTTTTTTAACTTTATCTGTTGATAAAATTTAAAAAAAAACCTATCTTAATTTTAGATAGATAATGCACAGATACAGGTAGGTATAGATTAAATATATTTTTTTTTAAAAAGCACTTAAAACGCACAAAACAAAACCCACTTCCTTCCTCTATCAAAAATGTTTATTGCGATTTAATTGTCCACCATTATTTATATTGATCGTACAATGATCTTAAATGCAGGATACTCAGTCATTAACCATCTAAAGGTGGCATTGGATTCGTTCATAATGTGACCTGCAAGGCTACGGCAATTTGGACTCATAAATACATCGCTTAAAAGCTACTTAAACTTGAACACATTGACCTTGACTAATTAAATTAGCCTAGTGGAAAAGACAAATAGGTTTACATTACCAACCGGATCGGTTTTACCCGAGTTGCTGATTAGTACTAGTTTATAGGTTACTCCTATCAACGATATTTTTGATTGCAATACAAGTGCTAACGTTTCATTAGATCGAACGGCTCTTCATAGAGAAACAGTAACTACGATTTTATAATGACGTGTGTGATAACCACCGATACGATTACTTATTTAAACTGGTATGCATTAAATTCCTATGACCCGGTCTATAAACAAAAATGACGAAGATTTGTCCTATAAAAGATGATAATCCAACGTGTCATAAGCAAATGTATGTAGTTTTATTTAATGATTAGCTTACGCAAGACCGCTATCTCGTCTATTATGCGAGGATGCGACCTACGATGGAGCACGCTTGCCTAGATTCGGTCGCGACTTGAAGATACCCAGATTGTAACTATCGGGGAACACCCATTCTGGCAGCGCATTTCACAGTCTAGCTGCGGTTCGCATAATTAAAATAGAATCAAAACTCTTCGTTCGGGTTGTCGGAATATCAACTACCTATGTATTCTTTCTCGCCTTTTCTGGCCGTCCGATAGAAAAATTAGCAAGAGTCCAAGATCATGCAGACCACTTTATGAAATGTATGTTTATATGTTTGTCAAGTGAGAGCGCAAAATATGTTTAAGGTGATAATTTGGCGAAACTGACAATAGTTTCACACTTTGGCAATGATAGCTAAAAAACAGATAATAAATAATAAAAAGTTTCCTCCTACTCAGTTCGTCAAATTCGAAGTCATTTATTCATTAATATAAATTTACACGTCAATTCAAAATAATAATTATTGTGATAAATGGTATGTAAAAATTATATACATTATATTATACAAACTAACTCATTTGCTCACTGCTGAGCGTCGTGATGCTCCCGATCTTTTGTAATCTGGCGACAAATCTATGGATCTCTGACGGCCTCCAGCCTGGTACATCGCGGCAGAGATGTTCCTGCCGTGCTCTTTTAAGACTTGGTCGGTCCATCTTGCCTTTTGACCCATCCGGGTCTTTTTATCTAAACCTAAGAGTTTACTTACTACATTATAAATACGGAACCTCGATTATTTTTGGTAAACTAACTCTACGAAAGTTTATCGAAATATCAATTTTAATTCTGGCTGAACGGCACCGTGCTGGTTACAATGCCAATTGGTATTGAGCTTAAGTATTTGGATTATCTTTAAACTTTCAACCGTCTATGGGTAATTCAACTATATTTATATAATAAGCTAAAGGTTAGTATTATGTCATGTGTTAGTTTACTTGTATTTTGATTAGCATTTAAAATGCCCGTTAAAAATGCTGTTGTCAAATCCAACTTCCCTAAAACCATCATAGCAATGACAGTAGAAAGGATCGTATTATTTTGTAGCACTTTTTAATGAGCAAGTGTTTATACATAACCAAACACTACACTCAACATCTAAATTATTTAGCCAATTTTTTTAAAGAGTTGTTTTACTTACTGCTATAAAAAAATAAAAAACTGACGAAATCAAAAATCATCATTTCAATCTGTCGAATAAAATGTATTTCCTTTCTTTCTTTACTATTGGATTATTTGTAGCACTTGCTTTAGAATAGAAGTGACAGGTCACTATTTATAAAGCCTGCTATCTCGAGCAAGCATTCACAACTCTAATGATTAAATCCGTTAATCTAAAATCAAGTAGCACAATTTAAAAATTCACTTGTCAAAAACTGACCTTCATTCGTCACGTGATTAATAAAATAACATAAAAAATATGCTAAGTAACTGATTCTAGTGCCGTTTTAAGGGCTTAAATTGCCGCCAGATTTCACACAAATTTGACCTACCAAAGCTAGAACAATTTTTGTTATCTTTGTTTTACATAACCCAGTACACGATTAAATGAAAATATTAAAAAAACCGATACCTTTTAGCATTTTTTTTTTCTTTTGTATGATTTTTGCAATTTTGTGTTGGTTTCTTTTTGTGTTTTTTCAATAACGGAGTTGATTTATTTCTTAATTCCTTGCCATTTAGTTTTTCTTTTATAACTGTATATCCCTTGCATAATCAGGGACATTAAACAAAAAGTAATATAAGGGATATAAAGTATTTATGAATTAATATTATTATTTTAATCAGGAGGGTGTCACATAAGTGAAACTAGGAGAACAACAATTAAACCAAAAAGTTATGAATAACTGTTCAAGTTATAGTAAGTAAAAGTTGTGTGAAAATTTAACACTGAGTTACGACCTTAACTATTAAATAATCTGCGCTACTATCAACACCACAAATACATAAATAATTTATTCAAATATAAACGCACCGCAACACATAATAACTGATTTACATAATGATCAAATAAACGTTAATTTTTGTGCATTCATTGGCTCATAGGCGTTCTTTGTAACGGCACTAACCGGCAAGAATTCATTACAACACATGGGCACGAACAAAGTTATTAATTGCTTACACAAGGTAAACTGCAATATCTGTCCAAATATAAAACGTTTTGTTTAAAAAGATGGATTGATTGCACAGGATTGTGTGGGCGGTTAATATGGCAGCGCACAAATGACAAAGCTGGTATACAAAGCTCATTCAAAGCTAAACTGAAACGTGTGAAAAGAAATCTTCAATGGCACATCTAGATCGAGGTAGTCGAGATCTCAGGTCATAAAAGTAACTGTTTTTTAGATTCTTTAACTGATAGATTACCTTCATTATCTTTCTTTCTTTCTTTGCTTCTGTCTCTAAACTTTGGCCAGATTGCATGTTCACTTGCTCACCTTTTTGTCATGAATATATTCATTCATTAATCACAATCGTTTATTTAACTAATAAAATACACTTATGGGCAATACAAATACTGAAATTTTTGAGGATTAAATCACAAGATTGCTTTATATTATAGACAATGCGAGATGGAATGGTTTCGTAAAAACAGTCAAATATTACAAACATATCAAAGTTTCAAATTTATATTATAATATTACAGACAATGCGAGATGGTTTGGTTTCGTAAAAACAGTCAAATATTACAAACATATACCTACTTGCAAAGTTCCAAATTGATACAATATTCAAAAAGATGTAGAAGTAGGTAGGTACATTAAAATCAACTTCCAAGATGGTTCGTCACATCTTTACAAGAAAAGCTAAAAGCGTGCTAATAAAATAAATATATAAGTAAACTGAACTACAGTCTGATTCTGGTTATAGGTAACTGGCCAGTTATGATTTGAAAGGTTTTTTTCTCTTGAAGCTCGTTTAAAGCTCAGTGTGGACGTCATGTCACTTTGCATGCGTCGCCGCGGGCTTGGTCTCAGGGCCGTCTGACGCCCACAGCACTCTCGATTTCAACACGCATGTCGCATGCCTGATCTGATTGACGAACTTGCGACGTATGTCATTGGCATCGATTCTGAAAACTAAACTAAACTAAATTTGACAGCTCTAAAATTATTGCCATCCTTCTCTCACGTATTAAAATGAAAAGAGAGGCAGATAATTTTAGTCCTGTCAGATTGCTTTAGTTTAGTGAGTGGTATGACAGAATAGGCCTCATTAACTTAGAGATTACATTAACTAGTGATTCCCAATTTACCTGAGGTAGCTTAAAGGGTTACACGCGACAGTCTAACCAGCAAGAGAAGTCCTGCAAGTCCCATTCACTAGTTAAAATCTCAGATCAGACAAACAAGGGATATATGATAAGGTAGCGTAGTGGGAGCGAATGCATCAGGCCTGTATCAGGCTTGATACCTTTAGTTGGAACTCACCCAGCAGACGGCTTTGCCGCTCTTTTTTTGCACGTGGATTATTAGCCATAGGTGATAGCCCGTTGGTCCAGTTGGTAGTGAACCTGCCTTCTGAGCTTGGGGGCGTGGGTTCGATTCCCATCTAGAACAAACATTTATGTGATGAGCATTTGTGTTTGTTCTATATCTGGTTGTTAATATCTATTTAAGTATGTATTTAAAACTATATATGTATGTATATCAGTCTCTGGCAGCCATACACAAGCTTTGCTTAGTTTGGGGTCAGATGACCGTGTGTGAAAATGTCCCGAATATTTATTTATTTATTATTTATTTATTACAAGTTCCTTAGTGTGCGTAAAAAATTAAAAACTGTCGTTGTCATCTAGTGAGCTATGGCCAAATTCCTAGCTTGATATTGTTTATGATTGTGAGTACCTCCTTTTGATTTAGTACCACCGTTCTGTGTAAACCTGTATTTTCAAAACGTCGCTGCAGAAAACGGTTCATGGACGACATGCGACATAATAGAAAAGTAGATAATTTTAATTAATTTAAATAATGAGTTGGTATTTTCCAAATCTGTTTGTTTATATGTACTTAGATACTTCCAAATAAAATAGTTTTACGTTCACTTAAAAACAAGTTTTCCTTAAATACACCTTCTAACATCCGAAAATATTGCTTCAAGATTAAATTCTTATTCATGGCCAATTTCTCCTATATTTTAGGGTACTTAAAGTTAGTGAGGTTAATAATTTTTTTAAGATTGTAGATTTACCTTATCACTATACTCCAGGGGTAGCAAAACTTTTGAAGTATGCGGTCTATCTACATTACAGTTCAAAATAACCTAAGCGGTCTACCACCAGTAAAGTTTAAAAACCATTTTTTTTACATCTTTATTCGATGTTAAAATAACGAAGGTTACTTTGGACTTGGCTGGATGTTGAAAATTGCACTTTTGGTATATAAGTAATTTTTTTTATTTAATTGTCTTTTTTTCCTTTATTAACTTAACAAAATGCATGCTAATACTAGAATAAGAATAAGATATATTTATTGCCAAATAAACAAAAACAATGGACATATAAAGAAAGAAAGAAAGAAAGAAAGAAAGAAAGAAAGAAAGAAAGAAAGAAAGAAAGAAAGAAAGAAAGAAAGAAAGAAAATAACCTACTATAAGAAACATAAGGAGATACAACTAACACTACAAATACAGTTAGACTGCCCATAGACCGTTGAGGTCTAAAGACAATATTGTCTAAGTGACAACGCCTACTGAAGCTACTGCAAACGCCTCCGCCGTCGACGTCTTGGCCACCCCAGCATATACACGTATGTACAAGTAGGAACCATAAATAATTATTAATGAAAATAATGATGTATAAAAAATATTGGCAATGAATAAAAATGAAGATAAAAGAATAATTACGTGAGTAAAATAATAAAAAGAATGGCTAATTACAGTGCTCGCATCAATTTAAAAACAAATACCGATATAATGAAAGCTCCGTGAAAGTACCGAAGTGGAATGTTTCGAAAATAAAGTCACTCTCGAGCTAATTGCAGACAAAATTGTGCAAGCGGAGTCTTAAAATATAGTTTATGTCCTCTTAAAACATGAATCGCATTCACTGCCAGTTACGCGTGCCAGCGTTTATTTACTTCAATAAGATTTTACTGCGTTTTCTTAATTTGTGAAAACATAAAGGTTTGATTTCAATATTATTGTCAGTTATTTACTAAGGTGTACTATTTCGAATATCAACCCGAGAAGTAGTTGCGTAGAAGAGAAAAGAGGATTAGCTTAGAATATAATAATTATCAATGTCTAAAACTGACTTCAAAAGTAGTAAAATACGCAATTTTCTAGTTATTTTGATTTGAATGCCAAACTTCTGAACTGTTTTTGTTGAAATTTCTTAACCATTCAGAAAAAAACAAAAAGAATTCAAAATTAAGAATTTCTTTCAAATAAAAAAAGAATTTTCCAAATCGATTCCTAAATTACGGAGTTCTAAGATAACAAATATTTTAAAATACTTATTAGAAATCGATTAAAAATAGCGAAAGAACGCATAGGACGATGTAAAGAACGAAGCTTATAGAACATAATGGTGCGACAAAACAAATATGTTTCAATAAAATAACTTATTTAGACATAACAGCTTACAGGGGCCTTACGCCCAACTCCTTACACTGTCTCAAACTAACGTTAAAACCGCGAAGTTAGGAAAATTACGCGAACGTGAACCTTAACGCGCCCATATACGGTTTGCGGTCGCGCAACATTTTTTCATCTTCTAAACTGGATTGCTTTAAACAGCTAGGCGTAAGGCCCCAGGCCCGTACTTCGTGGGTTCTCTATCTTGCACGCGCATTTCAACTTTCTTGAATGTATCAAATGTTTGAATAAGCTTATATAATATCTAAGCTATACAAATAAAAAAAATAACAATACAATTGTTATCTATTTATCAATTTTCATTTTGATTCAAACAAGTTTTCAGAAAACAATAAACTGAAAAAATAATACTTATGCTTAATTACATTTTTGAGTATAAGTACGTATTATAACTTGTTTGTATCAAAGTTTACGGAACATTTTTAATATTATTTACTTTATTCGTACAGTTTATAATTTACATAGTCAATCATTTTATTTCAATTATGTTGAAATGTGCGAACGAAATAGATAACACCATTAGCTCTTTAATAATAATTATCGGTTCAATGAGCATAACAAATGTCTATAATCGGAAACACCTGCACCGCAAGTGTGGCACCGGCATTACGCGATGTAATTAAATTAAAAATAGAAGCAACGTGGGTATTGGGTTACGTTGCAAGAGCATAGCCGCTCACATTCGGACGCCACATCCGGCTGCGCCCGCGCCGCCGGATGTAGACTGCGATGTAACGGTGGATCGTCGCGTGCACGCGTTACACGCTGTCTGCCAATTTGTGATCGATTTCTTAAGACATTATAAAAAATAGAAAGGTGTTAAAATTAAATTTATAAATTTTAGTCACTGTTTTTCAGTCTTATGATTTGTATAGTTATCGCAAACATCTTGAGCAAATAGCAGCGTATGGTACAAGTTGGTGCCAAGAAACGCACACATGCACATACTAAAGGGATTGCGTGAAAAAATTGCGGGTAAATTATATTGGTTGATAAATTTGATTGTTCAAACGAAGCAATTCACTTTTTTATTCAGATTATTATAATGTGTCTCATAATTAATATTTTTTCTATAATATATCTAAAAAGTCAGATTCATCACCATTGACCTTAGCCACACAATGTTTTTAAATGTCTTCTCAACTATTTACCTAACACACCATATCAAACAAATATCGAAAAAGGTCATCTATTAAGATTTGGAATGACTCATAGTCATTCCACGTTGTATTCATCTTCGGAATGGGTAATTTCGGTTACGTATCGATACTAAAATTGATTTGTTAAATAGTTAACAAGGCCAACCGGTACACTAGGTAGGTACATTGATTAACTGTCAAGTAAAAGTAATTTTATGTAGAACACATGCTACTGAATATTGTGTAAGCATCATATGGTAGATTTAGATATGGTGCTGGTCATCCGTCATCTCCGTCAAATTTATAATTACGCTTTGATGCTTGCCAAGTATCTTCTAAACAAATTCTAAGACAGAAGAAAATCTCGACTTTATGCTTTCAATTTTAATAACTACATCATGAGCATACATTAACCATTGTTTACAATTACCAGCTGTCAACGCTCTCAAAGAGTTCCCACTCATTACTTTCGACTATTAAGCAATTTGCACCGCCTTCGAACCTGTCACCTCAATTACCATTTCACGAGAACAATCAGCATACGACATAATGTAATCAGCATAATAATTCAGCATTATGTAGTATTCGAGATAATACCTTCCTATTGTGTCATGGTGCTACGGGACAAGCCCAAATTCTTGCGCGGTGACAGGCATCTCGTCAACATTACAAAGGGCTTTAGAGATCCATATCAGAATGAAGAAACATTGTAATCTGAATCACAGTCTGAAGTTCTGTCAGTTGCCTGAAGATACTAAACCTTAAACTGCTTACCACTTATCAGTGGCGGATATACACATTTGCCGCCGGTAGGCAATTTAAATTTTGACGCTTTTATCGACCTCTACATTTGGATACCCTGATTCACAATCATATTAATAAATAAATAAATGACAATTAAATTTTAACTTTATAAATTGTGCACTATCGTCCAAATTAAACCACCCTTTCCCCGTAATTAAGTGTGATTGTGTACTAGGGGAAAGATGTGTCAGTTCCTAAGTTTTTTTTTAAAATCCAACGATTTAGATAAGATTGCATAAGAAATAGGTTTTGGGTAATAACATTTAGGTATATTATAAATATTTGGCCCCAAATTTACCGCCCCCAAAACCTGCCGCCCACTGCCACTTATTTAGTTAGGTAGAAGCAATTAAAACGAAATTACACAAGTACGACAACTGGTCAATCAAAAAATTCCCAACCAACGATGAAATTGACAACGTGCTTAGTTTTGTTGTGGTTAGTATTTATATATACTCTGTGGTTTACTCGTACCTAATGATGATTGGTCATTTAAATGACAATTTTATTGACTGATAAGGTATTGTAATTAAGCATTTACCAATATGCCATCATCATTATCATAATCAGCCTGTTTTAGTCCACTGCTTACATATACCTCTCCCAAAACACGCCATTGAGGTCGATATTCAGCTTTTCCTGCGAGCTTTTCACTTCCATGCTGTCAATATACTACTTTATAACATAACTCTTTAAAAAATAAAAACGCTTTTAATAATTAAATAGTTTTTCTTGCTTTATAAATTGTGTTCCAAACCTGCATACAATTAAATGCTTAGTGAGAACAAAGAAAGGATAACTACGGACGCTAGTTAAAGACAAAGCTAATATTATAATAATGCAACTTGAACTGCCTCATACCAACGCTCTATGCACGATTAATCGATATTCATAGCTGTAGACATCTAAAACTGGCTCGATGGCTGCATTCTATTCGATTGTCACATCGTCACGAGCTGGTCTGCATCGCTGCTTCGGAACGCGGTCTCTCGACCTTGTTTCATTGGATATGATATGAATGTTGAGCTTTCCGGTCGCCTTTTCAATTGCAGTGGCATTTGTGTCGTATGACGTAAAGTTAGTCAGCTTGGTTAAAAAATAATAAGCCTTAGCTTTACTTTTGAACCTACTTCAAATAAGGAGGTTCTCATAACAACTTCATTTTAAGGGGCTTTGTTGACTGATATAATTATTCTTGTCCTAAATTCATAGATATACGCAGCTAGTCATAAACTACTGCAGTTATAATGATACATTAACATATTTTTGACTGACAAATATTTTGTGACCTTATAATTATTTGACAATGACATAATTGTTATAAACATAAATCTCATTATATTGTCATACAAAATAAAGTTACTTAGTATTGTCATAATCCGTAAACTGATTTGGTCCTAAATTATGTTATAAATAGTATATTATAAATTATAATATGGATCTTAATTATTATTATTAAAAAAAAAAAAAATTATCTTCTGAACTTAACACTTTTTGGACATTTCGCTCTTTTAACAATTTGTGGCCCGTTATCATTTAGCGCTTTTGACATTCTGTTGTTTTTTATTTTGTTATTTTCTGGGTATTTTTTTTGGTTGGGTTTTTTTTTGTTTTTTTGGGTTTTTATCTCGAGGGTACATTCAAATTTTCTTCCTTTTAGGAAGGAATATAAGGGTATGAATGAACCCTGTTTATTGAATTTCACCCAGTTCCCGCCTAAAGTCAGTTTTTGTTTTAAGTTAACTTTATCCCGTATTAATTGAACATATTATTATATGAATTTTCAGTTTGTAAGTGGATGGAAGGAAGAAAAAATTACCAATTTTTATTCCATGTTTGTGTCTATTTTTATTGGGCTAAAATCAGTTACCTATTTCGTTATTATGGAATTGTTAATACCTAGGCTGATATTGCCGTTCGAAGAATGATCAGTCTTTCAAGTATATATTACATACTTTGTATTCACAAAAAATACAACATCAATGAATTTCGTGACAAACTTTGATCACGCACAACGACTTCCTGAGTACCAAATCAGTCATTGTCTGCTAGATATACAATTATTCTAACCATAATATCAACTAGCTATGATCTTTTATTTCCTTTTCAGATAGAGCATTCCAATACAATTAGAAACAAAGAATACTAGTAATAAGAAATATTACTAACAAAGACTGCGGGTATTAAATAAGATATTTATGCAATGTGTAAATAATGTTTAACTTGCAATAATTCTAACCGTTTATGGCTTAGCGATTGACACTTTATACTGCTGCCAGCTTCTAGTTGTAGAGTTGGCAAAATTAAGGAACTAAAAACTTCAATAGGAGGCTGTTAATTTTGTTTGAAAAATACGATGGTGGCTCTCAAATCAAAGTTGGTCGCACTGTACGTAAGCGTAGTAGAGATAAAGCGTAAATACTAGATAACCATGCAGTTTTTTTTTTATCATCCACTCATTCCATAACCGTATTTACCATGGTAATTATCCCGTAAATAATCATATAACTTCAAATAATAATGTATAATCAAGTATGTCACAAACCGACTGAATACAACAAAGGCGACTCCGTTTCATTTTACGTCTCAGAATTAGGTCTCTATAAAAGGAGCTGAATTGAACAATGGAATACTCCCACGCTAACACACTGGTTCGTTTACCTCTCTACTGGACAAGTGGTCGATGGTCGCTGACCAATGACCATAGAGTTTACAGTTACCGAAATGGCTTGTCTTTTCCGTGCACCTCTTGTAATGAAGATGATCAATCATTATTTCGTTGGCAAAACAGTATTATTGTAATCCAATCATAATATTCTCTGACCAATTTTTTGCTGGTTTTCACTTGCCAATTGACACACTTGAAACAACTGCTTTTGGAGTGTCAAATTGTGGGGTTACTGCAAGCACGTATTGTATAAAGATTATTCCCTTGGAGTTTTTGCGCCAATGTGAAAAAATATGACGCTTCATTATATTATTTTACTAAACTATATTATAGTGTAATTTCTAGTGTTAATGTATAATAATGGTGGATTATTATTTATTAAGTGTTCGTGAACGCCCTCGAGTGTGGACAAGTGATATAACGCGGTGAAACATAATTATATTTTCGTGATGTTTCCAAAGCTCAATAGAAGCCTCTAGTAAAGTCACTCTAGTAGTGTCTTTTCTAGGACATGACTTAGACTTGATAGTGACTTGTTAGTGTTTGACTTGTTTGACTCTGACTGTGCTGATATGACTTGTTCGACGATACATATTAAAACTTGAAATAAAAATACGCTGGCAAATGCACAAGATGTGCAACGCCCAGAATCCACTCAAAGGGAAAAATAAGATTATTCCCTTGTTTCTATATTGAATTATGTAATGACACAATACATAAATATAGGATATTTGAAATAATTTAATTGAAAAGTCAGAATTATTGCGTAGATTGATGGGCTATTTCTTGGTTTATTCACGCGTTCCTACTGTTGTCAATTACATAACGACTCGGAAAATTACTGTGATCATTGAAATAATATTGACTTGCGCCAAAGCGACTAACGCTTAGCCTAGTAATTAGCAAGACCGGTGCAATACATAACATTAGCATAATCTGTGCCGCTCTTAGCCTAGCCTCAGAGCCTTGCATAACGTGTCTTGAACTAACTGAGAAGCTTATAGCGCACTTCTACGTCAGCATCTGTACAGCCTTCTAATAATAATTCTAATGTTGAGTAGGTACAGGCATCTCTCTAGCTTAGATAAGGTACATGTCCATTTGTCAAAGCTCTCTAGTTGTATATGCCTCAAGCTTGTACCATCAGGTCCTGGTTCAATTCGAGTTTTTAGAGTTCCGTATCAAACGGGACCCTATAGACAGAGTATACTAGTATCATACTAATATTATAAATGCGAAAAGTTTGTTGGTTTGTTTGTTCCTCTTTCACGCAGCAACAGAGCATTGCATCGACCTGATTTTTTTATATGGGTATAGTTTAATGGCCGGAAAGTGACATATAGGCTACCTACTTTTAATCATCATCATCATCGTCTCAATTTTTCATCACAACGCGGTTGAAACAGCGGGGTGCAGCTAGTCTGTAATAATATATGATTAAATTAAACAGTAAATAACCCACAATGCCGAGTAATAGACTAGTTGTTCGCCCCAACTATGACCGTACGACCCCTATATATTCATAACCTCTCGACCAAACTACTTTTGTACAGAAGTTCATGATAATATTATAGGAACATAAAGCTTAGTTTCCATCATCAAAAAATTAAGGTCAGAAGATATTAATGCCTGTGAATGTTTTTTAAAATATATTTTTTAACGTGGATAAGTCCGCTTTTGACCACCAACTCGCCTGTTGGTAAGCGACGATGTGGTCGAAGATGAAGCACGCAGACTTAGAAGAAAAATAATAAAGCGATGTAAAAAGAATGAAGAGAAAATAAAGAAGAATAAAGAGATGTATAATATAAAGCGTACCATCGCATTTACACTAACAAATTTAACAATTGTACTTGCATAGAAAACCGTTCCAGTGATTTATTTTCCTTTGTACAATTTAGATAGGCACGCGCGAGTCAAAGTGGTAAACTTGCAACGAGGCCAGGCTGTCACGACACGAGGGCGGATTAAGAAATACCTACAGATTGTACCAATATCTAGTCTCAACCAGCTTGAGGCAAATTCCTTGAACAGCGCTGATCATTTTATAAATTGGCTCAGATTTCATCAAGGTAGAAACAGCCTTTTGAAAAGGGTAAACATGTGAAGGCTAGTATCGATGATGATCATAAAAATTCCGAGCAGGTATTCTTTTTTCAAGATTGGAAAACCGTTCAGGAACAGCTCTTTTGGCGGAACAAAACAGATGCAACACGACATAAATAATAGCTGTCATCATTATCAGCCTATCATATATGTTAACTGCTGGGACTCAGGTCTAAAAATGGCCGTAGTCCACCATGCTGGCCCAGTGCATGTTGGTGAATGTCATATGTCTTCGAACTTTTGAGGTTCTTGGACATATCGGTTTTCTCACATTGTTTTCCTTCACAGTTGTTGAGCGATGGCATCGTAATTGCACATAATTTATTTGAGTACTAAATTAGTCTTTGATCGGGGCTGAGGATCGAACCGTGAGGATACCGTAGATTGTAAAGTGCACATGCTACCGCTCAGCCACCATCGCTAAAAGTAAGAGCTTTAATATGTTTAAATTATCAAGCTAAATAGATATAATCTTGGAAGAAGTCCTTTAAAAATACAGATTTCAGAAAACTGAACCAACCAACCTAAACTTTTCATGTGCAGCGATCTCTCCTCTAGTTGACCTTGTATACTCTGTTACATTCCTAATCCTAATAGAATCCTAGCATGAGTTGTTTAGCCTAGCAAATTTTGCATGAAACGGCATCGTTAAGGATTCACAACCTCCGCAAGGGCAAGTGTATGTAGGCTTCACATAATGATTCAAACCGTGTACCTATACAATGGATCCCACGTGTGACGCCTTGGGAAAAAAGACGAGTGTAGTCACTGACACTGACGTTTGCTGTCGATAGGTAACTAAAAAATTTAATAAAAATTTATTTACAAAGGCCTTTATCTATAATCGCGTTCAAATCAAATAATTTATTTGTCAGAACATGGTAAGGTGTACCTACCACACATACAAAATAGCATACAGGGTCGTACAAATGGAAACGTATCTCATGTCCTTGCCAGGTGCGCCATACAAATGCGAGTATTTTTTTAATGAGTCTTGTTCAAGTTAAATAAATGATATATCTATGTTAGAATATTGTCAAAATTTATTATTTTATACCTAAATTTGCTAAAGAAAAAAAATACAATTACTACAAATACAAATACTATTAGTTTATATTAGTTATATTATTTTCCAGTTTCTAGTCTGTTATCTTAGTCAATTATTTTAGTCTATAGTATCTAAATATCAGAACATTTTTATCTAAAAAATTTTTTGAGATTTTGATGAAAACTAATTGAACCTTATCCTAAGGAGTTTTTAACTTCACGAAAGATTCAAAGGTAAAGTAGATATCTTGCAATGCAGCCTCAATTTAGGTGTAGAAAGCCTTAAAGCTAGATTTTTAGAGAACCGCTATTTCAGTCGTCTAAGTATAAAATTAGGATTTGAAACAGTGGCGTAAAGGTCAGCTCGGAGTTTGTTCATCTCGAAAAAACAGGAGGTATCTAATGGAACGTCGAAATGACAACGTGCGGAGTTTTTATTGGAAGTCATAACCCTGTGTTTATTTCGTGAAATTTTCAGTATAATGAGTCGTATTCCAGTAGTTTCCAGTAGGTGTCAATGACCGTTTTCTATGGAACAGCTGATATTTTTTTCGCGATTTCATGGTTCCATAGTAAAAGTTGTTCATAATTATGAGTGCTATGGACCCCTTTTGGCTTAGTACACACTTTCCGCGTAACCCTATATACGTTTGCATCGGATCTGCAACGATGTTATCCAATAGGTATAGAATGATTCCGACATTTTATCCGTTCGATTATTTTGAACGATTTTTTTGCTTTGATCCAAGGTTTCCTTCCAAATCATTTAAATCACGATTGTATGCAGGTCGTTCAATTGTTTCCCAACGTTTGGCATGCTCGGAATTGCCGCACTGTCTGACTACAACAAGCGGTGTCATGAATCTGTGATTGGCTCTGCTTTAACGTAATTTGTATGTTTGTGAAGACGATGCCATGCTAATGTAGACCTTCCGGCCTTGAGGATACTTGCTAGGAATCCACAAAACGTGAACAGGAATGATATTATATACTTGTTTTACCTTCACACGTAGGTAGTAAAGGAAATCTGTAATTGAAAATATCTGGCGCACCAAAAGTATACATCTGAAGTCATTGAAGATAACGTTACTTCAAGTTTGCATAAAAAGTGAAATTGCGACATCATCGGGCTTTGTAAAAGAAAATCCTTTAAGCACACTAAGATACTGAAAGTTCTGATAAAGTTAGTAATAGTAATAAAATTACCTTTGCCGCGATTAGCACTAAAGTCATAAAAGTACAATATTATATGCACATAATAACGCCAAGCTGTGGTTTCTGACACTTTTGTGAGTTCTTTGCAGGTGCAAGTAAATATGAAAATCACATACATGCTGTACACCAATACAAACGATAACAGCTACGGATACATACTTTGTAAACCTGTACCTTTATGATTAAGGAATTAGATCCATATTCTAAAGCCATTATTATTTTAACCGCAACATCTAATGTTGCAACTTTTTGTATGCAGTAATCGTGTCCATCACAACAATGAATAACAACTACAATCCCACCATCTTAGCTGTTCAGTTGACAGCATCTCTAGTGGATAATTTGGAATTGCCACCTAAGAAATTCACCAAGAAAAAAGGGAATTCAAACATTGGGCAGTTTTCAAGTCATTCTTTTATCTAGCGAATTTGTTTCTGAATCTTTTTCTCTGAATCTTTGTTTCGAAACTTTTTTTCTTTTTTCTTGTATATCATAAGAATATGAAACTAAAAATAAATAAAACAGAAAAGCTGTAGTTCCAATTTTTCCCACCTGAACAGCTAAGTTGGCGGCACTGTACATAAGTTTGTCAAGATCAGGAAAAATTAATCGAAACGTTTTCTTAGCGCCTTCCGCTTTGCACGCAATAACACGTTTGACTCCAGTGCTTGAGTCAATAGATTTTTCCGGGCGTTATTGACAAACGTCGTGTCGGCTGAATGGAACCGGTTGCCGGCTGGTCCCTTTTCAAGGGTTCCGTAGTTCCGTGAAAGCGTCTGTAACATGCGAGTTGACCTAGCCGGTGATGTTAACCTTTACTTGATGCAAGGCTAGATAGTCTTGGATGTAATAATTCTAACAGAAATTTTGATCGTAAGTTTAGTCAAGGAAAATTTGTATTTATGTGATATGATAGATTGCAAAGGTCTATAGGAATCTACTCATTAAAGGAAAGCTTTTATGTTTTTGTTAAGTGAAAAAGTAATTATGGAAGTTTGCATTCTTATGTTCTCATTTAGGTTAGTATAGATTCATGATTTAGGGTGGGTTTCCACAGAGCCGGAGTCAAGCGAAGCGGAGAAGAGACGTGGCAGAATTTGCCAATCACATTGATTGAAATCTACGTCTCATCTCCGCTCCGTTTCAATGGAAACAGTCATAGCGAAGACGAGAAGAATTATACAAAATTTTATGCCAAGTGGCAAGCAAGGCAGTAGCGGCAGAGAGGGGCGAAGTATAGCGGTGCGATGTGAGCGGAGCGGGAAGGAGCGCAGCATGTACGCTCTCTGACAGATACAATTTCACTAGCTAAAAATGTATCGGGTCATACTCCACTCGACTCCGCTGCAAAAGTTCGCTCGCCTCCGCTACGTTTCTCAGCTAATCCCCGCTTCAATGGAAACACTCACCTCTTTCTATAGCTCCACTTCGCTCGGCTTTTCTCCGCTTCAGTGGAAACGCACTCTTAAACTGTGTAGGTGTATGAGTTTTTACATTGCGACTCTGTTCGTGAGGATAGAACCAATAACCGAAGGGGAAGAAAGGTTGAGTGGAGACCACAAACCACTTTGAGGTAGGGCTCCCACTAGATAGACCGACGACATCATGAAAGTCGCGAGCATCCAGTGGATGCAGATGGCAAGCTGTCATTCAGTGTGGAGTTCTAAGAGGAGTTTCAAAGGCCTACGTTCAGCAGTGAGTGTCGTTGATGATTTTAAGGAACAAAACGTACCAAACGTGAAGAAAACTGTAACTACAACCTTCGACCAAAATAACATGAATGCACAGGCCCAGTAGAAGCGCATTTTTGAAGATAACTAAATGAGCGCCGGCTCTCATTTCGTTTCAGTCGGTCTCTAGCCGTACGAAGTGCAACTCGTGTCTATTGTTACGCAATAACGAAACATCTGACAAAATTATACATTCATATGCTTTCCCGAAGTGTAAATACACAAATAAAACCGGGATCTATATTTTGTAACAAATATACTGTAATTTTTTTTAATTAGGTGTTGAAGTATATGTCCAACGGTTTTGACTCGTTTTTACTGAGCAATTTCAATGGTTAGGGCCCGTCCATTCCTTTTTTTTTGTCGAAGACTACAGCTATTGTCTTATAGTTAAAGAGAGACAAACATTGTCACAGCACCCATCAGCACCGTCATTCAGTCATTGTAAGCCGTGTCGCACTGTAAGTTCTTAGTTTGGCATATGCTTTCTGGGTTTTGTTTCATTTGATGTTTCATTTGTCAACACTTTAAAGCTTGAACCCGGATGCAGTAGTTCACGCTTCTGCTTTTTACTGACTGGCAAATATTTATCGACAACTACTTTTAGCGACTTCACTGAGTGTGAATTTAGAATCAATAAAAATAATGTTTTTTGTGGAGATTGGTAGATTTGTGATGTGCTTGCTATGTGTTTATGTTTTAAGTGACGAAAAACTCTGACTACAAATTTATTACTTATCAGTAATGGAAATTTTTCATATATATATATATATATGAAATACCTACTAGCAGCGCTCTGTGCGTTTTACTATTCAATTCAAATTCAAATTATTTATTGAGAATAAAAACGGACAAATTTCACTAACATTTATCTCACAAACTGTTAAACTAAAATAATCTGACTAGTAAAAATAGGAATAAAATTAATAAAAAAAAAACAATATAATAAATACAACAAATTGCTGTAAAAATATATCAACATAAAATTTGTATGTAATAAAAATTATTATCATCATATTCAAATTCAAATTCAAATTCAAAATTCAAATTATTTATTTGTCAGAACATGGTAGGTACACATACATATAAAGTAGCATATATGGTCGTAAGAATGGAGACGTATCTCATGTCCTTGCCTGTTACAGCGTACAAATGTTAGTTTTTTATTAATCATATTTTTATTTATCATAGTCATCAGCTTTTTTGCCCCTGTCCCATTGGTCACTATCTTATCCTACAAGAAGAGTTCATCAATATTATTTATTTTTAACCGACTTCAGGAGGAGGTTATATTCTTTATTAATTGCGATTGTGCACCTACATACACATTCTACTTCTGAAAAAAGTTGGCCGTCACGGGACGCCCGGCAGATGTAAAACATGACGGCATATGACGTCACGCCTGTCACGGCATACGATTCGTTTTTACTGCCAAGGCGCCCCAATAGATATTTCACATCAAAACTATGTTTTAGAGTACACAGTGTACTATTTATTATATGTCATTGTGTTATATTGGCTGCTCGTTGAGCTATAAATAAACCCTTTGTTTAGTATTATACTTAGTAGCAGGCTTATTGTTTGTCTGATCAGAGGTAGTAGTTATATTTTTTACACTAGTGCGTCTTTAGTTGTGCCATGACCTACCTTTCAATGGAACTAAGTAACTGCATCCTTCAATAAAGGTACTCCTTACTACAACATTGTTACTTTACAGCCCTACTTTTGCATTCTTAATAATTTCTACGTCAAATCTATTATTTTCAAGAGATGTATTGATTTTTGGCAAGATTTTTTAAACAGAAATATCTTAAGGCACGATTTTATCTGCGCGTTTTACTATATCGAAACTATTTAAATACCTCCCCATTCATAGCTTTACATATCTCTAATAGAAACGAGCAATTCTTGTATATTTTACATGTTTATAAATTTATTTTACGTATCCTGGAAACGGCTCTATTTGGATGAAATTTTGTATTTAGATAAGGTTTATCTATAAAGGTGACATTCATGAAAAACGCAGAAAAACCTCGAGCATCGCCTAGGTACTAAATAAGTTTATATGTATCATTTATTATTCATCTCATCCACTACCCTTCACCATATCGGAACAAATTTACCTACATACTCATTTTAGTTTGCTAACCCTAAATAAATTGGTAGTATGTAAGTAAGGCCTTTTTGGACTGCAAAAATGAGCTTTACATCGCCTCTCATTTCCGGCGTAAACCAAACAAACTGGTACATCTTCAGAAGTGCCGTGACCTCTCTGCCTTTCACTGCAACGGAACAATTGCAACCGTCGGATAGCCACGTACAGTGGATATAGTGGACTCGGTTCAATAATCGCGCACAATGTGAAGTTTCATACTATCCGGTGAGCTATGTAGGCACAGGTATTGTGGTAACTATCAAAGCTTGTAGGAAGGACAGTTTTGCTTTCGTTTGAGTTGGAGTGAAACAAGTTGGTATAGAAGAATAAAACTTAGGTAACTACAACCACTTAGAACAACAGTCTGACCCCAGAAACTTTTCTAATCTTGATAAAGTTGATTTTGAGCTGTCATGATATACTCTTCTGATCACCAACTCACCTGTTGGTGCACAAACGACGTTGTCGAAAATGAAACACATAGACTTAGAAGATACCTTTTTACTCTGACTATAAAAATGACCAAGATTGTATCTCTCAGGAAATAAAGGAAGACCTAAAGCAGGCAGGTTGTTCCATTCTGCAGCCGCTGTATGGATTAGAAACGTAGAATCAAAACGTTTAGTACGTATCTAAATCTAAAAATCCGAGATGTAAGGTGTTAAGTGGTACACGAACTACGATGTTGTCTAAAATGAAGCATGTAGACTTAGAAAATACCTCGTTACCCTAACCATAAAAAAACATATATTATATTTCTCAGAAAGCAGGCAGGTTGTTCTTATCTGCAACGGCTGTAGGTAGGTATAACGATTATAATCATAGAATCAGAACGTTTAGTACCCAAGATGGGCGGTATTTGGTTGCTATAGATACCCGTATGATTGCTCAAAAAGAAATCATTTATCAGTCGTTCATAAGTAGTTAAGTGTGGTAGTAAAAATATAATACTTATTGCGTTAGATTACAGTAATTATAACTTCTAAAAGGCTATTACTTCATTATTACTGAAGTGAAACTCCATTCCTCTTACGTTTATCGTTTAGCTGAGTAAAGCTATACGCTAGAGTTGAATGTACTAAATGAATGCTGATTATGCTATTAACCTTTCAACAACCTATATTTAAAAGCCTTCACAACAATTTGAAGCATGCATGTTGCATAACAGATTCCGACATGCCTATGGAAATTAAGATGGGAACTTCATTCATAAAGTATATATTTATTTATTTCGTACAACAATTACAAAGCATAAGGATATTATATACAAATTATCTATAAAACTATTACTACTAAAATTATATACAGAGAAAGTAAGAAAATAACCTAGGTGAATAAATCGCCACCATGCGGCGGGTCCCCAGAATGCTGGCAGCATTGCCCCGCTGGATTGCGAGGCTTAATTTTGGAGTGAAATATGCCCCAGCTCTGGGATCCCCCAAATAATAAAGTTATCTATACAGAACAAAAATGACCCTAGTGCCAAACCTTGAGTAACTCCAGAACGTGTGAGATGAGAGACGGAACACTGGAACAGTAATGTTTTTGGCCAAACTATATAGTTCTTATCGGTATCTTAAAAAGTTGGTACTTGGTAAGATCCATCCGGATGTTTTCCAAGAACGTCATTATATTCACTCTCACACACAATCTATAGTAATTAGTTGCTATCCTTGCGAATCTTCAACTGATCTACTATCATTTATCAAGAACCCGCATGTTGAACCTTACCTATATTACAATAAGGACTAATAAAAAAATTGGTTCATGTTAAAATATTGATATAATAGCAAACGTGGCCAGCCTTGAGAACCGATTCGTTTAGGTGTTTCGTTGCAACTTTGCGGCTTTGTGAAATACTAGACATGTCTGTTAGTAGTTGGTTCATAATATGCTCCTATTTCTGTATCTAAATATTGTTACAGTTATATGATTATTAATGGTATATTAACCGTGATAAGGTTGTGGATGTCATCTTATCATAAACGCTTACAATATTTTTACGTAAGCTCTCGACACTCGTCATAAATACATCGACCTTACGCTTCTATCTATCTAAACTTTAACACCCGTTTTAGGTCTCGTAACTGCAATTATAATATCTTCAGCTTACAGATCTTCTCCAATAACAAACACGTCTTATTATAACCCTATTGTCAGAATGAGCCGCCAATACAACGAATCCTGGTCTGGACCCGTTTCAAATGCAATTAAAAAAGATTTTGCACTTTAATTAGAAAAATTTGTTATTGTATTAAGTAATAAATAAATCATTTGTTAATTTATAGTTTACATGTTATCATTAAGTAAAAAAAATAAAGAGTTCAATATTTTATTAATTATCTATTTATAAGTACCTACCCACAATGATGTTATTATAATGCACCTAGGCATACTAAGTTTTAGAATGTGATACAGATCATTAAAATGTAAATTCAATATTATTTTAAAATTATAGCATTCTGTTTTGTATGTTATTGAATAAATGAAATGGGTGGATCTCCCGATATTTCGGAGCAGTAAGCGGAGTGAATGCGTATACATTTCATGTCTGTGCTGCTAACCATAGAAAAGTTCCCTAGTCAGGACTCAACCCTTAGTGAAGCAACCTTTTCATGGTAAAAATTTAAACCGGCTATCAAAGTAAAATGCGTATACAAAATTTCGTGTATGTGCTGTTGAACATTGAAGAATTCCTTTGTCTGTAGCTAATGCTGGATATCGATTCAGGTTATGATTACCATAAAAATGCATTGTCAACGGAACTGAACCAACATATAAAAAATCAACTCCTTAGGATTTAGATAAGAGGAAGGGGCTCTAATTCAGCTTTCAAAATTTTACCTAACGAACAAACTAACATACAAACATTGCAAGTTAATAAAAAGCTTGAAAAAAGAGAATGATGCTCTTACTATGACATTTTTGAGGTTTCTGGTCTAATTTATACAATTATTTTTGCAAGAGTATAGGATCCACTATACCCAACTTCTGAATTTAGCGGATTCCTACGATAAATCAACAGATTAACAGATGTCATCATATGCCACGAGGACGGCAATGCAGTTTATCTAGTTCGAATGGCCTAGCCTTTCACAACTGAGTGACTGACATACCAGGACACACCAAATTAAGGCACGGCTATCGAAGCCTTAGATTTTTCCAAATTCACGCTGCTCTGATTGTGATACCTGTGACCAAAAAGTAGGGTGTAAATCAGATGTTGACAGTATAAATTAAGCAGTATAGTAAACATGCATTGTGAAGGATATTATTTACTGTCGGGTGCTGTTCGCTGAAGCAGTATAATGACGGGCGGTGCTATTCTTTTTAGCATGAAATCATTCATACAAATATAGCAATACAGGGTGCTCACGAAATGTATCAAGAATCTACAACTACCCCGGAAATATAGAATTTTTAACTCTTCCTTCTTTCTCACAAACATCCGATAGATTGATCCGAGAACCTGCTGGTTTATGTATAATGTAGATTTTGTACTTAAAAGTTCAAGGTCTCATTTTTTAAAGCTCTAGAGCTTATTATTCTAACATAAGAAACTGCAAAATAAGGATCCCTAAAAACCGTTAAAAGGTCATCTAGCCAACGCAAAAAACTGGCACCCAAAGTTATTCATTACACGTTTCGTGAACGAATTCCGACAACAACGGAGCTCACAAAGGAGCATCCCGTGCGTCGCATCAGAGACAACAACATTATTGTTTACATGATTGTTTGATTCGTCACATGAATGTGGAATAGCATCACGAATCGCGCGTCAGTACGCTACCCTGTATCGGGCTAATCACTTGCTGAAATTGTAAGAAAACAACTGATTCAGTTTAAAAATCGGGCTGAAATTGTACTTCGGAGTGACTAGTCAAGTTTTCTAATCTCGGAATGTGTTGGAATGTCTCAATTGGATAGAATGTGAGAAGATGCCCGGAGGAAGCAACCTGGTGAGGTATGAGCGGTACCGTAAGGGTCCCAGGACCCCAAGAACCGCTCATGCCCGGTACTATTACACCAGGTCCTTGATAGACCCTCCAGTGAAAAAGAGGCCACATCTAGCAGTGAACAGGCCGAGGTAAGAAAATGGAGATGAGCATCTGAATCCACTGTTGCAGCAATGCAAATTAGCTATTTGCTTATTACACTAGTGAACGCCATGCTTTTCCTTCGCCGATTTTGTATCTCTGTAATAGTTACTGCATTGAGTGGAAGTTTTTGGTCCATTTTACTGTCGTCCTATTTCCCTGGTCATCATGATACTATCTTTATCAAAATGACAGAAATGACATTAAATTCATAACGTTTTTAAAACAGGAAAATACCATCACCATTTCTCAAAGGGCGCATCTTCTCAGAGATCTTGATGCACGCATTCACATTGCAACATTCTTGAGGAATCCGACTCAAAGGTTATTTTGTACTTTAACGGATTCATGGTTGTTGAACGGAGCTGTAATGTTTCCAATATTTTATAGTACCTACTTAATGAAAAGTTCATAAGTTGCTTAATCACAGCCTGTATTATTTATGTTTGCTTTTTTTGCTGGAATATTCACAAATTCAGACCAAACCATAAGCAGACTTTAAAAATAATATTTAAGCAGTTAACAAAATGAAAGATCTCTGTTCAGCGCCAAAAATTTAACTACATTCTTACATATTTTTCTATACCTCTCATTAAGTATGCCTTACCTAAGTGTCGAGATTCAGTTACTCCGACACAAACCGATGCTATGCGATACCAACGTGACAAAATCATTAGATATTGAGTTTACATACGGGTCACAGTTGGAATTCTTCATTTGCCCACTGTTTATTGGCCTCTAAGCTCGGCATTTGACCCTGTCGTCGACAATGATCACGCATTTGTAAAGCAAAGTCTCGGTAAGAGGTGGCTTGCCTCGTCGCCTCGACACTTCGGCACATTGAGATTAAGGACAGCTGCTATACAAACGCACTGGTTCACATTATGACAAAGTGCGCTTGTTATACATAAAGTGTCTCATAAAAAACCTACATTGGCTAATGTAGGTTGATTTCGATGTCATTAGAAGAGTTTTCGATGATTGGGTATGCGACATAGAAACCCCAAACATATTATCGCAAAAATATATACTCAGTAGGAAAGGAGTCGTAAATAAGTCCTGTGTTTTTGAAGTTACACATATGAAACTTGGTATTGAAATAATGAATCTAAATCATAGTTTACTTGTTTTAAGATTTTGTGAAAGGGGTGTATTAACGTTATGAAATCAGGGGTTCGAAAATTGAGTTAAAAGTCAAGTCAGAGCCATTAAAATTAGAGATATTAGCGAGAAAAAGCTGTGGATAAAAGTGGGGTGGGACTTGACGGGACGTAAGCAAGTTGTAAATGCGATAGAAGGAAGATGGAATGGCAGTGGACTGGGAGTACGAATAGAGCGGGATCAGTGCAGGGCAGATGAACAGCGTGATTTCTTTATACGTGTTCGAAATTACAAGCAATAAGCTTCTCTATGTTTTCTTATGTTTGTTCTTCTTGAGATCTGTATTATAATCACAAGTTAATCTACTTATATCCTGTTGTAGTTGTATGTATTAGAATGGATAAACATATATATTGTTGTTTTTTGATTTGTAACTATCCACAGTGTCTTCTCGCAGTTACCAGTTAGTTTTGTTTACTATTTTGAATTCTGCCTTCTGTCAGATCAAAACATCATGAATGCTTTCATGACGCGCAGCGTTCAGATGAAAGGTTTAATACTATTAATCTATGTATTATGACATTTTGTGTGGTACTAGCAGACATGAATTTGTGGAAATTCAAAATTATGAACATAATATACATTTAAAAAATCAACATATTAAGTATTTAACATGTTGCGAAGTAATGGACATAAAGGAATAAACCATAACATACAATAAAAACGAATTAAACTCTAAAACTACTTAAGGAGAAAAGGTAGAGAACGTACACTAAACTTGTTTGACGGTAATGCTTGCATACTCGGCGTGCGCGCTGAATTCAATTTTTTTTTTTTTTTTTTCTATATTTTCTGTAAATAATCTTACGCTTTTACTAAAAACTGCGATAACTAAAGTATTTGAATGATTGTTAGAATTACCCAATTTTTTTAAATAAAAATATCTTTTACATATCTTCCACCAACTTTATTCAGATTACATATACTAAATTGCAGGTCTATCGGTTTTTTTCGGATAAATTTCGAAGAGTGCAATGTGCATCGGATCTGTATGATCTAATTCCATCCTGTCCATTTTGTGGACAGTTAGGACGGACACGAAAAGGGGCGTCACTGCTTTTTGCATTTTTGGTCGATATTCCCAAAACGCCATATCAAGCGCTTTGCTCCCACTTTTATTGTGCGAACCGCTAGACTATGGAATGCGCTGTATGAATAGGTGCGGCCCCTATACAGCCAAATTTTAGCAATTTTATGGCACCCTACATTTCTCTATATTATAATAATATTTTCTTATTTGAAATAATTCTACTAATGCCGTAATTATTTTTTTGTGAACTGACAAAACACATATGTTTGCTTTTATACAAGCTATAACGCTGTATAACTGTTTTATTTGTGGTTATAAAACAGTATCATATCATATTTATTCTTTCTTTATGTGATTGATAGATTAACTCTTTATTGTTCACACCATAAAATTTGATACAGAAGACAAAAAACTCTGTGATAGATATAATCTATAGGTGTCTTCAAGTCGTCCATCTTCTTTTAGATCAAGTTGTTTTTGGGATAATGTAAAGATAATTTCTCAACTATTATCATCATCAGCCAGAATATGGCTACATTGAAATGTACCTTTTTTCGCTACAGGCCACTTCAGGTGATTCAAATAAAGAATTCAATCTTCCAACAAAAATCCGCAGAAATGTAGCGAAAGATTAAAATAATATCAAAAGAAGGTGCTGAGAAGTGATATCACGTACTTACATAAATGTAATACTAAAGATGTGATCAGCTCCTGGTTATAACAATTTAATATTAACTAATACGCAAATATTGTCAAAACTCGTTTAAGTCAAGAACGTACGTTCTATACATGGGGTGACAAAACACGTCAAGCTTACGTTTATTTTTGCAATTATTGAAAGAAATCATGATACAATGCTCTCTGACAAGTTAAGTATTTAGTATTTTACACCTATTGTTGTGGAATGGAAACTATTGGAAACCTAGTGCAGACGTTGTTTTGCCGACGAAATATTGTCAAGCATGACTGAACATTTCGTGCCATGCTTGTTATTTGTAATTATTAGCAGACTAATAACAGAATTTTTATTCATGGCAGATTTAATTCATTGCGATACAAAAAAAAATAACTTTTATGAGGTTTGTCGGTAGACATTATTACAGACTCGGTGGCATGGCTTGTACTTGTACCTTGTTTTCTTTTTCCTTTATTTAGGTTTTTGGCTCCCTGCGATCGGCGCATTTGCGTTCTTCAAATCGTGTAGAGGCTGGTTATATTATCTTTGGGTAGGGGCTACTTACTCCGTTGGGGCAGTGACCCTAAGTGGGTCTTGGCCTCCGTCTCTAAAAGACGCCTTCGTGTAGGGATTACATCAATCTATTTAGAAGTTTATTTATTTATTTGGAAAAATTTATACACACAAATGTCAAAATTCATGCCAAAATTCCCATCAATGCATGGCGCAATCAATGTACCTACGCCACTTTGTCAGTGGATGTACTTAGTACGAATATTCACGTGAGTAAACGTGCGTTCTTCGAAAGATGAATTATTAGTCTTATAAATTAAAGGCAACGTATTTAAGATGTCTCTGGCGTTACAGCCCGTCTGCCTGCTGTTTGCCACCAACGACTTAAAAAACGTATTCATGTACGATCAAAATTTTACATTGCGAAATGTTGGAATTAGATATATATTAACATTTAGGGTACGCACGTGAATTCTCGGTATGGAACATATTACGACCCACTTGCACGATCGTTTCAAAATCCTTTTTTTATTTTTTTAAACCAGGTTTAATTTTTTGTAGCTCTTCGTAATGTCATGTGTTATTTGTTATGAGTTGACAGTCGTTAACCTAGTGACCTCAGTGGTTTTCCGCTTAGTGCGCTTTTCATAGAGTTAAATATGCATAACAAACTAAGTGACCAGAGCATGTGCACATGCTCCGAATATCTTACGAGAATTTTCTCTTCTACATATTAGTACTTAAGCTCTCATTAAGTTAAATAATGGATTTGGGCTGAAATTTGCTACTTACAGGTTTACACGAAACGGTGTAGTAGCCAAAGGAGGTCATTGTACTCATCACAATGAAAATAACGCTAGAATCGAAAAACATATACCAGCATCACCATAGAAAAATTTACCTTTACTTCAACGAACGCTTTCAGAAGCTGTATAATGACTACAGTGACCTTCTTTCAGCTTAGTATAACCGCTTCGTCTAATCCTGTATATGCAAAGTGCATAGATGCGCACCATCCATAATGGTGCGCATTTTGGGTTGGAAAATCTATACATATACTTTGCCTACGTAGTCTACAGCTAAACTGACCAGTCCTATCTTTGTCCTCAGATGTCAGTCCGCTCCAAAAGTAATGGATAGCCACAGTAGATCGGCGTCGCCGCGGGAGCCCACGCGGCCGCAGCACCGGCCCCCCTCCCCCCCGTCCTCACCCGGCGCGTTCGACAACCGTGCGTACACGCACGACGAAGACCCAAACCACAACGACTCCTTCACCTCCAACGGACCGCAGCAGAATGGCCACAGCAAAGAGCCGAACGGCGACACGAAGCTGCCCGAAGCGGTCAACCTAGAACTCATCAACTTGACGCCAAAGAACGGCACCAAGAAAAAAGATGTGGAGGTGGATATGAATGCAAGCAACCCTTACGACGAATACTTCGTGCCTGTCAATGAACATAGAAAATTCATGAGGTAAGCTATTTTTGATCTGATCTGATTTCCGTTGGACCAAAACTTTAAAGCAATTTTTGTAGTGCCAAAGAAAAAAGACGAGTCATTTACTCTCTTCCTTTCTTCCGGACTATGTATCTCCCATATGGTGATAGAGTACAGTATAGTTTTCTCCTCATCTCGCTCCTATCTTTGGGATTGTCTTCGAAAACCTTAGACTCTCTCATATCCTAATGGAGATTAGAATGCTGTGCTAAAGCACAGCACTCTAGTAGTACTCTACCTTGCCTTGGATCTGCCTCCGGATCTTCGGCCGGGATGAAAAGTTGTAGTAAGTACCTACGTACCTACAAAATTTTGCAAATGACTTATTCCCGTCATTGTTAACATCACAAATATGTATATCAGTAAAAACTTGCCTACCAAAAGAATGCTAAAAAACCGGACAAGTACGAGTAAGACTCACGCTCCGAGGGTTCCGTTGGACGAAACCCACAGAGCGCGTGTCCAAACAAAAAAATAATATTTAAAGACAAACTTAACTTTGTAGTGGACTTTAAGGTGCTTCCATGCATACCAACTACAAAATTGTTTGTAACTGTTTTTTTTAAATATGATATTACTTCAAATTAACAACTTTCGGACTTTTTCCTTTATATATGCTGTAAGACCTTGCCACTTGCAAAGTTTCATGTATCTAGGTCAACGGGAAGTACCCTATAGGTTTTGATTCCCTTGTGAAATCGCAAAATATGCGACATAAACGGTCATATCGTTTGATCGCGTTGACAAAAGCTTAATTTTTCACAGCTAAAAGAAACCGGAGCTCCTAGTATTTGATTGAAATTTCAATTTGATAGCTTTACGCGTTCCTGAGAAAAGGGGTCTTGACAGACGGACAGACGGACAACAAAGTGATCCTATAAGGGTTCCGTTTTTTCCTTTTGAGGTACGGAACCCTAAAAAGGTGCCAAATAATGCCACAGACACTAAAATAGAGCATTAAGGTCTCCTTGCGGAATTATTTTGGCCATAACCTTTACCAAATAACGGGTACAAAATGATCAAAATAACCGGAAACAAAACCACAGTCTCATTACGTTCGCATAGCTCTTCCACGATACTACCTACCTGCCTTAATATCTTAGCTAATCAATGTTCAATTGAACCTAGTGGGACAAGTAGATGTTTATCTTAACCACCGTTGGTATTAGTATACCCGAGGTACTGTGTGGGACGTAATTTGTGCTCTCAAGGCTTCGACCAAATAAAATTAATGGACGGGCCCTAACCATTGAAATTGCTCAGTAAAAACGAGTCAAAGCCGTCGAACATATACTTCAACACCTAATTATAAAAATGTACAGTATATTCGTTACAAAAAATAGATCCCGATTTTATTTGTGTATTTACACTTCAGGAAAGCATTTGAATGCATAATTTTGTCAGATGTTTCGTTATCACGTAACAATAGACACGTGTTGCACTTCCTACGGCTAGAGACCGACTGAAACGAAATGAGAGTTGGCGCTCATTTTGTTATCTTCAAAAATGCGTTTCTTCTGGGCTTGTCCATTCATTTTATCAAGGCCCACTACAACTGTTACTATGGGAAACATTGTTTGATTCAATTGAACGTTCGCAAATCGTTTTGCAAATGTGTTTTATTTCGGGATAAGTCGAGAAACATCGAATTTAGATACTAGTTGGTTTTTTAGTCAAAAGGTATTTACTGTATTTATGTCGATGCTAGCTACCTTCTTACATTGCTTACTTTAAAGAATTTGCAATGTCACTTGGTAAACACACAGAAACACACACAGAAGTTAGGATACCTACAGTACTTTCTATGCCAATTCACGCAAAAATGACTGCTATACCTAGTTAAAAAAATTATGATAAGGACCAACGAGCTAATTCTCATCTCAGGCAATAACGGCTCAGGCAGATAATCATCTTTATCACCACTGTCAATTATAATGCGTTGGAAATCAGAAACAATGTCGATTGCTCTTGAATCAGCTCGAGCCATAAAGGTAGCGAACACAAATAGCAAATTCATTCTTAACCAATAATATTAGACAATCGCTGATGAATCAGTTAAAATACGTTCTCCGGAGCGTGTCTATGGAATTAGTCACGGTCCGTATTTCCGCTTGCCTTCAAAGCCCAAGGACAGGCTCTTAGCCTTGCTGTGAAATTTAAATTAGCAATTTTCTTGTCTTTATCGAAAACCGTGAAAAAGTATCTATCAACTAGGACAATACTGTACTAGACTGGTGGACGCCCTTGTTTTAGGGCAAAGACCTTTAGATATGCGTCAAGAAATTGAAGTGACATAGACTTCTATAGAAGTTATGTATTCGTTGTTTCCAATGACGACTGGAAGTAGTCTTCTGTAGTCAAAGGTTGTTTCTGAATAATTTAAAAGAACACAAAATTTTCAATTTTCTTACTTCTCAACTTGAAGCGCACTTGGAGAGCTCATGCCTATACAGGATGTCCCAAAACTCAAAGTCGAACCGGCAATAATCAGCTAGCCCATATAAGCTGGTGAAAATCTCTCTGGCTCTTAGTTTTCGATAAATAGGAAAAGTATGAAAATCACCACGATTTGACGAAACGATAACTCGAGAGTACACGAAATCCCCTTCAGGCAATCAAACGGAACGCAAAGAGGATTTCTGGACGAAATTCCGAAAATCCCGTTCGCTGGGTATTGTCTAAAGGGAATTTTTGGAATAAGCCGAATCGAGATAGTTAGAGGGCTGGTAAATGAAGTAGTTTATCCCGGGAAAATATACTGTTCCAGAGAGAATATCCACACGGGCAAACATACACGCTAAATACAATACTCGCCTTTTTGCTTTGCATCGTCAAGTAAATGTCTTTTTCTTTTATTCTATTCTTATACTTAATACTACGTTGCCACCAGACAGGTTACGTTGTTACCAGGCATTATGAGTGAACTTGATTGAACATTCTTATTTAGACCAACGCGTCGAACTCCGCATCACAGTTGCTAACTGATTTCGAATGACGTTTATATGGGTGCAACTGGCTACAACAAATTTCTTACAAAAATGCCTTGACGGCCGTTCTAATTTAAACAATAAAGATAATTTTTAGAAAAAAAAAGAACCGACTTCATGATTATACCTTCATTTACAAACTAAAACTAAAAAGTAGAAAATAATATTTAAGTAACTTCAAAGCAATGAGCAAAGGACAATCAACGAAATTATTAATACATATATTACCTACTTATATACATATTTACAATTTATAATCAGTTATTTTTGGAGTCGGTGCCAGCCAAAGCAAAAATAACCTTAATAGATACCTACTTGATTAATCTATTAATATTTATGATATGAATTGATGAAAAAAAACAACATTCAGCCGAATTGATAACCTCCTCTTTTTCGAAGTCGGTTAAAAAAAGATCTTTTCGTTGGTAGGCACCTCTAACAACACACTACAAACGCTGCAGTTTTGTGAGATCACGCGCACCAATTTATTCATTTGGTGTTTTGTATACTAAAATTATTTTATTTTCATGAATATTATCGAGAACAAATTGTCTAGTTAATTCTAACATTGCTACCCTGATGTTGTCTAAATAATTTTGTATACAAAACACCAAATGAATAAATTGGTGCGCGTGATCTCACAAAACTGCAGCGTTTGTAGTGTGTTGTTAGAGGTGCCTACCAACGATACGATCTTTTTTTGTTTAAATTAGAACGGCCGTCAAGGCATTTTTGTAAGAAATTTGTTGTAGCCAGTTGCACCCATATAAACGTCATTCGAAATCAGTTAGCAACTGTGATGCGGAGTTCGACGCGTTGGTCTAAATAAGAATGTTCAATCAAGTTCACTCATAATGCCTGGTAACAGATTTTCCTTCTCATTTCCGTTCTATTTACTTCTCTTTTTTGTGGTGCGTACAGCTAGCAAACAAGCCCAATACCAATATCGTACCTATCAGGTTACCACCGAGTAGGTTGTTCGAGCGGTGTTGGGAGTGTGGTCGCTCTGTGGTAAACTAGTTACAGCCAGTGTTGCCAGGTAAAGATATTAAAAAACGGTGTAATAAACTTTAAAACGTGGATTTCCTACCCTAAAAATGCTACTACAAAACTATCCAAATCTATGTTTAGCATTAAGTCCTCCATATGTATATTTCTACCAAGGATTTTGGGTATACCTAATATATAAAATCCTTGATTTCTACATAATTTGTGTGAAATAAAGTATTAAATAAATAAATATCTAGTAACCCAGAACGTCACACTCTAGGATCGAGAATTAGATTAGAAATTTTACGTAGGTACTGTTAGGTCATGTTCAGAAGTAATACTAAAAAAACGGTCCGCATTCTCTTATGCGGATAGCTTTTGCATAGAATGCATAGGCCAAAAGCGGTACAAAAAGCGAAATTGTAGTATATCTGGCAACACTAGTTACAGCTGCATTATGCAACTGTGGCCACTGAACTGTGAGATCAATCTCTCGAACTATTCCACTGTACCCGGCTGATTTGTCACGAGATTTGCATATTTGTGACACTGTGGAATTGAGAGGTTTGATTTGACAATACTTCAATCATAGAGCACGATGTAATTACGTATTATAGGCCAATATCTCTATTTCATCACCGCACTGATACAGGATTACACAGAACGGTGGTACTAAGCCGAAAGAAGGTCATTGTTCTCAACCGGACTAACCCCAAAATAGCTCATATCTGCTGTTCCATACATTTCGTTAAGCGTATATGATTTTTTTCAATGGAACATATGGATAATGGATGGACAGTGAGAAATATGACCACAAAAGGGAAATATGATACAAAAGATTCTTGTTGGTCATATCAATATGACATGCTAGTATGACCACCAATAAACACCCTACTTTCAGGCTCAATATCTAAAACTAGTAGAACAACCATATGACATATGGCACTGACATTATGCTATAATATGACATATGGCACTGAAACGTGGTCTCTCACTATGGGCCTTATAAGCAAACTCAAAGCCGCACAACGAGCTTTGGAGAGGGATATGCTCGGGGTTTCTTTATGAGATTGAATCAGAAATAAGGAGATCTGTAGACGAACTAAAGTCACCGATATAGCCCACCGGATTAGCAAGTTGAAATGGCAGTGGGCAGGGCACATAGCACGCAAAACAGATCTGGAATGGAGACCACGGACTGGTAAGCGCAACGTAGGACGTCCATCCACAAGATGGACAGACGACCTAAAAGAGACCGCAGGGAAACGCTAAATGCAGGCCGCTTCAAACCGACCCTGTTGGAGATCGATGGGGGAGGCCTATGTCCAGCAGTGGACGTCCTGTGGCTGAAATTATGATGATGACGATGATGATGATTAGAATAACATGATACAACAAAAAGGTATAGGTACTTTTCATGTTTTGGCTGGTCAGTTTTGTGAAAATTGGGCCCTGAGCGGTCAGATGCTCTTAAAGCCTTACAAATCCCAAGCGTCTGTCGTGTCGCATCATCGTCGACGTGGTGTTGACAAATTTATAAACTCCGCATTTTTGGCTAGCAACTGTCGACCTTGGGCCACTAATAAAAGCCAAATGAAATAATAATCGCCATCGACGTAACTCTCTCATGAATTGCTAATAGGCCAGAAACGTGTGTAAAATATTTGTGTTGTAGCAAGTTTGGACGTACACAATAGTGATTTATTGTAGCGATAGATTCCAAAGCGTACCGTGTTCAAGTTATTTTTGGATCTTTAAAACGACATATAAAGTTTTTTTTAAATCATTATTTACATATTATATTTTTTTTTACCTTTCCCATGCCTAGGCAAAGTTCTCCCCCGTCTACTGCCAGACAGTGCGATCAACCGCCAGTGTATCTTGAACGCATCGAGGACATCAATCCAGCGTTTTCACAGCCTACCTTGGCTCCTTTTTCCGTTTTCAGGCACTGCGTATTCCCCTGGGCCCGTCTAGGCCTGACTATGGGATGTTTTTTATTTTTTTATGTAGTTGTAACTTTTTTTTTTATTGGAGACAATCTTAAACTTTTGCGAATTAGGTACCTATTTATTTTCAGTCAACGGCATGTCCTACATAAATGAAAAAGGTTGTACAAAAATTAGGCGCGGATGTGTCACCTTAAAGTTCACGTTTCAAATTTCTTTATCTGTGTGTTAGTTCTTAAGTTTCTTTATCTGTAGGTAACTTTTATTTTTTGTGTGCACAATAAAGAGGTCCTATCTATCTTATTTTTTACTAGCGGTCCGCCCCAGTTTCGCATGGGTATAGATTTAGCCTATGTCACCCGGGGATAGTGTAGCTTCCAAACAGTGATAGAATTTTACTTTTTGAGCCAATTCGTTACAAACATACTTACATACAAATCTTTTCTCTTTATAATATTAGTATAGAAGTATATCTGTGTATTAAATAGTTAAATAATATGTTTTTTTTTTTTCTTTAATAATGATGCTAGTCCCTTGGCTAGTGCTCACTATGTTCTCTGACAATTTAATTAGAACATAAATATTGATTGGATTATAACCGCAATTAGAAGAAAAAGCGATAGTGATGTGATTATCAGAAATTGCTTCAGGATATCGACGAGGAACCTGTAATTACCGAGATCCTTAAGATAATACGATTACAAAATCGATCATTGAATATGGATAGACAGGTTAACAACATTGATTAAAATGGAAACAAACCTATTTCCGTTGATTTAACACATTCATAATTATGTCGAGTTTAGTGCAAAATTCAGAAAAAGAGTGCTGAGTTTATTTTTACATTTATAAATGTAGGTACCTACATTTTAGATAAACCGACAATCTAACTAAAATTATGTGTCGTTGTTGTCTTATATAGATTACAATAATAATTACGGTTAGTTGGGATCGGCTTGTGACAGAAACTATTATTTTGTTGTATTTAACTCGTAATGGCTATGTATGATTTGTTTCTGTCATAAATAAATATTTAACTTTCTTTCAATACACAGTTGGTACCTATCGTTCGAGCCTACTTTTGGATTGGTTAATCTTGACACGAGCGCTGAGCCATCCATACTTTTAAATACCTTTGTATTTCGCTGTAATGTTGGTAGGCGCACCTACAATGTTACTTCACAAGGAGGGGCAAATACTGGTTTACTTTTTTTCGTTGTAGGCCGTATCTAATTAATGAGGTTTGGCTAAGGAGTTAATAAACAACAATTTGTTGCAGCTCATAAATCAATATTACTGCAATACCCTTGTTAAATTTTTCCTGTTACTTAGTTGTAATAAAACGATGATTCAACTAATTCTATCACTTGTAGTCAAATCAAATCTAGGTGTTACCATAATTACTTACACACCTCTTATTCACACTCATAACTACAAATCAACCACCAAGGTGAAAATAGAATTATTCATACCTGAGAAGTATTCTCTTCAAATTCTCACGAGGCCAATCTATCTATGCTTAATAGTTATGTTACCTAATTATTATGCTTATTTAAAAACCTGTTATTGATTCGCAGATTTCGTAGAATTCATTCCTTCGAGATTTTTTCTAGTTAATAGAGGTCAGTTAGGTACCTTTTCTCTTGAAAACGTAATAAAAACAATAGGTGACTATTGGAATAGGAAACACATGTTTTGTTCTCTGAGTTGGCAAAACTGATTTTTACATTTTAGAAATTGGTACTTACATGCGTAGGTATATAGGTACTTACTAATTAAATTGATAGGTCACGTAAACTCGATTAAATGCCTGCCAATCTGCCTAGGTCTTGCTGCGTTTCAAATACCTAAGTTCAGTGGTTGGCGCGTTCGAATTCCAATCCGCAGATTGTGGGTTCCAATCCCAACAATGAGCTTTAACTGCCGGTGAAGGAAAACATCGTGAGAAAACCATAGAATGGTGGTAAGGCACTTTCTAATGTTCTACACTAATACTACACTAATAAACTGTTCTTATAACCTACACACAAAAAAATCAACAAAACCAAAGGAGTATAGGTCCAAAAAACAAGTTTGTATAAATCAAAATAGCTGTATATATATTATACGCAGTATGAAAATCAAAATTAGAACAAAGCTATACAAATATACAAAAAATCCGCTGTTACAGCTAAAGCAGTTATAGAATCAATGGGAACTCTACGCCAAATTATCGCATTATCACATTTCAGAACGGTGTCAATTTTATGCTCATTATAACACTTTTAAGTGAGCTTTCACTCGGCTAAGAATGCTGAATTGAAACTAATCCCACGTTTGTTTCAAACACCGGAAGCTAAGAGGAAGCGCACATTCTATATATTTACACGAGTCCATAACTGACTGCTTATGCAATCATTATGCATCGTTATATGACACTGCACATAACCGTCTAGTCAAAAATAATTATAGAAGACTTTACAATAAAACAATATCTACCTGGTAAATTTCAAAGTAAAATGGAGTATTTTACATAGGACGGGTGCGATTAAGGGTATCAAAAGAAGGTTACGTTAAAAAAAAGTTTAAGCCTACAAAGTCGCGGTAAAAAAAACAACGAGTATATTACCGCTAACGCTGAAGAGGTCGAATTAACTTCCATAGAGAAGAATGTTTATGAAATGGATGCGACTCCTATAATGAACTAATGAAGTGATTCAACTTAGTAATGCTGCCAGCATGCTGGGTACGCTGCCAACTGGTAGTGGGCCTACCAATTTGGATTGTCTTTAGACCTTCAACGGTCTATGGACAGTCTAACTGTATTTGTAGTTTTAGTTTTAGCTTGTATTTTGTTTAGTTAATAAAGGCACTTGCCCATTAAAAAAAAAAACAACTTTCAAAGAAAATAACCTGTTATGAAGTGAGACGCCTATATAGACAAGCGTGTACTGTAGACTAGGAGAAATAAATAAAAATAAAATAATATTCGGGAAATTTTTGCACACACGGTCATCTGACCCCAAACTAAGCAAAGCTTGTAAATATGTCTGACACAGACTGATATATATTTATATACATATATATTTTATACACACTTCACTAGATATTAACAACCAGATATAGAACAAACAAATGTTCATTACATAAATGTTTGTCCTAGGTGGGTATCGAATCCACGCCCCCAAGATCAGAAGGTAGGTTCACTACCAACTGGACCAACGGGATATAAAGCATAGACGTTTGATTTCGCATCTAAAGTCCTTTTCATGAAAGAAGTCCCACGGCAAACAGCGGAACTAAATTTCCATGTTTTAGTTGTCAGGTGTTGTTAAAGTGTTTGGACGCTAGTGAGATTTTATTAATTTTCCATCGTTAAAGAGTCGTGTACGATGCCAAAAGTTCTACTCGAGAAATGATACTGATAGTGATTGATACGCGATGACAGCGCCGCGTCTGGGGGACTTCTTTCATGAAAAGCACTCTATTTCATACATTTGAACTTTGTAGCGCAACTTTAGTTGCTCTAGTATGAAAAAACCCGAATAAAAACAAAATATGTGAAATCAAATACAAATACAAATATTTATTAATAACACCTATGTTACATGTCAATAAACGGTAGATTCAGTCTTATTATGTATAATTACATTGAATTCATTCCTTATAATAATTGTAAAATTGTAAAAATAATTATTTCAAATAGATTTAATAATAATTTCAATTAGATTAATTAACAAATTAATGGTCCGGCAATTTGAAGAAGTCAGCTATTTCGTAAAATAGGTTTTCTTGTAGCCAGGGCTTAAATTTCGTTTTGAACTGCGCGGTGGAAGGAGCATTCCGCACGGCAGCGGGTATTCGGTTGTTAGTCAGTCCATGTTAGTTTCCATTATAAATTAATATATTCCTGAACAATATCCTAAATGACAAAGATATTATGTACGTTTGCAGTTAAATATGTTACTACGTTGATAACTTTAGTGTATCTAAAAAGAATTGGTTTTTAGTTTTTACTAATAATTACTAGTTTTCATTACTGTCTAGGTAAAAGCGGATGACGATCATATTTCGCATGGTTTGGAAAGGCAGTTATTTAAAAGCTATTAAGTAATACTCAAAACACTAGGTTCAGAAAGCTAGTCAAAACAATATTTAGTTGCGTTTTGCAAATTCTTGCAGAATTTTCCTGTGAGTAATAACTATTGTGTAAACATCTCAAACACGGAATACTTTTCAAGCATTGCTTACGATTATTTCTGTAAAGCCTAACAAAGCTTCTTGTTTCCTTGGCTTTCAAATTACGTGGCCGAGCGACAGTTTCGGGTTACCCAACCGTCGGCCATTGTTTCAACTTTTCAAGCATTCGAGTCTGGCAGAAAGTTTAAAGTCAAACCACTGGAGGTACCAAACAAAAAATACTTAGGCACATATTGTTAGAAAGCCGTTGCATATTCAGGCGAAGGAATGGATGAAAAGAGCCGGCGACAAAGGAATAAACAACACGGTTTGTCGCGCTGGACCGTGACAAGACATTGGCATTGCTTTTCAATGTTTGTCTCCATAACTGTACTTAAATGTTTTGGTTTGGACATTTTTTGAAGCCTAAATGCGTTTTGAACCATAAGATACGTTTCGTTATAGATAATTGTTTTCACAATGCCCATAGCCGGATAACTGTAAATTTAGAAGAAATAATGAAGTGTTGTTTCTCTGCTTGTCAAAACTATTACGGTCTCTTGGTCTCTACAAAGAGTGAAACATACAACAGAGATTGAAATCTTAGAACAATCTGATACCGAACGCAGAGAATAAAAGCAGGTAGGTAGTACTTAGTACCAACTTAGTACTTCAGAGTTGAAAATTTATCTCATGGGAAAACATTATTATATTATAGAACATTAAACATTAATTAGGTAGTTAATTATTCCTGATGCGTACGTCGTATACGTACGACGTACGGAACTGTACGTCGCATCTGAACTTTTCCATCCTTGTAAGTTTATTATTGCTTCTTACAGCTTGGGAATAAAGTTTTAAGTCGCTGTCGAAGTTCAATATGAATTGTTGGGAATTTAAAACTTGTAATGTAATGCAGGTACTGTAGACCTCACACATGTAGCTTGGAGCTTTAAAAACCACAATTTATATGCGTTTAGAATCAACAACCAGTTCTTTAATCCTAAAATTGTTTACAAAACATTCAGAATGGATCAAGTTTCTAAATTGTTATTCTTATTTTATTTTCCAGCCATTTTATGAAGTTATTTTGGGACCGTTGTGTTTTTTAATTATCTGCTTTATATTGCATGTTTAGTTTCATTACTCTTGTTTACATTTGTTTAACAAACATGTCGATATTTGCTTGCTATATAAATCAACACTACTGCAAGTTGCAATTACAAACACACAACGCAAGTGTCTTTTATTATGATTTTAGACCCTTGTTTTCTTTAGTTTATATTTTTCTCTTTCGTTTAATTATATTAGTTCACTATGCCGTAGCTGCTTACCCGCAATTCGGTATGTAAAGTTTTTTTTTTGGTATTTTTTTTATATTTTTATTTCGTAGATAAGGCTATTTTAAGAAACTAATTTCAATATTTTTGTTTTCTATTGAGTAGTTATTTTACAATATTTTTTTGAAAATTGAAATTATGTGACGTCACCATATAGCACAAAATTTCGTTGCGTTGAGAAGCCTAAAAAAGCACCCCATATTGGCAGCCCTGAAAAAAACCAGACAGTCAAACCACAGAAATGAAAAAATATTCTATTCTGTGTGACGAACAGTGTGTTAAATGTATAATATTTTTATTCTTAAAAGGCACAGAAAATAAAATGCTACAATGTGACGTCATTTAGAGGACAATGAAAGTCGAATGATTTCTTAGTTTTATGTTAAAATAAATGGCATCTTATCGTTTTAAAAGGTCGGAGTAGAAAAATAAGGGTTAGTAAGATAAAATCTCGAAATGGTTTTGGAATTGGCATAGGTTAATTTTTTTTAGCATGCCGTATTTCCTAAGCGTAAGTTTTTATGTAAACTTTCAACCCACTTTGACCCCATATGAAATCTATCTGCCAAATATCAGCTTTGAAGATTATACTGAATCTATGTTTGAAGGTAAAATAGTTTTCGAAATTTCATGATTAGTTAGTGATTGAATGGTATTCGCTTTTTAACCAATTTCAAAAAGGAGTCATGTTCTCAATTCAACCCATATTTTTTTATATGGGTATTATAACAGATCATTTGTATTCCGCTGTTGTTCCGTTATTATCTTGATCGCACAATTCGTCTAAAACTCATTATGTATTTGTTTTGTTTTCTTCTTCTCTGTTTTGTCAGATTTGGATTGTCTCAATTGCTTTAAGTATTAAAGGTATTGTCGAATCTTCATGATCAATCATCATCAAAACCATTTTGAGTGGGTGAACCTACCTCTAGTAATCTCCACTAAGTACCCAGGTAGGTAACTATTGCACAAGTGAAATGGCACAGTGATATTTGGTCCATTGATGTTTTGAATAGGCGCTGCTTGCTCAATGACTCGTCGGTGCCATTGATCACGATGCTCAAATCTGGGTCACAGTGGTGTGGATAAAACAAAGGTGCTTGCTTTGCCTAATGGTCTCTTTTAAAAGTCTGCTGATGATGTTGATGAAGTGATTGTAAAGGTATGATTAATCAGGGCGCAGTAGACATAGGATCCGGGTTTATGAAGATTGGTAACCGAAAACATTAATTAAGTGAATATACCACAGACCTAAAAAAAATACACAAGTAGGTGCTATAGTGTGGTGGAATTGTGATACCTACAGATAATTTTTGTTAATGATCTATAATATAGGCAAAACTTTTTCGTATATCGATAATTATCGATAGTAATGCCATTCAGTCTAGAATATCTTATCTTAATAGGCTTCATACCGAACTTAACTTACCTAAAAAATTATTCAAGTCATTTCCATGTCATTTTACTCCGGAAACTCAAATCATTTAGCAGGCTCATGGCAAAATACCACCAGGGTAGTCCTAAATGACGACACATATCTCCATCCAAGGAGCATAGCGAAGGTGACTGTTCCAAGGAGATGACGAGGGGGGGTGAGGAAGTTTAGGTTCGAGTGTGGGGGGAATGCAAGGAACAAAGAGGTCGTCGACCCGCCGGCCGCGCTCACCTCTGTCGCGGTCCTGCGCGGGAGTGCATGGAGGTCACCTAGACCAGACCACCTGGGAATACGTATATTATGTATTTATAGAATATAATATGTAGATGAATGCTACTATTAATATGAAAATATCTTCGATTTAGTTTTTTTTTGTTTATTCTAAAATAACACCGAGCTAAGAATCGATAGACGAATTAATAAACACAGACTAAGTAAAATTTCAATCTGATAATATAAAAAAATGCATTCGTAATCCAAAATGCGCCCTTGTAAGATATCAAAGATAATTATGTCACATAACCTAACCAAAAGTTCGCGATTCGATACTTCATTGTTAATAGTAGATATAATATACATACGTGAGTCCATACATAATTGTAAAGTTCAATAGCTATCACTGTTAAATCAATATAACCAAAAAAGTTATCACAATAATAGCTGAAGAAAAAAATCCGCTACAGAATGTGTCGGTGCATTGCTCGGCCCCTTCCCATTCAAACAATAATGTTAAGAAGAATGCATCAACCACGCCTTCCAGCTTAACCTTGGCATATCTTTACCTATATTTACATAGGTGCACTTAGCTTGGCTGCATTCAGAGCTTGATAGTTACATTTCAAATTGCGGCCAGCAGCAGAATTTTTGACGGAACAACGAGTAAGATTCACAAAATTTAAACACTTTCTATAAAAAAAATAAGCTTTTATTTCAATTATGCTTTAAAACTTTATTGAAATGTTTTTATTTTCATTTTTGGCAGCCATTTGAAAATACTGGAATATTGTGTAGCATATTGTATTGTCAAGATTGTCACTAAACTAAGACTAAAGGTGTATGCGATAAGGCCGCCTGTTAAAAGCCTAGATAATATTTTTATTGTAATGTTTATGTTATCCTTGTTTTGTGGTAATTCAATAAAGAGTCATTGTATTGTATTGTATCATGTATGCAAAAGTTCAGCAAAATCGGTTACTAGGAACTGGTTCTAATTCTTCTTGCAAAATTTGACCATTAATAAACATTGCAAATTGAATAAAAGCTTGTAAAAATGGCTAAGCAAATGCTTATTTCTATCTACCTTATCTTCGACTTAACGGCAAAAAACAATCATAGTTGTGTTTTGTTATTATTTATTATTCCAACATAGAATGCACAATTCATACATATTCCAAGTCATCAAAATGCGAGTAGCGATCACATGTCATTTTCATCTGTGACAACTAATAAATTAATTGTAATAATGAGGGTATTCAGCAATTTTTCAGTTTGCGGTGGCAAAAAGTTTTACACAACTCAGTCGCTAACCAGCAGGTTACAATAATGGAGTCGAATCCAGCAGAGCAACAGAATCTTTTAAATACTAGTGTTGGCAAGAAAGACTTTGAAAAGTAAGTAAAAGCCGTTTCCATTTTCAAGCATTATTTTCGTAGTGTTTGTATGTATGGTGTGCTGTTTTAATATTGTTTAGACATTTGTCGTAGTTGTTTATTAGCCTCAAACTGTTCCGCCATGTTTTTATTTGATTGTTTCTTGAGGTTTGTAGTGAACCGAATAAATAACAATGTCGTGGTTCCTAGCAATTTCAAACTCGCTAACAAATCCTTTTCCGTATTCGTAAGTTGCGTAAGAAAATCGAGTGTTGAATTAGAGTTAGGTAGGTTAGGTTATAGAGAAAACGCGCCATCTCGTTCTACTTTGTGGTTAGGTGGGAAGTTAGGTATTATAGGCAGGTAGGATATTGGTACAGAAAACTATATTTTCGTAAAGCATTTTAGATTTCTGGCATCATCATAATCTTTCTGCACTTAACCCACTAGGGTTGAAATTTTGATTGTTAGTAACTTAGTACCTATAGTGTTGTCAATGATTTGATTTGAGATCCGTTTTTCAACTTTTGCTTTGTGGTTTCTGCAGTTTTGCCGCAATTTTGCCAATGTCTTGCGATAGGCCAATTAGACATTATTAGGTATATCTACTTACTGAATACAGGCCGGTCAATGCATTAACTATTATGCGCATATGATCAGACTTCGTTTTTAGGGTTCCGTTCCTCAAAAGGAAAAAACGGAACCCTTATAGGATCACTTTGTTCTCTGTCTGCCCGTCTGTCAAGACCCTTTATCTCAAAAACGCGTAGAGGATATAAATTGTGTAAGCCGGACGAGTCCATAAATGTACCTAATCTTTATTATACATCTTCTCTATGTCTATCTCTTCTTCTCTACATAGTATAAATTAAAGTCGCTTTCCGCGTCTGTCTGTCTGTCTGTATGGCCGCTAACTCCTACTAAACCACGCAACGGATTTTGATGCAGCTTTCACCATCAGTTAGATAAATTTTAACGGAAGGTTTATATATATATAACTAGCGACCCGCCTCTGCTTCGTACGTAAATTACACCCGTGCGAAGCCAGGTGGGCGGTTCGCCAGTAGATTATAATAATAGATTTATTTACTCTTATGACAATAAAAAATATCTTATCTTATGTCGCTACTTGATCACGGAAATGTTTTTGGTTCCTAGCCTACATGGGTAAAATCTTTCGAGGGTTTTTAATGCAAATGAATGAAGTGACGATCGCGTCGCTCGCTTGATGGTAAGCATCACGTTTGCCCATAACAATTCAGTGCTACCCAGAACTTAAAACTCCAACACCAACAGTTCAAAACCCTGCGCGATTTTTAAGTGTCAAATTTCTATATTCCCAGTAATTTGACTGGAAACATTGCCATTCAATCCGAAACACAGTAATATTTGCACACTACTGCTTGCCAGTCGAATAGGCGGACCTAGCAAAAGAGCCTTACCACTGTACCACTACACAAAATATTTATGATTTCCAAGTCTTAAACGTGATGTTTACTTCTATTCCAGAGGCGAGAAGCTGTACGTAACGGCAGACAAACGCGGCGAGAAGAGCGGCTGCAAGCGACCGCTCTGCTGGACCCTACTGGTGCTGGTGGTGGCTGCTATCGTCGCCATCATCGTGCTCGCTGCCAGTAAGTATTGGCTCCAGAGTTTTAGTATTATCCATGAATTTCTACTTAACAACTGGTTTCAAAAAAGAACATTCACAATTCGACTGTTTTTTGTGTGTTATTCAATATCGTAAATAGTTTTTGAATCTATACTGTTCCACTGCTTTACAAAGGTCTTCCTATCTTTCCATAAGTCCTCTGCCACCTCCTTACCAACCTTTTTGGAATCAGTCGAGATCGTCACGCCAGTGTTTCTTAGGTGTTCCTTGACTGGGCCATCCTGAAGGAATGTGGAACTACGTGAGTGAAACAGCGGGGAGCAGTATTCTATATCCCAAACAAAATGCACGCCTTCCTATCTAAGGAGATATTGATAACCGCTTATTGTATGTTTCATTATTTTTTAGCTGGAGTTCTGTTCTCAACTTCACCAACTATCCTCGAGCAGTACAACACTTCGGTGAGCTCAGCCCGCGCCTTCGGCGGCATCGGGGGCGACTCGCACGACCACGACCACTCGCACGACCACTCGCACGACCACAACCTTGAATTTCATGCCGTCACGACCACGGAGACGCACGAACACGGACCAGAGCAGAACGACGAGCCAACATCGGTCATTTCCGATGAAAACGATATTTCATTGTATGGTAAGCATCATAGAACCTTCGACCAAAATAAAAATAAATGGACTGGCCCATAAGAAGCGCATTTTAAAGATTACAAAATGACCACCGGCGCTCAATTCGTTTCAGTCGGTCTCTAGCCGTAGAAAGTGCGACACGCGTCTATTGTTACATGATAACGAAACATCTGACAAAATTATGCCTTCGTGTGCTTTACCGAAGTGTACACATAAAAAAACCGCTATCTATTTTTGTAACAAATGTACTGTACATGGTTATAATTAGCCAGCCAAAACCAAACAAACAGGGGTTTGCATGCAGGGAAACCCAGCGTTTCCCTGCATGCATGCCGCTTCCAACCGGCCCAGATCGATGACGGAGGCCTATGAGGAGGAGCAGTGGACGTCCTACGGCTGAAATGATGACGATGATGAAATACTTGTGACCTAACTTAAATACTGTGTGAGCTTTTAAAGCTCAGCTTTAGTGTGATTTTTATGGATCTTTTATGCTCCAATGTACCAACATCACCTTTGAAAAGACATCAACTTAATTTTATGAACACCAACTCAAAACTCGACTTATTTTGTACCTAAATCTATTTACCTTTTAAATATCTGGGGCCTTACGGACAACAGCTATCACAGGCACCTAATCCGCTCAGTTGCAAAATCACGCGACCGCAAACCTTATCGCGCCCAGATACGGATTGCGGTCGCGTGATTTTCCAACGGAGCGGATTAGGTGCCTGTAATAGCAGTTGTCCGTAAGGCCCCTGTACTAGTTATAATACCTATCTTCTACTTGATAATGAATGAAAAGTTCCAAATCCAATCCAAGCTGATTTCAGCGACGACCTCAAAGAGTAAAAGTAGGTATTGTTTAAAACTCATCAATCTTTATCAAGAGTAGGTTACTTATAGGTACTTAGGCACCAGGGTTGCCAGTTTTTTTTTACTAGCAAACATTTTGACAAAACGGCCTGATTCGTTACGAGACCTAATAAAAAATTGAGTTATCAATAAATCACACAGCGTTCAATGTTGAACAAAATTAGCATTGGTAGGATTTTTTGTGTTTGAATTCCTCCAGCTAGACAACCAGTATAACACAATATACGCAGAAGATGCGCGAACAAAAAGAGTACGAAAAAGTTTAAGTTGTTTTGGTGACGGATTTATGCACAGATGATTCCTGTCACTGTGTTATGCACGAGTGCAGCAAGCGCGAATTTTTAAGGCTTGTTTTCCACTGTAAATTAATAAAATTCATTATGTGATAAATTCCCACAACCACAACCTATAGGTAGAATGTACAAGCATGAAAGTTTTTACGTCGTCACCATCATCATCATCAGCCAGAGACGTTCACTGCTGAACATAGGCCCCCCCTTAGAACTCCACATCGAACGACGGCCTACACTCTGCATCCATTGGATGCCAGCGACGACGCGAGTTTTTACCAATTTTTTTAATTTTTTAAATCTATCTTCTATCTATATCCTTACTAATATTATAAAAGCGAAAGTAACTCTATCTGTCTCTCTCTCTGGATGTTTATTCGCTTTTCACGACTAAAGCTCCAAGCCGATCTTAACGAATTTTGGCAGGATGATAGTGTACATCATATGAGCGGACATAGGGTAGGTACTTATTCCCCCAGAAAATGCGGGAAAACTGGAAAATCGCGGGTGGTACCGCGGGATTCAGCTAGTATATATACGTATAAATGAATCCCTATCTACCTTGGTCACGCCATAACTTGAGAACGACTTTACCGATTTCATTAATCTTTTTTTTAACGTTTCTAAACTTTGTAGAAGGTTCTTACGGAAAGAAAAATAAAGTAAATTGGAAAATTTCCGATTTTAACTTCGCGCGTGTATCAGTTCTAAGACAGGATAGCGTCTGTCAGGTCAGCTAGTCTATACTAATATTATAAAGAGGAAAGATTTGATTGTTTGTTTGTTTGTTTGTTTGCATTGAATAGGCTCTGAACCTACAGAACCGATTTGAAAAATTCTTTCACTGTTGGGAAGCGACACTATCCCCGGGTAACATAGGCTATATTATATTTTCAAAAAAATAGGGATCCTTACTAAAACTCCAATAAAGTAACTCAAGCTGTAAAAAATAAGATTTACAATTTTGACTTTGCGTGTTTGACAGTTATAAGACAGGATAACGTCGGTCAGGTCAACTAGTAGTACATAAATGATAACTGAACATAACAAAGCTTTTAGTTAAAATTTACAATTTTTTTTTTTTTTTTAAAGTGATGTAGTCTGTCCCTTACGGGACATATGATTTTGTGACAAAATAACGGTACGTCTGGCAACCCTGACAGGTACTATGCGCGCCTGTTACTGATAAATTTTAATGAAATTTAGATTGATTATTCCTCGTACTATCTACTTATACACAGCTAACACGATTATTGGTGAATCGTGATAACGTTATCACTATTAATTTAAAGCGACGGCATCAGGAATCGCAAGACATCCATATCGGCCAGAAATCAAATGATTATTGTTTATTATGTTATGAAATACTTATAAATGTAGCTTACCTACAGATAAGCATCTACTCCATGATAACGATAATGAATTAGCAGCTTAGCGATGAGGATGTACCTAGTTGATACGATTACACTATCTGATGAGAATCGAAACAGCCGTCGCTAAGTCGTCATAATCATGTCAAACTTCGTAAAAGACTAAATCAAAATCATAAAGCAATAACCTTATCTATCAATTTCCCCCGCAGTGCCTAAGACTGTGGAAGGCGAGCTGACCATCGACAATGAGGAGTTCTCGCCCGCGCTCGAAGACCCAGAAAGCGCCGAGTACCGCGAGTTCGTTTCTACCTTTACGGAAGGCCTGAAGAAGGCCCTCTTCGATAGAAACATGCTTGAGAATGGCGACGATGACGTCGTCGTTGAGGTCGTCAAACTACGGTAAGCAATATAATGATGTCTATACTAATATTATAAAGAGGAAAGATTTGATTGTTTGTTTGCATTGAATAGGCACCGAAAATACTTAACCGATTTAAAAATTCTTTCACTGTTGGGAAGCTACACTATTCCCGGGTGACATAGGCTATAATCTATACCCGTGCGAAGCTGGGGCGGACCGCTAGCACTTTATAAACAACGAAGAGTCCGCTCCCTCGCTCGAGGGTCCACGAATACCGCTAGTTCCTTGCTACCATAGAACAGACAGTGAAAACGGCGCTTATCGTCAAAAATACTTTCGAGAACGGCGACAACAACGTCATTGTTGAGATCGTCAAACTACGGTTACTACGGTAAACATGAATTACGTATGTAAAGAAGAGTCCTCGCCTTCGCTCGAGGACCCTGTAAGCGCCGCGTACAGCGAATTCGTTGCTACCATCACGGACGGTCTGAATACGGCGCTTTTCGTCAAAAATACTCTCGAGAACGGCGACAATGACGTGCTTGTTGAGATCGTTAAACTACAGTAAACAATATAACGATGTACCTATGTAATAAACAACGAATATTCCTCATCCGAAATCGAGGACCATGTAAGCACCGAGTACGCGAATTCGTTGCTACCATCACCGGTCTGACATTTCGTCTGAAATACTGTAGAGGCGACAATGACGTCATAATTGTGGTCGTCATTAGCGTCATCGTTTTACCTTATCAATCTTGTCAACGCAATGTTCTACCCTTTTTAGTTGTACCTACACGTTACTCCGTAAATGCTGAACAAATTTGAATGAAATGTGATATGGAGGTAGTTTATTATTGGAATTACAGTTGGTTTATATCCCGGAAAAAAAGTTTCCTGTAGGATAGAGAATAAAAGTAAACCGCAGCTAAACGTAGGTAAACAAGTATAAATGGGTTTTTTAAAGTCCCCATCAAGTCCCCAAAACACTCAATCAAGTCACATTTCAGACAAAAAAATAAATCAAAATCGATTTTGCAGATTGGAAACTACGATGCCACACACAGATACACACGTCAAAATAATAACACCCCGCTGTTTGCGTCGGGGGTTAATAAGATATCAATTCGTAGTGTAGCTTATGCGTCCTGCACACTGTGTATCTAACCTGCGCAACTAGATAAAGATGCTGATGCAACCTGCCCTAGCACCGTAAACTAAATAGCTTTGTAAAAATCATATACAAAACCATAAACCACAATCACCAATCATATTGTATATTTTTGTTGTAATTTTTATGTTATCCTTGTTTTGTGGTATTTTAATAAAGAGTTTTGTATTGTATTGTATTGTACTACCTAGTTGGTGATTGAATATTGTTAAATGGTTATTTAATATGATATTTTTTCCAATTTCAGAAAAGGCTCAGTCGTGGTTACGTACAGGATTCACTGGAAACCGAAGTCGAACGCCGAACCTACTCCTGACCTTCTTACTGCAGAGTCATTGAAAACAAAACTCAACGGATATCTCGTCAACAACAACAGAATGATCAACATCTATCACGTCTACGAAGACAATATGCCCACAAAGCCAGTCCTAGACATCTGCCAAATAGACAACAACCAATGCGAGCACGGATGCGAGTTCGACGAAAACAGCTTAGAATTCACATGCACTTGCCCGCACGGACAAATCTTGGACATGACGAACCCAAAGAAATGTGTGTCTATCTTAGAAAACACATATCCGTTGACACCAAACGAAAGCACGGAACAGAAGGAAGTTAAAGTCATACAGACAGATTCTAATCCGATAACAACAAAACCAGTGGCGGAAGATGAAAGACCGGCCACAGAGTCTGTGCACTTAAGTGATAACGCTAATGTATTCGACTGGAAAGAACCGCATCATGCGCATCCAGAGACAACCACACAGAGCGATGCAGATTTGAACATGTCACACATATTCGGTCATAGAAATGAACACGAAACAGAAGTACCAGTTCCTGACAGTGCCGAGGCATGGCCGGAACCGACTGCTGAACCGAAAGCAGAACCCGAGCCGACTGCGGAACCGAAACCGGAACCTGAACCAACTGCTGAACCTGAGCCAACTGCTGAACCTGAGCCAACTGCTGAACCTGAGCCAACTGCTGAACCTGAGCCAAATGTAGAACCTGAGCCAACTGCCAAACCAAAAGCAGAACCAGAACTAACTGTTAAACATATAATTGAGTCCGAACCTGAACCAACTGCGATACCTAAAGCGGAACCAGAACCAACTGTAGAGCATAAAACAGAGCCAGAACTGGCTTCAGAGCCTAAAGAGGAGCCGGAACCAACTGCAGAACCAAAAACCGAGCCAGAACCAGCTGTAGAACACAAACCTGAATCTGACCCAGCTACAGAGCCAAAACCAGAACCTGAACCAGCCGCAGAACCTAACTTCGAACATGAACCAACAGCGGAACCTGAACCTAATGCAAAACCTATAGCTAATCCTGAAATAGTTATGAAACCAAAAGCAGAGTCAGACGAATTTAACGAAGAAAAATTAGAGCCAGAGCCAACTTTAGAACCACAACCTACAGCCGAACCAGCAGCACAACAAGAATCTGGTGCGGGATCAGCTGTAAGTTCTGCTGTCGAGCCAGCATTTGAAGTGGAGCCTAAGCCTGAATTACCCACAGAGGCATCGACAGAACACGCGACGCCCGGTCAAGACGTTTTAGGCCTTGAAGTCATACATATTATTTCATCAAAGACAACAGAATCTGCTCCGTTGCCTACATATGCACCAATGACGACATCAGAACCACACTTTGTAGAAACAAACACACAGTCCTTTAATATTCACGAAATTATAGATCAGGCAAATAATCAAGGTTCTAGTAATACCCTGGAAGCTACAACAGGCATGCCAGATTTTCTAGTAAAAGACAATTTCGAAAATCAAACAGAACATGATATTGATGCAAAACCAGTTGATTTTACAGAAAATGCTACATTAAGAGTATCTATTTCAGAACCGCATATTATAAACGAGCCTTCATATGAACCAAAACCTGAGATAATATCAATTTTTAGCAAATATAATGAAGGTCAATCAGTACCTAAGTTCGTAACAGCAGAGAACAGCGAGCATACTACTGACCATAGCGAATGGCTTCAAGATAATTTAGACAAGGATACGAAAATGCCCAGTAAACTCCAAAATAATGGTACGAATTATGACAATGATTCCGAACAAAGATCCTTTAAATCAATAGATATTTTTGCAGAAGATACAACAACAGAAACAGCCGGAGACCATAATCTTTTAAGCAGTGTAAATTCTGAGAAAAATACAGAGTTAGAAATAAATAAAAAAGACAATGCAGAAACTACAACACTAACTAACCAAAATGATCATTTAGAATCAACTATTACTGAAAACACTGAAACAAAGCCCAATCCATATTTAATTTCTAAAAACTTTAATCAAGAAGCCGGTATGTCAGAAGTAATAAAAGAAAATAACAATACAGAATCGAATATTTACGAAGAAAATAAAAATAATGACGAAAAACCAAAAGTTTCTATAGCTATCCATGAAGGCAGATCTTTAGACTCAAATGAGACAACAGATTCCTTAAAAGAATATTCCATCAATGAGCAATTTAACTCTTCAGATGCTGAAAAACATCTTATAGACGCTCTCGTAAATAAAAACGACAACAAAACTGATACCACTAACAAAAAAAATATAGTTGATGACGGTATGGATATAACATTTGATACAATAAATATGCTTTATAATCGATCCTCGCATTCTATCAAAAATAAAAATGTAACTAGCCCAGATGTAACTGAAGCAATAACTTTAGGGACTACAACAGTTTCGGACTGGTTGTCTGAACCCGTTACTGAAATCCGATTTGAGGAAGCAATGAATAAAATGGATAAACATGAAACAACAGAATCAAGTAATACCAAAATTGATGAAATAATTAATAATGGGGTCGCCAAAGACGATTTTGAGCCTGATTACTTAAATAATATGAGTTCCAATAATAACAAAATGAAAGAAGACATGCCATTATATGGAATAACTCATGATTATGACAGTGAAGATCCTCGAGTTAAGAGGGTAAACGAAGAAAAAGAGGCCTCTAAAGAAGCGAGCACAACTAATAACACAAACAAAACAGCCGTAACAGAAAACAACTTAGCGACGATTCCTATTAACGGTGTAACGGAGAGCAACCCAGTTTCGGTTCATATGGAAACAACAACCGTTACTGAATACATTTATAAAACTTCCGAAAAGGTTCTGAATGATTCATCTATAAAACTTGCTCCACAAAATATTGAGGAAATCCTATCATATGCTACGACCACATCGACCGAAAAATCCGAGCCAGCGCCAGTGTGGGAGGACTCAGAAGCAGATAAATATTTGACTGTTAAAGAACTAGAAACTCCAGTTTATAAAAAGACAATAAGCCCAACAACACATGCTGTTTCGAATGATGAACTAATAGTGACCACAACACTATTACCCACAGCGATGTTCGCAGCGACAGTTGCAAATACAATCTCATCAACTTCAGACGCTGCACCAGCTTTAACTACAGAAAATAATGTACAAGAAATAACAAACATTGAAAGCAATGTAGAATCACAAACAAAAGTAAATAACTTGAACGTAACAATTTATGAAATATCGCAAAATACCAAGAACAAATATTTAACAGATGTAAATAACCATTCGGCCGAATTAGAAGATCATGAAACTGAAATGAATCCTTTCTTACCTGAAATAGAAAATAACAAAAGCCTCGTTAAGAAACTGCAAGAAGGCCACGACATTGAACCAACTACTTTTAATGAAACACAAAACGAAAACGTAGAAGATCGTTCCAATAACACTGCAGAAACTGCACGTCTCAATAACAATGATGTAGCTAAAGTTGACGAAATTAAAGTTACTTCCACCGCAGCGCCAGCGACTCCTGAAGCAGTTGGAATGTTGAATGAGCTTATGAAATCAAATATTTCAGACACCAATACAGACAAAATTATGCCTGAAAAAATCGATGACGAAAATTCAGAAGAGAAAAAGCCGGTACCGATTTCAACATTTTTACTCGACACCGACGACTTAGAAAAAGAATACATGAAAGAACACAAAACCACAGTAGCTGAAAACAACTTAGAAAATGAAGCCATTACGCCGTCGCCATCGTCTCCGGTAGATTTAAATGATGAAAGTGATTATTTAAGTGTTGTGCCCATTGAAGAAGAGCGATCGGAAGAAAAAGAGTCGTTAAAAAAAGACTATGGAAGTGAACTTAATGATATAAGTGATTCTCCAAAAAAGAGTGACAGAAGGACATTAGATGAAACCAAATTTGATTCAGTGAATGATAATGAGGCGTAGTAGCATAAGTGGATAGCATAAGTCTTAAACTCGTGTTTATTTACTATTTCAAGTCCTGTGATGCTGTTGGTTTTAACGAACAAAATTATTTTTATCCAACAGTCTATTTTTATCATGAACTCGATGTTTTATTACACTGATACTTCAGGGTTAAATGAGACCTGAGAACACAATTATGTACTTAAAAATGATTATGTATCGCAAAAATGATATATTTCACAACATAGAGCACATGATTTCCATTAGACTAGTCAAACTAGAAAGTCATCGTGATGGATTACATTGATTTATTTATTGTTTTGTACCTACGAATAGAAATTGCGCTGTAAATTGTATTGCGCAAAATATAAATCAAAGAATTATTGCGCGATTTGATTCCTTATAGGTCACTTACCTATATTATGTATAGCATCTTCCAACTATGAGGAAAAGGATGAGTATGCGCGCATTAGGCAGAAGTTCTCGACAGTGATTTTGTGTAGTCAGATTTTGCTTTTTGCAGTTGGTTTTGCCGGGCAGTCACATGTCCATCAGTAGTACCCCAACCTTGTTTGCGGTCAATTTTCCCCCTCTGATCAAAATTTACTGTCGCAACCACTCCGCTAAATGCACGCCGAGAAACTATATTTTTTCGTGAATAACTGATGAATTTTTATCTATTAATTTGTTACCATAGCTAAATGTATATTTTAATTACAATTATCGAAATTATTGATAATCTCGGTAATGACAACCTCGAATAAGTTTATTGCTATTTGGTTTCGTGAGAATTTGTCTGCCATGCCGTAATGTGATATGTATCTACATTCCATAAAATTTTACTTAGTGTTAAGCAGAAGTGAGGTCTGATGTATGATAAATGATTAATTTAGTATATTGTTAACTAAATATTTTGTATAAATGGTTGAATATTGTAAAAATTATGTTGTAAATAAATCTTAAGTTAATAATTACGTTCCTGTTATCATTTCATTCAAAGTCCGTAATAAGATTAACGAAGCTTTATTATAAATATAAGTACTAAACTAACATTATCATTAAGTACTTGGTACATAAATAAAAGTACAATAACATAAGCACATTTGGTACAGATAGATCACAGTATTATTACACTACACTAATCTTATGAATGCGAAAGTAACTGTCCTAAACAACTTACACCAGTCAAAAACATGAAACCAAACCAACTGATGAAAATTGGTAAGGAACTAAAGTGGATCATGCAGATAGACATAGAATACTTTTATCCAAAAAAATGAGGCAAAACATAACCCCTCTTGGGCAGTCCAGTAAAATCTGTCATAATTCTAAGTGTAGCTTATACATATTAGCTATAACATTCAGTCTTAGGTACAGGTGTAATATCATCTATCTCTTGAGCCATCGCTTGTTGCTCATCTATCATCATTCTAGCACACAGACAACCTTCGTTTCCCCCAACTATACAGTTACCTATAACGTCTCTACAAGTACCGAACGGAACAAATTCAGCTGAGACTTTGTAAACTTTACTATCTGCTTTAACTGCACTTTCTACTTTAATGGGAATGTCTATATCGAATGTGTCTTTGATTTTCACTACACCTCCAACTGTGTGAACATTTGATATATCTTTTGTAATGATATTTTTATTACAATTTGTCATATCTTTTATATAACAAGTATTGACACAATTGCAACCTTCGCACATATTGCTTACACTATATGCAGGCTTTTTATTTATTACTATTGACTCATTCACTGAATCAGCTCTTTTAAGTACAGTCTCGTTTTCTTTATTATCGAAAAAGTTAAGAACAACTTCGGAGTATCTATCTATGAAATCAATATTATTGTTACTTTCAACCATATCGTCATTTTCAACATTTACATTGCCAGAGTTACCGAACGGTGTAAAATCGTAATTTTCATCGATTGGCTTAGTCATCTGAGCGCAAACGCAGTTATTTGCACCCATTATACATCCGCCTAACGCAGATTTACAGTCTCCTACATCTTTATCAAACTTAGACATAACTTTTACTTGCTTAAAGTTATTTTCTACTTTAAAGGGACTTACATCAAATGCCCGTTTAAATATGAACGTAGCTTGGTCAAATACATTTTCTTGTTTGATGGGAACTATTGTACAGGATTCAATGTTGGGAGATATGTTTAAGATATCACCGCACCTCGATGCATGATCGAGGATATCTGATTCATGTACATTTTCGCCACAGGATGCGCAGAGGATGAAATCTGTGAAACAAATGTTCTGTGTTAAAAAACTAAGAAGTAGATAATTCTTTAACTCAAAAAACCTACGAGATTTTAGTAAGTAAAGCCGAACGCCCACTATTTTATTATTATTAAGTACTAAACGTGTGTTATATTTGTTTTTTTATTATTCTTTTTTTTCTAAATTTTATACTAATTAAATTTGATTTTATATCTTTATTTAACACATAATATTTAATTTTTAAATACTGGGAGAAGCCACTGGCTTCCGAAACACAGTTTTTTACTAGTTCGGAGCCAGTGGATTCAATTGTTTTGTTTGTATTTTTCCTTGTGCCAAATAAAGTTTATGATTATGATTTATGATTATGATTATGACTATCGAGTCGAGCGGCGTCGTGGTGTTCAAGCAACCGTGGAAAAAGCAACTCTCCCCGGTTTACCGTAGATTCAAAATATCATGCAAATAACGAATTTAAAAACTATGAATTCTGCGCTCCGCGGTTTCAACCGTTATGCATTTCCCCAGGATCAAAGAATCCTTGGTCCGTTTTCATAGTGCATACTACTTCCTTGCCAAATGTCATCAAAATCGGTTCAACCGTTAACAGACAGAGGTTCCTTTAGCACTTATAATATCAGTAAGAGAGAAGTGGCATGAGATGTAATATCTGCCAATAATAGGAATTGAGTAATGTATACAAACCTTCTGCATATTCCTTAGAAGAAACCGAAGCGTCACATGAATTTGAGTCTGAAGAAATTCCACTGTCGGGTTTCACTTCTGAAAAAATACATGAATAACATTAACTACAGCTTATAATGAAAATTAATAGATTGTTTTTTTTTTTTTATTATTGATAAAAGTTTGGGCAAAGAGGTTCTAGTCTTCAAAGGAGTTTTACACGTTCATACTACAAGGCAGTGTGATCGAAGGTTTTAGAGTGGGTATCAGCAAACAGAACTTTCCTGTCAAGTTTTCTTTATTGGGCGTTTGACAACTAACTCATCTCATGGTGAGCGACGATGGGGAAGAAGATAGGACAAGCAGGCGTTGAAGAAACATATTCACATCACACATCATCAGCCAGTAAAAGTCCACTGCTAAACAAAGGCCTCCCTCTTAGAGAGGGGTGTTGCCATAGTCCCCACGCCTCGCAGGCGGCTTGGGGATCGCAGTACGTTCACCGTCTACTTAATAGGACGCTGCTGCCCATTCTCCGGTGGTTCCAGTCGCAGTTTTAGGACATCCCCGAGCACATACATCTTGGAAACTTATTAACTCGAACTTTTTTACTATTTTTGCGTCAAACTTGGCATGATTATACGTACGTAGTACACACTCTTAAAGTAACAAATATTAAACACCAGCCAAGTGCGAGTCAGGCGCACGCTACAGGTCCCGAACAGTGTGAAAGAAAACACATTTTTTGAGGGCGGAACCCTAGGAGTCCAACTCGCACTTTGCCCATTAAAAAGAGGCGTACGTCCGGGCTAGGACAAATACATAAGCTGATGGTAATGATGATGGCTGCTGTAAAAGTTTACAGATCATATAGAAAAGAAAACAGCAGGAAATCGCGAAGACGTGCTACAAAAATAAAGCCTATTATAATAAACCAGCCAAGTTGCGAGTCGGGCACGCGCACTGAGGGTTCCGTACCACCACAATATACAATAAGGTTGTCCAAGTAACCGAATTACCAGTTATTATAACGCCTTCCAATCGTCGGAGTAATTTGCTACGCAGTTTTCTACATGCGCTGGAGTATAATAACTTGGTAATGAACAAAAACTTGTAACCGACTCACACTTGGCCATTATTTATAATTTTTTGTTGTACTTCAGAGTGTGTACTACAATCGTGCCAAGTTTGACGCTTGTACGTATTATCGTTTTTACATAAGAGCTAATACAAAAATACGTAAAAAAATACGTTTGTTGTATAGGGTTTGGTTTTTACTTTTTGACTTTTTATTAGTTTATTAGTAGTTTTTTTTTTTATTATTTGTTAGTTAATCCGCCGTAAAGTTACATATTCTGTGAAAATTTCATAGCCGTTAATAGGTAGGACAGTCAGACAGACAGACATACATCGTAGGCTTAGTAACAGGGTCCCGTTTTTACCCTGTGGGTACGGAGCCCTAAAAATGACTTACTGTGTATGGTCATGTGTCGTTTCTTGGCATACTCTGTGGAGAAATTTTTCTTACATCCCGGGAATTCGCAGAACAGCCACCCGGAAGGGTCGTGAGTCTTCAGGTGGGTCTTCAAGTGATGGGACTGGATGAAACCTGGACACAGACAACAATAATTACCTTAATTTTTTACCAACTTCAAGAGCGGTCCTCATTTCGTTTAAAATTTAATACTAATGGACCCGACAAGCGTAGTCCTGTCCAAATTCAATAGAAAAAAACACTTTTAGTTCTCCCCGAATTTTTCTAATTTTGGGGCAAATTTTCAAACTTTATTTTTCTTCAAATAAATAAATATATATTTGGGACATTTTGCACACACGGTCATCTGACCCCAAACTGAGCAAAACTTGTGATATGGCTGCCAGAGACTGATATACATAGATATACAGTTTTTTAAATACATACTTAAATAGATATTAACAACCAGATATAGAACAAACACAAATGTTCATCACACAAATGTTTGTCCTACGTGGGAATCGAACCCACGCCCTCAGGCTCAGAAGGTAGGTTCACTACCAACTGGACCAACGGGCTATCTAAAACCACCATTGTATAAAGGCAAACAGCACAAAAAAAAAATCGGCCAAGCCGTTTTTGTGTTTTAGCGCGACTAACGAACAGCAATTGATTTTTATATAATACTAGCGACCCACCCCGGCTTCGCACGGGTGTAATTTACGTGCGAAGCTGGGGCGGGTCGCCTAGTTATATATCTATATAAACCTTCCGTGAAAAATTGTCTAACAATTTTTTTTTTAATATGTCCTGTAGCCTATTATTACTAACGAAATCCCCCTCATTAAAATAAAGTTATATGCTTACCCTTCCCACACACACTGCAGTAATGCTGCTTCGCATTAGTGTGCGTGAGCTCGTGATGCTTCAAGTGATGTGAGAAGTTGAACGACTTCCCGCAACCATCGAAGCTGCATTTAAACCGGCGCTCCGACTCCGGCCGGTGTGTCTTCATGTGCATGTGCAGTGCTTGGTCGCTGCTGAATGTCGTGGTGCATTTTGAACATGCAAAGGTTCCTAAAATAAATACCAATAAGCATGATGACTAATATTTTTTATTACCTCATAAAAAAGCTGATCATAAATTGAGCCCATCAACGAAAACAAAATTAAAATTAGTTCAAAAATAAATAAGATATTAGCATTTTAATTTAATTTAATTTCATGCTAGACAGAGAGCGCACTATACTGAGCCGTGACGTCACGGCTCAGGAGCGCCATACAAATGCTATACTAACACACGCTTTGAGAGAAAGAAATAGAACATCCCCTCTCTATCCCCACCTAAAACTTTAAATACTCATATCTCAGAGATTTATCAGCCAATTCAAATTATTTTTTCAGTATGTGTAATGTATTTAGTTATATTCATCGCTAAGCCGGTTATTTGTAATAAATTAAACATTAGGACACATGCCTATTATAGTACAAGATTAGTGTAGATTAGGGGAGACCAATAACGATATATCCACTTGACTGCTCATCCTATACTCCGCCGTAATCCAAAGATACAAAATTTTCAGCATAAACTTTTTTCGAGTGAGCCAATCCTAGGCGCGAATTGAATTAATGACTTTTGATTCTCCAATCACAAGCACCAGACAGGCTAGCATTTGTTCACATCATGCATAAACAGCAGTAGGTGAAAATGTTGAAAACTGCTTCATTGAAATACAAGTTGTTATAGCTATTAACTTTATTTATGATTAGCGGTCCGCCCCAGCTTCGCACGGGTATAGATTATAGCCTATGTCACCCGGGGATAGTGTGGCTTCCCAACAGTGAACGAATTTTTCAAATTGGTTCAGCAGTTTCGAAGCCCTATTCAATGCAAACAAACAAACAATCAAATCTTTCCTCTTTATAATATTAGTATAGATTAAAAATGTATATAGAGTAAAAACAATTTAAATTTCTTAATTTCTCCTATTTTGCAAGTTTTACTTTTTTGTTGCAGCAAAAAACACCGCTCAAGTCTAAATTTGGCAGTTCTGTCATTTTAATTTCATTGGATGCAGATTTTGCGCGCTTTTCGATCTACCTATTGGATTCAAATATTGCGGCCAACTAGCAGCCGTTATTCAAATAATTGTAACACAGCGCAAGTCCATTTCATGAGCAACGCCGCAGTTATTTGTCTCTCCTATAAAGTAGCAACATATTACTTGCGCGGTGATGTTTGTTAACAGACATTACATGCAAAGTTCAAACACTCCAATAATCCAGCATCTCCTTGTCTTTAAGAGTACAGGGGCCTTACGGACAACTGCTATTGCGGCACCAAAGTAACGTTAAATCCGCTCAGTTGGAAAATCACGCGACCGTGAACCTTAACGCGCACAGATACGGTTTGCGGTCGCGTGATTTTCCAACTGAGCGGATTTAACGTTACTTTGGTGCCGCAATAGCAGTTGTCCGTAAGGCTCTTGGATTAGTAAGACTGTAGTATATATAAAATGTACTACTCTTTCTACAAAAACAGTGAAAATAACTACAAAGTATACAGGGCCGGATTTAGGGGAGGGCAACCGGGGCGAAAGCCCCGGGGCCTCCACAAACGGGGGGCCCCCACAATAGACTTCGGAAAAAAAATCTTACAAATTCCAACTAGTTAACACTAGTAAGCATCTTTTCCTTTGATATTTGTTTTTTTTTTGCGCTTTCACCTTTACCTACAGCCTACAGTACTTTATACATACATGATTATTTGATTATATTAATCTTAAATAACAGAAATCATTGATCTATATTTGTTCACTCCAATCAGGCAATCAGAACAGTGAAATATCAAAATCTCAAATGGCCCTGATAAGCACTTCCAATTCACTACCCATCTTGAGGGAGTACCCCAATCGCTTAATGGCTGAGTGGGGTGGTACTTGCCCGCAACCTCGGAGGTTGGGTATTCGATTCCGTGTCTCGACAATTTTTTTTCTTTCTTATATATATATGTACATATAAATTAATTGCAGTATATGAACAATCGGTGTTCTTCAATTCTTAAATAAATCAATTATTATTGACAAATTGGTAAATTTTTTCATATTTCTTTATGCAACAAGATATGCAGTTTGATAGGCAAATAATTATTATTGTGACACAATTAAATGCCATCAATTATTCACGAACTTTACTGCACGCAAGAATTTGAAAAAAATCATAGTCGGTCAATAATAATTTATTTGTATAATTATTGAAGAATATTGATTCCGATTGTCATACAAAATTGGGAAAGCACAAGACGCAAATCTGTCACCCAAGGAGAAATTCAAAGTATCCGCCTTCATCCCAGTGGTTGACCAGCTATCTGTTTCTCTTACTGAAAGATTGCATGCCTATGAAGCTGTTCGTTCGAGATTTGGATTCCTGAATCACATCGAGAAGATGGATTCTGAAAATTTGCACGCTGCAGCAGAGGCATTGGTGAAAGTGTATCCGGATGATTTAGAGCCTAGTCTTGGTAATGAGTTGGTTCAATTTGTGTCTTTGATTGACTCATACAAAAAGGAAAAGGACTATGGAACAGATCAATCGCTGGAACTTTTTTACTACCAAATTCTCGAAAATCAAAATTTCAGAGCTACATTCCCAAACCTCGAAATTACATTGAGAATGTATTTGGTTTTGATGGTAACAAATTGCACTGGAGAGCGCTCATTTTCAAAACTGAAAATTATAAAAAATAGGCTTCGAACCACGATGGGACAAAACCGTCTATCGAAGCTTTCTCTCCTGAGCATTGAAAGCGATTTACTCCGAGAACTGGATTTCAACGAAATCATCAACGATTTTTCGGCGAAAAAAGCTCGAAAGGTTCCGTTCGTTAACCCTAAAATTTAATTTCAGATAATTCTTGTTTCCGTTTATATTTATATGTGTTTGTTCAATACTAAGGGAATCTACTTAGTTTCACAATAAATTATTTATTGAAAAACGCGACTGAAAAAAAATTGTTTACTTTATTTGGAAAATAATTTGGGGCGAGGCGGCCTCCGCTCCTTTGTTGCCCCGAGGCCTCTGGACCTCTAAATCCGGCCCTGAAAGTATACCTTTATGTACCTCAGTGCCTTAAGTCGAAAGTCTTCAACCAGTGTGTGTTACCAGTGATGACATACGGCACTGAAACATGGTCTCTCACTATGGGCCTCATAAGCAAACTCAAAGTCGCACAACGAGCTTTGGAGAGGGCTATCCTCGGGGTTTCTCTACGAGATCGAATCAGAAATGAGGAGATCCGTAGACGAACGAAAGTCACCGACATAGCCCACCGGATTAGCAAGTTGAAGTGGCAGTGGGCATGCCACATATCACGCAGAACAGATGGCCGATGGGGCCGAAAGGTTCTGGAATGGAGACCACGGACCGGTGCTTACCGGTCCGTGGTCTCCATTCCACGCTGGACGCTGCGCTTGCAGCGTAGGACGTCCACCCACCAGATGGACAGACAACCTAAAAGAGATCGCAGGGAAACGCTGGATGCAGGCCGCTTCCAACCAGCCCTTTTGGAGATCGATGGGGGAGGCCTATGTCCATGTCCTATGGATGTCTTACGGCTGAAATGATGATGATGATACCTTTGTGTGCATATTTGACATGTCTCTTGAGGAGCACTTCATCTCGGAACTTTCTATTGCATTCTTCACATTTGACACTTCCCGTCCTCTCATGCTGCTTCTGGTGTCTGCGCAGGGCGGAACTAAAATAAGATGAAAAGGTTTATGTTGACCTAATTTTATTGCATCCTTTATACTTCAGCATCGAGAGAGGTTTCAATTGTTATCCTATTTAAATTCAATTGCAAATAATCTCTGCTGTAATAACCAAAAAAGATATGATTTAACTAATTTCATTATCGTTGGAAACTATTTGTACTATTTGTATTTGTTTTGTGTGTTGTGTGTGTGTACACACGAATAAATTGTACAAGTAATGAGAAAAAAATCTTAAGTAGGTATAAGGAGGTGCCTACAAAACTTTGAACAAATAAATAATTAAAGAAGAGTAAAGAGTTTCTATCTATCTATCTATAATTATTACAAATAAACATCCTATCTTCGGAATCCCTATATATATTATATATTATGTATTATGTACTTCCCTTATATTCCCTTTCCCTTATTCCCTTTCCCAGCCACAGAAAAGTTTTATTTGTTGTTTAAATTAGAACAGCTATCAAGGCATGTTAGAAAGAAATTTGCTGTAGCCACGCATATAAACGAAACGTCAGTCATTCGAAATCAGTACAGTCAGCCTGGCGACAGATTTTCCTTCTCATTTCCGTTCTATTTACTTCTCTTTTCTGTGGTCCCAGCAGTGGGAACATGATCATAAATAAACACAACATTGTAACTAAAATATTTGTATTCGATGAATCCTAGTGTAATTCCCGTTCTACGTCGCTTCAAGTACAGAAAGGAATTTAGGATAAGTTAAGTTTTATTAAGTCTTAATAAATACTTGAAGCAATGTAGAAGCGGAATTACACTAGAAATTCGTCTAATACAAATAAAACATGGACTTCCGCAAAGTGACACCTGATTCAATCAACTATTTAACTCAAATAACTAATGTAAAGGCCAGAGAGGAAATGTAGCCAGAATTCTGACATGCTGGACAGCAATGCAGAGTTTCCTGGAGTGTATTGATATGTAAATCATCAGCTTTTATTATTTAAGCGATTGAGTTATGGTTAATTTAATTAAGTTTATGCTGCCAAATGGTATATTTAGCTTGGGCTCACAAATAATGTTAGGCAAAAACAAACTTACACAAAACTGAACTTCTTACAGCATATCTCACACTCAAACCCTGGCGAGTGACTCATTTCGTGTCGGATTTTCTCACTGTTGTACCTAAAAGACTTTGGACAGTGACTGCACTCCAACATTTTCGCGCTCGGTTCTTCGTCTACAGACTCGGCCGTCATTTTCACCGTACCTAACTTTTATGAGGGGCAATCGGTTATCTCTCAGCACTTATCTCACGTACACTGATACTGCCCTGATAATTACTTTGCGAATACAAAATACGCGGCTGTGACGCGCGATAGCTATGTGGGAGGTTTTTGTTCCAAGTATTTTTGTCTGACCCGGCAACAATAAAACAATGAACATAGACAGCCAATTCAGGCAGCCATTAAAATTGTGACTTGTTATTCTTGATGCGATAAAAAGTCTAGGGATAAATGAAAATAAAAAGTATAAAAGTCACAACAAAATAACTCATAATTTTTTTAGCTGTCAAAAACAGCTGATCACCACAGATCTGTGCTGACCACAAGTAATTTTGAAGTTCACGCTTTAATTTTTTTTTATTTGACTACGGCCCATTGCTTGTTGGGGCATGCTATCAACGGTAGTAGATCTGTGCTATCAACAGTGAGCAGATGAAATAATACTCCGACGACCGAAATAAACATCATTTTTTTTAGCTCCAACGTGAAAAACGCCACTACTTTATGGCATGACTTGAACTTGACCGTGACTTACTTTGCATTTCTTTGGCTGTAACTGATTTGATTGACGTTAAATGTGAAAATATTTCAATACTTGAAACTGGTAAATGCACGAGGCGTGCGACGCCAAAATTATCACAGGAGAAAAGAAAACATTTTTGACTTTGTCATTGTCAGTTTTGGTTTAACATCTTTTTTTTTTCATATATATAATAAATATTGCAAGTTTTGGCGCCAACGTGGAAAAAACATCATTGTATTTTTTTCCTTAACTTGTGTTTAAACGAGTGGATATAATTTATTGGACTATTAATTAAGTGTTCGTGAATGTTTTCGAGAGTGAAGAAGTGATTTAACGCGGTGAAACTTGGTATTTTCATGTTATTTCCAAAGCTCCATTGAAGCCTTTTGTGCAGCCTCCATCACTTTACTGGGGCATGATTTTGACTTGACTGTGACTTACTTTTCTTAATAACTTGTTTGACGCTATTAAGAGTATGTAAACTTGATTAATATTACGACTGAAGGACTCTGCATCCATGGTTATGAACAAAAAACTAACAATGTCTTGTCAGTTGTCTTGTTGTAATAGAAACTTGCCTGAGAAAATAAAAATTGAAATAATACAATTTATACAAGTATCCTACAATATACATAAGTATCCTTTGGTATTTAATAGAGGTAAAGTTTTAGAGGTTATGGTCCATCCAGTATTCAAGGTTTGCGTGCCTTCTGTGATTCTGTCGCTTGCTTAATACTACGTATGATTACGTCAAGAATGCTGATTACGCAGGCTCACGAAGGTAGGCCGGCTTGTGCCGCGCGGCAGTCTTTGGTGAGGGCGCGTGAAACTCAGACGACCGCTGAAGCGGCGGCAAGGACACTCGTGTTTCGTAATAGTCGAAGAATACGCGGGAAAGATGCAGGACTGGATCAAAGTGACGCTGCTGCTGTGTACTTACGGCATGGTCCGAGAGATTCGCCCCTCCGAGCCGTTCGTATCTGAATTCCTAATGGGAGAATGGCGAGAGATCACTGAAGAACAACTTAACCGCGAAGTTTATCCAGTTGGCACTTATTCTTACTTAGCACAGCTGGTTTTAATATTCCTCATCACGGATTTCTTGAGGTTCAAACCTGTCATCATTCTCTCAGGTAAGTTGGTTTTGAGATATCACTATTAATGATTTGATAAAGATAAGCGGCAATAAAACAAAATTTGGTACAATAATCACTTCAAAATCTTTATCATTTTTTATACAAATTAGCAATACATAATTAAATGTTGCCTAATATTTGTTGTTTTGATATATGGTATTGAATACTTAAATAAATTATGTGCAGTATTGATGCCATTTCTCAACAACGGTTAAGAAAATCTAATGGATTTCTACTAACCAAATGAAGCTGAGGTGAGGAACAGGGGCCGTTCCGTCACTTGTTTAAAATAATTCAGTGTAATGTGAATTTTAATGCGCCGAGATACAGTTTGCAGTCGTGCAACTTTTCGCAATCACCTAAACAGAATCGTTTAAAACAGCTGACTGTATGGCCCAAGGAAACATCATAACTCCTGGTCACATTCTAAAACCTCAAAAATTATCACCATAAACAGCATATAAATGCTGGATGGACAGGGTTACGCATATAGACTGTACTAAGCTAAGTGTACTCATCATTATGAACAACTTTTAATAAGGGATGAACCCCGATATCGCGAAAAAAAAACAGCTGTTGCATAGAAAATAGTTATTGACACTCGACAAAATGTATGGAACAGCTGTTTTTCCCCCCGCAAATTCAGTGTTGGTGAAATTTGTTTATAATGATGAGTACACTGACCTCCTTTGGCTTAGTACAGTCTATATGCGTAACCCTGTATATTCGTAATTATTAATATAAAAAATTTGGAAAGCTATTGAAATAACTTTTTTCACTATGTAATATCAAAATAGCATAAAAGGGTAGTTAAATGTATTTTTGTCAGCTCATGGTACTGCAAATTATACATTCTCCACTCTAACTTGCTGACAAAACGTAGGTAGGTATAGGTACACATAATTTTTAATTCATAGTCATTGACCTCTATTCAAGCTATTTAATTGCAATGCAAAGAACAAATTCGCTGACTTGTTAAGAATTAATTGAACAAGAATCTCATTGGATTAACAGACCATAATTATCTTGTTTGCCAAATCTATTTGTTGGTTGAATAAAATAATTGATCTCTTTATGATTACAATTTTTTTTCTGTAGAACCGCATCATCACTTAGCATCAGGCGACGGCTTGCGTTAGGCGTATAATTAAATAAAAAAAACCTGTTTGTCACTGAACTCCTCCTAAATGACTGGATAAATTTTCATTGGTCCATACATAGCTGATTTTATTAGGAGTATCCATGTGGGCGAAACCGCAGGGTGCAAATAGTAGACTACAAATATAAAGGAATTTAATGGCCATTTAATATATATCCATCATCATCATTTCAGCCATAAGATGTCCACTGCTGGATATAGGTCTCCCTCATCGATCTCCAAAAGGGCCAGTTGGAAGCGGCCTGCATCCAGCATTTACCTGCGGTCTTTTTTAGGTCGTCAGTCCATCTAGTAGATGATCGTCCTACGCTGGGCTTACTGGTCCGTGATCTCCATTCGTGAACCTTTTGGTCCCATTGACCATCTTTTCTGCATTATAATTATGTCAGTTATTAAAATATTATTACTGACATAATCACCATCCAGACCCCATCCCCCATGTTAGATGCGATAGCCCATTGGTCCAGTTGGTAGTGAACCTACCTTCTGAGCTTGGGGGTGTGGGTTCGATTCCCACCTAGGACAAACATGTTTGTTCTATATCTGGTTGTTAATATCTATTTAAGTATGTATTTAGAACTATATATGTATGTATATCAGTCTCTGGCAGCCATATCACAAGCTTTGCTTATTTTGGGGTCAGATGACCGTGTCCGCAAAAATGTCCCAAATATTTATTTATTTATTTTTATGTCATCAAAATAAGCAAACAAAGTCCCCCCTTTGATGCTCACTTAATACTTGAATGGCCCATTTAAGTTACAAAGTGAAGCTAATTTATAGTGTGTAAAAATTTTCTTTCTTTGTCAATTTATAGGTCTTAGTGGCATAGTTGTTTATACAATACTTCTTTGGACAACGAGCTTGGCATGGCTTCAGGCATCTCAATTCTTCTACGGGACATACATGGCCACGGAGGTGGCATACTTGACTTATATTTATGCAAAGGTGAGGACAATCTACACAAGAATTAGATAAGATTAGCTGTTAATCCTCTAACAACATCCAAAAAATAAATAAAATGAACAAGGTTGTCAAACTACATTCTTGAGCAAAGTTACAGACTCTGTGCCAAAAGAGTTGTCCTGAAAATGTTGTGGGTGTAGTGTGTGAGTATGTGTGAGTGTGTATCTGTAGTATCTCCGGAGAATAACAGACTAAATAAAATAATGCGCGCTAAGTCCCGATAAACATTTAAAACATGTGTTCAAATCGCGAAAGTTTAAAAGTTTCTTCGAACACGGTTGTGCGAAAGGAATTAAGCCACCACAAAGTTGCTCCCGTGAAGTCAAATAGTATGTACAGAAAATGAGGCACAGGGGTTTCCATACGTGATATGCTTTGTCTATCTTGGTAAAAGTCTGTAATGCAAACAATACCACTTGTTTGTAAATCAATCAAGCAATGACAAATTAGGTCTACAGAGTTACAGGCTAGAGGCGTATAGACTGTGCTGAGCCGAAAAGAGGTCATTGTACTTGAAACACACCAACCCTGAAATCGCGACAAAAAATATTAGCTGTTCCATTCATTTTGTCGAGTGTCAATAACCGTTTTCTATGGAACAGCTGATACATATTTTTTCGCGATTTCATGGTTGGTGTCATAGTAAAAGTTGTTCATAATGATGAGTACAATGACCTCCTTTCAGCTTAGTACAGTCTATATGCGTAACCCTGTATAATATCGTCAACTGTTTCAGGTAGACCCGGCAAGATATCCGCTAGTGTCGTCATGTACTCGCATCGCGGCCCTCTCGGGGCGGTTCCTCTCCGGGGTGAGCTCACAGCTGCTGACCCACTATGGAATCATGGACTACCGTCAGCTCAACTACATCACTTTAACAGGTCATTATCACTAACATTTTTGCCCACGACAATGTAAGAATCATTTCTTAATCACCATACACGTTGACCACAGAAAATAATATTTTTTTGTTTAAATTAGAACGGCTGTCAAGGCATTTTTGTAAGTTGGAGCCAGTTGCACCCATATAAACGAAACGTCAGTCATTCAAAATCAGTTAGCAAGTGTGATGCGAAGTTCGACGTGTTGATCTAAATAAAAATGTTCAATCAAAGTTCATTCATATGCCTGTTAACAGATTTTCCTTCTTTTTCCATTCTATGTACTTCTCTTTTCTGTGACGTTGACAGCCTCGTTGCCTAGCTCTGACTGCCACTGCTGCATTTTGTTTTTCTATAACCGGTTGTATTTTACATTATTTGAAGAGGTCTGTAGAGAAAGGAGGTGTTACATTCAGTGTAAAAAGATAGTGCAATGCGGCTGATAATTAAGAAATGATCCTTCCATTCAATGGAACGTAGAAGCTATATGCATTTTGTTAATTAAACACAGGAATTTCTCACGTATAATTAAGCCGTTGCATTTGGTAGTGGAAAAATATGGTGCGCGCACTGGAGCTCTTCTTCACTATTATCTTTCTGTGTGTCGGGAATACTCCAGCACACGGAGCTCACCACGTTGCCACCAATCTCACGGTCACTCACTGGAATTCCATGAAGACAAGGTCTCCAAGTCGGTGGCAGGTTCCAATCCAACCTCCATCTCTATTGAAGTTTGGACGTCGAACGATCTCAATGGCCTCTCAGACTTTACCACTACTTTTTCTGACCTGATCTGACTTTTTTGAAAACCACGAATTCTGATCTCTTGCTAAGTTTTAGAACGTAAGACTGTAGCAGGTACTGTGGTCTGTGGAATACGCTGTCTGAATCCCGATAGTTACTATTTGGGTGTCTTCAAATTGCGAATGAATCGGTTTCTTTTAGGCCAGCGTGATCTATCTTAGAACGCTTCAGGCGAGTTGGCGGTCAATCGCAAGCCTATTAATTAATAAAAAATAAACTGTCAGATCAAATAAAATACTAAGACACCAAGTTTAGTCACACTAATATTATAAAGGCGAAAGATTGTGTGTAAGTGTGTTTGCTTGCTTATTTCGTTTTTGTTGATGTATAATTAGCCAATATGCCTATTCATCATCTTCATCACTTCAGTCGTAGGACGTCCACTGCTAGGCATCCCCCCATCGATCTCCAAAAGGGCCGGGTGGAAGCAGTCTGCATCCAGCGTTTCCCTGCGGTCTCGTTTAGGTCGTCTGTCTATCTCGTGGGTGGACGTCCTACGCTGCGCTTACCGGTACGTGGTCTCCTTTTGAGAACCTTTCGGCCCCATCGGCTATCTGTTCTGTATGCTATGTGCCCTGCCCATTGCCAGTTCAACTGGCTAATCCGGTAATATGCCTATTGTTATACTGAAAAGATAAACGTTTACTGTAGATTAGTGGGCGAATCCGCGGGACAATGCAAGTGATCTATAAATTGTATTGCAATACCACCATGATCAGTTAATGGAATATCAATAAAAGTTAACAGTCTACTTAACTGTGCTTCTCTTATTGCGAATCGCTCATCAAAGGAATGTCTAATTCCTATTCCTGGCCTGCTTCAAAGATAAATGCAAAGATAAGGGTAATCTGTTGATACTCTAGCTAATTAGAACATATTTTTGTACACAGGTTTTGCAATAAATTTATTCTGATTCTGATTCTGTCCTTACAATCTGACCACCTGCAAGTTTAATGAACTCAGGCTAATGCTCATCCACCAGTTGCTTAATTATTCATATTTTTTTTAATACCGCATCCACATCTTTTTTGCCCCGAGATCATTCTCCTAGGGCAGCGGTCCGCAACCTTTTTGATATTGCGAACCCAAAATTAAAAAAAGAGATATGAGCGACCCCAGAAAAAAAAATCACTAAGTTAACAAGTGCAAAGGTTGGTTCAGGTAACGAAGTTAGCTGTTTTTATTTCGTAAATTATTTATATTGTAGAGTTTATTTATTTTGGAAAGTAATATTAGAGCAAACTAGAAAATATGCATTTAACATACGAGTAATATTTATGATGGCATTAAATGAGACAAGCAATTATTTTAATATTTTATATTTTATATAAGTACCTTGTTGACGTTTTTGGCGACCCCATAAATATCTTTCGCGACCCCACACGGGGTCGCGACCCCAGGGTTGCAAACCGCTGTCCTAGGGTAATTCTTTTTTTAGGGTTCCGTACCCAAGGGGTGTAAATGTACCCAATGGGTGTAAACGGGTCCCATTAAACTAAGCTTACGCTGTCCGTCTGTCTGTCCGTCCGTCTTACCTTTTAACGGCTGTATTTTTCGAACCGTAATAGATAGCCAGTTGAAATTTTCACAGAATATGTAATGTTACGGCGAATTAACTGGAAAATAATAATATGTCAAAAAGTAAAAACTAAACGGTCCCCACAAACAAACAATTTTTTTACGTGTTTTTGCTCTAATGTGAAAACGGTAATACGTACAAACGTGAATCAAGTGTGAATCGATTTCTTCCCGGCAGGCGTGCCCCATCGTAGACCACATGATCGCTTAACATCAGGCGAGTTGGCGGTCAAACGCAAGCCTATTAATAATAATAATAAAACGTATAAGAACCTCGTGAAGGCCGAGAAGGACAAAAGCTTTATTTAATTGTACCTACAGTTTAATTTAATTTTAATTAATATTTTATATTGTGAATCCCACTTGTAAGCGCGTGCGACATGTCAGAACAGGAATTGCTTGCTCATCGGACCCCAAGACACAGGCTGAGCCGAGTTTGGGACCCACAGACAATCCTCTGCAGTGCTAAATTTATTGCCTAATAAATGATTTTGATTTTTGATTTGATTTTTTGACAAACTCAGCAAGTACCTTGACTTGGCTCACGAGGTTACCGCCATGTGGGATGTTGACTCGACGATCATTGTCCCGATAGTCGTATCGGTGAACGGCCTTATAGCGAAGAGCCTCGACCAACACCTTAAGAGGCTCTCGCTAGATGGTTGGGTCAAGGGTCACATGCAGAAGGCGGTAATCCTTGACACGGCACGTATTGTCAGGAGGTTCCTCACTCTGCAGCCCTAACCACCGGTAGCTTGGGCCCTGCCCCGCTGCCGGTGGCACCCTAGTTTTTAAGTTTTTTATGTTTTTTATGTAATTTTTTATTATATATTTGATGTAAAAAACTTAAAAATTAAGATATAAAATAAATAAAGTGAATAAAACGTAAAACTATTGGCATGATTATAGTACACACTCTAAAGCATAACAAATAATAAATAATGCCCAAGTGTGAGTCGGTGACAGATTTCTGTTCATTACCAAGTTATAACTGGTAATTGGGTTACTTGGATGACCTTATCATTTCTTTCACCGAATCGAAATGCCATATTTCACAAATTTTGAAGTCGGGTTTTTTAAATTGATAATTATTGTATTTTGTGGTGGTATGGAACCCTTAGTGCGCGAGCACGACTCGCACTTTGCCGGTTATTGTTTTAAACACCACATCTACATCTTTTTTGCCTCAAGATCATTCTCCTCGAGCATTTTTTTTATAGCTATTGACTCTATAATAGGCATGTGTCCTAATGTTTAGTTTAGTACAAATAACCGGTTTAGCGATGAATATAACTAAATACATTACACATATTGAAAAAATAATTTAAATCGGCTGATAAATCTCTGAGATGATCTCTGATAATGTTTAAAGTTTTAGGTGGGGATAGAGAGGGGATGATCTATCCCTTTCTCGCAAAGCTTGTGTTAGTATAGCATTTGTATGACGCTCCTGAGCCGTGACGTCACGGCTCAGTATAGTGCGGTCTTTGTCTAGCATGAAATTAAAATGCTTATAACTTATTTATTTTTGAACATATTTTAATTTTGTTTTCGTTGATGTGCTCTATTTATAATCACCTTTTTTATGAGGTAATAAAAAAAAATTGTCATCATGCCTATTCAATATCAAAGTCTTTATCATCACTAATTTAGTACCTACCTACTAATGTTTTTTAATCAGTCCTTAATTTAATACCTATTTTTGTAATGGAACATGCTTGAACGATTAGAGGACGAAAAATAAAACAAAATATTTAAACTGGGTTGGTTTTTCTGAGAAAAAATACCTAAATCGATTGTATTGCTTATTGCATCAAACGAATTTTATGGGTATAGACAAAGAATTATGTATAGGTTTGTTTATTGCTTATTAAACAATATAAATTGAACATTTTTAAAACCTTAATAATACCAGATAAAAGTGCTGATAATATACGAAACTGAACAAATTTTCTTGAATCATAGCTGTCGCTCTCTCGGCCAAGTCGCTTTTCAAACAAAAAAATAGGGTTGTCTGTAAAGTTGGTTTACGGACGATAATTTTACGTGATAACCCTTAGGCCGATCATGCCTCTCTATCGCTTGTTCGGCGCTCTCACTTGCACGCGCGGCTCAGGCGGAACGTGACCGTGACTATTTTTCGTGCGTGCGGCCGGCGTTCATCGATTTATAAGACGTTATCACGTCAAAAAACAAAATTGGATCAGCAGTTGGGATCTACGATGCCACAGACAGACTCTTTTATTAGACATCTTGTTGCGCCGGGGGTTAATAAAAGATTTTTTTTTATCAGGGTTACTAATTTTCCATACAGAAATATCAGAACTAATTGTAACTAAATAAATAAGCATTTTAGTGTTATCACCACGAGTAAAACAGTAAAACGGAATTAATATTATTCTCTTTGTTAATTCACATGTTTTCTTCATTAGCATGCCATTTGAAATCGTGTGCATGGTGACGTCATTTCAGCGGAGACAGGCTTCTATTGCTCTTAAATTAGTACCAATTTATGTCTATTACATACCTATTGTAAAGCGCATTTACGTATAAGGCCTCGTTTATGAAAGCGCGTGATATCTAGCGGCGCGAATATGAGAGCGTTCACGCAGAAGCGTTATCCATATAGGTTCCTACACCGGACCGTACTATGAATGTGAAATGAAAAAACTGCTACAGCCCAGCTACAACCATATAAATAAAGCTATAGATTCGTGAATGCTCTGTCATGGCTTGTGTTGTAAAAACTTGAGTCTTAATTTCGAGTTTTTTTGTAAGAATAGAGACTCGCGAGCTACGAGCCTTTCGAGTTCCTTGTATCCTTTCAGTCCCCTGAGTCGTTTGAGTCCTATGAGTTTTATACTTGATATAATTAATGTTATCAAAATCTCGGGAATAAAACTAAATACATAATAAATTAAATTATAAATAAAAGCGCGCACCGACGCGCCGCGACAACGCTAACGCTTCTGCGTAAATGCTGGCCTTATGTACCCGAATTGACCGCTCAACGCCCCACGTCTTCATAAACAAGACCTAATTGTTCCACGTAATACTACCTGTACTACTATAATATTTTGATGATTCTATTAGGGCGGATAACCACCTAAACTGTGTGTGTAGTTAGGTTGAAACAATGACAATACTGACACTTGACTGCTCATCCTTTACCCTGCGTGATGAAAAGGGTACATAATTTTCAGCATAACCTTTTACGAGCGGGCCAATCCTAGGCGTGAATTGGATGTATGACTTTTGAGTCTCCAACCACAAGCCGCTATTCTATTGTCTCCAATCATAAGCCGCTATTCGATAAATTCCATTAACTCGTGTGCTATTTCCAATGTTCTACCAATTACTTATAATAGGCATGATTCCTACCGTCTTACCACAAAAGATTTAAGAACGCTTTAGACATGTGTTTGGCAATTGTTTCACTGCGAAAAATATGCTAAACACTTGTCTAAAGCGTGCTTAAATCTTTTGTGGTAAGACAGCTAATGTTTAATTTATTACAAATAACCGGCTTAGCGATGAATATAAGTAAATACATTACACATACTGAAAAAATAATTTGAATTGGCTGATAAATCTCTGAGATATGAGTATTTAAAGTTTTAGGTGGGGATAGAGAGGGGATGTTCTATCCCTTTCTCGCAAAGCATGTGTTAGTATAGCATTTGTATGGCGCTCCTGAGCCATGACGTCACGGCTCAGTATAGTGCGCTCTCTGTCTAGCATGAAATTAAATTAAAATGCTTATATCTTATTTATTTTTGAACTAATTTAAATTTTGTTTTTGTTGATGTGCTCTATTTATGATCAGCTTTTTTATGAGGTAATAAAAAAATATTAGTCATCATGCCTATTACGAGGGCTTAAAGTCCAATTCCTTTACTTAAAAGCCTAAAACTCAGTGTCACACAACGGGCAATGGAGAGAGATATGCTCGTAGTTATTAAAATTTGCAAGTTGAAGTGGCAATGGGCAGGCCACTTCGCTCGAAGAACCGAAAACCGATGGGGAAGAAAGGTTCATGAGTGGAGACCACGAACCGGAAGACGCAGCGTAGATAGGCCTCCCACTAGATGGACCAACGACATTGTGAGAGTCGCGGGCATCCAGTTGATGCAGATGGCAGGCTGTCGTTCAGCAGTGGACGTCTTCTGGCTGATGATGATGATGAAAGTCCAATTATCGTATAAGAGGGTTCTTCCTATTATCGACTTGTTATCGACGATCTTGTAGCAATTTCATAGCATGTTACAGAAAAGCATGTAACGTCATCTTGCAGCTCAGATCGTGGCGACGTTCTGGGCGCTGTGGCTGCCTCCGGTGCAGTACGGGATCTACTTCCACCGGCGGAAGGCCACGCACAGCGCGCCGATAGACAAGCCTCCGCTTGAACAGAAGGTATTACTCACAGACATCGAGATACAATACAATATACAGGGTTACGCATTTACCCTGTACTAAGCCGAAAGGTCATTGTACTCATAATTACAAACAACTTTTACTAAGGGACCAACACTAAAATCGCGAAAATAAAAATGCTGATCCATAGAAAACGGTCAAGGACACTTGGCAAAATGTATGGAACAGCTGATGATAACTTTTGTATGTGAGCAATTTCTAAGACTTATTAATAATCGCATTTTTATAAATGAATCTTAGTTTTACTGTATCATAAAATTTTATTTTATTTTAATGTCATCATCGTCAGCCAGAAGACGTCCACTGCTGGACATAGGCCTCCCCCTTTAACCTCCACACTGAACAACAGCCTGCCTTTTGCATCCACTGGATGCCCGCGACTCTCACAATGTCGTCGCTCCATCTAGTGGAGGCGTACCTACGCTGCCTACCTACCTATTTTGATAGGTAAAGAGTTGCAACTGACGCAATTTGATGCCGTGATTTTGAATTAAAAATACAGTTCTATTTATTACTGATTATACTTTCCAGCGTACATTCCGCTCCAACGTGGTAGAAGCGTCCTCGCTGATCGCCCGTCACGCTCGCTCAGCGTACGGTCGTCCGAAGGTGGTGGCGTGGTCAGCGCTGTACGCTTGCGCGCTGGCTCTCTTCGTGCAAGCGCAGACTTACGTGCAGCTGCTGTGGAGTCAGATACAGAGAGAGAACAATTCTGAGGTCAGTATAAGAACTGGCGTTTATTTTGATATGTCGGTCAGTGTAAGTTCGTCCGAAAGTAGTGGCGTGTCAGCGTAGTACGCTTACGCACTGCAACTGCTATGGCTATTGTTAGCCCGTTGGTTCAGTTGGTAGTGAACCTACCTTCTGAGCTTGGGGGTGTGGGTTCGATTCCCACCTAGAACAAACATTTACGTGATGAACATTTGTGTTTGTTCTTTATCTAGTTGTTAATATCTATAACTATATGGTCCGTCCCGGCTTCGCACGGGTATAGATATATAGCCTATGTCACCCGGGGATAGTGTAGCTTCCCAACAGTGAAAGAATTTTTCAAGTCGGTTGAGTAGTTTCGGAGCCTATATGCCTATTCAATGCAAACAAACAATCAAATCTTTCCTCTTTATAATATTAGTATAGATAAGTATGTATTTAAAACTATATATGTATGTACATCAGTCACTGGCAGCCATATTACAAGCTTTGCTTAGTTTGGGGTCAGATGACCGTGTGTGCAAAAATGTCCCAAATATTTATTTATTTATGGAGTCAGATACAAATGGAGAGTAATTCACCATCAGTAAGTCAGTATGTGTAGCGTACTCACTGATCGCTCCAGCGTATATACGCTCATCTGTAGATAGTGATGCTGTACCCTTGTCGCTGGCTCTCTTCGTGCATGTGAAGACATACCGCTGTGAATCCAGGTACAACAGGAGAGCAATGCACCAAAGGGGATTGTTAATTTTTTTATAGATTGTAATTACAAAACCATTTCTAGCAATAGACTTACTGACCACTATACATACATTTTTATTTAAAAAAAAACCGGACAAGTACGAGTAGGACTCGTGCTCTGAGGGTTCCGTTAGACGGAACCCTCAGAGCGCGAGACCAAAAAAAAACTAACTGAAGTTAAAATATTGAAAGACAAACTTTAGTTTGTAGTTTTTTTTTACTGGGCAAGTGCCTTTAATAACTAAACAAAATACAAGCTAAAACTAACACTACAAATACAGTTAGACTGCCCATAGACCGTTGAAGGTCTAAAGACAATCCAAATGCTCAAGCCCACTACCAGTTGGCAGCGTACCCAACATGCTGGCGGCATTACCACGTTGAATGGCAATGCTAATGCGTTGAGCCAGAATCACGCCAGCATTTTGGTCACGCGTCGCATTAACCAGGCGCTCTGAAAGATTTTTGCAAATGAGGTGAGCTCCCGGTCCCCAAGGGCCCAATGTCTCGACCCCAAACGCCTCAAATATGTAACCACTGCCGAGGTTAGCATATTTGCGACGCTTGTGCTGCTCTGCCGAATTAGCAGCCGCGCCAGCCCTACCCTGTGTCTCAGGAAGATGTGACGGCGCCAAAGTATCGACACAAGTTGCGTCCCATACAAGGGGCCGCCCCAACCTCCAGGGCACAAGTGTCATACCGTCAGGCCTCTTTCCATCGTCACGCGCAAGACCACTCGGTTTGAGCACAGCTGCGACATTGGCGGTGGAAAGTGCCCTGCGTATGATGTCGTTCAGGCTAGCGTGTCGGCCAATACGACCAGCGCTTCTCGAGCAAGAGAGACCATGGTGACCGAGCTGGTCAACAGCAGTACCACACTGACAGCGATGGGCCTCACAGCACCTTGCACCCAAGCGTAAGCTGACAGCTAGACGAAATGCGGTTGGATCTAAAAGGCTACCTGTGTTAAAAGAGGGCATGGCTTGCAACCAAAGTCCCGATTCCCAAACAGAGACAGCAAGAATACGAGCGCGATCTGCAATACTAGGACACGTATCTAGTAGCGATTTCCATGCTAGTTCGCAGATCGGCCGATCCCACAGTCTCTGGGAAGACAACTTTGAAGTTTGTAGTTGACAATAAGGTTCTTCCATACATCCCAACTACAAAATGTAAGTTTGTAATAGCAAAATAATTATTTTTAAATACCTTCAAATTTATAACTTTCGGATTTATTCCTATATATGTGCTATGAGACCTTGCTTTTTGCCAAATTTCATGATTCTAGGTCAACGGGAAGTACCCTATAGGTTTTGGTTCCCCTATGAAATCGCAAAATATGCGACATAAACGTTCATATCTTTTGATTGCGTTGACTTACAACTTTTATTTTTTTACAGCCGAAAGAAACCGTAGACCCAAGTATTTAGTATAAATTTCAACTTGCTACCTTTACGCGTTCTTGAGAAAAAGGGTCTTGACAGACGGACAGACAGACAGACGGACAACGAAGTGATCCTATAAGGGTTCCGTTTTTTCCTTTTGAGGTACGGAACCCTAAAAATAAGCCCTGATGACGAGTATTTTTAATTAAATATGATTGACCTTCATTTACCCTTGAATGACGTCAGCGTTGGCGTTATTGATTGAAATTTATCTTAACCGTTTACACAAACAACGGAGCCAGACTGCCAGAACGGGCACGAAAAATCGTCACCGCTTTATGGTTTATATTCCGAAAACCCGTACGAAGCGCTTTGATTCCACATTTATTGTGCGAACTGCTAGTCTATGGAATGCGCTGCCTGAATGGGTGTTCCCCGATGGTTACAATCTGGGTGTCTTCAAATCACGCGTGAATCGCTTAACATCAGGCGAGATGGCGGTCAAACGCAAGCCTATTAATTATATATAAAAAATAAAAGCCGTTAATTAAGCCCAAAAGGGTCCATAATACCCATCATTTTGAACAACTTTTACAATGGGACCAACCGTAAAACGGTGAAAAAAAAATCTGCTGTTCCTATGTTCTGTCGAGTGTCAATGACCGTTTTAAGCAACAGCCGATATATTTTACGCGATTTCCGAGTTGCTCCCATAGTAAAATTTGTTCATAATGATGGATACTATGGACCCTTTCGGCTTCGTACACCCCTTCCGCGTAACCCAGTATATGAGAAAACTCTAAACTCGCAGGTAAAAACTATCTCAAAACATTGCACTTAAATATTTCACAATCTGTCATAAATACTAAACACATAATGTCACATATTTGTTTGAGATTATCCTCCGGCAAGACTGCTTCAAGACTAATATTGTTCTAAAATAAACTATTGTTATGAAAAGATAAAGCTTATCATATCATTGTCGAAGTAAATGTTGATTTTTATTTTACACCTTTGTTGTGGTTTTTCTTGGCATACAGCAAAGAAAGGAAAAAGACAAAGTCTATACTCCTTAATAATAATCTTGGTATACAGAAAACTTTGTAAATATAGGAATAAAACAAATAATAAGACAATAGCAAAATACAATATGTTGCGAAACTTGACTGCGATACTAGCGCTACGATAAATTGTAGAACCCTTTCGTACATTATCTGACTGCAGCGCTTACGGAAGTTCGAGAGAACCTATAGCACGCTCAAATTACGGCGACATCTAAGTTCATACCGTTTTTAGGCAAATTTCCGAGCTACGCTCTAATGTTCCGCTATTCTATGTCTTTCCTCTTAGTCTATCTTCCTTGGTCTTACGAAAGGTATGTATAAAGGACGCGTCACACTACAGTAACAAGTGTACAGTACAACAAACAAACAAAACTGGTACTTTTGCAATTTTTATAATTGAATTGAAATTGAATGTGCTTTGGAAGGCCATCAGTAGAATGGGTATAAAGTAAAATAATATATCAGGGGATGAGCCAAGCTAACAATGAATACGAGAACATGGAATATTATATATGTTATTTATAAGGTATGAAAACAGGATAATCCTACTAATATTATAAACGCGAAAGTTTGTATATGTATGGATGTTTGTTCCTCTTTCACGCTGCAACGGAACAACGGATCGACCAGATTTTTTGCATGGGTATAGTCATAGATAAATATACTAGGTATAGTTCAAGAGCCAGAGAGTGACATAGGCTACTTTTCATCATCATCGTCACCATTTTTCATCACTACGCGGGTGAAACCGCGGGGCGCAGTTAGTCTCAAATAAAGCTAAATTTGTTACATTAATTAAAGTTTGGAACCGAAAAGTATCCTAAAATATTATGTGAACACACCATGTCTAGCAAAATTAAATTTCAAGACCATGTTGGAACTGAGTGAAGTGAAGCCAAAATAGAAGTAGCCTCCTGGCTACGCCCGTGGCCAAGATATCCAAACTGAATTTATGAAAATACTAGCTGCGCCCCGTGGTTTCACCCTTGTAGTGATGATGATAATGATGAAAAGTAGGCTATGTCACTCTCCGGCCCTTGGACTATACCCATGCAAAAAATTCAGGTCGATCCGTCGCTTTGTTGTTGCGTGAAAGAGGAACAAACAAACACTTTCGCATTTAGATTTTTTTTTTTTTTAATGCCTTTGGTGGAAAACAAGCGGACGGGCTGCCTGATGTAAGCAGTCACCGTTGCCTATGGATACTTGTAACACCAGAGGCATCACAAATACGTTGCCGACCCTTTAGGATTCGATTAACTCACCTTTTGAAGAACCCCATGTTATATGATTAGTATGATTTTTAACTGGGATTAATATTCAGCCGGCTTAGTGAACATATTAATTTCTATTTTGTTCACCAGGTGGCATACAACGGTGCTGTCGAAGCAGCTCAAACGCTTCTCGGCACGGGCGGCGCTTACGTCGCTTCTATATTAACCCGGTCGGCATCGCCGGCGCCGGTCGCGCTAGTGCAAGGCATAGCGCTGTATTTTGGCACTTACATACCTAATGTGTTTGTCTCGTACGCGGGATATATCGTGATGGGCATGCTGTTTCACTACTCTATCACTTTAGCTAGGTGAGTTTCATTTCATAACTTGCAATTTCCAATATAGATGGCACTGATAGTCAATACAATACAATTATTTATTAATAACTCCATAGTTACAAGTCAAACTTCTCCAGTACACTTTCTACCATCACAAAATACAATAATTATCAATTTTAAAAAACTATTTGGTCCGACTTAACGCCTACCAAAATAGCCAAGCAATTGCTACGCCGTCCCAGTTAATATTTTGCAAGTGACGCTCGGTATAACCTAATGAACAGAAATTTGTCAGCGACTAGCACATGGCCATTATTTATTATTTGTTGTTATACTTTAGAGTGTGTACTATAATCATACCAAGTTTGACGATTGTACGTATTACTGATTTTACATTATAGCAAATACAAAAATACGTAAATAAATAATACGTTTGTTGTACGGGGTGCCCTTTCGTTTTTCTTTTTTTGCTTTTTTTATTCTACTCATGTTCAACTGGCTATCTACAACGGTTCGAAAGATACAGCCGTTAATAGGAAGTACAGACAGACAGACTTAGTAATAGGGTCCCGTTTATACCCTTTGGGTACGGAACCCTAACAAAGGATACAGTCCACTAGGCAGGTAATAATTTCTGTGACATTTGAAATAGTTCCTTTATCATCCATAGTTATTATTTATTGCAGTAATATTTAATAATCATAATATTTTTTCTGTGTTTCAGTGCAAAAATAGCTGCCCAACTGCACGATGACAGCTGCTTCGGGCTGATATTTGGAATAAACACACTCTTTGGTACGGGCTTCCAGTCCATCCTCACACTCGTCCTCATCCAGACCCTCGAGCTGTCCATAACGTCACAATACTACGTGATCAGTGGACTGTTTGTGACGCTTGCAGTAGGGTGGGGGCTGGGTTGGATGATCCAGGCATGCAAATTAAGACTGCAGACTAGTAGAAATAGGGTTTAGTTTGGAACAGTGGATTTTGATCACTCTGGGTGAGGTAAGCGAACAATTTGACAATTTAGCCATGCAAAATAAAACTGTATGACTATTGAGATAGGGCTTAGTTTATAATTAATCCTTCCCAAACAAAACACTATCTGTTAGCTTCGCACTGGCCTTCATCCTCGCTCTCATACGTATTACTTGAGGTGCCCATAGCGTCACAATCCTTCGTGTTTAGTGGACTGTCCCTGGCACTTTCAGCACGATGGGGGACGGGCATAGCGAACGATATAATTAAATACTTTCACAAACTTGCGTTCGCGTTTGGCGGTCAAACGCAAGCCTAAACAAAAAACTTTACATATACGGAAAAAAAAAAAAAAAATTGGGTAATAAATTTCTGAGCTATAAGCGTTATACGGTTTTGGTGAGGATAGAGAGCGGATTCTCTGTCCCTCTCCCGTAAAGCGTGTGTTAGTATAGCATTTGTATGGCGCGCACGGCTTGAACTTGCTATAGTGCGCTCACTGTCTAGCATGAAATTAAAATACTTATAATTTATTTATTTTTGAACGAATTTCAATTTTGTTTTGTTGAGTGGCTCTATTTATGAGATAATAAAAAAGTTAGGGCACATGCCTATTGTATATGTTTTACGTAGTTACGTTGTAATCAATAATCTATTTCCTCGGAGCAAGCGCTTGCATGTGTAGCTCAAACATTCAAATTGAAACTGTATACCAACTGAGATAGGAGTTAAGTTTAGAATAGCCGATGTCAAGTTACTTAAGGTGGTACGTTTCACCTATGGCAGGAAATTCAAATTTCAAAGTTTTCTGGTCCTTGTAGCTAGGCCGGGTAATTATTTTAAAATGACAGTGTTTGCTCAAATTGTTGGTTGTTCTTTACATTATTATGTACAGCAATTTAACAGTAATGCACCATATTACTTACATTTGTCAATAAACCGACTGAAACAGCAAAAATTAGTTTATTGACAAATGTCAGTTATAAAGTGCATTTGAGATAATTTAGATGATTATGTAAAGAATAATAATCAATTTGCGCAAACATCATGCATGATCGTTTACAATAATTACCCGGGCTAGCTACAAGGACAAGAAAACTGTTTGGAATTGAATTTCCCGCCATATGTGAAACGTACCACCTTAAGGAACAATACATGTTCGGAAACAAAATAATCATAGTGTTTTTTTTTTAACACTGATAAGTCCGCGTTTGACCAACAACTCGCCTGTTGGTAAGCGACGATGTGGTCGAAGATGAAGCACGCAGACTTAGAAGATACTTATTCACTCTGGCCTTGAAAAGGCCCAGGTTATATCTCTCAGGAAACAAGGAAGCTGGCAGGTTGTTCCAAACTTTGGCCGTACGGATTAGAAACGTAGAATCGAAACGTTTGGTACGTATCCAAGGAAAATCCACAATGTATGGGTGGTAGTGGGCCGTTTTCCTACTTGTCCTGTAGTAGAAAGGGGATGGCAGGATAAGGTCATGTAGCTCTGATGCACATTCTCCGAAATGAATCCTGTAGAAAATTGACAGACTCTGCTACTTTACGGCGGTGTTCCAGACTGAGAAGTTTCTTAGCCACTAACTTCTCATCGCCTGTAAGACGAGCAGCACGCCGGTCTACCGATTCAAGAGCTTCGAGCTGGTATTTGGCTGAGCCGTCCCAAAGATGACAGCAGTATTCCAAACACGATCGGACTTGAGCTTGATATAGAGTAAGCAACTGCCCCGGTGTGAAATACCGCCTAACCTTACTCAGAACGCCCAGCTTTTTACCAGCTAATTTAGCCTTTGACTCTAGGTAGGTGCCGCATGTAATGAAATGCATTGAAAAACAGTATTAATATTTATGTACCATGTTTTAAACGATTTTTATATTTATCATTAGGTTAGCACTTAGCAGGTGATTTACTTATGCAAATACCTAACTTTATAGCTATAAACAGGTTTGACTTCCATACACTGTGTTTCCAGTGCACAGTGCGACCAACTAATCTGTAAAATGGCCAATGAGCAAACTAAAGATGTTTAAGAGCTCTATTACATTTTTGAATGAATGCAACTAAAACTGGGTTTTTGGAATAGGGTATTTGACTACTTTTGGGAAACTATTGCACATTATTGCCTGATATAATTTAATGTATACTGCATTTATATTTTCTGGATATCAGTCGTATTTGCGATATAAATCGATGTTAAAGTTTGAATAAAAAAATATCGCGCCAAAACGCAGACCTGCGTCATAGCTCCGGTCGAGCGACGATTGACGTCACACAAAACAAAACAGCTGCAGCCAGGCAGCAAAAGTTTGATAATCACTAATTTTCTAATAGAAGTAATGGTTTATAAATGTTGTGTAGTGCCACAATGTACAAATAATTCCATAAAACACCGGAAAAACTATTTGTTTCTGTTCCAATGGACCCCAAAACTCGCAAAAAGTGGTTGGAACTAAGTAGCTCGTAGAGAACCCAAAAGTATTGGAGCTAATTCAAGTGTTTCTATGTGCGAAGATCATTTTGAGGTACATATTTGAGTCTATATATTTCTATTACAATTTGTGTTTTTATTGCATTACTATTTTATGTACTGTTACTTTCTTTTTAAACATTGTAAAGACATAACCTAACAAAATAGTGATATCCACCTACTACAACATACTTTTTGTACAACTTGATTGAATGTTTTGCTTGGAGAACAACTAAAAATTAATACTTAAATTGTAGTTTTTACGTTTTGAGTTCTGCAGCGTAGAAACAATGACGTAGATTAGTATTGAAGAAATATGCAACCATAAATACATTAATTTTGGGTAAGTTACTGCTGTCTGCTTGCACAAAATGTTTCTCCATTCTTCTCACATTTAACCTCGGGACTGTTTTTGGTGTTAATTTCTGGATAAATCGCTCTCAAAATAGCTTTACAACATTAAATTCGCAAATATCAATACAAAATCTGTTTGTTTAGATTTGTGTGACGTCACTAGGGATGAAGCCAATTACAGACCGTTTTCGATCACGTGATCAAATGTCGAAAATACAGTTATTTTATTCACGTTTTTTACAAAAAATAAGAATATTTTTATAAAAAAATCAATGAAATATGCTTTTTCATTGTGTCATGTTTATGGATGATGTCAATTGGCATAATATTTTCAATACAGTCAAACACCCTATTCTGATACTATCAAATAGAAAGACCTATTTAAAAATCAATTCCTAATAAAATAAATAAATGTGTCTTTTTTCTTGCAAATAACAGCGTAAAATTTATAAAAACAACATTTCAACTTATTACCTCCAATTTACAAAAGTAGTTTTCGTAAAACTCGCGGAGAGAATAGCTGAGCTTATTGACAAAATAATTGTCAGTAATTTAACGAAATCCACTTTCAAAACTTGCCCTCCGCGAGTGTTACGAAACAAATTTTAATGTTTTATGGTTTCCTTTTTATATTCGTTTTGACAATTACGACTTTATTTTTCGTTTTATACCTGAAAATCCAAATAAATTGAAACCCTAAAATTTAACGATGTATTTTGTAATACGGCTCTTAAGTGGTGGCTGTCAGTAATGCTCAGAAAATACAAGCGTGTCTCCCACACAGTTCTACAAAAATACTACTGAGTAATAAGTAATTGAATCAAATGTTATCTCTATAGGGTTACACCGAACTGTGGTGCTAAGTTGAAAGGAGGTCATTGTATTTATCATTATGAACAACTCGTTCTATGAGACCAATCCTGAACGATGAGTGTAACCCTATATGAATATTTAATTAAACTTGTTCTGATAACAACATAGATAATTAAACTAATCAACAATTTTGGAGTTCCACAAGGCTAATAAATACTTAAATAATTAACTACCAATTTGTGGTAGATAAAGGTAATGGTTTTTTTTTTTAAATTGTTTTTATGTTATGGTGGCAACTGAGGACCAAATTTTTAATTCTGACTTGCCAAAATTTGAAGTCTCTTATTTAAAACCTGCTGCGACCCGCAGTTTCACCTCTATGGATGGTCAGAGCTTCCATCAATATTTTCTGGAATAAGAATACATGTATTTTGGTACTAAGATAACAATTAATTATACTCGTCTCTATACCAAAATAATCCGATTTGTACGGATAGCTTTTTGGCCCAGCATAGACAGATCTAAAAGTTCTGAAGCAATTGAGCTATCAATTCAATTGTTTCAGATACCTAGGCGGCCCATACCCCTACAATAATATTGCACAACATAGATGATTGACAATGAAAAATTGCGCAATAATTGAAAGTAAGTTTGAGCGAGCTTAAATTTTATTGAGCAATTTCATCACGTTGCAGCGTGTAGGTATTACTTTTGCGCAATATTTTACTTTGTCGTCAGACATGTTGCTCGCACGAAAATATTGACGCGAATAGAATATTATTAAAGGTGTAGGTGTGTAAGAAATTGCGCAATAATTGAAAGAAAGTTTGAGAGAGCTTAAATTTTACTGAGCAATTTCATTCCCTTGCCTTGTAGCTGGTAGGCTTAGAATTGCGCAATATTTTGCTTTGTCGTCGGAACACACGAAACGGTGCGTTTTCGTCTCGCACGAAAATATTGACGCGAATGGATTGTCATGACTGATTATTATTGAACGTCTGGATTCAAGGGGGTATTCAATATTATTGTAGGTATATGGGCCGCCTGATAGTTGTTCAATTACTGTTTTAGATAAAAGCAATTCTATTGTTTTCTTAAATACAAACTTTGAAATCAATCACATGAAATTGTTTTATTTTGTTTAGTTACTAATGAATTTATAAAATATTTTTGAAACTTAGGCTGTGATACCATCAAGGTCTGCATTTTAGGGTTTATTTTGTGCGCAGGCCTTATTTATGTTAGTACCTACTTATTTATTGTGATATATAATTATACTGTTATTGCAACTCGATGTAACAGCTTTGCTTAGAAACATTACTTGAGTTAAAAAATAAATAAAATTACACTGTAATTTTTTGTATTGTTTAACTCAAGTAATGTTTCTAAGGGCTATGTAGTACAAGTAGCAAGTAGAAGTTGTAACTAGCTGCTACGCACCATCTATAATGTTGTGCTCAGTGGCAGTGGTAGTGCTTAGTAGTACTTTCACTGCCACTTGCATTAAGCAAAACGTTGCAGACGGTGCGTAGTAGCTACTTACAACTTCTACTTGCTACTTGTACCACGCATCGTCTGCAAGCGCCTTTAGTAAGACCAAGGATTCTAGTCTATGAATCCCTGATTGTACTAAGTGTTCTTAGTTTAACAATTATTTTTTGTTTCTATGAATGTTTTTATTTATTTAAATAAAAAGAGTGTTGAAATAAAAAAAAATACTTTGACCGCCCTTTTTATTTAATCAATGCATTAAACTAAAATGGATACTGCAAGAATAATGCTTCACTCAAGCATGTATAGCTCCCTATCTGAGATGCTACGGGACCCAAAAAGTCTTGGCCTAAACCCACCTGATAGCTACATTAAATAATTTAGGCAGTTTTTTATTTTTTTTATTAGAAAATTTGCTTGTGCAATACCTTGCCTGATGTTAAGTGATGATGCGGTCTATGGTGGAACATGCTTGCCTGGAAGAAACCAATTAACTCGCGATATTAATTGACGATGATTAGATCATGCAGATCTGATGCACTACCACAGACCCATCCTGGTCGGCAATAATAAAGACCATAATAAATTTTTAGACATTATATTTTGTAAACAGTTTTAAAATCATATTTACAAAGTTCAATATTCATCAGTGATATGTGACTCTGGAATGCTCATGACCCAATACTTAATGACTGCCGGGATTCTTACAAATGAATTGAAACTTAATACCTATAAATCTAGCATTTTATATCAAAAATCCACCACCTTTAAAAAAATAGACTTTTTACATCGAAAAACTTCATGACCATAAATAGGTATATTCCCAAATTCTAACAATAGATTGGCTCAATATATTGAAATTTATTTTAACAATTACCCAATAAAATTGTCTTACTCCTAATTATTAAAGAACATGGCAGGTATTTTTACAAACATCAATTAAAAGTAAACTAAAATTAGCTGTTTAATTTTCGCGTGTGATAATATCCACCAATGAGCAGTAATACATTAACTGAATTAACGTTTCTAAGTAAAACCGTAATAGTTTTTAACGTCTACAATATTTCTTGCAGTTATTTTTTATTTATTTAAAAAGTATGTATGTACTCATTGATATTTATTAAGTATGACATCTTTGTATGTACTATTTTTATAATTATTCCGAATACAAAAGCTGCCTGTTCCCTAAATATCCCAGCGAAGGAAACTCTTATGCATACTGCATCGTAGAGGGTCTCGTTTTCAGGTACACATAGAAACATATCAGAAGAAATATAACAGCACACGTCGGCAGAACTATAGTATGGATCTGTTGCCGCATCTTGGCAAACTCCTGTTTCCTCTCGCGCTTTTGCCTTGCGGTTTCTTTTACAGCTCCTTTTAGTTTCCTCATGATGAACTACTAAAACAAATCGGAAGGAATGCACTGCCTGCCACGTAGGTATGGGTATGCTATTTTACACGGAGTCGCGGAAACAAAAATTATTATAAAGTTTACCTTTTAATTGCTTTTAATAATCTGAAATCGACAGATTTTCGATCTATTTTGTTCCAAACTTTCGTTTCCTATTGAGCTTTTGAAATATAATGTATCACTACACATAAAATACCGAAATAATTGCAAAGTTGCCGAAATGAAAACCAATTGGATTTTACTTTAAATCACAACACAACTCAGAAAAAGTGCTGCCATAATCATATTTAAAAAAAATCCCCTGACTAGACTCAGATTTGATTGTTTTCGAAAAAAAAAATCGTTTATACATTTTAGTAAAGCGCCTCTATCGGAAACGTGGAGGAACTAAAATCGGTAGTAATCAGCGGTATAGATTGCTTCACTGTAATACGAAAAAAGTTTTCGAATACCTTTTAGCCCAGCAATGTATGGAACAATACGAAAACGTAAAAAGTTTTCGAATACTATCAAAACTGATTTGATAGTTTTTAGTAGTAATAATAGCCTACTGAGCAATAATTTTCTAAGAGATGTTGTTGTTGTTGAACTGTTTAAAATTTGAATTTCCCGCCATAGGTGAATCGTACCACCTTAATGGCATCGACCGCTATTTTACCCTAAATAGGTAGTTAAGTAGCTAAAAGAGCGCTAAAATCGCGAAATCTGGCAAGAATTCGTAGTTTTTTTTTTTGTTAATTTGTTTCATGATCATGGATACAAAGTCTTTCAGTCATAATATTTTTTATTTATTTTTTGGCTGCGACCCCATTGGTTTTTGGGGGCAATTTTGCCATTAACAGTGAGGGAGGTGAGGATAGTGAGATTCTCTAAAAACGAGATAATCCTGGTTGATGAAACTACTAACAGAAAGTAACAAACGGAAAAACTAAAGACAGATATAGAATGAATAAAATTAGCTATTGCAAAAATTACTTTTTTGATATTAATCAAGTCCTTATAGCACAGATATTAGATCTGTGCTTTATAGTATTAAACAGCGTCAAACAAGTCATAGTCACACAAAGTTAATCAATGTACGTCATGGTCAAGTCAAACTTATACCCCAGTAAAGTGTTTGAGGCCTCTAAGAGGCTTCTAGGGAGTTTTGGAAACAACGCTAAAAGACATGTTTCACCTCGTTATATCAGTTGGCCCACACCCAAGCAACTTCACGAGCACTTAGTAAATATTAATTCACCATTAATACACATTAACATTTAACACTCGAAAATACACAAGTTTAGGAATATAATACGAGCCGACATGCTTTTTCCACGTTGGCGCCAAAACTCAAAAAATTTAGATTTGTGATCATTTGCGACGTACGACCACAGAAACGAAAAATAAAGTGTTTTCGACGGACATCGCAACGGGGTAGTAATTGTCCGTTTTTTAGGGTTTCGTACCCAAAGGGTAAAACGGGACCCTATTACTAAGCCTACTATGTCTGTCCTTCCTATTACCGGCTGTATCTTTCGATCCGTAATAGGATAGCCAGTTGAAATTTTCACAGGATAAGTAACGTTACGGCGGATTAAATAGCAAACTAGGTAATCTAAGATAGCAAATAATAATAAAAAAAAACAAAACAAAAGGGACAACAAACCCCCATACACCATATATTTTTTTTGTATTAGCCCTAATGTAAAAACGGTAATACGTACAAGCGTCAAACTTGCCATGATTAAAGTACACACTCTAATGTATAACAACAAATAATAAATAATGGCCAAGTGCGAGTCGGTGACAAGTTTCTTGATACCAAGTTATAACTGGTTATTTATTTATATATTTATTAAAATTGAAGAAAGTCCCACTGTTCCTATTCCCTCTAAATTATTTACTACCTATATCAGGAAATCTTTATAGGTCAGTGGCGTGATCAGAAACGACAGACCCGACTATATAGTTTGTACATCACCGACTTATTGCACCGTAGGTACATGTAGCATGTAGAACATATACAAATGTTTATCTATAAATAAATAATCTCAAATCCCAAGAGCGAGTGTCATACCATTTGGGTATGGAGCCCTCAAAATGAAACGATACGATACGATTTATTTTGTTATTTACATAAGAAATTTAAGACATAGTTAAAACTGATTAGTTCATACTTTATACTACATATAAAATTAATAATTATTAAAATGAAGATAAATTGCAAAAAAAAACTCAAACATGGTACTCTCCTCCATCTAACTTCTCATCGGACAGGGATGACAGAATGCTTGCTGATGTGCTCTGAGAGAACCAGATTAAATTCATGAAGAGTCCTTGAAGAATGCCAATGGCTGCTCCGGCGACTATGTCCAAAATGTAGTGACGTTCCACCAACACTCTCGAAATAGAAACAGTGTAAGCCCAAGCAAGAATCGGAGGATAGAAAAATATTGACACGGGACTGACGTAGGTTAAAATAAAAGCAACCATAACCGCTCTGCTTGCATGTCCGGATGGGAACGAAAACTTGTCTGGGCCAATTTCTAGAAGCTTGTTCATTGGGATTGGACGTCTTCTCCGTACCGTCGCTTTTATGATTGCAATAACAACAATGTCAAGGATGAGAGCTGAAATTAAGAAAAACAAGCATTACTTTCTGGAAAGACCATGAAGTGCCATAAAACAAAGAAACAAGTCTAGTTTACTTATGATATGAATATTTATGAGTCTAAATTTAGAAGTTAATATTGTGTGAAGCACTTTGTATTGTTTTGTATTGAATCGTCAATTCCATAGTTTGAACTCTTGTTAAGTTGAATCTGCTAATTCATTAGTTTTTAAACAACTTCAAAAAATGAGGAGGTTCTCATTTGGACTGTATTTTTGGGTGCAATGTATTTACAATGTATTCACCGACTGGGCACCAGTGGACTTATTAAAGAAGTCCGTTTGTGATTTGCATTGTGATCTTGATCACGCGCATATTGGTACCATTGAGCTGATCTGATGATGGAGACAAAAGGAAGACATAGGAACTCCTAAACAAAAAGACGTAACCTCGTCGAGTTTGGGTTCATTAGATTTGTCCTCCTAAGCACTTTGGTCCTAGATGATGAGCGGACACCAAAAAGCTTGTTTTGTTTTTTTTTTATTTAATTTAAATTTATTTATTGAATAGGGGATAGGAATTGAATATACATCTCGAGGTTGGTCCCATTTAAATATATAAAAAAACCATCTATAAGGGTGGAAAATTAGGGATAAATCCTGTTTATTGAATTTCACCCACTTACTGTGAAGTTGGTACTTTTTTGTTGTGGTAAAAATTTACTTTATTACTTTTACAAATGGTCATAAGTCAATCCTTGTATACATACTGGTGATCCATAGATCTGTAATTCTGTAGCTACTTACCTATCAGCATGTTTACTTGCAACTGGTAAAGTTCCTTGTTATTAAACAGCCAGATAAAGCTCAGCCACCCTGCTAGCCAAACAATTCCATGGCATGAAACCTGAAAAAAAAACATGCTAGCATTTTAAGCTTTTTTAAATTATTTTATCAAGCAACATTTGTTTCCAAGGGTTGCGTACCTAACATCAACTTTTACAATGGCATTTATCCTGAAATCAAACATACTTGAAAGATAGTTTACCTCTAGAAATTTGGCATGGTTTCGCAATGATCTTAATGCAGTAACTTTAAGGGCTGTATCAACGACTTTTTTGGTGATTTGGACGTCATACCGAAGGATTTTCTGCAACATTGGTGATACTTGGCGCTTACTCCCCTTTTCACCAAGCTAAAAATATAAAAATTGTTATAGGTAGTTAGTGGGTTAGCGTTTCTTTAATTGATTTAAACATTTCCACATTTTATCTAATGAAATACGTGACTCAAGATATGAGATCATCAAGAAACACTTCAAAAAACTGTCTTGAAATGCCTAGGTACTTCGCAAGGAATAAGATAGTGTTAATGGTGAATCTTATCAAGGGTTATAAAATTTAGATGGCTCACCGAATCCATGCTGTAACCAATGCTATATTTTTAAACTACAGGCAGAACAAATAAATGCACTTGTGCATACAAATAGATTAGAAGACAAAGCAATGATGAAGTTGTTACGAAAACGTTTATACAATATAGTACAGAACACCGTGCAAATCGTAAACACCAGTAAAACGTTAAAATTAGAGTAGGAGATATTCAAATCACAGAGACAGACCGTAAGGTGTTCTTATTTTTGATTTGATTTACCGGAATCACCAGAAAGGAAAGTATTAGTAAAATAAAAATAATACAAATGTCAATTTTATTTGACTTTGACAGTCACAATTGAGAGATGTATTTTTTTTTATTTGGCTATTTCCCCAGTATTGGGGCAATTTTGCCATCAACCGTAGGTATAAAAAGGATCTCTCTACTTTAAACCAGTAAAAAAATTATTTTCTGTGCCATCAACAGTGAGGGTGGCAGCGTTGCCAGAATGTTACTTTTGTAAAATTTTATGTTACCTATGACCCTCTCATGTTACCTCCATGTTACACGACTCAAAATGTTACTTTTGGAACATTAAGGCAACACGGTATTTATGGCCCGATATTAAGGGGAGTAAAGCCCTTTAAAAGGGTGTTGATTACATAGGGCGTACTACATGTTTTCAGTACTGACCAGTGGCCACTACATAAACAATATTTAAAAAGTAATTACATTTGAAAATAGAACTCTTTGGCTGTAGAATACAGTTTGTTTCATCTGACTGTCACTTGTTTTAGCGTCATTTTAGAAATTGTCTGTCTACTGACACCATGGCTCCAAGGTGGCTCCAAGGGTCTTTGACCAGTGTGTGTTGCCAGCTTGCCAGTGATGACATATGGTACTGAGACGTGGTCCTTAACTGTTGGCTTTTTGGAAAAACTCAGAGTCACACAGCAGGCAATGGAGAGAGCTATACTCGCAGTTTCTTTGCGCTATAGAATCCGGAACGTAGATATTCGCCAAAGAACCAGAGTCACCCACATAGCTGTTAAAATTTGCAAGTTGAAGTGGCAATGGGCAGGCCACATTGCTCGAAGAACCGATAACCGATGGGGAAGAAAGGTTCTGAAGTGGAGACCACGAACCGGAAGACGCAGCATAGGTAGGCCTCCCACTAGATATACTGACGTCATTGTGAGAATCGCGGGCATCCTGTGGATGCAAAAGGAGGCTGTCGATCAGTGTGGAGGTTTAAGGGGGAGGCCAATGTTCAGCAGTGGACGTCTTCTGGCTGATGATGATGATGACATAACCATGGATTTAAATTTTTCGTAGAATGATTTTCTACGCTTTTAAGTGTAATTTGACAGCTCAGCTTCAAACTGCTTTTGGCGATGAAGCATCATGCAAGACGAGTATTTATAGCTGGTTTACAGTATTGAAACGCTGTCGTGACGAATTTCGTGATAGTCACATGTCCAGTATGTCCACCGCTGTGAATAACAAAAACATCGATGCTGTGCACCATATGATCGAAACAGACAGGCATGTGACCTACCATGAGATTCGGCATCTTTAGGCCTAAGTCAAATACAACCAATTGTAGTAAGCGTAGATACAAACATTTGGGTGTGAAAAAGCTGTGGTCTCGGTACTCTTGGTGGATCCCACACAATTAGACTGAGGCTCAAATAACGGACCTCGTCCCTTGGTGCAATGCCATGCTTACCAGATTCAACGAAGGAGCGTCAAATTTGGTGTTCCACGTAGTAATATTGTGGCGAAACATGGATTTATTAGTACAATCCCCAAAAGAAACAGGAATCGAGCGTAGTGTAGCGTAAGGTCTTTCAAGATGAGCCGAAAGGTGTGAGTCCAAAATACCTGTCCCTTGAGACGAAAGTATTCGAACAGTGTATGTTGCCAGTGATTTATGAAGTATGATGACATGCGGCACTGGAACGTGGTCTCTCACTATGGGTCTCTTATGTAGGCTCAAAGTCGCACAACGAGCTATAGAGAAGAGTATGCTCGGGGTTTCTCTACGGGATCGAATCAAAAATGAGGAGATCCGTAGACGAATGAAATTTCCCAGCATAGCCCCCACCGGACTAGCAAGTTGAAGTGGCAGTGGGCAGGACATATAGCACGCAGAACAAATGGCCAATTGGGCCGAAAAGTTCTCGAATGGAGACCACGGAACGATTAGCGCAGTGTAGGATGGTCCACCCATAAGATGGACAGACGACCTAAAAGAGACCACAGGAGAAGGCTGGATGCAGCAGGCCACTTGAAACCGGCCTTTTCGAAGATCGATGAGGGGAGGTCTATGTCCAGCAGTGGACGGCATATGGCCAAAATGATGATGATGATGATGATTTTTCCTCATAAAATAGGTGATGTTACTTTTCTCGTGAAAATGTTACTTTTTGTACATGTTATAACAGGGTGGAGCAAGGACGTTTTATAGTTATGTGACAAACCACTGACAAACCCTATTATTTTGTTGTTTTTAACTCGTAATGTCTATGTATCTTTTGTTTCCGTGATAAATAATTATTTTTCTTCCTTTCTTTCTATATCATCCTACTTATAATATTACGCGAAAGTTTGTATCTATGGATGTTTGTTCCTCTTTCACGCTGCAACGGAACGATGGATTGACCTGATTTTTTGCATGGGTATAGTTCAAGAGCCAGAGAGTGGCAACTTTTCATCATCATCACCATTTTTCATCACTACGCGGGTGAAACCGCGGGGCGCAGCTAGTGTGCTATAAATCTTAAATCAGGGGTTTTCTTGTTCCTAGCTTTGGATCAACTTTGGATATATAACTTATTTGTTTTGACTTGAGTGTCAAAATAGTGATGTGCAACTCCCACAGCACAGGCAACTCCCCATTTAGCAGTTTCCAATTAATAATTATTTTTATCTAGATAGCTCGTTGGTCCAGTTGGTAGTGATAGTGAACCTGCCTTCTGCCCTTGGGGGTGTGGGTTCGATTCCCACCAAGCGCAAACATTTATGTGATGAACATTTGTGTTTGTTTTATATTTGGGTGCTAATATCTAATAAGTATGTATTTAAAAATATATATGTATGTAGATCAGTCTCTGGCAGCCATATCATAAGCTTTGCTTAGTTTGAGGTCAGTGGGCCTAGTGTGAGTTTTTCTAGTTGCGCTAACGTACACGACCGCGTAAGCGTAAACCACGATTTGTATGAAATAAGAGCAGTTTCATCTACATGGCGCCAGATGGCGTTGTTATTTTTTTTATACATATCGTGGTTTACGCTAACGCGGTCGTGTACGTTAACACAACTAGAAAAACTCACACTAGGCCCACTGATGACTGGTGTGTGAGATTCCATAACTTCAAAAACGTGCTTAACGCGGCGCGTTAAGTTAACCTCTAAAAATTGGCATTTATTCTCTAGGAAATAGAGATCAATTAGAGGTTTACTTAACGCACCGCGTTAGATGCTTGTTAAAGTTACAGAACCAAGAGCCCAATACCAAAACTATCGCCAACACCATCTAGCGAGACATAAATAATGCTATAATGACTTTGGAAACCGCTCATTTACGCTATGCGCCATAGATTCAGTACTATACTGAATCTATGCTATGCGCTGTCACCAAAGACTACTATTAGGTCATATCACAGATCTACTACCTATAGATTTTCAATGAGCGTGGCTAGCTCAGTGCCTCTCACTTCAACAAGGTGTGTTGCCACATTAAAATTATTTGCTATAAGTTAGGGTAATTTACCTACTATGATGGGTAGTGAATCTTCAATGAGTACTTTGGAAACAATACTACCTTTTAAATATTTATATTTTATACACTATCTGCTGCAACCCGCGGAGCTACCTGCAATGTTTATACACTATCTGCTGCAACCCGCGGAGCTACCTGCAATGTTATACACTATCTGCTGCAACCCGCGGAGCTACCTGCAATGTTCTGGGAAGAAACGTACGTTGTCTGTCCTCATGACACACCCTATCGTCCTGACAAAATTTGACTTAGCCCATGATCTAAGAAAACAAGGTCTAGCAATCTGGGAGTGGTCCCGCAATGACGTCACTGTACAGTTGCCACTTTATTCAATCAGCTGTTACGTGGTGTATCGTCATCTCTCTCGAACCAGTTGTAAATTGACATCATGATATCATTGCGGGACGCCTACGTAAAAAAAATTTCTCGAATTGCTATACCTGGCGGAGTATATTATTACACCATGACTTAGCCGTTTCCTCGTAAAAAAACAGACAGAAAGTTACAAACTTACTTGCGTTTTTATTATAATTATTTGTTAGGATTAGAATATAGTTCTAGAAAAAAGGTTGTAAAGTAACCATAGCATGATTTTTTATGATTAATTAAAAATAATAAAAACGTCAAAGAGTTAAAACGGAAGGGCAAAGGAAGGGCCCCCATGCAACAAACGCTAAACGTATTTTTGGATTTGTTCTAGTGTAAAAACGGTAATCCGTACAAGCGTCAAATTTAGCGGATTATAGTGAACATAAGTAAAACAACAAATAATAAACACTGGCCAAGTGCGAGTCAGTGACAAATTTCTGTTTACCACTAAGCTAAGCAACGTCGGGCGCGGTCGGTACTTGGATGGGTGACAGCCTGGGCGTGATGTTGTCTTTTTGCACAACTTTTTGTATTTTGTGATTGTAAAGAACTCTCAGCGCGCGAGCCCGACTCGCGCTTGGTCAGTTTAGTTTTTTCATGAATGGAATTATGTATAACATTCCAAATAATTAGATAAATAGACTCTTTAATGTTTACAGTACAAATTTCACGAACAGCGCGTAGCTTTTTGAATCGGTTCGCCGAAATCGCCTTTTGCTTTTCCAGCTTCATAACTGTGGCCTCATTAATATATATTTAATATTAACATTCACCATATTCATATGGGCATAAAAGGGTCGGTATTTTGCACTTCTTGCAATGTGCCAGCTTTTTTCAGCAATGTGACAGGATCAGTTGGAAACCTGCAGAACGAATAATTTATGTTAGTTGCGGTGGGTAATTTCTTTCATAAACTGGCAACATTCATAATTTATTTTCTAAGTGAATAATTTGATAAAATTCATAGAATTAGACCACAAATCGACCTAAAAACTGACTAATTATGAATAAAATATTTGCGAATTGATATCCTGAATTTATTTAGGTGATCGTTACAAGCTTTATATGTTTACTTACGTGTGAAATGATATTTCATCGTATTTTCGCTCACTGCGCTTCTTGCAGCCCAAAATGCTACAACCAACCATTGTAAAACATCTTTTACAATTATTTCTCAGAGGAAACACGCATTTATCACATTTAATCACCAAAAAAAGGCAATAAATATAATTCAGACCCGTTTTGTTTGTCACTGATTATTACAGATTTTGACACTTGAGGTACCAAAAACAGGTTACGCCGATAAGGACAACAAAATCTATTTAAGTCCTTTTCGTACTTGTGCTGAGCCATATCAAGTTGTCTCTTTCACTAAAATATATTGCTGATCTGGTTGTGTATATCTGTGGGTCATATACTGAATCTATGTATTAGGTAGTAGATCTGTGACTATATATATACGGGTTGTCACGTCATTGTCACGTAACCGTCATTCTATGGGTTCTTGGATTTTATATTAATTTTACCGCAAATTGTTTATTTATAAAATTGTGATTTATAATATTTTTGGAATGGAGTTCTTTGGTTTAACTTTATACGGTCCTCAGAATTACATTAAAGATACTCTTAGGAAAGGATATGAAGAACCATTAAAAATAGAGGAAGTTGAACCCTTACTGAAAAGGATTCAAGAAACGACTACTCTTCCAGTCAAAGTAAATTACATACATAAATGTTGCGTACATACAATAAAAGTGCAGGGGCCTTACTGAGAACTGCTATTGCGGTACCAAACTAACGTTAAATCCGCTCAGTTGGAAAATCACGCGAATGAGAACCTTTACGCGCCCAGATACGGTTTGCACGTCGTGAATAGGTGCTTGGCTTCTGGCTTCTTGTATGCGAAAGTATTATTTTTTATAATGGTGCATGCGTTTTGGCAAAGGGAAGCTGATGTTGTACTGTGTACTGTTGTGGAATTATTTGACCAGAGGCTGGCGGCAAGCTGACGCCTTGATTAGGGGACATCCGTAAATTACGTGAGGTGATTTTGGCGATGCTCCCCTCACCCCATTATGAGATGTGAGATTTGGCTTGACCACCTCCCCCGGCCCCTAATCTCACGTGAGATTTAAAAAAATGCGTATTTTACTGTACATACGTTAATCTGTAATACCTTGTGTAGAATCTAGCAATTTTTTAGTGGAGAAACATGTTTTACATATTTTAACTCAGTTTTCTCACAACATTAAACTATTTCTTGCGGGGGGGAAAAATTACGTGATATTTGTCAAGACCCCTCTCCCTCCCCTACGTGAGATTGGGTGTGATTTAGCTCGAAACCTCAGCTCCTAAAACCTCAGGTAGTTTATGGACTTCACCTACTTCCGCTTTGGGAGGACGTGAGCTATTCCGAGCGCTCCCACACAAACAGCCAATAGAACAGCAATTCTTAACTATTGCATTAATTAGAACCGCGTAGTAATACCCAAATACTCAATAAAATACCTGCCGCATGGGCATAATTATTATTATGCTTTGAGTTGAACTATCTAAGCATAATATGCATCAAATGAGATCGCACAAAATACGACCGACAGGTTTTACAACGTACGTGTGTTTTCCGGCTTTCCCGTGCTTTTGTCCGTACAGACCATGGTACAGACCGTTCACACAGATAGGTAGTAGATCTATGACTGTTCACTTATTTTACCTCTGTCAAATATTGTTGTCTTTGTCTATCGGCTGGCAGCCCTTGCTGTCAGAGCAAGATGCTTGCTGCGGCCAAGGGTGTAGCCAGGATTTTCTTGAGGGGAGGAGGGCAAATGCAACGTTATTTAAAATTATTTACGCTGGACCAATTTTTTGTTCGAAGGTCGTACGTGAGAGAAAGAGGAAAATGTATCTAATTTTTTAAAGACACTTTTGAGAGAAATCTCAAAAAAAAAACTCTCACGTTGGTCAGACTGCGGACTGCGGTTATCGTCAACCAAATCCGTCATTTCTGTTAGCTGCTTTAGGTTGGGAATTAGCATTTATATCATCTTTAGTTGGAATTGGGGAGCTCTTTGGACTCTCCTACCCTACCTCTACTTATAATAGGGTATTTGACTACTTTTGGGAAACTATTGCACATTATTGTCTGATATAAAATAATGTATACTGCATTTATATTTTCTGGATATCAGTCGTATTTGCGATATAAATCGATGTTAAAGTTTGAATAAAAAAATATCGCGCCAAAACGCAGACCTGCGTCATAGCTCCGATCACGTGACTAATTGACGTCACACAAAACAAAACAACTGCAGCCAGGCTGAATAGAATACTAGAAGTAATGGTTTATAAATATTGTGTAGTGCCAAAATGTACAAATACTTCCATAAAGACACCAGATAAAATATTTGTTCCTGTTCCAATGCACCCAAAACTCGAAAAAAGTGGTTGGAACCAATCTAAGGTTGGAACTAAGTAGCTCGTAGAGAACCCAAAAGTATTGGAGCTAATTCAAGTGTTTCTATGTGCGAAGATCATTTTGAGGTACATATTTGAGTCTATATATTTCTATTATAATTTGTGTTTTTATTGCATTACTATTTTATGTACTGTTACTTTCTTTTTAAACATTGTAAAGCTCGACATAACCTAACAAAATAGTTATATCCACTTACTACAACATACTTTTTGTACAACTTGATTGAATGTTTTGCTTGGAGAACAATTAAAAATTAATACTGACATTGTAGTTTTTACGTTTTGAGTTCTGCAGCGTAGAAACAATGACGTGGATTATTACTAAAGAAATATGCAACCATAAAAACATTAATTTTGGGTAAGTTACTGCTGTCTGCTTGCACAAAATGTTTCTCCATTCTTCTCACATTTAACCTCCGGAATGTTTTTGGTGAAAATTTCTGGATAAATCGCTCTCAAAACAGCTTTACAACATTAAATTCGCAAATATCAATACAAAATCTGTTTGTTTAGATTTGTGTGACGTCACTAGGGATGAAGCCAGTTACAGACCGTTTTCGATCACGTGATCAAATGTCGAAAATACAGTTATTTTATTCGCGTTTTTTACAAAAAATAAGCATATTTTTATCAAAAAATCAATGAAATATGCTTTTTCATTATGTCATGTTTATGGATGGCGTCAATTGGCATAATATTTTTAATACAGTCAAGTACCCTATTTAAGCTTCTCGTGATAATGAGATACTTCCACTCTTCCAGATTGAAAGACCAGATGTTACAATTATAAGACAAATAGACTGTTACATTGGAAGAGTCAATGGGTTTGCGTACGGATCGATTGTGAGATTCAACAAGATGAAACGTAAAGGTGTCATGAAACCCGTTGGCCCTTGTGACATGCATAGAATACCAGCTGTTACGTCCATGGAGGTTTAAAAAAATAATTTATCATTATATGCGTGACGCAGACCCATTTTTTAGGCTGGGCTTCTATTACCTAGCCTAGGTGCAATGATAGTAATAGCTATATTACTATCATTGCACCTCATCAAAATTCGTTAAGCCATGGTTCTTATACTTTGTTTACAGGTGCCAGCGTAATCACATAAAAAATAAAAAACATACAGGCTGAACCTTCCTCCTTTTTCGAAGTCGGTTAAAAACGGACCGAATTGAGAACCTTCCTCCTTTTTTCGAAATCGATTAAAATAGACAAGTATTGATAAATTAAGTAGGTAATTTTTTCTCGATTGACTAAATATTAAACATCAAAATCAGTGTACCGGTGCGGTGCTAGGATTCTAGATTTTTTTGAAGAAGTGGCGCCATCTTGTTTTCTAAGGGGTGAAAGTTTTGCTGCGGGTTGCGGGTAAAAACGCTTATTATGTTAATTATAATATCACTGTATAAAGTGGCTTGTTTCCATTCAAAATGCAGCTTTTCCATCAAAATATCTCCTTAATCACTATGATTAGAGTTTATATAGCTGACTTGCTTGCTGGTGCGCATCAAAATATCTCCATAATCACTATGATTACAGTTTACATAGCTGACTTGCTTGCTGGTGTGGACTCTATTTTGCCAAATGTATTTTCTGTCTTCTAATTTACTTTCAGTATGGTTGGTGGCAACATGATCCAGATGTATTGACCAGTAATTGGTATGTCACATGTCCAAGATATCCTCAACCAACCTCGCCAAATTCACGAACTCTAGACATAGTCCGTAAAAATAACAAATATGCGACTTTGTTTTGAATAAAAACGTATTAAAATTACTTAGTGTTTATTTTATACCTATATGTAGGTCGGTTATCATCAAAAAGTCAGCTTAGATATGAAAGCCGTCACGCCGCCGCTACCTACCTCAAGCTAGTCGGCGTTGGCCTTTAGACAATAACTTTCGATTTATTAAAAAAATATAGTCGATTTTATTTTATCCACCCCAATTTTTTTATTGTCTGTGTCCAAGTAGAAATTAAGATGTCATTTCTGTCGTGTTTATGTCAAAGTGACATTTGTTCATTTTGGTCTTTCTTTCATTTGTCAGACATCGAACTGAGCGGAGGTCGTTTCGGCGAAGATGTCGTAAGTTATATCAATATAAATCCTTGAAATCCTTTATTACATTATAATCTAAACCTTAATTTCTCCTTATCATATCAGTGTACGTTAGTGAAATCTTAATATTTGGCGATTTTGTATAATTTGTCAAGTCATAACCTCTTGGTGTTTCCTCGACGTGACGCCTTTGTTAAATTGTAATGCTTATTTACGTATTTCAGGTCAAAAGTATCGCGTGATACACTCTATGAGTGTGTAAATGCTGTCATCGAGCAGTCAAAGGAGAAGAAGCGTAACTTCTTGGAGACCGTGGAAATCCAAATCGGTCTGAAGAACTATGATCCTCAAAAGGACAAACGTTTCTCCGGCACCGTCAAGTATGTTTACCTGGAGAGCACATTTTTGTGGGATGAATAAGTTTAAAGACACGATATAGTAAATTCCACCAAAATGTGTCTGGACAGGGAGTTGGACGTTGTCTGACGGGACTTTACCCAGAGTCTTTAAATAACGGGTAGGTTGGCTTCGGCTCACCGATTAATTTATGCTGGTGAAGCTACTCTGTGAGGTATGCTTCATTTTGTTTTTATCCACATGTAGAAAAGTCACCTGAAGCATGCAAGTGACTTCCGTTTCAAATGACTAACATTACCAACTAGCTAGATTCTAGAAGCTGCACCTTTGTCCAGTATAAAAAATATCAAAAATTCAATTCTTACTTATTACCTTGTCCAATCATATCTAGTACTTTCAGCCATATATATAGTTTGGAGATATACCTGTTTATTTCTGCGTTTATAATAACTGCGATACCTAAGTGATGTTCAAAATTGCATGTATTATCTGTTGATATTGATGACACAATCTTATCTGATTCAATTCAGCCAAGTCCAATTATAAAACGCTTCAAAATACCACACTAATTTTGGTAAAATTATTTCAGGCTCAAGTACATTCCCCGGCCTAAGATGCAAGTGTGCGTTCTCGGAGACCAGCAGCACTGTGACGAGGCCAAGTCCCTAGACGTGCCCTGCATGGATGCCGAGGCTCTCAAAAAGCTGAACAAGAACAAGAAACTTGTCAAGAAGCTAGCCAAAAAGTGAGTATTCACATCTAGGTTAAAGGGTTTCTAATATAAACTATCCCCATCCCACAACTTATGATATGAAACAAGTCCTATGAAAAAGCATAATATGCAATACTATGTTGGGGCTCTATTTTTGAATTGCTTGTATATTTTGCATGAAAATATGCGAAATGACGGACTTTCAATCAAAATCACAAACAAGTCTCATTTTTAAATAATCATCACTCGCTAACTGAATGAGTGGTTTGAACCATTCGGATTTGCTTTCTATCAATAGAGAATTTGTAATTTCATATGATAATCTCGCGCAAAACCATACAAACGGTTCAAAAATTGAGCCCCTGAAAAGAGGAAATTCAGGCTTAATAGAACTAAGAGCTGAGGTAACATCCATGGAAGTAGATATTTGCTAAGTACACAGTCGCTGGTCCTTTAGCCGTAGCTGTAACTTAAGACTACAAATGCAATAATTGTTTCTATTACTCAATGTCCCCTAATATGCAATATTTCACATGTTAGCCCTGAATTCCTTGTGTACTGTTAGGGTGTTTTGAAGCATGCCCTAACACTACACTGCTGACAGCCCTAATGAGAACCACTCCTTATTGCTGTTGCTGCAATTCAATACAAGCTCTTATAATTGCAGTAAATTCAATGTTATGATGAACACAATCTCATCTTGACTTCATATTTCAGATACGATGCTTTCCTAGCATCAGAGTCCCTCATCAAGCAGGTGCCCCGTCTCCTGGGTCCTGGTCTGAACAAGGCCGGCAAGTTCCCTGGTCTGCTCTCCCACCAGGAGTCCATGATGCAGAAGATCGATGAGGTCAAAGCTACCATCAAGTTCCAGATGAAGAAGGTAGATATTTGTGCTAGTGGAAACTGGCTTGTTCTTGTGTAGAACTTGATATGATCTGCGTTATTAGTTTTCCAGCAATCGCACTATTTCCTTGCCAAAAAATTACATCAAAACTGAGTCAACTGTTTATGTTAAGGCAGCAAGACGCTGTTACTCTTGTATTTTTAATATTAGGGTGATAGAATGTAATAAAATTTGTCTGGTATTTAACTTAACTCTGAAAACCTAATTACTTTAAGCTGTCAAATCTCTAAGGCTATGTAGAGAGATATACACTTTTTTACTGTTCGCTTTATCTGTCATTAGCTTATTCTAGAATCATAGACCGAGATCCAGGTGTTGAAAATTAAATTATGACTTTTCATTCTAGGTATTGTGCCTGTCAGTAGCTGTTGGCCACGTGGGCATGACCCCCGACGAACTAGCCCAGAACGTCCATCTCTCCATCAACTTCCTGGTTTCCCTGCTGAAGAAGCACTGGCAGAATGTCCGGTCACTACACATGAAGTCCACCATGGGACCACCCCAGAGATTGTACTAAGCTGACAATATATTGACTTAATTTTACCTTTAGCAGTTTTATTTGAACCTACATCACAACTCATGCATTCACACTGAGGTAGCAGTATTGTAATGAAGAAGATAGTTGGAAGATAGAAGATTATGCTTGGCTACATGACGGTGCGGTGTCGGCACCACTCTGAATCTGTATGGTGCGGACACTGATAGCCCATAATGCCCCAAAGAGAATAACCACTAACGCTGATCCAGGATTTCATTTTGTTTTGGGAGGGGGGGGGGGGCATTCAGACAAGGTACCTTTAATTAAATCGAAAAGTTGAGTCGAATGTATGGAATCGCAAGGTGTTTTGAGGGGGGCCATGGCCCCCCCTGGATCCGCCAATGGCTGAAGAGGTGGGACTTCCATAGAGAAAAATATTTCTGAAACTGGTGCGACACCTATAATAATTAAGTGAGATGCCTATAGACAAGCTTGTAAGTAAAGGAGTATAGTGTAAAAACTACCGGCCGCTTACTACCGATTTTAGTTCCTCCGCGTTTCCGCTGGAGGCGCTTTACTAAAATACACGTAAACGAAAAAAGTTTTCGAAAACTATCATAATATCTGGGACTAAGGGTACAGTGTGTAGGTTAAAGGGGGAGGCCTATGTTCAGCAGTGGACGTCTTCTGGGACGATGAGGAGCTTTACCTAGTTTGTGGTTTAATCTGAGTTTGACACTATGTCTGACTCTGAACTCTTGAAGTCAAATGTGCTAGGTGACAGTTTTTCAAATTAAGGGTCATAGTTAGCCAGCCTACCATTAATGTTGTTTTAACATTTATGGTGGAGGTTAACCACCTAATTATTTGTTATTATTATTACCATGATTTCCTTATACCCAATGGTTTCTTGCACTTAGCTCAAGCACATAGTTGAGATTTGAACCCACACCCTACCAACCCTTGAATTCAACCAATGCCACCCACTGATCTATCATTACTACAAAATTAATCTATCTCCTGCCTGCCTACATGAAAACATGATTGAAAAACAAATCATGAATACATACAAATTACACATTTATTCAAATAAAAAACTACGACTTATTCTAATTATTACATAATGTCACTAATGCTTCTAGATTCAGGATCAGGCATTTCGTCATCTGTCTCATCACTGTTGTCATCTACTGGAAGTTGCTCATCACAGTCTTCGACAGATTCTTCACCATCATCAATCTCTTGTGTTCTTATAATTTCACCATGTATGTTTTTATTTTTCAAATTACCCATCCAAAATGCTTGAGAACATTTATTTGCCGCTAGAGCAGCCTTCACTTTATATATTAGCGTCTCTAGTAGTTGTCTTACAAAAGGGACTTTGCTCATCAACGCCGTGTCTTTCTTCAATCGGGAATGACAACACAGAGTCTGCAAAAATCTGGTTGACTGTTGAAGGATCTTTAGTATTTCCAGTACTTCCTGGGTCTCATTCTTGAGTTGTAACTCCAAAATGGGTATTCCTTGAGACATGAACAGTTTGAGTACTGGAAGAGATTTTTTGAAAAATGCTGATAAGTTGTTTCTATTTTCAAGAGTTTTAGCAATGTCAGACATGTGTTTCATTATTGTGGCAACGTCTTTCCATAGACCCAGATGTTCAGAATTGGTCATCCCTTTACTCAAACAGCTTTTAGTAGCTTCATAGACTGCTGTGCCAAGGTTTCTATACAAAATTGGGAAACTGGCTTTGTTTATACATTTGAGTGAATTCAGAGTGTCATTTCGAGTTTTTAAGTAGTTGATATCGTTTGTTAACTGCTCGGTTAAAGTTTTCAATTCTATTATTTCTTTGTTTATGAAGTATATAGACGCCAGTCGGTCTACACTTTGATTGAACAAAAGCCCCTTTTCTAAACCTCCATCTGTAGTTTTCCACTGTTGCGATAAGAAATTTTGGGCCAAATTTCGCAATATTTTCAGAATATGTGTGGCGTCAGTATAGCTTTGTATTGCCTTTACGAATTCTATAAGAGCAATTGCAGTCGAAAGTTGTAGACAGTAGTTTTCATGCTTTTCAAATTTTTCTGCTACAGCTTTTAGTAGATCGTTTGAGGAAATGATGGCACTGTCTGAATTTGCTACTGTTCTTAGAGAAATCTTCAGCAGTGCATTGTTATGATTTCGGAAACCAATCCATTTGAAGAATATTGTCAGCATGTTGTAAATATTTTCCAAGCATGATGTGTACTCCATCATTTCTGCATTAAACAAAACATCATTATCATCTTGACTGTTTGCAGAAATGTGATTCTCTAAAAAAGATGTGAGAAACTGCATGTGCTCTATCAATTTTGGAAATATTTCGCTTACAGTTTTTGCACACGTTTCTGCTTTCTTAGGTTCATATAAAATCACTTCTTGCTTAGTGAGGAAGTTCTTTCTTTTTATTTTAGACACTAAGATACTTTCAAGATTTTCATTGACACACACCAGGATAAAATTTAAAGTTTTGACAGTTAATTCAGTTTCCGAATCTTTTTCATTGGTAATATTCATGTTCAACAGTTGCAATAAGTTCAAATTTAGTTGCCTGTAATCTATTTTATGAATGTTTTCTATTTTATTCTTGATATAATTACTGGGCTGTGTGGTTTGAGTCTTTGAGGTTTCCGGTAAAACAGAATCATCACCAGCATTTTTCTTTTGGGCCTTTTGTTTATTGTTCAGAATTTTCACATGTTTCTTTTCAACATGTTCACCAGTATACTTATTTATGTTGAAAGTGCTAATCGGTGGTTTGTAAGATATTTTACTTCTTATGAGAATTATGCCAATGACTCTTTGTAGTTCTTCTATTTGTATGACCCTCCTCAGAATTTTTTCTTTCAAGATGTTGTCATCTTGAGTTGCAAATGCATTTAAGAGTTCTCTGAACCAATTCACACAATGAACCACACAGTTCAGGATGCTGATTACTATATTTGAGTCCATATCTTCAATCAAATCAATGTCATACTTCGGCATAACAACAGCACATCCTAATAATGCATCAATGCTGGATAAGTTCCCTTCGTGTTGCTTGCTATGTAGTGTTTGAACCAATTGGAACAGAGGAGAGAGAATTTCAATACATATGTCATTCTTAGGTTGTAAAGCCAGTCCTGCAATGTTTATGGCTATTACTTCATCCATCTCACTATCGGCATTTAGGCAATGTTGCATACATAGTTTCAGGTCTCCAATCTGTTCTGTTTGTAATGCATCAATAATATAATTCAGCTGCAAATCATTAGTAACGGCATCAGTTAACCACGACATGAAGTTCTTGTTAATGTAAGAAGCAGATGAAATTATCTTTGATAACTCATCATAGAAGAATGCTGTCATATCTGGGAATTGCTTAGTACTTGTGCTTATCATCTCTATTATTTGGGCTGCTTCGCGCAGGTCACCTTCGGGTAGATGAATACCAGATCCATAACTGACATCATCTGGCATTTCTCTGGTTTCATCATTATCAGTTGTAGCCATCAGATATTTGACTGCATGAATACCAGCTAGAACACCTTGTATTTTCATTTTTGGAGTGGAGCTGATGAGTTCTTTTCTTATTATCATTTGGAGATCATCTCTGATAACTGAGTTTTCATAGCTGTAAGCGAGGCCGCAAACCAAGTTCATGACTGCTCTTACTTCATCCAGGTTCATGTCATCCATTCCATCAAGTAGAGTCAGCATCCGAAGACTTTGTGGTTTTAAAAGTGACATATCTTTTGATGCCACTGTGTTAAGTATGAGGAGAATGCTCATGACACATTGTTTAGAATCCCCCAACTGAAGAAGCTCAGCAACAATAGTTTGACAACAGTCTTCTAGCTTGGAAAACATCAGGGTGTACATGTGTGATGCAAATGATTGTACTATTGGATCAGTTTTGGTTTTCAATAATGAGTTGGCAAGCTCGACCAAATATTTCAAATTGTTTTTTAGAATCGGCTCAAATTTTTCAAACGCCTCATCTAATAAATCTTCTTTCAAAATGTCAAACTTTAACAGTTTTCTAATTACATTTTCTACTTGTTTTTGCTTCTCTTCTGATATTGAAAACAGTATTAAAAGAATCACAAAATCAATCGGTTTGTGGTCAGTGTTTACTTTACAATTTGATACAACTTTGAGCCAAGCATTGGCAATGACTTTTGAAAAAATCATGGAGTTCCGAATTGCAGTTGCCGTAAGAACTTGGCTAGATGCAACGTCCTGAGCCTTTGCCATTGATGAAGACCACCCGAGAGAGTTCCTCAATCCTTGAACTGCTTCTAAATAAGCACTGTCACTCATTCTACTTGGAATCAGTAGAAATTTGATGAAATTGGGAAAATAATTGCACTTTGATAAGCTCAGGAGTATATTCAGTGTCTTCTTTTGTAATAGTTCATACTGATCATCTGATAGACATAGATAAGACAGGCATTCCAGAATAGCAGGGATGAGATCATGGTCTTCACTCAGGATTCTGCTCAACTCAGTTGAAATGTTGTCATGTTCTTGGTCTCCGATAATGTCTGGTATCGCAGTGATTATCCCAAATCGGACCTCCTTCTCAGATGTAATGTCGAGCAAGTTGATGAGATTCGATGTTAGTTTTTCAGTATCAACGATGCTGTCCAACCCGGAGAAACATTTTAAAATCATTTGTATCCAAGGTTCACATTTGTTCTGTGCAGCCAAGTCTATAGCCTTTTCGAAAATGTAATCAATCAGTTTATTTTGTAGAATAGGGATACTTAGCAGTATTTTAAACACACTGTCGTTCACTGGATTCCCTTCTGGGCTCTCGTCTGATATCCTAACGATGTTAGGGAACAAGTACTGTTTGAAAATGTCTAAATCCTGACATTCCTTTTCCAAATTAGAAAATAGTTCAGATAAGTTTGTGGGATATTCAAAGTGTTTTTCTAGGGTTTTCTTGATAGAGCGAATTACTTGAACAGATTCATGAGCAGTTTTACATTTGTCTGGAGGATGCTTCAAAGTGAGACCACTTTCCTGTAATGTTTTGTGAAGATAGTTACTGAAATCAGCGGTTCTCACCTTTTTAGTTGGACTTGCAGAGCTGGTCGACTTTTGAGTTAATGTCCTCTTCATTCTCATCCTTTTATTAACTAGACATCGAAGTATTTACCAATAAATTAAAATCAAGTGGCCGGCAACTTTGTTTTTTGGATAAAAAAGATTCTTTTGAAAGAATTTGAAATTTAATTGTTTAGTTTTTTTTTTTTTTTTTTTTGTTGGGTTTTGGTCTGGCTACAAAGGCCTTTGGACCATGTCTTTGTTTTAAATCACGGCACTTTATATTTTTGTCACAGTGTTTTTGATATATTTAAAAAGTGGTTTGTACGTGTCGAAGTCTTGCAATAATTGTTGAAGTGGCGGTGGCGGGCGGGAAGAAAGATCTATATTTTTACACACTTCACATAATTCACTAGCAAGCACTAATCTGTCAAGTAGAAAAGCTTGGCAGTTAAACAAAATATGGTTAACGTCAGCTTTAGGTGGTACTCTTTGAGGTGCACCACAGTGGGAACAGTTGTCATTATTTATAATTCTTAGTCTTGCAAGGTGTGATGGAGCCAAGTTGTGACCAAAGCGTAGCCGATTAATAGTGGTAATGAAGTCACGGCTGGCTTTCTTGAGGTTATGATACCATGGTTTTGTTGGTAAGATTTGTTGAATACTTCCATACCATCTTCCCTTTATGTCTTGGTCACTCTTCCAGAATTGCAGCCACAGCATTTCTATACTTTTGTCAATAGAACAGAAACAGTCCGTCATAGGTACATACATTACATTTGAGACATCAAGAGCATTGATCCCCTCATATGCAGCTTTGTCGACAATTTCATTGCCAGAAATACCTTTATGTGAAGGTATCCACATAAAAGTGACTTCAATACAATTTTTAATTGAGTATTCATATAGGATGTCCTTAATTAGATACAGAATGTAGTTTGTCTTAAAGTCTACTCTTAAATTACATAGACCTTGTATCAAACTCAAAGAATCAGTTACTATTAGGAAATATTTACAAGTAGTATTTACATAAGGTATTCTCTTAAGAGCTTGCAAAACTGCGTACGCTTCTGCAGTAAATATAGATACAATATTGTTTAAAACATAGCTTTGTGAAAATTTTATTTGTGGGTCATATACAGCACAGCGTACAAAACCTTCTCCTTTGCTTCCATCAGTGTAGAAAACATATGAATTAGAGTTAGACAAATATTCTAGCATATCAGAGTTATTGCATATCATAGTACAGTCAATCTTAACTTCATGAATCAGGCTCTGATAGCTAAAAGAGTAGCAAGGCCATGGGCATTGCTTTTTGATCATTGAAAATTTACTCTCTATTTTCAGATAAATTTTATAGAGCTGCGGGGGATCACCATGCAACAAAGCGTCGCCTGTTGTAAGGGGTTCCGGAATATCAATTCTACAAGGTATTATTTTATTTATAATCTGGGTATTGCATGAATAAAACAATTTCAAACAATATCGCTCGGAAAGAAATAGACGTCTTAAAATCAAAGGCATTATCTTGGTTTCAACCTCCATAGCCCTAATAGGGGTTGAGCACATTGCACCTGAAATGATTCTTAGAGCTCTATTCTGTATTATATCTAATTTATTTACATGTGGAGAATTTATATATGCTAAGGCACTATAATCGAAGTGGCTTCTTACTATAGCTTTATACAATATCGACAGGACTTTAGGGTCTGCACCCCATGAAACACCAGCTAGGCATTTCATGATGTTCAACCCTTTTAAGGCGTTTTTAGAAATATAATTGATATGTTCTTCAAAATCTAGATTCCGGTCAATGATGACCCCTAGGAATTTCTTTGAGTTTATTTTGTTTATGATTTGACCATTGTAAGTAATATCACTGGTAGGTTCATCATTGCCAAAAATCATGACATTGCTCTTAGATGCATTAATTTTTAAATGTAATTTACTGTCATAATATTCAGCCAGCTGATTTAGAGCCCTGTTGATGTTGAAAATGGCAATCTCTAGATTATTGTTACTACAATAAATTACTATGTCGTCAGCAAATTGTAAAATATTTACATATTCAGTATTTACATATTTACAAATTTCACATGTGTAGAAATTATACAGCAATGAGGACAAAGTGGCACCCTGCATTGTACCCTTGGATGTTGTCCTTGGTCCATATAATATGTTATTGTGTTTAAGATACAAAATTCTTCTGTTTAAAAAGTTATAAATCCATTTGCATAGTTTTCCTGGTACTGTTAAATCAGATAGAACATTGACTAATATTCCAGGGTCCACACTATCAAATGCTCCCTGTACATCCAAAAATACACAAACTGTGTGTGATTTTGCATTATTTGCGTGTTCCAGGTCGGAGATCAGTGACAGGAAGCTGTCAACGCAACTACGCCCTCGACGAAATCCATACTGCACATTGGGAATGATACTATTATGTTCTACGTACCAGTCTAGCCGGGTCTTAATCATGTTTTCAAATAATTTACCTAAACACGATGATAATGAAATTGGTCGATAAGAATTTGTTTGATCAGGAGGTTTGTCGGGTTTGAGAATAGGGATAACACACTGTGTTTTCCATGACTCTGGTATTAGTTCTTTATCCCATAAAGCATTGAGAATGGTTAAAAATATTTTTTGCGATGTTTCATCAAGCTTTTTAATAAGAATGTATGGTAAATCATCTAATCCTGGAGTAGTATTACGTCTAGATTGCAAACTTGTTTTGAATTCATTCCATGTAAAAGCATCCAATAAAAATTTTGAATTTTGATTATTGTTATTAATTCTGAAGTACATATCCAAATTATCAGGTTTTATTAGATTACTGTTATCTGATAGTTTGTCTAGTAATGGGGTAACAAATTCATCACTATACGATTTATTATTAGTCTTAAGGCTCTTAAACATTTTAATCTTATTCCATATCCAGGTGAGAGAAGTGGTTCTGTTAAAGGTATTACAAAGATTATTCCAGCTTTTCTTTTTTTGCTCAGCGATGGTCCTTTTCTTTAGTGCATTGAGTCTTTTATAATTTATATAATTATTAATAGTCGGGTCGTTTTTATAAAGTTTTAAAGCATCATAGGATGCAATGACACTCTTTGCACAGACTTCGTTCCACCAGGGTGTTGGAGGTCTACTTCTGAAGTTGCTGGTTTTTGTGAATCTTGGTATTATCATTTGTTTAAGAGCATTGATGCGATCACAAAAGTCTAGATACGATGTCATGGGATCCTCATGGTTTATAATCATATCATCGAAAACTGTTGTGGAAAGTTCATTATATTTTTTCCAATCAGCTTTGTGATACATGAATTTGTCAATTGGGGGATTTATTTGGTATTTATCCGTTTTTAGCTCTATTTCAGTGATGGTGGGATAATGATAACTGCCCATGGTATCATCATGCACAGACCAATTGCATAAAGGTGCTAAACATGGACTTACGAAGGTGACATCAATGGCAGAAGGATTACATCCAGGGCGCGTGAGCGTAGTGAACTTGTCGTTGTTCAAAATACATAGTTCAGCATCGTCAATGACCTCGAGTAAATCACGACCACGACTCTTAGTTTGTAGGCAACCAAACGCTATGTGATGGGCGTTTAGATCGCCACTTACAAGAATCGGCTTAGGGAGATCTCTTATTATACTACCCAGTCTGTCCATTCTTATGAGTCCACTGCTAGGTGGGCAGTATACACATAGAATAGTTACATTGCCAATTTCTGTGGATAATAAAAGTGCTACAGTCTGAATTTCTTCATGAAAAGTGGTATTTAAAATTTTATATTTAAATTGTGGTTTGATTAAAATTGCGACACCATTATGTGTATTTTTGGAATTTTTGTTATGAATATTAAATCTCGGTATTCTAAAGTTGTGATCTTTAAACCATGTTTCATTTAATAAACAAATATCAATATTTTTATCCTCTAAAAATTGAATTAATTCTGCTTTTTTACTATTAGCACTTTCAATGTTAAATTGCGCAATACGTAAAGATGATCTAGAAGGACTTAAATCCATAATTTAACTAGAAAGATTTTTAATCAGTATGTCTTTTATGGTTGACGTAGTAGTGGGTGAAGAATCACCCTTGTTGCCAAGTTCCACCAAGGTCCGTACTAGGGCCATAAGTACATCCTTGTTGGAAATGATTTGGCTTTTGATGTCTAATACAGGAGAGACATACTTGGTAGCCAGTGAAGCTGGCTTATTATTTATAGACTTGTTTATAGGTTTATTTACATAATTATTTACATTTTGGTGTGAAGTCGATGGTAATGCTGGGAAATCACAGTCTGGTTTTTTGCTCTGGGCAGCACTTGCATAAGTTATTTTAGTTTTCTTTTCCATAATTTTATTCATTTTAATGGGGCACATCTTTGAAATTGCTAGGTGAGGGCCACTGCAGTTAACACAGGAAATTTCATTTGTCTTGTCACAGTCCTTATATAAGTGCTCTCCAGAGCAGATAGAGCATCGTTGTTTTCCATTACATACTTTGGCAGAATGGTTGAATTTGAAGCATTTATAGCATTGCTGCAGAGGTGGGATGTACTCAAATACTCTGTATGAGAATAGATCATACTGGACATTGTCAGGCAAAACATTCGAAAGGAAAGTAATGCTAACCGTTTGTAACGGAACACGTTCCTGTTCTACTTTTTTGGTGAAGCGCCTTACGGCGATAATTTCATAAGTTGATGACAACTTAGTGTATAAGTCTTTGTTGGAAATATTCGCTGGAATAAATCGTATAATTCCTGTTTTCTCAATTTGAGCAGCTGGTATGTACGCTCTCATGTTATTCCTTTCAAGGAAAGCCGTATTATTCAAAAAGTTATTAGCAGTGTTGTATTGCTTGAATACCAATGCTATTTTATTGGCATTCACGCGCTGTATCGTCGTCACACCTTTAATTCCCGTGGTAAAAGCATGGTTCAAATAAATGGGACTCTTGTTCCCTATTTTTTCATTGGGGTTCGTGCTTTCAACAAATACTTTAAATTCACTATTAGAAGAGTTTTCAGGGTATTGTCTTTTATAGTTTGGTTTAAAATATGGTAAGTACATACAGTTAGAGTCATTTGTCTCACTGCCGCTGTTTCCACCGCCGCCGGTTTTAACATTGGCGCCTTCGCCCTCAGGTGCCCGAGGGCGCTTATTGGTGTTGGGCGGGTTACCCCCGCCCCCGTCGTTTTCTTCCATGATTTAACGCTCACTTATTATTTTAATCGTTATTTAACATCAAAATAATTATTTTTTAGCAAGAATATTGCGAAAAACTTTTAAAACGACCCGCTTTATTTCGTAGTTCCCGCCAGAATCCTTAATTGTTTAGAAATGGTTTAGAATGTTACCCTTTCATAAGTTTAAAAACAAACGCTCAAAATGACATTGAAATTTGAAAGCTGCAGTTATTTTTTTTCTCTGGAAGGTTTTAGCATCGCACTCATGTGCATTTGCCAGTGTCAAGCATTAAAATAATTTATCGTACAAGCTTAGCGTACAGTGAAGCAAAGTAAGTCACGGTCAAGTCAAACTCATGCCCCGGTAAAGTGATGGCGTAGAGGGTTAGTATACTTAGCCTATGAGTGATGGAGGTTTTACTAGAGGCTTCTATGAGTTTGGGAAACAAAACTAATAAATGCACAAGGGTGCGACGCAAAAATCCCCTGAGAGGAAAGAAGAAAAAAAACTTAGAACTGTCAATGTCAAACAAAGAAATAATGTCATTATCAATTGCATAATGCCAAAAGCCCCAACACTGGGAAGAAGAAAAAAAATAATTGCATAAGTAAAATCATGCATGCATGAATTATTTAGATATTATAGTTTAATTTGTTTATTTTCAGAACCACAGCCACAATTTTCATAATAGCGAAGAAATAAACATAACTTAGATTTTAATAATCATGAACATAAACTTAACACATGCTGGAAAATTTATAGTGAAGTCACAAGTGAACGCTGGGTTTGCGGTAAAATTAATTATTTTGTTTATATTCTTGTCACTGAATTAAATGTTATCACGGATGTCATTATCTATTGTTTTTCAATAATAAATCATTAACAGCAGCTGGAAGAGGTTGCTGCTGTTCATCATATAAAATGAGACCTTGTGAATATAATTTACGAAATAAAACCACCTAACATTTTTTATATATTTCTAACCTAAAAAAATTATAGTTCCAGCAAGTTCGCTATAAATGGGCGAACGCTCTCATGATACGCGACGTGAAGCGCCGCCGTATGAGTGCCGAGAACTTCCTTGAGAGGACCAGGATCAATGCCATGAGGAAAAATGATGTACTGCCGCTGGAGATCAGAGAACTTGCAGACAAAGATATCAACAAGTTTGAAATGAACTGTATCCCACTGAGAATTAACAATAGATGTGCTGTTACTTCAAGGTTCGCTTGTGAAACATTTCTTAATTGCATTATTAGTCTGTCAACATTACTTACATGATAATCTATAGTGCTGTCGACCAAAACTAGACATGTGTAAATCATGTCCTGGAGTGGATCGAACGACTCCAGTACAATGCCCAGGAGGATGTTGCTGAACTATCTAGTTCTGCTGCTGCATGCCGTAAATGTTGCCTTTCAGTTCAATTTCATGTGAACTAAGTTTTTTTTAAATTGCAAGTCTGCATTTGATCTCTAACATGGAGTGTAATAATAAACTCAAGCGCTATTTTGCTATCGCCCTAGTGGTATCGACTTTAATATGTAGAATGTAAGTTACATATTATTTATTGTATTATCATAAAGAGAGAAAGCTCAAATAGGTTTGTTAAACATCGCATTGGTTGTAGTTTATCAGTTCAGTGCCTCGGCTGCTACCAGTTAGGACATGGAGACAGACTTCAATCAACATTGTGGACTGCACCGATATCGTTCCACTAGAGCAAATCGGTCTGGGAACTATTATGTTCTGGAACAATACACCTTTAACCCAAACACAACAACAGTAACAGTAGTTAACAGTATGATCCAAATCAAAACTCAACATCGCTTATGAGAAACAACATGATTGAAAACAAAATGTATTGTGCAATAATTCTTTTTCACACATTTTTGACCTGACAAAACCTTGAAAGTATACCCTGTACTGGGTTGACCTTATCAACTTAGCAGTCATTTATCCATGAAAATATAAAAGGTAGACAGTAATTATGCATTTTGTAATATGAATCTGGTGACTAGATTTTATATTAACTTTCAGACCCCGAGGAGTTGTACCCGAGTGGAGACTGAGTCGCATTGTCTGGAGACACCTCGCAGATCACAACAGGCTGTCGGGTGTCCAGCGAGCTATGTGGGGATACAGTTAAAATAATTGTCTTACATGTAAAGTGTAGATTTATTATGTAGTGTTTATTAAAATGTTAATTTCTTGCATTTTCTCCTTGCCTATGATTAACCTTCATTCCCTTTGACAAAACAGCGGAAGACAATTCATGTTTTAACATTTCAATGAGAAAACTTGGTTGGTTGCATGATCCAGGCGGAGTATATTATTATACCATGGTTGGTTGATAGTTAAGGTAGCATTCAGATCTTGGCGAACGCGGCCGCTTCATGCGACCCACTGCTCAGTATGAATTTATTTGGAGTGCTAAACCATGCAAGCGTCGCGAGACGCTTTATAAAAAGGTATGTGTAGAGGACTTTAGTAGCATAATTGAGTGGAGGAAGTGAAACAGTAGTGTCAATTCTGTTGAACCACTTCCTAAACTAATCTCACAGCACTGAAATTATCCGTCTTCTTTCATTTCAATAGGTGAAATAAGAATGGAATCAATTTTAGAGCTGTCAAGTGTAGTTTCAAAATTTGTACAAAAGAATGGATATTTTGTGTAGGTGTATTACTCGCAAAATACATGTCAGGTTATCAGTATTTAAAAAAAACTAGCTATTACAGTTCGAAAGAAACAGCTGTTAAAAGGTAGGATGGACAGACAGAGAGCATAGCGTAGGATCCCGTTTGCACCCTTTGCGTACGGAACCCTAATAATAATTATATGGAACCAAGAGGATGGATTTCAAACGGGGTTGATAGACTGGAAAATCAAGACATAAGATCTCAACATACAGGCTCTGCCTAGTTTGGGGCCTTATATATAAATCAGTAGGACCATAGGTATATTATTAAATCCTATCTTAGATTAACGTATTTGTGATGCCTCTGGTGTTACAAGTATCCATGGGCGACGGTGACTGCTTACCATCAGGCAGCCCGTCTGCTTGTTTGCCACCTATGGCATAAATAAATATTAAAATAACAATAATTGCAGCCATATTATTCATTCATAGGCATTCTTTTTTTGGGTGCCTAATCATTAGCCATGAGCCGTAGATAAACTCTAAATGATAGGTCTAAATAATAATCATGAAATAAGTTTTAGAACTTTAATAAAAAGTCTATTTGCCTTAAAACTAAAAAAGCTTCATGAAGCTTTTTATGGAATACCACAGCTTTACCATAAAGCTTTTTAGTCAAAGAGACCTGAAACAAGCAGAAAATTCAATATTTAGTAACAGATAATATTGCATTTAAGTATATGAGACTAGGATTTGTTCTCAGTTGATATTTTGTCATTCATAAATTTTCTGAAGCTAATACATGCATAAATCATCATTGGAATAATACTGTTTCTGTAGGTAATAAATTAAACTCAAAACTTATGTTTTGTATAACATAAACCTAAAAGAAAACCCTGGGTTTCTTGAGTAAAAAAGGCCAATCATGACACTGCCTCGTCGCTAAATCACATCATTAACAGTTCAGTCAAGGTAAATTAACCAGATCAAGAGACAGCTGAACAATTTTTGGTAAGATTTTTATTCAGAGCCGGTGTGGTATGTAATATAGCAATAAGACTTGATTAAAAAGCCTAGGAATCTACATAAATAATGAACAGTAAAATACCACACCCACTGCCCTATCACATAATCTACCTGACCTATGAAGCTGAAATTAGGCAGGTAGATTCCTTATGGGGGTGTAGAGGTCTGCTAAGACTTTTTTTTGCGAAAGAGCCAAATTAAGAGGGTCAAAAGAGAATTGACTATTTATATGAGTCTACGACCACTAAGTCGCGGGTAACAGCTAGCCCATTATAATATTAGATATCATCATGACTTACCGAAGCCCATGTCATCATCGGACTCCTCTGGTTCCTCCTCCTTCTTCTCTTCCTTGGCGGCTTCAGCGGGCGCCGCAGCCGCGGCAGCGGGGGCAGCACCGGCGGCTGGCGCCGCGCCTACACCCGAGCCGATGTTGGTGATGAGCTCACGCACGTTCACGCCTTCCAGCGCCTTGGCGAACAGACCAGGCCAGTAAGGCTCCACGTCCACATTAGCGGCCTTCAGGATGGTGGAGATCTTCTCACCCTGGACACCAAAACACAAACGTAAACACAACGCGACATTTCAATATTTTCACGAAAATACTGCCGAGTTTCTTTAAGTGGTGAAGAGTTAGGCAGGTTCACTGAATATTACCGAATTTCATGCGAACATTCACTAGATGAATAAAGATTAAAACACTGGAGGACACAAGTTAGCAGTTTCTTTGGTCAATGAATTATGTATCAAAACTTACGGTAACGGCTACATCATCATCAACGAGGATGAGAGCGGAGTAAACGCAAGCTAATTCAGCCTTTGATGCCATTTTTATTTAAATTGCGTGCAAGTTGCCGATAGGCCTTAGCTCGAAGAGAACAAGCACGTTTGACTTCTCAAATTGAAGAGAAATGAAGAGGTTAGTTAGCTGTCAAAGTTGACAATTTTCAATTCTAAAATGTTCCACGTTTGTAAATGTCAGAAATAGAATAATAGCACGAAATTAATAGCGTATGCTATTACGCTCATACATGTACAATATCCATTAGCGCTGTCTCATTTTTACACATTGGACTTGAAATGATTTTATTTGTTGATGTAACGTTGTAGCCGCGCACAACACAACGGAAAAGGGAAGTAGGGTTTTTTTGGTAAAATTTTCATGACCTTGGATTCAACGTCCTTTAGTCGTAATATTAAACAAGTATACATCAAGGACGTTTTATACCCTAACATGGTACAACAACAACAACAACAACAACATTTACATAGTTTTATAACGTCAAACAAGTCAAAGTCAGAGTCAAGCAAAGTAAGTCACGTTCAAGTCAAACTCATGCCCCAGTAAAGTGGTGGAGACTATACAAGAGGCTCCTATGGAGTTTTGGAAACAACATGAAAATACATCTTTCACCTCGTTATATCATTTGTCCACACTCGAGCACGTTTACGAGCACTTAATAAATAATAATTCACCTTTTATTACACATTAACAATCGAAAATACACAAGTTTAGGAAAATAATCTAACGAGCCGACATGTTTTTTTCCACGTTGGCGCCAAAACTCCTTACTCTTTTTTTTTTTTTTTTTTTTATATTCGCCCTTCGGGCAGGCTAAACCTTTTAAGGCCATACCGCCTGTTCATCTGTTTTGTATAGTCTTAATAGCGTCAAACAAGTCAGAGTCAAGCTAAGTAAGTCACGGTCAAGTCAAACTCATGCTCCTGTAAAGTTGTGGGGACTTTACAAGAGGCTCCTATGGAGTTTTGGAAACAACACGAAAAGACACATTTCACCTCGTTATATCACTTGCCCACACTCGAGCACGTTTACGAGCACTTAATGAATAATAATTAACCATTTAATAGACTTTAACACTCGAATATACACAATTTTAGGAAAATAATAGCACAAGCCAACATGTTTTTTCAACGTTGGCGCCAAAAACTCCCTTACTTAAAAGGGAAGTAGGTTTTTTTGTTATAATTTTCATGACCGTGTATTCAATGTCCTTTAGCCGTAATATTAAACATGTTTACATAGTATTAAAAGTGTAAGTCATAGCATAGATAAACATACTAGAAGGTCATAGTCACAGTCAGTATATAAAAAGTACTCTGTGGTCACAGTCAAAGTCAAGCAAAGTAATCACGGTCAAGTCAAACTCATGCCCCTTTATAGTGATGGTTTAATAAACGGTTTTACCGTTTTATACTTCTTATATATGCACAGAATATCTGTGTGCTTATGTGTACGTGAGTAGGGAAGTGACTGCTAGTGTAGATCTATCGATAAAAAGGTACACAAATGTGGTGTTTTAAAATGTTTTTATACAAATATACAATTATTTTACAAATTTCAAAATACAATCTCATATCTCATAGAATACAGAAAGAACTATTCTGAGAATACAATTTACTACAAATTTATTACAAAATATTTTTTTTTAGGTTGTGCATGTAACCGAATACCCGAATACGTTGCCTTGATAATGAACTGTAATTTGCCACCGACTCTCACTTGGGCATTATTTTTTGTTATACTTTAGAGTGTGTACTTTAATCATGTTCAAATCACGCTTGTTCATATTACCGTTTCTAAACTAGAGAAAAAACAATACGTTGAAAAAATACATTTGTTGTATTTTCATTTCATTTAGTTTATACTTTTTAACTTTATTATTACCTATTTCTTAATTAATCCGCCGTAATAATTACATACTATGTGAAAATTTCGAAAGGCTATCTATATTATGGTTTAAGTTACGACAACGTAGGCTTAGTAATAGTGGTAATATGGTCAAATTTTCACCTTTTAGGTACGGAACCCTAAATTTTTTGTTAGTAATAAAAACAATTTGCTTGAAAATAATTTAATTAGTGTTAAGCATGATACAACAATTCAAGAGATCACATACAATTTTAATAATTATAAACTAACAATTTAATAAAACATTATACATTTTGATTACTTACCAATACAACAACAGTACATATACCTAGGGTACAGATATTCTTATTATATAAATAATATAAACAGTAGTTACATACTATTTTACTACGACTTATTATCAATAATACTTAAATTAATGGACTAATCTTAGCAGCATTAGTCATTTTCTGTAAATCCAATATATACCAAGGTCCATATAATAGGACTTGTGTTATACCATAGACGAAACTACTAAATACCTAGTAGTAGTTTTGTCTATGGTTTTCTAGCAGTGCATTGTAATAAGCTCAAAATGTAATTCCAAAGTTAAAAATATGTATAGGTTTAGAAATGCAGTGCAAAACAACCCAGTAATCCCAGGAAAATAAGCAGGATTCAATATTTGAATGTATACTTAGAGTGGACTTTTTTTCTATTTATATAGCCTATTCAATAAAAAAATCAGCAAATATATCACATAACAATAACAAAAAAATACAGTCAAATTGAGAACCTCACTCTTCTGGAAGTTGGGTAAAAAGTTTTAATTGATATATTGATATTCTGCATAAAGATTTACAAATTATTTACAAATCCCAGGAAAACAAATGGTGCTTAACAAGCATGTCGCGCACACCTTCTTTTAACGGTTGGTTCTGGGTATCTTTTTTCACAGGTAATTCCCACTCTGGATTTAAATTGAAGCCAAACTGCGAAAGAATTCTTAACTCACATTTGATTTGTACCCAACCAGGGGAATTTATGAAAGACCAGGGGTGGTACCACTTCTGGACTACATCTACACATGAGCAAAGAACTTCCAGCCACAAATGCAATGCTTCTTCATTTAATCCCATGCATATTAAAGTTCTGAGTTTAACATCCATTTGAGCGTGGGCATTATCATGTGACAAGTTTATAGCTTGAACACATCTATATAGCAACTCTTCAGGTGTGAGAACTTTCCCATCTTCATCCAAACGATATGTTTTGCATAAAACTAAACGACTGTAAACTGAATTGAAATCTTTTTCCACTTCTCTTGACGATGCTTCTTCAATAAACAGCCATGGATGACAGGGTCCATCTAGAAAACTTGGCCTTTTTATACCATGTAATAGTACACGTTTAAAAGCCGGAGCTAAAACTCCCCTTACCAGGTGAGCTGCCTTTTCAGTTACAGAGTCATCTCCAGCCCTGCTGTATTTGACCCCTTTTTCATCCAGTAATTTTACGAATCGTGCAGGAAACCAACCTCTGAGCCCATTCAGCTCACCAATCCAACAATGTTCATCTCTGGAGCTAATTACTTCAATAACATCATTTTTTCTGAATCCCAGTTCATCACCATCTCTCCTTTCAAAGTCTAACAAAGCCTTTGCACGTCTCCTTTTACTTCTAGAGACATTGACATACCGTTCTCTATCTGCAGCATGGCTTTGCATGGTGTAATCTGCAGTGAGTTGAATCTCAGATGCTAGCTGAGGTTCAAGAGCCAAAAAATGGCGGGCCACTTGTAGAATGGCTTCTCTTAGATCAACCAGTATTTCAGTTTGTTTCACATTTTTTGAAACTGCATCTTCGTTGTTAGTATCTTCACCAAAAAGTATTGTTTGTATTACTGATTTGTTCTTCTTAATTTGGCGTCTTTGGAGTTGTTGTTTAGGTAAGTTTGATACGGCTCCTGGATTACCGACCAAACCACCTTGATCAGCCATCAGATAGGCCAGATGTCTCCTCCTGTGAGTTTCAATTAATGTAGGGCTCAATGTGTCGCCGCAAACCTCATCGATTGTTTTTATGAGTAAATCAACATCATCTATTTCACCAGGTATATCAGAAAGTGCATTAAAAATTTGTGCAGAGTTTGATATTTCAGTAAATCTATTTTCTCTGATTTTGAGCATTGCTAAAGTAACTTTAAATAAGACAAGAGAGCCATCTAAAAAGAATAGATCCCATACCCGGAGCAAAATCTTCATGTGAACAACATTGGCATACAGGGTCAAAAACCAATGCATTGTTATGAGAGAGAGCTCTATATCATGAGCATTCAAAACTTGATCGATTCCCGGAAGGTACGTTGAGATAAGGCTTCTCAAAACTTTTTGATCAGCTTGAATTCCAATCAAGGTGGATGAGTAATATGAAGCTGGCAATAGATCTTCTACTGTAGTACACATTATCCAAAATGCATCTTCTTCTTCCATCAAAAGTAGCAATGATGCTGCTATCATACCAGTTCCTTGGCAATAGCCAATATCTGGGTAAAGCCAAGCTAATGCTCGCAAAATTCTGCGTAATCTTGGAACTCCAGTGCTAGTTGGATGTGAAAAACAAACATTATTAGGCAAAATCTGGACTAGGTCCTTTTCAATTTGCTTACTGGTTACTAGCCCATCATCGCTGGAAGCTCTGACTATTTCATGGTAAGTTATTTCTGTTAAAGCTCTTTTCTTGTTAGCACCACACAAATGCATCCAAACTTGAGGACGGAGTGAGTGTGGAACACCATCTTTCACCATGTTTTGTAATCTATCTGTTTTCTGCAATTTCCCTTCGACTTCTGAAAAATTTATTTCCTTACTGTAAAATTCCCACTGAAGACGGTGCTGATCGTCTTCGACAAATGCATTTACTGATAATTTATCAGAATTTTGGTCTGCACCTTCCTCGTCTTCAACACAGAATCCAAATTCATCAAATCTGTAATCTGGTAAACCACCGTGACCTTCAGACTCTGGCTGTGCCAATTTAGCCATTATATCTTGGGGTACCATACTGGGAGTGAGAGCTGAAAATGGTCCTCCAGGCGCTGGCAGGAGTTCATCGGCAATATTGAGACCTCGTATTGCATCTAGTATGTCTTCTGGGTCATCATCTGCTAACGCAGCACTTATCTTACGTTCATGATCTTCCCGACCCACATATCCGACGTGGTCGCGTGAACTGAATAAAGATTTTGCTAAATCCATATTTTTAGACCGACAACCAACAATTTATAATCATTAAATTCAAAGATTTTTATTTTTATTTTAATGAGTATTTTAGAAAGCTCGAGTTATTGATTTATTTCGTCTTGTCTTGTCTATCTATTATGTCAGTGTCGCTGTCAGTTCAGTTTTTTTTCGTAGCTGTGTATACATTGTCCTTCAGTCGGATTAATGTTAAGATTTACATGGTATTAAATAATGTCAAACAAGTCATATTTCCAGTCATAGTCAAACAAAGTAAGTCATGTCCAAATCATGCCCTAGTAAAGTGGTGCAGACTTTAATAAAGGAAAAGATTTCATACTTTAGATATAAAATATTTGAACACAAGTTTGGGAATTAAGAAAACAATACTGCTGAGTCCGTAATTTTAAAACGCGAGTAACGCGGTGCGTTAAGTTACATAAAAATAAATATAAAAACTATCCTCTAATTTGAACCCCATTTCATAGCGAGGTGAAACATGTATTTTCGTGTTGTTTCCAAAACTCCTTAGTAGCCTCCACCACTTTGACTTGACCGTGCCGTGCCTTACTTCGTTTCACTCTGACTGTGAATATGACTAGGTTGTATTTAATATAAAAAACTTGTTTAATAGTACGACGGAAGGACTCTGTATCCATGGTCATGAAAAATGTTAACAAAAATTTTTTTTTTTTTTTTCATTTATTGTTTCTGATGCGCTTTATATTATTAAAACCACAGATTAAAACAAACATATGAACAGGCGGTATGGCCATAAAGGCTTTAGCCTGCCCGATGGGTGAATAATAAAAAAAAAAAAATACTTGCGCGACATGTGTGCGATTTATGTTTTTGTTTGAAAAATAGGAAAATAATTATGTAAAACTAAAATGTGTTCAGATTTTACTTCTGGAATAGATCAATAAATTATCGAAATCAAGTAAATGTTATAGTGTTAACGAGTCGAGTTGCACAATCGAAATATCAAACGCAGCAAGAGCGCTGCTTCAGTTTTGCGTCCGATGTTCTAGAAAGGAAAAATAGCCTATTTTCGTGGCTACAGCTATTGAAGACGAAGCACAGTGCATATAATTGGCGGATAATCGTGGTGGTGCATGTTATTCTTCCATTTTGATCTTACATTTGGTCTCCATCAATTTACAAGCAATGTTGTGACATTCCTACATTAGGTACCTACCTATTCTATCTACTTTGTTGGATAAGCTGCTGTAGTTATCAGACCATTCCAAGTTTCCTAGGTTCAGCTCCATTTCATTATCATCAAACATCACTTGATATATCTTAGCACTGAATTGTATTTGTAACAGATTCACATTAGTTGTTCTCAGACTTCTAACTTCATTAGAACTTATAACAGTACTAAGATGGTTGTAAAAAAGTGTTGCGTAGACAACTGCAAGTCATGCTCATTAAGAAAAGAAGACAAAGGTGTTACATTTCACAAGTTTCCCAAAGATATAACCTCTCGCAATGAATGGCAATTTATAACACAATATAAACACACACAGAAAGATTTGCCTGTTTATGTGTGCTCCAGGCATTTCTGTAAACGGGATTTCCAAAAAAATGAGGACTCCAAATACATACTGAAGTCAGGTATTCAGTCAAAGATTGTAGATGCTTGTTGAACTTTATTATATGAGTTTTTATTTTTACGTAATGCTGTTACTGTCATAATTATTGTTCTAATTTTCGTATTTACTAGCACTATTGCTTTTGTTTGAAAACCTGGTGTTTTTATTTCACTTTCCACTTACAGTGTACCTTGTAGTCCTCTTTTATGTTTATGAACCACATTAGCTTGGAATGTGTTAGAAATTTAACTGTATTACCTGCCTGTTAAATGCTTTAATCTTTTGGTTATACCTTCAAGAATTGAGCTCTTTAGTTACCAATATATTTTTGCATGGAGAGATGGAGTTGGGTGACTTATAATTTAATTATGTAGAGATAGGGTTATGTAGTTAGTAACATCTTGCAGTTTTATCTGAATGTGAGAAAGCCCTGTGCCTTCGTAGACCCAAACTAAAGTCGGACAGCTCAGATAATTTGCCTGACAGCTGCAATAACATTGTAAAAATTGAAAAGAAAACATCTTATTGATATTATAATGTAGTATAGTGGCTACCAGCTACAATTTTATGTGCAAAAGTGATATGAATTTTCTGTTTTCGTTCAGATTTTTACTGTGTTATGGTAACTCTCAGGCAAATTCTTTCAGAGGCGACACGACAGTGAATGGGGAAAGCTTTACTGCAGTAGACAAAATAACATAGGTGGAGGGAGAGGACGAAAAGGAGATACATTTTTTGTACTGATAAAATGGGCTTGCTCATGTCTATAATATTAGTTATTCCAAAGAAAAAGGTTATTTACACTCAAGAAAATTTATGGAACAAAGGATATTTTCAGGGTTGATTTATTGGTCCTATAGTAAAAGATGTTAATAGTGATGAGAAGTAGAATGACTGCCTTTCGGCTTAGCACCACTATTCTGTGTGACTCTGCATTAGTATATGATTTATAAAAACAGTAATGTGTCAATACAAATTTAGTTTTCATAAGTACAAACTTAATTTATTTTTAGATGCTTGTCCTTCAATATTCCCTTGGACCATTGACCAGCTAACAATGGACACCTCAGATATCGAGGAGCCCTTGAGCTCCATCTTCAATGAAAATGAAAAAGCACTGTCCTCCAGCATAAGATCAGATGCTGACAACTTAGACGCAATCAAAAAGTTCATTGAAGAACAAGAAAGAGAAATACTTGAAATGGAGCTAGAAGCAAAGAGAAATCAAGAAAAGAAATCTCAAAATCAAGGACAAAAATCTGAAAATGACAAGATTCAGAATGGAAAAGCTGTAGAAGAAATATTACATGACAACCTAACACTAGAAAATAAAACTCTAAAAACAGTACAATCAGGAAATAAAATTGAAGAAAAATCTACCGTAGAAGTGAATACAAAGTATGATATTCAAGAAAAAGAGTCTGAAGAAGATACATCACAAATTCTAATAAATGAGTTGAATACAAATGCAGATCACGGAGAAAATATAGTATCACCTAGTGTATTGAATATGATTCTGTCTGAATCTGAAGCAACTATTGCCCAGAATGATGAAGAAAGTTCTAACACCCCAAAACAAGAAACTGAAGATACAACTAGTGAGACAACTGGTCAGAAGATGAGCCCCAGTAATAAAGGTAAGTTTAACTGATACTTCCAATAGTGCTAACTGATGTGTAGATTTGGTACGCCAGACCACCCTCTGACCAGAGTGTACTAATAATGAAATATAAGCAACAACCAACACCCGTTTTTCATGTGTCCCTAAAATATAGAAGTTCCTATTCCCATCCTTTTGATTCCACTACTTCCTTATGAAATGTGATCAAAATTGATTTAGATTTTTCGTAATTTTTTTTATTTTATAAATGCCACAGGTGGCATACACCATAGACGGCTGCCTGATGGTAAGCAGTCACCGTCGCCTATGGATACTTGTAACACCAGAGGCATCACAACTACGCTGTCGACCCTTTAAGAATCTATTAACTCTCCTTTTGAAGAACCTAATGTTGTACCTTCTCGGAAACAGATTACAAATATATGGTTGTTTTACCGTAAGCCGTCATTTGTCACACAAGATAGTACCTATTAATAGCAGTCTCAAAATGGCTTTAGCCTGCAAAGTAATAGGAAAATAAAAATGAAATGAAACAAAAAAAATATGTTACAAACAAAATAATAAAAGTGTTTCCTGTTGCTATAGGAAATTCCAGCACATCATTGTCAGTCGGCTGCAGGGTGGAGGTAAAGAATTTTGAAGGTGACTGGTATGCCTCGGAAGTTGTCGAAGTTGATTACGATGAAATGGAGGTTCTAGTTCGATACGAAACTGACTTAAAGAAGTAAGTGTTATGTATGTATTGTATACACTACCTGCGTTCCGCGATTGTATCTATAATTTTCATTTAACTACGATCTGCGCCCCGCTGTTTCACCAGCGCTATATACCTCCTTGAAGCAACCTTCTTGGTAGCGACAGCAACCTCTTTTGACTTATAGATAACTGCTGAGGTGGGGCCGCTCAGGTCCAGCAAAAGTAATAATGTTGATTTACTCCTTTCTTTTGCACTTGATGCACACGGTGCTTCTAGTAGCTTCAAGTTTTGGTGCACCGAAGCTGGTGTACCACCGAGTGGTGGTGTACGGTGCATACAATTTGGGTAACTTATTAATTTCTAAACTTTGTGTGGGCCTCCCTGACCACACGTCAGTGTTCTTCAGACAACACTGTTGAAAAACCCCAGTGGAAGAATTTCATCCAATCATCTTCCTCAACATCTTTTTAATGCTATAATAATTTTTTTTCAACTTCTTTTTAATCATCTTTTTTTTTTCATCATCTTTTTAATCATCTTTTTTATTTTTTTGGGTTTCGGTCTGGCTACAAAGGCCTTTGGACCAATCATCTTCTTCAGATGTACTACTGGGTTGCTAGTATCATAGATAAACTAGAACTATTTGCGATAGTGGCCCTCATTAATTTTTACTCATTCTTTTTGCCAAGCTGTATGTATAGTTACATTCATTTTGGTTCTGAAGTAATTTCTGCCAAAAAAAAGTTAACTGTTCTTTTGTTGTCAGTTAGTGTTAGAAAGTGTTTTTTAAATAACGTTTATTTTATAGAAATATGCTTGGGTTAACTTTTGAAGCCGTTTTCCTTTGTTTATTATTTTTCTTGAAAGTACGCTTGTAAAAGACTCCCCTTAATTAAAATCTAGCCTAATGTTAGGCAGAGATAAAACAACTACTTTATATAAAATTATATTCCTTAAAGTACCCTCACAAGTTAGAGCCATGTGTCCCTGTGTCCTGTGCCTGTGCCCTTAAGTCACAGCATTTGTGAAAAAAATAACCATGTCAGTAGCTAAATGATACACTCAAAGAAAAGAAAAAGAAAATTACTTCTCTTTTCTGTGGTTACATTATATCTTGCAAAATTTGAACAATATTATTGATAACAAACAAAGAGTAGAGTAATTTTTGCTTTTTCTAATAAGTAATTAGTGCGTATGATGCTTCAAAATTTTATCAGTTAAAAGTTTACCCCAAGTTTGTCTAGGTTTCAAATAGGGAGCGCCTAAATCACCCTTGTTACACTTCACTGATCACCCCCTTAGCAACTGATACAAATTTCAATATAGGAATAAACATGGTATAAACAAATCACGTCGTTTCCATTTGAAGCAGTGCAATCAAATGCAAAAACAAATGGGGAAATTTTTTCAAATAACGATAGAATAAAACCTCTGGTAGAAATGTATAAAACCTTAGCCTAGAAAAAGAAAAAAGTAGTTTCTATTTTTAAAAATTTGAATGTCATGTCAATTTGACAGATCGTTTTTTGTAATGGCGCGCTTTTCAAGACTCACTAGATTTTGTATTTAATTGTTTAGGTATTTTGTTTGTGATGTCGTATCCTTACGAAACGCGTTTTAAATCGAAACAGCGGGGAATAAGGTAATTTTCACGATTATTTTCAAAATATTATTGCAACGTGTGCACCAACACCATATTTTACGCGATAAGTGTACAAGCAATGTTTTGATAAGTTCTACCAAATTTCGGTCGAAGTGCTATGATGGTTTTGAAGGTTTTCGATTCGCCGATTATCAGCGTAATTTTTATTTCATTCTTATAATTTTACGGGTATTACTTACTACTTATAGGTCGCGTTCTTCCGATTGAAGTTTCAACTCAATTCAGTGGTTTTTTTCCAAGCAAATTTCGGTATGTTGCGGGATGCGTCGCGCCATACAATTAATTGCAAAAATGTAATCTATAGTATTGTAGGCACTGCTAGCTCCGCCCCGCGGTTTTACCCGCGTGGACTCTATATTTTTCTAGCATACATTTAAAAGCCAGCCCTCCAACTATATCTACGAAAAAAATCTCGTCGATCCGCTGCTTGAAAGAGGAACAAACAAACAAACATACTTTCGCATTTATATTATTAGCTATTATAAAGTATGATATGCTTAGCTTATTCAAATACTAAGGAAAAAGTTATTTCAGAACTGACGAATGGGTAAATGTAAGCAGTCCCCGCCTGCGACCATACACTGGCAACACTACCAGACCCACTCCAGCCACCGACCCTGACGAAACCTCTCAAGACGAAACTCCAACAGCTTCTAAAGATAAACCTAAAGACAACGCTTTACTGAAAGAGATAAAAGATGAACATCAAGATGATGTATTTGTGAAGGTAGAAGAGAAGCCAAAGGTAGTGTTTGAGGTCGGAGAGAGATGTTTGGCGCGATGGAGGGACAACAGACGTTTCTGTGCCACTATTCATAAGGATTTGGGAGATGGTAAGTTTTAATGGACATTGTTTGTTACTTCAGCTGAATCTATGCAAATTATTTATTTAAGTCTAAAGGTTTGGCCTGCTACATCATTCCATATCATGTAACATTCTATAACTATCGGCACATGCAAAAAATATACTTTATATAAATTGTTATGAAACAACGCTCACTAGACTGTTCAGTCATCAAACAACACCAAAGCGCAGCGATAGCAAATCAATGGCGCGTGTGTCACTGATGGCACTCGACTAAATAACTTGTGCAGACCAATAACTAAGGAATGTATGTACATAATGTACATAATCGAAAAAAATATATTCGTTGCGGGGAAAGATAATAAAACCACTTGATCGTGCATGTAGTCAAAATTCCCTTTTGCAAAATTCAGCCACGTCTGAAGCTTTTGATTGGAGACTCGACGCAATGCGATGCTTGTTATAGTTAATATAATCTAATTAGACTTTTTTATTATTCATGAATTATTCTGGGCCCGATAATGAGAAATAAAATCAGCTGTTCAATACATTTCGTAGAGTGTGAATGACCTTTTTCTATGGAACAGCTGATATTTTTTTCGCGACTTCAGATTTGTATCATGGCAAAAGTTGTTCATAATGATGGGTATTATCTATGGTATTATGGACCCCTTTCGGCTTAGTACATCCTTTCCGCATAACCCAGTATATATACTAACATAGTATTTGAGGTATACCACACTTTCTGATCATCATTTATCATTTGTTTACAGGAAACTACGAAATCATATTTGACGACGGTTTTCACTGGACGTGCTCCACAGTCCGGCTGCACAAAATGAAAGGCGATTCTTTGACCATCGACACTTCGTTTCAGGCCGGAACTGCAGGATCCCCATCACCATTGGGAGCTGGCCCAGGCACCAATGCTCCCATATCCCCCGTCATACCCGTCTTCCACACACACCTCTTCGACCCTACTAGAGACTATCTATGCTCGAAAAGCGAACGCCGCGAAAAGAAACGCAAAATAAACATCAAAGAAATATTCAACATCGGCCAGAAGAAATTCAAAAAGCAAAAGACTGAGGAGACTCCTAAAGCAGAGACTGCTCCCAAAACTCCAGCGCCGAAAAAACCGAGAATACAGAAAAAGAATGTAACTACAAAAGTTCAGAGGGTAGTGCTGAAGAATGAAACTAAGACGGAAATACCTGGTAAGAATTCCCTGAGTCGGGGTTTTCATGGAATACACACAAAGAAAAGGATAACTCACATCCTGAACCAAAGCAGATGTTTAAATTTAGCATTCAAACATCTGCCCAGCCAGGAATCGATCCCGAGACCTCTTGCTTATGTGGCAGTCATGCTACCACTGAGCGAAACTGGTCTCGAGAAGCTAGTTTATAGTCGATAGTCCTAATGTTTAATTTATTACAAATAACAGGCTTAGGGAAGGATATAACTAATTACATTACACATACAATTTTTTTTTATTAAATTGGCTGATAAATCTGAGATATAAGCTATTATTTATAGTAATAGTTAGGATACTCTGTTCCTTTCTCGTAAAGCGTGTGTTTGTATAGCATTTGTAAGGCGCGCCTGAGGCGTGACGTCATAACTCAGTATAGGGCGCTCTCTGTTTAGCATGAAATTAAAATTACTTATAACTTATTTATTTTTGAACTAATTTTAATTTTGTTTTCGTTTTCTATTTATGGTCAGCTTTTTTATAAGGTAATAAAAAATATTAGTATGCCTATTATATTATAATATTAATAATAATACAATACAACTTTATTACACACCGAAAATACAAATGAAACTTAAACTAACATAAAAAAACAAATAAACGGCAGTATAATGGGCGGCCTTATCGCCTAAAGCGATTTCTTCCAGGCAACCTTTGGATGGACAGGACTAAAGAAATTGAAAAGCGGTCGGTGGTGCACGTAAAATATAAATAAATAATATATACATACATATATATACTAAATACGCAATGCTGAATACATACCATAAATATTATAAATAACATACATAATATATATACGTACCAATTAATACGAAGAAAAATAATGTGTATAGACTTGATTCTTAAAAATAGGAAGAGATTTGGCCTGCTTGATAGAAGCAGGCAGCGCATTCCACAGTAGGACAGCTTGAAGTAATGCATAATGTGCATTTCCATCAGAAAAATCTACACCATTGGTCTCATATTAATACTATGATGTTTACAGATGCAGTGGCGTCGATCATTGGCACAGTGACAAAAGAGTTAGAAATCAAACTTGAACCTATTGATTTTACACACAACAAAGAAAGCACAAGTACTGCAAGTACACAGGAACAAGTTAATAAAGAACCAGTAAATAAGGAACAAGTTGACAATAAACAAGTTAAGAAGGAACAACTGAATCATGAACAATTTGATATACCTGCTGATGAAGTAAAAGATGAATACGACTCAGTTGATAACATGGAACTGGAAGGCTGCGTTGTGAATCCAAACGATGATACACTTGACGATGAAGAGGTAGAAGAACCGAAATCTGAAGGAGATCCGGTAAGTTACTACAGTTAAATTTAGGCAGTCAAAAATTGGGTAACGTTTAGTAGATAGTTACAACAGATATAGAATTGAATAATATAAAATAGTTTAACACACAGACGCACCCCACCGTTTCTCCTAATTGCTTACAGTGCAAGCAGATTGTAATAGGCTACTGGCTAGAAAAAAAAATGCTGACTGAATAGAATCACAGACAATAAAATCCAAATGTGTTCAAAATTAAGGAAGATATGAATTTTTAATCTCTTGCTAGACAGAGCGCGCTCTATACTCACAATTTAATGACATCTTACCAGTGGCGTACATACACCATAATAAACTACATTGGCGTCTATTCTGTCATTCCACTCTCTACTAAACCAATCTAACAGGACTAAAATTATCTGCCTCTCTTTTAATTTTAATACATGAGAGAAGGATGGCAACAATTTTAGATCTGTCAAATTTAGTTTATTTTAGTTTACACATTGCAGGAAAGAGATAGAGCATCTTTTCCTAATCTGAGCAAAATATCAAATGCTTAAAACTTTATAAGCCAATTTAAATAAATGTAACTGTATTTTTCACTAATTATGTTGTTTTTATTACACAAACAACTGTCTGATAGAGCCTATTAATATCTTTGTAAGCATACAAAGATAAACTGTCTAATCTTGAATAGGACTGCACACTTGCATTAGAAAGAGTTGGGTCTGTCATTGTGGATTTAACTATCTGTAATTTATTGTCAGTACTGTAATGTCCTTTCTTACAAAATATCTACATTTCTTTTAATTAAACTATCCCTCATTAATTATGTTAAGTAGTTATAGGTTATTGTTATCATAGTCGTAATTATCTTGTAGTTGTTTTATATACATAAACTTGTAAAATAGGTGCTTGAAGAAGAGATTACATTGGAAAACTTCGAAAAGCAAGACACCAATAAACACGAAGAGGTAATAGACAAAATGCGGGAAGCTATTATTAAATTAGAAGGTGGTATAAACGAGATTGAAAAATTGAAGAGTCCAAAAGTAGAAAGAATGGATACTCCGATAAAGGGCTTAGAAACGCCTAAAAGCCTCAACAGTCCGAACTTAAAGGAGGTGAAACTGGAAAATTTAAATGATGCATTGGCCGAAGTCACGGCTAGCATTGCGATTAGCGAATCGACTGAAGATGTCTGTGATCCAGAAACTGCTAAAGTGGAAATGGTCAAGCAGCCAAAATCAAAGAGAGATCCTACAAAGGCGAAGAAAGGTAGAAAGCTGAGATTGCTGCAGGAGAAAAAAGTCAAAAGACAAGTAGAGAAAGTAAAGAGCGAGTTGGAAGAGATGAAGAAACAGTTTGAAGCCATGCGTCAGCACATGATGTCACAGGAGTATGTCCAGGTATGAACATCATTAGAAGTTAATTTTCAAATATATTAACACCTTACAACTTAATTCACACACACATCATCAGCCAGTAAACGACAACTGCTGAACAATGGCCTCCCTCATTTTTTTTTGTTAAAATTTTCATGACCGTGGATTCAATGTCCTTTAGTCGTAATATTAAACAGTTTACTTAGTCTTAACAGCTTCAAACAAGTCATAGTCACAGTCGGAGTCAAGCTAAGTAAGTCACGGTCAAGTCAAACTCATGCCCCTGTAAAGTGGTGAAGACTTTACAAGAGGCTTGTATGGAGTTTTGGAAACAACACGAAAAGACATGTTTCACCTCATTGTACCACTTTAATATAATGAATAATAATTCACCATTTAGTACACATTAACACTCGAAAATACACAAGTTTAGGAAAATAATCCAACGAACCGACATGTTTTTTTCCACGTTGGCGCCAAAAAAAAAACTAGCCTCATAGAGAGGGGTGTTGCCATAATCTCTACGCTTGGCAGGTGGCTTGTGTTCACCGTGTACTAATAGGACGCTGCTGCAGATCCGCCTATGGTTGTGGTCGCCGTTTTTGGACATACCCAGGTCAACAAACTATTTGTTGTCAAAATAAATAAGATATGTATTTTAATTTCATGCTAGACATAGAGCGCACTATAGCACATTATGACGTGAAGCCGTGTGCGTGCCATACAAATCCTATACTAACACACGCTATGAGGGAGAGGGACAGCATCTGCTCTCTATCCTCACCAAAAACTTTAAACGCTTGTTTTTCAGAAAATTATCAACCAATTTAAATTATTTTTTCAGTATGGTATAAAGTTTTCAATTACATCCTTGCTGGCTAAGCCTGTTATTTGTAATAAATGACACATAGGACATAAACCTATTATATTTAATACCATCAATATTCCAGAGTCAAGAGAATGCGCCGTTACCCGAAAGTTTCCTGATCCCTGGGGAGTGGTGCTGTCGTTGGGTGAACGGGCAGCCCGTGGGGAGAGTGAGCGAGATAGAAGGCGCGCCGCTAGTGGGACAAGACAACAAGCCGGGACTGCCCAGGAGGAGCGTGCAGGTACGTCACACTGATATAATAAACTAGATAACACCGCGGTAACACCTGCCAATACTATAACGGCCTTACTTATAAACGTTGCTTAAGTTAAGCAATGCTTAAAATTGCTCTGTCTCGTTTTCACCTGTGACAATTTCCGTCAACGAGAAGTTAACAGGGCAATTTTAAGCATTGCTTAACTTAAGTAACGTTTATAAGTGAGGCTGTCGGTATTTTTCTGGGATAAGAAATAGTCTTTGTGCTAATAGGGTATTTGACTGTATTAAAAATATAATTCATTCTGGTGTAATCCAAGAAGATAATTATTTTCAAAAATTATTTAATTACTAAAAAATAAATAATATCAAGATAGATAATAATAGCAGATCTCTTCACCCCATAAAGAACCTTACCTGCTAACTTTCAGCTTCGTACGTCGTACATAGATTGTTCCGAAAATTCTTAGCCACAAATAAATACATTCTCTTTTCTCTTGAAACTATTTTGAATTGACGGCTAATTTCAATAGGCTACTAAAAGAAAATATTTTCAATCAGCTTTTTACAATGTTCATCATAATCATCATCATCATTTCAGCTATAGGACGTCCACTGCTGGACATGGGCCTCCCCCATCGACCTCCAAAAGGGCCGGTTGGAAGCCATCTGCATCCAGCGTTTCCCTGCGGTCTCTTTTAGGTCGTCTATCCATCTTGTGGGTGGACGCGCTGCGCTTACCGGTCCGTGCATGGTCTCCATTCGAGAACCTTTCGGCCGATGGGGATCCGCCATCTGTTCTGCGTGCTATGTGCCCTGCCCATTGCCACTTCAACTTGCTAATCCGGTGGGCTATATCTGGAACTTTCGTTCATCTACGGATTTCCTCATTTCTGATTCGATCTTGTAGCGAAACCCCGAGCATAGCCCTGTCCATAGCTCGATTTACAATGTTACCAGAGCAAGGAGCAAGTATAATGTGTGATGGTGTGTGTCCCAGGTGGAAGACAAGCGGCTGCCTCCAGGTTGGACAAAGCACATGGTTCGCCGGAGTGTCGGCCACTCTGCCGGGAAGTGGGACGTGGTGCTTGTAAGGTGAGATATAATTTAAAAAAAAAAAGCGGCCAAGTGCGAGGCGGGCTCGCGCACTGAGGGTTCCGTACCGCCACAAAATACAAGGTCGTCCAAATAACCGAATTACCAGTTATTATAACGCCTTCCAAAAATGTCGAAGCAATTGCTACGCAGCCACAGTTAATTATTTTGCTGCAGGCGCTCGAGTATAACACAATTATAACTTGGTAATGCACAGAAATTTGTCACCGACTCGCACTTGGCGATTATTTATTATATGTTGTTATACTTTAGAGTGTGTACTATAATCATGCCAAGTTTGACGCTTGTACGTATTATCTTTTTTACATTAGAGCCAATACAAAAATACGTTTGTTGTGTTTACCCTTACCCTTTCGTTTTTACTTTTAGACTTTTTATTATTTGTTAGTTAATCCGCCGTAACGTTCCATATTTTGTGAAAATTTCAATATAATATAATAATATAATATTTATTTCTCAAAAAACTTAGCCTATTATTACTTAGGTACATGATTCCATAACAAATATTGTAGGTACACTTCTTACACTTTTTGTATTGGTTTGTCATTTTGGTAGGTAGGTAGCTTATGATTGTGTTGTACATTATCCTTATGTACGACTTGCAAGTATATTTTTATTTTATTTTTTTAATTGTAGTTTAAACACTTCATAAACTTTCAACACAATCGTGAATCATAACGTAGGTAATATCTACCAATAACACAGTAATATTAAGTTTTAGTTGTTAATAGCATACTTTACGTGTAAATTTAATGCGATTGAATGAGTTACTTGGAATTTTTTACTAATAAACAGCTTCGTAATAGGCTTGTGACAGATAAAGATTTACGCTACCCTCCGAACTAGTTTAAACTGTATCTCGGACGGCAGAGGTCCTCCCGCTCGCTACATCGCCGATGTACATTGAGTACGACAGAGACAGAAAATAGAAAAATAGAATGTAGCCAAATAGAATTGTAGTATGCGCAAAATTTTTAGACAATTGTTTCGTAACCTTTTTTGGTCATATATATGGTCATACGGAATTTAATAATTAAGTTTAATATAATGAAATAAAGTAAAAGAACCGGATTAAAAGAAATAAAAAATATGAATAAAAACACGATACGAATGTTATCATATTGCGACCGGTTTTCTCACTGTATGGTTCTATACATCTTATTCAATAAAAGTATATAATTCTAATTATCATGCATGTGTTAATTATAATCTAAGTAGGTCAACTACATCTATTAGGGTTCGCAAGTTACAGCCGCTAAAAGGTAGGACGGACAGACAGACAACGTAGGCTTAGTAATAGGGTCCCGTTTATACCCTTTGGGTACGGAACACTAAAAAATTTAAAAATATGTTACAGTCCGGACGAGCATGGCAACAAGCGGTTCCATATGAGGACGGACATGCGTCACTTCCTGGAGACAATGAAGGATAACTCGCTCAAGGAGTACGAGCATGCGCTCATGGACTTCGGAGTCCACTTGAAGATCTCACGACGGATGGGCTGGATCGTCAACACGCCAGGTATATTTACCTGCTAATATTTTGAGCAAAACGTGGCGTAGCGTCTCTGCGCGGTCGTAACCCGCTAGCACCCTGTACGGTCTGCCAAATCTAAAAATCCGGGATGTTGGATGTAGGCAACAAAGCAGGTCTCATTTATCTCATACATTGGAAAAATGGCGAAGGTCAGTATGCATTGTGTGCCTCTTTTAAAAGAAAAAAAAAGTCAAGTATGAGAGGTATTTTTAACCCCTGACGCAAAAAGAGGTGTTATAAGTTTAACATGTGTATCTGTTTCTCTGTGGCATCGTAGTTCCCAAACTTAATTTTCGTTTGAAGATTATCAGTTGTTTTATCCTCCTTATAAACGAATTGATAAATTTCAAACGGCAAAAAAAAAAAAACTGTTGATACTTGTTGTCAAAGTTTCGACCAAAATAAAATTAATGGATGGGTCATAACCATTGAACTTGCTCAGTAAAAACAATAGTCCCATGCTCAATAGTCGCATAGACCCGGGGCCGATAGTAGTTAATGGCGTTCACCTCGAAGTTGTTCAAGAGTACGCATACCAAGGACAAACTCTGCAGTTAGGTAAGAACAACTTCGAGAAAGAAGCCAATAGAAGAATTCGGCTGGGATGGGCAGCATTCGGTAAGCTTCGTCAAGTCTTCACGTCGTCCATACCACAGTGTCTCAAGAGAAAGGTCTTTAACCAGTGTGTCCTACCCGTTATGACCTACGTGCCGAGACGTGGACACTCACGGTTAAGGTGGTCCACAAGTTTAAAGTCGCTCCGCGAGCTATGGAGAGAGCTATGCTTGGAGTTTCTATACGGGACAAAATTCGGAACGAAGTGATTCGACATAGAACCAAAGTTACCGACATAGCTCAAAGGATTAGCAAGCTGAAGTGGCAGTGGGCCGGCCACATTTCCCGAAGAACCGATAACCGATGGGGTAGACGAGTTCTGGAGTGGAGACCACGTTTAGGCAAACGTAGTGTAGGACACCCTGTTGCCAGGTGGAGTGATGACCTGCGTAAAACGGCGGGTAAAAACTGGATGCAAGGTACTGCCGACCGAGCTCAGTGGCGTGCATTGGGAGAGGCCTATGTCCAGCAGTGGACAGTTAGAGGCTGATGATGATGATGATGAGTAAAAACAAGTAAAACCGTCGGACAAATACTTCAACACTTAATTATAACCATGTACTGTACATTTGTTACAAAAAATAGATAGCAGTTAGGGAAATCACTCGAAGGCATAATTTTGTCAGATGTTACGTTATCATGTAACAATAGTCTTGTGTTGCACTTCCTACGGCTAGACCGACTGACACGAAGTGAGCGCCGGAGCTCATTTTGTAATCTTCAAAACTGCGCTTCTTCTGGGCCCCTGCGTCCATTAATTTTATTTTTGTCAAAGGTCAAAGTCATGATTATATGAATATATGTATATATATTATATATATTTTACTGTAGATAGGCTTGCGCTTGGCCGCCACCTCGCCTGATGTTAAGTGAGATGGCATTTTGTGAATGGCATGAATTTTATTTACGTCAGCCATCTCATCAACTGTGACCTCACGACACAGGTTATCCTAGTGTGGGGGACAGTGTTCCACTAAGGTACATAATTGTTTATTTTCACCTCTCTTACAACATTTGTATACATAAAACTACCTACTTAAGGCGCCGTGACTAGCTGACTTTTATGTTTTTGAGGGGGTGAAGCAGAGGCAGTGGCGGCCGACTACAGCGGGGCGCACCGCGTGAATCTCGCAGAAACGTGACGACCTTCACCTATACAGAGCTAAAGACATGTAATTTCGTCGGTCCACAGCAAAGCTCTGTTGGCCTAGTGGTCTGGCACCGCGCTGGTAAACCACGAATGCCCGGTTCAAATCTAGTACGATGTAGATATTTTTGGACTCAATTTTTTATCATAACATTACGCATTATGCAAAGGGACCCTTTGCATAATGCGTAGTTATAAAAGTCGTACACGCGCACGGCCCAGACGCACACAGCGACGGGACGACGGAGAACAAACAAACCATAATTCAATCAAACCATATAGTTAGGTTTTAATTTTTTTTTTTTTTTTTGTTTTTTTTTAAATGGAGTAAAGTTAAAACTGTATATTAAACTGATATTAAATAAATCAATTTAGTAAACCAAAAAAAAAAAAAAAAAACAAACCATATTGCTAGTTTTAATTATTAAAATTTACTTTCGTCTTACGTTTCAATATTTTATGTTTCTTTTTTGCACCAAATATTTTACCTATTATATTATAGTTTATAGACTTACTCCTGGTATGATTCTACTAACTTGATGGTAGAGTTCGGAGACTGCTAAAACTGCTAAATAGGGAAAGCGAGATAAGTCAAGGTTGGGCTCGTTTTTTTAGTCTTAGTGAGAAGTGTTAGTCAAGGAATAATTTGACTGAGCTGATGGTGGAATTTGGAAGACTGCTACTGGAACTGCTAGACGGAAAGACCTAGAAGTGTCGAGTTTGGGCTCGTTTCATTAGTCGTGATGAGATCTTCTTCCAGGAATATTTTGACTGACCTGATCGAGGACTTCGGAGACTGCTACTGGAACTGCTAGACGGAAAGAGCTAGAAGTGTCGAGTTTGGGCTCGTTTAATTAGTCGTGATGAGATCTTCTTCCAGAAATATTTTGACTGACCTGATCGAGGATTTCGGAGCCAGCTAGTGGAACTGCTAGACGGATAGAGCTAGAAGTGTCGAGTTTGGGCTCGTTTCATTAGTCGTGATGAGATCTTCTTCCAGGAATATTTTGACTGACCTGATCGAGGATTTGGAAGACTGCTACTGGAACTGCTAGACGGAAAGACCTAGAAGTGTCGAGTTTGGGCTCGTTTCATTAGTCGTGATGAGATCTTCTTCCAGGAATATTTTGACTGACCTGATCGAGGACTTCAGAGACTGCTACTGGAACTGCTAGACGGAAAGAGCTAGAAGTGTCGAGTTTGGGCTCGTTTCATTAGTTGTGATGAGATCTTCTTCTAGGAATATTTTGACTGACCTGATCGAGGACTTCGGAGACTGCTACTGGAACTGCTAGACGGAAAGACCTAGAAGTGTCGAGTTTGGGCTCGTTTCATTAGTCGTGATGAGATCTTCTTCCAGGAATATTTTGACTGACCTGATCGAGGATTTGGAAGACTGCTACTGGAACTGCTAGACGGAAAGACCTAGAAGTGTCGAGTTTGGGCTCGTTTCATTAGTCGTGATGAGATCTTCTTCCAGCAATATTTTGACTGACCTGATCGAGGATTTCGGAGACTGCTACTGGAACTGCTAGACGGAAAGAGCTAGAAGTGTCGAGTTTGGGCTCGTTTCATTAGTTGTGATGAGATCTTCTTCTAGGAATATTTTGACTGACCTGATCGAGGACTTCGGAGACTGCTACTGGAACTGCTAGACGGAAAGACCTAGAAGTGTCGAGTTTGGGCTCGTTTCATTAGTCGTGATGAGATCTTCTTCCAGGAATATTTTGACTGACCTGATCGAGGATTTGGAAGACTGCTACTGGAACTGCTAGACGGAAAGACCTAGAAGTGTCGAGTTTAGGCTCGTTTCATTAGTCGTGATGAGATCTTCTTCCAGCAATATTTTGACTGACCTGATCGAGGATTTCGGAGACTGCTACTAGAACTACTAGACGGATAGAGCTAGAAGTGTCAAGTTTGGGCTCCTCGATCAGGTCAGTCAAAATATTCCTAGAAGATCTCATCACGACTAATGAAACGAGCCCAAACTCGACACTTCTAGCTCTATCCGTCTAGCAGTTCCAGTAGCAGTCTCCGAAGTCCTCGATCAGGTCAGTCAAAATATTCCTGGAAGAATATCTCATCACGACTAATGAAACGAGCCCAAACTCGACACTTCTAGGTCTTTCCGTCTAGCAGTTCCAGTAGCAGTCTTCCAAATCCTCGATCAGGTCAGTCAAAATATTCCTGGAAGAAGATCTCATCACGACTAATGAAACGAGCCCAAACTCGACCATTCTATCTCTTTCCGTCTAGCAGTTCCAGTAGCAGTCTCCGAAGTCCTCGATCAGGTCAGTTAAAATATTTCTGGAAGAAGATCTCATCACGACTAATGAAACAAGCCCAAACTCGACACTTCTAGCTCTATCCGTCTAGCAGTTCCACTAGCTGGCTCCGAAATCCTCGATCAGGACAGTCAAAATATTTCTGGAAGAAGATCTCATCACGACTAATTAAACGAGCCCAAACTCGACACTTCTAGCTCTTTCCGTCTAGCAGTTCCAGTAGCAGTCTCCGAAGTCCTCGATCAGGTCAGTCAAAATATTCCTGGAAGAAGATCTCATCACGACTAATGAAACGAGCCCAAACTCGACACTTCTAGGTCTTTCCGTCTAGCAGTTCCAGTAGCAGTCTTCCAAATCCTCGATCAGGTCAGTCAAAATATTCCTGGAAGAAGATCTCATCACGACTAATGAAACGAGCCCAAACTCGACCATTCTATCTCTTTCCGTCTAGCAGTTCCAGTAGCAGTCTCCGAAGTACTCGATCAGGTCAGTTAAAATATTTCTGGAAGAAGATCTCATCACGACTAATGAAACAAGCCCAAACTCGACACTTCTAGCTCTATCCGTCTAGCAGTTCCACTAGCTGGCTCCGAAATCCTCGATCAGGTCAGTCAAAATATTTCTGGAAGAAGATCTCATCACGACTAATTAAACGAGCCCAAACTCGACACTTCTAGCTCTTTCCGTCTAGCAGTTCCAGTAGCAGTCTCCGAAGTCCTCGATCAGGTCAGTCAAAATATTCCTAGAAGAAGATCTTATCACGACTAATGAAACGAGCCCAAACTCGACACTTCTAGCTCTTTCCGTCTAGCAGTTCCAGTAGCAGTCTCCGAAGTCCTCGATCAGGTCAGTCAAAATATTTCTAGAAGAAGATCTCATCACGACTAATGAAACGAGCCCAAACTCGACACTTCTAGCTCTTTCCGTCTAGCAGTTCCAGTAGCAGTCTCCGAAGTCCTCGATCAGGTCAGTTAAAATATTTCTGGAAGAAGATCTCATCACGACTAATGAAACAAGCCCAAACTCGACACTTCTAGCTCTATCCGTCTAGCAGTTCCACTAGCTGGCTCCGAAATCCTCGATCAGGACAGTCAAAATATTTCTGGAAGAAGATCTCATCACGACTAATTAAACGAGCCCAAACTCGACACTTCTAGCTCTTTCCGTCTAGCAGTTCCAGTAGCAGTCTCCGAAGTCCTCGATCAGGTCAGTCAAAATATTCCTGGAAGAAGATCTCATCACGACTAATGAAACGAGCCCAAACTCGACACTTCTAGGTCTTTCCGTCTAGCAGTTCCAGTAGCAGTCTTCCAAATCCTCGATCAGGTCAGTCAAAATATTCCTGGAAGAAGATCTCATCACGACTAATGAAACGAGCCCAAACTCGACCATTCTATCTCTTTCCGTCTAGCAGTTCCAGTAGCAGTCTCCGAAGTACTCGATCAGGTCAGTTAAAATATTTCTGGAAGAAGATCTCATCACGACTAATGAAACAAGCCCAAACTCGACACTTCTAGCTCTATCCGTCTAGCAGTTCCACTAGCTGGCTCCGAAATCCTCGATCAGGTCAGTCAAAATATTTCTGGAAGAAGATCTCATCACGACTAATTAAACGAGCCCAAACTCGACACTTCTAGCTCTTTCCGTCTAGCAGTTCCAGTAGCAGTCTCCGAAGTCCTCGATCAGGTCAGTCAAAATATTCCTAGAAGAAGATCTTATCACGACTAATGAAACGAGCCCAAACTCGACACTTCTAGCTCTTTCCGTCTAGCAGTTCCAGTAGCAGTCTCCGAAGTCCTCGATCAGGTCAGTCAAAATATTCCTAGAAGAAGATCTCATCACGACTAATGAAACGAGCCCAAACTCGACACTTCTAGCTCTTTCCGTCTAGCAGTTCCAGTAGCAGTCTCCGAAGTCCTCGATCAGGTCAGTTAAAATATTTCTGGAAGAAGATCTCATCACGACTAATGAAACAAGCCCAAACTCGACACTTCTAGCTCTATCCGTCTAGCAGTTCCACTAGCTGGCTCCGAAATCCTCGATCAGGTCAGTCAAAATATTTCTGGAAGAAGATCTCATCACGACTAATTAAACGAGCCCAAACTCGACACTTCTAGCTCTTTCCGTCTAGCAGTTCCAGTAGCAGTCTCCGAAGTCCTCGATCAGGTCAGTCAAAATATTCCTAGAAGAAGATCTTATCACGACTAATGAAACGAGCCCAAACTCGACACTTCTAGGTCTTTCCGTCTAGCAGTTCCAGTAGCAGTCTCCGAAGTCCTCGATCAGGTCAGTCAAAATATTCCTAGAAGAAGATCTCATCACGACTAATGAAACGAGCCCAAACTCGACACTTCTAGCTCTTTCCGTCTAGCAGTTCCAGTAGCAGTCTCCGAAGTCCTCGATCAGGTCAGTTAAAATATTTCTGGAAGAAGATCTCATCACGACTAATGAAACAAGCCCAAACTCGACACTTCTAGCTCTATCCGTCTAGCAGTTCCACTAGCTGGCTCCGAAATCCTCGATCAGGTCAGTCAAAATATTTCTGGAAGAAGATCTCATCACGACTAATTAAACGAGCCCAAACTCGACACTTCTAGCTCTTTCCGTCTAGCAGTTCCAGTAGCAGTCTCCGAAGTCCTCGATCAGGTCAGTCAAAATATTCCTAGAAGAAGATCTTATCACGACTAATGAAACGAGCCCAAACTCGACACTTCTAGCTCTTTCCGTCTAGCAGTTCCAGTAGCAGTTTCCGAAGTCCTCGATCAGGACAGTCAAAATATTTCTGGAAGAAGATCTCATCACGACTAATGAAACGAGCCCAAACTCGACACTTCTAGCTCTTTCCGTCTAGCAGTTCCAGTAGCAGTCTCCGAAGTCCTCGATCAGGTCAGTCAAAATATTTCTGGAAGAAGATCTCATCACGACTAATGAAACGAGCCCAAACTCGACACTTCTAGCTCTTTCCGTCTAGCAGTTCCAGTAGCAGTCTCCGAAGTCCTCGATCAGGTCAGTCAAAATATTCCTAGAAGAAGACCTCATCACGACTAATGAAACGAGCCCAAACTCGACACTTCTAGCTCTTTCCGTCTAGCAGTTCCAGTAGCAGTCTCCGAAGTCCTCGATCAGGTCAGTCAAAATATTTCTGGAAGAAGATCTCATCACGACTAATAAAACGAGCCCAAACTCGACACTTCTAGCTCTTTCCGTCTAGCAGTTCCAGTAGCAGTCTCCGAAGTCCTCGATCAGGTCAGTTAATCCGTTTCTGGAGAAAGTAACACCACGACTTACCAAACTAGCTCAAATTAAAATAAAATAAAAATTGGTGCTGATGATGACGATGATGATGAAAAGCAGCATTTTTTCCTCTCGTTATAACATCAGCTATCTGAGAGTGAAAATCCCATCAAAATCAGTTTAGCCATTTTGAAGTTTATACGTAATATCATCATCATCATCATCAGCCTTCATAGGGAACATACATACATCGCTTTTTATATGTATATAGAAGAAAGATATACTCAAAGAAGACTGTAACACCCTTTTAGGGTTCCGTAGAATTACAAGGAACCCATATAAGTTCGTTCTGCCCATCAGTCTGTCTGTCTGTCCATCCCAAGTTGTTTAGGACTTCCTAACCACTATAGTAGACTTGCACCCCGCGCTTTCACCTACGTAGTAATGAAAAAATTGTGATGATGATGATGAAAAGTTGCTAAATTTTTTCTCGATTTTTTTTCAACTTCAGCTATCTTACGGTGAAAATCCCATCAAAATCGGTCCTGCAGTTTTCGAGTCTATAAAGAACATTACGGACACACACACGCACACGACGAATTATTTCAAAAACATTAGAAAAATAACAAAAATAAACGGAAAAAGTGAGAATTGAACCCGGACCCTACTCAGTCCAGGAACTAATCCATTGCGTCAACCACTCGTCTAATTGAACTATGACGCAACCGGTGAAATTATCCTTCTAATTTATAAAATAATATAAATATACAAACAAATCGACACAACATGTAATTTGCATTCGACTGCTTGTTTAGTACTTAGTACTTACTTGAAGCCTGACCAAAGAAAGAAAGGGTGCGTGCCATTTGAAATTAGCTAGATATTGCGTACTTCTCAAGGTATCAACTGGAGGGTGTCTATTTAAACTGGACGGAAAGCTATTTTGTATGAAAACGTCGCTGACTGTCCACTTTGTGTGACCTCTGCAAATGCTCGAGACTGCTTTGTTCTTATATTGCCCTGGTACACCGACCACCGATACTTGGAAGTAAATTATTACTATGCCTCTCCACTTATGTCACTCCTCCGTTAGACGGAACCCTCAGAGCGCGAGACCAAAAAAAAAAACTAACTGAAGTTAAAATATTGAAAAACAATCTTAAGTTTGTAGTTGACAATAAGGTTACTCCATACATTCCAACTACAAAATGTAAGTTTGTAATAGCAAAATAATTATTTTTAAATGATATAACTTCAAATTTATAACTTTCGGATTTATTCCTATATATGTGCTATGAGACCTTGCCTCTTGCCAAATTTAATGATTCTAGGTCAACGGGAAGTACCCTATAGGTTTAGATTCCCCTGTGAAATCGCAAAATATACGACATAAACGTTCATATCTTTTGATTGCTTTGACTTACAACTTTTATTTTTTACAGCCGAAAGAAACCGTAGGCCCAAGTATTTAGTATAAATTTCAACTTGATACCTTTACGCGTTCTTGAGAAAAAGGGTATTGACAGACGGACAGACAGACGGACAACGAAGTGATCTTATAAGGGTTCCGTTTTATCCTTTTGAGGTACGGGACCCTAAAAAAGTAGACTAACTGTGCTCTGCGGGTTCACCTGCGAAGTAATGAAAAAATGGTGATGATGATGATGATAAAAAGATGCCAATTTTTTTTCTCCTCATAGAATCAGCTATCTGACAGTGAAAATCCCGTCAATAATGGCCCTACCATTTTCGAGTAAAGAACATTACACACATGCATACAAACACAAACATACACACACTCACGCACGCACGCACGAACATGACGAATTATTTTAAAAACATAAGAAAAATTACAAAAATTAAAATTATTGGTGACTATGAAGATTTGAACCCGGAGCTTACTCACAGAGTCGCAGAGAACTTATCCATTGCGTCAAACCATTCGGCCAACTGGACTATGACGATTGTGGTGAAATTATCCTTCGTAAACTAATATATACAAACAAATCGTTACAAAATGTAATTTTCATTCGCCTGCCTTTTTAGTACTTATAATGCAAGAAAACATTGCAGATAAGGTAGGTACTTACTTTACAACTTACGTCAAGGTGTTTTTGTGTCATAAAGTTGAGATTATATTTTGGAGCGGTTAGCGGAACAAAGCGACACACGTCCGTCTAGCAGCGCGCCTCAGCGGTCTCTGTCACATCGCGTAAAAATAAAAGAGAAGTGAAAAAGCGCCGCGGCGGCACGACGTTTCGTTCGACACGTTCGAGCCAATTTATGATTAAATTAATTAATAGATAGAAAAATTGAATTTTAATCTATAAATAAAATTAATGATGTTATTTGTTACAATATTTAACATCATTCTTGTAAATTTTGTAAAGATTTGTTCATTAATACTCGAGATAACATTGTATGCGTTTAGGTAAATTTCAAGGTTAGAGGTTATTTCATGATTTTTTTCTATCGAGAAAATTTAACGGGAACGTGTTTTGGAACTAATGGTACACTCAGAAATATGATCAAGATTACCACATATTTTTTTTACTGCTTTAAAATGAATATATTGTCTTAATATTTTTTTCTGTGAAGCCTTTTTTGTCTGAAAGACCGCCTTAAGATCTTTATGTACCTACTAGCTGACCTGACAGACGTTGTCCTGTCTTAGAACTGTCACACACGCAAAGTCAAAATTGTAAATCTTATTTTACTACACCTTGGGTTACATTATTGGAGTTTTAGTAAGGATCCAAATAAAAAAAATATATAGCCTATGTTACCCGGGGATAGAGTAGCTTCCCAACAGTGAAAGAATTTTCCAAATCGGTTCAGTAGTTTCGGAGCCTATTCAATGCAAACAAACAAACAAACAATCAAACAAAAAAACAAACAATCAAAGCTTTCCTCTTTATAATATTAGTATAGATAGGTCTATAGGTACATAAAGATATCAATAAACGTTTTTTTATTTTAATCTTGTTTATTTTACATTCTCTTATTTGTCGTTAGATGGTATTGCCGAAGGCCCAGAGACCATCCTCCCTGCCGACACCATGTGTAACTTATCTCCGCTGGTCAAGAGGAAGAACACAAACGTCAGCAAACGCAGGATCATGAAGGACAAGCGCGACCTCAAAATTAGTAAGGACAAGAAACGCAAGCCTATCAAGTTGAAACTACAGAAGGGACTGCATACAGTGAGTTTAAAAATAAAAATGAAAATATAATTATTATTGTATAAACACTAAAATATTAACAGATAAATTATATTAAGGTACATTGAACATGTTTATACAGAGATTTTGCGCCCTTGATAGAATTATCCAACGACCCTAACACTAGGCACAGCCTGTATCGTGAGGACCTGGGGCCGTACGGACAACTGCTATTACAGGCACCTAATCCGCTCAATTGGAAAATCACGCGACCGCAAACCGTATCTGGGTGCGATAAGGTTTGCGGTCGCGTGATTTTCCAACTGAGCGGATTAGGTGCCTGTAATAGCAGTTGTCCGTAAGGTCCCTGGATATGATCACAAGTACCTTCAAGTTAGATCTCAGCTGACTTTATTTTACAATTACTAAAATATATTAAATACCTACTTAATAATAATTTGCCGTTATTACAAAAACTTGAAATATATAGAATACTAGCTGCGCCCCGCGGTTTCACCCGCGTAGTGATGAAAAATGGTGATGTTGATGATGAAAGTAGCCTATGTCACTCTCTTGCTCTTGAACTATACCCATGCAAAAAATCAGGTCGATCCGTTGTTCCGTTGCAGCGTGAAATAGGAACAAACAAACCAACAAACAAACACACTTTCGCATTTATGATATTAGTATGATGGATAGATAATTTTAACAACAGTAAGGTTTGAGTAAATGGAGTTAACTTTGAACATATTTTATATTAGCTGAATCTCGCGGTGTAACCCGCGATTATCAAGTTTTCAGCATTTCCTGGAGGGGGAATACTCTATGTCCGGCCTTACGAAGTACACTATCATCCTGCTAAATTTCGTTTAGATCGACCTAGCCCGTTAGTCGTGAAAAGCGAACAAATGAAGAGACTTTTATAATATTAGTAAGGATTAGCACCGCCCGCGGCTTTACCTGCTATTTTCATAAGAGCAGTTTTCTAACAAGTGTTATTTCGCAGCATTAAAAAATGGCACCGAATTTTTTATTTTTTTTATTTTACACGTAGATTTAGAACACATATTGGCTTTAATGCATAATTCCATATAAGCGTAAGCTCTGAATGCGAACGAATTTATACGCATGTACCGCTACTTCAAAAAGTTCGTTTTATTATAATCATCTCATTCTGTACGTGAGCCTTACGTGAACACTTTAATTCCACTTTTATTGTGCGAACTGCTAGACTGGGGAATGCGCTGCCTGAATGGGTGTTCCCCGATAGTTACAATCTGGGTGTCTTCAAATCACGAGTGACTCGGTTTCTTCTAGGCAAGCGTGCTCCACCGTAGACCGCATCATCGCTTAACATCAGGCGAGATGGCGGGCAAACGCAAGCCTATTATTAAATAAAAAAAATCCGTTTGTTAAGATGCCCTTAATTTAATTACAATATAGCCTAATGCTAAGCTAATAAGTAGTATCATTCTAACCTAAAGTACATCGTAAGTTACTAAAAAAAACTCATGATTATACATTCTATATGGGAAAACAGAGAGGAACATAATTATGTTTTTCAATTTGGTGTATAATATTTGTGACTAGTTGCCTATGGCATTTTAATCATATTTCTTTAACCCCATTGCTATAAAAATTTCAAGCTAATTTCTGAATTTTCAGGTCTTCAGTAAGACAATAAATATCACACAATATTTTTATTTTGCAGTACAACTCTCAACTTGTGAGCGGTGAATCGAGTAGTGAAGCTAAAATGGAATCTACAGATATGTTTGAACAACCTTTGATGCCACTTGAGGATGGATATGGTACGTTAAAGTTTACAGGGCTACACAGTACGGTGTTACTAAGCTAAAAGGAGATCGTTGTGTTCTTCATTATGAACAACTGCTACTAGGAAATATATTCAGCTGTTCTGTATATTTCGTTGAGTGCAAATGATATGTAAAAAACAGCTTTTTGTAGAAAACTATAAAAACCTGTGTTTTACGCGATTTCAGGGTTGCTTCCATAAGTAAAGGTTGTTCACAATGACAAGTACAATGACTTTTTTCGGCTCAGTACCACCATTCCCTATATATATTTTTTATAGGTAAATGCATTATCATCTAAGTCGTCGAGCAATAAACGACATACCATAAGTCCTGTAAGTGCGAGCGACAGACAGATAATGATTTATGACCCGATGATTCTGATGATAATGCGTTTACTATAGATATAATTATCTCTTCTCTACATAGTATAAATTAAAGTAGCATTCTGCATCTGTCTGTCTGTATAACCGCTGACTCCTAAACCAAGCAACAGATTTTGATGCGGTTTTCACCATCTGTTAGATGATTTTTCACGGAAGGTTTATATACCCACCCCGGTATCGAACGTAAATTACACCCGTGCGAAGCCGGGGCGGGTCGCTAGTAAACTATAATTGCATTCCGTATAACTAAACCTTTATTTTCATAATCTTACAGTGTACGTCGGCTCACTAAAAGTGCAAATCATCGAAAATCTCCTCCGCTGTCCGGCCGAGGGCTGCTTCAAAAACTTCCGCACCAAGACCCTCTTACAGATGCACATAAAGCACTACCACAGGGAACTCAAAGCCATGATGGGTGCCACGCCTAAAGTACTCGACTTGGCATATGCGAGACAAAGAATCCTACCCAACAAGGCAGACGTAGAACAAACAGACAAGAAGGTTATAAAAGTCAAGATAAATAAACCGAGACGTGAAGAACCAAAACCTCTCCCAACCGAAACTGAAATACCTATGGATGCTTCTCCAACGACACCTGTCAAGAGTGAAGTCATTACCTTGCCCAAAATACCCAGAAGTCAAGACTCCCCGAAACTGAGACAGGCTCTCAACCACAAGCCGGTTAAAAGACCCCGAGTTCTACTCCCAGTGAGGAGATTGGAACCGGAACAAGTGATACCCGACTCTATGGAGGAAGGAGACTTCGAAAACCAGCTACTTGAGCCTATTATGGACATTCCAGTGTTAGAGCACCCTCTAGACTTTGAAACCGCTATTTCAACACACACTGTGACGAAACCTTTGGACAAGAAAAAGAAAGGTGACAAGAAGAAGTCTTTCGCGTTGATATCTAAGAATATTAGCGAGGACGAGGAGTGGTTTGCGATGAACTCTGACGAATTGGACACAAGGTCGAGTTTCCCACGCTCCGGCAGCCCGGATTCTAAAATGGATGGAAAAGGCATTATGCCGATGTCATCAGAGTCTAATGACGACCAAAAGGATGTCAACTTGTATACTTACACAGACAGTAAGTTTTGCGAAACATTTACAACTAACAGTGACTGGTATTGATTTTGCAGTTATTCTGGGGCGGGGGAATTCTATATCTATTTATATCTTGCTGAATTTCATCAAGATCGGTTCAGCTGTTTTGTCATGAAATAACAAACTGACAGAACGACGGAATTACTGTGATTACTGTGAAGTGTGTGTGTGTGTGTGTGTGTGTGTCGTCAATGTGGCAAGGTTCCAAATCAGAAATAGACCCAAATTTCATTGTAGAAATTAATAGTGTACTATTTTTTTTTCACCAAAATAAACTGTTTCGTTTCAGCGGGCGAGCGCATCAAGATCGTCCACATGAAACGCGAAGAGATCATCAACTGCCACTGCGGCTTGCGCGAAGAGGACGGGCTCATGGTGCAGTGCGAGCTGTGCCTGTGCTGGCAACACGCGCTCTGCCATAACATACAGCGCGAGAGCGAGGTACTGCCACCACTCACTAGTTTTTTTAAATTTTTTTTATTCAATAATAGGCTTGCATTGACCGCCAACTCGCCTGATGTTAAGCGATGACGCGGTCTACGGTGGAGCACGCTTGCCTAGAAGAAACCGATTCACTGGCGATATTTTATTATTCATGTGTACTTTTCAGGTTCCTGAAAAGTACACGTGCAGCATCTGCGTGAACCCGCGGCGCGGGCGGCGCTCGCGACGCTTCCTGCACGACCAGGACCGGCTCTACGAGGGCCTGTTGCCGGGCGCGAGGCCCTGCGACTCGCTGCGCCGCTCCCACGAGCTGTCCGGCAATCTGCTCAGGATCGACGACGCGTTGCACGCCTTGAGGGTCAAGTTCTATGTTGCTACGTGAGTTTTACTGTTAACGACATCCAACTGGCTCGAGCTGGCAGAGAAATACGGAGAAGCGCTCGCCGTTTCCCTCGACACCTCGAAGGCGTTCGACAGGGTCTGGCATGAGGGCCGTATTAGCAAGCTCTCCTCGTTTGGCTTGTCCGCTGGTTTCATTGATTGATTGATTAACTCTTTATTGTTCACACCATGAAATTTGATACAGGACAAAAAAACCCTTAAAAACTAGTGTAACAACTGGCGGCCTTATCGCTAAAAGCGATCTCTTCCAGGCAACCTTAGGATTGAAAGGATTTATAGAAGACGTAGACGACGGGGTGTGCAATAGAGGATCGACTATTAAATTTTTACTTATACCATACACATACATTCTAATAGTAAAGTTATATGATTATTTACGGGATATTTACCGTGGTAAGGTTGTGGAATGAGCTCCCGATATTTCGGCGCAGTTACATGCACCATGTTCTTAGTCAGTATTAGGTTGCCTTAGAAATAAAAATTCGCGTTCAAAATGTGTTCAAAATACTGTACGCAGTGATACAGTGAGTGTGTTTTGTCGGGACTTAGGTTCGAGTTCGAGTTCCAGTGATAACCGTAGCAAAAGACTAAGAAAGAGGGTAGATCGTTATGTCTGCACCTAACTTTTTAACTGTTCTCCAACCACCCGCATTCTTCAGTCTTCCCGTGAACATGGTGCATGTAACTGCGCCGAAATATCGGGAGCTCATTCCACAACTTTACCACGGTAAGTATCCCGTAAATAATCATATAACTTTAGTGAACAACCGTGATATTTTAAAACAGTCATTCTAATAGTAATACACACTATTACTTAAAATTATTTAAAATAAATATACTAATAGATATGCAATTAATATGAATATACATATATATATATATATATAATTATGGAATAATTGATGATACAAATAATACGAATAAGCTGTTCGACATAACGATATTAACAAGGCTGCAACTTTGACAAATAAAACTCTTTAACGCGATCGTCATTGCGTGAATATCGGACTTCCTGAAGGATAGATCTATTTGAGTTGTCATTGATGGCTCGTCCGATCGAATGGCAATTAATGCCGGTGTCCCTCAGGGTCGGTGAAAGAAAAAGAAAGAAAGAAAAGAAAGAAAATAAATTTTATTCGACACCTTTACAAAAACTTATATCTAAAGGATACACTCAGTGTCGAATGAGTCCGTCTCAGCATTAATGCTGATAGTCAAGGACTATCAGCGCCGGTTTTCAGACGAACCCTTGAGCTTACACTTAACACAAATTTACAGTATCTATATGCAATTTAAACAAATAGGATATAGGAAATAGAATAAAGTAGGACACAAAATATATAAACTAAAACTACAGTACCAAAATATAGAAAAGGAACAGGAATGAATACATAACAAGACGGAGTATTTAATAACAACAATAATGACAGCAGGAACGAAAAAAGTATTGACAACAACTGCAACAACTGCTTAAATAATAAAAATAATGAACTAACTAGTTAGCCTCTATTTTCTTACTGCAATCTGCCACGTGGCATAACTTGCCACCATCCAGTGGCGTCACATTAGGTTGGTAGTACGTGCAAAATGCCCACGGGCCCCTGGCAGGAACCTAATTTTGTATTCACTTAATTTAAATTACTTAAAATACCATGGTACATATTTTTGATATGAAAAGAAACTACAACAATGGTTGAGCCTCTTTACATTGATGGAGGGTCCCATCTCATGAGTTTGCCACCGGACTCGGCGGTCTGTTACGCCACTGCCACCATCCTGAAAACTATAACATGGGTTAAAATAGTGTTTTATAACCTGGGTATCTTTAAGGTCAGAGAGTGAAAAAATACCTTCTAGGTCAATCCACTTGATGGTAAGCGTACCATCTTACTACATCGTACTTGATCGTAAGCGTATATTTGATAGCCCGTTGGTCCAGTTGGTAGTGAACCTACCTTCTAAGCCTGAGGGCGTGGGTTCGATTCCCACGTAGGACAAACATTTTGTGTGATGAACATTTGGGTTTGTTCTATATCTGGTTGTTATTGTCTATTTAAGTATGTATTTAAAAACTATATAAGTATGTATATCAGTCTCTGGCAGCCATATCACAAGCTTTGTTTAGTTTGGGGTCAGATGACCGTGTGTGCATAAATGTCCCAAATATTTATTTATTGTTATTATTATCAGGTGATTTGGTGGCCAAAAGGAGATCTATACTCCATAAAAAAATATAAAAAATATGTGCATGTTATTTACAGCAAAAAAGACCACCCGAAGCTATATCTGTGGGCCAAAGAGTGGGAGCAGGCTGAGATCACGTACACGCAAGAGAAGCTCAACTCTGACTACAGCGATCTGAGCATCATGATCAATGGAATGGACAAGGAAAACCATCCTGTCGCACAAGACGACGGAATGGACATCAGGACGCCGCCCTCGGAGGAACCGGAGTCAGATAGGTCAGTTAAAACGAATAGGCTACTGGACTGATTCTTTTTTTGCCTTATAAAAAACTGATCATACGTAGACCCCACCAGATCACCGATAAAAACAAAAATAAAATTTATCCAAATTAAAAGTTATTTTTTGGTCAAAAATGAGCATGCTAATATTGATGATGATGACCACTTTTTCTGAACTTGGGCCTCTAGATTTAAGCGATGACAGATGTCATGTAAATAGGAGGTAACAAGTTTATATGTTGAGTTTCCACAAAATTTTAAGCCATTATTTTCAATAAAAAATATAGATAAATATATCACACACGCACATCAGCAGCCATTAAACGTCCACTGCTGGACAAAGACCTCCCTCTTAGAGAGGTCTTGCCATAATCCCCACGTTGACAGGCGGCTTGGGGATCGCAGTACGATCACCATGTACTAATAGGACGCGGCTGCCCATCCTTCGGTGGTTCTGGTCGCAGTTTTAGGACATACATGGGTCAATCTATTTATCACAGAAATTGAATTTTCCATAGATCTTTCTGTTCAAAATCATAGAATCAAAACGCCAAAATTATATTTTCATTGGTTATTTTTTTCATGAAATCAATGAAATATGCACCACTTTTATGGTAAAGTTATATGATTATTTACGGGATATTTACCGTGGTAAGGTTGTGGAATGGGCTCCCGATATTTCGGTGCAGTTACATGCACCATGTTAACGGGAAGACTGAAAAATGCGGGTGGTTGGAGAACAGTTAAAAAGTTAGGTGCAGACATAACGATCTACCCTCTTTCTTAGTCTTTTGCTACGGTTATCACTGGAACTCGAACTCGAACCTAAGTCCCGACAAAACACACACACTGTATCACTGCGTACAGTATTTTGAACACATTTTGAACGCGAATTTTTCATTCCACAACCTTACCACGGTAAATATCCCGTAAATAATCATATAACTTTAGTGAACAACCGTGATAGTTTAAAACAGTGTTTTACTTTTATGGTAGTCTCAAACTTTTAACTTGGTATTATCCAAACATGCATGTCCAGGCACAAGTTCAGAAGTAAAGCTACTTTATTATTTACTAACCTAACCTCCAACGCAAAAAGTAGTGACTGTGACTAATAAAGAACGGGCCGATTTTAATGTGATATTTTTTGCAGATCATCACAACGGGATAACCAGTTAGGGTCGCAGGCTCTGCTCAGTGGCCTCCTGTCGAGTCCCGGAGGCGCCTCGCTGGACCTGCCTATTAGCACGTCAGAGCTTGAAAGGCTGGCGAAATCTGTGCAAGGTAAACTTTACTAGCTCTTTTATCGCGTGTTTTTACAAATGTTATATTCAATACTTGTTAGTTATGCTTTAAAAAACTGTGATGGAAAACATCGCGGCATACCTCGAAATTTCAAGGACATATGACATTCACCAACATGCACTGGGCCGATTGTGGATTAGGTCCCATCCTCTCTCCCTCTCTCTCTCTCTGAGAGAAGACCTGCACCCCAGTGTGGAAACATGAAAGGCATACCTATTTATTAATATAATTTGAGTTATACACTTAATAACTAGTGAAATGTAATATAATAAAGTAACCAATCTAAATGTACATAATATTAATATAAGTTATAACCTAGGAAAAGTTGAAGTGAAAAATTGGATGCCACCAAATTAAAAAACTTAACTTGGATACATCGTCCCTTGGCCACCACAATACGGGCCATGAGCCTAGTGTGGGGCCCTTGTTAAAGTCGACATCTTAAATTTTTTCTATGCTGAAACTTCTCACTTCTTAATGTTAAGTCTTATTACATTGGTCTAGTTTGTTTAAGAATTACAACTTAAGTTTGTTTTTTGTTTAAGATTCTACAACTTTTTAGAAATAAAGATTATTTGTATTTGTATATAAATTTTGTTAAAAAAAAAACTAGTAATAGAAATAAAAAAACAATTGTACAATTGTACCTCTATCAACTTTACAGTCCGTGAAATCCTCGTAACTGTACAACGTCTGATCAACAAGCCAGCGCTTCATGCGACTTAAAACAAGTCACAATTGGAGCGGTGGTGATACTGCTTTCTTTCTTTTTTGTAAATTATATAATAGGCTTGTGCTTGGCCGCCAAAGCGATGTTTCGGTCTACGATGGAGCACGCTTGCCTAGAATATACTTTACACGTCGAGTGGGGAGCGTAGGCAGGTCGCCGTACTTCCTACGGCTGTGTAGGTTGTTCCTTACATACAGCGCCTCTGGATATATAGATCATGATCCAAGAAAACAAGGTCTAACGCTCTGGGAGATGTACCGCAATGACGTCACTGTCCAGTTGCCACTTTATTGTAACAAACACAGATACTGGGAAACATTTTTTTAAATAATCTATTAAATAAAATACAAAAAGCATTTCAATTGTCATTTGGTTTGTGTCCCCGCACGAATTGAATATATTAAACACAATTTTATCAAAACCACATTGATTTGTTGGATTCCCACAGGTAATATACGGATATTGGGGAGTTATAATTTCACGCTACTGTTAACACAGAAAATCATAGAGAGTCCGCCATTGTTTCGTGTATCGTCATCTCTCTCGAACTTGTTGTAAATTACTTATTCTGCTCTTGCTGATGCACGTGTACGTGTATCCATGACATTGACGACATCATTGCGGTACGCCCACGTGACATTTTTTCTCGGAGTGCTATACCTGGCGGAGTATATTATTATACCATGATATAGATAATGATGAACATTATATTCCAAATTATTTAATTTAATCGTGACTATATGTATATTGTCCGGCGGAGGGTATTGTTACGCCATAACACTGGTTAATTCGTAGCTTGGGTAACAAGGCTCCTCATCATGGAGTATTTATTTAAGGCACAAACTATTGTTAAATTTTTATGATCGACAACGTTTGTAGACACCGAATATATATTTTCATATGAATGTTTTCCTTGTGCAGAGAGTGCGGAGTGGCAGCGAGTGACGGCGCCGCAGCCCGAGGCGGCCATCGAGAACAGCGCGTGCCGCGAGCGCCTGCTGCGGCACATGCAGCGCTGCCACGCTCTCATCGACACCAGGCTAGACTCCATCGAGGCGCAGGTCGCAGGTGCGCCCGTCTCCCGGATCTCATGCCGCGTTCCTCACTTCATGTCATTAACACTCAACCTACTGTATGGAACAGCTGATTCTATACCGGATTCTTCGCGACGTTTTTCTTCACTGTTTTTGACACTGCACATCATTTATTTCAGTTCTAAATCTATCTCTATCTCTGGCCTCTCTGTATGGCCGCTAACTCCTCATAAACCACGCAACGGATTTTGATGCGGTTTTCACCATCAGTTAGATACATTTTCACGGAAGGTTTATATATATAACTAGCGACCCGCCCCGGCTTCGCACGTAAATTACACCCGTGCGAAGCCGGGCGGGCGGGTCGCTAGTATAATATAAAATAAAGTTGTGTTAGTTACACTATTTATAACTCAAGAACGGCTGAACCGATTTGACTGAAAATTGGTGGGGAGGAAGCTTAGAACCAGGAGACCGACATAGGCTTTTGCATTAGGCATACTTTTCATCAGCATCATCACCATTTTTCATCACTACGCGGGTGAAACCGCGGGGCGTACCTAGTAAGTAATAAAATTGGGTCATTATGTTAACATAATTGTCACCTATTGAGCATAATGTAGGGGGAGACCTATGTTCAGCAGTGGACGTCTTCTGGCTGATGATGATGATGACGATGATGAGCATAATGTGCAATAAACCATTTGATTTTGACTTGTTGATCTTTTCTGTTAGGAAACCCACAGTAAGCTAGTAGTAGTAACTAACAGACGAGACGGACATGGTTGGCGGACCGCCGTCCAACCAAATCCATACGTCTGTTAGGGATGTAACAATGAACAACATTGATGCCTTTCGTAGTTACAAGTAGGACAAGTATAAAATATAAGATTAAAATTGCAAGGTCTTAAACTAGCTTCTTATTTTCCAGAGCTGGAGTCTCAAGACCCGTCGTTCGGCGAACATTACGAGACGGCAGAATACTATCCCCGCACCAAGCAGACCATGCAAATGCTCATGCGGGACCTCGATACCATGGAGGAACTTGGAGTTATAACATAAAACAAAATCACCACCTTATAATTATGATACCTACCTGGGCCCCGATTCTACTAAAGAAATTGTTTTTAAATTGTAATTGTTGCGATTTTAATCGTTAAATAACTGCCACAAAATTAGAAGGTAAAAAAAAAAAAAAAAACTAGAAACATACAACCACCTAATATTATAACTTAGGATAAAAAAAATAAAAAACTCAATTTTGAGGCAGTTATTTAACAATTAAAATCACAACAATTACAATTTAAAGACAATTTGTTTAGTAGAATCGGGAGGCTGTTGATATGATTGGTCGATTATCACCCATGATACCAATGAAAAACTGAGTTAACCTGTTTTAATAGAATTGGCAAATAATACCTAGAGTGCAACTACCGTACCGTTAGTGTAGCGATACCTAGATGCAGAGAGCTACGGTTAAGGTCGGATTTTTACATAACTTGCTTTAACATAATTACTGTCGACTTCTGAAAAATGTGCTTCGGTCATTTTGCGATGTTAAAAAGACCGTTTTTTTTAAATTCGGGACAATATTCGGGACATTTTTGCACACACGGTCATCTGACCCCAAACTAAGCAAAGCTTGTGATATGGCTGCCAGAGACTGATATACATACATATATAGTTTTAAATACATACTTAAATAGATATTAACAACCAGATATAGAACAAACACAAATGTTCATCACACAAATGTTTGTCCTAGATGGGAATCGAACCCACGCCCCTAAGCTTAGAAGGCAGGGTCACTACCAACTAGACCAACGGGCTATCAATTGTAATTATATGTTATAGGTTTACATTTGTCCACCAACTCGTCTGATGGTCAGCGACGGTGCGGCCGAGGATTGAACACATTGATCTAGAAGAAATGCCTTGAAGTTGCCTCGATTGTAGCTCTCAGGAAACAAGGAGGACGGCAAGGAGTTCCATTTTGCGTGTCCAACCTATCTAGCCAATACAACAACTTGGAATATTGACCGAAGCACATATCAAAAGGAGACAGTAATTTTGTATCTTAAAAAAACATCAAATGCGCGCTCGTGATCGCTGTACTCGGTATTCTGGCCCTTCATCGAATTATTTAATGCCTGAACATGGTTTATAGCCAATTGTAAAAGTGTATTCAAATTATTCAATTCCTTGTAAGTTATTCATGCTTCGCAAAGTTATCATATTTACAGAGTTTCCTGACTCATGTAATTGTTTGCAACAATTTTTTGAGCAGTGATTTCTTTGTGCACTGTTATTGATAAGACCAAAGGTGTAGTTGTATTTTATGTAAATAGAAATTAACACTTATATGTTTTTGTTATTATCTTTTAAACACTACCCTCCATATTTATAAACACAATACAGGTTGAATCCCTTATAGTTTCTTCCCTCGTCTGCAAAGCACGAATGTAAGGTTGCATGTTTATAGGTTTTCTAGACGGTATTAATTTCGAAGTCAGTTTTTAGATACATAGAAACTCTTTATTGTGTCACCAGAAATTAAAATTACAAACTGATAGAAAACACTTACGAGTTAGTGCCACAAGTGGCGGCCTTATCGCTAAAAGCGATCTCTTCCAGGCAACTATTTAAATAGATATGACTATTATATGAAGTACGACACGTGCCCTGCACAGAAAAGAAAAATGTATGAGGTGCCCTCACTTTGCTTTTAAAAAATGTGGAAGCACCGGTGTAATCTGTGCCACAGTGTGTTCTCCGAAAACTAACAATATTGTCTTCATGATCCAAGAAGACATATTATACCATGGGTGTCTTCAAATCGAGAGTGAGGTTCTGTCTAGGTAAGCATGCTCTATCCCAGACCACGCCTTTGCATCACACTTGGATCGTAGAGTAGTGCGAGCGCGTGGTGGAAGCAGATATTTTCTCAATGAGATCTGAGAATAGATTTGAAGTTATTTGGGTTTACGAAAATAAATAAACCATTGTATTCTTTTTCGTAAGGGTCTCAAACTAGCGCATTAAATTCTAGCATGCTGCCTAAATGGGAATATAGTAATGCCTCATCACAAATCTGTTCGTAAAGATTTATACAGCTCTGTGATATGGGGTATTAAATGTGAGTTGCTATCGAGTAGACCCAGTGTCTCGCAATGTTTTGTTGTTTGGGACATGATTCAGTAGAACTTTATTTTTAGTATACTATATTTATATCTATAAATCAAATCTACAGAAGAATGAATTTATAGATGTTAGGACTAGGGGACCCAGAATTTACAAAACCTTATAGAAATCAAAACAAATACAATATTTAAATGTTTATTACCAAATACCTTAAATACAAAAGAATCAACCTTCATAGAACTTAGGTAGTTTATCACCCAAGATGACAGTACGCTCGACACCAGCCTCGGTAATTACCCCGAGCCTCACCACGCCACCTGAGGATCCATCTCTGAGCATGGCAAGTGTAAGGGTGTTAGTTACAAACTGTATGGCCTCAGCTTTGGACATGTTGGGTTTGAAGTTAGCGTCGACGTAGCCGTAGACGTAGGTTGAGCCGGAGCCTCCGATGGATACAGCTTGACGTTGGACCATGCCTCCGATCGGGACAGAGTAGATTTGACCTGGAATGATTGAAGTTCTATTAGCATCACTGAATAAAAAGGATTTATGCTTAGTGTAAAGTGATGGTGTGAAGTGATAAAGTGCAAGTGATATTATAATGAGGTGAAACATGTATTTTCATGATATATCCATAACTCCACATAAGCCTCCAGAAAAGTTTCCACCATTTTACTACAGCATAACTTGGACTAAATTATTTAATACTTTAAACATATTTATTATTCTGAGTGAAGGAATCTGTATCCAGGTCATATTAAAAAAAAAAAAAAAAAATCTTAAAGGGAAGGAATCTTATGTGTGGGGTGATGTGTCCTGCAATGACTTCTCGCTGGTGGTGCAATGCAAGATTTACAAGGGGAAGGATTTACAGGTACTCTGCAGTATAACTACCAGGAACTCTGAAGAAACAAACTGTATGAGACTCCCTCATATTCATAAAATGTGAATGTGGTGATCTTACCTCCTTTCTTCTTATCCCACCCGGCAACTAGGATGCCAGCAACAAGCGAGTCTCGGTAGTTGTAGCACAACTCTTTGAATATTGCTGCAGCAGTCTCCACATGTGGGGCCTCTCCGAGCTCCATCTTGTGGAAATCTGAAATATTTTCCACCAAACAATTCAAAAACTACCGAGAGATTTACGATGTCAGTTTCTTCCTGCATAAAACTAGGATGATAATTTTAGTTATTAAACTTGTGGCAATGAGATTTACACTGACACCCAGCGCCGGCCATAACCTTTGCCTGAGCAACGGCTAGGGCCCTACCTTGAGGTAGAGTGATATTGTCTTTCAATGCATTACAATTCAATTCATTTAATCTTTTCTCAAGTAGGTATACTATGATACACTTTTGAAACGTCACAAAAACAAAGCTAAAACCAAAGAGTATTATTATAAAGGGGGGCTAAAACCTAATACAAGAAATAATTTACAAACAATACATTTGGTAGAAATTCATACCTTCATTTCTGAAAACTTGTACAGGAATCAATTCCGAGATAAAAGTATTCCAGGATATAAACTTATTTCTACACCAAACTCCTATGCTGTCTACAAACAATACAAGTGTGCCTCAGTGTGGGGCCACCAAGGCACACTTGTATTGTTACCAACAGAGGCGCAGTCATAATTTTTTTATTTTTGGTTAAAATTTTTTCTCTATTGGCTTTTTGGTGCCATTATCTGGTGCCTGCTCCTCTCACTTTACCCCACGGCCAGCGCTGTTGACACCTTTTTCATGTAAAATGTGCATGGTGAAAAGGTAATTTAATTTAAAGATGTATAAATATATTTTTTTTAAACCCGTTTTTTTTAATGGAGCTTATATTCTGTAAACGTCTGAAATGGTGTATTTATATTATCGAACAATACATTATTACGTGAAACACAGATATCTATTATCATACAATCTGGAGACAATTATACTGCCATCAGTTGCCTCTTTTAGTATATTCTTACTACAGGCATGGGGATCTTGATGCCTTACTTAAATGCCTCAGCACTAGGGCCTAGAAGTTACACGGTTTTCATTGATGCAACTTACTCAAATGATATGTCACAATATCGGCGATCGCCTGTGTATCAGCGGCCGAGCCAGAGCGACAGCAGTAGATGTGGTCGGTAATCCTGGTCAGCTTGTCCGTCACCCTGTTGGCGATGTAGGCTCCAGTGGTGGTACGCGAGTCGGCGCCGATGATGACGCCGCCGTTGAACTCACACGCCATGATTGACGTGCCGGTGCTGTGGGGATGACTCATCCATTCTGGTATGCATGGGTCAGCATATGTGTTCACTACTGAAGTAGCCATTATGCTGAAACATTTTAACAAAATTACAAAGGACAATCAAGATGTTGAGTCTTAGCAGACTGCATCTAAATTCTAGATGCATGCTTGGCAAGAATTAGTTTAAAGAAGCGCTAATGTACATTTACATTAATGGGCGAGGCTTGTGCCCAACAGTTGGTCAATAATTATAGGTATGTATAGAAATGTAGGCTGGTCGAGTTTGAAAAAAACCTTACTAACGAGGCATGGGTTGTTTAACAGATGCTAACTACTAGAGGAACCTGCCATTCAAAGATATCTTTCGAAAATGAGTCAAAAGGAAATTTTTAAAGATACTCTAGGGTAGTTAACTAGTCAAAAGCAGTGCCTGAAGCAAATTAAATTACAAAAATCATAGAAAATTATGTTGTTGTGAATTTGTAGCGTCATCTCGAGAAGGTTAGAAAAACCCTAAAAAGGAGTTTTTAGCAAGATAATAAACTCACGCCACTGGAGAATTGTAAAATAATTATGGAAATACTTACAAAAATAAGGAATAAATACACTAAGAAATTCACTAAAACAAAATATGAATTTTTGAAAGTCACGACAAATTCCGTCCGGCACACAGATGTCATATGCCTTTGCCTAGACATTAGGCAAATACAAAATACTGTCAATGTCACTGTCAAATATTTTAATTTTTCACCCTTTGACGAGCTAAAGTTATTAAGTCCATACTGCTTCATCTTACGTATTTTCCAGAGAATATGCCATAGTTAAGTAATAAAGACTTTACTAGAAGATTCTTGGTGTTTTGAAAACCACATTAAAATACAAGTCATTGATATATAAGGACTTTGAGAAAGCTATTCAGCTATTCCAGAGAGCACAATGAGTGCGTTCGCTATTATATAAAAAAACACGTATTACAATAAAATAGATAAAGCTATTGGTTTTTATTAGGTTAATTTAATAAATGCCTACACAAAAATATCTGAAATACGGCTATCTGATAGATAGCCGGATTTTTATTTTTTTTTATTTTTTATGCCATAGGTGGCAAACAAGCAGACGGGCTGCCTGATGGTAAGCAGTCACCGTCGCCTATGGATACTTGTAACACCAGAGGCATCACAAATACGTTGCCGACCCTTTAGAACTCTATTAACTCGCCTTTTGAAGAACCCCATGTTGTAACTTCTCGGAAACACCGTAGAAGGTAGCTCATTCCACATTTTGCAGGTATGAGGCAAGAAGGATCGTGTGAATCGCACAGTGTGCGATTTCCACTGATCTATGATGTGTGGATGAGCCTTCAGGCGGTGGCGGCTAGTGCGATGGTAAAACCGCGACGCCGGCATCAGATCAAACAGTTCTTCAGAACACTCCCCGTTGTAAATGCGATAAAAGATACAAAGAGACCCAACGTCTCTGCGCATGCTGAGTGGCTCAAGGTGTTCAGTGAACTTGGGATCGTTGACAATTCTGACAGCTCTACGCTGTAATGCATCGAGTGGGTCAAGCTGATACTTGGGTGCTCCATTCCATAGATGGGAGCAGTACTCCATGTGAGGTCGGACTTGCGCTTTGTAAAGCAAGAGTCTTTGTCTCGACGTGAAGTACCGCTTCGCCTTGTTGAGCACACCAAGTTTCTTAGATGCGAGCTTGGCCTTACTTGCGATGTGACCGCGGAACTGTACATTCGTAGAAATGTCGACTCCAAGGATTCCAATGCTTTCTGAAACCTTGAGGGGAGTGTTTTGAAAATGAGGAGCTACAACAAATGGGGCTTTTTTAGCGGTGAACGCGCAAACTTGCGTCTTTGTTGGGTTAAACTGAACCAGGTTCAGTTCACCCCAGACCGAGACCTGCTCAAGAGAGGTCTCGACTTCAGACAAAAGTTTACTCCTACTTTCTTCAACTACGGCATGAGGGTTGTTAGCACGACCGGTATACTGTGCATCGCCCGTGCTATCGTCCGCATAACAATGCATATTGCTCGAAAGCAACATGTCATTGATGTGGAGAAGGAAGAGCGTTGGCGATAACACAGAACCCTGTGGGACGCCAGCGTTGATAGGCATGCTGTCGGAGCAAGAACCGTCGACAACGACCTTAATACTCCGATCAGATAGGAAGCTGGCGACCCAAGTGCATAACCCCTCGGGAAGGCCGTAAGATGGTAGCTTGGATAAGAGTGCCCTATGCCAGACCCGATCAAAAGCTTTGGCTATATCCAAACTAACTGCAAGCGCCTCCCCTCTACTCTCAACGGCTTCAGCCCAGCGGTGAGTGAGGTATACCAGAAGATCACCAGCTGATCGGCCGTGACGAAAACCGTACTGGCGATCACTGATGAGCTGGTGTTCCTCCAGGTATCCGAGGAGCTGGGTGTTTACCACACGCTCCATCACCTTACAGAGTAGGGAGGTAATAGCAATGGGCCTGTAATTAGTCGGATCAGACCGATCTCCTTTTTTAGGAATCGGATGGACTAGGGCAGTCCTCCATGATGACGGCACACATCCAGTTGAATACGAAAGCAGGAAAAGACGCGTTAGGACCGGAGTCAACTCAGGAGCACAGGTTTTAAGGACGATAGCCGGAATGCCATCTGGCCCACTCGACTTACGCACATCAAGGGACATGAGTTCCTTCCGTACTGATCTCTGAGAGAAACGTACTTCAGGCATGGAACTCGCACACCGCGGAATGTTGGGTGATGTGGCGCCCCCGTCGTCGAGAGTCGAGTTTGAGGCAAAGAGAGTACCAAGGATATCGGCTTTCTCCTTTGCGCTATGGGCCAATGTGTCATCCGGCCTACGCAGGGCTGGTAGAGAGGACTGACAGAAGTTGCCTTCAGCAGCCTTGGCTAGTGACCAAAAAGCTCGACTTCCAGTTGGATATGACGCAAGTCGGTCGCCAATTCTGCTGATATGGGCTGCTTTGGCCTCGGCAATAATCCTTTTGCTGGACCTGGAGGCAGCATTAAGTTTTTTCTTCAAGGCGGAGGTGTCCGAGTTATGACTAGCAAGTGCTTCGGACCATGATTTAAAGGCGGTTCGCTTCAGGCTTGAAGCTTCCGCACAGGATTTGTTAAACCATGGGCGACTCCGCCCACCGACACGCACGACAGAACTTGGAATAAAACATTCCATTCCTTGAAGCACGACATCAGCGACGGAGTCAGCACAAGTGCCAACATCGTCTGAAGAAAAACAAATCCGCCTCCAGGGGTAGGATGCGTAGAACTCACGCAATCCGTCCCAGTCCGCTGACCGATAGTGCCAAACATTGCGCTTACCAGAAGGAACGGTACGAGCGCGATTAAAGAATGGCACTGAGGTATGGATGAGACAGTGATCAGAGCGACCAAGTGGCGCTTCGACCGAAACCTGGTAATGGTCAGGGCGTGAGGTCATGAAGAGGTCCAGCAAAGAAGGATCATGGCTCTCAACATCAGGAATTCTAGTAATTCCAGTGACTAGTTGAGAGAGGCCGTGAGCCAAGGCAAAATCAGATGCAGCACGACCCGCGTGATTAGTGGCTTTAGAGCCGAGCCACTCAGAATGGTGGGCATTGCAGTCACCAAGAACCACTAACTCTGCGGAAGTGTGCTGTTCTAAAGCTTTGTCAGCTCCTCTGGCAATGTGCTCGAATAAACGAGTTGTCTCCGCGTCCCCGCTATGTGACCTGTAGAGGCACGCGTAGATACGGGTTTGACCCCCAAAGTCTGTGCGAAGCCATAGAGTGGACAGGTCACAGTCTTCGAGGCCAGAGAGACGACGACAGCAAACATCTTCCCGAACGTAAACGCATACCCCGGCACGACGCATAAAGGTATGCTCGAGTTTGTACCCAGGGTATAAAAGGTAGGACGTTTCGGCAGGATTCGATATTTGAGTCTCCGTCAAGAAGAGCAGGGCGGGTTTCACAGATTCAAGGTGATGGTGAACCTCATTCAGATTAGCGTGAATACCCCGGATGTTACAAAAGTCCACTTGATAAATGGAGTCCGTAGCCGCTGAAGATACGTTCTTCTTATGTTTTCTGGCCATTAAAAAATTTGAATTTAAAGAATGATGAATCACTTCCGACAAAAAAAACCGAGGGGCAAAAAGTGCAAGAACATAAGTGGAACTATAAGCAGCTTATGAAAACAGAGTAGTGACTGGTGGGCGTGGGGGACGGAAGGGCCCCCGGTCCCCCCTGGGAGCAACTGTCGGGATCCACTCCGGTCTCCTACTCCGGCACGACAGCTACTCCACAGGATTATGCGCCGGATGGTGGGACAGCCTCCCGGGGCGGAGGTTGGAAGTAATCCCCGGGTTCGGGTCCCTGTACTATCCCGCGGGCGGCCAGCGGTCAGCCGTTTCACCGGGTCTCCCTGGACCCCACAACCACCTTTCACATCTGTAAGCTGCAGCCGCTTTTTTTGTTCCACTCGGCCCTACAGTCTTCGTTAGTGTAGCACATCATCGGGGGGAGGGGGAACTGGTGCTTCCATAGTAGTGACGGAACACGATAACACAATTGTTATCATTTGGCGACACGCTTATATGGAAGGGTGGTAATAAGCCAGGCGGGTATCTGAAGAGGCCCTTCCACCATGTAGTGTTTAAGTGGAGTTGAAGCTCCGTCAGTACATGAACGAATTCAGATACTGACAGGGCTTGCAGGGGATGCGGCGAGCACGCCTCCACGCTTACCCCCCATCATATATAGTTCTTCTTAGGTATTATAGTTCTTCTCATGGTTGCAGTTTTAACCTCATTTGTAGGTAGTTTTTTTTATAGAACTGTGGGCCTAGTGTGAGTTTTTCTAGTTGCACGTAAGTATACTATGTATATGTACGACGTATTTGTATTTGCCTGAGGTAAAAATATTATCATTAAAGCAATACAAGTCTTACTCTTTGAATAATAGGGTATAAATAACTAAATAAAAAAATATTTTTGCTTATTAAGTACCTACCTAAAACCATTTGGCAGGAGCGGTAGTTTCACTAGGACATTGCAAACAACTGGACAGTACAAAAGGAATCGCATCATCATCTGCGCGTGGGTGTCCTCCACTCATTAGCTTCCCTTGTACCACTAAAAACGCATCTTCATAAAAAAAAAGAAATTCGCTTCGCGCATTTTGTACGTCATCCCAAAAACGATGTTTATTTAAAAGTTATAAAAGAGCATCGGCATTGTGAGCGCGACGTTTTGATAAATCACCTTTTTATTCGACGTTTTCATTGAAACTCAATAACGAATTTATATTTATTCGTGAATTATTGTGCGATTCGCCACCGTTGTTCGCGGACGAATAGCACACGTCTTAGAAAAATTATTTAAAAAAAAAAGTATTCGTGCAATTCGTTTTGATACTTTAAGTTACTTTATAAGGCTAGGGATGTTATACACTTTTTCAGCTAAAGTTCTTCACATAGATTTTATTTCCTATTCATGTAGGTCTAGGTACCTACCTAGGTAGATTATGTAGGTACCCGTAGAAAATTTAAGTAAAGTTAAGTAAAGTAAAATTTTATTGCATAAACTGTGTACAATGATGGAACAAATGCTTAGTGTTTCAACAGTCTGTCCTAACGGACGTGCAATATTTTTGAATTATAGGTACATAAAATCAGCAGTAGGTACTACTATTTGTACACTATTTGTTCGTGGAGACCACGAACCGGAAGACGCAGCGTAGGTAGGCCTCCCACTAGATGGACCGACGACATTGTGAGAGTCGCGGGCATCCAGTGGATGCAAAAGGCAGGCTGTCGCTCAGTGTGGAGGTTAAAGGGGGAGGCCTATGTTCAGCAGTGGACGTCTTCTGGCTGATGCTGATGATGATGACTACTATTTAACCTACATATATCTATTTAACCTATGTATCCATATTTACAAGAAAATAAAAAATAAAAATTAGAAAACAAGCAGCAACATAATTAGTCAAATATTAAATATCTTAAATAAATAAATATTTCGGACATTTTCGCACACACGGTCATCTGACCCCAAAGCTTGTGATATGGCTGCCAGAGACTGATATACATACATATATAGTTTTAAATACATACTTAAATAGATATTAACAACCAGATATAGAACAAACACAAATGTAATAATAATAATTTCTAATCTAGAAAAATATAAGTAATAACTAAGACACAATACGATAGTTTTTCTACAGATATCACTTATTCTAACCCTATTATCAAATCAGTAGGTAACAAGATTTAAAAAACACGTTTGCTCTTAAAAAAAAAAGCGGTGGGTAGTTAGTTACTCACTTATATTATATCGCGCCGCATCGTTACTCTTTTCTTTTTATAGTAAACTACGTTTTATGGTATAGTTAATATTTTTAGAAACTGCTCAAAAAGTTTATGACAACTATGATAAATTTAAACAGATTTCTTGAAAAAAAAAAAAAAACAATTATCTTGTCTGACATCTTTGTGTGAATTTTTTTTACTGCCACCACCGCACGGAACGCTACCCAAAGAGTAGTATAATAGAGGGGGGAATTATTCCTATCGGAGCACCACCGCTCGCTAGTGGCACTATATAGTGACTAGGCCTGTTTTTATTATTTATTCTAGTAGATTTTTGCAATTTCTACCGTTATAATATAGCCATGCAGACCGCAGTTAGGTACAGGGCGCAAGGGCTCCGTTCCGGGACCGTGAAAATGGTTTTTACTTAGTAGGTATTATATAGGTCACATAGAAGTGACTGCTAAACTGGGAATTGTATCCAATCGAAACCATTTTATTCATTGTTGTTTCATTCTAAAATATCAAATCTAATGGTCCCACTATCATTGCTCAGCAGCAATAAGTAGGCGTATTATTGAACGCGGGTGACCGGGCCGCGGTCGTAGGGCTCCGGGACTCCGCTCCGGGCCCGTGGAAGTGGCTGTCAATCGCACTTGAATAATGACGCGTGCGGTAACACTAGTTTTGTTACCTATTTATTTATTGTATATTCAAAGCATGAAGCATGGTAGGTACAGGATGTTAGTGAAATAAATAAATAAACCCTATGAACCTAAAAGTTTGTACGTTTTAGAATAATTCGCTAGTCAGGTAAATAGGCATGTAGGTAAACGGTGAAAATACAAAAACTTTGGTATTTCCTGCTGGATTAGGTATAATGTATGATAAAATACCTACCTACAATATCTAATTTCGACTTTGGCTTTTAGTTATTTTTTTATTTTTATTGCCACAATACGTCAATTAACATTATCAAAATGCACTAGGTACAATACACATTCTTATAATATATCATTGATTAAGTAGGTATATAGGTACATGTTTATAGAGTGTTGCAAACAATACAACTTAGAAGAACTAAGTAGGTACACACACACACACACACATCAGCCATTAAACGTCCACTGCTGAACAAGGCCTCCCTCTTAGAGAGGGGTGTTGCCATAATCCCCACGCTTGGCAGGCGGCTTGGGGATCGCAGTACGTTCACCGTGTACTAACAGGACGCTGCTGCCCATCCTCCGGTGGTTCTGGTCGCAGTTTTAGGACATACCCGGGTCCAAGTAAGTAGGTACATGTGTAGTTAATCTAAGCAATACAATTATTCTAATTAGGTAGGTAGGTACTCTATTTATATAGGTATTTTTTGAGCAATAGTTTACCTAAACTATAAACCTACAAGAACTACAAAATGTTCTTAATTTAAAATAGTCAGGTTACACACCTTAGAATAACTACATAATACTAAGGGTGTAACTTTTTTTTCATCTAAAAATTCATCAAATAAGGATATTTTCTTAGAATAACTACACAAAGAAACCAAGTACATTCGCAAAATTTAAGCCATTCAAATGGTGTCATATATGACACCAAAAAATATATAAAATTTTTACTATGACAATTTGCGCGGTGAAATCGTACCACAACAAATCAGAAAATCAACATAAGAGTTATGGTGTGACATTCCACAGGTAATCCATAAATTTTCTTGCTTAAATCTTTTAAAATACCAATTGATACGTAAGCTACAAAGCGAATTTGTAGCTTACGTTTTGAGAAGGCGTTGTTTGGAAACTTACCTTCTCTGAGTAGTTATTCTAAGGATATTTTATTTAGTTTGTTTTTAACTTTCGTCACTTGTCTCGTCTCCTATTTCTTTTGGTAGTTGGTTGAATATTTTATTTGACAGTTTTTTACTGATACCTAATAACTACCATAAAGTATCTAAAACATTCCGATTGGCACAGGTCATTGACGTAGTGGTAATTTTCAGAAGAGATAGGTATTATTAAAAAGAAAAATAATTTTTCCGTTCTATAAGTAGCTATACTTATGTATGACTGTCTATGCACACCTATTAAGTAATACTTTACGTGGGTATACTTAGCTATAACTGAAGACATACAAACAATAATTTTTCCGTTCTATAAGTAGCTATACTTATGTATGACTGTCTATGCACACCTATTAAGTACTACATAATTACGTGGGTATACCTAGCTAACTGAAGACATAAACACATGTACCTACCTTACCTAGTATACCTACCCATTGAATACCGAAAATAAAAGTGTGGAAATAAGTATATACCAATCTCTACTTTATCCATTATTCTGTACATGCAGTTAGCTTTTAGAAGTAGTAATTTTCAAAGGTAACTACGTACTTATATAATATGGGTAAGTAGTATTTTTTGGCTCCTAAATAGGTACCTATACCTACCTACGTGTTGCTTATGCAAGGCAAGTGGTATACGGAGGTGAAACATGTATTTTTGTGCTGTTTCCAAGACTAGAAACCTCCAGTAAAGTCTCCACCACTTTACTGGGGCATCACTTGGACTTGACCGTGATTCTCTTTGCTTGACTATGAGTTGCTTGATCTTTTAAAAGTCGAATTTGTTAACTTTTTGAAAATTCTATACTTGAGAAAACCAAAATGCCTCAAGATAATAATAAAAATAAAAAATAAAAAAAAAGAAGGGAAAAAATAAAAAGAACCAGAGTAAAAAAAAAAAAAAGAGTTAATAAGTACTCATTTCAATTAGGCTCTGTAAAGCCGAAACCGTACCTACCTAAAGTTTTAGGTACCTATTGGCTGTAATCCGTATGGCTTACTGGCATTGGTAAAAAAAAAAAAAGTTGGTAAAGCAAACCACCCTGTAAATATAACCGACTCCCCCGCGCGAGACAATGGCCAGATGTTGATATTTTTTCCAACATTACAATGTATTTTGAGTTCCATTGATTCGATGGAAGCTTGCTGTTTCCGTTGGACATGGACCCTTAAGTCCCTGAGCTGTCACAGCACGGTTGGCTAGATGACGACCTTTGGATGGAGCGATAAGTGATCTCTATATATGCATATGGAAATAATTGAATCGATTGTGGGGCTCAGAACTTTCCTGACTAGATTCGCGGATATAAAACAACCCGAAATTTTCCAGGTTCTCGAATTTTTCCAGTTGAAAAAGTACTTATAATTTGTCTGTCGCCATGATGCGCAACAACTTCCATGCTTTATCTATTTAGTTATGTAAGTCGTAAGTAGGCATATGGAAATAAATGAATCGATTGTGGGGCTCAGAACTTTCCTGACTGGAGTCGCGGATATAAAACAGCTTAGGGTTTTGACCGAAATTTTCCATTAATTTTAATCTTAATTTATATTATGTATACACTAAAGTATGCAATGTCAGTCTATTGTTCATTAGTCAGAGTAAATCGTAATTTTTAACCGACTTCGAGAGGAGGTTATCAATTCGACTGTATGTTTTTTTTTTTTTTTTTTTTGTATGTTTGTTACGCGATTACTCCGCCAATTTAGAATTGTTTTTGATGATTCTTTTTTTGGTTGGTAGGTCATATCTCATAGGTGGTCCCATAATTTTTTTATCGACATTGATTCAGTGCTTTTTGAAAAATCTACAAAAATATCTACAAATTCAATGTACATTGTAAACATTGGACAGTGCCACCAACTTAGCTGTTAAGGTGGGCAACATTGGAACTACAGTTATTTCTTGGTGAATTTCATACTTTGTTCTCCACTAGCGACGCTGTCAACTAAACAGCAAACATCACAGATCTACTACTGACAAACATAGAGGAACAGACTTCAAAAAACTAAGAAGTGTCTCCATGGCAACCATGCACTGTTGTTTTTCGTTAAATTTTTCATGACCATGGGTACAGAGTCATCATCATCATCATCAGCCAGAAGACGTCCACTGCTGAACATAGGCCTCCCCCTTTAACCTCCACACTGAACGACAGCCTGCCTTTTGCATCCACTGGATGCCAGCGACTCTTACTATGTCGTCGGTCCATCTAGTGGGAGGCCTACCTACGCTGCGTCTTCCGGTTCGTGGTCTCCACTCAAGAACCTTTCTTCCCCATCGGTTATCGGTTCTCCGAGCGATGTGGCCTGCCCATGTGTGGGTACAGAGTATTTGAGTCGTAATATTAAATAGTGTCGTGTATTTAATATTAAATATTTTATATAGTGTTCAATAGCGTCAAACAAGCCAGTCAAGCAGAGCTAATCATGCACGGTCAAGTCAAACTCATGCACCAGTAAAGTGGTGGAGGCTTTACAAGAGGCTTCTATGGAGTTTTGGACCCTTATTAGGGTTTATTATTCCTTTTTAGGGTTCCGTATCCAAAGGGTAAAAACGGGACCTACGGGTTAACTGAGCCTACGCTATCTGCATGTGATGTCTGTAATACCTTTTAACGGCTGTCTTTTGAACGGTAGTAGATAGCCAGTTTTTTTTACAGAACTTGTAAATTACAGCGTATTAACTTAACAAATAATAATAAAGTCAAAAAGTAAAAACTAAAAGTGGCCCTACAACAAACGTATTTTTTACGTATTTTTGTAATTGGTCTAATGTAAAAACGGCAATATGTAGGTACAATCGTCAAACTTGGCATGATTATAGTACACACTCTAAAGTATAACAGTAGGTAATAAATAATGGCAAAGTGTGAGTCAGTGACCGCGGTCGGTACTTGGATGGGTACGGGTGAAGGTGCCTGGGGCCTTACGGAAAACTGCTATTACAGGCACCTAATCCGCTCAGTTGGAAAATCACGCGACCGCAAACCCTATCTGGGCACGATAAGGTTTGCGGTCGCGTGATTTTCCAACTGAGCGGATTACGTGCCTGTAATAGCAGTTGTCCGTAAAGCCCCTGGACGTGATGTTTTTTGCACTATTTGTATTTTGTGGTGATACGGAACGTACGCGAGCGCACTCAGTACGCGAGCCCGACGCGCGCTTTTTTATCTCTGCAGAATAAATCCCACTAAAAATTTAAAAATAAAATCATTTTTAGAAAAAAAAAGAACCGACTTCATGACTATGCGCCTATCATTTACAAACTGAAACTAAAAAGTAGAAAATAATATTTAAATAACTTCAAAGCAATGAGCATTAGAGGACAATCAACGAAATTATGAATACATATATTACCTACTTATATATTTACAATTTATAATCAGTTATTTTTGGAGTCGGTGCCAGCAAATAAAGTGGGAGGCCTCCCTACGCTGCGTCTTCCGGTTCGTGGTCTCCACTCCAGAACCTTTCTTCCCCATCGGTTATCGGTTCTTCGAGCGATGTGGCCTGCCCATTGCCACTTGAACTTGCAAATTTTAACAGCTATGTCGGTGACTCTGGTTCTTTGGCGAATATCCACGTTTCGGATCTTATCGCGCAAAGAAACTCCGAGCATAGCTCTCTCCATTGCCCGCTGTGTGACTCTGAGCTTTTCCAAAAGGCCAACAGTTAAGGACCACGTCTCAGTACCATGCCTATTGTGTAGTTTTAACTTTGAAAAAATAAATAATATCGTTACAAGGTTAGGTACGTTGTTGAATTTTGATAAAGTGACAAATGTGATCTATTAAATTGGCCCTACTTTACCTGTGACTAGAGTCAGACGTCAAGCTTCCTAAAATTTCTAATATAAATAGGTATAGAGCATAAATACTTACCTTTCTCTACAATTTCGCTCTACACCGCACAAAGAGCAAATCATCAAAGCACCGACTCTCCTTGGCTTCTGAACGTTCCGAATCTAAACGATACCTCTCATAACCTATAAGTCTTTCAAAAGCTCTCGAGAAAATTCTCCTTATAATTTTTCGCCGCACATACTCGTAAATACCTACTCACTTATTTCTTATTTTTCACATTATTACGTACCTAGGTACTCGTATTGTAAATCAAGATAAGCCCCGACGCAAAAGGAGGGGTGTTATGAGTTTAACATGTGTGTGTATGGGTGTATTTGTGTGTGTCTGTGGCATCGTATAGCTCCCAAACGCCTGACCCTTTTTTTAGAGTTGATTTGATCGAGAATGTTACACGAACGAGACGTGAACGAGAATGCTTCATGAAAATCTTTGATCGTTTGGAGATTAAGTACCTAATAGCTCATTTATCGTTATTTATCGGGTTTTTTTCTATTTATAGATAGTATATTGATATGTATAAAGTTCACGTAGCGTAAAATATCTACATAATATGTAGCTTGACACACTATATTAACAATTCCTAGGCACATCATCAAACGTATAGATAAAACCGAAAGCCACGCACCACATTCTCAGCTTCCAAAATCCATCAAAACATCCCTAATGCTCATTCACGATCCACGAGTCGAATCAAAAGGTTTTTTGCTCCTTCCTCGTGCCAACAAAGCCACTTCCCATTATATAAATTTGATACGATATTTTATTGACGAGCTTTGTAGCACGCGCGAAATTCTCGCGTCGATTTATTTTTTTGGTTTGTGTGCGAGAATGTTAGGTTGTGATTCAGCTCTGTAATTATCTTCTCCGTGGATGAAGGCTTTTTTTTATTTATTTAAAATACATAGTACGTTACATTTCGAATTAGTAAGTTGTCTTAAAATCTATGTTAGATTTATCCAGACTACTGGCTCTGTACATGGATGGATTATGTTTGAGTCTAAGGAAGGGCATAGACAAAAAAGATATATTTTTAGGGTTCCGTACCCAAAGGGTGTAAACGGGATCCTATTACTAAGCCTACGTTGTGTGTCTGTCTGTCCGTCCTACCTTTTACAGGCTTTATCTTTCGAACCGTAATGGAGAGCCAGTTTTACTCTAGTGTAAAAACTGTAATACGTACAAGCGTCAACCTTAGCATGATAATAGTATAGTAGGTACTTATACTATACACACTCTAAAATAAAACACCAAATAATAAAAACTGGCCAAGTGCAAGTTGGTGACAAAATATATCTATAAAACACCAGGGACCCGATTCTACTAAAGAAATTGTCTTTAAATTGTAATTGTTGCGATTTTAATTGTTAAACAACTGCCTCAAAATTCTCTTATATCTCAGGGGAACAGTGAAAAAACTGTGAAATCGCGTGTGAAGCTGCGTGCAGCCTCTAGTATTTTATATTTTTTGCCGTGAGTGTGTGTGTGCTCCCTCGACGGGTGAAGGAGGGGTGGCGTTGGGGACGGCCCCTAAAAAGTTATGTATTTTTTCCTCTTTTTCCCATCGACGTGATGAAACGCCGGCCCGTATCGATCCGGGGGAGGTTCCATTATATTTCTGATATTTTCTTTCGTCTTTATAGTGGGCGGCTGGAGAAATGCGAGATTTTGTGCTGAAACTGTAACGTTGAGAGGTTGTAATCTTATATTTTTGAGAGAAATGGCTTGTATCGAGAGTTAGTGAAATAAGTTTCTGTATTAGAGTGGAACATTATGTAAGTATACCAGACAGTTTAGTAATATAATAGAACAAGCTGAAACCCGCTACTTCGTACGCGTAGAGCTCGGCCTTCGGCCTCGCTACTACAACCCTTTATAGCCTATGTGTTATTCTAATGTATAAGCTATATTATTGTAAACTTTCATTAAAATCCATTAGGTAGTTTTTGCGTGAAAGAGGAACAAACATTCATACAAACTTTCGCGTTTATAATATTAGTAGGATTTGGATTATTATAAAACTAGGTAGTAAGTACCTACTTTCATACAAATTTATAAGTACCTACGTAACTTTCGTATAACTTATTATCAGTCTTGTATGCAGATAATGAAGGTTTTACTATGGCCGTTTTCACATATTTTGTTTTATTATACGGGAATTAATCACGTAAGATAAAAAATAGACAATTAGAGTAAAATACAGCAAATGCCGTTGTAGAGTTTTGGCGCCAATAAGGCGCCAACGTTAAAAACATATCAACTCGTTGTGCCTATCATTTTACTAAACTTGTGTATTTTCGAGTTTAATGTGTAATAATGGTGGATTATTCGTAAACGTGCTCGAGTGTAGGCAAGTGATATAATGAGGCGATACATGTTTTTTCGTGTTGTTTCCAAAATTCCATAGAAGCCTTTTGTAAAACATCCATCACTTTACTTGAGCTTGAGTTTGACTTGACCGTTGCTAACTTTGCTTGACTCTGACTGTGACTACGATCTACGATATACTTGACACTGGCAAATGCACAAGACGTAGGACGCCAAAATCCTCTCAAGAGGAAAGACTAAAAAATATGCTGTCAATTCCCGTATGATAAAAAATTAGAGAAAATCGTATCGACCTATCATCGCTATAAATTTCTCAAACAAATTTAAAAAATTATATTAATTACAAATTATATTAATTTAGTTGTTATTACAAAATTAAATTTAAAAACTGATCGATTAGGTAAAACCATAATGTTCATATGTGATCGTCGTTTTTTTTTTCAACGCAGGTGTGTGGATCGTCCGCGCGCGTCCATCCCTTCATCCCGACAAGCTGCTCGATACTTTGGAGTGGGCAACCCTGGCACCGCACATTGCACGCATACAGGATGTGCCTAATTTTTACAATATTTTGTAATGTAAAAAAGGTTTAGGTTATAATGTAATTTAAACATGTACAATACTAAAATACATATCTTTTCAATGCAAATTGTTAGTATTGCACCGCGGTGGTAACTCAGCGCCCAATTTTTACACGACCTTGAACAACCAAAATATGAAACCTTTTTTGTTTTATTTTGTTATCCACCTAGTTTTTTTGCAAATATTTTTTTACGGCGTTACCTAAGGTCGATAAGATTAGTAGTAAGTGTAGTCCTAACTTTTTGGTCAAGATATACCACTGGCCACTAACACCAAGAGTCTTCTGTAAACCCCTTTCAGAGCCGCTGAAGACTTCTGGGGAGAAGTCCACGGACCACAGCCTGGTTAACCTACCTATACTTCTTAGGTTTATATATAAGTAGGGATAGGTATCTTACCCTGGGTCACTACTTATCATTATACGCAGTAAGGAAGTACCTATCTTAGAAGGTATTATACATGGCAAACTTCGCAACAAATAATAATTCTTCGTTATTATTCAAACCTTCCTTAACATATTTCACGGTTTGGCAAATTAGTCACTTAATTTGAATACATTTAATACGCATGTAAATAGCTCTTGGAATACTTGTTACGCGCTTTTTACTTTACACTTGAGGCAACATAGCTCTGAATAAATAAACGTGAAGAATGTGCGCTAAACATAGATACGTACAAGTGTCTAAAATAGCTCGAGTAAGTACCTACCTACCTAAGTATGCGAAGACATAACTGGTAGTGTACAATTATCACCAGGTTGAACGATCTCTATATATGCCCATGGGGTTGGCAACTGTCAAACTTAGCATAACAATATATAACACAATATAACATAGCTTTAACCTTTTGATATGGTAATTTTTGTCATAAAATTAGTAAGGTATTTATCATATTACACTTAAAAAATAAATTAAAGGTTTTATGTAAGTACCATCATACATAGGTACATCTGTACAAAGTTTATACCGGCCAACCCCGTTTTCTACTTAAGTTTTTTTTCTTTTCCTCTTGGGAGGATTTTGGTATTGCACATCTTGTGCGTTTGCTAGAGTTAAATATAAAAATATTTTTAGTTTTACTAAATATCGCCAAATAAAGTAAGTCACGGTCAAGTCAAAGTCATGCCTAGTAAAGTGATGAAGGCTTCTATGAAGTTATGAAAACAACAAATAAGACATGTTTCTTCTGGTTATATCAATTCCCATACTCGAGGACGTTCATGAACATTGAATAAATAATAATTCAACATTGTAAAACGTACCTACTTTATTATCACGTGTATTTTTATCCGGTAGAAGAACACAACAATCAATGTGTACTTAATAATCGCGAAAACCATTAATAATCTACCATTATTACACATTGACACTCGAAAATACACTAGTTAAGGAAAAAAAATATACAATGAAGTGACATGTTTCACGTTATGGCGCTCAAACTCTTCCTAGTTACGTTATGGGCGAATAATAAGTCCGCTATGTTACTATGTAGGTAACGATAGAACTGTAACTTCAAATTTATTTTGTAGGCATGTATGTTTTATCTATTAAACGCGTTGTCTACAGTCGAAAAGTGTTCATAGCTTTTAAAACTGTAATTAGGTTTTTTAATTTTATAACAAGAATTTGGCTATTGCCTGCACCTTTGTAAGTACGCGTTGAAAAACATCTCATTCCGCTGTTTTCTCACGCTTGTCCTTTCTTTTATAGTTCCTGCTCCTATCCCACTCTCATCTCACTCCTATCCCGCTCCCAACCCATTCCCATCCCGTTCTAATCCCACTCCAATATTTTCACCAAATAATTCTGGCATTGCTATTCAGCGTGGTAATGAATTGCTGACTTGTCTCTAGACTTTATCTATGGGTAATCGAACCTTTTTTGTGTATTAGGTTAACGGCTTAAGATTTGCCAAATCGGTATTTTTAACCTAAGATATAGGACAAACTACAAATCGTAGCGACTTGAAAAAAATATCGCTCATGAGGGAAATTCAACTTGATTAATTTTACTATCACAGAAGTTTATTTTACTTGCTACATTTTGAATAAAAAATATTATTCATCATTCATCGTCATTCATTCGTCTATTTCATCACCATAGCCCGAGTTATTGCGATAACCACAAATGCGTTCCAGTTGATTCTTTCACCTGCACATAGAAAAATTAATAACATGAATATTAGTTTTTTAAATTTATTTTTTAGGCCCCTGGTACGTATGTTTAGTAATATTACGAAATAGACGCGCAGAAGATACCTAATCCACGTGACCAAAACACCCGCGCGGTTCTGGTGGCCGCATGAGACGGGGGTTCGGCAGTCTGTGGCTGCGCGTTGCGACGGGTGGATTGTGCGCGCCGTTACAAAAATTTTTTTTTGTCACTTTTGCCTTTTTTTTCTGTGCACCGTTTCGTCAAGTTTCATCGGCGCATCTTAAACCCTTAAGTAGGTTAGGCAGTACATGTGAGAAGGTGAAGAACAAAACCTCACATTTCCAGTTTTTCTAATTTAGGAGAATACAGAAAAATTTAAATAATTATTTAGAAGGAAAAGTGTGGTTTTGTTCGAAACTCTCGATTTCAAATGAAAATTTATATAGGAGAAGAGGTGATTTTGACCAGGTTTTACTTACATGCAATTTATCATTTATTGCACGTAGAAAAAAAATACATAAGTGGAAAAACACATTGTGCATGTACTTTGTTTTAGTTAAAATAAAAGTAAATTATTTCCCTTTAAAAAATACAACAGGTAAGTCATTACTACGTAGTCCTCATCTAAAAACTTCAGAAACAACATAAGTCCACATTTTTGAAGTAGCTGCGAATTTTTGTCCCTCAATGAAGCTCGATCCGCCGATGAATTGAAGGCACCTTAAATTGAAAACGTATATTTTATGTAAAAATAATAGGTACTTGTCTTACTTATGTTTTTTCCAAGATTATTAGTAAATACTTACCTATATTCCAAGCCAAAATTCCCCACACCCTGTATTAACACATAAAAATTCCAACAAATGCGCGATTAAAAAGATTTTTTTGAACCGCTGCCGTTTTGTCCAAGCCGATGGTCTGCTTTCACACAATTCTGAGCGCTCTTTGGGGTCACTTTTTGGAGATTATTCGCCCATTGTGCACAGGAGTCGAAAAACAGGACAAAGAGCTAAGGCCTGTTGACTGACCGACGTACGCCGGAGTGTGCCTAACTTTTTGTGCAACGGATAAAGCACGGGACCAACTTTTCTGTAGAATTGAGCACGAGAGCTACTATCGCAGTTTCTGAACTAAATAAATAGCCTCTTTTAGAAAAATTTTGTTCCCTTATTTGACCAACTCCGCAGAAAAATTGGCCGCAATGTAACGGGCGGATTACGAGTATGTCTAAATTGAAAGATATCGATTTCACATCTTGATCGAGTGAGTCGAGTGCCAGAAAATCGACTACCACAGATAAAAATCTCCCAATCAAGATATCATTGCAAGTGAGATTGGCTTGCATTTTGCAAAAGATTAAGCTTAATAAGTATTTATTGTTGTTACGTAAGATACGTATGTTTTTTTGTGCGGACGCGTGGCTATTGCGTAGATGAGCAGATGTTTTGTCTAATGAAGTTGTTTTGAAATTCACTTACGTATTTTGCTATTTACATGTTCATTATTCTCAATATGTTATTATTTTTAGTGGTCCGTTTTGTCGCACAATATTACAACAAGAGGGAAGTAGGTAGTGACGTCATTCAACGCAACTATGAAAACTATGGTTTCGTAACTTACTAGTTATTGCTAATAGCAATCCAATATAAAAAAAAACATATTTAATAAATAATCAAATCGAAGCGAATTCATTTCCGGACAACATGATCTTTAACTGTCTTTAACTTAATAATGAACGTAACAAACCAAAATGTTATTACGTCCATGCAATGATCTATTACTATACTACGCGTCCATGCTTAGGTATAACTTAGAGCACAGACTGGCCTGTGAGTAATGGTATATAGGTCCAATACTGTCGCGGTCTGTAAGTATAGTGCGTTGCTAGTAGGGCAGCAATGATGATGGCCGAAAGCGCAGCGTAGCACAGCGTAGCTCAGGTCTAGGCCATCACAGCGCGGTCAGCATTTCAGCCCTTGACCCTTGACAAGCTAAAATACAGGCCGAGACCGAAGGTCGAGGCTTTTAGAGCGTGGACAGCAAGGGCTGCAATTATGACCAAGCTTGAAGGCCGAGAGCGTAGCTAAGCTTAGCTCGAGGCCATCATATCGTGGCCAGCAGTTGAGTGCAGTCATTGCGGACCAAGGCTTGTATAGTGCTTTACACAAACAATGCGAGATGGTGGTCAAACGCAAGCCTATTTTTTTAAATTAGCTTAGTAAGTATGTAAGAATTTATTAAAAGTAACAATTTTTAAAAGTATACTTATTAGTTGCTAAAATTTTGGACCGTCTTTCCAGGGCAATACATTTTCAATCACTAATTTCGCTTACTTTTGAACCTCAAAGGGTGTTAAACACATTGAATTGGAGGATTCGTCGCTTGAAGAGTTCATTTTAAAAAAAAAAATTTTAAATATGGCGTAAATAAATTGATGTGAAACGATATTACTTATGGAATATTGAAAAAATATAAACACCACGCCGCGCTATTGTCTCTTTCCCGCGCTTTTGTTTTTTATTGTACTACCTATACAGCCAAATTCTGAATAAAATCTTTTTGCAAACTATTTTTGAAACAAAATTCGACAATAATGGATTTTGAAAGGAAATTGCTGGCGGGTAGAACTCACCAGCAATGAAATTCCATACAACCATAGATAAATATATACTAAAAATACTACGTAGAAATACAACTTTGCTGGCGCCTTTTCGAGTAGCACGGAAAAGTCGACTTTGTCAAAGAAGGTTGTCAAAATAATAACATAACAAGCATTTTTTTTATTTTATTTCAGGCAATAAATAATTATACATATTTGGAATCAAAACAAACTAAACTAAAGACACTAAATAAAAATATATACAAGCATTTTTGAGTTAAAAAAAACATTTGGTGCATACAACTTAGCCCGGATAGCCCGTTGGTCCAGTTGGTAGTGAGTTGGAAGGCAGGTGCCTTCTGAGCTTGGGGGCGTGGGTTCGATTCCCATCTAGGACAAACATTTGTGTGATGAACATTTGTGTTTGTTCTATATCTGGTTGTTAATATCTATTGAAGTATGTATTTAAAACTATATATGTATGTATATCAGTCTCTGGCAGCCATATCACAAGCTTTGTTTAGTTTGGGGTCAGATGACCGTGTGTGCAAAAAATGTCCCGAATATTTATTTATTTTTTATTTATAACTCCAAACTCCTTCGTCGACTCTTTGTTGACGATCGTCAGCACAGAAAGCCTAAATATAGGTGAGATGGGGTTCTCTGCTATAGTTTTTTGGGATAATATTGCTACTTCCTAGCAGTCTACACATACAATTTATATTACCTATAGATTTTCCAGTATAATTACGTGTTTAAGCACTTTAAGCGAACTTAAAAACAATTGAGTCAATACTTATGAGGCGTCATTAGGTACGGCTTTCAAATGGCTTCGGATGCCTAATTAGATTTATTCAGCTGTTTCTGTGTCCATCGAATTCCTTCTAATAGTACTTATCTCCTTTTACAATTACTTAACTACCTACACTCCTAATATCATACACCTAAAGCAAATATTTATTTACACATGTTATTACAATATATTGTACATTATCATAAGGTAAAATTAAAACCCAAAACTACTTAAATCTAGTTATATGATTATTTACGGTATATTTACCGTGGTATGGTTGTGGAATGAGCTCCCGATATTTCGGTGCAGTTACATGACGCGCAGACTGTCTTACCGTGAACATGGTGCATGTAACTGCACCGAAATATCGGGAGCTCATTCCACAACCTTACCGTGGTACATATCCCGTAAATAATCATATAACTTTAGTGAACAGCCAAGTCAGATTAAAACAGTGTTATACTAAATCTAAACTAAGAGACTAATCAAAAAGCCCCTTAATAGAAAGAAAAATATATAGGTAGAGGTACATCAAGACTTTATATATCTCGTGTATAATATCTATCTAATACATGTACCTACCACATACATACTTTTTTTAGTAGTTATTAAACTCAATACGATAGAAAGCCCTTTAAAAAATCCCCTATCCCTCAGGGCCACATAAAGACCCTCATGATTATGCTATTAAACATTGACAAAAAACGTTTTGTCTAAGGACACTTATCCAATAATCACGTTTTACACGCGTCTTCACAAAAAATTCCCCAAGCTTTTTTAAAACTCCCTATCCGGAATTGCCCCCCAATTTAGTTGAGAGTAAACTTTTTGTTGGCTTAAATGAGGTATTGTTGACGGAAGTATGAGCAGAGGTGTTAAAACGTGGGGCTTTTTATGATTACGGTTTGAACATATGAAAATACTACGTGGGCGACCACATTCTTAAAATAATAAAATTATAATTAATAAAGATTTGTACTCTCGAAGATTGTGAAGAGGTTCTCAAAATTTAATAATACAATTTAAGTTTGTTCGACTTGAGAAATTAGGTTATAATATCCGTCATATTAGTTTTAGCGTGACGTCATATAGCATATGCGTCGATAGACACCTCATTGGTCAAAATATAAGTAGGTACTTCAGGAGATTAGAGGGATCACATGAGCATACATACATTACATTACATATATACATTACACACATATACATACTTACTTAAACTCGTAACTTTCCAATAAACAATAAAAAAGTGCCCCACTTTACCGATTAACCTATCACGCTACACGACCGCAAAACCTGTCTCCTAAACCACAATTATACGCTTTTTGCGTTAAAAAGTACAAAAACTGAGGGCGCTACATGTAAGGGGAGATTTAAAAAGCTATAAATAAATGATTTGCGTTTTTTGGGCCGCGCGTGCGTGTTTTACGCCTGCGGGCAAATGTCAAGCGCTTCCGGTATTGTGTGCAACCCTCTTTAGAAGCTACTTACTGTAGGTACGGTGAGCTGTAAGAAGGGAGAGCATTTCTTTGCGTTATCTTAATGTGGTTTGTAGATGACGTTTTTATTTATTTATATTATTTTATCACTCCACACTCGAGCATGTCCACGAACACTAATCTACAACTAATACGCACTAATAATCGAAAATACACAAGTTTAGGAAAATAATACAAAGAGACGACATGTTTTTGTCTTTTACACTTATTTGAAATAAATCGTAGTTGCTGTACTGGTAAAAGACACGTAAGCAGCGGCCGGCAAAGTTAGTATGAAAATCCATAGTAATTACTATGAAAACTCATAACAAAATACGTTTTGTGCTCATAATTATCGTGTTTAAAAAAAAACAAGGAACATGGCAACCAAGGAGGTAACTTACCAAAGATTTGAATAAAATTTCGAACTGGCTTGCATATAGGAAGCTGTTTATAATGAAAAATTTAAAAATTAAATCCTTTTTTTTCTTTTTTTACTTGGCAACGGCCCCATTGATTTTTAGAGCAATTTTGCCATGGGCAGTGAGTAAGTAGATGAAGAATGGTTTTTTTACAAATTTTTACATTCGTCCATTTTTTGTTAAAATTTTCTTGACCGTGGATTCAATTTCCTTTAGTCGTAATATTAAACAGTTTACTTTGTCTTAATAGCGTCAAACAAGTCATAGTCACAGTCGGAGTCAAGCTAAGTAAGTCACGGTCAAGTCGAACTCATGCCCCTGTAAAGTGGTGGAGACTTTACAAGAGGCTCCTATGGAGTTTTGGAAACAACACGAAAAAACACGTTTCACCTCGTTATATCACTTGCCCACACTCGAGCACGTTTACGAGCGCTTAATGAATAATAATTCACCATTTAGTACACATTAACACTCGAAAATACACAAGTTTAGGAAAAAAATCCAACGAGCCAACATGTTTTTTTCCCCGTTGGCGCCAAAACTCCTTACATTTGTCCATGATTGCTTATGTTGCCAGCCGCTGCAATAATGTACTACTTATTTGTACTTATTATGTACTACTCTTCAATACTAAATACCTGTCCTGTCATTGATGTCAACATTTCCTCGTGTTTTCCGGAAGCAAAGCAAAAGACGACAAAGCTGTAAAGCCGATTAAAGGACATCGGAAGTTACGGCCACCGGAGAATAAGCATTAGTAGGTACTTATTTAATCTGTGACATAGGTAACAAAGTTTAGTAAGATAAACAAAACGAGATTCACTCTTAACGACTTATTTGAGTTCCCACATAAAACGGAACGTATCAGTTCTTTGTATTGCTTTATCTCCAGAATGTAGGCAAACATTGCCTAGTAGTCGGTAGTAGGATGTTGTGCAAACATTAGATTATTTATTAGGGACAAAGAAACCGTACCTACCCAGCAACATATTTAGATACCTAAAGTATATTAGTTAATCACAATATATGCTTGAATTAATAGGCAGTCTCGATATCGATACGCGCTCGATTTCACCCGCTGTTCCACAGGAACCAGGGACTTTTCCTGGATAATAAACCGGCCAAGTGCGAGTCGGGCTCGCGCATTGAAGATTCCGTACCACCACAAAATACAATAATTATCAATTAAAAAAACCGACGTAAATATTAGTAAAATATGGCATTTCGATTCGGTGAAATTACCAGGTAAGGAATTACCAGTTATAACTTGGTAATGAACTGAAATTTGTCACCAACTCGCACTTGGCCATTATTTGTTATTTTTTGTTATACTTTAGAGTGTATATAATCATGCCAAGTTTGACGCTTGTACGTATTACCGTTTTTACATAAGTATACAAAATATTTAAAAAAAAATACCGTTATAAATAATCGTTTTTCCTTTTGTTTTTACTCTTTGACTTAGTTATTGTTATTTTTTTAATCCGCCGTAACATTATACATATTCTGTGAAAATTTCAACGGCCTATCTATTACGTTTCGAAAGATACCACCGTTTAAAGGTAGGAGCAACGGACGGATGGACAGACAGATAGACAGACATCGTAGACTTAGTAATAGGGTCCCGATTTTACCCTTTGAGTACGGAACCCTAAAAAGTAGCATACTAAGTGTTAATCCAAAGTCCAACACGTATTAGGCACTAGCTGCGCCCCCTCGGTTTCACCCGCGTTATATTATGCCTCATTGAAGCATCCTCCTTGGTAACGGCAGCAACCTCCTTTGAATTGAGTGCTTTTCATGAAAGAAGTCTCCCGGACGTGGCGCTGTCATCGCGTATCAATCACTATCAGTATCATATCTCGAGCAGTGAAGAAAATGTATGAAAAACGGAGATATTTGAACACAAACGCATATCTCCCTCGTCTGATCTGAGGTTATGATATTTGCAATGAAATCTTCGGTAATCATATTACTTTTTAATAAAGGCAAGTAATATTGTACCTACCGAATTACTGTTTCTATGAAGAGAAGGCAAAGACAGTTTTTTTTTTATTTCAGTATTCGTGCGGAAACATGAAAGTTGTCCACAAAGACCGTTATCCCAATGTACCTACACAACAAAAAACAAGACTTAAAATTAATACTTTTGTCTATTAATCACGTTAAAAGGATTTCGCCCAGCAAAAACGCCGTCTTTTGATGTCAAACATTGGTTCTGATGGTCCAACCCTTTTTTACTCACCGTCGGTCTATTTTACCGTTACCTTTGGTCGTATTTAGAACACTGCCTTTTGTTACTTTTCTAAGCTTTTTACGACGGGCAAGCGACGTCGGGTGCCGGCCTTTGTTACCATCACTAAAGCAATATATTTGCATATTCAAACAGGAAGATTTGCATTTCATACCCATTTTACTATTGACGGGTTAACAATTTTATTTCGTTCACGTTCTTAGGCGACAATGAGTTAAAATAATAAAATGCAAATCATTAGAAAACAGTTTCTTTTTGTTTCGGAATGAGTTTGGAGATTTGTTAAGGCGCTCCGTTTCTGTGATTTAAAAAAAAGTAGGTACTGTTCTGTGGCGCATTGGAATGGCTAAAAGCGCCATGTCTCAGCTTCAGAAGATATGGAAAAACAGAGGGATAAAGCTGAAAACGAAAATCAGACTAGTTCGGACCCTGATTTTTTCAATTTTCCTGTATGGAGCTGAGACATGGACGCTAAAAGCAGCAGATCGAGGGCGCATTGATTCATTCGAAATGTGGTGCTGGAGGAGAATGCTGAGAATACCATGGACAGCTCATCGGACCAACGCATCGATATTAAAACAACTCAAGATCTCTACTAGATTGTCTACCATTTGTCTCAAGCGAATATTGGAGTATATCGGCCATATTGCCAGGAAGGACAACGACAATCTAGAAAAGTTAATTGTAACAGGCAAAGTCGATGGAAAGCGATCCCGAGGCCGCAGCCCGATGCGTTGGTCTGACCAGATTCGTACCACCCTAGACACATCAGTATACGATGCGCTGCATGTCGCCGAGGATAGGGGAAGATGGCGTAAAATCATAAAGGAGAGACTGATGGGGGGTGGGGGTCACGACCCTCAGACATGAGGAGCACGACGCGAGGAGGAGGAGGTACTGTTCTAGTTTATTGGTGTTTCCAATTTCTCTCTGTTCTTGTGCTTACAAATTCCATTCAAATTTAAATTAAATTTTTAAATAATTTTTTATTAGTTTTTTATTAGTCGGTAAGGGCTTACATTACAGCTTATACAACATTGCTCCGTTAAAACTTTAAAAGTAAGTCTTTGTTTTATTTAGTTTCTCTACTAGTTTCAGAAAATAAAGGAAATGTAGCAAACTAAATATGAAGAAAAAAAAAACGCAGAACAAAACTCATTTATTAAACCATACCAGCTCGAAATAGGTTCAATACATCTTTGAAAAGTGAGAACACTATTATTATACATATTCCAAAGAGAGTTTTGGCGCCAACGTGGAAAAAAAAACATGTCGGCTCGTTGGATTATTTTCCTAAACTTGTGTATTTTCGATTGTTAATGTGTACTAAATGGTGAATTATTATTCATTAAGTGCTCGTTAGCGTGCTCGAGACTACGTAAACTGTTTAAGATTACGAGTCAAGGACATGGAATCCAGGGTCATGAAAATTTAAATAAATAAAAAATAAAAATAAAAACAAAAACATTCCAACACATTTTGGCGGGAAGAAAAATTGTTAATAACCACCTGTGCCTATGTATTTTGTTTTTTATGTTCCCAACAAAATCTAGGTGGCCATACGCAAACTTTCTATTAGACTTTACTTTGATATGAAAGAGTGATCAAAGAAAGGTTCTCCATGCTTTAAGACTGCCAAGCATCAAGCCAAGCCAATCTAAAAAAAAAAAATATCTAACAAAAAAAGTATGGATGTAAAAATTAATGAAAAACTGCTTTCACATAATGTACCAGTTTTGTTGCGAATTTTTTTCTTCGTTTTTAGATTTACGATATTGTTTCGATTGTAACTTCTTGTAAAATAACAAAATGAAACAGGAAAGGTCCTGCTTTTAAAGTTTTGGCAGGACAAGGTCGTCTGAAAATTAGTAGGATAAAATTGAATGTAGGTATCTGTTTCAAATTCTCACATAATAATGTAAATTCTAATGTAGATATAATTATATTCTCCTTATAAACTAAATAGACCATGCGTCAACTTAAAAGGATTACAGCTGGAAACAAATTTTAGCGATCCCTTCTACTGAATTGACAAAGAAATAGCTATTATGACAATCGTTTTTTTTACTAGCAAGATGGATCGCCATGAAAGATATTTTTGTAATATGGCAATCACTGGAATAACATTTAAAAATGGAATGTGCATGTGGCTGTGAAGGGACAGTGTCTGCAGGTACTCGCGTTTTTGCATTTCCTTTCCTAGCTTTTTACAATAAAAACTTTCTTTTAAATAAATAATCCCGACATCGCTTGACAGGGATTCAACTTAAAATAATAATTGCCTATCGTTGTGTTACTTTGCCAAAAGTAAAAAAAAGTTACATTCCTTTTTGGTACACAGAAAATGTATTACATTCATTCTATACCTATTCTGAAAAAGTAGCAATCCTTTAGAAATGAATGTACATAATAAAGAGAACAATGGTATAAAACAATGGTCTAAATGTAGAAAACGTACGTACCTTACGTACGTACTAAAAAGTTGGTGTAACACAGCGGAGGTATCTAAAAAGTCAGCATACCTGTTTGTTTAACTTTTTTTAAATAGTATAACTAAGAATTTACACGTTTCCGCATAAAAAATATTTAGAGCTTGTTCGCGTTAAATTAGTTAAGGTCATAATTACTTGATTTATAAACGAGACAGTTCAGGAGCCACGGCTACCTATTTTAAGCGATTCTATTTAAGTGATGCGAAAAGTTTCCTGATCGTACCTCAACGCGTTAAGGTTCACATTTGCGTGATTATTTAAAAGTTCACTGCGCTGTTACAGCACTGTTTCGAACTCTTCCGTAAGGCCGTGTTCAGAATTCGCACCAAACCATGAGAATGTAGTTTTTTTTAATGCTATTCTGGGTTCCGCGGAAAGAGTGCACTAAGCTGAATGAGGTATATAGGATCCATCATTATGAACAATTTTTACAATGAGACGAACCGTGAAATCGCGAAAAAAATATCTGCTTTTCCATAGAAAACGATAACTGAAAATCGACACAATGTACTGATATTTTTGCTCCCATAATAAAAGTTGTTCATAATAATGATACATATATAAGGGACTCCTTTCGTCTTAGTACACCCTTTCCGTGCAACCCTGTATAGCTATAGGCTATAGAAGGGTTAATTGTGTTATTTTTCAAAACATGTGTTTTTTCGAGTTATCCATAAAGTGCACGAGTGCATTTGATATAATGCATTGAAACTTGCGTATAGTTTCCTAATCTCCATTGAGGCCTCTAGTAAAGTTTCCACAATTTTATTGGGGCGTGGCTTAGATGTGACCGTGACTTGCTTTGCTTTACTTTGACTATGACTTGTTTAAACATATCTTATAAAACTTGATACTATCAACTACTTGAAAGCCAACACCTAGAAGAAGAAAAAACATAGATGCAATACACCTAATGAAATCATGTGAAGGTTTAGGTAAAAGTAAAGAGGGTGGAGTAACAAAGAGGGTGAGTAGCCATAAATTCGGTGAGCCTCATCTGAATTTCCAATCAGTGAATTTATTAAAGCTCCCGTCGGACTGCGAGGGTGAAATAGCACCTACATACATCACAACGGAAATAAATAAAAGAACAGACGAAGAATAATTGCTTTTTCTTTTTTAGTCTTTGAACTCTAACTTGAAAATTAATGGTAAAAAGAAACTAGTTTTCTTCAGTTTTTTTACGTGTGAGCAAAATACAATCTATCTCATACTAATTACCTAAACTACTTAGTCTTATACGAAAAACAGTTGGATTGTGGTCTAAAAACAAACCAAATGTTCCAGTAACAGTTTTTTGGTTTGGCATTTTCACGCATAATGGCAAAATTTATTACTTATGCCTATACCTACGTTATAAATAGTGTTTAGCATACCTACACGCAAATAGGTTCATTATTCGAAAAGTATGCATTATGTTATAACACATTATACTATGGAAGTAAGAAAAATTGTGGTCTGAATTAATTTAAAAATAAAATCACCACATTAACATATTTGTATTTTTTTATTATGTAACTCGCGCATTTTTCCTACGTCTCCTCTGTTATCTCGATCAAAGACACGCATTGCTTTACTTTTATTGAGTGGAACGGAACGTAATTCTTTAATCTTCATTCTTTTGGTGTCGATTGCGGGATCGATAGGAAGCTGCGAACTTCATGAGGGCAGGTAGAGTTTGATAAAATTAAATGTGGATGTGACAATGAATACAGTTTTCTAACACCATATGCATGTATGAATCATGAATAATATATATCGACTGCATTTATTAATGACATGTTTCACGTATGAATATAATTTAATTATATTTAGAAAAAAACATTAAAAATACATACCAAGATATAAAAATAAAATAAAACAATGTTTTTTTTTGTCGAAATAATTTAAAACATTGTTAGATTATTACAGAAATGCTTAAGAAATGTCGATGAAGTAGCGACGATCCTAATATACCTTTACTTACATATCACTTTCACATAATTATCAGAAACCGTTTTGTTTATACTTACATATACGTAGGTACTACTACGGTACGGCACGGTACGGTTTACTTGCCAAATAAACAACATTAACATTTGGCAAGTAAAAAAACATCTAAAAAATTAATGACTAGAGTAATAACAATTTTAGGAACGTTAAAGATATCTTAGTTCCATTGCATTTTCTGACGGTTGAATCAACGTACTAAAAAAGGCCAAAACATTAGTTTAAAAAGAGAATCACACTAATATTATAAATGAAAGTTTGTGTGTGCGTCTGTGTGGGTGTATGTTAGTTACTCCACGCTGAAATGGCTGGACGAATTTGGATGGAATTTAGAATATAGATAGCTTATAGTTTTTTTAAACCTAAATATAATAATTCGTGATAAGCCCCGATAAACATTTAAAACATAGATCGCTTATGTCCTGGATTAACACATAGGTGTATATACACTATTTTTCATCATCATTTGCACAATTTTACATCACTACGCGGGTGAAACCGCAGAGCGCAGCTTGTATCTCATAAAACTAACGCCTAACACGTGTCCCCATGAAATAATAGCGAGGCATGTGTCGTGATGGTAGATTAAGCAAGTGTTGCATTGACTTCCTGGAACAGGCCAAGTATTGCCAAAGCCAAAACGATGGAGATAAAAAATGAATAATCCACCGCGCTCGCTTGTTTTGGGGATTAAAAACTGCTTTTTATAAAAAAATGTGCACGGATTAAAACGAAGGTGGAAAAAGTTGGATTGTAGATTGTGATGCAGATGTGCAGGATTAAGTTTTTAAACTAACCGGCTTTAAATACATTGAATCCTTGATGTATTTTTTGTATTGCTTAGATTTATCTTAGGGTTGGGGAAAAATGCATAACATAATCGTCTAGCTCTATGTTGTAGTGTGCGCAACTTGTGTGCATGATTCCCAGAAAAGATTTATTTTTTTTGGCTTGGACAGTGGTGTTTTATTGGTGGTGTTTTTTTTTGGTGTGGTGGTTTAGTGGTGTTTTGGGAAAAACTGGATAGTCACAAAAATAATACTTTTAAAATAAAAATAAAAAACCGTTAAGAGAACTGGTCGGTTTTGGTATTCTTAAAAGGGCTGAACAGATTTTCTGGAATAATAGCTAAGAACACTCGATCAAGTCAGCTATCAAACAAACAAAAAAATTTAATCAAAGTCGGTTCAGCCGTTTGGGAGCTACGATGACAGACACCTATATAGAACCCTAAACTTATAACATACTTAGAACAAAAAGTTATTTAGAGCGCACTCTTTCATTAAAAAATAATTTAATAAAATTCAAAAGAATTTTAAAAGAATTTTGTGAAAAACAGAATTTATTTGAAATGTAAATATAAACCAGTACCTAGCAATAAAAATACATACTATTTTAATCTTTTATTAACTGTTTAATAAGTATAAACTTTGTTTGTTAATTAAAGATATTATTTACAAGGAAATAGAAATCTTATTTAATAAAACTGTCGAATAATAATTACTGAGGTACTTTTTCGTGTATTAAAATATTTACTTTTCACACTTAATTATTTTTGCTACCCTACTAATAATGTATCATACTTCAGCAGCAGTACATAGGTCCTAAACATCTGGAATATGCACTTGAGGTCTAATTTGGTATCAGTTAACATCCACCAGCCGAAAAAATGGACAGCATGAGTGGTCATCAAACAACAGCTGGCACTTTTTCTATTTCTTCGTAACAATGGCAAAAAAGAAAAAAAAAACAACGTATGAGGTTACGAAGCGTGCCGCCTTTACCCGCCTCTTTGCACTAAAAACTGCAATTTTTACTTTTTATTTGATACGCGGAAGGGACGTGGGCTCCAGCTTACCCGTATGTGGTCAGTAGGGCAAGCCATATGGTTTTAATTTTGATTGATTATTAAAAGTCCGGTTAGCTAAATTTACCCTTGGTGCATAAAATCAAGGGTACGATAATGTAGTACTATTTTATTATCTTACTACTTTCACAAATTCAAGGAATTCTTTTTTTTCAGATAATAGACGTGTTGATTGGTCTTGATTATCTGAAACTAGTAGTATCAAACCTTTTTACATGTATGCTAAAAATAATATTTCATTGTCATTAATCACTCGGAACATTGCAATTTCTTTAATAGAGAGGTGTGTGTGAAGAATCACAAATTAGCGGTCAAAAGGGGCCTCAATAAAGGGCCGCTTTAGTTTAGCATCGTTTTTTGATGAATCGATTCGTAAAAGTGGTTATAAAAATTTCGTCGTGAATTATTTTATGCCACAAGGATAATAAAAGAGACGCATTTAAAACTGGATAGGCTCAAATATGTCCGCACTAAAAGAACTATTTAAACTAAATCTAAAATAATTAGTCCACATTTAGTTAAATGCAAGCTAAATTAGACATTGCTAGTACCTACATTTCTAAAACGTATCTAAATTTGTGTTGGTAAAATTATACTTTTTTCGTAAATTTTATACTAGAGCACGTATCCATTGTCTATTAGTTTTTTTTTTCTATTTGATCTATTTGCCTCATGCTTGCTCATTTACCTTTTGTCATAATATAGGCAACACCGTCGCTAGGATTCCATATGAAAGCTGTGCATTCTTTTTTATCTGCTATCCCATGGTAAAGTATCTCTTGGTCGAGAATCACGAATGCGTGAAAAGTTTAGTAAATCAAAACTGCGCGTTTCATGCAGGTCCTTCGGTTTTTTGAAACGCAGCCTGCAAGACACCTGCGTAGGCACGAACCTGGCAAAAAAGCTGCCTATTCTACTGCCATCGATTCATGGTTTAGATGAATGCTTTATGAGGAACAGGAAACGTATTGAGTCGGTTTTATGCGAAAAACTTTCTGCCGCCAGTTAGTCAAAGAAAAATAAATAATCCGATAATAAAATATCCTTTCCGTAAAATGATGTTCCGGAGACCATGGCAAGCCGTTTAGACTATAGGAGGTAATATAGAATAATACAAACAAACATACTTCCTCACATACATATATATACCCTAAAAACATTACCCTCCTTAGGGACTGTGCTACAAAAGCAGTCATCTGACAAAAAGAAAAACTGAGAATTTATTATTGTACTTGATTTTTGACATAATATTTTTCTGAGTACTGAGATGTGCTACGTGTTGTAGCGCTCGTAGCACGCGTAGCGCAACATTGACGTAGCCGTAGTAAGCTGATATTTGAAAATAGATAATTTTTCCTAGCAACAGTGAAAGTATTTTTTTTTATGGAACGTAACTTGCTTAAAGTATGACTAAGTAGTAATAGGTAGACAAAACTCAAGACGTTTCTGAATAAAATATATAGAAAACATGTATATGCTGTCATATTTTCGTATAGCCAATTGAATAGGAGTGCTTCTATGAAATGGAAGAATTCCTAAAGAAAATGGCATTTCGTTTTTATTCTTATGATTTGGCTTGTTGATAAATTTACATTTTAAATTAATTATTGATATTAATTCTTTTGACATATTTATAAATTAATACACTTTTGCACGTCCTTACCCTTAGGGCTGTTATGGATGAACATTATACCCATTGGCAAGCAAATAAAAACTTTGACTTTGTCATTGACTTTTTGACTTTGAATCTTTCAAAGTATGTCTAAATACAAAAGGCACCTCACAGATCTAGGATATCTGTGAGCTGTGTCTGTGAGGCACCTAGTTTGTCGTTGGTAAACTAAAAAGCACAATGCAGAATTGTAATTTTCTCCGTTTACTTAATTATCTGTTAGCAAAATGGTCAACAAATTTTTTTTTTTAGTAAAATTTTCATGACCGTGGATGTCCAATCAATGTCCTTTATTCGTAATATTAAACAGTTTACATAGTCTTAATAGCGTCAAACAAGTCATAGTCAGAGTCAAGCTAAGTAAGTCACGGTCAAGTCAAACTCATGCCCCTGTAAAGTGGTGGAGACTTTACAAGAGGCTCCTATGGAGTTTTGGAAACAACACGAAAAGACACGTTTCACCTCGTTATATCACTTGCCCACACTCGAGCACGTTTACGAGCACTTAATGAATAATAATTCACCATTTAGTACACATTAACACTCGAAAATACTCAAGTTTAGGAAAATAATCCAACGAGCTGACATGTTTTTTCCACGTTGGCGCCAATACCGGTCACCCAAAGTTTTATTGCAAAGTTGCCACTCTGCAACTTTTCTGTTCCCTATGAAGTGTATGGAGTTAAGCCGAATTCTTTTTAATAGTTTTTTCTGGTGTATTCACCAGTGCACTGCACATCCGCTGCATTTGGGTCAGGCGACAATCGGTGCAGTCGATCACTGGTGCTAACGTGCAAGGCAGTTGCTAAATATCACCGAGTTACTTAGAAACGGGCTTGTAAAAAACGTGACTTCAAGGAAGTTGGCAGATAAATGCGAAATAAAAGGTTTTTTAATTGCAACTAGGCTTGTCCTACCCCTAATAATAATAATAAATGTAACAAGTAGGTCAATATGTCAAGTTTATTAACTCATATTATGTTCACAATAGGGTATTTGACACTGGTGGAAATAAAATATGAAACCTAGCTATATTGAAAGGTTTTATATTAAGAGATTTTTTCAATATTTTTTCAATAATAATAATCACTCCTAAATTTAATTATTTCGATTTCAAAATCACGATTTTTTATCTATGTGTCACGTGACTCGAAAATCCAATCACAGTGCGTGACGTCAATATGGTGATGACAGCACAACCAAAACAAAACAAAGCAAACAGATCGAAATCAAATCCATTTTCTGTAAAAGTTTACTGAATTTATCAGTATAGAACAAGTTTATTATGGTGATATTCACTTCAAAATGATTTTCACAAACGTAAATCGACGAAGTTGTTAATATTTGTGAAGCATTCTATCTTCTTTCAAGTCACAACCAATTTCTTCGTATTTCAGCTTTAGACGGTACAATTATGAATAATTTCGCAAGTATTGCATTCGAAACATTGGGACACTGAGGTACTACACACCAATGATAAGTTTTGCGATCCATTTTCAACTAAATAACTTTACAAATAAATAACAACAACGGCAGCATTTCACGGCCGACTGTGACAGATGTTTGTTTATTTACATGGGCAGCATAGAGTAATATAATGGGCAGATTCCGTTCGAAAGATGCGTTCGGGGCACCCAGAGTGAGATTTGAAAATGAATGACAGATGAACATCAGTGTTTTTTAATCATCGATTTCACTATTGTTCTATTGCAACTGAAGTGTACGCTCAAATACTTGTAACAGCCAAGTTGTGTCACGGTTGTTTTTCACACTGACGATGACGTTGTAAACGTCGATGCTTTATTCTATCGCATGTCTTGAACGCAACTCTGTAGTTAAGTATATTGACGTCACAACGTCGAATTGGCGCGTTTTGATGCGTCATTTAAAATTTGAAACAAAAAGACCTAATAATTATTCAATAAATGAACTAATGGAGATAAAAGTATTTGTTTGTTTGAATATGCACCATATTCTTTAAATTTAAAGCCATTGCAAATTTTTGTCAATATCCCTATTAAAAAATTACAATACACAGTTACAATTACCAACAACTTAAATATGTACCGCCACTACTTTAACTAATTCATATACCAAAATAATAATAATTATACATTCAAATAATAATCAAATCAATTTAAAAAATATATTTAAAATGTCAAACACGTCATTATTTATTTAAATTTTCACACACTGAAAAAAAAGTCTCCTCGGATGAGGTTTGATAGCTTGAAGTGATTCATTATTCATCATCATGATTTTTGTAATTGATTGATATGCAAATTTAAAAAAATAAATTATAATAGGCTTGTCCTACCTTCCGTATACCGCTAAGATCTACGCGGATGAGGTTTGAGACTTTGAAGTGAATCATAATTTTTGAAAGATTATATTTCGCAAACGGTACACCGAACGAAAAATGTAGATGAAAAACCTCACTTTCATTTTAAAATACCTATTCAAGATTCAAGATACCCCACATGAGCGTGTGCGGTTTTTTTTTCATCTCTATATTTTGCTAGTGGCGATCTCATTGGTGGCGATATAGTATTTTTGATAACGTCACATAACTAGTACCCCTCCCCTGCATTTGATCTAATGAAATTGCATTTATCAAAAGCGGTTGAGGTACTGCACGAACTTACATACATACACGATACAAAGCCTATAGGACCTCCTATTGGCCTTTCGTCGTCAGGTAAACAGATCTACAATTTGATTTGGGCCCGAGCGACATAACCTCGTCCACTTCGTGCTTAGTACTAAGCAACAATAATTTCAATAGCTCTTTAAAAAGGCGCGACGAACCGAAAAAACCGTAGTTACGCAGTACAAGACAACACCGCTTTCGAGGTCACACCTGGAATGAAATTTTCCATTCGTTTGCCAAAAGTAGGTTATTTTTATGGCGGCTATTGTGTAATAAAAAAACACGTAGATTCGTCGTACAACTTGTTCATTGTCTTTATTTTGATTATTTGCCTGTTTTACGTAATTGCGTACAATACAAATAAATACGAGTACCTACACTTGCTTACGTTTTATACAAGGTTACACTGAAAGAGCGGCTCAGCTAAAATGAGCTTATTGAACTCATCATTGTGAACTAGCTTTACTACAACGGCATCAACCTTGACATCGCGAAAAAATATATTTTGGTTCGCCTTTAAGTGCACCCAAAGGTGGTGTTTTCTATAAGAAACTTTTAGCGGGCAGTAATGAGTTTTTAGGCCTCTTTATAAGTGCGCCGCAATTATCTTTGCCGCGCACTTTTTGAATTTGGAACATCTTAGTGTTCAGCGCCAAAGAAATCGAACGCAAATATTGTTTGAATAAAGACTGGCTGGTACGACGGCCCATAGTCGCGCCGCCAGCTGAATAAAAAAAAAAGAAATCAAATTCAAAACGCGCGAAAACTACACACCGCGTTTTCGTCAATTTTCACGGATTGTTAGAAATTCATGGTTTTGTTTTGAAAAATGAGTTCTTCAAGTGACGGTGAAAGTATTAGAACTGACGCAAGAAATGTGATGGATAATCTATAGTTGTTTTATTATTAGATACTATTTAATTTCAATTTAGTTGTTACTCTATGTTTTATTAAATAATAATATTACAATAAAATATGAGGCACCTTTTATTTTCTCATAGTGGGTGATGAAAAGTAGAGTGTATCACTCGGGCGCAAAATATATTTTTGGCTTGAGGGACTTACTTTGAATCCCTCGCTACGTTCAGGATTCTACTAAAGAACGCTCTGGATTCAAAAAAGCGCCCTCGCCGTAAAAATATAATTTTGCTCTCTTATGTTACAATCTACTATTATAATTGTTCCATTTTTTTTTATCGCGAGAAATTCCACGTTTGACCACAAACTCGCCTGTTGGTAAGCGACGATGTGGTCAAAGATGAAGCACGCAGTCTTAGAAGATACCTTTTTAAACTGGCCTTGAAAAGGCCCAAACTACATCTCTCAGGAAACAAGGAAGTCGGTAGGTTGTTCCAATCTAAAACACAAAAATATTATGTCCAAAAATTTCTTCAAATTTTATATTTGTTATCCTACCTTTAAACGGATGTATCTTTCGAAACGTAATCGATAGCCAGTTGAAATTTTCACAGAATATGTTGTAATGCTACGGCGGATTAACAAAAAAATTATAAAAACGCCATACAACAAATGTATTATATGTTTGTATTAGCTCTAATGTAAAAACGGCAATACGCGTACAATAAGCGTCAAACTTGGCATGCTTACCAAGCATGCCAAGCTTTGCTTGGTATAGTAAGTACACACTCTAAAGTATAACAACAAATAATAAATAATGGCCAAGTGCGAGTCAGTGTCAAATTTCTGTTCACCACCGATTCTCTTAGGATCACTGGATTGAAGCAGTCGGGCGCGGTCGGTACTTGGATAGGTGACCGCCTGGGCGTTGATGGGATTTTGTCTTTTTGTACTGTTTTGGTACTTTAGTAGCTAACAAGCTATGTGGTGGTACGGAACCCTCAGTGTGCGAGTCCAACTCGCACTTAGCCGTTTTTTTTTGTTTTGTAAATAAATATCCCTCATATACAAATAGATCATCCATTGTTACTCAAAAAGTCTCGACGAAACTATCATTTTTATCCGTCATAAAAATACGATCGAATTGAGAACCTTCCTTCTTTGTTGAAGTCGGTTAAATGCCACAGGAAGATCCAAAAATATTTGTGATTCGTGGAAATTTTGTGCTTATACGGTAGTAATGAATAATCAATCGGAGTTTCCAATTTGAAGTTTGAAGCATCTATAAATATAAAAGTAAAATATCACTAGTCACTGACTGACCGACTCATTATGAAATTTCGAAAACTACAATGAACCACGAGCTGGACTTTGGCAAGTAAATGCCTTATAGTGATTCCGCTAAGATAGGACTTTGCTAAGACGTATTAAGGGGAGGAAAAAAAGTGTGAGAAAATAGAAGTGAAAGTTTATATGAGAGTCTACACGTACGAACTCTCATGCAACTGTTAGTTTTTTTTAAATCATTATTTCTTTTTTTTTATTTATTAATAGGCTTGCGTTTGACCGCCAACTCGCCTGATGTAAAGCGATGATGCGGTCTACGGTGGAGCACGCTTGTCTAGAAGAAACAGATTCACTCGTGATTTGAAGACACCCAGATTGTAACTATCGGGGAATACCCATTCAGGCAGCGCATTCCACAGACTAGCAGTTCGCGTAATAAAAGTGGAATCAAGGGTTTTCGGAATATCAACCATAAAGCGGTGTCGATTTTGTGATGATTTAGGCGTCGCACTTTTTGTATTTAATTACTATCAAATTTCATAAAATATTGTCAAACAAGTCATAGTCGCAGTTAAAATCAATCAGAGTAGGTCACAGGGTCCAAAAATTTTGTCATTTTTATCATTTCTTAGTTAATCCGCCGTAACATTACATATTCTGTGAAAATCTCAACTAGCTATCTATTACGGTTCGAAACATACGGCCGTTAATAGGTAGGACAGATGTACAGACGAACGGACAAACAGACAGACATCGTAGGCTTAGTAATAGGGTCCCGTTTTTACCCTTTGGGTACGGATCCCTAAAAATGAATCCCTATTTACTTTGGTCACGCCATAACTTGAGAACGACTTTACCGATATCATGTTTTTCTTAAGTTTTCTAATACTTGTAGAAGGTTCTTAGGGAGAGAAAAATTAAGAAAATTGGAAAATTTCAGAAAACGTTGCGACGATCTTAAATCGCTGGTGAAACCGCAGGGCGCAGCTAATTTTCAATAAACTATTAGATAAATTGAATTTTTAAAGATCTTTGTCAAATTCAAATTCAAATTCAAATTATTTATTTGTCAGAACATGGTAGGTACACATACATATAAAGTAGCATACATGGTCGTAAGAATGGAGACGTATCTCATGTCCTTGCCTGTTACAGCGTACAAATGTTAGTTTTTTATTAATATTTTTATTAGTTTTTGTTAAAGTTAAAAAGGAAAAAAATAAACAAAATTATGTCTATGTTAGAATATTGTTAGAATCATATTTTGGTTTAGTTGTATTTTATACCTTAATTAGATGTTTATTACTACCTATCTAAGCTATTATTATTATTATTATTTTATTTGTTTATGTCTACATTACATATCAAAACATTTTTATCATTAAGGAATTCTGAAATTTCATAGTAGCTTTTTTGTGCTAATAAAGTTTTTAGTTTATTTTTAAACATTCCAACATTTAATTCTCTGATGATTTTAGGAATTTTAGTATATATTAAAGGAGCCATACAGAATACACTTTTTTGCATGAGTGCAGTTTTGGCCGTACGTGGGCAGAGCTTCATCTCGGCCTGTGTGCGAGTTCGAATACCAGCATCAGTCCAACTACCAAAGAGATGTGGATTTAATTTTACAAAAGTAGCTATTTCTAATATGTATAGAGATGGTAATGTCAGAATATTGTGTTTTAAAAAGAACGGTTTACAGCTATCAGTCTTATGAAGATGAAACATTGCCCTGACGCACCTCTTTTGGGCTTTGAAAGCAATCCTTTTGTCAGTAGAGTTCCCCCAGAAAATAATCCCGTATCGTAGAATAGATACTGCCATGCCATAATATGCAGTAATTAGAGCTTCTTGATTAATAACTAATGACAATTTAAATAGTGCGTATGCCGTCGAGCCCATTCTTTTCGTTAATGTATCTATGTGTGCTTTCCAATTAAGTTTACTATCGATGGTCAATCCAAGAAATTTAGTTGAGTCCACTTCCTGTATGACTCTACCATTATATTGCAAAACTATTTTATCACGTACTGTACGCTGCCGAAAGTGGATGATATTCGTTTTGTCTAAATTTATTTTTAAGTTATTGTCATCTAGCCATTGAATGATTGATTTTAAACTATTATTTATTTCCGATTCGTAAGTGATTTTATTTTTACAATTAATAGTAACTGTGCTGTCGTCTGCGAAGAGAGTCGTAGGATGGTCTAGTGCTTTAGGCAAGTCATTGATATATCCTATAAATAGAAGAGGGCCCACTACACTGCCTTGCGGGACTCCGAAGTTAGTTAGTCCGATTCCCATCTAGGACAAATATTTGTGCGATGAACATTTGTGTTTGTTCTATATCTGGTTGTTAATATCTATTTAAGTATGTATTTAAAAATATATATGTATGTATATCAGTCTCTGGCAGCCATATCACAACCTTTGCTTAGTTTGGGGTCAGATGACCGTGTGTGAAAAAATTCCCGTTTTTTTTTTTTTTTTTAAATGTGGTACGTTTTACCGGTGACAGGTTATTCAAATTTTAAACGGTTTACTTGTCCTTGTAGCTAGCCCGGGTAATTGTTGTAAAAGACATTGCGTTTGCGCAAATCATTTATTTTTCTTAACATTATTATGTACAGCTATTTATCAATAACGCACCATATTTGTCACTAAACCGTTATAATAGAAAAAATTTGATTATTAACAAATGTAAGTAATAAAGTGCATTAGAGATAAACAGCTTTACATGATTTTTTTAGGAATAATAATCAATTTGCGCAAACATCATGCTCGTTTACAACAATTTCCCGGCATAGCTACAAGGACAATTTTTTTTTGAAATTTGAAACTTTCCGCCAAAGGTGAAAAGTACCACCTTAATTTAAAATTGACTTTATTATTATTGGGTATATCAAACAAAGAAAATAAAAAAGCCTTAATTATTATCACTAATACTAATTATTATATGCTAATTATCACTAATATAATCAAAAATCAAAACAAGATGTTGTCCGTGTGGTAAAGTGCCAAGAACGCTGGCTGCATTCCCGCGTTGAATTGCTAAAGAAATTCTCTGCGCGAGGAATGAGCCAGCTCTCTTATCACCAGCGGTGTCGATTAAATGTGGCGAAATTTTTTTTTTTAAACTTTTTGGTTCATGGACCCCATGGACCAAAAGTTTCGACGCCCAGCGGCACAAATATATATTCACTTGAAAGTGATGCATACTTGCGCCGCTTGGCGTCTTCTGCGGAAAAAAATAAATTGACTTAATTAATATATAGAATAAGTATATATAATAGATAATATTTTTTCCAAATATAATTCAGCCTTCGACAAAATATAAACCAAACTTCAGTTCGATTTTTAGAACTATGTCCAATTTGAACTATTAAACGTCGTCTACATTGAACATTTCGAGACATTTCAATAGATAAGTGAGCGAACATAACGAGTCATAAATATTCATTTAGGCGGTTTTAACCGTAACGGTGACATAAAACCAGAATTGTCTCTTAAAAAATAGCGGCTTCATAAATAACAATTCACTATTTAACAAAAGAATACTTTATTTTTAGAGTTTGTATTTTAAGGAGGAGCATGAACTTGGCATTAGCATTAGCAGAACATCTTTTTCATTTTCGTATTTATATAAAATAATGACAGTGTTCATATTTATAACATCACCAGACGACGTTTACTGCTGAACATAGGTCTCCACTCTGATTACCATCGGCATCCACTGAACGCCCGCGACTATCGCAGAGCACAGTGGGCAATGGAGAGAGCTATGCTCGGATTGCATGCAGACCACAAACCGAAAGACGCAGCGTAGGTAGGCCTATATTTATATAAATGGGTTCATATAGGTAAGTATTTTTTATATTTATATTTTTTACTCGTAAATTTTGTATTTTGTTGCGGTGCTATTGTAAATTTTTTCGTGTATCGATATGCCAATCAAAGTTACTTTGTATTCATCGAAAACAATGCTTGACACTTTTGATTTCAGAGCGGGGGTCATGTCACAAAAAAATCAAACAACCACGGATCAAGTTAAATTATTTATTTTCACGTCGCAAGACATCTGTCAGTCATCACACAAAAATACGTACATGCTCAGTATTACAATAATTATGTTTAAAAAAATATTTTGTGAACGATTTTTAAACAAAAATTTATGTCATCTCATAAGTACGTTTTTGATTACAATTCAAAACTACAAAAGATATTCACAGAAAATAAATGACAAGAACATATTAACTTAACTAGTATAAGTACCTAACATTAAGGATAAATAAATAAAATAATATATTTTATCGAATAAATACTCTCTGTAACGCTAACGTGTACATATGCACACAATACATTAGTTAATATTTTGCTGTCTGACACATTAATTTAAACCTATGACTAATAGGTAACTTCACCGTTTCGTTTGAAATGTACATTGTTGCTAAGTGCTAAAATTACTCTAACATGCTACAGGTAACGAGAATTCTAAATAGTTTTGTACTTAATCAAGAGATACAGTCTTGTTTATGCATTGGTCACTTGTTTTTAATACATAGAAAGAGATAAGGAGTAGGTAAGAACACGTAACTACTGCTAGGAATATGTGTTAGCTGTACATGAATATTAATAGTCAAAAATTTTAGTAAAACGCTGCAATCTGTCTATATACCTGGATATTTTAGAATTTAAAACATAGCTATTTTCACATTCTTACACGTTTAATTATCACCGAACATAACCAAACTAAGAAATCTATATAAATATTGAGATAAATACAACAAGTAATTAATTATTTACAAGAATATCTTAAATCTAATCTTATTCGTAAGTCTAATTTGTCGGTTGTTCTAATATGTCACAAATACCAGAAAATAAAAGTCAATCTTACATGTCAAAAGTCGTAAAATCTTTTATACTTAGGACAAGTCCAAATCACAACATCGAAGTATTTGAAAACGTTGCGTTTGAAATACAATAATTATTACAATGTTTCAATGAAGTCTTTGGCTTAATAACCTAATTCCAAGAGCACACGTTTTAATAATTATAAATCATATTCTTAGCGCTCATAAATAGCATACATGCGGCTAAATATAAGCAAGCTAGCTTGACTAGGGATACAATATTACCTCATCATCATCATCATCAGCCAGAAGACGTCCACTACTGAACATAGGTCTCCCCCTTTAACCTCCACACTGAACAACAGCCTGCCATCTGCATCCACTGGATGCCCGCGACTCTCACAATGTCGTCGGTTCATCTAGTGGGAGGCCTACCTACGCTGCGTCTTCCGGTTCGTAGTCTCCACTCCACCTGCCCATTGCCACTTCAACTTCCAAATTTTAACTGCTATGTCGGTGACCATAATTACCTACAGCTAGATGATTACTGAGGAACTAGGCGTGTTGGGCGCGGCCGAGGTGGATGAAGAACGCTACACGGTCGGCACTTCGCTCCCCACACTTGTTACACATAAACGGATCATTGTATCCGTGGAAACCCATGTGAATCGTGTGCATGGTCAGGTCTCCAAATGTGATATCGCAGTACTGGCATGTATAGGTGTTAGCAGCAGTCGACGAGGGAACCTCCACAGAACCTTCTGATTCTGAATCGGAAATCTCACCATCTCGTACTTTATCGTCTTCGTGTTGCAGCCTTAGAGCCGCCGGCTGCAGTTTGAATGCGCGTCCTTTTCGTCTGTTTTTCATGGCTGTGGTTGGCGTGATTGGCGCAACGCGTTCGACATTCGGAGGCGGTGATCCGGTTTCGCTTGTTTTGGTGCTCGTCAAGTCAAGAGCGTCGGTGGACTGAACTGGAGGTATAGCTCGCTGAGCAGTCGGAGTGGTGGGAATACTCGCAGGGGATTTAGCCGGTGGGGTTATCGCTCCATGTTCAGAATGATGTTCTCCGTACGACAAGCGATGATGTAAGAGAGACGGAGGTGGAGACGTATGAGTTTTCTCCATCGGTATTTCAGGATGTTTAGGAGAAGCTCGTTGCTCGTAGTTATTATTTGGTGGAAACAAAAATGAATGAGGCAAGAGTGGTGGGAGGTACGGTAGGTTAACGGGGAAGTGACTTCCAAATAGAGAGTGCGTAGGTGGTGGCTGCGGCTGACTCATTGGGTTGTTGTTGCTCATGGGTTCAAACATCTTCATGAGGGGCTTCTGTTTCGGACCACGCCGAGTTCCGTATACATCAATGATCGGCAAAGGATTTGGCGTTCCATCCACGTTGAGCACCATCGCCGGACTGTGCTGGTACTTGCGTAGATGCAGCTTTAGAGAGTGGCAGTATTTGGTTGCATAGTTGCAATCAGCGCATCTGTACTGGTAAATGTTTGAGTGGGATTTCAGGTGCGAGTTGAGCATTGACTTATTAACGCAAGAGTAAGAACACTGGCTGCATTGAAAAGGTTTCGAGCCCATGTGGTTCCTCATGTGATACTCGAGGTGATGCTTGTATTCGGTCACAAAAGGACATTTGCGGCAGCACAACATTTTCTCGGGTTTGATGTGTTCTTTGCTGTGCTCCCAAAAACTGAGCTTAGTGACGGCAACGAAGTCGCATTGTTTGCATTTGAAAGTTTTCACTTTACCATGTGAATTGACTGCTGGAACTCGTAAGCCCGGTTCGTCGTCGAAGTCTTCGTCCATGCCAGAGCCTTCGCGGCCATCGTCATCCGGTTTGTTGTGTCCGACGCCGTCGAATCCAGAGTCATGGAATCGTTCGAATGAGCGTCTGTCGTGGTCGCTGTTTGGGGAAGATGGTGTTCTCGGGGGTGATTTTGGTGGAGTAGCATCCGCGCGAGCTAAGGGTGTTGAGACATGTGTAGGTGGCACAAGATTCCTCGGTGAGTATGAGGATTCATAGCCAGGGGACGGTTCGCGTCCATCACTGGTGCGCGGCTCGAAGCCTGGTGGAGTGAGGAGACTGTAAGGGAGTCCGTTACGAAATGCATCTAAGTGCATCCCAAGGTTGGCTTTACCTTTCAGCGACATGTTGTCGTAGAAGGGCGAGGGCTCACCGGAGCTGCCCACGCTGCGCGGAGAGTGCTCGTTAGAGTCCTTGCTAGAAGACGATGGAGATGCGCTGTGAAAACCTTCAGAGTAGAACCCGCTGGTTTGTTCCTTTGAGAAGCTGGCTTCGTCCATTGGTTCCGATTTCTATAAAGAAGACGACAAGTTATAGATAAAGTTTCTTAGTTTGAATTAACTTAGTAGTCGTTTATAAAGTTGGACACTTACAACAGTCGGGGGTTGAAGCAGAGCGCCCCATGATTGAGGGTGCGCGGAGTGAGGCGCGGGCGGCATGCCGGCGGGGGAGGCACAACTCAACATACCTAAGGACAAAATACAAAGGATTTTACTTATTGTGCATTAAGTAAGGTACCTATAACCATAGATAAATGGTATAACTTATTATAATACCATAGCATTTTTGATGGTTTTATAAGTTACTATTAAATCGATTGGTGATTTATGACACTTCAAAATTACTAAGATGCTTAAAATACTTAATGTAGTCTGAATTTTTGAGCTCAAGTATTTACATATTTTTTTCTGAACATCACGCAATCGTTCGTGACATTGTGTGTTTAATAACAAAATGCATAAATAAGCCTAAAGATCCACTGACTCTGCAAATTAGCAGTAGCCGCGGTAAAAAATGCGGAATTTACATGTCACGTACTAACTGTAGGTATCTAAAATACTACCGGTACTGGTTGATACATTTTTGTCTTTATGAAATCATTAGTTATTACAGAGGAGCCGCCAATCATTAGGACTATTTACCCTATAAACCACAAATTAGGGTGATTGTCTATACCGGCTTTACAAAAGTCTGTTTTAGGTTGTTGAAATAGAGCTTGGAATAAGAAATAATGTTATGATATTTTTTTAATGCTAATAGATTAGTTTAAGCAAAATATTATCATAATAAAGTGCGGCCGCTGAAAGAATACGCCGTAACATTGTAAAAGGCTGAACGGAAAACAGTAAATTCTTATTTCTTTTACTAACTTTTGAACGTGTTAAGTATATGATTGTAGCTGGTGGCCAATATATTAAAAGAAAAACAGTAAAATATTAAAAGAACAGATTTTGATAAAGTTATTTCAGCTGTCAGATGCGTTCTCTCAGCGGCTGCTGTAAGTCTACATAGTCTCTTTGCCGCGTCTGTATGGCCGCTAACTCCTCCTAAACCACGCGACGGATTTTGATGCGGTTTTCACCATCACTTAGATAAATTTTCACGGAAGGTTTATATATATAACTAGCACCCTGCCCCGGCTTCGCACGTAAATTACACCCGTGCGAAGCCGGGCTGGTGGGTCGCTAGTATTATTATAAATGCGAGTGTTTGTTTATCGGTTTGTTTGTACTTCCTACACGCAGTGACAGAACAACGGTTCCACGTGATTTTCTGCATAGATATTTTTAAGGCCGGAGAGTGACATAGGACATTTTTATCCCGGAAAAATGTATTTTCACTGACTAATAATGGTAACGCTGATGAAACCGCGCGCTGCAGCTAAAATATTATAATTAGAATATAACATAGAGGTAATAGCCGTGGTAGCCTAATTGGGAGACTGCTAGACTTGAAAGCGTGATGTCGCGGGTTCAAACCCCGGGCTCGTACCAATGGGCTCTTTGGAGTATATGGACGGATTTTCATACCACTGGCTTTTCGGTGAAGGAAAACATCGCGAGGAAACCTGCAGACGTACGGAGAAGAAATTCAATGGCGTATGTGAATCCACCAACCCGCAACTGGGCTATAGATATGAGCCAATCGTCTTTTCGGGGGTAGGTCTAAGTCCAGCAGTGAACTATTAAAAGGCTAATTATGCTTACATAACTTTATAGGTAATTAGGTATGGTATGATACATAGGAAAGTCACCAAATATGGAATAGTATCCTAATATGGAATACCTTCATTTCTCTAAGACTTAAGTATGAAACGCAACCCTCAACCATCTTCTGTTTCATTCGGTCTACTACCGATCGCCGCGTTTCATACTTAAGTCTTAGAGAAATGAAGGTATTCCATATTAGGATACTATTCCATATTTGGTGACTTTCCTCTAATAATAATATAAATATTATAAAGAGGAAAGTTTTGTACGTATGTTTGTAACAAATTGGCTCAAAAAGTAGTGGACCGATTCTAAAAATTCATTCACCATTTGAATGCTACATTATCACTGACTATTTTAATAGGCTATATAACTATACCCGTGCGGAGCCGGGCGGGACGCTAGTTATTAATATTTGTAATGTTGCATAGGTAAAAATGTTTAACAAACCAACATCCGTTTATGTACCTGTTCTAATTATATAAAGTTAGTAATTCCCTTGTCATTATATTTCAAAACTAATGATTTAGTCAACTATGCTTATCTACGATTCCATATAATGAATTACTACATATAATTGAATATCCTTTTATACTTTTTCCTTAGTTATGTAAAAAGACAAAAAAATTCATTAAATAAAGTAACTAAAACCGTGTAAGGTCAGTTAGAGGAAAAAGATAATGCGCTTTATGCTTTCAGAAATATTACTATGGCAATGAGATGAAATCGTTACAGACCAACTGATGATTTCATATATATGTCTAATAATAAAACTGTGCCACTACCTTATATTGTTACGGTTTTTGTTGCGTAGTGTAGGTACTACACAAAGCATAATCCTACCTTGATTCTATATTAGTTTTTATTATCAATCTATGTAAGGAAAAGCTTTACGTACATTCGTAGTCACTGATAAGCTAAAAATAATATTTTTTAAATAATCTTTAGTACTAACTCTACAATGATACTCATATCTCATTATTTAATATTTTAAGCAATTAAAATGCAACTAAATAAAAAATATCTTTAAGGATATAAAGTCAGGAGAAAAAAAATTCGGAAAAAAATTATTTCAGCCAAATTTAAACCACATGCATATTCCCTATTATATAAATATGGATTTTGTTGTTTTTTTGTCTCTTTCACGATGTGATTTTTTAGGGTTCCGTACCCAAAGGGTATAAACGGGACCCTATTACTAAGCCTACGCTGTCTGTTGATCTGTCCCGAATAAAACATTTTTAAACGTTAGCAGTGTTATTCTAAAAGGAATGCCCTTTTTTGGTTTCGAGGGAGATGAGGGAGTAATCTTCCAAAGATACCCGGCTGAACTGGGGTGCAGCCAGGTTATGGTATGTGGGATTATAATTATCCACTAAAACCTCTCCGGTGACCAGCCTTAGTGCTTGACAAGAGGGCTCCGGGATCTCCAGAGGAACGCACCGGGGCCCTCAGTACTGCGCCACGGCTCCTCCCGAGACAACTGCGTGTTGACTCGGCTCCTCAACCTACGACAACGTTGCGCGTTGGTCACACGTCCCGGGACTCGCTTGAGTGGATGGTCAGAGTGCCAACTTCGACCATTCCGAGTCTAGAGGTATTTTAGTACCTCTTACTACAGACAGGGGGTACCGGTGCCGTATTCCCGTATATGCCAAGGGCTATATAAAAATAATGCCTCAGTTTTAGATTTTAAGGGTTCCGTACCCAAAGGGTAAAAACGGGACTCAATTACTAAGCCTACGATGTATGTCTGTCTGTCTGTCTGCTGCTGTAATAGATAGCCAGTTGAAATTTTCACAATATGTAATGTTACGGCGGATTAACTAAGAAATATAGTTCTAATAAACTAACATACTAATTTTGAAGTCGGTTTTTCAAATTTATAATTATTGTATTTTGTGGTGGTACGGAACCCTCTGTGCGCGAGCCCGACTCGCACATGGTCGGTTTTATTTTTTATTTCTATTTAGCGTATGTTGTCTTTTATAACGTTGCAAACGTGAAAAATATCGCACATGCATAAATAAACTTATTACGACGATGTTTTGTCACGAAGATAAAATAAATAATAAGTGATGTTATGATATCAAAAGCCGCTGAAGCTTTTTAAACCATACAATAATAGCTTTGGAAGGTCACCCCAAAGACGGCTGGCCGTGTGGCAAAAACTGCACAGTCCACCTCCCAATTACATTGTCCTTGCTGAAGAACTCCCCCCATGCCATAAAGAACCATAGCCCACTTGGAAGACCCTGAACCAACTTCGGTGCCAAGTGGGCCGAACTCGGGATAACATGGCAAAGTGGGGTTATATAAATGCTCTGATGCCGATCTTTGTGGTGTGAACCCTCAGACAATGTCACACTTGATGGACTGCGCAGCGTGTCCTACAACTTGTAGACTAGACGACCTGAATGAAGCCACGGAGAGTGCCATTGGGGTGGAAAAATTTTGGTCTAAAAACTTGTTATAAAACAAACTAATAATTCACGAAACATCGACTCGAAATAAGAAGATATTAGATGTTAAACGTGTGTCGGTGGCATTATAAGAGCTATATTCTTATATAGCTATAGCTCCCAAATGGCTAAAACGTATCATTTTTTTAGTGTTGACTTGATCGATATTGTTCTTAGCTAAGATTTAAGAAAATCTGTTCAGCCTATTAAGATCATGAGATCTTAAACTTTTTTTAATTTAATTTTATTATTTTAGGTAAAAATTTATGTTAAATTATAAATCATATATTTTCAGATAAGAATACAGCACATACAATAATAGACGTAGGTAAACATGGAAAAGTAAACACGGAATATGTCTGCAGTGGGCCCCAAATAATGAGATAACAAAGCATAATATTTTCTGATTTGCTCTGACAATACCTATTACACAGTTTCCGAATTGCAAAGTAGGTACTAATAATATTTAATTGATAAAATGATAACTAATATGCGTGACTATAATCATGCATGCAAAATTATTTCTTAATTAAGTACTAAATATTCTTTACTTTTCATAAACATAAAAATATTTAGTAAAGTTACTCATACCATAGCAGCTCAACACCATTATGAATTCATAACAATAGCCCAGTTTTTTTAAATTTCATACTGATCAATAGTTTCATAATTCCCATTCACACACATCCCATAATTATATTTTCGACAGCCAATCCTGTTAAATTATGGGTTAGCTTAGTTCTACAGCCAAACCTGTCAAATTATGGGCTAGATTAGTTCTACAGCCAAACCTGTCTAATTATAGGTTAGCTTAGGCCTACAGCCAGACCTGTCAAATTATGGGGTAGCTTAGTTCCTGGTGGATAGCGGGTGCAATCGCGGGTTGTGGTTAGTTTTATTATAATTTGTTCAGCCGTGGTCGTTCCATTGCAGGGCAAGATTTCCCTTCTTATAGTTAGTTTGTTCCAAAATAAAAGTAATTAGGTAAGTAAATTTATTCAGCTTTTATGAGGAAAGTATCTAATCGTAAAAATAAACGTTAGAAATAGATTCTATCTAAAACTATTTTTATGCTTTAATGCACCTAAATAAACTTCGTACTTAATTTGATCAACAAATGTTGCAAAAGGAATAAAATAATAATTAAAAACAAATTAAATTGACACATACCTTCCCCTTAACAATGACGAAAGTTTTCAAAAGCACAACACTAAGTTTCACAAAGTCCAAAAACACACTAACAAAACAATAACTAGTAAACACGAAATTAATTTTTTTGGGGACAACCCTTCGCTTCCAGAAGGAAAAGTTGACTGACGTCCATCCGCAACTACCTTTCACAATGAACTGAAAAAATCTGTCAATTTTTATGCTCCGAACATCGATAAAATGTATTCTACATTTGAGGCGACGAGTTCAAGGCAGAGCGAGACATTGACAGAGACAGATATGTGTGTCCCGCTTGCACACCCACAGCCTATTTTTACCACGGCCAATACGAGGCGAGCTACTGTGGGAGGAGATCAAGTTATTAAGTTATTGTTTATGCGATATTAATAATAAAAAAATAAGCATCCCTCGGTGCTTTAGCCGTTGTTATTGTAATAAAGCATAGGCGTTACAGTATTGGTTATTAAAAGACAATAAAACGGGGGCACAAAGGAAAATGATATTGTTTTTGTGTATCGCAAATTATTTTTGATGTTTGTTTGTGTTATTATAATTGTCTTAATAACCTCTTTAGCAACTTTGTTTTTACGTAAAAATAGCACGTAAAGGTAAATTCGTTATCTTTGAACCTTGGTTTACCAAATCTAATAGAATAAGTACCTACTTATAAATTTTAATACGACCTTTTTTATCCTACATGATATAAGATTTTACCCTTTTCAATACGTGAAAGTTTGAAGGTAGGTAACAAAATTATGTTCTTTTTGTGTATCAGTCCCCTTTATGTAAAAGACTCTTCGAAGTTAAAAAAAGAACGCGGATAAAAAACCCCCTCTAATAAAGGTTAACCGTAGTCGCGAGGGGCGTCAAGCTTTTTACGCGGCGCTTTGACCAATCACAAGGCGACGATTAAAAAAGGAATGCTATCCACTTTTTGTACAACAGCCACCAGCCAATTAAGAACGATTATGTTTAGAAAGTTGGCAATATGATAGATAAAAATTATTTATTTTACGGATATTTGGTACACAATATCTGTAATTATTTAATTTAATTTTTATATTATTTATTTCATTCATTACAATACATTAGGAATTACATTAGGAATATCGGAGGCTACCTTTTACCAAGAACGAGTATAATGGTTCCTTGCTTTTACGTACCTACTTATTAATTTCAATGCATAAAAATTATTATTTTATAAAGATAAGTACTTAAGTAATTTCTATAAGATTATTAGATAGTACCTTTTAAGTACCTAGGTAACTATTACACAAAGATTTCAATAATATTAACCTACTTGGATAAGGAAAAATTTATGTAGTAGGTTCATTAAGTATATTGCATTAACCGGCAGTTAAACAGAAGCATTTATGGACAAACGTAAAAATGTGGGGCAAGGAGTAGCTGAGGCCAGCATAATACGTGAGTCTATGATGCCGCCAAGGCTATTATGGTACATTTTTCAAACATTGCGCGGATATTCCGCTAAAATAGTATACTTAATAGGTATAATACCTACATATAAACATTTTGGTGTGATTTTCCCATCTCCTTCAAACATTGTCATAATAGCAACCAAAATGCGATATAAAAACATTCATAACTCAATATGAGTTAATCACTGGACACCATCGGGAAATGACAATTGTTTTTAACTGACGAAATAAAGAGGAGGTTCTCTCGTCGATACGTATATTTTTTTATGTATTAGGTACCTATGTCTGTAAATTCTATCTAACATAATATTTAACTTTATGCATTCGCCCCTTTTCGCCCGGATTAGTAAGTTGAAATGGCAGTGGGCAGGGCACATATCACGCAGAACAGATGGCCGATGGGGCCGAATGGTTCTGGAATGGAGACCACGGACTGGTAAGCGCAGCGTAGGATGTCCACCCACAAGATGGACAGACGACCTAAAAGAGACCGCAGGGAAACGCTGGATGCAGGCCGCTTCCAACCGGTCCTTTTGGAGATCGATGGGGGAGGCCTATGTCCAGCAGTGGACGTCCTACGGCTGAAATGATGATGATGATGATGATTCGCCCCTTACAGCGAAAAAAAAAACACTCAAACATCTTTGCACATTGAAATATTGTACGCAAATACGTATAAGGTAATTAGAGACAAAAATTAGGTACTTCAGCAACGGTCGAGGTCATTTTGGTAGAAGTGTGTTCTTCAATAGATAATAGAAACCTTAAATACCTTGTTTGAGAAAACTAACTGAAGTACGAGCAAGTTTCCATACTTTCCAGAATGATCATAAATTCTTTAAAAATGTAACTTTTTTAACAATTCCAGTTATGTTTTTGAATTTGGAACGGCGCGTAAGATAAATGAGATTAAACTCGGCATTTGAAAGGATATTTTCCAGTTAAAAAAAAACCGTTAGAACGTCTATTGTTTTTAGTACCTACCGCTAATAAAATGAGCAGTTGTTTGTTTGTGGTATTTTTGGTTCGTTTGAGATAGTCCGAAGCGGGTAAGTGTTATAAATATTAGGGGATTACGGTTTTCGTTTAGGTTTTGCGCTCTACCTGGTCACTACGCTTAGTCCCAGATTTGATAAATTTCGAAAACTTTTTTCGTTTACGTATTGTTCCATACATTTTAGTAAAGCGCCTTCAGCGGAAACGCGGAGGAACTAAAATCGGTAGTAATCGGCGGTATAGATTGCTTCACTAACACGAAAAAAGTTTTCGAATACCTTTCAGCCCAGCAATGTATGGAACAATACGTAAACGAAAAAAGTTTTCGAATACTATCAAAACTTGTACTAAGGGTACTATATTATAAGGTAAAATTATTCAAGCCAAAGTAAAATAAACCTACCTAATGGTCCAATAAAAGTAGATTTCTGCTGATAGAATTTTCGTAAGGACTAGGCAAGAGGATAGTTTTGCTCCCACGCTCAACAGCCATACAGTTCTATCTAATTCGTCCGTTTTCAACATAGCTAGAAGATAAATAAATTTTTATTTCTAGTATTTTTATGTTGATGTTTTATTTTTAGTTTAAGAGTTCGTTTTAACTATCATTTTCTACTTTTTAGTTTAAGATTCGTTCTCCTTTGTTAAAACATAAAATACCAATGTAAAAAAAATTCTAACCCAATAGTTATATGTTTGTAATTTTTTTACGGGCAAGTGCCTTTATTAACTTAACAAAATACAAGCTAATACTAACACTACAAATACAGTTAGACTGCCCATAGACCGTTGAAGGTCTAAAGACTATCCAAATGCTCAAGCCCACTACCAGCTGGCAGCGTACCCAGGATGCTGGCGGCATTACCACGCTGAATGGCAATGCTTATGCGTTGAGCCAGAAACACGCCAGCATTTTGGTCACGCGTCGCATTAACCAGGCGCAATAATAATAGTAAATAGTTATTAGCTTTTAAACTTTTGCAATGTAAGTAATTTTAGAATTAGTGTGTAATCGCTTTTTTTAATTGTGTACTATTGTTAATTTTTTTTAATAATGAAAATATGCTAAAGATAATATTTTGTATCTGTAGTTGGGGAGCGGGTTTTTCCAAGTAATTTATTATCTAATATTTTAGGTATTTACCTATATTAGACATTTAAGTACATTATGATGCCTAAGTGCAACGAATTACTACTTGTTTGTGTTAATTACTCATTGTTGAAGTAATTTAGGTAATGTTTATACAAAGACGCCGGCCGTATCATTAACTAAACAAATTGTTTTTCTTGTTTATTGTGTCAACTTTGGCATGTCAATAAAAAAAGGGGTTAATTATTTCCAAACCTATGTATTCCTAACTGACCGACTTCGAAAAAGGAGATTCCTTATTTAGCTGTCTATATACAATTCAAAGGTTTCGGGGGGCGAATTCCGTTTATTTAATATAACCCACTATCCATGTTTTTTTTCCGCTAAGTTCCTTGCTTCCTTGCGTCTTGCATGGAGAACATTCCGATTTTTATGGATTAAAAAAATCTTTTGTTTGTGACGCACGACTATCTCGTCACCTAATTTATAAAGAATGGTGCAGCCGTTCAGGGTAACTACAGATAGAGATACTCTTCATCACATCACACACATCATCAGCCCGTAAACGTACACTGCTGAACAAAGGCCTTTCTCGTAGAGAGGGGTGTAGCTATAATCCCTACGCTTGGTAGGCGACTTGGGAATCGCAGTACGATCACCATGTACTAATAGGACGCTGCTGCCCATCCTCCGGTGGTTCTGGTCGCAGTTTTAGGACATACCCGCGTCATTCGAAATCAGTTAGCAACTGTGGAACTCCGCATTTGCTAACTGATTTTGAATGACTGACGTTTCGTTTATATGGGTGCAACTGGCTACAACTGGTTAATACATTTCGTTGAGAAAATGACGTTTTTCAATTCTCACTCAGTGAATTTTTATCTTCAAAAATGTTGAAAATGTGCGAAAGTGATAGTTCTGGCCGGTGAGCGTGGCCTTAAGTATAACCTAACTACCTGCGCCCTACGGTTTCACTCACGTGGACATTTACACGGGAATCATACATTAACGGGATAAAAAAGATCCTATATCGCTCTCCGGCTAACTCTACCTATGCAAGAAAAAAAAAAAAAAACGATCTCCCCCTCCCTTTAAAATAGAAACACAAAAGTTACTTTACACCATTTGCAATATTATACAGGGTACGCATATAGACTGTACTAAGCCGAAAGGAGGCCATAAAAAAACCAGCAGTTCCGTACATTTTGTAGTGTCAAAACATTGTGAGTTCACGTTAAAAACGTTAGAGTGACCGATTTCTATGGAACAGTTATTTATGCGTTTTTCTGGGTTTGTCCTATAGTAATAGTTGTTCATAATGATTATTATAATGACATCCTTTCGGCTAAGTACAGTCTATATGCGTAACCCTGTATTATTCTAAAGATAATGTGCAATTAGTTATTTAAAAGACTCACTCAGTGATTTTTTTAAAATTGTTGAAAACTTACGAATCAGCTGTGCTGGCTGTTGAGCGTGGCCTTAATAGAAACTAACCACAAACACTTATCCACATCACATAATTACAAACAACCTCTTACACCTTCTATTTTTTACTATAGCTCTGGTCGGTGAGCGCGAGCATAAGTGTTTATCAACATCGGGTCTACGTTTTCTTCCCGAGTCTTCTGGCTGGGTAGATATGCGACACAGAACATTGCCCCAATACAATGACCAAACAACTGATAAACTAACCAAAATATTTGTATAAAATTAAATAATTCAATCAGCCGCCGCCGGCCCTTGGCGCCGCTCTAATGTTTTTTATTATTACTCTCTCATCAAAACAAATTGGCTAAAATACCAATTTTGATACCAAAATAACTCAAAACTAGTTCTGTAACTATACGAGCTAGTAATGAGTTTTTTGAATGCATTTTTATCTTATTTGTTCAATAGCATTTTTGTGTTTAGATGCAAAGTATTTTGTAATCGCTATTTAATTATTTTATAATGGGATTTTTAAAATGCGTAACTTTTTATTTATTTCGGGATCTTTTGATCTTAGTATTAGAACTCGCATTTTTATTGTACATAGTTAGCAATAAAAATTCACTTTACATAACTAACTTTGAATATTCCACCGAAATAATAACCTCGCTCTATCTCTTATCTTTGTCTTATCTATCTATTGTTGATGTTGTACCCCCCTATTAATAAACGTAGAGTAGCCTCGGAATCACAGAAAAGAACGAAAATTTTTTCTCTTCTGTGCTCGGAATAGTTACACCGCCTTTTGTCTTTTTCGATCGAGCTCAAAGTATAAAAGAGAGAAAAAGACAAAACACGGCGTAACTATTCCAAGACTACTCCACGTTTATTAATAAGGGGGGTAGTGTTTTGTGCGCAAAATAAATGTATTCTTTCTTTCTATTATGTATTTAAAAATAAATTAAAAGGGTTTCTGCTAGAAAAAGTATATTACTCTATTCAGGATTTTTTAAGGGACAAATGTTTATAAATTTTATTGACATAATGATTTGATGAGCAATAATATAAATTCTTGACATTTAATGTAACTTTATTTGTTAATTAAATAATTGATATTACATATTAGAGTTACTAAATACAATAAAAATAAACATAACTGTATATATTAGAAATTAAACTGTCTACCTAAACTATAACTAAAAAATGTAACTTAGGTATTATATAATAATTTCTGGACATGTTTTTTAATTTTAATTTTCTGAAAAGCATGTTATTTTAATATTTAATTTTTATGTTGAATGCGGTTAAAGAGGAAGTCTGTTACCTACTTATATTGCTGTCAAAAATATTATAATAATCGACTGTTTTTAACTAATTAGTGATAATTTTATATTTTGCACGTTCAACAAGGGCTACAACTATTTAAATTTAACACCTGTACTCTGTACCTACCTATATTTATGCAAATAAACGACTTTGATTTTGATTTTATCTTTCTAAATTAATAACAATAATTATCAATTAAAAAACAACTTTGTACCGAATTTTCCAGACCGATTACGGAACCGACTTTCATGAAATTTCTATGGAACCAATCTGAGAGTAAATCCAATTATACCCATTCAATAAAAATAAAAAATCCATATCGGTTTATTCAAAACAAAAAATTAGGCACCTCGATTAAACTAATTGAGATCTTATTTTGCATCATCAGGTTTCACAAAAAGGTGGTACTAAACCTAACCGAGCTCATTGTACTTTTAGTATGGTACCAACCCTGAAATCGCGTAAAATGTATGTGAATTACATTTTTTACGGTTTCAGGGTTGGTATACTATAGGAAATGTTGTTCGTAATGATAAGTATAATTACCGCCTTTCAGCTTAGCACCGCCTTACAGTGTGACTCGGTATTTTCAATTTTCACCTTGACTAGTCATCAACCAGCATTTCACCTTTGTTGACAATTGACATGACAATTTTCCTTTGTCCAATTTTCCATTTTTTTTTCCTTTCGAATAAATATGTTCTCATTGATGAACCTCAACATCTCTTTCCTTAACATCTCTTTCGGAGTAACCGGCTTAATCTTACGTGAGTAATTCCCGTGTAATATAAATAAAATGTGTGAAAACCACGTCAGTTTCCATAATAAAATCTCTTTCCTTCTTTCCCTATTTTTGATTATTATTTTTTAGGGTTCCGTACCTCAAAAGGAAAAAACGGAACCCTTATAGGATCACTTCGTTGTCCGTCTGTCTGTCTGTCTGTCTGTCCGTCTGTCAAGACCCTTTTTCTCAAGAACGCGTAAAGGTAGCAAGTTGAAATTTATACTAAATACTTGGGTCTACGGTTTCTTTCGCCTGTAAAAAAATAAAAGTTGTAAGTCAACGCAATCAAAAGATATGAACGTTTATGTCGCATATTTTGCGATTTCACAGGGGAACCAAAACCTATAGGGTACTTCCCGTTGATCTAGAATCATGAAATTTGGCAAAAAGCAAGGTCTCATAGCACATATATAGGAATAAATCCGAAAGTTATAAATATGAAGGTATATCATTTAAAAATGATTATTTTGCTATTACAAACTTACATTTTGTAGTTGGAATGTATGGAAGAACCTTATTGTCAACTACAAACTTAAGTTTGTCTTTCAATATTTTAACTTCAGTTAGTTTTTTTTTGGTCTCGCGCTCTTAGGGTTCCTTTATGTCGTATATTTTGCGATTTCACAGGGGAATCAAAACCTATAGGGTACTTCCCGTTGACCTAGAATCATGAAATTTGGCAAGAGGCAAGGTCTCATAGTACATATATAGGAATAAATCCGAAAGTTATAAATTTGAAGGTATTTAAAAATAATTATTTTGCTATTACAAACTTACATTTTGTAGTTGGGATGTATGGAAGAACCTTATTGTCAACTACAAACTTCAAAGTTGTCTTCCCAGAGACTGTGGGATCGGCCGATCTGCGAACTAGCATGGAAATCGCTACTAGATACGTGTCCTAGTATTGCAGATCGCGCTCGTATTCTTGCTGTCTCTGTTTGGGAATCGGGACTTTGGTTGCAAGCCATGCCCTCTTTTAACACAGGTAGCCTTTTAGATCCAACCGCATTTCGTCTAGCTGTCAGCTTACGCTTGGGTGCAAGGTGCTGTGAGGCCCATCGCTGTCAGTGTGGTACTGCTGTTGACCAGCTCGGTCACCATGGTCTCTCTTGCTCGAGAAGCGCTGGTCGTATTGGCCGACACGCTAGCCTGAACGACATCATACGCAGGGCACTTTCCACCGCCAATGTCGCAGCTGTGCTCAAACCGCGTGACGATGGAAAGAGGCCTGACGGTATGACACTTGTGCCCTAGAGGTTGGGGCGGCCCTTGTATGGGACGCAACTTGTGTCGATACTTTGGCGCCGTCACATCTTCCTGAGACACAGGGTAGGGCTGGCGCGGCTGCTAATTCGGCAGAGCACCACAAGCGTCGCAAATATGCTAACCTCGGCAGTGGTTACATATTTGAGGCGTTTGGGGTCGAGACATTGGGCCCTTGGGAACCGGGAGCTCACCTCATTTTCAAAAATCTTTCAGAGCGCCTGGTTAATGCGACGCGTGACCAAAATGCTGGCGTGTTTCTGGCTCAACGCATTAGCATTGCCATTCAACGTGGTAATGCCGCCAGCATGTTGGGTACGCTGCCAACTGGTAGTGGGCTTGAGCATTTGGATTGTCTTTAGACCTTCAACGGTCTATGGGCAGTCTAACTGTATTTGTAGTGTTAGTTTTAGCTTGTATTTTGTTTAGTTATTAAAGGCACTTGCCCAGTAAAAAAAAACTACAAACTTAAGTTTGTCTTTCAATATTTTAACTTCAGTTAGTTTTTTTTTTGGTCTCGCGCTCTGAGGGTTCCGTCTAACGGAACCCTCAGAGCACGAGTCCTACTCGTACTTGTCCGGTTTTTTTATATATTTTTTTGCTTCTCCACGGACTCCTGAGTCCGTGCCCCTTCTCAACTTTTACAATTTAAAGTCAAGTCAAGATAAAAAAAAAAAAAATTTAAACCGACTTCATGTCTTTACCTACATAACTCCGAAACCGGTCGATCGTCTCGACCGATAAAAACATAATCGTGTGCGCAGCCGGTGTTATAATAATTAATACCTACAAAGTTAAAACAGAGATTGAAAGTCACCATCAAAACTTTTGAACCACAAACCAAAACGTCACTTGTGTATGGTTTTTGATTTTTGTTGAGGTTTTCAAAAAGGCACTCGATCAATTTTAATAAAATTTACATGGGACCACCCCTGAAGTATGACCTAACAAACAAATAAAGAATCATCAAAATAAGCACGTTTTTTAATCACTGAATGAGAATTTAGAAAAAATTACATATAAATAATATCATCAAAATCAATTCATAATTATTGGAGTAATCGCGTAACAAACATTTAAAAAAAACATACAGTCAAGTTGATAACGCGAAAAACACAAAGAGTTGCATTCAAACGGTTTGCAGGCCAGGCAAGGCAGGAAGTCATAGACTACAGGCGTTTTACAGTTTAGAGTTTGGTTCGTGAAAGAGGAGTTAGTCTACCGTTTCTTCAGCATTTAACATTTACCAGTAAAAGATAAACTACAAGCGACGTTACTATAAACCTCACAAAATATTCCCTCACTAAGTCGCGTTCCGAAGTGTCCTAACCGATGTCCGATAACGGGCCTCTCAGACCTTTCACATGGAAAATGTCCATTTTCCCCGGTCCAGTACTACGCGTAGAAATATGTCGGCCTGTGGCACACGTACGACGTGCTACGCGACGCGATACAATGTAAGCGATGTAAGCAGTGTAGCAAAAAAAGGACCCGGTCCAAAAAATAAAATATGCGGCCCTATGTAAACTGGTTAGGTTTTATCAAAATATAATTATAATTATATGAATACTATAGAGCTGCAAAGTATGTATGGGTGTGTATGAGTTGCCATGATGCAACCTGTTATATTTTATATTCCGAAGGTGGGAGAAATTTTCGCAAGTTCAGTTTGAGGTTTGCTCGTCAGGGCCCAAGGGGCAAGGGCCCTCTGAGCTTGAGGGCTCCGGTGCACGGCTCCGATAGCTACGCCACTGGATGTAAGTTTGTATCATAGGAAAACCTTTTGCACGAAAAATGTCCAATGGCCATTTTTCCGTCCTTTGCTACGCGTAAAAATATGCCGTAGCACAAGGAGGACGCGCTACGCGGAGCTTTAGCGCCAACATGAAAAAAGCGTCGTTTTATTTAATTAATTTCTTAAACCGGTGTATTTTCGAGTGTTCAATTGCAATAACGGTAAATGATTTATTATTAAGTGTTCGTGAAAGTGCTCGAGTGTGGGTAATTAATGTTATGATATGAAACATGTATTTGTGCGTTGTTTGAGACACTATAAGAAAACGACATCTTGTAAAGTCTCCACTACTTTACTGGGGCGTGACTATGACTCATTTGACGATGTCTACTAAATTTTGAAATTATCATATTACTTGAAAATTTATAACTTGACACCGGCTAAATAGAGAAGATGTCTGGACGCCACAAAACTTATTAGAAAAAAAGCTAAACGACGAGTTACGGTGATCTCGGTACAAACCCGTTTCTGCCGATTTCCAGATAATATGGAAATCGGCTCCAAGCGTGCTCTTGCGTGCCTTGAAATCGAATGAAAGAAGTAAATAACAAATAAATAATTTGACATTTAATAAAAGTTGTACATGGCAAGTATGCCACGATAGTTTTCTTAAGCGTTGTCAAACCTTACCAAGTAACCAAAGGAGACAATTTCTTTTGTTTGAAAAATAGGCCACCCACAAATTATAGCATATAGTAATGAAACTCATGTCGATTTGTTCCTCATAATCTCTAGATTCAGTGGTAATATTAGCTATATCCGATCTAACCGGAGTATTGAGAAATCAGTTAATGAATCTCACAATAACCTAAAACCTCACAATGAACAATTATATTATTATTATTGTGCTGATAATCATTATCAGCACGAGTAATGATTACTTGCGATATTGTATGGCTAGGCGGAATTTAAAAAAAGACATTGTAGGTAACAAAATATTATTATCATAATAATAATTAAATAGGTAACCCACTCAGAAATAGATTCTTTAAACCTTCGAAAAGTGACAGCAAAGCTATACATTATCTAGCACATGATGCAATTTCGCGTATCGTAGGTATTGTAAAAACACCAGAGAACATTACTTAGGACATACGGAAATGTTCCTACGTTAGACCCTAATACGGAAAGTAGAAGCAGCACGCTTATAATTATACATAGTAAGTGCTGCTGCTGCCCTGAAAATACCGGGCACAGTAAGAGTAGGCATAGAGGTTGGTTGTGGGATATTCTTGCTGTCTTCAATATCCATAAGACGAATTGCCACAGCTCTGTTACGATCTCGTAGCCTCTGCCTGCTCACAGTGCTGGAAACTTTCAGCCACCAAGCCATACAGACTTGTTCTGAGCGTTCTATCTGCACAAAAAGGGATGGTTAGTATATAAACGTTTATTTATTGCACTCTATACAGGAGTACCTAGGTACTAAATAGCAAACTAGAAAAAAGATATACTAAACAAAAATACTACTTAATACTAGATATACTAGATATACTTAATATCTTTATTTTCAATGATTTCACTAAGAATTTTTGAAATTACCTGATTATTTGAAAACTGCAAAATCAATATTCCTTTCTGCAGAACAAGAACGCTGTGTTTGGTGTGTTCTTAAAATGGAACATCCACATGGAATGTAAATATTTCTATAGGTACCCAAATCTTCTTATTGCATCAGGAGTATGGATATTTTCTTGCAAAATTAATAGTAGCAGTATTTGCAAACTGCTAGTTGATTTAAACTAAACTAAGCTAGCTGTAAATAAAAGCAGGTAAGTTAAAACAAACAGGGATAATAAAGTTAGTAATATTATAAGCAACACAAGTACGAATACCAACATGGTTTGAGACGTTTAAATGCATTGTTATCTATACCTCCTTCATCTTTTTAGAGGCGATGTGTGTATGTATGTTCCCTAAAAAAAGGCTGGACAGATTTTGACGGGAGTTTCACTGGCAGATAGCTGATGTCATAAGGAGTGTGTCATCTACGCGGGTGAAACCGCAGGGCGCAGCTAGTAATAAATAAAAATCAAATGGTGTTCTTAAGTAACGGCATAATTTGTGAACGTCTGAACCGATTTGACTTTTTAAAATGTTTGTAACCTTCAGGGAAAGAAATATTGTCGAAGCCGAAGGCCGAGTCCTACGCGTACGAAATCGCGGGCATCAGCTAATACCTACTTAAATAAAAACTCACCTCGCAAGAAATCCACACACACACAAACGGCACAAATCAAATAGGTAAGATCTTTGGGAAAATCTTCAGTTGTCTCGGACAGTAATTATGTCTTCGCACAATTGTCTACGCGTTGAAATCTTACTGCACAGTATTGACAACAATTTTCTGGAGTAGACACTGTACATTGTACATGTTGATTTATTGTAGTTTCATAATGATACGGAAAAAATTGAGAGCACTATCAGACGATCACGCGATTTGAAACAAACGGAAAGTATGAATAGTGATGTGTGGTGCGAGTTATATCACTATTCACATATTATCATGAACGAGTTGACGAGACCAGTTTTGTGCAATTCGAATCAAATCTGTCAACAGTTTGTTACTGCGCCTGACACTGGTGCAAGACTGAGATCGAGTCAACTCAACTCAATAAACTGCTCCGTGTCGGTGCCAGGCCAGCTGGATGCGCTTAGCGATGTGACTGCGCTTAGCTATGTACGAGCGATTTGAGTGGGTTATTTGACCCGAGCGATGTTCAAACCAATAAAAAAACGAAAGCAGTGCGTGTCACATGTTCCTCGGTCCACGTTCAATCAACGGAGTAGTACCAACTAGCAGGACCTATTCGCGTTGACACTTGCATCGAGTTAGTAATCATTCCAGTGTCAACTCATACAAATACTGACGAGACACATCACCAGAACCCACTACCACCGATTCAAGTTGACTCCAGTTGCAACTCGAGTCAATAGCACGAGTTACTTAAGTAATTCGAGTCAGAAAAACTAAAGTATGAGACATCACTAGTATGAAGTAACTTGAAATAAGTCATAACTGCTGTCAATTTCAAACCAACAAACGTCAAGATGGCGGATTTACGTTCCATTCCTCTATAATTTTACGAAACCATAGTATTACGGTTTCGGTAAATCAATATTAGTAAATATTTAAAACTAGGATTAAAACATATTCAAGCCGCTAATTATAAGCGTCTATAATACCATTAGCGACTATTGTATAATTATTTTTACTTAAAAGCCGATTACTATGGCCACTGTTGTAAAATATGGTCTATTTATTTTTGTATATAAATTCCTGAGCATGCATCCTTTTTCGTATTAAAAACGTTCCGGTCAAGTGACTATAAGGGAAATGAATGAATTGTGGCTAAAATCAAAATAACACATTTTATTCTTGATATTATGATTCCGGTTTCATTTTTCCCTTATCTTTCGTCCGAATGGTACAAAAAATACGACAAATTTTATAGTGCTGGTCCCATCAATATATGCTAAATTAGGTGGGCCTAAGAAAGAAAAATTTGGTGGGCCCAGGAAAAATTGTCTTCTTTCAAAGAAGAATTAATAGTTGTTAGGTGCGTTGTTGTTGTCTAACATATTATTATCTCAGTGCTCTTTTTAGTGAAAAAACGTACTCGTCTTCGCTAATTCAAATATTGCATCACGTACAAAATAAATATTGAAGGGGACAAAAATTGGGCATCAACTACTGTATGGAGCGGTTGCTGAATTAAAGTCAAATTTGGTTAAAATGTGTTCCTTAAAATAATGAACATATACCTATTACCTATGTTTGAGATAAACTAATTTAAGGCTGTGCTCACAGAAATCCCGATCCGACTGCTCCTAGCAATAGGAAATATTCAGTTTTTGGTACAGGCGTCGGTTACCAGAGGCACACACACACACAGCGATCCCGCCGGCAGGATCGTAGACCCACAGGATCTGTTAGAAGATCGGTTAGATTCTCTCCAAATAATCATTCAGTTCAACAAACCGTTAGGGCTCCAGGGCACACCCCCTTTGGGGTGCCTGGGCAAGTCTGATTCCAACTCCCGGCGACGGCCCAAGCCGAGGTTCGTACCTTCGAGGTGCCCTTGTGCTAGTCGCCTATAAACTTAACCACCAAGTTATGCCGAACGCACTCTGCGTTCGCTAATTAGTCCGGTCAAGCTGTCGAGGCCAAAAGGCCAACAGTATAAGTCACTCATAAAAAAAAAAAAAAAGTTTACAGAAATTGCTGTCAAGAAATTTGTTGTAGCCAGTTGCACCCATATAAACGAAACGTCAGTCATTTGAAATCAGTTAGCAACTGTGATGCGGAGTTCCACGGTTGCTAACGCTTTTCTAATTCATAAATATTATTGCGGTTTGCCGCCGGTTTACCTTATACTAAAACACATGGATTTTTTGGGTTTTCCAACGGTTTATTATAATTAACATTTTGCAGTGTCACAACGCATCTTTCTTCGTATTTCTATGTTTCATAACTTCCTTGTTCATAACAGCTACCTTTTGAAGTGCCGCGATGCGTCGAACAGTTTATCTCAGTGTGGTCGCACCTTTACGTTCGCAGAAATATGCCAGGCCGTTAGAGCCCTGAAGGAAAACGCCCTTATCGCGAGTAAAAAGTAATGCGTCCAGCTTTTATGGCAGTTTCGAGACACGCTCTTTATTACGGAGGGTTTGGACGGTCCGGGAAAGATGGGTGGATACTGAGAGATAGCTAAGGTACCAACATCAGCCTCAAACATTTCACGGGTACAAATGGATAGTGGGTATAGGTAATTCCACATAACCTGGCTGCGCCCCAATGCAGCTGCACTGGGATGCAGCAGGCGTCCTGTGGTAATCTTTGTCAAATGTCTCTAAAACAACAAAAAAAGGATTTATAGGTATAATTATATCTATAAGATATACAAGGTTACCTACGCGGAAAGGGTGTACTAAGCGTAAAGAGGTCCATAGTCTCCACCATTATATGAACAACTTTTACCATGGGTCCTTTTACAGGTCTCTATATATACAACCCCTGCAACTTGCCGTTTCGTTCTGGCAACAACAATTTTGGCATACCTATGAGTAAAGAATGTAAGTAATATGTTTAATTCGTTTATGCTAAAATTAACACTACTTCTATTTTACTAGTCCTTATATATGTGCAGAAAAGCCAAAAGTGCCAAACATGCCAAAAGTCACTTGGATTTTTAACTCTCTCAATGTATCCCAACTTTAGACGTTGGTTCCACCCCCTCGCATAAAAAATGATTGTACCTTCAAATCTATCCCGAGGGCCGCACCCTCCATTTCTCCCCCTACCTACCCCTCTCCACTCCTCTCCCTACGGCTTCTAGTTATATGAATGACTTGGACTTATCTCCACATCTTTTAAGTACGGATTTGTTTGTTTTACATTTGGAAAAGTTTTTTTGGGCAATTTTTCAAGATAGCATTTGAAGTCTGCAGAGGTTATCTGGCGGGATTGGGTCTATTCTAAGCAAATAAATCTGCAAAATCTGCTCATAGAGAACATTCTTGAGAGATTGCAATCGTTTTGTGACATTACTGAAGATAAATAAAAGTTGTGATTGTGTACCATAACACAACTATTGCTACTTTTTACTTTATCCTTGTAACTATTTTTAGTATAGAAATTATTTTTAATGTTTTGACAAAATGTTAGCAGAGTAGATAAGTAATTTTCTCAAACATGATAATGCAATTTTTTTTAAGAACACACTTTGAATAAAACTGGATTAAAGGAATCATTGCTATTTACAAGTTTTAACTTGAAAATAATGTTAAAAAACAAACTATAAACTAAATAACAATAAAACCAACAAAATACCCAACAAAATTATATCTAAATGAAATTACTATAAATAAAAACTGCATTAAGGTAATTAAATATTAAGGTTAACTTTTAAATCTTAATTTGTTTTGTTTTTGTCTTTATAGTACCGAATAATAATCAAAATATTGCACCACAAAATCACTTCTATTACGTAATAATATAAATAAATAAATGATACATTGTAGGCCAAATATACCAAGAAATACTTAAGTAAGTACCTAGTATCACTTGAGTAAACCTATTACGGTGCGACCAATTTGTCCGTATACAGGTGGTGAAATGAGGGAACTAAATTTTTCTGCGTGTAAGGTAAACGCTGGTAATCTCGGCAGTGTCCCAATACTCGTCAGATTCTGAAAAAAGACCTGCTATTTATTTCTACTATGAACTAAATAAAAACTTTTTATGTAAACATATTTTTGGTAATATACTCCATAATTAAATGTTGTCACATTTAGTCAAAAATACAATGGAATTGGAGAAAAGAGCTGCTAAAGTTTGGGATTCCGAAATTTGTGTTTTTTTTAAAGTTTAGTTACTAAACCTGTAGTCCTGCGACCACTTTTGTTTTTGCGTTAAAGGATCAGTCGGTCACTTTGGTAAGTATATGATTATTTTGTGAAACACTCAAGTTAATTTTCTAATGATTATAAACTATAATATGATCATATTTTTATTATTCGTTTATTTTTTTGTGTGTGACAGGTACTGGTACTTTATAATCCCTACTTGACCCATTACTCGTCAAAATTTCTATTATTTTGACGGCTTCTGGGACATGTATGACAAAATGCACGTAATATCGTCAATGTGTTTATTTTGAACCTTATTACACCGTGATACGGGTTTTTGTTTGCGGCAGGCGCGGCGGCGGTCAGATATTTACGTGAAAAATAATTAATAAATTAAATAGACAATTTTTAATTTATGAAAGACAAGAAAATCATTTTTAAGAATTAATAGAAATAAATACACACATTACAAATTGTTTTCCTCCACAAACCGGTTCCAACTCAGCATAATGCTGGTTGCGAACAACCAGCGCTAGTCTTCCGTTGGAGCCGCCGGTGACATCACCCATGGCCAACATTACACCCAACAGCACACGACAAATTAAATAATAATAATAATATAGCAACAACAACACATAATACATAACAAACATTTAATATAAACAAACTATAACATAAATACATAGTACTAATAAGGTTATTCGAACTATCTCAATAAAAAATTAATATGAAAGTAATTAAAAGAAGAAATTTAGACATTTACTCGGACATGAAATAAAAAACACAATGGTAAACAAAACCCCATATAGCACTGGTGTCTGTTATTATAAGCGCTTCGCATTTTTGATGCTCAAAAATAAATCTTTTAAGCTTAAGCTTAAATAAGTGTAAACTATGCAGGTTCCTTATATGATATATAAGGAACCTGATGAGGGTACATACTCCCTCTGAACTACTTTATTTAACTTGGATAATAAGGAATAAGTATGTATTTTAAAGTCTGGAAGCTATTGCGGTTTTCAATTAGGACATCGCTTATCGCACTAGTCTATAAATTTGTGTGTAAGATGTATTTATTTATGTAATTTTTTTCTTCATTAATAGGTTTGCGTTGTGTGAATCAGTCACACAACTGGCAACGGAGACAGCTATGCTATTCCAGCCATAGTTCTGAAGACATGTGCGCCTGAATTGTCTCCTATACTGACTCACCTCTTTCGTCTCTCGCTTGAGACTCGTTAAGTGCCGAAGTCGTGAAAGCTTGCAAACGTGCAACTTGTGCCCAAAATAGTAGTAGTGCCGATTCTGCCAACTACAGGCCAATCTCGATCACGTCGATACTCTGCAAGACTATGGAACGTGTCCTCAACAACAGGCTCCTGGCGTATCTAGAATCTAATGATCTCCTCAGTGACCGGCAATACGGATTCCTTCGAAACTGGTCCACTGGGGATCTTCTAGCGTAGGTAGGTATGCCACACACATCTGGAGTGAGGCCATCGAGAAATACGGAGAACGCTCGCCGTTTCCCTCGAAATTTCAAAGACTTTTGTGAGGGTTTGGCATGACGGCCTTATTAGCAAGCTCTCTTTATTTGGCTTGTCAGCTGGTTTTATTGCGTGGATATCGGACTTCCTGAGGGATAGATCGATTTGAGTTGTCATTGATGGCTGCTAGTCCGATCGAATAGCAATTAATGCCGGTGTGCCCCAGAAGTTGGTGCTCTCTGCAACGCTCTTTCTGCTGCACATCAACGATCTGCTAAATCTCGGTACCTTTGGCTATGCAGACGACAGCACAGTATAGTAGAGAGCTATACCTACATCTAATGCAAGAACCACTGGACAACAAATTCAGTTTCTCAGAGAGGCCATGGTTGAGCGCATGTACTTGTCCCTTATAGCAGTCTCCAATTGGGTTGATGCTTGATACCAACCTGGTCAATTTCAATGCCGCTAAGACCCAGGCGTGTCTGTTCGCCGCCAAAAGGACACCATTCTAACTGGCTCCTACTTTCCGGGATGTCCAATCCGATAACTGACCAGCTTGAGCTTTTGGGGATTGCTTTGTCTCCTACCCTCAACTTTGGCTCCTATATTGAAAATAAGGCTCGATTGGCTGCCAAAAAGCTGGGTATCCTATCAAAAGTGCAACGGTACTTCACGTTGGAACAGTTGCTTTCACTTTACAAAGCACAAGTTCGGTCGTGCATGGAGTACTGCTCTCACGGCTCACCTTTGGGATGGATCAGCTAAGTACCAACTTGGGGCCTTGGAATCTATTTAGAAACGTACCAAGAGGCTCATTAGCAACCAATCCCTAGTTCGGACTAAGCTTCTTAGTCTTGAGCATCGGCGCAAAGTTGCTAGTCTATCGGTTTTTTATCGGATAAATTTCGGGGAGTGTGGATTAGTTCTGCATGATTTAATTATCTCCTGCCTATGTTTCTATCGAACTGCCAGAGCGGGCACGAAAAATCGACACCGCTTTATGGTTGATATTCCGAAAACCCGTAGCGCGAAGCTCTTAGATTCCACTTTTTTATTCTGCGAACTGCTACAATAGATTGCTACAGGAAAACAATTGTATCTGGGACTAATAAAAAAAATACGTAAGAATCTTACTTATAAAAATCTTATATATTTTACATACATTATACATTCACATTATAATTTTTGTTTATTTTGTGCGATAAATAATAAATTCAATGCAATTGCAGTTTGGTTTCATTTGTCACCGATATTGGACTCGTTTCGTTATTTTAGTAATATTTTTTCCCCTATATTTTCATTTTGAGGGTTACATATAAAAAAATTAGCTAATAATATGAACCTTAAGTCTTAAGTAACAGAGTTCAAATCAGTGTTAAAAATTGACGAGCACTGGGACATTTTGACGACAATTACGACAAATCTGCCGGATACTGGTACAAGTCGCCTCTTTTTCAATTTTTCTATTATTTTATTACTTTATTGATTTAATTTAATTGTAAAAATAAATTAGCTGAAAAGAATGATAAATCAAGAATCACGTCACGCAATTTCAATTATCTAAGTTAACAAACAGAAACGTAGCAAAGGTGCAAAGACAGCTAAGTTCAGAACCTGACGAGTAATGGGCCGTTTACCTTAGTTGACTTTTTTGTTCACAATATACAATGGTGTCTCCCTTTCAACTCTACAAATAAGTTGGTCGCACTCTATTTTGAGAATTATTACGCACGTTCCTAAACATGTGGCTTATATAAAAATTAGGAAACAAAATTCGTATTTACATAAAAAATATGTGATCGTAAACCAAAACTAAAAGTTTTACACAATGCGACCATGTGTGTAAATATAATATTTTTGTCTTTTGTGTGACCATTGGCAAGTGTGCCTCCAATATATATTTATAGCAATGGTTTAAAAAAACATTAAATACGTTATTCTGGCTGAAAGAAAAAAATTAAAAGTAAAAATAGAGTTGAGAAAATTCCGATTTAAAAAAGTTCATCATCATCATTTCAGACTTAGGACTTCCACTGCTGGACATAGGCCTCTGCCATCGATCTCTCCATCTTGTGGGTGGACGTCCTACGCCACATGCCAACTCCGTTTGGTCTCCACCCAAATTAAAAATAAATAAGGTATAAAGAAAACAATATGATTTTAAAACCAATTCCATTTTTGATTTCAGGAAATAATGCCAATTCCGGCATGCTAAACCGTGACGCGTCGCTCCGGTTTTTGCGTCGCTCTAAAACAGGCGGGTAACAACAGCCACGTGTCGATTTTTCACTTTTTCGGGTATAAAAACCAGTAGCAAAAAGCGAGAGTGGCCTGTTCGGCTAAAATGAAATAATTTATTACACATGCCAATGAAGTTATTGTTTTGCGCATTCAACGAGGGTCTTTTTGACGCAGATTTGCCACGTTTTGCGAGGCGTCATGCCCAGTCCCATTGTCGTCCAGTCCAGTTCTATTGTTGACGGAAGGTGGGCTAGTTTACGAAGTGTACTTATAGGATGTTTTGTTTGCGTATAAGTAAACTTAGTGTACCCGGGCGCTTGCGGACGATGCGTAGTACAAGTAGCAACTAGAAGTTGTAAGTAGCTACTACGCATCTTCTGCAACGACTGCAACGTTTTGCTTAGTGCAAGTGGCAGTGGAAGAGCTTAGTAGTACTTCCACTTGCCACTTGCAATAAGCAAAACGTTGCAGACGATACGTAGTAGCTACTTACAAACTTCTACTTGCTTTGTACTACGCAACATCTGCAAGCGCCTTAAGTTTACGAGGCTGTGAAATAATAAAACAATTCAATTACGATATAAGATAAGCTTTTAAATTTTATCTTCTTTTTATCGGATAGGTCTATGTTAAATACGCATCAACATTTTAAAGATGAGATCATAAATATATACTGAAAAGAAGCGATGAAATAGGAAGCTACTCACAAGAATTCGCCTTTTCTTTTCCCCAGTTTGCTGTAATGCAAGAAGAAATACCAAAGGTTTAGATTTTTGCCACCACAAAATGACACATGAGTAATTATGAGACCAAAGCTAAAGTCCCTAGACTAGAGTCTAAATTTGTATCATACTGTATAGCGAATGTAAACTAACCCATGAAAGCGAGTGGCGTTTTTACTTTTTTTTTGCTAAAGCTATAAATTTAATGTCATTTCCATTTAATAATTTTAGCTGGTACTGTGTAGTGATTATTTGCTTTCTTGTCTCTAAATACCTACCTACTATCATAATTATGCTTAAAACATTCACTAACTACATATTTAAAAATATATTACAAAGAATAAACTAAAAAATTCAAAATGCTCTCAATAACACCTATCATTTTGAAGTATGCCTAAAATAATAGAAGTAAAGGAAATACAAGCGCATAATTAATTAAAAAATCGCAACGGCAATATAGTTTACATTTTAATTCAGCTAATAATATTTTAATATTTAATAATAATTAAATAGTCTTCTGGCTGATGATGATGGTGATGAAGATGATTTAAATAGATTGGGTTACTAGAATGACTCGTATTTCCTTCAATAAGACTGTTACTGTAAGTACTTGACAAGAAGATTTGTTTGAAATTATTGTTTTGTAAATTGCTTCATATTAAGTCCTCATCTATACATAATATAAGCATTTAAGTCCTCTACTAGGACATAAAATACTACTAAACTACTCTATATAATTTTATTAGTCTATCATAAAAACAGAAGAGGTAGCCAACATTTGCTTTGAAAACAAAAAGCTCTTTAAAAATGGCAGTTAGTCGAATATGCAAAAAACCGCGCGGGCGCACGTCGGCGGCACGAGATGCAGTCACGCAGCTGCCACGCTTCCTTTTCCGAGTGGCGAAAAAAACGTAAAAAGAAAACCTACGATAGGAAGCTGTCGCCAAAGGAATCAGAGTAAACATTATACTTTTGTATTTATTTGGCGCAGATCTACGTAGTTAACCACAATGTGCTCTCTTTTCGAGATTAATTTTATGTCTTCTGTGGTATTGGAAAGTTAAAAAATAAACTTAAAACATTATTACCACATAAATGCAACTATGAATTTCAGATATATTGAGTGATAAAATTAATGTTCTGATATGTAATGTACTTAGACTATAAGTACAATCGAGACTAGGAACTAGATTTTTTTTAATAATATTGGTAGTAGTTTATGTTTTTATCTTTCTTATAGTTTAGGCATAAAATAAGCAATTTTTTGCAATATTCTAATATATACATATATATATAACTATTTGGTTTTGAATAAATTTTTTTCCTTGAAATTTGTTCGCCCCTCCTGGCAAGGACATGAGATACAAAATTTCTATTTGTAGGACCCTGTATGGGTATGCTGCTTTGGATGTATGTGTACCTAACACGTTCTGACTAATAAATGAGTCAAAAAGTAGCTAAAGACCATTTTTGAAAGCAATTTTTTCAATTTTTTCATAGCCGTAACTCCAAATAGGTCGTAAGGACGAGGCCTCCGTTTTTGTTTACAAAAAAGAAGACTTTAGATAAAATATTCGCATACGGTGTAAAGAAATACAGGCCTATTGTTTAGCTCAAAGGTGGCAATCGCAAGCCCGGTAGCAGATTTGCGTACATTCTTGGAAGGACTTTGCACAAAACAATAGCAAAATGAAGAAAGGAAAGTGAATTCTCAATGTCTTTGTCAATTTACTTTTATTTTCAACAAAACGAAACAGAATGTTTTTTGTGTAAATAATTTTATTTTAGCACAAAAAACCTTTCAATGAAAGGTTTGCAGGTCGTTCCTTTTTTGCAAAACATAATGTCCCGATCGAATAACTAACTTGGTTATAAAAATCGGTCTTATACAAAAAAGTTATTCATTTTTCTACAGGGGTCGTTGTTACAGGTTCGTAAAAAACGCCGCAGGTTTTTCGGTAAAAAGGTCGATCGCGGGTGCCATGGGGTCTTTTTTACCCACCCCGGTGATTGCAGGTTAGTTTTTGTGGAGATACCGATCTCTCTCACGTTTTTTAAACAGTTTTTATTCGAATAGTGTTTAATTCCACTTGATTAGGGGGATGTTTACGCATGTTCGGTTTTTTTGACGTTTTCGGTCTTTTATTGTCATTTGATATGATTTATCACTTAAATTCTGTTTTCAGAATATTAGTTAATCTTTTGAACTTCTCCGATATTTTTTCATTTAGGCTTATATCTATTAAAGGTAAATTTCGTAAAATTTTAACACAGCTTTTTTGCAAAGATGTGTTTTTTGCAAACTGAACAGTGCGTTGCTACATTGCTAGTTTCAAAACGGGGGTCAGAAAGCTCGAAATTTTAAAAATGGAAATTTCAATACTACATTTCTAAAATATATTATTTTAATGGTGACCTTTGTGCAGTTCCTTTGTTAGCTGTTAGTAATTTATAATTTATGTTATCTCAATAAGCATTGTAATTGTAAGTTATTACTACGGGTCAGTCGCCCTAAGATGCTGCAGCCATTGTTTGAGGGATGTGGGGTCAAAATGGTCGAGGGGTCACTTATTGTATTTTCTGAAAAATTTCACCCGTGTCATTGTTGTTAAAATTGCCAATTTTGACACATGTGGTGCGAGCATTTTAATTTTTTGAATGATCTGGGGCATTTCAACTTGATATCACGTATTAGGGGTAATACATAAGTAGGTATATATTTTTTAATACAAATACTACACATACATACTTACCTAACATTGCCAATTTTAAATTTTACGTATTTTTTGGATTATTTTAATAGGTGTTTATAACTACGGAATACATTCTATATAATACGATGATTTTAATGAAAATAAATGCCATCATCATCATCAGCCGGAATTCTACTGCTGAACATAGGCCTCCCCCTTTAACCTCCACACTAAACGACAGCCTGCCTTTTACATCCACTGAATGCCAGCGACTCTCACAATGTCGTCGGTCCATCTAGGGGGAGGCCTAAATAAATGTAAATAAATTTAATTTAAATAAATTTAATAACGTGTTAAGCAAAGTAAATTAAAATGAGGTTTCTTTGGATTTTTTTCTATCGAGTGAAATGATTCAAATTGTGTATAATCTAATTAATATTTTAATAGATAAGATGTTCAACAATAATATATATTCTTTTTAATAACTATAAAACCCTGAATAAGAACTATGGAGCTATTCACGTTAGGAGTTTGATGTGATGAGTACCTATGCTACCGTCAGGCGAGTTGGTGGCCAAACCAAGATATTTTTTTTTTTTAATCATGATAAATTGAGTAGGTAGGTAATAACAATATCGTTAAGTTGCAGTTTCTTATACGGCGACCGTTAACCTTGCTCACCTTAAGACGTGTGTGACCTTCTGACCGTTAGCAATTCATATCCGAACACAATCGAACTATTGACCCGTAACCCAAACATCTTTCTCATCCCTAAGGATTCCAATTTCAAACAATTTCCAACATAAATCAACGCTTCGAACACAATTCGACATTTGAAAATCTGTCAAAAATCGAACGCAACGGTCCGATGTGCTGCCGGACAAAAGTCCTCGATTTTATTTTCGACAAAAATGTAACAATGTTCAATTGTTATCAAGGAAAAAGGGTAGATTTTAGTAATCTTCTTAATGGCGTGTGTGAAAAGATTATAAATTAAGTTTCTGCAACAAATAAAACTGACCCCTGGTTATTGTCGGGGTGTCAATATGTGTGACCGGGGCTTTGTGTGTGACCCCACGGCTTAGCGGCAATTTGCGACCGCTCCGGTTCGCAGCTTGAGCACTTTAGAACCTAGCTGCGATTTAAATTTTAAATATTTTTAGATGTCATTTATATCTATGTCATTCATATTTATTTATTTATATTCGATAGCCCGTTAGTCTAGTTGGTAGTAAACCTGCCTTCTGCGCTGGGGGGCATGGGTTCGATTCCCACCTAGGGCAAACATTTATGTGATGAACATTTGTGTTTGTTCTATATCTGGTTGTTAATATCTATTTAAGTTTATGTATTTAAAACTATATATGTATGTATATCAGTCTCTGGCAGCCATCACAAGCTTTGCTTAGTTTGGGGTCAGATGACCGTGTGTGAAAAATGTCCCGAATATTTATTTATTTTATTTATTATTTATATCATTCAGTTAGGGCCATGCTCACCAACCAGAGCAATATCATCGTAAATTTATTTTTTTTGAAGAAAAAATCGCATAGTACCAATAAAAAAAAGAAAACGATTGGTTATCTTTAGAATAAAACTGCGCATGGCACAAAGCAAATAGAAGAGGAGATAGAAAATAAAATAATAAAACGATCCCTTCCTCCAAAATAAAACATAATATCAACTTGAAACATGAAAATTACTTTAAAACGTTTTCTTTTTATTTAATTTTTTTGTTAACTTTACAATCATTTGAGCAAAGAAGTAAGTAGAAAAATATATCTATATTAATATTATAAAGAGAAAAGATTTGATTGTTTGTTTGTTTGTTTGCATTGAATAGGCTCCGAAACTACTGAACCGATTTGAAAAATTCTCACACTGCTGGGAAGCTACACTATCCCCGAGTGACATAGGCTATAATCTATACCCGTGCGAAGCTGGGGCGGACCGCTAGTTCAATAAAAATTACAAGTAAAATAAAAACCATCTTAAATATAAATTATTAGAAGTAGAATATGTTTGTTTCGTCCAGAAATAGGTCACCACAATCCGTTTGAATAGTAAGTAAATCTTTAATAATGTTAATATATTTAATCATGCACTTATTTAGTAAATAATTGATGATGAAATAATGAATGATAATTTTATTTATTATATTGTGTTTGTCCTGTAGGTGGTGTACTTATAAATAATGTACAGCTATAAATAATGCGTTCTATAAAGTTATTTTTAGCGAAATAAAACGAACCTTTGTTATGTGTAAAAGTTTTTTTATTTATGGCGCGCCGATATGTGCTAAGTACCAGGATAAATGGGACAAACTGTTTATCCCATTTTTTGTGGTCATAAAAAACAGAACAATATTACACAAAATGACCTATGAACATTTTTCAAAAGTAGAAAAAGTAGTAAAAAAATTAATCAAATCTTCGAGTGAGATCGCTGCATCCGGTATTTTGGCTTTACTGCAACTGCAGTGACCAGCCGAGCATGTCGTTGGCCTGATGGTAAGTGTCATGCTTGCTAATACAAATTATAATCTAAAATTTTAGTGCCACCCAAAACAACAGTTCAAAACCCTGCGCGGCGATGCTCGCAAGTACCTATATCATCCCTTCATCTCTTCGTCACTATAACTGAAAATATATCTAATGGTTGCCTGGAAGAGATCGCTTTTAGCGATAAGGCCGCCATTTGTGTCACTACACAAATACGTACTGTGCTATGAATAATGTTCACAGGTAAAGTACTATTATGGACACAAATAGATACTTACTTATGTATTATTATTTACTCTCTCTTGCCCCCCTATGTACTTACACATGTTATAGAAACCCCATTTAAAACCGAAACTATAAAATGCATCCGCCACTCGTCCAAAATGGCCTCTGTCCTTTATCAAGCTTGACCCCTCGCCAAAAATAATGGCCAAAGGGCAGATAAATTAAAAATCGCAAAATACCCCTTGAAATCTTTCCATTTACAACAACCATTTTATTTCGAACTAGTGGCGCCACTATACACAGCCAATTTATCTGTAGGGTTATATAGAGGAGCCACCATCGCATTTTACCAACAAAACTGAAAGTCATCGATGGATAATTATAGTTCCCTCATTTAACTAACTCTAAATATAAGTTAGTTGATCTATATTTATATGATACATTTTCCGTTAGTTCAAAAAACAGCCACGGTCAATATAAAATTGCCGATTCGTTGATTTTATGGGCCAGAACCGTTCTCATAAGTTTAAAAGGCGGGTAAGTCAGTGTCAATGATATATTTCAGATTGGGACCGTTGCATTAACTGTCTACACAATCATTTTTCTTGTGGTGACCGTTAGCCATTTTGGTCTATGGGCTCTATGGCATCGGGCATCTTGAATACCATAGAGCATAGACAATAGAGAATAAAATTATATTCATTATTATGTATATGTACGTAGTAGCCGAAATGATAACGCAGAGATTTTCCAAGCGAATATTGGCACGCATTTCCTGTTTGTAAATAAGTATGCAATAGGTAGACGATCTAAAAGAGACCGCAGGGAAACGCTGGATGTAGGCTGCTTACAACCGGCCCTTTTTGATATCGATGGGGGAGGCCTATGTCTAGCAGTGGACGTCCTACGGCTGAAATGATGATGATGATCATGAACCACAATACTCCTCTTTTATGCTTTCCATCATTGGGTAAAAAGGCACAAGGTGCAAAAGTAACAGGTAAACGCATTTTGCACGTAAGTTGGAATTAAATCTTTTTCTGCCACAAACACGCAAGATCGATGTGATTTTTTAATCACTTAACCATAATTCTGCCGATAAATACGGCTAAAACGAATACTGACCTTATTTTAATCGCTTAAAGTTGAAAAACGCACAACTTTTATGAGCAATACGATTTCGTATTTCACGGAACTTCATAGAAGTGATGTTTTTACGTAATCTTTTGTGCTTTTTAAAGGACAAGACGATTAGGAATGTCCATTTTGTGCGTTTTATCGTCACAACGTACTTCTTATGGGTAGTAAATGACACGATTGATAGATGCGTTACATTCGCACCTGCGAATTATTTTAGTGCAGTTTACTTGATAACTGGCTTGATACGTAGGTATGTAATTTTTATTTACCTGCAGTACTAGGCGTGTGTACTAGTGTAGGCGTGATGGTGGTCAAATGCAAATTACCACATGAATACATATAATAATGTAAAAATATGTGTGCAATGTTAAGTTTTTTTTTTCATTTAATAATTAAATATAAATTGGAAAAAAAAAAAAAAAAAACTATGTTTGTAAACGTAAAAAGGATTCAGAATAGTCTTTTTAAATTTTTACTACGAAAATGCAATGCAAGTACCGTTCTTTATCGATCGTCAAATTCGCTAAAATGCCATAGATTCGATCACAGCGAGTACTGAAAAAATGGCATATTATCGAATTTGACGACCTCAACTGTCAATTTGACGATCGCTAAAAGAACGGTACTTGTACCCCTGGTATATACGCAAGGCGTATATCGGCGCGTACCTATATAAAGTTCACGTTCGCGTGATTTTCCAAACTGCGCTGTTTCAGCGCTAATTTGAGCCTGCGTTAAGAGATTGCCGTAAGGCCCTTGGGTAAAAGTCTCTCCCATTTCCTACCAGATAGTGCGATCACTCACCAGGTTTGACCAGTCCACGCGGAAAAGCGTCAAGTTATCACGCCAGAATTTACTCGACCTGTCTCGGCTCCTTCGTCCGTTTTCAGGCATACTGCATAATCCTTTGGGTCCGTCTATCATGGTGCATACTGGCCACGTGTCTCACCTACCATAATTATCAGTATATCATGTTCCCACTGCTGGAACACAGGCCTTCTCTCAAACAGAGAGAGAGGACGAGCCCTAATCCTACCAAGCCGGCCCAGTGCATGTTCGTGAATGTCATATATGTCTTTGAACTATTGAGGTTCTTGGACATACCGGTTTCCTCACTATGTTTTCCTTCACAGTTGCCGCCTGGCCACCTTTGCCAACCCCCAACCAGCCAACCCCACTTTGATTTGCTAACGTCAGCAATTCTAGTAATTGAAAAGCAGCGTTGTGCTTCGGACTTGGTCGTCTGTTGATTCATAAATTATATATTTAAAAAAAACACGACGTAATAGCTAAAGTTAATTGTTGCATAGTATGAATACAATCGTAGACTAAAATCTAGAAATATCGCCACTTTTCCCTACTCAAGAATGATAATTAATTCAACACTGAGAACACAGTGTTACAAAACACTGTCATTCAAAGTAGCAAAAACTAAATTATCGGCGACACTTTGACCCTTGATAGGGAAGTTTTTAGCTATTCGCATTATGTATGTCTCATTGTATTTAATTTTAGAGTTGCATACGAAATTGTGAAAACGGTGGTCTTTAAAATTATAAGTACACTCGAGCATGTTTTTTTCTAGTACACTGGTGCTTGAGTGTACTTCAGGAAGATCTCTAGACCTTGAACGGGACCCCTCCCGGATCTTACTGGTTTTGTTACATTAAGTAGTGGTTTTGTTACACTAAGTAGTGGTTTCGTTAGTGTAAATGAGCTTGTATTTTGTTTAGGTAAGAAAAGGAGTTGCCCGTAAAAAAATGTACGTATTATGCTATCACGTTTCCACTGTTGGGGGGTTCTCACAGAGAGAGAAAGAGAGGATCACAGAAAAGAGAAGTAAACAAAACAAAAAAAAATATTTTCTGTGGAGAGAATAGCATAATCCACCATGCTGGCTCAGTGCATGTCGGTGAATTATGTCATATGTTTTTGAATTTTTGAGGCTCTTGGACAAACCGGTTTTCACACGACGTTAACAATTTTTACAAAAAAAGCAAATCATATTGTATTTTTTTCTAGTTTTTTTTTGAACACCAACCTGATGTAGTTCGTTGCTTACATGACGGAGACAAGGCAAAAGAAGTACCTAGACTAAACGCTATATACCACAATTATTTTTAGGTGCAGACTATATTGTATTAGATAACGAGAGCTTTTGGAATTTAACTTTTAATGTTTGTTAGTATGTTGAGGTCAAAACTTTAAGTTGAATTTTGAACCAGTTTTGAAATTTTGCTGACATTTCAAGTTTTCTAGTGACATAACAGTATTATGTAATACCCAATTTTGTAATATTTTCAAAATGGCCGACTAAATATTAAAATAAAAAATATAAATTGAAAGCATTTAAATATAAGCTTGTTTATTTTGAATCTAATATCAGTACGGAACTAAAGTAAAATGTGTAATTTGTAATCACGATTGTTTCGCGTAAAGACCATGAAATTACACAAACATCTAAGTATTTAACATGCAAAACAATGCACAATTATTGGCACAAAAAGATTTACATAATTCAACAGCACCACATGATTTGTATAAAAAATATAGGTAAATACAACGACCGACTCTAATCGCAATATAAGGATAAGAGTAGGTAAGTATAATTATAGTCAAGGTTAATGAAAAATAAGTTGTTACTAAGCAAACGTTTTTTTCTTCGACCGCATCGTCACTTTACATTAGCTGAAATCGCGGTTATAGGTTAGCCTGATCCGATGTGAAAAAACAGTCGACTTTGACCCGGCAAAAATTGAAAAGTAGGTATTCTTTTTTCGATTTGTTTTTTTTACTAATATACATATTATAGCTATCGTAGTTTTACATAATCAAATTAATGAGATACTTAGTAGAAAAAAAAACACGGTATGTGAAACTATAGTAGGATAAAAAAATTAAAGAAAAAAGGTATCTATATTTTTCAAGTTCTGACGAGACAAAAAATCAGGTGAACAAAAATATCCAGCCAGCTTTTAGGTTTGAATTCTAGTGATATTCCTCACACCTACAACCAAATGGCGTGATATAATATACTGCTAGATTACATTGTCCAATCGGGCGAACAAAAAAAACCAACCAGCTTGGGTTATAATTTAAGTGATATTCTTCAAACCTACAACAAACTGGCTCGATATTACTGTTAAATTACATCTTCCAATCAAGCGAACAAACATATAGCCATCCAGCTTTTGGTTTTGAATAAGTGATGTTCCTAATACTCACAACCGTCTGGCTCGATAATACCTACTGTTAAATCCCACATCTTCCAATCAGGCGAATAAACATAAAAGAGTAAGTAACAAAAAGATTTGATCGAGATACGGCCGTCTACGTCGCATGAATAAAACATCCTGTGGGTCCATTTGACAGGGTGGGGGTGAAACAACCCTTTCCCCTTTAATAAATTTGCTCACCCCAAAAGGTTTTTTTGCGACAGTCGAGAAGGGGTAGGGTGGAGATCGATTTTTTTGGAGAAAGCTGGGAAAGTTAACGCTACAGATTTTGGAAGGTTGCATTTATATAGAGGCGGGAAAAGTAGAATATCAATGTAGCTTGTGTTTCGAAACCCAAAAAGCAGCTTGAAATTGTTTCAAGTAGCTTGCTTTATTAGCAAAATGTAAGGGAATTTAGTTTCACATCCACAAATATAATGATTTTTAATGTACAGGAAAAACTAGAGAAAAACAAACTTCGAACTTAAACTGTCCGATTTTTTAAGTTGTGCGTCATTTTATTATAATTTACATACAAAACAAAGGCATTACATACGATGATTTTAAAAATATTCATACAATAGGTACATAGTCATGTCACTGAGTCACCTTTTTATATATAATATAAGCAGGAAAATGTTCTATGGTTCTTTTTTGCCCCGCAAATGTATCAAAGCTATTTTCAAAATAATACAACATTTTTATTTTTATTTTATATACAAGAAGGATTTAATCGTGAAAATATAATATTATATTTATATTTTATTTTATATATTATATTTTAGTATTATTATGAAAACTAAATAATATTTAATTAATTAGTCAAAGTAGTATCGGATTTTGACAATGAGTTACCACAACAGTTGAGTTGAGTTCTTCCTTTTTTAACTGACTTCGAAAAAGGAGGAATATGTTGATCCCGCGGGATCAGTTGAGAATAACCCTGTTCAACGGATCCCTTGGGATCAGTTAAAGTAAGAGCTCCTGTAAAGCTTAGTTTGTCTAAAAGCCTGAAATGTAGAAAAGTATGCAGCCTTAGAATAACTATTCTAAATATGCAGCTTTCTAATCAACTCTATTGAAATATGTGGTTTTGTGCTTTATATGTACTTTCTCTCCCTATGCAATTATGTATGTGTAGGTACATATATAAATGTGTGTATGAATGTATGTGTACCCTTTCCACATAATATCGAAGTATTTATTTTTTAATCCGGGCAGCACTCATGCTCTGTGATTGTGCTAAAGGGGTGCACAGAAGGGGTAGATATACAATAGTTGTGAATAGAACCCTTTATTGACAGCTCGTTATTACTCTATCGTGTGAATAGTTTTTGAAGTTCTCTCTTATATATACCTAGCACTAAACGACAAGTATAAACAGGTGATAAACGGCTGATCATATTTTCTTGAGTCATAGCTAAGAAAACTAAAAAAAAAAAAAAACTAACTGAAGTTGAAATATTGAAAGACAAACTTAACTTTGTAGTTGACAATAATGTTCTTCCATCTATAACAACTACAAAATGTAAGTTTGTAATTGTAAACTTATATTTTTATATGATATAACTTCAAATTAACAACTTTCAGATTTATTCCTTTATATGTGCTGTAAGACCTTGCCTCTTGCCAAAATTAATGATTCTTGGTCAACGGGAAGTACCCTATAGGTTTTGATTCCCCTGTGAAATCGCAAAATATGCGACATAAAACGTTCATATCTTTTGATTGCGTTGACTTACACTTTTACTTTTTTACAGCCGAAAGAAACCGTAGACCCAAGTATTTAGTATAAATTTCAACTTGATACTTTTACGCGTTCTTGAGAAAAAGGGTCTTCACAGACGGACAGACGGACAATGAAGAGATCCTATAAGGGTTCCGTTTTTTCCTTTTTAGGTACTGAAACCTAAAAATGCTGGAAAACTAATAAAAAAATTAAAACAGCGGGTCATTTAGTTATACAAGTATAAATTGTTTTTATTAAAACCGATATAAGATAAAGATTAAAGATTTTTTATTTCTTAAAAAAGTAACACCTTAAAAATAATAATATAATAATAATATTTAGATATAATATAAGAGTTGATAATATACAAACGGCTAAACAGATTTTCTTGAATCATAGCTAAGAACTCTCTCGATCAAGTTACATTCCAATCAAACATAAAATAAAATACGAAATCAAAATCAGTTCTGCCGTTCGAGAGCTACGATGCCACAGACAGACACACGTTATACTTATAAAAATTTTATAACACCCCATTGTTTGCGTCAGGAGTTAATAATCTATACTTCTATACTAATATTATAAAGAGGAAAGATTTGATTGTTTGTTTGTTTGTTTGCATTGAATAGACTCCGAAACTACAGAACCGATTTGAAACATTCTTTCACTGTTGGGAAGCTACACTATCCCCGGGTAACATAGGCTACATTATATTTTCAATATAATAAAATAAGGATAAAATAGGGATCCTTACTAAAACTCCAATAATGTAGGCCAAGGTGTAAAATCAATAAGATTTACAATTTTGACTTTGCGTGTTTGACAGTTCTGAGACAGGACGTCTGTCAGGTCTGCTAGTCAATATATATAAAAGCGAAATTCATCTACTCACTCACTCATTAAACACGAAATCTCGAAAACTACTTGACCTACGGAGCTGAAATTTGGCAGGTAGATTCCTTATGGGGTGTAGAGGATTTTACGATAGGGCTGAATTAAAGATGACAAAAGGGGGTTGAAAGTTTATATGAAAGTCGACGCGTACGAAGTTGCGGGCAACAGCTAATATTTCATAAGTATTAAAGTATACAGTAGAGCATGATACAATTATCAAACGACTATCCTTCACGCTGGTGTGATGGTTAGTAAAATATTTTTTTACCTGTTAAACCACGTTGGAGGTTGGAGGCTTGCGAGCGGTCTTAAAACTCTAACAAAAGGACTGGCCACTTATACGACAACTTATACAGCCTATATAAACTTACTAGAGTCTGTTCAGAAAGAGAGTGGACTTTGATTGTGGTTGAATGGACAAATATCTCAATAAATAATACGCAAATTAACTCAACGAAAACCATGATAGGACAGCTCATGATAGCTCTGAGTTTGACATTTTTCAAAAGGCAGAGGCGGGTCGCCATTTAAAATTAGTCTAGTTCTCCTTTTTGGCTAAGTCCATTCTCTTTTTGAACAGACTATAACAACCTCTTACAGCAATGTCAGTGACTTTTGTACACTTTCGGAACACTTCATTTTGAATTCTGCCAACTCTGTTTTTATGGTTTATACATGGAATAGGGTATAAAACGTCCTTGGGTTTATAATACTAACTGAATCCCGCAATGTTACACGCGATTTTCCAGGTTTGCCGCATTTCTCGGGGGTAAAATAACCCTATGTCCGTCCTCGTGATGCATAATATCTTCCTGCCAAATTTCGTTCAGATCCGCCTAGTCCTTTAGTGTTGAAAAGCGAAAAAGCAGACAGAGAAAAGAGTTACTTTCGCTTTTATAGTATTAGTTATTTATTGCCTTGACCAAAGGTCACCTGATGTTAAGTGAGATATTGTAAAATACTATGAGCTTTATTCTCCCCGTATAGAGGTGCCAAAACTATACTCAAGTAAACAAAGGCCTAACAATCAAAGAAAGCGAAAGTCAGAATAAGCGACTATTTCGCCTCAATAACGAGTATTTTGCAGCGTAAACAATCGTATCAGAAAGGCATATCGGGAGATTTATGACGCTATATGAGTTCAGTTTTCCTTCCATATAGCGAGGAAACTTGCCGCTCATAATTTTAGATTCCCTCCGTGGGGGTTGCCATGTTGGATTATTTTCAGGATAAAATGAAGACCGGGGCAAAGGAGCCGGGAAAGAGATACCTGATGACCAATGGTATAGAAAAAATAACTTTATTGAGGTAAAAATAGGTAACTTTCGCACGAAGTTTCCGTTCGACTATATTACAAAGGCCTTGGTCACGAGCTGACTACAACAGCGGTTGAGTCCGGCACGAAGAGTGGGTGTTTTGTTCTTCTACCCTCACTTGATCTTGAAAAATCGCAGGGTTGTCAGTATACGACACAACAATGACTGTATCGGTAGATGTCCTGCCAAATGGTATAGGATTGTCCAGTCTGAGCTCATTTGTTTAGTTATTGTGAGCACTTTTAAATAATATATATAGGCATGATTAATGGATGTATTTTAAAAGTTTTTTAATGTATGTAACAATTAATAATCCTAGTGACATCTTCAAACGTGAAATAGGAAGGTACGAAAATAAACGGTCAAAAAGTCCCAGCTTTCCAAAACCAATGGCGGCTTTCCCTCGTTTTTCCGCGGCAGAGTGGGCGGGGGTGGCGGGCGGGGGGATAAAATCCATACTTATAATATTTGCAGCCTCCACTCTCGACGCACACACGCGCACCGCGATTTACCACTCCTTGGAGAGCTTCGGACTGTGTACAGGATGGTACTTATATGGAATGATGAAAAGTGGCAACGGTAAACTGCCGCTGATTGGTCGATAACGAATCCAACATTTGAAAGATGATGGCGATTTTAAAGTTTTTGATGACAGAACAGTACTAACCTCACTTGTGTTTTGGACAACGGGTAATTTTTAAGCTTTTCATAAAACGTACTATAATTATAGTATTAGTCTTATTTTTGGAAACTACTCGCAGAATTTTGACGAAACTTGGAAGTATGTATATGCAAATTAACAATACAAGTTTTAGATACGATTTATTTTGTAAAAAAGAACTGTCTGGTTTTCAAAAGTAAATTGATTCTTAAATGTATACTTTCAATTTACTTATCAAGTTTCATTTTGAGAAATTTGACTTGTACATTTTAGGCAACGTGTACCTTGAAAAAGAGGGGCAGTTTAATGAACGGTTATTGAAAAAGTTTTAAGTGCATAATGACAGAGTTTCAAGTCGTAAACTTTGGTAGAACTGTATCCTCATGCGTTCCTTTATGAAGTTTTCTTTTCATTGTCATTGAATCATTATTGGTCGGAGGAAATCAGCCTGAAAAAAATACAACAAAATTCAAAACAACACAACAAGGACACAAACAACAAAATAAACAAAAAACAAAAGAAGAGAGCTGACATAATGTGAAATGTGAAGTAATGTGTGAATAATTAAAGTGGCATACAAATACAAAATGATTACTATTTATCCTATTCAACATTCAGAACATCCTGTATGCCACAACGCCCACGCACACACATAAGTCCCGTCGCGGCGCTCCATCGGAAAAAATGTACGACGCCATAAAAAATCACCGTCCGCCAGCTCCCGCAGTTTTTACCCGTTTTTTCCCCCGGAGGGCGCCGGTTGCCATGGCAACACTGGGAGGGGTCGCACACTGGACTGGCTAAAAGCTGCATCAATATTTTTATGGGTTATAAAAGATTTCCGGGACGGTTTTTTCCTGGATTGCGAGTATTTGTGTAGAGCTGAGTCCTGGGAACAACGAACGCTTGAAAATTGTTCAGTAACATTTGTATGGTGATTTTGTTCGAATAGGTAGATAAGTACAAAGAAGACTCATAAGTATATATTTATTTACTCGATACCTAATTACAATACTCCTACGTCTGAATATAATATATGATTTCATGCTTTTTATTGATATGTGTATTTTTGTTTTATATATGTAGTTTGTGATTATACCTAGCAAGTTATTAAGTACTTAGTTGGGCTAAAATATTAACTTGTTTATAGATTCAAAATAAAAACCTTAAATTCAGTGACATACAACGTCTGGTTTAAACCGCTAGGTCTAGAAGCATGAAATTCTGCACAAGTATTGCTTATATACCGAAGGTAGACATTTCAAAAAGTTATCCTCCAAGGGGGATAAATTAGGGATAACTACGACTACTTATGTATAAATGTGCTTAATTTTGTTAATTACCTTTATTATCAACTTATTGAAGCTTGAGTTATTTAGCGCTTAGTATGCAACACATATATGATTTTTAGTAGTGATTTTCGACATTGTTACTAACACTATTACTGACCTATTAATGGCTGTATTTTAAAATAACTATTTAATACTTTTTTGTGCTGTTGGTCTCGAATAAAGATAAAATATTTTTGTGCTGTTGGTCTCGAATAAAGATAAAATATAATAAAAATGAAAAAAAAACAGTTTGTATGGAAGTTTGATGAATAAAAAAAGTTAGAAACTTGTAAAAAGTTTTTAGATAGATAGAAACTCTTTGTTCTGTACACCAGAAATACAAATTAGAAACAAATAGAAAACACTTACGAGCTAGTGCCACAAGTAAAAGCGATCTCTTCCAGAAAACTATGTGATGGAAAGAATATAACACCCGAATATAAATAAAAAACCCCGTTATATAATAACCTCAGTATGAATATTTATATAGATAATTAGATATAGATATCAGATGACCGCGAAAATCTTAAAAAAGTTGGTTACTGAGAAGTAACCGATGGGGAATCCTATTTTGAACACAATTTACCTAATTTTGTTTTCGGTGATCGGCTCTTTTTAGGATTGGTCGGTCTTCTTATATGTCAAAAAAAAAACACAACCTATTTATAACCGACTTAAAAAAGAGGAGGTTATCTATTCGACTGTATGTTTTTTTTTAAGCAAGAACTTTTCGTAATCTTGATCAGTTAATGATTGATGTAGGTAGGTACTTATAAGATTTTAATGAAATCTTGCTAATTTAAGTATGATCTAATCTACAACTATATATGTTACCAGTAACTAGAAAACAGTAAATTAGCTATCTAAACAAGTGTAATCTATCGCAAACACAAGATATATCATTTTTGGGGAATCGTGCAAACAGCGACCGATTCCCGTAACTTAATATTTGGAAATCAATTATCCGTAAGAAGTATTGCCAGAAAGAACATTACGGGATTAACAGTGCTAATTTATATGGCAATAGTTTTACTATTCTTCATAATGTTCCTAGATAGGTATTTACTCTTGCTTTTTGAAGCAACTGTTCTTATAAAAGCTCTCGGTATCTTATTTATTCTCAAGCTTTTGACAATCAATCCTTACATATGAAAACAATTATTTAGGTAGACAAAACTTTTAATTCTCTATACACACTCATTTTTATTTTGTGTACCGCCCAAAATTGTACCTAACACGCCTCCTTAAAAAACACACATAAACATAGTTGCTATAAAAACTCCCCTATATTTTTTATCCAGCTAAAAAGCTCCGCGATTGGCCGCGTTCCCCCAATAAAAAAGCTAAAGACGCGTGCGCAGCCAGCACGCGTTCTCCATTCAAATTCAAATAAGGAACGCACGCGCTACCGTATGTTACATACGGAGCGCGGCTGCAACTTATTATTAAAATGTCACCACTTTACAAAAGACTGCTGCACTCCATATTTGAATTTGAATTGAGAGTCTTTGAATACTGGTTAGTTAGAATAAAAATAAGCGCGAACGGAAAAAATATAAAATAAACGATAGGGAAGTATTTTAAAAATAGCATTCTCTCCCTTCCGATTTGGGGGAGTGACGGCTTGATATATTGCCGGAGTTACTTGGGATTTTAATAATACACAGCGTGTGTTGGTTCAGTGAGGCCGTAAGATTTGTCAATATGGCATTCTGTGGCCGCTATTTTGGGTGAGACGCGTGCTCCGGCCTGCCCTAACGTTCGATATCGAGTTTCTAGACATTGTAATGTTTACCTGATGATGGCATTACTCCGGTTACTGTTTCCGGACTCACGGATAAAAACTTCCAAAGCTCAAAAACAGACGGAATAATACACAATTCCGCCCACATACGGTGTCGTTCGAATAAATGAGTACCTAATTGAGTCGATAGGTATAAATATAAATGGATATACTCTCATAGAAATATTTAATTGTCTAAAACCTATTTTGTACATTATCAATCCCTTTCCCAGTATCATCATCAGCGTCATCATTTCAGCCGTAGGACGTCCACTGTTGGACATAGGCCTCTCCCATCGATCTCCAGAAGGGCCGGTTGGAAGCGGCCTGCATCCAGCGTTTCTCTGCGGTCTCTTTTAGGTCGTCTGTCCATCTCGTGGGTGGACGTTCTACGCTGAGCTTACCGGTCCGTGGTCTCCATTCGAGAACCTTTCGGCCCCATTGGCCATCTGTTTTGCGTGCTATGGGCCCGGCCCATTGCCACTTCAATTTGCTAATCCGGTGGGCTATGTCGGTAACCTTTGTCCTAGAAATATTTAATTGTCTAAAACCTATTTTGTGCATTATCAATCCCTTTCCCAGTATACAATATACAAATAGATTAAAAATAAAGATCAATTTAATTGCCATTAGCTCACACGCTCTCCACATTTGAGCCTGACAATTTATTATTATGGACCCGTATCCAATTTAAAACAACGCACGACCGAATGGAGCCATTAGGTACGAGGGGCACATTGTTTTCCATCGTAGAACATAGAGGGGAACATCGCCAGTAGAAAAAACAATTTAAAAATAAAATGTAATAATTATAAAAGGAGGGAACGGCGCGTGGCGCGCGCTTTATTTATTCGAACGTTCGAACTCTCAGCTGCCATTTGAAAATCGAATGTGTCTTACTGACTGGTGACATGTGGTTGAGGAAAAAAGATGACGTTCCTTTTTTCTTTACACCTGTCTTTACATTTTAAATGTGGAGCACAATGACCAACAGTTGTAAAAAGCAGGATTATAATTTTTCGAATATGAAAATTGAAATATAAATTGTGTCTATTCACGTTTGAATTTACAAAAACATGCGGGTATGTTCAATTATTCTCAATTATACACTGTAGATCCGAGTCTTGATAATTTAGGCACATTTAGATTGGGGAAATAAATTATTTATCATAAATACTTACTTAGATTAGTGATTTAAATGTAGGTAATCATCATATACAATAAGTAGGCATTTACCGAAGTTACTAAAAGTAAAAAAAAATAAAAAAATAAGCGTTAAAGATATAGTTATCCTGCTAAAAAAGTTGATCAAATTAATCTGTATTAATGTCTACAACTTATTCAGATTTATTTAAACAATGTTTAAACAACAAATTTTGATATTTTTTTATACAAAAGTTGACAATTTTAAGACAACTATTGTGAATAGTCCAAAATCAAATCAGGGAATTCTGGAGGGTATAAAGCATTCCTTTGAGTTTGTACTTATTTTTTTTTATAATCTACCTATTAGCTGTATATGTTATCTTATCTAAATCAAACGACTATGCCCTCATAAGCAATTTGTTGTTTCTATAGTTGAAAGTTAATCTTCATCTGTCAAAGCAATTGGTTAATTTGCCCAGAGGTGGCAAACGATCTTATCTCACTATCTCGCCACCTACAAACTTCTTTGGAATTTCGTTTGAAGTTTGCATGTCCGCTGGATTGGACCACCCTAAAGCTACAAGGAAAGCATCATCATCATCATTTATCATCATCATCATATATCATCATCATTTTAGCCTATCATGTTAACTGCTGAAACTCAGGCCTACTCTCAGAAAGAGAGGATGGGCCCTAATCCACCATGTTTGCCCAGTGCATGTTGGTGAATGTCATTATGTCTTTGAACTTTTGAGGTTCTTGGACATACCGGTTTCCTCACGATGTTTTCCTTCACCGTTTTGAGCGATGGCATCGAAATTGCACATAATTTATGCATATAATTAATTAATATACGTGCCGGTATGATACTGTCATTATACCCTTTGTATGAGACATGTAGACATGAAGGTATATAATTAAAGATTATACCTACTTAGGTACAGCCAATGCAAGAGTATTAGCTAATCTATGCTGGAGCCTTAGATAAGGCTGGAGCTTAGATGTCCTAAAAGAAAAGAAAGAGAATATGGCCAACATAAAAAAAAAAGATCACTTGCACAATTAAAAATACTTAAAAAGTTGTCGATGGTCTGCAAAAACTAGCCCCGAGAAACCGCCGGGCGAAATAGGCGCTAGTTGTACAACAATAGGGCTTTACTTTTTTTAAATTTAATTTTTTTATCGCTAAGCATCTGCAACCGGACACTGCGAGATAACATTCAGCCACAATGACTACTGCGTGCATAAATCTCTAAGAACGCACAATTATTTTAGGCCGTTTTTTTGTCCGGCCGATTATTGATCGTCCACCCTCGCATCACGGGGCCATTGTGAGTAAAAAGAGTGCGATTTTTTCTGGTCATTTTGGGGGCTTTTGTAAAAAGATGTGTCCCAAATGTCCCCCGTTTTCGGTTAATAGCGTACAGCTGAAGCAAAGCTTTGTTCGAGTGTGGATTACAAGAGATGGAGAGTGTATCGTTAACAACGGTCAAGGATAGCTACTTGGAACTCGTAAAATTGACCGAAATGACATGCGATTTTATCAAAGTATTTTGACGATACAGCAGATTTTTTTAAACTTGAAATGTTGTTAAACTTGAATTACTTTAATCATCATCCACCCGAAGACATCCACCGCTGAACAGGGGCCTCCCCCGTCAGAGGTTAGTCAGGTGTGTTAGGTTAAACCTCCACACTGAACGACAGTCTGCCATCTGCATCCACTGGATGCCCGCGACTCTCACAATGTCGTCGGTCCATCTAGTGGGAGGCCTACCTACGCTGTGTCTTCTGGTTCATGGTCTTCACTCAAGAACCTTTCTTCCCCATCGGTTATCGGTTCTTCGAGCGATTAGGCCTGCCATTGCCACTAGCAGCTATGACTCTGGTTCTTTGGCAAATATCCTCGTTCCGGATTTTATCGCGCAAAGAAATTTCGAGCATAGTGCTCTCCGTTGCCCGCTGTGTGATTTGTTTTTCTAAAAGGCCAGCAGTAAAGGACCACGTCTCTGTACCATATTTTATGTCATCACTGGCAATACACACTGGTCAAAGAAAGACCCTTGTCTTTAAGTAATGAAAAGATTATTTTACAGAGTTCCTGAATTGTGAGTTGAACCCAGAACTTAGACTACTACGTACTAACCGGATATTTAGACTATCCTTATTAGCATTTACGTAAAATGACCGTGACAAAAAAACTTGCCAAACAACACTGCTCCATATTACAGCGCTAAAATTTTGGCGCATCTTTAGGTAGTTACCTATATAAAGGAAAATATGCCTACGAAGTGCCTAAATGAAACTAGGGGATGGAAAAAAAAATTGCCACACCATTGATTGAGTGAGATATGAGGTTTCCAAGATTGTTTTTAAAAATCACGATCCTCTTTATTTAAACCCTGAAGCCTGAGCCATGTGGTTTTAGGTCTTTAAATAACCATAGATTCACTTGGCTTAATAAGAGCATAGCTTTTTAAAAGCCCATACTGAAAGAGCGCAGACCTATCTCTGTCACAAGCAATGAAGACGAACGACGCGCTTAATGAATGACTCGGGATTGGGCAAAGAATATCGACAATACAGAAAAAGAATACCAAACGCATAGACCAACGTTTTCAAATGTACCTAAACATGAGAACATTGTACGTTTTTTTTGGTTACAGGGAAAAATCTTCCAAAACTGCACAGTGGCCTTACGGCTACCTGTTTTAGGCGATTTTGTTTAGATGATTAAAATAGTTACGCGACAGCAAACCGTATTACGGCGCGTTAAGGTTCACGTTCGCGTGATTTTCCGAACTGCGTTGTTTCATCGCTAGCAGCTAGCAGTGGGTGAATTACGAATATTTAATACGTAAAATATGTATCAAACATTCGTATTTCACCAACAGGATTTTAGGTACAACGTGATCGCTGGTTACAGTTATAGGTATAAATTTATTGACCCATAAATTTATTACTTCTGTACGCCGTACTTGTGACGCCGGCATATGTGGCAAAGACATGTAGTCTTTGCCACATATGCCGGCGTCGTTGGATGCACTTGTTTCGAATGTAGCCAACTTTTTACCGGCGTTTTTTTCCCATATTTTTAGTAAAAAGTGTAACACGAGCCTTACGGCATGCGGATGTAAAGCTACGGCAGTGAGCCATTATGTATGGTAAGAAAAAAAAAACATTAACTTATACTAACGAGACACAAGTAAAGTCTAAGTATTTTTTCATATTTGACCACAACTCACCTGTTGGTAAGAGACGATGCAGTCTAAGATAGGGCACGTCTGCCCATGAGGTGCCTATTCACTCTTGTCTTGAAGAGACCCAGGTTGTACCTTATAGGGAACACCGAGGCAGGGAGCGCATTCCATTCCTGTGCAGTTCGTGATAGATAGAAATTTTGGGAACGCTGCGTGCGGACTTTACCAAAGTTCACGATGCAAAGATGGAATGTCCGCATCGATGACCTATGGCGGAAATTGGTTAACGGGATCAGCTTATAATATAGTTAGTTACACAAGATAATTTAAAAAATATTTATTTATTTATATGTAAACAATTATTTATAATTAAGTAAAATTTATACGCATAAAATATTATTTGATACTAAAATTCAGGTAATATCAGCGTTTTCAGGACCGTAATTAATTAGAAAAATTATTGCAAGTACAATTGATTTCTACTCTCTTTTCCTTATTCTCTTTTTAGCCATGACTATAGACAATTCTAAGCCTTGCACACCGCAAAGAGAGCTTTCCGTGTACTATACCTTAGAATACTAATACCAAAGTATCAAACACACCTGCTTGTTAGCCCAACTTCAACACATGTCCAAAAATCGACAAAACAAAAAATCGCCACAGAATAACTATCACTTACTATGCAAGCTACATCATTTAGCATTTTTGCTTGTTTTTTCAAATTCCTTCAGGGTTGCCGTAAGTTCGCTCTACCAGGAAATGATGCAAAGGAATGAGGATATGTACTCGTTAATTTGCACCATAAATCATCGAAAATGTTAGTTAAAATGGTCGAAAAGAGAAGAGGGCGGTGATCGGCCTTTTTGTCGCTTTCGCCGAGTGTCGGGTTTCAGGACCTTTTACCTTTTTTTTGGATTGGAAGTGTTTGAAAGTTCTTGTCTTCGACTTGATACTCAGAGCTTGATGACATGCAAAAAATGCAGGCCAAAGTGATGCCAAAGTTGTCATATTTTTTTTTTTTTTTTTTTTTTTAAACTTAATACAGCCTTTTTTAACTTAAGGTATATAGCCAGCTATAGCTATGTTTATGAAAGAGTTCGGTAAAGTACCAAATTGATTGATTGATTGATTGGTTACTTCTACCTCCTGTATGAATCCTCTCCATCCTAAGGTTGCCTGGAAGAGATCGCTCTTAGCGATAAGGCCGCCGATTGTTGCACTAGTTTTTAAGCTGTTTTATCGTGTGTATGAAATTTGTGGTGTGAACAATAAAGAGTTTATCTATTTATCTATCTATCTATCTATCTATGGTAACCAATTTTAGTCAATATTAACTTCAAATTGCACATATCAAATGATCACGTATAACATTTACTATCAGATGAACGACTTGCTCGTCTCGACAACTGATTATTTATGTGAGTAAACAGTATCCGTTCAAGGCTGAAAAATAGGCATGAACTGTAAGTTTTTTTTTTACCCCATAAAAAAGCTGATCATATAGGGTTTGTATCCACGGATCCCGGTATCGGTTTGAATTAGCCACGGATACCGGCGAGTTGTATCCACCGATACCGGGAAACGAAAACAAAATTTAAATTAGTCCAAAAATAAATAGGTTACAAGTATTTAAAGTTCATGCTAGACCGAAAGCGAGCTATGACGTCACGCCTCAGGTGCGCCATACAAATGCTATACTAACACACGCTTTGCGAGAAAGTGACAGAGTATCTCCTCTCTATCCCCAGCTAAACCTTTTAACGCTCTTATGTCAGAGATTTATCAGCCAATTTTTTTTTTTTCATAATATTTGTGAAATGTTAAATACATTATACATTATGTTATATTCATCGCTAAGCCTGTTATTTGTAATAAATTAAACATTAGGACACATGCATATTGCGCCAATCTTGCTCTACCCGCTATCCTCTTATCAAAATATCTACCAAATGAACTTTTCCCATCCGTTACCGAAACAAAAAACTTAGCAAATTGGCTCACATGACAAAACATTGTCCGTTTCCGTTAGCGAACTAATTCCCTAGGAAAAAGTTATTTTATCCCGGACTCCGTATAATATTACGATTGTTTTGGGAATTGGCCAAACGCCCCGATTTCTGACTTATTGACCTCCGGGGAAAACAGATCCGGAAGTACCTACTATCATGCTAAGTTGATTTATTACTTTTAAGCACCTAAAAAGTTTGAGCTATTGAAAGCTATCGGAAGTGATTCCGAAAATTCGAGGTGACCCGGGACTGGACTAAAAAAATTACAGATGCCAAATTATACTTTACAATTATTATTATTTTTACAATATAGATTTTGCGAAAGTAGACTTTTTTAAATGCTTACGTTTGACCGCTATCCGCTAACTCGCATAATGCGGTCTACGATGGAGCACGCTTGCCTAAAAGAATACGACATCACTCGATCTGTCTGTTTCTCACCTTTTTAACAAGTTTTTGTTTACTCGCTTTCTTGTCTGCATCTTTGTTTGATCTTTTTATTTTTAACCTAAAAAACAAACAACTAATAACTTAAAACTTAAATTAGCTAGAGACTTGGAACTTTGAATATAGCTCAAAACTGGGTATAACATAAAAAATAACAGTAACTAGAAAGTGGGTCATTTTTAACTTGCAAGATTTGATTACGGATTGACTGACTAGGCAGATGAAACTAAATAAAAGTGACTTGACGGAAAGCTCAATGGAATTCATCCCTAATTTTTCACCCTTAGAGGTGGAATATTTTCTTCAAATTTAAATTACATCACCATTGATATATTGTAGCCTATTCAACAAAAAATTACATTGGAATCTTTTCACAATTGGCAAAGAAATCTCGTATGTTACGAGATTTCTAACAAAATAATAAAATATTTTATTACGCTTAGATTGATTGCAAAGACAGTTTGAAGGCGGACAGGAAAGCGACTGAAGCTTAGCGGCTAGAGCAATTGGGGCGCTTACCATTGAGCTATGATTACAAATAGCTTAATAGCGCTACCTAGGATCGCTGTGCTAGTTAGTTCGAATCCTGCTGGTCGTCAAATTTTTAAATCTTATATATAATGGCGATGTGTGTATGTATGTTCTTTATAGACTCCGAAACGGCTGGACTGGTTTAGACTGGACTCTCATTGGCAGATTGCTGTTATTATAAGAAGTAATCCACGCGAGTGAAACCGCGAATATATTATTAATAAAAAATCGCTTCAGACTCATAGTCATCATAGCTCCTCACTAGGATTCTGTGTGTCGGATAATCTGTGTGAATAATCTACTTCCAGTCTAAATCATCAAAGTACATTTAGCCATATACCTAATACTGAAAATTGTTCCCCACTAACCTAGCAAGACATGAGTGTGAACAAGGCTCGAGTAAAGTTCGGAAAGTGTGAAATCCTGTTGAAAAAAGTTCGAACCCAGTTTCAAGTGTCCACGTGCTTAGGCAGGTGTTGCCAGTTCCTGAAGGTAGGGTCCCATAGAGGCGTATAGATCTCTGTAATTCGGAAGCATATCTTGCCGCCATACCTTGCGTATTTACGCAATGTGGCCAAAAGAAACCGGAATTTATTAGCTGATAGACTTTCTTATATATATAAATAAATAATAAATAAATAAATATTCGGGACATTTTTGCACACACGGTCATCTGACCCCAAACTAAGCAAAGCTTGTGATATGGCTGCCAGAGACTCATATACATACATATTAAATTACATTTTAAGTACATACTTAAATAGATATTAACACACAGATATAGAACAAACACAAATGTTCATCACACAAATGTTTGTCCTACGTGGGAATCGAACCCACGCCCTCAGGCTCAGAAGGTAGGTTCACTACCAACTAGACCAATGGGCTATATATTACGCGTAGTATCTATTATCACATTATTACGCGTTGGGATGCAGTACCATGGGTTTTCTGCCACTTGATGCCGTAAATATTATCTAGTTTTAAAACAATAATCTCATTTTTGTAAAATTGTTTTTTTAACCCCTGATAAAAGAGCTCATAATCTTTAAACAGATGAACAGATTTTCTTGAATTATAGCTAAGAAAACTCACAATCAAGTCATTTTTCTAACAATAAAAACGAATTCAAAATTGGTTTAGCTGTTTGGGAGCTAATAGTGTTAACACACGTATGGATTTGGTTGACGGACCGCCGTCCAACCAACGGGAGAGAAAGAGTGAGAAAATCATATTTCCCTCTCTTTCTCTTCCGTTGGTCAGACGGCGGTTGAGGTCAACCAAATCCATAATAAGATGCCACAGACAGACACAGATACAAAGATACACGAATTCCCATACAACAAACACATTTTTTTAACGTATTTTTGTATTAGATTTAATGTAAAAACGGTAATACGTACAAACATCAAATAAAAAATGGCCAAGTGCGAGTCGGTGACAAGTTTCTCTTCATTGCCAATTCATTGTTCATTGCCATCACTGGTAATTTCGTTATTGAATTTTGTGGTGGTACTGAACCCACAGTGCGCGAGCCCGACTCGCACTTTGCCGGTTTATTTAAGTTTTAAATGGTTCCGTAGTACTGGAACAGTTATAATTTCATGTCCTTTTGTCCGTCCCGATTCTTTCATCATCATCTTCCCAACATTTCTCGTAATGCCACCTCATAGAAAACGCCGCCCCAGAAAATGCCTCGTAGTAGAGTAGACCACTGACTACCCACTTTTCTCGCAATGCCACCCCATGAAATCTGCCGTTTGGCTTGTCCCCTACACTATGCTATGCCCCTGGGCTCGCGTCTAATGATCAGGGTCCCACGGGACGCGAACTTAGACCGGGATATTGTAGAAATGTAGAGTATGTAGAGTATTCGAGGCATTTCCTAGAGGCCATTGTAAGGTACTAATTAGGAGGAACTCTGTGACATTTTGTAATGGTCTTAATGAGTGTGAGTTATGGTTTGAACTTTGGAAGGATCCGTCGGCCACGTTTGGAAAGTCACTTTTTTCAGGAGTAATTTTTAATCGTCAGAACATGAAAAGATTTTCAATTCGACTTGTATGTTCCACGATATCTCAGTCAGTCAGTTATTATTTAGGTAATTGTCTAATAAAAAAGCTGAACTAATTATAAGAGAGAGAAGAGAAGTTATTCTAGCGTCATGACAGCGTTAGTTGCGACTTTAGCTTGACTTGCTTATAAAATTGATTATTACGAACAGTTGTCAAAATAATGCGATTTGGCTCACAGATTTTTTTATTTTCTTTGGGTCAGCTTCAAATTTCAGTTGTTTTAATACCTAATAAAATAAAGTGTTATCTGACATACGGTTGCGCTCAGTTGTAAATACCACTCGCGGTCAACCCATTCGAAGATCCTATTTTAGATTCTTTGTTTTAATTTTTGGAAATGTTTTGGAAACACCAAGTCAAGCTACGCCATGAGCGCTATACGATTGGAAAAGAAGGATGGTTTCTTTTTCAAAATCTAAATATTTTGGTGTAGTAAAATGCGCTATAATATTGGCGTCGATTCTGGCATACCACTCACTAAACTAAACCAATCTGACATTCTAACATCTGAGAAATAGTCATTAGTTTTATGTAATATCAGATATAGTTAAAAAATAAATTGTAAAAGTTGACAAAGGGCACGGACCAGGAGTCCGTGGAGAATAAAAAATAAATAAAAAAATAAAAATAAAAAACAATCTGACAGGACTAAAATTATCTGCCTCTCTTTTCATTTTAATATGTGAGAGAAGGATGGCAACAATTTTAGAGCTGTCAAATTTAGTTTAGTTCAGAGAACATCAGAATCGATGCCATTGTCATCCTTAATTTTTTGTCAACCGAAGACACCTTGCGGATGTTGAATGGTAAGTTTAAATATGTAATACATCATCGCAATTTCTATTTAACCCAGTAAAGTAAAACCTTTTACATCAATCCTTCATCTTTCATCCTTCCATATGTATTTTTTGCCATGTCTCCTATTGTTAGTGTGCACAACACTTGCGCAGGCGATTATTTGACAAGCATCTTTCACTTTTTTTTTTGTTAATTAAAGGTGCTCCATATTCTATTTTGTGTCTATGGATATATGTATTAGGAATTGAGTTTATTTGTGGTTAAAATGTCGATTTTGTTCTTTACTTATATGTTCAAACAAATAAATAATGACTATTTTTGAACTGTTTGAAAACTAAACTATCTGCATTGTTATCTTGTTTACTAAATTTTTTCTCCATAAGCCGTAGAGATACCAACAAGTCGTTTGCGTAGCGGTAAATGCCATAACACCGAAAATACTGATCTTTAAAATCTATAGGCTAACTTTTAACCGCGTTCTCCACCGATGGAAAATGATAATACGGTCCAAGGTGGAGCACAATTGCCTTTGGATAGCTTTTAGCCCTAAACTTGAATACTCCTACAATGTAATTCTGCGGAAACACATAAGTAAAAATAGGCGTTCTACTGTTTTGTTATGCAGTACCTACTTAGCTGATAGTTGATTTAGAAAACCTAAATTATATATGTTGCAGTAAAGAAGAGGCACTTTGGACCCGGCTATGTCCTAAAACTGCGACCAGAACCGCCGGAGGATGGGCAGCAGCAGTCTTATTAGTACACGGTGAACGTACTGCGACCCCCAAGCCGCCTGCCAAGCGTGGGGATTATGTCAACACCCCTCTCTAAGAGGGAGGCCTTTATTCAGCAGTGGACGTTTAATGGCTGATGGTGTGATATGATGTGAAAGAAGAGGCATGGCATAAGGCTTGGTTCGAAAGAAAATAATGTTATTTCGACCGTATGTAAAAATTACGCTAGGTAGGTACATAGTTGGTACATAGAAGTTGGTTAAGAGCACTCTCAAATTTTTTGGCGAAAAAACAACGAATACTGGATTTTTGGCATTCTGATCACATCAAATAGAAATATCTATAGAAATCTGTATTTTTCATTGAAAATAACGTCCTAAAATTTTGTATAAACTTAACAAATCAACTTATTAAGTACTTCCAATTTACAATTTATGTAGTTTTTCGTTAAACTCTAGGGGAAATTTCGTAAAATTACTGATATAAAATAAACCATTTTAATGTTATAGTTTACTAGTTTTATATTGGTCTTGAAAATTATGATTTTATTCGGTTTATGCCCGAAAATCCAGGGGGCGTAGTCCCAGATTTGATAGTTTTCGAAAACTTTTTTCGTATTAGAGTGAAGCAATCTAAACCGCCGATTTTAGTTCCTCTGAGTTTCCGCTAGAGGCGCTTTACTAAAATGTATGTAACAATACGTAAACGAAAAAAGTTTTCGCCAACTATCAAATCTGGGACTAAGCCCCCTAATACCTAAAATTTAACGTTTGGATTTTGATATACGGCTCCTAGGCTTAAAAAAACTTTAACCTGGCTGCAAATAGGTTTGAATTACCTACTAACTACTTAACAATGAGAAGTAGTGCAGTTATAAAAACAACAGTAATGCCAATCCCGTGAATTATGCACCTATTTAAACGTGTCTTATAATAGTTTTACTTTTACTGTTACGTAGTATTTATATTCTCTTTGCTGTTGTTGAAATGCCCCTGGATTGACTGCCTCCTTTCGATTTATATATTGCTCTATTTCTCACAAAATCAATAAACAATGACGACCATCTTTTGTTTCATAGAAAGCAGCTTTATTTGCCGACCAATTTACCTCTTTTGAACGAAACAGGTATAGAAACTTTTTTGAAGAAAAAAATGGCAAAGGATTTTTTCCTGCCAGAATCCCTGGTGAAAGTTTTGTACAAAAATCTACTCGCATAAACACACATAATGCACTTTTTTATACGAACGAGAGATTTAAATAAAAACTGGACCTTTCTCCGAATGGGGCTCGGCCACAAAAGGGTTTTGGATTTCACAAACAGATGCGTATTTTTTTAATATTTGCTATGTGAAGCCATGTGAAGCCTATGACATCTGTCATTTGGTATCGATTTATCTAATTTTTCATGGTACTCGACGATGATGGGAATGATAGTTTACCTATATTGCTTAGCTTATAATTATATTTGTGTAGAATTTGCGGACATTTACAAATAAATATACACATTTAATTACAGGCTGTCCATTAAGTTAATCGCTTTTTGACAGCACAATATATCAAATTGACGAAATAACTTTGTAAGGCGTCTAGCAAATTATATACCTACCATACAAATAAATACTTTTGATCTAGCCAAAGTTATATCGTCATTGGATCTAGCATTAGGTACATACATCTTTACAAAGTTACGTCAAATTGAAAATCATTTGCTAGTTTCATTATTTGATTTTTGAATTTGATAGCCCGTTGGTCCAGTTGTTTGTGAACCTGCCTTCTGAGCTTGGGGGCGTGGGTTCGATTCCCACCTATATAGGAAAAACATTTATGTGATGAAAATTTGTGTTTGTTCTTTATCTGGTTATTAATATCTATTTGAGTATGTATTTAAAACGATATGTGTATGTATATCAGTCTCTGGCAGCCATATCACAAGCTTTGCTTAGTTTGGGGTCAAATGACCGTGTGTGCAGAAATGTCCCGAATATTTATCAGGATCGATCCAGAGCCGGAACAGCTGTTCAATACATTTTGTCGAGTTTCAAAGACCGTTTTTTATGGAACGGCAGTTTTTCCCCCCGCGATTTCAGGTTTGGTCCCATAGCAAAAGTTTTTCATAATAATGAATACAATGACCTCCTTTCGGCTTAATACAGGGTATATGCGTAACCCTGTATAGTATTAGTGAGAGGACCGGAGAGTAACATGACATGAAAAATGTACCTATTAACTACTTACTACGGTTCCTGAGGGAATGTCGACGCGGGTGAAACTGCGGGGCGCAGCTAGTGTGAAAAATAAATATCATTACTTTTAAAGTAAATAGCACATTGGTCCAGTTGGTAGTGAACCTACCTTCTGAGCCTGAGGGCGTGGGTTCGATTCCCACCTAGGACAAACATTTGTGTGATGAACATTTGTGTTTGTTCTATATCTGGTTGTTAATATCTATTTAAGTATGTATTTAAAGCTATATATGTATGTATATCAGTCTCTGGCAGCCATATCACAAGCTTTGCTTAGTTTGGGGTCAGATGACCGTGTGTGCAAAAATGACCCAAATATTAATTAATTTATTTAAAGTAATACCAAAATCATTTTTGGTATAGATAAAACCTATCAAAATCCTGCTCCCAATTCATTGACAAGAAAATGATAATGATATTGGACATGTGATAGACATTCACCTTTGCCACCCTTTGTGGCCGACACGCGCGACCTTTCCGACCATATGATATTTATACAATAATCACGGGTTCTGATGGACTGATGATGCTGTCAAAACTGGGAACGGAAGCTTCGACCAAATAAAATGAATGGACGGGCCATAACCATTGAACTTGTTCAGTAAAAACGAGTCAAAACCGTCGGAAATATACTTCAACACCTAATTATAACCATATACAGACCATTTGTTACAAAAAAATTGTAGCTGTTTTTGTTGTGTTATTACACTTCGGGAAAGCACACGAAGGACTAATTTTGTAAGATGTTTCGTTATCATGTAACAATAGTCGCGTGTTGCACTTTCAACGGCTAGATACCTATTGAAACGAAGTGAGCGCCGGCGAAAGTTTTATAATCTTCAAAAATGCGCTTCTTCTGATCCCGTCTATTCATTTTATTTTGGTCGTAGAACGGAAGCATGAAAATTTAACTGCAAAAAATGTTTATCATGCAATCTGGCGATCAAAAGACACCATTGCCATTCCGGTGTACCTGAAATTGTTACTTTGACATTGTTTTTGAATTATAACCCACGACTCAAAAATAACGTGTGTTACTGTGTGTAACATCGTATTGTAGCTCCCAAACGGTTGAATTTGATTTTAAACCGATGTTTATTTAATTATTTATTGTTTGAAAGGTGACTTTATCGAAATTGTTCTTAGCAAATTATTCAAGAAAAATCTGTTCAGCGGTTTTGGTATAAAGCAAGCACAATAACAATGCAAATGGTATAAAGAAATTTAATTTTTTTTCATTATATAATTGTTATCACGCCAATGATATAATATCATTGTAATGCAGACATTGCACATCTCTTACGTTTTTTGTTCTTTCATTAGCAAATAACCTATGTCCTCCATTGTATTTAAATTGAAATTAATTAAAGCCAGGAAGCATTATCTATTTGGCATTTTATTTATTTTCAGATAACTGGGGGCTTATGGCTAGCTGTTAGTTTAGGTGATGAAAAAAGTTGCGCGACCGCCATCGAGATACAATACATATTACATATAGAGTCACAATCGTGCCAAAAAAACGAACCAAAACTCGGCGTATGCTACAAATTGCGCGATTGCTTTTTGGTTAGTTACAAGGTAACCGCGATTCGACTACAACGCCGCGCGATGCCAGAGCTACGATGACATAGCGGACAACTAATGTCGAACACTATGCAAGTGACATAATGTCTAAATTGGAGTAAATGTGGCATTGTGGAGTATATAATGATGTACGTGTAGTTTTAATGTATCTTAACTATAATTATTTTGTTAAAATGTAGTAAATTCGTATTTTTAGAAATAAATTTATCTAGACATCTATCTATATACGTAATTGATACGATGCATAATTATGTACAATGACGCTCGGACGTTTTTTGACTGTTTTAACTGAGAGATTGCGACTCTATAGGAATTGTACATCGATGTCGATCGCAAACTGGGCGCGGTAAGGTTCACGGTATTTTTCCAAACTGCTCTGTTTTAGCACTAATTTGAGACCGTAAGGAGTTGGCTGTGAGGCCCCAGCATTACTTAAAAACTGTAACCTACCTATACCAGTGCAAATTCATTTACCTGTTAGGTAACAAAACAATGTACCTATTTGTCTATGCAATACGGAAATAAATTAAAAATCGTAAACTTATTCACTGTATTTATTTAAACATTACACTATGCACTTAGTTACTAATATAGTTAATTGCTAAATAAGTTGTCGTCAAAAAAGCGTACAAATGTCAAGCTTTTGGGACAAAAACTGAAAAAATTTGCTACGAGACATAACATATACTAAAAAAACCTACAATACACAAATTAGTTGGAACATTGTGGTCAAGTTACTTAATCCTGTTTTGTAACAAAAATTAAAGCAATTATTTAATACATAATATGAAAAAAATATACCAACTACTACTACCAAAGCTCTTTTAAACAAGCTATTCAGCACCATTTATATATATTTTTTAAACAGTAATGTTTTTTATTTAACGTCATTTCTTTGATTAATTGTGTGAAATAAGGATAGCAAAAAAAGATAGAATACATTTCTAGTTTTAGTATTATCGAGTCAAAATAGTGTGCAATTCAAGCGCTGAGTTGTAAAAATTCTTGGGAATATAAAAGAAAACTAGCAACACACCCCGGCTTTGCACGGGTGTAATTTTTTTTTCACATTAGGTTTACATTATTGGAGTCTTAGTAAAGATCCGTATTTTTTTTGAAAATATAATATATCCTATGTCACTCGGCGATAGTGTAGCTTCCCAACAGTGAAAGAATTTTTCATATCGGTTCAGTAGTTTCGGATCCTATTCAATGCAAAAAAAAAACAAATAAACAATCAAATCTTTCCTATTTATAATATTAAATAAATAAATAATTTATTGAACCAAATTTTTTTAAATTGCTTAATTAACAATATTTGTTTTCAAACTTACAAAGAAAAATTAGACATCTTAGGACTACATTAAACATTACAAATATTGTTGTTTGTCTGAGACTGGCTGGCGCCTGTACTAGTAATTAATAATATTAGTATAGATAAATCAGTATTATGTATACCAAGTATTATGTCTGTAGCAAAACCCTTTTACCATACCATTCGCCATAAAGTAGATCACCTAAGTTTTAATTCTAGTCATCCTAAATCTAACTTTAATTGAAATAATAATATACCTAGTATACCTACTAAAATTATCTGAGTATTGTTTGTCAATTTATTCCACTTACAATTCGATAATATCGTATACAATACAGTACCTGTTTAATTAAAATTTGAAACACATTATTTTTCTTCCCTATCTAATTAGTGTACCTATCTTTATTTTATTACATAAGTACATTCGTTATTTTATTATTTCAAAGTTTTATTTATGCATTCATTTAGAAATATTAACATCATACTGAAAATGAGTAGTAAAAATATACAAGCCAAACAAATCAGTCCAAAATTCAGGGTGCTTAATTTATAATTATTTTGTTATTGACTGTTGGATTAGTTTTGTTTTGTTTACATTTTAGTACTAGTTGTCATATTATACTTATATTTGATTTGGATTTTAAGTAAGTATTAATTTTGTACTTTTAGTACTTACTTTTAGGTATTAATTAGTTTTTTTATGTGCATATTATTACTTTTTTGCCAATAAATGTATTTAACAAAAAAATACAAATAGGTACGTAATCCATATTTCTATGTCAACACAATTCCTTGGACGTCAAATTTTTTATCAACTTGAAAATGGGTACTTTTGTACCATAGATTCAGTATAGTACTGAATCTATGTTATGTACCTTAGAATTTTCTTTATTAATAAAAAAAGGATTAGCATTGGTCATGGATCTCCTTCCTAAGGTACCTAATCACGAGCGTCGATATCATCAGACGAGAATGACGAGGTCGGAGGTTTAGTTTTCTTCAAATTTGTCTATGGTTCTAGCAAGTATAAGATGTGGCCGTCTTAAGTGCCACTGGTCCTAGTCAGTGGTCAGTCTTCTAAATGTAAAGATCAAAGTCGAAAGCGCCGCCGCCGCTGAGGTAATCGTAGAGGTATACCTCCATCTCTTCAAGAGCTTCTACGCTGGGGTCGCGTAGGGGCAGGTCTCGGGCTGATCGGCCCGACCGGGAGAATGTTCTGGAAAGTGCACATTTTCTTATAGACAAAGGCTAGCTTGTTGAATTTATCATCTCTTAAGGGCTTCACACACAGCAGCTATAATGTAAAGATGATCATTATAGCACGATACATCTCATTACATCTTTCCATAGAAATCGTCAGGAGACCACACACGACAGCTATAATGTATGATAGGATGTAATGTACATTAATATACATTATAGCTGCTGTGTGTGAAGCGCTTTAAGTTAGGATTGCCATGCTCGGAATTTTTCGGGCATATCCGGGAATTCAGGCTTTTGTCCGGAATGCGGGGGGAATACCAAAATTTCCAGAATTCTTAAGTGAAGTAGAAAAAACTGCCACACGAGTTCATTATGTCGCGAAATATTAACTTTTAAGGAAATGTCTGAAAATTTCGTTAAGCGTCCGGGTTTTTCTCCGGAGAGTTTTGTTTTCATCTGGTAAGCCTACCCAAAGGCCTTAAAATATCAAAATGTCTACATTTGTTATTTTATTTTGAAGCTTTAATTTTTTTTTATTCGATTATTGTATATTTTTATTCTATGTTGTTCTATTAGAACTTTGTGTAAGACGTAATTATGGGTCTATCTACTTAAATAAATAAATAAATAAATTCATTTATTTCAGGTACTTATAACCCATACACAGCAAAACAGTAGACAATTTATAATATTCAGGTCACATTACACACACAATTAAGTCTCAAATAAAAATCAATACATCAAAATAAATAGTTAGGGCTTATATTATATGCGTCTCAAGTATCTGTTAGGGTGTACCTATCTCTAGTAGTGACTCGATAATTTAAAAAACCGGCCAAGTACGAGTAGAACTCGTGCTCCGAGAGTTCCGATATGGATGGACGGAAATTACAGAGCGCGAGTCCAAACAAAAAAATAATGTAATGTTGATAGACAAACTTAACTTTGTAGTGAACAACTACAAAATATAAGTTTGTAATTGCAAAACAATATTTTTTATATGATATAACTTCAAATTAACAATTTTCTGATTTTTCCCTTTATATAATATACTGTAAGACCTTGCATCTTGCCAAATTTTATGATTCTAGGTCAACGTAAAGTACCCTATAGGTTATGATTCCCTTGTGAAATCGCAAAATATGCGACATAAACGGTGATCTCTAAAGATAGCGATGACTTAAAAAAAAAAAAAAAATCACAGCTTAAAGAAACCGTAGTTTTGAGTATTTGATATAAATTTCAACTTGATACCTTTACGCGTTCCTGAGAAAAACGGTCTTGACAGACGGACAGACGGACAACAAAGTGATCCTATAAGGGTTCCGTTTTTTCCTCTTGAGGTACGGAAAAAAGTGAAATGTCTTACCCGAAATCAGTCTCTGTGTCGACGACGTAGTCCTTGGTGAAGTGTTCATTGATGTCCTTCATGATGCACGCCTCGAGCTTCTTGTGCTGAAATAGAAGGATTCTAAATAATTATATACTTATCCATAATCAAAGAGATGCCACGTGTGCTTTCCCCCTTCGACCAAAATGAAATGAACGGACGGGCCAAGAAGAAGCGTGTGATTTTCCGAACTGCGCGGTTGTAACGTAAGTTTGGGACCGCGTAACGAGTTGAGCGTAAGGCCATACGGGCACATGGAATACTGTTGGAAAGCCGGTGAGAGGAACAGATATAGAAATTTACTTTTTAATTTATCATATTAGAAGTCATACCTTGTAGCAGCGGAAGAAGAAGATGGCTTTAATTTGCTCTTGAGGACGTGGCACGATGTCTCTTTTATCTTCTGGCACGCATTGCTGTAACACAAAACGGATATGAAATTTTATTATGATGCGTTCATTATCGGCTAGTCTCAAGTTTACTGGCGGTATTTAGTTTTGGTAGCCTGCGGCTGAAATGCTCTAGTCTAGATATAGGATATAAGATGATGGTACTGGGAAACAAGGGTCTTCCTAAATGGTCTAGACAAGTTCTCTATTCATAGCAGAGTGCTGCTTTGATGCTTCAGTGTAGACTGTAGGTACCTAGGTAAGTTCATAAGTTTTAAGTTTGTTCTTATTAAGAAACCAGTTTTGAACTTATGGATAACTTTTGACAAAATTGCCAGTCTTCTTGAAGGCTCGTCAGAGACGGGAGTAAGATCTGAATTCTCTGCATAATCTGCTCTACATACTATGTTTACTATGAAATAATTATATATCTTACGGAAAAAAAATTGACATAATTGCAAGCCTTCTTGAATATCTCCCTTGAGCTCGTCAGAGACGGGTAAGATTTCGATTCTCTGCATAATCTGCTTTACTATGTTAACTATGAAATAATTATACAACTTACGGAGAACTTTTGACAAAATTGCAAGCCTTCTTGAATATCTCCCTTGAGCTCGTCAGAGACGGGTAAGATCTCGATTCTCTGCATAATCTGCTTTACTATGTTAACTATGAAATAATTATACAACTTACGGAGAACTTTTGACAAAATTGCAAGCCTTCTTGAATGTCTCCCTTGAGCTCGTCAGAGACGGGTAAGTTCTCGATCCTCTGCGTGATCTGCTCGTAGTTAGGCTCGAGGTTGTGGTCGATGTAGCCCAGTTCTTGCATCACGCAGGTCACGTTGTGGTTGCTCGGCATGCGGGGGATGTTCAGGCCGAGACGCGTGCGCAAGCTTAGTTGACGCTGGAGGAAAAATGTGGAAATAGAAGTGATATGCGCATGACTTGATAAAGCAATTTTATCGCATACTAGCTGACCCAACAGACGTTGTCCTGTCTTAGAACTGACAGAAATTCCATTTAAACTATAAAAAAATATTCTACTTCTAAGACTGGAAAATTTGGAAGTGAATCCGGATGATTGCATTTCAATCCATTACAATCAAGTCAGTTTTTTTCTTTTTCCATATGACTACTTGTTCTGTGGAAGCTTTGTGGAAGGCTTAATATTATGCTTAATTTGTCAACTCACCGACATGCGATTATTTCCTAAGTACGGCTGCGGGTAGAACCCTCCCTGCATTCCTTGCAGTCCCTGCAATCCTTGCAGGCCCTGTATGCCCTGGAACTGTGGGTAGTACGGATTGTAAGGTCCCGGGAACCCTTGGTAACCCTGGTAACCTCCGTACGGCTGGAAGGGGTAGAGCGGTGGCGTGTTGTAGGGCCGCAATTGGGGTCCCCCCATCATTAGTGGTGATATAGCTGGTGGGGCGAACGGCGACTGTAAAATTAAGTTTAATTATTACTTATAGGTTATTATTAGTTCACTGTTATGGACAACGCTCCAACATAGCTTAACATAGCATAATATTTTTTTTTATGGCAGACTTGGCATTTTGCCTTAGTCCACCTGGTGGTAAGGGTCGAAGAGTAAGCACGGTAAATATGTCTTCCAAATATATCGCCAGTAATCGCCACTATTTCTATGTAGGTAAGAAATGTACCTATCTATATCCTAATCCTAACTAATATTATAAAAGCTAAAGTTATTATGTCTGTCTGTCTGTTTGTTCATTTTTCACGACTAATCGGCTCGTGAAATTTGGCAGCAAGATAGTGAGCATCATGAGGACGGACATAGGGACTTTCCCCCAAAAACACGAAAATAAAATATGAAAATCACGGGTAGCACCGCGGGATTCAACTAGTACAGTATAAAAGTTCAAAGTAGGTAGTAGGTAGGTACTACTAATAGAAAATGTCTTTTCCACTTTGATCATCTGAGTGATCATAGGCGACTCTTTTTAGACTTTAGGACTTTAGTGTCCTTTGATTATCTTGAAGTAGTACCCGTTTATGTGTAAGCAAAGCAGAGACGAGTATGTAGGTACATTCACCTTAATAAGGAAAACGCGACAATCGCACAAATTCAGTGGTCATAATTATTAATTGGTGGCTAAGTGACAAGTGCTATTATTAATAAACAAAATACAAGCTAATACTAACACCACAACTAAAATTACACTGCCCATAGACCGTTGAAGGTCTAAAGACAATCCAAATGCTCAAGCTAAAGTGGCTAGGTTATTTAATTAAAAAGAGCTTAACGAATTTTTGAGAGCAGAGCCCGAACTCAGTAGCCTAAGAGTGGTTAATGGTCTATGTCCAGTAGTGGATAATAAGAGGCTGACGATGATGATAATAAATATTAAATACCTACATTGAAAAAAAAATATGTTGTTAGACAAACTGTACAGTAATTTCAACTTCAATGCCATCGCCTCTTTAGCTCAGTGGTAGAGCACTGGTCTCGTAAACCAGGGGTCGTGAGTTCAATCCTCACAGGAGGCATCAAATGATACTTTTTTTTATTAATTTTTTATTTACACTTTTTACTTACCCCTTGAGGCCTGAATGCGAAAATTGTAGGTTTTTGAGATTGTTGTGGTGAGTCTTGACTTGATAAGTCATTTTCTTGATTATTGTTATTAGCGCCATCTGTCGGCTTAGTAATGGTTTGCGTGTTCGGGTCCATAGAGAAACCGGGCGGCAGCTTGCTTAGTAGAATGGGGGGCATGTGTGAGTTCATGCTATCTCTCATAGGTGGCGCTGTTGAACATTTTGCATAAGCTTCCTTCAGTTCTTTCGTGATTTGCTTCAGCAGTGCTGTGCCAAAACAACTTTCATAAATCTGAAAATATTTGTAAAGTTTAATTTTCCAACAATATATATTACTTACTTGTTATTTAATTATTGAACTTTATTCATAAAATTATAGAAAAAAAAATAGGGTAAATTTTTATAAAATTACTATCAGGGGCCTTATATGCCTAGCTGCATAAAGCAATCTGCTGTTGAGGTGATGAAAAAATGTTGCGCGACCGCAAACCGTATCTGGGTGCGTTAAGGTTCACGTTCGTGTGATTTTCCCAACTGCGCGGGTTTAACGATTATATTTTGGGACCGCGTAACGAGTTGGCAGCACTTCTCAGGAACCATAAAATTGTTATTTCAGGCTTTTTAGTTACTTACTTTCAGTAATTTGTCTTAATCTGGGGCCTTACGGACAACTGCTATTACAGGCACCTAATCCGCTCAGTTGGAAAATCACGCAACCGCAAGCCTTATCGCGCCAGCGGATTAGGTGCCTGTAATAGCAGTTGTCCGTAAGGCCCCTGTTCAGCTGTCACGGAGTTGTATGTGGACAAAACAGCCCTTATAATAATAAAAAAAAAAAAATTATAATACTTTCAATTAATTCAAAATTTCGCCAGTATGCATATGAGCAGACGTGGCCGAGCGGTTAAGGCGTCTGACTAGAAATCAGATTCCCTCTGGGAGCGTAGGTTCGAATCCTACCGTCTGCGAACATTTTTGCATATTTTTTTTCTTACCTTTAACATTGCATAGTCTTTCATGAACTTGTTATCGCCGCTATCCAGGGCTTGTGATGCTGCACACAGCGCCAAAATTAGAAGTATCAGTTTCTGCATCTTGCTTCTGTAGGCAAAGATAATGATTTTGTTAGGTTGCTATCAGAAAAACCTATACCTAGGTACCTAATTTTCCAACACTAACCAGTGTACTGGTAACTAAGTAGGTGATTATTTTAATCTTTTTCCTGTGCTATGCTTCGACCAAAATAAAATTAATGGACGGGCCCTAACCATTGAACTTGCTCAGTGAAAACGAGTCAAAACCGTTGGACATATTATACTTCAACACCTAATTATAAAAATGTACAGTATATTTGTTACAAAACATAGATACCGGTTTTATTTGTGTATTTACACTTCGGGAAGGCATACAAATGCATAATGTTGTCAAATGTTTTGTTAATAGACTCGTGTTGCGCTTACTACGGCTAGAGACCGACTGAAACGAAGTGAGCGCCGACGCTCATTTTGTATTCTTCAAAAATGCGCTTCTACTGGGCCCGACCATTCATTTTATTTTTGTCCAATGTGCTAAGGTCATTAATAACGGTATCAGCACTTAACACAATGTTAATGAACCGTTTATTGGTTGGATGAAATAATATTTTTGTGAATTAATTCTATCGGTTAGATTTATCATCGAATAGGATTTTTCTCTTATAGGCACAGGATAGGAAAAGTAGTATTGATTTGGTACAATTGACTTAAGCGAATGGGACTTTAGCAGAGCAGAGGGTTATATTTTTAAGGTTCCGTACCCAAAGGGTAAAAACGGGACCCTATTACTAAGCCTATATACGATGTCTGTCTGTCTGTCCGTCCGTCCGTCCGTCCGTCTGTCCTACCTATTAACGGCTGTATCTTTCGTAATATATCATCATCATCAGCCGGAAGAAGTCCACTGCTGAACATGGGCCATTACAGAACCCTAAAAACGGACCGAATTGAGAACCTCCTGAAGGCTAGCGATTTCTTGATTCAACTGTACGAATAAATTGAGGAAGTTGACAACTTTGGAAATGGATAAGTTTGGAAGTGGATAAACTTAGCCGGAGGATTCCTGCAAAGCAGCCGCAAGTTAATTTCATAGTAAGTTAAAATTAACTGTTATTACAACTTTATGGGCGGTATATGCAAATATGATTAATTGCCTTGGAGAAATAAATTTAACGATGGCACGACTCCGTTCACCGTTATATCTATTACATCCTGCCAGTGGCGGAGCAAGACCTATTACAAAATGAACCGTTAAATTTTAAGTATTTGTATTTTCGGGCATAAAACGAATAAATAAATAAATTTTCAAGATAAATACAAAATAAATAAACCATACCTAACATAAAAATGGTTATTTTATGACAATAATTTAACGAAATCCATTCTCAAACTTTCCCTCCTAAAGTTTTATGAAAAACTACTTTTGTAAATTGGAGGAAACAAATGGATATGTTGAGTTTTACCAAAATATGAAGCTGCTACATTCAATAAAAAATACAGATCTATTTAATGCAGCAATTGAATTTTCAACAGATCGTTTTAGTGCAAGAAAAATTGTAAAAAAAAAAAAGTTTTCGATTCTTTTTATTAGTCAAAAAATGTGATAGGACCCTTAATTTCATGTGGCAACATACATTTTGCAAGGCCCTCTGGTAACCCAAAAAGATGGATTTGAAAAACAATTGACACAAAATCGTAAATGTTGCTAGCCGAAATAAATAAACCGGCCAAGTGCGAGTCGGGCTCGCGCACTAAGGGTTCCGTACCACCACAAAATAAAATAATTATTATTATCAATTTAAAAAACAGAAGTAAAATACGGTGGCATTTCGATTCAGTGAGACGAATGATGGGGTCATCTAAGTAGCAAAATACGTATAGGTAATAAACAAAAATTTGTCACCGACTGGGACTTGGCCATTATTTATTATTAGTTCTTTTACTTTAGAGTGTGTACTATAATTATGCAAAGTTTGACGCTTGTACGTATCTATTACTAAAATACGAAAAAAATATTTTATTATTTCGTTATTTATGATACAAGTGCGGTAAGTTGGTTATTACAAACGAGTAGGCGAATGTAAGCCCGAGACGAAGTCGAGGGCTTACCATAGTCACGAGTTTGTAATAACCAATCCGCACGTGTGCCATACAACGTTATACAACACATTTGCGAGAAAAAATAAAAAAATGGAAATTAAAAAAATACCGTAAAGTACATGCACGGTGTTATACAACGGAGCGTGCGATAAAATTCATTACCGCACGCTCCGTTGTATGATCCGTAATGTTTAACTTTCGAACGATGTATACAGGCTTCGTAAGTGCACTTTTTGAGCAAATGTGTTGTAAATATGTTTTTTGTATGGATACCCCAAATATTTCATACTTATACTACGTATGGGTACCCTTTATGGGTCCTTTAGTTTTTACTTTTGACATTTTTATTATTTCTTAGTAAATCCGCCGTAATATTACAAATTCTGTGAAAATTTCAACTAGCTATCTATTAAGGTTCGAAAAAGATAGGACGGACGGGCAGACAGACAGAGTAGGCTCAGTAATAGGGTCCCGATTTTACCCTTTGGTACGGAACCCTAAAAAGAATTTGTATGAGCATAGACAAAAGGTTAGTACTTTTGTCTATGGTATGAGTCTATGAGTAAAGATTATTGTTTTACGACCTTAGATCAGTTTACGACGAATAAATTTTTTCGACGTTTTAAACGCGTTTTTTTTTTTTACTGTTACTGCCTTCGAAGTGCCCCTAGGAGTACGAGGCCGTAGGCGATGGCCCACGACACGCACGCTTTACGCCGCCACTGCATCCTGGGATTCCTAAACTAGGTAAAAAGTTATTAACAACCTCAAAGACTGACAGTTCCATAAACTATGATTATAATCTGTGGCTCTGGGTCGATGACCTGCCGGCCTTGTTGGCCACACTTACCTTGCGTAATGAGTAAAATTCACACCATCATCGCAGAACATGCATTACGGTAACCCATCGCGGTAAAAGGCGAGTCAATTTATAGCTTATGCGAAGTTTATTTGTTTTATTGACATTACGTCCACTAAATAAATAGTAGGTATATAGGTATATAAGAGCAAAATAAACATTTTGTCAGTGTTTAGTTTTTGAGAAAACGCTCACCAATTATTGCAAAAATTTGAAGCGAATTTCAATTTCTAGTTTTAACTTAACCCATTACTTCCCAAGCATCGAAATCATTGGAATTTTTTGATCAATTCTTTAAATTAAGTTCATAATACATTAAGAAAAAAGAATATGACAAAAAATTAAAAAAAATATATATCTTCATCCCTGTTTCAGCCTGTCCTATAAATATGACAATGGGGACATGTGATCAGAAATAATACAAGTTAACAATTATAAGAAAATCAGCTTTATTTGAAAATTATGTTCACAAACAGTCTTAAAAATAAAATATTATGAGCTTATGATAAGGTATGAAACAATCACTGCAAAGTGTTTTTTCACATATAGCACAAAAGATTAGAGGTTTTTTCTTACAACCTTGTCCTTGACAACGCCTCTGTTTGTCCCTCTTTGTCATAAACATTATCAAACCTGACAGTTTGTATAAGAACTTCTGAAGACTTTTAACTCATTTATAGTTAGATTGAAGTTCAAATCATTTTTATAGTGTTTGGTTATAGTTTGGTGCACAATATATTCTAGAATCTCGTTGTAATATTCGAAAACTTGTTGTGTGCAACAAGTTTTCAAATATTTCTACCGCTGATTTTCCTTCCAACTCCGTAATCATATTTTCCAAACATTGTTTAGCAGTATTAGATTCCGGCTGTATTTCAGAATATACTGGTTCTGTTTTGCTTGTCCGAGATGTGGTTTGAGTAGGATGATTTTCCGCGACGTTATCGATCGTGCACGAAAATTCCACTTGACCAGCTACATCAGACACTGGCAAAACTCCCATATCGTCGTCAGGACCTTCTTCTATGTCAGTCATTTCATCTACCTCATCCGGCGGCAATATGGCAACTTCTCCTCATCACTAGAATCTTCAATATCTTGAAGATAGTCTAAGATTTCGGACACCTTCAAAGCTTTTTTATACTTTTTTTGCACTGGATCCATGATCTATAAATAATAAAAAATTGAAAATATTAATATACAGCCACACGTATACTTATAATCATACAGACAGGTATATTGTTTACAATTAGATAAGGAACAAAAATTAAATATTTTTACTTACGTATAATTTCTCAACCTTGTAAACAATTCACTTTTTTTACTCTAGGACGATAAATAATTACAATCGTTTCGTGTGACGAGATGTAATATGTTCGGCGTAGACTAATCGACTAATGTAAACACAAGCAACACCCGCAAAAAACAAACAATTGACCATTTTGAACCTGTACTTAGCGTGACAGGATTCACAGGATCGAACACGCTTTCGCGGCAAATTGTACAGACAGGTTCCCGGTGTCATATTTATAGGACGGCTTATTTTGAATGTATATCACAAGTTCACAAATTATATTTTGTTTATGTTTTTATTTGTTTTATATTTGGTAGAGATCTAAGAATAAGTCTAATGTACTTTGAAGTAGGTAACGTTTTTTTTTTTTGGTTTATACAATCGGAACTCAATGCTATCCATCAGACAACAAAAATGATCAATTTAAAAAAATTACATTAAATTACGTAAACATTTTTTACAGCGAAAAAAAATAATTTGATTAGGAAAATAGTGTAAAAATATGAATTTCATCAGAAATAATAAAAATAAAAATCCAAATACGTAAAAAGAAATTTTGAAAATAGTGTCCTAAAAATATGACAGTGGGGAGGAATGGGTTAATATTAAAAACTATTGCTATGCTAATTATGAAATAACGTAAAATAAAAAAAAACTATTTTTATTTGAGGAAATGTGGGGCTCGAATCAAACCAATAAAATTACTTTATCTTCCATAAACTTGGGGCTAGGTCTTAGAACATAACTAGGTACGGGCACCTATAGGTACAGGGTTACGCATATAGACTGAACTAAGCCGAAAGGAGGTCATTGTACTCATCATTATGAACAACTTTTACTATGGGACCAACCCTGAAATCGCGAAAACATATTAGCTGTTCCATACATTTTGTAATGTCAATAATTGTTTTGTATGGAACAGCTGATATTTTTTCGCGATTTCAGGGTTGGTCCCATAGTAAAAGTTGTAAAAGCTTTACCACGACAATTTCTAGAAAAGGCAGATTGTTATTGAAGCAAAAACATTTTATGGCTAGTTGTTATAAACAAGATTAGTGTTGTAAAACGTTTTTGTTAACCTACCTACATTGTTTGTGGGCTTTTTGAATCTATTTTTAAGGTAAAAAAAAGAGAAATAGCCACTTGAGGCGCCATGTTCCTGAAAGGCACTAAAACGAAGTCGGGACGCGAGTAGGGTTGCCATGTACGTTTGGAAACTTACGGACATGTCCGGTAATTCAGGCTTTTGTTATTCTAAAACATCCGGAATTGTAGAAAAGAAACGAAAAAGACCGTCACTTCGCCTCGATCGATTCTTCGATGCCACGAAATATGAACTTTGAATGAAATGCGTCTGGGTTTTTGCGCGTTTTTTTTCTCCATCTGGTGTATACTTAGATACCACTAGACGGGGCTAGAACCATATTAGTATAACTGCGGCCCTAGGTATCCCATTTTTTCAGTTTTTTGTGTTTAAAGAAGTTTGCAAAGTTCAAATGATCAAGTATAACGTTGACCACTATGCAAGCGACATAACGCCTAAATTTGGCATTGCGAACCATATAATTTATGTCTAGGTACGTACTTACCACAGAAAAGAGAAGTAAATAGAACGGAAATGAGAAGGAAAATCTGTTACCAGTCATATGAGTGAACTTTGATTAAACATTCTTATTTAGATCAACGCGTCGAACTCCGCATCACAGTTGCTAATTGATTTCAAATGACTAACGGTGCGTTTATATGGGTGCAACTGGCTACAACAAATTTCTTGCAAAAATGACTTAACAGAGGATCTAAATAAATAATAATAATATATACTATATAATATCTCGATGTTTGCTCATCACTACTTCACACTCAACTTTTTTATACTCAGATCAGAAAAACAAGGGAAATATGCCTTAGTACAATATTAACGTGCGTGTTCAAATATATACGTCTTATTTTTTTTAATCCTCATAATCTACCGTCGCAAAAAAAAGTGTTTGCGACTACTAAGTAATTAATTAACTAACTAATTATAGTCTTCATGCAAAAAAAGGGCGGCAAGGTTGTCTGCAGGGTGAGTTTGAATAAAGGCATCACTTAGACTGGACTGGACGCAGCCGCCAGTCCCGCCACGCCGCCTTACCATATCTCCCTTGTTCGAATGATCTGGAGGCTTTATAGTAGGTACTCTTTTCGTACCATGTTCTGGGGCCTTATGGCAGCCTGTTTTAAGCGACTCTGTTTTGATGTGAAATGTTGCGTGACCGCAAACCGTATCTCGGCGTATTAAGTTTCACGTTCGCTTGATTTCCCGCACCGCGCTGCTTCGCCGTAAGGCCCCAGAGGCTTTATAGTACTCTTAAATTATCTTTGATAGTACCCACTTCGTACCGTGTTCTGACCTCAATAGCACTTAACTTTTTACCACATTATTCAAAGCAATCACAAGAAAACAAGCACCCACACAAAATATTTGTTAATATCTATTTAAGTATAAAGTACCTGTGTAGTAAGTACCTGTTTTTTAAAACTATATATGTATGTATATCAGTCTCTGGCAGCCATATCACAAGCTTTGCTTAGTTTGGGGTCAGATGACCGTGTGTGCAAAAATGTCCCAAATATTTATATATAAAAAAAAAAGTTGGATTTGTCATCGCATCAACTACTAATTATTAGGTATTTAGGTAGGTACATTATAGGTACTTAAATAAAATTATATGAGCAAAAACCTTTACGAATTTTGCGACATGATTTGATTTTTCAAGATCAAGCGAGGGTAGGAGAACAAAACACCCACTCTTCTCGCCAGGCTCGCCCGCAGTTTTAGTCAGGGCCCTGATTCACTAACTATTTACAAACACGCTCCTAAAATTTGGCCTCTATTCCCTAGGAAATAAAGGCCAACTTCGTGCGTGTTTTAGATAATGAATCAGGGCCCAGCTCGTGACCATGGCCTTTGTAAAAGCCCTAACAGACGTGTGGATTTGGTTGACGGACCGCCGTTCAACCAACGGGAGAGACTATAACATGGTCGAAATGCCAAGCGAAAGTTACCTATTTTTACCTAAATAAAATACGATAAACATTTAAAACAATAAAATTACGTAAGCTTTGCTCATCACTATTTCACACTCGAATGCTTTATAAAATAGTAATCAACTCACTTTGTACCGTGTTCCGACCTCAATGAGCACTTAACTTTTTTATCATATTCTTCCAAGCAATCACAAGAAAATGAGCAGTTTGGCTGAGCAGCCCTATTTGCTATGGGATAATAAGTACCTACCCAGAATTATTATGTTGCGAACGAGTCTCAAAATACGTCTCTATTACGCTTCGGTGAGAAATAAAATTGATATGGCTTATTGGAGTACATAAAAAGAACGTGAACAAGATAATTGTGATGGCAGAATAATATTAAACTGCGAACTTAGCTCGGTTGTGTCGCACTTCCTGCGGCTAGAGACTGACTGTAATGAAGGGAGCGCCAGCGCTCATTTTGTTATCTTCAAAAATGGGCTCGTTCTGGGGCCGTCCATTCATTTTATATTGGTTGAAGCTTAAACGTGAGAAAAAAATAACGTTTAAGGTGAAGTTACGTTACCCGTTACGTAGTTAAACGTTATAACGTTACCGGTATAATGTTAGCGTTATGGGCTTATAACGAGAGGAATTCATTTTTATAGCCACTATTATTGTTTAAAAGAACATAATCTGCGCAATCTTGATGAACAATCAACAGCGGACTCTGTGTTTTAATAGTAGACAATTTTAACGGGTCGGTTTTTGCCTATTCATTCAAAAGTGTTGGACGGATTTCACGTTTGATTAGTTTTATGCTTAGAATAACTACTCAGAGAAGGTAGGTTTCCAAACAACGCATCCTCAAAACGTAAGCTACAAATTCGCTTTGTAGCTTACGTTTCGATTGGTATTTTAAACGATTTAAGCAAGAAAATTAATGGATTACCTGTGGAATGTTACACCATAACTCTTATGCTGCTTTTCTGATTTGTTGTGGTACGATTTCACCGCGCAAATTGTCATAGTAAAATTTTTATATTTTTTTTGGAGCCATATATGACACCATTTGAATGCCTTAAATTTTGCGAATATACTTGGTTTTTTTGTGTAGTTATTCTAAGGTTTTATGGTTTTAGTTAGGAAACTTCGATGCGTTGCTCTGGAGATCTCAGAGCTCTGTGAAGCGCCGAGGTCACGATGAGGTGCAATCCGGTCCAGTACCGGCTTCGAAAAATTATACGTTTTTATCGTGGCTACCGGCACATAAGACATAATAGCTACCGGTCAATAAAATAAGATAAAACAGCTGCCGTATCTCATTACCGTTATCAAATGTGCTTATTTACTGATAACTGGTATTCATTGATGTGTTGATACAGCTTATGCTATTTTTATAATTCTCCTGCTTTTATAACTTTTTTTTACTGGGCAAGTGCCTTTAATAACTAAACAAAATACAAGCTAAAACTAACACTACAAATACAGTTAGACTGCCCATAGACCGTTGAAGGTCTAAGGTCTTTTTAACCGACTTCCAAAAAGAGGCGGTTATCAATTCGACTGTATGTTGCTTTTTTTTTTTTTTTTTACAACTATATATACCTATATTATTAGCTGATAGCCCGTTGGTCCAGGTGGTAGTGAACCTGCCTTCTGAGCTTGGGGGCGTGGGTTCGATTCCCATCTAGGACAAACATTTATGTCATGAACATTTGTGTTTGTTCTATATCTGGTTGTTAATATCTATTTAAGTATGTATTTAAAACTATATATGTATGTATATCAGTCTCTGGCAGTCATATCACAAGCTTTGCTTAGTTTGGGGTCAGATGACCGTGTGTGAAAAAATGTCCCGAATATTTATTTATTTTTGTTGCCCGCGCCACTTTGTACTTTTATATAAACTATCAAACCCTTTATGGCTCCCGACATTTTAGCAAAATCTTTAGCGGACCTCGAATCTACGTCATAATTATCTACCTGCCTCCGCTTCATAGGTTTAAATAATTTTAAAGGAGTATTTTAATGATGGTAATAAAGATTATTTATCATTTTATTAATTTATTATTATGCTTGTGTAAATATTCTTGCCTTTGTCATTTATTCTTTAGTTACATTGATTTCGATTAATTTTATCTACCTAATTTTAAGTTTGTATGAATGTAATTGTAGGATGTTTTTGCTTGTGTATTAGAGTATAATATACTAGCGACCCGCCCGCCCGGCTTCGCACGGGTGTAACTTACGTGCGAAGCCAGGGCGGGGCGCTTGTTACATATATATAAACCTTCCGTAAAAAAATATCTAACTGATGGTGAAAACCGCATCAAAATCCGTTGGGTAGTTTTATAGATCTAAGCATACATAGGGACGGACAGACAGCGGGAAGCGACTTTGTTTTATACTATGTAGTGATATGACAGTACCTAATTTATAATGTAATATAATTGTACTTATCTTGATGTATTATATAATACACTCAAATATTGCACGTCCGCGAAGATAAACTGTCGAGACTACCTAATTTACCCCACCATTGTACACAGTTTTATGCAATACAATTTTACTTTATAATATCAGCTGTTTCATATATTTTAACGCTTGTAATTGACCGTTTTCTTTGGAACAGCTGTTTTTTGCAACTTCAGGGGCCTTACGGACAACTGCTATTAGAGGCACCTAATCCGCGCAGTTGGAAAATCACGCGACCGCAAACCGTATCTGGGCGCGATTTCGTTCCATAGTGAAAAGTTGTTCATATTGATGAGTAGGTAGGTAAAACGGATCACATTCCGCGTAACGCTGTATAGAAAGTTAGATCCATTATCAAATAGTTTTCAGCATAGTTTTCAGATTTTGAGCATTTTTGTGACAAGTACAAATTTAAAATTAGACAAGTGTACAAATTTAATCATACTAATATTATAAATGCAAAAGTTTACATAGACCTTCAACGGTCTATGGGCAGTCTAACTGTATTTGTAGTGTTAGTTTTAGCTTGTATTTTGTTTAGTTAATAAAGGCACCTGCCCAGTGAAAAAATATATGCAATAGTGTGTTTGTTTGTTGGTTTGTTTGTTCCTCTTTCACACAGCAATATAGCAACGGATTGATCAGATTTTTTGCAAGGGTATATAGTTCAATGGCTGGAGAATGATATAGGCTACTTTTAATCATCATCGTCATCACCACTTTTTATCACTACGCGGGCGAAACCGAGGGGCGCAAATTGTTTTATGTAATTATAAAAAAAAAAAACGACTTAAGCCTAAACGAATTTTCCAGTTATTATAATTTAAAAGTCAAACTACTGAACTGATTTTGATGACATTTCTATGGGACCAATCTAAAAGTACTTATATAATTTCAATTTAATAAAATATGTTCCAAATCGGTCCATAAAATTAAATGACGGAGTCTTTTTTTTTAAATTAAAATTAGTTCAGTAGTTTGGTTTTTAAATCAAAATCACTGGTAAAAATATGTAATCCAAGTACGGAGTACCTAACCGAAATTGCGTTACTATACCTACTCATTTTGAAGTCGGTTTTTTTGATTTCATCATTTGCCAGAAGACGTCCACTGCTGAACATAGGCCTCCCCATTTAACCTCCACACTGAATTTTAAATTTATATCTACGAAATTTATTATTATCACCTTACAATAAATAAAGCGAACCCGTAACAAAAAAGAAATATAGTAATATATCTTGAGAGCAGAGACATTTATTGAGAATTCTGTGCTTGAAAGATTATTGAGAACTCCCATGATTGCGCGCGCGCACGTTCAAGTCTGTCTATGTAATTTATGTAACGGTATTTGACGGTACTTAATAACGTTACAATTTAACGCGGACTTAATTATATGCTTGAAAAAACGTAATTATATGCAAAAACTTAATTATGTGGTATGTTTCCTGTTTCGAGATGGAGTGAGAGATTGTGGGCCAACATTGCGGTTTTTTATCAGCGCGTTTATTGCAGTTATGTTTATTCACTAATGCAGCAGGTAATAGAAGCATCTAAGGTTGAATGTGAAAATGTGATGCATACTTAATCTGAGTCCATAAGTCATAAGGTTCATCTATATCTATACTAATATTATAAAGAGGAAAGATTTGATTGATTGTTTGTTTGTTTGTTTGCATTGAATAGGCTCCGAATCTACTGAACCGATTTGAAAAATTCTTTCACTGTTGGGAAGCTACACTATCCCCGGTTGACATAGGCTATATACCCGTGCGAAGCCGGGGCAGCCTACTAGTAAGTCATAAGGTTCTGGAATGGAGACCACGAACCTGTAAGCGCAATGTAGGACGTCCACCCGTACCATCCGTACCATAACAAAATACAGAAAGTATATAGTGCAAAAATACAAATCACGCCCAGACAGTCACTGATTCGAGTATACCGACCGCGCCCGACGTTGCTTTACTTTGGTGAACAGAAATTAGTCACCGACTCGCACTTGGCTAGTATTCATTGTTTGTTGTTATACTTTAGAGTGTGTACTATAATCATGCCAAGCTTGACGCTAGCACTAAAGACATAATACGCTAGTACCTATTAGTATTACGGTTTTTACATTAGATCAAATATGTACAAAAATACGTTTGTTGTATCCCCGGGCTCGTCTAACATTACCTACATATTCTGTTAAAGTTTCGACTGGCTATCTATTAATGGTTCGAAAGTTACAGTCTTTAAAAGGTAGGACAGACGGACAGACAGCGTATAGGCTTATAGTTATAGGGTCCCGTTTACACCCTTTGGGTACGGAACCCTAAAAGGTACTATAGAAGGCTTGGCCCCAACTTACATTCATCATCATCATTTCAGCCATAGGACGCCCACTGCTGGACATAGGCCTCCCCCATCGATATCCAAAAGGGCCGGTTGGAAGCGGCCTGCATCCAGCGTTTCCCTGCGGTCTCTTTTAGGTCGTCTGTTTATCTTGTGGGTGGACGTCCTTCGCTGCGCATACCGGTCTGTGGTCTCCATTCGAGAACCTTTCGGCCCCATCGGCCATCTATTCTGCGTGATATGTGCCCTGCCCACTGTCACTTTAACTTGCTAATCCGGTGGGCTATGTCGGTAATTTTCGTTCGTCTACAGATCTCCTAATTTTCCAATTCGATCTCGCAGAGAAACCCCGAGCATAATATATACTACTACTATACTGATATAATACCTACTTATTATACCGAAAAATATATATAAATGGACGCGGTTAGTACCTGATTATTGAACTAATAGCTAGTTCTACGCCTTGAGGCAGACAAAAAACATTAAAACGATATCATTATCGTGTTTGATCATTCATTTTTAAGTGTGCAAAATACATTGAACCCGTTGTCCTCGCAATGCCCGGCGGCACCTAGAAGAAAATATGCCGATTTTTTTTTGTGATTTGTTTAAATTTTTTTTATCTACATTGACAGCGTATTCAGCTCACTAGTTTTCGAAAACTTTTTTCGTTTCAGTATTGTTCCATACATAGATGGGCTGAAAGGTATTCGTTTTTTTCGTATTATAGTGAAGCTATCTATACCCATAGTAAAAATATTTACTATGGGTTTACTATGGTATTTACCGCCGCTTACTTATAGTTCCTCCGCGTTTCCGCTGGAGGCGCTTTACTAAAATGTATGGAACAATACGTAAACGATTTTTTTTTCGAAAACTATCATATCTGAGACTGAGAAGGGTACAGGACATAATGCCCCTTTTTATTTGTAATTGGCTTGCGTTTGACCGTCAACTCGGCGATGATGCGGTCTATATACCTACGTGGAGCACGCTTGCCTATTAGAAACCGATTCACTCGTGATTTGAAGACACAGGGATTGTAAGTACTAGGGAACACACATTTAGCCAGTGCATTCCACAGACTAGCTGTAGCACAATCAAAGTTGAATCAAAGCGCTTCGTACTGGTTTTTGGAATATCAACCATGAAGCGGTTTTTCGTGCCCGCTCTGGCAGTCCGATGGAAAAATGTTCAGGAGGGAATTAGATCATGCAGATAAGCCACTTCCCTCCTTCGCCAATGTTATGTTTATCGACATTTCCGCAAAATTTAGTTAGGTATTTGGTTACAAAAATGTTTGGCTACACAACATTAACTAGTTACCTACTGATGTTGAAAGTTTCCCTCCCTCATACGTAATGATCATATTTGAGTGAGTCCGGAGAGAGGCTAAAAGGATCGATTTCTACCAGCATACCAATCTTAATCTAAGAGATGTTGGGTGGTGTAATAGTATGCTGGCTGATCCCTGATGTTTCATTATCGGAGGAGTCTCAGGGCCTTACGGCTAGCTGTTTTAAGCAATTCAGTTTCGGTGATAAAAAAAGTTTCGCGACCGCAAACCGTATCTGGACGCGATCATGTGATTTTCCGAACTGCGCTGTTATAGCGCTAATTTGAGACCGCGTAAGGACTATTATGTGTTCTAATGTAAGGAGTTCTATTGTAAGGCCGGAAGGCCACAGTATTACTTCATGATAGTTGCCCTATGTATTAAAAAGAAAACAGCGTGGTGATTATGGATATGGCAACAAGATATGGCTAGATATGGCTCCCTCTTTAAGAGGGAGGACTGGAGTTTTGGCGCCAACGTGGAAAAAAACATGTCGGTTCGTTGGATTATTTTCCTAAACTTGTGTATTTTCGAGTGTTAATGTGTACTTAATGGTGAATTATTATTCATTAAGTGCTCGTAAACGTGCTCGAGTGTGGACAAGTGATATAACGAGGTGAAACGTGTCTTTTCGTGTTGTTTCCAAAACTCCATAGGAGCCTCTTGTAAAGTCTCCACCACTTTACAGGGGCATGAGTTTGACTTGACCGTGACTTACTTAGCTTGACTCTGACTCTGACTATGACTTGTTTGACGCTATTAAGACTAAGTAAACTGTTTAATATTACGACTAAAGGACATTGAATCCAAGGTCATGAAAATTTTAACAAAAAAAAAAGAGGGAGGACTTCGTTCAGCAGTGGACGTTTAGTGGCTGATGATGTGAGGTGATAGGCCAATGAGGGTGGCATGGTCGGTCATTATAGTCTAATCTTAAAAAAATATCACTACAATACATTACAAGTAATCATTTTTTACAAAAAAAGTACTATTATATACAAAACTTTACAAAAAACGAAAGTAAACATCTATGTAAAAATAAGTGATCAAAATATAAGCGTCGAGTAGAGAAGAGCTTTTATCGTCGGATAAAAATAGAGCAATTTGTCGTAATACATTTTGGTGGTCAACTCTATCAAAACTTATAGCATGTTTACCTTTCTTCAATCATTCTACTTTCTTTAAGAGTAACGAGCAATCACGTACAATTTCGAGAAAAAAGTTTAAACGTTTCTTCGAACCAACTGTACACAAGCACTGGTAAAAAACACAAATAGCTTTTTTCAGTTGCAGAAGAAAGCTCGAAGTCATCTAGAATTACAATACACAAACGATTGTAAAAAAATAAAAAAACATTCCTCGGGTCAATCCAAAACATACAATGACGACAATGGAAACGGAAAAAGACCGTAAAAAATTTGACGAATCCATTTCGCGATACTTTCTTTGAGCTTTGGCTGTATTTTGATGTAAAATGTTAAGTTATCGTAGGCATCCGACCCAATTTCTTATTCTAACACTAGAATCACTTGCTAAGCTCATGATTCAATCATCATGAATCACTCCCTACGGACGCGATTCAGTCGTTAGAATAATTTACTTTCTCGTGATTCATCTATGGCCTCTTTTATTCACTAATTGCATAATATACAAATATAAAATACACATTTTTTTGATAAATATTCCGACAAAAAAACAACAGTAACTTTGCGTTAAAATTAAGGGTAAATAGTTGAAAAGTACCCACAAGTATTGTTTGCATAATAATCTCTGTAAACAACGCTCAATGGTGCTATATTTATACTGTGTTTTCTCAATAAGTGAATTTGTAAATTCTTTTGAGGATATTAAAAATCTTAAACCGTAAGTTTCGGCTTATTAATGAATTAACAATTTAATCAAAGGGGGAAAAAGAAGAGAAGAGTACACGTATATTCAATCAATCATCATATATCAAGCGTAAAAAATTAAAATTGGTAATTAAAATCGATTATAACGATAAATTGTTTCCGTTTGTAAAGGTAAAATGATTATGTACCTATAGATAGTTACAAACACGTACGCAAATAAAAAAATACACATTATTAAAAAATCAATGATATGAAAGCTGCAAAAATCGTTATTTTTATACTACAACTAAAATGTTTTATTTTAAAACATAATTTTCAATTATAATTAGAAAAAAATATTTTTGTTTAAAAGTAGTAATTGTTGTTCATATGAAAATTTAAAACATTCACTTCCATTTTTATCCTGTAACTTTCTAGAAAAATAATAAATTGTTATTTATAGAACTCACCACTTATTTCCACGGGTAAAAGCACAGGCGCGCCAAAGCTGCGCTGGCGCAAGTATGCGACGCGGAGCAATGACTCTGCTGGGCGCACTTGACCTTGTAGACGCGAATCCGCTCTATGTACTCGTTTTATACTTGCGTTTTGAGACACACTGGGGATCAGATTGGAGCATAATTATACAGAAAGAAACATGTAACGTGTAGAACCTGCGTTAGCTGATGACAACTGGCCTTTTTAACCCCCGACGCAAACAGAAGGTGGCATATTATTAACGTGTGTATCTGTCTGTGGCATCGTAGCTCCCAAACGGCTGATCCAATTTTAATTGAGAGTGTTCTTAGCTTATAATTCAAGAATATTTGATGAGCCGTTTGAAAATTATCCACTCTTTTAACGGGCTTTGATATTTTTTAAATTCATACTGGTTTCAGATACTACTTGTGTAGCGGGCATTTTCCGCATCTAGGTCATTCATTGGCCCATTTTGCGTCACCCGGCGGCAGCTAATTCAGCCACCCGGTCTCCTCCAGGAAAGCCAGCAGCTCGCTTATGCCTGCGCAGGCTTCCCAGAGTGTCCTCGGTGATCCGAGGATAGTGTTTCGTTGTTCTGCCACGCTGCTGCACTCCAGCAGCAAATGTGCGACCGTTTCACCAGTCTCCAGACACCCTCTACATAGGGGACTGTCTGTAACCCCAATTTTAAAAAGGTGTTTGTTTAAGAGGCAATGACCTGTGACAACCCCAACAATTTGCCGGAGCTTAAACAATCTACGAGAACATCTCGGATCGAGTTCCGGGAAAGCTTCCCTTGATTGTCTACAGTTTTTGGTACTTGCCCAGTATTCTTTGTAAAATCTTGTAGTACGTTGTCGAATCCAGGATCTGATTTGGCTGAAAGGTAGGGGGATTATCGGCTCGGGCCCTACAGGTCGTATGCTCGAGCCGGTTCGTCAGCCGCATCATTTCCCCTAGAGACACTGTGCCCCTTGATCCATTGGAGAGTAACATGATTGTGTTTACTTACGGTCTCCTGTATGGTTTCAGGTACAGCTATCAGTTTATTTTTGCATCAGCTTCACTTGTAATGTAACTAACTAATAGCATACCAAAAATATAATTTTATATATTAAATTTTATATTTTTACTATGCTAATAGTAACTAGCTAATTAGCTAAAAAAATATTTAATTCTTAGTCAAGTTTTAGTATACCGACGTGTGGTTTTTAAGGGCCGCACGTAACGTGTACCTATATTGGCAAAAAAAAAAAAACGATGTAGTCAAATCTTGGAAGTGGATACTAACTTTAATAAAATTGTCGTATCTTTTTGAAACTTTCCTACATACTCGTACATATGTACCTAGGATGACAATACAATAATTTGGTACTATCTACATGATCTGTTGAGGATCAGGAGGTAAAGTGGAACTTTTCAGTGGCATAAATGATACTGACAGAGCCATCCAACGAAAATACACCAAACATAAACAGCGCAGCGTATGATGTTTGGCGTCTTTCCGCTAGATATGACTCTTTCATTTGTTACATAAGCATTTTTTAACTATAATTATTAGTTCTTTGAAGCAAACTGGCTGGCAAAATCTTGTAGAGCACTACAACATCATACGTGAATAACGGCCACACTTATAAACGTTACTTAAGTTAAGTAATGCTTAAAATTGCTCTGTCTCGTTTTCACCTGTGACAAGACAATTACCGTCAACGAAAAGTTGACAGAGCAATTTTAAGCATTGCTTAACCCAAGTAACATTTATAAGTATGGCCGTAAGTCCTTACTTACGTAAAACATGGCAACTCTCTATCTACGTTTTGCATACGCATATGTGATGGAAATAACCTGTTGTAGAGTTAATTGACTGAGGAAACAACTTTTTAACCAAACAAACAAATTGTAAGTTTTGTTCAATCAAATATATATTGTTGGCTGCACCGCGTAATTTTTCAGATAGACTGAGGACTTTAGATGGTCGGTGAACTAAAAAAGACACAGAATAATGGCTCAGAGACGAAATATGACCAAGACATATGTTTTGGTCGGATATAAAATATAATAGTAGGTAAGTACACCTCGAATGCGGCAGGAAGGTATTGAAGGAGACTGGCGCAGAATTGCGCACAAAATGAGACCTATCACCGGGCAGCGGGTGGATGATGATTACCTTCTGATGATGATGATATGATATATCTTTACATGAAGTTCTTGAAACAATCTTCAGACTTTTCATCAGAATATTCCAAGCATTTTGCTCAGCGCGTCAGTCTGCCGCCTCGTATGTGAATCAGCTACTTCCACCAAGTAGCCAGACTCGCCCAGCGGTGATTGCACCTAATGGAAAAAAGGGACCCATCACATGCCTATCTTCTAGTATGTGTCTATCCACCCGGCAAATGCCTATCTATCTACTTATCGAAATTATCTTCACATGCTGATCGTTTTTCTTACGCAGTTTTATGAGACTTCTATAGTATAAGTACGCAATTTAGCTACTTGTGGTCAGAGGTAGTTTTAGAGGTTCTGTTTGATAGAACTAAATTAAAAAAGTACTGTTGTTTTGTCAAACTTGCCTAGTACAAAAAGGACTGAGTTATGTCTACTGGGTTACGCGGAAAGGGTGTAAACAATTTACTGTGGGAGCTTATATAGCAACCCTAAAATTGCGAAAAAATATCAGCTGTTCCATAGAAAATGGTCATTGACATTCGCCAAAATGTATGGAACTGCAATTTTTTTAGCAATTTCATAGTTGGTCAGCTTATTATTCTTTTTGCTTTGTCTATGTCAGCCTAAAACTCGGCATCAACTCTGACTTCATTAGCACTACCTGAAACTCTGTTTTTTTGTTTGTTGGGTTTTTGGTCAGGCTTCAGAGGCCTTTTGACCATATCTTTATTTTGAATTACGGCATTTAATAAAGTCAAACGAATCATAGTCACAGTCAGAGTCAAGCAATGTCATGTCAAACTCATGCCCCAGTAAAGTGGTGGAGGCTTTACGAGAGGCTTCTATGGAGTTTTGGAAACAACACGAAAATACATGTTTCACCAATTGATGTAAGTATTTTAAAACAGTCATTGGTTTCACCTCGTTTATTACTTACCCACACTCGAGCACGTTCGCGAGAACTTAATAAATAATAATCTACCATTATTAAAGACTATTCGAAATTCGACTATTCGACATTATTAGAAAGAAAATTCGTCTATTGGGAAAAGCCAAATGACAAAGCTGAAGATCGAGGATGGCAGTATCATTTCGTCAAAGTCGGAGATTCTGAGAGAGCTTGAGAGGTTTTACGGACAGTTGTACACCTCGACACGACAGCCTATTGTCAGTACAGCTCAGGACAAGAGAGCTAAACTGACCCGACACTACACTGAGGACATCCCAGACATCAGCTTGTACGAGATTAGAATGGCTCTGAAACAGCTTAAGAACAACAAGGCACCGGGTGATGACGGAATCACGACAGAACTACTGCGAGCGGGTGGAAAACCGGTACTGTTAGTCCTCCAGAAGTTATTTAATTCCGTCATACTCGATGGTACTACGCCTGAAGCATGGCACAGGAGTGTGGTGGTGCTCTTCTTCAAAAAAGGTGATAACACCTTATTGAAGAATTATAGACCCATCTCACTCCTGAGCCATGTGTACAAGTTGTTCTCTAGAGTCATTACGAACCGTCTCGAAAGCAGGTTTGATGACTTTCAGCCTCCCGAACAAGCCGGTTTCCGTAAAGGCTGGAGCACCATAGACCACATACACACCCTCCGCCAGATTATACAGAAGACTGAGGAGTATAATCGGCCATTATGCCTGGCGTTTGTGGACTATGAGAAAGCCTTTGATTCCATCGAGACCTGGGCAGTATTACAGTCCCTCCAGCGTTGTCATATCGACTATAGGTATATCGAAGTGTTGAAGTGTTTGTATAGAAACGCCACCATGTCGATCCGATTACAGGACGAGAGCACGGAACCAATCCAATTGCAGAAAGGCGTGAGACAGGGAGATGTTATCTCTCCGAAACTGTTCACGAACGCATTGGAGGACGTTTTCAAGCTCTTGGACTGGAACGGATTAGGCATCAACATCAATGGCGAATACATCACTCACCTTCGTTTTGCCGATGATATAGTCATCATGGCAGAGTCGCTGGAGGACCTAAATACGATGCTCAGCGACCTCAGTAGCCTTTCCCAACAGGTGGGTCTTAAAATGAACATGGACAAGACAAAAATCATGTCCAATGTCCATGTTGAACCCGTGCCGGTAGTCGTTGGGAACGATACTCTCGAAGTTGTTGACCATTACACCTATCTTGGACAGATTGTTCAGTTAGGTAAGTCCAACTTAGGCAAAGAGGTCGCCCGAAGAATCCAACTCGGATGGGCAGCGTTCGGGAAATTGCGTGACATCTTCTCGTCCAAGATACCACAGTGCCTAAAGACAAGGGTCTTTGACCAGTGTGTGTTGCCAGTGATGACATATGGTACTGAGACGTGGTCCTTAACTGTTGGCCTTTTGGAAAAACTCAGAGTCACACAGCGGGCAATGGAGAGAGCTATGCTCGGAGTTTCTTTGCGCGATAGAATCCGAAACGTGGATATTCGCCAAAGAACCAAAGTCACCGACATAGCTGTTAAAATTTGCAAGTTGAAGTGGCAATGGGCAGGCCACATCGCTCGGAGAACCGATAACCGATGGGGAAGAAAGGTTCTTGAGTGGAGACCACGAACCGGAAGACGCAGCGTAGGTAGGCCTCCCACTAGATGGACCGACGACATAGTAAGAGTCGCTGGCATCCAGTGGATGCAAAAGGCAGGCTGTCGTTCAGTGTGGAGGTTAAAGGGGGAGGCCTATGTTCAGCAGTGGACGTCTTCTGGCTGATGATGATGATGATGATGATTAAAGACTCGAAAATACACAAGTTTAAGATAATAATACAACGAGCCTACATGTTTTTTTACCACGTTGGCGCCAAATCACCCCTGAAACTGATATTTAGGGCTAGGCACAGACACAAATATGTATTACCCTTAGATTAGTTATTCTAAGGTATTACCATTTTTTACATTAGAGCAAATACAAAAATACGTTCGTTGTTTTCCTTTAGTATTAATTTTTTTGCTTTATTATTATTTATTAGTTAATTTGCCGTAACCATTACTATTTTGTGAAAATTTCAACTGGCTATCTATTACGGTTCGAAAGATACAGCCGACTGACAGATAGACAGCGTAGGCTTAGTAATAAGGTCTCGCTTACACCCTTTGAGTATGGAACCCTAAACTACCTACAATATTTGTTTTCATGGCACTTTGCTTGTACTAACAAGCAAAGTTCTATTAAAGTGAATTATTATATGTAATAATTCAACAAGTGAAGCTATTAAAATAAAAACACACAATAAAACATACTCGTAAGTATGTAAGAAACACACTTTTGCATGACGTATTGCTAACTAGCTGACCCGACAGACGTTGTCCTATCTTAGAACTGTTAAACAGGCGAATTAAAAACGTAAAAATTTCTGAAATTTTCCAATTTTCTTTATTTTTCTTTCCTTAAGAAGCTTCTACAAAATATTAGGAAAAAAAATAAAAATAAAAATCAGTAAAGTCGTTCTCAAGTTAAGGCGTGACCAAGGTAAATAGATTATCGGTCCCGTAACTCTGGAACAGAAATGATTCCGTACAGAAGGTCTGATTACCGTTAACCCATTAAATGATGATTTATATCCATATTAATGCCAACTCGAGTTTACTGCCGACATTTCAGATCTCCTACTGTGCTAGGATTTAAAAGCCATCTCAGACGACGCACGGGCCTGTTGTAGTCAGCACTCAGCAGACGCATAAAACAGTTCGAGTGAGGGCATTGATGTAAGTAAATTTTTTAAACTGTCATTGAGTGAGGGTTTATTTTTATTTTTTTGATGAATTGATGAAATATCATTTTTCCAACAACTTGCAACTAAGTAACGGTGTGGCCGAGGATGCTTATTTTACAAACGCCTTGTATGTGCATTTGCGAGTGTCAAGTTCAAATATTTTAATCGGTAAGTGGGTCATTTATGACGCAAAAATGCGAGCGGTAAATTATATCACTTTGCATCCCATGGGAGGTAAAGTCATTAAAAAAATCTAACTAGTCCCATATAAAAAAATAGAATGGTGGATATAACTTTTTTAAATACTGTCTGAGAAAATCATAAATTTTATTTCACCACATCATTAAAACGCATAAAATATTAATTAAGTAAGTTCAACTAATGAGGAACCAATGGATTCGACACCAGTAGAGTCAATAAAATTGGAGTAGGTGAAAATCTTTTACCAGCTATCTCTCAAGAAAGATACTTAAAGGCATTATAAAGAATTTATCAAGTGGAGAAGTGTAAAAAAGAGTGAAATCCTTCAATGGTTTATCGAAAAAGCTGAGCCTTCATCGTTATGGACTTGCGATAAATGTGTACGTAACTCTTAATTTTCACTGAATAAACCGATTAGTCTCAAGAATAATTTTGTCTTTCCTTACACTAGTGATAAAAAGTAGATTATTGACACACGCGAGTAGGTGATATTTTACACCCCCAAACTATTAGCGATTAGTGAGCTCGTCGAGCGCCAAAATATCTCATGTGCAACAATATACTATTGTCAGACTTCAGAAAATGCAGGAATCTCGGAAAATGCGGAAAAACAGTTTTTTTTGTTAGAGAGCAAAAGATAGATAGAAACAAAGTCAGTCGTCTGAGATTGCCCTAGAGCACAGACAGTTTGTATTTTGCTTCTGGGAACTAGGCACGATACTTGACCACGAAACGGATGACGACAAAAATGTTACCATGCTAATTGAATTAGTAGGTACAAGTGGCGACCCGCAGCTTTGCCCCTAAATTTCTTGTTTTCCCATATTTTCCGAGGTTAAAAAAGTTTGTGTGTCTTCATCACAGAAAAGAAAAAAAATACTGGTTTTCATACCACTTGCTACCACGTCAAAGTTCATCAAGCTCGGATCAGTTCCCCTATAGCTCAAAGATGCTATCGTAAAACAATATTTGTTACATAATCCATAGAAAATGTGTGAAAATTTTGGTTTGCGTTGTTCCATTTTCATACATTTCAAATTTTTTTTAATGGTAGGTTTAGGTACCTACCTAATTACCTATCTGTTCTAAGGCTCATCTTCATCAGACGCCATCTCTATGTCGAAGTTTAGAGGTCAGTAAGCACAACTTCTTGTGATCCCAATGTGTTTTCTCTATTGACGATGATCCAGCCATTTATTTACCTACGTCTCTGTTTTTATGTAAAAAAGCGGCAAACAGGCAAGCTGCTGATGGTAAGCGGAAATCACCACCTATTGTCACATGTAACACTAACGGCATTGTCGATGCTTTGTCAGCCCCGAGAGATGTTTGTAGATACCCTTTTATAAATAGGTAAATGATTCCCGGCATACAGAATCCCGGCAACATTAAAATCTGATTTATAAAAGGGTATCTACAAACATCTCTCGGGGCTGACAAAGCATCGACAATGCCGTTAGTGTTAGGTAAATGATTCCCGGCATACAGAATCCCGGCAACATTAAAATCTGGGTGTCTTCAAATCACGAGTGAATCGGTTTCTTCTAGGCAAGCGTGCGCCAACGTAGACCGCATCATCGCTTAACATCAGGCGAGATGGTGGTCAAATGCAAGCCTATTATTTATTTATAAAACATCAAGTACGTCGAGCCGCTTTAAAGCGAGACGCGGCAGGTTGACTCTTTTTCCTTTTCGCGTGCGAGGTTACTATTCATCGAGTTCTCTCTACGTCGAGTCTCCTCATAGAACGCGTCCTTACGCCGGAAGAGCTGAATGCCGAAGCTCACTCTCACGCGTCCAGCCAGAAAGAGGATATTAATTTGGTAGCCTCGTATCTACGAGAAGCCAGAAACAGAACGCTCCATGTTGAAGCTCGATGTCTCTGACGTCCCGCTAACTATACGAACACGCTCGTGTTAACCTCTAAAAGTTGGCCTTTATTCCCTACCTCTAAAAAGTTGCCCTTTATTCCCTAGGGAATAAAGAGCAACTTTTAGGGTTACAAACGTGTTTGTAGTGACTGGGGGACCAGTAGGCGTAACATGCACGCCGGTTTTTGTTGTAAGAAATAGTGATAGACGTATATAGGTACACAATCGTAGCCTTGTCTCATTTATGCACGACAAATAGAGCAAACACGACAATTTTCTTGCGCGCATGCTTGACTCGCTTGGCTATATTCCTTGGAATTCTGCCCTTATGGATGAACCGCAGGAATTCATTGAGGGGGGGATATGTTAGGTGAATTTTAAGGTAGCCATGAAATGACTACAAGCATACATGGGGACAGAGTTCGTCATCATTATCATCATCATAATCATCATCATCATTATCGGCCTATCATGTTCCCACTCCTGGAACACAGGCCTTATCTCAGAAAGAGAGAGAAAGAGAGGGGATGGGCCCTAATGCCATGGTAGAAACACTAATGCACCATGCTAGCCAAGTAATTAAGTATATGGTATATGGGTAAAAGTCATATGTCTTCGAATTTTTGAGGTTTTGGGGATACCGGTTTTTCACGATATTTTCCTTTACCGTTTTGTTTACGTAATTGCACCGAAACTGCACATAATACTTATTTATTTAAGTACTATATAAGTCAGTGGTGCAGGGCCGAGGATCGAACCGGGTGCCGTCAGAGTGAATAGGTACCTATCTTCTAAGCCTGCGTGCTTCATCTTCGACCACATCGTCACTTACCAACAGGAGAGTTGGTGGTTAAAGGCGGACTTATCAGCGATAAAATGCTACCACGCGGGCACCATTTCTCAGAGACAGACAGGGGACTAAGTTACTTTTCGATTTATCATCACACTGTATAATACTGACTGTATAATACTGACTGTATAATACTGACTGTATAATACTGACTGTATAATCCAGACCTACTTTTTATCCTAGAAAAATATAAAGCTCCTTAAAAATATTCATCACCGTGGGGCACAACTAGTTTATAATAATAGTGTGAAGTGCAATTGCTTAATTATATAAACGTAAGGTAATTACAAATAATTACGACGGAATGAGGGAGGGTAGACATTTCCCACAGCGAGTAATTTTGTCATAGGTAGGCGCGAAGAAAATTGTACCTATCTGCTACGTGGTCCTACTTAAGGTACACAATTAGTAATAATAAAGTATAACAAGCAAGGAACACTGTCATGATAATTACTACATTTTTTACCGACTTCAGGGGCCTTACGGACAACTGCTATTGCGGCACCAAACTAACGTTAAATCCGCTCAGTTGGAAAATCACGCGAACGTGAACCTTAACGCGCCCAGGTACCTACGGTTCGCGGTCGCGTGATTTTCCAACTGAGCGGATTTAACGTTAGTTTGGTGCCGCAATAGCAGTTGTCCGTAAGGCCCAGTACAAATTTATCACACAAATTTGAATTGTGCAGCACAAATTTGATAGTTTTCGAAAACTTTTTTCGTTTACGTATTGTTCCAGTAGTACAGTACAGTATGGGCTATCCTTGTTTTGTAAAATAATTTTTTGTTTGTACATTTTGTGAACCAATTTACATGAATTTTACAAGCATTTTTATTTAACTTTCCTTGTTACGTAAACGAAAAAAGTTTTCGAATACTATCAAAACTTGTACTAAGGGTATAGTATGGGCTTAATAAATTCGGTCTTTGTTATGTAAAATTATTTTTTGTTGTACATTTTGTGAACCAATTTACATGATTTTTTACAAGCATTTTTAAAAGACCGCCTAATGCGTTCGGTGATCGTACGAGAACCGGTGGTGAAAATTAGCCAGCGACTTTCACTTATTACCTATTTAGGTACCTATATTATTTGTTTGTGTAGCTACTATAATCATACCCGTTAGATATCCCGTTGGTCCAGTTGGTAGTGAACCTGCCATCTGAGCTTGGTGGCGTGGGTTCGATTCCCATCTAGGACAAACATTTGTGTGATGAACATTTGTGTTTGTTCTATGGTTGTTAATATCTATTTAAGTATGTATTTAAAACTATATGTGTATGTATATCAGTCTCTGGCAGACATATTACAACCTTTGCTTAGTTTGGGGTCAGATGACTGTGTGTGCAAAAATGTCCCGAATATTTATTTATTTATGCCAAGGTTGACGCTTGTTGGTAGGTATAATTACCGTTTTTATACTAGAGCAAATACAAAAATAGGTTTAAAAAAGTTAGTTACATAATTGTATGGCACCTATTGGTTTAATTTTTTTTACTTCTTGGGTAATCCGCCGTAATACCTATTACATTATTATACCTGCTTTGTGAAAATTTCAACTGGCCATCTATTACGGTTCGAAAGATTACATGACGGACGGACGGAGAGACAGAGTACCTAGCACAGATCTACTACCTATAGATTTTCAATGAGCGTGGCTAGCTCAGTGCCTCTCGCTCATCATCGTATTTTCGCTCACTGCGCTTCTTGCAGCCCAAAATGCTACAACCAACCATTGTAAAATATCTTTTACAATTATTTCTCAGAGGAAACACGCATTTATCACATTAAATCACCAAAAAAAGGCAATAAATATAATTCAGACCCGTTTTGTTTGTCACTGATTATTACAGATTTTGACACTTGAGGTACCAAAAACAGGTCACGCCGATAAGGACAACAAAATCTATTTATGTCCTTTTCGTACTTGTGCTGAGCCATATCAAGTTGTCTCTTTCACTAAAATATATTGCCGATCTGGTTGTGTATATCTGTGGTACCTAGTCTTCACAGCTAGTCTTAGAGTTTTTTTTTTGTATTTTTTTAATATTTTTATTTCGTAGATAATGCTATTTTAAGAAACTAATTTCAATATTTTTGTTTTCTATTGAGTAGTTTTTTTACAATTTTTTTTTGAAAATTGAAATTATGTGACGTCACCATATAGCACAAAATTTCGTTGCGTTGAGAAGTCTAAAAAAGCACCCCATATTGGCAGCCCTGAAAAAAACCAGACAGTCAAACCACAGAAATGAAAAAATATTCTATTCTGTGTGACGAACAGTGTGTCAAATGTATAATATTTTTATTCTTAAAAGGCACAGAAAATAAAATGCTACACCGTGACGTCATTTAGAGGTCAATGAAAGTCGAATGATTTCTTAGTTTTATGTTAAAATAAATGGCATCTTATCGTTTTAAAGGGTCAGAGTAGAAAAATAAGGGTTAGTAACATAAAATCTCGAAATGGTTTTGGAATTAGCATAGGTTAATTTTTTTTAGCATACCGAATTACGGTCTCGTTTATACCCTTACGAAACCCTCAAAAAGATATTGGTCCAACTTATCTATAGAGATTGGCTAAATGAAGAAACTAAGACTAAACTAAGACATCGGCTTTTTGTCGCTTTTGTTAAAATAATAGGATGGTGGCTCTACCAATATACCTAACTTGTCGCTGTATCTCGCAGTAACGGAATCGGCGTACCTATGTATGTAAATGCCGTGATCGTATATAGCTGCAATCTAATTGAATTGGTCATGGGAAGACATTCAGTTTGCTTTCGGAAACCTAAGTCGGAAATTGTGTGGCAAAATGAAGAAACTAAAGTTACCTAAGTATAAGTGATAATATAATTAAGTATTAACGGGATCTTTACCGTGATAAGGTTATTCCCAGAAATGACCAACACCAAATAATAGAAAATAATAACTGAGCAATTTTTTTTATTTTTATGAGTGACTTTTACTGTTGGCCTTTTGGCCTCTACAGCTTGACCGGACTAGTTAGCGAACGCAGAGTGCGTTCGGCATAACTTGGTGGTAATAACTGAGCAAGGTGAGCAACTTACTTATATAATAGCTAGAATGGGTGTTCCCCGTTATAGTTACAATCAGGGTGTCTTCAAGTTGAGATCATCTAGGCAAGCGTGCTCCATCGTAGACCGCATCATCGCGCGAGATGGCGGCACAGTGCAAGCATAAAATATTATCTTTTATAAAAATAAAAATAAAATTTGCCAAAAAAATGCATTGTCCACAGGAATGGCCAAACTTTTGAGCGCCAAAATTTCGCAAAGGACTTTTCCCCCAAGTTCGCAAAAAAATACCCCTAATCTGGCAGCCCTGGCAAAAGATGTTTCCACTTGGAGTTTTGGCGCCAACGTGGAAAGGAGCATGTCGGCTCGTTGGATTGTTCTCCTAAACTTGTGTATTTTCGAGTATTAATTGTGTACTAAATGGTGAATTAATATTCAATTATTCTTGTAAACGTGCTCGAGTATGGGAAAATGATATGAGGTGAAATGTATCTTTTCGTGTTGTATCCAAAACTCCATAGGAGCCTCTTGTAAAGTCTCCGCCACTTTACAGGGGCATGAGTTTGACTTGACCGTGACTTACTTAGCTTGACTCTGACTGTGACTATGACTTGTTTGACGCTAATAAGACTATGTAAACTGTTTAATATTACGACTAAAGGATATTAAATCTACGGTCATGAAATTTTTTACAAAAAATGTTTCCAAATGTTGTTTTAACAAATAATGACTTTAACCTGCCCAGTAAGCAGCGAATAATAAAAAAAAAGTATTAGCGCCATCGTGAAAAAAACATGTCACCTCATTGTGTTATTTTCTAAAACTTGTGTTATTTCGAGTGTTAATGTGTATAATTGATGGATTTTGTTTATTTTTATTTCACAGGTTGTGTTCTTGAATGTGTTCGAGTGTATAATGAAGTGAAACATGTATTTTTCGTGATGTTTCCAAAACTCCACAGAAATTAACTTTCCTCAATTTTACCAGGGCTTAACTTGGACTCGACTACAACTTGCTTTGCTTGACTTTGAGCGTGATTATGACTCGTTTGAATTCATTAAATACCTAGTAAACCGAAGTATTATTTCGACTAAAGGACTCAGTGTCCATGGTCATAAAATAGTTGAAGTTTTTTTTATACATTTTGTTTACATTTGATTGAGTACAGGTTCTTTATACAGGCGGTATGGCCTTAAAGGCTTTAGCCTGCCTGATAGGAGTATAATAAAAAATATATTTTTGATTTGAGTTTTGAGTTGATTGAGGTTATGTTATGTTTATATGTTTAAAAAAACAGTTTACGCCGGTATAACAATTAATTTCCATTTTATACTAAAATGTCAAGCAAGCCCAACTCAAAACGAACTATATACGTTGGTGGTCTAGCTGAGGAAGTGGATGAAAAAGTGTTAAATGCCGCGTTTGTACCCTTCGGCGATTTAGTGGACGTTCAGATTCCCTTAGATTACGAAACTGAGAAACATAGAGGGTTCGCTTTTATAGAGTTCGAGAATGCAGAAGACGCCGCTGCCGCTATTGATAATATGGTACGTAAATAAATCTAAACTGCTCAAACAATTTTTGAACACCAATCGCAGTCCGCAGTTTTCTAGATATTTTCTAGATTTCACAATTTCTTGAGATAAATCCGTTATTCTTCTTCTTTATGCACTGCCTTGCCAATCAGTTGTAACATAAATTTAATCATTAAATCACTGTAAAATATTTCTTACAAATGTCAATTCCAGAATGACTCAGAATTGTTTGGACGAACAATTCGAGTTAATATTGCAGCACCGCAGCGTATCAAAGAAGGCTCCACTCGTCCTGTCTGGTCTGATGACAATTGGCTTCAGAAGCATGCCGGAGAGACCCTGCAGATCAAGGAAAAGGGTGAAGAAAATAGTGGAGAAAAAGATAGCGAAGGAACAAAGACTGCTGCAAGTGTGAGTAATACTTTATACAATTTTACTACCTAATTTATTTTACTACCTAACCAATTTTACTAATTTTACTACAATTTTACTACTACCTACTACCACACCCGGGATAGTGTAGCTTCCCAATAGTGAAAGAATTTTTCAAATCGGTTCATTAGTTTCGGAGCCTATTCAATGCAAACAAACAAAATCTTTCCTCTTTATTATATTATAGTATAGATAAGTCGGTGACAGTTTTCCTGCTGCAAATTTTTTCTTCTGGATAAAATCGCTCGGAGAAATGTTGAGCATATTTCAATATTTTAAAATTTTTTATATTGTTGTTGACGGCCATCTCAGGAAACACCCATACACGAACACACTACAAGTCTAGTTTTTCGCTCAATAAAAAAAGAGAACAATAAAAGTAGAATCTAAGAGCTTTGTTTGGTTATTCGGAATATCAATCACGATACAGTGATGACTTCGTGCCCGCCCTGGCTGTCCCATTGAAAAATGGGCAGGAAGGATTGAGGTCATGCAGATCTGATGCACATGCCTCAAAATGTTTCTAATAAACAACTGATAGATTAGTAACTTTATCCCCTGGAGGGTTGAGCGACCTGCGGTCGTTCGCTTAAGAAAAGTACGCATGCGGCAAGCGGCCGGGAGCTGGTCGAACATCAACTTTTTTCTATTTGCCTTTATTGTAAGGTGAAACGTCGTTTGATCCTTTTCTAATTTATATGACAGATAGTAAACAAAACAAGGATGAATATAATATATTTCATACATAGGTTTGATACAAAAATTTAGAGAAATCTCGATTTTAGTAACACGCGGCGATTTCGCGCAAAATTTCCGGTGGCCGTCTAACACGCGCGCCAAATTCGCAAAATGGCGTATGGCCATATGACCGGCTAAGGCACAAAACATAGTCAACACGGCAAAATCTTGCACCTCTCAAAAATTTATGCACATATCTAGAAGGAGGCCTACCAATTTATTCAAGTTCTTTGTCTGGCTTTGCTACGTAGCTTCCTTTGGAGCTGTTTCGTAAAGGAAGAGTTTATCACGAAAAGCCACTCTTACTCAAAGAAGTAGATGAGCATTTTATCTCCCATCAATCCTGCTAGCAGAACCGTGTGGCACTACTACTAATTTGCTGCTGGTCTGTAGTCCCACTAAAGTGTTAAAATCATCCCCCCATATAAAATCCCCCACAACAATGCCAATGTTGATAAGAGGTCTGGAGTGTTGTTGAGGTGTTATGTAAAGCCTTAGCCCTCGTTCAGTTTCAAACTGCTCCATTAAAAAATCGGGTTTTATATACGATTAATCACCCATCACCATACCATACCAAATTACCAATGTATGGTATCAGGGATGTCGGAAACTGTATCATGGTGCTAGGTGGCTTGGTGGCGACTGGTGGAGTAAACTGCTGACACTAGCTCAACGGGTCAATAACATCAGACCCATCGCAGATCAGAAGTGGATAAGGTTTGCCTGAGACGGGGATCAATGGCACAAGAAAGAAACGGTTTATACCTAGCAGTGGGATGATACAGGCTGACGATGATGATGAATCAGGTTGAACTGAACGTCAAACTGATTCTTTAGTATACTCACTATTTCGTCACTGTTGATGGCAAAATTGACAATCAACGGGGCCGTAGCGAAGTAAAAAAATATTGCTATACAGCATAAAGTAAACCTCTGTGGTAAACCTACTTTAGTAATGATGTTGACAGAAGTTACTTCATAACATTGACTTTTTGTGAGTCTGTCTGTCTGTCAGACTTGTTGTTGTTTGTGTTTTTTTTTGTGTATTTTTTTTATAAAATGCTGAATCTCAGAAGATATTTTCTTGTTTATCCTCTGTAAAGTACATGAATTTCCAACATATTTTTATTATTTTTATAAGCATACAATGGGTATATTCTTTGGTAAAGATGAGCCTGTAAAAAAAAGCCCTAGTGAAAGAAATGGAGTCAGTGAAACTACGATAAAAGAGAAAGATGTAACGGTTGATTATACTAGAAATATAGACAGCAACACAGAATTTAATGGGGCACACGAGGCTGGTTCCAGTAAAAAAGTTAAATCTCAGCATGTGAAAGATAAAGAGAAGGAAAGCAGAGAAGGAATCATAAAGTTCAAAGAAGGTAGAAAGAGTAAAGAAGACGGTGTGAAATTCAAAGATGTTAGGTTAGAAAGAGTGATAGAGTATAAAGATCCAATACCATTAAGAGAGAGAGTAGACAAGAGCTACGAAGAATTGATCAAAGAAAGAATTATTGAATTCCAAGGGGGAAGAGTAAGCGAAGATTTAGTAGAGTTTGGGGAAGTTAGTAGAGATGCAGTGACTGATGCTAAAATGAAAGATATAGCGAAAGGAAAAGAGTTAGAAATTAAAAGTGATACTGTTGAAGGACTGCTTGTAGATACATGCACAAGGAATGAAGCTACAGAAGCACTAGATGAAGTTAGTAGTTGCTCTATACTATATGTATCTATCTCCAGACGACGGACATATTCAAAGATATCATTGTACTCATTATTATAGAAAAAAATTGGATACCAACCTGGAAATCGCCAAACAAGATCAACTGTTCCATACATTATGTTGAGTGTGAATGACGGCTGGCAAAGCACCATCAACACCGCTGGTGTTGTAGGTGTCCATAGGCAGCTACGGATTTACGACTTTTCTGACCTAGGGCAAAATTTTGACATTGGCGCCTCTCACAATGGGCGCCAAATTTTAGTAGTAGTTATGGAGGGGGGTAAATAAACAAAAATGTACATGTAATGCGTCGTAGTAGACCCTGACGCGCCCTGAAGTACGCGCTTTAGTGAAACAAGTTTTATTCAAACATAATTTGGCGCCCCCTAAGCTGTTGCCCGGGGCACGTACCCCTGTGCCCCCCCCCCCCCCCCCCCCCCCGTGATCCGGGCCTGTCCATAGGCGGAAGAAAATTAGACGTTTGAACTAAAGGCCAAAGGGCGTGAAGTAATCCTGGGGAGTTAGACAAGACCCACTTGCTGTTAGCGTTAACGCCTGCGGAAAGATGAAATTGTATGAAAATGACATTAGCTTGAGATACCATCTCTCAAGCTAATGTCATTGTCAATGTCATTTTCATACAATTTCATCTCTCACAGGCGTTGACGGTAACAGAAAATGGGTCTTGTCTAACCCCCGGGGCCGCCCTGATTTCGTAGGTTTTATACAATCAACAATAACAAAAACTTTGACATACAGTTTTGCTAATAAAACTTTCTATTGGGAATATTTCGATACTTGTGGTATGGGAGACGGGCGAGGCGGGAAGCGCAGAGATTTACAAGAGGCACGAGGATCCACCGACCCCCCGCGGGTATACAGCATTTGGCACTTGGCCAATATACCGCAAACGCTCCTGAAGCCAAAACGCTATTATTATACCCATCATCATCATCGTTTCAGCCATACGACGTCCACTGCTGGACATAGGCCTCCCCCATCGATCTCCAAAAGAGCCGGTTGGCAGCGGCCTGCATCCAGCGTTTCCCTGCGGTCTCTTTTAGGTTGTCTGTCCGTATTGTGCGACGTCCTAAGCTGTGCTTATCGGTCCGTGGTCAACATGCGAGAACCTTGCGGTCCCATCGGCCATTTGTTCTGCGTTTTAAATGCCCTGCCCATTACCACTTCAACTTGCTAATCCGGTGGGCTGTGTCGGTAACTTTCGTTAGTCTACGGATCTTCTCATTTCTGATTCGATCTCGGGGTTTCTCTAGATGAAAAACCCTTATAGCATAGCCCTCTCCATAGCTCTATAATTAGTTATATAGTTATGAGTGATTATATATTTTTCAGGCGATACCAGCGAAGCCGGCGGAGAAGCGCAACCCTCAGGTGTACTTCGATATCACAGTTAGCAAGCAGGCGCTCGGTCGGGTTATCATGATGCTCAGGTCAGTCTTATTATTACTATTTTTACATCGGACTAGGCTAACGTTTGACCACGATCTCGCCTGATGGAAAGCGATGATGCGGTCGAAGTTGGAGCACGTTTGCCCAGTAATTACCTATTAACTCTAGACTTTGCATACTTCGACCAAACCTACCTTTAAACAGCTGAATCTTTCGAACCGTAATAGATAGCCAGTTGAAATTTTTACAGAATATGTAATGTTACGGCGGATTAACTAAGAAATAATATCCAGATTAAATGAGAAATAAAGAAGTCAAAAAGTCAAAACGAAAGGGGGGTCCTCATACAACAGACGTATTTTTGTATTAGCTCAAATGTAAAAATAGTAATACTGAATAGGTGAATAGGTATCTTCTAAGTCTGCGTGCTTCATCTTCGACCACATCGTCGCTTACCAACAGGCGAGTTGGTGGTCAAACGCGAACTTATCCGCGTTAAAAAAAAAAAAAAATTGAAAACGTACAAGCGTAAATTTGGCATGATTTTAATACACACTCTAAAGTATAACAACAAATAATAAATAATGGCCAAGTGCGAGTCGGTGACGTTACGGTTATACGTGGTAATTTCGTCATTGAATTTTGTGGTGGTACAGAACCCTCAGTGCGTAGGCCCGACTCGCACTTGGCCGGTTTATTTATTTATTTTTTGTAATTCTATTACAATTAATTCGCCATTCAGTGGTATGATTCGTACTAAAAAGTGTGTTTAATATATTTCCAGAGCGGATGTCGTACCGCGAACAGCTGAGAACTTCCGAGTACTTTGCACGCACGAAAAAGGCTTCGGGTACCAGGGCAGCTGCTTCCACAGAATCATACCAGACTTCGTATCCTTTTACTTAATCTAGAAACAGTTCATCATTATCAGCCTATCATGTTCCCACTGCGGGGACACAGGCCTTCTCTCAGAGAGAGAGAGAGAGAGACAGACAGAGATAATGGGTATTAATCCACCATGCCGGCCCAGTGCATGTTGGGGAATGTAATATAATTATGTCTCCAAATCACGAGTGAATCGGTTTCTTCTAGGCAAGCGTGCTCCACCGTAGACCGCATCGTCGCTTTACATCAGGCGAGTTGGCGGTCAAACGCAAGCAATAATAATAATAATAAAAAGTATTTTTAAATTTTTCTATTTTATATATAATAATAATATTTAATTTTATTCTAAATTAAGGGGTTCTTGGAAATACCAGTTTCCTCACAAGTTTTTGGGCGATGGCTTCGAAACTGCACTTCTTGTATCCCCATCCCCATCCGCCCTTTTGTTTTGATTTTTTGTCTTTTTTATCATTTGCTAGTTGATTCGCCGTAACGTTACATATTCTGTGAAAACTTCAACTGGCTATCTATTACGGTTCGAAAGATACAGCCGTTTAAAGGTAGGACAGACAGACATCGTAGGCTTAGTAATAGGGTCCCGTTTTTACCCATTGGGTACGAAACCCTAAAAACTATCTACCCTCATTTTTAGCCTTTTGTTACGGTTATCACTAGAACTGGAACTTGAACTGGAACCAGGCCTGGCGCACTCCGCACTTTAGGTGTGAAGCTGGTATGAAGCTATAAGTACGGGGCGGGCTCCGACGTGTCGAACCAATATAGTGGGATGCCGCGCGATAGACAGAGATAACGCGACAAGAGTTACGCGATAGACAGAGAGGCAACTCCTAGGTTAATATAGCTGTAGGTAGTTAGCGCTCGCACGTTCTGTTTTTTTTTAGCGCGGATAAGTCTGCGTTTGACCTCTATTTCTCATGTTGGTAAGCGACGATGTGGTCGAAGATAAAGCACGCAGCCTTAGAAGACACCTATTTACTATAGCCTTGAAATGGCCCAGATTGTACCTCACAGGAAACAAGGAAACAGGCTGTTCCAATCCTTGGCCGTACGGATTAGAAACGTATCGAAACGTTTGGTACGTATCCAAGGAAAATCCACAGTGTATGGGTGGTAGCGGTCCGTTTCTATATTTGTCCTGTAGTAGAAAGGGGATGGCAGGATAAGGTCAAGTAGCTTTGAAGCACATTCTCGGAAATGAATTCTGTAAAAAAATATAAGAAAGAATTGCACTTAATTGTGTAGTAGCAAGAGTAGCCTGTATTTTGTTCCCGACTACCTTCATCTCTATATATTAATTATATATATTGTCTTATCTTACTAATATTATAAAGAGGAAAGATTTGATTGTTTGTTTGTTTGTTTGCATTGAATAGGCTCCGAAACTACTGAACCGATTTGAAAAATTCTTTCACTGTTGGGAAGGTACGCTATCCCCAGGTGACATAGGTTATAATCTATACCCGTGCGAAGCCGGGGCGGACCGCTAGTCATCATCATCATCATCATCAGCCTGTAAACGTCCACTGCTGAACAAAGGCCTCCCTCGTAGAGAGGGGTGTTGCCATAATCCCCACGCTTGGCAGGCGGCTTGGGGATCGCAGTACGTTCACCGTGTACTAATAGGACGCTGCTGCCCATCCTCCGGTGGTTCCAGTCGCAGTTTTTTTTAATTTTTATATAAGAATGAAAATAGTATAATCCTTAATAGATCACGCAGATGTGTCAAGGTGGCGACTTCACAAACAACAACGGTACTGGAGGCAAGTCTATATACGGACGCAAGTTTGAAGACGAAAACTTCACTTTGAAACACACAGGTCCGGGCATATTGAGTATGGCCAACTCGGGCCCCAACACTAACGGATCACAGTTCTTCTTATGTACAGCAAAGTAAGTGAACAACTTCCCTTCATTTCAGAAACCTCATTCAACTTCGTTTGTTCCAGTGAGGTGTAATAATAAATTAACTTAATTTTTGATTATTTTATTTTATTTTTGACTATTATTTTTCTGTTTTGTTTCAAAATGAAATTTCTTTTATTTAATATTGTAATAATTTTATTATAATTTTTTTTCTGTGACGTGTACCTGTATTTTGTTATCAATAAAATACTATGACTATAAAGACGTTATAGGCGAACAAAATGGCTTTAAAAACTGACTAAACGCAGCATATACCATAACATAGCATAGCTTACCTACACATGTATATGTGTATTTTGTGAAATGAGGGAAAGAATAAGAAAGCCTTTTCGCTATATCTGTTAGAAAGAGACAAAAATTCAATTTGTTGTGGACACTCGGAGTGCGTGACTGAGAGACGGCTAAACGAAGTCGGGCAGCCAGCCTTGCATTCGTCTAGTCAATATGGTGGCGAGCCCAACATATCTACAGGTAAAACTTAGGTTTGTTCCCACTTAATTCCGTAACGGGATTAAAGTTGGTATAGAGGTAGTTTATACATTGGACTGACACATAACACACAATAAAATAACACGTTGTAAGCTACGTTGTTCCCTTGTTGCAGGACAGACTGGCTGGACAATAAACACGTGGTTTTCGGCCACGTGATATCAGGGCTCGACGTGTTAAAGAAGATGGAAAGACACGGCAGCAAAAGTGGGACGGTGTCTGCCAAAGTTATCATAAGCAATTGTGGAGAATTACAATGATTTGTCATACAATTTGGCCTTTTAATAACTTCTACTGGGCCTGTCCATTCATTTTATTTTGGTCGAAGATTAGACGTACATAAATATTTTCTATACGGGTGTGTCGCATGAGTGCAGTTAGACGGCTCAAAGTGACTTATTATAATAGAAGTAACAGACGTGTGGATTTGGTTGACCTCAACCGACGTCTGACCAACGGGAGAGAAAGAGAGGGAAATATGTTATGTTACTCTTTCTCTACCGTTAGTTAGACGGCGGTCGTCAACCAAATCCACACGTCTGTTAGCACTATAAGAATCAGCTCATTCTCAGCTCACAAAAATATTTTCTGTGGCGAGTACCGTTCTTAATCGATCGACAAATTTTACAGATGAAATCGTCACATTCGATAAGAAGCCATTTGATCCGTACTCGATATGATCGATTCTATGGCATTTTGTCGATTTCAACTGTCATTTTGTCGATCGATAAGAACGGTACTTTGACTGCAGATTAATATCTAGAGTTCGTGTCTCTTAAATTGTCGCTCCCGCCATCTAGCGAGCAGGGAGTGCCAAAATGACAACTGAAAAACTGCTTGAAATGAAACATGACTTAGCGCATTCGACAGACATTTATATTGCCATTCGTCGGTGATGGACTGTACAGATTAAATTGAAACACGCTAGATGGCGCTACCTATTTAATAAATCAAAACCAATGAAAGTTCATAATACGATATTGTCATAAAGATCGTTCAAAACGTAGAAGTTTTGTACTGTAATGTAATTCGTTTATTGGAAACACCTTGTACAATATTTATCAATACCTACTACATAGTATTTGCTACGCTTGTACTGTTAAAACCATTTATTTTTAAACAAACGGTTCGTTTATTTGTAGATCGCCCGACAATCCCGACATGCTCCGTTGTCGGTGACAAATTGAATGCAATCTGTGCGCTCTCACGACCATCACTCTTGCAGCTTCTTTTACCTCTGGCTTACAACTTTCGCTCAACTTTGAATAATAAGAAATTGGTTGCATTTCGGCTTTAGACTTTGTTGTAGTTTTGATGTGTTGACTGAATGATCTTTCAGATGATGCTACTATTTATGTTAGCACCACTGTCAAGTTGTCCATTATGTTTTCATTCCGTGGTACCTGTACAGTAATAGGTATGATATTCGTACAAAAAATATTAAAAGAAAGGAACATAATATTTGTTTACTGCTTAGGTACCTATAACTTATCTACGTTCTTATCAGCAACGTGGATATTCGCCAAAGAACCATATTCCCGACATAGCTATTAAAATTTGCAAGTTGATGTGGCAATGGGCAGCCACGCTCGAAGAACCGATAACCGATGGGGAAGAAAGGTTCTTGAGTGGAGACCACGAACTGGAAGACGCAGCGTAGGTAGGCCTCCCACTAAATGGACCGACGACATTGTGAGAGTCGCTGGCATCCAGTGGAAGCCCATGGCAGGCTTTCGTTCAGTGTGGAGGTTAAAGGGGGAAGCCTATGTTCAGCAGTGGACGTCTTCTGGCTGATGATGATGATAAACTTATCTACCCATCAAAACTATTTTTAATGGAATGCCTATAAATGTAATAAATAAATAAAGGTAAAGTAAAGGTAAGGTAAGGTAAAGGTAAGGTATTTACTTTCTATTTTTTTATTTTTAGTTAAGGCCACACATTATTAAATATAATTCCTTTCCGTGCACGGTTGCCTGGAAGAGATCGCTTTAAGCGATAAGGCCGCCTGTTAAAAGCCTAGATAATATTTTTATTGTAATTTTTATGTTATCCTTGTTTTGTGGTGTTTTAATAAAGAGTTTTTGTATTGTATTGTAAATAAATAAATATTCGGGACATTTTTGCACACACGGTCATCTGACCCCAAACTAAGCAAAGCTTGTGATATGGCTGCCAGAGACTGAATACATACATATAGTTTTAAAATACATACTTAAATAGATAGTAACACCCAGATATAGAACAAACACAAATGTTAATCACATAAATGTTTGTCCTAGGTGGGAATCGAACCCACGCCCTCAGGCTCAGAAGGTAGGTTCACTACCAACTGGACCAACGGGCTATCGATCGCAATGTAAAGCACATCATAGTTAGTTTCTCTACGATAATAAATTGTTAGTAGGTATGGTTACGTCTATTTTTATTTTAAAGTAAAATAGTAAATTAGGAAGATTATCGTTAGCTTTTTTCACGATCAGTTACACAGTACTTCATTAAGGAGCACGTTCTTAAATTCTTTCTCTAATAAACGCTTCAGCTCACGTGCGGTGCGTGACTCGGCTTTATTTGAGCGTCGCATTACAAAAACCTTCACACTTGGACGTAGTCAAGGTTAGAAGGGATGGGGTGGTAAGTACTTACCTAAACCGGCTTAATCTTACGTGAGTAATTCCCGTGTAATATAAATAAAATACTTACCTACTTTTTGATGCAATCTTGGCTGATGCCGCCTGCCGTGGTGGGCGGCATCATCAGCTGCGTTGTGCATCGTGTTCGAAAATATTCTCCAAATTTAAAAACCTTCCCGGGTTGAGGTCCACCTCCTGGGGCCTTACGGACAACTGCTATTACAGGCACCTAATCCGCTCAGTTGGAAAATCACGCGACCGCAAACCGTATCTGGGCGCGATAATGTTTGCGGTCGCGTGATTTTCCAACTGAGCGGATTAGGTGCCTGTAATAGCAGTTGTCCGTAAGGCCCCTGGACTGTTATCTCCAGAGGAAAACAGCTAAGCCTTGCCCCGCGCCTCGGCTCTCCCAGCAGATCTAGATGCGCTTGTCAGGGTAAAATATGGTCCGCCATTATTATATTTAACTGTGCTCCGCCAACTCACCCGCATATTTCTGGGATAAAAGTACCCTAAGTTACTCCTTATAACCTCAGCTATCTGCCAGTGATAGTCCCGCCATATCGGTCCAGCCGTTTTGGAGTTCATGGGGAACATACACACATATCATCAGCCAGAAGGCGATGGTAAGGCCAGGCCTATATTCAGCAGTGGACGTGTTCCCGTCTCTCCCTTAGACGTCCACAATGAACGACAGCCTGCCATCTGCATCCACGGGATGCCCGCGACTTTCACGATGTCATCGGTCCATCTAGTGGGAGGCCTACCTACGTTGCGTCTTCCCATTCGTGGTCTCCACTCAAGAACCTTTCTTCCCCTTCGGTTATCGGTTCTTCGAGTGATGACCTGCCCATTGCCAATTCATCTTGCAAATTTCAATAGCTATGTCGGTGACTCTAATTCTTTGGCGAATATCCGCGTTCCGGATTTATCGCGCAAAGAAAATACATTGGGTTGTCTAGTACTCTAAATTAAGTTCAACCCTTTCAATACAAATATAAGCTTTATACCAACTTTAGAAATATTAAGTTTTTGTGAGATCTCGGCAAGCATTCCCTCGCTACATGTCTGCCCGAGTTATTCAGCTTAATTTTCCGCTGAATTCTTATACGAGAGCCAGTTCACGAGCAGTTAAAATGTCACGCATCAGTGGTGCTTTTCAAGTGACATAGAAAATGAATGAGGAAATTTTCTGAGTGAAACACATTTTGCGCCTTGATTCGGGTTATTGTATTTTTCCATTTGTCATTTGAAATTAGTATTTTTAATGAATAATTAGGTTTTTGGGTTGGATGTCTAAATAGACATGTGTCCTAATGTTTAATTTATTACAAATAACCGGCTTAGCGATGAATATAACTAAATAAATTACACATACTGAAAAAATAATTAATCTCTGAGATATGAGTGTTTAAAGTTTTAGGTGGGGATGCTCTATCCCTTTCTCGCAAAGTGTGTGTTAGTACCTATAGCATTTGTATGCCTTCCTGAGGCGTGACGTCACGGCTCAGTATAGTGCGCTCTTTGTCTAGCATGAAATTAAAATGCTATTTTGACCTAATTTTAGTTTTGTTTTCGTTGATGTGCTCTATTTATGATCAGCTTTTTATGAGGTAATAAAAATATTAGTAAATGAGTTGGAGCCTTAACAAAATATTGATATTGGCAAATCAAAAGGTACCTACTCGAACTGAATTATTCAAATTATTGGAGCTGGTTTTTTACAAGCTTGCCCTGTTAGTAGGTATGTGTGTGACAAATCTTATTGCAACTGAATTTTAGACCAATACCAAATAACTAGCTATATACTTATCTTCAACCGATTGAGCTGAAATTTTGCATACACGTTTAGTTTGGATGACAACATGCATGGTTACATGTATGCATGCATGGTTACAGAAATAATAAAACAGCTAATGACGTCACTTAATAAGTGACGTCATTCTAGATCCAATATGGCGGACTCCCAAAGATGGCAGACCAATTATTTTTTTATGCACTCCCATAATATATTGGGTATCAAATGAAAGAGTTTACTGAGAAGAACACGAATAATAAAATGACGTCACCTAAATTTAATATGGCCGACAACTAAAAGCTTGTTCCAAACAGTATTTTTTAAATGAATATTTTATTTGGCTTTGATTCGTAGGGTAAACTAGAACTAGAACAGATGGAACAATTCTTAATGCATTTGGAAAGATACCTACATGAAATGTCAAGGCTGATTTAAATATTCCTCGAGATGGAGTCCAATTACTCACCCGTCCGTGTCGATAGTCGCGCTTCCTTGAGATTCTCTCAGAGAAATGAAGCTCTTGTCCACGTTATTCAATTTTATTGTTGGAAATAAACTTCAGAGCACGTTTTCACTGACCTCTTTCTCATTCTGACAGTAACAAGTCTACGTGAACCATAACAGTGGCAATTTGGATGTTTCTTTGAATAAAGCACAATTCACACTGCGGGTAGTAGTTCCTGATAGTATTTGTACGTTGCGGCCAATGCGAACTTAGTTTCAAGTTTCAACCACATTAGTAGGTCGGTAGTTGATTGAATCAGGCGTTACTTTGCGGAGGTTCTAAAATAAATGAAATCGATGTAGGTATACGACCAAAGATAATCATCGTCATTGTACCTATGACATCATTATTATAAGTAGTAATTATAAGTAGGTTAAAATCTACTTCCAAGATTTGTTAATAATTAATACAAGTTATAGTTAGGTACCAGCTGTGAGTACCAGTGAAGTTAATAAATGATGCTGATATAAATGCAGGGGGGACCAAGTTTTTGTCACTTTGGCGGACCATATTTCGCAAAGGACACTTGATAAAAAAGTTATGTATGAAACCTTACCTTCATTTTCAAAGACTAAAGCCTAGGCCAAACCAACGCGTTCAGCTCGCGTCCGCTTTGGCGTGATCGCCACCGCGCACGCCATCGTGTGGACGCGAGCTGAACGCGTTGGTTTGGCCAAGGCTTTATTCAACTATACACCACAGGAGCGGGTAAATAAAATAAAAAACATTCCCATTTTACATTAATTTGTATTACTAAAACTGTCATTGTGCAAAGTTTCATGTACTACTTATGAAAATGAAATGAAATGAAAAATTTTATTATCCGGACTTGCGTCCATAACTTATTATACAAATTACATTAATTAATTGATGATTAGAAAATTAAAATTAAATATAAAAAATTCAAATACAAAAATTACAAATAAAAATAAAAATTAAAATTGAAAAATAAGATTAATACAACTAAAATAATTAGGTAATGGGCGTGTGATACACTCTCCATGTGCGATGTATCGGGCTGGTGTGCCACTCTCGTACCGCAGCCACCAGTGCGTTATCGGAGCGGTGCAGGGCGGTGCGCGCGGCGGCCGACCGGCTCCGCAGCAGCGCCTGCCAGCAGGGCGCGCGCCCCGCGGCGAACATGCCGCTCGCGCTGCACCACCGCGGCAGCCGGAACATCACGCGCCATGCATCGTTGTACTGCACACGCATCTCGCTCATAGCGGCCTTGGTGTAGTTCGTCCACAGCTCTACGGTGTACACGCTGGTGCAGTAGCTGATGAAGAGTTGGGCCTTGACAGAGTCGCTGCAGCGGGAAAATCGCCTTGCCAGCATGTTACCGCGCACTGCTATAGCCCGCCTCTGTCTCTCTATGTCAGCGTGGTCTGACAGGTCTGAAGTGATCATATGACTTATATTAAAAACTATAGAAGTTACACTAAAATTAACTAATAGAAGGTTCTAAACTAAAACATTAGGCGAAAGTCTTCGACCAGTGTGTGTTGCCACTGATGACATACAGCACTGAAACGTGATCTCTCACTGGAGAGGGCTATGTTCGGGGTTTCTCTACGAGATCGAACCAGAAATGAGGAGATCCGTAGACGAACGAAAGTTACTGACATAGCCCACCGGATTAGCAAGTTGAAGTGGCAGTGGGCCACATAGTGCGGTGACATAGCACGCAGAACAGATAGCCGATGGGGCCGACAGGTTCTCGAATGGAGACCATGCACGGACCGGTAAGCGCAGCGTAGGACGTCCACCCACAAGATGGACGGACGACCTAAAAGAGACCGCAGAAATACGCTGGGTGCAGGCAGGCCTCTTCCAACCGGCCCTTTTGGAGATCGATGGGGGAGGCCTAGGTCCAGCAGCAGTGGACGTCCTATGGCTGAAATGATGATGACGATGACAAAAATAGGTAGGACGGACAGACAGACACACAAACGGACAGAACGAACTTACAAGGGTTCCTAGTGGGTCTACGGAACCCAAAAAATTCGGATGGTATTGAGAGCCACCCTCCTAAAAAGAACTCGACTGAGTAATCTGAGTTTAGTGTTATAAAGAGAGGCAAACAGCGTTCCATAATTTTCATTCATTCTTCTTTCATTTAGGTACATAATTATAGGTTTCGACCAAAATAAAATTATTTTGGTCGAAGCATATAGGCAGGCCCTTCTTTCCCACTGGGCACTCTGGGCACGTGCCCAGGGCCCCGCGATCGACGGGGCCCCCTAGTTCCTGCCAGATCACCAAATGATAACCAATATTTATTACCGACAAACATATTTATTTCGAAAAAATCATAGACAATACCTACTTGCTTATTAGCTTTACTCTCGCCTGAAAATCAGCATATCAACTTTCTTTGTCTATTCGAACAAAATAGTGCTCTGTCAAGGTCATAGGGCCCCATTATTGTGCCCAGGGCCTCTAATAGGTTAAAGACGGCCCTGCATATAGGTAGGTATGTGTCGCAGTGTAGGTACTCTCATCAGTATCAAACGTATCGTAATTATATCAGTATCTACTTAGGTACCATGTTGTCAATGATTAAAGCTTAATTGAACCGTAGTAGCTTCTTACCTGTAATTTAATCTGAGTACACAATGATAGATCATAATATTATGAATATTAGATTACAAGTTAACGGCTGATTGACCAATTGCAAGGTACCTAAACAGTGATTGTTCATCTAGGTGAGACAAGACGGCATTGCATGGCATGTGAGCTGCATTTTTTCCAGCTGACGTCTCTTGATCGGAATGGAACGCACAACGCCAGCGTTACAAGGCCAGAACCAAATTATCAGAACATGTAAATTTAATAAAACAAAATAACAAAACATGTAACTCTAATGCCTGGTCTCCTGCGCCCAAAATCTAACAAAACAAATGAACAATAGGTAGGTACATGTTTAGCGGGCTTATTGTGTACATGTCCGTTCGTGATTCTGATTGTGATCGCGATCGCGTGCGAGTAAAGAAATCGGTACATAGTAAATATTCATATTGTAGGTACTTCGCATTCTGATTCAAGCTTAAATTTTGCTGCGACCACAGCTACCTACACAAATTTCAAAGTCAGCACTGCAGAACCAAAGCAAATTTTAATGTTTAACCTTATAAATCGAGCTATCTACACAAATTTGAAAGTCAGCACTGCAAAACTATAAACCGTACATACCAAAAATTCAATTTTGGAGATGCCTTCCACCCTTCCACTAACTACCTTGAGTCGCTAAGCGATTCTAGAACGACACCTAGTTCCATTATTCCTTGAGATTCAGTAATGCTGCACTCTACCCGCTTCGTATAGGATCTAGTATACAGGTACAGGAACGGGTATATGACTACAGTGTGACTACGTTGTCAAGTAGACTTTGTTTACAGTAGTCCGAAATTTTTCATAGAACTTAAACCACAGGAAAAAAAAATGTACATAGATGTTGCCAAGTAGGTATACTAATGATAATGATAACTATAGGGTTTATAAATCGAGCGAATAAAAAATTACTTGGCGACATTTTTGTTATATACTACTCGGGTGAAATGGTAGAGAACGTACCACTTGTTTGACGGTAATGCTTACATACACGGCGTGCGCGCTTTGAATTTTTTTCAATACTTATTTTTAAGCTTTTAAAAAAAAAAAACTGCGATCACTGAAGTATTTGAATAATTGTTAGGCTTACACACAATTTTTTTAAATAAAAATATCTTCTATAGTAACCGAATGAGGTTGATTCCTTCCATCGAAGGGAACGTAAAAACGGGTGTTTTTTTAGGAAAGTTAACGATTTTTTTTCTATTGAGCCAAATTTCTTTAATCGTGTATCGGTGAACACATCCGAATAAAATATTTCAAAAACATTTATTATACATAAAGAAATATTGACAATTAATCGATTTTAAAGGTCTACAGCATCATCATCATCATCATCATCATCAACCATTCTCCACCCACTGCTGGGTATAGGTCTCCTCTTCAGCGCGCCATCTTTTCCGGTCCTGTGCTAGCCTTGTCCACTGCTTTCCTGCTGCCTTAACGATGTCGTCCGACCAGCGGGCTGGTGGTCTGCCCGGTGGTCGCTTTCCGTTCCGCGGCCACCATTCTGTGACTGCTTTGGTCCACCGTCCGTCTTCCCTTCTGACCAAGTGTCCCGCCCATCTCCACTTGAGTCTCGTGATCCGTTTAACCACGTCTTCGACCTTCGTTTTTCGTCGAATTTCTACGTTTGGTATGCGGTCCAGGAGAGAGATACGCAACATGGCCCGTTCCATCGCCCTTTGTGCCACTTGGATCTTGTGCGTGGTCTCTTTAGTGAGCGTCCATGTTTCAGCACCATATGTGAGGATAGGCAGGACACATTGGTTGTACACCTTGGTCTTAAGGCTTTGCGGGATCTTTGATTTAAATACGTCATCGAGTTTTCCAAAAGCAGCCCACCCCAGCTGGATTCGTCTAGCGACCTCCTTCACCTGAGAGCCTCCTTGGTCAAAAGATAAACAATGTCCAAGATAGACATAGTCACTCACGACCTCTATAGGACTATCTCCTACTGTGATGTTAGGTACGCGGATGTCTTGACTTGTCATGATCTTGGTCTTAGACCTGTTCATCTTAAGACCAACTTTCAGGGATGCTTCGTGCAATTCCGTGAGCATGTTCTGGAGGTCAGCAACGTTCTCAGCTAGGATGATCAGGTCATCCGCGAAACGGAGGTGCGTCATGCGTACGCCATTGATATTGAGGCCTCTTTCTTCCCATTTAAGTGTCTTCACTATGTCTTCTAGAACGTTCGTAAAGAGCTTGGGTGAAAGATTATCGCCTTGTCGCACACCACACCGTATTGGTATACTGTTGGTCGGTTCATGCATGCGCACTTGCATTGTAGCGGAACTGTATAACTCCCGGAGGACATCCACATACCTCTTGTCAATGCCGCATCGATCCAGAGAGTGAAACACGGCCCAATGTTCGACACTGTCGAAAGCCTTTTCGTAATCGACAAAGGCAAAACACAATGGTCGGTTGTATTCTTTGCACTTCTCCATCACTTGCTTGACAGCATGTATGTGGTCGAGTGTTGAATATCTACTCCGGAAACCAGCTTGCTCTATGGGTTGGTAGTCGTCTAAGAGACGACATAAACGGTTGGAGATTACTTTTGCAAACAGCTTATAGATCTGAGACAGAAGGCTGATGGGTCTGTAGTTTGAAAGCTTAGATTTGTCCCCTTTTTTGTGTATTATCACTACTGCAGCATTCTTCCACGAATCTGGTGTTATTCCATCCCTTAAGACCATGTTAAATAAATTTGCCAGTATTTTAAGAACATGAGTGCCGCCTGCTTGTAGCATTTCAGCGTAGATCCTCACCAGCCGCCTTTCCTAGCTTCATATTTTTCAGAGCAAATCCAACTTCGTCCTCTGTGACCAAAGGCAATGAACTTTCATCGTCTACAGCATATTTTGTCTTAATTGCGATAATTTAAAAAAACAGTAAATAATACTGATTAGTAAAAAAAATACGAAAAATTACCAATTTGTAAATCTGTAATGCATATTAAAAATCTAAGTGGCCGCCTGAAAAACTATACATAGATTAAATGCGTTGTAAACTGTTCAACATAGTCCGTTTTTTTTTCGGAGAACATAAATCACAGAAACGTTTTTTTACGATTTACAGTTCCAGTAGACTAAGCACAGATATATAAAATTCCTACAGATTCGAACTTGAATATATTTTAATGCTCGACACTGGCAAATGCAAAAGACGTGTGACGCCGAAAACTTCTCAAGAGGAAATATCGTAATAAAAAAAAAATACTACAAATTAGTAATTCGGAAACACTTAAAGTTTTCGTACTGTGCGACCGTAACTACGAAGGCGAACTTACTGTGAAGGTGCTAAGAGACGATATATTCGTCACAGATGAAAACGGGACCTTCATATAGGTAGATACAGAGTATATAATAGCAAAGATTATAGATAATAGTAAGTACATAACATATAGACGAGAACCAATGCGACCAGCTTTTTATGTAGAGTTGGCCAAATGAGGACACACACTTTTTTTCACACCACCTGCTCGACAATGTCCAATTACATATCATGCAACCTCAACGTAAAGTAAAGCATTGTCTCTTAAGGGATATAAAGTTGTATGAAATTAATAGGGAATAACGTGATTTGGATTGAAGATTGAATTCGGAACGTCAAATTCGTGTGGAAACTCTGTAAAACCCATGAAAAAAAACCCATATGGCATTGTAAAGAGGTTTGTTCGAAAATCGAACTGGGGCCTTACGGACAACTGCTATTACAGGCACCTTATCGCGCCCAGATACGGTTTGCGGTCGCGTGATTTTCCAACTGAGCGGATTAGGTGTCTGTAATAGCAGTTGTCCGTAAGGCCCCTGGCCACCATAAGCAGAACTCAAAAAAAGAAAGAAAAAGGCGCGTTATAGCAGATCTCTCTTGATGCCCGCTGTGCTTAGCTGTGCTGTGTGCTAAGTTTTTCCAAAAGGCCAGCAGTTAAGGTGGTACGTTTTACCTATGGCGGGAAATTCAAATTTTAAACAGTTTTTTGTCCTTGTAGCTTAGCATTAGAACGTACCACCATAAGGACCATGGCTCATCATCATCATAATCAGCCTTTTAACAGTCCACTGCTGGACTTTTAGCCTACCCCCGAAAGGGTGATTGGGCCATATCCACCACGCTGGCCCAGGACGGGTTGGTGGATTCACATACGCCATTGAATTCCTTCTCCGTACGTATGCAGGTTTCCTCACGATGTTTTCCTTCACCGAAAAGCCAGTGGTATGAAAATCCGTACATAAGCTCCAAAGAGCTCATTGGTACGGGCCCGGGGTTTGAACCCGCGACTTCACGCTTTCAAGTCTAGCGGTCTCCCAAATGGGCTACCATGGCTCAGTACCACAATTTTATGTCATCACTGCTAGTAACACACACAGGACACACTGGTTAAATACGCTTGTCTTTATTCATATTAATTTATGTCTATAATTAGATATAGGTACCTATTATACAATCAAATTATCTATTACAAATGATACCAATTTAAACCATACCTTTTCACCATGTTAGGTAATTTTTATTAATACCTGAAACAAAAGATCGTCTAAATAGGGCGCGAGAACAATACATCTTAATCCACTCGACATAACGATTCTATCTCGGGCCGCTAACAGAAACAATAGATATTTCAACTCAAACAAACATACACGATCAATCACAAACTAGCAATTATTGCAAGTGATGAAAACTCTAAAGAAAATCTCAGATTCTGAGAAACACAAGAAACCACAGATAAAACAATAACCACAATAAGAATCCATAGATAATGTAATAGTAACTACAAGAAAATCCACAGATAAAATAATATTAATGTAAAAACGTTTAAGTTTGGATTCTGTCATCTCATCTCCTGAGATTTTCGCGCCAGTTTCCGACGGGAGACTGGCCGCTTCGGACGTACCTACGTGACGTCACGCTGGAAACCTCCCGCCAAATTTCGCATTTCGAACGCTTGCCAATTTCATTTCTTTTTTTATGAAACAGTTGTTTTGTGGCAGCTTTAAAAAAAAATATTGTTTGTGAAGGATTACGATTGAAAAGTTTTTAGTGTGATTGTGAGTTTTTTGGGTACTTAGTTAAAGTGAGTGCAGTGATTGCTTGATAAAGTAGCCTCGAAAGTTTTACGAGCGGTAAGTAGTGTTGTTGCTATCAATTAAATATATCTAGTGAATTACACAGAGTTTAGCGAAAGCGATGTTAAAAACCTGATGTTTGTTTGACTTTCCTCCGTTAGAAAAATAATAAAAACCTAACTAAACCAAATCCAAACATATTAATTTTTATCTTTGGTAAGTATCACAGTTTAAACATAATATTTGCATAGTTACCTTTAAAAAAAAGCATGCTTTTGATCTTCGACCTAAATAAAATTAATGGACGGGCCCAGAAGTAGAGCATTTTTAAAGATTACAAAATGAGCGCCGGCGCTCACTTCGTTTCAGTCGGTCTCTAGCCGTAGGAAGTGCGACACAAGACTATTGTTACATGATAACGAAACATCAGCTGACAGAATTATGCCTTCGTGTGCTTTTCCGAACTGTAAATACACAACCAAAAACCGCTATCTATTTTTGTAACAAATTTACTGTACATGGTTATATTTAGGTGTTGAAGTATCCTGAAGTGACCCACGGTTTTGACTAGTTTTTACTGAACAAGTTCAATGGCTATGGCCCGTCCATACCGGTGTGAAGTTGGCAGCCAACTTTGGCTGCCTATAATCCGACTAAATTAAGATGACTTTTTTTGTGAAGTTAGCAGCCAACACGATTACGACCTCTTATTCTATAAAAGCAGCTACTAATTCATTTCGAATGGTTCGAAAAATGCAATAAGCATAAATTAAAAACAATATTAAAATGACAAAGTCCCATCAAGACATGTATCGCAACCAAACGCCACAACAAGAATCACAACCTTCATTCCTCTTAAATATGCAACAAAACTTACTGAAACGTGTAGATCGAATAATAGGCTTTTAAATAAAACCTATTTCAGCGCGGTCTAACGATTATTTATTGCCGAAAAAAAATAACGAAAATGGGAATATCGAAATATTTTACGACTCTCAAATGACTTGGTGGATTTCGACCTGTAAACCCCTGAATTCGTGTAAGACTGCTATATCATTGCATTTTCTTATATATAAGCTATCTGAAAAATATTCTGAAAACTGGCAAAACATTTATTTAACCCTGTAATGAACCGACGGAAACTTTTTTTTTCTTTGCCATTTTCATTCCTGAAAATCATTAAAAAAAACACCACTCAACCCCCTGATATTTGGATTTCAATGTAAATAATATCAAAGACTGTATATTTAGCTACAAAAAAAAACATATTTTGTCCGGTTTATCGACAGCATGGAACCCAATTAACATCTGAAACCACTTAGGAAACTAAAATTTTCACGACTAAAGTTGGCTGCTGGTGAATTGCGACCTTTCATCCCCGTAATTATGAAACAAATTGAACTTAAATAGCCTAACTAATATCTAGGCTTTAAAATGAAACCTATTCCAGCCCGGCTAAATGATTGATTATTGCCCAAAAAACCAAACGAAAAAAGAAAATCCAAAATTTTACTTCTCTCAAATGACACGGTCGATTTCGACCCGTGAACCCCTGAAATCGAAAAAAACTGCTATTTCTTAAAATTTATCTATCTTTAAGCCATCTGAAAAATATAATGAAAACTGGCAGAACTATTATTTAACCCTCTAATGGTCCGACGGAGAAAATTAACTTTTTTAATTACATTTTTGTTCCTGAAAATGATAAAATATTACCACACCACCCCGGTTTTTTAGATTTCTATGTACGTAGTACTAAAGCCTGCATACATAACTACAATACACAATTAATTTAAACCCAGTTAAATGACAGATTCGTACCCAAATTATCACCTGAAATCAAATCAGAAGCTTTGATATTTACAAGAAAAGTTGGCTGCTGGTGAATTGCGACCTTTCATCCCCGTAATTATGAAACAAGTTGTGTTAAAATAGTCGAACTAATATCTATGCTTTAAAATGAAACCTATTCTAGCCCGGCTAAATGATTGCTTATAGCCCAAAAAATCATACGAAAAAAGAAAATCCAAAATTTTACTTCTCTCAAATGACACGGTCGATTTCGACCCGTGAACCCCTGAAATCGAATAAAATTGCAATTTCATCAAATTTTCCTATGTTTCAGCCATCTGAAGAATCTACTGCAAAACTATTATTTAACCCTTTAATGGTCCGACGGAGAAAATTAACTTTTTTAATGACATTATGTTCCTGAAAATTATAAAAAAACCCCTCACAACCCCTGCTATTTGGATTTCTATGTACGTAGTACTAAAGCCTGTATACATAACTACAATATATGATCAATTTCAGTCCAACTAAATTGCAGACTGGTACCTAAATTATCACCAGAAATCAAATATGAAGCTTAGATATTTACAACTAAAGTTGGCTGCTGGTGAATTGCGACCTTTCATCCCCGTAATTATGAAACAAATTGTGCTTAAATAGCTAAAATAATAATAAGGCTTTCAAATGAAACCTATTTCAGCCCGGCTCGGTGATTGCTTATTGCCCGAAAAATGAAATGATGAAAGAAAATAAAAAATTTTGCTACTCTCAAATGACATGGTCGATTTCGACCCGTGAACCCCTGAAATCGAATAAAATTGCTATTTCATCTAACTTTTATGTCTTTCAACTATATGAAAAATATACTGAAAAACTGGCAAAACTATTATTTAACCCTCTAATGGTCCGACGGAGAAAATTAACTTTTTTAATGACATTTTTGTTCCTGAAAATTATAAAAAAACCCCTCACAACCCCTGCTATTTGGATTTCTATGTACGTAGTACTAAAGCCTGCATACATAACTACAATATATGATCAATCTCAGCCCAACTAAATGACAGTTTGGTACCTAAATTAATATCTGAAATCAAATATGAAGCTTAGATATTTACAACTAAAGTTGGCTGCTGGTGAATTGCAACCTTTCATCCCCGTAATTATGAATCAAATTGTGCTTAAATAGCCTAACTAATATTTAGGCTTTAAAATGAAACTTATTCCAGCCCGGCTAAATGATTGCTTATTGCCCAAAAAATCAAACGAAAAAAGAAAATCCAAAATTTTACTTCTCTCAAATGACACGGTCGATTTCGACCCGCGAACCCCTGAAATCGAATAAAATTGCTATTTTATCTAACTTTCATGTCTTTCAGCTATCTGAAAAATATACTGAAAAACTAGCAAAACTATTATTTAGCTCTCTAATGGTCCGACGGAGAAAATTAACTTTTTTAATGACATTTTTGTTCCTGAAAATTATAAAAAAGTCCCTCACAACCCCTGCTATTTGGATTTCTATGTACGTAGTACTAAAGCCTGCATACATAACTACAATATATGATCAATTTCAGCCCAACTAAATGACAGGTTGGTACCTAAATTAACATCTGAAATCAAATATGAAGCTTAGATATTTACAACTAAAGTTGGCTGCTGATGAATTGCGACCTTTCATCCCCGTAATTATGAAACAAATTGTACTTAAATAGCCAAAATAATATCTAAGCTTTCAAATGAAGCCTATTTCAGCCCGGCTCGGTGATTGCTTATAGCCCGAAAAATCAAATAAAGAAAGAAAATCAAAAATTTTGCTACTCTCAAATGACATGGTCGATTTCGACCCGTGAACCCCTGAAATCGAATAAAATTGCTATTTCATCTAATTTTCTTTTGTTTCAGCTTTCTGAAAAATATACTGAAAAACTGGCAAAACTATTATTTAACCCTCTAATGGTCCAACGGAGAAAATTAACTTTTTAATTAATTTTTTGTTCCTGAAAATCATAAAAAATTACCACACAACCCCTGCTATTTGGATTTCTATGTAAATAGTACTAAAGCCTGCATACATAACTACAATACATGATCAATCTCAGCCCAAATAAATGACAGTTTGGTACCTAAATTAATATCTGAAATCTAATATGAACCTTAGATATTTACAACTAAAGTTGGCTGCTGGTGAATTGCAACCTTTCATCCCCGTAATTATGAATCAAATTGTGCTTAAATAGCCTAACTAATATCTAGGCTTTAAAATGAAACTTATTCCAGCCCGGCTAAATGATTGCTTATTGCCCAAAAAATCAAACGAAAAAAGAAAATCCAAAATTTTACTTCTCTCAAATGACACGGTCGATTTCGACCCGTGAACCCCTGAAATCGAAAAAAACTGCTATTTCTTAAAATTTATCTATCTTTAAGCCATCTGAAAAATATAATGAAAACTGGCAGAACTATTATTTAACCCTCTAATGGTCCGACGGAGAAAATTAACTTTTTTAATTACATTTTTGTTCCTGAAAATGATAAAATATTACCACACCACCCCGGTTTTTTAGATTTCTATGTACGTAGTACTAAAGCCTGCATACATAACTACAATACACAATTAATTTAAACCCAGTTAAATGACAGATTCGTACCCAAATTATCACCTGAAATCAAATCAGAAGCTTTGATATTTACAAGAAAAGTTGGCTGCTGGTGAATTGCGACCTTTCATCCCCGTAATTATGAAACAAGTTGTGTTAAAATAGTCGAACTAATATCTATGCTTTAAAATGAAACCTATTCTAGCCCGGCTAAATGATTGCTTATAGCCCAAAAAATCATACGAAAAAAGAAAATCCAAAATTTTACTTCTCTCAAATGACACGGTCGATTTCGACCCGTGAACCCCTGAAATCGAATAAAATTGCAATTTCATCAAATTTTCCTATGTTTCAGCCATCTGAAGAATCTACTGCAAAACTATTATTTAACCCTTTAATGGTCCGACGGAGAAAATTAACTTTTTTAATGACATTTTGTTCCTGAAAATTATAAAAAAACCCCTCACAACCCCTGCTATTTGGATTTCTATGTACGTAGTACTAAAGCCTGTATACATAACTACAATATATGATCAATTTCAGTCCAACTAAATTGCAGACTGGTACCTAAATTATCACCTGAAATCAAATATGAAGCTTAGATATTTACAACTAAAGTTGGCTGCTGGTGAATTGCGACCTTTCATCCCCGTAATTATGAAACAAATTGTGCTTAAATAGCTAAAATAATAATAAGGCTTTCAAATGAAACCTATTTCAGCCCGGCTCGGTGATTGCTTATTGCCCGAAAAATCAAATGATGAAAGAAAATCAAAAATTTTGCTACTCTCAAATGACATGGTCGATTTCGACCCGTGAACCCCTGAAATCGAATAAAATTGCTATTTCATCTAACTTTTATGTCTTTCAACTATATGAAAAATATACTGAAAAACTGGCAAAACTATTATTTAACCCTCTAATGGTCCGACGGAGAAAATTAACTTTTTTAATGACATTTTTGTTCCTGAAAATTATAAAAAAACCCCTCACAACCCCTGCTATTTGGATTTCTATGTACGTAGTACTAAAGCCTGCATACATAACTACAATATATGATCAATCTCAGCCCAACTAAATGACAGTTTGGTACCTAAATTAATATCTGAAATCAAATATGAAGCTTAGATATTTACAACTAAAGTTGGCTGCTGGTGAATTGCGACCTTTCATCCCCGTAATTATGAAACAAATTGTGCTTAAATAGCTAAAATAATAATAAGGCTTTCAAATGAAACCTATTTCAGCCCGGCTCGGTGATTGCTTATTGCCCGAAAAATGAAATGATGAAAGAAAATCAAAAATTTTGCTACTCTCAAATGACATGGTCGATTTCGACCCGTGAACCCCTGAAATCGAATAAAATTGCTATTTCATCTAATTTTCTTATGTTTCAGCTATCTGAAAAATATACTGAAAAACTGGCAAAACTATTATTTAACCCTCTAATGGTCCGACGGAGAAAATTAACTTTTTTAATGACATTTTTGTTCCTGAAAATTATAAAAAAACCCCTCACAACCCCTGCTATTTGGATTTCTATGTACGTAGTACTAAAGCCTGCATACATAACTACAATACATGATCAATCTCAGCCCAACTAAATGACAGTTTGGTACCTAAATTAATATCTGAAATCAAATATGAAGCTTAGATATTTACAACTAAAGTTGGCTGCTGGTGAATTGCAACCTTTCATCCCCGTAATTATGAATCAAATTGTGCTTAAATAGCCTAACTAATATTTAGGCTTTAAAATGAAACTTATTCCAGCCCGGCTAAATGATTGCTTATTGCCCAAAAAATCAAACGAAAAAAGAAAATCCAAAATTTTACTTCTCTCAAATGACACGGTCGATTTCGACCCGCGAACCCCTGAAATCGAATAAAATTGCTATTTTATCTAACTTTCATGTCTTTCAGCTATCTGAAAAATATACTGAAAAACTAGCAAAACTATTATTTAGCTCTCTAATGGTCCGACGGAGAAAATTAACTTTTTTAATGACATTTTTGTTCCTGAAAATTATAAAAAAGTCCCTCACAACCCCTGCTATTTGGATTTCTATGTAGGTAGTACTAAAGCCTGCATACATAACTACAATATATGATCAATTTCAGTCCAACTAAATTGCAGACTGGTACCTAAATTATCACCTGAAATCAAATATGAAGCTTAGATATTTACAACTAAAGTTGGCTGCTGGTGAATTGCGACCTTTCATCCCCGTAATTATGAAACAAATTGTGCTTAAATAGCTAAAATAATAATAAGGCTTTCAAATGAAACCTATTTCAGCCCGGCTCGGTGATTGCTTATTGCCCGAAAAATGAAATGATGAAAGAAAATCAAAAATTTTGCTACTCTCAAATGACATGGTCGATTTCGACCCGTGAACCCCTGAAATCGAATAAAATTGCAATTTCATCTAATTTTCTTATGTTTCAGCTATCTGAAAAATATACTGAAAAACTGGCAAAACTATTATTTAACCCTCTAATGGTCCGACGGAGAAAATTAACTTTTTTAATGACATTTTTGTTCCTGAAAATTATAAAAAAACCCCTCACAACCCCTGCTATTTGGATTTCTATGTACGTAGTACTAAAGCCTGCATACATAACTACAATACATGATCAATTTCAGCCCAACTAAATGACAGTTTGGTACCTAAATTAACATCTGAAATCAAATATGAAGCTTAGATATTTACAACTAAAGTTGGCTGCTGATGAATTGCGACCTTTCATCCCCGTAATTATGAAACAAATTGTACTTAAATAGCCAAAATAATATCTAAGCTTTCAAATGAAGCCTATTTCAGCCCGGCTCGGTGATTGCTTATAGCCCGAAAAATCAAATAAAGAAAGAAAATCAAAAATTTTGCTACTCTCAAATGACATGGTCGATTTCGACCCGTGAACCCCTGAAATCGAATAAAATTGCTATTTCATCTAATTTTCTTATGTTTCAGCTATCTGAAAAATATACTGAAAAACAGGCAAAACTATTATTTAACCCTCTAATGGTCCGACGGAGAAAATTAACTTTTTTAATGACATTTTTGTTCCTGAAAATTATAAAAAAACCCCTCACAACCCCTGCTATTTGGATTTCTATGTACGTAGTACTAAAGCCTGCATACATAACTACAATACATGATCAATCTCAGCCCAACTAAATGACAGTTTGGTACCTAAATTAATATCTGAAATCAAATATGAAGCTTAGATATTTACAACTAAAGTTGGCTGCTGGTGAATTGCAACCTTTCATCCCCGTAATTATGAATCAAATTGTGCTTAAATAGCCTAACTAATATTTAGGCTTTAAAATGAAACTTATTCCAGCCCGGCTAAATGATTGCTTATTGCCCAAAAAATCAAACGAAAAAAGAAAATCCAAAATTTTACTTCTCTCAAATGACACGGTCGATTTCGACCCGCGAACCCCTGAAATCGAATAAAATTGCTATTTTATCTAACTTTTATGTCTTTCAGCTATCTGAAAAATATACTGAAAAACTAGCAAAACTATTATTTAGCTCTCTAATGGTCCGACGGAGAAAATTAACTTTTTTAATGACATTTTTGTTCCTGAAAATTATAAAAAAGTCCCTCACAACCCCTGCTATTTGGATTTCTATGTACGTAGTACTAAAGCCTGCATACATAACTACAATAAATGATCAATTTCAGTCCAACTAAATTGCAGACTGGTACCTAAATTATCACCTGAAATCAAATATGAAGCTTAGATATTTACAACTAAAGTTGGCTGCTGGTGAATTGCGACCTTTCATCCCCGTAATTATGAAACAAATTGTGCTGAAATAGCCTAACTTATATCTAGGCTTTAAAATAAAACCTATCTCAGCCCGGCTCGGTGATTGCTTATAACCCGAAAAATATAATAAAGAAAGAAAATAAAAAATTTTGCTACTCTCAAATGACATGGTCGATTTCGACCCGTGAACCCCTGAAATCGAATAAAATTGCTATTTCATCAAATTTTCTTGTGTTTCAACTATCTGAAAAATATACTGAAAACTGGCAGAACTATTACTTAACCCTCTAATGGTCCGACGGAGAAAATTAACTTTTTTAATGACATTTTTGTTCCTGAAAATTATAAAAAAATCCCTCACAACCCCTGCTATTTGGATTTCTATGTACGTAGTACTAAAGCCTGCATACATAACTACAATACATGATCAATTTCAGCCCAACTAAATGACACTTTGGTACCTAAATTAACATCTGAAATCAAATATGAAGCTTAGATATTTACAACTAAAGTTGGCTGCTGGTGAATTGCGACCTTTCATCCCCGTAATTATGAAACAAATTGTGCTTAAATAGCCAAAATAATATCTAAGCTTTCAAATGAAACCTATTTCAGCCCGGCTCGGTGATTGCTTATAGCCCGAAAAATCAAATACAGAAAGAAAATAAAAAATTTTGCTACTCTCAAATGACATGGTCGATTTCGACCCGTGAACCCCTGAAATCGAATAAAATTGCTATTTCATCAAATTCTCTTGTGTTTCAACTATCTGAAAAATATACTGAATAACTGGCAAAACTATTATTTAACCCTCTAATGGTCCGACGCAGAAAATTAACTTTTTTAATGAAATTTTTGTTCCTGAAAATTATAAAAAAGTCCCTCACAACCCCTGCTATTTGGATTTCTATGTACTTAGTACTAAAGCCTGCATACATAACTACAATACATGATCAATTTCAGCCCAACTAAATGACACTTTGGTGCCTAAATTAACATCTGAAATCAAATATAGAGCTTAGATATTTACAACTAAAGTTGGCTGCTGGTGAATTGCGACCTTTCATCCCCGTAATTATGAAACAAATTGTGCTGAAATAGCCTAACTTATATCTAGGCTTTAAAATAAAACCTAGCTCAGCCCGGCTCGGTGATTGCTTATAACCCGAAAAATATAATAAAGAAAGAAAATAAAAAAATTTGCTACTCTCAAATGACATGGTCGATTTCGACCCGTGAACCCCTGAAATCGAATAAAATTGCTATTTCATCAAATTTTCTTGTGTTTCAACTATCTGAAAAATATACTGAAAACTGGCAGAACTATTACTTAACCCTCTAATGGTCCGACGGAGAAAATTAACTTTTTTAATGACATTTTTGTTCCTGAAAATTATAAAATGTTATGTATGCAGGCTTTAGTACTACGTACATAGAAATCCAAATAGCAGGGGTTGTGAGGGGTTTTTTTATAATTTTCAGGAACAAAAATGTCATTAAAAAAGTTAATTTTCTCCGTCGGACCATTAGAGGGTTAAGTAATAGTTCTGCCAGTTTTCAGTATATTTTTCAGATAGTTGAAACATAAGAAAATTTGATGAAATAGCAATTTTATTCGATTTCAGGGGTTCACGGGTCGAAATCGACCATGTCATTTGAGAGTAGCAAAATTTTTTATTTTCTTTCTTTATTATATTTTTCGGGTTATAAGCAATCACCGAGCCGGGCTGAGATAGGTTTTATTTTAAAGCCTAGATATAAGTTAGGCTATTTCAGCACAATTTGTTTCATAATTACGGGGATGAAAGGTCGCAATTCACCAGCAGCCAACTTTAGTTGTAAATATCTAAGCTTTATATTTGATTTCAGATGTTAATTTAGGCACCAAAGTGTCATTTAGTTGGGCTGAAAATTATCACGTATTGTAGTTATGTATGCAGGCTTTAGTACTACGTACATAAAAATCTAGATAGCAGGGGTTGTGAGGGATTTTTTTATAATTTTCAGAAACAAAAATGTCATTAAAAAAGTTAATTTTCATCGTCGGACCATTAGAGGGTTAAATAATAGTTTGGCCAGTTTTTCAGTATATTTTTCAGATAGTTGAAACACAAGAGAATTTGATGAAATAGCAATTTTATTCGATTTCAGGGGTTCACGGGTCGAAATCGACCATGTCATTTGAGAGTAGCTAAATTTTTGATTTACTTTCTTTATTTGATTTTTCGGGCCATAAGCAATCACCGAGCCGGGCTGAAATAGGTTTCATTTGAAAGCTTAGATATTATTTTGGCTATTTAAGCACAATTTGTTTCATAATTACGGGGATGAAAGGTCGCAATTCACCAGCAGCCAACTTTAGTTGTAAATATCTAAGCTTCATATTTGATTTCAGATATTAATTTAGGTACCAAACTGTCATTTAGTTGGGCTGAGATTGATCATATATTGTAGTTATGTATGCAGGCTTTAGTACTACGTACATAGAAATCCAAATAGCAGGGGTTGTGAGGGATTTTTTTATAATTTTCAGGAACAAAAATGTCATTAAAAAAGTTAATTTTCTCCGTCGGACCATTAGAGGGTTAAGTAATAGTTCTGCCAGTTTTCAGTATATTTTTCAGATAGTTGAAACACAAGAAAATTTGATGAAATAGCAATTTTATTCGATTTCAGGGGTTCACGGGTCGAAATCGACCATGTCATTTGAGAGTAGCTAAATTTTTGATTTACTTTCTTTATTTGATTTTTCGGGCCATAAGCAATCACCGAGCCGGGCTGAAATAGGTTTCATTTGAAAGCTTAGATATTATTTTGGCTATTTAAGCACAATTTGTTTCATAATTATGGGGATGAAAGGTCGCAATTCACCAGCAGCCAACTTTAGTTGTAAATATCTAAGCTTCATATTTGATTTCAGATGTTAATTTAGGTACCAAACTTTCATTTAGTTGGGCTTTAAATAATTTTTTGTTGTAGTTATGTATGCAGGCTTTTGTACTCCGTACATAAAAATCCAGATAGCAGGGGTTGTGAGGGATTTTTTAATAATTTTCAGGAACAAAAATGTCATTAAAAAAGTTAATTTTCTGCGTCGGACCATTAGAGGGTTAAATAATAGTTTTGCCATATTTTCAGTATATTTTTCAGATAGTTGAAACACAAGGAAGTTAGATGAAATAGCAATTTTATTCGATTTCAGGGGTTCACGGGTCGAAATCGACCATGTCATTTGAGAGTAGCAAAATTTTTTATTTTCTTTCTTTATTATATTTTTCGGGTTATAAGCAATCACCGAGCCGGGCTGAGATAGGTTTTATTTTGAAGCCTAGATATAAGTTAGGCTATTTCAGCACAATTTGTTTCATAATTACGGGGATGAAAGGTCGCAATTCACCAGCAGCCAACTTTAGTTGTAAATATCTAAGCTCTATATTTGATTTCAGATGTTAATTTAGGCACCAAAGTGTCATTTAGTTGGGCTGAAATTGATCATGTATTGTAGTTATGTATGCAGGCTTTAGTACTAAGTACATAGAAATCCAAATAGCAGGGGTTGTGAGGGACTTTTTTATAATTTTCAGGAACAAAAATTTCATTAAAAAAGTTAATTTTCTGCGTCGGACCATTAGAGGGTTAAATAATAGTTTTGCCAGTTATTCAGTATATTTTTCAGATAGTTGAAACACAAGAGAATTTGATGAAATAGCAATTTTATTCGATTTCAGGGGTTCACGGGTCGAAATCGACCATGTCATTTGAGAGTAGCAAAATTTTTTATTTTCTTTCTGTATTTGATTTTTCGGGCTATAAGCAATCACCGAGCCGGGCTGAAATAGGTTTCATTTGAAAGCTTAGATATTATTTTGGCTATTTAAGCACAATTTGTTTCATAATTACGGGGATGAAAGGTCGCAATTCACCAGCAGCCAACTTTAGTTGTAAATATCTAAGCTTCATATTTGATTTCAGATATTAATTTAGGTACCAAACTGTCATTTAGTTGGGCTGAGATTGATCATATATTGTAGTTATGTATGCAGGCTTTAGTACTACGTACATAGAAATCCAAATAGCAGGGGTTGTGAGGGATTTTTTTATAATTTTCAGGAACAAAAATGTCATTAAAAAAGTTAATTTTCTCCGTCGGACCATTAGAGGGTTAAGTAATAGTTCTGCCAGTTTTCAGTATATTTTTCAGATAGTTGAAACACAAGAAAATTTGATGAAATAGCAATTTTATTCGATTTCAGGGGTTCACGGGTCGAAATCGACCATGTCATTTGAGAGTAGCAAAATTTTTTATTTTCTTTCTTTATTATATTTTTCGGGTTATAAGCAATCACCGAGCCGGGCTGAGATAGGTTTTATTTTAAAGCCTAGATATAAGTTAGGCTATTTCAGCACAATTTGTTTCATAATTACGGGGATGAAAGGTCGCAATTCACCAGCAGCCAACTTTAGTTGTAAATATCTAAGCTTTATATTTGATTTCAGATGTTAATTTAGGCACCAAAGTGTCATTTAGTTGGGCTGAAAATTATCATGTATTGTAGTTATGTATGCAGGCTTTAGTACTACGTACATAAAAATCTAGATAGCAGGGGTTGTGAGGGATTTTTTTATAATTTTCAGAAACAAAAATGTCATTAAAAAAGTTAATTTTCATCGTCGGACCATTAGAGGGTTAAATAATAGTTTGGCCAGTTTTTCAGTATATTTTTCAGATAGTTGAAACACAAGAGAATTTGATGAAATAGCAATTTTATTCGATTTCAGGGGTTCACGGGTCGAAATCGACCATGTCATTTGAGAGTAGCTAAATTTTTGATTTACTTTCTTTATTTGATTTTTCGGGCCATAAGCAATCACCGAGCCGGGCTGAAATAGGTTTCATTTGAAAGCTTAGATATTATTTTGGCTATTTAAGCACAATTTGTTTCATAATTATGGGGATGAAAGGTCGCAATTCACCAGCAGCCAACTTTAGTTGTAAATATCTAAGCTTCATATTTGATTTCAGATGTTAATTTAGGTACCAAACTTTCATTTAGTTGGGCTTTAAATAATTTTTTGTTGTAGTTATGTATGCAGGCTTTTGTACTCCGTACATAAAAATCCAGATAGCAGGGGTTGTGAGGGATTTTTTAATAATTTTCAGGAACAAAAATGTCATTAAAAAAGTTAATTTTCTGCGTCGGACCATTAGAGGGTTAAATAATAATTTTGCCAGTTTTTCAGTATATTTTTCAGATAGTTGAAACACAAGGAAGTTAGATGAAATAGCAATTTTATTCGATTTCAGGGGTTCACGGGTCGAAATCGACCATGTCATTTGAGAGTAGCAAAATTTTTTATTTTCTTTCTTTATTATATTTTTCGGGTTATAAGCAATCACCGAGCCGGGCTGAGATAGGTTTTATTTTAAAGCCTAGATATAAGTTAGGCTATTTCAGCACAATTTGTTTCATAATTACGGGGATGAAAGGTCGCAATTCACCAGCAGCCAACTTTAGTTGTAAATATCTAAGCTTTATATTTGATTTCAGATGTTAATTTAGGCACCAAAGTGTCATTTAGTTGGGCTGAAATTGATTATGTATTGTAGTTATGTATGCAGACTTTAGTACTACGTACATAGAAATCCAAATAGCAGGGGTTGTGAGGGACTTTTTTATAATTTTCAGGAACAAAAATTTCATTAAAAAAGTTAATTTTCTGCGTCGGACCATTAGAGGGTTAAATAATAGTTTGGCCAGTTTTGCTGTAGATTTTTAAGATGCCTGAAACATAGGAAAATTCGATGAAATAGCAATTTTATTCGATTTCAGGGGTTCACGGGTCGAAATCGACCATGTCATTTGAGAGTTGCAAATTTTTTGATTTTCTTTCTTTATTTGATTTTTCGGGCTATAAGCAATCTCCGAGCCGGGCTGAAATAGGTTTCATTTGAAAGCTTAGATATTATTTTGGCTATTTAAGCACAATTTGTTTCATAATTACGGGGATGAAAGGTCGCAATTCACCAGCAGCCAACTTTAGTTGTAAATATCTAAGCTTCATATTTGATTTCAGATGTTAATTTAGGTACCAAAGTGTCATTTAGTTGGGCTGAAATTGATCATGTATTGTAGTTATGTATGCAGGCTTTAGTACTACGTACATAGAAATCCAAATAGCAGGGGTTGTGAGGGATTTTTTTTATAATTTTCAGGAACAAAAATGTCATTAAAAAAGTTAATTTTCTCCGTCGGACCATTAGAGGGTTAAGTAATAGTTCTGCCAGTTTTCAGTATATTTTTCAGATAGTTGAAACACAAGAAAATTTGATGAAATAGCAATTTTATTCGATTTCAGGGGTTCACGGGTCGAAATCGATCGTGTCATTTGAGAGAAGTAAAATTTTGGATTTTCTTTTTTCGTTTGGTTTTTTGGGCAATAAGCAATCATTTAGCCGGGCTGGAATAAGTTTTATTTTAAAGCCTAGATATAAGTTAGGCTATTTCAGTACAATTTGTTTCATAATTACGGGGATGAAAGGTCGCAATTCACCAGCAGCCAACTTTAATTGTAAATATCTAAGCTTCATATTTGATTTCAGATGTTAATTTAGGTACCAAACTGTCATTTAGTTGGGCTTAAATTGATCATGTATTGTAGTTATGTATGCAGACTTTAGTACTACGTACATAGAAATCCAAATAGCAGGGGTTGTTAGGGACTTTTTTATAATTTTCAGGAACAAAAATTTCATTAAAAAAGTAAATTTTCTGCGTCGGACCATTAGAGGGTTAAATAATAGTTTGGCCAGTTTTGCTGTAGATTTTTAAGATGCCTGAAACATAGGAAAATTCGATGAAATAGCAATTTTATTCGATTTCAGGGGTTCACGGGTCGAAATCGACCATGTCATTTGAGAGTTGCAAATTTTTGATTTTCTTTCTTTATTTGATTTTTCGGGCTATAAGCAATCACCGAGCCGGGCTGAAATAGGTTTCATTTGAAAGCTTAGATATTATTTTGGCTATTTAAGCACAATTTGTTTCAGAATTACGGGGATGAAAGGTCGCAATTCACCAGCAGCCAACTTTAGTTGTATATATCTAAGCTTCATATTTGATTTCAGATGTTAATTTAGGTACCAAACTGTCATTTAGTTGGGCTGAAATTGATCATGTATTATAGTTATGTATGCAGGCTTTAGTACTGCGTACATAGAAGTCCAAATAGCAGGGGTTGTGAGGGATTTTTTTATAATTTTCAGGAACAAAAATGTCATTAAAAAAGTTAATTTTCATCGTCGGACCATTAGAGGGTTAAATAATAGTTCTGCCAGTTTTCAGTATATTTTTCAGATGGCTTAAATATAGGTCAATTTGATGGAATAGCAATTTTATTCGATTTCAGGGGTTCACGGGTCGAAATCGACCGTGTCATTTGAGAGAAGTAAAATTTTGGATTTTCTTTTTTCGTTTGGTTTTTTGGGCAATAAGCAATCATTTAGCCGGCTTGGAATGGGTTTCATTTTAAAGCTCAGATATTAATAAGGCTATTTAAGCACAATTTGTTTCATAATTACGGGGATAAAAGGTCGCAATTCACCAGCAGCCAACTTTAGTCGTGAAAATTTAAATTTCCTAAGTGGTTTCAGATGTTAATTGGGTTCCATGCTGTCGATAAGCCAGACAAAATATGCTTTTTTTTGTAGCTAGATATACAGTCTTTGATATTATTTACATAGAAATCCAAATATCAAGGGTTGAGTGGTGTTTTTTTTAATGATTTTCAGGAATGAAAATGGCAAAGAAAAAAAGTTTCCGTCGGTTCATTGTCGGTTCCCTGTAGGGTTAAATAAATGTTTTGCCACTATTCAGAATATTTTTCAGATAGCTTATATATAAGAAAATGCAATGATATAGCAGTCTTACACGAATTCAGGGGTTTACAGGTCGAAATCCACCAAGTCATTTGAGAGTCGTAAAATATTTTGATTTTCCCATTTTCGTTATTTTTTTTCGGCAATAAGCAATCGTTAGACCGGGCTGAAATAAGTTTTATTTGAAAGCCTGTTATTTTATCTGCACGTTTCAGTAAGTTTTGTTGCATATTTAAGAGGAATGAAGGTTGTGATTCTTGTTGTGGCGTTTGGTTGCGATACTTGTCTTGATGGGACTTTGCCATTTTAATAATGTTGTTAATCTATGCTTATTGCATTTTTCGAACCATTCGAAATGAATTAGTAACTGCTTTTAAAGAATAAGAGGTCGTAATCGTGTTGGCTGCTAACTTCACAAAAAAAGTCATCTTAATTTAGTCGGATTATAGGCAGCCAAAGTTGGCTGCCAACTTCACACCGGTCCCGTCCATTAATTTTTTTCTTATTATTTTGGACGGAGCTTTTAATACCTAATTATTATTTTACGAAAATATCACAACAGTTAGTATGGAAATGTTACAATTTTTCGGCAATAATTCACATCAGCGTTTTATGGCTGATTGATGTTCTAAGATTCGCTCCATATTTTCACTGTAACCTTTTTTATGGCCACAGCCTGAAGAGTTATGTGCGTGGAATGGAAAATCAAATTTCACTTCATATAAGTAACATTTAGCGGGTGTAAGTACGTATACTTGTCATAATATCATAAGTGACATATCATAAGTATACTTATAATAAAACTGATTCTGTAAATTGAAGATATTTAAAAAAAAAAAAAAAAAAAAAAAAACGGCTTTATTTAATCGATACTGTAGCCAAAACTGTTTTTTTCCATTTTAGTCTGTCTGTCTGTTTTTTTGGCTATCTGTCTCTATGCCTGTATCGCGGCCACGCATTAAGTACGCCCAAGTACGCTGAAACTAATTCAAATTTGATTTCATTGGATTGGATTCAAATGAAACTTTAGCATGATTTGAGTTCATTCTACGAGGTAGGATAATGGATACTTTTTATCCCGAAATTCGGGACGGTTACCTAAACTTTGGGTTGAAATCTTGCGGCCATGGAACTGAAAGCCAGTGTTTTTAAAGATTTGTTATCACATCTGGTCGACGCAAAATTTTGGCCTCTACCTACTTTACTCAAAGGCCGAGTTGCCATACAATGTGAAAATGGGGCCAGAATTTTCAGACTAATTTCCACTGTTAAGTAGTGGTTAGCTAGATTTATTAATGATAATGATGATGATTTATTGATGATATGATTAATTTTTATTTCGTACCTCTTTTAGTAAAATGTAAAACCTAGGGTTAGTAACATTCAGCTTTCTCACAGCCATTTTCGGAAAGTAAAATGTGTCGTAAATAAAACATTATTTCAAAGATGAATGAAAACAAGGAACGAGGTAATAATTAACCAGTAAAATGGATATGTGATAAAATGTATAAATTGATGAGAATCAAGTGAACATAATATCTTGCCTTCTCATTTCATATTATGCTGGTAACGTTTCAGTACGAGTGAGGTAACCATAGGTTTCATTTTTAATTTCCTCTCTCACAAATGCTTCCTTACCAAAGTTTGACTTAGGAGTAGGTTCATAAGAATAAGCATAACATATATTTATTGCCAAAAACAATGGACATAGAAACACAAGGAAAAACAATGTTTAGCAATAGAATACGGCACCGGTACCCCCTGGCTGTAGTGAGGGCCTACTAAAAAGGGACCTCCGGGCTCGGGATGGTCAAAGTTAGGGCTCTGACCATCCACGTAAGCATGGCCAGGTAGATAACGACAACGTTGTGTGACCAACGTTGTCGTGGGCAGAGGCGGGGCTGAGACAACACGGTTGTCTCGGGAGCAGCCGTAGCGGAGTGCTGACGGCTCCGGTGCGTTCCTCTAGAGATCCCGGAGCCACTAGATCTTGGATGCTGTCAAGCACTAAGGCTGGTCACCGGGGGGTTTTAACACAGAAGACATAATAGCAAAGTTTTAGTGAGTATAATCCCACGTAACCTGACTGCACCCCAATGCAGCCGGGTATCTTTGGAAGATTTCCTTCTCGAAAATAAAAAAAGGGGTACGCTCAGCGTTGTGCTGCAGGTCCAGAAGGGTCACGCAGAGCTGGTTTTCGACATACCCTTTTGCTCAGAAAAAGATGGTTAGGCGACGGCGGATATTACAATACCAACTTATTATTTATTGTTTACCATAAATGATCTATATCTAGATATATATATATATAAAAGCGAAATTCATCTACTCACTCACTCACTCATCAAGAAATCTCGAAAACTATTTGACCTACGAAACTGAATTTTGGCAGGTAGATTCCTTATGGGGTGTAGAGGTCCGCTAAGAAAGGATTTTGCGAAAGAGCTGAATTAAGGGGGGCATAAGGGGGTTGAAATATTATATAAAAGTCTACAAAGGTACAAAGGTGCAAAGTCGCGGGCAACAGCTAGTATATTATATGTGCATTAATGTTGTTGTCCATAAGACCAATCGACCGAGCTGATCCGGTCTATCTGTATAGGAACATACTGTACATACCAAATACAGAAAACTGAACCATGATCCATTAACAAATGACCCAATTTATCAAATCTTTGCAACCCTATCGCAAAGCTCACAAAGCCAATGGTCAAGCTATGGACAAAGCCAAATCAGTTGATTGATGGTACGTACTGAAGATTTAATGACATCGCGATTTCATTGTAAAAGCCAGAACTTGGACTGAGCCATGTTAGGGACATGATTCGCCTTTCTGCTGGAAAATATGCGGCCATATATTTTTGCCTGGTAATAAAATTTGTGTTTGGTATTTGTCGCGTACGAATAATTTTGTAATTAATTAATTCCTTCCTCTGTGAGGACTTTGTGATGACAATACTTAAAATATTTTTCATTACTCATACTCGGAAGGTAGGTCTGAAGTTGCCTGAAGAGCGGGTTGAAAGTAATACATTTCAGCCCTAGGGAGAATCACTTTCAACTGACAGTGACAGTTGACAGCTGAAAGACACTCAAATAAAAAAAAAACTAGTTCTATTTTCACATTTGTATTGAACCATGTTCCAACTTTATGGTCCCGCACTTCTCGTGCATTTGACAGAGTAAGGATGTTCAAAAAAAAATTGGCGGGAATCCGATCTTCATTGTAGAGGTTTTTTATACTTCCATAGGTATAGCAGATTTGTATTAACACAATGAGTTCATCTGATTTCAATATGGATTTAACGCCTGATTTCAGAAGGGAAGAGGCTAACGCAGTAGTGGAATAGTACAGTAAGTATGTGGTATAACTTATTTAGTCCCGGGACGGGGTTTTGGACGCTAATAGTTCGAGGGACTAAATAACTCTTTAACCCCGAGGTAAACACTGTGCTTTTCATTACGAATACAAGAAAACTAAAAATGTTCCTATATACTAAGCGAAATAAAGTTTATGACTGGTACTTCTGACAATGGAAATTCAGGGTAAGCTGTGTAAATGAAAGAACTGCTATTTTTATCATCAACGTAGCTTACCTTTTTGGTCTGTATCTGTCACAGATAAACAAACGTTGAATGATGATAAATAATAGTATAGATGCTTTTGGCTGCGCTACAACCTGTTTCTCTTAAAACAAAAGTGAATTATGAGCTATGGTTGAAAGTAATACAATTCTTTAAAAAAAATATGCTATAGGTGGCAAACAAGCAGGAGGAAGCGCCTGATGGTAAGCAGTCACCGTCACCTATGTATACTTGCAGAGGCATCACAAATATGTTGCGGACACTTTAGGACTCTATTAGCTCGCCTTTTGAAGAACCCCATATTGTAGCTTCTCGGGAACACCACGGAAGTTAGCTCATTCCACATTTTGCAGGTATGAGGCAAGAAAGATCGCGTGAATCGCACAGTGTGTGATTTCCCTGATCGATGTATGTGGATAAAAATAAATTTCAAGTAGCTACTTAGCCTGGACACAAATTTACTTACTACGGAATATGCCTTGATGCTATGTGCTTAGTATCGCTTTCATATTGACCTCGTTTCTTTATCTAGAAACATAACGATTACCCGTGATCAATATTATGCCTAATCCTGCAGAAAAGCGGGCTTGGCAAACATAATCTGAAGTTATCACGCCGATGCTTAACCCCTATCTATGCCACAGGTATATACTTGTAAGTAGGTGGATGTGTTGATAACGGGTATGAATATTCATAATAGATACATTCAAACTCATTAGTGTGCCTATCAGTAAAAAAAAATAGAGAAACTGGTGAGTTAATGCCATAAGTGGCAGCCTTATCGCTGTAAGCAAATACTACTTAAAATTTCGTATTGTTACTGAGCGACATTTTGTTAACTATATTTTATCACTGTACAGTATGTTTTCCTATTAAAAGAAAATATTTAAATATTTTTTTGTTTTTGTCTGTGTTTTGGCATTTTTGGCGATAAAATAGGTTGCTTACCCCAATGGGTAAAGGATGTCTACAGATTTGATGACGTCATCTATGAAGCATGGCAAGAAGTTAAGATCATCATCAGTAGCCCTGAGTGACCCACTGCTGGGTATAGGCCTCCCTTTATGCCACTCTCCCCGGTCTCTCGCTAGCCGCATCCACTCGTTCCCGACAGTACTTTTGATGTTTGTAGTCCATTTGAACTTAATAAACACGTACGCAGTTTTACTCGGTCCTGCAAAATCACAGTTTTCTTTAGATATCTATATTCTAATACCGAAAAATCGCTACAAAATATATGTCCCGTTTTAAGTAGTTTAGTTACCACAACAAACACGACCACCCGGCAGGACCTAAATGGAGAGAGGGGGCCTTTGCCTTGCAATGGGAAAAAAATTTAGGCCATTACTAATAATTAATAATAAGCCGTCGGTAAGTGGAGACACCGTGTACCCTGATTACATGGTGCTAAAATGAGACCCCGACCCCTGGTTTGCCTTAACCGGTCGTCTTGGGGTGGAAAACGCAAGAGCTAAGAACCTGTGCTCCAAGGTGGAAGTGTTAAAGGACATAAAACCGCGAGGAATGGTTTCGCAGCGGAGGTGTGCTACGGGCATAACTGTTCCAAGAACACGCAAAATTAATTATAAAAGAGAATGCCATTCCATCTCCTAAAAACAAAATTTGGAAATCATTTTCAGTCCACTGAGATTTCTCAAATATCCCGCAAAAAAGCTTTCAGATATTAATATCTCTTTAAATGGGTGAATGTCAGGATGGGCAAATCATTCCGCGACGAGACCTCGGAATGAGGGCGGGATTCGAAACATTTTAGGGACCTTTAAGTAATTGTTAGGGCGCGGGTGCGGTAATTGTACACCGAACGTTGTTGAGTTGGATTTACAACCGACTTCAAAAAAGAAGATTCTCAATTTGACCGTTATTTTTTGTTTACGTATTTTTATAATTAAATATATTTTTGTTTATGTTACGAGATATATTCGCCTAGTTTTTTTATATTGTTTTATTTATCTATTTATTTATTGATAAGGCTATATCTTGTGGGTGGTCCCATTTAAATTGAATGTTTCGGACACGGCAGTGTTTGAAACTTCAGGAATTAAAACATTATAAAATACACAATAAAATCCGAATGTATCCATAAATCACCTTTAAATGTGACCCTCCTATCTATATGTATATATTTGACAAAACTGCCCATAAAAACCAAAACTCTGATTTTACGACTTCACTCAGGAACCTATTGAAAGTTAAACTCTATGACTGATGCCCGTAAAAACTTGGAACTCGAAGATAACAAAATAGTTTATATATATTTTTATCCCGTTAAAAAAACTAGTCTTCACATTTACGGGTTCCACAATTGGTTTGCGTTGGAAAGCTGCTTCCAAAGATAGAGCATGATTGTTTATCAGAAACAGATAGATGGGTACTTTTTTATGCCATAGGTGGCAAACAAGCAATCGGGTTGCCTGACGGTAAGCAGTAACCGTCGCCTATGGATACCTGTGAAACCAGAGGCATCACAATTACGTCACTTTTTGTTTTTAATCTTACCTGACTCCGCAAGAATGAGCGTTATGGTTTTCGAGTGTATGTATGAGGTTTCTTTGGCACGCCCTACAGCCAAAACGGCTATGTGTGGTGTCATTTGAATAGTTTTAATAGTAAAAGTGATATAATGTACAATAATTCAAGATGAAGTCCGCGAAAAAAAAATATAAAATTGTAAGGCTAAATGAGTTTTGGCGCCAACGCGGAAAAAACATGTCGGCTCGTTGGATTATTTTCCTAAACTTGTGTATTTTCGAGTGTTAATGTGTACTAAATGGTGAATTATTATTCATTAAGTGCTCGTAAACGTGCTCGAGTGTGGGAAAGTGATATAACGAGGTGAAACGTGTCTTTTCGTGTTGTTTCCAAAACTCCATAGGAGCCTCTTGTAAAGTCTCCACCACTTTACAGGGGCATGAGTTCGACTTGACCGTGACTTACTTAGCTTGACTCTGACTGTGACTATGACTTGTTTGACGCTAATAAGACAAAATGAACTGTTTGATATTACGAGTAAAGGACATCGAATCCAGGCTCATGAAGATAATAACAAAAAAAAAAAAACGTAAGGCTAAATAGGTCAATATTAACATCATTATGTAGAGTCCACCAGATTTCAAAAATATAATACTACATACTATGAAATATTCTGTAGTTTACGATATAAAGCTTACTTACTTGTTTTCTCTAGGTATTGGAAATGCACTTACTTTACAGTAGCAGATTATTTTGCAGGATATACTAATTGAGCCCGCATCCCGCCACAGATATTTCGCTAGCACATTTTTCAGATAAAAAAATAACTAATCAGGAACATGAAAATGGTTTTAAACCATTTGCAAGGCTATTTCAAAGATAAAGCCCTTGAGCTGTAGGTATAATACTTTTTTTTATTTTTTTCGTATCTTAACGACAACGTCAAAATAGGCTAAAATTACGTATAGGCTATAAGAGGTTATAATACAAACATAAAAAAATACGTACATACATACGCCTGAAAAACACTACCCTCTTTCATGGGCACTCGGGTAATAAAAAGGCCGGTCCTTCGGTGGTGGCACTAACCGGATTCCACTGTTTAAGTTAGGTTCTAAATATTTGCCTACAAATGTAAACCATTTCCTAATAAATTTTGCCACACACGATGACAAGAGTAATTGGTACAATCGTAAGATAAGGAAGTATTTCACCCACGCAGTCGAAGCCGCAAGCGTAGGCTAGTTAATGAATAAGCACGCAATGACTCAGCTAATGAGTGTTAACATAGATGTATAAAACGATGGACATCGTCAGTGCTTAAAAATGTTCGAATTAAAAATAGATTAAAACCATAGTTTTTAGGGTTCCGTACCCAAAGGGTAAAAACGGGACCCTATTACTAACCCTTCGATGTCTCTCTGTCTGTCCTACCTATTAACGGTTATATCTTTTGAACCGTAATAGATAGCCAACTGAACATAATATGTATTGTTACGGCGGATTAACTAAGAAATAATAAAAAAGTCAAAAAGTTAAAACAAAAGGAGGGCCTCATACAACAAACGTAATTTTCTATGTATTTTTGTATTAGTTCTAATGTAAAAACGGTAATACGTACAAGATAAAATTTTATTATTTATTAAAATAATAAATAATGGCTGAGTGCGAGTCGGTGACAAGTTTCTGTTCATTACCAAGTTATAACTGGTAATTTCGTTATTGAATTTTGTGGTGGTACAGAATCCTCAGTGCGCGAGCCCGACTCGCACTAGGCCAGTTTATTTCGTGAATTGTTTTCTAAATCCACGTGTTTGTATATCAATGGTTGTTACACATAATTAATGTTAGAAGTATTATGGAGTAACCTACTCACTCTCACGGACGATATATCTTAATTGAGACACCAAAGTGATGTAACTCTGCATGCAATCTGTCAATGTATAGAGCAAGCAGATTGATACAGCATTATCGTTTGTTTTATTTATTTGTTTATCTAGCTGTTGATGTTATTGCAGCTGCCAGAGCAAATAAATGCTTTGAATGAGTTTAGTTTGATACGTAAGTCATCATCATCATTTCAGCCGTAGGATGTCCACTGCTGGACATAGGCCTTCCCTTTTGGAGATAAGGGTATCTCCAAAAGGGAAGCGGCCTGCATCCAGCGTTTCCGTGGGGTCTCTTTTAGGTCGTCTGTCCATCTTGTGGGACGTCCTACGCTGCGTTTACCGGCCCGTTCTCTTCATTCAAGAAGCTTTCGCCCCATCGGCCATATGTTCTGCGTGCTATGTGCCCTGCCCACTGCCAATTCAACTTGCTAATCCGGATACGTAAATGAAGCTATTAAAAAGCTTGTTAAAAATGAAGCTGTTATAGCATATAAATGCTTGGAAAAAGTTTAATTAGTTCAGGTGAAGCCTGTAAAAAATGGTAAATAATGGTTTCTATACGGTTACGGGTTAAGCCCAAGGGCGTCGTTAACAATAATTCTATTAAGTAACTAGCAAGCTAGCAAAAAACAAGCCGTGGTAGCCCATTTGGGAGACCCCTAGACTTCAAAGCGTGAGGTCGTGGGTTCAAACCCCGGGCCCGTACCAAAGAACTCTTTGGAGCTTATGTACGGATTTTCATACCACTGGCTTTTCGGTGAAGGAAAACATCGTGAGGAAACCTGCATACGTATGGAGAAGGAATTCAAAGGCGTATGTGAATCCACCAATTCGCACTGGGCCAGCGTGGTGGATATGGCCCAATCACCCTTTCGGGGGTAGGCTAAAAGTCCAGCAGTGGACTGATAAAAGGCTGACTATGATGATGATGAAGCTAGCAACAATAAATCTTCAAATGAACGCCACGGATATAACAGACAAGTGCAAGACAAGGCAGTCCCATTAGAGCCGCCAATCAATGTCACGAGCACCCGGGCTTCTACAAGCGAGTCCTGCTAATTACTGCTCACTGTTTTTACTGGGACAGTTTTTGGACAGTCTATTAAATGTCTAGCTGAAGCCTGAAAGACGAACTAAGCCATTGATTTCTGTATTACAAGCTTTTATTTGACTCGCCCTGTTAGTATGTATGTGTATTTAGGACAAATTATGTGTAATTAGGACAAATTATATGTAATTAGGACAAATTACAAATCTTAGGACAAATCTTGCAACTGAATTTTAGAACAGTTATCCCCAACCGATTGAGCTGAAATTTGACATAGTTAGGCTTATGTAAGTTTGGTGACAATGTAATGTTATTGTACCATTGAGCTGGTCTGATGATGGAGACAGGTGGCCATAGGAACTCCTAAACTAACAGAAACAGGAACTATTTATTTTATTGTGTTTAACTCGTAATGTCTTTGCATCTTTTGTTTCTGTCATGAATAAATATCAATTATTATTATAACACCGGCTTGCACTCACGATTATGTTTCTATCGTGAGTGCGAGCCGGTGTTATAATAATAATTGATAATGAATCCTCACGCGAGTTTTAATGAAATGAATAAATATATTTTTCTTTTTCTTTCTTTAAACGAAACGACGTAACCCCGTCGGGTTGGATTTGTTTTCTCAAGGACTTTAGCCATAGATGTTGAGGACGCCTAAAAGCTTGTTATTTTTTTATAATTTGTTATTTAACGTCTACTGTTTTGCAAAAAAAGTCTAGAAACAGTACTAACATTTTTACTAAATCTAAAAGCACAATTCAATAATATTTGGTAAATGGTATTTGAATTCTAAATCTATATATATAAAAGAAAGTCGTGTTAGTTACACTATTTATAACTCAAGAACGGCTGAACCGATTTGGCTGAAAATTGGTGGGGAGGTAGCTTAGAACCAGGAGACGGACATAGGCTACATTTTTTCATCAGCACCATCACTATTTTTCATTACTACGCGGGTGAAACCGCGGGGCGCAGCTAGTAATATATAAATACTCCATCGGATTAATTGAACCAACAACGCAGTCAAAAGAAGGGTTTTGTAGTTAGCGTGTATGTATTTAATATTATGTATTGCTAGTGTTTTCTCTACAGTCTAAACGCTTTAACCGATTTTGATAATTATAGAGTTGTCTGTAGATTTTATATGTAGCTACATGAATTGTCACTGGGTATGATCACAGGGAAGGTCACTGAGTATGATGGTAACTGGATCATAAATGCTCGGTGGCGGTATGTAAAGCCCGTCTTCGTGATGCACGCTATATCCTTGCGGGTTTTTTTGAAGATCAGTCAAGCCGATACGTCGGATTAAGTATTTTCGCATTATTAATAAAAATAAAGAGAATTTAACAATGATACACTTTAGTCTTTGCCGTTTAGTAGATATTTTTCGAATTGGATTGACTTCGTAAAAGTTTCGCACCGGAACCTAAAACTTGAGTTTCACATCATTTTGCACATTTTTTTTTTTTTTTTTTTTTTAACAGTTTAACGCACACTTAAGACGGCTGTTTTTTTTTCTCAACAAAATATGTAAATCAACATGAAAATTATTGCTTTAAAAAATATACTTTTATTGTTTTATTTTAACCAACTAGTGTCATATAAAGGAAATTATTCATCCACGCCATTAAATGGTTATGAATATAAAATTTGAAAAAAAAAAAAACATTCTTTTTATTTTTCAGTTGTAAAAAAAAAAAGTCAACGAAACTTCTCTCAATCTCTTCATCTCTCTTGCAACTCTAGTACAATTTTCTGTACCAAAAGTAAACAACAACAACGAGAGAAAGAGAGAGAGAGAGGGAGAGAGAGGGATAGAAAGAGAATTGGAGAGAGAAAGGGAAGACAGAGAGATAAACGGGGAGAGAGAGGGAAAGGGAGAGGACTGTAAAGGAGACAAGTGAAACGCTCGAATGCCAGATTGTAACTCGCTATATACTAGCAGCCTATTTATAACGTACTCGTAAATATAAGTATGTGTTTATCTCAAAGATCTTGTAAACCTAATTGGTTTATCTATAATACTACTACCTACATCTCAGAACGACACAGTCACTTATGGACTATGGACGGACTTGTTATGTGCCAGCCAACTAAAAGTATATCGTCTATGGCGGCCATAAGGGATACTTGTAGCCAGATGTATATCTATTGGTTGTGTAGACATAAATTTTAAGCCCGTCTAATGTAAACTGAATTTCAGTAAACATTCCACCTTCTAGTTTAATTTTAAAATAAACTGGGAATGGTGTTTTAAAGCATTAAGGTGCAAAATTCTTGTGAGTCATTCTATGGGCAAACTAGGTTTACTATCCATTATTAGCCATATGTTTTATATCAATAGGTAAAGCCCAACGCAGGCCCGAGAGTTAAGGTGAAATCGCGCGTCGAAAAATTTGAAGTGGAAAAGTAAATTCTTTTTTAATCAAGATTTTGGAGTCGCACGTCTTCTGCATTTGCCAGTGTCAAGTAGGTATTGACATATTTTCAAGATTTATTAGATTTCGTTAAACAAATCATAGTCACAAAAAAGAAAAAAAAAAGAAAAAAAAAAAAAAAAAAAAAACAGAAAATAAATGTGTGTGAGTAAATGTTTTTTCACGTTGGCGCCAAAATTCAAAGTCAACTCTTAATTTTCTTAAATTTTTAGGGTTCCTCAAAAGGAAAAAAAGGATCCCTTAGAGGATCACTTTGTTGTCCGTCTGTCTGTCTGTCTGTTTCTGCCTATTCTCAGAAAGTACTTCCCGTTTACCTAGAATTATGAAATTTGGAAAGAGGCAAGTTCTTACTCACAGCACACAGGAAAAAAAAATTAAAGTGGTTAATTTGAAGTTAAATCATATTTTTTTTTTAAGTTTTGTGATGACAAACTTACATTTTGTAGTTGGTATGTATGGAAGAACCTTGTTGTCCACTACAAAGTTAAGTTTGTGTTTCAATATTTCATTTTTTTTGTTGAATTTTTTGTACTACTCTTACTTGTCCGGCAATTTTTTTTTTCTTAATACTTCTGTAGTTTTGTATTTTGTTGTATACTATTTGTGATCATTAAAAAGAAAAAAAAATCGGTTATAGATCAAAATTGATTTACAAAAAAAGTGTGAAAGTAATTTTAAAATATATTTTAATTATACTCCTTAATTATCTTGGGTAGCCGTATAAAAACATCACCATTTACCTACCTTCAGAAATTAATTACACACAAAATTAAAATAAATACCCAAATAAATTATTATGCATGCCCTTTTAAGCACGTACAAGTAGGACATAACCTTTCGCAAATTAATTGAGTACAAAATTAATAAATATGAATTCATATCTTAAAGCATCAGACAGAACGTATCGTAAATTAGCAACATAAAGCACGCCCATAAAATAAATCACCAAAACAGCGTCTCGTGATGCTCACGCACAACTTTATTAAACACAAATATACTTCCATTATACAACCTGAGAGGATTGTATTTATCGCGCGCCAAAAAGGTCCACTTTTTACACTAAAATGTCGTAACAAGGCATTCTGCAATTCGACGCAATATGTGATATTTTATCTTTCAACTGCCTACTAAAAAAACACATAAAAGTTTATGCTACAATACCTGCTACAATTTTTTTATGCCATAGGTGGCAAACAAGCAGACGTGCAGCCTGATTGTAAGCAGTCATCGTCGCCTATGGATACTTGTAACATCAGAGGCGTTACAAATACGTTGCCGACCCTTTAGGACTCGATTAACTCGCTTTTTGAAGAACCCCATGTTGTAGCCTCTCGGAAACCCCGTGGAAGGTAGTTCGATCCACATTTTGCAGGTATGAGGCAAGAAGGATCGTGTGAATCGCACAGTGTGCGATTTCCACTGATCTATGATTTGTGTGGATGAGCCTTCAGGCGGTGGCGGCTAGTGCGATGGTAAAACCGTGACGCCGGCATCAGATCACACACTTCTTCAGAACCTTCCCCGTTGTAATTAAACTGATAAATAACATTTCGGATACATTTCGGGAAGTGGTGCATCGGATCTGCATGACCTCATTCCTTCCTTCCCATTTTTTTATCGGTCAGCCAGGGTGGGCACAAAAAGCGACACAGTTTCATGGTTGATATTCCGAAAACCCGCACAAAGCGCTTTGATTCTATTTTTAATGTGCGAAGTGCTAGTTTGCGTAATGAGCCGTTTACATTGGTGTTCCCCGATGGTTACAATCTGGATGTCTTTAAACCGAGAGTGAATTGGTTTTTTCTAGAAAACCGTACTCCATCGTAGACTGCATCATCGCTTAACACCAGGTCAGATGGCGGTCATGTGCAAGCCTATTTTAAATCTGTATTTTTTATTAATGAACCTAAAAAAACCTTTAAAATATTAGGAACCCGAGAATTATATTTTTGTGAGCGAAAACTTACCCAAAAGACAAAGCAGGAAGCTTTATCTACTTAGCTTTGCTCACGCACACTGTTTTTTTGACTACGGTAAAAAGAGGGTTTTGATTTTGACAGTCTATGTTTGTATGTATGTTGAAGTGTTTTCTCTAATCTGAACTACTGGAAACCTGAAAATCGGATACACAATGAGTTAATTATTATAATTCAGTAGCTGCGCCCTTTTAGTGCGCATTAAATATTTCAGATGTGCAATGAATTATTTCCTAACCTGAAAGTGCTTGCCTCATCTAAAGACCCTCGATAAATAAGAGTTATGTGATATTTCGGTGTTGTACCTTGGCAGTAACTTTGTTTTACAGGCGGTATAATATACAGTAGGTACCTTAGTATCTTAGGTATTTTAGTAGTAGTAAGTTGGTATAAATTGCCTTTAATGAGGGTAGGTGAAGATACCTGAATAAGCTTGTACATACCTTTTTTGGGGTTCCTTAGCATGGCTGTACCAAGAAATTCATTTCGTCGTTTGAGCTCGAAGTAAGTTGGTATCTACGTATAAAATGGGGGTTGAACACCCAACCAGGAGGGGCCTACAGCCTTATTCCGTAGTACTACAAGGAACCCTTCTAAGTTCGTTCTGTCCGCCCGCCTGTCAGTCTGTCTGTAGTAATTTGCAGAAGGTTCTGCAAGCAATAATTTGCAGAATTTTCTTAAGAATTAGGACGGATGGACGGACAGACCGACAGACAAAACGAACTTATAAAGGTTCACTATAGTACTACGGAACCCTAAAGAGGTACATTACTACTTAGAATGAACTAAAATGTAGGAAGATTGCCTGAAAAGAAGCGACCCCTTTACTGTACTAAGAAAAAACAAACTCAAGAAATATGACGAAACAACTGACGAAAAGTTTTATACAGGGAGGAAGTCAGGAATTTCCCATATCACAGCATGGGACAGCCAATTATACATCATTAGATATTATATTAGTTATAGGATAATAATGTAATTTTTGTGGTGTCAATAAAGAGTTATATAGAAATAAATAATACATTTTTACAACAACAACAATAAAACGACTTTACAGGAACTTCAACGGTGCAAAAAAACACATGAAAGGGTATTAATTTTATATCCACTTTCCTCAAAATTAGACCAAGTTTGAGCCTATAATAATATATTTAAAAAAACATTAAAATGGGTTCACAAACGGTGAAAATATCGTGTAATTATTTACCGTAGTCGAGTTGAGAACCTCTAATTTTGAAGTCGGCTGAAAAATAAAGGTTTATTGCTGGTCCTCCGATCGGCACTCCAAATGGTAGTAGGGACGGGATTTTTTTTCCCAAGCCTCCGTCCGATAGAGCATAATAGGCGTACAGTATAAGTACAGCGTAAGTACGGTTTAGTTTAGTTAAATGAGCGATGGTGGTCGAGCCGTAGCACGTGCGCTTAACTATCTGACGGCACCCGGTTCGATCCTCGGTTCTGCCCCAATGAATTTTTATTTTTATAAAAAAATACGCGCAGTTTCGATGCTATCGTTCAAAAACGGCGAAGGAAAACATCGGGAGAAAACCGGATGTGTCCAATAACCTCAAAAGTTCTAAGACAATTATGACATTCATCAATACGCATTGGGCCAGAAGTGTGGCTTAGGGCTCATCCTTTTCTCTAAAAGAATACCTGAGTTCCAGCAGTGGGGACACCAAGGGCTAAAAATTATGAAGCCAAATTAAAAATAGCCCCGCTCCGGCACTGTCTCTTTCGTGACACGAGACTTCACGAGAGGCTTGGATGAATGAAATGAAAATGAATGAAACCCATTCATATCTCAAGTGAAAACGTAGGATGCTCGCTAAGGCAGCCAGCTTGCATCAACTACCGCTATTCTGTACATGAATTACTTAAGAGCCATCTCATATTTTCGACTAAAAAAGCAAATAAATATTAGATTTTTGGCACGTATAGTTTGGCAAAACGTATAGCAAATTCAATTTCTGTGATAATTATCTATATTGTTTATTGAAAATAACGGCTTAAAATTTTGGAAAAACTAAAATATCTACTTATTACCTCCAATATCTATACTTATTTTATTGTTCCATGTAATTTTATGCTGGAATATTGTAATAAGACTTGCCTAATGTGACAATTTAGTTATAAGGCCAATAAATAATTCTATTCTATTCTATTCAAAAAGTAGTTTTTTAAAACTCTCGGAGGTAGAGCTTGGGAGTGAATTTCGTTAAATAACTGTCATATAAACAATTTTAATGGTATGTCTTACTTGTTTTATATTCAATTTGACAATTACTGGCAATTCGGAATTTTGGCTTTATGTTTTCGTTTTATGCCCAAACATCCAGATACCTACCTAAAATTAAAAGATTGCATATTTTTGTAGTACACCTCAAAGTTTTAAAAGAATTTTTTTTACGACTAATGAAATAATCTGCAAACGAAGGAATAAAAGAAACGATCATCATCATCAGCCAGAAGACGTCCACTACTGAACATAGGCTTCCCCCTTTAACTTCCACACTGAACGACAGCCTGCCTTTTGCATCCACGGGATGCCCGCGACTCTCACAATGTCGTCGGTCCATCCAGTGGGAGGTCTACCTACGCTACGCTGCGTCTTCCGGTTCGGAAAGAAACGATATCACGAACAAATACAAGTTTATGATGTGCTTATTTTTCTACGATTAAAAGAACTTTTAAACGCGAACAATAATTGTACTAAGGCATTTCCTTTATTGTCCTTAACTGTTGGCTTTTTGGAAACATTCACAGTCACTCACAGCGGGCAATGAAGAGAGTTCTGCGCAAAGCGCATAATATAGAGCTTTGCACATAGCGCAAATAAACTCCGAGCATGCTCGGTATAGAATCCGGAATGTGGATATTCGCCAAAGAACCGGAATCACGGACATATCTATTAAAATTTGCAAGTTGAAGTGCAATGGGCAGGCAACGCTTGAAGAACCGATTACCGGTGAGGAAGAAAGATTTTTGAGTGGACAAACCCGTAGACGCAGCGTAGGTAGGCCTCCCGCTAGATGGACAGACGACATCGTGAGAGAAGCGAGCATTCACTGGCAGCAGGTGGCAAGCTGTCGTTCAGTGTGGAGGTCAAAGGGAGAGGCCTATTCTCAGCAGTGGCCGTCTTCTGGCTGATGATGATTGATTGTCCCTTGTTTGTGTGATCTGAGGACATCAAGGGCTCTGAGGACTCTCACGTACTTTCGTGTACTACACACACACTTTACTCTGAAATCTTCATGAAACCCTAATGGGTTTCAAAAGATCCAACACCAACAAACTGTCGGCATGTCTCAAACAAGTTTGTGGCAAATTATCGTGACTCTAGCTTAGAAGAAGGTCAAACGGCGTAAGTTTGCTTTCTGCCGAAACCTTCACTGAAACTTTCCCACTGTGATTCCTGATAAAGTATTTACTTTCGTGACTTGTAAACAAACATGTCCAGGTAAATTATTATCTTTAGTTCGAAGGGCGAGATGCGAGTGGAAAAGGTGGTATTTTGAAGCGATAATAGCTCAGTTCAAGGGAGATGTATATCATCAGGGAGATGTATATCACATCATCAGCTAGTAAACGTCCACTGCTAAACAAAGGCCTCCCTCTTACACGGAAAAAAAATATGTTTGCTACCATCATAATTTTATTACTTTTCACCAAGCAACATTATGAAATACGGGAACATAAAGCTGCTTGTTGGCTAGCCATAAAGCCATCTTGATTACCTAGTTAAACAATCATCTTAGTAAAAAACCGGACAAGTACGAGTAGGACTCGTGCTCTGAGGGTTCCGTTAGACGGAACCCTCAGAGCGCGAGACCAAAAAAAAACTAACTGAAGTTAAAATATTGAAAGACAAACTTAAGTTTGTAGTTTTTTTTTACTGGGCAAGTGACTTTAATAACTAAACAAAATACAAGATAAAACTAACACTACAAATACAGTTAGACTGCCCATAGACCGTTGAAGGTCTAAAGACATTCCAAATGCTCAAGCCCACTACCAGTTGGCAGCGTACCCAACATGCTGGCGGCATTACCACGTTGAATGGCAATGCTAATGCGTTGAGCCAGAAACACGCCAGCATTTTGGTCACGCGTCGCATTAACCAGGCGCTCTGAAAGATTTTTGAAAATGAGGTGAGCTCCCGGTCCCCAAGGGCCCAATGTCTCGACCCCAAACGCCTCAAATATGTAACCACTGCCGAGGTTAGCATATTTGCGACGCTTGTGCTGCTCTGCCGAATTAGCAGCCGCGCCAGCCTTACCCTGTGTCTCAGGAAGATGTGACGGCGCCAAAGTATCGACACAAGTTGCGTCCCATACAAGGGGCCGCCCCAACCTCCAGGGCACAAGTGTCATACCGTCAGGCCTCTTTCCATCGTCACGCGCAAGACCACTTGGTTTGAGCACAGCTGCGACATTGGCGGTGGAAAGTGCCCTGCGTATGATGTCGTTCAGGCTAGCGTGTCGGCCAATACGACCATGCAGCGCTTCTCGAGCAAGAGAGACCATGGTGACCGAGCTGGTCAACAGCAGTACCACACTGACAGCGATGGGCCTCACAGCACCTTGCACCCAAGCGTAAGCTGACAGCTAGACGAAATGCGGTTGGATCTCAAAGGCTACCTGTATTAAAAGAGGGCATGGCTTGCAACCAAAGTCCCGATTCCCAAACAGAGACAGCAAGAATACGAGCGCGATCTGCAATAGGTACTAGGACACGTATCTAGTAGCGATTTCCATGCTAGTTCGCAGATCGGCCGATCCCACAGTCTCTGGGAAGACAACTTTGAAGTTTGTAGTTGACAATAAGGTTCTTCCATACATCCCAACTACAAAATGTAAGTTTGTAATAGCAAAATAATTAGTTTTAAATACTTTCAAATTTATAACTTTCGGATTTATTCCTATATATGTACTATGAGACCTTGCCTCTTGCCAAATTTCATGATTCTAGGTCAACGGGAAGTACCCTATAGGTTTTGATACCCCTGTGAAATCGCAAAATATACGACATAAAGGAACCCTAAGAGCGCGAGACCAAAAAAAAAACTAACTGAAGTTAAAATATTGAAAGACAAACTTAAGTTTGTAGTTGACAATAAGGTTCTTCCATACATTCCAACTACAAAATGTAAGTTTGTAATAGCAAAATAATCATTTTTAAATGATATACCTTCATATTTATAACTTTCAGATTTATTCCTATATATGTGCTATGAGACCTTGCTTTTTGCCAAATTTCATGATTCTAGGTCAACGGGAAATACCCTATAGGTTTTGGTTCCCCTGTGAAATCGCAAAATATGCGACATAAACGTTCATATCTTTTGATTGCGTTGACTTACAACTTTTATTTTTTTACAGCCGAAAGAAACCGTAGACCCAAGTATTTAGTATAAATTTCAACTTGCTACCTTTACGCGTTCTTGAGAAAAAGGGTCTTGACAGACGGACAGACAGACAGACAGACAGACGGACAACGAAGTGATCCTATAAGGGTTCCGTTTTTTCCTTTTGAGGTACGGAACCCTAAAAAGACTAATCAGTTGTCCAAGTTGAACAGCGTAATTACTCAATCCTATCAATAACTTTTTCTAAGATTTTTTCTAAGATCTCCACGCTTGGCAGGCGGTTTGGGGATCACATCGCAGTACGTTCACCGTGTACTAATAGGACGCTGCTGCCCATACTCCAGTGGTTTCAATCGAAGTTTTACTTTGTTTGTGAATATTATTATGTAGATAAAAGCTATAGTGATATCTAACTTGATAGCGATTAAAAACAGAATTCTTTTCATGCAAATGGAAGGAATGTTCACGAAAATGTCTCAAGGTCTTAAACTTTCCCCATTGCTTCCTTCCTGCTACCAAAGGAAACTATCCAATTACAGGTTGAAATTTTTACTCACAAACTTTTTAATTAAGAGTTGACAGTCATCGTATTGTAGAATGCTTGGAAATGCGACGCTCGCGGATGGTTCCTACCAAAGCGAAGCCAAGTGTATTACATTTTTAACTCTTTTACTTTGTATTTGGCGATTCTTTTAATTTTTCTTGCTTTTTTTCGCTTAGACTGCAAAAGACAGTTCATTTTATAAGTCCGTGTTCAGTAATTCAGTAAAAATGCGCTATTGTATAGTGCACTTCGTTGTGATGAAAGCTTTCTTTTCTTTCGTATTGAAGATATCGCATTTACAAGGAAAAATGTTATTAAAAGCAATTTTTATTTTCTAAGTGTCGTTCCACACTAGGATTTGTAATTTAAATAGTAATTAACATATAACTACACCGATGGAACATATTGGGACCTATAATGGGAATTGTTCCGAAAATGCTGGCCTCAGTGTGGTTTTATTTTAATTACCTCAATAAATCATACTAATATTATAAATGCGAAAGTGTGTTTGTTTGTTGGTTTGTTTGTTCCTCTTTCACGCTGCAATGGAACAACGGATCGACCTGATTTTAGCATGGGTATAGTTCAAGAGCCAGAGAGTGATATAGGCTACTTTTCATCATCATCACCATCACCATTTTTCATCACTACGCGGGTGAAACCGCGGGGCGCAGCTAGTTCTAAATAAAACTAAACTAATCCGGTACCCATGGTAGCGGTTTAATAGATTTAGGCCAGTAGTAATTTTTAAACTTCCGCGATTTTTAAGTCAATAGTTAGTTAGTTTTTTTTAAATTATGTCTTCATACATTTTATCTTTCAGGTGCCTATGCTAGGTTAAAAACCTGTGATATAAACATCTGCGCTTTCATATGACCTGTATTAAGTTTGTACCAGCTAAAACAGTCAAAAATATTATTATACGTAATAAGGAAATATTTGATTGTTTGTTTGTTTGCATTGAATAGGCTCCGAAACGACTGAACTGATTTGAAAAATTCTTTCACTGTTGGGAAGCTACACTATCCCCGGGTGACATAGGCTATAATCTATACCAGTGCGAAGCTGGGGCGGACCACTAGTACGTAATATAGAAACCGCACAGAATGAAAATGATTTGATTATTGACTACTTACTAAGTTTGATGAAAAAAATATGCAAATAGTATTAATTTACCAGTAAATTTAAATTGCGAAATTCATTAGTAAATGCAAATTGTGCATTTACGTAAGAGTTTAATAAATTGGATTTGCTATATGATAATCATTAGTATGTATAAATATGTTCATATTGTTCATGATTTAAGTTATGCTATATTTTGTGGCTTGATCTTTGATTAATATATAAAATGAGTAGATGAATTTCGCTTTTATATATGTATATAGATTCAATAGGCTTGATGTACAGGGAAAGGCAATGGAATTTTAATTTGTTCTTATTTTTTCTGTTCATTATGTTCATAAATAAGACTGATACTATCAAAATCGGTTCAGCCGTTTCGGAGTCCATAGACAATATACATATATACAAACATATACACACATCGCCATGTTTATTATATAGATAGATGTCGGGGTTGATACAATACATCTCTGAAATTTGGCATGTCCATATATGCTTTAAATGTTTATCGGGACTTATCACGTATTATTTAATTTAGGTAAAAATATGTACCTTTCGCTCGACGTTTCGACCATGTTACAATGGCCGTGGTCACGAGCTGACTGAAAACTGCAGTTGTGTTCAAATCGCGAAAGTTTAAAAATTACTATGTCCATATAGCATCGGTCGTTAGATTTTTTCTATAACCACCAATTTCTGAACTATTATTACAATGATATGGCTTTGGTTGCGGAACCCTATCATATGCGTGTCTCGACACGCTTTTGGCCGGTTATTAGAAACCTTATACTGTTCACTAGATCACACAATATTTGTACAGAACTTTTGGCAAGTTTTGTATAATCATGAAACTGTTAATGGTTAATTGAAATCCTAATCAAATACTAAAAACAAACGGCCATTGTAAACGCGTTCGGAAACTGGCTCCAGACAAGCGTATCAATTTTCACCAAACTTCGTCTTTTGAACGGTAATGCTTATTTTACGATTGATAATGTAAAACGATGCCGTTTATTTTGGGTATTTGATCTGTTTAGGCTCGTTTGGGAAAGTTTTGATTTGACTTTTCAAGGCTTGGTAAAAGTTTGAGTATCGCAGTGTCCTAATCTTTTACGCTAACTTATCTATCGGATTTCAACATTTCTGTTTTATTTACCACTGTGATTCTGTGATTCTATCCAATCTATCAAGTTTTTATTTGCTCTGAGATCCACTCGTGCAAGAAGCACAGTGTCGCGAGAAAACTGCGCGCGCGGCAAAAGTTTAATTAATCTGTTTAATTATTTGACACAACAGGGACTATAGTTTCCTATTAGAACGATTAACAAAAAATTCCGAGACGTGTCTTTCTATATATTTTTTACAAGATTTTATGCCAAGTTATATGAATGTGTGGGATAAATCTAGCAACTGAATTTTAGATCAGCCTTACGGCCAACGGTTAACTCGGTATCAAATTAACGTTAAATATGCTCAGTTTAAAAATCACGCGAACGTGAACCTTTACGCGCCCATATACGGTTTGCGGTAGCGTGGTTTTCCAACTGAGCGGATTTAACGTTAGTTTGATACCGAGTTAGCCGTTGGCCGTAAGGCCTCAGGTATCCTCAACCGATTGAGCTCTAATTTTGCATACACGTTTAGTTTGGATGACAATGCAGGTTCAATCAGGTTACGAGTAGATAAATGACGTCATTCTAAGTCCAATATGGTGGACTCCCAATGATGGCGGACCAGTTATTTATTATACACCCCCATGATATGGGTATCAAATGAAAGGGAGTGCTGATAAGAAAACGAAAAGCTTGTTTAAAAAAATATTAATAATTTTATTATGATTAAATACACAAACCAAATTTCATGGAATAGAGAATTTATTTGAAATTTTCATACAATCTTAAGGTACATGTACATGTACCCTATGAGGAGTAAAGAGGTAAAATTTAACAAAATCCGTTCATAGTGTTCACATATACTATTAAATATTTTGCAGGGTTACGCGGAAAAGGTATACTAAGCTGAAAGGGAACCATAGTACCCATCATCATGAACAACTTTTACTATGGGACCAACACTGAAATCGTGAAAAAAAAAACAGCTGTTCCAGTTTTGTCGAGTGTTCATCAGATCCGGATTCATTTATTTGATATATTTATCGATATCTATATTGTTTGAAAGGAACGATTAATATTATTTTGCCTTGCCGACGGAAAGGGGTTCGCTATACTCATGGAATCGCGAAAAATAATCAGCTGTTCCATATTACATTTTGTCGAGTGTAAATAATTTTCTATGGAAAAGTTGATGTTTTTTCACGATTCCAGTATTGGTCCCATAGTAAAAGTTGTTCATATTGATGGGTCTATGGACCCCTTTCGGCTTAGTAGGTATACTCTTTTCGCGTAACCCAGTACACAGTTTGTTTTAGCATTTATTTTTTAATATGGCGTCCAGCCAACGCTGCGGTGATTATCTGTCGGGTCGGCTGTCAGGAAGAGAGTTTTTCGTATTGTGGTTTAAAAATAAATGTCCCTTGAATAAGTTGCCTTAACATTTGAACTGTTTGTTAGTGACGTGAAAATTGGGAATTTTGTACGTTGTTTTATGCCGTGACTTTGTCTGTTCAAAATGGAATTTTTTCGACTGACACTAAACTCGGTCCAATATTTTATTTGCTCTGACAGCTGCAATAACATTGTAAAAAGCTGAATCGAAAATTGCAGCTGATAGAGCAAATAAATGCTTGGACCGAGAATAACTCCATCAGGCTGAAAAGACTGTACTATGTCAAAGACACTGTTGCATGGTCGTAGTATTTTCTAGTACTACCACGAGTGAAAATTCTTCAAGCAGCCATAACATTACAATGCGAATGTTTGCCTCCATTTGAAAGCCAGCTTTTAGTTCCAAGCCAACTGCGGAGAGTCGAAGGGTCAAGTCGCAACGTGCTAGAGCTAGGGCCCAAATATCAAACGCTTTTTGTTTATGCTACGTTCAAAACTTACTTCATATCGCAATCATATCGTAACTTTATTTAGTTCTAATTTCGAACACTACAATAATTACAAAGCTTGTAAAAATTTTGAGCAAATAAACGTTATTTTATTTATTTATTTATTATTACAATGACAAGGTTCCACCCAATATTTCAGCGCAGGTTATACAGGGTTCTGCAGAAAGGGTGTACTAAGGCCAAAGAAGTCCATATACATTATGAACAACTTTTACAAAGCGACCAATCCTGAAATCGTGGAAAAATATCAACTTTTCAATAGAAAATTATTTACACTCGACAAAATGTATGGAACAGCTGATTTTTTGAGTAAAACGAACCCCTTTTGAAATAATATTAAACGTTCCTTTTAAACAAAATAAACTAATCCGGATGTTTGCTGTGACTTTGTTACATCATTAAGGATTTAATTGAGGCGTAAAAGTAAGGTACGGAACATTAAATTTATAAAGAAGTTGCTTCTTCACGTCGTTGTAGCAAGTAAATATAGTTTTAATTTGTTTAGTCAGATGTTACGTTATAACTATTTTTAACCGATGAAAAATAATCGACATAGGTTTTAAACTTGACGCGCATATCGTATTTATCTCGAGTACCTATGGGCGAGCGAGTTTGACTCGGTATTTAAATCTCTGAGTTTGACTCGGTATTTAAATCTCTATCTAAATACAAAATTTCATCCAAATCGTGTGAGCCGTTTCCGAGATACGCGAAATAAATGTATATACACCTACAAGAATATTACTCGTTACAATATAATAGATAGATTTAAAAAAAAAAGGTTTTCTTTAACAAAAATTTTATTCGACAACGGTATCTTTTACTGTTCATAATTCACTAACGGTACACCTAAACATAAATTAATGTCCTTAACCCATCAAGATACAATTCCTATAGAGTCACAATTAATGTTAAGTCACAAGAAAGGGTTGCAATAAATTTTTTCACCTCTATTCTACATGTAAAGGAAGAAAATATATAATTTGTGCATAAAATACTACAATATTAACGTCACAAAACACAGAAATATGCAACGAAAGAAAGAATAGATAATACATCTAATTTTAATTTAATATATCTTAAAAAAAGCTGATCATAAATAGAGCCTATCAACGAAAACAAAATTAAAATTTGTTCAAAAATAAATAAGTTATAAGTATGTATTTTAATTTAATATCTAGTCTACCTATGACCACGGACACTGCAAAATGCACGTCAGAAATTAAAATAATGTAAAATACACGCGATAAAAAAAAAAAGTTTAATTTCAACGTTGTCCCGTATTTTCAAACATTTGTTTTCACGACACCTTGTGAGTAGTTTTACAAACCATGTCAAGAACTAAAAACATGCAAGTACTTTACATCTTGAACCCAGTTCGAGTGTAGAGTCAAGGCAGGTAACCTGAGCTATCGTTGTGCTCTATTAAAATGCTCTCAGGGCCGCTCTACCGGTCTGAAATGCGCGGGTTGTATGCTCTACCGCTCACGGGTTATATGGAATATACTTGACTTCAGGCAACTGAATGACTGTGCATTATGTTGATAGAATAAACTACCCACACAAATAAACCCGTATTTGTGTGGGTGCTTCAGAGCTTTCAGTGTAAAATAGTTAAATTAATTGAAAAATATTAGTTAAATTAATTGAAAATATAGGGCGTAGTATATTATACATCGCTATTTATAGTGCGTTTGCGCAAGTGTTGATATGATTTGCAAATAAGCATTTTTGTTGCTAATAAATAATTTCACTGTACGTAAAACTGTTTTTTTTAACAAGTTTTTTTTTTACATTCATATAATATTTTTTTGGCGTTTCGGTTTAGGAGCGATCGTGTCCAAGCGGTAGCATGTGCGCTTTACAATCTGACGGCACTTGGTTCATTCCTCGGCCCTGCACCAACAACTTATTTAGTATCTACATAAATTATGTGCAGTTGTACCGTATTACAATTCCCTTAGCTTCTAACTTACCTAATATGGTATTAAGAAAATGAAAACTAAGGTAATAGGTATTTTATAAGAAAGATGTAATAAAAAGTTAAATTATAAACAGTGGAAGGAAGATTAAATTTAGACTAAAGAATTGACCGTAAATAGCTCAGAAGGAGGCACATGAAATTTATAGGGTCGTGGTTGATCGACCTGAAGATCCGTCTGTTTCTACTTCCGCAGCGCAGTACTACCCTATATTGTGCGTTGGCCGACGATGGTAAGTGGCCTCAGGGTCAGCACGGGAAGTGGCCTCGGCACTAGAACGCGCAGCGAGGTTGAACCAGCCGAAGATGTTGATGGTGACAGGTGGTGGTGTAAACCGGCCGCACTCGGGTCGGACCGGTAGCAGTCCCAAGGTGTACTCCAAATGGGACTACGGTATGTCGGATGGTAATCCGGGGATGGTTCCTGGAATCGACAAACCAAATAATTAGATTTGGCTCATCTAACTTCCGTTCTGAGGACCCACCACGGCATCACAAATAATGTGGGTAGTTACCTGCATAGTTGCTTTGTCGTGGTGGTAACTACTATCAGAACGGAGTTGCATTTCAGTATATAAAGAAGCTGAAGGCTAAGTGATGAATAAAATAAACAATGTGATTTGATTGGAAATGTAAAAGCTTTCTAAATGCGTACATTTAGTAAAATTAATAAAAAAACAAGGTAGTTATAAAAAAAGAAGTGAAGTGATTTTAACGGAATTTCCAATAGATAAGCAAGCTAGACTCGTGCAAATAGGTACAGTGCAGAGAAAAACTGAAATGAATGATTAAACACAATTTGTAAAATTATACACAGTATGAATAAAAGCAAGACATGATTTGTTTTATGTGCCATTCAAAACTCACCCTATAACGGGAAATCACTTTCACGGAGACGGCACAGAAGTTACGGAATAAATATCCACTAGCTAGAACGCTGGTCGGTAATTATGGCGAACTCAAAAAACACTTGTCCGCTAGAACGCTAGACAAGTGTCGACCGTCTCAAAATCAAAGTTGCCTCGAATGGCCGCTAGGCGCGCACTCAACTGGCTTGCTCCCCTTGTACCTCAAGTCATGCCCCGCCGGCCGTTGAGTAATGCAAATCTATGTGTCATGCCAATCGCATACCCACGTTCGGATTTGCAAGAAATTAAACAACGTAGGTAGGTAGATTATAAATATAAAGAAATTATTTTATTTGTTCTGTAAGTATTGTAATAAATAATGTCATTTGTAATTAATTGTTTGTTTGTAATTATGTATTCTAATAATTTAAATGAATTTATAATTATATAAATTATGTAACGTTTTTGTTTCGTTACATTACCCGCTGGTCCCTCATAAGGATTTTAATTTAAAATTAAAATCCGCAATTTTTAAATTAATTATCAATTTCTTACAATTACCTTTCATACATTCTTACGTACCTTTCATACTTCTCATTCATACTTCTTCTATATTCAACCAAACTTAAGTCGAATAATATAATAATTATAAGACTCCTCCTCACATAATGGAAGTCATACGCCATAAGTATCGACTTACGACTTCTTGTAAGAAATGTCAAATAAAATAAAATGGGCACGGGCAACATAACAACGTAAATAAACTATTAGGACTTTTTACCTAATGTTTCCAAGTCTTTAATATACCAAGTGTATAAGCAAGGTTTGTTGTGAATGGCACACAAAACTGGTTAATTTGATCAATGGTGTAAGTACTCCGTTCTGTTACATTCAAATCTAACAGAACGCTCCGGTTTGATGAAAATTGAAGACTAAAGAAAGACTAAAGATCATTGGATCAAAAAAAATAAAAACCAAAACAAAAGATGTTAAAATAATGCAACTGGTGTGAAAGCAGCTTTACAATACTCAATTGTAAGCAAAACAATCAAAACAATCGCGTGTTTTAATATAATATAAATAAATAAAAATATTAAATTAAATTTTTCGTTAACACTTTTTTTATCGATTGTACATTTAGCAAAAAAAAAATTTTTTTTTTTTTTAATTCCGTCTATAATACAATATGACGTAGGATACTAAATACAAACGGAAAAAAACTACTTTCACCTCAGTTACTGCAAACCAAAAATAAAAAGCGTTTAACAACTAAACCACACACCATACAAAAACTAACTACTTACTACTAGAAGCAGAAACAGAATCAACCACGTAAGGGGGCGCCAATGTACCGTATTACAATTCCCTTAGCTTCTAACTTACCTAATATGGTATTAAGAAAATGAAAACTAAGGTAATAGGTATTTTATAAGAAAGATGTAATAAAAAGTTAAATTATAAACAGTGGAAGGAAGATTAAATTTAGACTAAAGAATTGACCGTAAATAGCTCAGAAGGAGGCACATGAAATTTATAGGGTCGTGGTTGATCGACCTGAAGATCCGTCTGTTTCTACTTCCGCAGCGCAGTACTACCCTATATTGTGCGTTGGCCGACGATGGTAAGTGGCCTCAGGGTCAGCACGGGAAGTGGCCTCGGCACTAGAACGCGCAGCGAGGTTGAACCAGCCGAAGATGTTGATGGTGACAGGTGGTGGTGTAAACCGGCCGCACTCGGGTCGGACCGGTAGCAGTCCCAAGGTGTACTCCAAATGGGACTACGGTATGTCGGATGGTAATCCGGGGATGGTTCCTGGAATCGACAAACCAAATAATTAGATTTGGCTCATCTAACTTCCGTTCTGAGGACCCACCACGGCATCACAAATAATGTGGGTAGTTACCTGCATAGTTGCTTTGTCGTGGTGGTAACTACTATCAGAACGGAGTTGCATTTCAGTATATAAAGAAGCTGAAGGCTAAGTGATGAATAAAATAAACAATGTGATTTGATTGGAAATGTAAAAGCTTTCTAAATGCGTACATTTAGTAAAATTAATAAAAAAACAAGGTAGTTATAAAAAAAGAAGTGAAGTGATTTTAACGGAATTTCCAATAGATAAGCAAGCTAGACTCGTGCAAATAGGTACAGTGCAGAGAAAAACTGAAATGAATGATTAAACACAATTTGTAAAATTATACACAGTATGAATAAAAGCAAGACATGATTTGTTTTATGTGCCATTCAAAACTCACCCTATAACGGGAAATCACTTTCACGGAGACGGCACAGAAGTTACGGAATAAATATCCACTAGCTAGAACGCTGGTCGGTAATTATGGCGAACTCAAAAAACACTTGTCCGCTAGAACGCTAGACAAGTGTCGACCGTCTCAAAATCAAAGTTGCCTCGAATGGCCGCTAGGCGCGCACTCAACTGGCTTGCTCCCCTTGTACCTCAAGTCATGCCCCGCCGGCCGTTGAGTAATGCAAATCTATGTGTCATGCCAATCGCATACCCACGTTCGGATTTGCAAGAAATTAAACAACGTAGGTAGGTAGATTATAAATATAAAGAAATTATTTTATTTGTTCTGTAAGTATTGTAATAAATAATGTCATTTGTAATTAATTGTTTGTTTGTAATTATGTATTCTAATAATTTAAATGAATTTATAATTATATAAATTATGTAACGTTTTTGTTTCGTTACACAGTTTCGATACCATCGTTCAAAAACCGCGAAGGAAAACACCGTGAAGAAACTGGTAGGTATGTCCAAGAACCTCAAAATTTCAAAGATATAATACTCACCAATATGCACTGGGCTAGCATAGTGGATTAGGGTCCTTTCTCTCTCTCTCTCGCTCTCTTTATATCTGAGAGAAGACTCGTGTCCCAGCAGTGGGAACATGAAAGGCTGATAATTATGATGATGATTGTTTAGGCGTTTGACGCGAGTGATTCGTAATTAAGTTGCATAAAAAAACTTTCCGCTCAAGAAGAGAAACGAACAAACGCTATTTTTATTACAGCTCACAGATATGACGTCATTGTCAGTGCTCTAAATGGATCGGAACGCACCGGAACGCCGGTTCCGGTTCGTGAAATTACCGTTAATTTCGTAAAGTAATCCAACGACCCCTCACTCGTCAAAATCGGTCAAGCCGTTTAGGTTTCAGGAGGTACTACAGGAACCCACAAACATACTTAAATGCTTACATACAACCCAAAAACACTACCCTCCTTCTTGGACAGTCGGTTAAAAGTTCGCAAGATTTGAAGGGATTCGACCACTGGTCATTGTCACCTTTATATATTTTTATAGACAGGTAGCAATTCAATTTTATAGGCGGAAAAGAGGGACCTTCTCTTGAAGGACTTTGGTGTTAATGAATGTCAATTTCAGTTTTACGTACCTTGACCACGAGGGCGTAGTCATGGAGAAATTCTAGTAATATTTGAAATAGTATGCAATATGACATACTTTATCTTTCTATCTCATAATAATACGCCTAGTTGAAGGCAGTAGGTCAGTACACCCAGATCAAAAGTGACATGAAGCCCGCAACACCGCAAGTATGTTTCGATTCATTACACCGTAAATCACGGCGATGAATCAAATGGAATGTAAACAAGGCGTGCCAATAATATGTAAACAACACCATCCTGCAGAATCCAGGGATAGATGCACGATATCATAATCCGGGGGTTTGTAGAATCATCATAAAAAATTTCCTATGAGTTTAAACAGTAATACTAATTAATAATAAAATTATGAACCACCAGATTATCACAAAAGTCATTTTCATTTTATAATCGTAATCTCAGACTCTATAGTCGGAAGCTTGACAAAAAACCCAAATGAAACAAAAAACACAAATGTTTGATAACAGTTTCTATAATAAAGCAATAGAGTCAAAACTCTACAAAAAATAGGTAGGTGTTTTGTGCATTTGAATTATTTTAAAATTTTATTAAATATCATAAAACAAGTCATTGTCGCAGTTGAGTCAAAGTGCCTTAGTAAAGTGGTGGAAGCCAAAGAGAAGTATAACTTACGGGGTGGAAGCTTTACTAGAGGCTTCTATGTGGTTTGAGAAACATTTTTTAACAGAGGTTTAATAAGTAAGGTGTAGATAAAATAACGAGGAAGATCGGGTTTCATTCGTAGGGTGCCTTGAGGCTCGATAAAGTGACGATATACGTATAAATCAGCTGGAATAGGCTGGAAGCGAAAAGCATAGGGTCGGCCGAGTGACATGCCTTGAGAGAGGCCTATGGTGATGCGTTTCTTATCGAATCGTCTATGATCGTCACTTATTAACGTATTATGATTTTCTACGATGCGCACTTAGGTCAACACTGAGTTATTAACTTTTTGTTTACCATTCTAATTGAATACGTCTTAGGTTTATTAGCTGCATTCCAAGTATTACAAGAATGTATGTTAGCTCACTTAGCACATCCATTCTTAAGGTAGCAATTCGATATTGGCGACTGCGACTGGCGACAGCGGCCGTATCGCGCGACCCACTGCTCAATACAATTTTATATGGAATGCTAAACAATACAAGCGACCCACACGCGACGCGGTCGCTGCACTCCATATAAATTCATACTGAGCAGTGGGTCGTGCGACGCGGCCGCTGCCGGCGGTCGAGGTCGCCGGTCGCGGTCGCCAAGACTGGAATGCTACCTTTAGTTTTCCTCTTTAGATATTTGCAGATGACTTGTCGAAGGCTAAATAAATGAAATATTCAATAATTATTACATTACGTTGCTTAGTATGTAGGCTTCATCATCACATGATCAGCTATAGTAAACGTCCAAAGCTGAACAAAGGCCTCCCTATTAGAGAGGGGTGTTGCCCCTTGAATATAAGCTTACATATTTCCAATCAAATCTAATAATTGTAGATGTACTGCCTTACATTAAAATATTGATTTGATAGAATAGGTTTAACTACATGGAGAGTCACGAAGAAAATTACATCACAAGCATAAATTGATTTTTTTAAACCCTTGATAAAAGAGCTGATAATCTTTATAATATGGCTGAACAGTTTTTAGATCATAGCTAAGAACAGAATTTACCAAATCACCTTTCAAATAAAGAACAAATCAAAATTGGTTCAGCCGTTAGGAGCTACGATGCCACAGATGCCACAGACAGACACGCACGTTAAACGTACTCTACCGCTATTTTTGCATCGGGGGTAGGAGTAGGTATGTTTACTGTTCTTGTAAGTTTAATACTAAACAGGTAAGTTCGTTATGTAATTAGGAAGATGTCAACAGACTACTAAAATGAAGTTTTGCTGACAATGAATTTAATCTGACAGTCTCTCAGCTCCTATTCTCATTTGCTCACGTGGATATGTACCTACTGTTGTGGGCGTCCTTAAGGCGAGCTAAAGTGGGGCGCCTGCCTTTCACATTTTCAATAAAATTTATTTGTTTTTAGACAAGCTTATGTCATCGTTTACGTTAAAGAAGATAGCGGTCAAATGCAAGCCTATTTGGAATAGAAAAACCAATCGCTATGAATACGTACCTATCTTACCATTTCTAGATATGTGTAAGTTCTGTTAGAAATGTGTTATGAATTTATTTTAGTATAATATAAGAAAGGTATTCTTACATTATACTAAAATAAACGCATTAGACAGGACAAAACTAATCCAATAAAAATAAAAAAAACAATTACTTAATTAGGATGGTTACAATACTGTCAAACAGTTTTTGATTGTATATTTTTAATGCGTACGGCCAAGAAATGGAATAACTTGCCGGCTTGTTTCCTGAGAGATATGATAAAGGTCTTTTAAATATACAAATGGTTTCTTTGAACCCTGCGTGTTTTATCTTCAACCAAAGGTTCTAATAATAATAAAAAAATAAGGATAGAAACTTTGCCGAAAATCCGGTACCTTGGTTTTTTATGACTTTTTATCCGACTACGATAAAATGTCATGATTTCTGAACAATTGCGAGCCATTCAAATATTTAGCCCCTCCAAAGACACCCTCAGTTCGTCCACATATAATGAACTCCTTGTTGTGAAGCTGCGCGTTACCTAATAGTTCGCTTACACTAACATTGTATGATTTGATAATGTAAATTTCTAGAATAATCCCCCGTGAAATGTATCTCTTGTTCTACCTTACAAGACGCGCAAATAATTAATTAGTTAACATCGTGCTAGTCATTATTAGATACATTGTTATAAGATAAGATATAGTTGTGTACGTATCTACCTACAAATAGATTATAAGACAGAAGGAAAACTCAGTAATGTCAGTGAAAGACGATTAGTAAGGATTCCACGTTCTAATTCTGTTCTAATTAAACAATAAAACTTAGGGACGTCAGACGAGAGTAGTTTTATCTAAAAAATTGGACGAGAGGTCAAAATTGTATGTTGTCAAGGAGTCAATTGTCAATTTTTTAAATTAATTTAAACGTTATAGACAATAAAAGAGAACGCAGGGAGACGCTGGATGCAGGCCGCTTCCAACCGACCCTTTTGGAGATCGATGGGGAGGCCTGTGTCCAGCAGTGGACGTCCTATGGCTGAAATGATGATGATGAATGATGAGCCAATTTTTTTTTTTAAATTATATTAGAATTTGGAGGTTGACAGGAAAGCAACCATAGCTTTAGGGGTTAGATACTTTGTTTTTTTTTTAAAACAAAATAACTGGTAGGTATACTCGTAATGTCATCCAAGTAAACGAAATAAAATAAAATAAAATATATCTAACGAAATTGCGTATTTTAAATTCACTAATTTTGAGATAGGTTTTTTTATTTAATCAAAAATTATTATTTATTTATTGATTCATTTAGATTATGATTACTAATGAGTTAATAAATGAACGGTGAACAATTTTATGGAGTTGTCCCACTTTCTTTTTTTTATCTGTAACAGAATTTTGATAAATTAATATTGTAGAATTTTAATCAAACTCAACTAACGTTGAAACGTTATGTGTTAAACAGATATTGTTATTGAAAACAGAAAACGTTCACACTGTGGCTCTGAAAATCAAGGTGGCATACAAGGAGAGCAGGAGGTAGTATACTGGGGCCAGGTACCACAGAAAAAAACGTTCTCTTTTCCTTGGGCCGTACCGTTACTGTGATAAGCGATTCTGTTTAAGTGATTAAGAAAAGTTGCGCGGCTGCAAACCGTATTCACGTTCGCATGAATTTCTGCAATCACCTAAACTGAATTGTTTTTCTTTGACGGTACGACCCCTGAACCCACCCCCCCTGAGCCTTACTTATTAAAGTTAGTTATATAAGTTATTCAATGCCTAAAATTGCTCTGTCAACTTTTCGTTGACGGAAATGTTGTCTAAATAAGTAATCGGAATTTTAAATGAAATTTTATAACCTTAGTCAATCAAAGCGGCACCAAAAGCGTACGAGGTCTCAAAGTTCTCTTACTCGTAAAGCTGTGAATAAAAGCCGAACTAAGCAAAATTAGTTTTCATTAACCTTAGTCGGTATTGACCCAGAAATTTTCTAATCCGTGAATTAAATCAAAATTTTCGAACGTCGGGTCCTCTTTGAGGCTACTTCATAGTAAAAATAGCTCGTGTAGTTCGGGCTTTATTAGTAAATAGTTAGAAAACTTTCCTTTTAACCAAACTAAAGTTTTGTATAAACATTTTGTAACGCTAGTACGCGCGCAGCGTCTGAGATTTCGTTGAATGTTTTTCATTTACTTGTTTATTTCTCCTATTTTTACATGAGCTTCGAATTTACCTTATTTATATATTTAAAACAAATGAAATAAGTAAATATAGTTATATTATGATTCATCATTTCAGCCGTAGGACGTCCACTGCTGGACATATGCCTCCCCCATCGATCTCCAAAAGGGCCGGTTGGAAGCGGCCTGCATCCAGTGTTTCCTTGCGGTCTCTTTTAGGTCGTCTGTCCATCTTGTGGGTGGACGTCCTACGCTGCATTTACCGGTCCGTGGTCTCCATTCCAGAACCTTTCGGCCCCATCGGCGATCTGTTCTGCGTGTGCCCTGCCCACTGCCATTTCAACTTGCTAATATTATGATTATTAATAGGATATTTACCGTGAATAGGTTGTGGATGGAGCTTCAGATAATATTTCGTCGTAGTTACACGCATCATGTTCACGGGAAGAACAACCGTGATAGTTTAAACAGTGATAAGTAAATATTATAGTACTACTTCATTAGCTACAAGCCTGTAGCAGGTAACCGATAAACTTCAGTGAAATATTAAAAGAATAAATAAATAAATAATAAATATTTTGGGACATTTTTGCACACACGGTCATCTGACCCCAAACTAAGCAAAGCTTGTGATATGGCTGCCAGAGACTGATATACATACATATATAGTTTTAAATACATACTTAAATAGATATTAACAACCAGATATAGAACAAACACAAATGTTCATCACACAAATGTTTGTCCTACGTGGGAATCGAACCTCAGGCTCAGAAGGTAGGTTCACTACCAACTGGACCAACGGGCTATCTCTAAAATGGCTAAAATAATTTAGTTCCGTTTTTTAAGCTTCCGTGCCCAAAGGGTAATAACGGGACTCTATCACTAAGCCTACGATGTCTGTCTGTCCGTCTGTCCTACCTTTAAACGGCTGTATCATGCGAACCGTAATAGATAGCCATTTGACATTTTTGAATATGTAATGTCACGGTTGAGTAACAAAAAAATTTTAAAAAGGTCAAAAACTAAAAACGACAGGGGTGTCCCCATACAACAAACGTATTTTATAAAGTATATTTGTATTAGCTCTATTGTATAAACGGTAATACGTACAAGCGTCAAACTTGGCATGATTATAGTACACACTCTAAAGTATAACAACAAATAATAAATAATGGCCAAGTGCGTATCGGTGACGAATTTCTGTTCACCACCAAGTTAAACAACGTCGGGAGCGGTCGGTACTTGGACGGGAACTTTTTTGTCTTTTAGTAATTAAATTTTTATGTGGTGGTGCGGAACCCCCAGTGCACGAGCCCAACTCACACTTGGCTGGTTTTTGGTTGTAAATAAAAACATCCATGATAGTTTCAGATAAATCAAATCTCTGAGTACAAACAGATAGATACTTAATGAATATAATATTCCGTCAATGAACCCAAATTCTTAATAGAATCAGCCAATTGAGAATGGCCTTTAGGATACGCTCTATCACTCAGGGTTCGGTATGCGTCCTTAGAATACTAGATTACAAGGGTCAGTCCCAATCTCCGTCACACGTGACATCAGCTCTGTATTTGCCTACTACCTACATCCTTTTGGAGATTTAGATAGGTATACTCAATCTAAAGCCTCCCTAGATGGACCGACGACATCGTAAGTCGAGAGTCGCGGGCATCCAGTGGATGCAGATGGCAGGCTCGTTCAGTGTGGAGGTCAAAGGGGAGCCATATGTTCAGCATTGGAATTCTTCTGGCTGATGATGATGATGATGACTCAATCGGAAGTGTGCATGACGTTTGTTTTAAATATATAACTACCTATACTAGCTTTAACCTGCGGCGTTATTTGAAGAAATAACAGTAGGGTTTGTCAGTAGAATATCAGCCTTTAAGGATGAAGGATACCAAAAATTATATGACAACTGAAAAAATACGCGCTGAATTGAGAATCTTCCTCTTTTTTCGAAGTCGGTTAAAATCATACTGAACTTTCCAGGATTTGTGAAACGACAGCAATATACAGCGTGTAAAAAATAACTATTGTACGTTGGCTATTAAAAATAACATTAAACTGATTTTTCTGCTCCTATATTCCGTGGACCTGCAATGTTCTTCCCCAAAAGGTCTTCACGCCGAGCTCCAACATGAAGCGCTTCCAAAAAGGTGTCTACTACCTTCGACCAAAATAAAATGAATGGACGGGCTATAACCATTGGACTTGCTCAGTAAATACTTGTCAAAACCATCGGACATATATTTTAACACCTAATTATAACTATGTAGAGAACATTTGTTACAAACAATAGATAGCGGTTTTTTGTTGTGTATTTTACGGAAAGCACACGAAAGTATAATTTTGTCAGATGTTTCGTTATCATGTAACGAATCATGAGTCATCATGAGTCGTCATGAGTCTTGTGTTGCACTTCCAACGGCTAGAGACCGATTGAAACGGAGTGAGGGCTGGCGCTCATTTTGTAATCTTAAAAAATGCGCTCCTTCTGGGCCCGTCCATTAATTTTACTTTGGTCGAAGTCTACAACTATAAGCTTCGGGCTGGCAAAGCACCGTCAATACCGCTGTTACAGGTGTCCATAAGCGGCGGTTTTTGCTTACTATCAGGTGGACCGCAGGCTTGTTTGCGGCTCTTTTTAATGAATAAAATAAGACTATTTTCAATCTCCGCAATCGTTGGCGCCTCCGTGTAAAAACCTTTAATAGAATAGAATTTCCAAAGTACACATAAGTGTTAGTTTCCCCTTTCCCGAGATTGCATCTTTCCAGCAAACAGCGGTGGTCCTCGAAAACCGAGCTACCAACTTATTTGTACAGTTTACCGGGTGAGCCACTATCGTAACTCTTGAACAAAATCGATAACCGGGTGGTTAGAAAATTCTGAAGTCCCACACTTACCCACGTCTGCAGATAAATTGGTCGCACTGTAATCACCGAACGCGATCCAAGCAAATATTGGGAGCTGTCTTCAAGGCTTCGTCGGATTTTGTTCTGGTTTTAGGAGAATAGGGGACTTAGAGAACTGTCGAGTAGCTATTGTTTGGAGTTTCGAAATGTATTGGTAAGTGTTTGATATTGGGCGAGTCTAAAACAATTTGTACTCGTATGTTTACGAATCAGAGAACTCGTTGATCAGGAAAAGTATGTAAGTTCGTATGGGGGAAGTAAACAGCCAGCAGTATAGGAATTTTCCCATTTTGCCGCTATTCTTAATGATGGAGCTAGTGATGATACAAATAAACAACCCTATAAGGGAAATGAACAAACCGGCCAAGTGCGAGTCGGGCTCGCGCACTGTGGGTTCCGTACCACCACAAAATACAATTATTATTATCAATTTAAAAACCGACTTCAATATTAGTAAAAATGGAATTTCGATTCGGTGAAAGAAATAACAAGGTTGTCCAAGTATAACCGAATACATTGCTTCACTTCGTAATGAACAGAACTTTGTGACCGAGTCACACTTGGCCATTATTTATACTTTGGAGTATGTACTATAATCATACCAAGTCTGATGCTAGTAGGTATTATCGTTTTTACACTAGAGCAAATACAAAAATACGTTAAAAATTACGTTTGTTGTATTTTGAAGTCAGTAAGGGGACAAATAACGAAAATTGGCGATAAACTAATAAAAAGTACAAATGTCAAGAATTTTACAAATGTCAATAAAAATTAAGAATAAATCTAGTCAATAAATTACAAATTACAAATGTCAGAGAAACAAAAACACACTAAAAGTCCAAATAATCATCAAAGTCAGAGTTAGTCTTATTGCATCTATCCCACTCACATCCCACTGGTAATTTAAACTTTCAGAATATGTTTGGAAAGATGCAACAAGGGTCTTCCAGTTGTCAAATACAATGTCAATTTCAGTGTTGGCGTCGAGAAGTGCATTGAGTGCCTATATTCTGTCAATGACACCATAACTTACGTTCAACGCGCCTGCCATAGTTTCAGATAGTGGTCTCATAACTTTACCATTTGACCCATTAAACACCGCTGACACTTTAGTAACAAACTTGGGAACTTTGGCAAAAAATTGTTTCGCGAAATTGGTTAGGCCATGATAAAGATAAACTTGGAAGACACGTTTTAAAAGTCATAAAGTTTCTCTCAGAAGCTTGATGTTGCCTCATGTACCTCACAATATATTATAATCCCTAATCTAATAAATAATTTACCACGCGAAACCTTTAGCAAAATTACTCGGAGCATTATGTATAAAGTTCTAGGAACGAGCGAGGGCCGAGTGCTTTGTTCTACTGGCGAAGACATAGCAAGCCGAAGCCACCCGAATGATCCGGAGTGACGGGCATGCACTCGCTCGGTTATTTCCGATGTGGATACATATTATTATGTTTACTTAATTAATGTTCTAATTATTTAAGCTGAGAACATGTCACCCAGATAAACCTCTGCGAGGTTTTTTGGTGACAGCAAACACGTAATATATGTAACATTATGTCATAAATAAATAAAAAAAAACACATCTTGGAATTGGTCTTACGTATTGTCAGACTTTCTTATTAATCTTAACTTTTTTTTTCTTTTGGATTCGATTCCCACCTAGGACAAACATTTGTGTGATGAACATTTGTGTTTGTTCTATATCTGGGCGTTAATATCTGTTTAAGTATGTATTTAAAAACTATATATGTATGTGCATCAGTCTCTGGCAGCCATATCACAAGCTTTGCTTAGTTTGGGGTCAGATGACCGTGTCTGCAAAAATGTCCCGAATATTTAACTGCCTAAACTGATAAATCCCGATATAGATATTTAAAGCATTTGAAAATACATAAGAATAGATATAGTACTTTACTAAAAATAGCCATTGTATAGAGTGACATAACGTGATGGAGCCAGGAGGTGGATAGTGACGATCATTATAACAACTTGACTGCTCATCCTTTACTCCGCTGTAAGCCAAAGACAAATTTTCAGCGTATATCGTTTTCAAGTGGGCCAATCTGAGGCGCAATGAATGAATAATTTTTGATTCTCCAATCACAAGCGTCGAGTCGCGTCGAGTCTCCAATAAAAAGCCATAGGTACCCCCGCGACCGACGGGGCTTAATTTTGCAAAAGGGAATTTTGACTACATGCGCGATCATGTGGTTGTATTTTCTGTGTGGTGTATCACACTGACATATCCATCTAGCGGTAAAGACGCGAACCATCATTCCACATGAGTCGAGCGACGCGGTGTTTACCTTCTCTTCTGTTGCACACCTGCGCTACAAATCCAACATAAAAAAAAAGTTAAAAGTGTTTAATTACAATGTGTTTTTTTTTTAATCCTTACTTTTATTATTTACTAGTTTTTTATTTTATTTATAAATAATAATAGGCTTGCGTTTGATCACCATCACGCCTGATGTTAAGCGAAGATGCGGTCTACGTTGGAGCACGCTTGCCTAGAAGAAACCGATTCACCCGTGATTTGAAGACACCCAGATTGTAACCATCGGGGAACACCCATTCAGGCAGCGCATTCCACAGACTAGCAGTTCGCACAATGAATGTTACCTGCCCCGGCTTCGGGTGTAATTTACGTGCGAAGCCGAGGCAGGTCGCTAGTTATATATAACCCTTTCGTGAAAAAATATCTGACTAATGATGAAAACCCCATCAAAATCCGTTGCGTGGTTTAGGAGGAGTTAGCGGTTATACAGACAGACAGACTCTGAAAGCGACTTTAATTTATACTATGTACTTACAGATGTGGATATTCGCCAAAGAACCAAAGTCACCGACATAGCTGTTAAAATTTGGAAGTTGAAGTGGCAATGGGCAGGCCACATCGCTCGAAGAACCGATAACCGATGGGGAAGAAAGGTTCTTGAGTGGAGACCACGAACCGGAAGACGCAGCGTAGGTAGGCCTCCCACTAGATGGACCGACGACATAGTAAGAGTCACTGGCATCCAGTGGATGCAAAAGGCAGGCTCTCGTTCAGTGTGGAGGTTAAAGGGGGAGGCCTATGTTCAGCAGTGGACGTCTTCTGGCTGATGATGATGATGATGATGACTTACAGATGAAGAGAAGAGATGGAAAAAAAACGTAACATAATAATTATGTTAGCCTAAATTATAGTTAACGCGTCTTTGAATACATGCGTCATTATCCAAACGCTGTAGACTATCCGAAGTATAAATCAATAAGATATATTAATATTATCCACAAGAAGTGGCACCCTTTTGGTGTAGTATTACAGGAAAAATATTTATGAAATGTTACTGTGGATATTGGATACCGTTGTGAGAATATGAGATACCGACTTCATTAGCTAATGATTTACTATGAAAACCATCTTCAAAGAGCTAGTTAGAAATAGTAGATTATTGCATCCAGCGCAAAGTGAGTTTAGTGTTATGTTGGTGACCGAGCTCACGCGAGGTCACTAAATTAACACAAGTGCATTTTATATTCACTTTAGCAAGGTGAGTTATCTACTTTTCTTTCAACTACCTACCGTGATAAAATATACCTACTCAAAATAAAAACAAAGTTTATCTTAAAAAAAAAAATTATTTAGTCGATATTATTCGGCCGATTTTATGTGGTGCACGCTATGTCTCGTCAAGAACAAAATACAATTCACTTAAATTCATATTAAAAATTGTTGTTCATAATAATTGTTTCACATTCAAATTAATAGGAAAAACTTCCTAATATCTATTCTCTTTTCAGTCCTATGTAAAAAAACAGTTAGATCTTGTTGGAACGGGTCGAGACAGTCCATATTTTGCCGACCCCGAATACTGGTAGACGTGAAACGTATAAAACTTTTATTGCGCATTTTTCATCTGACGTTGTTCCGTGATATTGAAATTGCTGTTTTTAAAGTTTCACTAAAAGTGGATAGTCGTAAAAGCGTTATTGCGTGAGTTTGCAAGATGACGGCATTAAAAATTACACATAAATAAGGGCTGAACTGAGAACCTTCCTTCTTTTTCGAAGTCGGTAAAAAAAAAAAAAATATGGGACCGGTATTTAAATTGTCCGTTTGTTGCCCGTGGTCTAACCGCGTGGTTCTACCAGTAGGACCATGGGCAATTTCTGTTGCCCGTGGTTTTACCAGCCCGTGGTTCAACCGCATGGGTTCTACCAGTAGGACCACGGGTAATTTATGTTGCCCGTGGTTCTACCAGGCAGTTGGTCATCATTTCGTTATGTATAGAATTCAGCAGTAAAATTACTGTTTTGTTTGTGTACACAAGTGTGTTTTCAGTTCAGCAGTAACGTTAGTGTTTTGTTTTGTACGTTAGTGTTTTTAGTTCTGCAAGAACGTTACTGTTTTGTTTTGCTCGTTAGTGTTTGCAGTTCAGCAGGAACGGGACGTTAGTGTTGTGTTTTGTACGTTAGTGTTTTTAGTTCTACAAGAACGTTACTGTTTTGTTTTGCTCGTTAGTGTTTTCAGTTCAGCAGGAACGGGGCGTTAGTGTTTTGTTTTGTTCGCTTATTTTCTAGTTTTGTAGGAACGCTAGTGTTTTGTCTTGTTGGTACGTTAGGGTATTCAGATCATCAGGAAAGTTTGTTTCGTTTTGTATGAGCGACTAATTAGTAAACATTAAATTGTTAGCTTTGACACCATGTAATCACAAATATGAGGTTCGTAGTTGCGAGAGTTGTTTCATAATGGCTGTAATGTAAATGTTCTCTATTACCCGGATAATAACAGCAAGTGCGGTTTATGTAGCAGATTTACACCGAGATGTTGCGGTGATAGCCATTAAGTTCAGCCTCGCGCTAAGTGCCGCTAAAATTTGACTTTCTGCCGCTCGTTTGCATGCGGGGTTATGATATCTGGGTGAGAAAGCCGCGCTTGGCAGCGGTTATATTATAACAAAATGCAAATACAAAAAAAAAACACTCTTGTATGGAAGTTTCAGTCTAGTTTAGACAGATACTAGTCTTGCGTTTAACCGCCAACTCGCATGATGTTAAGCGACGATGCGGTCTAGTTTATCCCAAGTGAAGTGTATATTTAACACACTTACGAGGTAATTGCAGAATTTATCATGATGTTAACTATATTTTTATTATAGAAACTGACGTGGTTTTCACACATTTTATTTATATTACACGGGAATTACCAAGCCAATTGCGGGAATTGTGTGCCAAGCGAGACGCAGCCGCGCGCGCGCATTCACCTTGAAAAAGACTGCCTAATGCGGTTGAAACTATAGTCGGAGTGACCGGCTTAATCTTACGTGAGTAATTCCCGTGTAATATAAATAAAATATATTTTTATGTTGAAAATATTTAAAACACGATATGAACCGTAGAATGGGGTGGATAGAAACGTTATGGATTTTACCTTTTGATTTTCATGTAAAAATTGACTTACAACGCAACCCAAACTAAATTCACTTCATGAGTCTAGGTTGGTTTTACATATTAAAAACATCTAAAAGATGTTTTTTTCTGTAATTTCAGCACAAAGTTCCAAAATATAAGCCGTTTCTAATCAGCTGGGACTTGGGGTTTATAGAAACGATATATAGTGCGAATAGAAAAAAAAAAGGTTAGGGTTCTCACTAATGCATCAGCAGAAATAAATAGGTACCTACTTACAACAAACCAACAACTATAAAAAACATTTTTACGTGGTGTATTACCTTAGTGATTATCGTTTTCATAAAAATTGTCATGAACGATTTATATTAAAAGTGGTCTTTATAATATTTGAGGCAAATCACAGTTACGAGGTACCAAGTACGTGTATAATATGATATACATTTATAACTACAAAGCTACAAAGCACGAACCGGAAGACGCAGTGTAGGTAGGCCTCCCACTAGATGGACCGACGACATTGTGAGAGTCGCGGGCATCCAGTGGATGCAAAAGGCAGGATGTCGTTCAGTGTGGAGGTTAAAGAGGGAGGCCTATGTTCAGCAGTGGACGTCTTCTGGCTGATGATGATGATGATGATGATGACTACAAAGCTTGTGACAACCCTGGCTATAGTATTTCTTATGACCCCTTTCTCGTTTCCATTCAACTTATTTGCGTTTCTATTCACACAACACTACATTCCTATTGACCCCATACTTCGTATCTATTCGCCCCTTAGCCGTATCTATTAACTTAAAATTAATAGAAAATTCTACTTGATTTAGTAATTAGAAGCATAAGCATTTAAATATTCATAATTATACTTACTTTTACATGAAAATTATTCTGGAAACACTGAAGTATCATTTAATGCACTTCTCACGACAGAAAAAAACACCTTTTTCTATACTAAAAACAGGTAAAAGAAAAACGTTCAATTTCAATACATAACTTCACTCGTTCATAAATCGGTGCTGCCATTTAAAGAAAAAAAAACAAGTTGATGGGAGAATCTATCAAGATTTTGGTAGATTTTGTACAACCAAGGTCTAGCAAATCCGTTTAAAAAAAAAAACTTTTTTCTTTTTGTTTCTATTCAAACGCAAATTCTATACACCCCATTTTACGGAACCTCCTAAGATTACATTTTCTAAAAAGGATGGCATTAAGTATTAAAGAGCGAGTTTCTAATTTTCAGCTTTGTAATATATATAATAACTGTTCGACCAACCACTCGCATTCTTTAGTCTTCCCGTGAACATGGTGCATGTAACTGCACCGGAATATCGGGAGCTCATGTTCGGTAAGTATCTCGTAAATAATCATATAACTTTAATCGTTATCTATCACAATATTGCCATTTAAGCTGCAGCATGCTTCGACCAAAATAAAATGAATGGACAGGCCCAGTAGAAGCGCATTTTTGAAGATAACAAAATGAGCGCCGGCTCTCATTTCGTTTCAGTCGATCTCTAGCCGTAGGGAGTGCAACACGTGTCTATTGTTACGTGATAACGAAACATCTGACAAAATTATGCATTCATATGCTTTCCCGAAGTGTAAATACACAAATAAAATCGGGATCTATTTTTTGTAACAAATATACTGTACATTTTTATAATAAGGTGTTGACGTATATGTGCGACGGTTTTACTCGTTTTTACTGAGCAATTTCAATGGTTAGGGCCCGTCCATTCATTTTATTTTAGATGAAGGCAGCATGTAACGTTTTGGATTTACTGTTAATCATTTTTGTAATAAAGAATAAAGAAACTTTTTTAACTTTATATACTAAGTCTAGGAAGGTAGTATCTATTTACCTAGAAAGGAATTCTTTCTGTCCATCATATTTGCGTATAAATTGCTATAATTGCTACTCCAAGAAAATCTCAATGACAAGTTAACCTTGGCGCGACGGCCATGTCCGTCCAGTCATGTGCATCCATGGTTACTGCACACGACACACGAGCTGGAATATTCAGAATTACAGCTCTAAAATGCAGATCTGTAATATGCAAATGTGTGAAATATGCATTCTAATGGGAACTCGGCACTTCTTGTCTTAAGTTAGTACCTACTAAGCAGATGTGAATGAAGCATGTATTTTGGTTTTAGGATGTAGGTATTTAGATTAGGACAAATATCAAATCAAATCATAATGATGGCAAATCTTAAAATGGAGTTAACGCCGACGTGGAATAATTATTTAAGTACTAAATAAATCATTGGTAAGTTGGCAGGGCTGAGGAATTGAGGATCGAACCAGGTGCCGTCAAAATGACCACTCGCCCACCATCGCTCTATACTGGGTTACGTATATATATATTGTACTAAGCAGAAAGAAGGTCATTGTACTTATCATTATAAACAACTTTTACTGTGAGACAAAACTGAAATCGCACTGAAAGATGAAATTTTGTCCGGTGCCAATGACCGTTTTCCATTGAACAGCTGATATTTTTTTCGTGATTTTAGGTTAGTTCCATAGTTAAAAAAAACATAATGAATAATGACACAACAACAACAATACACAACAACAACACACAACAACAACCAACACACAATAACAACACACAACAACAACACAACGACACAAACAGAAACACTGAATTGTGAATTTATGATACATGTGGAGTGGTGGAAGATGGTATACCACCTACTGGTGGAATGTGTCCGCCTCCAGCACGAAAGAAGGAGACTTGAGGTGACTTACCATCTGAACAGACTAGATGTGGGTCGGTTTAACGGACTACTGGCTGAACCCGATTCGGACGCAGCCAGGGAGCTGTTCGGGTATGTGAGTCACTTCAAGTGACCATCGACCCTGTGTTTACCCTTCTTGTCTGTGTTTTGGGTATTAACTTTGAGTCTTCCAGTTTAGAACATACAATGGGACTGCCATGTAGAATGCTATATAAGTACCAAATTTTTTTCAAAAGAAAACTACAACGACACAAATACAATACAACAACACACAAACAACGTGTGACATAAATAAATAAATAAATAATTCGGGACATTTATCACACACGGTCATCTGAGCCCAAACTAAGCAAAGACTATACATACATATATAGTTTTAAATACATACTTAAATAGATATTAACAACCACAATAGAACAAACACAAATGTTCATCACATAAATGTTTGTCCCAGGTGGGAATCGAACCCACGCCCCCAAGCTCAGAAGGCAGGTTCACTACCAACTGGACCAACGGGCTATCACACGCACAACACGCATTTGTGTTGTTCAATGACTTCATTTCAGCTTAGTACAGTCTATATGCGTAACCCTGTAGGTGTATATTTTTAAGGCCAGTCAAATAATAATTAAAAATCGCAAATTTTAAAGGCAATGCTTAGGTTAGTCAGAATTTAGCATTTTTATTCTATTTTTGCGGAACATTCGGAGCTGCCAACATGCCAAAAATAATTAATTCGATGATAGAATATAAATTAAGTTTAACGCTTACAGCCCACTCGTAGTTTACTGTGGCATGGCGTCCAATCAACGTTCTCATTTTAATTTTAAATACCGGTACATCAATATTTTAATAGTTATAACTATTTTTTTTTTACTGGCACTTACCTTTATTAACTAATCAAAATAAAAAAATAAAAAAAAAAAAAAAACCTACCCAAAATTATATGGGACCAATAATATGGGCACCTATAAATTGTCTATTTCTTATATACTCTACCACATATTTGTGGTTATCTTGTATGTATTATTATAATAAGTATATCAGAATTGTGTTAAATAAAATAAACAGTAAAATAATTGCTTATGTAAATGTAATAGGAGTTAGTAGCAACCAACTCCCCTCTCGAATTTGTACACCCTTTGTGGTAAAAACATGTTGACCGGTAATTATTTTAAGACGTTCATCAGCACACATGTTTCGACAAATAAACGTATCTTTTTCTTTATCTTCACATGTTGACATTTTTCACGATTTCAGGATTGGTTTGTTAGTAAAAGTTGTTCATAATAATGAGTACAATCGTCGACCAAAATAAAATGAATGGACGGGCCCAGAAGGAGCTCAAATTTGAAGATTACAAAATGATCGCCGGCGCTCACTTTGTTACAGTCGGTCTCCAGCAGTAGGCAGTGCAACAAAGGACTATTGTTACATGATAACGAAACTTCTGACAAAATTATGCCTTCGTGTGCTTTCCCGAAATGTAAAAACACAACAAAAAACCGCCATTTATTGTAACAAATGTACTGTACATGGTTAAAATTAGGTGTTGAAGTATAATACAATAGGTATATTATGTCCGACGGTTTGATTCGTTTTAATGTGCAGGTACAATGGTTATGGCCCGTCCATTCATTTTACTTTGGTCGAAGAGTACAATGACCTTCTTTCGGCTTAGTACAGCCGTTTCGTATTATCCAATAGAAAAAGTCGAGCGTGTGCTTATAACTGTGCTATTTTCCCCACACAAAAGAATGTCAAATTCAAAGGAAATCAAATTCATTTCTGCGTGTTGACAATATTTTTCCCTTAAATGTCACCCTAACCTTTAAAAGTGGGAAAAGCCTTTATTTCGTCGGCATATACAATTTAGCATATTCCCTATCTGTCAACCTTTGTGGTAAGTAGTTTAGGAAACGTCGAACCCTTCCCTTGCTCTGGAATATTAGATAAAAGTTGTAAGGCAGAGAGGAAATGATGGAAAATATTTTCAAGCTGTTGTATACAATGGGCTAGTTGACTGGTGTTTAATTTATTACAAATAACAGGCTTAGCGAAGAATAAAATTAAAGACATTTTCATAAAGAGCTGCAAACAAGCATTATGTCCGTCTGATAAACAGAAACCGCCGCCTATAGACACCTGCTACACTAGCGGTCCAAAGAGGTAGTTGTTGACATTGACACCATTTTTGAAAGGCATGAAGCATTCCAAAAACGGGTGCTTGAATTGAAGCTCGGCGGGAAAACCTTTGGGGGAAGGAATTTCCACATCTTGCAGGTCCGTGGTATTTAAATTGGCTGATAGATTTCGGAGATATAAGCGTTTAAAGATTTTGGTGGGGGTTGAGAGGGGATGCTCTGTCCCTTTTCTGGAAGGCGTGTGTTAGAATAGCCTTTATATGGCGCGTGAGAGGCTTGACGTCACATCTTGCTATAGAGCGCTCTCTGACTAGTATAAAATGAAAATAAGTACTTATAACTTATTTATTTTTGAACAAATTTTAATTTTGTTTTCGTTGATGGTCTCTTCTTATATTATCGTGATATTTTGTGCTTGTTTTGAAATTTTTACGGCATTCGTTGTAGGTAAGAATAGGTAAAATATTTATCTCCGTGCATTTTCTTATATACTTATTATTTTTATTATTTATTCTAGGTACTTTGTTGTCATTTATTTAAAAGTCGTAATAAAATTTAAAATTATCTCGTATCTACAGATTTGGTTTGTGTTTTTCCACATTTTATCTAAATTGCTTTATGTTGCCTAAATTGAAACATTTAGAGGGTAAAATGTGCATAGTGCATAATGCGTATTTTTTTTAACTGCGGTATTTAACTCATCAAGAAGAGTTGTTATAACTTCAAAATAACAGAGACTGAGAGACAAATCTTTATAACTCCCTCGTTTCCTTTATTCTTTGCATATTTTTTTACTCCTCTCCCTTGTTTTCTTTTCTATTCTCGTAATATCGGTAACATCATCATCATCATCATCATCATTTCAGCCATAGGACGTCCACTGCTGGACATAGGCCTCTCCCATCGATCTCCAAAAGGGCCGGTAGGAAGCGGCCTGCATCCAGCGTTTCCTTGCGGTATCTTTTAGGTCGTCAGTCCATCTTGTGGGTGGACGTCCTACGCTGCGCTTACCGGTACGTGGTCTCCATTCCAGAACCTTTCGGACCCATCGGCCACCTGTTCTGCGTGCTATGTGCCCTGCCCACTGCCACTTCAACTTGCTAATCCGGTGGGCTATGTCGGTGAGTTTCGTTTGTCTACGGATCTCCTCATTTTAGATTCGATCTCGTAGAGAAACCCCGAGCATAGCTCTCTCCATAGCTCGTTGTGTGACTCTGAGCTCGGTATCGATAACATATATATTACTACAAAGGGTCTCATATTTGTTTTGTGACGGCATGTCACATTTTCTGATTTTTCAATCTTTTGTATTGTTTTCCATCTATTTTTGGTAAATATAAGCTGTCAGAATCAGTTTTGTCGAAGGGCCGTGTATCATGGGCAACGGTAGAGGAAAGTCACCAAATATGGAATAGTATCCTAATATGGAATACCTTCATTTCTCTAAGACTTAAGTATGAAACGCAACACTCGACCATCTTCTGTTTCATTCGGTCTACTACCTATCGCGATAGATAGTAGACTGAATGAAACAGAAGATGGTCGAGTGTTGCGTTTCATACTTAAGTCTTAGAGAAATAAAGGTATTCCATATTAGGATACTATTCCATATTTGGTGACTTTCCTCTAACTGTTATTCAAAGGTGGTTTCTGCTAAGTTTCCCATTAAATTACATAAATAATGTTTTTTCTTAAATCCCCCTATTAAAATTATAATCTTAAAAAAGCAGAAGAGATTTTTTTTAAATCATATAATAGCTAAGAACACTCAAACAAGTCACATTTCAAACAAAAACAAAAAAACAAATCAAAATGGGCGCAGCCGTTTAGGTGCTATTATGCCACAGACAGACACAAATACACACGTAAAACTTATAACATCCCTTTTTTTGGTCGGGGGTTAAAAAGTATAATAAAATATGGTCTACTACATATTTAATTATAATATAATAGATATAATAGTAAATAATTTGTATTGAAAAAGGGGTTATAAGAAGAAGTTGTAATTTTTAATTGTAGTCCTAATCCGCCGATTGTATCTCGTAACATACAAACAAACAAGTAAATATAATTATTAATAAAATATTACCCTACTGCTTTGTATAAAATAATAGTAGGTAACTGAAAAGTAGCAGCTGCGCGCTGCGTACATATCTATTGGTTACCTACCAGTACCACAGAAAAGTAGCAGCAGCGCGCTGCGTACATATCTATTGGTTACCTACCAGTACCACAGAAAAGTAGCAGCAGCGCGCTGCGTACATATCTATTGGTTACCTACCAGTACCACAGAAAAGTAGCAGCAGCGCGCTGCGTACATATCTATTGGTTACCTACCAGTACCACAGAAAAGTAGCAGCAGCGCGCTGCGTACATATCTATTGGTTACCTACCAGTACCACAGAAAAGTAGCAGCAGCGCGCTGCGTACACATCTATTGGTTACCTACCAGTACCACATAAAAGTAGCAGCAGCGCGCTGTGTACATATCTATTGGTTACCTACCAGTACCACAGAAAAGTAGCAGCAGCGCGCTGCGTACACATCTATTGGTTACCTACCAGTACCACAGAAAAGTAGCAGCAGCGCGCTGCGTACATATCTATTGGTTACCTACCAGTACCACAGAAAAGTAGCAGCAGCGCGCTGCGTACATATCTATTGGTTACCTACCAGTACCACAGAAAAGTAGCAGCAGCGCGCTGCGTACACATCTATTGGTTACCTACCAGTACCACATAAAAGTAGCAGCAGCGCGCTGTGTACATATCTATTGGTTACCTACCAGTACCACAGAAAAGTAGCAGCAGCGCGCTGCGTACACATCTATTGGTTACCTACCAGTACCACAGAAAAGTAGCAGCAGCGCGCTGCGTACACATCTATTGGTTACCTACCAGTACCACATAAAAGTAGCAGCAGCGCGCTGCGTACACATCTATTGGTTACCTACCAGTACCACAGAAAAGTAGCAACAGCGCGCTGCGTACATATCTATTGGTTACCTACCAGTACCACAGAAAAGTAGCAGCAGCGCGCTGCGTACACATCTATTGGTTACCTACCAGTACCACAGAAAAGTAGCAGCAGCGCGCTGCGTACACATCTATTGGTTACCTACCAGTACCACAGAAAAGTAGCAGCAGCGCGCTGCGTACACATCTATTGGTTACCTACCAGTACCACAGAAAAGTAGCAGCAGCGTGCTGCGTACACATCTATTGGTTACCTACCAGTACCACAGAAAAGTAGCAGCAGCGCGCTGCGTACACATCTATTGGTTACCTACCAGTACCACAGAAAAGTTTTTGTTTTCTTCTCTTTTCTGTGGGTTATACACACATACCTTGGTACTCGTTCCAGATAAAGAACTCTTTCATACCGCTTTATCACGTAAACTATTTAATATTTCATAGTAAGAAAGAAAGAAAGAAAGAAAATAAATTTTATTCGACACCATTACAAAAACTTATACATATCTACAGGATACAATCAGTGTCGAATGGGTCCGTCTCAGCATTAATGTAGTAGTATTATAAATTTTTGACATCTGATTAGTAAGCTCTATATAATGATGGTATTAACATATTTAGCGAAGTTTACTTATTATTTTGTTCGCGGACGCCATTTTAAACTCTTGTACCCTTATTTCACGTCAACCACTTCCTCCACTTCTACTATTAAAAGATTCAATTGACACCTCACACATCGAAATCCGTTAAGCCGTTTATGCTGCAGGCCGTGTCAAAGAATCCTCATACATTCATACACACACACACACACACTGACACACCCACACAAACATTTATGCGATGAACATTTGTGTTTGTTCTATATCTGGTTGTTAATATCTATTTAAGTATGTATTTAAAACTATATATGTATGTATATCAGTCTCTGGCAGCCATATCACAAGCTTTGCTTAGTTTGGGGTCAGATGACCGTGTGTGTTTAAAAAAAAAAAAAAAAAAACACACGCATTCACACACACACACAAACACACACACTCGAGAAATATTAACCCCTGTACTTGTGGTTACACAGAATCTTCCTGAACTTTGTGGTTCTTGTGGTACAGTCGAATTAGGAACCTTCTTTTTTGAAGTCTGATGCAAAGTTATACTCTTTTTTCCGTAAAACCTGTGCATAAAACAATGATATCCCTCTTGGCCATAATCGTACATCTCGTGTGCGAGTTGCCATTTCCACATCGATTGCCGTGTCATCCGGAGCACTGCGTACAGACTAGGTATAGCTACTACTTTGACTACGTCTGGGTTATTACGTTGTTCAATCTCAAATTAAAGCTCACATGCTTTAAAATATTATACACACTTTCTAGTACGGCTTTGCATTATATATGTTTTGATTATATAAAGGGCACGTATTTTAAAAATCATCACCTTGAGAAAAAAAACCCTCACATTTGTACGCCTCACCTGGCAAGGACATGAGATATAGTAATTTTTAAACTTTCGCGATTTGAACACATATTTTAAACGTTTATCGGGACTTATCACGTATTATTTAATTTAGGTAAAAAATATGTACCTTTCGCTCGACGTTTCGACCATGTTACAATGGCCGTGGTCACGAGCTGACTGAAAACTGCGGGTGAGTCCGGCGAGAAGAGCGGGTGTTTTGTTCTCCTACCCTCACTTGATATACGTGATAAGTCCCGATAAACGTTTAAGACATGAGATATATTTCCATTTGTACGACCCTGTATGCCACTTTGTATGTGTTTATACCTTGTTACCTACCATGTTCTGACAAATAAATGATTTGATTTGTAAATGTGGTAATTCTGTGGAAATGGTTTTATTCTACCTGTTCATTAGAAAAATGCTTTATGCAAATCGGACTAATAAAACGAAAAAGACGGAGAGCCATCATCAACAGCAGCCTTCTTTGCCCTAATGCTGTGTATAGGCCTCTTTCTTGCTGTGCCGTCTGCCTCGGCCCTATGTATTCTGATGTATTCTAAGAGTATATACTTGTTCCTCTTTCCCTGAATTTAGTTACTATTGAAGAAAGTATAAAAGTTGCGTATTTTTTTATTGGGTACACTAGATTTTTTCATAAAACGAAGCGAAAAGACGCCAAACATCTAGTCATAGCTTCGAAGTAATTTTACTGTGCTTTGCATAGTGATAAGGGCTAAGGATCTTTTTTCCTTCTTCCCCGAGTTGGGGCTTTTGGCTCCGCATGATTGATGCAGTTGCCATATTCAAGTCGTATGAGTTTAGTTTTAGAATTTAAAGGTAGGGAAACGATACGCGAAAATTAGGATATAGGAAGGATTAGGATGGACGGAACTCATGCCCCTGTAAAGTGGTGGAGACTTTACAAGAGGCTCCTATGGAGTTTTGGAAACAACACGAAAAGACACGTTTCACCTCGTTATATCACTTCCCCACACTCGGGCACGTTTACGAGCACTTAATGAATAATAATTCACCATTTAGTACACATTAACACTCGAAAATACACAAGTTTAGGAAAATAATCCAACGAGCCGACATGTTTTTTCCGCGTTGGCGCCAAAACTCCCCTAAGGATCTTTAAGATTGCCCTTTGAAACTACGAGCTAGGTTGACAGATATGCATTGAATAACTGTAATAATAAATGTGCTAATCATTTGAATGATATAAAACAATTTGAACACTAATTAGCACACTGGTTTCTATGTGTATTTTTTCATACGTCATTGTCATCATACATCTCCGTTGATACGTTAATAAAAACTCAACAATACAGAACATTGATTAATTGCGCTAGTTTTATGAACTTCTACCAATTTCCCGTGACTTTTTCAAATCAGTTTTTTTTTAAATTGAATAATTTGCAACTTGCGTTTGACCGCCAACTCGCTTGATGTTAAGTAATGATGCGGTCTACGATGGAGCCCGTTTGTCTAGAAGAAACCGATTCACTCGGAATTTGAAGACACCCAGATTAACTATTGGGGAACAGCCATTCAGGTAAAACTTTCATACCTTTTTCATGTGTAACTAAAGAATTTTTCCTTTGTTCCAGATGCCCAAACCACGATGACACCCTGACGCGAGTTCAAGCTCTCACAGACCATGTATCGAGAGGTGACTTGACCCCCTCCAGATGGGATGACTGACATGTCGAATTACACCTTCTTAGACTCAGTATTGCAAGAATTGACATGCCGACTGACTCCTGGCTCTGGATGCCAAGACAATACCACATACGGTCTCAACTGCTCTGATGACCAGTCAACAGACTTCAACTGCGAGTTGAACATAGATCTCCAAAATGAAACCTCATACTCTTGTCACGCGTGCAATTTTAGCATGGACCTTAGCAGCAACAGTTCTCTATGTGGCTCTAGATTCAAGCTAAACATGGTTACATTGATTTTCGAAAGTGCTGTAAAGAACTTATGGCTCAAATTGCCGTTCTCTTCTTTCTGCGAGTGGGACACATTATTCTGCTACGGTGATTTGAATCGGACGTTGTACATTGATGTTTCTGATAATGCGTCTGTGAATGATGTGATAGATACTTTTCAGTGTAGTTGGGAGTTTAGTAATGGGTCGGGGGATGTGATAAGCAATAAGGCGAAATACGACTGGAGTTTTCTATTTGTGATATTATTTATAATAGCGGGTGGTGTGGGCAATATTTTGGTGTGCTTGGCTGTGTGCCTGGATAAGAGGCTGCAGAATGTGACCAACTACTTCTTGCTGTCGCTGGCGATAGCCGATCTGCTGGTCAGCCTGTTTGTGATGCCGATGGGAGCGATACCTGGTTTTTTAGGTAAGGTTGCTAGTTTATCTTACTACATTTACATAATCTATCTATCTATCTACATATAAAAATGTATCCCTATTTACCTTGGTCACGCCATAACTTAGTAAACGACTTTACCGATTCCATTCATTTATTTTCTTAAGTTTTCTAATCCTTTGTAGAAGGTTCTTACGGAAAGAAAAAAAAAAAAATTCGCAAAAAATTGGAAAACTTCTGAAAACTTTACAACGATTTTAACTCGCGGATAAAACCGCGGGCGCAGCTAGTTCAATATAAATATTAAACTATTTGGTGCTGTCAAAATATCAATCAGTTCAACAAACCGTTAGGGCTCCATGGCACACCCCCTCTGGGGTGCCTGGGCAAGTCTGATTCCCACTCCCGGCGACGGCCCAAGCCGAGGTTCGTACCTTCGAGGTGCCCTTGTGCTAGTCGCCTATTAAACTTAACCACCAAGTTATGCCGAACGCACCCTGCGTTCGCTAACTAGTCCGGTCAAGTTGTAGAGGCCAAAAGGCCAACAGTAAAAGTCACTTATTAAAAAAAAATGCTGTCAAAATATTCTCGGCCATGCTCACCGGCCGGAACTATATTTATCGAACATTTCTATAGAACAGCTAAACAAACAAACGTACAAATAAGAAGCCCTCAATGTAGCTGACTGTACTAGGATAATTCAATGTAGGATATTGAATGTTACGCCTTATTCCCCACGCGTCGACTCCGTTCTTTGCTTACTACAAGCGAGAAATTCTTATAACGCTTGTATTGGGAATATTTGATCATATTTTGATATTAGCTATGTGAGGCATAAAAATATATGGAAAAAGTTTTGTGTACTATTTTGTACACAAAACGATTAAAACGTTGTTGTTTTGTTTGTGTGTTATTGTACTTTTACACAGGGTTACGCGGAAAGGGTGTACTAAGTCGAAAGGGGCTCATTATACTCATCATTATGAACAAATTTTACTATGGGACCAACCAATAAATCGCAAAAAAAAAAATGCTGTTCCATACATAATGTCAAGTGTTATTTACTTTTTTTGTATGGAACAGTTGATACATTTTTCGTGCGCCGTAGTTATCTCGCTGGTAGTGCTAAAATCGACACTGACCATAGTAGACATAGAAACTAATGGGCCACCTGATGGTAAACGATAACCGTTGCCTATGAATACCTGTAACACCAGGGGCATCAAATACGTTGCCGACATTTAACTATGCCGGTTTCTTTTTCATTGTTACAATTAAACGTTTCTAGAACAGCCATTTTCTAGAACCCCATGTTATAGTTATTCTGAAATACTGCATTCCACATGGTCCAAGTGTGAGGCAAAAAAGATCGCATAGTAAAACACATACACACACATCACTTCTACGGATTTGTGATAGTAGATGAGCTTAGAGGCGGTGGTGGCTAGTGTGATAATAAAACCGCGACTCCGGCATCATATCGAACTGTTCTTCAGAAAACTCTCCGTTGTAAATGTGGTAGGAGATACGGAGAGAGAGACATGCTGTGGCTCTCGGCGTTTAGTGAGCTAGGGATCGTCGACAATTCTGACACCTCTACGCTGTAATGTATCAAGATGCCCAAGCTGATAGTAGATAGGAGCAGGACTCCTATGAGCACAATGAAAACTATGAATTCTGATAATTTTTGCTAGGTTTTTGAACATAGTATTGTTGCTTGTAAAATATTAAAATAATGTTTTTATTCCGTATTTTATAATGTTAGTGCAGCTGTCAAAATTTAAAAAAAAATAACCCGATTATGAGTATTTTTTTATATGTTTTTTTTTTTTTAATAACACTTAATTAGTTATTTTAACCGTGGAATGGAATCCACAGACCACGGACCGGTAAGCGCAGCGTAGGACGTCCACCCACAAGATGGACAGATGACCTAAATAGACCGCAGGGAAACGCTGGATGCAGGCCGCTTCCAACCGGCCCCTTTGGAGATAGATGGGGGAGGCCTATGTCCAGCAGTGGACGTCCTATGGCTGAAATGATGATGATGATGATGATGAGTTTATTATAAGTTATTGTTTTTGAGGTGACTTGAGCAATTCGGTATGCTAAAAAAAATTAACCTATGCCAATTCCAAAACCATTTCGAGATTTTATCTTACCAACCCTTATTTTTCTACTCCGACCTTTTAAAACGATAAGATGCCATTTATTTTAACATAAAACTAAGAAATCATTCGACTTTCATTGTCCTCTAAATGACGTCACATTGTTATAGCATTTTATTTTCTGTGCCTTTTAAGAATAAAAATATTATACATTTGACACACTGTTCGTCACACAGAATAGAATATTTTTTCATTTCTGTGGTTTGACTGTCTGGTTTTTTTCAGGGCTGCCAATATGGGGTGCTTTTTAGGCTTCTCAACGCAACGAAATTTTCTTATATGGTGACGTCACATCATTTCAATTTTCAAAAAAATATTGTAAAATAACTACTCAATAGAAAACAAAAATATTGAAATTAGTTTCTTAAAATAGCCTTATCTACGAAATAAAAATATAAAAAAAAATACAAAAAAAAAAACTTTACATACCGAATTGCTCAACTTCTATTACGAAAACTCAAGTACCCCTATTAATAAACTTGGAGTAGCCTTGGAATAGTTACTCCGTCTTTTGTCTTGTTCGATCAAGTTCAAACTTTTGAAAGAGAGAAGAAGACAAAACACTGCGTATCTATTCTAAGACTACTCCACGTTTATTAATAAGGGGGTTAAGGTCCAATTATTATATTCATTCAAATAGCAAACATATTGCTCATGCTCACTCAATTATTTAAAGCTCAATGAGTTAGCAAAGTCGTTGAGAGTCAAACGCCAAAATATACTGAATATTTTTACGTGTCAACGACATTTGGAATACAATTTGCTACTAATAAAGTGAGCACCTAAGTAAAAAAATTGAGCAAACCTCATTCCGTCAGATGATAGATATCGTTTTGTCAGTTTTCGTTTCCCACAGAAATGTTTTTATGAAATGTAAGCAAACTTTACAAATCACATTCATATTTGGGAAGATCTGCTTTCCTAGCTTTCAGCAGCAGCCACTTTTCCTCATATTAGATAGAAAGATAGATAGGTTACAGGGTTATTTTTACAACAGGGTTACAACAGGGTTATTTTTAATTGAACTAAAACCTTAGGGTATGTCCTAAAACTGCCACCGGAGGATGCGTAGCAGCGTCTTATTAGTACACGGTGAACGTACTGCAAGCCCCAAGCTGCCTGCCAAGCGTGTGGATTATGCCAACACCTCTTTAAGAGGGAGGCTTTTGTTCAACAGTGGACGTTTACTGGCTTATGATGATGTGAACCTAAAACCTCTCGCAGTCAGCTTATCCACATCATACCTGACTACATTTGTTACATGACCTTTCACAAAACTTAATTAGTTCTCCAAAAATGCTACCCGTTTTTTTTTGTTTTTGTTTTTTTTTTTATGCACTTTGCGGCTCCTTAATTATGGCCCCCGCATTCAATTTTATTTGAAACCTCGTAATATTTTTTTGTGGCAAATTTCTGTTTATTTTCTAGTTATACATGGTTATTGGGTTATTTAGATGGCTTCATCAAAACTCGCGTGAGGATTCATTATCAATTATTATTATAACACCGGCTTGCACTCACGATTATGTTTCTATCGGTCGAGACGATCGACCGACCGACCGTTAGATGACCTCATTTTCTTTCACCGAAGTTTAATGCCATGACTGTGTTACTAATTTTAATGTCGGTTTTTTTATTTTAATTACCTATTGTATTTTGTGGTGGTACGGAACCCTCAGTGCACGAGCCCGACTCGCACTTGGCCGGTTTTTATCACAAAACTAAACGGTTGATCTCATGGTGAAAATTGTTCATTATGATGAGTAGATGTAGGTAATGGACCCTTTCTACTTTGTACACCTTTTCTGCGTAGCCCTGTATAACTATAACTTCATCTCTACTTACATGAAACGAGAAAAAATCGCTGTAAAGAAACCAATTCAGAACAATTCTTTCTTAATCTCTGAAAGCTATGTTTTCGCAGTTTGTTAATTTTCACGAAAGCTAAGTTCCTCGTCGCAAGGTAACACGTACTAGCTGCAGTGCGCCCCTGACATAACCATCTCGACGTGCTGAGGTAACTTCATCCCAATTCCGCTGGAACACGTTTCCAGTAAAATCTAAACAGCAAGTTTCAGAGCATCGTAAAATTCTAGCTTTACCCACATTTTATAGCAAAGGCTGCAGATGCAGAAATAAACTAACTAAGTGCGATTCGGGCTCGCGCACTGAGGGTTTCGTTCAAACATAAAATTCAATAACTTAATTACCAGTTATAACTTGGTAATGAACAGAAACTTATCACACACACCCTCCCCCCCTCCTCCCTCTTGTGCCTTATCACTCGCACATGGCCATTTTTTATTATTTGTTTTATACTTTAGAATGTAAAAATTACCGTTATTAGATTAGTGCTAATACAAAAATACGTACAAAACATGTTTGTTGTATGGGAACCCCTTTCCTTTTTACTTTTTGACTTTTTAGTATTTCTTAGTTAATCCGCCGTAACATTATATATTCTGTGAAATTTTCAACGGGCTACATATTACGGTTCGAAAGATACAGCCGTTAATAGGTATAGGACAGAGAGACGAATAGACAGACATCGTAGGCTTAATAGGGTCCCGTTTTTACCTTTTGGGTACGGAACCCTAAAAAGCGGTGTTGTTTGCTAAGCGACGACTTGTTTCATTGTGATAAAATTTGGTAGTTTACACATGGTTACGCATATAGACTCTACTAAGCCGAAAGGAGGTCATTGTACCTACTCATCATTATGATCAACTTTTAGAACAAAAAAACAGCAGTGGACGGTTACTGGCTGATGATGTGATGATGATGTGATGAGCGGTGTTGCATTAAATTATACTAGACTTGAGCGGAGTTATCTGAGAAAACGCAAGAAAAAATAGAAAAAAATAAATTGACTTTATCAGGCTGATTGATTCATTATCATCACCATCACCATCATCATCATTTCAGGCATAGGACGTCTACAGTTGCACATAGGCCTCCCCCATCGATCTCCAAAAGGGCCGGTTGGAAGCGGACTGCATCCAGCGTTTCCCTGCGGTCGACTGTCCATCTTGTGGGTGGATGTCCTACGCTGTGCATACCGGTCCGTGGTCTCCATTCGAGAACCTTTCGGCCCCATCGGCCATCAGTTCTGCATGATATGTGCCCTGCCCACTGCCACTTCAACTTGCTAATCCGGTAATTTTCGTTCGTCTACGGATCTCCTCATTTCTGATTGATTAACGTGGAATGATTTATTCAAAAACCTTGCTTTAAATGATATTTATGACTGTTCTTCGGATGACACATTATGTCTCTGCTACTTCTCATCAATATACCTCAAGAAACATTGTTACGGCTACCGGAGATATTCCTGCTTGAAACATTAACAAACAACATCAATTTCTCACCATAGGTGCGTTCGGATAAGCTATGATGGCATTTTTAGCATTGTCAAAATTGGCGTTGATGTAAAGCGTTCGGCTTGAGAATTTTGCAATTTTTGCCACTTTTGATCTCTACCCTAAACGAACGCTACAGTCACCAGCGGTGACGTCAAACACCGTAGTTCAAAGAGAATACAATCCTTAGTTGACCGTAGATTTGTTGTAAAACGAGAAACTGAAGAATTATTACAGTCGCGCGCAAACAAAACACCAAAACACCGCGAAAAATAAACGTCATAATCTTAATGCCAAAAAACGTTCACAACGATCCCATGTCGCGAGGTGGGTCAAAAGTGGCAGATTACGATGACATTTTTAGCTGTTTTCGACCTATCCGAACGGCGAGCGAAAACAGTTAATAATGCCACTTTTGCACACACAAAACGAACGCTACATGTGATTATTATTGGCGTTTGTAACAGTTACTTTTGCCACCAAGGGGCTATTCGAATGCACCTCATGAAAGTACTTTCTTTTTCTTTCTTCTTAAGAGGATTTTGGCTACGCACCTCTTCTGCATTTGCCAGTGTCAAATATTGAAATATTGAAATATTTTCCTTACATATCGTCAAACGAGTAATAGTCAGGCAACGTAAGTCACGGTCACGTCTAAAAAAGTAGTAAAGTGCTCGAGACATCTAGAGGCTTCCATGAAGTTTTGAAAACAACAACAACAAAAAACACCTCTTTATATCACTTGCCAACTGAAAGAAAAATACAACGGAATTGAGATCAAATCCCATAAGGCATAAGGAATTCTTTTTGGGGAATTTTTTGACGCATTCTTCCGTTTCCAGGGTATTGGCCGCTCGGCGTGGTGTGGTGCAACGTGTACGTGACGTGTGACGTCCTCGCCTGCTCAGCCAGCATCATGCACATGTGCTTCATCAGCATAGGAAGGTAAAGTTTCTTAAGGGTCCTCATTTTCCCCCTTTTTTATGCCACAGGTTTTTTTATGCCATTGGCATTGCAGTGGCAAACAAGCTGACAAGCCGCCTGATGGTAAGCGATCACCATCGCCTATGGATACTTGCAACACCAGGAGCATCATAGATAAGTTGCCGACCCTTAAAGACTCTATTAACAGGCCTTTTGAAGAACCTCATGTTATAGTTACTCGGAAATGCCTCATTCTACAAATTGCAGGTGTGGGGCAAAAAGATCGCGTAAATCACACCGTGTGCGATTTCCACCGATCTATGATATGTGGATGAACTTTCAGGCGGTAGAGTAATTTTGCTCAATCTAGTTTTAATTTGTCTACTTCCATGGTTGGCTGAAAATTATAAAAATGGTGTTGTATCAAAGTTTAATGTTTTATCTAGGAAACCGTAAACCGTAAAACATGATTAAAGACATTTCGCTCAATGAAAAAAAAATATATGAAAGTATGCGCTTTTCTCACTGTTTTTTTGGATTCATTCAAATACCTATTCACTAAATGACGTCTACGAAATCTGAATATACGGATTGCATAATTATGGAAGGAACCGTAAAAGTACATTACATTACAGCTATACTTTTCGAAAAATATTAGAAAAATCTCAATAATAGTAGTTGTGAAACGCACGACACGTGTAATCACCAAGGTTTTGCTTCACTAAATGTGACTTTAATATATTATGCCTTATGGTCATCTGTAGAAGACGTAAGCCTTAACAAATAATTTAATAGCTTCACATATGACTGGAACTAGAAACTTAGCTCCCTGGAGAGTCTTTGAAAACTCACTAATTCATTTGGCCCCCTATTTCAGAGGCTTGAGGAAAGTTACGCGTTTTAAATTCCACTTGAACCCTAGAGCCGAAAATAAAATCTGAAAAATAACAAGTATCATAATCAGCCGATAACTGTCCACTGCTGGACATAGGCCTCTCCCAAAACACACCAATCAGCCCGATATTCGGCTTTTCTGCCACTGCCAACCATCTTACGTATATCGTCACTTTAACGGGTCTCAGGGCATTCTACGCTACGTTTGCCGATTCGTGTTTTCCACTCTAGAACACGTCTACCCTAGGTTCTTCGTCAGATAATTATGACTGGCCCATTGCCACTTCAGTTTGCTAATACACTGAGATATGTCGGTGACTTTGGTTCTCTGGCGAATAACTTTGTTTCGGATACGATGCCTCATAGAAACGCCGAGCATGGTTAGAGCCTAAACGCTATTTCCCGCTGAGTAACCTTTAAGTTGTGGACCACTCCAACTGTAGGTAAGTGTCCACGTTTCAGCACCGTAAGTCATGATATGAAGAACGCACTAGTTTAACATTGGATTTACCATATTACATTGTGAGAGTCACGGACATCCAGTGGATGCTGATAGCAGGCTGTCGTTCAGTCTGGAGGTCGAAGGGGAGGCCTATGTTCAGCAGTGGACGTCTGGCTGATGATGATATCATATTAATACTGTCTTAAAGTCTAAAATACTGTAAGATGACCCATTCATGCCAGTAGTGGCAGTTTATAGTCCTGGCTAGAAATTACTTTAAACCTCAGACTACCGCTAAAATCAAGTTGCAAACAAAGACATAATATTTTTACCTCATCGCAAGAAGCAAACCACTAGAAAAAGTTGCTAAATTAATGTTCCAAGATATCTAACATTTGAACAGTCTACATCTAGAACATAACAGATGTTCAACCTTCTTCAGACCTAAGTCAGAATTGATAGCCAACTTATGCTGGCTTCCGAAACCTAAGCTAGAACTTATGTTAGCCATCACTTCGTAGTTTAAGCCATTTGCGGAGTCTAACCCTTCAAGTTCAAGCTATCGAGGAAAATGGGGAATTTTTCTTAGTTCCCCCATTTATATATTATGCTCTGAAACATACGTTACTAAGATGTGAATAATCAGTGAGGTAATAAACATGAACAATAGTTGCTCCCCACGGTTTCATCCGCTCGGACATTTCAAGAACCGTAAAAAACCATCGGTAAAATGGTATCTCATGTCACTCTCTGGTCCTCCCACTGTATCTATCGAAAATTAACACCGATACTTTGGTCTGTCGCTGAGTGAAAGAGGAACAAACCAACCAAACAAACACACTCTCATTTATTATAATTATAAATAAATATATGCAATGAAAACTTGACTATTTATAAATGAGAATTACTTCTCGCGGTTTCACTATTTTCCTGTTTTTCATAGATGTAAATTTCAAGATACGCTCATCAGAACATTTATGAGTCCCAAATATCTACTAAGCTCGGTCCAAGCATTTATCTGCTCTGAGAGCTCCAGTAAGAGGTTAAAAAAAAGAACATTTTCTTTTAATAATTCACTAAAGCATATCGGGTATCTGCTACAGTCTTACATTCAAAAACCTAGCGAAGAGTGATCATAGCTCGTGGTTTCCATTCAGAGTTTTACAATGGTATTGCAACTTTCAGAGCATATAACTTCAGTAGTCCAATAACTGAATAGTCTTTTCAACTCGGGAGTCTATCACTTAAGTTAGATGATGTTGTCTAATTAAATCTATCACCAGATTGTATTAAGGTATTGGCTTTAATGGCTGGAATATTGTGAACTGGAAGAGAGTAAAGGGCAATATACTTAGATATAAGCTTTTTTTTTGTAACTAAATTTTATTATCTCATTAAAATCTTCGTAATGCCTAATAACATTTCATGGGATTTGTTACGGAATCAGATTGCAAATATAAACTAACCTATGTAATGTTTTTTTCCATAAAATGAAGAAAAAAAAAAACAAAAAAAAAAACGCCCAAGTGCGAGTCAGGCTCGCGCACTGAGGGTTCCGTACCACCACAAAATTCAATAACAAAATTACCAGTTATAACTTGGTAATGAACAGAAACTTGCCACCGACTTGCACTTGGCCATTATTTATTATTTGTTTATATATTTTGTACGCTTGTATGTATTACTGTTTTCCAATAGAGCTAATACAAAAATACGTTAAAAATACGTTTGTTGTATGGGGACCTTTTCGTTTTTACTTTTTGACTTTTTTATTATTTCTGAGATAATCCGCCGTAACATTACATATTCTGTGAAAATTTCAACTAGCTATATATTACGGGTACAGCCGGACAGACAGACAGACATCGTAGGCTTAATAATAGAGTCCCGTTTTTTGCATTTGGGTACGAAACCCTAAAAACGATGTGTAAAAATAAAATTGCCATAGCTTTTTTATAAATAGCCTTGTCAAGAACCATAAAGCTTCAATGAATGATTGACAATCCCTGACGCGGCATGGGTAAAAGCCCAGTGTTATCAAAACCTTTTTGTGTACAAAAGGCACTTTACTCTTCCGCAGGTCAAAATCCTTGATGCCTTCCAAAGGCAGTTTATTATTAGAAAGGCGTCAAAGGTTCGATAAATAACAAAAACAGCGCATTTTTATTCATATTCAATATACAACCTTATCAATACAGCCTGTATCTATGACCACGCATAATGTTTTTATCAAAGGATCAAACTCTGTTTACCCCTTCAACTTGGGAAGGCTTCAGCATTTATTAAGTTAGTATCCTCAGTTCAAAGAATCACCCAAGAAAAAAAAATATAGCAAAGAGAGTCATTTCAGAGTTAAAAAAGAGGCATTAAGGGCTTAACTCAACGCCTAATATTCACACGCGTTTGTTCTGGTATTGCTCCAAGCGAAGAGTGAATAGAGTCCTCAAAGGTGGGCAACGCACCGCCAATGCCTCGGGTATGGTAGGTGTCCATAGGCGACGGTGACCACTTACCAGCAGGTGGCCCGTCGCTTGTTTGTCGACTATTATATAAAAAAAACAAAAAAAAAAACTCAAAAGTATACCTTTTTAGGGTCCGGCACCCAAAGGGTAAAAACGGGACCCTATTACTAAGTCTACGCTGTCTGAATGTTCGTCCATCTGTCTGTCCATCCTACCTTTTAACAGCTGTATCTTTGCGAACCGTATTAGATAGCTAGTTGAAATTTTCGCAGGATATGTAATGTTACGGCTGATTATATAATAAATAATAATAAAGTCAAAAAGTTAAAACTAACGTATTTTAGTATATGTTCTACTCTAAAAACGGTAATACGTACAAGGGCTAAACTTGGCATGATTACAGTACATACTCTAAAGTAAACTATTTTTTTCATAAATAATGGCCAAGTACGATCACCGAAGTTAAGTAACATCGGGCGCGGTCGGTACTTGGATGGGTGACCGCCTGGGTCTTTTTGCACAATTTTTTTGTATTATAGTTGTTAATAATGTATGTGGTGGTACGGAACCATCAGGCCACTTATATTTGTTTCGTTTTACCAGCCTACTAGTTTCACAAAATTAAGGACCTGCCGGTAATTGAACATTAGTAAAAAAAAACAGCACGCAAAACTTTGCAAAAATCTCCAATGTTTTATAAACTTTATTTAACGACATGTTATGTTAAAACTTGTAATGTTTAAACAGGTAATATTTTCAAGTTCAAATGGTTCACCGGGTCAAAGTTGTGTGAAAATTACAGTTTTTACGTGTCGCGTCGGTCACGCGTACGTACATAATTATATTGCGTTTTTAGCCCCGTTAGTCCAGTTGGTAGTGAACCTGCGTGCGTTTGGAGGCGTGGGTTCGATTCCCACCTAGGACAAACATTGGTGTATGTTCTATATTTGTATTTATATCAGTCTCTGGCAGCCATATCACAAGCTTTGCTTAGTTTGGGGTCAGATGACCCCAAAAAGTGTGTGCAAAGTGTGCAAGAATGTCCCGGACATGTATTTATTTATTTTAACATGATGTAATTTTTTTATTTAATGGTCAATCAACTTTATATAACAATATAAAACTACAGAAGTATAAAAAAAAAAAAAAAACTAGTTAAATTACCAGCATCGTTGACCACGGATTAATAACTGATATTATATATGTATATCATAACTATTATGATATGAACATGACACAAAGTAGTAAACTTAATTTAGTTCATATTATATTTACCAATATGTAAGTATAAAAATATATTCGGTAGTAACCACTAAAGTTAATAGATAAGTCATGCTTTATAACAACAGCTCGGCATGACGCTGATAATCAGCGTTGCGAGTGTTGGATGCGCATTTATTTTTACGCGTGACTGACGTCAGTGACCGACGTCAACCGAAACGGCTGTGCATTTTATTTCCCCCGGTACGTTTCACGCGAAAAATACATATTATTACAAAGTTTTATTTAACTTGCAGTGTATGTATGTAACTATATTTGTTCGGGTGGAATCTTGCAACTCAATTTTGAAACAGATATCTTCAACCGATTGAGCTGTTTAGCACACTTATGTAAGTTCGGTGACAATGCAATGTTATGGTACCTACGAACTGGTCTGATGATGGAGACAGAAGGTGGCCATAGGAACTCCTAAATGAAACGACGTAACTCCGTCGAGTTTGGGTTCATTGGATTTGTATTCCCAAGCACTTTGGTCCTAAATAATAAATTCAATATAGTGGACGCCCCAAGATGGCGGAAAAAAGCTCACATCATGATATGGGCATCAAATGAACGGGTTTGCTGAGAAGATTACGAAAAAGTTTGTGTTTAAAAAAGTTTTTTTTTAATGAATAAAGCTTATTTTTAATTCTCTGAAGATAAAGTCCAGTGAAGAGCATACATTGTGCTAAGTAGTAAGATCTCCTTACCATCCTCCAAAATAATGTTGATGATTGTTGACTATATGCCTGACAACACTAGGATTGTCATTAAAATCTTCGACTAAAATAAAATGAATGGACGGGCCCTAACCATTAAAATTGCTCAGTAAAAACGAGTAAAACCGTCGCGCATATACTTCAACACCTTATTATAAAAATGTACAGTATATTTGTTACAAAAAATAGATCCCGATTTTATTTGTGTATTTACACTTCGGGAAAGCATATGAATGCATAATTTTGTCAGATGTTTCGTTATCACGTAACAATAGACACGTGTTGCACTTCCTACGGCTAGAGACCGACTGAAACGAAATGAGAGCCGGCGCTCATTTTGTTATCTTCAAAAATGCGCTTCTACTGGGCCTGTTCATTAATTTTATTTTGGTCGAAGATTAAAATCGGTTCGGTTCAGTCATTGATGTGGGTAAAAGTCATTGGGTTCAATGGATTCAAGCTTGTATGTATTTATAAGACCCGCACCTTTTCCTTTTGTATACATAATTATACCAGATACCTATTTGTTTGGTGTTAGTCCAACTGAATCTCGGCTTTGGCGAGTTTTGGACTAAATTGGGTAAAATACTGTCTGGGAGTTACAAATTAGTGAAAATAATTATATTTTTGAGAGACATGGCAAAGGTGGAATGGGGAAAAGCACCATTACTTCGTACGCTCTAAAATTTTAACTTGAACACACTCTTTTATTCTGTCCATAAATTTGCAGCCCTATTTTAGTCGCTGTCAAAGTTCAATCAAATTGGATTTAAAGATAGATAGAAACTCTTTATTGTCAAACAGATAGAAAACACTCACGAGCTAGTTCCATAAGTGGCTGCCGTATCGATAAAAGCGATACCTTCTAGGCAATCATTTATGTATAGCGTAACTGAAATATTTGCTTTCCATGTACACATACTTGAAAATAAGAGTAATAACATTGCCTATTAGCGAGCAAACATTCGTTGGCTCTTATAAAATTATTCGTACTGTGGTAAATAGGAGAAATATTCGTGTAAGCCAATGGTGTGAGCGCGTTTTTTCTCAATACACTGCGATTGAATATTGACAGCGCGTGGAATCAGGCAACTAAATAAATCTTACTGCTCACCTGAAACGCTGAAAATGATTTAAACGAAGAGTTTATTTTGGTTTTGGAGTTTATTAAATTCCCAATTTTTGGGGCTACAGCAAAATGCCAAGATAGCGTTCAAATGGGTCAAAGAATTGGAAGAGAGAAGATAAGTGTTTGCGGTGAATGAAAAATGGTTTGAAATAGTAATGACATATATGCATTTTAATTAATTAGAATCTTGGATATTATATACAACTTATCGATAAAAAAAAAAAAAAAAAAATCGGGACATTTTTTTTCACACACGGTCATCTGACCCCAAACTAAGCAAAGCTTGTGATATGGCTGCCAGAGACTGATATACATACATATATAGTTTTAAATACATACTTAAATAGATATTAACAACCAGATATAGAACAAACGCAAATGTTCATCGCACAAATGTTTGTCCTAGATGGGAATCGAACCCACGCCCCTCAAGCTCAGAAGGCAGGTTCACTACCAACTGGACCAACGGGCTATCGATAAAACTATTACTAATAAAAACATAATATACTTATACAGAGAAAGAAAAAAAAAAACCTAGGTGAACAAATCGCCAGGGTGATTAGCGATATTCCCCAGAATGCTGGAAGCATTGCCCCGCTGGATTGCGAGGCTTCATTTTTGAGCGAAATGTGCCCCGCCCCAGCTCTGGGATCCCCCGAGACGAGAACCAATCCGGTCGAAATGTCTTTACAAAACTTTTTTGTATCTGATGTTGTATAATTAGTATATAATTATATAGAAGTTAACGTATGGAACGCTGTGTCAACGTGTTCCTACGTGGACAACAACAAACAACAACGCAATCGCAATTTCAACCGGGAAGATGGATTTAAGTTAGCGGCGTCGTGGAATCCCATAGTAAGCAAGTGTACAAACCGCGGTGTAGGTACTAGGACATTTACCGATACAGTCAGTGTTGTGTGTCGTAGTGACAACCCTGCCATTTTTCAAGATCAAGTGAGGGTAGGAGAACAAACCACCCGCTCTTCTCGCCGGACTCACCCGCAGTTTTCAGTCAGCTCGTGACCACGGCCATTGTAACATGGTCGAAACGTCAAGCAAAAGGTACATATTTTTTACCTAAATTAAATAATTCGTGATAAGTCCCGATAAAAGTTTAAAACATGTTCCTACGTGGTATCTACGCATACTAAATTCTTGAAATAATTGCTTTAAATATAGGTATTTCTACCTCTAGTCTCTCACATCTCAAAGTAACTGAGCCGTTGAGAAAGACCGCCTCATCCTGCCAGGCCACAGTATTCTTACCGTAAGTATTTATATTCGCGTACTTAAGAGGCAGCAACCACTTGTCGTGCTCATATTATAATTGTGTTATTAAAGCTACGGTCACCGGTCAGAATTGCCTCATTCGCACATTTTTTTTAAAGATAAATAATCTCTGAGTAGTAATGAAAAAAAAAACCTATTGGGCATTATCTTCATTATAACATGGCAGACGACAAAAATTGTTTTTTTTTATTCAAATTTTTACCGCTAGAATAAAACTTAAAAACATAAAATGTATTAAAGTTATATGATTATTTACGGGATAATCATATAACTTTAGTGAACAACCGTGATAGTTTAAAACAGTATAAAATGTATTTTAAAACGTTTATAATGTTGTTAAAAGAATGCCACAAAGATTTGTTATATTTCTACTTAGCGATTTTTTTTACCAGCGAGATGGCTGGTGAGCGCTGCTTCAAGAGGAAGCAACCACTTCTCGTGCGGTTTCGGTATTTGACTCATACTTGTCAAGTAGTTAAAAAAAAACTTTAGTTGCACTTTACTCTTGCTAAGTTTGATGCTGATATTTTATCGTATTACCGTTATTACGAAAGCGTGGGATTAAAATTAAAAAAAAAACGTAAATTCATCATTCGTTAATTTCATTTCTTTTATATGGAGGCCTTTAACATGGGTCCCTTTAACACCCATTGAGTACGAAACCCCCAAAAAAGGGTGCTCTCCGCAGATTTATCCGCGGTGTTGTTAATTTCTCGCAAATTTTCTGCCACATTTTGAGCAGGTAATAATTAGTTTTAGTGCCACTTTCAGTTTTATCTTTGAATGTTCAAATAAAAGAGCACATAAAATGGTAGCGGCCTCTTAAGCAGCTTAGCTCAAAATATGAGGAGAATTTTCGCGACCTCCGTCAGGAATAAGTCCGGCAATGATCCGGCTAATCACGGCAGTGGAATAAAACTTCATATGCTACAGAAAAGGCGCTTTTTCTTGAGAAGGGAAACTGAATAAATAAGTGGGCAGGCAACTATCTTACACGAGAGTAGGAAAATAAATTTCATTCCATGTATTTCCATGCATGTATTATGTGCTTATACCTATCTACTTGGCAAGTTTTTTGTTGTTAAGAAGCAGTATGGCTTATTCTCACAATGAAAACTGAGTCTTCATACAACTAAATAAATAAATATTCGGGACATTTTTGCACACACGGTCATCTGACCCCAAACTAAGCAGAGCTTGTGATATGGCTGCCAGAGACTGATATAAATAAATATATAGTTTTTTTTTAATACATACTTAAATATATATAAACAACCAGATATAGAACAAACACAAATGTTCATCACATAAATGTTTGTCCTAGGCGGGAATCGAACCCAAGCCCCCAAGCTCAGAAGGCAGGTTCACTACCAACTGGACCAACGGGCTATCTAATTTTCAAAATGGTCAAATTTCCAAATGCCTAATACTCAAAATGGCCAGTTTAGTGGGCGTAAAAATCCTATGACGTGTATAAAACGTCATAGCCTGCTACGGCCATTTTTACGAGCTAGAGTGGCGATTACCATCAGATGTATGAAGACCAATGACGTAAATGGGTCTTCCATAAGCTCATTGATGAAGACCGATGATATAAATACCTACAATATTTGCTTGACTATCAATGGATCAGATTAACGAATCCAATGACACTTTTCCGAGCACTAATGCAATGAAAATAGTTTAACATGTTGTTTTACAAGGGATGTAAGCCGCCCATAACACATAAAGATAGCAAATAGTAGTGTATTGTGCGTGGTTACACTTAGCAGATAGTAGTGTATTGTGCGTGGTTACACTTAGCAGATAGTAGTGTATTGTGCGTGGTTAGTTGAAGTGGCAATGGGCAGGCCACATCGCTCGGAGAACCGATTAGATAACCGATGGGGAAGAAAGGTTCTTGAGTGGAGACCACGAACCGGAAGACGCAGCGTAAGTAGGCCTCCCACTAGATGAACCGACGACATAGTAAGAGTCGCTGGCATTCAGTGGATGCAAAAGGCAGGCTGTCGTTCAGTGTGGAGGTTAAAGGGAGAGGCCTATGTTCAGCAGTGGACGTCTTCCGGCTGATGATGATGAGGATGATGATGATGACACTTAGAAAAAGCCGTGATAGCCTATTTGGGAGACCGCTAGACTTGAAAGCGTGAGGTCGCGGGTTCAAACTCTGGGCCCGTACCAATGAGCTCTTTAGAGTTTATGTACGGATTTTCATACCACTGGCTTTTCGGTGAAGGAAAACATCACGAGGAAACCTGCATACGTACGGAGAAGAAATTCAATGGCGTATGTGAATCCGTCAACCCACAACTGGGCCAGCGTGGTGGATATGGCCCAATCACCCTACCGGGGGTAGGCTAAAAGTCCAGCAGTGGACTGTTAAAAGGCTGATTATGATGACACTTAGAAACTTCGTTTTAACCTTAGATTAACAAAAATGCACTTGTTTTTGTATCGAATATAATATGACATATGTCGTTCTTTGTAATAATGACATCATTTGTGTTACTATTTCCCGTAGAGGTACTTATACTGAATCTATGATATTTCCCTATTTCCACTACGCATCTGTCAGTAGAAAATTGAATGACATTCTCGTCTGATATTCTGTGTTCATTACCTATGTGTGAAATGAACCTTCTCTCAACATTTCTGTGTACAATATTACGGCAGAGAGACCTTATGGCAACATTTCTGCGTACATAGCGACCAACTTAACTGTGAAGTTATATGGTGGAGCTACATTCGTATTTTCTGAACAAAATTGAGGAAATTTTAAGTTTATTTATTTTGCCAACTGTACAGATAAGTTGGTAGTGTACAATAAAGGGTACAGACGCCATATGCGTTTATTATCCGTGAATATGTCGCTCAAACTTGTCTCCTTTATGAAGCCTGCCCTGTTCTCATCTTGTAATGTGCTAGGACGAATAAACTACTGGACAGAAACTAAGTACTCACATTTAAGCTGGTGTGGCAGTAGGCTGGTTTTATTAAAGTACGACAACCAACGGGAGAGAAAGAGTGAGAATATCATATTTCCCTCTCTTTCTCTCCCGTTGGTCAGACGGCGGTTGAGGTCAACCAAATCCATACGTGTGTTAACACTATTAGGTGTTCTAGTCTAGATAATAGACTAAACGAAAAACGAATCGAAAACGTAGTAAAAAGACTGTTTTCAGTAGTAGGTAATCGAAAATTAAAAGTCAAAATTAGACTAAGTATCGTGCATTTAGGATAAGTTTTTATCGTAATTAACATTTGTGATGACATTTGAACATTTGTACAATTGTGCTATTATGTCTTCTGTGGTACAAGTCTGTTTTGAATTAGTATAAAGAATTTGTAAAAGTTTTTTTTTAATGCTTGTATGGGCATACAAGCATTAAGCCTTATCTCGGCAGTTAGTGTCGATTGAAACAAAACAGAATCATTCCGCGTCCAGAGACTTACAGTTCCAAGAAAATGTGATACCGTCCTATGAAATTTGATACTGTCTGTCGCGGCTTTTGTACAACTTGGATATATTTTGTGCGTTTGAGGTTAACTAAGATATCTACATGAAATACAAATGAAAGATGATGATCCCGAGCGGTATTCGTAAACGTCTTTTTGAATGACTTTATCACGAAGTGTGACATCATTTAGGAAGGAAACTGTCAAATAGTTGCGGATACATTGTGAGGGGGATGAATGCTTCTTTTAACGTGTTTTTTGCCAGATAATGTCCGATTGAAGCAAGTACATATAGGTCAATGGATTGAAGAGTAAAGTTATTTATTATGAGCCTAATCAGCTGAATGACATTTTGCTATGGAACATGTATAGCAAAATTACATTCATACCTACTTATTCAAATGTACAAGAAATGTATAGATCGGCTGGTCCTAAAAGTTGTTCATAATGAGTATATTCGGCTTACAGCCAGTACCGGGTTAGTACCGCCAGTTTGTATAGCCCTGGGGCCTTACGGACAACAGTTAATTGCGGCACCTAATCCGCTCATTTGGAAAATCACGTGAACGTGTACCTTATCGCGCCCAGATACGGTTTGCGGTCGCGTGATTTTCCAACTGAGCGGATTAGGTGCCGCAATTAGCTGTTGTCCGTCAGGCCACTGTAGATGAAAGGAGACATTTCAACGTTTGTATATTTTTCCATGATTTTTTTTTCTTCAGAATGAATTTGTTTTAAAATAAATTCGGAACATTTTTTCACACACGGTCATCTAACCCCAAACTAAGCAGAGCTTGTGATATGGCTGTCAGAGACTGATATACATACATGTATAGTTTTTTAAATACATACTTAAATAGATATTAACACCCAGATATAGAACAAACACAAATGTTCATCACACAAATGTTTGTCCTAGATGGGAATCGAACCCACGCCAGCTCAGAAGGCAGGTTCACTACCAACTGGACCAACGGGCTATTTAAATTGGGGGTGTGCAGATACATTTTGTAAACAAAATTATGATGCTTGTAGCCTTTCCCTCCACTATTAGTCTTTTAGTTTAAGTTTTTAGCAAATAATTTAAGTTTTCGTTAATTTTCTGTTTTTTAAGAGTCACGTACGATTCGCCGAAATACCTTTCAACGATACAACCGTACACAGAAAGCACGGTTCGCCGAAAGATGGAAGAACGAAAGGATATTAAGTTTTTTTTTTTTTTCAAATGCGTATTAATTTTTTTCGGTATTAAATCACACTGTCCTACATTATTCGCTACAAGCTCTGCGCTACATCAATCTTCATAATCTAACCGAGCTTCAAAAATGCTGGAAAAGACATCAATATTCAATTTGCAAGCTACACCGATACGCTGCGATCATATTGCAAATACACATCTTTTATATCACTAGCTATATACCTACATCTGTAATATTACGTCCATTATGAATTTAATTCCGACAAATGTGTCGCAAATTGAATATGCACTTTAACTGGCCACAATACCTATGCAGCAAAAGCATTGGAGTTTTTACGCCATTTTATATTTATATTGCTCTAGCACCCGATTTTCTTCACCAAATCTTGAATTGTTTACAATATAAAATTCAATAAAAATACATCAAAACCTCACCTGTTCCTACAAATAATCCGCTGTATCGCTTTTCCGCTAGCGTGTCATTTATCTTTAAGCTTCCATTGGATCGAGGTTACCTTAAAAACTCATCAATTTCTCCGGCGGGAAATGAGGTATTTCCACAAGATTTACCGTGAAAACGCTACAGTGCAAGCGTGCACCGTGTGAGGAATACATTATTTCTGTGACCCGATTCTAACCACTCGTGGTATAATTACTTTTTACACAAGAAACGGCGACATTTTGTAGAGTATCCATCGAATCTGCATGATCTAATTCCCTCCTGCCCATTTTTCTATCGGACTGCCAGAGTGGGGCACGAAGAATTGTTACTGCTTTATGGTTGATATTCCGAAAACCCGTACGAAGTGATTTGATTCCACTTTTATTGTGCGGACTGCTAGTCTGTGGAATGCGCTGCCTGAATGGGTGTTACCCGATAATTACAATCTGGATGTCTTTAAATTAGGAGTGAATCTGTTTCTTCTAGTCAAGCGTGCTCTATAGGCACTATTATTAAAACTGAATCCAAAATATTTGATCAACGAGCAAAGCTGTGACTTTTTATCGGCATTGGGGCAATCGCTTCTACTTATTTTATTTTCTGTGCAGTCCACATTGTTCCCGGTCCTATCACTTCCGTGTCTATTTAAACAAGAGAGACAGGTGACAGAAACACTATCGACTTGTTTGGTTTGTATTGCTTGTAAACACTAGTATCCATGGTTTGATTTCCTCCTATGTGGACGTCAATCACGCGTAGCAATATATACGCACACCAGATTTATTTTATTTAGCTGCTATAAAATGTCCCTGACCTCAGTGTGCCTTTCGACAAAAGCCTCCTCTAACTCTTTCCTTTGTGTTCTGTCAAGGGTAACCCTTCGCCAGTTAGGTCCAGCAGTCAGTTTGATGTCATCCTCCCATCTCTTGCACTGTCTGTCCGCGCGATAGAATCCGGAACGTTGATATTCGCCAAAGCACCAAAATCACTGACATAGCTAATAAATTTGCAAGTTGAAATGGCAATGGGCTAGCTACTTCGCTTGAAGAACCGATAACCGATGGGGAAGAAAGGTTCTTGAGTGAAGACCACGAACCGGAAGACACAGCGTAGGTATATAGGCTTCCCGACCGAACCGACGACATGACAAGACTCACGGGCATCCAGTGGATGCAGATGGTAGGCTGTCGTTCAGTTCTAAGGGGAAGGCCTATGTTCAACAGTGGACGTCTTCTGGCCAATGATGATGATGATGACCTCTCAACAGCATTGCAATGAAATTTTTATGCATTGATATAACATACGTAGTATAAGTATGACATCTTTGTTTTTATGTATACACGTCATTTTCTCACCCCAATTATTGAGATTTTTCTTCCCTGAAAGCTAGTTATTTAGTTTCAAAACACTTTTAGTTGGCGTTGATTGATCGCCAATCCAATTAATAGGAAGCTATTATGTAGATTGTGCTGAAACTTTTACACCAATTAACTTTGCATCGAATTTAAGAGGCATTTCCAATCGGATGAGTGTTGACTTCAATTTGGATGATATTTCTGCGCCAATTAATTAGTAGGTCATTATTAACTCATAGAGTGCACATAGTGGGTTTATATTTATACTAGCTGTTGCCCGCGACTTCGTACGAGAAAAGTTTCATTTAAACTTTCAACCTCCATATGCTCCCTTTATTTAGGCCTTACGCAAAATCCTTTAGAGATCCGCTAAGACCTACATTATAATAAATATACTTGCCCAATTTTAGCTCCATGGGTCAAGTAATTATAAGATTTCGTTTTAAGTCTATTACATACAAAAACATTACATACAATAAGAAAGGACGACGCTAAAATCACATTTCTAATTTACGGAATTCGTCAAAAGCAAGGAAAGATTGTTCGATGTGCCATTTTTAAAAGCTTTTGTTTAACTTGCTTTGTTAGTTTAGTTCGGGTCAAATCTTGCATGTGAATTTTAAGGCCAAATATATCCAACCAACTGAGCTGAAATTTTCCTTACGCATTTAGTTTGGACGACAATGCATGGTTTACTAAGTGACGTCTTCGAAATCTAATATGGCGGACTCCTAAAGATGGCGGACCAGCTATTTTTATGCACCTCCAGAGTATGAGTCTCAAATGAAAGGGTTTGCTAAGAAGAATACGAAAAATAAAATGACGCCACACTACATTCAATATGGCGGACGCCTAAAAGCTTGTTTGTGAAAAGTTTTTTTAATATTAATAATTTTATTTAAGTCTTAAGAACTATTTTGTTCCAGGTACTTAGGCATACGGAATCCATTGAAAAGTCGACATCATTCGACGAAACGAGTGGTGGTCATCAAGATAGCTCTAGTGTGGCTGCTCAGCATGTTTGTATCCAGTTCAATTACAGTTTTAGGTGAGTAATTTTCATATTAAAGTGTTGTTCCATGGTTTAGGATTTAAATATATTTGGGACCGGTAAAGGTTCTAGCTGAGTAACTACTTGTAAGTAACACGTTTTTTTTTACTTAAACAAAACTACCTAACAAAATCCTCACATTTGTACGCCGCATTTGGCAAGGACATGAGATACGTTTCCATTTGTACAACCCTGTATGCTACTTTGTATGTATGTGTATCTCAGCGAAATAATTTCGCTGGTGGTCTATGTTCTGACAAATTAATGATTTGGTTAGATTTGCAGTTTATTTCAGTAAAAAATTAAGTTTGAATATGCCCAAAACTGGCAGAGGTGTTCCGAAAATATAGGGGTCGCATAGTCTTAGTTTGGGGCAATCAACTATTATATTATACAGCTCCTCACAATATCATTGGGCTGGGTTTACTTTGAAAAAGTTTGAAAAGCTTGGAACTGCTTCACAAGTTCAGGTGACATATTTATGGTGCATACGTCATCCCTTTGTAAGTTTATTCACAATTTACGTCTCAATTCACGAGCATTTGGCTTGAAAACAGGCAGCTACCAATCACAGGGTTGGAAACCATCCAACTTTGCTGTCAACCTCTGCAAGAACTGATGAAAAACAAATTGGTCTTTATAAGAACATGTTTCCAATTTATAGTCACCAACAGATCAAATCAGACCAACAAGGGAGAAAATACCATTATACTTGTACTAATGAATGCGGAACCAATGCGGATGTGGTTCGCCAAAGAACCAGAGTCACCGACATAGCTATTACGATTTGCAAGTTGCTGTGGCAATGGGCAGGCCACATCGGTCGTAGAACCGAAAACCGATGGGGAAGAAAAGTTCTGAGTGGTCACGAACCGAAAGACGCAGCGTAGGTAGGCCTCCCACTAGATGGACCGACGACATCGTGAGAGTCGCGAGCATCCAGTGGATGCAGATAGCGAGCTGTCGTTCTGTGGTCGGTCAAAGGGAGAGGCCTATGTTCAACAGTAGGCATCCTCTGGCTGATGGTGATGAGGAATAAATGTGAATGAAGAGGATGATGCCTATATTATAAAGCATCATCACCATCTGCTCCTCATTGATGCAATCAAAAAACAACCTAACTTCTTCTAAAATTCTTGAATCAAACGGGTCGTTATACTTCTTGTTCGCAGTTCTCGCAAGTCGAAAATTGACGGCAATTTATGAGTTATCAGGCAGTTTTGTACTTCAGCCAACTTCGTAACTTTACCACTCTCGGAATCGAAATATTTTATTGGCGTCATTTAGGTTACTTCATGTCAAAACGGTATTTTTCCGATCAGGAAAAAGTGTGGCCCAGAAATAAAATTACCTCAGTTTGGAAGTTCAAGTCTTAAATCGGAAATATTTGTATACTATGAATAAAATATTAACTCACAAATTGACAAAATCATATGAACTCAAAGCGGAGCCTAGCTAGGTTAGGCTAAGACTAAGTGTAATTTTTTTACCGACAGGCGCAACGTTTCCCCTTGTTACTAAAAGCCCTTACTATACCAGTACTAGCACGGGTTTTTTTGTCCGTATCGTACATTTATGAACCAATTTACCTGAATCCTTTTTTAGGGTTCCGTACCCAAAGGGTGTAAACGGGACCCTATTACTAAGCCTACGCTGTCTGTCTGTCCTACCTTTTAACGGCTGTATCTTTCGAACCGTAATAGATAGTCAGTTGAAGTTTTCACAGAGTATGTAATGTAATAATATTACGGCGGATTAAATAAGAAATAATAATAATAAATAATAATAACCACCGGTAGCTTGGGCCCTGCCCCGCTGCCGGCGGCAACCTAGGTTTAGGTTTTTTTTATAATATTTTGTTTTTATATATTTATTGTAAAAAAAAACTTAAATCTAAGAATGAAAATAAATACATGAATAATAATAAGTAAAAACTAAAGGAACTGAAGGAACATACACAAAACAATTTTTGAACGTATTTTTTTTTTGCTCTAATGTAAAAACTGTGATACGTACAACTTACAAGCGTCAAACTTGGCATGATTACCTATACTTAGCCATACATATTCGAAAGTAGAACAACTAATAATAAATACTGGCCAAGAGCGAGTCGGTGACAAATGTCTGTTCATCACCCGTTCCCGTATGATCACCGAAGTTAAACAACGTCGAGCGCGGTCGGTACTTGGATGGGTGACCACATGGGCGTGATGTCTTTTTGCACTACTTTTTTGTACATTAGTTGTTAACAATTTAATTAGCATATGACTTTAATTAAAATCGTGTTTATTTCTTTGAGAAATCAGCCGAAAAAGATAATTTGTTTTTGTACGTACGTGTTGTTCGTACTCCCAACAGGCTGAACCAATTTTTTTTTTTTTTTTTTTTTTTTGTTTGTAAGGTGACTGAGGGTGAACACTATAGTGTTCTTACGATACAAGTTCAGAGGTTTGAAGATTAAAAAAAAAAAAAACTTGATTTATACTGTGTGCATCAAAACCCTATAACCTAACCTAAAAACTTTTCGTTTATTCCCAGGTCTTATTAACAGTGATAACATAATGCCGACTCCAGACCTCTGCGTGATCAACAATCGTCTGTTCTGGATCTTCGGCTCTTTAGTCGCGTTCTACATTCCAATGCTGACGATGGTGGTCTCCTTCGCGCTGACGGTACACCTGCTTAAGAGCCAAGCGAGGTTAGCTGCCACACCTGTCCCAGGAGGCACTCAGAGAAGGTAAGAGAAGTTTGCATAGTTAAGAATTTTTCTCTCAGAGGGTATGGAAACTGACGTGGTTTTCACACAATTTGTTTATTATTACACGGAAATTACTCACGTATGATTAAGCCGGTTATCCCAACTATAATTTCATTTCAAACGTGTTGGACTGTATTTTTCAAGGTAGATACGCGCGCGCGACTGCGTCTCGCTTTGCATCAATATGAACAACTTTTACTATGGGACCAACCACGAAATCGTGAAAAAAATCAGCTGATCCATTGAAAATGGTCATTCCCACTCGACAAAATGTATGGAACAGCTTAATTTTTTTTCGCGATTTCTGGGTTGGTCCCATAGTAAAAGTTGTTCATAATGACATACTGTGGTAATAAATTGTTCACAATCCATATTCCATATTTTATTCGCAATATATAATGTTCAATGTTTTGAGAATTGTTCGTTATTGTGTCTAAATAAATAAATAAATAAAATAAAATGTAGTTCGTTCATGGTGGTCAGAAGTCTTGCAGTGCTGCGCTGAGATTGAGATATTATTAATTTGATGATTAGATCCCAATCAGAAGATACTAGCTAACCATCTTCTCCATTAGCCCGTTATTCGGATAGCCCGTTGGTCCAGTTGGTAGTGAACCTGCCTTCTGAGCTTGGGGGCGTGGGTTCGATTCCCATCAAGGACAAACATTTGGGTGATGAACATTTGTGTTTGTTTTATATCTGGGTGCTAATATCTATTTAAGTATGTATTTAAAACTATGTATGTATATCAGTCTCTGGCAGCCATATCACAAGCTCTGCTTAGTTTGGGGTCAGATGACCGTGTGTGAAAAAATGTCCCGAATCCCGAATTTATTAAAATAAAAAGATAACCATTAAACTTTGAAACAAGTAAAAATAGAGTTATTAAAAAGCCCCCATAAAAGAACTGATGATAATCTTTATATTAACAAATTTTCTTGAATAATAAATAGACAACCTTTAAACTCAAAATTAAATCAAAATCAGTGTCGCCGTTTGAGAGCTACGATGCCATAAACAGCACACTTATACACACGTTAAATTTATAATACCCCTCTTTTCTTAGCAAATCTTTTCTTATTTTAAACAATTTACACTGTACTTTTTCTGGTAACCGCGCACTCGAGCCCCAAGAAACAGACCTTGTGCCTAGTTTGGGGTTCACCGCCAACCTATTTCAGACGTAGTACCGAACCACCAACTACTGATGTTTAAATCCATTTTTTAAGCACCTCTGTACTTATTTTGGTAAATAAATATTATTCTATTCTATTCTATTCCCTCTGTTTGCGTCGGGGGTTAAAATAACATTGAAAGAAGCATTAATATCAATTGTAATACAAAGAAAGATTTCTTTACACAGTTCCCGAAATCTCTGGCCTTGACTATTTAGTAGCACAGTATTTCATCCGACGTTATTGGAAAACAAACTACTTTATCCCCGCAGAAGTTCAATATGATTGATGTGGTTTACAACCTCAACTTTTGACAGTAGAAAACAAAATCAGTAGGTGATCTATCATTATTTGTATAGTTGATTGAATCAGCGTTACTTTGCGGAAGTTCATGTTCAAAACTGTTTTTTTTGGCGAAACTCAATTTTTTTTTTGTAAAATTAATTTTTGTTTTAGGATAGGTTAAAATTAGTTTCATTGACAATTGATTTTCTGAAGAAAACAAAAATAATTCATCCTAAATTCGTAATTGTACAATGCGACGTTATATTTTTTCTAAATAATTACATAAAACATACAAACAAGAATAAACAATGTTTTTTTTTGTAAACGTTGATTCATTAAATAAACAATGCTTTTTTTTTTCGATCAACGCGAAAGAAATATGTCATCTCATTGCGTTATTTTCCAACTTTGTGTATTTTCGAGTGTTGATGTGTAATATTGGTGGATTACTATTTATTGTGTTTATGGACGTGTGGAAATGTGACAAAACGAGGTGAAACGTGTTTTTTCGTGTTGTTTCCAAAACTCAATAGAAGCCTTTTTACTAGGGCATGACTTTGACTTGATTGTGACTTACTTTGTTTGCCTTTGACTTACTTGACGGTGGTAAGTAAAACCTGATAAAGTTTTATTTTACCTTTTTTCGATAAGAATACTACACACACACACACACACACACATACATACACACACGGAACATATCGGTCCATATTTTTTACCTAAATTAAATAATACGTGATAAGTCTCGATTAACATTTAAAACATGTGTTCAAATCACGAAATATTAAAAATTACTAAGAATACTCCAAAATTCTCACAGAGGAAAAAAACGTAATCTTCAAAATAGAAGAAACTTGACAAAATCATGATAACGGACTTGATATAACAATAGGAGCATCACAAATAAGAAAAAATAATATTGTATAGCTATACAAAATGAAACAAAACAAAGACTGAAATGTTGTAATTTTTATGTAAAATGTGAACCAATACTCTGTATAGTAAAATGAAAATTATGAGCTAAAATAAAAAATCTAAATAAACCGTGTGATTTATGCGAAGAAGGAAGACGTAGCACTGCACCAATTTGAATATTTAACTAAATCAGTTATGTAAAGGAAATTCTCAGTCCAAAACAAAGTACAAATATACATTTGCATGCAAATGTAACATACCTAACTTCCTTTTTTATTATCTGTACAAGCCATGTGCCCGATAAGATTTCCTCCTCCTCTTTGCAGCCATAGGAAGTCCACTGTTGGACATAAGCCTCCCCCCCATAGATCTCCAAAAGGGCCGGTTAGAAGCGGCCTGCATTCAGCGTTTCCCTGCAGTCTCTTTTAGGTCGTCTGTCCATCTTGTGGGTGGATGTCCTACGCTGCGCTTACCAGTTTCTGGTCTCCATTCGAGAACCTTTCAGCCCCATCGGCTATCTGGTCTGCGTGATATGTGCCCTGCCCACTGCCATTTCAACTTGCTAATCCGGTGGGCTATGCCGGTAACTTTCTTTCGTTTCTGATTCGATACATGAAATGATACAATTAAATTTAACTTATAAACAGAAGTCGAATTACCAATTTCCACGTTTCTTACTTCAAAAATTACGAACTTCTTACTGCAAAGTTTTATTCCCCTATTAAACCTATTTTGGTGAAGAATTTTAAGAAATCCTTTCTCCATGCTAATTTTTAACAGACTTTAAAAAAGGAATGGTTCTTTTTTAACCGACTTCAAAAAGGAGGATATCAATTCGACTGTATGTTTATTTTACCCGTCTTTGTAATCAGAACTCCGTAATTTAGGAACTGATTTAGAAAATTCTGTTACATACTTTCAGATTGGTCCCATAGATATTTCATCAAAATCGGTTCAGTAGTATGATTTTTAAATCCAAATAACTGGAACAAAATGTTATCCAAGTAGCCGAAATTGCGTGTTTACTAATGTCAAAGTTGGTTTAAAAAATTTGATAATTATTGTTATAAGATAAGAATAACTTATGCAAAACTATCTCTAATACTCTCTAATAGGATCGATTGCCCTTCACTATTGTCTCGGATAGGTCGTGTGACTCCTCTACGATCAGCTCCTCGTAGACACAATCTTCAGCTGTAAACTCCACGATCCAAAATAATTATCGTAAAAATTCATTCTTTTTTCGCACATTAATCAATTTCAATAACAACTATTCAACCAACGTTGACTTATTAGTGATGAGGCATAATGCTTTTAAAAAAACAATTTCCAAAAAATTCTTTCACACATTAAAAGTTAAATTTGATAATACTGAAAATAAAATTGCAATAAAACGTAAAATTAAATCTAAAAAACATTTAAATTGTATTAGGTTTTATATATTTGTAATTTGTACCTATGTTATTTATTTATTTTTTCTTTCTGGTAACTAATTTATTATCTCTTATGTTAAAGACTTCGAATGTTTGTTTTCCAATTACTATTTATCTTTCCAGGCTCTAGTTGGTGTTGCAACGGGGCATTTACACTATTTCTAGTTTGTACAGTCAAAACATGTTTTTGGCTTTTGTGTAACTGTTTACTTATCTCATATCTACTGTATTAATTAGCAGCTGTTTTCCTTGTAAAATAAAAGTTAATAAAATAAAATAAAATAAAATACTTCTAGACTCCGACTTGACTTGACGAATAGCCTAAACCACTGGGGGTTTAGGCTATTCGTCATGTGTTAGCGAATGAATAACCGAATGAATGAATGAACGAATGAATTTAATATTTTTCTTATATTTATTTCTGCGGACGTGCAATCGTAGAGTCATCTATAATGCGTCAATACAATAGCTTCGTTGGCAATGTCAACGGTCACTCAGATCTTTCCAGTTTCAAATCCTACTGACCGCTTATTTTTATTTGTCCTCTTAGTTTAGTGTAGAGTCCTTTTCATGAAAGAAGTCCCACGGCAAACAGCGGAACTAAATTTCCATGTTGTAGTTATCAGGTGTTGTTACTGTGTTTGGACGCTAGTGAGATTTTTATTAATTTTCCATCGTTAAAGAGTCGTGTACGATGCCAAAAGTTGTTAAAGTTCTACTCGAGAAATGATACTGATAGTGAATGAAACGCGATGACAGCGCCGCGTCTGGGGGACTTCTTTCATGAAAAGCACTCTAAGTTTGGCTACTGTTGCCGTCAATGTATTGTGATTATACAAAACTCCTTTTGGATGGTGGCCAGAATCCAAATATTAGACTCCATTGCGCTAATAAACCCAAATGGTATCTAAATTACTGAAATGAGAGGCTTTTATGCTATAAGTAGCTCTTCACACTCATTTAGAGGAGGTTCGGTGCTCGTAAAATCTTTTATGTACAATTAAGTGACAAATTTGCCAAACATCAGAGTGATGGCTGAAGGCTGATCTGTGTGAATGCCAGAACGCTGTAATATCATTAGGTGCATAATTGCTCCCTTCTTTATTGTTGAACGTAAACTTTATCTGAGTAATTAAGTCGTGTAGTAATAAAAAATTATACACACCTCAACCAATATTTTATTTACATACACTAAATAAATAGATGTCTTTGATTTTTAGGGTTCCATTTCTTCTAATGGAAAAAAAGAACCGTTATAGGGTCACTTCATTGTCCGCTGTAACAAATTTACATTTTGTACTAATTTTAAAACTTTCGCGATTTGAAAACATGTAAATGTTTATCGGGACTTATCACGCATTATTTTATTTGGTTAAAATAGCTACATTTCGCTCGACGTTTCGACCATGTTACAATGACCGTGGTCACGAGCTGTCTGAAAACTGCGGGTGAGTCCGGCGAGAAGAGCGGGTGTTTTGTTCTTCTACCCTCACTTGATCTTGAAAAATCGCAGGGTTGTCACTACGACACACAACACTGACTGTATCGGTAAATGTCCTAGTACTTACACCGCGGTTTGTACACTTGCTTACTATGGGGTTCCACGACGCCGCTAACTTAAATCCATCTTCCCGGTTGAAAGGCGATGTTTTCTAATTTCAACCGCATCACGAACCATTCTAAAAAAACACACATCCACATTCTTACACTTTGTAGTTGGTATGTATTCGAGCATCTCTTTGCGAACTACAAAGTTAAGTTTGTCCATAAATATTTCAACCTTCTAAAAAAATCTGCTGACGTTCGATTCCCAGGAAGAGTGATATATCTATAAACACATTTATTAAGTTTGTACGGAACTCTCACTTGTCCAGTTTTTGTTTATTCTACTTATCTCTAAGCTCATGTACTTACCAGTATGTTACAAAAATATAAAAATCACAGTCATCATCATCATCATCAGCCGGAAGACGTCCACTGCTGAACATAGGCCTCCCCCTTTAACCTCCACACTGAACGACAGCTCGCCTTTTGCATCTACTGGATACCCGCGACTCTCAAAATGTCGTCGGTCCATCTAGTGGGAGGCCTCTCTACGCTGCGTTTTCCGGTTCGTGGTCTCCACTCCAGAACCTTTCTTCGCCATCGGTTATCGGTTCTTCGAGCGATGTGGCCTGCCCATTGCCACTTCAACTTGCAAATTTTAACAGCTATGTCGGTGACTCTAGTTCTTTGGCGAATATCCACGTTTCGGATCTTATCGCGCAAAGAAACTCCGAGAATAGCTCTCTCCATTGCCCGCTGTGTGACTCTGAGCTTTTCCAAAAGGCCAACAGTTAAGGACCACGTCTTAGTACCATATGTCATCACTGGCAACACACACTGGTCAACGACCCTCGTCATGAGGCACTGTGGTATCTTGTACGAGAAGATGTCAAAAATCACAGTAGAGAAGCATAATCCATATCACTAAGCCCCACCCTCATCTAGACACAGATTCGATATTAATTCCACGTTATTACCTCACTGTTATGAATACTTCGGCTGAATATTCCGTATCTAGGTCAAATAACAATGAATTTAGTCATTTCTTTCTACAACTAAGTACATGATATGAAGCCTAAGACTCTCATTACGTTTTAGATGTCATTCTTAAAGCGTCTCATAAATGGCTCTGAATATAGAGTGCAGACTCAAAATAGGTAAGAGAGTTAAGCAGAGCTTACATTTGAGCAGAAAGTCGCTAGCAGATTTGTTGTTTGTAGTAAAATGGCGAGATTAAATTCCTGGGGCTCGATATTTGAATCACTCGTATGATTTCACACGAAAATATCATGCAAACGAAAGATTTACTATTGATAGAAAACGTAGAGGGAGAAAGATAGAAAACAAATTTGAATGATTCAAACACCCGTCACGTTAGCAACGATAGTTACGATTATTGAAAAAGTTCCGTTTGTGTTGACTAATAGTAACTAATAATTAGTCATTTCGCATGGTTTCGGATGATATTTTCGTGTGAAATATCATACGAGCGATTCAAAAATAGAGCCTCTGAAGTTTTGTTAAAAATTATACACAAAAAATTACACAAAAAATGTCGTTAAAATCGTCTATTAAAATAATTAGATCATGAACTTTATTTTATCAAAAATGTCTTAAACTACTTTTAACTTACTTATACAAATTTAATGAAGAAATTATTTAAATCGGCTAGTAAAGTTTTAGGATATAAGCGTAATTTTTGTTCGGATTAGAAAGATTGCTCTGTCTCTTTCCCGCAAGTCAGTATGTAGTTTGTATGGCGTACTCACAAGTGACGTCATTAGTAATTATATTGCGCGTTCTGTCTAGCTAGACATTAAAATGCTTATAATATCTTCCTTAATTATAATAAAAAAAAATCCTTATTTTTATTATTTTTTTCCTTCCTTTTTGTGATTTTGTTTGCGGTTATCGATTTTATGTACTGTGGCATATTATTCGTAATTATATGTGTAATAATCACCAAGTCTATGTGAGAAATCAGAGAGAAAAGCTAGTCGCTAGCGACTCAAAACAGTGTGAACCTCACTTAATGTCAAAGGACAACGAGTTACAAACTCCACGAGATTAGCGGGGAACAAAGCTGTGGAAAAAAGTTTTTCAGTCAATCTGCTTACTTGTATTTATGTAAATAGGGCTCCAACCCTTGTTTCGCCTTTTGAATGTAGCAGATAAAAAAGTATATTATCTACTCTTTAGACAGGTGGAATGAAAAGGCTGTGATAAGTAGGCTTAATTTAATAATCTACATTTTAGGGAGCAGTATTTTTGTGCAAATTGTGGCGGATAAAAATGGGATTTTATAAAGCTTTGCGTGAAGCATTTGAAATGAGATTGTGAGAGCTGTTAATACTGTAGCCACAAACGTGGTTGCATGTAAACGAATTCGAAAGCAGAAATTAAAGAGTGAATGTTAATTAAAAATTGGATGACATTTTGAGTAAAGCAGCGATTTGCACCGCAATATGTTCGCACCACATTGCGAATCGCTCCAGTGCTCTAAATGAATGGAGTCGTTCGCACCGTAGAGCAATTGAGCGATTCGCACCGTGGTGCGAACACGTTGCGATGCGAATCGCTGCATTACCCACATTTTATAGTGGGTAGATATTCGTGAAGCCTTATTTATTACCCGAACGTGAAGTCTTATTTAAATCCGAATTAAAATTGTAGTTAGCGTGTATAAATGTTTGTATGTATAGTTGTATAGGTTACCGATTTGTTAATGATGTGTCGATAGATTTTTCTAGGTTCTAGGAGGGAAGGTGGTGATATGTTTACATGGTGATATATAATATGTGCTAATTAGCACGGACTTAATAGGCACGGACCGGTAAACGCAGCGTAGGACGTCCACCCACAAGATGGACAGACGATCTAAAAGATACCGCAGGGAAACGCTGGATGCAGGCTGCTTCCAACCGGCCCTTTTGGAGATCGATGGGGGAGGCCTATGTCCAGCAGTGGACGTCCGATGGCTGAAATGACGACTAAAATAAAAACTAAAATAAGAACCCCCTTCTTTTTTGAAATCGGTTAGAAATAGCACAACGAACTTGACATATCGAATAGCTCTGACCTTGTAAATAAACAAATCATCCTATAACCATTAATTTCCGAGTTTATGACACGCATATTCATAACGCGGATGAAACAAAGCGCAGAACAAACAATTACATAGATTTTATAGATCATCACATACCGTACGTACAGACGTGCACGCCAGGATATTGTATTGAATCGTAGTTTATGATAGGCTTTTAGTACAATTTTATAGGAACAATATTGTTTGATCTGGCTTTTATTTGGTCTATTGATAGCTGTTACTGTTGAATATTCACTGTGGCTATGGCTACGGTAGACATCACGTGACTGATAAAGATATATTATTTAGTGTTTGACGTAATTGCAAATTATTCTGTATATAGCTTTAGGTTTTTAGTACAATTTATATGAACAATATTGTTTGATCTGGCATTTATTTGGTCTATTGATAGCTGTTGCTGTTGAATATTTACCGTGGGTACGGTAGGTTATATCACGTCGAGATATATTATTTACTATATTGTTTAACGTAATTGCAAATTGCTCTGTAGCTTTAGGATTTTAGTACAATTTTATAGGAACAATATTGTTTGGTCTGGTTTTTATTTGGTTTATTGATAGCAGTTTATCACTTCTAGGAATATCCGCTATGTCTGTGGGCACGAAAGGTATCGCGTGACTGTACATATTATTATACTAGCTGCGCCCCGCGGTTTCACCCGCGTAGTGATGAAAAATGGTGATGATGACGATGAAATGTAGCCTATGTCACTCTCTGGCTCTTGAACACCCATGCAAAAAATCAGGTCGATCCGTTGTTTCGTTGCAGAGTGAAAGAGGAACAAACATCTATACATCCATACATACAAACTTTCGCGTTTATAATATTAGTAGGATTTCGCGTTAATATATTTTCCATCAGTGTGTTACGTAATTGCAATTTGCGCCGCAAGCTTAGAGTAAAAGGCGAGGCGCGTTTTTATGGATTCAACTCATAATCATCATCATCATCATCATCAAGCCATAGGACGTCCACTGCTGGACGTCCTCCCCCATTGATCCCTGAAAGGGCCGGTTGGAAATGGCCTACAATGCCTAAAACTCTGGATGCGTTTCCCTAGAGCTTAAGCTCTTACCTCTTGCGGTTTCCACCCTAGACGACCAGTTAAGGCATACACTTTGCAATGAATACTGCATATTGATTTTCTTGGAATAATTCACTAGTTTTTTATGCGTTAAGGGCAAATATAAAAAGGAACAAGAGCAAGGCTCAGATTTATCAAAAGACTAGCAGACCTGACAGACGTTGTCCTGTCTTAGAACTGTCAAACACGCAAAGTCAAAATTACAAATCTTCATTTACTACACCTTGGGTTACATTATTGGAGTTTTAGTAAGGATCTCTATTTTTTTTTGAAAATATAATATAGCCTATGTTAACCGGGGATAGAGTAGATTCCCAACAGTGAAAAAAAAATTCAAGTCGGTTCAGTAGTTTCAGAGCCTATTCAATGCAAACAAACAAACAAACAATCAAATCTTTCCTCTTTATAATAGCAGCACAAGCGTCGCAAATATGCTAACCTCGGCAGTGGTTACATATTTGAGGCGTTTGGGGTCGAGACATTGGGCCCTTTGGGACCGGGAACTCACCTCATTTTCAAAAATCTTTCAGAGCGCCTGGTTAATGCGACGCGTGACCAAAATGCTGGCGTGTTTCTGGCTCAACGCATTAGCATTGCCATTCAACGTGGTAATGCCGCCAGCATGTTGGGTACGCTGCCAACTGGTAGTGGGCTTGAGCATTTGGATTGTCTTTAGACCTTCAACGGTCTATGGGCAGTTTAACTGTATTTGTAGTGTTAGTTTTAGCTTGTATTTTGTTTAGTTATTAAAGGCACTTTATAATATTAGTATAGATTATGATACCGTGTAGGTATTTACGAGGTTATCAATTCGCCTGTGTATTTTTTTGCATGTTTGTTACGATTACTCTGCCAATTATGAATTGTTTTTGATGATTCTTTTTTTGTTTGGTAGCTCATACTTCAGAGGTAGTTTAATATAAATTTTATCGAAAGCTCTTTTTGAAAAAAACTACAAAAACCAAAAATATATACACAGATGATGTTTTGGTTTGTGGTTCCCTTCAGCAAAAGTTTTGATGAGGACTTTCAATCTCTGTTTTAACAGTAATTTTTCTCTTTTTGTTTAAGTTTGTAGGTACAGGTAGGTATAATCTCGAAGTCAGTTTTTTTCTAGTAAATAATTATCTTGTAAATAGAGTTAAACTCGAGGGGTATGTCGATTGAATAAACTACTTTCTAATAAAACTTTGCTCGGATAGCAATTACTGAGAAATCAATTGAAAATTGCAATCATTCTTCTCATTTATTCTCCAATAATCTAAAAATAAATCTGATTAAAAACTTAATTTACATTGAGACGACCTAAACGATCATAAATTAAGATGTATTCGACGATAATCAGTCTCCACTTCCAATTTAGAGAAATTGAAATTCTTTTAGAGAATATACCTCATATCTCCGTTTGAAGATCGAACTCAGTGGATCGGAATATTATATCCCTAAGGATTCCGTTGATACCATACATTTTTAAAACTCGTTTAGATAAAGAGGCCCTTTGTAGCCCAAATCCTATGGGATGAGATCGCAGTATTGGATCTATTGAGAATGTACCTGGAGGTTATCCGCGAAATTTACTCGAGGTTTTGTTTTATCGTGCGAGCGCTTTTTGTGTTTGAATAATTATTAACCGCTAAGCTGTGCTTTGGTGTTTTATTAGCAAAAAATTTTATTTTGCTTTTTCTGAAATAAATATGTCATTTTGTCCGTCGTCATTGCGTTACATTCATACATATAATTAGACAAACTAGTATTTTCCACTCCAATGCTGTATTAAGTATGATAAACAAAAAAATATAATACCCGTACGAAGCGCTTTGATTCCACTTTTATTATGCGAACTGCTATTCTGTAGAATTCGCTGCCTGAATGGGTGTTCCCCGATAGTTACAATCTGGGTGACTTCAAATCACGAGTGAATTGGTTTCTTCTAGGCAAGCGTGCTCCACCGTAGACCGCGGTGAGTTGGAGGTCAAACGCAAGCCTATTACAAAAAAAACGTGGGTTTATTTGGTGAAATACAAGGAGAAAAAAACAACAATAAATTAAAACCTAATACCAAACTAACCACAGTGGGAATCGTTCCCAAAATGCTGGCCCCTTTAAATTATTTATTTATTATAACGGGGTTTTATTTCCCAAATTTCATCATGACGGCGTTTAACAGCTTTACCATAGCAAGTATATCAAAAATCATAGCTAATCGATGTTAAACCGTCGTTACGAAAAATTTATGCCTTTAAACAAATGCTTATTAAATCTAAAATTCAAATAAATTTGGCAAATCTGAAACTATTAATAAACCTGTTGTCTGATTCAGTAAATTATAATTTTTTTATATAAGTAATAGGCTTGCGTTTGACATGAAGTTTGTATGAACTTCTTTCGAGTTCTACATGATTTTTTATTAGCTTGCATTCGACACCACCACCTCGCTGTTGTTGAGTAATTATGTGGTCTACGACGGAGAACGCTTGCCAAAAAGAAACCGATTTACTCGTGACTTGAAGACACCCAGATTTTTACTATCGCAGAGCACCTTCAGGTAGCGTATTTAAGTGTGTGGCAATTGAAAGATACTTTTTAATGGCTAAGACCAGCGCGAGAGCGACATAATCGGTCAAACCCACGACCGTCGCATTTCCTAGGAAATTTAGGCATTAAAGAACCTCTAACAAAAAAAATACCTGTAAATATTTTCACATTTCCTAAATTAGCTAGGCATTGTATACATTTCCGAGTAATTATACACAATTCCTTGGTTTCATAGATTTCCGGTAACATATTGTGTACCTATATCGAAAAATGGTTCCTACAGGATGGCAAGGTAAAATATACAACTGCAGTGCTAATTGCACACACTAATATGGGAATTTTCTCACATTTAAAAAAAAAAAAAACTGAATTTTCTTTTCTTTGTGTGGTATAAGTGAACGGTTGTCAAACTGCTCAAAGCTCAGGTTTTGACGTATTTAAGAGTTACCGAATATCTGCGGAGTTCGAGATTTCTTATCATGTTTCAATAATCCCTTGAGAACGTAGGCTTTATCGAAGATCGGATTGTGATTCCCTTTTGATGTAGACACAATTTTGCTTTGATTTTGATTTTTCGTGACTTATCATTGTCCTTAGCCCATTTTATCAGTTATTGGATTGTTGCCCATTGTGGGATTCTTTCTGGCTCTTTTGATATATTTTTGCGCCGATTCTTTTTCTTTATCGATTGGATATTGAAAAAGATTTTTTTGGTGGCAGTTTGTTGATTTAATGCGTGTTTTGCTAGTACCTTTAGTAACTTAACAAAATATATACTTAATACCTAATCCACTTATCATTATTAAAATACACGAAGATAGTTAGATTACCCATAGCCAGTTGAATGTCTAAAGACAATAAAAGTGCTCAGGTGGGCTTGAGTGTTGCCAGTTGACAGCGTACCCAGCATGCTGGCAGCAGTACCATGCTGATCATACGTTGAGCCATATTAACGCAAAAAGCTTGGTCACGCATTGCATCAACCAGGCGCTATGATAGATTTTTGAAAATGAGATGAGCTGTCTGTCCCCAAACACCCAAATGTCTCAACCCTATGTGTCCTGCATTCAAAAATGCATCATAAAAATAATTTTTATAACGACTGATTGGTAAGACGAATGAGGCATTCATTTATTGGTAAGTAATATGATTGCCCAACAACAACACAAAATAGACAAAACAACTACAACAAATAAACAACAAGAACTGCAGTATAAACAAAATAATGTTGAACTTCAACAGACAAAACCCTGTGTAGCACTGCACTTTCTTTTTACATAGCTCGTCATCTTTTTCTTTGAGATCACTTATAACGATAGGGTCGCCAATTGTTTCACCATAGTTTAAAGTTATTTTTGTCTTATGAATGTAATATCTGGTATGGACAATAAATAGTTATCTATCAATATATCTATCTTACACTGGAACAATCTTGTGAGCTTTTTAATTTCAGTATGGCCTGTTATGTACTAGCGAACAAAGTCTTTCAATCCGAGATATCATCGTTGGTATTGGTATTTATTATTTATAATTATAAGATTTACATGTCAACTAAAATTATACATAAATGACATAGCTTTATGTCATAAATTTAATAAAAAATATATTATGTAATTTGTGTAACATAAGATCATCATCATCATTTCAGCCATAGGACGTCCACTGCTGGACATAGGCCTTCCCCATCGATCTCCAAAAGGGCCGGTTGGAAGCGGCCTGCATCCAGCGTTTCCCTGCGGTCTCTTTTAGGTCGTCTGTCCATCTTGTGGGTGGACGTCCTACGCTGCGCTTACCAGTCCGTGGTCTCCATATCCATCCGAGATATAAACTTTCACAATTTTTGTCAGTTATTCGCCTATACTTCGTGACACAGCTGTATTTGTTACACAGGCAATGCGGGGGCTTTGATAATGGTCCCATCCAGGGTAGGCGGGTGGGCGCGAGAAGTTCACCAGACCTGTCACCAGGGAGAAGTATGACCAGGCAACTTACTTGGAGAGTCACCAGCGCTGCCAGGTACTTAAGTTCTATTTGTATGAGAAAATGGCTAGGCACGATTGAAACTACGGTTAAAAACATTTGTTAATAAAACTGGCCAAGTTCGAGTCAGGCTCACACACTGATGGTTCCGTACCATCATAAAATACAATAATTATCAATTAAAAAAAACGACTTCAAAATTAGTAAAATATGGTGGCATTTCGATTCGATCGAATGATGAGGTCATCTAAATACCAAATACGTTGCTTAACTTGGTTATGAACAGAAATTTGTCACCGACTTGCACTTGGCCAATGTTCATTATTTGTTGTTAAACTTTAGAGTGTGTAATATTATATAATCGTGACCTTGTACATATTACCGTTTTAACATTAGAGCTAATACAAAAATACGTTAAAGAATACGTTTGTTGTATGGGGATCCACCCTTTCGTTTTAACTTTTGACTTGTTTATCATTTCTTAGTTAATTTGCCGTAACATTATACATAATATGTGAAAATTTCAACTGGCTATCTATTACGGTTCAAAAGACGGATGGACGGACGGACGGACGGACGGACGGACGGACGGACGGACGAGACAGACAAGTTTACTTTGCTCGTACTATTTAAGTCAGAAAGTAAGTTTATTTTACTCGTAATTAGTAATTTGCTGTTTCCGAATTAATGGTAATAACAGAGACCGTACGGAAAATCTGAGACGCTGAAATTGGAAAAACAAATACTGAAACGCAAAAGTGGGCAAATAAAGGCAATGCGATACCAACCCTGCTTGCCCTTTAGGTACTTTGGTGAATATTTAAAATAAGAGCTATCGTTACTTTTTAGGAGGCTCGTGGCCGTTTTGCTATGAATATTTTCTTCATAATTTACACGTACAACACGGATGTTTCTACGCGTGATTTGAATAGGTTTTCCGGTTCTCGCTAATATTACTGGCGTTGAAGCAAGTTTGTCTTTTTGCCGAATTCTCAATATGATGTGGATTACATTGGAATGACCTGTTCCACAGTCCCGTCTAATTTTAGCAGAAATATAAATGGCATCTTTGCAAATAGCACACATTTCAACATCGGACAGAATCGGACTTATTCACGAACCGGAAAGCATTTCCCTTCAAAACTTGCGAACTTTTAACCGACTGTTCAAGAAGGAGGGTAATCTTTTTAGGTTGTATGTGAGCATGTAAGTATGTTTCTGAGTTTCTGTAGTCCCTTCTGTAGCCTAAACGGCTTGACCGATTTTGACGAATGTATCGTTGGATTCCTTTTTCGAAACGGAACGGTGATTTCTTGAACCGGAATGGCGTTCCGGTGCGTTCTGGTCCATTTCGAGCACTGAGCCTAGGACACTCTGAGATTCAATAGTATGACGTGGCATGCATTGGGAGAGACCTGTGTCCAGCAGCGGATTAGGGTAGGTTAATTACGATGATGATTCCACAAACATTATCAATTGTTTCTAATTTTGGTTTATTGCTACCATATAAATATTGTTCACTATATTATTCAATTATCATTGTTCAGAAATTGTATCGTTGGGCGTATATCAATTTCTAAGCAAACATTGTTAATTATATCTTCAGATTACACTGTTTAAAGTGAACTAGTTAATATAATCCAGTAATTGAGATGAATGAGACAAATATTACAAAATAAACCAGTTTTTAAATTTCTCAGGGCCCAACGTAACAAAATAGGCATGAGCGTGTCCCATCCTCAATTAAGTTACATGAACGGATGCGGCTCTGGTTCCAACTCGGGCAAGAATCGCGGGAGAGACGTGGCTACACAGACTCCACCCAGCATCATAGCTGAGACCAGAAGAGCCCGGCTGAGGCCGCTGAAGCTGATGACTGCTCCCAACGCACTTACTTTAAGGTAAGAAGCAGTATACAGATAGTTAAATCTACCTTTTAATATCGTTTGTAACCAAGCTTCATGGTTTGATGAGCTATTTCACAAACGCACTATATGAAAACTTGTGCATCAGCACAAAGGTGACGGATTATATCCTAGGTTAACACACATTTTAATTATTATTTCGAGAAAATGTATTTCTCTTGTAGGATAGCGAGTGGAACTGCGGGGACCTATCTGCTAGTAGTAAAATATAGTTCAAAATAATGAATACAGTGACCTGCTTTTGACTTAGTACCATCGTTCCGTGTAATTTGTTATAGGTTATATAAAGTATTTATTTATTTATTTCAAAAGAAGACCAACAGCATTTAAAAAATATAACAATCTTAATAGAACCAGAAGCTAATTATAGGCCCTAGCGGATAAAAAAATAATAATATTGTGACACTACGCAGTTTCACAATATTCGTTTGTCAAAAATAATTAAAATGACATAACAATAGGCTTAACGGCCTCTTATACCTTTGACGGTTTTAAATCAATTTTATTCAATTAAATTACAATATTTGAGCTGGAAAAAAATACATGTCACAGATACATCTGTGTTTGAGTTTATGATTTGGTTCAAAACAGGATAGAAATAAACTTTCCTCGATAAAAAAAAATCTGAAACAAAGTCGATTTAGTTTATTTTTATCGTTTTATGCTCTAATGAAAGCTCGTAACAACCTGGAAATTGCATGTACTGAAAGGCAATTTTATTAAAAAAAAATTCATTTGGATAGAATTTTGATAGTGAATAGTTTCGTTTTTTAGTGAAATTAAAAGCGTAAAAAGGTCGCGAGAATTTGCGCGCACCGCGTTCAGTACCGCGCCAGGCGTCATCGAGGTCGGACTTATGTTCGTTTTTGTCGTTGCACTCCCCACGCGGGCGTCCTAACTCTTGCGTGGCAAAACACATCGTCGCTATAACTTGGCGGGGGCTGAGGGAGCGTTTTGTTGCCTACGCGACTCGGATAATAGGCCGTTAAACAAAGAATTCCCTACTCAACAGCTGCCTAACCGCCACAACGCTCATGCAGAATAGATCCAACCCTAAGCGCTTATCGATAGCGTTAAAGTTCTTGCTCAATCTCAACATGTATGAATTACATCTATAGTTAGTGTAGAATTTTGGTATACTTGCCCCTTATTATGGATTATTCGGATCGTGATCGCGATCGCGTGCCATCTCACTTACGCACGTGGTGCGAGTAAATAGATGCGAACGGGACGGCATGCAATCTCGATCCCGATCAAAGAACCATAATAAGGCAGCTGGTCTGATACTGAAGTAGAAACAACAATGTGTCGATGTCCGTGCGTCTCTCTGGGTTACTGCGCCTCCCTCTCGAAATATTGATAAAATTGATACAACGTACAATTGAGAAAAGTGTGCTATCAAAACTTGGATTGGACGATCGCAGTCTCAAAGGTACTATTGTAGGATGGAAATCTATACCAAAATATACTTCTATACTGTGACGCTGTTACAGTTTGTCGCAAGAAAGAACCTACGTAAAGAATAACTTTTATTGCATAAAACCAGTACATAAGACGCAACAAAATACATAATTAAGTAACAGTTAAACTCTCTTCGGGCGTACACTACTTTAATTTTTTTTGAGCCTAGAAAACATATTTTTCCTTAAGAAAAATAATAACAAATAATCTAATAAAAGGTAAAAATAATATACTTCACTTCCATTAGGGCCTAAATTTGCGCGAGGCCGTTGGACGGGTGTTTATATGCGACATAAACGGTCATATCTTTTGATCGCGTTGACTTACAAGTTTGATTTGTTCACAGCTGAAAGAAACCATAGACCCAAGTATTTGATATACATTTCAACTTGATACCTCTACGCGTTCTTTTGAGATACGGAACCCTAATAAGAGGTTTTTGAGATGTAATAATTATTGTAAGCAGAACTAACGCAATTTAAAACCCTGAAGACTGATTGTTGTGTCACTAGAGAAAATATTTTTGCAGTAAGCATTATTAATTAACGTATTAATTAACTATGAAACTCCGTGTAGGTACCCTCGTTTTTGGTGGGCTATGGTAAGGCCTAACTTTAACAATCTAACTAAATTATACTTAATATTATAAATGCGAAATAGTGTTTATTTGTTTGTTAAATTTTCACGCATCAACAGAGTTTTGCAGGACCTGAGTTTTTGCATGGGTATAGTTCAAGGGCCAGAGAGTGACATAGACTTTTCATCATCATCATCATCACCACAATTTTTCATCCCTACGCGGGTGAAACAGCGGGCGCAGCTAGTTATTTGAGAATGAGAAATTTTTGCAAAATATCAGTAGGCGAAATACGTACATTCGATACGTAAAACACGCATCGAATTTCAAACAAATTAAAATTTTAAACTTAATTTGCACTCTGACCACAGAACTCTTTGTTTCTGAATTTTCAGTTCCTGTTGAATAAAAGAACATGTTAAACTCGGCCTAAACATTTATTTGCTCTGACAGCTGCAATAACATTGTTAAACAATCCGAATGAAAACAATGAATTCTGATCATTTCATTTCATTTAGGTTTTTGAACGTTAGGTAACAGGTCACGATATACTTCAGTAAAATATTAAAATAATGTTTTTATTCAGCTTTTTTAAATGTTATTGCAGCTGTCAGAGCTAATAAATGATTGGATCGGTCCAAGAATTTATTTCCTCTGAAGTAATTTAACTATAATTGTGAAAGTATCACATAAAAGTTGTACTATTTCTTTACTGTTGGAATTTTTAATAGCCGTCTTAACTTATGAAAAAGAAAAAAAAAAACATACAGTCGAATTGATAACCTCCTTTTTGAAGTCGGTTAAAAAGATTAACTGCAAGTATGTCTGCAATGAACTCTGTAACGACTGAATGGAATTGGATGAAATTTTACGAAATTGCGAAGCTGTGAAATTGCGAATTGGTAGCTTATAACCAAGATTAACATAGAATTTTTATACCAAAAAATACAGCTTCTCCAGGATGGAAACATGGCTGCATGTAGTAAATATGATTGTCTCTCTTCTTAGTCCTGCACTCTTGGCAGAGTGGTCATGGTTGCGCGCATGTTACACGAAGACTCCTCGCTGTCGTCCTTTCCCAGGGCTGCCGCTAGTCTCGCAATGCTTCTCTATTTCTGGCAGCTGATTGAATTACGAGCACACTGCACCATGGTGGACTGCGTGGCTCTTTTGATGAGGTCGGTCTAGGGAGCTTGTGATCGACGAACTTTACTTGCCTTTTACTGGGCCCTGTATTAGCCTCTCCATCGAATTTCTGGAGATATGCCCAAATATGGCGATATTCCATCTCTATTCTTTTGCACACTTTGTTGCAACGACCTCGGTTCTAGTTTGAGATAAGTTAGGTTATCAGAAAGTTTTATTGCACCGCTGACAGCAGATGTGGATTGATCGATTACATTTTATTTCACTTGGAATTATAACAGAGCAGAAAGAATGTTAGAAGAGGAAGGAAGGATACTGCATGTCGTAAGTTTTGATACAATATGTTCAAGTTCCGCTTTTTTATGACGCTGATTCGGATTAATCTTGATTTTGTTAGTATTTACCTCAACAACAACAAGAAAGAATTGGTAAGTTGGCGTGCTGTCAATGACAATATAACCACTTGACTGCTTATCTTTTACTCCGTATAAGCCAAAGGTTCTAACATGTCAACCTAAACTATTTCGAGAGGGGCCAATCCTAGGCGCGAATTGAATGAATGACTTTGATTCTCCAATCACAAGCGTCGAGTTGCGTCGAGTCTCCAATCACATGTCATGCTGCCCCCCGCGATCGACGTGGCATCATTTTGCAAAAGGAAATTTTGACTACATGCGCAATCAAGTGGTTATATTATCTTTGGTTGGCGTGGAGGGTGCGAATACATCTGGCCTAAATCAAGGTGATGCCTTTAGTTAAAATCAGCCTGCAAGTGACATTTCCGCCATTTCTTTTTTGGCATTTGGACTGACTTTTCTTTCGCTGCATATTTTTAGTGAGCGTTAATAATGTAAATGTGTATAAAAAACAGGTTTTGCGGACAATGTATTATTTAGCGGTATAGTGAAAAAAGTGCTTGTAACATGGAGACATTTAAATACGAAGGATAATTGTATCTCCTTCTCCCTTTTTTGCCTGATCTGTGGTCTTTATGTTATTTTATCAATCGCAATCACAATGGCGCTATCTCACTCGCACCCTCTTACTCTAACCGTGTGACCGAGCGGGATGACACGATTGCAAATGACAGCTAACTTGATAACGCTATGGGTTGTTTTCATTTCGGAAAATACTAAAATGTAATGAAAAAGTTGTTTGTTTCTGATAGAACTTATAGGACGGAAAAATTGCACCACTGTTTTGCTGATACAATCTCGAAACGATAGCCAATCAAGGGATTAAATAGAGTACATTCGTTGATTACTATATTTTTATACTCTTCTAGAGCTGCAGTTTCAATTAACTTGGTCCAAATGAGAGAATCGAATGATCGATAGTAAGTTTTTTGTTGACGGGCAAATTGCCTTTATTTTCAAAACAAAATACAAGCTAACTAACACTAACTAAGCCGTGGTAGCCTATTTGGGAGACCGCTAGACTTGAAAGCGTGAGGTCGCGGGTTCAAATCCCGGGCCCGTACCAATGAGCTCTTTGGAGTTTATATACGGATTTTCATACCACTGGCTTTTCGGCGAAGGAAAATATAGTGAAGGAAACCTGCATACGTACAGAGAAGAAATTCAATGGCGTATGTGAATCCACCAACCCGCAACTGGGCCAGCGTGGTAGATATGGCCCAATCACCCTTTCGGGGGTAGGCTAAAAGTCAAGCAAAGGCTGATTATGAACACTAACTAAATTTGAGAGAATCCAAATGCTCAAGCCAGTTGGCAGTGTACTCTGCATGCTGGATGGTCATGCTTATACATTGAGCCAGAAAAACACCACCATTTTGATTTTAAAATAATAATAGATTTATGCTCAGTCTAAGCATTTATTTGCTTTGACAGCTACAATAACATTGTGATAAGCTGAATGAAAGCCAAGAATTCTGATCACTTTCGTTAGGTCTTTGAACGTAGGACTGTAGCAGGTACCCGATATACTTCAGTGAATTATTAAAAGAAAATGCTTTCAATGTTATTGCAGTTGTCAGAGCAAATAAATGCTTAGATCAAGTTTAGTAATATCAAGTTTAAGGTTTGTGTTTATGTATTTCTAAGTTTAGTAGTCTCTTCATCTTTCTGTGCCCTTGTTTGTTACGTTTTTATAAATAAACCGTTGCACCAATTTTCAATAACGGGAACTTGTAATTGGCCTAGTCACTTAATTATTTTTCTTTACTTATATACTATTAGATAGCCCGTTGGTCCAGTTGGTAGTGAACCTACCTTCTGAACTTGGGGGCGTGGGTTCGATTCCCACCTAGGACAAACATTTTATGTGATGAACATTTGTGTTTGTTCTATATCTGGGTGTTAATATCTATTTAAGTATGTATTTAAAACTATATATGTATGTATATCAGTCTCTGGCAGCCGTATCACAAGCTTTGCTTAGTTTGGGGTCAAATAACCGTGTGTGAATTTTTTTTCCGAATATTTATTTATTTATTAGGCTGTAAGTTTCCCTAAAAATGCAAAATAAAATAAATAATTTCAAGATAATGAAGTTTATGAGGAGTGGTGAAAATACTCTTTATCAGGCTAGGCTTACCATCAACGACACTGTCACATAAAATCAAATGAGCTGAGGTGGAACACCTAGCCTAACAATCATAGAAACTTCCCAGAAAATTTCGCGAAAACATGAAAATCCTGGGTAAAACAAAACTATACTGCAAGTTAGCTATTATTATTGATTTTACTGCTATTCAAAGGCAGACAGGATCATAAAACCTTAAGTACCTATTCATTTAGTTCAATTCTCAATTATAGTGTCGGAATCGAAACAAGGTTAGTCGCAACATGTTAGGCGTTTGGGACCTATAAGTACTATAAACGATACAATCCCTTTGGAGAATACTGATCGCCTGGGAGTGATCAAAACCCATCGGACTCGGCAAGTTTTTTTTTCTTTTTTTCTTTTGGCGTAGCATCCTAAGGTCCAAGTTCTTTGGATGCATTGACATAAATAAGAATGTTCAATCAAGGTTCTGTCATAATGCCTGGTGAAAGATTTTCCTTCTCATTTCCGTTCTAAAAGATAATGCTCAATTGTTTTTTATTTAATTACTACTTAGCTTAGAATAACTACTTCGAAGCTACTTAGTGTTTTTTTTCATCAAAATTGTGTTTAAAATTTATTAACAATTTCGAATGCGGTAGCAGAAGCGTAATTATATTTTATCTTAACCAATATTTTACAATACGACAAATTTAAACATCTACTTCTGTTTATATTTTTTTTCTAAAAACCTTTACGTATAAAAGGTATTAATGCAATGACGAAATATATTATCTTTGTATTAATGGAAACTTGTTAATGGTACCAACTCAATGGTACGCTCAAGAATAAAGCACATCAATGTGAAAGATGCACGCCAACCGTGTTGATGAGCAGGTCGTCGTACTTGCATGAGAACAATGCAACGTATAGATAGAACTATGCATATTGTTAGTTCGTAGAGACTACGACAGGCAAATTTTTCAAGTTAGACATGTACTCAAATATTGTTTCAACGAATAAACCTCAATAAATAAACACAATTTTTCAACAAATAATCACAATTTTTAAACAAATGAACACATTTTTTCAACAATTGAACACATTTTTACTATGGAAACTGACGTGGTTTTCACACATTTTATTTATATTACACGGGAATTACTCACGTAAGATTAAGCCTGAACAACGCACAACAAATGAACACAACTTTATAAAAAATGAACACAATTTTTCAGCATAGGAACACTGATTTTCAATAAATAAACCATATTTTATAACTGCATTTCTTGTCCCAGGTTCCTGGCCAACCGGAAGAAAGGTCGTTCCCTGTCCGCCAACGCAGTCGCCAATGAACAGAAGGCCACCAAGGTCCTCGGGCTGGTTTTCTTCACGTTCGTGCTCTGTTGGGCGCCCTTCTTCTTGCTCAATATACTGTTTGCTGCGTGCCCTTCTTGTGTAGTGCCAGGTAAAGAAATATAAGATAATTTTATTTATATTACACGGGAATTACTCACGTAAGAGTAATAAGAGTAATTCCCGTGTAATATAAATAAAATGTGTGAAAACCACGTCAGTTTCTATAATAAGATAATTTATTTTTTGAAACTTTATAAAGTCATAAGTTATTCAGAAAAATTACAATTTACACGCTAATTATAATTCTCCCCCCACCAGATCTAGGCCCCCGATTCTACTAAACATATTGTTTTTAAATTGTAATTGTTTCAATTTTAATTTGTAAATAATGGCCTCAAAATTGTATTATAACTTAGTATAAAAAAATATTTAAAACTGTAAATTTTGAGGCAATTATTTACAAATTAAAATTGAAACAATAGGCATGATTCCTAATGTTTTATTTATTACAAATAACCGGCTTAGCGATGAATATAAGTAAATAGATTACACATACTGAAAAAAATATTTGAATTGGCTGATAAATCTCTGAGATATGAGTATTTAAAGTTTTAGGTGGAGATGGAGAGGGGATGTTCTATCCCTTTCTCGCGTGTGTTAGTATAGCATTTGTATGGCGCTCCTGAGCCGTGACGTCACGGCTCAGTACAGTGCGCTCTCTGTCTAGCATGAAATTTAAATGCTTATATCTGCTTATATCTTATTTATTTTTGAACTAATTTTAATTTTGTTTTTGTTGATGTGCTCCATTTATGATCAGCTTTTTTATGAGGTAATAAAAAATATTAGTCATCATACCTATTACAATTTAAAAACAATTTGTTTAGTAGAATCGGGGGCCTGGTTTCGGTCGGTTATAAAATACAGGTGCCTAGTGCAGAACCATCAATCAATTCCAGAGTGTTTTTTTTTAAGTTTTCAAACTTAGCTGCTTAAACACCGTGGTTGATCACATCGAAGGCTTTCGACAGACCACAGAAGATAACTGGGACTTGCCGGGCTAACATGCGCGACACGACAAAATTTTCAAAAAATTTGATGTTTGTTTCAGGCCTTCGCGGGCTTCAAGAGTCCGCCGCACCACTTCCTTAGCTAGAAATGAAGTGGAACTTCCACTGCGATAGATAACTCTTTATTGTTAACACTAGAACATACATATGTAACACAAAAATAACTTAAAACTAGTGAAACGATTGGCGGCTTTATAGCTATAAGCAGTCTCTTCCAGGCAACCTTAAGCATAAGCATATTGTCTATCGCTTAGTGCTCCACACTCGGCTAAGTACTCCGTCAGGTTATTTTTACAGTTGGTAGTTTTTGTGTTTGTTTTATCGCTTCATGTGAAACGATGACGCACCCACAAGAACTTCAGTTTAAAATAGACAGATAAATTCATGACGTGATGCAAAATAGCTATAAAATAATCAAATAATTTTAAGTACTTTATGAAAAATTTATAAAATACTTAGTAAAACATTCTCTTTATACTTCATCACTCTATAAATTGAATGAAAAATTACGTTACTTCATACGATGCTTCAAAAACGATGTTCCACAACAATGTTGCTCTAGAAAATTTATGTGCGAAAATTTTTGAGTGGCGATTTTATGGTTTGGTTCATGTCACAAAATGTTTTTGTAACTATGTATCTTCAAAGGAAAACTCCTTTGTTAGTTCAATTTTTCATTTTTATACGCACAGCGAGCAATTTTTATACACTCCTGTGCATATAATATCTACCGGATTTTGTGTTCCCCGAAAAGTACAATATAGGCATCCTCAAGCATAACGTAAACAGATTCTTTCTAGATAAGCATGCTCCTAATCCGCGTCTATGCTTAACATCAGGCAAGATGTGGAAAATCGCAAGCCTACCACAGATTAAAAAAAACACTAGGTTCGAATTTCACATACAGCAAAGTCGTCATAAAGAATTAAATACCTAACACTTAAACTCCCTTCTAATCAAGAAAAGGCCAGTCTCAAGGGAACCAGAAACCTAATCCAACTATTTAAATCAAAGAGTGTTTGTCCGTCGGGCATTGCGTGTCGAGTTACAGATACGTTCTCCTAACACTTAGGGAGAAGACAAATATTTTGTTAGGACTCTTGGCTTGGCACCTATTGTTATTTTCATACATTTACATATCTAGATATTTATTACTTTGACTCTGGAACCTTAGAATACGGCTTCTTAATTTTTCCTGCCTATCGTAAGACCTGGGGCCGGATGGGGTCGTGTTTTAAGCGGTTATGTTTAGGTGATTGCGGAAAATTACGCGAACGTGAACTTTAACGCGCCTAGATACAGTTTGCGGTCACGCTAACGCATTTTTCGTAATCACCTAAATTGAATCGCTAAAACAAGCGATGGTCAACGGCCCTTGATCAAAATTGGACCTTTGAGCTTTTGGATGTCTAGTTTTTAGGATCTAGTCAAAGACGTGGTGTAATCCGGGGAAGGAACTCTTTGAGTATGTCCCAGTGTTTTTGTCTTAGGCAATATGCTTTGGGGTACCGGCGCGTTCCTATGGAGATTCCAGTGTCCTCCATTAGGCACATAGGTGTGCCATCGAGGGGGTTTACTACGTAACCCGGCTAAACCCCGGGTACATTAAGAAGATTTCTAAAATAAGTTATTGATTATTTTTACTCGTAGGGACATTAAAAGCTGGCTCATCAAGTCAGGCTTCTATTCTAGGGTCCAAGTTTTTAGACCTTTTGGCCTAGAAATAATTGTTCTAGATTTCTAAGAGCAACTTAAGATGTACAGATCACGTGCTATCTGAATCCCTGTAGCATTCAGGTGTGTCTCGCTTTGCAGTAAGTTATTCCAAGATCTTGTTAAAGACAAGCCATGTGTATTAGTTTTCTAAGCAGTCAAAATTAAAATTTATTATCAGATTCTTTGGAGCGATTGTGGACGGGCATGTGCGCTTTACGCAGGCAGTCAGTTTGATCCTCAGCCGTGACTAATGACTTATTTAGTACTTCAATAAACGATGTGCATTTTCGATGCTATCTCTAACAAACGGTGAAGGAAAACATAGTGAGGCAGCCAGTATGTCCAAAAACCTCAAAAAAGTTCAAAGATAACATGACACTCACCAACATGCACTGGGCCAGCATTGTGGGTTAGGGTTAGGACCCATCCTCTCTCTCTCTCTCTCTCTCTCTGAGAGAAGGCCTGTATCCCAGCAGTGGGAACATGATAGGCTGATAATTGTAATGATGATGAAGCAAATTGTTGACAACAAACTCGCCCTGAATTTCAGTCAAGAAGATTTTACCGAAATTAAAATAATGTTAACGAGATCTATTTAAACCCTAAATTATAATACCATCAAGATATAATTAATCCTTATAATATAATCTAAGTTGGCAGATAAAAAGACTACCTATAGAATACCTTAATTACTTTTCTTTGTAATTGGTTCAGTTCCCTTTTTCAGGAAAGTTTGTAAAGTCAATTATTTATTTTCTCTCGAACAGGTCTTTATGAATCCAGGCATAATGAGAGCATTTTGTGGGTTTTAATTGTCTTATCTTCCTGTAGGTATTTACCTCATGTGCTGTTTTTTTTTCTTTAAGCATTTTTTTTCTTACGACGTAAAGTAGACGACTACGTAGCACTAAATTTTCATGTGACATTTTAATTATTTTATTTGATCTAGTGTCTTTTTTGTTTGTTTGTTATTAATATTTCACATTGTATGTAATGTTAATTTTTATTTTGACTATCTACTGACATTTTTACAATTATTTTTATACCTATTTCTTTGTCCGAATATTGTTATGTCTGAGTCCACGGTAGCTTGAAATAAGCAAATTGAATTTGAATTTGTAAATACTTTTTGAATTGTTTGTTCAATTTAAACAGTAAATCCAAAACATTACTTTCGAGATCTACTTCAATAGTTTAATATGGCATTCGCTATTGGTGCTCATCGCTGTACAAAAAGCGCTAATCACTGTAAAAGCGATAATCGCAAATTTGTCGTTGACTGGTCATTCATTACTGGTACTAGTATCTACCCAAAGACTTTCTATTAGTAGCTTTACCTAGTCTGTGTATCTACTCTTATTTTCATTCGCAACTTTATTCTCTTTTGCCAGTTGCAATTTCTTATAGGCATGCCGATCCAATCAAATTTTGACAGCCATTGGAATCAGGCAGCTGGTTGTATTACTTATGAGGTATTATTGTTGTGTCCAAATGTTGTGTCCTAGGTAACTTCCATTTACGTAACAAATTTATTTATTTTCTCTTTCATAATTCTACTTAGATTATAATCCTACTAAATTAGTATTGTATAGACTGCTTTGATTTATTTAGTATCTGATTAATAGACAATGGTTGTCAGCCCATGAAACCTAAGTTGTTAACTTGTTGTTGGTTCCTGCGATACAAGCTCCCGCTTAGTGCAGGGGCCGCTGCTACTTTAATATGTAATGTGCATTATAGTAAATAAAGATTTATTATTATTATTATTATTATTATTATTGCATCAAAATTTTGAAAACAATTCTTGTTTCAGAACACGTGGTGGACATCTGCCTCTGGCTGGGCTACGTGTCTTCCACCATCAACCCTATCATCTACACAGTCTTCAACAGGACCTTCAGAGCAGCCTTCTTGAGGCTACTCAGGTGTCACTGTTCAAGGTAAATAAAGCTTATTTTTTGAACTTGCAGAGCTTAACGCTTTGGTCAGATAATTTTACTTTTCTCACATTTTTAGAGATCCGTACCCCAAAAGAAAAAAAACGGAACCCTTATGGGATCATTTTGTTGTCCGTCTCTCTGTCTGTTTGTGTGTCTGTCTGTCAATACCCTTTTTTCAGAAACGCGTAGAGGTATCAAGTTGAAATTCACATCAAATACTCAAGTCTGCAGTTTCTTTCAGCTGTGACAAAATCAAACTTGTTAGTCAACGCCATCAAAAGATTATGACCGTTTATGTCGCATATTTTGCGATTTCACAAGGGAATCAAAACCTATAGGGTACTTCCCGTTGACCTAGAATCATGAAATTTTACAAGAGGCAAGGTCTTACAGCACATTTAAGGGAAAATCCGAAAGTTGTTACTGTAAAGTTATGTCAAGTAAAAAAAAAAATGCGATTACAAACTTACATTTTGTAGTTGGTATGTAGGTATGGCAGAAACTTATTGTCACAGAGTTTAGTTTGTCATTAAATATTTCTTTTTATTTTGTTTTGACTTCTGCTGACGGTTCCAGCCAACAGAACCCTCAGAGTGCGAGCAACTCGCACTTGCACGGTTTTTATCAAATGTATTTGAAGTCCGTCTTCGTGATGTCCTTTATTGCCAAATTATAACAAAATCAGTTCAGTCACAATATGGTAACAAACAGAGATAAATAAATAGCACGACAAAAAGACCTCTGGCAAAGGGTACGAGCCTAATCTTGCACTAGATACTAGAAAAAAGCTAAAAAAATTATACGTCCTTGCAAAATTTTTACAGAGTACTTTCTCATTGAGTGTTTTCAGCGTTTTCAACTTCACATTGTTTCTGTGTGATTGTCTAAAGTTATTACAGTAAAACAATGATCTTATATCTCATTGCAGTAGAATGACAACGTGAATAATTCGAAAATGCAATTTCAATTTCGCTACTAAACAATAGATCAGCGCAGATCTGTTTCACAGAAAGTCCACAAAAATGTAAACTTCGCATTCGTTTAGTCCAGAGACGTCTATCTGGAGAGTGCAAGCACTTCAAATTGTATGTTACAGTTTTCAACTAACATAAAAGGCAGAGGCACAGTTATGTGCATATTGTTACTTATTTGTGTTTGCAATAATTGCAATAAATTATATTTATGTTTATGAAAAGTTAATACCCAGCGCTTTTGTGTACCTACTTTGACGTCACGAGATCAATTTACTGCTTAGCCAACTGCTTTCAAAAAGTTTCCTTTGGCGCAATTTGGTATTTTTGGAATTGACGTCTGACGTGCTACTGCCAAAACGTTGGAGAACATCTAGGTGTCATCAAATGACGAGTAAATCGGTTTCATCTAGGTAAGCGTGCTCCATCGTAGACCGTATCATTGCTTAACATAAGGTGGAGAACAAACGCAATCATCATACGAATTTTTTTTTAAACACTGAATTATGCGGCGCACTAGGTGGAGCATTGATCCAACTTTTTTTTTTTTCGGGCAAGTGCCTTTAATAACTAAACAAAATACAAGCTAAAACTAACACTACAAATACAGTTAGACTGCCCATAGACCGTTAAAGGTCTAAAGACAATCCAAATGCTCAAGCCCACTACCAGTTGGCAGCGTACCCAACATGCTGGCGGCATTACCACGTTGAATGGCAATGCTAATCCAACTTACGACATGCAAAGTGCGTAATCTTGCGGTGTCTATCTTGAGAAAGGTCTGCGGTTTAGCCAGATGTAGACATAACTGTGTAGGTAACTTTAGGTAACTATGTGACGATGTAAAAGGTAACAAGGGGACCATGTATGTGAAGCAAATAATCTCACGCGAGTTAAACTTTGATTTTGCTTGTTTATTCAATCTAGTTTTTGATTATTCTGCAAAAACGTGGAGAAAATAATAAACCAGATTACGCTGAGAACCAGGTTGATGACTCTGAGGTTTTACTCACAGGATTCCAGTTTTCTTTTATTTTTTATCTGTTCTTGAGTACATTGAATGCTAAAAAAGATAACCATCGTGGAAACAGAAAACTACCTTGCATAGATCAAATTATTGTGGCCTTTGAAAAGAAGACTAGCATATCCTTCGACTAAAATAAAATGAATAGACGGGCCTTAACCATTGATATTGCTCAGTAAAAACGAGTCAAAACCGTCGGACATATACTTCAACACCTAATTATAAAATGTACAGTATATTTGTTACAAAAAATAAATCCCGGTTTTATTTGTGTATTTAAACTTCGGGAAAGCATATGAATGCATAATTTTGTCAGATGTTTCGTTATCACGTAACAATAGACACGTGTTGCACTTCCTACGGCTAGAGACCGACTGAAACGAAATAAGAGCTGGCGCTCATTTTGTTATCTTCAAAAATGTTCTTCTACAGGGCCTGTCCATTCATTTTATTTTGGTCGAAGAGCATATCGGTATTTTTAACTGACTTCAAAAAAGTATTTTTTACTCAAAGGGTAAACACAGGAGCCTATTACTAAGCCTAAGATGTCTATCCGTCTATCTGTTCGTCTGTCTGTCTGTCTGTCCGTCTGTCCTACCTATTAACGGCTGTATTTTCGAACCGTAATATTATAGATAGCCAGTTGATATTTTCACAGAATATGTAATGTTACGGCGGATTAACTAACAAATAATAAAAAGTTAGCATATAAAAAAGAAAGGGGGGTCCCCATATGATACAACTGTATTATTTAACGTATTTTTGTATTAGATCTAATGGAAAATGGTAATACGTACCAGCGTCAAACTTAGCATGATAATAGAGCACATTCTAAAGTATGACAACAAATAATAAATAAAGTTATACCGAGCGTCACTTGCAATATATTAACTATGTGACGGCGTAGCAATTGCTTGGCTATATTGGTAGGCGTTAAGTCGGAACAAATAGTTTTTTTTAATTCATCATAATTGTATTATGTGGTGGTATGGAACCCTCAGTGCGCGAGCCCGATTTACACTTGGCTGGTTTATTTAGATATGATTTTATGTTTGTTAGCTCAGAACTCAGTAATTTTTGAAGCGATTAGGAAAATCGTTTATTATTGAAAAGAATATACCTACTTCTAGATTGGTCTCATAGAAAATCAGTTCAGTATTAGTTTGTTTTAAATCAAAATAACTGGAAAAAAAAATATATCGTCCAAGTAAACGAAATTGCGTATTCACTAATTTTGAAATCGGTTTTTAAATTTATTATTTTTAACCGACTTCCAAAAAGTGGCGGTTATCAATTCGACTGTATGTTTTTTTTTTGTATGTATGTTACGCGATTACTCCGCCAATTTAGAATTGTTTTTGATGATTCTTTTTTTGGTTGGTAGGTCATATCTCATAGGTGGTCCCATAATTTTTTTTATCGACTTTGATTCAGTGCTTTTTGAAAAATCTACAAAAATATCTACGAATTCAATGTACATTGTAAACATTGTACAGTGCCACCAACTTAGCTGTTAAGGTGGGCAAAATTGGAACTACCGTTATTTCTTGGTTAATTTCATACTTTGTTCTCCACTAGCGACGCTGTAAACTAAACAGCAAACATAGAGGAACAAACTTCAAACAAACAAAGAAGTGTCTCCATGGCGATCATGATGCGACCATGCCCTGTTGTTTTTCGTATTTTTTTTTTATAACCAGACAAATAATCTTTTTCTGTATTTTTGCGGTATTTTTTAGAAATAACACGCGCAAAGCGGAAAGTTAAAGAGACAGGTATCAAGTTACTGGATTGAACTTCAGAATTTTCCTTCCGTATTTTATCGTTCTAAATCATATTGTAAACATGAGGTGACCTAAACCCGTGAAAAACTTCACCAGAACGCATTAGTCACGTAGATAAGACAAGATTGTCAAGAGTGAGGGCTTCGTTACCACGCTGACAGGATTGGAGGGCGGCCAAGAGAGCCAATTGAATCGATGGCAGGATATCTTGATATTGGAGCATAGCTTAAATTGAATTTAGTATGTATAATAGTAGGTATACGGCTTGGTAAGCACATCATTTCGTGACCAGTGCGGTATTTCCAGCGACGGCTCAAGCCTTGGATCAGAGTAGAGCGAGATTGTCTTTCGGCGCTTTTCTATTCTGAATACTATCGACCAGGAATCGTTTTTTTTTTTTTTTACATCGGACTAGGCTAACGTTTGACCGCGATCTCGCGTGATGGAAAGCGATGATGCGGTCGAAGATGGAGCACGTTTGCCCAGTAATAACCTATTAACCCTAGACTTGAACACTCCACGATTGTAATGCTGCGGAAACACAGACAGGGGCAAGGCGTTCCATTGTTTTGCTGTTCTAATTAAGAAAGTGCAGGAGTCAAAACGCTTGGTGCGAATAAATGGTATTTCGACCAAGTAAGGGTCAAAATACCATTTTAGGTATTTTTTTCGGAACACAAAGTAGCATGTCACATCAAAATTTTATGCTGTTTACAAAACAATGCAAGTGTGCCCCAACATAGCCCACCGGATTAGCAAATTGAAGTGGCAGTGGGTATGGCACATAGCACGCAGATCAGATTGCCGATGAGGCTGAAAGGTTCTGGACTGGAGATCACAGACTGGCAAGCGCAGCGTAGGACGTCCACCCACAAGATGCTCATACGACCTAAAAGAGACCGCAGGGAAACGCTGGCTGCATGCAGGCCGCTTCCAACCGGCCCTTTTGGAGATCGATGGGGGAGGCCTATTGTCCAGCAGTGAACGTCCTACGGCTGAAACGATGATGATAATGATGTGCCCTACCGCCCCATTCCCGAGGCGCGAAGCAACATCAAGAGACAAAAATCGCTCGATTTTTTGTTTCACTTTTTGCATTTTGACGCTCCTTTCGCTGACATTACAGATTGATTACTTTTTATTCAGATTTAATAAAAAAAAATTAGGTTAATGTAAATAAGCATCATAAACAAATTTTTGTAGATAAAATATAAACAATTAATCATTTATTCTTTAATTGTACTTGATACGACGTTAAACCGGAAATACACTAGAAAAGCCAATGACTAAAATTGGCGTAATTTTTTTCGCGGCTATTAATCACTACTACCGTACCGGTACGGTACTATCAGTACTTGGTACTTAATTAGATGCAGAATAATATGACTAACAACAGTTATCAAGGGGTATAATACCTTACATTAGTCTAAAGTAAATTATATCGATAAAAAAGTGAGACAGTTAGGTACACATAATATATGTACCTAATATTATATAATAATTAAGATTTAAAGTCATCATCTCTGACTGCGTTTGTAGAAAAAGTATTCATAAATTAATTCTCTGATAGTCTTTTCCAACGTGGGCGAAGATTTCAACGATGGCCACGGAATAAAACCAAATACGCTACATACCACAGTGATTTGCTCATTGTCTTTTGTCAAAGAAACGGCTAATAATGTCAATTCTAAAGATTTTAAATGAGAAAACTAAATTAACAAAGAAGGTTGGGTGTTAGTTAGCTGTTCTCGTCTAAACAAAAGGAACACTTTAGGGTATACAAAGTCCTTGAAGGAACAATAAATAAAAATAAAAAACCACATGTTACACACAGAAATATGAAAGAGTTTCATGTAGGTACAGACCGTTCACAGTTATTTTACCTCTTGTATCAATTCAAGCGTCTCGCTTTGTTTGCAAGTGATGCCATGCGACCAGACAGAGACAACGTCATAATGACAGAGGTAAAATAAGTATGAACGGTCTGTATAAATCTTCCCGGGATGTAACTTAATATGGCGCATACTTAAATTAAGTTTTTTCTTTTTTTATAACAATGCACACGACAATCCAGAAATGAAGAGAAATCTAACGATAATTTTTTTTTATATTTGAAGTGTTTCACACTTTAGGATTGACCATTTAGCCCGTTGGCCCAGTTGGTAGTGAACCTACCTTCTGCGCTTGGGGGCGTGGGTTCGATTCTCACCTAGGACAAACACTTATATGATTAACATTTGTGCTTGTTTATATCTGGGTGGTAATATCTATTTAAGTATCTATTTAAAAATATATATGTATGTACCTATATCAGTCTCTGGCAGCCATATTACAAGCTTTGCTTAGTTTGGGGTCAGATGACCGTCTGTGCAAAAATGTCCAGAATGTTTATTATTTAAGCCAACCATTACAAAATGTCCTACGGCAAGAAAAACTAAAGGCTGTTACTAATCGCTCTCAACTTTTCGGGCCATTTACGACGAAAACGAATGTCTATTTCTATTTCAAGTCACGAACTGGTCAAATTCACTGCATAACGATCTATTTTCTGATACGAATTACGATAAAAGCACCCAATATAGACGATTTGAAAATTTTCGTACTTGTATAACGATGATGAAAGTTGGTAGGGTCAGACTTGAAGAAATATTTAAAAAAAAGGTAGTCTGCTTCAATTCGAAAAGAAGAAGAACTAACAATTGAAAATATTTTATTTTGTTTAACTTTTTTTTCCATTTCTTTGGTTTTTCCTATCTCGAGGCATTATCTTTATGTGATTATGCGATTCGAACGACAAAAACTACACGAAGTGGTTATTTATTCGCTAAATAATAATTTTTTGGACTTAACTATTTACTATTTTTAACGAATTATGTACTTCAGTCAGTTAATTCAAAACATTATTTGTATTTGACAGTCAACGGCTACGATAATCAACTGACAATCTTTTTCTTTAATTGTCTTTAGACCTTCAACGGTCTATGGGCAGTCTAACTGTATTTGTAGTGTTAGTTTTAGCTTGTATTTTGTTTACTTATTAAAGGCACTTGCCCATCTTTAGTCATATAAACATTATTTAAACGAAATAAGTTCATATCGAATTCATTAGAAACTCCTTTCTTTGGCCAAAGGTATACAACCTCAGCATCGAATTAGCCCATAAAGTTAGGTATCTTGAACTACTTGCCAACATCATTTCATGATGATCGAATAAACGGTACTCAAGTTATCGTTGAACAAATATACAAACATACATAGAACGCCAATTTGTCCCAGTAGATTAAGACCTCGAACAACAGAACTAAGGAGGTCTAAAGTAAAACCAAGCTACCGTCACATATGACGTTTGCTGTAAGTGATGGGATACGACGTTACTGTCCTATCGATAAAGTTATCTTATAGTTATTATCTTATAGTTATTATCTTATAGTGAGCGCGCGTATTTTATACTTTCGATAGGAACATCAAGACAAAACTGAATAATCATCGTTACATAATCTGTGGACTCGATAATAATATCGGAACTAAAAAGAACGTCGCTTGACTATTTAAAAAAAACAGCGTCTATGAAATTCGGGTTTCTTTTGGCTATAGTTGCTAGTCAATAAATTATGGAACTTCATAGGCAAGACTTATGGAGTTATGTCAAGAGTGACTTCTTAGTTTGACATTACTTTAGTTGCCTAAATGTCGCTTAGTCCTTTATTTATTTCCGCCATCGATATGTCAAATAATATCCGTATTAATCAATTGGGCATCCCTACTCTACTTTGACATATCAATGTCCAAATAACTTTAATCCATTTCCCTTTAGGGTATAAAACGTCCTTGCTTTAATCTTCATTACGGCCATTACGGCATTCAGCTAGTACGTATTAAATTGATATATGCATCTAAAATTTTAAAAAAAATTATCGTGAATGTCCGGTGCTTTCAAAGTACGGGGAAAAAAAAACATGATTCTTTTTAAAATCAAAAATTTGATGTTAGCAGGAGTCAAACCTGGGAAACGAATTTTTTAAGCGTACGCGTTTTAGTTATTTTAGCGCGTGTATACCATAACGAGCGTAAAACGCGAATAAAATAGACTGAAACCGTTCTTACCAGATTCATCATCATACCACTGCGCTTTGGATACGCGGATACAAAGCTTTACAATGATAGTAACTATCGGAAACTAATAAAATACGACCGCAGGAAAAATTGCTGACACGTGTGGTTCGCCCATAACTTCTTGTTATTGCCACATCATGACCGTGTCTCCGCTCAATGTCGGTAATTAATTCTCTTTTGGGGAAACACTTCCGATAATATTAAACTTCTGTCACACTTTCGGGTTTTTATTTATATGAGGGTAGAAAACAAAAATAAGGTTTTTTGTTTGTTTAAAAAAAAAAAAAAAATTTTTTCCGCGTGAAATTACAATTTTCGTTTGCACGAGTAAGCCATGGCCACGTCGGTCACTGGGATCGCGCTTGTGATCGAAGACTCAAAAGTCATTTATGTGCCTAGGATTGGCCCGCTCGAAAAAGATTATGCTGAAAATTTAGAATAATTTTAATCGCGGGGGTTACTTATCTACGTTTATACTTATATTGGGTTACATGGGTTACAACGGTGGTCAAAGCCGAAAGGATGTCATTATAGTTATTATTATGAACAACTTTTACCATGGGACTAACCCTGGAATTGAGAGTGAATGACATTTTTGAATAGAAACACCTGATATTTACAGTCGACCTAAAAGAGACCGCAGGGAAACGCTGGATGCAGGCCGCTTCCAACCGCCCTTTGGAGATCGATAGGGGGAGGCCTATGTCCAGCAATGGACGTCCTATGGTTGAAATGATGATGATGATGATGATGACCTGATATTTTGTCACGATTTCAGAGTTGGTTCCATAGTGAGTTCGTATAGGCTCATTGGCAAGCCCTAACGTCGGAGTTCAATAATAAAAGTTTTTTAAGCTCGATCCAAGCATTTATTAGTTCTGACACTTGCAATAACATTGTAAAAAGCCGAATAAAAACTTTTTTTAAAATATTTCTCTGAAGTATATCGTGTACCCGCTATAGTCTGACGTTCAAAATCCTAGCGAAAGTGTTCAGAATTTGTGGTTTTCATGAGCTGTTACAATGCTATTGCAGCTGTCAGAGCAAACAAATGCTTAGACCGAGTTTATTGATCAGTACATAGATACAATAAGCTTCTCTTGGCTAAGTACACCCGTTCCAGGTGTACTTGTGTAACTTTACATTTAGTCCTTTACAATATAAGTAGCTGGACTTTACTCACGATTTTTAGTTTTTTTGGGACAAAATTATCCTCTTTTACAGAGTTTTATCAAGAGCGGTTCAGCCGACGGTTGACAGAAACAGATATAGATAGACAATAGTTTCTTTTACATTTATAATACCTACTAATAGCGCAATTATCATTGTTAATATTCTTGCCCAATGTTTGTTTATTTGAATTATTCACAATGTTAAATTTTTCGATAGCATTTATTAGTTGTTGGTTAAGTCCTGATTAAAATTATTTCTTTATTACTTTAATTCAAAAGATTCAAATTCAGTTACACATTATACTTTGTAAAGTTACAACCTTTAGTTTTAGTTGTACGCGTTATTTTAACCATTGGTTATTAGTTGTACACATTACATTTAGTGCAATTTTTTCTTGGTCCACATGACGTATAATTAACCTTTAATTTTACTTGTTATATTCAGTGCACTTTTAACCATCAGTTTTAGTTGTACACATTATATTTAGTGCACTTTTAACCATCAGTTTTAGTTGTACACATTATATTTAGTGCACTTTTAACCATCAGTTTTAGTTGTACACATTATATTTAGTGCACTTTTAACCATCAGTTTTAGTTGTACACATTATATTTAGTGCACTTTTAACCATCAGTTTTAGTTGTACACATTATATTTAGTGCACTTTTTTGTTTGATTATGTTACCCATTCAGTTATTCTCCTTAACAGACGTGGACGTTGCACCAGGTACCGATCCGTCGGGTCTACGAGGGGTGCTTCTCAGCTCTGCGCGAGATCAGCTCTGCCACTCGCCATATCACTGCGGCCTTCCGGCATGCAGTCCACACCGCCACCAAACCATGAGACTACGGAAACTGTGTTGATGGAGGCCCCGCTAGAAGACTATAATATGAGGTATTAGTGTTACATAGTTCCACGAGACCACGTGGATTTGACAATTTAGAGAGTAGAACTGAATGTAAGCTGTCTAAATTAAAGTTTATCCATGTGGTAGGCATGTTCTGCCATTAATTTAAACTATTTACCTACTGTTGTCACGCGTTGTTCACATTGCAGATGCACTTACAATACTTATCTACATGCGTTCTACGCGATAACGGCTCTTATTTTATTATTTCTCTGATTATCATGACTTTATTGTTATATATCTTTATTATTGCACCACACTATTCTATACTAAGGAGTATATAATAAATAAATAAATAATAATAATAAATAAAATGGAATAACTGTTTTTTTTAGTACTTACTAAAACTACAATTATAAATAAATTTGTTTGTTTCTTCAAGAGTTTAATTAAATAGTAATTAAGTTTTTGCAAAGGCATAAACTGGTTGGATTTAGATTGAAATCAAGATTGTACTATTATTTCTTCTGTGATTTTACTAGAGAACTGTTAAAATACCCAACGCGCGAGAGAGACAAAACGGCTTACGTTTACTGCCGTGTCTGTAATGTGAATGGAGCCTAAATATTATATTATCAAGTACAAACATTTGTCTGTTGGTAGTTATTACTTTATGTTATTTCAAAAACCCACCATTTATTTGTTGTTTTCTTGTTTTTTAGTTCAAATAGATACTATTAATTTTTCTGTAAATTTATATAGTATAAATTATGAATTATATAGTCGCGATAGTTTGTTTGTTTTTCTTTCACCCAGTAACAGAGCAACTGATAGATATTTTTTTTTTCATAGATTGACATGTATTATAACTTTTAATCACGGAACAAAAATTGCATGTTTTAAGGAATGTTCTCGTGAATAAAACTACGGGCCGCAACTTGTATTTTTAACCGACTTCGAAAAGGAGGAGGTTATCAATTCGACTGAATGTTGTTTTTTTTTTTTAATGTATGTTTAGTTCATGTAGACTTTTAATAATGATTTCTTAAGTTTTTCCGATTATTAGACATTGAAATTAATCACTTTAAAAACAGCTTGTATTTTACGTTATTTATTAAAAGTACAGTTTTGACAAAATCATAGGCGGTACTTGTAAATAATTTCATAACATTTCTATAGAAATCTGTCATCTAGTCTACCTGTGACCACGGACATAGCAAAGTGTTCTAAGCGTCAATAATTAAAATAATGTAAAATACACGCGAAAAAATACGTTAAAAGTTTCAGCATGAGTTTTAGTAAGATTTATTCCAATATGTTCTTGTTTGATGAAAAACATGAAAAATACAACCTATTCAATTAGATTTATTGATTTACACAAACTGTTGTACTTATAATAATTAAAATATTTAAAACAGGGAAAGGGAAGCTCTGGGGTAATAGTGTAAGAGATTGTAGCAATAAACTAAGTGAGATGTGGTATTATAAGTTGATACTTTAATAAATTAAACATTCATTATTTTTATATACCTACCTATAAGTTTATAATGAAATGCAGTTAGGTTTCTCCGGCTGAAACTAGGTTTCGTATTATTATATATACCACTCTATGGTGACACCTACTTGTATTACTGTTTCTATGTATTTATTGCAGTATGGAGATCGCCAACATCTTACAAATTACATTGACTGCTCAATAGTTGTTTTTTGGACTGAATGGTGCGCGAGATGTTTCCGATAGCGCAAGTCCGCGAGATTGGTTGTAGTGTGTACATGTTACATGGCATAATGTGTAAATGTCACAGATGCACGTGTACGAGCGGCAACCTTTACCCCAATACGTCGCTTTTTGCTAGAGATGTTTGTCGGTCACTGCAACGGTGATTACTTAAATAATTGATATTGACTTCTAGTTATTGCCAAATTGTAATAAATAAAGACTTGTGAAGGTGCCAAATATTATTTTGTTCTAAATACTTGTCCTGTTAACAAACAAACATGCGAAATGAGAAAAGCGAGATACAGAAGTGCATGGAAAGAGCCAAAGAGGCGAGCGACTACAACAAACTGACAAGTCTAAAGAACAGTACTACAGTACTGTTGACATAGGTACAAGCATTATTTTAAGTATTTTTTTTTTGTAATTTTATATATGAAAAATTAAATTATGTTCCAAAAGTGTAGTTGTGGTAAAAATATAATGCCCGGCGGTGGGAATATGATAGGATGATGATGATGATGATGATAATAGCCGTGACGCAGCGGAAGGACGACATGGTGCGCAAGCGCAGCAAGACAATTTGAACTTACGGTATATTGGGACAAGTTAACTTGTCCGCAGTCACTTTTACGCCTCGACTCTGCAATGGGCGTTGAGCCCAATTTACTTCCCGTTCAGCTAAATTTTGTTGTTATAATTTTTTTTACAGTGGAATGCAGGCATTTTGTACCTGTCAATATTCAATGGTTTTGTTGCAGTGGAAATCAGGCATTGGGTACACATTTGGTACCTATCAGTATTAAATTGTTCTTTTGAAGGGATAATCAGGCATTAAGGGTACACATTTTGTATCTGTCAGTATTAATGACCTTTGAGCTAAGAAAAACCAAATTGTAGACTACATCCTTCTTAGGTAAAGTCGTTATATATTTGTGAACTCAATGTTTTAAAATGTAGGATTTCAAAGAATTTATTGTAAATATTTAAACTTAAGTAGTTATGTATGTACTTATTTGTTAATTAAGGATGATAAACTAAAAGTATGATTTTGAATTATGTACTTAAATGTTTTATCGTAGAAAACCATTAAATGTATTTTGAAACAGATGTATACTTATTTCTAGTGATCACCATCAAGACCCACAAAACCCCACTGCGATCAATATAAGTCCGTGATATTTTGAAAGATTTAAAATGAAAAACTGATCAAAACCGCCCCGTTACCTTGAGAAGGCTAATCCACAACTTGTAGAAAGGACACGTGGCAGTTTCAAATTGTTCGTTTTTGCCATAAATGTTTTAGCAGCGTACCTGCAGAACGTAGAATACTCTCCCACCGGAGGCCTTACCGCAGAGCTATTACTTGGGCCCGTACAATTTTTTTTTTTACTAAATCTTCACTGGATAGTAGGTGACGCATTGACAACGCTTTAGGTGGGTTATTCAGAACCTGTGATGCATATTTTGTCACTGTCACTCTCATCTGGATTGACACAAGTGCAACAGGGAAGTGCAACACAAACAATATCGGGAACAGAGTAATAGCCAGCCTGCGTTGCAATTTTCTGCTTGTTTTCAATTCTATTTTATAAAAAAAGCTCTTAAGGTGGCACGTTTCGCTTATGGCGGGAAATTCAAATTTCAAACAGTATTCTTGTCCTTGTAGCTAGGCCGGGTAATTATTGTAAACGATCATGATGTTTGCGCAAATTGATCGTTATTCTTTACAAAATCATGTAAAGCTATTTATCTCTAATGAACATTATTACTTACATTCAAACTAATTTTCAACAAAACAAATTTCAAAATGTAATATTTTTTTATAATTTGTTAGCAACTTTTTTTTTGTCAATTAGCAAATTTTTTCTGTTTCAAACAGTTTATTGACAAAATATGTAAGCAATATGATTACTGTTAATTAGCTGTACATGATAATGTAAAGAACAACCAACTATTTGCGCAAACACTGTGTAATTTTAAAATAATTACCCAGCCCAGCTACAAGGACAAAAATCTATTTGAAATTTGAATTTCCCGCCATAGATTAAACGTGCCACCTTAAACTGATGTTCATTGTAAGTTATATGTCACAACTTTGACCAAAATAAAATGATTGGACGGGCCATAACCATTGAACTTTCTCAGTAAAAATGAGTCAAAACTGTCGGACATTACTTCAACATCTAATTATAATCATGTACAGTAAGTACATTTGTTACGAAAAATAGATACCGGTTTTTCGTTGTGTATTTACACTTCGGGAAAGCACACGAAGGCATAATTTTGTCAGATGTTTCGTTATCATGTAACAATAGTCGCGTGTTGCACTTCCTACGGCTAGAGACCGACTGAAACGAAGTGAACGCCGACGCTCATTTTGTAATCTTCAAAAATGCGTTTCTTCTGGGCCCGTTCATTCATTTTATTTTGGTCGAAGTGTCACCATTTATATTTATTAGTTCTCTAGAGATCTCTTGTCACTTGTACCAAAAATAAAAGCTATGCTCACAGTCGTCAAGTAACTTATCAAATAACTTTTATCGTGTTCTCCTAATAAGTTACGAATGTATGAAGTATGAGCAAACAACGTTATCCCGCGGAATGGATTCCTGAGAAGGATTATGAGGACAGGGATGTGTTCAGGATTAACGTCAGGGGAATGTAAGTATTTGAGAATGAGATTAATTAAAAAGTCATCATCATCAGCCAGAAGACGTCCACTGCTGAACATAGGCCTCCCCCTTTAACCTCCACACTGAACGACAGCCTGCCTTTTGCATCCACTGGATGCCAGCGACTCTCACAATGTCGTCGGTCCATCTAGTGGGAGGCCTACCTACGCTGCGTCTTCTGGTTCGTGGTCTCCACTCAAGAACCTTTCTTCCCCATCGGTTATCGGTTCTCCGAGCGATGTGGCCTGCCCATGCCCATTGCCACTTCAATTTTCGGTGACTTTGGTTCTTTGGCGAATATCCACGTTTCGGATTCTATCGCGCAAAGAAACTCCGAGCATAGATCTCTCCATTGCCCGCTGTGTGACTCTGAGTTTTTCCAAAAGGCCAACAATTAAGGACCACGTCTCAGTACCATATGTCATCACTGGCAACACACACTGGTCAAAGACCCTTGTCTTTAGGCACTGTGGTATCTTGGACGAGAAGATGTCACGCAATCCCGCAATTAAAAAGCAATTAAAAATTACTTAATAGATTTATTACCAATATTATACCGGAGATGGGCAGCAGCATCCTATTAGTACACGGTGAACGTACTACGATCCCCAAGCCGCCTGCCTTTGCCATTAGGGCAACACCCCTCTCTAAGAGGGAGGCTTTTGTTCAGCAGTGGACATTTACTGGCTGATGATGTGATGTGATGATGTGTATGATTTATTACCAAATATCCTGCGTTCCATTGTCTTGAATAGTTCCAGTTTTAAGATGGAGCATGGGACATGAAGGACAATGGGGGAGATCCTTGCCTATCAGTGGGACGTAAAAGGTAAGTAAATAAAATAAAGAATTTGTAACCTAGCAATTGTTTATTGTCATAAGAGACGCGTTAGTTGGGCAAACGTGATGAGTCTCAAAGTCCAGCCACAAAAATAATGTGAGACCATCCAAACCCAATTTTTACTGTGTTTGATACAAAATTACATTTATGCGAACACAGCGAAAAAATACTTGTGCTACTTTGGAACAGAAAGCTTAAAAGGGAAAATAATTATACAATGTATACAAACATAATACGTAATACATATGCACATAAACAAGCTGTTAACTGGCTATAGGGCGCCCAAGGTAGAGGCTTTGCCTAGTTTGGGGCAACTATTCATTTGCACAACTATTCTTGCGACTAGTAAATTTTATTGTTCATTAGTAAATAGTTCTATGATTGTTAATTTAAATAACTGGATTTGGAATTAAGTTAATTATTATTAATATAAAAAAGGTATTTAAGGTGAGTTTTTTTCCAATTTTAAGCAACGTTTGTTACTACAGATGACCATACGGCTTAATTTATTGTATTGAAATCACATTTAATTAATAAAAATAAAACTATCCTTGGCAAGCTAAGCCTTTTTAGTCGATACAGCAAACAATTTTGTGTCTACATCTATAGTTGTAGGACCTATACCTATAAATATTTAATAGTTACTTGATTAATAATATCTTAATACGTATTTAATAACAATTTTTATGTTTCATTCGACATGATATAAACGATCAAAGCAAGCGAGGAAACCTTATGTACGTTGGAGATAAAGCTGAACTAAATGAAGCTGAGTTAACTGTAGGTCAAAATAACTTTGAAACGTTTGAAACTTTAGCGTAATTACTCATAGTTCAAATAACTGCTCTACATAGTTTAACAACTCTAGAGCTCACTGTTCTATGAAAGTTTATAATTTGAGAAAGAGTTTTGTCAGTTTCAATAATACCTAGTTCAAAGGCTGGCCCCACGTTTCAAGTTAGGATTGTTGATATGCCCACGCTTATATCTAGCTCCGTCACTGGATCAAAGAATAAAATCCACACAAGTGTTGGTAATGTATTTGGGCACGCTCAAAATATGTAAAAGTACGTTGAAAGTTGTGAACAGCTGACGAGTTTCAGATTTATTTGAATGTTTTAATAAGGTGACGAATGTGTAACAGAATTCTGGAATTTTCAACGCCTTAGATATTTCGGAGTAAAGGTCTGAAATATTTAATAATATAGCATTTTTATGACAATTTATTTTCATAGCTGATTGTGATAGCTAGTTCACTTTGAAATTTCGTTGGCGCAGCGACCCAAAATGTGGTTTGACCTCTGATTCTAAAAGATGACTTTGTAAAGACGGGGCGAATGAACTTTTCCAATGATACCAAATTGAGGTGGTAACAAGTATACTGCGCACCAGTGTGAAGTCAGTCGTGTTTTTGAGCTAGCATATTGTGAGCTAACATAAATATACTTACTTATAAGCATTAATTAAGACCTGACATGTAACACAGTTGAACAATAAATATAATCTGAATCTGAAATATGTTACACATGTACAAGGTTACCGTGGAAACGATGTACTAAGCCAAAAAGGTTACGTTGTACTAATCATAATGTACAACTTTTACTAATAAACCAAGCCGTAAACCGTGTAATAAATATCAGCTGTTCCATACATTTCGTTGAGCCGTCAATGACAGTTTTTAATACAGAATAGATCTACGTTTGCCACCAACTTGCCTATTTAGGTTTTGTATCCACGGATTCCGGTATATCGGATAAAATTAGCCGCGTATCCCGGAGAGTTGTACGCACCGATACCGGGATCCGTTACTTAAAAAAATAATGTGGTTTTGTGTTAGTTTTATTATCATTATTATCGATAAAGCTGTAACTTTAAACACAACATAACTTGGACTTTGCGCGTTGAAAACTTGAGAGCTTGTGAGTACTTAATCAAGTTAACTTGCTCAAAGTAAATCAAATTTAAGAGGGGGCAACCGAAATTTTATGCTAATTTGCCATGATATTCTAACTAAACCAAATATCCGATCACCGTAATAATTGATATATGTGAATTTTCAATTCATTTTCTTTCCGCCATTAAGACAGAAACATAATAGCAAGATATTTACTCGATACTTTAATGTTTTGAAAATGGTGCCTTTTTGCTAATTTTTTTGATTTTACTTGGAAAGTACTTCAGTTACATATCTAAAATAAATACTCACCGAAGGAAAATATAGTTTGTTTTCCAGTGTTAAGACAAAAGAAGACAATTTTTCCTGGGCCCACCAAATTTTTCTTTCTTAGGCCCACCTAATTTAGCATATATTGATGGGACCAGCACTATAAAATTTGTCGTATTTTTTGTACCATTCGGACGAAAGATAAGGGAAAAATGAAACCGGAATAATAATATCAAGAATAAAATGTGTTGTTTTGATTTTAGCCACAATTCATTCATTTCCCTTATAGTCACTTGACCGGAACGTTTTTAATACGAAAAAGGATGCATGCTCAGGAATTTATATACAAAAATAAATAGACCATATTTTACAACAGTGGCCATAGTAATCGGCTTTTAAGTAAAAATAATTATACAATAGTCGCTACTGGTATTATAGACGCTTATAATTAGTGGCTTGAATATGTTTTAATCCTAGTTTTAAATATTTACTAATATTGATTTACCGAAACCGTAATACTATGGTTTCGTAAAATTATAGAGGAATGGAACGTAAATCCGCCATCTTGACGTTTGTTGGTTTGAAATTGACAGCAGTTATGACTTATTTCAAGTTACTTCATACTAGTGATGTCTCATACTTTAGTTTTTTTGACTCGAATTACTTAAGTAACTCGTGCTATTGACTCGAGTTGCAACTGGAGTCAACTTGAATCGGTGGTAGTGGGTTCTGGTGATGTGTCTCGTCAGTATTTGTATGAGTTGACACTGGAATGATTACTAACTCGATGCAAGTGTCAACGCGAATAGGTCCTGCTAGTTGGTACTACTCCGTTGATTGAACGTGGACCGAGGAACATGTGACACGCACTGCTTTCGTTTTTTTATTGGTTTGAACATCGCTCGGGTCAAATAACCCACTCAAATCGCTCGTACATAGCTAAGCGCAGTCACATCGCTAAGCGCATCCAGCTGGCCTGGCACCGACACGGAGCAGTTTATTGAGTTGAGTTGACTCGATCTCAGTCTTGCACTAGTGTCAGGCGCAGTAACAAACTGTTGACAGATTTGATTCGAATTGCACAAAACTGGTCTCGTCAACTCGTTCATGATAATATGTGAATAGTGATATAACTCGCACCACACATCACTATTCATACTTTCCGTTTGTTTCAAATCGCGTGATCGTCTGATAGTGCTCTCAATTTTTTCCGTATCATTATGAAACTACAATAAATCAACATGTACAATGTACAGCGTCTACTCCAGAAAATTGTTGTCAATACTGTGCAGTAAGATTTCAACGCGTAGACAATTGTGCGAAGACATAATTACTGTCCGAGACAACTGAAGATTTTCCCAAAGATCTTACCTATTTGATTTGTGCCGTTTGTGTGTGTGTGGATTTCTTGCGAGGTGAGTTTTTATTTAAGTAGGTATTAGCTGATGCCCGCGATTTCGTACGCGTAGGACTCGGCCTTCGGCTTCGACAATATTTCTTTCCCTGAAGGTTACAAACATTTTAAAAAGTCAAATCGGTTCAGACGTTCACAAATTATGCCGTTACTTAAGAACACCATTTGATTTTTATTTATTACTAGCTGCGCCCTGCGGTTTCACCCGCGTAGATGACACACTCCTTATGACATCAGCTATCTGCCAGTGATACTCCCGTCAAAATCTGTCCAGCCTTTTTTTAGGGAACATACATACACACATCGCCTCTAAAAAGATGAAGGAGGTATAGATAACAATGCATTTAAACGTCTCAAACCATGTTGGTATCCGTACTTGTGTTGCTTATAATATTACTAACTTTATTATCCCTGTTTGTTTTAACTTACCTGCTTTTATTTACAGCTAAATCAACTAGCAGTTTGCAGATACTGCTACTATTAATTTTGCAAGAAAATATCCATACTCCTGATGCAATAAGAAGATTTGGGTACCTATAGAAATATTTACATTCCATGTGGATGTTCCATTTTAAGAACACACCAAACACAGCGTTCTTGTTCTGCAGAAAGGAATATTGATTTTGCAGTTTTCAAATAATCAGGTAATTTCAAAAATTCTTAGTGAAATCATTGAAAATAAAGATATTAAGTATATCTAGTATATCTAGTATTAAGTAGTTTTTTTGTTTAGTATATCTTTTTTCTAGTTTGCTATTTAGTACCTAGGTACTCCTGTATAGAGTGCAATAAATAAACGTTTATATACTAACCATCCCTTTTTGTGCAGATAGAACGCTCAGAACAAGTCTGTATGGCTTGGTGGCTGAAAGTTTCCAGCACTGTGAGCAGGCAGAGGCTACGAGATGGTAACAGAGCTGTGGCAATTCGTCTTATGGATATTGAAGACAGCAAGAATATCCCACAACCAACCTCTATGCCTACTCTTACTGTGCCCGGTATTTTCAGGGCAGCAGCAGCACTTACTATGTATAATTATAAGCGTGCTGCTTCTACTTTCCGTATTAGGGTCTAACGTAGGAACATTTCCGTATGTCCTAAGTAATGTTCTCTGGTGTTTTTACAATACCTACGATACGCGAAATTGCATCATGTGCTAGATAATGTATAGCTTTGCTGTCACTTTTCGAAGGTTTAAAGAATCTATTTCTGAGTGGGTTACCTATTTAATTATTATTATGATAATAATATTTTGTTACCTACAATGTCTTTTTTTAAATTCCGCCTAGCCATATAATATCGCAAGTAATCATTACTCGTGCTGATAATGATTATCAGCACAATTGCTAGAAAAAGTGCTGATGCAAAAATGCGAAAGTAACTCTGTCTCCTTATGCTTTCACTGCTAAACTGATTTTGATGAAATTGAATATGTACATAGTTTTAATCTTGATAATGACTAGGCTACTTTATATCCCGGAAACCTAGGTACATAGTTTTCATGGGATGATCACTTATTTTTGTGACAAACCAAATCGCGCAGGCAATCGCTAGTATTAGGTAGTAAATCACTAGAACCTAAGTAATAAAGTAACTTATATATAATTGTTCATTGTGAGGTTTTAGGTTATTGTGAGATTCATTAACTGATTTCTCAATACTCCGGTTAGATCGGATATAGCTAATATTACCACTGAATCTAGAGATTATGAGGAACAAATCGACATGAGTTTCATTACTATATGCTATAATTTGTGGGTGGCCTATTTTTCAAACAAAAGAAATTGTCTCCTTTACCTAGATTAATTAGTACTCTCATAATAAATTATATTCGATTTGAGACTTACGTCCTTTAGTTCTAAGCAACTATTCGGTCAAACGGCAAGTCCGATATTCAGTCTTATTCTGTTGCGCTTTGCATCTAAATAGCGAAACATGCTCCGTTTAACCTCAGTACCGCACTGTGCCTCAACGGGGAAGGACGCACGCGCTTGCTTTTCGCCTTGGTTTTATCTTCCGAGTGCGATTATATCAACACCTACTGTATTTTCAAACAAAGGATAATATAAAAAATCGATGGCTCGAACGCGACCACTTGATGCGGCTACCAAGTGGTGACAATGACCTTAGAGCACAGACTAGGTAAAGCTACTACGAAAAAATAACATAGATACAAATAAAATGGATACGACTAGGCCCTAACGAATCCATTATTATGTATGCTCAGTAATATAACTATTAGAGTCGGAGTGTTTCTTTGTGACAGACAAACAGACAGAGAGAGAGAGAGAGAGAGAGAGACGGAGAGAAGCAGAGAGAGAGAGTCAGAAAGATAAAACTAAAAATTAAATGACATTATAAAATAATTTAGATTCATTATAATTTTATAAAATTAAAATTAAAAATCATTTAAATTAATGTGATGGTTAATTTGACTTGAATAGCTTGGTAATAATGGAAGCAAAAAAACATCTTCTAATAAAAAAAAATTTTAATGTGGAAAGTCAAACAATAGGTACTTATGTTTTTAACCGACTTCAAAACAGGGGCAAGGTTCTCAATTCAACCGGTATAAAAAAATACTAGTCGAATTGAGGACCTTCCTTCTTCTTTGAAGTCGGTTAAAAACATAAGTACCTACTGTTTGACCAGTTGGGTTGGCTCGGGTATGTGCTGGTAAGGGGAAATGCACAATACACTAGCGGGACTACTTACCTTAGTCAAAGTCAAATACTACTTACCTTTTTATCCGACTTCAAATAACGAGGAAGGTTCTCATTTACCTTAGAGTACCTTCAATTCGACCAGTATTTTTTTATACTGGTTGAATTGCAGTCCACCACTGCGGTGCAACAATGCGGTGCAACACTGCGTTGCAACACTGCGGTGCAACAGTGCGGTGCAACAGTGCGGTGCAACAGTGTGGTACAACAGTGCGGTACAACAGTGCGGTACCATCTTTAAATATTTTGAATCAGTAGCATAAAATACGAGTTTCTCAGATCAAACGCTAGGTGGCACCACCAGTATTTCAGCAAAGTGAAGTTATATCAAAAAATAAATAGCTATTTTTGAATATTTTGAACTAATTGGTTGGAAACATAGGTGAGTTTTTTTTTGAGGATTAGGTGAGGTTTTGCGTGATTTGCGTCCAACACTAGATGAGAGCATTTATATTTCAGAGAATCTTGACTTGTATCGTAAAATATTTCTGCCATCCTTGCATATTTTAAATCAGTAACGGTGATTATAGATTGTTCAGTTCTAATACTAGAAGACATCTTCAATATTTCAGTGAAGACGTTAAATCAGAAAATATTTCAGCCATCCTTGAATATTTTAAGTCTGTGGCATCGATTAATGGCTGCTGAGGTCTAAAGCCAAACGACGGCACCAATATTTCAGAGATTTTGAGAAGTAGCTTCACTAACGAAATTTCTTTATTTAATTCAATCCGAAAATATTTTGACCATCACTACATATTTTGAGTTTTATTCAGTGGTAAATGATTTCACAGGGTGAGTATTAGGGAACTAACGCAGTATTTTTCATACATTTTGGGTAATGAGAAGCCACAGGCAAACCACGGCAAAACTTATCTCAGATGGCGCCACCTTCGCTGGTGCTGTCATTTGTGGCTTATTTGAGGTTATAAACATTGCTCTTGAATGAAACAATAAAAATAAACTTTGCCTTTAAACAGTAAAATGTTTCTTATATTTCAGAGAATCATGACTTGTATCGTAAAATATTTCTGCCATCCTTGCTTATTTTAAATCAGTAACGGTGATTATAGATTGTTCAGTTCTAATACTAGAAGACATCTTCAATATTTCAGTGAAGACGTTAAATCAGAAAATATTTCAGCCATCCTTGAATATTTTAAGTCTGTGGCATCGATTTATGGCTGCTGAGGTCTAAAGCCAAACGACGGCACCAATATTTCAGAGATTTTGAGAAGTAGCTTCACTAACGAAATTTCTTTATTTAATTCAATCCGAAAATATTTTGACCATCACTACATATTTTGAGTTTTATTCAGTGGTAAATGATTTCACAGGGTGAGTATTAGGGAACTAACGCAGTATTTTTCATACATTTTGGGTAATGAGAAGCCACAGGCAAACCACGGCAAAACTTATCTCAGATGGCGCCACCTTCGCTGGTGCTGTCATTTGTGGCTTATTTGAGGTTATAAACATTGCTCTTGAATGAAACAATAAAAATAAACTTTGCCTTTAAACAGTAAAATGTTTCTTATATTTCAGAGAATCTTGACTTGTATCGTAAAATATTTCTGCCATCCTTGCATATTTTAAATCAGTAACGGTGATTATAGATTGTTCAGTTCTAATACTAGAAGACATCTTCAATATTTCAGTGAAGACGTTAAATCAGAAAATATTTCAGCCATCCTTGAATATTTTAAGTCTGTGGCATCGATTAATGGCTGCTGAGGTCTAAAGCCAAACGACGGCACCAATATTTCAGAGATTTTGAGAAGTAGCTTCACTAACGAAATTTCTTTATTTAATTCAATCCGAAAATATTTTGACCATCACTACATATTTTGAGTTTTATTCAGTGGTAAATGATTTCACAGGGTGAGTATTAGGGAACTAACGCAGTATTTTTCATACATTTTGGGTAATGAGAAGCCACAGGCAAACCACGGCAAAACTTATCTCAGATGGCGCCACCTTCGCTGGTGCTGTCATTTGTGGCTTATTTGAGGTTATAAACATTGCTCTTGAATGAAACAATAAAAATAAACTTTGCCTTTAAACAGTAAAATGTTTCTTATATTTCAGAGAATCATGACTTGTATCGTAAAATATTTCTGCCATCCTTGCTTATTTTAAATCAGTAACGGTGATTATAGATTGTTCAGTTCTAATACTAGAAGACATCTTCAATATTTCAGTGAAGACGTTAAATCAGAAAATATTTCAGCCATCCTTGAATATTTTAAGTCTGTGGCATCGATTTATGGCTGCTGAGGTCTAAAGCCAAACGACGGCACCAATATTTCAGAGATTTTGAGAAGTAGCTTCACTAACGAAATTTCTTTATTTAATTCAAATCCGAAAATATTTTGACCATCACTACATATTTTGAGTTTTATTCAGTGGTAAATGATTTCACAGGGTGAGTATTAGGGAACTAACGCAGTATTTTTCATACATTTTGGGTAATGAGAAGCTACAGGCAAACCACGGCAAAACTTATCTCAGATGGCGCCACCTTCGCTGGTGCTGTCATTTGTGGCTTATTTGAGGTTATAAACATTGCTCTTGAATGAAACAATAAAAATAAACTTTGCCTTTAAACAGTAAAATGTTTCTTATATTTCAGAGAATCATGACTTGTATCGTAAAATATTTCTGCCATCCTTGCTTATTTTAAATCAGTAACGGTGATTATAGATTGTTCAGTTCTAATACTAGAAGACATCTTCAATATTTCAGTGAAGACGTTAAATCAGAAAATATTTCAGCCATCCTTGAATATTTTAAGTCTGTGGCATCGATTTATGGCTGCTGAGGTCTAAAGCCAAACGACGGCACCAATATTTCAGAGATTTTGAGAAGTAGCTTCACTAACGAAATTTCTTTATTTAATTCAAATCCGAAAATATTTTGACCATCACTACATATTTTGAGTTTTATTCAGTGGTAAATGATTTCACAGGGTGAGTATTAGGGAACTAACGCAGTATTTTTCATACATTTTGGGTAATGAGAAGCTACAGGCAAACCACGGCAAAACTTATCTCAGATGGCGCCACCTTCGCTGGTGCTGTCATTTGTGGCTTATTTGAGGTTATAAACATTGCTCTTGAATGAAACAATAAAACAAAAACACTGCGTTGCAACACTGCGTTGCAACACTGCGTTGCAACACTGCGGTGCAACACTGCTTTACAACACTGCGGTGCAACACTGTGGACCAAGTAGACAGAGACACTAAGATTATACAAGTCGCATTGAGAACCTTCCTCCTTATTTGAAGTCGGATAAAAAGGTAAGTAGTAATACCTACTGTTAGACCGGCCGGGTTGGCTCGGGTAGGTACTGGTAGGTCAAACAGTAGGTATATTAGGCCGACTTCAAATAATGAGGAAGGTTCTGTGAAGGATGATGATGATATTTTTTAGTAAATTGAATTGAATGGAATTGAATTGCATTGCATTAAATTACATTAAATTAAATTAAAAAAATCATACTTAAATAGATATTAACAACCAGGTATACTCGTAGAACAAACACAAAATGTTCATCACATTAATTTTGTCCTAGGTGGGAATCGAACCCACGCCCGAAGCTCAGAAGGTAGGTTCACTACCAACTGGACCAACGGGCTTTCGGGTATTTCGTTTCGCGTGTTTCGTTTAGTATAGTATAGCATAGCGTAGCGTAGCATAGCATAGCATAGCATTAGTTTAGTTTAGTTTGATTTAATGTTTAACGATCTCTGACTCTCTGTCTCAAGCGTAAAATTTTAATTTGAAAATTAATTTAGGCAATTTCAATTTAATTTATATAATTTATTAATTTTATATTGATATTGTAGAAAACTTAAAAATTAAGTTTAAAAATATACAACAAACACAATTTTGAAAATTGAAATAAACAATTTACGGTTTTGCGCGCCGCGACCGAACCCAGCTAATCGCCAAAACGCCAACATTATGCTTATCCTGTGTTTATTACTCCTTGCCGCATGACGAGTTCGACTACGCGAGTTATGTGTACTGGAGCTGCGCGCGACTGCCGCGCTGCCGTGGTTGTGTTTCACACTAATGCGGGTGATGCGAGACGCGCGGGTGAAATCAGAAATTTTCCTCGCTTTATACGCACTCTTAAGTGAACCAACGAAGTTTAGCTCGCAGATTCCCTCAATTAGCTTACAGGATTATATTACTTGGAACACAAAGAGAGATAAAATATTTCGACCAACCCATTTGCACTTTAATGCGAAAAGCATCAGGTGCAGACAATCTGATAGTTTGTACGAAAACTAATGTCGTAAGACATTTCACCATTATGATCAAGAAAAGTAAGGCTTTTTATCAGAAGCTTTTATTTAACTTGCAATGTGTATATGTTAGTTTGCTTGTTTAGGTCAAATCTTGCAAGCTGAATTAGAACCAGTTCCTCCTAAAAATAATGATACAAAAGATAAAAGAGACCGCAGGGAAACGCTGGCAAACGGCCCTTTTGGAGATCGATGGGGGAGGCCTATGTCCAGTAGTGAACGTCCTACGGCTGAAATGATGATGATGAATGACGATATAACCATTTGACTGCTCATTTTTTACCCCGCTGTAAGCCAAAGGTACTTAATGTTCAGCATAATCTTTTTTCGAGCGGGCCAATCCTATAGGCGCGAATTGAATGAATGACTTTTGAGTCCTCCAATCACAACTCGCGGGCATCCAGTGGATGCAGGTGGCAGACTGTTGAAACATACAGCCGCTTAAAGATACGATGGACGGACAGACGGACACAACGTAGGCTCAGTAGTAGGGTCCCGTTTTTACCCCATGGGTACGGAACCCTAAAAGGACTGCACTCCATACTAATTTTAAGTGCACTATTGACCTGTAGGAATTACGTTATGAGCTTAGCAGTAATCCGCCAAATTGCTCTATGTAGAGCAAGCCGAGTTGAAATGTTTCACTATTTGTTGCATAATGTTTTGTTTAATTTTTCTACGAGAACATAATGCTGGCCGACATATGTATTTTTTTTTGTAAAGAAAATTCATGACCGTGGATTCAATGTCATTTAGTCGTAATATTAAACAGTTTACATGGTCTTAATAGCGTCAACAAGTCATAGTCACAGTCAGAGTCAAGCTAAGTAAGTCACGGTCAAGTCAAACTCATGCCCCTGTAAAGTGGTGGAGACTTTCCAAGAGGCTCCTATGGAGTTTTGGAAACAACACGAAAAGACACGTTTCACCTCGTTATATCACTTCTTCACACTCGAGCACGTTTACGAGCACTTAATGAATAATAATTCCCCATTTAATACACATTAACACTCGAAAATACACAAGTTTAAGAAAATAATCCAACGAGCCGACATGTTTTTTCCGCGTTGGCGCCAAAACTCCTGGCCGATATATAACGTAGCAATGTGGCCAGTATTTTGGGTATACGATGCCTGCTGTCAGCGGTGTAGTATATTAGTTTAGTTTTACATTTTACAGTTGTATACTGTATATTATTATAATATTTGATTTCATTTATAGCTAATTTTAGGTACTAATTCCTTTTTCTTTGTGCATAGTAATACTTTATCTTGATTAAAATAATACTTTGATGTTGCAAGTTGCCTTTATTAGTAAGTATTCCGATGATCGGACTAAAGAACTTTTTTTTTTTTTTTTTTTTTAATTGCTATTTAACTGTAAAACTGTAACCCGTACAAATATACGAAGGTGTATTATTTTAACCCGTTCACAGATTTTGTACATTTTAATTGTTACCTGGAATTCTGTTTCCTCGATACAGCAGTGCAAGTACCGTTCTTTATCAATCGTCAAATTCGCTAAAAGGCCATAGAATCGTTCACAGCGATACTGAAAAAATTGGCATAGACGACCTCAACTGTTAATTTGACGATCGATAAAAGAACGGTACTTGCAATGCAGGCTTGCCTAGTGAGGATAACATAGCAATAGTCAAGTGTTGTTTAGTAATTGTTTTATGCGAAATTCTTTTAATTCTAATAGGATATTACTTATTTTAATGTACTGTATGTGTTTTGCATAAAGCTTTTTTCATATTTTTTTTTCATCTCCGTATAGTCCTGTGTTATAGTTAATTAGACTACTCAACCATTTATTTAGATGTCTAGTAGTTATAGACCACGAAAAAAACAACCTTCCGGTAAGTATAAAAATCTTTCATCATCATCATCATAATCAGCCTTTTATCAGTCCACTGCTGGACTTTTAGCCTACCCCGGAAAGGGTGATTGGGCCATATCCACCTCGCTGGCCCATTCCGAGTTAGTGGATTCACATACGCTATTGAATTCCTTCTCCGTACGTATGCAGGTTTCCTCACGATGTTTTCCTTCACCGAAAATCCAGTGGTATGCAAAACCAAGATCCGTAGATAAGAACCAAAGAGCTCTTTCGTACGGGCCCGGGGTTTCAACCCGCGCCCCCACGCTTTCAAGTCTAATGGTCTGCACAGGAATGGAATGCGCTTCCTGCCTCGGTGTTCCCTACAAAGTACAACCTGGGTCTCTTCAAGACAAGAGTGAATAGGCACCTCATGGGCAAGCGTGCTCCATCTTAGACTGCATCGTCGCTTAACATCAGGTGAGATGTGGTCAAACGCTTGCGCATTTCATCATAAAAAAAAAAAAAAAATAGGTATCCCAAATGGGCTACCACGGCTTTTAAAATAAAATAAAAAAATGTAATATAAATAAAAGTCTTTTGTCCCGCCTTAATCCAATAGATTCAAAATCATATCACCAAAGTAACAATTTCCATCTCCAAACACTGGTAACCGGATTACTCTCAGCCCGGTTTAATTATCCCCTCTGTTTAAAACATCATAAAGTTCCATGCTCATTTCACCTCCTGACCAGAATTGACACGACTTCCTAACTTTTCAAGCTCGAGTTTCGACCCTTAGGCACCATTTCCACTAGATAAAGGATGGATGGGATTTTTCAGGGGGGATTTTTTACCGTATCCTTTTCATGTTGCAATATGAAAGATTTATATAAATGCCAGATATACTTCGATAGCCTTTCATTTACGTAAAAATCATTTCTTCCGGACAATCGTTTATTTATTACTTATTAGCGGTCCGCCTCAGCTTGGCACGGGTATAGATTATAGCCTATGTCACCCGGGGATAGTGTAGCTTCCCAACAGTGAAATAATTTTTAAAATCGGTCCAGTAATTTTTGAGCCAATTCGTTGCAAACATACTTACATACAAATCTTTCCTCTTTATAATATTAAGTATAGATATAGACTAGTTCTTGCCCGTGACTTTGTACACGTAGAGTTTCATATTACCCACTTTACTCTTACTTACACTTACTGATTAAAAAAAAAAAAATTTGGTCCTTTCCCAACTTTATTTATAAACGGATCTCTACACCCTATAAGGAATCTGATAAGGAAGAAACCAAATTTATTGTACTATATACTTTTTTAGGTCATGTAGTTATCGTGATTTTGTGATGATCAGTCAGTGAATGTAAGAATCGCTATAATATTATATATACTAGTTTTTTTATCGTGGCTTTGTCCGGTTCCTGTACAAAACTTAGCCTATGTCACTCAGAGATAGTGTAGCTTTCTATGTGTGAAAGTAATTTCAGTATCAATTCTGTGATTCCAGAAATCACATGCTACAAACACACTAAGTCACAGATGAAGTAAGGCGGCACCACTCCGCCGAACCGCTCTGCAGTTTTATGTGCTCAAATGTGTACACTGCTCTACGACTCTCACACACTTGTTGAGAAACGCCCTTACTTCTAGTTCAATAAAGTTTAAACAAACAAAACATGCGATCGCGTACAGGCGAGAGTGGAACAAAGGGCGCTTTATTTTGTGTGTGATAGCTGTGGATTGGACGACTATCTCCGTTGTTTTGCTCCAATTTTCCGCTAGCTATAAGGTATAAGAAACTGATGGAATAAAAGAACAAATATGGAAAACTTTCTGAATTAAAAAAAGTTCTGCTTTCGTTACGAACCTACATATGACAGTATTTTCTTCTCTATCAGCAAAGAACGAATTAAAACCTAAAAAAACTTAAAATCAATTATACCATTGTATGCGCCGCAATTTTTGTCGATAATTTGTCATCTTCACAATATCTTCCTGAGACATAAGTTTTCTGGTGGCCAATTCAGCGGAGTAGCAAAAACGGCGCAAATATGCTAACCTCAGCAGAAGTTACATATTTGAATCGTTTGGTGTCAAAACATTGGGCCATTTGGGAGCGAAAGCTTACCTAATTTACAAAAATCTTTAGAGCGCGCCTTTATTGTAATTTTTTAGAGGGAGAAATCTATTATACCACTAAAACCCTCCCGGTGACCAGCCTAAGGGCTTAACAAGAGGGCTCCGGGATCTCCAGAGGAACGCACCGGAGCCCTCGGCACTGCGCTACGGCTCCTCCCGAGACAACCGTGTTGTCTCAGCCCCTCCGCCCACGACAACGTTGGTCACACAACGTTGTTGTTCTCTACCTGGGCACGCTTAAGTGGATGGTCAGAGCCCCAACTTTGACTAACCCGAACCCGGAGGTCCCCTTTTAGTAACCTCTTACTACAGGCAGGGGTTACCGGTACCGTATTCTATTGCCCCGGCGCCAGGGTTATTGCGACGCGTGACTAAAGTGCTTGCGTGTTTCTGGCTCATTTTATCAGCATTGCCATTTGGCGTGGTTATGCCGAAGCCTATTAGGGGAGGCCAGTGGACGTCCTATGGCTGAAATGATGATGATAATGATTTGGTCATGCCACCAGCATGCTAGGTACCCGCCAACTGGTAGCAAGGCTTGAGAATTTGGATTGTCTCTAGACCTCCAACGGTATAATTATGGGCCAATTGTTTTTGTTTAATAGTCCAAATAGTTTAGGTATATAGTGTTAGTTTGTATAAATCAAAGTGCACTCACACAAACACATGCATAGAACGGCAAAATATCAAAATAGAAAATTGATTAACTACCTAACGCAGCAGCTTTAATTTTACCCGAGTAGTTAAGCAAAATGGCGCTCATTATTCTTCTGAAATTAAAATAGTTATTAATATTTAAGGCGGGAAGACGGAGAAGTTTGGTCATTACGTCAATTTATGAGACTGTGAAAGATGCTTCTCTTGAGACTTTGGTCCTTTAGTAAGGAACTGTTTTAGATATATTGTTCACATTTGATTTTGGTTTCCTCTCGTTCCATTTCAATTGAAATAAATGAGAGACAGCGCATTTGCACTACGAAGATCTAGATTATTTAAAATAAGCCAGATTTTTAGCGCTACGTAGTAGTATGGTTACGAATTAGCTAGAATTCGCTGTAGCGTTATGCCGTGTACAGAAAGAGTGCGCCCGAATACATTGCCTCTCGTTTCATTTCAATTGAAATGAATGAGTGGCAGCGCATTCTCGTGCACTCGCGCGTACGCGGCTTGATATGGCATTAGTCACATAGCCCATAGTAATCGTTGTTCATAATGTTGACCACAATGACCTTATTTCGGCTTAGTACACCCCCAGCTTAAAACTCTGTTTAGTGCTACGATTGTAGCTAACTTGTAGGATTCATAGCTATACTGCCATGTCAAGCCACCATTATTATAATTACGACTTATCTCTTAATATAACTTCACGATAGTGAGGTACTACCTAGTAAAATGCACTCGCCAAATACTCGACACAATTAAATCAATTGCTAGACTACCACCAATTCATTATTCAACCTAATTCCCGGTAATTCAACTTCGATTGGAATCAATTGGTTGCTACTAACGAGTTTGTTATTAGAGCTATTGGCCAACGCACACTCGTCTTCTTTTGTATCGAACTAAAATTATTTTGGAAAATGAGCTTATTTTGATGTCGATAAAATCTTAATGATGTTTGTATGTTACCAAAAATAATTTTACCTCAGTTTTGATTAAGGGTCTATGCTTCCTGCATCTTCTATCTTGCTTGTGCATTTCAAAAAATTTGAAGATATTTATAACTGATCGAATGTACTTACAGACGTGAAATCTCAGCAGAATGAATAAAAAAAATAACATTACTAATATTCACAAAAAAACTATCTATTGAAAACAACTTAAATCATGCTAAATAATACAAAAAACAACTTGAAAACAAAATCGTTCATTTTGGGTACGATGCCTGCTGGCAGCGGTTAATTAGATTAGTTTTATACTCACAAAAATTTTCATGTAATATAAATAAGTTTTCGAACATGCAAATTGAATAGAAAAATTATTGTACTAGAATTGTTTTTGAAGCATGTAAACTTGAATGAATTAAAATGAAAATTTTACTGAATTTTAGTAACGATTTTTTTTTTTAGTAGTACACATTATATATCTTCAATGTTTTGAATTGTGCGAGCGAAATCGAGCATGAAAGAAGCATAGACTCTTTTAAAAATACGCAGAACTGATAAACGCTGTCTGCATGTCTATAGACGTGTTCTAGAGTGGAGACGAATAGCCAAACTTGTCGTAGAACACCCTGAGACTAAAGCCGAACATTGCGCACAGTGGAGTGCCTTGGGAGAGGTCATGGCCAGCAATAGACTAAGGTAGGCTGATAATTATGACAGTCAGAAAGTTAGAAAGAATAAAGTAATAGTGGCAGAAAGTTGCTTGGTTGTTTGACCAAAAGCATGCAGTATGCGGAGGCCAAAATGGTAGTTTGTTTAAACTATCGATTCGCGTGATAATGGATAGCGCCAATACAGTGTCCAGTGTATGTTGACCTCTATCAGTAAATACAATAGTTTTGTTTTCCGTAGAAAAATTGTGATTTATAATTATATAATCGAATAGAAACAGAGACCACAACTAAGTAAGTCAATGCATTCTCACATAAACATAATTTGATTTAAATATTATTGCAGACAATTACAAATCAAAACTAACATTTAAGCTTTCGCTATTTAAACACATATCATGTTTTAAATGTATTTTTTAAATGCAACTCCACGGGCACCAGGTTCCTTGACTTTTATTGTACATGTTTTAAATGTTTATCGGGACCTATCGGGCATTATTTTATTTAGGTGAAATAGGTAAGTGATATTTTATTTACCTATTTTTAACTAAATAAAATAACGCACGAGAAGTCCCGATAAACATTTAATTACAAATTAATTAACTCTTATGGGTCTACATAAACTGGACATTATTATATAAACTAAATTGTAAATTATTGATCAGAAACTATACTAAATGCATTCCCAAATAGTTTTCACACACTAATAAGTATTGAAAGGTAGTGGTTTGTTGTAAATTTTATTCATGTTTTAATAAACCCGACTTGATTGTGTGAAACTATAATTATAACAAAATGATACAAAATAAAAAAAAAAAATAAGATTTGGTGTAACAAAGTAGTTTGCCAATTAAGCACTGAGTTGCCACCACAAGCTTTAACGCCTTTATAAATTACATTGTACACATCTAATTAAAATTTACAAATTAAACGGTGAGTTGCCACCTTTAATGCCTTTAATAATTACAATGTACACATCTAGTTAATTTTTTTTAAATTAAAACGCTGAGTTGCAACCTTTAATGCCTCTAATAATTACAATGTACACATCTAATTAAAAATGTACAAATTAAACGCTGAGTTGCCACTTTTAATGCCTTTAATGATTACAATGTACACATCTAATTAAACATATACAAATTAAGTGCTGAGTTGCCTCCTTTAATGTCTTTAATAATTACAATGTACACATCTAATTAAACATATACAAATTAAGCACTGAGTTGCCTCCTTTAATGCCTTTAATAATTACAATGTACACATCTAATTAAACATATACAAATTAAGCACTGAGTTGCCTCCTTTAATGCCTTTAATAATTACAAAGTATTATTAAACTAACTAACTAAACATACAACCTACTTTAAATAACATCTTGATTTCAGTTATGCAAAGAAAGGAGATAGTCGTCAAGGAGTTTGTACAAAACAAGCTTATTCTACCGAAGCAACCGCATCATGATGTAAGTTATTTTAACTTTAAATAACTTAAGAAAGTAAATTTACATACAAAACTTCAATGGTCAAAGTATGACTAAGTTCATGCATTTTTGAGACCAGAATCAACTTTAACTTGAGTTAGTAACCCATCTTTTTTCTGTGATAGGAACTTTTACTTGTTGAGTTTGAGGAAACATTACTTGTACGTTGAACTTTCAGCTTTTTTAAAATATTTTGGACATTGAATTAGCAAGGACTTTTTTAAATAAAGACAGTATAACATCGGTCTGAGAAGACTTTACATTATGGATATATTTTGATTAGTATTTACAGATTTTGGAAAACCATAATACAGTCGGCAAGAGAAATTAAGTTTTTATAATTTACACCAAAAAAATTATCCCTTTTCATCCTGTTATTTAAAAGGATTCAAAAGTTTCGCGGGCATCCTGTGGATGCAAAAGACAGGCTGTCGTTCAGTGTGGAGGTTAAAGGAGGGAGGGGGTATAGTAATTTTTAAACTTTCGTGATTTGAACACATATTTTAAATGTTAATCGGGACTTATCACGTATTATTTAATTTAGGTAAAAAATATGTACCTTTCGCCTTTCTTTCTCGTGGACGACTTCTGACTGATGATGATGAAAAGTTTCTATAGGCAAAATTTAGTTTAGGTAAGGTGTTCAGTCTAGACATTTCAGAATTAGCAAAAAAAATATCCTTATACACACATTTCAGCAGGTACAAATTGTTAGAATAAAAGACAAATACAGGCCAAATGCATCCAAAGTAGTCTATAATAATAAAGTCTGTGGCATCACCATTTTACACTTGCTTTAAAATAATCTCTCATACAGGAATTCTTGCAAGTCATGAACTGTGTGTTCCGTTATTCCTGTTAGTTCGGCATCATGGGATCCAAGAGGCTTGTATGGAGACTGTGGAGTTGTCTACTGCTGGGTCTACTGGTATTCGTCCAGGGCCATGCAATTTGGAAGGTCATAAAAGCACTGGCTGGATGGGCAATCGATATTGTTGGACATCGTAAGTATTACAATTATATGATTACCTATTAATGGGATATTTACGAATTTACCGTTTTATTTGGGACTTAGGATCTAGTTCGAGCTCCAGTGATAACCGTAGCAAAAAGTTAAGAAAGAGGGTAGATCGTTTTATCTGACACTAACTTTAAACTTTTAGACCAACGAATACGGGTGCATTCTTCAGTCTTCCCGTGAACATGGTGCATGTAACTGCGCCGAAATACTTTAAAAAAAAATACTTGGTGTTTTCTTCATTTCCTCCGCCATCCTATAAACTATCAACATGGAAATTGCTTTCTTATATTTTCAATGTTATTCTAAAAATAATGCCTTATTGTTGTAATTTTATTCTCTCTCGGTGATTTATTATCTTTGGATATGTTGAAATGTTGAAGTGACATAGCCGCGCGTTGTTAGGCCACTCTTATTACCAACCTTCACCGCTGGCTTTGTTCTTTAGTGACAACAGAGCAGTCACATGAGGATTACTATTATTAGAAGCTTTTATTTAACTGTTTATTTAGGTCATATCTTGCAAGCCGAATTAGAACCAGGTTCTGCTAATCGATTTTGCTGAAATTTTGCATACACCTTTAAATTATGGGGAAAATAGCATAATATAAATACCCATAATCAGAACATTTAGTTCTGGTGACAATGCCATAATAATAAATGCAATACCCAATACTGGAATATTTTCTAAATGGCGGGCGGTGTATTTTTTTAACTCTGGTAATGTGGGTATCAAATGAAAGAGCTTGAAGTGTACGAAACGAAAAATTAATGTGTGACATCTTTTTAAAATAGGCGCAGCCACAAAATGGCGTTTTTTTGTCAACTTCCTTCAAGGTATGTATCTAATTAGTAATTAGGGTAATGAAAAGGTTTGAAGAGTATACAATAAATTAAGTAACATATTTAAAATAAAAGCTTCTTTAAAAAAATGTTTTTACGAATTATTTATTTCTGTTATTTATTTCGTAGGGAGTGTAACGGCGCGTTTTGCTGGTACTTTCTTCTATGCGATCTCCATTCTCTCTTTGATCCTGTGCTCTCGACTCTGTCTATCCTGGCAAGAGCTGTCAGATTACTGGGCGCTGGTGGAGAGGTCCATAGTTGTAGTGGTGCCACCTGACAGGCACTTAAAGCGGAGGCTGGTGGTGGTCATCTGCTTTATGATAAGCTTTTGTGCCTGTGAGTATTGTTTTTGAGACGAGAGCGTAAGAATTTGAAGTCATTAGTGACAGCTGTGTCTAGTGTATTCATAAATGCCTGAAGCACCACTGAGTATTTATAACCATTTCATTGGGTAAATTATCAAGGGATATTAGGTATTCAGGATACAGTTAGGTAAGTCTACAGTTAACTGTTTTTTTATTCTTGGGTTTGTCCACATTATGCCTGATGTCAAGCAAAGCCTTGCAATAGGATTTGCTTGCCTTGTTTTGTGTTTAATCTTGATTTGTAGTCTTAAAAAAAGTTTAAATATTTAACGTATGTTCATGTATAGTATCAGAATTAATTGCTTACCAAAAACGTTATTTTTTATATCAGACAGACTAGGACCTTTTTTCTTGATTTATACGTCAATTTTATTTTTAAGTATTCATAATAGGTGTTCTTTAAGTTAATATGGTTTTTTTTTTTAAGTTTTTTATTTTTATTTATTGAACGCTTTGATAATACTTTAAAAGTGGGTACATACTTTCAATTTTGATAAAATATATTACAATCAAAACAAAATTCAAGAACAAAAAATCCTTGTCGTGATTTATGAAATTAATAATAATGTTTTTGGCAATCATTATATTTTTGATACTTTACATTACATGCATTAATTCATATTATAAATTTTTTGTTACCTCTAGTCTTAGAATAACTATATTTAAGCACTAACTTAACGCAAAATTTAAGCCGTTCAAATGGAGCCATATATGACACCAAACGACGCTCGCGCGGTTAGTGCCCGCTGTAATAGTGTTCCGAGGTCAGTGCTCTTAGTCAGGTGATAATGTTAAGAGCTCCCAAAAAATTAACTTAATTATTGCCGCATAATTTTTGCGTCTGTGTGCGTGACGAGGCAAGTAAACACAGCACACGTAGCGAATTTGTAGCTTACGTTTTGAGAAGGCGTTGTTTGGAAACTTACCATCTCTGTGTAGTTAATCTAAGTCTCTAGTAATATTTGAATTTTTAACATTTTCCCTAAAGATTTATTTTCTACTTTTTCACAGTTGAACACATAATGAGCATAATCTCACTGGTGGGATTCGATTGTCCCCCCGAGTTAATGTTGAAGAAGTATACGCTGCTTTCACATGGATTTATGATTTTGAGACGTGCGTTGAGTATATCAGTGGAGTTTCATTAGTTTAATATTACTGTTAAAGAAAGAAAGAAAGAAAACATTTATTTTGCGCACAAAACACTACAACATCAACATTACAAAACAAAAACAACAAGGTAGTAATAACAATAATAATGTTAGTTGGAGCCGCGTTTTCACCAGATACCCTACAAATAATACGACATACTAATATGGGTACGCTGCCAACTGGTTTAAACATTTGGATTGTGTCTAGACTCGAAACCTTCAAAGGTCTATGGGGAATCCAACCTTATTTTACAACCTTATATTTAACGAAAGTTACCGCCATAGCCCACCGGATTAGCAAGTTGAAGTAGCAGTGGGCAGGGCACATATCACGCAGAACAGATGGCCGATAGGGCCGATAGGTTCTCGATTGGAGACCACGGACCAGTAAGCACAGTACGTCCACCCACAAGATGGACAGACGACCTAAAAGAAACCGCACGGAAACGCTGGATGCAGACCGCTTCCAACTGGCCCTTTTGGAGATCGATGGTGGCCTATGTCCAGTAGTGAACGTCCTATGGCTGAAATGATGATGATGATTTAACTTTCCTTGTTAGTTTGGGTCAAATCTTGCAACTGCATTTTAAAACAGTTATCCACAATCAATACTTTATCATCATCATCATCATCCAGAGGACGTTTTCTGCTGAACATAAGCCTCCCCCTTAGAACTCCACACTGACCGACAACCTGCTACCTACATCCACTGGATGCCCGTGAATCTCAATTCTTACCTCTTGGTTTTGCATCATCGCACACGTATTTGTAGTTAGATCATATGCACATAGAAAGTGATTCGAATATCTGGGGTCTTTAGTAGTCTAGTGGAGATGATGTTCGTCTACCGTCCTGCTCGCGCGTATATTCAAGTGAGTCAGTGTAAGCAGGATAGCACGCGATCACCTACCAGACTTACACAATACTTCCAGGGCCATACATTCTGGAGAGTGCCGTCATTAGTTCTATATACATTTTGTAGATGAATACGCAGACTGGATGGCGATCCCAATGCTCTTCATCAGCTGTCTGGCCACAGCCCTCTGGAACTACCAGGACCTCATGATCGTGCTTATAAGCATGGGCCTCACTTCCAGGTACTACAGGCTCAACAGCTGCGTGGCAAATGTCTGTTCTTTAGAGAAAAAGACAATTAACAGGAATAAAGTAAGTTAAGAAATAAAAACTTGTTGTAAACAAAGGAGTTTTGTTATTAGACACAATATATAGTGGTAGGCCTCTTTTGCAGAACGACTAGGATAGTACAGCAACTTTTTAAATGCTCTAAATGGAAAACAAGCTAACGGGCTGCTTGATGGTAAGCGATCATCGATGCCTATCGATACCTCTAACACCGTACGTTGCCTTTTTGGAAAATCTCATGTTATTGTTACTTACTTTTACTGTGCCAGTTATTTAACAGCAAAGCAGTAGTGTGCGAACATTAATGTGATTTGGATTTAAGGGCAATGTTTCCAGTGAAATCACTGGTTATAATAAGATTTGACGTCTAATACCACAGGTTGTCGCGCAGAGGTTTTGAACTGTAGAAGTTCTGTTGAACTTGATTCAGGGTGACTTAACTGCTATAGGCAAGCGCCACCACCACGCTAACCATCAAGCAAGTGACTGACTCGCCTCTTTACTAATGAATTTAAAAAAATACTACTTTCACATCTAAATTAAGTTTTTTTTTTTTAAAGCTTTTATTAGAATGGCAGTTTGTTAGTTTTTTTAAGTTAAATCTTGCAAGCTAATTTAGAACCAGTTCCTTTTTATGTTATAACTGATTAGCATAGAGCTTGTTCACAATGCGTGCAAGTTCAAAGACAAAATCTAGTCCTACTAATATTGTAAACGCGAAAGTTTTTATGTGTGGATGTATAGATGTATGGATGTTTGTTCCTCTTTCACGCTGCAACGGAACAACGGCTCGACCTGATTTTTTGCATGGGTAGTTCAAGAGCCAGAAAGTGACAAGTGACATAGGCTACTTTTCATCATCATCATCACCATTTTTTATCACTACGCGGGTGAAACCGCGGGGCGCAGCTAGTGTATAATATTTATGCTGCGATTGATTGGATATGAACTTACCATGCAAAATACACTTCGTAACTTTTCAGAACAGTGCAGACCTGAAAGTCTATACTTGGCGAAAAATAAGAGAAGCGTACGTAAAGCAAGCCACCCTGGTCAGGAAAATGGACGGCGCTCTCGGCATCGTGATTATTCTGTCTAGCTTCTGCAATTTCTATTTCATATGCTTGCAGCTATTCTTGGGCATCACGTAAGTAATGGACCTGCTATATGTCATAACCAAAATCACAGTGATTTAATTTACATGGTATATATATATTTGTTTAATATTTGACATATTTTTGGATTTTTATGGGTCGGTACTCAAAGGGTGTTAATGATACCCTATTACGCTGTCATTCTGCCTGTTTATCTTTCCTACCTTTTAACGGCTGTATCTTTAAAACCGTAATAGACAGCCAGTTGAAATTTTCACTAAATATGTAATTAGATTTTAAAGAACTAAAAAATCATGCCAAAGGTACATAATTATTATAATGTGCAACAGTAGATTTTCAGTTGTCTTTGGTGGACAAAGAGAGGTTCGAGCCGATTCTGGCTGTTCAAGTCCGCGCGATTTGTAGTGTGTCAATGTCAGCCAGTTATTTTCGAACTTGCAATAAATACTAACTTGTACTAGTGCTAACTTTAGATACAAAGAAACAGGAAAAGAATTTTAATTCAAATTGTTGTTAAAACGAAATCAACAAAAATACAGGTTCCACCGAGATTTGAACTCGGATCGCTGGATTCAGAGTCCAGAGTGCTAACCGTTACACCATGGAACCGGTGAATGTTGTGGTCAAATTATACAATTCAGATATGAGCAACAAAGTTAATTAAAAATAGTTTTAAAACAATATGATAGCATGATGACGTCATTGCACTCGCTCTTGTTTTTATTCCCCTGAGAGAAAGTACAGTCAGTAGAAACGTGCGAAGATCATAATGATGATGATGATGATGATTTTTAAGCTTTTTGAGTTAACATTTTAATAAAGAAAATAAAAAAAAGAGTGACTATTGTTTAGGGTTCCGTACCAAAAAAGAAAAAACGGAACCCTTATTAAGGTTAAAGTAGACTTCCGTGCATTGCGGTCAATCACAGCCACGCGGCTGAAGCGCAAGCCTAACGCGCGCGGCTCATGCGACAATGCTTGCATTATAAAATGTATGGCACTGCTTCAGAGGTATGCGACAGACGCGGGCGGCCGACGCGTTAAGGTAGCATTCCAATCTTGGCGACGGAAACCGGTAACCGCAACCGGCGGCAGCGGCCGTGTCGCGCGACCCACTACTCATTATGAATTTATATAGACTTGTGGCGTTCTATGAACGCACGTTTACGTTTAGATAAGTTTATTGCATAATCTGTGGGTCGCGTGCACATCACATCACTAGTGGAGTCGACCGATTCGGTGTGCATGCGCCCCCATCCCTAATTGTGACAGATTGGTGAAACAAAAGAGAACTACTTTTCTCTATTATTATGATAATATCATTAACGGCAACGGCATTCCATTACGTATCACTAGACCGTAGGAGCCTGCCTCATAACTGTAAATACCTAAGTACTTAATTATAACAAACGTTCAACCACTACATTTGTGAATCACTACGGATGTCGTTTTACTTTCGTCGTCACCTCCTCAGAAGTGTTTTACAAAAGGGATCTATGATCCCAAAGACTGCTAAACAATGCAAGTGCACGCGTCGTTGCATTGTTTAGCACTTAATTTTTATTAATTTTATAAATTCATATCGAGCAGTGGGTCGCGTCGGTCGCGGTCGCGAAGATCGGAATTCTACCTTTAGAGGCGCTCAGCCGACGACTGACGTCACCATACGTTTTCATAGTGCTAGTATTGTCGCATCAGCCACGATGCAGGGAAGTGCACCTTAATTCTAAATAAGTTAGACAACATGTATTTTAATTCCAGCCAAGGCAAACATATAACAAACCTGCGGCGGCTGTACTACGTGATCTCTCTCACTTGGCTAGTCATCAGAGTGAGTAGCGTGGTGCTGGCTGCCTCCGACGTCAACGTGCATTCGAAAAGAGCTCTTAAATACATCTACGATTGTGACACAAGTTGCTTTAATGTTGAGGTACTTACCTTACTTTTATGGGTTTAGCATTTTACGTTGTTGATACGGACATGCGTTTTTATCGTTGAGCCCCTATACGACCACAGAAAACAGAAATAAATAGAACAGAAATGAGAAGGAAAATCTGTCGCCTGGCGTTATGACAGAACCCTGATTGAACATTCTTATTTATATCAACGCGTCGAACTCCGCATCCAAAGAATTTGGACCTTACCTTTTGGGTTAGGTCTCAAAGTTCTTTGTCCGCATCACAGTTGGTAACTGATTTCGAATGACTGACGTTTCGTTTATATGGGTGCAACTGGCTACAAAAAATTTCTTTCAAAAATGTCTTGACCGCCGTTCTAATTTAAACAAAAAATTAAAATAATAAAAACTGTGCTTACGACGCTTTACATTGGACAGTCGAATTTTTCTTGATTCCGACGCGACACGTGGCACCGACAATTTTATATTGCGGCGTCGCTACAAAATAAACCGTTTTTATGATGGTCTTAACGGCCTGTTATACCGTAGGTTTTAAATCAATTTTATTCAGTAAAATTACAATATTTGAGCTGGAAAAAAATACATGTCACAGATACATCTGTGTTTGAGTTTATTCATTGGCTCAAAATTTGATAGAATAAAATATCCTCGAGCAAAAAAAAAAAACTGAAACAAAGTCGATTTAGTTTTTTTTTTTTTTCGTTTTATGGTCTAATGATAGCTCTTAACAACCTGAAAATTACATGTACTAAAAGGCAATCCTATCAAAAAAAAAAATTCATTGGATAGATATTTAATAGTGAATAGTTTGGTTATTTAGTGAAATTATAAGCGTAAAAAGGTCGCCAGAATTTGCGCGCGCCGCGCTCAGTCCCGCGCCAGGCGTCATCGAGTTCGGACCTATGTTCGTTTTTGTCGTTGCACTCCCCCCGCGGGCAAAAGCCTCTCTTGCGCGGCAAAATACGTCGTCGCTCTAACTTGGCGGGGGCTGAGGGAGCGTTTTGTTGCGTACGTGACTCGGATAACAGGCCGTTAAGCACGTCGTTGAAGTTTTCATACATCATGATAAATATTGTTTTTTTTTTAGATGGACAGACTTCAAAATCAACTGACAAAAGATGTTGTCGCTCTAAGTGGAATGGGGTTCTTTTACCTAAATAGAACGATTCTTCTGCAGGTAGGCTGGTACATAAGGTTCAAAATGCAATGGATATTATGTTCCTTTGTCTGAATGTTTTCATGACAAAGCAAAATAAAATATGACAGTGTAATTTTTTCATTTGTATTATTTTTCCATTTTATTACAAGTTTTTGCTTTCGCTTTTATAATTTGAGACTGACTGTGTTGCCAGTATTAAAAAGAAATGGGAAATTCTTCAAGGATTCCTGATATAATGTTGTACTGTCGTAAAACTTTAATAATCGGTAATTTTAATCGTTTTCAGATGGCTGGATCTATAATAACATACGAACTGATGCTAATACAGTTCGACGATGGCGGGTTCAGTGACACAGCATCCATTTTAACCTCTAATATCACTGGCCATAATTAGCCTAACTACCTATATCAAAAGTCCAAAAGTTAAATGCACAACTAAGGCACCCACCATTTCTCCTATATGGGTTACAACGCAAGTATATAAACACTTATCTAATACATAATAATATGTATCTCTGATACATATATCTGTCACATAATAATGTATATTTGATAGCTTACATAAAAACCAGCCAAGTGCGAGTCGGGCTTGCGCACTGAGGGTTCCGTACCACCACAAAACTATTTGGTCCGACTTAACGCCTACCAAAATAGCCACGCAATTGCTACGCCGTAGCATGGTTAATATTTTGCAAGTGACGCTCGGTATAACTTTCAATGAACAGAAATTTGTCAGCGACTAGCATTTGGTAATTATTTATTCTTATACTATACTACTAGTGAGTGTGTACTATAATCATGGTAAGTTTGACACTTGTACGTATTACCGATTTTACATTAGACTTAATACAGAAATAGGTTTTAAAAAAAGTTTGTTGTACCCTTTAGTTTTTACTTTTGACTTTTTATTATATTGTTAGTAGATCTACTGTAACATTACCATATTCTGTGAAAATTTCAACTGGCTATCTATTACTGTTCGAAAGATACAGCCGTTAATAGGTAGGACAGACAGACGGACAGACAGACAGACAGACATCGTAAGCTTAGCAATAGAGTCCCGATTTTACCCTTTGGGTACGGAACCCTAAAAATTCCATGTTTCCTAAGAAACGACGATTATTCCTATATCGTAGAGTATTTTGGGAAGTTTCCAGTTCTAAGTTAATTCTACCTATTTATACTTTTACTAATTTTTATTGGCACTTTTAATTTACAGAACAGTATCGAATGGCATCATTATTTCTCTATCACTTGTTCTGAAATGTATGGGAAAAGTTTTTTTATAATTTCTGATATTTCAACCTAGGTTCTATACAGACTTTTGATCCTTTTGGTACATAATTAAAAGTTTTTTATGTAAAAATGACTTTTATTTTAAAAAATCCTTGAAATTTTTTTTGACTCCCGTCTTTTTTATTATTATTGATTATTATTTAGGCTTGCGTTCTACCTCCATCTCACCTGATGTGAAACCATGATGCGGTCTACGATGGAGCACGCTTGCCTAGAAATAACTGATTCACTCGTGGCTTGAAGACACCCAGATTGTAAGTTTCTAGTACTGAAGTTGGTTCCATAGATACTTTTGATCATTGTAAGGAATATGATCGAACGAGATAAAAAAAATATGTCACGAAATTAGTTTTTTCTGTACGCTTCTAATTTTTCCCCGTTGCCCGTTGTTCATAGCCCGTTAGTCCAGTTGGTAGTGAACCTACCTTCTGAGCCTGAGGCCGTGGGTTCGATTCCCACGTAGGACAAACATTTGTGTGATGAACATTTGTGTTTGTTCTATATCTGGTTGTTAATATCTGTTTAAGTATGTATTTAAAACTATATATGTATGTATATCAGTCTCTGGCAGCCATATCACAAGCTTTGCTTAGTTTGGGGTCAGATGACCGTGTGTGCAAAAAGTGTCCCTAAATATTTATTTTTATTTTCCGAATTTCTCCAAAATACATAGGATGTCTTTTTAGATCGTTTTCATGTAGATAGTGGGCCTGCATAACTTTGTATTTTCAAGTTCAAGTTGTACGTTCAAGTAAGCAATCAATCGAAATGACATTTGATCGAAATCGCAAACAAAAGTCACAAATTTGAAATAATTCACTCGCTAACGCAACGATTGAATCATTTGAATTTTCTTTCTGGAAAATCCAAATCAGTTTTCTTTCTTACAGATCAGAGTTCCTGACCGATTCGCATGCACTATCCTTCTATATATATAAAAAAAAAAAAAAAAAAAAAAAAAAACTATGAATTCTATCTTCACATCACATTTAACTGCTATCATTATAAATTATGCTCGTTACACACGATATTAGTACACACCTAAATAAAAACATCACGAACAGTAATCATGATTTTTATTTTATGACACGTGAACATTATTTCGAATGTCGATGATATCTATCAGAATGTCAATAGTTACAGCAGTAAACAAAATCATAGTGCAATTACCCCGCGTATTTAGTAGTGTCCAATAACATGGTATTTAAACGCACCTCGTACACCTAACGTAAATGGTAGTATTTTTTTTTTTTACTTAGCTAACGGTAGCATGACGATCTTGGCGACCACGACCGGTGGCAGCGCCCACGTCGCACGACTCACTGCTCAGTATGAATTCAACAGCAGCTCGGCAGTGGGTCGCGTGATCAGAACGCTACCTTTAGAGTTGTCTCAAGATTCTAATAGGACAAGTCAGCGTTTCTATGAAGGTATTTATGCAAAATATTTTTTTCGACGATCACTTTCATATTGTTAATCTGTTCTTTATGGAATTTATTAGCCAAGTAGTTAATTTCAATGCTATTTTTAAGTTCATGAACAAATCCGATCGGAGGGTTGCGAAGATCGCGAGATCTCAATTCAGGGCGAACAACTAGTCAATTAAACGAAATACAAGCTGACTAACACTCAGTATCTAAACCAATAAACCTATTATATAATAAAAAAACTAATTTATTTGTCCATAGACCGTTGGAAGTCTGAAGTCAATCCGAACGCATCCATTGAGTAGAGAGACAAAATAATTATTGTTGCCGCGAGAATGAGTCTTACAGCTGCAATAACATTGTAAAAATTCTCAATGAAAACATTTTCTATTAATATTTTACTTTAGTATATCGGATACTCGCTAACACCTATTTTATTTTAAAAACAATAGAATATTTTACTATTTATGCTCAGTTTTTTTACAAAGTTTAGGCAATTGTCGGACGCATTCATTTAGCGGCTGCACTTTAATCGTCACATCTCTCGCTCTTTGTGATTTTGACAATATCTGTGATAATTTTGGCAAATCTATGTTCACTTTTGTGGAAACTATTTTATGCTACTGAAAGTCCAACTTTCGAGAATAAAATAAAATAAAGTAAGACTGGGTTTCAAACGCGTATGTAATGTACGGACAGTATAAAAATGTGTATAACTAAATCGTAAACACTTAGTTTTTTTGATGGCGAGTCTAGTCAGTTTTACTTAGTGAAGTAGCTTTTAGTGCAAAGTGAAGTTTGCAGACAACAGCAGCAAGGCGTGTTTTTCTCAGTTTTTAGGGTAGAAGAACAATACATTGAGAAGACTGCTTCTACTGTCAGCGTAAGTATCTGAAATTAACTAGTTAGCTACTCTTACAAATTAATTGAATCTCAACGATCTGCTAGTGAAGGAAAACATCGTAAGGAAATCATAGTATTGGTAGGGTACTATTTAGAGCTAGCTATTATAAAAATCGCCGAGTAGGGCAGTTCTGTTGCGGTAGCCTCACTTGAAAGTTAACGCTTGGAACGAGATTTGGCTTTCATCTCTAGTCGTGTTTACCATCGTAGACCACACCCCCAAATCAAGACCCTTAAGAAAATCGAGCGTGTATTTAAAAAATACTTATCTTTGCTCTACCGATAGGTTTTAAACCGTGTTTTAGTGTATTGGTCCCACTTCTTAAAAATACAGTCCGCAGTCCGCAGGTAATTTATTTTTTCTGTAATCACACTGCGTTAGAGATTGAATTTTAATCAGTTTTATTGGGTCCCCGAGTAATTTTGATTAACGGCGCTTTATGATTAATTTTGATTACTTTGACCGTTTATTTTACTAACCGTTTATTGAAAAACTAGATAATTATTTAAATTATCATAGGTTATTTAGTTGGATAATTGATAACATGATAGGTTTTACTTTTCCTGTTCGCCGATCGATGTTCAAAATAATCCATAGTATTGCCAATTGATCGTATTTGGTCAATAATTTTATTGAAACTACACTTTAGTAATTGCTTCTAAACATGCGATTAGGATTGTTTTGTTATATGAAAACGAAAGTTTTTCTGTTAGTGTAATTTCGTTAAATGCGTAAATTTCCGTGTAAAGTGCTTGAACCAAACAGAAAGTAAAAAAGTAGTGGGGATTTTTGAATTATTGTTATTTTGTGATAGTATTGTAGTTGTATTGTAGTAGTATTGGTTTCCTTTCAAGAAACTAATACATATTGAACAGTTTACGAGGTTTTTTGACATGCATGTTTTCTTCACTGTATTGTTCTGTGTTTACCCACAATGTTGACACATCGTTTATGTGGGAAAACCCTGTGAGGAAAAAGAAAGCAAAATTTTAAACGGTTAAATTTTTTTAACTTACAATCTTTGGTGTTAATTTGAGATAGGTTTCTTGTTTCGTTGCTACCTTAGATCAGACAAACAGTGGAAATATGGTAACGTGGCGCACCAGGCGCGAACGCATCAGACCTAAGTCGATCTCATCATGCAGATGACCTTGCAGCCCTTTTTTGTTGAATATTAGTTAGTTCATTGGTGTCACTGCAATTTCTTAGTGTACGTGAAAAAACCGGCCAAGTGCGTCAGGATCGCACACTGAAGGTTCCGTATCACCGCATAACTTTTAAGCTACTAAAGTACAAAAAAAAATTGGTCACCCATCCAAGTACCGGCCGCGCCCGACGTTGCTTCATTTCGGTGATCGTACCGGTGGTAAACAGAAATTTGTCAGTGACCCATACTTGGCCATTATTTATTATTTGTTGTTATATTTTAGAGTGTGTACTTTAATCATGCCAAGTTTGACGCTTGTACGTATTAACGTTTTTACATTAGAGCTAATACAAAATACTGGTAAGCGCAGCGTATAGGATGTCCACCCACAAGATGGACAGACGACCTAAAAGAGACTGCAGAGAAACGCTGGATGCAGGCCGCTTCCAACCGGCCCTTTTGGAGATCGATGGGGGAGGCCTATGGAGGCAGTGGACGTCCTACGGCTGAGATGATGATGATGATGATGAATACAAAATACATAAGAAAATACGTTTGTTGTATGGCAACACCCCTTTCGTTTTTTCTTTTTGAATTTTTTATTATTTCATAATTAATCCGCCGTAATATTCTGTGTGTGTGTGTGTGTGTTTTGTAAATTTGGCTATCTATTACGATTCGAAAGATACAGTCGTTTAAAGGTATGATGGACAGATGGACAGACAGACAGACAGACAGACAAACATAGTAGCTTAGTAATAGGGTCCCGTTTTTACCCTTTGGGTACGGAACCCTAAAATTGAGCAACAAAGCTCATTGGCGACGAAGCATTGGTTGCAAAAACCTGAACCATTGGCGTAAAGTCGCAAGCTTATCAGTTTTTATAGGGTTGTCCACAGAGAGTGCGTGCCATGGAAATTCACGAATTTGTGGCCCATCACCATTTCATTACCGGACGTCCAGACAAACGGCTAAATGTCACCGTTATTACCACAGAAAAGAGAAGTAAAAAAATTTCTCTTCTGTGGTTATTACATAGTTGAAATGCCATTCATTCGCACCAAGCATTTTGCTTCCTCTTTCTTAATTAGAATGGCAAAACAATGGAATGCATTGCCTCTGTCTGTATTTCCGCAGCATTACAACCTTTGGGTTCATCATTATCATTATCTTGTTCCCATACTGCTGAGACACAGGCCTTCTCTCTGAGAGAGAGGGTTAGCCCTGATCCAACATGCTGGCCCAGTGCATGTTGCTGAATGTCATATTGTCTTTGTACTGTTGAGGTTCTTGGACATACCGGTTTCATCACGATGTTTTCCACCATCACTGTAAAAGGGTGAACGCTTAAGAGTGATGGCATATTATAACTTATTTATAGGTACTAATTAAGTCATTGGTTATTTGGTCATAGAACCGGGTGTCGTCATATTGTAAAGCGCACATCCTACCGCTCGGTCACTATCGGTTTCAAGCCTAGGGTTAATAAATAATTACTATGCAAACGTAATCTATCAGCAACCGCATCACTTTCCATCAGGTGAGATTGCGGTCAAAGGTTAGCATGGTCTGATGTACAAAAACAATAACAAACAAACACCACCTTTGCATTTATAATATGTATTGGTATGATACATTTTATATTCTCACAAGAAAATTTAACCTATTCAAGAGGAAATTCCTTGTTGATAAGTTTGTTTTTGTCACTAATAATTAATCGTGTAGTTTTAATGGCGTCATTAAAAGCTTGTTTATTTTCCGGTGTCGCTAACTAGCGAAGTTTTGCAAGCACTCGTGGTACTATGAAATTAAATACAAGGAAACGTGGCTTTCAAGAGAAGGACGACGTAAGTTTTTAAGTGAGCGTAGTAGTTAAGTACTAGGTATTTCTAACCGATCCAGCGCCGGCCCTAGCTTTTGATTAGGGTAGAGCGAGATTGTCTTTCGACGCTTTTCATTTCTAAATACTATCGTACGTACAGGAATCGATCAGTTTTCCGGAATAAGTAACCCGCATGTGCTAATCCAGGATGTAAACTATTTGCACATAAACATATTATGCTGGTTACTAACTCGCTCACCCGCCGCGGCGGAGTAACGGCCGTCCCCGTAGCGCCTATAATTTTTTTTTATTTCCTTTTTTTTTTTTTACTTTTGGCATTTTGACGCCTCTTGCTAGTATCTGGCGCCTAGAGCGTCCGCTCCTCTCGCTCTACCCCAGGGCCGTCTCAGAATCGATCTGATGTTAGGAGCAAAAATCATCATCGTTATAACCTGCCTATATCTAGTCCAATGCTGGACATAGGACGCCACTCAGCCTGATCTTCGGCTTTTCTATTGCAGCCACTGCTGGCAGTAACTGCCTTACATAATTATATCGCTCCAGCGAGTCACCGGAAGACGCAGCGTACGTAGGCCTCCCACTAGATGGACCGACGACATTGTGAGAGTCACGGGCATCTAGTGGGTGCAGATGGCAGGCTGTCGATCAGTGTGGAAGTTAAAGAGGGAGGCCTATGTTCAGCAGTGGACGTCTTCTGGCTGAAGATGATGGTGATGATGAACGAGTCTCAGGGCGTCTTACGATATGTTTGCCGATTTATCCCCACTCTAGAACTAGTCTACCCCAACGTTTATCAGTACTGATATAACTGACTCACTGCGACTTCAGGTTGTTAATGCGCTGAGCTAGGTCAACGACTTTGGTTCCGTGGCGAAAAAAGACCAAGTGGCAAAAACTCGAACTGTTTGGAATAACTTTAGAAATGTTTTAGAAAAAAATCATCACTTTTAATCAATTTTTTTATTACTTTTCATATTTCAGGACTTTCTGCCCACATTAAACAAAATACTCTCAATAGCTCGGTTTATTGGTGTCACTGCATATGGTTTGAGTATTGCCTTTCTGTGGAGTGTCAGTTTGTTCCTCGTGCTGTTGGCTATCATAGTGGCTTCAATTTGGAAGCTGGTGAGGCTGCTGGGAGGTATAGCGACTAACCACAATGCTGGACGTAAGTAGTAGGTACATAGTATAATCAGCTTTATAATAGTCCACTGCTAGACTTTGACCTACCCCCAAAAAGGCGATTGGGCCATATCCACTACGCTGGCCCAGTTGCGGGTTGGTGGGTTCACATTCACCATTGAATTTCTATTCCGTACGTAGGCAGGTTTCCTCACGATGTTTTCCTTCACCAAAAAGCCAGTGGCCAGTGGTATAAAATAAAATCCCTACATATGCCCGGGATTCGAACCCGCGACCTCACGCTTTCAAGCCTAACGGTCTCCTAAATGGGCTACAAGTACGTAGGTTCATAAGAAAGAAAAAACTGCAAATCACACAATAACAAAACAACTAGAGATAGATAGATATACTCCACAAATCAGAAAAACAAGGGATATTATGCCTTAGTACAATTACCTACCGTTCGTGTTCAAAATGTTTGCATTATACAATTTTTTTTCACTAAAACGGTCTCCTATAAGTAGATGGTTTATAGTATACTAGCTGCGCTCCGCGGTTTCGCCCGCGTAGTGATGAAAAATGGTGATGATGATGATGAAAAGTAGCCTATATGTCACTCGCCGGCTCTTGAAATATACCCATGCAAAAAATCTAGTCGATCCTTTGCTCTGTTGCTGCGTGAAAGAACCTGAAAAAGGAACAAACAAACCAACAAACTTTTCGCATATATAATATTAGTATGATAATATAGATGGGGCCCAGAGTATGGCACGCCGCTATTTCACTCGCACATTTGACGACCCTGTAACGACCTCTTATATCAGACAACATTTATGCGAAAAACAATGTATTTGTTAAGATTGATCATATCAAAAATGTTCCATCCCACCTACAATACTAAAATCCTTTGAGAATGACGTTCACAATTCTCAAACGTTTTATTAAATGCAATAAATGCAGTTTTATAGTCGACAAGGGAATCTGAATAATTTCATGTGACGCGTGTCTGGTCCAAGGATCTTGTTTTATGATTTTATGTGGTTTAAAAGAAACGGCCTTCGAAAACAATGTTGGGTTTTTTATAAACACTGTACAATGTTGTTTAGTACTGAGTACTTAACCCGATTTCTTACCCGATTACTTAACTTCATTGCGTTACGCCATTTTTACCACACAAAAACGCAAATCCAGAAGGCTTGCGTAATTAGCGGGAACTAATATGCGAGTGCCTGTATTTTTGTATGTTCCTACATATACTTAGATATTAACCGATTTTGATAAATAAGGTAGACATACATGTAAAACACTGTTTTAAACTATCACGGATGTTTACTAAAGTTATTTGATTATTTACGGGATATATTTATAAATACTATACCTACGCAGTGTTTTGTCTGTGTGTACTCACTGTGTGTTTTGTCGGGACTTAGAATCGAGTTCGAGTTCCAGTGATATCCGTAGCAAAAGACTAAGAAAGAGGGTAGATCGTTATGTCTGCACCTAACTTTTTAACTGTTCTCCAACCACCCGCATTCGTCAGTCTTCCCATGAACATGGTGCATGTAACTGCGCCGAAATATCGGGAGCTCATTCCACAACCTTACCACGGTAAATATCCCGTAAATAATCATAATATGTTTATTTACGGGATATTTACCGTGGTAAGGTTGTATTATACATGTAAATTCAGAAATTGTCATTATGGTGACATCATTATAACCGTAAGAGCTGCCATTTTACATGTCTTATAGTATTAAAAACTATAAGACATGTAAAATGGCAGCTCTTGCGGTTTCCACCTCCCAGACAGCTGATTAAGTCAAACCAAGGGTTGGGGTCTCACCCCATGGAATTGGAGTACGCGGTGTCGCCACTCACCGACGGCTCGCTAAAAAGCAGCCCCTGCGCATTGATTTAGAAAACCAAGTTTCGTTGCCCCTGCGTTAAGTTATTATTATTTTTATTCGTTATATTTGAATGCATTTGATTTTTAAATGGTCATCATTATACAAACTGCATCATTGCTTAACATCAAGCAAGTTGGCGGTCAAACACAAGCCTATTTTTTATAATAATAAAAAATACACTGGATGTGGAATGAGCTGCCTGAATGGGTGTTCCCCGATAGTTACAATCTGGGTGTCTTTAAATCACGAGTGAATAAGTTTCCTCTAGGCAAGCGTGCTCTATCTTAGACCACATCATTGCTGGGATAGTAGTCATGGGCAAGCCTATATTATAAAAATCGATTTAATACTATTCCTTCTTTTTCAGGAGGCTTCGTAGGACGTTTGTCAGGAACTATATTCTATGGCAACGCGTTATTTTCTCTTCTACTAACAGTAAAATTCATCTCTACTTGGACAGCGCTTTCTGTAACCTGGTTGAAGGCTAACACGACCACTGGACTGAATCTACCTAGAGATATCAATATTAGGAGCAGGGTCATCTTTGTCACCAGTTTTATTACTACTTGTGCTTGTCGTAAGTATTTATCATAGTAATTTTAAGCTTTCGCGATTTGAACACATATTTTAAATGTTTATCGGGACTTATCACGAGTCTTAGTATTAATCATCATCATCAGCCTGTCATGTTCCCACTGCTGGGACACAGGCCTTCTTCTAAATCGCTTAACGTAAAAATTGTAAGTACGGTACACTCATGTTACACGCTCAAACCCCCCAAATGCGTTACGCACCGCATGTCGGCGTAAGCGAAAACTGCTCCGACGCGCGTATTGTGTGGTAGAAGATTTATACACAATACCAATGGTAAATAATATTATGCACGTATTTTTTACATTTTTTTTTATATTCCCCATTTTAGCCATAAAAAAAACTCCTTCGCTCGCATTTGACGGGTTAAGGAACTTTCAGCAACACCAATGAACTAACTAATTATAGTCCACATGCAAAAAAAGCACCAAGACAACAAAATGTATCAAAATTCATTAAGGCCAGATGCGTTCATACCTGGCACGCCATCTTACCGTAACTCCCTTATTTGTCTGATTGGGGTTTTACGGCTACCTGTTATAAGCGATTCTGTTTAGGTGGTCTCTGTTAGGTTTAGGTGGCGAAACGTTACGCGACCGCTAACCGTATCCCCTGCGCAATAAGGTTCACGTTCGCATAATATTATGCACTGTGCTGTTTCAGCGCGGCGAATAGGGCTGTTTTACGAATAGGTCCAATGTCAACAAAACCGTTGTTTCGAGGCCGCGGTAAGGCCCCTAAGATTACAAGTAAAAATAACATAACCTTTTAAAAAAAATAACTATGGAAGATATCGAAGACCAAACTTCCCTGATAAATCACCTATGAAACTGTATATAATCATTGTATATAATCATTGTTCTTTTCAGTGGAACACATGATGAGTATGATGTCGGCAACCGGATTCGACATTCCTCCAGCAGAGTATTTTTATCGTTATATTATCAGCTCCCATGGGTTTCTTATACACTCATGTGAGTATGCAAATAATCGAGTCGTATTTGTGTAATTGACTTCCTTTATTTTTAGTCACAGCAATGACAATATAACCACTTGACTGCTCATCCTTTACCCCGCATAAGCCAAAGGTTCTAACATGTCAACCTAAATTATTTCGAACGGGGCCAATCTTAGGAACGAATTGAATGAATGACTTGATTCTCCAATCACAAGCGTTGAGTCGCGTCGAGTCTCCAATCACAAGTTGCCCCCGCGACCGACGTGACATCATTTTGCAAAAGGGAATTTTGACTACATGTGCGATCAAGTGGTTATTATTATCTTTGAGTCACAGCATTCAGCGCTGGCCCTAGCTTTTGATCAGGGATGAGCGAGATTTTCTTTCGGCACGTTTCATTTATGAAAACTATCGTACAGGAATCGATTGCGGAATAAAAAGTATTACATGTGCCAATACAGGATATAAAGTATTTCCACATCAAAATTGTATGCTATTTACAAAAAACACAAATGCGTCCGCCGCCGCCTGGCACGCCACGCGGGCGTGGATGCACTCCGAGGCATGAGGCGTCATAAATTATTTTTCGCAATTATTTTTTTGCTCTAAAATTTTGGCTCTCCTTGATATCTCGCGCCTAGAGCGACCGCTCCTCTCGCTCTACCCCAGGGCCAACGCTAAGAGCAATTAATTCTCTACTTTCATGGCACAAAAAGAAGCTGGTGACCGCACCTACAAGTTTTACTGTAAAAATAATAATTCGATTTCGGTATAGGCAATAAGTGTTGCGTTTGTTAAAAATAAAAAGTGTTTTTTTTTAATATTCTGTTTTCAGATGAATACACGCTATGGATAGCAATACCAATATTTATAATCAGCAAAGTAGCCACTTTGCTCTGGAACTTCCAAGACCTGCTGATCATTCTGATCAGCATGGGTCTGGCATCCAGGTATCACAGGTTGAACTTGTACGTCAACTATATGATCAAGTTCGAGCAGAAGTATAAGGATGTTCAAATGGTTAGTAATAAAATAAAGGCTTTAATTTGCTTTCATCATTTTAACACTCTCCATACAAACGAGATACTTTATTTTTCGGACACTACTCATGCGAATTTTATGAAACTGACGAGTTCATCATCATCAGCATCATGAGCCAGAAGACGTCTACTGTACTTTTACGTTTTAGTACTGCACACTGAACAACAGAGTGCCATCTGCATCCACTGGATGCCCGCGACTCTTACGATGTCGTCGGTCTATCTAGTGTCGTCCTTACTTCACAATAAGAAATGTATCCAGTCGAAAGTAGTCAGGCATACATTTAGTAAGGTCTTACCGCATGCAGATGATACCAATGCCGTATCTGCTAACATCAAGGGTAAATAAAAATGATTTAAGTATAATTTACTGGCAAGGGGGATGTCCACACTGAACGAAAGCCTGCCATCTGTATCCACTGCATCCCGTAACTTTCACAATGTCGTTGGTTCACCTAGACTCTAGGTGAACTAATCCCTCTAGGTCCTAGAGGGAAGCCTACTTACGCTGCGTCCGGTTTGTGGTCTCCAGTCAAGAACCTTTCTTCTCCTTCGGTTATCAGTTCTTCGAGCGATGTGGCCTGCCCATAGCCACTTCAACTTGCAAATTTTAACAGCTATGTTGTTGTCTCTGGTTCTTTAGCGAATATCCACGTTCCGAATTCTATCGCGCAAAGAAACCCCGAGCATAGCTCTCTCCATTGCCCGTTTGTGTGACGGAGTTTTTCTAAAAGGCCAACAGTTAAGGACCACGTCAGTACCATTTATATTATGTCCAGTGACATTTATATAGAAAATACGAATTCACGAGATAAAAAACACAACTTTGATCTCTAACACCGGCCCTAGCCTTAGATCAGGATAGAGCGAGATGTGAGATTACCTTCGGCGAGTTTCATTTCTGAAAACTATCCTACAAGAAAGTGAATCATTGTTCAGGGATAATAATTAAAAAATATATATATTGACGTCTATTCTGTTATACCATTATCTAAACTAAACTTAATTTGACAGCTCTAATTGTAGCCATCCTTTTCTGACGTAAGATATAAATACAGACGCTGATAATTTTAGTTTTGTCAAATTAGTTTAGTTTAGAGAATGGTACAACAATTTACGCCAGTGAATCTACCTGTGAGATGTTGTTAGCCAATAACCCTGTACACTCTAGAATATAACATAGTAAACGGAAAGCCGCTCAAAATCGATAACACGTCGTTACATAATAAATTTGCATCTTTCAGCTAGGAACAGATCTGTATATCCAGGTCCAAGTCTGGCGGAGACTGAGGGAAGCATATGTGCGTCAAGCAGCGTTGGTACATCAAGTTAACATCAATCTGGGAGCTTTGATTCTTCTATCAAACGTTAACAATTTTTACTTTATCTGCTTGCAACTTTTTTTTGGAATTGGGTGAGAGACTTTCACCATATTATCATAGCTTAGGTAAATCTAGGCTTTTTTCACGTGTTTGGTTTGGACGGCACATTTAGTGAGCGGGCGTTTTCCACAACTAGGCCAGTTATTGGCTTGTTTTCTGTGAGTTAGCTGCAAGTGTCCTGCCAAAGTATCCTCCGGGAAGGCCCACAGCTCACTAAAGCTGGTCAGGTGTGTCGTACCTTCTATGGTAAACCGAGAACCTGTAGGATAACATTAAAACCACATATAATATGTATAGCTGTGAAACAATATATCAAGCTTTTAGGGAAATTTAAGCTCGCTATTTGAAGATACCCAGATTGTTACTATAGGGAAACACACATTCAGGCAGCGCATTCCACAAAATAGCAATTCGCACAAAAATGTGAAATCTAAGCACTTTGTACGCAAACTATTGTTAAAATTTGGTTTTAGGTATTAATTAGATTTTATTAATTTTTCTTGGCAATAAATTCTGGCACTTATTATTTTTCAGCCAAGAAAGAGGCTCCCTAATCAACCGCGCCTACTACTTCTTTTCCCTGGGCTGGCTTCTGTTCAGGGCATGTAGCGTTGTGATAGCTGCTTCCGACGTCCACGTTCATTCCAAGCAAGCGTTGCCCTCCTTGTACGCTTGTCCAGGCTCTGGGTATAATATTGAGGTAAATAGTAAAATAGTTCTTACTAAAACTTTTTGAGCTTTGAATCAAACCAGCATCGTGGATAGACGACCTAACCAAGTCATTCCATTTTGAAAAAAAAAATAAGTTTATGAAAACAAACCAAAGGTTCCAGACTCGAGGGGTTTACTAGTAGCTATTGAAAAATTCCACTGTTAACCTCCTGGCTCCATCATAAAATAGTTCGTTTGTACCAAATAATTGTATTGTCTGTATTACATACTGGGTATAAGGAAAACACCACAGAAAACGAAGACTCCTGATAGTGCTGATGATAGCTGCTACGATACTACAAAAGAAAAGCTGTTTTATTTTAAAAAAAACGCAATGCATTGCAAATAAAATATCAGTTGACGCTAGAGGTCAACGAACGACCTGCACCGCGCCCACGCTTGTACGCTTTACATTGCTGGTTTGCAACATTAATTGGAAAGTCAAAAGTCATTTATACAATTCACGCCTATGATGGCCCCGCTCGAAAAATATTATGCTAAAGATTTTGTACCATTTCATCGCACGATGGAAAAGATGTATAGTACAAGGATACGTTACTAAGGCTGATTTTAGTTTATTCTTTCTTTGACTACTTAGTAAATTAAATTGAGATAAAAAGACTTACTTGTACCTTTTTCAGATAAAAAGACTGATAAACCAATTAGCTAACGACAACGTATCACTCACAGGGCTGGGATTATTCAGTATGAATAGAAACCTGTTGCTTCAGGTGAGTCCTTCATTTCACGATAATGAACTAATGATCTAAAGAGTAACTGAAGTTTTGTTATTGTTCCTATATAGCATTAGATGGTCCTGTGGCAAGACGCACAGAGAGAGTATATAAAATTAAACTAAAACTCTCGTTAAAAGAGCAGATAATCTTTAAACGGCTAAACAGATTTTTTTGAATCATAGCTGTAGGATTGTAGCATTGACGAGTGAAAGAAACATACGAGTGAACGAGGGAATGAGAATGGAATGAGAGATGTAAAAGAAAGAGTCAAAAGACGCGACAAGATGCTATACGACAAGAGGGCGTGAACGGTGAATGCGTGAGTGAGCGGTGGATTTATCAAATAAAGTAATTTCATAATTAATAACTGAAGTAACTACTAAAACTACAAACGAATAATCGATCTAGACAAAGTGAGAGATTATTCTTTAATCCTACATAGCTAAGGACACTCTTGGTCAAGTCAATTTCAATCAAAAAATAGCCAGTTATTTCAAACTCGTTATTATCAAAAATTCGTACTAAACCACTGAGATGGCAAAAACAAGCATTCCACTTCATGTTTTCACACAAAATTACAAAGTGGGCTCCTCTTTAACTTCGGCTCTTAACAACTTCACAAACTGTACTCACCAATTTCTAACTAAATTCCGAGTAGGTTTAAAATTAGCTGGCCTCTGTTACATAACTTCGCAGAAAGTTAGGGTCCGGCCATATAATGAGTTGCGGCAGTCACCTAGGGCCTTATTGTTAACATTTTTGGAGCGACGATTTTGACAGCTTTTCTATACAAAATTGGTCAAAACCTTTACAACATAAATTATTGTGAACATATATACACAAACATAAGCACTGACGTGAAAATTAATGGTATAACTTATACGATGCAGTCCAGTGCCACGCCCCGTGTCGGATACACCGTGGACTTGCAAAAAGTGAGACCAGTTGATGCGTGGCGTTGCAGTTGCTCCTTCGGAAAGTCCAACGCCTATTTTACAGTTGGGCACGGCGTTGCGGCATACCTCCTCCTTCTCGCGTCGTGCTCCTTATGTCTGAGGGTCGTGACACCCTCCTATCAGTCTCTCCTTTATGATCTTCGTCCAACAAATCGCACTCTCTTATATCCTTTGTGTTCATGTTAGTTGGTTTTAAGAAAATAATCATGGTGGATTTCCACGTCTTCAGCATCAGACTTTGAGAGGGTATTTAGTTCTCACGGTTTTTGTTTACTGTTTCACGTGCGCTGGGTGGCCGCGGTGAGATTAGGTTATTTACCGCTGCCCGAAACTGCGTTGACCTTTGACGGCAGGTAGGTATAGTCTCTCCTGACCAACACTCCTCCTTTTGTATCCGGGCTTGAGACCGGCTACGGTGGAGTGGGAGTAACACACGCTGCTTCATGTGAACGGGTTATTATAAAGATATTTTGCAAAAAATATAAAGTTAGGAAAAGGTCTGTTTTACCTAGTTTAACTTGTTTTTCTAGGAATACTGAGAAAACTTGTAATTATACTGAGACTGACTTAAAATTAAAATATTGCCTTGTAAAAAGTGTTAATTGGGAATAACGGAACGTAATGAATAGATAGCCCTGTCGTATAAACAAAAAAGATGTGGCTAAAATAATAAATAAATAAAAATATTATGTAATTAAACTATTTCATAAGATAATAAGACTAAAATATATTTATTGCCAAAAAACAAAAACAATGGACATATACCTACTATAAGAAACATAAAGAGATACAAGTACCTATTAAGTATCAAGTTTAGTTGATTTTCGTACCTTTTTTTAATATGAAAACGTAGACTGTCTTGTAAAAGACCACAATACCAACAAAAAAAATTGCCGGCAGTCAAGCAAGGAAACCGAAACCGAATCTAGACTTACCCGATTTGACTTGAAATTACCCATATCTGGGTCCAACGCTGTCAAAATACCTAAGAATGCAATCTAAAAAACCAAAATAACAAAATGTTTTTTTATTTTCAGGTGGCAGCTGCGATTTTAAAATACGAGCTCGTTTTGATACAGTACGATTACAATTGAATAAAGCAAATTATTTTATACAGGTTCTTTACGGCTACCTCTTAACGTGAGCTTGAAATAGCGCAGTGCGGAAAATCACGCGAACGTAAGCCTTAACGCACTGAGATACAGTTTGCGGTCGCGCAATTTTTCGCAAACTTAATCGCTTAAAACAGGTAGCCGTAAGGCCCCAGGCCTCCTCTGATGTCAGAATTTAGGTCTCTGAAATGACTGAGTTACAATTAAATCATTTAGTACCTTTTTATAAGCTTTTATTTAATTTCCCTTGTTAGTTTGGGTCAAATCTAGCAACTAAATTTTAAAACAGTTATCTCCAACCGATTGTACTGACATTTTAGATACCTACACGTTTAGTTTGGATGACAATGCATGGGAAGTGACGTCATTCTAAATCTAATATAGCGGATTCCCAAAGATGGCAGACCAGTTCTTTTTATGCACCCATGGGATGCCCCATGATTATCATGGACGTGCATCCCTCAGCCCCCTACAATACAGTATAGTTATCAATAATATACATAGTAAATTTAAGAGGCACTATAAATCTATACTAATATTATAAAGAGGAAAGATTTGATTGTTTGTTTGTTTGTTTGCATTGAATAGGCTCCGAAACTACTTAACAGATTTGAAAAATTCCTTCACTGTTGGGAAGTTATACTATCCCCGGTTAACATAGGCTAAATTATATTTTCAAAAAAAATAGGGATCCTTACTAAAACTCCAATACCCAAGGTGTAAAAAAATAAGATTTACAATTTTGACTTTGCGTGTTTGACAGTTCTAAGACAGGACAACGTCTGTCAGGTCAGCTAGTACTAAATAAAGCCAGTAAACAATCCACAGGTTTAGATATGGCCGGAACGTGAGAGATATCGATGCGCCGACTTGACAGATAAGTAAAAAAATAAAAAAATAAATTGTGAATGTGATTTTTTTAATTTGCATGGTGTTGGTGCTTGTGTGGTAAGTCATCTCTGCGATACACAAAGTCTTCATGAGACTCAGGGTTCACAGAGATGGCTATTCCACTCGTGATAACATGTCTTCAGTTGATTTAACCTAACCCACAGAATTCGACAGAACCCGCCTTAAGCTGTGATTGCAAGCCGCACGCTGAGTCCAAAAAACAAAACCCACGTCCCGCGCCTGTCTCACCTCCACCCGCGTAATGTTGCCAGCTTAGACATTACTTACCCGTTTATGGTTAAATGTTTTAGGTCAGATACTATTCACACACACTTTTAATGAAATCAATATATTTTATTTATATTACACGGGAATTACTCAAATCAATATACTGATCGGATTGACACAAAAACAAACATAAGTAAATAAAAATATAATTACTAGCTACTACTTTTTATACATATACAAGGTTATAATATGTTTGGGGTGTACAAAGCTGAAAGGGTACTCATCATTATCATCATCATTGCACTCATCTTTATGAACGACTTTTACTATGGTACTTGAAATTGCGGAAAAAACAGCTGTTCATAGAAAAAAATCATTTATTCATAATGGTGAGCACAATGATACCTCTTTTTTGGTGGCTTAGTGCACCCCAAACAGACAACTCGTGTACTGCATATTAAACGTGAAACTAACTTATACTCCGTTTTTTAATCTTAGATATTTTATGTAAACAAAGGGGTTACCAGTGCAAAAAATATGATTCATAATGGTAGTTTACAATATTTAATCCTTTTAATCCATCCAATTTTAATCAATTTACAAATTTTTGTGTCTGTACTATTCACCGTTGAGGAGTTCCCTCGCCGGAAGTCAACCCTGGATGCGGCAGCCATGTCATGATGGAGTTTAGAACATGCTATATTATAGTTAAATCGATTTACAAAATTTCGCGCCTTTGCTGTTCGCCGTTGAGGAGTTCCACTATCAACCTCCTGGCTCTATCATCAGATCAGCTCAATAGTACCAGATTATTGCATTGTTACTAAACTTACATAAGTATGCAAAATTTCAGCGCAATTGGAAACCGGGAAACCGGTCAAACATTGTTAATTAGTTAGTTTTTCCTCGATTTCCTTGAGATTCCATCATCAGATGGAAAAGACCACTTCGGGAGTATATATACCCTTTCGAATTAAAAATTTATCTTTTAAATCGGTTCACAATTGACGAAAATATCTTGAACATACAAAAAAAAACATACATACAGTCGAACATAGTACCTCCTCCTTTTTGGAAGTCGGTAAAAAACCGATTGTCCCATACAAAAAGTTCACCGATTTCCGACAAAATGTATGGGACAGTAGATTTTTCTTCAGTAGAATTTTCAAAAGCAGCTGAACAAAAGTTGTACAGACAAAATTCCCCTAAAAGCACGCTGACTAAGTGATTACCAGTAACCCTGTATAACTATTTGTAAGCTGTTAAGATTTTTTGAAAATAAGTATATAATATAGAACTACCAACCAATAAAAGTTTTCATTCTAGGGAAAATTGCAACTCTCGATATTTGGCAACACCGACAAAATGGAGGTATCATTACTTACGACAATGAAAGACTGAACAATTTATTCAATTATCAAATAAAAAAACATCTAAATGCGCTACTTTCGTATGGAATGTGATCCCATCTTGTTTTTTTTGTAGCCCAGCTGAATTTTTACACGTTGGGACGACACAGGAAGGCATAACTTAAATAATATTGCAACGGTAAATCACGTCACGCGCGATTAATGGTCACAGAGTAACTAATCGCGTTCGCGTAAAACTAGTCTATATTTGAGTAGTTTTTGTCGCTTCACTATTGGGTTCGTTCACGCCTTCTGGTTTTTTCTGTATTCTGAGACCTAACCTAACCTAACCTAACTTGCGGTCCGCCCCGTCTTCGCACGGATATAGATTATAGCCTATGTCACCCGGGGATAGTGTAGCTTTCCAACGGTGAAAGAATTTTTCAAATCGGTTCGGTAGTTTCGGAGCAATAGGCTCCGAAACAAGATAAGACCGAAACTCCGGATAAGAACTCCGGATAAGATTTGATTGTTTATTTGCATAGAATAGCAATGCAAACAAACAAATCTTTCCTCTTTATAATATTAGTAAAGATAATTTTCATATAAAATCTACAAATTCATGGGTGAAAATTCAAAGGAGTAATCATAAATGTCTTTTCTAATATGGGTATTGAATGAGCCTCGAGAGTATGATCAAGGATTACCTACTATTGTAATCCCATATTGTATTACTACAGCCAAAGAAGATAAATCCACATCTGTAATATTATCTTTTATCATCAGAATCAATCAGTTAAATCCACTTGTAAGTCTTTATGAGCAATGGGAGTTTAAGCCATGTTTTTATTGCTAAGATACGTTATTACTATTCTAAGCGCTAAGGTATCATGTTCTTAGTTATGCCTAATTTATTATTTATCTGACCTAGGGTGCTAATAGGATTCCTGCAACACAAGCCTATAGCTTAGTGCAGGGTTCTGTTGGTACCCAAAACCGGATATTACCTAAGTTTACCTGACTTGGGTATTGAAATAATAACCAAGGGTATAATCTACCACCCCACACAGCCACACACTGTGTGAGAGTGTGTGTACAGTGTACACAGTGTCATGTGGCTTCAACAACCATTGTGAGATTAATTTTAGAGGAATTATCCGTTATTATTTTCAATAAAAAATTGAATTTGAATCTGTGTAACGCGTATGGTTAACATGTAATTGTACAAGAATCCTGTACAATTACTCTGTAACAAGATAATAAACATGTCATATTTTTTGTTGTTGTATTTACTCAATATTTTTTATATCTGGTTCACACTGGGTTAGTCTAAGAATTACGCACTCTTATTTTAAAATAAACTGTAAGATGCTCGGGTAGTAAGTAGGTGCCAGAAGAATGTGGACGAAAAAATGCTTCATGCATACCAAAGCAATATCAACCACATCAAATAGGTACGATTCGTCTATTGTCTGGACCACCAACGGTAGGAAAAGGAGGGTCAAAAAATCGCTTTGCAATTTCAGTGCATGCTTCCGATAAACAGTTTCTATAGCGGAAAGGTACGTTGGGGTAAATTTAGATCAAAGTAATGTCATTTCCAACAGAATTGACTTCAGTATGTGAGTATCTAATTTTATTTCTCTTTATACCTATTTTGCTTTTTTAGTGTTTCTTATATGCGGTATCAATTATTAATAATACTTGTTTGTTTGCAACAGTTAAAATGTGGCTTAAAACGCCATATTCGCGGAAGAGCCTTTGTTGAAATAAATCTTCCACTGATTTTCCTTCCTAATACGTGGTTACGATTTTGGGTAATTTTGCGATCAGGCTGATTTTGATATTCTGAGAGGTAAGCAATAAAATAAACTATCATTTGCAAACGAATAATAACTACTTTTCACTCATTTATTACCTACATAATATTACTGTCCGTTAAATACAGAACATGAGAATTGAAAAGTTATCAAATAGGAAAATAAATATTTAAAAATAAGAGAATAGATTATTTATTTGTAACTAACCCAATTATGAGATTCTCTATAAGATACCTTTTGGATGGAAATTATGTATTAGCTGAAATTTTAAAATTATCATTAAGTACTGCAATAAAACATAAAATGAAATTCTTAAATAATTTTACTTAACAGTGAAAATCAAAATACATAATCTGAAAGGTGAGTTAAAGTGGACCACAGGCAAGAAAAAGTGGCCGTGGTCCACCCAGGTGAACTGAGAAGGTGAACTGACCACGGTCAAGGCCTTGAAAAACATAATTTAATTACAGTATAATCTCACTAATCCGGCACTTTTAAAAACCAGAGGGTGCCGGATTTCTGGAATACTATCTACTAGACTAGATAGAAAAAAAAAAACATAAATAAAATAAAGCATTTCATCAAGAGACATTTGACATTTTTATCTACACACTATTCTCACTTCAAAAAAACAAATAAATATGTACGCACGTGCAGGTGATAAGTTTTGAGGTTAGACTGCTAGACGACGGCGCGGAGACGGAGCGCATAGGCGTAGAGGGGCGAGGGAGGCGCGGGCGGAGGGTGCCGGATTATTGGACGTATCAGTCTTATGAAGTGCCGGATTAGTGAGATTATACTATAATAGTTTATGTATCTGATTTTATTATTTTAACATTTGCCTAGTCGAGTGTTTTAAATATATTTTAACAAACTCTGAAATGCCCTTAGAACTAAATAGGTGCTGACGTTGGTGAGATTCCTGTGAACTGCATGAGGACCAGTTCGTATGTTACAATGGTCCCGGCGATCTGTAACAACATGTTATAATGATAATATTTTTAATTTCCGAGCCTTTGTGATATCACGATGAAATTTTGTGTAAAATATCGTCACGTCGCAAAAGCTTTGAGGATGTACATTATCTAAGTGCAAAAGATTTCGCGACAATTTAGCTACATACTTTGTAATACCACAAATTTTCGCATCATCGTAATGTAGGAGGCTCGCTAATGCTTGTGATTATTTGTTTTAAATCATCACTGTTGTTCACTCACTGTTGGTCACACAGCGGGCAATGGATAGAGATATGCTCGGAGTTTCCTTGCGCGATAGAATCCGGAACGTGGATATTCGCCAAAGAACCAGAGTCACCAACATAGCTGTTAAAATTTGCAAGTTGAAGCGGCAATGGGCAGGCCACATCGCTCGAAGTACCGATAACCGATGGGGAAGAAAGGTTCTGGAGTGGAGACCACGAACCGGAAGACGCAGCGTAGGTAGGCCTCCCACTAGATGGACCGACGAAATTGTGAGAGTCGCGGGCATCCAGTGGATACAAAAGGCAGGCTGTCGTTCAGTGTGGAGGTTAAAGGGGGAGGCCTATGTTCAGCAGTGGACGTCTTCTGGCTGATGATGATGATTTTGTCCACTACAGTTTTATGATTATTAACAACCATCCCCAACCTTATCACTGTAAATGTCCAGTAAATAATCATAGAGCTGTGGTGTTTTGAAAAAAAACCGTAGGGCTTATTTGTTTTTTTTTTGTTTCCGTACCCTATATTATAGCTTTTTAATATTAATTTTGACATATATATATTTTTTTTTTTTTTGGCATTTGAGGGTCGTCATCGAACTCAAAATAAAAGTCTGCCCCTACTGGGACCCTGTTTTCCAACTAGTGGGACAGAAGAGTTGGACCACCACCCCGTATCAGAAAAATGTGGCATACACCCTTATAAGAAACTACTAAAGCTCAAGATTTTTCCTTGGGGAGAAGCTTTCGAAATATCTTTTTTTGATTTTACGGGATTGCCACGTTTTGATGATTTCATTAAAATAAAATAACTAAGGTAGCATATTTATTACTTTCTAGCTTTGTTGGTGTAAAAACTTAGTTATAAATGCTTTGAAAATTGTTATTCTGACTATAGTTTCAACCCAATCCGTCGGTCTTTTTTAAGGTGAATCAGCGCGCGTGACTGCGTTTCGCTTTGATTTTGTTTGTAGCAATTGAGTTTTCATGGGAAATAAACATAGTAAGTATAATTTTACTTATCATAAGTAAGTAGGTATTACTAAGATTGCAATATGGTTTCACAACCAAGCAAATAATCAATATTAAATATTAATCCATTCAATTACTTCAAGTAGAACTTCAGGAACTTCCTCTAAGTAATTTTGATATAACTTCAAAGCGATACAAATTAAGTTCCTCGACCGCTGGTAGCGAGACAAAGGAATACCAACAGAAACCGCATCTTCTAAGGGCCCAGTCATATGATGTGTTACAGCAGTGACGTGATACTGTAGAAGTGCAGGTGTGGTATATACTAGGTACATACGCTAGGTGTTTCTGACCTGTACTATAGGAACTAAAACAAAAACAAGTAATATATAATACAAAAATAAATGTATAATAATAATACAGGTAATCAGTCTATCTTGTATAATAGTCAGAGATACGCAATAATTTAGAGTTTTTTTTGTTTTATTATAAAAAGATGGCGGGCGGAATTTGACTCATACCTTAAAGACTGGCAAACAATAGCATTAAACCGAAATAGATAGAAAGAGGGTAGAGAAGCTTTTCTCCTGCAGTGGGACATAGCAGGCTAACAGAAAAAATAATAATTATGGGAACTGACGTGGTTATCATACATTTCAAATCAAATTTAAAATTAAAAACAACACGTCGTGAAAAAGTTTGCATGCGTTTGCAAAGATGCATGCCATTTTAATGTCGTGCAGCGTCACCTTAAAAGCATACCGGATTTGGCAGAAAAAAAACAAGCTACACCAAGGCAGCGTTTTTAATTATTATCGTGCTGTTACGTCGCCGCACTGCCCGTGATAGCGCCAACGCGCACGCCAACGCGCACGCCAACGTCACAACGCATCGTGTACCTTAGCCCTTTTCTTGAGCCTGTTCATAGAGCAATATTTACTTGCAAAGCTCTTGACTAGCTGCCTACTGATTTAATAAATAAATAATGTCTCCTTCTATTTCCGCATGGGCTTAGTGACCAGCCCTAGTGTCAAAGACAAAATAACAAAAAAATCGTGGATCTGATGATTTATGGTTAACTTTACAGTAATATGATTACTAACGGGATCTCAACTAAGGTTGCCTGGAAGAGGCTTAAAAAAAGAAAAAAGACATCGCTTATAGAGGTTTCACTAGTCTCAAGTTGGTTTTGTCGTATTTAGGTATATGCCATTTCTGATGTGAGTAGTAAAGGGTTAATTATTTATCAATAAGTATGCGAAATCTGCTAAATGGTGTCTAAATAATCATTAAGTAATCTAGATGCATTAAACCACTGTATGTTTTCGAATTAAATAAAAATGAAATTAACCGTGATAGGGTTTTAGATGGAGCTCCCAATATTGATCGTGACAACCGTGATAGTTTAAAATAGTGTTTCATATGGTTAACTTTACAACAATATAATGGTTAAATCAAAACAGGTGCGAGATCTGTGTTTGTTCTCAGAAATCCGTGCACCCAACGAGTTGTAGAATCCGATGTTATTATTTAATTACGAACGTCTCAAGCAAAACTAGGGTTACTCTCCGTCGAGATTCACTAGGATAATCCAGATCTATCAGCATTTAGCGTGTGCTTTGGGCTAAATATATTATATAGGATGTACGTTGAGCCCCTTTTTAGTAAAGAAAAAAATATCTGCTGTTCCATAAGTTTCGTTGGGTGTTAATCATAGAAAAGATATACATTTTTTTGTTTAAATTAACGGCTAAATTATTTTTGTAAGAAATTTGTAGTATCCAGTTGCACTCATATAAACGAAACGTCAGTCATTCGAAATCAGTTAGAAACTGTGATGCGGACAAAGAACTTTGAGACCTAACCAAAAAAAGTAAGGTTCTTTGGATGCGGAGTTCGACGCGTTGACACAAATAAGAATGTTCAATCAAGGTTCTGTCATAATGCCTGGTAACAGATTTTCCTTTTCATTTCCGTTCTATTAACTTTTTTTTTCTGTGGTGTTAAACCACGTTTTTCTATGTAACAGCTGATTTTTATTCGGGATTTCTGTGTTGAGTTGTTCATAATGATGTCCTTGAATACGTCTGTTGTTTAAAGATTCACCCCATGTCACCTTGTTACTTCCATTGAGATCGAAATGGGAGTGAATGGAACAGAAACAATGTCAAGACATTCAGATTTATCCATAAATGTCATATTCAATCAGGATTTTAGCATTGATGGTTGATGGTGGATAATTAGTTATTTGCGTGCGGGCAAGTAGCGCGCACTTCGCTTGGCTTTTCTCTAGGGACCGTGTCAGAAACGAACTTAATCGCCAGAGAACCAAAATCACCGAGATAGTTCAGCGTATTAGCAAGCTGTAATGTAGTCCAGTCGAATTAGAATGGACCCCCTCTTTTGGGGTATAAATCAGAAAATATCGATCCTAGGAAAAAATTATTACGACCAAAATCATAGGAAATAATAGTACCATTTTTCGTGTGAAATTGAAAATAAATGAGTTATTCAATAAACAAAAATTAACCCTTAAAATCAAGATGGCGGATGACGCAACGGATCGAGTACCACGCAAAACAAAGTTTAGACTGCCAGTGACCCCCTCCAACGAATTCCAAAAGAAAATTGCTACTCATAACCTTTTCCGGGTTTGTCCCTTTTTTGAGCTAATTCGATTGGGCTATTGGGGTATACGTGGTCCAGAGTGGAGACCACGAATCGGAAAACGTAGCGTAGCAGTGACTGGGAACGAAAAGCCGTAGATAGGGCCGAGTGGCGGGCCTAGGGTATCCTATCCGTTCATCCATGGGTCCAGCCGTGGACTAAGATTGTCTGGTTATGATACTGATGATGAAGCTGCATAGCCAGAATTTGGCAAACAGCTCGGTAGCATACATCAAAAATTTACCTCAAAAGTTAAAATTTATAAATTGTCTATGCTGTCATGCCATTTTTTGCAAATTTGCTTTTTATTGGAATTTTTATCGGTATGGTAACCCTCAGCGGAACTCACCGTTCAAGTTATGAGAGGCTAATGGACGATTTAGAATTTTGAAGCGAGTTTGTAATAATTATCAACTTTAGTTGTTGAATTATATATTTTTAAAAACTTTGCGAATTGTCGTATAACTTTACACGAAAATGTTACATGAAAATATAATTAATGGTCAAGAGCGAGTCGAGACATATATATGGTAGAGTTCCGTAGCTAAAGCCATTATTAGATCAATCTTGCCAATCTTAGATAGCCCGTTGGTCTAGTTGGTAGTGAACCTACCTTCTGAGCCTGTGGGCGTGGGTTCGATTCCCACCTAGGACAAACATTTATGTGATGAACATTTGTGTTTGTTCTATATCTGGGTGTTAATATCTGTTTAAGTGTGTATTTAAAACTATATATGTATGTATATCAGTCTCTGGCAGCCATATCACAAGGTTTGCTTAGTTTGGGGTCAGATGACCGTGTGTGCAAAAGTGTCCCGAATATTTGTCCCGAATATATTTAAACAGTCCACTGCTGGACTTTTTAGCCTACCCCCGAAATGGTCATTGGGCCATATCCACCACGCTGGCCCAGTTGCGGGTTGGTGGATTCACACACGCCATTGAATTTCTTCTCCGCACGTATGCAGATTTCCTCACGATGTTTTCCTTCACCGAAAAGCCAGTGGTATGAAAATCCGTACATAAACTCCAAAGAGCTCATTGGTCGGGCCCGGCGTTTGAACCTGCAACCTCACGCTATCAAGTCTAGCGATCTCCCAAATAGGCTACCACGGATCAACGACTTTTTAAATCCTTACTAAATAATAATATGCAGATTTCTATTTAAAAAAAATAAAAATAATGTCTTCCTTGCAAATGTTGTGTTAATTAAACTTTGTTGTCACTTTTCCATAAAAGAAAGAACCTTGAGTACGTTATTGTGGAAAAATATATATTGTTTATTTTTAGGGTTCCGTTCCCAACGGGTAAAACGGGGCCCTTTTACTAAGCCTATGATGTCTGTCTGTCCTACTTATTAACGGCTATAATATCTTTCAAACCGTAATAGATAGCATTTAAGCAACGTTGAGCGCGCTCAGTACTTGGATGGGTGATCTGGGCGTGATGTTGTCTTTTCGCAAAACTTTTGTTGTACTTTAGTAATTAAAAATGTGTGTGGTGATTCGGAACTTCTTAATATACTTATAATAAGTAATAATAATATATATTCGGGACATTTTTGCACACACGGTCATCTGACCTCAAACTAAGCAAACCTTGTACTTTGGCTGCCAGAAACTGATATACATACATATATAGTTTTAAATACATACTTAAATAGATACTAACACCCAGATATAGAACAAACACAAATGTTCATCACATGAATGTTTGTCCTAGGTGGGAATCGAATCCACGCCCCCAAGCGCAGAAGGCAGGATCATTACCAACTAGACCAAAGGGCTATCAAAAGGCTGATTATGATGATTAAAAAATTGTAACTGTGAAGTGATCTGTGATGTCCTTTGTGTTACTTAGACCAAACTCCCCAGAAACCTTAGAAACTACCTGGCTGCCAGACGCCGCAGAATACAGACCATCTGTATTCTATAGAGCTAAATGTATTACTAGATTATGATTTTCTCTTCTATTATTCTCCTTTATGGTTTCGACTAATTTAAGAAACAGTGGCGGCAATATTAATTTAAATTTTTAGTCCCTAGTTGCCATATCATTTATTTTATTTTTGAAAAGATGATGAAGCCTGGTTGATAAATTGTGGGCTTTAATACGCCTTTTCACAGTTATGTAAATTTAATTAAATATAGTGATGTTAAAACATCTATTACTTACATGTATTTTTTTAACATATTTTTTTTTATATTCTTTATTAACTTACAGAACTTTAGTTGAGAGTCAAAATTATTGTAAGCACAGTTTTTTTGTTTAAATTAGAACGGCTGTCAAGGCATTTTTGTAAGAAATTCGTTGTAGCCAGTTGCACCCATATAAACGAAACTTCAGTCATTCGAAATCAGTTAGTAACAGTGACGCAACAAACAAGAACCTAAATAATATAAAATAAAGTGCTTTTCATGAAATAACTCCCCCAGATGCGGCGTTGTCATCGCGTATCAATCTCTAACAGTATAATCGATATAACAATAGTACGCACTCTTAAGACGAAATATGCTTCAAATTTGACGATTCGTCATCGCGAATATTCAAAAGTAGACCTTTAAAATCGATTAATAGACATAATTTCTGTCTGTTTAATAAAAAAATAAAAAAAATATCGGATGTATTCATTGATATTTTATTTTATTTATTTATTTTATTCACCGATACACGAGTAAAGATATTTGGCTCGATAGAAAAAAAAATCGTAAACATTCCTAATAAACACCCGTTTTTACGTTCCCCTCAATGGATTGAATTAACATCATTCGGATACTAAAGAAGAAATTTTTATTAAAAAAAAAAAAAATATCCTAACAATCATTCAAATACTTTAGTGGCCGTAGTTTTTTTGGTAAAAGCGTAAGATTATTTGTGGAAAAAAAAGAACAAATAAATACTGAAAATATTTGAAAGCGCGCACGCCGCATTACCGTCATGTACGGTGTACGGTTCTCTACCATTTCGCCTTAACAACTTTAGGCATCGTATACGACTCTTTAATGAAAAATCTCACTAGCGTCCAAACAGTAACAACACCTGACAACTACAACATGGAAATTTATATCCGCTGTTTGCCTTGGGACTTCATACATGAAAAACACTCCAATGTACAAATGTCAATGCTGATCATGCTTCAATAATGTCAGTCAAAAGCTCTGAAAGTGAGCACGTTTTATTTGGAAGTACTAAAATAAACGAACGAAAATTTCACATGCCAGGTGTAGATAAAGAAGCTAATAAAAAAGGATCACTAAAACTTAAAAAAAAATATTTGTAGCTCAGTGTCAAATTTAAGCACTTTTAACCCAGAAAGCCTAAGCTGTGGTAGCCCATTTGGGAGACCGCTAGACTTGAAAGCGTGGGGTCACGGGTTCAAACTCCGGGCCCGTACTAATGAGCTTTTTGGAGTTTATGTATGGATTTTCATACCACTGCCTTTACGGTGAAGGAAAACATTGTAAGGAAACCTGCATACGTACGGAGAAAGAATTCAATCAAGAATCCACCAACCCGCACTGGGCCAGCGTGGTGGATAGCCTAATCACCCTTTCGGGGGTAGGCTAAAAGTCCAGCAGTGGATTGTTAAAAAGGCTGATTATGATGAACCCAAAAAACTGAAGTATACTTTTTGTTTAATTATATATTTCTACTAAAAATTAATTGATCTATACTTTTTTTACTGGAGAAAATTCGTGTTATTGCAATTTTTTTTTCTGTTCACATGCATGTTCGAGATTATGACAAGCTTGATAACGAAATTAAACTAAAAGAGTACGTTTCTCACCTTTTTTTTGTCCGACGACATTGTGAAAGTCACTGGCATCAAGTGGATGCAAAAGGCAGGCTGTCGTTCAGTGTGGAGGTTAAAGGGGGAAGCCCATGTTCAGCAGTGGACGTCTCCTGGCTGATGATGATGATAAGTATTTTTATACTTATGGCGGATCAAAATGGCACCGTTTAAAAACTTACCGACAAAATCAGCCCACGTTTAACGTGAAAGAACTGTAGCCCACTCATTGCGACAGAATCACCGTGTATTTGGTCTAAAAATCTTTGAATCTGCAAAACAACGTGCAAACAGTACAAATTAGAAACAAACCTTGAATTTTCAATGATCTAGGAATCAACCTTGCACTAACATAACCTTTTTTGCGATTACTATAGAATATCTATTAGTACGTAGCCTATTATAGGAGTTTGTTCTGAAACTTGTTTCATAATACCATTGATGTAGATATCAAGATATGCCATTCTGAATATTTGCGTTCGTAATGTCTAGCGATTGAATTTAGCACTATCTATCTAAATCTTTACAAACTACTTCGCATTGTTCTCGAGTACGACGATTGCCCAACAAGTCGAGGTGCAACTGAATTCTCATTGGTGTGCTTTACATTCAAAGTTCCATTGAGCCGGTCCTTATACTTATGCCAATGCATAATACCTACTAAGTGGCCGCAAAGTTTGCTGTCGGTAGCCGACGTTTATGTTTACTTAGGTCTTTAGGTACATCTGCTTGCTAGCGCTATATCAACTCCGAAGGTGGGTAAGTATCTAACTATATTTTTCTGGTAACGAAGGAAATAATCTTCGAAAGATATTGGACAAAATCTTTCGTTATCCGTTTGCACTTCAATGCATACCGTAGGCCTGCCACATTTCACGAAGAACCGATCACCGTTGGGGTAGACGATTTCTCGACTGGGCACCATATTTAGGCAAACATGGTGTAGGACATCCTGAGGCCATGTAAAGTGACGAACGTAAAATGGTGGTTTAAAACTAGATGCAGAAAACCGACCAAGCTCAGTGGCGTGCATTAGGAGAGACTTCTGTATCCAGCAGTGGACAGAAATAAAGCGAATGATTATGATGACTTCCATGAGATATTAGTAGAAAGAAAAATTAAATAAGGGGTAAATAAAGAGGATTTCAATCTGAGAGAAGGTATGTGCCCCAGCAGTAGGAACATGAATAAAAACCAGACAAGTACGAGTCCAAAAAGTCAACTGAAGTTGTAAATTGAAAGACAAACTTAACTTTGTAGTTGACAATAAGGTTCTTCCATACATTCCAACTACAAAATGTAAGATTGTAATAGCAAAATAATTATTTTTATATGATATAACTTCATATTTATAACTTTCGGATTTATTCCTGTATATGTGCTATGAGACCTTGCCTTTTGCCAAATTTCATGTTTCTAGGTCAACGGGAAGTACCCTATAGGTTTTGATTCCCCTGTGAAATCGCAAAATATGCGACATAAACGGTCATATCTTTTGATTGCATTGACTTACAACTTTTTTTTTACAGCCAATAGAAACCGTAGTCCCAAGTAGTAAGTATAAATTTCAACTTGATACCTTTACGCATTCTTGAGAAAAAGGGTCTTGACAGACGGACAGACGGACAGACAGACGGACAACGAAGTGATCCTATAAGGGTTCCGTTTTTTCCTTTTAAGGTACGGAACATTAAAAATGTATGAAAACTTAATATGGCTATTACTAAAATTTTAAACAAAAAATAGCCAACTCGGTCCAGCCTTTCTCAAGTCATGCGCTTACCAATGAACAGCATTATATTTTATTTATGCAGATTTATTACCTCTACACAATAAGTAGATGAAGACACGTCGTACAAAGCTGAGGCCGGCGCTTTACTAGCCGTGTGCACTCTGGAAGCAGCTATCGATAGCGCCACGGATCGCAGCACAAGGAAGCTAAACGAGAACACGAAGTACACTGCGTGCTCGTAACCACGGAACGGCCTGAAATGCAAGGCCTGTGTCAGAAAAGAAAAGGAAACAGTTGGCGAGTTGGTGGTCAAACGTAGATCTACTCTATATATAAAAAATACATATTTTTATGGTGTTTTGCATTCATCATCATGAGCTATCATGTTCCCACTGCTGGAACACAGGCCTTTTTTAAGAGAGTATGGGCTCTAATCTACAATGCTGGCCCAGTGCATGTTGGTGAATGTCATTATGTTTATGAACTTTTTAAAGGTTCTTGGACATACCGGTTTCTTCACGATGTTTTTCCTTCACCGTTGTTGAGCGATGGCATCAAAACTGCACATAATTTATGTAAGTACTTATTAATACTAAAGTAATTAGTGCAGGTCAAGGGTTTGAACCAGGTGTCGTCAGATTGTAAAGCGCACGTGCTACCGCTCGGCTACCAACGCTCAATTTCTGTTCAAATTTTGTGTTAAGTTTTTTTTTTGTAAAGTTTAGTGATAAAAAAGCAGGCGGACCACCTGATTGTAAGCAGTTGTTGCCGCCTATGGACAACTGTTACACCAAAAGCATTGTCGTAGCTTATGCTACGATTTATGCTCTTCAGGATAAGGATTTTGTTTTTATATTTTTCAGCGCCCCTAAAATGTAAACAAAACCCATCTGCTGCGCAGGGCGTGCTTGCGGGACGTGGAATTATTTCCCGCTAGAGGCTTTCCCGCAAAGTTAGAATTTGGGGAAGTTCTAAGTAAAGAAGCATACGGCAAAAACTAAACGTATTCACAAGATGTGGATGAGCCTTTTGAAATGCATACCGTATATCTACTTCATCAGCATGGCAGCGAGATGAGGCTTTGACTCCAACTCTACAAAGTTAATGCAAAGTATTGGTTAAAATTAAACTCATCGCAGGCAAATGTATCTTTGCAATAAAACAACAAAGTTCACTGTTGAAGCAAATATTGACTTTCATCTGATGATAAAATAAGTGATTATCCAACACGCTAATATTACTCTAATCCTATAAGCTTTCTTCTATCTGGGTTATCCGGGTCTGGGCTCTATCGTTTAATCTGGTGTCTTCAAATCATGAGTGAATCGGTTTCTTCTATAGGCAAGCATGCTCAAACATAGACCACATCATCGCTTAACATCAGGCGAGATGGTGGTCAAACGCAAGCCAACTATTAATAAAAAAAAAAAAAACTCTATAACAAAAGATGGCCCAGTGCGAGTTGGACTCTTGCTCTGAGGGTTCCGTACCCCAAAACAATAGATATTTTTGTCAGGTATTCACAAACACGAAAAAAAGGCAATTTTTTAGCTTGAAATCTGCAGTGCCTCACACTAAGAGTTTTTTTTATTTTATTTTATTTTTTTATTTAGTATAAATTTTTTTGTTGTTTAATTTTATAATTATACAAAATATGACGTTTGTCTGTATTACCGTTATTACGATAGAGCAAAAACAAACAAATAAGTACCTATTTTTGAGTATGGAACTCTAAAAAGAAGGAGCGATTCTACATCTAGTAATATCAACAATAATTCTACATGCACTGTAGGCAATAGTTTCACTCAAGCTTCGTATAGAGAGGAACTGAAGGTCGACGCTAACAACTATCCATTGATCCACGCTTACTGATTTGTCAGCGTGACTCTCATTTTTACAAGGACCACAGACTGGATGACAGATGCTATCAAACGGATACATAGTTTGTTTATCAGTACAGTATGTTCATGTCCTTATAGTGAAACTTCAAAAATTCTCAATGTTATATTGACCCGTGCTCTTTCAGGTTTAGTCCTTGTCTAATTTCATTAAATAACGGCCATGCTATTCAACATAGTCCAAGAAACTCTGAGACTTGATAATGCGACGACGTACGGTGGTAAAGTAAAAAATCGGACTAAGTGACGTGCCTTAGACGAGGCCTATTTCCAGCAGTTGACTTAAATAGCCTGGAATAGGTTGATGATAATGTTTTCAGATTTATACGACACTTAAAAACCAATATTAAGTTTGTCTTGTTTGGTTCCATAAAATTCCCAGGGATCAGTTAAACTAAACAGGTTTTAGTCGTGAACTCAAAATAGCCTGAAGAGTAAAAACTCACGCTAAAGTATGAAGCAGCTGCAAGCAGATGAAGAACAGGTTGTTAGCGAAAGAGATGAACACCACTCCACCTATGATGTCATCTACTAGTCTCACTAGACACGTGATCCTGTTGTAGTCTTCTCGCATTGTGCGCCAGTATGAAGACGGTACGAACTAAAACATATAGCGTCATTTGGTGGATTTGGCTTGTGTCCTAATGTTTCATTTATCACAAATAACAGGCTTGGCAAAGGATATAATTAAATACAATATTACACGTAGTGAAAATATAATCGGCGCACGCACGGCTTGACGTCATAACGTGCTATAGTGCGCAAATAATTAGTATTTTTTAGTATAGCATGAAATTAAAATAAACTACTAATTTTAATTTTGTTTGCGTTGATGGACTCTATGGCTAACCATAACCATCTAGTTGTTGTGTTGTAGAGTGTTCTTAGGAACACAGTGTGAATAGAGTCTATGGCTAAGAATACCTTGTTTTTCACAGAATTGATGCGGATATTGACCTGGTCAAGTCGTGATGCCAAGTACATGCTCATGCAGATGACAAACAAGTCAGCGAAGTTCCAGTTAAACGTGCATTGGATGTTGGATGCCTGTAAAAAATTGCCCGTTTTAAGTTAAAAAAAAGATTTTAAGCTTTATAATCATAGCAGTTATATATATGATTATTTACGGGTTTACCGTGTAAATTAGAATGTGGTTAGAATGGATAATTTTTTGTTCAGGGAACTTTCAACTGCCAAAAATGCAGATAGAAAAACCTTGTTATGTGACAACAACGAATAATCTCACCACTGCAATGAATCCAAATAAATGATTGTAAGGTATAAACGTCCACATCCAAGGAAAACTTCGAATCACAAATCTTTGAAATATGTTCACATCTCCATCGCATTCTAGGACAATCGAAAAGCCTGATATGTCTGAGAGTGAATGTTCAACTGAAAAATTACAAGTTAGTATTTTTTTGTAAGTTATGCTACAAGTATCACCATCACCAGCCAGAAGACGTCCTCTCCTGAATATGGGCTTCCCTTTTAGAACTCCACGCTGAACAGCCTGCCATCTGCATCCACTAGATGCCCGAGACTTTCATAATGTAATCGATCCATCTACCATCTTTTCTTCATAAGCCGAAATGTATCAAGTCGTAAATAGTCGGGCATAAATTTAGTAGGCTCTAACTGCAGGCAAATGATACCAATGTCGTATTTGCTAACATCAAAGGGAAATATTAATGATCTAAGTATAACTTACTAGCAGCCAAACCGAGGATAATCAAACATGACATATTGCATTTCCTAGTTAACCCAGTGTCCATATTAGGGTCTGCTGCTTCGGTTCTTGCTATTTGCATGCAGAGCTTCGGCCATTTCATTGCAATTCGGAGGAAAATTATCGTCGTGCAAGTATTTATGAGGTAGAAGACGATGTTTGCTAGAAATAATCATATTGTATCATATATCATATTGTATCTGCGATAGTTTATTTTGTTTGTTGGTTTGTTTGCAGTGACTCCAATTAACTAACTAATATTCCACATGCAAAAAAGGCGGCAAGATTGCAGGTTGAGTTATAGTAAAGTCATCAAGCCAGATTAAGACCCGATATGCGTTCGCACCAGCCACGCCACTTTGTCATATCTTCCTTGTTTGTTTGCTTTGTAGGTACTGGTTGCGATAATGAGCCGCCAAATTACCGATGCTGGGTCTTTACTTTGTAATTTAACATTATTTTGTATATCGGATTCTGCTAGGATACACTTAGATTATACCTGTACCTACTATTTGAGCTTAGAGTTGCATCATTTTCTATTAGCACCTTCAGAAAGCAGAGTAGTACTCCAATACATTGGAAAATTATTGACACTAGTGTGTAGAGAAACCGCCACGACCGGAACGAAAATCTGCAAAATAATTGTTACCATTATTTTTTTTGTGCGAGATTTTGGATCAGTCCAAAGAAAAGACGGGAGAAAAAGAGTTCATCGCTGAGCCAAATATCATGGGAGAGACCAAAGGCCAGAGACTCCGCTGGATTGGCCACATGCTGAGAATGGCAACTATAGATATCAAGCCTGATTTAGGCCTAGACTAATTCAATATGGTAGACGCCCTGAATATGGCGGACCACGTTTTTCTTATCTAAGAATATGGATACATTTATTGTAACTGTGTACAAAAGATGTTCCTAATAACTAAGTTAGTTCAACATCTTATCAAATACGGTGTGATTTTGATTGTAAATTTTTTTATAAACCATCTATGTGATATCTAGAGGCATACGCGGAACAGTAGGTAGTACTATGTCGACGAAGGTGGTACTAAATACCACCATACTAAATACCAGCTCGAAGCTCTTGAATCGGTAGATCGTCGTATCGTAGAATCGGTTTGCGTGTTGCTCGACTTATAGGCGATGAGAAGTTAGTGGCTAAGAAACTTCTCAGTCTAGAACACCACCGTAAAGTAGCGAGTCTGTAAATTTTCTCCAAGATTCATTTCAGAAAATGGGCATCTGAGCTACATGACCTTATCCTACCAATCCCTTTCTACTACAGGACAAGTAGGAAAACGACTCACTGCCACCCAAATATTATGGATTTTCCTTGGATACGTACCAAACGTTTCGCTAGTACGTTTCTAATTATGGATTGGAACAACCTGCCTTCCTTGTTTCCTGAGAGATAATTATATATCTGGGTAATTATATATCTGGGTCTTTTCTGCGTCCTTCATCTTCGACCACATCGTCGCTTACCAACGGGTGAGTTAGTGGTTTAACGTGGACTTATCCGCGACTTATTTACAGTTAAACGCGCATCATTAATTTCTCGCACTGGCTGTAGAGACACTAGGTGCGTGGTTATCCGACACAAAAAATAATTGTAAAGATATTTCGACCAGATTGGTTCTTGCCTCGGGGATACCAGAGCTGGTGAATATTTCGCTCAAAAATTAAGCCTTTCAATCCAGCGGGGAATTGCTGCCAGCATTCTGGGGACCCTGGCGCACGGTGATTTGTTCAAGTAAATTTTTCAGTTTTTTATTTACCTATTTACTTTCTTTGTCTAAATATTATATTCTTATATTATCTATGTAATTAACTTAAATTGAATACTATATTTAAGTACTAATAAACTTATTATGCGAGGAATATCATACCTCAGTCTAGAAGTATCTGGTTCACAGACTCCGAGCACAGGGTTCAGCCCAAAGCACTGTCCGGTCACAAGCGTGACCTTCATGGCTTCATGGAAGGTGACACATTTTCCCACAAACTTGTTACCTGACGTGTTATGTGGATTCCGAATGTAGACGGGATCTAAAAGAAACCAAGTTTTTTAACTTCGAAAAAGGAGGAAGCTTAGAATAACTACTCAGAAAAGGTAGGTTTCCAAACAACGCCTTCTCAAAACGTAAGCTACAAATTCGCTTTGTAGCTTACGTTTCGATTGGTATTTTAAACGATTTAAGCAAGAAAATTAATGGATTACCTGTGGAATGTCACACCATAACTCTTATGCTGCTTTTCTGATTTGTTGTGGTACGATTTCACCGCGAAAATTGTCATAGTAATATTTTTATATTTTTTTTGGAGCCATATATGACACCATTTGAATGGCAAAAATTTTACGAATTTACTTGGTTTCTTTGTGTAGTTATTCTAAGGGAGGAAGATTCTCAATGATAAGGTCCGAATATTTGTTTTATATATGTACGTCGATTATCGGCATCCGGCATGTGTAAACCAATTTGTGTGTTTCTTTTTTTATCATGTAGAAGAAATAATCTAGAAGGTCCCAAAAAATATATGGCTGAGTAGTATTTTAACTAGCTCGAATAATATGTAGGTATCATTTTGCTCTACGAGAGCCTCCAAATTTCACGCTAAATTAGAGAATAAATTTTGAAAAATTTAAATCTAAGTTTTTATTATAAAATATGGTTCCACCCCTTCAGAGGCAGAGTTCAAAATGCATGTAAAAAAAATATTTTGTTCTTTGTAGTGGTATATTAACCTAGAAAGTTTTGTGTTTTGTGGTTTTTGAAGTTAGAAGTTATTAAAAGATAGTTTATTCTTAGTGGTGGCCGAGACTAGGTTGGCGGAACTCAGGCCGGCCGAGGATGAGGTGGACTGACGAAATCAGAAATACTGTCGGGAACGAGTGGATGTGAATAGCGAGGGACCGTGGAGAGTGGCATAAACAAAGGGAGGCCTATACCCAGCAGTGGGTCACTCAGAGCTGATGATGATGATGATTCTTAGAGAATTTGCCACATTAACACATAAATAAAAAATTATGTACCTTAAACTTACATTGATGAGTTTTAATGGTTCTGTAGTAAACTATTCCCAACTAGTTTTACTCCGCGATACGCTTATGCCTACAACAGCAGCCTGGTGTGTTCGCGCGCTTCATTTTGTGCAATGTAGGCAATTAGATTTAAAAAATACCTTACCGAGAACCAGTTGTCTGGATAAATCTAACATAGATTTTAAGACAACTTACTAACTTGAAATGTAACCTACTATATGTTTTAATTATTTAAAAAAAGTCCTATACCAAATAAGTACAATAAAACGTCAAAATCACAAGAGATTCCGCAAGACACAGCAAATAAAGCCAAAATAATTTACGAAACTAAGCTGTTATTTATATAATACGTTTGCCAAGTCACGAACTTTGCTTAATATATCAGCTAATAGCAATATAGCCGGCTCAGTGTCATTTCATTTTATATATCTTGTAAGTAATTCTTTAAAAAGGCTAAAAACCCAATAACTGTATTTTGCGGACAATATTATATAAAAAGTAGGTATATCTGAACAAAAGGTCGTGGTAGCCTAATTGGGAGACTGCTAGACATGAAAGCATGAGTCGTGGGTTCAAACCCCGGACCCGTAACAATGAGCTCTTTGGAGTTTATGTACGGATTTTCATACCACTGGCTTTTCGGTAAAGGAAAACATCGTGAGGAAATCTGCATATGTGCGGAGAAGAAATTCAATGGTGTATGTGAATCCACCAACCCGCAACTGGGCCAGCGTGGTGGATATGGCCCAATCACCATTTCGGGGGTAGGCTAAAAAGTCCAGCAGTGGACTGTTAAAATATATTCGGGACAAATATTCGGGACATTTTTGCACACACGGTCATCTGACCCCAAACTAAGCAAAGCTTGTACTTTGGCTGCCATAAACTGATATACATACATATTATATAGTTTTAAATACATACTTAAATAGATACTAACACCCAGATATAGAACAAACACAAATGTTCATCACATGAATGTTTGTCCTAGGTGGGAATCGAACCCACGCTCCCAAGCGCAGAAGGCAGGATCACTACCAACTAGACCAACGAGCTATCAAAAGGCTGATTATGATGATAAAAAATTGTAACTGTGAAGTGATCTGTGATGTCCTTTGTTTTACTTAGACCAAACTCCCAGAAACCTTAGAAAGTATCTGGCTGCCAGACGCCGCAGAATATATGTGCGGAGAAGAAATTCAATGGCGTATGTGAATCCACCAAACCGCACTGGGCCAGCGTGGTGGATATGGCCCAATAACCCTTTCGGGGGTAGGCTAAAAGTCCAGCAGTGGACTGTTAAAATGATGATGATATCTGAACAAACAAGTTAGTATCAATAAAAACAAATACAAAAACCCGACAAAACAACTGACGGTATTCAAACAGCTGAACAGATTTACTTGAATCATGGCTAAGAAAACAAAAAACTAAACCAGCATTGGTACTTCCGTTTGGGAGCTACGGTGCCATAGACCTCAGATCAAACCAACAAGGGGGATGGTAACGTGGCGTGGCGGGTTTGAATGCACCTGGCCCAAATCAGAATTGATGCCTTTGGTCGCAATTATTCAGCAGACAACACACGACAAGAAGCCTCAGTTATAAATATTGTTACTTACTAGCTACTAGATTCACATAATGCGTGTTTTTTATACAATAATTATTTAAAAAAAATATTTAGATGAAAGGGTTTAGTTAAAAATCAATGTTAGAAAATCTAATTTGAAATTAAGTTAGATATAAAATTATAAACTTAGACAAATTTATTAAAAGGTGTTTAATGGAATTGTAGTGCTAAAATAATTATATTAAACATCTTTTATTCAATAATTTTTAAAACCTCTACAGATCATACTAATAGAATAATACGAAAAATTGATTGGAATTATTTCTTTAGAATCTCGCAAGCATTACAGCTAGGTGTAACTAGTAATTTATATTTTTAATAATAAATTTTAATAAGATTTCATAGTATGAGTTTAAATTAAAGTAGGTATCTGGTGGCCAGATCCAGAAGAAGGGCAATTCTTTCACGGTCGAGACTGTACGTGACTGCTACGCCCAAGGGAGATTATTCTCTCTGAAATTTCATGGTAACAAGACTACCACACTAACAGGCGTGCTTATCTTTAGGTGATATATTTATTTAATTCATTGGCCACTCTTATTAAAGCGGCTTTTTCTTTGCAACCATTAGAAGACGAAAAAACTGTCGACATTTTGGCTGTCGGTGAAGAAAGGGGATGCTATAAAAATTTAATTGGTTATAATATAACAACTTCTAATGATACAATTAAAATATTTAAGGCGAGGTTTTCTCACCTTTAAGCAACGCTAGTTACTGCAGATGAGTTGTTACTACATTTAGTCACGCAAAACAATGACACAATGACACAATGAATGAATGATGAACAATGACTTATACACAATCGTGCGTTTCACTACGTCTATGTTTGAAAGTTATATCCTATTTTCGAAAATGATAGCTGTAATGTAAAGTGTACCTATACAGTTCCCTCCATAATTATGAAATCTGTATATTAAGATATTGTAGACATCATTTAGTAAATAGGTATTTATATGAATGCAAAACACACATAGAAAAAAGCACATCAGGACTATTTTTTATATTTTTTTCAATCAAACGAAATGTCCTAAATCGTGTTTCGGTTATTACGATTTTCTAGATAAAACATTAAATTTGGATATGACACCATTTTTAAATCATTAAGCTAACCATGGAAGTAAATCTTAAACTAGAATGAGCAAAATTGCTAAGAGTGAGAAAAGAGAACCTTAAAAATTTTGGCTATGAGAGACGAGGATAGAAATAATGGCCTAAGAATCAACCCGCAGGTTTAAGATAAAACTTCAAAACCTAAGGCAAAAGTTAATCAGACTATCAAAGTGCTCTCGAGTTTTCATTTGAAAGAGAAAACACTTTTTACGCCTTTAATCCCTTAGTTCGTTGTGTTTTAACTCAAGGGAACAATAGATCTCTAGAAGTTGGTAGAATGCTTGGAATAAGCAAATGTGGATAGGAGTTAAATTTATTAGGTATATTTCAAGAAGATCGGATTAACGGTAGGTAAGCAAGTTATCGTTGAACAAATATACAAACATACATACAAATGCCGCTAAGTAAAATAACTGTTAACCATAAATATAATATATCACATCAATCATAATATTGGGTATACCGTAGTTAGCATTTTTACTATACATATTTATTATTTAGATTTTTTGCACATTATACTTATAATACCTATATGGAGCCTACTTCTAATAAGTAAGATGATGATGACGATGATGATGATGTAAGATCATGATTATTAAATGTATAGTTTTGACTACCATTCGTTATAGAACGCACCATGGCGGCCATTTTGACTAAAAACAAATATAATACTAGCCACGAAATCATATCGCTAATGATTGTATAAAAACAAATATAATACTAGCCACGAAATCATATCGCTACTGATTGTATAAAAACAAATATAATACTAGCCACGAAATCATATCGCTAACGATTGTATAAAAACAAATATAATACTAGCCACGAAATCATATCGCTAACGATTGTATAAAAACAAATATAATACTAGCCACGAAATCATATCGCTAACGATTGTATAAAAACAAATATAATACTAGCCACGAAATCATATCGCTAATGATTGTATAAAAACAAATATAATACTAGCCACGAAATCATATCGCTACTGATTGTATAAAAACAAATATAATACTAGCCACGAAATCATATCGCTAACGATTGTATAAAAACAAATATAATACTAGCCACGAAATCATATCGCTAACGATTGTATAAAAACAAATATAATACTAGCCACGAAATCATATCGCTAACGATTGTATAAAAACAAATATAATACTAGCCACGAAATCATATCGCTAATGATTGTATAAAAACAAATATAATACTAGCCACGAAATCATATCGCTAATGATTGTATAAAAACAAATATAATAGATTAGACCTGTACACAGTTATTGACATATTTTACGATTAGCTATAAGTAACTGCTTGGGACAAAGCTTGTATAGTAAAACGGCAAGAAGTGAGACTACAACAACGCTTCACCAGGAGGCGCTAGGTGAGTCCGATGCCTGCTGTTTTGCCCAAGATGTTAAATATGAAGATGTAGTATTTCGTGGGAGTCTTGTGGCGAACAGCCGCCTAGTGGTTTTTCAAACGTGTAGCTACAAAGCTAATTCCTCATAAGTGATTCATGTTGTGTGGTGTTCACCTGGGAAAGTGGTTGCGAATAACGTATGGTATGTGTAAGTGAATGTTTGTTTAGCGAACAATTAAAAGCGTGAGTTAACAAGCGCTCCTGTGTGTTTTGAGTCCAACAATATTGAAAAGCACCCACAGATCTGTAGTAATTTAGATTCCGTGAGTTCACCTTCATTACGTGTCTGTTTCCAGTCTTAAGTTGGATCAGTGCTCCAGCTTAATTAAGTTCGATCTCCATCGATTTGGCAGTAGCACGTCAAACGTAAAAAAATTCAAATTGCGCCAAATGTATAGTGCGAATACACGGCATTAAAATGACTCTCGCAACGTACCAAAAATGCAGTACGCTCGGCTTTCATACAATGTCACTTGGAGCTTCTATCTTGATAAAGACCTATGTATGATTGTACGCACGGCTGATGAACCCCATAACTGGAGGGTAGGAAAAAGGTCTATATTAAGTCCCCCATGGTCCTTTATATTTGTTTATTATTTATTAGTGTGTCTTATCCACTTCTTTGTCAATCCACGAGGCTTAAATTCCACAAAGAAACTTGACGATAAGCATCAAGACCTCTGTCTCGCGAGCTAAGTACCTACATTAACTAAACAAACAACGCCAGAAAACTTAGCAAATTTGAACTTTATTTACATGGCTTAAGTACTATTTTAAACCACTCAAGATTTCACAACAATACAATACAGGCAATATTGTCACATACAATGTACACTTGTACACTGTACAGGTGTACCTATTGAATAACGTAGACTGGAACGGCTAAACTATAAATGATTGTGATTTGTAAGGCCTGGCGACACTGCATGTTGGAAATAATAAAAATCATAACGAAATAAAATACGAAATGCGAATAATAAAATAAGAATAAATTCTGAAAATGGAAAAAAGATCCTGTTTAATAGTTGGTTATGAAACAGCGAAGAAAATTATTTTTTCGTAGCTGGTTGTGAATTTCAAGTTATGAATGTGGATGAAGGAGTCCACTTTAATAACTGGTTATGAAACAACGAAGAAAATTCTTTTTTCGTAGCTGGTTGTGAATTTCAAGTTATGAATGTGGATGAAGGATTCCACTTTAATATCTGGTTATGAAACAACGAAGAAAATTATTTTTTCGTAGCTGGTTGTGAATTTCAAGTTATGAATGTGGATGAAGGAGTCCATTTTAATAACTGGTTATGAAACAACGAAGAAAATAATATTTTCGTAGCTGGTTGTGAATTTCAAGTTATGAATGTGAATGAAGGAGTCCACTTTAATAACTGGTTATGAAACAACGAAGAAAATTATTTTTTCGTAGCTGGTTGTGAATTTCAAGTTATGAATGTGGATGAAGGAGTCCACTTTAATAACTGGTTATGCAACAACGAAGAAAATTATTTTTTTAGTCGCTGGTCAATTCTGAAAATAGATACGGTCCTTTTAACTGGTATTGAAAAAGCAAAGATTTTTTTATAGCTGGTTATGAATTTTATGTTATGAATGGGAATGAAAGTTTTTTTTTCAATATACCACTATACCACATAAAGAAAAAAACTGTAAGTACCACTTAGTTAATAGTTTTTCACGCACAATAAGAAACTTGTAGCGTCACAAATGAAATAAATAATAATTCACAAGAAAAAAGGCCACAAGGTCGGTGCCAACATGAAGTCTGATTTAGGCTAGATTCGTTCGCGACCACCACGCCACTCTAGAATATCTCCCTTGTTTGTTTGATCTGAGTTTCTAGCTTATCTTTATGTCTGTATAGCCATTTGAGTGCAAAGTCGTCAAAAGAAGTAGGATAATTGGTCCTCCGCTAAGTAGGTAGTACTCCAGTCTCGAGACCGCTTTGATGTCTCGGACCTTTGTGATGCTGTAGACCTTTATTTCTGTGCATAATTACTTGAGAGAAAAGCTGTACTACTCACAATTTAAGTCGTTTTCATACGTTGTAAGAAAAAGGCTGGAAGAAAGCGCCCTAGCGGTAATTTCTCCTTCTAAAAACTACTCGTTAATTTTGGTGTGAAATTGTGTTTTTTGTAAAAAAAAAAATACTTACTTACATGTTTGTCATGTAAGCATTACTAAAAAAATATACCTAGATATTTTCAACATGAATAATCTTATAAAGACTCATTATTATCGGTGCCCAATAAAAACACGCTGCAACTGTAGAACCTTCTCTTTTTTTCGTCGGTATAAATCAAACAATATGTTCGTACTAAAATATGCTTACAAAATATATACGTTATTTTAGAAATTCTTATGGTACCAATCCAAAAATGATATCCCAATAAATTATTTGTGTCGAAGTAAAATCTCGTAGCGCATTCGTATGTAGTCTTCGTAGCATTTCGCTACGAACATGCTACGAGTAAGCTCAACAAAGTAAGCCTAGAGTGAAGCAAAATTAAAGTATTTTAAAATATCCTTGGACTATTTAAGCCGCATATTTTAAGCCCGCTAAGATGGGGTAAGATTTTTATTCTAGGAATAACACAATTCAAATTAGCCACTGAAAATTAATAGGTACTATTTTACTGTAGATGTGATAAGGCATGCACTAATGTCCCGCTTAGGGTGTTCAGACGCGTTTTTTTACTTACAGTTCCAATCATTTTTATATATTTGAAATGTGTCCATATCCGGAATCCGCGTGTTGATTCCAATGTTTTTGACGTATTGATGTAAATTCTGTGTTCGTTGTTTAATGTAGATCAGTTGATTGTGATTAGGCGATAAGAGCTGGGGGTTTCCTGTACGAGTAAACAAATTAAATAATGAATTACTTATAAGATTTGTTTAATGATTTATGATGTGTTTTGGACGGAATGTCGGCAGCACCGCCATCATTTTAACACAAAAATGTTTATTTATGATGAATTAAAACATATTATTAATATGAAAGTTTCATCATGTTAAAGTTCCACGATGATCAATAGGCATGTTTAATTTATTACACATAACCAGCTTAGCGATGAATATAATTAAATACATTACACATACTGAAAAAATTATTTGAATTGGCTGATAAATCTCTGAGATATGAGTATTTAAAGTTTTAGGTGGGGATAGAGAGGGGATGTTCTATCCCTTTCTCGCAAAGCGTGTGTTAGTATTATAGCATTAGTATGGCGCTCCTGAGCCGTGACGTCATGGCTCAGTATAGGGCGCTCTCTGTCTAACTTGAAATTAAAATGCTAATATCTTATTTATTTTTGAACTATTTTTAGTTTTGTTTTAGTTGATGTGCTCTATTTATGATCAGCTTTTTTATGAGGTAATAAAAAAATATTAGTCATCATGCCTATTAAGACTAGTATTATAAAATGTAAAAGTTTAATCATATTGCAGTTACATGAGGATCAATTATTAACACTAATATTATAAATGTGAAAGTATTGTCTAGAAGTTCCACGATGATCAATTAACACAAATTATTAAATTCGAAAGATTCGTCATCTTGAAATTCCATGATAATCAATTAACACTAATATTTAAAAAGTTAAAGTCCATCATTTTGAAGTTCCGTGATGATTAATTAACACTAAAATTATTAATACGAAATTTTCATCATTTTGTTGTTTCATGATGATCAACTAACACTGTAATTATAAATGCGGAAGTTTCATCATCTTGAATATTAGAGGTAATTGATCATTTATCTTATTAGTAAGTTATTTGGGATAAAATTTGGTATCAACCAAAAAGTTTCGAAAGGATACAATAATTAAAAGTAGATTAAAATCGCCTCCCAATAGTTAATGGACATTGTTAGTTAGTACTTAGTTACAAGTAAAGCGAATATAAAGCACACACTATACGCTTTATCTATACTAATATTATAAAGAGGAAAGATTTGTATGTATGTTTGTAACGAATTGGCTCAAAAAGTACTGGACCGATAATTTTTTTTTCACCATTTGTGTGCTACATTGTCACGAATTAATATAGGCTATTTTAATTTAAAAAAAAATAGGGATCCTTACATTATTGGAGTTTAACTCCAATAATGTAAGCCAAGGTGTAAAAAAATAAGATTTACAATTTGAACTTTGCGTGTTTGACAGTTCTAAGACAGGACAACGTCTGTCAGGTCAGCTAGTATTAGCTAAAATTTTGCTTGTACAAAAACTGTGCGGCAAAAAATTTGATACTAAACTCGTTCCGTTAAGAGGCAGGAGCAATTTAAGTCTATTTCGCCAGTCTATGAATAACAGAAAAATGTACAGACAAAGATAAAAGATCATCAGAAATTAAAACTGCAGTTCACTACCTATGGACACGTGTTTCATATTTTGTATTCCACCAGCTTCTGGGAGCACCAAACTTTAGAATGTGTTTGCAGAATTTTAAAAGTAGACCCAAGTAAATACACGTGTCGTGAAGTAAACTGCGAAGTATTGCTAAAGCAACGTGGCTTGCAGTCAAATGCATTTTATAGTTTGTTATTTCTTACAAAAGCGTTTTCTAGTATCTACAACCAGTCATTCTCGTAGTTCTGACACAGTGGAAATAAAGACAGTAGTAGTGATTGAGATATTTTCACAGCCGTTAGTTGAAGTTCAAAGGAGCTTTTTTTTAATCTAAGGCTTGCTATTGACCGCCAACTCGACTGATGCTAAGCGATGATGCGGTCTACGACAGAGCACGCACGTCTAGAAGAAACCGATTTATTCGTGATTTGAAGACACCCAGATTGTAACTATCGGGGAACACCCATTCAGGCAGCGCATTCCACAGACTAGCAATTCGCACAATAAAATTGGAATCAAAGCGTTTCGTAAAGTTTTTCGGAATATCTATATTATAGCAAATAAAAGCGAAATTCATCTACTCACTCACTCATCACAAAATCTCGTAAACCACTTGAGTTACGAAGCTGAAAATTGGCAGGTAGATTTCTTATGGGGTAAAGAGGTCCGCTAAGAAAGAATTTTGCGAAAGGGCTGAACGGCTGAACTAAGGGGGGCAAATGGGGACTCAAACTTCATATGAAAGTCTACGCGTACAAAGTCGCTGGCAACAGTCTATATATAGAAGCAAAATTCACTCACTCACTCATCACGAAATCTCGAAAACTATTTACCTACTTTACTTACTACTTACTTACTTACTTTTGACTTACGAAGCTAACATTTGGCAAGTAGCTTACTTATGAGGTGTAAAGGTCCTCAGGTCCTCTAAGAAAATATTTTGCGAAAGGGCTGAATTAAGGGGCGCAAAAGGGGGTTGAAATATTATATGAAAGGCTACGCGTACGAAATCGCAGGCAACAGCTTGTCAACCATAAAGCAGAGTAAATTTTTCGTGCCCTCTGGCTGTTCGATAGAAAAATGGGCAGAAGGGAACTAGATCATGCAGAGCCTATGCACAAAAAGTGTGTGTGGGCAAAAAAAACACCCAATAGTTTCCGCAGTCATACGGCTACCTGGCAGGAGAAGCTGGCTGGACGAGGTTGACTCTCATATATGACTATGCTGACGCAGAATTGAAAAGACTAGAAGAAATAACTAGCCAGGAGCGTGTCAAGACATGCATATATTAGGCTTCCGTAGACAAAGCCATATAATTGTGGTCAGATCCATAGTTAAGAAATAGGTGCTTGAAGAAAAATTCTAACAAACGACGCTCTGTGGGCCCAACCCCATTTTGGAGATGTAGTATCTCAATATACTTTTTATGATTTAATCTATACTAATATTATAAAGAGAAAAGATTTGATTGTTTGTTTGCATTGAATAGGCTCCGACTCTGAACCGATTTGAAAAATTATTTCACTGTTGGGAAGCTACACTATCCCTGGGTGATATAGGCTATAAATCTATACCCGTGCAAAGCTGGGGCGGGCCGCTAGTCAAAAATAAAACTACTAGGGAAACATTCATGGTTTACAATAACTAGCTAGAACGTATTGAATTTAATATAATTTTATCGCTATAACTCAAAAAGTTCTAATTCCAGTGGCTGTGGACAAATTGTCTTTTAAACGTTTTAATTCACGCGTAGGCACGACAAAGCTAGAATACGGATATTATGTTAGTTTCTCTCTCGTCAGTCAAAACGATGAAAAGACAATTTGTCTACAGCCCGTACTAGGCCTGTAAGAGCCAACTTTTTAACACTTTGGCGGGTCATATTTTCTAAAGGATACACTTGAGATTGCCCACATAAAGGGGGTGCAGCGAAAAAAAAAATTGTAATTCCCATTTCACACGTACCAGAGTCACCCCTAAAATCCAAAATTTTATACTTTTGTAATTGAGATCTATAATAAAACTGCAGTAGTCGTGCAAAATTTATGAACTAATCTCAACTAATCTAACTATAGAAGTTATAAGGTTCTAAGGAATTGATACCACAGACAAAATGAATAGTTTTGTCTATGTTAATACAGACATACAGACAGACAAAACTTGGATATAAGGGATCCCTGTAATACCTACGTGGTAATACTACGGAACCCTAAAAAAGGGAGACTTTTGCCTTGAAATGCGACCACCAAGGCTTCGTTAAAAATATTTTTATTTAAACGAAAGATTGTAATTGAGATCTATAATAAAACTGTAGTCGTGCAAAATTTATGAACTAATCTGTGACTTCAGTTTAAAATTAATAGTTACATAATTATAGAGTTATGATATATAAACAAATGAAAATGCTTTATACGTTATCTCTGATTCTGCTTTGAGTATTGGTGTTTTCATATTGAGCTGACTTCAGTTTATTTTGTGAGAATGCTGAAAGTTTACTTAGCTTCAGTTGTGTCTGATGGTTTGTACATACAAGTTAGAGTACAACCAGAGAGCAAAATATTGACTTAACTCCTCGCGCTTGTCGTATCGGCTCTTGGTAAACAATACCGAAGTAGACAGGACAACTGACAAGTTTCTTTATTTAAAAACTAGCGGTCCGCCCCAACTTCGCACGGGTATAGATTATAGCCTATGTCACCCGGGGATAGTGTAGCTTCCTAACAGTGAAAGAATTTTTCAAATCGGTTCAGTAGTTTCAGAGCTTATTCATTGCAAACAAACAAACAATCAAATCTTTTCTCTTTATAATATTAGTATATATGTAAAAACTGATAAGATTTTCCAAGATGGTAATAACTCAAACTGATTCAAATCACCTTGTTTTTTTTTCTCCCCGATCTTCAGTTGTTTATTGTCTGTTGAATAGGCATGTGTCCTTTAATTTATCACAAATAAGCGGCTTAGCGATGAATATAACTAAATACATTACACATCCTAAAAACAATGTTTAATTTATCACAAATAACCGGCTTAGCGATGAATATAACTAAATACATTACACATCCTAAAAATAATGTTTAATTTATCACAAATAACCGGCTTAGCGATGAATATAACTAAATACATTACACATCCTAAAAAAAATATTTAAATTGGCTAATAAATCTCTGAGATATGAGTGTTTAAAGTTTTCGGTGGGGATAGAGAAGGGATGCTCTATCCCTTTCTCGCAAAGCGTGTGTTAGTATAGCATTTGTATGGCGCTCCTGAGCCGTGACGTCACGGCTCAGTACAGGGTGCTCTCTGTCTAGCATGAAATTAAAATGCTTATATCTTGTTTATTTTTGAACTAATTTTAATTTTGTTTTCGTTATTGGGCTCTATTTATGATCAGCTTTTTTATGAGGTAATAAAAACATATTAGTCATCATGCCTATTGTACTTATGTTTTTAGCAGACGTTATATACCCTTAGGGTATAGGTTATTAACCCTTAGGGTATATAACGTTCTTGCTTTTTAGTTCATACAAAAATCTCATATAAAAAGGACGTTCAGGGCTCTGATTCCGTAACTTTAAAACGCACGTAACGCGTCGCGTTAAGATAACCTTTTAAAATTTGTACTCTATTCCCTAGGAATAAATACCAACTTTTAGAGGTAAACTTAGCACGGCACGTTATGTGCATGTTTGTAGTTACAGAATCAGAGCCCAGCTATTCCCGAATTTGTTTTTTGTTTTTCTTTCCATAAAAACGTAATTTGAACTATTACAAACTTTTTTAATTATAAAATATTGCGATATATATATAAGTGACGCGAATGATAAAGAACAGTATTTCACATTTATTTATATAGATTAAAAGCAGTGTTTATTGATTTTATCCGCTATTCTATAGGAACCATGAACTTTTCCGGGATAAAATGTAACCTATGTAATCCAGGTGTACCAGGCTAACTCCAACACAAATTTCATTTAAATCCGTTCAGCTGTTACGGAGTAAAGTGTAGACAAACAAACTTACACACAAACAATCGCGTTTACACTAGTGTGAAGTGTAACCCGCAACAAAGGAAATATTCGAACAACAAGAATAAATTGAAAATTTTAAAAAGACCTTATCTTCAAGCGGTTGAGCCGATTTTCTTATCATAACTAAGAAAACTCGATAATGTCATCTGTCAAACAAAAAAAAACCTAAACCAAAATGGGTTTAGTCGTTTGGGAGCTACGATGCCACAGACACACACTCAGATACATATGTCTACACCAGTACCTTAAATGACACCAGTGATGACATATGGTACTGAGACGTGGTCCTTAACTGTTGGCCTTTTGGAAAAGCTCAGAGTCACACAGCGGGCAATGGAGAGAGCTATGCTCGGAGTTTCTTTGCGCGATAAGATCTGAAACGTCGATATTCGCCAAAGAACCAGTCACCGACATAGCTGTTAAAATTTGCAAGTTGAAGTGGCAATGGGCAGGCCACATCGCTCGAAGAACCGATAATCGATGGGGAAGAAAGGTTCTGGAGTGGAGACCACGAACCGGAAGACGCAGCGTAGGGAGGCCTCCTACTAGATGGACCGACGACATTGTGAGAGTCGCGGGTATCTAGTGGATGCAAAAGGCGGGCTGTCGTTCAGTGTGGAGGTTAAAGGGGGAGGCCTATGTTCAGTAATGGACGTCTTCCGGCTGATGATGATGATGACACACCTTAAACTTATAGCAAAATCCTCTGTCTAAATATGCTAATGTATGCTTCGATCAAATATAGAAGCATATATGAGATGTAATTTTTTTTTAATTACATGATCAAAATCGTCCGTGCCATTGTTTGCTGATTATTAAATTCTAGCTGAATCCCGTGGTGCTACCCGTGATTTTCCAATTTTCCTGCATTTCCTGAAAGAATAAGTACCCTATGTCCGTCCATATGATGTACACTATCATCCTGCCAAAATTCGTTAAGATCGGCTTAGCGGTTTAGCCGTGAAAAGCGAACAAACATCCAGACAGAGAGACAGAGTTACTTTCGCTTTTATAATATTACTAAGGATTTTCAAATAAAACGAAGCTTTTGTTTTTTTTAATAGTCGATTTTTTAAATTTGATTTTTCGTATTTTCATGGTTATGAAACCCTACCTTGAGCTTGTCACGACACGCACCTGACCATTTATCTAGTACTCGAAAAAAAAAAAAGATGCAAAAGGTATTTTTCCAGCAGAAATATTAATCTCAAGTTGATTTGGTTTCTGACTCTCGTAATTTGAATTCATAATTTTGTGCTCCGTTAAATTTCATTTTATTCCATAACTTTGCAATCTTAATTCATCAAACATATTCTATGAAACATAAAATTTGCCAAAAGCTATTAGAGCCGGGCATTTTCTTATAAATTCACAAAGTATTTTCTAACAAAAAGAACATTTTATATCAGAGCTCCTTGAATGAGTCCTTTGAAAGTTTGTATTCTCAGGCAAATGCGTTGAATATCGTAGACCACAGTAATGCCGTTGTCAAATAATCTTAAGATTACCAGATCTTGGTGTAAACATACGGGGACTAATTTGAAAGCCGTGAGAGAGTGTGAGAAAATTTCGTGAAAACGTTACAATTTCATTTTCCTTTTAGAATTTTGAAGATTCTTCAGATTAACCATAGTTTTTCCTTTATAACCAACGTGTCTTGCCTACAATGATGTATGGTGCCACAGACTAGGTAAAGCTACTACGTACCGATACATGGACTCACCAAGGAGATTGAGCACAACATGCGAGTCACACAACGGCCTATGAAGCGAGCCATGTTTGGCCTCACGTTAAACAACAGAGCAACTTTAAGCAACAGAGTTTGAAATACGGAGTTACGGAGACCCGAAGAAGAAACAAAGTGAAAAATATCGGATCCCGTGTAATGAAACCCAAGTGGCAGTTGTGGCAAGTCGGGCAGAACACTTGGCCGGATGCGGTGACTACAGGTCTCTGGTGGAATGGTGACCACGCGAGGGTAAGCTTAGCTCCGGAAGACCAGACAAGCTCAAACCAATAAACTGTGATGTTTCAATGCCAATAACAAGTCAGTTATACCAACATTACATACCAAACCTACCCTAGTCGTAACATTTATCGTTTAATTAATGTACTAGCTAGATATATTAGGAAAAAAAGTGTGTGCTTTCCCACACGACAGAAGTTAAAACTTCACCAAGGTTGGCTATATCTCCCTCGCTCCCTTAGTCGACTCGAGCCGACCTTACCCGAATGAGTATCTTAACGTGATGGTCACGCAAGTTTGGTCCTTTTTCCCATTCCAAGAAGTGCCTAACGTGCCCGAAGAAGTTTTCACTTCAAAATAATTTACTGACACAATATGAACACTTGTATTCCCCAAAGAAGCGCGACAAACTTATTAAAGGTAATGCTGCCTTAATCCACGATTATTGAGGCAAGTGTACAACTTTTAATGAATCTGCCGAGGAACCGGCCGCTGAAAGATTCTCACAACTTTGAAGTTGATATCAACTTTCAAAATATTGCCACTTTGAGATTGTTCTTGTTTACTTGTGACTTCGGCTGTGGCAAGCTGTTGGAAGAATAGAAAACTAGCATCTACTTGCTAGATTTATCTAGAAATTAGAAATTTTCGTATGTGCAGTAGTATATTTTTACCCACGACAGAACAGAGTAAGTATGTATTTGCGTTTTGGGTAGGAAGTCGTGTGTCAGTAGCAGTAGGCTTAGTCCCAGATTTGATAGTTTTCGAAAACTTTTTTCGTTTACGTATTGTTCTATACATTTTAGTAAATTGCCTCCAGCGGAAACGCGGAGGAACTAAAATCGATAGTAATCGGCGGTATAGATTGCTTCACTCTAATACGAAAAAAGTTTTCGAATACCTTTCAGCCCAGCAATGTACGGAACAATACGTAAACGAAAATAGTTTTCGAAATCTATCAAATCTGGGACTAAGCCTACAGGGTTACATGAAAGGGGTATTTAGCCGAAAGGGGTTATACTCCTCATTGTGAACAACTAAGGAAAAACTCTAAAATCGCGTAAAAAATATCAGCTGCTCCATACACTTCTTTTTCGTGACAATGACCGCTTTCTATGGAACAGCTGATATTTTTACGCAATTTCAGAGTCGCTGCCTTTTCGCTTGCCTTTGATCGTAATGATGGGTACTATGACCCCTTATGGCTTAATACACTTTTTCCACGTAACCCAGTACATAATTATGTTGATTATTGTTGTTCAGTCCAAATATTTTTTGTTATTTGTCATCATCTTCATCATTACCAGCCTTTCATGTTCCCGAAGTTGGGACCCAAGCCTTTATTGTTATGTATGTACACTGATTACTCCGCCATTTAAGAGCTGATTAATATTTTTTTTATTGTTGGTAAAGTCCCCAAAATAAATACAGAATTAAAAAACAGGACAAGTAGGAAAGCGCGAGTCAAAAAAAAAAAATAACTGAATTTGTAATATTGAAAGACAAACTTAACTTTGTAGTTGACAATAAGGTTCTTCCATACATAACAACTACAAAATGTAAGCTTGTAATTGTAATACAATATTTTTTATATTATGATATAACTTCAAATTAACAACTTTCAGATTTATTCCTTTATTTGTGCTATAATCTATGTGCTATACCTTGCCTCTTGCCAAAATTAATGATTCTACGCCAACGGGAATTACCTACCCCATACATTTTGATTCCCTTGTGAAATCGCAAAATATGCGACATAAACGTTCATATCTTTTGATTGCGTTGATTCACAACTTTTGTTTTTTTTTGAGCCGAAAGAAATATGTATGAGAAGTATGTATTTAGTATAAATTTCAACTTGATACCTTTAAGCGTTCTTGAGAAAAAGGGTTATGACAAACGGACAGACAGACGGACAGACGGACAAAGAAGTGATCCTATAAGGGTTCCGATTTTTCCTTTTGAGGTACGGAACCCTAAAAAATAAAATAGTACACGACGAGTCCCATCCTCGGCATTTTGAATTATGTAGAAGAATTTCTTGAAGTGGTTGGTCCCTCGAATTTTTTATTGACTTTGGCTAAGTGGTTTTGAACCAGCTCCAATAATATGAATAATTTTGTTCGAGCGCTTGTTTGTTTGGCAATATCAATAGGTAAGTATGTTTGAGCAAAAGACTAGTAGTTTTACCTAGTCTGTGGTTTGAGTGCTTGCAAATTTTGAAGTCGGGTTTTAATAATCATGGATAGTATCTACCAAATCGACTATTGATTTCTTTACGTTAACGTTTATGTTGTAGGATTTTTAAGTGACCCTAAAATGCAAAAGTAAATATTATTAACTTTTTTTAAAGTAAGGTAAGTGCTTTTATTAAATAAACAAAATACAAGCTAAGTTAGTCTAACTGTTTTTATAGTGTTATATCACTACAAAAACAGTTAGGCTACCACCCATAGACCGTTGAAGGTCGAAATGACAATCCAAATGATTAAGTACATTATTAATTACCGTTATTATTTTTAAGTTAACATATTAATTTAATATAAATCAAACATTTGACATAACAATGGGTATACTTTGACATAGGTACAATTTTTTTCCGAATTATTTCTTTTGATATGCCTCCTACCAAATCTACTAATATTAAGGAAGGTTTATATATATAACTAGCGACCCGCCCCGGCATCGCACGTAAATTATACCCGTGCGAAGCAGGGCGGGCGGGTCGCTAGTTGTATATAATTTCGTATTATTTCACATATTTATTGACTAAAGTCACATGCCGAGTAACGGCAAAATAAGAGAACTAATTATAAAATACCTAAAATCAGTGTATAACCCTATTTTAGTGAATAGATTTAATTTAATTTAGAGATTCCTTAAATTAATATGATAACATTTCTTTTTAATTTAATTTAAATCTCGTTCAAAATGTATCAGTAAAAGTATAAGTAAAAAATCTTGGACACGATTTATGCGCATATAAAAGTTTGTTCGACCGTTCACGTGCGAAAACATACTTTTCTGTCAAAAACAATATACGAAAAAATCAATTTCGCTGAACTCGATTTGGCGTAAGTTCCATTGGCTTCAGTGTAAGGTTTAAGACGACTTCATATACATTATAGACGTGGCATCAAACTTATTTGCTATATAAATAAATGTTTGTTACAAAATTAATGTTACATTGAAATTTAAAACAAGCTTTATTATATATTATCATGAGTGTGGACGGTATGAGCGTAGAGTGCTCTTTGCTAGCGATATCATTGAAACAATTACCTGACCTCTACTCCGATGGCCATCTATCAGACTAGTTTGAAAATACCAAGAAAGCCAGTCATCCGATATAAATCTTTATGCTGATTAACCGTACCTACGTACTTTACCGTACTAATTAATTTATACGTCACCTTTTACACACATATTGTAAATGCGAAAGAATGTAAGTGTGCATGTGTGTCTATAATTAACTCTGTGATAGCTGAACTGATTTAAAAGAAATTTGATGATTTAGTTCATTTAAAAGTGGATTAGGAGTTAGTTTATACATATATTAAAATAGATCTATTTAGGTAAGCGGGTAAGCCCAAGGAGCGTTACTAACTAGTGAGTAGTAAAATATAAAATATATAAAGTAGCATACGTAATAAAAGCTTGTAAAAATCTGAAAACTGACAGAGATGCACGGGGTGGCATACTAAACGATGATTGGCTGCTTTTGATCATGATATTAATACTGGCGTGCTATTGGTGGGTGAAGTATTTATAGGCAATTTTTGTGCCAATGTGATGACCGAAAATTTTCGATATGAGGTCGGCAGTCATTGTTTTAAGGCAATATTATGCAGTGACCTTGTAATGTTCAATATGGCATGGCTTCTTGCCAATATGTCGAACTTGGTATTGTATAACGTTATAACTCATTTGGGAATGATTAATCAAGGTCTCTTCAGTTAAAAGTTTTTGCTCAGTATATGTAATGAGTTTTTTACATTGGCTAACTTATTACAAATGGAGGAATAGATACGTTTTGCTTCCAACTTTTCTATTAAGCAAAAGTTTTGAGTAATAGTTGATATGGGGACTTCTTTTTACAGGCTTAGTGATATTTAATTCATCGGGGATTTAAGGGCATGCACTTGAAAACTTGCGTTCACAAAATAGAAAAAAAAAGTTTAAATTAGAATGGCTGTCAAGGCACTTTTGTAAGAAATTTGATGTAGCCAGTTGCACCCATATAAACGAAACGTCAGTCATTCGAAATCAGTTAGCAACTGTGATGCGTAGTTCGACGCATTGATCTAAATAAGAATGTTCAATTAAGGTTCCCTCATATGCCTGGTAACGGATTTTCCTTCTCATTTCCGTTCTATTTACTTCTGTTTTCTGTGCTTGCGATGTATTCTGACGATTCTAGGTTTAGAATAAACCACAACCTTTTTCACAAATTTATTCATGACGATTTTTGATGGCATCCTCCTCCTTTCGTCGATTCCCCAATGCTGGGGGTCGTAACCCATCACGGCATCAACTTCTCCCTTATGATGTTCCACTATCTATTCCGGCTTTCAGCAGCGTGAACCGCTTCGGCAACGTTGATGTTGAGGGTGGTGCGGATTTGATCTGTCCAACGCATTGGGCTCCTTCCTCTCGGTCTCTTGCCCTCTATTTTCCGGTAATGATTAGTTTTTGGAGGTTATCACCAGGATTACGGGCCATGTGGCCAAAGAATTCAAAAACTCTCCGAAGGCATGTGTTGGAAAGCCTTGGCTTCTTCTGGACCTTGAGTTCTTTGAGAACCGATTGGTTGGTTCTATGCGCAGTCCATGGAATACGAAGCATTTTGCTCTTGCACCACATTTCAAAGGTGTCTATGCGCTGTCGGTCTTTAGCTTTAAGAGTCCATGTCTCAACCCCGTATAGAAATATAGAGAAGACTAGGGTGTTGACGAGAGTATTTTTGTCTTTAGCTGGTGCTACGATCCTTCCATATCTTATCTCGTTAAGACATGGTGTTCACCGTGTACTAATAGGACGCTGCTGCTCATCCTCCGGTAGTTCTGGTCGCAGTTTTAGGACACCCGGGTCCTTAGGGCCATCGCCGCCATCCAATGACGAATAACCACTTGACTGTTCGTCCTTTAACTCGCCGTAAGCCAAGAATGAATGATTTTTGAATCTCCAATCACAAGCGTTGAGTCTCACAGGCGTCATACTATATCCCCCTCCCCCCGCCTTCGACCCACGTGGCTTACATCCTGCACAAGCAAATTTCGACCAGTGCGCGATCAATTGGTTATATTATTGGTTTTTTTGCCGCCACCCCAGTAGGTATAGGTAGATAACTAAGTTCTCGAAAACTTAGAAATGGACACATCAAAATTATTTCCGACATTATAGTTAAAACAAACGTTATCGTTGTATTATTTATGATTCCTTGTACGGACAATCGAAAACAATACCTCTACATCAATCAACCTGTCACTTATGAGTAATGGAAAATTAATGTGCGCCAATCAAAATAAAATGTATTCTATTTACCAACATGTAGATCAGTAAAGGACTATTATTGAGGTTGAAAATTCTTCATAGAAACACGTATAGCAATAACTAACCGAACTTTGAACTGAGCGAAGCAAAGGAAGAAATTGGCGTTTGTATGTGTTTTTATAATTGTCCAGAAATTACTTACGTACCATTATTCCTATATCTTCATGAATACAGAAATACAGGGCAGGTAGTTACTGTTCAAACAAAACAATTTTAAATCGAGAGTTGTTAAGGTATAGGAGTTTTGGGTTGACAGTTTAGAGTAGACTACTAATAACTAATATGTGGACACAGTAACGCACATTATAAATTGAGAACTATTTATATGTGAACACAGTAAAACACATTATACTGAGAACTATAAAAATTAAGGCACAATAACGCACACTTTGAATTGAGTACTAATAATAAGTGTACACACAGTAACACACTTTAAAAGTAAAGTATAATACAGTCGCACTTCTTACGGCTAGAGACCGACTGAAACGAAGTGAGCGCCGGTGCTCATTTTGTAATATTCAAAAATGCGCTTCTTCTGGGCCCGTCCATTCATTTTATTTTGTCGAAGCAAACAGGTACATTATAATCAAGGTAAGCTTCCTAAATATTTGTGTTACGATTGAAATACGGTCAACATGTCCGACATGTCTATATATAATTATGTCCCTTTGGTTTGCTTGTCTTTGTGACAGTTCACAAATAAATTTCTACGATTAAGGTAGAAACACGTAGTTGTACTTCAGAACTATTGAGAGTAGAGCAACGCTGTATAAATACTGCTTAAACTATTAACAACCAAATACGTCTGTTGTGTCAGTTGTTTTGGGGACTTACATTCTCACACAAACCCCTGAAATTTGGAACTACGATGAGCGTAAGTCCGAAGGTTTGTTACTCTGAAAGTTCACGAAACCAAAGAGACGATAAAATGTACTATAATTGTTTTAATCTTATATTATTTGATTCTTTATTTAATTGCGAGCTTACAAGGTAGTTTTTCCACGAGCACAAATACTATAATACACTTACACAATTATTTAAAAGTATTATTTCTTAAGAGCGCTCTCAATTTTTTTTTACGAAAAAAGCAACAAAAACTGGATTTTTGGCGTTCTGATTCTATCATTCAGGCGTGGTCGCCGGAATAACTTGTTCCACGTAGATGAAAATCGCACAGTGGCGCGTTCAATGTCATCTCTTATTCGAGCCCGCTGCCACTTCAATGCACTCCTTGCCGCCAACTCTGATTTTGTAATTTTTTGTGACAACTGGAGAATTGTAATGACGTCTATTTTGACATATTCGGAGAACCAAATCGACCAATGGGATAGGGGCAAAAAACCCTAAAATGATTTGGACTATTAGAAAATGATTGTACCTACCTGCTTAATTTTATTTATATTTGACATTTAGGACTGCGTTCCAAAACCGGCGAATTTCACCCGATGAGGGTGAAATTCACTCGATGCTGGTTCCAAAACACCTTGTGAGTTTTTCACCTGGTGTTTTGGAACGCCTCAGAGAGAGTAAAAATTCAACCGGTAGGTGAAATAATTCACTCTGCAAAAACCGGCGTTAAATTTCACCCTGCTGTCAGAATCGAAATGATTGACAGTAAACAGCATGTTTATCCGTTTATCTGCCACCAGCCCATAGCTTGTCAAAAAATAACAAAGAAAGAAACATTATAAACAAAATAAATAGAGTAAAACAATTTAGTTTTTATACTCAATTTTATTTTTTAAGGCAGTTGAGGTTATTTTGATATGACAAAAATGTCAATGGTATTATTGACAAGGGTAAATTTCCTGCGGTCTTATTCTAGCGCGCTCGAGATAATTTCGGTCACTCTTACACATAATGACAATCCCAACGAGAGAGAATAAGTCCGAAATAATCTCGAGCGCGCCAGAATGGAGTCCTTCGTTCCAAAACATAATTCACCCCGTTTGAATATTACCCGTATTAACCCAGTTCCGAAACCAAAATTCGTGCAACGAATTTCACTCGACAAAAGACTATATGTTTTGGAACGCAGCCTTAGAAATTATTAGTACTAATATTTTATTTGACATTTTGAAAATTGTAATGGATATTCGATATATGGATATTTGATATTTGGATATTGTTTCTTGGAGTCGCGGGCATCCAGTGGATGCAAAAGGCAGGATGTCGTTCAGTGTGGAGGTTAAAGGGGGAGGCCTATGTTCAGCAGTGGACGTCTTCTGGCTGATGATGATGGCTCCAACGGAAGACCAGCGCTGGTTGTTCGCAACCAGCAATATGCTGAGTTGGAACCGGTTTGTGGAGGGAATCATTTGTAATGTGTGTTCTCAAAAATGTATATATTATGATTTTTTCTTCCATAAATAAAAATTTGTCTATTGTCTATTGATGAATGGATATTATTTTATTTGATGTTTAGATTATAATCCTGACATTGTTTACTTTTACTTTTATGGAATTTTAGTTTTTGAATTTATTATTATTGTTTCTAATTATTATTTTTCTGTGTTACTTTGTGAGGTGTAATTGATCAGATCGTTTTTATCTCAGTAAACAAATTTAATTTAATTTAATTTAATCATATAGTTGTACAGAAAATTCAACTTCTGTAATAAATAGACCTGTATTTTTTTAATTGAAAATAACGACATAACATTTTGTAAAACTCAACTTTTCTACTTATACAATTTACAGCGGCAGTTTTTGTAAAATTATGAGAAAGGGTAAGTATGTGAGTGGATTTAGTTAAATTACTCACATACAATTAAAAAAATAAATGTAATTGTTTACTTGTTATATACTTTTCTTGTCAATTAAGTACGGTTTTATTTTTTCGTTTTATGCCAGAAAATCCAAATACCTAAAATGGATTTTGTTATACGGCTCATAAAGAAAATACACTAACAAGAAGAAGAAAGCCAAGATGTTTTAGGTATTATTATTTAAAGACATACTCTATTTATTTATTTATTTATTGATAGAGATACGCCAACAGTGAATATATTACACATTCTTAAAAAATACAAAAAAAATTATACATACATAGAACTGATATGAACACCTTTTAAAGGCGTATACAACATTCGCCAAAAAAGTTGTTAGACATTAAAACTATATAAGTGAATAACATAATTCTATGATATTCTTAATATTATTTGTCTCTAGTTAGAGACTTTACTATTTTGTTTTTAAAAACATATAAAGAATCATTAAATACATCCAGATCACTCAAAGAAACGTTAAATTCATTATAGGTGCGACATAATCTTTGTGTAGGGGAGTTAAGTGCCAAATTGGTTCTGGCAGCTTGCCGCCAACCTAGAATTCGAGAAATTCTGTGCCTAGGATAGCACTCTAAAGCAGTTGTCATTGTGTGTGTCTGTATTCATCAGCCCCAATTTAAAAAAAAATATACCCAACTCGCCTGATGGTCTCAATGAAAGTGACAAAATCTTTATTGCTTCAGAATAAGTTCGAAGTTCTTTAAACGTTAGAATCAAGACAAAGCTGAAAAGTGAACTCAATGAATTCATAGGTAAAGTTTTTGTGACCTAAAATGTGGGGTTTTCCCTGGGTTTTCAGAGTAAAGTCATCATGAAGAAAAATCCTAAACGTAAAAGAAGGCTATGTGAACTACACGCCTGTTTAAAACATGTTTTAAGTCTGTGTCGGTGGACAGGGCACTTTCCAGTTGAAGCTTTGCATAACCCCAAGGTCATGAGGTTAGTCAGTGTGTGATCAAGGGCATTACGGCTTAACGCGGGCTCAAATTAGGGCTGAAACAGCGCAGTTCGGAAAATTACGCGAACCTTAACGCGCCGAGATACGGTTTGCGGTCGCAACTTTTCTCATCACCTAAACAGAATCGCTTAAAACAGGTCGTGAGGCCGGGTTTGTCTTTAGAAAATACCTAATATTGTTATGAACAGGCATACCATTTGTGACCTCATCGATCATTATCACTTCTGCCTATTATGTTCCCATCCACCGGGACACAGGCCTTCTCTTGAAGAGAGAGAGAGGATGAGCCCTAATCCACCGTGCTGACACGCATGTTGGTGAATGTCATATGCCTTTGAACTTTGAGGTTTTTTGGAAATTCTGATTTCCTCACGATGTTTTCATTGACCGTTTTTAACGATGGCCCAATCACCCTTTCGGGGGTAGGGTAAAAGTCCAGCAGTGGAATGTAAAAAAAAGACTGATTATGATGATGATGGGGATCGAAACTGCACCTAATTTATTTAACTAAATAAGTCGTCATGGATGCAGGACCAAGGATCGAACCTGGTGCCGTCAGATTGTAAAGCGCATACGTACATATTTTTATTTTTTTTAAATATAATTAATAAGCTTGCGTTTGACCACCATCACGCCTGATTTTTATGCCATAGATGGCAAACAAGCAGACGGGCTGCCTGATGGTAAGCAGTCATCGTCGCCTATGGATACTTGTAGCACCAGAGCCATCAAAAATTCTTTGCCGACCCTTTAAAACTCTATTAATTCGCCTTTTGAACAACCCCATGTTGTAGCTTCCGGAAACGCAGAGGAAGATTTTTTTTGAGACTAAATTCACTAGTTAGGCTTTGAATTATATAACTAAAGTTATATGATTATTATTTACCGTGGTAAGGTTGTGGAATGAGCTCCCGATATTTCGGCGCAGTTACATGCACCATGTTCACGGGATGACTGAAGAATGCGGGTGGTTGGCCGAACAGTTAAAAAGTTAGGTGCAGACACAACGATCTACCTTCTTTATTAGTCTTTTGCTACGGATATCACTGGAAGTAAATATCCCGTAAATAATCATATAACTTTAGTGAACAACCGTGATAGTTTAAAACAGTGAATTATATAACGTTCATTATGTTTCCAGGTTTAACTTGAAATCAGTGTACACGGTATATTATATATTCACTTGGATAGCATTAATACATAACACTGCCGGAGTCGTCCACAAATATCTTTTCGAAAATCCACGCAATTTTGACATAAGTAAGTTTTAATCTAATATTATTTGAAATCCAGTTAACTTAAGAAACAAGTCTATCTGTATATAACCTACAGAATTCTCTCTATTACATCAGGTGATATGATACAACCTGATTTTTATAAGAAGGCACTTTGAGTCAATTTTCATCTCTTGTGATTGTAGCGATAGGATGGGAAGGTGGCTGTCAAATGAAATATGACTACGATACGTAATAATTTTAAAAGGAAAACACCCCTGTAAAATGTACCCTATGACACACCAAAGAAAAAAAATACAAATCTAACGATACCTCTAACTTCAAACTCTGTCACGCCGCTTAGGGTGCAATAGGAAATGTACATACATTCTTAAGACTTGTACACCTGCAAAACACTACCATCCTTCTTAAGCAGTTGTACATACACTTACATACACCTGCATACATAACAAAACAAACCTTAAAAATATATACAAGGAAATAGACACCAACACAAAACATTAACCTAACTATAATAAATAACAACTATACAAAAAATATAATAACATAATTACACACACATAACATAACATAACACAAATATAAATGCTAACACCTGAATACATAATTTTTACACATGAATATACCCCTACATACATCATAATACATACTTACATACACCTAAATACACCCAAGCATACACCTGGACACATAATGAACACACCTGGACACATAATGAACACACCTGGACACATAATAAACACACCTGAAAAGGAATACATAATATACACCCTAATATTATACTTAAACACACTTGAATACATACTTACTAACACACTTGAATACATACTTACTAACACCTGAATATATACTTACATACTCCTGAAAAACATCCTTCCTTCTCAGATAGAGTTAACCTGTGTGATTTGCAATGTGTTTCAAATTATATATTTTTTCACAGCCAGTGACATGGTCAATCTGAATACCGTAATCGTGACAGCTCTAATGTATAGACTGGCTAAACACTGGCCTGAGCTGGTACAAGATGCAACCGACACAGAACAAAGCATTGCTAACATGGTAAAGGTCTCAAATCACATGTATGTGAAGTGCACAATGCTGTCTTACGCTATCGCCGCATTGGGCTTTGGTAATATTTTTTTCTTAAGCTGGCAATATACATTGGCCATAGCTCGCCAAACGAAGGCGAGTACCAACGAGTTGACAGCCAAATTTTCTAGGCTTACCATACCTCGTCGTTTTTCGCCTAGCTGGCCGAGTGCAGACCAACGCCAACGTGTAAACAGCTCATTTGGCATGAATTATGTCTCCACTCGTATCACTTTGGTTCAGTGTCGGTTATTCTGCACAAATCAAAGGCGGTGGTCTGCACTCAGGAAGCCGTATCCACATGTTTCTTGGCATTGGCTCGATCAGACTTGACCAATGTGGATACAGTAGACATACGTGGAATTTTGTATTAATTAGCTTGCGCTTGCCTTGCGTTGGGCTGAGGCTATCTATGGCCAACATGTATTGCCAGATTTTTGGGCTTGGTATTAAACACGCCTCAGTAATGCTTAATTTACAGGTTATTAGTAGATAAGTGCTTAGTCGCCATTTAGTTAGTTGGACAGTAAGATATTAGTGTACACGTTCGCTGCACAAGGCGAACGCCGGTGTCAGGGGTAAGTGCGGGTAGCGGTAGGGGCAAAAATAGATCCGAGTCTAATCTACTTGCCGACGAAGTGCGTAAAAAATTGACTCATTACACGGTCAATATTAGTTGACTAAAGCACTAAATCACGCATGGGAGCTTCGACCAACATAAATGGACGGGTCATAACCATTGAACTTGCTCGGTAAAAACAAGTCAAAACCGTTGAACATATACTTCAAGACCTAATTATAACATGTACAGTACATTTGTTACAAAAAATAGAAAGTGGTTTTTTGTCGTGCATTTACACTTCGGCAAAGCACACGAAGGTATAATTCGGTATGCTAAAAAAAAATAAACTATGCCAATTCCAAAACCATTTCGAGATTTTATGGTACCAACCCTTATTTTTCTACTCCGACCTTTTAAAACGATAAGATGCCATTTATTTTAACATAAAACTAAGAAATCATTCGACTTTCATTGTCCTCTAAATGACGTCACATTGTAGCATTTTATTTTCTGTGCCTTTTAAGAATAAAAATATTATACATTTGACACACTGTTCGTCACACAGAATAGAATATTTTTTCATTTCTGTGGTTTGACTGTCTGGTTTTTTTCAGGGCTGCCAATATGGGGTGCTTTTTTAGGCTTCTCAACGCAACGAAATTTTGTGCTATATGGTGACGTCACATAATTTCAATTTTCAAAAAAATATTGTAAAATAACTACTCAACAGAAAACAAAAATATTGAAATCAGTTTCTTAAAATTGCCTTATTTACGAAATAAAAATAAAAAAAAATTCAAAAAAAAAACTTTACATACCGAATTTTGTCAGATGTTTCGTTGTCATGTAATAATAGTCGCGTGTTGCACTTCCTACGGCTAGAGACTGGCTTAAGCGAAGTGAGCTTCGGCGCTCATTTTGTAATCTTCAAAACTGCGCTTCTTCTGGGCCCGTCCATTCATTTTATTTTGGTCGAAGCACGGGAGTGTAAAAGGCTCTCAAGGCTGCTAGAACACTGATGTTTTTTTTTTTTAATGATTAATAGGCTTGCGTTTGACCACCATCACGCCTGATGTTAAGCGATAATGCGGTCTACTTTGGAGCACGCTTGCCTAGAAGGAACCGATTCACTCGTGATTTGAAGACACCCAGATTGTAACCATCGGGAAACACCCATTCAGGCAGCGCATTCAACAGACTAGCAGTTCGCACAATAAATGTGGAATCAAAGCGCTTCGTACGGGTTTTCGGAATATCAACCATAAAGCGGTGACGATTTTTCGTGCCCGCTCTGGCAGTCCGATAGAAAAATGAAGGATGATAGGTTGAGACTGCCCAAGGGGGACCTAAAATATTTGACTAAAATACCTAAAAGAAACTAAATAATTTCCGTGTAATTATTTGATTGATTTATGGCCATATTATTGATAGCCCTTTGGTCCAGTTGGTAGTTAACCTTCTGAACTTGGGGGCATGGGTTCGATTCCCACCTAGGACAAACATTTATGAGATGAACATTTGTGTTTGTTCTATAACTTGTTGTTAATACCTATTTAAGTATGTATTTTAAAACTATATGTATGTATATCAGTCTCTGGCAGCCATATCATAAGCTTTGCTTAGTTTGGGGCCAGATGACCGTGTGTGCAAAAATGTCCCGAATATTACGTAAATATGTGAACATCTAGTTTTAACGTATAATTAATTATTCGTGTAATCAAAGGTTTTATGAATCATGAATTACATTCTTTAGGTAAATATGTCACACTGGAAAACATTTATGGGGATCACATTTAAGGACAAATTAATTAAAACTTTACAGCTTAGAATTAAGGCAGTTTAATTATCTTGTCTTCTCAGTATTAATTGCTGTTTGAATCAGTTATTTTACCTTGAATTTACTTACTTCTATCGGGCCAGTGTTACCTTTACAAGCTACCTATATAGCTGAGTATACCTACTAGAAAGTGCCTTACATATCACCATGCTGTGGTCGTGATGTTTTTTCTTTTCTACCGGCAGCCACCGAGATACAATATTTAGAGTCACAAACGTGCATATAATGTCCGAACCAACATTTTGGTTAGTTGTAGGGCAACTAAGAAACGTCTACAATGCCGCGCGATGCCAGTGCTATAGCAAACGATGACATAGCAAACAAGTGACGTTGAACACTATGCAAGCGACAAAGCGTCTAAATTTGAGTAAATGTAGCATTGCGAACCTTGACCAAAATAAAATTGATGGACGGGCCCTAACCATTGAACTTGCTCAGTAAAAACTAGTCAAAATTGTCGGACATATACTTCAACATCTAATTATAAAAATGTAGAGTATATTTATAAAAAAATAGAAACTGGTTTTATTTGTGTATATATATACTCCGGAAAAGCATACGAATGCATAAATAATTTTGTCAGATGTTTCCTTATCACGTAACAATAAACTCGTGTTGCGCTTCCTAGGGCTAGAGACCGACTGAAGCGAAGTAAGCGCCGGCGCTCATTTTGTAATCTTCAAAAATGCGCTTCTACTGGGCCCGTCCATACATTTTATTTTGGTCGAAGATTGCGAACTATATTTGATGTCTAGGTATGTAAAACGACGCTCGGACAATTTTTGATTGTTTTCACTTAGAGATTGTGTGTCTATAGGGTATTGTATTTCGATGCCGCTAGCTTCTTTTTTTTCTTCTTTCTTTAAGTTCACTATTAGGAATTAGTTCCACATTTCGAAGGCGCCAACAACTGAGCTATTACCGCTGCATCCTGGATATACAATGATGATTGAAGATGTTCTTTCTGGTTGTTATATCATAATCATATTATTATACCGTTAATATCTGCACACGCCAAGCCAAAACATTCATATTTAGTAGAAATACAACATTCACAGTAGTATTCGCAAAGTTAGTATTAGTATAGAGTTTGTAGGGCGTACTTATACGTGACGTCATTTGTACAGCTTGGCAAAAAAGTCTTAATTTTTTTTCTTCTGACAGTACTGTGGAATACACGTCAGTGGTAGAATTTCATCCAATCATCTTCCTCGGATGTTACAGGGTTGCTAGTATTTAGAACTATTTGCGATAGTGGACTCTTTTTTGCCAAGCTGTAAGTATAGTGCGCTCTCTGTCTAGCAAGTAATTAATAAATGATTATAACAAAGATTTCATTACTACGTAAGATTATAAATCTTATTTAATTTTGAACTCATTTCAATTTTGTTTTCGATGATTGGCTTTATTTATCTTTTTTGTAAGACAATAAAAAATAATCAGTAGGGTAGCCCATTATATGGTTTTGGCTTCGGAACCCTACCATATACGAGTATAGACACAGTCTTGGCAGTCTTGGCCAGTTATTTTGTATATTTTGTACTAAACCCAACATTCAGTTGTTTGTAAACCTATGTTTTAAGTAGACTAATAACTACTAACTTAACTTTAACTTTTTTAGTGGAACACATTTTTTTTACGAATTTCAAGTTACAAGTGGAAATGTTTTGCTCGGGTAATGGAGAGTTGACCATTGAAGTTTTTGACAGGTTTTTGAAACACCACTATCATTCGGTATTTGATTACGTGCCTTTTTACAGATGGATGGGTATTTTGGGGGAGGTGAGGTTTTTCATTACCTTATGTTTTTTTATTAAATTATATTTTTTTTACTCATGATTCTTGCTCCGTCCATTATACGGCATCAATGAGGCCAAAGCCAACAACGAGAGGCATTTTTTTATTAATATGTATTTTTTTGATTTAAATAAATTATAGCCTTGCGTTTGACCACCATTTCACCTGATGTGAAGCGATGATGCGGTCTACGTTGGAGCACGCGATCATGTTGGTAAATGGACTATTGACTGACGCGAGTTATAAATAAACTAGTAGCCTAGTTTATTTATATATATTTGAGGTTAATAACTAAAACTTGTGGATGGGGGATGACATATTTATAGGATAGTGATAGTGTAGCTAGCACCCGGGGATAGGGTAGCTTCCCAACAGTGAAATAATTTTTCAAATCGGTTCAGTAGTTTCGGAGTCTATTCGATGCAAACAAACAAACAAACAATCAAATCTTTCCTCTTTATAATATAACATAATAATATTAGTATAGAAAAATGCCAAAACACCTTAGGGAACCTTATGAATGAAGATAGAGCGAAGTAACGTCTATAAATATGGATACTGGACTAGTTTCAATACAAGTACATTTGTTTTTAGTGCCATGATGTTGGCGAATGACACCCATAATTTTAAAACTAGTTGATGCCTGCAACTTAGTACACGTAATAAGGAATAATCAGGTTTTTACTGCAATCAGCCTCACGAATTTTCTAGTTTTTTGTAATAATCACTATCATTAAACAAACTTGGTTAATATGGTTATTATAATCCAATTAAAATTATAGAAAAATAATGTGCGTTTACATTTTCAGTTCCTGAAGTTCCAAAACAGTATAATGTGGAACGTGACAGATATTTTGGGAATGTGCTTTAGCATCTATCTTACCTCGTATTTTTGTGAATTGGGGAAAATAATTCAATCTGACAAGCCTAAGGTAAGCATAGAACAAGTTAAAAAAAATTTAGTTACAACTTAGAATAACTTCTCAGAGAAGGTAAGTTTCCAAACAACGCCTTCTCAAAACGTAAGCTACAAATTCGCTTTGTAGCTTACGTTTCTATTGGTATTTTAAACGATTTAAGCAAGATAATTAATGGATTACCTGTGGAATGTCACACCATAACTCTTATGCTGCTTTTCTGATTTGTTGTGGTACGATTTCACCGCGCAAATTGTCATAGTAAAATGTTTATATATTTTTTGGAGCCATATATGACACCATTTGAATGGCTTAAATTTTGCGAATGTACTTGGTTTCTTTGTGTAGTTATTCTAAGAGTTACAAGTATTTTTGTTGCTCATCACATACACAATCATATTATCGTTACGTATTTATAGGAAAGTATTTGTTTACCGTCCGGGTGTAATGTTCTAAAGTACGCAGATACCATGCAATGGTGGTATGAAACAAAGGAACAAAAGTGACCGAGTGGCTTCGTATGCGGAAAGGGGTTAAAAGCTGGTCCAGCACAATTGAGTGTAACATCCAATGACGACAATGTTCTTTGAAAACATCGCTGTTCGCCAACTTACTCTGTCTTACTCGCATAAATATTCTAGTATATTACAGTAGTAAGTATCCTGGTCATCTCTATGCCGTGTCGTTTTTGTCGGAGCGTTTCGGAAGCGTAAACTTATTGCGTGCCGAGCCACCCCGAATGCATCCAGAGATTATGTTATCAACAATGTTAGATCGTCAATCGTCTTCCTCTATTTGAACCCGTTATTGGTCTACCGCGGTAAGGTTAACGTAGCAAGACACTGCGGCGATAGGACCAGAGCAATCTGAAAAAATTGTCATAAACTGCAAAAAGAGTTTTGCAACTGTCTTCATGCAGACTGAGGTAAAAAGTGTACCTACATCTAGTGGTAATGATTTCAGGACTGGGGAAAAATCAGAGCTTGCTACTCTCGTCTGGTGGTCCTGTTGAATCTGATAAATGAACAGTTGGCTCCTTTCATCTTCCTGACGTCGCTCTGCAACTTGTTCTTCATATGTAGGCAGCTATATAGCAGTTTACAGTAAGATCATTGTTTTATCATCATCATTATCTATAGACTTCTTTATCTCAGTGGATATTATCTTTTTGTAATATTTTTTTTGTTAAAATTTTCATGAGCGTGGATTCAATGTCCTTTACTCGTAATATTAAACAGTTTACTTTGTCTTAATAGCGTCAAACAAGTCATAGTCACAGTCAGAGTCAAGCTAAGTAAGTCACGGTCAAGTCGAACTCATGCCCCTGTAAAGTGGTGGAGACTTTATAAGAGGCTCCTATGGAGTTTTGGAAACAACACGAAAAGACACATTTCACCTCGTTATATCACTTTCCCACACTCGAGCACGTTTACGAGCACTTCATGAATAATAATTCACCATTTAGTACACATTAACACTCGAAAATACACAAGTTTAGGAAAATAATCCAACAAGCCGACATGTTTTTTCCGCGTTGGCGCCAAAACTCTCGTGGATATTATCAACCAGCTTGTGTTGCCAGTGATGACATACGGCAGTGAAACGTGGTCTCTCACTATAGGGCTCACAAGCAAGCTCAAAGTCGCACAACGAGCTATGGAGAGGGCTATGCTCGGGGTTTCTCTACGAGATAAAATCAGAAATGAGGAGATCCGTAAACGAACGAAAGTTACCGACCATCTGTTCACCATGCAGTAGGAGGATGCTGCTGCCCATTCTCTGGTGGTTCTTGTCACAGTTTTAGGACATTCCTGGGTCAATACGGTTTTTGAATACGATGTATATTAATTAGATGTTCAGTTTTATTTTCAGTGAAGACGTTGTTGACCGAAAATTACCTGAATGTGACAAACATTTTGACGAGTGAGTATTGCCCTAATGCATTGCTTATTTAGCAATTTTCGTTAAACCTACTGATTAAGATTATATTCAAAAAATTTGACGATGAAAATCCAAAGTTCAGTTCATCAAAAGTTTGATTAAACTTTTTGATAAACAAAGGTATTCTCATAAAGAAATAAAAAAAACAACAACTCATCATCATAATCAGCCTTTTAACAGTACACTGCTGGACTTTTAGCCTACCCCCTAAGGGTTATTGGGCCATACCACCACGCTGGCCCAGTGCGGGTTGGTGGATTCACATATGCCATTGAATTCCTTCTCCGTACGTATGCAGGTTTCCTCACGATGTTTTCCTTCACCAAAAAGCCAGTGGTATGAAAATCCGTACATAAGAGCTCCAAAGAACTCATTGGTACGGGCCCGGGGTTTAAACCCGCGACTCATGCTTTCAAGTCTAGCGGACTCCCAAATAGGCTACCATGACACACTACACCAACTCTGTATCAAAGTATTTTTTTACATTTTTATTTTTATTGTTTTATTTTATGTATTTTTCAGTCTTCCTTTAAGCAAGGCATACTTACTATACTACGTGTTTTCATTGCTGTTCCTGATTATACGATCTATGGGGTTTGTCTATATGGCAACTAATGTTCACACATCAGCCAACCAAGCCGTGTTGCCTCTGTTTGAAGTTCCTTCTTCGGAGTACAACAAAGAGGTTGGTATACAAAATACATAAAACTTTTCCATGAACTTTTTGGGTAGGTAACGTGGAGCAAGCTCACGCGTTTTTTGTTGTGGAGGCGATCCACCCATATCCAATCGGAAGACGTGTTTGATTTGTTTGAATTTTATAACGATGGTTGTCGTGTTATTTGTGACGATGGTTACTGTCTTATATAAAACGTTTACAACGTGTTATTGGCGTGTTTTGTCGTTTACTTCAGAATTAGGTCCCGGTGTTAATTGAAGATATTTTCGAAGATGGTAAAGACCTATAAATAAATAATAATAAATAAATAAAATAAAAATCGTTTAATTCAGGCAACTTGACCAACTCGTGTCTACTTAATGTATTAATCTAAATTATTAATAATTTTTAGAAAAAAAACAATAACCGACTTCAAGACTATACCTACTAAGTGTACACAGCTTAGTAAGTATAGTAACTTCTGTAATATTTTGTGTTTAAAGTGTATGTACTTTTCTTGAAGGTGGAGTGTTTTCAAATGCAACTGCGTTATACCACGGTTGGGCTTAATGGAATATTCTTTTACGTTGAGCGACGGACCATTTTACGAGTGAGTAGATTTTTAGGGTTCCGTACCCAAAGGGTAAAAACGGGACCCTATTGCTAAGCCTACGATGTTTGTCTGTCTGTCTGGCTGTATGTCTGTGCGTGTCCTACCTTTAATCGTATTTTTGTATTTACTCTAGTGTAAAAACGGCAACACGTACAAGAGTCAAACTTGGAATGATAGATAGATAGATAGAAACTCTTTATTGTGTACACCAGAAATAAAAATTACAACACGATAGAAAACACTTACGAGCTAGTGCCACAAGTGGCGGCCTTATCGCTAAAAGCGATCTCTGATGAGAATGATTATACACATAATATCCTAAGGTAAAAATTAAATAATAAATACTGGCCAGGCGTAAGTTGGTGACAAATTTCTGTTCACCACCGGTTCCCGTACCGAATTTAAGCGACTTCGGGCGCCGTCGGTCGGTCGGGCCTTGGATGGGCGACCAGCTGGGCGTGATGTATTTTTTGCAATTTTTTTTGTACTTTAGTAGTTAACCATTTAAGTAGCTTAGGGCCTTACTTGAAATCGTGTTTATTATTATAAGAAATCAGGCAAATAATTTAGATTATATTTTAGATAATTTTGTTTTATGTCATGTTTTTGTATTTTATGTATGGAACCCTCAATGCCCTCAGCCTGACTCGCACTTCAACGGGTTTTCAAACTATAATCAAATTACTTCAAGCTTTTTCATTCTCTCTCGCAAAATTAAATCACAATAATATCATTTCATAATGATGATTGCGAAAATTCCTCTTAATAAAAAAAATCGACAACTATCGGGAGTGAACCAGCCTCCTCAAAATTATGTGAGTAAAACTCGCACTCTGAGGATTCCATATGACATGTCATGTACCTATGTACATAGTTCATCCATCCCGGTAAACGAGTCTCGATAAAAAAGGCTTAAGTTTAAATATTGATGGACAAACTTAACTGTGTAGTTGGAAAACAGATACAAAATTTGAGTTTGTAATAGCAAAAACCTTTATTAATGTGATGTAACTTTTAAGAACCGGAAGACGCAGCGTAGGGAGGCCTCCCACTAGATGGACCGACGACATTGTGAGAGTCGCGGGTAACCAGTGGATGCAAAAGGCGGGCTGTCGTTCAGTGTGGAGGTTAAAGGGGGAGGCCTATGTTCAGCAGTGGACGTCTTCCGGCTGATGATGATGATGAACTTCAAATTAACATCTTTCAATTTTTTTCCTTTATATGAGACCTTTTTTCTTGCCAAATTTCATGATTCCAGGTCAACGGGTAGTAACCTATAGGTTTTGATTACTTTGTGAAATCGCAAAATATACGACATAAACGGTCATATCTTTTGATCGCGTTGACTTACAAGTTTTGTTTTTTCACAGCTGAAAGAGACCGTAGGTTCTAGTATTTAAAATAAATTTAAATTTGATACCTTTACGCATTCCTGAGTAAAAAGGTCTTGACAGACGAACGAACTACAAAGTAATCATATGAGTTCTTTTTTCCTTTAAAGGTAGGGAACCCTAAAAATGTGTTCATTGTTACAGGTTATAGCGACCATAGTGACATATGAGTTGGTGCTTCTGCAGTTCGGTTTGCCACAGAAGCCAGCAAATTTTGACTCGGTAAACAATTTGACAATGCAATTACATCGTGGCATCTTCTAAGTTGAGAAACTACCTGCGTAAAACGGCGGGTAAAAACTGAATGCAGAAAGAAAACTGGAGCTCAATAGCGTGCATTAAATACATAAATAAATAATAAAAACAGGACATTTTGGCACACACGGTCTTCTGATCCCAAACTAAGCAAAGCTATGGCTGCCAGAGACTGATATACATAAATAATTATGTATTTTTATTAAATATACTTAAATAACATTAACACCCAGAAGAAAATAAACACAAATTTTGCCCTAGGTGGGAGATGGGTTTGCCCTAGCTACCAACAGGGCCAACGGGGCTATTATGTTAAAGAGTGGACAGCAGAAGGATTATGATGATGTTGTAAATTAAAATAATGATCTTGTACATCCAAATAGTATACTTAATTCACCTAAGTGATTAGCACCAGGTAAATATAGCATACTGCTATCACCTTTAAATACATGGATACATCTAGTCTACTAAATAGTGTACTTAATTCACCTAAATGATTAGCACCAGGTAAATATAGCCTTTAAATAGACTCACCTTTAAATACATGGATAAATCTAGTCTATTAAATATTGTACTTAATTTACCTAGATGATTAGCACCAGGCAAATATAGCATATCGAACTCACCTTTAAATACATGGATTAATCTAGTCTAGTAAATAGTTTACTTAATTCACCTAGGTGATTAGCACCAGGTAAATATAACATACTGCACTCACCTTTAAATACATGAATTAATCTAGTCTAGTAAATAGTTTACTTAATTCACCTTGGTGATTAGCACCAGGTAAATATAACATACTGCTCTCACCTTTAAATACATGGATTAATCTAGTCTAGTAAATAGTTTACTTAATTCACCTAGGTGATTAGCACCAGGTAAATATAACATACTGCTCTCACCTTTAAATACATGGATTAATCTAGTCTAGTAAATAGTTTACTTAATTCACCTAGGTGATTAGCGCCAGGTAAATATAACATACTGCTCTCACCTTTAAATACACGGATTAATCTAGTCTAGTAAATAGTTTACTTAATTCACCTAGGTGATTAGCACCAGGTAAATTAGCATACCGCTCTTACCTTTAAATACATGGATTAATCTAGTCTACTAAACAGTGTACTTATATCACTCAAACTAATGCGGAGATCCGAAAACAATTTATAGGTTACGACACATCTATAGACTTCAACTAGGCTCTGTGCAATCTACCCTTCCGCCGGATGTCCCCAATAATGTCTGGGCAAAATTGGTCCAGAGGTTAAGAAAATACAGTAGTGGCAAAGTCTCAGTTGGGGGTTAACAAATACACTTTTGTCATTCGTTTATTTTCTGTGACACCTGTAGTAACATTTTAAAAAGCTGAACCATATAATTACTGCCACAGTCTTACGTTTAAAAACCAAGCGAAAGTGATCAGAATTCGTAGTATTTTCCAGCTTTTTAAGGTGCTGTTGCAGCTGTCTGAGCAAATAAATACTTGGACCGAGCTTATAGTACTAGTTTAAAAGAAACATTGGGTCCAAAGGCTGTAAAATATACAGCAAAGATACCTTATAAGTCCTCAGTTGAAATATTTAGATCACGTCTCGTCCCGGATATCACGTGTCAGTCTTCACGATGCTAAACTTTGCGAGTGATAAAATTTGGTAATCAACCAGGCAGTTGTGAATAATATTTCGTTTTGAAGTGTCCAAAGTGCAAGTAACAGCTAATTAATACAATTAAATGTTAAATACTCATCCATTTAGGTATTCGTGTCTCTAAAGCAGCTATAAAATTATTAATATACCATACTAACAGCTCTAGTAAGCTTTTTAGATTGATCCTAGCCTTTTCCATCTATATTTTTCTAGTCTTATCTAGGGGAAAAGAAACTTCGGACATTTAAGCAGTAGGGAAAAGTGGAATAAAATCCCATTAATATCCTTTTTTTCCCTCCTTTATTACTATTACTAGAATACATTCTTTTTGGTTTTGCTTTAGTAGAGATCTTTTAAGACATTGTTCTTGACAGCTGGTACAAATTTGGCGACATAACTTTGTAAAGCGTCTAGGAAATTATATAGCAACAAATAAATAGGCTTGATCTAGCATTACCTCTTTACAAGGTTACGTAAACTTGAAAGCTAAGTTGTTATAGGATATACTCAAGGATTTTATATAAAATCCTTGGATATACTAGAAAGTTAAGACAGAGTTTTACAAAGTTACGTTATTAACTCTGTATGAGCTGCCAAAAAGTGTTTAACATAATGGATAAAAAGCGTTTAACATTAATAAAACAGGCATTCAAAATAACACTTTATTTAAGTACGGCCATAGATTACATATTAGTGTACAGCGCAGAAACAAAACACGTCAAAAAGACCGTCAAGATTTCTCAAAAGATTCAATGTAATGAAAACAATTTTAAGAACGTGGGGCACAAATTGAGGAAAATGACAAAATCGTTTTTAACCCTGCCACTTCATTAAATCTTTTATTTCTTTTGTTGTAAAGTCGGCGTTTGCTTGACAGTATAATGATCCTTGTTTTAACTGATTGGCATGTAAAACTGGTTGGTTTTCCTACAACGATTTTCATGCACTAAATGTAGCACTGCAATGAAATAAAATTCAGATTGAGTAACAGTCTGCTATTAAATTAATGCTTACACAGGGCTACGCAGGGTTACGCGTATAGACTGTACTAAGTCGAAAATATAACATTGTACTACAAATTTTAGTATGAGACCAACTCTGAAATCACGTTAAAAATATCAGCTGTTCCATAGAAAAAACGGTAACTATTAATTTGTCGGTACACTCGACAAAATGTATGGAACAGCTGTTTTTTTGCGATTACAGTATTGGTCCCATATTAAAGTCGTTCATAATGATGAGTACACTGAAAAAACAGAATGGTTAATTTAACCAAAACTGTTTCGGTTGTATTTTTTTCGGTTGAATTTACAAGAAAATAGTTTATTTAACAAAAGCTTACTAAAACCAACGTGTTCAAACTAACAAATCCCATTTTGTTATACTTACAATTGTCTAAGTGGTTACAATGAAGAAAGTTACATGTTAATATAACAAAAGTGAATTGTTTGATTTTTCTTATGTTAGTTTAACAATTTTTTCTAGTAAAAATTATCAAAACGCTCTTTTGTTCAACTAAACATATAAACTTAGTTAAAGTAACCAAAAACATCTTTAAGATAAACTGTAAAATATAGTCAAAGTTAAGAAATCATTTTGATGAAATTAACAATACCAACATTAATAAACTGAACCTAACATATTTGTTAGAAGTAACAAAATGTACAGTTTGGCACAACAATATTTTTGGTTACCAATATCTTGACTAAATTTACCAGATATAGGCTTAATTCAACAATTTTATCTTCTTTAATATAACAAAGATACTTTGGTTCAATTAAACATATAAACTTGGTAAAAGAAACTAAAACATCGTTTGGATCAACCATGGAAAGTAGTCAAGTTAAGAAAATATTTTGATCAAATCAACTATACAACTTTATTGAACGGAACCTATAATATTTGTTAGTAGTAACAAAATATTACAGTTTGAAACAACAATAATTATGGTTGCCAATATCTTGATTAAAGATGCCAATACAGACTTAATTCTACATATTTTTTTTCTTTAAAATAACAAAGTTACTTAAGTTCAATTAAACACATGAACTTAGTAAAAGAAACCAAAACTATCGTTTAGATCAACCATGGAATATAGTCAAGTTAAGAAAATATTTTGATCAAATCAACTATACAACTTTATTGAACGGAACCTATAATATTTGTTAGTAGTAACAAAATATTACAGTTTGAAACAACAATAATTATGGTTGCCAATATCTCGATTAAAATTGCCAACACAGGCTTAATTCAACATATTTTTTTTCTTTAAAATAACAAAGACACTTTAGTTCAATTAAACATATAAACTTGGTAAAAGAAACTAAAACATCGTTTGGATCAACCATGGAAAGTAGTCAAGTTAAGAAAATATTTTGATCAAATCAACTATACAACTTTATTGAACGGAACCTATAATATTTGTTAGTAGTAACAAAATATTACAGTTTGAAACAACAATAATTATGGTTGCCAATATCTCGATTAAAATTGCCAACACAGGCTTAATTCAACATATTTTTTTTCTTTAAAATAACAAAGACACTTTAGTTCAATTAAACATATAAACTTGGTAAAAGAAACTAAAACATCGTTTGGATCAACCATGGAAAGTAGTCAAGTTAAGAAAATATTTTGATCAAATCAACTATACAACTTTATTGAACGGAACCTATAATATTTGTTAGTAGTAACAAAATATTACAGTTTGAAACAACAATAATTATGGTTGCCAATATCTTGATTAAAGATGCCAATACAGACTTAATTCTACATATTTTTTTTCTTTAAAATAAAAAAGTCACTTAAGTTCAATTAAACACATGAACTTAGTAAAAGAAACCAAAACTATCGTTTAGATCAACCATGGAATATAGTCAAGTTAAAAAATAATTTTGATCAAATCAACTATACTACATTAATCAATTGAACCTAACATAATTTGTTAGAAGAAACAAAACATCACAGTTTGAAACAACAATAATTTTGGTTGCCAATATCTTGATTAAATTTATCGGATACAGGCTTAATTAAACAATTATTTATTATTTAAAATAACAAGGACACTTTAGTTCAATTAAACATATGAACTTACTAAAAGAAACCAAAAATATCGTTTAGATCAAACATATAACATAGTTAAGTAAAAAAAAAAATTGATGAAAATAACTATACAACTTTAATCAACCGAACCTAACATATTTTTTTGAAGTAACAATATGCTACAGTTTGGTACAACAATATTTTTGGTAACCAATATCTTGATTAAATTTACCAGATTTAGGCATTATTCAACAATTTTATCTTCTTTAAAATAACAAAGATATTTTGGTTAAATTAAACATATACACTTAGTAAAGGAAACTAAAACATTGTTTGGATTAACCATGGAATATAGTCAAGTTAAAAAATAATTTTAATCAAATCAACTATACAACTTTATTGAACGGAACTTATAATATTTGTTAGAAGTAACAAAATATTACAGTTTGAAACAACAATAATTATGGTTGCCAATATCTCGATTAAAATTGCCAACACAGGCTTAATTCAACATATTTTTTTTCTTTAAAATAACAAAGACACTTTAGTTCAATTAAACATATGAACTTAGTAAAAGAAACCAAAACTATCGTTTAGATCAACCATGGAACATAGTCAAGTTAAAAAATTATTTTGATCAAATCAACTATACAACTTTAATCAATTGAACCTAACATAATTTGTTAGAAGAAACAAAACATCACAGTTTGAAACAACAATAATTTTGATTGCCAATACCTTGATTAAATTTACCGGATACAGGCTTAATTAAACATTATTTATTCTTTAAAATAACAAGGACACTTTAGTTCAATTAAACATATGAACTTAGTAAAAGAAACCAAAAATATCGTTTAGATCAACCATATAATATAGTTAGGTAAAAAAAATATATTGATGAAAATAACTACACAACTTTAATCAACCGAACCTAACATATTTTTTTGAAGTAACAAAATGCTACAGTTTGGTACAACAATATTTTTGGTAACCAATATCTTGATTAAATTTACCAGATTTAGGATTTATTCAACAATTTTATCTTCTTTAAAATAACAAAGATAATTTGGTTCAATTAAACATATAAACTTAGTAAAGGAAACTAAAACATTGTTTGGATCAACCATGGAATATAGTCAAGTTAATAAATAATTTTGATTAAATCAACTATACAACTTTATTGAACGGAACCTATAATATTTGTTAGAATTAGCAAAATATTACAGTTTGAAACAACAATAATTATGGTTGCCAATATCTTGATTAAAATTGCCAACACAGGCTTAATTCAACATATTTTTTTCTTTAAAATAACAAATACACTTTAGTTCAATTAAACATATGAACTTAGTAAAAGAAACCAATAATATCGTTTAGATCAACCATATAATATAGTTAGGTAAAAAAAATATTTTGATCAAATTAACTATACAACTTTAATCAACCGAACCTAACATATTTTTTTAAGTAACAAAATGCTACAGTTTGGTACAACAATATTTTTGGTAACCAAAGGTCTTAGAATAACACAAAGAAACCAAGTACATTCGCAAAATTTAAGCCATTCAAATGGTGTCATACCTAGGTATATGGCTCCAAAAAAAATATAAAAATTTTACTATGACAATTTGCGCGGTGAAAGCGTACCACAACAAATTAGAAAAGCAGCATAAGAGTTATGGTCCGACATTCCACAGGTAATCCATTAATTTTCTTGCATAAGACGTTTAAAATACCAATCGAAACGTAAGCTACAAAGCGAATTTGAAGCTTACGTTTTGAGAAGGCGTTGTTTGGAAACCTACCTTCTCTGAGTAGTTATTCTAAGCGTAAGGTGTTTTTAGGTGATTGTGAAAAGTAGCGCGACCGCAAACCGTATTTCGGCGTGTGAAGGTTCACGTTTGTGTGATTTTCCGCACTGTACTGTTTCAGCGCTGTTTCAATTCCGCGTTAAGAGGTATTCGTTGTCACATAGGTAGGTATATAGGTATAGGTACTTACCTACCTTATATAAAGTTTGTGACTTGGTGTTTGTAGAAGTGCCTCCCTGGAATTATTTCACTGATAGAAAGATACGTAGGTACGTACCTACCTACCTACAGCATCATCATTATTTCAGCCATACGACGTCCACTGCTGGACATAGGCCTCCCCCATCGATCTCCAAAAGGGCTGGTTAGAAGCAGCCTGCAACCAGCGTTTCCCTGCGGTCTTTTTTAAATCGTCTGTCCATCTTGTGGATGGCTACGTCCTAGCTGCGCTTACCAGTCCGTGGTCTCCATTCGAGAAAATTTCGGTCCCATCGGCCATCTGTTCTGCGTGATATACCTACCTACCTATGCCCTGCCTACTGCCACTTTAACTTGCTAATCTGGTGGGCTATGTCAGTGGCCTTTCGTTCGTTTACGGATCTCCTCAATTCTGATGCGATCTCGTAGAGAAACCCAGAGCATTAGCCCTCTCCATAGCTCGTTGTGCGACTTTGAGCTTGCTTATGAGCTTATTTACATAATCTCTGACTACCTTACACATACCTAAGTAGGCAAATTTTTGTTATGTGTAAAACGCGGGTGAAGCCGCGACAATAAAACTAGTTCAAATAATAACATCGTACCTACCTAAATTATACTAACAAGTAGGTACGTAGGTACCTATACTATACTAATAACATTCACATTATAAATTATATTTAGATCCAAACTACATAGAGGTACCTATTACCTATCTACTAAGGGAAATCTGTAAATTCAACAGCTAAATTAGGTACCTGTCTAGGCAAACAAGTTCAAACGTGTTTACGTTACAGGTAGCATCACTGACGCGCAATTTCATTGGTCGTTCGTTTCGATCGCTTGTGTGCCGGTGTTGCCAATTTTATAGTGTCGGTTACAACGTCGGGTAAATCTACTAAGACTCGAACCATGAATATAAGATTGTATTTTTTTTTATAACTAACCGTAAATCAGTAACATTCTGCGCTTGGGGATGTGGGTTCGATTCCCACCCAAGACAAACATTCATGTGATGAACATTTGAGTTTGTTCTTTAACTGGGTGAACATTTGTGTTTATTCTTTAACTTTATTTCAGATCCAAGATCCATAAGTAGCTAAATACATTAATTTAGGAACTTAAGTAGGCTAACACAAATAAAATTACAAGTTTTAACAGCAAATTTTGGACATTCGCGTCTATCCAAACGCAGTTAAAGTACAAAATAAACGTCAATTAGACAGTTTTATTTATTTTCAACTGTTATACATTAAATTACTTTAAAAAAAAGTTTTATTCTAATCGGGTAATTTCGGACTTTTCCTTCTTTGTCTAATGGGGATTGCCCACTGACTTTATAGTTTTATATTATTTTCTAATTAATTAGGCTATTTTAAGATACTAATTTGAATAAATTTGTATTCTTTACAGTAGTTGATTTTAAAAATTATGATTGTGTTTTTAATGTGATGACGTCACCATCTGCGTTATATTAGTTCGTACAAAAATCTGTACAAAAAAAACTTACTTCGGTCATATTTTCATCTGCCAATGTCATTAGGATTTGGTGGGTTGCACAGTGGTTTGGCTTTTTTGTTTGTGTAATCGGCTAAGATAAATTTCAACATAACGCCAACGCTGACGTCATTCAAGGGTAAATGAAGGTCAATCATCATTAATCAAAAATATGTATCATTAGCGTTCATTTTTAATAAGAAATTATGTATAGTTATCATTAAGTCTATAATATTGCTCGAAGTGGTTTTGTAATTACAATCTATAAAAAAACAATCCCCATTGCTGATTTGCTGGCAAGGCAAGTGGCAACACCGGTACGTTACTCCCGTCGCGCGCGCCGCGACACCGGCAGCCGGCAAGCCCGCTCATTTAGTTAGTGTACAGAAAATCGTTTACCGCACTGACGCGAAGCGTCCGCGCTTTTATTTCTAACGTTAGTTTGTGAAAAAGTGACTAAATATATTGTCTGTAGTGCCATTACAGACGTCAAAAATGGATGAACTAATGGAAATTTGGGGTGTCTCACAAGATACAATAAAAGTATTCCGCGGTAAGTACTTTCGAGTTGGATTAGCGTTTAGGTTCTATAAAACGTTTCAAAACTCGTCCGATAATTCCTCCTATTTATTTACTATTTACCTGTGTAGACAGTTCTACCAAAGTTGAGTAGTAGCAAAGATTATATAGGTACTTAATTACACAGAATACATATATTATTACGTACTATTGTGACTTTTTATGGTGTCCGTGCGTATGTTTGTCTGTTCGTTGTATGATTTTTATAATCTTTCAAACTTTTCAGATAACAATATAGACATATCATGTCTTGACGGCCTCGGCGAAGAAGAACTTAAAATTTTAATACCAGAAAATCGATTGAGGGACCGAATAAAATTTAAAATGGGATATAAAAAGTATACTGATGAAATAGAGACAGTCCATTCTGTGAGTACCTACTTACTTACCTAATAGGGTATTTGACTACTTTTGGGAAACTATTGCACATTATTGTCTGATATAAAATAATGTATACTGCATTTATATTTTCTGGATATCAGTCGTATTTGCGATATAAATCGATGTTAAAGTTTGAATAAAAAAATATCGCGCCAAAACGCAGACCTGCGTCATAGCTCCGATCACGTGACTAATTGACGTCACACAAAACAAAACAACTGCAGCCAGGCTGCAAAAGTTTGATGATTAATTAATTTCTAATAGAAGTAATGGTTTATAAATATTGTGTAGTGCCAAAATGTACAAATACTTCCATAAAGACACTGGAAAATCTATTTGTTCCTGTTCCAATGCACCCAAAACTCCCCAAAACCCAAGAAAAAGTGGTTGGAACCAATCTAAGGTTGGAACTAAGTAGCTCGTAGAGAACCCAAAAGTATTGGAGCTAATTCAAGTGTTTCTATGTGCGAAGATCATTTTGAGGTACATATTTGAGTCTATATATTTCTATTATAATTTGTGTTTTTATTGCATTACTATTTTATGTACTGTTACTTTCTTTTTAAACATTGTAAAGCTCGACATAACCTAACAAAATAGTTATATCCACTTACTACAAGTACTACAACATACTTTTTGTACAACTTGATTGAATGTTTTGCTTGGAGAACAATTAAAAATTAATACTGACATTGTAGTTTTTACGTTTTGAGTTCTGCAGCGTAGAAACAATGACGTGGATTATTATTAAAGAAATATGCAACCATAAAAACATTAATTTTGGGTAAGTTACTGCTGTCTGCTTGCACAAAATGTTTCTCCATTCTTCTCACATTTAACCTCCGGAATGTTTGTGGTGAAAATTTCTGGATAAATCGCTCTCAAAATAGCTTTACAACATTAAATTCGCAAATATCAATACAAAATCTGTTTGTTTAGATTTGTGTGACGTCACTAGGGATGAAGCCAGTTACAGACCGTTTTCGATCACGTGATCACATGTCGAAAATACAGTTATTTTATTCGCGTTTTTTACAAAAAATAAGCATATTTTTATCAAAAAATCAATGAAATATGCTTTTTCATTATGTCATGTTTATGGATGGCGTCAATTGGCATAATATTTTTAATACAGTCAAGTACCCTATTGTTGATTTTTACCTATTATATTAATTATTGACCGACGAGTGTACTGGAACCTATCTCAAAGTCTACAACAGATTTTCCGCCGATTTGTTTTCAAAAAATCGGCGTTGTATGTTTATAAATGTAGGTATGTTTGTCCGACAATAATCGTTGAGTACGTATCGTTGAACCGATCGTCATGAAATTTTATTAGCAAGTATCTAGTTACCTACCTAGTTCGTGCCAATACTTTTTTAAACTGAACTAGATACCTACTTGATTGTATTGTAGATATCATCAAAATGATTTCTTTATTTTAACTGTGTTCTATGGTTAATTTAAACGATATTTTTGGTTTCTTTTACTAAGTTTATATACCTAGGTATGTTAAGTCGAACTAAAGTGCCTTTGTAATTTGAAGAGAAAAATAAATTTAAATTAATCCAATATTATAAACGCGTAAAGTATCAAGTTTAAATTTATACTAAATACTTGGGTCTACGGTTTCTTTCGGCTGTAAAAAAATAAAAGTTGTATAACATTCACAAGAAAAATACCTATGCAGTAGATAGGTAGTCATATTTTATTTGTCTAACAGAAATTCTCAACCTTCATATATAAAATAAAAATCAGACAAACGGATACTGGAAACTTAGTAATAGGGTCCCGTTTTTACCTTTGGGTAAAACGGAACCCCAAAAATAAGGGTCAAATTACAATGGATGATATTAGGTATAGTTTTATGTAGTTTGTTGGTAGTTAGATTCTATTTGATTTAAATTTCTTATGTTTACGCTCATTAAAAATAAAAAATTCAAAACAAATTATATTTCAGGAAACTTATGTTCCTAGTAGGACTCCGAGTTCAAAAAACACCATGCCAGCAAAAGGAAAATTCGTGGACAGATACTATAACCAATTGAGAACGCTATGTGTGTCTGCCTTGCCTAAAAAAAGGCAGAAAGTTGGCCAAAAAAGCGATAATGAAACCACAGATAGCGATTCTGAATCCACTGACAATGGTACTATAATTTTTATAACTAATAATTTTATTATACCTTTATTTATGTTTTATAAAAAATATTATGAATGGTTCAAATAATATTATTTTTAATAATATTTTTGTAAGTAAAAATGTAAATATTAATAATATTCTGATTTAAGTTATATTCTCTGTGATATCTTTTAGTATCATTTTATTAAGTTTTTTTTTTGTTTTATTGTTCAGACACTGAAGATGATGAAGAAATGACTTGGTTAAAATACAACCGGAACCCCTGGCCGATAGTAGAAGAAAAATGGAAGGCAATGTGCGCTTATCAAAAACAAAACACATACGACAGCGACAAAAAACTACCAATAATGATTAACAATTGGCCATGACGGAAATCAACCAATGGACATCGACTGGTAATGTTTTTGTTACTTCTAAATGTGGCGCATAGTGCCACTTATTAAATTTATGACACTAATATTATAAATGCGAAATACCCTTGTACCAAATTTCATCCAAATGCCTTCAGCCGTAACTGAGATGAGTGGTAACAATCACACATACATGCCTGCCTATGTGTTAATGCTTATGTGGGCATAATCTACCACTTTACCAAATTTCATCCATATCCATGTAGCCTATAGCTGTTAAGGAGTTGACTGGGAACAAACATACATACACATACAAAACACACACACACACACACACAACTATCGCATTTATAGTATTAGTGTGATGCAAATAATAGCCTAATATAAAATTGTTTTTTTTGCTATTAATGTTTCCCCTTAGTAAAAAAAACAAACAAATTTAGCTCAGCTACAGTTTTATTACATGTATAGATTAATTGATTGATATAGATATTGGTCTAAGTCTAAATCTTGAAATATTGTTGAAATATCTATAATATTGAACTTTTATTTTGTTTCAGAATTATGCTGACGTATTTTAAGAAGAGTTGCAGTCAGATGCGAGATGAATTTCGAAAAAGTATTGATAGATAAATAACCACAACTATTCACATTCTTTCGGGTAGGCGAGATTCAAAACCATAAAACATTTAAAGCAAATGTCAATAGCTTTTGTCAATGAAGTAAATCTGTACTTCTCTTCTATCAGTACATGTTTTGCTTCATGTCATCTACCACCACATAGAAAGATCTGTGGAATGCTTCAAACTCCGTAAGTGTACCAAAACTTATAATCATAGGTTGACAAGTTATATTTTTTTGTTGTACGACTTGTATATTATAACCATGTAGCTAAATGTTCTAAAGAGCAATTTAAAGACTCTTTATAACCATTGTCTATTGTCGCAACCTCGTTTTCTTCAGGGCTATTCAAAGAAATGTTAGATGGCTGAATGACGTCCGACTCTACATGGAAGTTTCTAGTAGAAGCAATATGGCCAAGTTCGGAGGAATGTGTGCCTAAATGCTTTCGAAAACGTTCCCGATGTACCGTTTGCACCATTGACTTGGTGCAAACGAAATTACTTTGTACTGCAAACGGTATATCGGGAAAACTTTTAACATTATTATTTATTCTGTCACAATTATTTTGATTTTTAACATTATTATAATATTCTGTCACAATTATTTTGATTACAACAATATGTGAAATCTGCTACTAGACTATGTATAACCTTCATATGAAGAACAAGTCTAAGTTTAATGGTACCAAAATTACTTACACAAACAGGGCAACGCCACATTGTCTAAATACCCTCTTTCAGCTTAGTACACCCTTTCCGCGTATTTTTCATGTATGTGCTATGTTTTTTTTTATAATGTGTGAGATCAATGTAACCACAGAAGAGCAAAAATGTAACAGATTTTAATTGTTTTGGTTTCAATTTAGTGTATTTGTTTTGGTCTCTTCAGCAAATGTAACTGATTTTATTTTAATTTACTATAGTTATTAATCAGTAAGTAAGTAGTAGTAAGTTATTCAATTATAAGTATAATAAAAATAGTTTGATAAATACATGTTTTAGTTTAAGATTTGTTTTATATTAATAAAATTAATATTGCATTTTACATATATACTTAATTTTTATTTCTCTAATGTTAGTTTCATTATATCTTTGACTACCCAATAATAGTGTTACAGTTTACGATAATAATGATAATAATGATTTTTGTATTGCAATAATATGCTAACCGTATTTTTATTAATAAAATCTTACTTATTGTTGTTAATGGGTAGTCATGGAGTGAAATAATTGTTGGATGTTAATCTATAGTGTTTTACATCAAATATAATATTTAGATGTATGTATATAAATATTTAAAAAAAAATTAACTTTTGGTTTAGTTAAGGCCTACTGAAAAATAATTGTTGGTTTTATTATGTCACTGGTTAGGACAACAACAAAAAACTGTAACATACTAAAACAGCTGTTTAGCCTAACCAGTGTTGTCTGTTAAATTAACTATATTGTTTTAGGTAGGGCCCACTGAAAATAATTATTGGATTTATTGTCACTTTAGTTAGGACAACTAAAAAAACTGTAACATACTAAAACAACTGCTTAGCCTAACGCTTATTGTCTGTTAAATTAACTATATTGGTTTAGGTAGGGTCCACTGAAAATTATTGTTGGATTTATTATGTCACTTTAGTTAGGACAACTAATAAAACTGTAACATACTAAAACAGCTGTTTAGCCTAACCAGTGTTGGCTGTTAAATTAACTATATTGGTTTACGTAGGACCCACTGAAAATAATTGTTGGATTTATTACGTCACTTTATTTAAGACAACTAAACAAAAGCACTTACAATACTAAAACAGATGTTGTTTAACCTAACCTGTGTCGTCAGTTAATTAACTATCACTTTGGGTAGGGCGCACTGATTTTTTTGTTGGATTCATATTACGTTAGTTGCAAATTTGGTTAGGACTACTAAAAAGGCTGTTAAACATACTGTTTAATCAAAATTCTGTTCTAATATAATATAGTATTTAAAAAACTGCTTAATCTGACTAATCGTTGCTGTTTGTTCAGCAATAGACTACGCTAGTTAGATTAAGCAGTTATTTAGGTATTTTAGAAGCTTCTTTCAGTTGTCATAACCAAATTGACTAAATAAATATATTTCTTTTCGGTATGCGCAACTCAAAACTATTTGATACTTAAACGAACTATTCTGGCTAGATTAAACAGCTGTTGTAGTACGCTTAACAGTCTCTAGTCCTAACCAAAGTCGCAAATTGATTCCAACAAAAAATTCAGTGCACCATACCCAAACCGATAATTTATTTAACAGACAACACTGGTTAGGTTAAAAAACTGTTTTAGTATTTTTAACAGCTTCTTTAGTTGTTCTAACTAAAGTGACTTTGTAAATCCAACAATTATTTTTAGTAGGTCATACTTAAACCGATAGTTAATTTAACGGACAATACTGGTTAGGTTAAACGGCTCTTTTAGTATTTTTAACTGCTTTTTTTAGTTGTCCTAACCAAAGTGGCTTGGTAAATCCAACAACTATTTTCAGTAGGACCTACCTAAACCGATAGTTAATTTAACAGCCAGTAGTGGTTAGATTAAACGGTTTTTTTAGTATGTTTAACTGCCTTGTTTAGTTTTCCTAACCAAAGTAACTTGGTAAATCCAACAACTATTTTCAGTAGGTCCTACCTAAACCAATAGTTAATTTAACAGACAATACTGGTTAGGTTAAACGGCTCTTTTAGTATATTTAACTGCTTTTTTTAGTTGTCCTAACCAAAGCGACTTGCTAAATCCAACAACTATTTTCAGTATGTCCTACCTAAACCAATAGTTAATTTAACAGACAATACTGGTTAGGTTAAACGGCTCTTTTAGTATATTTAACTGCTTTTTTTAGTTGTCCTAACCAAAGCGACTTGCTAAATCCAACAACTATTTTCAGTAGGTCCTACCTAAACCAATAGTTAATTTAACAGACAATACTGGTTAGGTTAATCGGCTCTTTTAGTATATTTAACTGCTTTTTTTAGTTGTCCTAACCAAAGCGACTTGGTAAATCCAACAATTATTTTCAGTAGGTCCTACCTAAACCAATAGTTAATTTAACAGGCAATACTGGTTAGGTTAAACGGCTCTTTTAGTAAATTTAACTGCTTTTTTTAGTTGTCCTAACCTAAGTGAATTGGTAAATCCAACAACTGTTTTCATTAGATCCTACCTAAACCAATAGTTAATTTAACAGACAATACTGGTTAGGTTAAACGTCTTTTTTAGTATATTTAACAGCTTTTTTAGTTGTCCTAGCCAAAGTAACTTGGCAAATCCAACAATTATTTTCAGTAGGTCCTACCTAAGCCGATAGTTAATTTAACAGGCAATACTCGTTGGTTGAACAGCTCTTTTTAGTATGTTTAACGGCTTTTTTAGTTGTCCTAACCACAATGACATAATAAATCAAACAATATTTTTCAGTAGCCCCTACCTAAATCGATAGTTAATTTAACAGACAATATTAGTTATGTCTAATAGCTCTTTTAGTACATTTAACTGCTGTTTTTGTTGTTCTAAGCAAAGTGACAAAATAAATCCAACGAATATTTTGTAAGGTTAACCCAAAACAATAGTTAATTTAACAGACAATATTGGTTACGATAAACGGCTGTTTTCAGTTGACTTGGTATTTATAATAGATATTGTTTTGTCGTCCCAACCAAAGTCGCCTAGTAAAGTCAACAAAATAATAACCAAAATTAGGTGTTACTAGTAGAGACTACAAAAAATATTTGTTGGAACAACAAAATTATAACCAAGAGTTACACGTCAAAATAGCGCCAACCGAGAAATTTTGTTATTGCAACAAATATTAAGTGATTTTTGTTGCAATAACAAAATTTCTCGGTTTTATAATAAGATTTTTTTAGTCGTCTGAACCAAAGTCACCTAGTAAACTCAACAAAATAATAACCTAAATTAGGTGTTACTAGTAGGGCCTACAAAAAATATTTGTTGATACAACAAAATTCTAACCAAAAGTTACACGTCAAAATAGCGCCAACCGAGAAATTTTGTTATTGCAACACACATTAAGTGATTTCTGTTGCAATAACAAAGTTTCTTGGTTTTATAATAGATTTTTTTAGTCGTCCCAACCAAAGTCGCATATTAAACCCAACAAAATAATAACCAAATATTGGTGTTACTAGTAGGGCCTACAATTTTTTTTTTGTTGGAACAACAAAATTCTAACCAAGAATTACACGTCAAAATAGCGCCAACCGAGAAATTTTGTTATTGCAACAAAAAACACGAAATGCTAGTTGTAATAACAAAATTTCTCGGTTGGCGCTATTTTGACGTGTAATTCTTGGTTAGAATTTTGTTGTTCTAACAAATATTTATGTAAACCCTACCTTAAGTGATATCGTGATAGTTAATTTAACAGACAATATTGGTAAGGTTAAACAGCTGCTTTGGAATCTGACAGCATTTTTAGTTATCCTAACCGAAATCATAAAATAAATTCAACAAATATTTTCAGTAGACCCAACCATAAAAGTTTTGTTATACTAACAGAAGCAGTTTCTGGAAATAGTTACTAAATTAAAATTTGTCATCATAACAAATGTGAATTCGTTGTTATTACTAATATTATCTGTTACTATAACAAAATAATTGTTATATTAATCAATTTATTTATTAACTTTACGTGTTACAAGTGGTATAAGTAACAAATTGTAGTTTGTTGCAATAACGAAAATCTCGGTTGGCGCTATTTTAACGTGTAACATTTGTTAGAATTTTGTTGTTCCAACAAATAATTTCTCTCTGTGTACCATGACCTTCTTTCGGATAAGTACAGTTATATGCGTAACGTTGTAAAGGTAGGTATCATACATTTTATAAAATCACTTCAAACTTTGTATAATATGTTTGAAATTGACCCGATTTGCGCTCGCAATTAAAGTTTCTTTATTGCCATCTGCCTCCACAAACCTTGATGATCTGTACCTATCTGTTTTAATGTACCATAAAATAGCGGTGAAAAGTGAAAAGATAATAATTAGCATTATCATCATCAGTCTATCATGTTTCCACTGCTGGGAAATAGGCCTTCTGTCAGAAAGAGAGGATGGGTCCTAATCCACTAAGTACGCTGGCCCAGCGCATGTTGGTATGTCATAATTACGTCTTAGAACTTTTGAGGTTCTTGGATATACCGGTTTCTTCACGATGTTTTCCTTCACCGTTGTTCATTGATGGCATTGGTTCAGAGCCGAGGATTGAACTGGGTGCCGTAAGATTGTAAAGCACACATGTCATGCTACCGGCCACCATCGCTCTACCATTGAAAACACAATGCCGTTTCACCTATGGCGGGAAATTTCTAACAGTTTTTTTTCCTTGTAGCTAGGCCGAGTAATTATTGTAAAAGATCATGATGTTTGCGCAAATTGATTATTATACTTTACAAAAATATGGAAAGCTATTTTATCTTTAACTAGCGACCCGCCCACCTGGCTTCGCACGGGTGTAATTTACGTGCGCAGCCGGAGCGGGTCGCTAGTTATATAATTATATAAACCTTCCGTGAAAATGTATCTAACTGGTGGTGAAAACCGCATCAGAATCCGTTGCGTGGTTTAGGAGGAGTTAGCGGCCATACAGACAAACAGACGCGGAAAGCGACTTCAATTCATACTATGTAGAGATACACTTTATTATTTACATTTGTCAATAAACAGATTTTTGCTGTTCCTATTGAAAATGTAAGTAATATGGTGCGTTACTGTTAAATAGCTGTTTATAGTAATGGAAAGACCAACCAACGACTTGCGCAAACACTGCGTTATTTTAAAATTATTACCCAGCCTAGTTACAGGACAAAAACTGTTTGAAATTTGAATTTCTCGCCATAGGTGAAACGTGCCACCTTAAGAGGTCTTGATTATTAAATAAAAACAATAGAAAAGCATGGACAAACAAAAGAAAGGAAGGGATTCGAGTTGAGAATTAGATTTGAACGCATGTCACTATTAGTAGAACATGGTAGAACTTAACTGAGGTCATTGTACAAATTTTGACAGAGTTTTGTGAAATACTTTGTTTACAACTCGTTTACGTGTTCATGAACATCTTCAAGCTGACACTTTGAAAGATCAAGGTGTCAAAACGACCCTCGAAGCCAGATAAAGTTCACGCCTACTCAAAAAGAGCTGACTCCACAACTCTGGAGAGTCCTTCATCAAGAGACGAATTAATTTCTGAAGCCTTTTCTTGCGCAATTAATGTTTTAAGTGAGCTATTCGAGGGTTTTGTTTGTTCAGTACTTTTTAACGTTTTTATTCTGAGTGAAGTTGATATTTTCACCCTTTTAAATATTTTCAAAAAGTAAGTAAAAATAATTAAAATATGTCCTTGTTCTTGGGAGCTAAAGTTTATTTATTTTTATTACTACGCGCTCATAACAGATCACAAGATATAGGTAAAATAACAGGTAAAAAAAAAAACATTTAAAAGGATTGTGTTTGACCGCCAACTCGCCTGATGTAAAGTGATGATGCGGTCTACGATGGAGCACGCTTGCCTAGAAGAAACCGATCACTCGTGATTTGAAGATACCCAGATTGTAAATATCGGGGCGCACCCATTCAGGCAGCGCATTCCACAGACTAGCAGTTCGCACAATAAAAGTGGAATCAAAGCGCTTCGTACGGGTTTCCGGAATCCCATGATCTAAACAGTGAGTATACAACATGGCTTAAACAGTCTAGACAGATACAGTTGACACTTACTAAATCTAATTTTATAGATTTTGCTGCTAAACTTAGCATTGTACTGTTATACTGTACATTCCTATTCAATTATTATAATTTTCTGGGAAATAATTGCAAGTTTGTTGTGTGTTTGTACATGTTTATATTCAGTATTCTTATCTGGCCAAATTTAGCCAGTCAGGTCAGGGCTTATAAAAAATTAGAAAATAGTTGATAGAGGTTTTATCGCATACATTTCGCACTGTGTGCACCGGATCTGCTTGATGTAATTTCCTCCCTATTTTCTATCGGGCAAATATGCAGGCAACGATGTCGTTTTTTCGTATTCACCTGGATATGAAAAACAACATCGTTTATGGTGGGCATTCCAAAAATCCAAAAGATTCCACTTTCATTGTGTTAATCGCTCGAATGTGGGATGTGCCTGAATGGGTGTTCCCCGATGGTTACTATCTGAGTGTCTTCAAGTCACAAGTGAATCGGTTTCTTCTAGTCAAGCGCCTAGACGAGCTTATTTTTAGAAAAAATAAATAAATTGGTATCTTCACTTACAAATATTTTCCTTGCAAATCGCCCTTCTAGCATGACACAGATTAACGAAGTATTGGTACCCTCTTTTGTACCTGCTGAACATCATGCAAACTGGTTCTTCATCGTTGGGTTTCAAGTCGTCACATACGTGCCTGCATTCTTTGTGGAAAGTCTGAACATGCAGAGATGATTCCAACATCTTACCACGAGTGCCTAACAGTACCTCTGAAAATATTTGTCACATTGACAGGCTTAGAATGGGTCAGACTGCCTAGTGCGAGTTTTTCCAATGACGTTTTCTGACTGCTGAAGAAGCATAGTTCTGCAACCATCGATAGATGGCGCTAACAAGACATGATTCTCATTACTAACGATTCCACAAAATACTGTACTACGAAATAAAATAACACAAAAACAAGCATGACAGACAGTGTCAAACATACACACAGACCTATGTAAGTTTTAATCCAAGTAGACGCCACGAGTCGACCTACCTTGCATGTCATATTTCTAATACAATCATGATTAATCGTCATAATTGAGTTCAGATAAAATCAGTCTGCTCAATCGGTGCCGCGACAACACGTGTCAATTGAAACGAAAATGGGTAATTGTGCAATACTGAGTTGTAAAAATACCGCAAATAGAGTCGGCCGACAGAATAAACATATTTCTATTCGATTTTAGGTACGAAAAATTTGCCACACTTAGTTTTCATACAGTTTGGACCACTTGTGAAGTCTACTTATATATAGGTCTGTGAACTGAACATACAGATATTATCTGTCTATGAGAATAAGTAAGTTTTTTTATTGACCTTTGTCGTTTGACGTTTGTGGTTTTGTAAAGTAGGTAATTCTAAAGGTAATGCCTAATCTGCTTTATTGATTGCCATTTACCACTTGTGTTAAACCACTAGATTGACAGACGACATTGTGAGAGTCGCGGGCATCCAGTGGATGCAAAAGGCAGGCTGTCGTTCAGTGTGGAGGTTAAAGGCCTATGTTCAGCAGTGGACGTCTTCTGGCTGATGATGATGATGATGACTTGTGTTAAAATATATAGGGCCGAGCTGGTGAAAGTCATTATGCAACTCGAAGTGCTGAGTATCTGATATACGACTTGCTTTATGAATCGTGAATCGTCAATTAATTAATTAGGTACAACATTTTGACATTTATAATAATTTAATATTGACATTTTAATCTTATTATTCTATTTCCAATCCTATTATCCTGTGCTTATTCTTATTTACTTGTTGTCTATTGATTTTACTATTATTAATTGTATTGGTTTGTGTAATATTTTAAGTTAAGCGTTGCACTGTAAAATGACTTGCCCAGTGTAACGAATGTTATAAGGCCAATAAATAATTCTATTCTATTCTATTCTATTCTTTACCTGTACCATAGATATACAAAGTCCTTGCTTTTTGCTCAAACGGCCACACAAATCACACAAAAATTATGGAACTCCTTACCTCCAAACAAACACAAAAGTGTCAGTGAAATAATAGTCATATACATCTCAGCTCCGGTTTTGTCGTAAAATATTGTTGCGCCGTAAAAGTCATTCGGTTGAAAAATAATCGTACCTACCCAAACATAAATGTTTTATGCTCTACTGAAATTGTGTTCAAAAAGTTGTTAAACTGAGAATACTTGAAAACCGTGTAATAACAATGGTAAAAATCATATTTTTTTAGCAAAGACCTTAACAAAGATATCTCAGCCTATGTCAATGTCAAAATGAGAGTCCGGGTTTAATAAACATTTTAAGGAAGAATGATAAAACCACAAAATGATGTTAGTCCTTCTGCTAAGGATAAAACAAGATTATGATGTAAAATATTGGAAATGAGTGTCTGATAAAGAAGTTAATGATTCCCAGAAATGTCACCTAGTTCAATATTCAACCACATCCTATGAAGTTTTTTTTTTATTCATGTCTGCCTAGCGTGGAAATTATGGCAACACCCCTCTCTAAGAGGGATGCCTGGAGTTTTGGCGCCAACGTGGAAAAAACATGTCGGCTCGTTGGATTATTTTCCTAAACTTGTGTATTTTCGAGTGTTAATGTGTACTAAATGGTGAATTATTATTCATTAAGTGCTCGTAAACGTGCTCGAGTGTGGGCAAGTGATATAACGAGGTGAAACGTGTCTTTTCGTGATGTTTCCAAAACTCCATAGGAGCCTCTTGTAAAGTCTTCATCACTTTACAGGGCCATGAGTTTGACTTGACCGTGACTTACTTAGCTTGACTCTGACTGTGACTATGACTTGTTTGACGCTATTAAGACAATGTAAACTGTTTAATATTACGACTAAAGGACATTGAATCCAAGGTAATAAAAATTTAACAAAAAAAAAAAACAACAGAGGGATGCCTGGCGTTTTGGCGCCTACGTGGAAAAAAACATGTCGGCTCGTTAGATTATTTTCCTAAACTTGTGTATTTTCGAGTGTTAATGTGTACTAAATGGTGAATTATTATTCATTAAGTGCTCGTAAACGTGCTCGAGTGTGGGCAAGTGATATAACGAGGTGAAACGTGTCTTTTCGTGTTGTTTCCAAAACTCCATAGGAGCCTCTTGTAAAGTCTCCACCACTTTACAGGGGCATGAGTTTGACTTGACCGTGACTTACTTAGCTTGACTCTGACTGTGACTATGACTTGTTTGACGCTATTAAGACTATGTAATCTGTTTAAGATTACGACTAAAGGACATTGAATCCACGGTCATGAAAATTTTAACAAAAAAAAAGAATGCCTGGAGTTTTGGCGCCAACGTGGAAAAAACATGTCGGCTCGTTGGATTATTTTCTTAAACCTGTGTATTTTCGAGTATTTATGTGTAATAATGGTGGATTATTATTTATTAAGTGCTCATGGACGTGCATGTTGTTTCCAAAACTCCACGGAAGCCTTTTTTAAAGCTTCCACCACTTTACTGGGGCATGAATTTGACTTGATCTTGACTTAATTTGATTGACTCTGACTGTGACTATGACTTGTTTGACATTATAAGACTACGGATACATGGTTAATATTATGACTGAAGGACTCTGTATCCAAGGCAATGAAAAAAAAGAAGAAGAAAAAAAGAGGGAGGCTTTTGTCTAGTTGTAAACGTTACTGGCTGATACTGTGATTGTAAAATTTGTTATTTTGTAAATATTCTGCATTATTTTTGTCAAAACGTGCATGACGCTGCAATTATTTTCCCTTCTTTTTCAACAAAATCTAGGGATAAACGAATATGATAATTTCGCATTAGTGTGGAACACCATCTCAGGTGCTCCAAAATTTTAAAGTAGTTCTGACAAGTTAAGGTCCAGAATTCCTACACTTTTCTTCTAAATAATTATTTCGACTTAGGTACCTACACAAAATTAAATGCTTCAGAACTTATACTTATTACGTAGGTACAAAGTAAAATAAACATGCCAGGTATACAGTTATCCCTTTGTTTCAAATTCCAGTTTTTCAGCGTGGAAACTGAGTTATTTTTCTATACAAAACAACAAGGAATGTTAATGAAACATTTTTCACTCTATTATGAAACCTTGTTTATTTTCATTGTATTTTTTATCAACTTATTTCATTTTGTACTTGGGTTTCTCTCATTCTAAATATTAAAATTTTTATTCATCATTGCTAAATTGTAGAAGAACAAGCTCGTAAGTAACTATTGTCCCCGCAACCTGTGAAAAAAAAAACATAGGTCTTTCACTGTTACGATCTAGGTAATTGTAAATTCAGTAGCAACTATTATACATGTCGGACCCATAGATTTAGTAGGTATCTGAGCTCTGTGGTTGGACCACCATGCCATACCGAGACCCTTGGCATAGTATAAACAAATGGTAGAAACTTTTGTTTCTACTATGCCCTTGGTCTAACTATATTTTGTATGTTTCTATTTTTTGTATCATGAAAATCTAAGATGAGACTTATAACTTAGTTTGCTAGTAAGCTAGTTGGCTAGTTAGCTAGTCGGCTGGCTAGCTAATTAGATAGTTAGCTATAGTTTGTTAATTAGCTAGTTGGCTAGTTAGCTAGTTGACTAGTTAGCTAGTTGACTAGTTAGCTAATTGATTGATTGATTGATTAACTCTTTATTGTTCACACCATAAAATTTTATAGAGAGGACAAAAAACTCTTAAAAACTAGTGTAGCAACTGGCGGCCTTATCGCTAAAATCGATCTCTTCCAGGCAACCTTAGGATGGAAAGGATGACCGACTGAGGAGGATTGACTAGATAGCTAGTCGATTAGTTAGCTAGTTGACTAGTTAGCTAGTTGACTAGTTAGCTAATTGACTAGATAGCTAGTTATCTAGTTAGCTAGTCAGTTCGTCAGTTAAGTGAAACTAATATAAATATTAAGCGTCAGAAAAAAAGTGACATTTGCCCGCCTTGTCTTTCGCCGAAAGCACTGAAAAATTAACATACTTAGTTGATTCTATCACCAAGTTAAGGAACCGCGCAAATTTCTTTTTTGACTGAGTCAATGAGTACTTGGAAAATAGCCTACCCAAATACAATCCTACCCAGGGACCCATCCTTCCAAAAAACAGTGGGACGTGCCGCTCGGTGAGCTGGAACGGAATACTACAAAGGTCCAGCACTTTCTAAAAGCGAGCATGTCTCTTAGCTGTTTCCCGCTGGGGATCGCGTCTTTGGTTGCAGGCCCTTCCTTCAATAAATTTTGGATACTTTCTTGATAACAACACGTTCTCGTCGTTCCCTACCGATGTGCTTGTAGTGAAAAGTTGACAACCGCCAGTGGATGCAAAAGGCAGGCTGTCGTTCATGAAATGAAATTAAATTAAATATGTTCAGGGAGGCCTATGTTCAGTAGTGGCCTATGTTCTTCTGGCTGATGATGATGATGATGATGATAAACAAGGTTAAACTTTAATTAAATTTAACATGATTATACTATGTTTGTTAATTTTGAGTACAGATAACCGCAAACATGTTGATTTATTGGTATCTTTAGTAGAATGAAACGAAATTAGAAGATTTCGCTCACCAGTTTTTGGTTAGTGTTAATAATATTCGTATAGAACAAATAATAGTTAGTATTTATCTTTAATACTTACAGTTAGAACAAGATCTCTCGTTACGTAAAAAAACTGAAGACCACTAAGAGCTATATTATCTTCATTCACTTGAATTATAAATCTTGAAACCTGAAAACAACGCGAGTGGAATTGACTTGGTGCTATCTAGTTTTTAATAAGATGCTGTTGTTAGTTCATTAGTTAGTCAAAAGTGAAGCTAATAAGCGTATAAAAAACAAAGATTAAGGTTTTAAATCCGTAAAATGCTTTAGTTTCTTAATATGAATCGTACTTAATTTCTTCTACAAAAAAAATACATAAAAATAGAACACTTTAAACTTTCACTCTCACACACACTCGCTATCATAATATCTACATTTATAACTTTAACCACAAACCCTCTCTAATCCTCACACACACCCACATTCACAACCACACACATACACACACACATACAATCACAAACATAATATAATAGGTACTTACATACTTTACTTACTCCAATTAGCCTAATACATTAATGGTAATCAAAATGGTACTAGTTCTCTTTTATCCGTAGTATTTTGTAATCGATCACAGTCTCCCGCGATAGCAGGCTAGCCCTAGTGCGGGGACATCTAGAAAACTGTACACTTATATTGAATTAGTAAGGTAAATAAAGAAATTTCTATTTGTATTTGTTTTGTATGAGTACAACAGTAATTCTCTTCCGTACCTCGTCAGAGTATGCTGAAGAAGGCACGTTATACAGCGCTGGCGCAGGCACCAACGAAGCTGTGTTCACGCTCGCAGCCACCAAAGAAACGGTCAGCGCTCTTGCAAGTAATAGCGCAGAAGAAAATACTAAGTATACCGAATACTCGTAACCGCCTAATAGTCTGAAAAAGAGTTTTGTCATAATGTTAAGAATACGACAAATCAATGAGCAGTCAAGTGGTTATATTGATAACCACTTGACTGCTCATCCTTTACCCCGCGTGATAAAAGGGTACTTAATTTACAGCATATGCTTTTTCAGGCGGGCCAAACTTAAGCGCGAATTGATTTAATGACTTTTGAGTCTCCAATCACAAGCCCCATTCAATACCCCCGCGACTGACGTGGCTTACTCGTGCAAAAGGGAATTATGACATGCGCAATCAAGTGGCGATTATCTTTGCGGCAAATAAATTAATATGCCTGGTTTTTTTTGCAAATTTTTGTTATGTCTGTTTTCCAAATAGACTATCGGGCAAGTATTTAATTCGTTAAGAATATAACTCAGAATATAATTAAGACTTCCATTTGTGCATTTTCACATTATCTATTTGTAGTCGCGCATAAGTATTTAATAAATAATAATAATAGGAGTATATGATTTTGTCTTATGGCGCAGCAACATTATGATATTTGTTTAGAAAAACGTTAAAATATTTGAACTAGTGATGAGACCGGTATCTAGACAAGCTTTGCTTTGTTCGACGGACGTCTAACTGACGGTTTTTTGAATTTTTTATTCAGATTCGATATGTTCCCCGCAGTATTATTCAAATAGACAGGCGTTGAAAGCTCTCTGTCATTTGATTTGCAACCGTATAATGGAAAAAAGATGTCATTGCTTTTACGAGTTTATCCCTTTTGATATCAAATGCCAGCGGTAGCGGTACATCTGCAGATTTACTTGATATACCTGCCTATGTAGGTACATACATTTTGTTTACGTCAATTTTATTTAATTTTATTTATTATAGGTACCATAGGTGGCAAACAAGTAGACGGGCTGACTTTATTATGGTTAGTCACCGTCGGCGTCGCTTATGAATACTCAACACCAGACTTCACCAGAAGGCAGCACAAATATGTTGCCAATAAGGGCTAGCTACCTTACAAGCGTATTCAATTCAACGTTTTTGAAATAAATAATTTAAAAACCAAAAAAATTGCTTATCCTCTCTTATTGCTTAATTGTTCAATATAATTATTAAATAGTATTTTTTTTTATATAATATAATTAATAAATGTAATGAATAATACGTACCCATTTGATTGTCTAGCGCAAACATGTTTTGGGTTTTGAGAATCTATTCCATGCCTGAAAAAAAACCATTAAGTAAGGGGGCATTTCAGCCCCAAAATTTTACTTAAATATGACCAGTCAAAACTAAAACAGTACCTATACTTTTTCACTTTGTTTTTTAATAGTCATCATCATCATCATCATCATTTCAGCCATAGGACGTCCTCTGCTGGACATAGGCCTCCCCCATCGATCTTCAAAAGTGCCGGTTGGAAGCAGCCTGCATCCAGCGTTTCTCTGCGGTCTTTTTTAGGTCGTCTGCCCATCTTGTGGGACGTCCTTAACAATATCAAACAAAATGGTGAACTTTTTAATTGTAGCCTGAGTTAGGCAGTATGAAAATAAGGCGCTAACTTAAAAACCTCCAATATATTAATAGATATGTTTTACTTTATTCTTACATCGATATGTCTTTCAGGCATTTAGGGTTGATATTTAAGTGTGGATGAATCACGGTTTAACATCTTGCGACACGTCCGAATGCCACTTTCTTTATATTCCTTGTTGGTATCTCGAGGATGAAACTTACACCAAAATATTGAAGACTTGAAGACAAATGAAGAACAAGTTACTTGCAAATGACGTAAAAACTAGACCACTGATGACGTCATCGAAAGATCGAACCAATCGTGTAGCTCTGGTGTAGTCTTCCCGTAATACTCTCCAGTGAGACGATGGTAAATAGTGCTACAACAAAAGTAACGCGCTACACCGTTAGTTTATTGAACTGCATATAATGTTGACAACTCGGCTTGGTTGTACCATAGTAATAGTTAGGGTGGGTTGCACCATTGTACTTTAGCTTTGTTAAAGCAAGTTCAATGTGGATTTCAAATTCCCGCCCTTTCCTACGTCATCATTCCGGCGCACCCGCGCCCTCTTCTGTCCGCAACCTACCAACTTCAGTTCCCCTCCAACACCTCGCCATATTACACCATGAGCAAGGAATATTACCTATAATAACTAATTACCAAGTGAAAAAGTAACCAACAACTAGATAACAGTGCTTTAAAGTGTACTAGTTAAATGTGGGGGCCCCCAAAACAAACAAACAAGAAAACAACAACAAGGAATAAGACGACCCAGCCGGCGTGCTCAGCATAGCGGTGAGTCCTTCCCTTTTCCAGCAATCCCAACCAAACAAATTAGATACAGTCCACTACCAAAACAAAATTTATCAAACACTTTGATGGTCCTTACGACCGGATTGCTAAAAAAGTACCAAAAACCTATTTTTTCAATTGTAAAATTTTTGGGGTCAGCCATATTTGTTCACAAAAAACCATTTCGCAAAATAATCTCGTAGCATCATAGCATAATCTCTACTCATTTTAACATCAAGTATCATTTTTCATCATTATTTTGTGTTTTATCAACGTGTGTCAACAACTTTTCATCATAACAAGTATATTTATTCATATTTCGAACATAATTCATTCATCATAACAAGGGGAACTCATTTTAGGTATCAAATTACCTTTCAATCAACAATTATCAAAGTGTATTTCGTGTATCAGTGTGCGGTAGGTATTTATCAGTGCAAAATACCTAACCAAAACGCTCATTCTACCCTCGAGTGAGTTGTTTCTTTGCGTGTTATCAAACGTGTTATCATCTCTTATCAGTGGGCGAAGACACAGTGTCCCGCCATTTTCAAACATTTCACGTGTTTTAGGCGTAACATACGACGCTTAAAATCATTATCATAGTGTGATAAGATCCTTAGTGCAACATATAACATTAGGATTTCACAAATTCACATAATTTCATATCATTTTTGCTTACAATTTTTCGTGTGTAAGTGTTTATGTGTATCATAATATTATCATTCTTATCATTGTGTATTCCAACCGGAAACCATTTTGTGTTTGTGTTGTTAGGTTGTCCAAACTGTGTGTTCAGATCTTCATATGTGTGTTGGACCAATCGTGACAATTTGTGTTTGTACGGTTGGCCATATTGTGACATTGACATTTGTGCATTTCAATCAATCAAAAGTGACGTTGACACTCCAAATTGACGTGTGACGAGTGCAACATTCATCCATTCGTTCAAAAATATTTCGTTCGTAAATCCGTGACATTTTCGTGATTGCGTTCAAAAATCAATATCTTTAGTGCATCAATTTCCCACCAGAGGGCAATACCAGTATCTTTCATATTATCAGTATAACAGTTATCAAAAAAAATGAGCGAAACAATGATAGCTCACTATGAATCAAAGCGTAACATGGCGCTCAAGCGCCTGCATGATGCCGTTACTTGCGCGCGAGGTTGCAAGACGGATAAAATGCAAATCAATCGTCTTGAAACTTGGTATTCACGTGTAGATCAAATCATGGAAACTTTCAATGAAGCTCACCTACAACTTTTGTGTGAATTAATAAACTCGGGCTTGGACGAAAAAGAAGTGCAACAAAGTCAGCATAAATACCAAGAACAGGCCGATGACATGTTATTTGAAGTAATAGAGGCCCATCGTTATTATGTGACAGTGAAGCCAGAGCCTTCTTCCTCGTCCAAAACCGAAACAACTAACAAAACAGCTAAATTACCACCAATGAAACTGCCTTTATTTACTGGGCAATTCAAAGATTTTCCAGGGGTCATTGACCTTTTCAACACATTAGTGCACAACAGGACTGACTTGTCCAACGTGGAGAAGTTTCAGTATTTAATAACATCCTTATCGGGGGAACCAATCAACATCATTCGCGCATTTCCTGTATGTGATGCAAACTATATGAGTGCGTACAAAGCATTAGTGAATCGTTACAACAACAAAAGGTATCTAGCGTTCATGTGTTGGGAACAAATTAACAATTTGAAAATAATACAATCAGGTTCAGCTCAGAGCTTGCGTAACATGTTAGACGTTTACAATGAAAACTTATCAATGCTCAATTCACTAGGTCTCCCAACAAAACAGTGGGACTTTGTGCTATTTCATTCATTGTTAACAAAATTAGACAAGGCATCTCGGGAAGCTTTTGAGCTGGCCACACCAAGCAGCGATTTTCCAAGCTTCAAGGAATTGGCAACCTTTTTGGTGGAAAGGTGCAATGCCCTTGAACGCTCAACACTAAATGTGAACATACAATCATCATCATCATCAGCTGTTCAACAGCAAAATACCAAGCGTGTCATTTCAAACAATCAAACAAAACCTACAATGCTTCTGGCCCAAGCGTCTAATCAATCATGTGTTATGTGTAAAGAGAACCATCCTCTCTACTCGTGTTCAACATTCTTATCAAAATCTCCATATGAGAGAGCTCAAGTGGTGAAACAGAACAAACTCTGTTTTAATTGTCTACGTTCCAATCATATAACCGCCAATTGTGTGTCAAACCACAGATGCAAATCCTGTGGATCCACTCATAACACACTTCTTCACTACACAAAAAAGACAGAGATAGGTGATCCTGTCAAATCACAGCACAAGCAATCAAGTGCTCCTTCTAGGACACATTCGGTACCAACTTCTGATTACAAGGAGAATGTGGTCACACCCGTGACATCATTATCAAACATATCAGCAGGTTCAACATCAGGCGCTCATTTCGTAATGCTTGCCACTGCTGAGGTGGAGGTGAAGGACAGTCGAGGCTCCTTTCAGAAGGTCCGTGTGTTGTTGGACCCCGGTAGCCAAAGTCATATCATCACCAAAGCATGTGCCCGACGATTAGGGTTACCACAATACAAAATTCAAACTCCTATGTCAGGTATAGGGCAAGCTCCTGCATGTTCAACAAGCAAAGTCTTCTTGGAAATCAGACCAGTTGGAAAATCAGAGCCATCGTTCACAACTGAGGCAGTGACTTTGGACAAAATTTGTGGTGACATGCCCACTCATCAGGTGGACATTCATAATTTTCAACATTTATCAAATCTCAAATTGGCAGACGAGAAATACCATGCATCTCGTCCTGTGGATATCCTCATTGGTGGAGAGATATTCCCAAACATCCTTTTGCCGGGAAAAATTGATGGTGGCCCACATGCAGCAACGGCCATCAATACAATCTTCGGTTATATTCTTATGGGAAAAACCATATCAAACACATCATCATCATCATCCACTCCACTATCAATCAATCATGTATCAATGGACGCCAACCTGGATGTTGCCGTTCAAAAGTTTTGGGAGTTGGACACCATACCCAGTGAAGATAACAAGCGGTCTCACTCGGTGGAAGATGTTCAGTGTGAGGACATTTTCTTATCAACACACAAGCGGGACGATAGTGGTCGATACGTCGTTCAGTTGCCGTTTCGGGATCAAACACCACCAACCTTTGAAGGGGCATACGAGATCGCACATCGACGATTCATACAATCAGAAAAACGCCTCATAGCAAAACCAGACTTGCATAAAAAATATTGTGATCACATCATGGAATATCTGACAACAGAGCAGATGAACAAAGTTCCAGATGATCAATATCAATCATCAACAGCATTCTATCTGGCACATCATGCTGTAACCAATCGTGGTCTGCGTGTGGTATACGATGGATCTATGAAAGATAAAAGAGGTGTATCGTTAAATGACACTCTGCTAACAGGACCAAAGTTACAAGCAGACATCACCAACATTCTCCTACGTTTTAGGCTTCATGCCATTGTGTTTTGTGCGGATATCCGGCAAATGTACCGGCAAATCCGAATCACATCAGAGCACCTGGATTTTCAAAGAATCCTATTCAGGTGCTCCCCAAGTGAAACCATTCAAGAATATCAACTCAATCGTGTAACATTTGGTGTTTCATCAGCGCCATTCTTGGCAATTCGTGTTTTGCATCAACTGGCTCGAGACGAGGGCAGTGCTTATCCAGCTGCAGCTCAGGTGTTGTTGGAAGACATTTATGTCGACGATGCCGTGACTGGTTGTCAGAGCATCGAAGAGGCGGTCAGGCTACAACAGCAGCTGATCAACATCATGGCGGCTGGAGGTTTCGAGCTCAGAAAGTGGTCCAGTAATCATGCAGCTGTACTACAAAACATACCAGAGGATCACAAAGCAGTGCCTAATGTCAATCAAACATTTGATAGTGAGGGTCACTTTGTGAAGGTTCTCGGTCTTGCCTGGAACTCCCAGGAAGACATATTCAATTATCAAGTCAATCAAATCAATCGTGAGTGTACCAAACGTACTATGCTATCAGAGCTGGCACGTATCTACGACCCCATCGGTCTCTTAACACCTTTAACATTTCTAGCAAAACATTTAATCCAGCGTTTATGGCTGCTCGGGTCATCGTGGGATCAACCTGTCCCAAATGACATTCATCAAATTTGGTCAAAGTATGTTCAGCAGTTGCCTCATCTTTCTCAGCTCCAAATTCCACGTCGTATCACATCCGAAGACGCTGTGTCATATCAACTCCATGGATTTTGCGACGCGAGCGAGGCAGGTTTTGCAGGTGTTGTATACCTTCGTGCCACCAATCAACATAATCAACACCAGGTCGTTCTGGTGAGTGCAAGGTCGCGTGTTTCCCCGACAAAACGTAGAACTCTACCAAGGCTTGAATTATGCGGTTCTTCATTACTCGTGGACCTCATGCGACACATCATCAACATATACAACAAACATCTCATCATAGAGAGTGTTCATGCGTGGACTGATTCCATGATTGTGTTGTCATGGATCCAGTCAAATTCAACCAATTTCAAAGCGTTTGTTGGCAATCGCATATCAAACATACAGCGTAAACTTCCAGAAGGAGTCTGGCATCACGTCCCAGGTAAACAAAACCCTGCGGACGCAGCGAGTCGTGGCTTAACACCCGACGAGCTAATCAATCATGACCAGTGGTGGACAGGCCCACAGTGGCTATCCTTAGATCAAGATCAGTGGCCTCAAGAGCCTCAACATTCAAATACAATACATTCAGATCCAGAAGTGAATTGTGAAAAACGTGCATGTGTGTTGACTCTGTCAAAAACAGCGGAGACACATCCATTCGACTATCTCTTAACCAAGTTTTCATCACTTAACAAGATTCAACGCATCTTAGCATACTGCAATCGTTTCATTAACGCTGTGCGTAAGAAGAAGTGCACAGGTCATATAACAGAACAAGAACTTAATCATAGCCTCATGGCACTTGTAAAACACACTCAACATTCGGAATTTAGTGAAGAGATCAAACTTTTGCGTTCGAATCGTATTTTACCCAAATCATTCAGAAAACATAAACCATTTTTGGATCAACAACACATTTTGCGTGTGGGGGGTAGGCTCTCTCAATCAGATCTCAACTATGAAGCCAAACATCCTGCCCTGCTGCCCCGCAAGCATCGTTTGACGCAGCTCATCATTCAGCATACTCACAATGAACATCTACACCCTGGACTGCAAACAATGCAGTTTCTGCTGCTTCAAAATTTTTGGATTTTGTCACCAAGGCGAGCCATCAATCAAATCATTTCAAATTGTTACCGTTGCTTTCGAGTAAAGCCAAGCAGTTTCCAACCAGTGATGGCTGATTTGCCACGTGACCGTGTTACTCAGCTTAAAGCTTTCCAAATCGTGGGTTGCGATTATGCAGGCCCTTTCAAAATAACATTTCAACGCTATCGTGGAGCGCGTTCTACAAAATCGTATATTTGCCTATTTGTATGTTACTCCACGAAAGCCTTACACTTGGAATTAGCAAGTGATGCATCGACTCAAGCCTATTTGGCCGCTTTGCGCAGGTTCATTGCAAGACGCGGTCGATGCAGCACCATCCACAGTGACTGTGGAACCAACTTCAAAGGTGCACAGTCACATTTATCAGAAATCATGCGTTCAGCATGTGAATCAGAGCGCATTGAATTCAAATTCAATATCCCCGGTTCCCCGCACATGGGAGGACTCTGGGAAGCAGGTGTCAAATCTGTGAAAACCCACCTGCATCGTGTGATAGGAGATCAAATCCTTACATATGAGGAGCTAAACACACTTTTAACACAAATCGAGTCAGTTTTAAACTCGCGACCATTATCAGCATTGAGTTCAGATCCTTCAGATCTATTAGCATTAACACCAGGTCATTTTTTGACATTGGCTCCTCTTACCACGGTGCCCACACCGGACTATACCAACACAAACATGAACAGGTTAACCCGGTGGCAACTCATACAAAAAATGCATCAGGACTTTTGGTCACGATGGCATAGTGAATACCTTACCAGCTTAAGTCAACGTTTAAAGTGGACCGTAGGTACACCTGCGGCTAAAATCAATCAAATGATTGTTATCAAGGATGAAACAACCCACCCGTTGCGATGGCGTCTCGGAAGAATCATAGAATTACATCCGGGACGTGATGGTGTTTGTCGTTCTGCGGCGGTCAGAACAGCACAAGGCGTTTTCAAACGACCCCTTGTAAAGTTATGCCCACTGCCAGACATGGACAATTAGTATTGTTATTATATATCATCTAGCATTATCACATCACATTCATATATTATATTCACAACACAACATTTCATTCATTTCAATCATACTAGTGTTTTCACATTCAGCATAGGCAATCTTATCTTTGCAAATGGTTGTTGTGGACAAATATGCATTTTCAATACTTTCAGTCTCATCAATTCGCCAGCAGGGGGGGAAGATAAATGTTAAAGCAAGTTCAATGTGGATTTCAAATTCCCGCCCTTTCCTACGTCATCATTCCGGCGCACCCGCGCCCTCTTCTGTCCGCAACCTACCAACTTCAGTTCCCCTCCAACACCTCGCCATATTACACCATGAGCAAGGAATATTACCTATAATAACTAATTACCAAGTGAAAAAGTAACCAACAACTAGATAACAGTGCTTTAAAGTGTACTAGTTAAATGTGGGGGCCCCCAAAACAAACAAACAAGAAAACAACAACAAGGAATAAGACGACCCAGCCGGCGTGCTCAGCATAGCGGTGAGTCCTTCCCTTTTCCAGCAATCCCAACCAAACAAATTAGATACAGTCCACTACCAAAACAAAATTTATCAAACAAGCTTTAACAATTCAGTTAAAGTACCGGTTAGGCCAAAAATTTGTTGCTCCATGTGACAATTGTTAAATGACGTCATAACTTCACTGTTAACCGTAACTTCCCACGCTTCGCTGTTGTTTATTTAAAATATCTGTCAGTTGCATAAAATATGATTCCAGCTATGCATCTGGAGAAAATAAGGTCTCATTTGACTCGCAACCCTGGTAACTTTAATTATGCCAGTGAATACGCTGGTGCAACGCATTTCGCAGTAATTGCTAATGTAAGCGTTAATGTTATTGTCAAATTTGTCATAAACCTTAACTTTAACTACAATATGGTGCAACCAAGACTGAAAGTTAAGGTTTATGACAAATTTGACAATAACAATAACGTCGACTTTAGCAGTTTCTGCATAATGCGTTACACCAGCGTTTTCACTATAGTCAAAGTTATCGGGATCCAAGTCAAATGAGACCTTATTTACTCCAAATTTTAATAGCATAGCAGGAATTTTATTTTATGCATCTGACAGATATTTAAAATAAACAATAGCGAAGCGTGGGCAGTTACGGTTAACAGTTAAAACTATGACGACATAATGACAATTATCGGATGGTGCAAAATTATTTTTTCCCTAATTGGTTCTTTAACTTAAATGTCGATGTTTGTTAAACCTAAAGTAAGATGGCGCAACACACCCTTCTTGTCAACTCAAGTTGGTTAGCAAAGGAGATTAGACAAAAGTGGTCCACATACAAATAAAGACATCATTATGGTATTTATCACAGAAAAGAGAAGTAAATAGAACGGAAATTAGATGAAAGATCTGTTACCAGGCATTACGAGTGAACCTTGGTTGAACATTCTCATTTAGACCAACGCGTCGAACTCCGCATCACAGTTGCTAACTGATTTCGAATGACTGACATTTAGTTTATATGGGTGCAACTGGCTAAAACTCTTTCAAAAATGCCTTGACAGCAGTTAATACTAAAACTAATTTAAACATTTTATTTTTCTTGTTTGTGGTGTTTGTGGTAGAATCTCGTATAGTTTTACCTTTTCGCTAGTCGAGATGATTTTCGCATTGATTTTGTTCATAACTCCCGCTAGATAAATACTAGTGCACACAATGTAAAGGTCGAGGTAGTTCCAATTCATTGTAGATATTATATTTAGTATCTGAAATTTATTTCAAAGATTACCTTTTTTTAATAAGAATAAAACACTTATTATTGTACACAAAAAAAAAAAACACATTAATAAAAAACACGTGTTAAACATTGTTTTAAACTATCACGGTTGTCCACTACAGTTATATGATTATTAATGGGATATTGTACTGTGATAAGGTTGTGGATGAAGCTTCTGATATTTTGGCGCAGCTACATGCACCATGCTCACGGGAAGACTGAAGAATGCGATTGGTAGGCCGAAAAGTTCAAATTTAGGTGTAGATAAAACGATCTACCCCCTTTTTAGTTTTTTACTAAGGTAAACACTGGAACTTGAACCCAAATCCCGTAAACACACACTAACTGACAGTGAGTGTGTTTTGTGTACAAATTACAATACGCAGTGATACAGAGAGTCACTGTATCACTGCGTATTGAACACATTTATAACAATCATAATAATCATATTATAACTGTAGTGAACAACCGTGATAGTTCAAAATAGTACTTTGAAACAGTTCATATAGTCATATATATATAGTCTTCCGTTGCTTATTTTTTTTATTCGACAAAATACAGATATTCCCTTGTAAAGATTATTAAGTAGTTACCTACTACGGTTTTAGTCTGCCTTTGGTTTGGGCATTCTTGAGCGCAGTCCCGAATTCCATAGTTTTTTTTGTTAGACTTACTTGTAGTAGAATTCCAATTGGTACGTTTCTTGACACGTTCAACTCGAAATACCACGGGAACTGGTCTTTCAAGTACTCAGAGTAGATATTAGCGTCTGGGTGACACGACACGATGTGTTCTACCTTATGTAACAGTGACAACATGTGCTCGACTAGAAAAAAGTTTTTACACAAAAATATACCACCTATAACGACTTCTATTGTCTTGAGCCAATAATAAAAATAAATAAGCTTATGTAATTATTTTTTATACCAGAGATGGCTAACAAGTAGACGGGCCACCTGATGGTCATCAATCACCGTCACCTATGGATACCTGGGGGTTTAGACAAGAGCCACTTTCTGTTAGCGTTCACGCCTGCGAATAGATGAAATTGTATGAAAATGACATTAGCTTGAGATAATTTCTCTCTAGCTAATGTCATTTTCATACAATTTCATCTTTCCGCAAGCGTGAACGCTAACAGAAAGTGGCTCTTGTCTAGACCCCCTGTAGCACCAGAGGCATCACAAATACGTTGCCAACCACTTAATAACCCACCCACATAACCAATCCTTTAAGACTATCAACTAGCTTCTCAGAAATGCAGCGGAAGGTTGCTCATTCCACATATTGGAGGTGTGGGGCAAGAAAGATCGTGTGAATTGCACGATGTACGATTTCCACTGATCTATGATATTATGTGGATGAGCTTACAGGCGGTAGCAGCTATACAGAGAGACCCAACGTCTCTGCGCATGTAAAATAACAAAACTTATAACAGAGCCATCTAGCGGATAAAATGCCACATTTATCTTGCACCGCGCCGCGCACGATGTTTGGCATTTTTTCTGCTAGATGGCTCTGTCAGTATCATTCACGCCATTGAAAAGTTTTACTCTCCACCTCCTGAACCTAATTAAATCAGTTAAATGGTATATTATTGTATTTTTATTCAAATCAAAGATTCGTATTGTTATTCGAATCGAATATTTGTTTACATAGACAAGAGAAGCTAATGAAACCAAGCTAAAAAAATACTTACTGAGACCCAAGCTTATGTTAACAACAGTTAAGATGTAGCATTTGTTTTTAGTCCGATTGTCAACATACTCGCCCAATCTACATTTTGCTATGTCCTTCATTAGCGAGGACCATCTACGCCCTATTTGGATGAAAAGAAACGTTGTTACGCACGTCGATGCGTAGAAGGCAAAAAAACCTGAAAAAGTAACCATTAACACATAAATACCTTTCAATTAACAAATAATATCAATCTTTCAGAGCGTCTGGTTTATGCGACGCGCGACCAGAATGCTTGCGTTTTTGTGGCTCATAGTATAAGTATTGTGGCATTACCAATTACTTTTACATTTTTTCATCATTACCATCATCGGACCTGAGTGACCCCCATCAGTGGCCCGCCTTTTGTTTATGCCACTCTCCACGGTCTTTTTACATTCTCATTCTCGTTTCACTTTGATGTCGTCGGTCCATCTCATCTTCGGTCAGCTTGGGTTATACCGACCCAGTCTCGGCCAATTAAATATTTTGAGTCAGAGAAACGCTAGTATTTTGGTCACGAAAGTTACATACCTAGAGCACCAATTGAGATAGAGTTGTTGAGAAGACGATACAAACATAATATCACCACTACCGCTTGACTAATTCCAATAAGAATACAATAGAGGAATCGCCATGAAAACACTCTGAATCTGTGAAAAATTTAGCCTACGTTCAGTATGGGAGTCCTACGTAGTTGCGAAACACGCCGTTGCGTTTTTAAATAACTCATCCAAAATTCGTGTAAAAATATTATTTTGATCTTTGCAGTGGCATATTGACATAAATGTTTGTTTTATGGTTTTTTCTTAGATGACACGTATATTTGTCAAAGGGTTTTTTTAAGTTGTTTTTTCAGGATAATTTATTGAACGTAAGATGAAGCTGATGCACACAGAAACTTTTTCCTTTCAGATTTTTATTGTGTTATTTTGTTGTGTTATATATTTATTATTGTTTTTGCAGCTGCTAAAGGTAAAAAAACTCAGACCTAGTATAATTGTTTTTAATAATCTAGGCGTAGCGGTACTTTAGATTTCATCTCGAAAATCCAACCTGTAAATATTAAACTGTAGCAGGAACGTAATCAAATTTAGTATTGAAAAAAAAACAACAACAATTAATCATATAAAATAAACCTAACCTATAACCTAACTTATAACCCAACCTATAACCTAACCTAAACCGATAAAAGCGATAAATCCCGATAAACATTTAAAATAATTTACCTCACAGATTTACCTTATGTTTGCAACGTTTGCCTCCAAAACCCTGTGCACCGGGTTCAAGCCAAGCAACTGACCAAAAACGATGAGCATTTTCATAGCTTGCTGAAACGACTCCAATTGATTGTTGGGCTCTTCGATTCTCAATCTCTTAGTTCCGGGAGACACTTCTGAAAACCACACATCCACGAACTTATTCTTTAGCGGTCGGTTATTTCTGTCAACGTCACTACAATATCACTGTTTACTATAAGGGCATGTTTTTTTTAACCCTTATTTTTGACCTTTGCCAGGATGTAAAGGTAGAAGAAAAAAAACTAATGTAACAAAAAAAAATTGCTTGTAACAACCAGTCATCGACGCAATAGGGCTACTATTTTCAGTACCCCATGAACCTGTATCTATAGTTATGTATTACTTACTATTATTTGTCAAAGTCTGCCTATTCGGTTTTACTCTATTGACAACAGTGATAACGTCATCTTTTCTGAAATTAAACAGATTATCGTTACATTTTCGTATGATTTATAAAACTTCAGTACATTGTAAAAAACATTACAAAGATAAAATAAATAAAAAAAAAAAAAAAAATCGGGACATTTTTGCACACACGGTCATCTGACCCCAAACTAAGCCAAGCTTGTGATATGGCTGCCAGAGACTGATATACATACATATATAGCTTTAAATACATACTTAAATAGATATTAACACCCAGATATAGAACAAACACAAATGTTCATCGCATAAATAAAGATATAGATAAAGGTATCTATATCACAAATATTGTTTCATTATGGGTTTTTTGTTACGGCCCTGCCGTTTGTGTTGTAAACAACTTTGCTATTTTATTAATGATATCTACCTGTGACCACAACTGAAAAGACGTACCAATATAAAACGGGCGGATAAAAAAAAGAACTGAAAAAAAGAAGAAAAAAAAAAGGCTTATCAAATTATAATATGAAAGGTGATTAAGAATGAGAATAAGAATAAAATATATTTATTAACAAAAAACAAAAACAATGGACATATACTATAAGAAACATAAGGAGATACAATGTTTGGCAATAGGGGTACGCTCAGCGCTGTACTGCGAGGTCCCGAAGGGTCACGCAGGACTGGTTTTCAGCATACCCCTTTGCTCAGAAATAGATGGTAGGTGAGCATTATGCGACGGCGTGTATTATATCAACTAATAAATGATATGATATGATTATCACCGAGAATCAAAAAACTATAGTATAGTAAACTGCTATGCAATATGTTTGGTCTAACAATGTATGCGGCATGTGTGGGAGAAAGTATAGTAGACAGAACAAAAAAAAGTGTAAAAACAAAAAAATCCGACCGTAAAATGTCTATGACACTTCGGAGTTAAAAAACATATCTAATGACACCTCGTGTTACAAAATCGGTGAAGGAACTCCAGAACACCAGGATACTCCAGAATTAAAAAAAACCGACTTCAAGAATATACCTGTTTACGATACCTACATAGTTAAAACAGAGATTGAAAGTTCTCATCAAAACTTCTGCTGAAGGGAACCAAGAGGGACCGCCTCTGAGGTATAACCTACTAAACAAAAAAGAATCGTAAAATCAATTCATAATTAGCGGAGTAAACAAGTAACAAAGAAAAAACCGTCGAATTGATAACCTCCTTTTTGAAATTGGTTCAAAATATAGACATATACAAACAACATCCAGATACTGACAACTTTATCTTCCTTTTTAAGGCAGTTGTTTAAAAAATATAAATCCATCAAACCCACCTGTTATTTAATTTTGAAAATTTCAGAGCTTTGAAATTTATGGTTTCAAGCTCTTTCGAACCCTCTGAAAAAGAAATGAAAACTAAATGCCTGTAAAAAGCATAATACAAACAATATATCGCACATTTTGAAAACTAACATAAAAGACGTTAGGTTTGAAAATGTAAACGTGTGTAAACTACGTAAATAATCATATAACTGTAGTTATATAATTATTAACGGGATATTTACCGTGATAAGATTGGGGATGGAGCTCACGATATTTCGGCGCAGTTACATGCACAGTGTTCACTGGAAGGACTGAATATCGGAGCTCCCGATATTCTTAATCCACAACCTTATCACGATAAATATCCCGCTAATAATCATATAACTATAGTGAACAATCGTGATAGTTTAAAACAACAGTTTCATAGCTTCTGAAAATAAAATATCACAGAATGTGAATCTTAATAATCCAATTGGCCATTAAAATAACATGGCAAATGTAATGAAGCAATTTACAGGTTGATATTTTACACAACTTGTCATTAAAATTACGCAAAACCTGAAAATAGTTTGTTTACAATTGATATAACTTTAAAATACGGAGGGTTTTTTTTTTTGTTGAAACATACACATTTAGTTATGCTGTGTTTAAAATACTTAACCTAATTAATATGAAGGACAGCGCAAGCGACAAACAAACAAATACTTATTAAAACAATGGACCAATGCAAAAACAGAGACTACAGCAGTCGTCAACACAATTATCCTTTACATACTTAACGAAATAATTTTTTTTAAATTGTAATCATAATTATTATTACATTAGGCAAAAACATAATGACACTCAACAACATGCGCTGGGCTAGCAAGGTCGATTAAGGCTCATCCCCTCTCTCTGAGAGAAGTCCTGTGTCCCAGCTGAGGGAAACATGACAGGCTAATGATAATGGCTAATGGTGATGATGATGACTTCATTAGAAACTGGGTGGGGAGTCTAAGGTTTTGCGCTATTGCTATGGTACTTTGTATTTTGGCGGAGGTCGAAAAAAACACAAAAAAATGCATCAGGTATAAATTCAGATTTACTCTATCAGATAATTATGCAAAATTTCTATAAAATATATTCATAAAAATTCTTTTTACCTCTCGCAGTTTTGATGGCGTCACCATTCATGGTACAAAACAAAATAATCTTCACTCCAAAAGCGACTACCTCACTAAACTTTTACAATTACTATATATTGCTCTATCCTTTCTATATGTTATCAACTATATACACAAAGATTATCATGTTTGAATATATGATTATTCTGTCAACTTGTCAAATAGTTGACATGACAATAAAAATATATAGTGCGTTGGAGACAGGTAGTCCAAGTACGGGTTATTTTGTACGTTTTACTTCGTAGATTCATTAATCATTATTTTATAGAAATCTAAATTTCAAGACTTAAACATAATCTTATCAGCTTACATCAGTGCTTATCAGTAAACTTTTTGCTGACAGATATTGTCACGAGGGAAAACGAGTTACAGCTAATTTTAGTTAGTCAATTAGTAGTCGTAGGTATTTAAAGTTTTTGCTAGGTGTATGTAGATAAAATTATTGGTATCGTCGAGATTGAAAGGTATCAATACGTCGATGAGCTATGGAGAGGGCTATGCTCGGGGTTTCTCTACGAGATCTAATCTGAAATGCGGAGATCCGTAGACGAACGAAAGTCACTGACATAGCCCACCGGATTAGCAAGTTGAAATGGCAGTGGGCAGGGCACATATCACGCAGAATAGATGGCCGATGGGGCCGAAAAGTTCTGGAATGGAGACCACGGACCGGTAAGCGCAGCGTAGGACGTCCACCCACAAGATGGACAGACGACCTAAAAGAGACCCCAGGGAAACGCTGGATGCAGGCCGCTTCCAACCGGCCGTTTTGGAGATCGATGGGGGAGGCCTATGTCCAGCAGTGGACGTCCTAGGGCTGAAATGATGAATACGTCGATATAAGTTTTACTTATAATTTTAGTAGTAGACAGTAAGCTTGTAGTATAAGTTATGTTTTGGGTTTTAGAGTATTTAGAAACTTAACTCACTTTCCGGCTACAAAAATTCGGTTATAATGAAGCTGTGTAATGAAGTAGAAATTTTTTAAACTTATTACTAGTAGGGACTGTATTCGTGGTGTTTAAGAATTATGAGTGCATAAGTGCTGGTGTATGGAGGAAGTGTATGGAGGTGACAGATTCGCGCAAATAATATCCCGTCTGCCGCGATCGTTTATTCTGGGACGAAACCAAATGAAAACAGCTATTACGTGAACTATGACGTCATAGTTCAATATGCATCATTTGCATAAATTGTATCCGTCAATCTGAGTCGATATTGAAATGTAAATGGAGGTAGGAGTTGAAGTCAATGGTGTAATAGAATATGAAACCAAGATATTAGTGAAATTATGGAGATTTAAATCTGAATAACTAATTCAAACTGGAATCAAAACTCGAGGAGTTGAGTAAACTTCGTAGAACATGGAATTTAAATGAGAAAAAACGGTTTAAGTATTCGGGTCATTGAGACTCTCTGTAGTCTAGCGCGTTCAGGCCCCCGATTCTACTAAACAAATTGTTTCAATTTTATTTTTTAAATAATTGCCTTAAAACTGACAGTTTAAAAAAAAATACCAGAAAAATACCACCACCTAATATTATAACTTAGTATAATTTTTTGTTTAAAAGCTGTCCATTTTGAGGCAATTATTTACAAATTAAAATTGAAACAATTACAATTTATAAACAATTTGTTTTGTAGAATCGGGTCCCAGATCTCAGTCGCGCTTTTTGCATCATTATGTTGTTTTAAATGTTTATCGGGCCTTATTGTTATTTTATAAATGTAAAAATGGTACCTTTCGCTCGGCCGTATGACCATGTTACAATGGCCGTTGTCACGACCTTACTGAAAACTGCGGACTAGTCCGGCGAGTACAGCGAGTGTTTTTTTTTATTCTACACTTGGTGTATTTTCATTTCTGAAAGCTACGATATCCAGCCGTTTCAACAAATGTATCTTTATATCACTTGATCGTAGGAAAACGCTATTCTACACTGGCATTGTTTGTCCATTCGCGGCAGTTTCATAAACAAGGCAATTTTCTTCCAAGGCATCGTGGTCTTTGGAAACTAACACCGTATTCACCTCTTGTATCCAACTGCCGAAGAAGGAGGAAAATCTTTTACGGAAGTTTTGTTGAAAATCCCATCTTAAATTTACCTACAATGTAAAAAGAACTTTTATCATAATAAATTACAACACAAAATTTAAAAATAATACTAACATACATGATATACATATACATAATCAATAATACCTATTCCTGTAATATTAATGGAGATATATAATTATAAGTGTATTCATACATATTATATGAATTACCTAAATTTTTTAACTAGAGGTGTTAATCTAAGGAAAACCGGATCAGATTTCCGCGATACAGGCCTAGCCTAGTGCGGGAATCGCAGTAATCTTCTGTACTTACCCAATTCACTCATAAGCATAAGCCTTACGGTTTCTTCCTATAGTTCGTTTGATGTATATACCTTATTTAAGCCTATGTTTATGTAAATAAATATATTTTCATTTTCAGTATGTATGTATATTTTTAATTATTTATATATTATAACCTTCTACAGCTTAAATTGTTTTGACGTGTGAGGCGTCACATGATATAATAATATACTCCGCCAGTTATAGCGCTCCGAGAAATGATGTCACGTAGGTGACACCCACTGACGTCATCAATGCCATGAATTCACGTACACGTGAGCGGACAAACGAAATGAAAATTAAAATGCTTTTTGTATTTTATTCAATAGATTATTAAAAAAATTGTTTCCTCATATCTATGCTTGTTGCAATAAAGTGCAATGGCAACTGGACAGTGACGTAATTGGGTGTTAGCTCCCGGATCGCTAGACCTTGTTTCCTTGGATGAGGCATTGTTAGATTCGTTTTCGTGCCCAGGGTGTCATAGTTTTGCAGTCGGTTTTATATATATTTATTAATATCTCTAATTCATAGATTTTGACCACTATCTTGTATGTTCGGCGCCAAAGCCTCTGAACAAAAATTCTCATTATAAGGCTTAACCACTTATATACGTTTTAATTCAGCTCTAATACGACCTTTTTGCTTCTTATTATGCACTTTAGAGAGTGAAAAAATTATGTATAAAGGTGAGTCGAAATTCCCCTTAAAACAGAAAGTCTTAAATCTATTTTATCACTTGATATTGTTCGAATGTGTAAATATTTTTGTTTGTTTACTCGAAGTCAAAGGGTTAGCAAAGCATGTTTGATTTAGTAAATGCTTGTATTTTACAATAATATAAAGCACCAAACCTTTGCTCAGAAGTTATTGAAATTTTGTTAGAACATGGACGAGTACACGTATTAATAGTTTAAAAAAAAAGATATTTGTTCCGTAAAACAATCTACTTCTAGTAGATATATTTCAATTCAAAGGGGCATTAGTACTTGAAAACCTAACAATTATTATAGAAGATTTATCGTTTTTTTAACGTTCAAAACTTTATTTTAGTTAATACAAGGTTACGTATTTACCCTGTACTACTCCAAAAAGAGGTTGTACTCATCAAGAGCAACTTTTAAATATGGGACCAACGCTGAAATCGCAAACAAAAAACGATCAGTTTCTGCTGTTTGCTGTCGAGTTTCAATGACCGTTTTCTTTGGAACAGCTGATTTTTCCCCCACTATTTTAGGGATGGTCCCATAGTAAAAGTTGTTCATAATGATGAGTACATTGACCTCCTTTCGGCTTAGTACAGGGTGAATGCACGACCTTGTATATATATATTTAAACCTTTTTGATAAAATTCCTATAAAACAAGAAGTTCAAGATGAAGGGTGATTTATTTGAATACCTGCAATGGACGTTCTTGTTTGGTAAATATACTGGGCTTATGCCAATCGTCGGGTTGGAATCCTCTGGAGAAATTCCCAGGTAAGATTATTACATCGCTCTACGTCATAAAGTTATGCAAGACAACGGTGTAGATGTTATAATCTAATTCCGTGGTAAAGGATTTATGTAATAACAGAGAATATTTTGCTATAAACTCACGTAAAAAAATTTAATGTGTATTAACTATAGGTATTTATGTCCGCCTGTGTGTCCGTCTTACCTTCTAACGGCTGTATCTTTCGGACCGTAATATATAGCTAGTTGAAATTTTCACAGAATATAATATAAATTGTTAGCTTTTCAGCCAAGAAATCACCTTTTAAACTGTTTTACACACAATTCGTTTACACTTGTTATCGCTTCGAGGTTCGAGCAAAGAAAGAGGGTGATTGCAATGCAACCGCCACTTATATACTGTGTTCGTTGGCAGTCGACAAAAGACTGTCAACTGTCAACGAACACGTGTGAACTTCGCCAATACAGTTTCATTATAATGGTGTTGTTAGTTCATCTATACATTAAATGATTAAACTAAAGTTGTTCTACATTCGGCCATCCGACTCAATTACACGTCCTCGTGTATACGTGTCATGTATTATATGATAATAGACGTTATACGTGTTAATTAAATGTGTACTTTACAATCTTATTTTGAAGTCTTATACTATCGTTTTATGTTACATAATATCAGAATGCAACTGCATACTGAAAAGCACATCATATCAGACTAAAACCGAATCTGGTTTAGTTAAGTCAGTACGCAACTGCGTACACTGTCTCTTACGCAACTGCGTACATCGGCTCTTACGCGACTACGTACACCGGATCTTACGCAACTGCGTACAATGTCTCTTACGCAACTGCGTACATCGGCTCTTACGCGACTACGTACACCGGATCTTACGCAACTGCGTACAATGTTTCTTACGCAACTGCGTACATCGGCTCTTACGCGACTACGTACACCGGATCTTACGCAACTGCGTACAATGTCTCTTACGTAACTGCGTACTGGAGGCTCCGCTGCAGGCTCAGCTGGCAGGTTCGACGGCAGGCTCAGCCGCAGGCTCAGCCGCAGGCTCGACAGCAGGCTCAGCCGCAGACTCCGCGGCAGACTCGACAGCAGGCTCAGCCGCAGGCTCGACGGCAGGCTCAGCCGCAGGCTCGACAGCAGGCTCAGCCGCAGACTCCGCGGCAGGCTCCACTGCAGGCTCCGCTGTATGCTCCGCTGCAGACTCGACCGCAGGCTCGACAGCAGGCTCAGCCGCAGGCTCGACGGCAGGCTCGACAGCAGGCTCAGCCGCAGGCTCGACGGCAGGCTCGACAGCAGGCTCAGCCGCAGGCTCGACGGCAGGCTCAGCCGCAGGCTCGACAGCAGGCTCAGCCGCAGACTTCGCGGCAGGCTCCACTGCAGGCTCCACTGTATGCTTCGCCGCAGACTCGACCGCAGGCTCGACAGCAGGCTCAGCCGCAGGCTCGACAGCAGGCTCAACGGCAGGCTCGACAGCAGGCTCAGCCGCAGACTCGACAGCAGGCTCAGCCGCAGAATCGGCGGCAGAAATTTGCATATATAACAATAAGTACACTAATCGGATATATAATCTGAAGAACTTTTAACATGAGCACAGTTATTTAGTAATTAGTATTAAATTAATCATTAGTAAATAAATTATAATCAAGAAAACGCAAGGAATAAAACAGCCACTTTGTAAAATAACTATTAATTAGGGCTCTAAAAAAAACATGACTAGCAAACAGGTTTTGAACCACTTAACAAAAGACAAATTACACTCTGTGGACATGGGAAAATAAGAAGACATCTGTAACTTATTAATCCCGATTCTGATTTGTTAGCTTTTCAGCCAAGAAATCACCTTTTAAACTGTTTTACACACAATTCGTTTACACTTGTTATCGCTTCGAGGTTCGAGCAAAGAAAGAGGGTGATTGCAATGCAACCGCCACTTATATACTGTGTTCGTTGGCAGTCGACAAAAGACTGTCAACTGTCAACGAACACGTGTGAACTTCGCCAATACAGTTTCATTATAATGGTGTTGTTAGTTCATCTATACATTAAATGATTAAACTAAAGTTGTTCTACAAAATTTTCACGGTTTTTACATAATATGTATATATTTAATATATTTTAATAATAACACATAGCTGTACAATTTGCAAGTTGTGGCAATGGGCAGGCCACATCGCTCGAAGAACCGATAACCGATGGAGAAGAAAGTTTCTGGAGTGGAGACCACGAACCGGAAGACGCAGCGTAGGTAGGCCTCCCACTAGATGGACCGACGACATTGTGAGAGTCGCGGGCATCCAGTGGATGCGAAAGGCAGGCTGTCGATCAGTGTGGAGGTTAAAGGGGAGGCCTATGTTCAGCAGTGGACGTCTTCCGGCTGATGATGATGATGATGGTGATAATAATAATATTTCATAATATATTTTATTTCGGTTCTTAATTATATGGTTTTTACATTTTTTCAGATTTATTTGGAGATCTCCTTACACATTTTTGTACATAATAAATTTCGTAATATTGACTTTTATGGTTGCGATTCAAATATATGGTTTAATGTATTCCGGCTTAGATCTATTAAGATTGAGTAAGTACATAGAAATTTTAATTTTAATTTGTTAAATTTGTATACAGGTTTACACAAAAATGTGGTATTAAGCCGAAAAGAAATAATTTTACTCATTATTTAGAACAACTTTTACTTTAGAATCAATCCATAAATCGACAAATAACCAGTTTTTTTTTTTAACGCTTATAAGTCCGCTTTTGACCACCAACTCGCCTGTTGGTAAGCGACGATGTGGTCGAAGATGAAGCACGCAGACTTAGAAGATACCTATTCACTCTGGCCTTGAAAAGGTCCAGGTTATTATCACCTGCCCAGCTGTTCGATATTTATGGAACGGCTGATATTTTATCAAGATTGTATGGTTGGTCCCATAGTAAAAATTATACCTATAATGACCTTGTTTCGGCTAAGGGTGTTCAGTAAAACCTAATGCCCGTTTTCAATAACATTAGGAGTCATATAAATTAAATGCCAAATAGGTTATGGTTGCCTAGGGCAAAAAATCCTTTAACCAAACTTTAGGTGATAACTAGTGTCATTAGATGTCACCTAAAGTTACTTCACCGATTCGGGGGTGCCTAATAATGATAAGCAACTCTTAAACTGACACATAGTTATATAAATTAAATGCCTAATAGGTTAGAGTTGCTTAGGGCAAAAAATCCTTTAACCAAACTTTAGGTGATAACTAGTGTCATTAGACGTCACCTAAAGTTACTTCATCGATTCGGGGGTGCCTAATAATGATAAGCAACTCTTAAAATGACACCCAAAGCCGCGCTTGCTCACTCACATCACTGAGTTCACTCACTCACTCACATTAAAACTATAGATAACTTGTCAAAAAATTTGGCAACGCTTTAGCTTAGGGGTCACCTTTTGAAAATGGATTAGTGAAACAGAGATTCTGCTTAGATTATGGAGTTCCTTGGTTAGGAGTCGTTTTTTAGTGGTTATTAAAAACGGGCATAAATATTTGTTCAAAATACTAAAGTATCCTATCTCCGCATTCAATTTTACCCAAATACCTTCCACTGATACCTACGGCATTGTACATTGTACATTGTACACACACTTCTCAAGTTTTTAAATAATCAAAAATATACCTCACAAGACACACAAAAACATAAAACACATGTACATAAAACATTAGTATGTTTCATCATGAAATTGTTGTTCATTCGACCAAGTTTTATATAGCCAGTTGGATTCTGTGACGTCATCCAACTCATTTCCGTCGCAATTTGGGTTCAGTAATGAATTTCGGAGAGAAACGGACGCGAAATATGTTTCGGTTCGGACTATCTCGAAAATATGAATTAGCCTCGCGTAATGCGTGCTTTTATCAACTACTTTTTTATCTGTGTGAGATTGGCTGTATTAACCAATATCACACAGACTTCACTTTGGCTTTTCACTTGGCTTCGTTATTATTACCGAAAACTATTCTTTTAGTTAAATCTATCATATGTTTAAGACCACTTACTAACATGAAATGGAACGTACCTATTATAATTTTGTATTTTTTTCTCAATTTAAACCAACGGCAATAAAACTAGAGCGTGTTTTTAAGCAGTCACCATCACATACACTTGTTTGACATTTACTCGTGGCTTTGTTCGTGTTGTAAACAAAATATAGTATACAGAATATATAAGGCTGGTGAAAAATTTGTCATCCTCAACAACATTGTGTGTCAAAGGTGTAAATAAGGTCTGTTTTCTTTACAGATTGTCTAATATTCTTCACTGTTCATTTCATCCTATCTATGTTGCTTTTCCGCTTTTGCCAGCGATTCCAATATTTTTTAACGGACGTCAAAGCCTTGGAAAAATTACTGCCTCCTCCATGGAAACCTCAGTCTGTTGTTAAATTTACTAACCGATTTATGGCAGCCACCTTATTCTTTGGCATAGGTATGTATTTATACATTTATAATACACCCTGTATATTAACTTCCCTTGTAACTAATTGCATTTGGATTGTCTTTAGACCTTAGCCCTTAGCCTTAGCTTAGCCCTAAAAAAAGACTAACTAACTAACTAACCTATTTCTAATTTTCGTACATATTATTTTTAATGCCAAAAGTGGCGAATAAGCTAACGGACCGCCTGAAGGTAAGAAACCGTCACTTATAGAAACCTGTAACACCAGGGGCATCACAGATACGATGCTGACCTTTGAAGACTCTTTTGAACAGCCCTTTTGAAGAAATCAATGTTATAGTACTCGGTAATGCCACAGGAGGCTCATTTCACATATCGCAGGTGTGAGGCAAAAAGATCTAGTAAAACGCACGGTATGAGAGTTCCACAGATCTATTATATGTGGATGACATGTGGTTTGTAACATTGCAAGTATGATGACGTCGGTCCACGTAAGTAGGAAAGCCACGTTGGTCGCGGGGGGGTATCGAATTGCGGCTTGTGATTAAAGGCTCAAAAGTCATTCATTAAATTTGCACCTAGGATCGGCCGCTTGAAAAAGACTATTCTGAAAATTATGTCCTTTTCATCGCGCGGGGTAAAAGATGAGCAGTCAAGTGGTTATATTCGTTGAACTGATCTCACGATGGAGCCAGGTCAATGGCGAATCACACTTATAGAGCCATCTAGCGGGGAAAACATTAACCGTCATGCCATATGAGCAGATCGACGTGGTATCGATCCCCATCTCCTGTCTCTCTCTTCACCGCGACGTGTGTGTGCGCGTAGATACCTTGTTTTGTTATGTTCATCTTCATGTCTGTCTGTGATATCGTAGCTCAAACAGATGAACCGATTTTGATTTAGTTTTTATTTTAAAGGGCGACTTTATCGGAAATGTTCTAAGCTACTAGCGACCCACCCACCCGGCTTCGCACGGGTGTAATTACGTGCGAAATCGGGCGGGTCCCTAGTTATATACATGAACCTTCCGTGAAAATGTATCTAAATGATGGTGAAAACGGCATCAAAAGCCGTTGCGTGGTTTAGGAGTTAGCGGCCATACAGACATACAGACAGACAGACGCGGAAAGCGACTTTAAATTATACTATGTAGAGATGATTCAAAGAAATCTGTTCAGCGGTTTAAAGATCGTCAGCTCTTTTGTCAGTTTTTTTTATATTATAGTTTTTTTTTTACAGTAGAACATCTGTTACTTACATCCAATACAGTATATATAGCAAACCTATGCTTTAGAATAGAAGAAGATTCTGGATGGTACATAAAATCATATTTCATGATCTCTAATGAATGGTATTTCGAACATTTTACATTCTCGTATATACCTCCAATCATATTTCAGGTCAGTAATAATACGTACATAGAAACTTGTCCCAATAGAATCTGAGACTTGTCTTCGCTCAATCAATTATTTTAATTATTTTTCTATTTAGGTCGTCAAACTTCAGGCTGCGATTATGTGGTTCTACGGAAACTCGATCATCATGGCTACAAGTATCTACATCAGGAACCGATTTGAAGATTTCAATCGACTTATCATTGACAAAAAAAGTATGGTAAGATAATTCTGGAATAAAAGTTTGGCTATTCGATTATTTCACGATACTTTAAACTGTGGAATGCGATGCCTGAAGTTGCCTGTTATCGCGGGCGAATCGGTTTCTTTTAGGCAATTGTGTATCATCGACCGCATCATCGCTAAACATCAGGTGAGCTGGCGATCCAACTCAAACCTTATTTAATAAAAATATCATCATCCATATCATGGCATTATCGTTATCGATAGGAGAGGCCTATGTCAAACAGTGGACGTCCTATGGCTGAAATGATGATGTTGACGATGGTGATGATGATGAAATTCATCAGCTTAATTTACTCCACTGTTGGATTTATTTAATGACATTATTTAATTTTGTATTTTTCTAATTTTAATTTCGTACCTATCATAATATTGTTTATTATAACATTGTCTCATTGGTGTTATTGGCGCAAGCCGAACTAATTGAATAAACAAATACGAATGCCAATCCCAAGGACAACCCCTAGCTCAACTCTATCTTCGGCTTTTTGTTTCAAACCACTGCTAACTGCTTTCGTATATCGTCACTTCATGGAGTTTAAGAGGTGTCAACTCATCATTGTCCATACAAACGCTTGTAAGTATGTGATTATGGCGTTATAAAGATTTTTTCATAAGAAGTTCTGAGAAAATAGGTTGGTATTTTGTGTCCTATATCTATGATTATAACTAAGAATTCGATCAACATTTTTGCGCAAATTTTACCTGTTCTTTGGTCGTTTATAATGTACACATACATTGTAAACGTAAATATAAGTATTACTTGAATCCTGGCAAAATAAAACTTGTAAGGATTTGAAAACACTTATTTTCCGCAACACGTTTTCTATTATTCCGGCGTTATAATTAGAATTTACTGAATGCCAACCAAAGAATAATGGCACTTACCCTCTTTTTTCGCAGTGCCTTTTTTTCATGCACTGTTTTGGATGAAATGACAAGCTTTGATTGCGTTGAATTTGAACGGCCCCGGAAGGGGTGTCCAACGCTACGTTTGCCGATTCGTTGTCTCCGCGTAGAACGTGTACCCCTATGATTATCGATTCTGCGATTGATAGGACTGCATGGCCCACTTCAACTTTAGCTTGCCAATACGCAGAACTACGAGTATGTCAGTGTATTTGTTCTCTGATAAATTACTTCGTTCCGGATACGATCCCTCGGGCCATTTGATCTTTTAATTACATTAGGTAACATAGATTTTTTCAATCATAATTACTCTTTACGTTATCAATGTTTTTAACTGACTTTGACTCAATTTGGATGTATTTTTTATGTTTGTTGTTTCAGAACTCTGCCATTTGTAAACTGATAAGGAAAATGTTTTTTTTTTTCATTTTAAAAGGATATTTAGATTGAACCCATAGAAAAGTCATCAAACTTGATTCAGTAGTTCGGTTTTTAAAACAAAATAACTGAAAAAAATATGCCATCCAAGTAATTGAAATTGCGTGTTTACTAATTATGAAGCCGTTATTTATACTGATAACGTATTTATAAAAAATTTAAAAGAAGATAATTTTATTTTAAACATCAACATTTAATTGTTTTAAAAACGCTGGGAACGCTGCCCACTGGTAGTGCTTTGTTAGAATCGTTATAGTTTTAAATTTAAGATTTTTATTTAATAAACATTCACTAGTTTAAAAATAAGTAGAATTTATCAACAAAATTGCAACACTTACAACATTTTAACGATACGTACAACATTTTGCCGACAACATAAACTGCAGTGCTACTGCAGAAAGGTACTTTGTATTCGTTGTCTTGTTCTGGCCGAACGAGCTAGATACTCGTAGTCATAAACTTTATTATCTTTAGCCCAATTTCGACATGATCATAAAAATTTGTTAGAATTCATATTTTGGGGAAAATCACGCAAATTTTATTAACTAGCAGGACCGGCTTTGCGATTTCAACTTCAATCCTACAGGATCAGATTATTTTTGCGGGATGTAAAAGCTCTTTTACATATAAACTTTCGCATTTAATACTATTAGAGTGATGCGAATTTTTTACGTGTTTGTTCACACTCAGCTCTGTAACGGCTTCATGGATTTGGATAAAATTTTGTATGGATGTAGCTTGTACCCTGGGTTAACACACAAGCTAATTTTCTCCAAAAAACTGCCCTGTAGAATAGCAGTTAGACCGTTACTTTGTTCTAAACAAGGGAGATATTATCTCTTTCCCTCAGTAAAATTATCGTTCGTATTCAAATGTCTCCATGTTGAATTTTTGATGTGAAAACATCTATAGGCGCGCTTTGGCAGTAATACCGACTCATATGCCGTGACGGCAAATGGGATACCTTCATGCCTCTTATGCCTTCATGTTTCACATCTGCCAGGCGTTCCGTGATGTTTTTTGTCACTATACCGTTTAACCGCTATAAGTACGACCATAGACAAAAGGAATGTACGACTCATTTACAAATTTTTCACACACACTAAGAAACTTGTAGCAACACCAATGAGCTAACTTATAATCAAAATCCAAAAAAGGGCGACTAGATCATCTACTCGATCGTCGTCGTGAGTTCGAAGTTAATACATCAAGCCTGATTTAGGCCAGATGCGTTCACATCCACTACGCCACCTTCCCATATCTTACTTGTTTGTCTGATATGAGGTGTCTACATATTTCTACGTTTGGCCGAATGGTCGCAAACTCGAACACGTTTCCACAAATGTTTGTTTCCACGAATAACTTAGAAACTATAACGAACATTGTTTTATAAAAGATAGGTGATTGTGCCAGTTAATACGACCGCATATCTAACCACTCAGCAGTCCGTCGACGGTTTAGTATCCACAGTTGCATATAAGCCTACTTGTCAATGGATGAATTAGTATGCACAATGTATGTAAACAGCAAGCTTTACAAGCACGTCAACTTCGTTGATGCGACAATTCGATGAAACAACCATTCGGGGAAACGTTCAAACTTCCAAATATTTGACCAATCAACTCATTGCGTTTTTTTAAATTCTGATAAATGAACAAACCCTGCTAAAATAAGCTTAGATGAACGAGGCTAAATCTAGGTAATATCAAGTCTAAAAATAAAGGTTAATGTCGAGTAATATAGTTATTGTCTAATAAGTTTTCTTTTCCAGTTCACGAATAACTTCAAACCATCTTGGGCGGAGTTGCAAGTACATTACACACGCCTTTCAAAACTGGTCGCTATTTTGGATAGAAATTTGAACGCTACGGTATTTGTATCATACACTTCTAATCTTTACTGCGTTTGCTTGGATATGTATTTCATTTTGAAGTAAGTATACACGTAGTGTCTGTAAGTTCATTAGCCCATGAAGCCTCGACTACAATACTCGCGAAGCTGCTTCGACAAAGTTGACCGAAGTCCAAAGTACATGACTACACAACACACTCGTGAAACCTCGCGAAGAGCTCGGTCGGGATGCTAGCGAGAGACGCTTCGAGTCCTTTGACTCGGGCGCAAAAGTCGACAACGATCGGAAGTCGAGCCGAGGTTGCTCGAAGCAAAACGAAGGCCCTCCTACACTCTCGTATTCGCTTAACTGTCATCAACTTCGCGAGTAGTGTAGTGGGCGTTTAAGAAAATAGGTAGGTATAACTGAACCTTATTAAATGTTGTTTTTTTTTTTTTATTAATTTGATGCTTGATTTCAGCAATCTTACGGAAATCAATATTATTACACCTGACGATTGTTCAACGCATCACAGGTATGTAATACGTCTAAAAAGACAAATGAAAAAATCACTTACAAAAATATATAGCTTTTTATACCCACGACTGCACTCCACTAACCTGCTGTCACAGTAATCATATTTTTTTGGGATAATAAGTACCGTAAGAGCTAGGTATTCAGATATTACCTGGCATATTGATTTATCAAGAACCTTTGCGCGATAAAATCTGATGCGAATATCCTTGTTCAAATTCTGAACAAGGCTATTTGCAGAAGAACTACAGCCAACGACATAGCAGCTAATATTTGTAAGTTGAAGTGGCAATGGGCAGGTCACATCACTCAAAGAACCGATAACCGAAGGGGAAAAAAGGTAGACACACCAGAAGACGTAGGTAGGACTCCCACTAAATGAACCGACGACATCGTAAGAGTCGTGGGCATCTAGTGGGTGAAAAGGGCAGGCTGTCGTTCAGTGTGGAGATCTAAGTGGAGGTTCTTCACCACCTGTAAAGAAGAGAGGGTCTGCCAGGATGTTCAAACATGAACAAAACAACGCAACCCCACAACTACTGCAGCATCACCCGCTATACAACGTCTGCGACTAGCTACTGTGCACAATAATGATATCTGCAAATAAGATACGCCATAGTTTACAAGCTGATTAGATGCAGAAGCGACAAAACCCTGAAACCCTGATATTTTAGATACTTTCATCATCATCATCATCATCAGCCTGTAAACGTCCACTGCTGAACAAAGGCCTCCCTCGTAGAGAGGGGTTTTGCCATAATCCCCACGCTTGGCAGGCGGCTTGGGGATCGCAGTACGTTCACCGTGTACTAATAGGACGCTGCTGCCCATCCTCCGGTGGTTCTGGTCGCAGTTTTAGGACATACCCGGTTAGATACTTTAATTATTATTATTCGGAAAACCCGTACGAAGCGCTTTGATTCCATATTTATTGTGAGAAGTCTGCTGCAAATGCGCTGCCTGAATTGGTGTTTCCCGACGGTTACAATCTGGGTGTCTTCAAATCACGAGTAAATCGGTTTCTTCTAGGCAAGCGTGCTCCAACGTAGACCGCAACGCTTGTTTGACGGTAATGCTTGCATACTCGGCGTGCGCGCTTTCAAATATTTTCAGTATTTGTTCTATCTTATATTCTATTCTATCTTACGCTTTTACAGAAAACTGCGAAAGCTATTTGAATGATTGCATTTGAATGAAGTTGATTCCATCCATCGAAGGGAACGTAAAAATGGGTGTTTTTTTAGGAAAGTTAACGATTTTTTTTTCTATCGAGCCAAATTTTTTTAATCGTGTATCTGTGAACTCATAAATAAAACGAATAAAATATTTCAAGAAAATTTATTACACATAAAGAAAAAATGTCAATGAATTGATTTTAAAGGTCTGAATATTCGTGAGGACGCATCGTAAATTTTTAATTTAATGCATATTTCGTCTTAACATAAAGCGAGATGGGGGTCAAACGCAAGCCTATTATTATTTATGAAAAAAACTTCAGCTGTCGAGCTGTTTCTTCCAGAGTATTCCCAGAATATTCGAATCGAACATGGTATTACGATAGTTCAGCACGGTCAAAAATGACCCACTTGCAAGCAGTTGCAACAACCTTGTGGGTCATCTGACAGAGCGATACAAGCGTTGCCTCAAGAGTCTACACCTGATTATTAATCTATTAAGTACTAGCGACCCACCCGCCCAGCTTTGCACGGGTGTAATTTACGTGCGAAGCCTGGGCGGTACGCTAGTTATATATATAAACCTTCCGTGAAAATATATCTAACCGATGGTGAAAACCGCATCAAAATGCGTTGCGTGGTTTAGGAAGAGTTAGCGGCCATACAGACAGACAGACAGACAGACAGACGCGGAAAGCGACTTTAATTTATACTATATAGATATTACTTTTGTTGCAGATATGATGCGATAGTAGTATTCATCAGAGTGTACGGCACGTTGTCGTTGATCTTGAGAACTTCGCTATTTTCTTACCTAGCCGCAGAAGTCCATATCTCGAGTCGAAGGTCTCTGATGGTAATTCATGCTGCTCCGCTCTCAGCTCACAATGGTGATGTATGTTATTTGGCTTTGCATATACTCGTATTTTAACTGACCTCGTATTTTCCTCCACCTATAAGTAGTTGTGATGAATGTATTTATTTGATGATAGGCGAGCAGCAGAGGCTGATGCACCTATATAACACAATGTAAAAAAAAAATATTCAGTTCAGTTATCTTCTTCATTATTATTCATCTGTCCAGTGTTTTTTTAAACGCATTTATTGATTTCGTTGCGCCCACCTCCTCAGGCAACCTATTCCAATTGAAAACGACTCTGTTGCTGAGGATGTGGTGTGCAGTGTTCGTCTGTGATGGTGCAGGCCACAGTAGGGTATTATGACGTCTGCTTTCTTTTGTGTAGTTTTTTAGTGATTATATGCCGTGTATGTCGGGAAGGTTGTAGAAGCCATTAAGAATTTTAATGGTTTCATACAGGTCACCCCGAATTTAGTTAATAACCTGTAGGGAATTATAAGTCTAAACTGTTCGTCGTGAAAAACTCCGTTAACCCTTGTTTTAAATTCAATATTTAATTCCATGAACAGTTTATGAGATTTTTCTAAATTTTTAAAAATAATATTGGGGTCTTGGGAGACCCCGTGTGAGCATTTATGTGATTTTGTTCGTGCAAGTAGCACGTAAAGCTAATACCATCTCTGAACAGTATTTATCAACCAACCTATAGAGCACACAGCGAGTAATGGAAGAGAGCTATGCTCGTAGTTTCTTTATGCGATATTATAATCTGGAACTTGGACATTCGCTGAAGAGCCAGAGTCGCCAGAGCTATTGAAATTAAAGTTGCAGTGACAATGGGCAGGTCATATCGCTCGAAAAATCGATAACCGGCGGGGAAGACAAGTTCTTGAGTGGAGATCACGAACCGGAAGACGCAGCGTAGGTAGACCTCCCACTAGATAGACATGGCATCGTGCAAATCGCGGGCATCCAGTGGATGTAGGTAGATGGCTGACTGTTGTTCAGTGTAGAGTTTTAAGGGAGAGTCCTATGTTCAGTAGGGGACGTCTTCTGGCTGATGATGATGAACCTATAGAGCATCAGTCTATCAACAAAGTGATTTCTCCACCGCCCGCCATCGTTCTACTGTTGGTGATATGTTGAGAGTGCCGATGTTAAAAAATGGCTTGGTGAAGCAATTTTTAAAATCTCACTAATGTAATTTTTTTCTCAGATGCAACGGTTAATGACGCAAATTTATTATTCCAAACTGGGAGTATCTGGACTCAACTTTTTCAAAATTACTCGCGGGATGCTTCTTGCGGTAAGTTTTTTTAAATAAATTTAGGTAATTAGTTAATTTTTGTTAGAGATTGTGTTAATTTCTGTTAGTTATTCGATTTTACTGGAAATTTTGTTTTTTTCAGATGGTGGCACAATTACTTACCTATGAATTAGTGGTTGTACAATTCTGAGTGAAATCAATCGGCATTGTGCTAGTGACCAAAATTTTTACGATGCCATTTAGCGAAAGTGGCGTTCTGCGTCACAATAAGCATGATGACTAATATTTTTTTATTACCTCATAAAAAAGCTGATCATAAATAGAGCACATCAACGAAAACAAACATAAATACATTATAAGAATTTTTTTCATGCTAGACAAAGAGCGCACTATACTGAGCCGTGACGTCACGCCTCAGGAGCGCCGTACAAATGCTATACTAACACACGCTTTGCGAGAAAGTGATAAAGCATCCCCTCTCTATCCCCACCTATCTCAGAGATTTATCAGCCAATTTAAATTATTGTTTCAGTATGTGTAATGTATTTAGTTATATTCATCGCTAAGCCGGTTATTTGTAATAAATTAAACATAAGGACACATGCCTCAACCTCGTATAATACTTGAAAAAGGAATCACATGTTTATCATTCATAACTATATATCAAGGACGGTAGGTATATAGTTATGAAACGTCCTTGCATCAAACAAATAAAGGAGTGTAAATGCCTTAGTATAATTATCGTTCGTTTTCATATGACACTATCCATAAGATAAAACGCCACTAATTATTTTTATGTTAAATACTGGGTGACTGGTGATATAGTTGAATTATTCGGGGAGATCATTTTAGGTACTAATCACATGAAAAACTTTTACTATGGGACCAATCATGAAATCGCGAAAAAAACAGCGGTGCCATACATTCCGTCGAGTGTCAATGAACTTCTTTGTATGGAACAGCTTTTTTTCACTATTTCAGGGTTGGTCCCTTAGTAAAAGTTGTTCATAATGATGAGTACAAAAATATTCCTTAATATTTCCACTGTCTCACCACTAGTATATATTTTTTTATTCTGTAGCTAATTATAATTATAATATATGTATTAGTATGTAAGTGTTTATTATGTCTATGTGTACATATATAGGTTAATGCAAAGATATTTCAAACTTTGGACATCAGATCAACCCCGTCTCGGGACTAAATAAGTTACTTTCACCCCTAAGCTAACAATGTACTAATGTGTTTGTACCAACCTTCGAGTGTTTGTAAATCAACGTGCCATAATCTCCCCGCTTGACAGGCGGCTTGGAGATCCCAGAGCGTTCACCGAGGCGTAGGAAAATGCTGCTGTCAATCTTCTGGTGGTTCTAGTCGCAGTTTCACGGCATGTCCGGGTCAATAGTCAAGGGGGTCTAGACAAGAGCCACACAGCCCATACACTGTTAGCGTTCACGCCTGCAGAAAGAAGAAATTATATGAAAATGACATTAGATTCAGATAATTTATCTCATGCTAATGTCATTGTCAATGTCATTTTCATACAATTTCATCTTTCCGCAGGCGTGAACGCTAACAGTGTGTGGCTCTTGTCTAGACCCCAAGGTAGATCCGGGTTGGTAGAATAAGTTAAATTCATTTGTATATTGTTATTCTTTACTATGTGGTACAGCAAGGAAAAAAAGGATAACCGAAAACGGAATTTAGGTACCTATAAGGTATAATCTGAAACAATTTGCAAGGGTTCGCAACTTATGCCTTTGACGCGGCCCGTAAAGGGTAGAATAGCTGAGATAAATAAACATTATCTTAGAATCAGTTCTTGAAGAATTTTGACCAAATACCCATAAAAACTTCGACTAAAATAAAATGAATCGACGGGCCATAACCATTGAACTTGCTGAGTAAACAACGAATCATACCGTCGGATATATACTTCAATACCTAATTATAACCATGTAGAGGAAAGTCACCAAATATGGAATAGTATCCTAATATGGAATACCTTCATTTCTCAGACTTAAGTACGAAACGCAACCCTCAACCATCTTCTGTTTCATTCGGTCCCTCCATACTGCCTATCGATAGGATGGAGGGGAATGGACTACAGTACATTTGTTACAAAAAATATATGGCGTTTTTTTGTTGTGTTATTACACTTTGTGAAAGCACACGAAGGCATAATTTTCTCATCCAAACCCATTTAGATGTTGCAAAGTTGAGTAAAACAATTGACGCACAAACTTAGAATTTAATTGATTTTCATATTTATCTTCACAATTGAATTACTTGTGTGTTTTGTATAAGTACTAGAATGTATATTTAATTTGAAAAAAGTTTATGTAAGCTGTCTGTTTTAACCGACTTCAAAAGAGGAGGAGGTTCTCAATTCGATTCTATGTTTTTTTGTATGTTTGTAACAGTAACAGCGTGCTATTACTACGCCAATTATGAATTGATTTTGATTATTATTATTTTTGGTAGGTCTTACATCAGAGGTGGTCCCATATAAATTTTATCGAAATTTTATACAGCACTTTAAAAAAAACAACAAACCAAAAAAATATACGCAGATGACGTTTTGGTTTGTGGTTCCCTTCAGCAAAAGTTTTGATGAGGAACTGTATAAATCCAATCTTCCAACCTTTCAATTCTACTTTTTAGTTTAGGTTTGTACTGTATGCAGGTATGGCCTTGAAGTCGTTTATTTTTCGAAAAAATGACGTTTTGTTGGAAATAATATCACTAAAATAAAGATAATTTTTAGAAAAAAAAAGAACCGACTTCATGATTATACCTTCATTTACAAACTAAAACTAAAAAGTAGAAAATAATATTTAAATAACTTCAAAACAATGATCATTAAAGGACAATCAACGAAATTATTAATACATATATTACCTACTTATATACATATTTACAATTTATAATCAGTTATTTTTGGAGTCGGTGCCGGTTTGGGTCGGAGTAAGTAATCGCGTAACAAATATATAAAAAAAGGAAGAAAAAAAAAAAAACATACAGTCGAATTGATAACCTCCTCTTGAAGTCGGTTAATTAATTAAAATATTATAACTTTGCTTGACGTTTTAGCCACGGAACTTTGACGAAATTAATTTTAATGTTCAACTAAAATGTCTGGACTAAATTAGACCACAAAACCTTGTAGCTTTCAAACCCTTTCCAGAAATTTAGTAAAAACCGCAGAAGGTATGGACTATGGACGGACAGACTAACTTCTGGACAATATTGTGTAATGACTTTCTGGTTTCATTACCGTTGGTACCTATTTTGATACTATTTTAAACCCTTAAGCTAAATTATAATTGAAATTTGTCAACCTTTAATGTGAATGATCTATTTTAGGGTTTGCTTAGACAGAAACAATATCGAATGCTATAAATAATTGATATTATAATAATTTATAAATGATTAAATATAATATACTGTGTAACTTTTGTTCGTCTACGAATCTCTTCATTTCTGATTCGATTTTGTAGAGAAACCCCTAGCATAGCCCTCTCCATAGATCGTTGTGCGACTTTGAGCTTGTTTATGAGGCCCATAGTGAGAGACCACGTTTCAGTGCCGTATATCATCACTGGCAATACACACTAGTTGAAGCCCTTCGTCTTAAGGCACTGAGGTATTTTGGACGAGAAGACGACCGACATAGACCACCGGATTAGAAAATTGAAGTGGCAGTGGGCAGGGCACACAGCACGCAGAACAGATGGCCGATGGGGCCGAAATGTTCTCAAATGGAGACCACGGACCGGTAAGCGCAGCGTAGGACGTCCACCCACAAGATGGACAGACGACCTAAAAGAGACCGCAGGGAAACGCTGGATGCAGGCCGCTTCCAACCGGCCCTTTTGGAAATCGATGGGGAGGCCTATGACCAGCAGTGGACGTCCTGTGGCTGAAATGATAATGATGATGATATTTTGTGAATCTGTCTGTGACATCGTAGCTCCCATAACCGATTTTGTTTTTTGTTTTGAAAGGTGACTTGTGCGAGTGTACATATTATCTATCTATATATTTATTTATCTTCTATTCATATAAAAATGAATACTTACCTATTTACCTTGGTCACGCCATAACTTGAGAACGAATTTACCGATTTAATTCATCTTTTTTTTTCAAGTTTTCTTATATTTTGTAGAAAGTTTTTACGAAAAGAAAAATTAAGGAAATTTCAAAATTGAAATTTGGAAAATTTTAGAAAACGTAACGACGCGTCGTACGATTTTAACTTTGCGTGTTTGACGGCTCTAAGACAGGACAACATCTGTCGGGTCAGCTATAGTTACCTATAATTCTTAAATCTGGCCAGTCGTATGAAGACTTGAAATTCTTTTGTCGGGGTTATTGAAAATATATACCTATTTGTTCGAGTTCGTCTGAGTCAAAAATGTTCGGCGCTAAGTTGCCATCTTATATAATATATATACATATAAATATTAAAAGGTAGGAGAGACGGACAGGCAGACAGCGTAGGCTCAGTAATAGCGTCCCGTTTTACCCTATGGGTACGGAACCCTAAAATACTGGACAAGTGTGAGTAGGACTTGCACCTTAACGGTTCCATACAAACTTAACAAATATGTATGCAGATCCATCCCGAAAATCGAGTCTTGACGAAAAACAGTAAAAAAAACTGAAATATTTAATGACAAATTTAACTTTGTAGTTGTCAAATAGGTGCTCCAATACATGCCAACTACAAAATGTATGTTTGTAACAGCAAAACATATTTTATGTGATGTAATATCAAATTAACAAATTTCGGATTTTTCCCTTTATGTTATGTGTTGTGAGATCTTACTTCTTGCACAGATCTACTAACTTCTTGCCAAATTTAATGAGTCTAGTTCAACGGGAAGTACCCTATAGGTTATGATTCCCGCTTAGTGAAATCGCAAAATATGTGAAAATTTGCGACATAAACAGTCATATCTTTTGATCGCTTTGATTTATTCACAGCAAAGAAACCGTAAATTTGAGTATTTACTATAAATTTCAAGTTGATACCTTTACGCGTTCTTGAGAAAAAATGGTCTTGGCAGACGGACAACAAAGTGATCCTATAAGGATTTCGAATATTCCTTTTGAAGTAAGGAACCCTCAAAAAATAATACTAAAAGAAACAATACCGTCTCTAAAACGATATCCACTTTATTACAGTGTCAACTGTGAGCAACTTCTTTAAGCAAATACTCATTCCTTTACATAGCATAGAAGCCTTTTTCCATATCTAGAAAAGGTTTCCAAATTTCCATGACAAAACTTTGCGAGATTGCCTTTTGCGATTCTGTAAGTGCTTACCGAAAGTGGGATCATGTATAAATTATCCTTTATTCTCGAAAACAAGAGAAATATGGGCGATGTGTGAAGTGATCATTGGTGTTTTAGATAGTTAAGTAGTAGAGGATACGATTAGTATGATGTTTGTCAGTTTGTTAGATTAAAAAAAAAATACTTTATACATGGTTACGCGGAAAGGGTGTACTGAGCCCAAAGGGGGTCATTACCAATCATTAAGAACAAGTTTTACTATGAAACCAACCCTGAAATATTGAACCCATTCGGTTTAGTATCTTTCCCCGTAACCCAATATAGCTTTTAATAAAAATAAAAAAAACATTTGTATTGCACATGGACCGTTAAAGGCCTAGACAATCCAAATTTTGAAGTCCTAGTGGATTTTTGTTTGCCTATCTTTTAACAATTAATTGAATTTTATTTACATTTAACGAATTTTTTGAAACAAAGTTCTGCAAATTATTGGACTTTAAGGCCACAGAAAAGAGATTTTAAACGAAATTTTTTTCTCTTCTGTGCTGTGCTTCTGTGTTTAAGGCCATGACATTTGCAAGAGTAATTGGTGGCCTATTTTTATCTCCTCTTATTAATTTGTATTCGCGTACAATATTTTCATTGTGTAAAGAGTTTTGATTACGTTTTTCCACGAAAAAGATGCATATGGGCAGGCTACGTCAAAATTTACAAGAAAAAACACAGATATAGAAAAAACATAGATTCAGTATAAAGAAAAAACAACAAACTTGACATGCATTGACAGATAGTGTATTTTTTATGATTTTTGTTCTTTCCTCCGTGAGGAGTTTGGCGTCGCACTCTTGTGCATTTGCCTCACTCTTCTTGAACTGGAACCACCAAAGCTGAAAGAGATTTTGTTCGTTGAATTATTTTAAGGATCAATAGTTTACATAAGTCTTTTTCAAAAGAGTCACCTCTATCTTCTACGTTTATCCCGATCTTCGTCTATACTAAAGCATTATTATTTCGGCAGTATTCTTGCGGACAGGCACTGGGCGGATGTTCTAATAGATTTATATCTTTCCCTAACAGATTTATAGGCTACCTTGAGAGACCTCTAGTTATAATAGCTTCATTTCACGAACTATTATTGTTCTCACTAAGATGTTTTCATTGGCGACCACTTGAATGTGCCAGTTCCATTGATCTAGCTAGAAAACCAGCCAGTTCAGTAAAATAGACATTTTTTTAATGTAAAAATAAGTAAGTACATTCCAAGTAAAGAACAATAGTAAAATTACAGATAGCTACAGATTAATAAATTATTAGCCAAAACTTTTAATCCTATACTGTACATTATTCCATATTCATGTTTGCGTTCATAGGGATATGAACGCAATGACTCGTTCACGGTATCTAGAAGTCCTAAAGTTCTGCGCAGGGTTTGAGATTTTTTAAATTTGATGACTGGATCCTATCTTCGTGGTATTTGCCAACCATTACTTAGGTACTCTATTAAATATATATATTTTTTTTAATTTAAATTTCTTCGACTAGCATCTTTAATAATCATCATCATCATCATCATTTCAGCCGTAGGACGTCCACTGCTGGACATAGGCCTCCCCCATCGATCTCCAAAAGGGCCGGTTGGAAGCGGCCTGCATCCAGCGTTTCCCTGCGGTCTCTTTTAGGTCGTCTGTCCATCTTGTGGGTGGACGTCCTACGCTGCGCTTACCAGTCCGTGGTCTCCATTCCAGAACCTTTCGGCCCCATCGGCCATCTGTTTTGCGTGATATGTGCCCTGCCCACTGCCATTTCAACTTACTAATCCTTAATAATAATATACCAGTTCTCCTTGCAGTGAATTTGAGAATTAGAGCATGCTCATAAAAAATCTTTATAAGTATATTTTCTTTGTTTCATTTTGTAATCCTTCTAATTTAACAAAATCAAGAAAATGCTGAGAACTAATTCAAACTCTTTAATTTTTTATTACGTGCTTGCGTAACAAACGCTCGGGAACACTGGAAGAAATAATATGGCTCGCCCAAGGAATACTTGCAAACCTGTTATGCAAAGCGAATGTTCGCATTATCGCCTTTTAGGAACCTAGCACCGAATTTTCACGCAACTCTGGTGGTTGGTAGGTTTCATATTCATGATTATTTAAAAGTAATAGTTAAATAAGTTAATAGTATAAAGATTATTTTAGGGTTCCGTACCTCAAAAGGAAAAAACGGAACCCTTATAGGATCACTTCGTTGTCCGTCTGTCTGTCCGTCTGTCAAGACCCTTTTTCTCAAGAACGCGTAAAGGTATCAAATTGAAATTTATACTAAATACTTGGGTCTACGGCTTAGAATAACTACACAAAGAAACCAAGTATATTCGCAAAATTTAAGCCATTCCAATGGTGCCACATATGGCTCCAAAAAAATAAAATAAAATTACTATTACAATTTGCGCGGTGAAATCGTATCACAACAAATCAGAAAAGCAGCATAAGATTTATGGTGTGACATTCCACAGGTAATCCACTAATTTTCTTGCTTAAAACGTTTAAAATACCAATCGATACGTAAGCTACAAAGCGAATTTGTAGCTTACGTTTTGAGAAGGCGTTGTTTGGAAACCTACCTTCTCTGAGTAGTTATTCTAAGGTTTACGGTTTCTTTCAGCTGTAAAAAAATGAAAGTTGTAAGTCAACGCAATCAAAAGATATGAACGTTTATGTCACATATTTTGCGATTTCACAGGGAAATCAAAACCTATAGGGTCCCGTTGACCTAGAATCATGAAATTTGGCAAAAAGCAAGTTCTCATAGCACATATATAAGAATAAATCTGAAAGTTACAAATTTGAAGTTACATCATTTAAAAATAATTATTTTACTATTACAAACTTACATTTTGTAGTTGGAATGTATGGAAGAACAACATAGTTGGATTTATAGTCAACTACAAAGTTAAGTTTGTCTTTCAATATTTCAACTTTTTTTTTTTGACTCGTGCTCTAAGGGTTTTGTCCAACGGAACCCTCAGAGCACGAGTCCTACTCGTACTTGTCCGGTTTGTTTTACTAGCTAAGTACCTACTAAAGTAAAAAAAAAAACGCCATCTTGGAGCGGCAGCGGATTATGCAAACTTTTTAACGATATGCATCGAGATACAATACATTATAGAATCACAACGGTGCCAAAAAATGTCCGAAGCAAAACTCCTTTTGGTTAGATACAAGGTAACCGCGATCCAACTACAACGCCGCCGCGCGATGACATAGCGGACAACTAACGTTGAACCATGGTATAATAATATACTCCACCAGGTATAGCGCTCAGAGAAAACGTGTCACGTGGGTGACACGAGGCGAGGTGGGTGACACACCTTCATAGGTATGTCGTCCACCTCGCCTCAGTGGGTCATCCCACTGAGGTCATAAGTCATGGATACACGTACACGTGCATAAGCAAGAACAGAATAAGTAATTTACAACAAGTTCGAGAGAGATGACGATACTGCTGATTTTCTGTATTACCAATAGCGTGAAATTACAACGTACCGTATATTGCCTGTGGGAATCAAATAAATCAATGTGATTTTGATATAAATAATGTAAATTCGTTCTTATATTGGATTGCATTGCTTGAGTGGACAAAACAAATGACAAATGAAATGCATTTAGTATTTTATATAATAGATTATTAAATCATTTGTTTCCCAATATCTGTGTTTGTTGCAATAAAGTGGTAACTGGACAGTGGACAGTGACGTAATTGAGTGTCAACTCCCAGAGCGCTAGACCTTGTTTTCTTGGATCATGCGTTGAACACTACGCAAGCGAGATAACGTCTACATTGGAGCAAATGTGGCATTATGAAATATATTGGTACTATTATAATTGATACAATCAATCAATCAATCAATCATTTATTGGGAACATAGTAACGGTACATTTTATATATTGAAGCGTCTGTATCCCGAACTAGTTTGCACTGTATTTCGGGATCCAGCGTCTTCTCCCATCTTTGGGTTTGATAGAGTTACAAATATTTTTACACGGCATATTAACTATTGTGATTATGATAATTAAGTACAAAAGAATTATACATATATATAGCACAAAATCTAAATGTGGGTAATAAAAAAAATATATTATGATGTTATTATTTGACAGTCAATGTTGTAGCTATAAATATTATTAGTAACTAAATGTTACAAGTCTATCTCAAAGAATAAACTATACTAAATAATAGAAAATCTTTGCAAATAATCTGCAAAGGAGTAAAAAAAACAAAGTTTGGAAAAAAAAAATACATTATGAGGGTACCTAGACATTACATTATGCAAATAAAACTTAAAACCATTATTGTAGCTACATAAGTACAAAGTATACAATTTTTTAGTTGATAAAATATTAAAAGAATACAAAAAAAATACAAAAGGTTCGGCTCTCACGTAAATATTGGTGTTGTCAATATTCACATGCGCGTCTGCCCGGCAGGACCACCAACAAAATGTACATGATAACATGAAGCATATGTGTTTATTTGTACTGTATAATTTTATGTGGGAGTATAGACAGGTATATAATATTTATGATGGTATTTAATTTTTGTGTTATATATCTATTCCATGAAATACTCAATTATTATTATTTATTCATTTTTTAATTTTCTAATTATATATATATATATATATATTTTTTTTTTTTTTTTTTTTTTTTTTTTTCCCTTTCTTTAACTGTTGTTATTATTATATTGTATAAATCAAGGAAGGGACAGGAAATAATGTAAATATTGAACTGGTATGGAAGTAGTAGGAGGTACACTGAGGAATCCTACGTGTTAGAATTATTGTATAAGTTTGTTCATACATACAAATATTATATATAATGCGTGTGGATATGTGTTAGTGTATATAATTATGGTAGGAACGTGTGCGTGTGACTATGCGTTTATTTACTATGCAAGTGTATGTATATATGGGAAGAACATGTGCATATAGGACCAATGACAGAGATATATATATATATATATATATATTATTATTATTATTTTTTATAAAGAAAAAAATATTTTTAAATAAAATCAAGAAAAGAGTTTACCACTCCCCCATTATATGACTCATTGCCAAATGCTGTTTATGAATACTTATTAATGAAATATAATTGTACTTTTCTATTATTTATTTTTTAGCCAACATATCCTCAACATCTTCATATTCTAATTCTTCAAGCCACGAAAATATCACTTTTTTGAATTGATTATTATTGAGGCTTTTGATTTTGTGAAGTTCATTAAGTTTGTTATACAGGGTTGGAGCTACGATATCAAAATGTCTTAGTGCAATCTGACAGTAGCCTGGAGGTATCGGACATCTTTTACGACGAGTTTTAGGGCCAATGAGGTATGGTATTACAGATTGGTGAAACCTTCTCAGGGTTTGAAGTATATATAGTTTTCTTACAGAAAGTACTTGAGTTTTTACGTATAGATCTGATGTCGGGTGTCTAAAAGGCAAGTACATCATTACTTTAAGCACTGCTCTTTGTGCTCGCTCTACAACAATTAGGTGTGATTTAGCTGCGTTTCCCCATACACAAATGCAATAGTTGATGATGCATTCACATAATGCTTTGTAGGTTTGGATCAGTAATGGTAGGCTAGCCACAGTTCGTAAATTCTTAAAAATGAAAATAAGTTTTCTTACTCTTGCTGATAGTGCTGCGATGTGACATACCCAGTTTAAATGATTATCAACTTGTACTCCTAGGTATTTTATATTGGTAACTCGAGATAATTTTGCACAAGTGCAAGTTTCACAATCAACATTAGTAAGTCTATTACAAGGATAGGTGTGAATAGTGAGATTGAAGTCAGCCGACGGATAAGAGGCTGCAGTTTTACAAAAGCATACATATTTAGTTTTGTTAGTATTAAGAGACAACAAACTGTCTTCAAGCCAGGTGGTGACTTTTGATAAGCCTCTTTCAGCAAGTGCTGCAGCTGCGTGCCAAGACTTTGCGTGAAAGAGTAGAACCGTGTCATCAGCGAACATTAGGAGTTCCATTCCAGGAAAGGTAGTTTTGCACAGTTCATTAATGTATATAAGAAATAAGGTTGGCCCCAGAGTGCTACCTTGTGGAACTCCAAACGTGCTGAAACCAACGTCACTTACATGGTCACTCACTTTAACCTTCTGTTGCCTTTCGCTCAAATAGCTCTTGAACCATTCAAGGGCTATTCCTCTGATACCCGCGTTTTCAAGTCTTTTCAGAAGAATCGGGATTGAGACGGTATCAAATGCTTTTTGCAGATCCAAGAAAATACCTATGCAACGTTCGTCATTATTGAGATAGTTTTTGATAAGTGTAGTTAGTTTTAATACGGCATCTTCAGTAGATCTTTTTTCTCTAAAACCATACTGATTATGGCTCAAAATTTGGTTCTTTTCGAGAAATTTTACCAGTCTTTTATTCATCAACTTTTCAAATATCTTGGATAACGAAGAGAGGAGCGATATTGGTCTATAATTAGATGGATTACTTTTTTCTCCGGATTTAAAAATTGGGCAAACTGTAGCGTTTTTGAATAAATTAGGAAAAATACCGTTCACAATGTATGTAGGGTACAATGACGCTCGGACGTTTTTTGACTGTTTTCACTGAGAGATTGTGACTAAATAGGAATTGTAATGTTTTATTTTAGACGAGACAGTTTTTTTTTTTAAATATTTTCGTTCTCCAGTATTCACCTTTTAGTATAATATCAACATTTTCAACATGGAAATTGATTTAAACCATGTTTAAACTATTAGTAACGTTACCTATATAAAAAAACTTATAGGTTTTATCTTCAAAAAATTTGAGACATCGCTCTGGCTGGAAGCGGGCTCTCAACAAAAATGAATGAGTATTAAACGAGTCATCACATAACATCTACAGTTAGCCGTCATCCACAGATATTTTAATTACAGCAAAAATACCAAATTGTGCAACAAGGAATTTCATTAGCTAAAAAAGTTAAAAGGCATAGTTAAAAGGCAATTCGTGCGCCGCAAAATTGGAATGACATTGATTTTATTATGTCTTATTATTTTTTATCTCTATCTTTCTCTTTCTCACTCATAGGAAATGTTTTGAAACCGGCTCAGTTTTTTCTTACTTCTTTTTTATGTACTCATTGCCGCTGTCAGAGCTCACTGCACCTTTTTTATGTGACAAAGATAATTTATATTGTCATTTGAGGGGGGAGAGATCTTTAAAATATACCCAGCTGCATTGGGACGTAGCCGGGTTATGTGTGATTATTGTTAATTTTGTTCGAAATTTTATGGTTGTTCCCGTAGTAAGCACAATGATATCCTCATATAATTAAAACAACTTTCTAACCACTCACCCAGTATAATGGAATGTATAAATGAATGAAAGCCTCCCCCGCGTATCACCAGCACCGTAAGAGTTGAGCTCACTAGTTGTTGAGTTGATACTATAAAATAAAAAGCGTAAAAATCCAACTTGCTTTTGAAAATTTGTTATCCACATTATTATTTTTTGTTATACTTTAGAGTGTATGTATATGCCAAGTTTGACGCTTGTACGTATTACCGTTTTTATATTAAGAGCTAAAACAAAAATACGTAAAAAATACGTTTGTTGTATGGCCCCATTTCGTTTTTACTTTTTGACTTTTTGAAGCCTATGTTCAGCAGTGGAGCATATTCCGGCTGACACCGCTTCAGGTCGATATTCTGAAAACCCGTAAGAAGCACTTTGATTCCGCCTTCATTGTGCAAACTGCTAGTCTCTGCAACGCACTGCCCCCGATAGCTATAATTGATAGTTTTAATCATTGCCATTTAGATATCTAATTTAAATATTTTTGTTTTTATATGAGTTTTTTTGTTTATTAAAAGTCACGGAGCGAACGTTGTAAGGTAAGATCAAGAGGTCAGCTTATCAATTTCCTTGAATATTATAATTTTCACACCCTACTCTTCATAGATCATTACCAAGAATATCTCGCCACGGCTCTAGGATGTAATTCCTCCGAGATAATTGTCTCCGAGTAGATGCCAGAGGCACAGTTATTAAACGTTAATTAATCCGACGTAACCGCAATTCAATATTCCGTACGTATTATCATTAACAGTAAATTACCAGAAGCAAAAGTTAAAATGCGAGAAAATTAAGATTTCACATAAATTACGTGAAAATATTTTTATATAAATGAGTAACGAGGCAATTCATTTATCAGAAAGGTAAATTTAAAGCTGGCCATAGACTGCTGCGCATGGGTACATGATGTGACGGTAAAGCTGGCCATGTACATATGCGCATGGCTATATGATCTGATGGTGAAGTTGGCCGCAGACTGCTGCGTACGGGTACGTGAAGCTGGCCATAGACAACTGCGCATGGATACCTTATATAATAGTAATGCAGACCACATACAGCTGCATACGGTAACGTGATCTAAATAAATATTCGGGACATTTTTGCGCACACGGTCATCTGACCCTAAACTAAGCAAAGCTTGTGATATGGCTGCCAGAGACTGATGCACATACATATATATTTTTAAATACATACTTAAATAAATTAAATTAAATTAACAACCAGATATAGAACAAACACAAATGTTCATCACATAAATGTTTGTCCTAGGTGGGAATCGAACCCACGGCCCCAAGCTCAGAAGGTAGGTTCACTACCAACTAGACCAACGGGCTATCTAAATATCCCGCGCATGCGCGTACGTCATGATCTGATGGTGAAGCCGGCCACAGACAGCTGCGCATGGCTACGTGATCTAGTGGTTAAATCTGCCACAGACAGCTGCGCACGGCTACTTGTAGTACGCGGGTGGCTGTATGTACGTAAGGAAAGGTGAAGAAGAGAGAGGAGACTGGAACTGACATACTCACACTTCTCAATCCCGTTGATCAGCTAGCATTGTGTGGCCGCATCGCTACATAGAGCCACTTAGATTTTGTGTCAATAATAGGTGTGTATTGTCGTGCATTTAACTATCTCAGGCCGACACAGTGGTCCACGACAGTCGAAGTGTTATCCAAAATTTAGTTTATATAGTTAATTTTGGGTCACTAACATAGTAAAGTCACAGCTTAGATAGAAACAGCTAGCTCACTCCAGTAGTGCTCCATAGAAACGGAGTTTAGAGCACGCGGTTGTACACTGTACCTATAAGCTGTAGTAAAGTTAACAGTAGTTCTATATCAAATCTCATAGATACGTGACTCACTTCAAAATTGATTGCCTTTCTACACAATCACTATTTGGGTGATGGGATCTGGAACCTGTTGCACAGACAAAAAATAAGAATAGAAGGGTAACTACAGAGGTATTTCGTAATGTTCAGAGTTTTCTCGTACGATGTCGTATGCGATAAAAAATTGCGTTGCGTCAACGCATCACATTGCGGTACAGCGTAGTTTTTGCTTAGCGAAGCTTAGTCTGAACTAGGGATACGCTAATGCACATTGAATGCCACTTGTACTGTACTGCATGTGGTAAAAATCCGTGCCCAATAGTACATATACAATAGAAATGTTATTCATTTATCATTAAATGAATTGGAATTATCATTCTGGGATTTTATAATCTGTGTGAGCTTGTATGTGATTGATTGTTGTATTCAAGCACCTGTGTTTGAGGTTGCGGGGGTGCTTCAGAGTTGATTCTGAGTAGGTACGTAAATTAACACAGTTCTGCGTGTTTAGTGGTGCTGATGCTAAAAATGATGCAAATTAAAAATATTTTAGTTCATAAATAAACTATACTAACTTTTGTGGTCAACGATGCTGGTATTTCAAATAGTTTATTTTTCTGTATACTTCTTTACTTTTAAATTTTGTTGTATACTGTTTGTTGAACCTTATATATATATATAAAAAACCACTAATTTCTGCTGAACAAAAGCCCCCTTCTTAGAGAGGGGTGTTGCCATAATTCCCACGCTTGGCAAGTGGCATGGGGTTCTTTCTTTTCTTTAAAACTGTAATTATAATTGTAACATGATGAAAAATGGTGATGATGATGATGATGAAAAGTAGCCTATGTCACTCTCTGGCTCTTGAACTATTACCCATGCAAAAATCAGGTCGATCCGGTGTGCCGTTGCAGCGTGAAAGAGGAACAAACATCCATAGATCTATACATCCATACATACGATGCAAACTTTCGCGTTTATAATATTAGTAGAATATTTTTGCGTTCTGATCATCACGCCTGATGTAAAGCGATGGTGCGGTCTACGTTGGAGCACGCTTTTATAGGAGAAACCGATTCACTCGTGATTTGAAGACACCCAGATTGAAACCATCGGGGAACACCCGTTCAGGCAGCGCATTCCACAGACATTCATTACATCTCTGTCTTGTAAACTTATTTAGTTTTTATATATGAAAACTTTATATGGCTTGTATCAATTTTAGCTGTTTGTTTTCCGAATAGTGTAAAATAAATAAATAAATTCCATTCAAACTAACTAAGCGTTTCCGATCCACCTTTTTAGTTAGAACAGCAGAGCTGTGGAAGTCTTTACCCACGTTTGTCTTTCCGAACTGGTACAATCCGAGCACATACCGAGTTTATAAAAAAGTGAATAGGTATTTCCTAGACAATCGTGCTACATCTTCGAACACAATGATCGTTTTCTATCAGGTTAGTGTTGTAAAACGCACCTCGTTCGTATAAAAATAAATATTGAATTAGATAGTGCCTTTTTATTTTATTCGCATTAAACATTTTTATTAATACATTATTTTATTCACAATACGAATAGGTATTTACCTAATTGTTTTCCTCAGCTACTGTGAACCATTTGAGTCCACGCTGTAATTTTTCCAAGTCTTCTTGAACCTCTTCTTTGAATATTTCTTCCTTCCTTAGTTCTGCCATCTGGATATAAAATTATTCGTTTTAAAAATTGTGAAAACAAAAAAAACTGGGTCTGTATATCGGCATTTAGACTAACATTTGTAAATATTTCTGAAACAATGAAAATTAACCAGCTTTAGATTCAAAGTTAAATCAAGAAGACGATGCGGGTAGATTTTTCACAATAATGATTTTCATGCAAAATGAATTTGAATTTAGGATCAGAAAATTGCAATTTCAATGGCAATAGGCTATAAAAAGGGACAGATCAGATTCTGATTTTACGGAGTAAATTTTCAGAATTTAGCTAAAGATTGACACATCTTCCTATGAACGTGGCTAAAGGTGAGACTAGAGAAAAAAAGTACCTACTCTCGGTCCAAGCAGTTATTTGCTGTGACAGATGCAATAACGTTGTGACAAGCCGAATGAAAACCACAAATTCTGATGCTTTTTGAACGTAAATAAAGCTGTAGCAGGTACCCGATATACTTCAGTAAAATGTTAAAAGGAAATGTTTTTATTCTACTTTTTTAGAATGCTGTTGCAGTTGTCAGAGCAAATAAATGCTTGGACCAGGTTTAGTAAACCGTAGTACAGACAGTTAAGACACCGTAAGTTCACATACTTCGTAAGCTGGGGCTTGTCGTTTTTTTTACCGTGATAAGGTTGTGAATGGAGCACCGATGTTTCGGCGCAGTAACATGCACCATGTTCATGGGAGGACTACAGAATGCGGGTAGTTGGTAGAACTTTGAACTGTTTGACCAACCACCCGCATGCTTCAGTCATCCTGTGAACAATAAGCATGGTGCATGTAACTATGCCAAAACATTGGGAACTCTATCCACAACCTTATCACGGTAAATGTCCCATTAATTTATTTATAGTGAACAACCGTGAAAGTTTAAAACAAAGGTGAAATACCAAAAATTCCAAGAAATACAGAAAAATTATTAATTGTGTCATAGTAAAGTGTAAGAAATCGTAGAAAGCTGTAGGGTGTGCGAATGGAGTTAAACTACCTCTAAATTACACTCATGACGTCATTATTATGTACAAATAATGCGGCACGATGGGTTTTCATGCAATTTGATGTGCGCACGGCGTCTTTTCTGGTAAAACTCTGTGAACTGCGCCATCATCTACTTTCATTGTAAGCTATGTCGCACTGTAAAGTCGTTCCGCTGTGAGTCGATAATTTTACGAACCGAGTTTTATTGCAAAGTCAATTTACGGGCTTTTGAGAGGCGATTTCAGTAAAATAAAGTTCCCTTGAAATAACAAAGATTAACTAAAAGCTAGGAGTTAATTCCAGTGCAAAGGGGTTCAAACACTAAATAATTACGCTTCGTTTCAACCGCAGAATAATTATCAATTTAAAAAACCGACTTTAATATTTTCACTTTCGGTTACTTGAATGACAATTTTATGTCATCCAAGCAACATAATTTTCCAGTTATTTTGATTCAAAAGCCGAACCGATTTTGAAATTTCTATGGGACCAATTTGAAAGTACTATACTTTCAATAAAATAAAAAAATCCAAATTTGGATGACTATTTTATGTCATCCAAGTAACCGAATTATCCAGTTATTTTGATTTAAAAGCCACACTACTGAACCGATTTTGAAATTTCTATGGGACAAATTGGAAAGTATTATCATTTCAAATAAAAAAAGAATTTTACAAATTTGGGTGATAATTTTATATCATCCAAGTAACCAAATTTTCCAGTTATTGTGATTTAAAAGTCATACTACTGAACCGATTTTAAAATTTCTATGGGTTTAATTTGAAAGTATTATCATTTCAAATAAATAAATAAAAACAAATCCATTCATAAATTATGGAGATCTGAGGTAAAAAAAAAAACAATAAAAAATTGATTTTCGAAGTCGGTTTAAACAATTAGATAAGGTGTATTTGTATGTATCATAGTTTGAAAACTAAAAAACACATGTGACTCGTTAAAACAAACCAAAGGAACTCATAGCTGATTTACTGTTATAGCTATTGAAGAGTTCAATTCCAATTCACTATCCACCTTCTGGTTCCATCATCAGATCAGTTCCATGGTACTGAATAACTGTTTTGTCATTCGGATTACATGTAATTGCAAAGTTCAAATCGGTACGACATTTTTGAAGTAGGTTAAAATTCACTGCAAATATTTTTACGCAGTTTGTTGGTTAGAGTGAAGCTTATATTTATATGTGTTAAAATATATGTGTACTCTTTCCCCAAAACTAATTATTTGGGATCAAAACACAGACTAGAGGAAATAAAGAAAACGCAAGTTTGTGAAATTGAAAAATACCAAACGTGCCAAACCAAAAATAACACAGTTGTAAACGTCAAAAACACGAAAGCAAATAACTTTTCTCAGAATTGTTTCCAAAATAGGTTACCATATTAATAGCAGTGCCCCAAATTTGGAGCATTATTCTGACTGTATTTTATTAGCTTACGCCATTTTATTTTCTCTAGTCTGTTAATTTGATGGGTGATTTGTGTTATTTGATATTTTTTCTCACCTCATATCCATTGTCAAAGTAATCGTCATCTTTTTTTATATCATATCTTCCAAAGTTATATAAGTCGTTGTCATTCCACCTTCTATTCAAGAGATTCAGTGGTACTTGTAGTCTGCTTCTCAATATTGGCATATTCGCTAAATTGTGTGACTCTAACTTGGTTGGAGGCTATGTGAACCACACATTTACACCTGCAGTTACGTCACAGCAAACAACAAAATCATTCGATCACTTAAAAATTACCATTAAAATACTTATACTGAGAATTTGCTACAACTTTGGGGCACGCATTGACTGTCAATATTCGTTGTCTATTTCCTCTAAGTCTCCAAATCTGATTAAAATTAAAATAAATAAATAATAAATATTCGGGACATTTTCGCACACACGGTCATCAGACCCCAAACTAAGCAAAGCTTGTGACATGGCTGCCAGAGACAGTTTTTTTTTTTAAATACATACTTAAATACATATTAACATTAACATCCAGATATAGAACAAACACAAATGTTCATCACATGAATGTTTGTCCTGGGTGGAAATCAAACCCACGCCCCCAAGCGCAGAAGACAAATTCACTCCCAACTGGACGAGCGGGGCTATCTAAAACACGACAAATTAGTGACAAAACACTAGTTTAGCTAAAACATTTCACGTGTAAATAGCAAGTTGCATCATGCACGCATTATAATTACACTAATGCATACATAATGAAACTGTTAATGGGAATTTCACCAAAACTACTGTTTGTGAGCTGCGGTCGTGACGCTAATTTGGTGCGACTAAATTCGAAACAGAAATTTCAAATTTGTATAAACACGTTGCAGTTCTTGTGTGAAACATGAGTAGAGAGCGAAACGTCATGGCAAAACAATTGAATGTTATAGAGATGGGTCATCTTTTTTTATCGAATATTCAAGCTATCGATACTTTTTAGTTTTGAACTGTATAACTCCGCTTGCTACTGCGTTTGTGTGCTTGGCTTAACTAGCTATACCCATTGTTTCACCCGCGTGAAAAATGATGTAAATTGATGATGGTGGTGAAAAGTACCCTATGTGTGTTAAAGTGAGTATGTATATTTGTTAATTGTTCATGCCGAAACGGCTTAACGAATTTTGATAAAATTTGATATATAGATACTAATTTAGGTTCTAGAATAAAACTTAGGATTTTTCATCATTGTTCACGCGGGTGAAACAGCGAGCGCAGCTAGTAGAGCAATACAGTTCAAAACTAAAAAGTATCGATAACTCAAATACTCGATAAAACAATGACCCACCTCTATTACACTTCAATTGTTTTGCCACTAGAATCCGCTCCCTGATCATAAGGCAGATTATCTCACCTCATATCTTCTATCATAAAAATTATCTTCTCTTATATCTCTAGTTCTTCTGTAATTCAAGTTATCTTGGTCCCATCTTCGGTTGTACCTATATAGGGGTATTTGGTCCCTTTTTCGTAAGTTTCCAATCACTATGCTATCATATTCAGGTAAGTTATTGTCTTGGCAGTATGTTAAAACGATTTGAATAAACAGTAAGAATAATATCATTTTAAATTTATGGTTTTAGATGGAAGGAAACATAATAATATTCGTAAAACAGTTTTGGTAAAAATAGTAATCGTGGTTTTAAAAATGTCGATAAACTTTTATGTTTCAATCATACTAGAGCGTTAGTTGTTAAAATAGATTGAAACGTAAATTCTTCAGATTTGGTTAGAAAATTCAACTTCAACCAGACAAGAAGTTTGGGAATGGGTTACTTTTTGGAAAAAAGTTCATCTAACAATACAATTATACAATCAAGGCACCGTCAAGGCTAAATAGATGAATGAATAGATTTCTTCTAGATCAACGTGTTCCATCCTCCGCCACACCGTCGCTTACCATCAATTGAGTTTGTGGCCAAATATAGATCTACTCTATATTAGACTCTATGTTTTCTTTATTCTGTTAAACTCGGAACAAGCATTAACATGTATGTATGTATGTATGTAAGTACGCATGAATGCGTCCGCAAAAAAAGGGAAAAATAGTAAGCTAACTTTGCTAAATAGGTCAACATTATCATTGCGTAGAACTCAGCCAGCAGATTTCAAAAATATTTAACACTACTATAAAATCATCAGTAATATACGAGATAAAGCGGTATGAAAGAGCCCTATATCTAATACGAGTAGGTATAGGTAATATGTTCCAACGTTGTAGTAGGCGGAGGGGCTGAGACAACACGGTTGTCTCAGGAAGAGCCGTAGCGCAGTTCCGAGGGCTCCAGTGTATTCCTCTGGATATCCCGGAGCCCTCTTTTCAAGTACTAAGGCTGGTCACCGGGGGGTTTTAGTGGGTATAATCCCACATAACCTGGCTGCACCCCAATACAGCCGGGTATCTTTGGAAGATTTCCTGCTCGTTTGTTTTTGGGTAATAACCCAGCACACTGCTGTTACTTACTTTTCAGTTATTTACCTACTATTTATACACTGCAGTCGGGTTATAATATTTTTAAATAATTAAAGTTATTATATTCGAAGGAGTTTTAATTAAAAAAATATTAAACGTTATCCTTTTCAATAATGTCAGTTACAATAACTTACTAATCTCAAATAGTGATACAAAATACTATAAATCACCCCACAATGTAAACAAATTATACTGATAGGAATCGACTCAAATAACATAGACAAAGCCAATTATTGGATACTCACGCGACCCAAACTGAGTTCTCCCACTAGCTTTTACTTGAATTGTATCTAATTTATGTAAACATATTTTTAACCAATGAAAAAAGGTGGTTCTCAAGGAAAACGAGTATTTCGCAGGAAAAAAAAATACTTTGGTAGACATGTTAGACCACAGCTGGATTGATAGTCAGTGAAAGTGCAATTGAAGATGGTGACACACCTATTTTTAGTAACGAAGGGAATTCTTTTAAAGATACCCTGCTGTATTGATGTACATAGCAAAGGTTCATTATCATCATCATCTAGAAGACGTCCTAACTTTTTTTACTGAAAGCATACCGAGAACGCAGGTCACTATAGTTTGGATAAACCGAGCATGCAGATGCCGTTACTGCCGGTCGACAAATCAGGAAAAGGCATTAGTTAATATCTTTGGTAAAGTTTTCATCTTCAACATAATTTCAGCCATAGGACGTTAACTGCTTTACATAGGCTTCACGCATCGATCTCCAAAAAGGCCGGTTGAAAGAGGCCTGCATCCAGCGTATTTCGGCGGTCTCTTTTAGGTCGTCTGTCCATCTTGTAAGTGGAAGTCCTATGCTGCGCTTAGCGGTCCGTCGTCTCCATTCGAGAACCTTTCGGCCCCAACTGTTCTGCGTGCTATGTGCCCTCCCATTACCACATCAACTTGCTAAGCCGGTGGGCTATGTCGGTAACTTTCATTTGTTTACGGATCTCCTTATTTCTATTTTGATATCTCCATAGCTCGTTGTGCGATTTTGAGTTTGGTTAATAGGTGAAGTTCTATTATCAGACCAATTAAAAATAAACGTGGCGTTGATTGTTATAGTGCTAACAGACGTACGGATTTGGTTGACCCCAACCGCCGTCTAACCAACGGGAGAAAAAGAGAGGGAAATATGTTATTCTCACTCTTTCTCTCCCGTTGCTTGGTTGGACGGTGGTCCGACAACCAAATCCACACGTCTGTTAAATCCCTTATAATACTCATATTGTATACTTACTGAATTTAATATTCGAGGAAATTTTTATCCGCACCTTAGAATATTGTTCAGTTCAGAATGCCTTAATCTGCTACCCATAGGGTACAATTTAGAACCTACAATATTAAAGGTTCTATACAAAATTATACATACTTTTTGTTGCCGTAATTCCTCGCTTTAGAAAAAAATGTGTTCAGTAGAGCTTTGCATTGCTCAGTTATAATGAATAAAGTATTAATAGTACCTACCATTTTTAATCGTTCGGGAGTTCAGTCAGTCATATGGTGTTGTTTTTGTTTACATAGTGTTTGCTGACCTTTTCTTGTTTATTGTTGTTTTCAAAACTGGCACTTGTAATGTGAACTGGTACCAAACTACAACAGTCTGTAGTTTGGACTTTGTCGATATAATAGATATCATACTTGTTATTATAAGCTTTAAGATAACAAAATGTCATATTTCGATATGGGACAACTCCGATTCTACCGAGTAAGGTCAAAAAGGGTTAAAAGGTTAAAGATAAACGTTCTGGATTAGAATAGTTAGTAGAACTTAAGTGCTACAGAAAGTAAGTACTAAGACAAGTTTTTGACTAAACTACGCATTTTCTAATACCTAAAAATAGTATATTTACCCATGTGCTGTGATATGATCACTGTAAAAACTATGTCGTGCAGGAAAAATATAAACCAAAACTTGGCTTAGATGCTTGTTTTGAGACTATTCAGAATAAATAAACTTGCTACAAGAAATAAGGCTAAAAAGTAAAAAAAAAAAAACCGGACAAGTACGAGTAGGACTCGTGCTCTGAGGGTTCCGTTAGACGGAACCAAAAAAACCAAAACAAACAGAAGTAAAAATATTGAAAGACAAACTTAAGTTTGTAGTTTTTTTTACTGGGCAAGTGCCTTTAATAACTAAACAAAATACAAGCTAAAACTAACACTACAAATACAGTTAGACTGCCCATAGACCGCTGAAGGTCTAAAGACAATCCAAATGCTCAAGCCCACTACCAGTTGGCAGCGTACCCAACATGCTGGCGGCATTACCACGTTGAATGGCAATGCTAATGCGTTGAGCCAGAAACACGCCAGCATTTTGGTCACGCGTCGCATTAACCAGGCGCTCTGAAAGATTTTTGAAAATGAGGTGAGCTCCCGGTCCCCAAGGGCCCAATGTCTCGACCCCAAACGCCTCAAATATGTAACCACTGCCGAGGTTAGCATATTTGCGACGCTTGTGCTGCTCTGCCGAATTAGCAGCCGCGCCAGCCCTACCCTGTGTCTCAGGAAGATGTGACGGCGCCAAAGTATCGACACAAGTTGCGTCCCATACAAGGGGCCGCCCCAACCTCCAGGGCACAAGTGTCATACCGTCAGGCTTCTTTCCATCGTCACGCGCAAGACCACTCGGTTTGAGCACAGCTGCGACATTGGCGGTGGAAAGTGCCCTGCGTATGATGTCGTTCAGGCTAGCGTGTCGGCCAATACGACCAGCGCTTCTCGAGCAAGAGAGACCATGGTGACCGAGCTGGTCAACAGCAGTACCACACTGACAGCGATGGGCCTCACAGCACCTTGCACCCAAGCGTAAGCTGACAGCTAGACGAAATGCGGTTGGATCTAAAAGGCTACCTGTGTTAAAAGAGGGCATGGCTTGCAACCAAAGTCCCGATTCCCAAACAGAGACAGCAAGAATACGAGCGCGATCTGCAATACTAGGACACGTATCTAGTAGCGATTTCCATGCTAGTTCGCAGATCGGCCGATCCCACAGTCTCTGGGAAGACAACTTTGAAGTTTGTAGTTGACAATAAGGTTCTTCCATACATCCCAACTACAAAATGTAAGTTTGTAATAGCAAAATAATTATTTTTAAATACCTTCAAATTTATAACTTTCGGATTTATTCCTATATATGTACTATGAGACCTTGCCTCTTGCCAAATTTCATGATTCTAGGTCAACGGGAAGTACCCTATAGGTTTTGATTCCCCTGTGAAATCGCAAAATATACGACATAAAGGAACCCTAAGAGCGCGAGACCAAAAAAAAAACTAACTGAAGTTAAAATATTGAAAGACAAACTTAAGTTTGTAGTTGACAATAAGGTTCTTCCATACATTCCAACTACAAAATGTAAGTTTGTAATAGCAAAATAATCATTTTTAAATGATATACCTTCATATTTATAACTTTCGGATTTATTCCTATATATGTGCTATGAGACCTTGCTTTTTGCCAAATTTCATGATTCTAGGTCAACGGGAAGTACCCTATAGGTTTTGGTTCCCCTGTGAAATCGCAAAATATGCGACATAAACGTTCATATCTTTTGATTGCGTTGACTTACAACTTTTATTTTTTTACAGCCGAAAGAAACCGTAGACCCAAGTATTTAGTATAAATTTCAACTTGCTACCTTTACGCGTTCTTGAGAAAAAGGGTCTTGACAGACGGACAGACAGACAGACAGACAGACGGACAACGAAGTGATCCTATAAGGGTTCCGTTTTTTCCTTTTGAGGTACGGAACCCTAAAAATACACCATATTCTAAAAATACAATGTCCAGTTTTTATGGACGTTTTTTCCAGCTCGGAAAATTACTAACAGTTTGATTGTTTTCTCCTGAAATTGTTGTTCACTGGGCCTGAAATGTGCACTTTATTAGCACAGGAGTGACACCCCCATCAAAATAAACATAACAGGCATACTATAAGATAAGCAAAGAAAAAAATTACTGCTGTAGTCGGTCTAGAATACAATAAAGTACCTTGAGAGTACTTCTCCCAGCAACACAACGTATTGCATAGGTTATAAAACGCAGATTATCTAAAAACGACTGTTTTTGGCGGTAATTATTTCTTTAACAATATAATACCCCTTCCTTATATATTACCAAAAATAATAGTCCAAGAAACTCTTCATCGCCTTCCCGAGCTACTATTGAAGTGGAACCCTCATTTAGCCATGTTATATACCTGCAATGCACTTCCCTAATGAGGGCACCACTCCTGCGCCCCAAAATGCAAGATTTACGAATGACAGAGTAATAAATTATAGCAAAGTAAATAACTGAAGATCTTTGGGGATTGAAGAAATTTGGAGACCGATGGGGAGGCCTATGTCCAGCAGTGGACGTCCTATGGCTGAAATGATGATAGTAATTTTTAAACTTTCGCGATTTGAACACATGTTTTAAATGTTTATCGGGACTTATCACGTATTATTTAATTTAGGTAAAAAATATGTACCTTTCGCTCAAGCGAAAGAAGCGAAAGGTACATATTAGGTACATTTAGGTTTTTTTAGGTAGCTTTTTGAGCGAAACGTAATAACTGAACGTAATAACGTGATGATGATGAAATAACTGAAAATACGGGCTGAATTGTGAACCTTCCTCCTTTTTCAAAGTTGGTTAAAAACACAGAAATACATCTATATAACACTGATTTCCAGGGATTCCTAATCACTTACAAAGTAAGAACTTTACAATAGTAATCGAAAAGCCATAATCATTAGCGCTGCGAACTTGAAGTGAAATAGTGAACGAAGGTTTTGTTAATCCATTTATTAACATACAAGGCTGAAACATGGGACAGACACACTTCAAGAAAAATATGTTCTTATGGATACCAACTAAACGTAAGTATTTTTTAATTTATAAACAAGTTACAGCTTGCATTGGTGGCAATAATATAATAGTTCCGATTAATAATAATTATTATATAATATAATTTGTTATTAAACAAAAGGTATGCTTTTTAAGAAAATGAGACGCTTAATAGTGAATTCCTTGCATAAATAATGCTTTTACTTATTATGTTGAAAATAAATTTAATGCAGAACAAAATAATTTGTAGCTCTAACAATTAAAATTCGCGAAAAAAATATAGAGTGAGATCTGTCACAGTGAAAAAGACTGAGCAGTGCAGCATTATTTATTTTATTCTTTCACTCGAAATCTAAGTTTCCGCGGTTTATTAGATTAGTGTAGTTTAATATATTTTTATTTAGTGAATTTAGTTTAATTTAGTTTAGTTTGTTTTGATTCCCAATAATGTTTAGTTATTTTAAGTTTTAGTTAATATTTTAAGTTTTCTTTAATTTTATGTTATTTAAGTTGTGCATAATAAATTTTCTAAACTTCGCTCGTTTAAATACAGTTCCGCCTGCCTTTTCCAGAAAACAAAGTGCATGCTAAAAAGGTTAAAACAAAGTCCCCGGCAACGTTCCAGAAATCTTTAAGAGCGACTCTCTTAATTGGACAACTCTTCTCATTGATGCCGGTAGTTGGATTGTTCAACGATAGTGCGAGAAATGTAAAGTAAGTTTACTGTTTTTATAAGACTACTTTATATATGATCGGGCTTACTTATAAACATTACTTAAGTTAAGTAATGCTTAAAATTGCTTTATCTCACCGTAAGCGATCACCGTCGTCTATGGGTGCCTGCAACACCAGGGCATCACAGATACGTTGCCGACCCTTAAAGACTTTATTAACAGCTCTTTTGAAGAACCCCATGTTGCAGTTACTCGTAAATGCCACAGGAGCTAATTCCACAAATTGCAGGCAAATGTGTGACAATCGTGGTTCTTGAGTGGAGACCACGAACCGGAAGACGCAGCGTAGGTAGGCCTCCCACTAGATGGACCGACGACATAGTAAGAGTCGCTGGCATCCAGTGGATGCAAAAGGCGGGCTGTCAGTGTGGAGGTTAAAGGGGGAGGCCTATGTTCAGCAGTGGACGTCTTCTGGCTGCTGCTGATGATGATGATGATGTGTTACAATTTCCGTCAGCGAGAAGTTAACATAGCAATTTTAAGCATTGTCACGTTTATGGGTATAAGGCTGTATATGAATAAAAATTGCGATTTGCGAGATAAAAAAACGATTCACAACCAAATTGGAAAATAACTTATTTTTTTACAGTTAAACAGATTTTAGTCAAAAATATCTAATAATCTCCGAAATAAAACTTGCTAAGGTACTTACTAGGTAGATGGGCAATGAGACTTAAACACTACTCGCTACAACTGCAGCTTCCAAGCTCTTGTGATTTACGCCCTCATCGCGATGTTTCTTTTATCGCAAGTAATGTAATGCGTTGTTACAAAGCTTATTTAGTGTTGTTTGAAAGTTTATTATTTTTATTTTTAGTCTGTGCAAGAGACATCTACCATTTCTAGCAGCTTTAACTTTTTACTGTGTGTATAAAGCCTCAAATGTATGCGGAAATATATTAACGGTTCTTTTACGATGTGCTACCTATAATGATTTGATTGAAAATGTTTACCGACAAGATCAAAGGCACTTCTAGAACTTTGGGAGGTCTGTTCGGATACAAATCCAATTAAAACTGGTTATAAATATGTTTTTAATTATAATTCAGGACGACTCAATAAAAAAATTCAGGAAAGTGTGAAATTATGAGTGAAATGAAATTATGCCAGAAAATATTATATTCAGGAAAAATATCCTTAAAACAATATTATTGCGACTATCAGGGATTCTTACGTGAATTTTGTTATAAATTTAACTATACTTTCTTATAAAAGTCAACAGCATATTTTTTTATTTTTATTTAGGGTGATGATAAAATCTGCTGTATTTTCTCATTTTCAGATTTGTGAAGACATCATGGAAGTGTGTGTACACATTCCTATCGCTGATTGGCCAGTTGTTCATGGCGATCATGTGTGTACACCGAGCATCTCAACAACAAACAACTCTCAACGGGACAAGTAAACAAAACAACTTTATGATCTGGGACCGGCTTCCTTGTAACGCGGGCTCGGAAAAGCGTAGTGCGGAAAATCACGCTAACGTGAACCTTAACGCACCGAGAGACGGTTTGCGGTCGCGCAACTTTTCTTATAACCTAAACAGAATCGTTTAAAACGGGTAGCCGTAAGGCCCCTGGCCACACGACGTGTTGCAGCGCATCTTGTGTCGCTTTCACTAATCCAGGGCCCTAATTCCGTAAAAACATACACGGCAATAACACGCTGCAAACGTGTTATAACACAGTAACTATGGTCACTATTAACATGGTAACCATGGCTACATAACTGAAATACATCAAACGAATCAAACGCTTCCAATTGGGTACTACATTCTCTTGACAAACCCACACAAAAACGCTAGCTTGCTGCACGTTATTTTGACTGGTCAAAACAAGCGCGTTACGAACCTCATCGCGTTAGTAAATTTAACATAGTCAATCCCACGCAGATATTTAGACCGCGTTAAGAGTTTATGTGGTCATAGAAACTAAGGGCATAAAGTCTATTTTTCAAATAAATTTTCATGTTAAAATGTTGCGCGTTTAGGGCAAGGAATCTCATGTAAATTAGAGAGTACGGCTTGGCTGATCGCTACAGCAGCACAGAAGTACCGGTTGCTCAGAGGTCGCCTCGCTGCGCTATCACAATGCATCGCATACACAATGCATAGAACAGTCTACTCTTTTTAGTTTAATTATACCTCTTTTAATAAAGTCAACAGTCAATGCGTGATGCGACACATCGCGGAAGCGCGGTGGGACTATTTTGAAGCTAGCGTTGGGCCTGACACTGTGTCTCTACCAGAACGATCGTTTATCGAGTTAAATAGAGTAAGACAATTCAGTTAGATGGGATGAAAGCAGACCTACCTCAGAAGCCTAGCTCAGAAGAAGAAATTATTCTGTGGGTCCTAGTTCAGCCAAAAGAGTTGAACATAAGCGCAGAATGACAGGCATTTATACTATCAGGGTAATTATTTTTCAGCGCCTATTATATTCTACGGTACAGCTTGCATTACGATGGTAATATTCTTCAGAGTAGCAAGAAAGTGGCCGGTACTAGTGCAGACTATATCGAACACTGAAGAATTGGACCCCAACTTTGATAGCAACTTGACTGTGAAATGCAATGTCACTTGTGGAATTGTACTGTTTTTGGCTTTGGGTAAGGCATTATTAACACGCTTACAGTATTTTTTTAAACAAATAATAGGCTTGCGTTTTATCGCCATCTCGCCTGATGTTAAGCGATGATGCGGTCTACGTTAGAGCACGCTTGTCTAGGAGAAACCGATTCACTCGTGATTTGAAGACATCCAGATTGTACCCGTGTGGCAACACCCATTCAGGCAGCGCATTCCATAGATTAGCAGTTTGCACAATAAATGTAGAATCAAAGCGCTTCCTACGGGTTTTCGGAATATTAACCATATTATTTAGATATTCCTGTTCCTAATTTTTTAATTTTATATTTTGTTTTTTCTTTCAGCTGAGCACATCCTGTCGTTGATGGCAGCTTTCGCCGGTGCCGAAATCTGCTTCCAAAATAAAAACACCTACGAAGGCTTCGTTACCCACTTCTACCCATGGGTATTCAACACTTTGCCATATTCCCCTATTTTAGGAGGAGTTACTCAGGTGATCATATTATGCTATAATTATAACAAAATTAATTATATATCTAATTAAAAAACCGACTTAAGAATTAGCAAAATACGCAATTTAGGTTAATTTGATGACAATATAATGTCATCCAAGTAAAAGATTTTTCAGTTTTTTTTATATTTAAAAACCAAACCACTAAACAGATTTTGATGAAATTTCTATGAGACTAATCTGAAACCATAGCATAAAAAACGTTACATATATGACGGAGTTCTGAGGCAACAAACATAAAAATAAAAATTATTAGAATCTTTTTGAAGTTGGTCAAAAATAGGACGCTCACGCTTCTTAGAGCTCCGTGTAAGAAACTCGTCTGTCCATCCGTTTCTCTGTCCGACTGTCCATCCGTTCTAAATCTTTAGAACCTTCAAAATTCTAGTTATTAAGATAATGCATGAAACTTTGCATAATTATAGTTTTAATGTAGATACAGTCATATCTCAGCATGAATTGGACTTGACAATGAGATACTTTGCTTCAGTTTGATTGAGACATGTTATTTATATAATTATAGTTACTTAAAAATTTGTATTATGTATATTAAAATACTTAGACTTTCTATACCTAGTCTGTGACTTAACAAACTGTCAAATGACTGACTGACTGACTGACTATCTGTGACTGGCAAATGTCCAAAAAGTGTACTGCCAAAACTTTCTCAGGTTAAGAAAAAAATTACTTAGGTACTTACAATAACTAAGGATAGGTATAGACTATTCCTCAGCGTATACAAATGCGATAGCGGTAGTTCGACATTTTAGAACTTACCGATGAAAGGGTATGTTCGGTTAATTCCGTTCACTGTGGCTTTTACCCTATTATACTGCAATTCACCATCACCGCCTACTAAATCCACTTACAAAGTCACAAACGAAAAACCAAATGAGGTCTTTTACAGTTATTTTCAACGACGCCACAATTTGCCTGCCACCTGAAGTGTCAGATCAGTCTATGGCAAACAACAAAAACCCTATACGCCAGTAAAGGCCTAAATATTTAATCTTTGTCCTGCTCACTCTTACGAAGTTGTTCATATACGTTATCTCATTTTCGTAATTATTATTATTTTAAGAGCGAGTCTATACCTATCCTTATTCAATGGGCACCTATAATACCTATAACCTATATGGCTTTTGTAATTCTGCTGCTATTGTGCGCCATCCCTTTATTTTTATGAATTCTTATAAGCAATATTATATTTCAATATATTATAGCAGCTGTGCTTTGTTGTAGGTTAAGTAGGTAATAAAGATTCAATACGCATCAGTACTGTTTTTCTTATGGCCGAATGAAACGGAAAGCCACATGGCAATCAGTGTATACTTATAAGTAGGACTAGGTAAAAATAAAATTGGACATAGGAAAAATGCCCTGAATAAACATACTCACTTTAAAATTTATACTCATGTCTGCAAGAACTATAAATATATTATATGATTATTTACGGGATATTTACCGTGGTAAGGTTGTGGAATAAGCTCCCGATAAATATCCCGTAAATAATCATATAATTTAAGTGAACAACCGTGATAGTTTAAAACAGTTTTCTATAAATAAATGTTCAAAATCTAAATGAAAACTATTTAAAATCAAGTTTTTTTAAAACCCTATACCAGGGCTCATTATCTTCAAATAGATGAACAGATTTTCTTGAATCATAGCTAAGAACACTCACGGTCAAGTCAACTTTCAAACAAACAAAAAAACTAAATCGAAATCCATTCCGCTATACGACGCTCGCTTTTTGCGTCAAGGGTTAAACATAAAGTTGGATACAAAAATTATTTATTTTCGCCCTTAAGTTCTTATCCTCGGCATTTTTATATTTTCAGTTTCTCCACTTCCAGTCCACTTTCATTTGGAACTTCTCCGACTTGTTTGTGATCTGTATGAGCTACTATCTAACATCGCGACTGGAGCAGGTCAATAAAAAGCTTCTTGTGGCTCAGGGAAAGGTAACTTTTCATGCATATTACAGTGAAAGAGTTTGATTACATCTACACACTCAGCTATAGCCATATGGAAACGTTAACAATTTTTAACGTTTCCAGGTGACATGGAAAAGTTAACAAGGAACAATTTTTAACGTTTCCGGGTGACGTTTTTGATACATTATTATTTTAATCCAAACGACTATTAACATTTTTAACTTGACAATGATACAGGAGGACCATTTTAATAGTTTGCCAACGAGAAAAAGACCATTTCTCGTTGTCAAACCAGATGGACTATAAAGTTTGACTACGAGAAAAGACCATTTCTCGTAGTCAAACCAGTTGGACTAAATAGTTTGACTGCGAGGAAGCACCGATTACACGGCGTTTTTACTAACTTTTATTCAACTTGAAATGTTTGTTAGTTTCTCAAACCTTGCAAGCTGAATTGGAACAAGTTCTTCCTAATCGATTTTGCTGAGATTTTGCATACACTTTTAGTTTTGGTGACAATATAATGCAATACCCAATATTGTAATGTTTTCAAAATGGCCGCCGCCACAAGCGTATTTAATTTATATGTCAACCTCATATCAAATGAATATGGGTATCAAATTAAATGTCTTGAAGAGGAGAACACGATAAAGTGAGTGACATCACACTTAATTAAATATGGCCGCTCCAAGATGGTGGTTAAGATTTTCTTTGCTAAAGATAAAAGGTAAAATATTTTTATTTTTTTTACTAATAACTTATTTCCTCCAAAGTTGCTTTTAGCGATAAGATTGCCGATTGTCGCATTAGTTTTTGAAGCTTTTTATTTTAAATGTTATTTTTGTAATATTATGTGGTGTAAACAACAATTTCGAAATGAATCAATTGAACTAAGTAATCTCTACATAAGGGAAGTTAGAGTCCGATTTCTGGAGTGCAATTACTTGTACGACCCGACACGTCCGTATAACTTCCGGAAATTTCCGGCAAGTTCCGAAAAGTTCCGCTTAAATCCGGAAAGTTGTGAGAATTTGTTCTGTAAAATACGATTCCACATCAGTGAGTTGCTCAGCTTAGTGCTAAGTGAATCGTGAAGTTGATACGCGTCCGGGCAATACGTCTGTGATTGAAGTGGGGATTTTCCTTTAAGAACGCGATTGACGCAAGGAAAGTTTTGCTCTTGCAATACTCTTCTCCCTTTCAGTCAGCCACGACATGAAATTATGAGCGACCCAAATAAACTTTATTAATTAAAAATACTTTTTTGAACACAAACTTTTTCGTAGACCCTTAAGTTCTCAGTAAACCCATTTGACGCCCATATCATGATGGTAGATAAGAAAAAATAATCCGCCATCTTGGGGCGTCCGCCATATTGAATTTATCATCTAGGACCAAAGAGTCTAGGACCCAAACTCGACGGGGCTACGTTGTTTCGTTTAGGAGTTCCTTTGACTCCTGACTCTCACAATGTCGTCGATCCATCTAGTGGGAGGCCTTCCTACGCTACGTCTTCGGGTTCGTGGTCTCTACTCAAGAAACTTTCTTCCCCATCGGTTATCGGTTCTTCGAGTGATGTGGCCTGGCCATTGCTATTTCAACTTGCAAATTTTAATAGCTATGTCAACAAGTGATTTTTTGACTTATAGAATAATTAACATAATATAAATCATTTAAATCCCAGTTCTCTGGATGAACAGAAACAGTTATTATGTTACAGTATCTGCCTGAAGTGTTCTGGCGGAGCGTTCGTGAAGAGTACGGCAGGGCGACACAGCTAGTGCGGAAAGTGGATGACGTCATCAGCGGCATCGTCTTCATCTCCTTCGCGAATAACCTGTTCTTTATCTGTCTGCAGTTGTTCAATACTTTAGAGTAAGGGGGCGTTCTAAGTAGCCATCGTTCGCGCGAACAAAATGTTGATTGCATATTCGTACGAACTCGTGAACCATACTTATCTTATGTTATAATATGATTATTTACGGGATATTTACCGTGGTAAGGTTGTGGAATGAGCTCCCGATATTTCGGCGTAGTTACATGCACCATGTTCACGGGAAGACACCCGTGAACCGTGAACCGTGAACGTGAGGTACCGTATACCGTGAACCCCTTAAATAATCATTTAACTTTAGTGAACAACCGTGATAGTTTAAAACAGTGTTATACTTATCTTAGTTCACTGACCTAGAAGGATTTATAATAAGAACAACAAAAAAAATGGTAGGATATAAACATTTCGAAAAGTTCGAATAAGTGAACGCCGGTCGGAGGGTGACGTCAAAATTATGAAAACAAAAAACAATTTACTTTAAAAGTTTGCAGAAACTTCAGTCCAGGGGGGTTATACTTGTCCACGACCAGGACCAAGGGGGTTAGACAAGACCCACTTTCTGTTAGCGTTAACGCCTACGGAAAGATAAATTGTATGAAAATGACATTTAGCTTGAGATAACATCTCTCAAACTAATGGCATTGACAATGTAATTTTCATAGAATTTCATCTTTCTTTATATATATATATATATATACATACATACATACATTTTAAATACATACTTAAATAGATATTAACAACCAGATATAAAACACAAAAGTTCATCGCATAAAGTTTGTCCTAGGTGGGAATCGAACCCACGCCCCCAAGGTCAGAAGGTAGGTTCACTACCAACTGGAACAACGGGCTATCAAGATTTAACAATTATATCCATTTCCCAGAATGTCTAGTCAGTATAAGAATCTTAGAGCAACGTGATCAACAATTAGATGTTTTATTCCCTGAACATTAAATTTCAAATTCCTTCGCCTGTTATCTTCCATCTTTCATGATACGCAATTGCTGTGTATTTAATGTTTGGAACCGAAATGCTATCTAAATCAGTGGCGCAGAAAACGCAACGCAATTTACGCTTGCCTCGATTCTTGGTTGCAATTTAGCTTTAAGAATTTACTGCAAGTTGGCAAGATTAAAATTACGCGGAAAACCAGTTAAGAGCAAAATTGAGTAGGTATGTTTTAAACGGTGTTTTATTTATTTACAGAGACGGTATCAAAGGCACTGGAGAATGCAGTAGTAGAGCAAAAAAGTAAGATAAAAAAATTGCCAGAGTTTTTACACAGATTTGATCCTAAAGAACTTTAAAAGTAAAAAAAAATTGTTTTAGTTATACTGCTTCCAATACTTAATGTCATACCGTAAACGGCGTAAACTATACAAAAATTTATTTTTGGCATATCTTTGATGTATTCCGTGGGATTACTATTTAAACCGCAGTCACTTTTTGCAAACATTTTTACCTCTTTATAACCAACTAGCTGATGTCCTGTCTTAGAACTGTCAAACACGCAAATTCAAAATTGTAAATCTTATTTTTTACACCTTGGGTTACATTATTGGAGTTTTAGTAAGGATCCCTATTTTTTTTGGAAAATATAATATAGCCTATGTTACCCGGGGATAGAGTAGCTTCCCAACAATGAAAGAATTTTTCAAATCGGTTCAGTAGTTTCGGAGCCTATCAATGCAAACAAACAAACAAACAAACAATCAAATCTTTCCTCTTTATAATATTAGTATAGAAATATGAATTTGGTACTTATTGTTTACCACAACCACGCAAATTGATGCAATGCAATTTAAATTGACGACATAATATTATCAACACATAAACAACACGTTGATGAGTGCGTTGATCTAAATAAGAATTTTCAATCAAGGTTCATAATGCCTGGTAACAAATTTTCCTTCTCATTTCCGTTCTGTTTGCTTCTATTTTCTGTGGGTGCAACTGGCTACAGCACATTTCTTACAAAAATGCCTTGACAGCCTTTCTGATATAAACAAAAAAAATACTGTGGGATGTACTATGTTGCTAATGCCATACGTATTATATTATATTTTGTTTCACTAGTATTAAATAATAATAATAAATAAATAACTACCTTCATCCGTTTTGGTTAGGAATGAAAGCTGATTATTTTTCTTTTTGCCTTTCAGAACGACTCTTTTAGGTGGCTATGAAACGGCGGCATATTTCTTATTTTCTCTCGTCTATCTGATCACGAGGTCGGTGGCGGTTTCTATCATAGCTTCTCAAGTGAACACAGCATCAGATGTGCCCGCTCCCGTGCTTTATGATGTTCCTTCACCGGTATACTGCATTGAGGTACAGGGATTAGAGAATTCTTCAAAACTCCTATTTAATACGAACTGCTAAAGAGAATGCATTGCTAGTTTTCCTTTTAGTTTTCCTTTGTCCTTGAGACAACAAGCATGTCCGTCATAGACCACATCGTCACTTTCCATCATGTGAGTTGTGGTTAAAAGCTAGTCCATTTTATTATAGTAAATATTTACATTTACATTTATATTTATACATAGTGATAGTTGCAACACAGAGTTTGCTGTGAATTCATCAATAAAAATTTCGCTGTGTATGTTCCCAGTATTTAAAAGTAGGTGAACTTTTGAAGAAATTCTTATTTTTTTTAATAATACACTTTCCAACCCTATTGTAAAATTTCGTATTTATACGAATGTTTAGTGTATATTACGAATAGTGGTTATTTTGTACCAGCGCGGACAGATACTATCAATTAATGGTATTTTTTCCGAACTTGTTCGCAGGACCAACAATCAAACACACTTTCGCATGATTCATGATAATCACATTCAAATTATAAATGCCAAAATGTATGAGGTATATGTATGTGTGTTTGTAGCAACTCAACTCTTTAGCGGCTAAACAGATTTGGAAGAAATTTTGTATGAAAGTAGCTCTGTTTTACCACAAATATTAACTTTACCTCGGAAATATATACGGTTACTATAGGAGAGCGGGTGAAAACGCGGGGCGCTCCCAGTGTTAAATTCTACCCTCAAGATGAAAGCTATGTGCTTTATCAAGCACCCTCTTACTAAGCACGTCTTTTTACGATTCCAGGTTCAAAGATTTTTAGACCAAGTAAATGGAGATAAAGTGGCATTAAGTGGGCTTCAGTTCTTCAGCGTGACAAGAAGTCTACTTCTAACGGTATGAACAAAACCTTTTAGAATTAATTATTTTATAAGCATTTCCATGACCCATTTCTCATATTTCAAATCACAATATTCGTATACAGAGTTACACGGACCTAATACTATGCTGATAGGTAGTACTGACCCCCTTTGAGCATAGGAGGTATTAAAAAAAATTGTTACATTGGCATAGATTCTAATGTACTCTAAACTAAACTAAATTTGACAGCTCTAAAATTGTTGCCATGCTTCTCACATATTTAAATGAAAAGAGAGGCAGATAATTTTAGTCCTCTAAGATTGGTTTAGTTTAGTGAGCGGTATGACAGAATCGACGCCATTGTCAATTGTTACCCTACCTTAAATCCAAATAATATTTACACGACTTAAAAATGACAAATTAATGCACCGATTGGTCAAAGCTATAAGCCCTAATAGGATAAAAATAAAGGTACTATGCTAGCGTAATCTATATAAGGTACTACCAGCCAACCATATTACATAATAAAACGGCCAAGTGCTAGTCGGGCTCACGCACTGAGGGTTCCGTATCACCACAAAATACAATAATTATACATTAAAAAAACGACTTCAAAATTAGTAAAATATGGCATTTCGGTTCGGTGAAATGATAAGATTGACGTATCAATAAGGTCGCCTAAATAACGAAATTACTTAATAGCTACTTGGTAATGAACAGAAATTTGGTAATTGGTAATTTGGCCTTGGGCATTTTTTTACTATTTGTTTTTATTTTTATTTTAAAATCTGTACTATAATCATGCTAAGTTCGACGCTTGTACGTATTACCGTTTTTAAATTAGAGCTAAAACAAAAATACGTTAAAAAATACGTTTGTTGTATGGGGTTTTAATTATTATTTTTTACTTTTTTATTATTTCTTTGTTAATCCGCCGTAACATTACACATTCTGAGAATATGTCAACTAGCTAGCTATTACGGTTCGAAAGATACCGGACAGGTAGGACAGACGGATAGACAGATAGACAGACATACATCTTAGTAACAGGGTCCCGTTTTTACCCTTTGGGTACGGAACCCTAAAAACATAGACACGTAGGTATATAGTTACACATTTTTTTCAGGTTGCCGGCACTATCGTAACATACGAGCTAGTGATGTTCCAGTTCAACTCGTCTTCGTCAACCACTAGTATGAACATAACTACCACAACTACACCGTCCCCAGTGAATTAACTTTTAATACTATCAATTCAAATTTAATCCTATGATTTTTTTCTTATGATTTTTTGTGACCAGATAAATAAAGTCAATACCTAGATTTTTATTATAATACGAGCATACGAGCTATTGATGTTCCAGTTCAACTCGTCCTCGTCAACCACTAGCATGAACATCACTACCACAACTACACCGTCCCCAGTAAATTAACATTTAATACTATCAATTCAAATTTAATCCTATGATTTTTTTCTTATGATTTTTTGTGACCAGATAAATAAAGTTAATACCTAGATTTTTATTATAATAAGTACCTCTATATGAATAGCAAATGTATTATTCAGTACCTTATATATTTAATACTTACATTGAATACAGTAAATAAATTTAAGATAATATAATGGTAACACAAAGGCACTTTTACTTTGATTAACCTTAAAAATCAAACCCACAAAAATATTGTACGGTCGTTTGAATTTCCATTTAACAAGAAACATTTAAAAAGTATATTAACAAAACAAACCAGAAAGTTATTTGTTTCAAAGGTTTGTTTGAACTTTTAGATGCGGAAATAACGAAAATATTTTTTTTTTTTATCAAAGCGTCCGACAATCGAGTACCCGAGCGTTGGACCTAATTAAATACCAGAGGTTCATTGAGTAGGGTAAACCTTTCGCAGTACACCGAGTCGCGTTCGGGACCGGACGGGCTCTGTGATGCGCTTTAGCTTGTCGTTGAATATCAAGGTGTTTTTTTAGCGTGATCAAAAAATTTGCGATAACTCCGCAACGGAAAATGTTACTGGGGTTATTTGTACATCGTCATGTGGATATTGATGTTGCTAGTATTTCAGAATATAAGAAGTGAGAGTGAGGAGAGAGGAGTGAGTGTTGGTTTCATGGTAATTGGAACACTACGATACGACAGTCTATTGTCAGTACAGCTCAGGACAAGAGAGCTAAACTGACCCGACACTACACTGAGGACATCCCAGACATCAGCTTGTACGAGATTAGAATGGCTCTGAAACAGCTTAAGAACAACAAGGCACCGGGTGATGACGGAATCACGACGTAACTGCTGAGAGCGGGTGGAAAACCGGTACTTTTAGTCCTCCAGAAGTTATTTAATTCCGTCATACGCGATGGTACTACGCCTGAAGCATGGCACAGGAGTATGGTGGTGCTCTTCTTCAAAAAAGATGATAACACCTTATTTAATTATAGAATTATAGTCCCATCTCACTTTCTGGGCCATGTTTACAAGTTGTTGTTCTCCAGAGTCATTAAAAACCGTTTTGAAAGCAGATTTGATGACTTCCAGTTTCCGAACAAGCTGGTTTCTGTAAAGGCTGGAGGACCATAGACCACATACAAACGCTCCGCCAGATTAGACAGACGACTGAAGTGTGGACGGAGAGTTGGAAACGTTTCCAGAAATTTAATTAACTTTCCTAACACTAGCATTAGTAGGACTTTAAAATCTTTGTATGTTTTTATGAAATCTACTTTTTTTTTTTTTTTTTTTATTTTTTTTTTAATAATTAATAGGCTTGCGTTTTGACCACCATCACGCCTGATGTTAAGCGATGATGCGGTCTACGTTGGAGCACGCTTGCCTAGAAGGAACCGATTCACTCGTAATTTGAAGACACCCAGATTACCTAACCCGGCGAGCATAAGGTTGGGTAAAATTCACTTGAGGTAATTTTGTTTTATCAATAATTTTAATTCCCACCTTGGACTACAATATGCTCTTCAATAGCTGCGCGAATGGAGGTAAGGAAGTGGCAAGGGACTCGATGTAGTTCACCGCCGTGCCACAAAAATACTTAGATTAGATTGAGCTAAGGTGGTTGGCGGGTAAGTTTTACCAACCTAGCGCTCTATGTCACTATTTTTGACAGAAAATAGTTATAGTTCTCTAAAACTCATATTTAGTTATATCAAGGAAAAACACACACACACACACACACACATTGTGTAATTTATTTTTATTTTTATGTATTTTCTATTGATTATCAAGTATGTACAATCCGAAAATTGTTTGTTCAAAAGCGACTTAACTATTAATATAAATATGTATGGACTTTTTCAATGCTTTTAACTTGCAATGTTTGTATGTTAGTTTGTTTGTTTATGACAAATCTTCTGAATTAGAACCCCTTCCTCTTATCCCATGGAGTAGAACTTTTACATGTTAGTTCAGTTTCAATGACAATGCATTTTTATCGTAAGCATTACTTGAATCGACATCCAGGATAAGCTCCAGATAAAGGAACTTTTCAACAATCAACAGCATATTATACACGAAATTTTGTTTATGCATTGTATTATGATAGCCCCGTGCTATTTACTTACATCAATGTGATAGCCATATGTTTTAACATAACATGGTTGGTACACTCAAGGTTGGCTCCTAACGAAGGAGCTCTTCAACGGTTAACATCACAAACACGAAATGTTGCAGGTATACGCATTTAATCGCGAAAGAATAAAATATAAATAACTAGCTGAGCCCCGCGGTTTCACCCGCATTGTGATGAAAAATGGTGATGATAATGATGAAAATGTTGAAATGATGATGATGTTTTTCGGGATAAAAAGTAGCCTATGTGTTAATCCAGGGTATAATTCCATACCAAATTTCATCTAAATCAGTTGAGTAGTTACGGCGTTGAGTCTAGACACACACTTTCGCACTTATAATATTAAGTATAAGTATTAAGTATGATATGATTATTTAAAGTTAAATTTTCATAATGCCGTATCTTATCATCATCATAATTTCAGTCATAGGACGTCCACTGCTGGACATAAGCCTCCCATCGATGTCCAAAAGGGCCGGTTGGAAGCGGCCTGCATCCAGCGTTTCCCTGCGGTCTCTTTTAGGTCGTCTGTCCATCTTGTGGGTTGACGTCCTATACGCTGCGCTTACCGGTCCGTGGCCGTCACTATAACTCTTAAAACCCTACCTATATAAAGTGTGTGTGTGTGTGTGTGTGTGTGTGTGTGTGTGTGTCTCTTAGCCAGTTATTTTATGTTTTTTTTTCCAAAAAGTAATTAAAATCTTTAACTCATAAATCACCATACTTAAACCTGTAAAGTAATTTTCTCTACACCAACCACCAATTACATTTTCAATTACCCGACCAACGCGATGCCTTATATTTTGCACCTTATTAAACTCTGTAGGAACTGAACCAAACAAGCTCTATAATTGAAGGTTTAATTTAATACTGGTGATGTTGGTATAAATAATAACAATATTATAGCACTGAAATAATATTTATATTTAAATGTCTACACTTTAGGGGTTACTATTTAAATCTTAAATAGCTGATAATAAATAGAGCCCATCAACTAAAACAAAATAAATATTTGTTCAAAACTAAATAAGTTATAATATATGTATTTCAATTTCATGCTAGACATAGAGCGCGTTGTAGCACTTTATGACGTAAGGCCGTGTGCGCGCCATATTAGTGCTTTTGCACTTTGATTAGTGCGAGTGCAAGTGATTATTGATTAGTAATTTTGCGAGTGATTAAAGTATAAACTCGCACTAATCAGTTATGATCCAAATGTGTTTAGTACGAATCACTAAGCACCTGCATTAATCAATCGCACTAATCACAAATCAAAGTGCAATCGGGCCTTAACACACGCTTTGCGGGAGGGACAGTGCATTCACACTCTATCCCCACCAAAAACTGAATGCTTACATTTGCCAGCCCATTAAAAAAAAAGTGTAATTTTTTTAAATTAAATCCTTCGCTAAGTCTGTTATTTGTAATAAATGACACAGGCCTATTCAAATGGCTAAGAGGAATGAGAACTTCGTTGTGGTCACTGTAGTCACTGAATTTTTACATAGTCTATAAACATACATGTATTATCTCAATACTCAATACTCAATATGTTTATTGCGACATATGTATGCATGCAAACCTTAAATAACATGTTTATATTTTTAAAATTACAAGTAGTACATATGACCCTGTTAGGGTATGGCAACAGAAAGAACGGAACGGTCTATTTGTACATCGTCGAAGTTATCCTTGAAAAATTCGTCCAGGGTGTAGTAACATTTAGATTCCAAGAAATGTTTGAGAACATTAATGAAGCTGTTTTCTTTCTCTATGTCTTTTATTTTATTTGGTAGTTTATTGAATATTTTTACAGCCATAGTTATCATCATCAGCCAGTAGATATCCACTGCTGAACATAGGCATTTCCTTTAGAACTCCACACTGAACGACAGCCCGCCATCTGCATCCACTGGATACCCGCGACTTTCACGAGGCCAATCTACGCTGCGTCTTCTCACAAATTGACATTGACTCAATTGACATTGACTTGTTCAATACCTCTGCGTTTAAACTGAAAAAGCTTAAGCTAAAGTATTACAAATAAGTGTTTTTTTTTGGTAAATAAGTATTTCTTAATTTTGATCTCTGTATTAATGTATACGTATATATTAGTTTACATTATTTTTATTTATTTATATGTATATATTTTTAATAGTATTATTTTTTCTTTACACTATGTAGGTATTTGATTTTTCTTGTTATTGTATGCTTAGTGCGAGTCCGTTTTCTACAGTGTTATTTATCTACTCTATTATTTGTGAAAACTTGTAATTGGCCTTCTAGCTTTATTTATTTACTTAATTTTGTACCTAGCTGTAAGTTTTCCTATGAAAAAAAAAAAAAAAAAAACTAAACACTTTTTATATTGAAAATCTGCTAGAAAGGCTGACTAGTCAACTACGAGTAATACTTACTTACTAACTTACTTAATTTAGTTTTATAAGCATTCCAAAACTAAATAGCTGTGTAATGCTTTAAACCTACTGAAATAACTTAATTTGTTTAGTCGAAATTGAAATCTCTATACTAACGTTTTCTCAGCTAGTCAAAAAATGAACATTCTTGGATATTTTCTCATTTATCTTCCAAAAGATTATAAATAAAGTGTAGCGTACGTGGGTTGACCAAAGTCAGTAAGGGCATTTACTATCTTACGGTTGCTGGTGAATGTGGTTACGTGGAGACTTGAAAATTACAGGCAGAATTTCAGAGCATTTAGTAGACATGGTAACTGGGCAATAAATAAGTTACACACAAGAGGCAAGCCGAGGAGAAATTTTAGGAGCAGAAAACAGCAGTTATGCGCTGGACAATGAACCAGGTGTCAGAAATCCCAGAAGCAGCTGCAGTGGTTAACCCTTCACCTACCTGGTTTGAACAAAGAATTATCTGGCAAGGGGAAAATTTCTAATATTCTGGAGCTGAGAAAATTAAAGGTTCAGAAAATCTCGCTAGCCCAGAATTTAACAAAGTTGAAATTATTTATGTACAAAATCGGTAAATATTTTTAACTTTAAACTTGAGTGCCTTGAGTGACTCCAAAGTTACTGGACCGATTTTGACGGGACTTCACCGACAGTTAGCTGACGATATAAGAAGTCAACCCCGCGAGTGAAACCACGGGGCGCAGCTAATAAATAATAACTATAAATAAATTATTTTAGTCGGTTTTAAAATAATTATTACCTAAAAGTTATATTTTAGTTCTATCTTTGATATCAGAGGCTTTTAGTTGTAATAGTTATTTATGATACAAGTACGGTAAGTTGGTTATTACAAACGAGTAGACGAATGTAAGCCCGAGACGAAGTCGAGGGCTTACCATAGTCACGAGTTTGTAATAACCAATTCGCACGTGTGCCATACAACGTTTTACAACAAATTTGCGAGAAAAAAACAAAAAATGGAAATTAAAAAAATACCGTAAAGTACACGCACGGTGCTATACAACGGAGCGTGCGGTAAAATTCATTACCGCATGCTTCGTTGTATGATCCGTAATGTTTAACTTTCGAACGATGTATACAGGCTTCGTAAGTGCACTTTTTGAGCAAATGTGCTGTAAAATAATATCTATACTATAATCTATACTTCTATACTAATATTATAATGAGGAAAGATTTGATTGTTTGTTTGTTTGCATTGAATAGGCTCCGAAACTACCGAACCGATTTGAAAAATTCTTTCATTGTTGGGAAGCTACACTATCCCCGGGTGACATAGGCTATAATCTATACCCGTATACCCGTGCAAAGCTGGGGCGGACCACTAGTAAATAAATACTGTACGTACGTACTGTAAATAAGTTACTGTATCCATACTGTCACTTCACATGTACGTTGTAAGTACGTGAGGGCGATTATTAAGGCAAAATCCCTTCGTGCGCATTGCTAAAAGTGAAAATACATTGCGCCTAAAGACGCCGAGATATTTTTTAATTTTACTCTTTAATGATGCGAGAAAAGGTTCACGTTTAATGTTTTTTAAAAGAGTTTTGGAATAACTGTGGGGCACTAGCTGAAACCTGCGATTTGTTTACATTCCAGTTGTTTTGGTAGTACCCAGCCCTGGTGGGATAACTTAGTGGTTCTGACAGATAACTGTAATGAAAAGGCTTACAATATGATGCGCCGCTGTCACACTCGCGCGTTTAACGTTTTTAAAATACATAATAATTATACAAATTAATTTTATAACTTATAACTTTTTATAATTAAAATTTATCAGCGGTCCGCCCCGGCTTCGCACGGGTATTATTGGAGTTTTAGTACGGATCCCAAATTTAAAAAAAAATATAATATAGCCTATGTCACCCGGGGATAGTGTAGCTTCCCAACAGTAAAATATTATTTCAAATCGGTTTGTTCAAACAAACAAACAAACAATCAAATCTTTCCTCTTTTTCTTTATTAATATAGTAGTATTAAGCTATAATTTTAAATGTGTTAATTAATGTAAAAAGTTCCATTCTTTATTTATCTTTATAACTTTATGTAATTTTCTACTCATGTTTTTATAGGTGTTTTCATGTAACTGACTCTTATAAATAAAACTATCTTATCTAAAAATTACTGTCTACTTTAGTAAGAAAACTGACTTGATTTTGACATATTTTATTTACATGACACGGTAGCTACTCACGTACTCAGTGCAAGTGCAAAGCGAGACGCAGCCGCGCGCACGCATAAATCCATGAAAAAGTTAGCTTTTTCAAAGTTCAACCTTCTTCGAAGTTAGCAAATACGCAGTTCCGTTTATATACCAGGACTTCATATTTTCCCAGTGATTTTGTTTAAAATCTAAACTACTAAATCGATTTTGATAAATTTTCTATGGAACTAATCTCAACTTCGGAAAGAATCAGGCATAATTTCAAATAACAAAAGAATTTATCAAAATAAGTCGGGTTTTCCTTCCTGACGCTATAACTCCACAAACGCACAAACCGATTTCCACGATTTTGCATTCGTTGAAAAGGTCTCGGGCTCCGTGAGGTTTATAGCATATAAGTTTATAGTGGCGAGGCCGAAGGCCGAGCTCTACGCGTACGAAGTAGCGGGATTCAGCTAGTCGTTTTATAAATAGTGGAGACACGCGGCTCTGTGACTCATTGCACCACAGGAGTTTTGTGCAGCCGCGCGCGCGCATTCACCTTGAAAAACACCACCGCATGCGGTTGAAACTATAGTCAGAGTAACCGGCTTAATCATACGTAAGTGATTCCCGTGTAAAATAAAAATAAAATGCCTGAAAACCATGTCAATTTCCATAATAAGATATCTACCATCATCCAATATGTTTTAATGAAAGAAAGAAAGAAAGAAAGAAAAACCTTTATTTTGTGCACAAAACAATACAACATCAAAAAAAAAATTTAAAAAATGAAATGAAAAAAAAAATAAAAAAAAAATATTGATCAATTTAACATTGCTTTGGAACTATCAGGGAACTCTAGATAGGGACCATTCTCGATAGATCCAATGCTAAGATCCATAATGGACCGATAGAGAATTTTTTTTTTCTCTTAAGATCCCATTTTAAAATTATGGATCTATCGAGAACTTTTTTTCTCACCAGATCTATTAGTATTTCCTCGATGAATCTATTTAGATTTTTATTCTCGTTGGATCCCATTTTGAAAGTATGGATCCATTGAGAACTTTCTTTATCATTAGATCCATTGGTCAGATGCATGATGGATCTATTTATTTTGTAATCACAACCAAGTAAGGAGCTATGAGGTGAAGCGTTATTTATTTATTGTAACTTTTTGAATTTGTATGAAGCTAAGTGCTTATTTGCTGAACTGCAGTAACACCAATTCATAGGTCACAATAGTCCCGAGTAACTGAAAAAAATAAAGAAAAATGTCTTTAAGAATTTTAATTCAAGAAGACTTACCTTACTTACCTACATATTCATCATCATCATTTCAGCAGTAGGACAACCACTGCTGGACATCTTACTTACCTACATATTCATCATCATCATTTCAGCCGTAGGACAACCACTGCTGGACATCTGGACATAGGCCTCTCCTATCGATCTCCAAAAGGGCCGGTTGGAAGCGGCCTGCACCCAGCGTTTCCCTGCGGTCTCTATTTAGGTCGTCGTAGACGTCCACCCACAAGATAGACAGACGACCAAAAAGAGACCGCAGGGAAACGCTGGGTGCAGGCTGCTTTTAACTGGTCCTTTTGGAGATCGATAATAGATGCCTATGTCCAGCAGTGGATGTGCTGCGGCTGAAATGATGATAGTTATGGAGATAAAGATATGGGATTAAGACTTTTTATCCCGAAATTAACGGTTTCTGAGGGAATATCCACGCAGGTGAATCCACAGGCGCAGATAGTATAAACTAAATCTTCTACCTAACTTACGTATCTAAACTTACTTCGACCTTCTCGTTCTGATTATTAATTTTCCAAGAAATTAGTTTGTATAATAATAAATATTGAAAATGAATAGTTAATATCTAGGTATTTCAAACGCTTATATAAAATCAATTTAATAGGGACCGTCACCTTTTAAAACTAAAAAGCTAGAGGTCAACCCGTTCATATGAAAAATCCTATTATTACAACAGTTATTTTAATGAGTGAACTTCAAAGCAATTTCGCGTGCCTAGTTTCTTTGTTAAATATGATAGTTTATTAAGAAAAAGCATTCAAGGGTTACACTATCTCTAAATAATCTAGCAAGTAAATTAATCTTTCACCTTGACATTTTAACAAATTGGTAGTAAATTTGGTCTGTGAAGTTTTTATGCTTATCTTTACGTAGTTGTTAAAGAGATGGCGGTTAATCACGAGCCTATTATACCATAAAAAATAAAGAAAATATTCTCCACTTTTTTTAAATATGCCTTTAGTCTAAAAAAATATGTTTTTTTTTAAGTATTCCCGTGTCAAAGTTTTATGAAAATATCCATAAACTAGCAATTTATTAGTGTTGTCAAATCTACTTTAGACATGTCAAATAAATGCAAAAAAAAACCATTAATATAATTATGAATTTAGATATTTAATTTTAATACTAAGAACAAAAAATATTGGCGTCAATTCTTTTTGCCATTCTCTAAACTAAAATAATTTGACAGGACTAAAATTACCGGCGTTACTTTGCATTTCAATACATCAGATAAAGATGGCCACAATTTTAGAGCTGCCAAATTTAGTTTAATTGAGAGAATAGTACATCAGAATCGACGTCAGTCTTCTATTAGTTTAGGTGACTAAAATGCGTAAAAACTAGTCACGATTAAGGAATCGTGACTAGTTTAAAAAAAAATATTTTCGTTTAAAAGAAAACTAAGATAATAAATCCTCATTCGATAAAACTTATCAGGCAGTGGAGAAGACTCACCGTCAAAATCATGGTTCTCGTCACGTAGAAGAAATCTAAGCCGCTCAGAGCTACTTTGATGTTGTTTATTTGCGCTATGTATCTTTCCACCTGGAATAATGTTGGGATAAATACAAGTCAAGATCGTTAAATTTTTGAAGGGTGGTAATGAACTTTGTTCATACTGACTTAACAAAGAATGTTAGGTGGATACCTATCTTCCAAGCAAAAGTTGCGCACCACTCCACCAAAACTTTAAAACACACTTGAGAGCCAGCTCTCACTACAAATGTGTTTACAATTTTCGACAATGGCGTCATTTAAGGATTATCCCGGTCTGTCCCCCTGCTCTTTCCCGTCAGAGGGACAAACAGGACATAAAACTTTAACATCAGGTGAGTTGTGTGGCAAAACATATAGGCTGTTAACTATCAAAATTAAATAGCACTCTATTTTTTACCATAATTATATTTAGTTACATTTATCCTTTTAAAACCACTTTTGGAATGGAGACCACGGACTGGTAAGCGCAGCGTAGGACGTCCACCCACAAGATGGACAGACGACCTAAAAGAGACCGCAGGGAAACGCTGGATGCAGGCCGCTTCCAACCGGCCCTTTTAGAGATCGATGGGGAGGCCTATGTCCAGCAGTGGACGTCCTACGGCTGAAATGATGATGATGATGATCCTTTTAAAGTGATGGTGGCTGAGTAGAAACATGTTAGCTTTACAATCTGCCGGCACCTGGTTCAATTCTCGGTCCTGCATCAATGACTTATTTATATAGTACTTGAATAAATTATGTGCAGTTTTGATGCTACTCAAAAACAATGATAGAAAACACCGTGAGGAAACCGGTCCAAGCTCAGTACCTCAATAGCTCAGACATATGGCATTCACCAACATGCACTGGACCAGGGTGGACCATGGTGGATTAGGGCCTATCCTATCTCTACGAGAGCAGGTTTGTATGCGAGCAGTGGAAACATGATGACCTCGATATCCAACTGACCACATACAAATAGCTCTTCCCTTACCCTTTCCGATGCAGAGCAATGACTATTTTTTTGGGCGCGCAGAGTGAATTTTGAGGTTCATTTTTAGCATGGGAACATTTTCACGGCTGCATAAATATCCATTTAGTATCCACACTTATTAGAACACATGTCACGTTATAACGTTTTAATGAGCACCGGCCCTAGCCTTCGGTCAGGGTAGAGCGAGATCTTTCAACGCCTGTCATTTCTGAAAGCTATCGTACAGGAATAGATTATTCCGGAATAAAAAGTAGTCTATGTGCTAAGCCAGGATGTTAACTATTTTCACATCAAAATGTTATGCTGGTTACATACACCGCAAGTGTACTCCGCCACCACCACCCATAAGCTCAAGGTGTCATTAAAATTTTATTTTGTCGCCTCTTGCTATCTGGCGGCTAGAGCGACCTCTCCTCTCGCTTCATCCAGGGCTAGTTTTAAATAAATACTTCGAGAAAAATGTGAAATACTTTGAGTGGTCAGTTTCAGGCTGTACCTCAAAGTGGTAATGGGTAGAAGGGACACAATATGTAGAGCAGTATGGACACTAGCCAGTGTGCTCGCAGTTTCTGTCCGTATAACCGCAAATTTGGAGTGTTGATGGGAGGAGAAGGGTTCGTGTACCTCAACGTTGAACATCTCACTGGACAGCCCGTACAATGTCACCAGCGGCACTTTGGAGTGGGTGTGTATCCTTGCAGCCAGCAAGAGTACCATCAACGTGCGTCCAACCAAGAATGCACACGAGTATATGAAGTAGACCGCATGTTCTGTACCATGGAGAACTCTGTAAAAATATTTTGTGATACACAAAAGACAGGTACAGAATAATTTAATTAGATGTTGTAAAACTAGCTGCGCCCCGCAGTTTCACCCGCGTAGTGATGAAAAATGGTGATGGTGATGATGATGATGAAAAGTAGCCTATGTCACTCTCAGACCCTCGAACTTTACCCATTCAAAAAATCAGGTCGATCTGTTGCGCTGTTGCTGCGTGAAAGAGGAACACACAAACCAACAAACTAACAAAAAAACACAATTTGGCATTTATAATATTAGTATGATGTATTTAAAAAATCAAATCCTATCACGTTTTCACTGCTGGGACTCAGGCCTTCTCTCAGGGAGAGAGAGGACGGGCTCTAATCCACCATGCTGGCCCAGTGCATGTTGGTGAATGTCATGTTTTGAACTTTTGAAGTTCTTAGACATTACCGCTTTCCTCGCAATGTTTTTCTTCAACTTTTTAGAGCGATGGAAACGAAACTGCACATAGTTTATTTAAAACACTGTTTTGAACTATCACGGTTGTTCACTAAAGTTATATGATTATTTACGGGATATTTACCGTGGTAAGATTGTGGAATGAGCTCCCGATATGTCTTCCCGTGAACATGGTCCATGTAACTGCGCCGAAATATCAGGAGCTCATTCCACAACCTTACCACGGTACATATCCCGAAAAAAATCATATAACTTTAGTGAACAACCGTGATAGTTTAAAACAATGTGTCATGATAGCATTTAGTAATTTTTGTATTTATTTCCTATTTATGATTTTTGATTGAACTGTATATTGTATATACTTACTCTGTATACTTTGAATTTTTTTCCTGGCAAGCTATGAAGTGACCCGTACAACCTTTGCTGTAAACCGAAGACAATTAGATGGTAATTATTATCGTACCTATTATTACAAAAAAATTTACTGCAAGTTACTTAACGGGAATTTCAATATATGGGATTCATCCCCTACTAATTCACCTTTAGAAATGTTTTTTTTAGGGTTCCGTACCCAAAGCGTAAAAACGGGACCCTATTACTAAGCCTACGATGTCTGTATGTCTGTTTGTCTGTCCGTCCGTCTGTCTGTCCTACCTATTAACGGCTATATCTTTCGAACCGTAATAGATAGTTGAAATTTTCACAGAATATGTAACGTTACGGCGGATTAACTAACAAATAATAAAACAGTCAAAAATAAAATACGAAAGGAGGGTCCCCATACAACAAACGTATTTTTTTAACGTTAATCCGTCCCAAAGTATATGGATCCCTAAAAATAAAAAAATAAAATGTATATCTTAAAACACATCAAATGCGCAAGTGAGATAGTGGCGCACCATATTCTGATCTGTAAAGGAATGTATTTTTTTTTGTAACTATCTAAAAAAACTTACTTCAAACTATAAAACAGCTGATTACAAATCCAATACAAATTACTACCAAACGAAGTCAGCACATAAATACCAATGTTTCCGTTGATTAGCTTTATTAACCGAACGATATTTATATATTGCACGCGAAACGTAGCTGCTGAAAAATGATCCTGAAATAAATAATTATTGTAATAGGCATGTGTCCTAACGTTTAATTTATTACAAATAACCGGCTTAGCGATGAATATAATTAAATACATTACACATACAGAAAAAATAAATTAAATTGGCTGATAAATCTCTGAGATATGAGCGTTTAAAGTTTTAGGTAGGGATAGAGAGGGGATACTCTGTCCCTTTCTCACAAAGCGTGTGTTAGCATAGCATTTGTATGGCGCGCCTGAGGCGTGACGTCACGGCTCAGTATAGTACGCTCTCTGTCTAGTATGAAATTAAAATACTTATATCTTATTTATTTTTGAATAAATTTTTTTTTCGTTAATGGGCTCTATTTATGATCAGCTTTTTTATGAAGTAATAAAAAAATTAAGCATCATGCCTATTGGATTGGCTCTAAAATAAAACGTACCTGAAGAACTGCAGTTTTTAATAAATTGTTGTGAATAATCAAATGTTCAGTGAGATAGATGCTTATCACCATGATGAGAATATCGTTAAATGTCCAAATAAAAGTTGACTGAATGTTGAAGGACTGAAATAAAATAATAATTGAAGAATCGAAGCTGTTGAGACTAAACCTGTTTTAAGAACTTTCATATATGTACACAGTGTTACAATAAATGGATTCTGATTCTGATTCTGATTCGAACAATTATGTTTTTCTGGAGTAGGCTGAAATGATGACGGATTAATTGGGTGGTCTATAATATTACATACCTTGAGAAATACAGCCTTCCATGGAGAATACGTCGTATACTCAAAGATCCAAGGAGTGCCCGTTCGAAAGAATGTTTCGATGACATTGTCGTGGACGCAAGCGCGTGCTACTATCATTCCGTAGTACACTGATAAGAGGTGTTCAACTGAAGAAAAAAAGTTTTTTTTATTCTATCATAAATTATTGACATATTATATTATTTAAGTGTTTATTTATTTAAACCACAGCCAACGCATTGCTTATAATAAAATTATAAATGTCCATGGTTTAATAATATTATCCGCCAGGTATAGCGCTCCAAGAAATTATGTCACGTGGGTGTCACCCACTGACATCATCAATGTCATGGATACACTTACATGTGCATAAGCAAGAGCACGATGATATGAGCATGGTACGAGCACATAATGAATAATAATTCACCATTTAGTACACATTAACACTCGAAAATATACAAGTTTAGAAAAATAATCCAACGAGCCGACATGTTTTTTTCCACGTTGGCGCCAAAACTCCTATGAAATATCTGATTTTATATGTTACCAGTAGCGTGAAATTATAACTCCCCAATCTCCGTATATTATCTGTAGGAATCCAATAAATCAATGTGGTTTTGATAAATATTGTGTTTAATATATTCAAATTGCTTTGCATGAGCAGACAAACCAAATGATAATTGAAATGCTTTTTGTATTTTATTTAATAGATTATTAACTAATTTGTTTTCCAATATCTGTGTTTATTGCAATAATGAGGCAACTGGACAGTGTCGTAATTGGGTGACAACTCCCAGAGCACTAGACCTTGTTTTCTTGGATCATGAGCTAATCAAAGAGTCAAACAAAGATATACAAGGTCACGTGATATGCGGTCCATTGTTGCTCAAAATGGCGTCTTTAACTAGGGGTTTAATTTCTGCCGTACCTAATAGCCAAGCTGGACGTTGACAAGAGCATTACGGTAATCTAATCATGCAATTTTTTTATGCGAAAATGTATTTGTTTGTCAGTTTTTTTTTGTTCCTCTTGCATTCAGCAACAGAGATCGACGTGATTTTTTGCACAGACATAACATTTGGAGGGCCGAAGAGAGACATAAGATAATTTATGTCCTGGAAAAAATGCGGTTTCTAACGAAATCTCCACGCATGTGAAACCAATGAGCGCAGCTAGTACGCAATAATAATGTAAAGAACAGTACTTAACAACAACGAGCTGCTCCAGATGGTTAGTTATAAACAAATGAAAACTGTCTCCATTTTCGATGCTTTTATGCTCTCGTCCGCTACCCCATTATTTTGTAAAAATACAATAAAATCCTAAAATATTTTTACACTATTTACATTATTCCCATTCAATTCTATTTGTATACCCAAGACAATAATCTTTTTCGCGACATCGCACAATTTTATCGATACGACACGAAAGTGGGACCCAGGTGCGTTTATACCGTCATCTCAATACGTAAATTGGATAACCAAAAAGGTAAGGATGTCCTCGAAATAAAACGTATAGTGTGGTTTTGTTTGTAAATTTAGAGGGTCTTGAGTCCGTTTAATTATATTTAGACGAGCTTTATAAATTAATTGGATGTTGGAAGGCACGGTTTTGAGCTGAAATAAGTTGTAAATTCGCTAAATCTGCCGAAGAAAAGGTCCAACGTAAGTTGACTTTTGTTTAGTTTACGTACGCTAGCTAAAGCTTAACTTACATTGGAATTTGTGTCGATTATCTGATTTTAGCTTACTTGTTTACATGGCCGAACTAGCTGCCCCAATGGTATTATAAATAAACTAGCCGTTACCCGCGACTTCGTACGCGTAGACTTTCACCTAAATTTTCAACACCTTTTTGGACCCTTAATTCGGCCCTTTCGCAAAATATTTTTTTAATGAACATCTATATTATACCCAATTAGGAACCTACTTGCCAAATTACAGATTCGTAGTTGCACAACTTTCAGCACAACACACACATTCCAATTCCACCTCCTTCCTTTTTGTGAAAATATTCTACCAGTATGTTTTTATTTTAAACTATTAGCCTAATTACCTACCAAGTTGTATCTCACTAACATAAAAAACATAGGTTTTTGAAAAAAAATATTACCTTCATTTGCCACCTTTAATTCGGCCTGTATACAAAATATTTTTAACGCACCTCTACATTACACCCGATAAGGAATCTAATTACAAAATTAAAAAAAAAAAAACATTTTTCGTCCTTAATCCGCCTGTTTCAAGTTTTTTAACACAGCTTTTATTTATTTTATATACCAAACCAAAAACCAAACCACCACCAAAACCACCAAAAAACCTGAATACCAAATTTCATGTCCCTAAGATAAAAACAAAAGACTTTCATACAAACTTTCAACCTCCATTTGCCCCCCTTAATTCGGCCCTTTCGTAAAATCCTTTCTTAGCGGACCTCTACACCCCATAAGAAATCTACCTGCCAAATGAGATTTCGTGTTTAATGAGTGAATGAGTGAGTAGATGAGTGAATTTTGCTTTTATATATATAGATTGAGGTAGAAACGCTTTACCGATATCTGGACGGCAATACCAAAACGAAACGAGTTAATTAGCTTAAGCGAACTCAGTCCATTCTCTGTCTGGCAACGATAAAATCATACGATGCGTAGTTTTGGAGCATGAAAAATAATTAAAAATGCCATGTTGTGTGTTTAGAAAGTGAAAAATTTATACTGGGATGGCTGTAAAAGGCTGTAAGGCTGTAAAGTTCTATGAGTCCTATGTAGGTAGGTGTATTAAAATATCGCCATGTTTTAGTTTTTTTTTTATGAGTATGCCTTCTCTATTGGCTAAACCTCATTGGTTGCCCCCCAAGATTTTTGTATTAGGAAAATTGGTGGAAAAGATCACGGAGGCATTTGATAATTTTCCTTATATACTTTTTTATTGGAAAATCAATCATTTCTTATGAAATTTAATAATAACAAAAATAATAGGAATCGGTGACGGCTATTTCTACAACGAAGTACCAGGGGACCAGAAATATTAAGAAGGTAGTATAACCTTTTCCTTCTTAATATTTCTGGTACTTTGTTTTAGAAATAGCAGTCTTTTATAAGAAAATTGTTCTAACATTATTATCAAAATGTACTAGGAAACGGTTAATCATATTTTAGCTAAGTAGTGTGAAGTGTCTGCTTAAAGTGACATAATTATAATTGAACTGCATGGCTATACTAAAATATTATCAGTGGGAGCACGGCGACTTGTAAGTACCCCGTGCTTCACCCAGGTGGAGAACCTAGGTGGAGCACGGGTCCGACCCCTTTCCACGTTACTATATAAAATCAAATCACGAAAGTTAAAAAAAATATATAAAATCAACCAACCAAAATACAGTAGGTATGTAGGTTTCGGTTTGTCATATTATACTAAAAATCATACCAGAGGCAGCAAACAGCATAGAAACCGTTATAACATTGCAAATCCTGCCAACATCTCTTGAGAATGGTGGCAAATGGGCTTCTATCTCTTCAACTTTCACGATTATTTTCGGCCAGCATCGCCCCACGTTTACCAAGACCAAGAAAGATGTGAAGCTTGAAGTGTAGAATATGGCGTCTGCTATAATAAAATAAGATGAAAAAAACTATTGTATTTGTGGGTTTTAATTTAATTATTTCCTGTGTGAGAATTTTGGCGTCGAACTCTTGTCTATTTGCCAAGTCTAAAATTATTATCAAGTTTTATGAAATGTATCACTTTCCCACACTCGAACACATCCATGAACACTTTAATAAATAATAATCACCATTATTACACATTAACACTAAAAATACTCAAGTATAGGAAAATAATATTGAGACGATATTATTTTCCACGTTATTGCCAAAACTCCAATGTTAATAATAATAATATAGTTGTTGGTTTGTAATAATAGTGCTTTCTATTTTTGATTGCTGTTTTTTTCTCTGAATGTATGAAACTACATACGCTGGATGCAGCTTCCAACTGGGCCTTTTGGAGATCGATGGGGAGGCCTATGTCCAGCAGTGGACGTCCTATGGTTGAAATAATGATGATGATGATGATGGTATGAAACTAAATTAGATGAAAACATTGGGTTAAAACAAAAGAAAGTGCGGTAAAAGAGTCGAACAGTGTTGGTCTGCTCGGCTTATTACCCCCTTGTCGTGTAACTCCGCCTATATTTATTCTTATTCACGATTTAATGAGTAAATGCTTGCTTAAAACTATTCAGAGCGCTAAAGAAAACACAGCTTTATTTTTGTGTACTCGTCAGGAGGCAGATGACCGGGATTTATGCTGGCTAATGGGGGAGATACAAATGGCTAAGTACTTACTTAAATGACCCATACTGGTATTTTTTTCCAGAAACCAATAAACTGACGCAAAACACATTAGGAATTGTCCAAACATACTGATTGTGTAGATTATGGAGTAAGGAGACCACAGAGTAAATCTGAAAAAAAAGTATAGCGTAACTGGATCATAAATTGTTATGTGTCATTGTGCCGTATCCAGGCAGGGTGGTATCTTCTAAAGATACCCGGCTGCATTGGAGTGCAGCCAGGTTATGTGGGATTATACCCACTAAAACCCCCCCGGTGACCACTGACCAGCTTTAGTGCTTGACAAGAGGGCTCCAGGATCTCCAGAAGAACGCACCGGAGCCCACGGCACTGCGCTACAGCTCCTCCGGGATTAACTTGCGATTTGAAGACACCCACATTGTGACTATCAAGGAGCATCCGTTCAGGCAGCGCATCCACAGACTAGCAGTTAGCACAATAAAAGTGGAATCAAAGAGCTTTGTATGGGTTTTTGAAATATCAACCATAAAGTGCTCATGCTCATGTGTTCATGCTCACTGGCAGTCCGATAGAAAAATGAGCGGGAGGGAATTAGAGCATGCATATCCGATGCATACTCTGTTTTCTTCTAAGTACCTATATACTCTATTATAAAGTATTTCGGGAATTTTTGCCAGGATTTACAGCGATAATCTAGAACTAAAAGTTACAGAAAAAGTCGATGGCAAACTATTTCGAGGCTTCAGTACGATGAGTTGTTTGGTCCGCCCAGATTCGCACCACCATACTCACTGTATATTGCGCTGCATGTCACTAAGGGTTGATGAAAATGATGCAAAATCATCAAAGAGAGACCGATGAGAGGTGACAAAGACCTTAGACAAGAAGATCACGACGAGATAAGGAGTATACTTTTCAACGCCATTACTAGAAGATGAAAAAGTGTGAAAAATCAATTTTGAAATACTCCTTGGCTTGTTGAAAGCGCGAGATAGCTAGTCAATAATGAGACAGTTAAGTCTTATAATATCTGTTATTACTCTGAGCTTATAGTTAAGACATCAGGGGCCTTATGGACAACTGCTATTAAAGTCACCTAATCCGCTCAGTTGGAAAATCACGCGACCGCAAACCGTATCTGGGCGCGATAAGGCCCAGGAGCTTAAATCCAATCGGGATTAATAAACGTTCTAGAACAAAAAAATCCGTAACGAAGTCGATGCAGGGTTTATAATTTCCATGTGTAAATTTCCTGTGTATAGGTACTTAAAGTATAATATTTAAATTCAATTCAATTCATTCGACATTAAACAACCTTTAAAAGCAACAATGCTCCCATAAAACACAATCCCCGACTCGGAATTTAATTGGACATTTCATAGTCCGTTTTGAAGCCGAGTGAAATTATCATAGCTGGTGCCGTAACGGCCACTCGTACTGAGTATAAGAAGGTTATAAATCGTGGTCATTAACATTCCTAAATGCGTTATTAAAACCTGTACATTCTTCTTATAGAGATAGCTTAGTTTAGTAATTTTTAGGGTTCCGTACTCATAGGGTGAAAACGGGACCCTCCTCTGTCTGTCCGTCCTACCTTTTAACGGCTAGTATGTCTTTTGAACCGTAATAGGTTTATGCCAACTGTGACCCTTGTACGTATTACAGTTTTTACACAAAAGAAAATTGTACAAGGACCCTTACTTCCCCATTTCTTTTAAACTTTAAAACTTTTTATTATTTTTTAGTTAACCCGCCGTAACATTACATATTCTGTGAAAATGTCAACTGGCTGTCTATTACGGTTCGAAAGATACAGCCGTTTCAAGGTAGGACGGACAGACGGACGGACGGACGGACAGACAGACATCGTAGGCTTATTAAAAGGGTCATGTTTACACTCTTTGGGTACGGAATTCTAAAAAGGGATAATACTTAAGAATTCATAAAATGTTTAATCATAACTTACTTAAGCTGGTCACTGCTGAGATGTGAAAGACCCGATAAAGGAAACAGTCCCATAAAGCGACTGGTTCTCAAAGTGCACCTTATAGTTGAATGTAAACCTCCATAGCTGATTCTGGATAATTGCAGTCTTTCCAAGTTTTGGGAATTCAAATTTAGCCATCGTCTTCTCATTTTACTGGTTGGACTGCCTTGAATTCTGAATAAGACAAGAAATTAACAAAGCAACTTATATTTCAACCTGCTTGCTTATTGTGTTGGCTAAGTGGTTAGTATTAAAGCTTCTAGGCCACGTGAAGGCCTTTGATACTTATAAATATTTAATTAAAAAAATAATAATAATAATATTTATTTTTTATTTTTATTATTTAATTATATATATATATATATATTTTTCGTTTAACTTACCCTGTTAGTATGTTTGTATGTGTGTAACAAATCTAGCAACTGAATTTTAGACCAGATATCCTCAACCGATTGAGCTGAAATTTGAATGCTTGTGAAAGTTTGGTGACAATGCAATTATATGGTACCATCAAGCTGGGCTGATGATGGAGACAGGTAGGCACAGGAACTCCTGAACAAAACGATGTAACCCCATCGAGTTAAGGTTCGTTGGATTTATTGCTATGATTGCAATAAGCAGCTGTCAGAGCAAATAAATGCTTGGATCGAATTTAGTTCATGCGACGCGTGACCACAATGCTAGCGTTTTTCTATAAGCATTGCCATTGAGCGTGGTAATGCCGCCAGCATACTGGCTACGATGTCTTGAGAAATAAAAATAAAAAGTTTTTTTTTATTAAACACTGAAAAACAAAAAAACAAATTGACCCTGTTATCTATACTAATATTATAAAGAGGAAATATTTGATTGTTTGTTTGTGTTTGTTTGCATTGAATAGGCTCCGAAACTACACTATCCCTGGGTAACATAGGCTATATTATATTTTCAAAAAAATAGGGATCCTTACTAAAACTCCAATAATGTAACCCAAGGTGAAAAAAAATCGAATTACAATTTTAACTTTGCGTGTTTGACAGTTCTAAGACAGGACAACGTCTATCAGGTCAGCTAGTTTGTTATAATTAGGAAACATCAACAGTATGATGCATAACATGATGCAGCATAATATGCGGCTCGCCTCTCATCAAATAAATAAATAATTTGATTTTCTTTAGACCTTCAACCAATGACAGTACAGGTGACCTTATATGGTCATTGGTTGAAGGTCTAAAAATTATATGCTAAGCCGAAAGGAGGTAAATTATACTCCTAATTATGAATTAGTTTTAGTATGGGACCAACCCTGAACTCGCAAAAAAAATATCAGACGTTACATAGGAAACGCTCATTGACACTCGAAAAAATGTATGGAACAGCTGTTTTTTTAATTTTTATTTAGTGTATAACGAACCTCTTTCGGCTTAGCATACCCTTTTCTTATAACCCTGTATAACCACTATCTTGCGATTTCGGCCTAATGGGCAATCTAACTTTTTATATAAATATGCTGAGAAGTTAATGTGTTAAGAATCAGTTAACTACCTAGCCTGAATTTAGTTAGAAACTTTCCAAAAATAAAAAATAAATTACTTATAAAATAAACTGACATAATACAACTTACCCAGTGTAATTAAAAACTTAATTTTAGTTTTAATAATAACAAGCATCAACATGAATCGGTACAAGCGCCAACTGAATAAGTTCTAACTACATAAGCTTTTAGGTATATGTTTTACAAACAATACAGCTCTGAAAACCGATTCCGTCATTGTTTTGATTTCAAAAACGGACACGAGCCTGTGAAAACATGGCTATCACAATATTGTTGCGACAACAAAATGTAAACTGATATCGTAAACAAAGGTGTTGACATTTTCCCGCCGGACCAGTTGTACCATTAGCTAGTACCATTGATGGAACAACTGACAGTAATTTGTCCTATTGGTAGGATTAGATCCCAATCTCAAAAAAAAGAAGGTTTTTTTCTCTTGGAGAGGGTTTTAGCGTCGTACTGGTGTTTTAATTATTTATGATAGAGGTGCAAATTACCTAATCATAAAATATGGCAATTTACAAAAATTAAAATAGGGAGCACCCAATATAAAAATAAGGAGCAATTCACCCCTACGGCTCCATTCATTTAGAGCACACTTGAGCGATTCACACCGTAGTGCGAACCAAATGCGGTGTGAATCACTGCATGTACATTTGCCAGTGTGCGTATCACAGTCAGAGTCAAGTAAAGTCACGGCCAAGGCCCAGTCATGCCTTAGGAAAGTGGGGAAGACTTCTAATGTATTTTTGCCAATTGACGTAATTTGTGTTTTTGACGTTGACATTTTAAGTTCTCATACAATGTTGCCATTTAAATAAGAATAACAATGAATGCAACATCGCACGGATGAAAACAAAGCAACTACCAACATAATTATTAGTAGAGTTGATTGCATTACAACTGGTATAATCACAGGGTATAATACTACTTCCACAAGAACCATAGAATATGTAAGTATAAACTGCATATTTAAAAAAAAACATTAATAGACAAGCATCTTTTAGATTTTCAGCAACAAAATTATTTTAATTAACTAAAATAATGTAGACGGAGGTGGACGCCGTTAATAGGGTTTATCCAGACGCAACAATGGCCTTTCGCAACAGCATTTTGATATTTATAGCTGTTAAAAGGTAGGTACGCTATAATTAAATACATTTCATCCATCTTTAAAGGTCAATTTAAACTTCAGAAATCAGAAATAATAATTAATTGTCAAACTGTGTAGGTTAAGTAAGACCTTAAAATAGGTAAAGTATTAAATTTTTAGTCTTTCGGACATATACAATATTTTAGTACATAACAACATCAAACTTTTAAAGTAGTTTGAGTATTGGTCCAACTTAAGATAGGCCACAGACATGCAAAGTACGTCAACTCGCGGGGTCTATTCTGATATAGATCTGTGATAATACCTTTTGAGCTTGGGGGCGTGGGTTCGATTCCCACCTAAGACAAACATGTATGTGATGAACATTTGTGTTTGTTCTATATCTGGTTGTTAATATATATTTAAGTATGTATTTAAAACTATATAATACTTATATGTATGTATATCAGTCTCTGGCAGCCGTATTACGTGTGCTTAGTTTTGTGTGCAAAAAATGTCCCGAATATTTTTATTTATACCTATATTTTATTAATTATCTTAAATTATTATTATTTGAGATATCGCCAAGCAAACACGAAAATACAAGTCAGCAAGGTGAAAATTTCCGTCATTTATCAATCGGATAAAAACTATCCAAAAACCTTGTTCTTCTTTACAATGCCTAAAAACGCATCAACGCCAGGAAAGCATCCTCATTTAAGAGCCGAAGAAGCACTTTCGATTCGTAAGGCTTCGTGTGGCGACTTCCGCAATTTTCTTAAGACTCTCTACACATTTTCAAGATTTTCTTCCGGTAACTTCTTTGTGTTGCGTAAGATTTTGAAGGTCCAGGGTTCCTTAAAATTTCCTGTCAAAGCCGCCTGTATTGTGTTCCTGTACCAAACAATGACGTCTCTCACAATTTTGTAAGTGAATGTTGCCTAGGTACTCTGTAGGTATATTTAATTTTGCAGAAATAATTTTACTGAAGTATCTTTACTTTACGTTTGAATGTAAAACCACTCTCTCCACTAATTTTTAGGTCGTGTTTAATGTGAAAGTACATTCTAGAATAAATATTCATTTTCTATAATAGTTTATCTCAAAAAACCGACTTCAAAAAACCACAAAACACAAACAATACAAAAAACTAAATAATGTTTTTACACGGGTTGTGAAGTTCGTAATCGCTGTACATTATATTTAAAAAATACGGGCCGAATTAAGAACCTTCCTCCTTTTTCGAAGTCGGGAAAAACTGTATCCTTAAAACCACACGACTGGAAACTTTACCAATGTTGACTATATCTCTCTCGCTCCCTTAGTCGACTCGAGCCGACCTTACCCGAATAAGTCGCCACCACTGTGCCACCACTCAAGTCATAGATTTGTTTTCTCCCTCTACGACTCAAGTCCAATGGAAGTGGCGCCACAATCGCATATTTTATGTGGCTCTTGAAAACCGAAATACGAAAATTACATTTAGTTCCAGTTTTCGCCGCACGACTTGAGTGGTGGCGACTCTAAACGTGACAGTCACGTTCAGTGCTTTTTCCGAACCAAAGAGTGCCCTGAAGTTTACTATTACTGTAATAATCTTGTGTTAATAAATACTTTCTCTCTATGCCAGCTTCTACTTCGTATCACACACAGATTTTTTTTCTGTTTTGGTGAGAAATAAACACCCGGTAAAAGTAGAACAAATAAATAAAATTAACATAACAATATCCCAAGGTCATCATCATGTAGTACGTTAGTTGTAAGTATATTGTTACGGTTATGAGCAAACATCTAGACTATTACTCCGGGGACTATCGCCTAACGACCTCTATAAATTAGTTTTGTTTGCTCGAGACTTACGCGGGGATAGGATGTTCAACGTTTGTACGGTAAGAATATGACATGTAAAGCCATGTTAAAACTGCCACATCATCATCATCAGTCTACTGCTAGAAATAGGCAATTGAAGGTCTCTCCCGAGACACAACCAGGCAGATCTTCGCTACAACTCCATTCCATAAAATAGGTATTATAAGAGCGCAGATGCCTATATCACAGGTTTTTAACCTAGCATAGGCATCTGAGAGACATAATGAGTAGTAATGAGTAAATATTGTTTGTACATACTGATAGATGTAAAAAAATTCAACACCACGATAATTACTGTACCTACTAATGTCAATAAATAAATTTGAATTTGAATTTGAAAAAAAATTCAGTCTCAAGATATCCTGCATATTCTGATTCGTGGTCTCCACTCTAGCATCAAAATATAACTTGGTAGCTTGCATTTTTATCTACAGAGAGGAAAATATTAATTATTATCATCATCATCATCAGCCAGAAGACGTTCACTACTGAACATAGGCCTCCCCCTTTAACCTCCACACTGAACGACAGCCTGCCTTTTGCATCCACTGGATGCCCGCGACTCTCACAATGTCGTCGGTCCATCTAGTGGGAGGCCTACCTACGCTGCGTCTTCCGGTTCGTGGTCTCCACTCCAGAACCTTTCTTCCCCATCGGTTATCAATTCTTCGAGCGATGTGGCCTGCCCATTGCCACTTCAACTTGCAAATTTTAACAGCTATGTCGGTGACTGGTTCTTTAGCGAATATCTAGGTTCCGGATTCTATCGCGCAAAGAAACTCCGAACATAGCTCAATTATTAATAATAAATATTTATTATGAAAACTAGCGTGGTTTTCATAAATTTTCATGCATAAATTTTTACTTTGTGAGTTTGGGTCAAATCTTGAAACTGAATTTTAAAACAGCTATCTACGGATTGAGCTGAGATTTTACATACGCGTTTAGATATTAGATAATAAGGTATAGTTTAGATAACAATGCACGGTTAGCTAAATGACGTCATTCTAAAATTAATATGGCGGACTCCCAAATATGGCTGACCAGTTATTATTTATGCACCCCCATGAAATATGGGTATCATCTTCGACCAAAATAAAACGAATGGACCGGCCATAACCATTAAACTTGCTCAGTAAAAACAAGGCAAAACCGTTGAACGTACGATATACTTCAACACCTAATTATAGCCATGTACAGTACATTTGTTAGAAAAAATAGTTAGCAGTTTTTTGATGTGTATTTACACTCCGGGAAAGCACACGAAGGCATAATTTTGTAAGATGTTTCGTTATCATATAACAATAGACGCGTCTCGCAATTGCTACAGCCACAGAAGACATAATAGACACAGACGGTTCACTCCGCGAGGAAATTTAAATAAATAAGGACTCTATCTACATGGCAATAAAGTAGCAATTCAACTCGTACAGTGCTGGATACTGCTCGCTATATTCACCTAGAAGGCCGCTCTCTTTCTATCACGTAGCTCTATCTCTCCTGACGCGGCACGTGTAACGTTAGGGTTGTCTTCTAGATATTTACAGAGAATCATCATCATCATCATCACCAGCCAGTAAACGTCCACTGCTGAACACATGCCTCCCTCTTCGAGAGGGGTGTTACACAGAATACTTATAAGTATTTACTTACCAGCTATGTATCCTATATAGTACCTGCACTACCTACCTATTACTTATATTCTACTTTAATTGGAACGACATTTAATCTGCACAAAAAAAAAACTATTCGCAAAAAAAAAACTATAACGCTTATTCCGAATTTGGTTCAATAACAATCATGCAAAAGTATAAGTTTAAGTACCCTATTACAAGATCATCATCCCGATGCATATTTAGGTAAAAACTCCATGAAACATGGAGACCTCATTTGGGAGCCCTAATTTGCTGATTCTGTTGAAAATAATTAGCGCGACGTGGTTAGCGTAGCGTGCGGCCACTGATTGCCCTGCTATGACCCTTTCGGGAAGGGACACTGGCCGAACATACCTAAAGCCCGGAGTGCGCCATTAGAGACTAACTGAAACGAAGTGAGCGCCGGAGCTCATTTTGTAATCCTTAAAAATGCGCTTCTTCTGGGCCCGTCTATTCATATTATTTAGGTCAAAGGGTATCAAATGAAAGCGTTTGCTGAGAAAAATTCGAAAAAGCTTGTAATAAAGTATTGTTTAATTAATAATAATTATATTAAAAACTTTTTCATGCTAAAACCGTATCATGAATAATGGAGATTTAATGTTATGATACTGTTAGTAACATAAATAACTGTTTCACAACCATCGACAAAAGGATTTATTTTCCTTTTGTCGATGTTCACAAGTTTCACAACAAAGTAGTTACTCAGAAAGATGCGCTTCATACATCGAGATACAATACAACGCAAAATATCAAAGTAGCAAAATATCAGAAAATTTAACGAAAAAAATTAATGTAGATAACGTATTTTCTCATATATTTTGTATGGAATGGCAAGAATTGAAGTTTATACCTACATTGACATAATATTATTACATCATAGACAAAAAAGGTAGGTAGGTAAAAAGGAGGTGCATATTACATAACGCTGGTGAAACCGCGGGACGCAGCTTGTTTGATATATATGTGTGAATCGGATTTTTTCTAGGCAAGCGTGCTCCATTGTAGACCGCATCATCGCTTAACACTAGGCGCGTTGGTGGCCAAAGGCGGATCCAGGATTTCATTTGGGCTCACCCTCCCCCCCAAATGAAATCCAGGGGGCATTCTGACAAGGTTCGAAGGAATCAAATTGAGTCGAATGTATGATGGAATTGCTAGGTGTTTTGGGGGGGTGGGTGGCCCATGCCCCCATCTGCCTGGATCCGCCAATGTTGGCGGCCAAACGCAAGCCTGATAAAATAAAAATAATTGCAAAATGAAGCGTGCGTTTTGAATGCTCGTGGAGAAGTTGCCATGTACAAGACGGTGTCTTCAAGGGCCGTTCACAGTTATGGCTTGTACCTGAACTTAATATCTGTTGTAATTGTCACCCGCAGCAATAAGGGCAACAAACGAGGTGTTGAATAATATCATAATCATTAATCTTGAGATTATCACTTATACAGGGTTACGCGTAAGCTGAACGAGGATCATAAAACCCATCATTATGAACGAGATTTGTTATGGGGACTTGACGGCACAAAAAAGACACGGCGAAAAAAACAGCCAATCATGTTCCAGCTGGAATACAGGCCTTCTCTTAGAGAGAGAGAGAGAGAGAGAGGAAGGGCCCTAATCTACCATGCTGGCCCAGTGTATGTTGGTGAATATGTCTATCATATGTCTTTGAAATTTTGAGTTTCCTGGACATACCGGTTTCCTCACGAAACCAGTATGTTTTTCTTTTTCCTTTTTTAGCGTTCCGTACCTGAAAAAGAAAAAACGGAACCCTTATAGGATCACTTCGTTGTCCGTCTGTCCGTCTGTCTGTCCGTCAGTCAAGACCCTTTTTCTCAAGCACGCGTAAAGGTATCAAGTTGAAATTTATACTAATTACTTGGATCTACGGCTTCTTTCCAGCGTAGGGAGGCCTCCCACTAGATGGACCGACGACATTGTGAGAGTCGCGGGTATCCAGTGGATGCAAAAGGCGGGCTGTCGTTCAGTGTGGAGGTTAAAGGGGGAGGCCTATGTTCAGCAGTGGACGTCTTCCGGCTGATGATGATGATGGCGGTTTCTTTCGGCTGTAAAAAATTGAAGTTGTAAGTCAACGCAATCAAAAGATACGAACGTTTATGTCGCATATTTTGCGATTTCACAGGGGAATCAATACCTATAGGGTACTTCCCGTTGACCTAGAATCATTAGTTTTGGCAAGAGGCAAGGTCTTACAGCACATATAAAGGAATAAATCTGAAAGTTAATTACAAGTTAATTTAAAGTTATATTACAAACTCACATTTTGTAGTTGGTATGTATGGAAGAACCTTATCGTCAACTACAAAGTGAAGTTTGTCTTTCATTATTTCAACTTCAGTTAGTTTTTTTTTGGACTAACGCTCTGAGGGTTCCGTCCAATGGAACCCCCAGAGCACGAGTCCTACTCGTACTTGTCCGGTTTTTTTCCTTGTTGAGCGATGGCACCGAAACTGTACATAATTAATTAAGTACTATAAACTCATTGGTGCAGAGCCGAGGATCGAATCAGGGGTGCAAGTACCGTTCTTTTAGCGATCGTCAAATTGACAGTTGAGGTCGTCAAATTCGATAATATGCCATTTTTTCAGTACTCGCTGTGATCGATTCTATGGCATTTTAGCGAATTTGACGATCGATAAAGAACGGTACTTGCACTGTATGGGTGCAAGTACCGTTCTTTTAGCGATCGTCAAATTGACAGTTGAGGTCGTCAAATTCGATAATATGCAATTTTTTCAGTACTCGCTGTGATCGATTCTATGGCATTTTAGCGAATTTGACGATCGATAAAGAACGGTACTTGCACTGCAGGTGCCGTTTATAAATATGTTTGTAAAACGCACATGAGAGAACTAGATCAGCATATTATGATCATCATGATCTAATTCCCTCCTACCCATTTTTATATCGGACGGCTAGGGTGGGCATGAAAAGGCGACACTGTTTTATGGTTGACTAGCTGAATCCCGCTGTGCTATCCGCGATTTTCCAATTTTCCCGCATTTTCTGGGAGAATAAGTACCCTATGTCCGTCCATATGATGTAGGTACACTATCATCCTGCCAAAATTCGTTAAGATCGGCTTGGAGGTTTAGTTGTGAAAAGCGAACAAACATCCAGACAGAGAGACAGAGGTACTTTCGCTTTTATAATATTAGTAAGAATATTCCGAGAACGCGTACAAAGCGCTTTGATTACACCTGTATTGTGGGATCCGCTAGACTGTGGAATGCGCTGCCTGAATGGGTGTATCCCGATAGTTACAATCTGGAGTCTTCAAGTCGTAAGTGAATCAGTTTTCTCTAGGTAAGCGTGCGTTATAGATCGCATCTTTGTAGATCGCATCATCGCTTTTTCGCGAGCTGGCGGTTGAGCGCAAATCTATTTCCAATTTAAAATACTTTGTCTTTTCATTCATGAAATAGGGCCATTTATTAGCCACTAGCATCGAGATTATTCGAGATACAATTCCTATAGAGTCACAAACTCACAGTGAAAACAGTTAAAAAACGTCCGAGCGTTATTGTACATACATTGTATCAATTATATAGGTACTTCACAATGTCACATTTACTCCAATTCAGACGTTATGTCGCTTGCATAGTGTTCAACGTTAGTTGTACGACTTGTACAATAATTATGTCATCGTAGCTCTGGCATCATGCAGCGTTGTAGCCGGATCGCGGTTACCTTGTATTGTAACTAACTAACTGGTATGTAATTTTCTACTCATGTTTTTATAGCTGTGTAAATGTTCATGTAACGACTCTTAGTTTTTTTTTTTTTTTTAATCTATCTTATCTTAACTAACCAAAAAGTCTGCGCAGTTCGTAGCGTGCGCCGAGTTTTGGTTCGGTCATTTTTTTGCCACGAGTGTGACTCTATAGTATAGTATGTATGTATAGTATCTCGATGGCTACTAGGGATCCTCTATTACGCCTTTTAGTTTTTATAATATTTTTATTTCACATTAAAAATTAAACATTGGGCATCTCTGTCCTAGAGGTACCAAGAAATGATATAATTATTCGTAAGCTCAATACTTACGTATACTTATAGCTGGTGACGTAAAAAAATAACCAATAAATTATACTTCAATAATTATGTTTGTGATTATTATGTAACCCACCCTAGATCTGTGATATAACCTTTAGTTTTTAGCGTTTTCTATCACGCCTAGCAGTTACAGCTTAAATGACATTCCCAAGGAAGGCTCTCCTTTGAATGACAAAGGTAAGTTTTGATTAGAATCCAATATTACTGAACATGACCCGATCAGAACCATTAGGGATCGTGTAAATCCCTTAATGGCGTTAGATATATTTGAATATGCATAATCTGACCTCCATTCGTGGGTTGATGACACAAAATAAATAGAGAGCAAAATGATATTCCGATACCGGGAATCGAACCCGAGCCTCCTGGGTGAGAGCCAGGTATCCTAGCCACTAGACCATATCGGATATAACCACTTAGTTGAATTTTAAATATTGGATAAAAGAAAAAGAAAAGCGGATTATGATATAAAATTATAGAATACCTATCTATTTAAAACTGTATTTATATTAATTATTAAATCAAAATTTATATTATAATAAAATAAAGCAATCCGCAATGATGATATTTTAAACTGTTTTTTTTATTAATAATATTGACCGCCATTTCACCTGAAATTCAGAGTGAAATAATGACAAGGGGCCTTACGGACAACTGCTCTTGCAGCACCAAACTAACGTTAAATCCGCTCTGTTGGACAATCACGCGACCGCAAACCGTATGTGGGCGCGTTAAGGTTCACGTTCGCGTGATTTTCCAACTGAGCGGATTTAACGTTAGTTTGGTGCCGCAAAGGAAGTTGTCCGTAAGGCCCAAGGACGTAGCTTGCAGCAAGTGTAAATTAACTAGATGTTGGTACTACAGATAATTACCAGTACCAGTAACCAGTTACCAGTAATTATTGCTGGGCTGAAAGGTATTCGAAAACTTTTTTCGTATTAGAGTGAAGCAATCTAAGTATACCGCCGATTAGTAACGATTTTAGTTCCTCCGCGTTTCCGCTGGAGGCGCTTTACTACAATGTATGGAACAATACGTACCTAAACGAAAAAAGTTTTCGAATACTATCAAAACTTGTACTAAGGATACAGAGGTAGTTAGTACCTATGTTTTTGGTCTACTTACGGTTATTTTATTATCCAAAGTTTTAAATATCCTTGACATTGCAAATTCATACTATTTTTATGCCTAAAAAAATTTAGCCATAAAATAATATGGAGTCCGCAAACACATGCCCATTTTATGGTCTTCATAAAATATATTTTACAGCTGACACATTTTTGGTCCAGCGATAGTGTACTAAGACATTAATTTTATATTTTTTTCAGTAGTAAGCAATAAAATGTTGATGGTTCGGTGTTCCACTTTATTTTATCCAGGATATTTGGGGTGGCAAGAAATATTTATGTTAGTTTTCGCTTCCCTGGGCCCTTACGGACAACAGCTAATTGCGGCACCTAATCCGCTCAGTTGGAAAATCACGCGACCGCAAACCGTATCTGGGCGCGATAAGGTTCACGTTCGCGTGATTTTCCATTTGAGCGGATTAGGTGCCGCAATTAGCTGTCATCCGTAAGGCCCCAGATTTTGTTGGAACGAGCCACTGAAATAATAATTATGAATTATTTTAAAGGTCTTTATATAATGATTTTTAGTTTTCATTATTTTTCTGTTTTTGAAGTTCCATTAAATAAAATTTCCTTGGTATAATTATTTTTATCTCCCAATCACCTCTATTAAAATCATGGTTATTCAATTAAATTAATGTTTATACATTTTTATAGTGACATCTATAGCAAGTTCATAAAACTAGATCACGCTAAAACCCGCTTATCCCTGAAAAGTTTTCAGAACCCAGTTTAGCTGAATTATAATTGTTGTACTAAGTTGTGGTACAACTTCTGCTGATTCACGATAGATGTCACTTTATTCAACAGGTAAACAAATAGTAAAATTTTCGTAGCTATTTATTGCAATACAAAATATTTATAATAATTACCTACGTTTTATTCTCTATTAATAAAATTTTACTTAGATGTAGTTGTTTCCTTGGGAGTGAACAAATCTAGCAGAAACTGACGATATTCTTCGGTCTTGGCTGAATACACTATCCTTACGTTAGCTTCACTTTTTTCACAAAATGTGTTTGTGTTTATTCCTCTTTTATCTCCTGAAAATAAAAATAAAATTCTTGTAAGAACAATTATTTATCAAAGTTAGTCAAATACCGCTTTGTATATTTTTAAATGACTTCACAGGTTCCCGATTCAGTCGGTGTTTTGTCAACCAATTTAAATGGTTCTTTTTTATTACTATAGATTTGTAGGTTCACCTTGAGAGCTTCCTAAGGTAGGCCCATAAAGAAGTCATTAATTTTGGCTAAGTAGATTATAACAAGCTTTAATAGTATAAATAATTTTGTGCGAGCGTCTGTTGATTTCACAATAGCAATGATTTTGTTCAATCGCTTACTCATTTTGAAATCGGATTTTCTTGTTAAAAACAGATATAGCAACTGCAACTGACACTACAATGAATTTTTCATATCTTGGCTCTGTTTTACTATTTACACTATTTATATTGGTTTCAATATTTACTCGTAACTATAACGTGGGGTTCTTCAAAAAGGCTGTAAATAGGGTCTTTAAAGATCGGCAACGTATCTGCGATGCCCCTGGTGTTGCAGGTATCCATAGGCGACAGTGATCGCTTACTATCATGCAGCCCGTCAGCTTGTTTGCCACTTATGATATTAAAAAAACCTGCATAAACAACTTACCACACACAACGATATCATTCTTCGAATACTTGTATTCGTCAACCAAGTCTGGCCTCACGAACATGGTGACGACAGCTGGGTCCAGCGCCTGCCAGCTATCTTCTTTCGTGAGAGAAACCTTCTCGAACTTGTTCTGTGCCTTGATGATGTCACTCTGGATAGCGCCGAGAACGTTTTCTCGCCACTCCTGTAATAAAGTTATGCTAATACCTTCTTTATCGTGACGATGATCCAAAAGTTTATTAGGTAACCGATTATTTACTTAGTTTTTTTTTCCAGTAGGTACCCAGTATTTGGCCAGAGCGACCCCGCAAGTAGGTCTTATGTCTAGGGTAAAGGACATGGTAACCTTAGGTTAGGTATACCTACTTACTTTGGTGAAATTCAGGTGTTTCTTAATCTGTGAGAAGGGTAGCAGAGTAACTTTGTCAGGAGTAGCATTCTGTGCTACAATATGGTATGCTTCCACGTCCATGTGCGCGTTGAATTCTGGATCAGGGTCCGCATCGCCTGGAATACAATCACAGGAAGTCATATTAATAAACTAGTTGGTGAATTAATAAGTTGTTGCTTGTATTCAGATGTGTCAAATGTACAAGAAAATTTAAGCAAAGAGCACACAAGTGTACCTAGATGTGGCTTATAGTTCAGACCTCAAGGTTTTGATTATTAGTACATGGTGAATGTACTGCGATCCCCAAGCCGCCTGCCAAGTGTAGGGATTATGGCAACACCCCTCTTTAAGAGGCCTTTGTCCAGCAGTGGACATTTAATGGCTGCTGATGTGGTGTGATGTGGTTTGGATTGGTAGAACTAGAGGTTAGGATTTGTTCTCAGAAAACACTCAACATAAATAATGCTGGTTTCATGAGTTTGTCGTGATATTGCGATGCTTTGGTACTTTGGCTCTGTGAAAAGCTTTGGCTGTGCGCTGTAAAATGCCGTTATAGATGGCTCTGAAAAAAGGATTAGTCAACAGGTGAGAACGCTGGCTGGTCCAGGGTTCGCTTGACCAGTTCATGCCGTATGGACATAGTAAATTTATCCGTCGTATTTGCCGCTCGGGGAGGCTCCTTCATGCTGAGATCCTTGGCTTAGGTGAGCCAGCCTTTATTTTTATTATTTTATGATTGATCAGCAGTGCCTCATGGTTTTGCTTGCTATACTACAGGATTTTTTCCTCTGTGTCATTCCAGGGTATAAATTACAACTACATATTCAACTTTTTTTTTTGTGAATATGTTTTAAGTTTTTAATGTGCAGATGCAACTGGCGAGAGACTGAAGAGTGTGGGCCTATACTCTCACTAGGTCTCTCAAAGCTGATGTTGGAGATGCTGTAGAAAAGTTGCCTGCGAAAGATTTTTGGCTGATTAACGATAACCCTAGTTGTACCAGTAAAAACCACCTACTGTGAATGTGTCCTGCCCCGATGTATAAATGATTCAGTCTGCTGATAAAAGCAGGATCCAGCCTGATGGCGAGAGCCACGTTCGTCAGGGTACCGATAGTAATCACGGTAAGTTCTCCTGAAACAAAATATCAGTTAATAATATTTTTATGAACACATATTTAAGAGCATGATTTTGATTAGAGCTATCTCTTTAGCTTATTTTTGATAATATATTAAAAAAAACTAAATTTATGTTTTTTAGGGTACGGTACTCAAAGGGTAAAAACAGGACCCTATTACTAAACCTACATTGTCTGTCCGTCCGTCTGTCTGTCTGTATGTCTGTCTGTACGTCCTGACTTTAAACAGCTGTATCTTTCGAACCGTAATAGATATCTAGTTGAACCTTACACAGAATATGTAATGTTACGGCGGATTAATAAATCACTACATAGTATAAAACAAAGTCGCTTCTCACTGTCTGTCCGTCCCTATGTATGCTTAGATATATAAAACTACGCAACGGATTTTAATGCGGTTTTCACCATCAGTTAGATAATTTTTCACGGAAGGTTTATATATGTAACAAGCGAACCGCCCCGGCTTCGCACGTAAGTTACACCCGTGCGAAGCCCGTGCGGGCGGGTCGCTAGTAAGTAATAAAGTAAAAACTAATAGGGGGTTCCCAACGTTTTTTTAACGTATGTTGTATTAGCTCTAATGTAAAAACGGTAATATGTACAACCGTCAAACTTGGCACGATTACAAGAAATACTCTGAAATATAACATAACGTACAATAAAATGGTGGCCAAGTGCGAGTTGGTGACAAATTTATCTTCATTACCAAGTTATGACTGGTAATTTTCTTTATTGAATTTTGTGGTGGTACGGAACCCACAGTTCGCGAGCCCGCTCGCACTTGGCCAGTTTAATTTTCGATATCCTCCGCCAAAACTAAAAAAATCATCGTGAAAATTGCTTTAAAACGTTAGCAAAGTTATTCTAAAGATAACGCCCAATAGTTTTTTTAATTCTATTCTTAGTGATTTTTGTCTTTATAAATTAATAATATATAATTAATTAAATTATAAATGTGCAAACAAGATAATATGTGATGCAAGATATATGTGGGAATTTTTCTCGCAACATTTTTTGGCAGCAAAACGCTTAGGGCCACAAGATAGGGGTAGGGCCGTCTCTGTTTCTTTTATGACTAAACACCTCTCTCCTTCCTCTCTTTTGTAAAATTTTTCTAATCACGATGTTTCCTCAGTTTTTTTTAAACAATGTGGCAGAAGTAAGTTTATACTAGAGTACTATTTTAAACTATCACAAAAATACAAAAAATGCAAATACAAAATGTATTTATTGTTACACACAGGAAGCACAAATATAATTAGAAACCCCTGCCTGCTGCTTTAGCGTGAGCTGGGTTGCAACAGTTAGTGTCTTCCCCAAAACTGGGAACAAGCACGGTTGTAATGGTTATTTACCATAATTATATGATTATTAACGGGCTATTACAGTGATTATGTATAATGGAATTATAGAGATAATACATTTCATCATAATCAGCCTCTTAACAGTCCACTGCTGGACTTTTAGCCTACCCCGAAAGGGTGATTGGGTCACATCCACCACGCTGGCCCAGTGCGGGTTGGTGAATTCAAATACGCCATTGAACTCCTTCTCCGTACGTATGCAGGTTTCCTCACGATGTTTTCCTTCACCAAAAAGCCAGTGGTATGAAAATCCATACATAAGCTCCAAAGAGCTCATTGGTACGGGCCCGGGGTTTGTCCCCGCGACCTCACGCTTTCAAGTCTAGCGGTCTCCCAAATGGGCTACCACGGCTTAGAGATAATATTATATTAGATTTGGTTTATATAATACTGGTATTGCTCAGGTTTGGCTATAGCTCTAATATAATAGCCCGTTCTAATATCTAATAGATAGCCCGTTGGTCCAGTTGGTAGTGAACCTACCTTCTGAGCTTGCGGGCGTGGGTTCGATTCCCATCTAGGACAAAAATTTATGCGATGAACATTTGTGTTTGTTCTATATCTGGGTGTTAATATCTATTTAAGTATGTATTTAAAGCTATATATGTATGTAGCAGCCATATCACAAGCTTTGCTTAGTTTGGGGTCAGATGACCGTGTGTGCAAAAATGTCCCGAATATTTATTTATTTATTTAATTACACTGGGCTATTTTTCGAGGTGAGTGCGACACGCGTCGTGCGATTTGTGGCGTCTCATTGCACTAAAACTGATACGGATGACACTATAGATGGAGTAAACAGTTTACTCTTACGTGAGTAATTCCCGCATAGTATAAATAAATTAAATTTGTACCTTCATGAGTCTTAGAGAGACGTAAAAGTGCATCTACAGCGTTCTCTTCCTTTGCAGGAACGAGATCTGTAAATACGTCGCCGCTATCCCCCAGACCATCTTTGCCATAGTAATCTGTAACTGGAGGCGTGGTGACTATAGACCCTTTTGAACCTCTGTAGATTGGCACCTGGAATTGTTGATAAAACCAAGTTAAACTATTTGATATTACGATGAACTGATAACCCTGTAATTCCTGTATATATGCATAAAAAGTTATGGAAAATCTTCGAATCTTTAATGTTATAGGTATGGAGTGCTCAGTATGAATTTAATGTTATTTGGAGTGCTCAGTATGAGTTTAATGTTACATAGAGTGCTAAGTATGAATTTAATGTGATATGGAGTGCTCAGTATGAATTTATAATCCATACTGAGCAGTGGATTGCGCGACACTGCCGCTGCCACTGGTCTCGGTCGCCGGTTGCGGTCGCCAGTCGTGGTAGTCGGTCGCGGTCGCCGGTTGTGGTCGTCGGTTGCAGTCGCTGGTAGTGGTCTGCCGGTCGTGGTCACTTGTCACGGTCACTGGTCGCGGTCACCTGTCACGGTCGCCGGTCGTGGTCGCCGGTCGTGGTCACCGGTCGTGGTCGCTGGTTGCGGTTGCCGGTCGCGGTCGCCATGATCGGAATGCTACCTTAAGATTTGAGATACTTACATCCTGCCTTCCAATGACCCTCAGTACTTTTTGATTGTTTGCACAAACATTGTCTTCTATTGTATTTCCATTGCCCGTCGTAAGAGCCACCAGTTCAGGCCTGTAATTATAAAGACTGGTTTTAATTTTCGTAGAATGATTTATGTAAGAGCATTTTTGATATGTGCGGTTTTCAGGGTCTAGTTCCATCAAACTTTACTAGATGGTGTTACTTTAGGCCACCGTCCCATTACGCCATAACTCCTGAATGTCAAAAATCTGCCCAAACTTACTATAGCGTCTAAAACTTATTGAGTTACTTCTAGATATATTTATCTAACAGTACCAATCAATATTCAGTAGTTTACTAGACCATTAGGCTGACGCTACACGATAGCAAATTAGGGAGTTATTCTTTATGAGTGAGTTATAATCTTTATGATGTTCCTGGCTAGGGAACTCCTCATTGGTTAGCAGCACAGACATGAATTACCTATATTGTATACGCATTCAATTATGGTAACCTATTCTAAGTGTCACCATGACATGGCGCATTATATTTTCTTTGTTAAAGCTGAGAGCTTGTTTACAAAAGTGTTTTTTTTTATGTTAACTTGATAAATACTTAAAGTGTGGAGCCAAAATCACTAGTTCTGAAGCCTTATTGCGTATATCTAATGGCAATGACTTGCCATTGGCGTCTATTCTGTCATACCACTCACTAAACTAAATCAATTTGGCAGACTAAAATTATCTGCCTCTCTTCTAATTTTAATACGTGAGAGAAGGATGGAAATAATTTTAGAGCTGTCAAATTTACTTTAGTTTAGAGTGCATCAGAATTGACGCCATTGTCATCCTGCTCGCACCAAATAACCGTCCGTCCTCACGGATGCGAGCGAACGAAACGATGCCACGCGATCAGCATAATCAGATCATCAGATTTGAGCAAGAAGCATCTCAGCAGTGGATGAAAAATGGTCGGTTAAGGAACTTACCCATCGAAATGTTTCTCGTATAGCAGGGCTAGAAATATTGCCATAGCATCGTCCCCGCCTGCATCGTTGTCTATTATAAATTTTGGTTTCTTGCCCTCTTCACTGAAAATAAAAATATTATTTTACCATTAAAATACATAAGTATAAGTATAAACCTACTGTGGTGACGGAAGACACCACCCCTACCTTCATTTGTGTCTAACGAATTATGTAAACAACTAGTGGAAGTTGATTTTTAACCCCCGACGCAAAAAGAGGTTGGTTGCTTCGTTAAAATCACAGTTATTGTATACCATCATTTAAGACAATATTGTCACAAATAAATTGATTTTGATTTGACGATTTGATTCGTAACAGTTTAAAACAGTGCTTAATCAAAATAAACTGTAAACTAAAACACGTTTCACGTCAAAATCAACTGGATTTCACACCGTTAATTGTTTAAATCTAAGAATTTGTATTAGATTGACATTTTTATGATATTATACCTAAAACCAATGGAACCTATGGAACTCCATGCCTCTGTCTATCTTTCCGCAGCATTACAATCTTGGATAGGCAAACGTGCGTGCTCCATCTTCGACCGCATCAACACTTTCCATCTGGCGAGACCGCGGAAATACGTTAACCAAGTCCGATAAAAAATAAAAAAACTACCTGTGACCTCCAGTTTCATACATCTCAAAAAGTAACACAAAAACTTTAATACAAATTCACACAAAACCAGCTAATATTTTAACATAATTATTAACAGTCTAAGTAGGTATTTATATTTCGTTATATTTTAAATAACTGATTAAATGAATTTATGTCCGCGTCAGTTATATCGAACAAAGCGCAACAAGCAACTAATCTGATAAAACCATACCTAATGCATCCACACATGTAAACGCACAGTAACACAAAGCAAGTCCGTAGAAACATTATAAATGCGCTTTGTTTAGAGCTCTGTGTGTGAGGAACTAATTTTATCTCGAGCGAGAGAATTTTGCTGATAGGTGGATGACCTGTTTGAGTGAGGCGAGTTACTTGAACCAGCGACTGTGTGTTTTTTTAGTTATTTTTCGACAGTATTATTTTTGACTCTTGTATAAGGTTAGACAGAACGGTGATATAAAGCCGAAATTAAGCCATGTACTATAAACACATTTTAAAATGGAGCCAACCGATATATTGCAAAATAATCAACTGCGTCTTAGTTTCTCTAACTAAATATTTTAACCTGTTTTTAGGGTTCCGTAACCAAAGGGTAAAAACGGGACCCTATTACTAAGCCTACGATGTCTGTCTGTCTGTCCGTTTGTCTTACCTATTAACGGCTGTATCTTTCAAACCGCGATAGATAACCAGTTGAAATTTTCACAGAATATGTAATGTTACGGCGGATTAACTATCAAATAATAAAAAAGTAAAAACGAAAGGGGTATACAACAAACGTATTTTTGTATTAGCTCTAATGTAAAAACTGTAATACCTACAACCGACAAACTTGGCATGATTATAGTACACACTCTAAAGTATAACAACAAATAATAAATAATGGCCAAATAATAGTCGGTGACAAATTTCTGTTCATTAAAAGTTACACCGAGGGTCACTTGCAAAATATTAACTATCTGGTGGCAATTGCTTGGTTATTTTGACATGCAATAAATCATAACAAATAGTTTTTTTTAATTTATTGATAATAATTGGATTTTGTGGTGGTACGGAACCCTCAGTGCGCGAGCCCGACTCACACTTGGGCGGTTTATATATTGATTTTTTTCTATGGAACGGTTGTTTTTTTTCCATAGGTTCAGGGTTGGTGGAATCCTTATATTTGTCTGATCCGAGTGTGGGATAATAAAAACTGTTGATAATAAAATTATAAAACGACCTGCTTTCGGCTAAGTGCCTCCTTTCCGTGTAACAAACAGTCAAGTCAAACAATTACCTCAGAGTAATATTTATTGCAAATACCTCAGTAGTTTTAAATACCTACGCAAATTGAAATCAAAACATTTATTTAAATTTAAAATCGGGTTTAACTAAAACGGGTGTTTTGGTTAAAATAAAATTATTGTACCTACCTCAAAGTATCTACAGTTTTACTTAAATTATATTCCATTCCATCATCAGCCTAACATGTTCCCACTGCTGGGCCGTCTCCAGAGAGAGAGAGAGAGAGAGAGAGAGAGAGAGAGAGAGAGAGATAAAGAGAGGATTAATCCACCATCCTGGCCATGTTGGTGAATGTCATAATTATGTCTTTGAACTTTTGAGATTCTCAGAAATATACTTAATTATCCGTAATTTCCATCAATTATAAAAAATAATAAAAACTTTTAAAGTTGGCATAGCTAGTAATATTTATAATATTTTTTGTATTTGGAAAATGCAAGGACTTTGTGGACCGACGACCACTAGATGGACCGACGACATTGTGAGAGACGCGCGCATCCAATGGATGCAAAAGGCAGGCTGTCGTTCAGTGTGGAGGTTAAAGGGGGAGGCCTATGTTCAGCAGTGGACGTCTTCTGACTGATGATGATGATGATGAAGGACGTTGTGTACCCTAAATAAAACGTCCTTGGGTAAATGTGAAACACACACTTCAATTGTCATAATTTCAAAGTTCCCGTAACAACTAGGAACAAGATAAACCCTAATTTAAGCGTGACAATTGGCTCGCTGCACTTTTATTGCTGCCAATCCCAATAAAACGTTTCTAAAGCAAAATTAATACAGCCAAAGAGGAAAATCATGAACTAACGTCGTAGTGTTCTTGTTTTTGCATTATAAATGTAATTTCTGGTGTGAACAATAAATATTTATCGATCTATCTACCTACATTTAAAATTCAAACTCATTTAAAACAATGCGTCTTATTGTAAATAGTTACAATGCTATTTTGTGTAACTACGCAGCAACCTGGTTAATAATTCAACAAATTTAGAGGTTGTAAAACAAGGTAGAATAAGGGAATAAGGTAGAGAACGTTAATAATTAAACGTAACTATGATAAATTGTTAAAATAATTAGGTGTGATTATAATTATATAGTAGTAGTAGTATCTACTTTTCATTTCCTAAATGAGTATAAAAAAGAATAATTTAAAAACCCTAAAACAGAATCGGAAAAAACTTACGGTTAAATCGTTTAGTAATTAAACATAGCTGTAAATGTATAAATATGTAAATATGTAATAATAATATGTAAAGATATTAAAAAAAACTGACATTTGTACGCTGTAACAGGCAAGGACATGAGATACGTGTCCATTCTTACGACCATGTATGCTACTTTATATGTATGTGTACCTACCATGTTCTGACAAATTATTATTTTTAAATTTAATTTGAATTTGAGCTGCTTAATCAAAATCGAACAACTAAATGGAAGCTTATTCTTCTTTTGCACTTACACCCCCCTCCCCCCTTGGTCATCTATTTGATGACATTTTGATCATGTCGTTGACAGGTGTGTGCAACTCCACATTGAAATGTGCGTTTGTAGAACTAGTAGGAAAATATCAGTGTGTTCGTTCCCTTTCAGATTATGGCTGACTTATTTCGGTACTAGCATGAAGGCAAATCCAAACTAATATTACCAAAGATTGTAACTTCCGGGGAACACCCATTTAGGCAGCACATTCCACAGTCTAGTGGTTACTTCATGTGAACGAAGCATAGGTATGTACTATCTTTATTCAATTGATGCAGATATACGTATGCATCAATTGCACAGAGATAGTACGAATTGCTATGTACAATAAGTTGGTACATATATATATAATAGTACATAGACGATACATCATACATAGCTACATAGTAGCTTGGTAAGTATTCATTGTTTCATTCCATGGGCAAAACGCTCTCTATTACAGACGCAGTCACAATAATCAAACAGAGCAAAACAAAACACTGTATTTATGGGTTGAAATCTATACTGAATCTATGGTTGAAATAAACAAAAACAACAATTGAAACAAACAAAAAATCACTGTATTTATGGGTTAGGTTTATTTTAAAAGCTAATCTAAGACATGAATAAAATGAATAAAAATTGAATTTTGATAAATTGAATAACTTAAAATACAGCATTCCGCCATCATCATAATCGTCAGCCCTGAATGACCCACTGCTGGGTATAGGCCTCCTTTTGTGTAGGCCTCTCTACCCGGTCTCTTACTTATTGAAACCACTAATTTCGTTGCATCCAGTCGTTTCCGACAGTTCCCTTGAAAAAAAGTAAATAAATAAATAAATCCGCCATGTAAAAAGTTAAACGCCAATCAGAGCGAATGACGTTACAGTTATGAAAACAAATAACTAATATTGTTGGGATTGGAACCCACACCCTGCAGATTAAAATTCGAACGTGACAACCACTAAGCTATCATCCCTACAAAATCATGCACATTTAGTGATTTGTGTCAGTAAATAAGTAATTAACAGCTATACCAGTTTAGACAGTACCTACTACTTAAATAGTTCAAGATAATCTAAACAAAAGTTATTGCTTCGCAAACAAACGTTAGTACTTATTCTACATGTTATCAATTTTGATAAGAATACGCCAGTTTCCTATTTTTAGTGATAGCTAACGATGATAAATATATAAAAAAACATTGAGATTGTTCTGTCATTGTTCTATATTTTACTGAAAACTGATTCGTTGTTCTGTGTTTTTGTAATAATCAATCACAACTATACCTACATATAAAAGTTTTTTTTTGTATTTTTTTAAATTGAACTTACTAATTGGACTTTGTTTATGGTATCTAAGAGGCAACGTAGGCCTATAAATAGTACAAACGATCTCTAATTTAACGAACCCTAAAATAGTCGCGCTGGATTGCAAGGCTAACTTTCTGCCCAAATACTCCCCATATTTCAACAACCCATTTATTATATAATTGTTTATTTTTATCACAGAATAAAATCTGAATGAAATTTATTCACAATAAATCCTAAATATATCGTATTCACCAACAACTTAACTACCTATTCAAATAACCCACTCCTGACCGTTCCCGGCGCAAAAATACCCAAAACACTCGCTGCGATACCGCGTTGGATGGCAATGACCAACCTTTGCACCAGGAACGAGCCCGAGCGGGAGTCAACACACTTTTCTTTTAGCTTTTGCCCTATCTCCGAAATGAGCTTCTTGATCTCAGTCCCCAACTACCCATTGTCCATGGTCCATGGTGAACCATTTATTCATCAAAATTTCAGTATTTTTAATTCAAGCAATCAAAAATATTTAAATACTACATTACTCCTTTCAAAAAACAAAGTGAGATTTTTGCGCATCATAACATTATTTCGCAAACGGTACTTCTGATGTAAAATGACGCATACACACAGAAGAGAAAAAAAAAATCGTTTAAAAATTTTAATTTCTACTTCTCTTTTCTGTGCGTATCATGGAATTTGGGGTATACAAAGTCCTTGGTGCGTATACATACCTTAAATATTTATTCAAATAAGATCATTTTGAAATACTCAAAAAGAACACCAAAACATTTTTACTTGTTATTCACAACATAATTTATTTTGATCGTCCTACATTTTTATATACAACTAGCTGAATCCCGCTACTTCGTACGCGTAGAGCTCGGCCTTCGGCCTCGCTACTATAAACCTATATGCTATAAACCTCACGGAGCCCGAGACCTTTCCAACGAATGCAAAACCGTGGAAATCGGTTCGTGCGTTCTGGAGTTATAGCGTCAGGAAGGAAAACCCGACTTATTTTTATATAGTAGATTTTATTAGAGTTTTTTGTTTACACAAACTTTTAATTCTGCAGAAAATATATCAATCAAAAGATTTTTGTAAGCTTCTTGTTCAAATGTATACACTAGTCTTAAATTCGCGGCTTCTGCTCCAAGAGAATTAAGGTTAACGCCTCTTTCAGCACCTGCAAAAAACGTACTAGTCAGTCCAAAGCTTAGTCATAAAACATGCGTTGCGGTTAAAAAATAATTAATATTTCTTATGGCACAGGCATGAAGCTAATTGGAGGTACTTTTGACGACCTAAGTAATCTGCAACTAGAATCCGGATTGTGCGGAGTGTAGCGTTCGGTCGCTGCTTCGAGCGTCCAAACAGCGACTTGATCGCTGATCGCTGATGCTAAAAGTAATTAATCTGCCGAAGCCCTATGTATGAAAGTTTTTGTGTATGCTTATCGGCAATCAACTTCGTAATAGCTGAACAGATTTGATTGAAATTTGGTATGGAGGTGGCTTACCCTATACCCTGGTTTTTTAACACGGAATTTTTTACTGCTTCTGTAGGATAGCGGTTGAAAACACTCTAATAGTGATAGATTATATCAGGATGACACCTGCCAGTGCCGCAGAAGACGCTAAAGTCCAATAATTTGAATCGCATTACAGCTGTTCCAAAGAGACAGCGCTTACAATACTCTTCACATCTCGTTACTCAATCGTATATAAAATGAACCTTACCGCAAACACTTATACTGTGGTCAGCTAGCTTGAACTCTCCAACCAGACTCTGATCCAATACAATAGCTGCAACAGCTGGATCAAGTAAGGTCCATTTTTTACTGGCGGAAAGGGAAAGACGCTCAAAGTTATTCAAAGCTTCCATTATGGGCGTGTTTATTGCTCCTAGAACGTTCTTACGCCAGTCCTGTAAAATAAGTAGTATTTTTTTTAACAATTATATTATGTAGCTACCCTGGGTAAGTGTCGTCTTGTTACGTAAGCGGTTATCCACATAAATCAACAATAACATCGTCAGAGACATCGCTTTTGAGTTGAATATTATTGTTCTTAAAAGAAAGCATTTTTACCCAATGAGGTTATTACCAATAGAGACGTCATACTCATCAGATAAGCACTAAAACCAGCGCAATGTTTTACTGTAGCTACCTACATAGGACCCATAGAACTTTACAGCCTTACAGCTTTTTACAGCCGTCCCAGTACATGTATTTCACTTTCTAAACACACAACATGGCATTTTTGATTATTTTTCATGCTCCAAAATCGCGCATCGTATTACAATAGTATCGTAGCCAGACACAGGACGAACTGAGTTCACTTAAGCCAAGTAACTCGTTTTTGATATTGCCACGTAGACCTCGTTAAAACGTATTTACTTTAGTTTATATAAAATTACTAGCTGACCTGACAGACGTTGTCCTGTCTTAGAACTGTCAAACACGCAAAGTCAAAAATTTTAAATCTTATTTTTTTACACTTTGGGTTATATTATTGGAGTTTTAGTAAGGATCCCTATTTTTTTTTGAAAATATAATATAGCCTATGTTACCCGGGGATAGTGTACCTTCCCAACAGTGAAAGAATTTTTCAAATCGGTTCAGTGGTTTCGGAGCCTATTCAATGCAAACAAACAAACAATCAAATCTTTCCTCTTTATAATATTAGTATACATATAACATCATTGTTTTCACCACCTCTTATTTTATGAAGAGTTATGTGTGTGTTATGATACAATTTCTTCATGGTTTCTCTTATCATAATTTTTTATTTAACTTACTTTTGTAGTATTCAAATAGGCTAAGATCTGTGAGAATGGAATAAGCGTCACTTTGTCAGCATTTGCACTGTCCGTAACTATGCGATAGGCTTCTACGTCCATATCTGCGTTGAATTCTGGTTCTGGATTCTGTTCACCTGAAAATCCACAAATTTTATATTATAAAATTAGTTTTAATTCCTCTTTCAGATCAGACAAACAAGGGAAATATGGTAAAGTGGCGTGACGGGTGCAAACGCACCTAACCTAAATCAGGGTTAATAGCCTTTAGTCATCAATAGCTATTGATTGATAGCCATTACTCACCCAACAGGTGACTTTGTAAGTGTGCCATACTTTTTTGCGTTAAAAGGTTTAGCGGTATAATTATCGAAAATTGATTAATTTGAACTTTGAACATTTTGAATCTTTGTCCATAATTATGTACCCAAACTACATAATTTGCCTTAAACTAGCGCCGAAAAAACCTTGCCAAAAACTAAAGAGGACGAGGTTTTATTGCACACACTGATATATTCTTATTAGTTCTACAAACGCCACTTCAATTTAAAGCAGTACACAACTGCATAGGGTCCTTAACTGTTGGCCTTTTGGAAACACTCTGAGTCACATAGCGAGCAATGGAGAGAGCTATACTCGGAGTTTCTTTGCGCGATAGAATCCCAAACGTGGATATTCGCCAAAGAACCAGAGTCACTGACATAGCTGTTAAAATTTGCAAGTTGAAGTGGCAATGGGCAGGCCACATCGCTCGAAGAACCGATAACCGATGGGGAAGAAAGGTTCTTGAGTGGAGACCACAAACCGGAAGACGTAGTGTAGGTAGGCCTCCCACTAGATGGACCGACGAGTGACGACATAGTGAGAGTCACTGGCATCCAGTGGATGCAAAAGGCAGGCTGTCGTTCACTGTGGAGGTTAAAGGGGGAGCCTATGTTCAGCAGTGGACGTCTTCTGGTTGATGATGATGATGATGATGATGATGATGAACAGCAAACGAGACGATAAAATGGACAACTAAGGAACACAAACAGCAAAGGTATAACTACACAAAGAAACCAAGTACATTCGCAAAATTTAAGCCATTCAAATGGTGTCATAATATATGGCTCCAAAAAAAAAAAAATATATTTTACTATGACAATTTGCGCGGTGAAATCGCACCACAACAAATCTGAAAAGCAGCATAAGAGTTATGGTGTGACATTCCACAGGTAATCCATTAATTTTCTTGCTTAAATCGTTTAAAATACCAATCGAAACGTAAGGTACAAAGCGAATTTGTAGCTTAAGTTTTGAGAAGGCGTTGTTTGGAAACCTACCTTCTCTGAGTAGTTATTCTAAGGTTGGAATACTATTTTCGCTTCTAAGAAGAAATTCACACATTATCTCAGTTTACATTATGTGACGATGTACGTATATACACAAAAGTGATAGTAATAACCAATGATCTTAGTTACCTATTATAGCTATCTAAGTTTCTCTGTGTCGAAAATCCCTATGATCATACACAAGACTATAAGCTCCATTTATAGTATAGAAACTAAGCCTATAAAACAAATGTCAAAATCACTCCGTAGCAAGTTTGTACGCAATTTCAAAGTCACTGTAGCGCGAGCTAAGGAAAGTCAGTAAGGAGTAAGCCTACTCGGCATTTTTCTAAGCTAAAGTAATTCGCCAAAAGTGAAAATTCACCGACATACATAGTTCAGCGTATTAGCAAGCTGAAGTGGCAGTGGGCCGGTCTAAACTGTTACAACCACTACCCGTTGGGGTAGATATGTTCTAGAGTAGAAACCAAGAATCGGCAAACCAAGCGTAGGGTACCCTGAAACTCGATAAAGTGATGATATGACTTAAAGCAGTGGCTGAAAACGACAAGTCGAAGATCAGGTTGAGGGTCGTGGCTTGGATGCCTATGTGCAGCACTGGAATAAGATAGGCTGATTATGATGATAATAAAATTATAACCCACGGCCTTACATAATGTGCTATAGTTTCATCGCGAAGTTTTATTGTAAAAGCCTTAGTACTTTTTGATAGTCCGTTGGTCCAGTTGGTAGTGAACCTGCCTTCTGAGCTTGGGGGCGTGGGTTCGATTCCCGCCTAGGACAAACATTTTTGTGATGAACATTTGTGTTTGTTCTATATCTGGTTGTGTATTTAAAACTATATTATGTATGTATATCAGTCTCTCGCAGCCATATCACAAGGTTTGCTTAGTTTGGGGTCAGAAGACCGTGAGTGCAAAAATGTCTAAAAAGTAAAGTACTTACTGGGAATATGACCAGCTCCCACATAAATCTGGGCAAGCCTTCCGAAGAAGCCAGGGTCCAGTCTTTGAGCCGTAGCTATGTTTGTCATTGGTCCAATCGCCATCACCACTAGTTCTCCTTAAAAAATTATCAACATCATTTGTGGTATTTTTGAAGAACGAAAACATAGAATTCTTTAAACGGGTTGTTACTTAGTCGACAACGTATTTATGATGCTTTTGATGGTATAAGTATCCGTAGATGACGGTGACTGCTTACCATCATATGACTCCATCACAAAAAAGTCTATCTAGGACTTTATAGGAATATTGACACCACAAATATTTGATGAGCTAACTGTCATCATTACCTCAAGAACACATGGCAATATCTGCTTTTGCAGCCAAATTTTAACGCCTGTATTTTCAACCGTTATCCTACAGGATTTGTTTATACTATACTAATATATACTAATAATATTATAAAGAGGAAAGATTTGGTTTTTTGTTTGTTTGTTTGCTTGCATTGAATAGGCTCCGAAACTACTGAAACGATTTGAAAAATTCTTCACTATTGGGAACCTACACTATCCCCGGGTAACATAGGCTATATAATATTTACAAAAAAAATAATAGGGATCCTTACTAAAACTCCAATAATGTAACCCAAGGTGTAAAAAAATTGATATAAAATTTTCACTTTGCGTGTTTGACAGTTCTAAGACAGGACAACCTCTGTCAGGTCAGCTAGTTAAATATAATCCTATTTGATATTAGCCTAATTGTTAATCTAATATCAAACTCCGGCTTTGGTTTGTACAACCATTGTTACAAAAAATCTTTTATTTATTTAAAGTACGCAGTGTAATGCAAATAAAATATCCAGTTGACGCTAGAGGTCAAAGAAAGACCTCCGCACGCACCGTTACGCGCTTTTGTACCTACGGTGAATTTTGTATGATATACATTGCCGGTTTGCAAAATACTAAACCACTGAAACAACGATTATAACGCAAATGGTTATTGATATTTGGATGTGTTTAGATAGTATCATAATAACCATTTTCCTTACATTCTTTATAAGCTACTTTACACCTAATTTGATACAAATCTATTAAACTGTTATGGATTTGAGTGCCGACATAAATACACATTTACACACTTCTATACAAACTTTTGCAATTATAACATTAACTAGCTGAAACCCGCTACTTCGTACGCGTAGAGCTCGGCCTTCGGGCTCGCTACTACAACCCGTTATAACCTGTGATTCTAATGAATAAGCTATATTATTGTAAACTTTCATTAACGGCCTCTTATAGCAAATTTGACGGTTTTAAATCAATTTTATTCAATTAAATTACAGCATTTGTGCTGGAAAAAAATACATGTCACAGATACATCTGTGTTTGAGATTATGTTTTGGTTCAAAACACGATAGAATAAACTTTCTTCGATCAAAAAAAAATCTGAAACAAAGTCGATTCAGTTTATTTTTTTCGTTTTTTGCTCTAATGAAAGCTCGTAACAACCTGGAAATTGCATGTACTGAAAGGAAATTTTATTCAAATTTTTTTGTTTGGATAGAATTTTGATAGTGAATAGTTTTGTTTTTTAGTGAAATTAAAAGCGTAAAAAGATCGCGAAAATTTGCGCACACCGCATTCAGTACCGCGCCGGGCGTCATCGAGGTCGGACCTATGTTCGTTTTTGTCGTTGCACTCCCCCCGCGGGCGTCCTGTCTGTTGGGTGGCAAAATACATCGTCGCTATAACTTGGCGGGGGCTGAGGGAGCGTTTTGTTGCCTACGCGACTCGGATAACTGGCCGTTAAAATCCATTCGGTAGTTTTTGCGTGAAAGAGGAACAAACATCCATACATCCATACATACAAACTTTCGCGTTTATAATATTATAGGATGTGATTATAGATACCATCATATTTCTTAGAAAGTTCAATAAGACCAATTGCGGCGTGTTGATATTGTGCTTCAATAGGTTTGACGACAGTGTTGTTAGTGTTGTCTCCCAGGCCATCGTAGCCAAAGAAGAAGTCTGATTCCACTGAAACCAAAAGAGCTTGAGTTGCTCCTCTGTAAATTGGCACCTGAAATTTGAGAATGGCGTTGGTTATCGAGCAAGAAAGATAACCTAAAATATTTGAAAGATCAGTTGATAGGCCATCCATGTCTGACTACTGACATTAGTGTTTTTCTAGGAAAAATAATGGAGTTACTGTGAGCAAAATATCAACATAGCAGAATCAATGTACATTAGATTAAAATTTTAGGTGCCAAGTTAAGGCGAGGTTTACCCATTTTTAAGCAACGCTTATTACTACAAATGATCATAAGACTTAACATATTGTATTAAAGTCGCATTTAGTAAAGCAAAACTATGGCACTTACACACAATCGTGCGTTTCGCTACTTCTATTTTTCGAAAAGTATAGCTGTTATGTAAAATGTACCTATGCGGTTTCCTCCATAATTATGAAATCTGTATATTAAGATATCGTAGACATCATTTAACAAATAGGTATTAAAATGAATCCAAAAAAACAGGGAGTAAAGGGCAAATTAATTAACTTAATTATTTTTTCTATCGAGCGAAATTTCCTTGAAATAGAGACACTTAAGCTAGAACGCCCAAAATTTCTTAAAGTCGGAAAAGAGCGCCTTAAGGAAGCACGTCGCGCCACTGCTTATAAAACCTGGTACCCTGACCCATTCTTTCCCCTCCCATTTCACTGACTTGCTTATTGAAACTCAGCATCGCGGGCTATTTGTGGACCAGCATAATATATATTTTTTAATATTTTTTACTCACATCACGTCTGCCAGTCAAGTCTAGAAACCTTTGGCTGTTTTGATAAACTTGACTCTCATTAACATTTCCATGTGTAGTCGTCAACGCAACTACCTCCATTCTAAAAATTATACAATACGTCAGTTAAATTTTACTATTCATATTTTGAATATCATCATCATCATCATAATCAGCCTTTTTTTAACAGTCCACCGACTTTTAGCCTACCCCCGAAAGGGGGATTGGACGATATCCACCACGCTGGCTCAGTTGCGGGTTGGTGGATTCACATCAAAGATAATTTACCGCCATTGAATTCTTTCTCCGTACGTATGCAGGTTTTCTCCCGATGTTTTTCCTTTACCGAAAAGCCAGTGGAATGAAAATCCGTACATAAGCTCCAAATAGCTCATTGTACGGGCCCGGGGTTTGAACCCGCGACCTCACGCTTTCCAGTCTAGGGGTCTCCCAAATGGGCCACCAAGGCTTTTTCTATTTCTATTTTGAATATGTGGACAAACTTGCATTTATACAATCTTGTACCATTATATTTTTTTTATAATGACCCTTGCATCTACGGTCTCAACCCACCGGTAGACTGATAGGGAATGCTTAGAGCCTCTCTAGGCTCTCTTTCTAGATTCCCCTTCATCCCACTTGTTAATATTAATTAATTAATCAGGGTTGTATAACGTACTTCAATATCATGACATATTTTAGAGTAGAAATCTGGGCTATATGTTTCACTAAAATTAAAAGTAAAATCACTTATCAACCAAGGCCAATTTGGCGAATTTAGTAGTTTTAGCCCCAGTTAAAAGTAAAATCACATAACAAAAGTAGACGAGCGTAAAAATTCATTTGTCTTCATCCAGTACATGACCATTAAATATTAAAATGTTTGCAAAACCACTCTAGAATTGTAGAGGGACATGAAGATACAAGAAATCTTTCACACAGTCTATACCTGTGGTCTATCAACATTTTCTAGCGTCACTTGCTCATTTACTTCCGACCATCGAGCTAGAAAAAACATGGAGGTGCTGCATTTTTCTATACGTACCGTAGTGACAGCTGTAGGTAAGTGCTATGTTAGCCATCTTGTGCGCTGAGTTTCGTGGTAGTTTTGCTGTCAAATGGTTGTTTATTATTTGTATTATTAAAATTTGCGAGATAATTACGAAGAATTTGCCGATAAAACTACGCCTGGATGTTGGAAAACTGCGATTCAACATGTCTGTGTGTTGTATTTTGTGTCGCGACCCTAGCAATAGAAGCCATTTTGTGCGCGGTAATGAGTTGTAGGTATGCACCTTTTTATTGTAGGTATTTCCAGTCCATATATATACGTCAGTGCTTCCGACAAATGTCTGACAGACGTCATTTCGCAATTTACATGCCGCACATCACGTGACCTTTTTTCTTCAACCTTATAATTTTTTTTTTTAGTAATAATAAATATTCGGGACATTCTTGCACACACGGTCATCTGACCCCAAACTATTGGTCAATGGCAGATATGACCAGTTCACTAACAAACAGGTTGCATTGAGATCAACTTACCCGTTGAAATATTTTTCATATAGTATGCACATAATGACAGCCATTGCATCATCGGCGCCTCCATCTTGATCTATGACCAGTTTGAGTTTAGAGCTCTTGGGTGATACAGTTTTTGATTCTAACCTGAAAAGAGATTGCAAAAACCTTTCATCAAATCCTAACGCAATATTTATCAATTTAAAAAACAGACTATCTAAAAAAAATACGCGTTTTTTTTTAGTTAGGCCGCGATTGGGCGGTTGGAGTAATATCCTCTTTAGTTTATTTGATCAAAGTATGGAACACACACAAAGGCACGAAGAACTAGACTCAGAGCAGAGTTCAAACACCTGTCTTACTATTTTAATTATATCTTATTATTTACAATGCATACTAGCTTCTTCCAGAGGCTTTGCCCGTAACCAAACATATCTAATGATACTCGAGGATTGCATGACTTTTTTTGTTAAAATATTTTCAAAATTGGATTAGTGGTCCTGGAGATAAGCCTGTCCAAATAAACAATGTTATACTTACAAACTTTACTACTTTACAATATCATACTTTTGACGGAATTTATTGCGTGTATTTACATTATTTTAATTCCTGATATTTCGAACACTTGATTGATTGATTGATTAACTCTTTATTGTTCACACCATGAAATTTGATACAGAGGACAAAAAAACTAGTGTAACAACTGGCGGCCTTATCGCTAAAAGCACTTACGTTACACTTATAAGTGACGTGCTCACAAGTAGCTGGATGGCGGATGTCTATTAGACATGTTAATTTATATACCCAGCTAAACAATACTGTTATCTACTTACCCTTTAAGAAGGCCAACAATTGATATAAACAATACGAATTTTAAATCCATGGCCACTTCTTAGTTGTTAATTCACTTCTTGATTACTACATGAACTGAAAGATAAATAATACCAAATTTATTTATAATTTAATTATCATATTCGATATTATCACAAGTGTTATATTAAAAGCTTATTGATGTTTTAAGTGGTGCGGATTACAATCTTGTTGTTACTCACATTTAGGATCCGTTCACATTAAAGGCGATTATCACGAGAGATGTCTTCCAGACAACCTTTGTTACCCACTATAACAACGTAAGTGAAGGCGAAAAGTTGTGTAGTATTCAAACCATTATAATAGTTCTACGTACATCAAACATGGTCTGTATTCACTAACTAAAATACGCACGTAAAACTTGGGAATTATTTATTATTTGTTGTTTTATTTTTAGAGTTTCTACTATTTACATTTTTGTTGTTTTAGTTTAGAGTGTGTACTACAATCGTGCCAAGTTTGACGCTTGTACGTATTACCGTTTCTACATTAGAGCTAATACAAAAATACGTAAGAAATACGTTTATTGTACGGAGTTGTATTAATCTTACCTCCCTTTAGTTTTTACTTGTTGACTTTATAATTTTTTCTTAGATACTAATATTATAAATGCGAAAGAGAGCAACGGATCGGTTTGATTTTTTGCATAGATATAGTTCAAGGGCCGGTGATATCCGGCGGGGGTCCATTGCTTAGATTTGTATGCATAGTTTTTTGTCCAACAGTTTATCCAGCCGACATGCAATAATCTAAAATAAATAGAGGTGACCTCAAACATGACAATCTGATCGTTATTTACAAATCACATACACTTTATTACGCCACATTAATATTGTAAATGCTGAAGTTTGTGTGTGAGCATTGATGTAAGTAAATAGTGTGTGAGGGAGTTTTTTGTAGATGTTAGTTACATTTACATACTGAAACGGTCGAACGGATTTGATTGACATTTAGTATAGTGACAGGTTACCTATATAAGTAAACACACAGATATACACAACCAGATCGGCAATATATTTTAGTGAAAGAGACAACTTGATATGGCTCAGCACAAGTACGAAAAGGACATAAATAGATTTTGTTGTCCTTATCGGCGTGACCTGTTTTTGGTACCTCAAGTGTCAAAATCTGTAATAATCAGTGACAAACAAAACGGGTCTGAATTATATTTATTGCCTTTTTTTGGTGATTTAATGTGATAAATGCGTGTTTCCTCTGAATAATAATTGTAAAAGATATTTTACAATGGTTGGTTGTAGCATTTTGGGCTGCAAGAAGCGCAGTGAGCGAAAATACGATGAAATATCATTTCACACGTAAGTAAACATATAAAGCTTGTAACGATCACCTAAATAAATTCAGGATATCAATTCGCAAATATTTTATTCATAATTAGTCAGTTTTTAGGTCGATTTGTGGTCTAATTCTATGAATTTTATCAAATTATTCACTTAGAAAATAAATTATGAATGTTGCCAGTTTATGAAAGAAATTACCCACCGCAACTAACATAAATTATTCGTTCTGCAGGTTTCCAACTGATCCTGTCACATTGCTGAAAAAAGCTGGCACATTGCAAGAAGTGCAAAATACCGACCCTTTTATGCCCATATGAATATAGTGAATGTTAATATTAAATATATATTAATGAGGCCACAGTTATGAAGCTGGAAAAGCAAAAGGCGATTTCGGCGAACCGATTCAAAAAGCTACGCGCTGTTCGTGAAATTTGTACTGTAAACATTAAAGAGTATTTATCTAATTATTTGGAATGCTATACATAATTCCATTCATGAAAAAACTAAACTGACCAAGCGCGAGTCGGGCTCGTGCGCTGAGAGTTCTTTACAATCACAAAATACAAAAAGTTGTGCAAAAAGACAACATCACGCCCAGGCTGTCACCCATCCAAGTACCGACCGCGCCCGACGTTGCTTAGCTTAGTGGTAAACAGAAATTTGTCACTGACTCGCACTTGGCCAGTGTTTATTGTTTGTTGTTTTACTTATGTTCACTATAATCCGCTAAATTTGACGCTTGTACGGATTACCGTTTTTACACTAGAACAAATCCAAAAATACGTTTAACGTTTGTTGCATGAGGGACCCCCGTTCCGTTTTAACTCTGACTTTTTTATTATATTTTATTAATTATAAAAAATCATGCTATGGTTACTTTACAACCTTTTTTCTAGTACAATATTCTAATCCTAACAAATAATTATGATAAAAACACAAGTAACTTTCTGTCTGTTTTTACGAGGAAATGGCTAAGTCATGGTATAATAATATACTCCGCCAGGTATAGCAATCCGAGAAAAAATGTTTACGTGGGCGTCCCGCAATGATATCATGATGTCAATTTACAACAGGTTCGAGAGAGATGACGATACACCACGTAACAGCTGATTGAATAAAGTGGCAACTGGACAGTGACGTCATTGCGGGACCACTCTCAAATTGCTAGACCTTGTTTTCTTAGATCATGGGCTAAGTCAAATTTTGTCAGGACGATAGGGTGTGTCATGAGGACAGACAACGTACTTTTCTTCCCGGAACATTGCAGGTAGCTCCGTGGGTTGCAGCAGATAGTGTATAAAATATAAATATTTAAAAGGTAGTATTGTTTCCAAAGTACTCATTGAAGATTCACTACCCATAATAGTAGGTAAATTACCCTAACTTATAGCAAATCATTTTAATGTGGCAACACACCTTGTTGAAGCGAGAGGCACTGAGCTAGCCACGCTCATTGAAAATCTATAGGTAGTAGATCTGTGAGTAAACAGGATTAACCAATGACTGTTTTAAAAAGGGAGAAGACGCGTGACATCCAAACATTGTACCCAATAAATATGGCTCTGTTTCGGCTCGAGTCAGCGGCGACGTTGACGTCTACACCGTAAACGTCAACTTCACCGCTCCTTTAGACACTAAATTAGACCATAGAAGTGACATTTAAAGAAAATTAAGTCAATTGTTTTTAAGGTATTTACGAGTGAAAAGTAATGTCATGAAACTTGTTTTTTTGTCTTCGAACTGTTGGTGCACCTTGTGAAAACGCAGGAAGTAATTTTTGCTGCTTTATTTCACACAATTTTGACAAGTAATGCGTGCTATCAAAACGCCAGTTCGATTGTGACTGAAGTGAATTGTGCCCCGGAGCCTATAATTATTGTGCGGTCCACGTGAAGAAGTTCATCCCGTATCTTCCTCCTATTTACTCACATCAATGGGATTTACGTACTCTTTTTAATTTAGGTTCCTGTGTGATACCGGGTGAAACCACGGAGTACAGCTAGTAAATAGTAAACATTGAACATAGGTAGTGAGCGTGAGATCAACTTACTCCTCTAGATACAATTTCGGTAATCGTTTGTTCATACATAAAATTCGTCAATTGCATAGAAAAATTTATCAATCAGCCACAATTTATGATTATTTTAAAATTAATTTCCATTTTGGACTTACCTTTACAACTTGTTGTAATATGTATTATATGCATTTACCTTACTTGTAATTTGAAAAAGATATTATGTTTTTACTGGTGTATTAAATTAGAGACGTAAGAATTTCACACTGGACATCCGTTTCCCAATCATTAAAACAATGATAACTCTGGAGACATAAAGAAAAATACTTAAATTGTTTCCTAATGTGGAAACAAGTAAGTGTTTTTCTGTACTATTCTGTCACCATTAGAGCAATAAAAATAATATAAAATGTGAAAATAGGTTAAGCTGGTAATTTGCATATAAATTTTCTGATTAACTTTAATTAATTAAATCTACCATGATAAGAATTATTGCAGTGTTTATTTTTTACATCCACATGTTTGACACCGTATAAGTATGCAGGATTGCACGGAACGGCGCTAATAAACCCAAAGACGGTTTAGTACCTCCGTCGCCAAAATAAGGCAGCCATTAATGAGGGCCCATTTCGTGGGTGGCAAGTCATTATCCACCACAATATTTTGACATGAGACCTTAGAATAACTACTCAGAGAAGGTAGGTTTCCAAACAATGCCTTCTCAAAACGTAAGCTACAAATTCACTTTGTAGCTTACGTTCCGATTGGTATTTTAAACGATTTAAGCAAGAAAATTAATGGATTACCTGTGGAATGTTACACCATAACTCTTATGCTGCTTTTCTGATTTGTTGTGGTACGATTTCACCGCGCAAATTGTCATAGTAATTTTTTTTTATTTTATATATATGACATAGCCATATATGACACCATTTGAATGGCTTAAATTTTGCGAATGTACTTGGTTTCTTTGTGTAGTTATTCTAAGCATGAGGCATAATAATAATTGGCGGTTCCGTACCTCATACGATAGAACAATCCTATACCATTTAGAACTCACCACAATAGCCCAGAAATGTTCAATCTTATACTGCGCAATAGTATCAATATAGTCCTTTTTAGACACATTCCATAATAGTACTTATTTTAAATTCAAGAGAGCCTCTTGGTCTTGACTTCAGTTCCAGCAATGCCTATCAAAAGTCTTGGCTAGACCAGAGAATGTAAATAAACATTAATGAAATTATTTTTATCATTTTTTTTTTGATCTTCTCCTTCAAAATAAAACAAATGCACGAAAATAGCTTTACAAAGTTCCAATGTTATTCTGTAGATAATCGGATTTTTAAATTCCTACTCAATAAAAAAAAAAAAACGACTTCACAAAATTTGTGAAATATAGGCAATTTCGGTTACTTTGATGGCATAATAAATCAATATGCATAATAATAATAATCCAAGTAACCGAATTTTACAGTTATTTTGAATCAAAAGCTAAACCACCTAAAACAATTTTGATGTAATTTCTATAGGACCAATCTAAAAGTACCTGTATCCTTTCAATTAAAAATAATAATTTCACAAATCGGAAAAACTGAAATTAACTAAATAAATACAAAATACAGAAAGTTTTAGTTTTTAGTTATTTATTTAAGTTTTCGTTAATGTTCTGTTTTTTTAGTTGTGCAGAATAAAGTATACGTCTAAGGTAAAAAAAAAAAAAAACAGAAATCTATATCTATACTAATATTATAAAGAGGAAAGATTTGTATGTCAGTATGTTTGTAACAAATTGGCTCGAAAAGTACTGGACCGATTTTAAAAATTCTTTCACTGTTGGGAATCTACACTATCCCCGGGTGACATAGGCTATAATCTATACGCGTGCGAAGCTGGGGCGGACCGCTAGTATAAAATAAACTAAATTGAGAACCCCCTCCTTTTTTGAAGTCAGTTATAAATGTCAATCTGCAAGCAAGATAGCTATGGCGGGAAACAGGCGCTTTATATTCCAAACCACCATTTATAGCCAATGCTCTAGAAATCTAGATACATAAAACTAGTTTTTCAAGGTGAGACAGCTATTTATTGCTACTAACTCTTGCTCAGTGTAGAGAGCTAGCATAATTATAATTTATATACTAGTAAAATTAGGTCAGTTAAAGGACCGTGCCGTCACCAGTTTTAAGCGATTCAATTTAGGTGGCTGCGAAAAGCCGTATCTCGGAGTATTAAGGTTCATGATCGCGTGATTTTCCGCAGTGACCTAAACTGAATTGCCGGTACGGACGCTGTTCTGTGTTCGCTGCGTGCCGCACGGCTCTATTTACTACGCGAATGCTCACATTGCAACATGTTATATTACGTTAAATGATACAGGTCAGAAATCAGCTTAAGTTAGGTGCATTAATTACCCTATAACCACGAGTAAAAGTTGGTTAACTAATTCTATGGGTGTCTCAAGGCGGAAGGCAAACATCAAACAGATCTCATTGTATTATACAAGGAATGGCAGAAAATAGCATAAAAGATACCGGTATAATACGTTCCTATATGGAGACCCGGGTACCATCTGCCAGGCATAAAGGCAGGCCACCAAGGTGAAAGCAATCTCAAATAACTCAGCTGCGGGTATCTTTCAAAGAGTGACAGGGAGTCACCAAAAAGACAGCACAAATGGGTATAGATGGGAGGAGAAGGCCTTTGCCCAGCAGTGCGATAATACAGGATAATAAACCGGCCAAGTGCGAGTTGGGCTCGCACACTGAGAGTTCCGTACCACCACAAAATTCAAAATTTAACGAAATTAGCACATTTTATATCTTAGAGTGTGTCTGTGTACTATAATCATGTCAAGTTTGACGCTTGTACTTATTACCGTTTTTGCATTAGAGCTAATATAAAAATATGTTAAAAATACGTTTTGTTGTATGAAGGGGTCCTCCCCCTTTAGTTATTAGTTTTTGACCTTCTTATTATTTGTTAGTTAATCCGCTGCAGCATTGCATACTCTGTGAAAATTTTATCGGGCTATCTATTACGGTTCGAAAGATACAGCCGTTAATATGTAGGACAGGCGGACGGACAGACAGAAATACAGACTGAGAGACAGGCATCGTAGGCTTAGTAATAGGGTCCCGTTTTTACCTTTTGGGTACGGAACCCTAAAAAAGGTTTAATTGACTCACCTTCTATCGATGGTCAGCCACCAGCTGACGTAGACAATAAGCACGAGTGCCACAGTCGACATAGTCACGATATATATCCCATCGCTTTTTATGCGTTTTTTTACGCTTTCCCATAGATCCATCAGTTTTGTCATTACTATCTACAAACTTCTGAAAACAAGTTTAGTGCTCAAACCAAACACGCCAACTAAGAGTCAAGAGTCAATCAATCAAACATAATTTCTTTCAATTGAGTCTATATAATTGTCCACACAACACTCTACATTTTCAACTCTATTACTTAAAAATTTGATCTAATACACCTAATTATTTTGAGACGCTTTGGACAAAAATGTGCACGTAATTTTTTTTGTATTTTATATTTTTATTTTATTGGCAAATCTTAGATAATTTCATTTTGTTTTCCTAATGTATATGTTATACAAAATCCAACTTGGTAGGCAAAAATACAAGCATCTGAAAAGCACACATGGGAGTTATTATGCTTTTTATTTACGACATATTTATATATACTAAAATATTTATTATTTATTTATTTATTTAAGTTCAATGCGGTGGTGGTGCCACTTTTTGCGCAAGTAGGTTTTGTAGTGCGCACGCGTAGATTCACGAGTTCAACATATTTATGATAGGTAATTTTAGATAAATCGGCATCCATCGATTCGATCGTTCTTCCATATAGTCATCCTATGTAATCTCATCCCACTTTGTATTTTTAAGTCAACCGGTTACTGTACTTTACTCAACCGACAGCAAATTCGTGATTTGATATAATGTTAATTCATCCCTTGAATATTATCCTAACTCAATAGATTGTGAGTTATCCTTAGAATAACAGTTATTCTAAGGAGCTACCAAATAATCATCAAATAATCATCAATCTCATTCCAATTTTTTTTCTTAACTCAACCGTTTTCAATTTTTACTCAACCGACAGTGATTTTTTTATTTTATATTCTATTCATCTCATGAGTATTCCTAACTCAACCTATTCCTAAGCTATCAAAAAATTATACTAATGCCTACAAAGACTTTCGTGAAGATCAATGAATGTTTTATGTACGGTCTGCCTAAAAATTTGATGAAACTGAGAGCTGTTTTTTTTAGTATTTGTGATTAAGTATTACCAGTATTACACAGCTACCTCATAAAAGAGCTGATCATAAATAGAGCCCATCAACAAAAGCAAAATTAAAATAAAGGTAATAATAAATAAGATACAAGTATTTTAATTTCGTGCTAGACAGAGATCGCACTATAGCATATTATGACGTCAAACCGTGCGCGCGCCATACAAATGCCATGCTAACACATGCACGTTCTGCGAGATAGGGACAGATCTTCGACCATCGACCTATCCGACCAAAAATACGCTTATCTCAGAAATCTATTAGCCAATTTTTTTATTAAATTTTTCATTTCCTTTAATATATTTAATTGACATCGTTGTTATTTGCAATAAATTAAACAGACACAAGCCTTTTGGCGTGAAAAGCTACTTACCTTTTTATGCTATGCAAAAACAGCAAATTAAAAATTTGGTTACACTATTATAAGTATATAATACTATTAGCTGCGCCTTTCGGTTTCACCCGCGTAGTGATGAAAAATGGTGATGATGAAAAGTATGCCTATGTTACTCTCCAGCCCTTGAACTATACCCATGCAAAAATCAGATCGATCCGTTGCACTGTTGCTGCGTGAAAGATTAATAAACAAACCAACAAACTTTTCTCATTTATAATATTAGTACAATTTTCTTCCTTAAACTATGCACTAACTAACTAGTTTAAGTGTTCAAGACATTAAACTAACTTAACTGGGGTAATATTCATATTAACATATCTTTGAAGATTCTACATTATAATTTGTTTAAGGATAATTTCATTGAAAGATTAGATAGACATTATTTACCAAGGTTTAAACATCTGTAGCTATCTTTAAAAAACATTGAAGGTGAAAAAGTATGCAGAGTAAACAGCAACATGCAACGTAAAAATAATAATTCAATGACTGTATGTTTAGCACATTGATTTTTCGCTAGCACTGCATGTAAACAAATAAATCAGCCAAGTGCGAGTCGGGTTCGTGCACAGAGGAGTCCCGTACTTCCACAAAATACAAAAAGTAGTGCAAAAAGGCAACATCACGCCCAAGCGGTCACCCATCCAAGTATCGATCGCACCCTACGTTGCTTAACTTGGTGGGGAACAAAAATTTGTTACCGTATCTTCCATAAAAAAATAAATTGCGCTTAAATAAAACTTATGATCCAGCTGATTTTGTTACAATTATTATTTCAGGGTTGGTGTCTTATTAATAGTTGTTCACAATATAGAGTACAATGACGTCATTTCAGCTTAGTAAGTTTAGTAACACTGTTCTGTGTAACCCTGTAGGTATACTATATATGCTATTAAATACAGGGTTATGCATTTACACTATACTTAGCCGAAATTTCGTTTATTGTACTCATCATTATGAACAAATTTTACTATAGGAACAACCCTGAAACCGGGAAAAAGTATCAGCTGTTCCATAGAAAAGAAAACGATTGACACTTGACAAAATGTATGGAACAGCTGATTTTTCTTCGCGATTTCAGGGTTGGTCCCAGAGTCAAATATGTTCACAATTATGAGTACTATGACCTTATTTCGCCTTAGTAAAGTTCATACACCTGTAACTTTTTTTTTTTTTTTTTTTTTTTTATATAATAGTAGACAAACAAGCGACGGGCCACCTGATGGTAAGTAGTCACCGTCGCCTATGGACACCTACAATACCAGTGGCATTGGCGGTGCGTTGCCTACCTTTACATATTATACAACATTTGACAGCAGCATTGATGGTGTGTGGTTAATGATGGTTCAAACATTGGTAGTCTGGAATGCACTGAACTGAGTAGTTGCTATGTATAATACCTATTACCCAGTGCAGTGACCTTGCAAGCTCAAAGTACTATGATAATATCTACTAAAGTGGATAATGATGTTGTTGATCATGCATGATAAGGAATCCGTTGATTTACCTAAATTATATCGTAAAATCTGCAGAATAATTTTCTTGTATAATGCTTGCGTGACATGTTAATCAAAGTAACTAGAATATTTTTATACGGATGTTAATCAATGCAGGATCAAAAATGGTATCAATAATTTCATTTCATTCAGTTCATATTTTGTGAAAAGTGACATCTAGATCGAATGAAAAGAACATGAAAAAGCTGGTTCAGGTAGAGCTATGTCTATGTTAATTGTAGAGTGGTTTTTCAGGTTAATTTTGTGGAATTACTACTACGAGTTCACAGTGAGCCCGCCAGATGGCACTAAATTAAATTTAGATGCTTCTCCAAAACAAAGAAGAATAGAAAGGAGCCTTATAGACAACTGCTATTGCGGCACCAAACTAACGTTAAATCCGCTCAGTTGGAAATTCAAGCGACCGCAAACCGTATGTGGGTGCGCTAAGGTTAACGTTCGCGTGATTTTCCAACTGAGCGGATTTAACGTTAGTTTGGTGACACAATAGCAGTTGTCCATAAGGCCCCTGAAATAGCTAAATATTTGTTTGACAGCCCGTTCTACAATTAGAGCTATTCTTTAGGGTAGGTATATAAAGTCCTTGGAGCTATTTCATACGCACCACAGACTAGGTAAAAAAACCCTTTGATAATCACTTTTCATTTATTTTTTTCTTCCGAAAATTTCTAAATGAGCGATTAAATAAATGTGCCGTAAACCCAATTTCACTGATAAGTAGTAGGTTAGTTATGCAATAATTACGATAGACTGGTAGGTAGACCTAAACTATAGTATAACTATAATGGAACTATATATAGTATTGGATACACGGAGGACGAAGCAGGCGAAGATTTTCCCTTTGTTCAGTATTATGTGGCTGGATTTCATTAAAATTCTTCTTCGTTTATAATTATATTTATTCGAGTTGCGTTTTACAGATAAAGATGGATGCAAAAGTAAAGTAAAAAAAAAAGTAAGGTAATGTAAGGCGGATGTGTGCCAGTCCTGACAGCTCTGACGTTCTCGTCGCAGATCCGGTGTTGCCAGGTTGGTTCTGATTTCCATCAATGCTGCGCACCGGAGTTTGTCAAGCCATCTGAGCATGTGTATGGGACATTGCCTCGTATGCTCGGCTTCAACAAGTATAGCTATAGGTACTTATAATTATAAGGTAGGTCTTCGATCTGTCTCCGCGCCGTTAACAGGTAGATAAACAGAACTTGTTTCCCTGAATGTCCCCCGAGGGGGCCGAGGGTACAGAGCCGGGGGACAGACCAGATAATCCTAAATTGGGTTAGTGTACGATGTTTTTTTTGCTATTGTAAATTGGGGCTATCAACTATTTTACCCACACGATTCGCAGCTGATGTAACATAGAAGAATATTTCAATATAAATTTTATTAGGACAGTAGGTAGGTACATGTGAAAATATACTTACGTACTAATCGAAATGATGCAGTAACTCATTGAATAAATGCAGTAACTCAACCAAAGTCATAGTGTGGGTATAATAGTTAATTGATCCAATTATTAAAATAAAACAATAATTATAAGATTTGTCAATCAATTAGTAAGTATATTTTATTTCCATAACGTAGTATTTTGATCAACTGTCTTCAAATTGCTCAAAATCCGACTGAAAAATAAAATTTTAGAAATGATTTTTTTAATGCTCTCTTACTTAATTATAAAAAATTTTTGTAAAAAAAATTTTTTGTTGGTAATTATTAAATTTTTAGATTTGGGGTATGAGGCTGCATGTCCACCAGAGCGGAGCGGAGTTCCTTTTATTATTAGAATTGTACAACATAATAATATATCGTAATGAGGTGACCGACTTTTGTGAATTTTTATGATTCATTTCGATGTAGCAAAGTATAATATATAACCAATCGTCATTGCGATCTGACATTATCCCCCAATGAGGACTTATTAAATCTTTTCGGAATTATCTGTTATATTTTCCCCCGATTTTTAAATACTAGCTTATAGAAATTACACATTTTCCCCGAGATATAAAACCTATGTTTAATACATGATACAAGCTTCCTTCATAATTCAAATTCATGTTTAACTGTTATGGAGTTGAGTGCGAAAAAACATACACAATCTTAACCGACTTCAGAAAAGGAATGGGTTCTCAATTCGGCCATATATTTTTTTATGTTTATTACCTCAGAAGTCCGTCATTAATAAAGCGATTTGGAAATTTAAATTTAAAAGGATATACTTTCAGATTAGTCTTATAGAAATATCATCAAAAACGATTATGTAGTTTGGTTTTTAAATCAAAATAACTGGAATAATATGTCATCCAAGTAAAATAAAATGCATATTTATGTACAAATTTTAAAGTAATTTTTTTTACTAATATATTTTATTCGATTTTAATTTGTTTTATCCGTAGTTCATTTATTGTTCTTGTTTCACCGCTCCACTTTGGTGGAAAAGCAGCCTAGGTTTTTTTGTGCCATAGGTGGCAAACAAACAGACGGGCCGCCTGATGTACCTGGTGATAGAACCACCAGTTTCTTTGGTCATCAGTGGCATCTGCTGGGATAAAATCGGCATGGTCTGGAGCTTCAGGGCTTATCTTTATGTGGTTGAAGGCGTTCTGAATCAAAACATATTTTTTTTACATGAATGTTTTAAACTGATCTCAAATTTTTTGATAATAGAATCCACTTTTGTGGACATCTAATTACATCTCTAGACCCCTAAATATTTTGGGTATATTTAGGGTTTTATTTGGGGTCTATACCCCAGGCTGCAAATCGATCCTTGGGGGTCAAAATATACAAATTTGGGGATGACTGATGTAAAGGTATAACCTTACACTTTAGGATTTTTGAATAGCCTTTAATATTTAAATAAAATCCATGGTGGTAACTGAGCATCTTGTTCCCAACATTGTTTAAGCAATGAAGACCTAAAAACTTTTATAACTGTAACTTCTGAAGCTGGAAAAGAAAAGAAAAAACAATAGGGAAAAACAGACAAACAATACATTTTTAACTCTAAATTTTTCCCATCAAATAAAAAGGTCTGGAAATTGACGTGGTTTTCACACATTTAACATTAAAACTTCTCAAGTTAATTTTAAAAAAATAGAAGCTTTTTAAAACAGTTTACAATTAAAATTTCAGTACACCAAATGACGTGGTTTTCACACATTTAATAATACAGAAATTACTCACGTAAAATTAGGGCAGTTACACAGACTACAAGCTTCTACCACATTTCGCGGTCCTTTTCAAGACATGTGCAGTCACGGCTTCTCGCCTTTTTATCACTTTGTTTTCCTTTTTAATCTTACGTGAGTAACTCTCATTTGTAATAAACAAAATGTGTAAAAATTATACCTTTGTTTTCCAAAACATAGCAGTTTTGTTAATTACTCCGTTCTCTGAATCTGATTCGACTACGCTAAAGTCGCCAAAGTTGGCTGTTCCAGGAACATAGAGTTTCACAGGCTTTTTTGCTTGCCTTAATTCTTGATCGCGTCGCAGAGATTTGATAATCCGAAAAATATTTAGCAAGTCTGTTTCTTTTTTAATTATTATGACCTGTAATGATGAAAGTTTTAAGCAGGGGGTGGAATTGTACAGGGCAACACAAAGGAAAGTTAGACGTAGAAAAATTAAGTTTACTCATCGTTATTTACACTCAGAAATCTATGGACAATTTTTGAGTCCAAATCTTAGAATAACTACACAAAGAAACCAAGTACATTCGCAAAATTTAAGCCATTCAAATGGTGTCATATATGACACCAAAAAATATATAAAAATTTTACTATGACAATTTGCGCGGTGAAATCGTACCACAACAAATCAGAAAAGCAGCATATGAGTTATGGTGTGACATTCCACAGGTAATCCATTAATTTTCTTGCTTACATCGTTTAAAATACCAATCGAAACGTAAGCTACAAAGCGAATTTGTAGCTTACGTTTTGAGAAGGCGTTGTTTGGAAACTTACCTTCTCTGAGTAGTTATTCTAAGGTCCAAATGTTTTTTTTTTCTTCTATTGTACAGAACAGCAATGTTTTATGTTTCCGGGTTGGGTTTCTTATGATAGTAAAAGTTATTCATAATAATCAGTACAATGGACATCTTTCAACAAGTACATATCTGTAACCCTGTATGTATGTATATACCTATAGGTAATCGATATTAAAAATACCGAAATGTTTAAAAAAAATATCAAAATGTGAAGCAAAATCATAGTTACCTGGCCTAAAACAACATCTTCAGATTTTCTAAAAAAAAAGTATATATTTGACAAAGATTATTTTATTAGGCCGATGCGGCGACCAAATCCGCAGAAAGTCTCAAAAGCAGCTCAAAAAAAAAAAAAAAAAAAAAGTCTCAAGCTAGCTAGGTAGCTAGGCAGTGGGGACGTGTTTGAGCCTTTTGTGGTCAAAACTTTAGGACCATGGAGGGTGGGCGCTAAAAATATTATTAGAAAAATATCTACACTACTGGTCCAAGCATCCCGTGACCAAAATGCTGGCCGGTTCGGTATTGTAATCTAATGCGGCAATGCAGCCAACATTTTGGGAACGATGCTTTTGTGTAGCGGTATAAAAGATTGGTTGTTAGATTGTTTAGGATTCCAATTTTTATTTTATTAATAAATCCACTGATTTTGATTCAGATATGGGTTTTATAATTCGAGTACTCAACAAGGAGATCAATATAGGAGGTAAACCAAGGTGAAAGTACCTCTCTGTCTCTGATAAGTGGCAGTGGAAGTACTACTAAGCACTACGACTGCCACTTGCACTAAGCAAAACGTTGCAGACGATGCATCGTAGCTATACTTTAACTTATATTTGCAACTTGAACTACGCATCGTCTGCAAGCGCCTTAAGATATGAAGATGAATTCCCACAAAGTAACGCATTTTTTTACTATTATAACTGAATTTAAATTCAAGATAATAGGTCTTACTTTGCAGAATTACTAAAAAAAACCTTTTTAAACCTGTTACATAATGTGAAAATTAGGCGATGAAGCACTTATGATTTATTTGTATAACTGTTTAATTGTGTATTAATATTAACTTAAATACGCGATACTGACGATGGAGATTTAGGAAAACCAACTTACACGTCATCTAAATATCTTAAAGACCTTCTTGTAAAGCCGTTCGGTGTAAATTGTGACTGAAACAGTTACAAAAGCATTATCTACGCATTTTTAGGGTTCCGTACCTCAAAAGGAAAAAACGGAACCCTAATAGGATCACTTCGTTGTCCGTCTGTCTGTCCGTCTGTCTGTCCGTGTGTCTGTCCGTCTGTCAAGACCCTTTTTCTCATCAACGCGTAAAGGTAGCAAGTTGAAATTTATACTAAATACTTAGTCTACGGTTTCTTTCGGCTGTAAAAAAATAAAAGTTGTAAGTTAACGCAATCAAAAGATATGAACGTTTATGTCGCATATTTTGCGATTTCACAGGAAAACCAAAACCTATAGGGTACTTCCCGTTGACCTAGAATCATGAAATTTGGCAAGAGGCAAGGTCTTATAGCACATATATAGGAATAAATCCGAAAGTTATAAATATGAAGGTATATCATTTAAAAATGATTATTTTGCTATTACAAACTTACATTTTGTAGTTCGAATGTTTGGAAGAACCCTATTGTCAACTACAAACTTAAGTTTGTCTTTCAATATTTTAACTTCAGCTAGTTTTTTTTTGGTCTCGGGCTCTGAGGGTTCCGTCTAACGGAACCCTCAGAGCACGAGTCCTACTCGTACTTGTCCGGTTTTTTACTAAAAACGCCAATAATATTAATAAATCATGCCAGTTGAATTACATTATTAATTTTATATTTTTCGTGGGGATATTGTTTAATCAATTTAACAAAAAAAATTTAGTTTAATATATTTTTATTTAGTTTCTTCAGTTTAGTTTAATTTGATGTCAAATCATGTATAATTATTATTTAATAAGAAAAAAAAAAATTGAATTAAAAAAAGTGAGACGTCAATAAATGTTTATTCATCTAAATCGAATAATAGCTTCGCGGGTAGGACATTAGTTTCACAACACACTTTACAAAGCGAATACTTGCGATGTACTTATATTTTATTACATAAACAAATTAACGTTGTCAGCATTATTGCTGTCAACTAGAGGCACAATAGCGCTAGTTTGGTTAATTATTATTATTGTATTCATTTATACGGGGTATTGTGAAACTCGTGTCCAACCCGCGAGTCTGTTAATCGATTTAGATGCATGATCCAATTTACGTCAACTTTATTTATTAAATTGATCAAAACAATATCACTATCTTAGAACAACTACTCAGAGAAGGTAAGTTTCCAAACAACGCCTTCTCAAAACGTAAGCTACAAATTCGCTTTGTAGCTTACGTTTCGATTGGTATTTTAAACGATTTAAGCAAGAAAATTAATAGATTACCTGTGGAATGTCACACCATAACTCTTATGCTGCTTTTCTGATTTGTTGTGGTACGATTTCACCGCGCAAATTGTCATAGTAAAAATTTTATATTTTTTTTGGGGCCATATATGACTACATTTGAATGGCTTAAATTTTGCGAATGTACTTGGTTTCTATGTGTAGTTATTCTAAGATCTCTATGAAAAAAAAAAAAAAATTCAACTAACATCGGCGTGCGTGACACTATTGATGAAATATTTGATACACATGGCATTCGCTATGTATTACAAGTTTTCAAAAATAAGCAAACAGAAATTATGTTTTTATTTTAAAATATGAAATGATAATTCATTTCACTTTGTAAGCAGTTATACAGCTTCTCCTAAAAAAAACCAGGCAATTTTTATGTCATTTGTTACTAATGCTGTTTCAACTAATTGTATTACTCTTGGACTATATTTTATAAAAAAAATATTTACTTACATACGGATACATTCCTCTTAAATTATGCCCTTTCTTCTGTATTTTCGCTGGGTATATTGTAAGTACTTTATTTACATCATTCCTATAAATGAAATTAAGTTATTTTCACTGAAATGTTTGCTCTAGTGTTGGCGTATGTTTTAAGGCCACATTCACCGGCCAGAGTGATATATATTTTCACACATTTTCATTATTTTCGAAGATAAAAGTTTACATTCAGAATTTATAAAAACAGATTGGACAGTATCTTTATGATATTTTATTAGAATAGCGAAAAATATCGAAAAAAAATCAGCTCAATCGGTTGAAGATATCTGCTTTAAAATTGAGTTGCAAGATTCAACCCGATTAAACATAATTACATACATTGCAAGTTAAATAAAAGTTTGTAAAAATTGTTCTTTTCTGTCAAATTAAAATCACCAACTCTAAAAAGAAAGGCTAATTTTATATCTAATGTTGAAACTAAACAAAAAGCGCATAGTGTATATTGATAAAGCTTATGATTCAGACTCGCAAGGTCTGGCATTTTGAGACTAGAGGTAAAAACTGCTTAGTTGTGCAAGCCTTAACAAGCCATAATCATTATAATGATATGGCTGACTAGCGGTGCCATACGGTTTCACCTTGGTCGAAGGTTTCACCAGCTATCTTACAGGATCTGTTTATTTTTTCGCGATATAAGTTTATAAAACCATTAGTTAGATTACGGTTTAAAGCTCTATCTATCCATACCATACCATCTATCTATACCATATTTTGATTGAATCAGGCGTTACTTGGCGGAAGTCCATTTTTAATGTGTATATGAATTTCTAGTGTAATTCCGCTTCTACGTCGTTCTTCGTCGTTTTTTTTAGAAAACGACGTAGAAGCGGAATTACACTAGAAATTCATATACACATACCATATTTTATTGAAATTTGCACTTGTAATATTACTTAGTGTGATTCATGTGATATTCAAAACATAAAAGAGTTTCTAGTGTAATTCCGCTTCTACGTCGTTTTTTTAGAAAACGACGTAGGGGCGGAATTACACTAGAAATTCATATACACATACCATATTTTATTGAAATTTGCACTTGTAATATTACTTAGTGTGATTCATGTGATATTCAAAACATAAAAGAGTATTGTCAATTATATAGGCCCTGCAAACAGCCAGTTTATAAAAAAACATCTTACCCAAATTTATTTAGAATTTTATTTTTAGGATTAGGTGGATAAATTTCCAAATGTCGTCTTATGTAGGAATATGGATTATTACTCATACTTCTTCTCTGCAAAAAGAACCAAATTAATAACAAGAATGTGTACTTATTTGTATGCTTGGATCAAATCTTCAAAATGTTAGTGCCTAGATAGTGACCGGCCTTCGTGGTGTACCGGAACGATATTCTAAAACACATTGCTCTACTTAGTCATACATTATATACCTATCTATTTATCACTCGTAAAAGTGAGAGCATTCCATCACTACCATTACGCTCTGAGGTTTCGATCAAAGGGTAAAACGTTTAACGTTGATTAAGGATCAGTGATTGTAAAAACTGGATTTCAAATGACCTTACCGCGTTTATGTTTTGTGACCACGGTTGCGATCTCCTAAATCCGGTATATAAAACTCGCTCGTTCTTTCCACCATATCTACGGGGAAAACAACATGATCATTGTGTAAAATGTACAATTTCAATTCGTTTGTATTTCATTCTGCAGATTCATCCCATTCTAGAAAAGATTTATACCACTACAAGATTTTTATCTAGTATAAAAATCTAGATAAATTAAAAATGTTATAAAATTTCATACTTGATGCCTAAATTATCTATATGTCCATAAACTCCAGATCCGCTCTCCTGCTCTCTATGCGGGAACTTTATGGATGACTTGAGCATCCCGAGCGCTGGTCTGATGAGGGTGTGACCTGGCAGGATGGGCTCAGAACGGGGCAAGTGGTACGGGTATGAAGGTGCCCCGATGATGACTGAAGGCTCACCGGGGACGCTGAAGCGTCTCTGAAAAGGTATTTTTTACAACAGACTGATAAGATGGGAAGTGACGATGTGGTTTTAGGTATGGCATGCCTTGAAAAAATTCGATTCAATTTTGTCAACATCCCTGGACAGCATGTTTGGAAAAACAGTCACAGGTAAGGAGTTCCACACTTCCAATCAAAAAGGTGAATTGAAAACGCTCAGTGTGTCTGAAAGGAATTTTCACCATAAGAAGGTAACTCCTTGTGCGTCTGATGCTGTTTTTTCTTTTTTAATAGACGTGCTTTTGAACACCATCTTGCCTGATGTAAAGCGATGAAGCGATGAACTGATGAACTGTTGTAGAAAAAAGATGGTGGCAGAATAAATCGTGAACTGCACGACCACGATCTTTTGCCAAGATCTTGTAACATCGTATTTTTACATAGGTAGGTGCATTAGTAACATAATGCTTCTGGGCTTTACCCCGACTGAGTCCGCAAGATACTTGCTGTGTGATGATCATTCAGCTAAGAACTAAGTTTTGTCGGAAAAGATCATGGTGCCATGGTTAAAGGCGAAGTGAAAATACCAATAACGTTATTAATTACGGCCTTACCATTATTTTAGGAATTTTGGGGCTATCATAACGCCGGTGTGACAGGCTCTGAAATAACAATAAAATAAAAAATCTGATGCTGTGCTCGATTTGTGTCCGAGTCTGTAAAGCCGGCTACAGACTGTTGTGCACGCCTGTGCACGCCCACGTGCTACGATGTAAAGATACGGCAACACATCGTTAGATGACCTACTCCACACTTAGAATTTAAATAGATTAAAAATAGATTAAAAACATGGCTCATCGAGCAGTCCTTTTACAAATTTGACGAATTTTATAAACTTGTGATATGAATGTACTACCTATATATTTTAAGAATTGTTTGACATTTGTATTATTATTGTTATTTTTTTTATATTTTTTTTTCATTCCTTATTTTTGTAATCTAATTAATTAATATGTTTGTATTTCAATCAATTAATTATTATTTTATTATTTGTTATATTATTTCTTAAGTTAAAACTGTATTGACGTGTAAATTGCCATTTTATTAATAAATTTACTTATGACTTACTAGGGAGATTGCGGGCGGTGTGGGGGAGAAAACGTGGCTTCATGCAACGCACTATGTCACGTGTGTGCCTCTGACGTCACATATCCACGCAGACGTGCATAGTGTGCACGTGGTCCGCTAGTAATGATTTGTGTGACGTAGCCGTGCACAGCTGTGTGCACAGAAGAGAAAAAAAATTCTACTTCTGTTTTCTGTGGCTGTGTGTATCCAGCTTATCAAAGGTGTATAATATCCCGAGTTGGCCACAATCTTATGCCCTGCTTTACTTAGACTAGGATAGAATATATTATTATAAATAGAGCTTACTTGTATGTGTGCCAGTTGATCCAAAATACTAAGTCCATTGCAGTGTAGAACAAACTAGAAAAAAAACCTTTAAATATTTTATGAAGTCAGAAAAAACTGAAACTCAATTAAAAACTTAAAAGCCTTATAGCCATTAAGAAGTTCTACTGTCCACCTCTAAGCTCTATAATCAGGTTAGTTCGATTGTATCAAATTATTGTAATAACATCCGGATTACTTGGAAAGTTTCAGATTAATACGACAATCATACTTAAGTTAAATTTTACTTCTAATATGTATGTAAATAGTAGGTTACAAATTTGAAAAGAATCTGGCATCATTTTTCTATACTAATATTATAAGGGAGAAAGATTTGATTGTTTGTTTGTTTGTTTGCATTGAATAGGCTCTGAAACTACTGAACCGATTTGTAAAATTCTTTCACTTTTGGGAAGCTACACTATCCCCGGGTGACATAAGCTATAATATATACCCGTGCAAAGCTGGGGCGGACCGCTAGTATTTTATAAAGCTTGCGCTTGGTCGCTACCTTGCCTAATGTTAAGTGACGATGCGGTATACGATGGATGCTTCAAAACAACAGCTCGTGACTTAAAGACACCTAGATTGTAATATTATCGGGGAACATTCATTCAGAGAGCGCATTCCACAGTCTAGCTGTTCGCATAATAAAGGTGTGATCAAAGCGCTTCGTATGGGTTTTAAAAAACAACCATGAAATGGTGTCACTTTTTCGTGCCAGTCCTGGCCGATACTAAAATTGTCAGGAGGGATAAAATCATGCAGATCCAATGCAAACTTTCCGAAACAATCCCCGTCTTACCACAAAAGATTTAAGCACGCTTTAGACAAGTGTTTAGCATATTTTTCGCAGGGAAACAATTGCTAAACACTTGTCTAAAGCGTGCTTAAATCTTTTGTGGTAAGACGGTTCTAATTTAAGTTAAAAAAAAACTATAACTCACAGTCAAAAGCACACTAATCTGGATAACATCCATCTCATGGTCCCTATGCAATCTCCCATATATATTTTATCATCAACTGTTTTAGTAAAAAATCACTATAAATTTGATTCTTAATTAAATTATATCTCGATAGAAGCCAACAAACGTGAAATTGGCTATGATACTGTTTAATTTCATTCGAGCGGCAAACTCATTCAATTCTCATTTAAGTTTCAAATTTCTAGTTTGCAAACTTGGATAAGTCGCTCGTAAATAATATTTTGGTGGCGAAATATCGTTTATTTTGTAAATGACTTAGTAATTTTTGGATTCTCATAGTCATTTTAGCCGTGTCTACTGAAACAGTTATTAGGACACCTAAGTTACGATGGCATTTTTAGGGTTCCGTACCCAAAGGGTAAAAACAGAACCCTATATAATAAAACAATAGCCTACGATGTGTCTGACTTAGTCTCGATGATATGTCAATTATTTAGTCTACATTACATATCAAAACAATTTTATCATTAAGGAATTCTGAAATTCCATAGTAGCTTTTTTTTGGGTTTTTTTTTTTTTTTTTTTTTAGTAGTTCTAAGTTTATTATTAAACATTCCAAAATTTAAGTCTCTAATAATTTTAGGAATTTTAGTATAATAATATATATTAAAGGAGCCATACAGAATACACTTTTTTGCATGAGTGCAGTTTTGGCCGTACGTGGGCCTGTGTGCGAGTTCGAATACCAGCATCAGTCCAACTACCAAAGAGATTGATAGAAACTGTTTATTGTGTACACCAGAAATAAAAATTACAACACGATAGAAAACACTTACGAGCAAGGTCACAACTGGCGGCCTTATCGCTAAAAGCAATCTCTTCCAGGCAACCATTCAAGGCAAAAACAATTCCAGGCAAAGAACTGTTGATTTGATTTTAAAAATGTTGCTATTTCTAATATATACAGAGATGGTAATGTAAGAATACTGTATTTTAAAAGAGGAACAAATAAAACTAACAAACAAACACATATTCGCATTTATATTTTACTATATCTTTTTTATGGATCAGAATTTGACTAAATCTCTCACTTAGAATAGCAGCGTTTGTAAAGTATTGAAATAAATTAGAATAATTTCATTGTTTGAAAACTTTTACGGACTTCGACGACAAAGAATTGATTTCAAGTTTTAAAATACTTACGAAATTTCACTTCAAAAAGCCTGTTTAAGGCAAACCGTTATTGAATCCAGCTACCCAATTTCAATTATTAGCAGAAAGCATTTTGCAGTAGCAAATTTGGTAAAACGGCCCTCATGTGGTTATCACCTCATCACAGATCATGAAATTCAGATAGATGCGTGTGTCACTTTGACTCTAACGATAATAAAATTTAAGTATTAAGGATGATTTATGCTAGACCGTGGCGGAAGTAAGCCGTGGCTCATACAAGACGCGGACTAGGCACGGATTTATTCTTCACAATTTTTTTATTGAAAGCGTAGGTGCCTGGCGAACTGGGGCACAGTCCAGCCTCGTCCGGGACGTAGGCCACTCGGTGTAGCTATATCACCTAGGACGGGAGCCACAAGTAGTATTTTTTTGTCAGAGACGCCATATCACCTAGGGCCGCAGCCACAGATCTGGTCACATTTTTGTCAGAAACGCTATATCTCTTGGGGCGGGAGCCGCAGACCTGGTCAAATTTTTGTTAGAGAAGGTATATCATCTAGGACGGGAGCCACTGACGTGGTCACATCAATTTTTTTTTTCAGAAAAGTTACATCCCCTAGGACGTGAAAAAGCTATGCTTAGACCTGCACCACTCTTGACCGATGAGTCACACCGTGTAGTGAGTAGGTTCTCTAAGTAGGTTACAGGACCTGTACGCTACACAAAAAAGTACATGTACACCTACATTATTTTATAGCAGCTCTGCATTTTAAGCTGTTGCTGCATGTTATAACTGCAGCTATGTGCTGTACAGAGGTACGATTCCCGGTTTGTTTTCCTTCTCTGATCATGATGGTGTCAGTGACACTAAAAATACCTCAAACTACTTCAACGAAACTCTTACTTAACTACAGTGCCGCCACTGAATAAATGCACCTGGCAGTATTTATAACTTTGTAAACAAACTGTAAATTTACTAACTTTTTTAACGTCATTGTAGCTGGTAGCCATATACATAATTTTTCATTCAGATTTTAAGCAATGGTATTGCAGCTGTCAGACGCATTACTCAGCAACCTCATTGTAGAGCGAAGTACTATTTCTACACTGTCTGTACCCGATGTCTGTACCACACAACGCAGCATATCTGTACAATATTATATTAGTAGCTTGACCTACTCCTATTGCTTACTCTGTGGCTACTCTGTGGCTTGACCTAGTGTTCATAATGTTAGTTAGCAAAGCTCAAGAAGCAACGAATACAGAATTACTGAAGCTACGTTGGATATGCAGAACATTAATCAAATGGTAACAATCTGGGTGTCTTCAAATCACGAGTGAATCGGTTTCTTCTAGGCAAGCGTGCTCCAACGTAGACCGCATCATCGCTTAACATCAGGCGTGATGATGGTAGAAGGCAAGCGTATAATTTATTTAAAAAAAATTGCAGAGCATAGCAGCGGACAGTGCACTCTACAAATAAATAAGTCATCATCATCATCATTTCAGCCATAGCACGTCTACTGCTGGACATAGGCCTCCCCCATCGATATCCAAAAGGGCCGGTTGAAAGCGGCCTGCATCCAGCGTTTCCCTGCGGTTTCTTTTAGGTCGTCTGTCCATCTAGTGGGTGGACTTCCTACGCTGCGCTTACCGGTCCGTGATCTCCATTCCAGAACCTTTCGGCCCCATCGGCCATCTGTTCTGCGTGATATGTGGCCTGCCCACTGCCATTTCAACTTGCTAATCCGGTGGGCTACGTCGCTGAAACGTGGTCTCTCACTATGGGCCTCATAAGCAAGCTCAAAGTCGCACAACGAGCTATGGAGAGGGCTATGCTCGGGGTTTCTCTACGAGATCGAATCCGAAATGAGGAGATCCGTAGACGAACGAAGCTCTATAAATAAATAAACCTACAATAAATATGCATATCATCATTATCAGCCTTTTATGTTCCCATTGCTGGGATACAGCACACAGGCCTTAATAAATATTATTGCATAGCATCTCTACGTTTAGCGCTATATTATTATGTTATAACTGCAGCTTCGTGCTGCTTTTAGGCCAAATTTCCGTAGTCAGGAAGTTCTCAGTCTATGTTCCCCGCTGCATAGACTTGACACGTGATAAATTCAAAATATTATACAAGAGCGAGTGAATGGAATCATTAGACGCTAGATTGTATTACCGTAGAGACCCAAACAGATGTCGTAATCGCCCATCTAAAACCTCTTTAATGAACCACAGTATAATGTGTATGGGACCGATTATCTACAACACTATACCGATTTCAATAAGGGATCTAAAATCTACTCAATTTAAAAAGAAACTAAAAAATCTTTTAGTCAAAAATGTTATTATAAAGTTAGTGATTTTATAAATGATAAATTTTAGTAATGACTGCAGTAGGTCAATTTGTTTATCGTATACAATAATAGTAATGTCTATCTGTTAACAATTTTATTATAATATTAATAACATCATATCTAAACATTTGAAATTGTTTCGACAGTTAATTAAATTAATACTTTTTTATATAAATAATATTTACGGTATTTTTATACCATCTCTCTAGATTTGTACGCCTATAAACTAGGCAAAACATGATACAAAGTGACAAATATTTTAAACCACCTATTGTGCATGCGTTTTAAATGTGTGTATGATTTACTCGTGTTTTGTGCAAATAAATAATCTTTATCTTTATCTTTACCGTTTTTACACTAGAGCAAATACAAAAATACGTTAAAAAAAAGTTGTTGTACGGGGACACCCCCCTTAAGTTTTTACTATTTGAATTTATTATTATTTTTAGTTAATTCGCCGTAATATTGCATATTCTATGAACATTTTAATTGGCTATCTATTACGGTTTGAAAGATACAGCCATTAAACGGTTGGATAGACAGACACTTAGGCTTAATAATAGGATCCCGTTTTCACCTTTTGGGTATGGAACCCTAAAAAGAACGGCATTTACTTGTATGCATGCATGTTTTCACTTACATACTGAGCAAGTGAGCTCTCCAACCGATTTAGAAGAATAAATGGCGCAAGTTCTGGGGCCACGCCTTACGCGGTCTCAAACTAACGTCAAAACCGCGCAGTTCGGAAAATCACGCAAACGTGAACCTTAACTCGCCCAGATACGGTTTGCGATCGCGCAACATGTTTTCATCGCCTAAACTGGATTGCTTTAAATAGCTAGCCGTATGACCCCAGGAATGATCCCAAAAGTTAAAATTTTTGTGTGTTTTGAGATCATATTATTTATAACAGTTAAATTATTATTAACGGGATATTTACACGAGGTTATGGAACGAACAGGTAACAGTGTTTTATATTATTTATTTTTAACAGCTAAGAAAATTAATTTAAGATTATATTTCGAAGAAAGAAAACAAATACAGTGAGTGAACGAAATATTTTTATTGCAATTAATCTTCTAGGTACATAATCTAGTGATTACCGTTTTCGTCCCATAGGTTTGTAGTCATCCTGAAAAAAAATACTTCAATGTTAACGGCAATGTTACACTGACGCACAAAAAACCTGCTGACCAGTAATTTTGTAATACCTCATAAAAAAGCTGATGTGGATAAACAGAGGGCTCTGACTTTGACTCTGTTTATCCACATCAATTAACACAAAAGCGGGGGCCGTCCATTAATTACATGAGGGGATTTAGGCGATTTTTGGACCCTCTTGGTTTGATATCGTGAGATTTGTCTCGACCCCCTCCCCCACCTCCTAAGCTCACGTGTTTTTATAATGCGTATTTTTAGTGTAAATTCGTTATCTGTGATACGTTGTGTTAGGATTTAGCCATATTTTATTGGAGAAACATATTTTACTTAATCTAACCCAGTTTTCACGCAATTTTAATTTCACGCAATTGCTTGCAGAAAAAGATTACGTATTACGTGATATTTGTCTCGACCCCCACGTGAGATTGGGTGAGATTCAGCTCAACCCCCCCCCTAAACATCTCACGTAATTAATGGTAGTAATTACACCCCCAAGCAACAAATGGGCATAAAGGAAAAAAAAAGTTATAATTATTTAGATTTCATTTTAGACGGAGTAAAAAAACAAATGCGGTTTGACAGCTCGAAGAGATTCATTACAAAAATCGAGTTATTCAAAGATTGCAATTCATTAAAATAACTTACTTGATTAAAGTACCACCATTTTCTTGCAAAAAAAAGTTCGGCACCAGTGGGGCCTAATTGGTTGAGTTGGGGCGCATACGGATTTACATTAACGTGGACCCCATCCAACTGAAAATTTGAACAAAAATAAGAGCACCTGGCTAATGCTATGCGTGACCAAAATGCTGGCGTGTTTCTGGCTCAACACTTAAGCGCCATTCAGCCTAGTAATGCCGCCAGTACGCTGGATACGCTGCTAAGTGGTAGTGGGCTTGAGCATTTGGATTGTCTTTAGACCTTAAACGGTCTATGGGCAATCTAACTATTATTGTAGTTTTAGTGTTAGCTTGAAATTTGTTAAGTTAATAAAGGCACTTGCCATTTTTAATATTAAAACAATGTCATAATACAATATGTTAGTTTAATATGAAAACATGCATCCCGAACGCAGCACAGGTTATAAAATAAATTTCCATACAAATAAAAAATATTCTCTCTCTGGATAAAGTCTGGATGAAACTGACAAGTTCCAATAAATTCGGAAGGTCTAGACTTAAACTGATACTGGGGGATAGCCATTTAGTCTATTCTTAGTTGTAAATTATGGCCCCGAGTCTACATAATATCGTTGTATATCCCTCAAAGCGTTTATCAGAAAGCGTCTTAGCATATGGGTATTACTTATCTGCCGAGTTATTTAGGGCAAAAGTGATATTATGCTCTTCTAATAAACACTATGATGTGTTGTCAATGAGGTTTTACAAAAAGATACGTCAAACTCATTAGAAAAATAAATAAAAAAACATGGCGACATTTTTCTACAGCTACCTACATAGAACCCAAAAAACTTTACAGTCTTACAGCCGTCATAAGTATTTCATTTTCTGAACACACAACATGGCATTTTTGATTATTTTACATGCTCCAAAAACGCACGTCGTACATTTACGTCGTTGCCAGACACAGGACGGACTGAGTTCACTCAAGCTAATTATTTCGTGTTTGTATTGCTGCGCAGATCTCGGTAAAATGTATCTCATCATCATTATAATCAGCCAGAAGACGTCCGCTGCTGAACATAGGCCTCCCCCTTTAACCTCCACACTGAACGACAGCCTTTTGCGTCCACTGGATGCCCGCGACTCACACGATGTCAAATCAATGTCAAATGTATCTACTTCAGTTTAAATATAACACCATTGTGCGTAGTGCGTAGAAACCATTAAAGGAAACTTGGAATATTTTCTCGTTATTATTTTTTACATAATTTCATCATCAAACTCTCCTAAAAGTCATGACAAAACAAAACAATCTAAATTATTAAACCTAAGGTAGAACATTGTGTAAAACTTTTTTGTGAAGGTGTCAGCAATCTCGCGAGGCGATTAATAACGCTCCACGATAACAATGCTACAGAAATATAAGTACTGAGCAAGGAAACTCAACTTTGATTTCGAACAAGAAGATAAGATATTTAACTTTTGAACTTTTCAAATTAATGCTAAAAATTAAATAGCTTGAGAGATAATTAATGAACTCTTACTTATATACGCGTCTAGCACGGCAGCATTAACTACGGCAGTCATCATCATCAGCCAGAAGACGTCCACTGCTGAACATAGGCCTCCCCCTTTAACCTCCACACTGAACGACAGCCTGCCTTTTGCATCCACTGGATGCCCGCGAGTCCCGCGACTCTCACAATGTCGTCTGTCCATCTAGTGGGAGGCCTCCCTACGCTGCGTCTTCCGGTTCGTGGTCTCCACTCCAGAACCTTTCTTCCCCATCGGTTATCGGTTCTTCGAGCGATGCGGCCTGCCCATTGCCACTTCAACTTGCAAATTTTAACAGCTATGTCGGTGACTCTGGTTCTTTGGCGAATATCCACGTTCCGGATTCTATCGCGCAAAGAAACTCCGAGCATAGCTCTCTCCATTGCCCATTGTGTGACTCTGAGTTTTTCTAAAAGGCCAACAGTTAAGGATCACGTCTCAGTACCATATGTCATCACTGGCAACACACAATGGTCAAAGACCCTCGTCTTGAGGCACTGTGGTATCTTGGACGAGAAGATGTCACGCAATTTCCCCAACGCTGCCCATACGAGTTGGATTCTTCGGGCGACCTCTTTGCTTAAGTTGGACTTACCTAACTGAACAATCTGTTAATTTATATGACATGCGAAAACCGATCTGTGCCAAATTTATTAGTTCCTGACTTAGAATAACTACACAAAGAAACCAAGTACATTCGCAAAATTTAAGCCATTTAAATGTCAGATATGGCTCCAAAAAAATATAAAAATTTTACTATGACAATTCGCGCGGTGAAATCGTACCACAACAAATCAGAAAAGCAGCATAAGTTATGGTGTGACATTCCACAGGTAATCCATTAATTTTCTTGCTTAAATCGTTTAAAATACCAATCGAAACGTAAGCTACAAAGCAAATTTGTAGCTTACGTTTTGACAAGGGGTTGTTTGAAAACCTACTTTCTCTGAGTAGTTATTCTAAGGTTCCTGATATGCGGAGATACGCAGTACTCAAATTATTATTTCCACGCCTGGTGTTTTCTCTTCGATGATTCGCAGGGAACCGTTGCTCAATTGGACGAGCAAACTAGGATCATTTTAGGTTTGAATTCAGCCAGCCCTTAATTTTGTAACTACCAACCATACTTCTCAAGGTGCGCTAAGTAGAATACTATACTTACTTTGTGATTCCAAAGCCAGTTTTGTTTGTATTTGTTCTTATGTATCGTGAAAGGGTTGCCTTCGTTCTTTTCAATGGAACTGTCACTATTACTACTTGATTCGGATTTGTCCTCATCACTGGTCTTTGACTTTCCATAATTTTTGCTCCTTTTCCTGTACTTTGATTTATTTTTGGATTTTCGTCTTAAATCCATAGGATCCTGGCAAAAACATGCATTAGCTTGGAATTCATTAATAATATCATACAATACAATACAACTTTATTACACACTGAAAATACAAATGAAACTTAAACTAACATAAAAACAAGTAAACGGCAGTATAATGGGCGGCCTTATCGCCTAAAGCGATTTCTTCCAGGCAGCCTTTGGATGGACAGGACTAAAGAAGTTGAAAAACGATCGGTGGTGCACATAAAATATAAATAAATAATATATACATACATATATACCCTAAATACGCAATGCTGAATACATACCATAAATATTATAAATAAAATACATAATATATATACGTACCAATTAACACGAAGAAAAATAATGTGTATAGACTTGATTCTTAAAAATAGGAAGAGAAATAGGAAGCATGTTATTGTATTTGTATTTGTATTGTTATATTTAATCTAAATACAATACAAGTACATTAATTTATTAAATTTAGATGTTTTAGGCAACCTGTTTTTGAGTTTATGCGTTACATTAATTTTAGTTAAAAAAAAAATACAGTTATTTAATCATGTGCAAATTCAAAACTTTACGTTGATAAGTGTTTAGTTTTATGAGTGTACAATGTACAGTTTTAAAATTATTACCATAGCGAATTAGACAATAAGAACAAAACAGAACAACTACAATCATTTGTTACAAACAGTGTCGATTATGTATGCCAATTTTCTAAACAATAATATATCTGTACATCTAAGGTGTAAGTTGTGCAAATATAATTATTTCCAACTTTTTGTCACAATAAGTTGTTTGTTGTATTTTTTTCCATAAAAACATAAGCCGAAAATTGTATTGCTGTCTGATTTTAGTCTAGAGAATACTGCAACTTAATCATAAGACACAAGTGCAAAAAATAAATTAGTGCTTTTATTGGAACAACGTAGTGTCTAGTATTAATTTTAAGGTAGTGCGCTACAATGATAATTTGTAAAATGTTAGTTTTGAGTTTTGCATTTGCTTTTTTCTTCTCCCCATATTTCTAATGTAAACGCCTGGATGCTCGGCGTGAGTAGTGGCGTGGGCGTCGTCGACGTTGATGTTTGCCATGCTGTTTTTTGCCTTTGCCACCGCGGTGTCCACCCTTCTTGTGGCGGTGGCGAGACTGAGCGGAGCGACTGCGGCGGGATTGAACAGGTCTACGGTGGTAAGATGGTGCAGAGCGGCGAGGCCGTGACTTCGGTTTGGCCGCTTTGCTCTGGTAACTCATAGCCGAGCGACGAACACGGCGCCCGTGCTATATAGGAAATTTAAGTACTAAACCTATATCAACGTTACATAAGAGCCATTTTACTTTAATTTGGACATATTCGCCTTCTTTGACCACACTGTCACTTAACACAGATACCAAATTCCCAGTCTTAATAGACTAGGCAAATATATTTATAAGCGTAATACTGACTTACACTCATTAACTGACGGACTCACCACGAAATCTCAAAAATTACTTGACCAATGAAGATGAAATTTGGCAGATAGATTTCTTATAAGACGGAGAAATCCGCTGAGGAAGGATTTTGCGATAAGACCGAATTAAATGGCAAGAGGGGGTTTAGAGTTTATATGAAAGTCTACGCGTACGAAGCTAAAATAGGAACAAGTTTTAATATGTGACAAACATCAAAAATGTCCAAGACAGAGCACGTCTATCCAGAAAACTATATAGGTAATAGAAACTGGCGTGGTTTTCACTCATTTTGTTTATATTGTACGGGAATTAGTGAAAAGTGAGACGAAGCCACGCGCTCACTATCAAAGATACCGCCAATTTTTTAATGTAATTTGCAAACAACCTAACTTGCCGCCTGATGGTAAGGGATCACCGCTGTCTATGGATACCTGTAACAACAGGGGCTTCACAGATAGGTGCGTTGCCAACCTTTGAAGAGAACCCGATAGTTACTCGGAAATGCTGTTGGAACTTATTCCAGGTGTGAGGCAAAATAGATCAAGTAAAGTGCGATTTTCACAGACAAATCTATGATGTGCAAAATATTCACTATGAAATTTTACTCAGAATAATTGGCTTTATCTTACATGAGTAATTTCCATATAATATAAACATAAATCTGTGATAAAACCAAACATTTACACTGTTAAATAAACTTTTTTGTTCTGTACTCAAAAATATAAATGATAACTACAAATATTTTGTCGTAATAATTGAAATTACAAAAAAAACTCGAGTAAGATTTAGTACACTGACTGCATACTCTTTAGAACTTGTTTATATAATTGAATTGCTAAAAACGATCTTGTAAGCCACTTACGCTGGTATCTTTGACGAACAGACCATCTAAGCTGGAATATTAAATATAATGAAAACTCGTATTTTTAAATTAAGTTTAGCTTTACACTATAAAGCTGTAAGCAAGATTTCAGTTCTTTGAAAGATATAGTTTTTTCTAATAAGTCCTGCAGTTTTAGTGATGATTATCTTTGTAAGTAGTCAAGTTTTTTTTTGATACTACCATGATCCACTTACGATGTCTGATATTCCGGGAGTGACGCAACCCTACGTCACTGTCCAGTTGCCACTCACCATCATCAGCCAGAAGACGTCCACTGTTGAACAGAGAACCTCCCCCTTTAACCTCCACACTGAACGACAGCTTGCCTTTTGCATCCACTGGATGCCAGCGACTCTCACGATGTCGTCGGTCCATCTAGTGGGAGGCCTACTTACGATGCGTCTTCCGGTTCGTGGTTTCCACTCAAGAATCTTTCTTACCATCGGTTATCGGTTCTTCAAGCGATGCGGCATGTTATATGACAAAAAACCGTGCACTACAATTTAATGTATCATCTGACCCACGGTAGTGCTCATCCCTTGTCTCGTTTATTACTAACGGACCACCCAAACATCCACCTGGGTGGTCGGTTAGGAAAACTTTCTAGGTTATCGTATTTTCTGTGATGCGATAAAAAATCTTAAGAGATAACTTTTCGTGTGATCTTATCTTAAGAGATAATATTTGTGTGATATATAAATATTAGTATCATAATGTTAGTGTGATTTGTTGTCATTTTAGCGTTATGTGGGTAGGTATACTTACTCATCTAAAACTTCATTATTATTTTTTATATTCTGAAAAAATAAACTAATTGTCTTCATCGAGATTAATGCATAAATAGTCTATAAGTCAATCAGTTCAATAAACATTTTTGTATCGCTTTCACGCTTGGATTTCTTGTCACCATGAAATTGATAGATCATTTTAAACCTCGATTAGCTTATTCATTTATTCGTAAAAAGCATTTATAAATTTAATAAGAGTATGATTGGTTTTTTATACCTGGTTTCCATTTTTGCTGAAAATAATAATTTATGATGTAATATTTGATGCAAAATGCTGGCGTGTTTGTGGCTCGACGTATACCTAAGCCGCGGTAATGCCGTCAGCATGCTGGGTACTTTGCCAACCGGTTGAGGGTTTGAGCATTTTGATTTTCTTTAGACCTTCAACGGTCTATGGGCAGTTTGTTTTTGTAGTGTCAGTTTTAGCTTGTATTTCGTTTAGTTAATAAAGGCACTTGCCCTAATTAAAAATAATTGTTAATAAGTACATAGTAAAATGTAACACAAAGTAAGTCCACACACAGAATAAAAATAAATAATATATATTTAGAGAAATGGCATGAAATAAGTATATACCTATAACCTATATATAACATGCGTGAATTCCAGCATGTTGACATTTTTTGTGACAATGTTAATATAATTTCCTCATATTTAGGGTTATTTCTTAGTAGTTAATTAAGTAGAATACATAATATTTTGTTATTTAAATAGTTTGCGCTTTGGTTTAACTGTAAGCATTTTGTTGATGAATAAATAAAATAAAATAAATACCTAGTACGGATTTTCTGGCCAGACAAAATCTCCGAACATAATATTTAGTTTTTTTTGTGATACGCCTGTGATAGTGGAATGCTTAAAACCTTATTTTTTTAATTTTTTTTTTATAAAGTAAGTGGCAAACAAGCTGCGGGCCACCTGATAGTAAGTGGTCACCGCCGCCTATATAGACACCTACAATACCCATTGTCAGTGCGTTGCCTACCTTTGAGGACTCTATTCACCCTTCGTTTGAAGCAGTCCAAATTATATTTCGGAGGAAAAACCGAAGGTTGTAAGCCATTCCACAACTTACAGGTACGTGGCAGACACAATCGATCAATCGAACAGTGTAAGTCTTCCACGCATCTATAATGTGCGGATGGCATTTCTGGCGATGGTGGCCGGTTCGGTGGTAAAACCGGGATGAGGGCTTTTTGAGGTCAAAAAGTTCATCAGAGCATTACCCGTTATTAACTCTGTCCGGGGCGAACCACTAGTTTATTTATAGATACGATTACATATCCATGCATAAATACCTCCTTGCTTTAACTTGAACAAAAGATAAAACAAAAGTATTGTAGTTATTTGTTATCGCGAAGTAGGCGCTCTAGCAAACATCCATATAATTATTACCCATATAAATATGAACCCTTATTAATGAAATTTTTGTAGGATGACCGCGGGTTTCTCCTACATGATTTAAAAAACGCGCAAATTGGTGTACAGATGCCTGGTGTATGGCGTAATCGCTGTACATACATAAAAAATACTTTAAAAAAATACTGGCCGAATTAAGAACCTTCCCCCCTTTTCGAAGTCGGTTAAAAAGATGCTTTCTTACATTGCGTCAATTTCAGATGGGTCTATTTCGATAACAACCTGAAATATGATAAAAAATATTTAAACACTAAAAACAAAACTAGGAAAAACATAAATTCATATTTATAAGCATCGTATCATTAAATAAAAGTTATGGTTATTTATGTATTGTTATGATTAATTTACCAATGGATGACTTCTGTAAAATAAATAATGTTGTGTAAATAAAAAATTGTCACCAAATAAGCATTATTAAAGCCTAGCTAGCCTAGACTTGAAAAGTATAACTACCTTCCCATTTGTTTTATTTTGCTAAGATATGCCTTTTTTTATCAAAATCAAATAAAAATTGCCAAGAAAAATTATTATGTCAAACACTGTATTAAACTACCACGGTTGTTCACTAAAGGTACTGGTTGTTCCAGTGATATCCGTAGCAAAAGACTAAGAAAAAGGGTAGATCGTTATGTCTCCACTTAACTTTTTAACTGTTCGACCAACCACCCGCATTCTTCAGTCTTCCCGTGAACATGGTGCATGTAACTGCGCCGAAATATCGGGAGCTCATTCCACAATCTTACCATGGTAAATATCCCGTAAATAATCATATAACTTTAATAATTATGCCTTTTATTTATTTTTAAATAGGATTCCTTTGAACGCGACCTTTTCAATTGTAAAGCGATACGAAGGAACACGCTAGCCTGGAAGAAACCGATTCACTCGCAACTTGAAGACAACCAGATTCTTACTATCGGAGAACACCCATTCAGGCAGCGTATTCCACAGTCTAGCGCTTCACACAATAAAATTGGGATCAAAGCGCTTCGTACGGGCTTTTAGGTACCTACTAACCAAAAAACGGTGTCACCTTTTGAGCCTGCTCTTGCCGATAGAATAAACCGGCCAAGTGCGAGTCAAGCTCGCGCATTGAGGGTTCCATACCACCACAAAATACAACTATCAGTTATTGTTCTGACGCCTTCCAAAATAATCGAAGCAATTGCTACGCAGTCACATAATTAATATTTTGCTACAGTGACGCTCGATTATCACAATTATAACTTGGTAACGATTATAAATTTGTCACCGACTCTCACTTGGCCATTATTTATTATTTGTTATTATACTTTAGACTCTAAACTTTTAGAATGTGTACTATGATCATACCAAGTTTGACGTTTGTACGTATTATCATTTTTACATAAGAGCTAATACAAAAATACGTAAAAAAAAGTAAGTTAGTTGTATGGGGATCCCCTTTTGTTTTAACTTTTTGACTTTATTATTATATCTTAGTTAAGCTGCCGTAACATTATTTACTCTGTGAAAACTTTAACTGGCTAGATAGCCCGTGGCTTGAACCATTACGGTTCGAAAGACACAGCTGACGGGCGGACAGACAGACAGACACAGACAGACAGACATCGTAGGCTTAGTAATATGGTCCCGTTTTTTACACTTTGGGTACGGAACCGTAAATTATAAAAAAAGGAGTTAGCGGCTTTTATATGATATCAAAATAGAACAAAAAGAAAAATATTTATTAAAGTTTAAGCGAGCAAAACATGTAAAAAAGTTAAGCGTTGTGTCCTTATAAAAATACATACCGTCCATTACCGCTGATTTTACTAGATTGAATCGCATCTTGTATTTTTTTCTAGAACAAATTTGTGAGCTTAGACGTGTTTCCAATACCATTAAACTAATAAAATCATTAAATTTACATAAAGTACAAATATCATTTATAAATTGATACAAAAAATTATAAACTGTCAAGTTCGTGTTACAACATACTCAAGGTAGGATTCCGTATCTATGTCAGAAATAAATAAACATCATCATAAGCGTGTGGTTTTGATTTTTGTATTATTATTTTTCGGAACATTTTTTGACTCCACATAAGCATTTTCTTGGTCGAATATCTAGAAAACTACTTAGCGCTGGTAAGTTCTGTACTTAATTTTTATGTTATTTCAGGTTATGTTTAGTAGTTTCTTTTTTGGTGAAATCTTGACTGACACGAAACAAAATTAAAAATAACCAATTTGGACAGGAATGTTTTAAAATTCGACGTCATGTTGAAAAACCAATTATTAAAACCTCACAATAATATAGAATTTTATTTTTAACCATCCCCTACCCACATTCCAATTACATCATTAGCATAGAACTTGCAGTCTCTGAATAAAACAGACGGTGACAGACAGAACAGGGCAAAACCATTAGGGTTCTTTAGTCTGCCACGGAACCCTAAAAGTAAACTCAAACTTGGTAAATTTTGATATTTACCAATAAATTATCATTTGTTTTTCTGAAATCCGTGTACCGAACACGGCTGCGTGTTTTTCCAAATCTGTAAAAAAAGTTTTTTTTTTAGTAAAATATTCTTAGTAGGTACAGAAATTAAGCACATTTACTTACTTAGCTTCCTTATTTAAATAACAGACATCAATTCCATTAAAAAAAAGATCAATTATTAAATTTCAAGTCGTGAAATTTATTAAGTTGAAGATAATTAAAGTGAATGCTAACATATAAGTACTTTTTACATTTGAGTGTTGTACCACATTTACTTATGAAATTTACTATTATATTGATTGAATTTAAATCTTCACTATTTCCGCCATATGACATTCACTCCTGGACATAGGCCTGACGTGGGTCGATGCCCCACATATTCGTTGATCGATACCCTCGTCGATCTCCAAAAGTGCTGGTTGGAAGCGGCTTGCATCCTGCGTTTCCCTGCGGTCTGTTTTAGGTCGTCTGTTCATCTTGTGGGTGGGTGGACATCCTACGCTGCGATGACCGGTCCATGGTCTCCATTCGAGAACGTTTGTTTGTTCTGCGTGCTATGTGCCCCCCCACTACCACTTCAACTTGCTATTTCGGTGCGCTGTGGCTATGTCGGTAGCTTTCGTTCGTCTACGGATCTCTTCATTTCTGATTCGATCACGTAGAGAAACTTCGAGCATAGCTCTCTCCATAGCTAGTTGTGCGACTTTAAGCTTGCTTATGAGGCGCTTAGGGAGATACCACGTTTCAGTAAATTTTAATAGTAAATGATAACAGAATAAAAAATGTGAATTAGAAATACAAACGTAATCCCAAGGTTGTCCAAGTTTCCATACACGGCCGAGCCTCCAAAATCCCTCAAAGGGAACTTGATGGATGATTTTAGCATGCCTCGAGCTGGTCTGAGCAGAGTATGTCCGGGATGCATCGGTAAAGCTTTAGGTAGGTGCTCAGGGCGAGTGGGCACACCGAGTATAACTTCTCCGGGATGCATTATGCTTCTTCTCTGTGAATATTAAGACTAGCCTGTACTTTCATATTAGCATGCACTATGCTACTGCAAGAGGCAGATGGGAGTAGCTGGAAGAGGAAAGGAGAAGATTGGGCAGAGGGGCGAGCGTTTTTTTTTATTTTTTTTTTTTTTTTTTTTCGAGTTGTAATTTTTTTTTTATACCTGGCTGCATTGGGGTGGTGCAGCCAGGTTACGTGGGATTATACCCACTAAGCCCCCCCATTTACACCATTTATGATAAAAATAACTTAATATGTGTTATTGTGCAACTCCTGCAATTTGAGGAATTAGCGTATTTCCAAGTAACTATAACATGTGGTACATCAAAAGGACTGTTAGAAGAGTCCTTAAATTTTGGCAGCGTATCTGTGATGTCCCTGGTATTACAGGTATCCATAGGAAACGGTGATAGTTTACCATCAGGCAGCCCGTTATCTTGTTTGCCACCAATGACAGTAAAAAAGTGTAATTTAACTGTTACAGGCACAGAAACACAGAATTACATGGCATGGCGGTGTTAAGCTGCAAGGAGGTCATTGGTCATTATAAAAAAAAATAGAGGCTCTACTTTGAAACCGTAGAAAAACAACAGTTCCTTGGAAAAAATTGCATTCAACTCAACGAAATGTATGAACCAGCTGATAATTTTATCCCAGTGCATCATAAAACTATAATTATATTATGTATGTATCTATTTAAACTATATAATAATATGTATGTATGTCTCTGGCAGCCATATCACACCCTTTGCTTAGTTTGGGGTCAAATGACCGTGTGTGCAAAAATGGCCCGAATATTTATTTATTTATTATAAGCATCTCATCTCACCTTGAATTTTGGACTTGTGTCATTTTCTTCTGTCTCCTCATCACTACGCTTTGCGCGAAAAATATGTTTAAGCTGTTAAATAAATAAATAAATATATTATAAGAATTGTCGAGTAATGCCAATAGGTCATTCATCGGCCATGGTTACAAAATTTTCACAACATGTGGACCAATACTTTAATAGCTTTTTTTTTCTTTTTTTTTTGTTATTCTATTGTTTCACACAATGAAAGACGTGACTAAAAAAAACATACATTCTAATTGATAACCTCCTCTTTTTTGAAGTCGGTTAAAAATACAATACTGATTTTCAATTGTACAATGTATGTAAGTTATAGGAAGTTTGTCAGGTAACGACAACGAGGGGTAAGTTACACTTTTTTAGGGTTCCGTACAATCCAATACAACGCACGTACAAGGTTTCAATGACGTAACTTTACAATGGGCTTGTAACGACACGCACTTGACAATATTTTATTTTTATGACAAATATTTTATGGGGTTCGTTAAGTTTAACATAAAAATGTACTAACCCCTTTAAGCTTAAGTATTTCAGGATTTATCTACAACACAAATTTTAAAAGTTTGTTATAATTTTCACTAATAAATGGGCATAAATTAGAAAACAATAATAAGAGTGCATGTTGTACATTTTTACATTTGACTTATTTACTTACTTTTAAAATATTGATGAGACCGATTGCATTAATTATGCGTATTTTTGCGTTATCCTTAAAATAATAATTAAGATTAGAAGGGTATTATAGGGTACCAATAATATTTTTAAGAATTAAAATAATTCTTAAAAATATTAACGGCCCACTACCACCCATACATTGTGGATTTTCCTTGGATACGTACCAAACGTTTCGATTCTACGTTTCTAATCCGTACGGCCAAAGTTTGGAACAACCTGCCAGCTTCCTTGTTTCCCGAGAGATATAACCTGGGCCTTTTCAAGGCCAGACTGAATAGGTATCTTCTAAGTCTGCGTGCTTCATTTTCGGCCACATCGTCACTTACCAACAGGCGAGTTGGGGGTCAAACGCGGAATTATCAGCGTTAAAAAAAAAATAAAAAAATTCAGTGTATATATTCCCGGAAATAGATGAGACCTAGGAGATGGGTACAATGTCTGGGAAATGGATACAATGCCGCGCTAATGTAAGATTTATGTCAAAAGTATTTTAGGTTGTTTACTAATACAATATGCTAATAATAATATACCTAATAAATAATTATACATTAATTAATTTTATGCAATTCCTAAATGGAACTGGAAACTGTATGAAATTAAGTAATTATCTCGGTTCGATCCGAGACGGAGCACCCTGATGCCATCTCAGAGGTCACCACCTCTAGAGTGTATATTATAACCGCAAAAGCTTCTGGCTGAACCCACCCGGGATCCAACTTGAGTAGGTTAGGTTCGAAATGAGTGACAGATCCGACACAGTCCCCTACTCTTAGAGTGAATCCCAAATTTAACACATTTCCAATTGATGATTAGGAAATGTATAGAATTCCTAGAAAATATTGACATACTATAATCAAATTTATTTCACACATTTCCTATTTGCTATAGGCGTTGTATTATTTTCCTAGGAATTCTGTATAATGAAGGATAACATACATTTCCGATAACATATAAATATTGCCGTTAAAGGTGATTATAGAAAGAAAAAAAAACACAATAATTTAATGCAAATAAGGTATCCAGCAGGCGAGATAAACTTTCTGTTAATTATAATTAATTAATTATGTTATAAAATAAAATTAATAAATCAATATTTGGGACATTTTTGCACACACGGTCATTTGACCCCAAACTAAGCAAAGCTTGTGATATGGCTGCCAGAGACTGATATACATACATACATATATAGTTTTTAAATACACACTTAAATAGATATTAACCACCAGATATAGAAATTAAAATTATTAAAATATGATTTATCAAATTAAATTCTCACTTTAATCGATGTATTTAATTTAACTTCGTGCGCATTCGTTTCTTTTGAGTTCTCAGGCATTCCACGAAGAATATTTTCATTCTGTTATAATTATGACAAATCACATTGAAATTTTAAATTGTTTCATAGCGAAATAAAAAAATTACATGTTATATATTAAATAAAGTAAAGTAGTAGTAATATTAAAATTAAATTAAAATAAAATGAAAACACTAAAATATGGTTTTCTGAGAAGAATACAAAAAATTTAATGAGGGCATAGTAAATTTGGTTTTGGCTTGTTTTAATAAAGGTTTTTTTTATTCGCAATTTTATTTAATGTATGACAACGCATTACTTTTTACTGAACAGTTCAAATTTTTTTATCTCGGAAAGGCATTGTGCTATGTAGCGTATGACACGGCGATGATTACTAATACTCTAAAAGCTGGAAAGAAACTATCGGACGCGGCTGACGAACGCGACTGATAAGTGTGCACAGTCTTTCAAAAGACAACAGCTGACAAAAACATCCAGCGCGCCAGATTTCTGTCGGACGTCCGAACGCTCAAGATCAGCCCAAGGTTGCGTCCACGACTTACGTCCGATAGTTTGCACATACCAGTGTACATTCTTTATCTGGATACTTTTATGTCGCGTCCGTCAGCTGCGTCCGATAATTTGTTTCCAGCTTTACTTACTATTTGGTTACTGTCCTCGAGCACGTCTTGAGATGGTTTAAACTGGGTATACCCAGGAGTAATCAGGTTGGTGTTAGGCTGCTTGTGAACTTGAGGTACAAGAATTATAACTGGGATACGATTGTGACCGGGCTGATTTTTTCTTGTCTACAAAAATTATTATGATCAATTAAAATAAATTATGAATGATTTTTGTATCGATTGATTATTTTGTGTTGCGGTTTATGTACATTTACTTACAAAATTAAATGATTTTAAATAAACACAAAGTTACAAATTATCTACATACTCAGATCAGACCAACAAACGAAATTTTCTTACACTAATAACACTAGAAATAAGCACTTGTGTAAACTGACTTGCCTCATATGACGAACATGTTATATTGGTTAATAAAGAATCTGAATCTGAATCTGAATACCTTAGCACAATAATCGTTCGTGTTCTCATCATCATCAGTCTCTAATTGTCCACTGCTGGACATAGGCCTCTCCCAATGCACGCCACTGAGCTCGGTCGGCAGTTCCTTGCATTCAGTTTTTACCCGCCGTTTTACGCAGGTCGTCACTCCACCTGGCAACAGGGTGTCCTACACTACGTTTGCCTAAACGTGGTCTCCACTCCAGAACTCGTCTACTCCATCGGTTATCGGTTCTTCGGGAAATGTGGCCAGCCCACTGCCACTTCAACTTGCCAATCCTTTGAGCTATGTCGGTAACTTTGGTTCTATGTCGAATCACTTCGTTCCGAATTTTGTCCCGTATAGAAACTCCAAGCATAGCTCTCTCCATAGCTCGCTGAGCAACTTTAAACTTGTGGACCACATTAACCGTGAGTGTCCACGTCTCGGCACCGTAGGTCATAACAGGTAGGACACACTGATTAAAGTCTTGAGACACTGTGGTATGGACGTGTTCAAATGTATCCGTATTTCACCAACTTTATTGACTACTAGCTGCACCTCGTAGTTTCACTCGCGTGGATTACTCTTTACAAATGAATAAATATATCATTAGCTATCTTCCAGTGAAAGTTCCGTCAAAATCGGTACGGCCGTTTTGGAGTCAATAGGGAACAACCATACATACAAATCAAATATCTCTGTATCAAATATAATCAATGGTGTGAACAATAAAGAGTTAATTAATCAATCAATCATACACACATCATCATCATCATCATCAGTAGCCATTAAACGTCCACTGTTGGACAAAGGCATCCCTATTATCCGAAATGAGGAGATCCGTAGACGAACGAAAGTCACCGACATAGCCCACCGGATTAGTAAGTTGAAATGGCAGTGGGCAGGGCACATATCACGCAGAACAGATGGCTGATGGGGCCGAAAGGTTCCGGAATGGAGACCACGGACTGGTAAGCGCAGCGTAGGACGTCCACCCACAAGATGGACAGACGACCTAAAAGAGACCGCAGGGAAACGCTGGATGCAGGCCGCTTCCAACCGGCCCTTTTGGAGATCGATGGGGGAGGCCTATGTCCAGCAGTGGACGTCCTACGGCTGAAATGATGATGATGATGATCCCTATTAGAGAGGGGTGTTGCCATAATCCCCACGCTTGGCAGGCAGCTTGGGGATCGCAGTACGTTCACCGTGTACTAATAGGACGCTGCTGCGCATCCTCCGGTGATTCATCTCATACACACATCGCCTTTTATAAATAAGAAGATAAAAACTGCAATAATTCCGGCACACTTACTAAATTTTCACTCACACTAAAAAAACTTGCAACGACACAAATGAACTAATGTCCACATGCAAAAAGGCGGCAAGGCCGTCTGCAGAGCGAGTTCGACTAAAAGTATCAAGCCTGATTTAGGCCTAATGCATTCGCACCCACCACGCCACCTTACTATACATAAGATCTCACTTGGTTTTCTGATCTGAGGGAACAACCGTAAGAAAACTCGACTGGAAATCTTGTGAAATTGTTGTGAGTGAATGTTCTACAGTTTTAGTTGGACTAATCTACTTACTGCTAAAATATTGATGGCACCGATTGCTTCAGACATGTTTAGATCTAAGAAATCGACGTGAAAGAAATCCTAAAAAGAAATATTAAGGTTGGTGCGTTCACTCCCCAGCACATTCGATATTTTTAAGAATTTAAAAAATATTTTGTATAATTTTGTTACCGGATATGTATAAAACCTAAGAATTGTTTGAAATGTCTAGAAAATGTATACAACGCGAGCTAATTCACGATTTATTAGATGTGAAAAATATTTTGTTAAAGGTTCTTTACTACATATTTTATTGTATATTCATTATTTTTGAAATTTGAAATTTGAAATTTACATTTTAAAATTACGAACTACCTCGTTTCGATCCGAGTTGGAGCACCTCGATGCCATCTAGTATTGTGGTCACTACCTCTCTCTAGAGTGTAAAACATAACCGCAAAAGTTACTGGCTGAGCCCATCCGGGTTCCAACTTGAGTAGGTTAGGTTCGAAATGAGTGACAGATCCGACACAGTCCCCTATTTTTAGAGTGTATCCCAAATTTAACACAATTCCAATTGATGATTAGGAAATTTATAGTATTCCTAGAAACTATTATCTATACTAATATTATAAAGAGGAAAGATTTGATTGTTTGTTTGTTTGTTTGTTTGTTTGCATTGAATAGACTCCGAAACTACTGAACCAATTTGAAAAATTGATTCACTGTTGGGAAGCTACACTATCGCCGGTTAACATAGGCTACATTATATATAAAAAAAAAAAAAATTGGGATCCCTACTAAAACTCCTATAATGTAACCCAAGGTGTAAAAAAATAAGATTTACAATTTTGACTTTGCGTGTTTGACAGTTCTAAGACAGGACAACGTCTGTCAGGTCAGCTAGTAATATATAAACCAATTTATTGCACAAATTTTCTATTTAAATTAGGCGTTGTATTAGTTTTCTGGGAATTCTGTGTAATTAAGGATTACACACACTTCTGATAACATGCATAACGCCGTTAAAGGTTATTACAGAAGAAAAAAAACTCAATATAATGCAGCTGGATAGCTGGCGCTAAAGTTCTACGAACAACCTCTGTACGCACACACAGTTAACGCTGCACATACGCTTGCGCGCTTGCGTACCTAAGCGGTTCATTGACCCGAGTTTTGTACGCTGTACATTGCTGGTTTGCAAAATACTAATCCACTAAAAAAACAAGTATAAGGCAATTGAATGGGGGTATGTGATTGTGTGTAGATAGTATAATAATAGCATTTCAGCTTCGGGAACATTACCATTACACCCGGTATGTATGATAAACTTTCTGTTGAATATGTATGTTATAAATTAACTGTCATTTAAGTGAATTAAATTCTCACCTTAATCATTGTGCTTATCGTCTCTTTATTCGTTTTTTTTGAGTTTTCAGGCTTCTCCGATGCACGAAGACTATTTTTATTCTGTTATACAACAAGTAACATTGAAATTTTGAAACGTTCAATTGGGAAATAAATAAAAATAGACAAAAATTGTATTAAAAAGAAGTAAGTAGAGTAGTTTGAGTAAAAATAGTATTCAAAGTAAGTGTAGTAGTCATATTAAAAGTAAGTATTACTTAAAATAGTTTAGCTTACTCTTAATTAAACCTTACGACATTGTACTAAAATAACTAAAAGTTAAATTTTCACTAACATTCTTACACAATGATTCAATATCAGCGTCTAGCTTTTTACTTAAAACCCTACAGAAATCGTTTACTGTTTTGAAAAAACTCATAAGGCAGACGTGCTACTACTGAGCCACACCAGTCGTTTATTTTGTTGATAGCACAAATGCTGAATAAATTGTAGATGAAAGCAAAACGAGGAATAGGAAGATATCAATTTCCAGTTACTCTTGTTTTTAAATGATTATAAATAAAAGCCATTTACCTACATAAAGCTTCATCGTTTTTGCCTCCATGGTTTGGAATTGGCTAAGAATAATCCATTTCATTGCTTGGGAGATGATTATGGCACTCCAGAAAATAAACTTAACAGTAATCACATCGCATTGCACTATCATCATCATCAGCCAGAAGACATCCACTGCTGACCATAGGCCATAAAGTGGCAATGGGCAGGCCACATCGCTCGAAGAACCAAAAACCGTGGGGAAGAAAGGATTTCAGTAGAGACCACGAACCAAAAGTTGCAGCGTAGGTAGGCCGCTGGATGGACCGACGACATTGTGAGAGTTATACTAAGCAATATCAGAAACTGTACTGTACTTTCTTTTACTTTATTTTTTTTTTTTGATCCTTCATTAAAACCAATAAATCTGGTATTTATTTACACAAGGAAATTATACATATTATATACAACTTATCGATAATGTACGACTAAAATATAATATACACAAAAAATAAATAAAAAGTCCTAAGTGAACAAATCGCCACCATGCGGCAAGGTTCCCAGAATGCTGGCAGCATTGCCCCGCTGGATTGCGAGGCTTAATTTTTGTGCGAAATATGCTCCAGCTCTGGGATCCCCCGAGGCGAGAACCAATCTGGTCGCAATGTCTTTGCAAAACTTTTTTGTATCGGACGACCACGGGCCTAGAGTCTCTACAGCTAATGCGAGAAACTCATAATGTGCGCTCAATTGTGCATATTTGCGGTGTTTTAATAATTGAGCGTTGTCAGCCGCGGCCCCGACGTCTCGAACCAAACTGGAGAGATGAGATGGCGCCAGGGTGTCCACGCACGTAGCGTCCCAGACGAGTGCACGTCCGAGACACCACGGAACTAGGGTGGCACCATCCGGTCTCTTGCCGTCATCTCTTACCATTCCAGTGGGCTCCAACGTCGACGGCACAGAAGCTGAGGAAAGTGCCCGCCTGACTAAATCATTGATGGCCCAATGACGAAATAGGCGGCCAGCACTCTTCACGCACGACAGCCCGTGTCGTCCGAGTTGGTCCACGCCTCGGCCGCACTGGCAGCGGTGAGGCTCGCACAGTTTAACGCCCAAACGCAAGCCCACCACTACACGTAGGCTGCTGGGGTCAAGGATGGTTGCTAGGTTGTCGGAAGGGAGGGCACGGAGCCAGTGACCTGATTCCACTTCCGACACAGCCAGGAGCCGCGCTCGGTCCGCGATGTCTGTAGCTTGTTCCAGTAAAGCCGAATGTGTGATTTTGATGAGTGGAATGTCCCACGCGCTCTGTGTCCCCATTTCAGCTGGAACACTGATACTCGGGCATGAAGCACACCAGGCCGTCAAGGCCTCACTCTGGCCCGCCACCCGAACATCGGCAATAGGTATATTCAGGATCATGCCGATGAGGGCTTGTGAGCCATGACTGGACGCCAAGAAAGCCGGGAGTGCCACGCTAGCGGAACGACGGATGCCCAAGCCACCGAAAGAAATGGGGAGGGTTGCCTGTGCCCAAGCGCGACTATCAAACTGAAGATTTAGAATTTTGGTGACAGTTTCCTTTAATGTGTTATCAACTATGTCTATAATTGATTGAAAATACCACACAGGGCAACTTCGTAACAAATACATGAATTTAGGGGTAAAAAGACAAAGCCGAAGGATATAAATAGCCATGTGTGGTTTAATTTGGAACAGGCGAGCAGAATTGTCAGTAAATTTTTTAATCTTTGACGTCACTAAAGATGGTATTGCATCCAAGAAAATTGGGGCACCTAGTAGAGTTAGCGATGATTTTGTCTGTATTGAAATATCGGGGCACAATAAATTGAATTGGCCAATAATGGATGAACGAATTTGGTCTGTAATGTGATCTGGAACGTAAATTTCACATTTATCAAAATTCAATGTCAGGCCTATGGTGTTGAAACGATGGATGATCAATTTTAGGTCCTCCAATACCAAGGATGCACTGCCCCCCAAAGAACCGTCATCGAGGTACCAAACATTTAATTTTGAATTTAGATCCGCAACAATAGGGTGGATTCCTAAGCTAAACAGAGCTGGCCCGAGCGGGTCTCCTTGCTGGCAACCGACACAAGAATTAATTTCGTTTTGGCCATAAAGCAGTTTTGTAGGGGCGCCGTAACATTGCCACATATAATTGTAAATTTCCGGTATTTCTTTATGGATTTCAGACAACAAAACGCCCCTGTCTAGACTGTTGAAAGCGTTTTTCACGTCAATTTTGATATAAACTTCATAATCGGTCGACCCAAGAAACGTACGCGTAGCGTGCACAGCCGCCTCGCAGCCAGATTTTACACCAAAACCTAGCTGATATGGCATGAATTTTTTGGAGAGACGCTGTTGAAAAGCTCTGCAACATATTTTGGATGTAAGACGTCTCAGAGTACTGCCGACAGCGATAGGGCGAACCCCGCCATCTTTCTTTTACTACTTACTTTTACATATATTTTTTTACTGTTCTTTTACTATAGCATTCTCGTATTAAGGCAAATCACAGAATTCGACTTTAAAAGAATAATTTCGATTGTAAAGGAGGCGGGACCGGCTGTCACACTTAGACTGAGCTCCACACCATTGCGCCAGAAGAGCGCTAGCTCCGTTATTTATTGCATGAACCGCCACTTCACTGCTGAACCCAAAAATATGCCTTAAGGCACCATTTTTCACAGCAAAAACGATAGCTGACCAAAAAAAATTATCAAGAAGATGTGTTTAGTACTACAGGCAAGTTTAGTAAAATAATTCTATAATTTTTTACAAAACGAAACAGATTTTATCAAAAATCATAGAAATCCCGGCAGTACACGCCTGCCATGAAGTCGCGTGAAGCAAATATCATATTTAACTCTAAATTAAATTGCGATTGAAGTTTGGAATGGAAAACCTCACAAATACTTCGTACATAGCAATAAAACGAAGTCTATTATTTAGTAGTTAGGGCATAATTTAAAACAAATGGCGGATAGCTTAGACCGACTCAATAAGAAAACCCGAACACATCTAGATTTTTTTTTGTGATCAAAATAATGATTAAAGCCATAGTTATAATTATGCGTTTGGCAACAGCGGCACAGAATAAATTGACAGCGGTTCCAATACTAAAGTATTTGTAAATCCATTCCACCAACTTCCCTATTCCGTGGAAAACATACATACATACACATATATCGCATTTATATAAAACTACACATTTGCTAAAAGCAAAAACTGTAATAAGTACGGCATATTTACAAAAATTTCACGCACACTAATAAACTTACAGCGACACAAATGAACTAATGTCCACATGCAAAAGGCGGAAAGGCCATTTGCAGAGTGAGTAAGACTAAAAGTATCAAGCCTGATTTAGACCTAATGCATTTGCACCACGCCACCTTACTATAATATCTCACTTGTTTGTCTGATCTGAGGGAAAGACCGTAAGAAAACTCAACTGGAAATCTTGTGAAATTGCTGTGAGTGAATGTCCTATAGTTTTAATTTGACTTATCTACTTACTACTAAAATATTGACGAGACCGATTGCTCCAGTCGCGTTCAGATCAAAGCTATCCATGTGAAAGAAATCCTAAAAATAAGTATTAGGGTTAGAAGGGTATTAAGCAAGTTGCGTTCACTCCCTTGCACGCATTCAATATTTTTAAGAATTTAAAAAGGTAGTGTATAATTATGTTGGTAATTGTGGGCTTGAGCATTTGGATTGTTTTTAGACCTTCAACGGTCTATGGGCAGTCTAACTGTTTTTGTAGTGTTAGTATTAGATTGTATTCTGTTCTTTAATAAAGGCACTTGCACCTTAAAAAAATATGTTACCGGAAATGTACGAATCCTAAGAATTGTGTGAAATGTCAGAAATGAAAAAGAAAATTAATACAATGCCAACTAATTCACGATTTTTGTGTTTTTTTTTGGGATAAATGGTTTCATCATCATCATCATAATCAGCCTTTAACGGTCCACTGCTGGACTTTTAGCCATGGATAAAATGGTTTGGTTTGGCTAAATATATTTCCGAACAAATGTTTGTATTTTGGAGGCATATTTTTGCAATTCCTATATGGAACTAGAAACAAAAACTAGAACCTATATAAAAATTAGGAATTATCTCGGTTCGACCTGAGACGGAGCACGCCGATGCCATCTAGTCTTGTGGTCACTACCTCTAGCTAGAGTGTATAATTTATAACCACAAAAGCTTCTGCCTGAGCCAACCCGGAATCCAACTTGAGTTGGTTAGGTTCAAAATAAGTGATAGATCCGACACCCAGAGGTACTCTGAGTATATCCCGAATTTAACCCATTTCCAATTGATGATTAGGAAATGTATAGAATTCTTCGAACATAAAGTTATATTATTATTTGCGTGATATTTACCGTGGTAAGGTTGTGGAATGAGCTCCCGATATTTCGGCACACTTACATATAAAATATAACTTTAGTGAACAACCGTGATAGTTTAAAACAGTGTCCTAGAATATAATTATATTTATCATAATATATATTTTTTTTTTATTATACAATAATTTTATAATATAATCCAATTCATATCACATAGGTATTTATTTTCATCATTCATCATCAAAAATTTACGATATAATGCAAAAAAGTTATCCAACTAACGCTAAAGTTCAACGAACAACCTCTGTACTGTACGCACAACGCTACACGTACGCTCTCACGCTGTCGTACCTAAGCGGTGCAATGACCCCGAGTTTTGTACGCTTTACATTGCTGGTTTGCAAAATACTAATCAACTAAAGAACAAGTATAAGGCAAATGATTAGGTATGTGATTGTGTGTAGATAGTATAATAATATCATTTCAGCTTCGGAAACGTTACCGTTACACCCGGTATGTATGATAAACTTTCTGTTAAATATGTATAAGTATAATATGTATATGTATGTATATGTATGTATGTATGTATATGTATGTATGTATATGTTATAAATTAACTGTCATTTAAGTGAATTAAATTCTCACCTTAGTCATTGTGTTTATCGTCTTTTTATTCATTTGTTTTGTGTTCTCAGGCTTATTGCAGGATTTGCAGGTACGAAGATTGTTTTCATTCTGCTGTATGACAATAAAACATTGTAATTTAAAGAGGTACCATAGGAAATTAAAACATAACACAAAAATTATTAAATAAAATAATTTTAAGAAGTAGTAAAATAAAAAAGTAAGTAGTTATTAGAGTAATTTGAGTAAAAATAGTATTTAAAGTAAGTATAGTAGTAAAATTAAGAGTAAGTATTACTTAAAATAGTTTAGCTTAATACTTTAGATCATAATTTAAAACTAATGGTATTGTCAATTTTCAATATTTGTCACAGAATATGTAATAGTACAGAACTAGTATTGTACTAAAATAACTACGAGCATGGAACTAGTATATTAGTAGTTATTTTAGTAAATGCACAAACTTGAGCATTTATATTGTTAGTGGAATTTTATCACACTTTTGCTTATCGTAACAGAAAGAGCGCTAAAATCTTTTATCTGGGTTTGCACACTGAAACTTACTTAGTAAAACTTAGTCAGTACTTAGTACTTACTAGTTACATGACTATAAGTAAAATTTTTACGAACATTCTTACATATTCAATATCTGGGCCCAGTTTACCTATAATCCTACAGAAACCATTCAATTTTATTTTTTTATGTACTGTATATACAGTGTGCTAATTTGGGCTATAAGCTACCTCCATACCAAATTTGATCCAAATCTGCGAAGCCTTTGCACCCAGATAAAAGCTTTTAGCGCTCTTTCTATTACGATAAGAAAAAGTGTAATAAAATTCCACTAACAATATAAATGCTCAAGTTTGTGCATAAATCTGTATGTGTGTATGTTTGTCACTCAACTACATAATGAATGTATGGATTTAGATTAAATTTCGTTTGGTGATATTGTAATTATCCTGACTCAACATATAAATAGGCTATTTTCTATCTTGAAACAAAAATTAAGGGGTTCTGTAGGTTAGCCTGCTAAACTACCGCTACTTATTAGCTACCGATACTTGTAGCACCCGCTACAAGTATCTTATTATTCCATTGACGAATACTTAACAGATAAAAATATTTTTTTGTGTTTATTGCTGTTCTTCTCTCTTCCAAATCATTTAGCTGTGTCCGAAGGAGTAATGATCATGAAAATTGTGTGCATGAATGACATCGTTATAAAAAGATAATATTTTACTATGTCTTAAAATAAAAACAAACAAAAAAACTGCTCGGGCTTGCACACTGAGGGTAACTTAAATTCCTTATTACAACAGAACACAAAAACATACTATAATAATTAATGTTTAAATTGATGAAAAAGTCATAGTGAAAAAAGGTCCGCATTTTCATAATTATACAAACATAGCTATAATTATACAATTTACATTGCAACAAAACTATTTTACCAAAACCAAAGGTATACGGCTCAGTTCGTACAACATCGTCAAAACTCGTCAACCGTCGTTGATCAAGCGAGACGACGTATATGTCTGAATCGCAAGTAGGAAAGAAATTGACTATATGTTTTATTTTTGAGTTGAAATAGCGATAGTCTTAGTACTTAGTACGTGTGTAAAATAAATAGCTGCGTGGTCACAATTATGATGATAAAACAAATGATTTACATTAATTTTTGTGGCTATTTGGATGACAAACAGTAATAAAAGTGTGTATGGAGTATGTGTGTGTACTTACCGATGATATGTTACGCCATTATTATTTTATTTTTGTTCTGTTATTATTGCATTTTTTTACGGATCACTTGGCCACTGCTTGGCAACTATCGCGTGACTGTGGTTCCAACTGGTCCCAATATTGAGTCAGAACAATTTGAGTATTGCCACGATTACCACGTCATTGTGGCAAAGATGGAAATAATGGAGATGGTACAAGTATAAGTGTCACTTACCAATTGGTAACTGTCCTCGGAATTCTGGGGCACGTCTTGAGAATTAGGCTGTATGTAATCTTCAGGAACAAGAATTATAGCTGTGTTACGATCATTACCGAGCAGATTTTTTCTTGTCTGCAAAAAAATATAGGTAATTATCATATTGTATTTTTTAGATTTTGTTGTTGTTTATATTGATCGAATTATTTTGTATTGTGACTTATGTCTGATACAAAACATACAAAATTTAACACCTAATGGATTTTAAATAAATACAAGGCACACATAAATACATACTGAGATCAGACCAACAAGGGATAATTATATACCTTAGTACAATAATGGTTAGTGTTCAAATGTATCCGTGTTTCACCCACTATACCGCTAAAATGCTAAACTTAAAAACTGTAAGTACTTCAGCATTACTCATTTGTCACACAAAAAACATTGCAACGTCACAAATGAACTAATAGTCTACATACAAAAAAAGACGGTAACTACGGCAAGGCTGTATGCAGGGTGAGTCCGACTAAAAATATCAAGCCTAATTTAGGCCTGATACGTTTGCACCCGCCAATCTCCCTTGTTGTCTGATCTAAGAGAACTAACGTAAGAATACTCGACCACTTGAGTTAAAAAAATACATATCGAGGTTGAAATCTATAAACATGTTTTTCTCAATTCTTGTTGTCGAGCAATTAGTCCAAAATCTACTACTTAACAGTAATAGGGGCGAGTTTTGATGTTTTTACGCGCGTAAGAAAGTAAAAAAGTGTGTCCACCTTCCAGTTCTAATCGTGTAATACAAATTTAAAATAAAATTTTAAATGTATGTATGATTCCTAAGACAAGTGATTATGGTACCAATTGTGATGATCTGAAAATAGAGCCAGAAGAACTTTCGGACACTTCAAATTGCTAAAAAACGGAACCTCAAGTTTTTTTTTTTTTTTTTGTTATTGTAAGCATTTTTTAATAAATAAATAAATAAAAATCGTTTAATTCAGGCAACTTGACCCATATAACTCGTATGCTAATTAATGTCTTAATCTAAAATAAAATTTATGCACACTGTATAGGGGTGTTCGTCTTAAACTATATAAGCACACCGTATAGGGATAGTCAAAAACTAGAAGCGTGCACAATAGCGCCAGGTCACTTTTTGTTTCTATTCATGTGAACAGAGATCCAATGCTTACACATTGGACTCCTTACGTCATCAGAGACAGCCGCTAGGACTTCGTTGCCGGAACGACGCAAGCGATGCCAGAAGGAAGCCACTCTTGATCTTATAATAGCAAAGAAGTTAATAAACAGAATAATAGATGATACAAATGAGCCCATTCTTGACGCATTTTATTGTTTGCCATTACAAAGTTCCAGTGGATACATTCAAGTTTTGTTATCAGACTCTCGCTATACATCATTTATAGCGAGAGTCTGATAACGCAACTTGAAGTGTTCACTGGAACTTTGTAATGGAAAACAATAAATGCGTCACACTTTTTATTATGCATAAATTAGCTTCACTTGTTAAAAACCAATAATGTATGGAAGTTGATTTGAACCTATTTTCATCATCACCATCATCAGCCAGAAGACGTCCACTGCTGAACATGGGCTTCCCCCTTTAACCTCCACACTGAACGACAGCCTGCCCTTTGCATCCACTGGATGCCCGCGACTCTCACAATGTCGTCGGTCCATCTAGTGAGAGGCCTACCCACGCTGCGTCTTCCGGTTCATGGTCTCCACTCCAGATACTTTCTTCCCCATCGGTTATCGTTTCTTCGAGCGATGTGGCCTGCCCATTGCAACTTGCAAATTTTAACAGCTATGTCGGTGACTCTGGTTATTTGGCAAATATCCACGTTTCGGATTTTATCGCGCAAAGAAACTCCGAGCATAGCTCTCTCCATTGCCCGCTGTGTGACTCTGAGCTTTTCCAAAAGGCCAACAGTTAAGGACCACGTCTCAGTACCATATATCATCACTGGCAACATACACTGGTCAAAGACCCTCGTCTTGAGGCACTGTGGTATCTTGGACGAGAAGATGTCACGCAATTTCCCGAACGCTGCCCATCCGAGTTGGATTCTTCGGGCGACCTCTTTGCCTAAGTTGGACTTACCTAACTGAACAATCTGTCCAAGATAGGTGTAATGGTCACCAACTTCGAGAGTATCGTTCCCAACGACTACCGGCACGGGTTCAACATGGACATTGGACATAATTTTTGTCTTGTACATGTTCAGTTTAAGACCCACCTGTTGGGAAAGGCTACTGAGGTCGCTGAGCATCGTATTGAGGTCCTCCAGTGACTCTGCCATGATGACTATAATTATCATCGGCAAAACGAAGGTGAGTGATGTATTCGCCATTGAACCTATTATACCTATTAATAACTGTGATTTATATTTAACAGTTTTAATTTGACTTAATTATATACTTACTTTTAAAATATTCAACAGTCCGATTGCAGCATTTAATTTAATTTTTGCGCTATTGATGTGAATGAAATCCTTAAAAATAAATGTTGGTTAGGAGTGTTATTTATGCTACTTCAGTTTACTCGTTTGTAGATTAAAAATAATAATAAGAATTTAAATGATAATAGCATCGATTCTAATGTTCTCTAAACTAAACTAAATTTGACAGCTCTAAAATTGTTGTCGTCCTTCTCTCACATATTAAAATGAAAAGAGAGGCAGACAGTGTTAGTCCTGTCAGATTGGTTTAGTTTAGTGAGTGGTATAACAGAATCGACGCCAGTGTATATGTTATCGGATATGTACTAAACCTAGGAATTGCGTAAAATTTTTAAGAAATTTGAAGTATGTGAAAAATATTTTGTTAAAATTTCTTTAATAAGTATTTCACTAACTGAACTAGAAACTATATAAAATTAGGAAGTGCCTCTGTTTGATCCGAGATGGAGCACCCCGATGTCACCTAGTCTTGTGGGCACCACCCTAGTGTGTACATAAATACTACAACAGCTTCTGGCCCACCCGGAGTCCAACTTGAGTTAGTAAGTTTCGAAATGAGTGACATATCCGACACAGAGTCCCTACTCCTTGAGAGAATCCTGAATTTAACACATTCCCAATTAGCTGATGATTATGAAATGTATTTTACACATTTCTTATTGATTTGGGCATTCATTTTATTTCCTAGGAATTCTATATAATAACGGATTAAATACACTTCCGATGACATCTATACCCGTGCGAAGCTGGGGCGGACCGCTAGTCTATACTAATATTATAAAGAGGAAAGATTTGATTGTTTGTTTGCATTGAATAGGCTCCGAAACTACTGAACCGATTTGAAAAATTCTTTCACTGTTGGGAAGCTACACTATCCCCGGGTGACATAGGCTATAATAATATTATATAAAGCCGTTTAAAGGGCAGTTTTAATTTTAACGGTTGTATCTGTGTGTCTGTATGTGGCATCGTAGCTCCCAAACCGCTGAACCGATTTTGGTTTAGTTATTTTTTTTGTTTGAAAGTTTTTCTTAGCTATGCTTCAAGAAAATCTGTTCTGCCTTTTGAAGATTCAGGTTTGTTGATTTTTTTAGGTAAAAAAAAAAATGTTTACTTATTATTTGGATAAAAGGCAAAACCAGGGAGTTTGCAACTTGCTGGACTAGGTACGTAATACATAACATAGATGTGTTATGCACAATGTGTAATTATAATAATTATATATACCGAGTCTAAGGATAACGGTATTGAAAATGAAGACTGGCAATAGTGCTTGAGATTGGAACAACCTGCCCGCTTCCTTGTTTCCTAAGAGATAATAACCTGGGATTTTTCAAGAGTGAATAGATATCTTCTAAGTCTGCGTGCTTCATCTTCGACCACATTGTTGCTTACCACCAGATGAGTTGGTGGTCAAATGCGGACTTATCCGCGTTAATAATAATAAATTAAAAAAAATTAAACTGATACGATTCCACAAAAAAAGTGTTTATGTTACACTAGCTTTAATAAAGCGAGGTGTTAGATACAACTGTTATTACATTTTTTTTATTAAAGTTCACATCATGATGCAAAATTATAAGGTATCTAGCTGACGCTAGTAGTAGGTAAACGAACAACGACGCCGCGCGTTAAATTCTCGCGCTTTTGTACCTACAAGGTGCATGGACCCCGAATTTTGTACGCTTTACATTGCTGGTTTGCAAAATATATACTAAACCACTAAAACAACATGTATAAGGCAAATGCTGGTATGTGAATGTGTGTAGATAGTATAAAAATAACGTTTCAGCTTCAGGATCGTTACCTTTACGCCCAGTAGGTATGTATAATAAACGCTCTGTTAATTATGTATGTTATAAACTAGGATATAAGCATATTAAATTCTCACTATTATCGATGTATTTAATTTCACATCCCTTTCTTCTGAGTTCTCTGGATTTCCACGTAGATTATTTTGATTCTGTTAAATAACAAATGACAACAACATTTTGAAATGTTATTTAGAAACTCAAAGTAGTATTTATTAACAAAATACAAGTTTAACTTAAATCTTAATCAAACCTTATGGTATTCTCCTAAATTAACCACAACATATTCATTCACTAGCTGCACCCAGCGGTTTTACCAACAATCCTATAGAAACGGTGAAATATAAAAAAAATATTGAACAAACAGTATGCTAAATTGGGCTATAAGCTACCGTCATACATTTTTTTTTCAAAATTTGTGTATATACTCTTTGTACTAATACAAAAGCTTTTAGCGCTCTTTTTGATACGCAAAAGTGTGATAAAATTCCTCTAATAACATAAATGCAAAATTATTACTGTATTACTTTTGACTGAACACTGAACAGTCCGATTTTTTTTCTCGGAAAAGGCGTAATATGCTGAATCGAACGGCACAGCGTTAGTTTATAATAATACTAGCGACCCGCCCGCCCGGCTTCACACGGGTGTAACTTACGTGCGAATCCAGGGCGGGGCACTTATTACATATATAAACCTTCCGTAAAAAAATATCTAACTGATGGTGAAAACCGCATCAAAATCCGTTGCGTAGTTTTATAGATGTAAGCATACATAGGGACGGACAGACAGCGGGAAGCGACTTTGTTTTATACTATGTAGTGATAGTGATAGTGAAGTGATAGTGATGATAGTGAAGTGTCACTTACCAATTGGTTACTGTCCTCTGAAAACTTGAGCATGTCTTGAGATGGGCTGAACTGGGTATACCCAGGAGGAATCAGGTTCTTTTTAGGCTGCTTGGAATCATGAGGCACAAGAATTATAACTGGGGTACGATCATGACCGAGCAGATTTTTTCTTGCCTGCTATAAATATTATGTTCAATTAAAATATTATACACGTAAAGTTATATGATTATTTACGGGATATTTACCGTGGTAAGGTTGTTGAATGAGCTCCCGATATTTCGTCGCAGTTACATGCACCATAAACAACCACAACCTTACCACGGTAAATATCCCGTAAATAAGCATTAAAATTTAGTGAACAACCGTGATAGTTTAAAACATTATACACGTATTTTGTACTGATTTAATTCTTTTGTGTTGTTAATTTTTTATGACTAACAGCGCCCCACGGTTTCACCCGCGTTATTTACCTTCTTGAAGTAACCTCCTTGGTAGCGAGAGCAACCTCGTTTGACTTATATGTTTTTTTTTTGTCTATGATGTAATATGTCAATTTACTAGACTTCAATTCTTGTCGTTCCTTATTAACATTAAAATGAATTTTCTTAATAATTTATTTTTTCCGATATATTAATGCTTATTCTGCTATTCAGGGTAGAGTGAAATCCAACAAATCAAAGATCATGAAAATCAGTCCAGAATTTCTTGAGTTATAAATGGTGTAACTAACAACACTATGTTTGTTATAAACAGAAGATAACAAACAAAATTTTACACTTTTCTATGGACTTTAAATAAACACATTAGTAATACAGAAATACAGAAATGTTTATTTTGCGATAATGAAATTTCAAACCAAACAAAATAATCCAAATATAAGTATGTACATTTATCACAAAAACCTGCCCCAACTCAGCATTTTGCTGCTCAACCAGCGCTGGTATTCTGTTGGGCCCGGCAAGTGACGTCGCGCTCAATACTTGTGCGCGCGCGCATGTACGTAAATAAACGCATTAGGCACACATACATAATACCTACTAGACCAGAGAGGAAGATATATATAGATACATTAGAAGGTACAATAATCGGTCGTGTTCAAATGTCTCTTGTGTTTCACACACTTTTTTTCACTATACCTCATCGAGATACAACACATAATTCAAATTCAAATTCAAATTATTTATTTGTCAGAACATGGTAGGTACACATACATATAAAGTAGCATACATGGTCGTAAGAATGGAGACGTATCTCATGTCCTTGCCTGTTACAGCGTACAAATGTTAGTTTTTTATTAATATTTTTATTAGTTTTTGTTAAAGTTAAAAAGGAAAAAAATAAACAAAATTATGCCTATGTTAGAATATTGTTAGAATCATATTTTGGTTTAGTTGTATTTTATACCTTAATTAGATGTTTATTACTACCTATCTAAGCTATTATTATTATTATTATTTTATTTGTTTATGTCTACATTACATATCAAAACATTTTTATCATTAAGGAATTCTGAAATTTCATAGTAGCTTTTTTGTGCTAATAAAGTTTTTAGTTTATTTTTAAACATTCCAACATTTAATTCTCTGATGATTTTAGGAATTTTAGTATATATTAAAGGAGCCATACAGAATACACTTTTTTGCATGAGTGCAGTTTTGGCCGTACGTGGGCAGAGCTTCATCTCGGCCTGTGTGCGAGTTCGAATACCAGCATCAGTCCAACAACCAAAGAGATGTGGATTTAATTTTACAAAAGTAGCTATTTCTAATATGTATAGAGATGGTAATGTCAGAATCTTGTGTTTTAAAAAGAACGGTTTACAGCTATCAGTCTTATGAAGATGAAACATTGCCCTGACGCACCTCTTTTGGGCTTTGAAAGCAATCCTTTTGTCAGTAGAGTTCCCCCAGAAAATAATCCCGTATCGTAGAATAGATACTGCCATGCCATAATATGCAGTAATTAGAGCTTCTTGATTAATAACTAATGACAATTTAAATAGTGCGTATGCCGTCGAGCCCATTCTTTTCGTTAATGTATCTATGTGTGCTTTCCAATTAAGTTTACTATCGATGGTCAATCCAAGAAATTTAGTTGAGTCCACTTCCTGTATGACTCTACCATTATATTGCAAAACTATTTTATCACGTACTGTACGCTGCCGAAAGTGGATGATATTCGTTTTGTCTAAATTTATTTTTAAGTTATTGTCATCTAGCCATTGAATGATTGATTTTAAACTATTATTTATTTCCGATTCGTAAGTGATTTTATTTTTACAATTAATAGTAACTGTGCTGTCGTCTGCGAAGAGAGTCGTAGGATGGTCTAGTGCTTTAGGCAAGTCATTGATATATCCTATAAATAGAAGAGGGCCCACTACACTGCCTTGCGGGACTCCGAAGTTAGGAGTACGTGCTTTAGACCGATGAATTATTTCTTGTTTTTTATGATGGTTTATTTCTGTAATCTCAGTATAATGTTTTCTATTACTTAAGTATGATTTTATAAGGTCTAGAGTATTTCCTCTAATGCCATATGTTTCTAGTTTTTGTAAAAGTATATCGTGGTGAACATAATCAAAAGCTTGGGTCATATCGCAAAATATTGCGCAAACTGGAATAGTTGCATCTATGTTGGTCATAACATTATCTAAAAAATCATATATTGCCATATTTATTGTTTTATTTTCCCTAAATCCTTTTTGTTCGTTACAAAGTATACTTTTCTTTTCCATGTAATTGTAGAGCTGCGTGTAAATGTATTTTTCAAGAATCTTTGAAAATATAGGGATAAGTGAGATTGGTCTATAGTTATCTATGCATTCCCTATTTTTCTTTTTGAATATAGGTTTAATAATGGAGACCTTAAGTGCGTCAGGATATGTACCTGCACTAATACATAGATTCATAATGTAGCTTAAGTGTCCACATATGTATACAGCAACTTGTTTAATAATATTTGTAGAGATTCCATCGTACCCTACACTATTTGTATTTTTTAACGCAATGATTATCTTAAATATGTCTAATGCAGTGCTCGGAAGAAAAAACATTGAATTGGACCTACTTGTAATTAATGAGTTTGTTTTCTGACTATTATTTTTAATGGGTTCAATTTTATCAATGAAATGGTTGTTGAATGCATTGCAGATTTTATTTGGGTCAGTGATTATATTGTTATTAACTTTTATTCGCAATACAGACTCATTTTGTATCTTTTGTTTTGAACTATTTATTATATTCCACGTGCATTTAGACTTATTCGTTGCCATTTTTATAGCGTAGTCGTTTTGAGCTCTTTGGGTGAGCTTAGTGATTTTTTTAAACAGCTTTGAATAATTTACTAGTTTATTCTTATTGCTACAATTTCGGTGTCGTCTATATTGCCATAAGAGTTTTCTTTTATTTTTACTACATAGTTTGATGCCACGTGATATCCATTTTGGCTTTTTAACTGATTTAACAATTTTTTGTGTGAAAGGAAAACACAAATCATAAAATAATTTAAACGTGTCAATAAAGTAATTATACGCATCATTAGGGTCGTCAATACTATATAGGTCTGAGAAGGAGAGATTTTTAATGTGCGATATAAACTTCGATATATTTTCTTGACTATAGTCACGCCGTTTTATGTACCAGCTATCAATGATGCATTTTTTGTCTACAGGACACATCAGTAGATCATATAGAGTCACAATCGTGCACAAAACTCGGTGCACGTCACGAATTGCGTCGACTTTTTGGTTAGTTACAAGGTAGCCGCAATCCGACAACGCCGCGGCGATGCCAGAGCTACGATGACATAGGGGGCACCTAACGTTACGTCGCTTGCATAGTGTTCACACTATGAAGAAGAAAGAAAGAAGAAAATAAATTTTATTCGACACCTTTACAAAAACTTATATCTAAGGTGATCTAAAGGATACAATCAGTGTCGAATGGGTCCGTCTCAGTATTAATGCTGATAGCTTGCTGCTGTGCAAGCGACATAACGTCTAAATTGGAGTAAATGTGACATTGTGAAGTATATAATTGATACAATGTATGTGCAATGATGCTCGGATGTTTTTTAACTGTTTTCAATACAAGATTGTGACTCTTTAGGTATTGTATCTTGATGCTATACCCCTAAACTGATAAACGCAAAAACAATGAGTAAGGCACACTAGTCATTTTCACGCACTCTAATAATATTAACACACGTATGGATTTGGTTAACCTCGACCGCCGTCTGACCAACGGGAGAGAAAGAGAGGGAAATATGATATTCTCACTCTTTCTCTCCCGTTGGTTGGACGGCGGTCCGTCAACCAAATCCATACGTGTGTTAACACTATAAGATACTTGCATCATCACAAATGAACTAAAAGCCCACATGCCAAAAAGCTGGCAAGGCCATCTGCAGGTTGAGTCCGGCTAAAGATATCAAGCCTAATTTAGGCCTGATTCCTTTTTTACCTGCCACGCCACTTACTACATCACCCGTACGGGAACTACCGTAAAAAAACTCGACCGATAGTGAAATTGTATGAAAAAATATCAAGGTTGCTCTCAACAAACATGTTTTTCTCAATTTGTGTTGTCGAGCTTTACTGCCTACCTAATACTAATAGAGGCCACGTTTTAATGGTTTTTACAGGCTAGTAAGTGAGCGTATGTAAGTAAATGAGTGGGTATGTTAACTTTCCGGTTCAAATCTTGTAATTCGATAGCCCGTTGGTCCAGTTGGTAGTGGACCTACCTTCTGAGCTTGGGGGCGTGGGTTCGATTCCCACCTAGGACAAACATTTATGTGATGAACATTTGTGTTTGTTCTATATCTGGTTCTTAATATATATTTGAGTATGTATTTAAAATAATACATGTATGTATATCAGTCTCTGGCAGCCATATCACAAGCATTGCTTAGTTTGGGGTCAGATGACAGCGTTTGCAAAAATTTCCCGAACATTTATTTATTCATAAAAAAAAGACTTCTTTTATGTTTCCGGTGAAACTAAAATTTTGCAGGTAGGTACGTACAATGAAATTTTACCAATAGAGACGTCATACTCATTAAAAAAGCTCTATATTATGTTGCTACAGCTACCTACATAGGACCCATATAACTTTACAGCCTTTCCAGTATAAGTATTTCACTTTCTAAACACACATAGTGGCTTTTTTGATTACTTATCTTACTAAAAAATTTGCATTGTACGTTTGCGTCGTTGCAGATACAGGGCGGACTGAGTTCACTCAAGCAAGCTTATTAACTCATGTTTGTATTGCCGCGCTGACCTCGGTAAAACGTATCTACCTCATTTATATATTATAACATCATTGGGTACATATGTGTGGTCCTGAAGTTAAATCATTATGGTACCAATTGCGTTGATCTGATGATAGAGCCGAAAAAACTTTCGGACACTTCCAAAGAGAACACAAAGGCTACGCTAGTGACACTTCATAATAGCTAATAACCGGAACGTGAGTTTGGGTTTATTTGTTTTGTTATTGTAAGCACTTTTCAATAAACAAAATTATAGCGAGAGTCTGATAACGAAACCTGAAAGTCTCCACTGGATCTTATGATGGCAGACAATAAAATGCGTCGAAAATGGCCAAATTTTATTTTAGTTATCTTTTTACCCGTGCGTAAGAAGGAGGGTTATATTTTTGAGTATATAATAATTATATGTACCTATAATGGTTTCTTTGGCACGCCCTACAACCTAAACGGCTAATGGATATGGATATACTATGAGGTGTCATTTGAATCGTTTTAATCACAGAAGAGAAAAAAAAACTCTTTTCTGTGGTTTTAATAGTGGTAGTGACATAGGGGTACAAGAATTCAAGATGGCGGCCACGAATAAAAATGTAGAGCGAACTCAGCAGATTTCAAAAAAAGACTCATTAGTTTGGGCCTTTTCAAGGCCAGAGTGAATATGTATCTTCTAAGTCTACGTGCTTCATCTTCGACCACATCGTCGCTTACCAACAGGTGACTTGGTGGTCAAACGAGGACATATCCGCGTTAAAAAAAAATTTAGCGGTATAAAAGGAGGTCTTTATCTACTACGAGTATAGTGAAAATGAATGACAGATGAACATCAGTGTTTTTTTAACCATCGATTTCACTATTGGTCAATTGCAACTGAAGTGTACGCTCAAATACTCGTAACAGCCAAGTTGTGTCACGGTTGTTTTTCACACTGACGATGACGTTCTAAACGGCGATGCTTTATTCTATCGCATGCCTTGAACGCAACTCTGTAGTTAAGTATATTGACGTCACAACGTCGATTTGGCGCGTTTTGATGCGTCATTTAAAAATTTAAATAAAAAGAGCTAATAAAAAATAAAAAAATGAACTAATGGAGGTAAAAGTATTTTTTTAGCGAACATGCACCATATTCTTTAAATTTAAGGCCATTGCAAAATTTTGTCAATATCCCTATTATGCCATTCGCACAAGGAGAGTCGGTGAACTAATTGCCTTGCGACTTGCAACGCCATGTGTACGAACGCCCGAGGGGTGCATTTTGTGCGCGCTAACATTGACTTCCGGCAAATGCACTCAGGAACAATGCAGCAAGTTTGACTAATATTAATGGAAGCACATCCGCTCTTAATTGCTCTAAGACGCTTTGTATCACTGAGGAAGTCAGCGTATTTCAACTACAGTAGTTTAGGGAGTTTCAAATTGCTTCAAGGGGTTTTCAGCTTAAGGCTGTGCTCCACGACCATAGCTATCTCTTTCGCACGTTTTCAATATTTTTAAAGATACAAATCGCTTATTTTACATTTTAACCAACCGATGGGCATATGATTATCTTTAAATAAAATTGCCAATAGTATAAAGTAGTTATCATAATTATCGATATTTTACAGGGTGGCGGAAAAGATAGATATTTTTTTATTAATATTTTTATTCGTATTTATTTAAAAAAAAATTAGAATAAGGTAAAATTCGTCTCAGGAGCCTTACGGTCAACTCCTTACGCGGTCTCAAACTAACTTTAAAACCGCGCAGTTCGGAAAATCACGCAAACGTGTACCTTAACACGCCCAGATACAGTTTGCGGCTTCGACCAAAATAAAATGAATGGACGGGCCCAGTAGAAAAGCATTTCTGAAGATTACAAAATGAGCGCCGGCGCTCACTCCATTTCAGTCGGTCTCTAGCCGTAGGAAGTGCAACACGAGTCTTTTGTTACATGAAAACGAAACATCTGACAAAATTATGGATTTGTATGCTTTCCCGAAGTGTAAATACACAAATAAAACCAAGTATCAATTTTTATAACAAATATTCTGTTCATTTTTATAATTAGGTGTTGAATTATTATGTCCGACGGTTTTGACTCGTTTTTACTGACCAAGTTCAATGGTTAGGGCCCGTCCATTCATTTTATTTTGGTCGAAGGTTTGCGGTCGCGCAACATTTTGCATCACCCAAACTAAAGACCCCAGTTTCAGTCCAAAAAGTTTGCTAATTTAATTTGTATTATTTTGTAAATAGCAAAATGTAATAAAAGCAAGGAATAAACCTACGTTTTCCTATCGATACGCGGAATACTGTAGAGTTAATATGCAATATTCGCAACTTGTGATCGATTTTATATTAAACTAGTTACGTGCTTGTGCTACCAAGCGAGGCAGGGAACGTTCCCTGATGGAGCGAGCTCCAATCTTGTTAATTTACAAGTCGCTTGAATAAAACCATTATAATCATGTAATCAGATCAGTCAAACAAGGAAGATATGGTAAGGTGGCGTGGCGGGTACGTATATACTTTAGTCAAACTCACCCTGCAGACGACCTTGTCGCCATTTTCGGTCATCATCATCAGCAGCCAGAAGACGTCCACTGCTGAACATAGGCCTCCCCCTTTAACTTCCACACTGAACGGCAGCCTGCCTTTTGCATCCACTGGATGCAAAAGACTCTCACAATAACGTCAGTCCATCTAGTGGGAGGCCTACCTACGCTGCGTCTTCCGGTCTGCCATTTTTGGTGAATGTCGACTATTAGGTAGTTCATTTGTGTCGCTGCAAGTCTCTTTGTGTGCCTGGCAATATGACTAAGTGCCGTATAACGTGTTGACTGTTGGTATTAGAGAACATCCCCTATCAAGAAGTTATAGGATGTCTATACCTATCACAGGGTCCTTGGCCCGATATATACATCCTCGGCCACACCGTCGCTTACCATCAGGCGAGTTGGTGGCCAAACGTGGATATAATGTGTATTAAAAAAAAACTTACAGTTTTTGCATTAAGGCGAGGTTTAGCAACGCTTATTACTACAGATGACCATACAGCTTGGTTTATTGTATTAAAGTCGCATTTAGCAAAGCAAAACCATGGTGCTTACATGGTCGTGCGTTTCGCTACTTCTATTTTTGAGGATTTTCCAATACTTTTCGAAAAGTATAGCTGTAATGTAAAATTTACTTATGCGGGTTTCTTCATAATTATGAAATCTGTATATTAAGATATTGAAGAAATAATTTGATAAATAGGTATTTGAATGAATCCAAAAAAAAAACAGGGAGAAATGTGTTTTTTCTATCGAGCGAAATCTTTTTAATCGTATTTCCTAGATAAAAAATTAACCGTCTTACTGCAAAAGATTTAAGAACGCTTTAGACATGTGTTTAGCAGTTGCTTCACTGTGAAAAATATGTTAAACACATGTCTAAAGCGTTCTTAAATCTTATGCAGTAAGACCGTTAATTTTTATGACATGGTTTTTATAATTTTAAACACACTTAAACTAGAATGACCAAAATCGCTAACAGTCGGATAAGAGGATTAAGTGGTTTGGCGGTATAGTGAAAAAAGTGGGAGAAACATGGAAACATTTAAACACGAAAGATAATTGTGTGCATAAATCTCCCTCTTTGTCCGATCTAATATTATAAAAATACTCCAAAAAGTATATATTCAAGTTCTTGCAGAACAAATTCGCGTACAAATTAGATTCTGCCGTCAATTATGTAAGGCATGACTGGAGTACAATTTTCCACACAGAATTTTCCACTACGAATGAAATCGATGCTCTCAAGGAAGCTGTGTCACGTCCCGCTTGGTGCTCCATCATTACTAAGTACCCCATAAACGGCAATAGACACGTGGATGTATGAAATGTAGGTAAAATGCGTGATCGACTTATTTTAGGTTCTTTCTTTCATCTTATACTTATTTAGACGCCGGTCCATAGCCGGTTTATTCTGCAAGCTAAGTGAACGCGCAAGTGAAATGATAAGCTAAGTGAACGTGATTTTTGTACTATTTCTGCAGACAATTGTCAAAATATTTTATTGTACCTCAGCATAGGCTAAGTTTGCTTTCTCTGTACCTCAGGGTAAAGAACTGTCAAGAATGATACCTCAATATTTTGACATTAATTTATCTTTTGTAACTTCAACTTCAACTCTTATTTAATGGCCTCTTTTGTGGAGTGGAGCCACCTAGGTAGTAGATCTGTGGGAGCCACCACAATTTCGCTTATCTTTTGTGTGTCTTTTGTAATCGACATCTATTTCTGTAGTTTACAAATTATTGTATTGTACAACCTAAGAGTAAAGGACTGTCAGGGGTGATCAATATTTTGACATTTCTCTTTAGTTCGACAAGAAAAATACACGGGCACTTAGCATAATTATCATCTCATTTGTGCGGTCACTTATCTTTATCCATCAGTTCAACAACCTGCTAGGGCCCCAGGGCACACCCCTTCTGGGGTGCCAAGGCAAGTCTGATCCCCCACTCACGATGGCCGAATCCGAGGTTCGTAACCCCGAGGTACCCTTGAGCTAGTAAGCTCAAAAACCAAAATGAGTTAGGCCCAACGCACTGTACGTTTGCCAACCAGTCCGGTCAAGTTATAGAAACCGCAAGGTAAACAGCGTAAGTCACAATAAAAAAGGGGTTGTCTGTAAAGTCGGTTTACGAACGATAATTTTAGATGATAACGCTTAGGGCGATAGTGCCTCTCTATCGCTTGTTCCGTGAAATAGCGACTAGCCATTAGAATCTGAGCCATCTCTTCGCTCGGTCAATTACATACGCTGCTACACGGCATATAAAGAATATGATTAAAAGTGGAAAAGCAGCTGATGTCATTTTCTCTCTGTGCTACTAAAGAGAGACGAACGTAGTAAAAGCGCTCACCGCATTGTATTTATAGTTTTCTTACCGATGGTAAAAAATTAATGCCGAACAGATTTACTCTTACTGGTGCTGGATCTTTAACGCCAAACAACCTCTGAAATAATTTTCAGAAGATCAAACAAAATAAAAAAATATTTAAGGGATACCGAGTGCAGCGATTTGGCTTGCGAATTTGACGTTTTTTTAGGATATAACATTACTGTCTACTTTTGAAATATGTGCTTCGGTCATTTTACGACGTTAATATTTCAAAACACTGAGCAGTTGGTTGCGCGATGCGGCCGCAACCGCTACTAGTTGCAGTTGCTGGTCGCCAAGATCGGAATACCACCTTTAAGTAGCATTCCGATCTTGGCGACGGTGGCGGATGAGTACAATGCAAGCGACCCACACGCCATGCGACGCGGTCGCTTGGCTTTAGCACTCCATTTATCAATTCATATAAGCAGCTGGTCACGCGACGCAGCCGCAGCTGCTGGTCGCAGTCGCCAAAAAAGGAATGCTACCTTTAAAAATCTCACCTTTGCGTAATCCTTTAGTTTTTTCACCAATTGATTTTCATCATTTTGGTTCCCATCGTCATCGTCATTTTGGTCGGTTTTGATTTGGTTTCTGGTGTTCTGACTTTCTTCATGATCTGTACTTCGTCCTGGATTTTGTGGATCTGGTTCTAAGTTCGATGGATGTTGCGGATCATCCGGATCCAACTTTTGAAGTAAAATTTCGAAGAAGCGAGAACCACAAGCAGGTATGACAGCAATCTAAAATACAATTAAATGTAGGTAATTTGGACCCTGCAATAAGTTATGCGCTGGATTATCCGTTAAGTTATTTCTCCAACATAATCTTGATAAGCCTTTATAAATCATTATCATCATCAGCTGACACTTATTAAGACCATGCTATCAACGTTTTTGAAGACACATAATTTCAGGGATATTTCTTAGGATTATTATTAATCGAGAGAATACACAATAACTTTGTGACTTTGAATCATCATCATCAACCAAAAGACGTCCACTGCTGAACATAAGCCTCCCCCTGAACGACAGCCTGCCTTTTGCATCCACTGGAGCCTGCCTTTTGCATCCACTATCCAGTGGGCTTATGTCGCTGGCATCCGCCAGCGACTCTCACAATGTCGTCGGTCCATCTAGTGCGTCTTCCGGTTCGTGGTCTCCACTCAAGAACCTTTCTTCCCCATCGGTTATCGGTTCTTCAAGCAATGTGGCCTGCCCATTGCCATTTGAACTTGCAAATTTTAACAGCTATGTCGGTGACTTTGGTTCTTTGGCGAATATCCACGTTTCGGATTCTATCACGCAAAGAAACTCCGAGCATAGCTCTCTCCATTGCCCGCTGTGTGACTGAGTTTTTCCAAAAGGCCAACAGTTAGGGACCACGTCTCAGTACCATATGTCATCACTGGCAACACACACTGGTCAAAGACCCTTGTCTTTATGCACTGTGGTATCTTTGTGGGTACTTTGAATGAGAGTATGTAATACTACTTGGGCGGTATTTAAGTACTTTTTCGAAAGTTAAATAGTCAACTAATAAAATATATAAATGAGAAAGAAAGATGAAAATGCGTTACTAAAAAAATTACTGCACATTATGCATGCATGCCCTTAATTATACAGAACAGATCTGAGATGCATGCACATTAAAAATCTTAGTGGGCGACTGGAATTACTGAATGGGCGACTGTTATATTATTAAATGAGTATTGAGCATCAGGGCAGCGTAGGGAGACCTCCCACTAGATAGACCGACGACATTGTGAGAGTCGCAGGTATCCAGTGGATGCAAAAGGCGGGCTGGGGGAGGCCTATGTTCAGCAGTGGACGTCTTCCGGCTGATGATGATGATGAGCATCAGGGCATATCCGTAGTAGGTCAGTGAATTGGGTTATTAAAAAAAAAACCACGAAGGCTAAGGATAAGACGCCTTAGCCTTTGTAGTATTTTTTTTATAACAACGCAAAATATTTTGTCTTGATCCCTCTATCAGGGCACATCCGAATTCTGTCAGTTAGGTTACCTCGATTAGGATATAATGCAGTATTCTGAAAATTTAATACAATGCAAAATGTTGTATTGAATGTCAGCCATTTTAAATATTTGTATTCGCCCACAGCTTGTCGCTTAATTAGTAATTCAGTAAGCCATATTCAGTATTTTTGACCCCCTTAATTTGAATTTATATTTGATCGTTTAAATACTATCAATTTATTATGAAATTTTTCGTGATTTTTGAATTTACCAACAGTAAAAATTATTTATAACTAGCGACCCGCCCACCCGGCTTCGCACGGGTGTAATTTACGTGCAAAGCCGGGTCGCTAGTTATATATATAAACCTTCCGTGAAGAATTTTCTAACTGATGGTGAAAACCGCATCAATATCCGTTGCTAAAAAAGATAAAGATAAAGAAGATATGTACAGATGATGAATACATTGACCTCCTTTCAGCATAATACCACCACTCCATGTAACGCTGTATTACTTATTTGCGTATAGGAAAAGTTCAATTCACTATTCTAAAAGCAAAACAATTATATTATACAAACCGTCAAAACAACACCAAGAGACCATGTCAGAGTTTTCATGTTTTTGTTAGAGTCGTTAATATTAAAATTTTATTAAAAATTAAATTAAATATTTCCCGTTCATACTGGCTTATAACGACGGACATAAAGCATGGACCTAACTTTTATCAGAAGAACGTGGTTTGTACAAAATAACACAGTAAGGGCGTTTAATATCTTTTAAGTAGGTATCCTTCTTACCTCAATCAATACAAACACACCTTAAAAATACTTTTGCTACCTTTACTAACCTTGACTTTACACCTTATTATATTGTATAAGTTTCAGTAGATTTTAAATTAAATAAACATGAATAAAAGTTGCCTGTTACGGGGTGCCCGGAAATGTTACCCATGACGGCGTCACGGCAGGCGAGTCGGTTACACTGCCAAGGCGCACAAATAGATGTAGCACATCAATATTTTTTTTACATCTAAAAGCCAAATGTAAACGACTTTTGGCGTTTAGAAGTTAACAATTCACTCTCAAAGTATAGATTAGTCAATCTATATGTGAAGGGGGTTTGTATTTCCCTTACTAGTTGTATATAATGTTACCTACTGACTAACATAGAGTGCAGACCGTGAAATGCGTTTTACAATGATAACATGTCCTTTTTTAATGTTTTATCACAATGGAACATAGACTGAATAAAAAAGTATTTTAAATATATTTTCATCATTTATTTACTACCTGTCCCATTGAATCAATGATACTACCAGAGATTAAATTACCCTACAATAACAGAAATTTTAACGTTGGTGAGTATGCTTGTACCCACTCAACGTCGTTATGAAATTTAGAAATAGTTTTTTTTCGTAAATCTATACTAATATTATAAAGAGGAAAGATTTGATTGTTTGTTTGTTTGTTTGTTTGCATTGAATAGGCTCCGAAACTACTGAACCGATTTGAAAAATTACTTCATTGTTGGGAAGCTACACTATCCCCGGTTAACATAGGCTATATTATATTTATTTTTTAAATAGGGATCCTTACTAAAACTCCAATAATGTAACCCAAGGTGTAAAAAAATAAGATTTACAATTTTGACTTAGCGTGCTTGACAGTTCTAAGACAGGACAACGTCTGTCAGGTCAGCTAGTATGTAATAAAAAAGTCATTTGTGCAGGCCCGAGGGTTGAACTGGGTGCTGTTAGATTGTAAGGCGAACATTTTACCACGTGGCCACCACCGCTCTACTAAAGCTTGACTTACTCCTATGATGACGTAGGTCACGACATTTTCCACGCCCTGCTAGGTATAGGTCTCTTCTTCCCTGGAGTCGGGGTCTTAGAATACTGTTTCGGTATCCCCTGCCTGTCGTAAGAGTCAACTAACATGGGGCCTTTGGGTTTGTGGGTCTGACTTCCCATGCATTCAGTAATCCCAGGGAAGCAACGGCGCAGTGTGGCTCACGCCGTTGTAAAGGAAAGGAACGGAAATGCCCTTAGCATTTGCTGAGAGTGTTGCTTCAGGCAGTGTGCTAGGTACCGGTGCGTTCCTATGGAGATCCCGGTGCCCGGTGCCACCGAGGGGGTTTTAGTGGGTGCAATCTCACATAACCCGGCTACACCCCAATGCAGCTAGGGTATCTTTTGAAGATATCATCATCATCATCATTTCAGCCATAGGACGTCCACTGCTGGACATAGGCCTCCCCCATCGATCTCCAAAAGGGCCGGTTGGAAGCGGCCTGCATTCAGCGTTTCCCTGCGGTCTGTTTTAGGTCGTCTGTCCATCTTATGGATGGACGTCCTACGCTGCGCTTACCAGTCCATGGTCTCCATTCCAGAACCTTTCGGCCCCATCGGCCATGAATATATTGAATTATTTGATGATTTTATTTGAAGATATACCCCCGTCAAAAAAGATCTGGTCTCTTCTACTGCTTTCCTGCCTTAGCAATCTCACCCAACCAGCATCTGACCCTGGTCATTCAACCAGTGGGTTGACGCCTATAATCCTAATAAATGTTGTGTAATAAGCCGGCCTATAGTGCGAGTTGGGCTCGCGAACTAACACTGCTGCGTACCACCACAAAATACAAAAAGTTGTCCAAAAAGACAACATCACGCCCAAGCGGTCACCCATCCAAGTAGCAACCACTGCGGTGAATAGAAATTTGTCACAGACTTGCACTTGACTTATTTATGATTATTTGATAGAAAATTTAAATAATTAAAAAAAAAAAAAACGTTTGTAGTATAAGGGTTTGTAGTTGTACCCCTTCAACTTTAGTTTTTTTACTTTATGACTTAATATTTTTACAAATCCTCCGTAACGTTACATATTCTGCCAACATTTCAACTGGCTATCTATTACGGTGTGAAAGATCCAGCCGTTAAAAGTCAGGACGGACAGACAGACAGACAGCGTAGGCTTAGTAATAGAGTCCCGTTTACACCTTTTGTGTACGGAATCCTAAAAAGTACCGTAGCTGTTATGAAACGCGTTAAACTTTACCATACCTACTCCTCTGTCCACACACCCCATGAAGTCGTGATTTATCTAGATCTAGTCAATCCGAGGCTGAAGTTGAGAGCTCCTCAAGCCTTTTCACGGCCGGCATTATGCTTGCGGTGGCTTGTTAGCTGTTTTTGAAATATTAAGTAGAATACGAACTGGTTTATTTACTTTTTTGACCGAACGAAAAGAGGTCTCAGATTCTACAGAAGCAGACAAGCGTTTGTTTTGTAGGTTTGTATATTTGTTCGATGGTAACATGGTAACTAACATTGATCCGCTGCTTGATTATGGAACTTGCAACTCGCAATTTAATCGCTAATGTGCATCGAGACTCTCACAACTTGAGACTTGTGAGAGTCGCGGGCATCCAGTGGATGCAAAAGGCAGGCTGTCGTTCAGTGTGGAGGTTAAAGAGGGAGGCCTATGTTCAGCAGTGGACGTCTTCTGGCTGATGATGATGGTGCATCGAGATTCAATTCCTATAGAGTCACACTCTCTCAGTGAAAATCTGAAATGATGATGATGATGATGATATTGATGATGATGATGATGATGACTTTCTGTGCCATTCAGTTACAATCAGGATAATTGTTTGCTAGTAAAAGTACTGAACTCTCTGGATACATTTTGTGTGTTTTAAAAAAGTACCTACTCTTTGCGTTTGTAAGAGGATGTTTGGAAAGAGGAAGATTGTCTGTTTATATGATTTATGATTATGATTTATGAAGAAGTAATAATATAGTAACACTTAAAAACACAAATCTATAGGTAGATCCAGAGAGTAACTCTTGCAAACACACAAATAGATTCCAAAAAACCAGCCAAGTGCGAGTCGGACTCGCGCACTGAGGGTTCCGTACCACCACAAAATACAATAAGGTCATCCAAGTAACCGAATTATCAGTTAATATAACTCCCCATTAGTTTTTACTTTTTGTCTTTTTTATTATTCTTGTAAGTTAATCCGCAGTAACGTTACATATTCTGTGTAACTGTTTATCTATTATGGTTCGAAAGATATAGCCGTTTATAGGTACGACAAAAAGACGGACAGACATCGTAGGCTTAGTAATAGGGTCCCGATTTTACCCTTTGGGTACGGAACCCTAAAAATTTATTCACCGATAGAAAGACCTGCCATTCTTGAGTGATATAGGTTATGCTTTGTTCACAACGCGGGAAAACCACTGGCAAAAGCTAGTGGAGTATAATCAGTAGAATGTGTTCAAATACACTTTAATATAGGTTAGTACAAAAATAACTTAAGTTACGATATGGTTTAACATAAGTACAATATAAATAACTTATATTACAAAATAAACTAATTATTCTATTGTTCTATATTGGAATGTATAAATTGTATTTTTAACAAGATATCTTATTTTGATATTTTGGAACTGTAAGTTAAACGTAAAGGTATTTTTGTCGTGTGAATTGGAATAAAATATTGTCTTACATTTTATTTAGTGATATAGGATAACTTTGTAAAAAATATCTAAAATTAATAATGTAGAAAGAAACGGAAAGATGGTCAAGACCAACTTGACCAGGTTGGCATTGTCCCATTCGGAGACTGCCTTAAGGGAAATGTTCATGTGCTTGACCATGGCGTCTCTGAGAGACTGGATTAGTAGTCCGATGTGATACTTGCTAGTTCTCCAACAGGATTACTAAAGTTTATCATATTGCTCGAAAAATCCCGAACCAATTATAAAATGTCATTGCTATATCCGTAGATAATTTTTTCAATATAGCTACTGTATATTTTATACTTTTTTCTTTTCTGAACATAGAATGAATGACAAATGCTAAAATAAGACTTGCAGAATAGAGGTTTTTCGCTTGGAGATACTGCAAATTGACATGCTCGTTAAAGGAGCCACTACTGCAAGCCAATCAGAGGTGAAGGAAACGGTTAATGGTGAACTCAGTTCCTATACAGCGGGTTCTGTGTTTCTTTCTACAAAATTAATTACCACCAACTACTCTTACGCATTTCATTATTATCCAACATTTAACATGACATTATGATATTTATGATACAGTGATCAGCAATCGAACACGATTCTAATGTCACAGCAAGGACTTTGTATACCCAGGGTTTGTATAAACTAAAAACTCGTACGTAACATACATAACATACATACTTGTAACATATTACATACATTACATACAATAGGGTTTCTTTCATTAACACACACACGCACACACACTACACACACACGCGCTCACACACGCACGCACGCACACACACACACACACACACCACACACTTACGCATATACAAACACACAAATACTGCATGCATATAATACTAAATTTAGTTATTAGTTTTGTCAATATCTGTCACTATTACTTGGAAGGAACTGACTCCTATAATACAGGTACTCTACCTAGCATAGGAGTCAGAGATTCACCTAGCTTGTATATCTGTTATTAAGAGACAAATAAATATTTTTGTATTTTTTTTTTTTTGTAGGGTATAAAAAGTCCTAATGTCACAGGTAGGATGCACCTTTGCAAAATCTTTGTGACAGTCTTAATACTTTGGAATGTTCTTATCTTTGGTAGTATTAATCCCTAATCTACTCGCAGATTATCAGTTAGCAGGCGGAAAAACCTTCGAAGCGAAACTACCCATAACATTTCCAGGAGGATAGTAGTTGGCTACAACGTAAAATTGACCTTCTTTAGTCCTGGAATAGCCCACTCCTAATTCCTTCGTATCTTCCCAAACGACTTGAGTGAAGTGTCCAGAGTCCAAGTTAGAAGGCTCTTTTCCAAATTGGTGACTCTTAATCTCACTGTACCATTTATCTACTGGGTCTTTTCCGGAAACGGTGAAGTTCGGGTCTGAAGACCAAGCGTAGAATATGTTCTCCCCATATTCATTCTGGTCTCTGTGCTCCATTCTGCCCTTCTTCCCTAGAGTTTTAGCCCATTCTTCAGCATATTTACACAGCTTCTTGCTTAATTCAAGAGGTGGTACACCATGCTTGTTCCTGTATTCGTTGTGGGCTCGAAGAAATTCATCTTCGAACTTCTCACCGGATATCGAAGCCGATTTAAACTTGCTGACTAAATCAGACGCTATATCACCAAAATTTTTGCTGTTTCTTTGACTAGGTGACTTTGGAGGAGGTGATTTTGGGGATGGTGGCCCCAAATTGTTGTTTGATGTTCTAGAACTGCTGTAGCTGGACCGGCTTGAAGCAAACTGCATAGCTCCTGGTGGTGAGACATTTTTAGAAAAGTGACCGCTGTAATTCCCTGGAGGGTAATAGTTGGCGACCACGTAGAGTTTTCCAGATTTACTCTTAGCACTGCCTACTCCAATTTCTCTGGTTGATCTCCAAATTATTTGAGTAAAATGTCCACATGTGAGGACTTCTGGTTCTTTACCGAAGGCATAGTCGTTTATTTCGCTGTACCATTTATCGATGCAGTCTCTGGCTTTGATTTTGGTAGTTGGATCTGCTGACCAACCACAGTAGACGCTTTCTCCGTAGGTCTGGTTCAGACTGTATGCCATGGAGTCTTTTTTAGCCAGCTCATCAGCCCATTTCTGTGCAATTTTGGTGATTTCTTTGTTGAGTACCAGCGGCGGTACGCCGTGTTCTCGTCTATACTCATTGTGGACTTCCAGAGCTTCGTTCTCGAAGTCTGAAGATTTTGAACCAAAGAGTTTACTCTGCAAAAGAAAAGTTAATTTAGAGAGATAAAAAATAAATTTAAGATTTTTTTCTCATAGCATGAGATTTTTCAGAAGGTCTGTTAATATGTATAGTCTTTAATAAAGGTCGGCAGCGTATGTGTGATGCCCTTAGTGTGGCTCTAGGTGACGGTGACCTCTTATCAGCAGGCGGTCAATTAGCTTCTTTGCCACCTATGGCATAGAAAAGGTTGATTTTCCTAGAGTATGGTTTACATTAAAGAAACAACCCCCAGGTCACCCCCGAACCCGATACGGCTCAACTAGTCTAGGGCAGAGACAAATATAAGGAGTTGGAGTAGACCTTTCCTCAGCAGTAGCACAGGAAACCATATAAAAATACAAGATTTTTTTTTCTTAAATACCATATTTTTTGTTTTTTAGAACAAGAACATGTTTTTTTTTAACCCGTCGAATGCGAGCGAAGGAGTTTTTTAAGTATAAAATACGTGCATAATATTATATACCATTGGTATTGGTATTGGTATTGGTCTTCTTACACACAATACGCGCATCGGAGCAGTTTTTCCTTACGCTGACATGCGGTGCGTAACACATTTGAGGGGTTAATAATATTCTCGCTAAGTAACTAATTCAGCTCAGCTACCGCAAAGACCAAAGTGAGGAACTCAATTAGGCCAATAGAAAAAGACAGAGATTTAGTTCTATTCTAACCAGAACAGCGAAATCTAATCCTAACTGAATGTTAGAGGTCCTTTGAGTTTCCTTAAATTTTTACCATTGCCATTAAAGTTTTATCACGGTGGATTTAGAATTAGTTAGTTTTTTATTATACTGTTTGTCGTTTCTTATCATTTTCCGTAGTAGTGATTCATATCTGTTATCCACGGCCACGGTCATTTCGAACTTTACCTTTGTTTACTTCGCACTTTAATTGTGGTATCTGATGAGTAACAGGAAACTGACATTGTCACGATGCTTTCTTTTGTATTTCCTTAGCAGAAAGTAGTAGGTACTACTAGTTTTAGATGTAAGATTTTTATTACCATTATTGTTGAGCTCATAGCCTAAAGATAAAGCAGGTACTAGTATAACACTGTTTTAAACTATCACGGTTGTTCACTAAAGTTATATGATTATTTATGGGATATTTACCGTGGCTAAGATTGTGGAATGAGCTCCCGATATTTCGGCGCAGTTACATGCACCATGTTCACGGGAAGACTGAAAAATGCGGGTGGTTGGTCGAACAGTTAAAAAGTTAGGTGCAGACATAACGATCTACCCTCTTTCTTAGTCTTTTGCTACGGATATCAATGGAACTCGAACTCGAACCTAACTCCCGACAAAACACACTCACTGTATCACTGCGTATAGTATTTTGAACACATTTTGAACGCGAACTTCGCCGAAATATCGGGAGCTCATTCCACAATCTTACCACGGTAAATATCCCGTAAATAATCATATAACTTTAGGTACTAGTATGAAAGGTTTTCATAAAGTTTTAAAAGACGTCATTTCCAAAATAGAGGTAAAAAAACGTGATATCTCCATATCGATATCGGTATAAATACATAAACTGGTAACATGACCAAATTGTTTTAACATTAGATTAAGAATTAACTTTCCTTTCCCTGTATTGTGAATAACTAAAGTAAATTCATTTAAGCTAACAAAATTGTAATAAAATAGTACAACAAAAGTCACGGGTCCTGAAACGCCAGGGGTTGCACTTTAAATAAAAACAATATAAGGTAAAAGTTGTTATAATGATAGTGCTTATAGTAAAATTTTACCGTATAACTCTGAGAATGTATGATAACAATAAGGTATTACTGATAAAGACTCCAGAAAAATAGACTGTTAACGTGAATCCAAACAAATAGAGGCTATAGATAAAGTTTTGGAATAGTGTTGGATATCGATAATCCGTTAATCCTTTCATTTCTAGGTACAAGGTAATCAGTCGTTTATAAGTAAATCCCTATAGTACTATAATAATGAAAGATTAATATCAGTCAAAGTGCATATTTGCTCTAACAGCTGCAATAACGTTAAAGTTATATGATTATTTACGGGATATTTACCTTGTTTAGTTCGAGTTCCAGTGATAACCGTAGCTAAAGACTAAGAAAGAGGGTAGATCGTTATGTCTGGGCTTTTTTCCTGTTCGACGAACCACCCGCATTCTTCAGTCTTCCCGTGAACATTGTGCATGTAACTACGTCGAAATATCGGGAGCTAATTCCACACCTTACCACGGTAAATATCCCGTAAATAATCACTTTAGTGAACAACCGTCATTCAGGTATACGCACCGACCTCGTCACACCCAGATGATGAAGTGGAGGTTATGTATGAGGACATTAGTAGAGCCATACATACGTCCGAGACCCACTTCACTGTTGTTATGGGGGACTTTAACGCGAAGTTGGGCAAGAGAAGTGATGATGAGTTGAAAGTGGGGAAATTTGGCTGTGGGCAACGGAACCCTAGGGGACAGAGGCTGGCCGACTTTCTGGAGAAAGAGGGACTTTTTATGATGAACTCTTTCTTTCAGAAGCCGCCTCACAGGAAATGGACCTGGATGAGCCCCGATGGTTCTACGAGAAATGAGATAGACTTCATTATGACCACCAAGAGACAAATATTCAATGATGTCTCTGTGATTCACAGGGTGAAAACCGGTAGTGATCACCGAATAGTAAGAGGCACATTGAATATTAACGTTAAAATTGAGAGGTCCCGCCTAATGAAGTCCACGCTCCGACCGAACCATGCCCATATTCAAAACCCCGAGAGCTTTCAACTCGAGCTGTCTAATCGCTTTGATTGCCTGGAGAATTTTGCTTCCGTGGATGAGATTAATAACAGGTTAGTGGAAACTGTCCATGCGGTAGGTTCTAAGTTTTTTAGACCTGGCCGGCGCACAGATAGACCTCAAAAATTATCCGACCATACCCGTAACCTCATGGCTGATCGACGCTCGTTACAACTACAATGTTCCGATGACGCTGACTCATATAGGCAGCTCAATAGACAAATTTGGAAGTCATTGCGGCACGACATACGTACCTTTAATACGAACAGTATTAAAGAGACGATTGAGCAAAACAAAGGCTCCAAAGCGTTTGCAAGACACATGTCTATTGGGCAAAGCCAGCTGACAAAGCTGAAGAGGGAAGATGGTAGTGTAGCGTCGACCAAAGCCGAGGTATTAGGGGAAATCGAAAGGTTCTATGGACAGTTATACACTTCGGTTGCTAAACCTGTGAGCAGCTCGGCCAAAGACCCAAGAGCCAAGCTGAGCCGACACTATACCGAAGATATCCCGGACATCAGCCTGTACGAGATTAGGATGGCCCTGAAACAGCTCAAGAACAACAAGGCGCCGGGGGACGATGGAATCACATCAGAGCTTCTGAAAGCGGGTGGAACACCGGTACTCAGAGTCCTTCAGAAGCTCTTTAATTCTGTCTTACTCGAAGGTATAACGCCAGAAGCATGGAACAGAGGCGTGGTGGTGCTGTTCTTTAAGAAAGGTGACAAAACCTTGCTGAAGAATTACAGACCCATCTCGCTTCTGAGCCATGTTTATAAGCTGTTTTCGAGGGTCATCACGAATCGTCTCGATCGCAGGTTCGATGACTTCCAGCCTATCGAACAAGCCGGTTTCCGAAAAGGCTATAGTACCATAGACCACATCCACACGCTACGCCAAGTTATACAGAAGACCGAAGAATATAACTTGCCACTATGTTTGGCGTTTGTGGACTATGAGAAAGCCTTTGATTCGGTCGAGACATGGGCGGTGCTCGAGTCTCTCCAGCGATGCCGTATTGACTATCGGTATGTCGAAGTGTTGAAGTGTTTGTACAATAACGCCACCATGTCGGTCCGAGTACAGGAGCAGAGTTCGAAGGCAATTCCATTGCGAAGAGGCGTGAGACAGGGAGACGTTATCTCTCCGAAACTGTTCACTGCCACAATGGAAGATGCCTTCAAGCTCCTGGAATGGCAAGGACTCGGCATCAACATCAACGGCGAGTACATCACTCACCTTCGGTTTGCCGACGATATTGTGGTCATGGCAGAGTCGATGGAAGATCTCAGCATGATGCTCGAAGGCCTCAATCGAGTCTCCCAACAGGTGGGCCTTAAAATGAACATGGACAAGACAAAGGTCATGTCAAATATCCATGTTGTGCCCACCCCAGTATCAGTTGGGAACTCAGTTCTTGAAGCTGTTGACGCGTACGTCTACCTAGGACAAACAGTCCAACTAGGTAGGTCCAACTTCAAGAAAGAGGTCAATCGGCGAATCCAACTCGGCTGGGCAGCGTTCGGTAAACTACGCAACGTCTTCTCGTCCAAAATACCTCAGTGCCTTAAGACGAAAGTCTTCGACCAGTGTGTGTTACCAGTGATGACATACGGCACTGAAACGTGGTCTCTCACTATGGGCCTCATAAGCAAGCTCAAAGTCGCACAACGAGCTATGGAGAGGGCTATGCTCGGGGTTTCTCTACGAGATCGAATCCGAAATGAGGAGATCCGTAGACGAACGAAAGTCACCGACATAGCCCACCGGATTAGTAAGTTGAAATGGCAGTGGGCAGGGCACATATCACGCAGAACAGATGGCCGATGGGGCCGAAAGGTTCTGGAATGGAGACCACGGACTGGCAAGCGCAGCGTAGGACGTCCACCCGCAAGATGGACAGACGACCTAAAAGAGACCGCAGGGAAACGCTGGATGCAGGCCGCTTCCAACCGGCCCTTTTGGAGATCGATGGGGGAGGCCTATGTCCAGCAGTGGACGTCCTACGGCTACGGCTGAAATGATGAACAACCGTGATAGCTTAAAACAGTGATTAATTTAATTATTTTTAATCATTATAATTATTATTGATACATTATTATTTACCAATTGTTTGATTAGGTAATCCCTTTTTTCTATTAAACCAACAAAGTATCAAAAATCTTTTACAAGTTCAGTGTTTAGTCATTTAAATAATTTTAAATTTAATTTGTTTTCTGACGTAATTCGTTTCTTTGTTTGTAGTTAAATTTATGACATCAGTAGCGAATGCGGGTAGGAACGAACGAAGTAAGCAATCTATATATTAATAATTTAAACAATGTAGGTAGGTATTGTATATATCATACCTATACAATGTGAAAAGAGATGGGTGAGGTATTATTAGATATTATTAGATTTTTAATCTTGACGATGCTATTGCAGATCTTAATTTTAATACTTTATTCTCTAAAACGTGTTCTATTATTTTAATGTGGGTAGGGTTACCTAAGATTTTAATTTTGTATTATGAACGATTGTGATGATAACATTCGCCTAGAAAATAATGATACGTATTTATTGTAAATGCTGACGGCTCTAAGAACATGGAATATGTCTACAGAGTGAATAAACTTTTGAATTTGAATTTGAATTTGAGCGGCAGTTCAATTATTTAATCGTACTGCTGAGGTAGTCAATACCATTAGACAGGTTATTAATAGAACACCTGTGAGCGATGTTCAGGCGGTGCGCTTTACAATCTGACGTCAACTGGTTCGATCCTCAGCCATGCACCAATAACTTATTCAGTACTTAAATAAATTATGTGCAGTTTCGATGCCATCGCTCAACAACGGTGAAGGAAAACATTGTAAGGAAACCGGTATGTCCAAGAACCTAATAGTTCAAAGACATGACATTCAACAACATGCACTAGGCCAGCATGGTGGATTAGGGCACATCCTCTTTCTCTGAAGAAAGGTCTTTGTCCCAGCAGTGGGAACATGGTAAGCTGATGATGACCTGGGGCCTTACGGACAACTGCTATTACAGGCACCTAATCCGCTCAGTTGGAAAATCACGCGACCGCAAACCTTATCGCGCCCAGATACGGTTTGCGGTCGCGCGATTTTCCAACTGAGCGGATTAGGTGCCTGTAATAGCAGTTGTCCGTAAGGCCCCTGTAGTAAATTGGCAAAAACATTTAAGACCTCATAGACAACATCTTACAATATTATAAAGAGGAAAGATTAGAAAGAGTTTGTAACAAATTGGCTCAAAAAGTAACGGAACGATTTAAAAAATTCTTTCACCATTTGAATGCTACATTATTACTAATTAATATAGGGTTTTTTAAACTATACCCGTGCGGAGCCGGGGCGGACCGCTAGTAATATATAGAAGTCCTAATATTTACCAATTTTATATGACAAACTTGAAATTTCGAAAAATAAATCAGCTGTACCGTATATTTTCTTAAGGTCAATGATCTATTTCTTCGGAACAGCTGATATTTCTTCATGTTTTGAAATGGTCATATTGTTAAATCGGTACGTGTTGAAGTCCTTTAGGTATATTATTATCCGAGCGGCACCTGTGATCTGTCTCTTAATTTACACCATGTATAAATTGATTGATATTGTCACTTATCACCAGTTAAAATTATATGCTTGTGCACTAGACTCTAGACTGTCTAGTGCAGGGGTGTCCAACTAAATTTTGTGGCGGGCCGGATTTATTAACTTTGTAACTGTAGCGGGCCAAGAGATGTTTCGTAACTGAGCAAATCAAGACTAATATAAGTAAAATGGTAGAAAGGGTATATTAGGCCTGGACGTTGCATGCGCGGAGGGTGAGAAGGGCGGCAATGTTAATGTTTTCGCGCGCAGGTGTTGTTCCAAGAATTAAAATGGCATTTACGTTTTATTTTTTGGTTTCTCCCGATATGCCAGTCCATGTTTTTGCCGAGTAGTATTGTGATCGATCGACGTAATTTTTTAAAGAACGGCGTTTTATATTTTACAAACATATGACTCGTTATAAAAATGTCGTCTAAAAAAAATAAAGTTACCCAACTTTGACTCGTTCGCGGGCTGGATTAGGAACCTTGGCGGGCCGCATTGTGGCCCGCGGGCCATATGTTGGACACCCTTGGTCTAGTGCCTAGACATAATTTTAACTATTGTGCATTAATTAAGAATACATAATATTTTGGGCACATATCACGCAGAACAGATGGCCGATGGGGCCGAAAGGTTCTGGAATGGAGACCACGGACTGGTAAGCGCAGCGTAGGACGTCCACCCACAAGATGGACAGACGACCTAAAAGAGACCGCAGGGAAACGCTGGATGCAGGCCGCTTCCAACCGGCCCTTTTGGAGATCGATGGGGGAGGCCTATATCCAGCAGTGGACGTCCTACGGATGAAATGATGATGATGATGAATATTTTGTTATTTAAATAGTTTGCGCTTTGGTTTAACTGTAAGCATTCTGTTGATGAATAAATAAAATAAAATACATAATATAAAATTGTGCATAGAAGCACTAGGGTTTAGTGCATCTCTTGCACACTAGTTAAATGTTCAGTGCATCCCGTTTTATAGACTTGTTAATTTTACGACAGTCGCTGATCTAGAATCAGCTACAAATAGCATCCTAGTCCGTACTTGAAAAATTAAGGTCAGGTAATTGACATGAGATAGATCTTACAGCCGCTTTCAGAGACGCTACTTAAGCTAAGGAATACTTAAAATTGCTCTGTCTCGTTTTCATGTGTGACAATTTCCGTCAACGAGAACTTGACAAATCAATTTTAAGTATTACTTAGCTTAATTAACGTCTCTGAGTGCGGCTGTAAGACCTTATTCTTGTAGACAAGGATTATTTAATTCGCTTGTCTATTTTAAGAGTGCCTTTAAATTGATGTTTACTACGTCAATTGAAAACCATAAAAATATACATCGTTATAGTAAACAAGCTGCGCCCTGCGGTTTCACGCATGTGGATTCCTCCTTATTATCATCAGCTATAATTATATCAGTGGAATTCCTGTCAAATTGGTCTAGCCGTTTTGGAGAATAAAGGCTGAAAAGGCTGCCGTAAAGGCTGTCGTATATTAACACCTGGCAACTTTGGCGTGGATGGCAGCGTGTCGAGAGGTGTGCTGCACTTTCACTAAACGCTACTCGCGGCGTTTAAGCCCTTTAATACTTCCATCCTGGAGCTTAGGTTCTTTGCTCTTGCGGTTTCAAGCGCGCGGTTAAGGCATAACCAGGGGTTGGGGTCCCTGGGGCTTTAGCCTCATGTCGGGGTACAAGGTGTCTCACCGACGGTTTAGTAGTTTATTAATAAATAATAAATAAATAATAAATTTATTTCCAAAAAGAACACAATAATTTACAGTAGATATCACAAGAGAAAACCAAATAAAAAAATTCGGTGGGCCCCAAACTAGGCTAAGCCTGTATCTTGGGTACCCTGAGAACATAACATACGTATTTTTGATAAGCGCTGACAAATGGAACACATTTTTTTTTTTTTTTTTTTTTCAAATTTTGGAATTTAACTTATATAAGTAAACTAAAATCAAATCAAAGTAAAATAACCTTAAAATTAAATTTAAATTATCTTATAAGTATTAATGTGTTTGTTTGTGTGTGTGTGTGCGTGCGTGCGTGTGTGTGTGCGCGTGTGTGTGTGCGTGTGTGTTAGTGTGTGAATGAGCGTGAGTGTGTGAAGAAGTCTTTGAAGTTATGTTAGACTACTACTTGCAGGAAATACGTCTTTAAGCTTCATTTCACTAAACTTCACAAGTTTTTCTGTTTGTTTGTATGACAAAGATCGTAGCCACGTTTGTATTTTGTGCTTATACTCTCTAAATGTTCTATTATTATTATTGTCTGTATGATATTGTTACGATTTTGTAACTTATTGTTGTATGCACGGTCATAATGGTCGAAAGAAAATGAACTTGATAATATCTAATGATAAAACGTGACCGATATTTTTCAACAAGACACTTAATGTATTTTATATCAACATGATAAAATAACATAACAACAAATAAATGCAATACTCGACTTATACTTGGACCGAGTTAAATATAATTTCTTTATATTTATTCTAGCAGATGTCACAGCGAACAAATATTTGGATCGACTATAGTAATCTAAGTATAAAGTTATATGATTATTTACGGGATATTTACCGTGGTAAGGTTGTGGAATGAGCTCCCGATATTTCGGCGCAGTTACATGCACCATGTTCACGGGAAGACTGAAGAATGCGGGTGGTTGGAGAACAGTTAAAAAGTTAGGTGCAGACATAACGATCTACCCTCTTTCTTAGTCTTTTGCTACGGATATTACTGGAACTCGAACTCGAACCTAAGTCACGACAAAACACACTCACTGTATCACTGCGTACAGTATTTTGAACACATTTTGAACGCGAATTTTATTTTTTATTTTTGAGGCAACCTAATACTGGATTCCACGCACTGGCGCGCATATAACTTTAGTGAACAACCGTGATAGTTTAAAACAGTAAATCTAAGTATAATTACTGTGGTTTTAAGCATGTCACTGCAATAATCGTCTTATTTATATTATTTTGTTAGCATTTTTAAACATATTAGTTCAGCAGTTACGCTGAAATATTGTCAGTTTAATAATACATAAAAAGTTTAATCAAGATATATTATAATAATGCTAATATGGTTTTTGAATAAAAACACAAACACGTTTGACTATACAAGCAAAAATTAGGGTCCACGATGTCTTTTTGGCTCGTATTATTGTTTAAGGTGAGGTTTTCCCACTTTTAAGCAACGCTTGTTATTATAAAGTAGACCATAAGATTTACAATATTGTATTAAAGTTACATTTAGTGGAGCAAAACCATGGCGCTAACACACAATCAGGCGTTTCGCTACTTCTAGCTCTTTTTCGCTACTTGCGTTTCACCGCCAACGCGCCTGGTGTTAAGCGATGGTGCGGTCTACGATGGAGCACGCTTGCCTAGAAGAAACCGATTCACTGGTGATTTCAAAACATAAATTGTATATCTGAATAATGTACCTTTACGGTTCATTCCATAATTATAAACTCTGTACCTATACTAAGATATCTTAGATATAATTTTTTGGGAATAGGTATTTAAATAAATTTAAAAAAAAAGCGCATAGGTATCAATGATACTTTTTTTCTTCTATTGAGCGAAATATCCTTAATCTTATTTAAGTCTCTACAGTTTCCTAGATAAAACATTAAAAAAATATTATATGACACTATTTTTATCATTTTGAGCTAGCCACAAAAGTAAATGAAATTAAGACTAAACCCAAATTGAGAAAGTGGCAAAAGACGGCCTTAAGTAAATAAAAAAATATGAATGTGTTCATTTAACCTTGGACTGTCCGCGCTAGTAGTGCTTTCAATTAGGAATATCAATCTAACGCTTGCATTTACTTTATTAGGTAATTCAGTATATTACTTTACTCTATTATAAACAAAAAAAAAAAAAACCTAACTATCATGCTATCAAACCGCTTCCAGTGGGAACTGTTCCCAAAATGCTGGCCCCATTACCACGTTGTATGGCGATACTCACCCTTTGAGCAAAGTAGGGGCCAGCATTTTGGTCACGAGTTGAGTCTAAGTATCAAAATTCTCCGTTACGTTAATACTATACAGCGACAAAAAAATCACTTCTACAGGGTTAACAATCTAGAACAATCACAATGCACATCATCTTTCTCATAAAAAAAAGAATAATTACCATTATTTCCTTTCAAGATCCTTTCTCACGGCAATCGCTCTTTGTTATTGCAGCAGAACTTTAATTTAAACGTCAAATAGTTCATCAAGTGGGACACGACGTCCTGAGTACGCTCCACGAGAGATCCTGGCCAATTCTGCTGCCCTAATTTATCCGTCCATATGTAGCCGGTGCTATCGTGATAACACATATCCCTACCATTGTGACGAATGTCGATAACAGCGCGTAATCGAATTGTTATCAGAAGGGAAACACTGAATCAGAATGTCTATGAAAAGCTGTTTGTTCATACGTTAATCTGTTATATCCGGCGGTATTTGATTTTTGCATATTAAATTATAATTACAATAATATTCCCTGTTAGTTTCGTGTCGCTTAAAATGGGTCATATATATAGTTATTACCAACAACCTATATATCAAAGATTTCATACTATACTACTTGCTATATCTATCTATATACAGAATTATAAAAATTAATCCCTATTTAACTTGGTCACGCCACAACTTGAGAACGACTTTACAATACAATACAATACAATATTTCTTTATTACACACCGAAAATACAAATGAAACTTAAACTAACATAAAAAACAAATATACGGCAGTATAATGGGCGGCCTTATCGCCTTAAGCGATTTCTTCCAAGCAACCTTTGGACTAAAGAAATTGAAAAACGGTCGGTGGTGTACATAAAATAAACCTAAATAAATTACCGATATCATTCTCTTTTTTTTACTAGTTTTCTAATACTTTATAGTAGGTTTTTACGGAAGGAAAAATTAAGAAAATTGGAAAATTTCAGAAAACTTATCGACGATTTTAACTTCGCGCGTTTTACAGTTCTAAGACAGGACAACGTCTGTCGGGTCAGCTAGTCTATACTGATAATGTAAAGAGGAAAGATTTGATTGTTTGTTTGTTTAAATTGTTTACACAGCTCCGAAAATACTGAACCGATTTGAAAAATTCTTCCACTGTTGGGAAGCTACACTATACCCTAGTACATTATATTTTCAAAAAAAATTGCGATCCTTACAAAAACTCCAATAATACCCGTGCGAAGCCGGGGCGGACCGCTAGTAATTATATAAAAGGCAATGTGTATGTATATATGTTCCCTATGGACTCTAAAACGGCTGGACTGATTTTAATTAAATTTTTAGGCAATCTTCAGATTAGCCCAGCGCGTGACCCTGTGAAGTTTGGTAGCGATCGAATCAACAAATATTTATTTTTTGGTGTTTCAATATTTTCTTTACAAGAAGAAGAGTTGGTCAGTTGGTCTATAACACTGACAAATTACATACATAGAAAAAAAAATTGTCATATAAGTCAAAGGAGGTTGTTGTCGCTACCAAGGAGATTGCTTCAAGGAGGTTTATAACCCGGGTAAAACCGCGAGGCGCAGCTAATATGAAATAAAAGAATACCTTCATTGACTTTTTACTCAGGATTGATATAATAATAATAATATTTAAATGAGGCATAATTGGCAGGTGCCGTTCCTCATACCATAGATCTGTTATCCCATCCACAAGTTGTTCACCTCAATAGCCTAGTCGTTTTATATCCTATACTGTACAATAATTTTATAATCCATTTTATACACATTCAATAATATTGTATTTTATATTCAACGGGGCCTCTTGGTGTTGGCTTCGGCCCCACTAATGCCTACCAAATGTCCGTGCTAGACCCGTGTTTATATTGAAATAATAAAGTGTAATATTATAAAGAGGAAAGATTTGATTGTTTGTTTGTTTGCATTGAATAGGCTCCGAAACTACTGTACTTACCGATTTGAAAAATTCTTTCACTGTTGGTAAGCTACACTATCCCCGGGTAACATACGCTATATTATATTTTCAAAACAATAGGGATCCTTACTAAACTCCAATAATGTAACCCAAGGTGTAAAAAATAAGATTTACAATTTTCACTTTGCGTGTTTGACAGTTCTAAGACAGGACAACGTCTGTCAGGTCAGCTAGTCCATAATAATTATAATAATAGGGCATTTTGACAGCATTAATAATAGACTGTATAACTACAAAATGATGTCCTTTTTTTAGAAAAATACAACACGTGATATGACTGCAAACGCCCTATGTAGATCGAATGTCCTTATGACATCACAGGCAAGTATAGAGGCAACATAATATAACTTTTTTGCTTGCTTGTTACGTCACTGAAATCACGTGGCCCCATAAAAGTCAAAGGGAACGTTTACACGGTAGTATAATGATATGAATTTTGATTGTCTATCTATACCTACTATAATATTATAAAGAGGAAATATATGATTGTTTGTTTGTTTGCATTAAATAGGCTCCGAAACTAATGAACCGATTTTAAAAATTCTTTCACTGTTGGGAACCTACACTATCCCCGGGTAGCATAGGCTATATAATATTTATAAAAAAAATAAGTATCTTTACTTAAACTCCAATAATGTAACCCAAGGTGTAAAAAAAATAAGATTTTGACTTTGCGTGTTTGACAGTTCTAAGACAGGACAATGTCTGTCAGGTCAGCTAGTCTATACTAATATTATAAAGAGGAAAGATTTGATTGTTTGTTTGTTTGTTTGTTTGTTTGCATTGAATAGGCTCCGAAACTACTGAACCAATTTGAAAAATTCTTTCATTGTTGGGAAGCTACACTATCTCCGGGTAACATAGGCTATATTATATTTTCAAAAAAATAGGGATCCTTACTAAAACTCCAATAAGGTAACCCGAGGTGTAGTAAAATAAGATTTACAATTTTGACTTTGCGTGTTTGACAGTTCTAAGACAGGACAACGTCTGTCAGGTCAGCTAGTTTATAATAAAAATACTGAAAATTTAAATAACCATGATGACTTAGTTATAATATTATCCAATATTATAGACAATTTGTGATGATTTCGTAAAAACAGTCAAATAAATACCCTACGTTAACAAATAATAAACGTAATATAATAGCAAAAATGCTAAAGCAAAAAAATCTTTTATTAGCTTCGGTTGCGTTAATCAAGCTTATAGTAAAATGAAGAAAAAAAATCTTTTTACGTTGAGGTTCAGACTTGTTTAGAAATAATTAATTAAAACGTTGGTAATTAAAAATAATAGTAATATTAATTATACGAGCAAGCGCAATTTTTTAGTGATAGTTTTGATAGTTGTAACTTTTAAACTACACTATTGTATTAGGTTAATCCTGAAAAATTGATACATATAATGAATTAAAAAAAAAAAAATATTGATCGTCGATTTTGATCTAGTTATTCAGTAAAAATTTAATTCGACAACGGTATCTTATACTGTTCATAATTCACTAACAGTACACCTAAACATAAATTAATGTCCTTAACCCATCAAGATACAATTCCTATAGAGTCACAATTGACTAGAAAGTATATTACTTTACTCTATTATAAAAAAAAAAAAAAAATAACTTTCCACACGCAAGGTAATAATTATAGACTGCAATGATTCATACTAACTTCATACTAACTAAAAAAAAAATGAAATAAACTTCATGCTAAATCTAACTTAAGCTTTATCGCGATACTTTATAAAGACAAATATAAGATTCACGCACAGTAAAAAACACCATTATCACCGTCCAAATTCAAACGCCGCCCATAACAATTGCACAAATTATTTACTGAGAAATTCGATAAAATCGATATAATTTTAACACTGTAATTATTAACTCGGTGTAAATCACTGCACTGTTTGCTTTGCTCTACATCACTACAACAAAGAGCCGAGCAAAATGAAACAGTTAAAAGGTTGCTATTGTGCAAGCTAGTAATAAAACATGAGAGTGGCAATGCCGAATCACGCAGTTCCGGTAAACAGAGGCTGCGAACAAAGGGAGAAAAAATGGCAAATTACCCGCAAAAAGTAGATAAGACACGTTATGACAAATGAGTCAGTAGAATTTGGACTCAGGTGAGTGACTTCTACAGTTACTCACTACTTATTATGAAATTACCTACCCGTATAATATTTTTTTTCCTTAAAAATTACCGAATTAGATAAAGACAGTGAGAAAAATATCTTAGCCGTAAGTAAGGTGAATAGAAATTTTAAGGTTTATAATCTGAGATCAGATGATGAAGTAGAATTTATTATCGTTCGTGTGTAAATGTTTTAACCGATTTCAAAAAGAAGGAGGAGGAGGTTCTCATTACGGTTTTTAAATTGTATTGCATTGTTTGTTATTTACCTCAGAACTCCGTCTTTTATGAAACGATCAATAAAATTATTTTTATAATTTTAGTAGAAAGGATATTATTATGGTTCCATAATACAAATTTAATTAAATAGGTACAGTAGTTTGGCTTTAAATCAAAATAACTTCGGTTACTTGTGTGACAATATTATGTCATCCAAGTCTTCGACCAAAATAAAATGAATGGACGGGCCCAGAAGAAGCGCATTTTTTTAAGATTACAAAAAGAGCGCCGGCGCTCACTTCGTTTCAGTCGGTCTTTAGCCGTAGAAAGTGCAACACATGACTTTTGTTACATGAAAACGAAACATCTGACAAAATTATGTCTACGTGTGCTTTCCCGAAATGTACTAATTTATAACACAACAAAAAACCGCTATTCTTTTTTTGGAACAAAATAATGTACTGTACATGGTTATAAATAAGTGTTGAAGTATATGTCCGACGGTTTCTGAGCAACTTCAATGTTATGGCCCGTCCATTTATTTTATTTTGGTTGAAGATTCAAGTAACCTAAAATAAGTACGCATTTTACATATTATGTCAAGTCTGTTTCTTTTTTATTGATTCATAATTTTTATTTTTTTGTCAAATCACTAAACCGCTTAACGCAATAATTTTCAATTTAAAAAACACTGAATTGAGAACCTCATCCTTGTTTTGAAGTCGGTTAAATCTGTAGGTAAGGACGGCTCACTTACAAAATTTTCTGCGCACACTAAGAAATTTGTAGCGACACCAATAAACTAAATGTAAGTCCACATGCAAAATAAACCGGCCAAGTACGAGCCGCGCTCGCGCACTGAGGATTCCGTACCACAACAAAATATAATCAGGTCGTCCAAGTAACCGAATTACCAGTTAACGCCTTCCAAAATCTTCGAAGCAATTGCTACGCAGTCACAGTTATGTTTGCTACAGTGATGCTTGAGTACAACACAATTATAACAGAAATTTCTCACCGACTCGCACTTAGCCATTATTTATTATTTGTTTTTATACTATAGAGTGTGTACTATTCACACCAAGTTTGACGCTTGTAACTTACTTAAAAAAAAAAAAAAAAATTTTTAATCCACTGTAACATTACATATTCTGTGAAAATTTCAACTGGCTACGTGTTACAGTTCGAAAGATACAGTCGTTTAAAGGTAGGACAGACAGACAGACATCGTGGGCTTAGTAATAGGGTCCCGTTTATACTCTTTGGGGACGGAACCCAAAAACTAAAACTAGCACTATGTTCAAACCTAAATTTTCTGCAATACAATTAGATACTTACAGAGATAGAATTATTTTGCTTAACAAAAAGCAGCATGCTTGTTTTAAGTGACGTATCGTATTTGAGATTGAATTTCGTCATAATTAATCATTTTAATGGTCCTTGACGGCGGCGGAATCTGATTTCTCACTGGGAGTTGATGAACTCAAATTTTAATCTCTTTGTTAAGACTTAAAAATCATCGGTATGAATATACCTACTTTTATTTTTGATTCGTGAATGCAAGTTAACTTTGTTTAAATGTTTTTTGTTGCACTTCATCATCATTTCAGCCGTAGGACGTCCACTGCTGGACATAGGCTTCCCCCATCGATCTCCAAAAGGTCCGGTTGGAAGCGGCCTGCATCCAGCGTTTCCCTGCGGTCTCTTTTAGGTCGTCTGTCCATCTTGTGGGTGGACGTCCTACGCTGCGCTTACCGGTCCGTGGTCACCATGTTGTTGCACTTATATTTTGACAATTATGCCATACTAAGCTCAGAAAAACTACCAAATAAATAAACAAATTTGTTAATTTTGACGGTTTAACGCCAGCAGCATACCTTCGCCGCGAAACCGTAACAGCGAAACAGATACTAGTTTAACATTTTGGTCATTTACATAATGGCGTCGATTCTGTCATACTAAACTAAACTAAACCAAACCAATCTGACAGGACTAAAACTATCTGCCTCTATCTTATTTTAATGTGTGAGAGGAGGGTGGCATCAATTTTAGAGCTGTCAAATTTAGTTTAGTTTAGTTTACAGTGCATCAGAATCGATGCCACTTTTTACTTTGTTATTGCAAATCCATAATCACTTATCCCAAGACAATCTCTCAATTTTGTTATCAGAATTAAGAAAAAAAATGCTTTTTCACCGTATTTCACTAGTATCGTATTAGAAATCTAATCCTCTAAATCCAGATATAGAAAAAATATGGCTTATGTATTACCTATAAGTTTCTAATATCATTTCTAAGTATTACTCTAGAAACATACACCCATCAAGCGTAAATATTTTTTATCTGGAACACGTCGATAAGGGTCTTAGATATGGCGCTTACGCAGTACGTTTTAAAAGGTATAAAAATGCTTTTAAATAGGTCTACGATATTAATGGATATTTTATCAATTGAAAGTAGGTAATACAGTGAAAACTTTACGGTTTACTTTATAAAGTGCAGTCGATAAGCAAAGTATAAATAAACCGGCCAATTGCAATTTGGCCTCACGCACTGAGGGTTCTGTACCGCCGCAAAATACAACAAGTAATGCAAAAAGACAATATCACCCCCATAGGCGGTCACCTATCCAAGTACCGAGGTGAACATAAGTTTGTCACCAACTCGCACTTGGCCATTATTTATTGTTTTACTTTAGTTAGAGTATGACCTATAACCATGCCGAGTTTGACGCTTATACGTATTACCTCTTTTACACCAAAACCAGTACAAAAATACGTTTAAAACACGTATGTCTTATGCACCCCCTTTAGTTTTTACTTTTTGACTTTATTGTTATTTCTTAGTTAATCAGCCGTAACAATAAATATTCTGTGATAATTTCAACTGGTTGTCTATTACGGTTCCAAAGATACAGTCGTTAAAAGGTAGGACAGACAGAGAGACAGCACGCAGCGTAGGCTTAGAATAAGGCTTCGTAGGCTTAGTAATAGGGGCCCGTTTACACTCTTTGGGTACGGAATCCTAAAAATACACTACACTTACAACTATTTGCTTGAATTCCTTTTGTCATTGTGCCGTGAATTGTCGCAGAAGGCACAAAAAGACGACAGCTAACATTTGGAACTAGAGCAGATAAAATATCCAAAATCATGCAAACATCTGCCCGGCCGAGAACCTAGCCATCCATACTAGTTGTCGCTAACTAGTACAAATTTAAGTACCTACTCTTTAAGTATTAATTACTTAGTTAAAAGTAAATCATCACTAATTGGTTGAATCTACTAACTGAATTAAAATGTGCTGTATAAGCAAATTAAAGCTCTTAATTGACTGCAGTAAAACAAATAGCTTAATTTTATTAAGCCCACAGAGCAGATACAAAAAGGAGATGGCATTTTTTTTGTTCGTCGCAATGTCTGGCGTAGGATGACGTTGCATCCGACTTTTCCTCATCCACAACTCCACGAGAGATGGTGGGTGAATTTTATCATGTTTTAATTCACAAACAAAACTTCTTTTTGCCAGTTTTATTTTTAATTTTGTGCTTTAGTAATGGTGTTACTTTGGCACAACAATCCAAAATTAGTGCTGCCTTAAAAACTAAAGAACGCTATTGATCCTTGGTAGTCCGTGTTCTCTTCTGGCAGTCTTGGTTAGTTGGTAGGAGTGGTTTTAGATGATTTCGAGATCGCAGCCCGATGCGTTGTTGTTGATTCGCCTAAAGGTAGCATTCCAATCTTAGCGACCGTGATCGTCGACCGCGACCGGCGGCAGCGGCCGCGATGCGCGACCCACTGCTCAGTATCAATAATACGAGTTTATAATGTATTGTAAGATTTTATTTTGTGTTGTGTATGTAATACAATAAAAAAACCGGACAGGTACGAGTAGGACTCGCGTTCTGAGGGTTCCGTTAGATGGAAAGAGAGCGAGACCAAACAAAAAAACAACAACTAAAAAGTTGAAATATTGAAAGACAAACTTAACTTTGTAGTGGACAATACGGTTCTGCATATATTCCAACTACAAAATGTAAGTTTGTAATAGCAAAACAATTTTTTTTTAATGATATAACTTCAAATTTATAACTTTCGCAGTTATTTCTTTATATGTGCTGTGAGACCTTGCCTCCTGCCAAATTTCATGATTCTAGGTTAATGGGAAGTACCCTATAGGTTTTGATTTCAATGTAAAATCGCAAAATATGCGAAAATATACGACATAAACGGTCATATCTTTTGATCGCATAAACTTACAAGTTTGATTTTTTCACAGCTGAAAGAAACCGTAGATTCGAGTGTTTGATATAAATTTCGACTTGATATCTTTACGTGTTCCTGAGAAAAATGGACAGATGGACAGACGGACAACAAAGTGATCCTATAAGGGTTCTGTTTTTTTCCTTTTGAGGTACGGAACCCTAAAAATTAATAAAACTGTAAAATACCTACCCTATTAAGGGGGTTGAAAATTTATATGAAAGGCTACGTGTACAAACTCGCGGACAACTGCTAGTAGTAATATAATTTCGTTATCTAGTACTAGGCATTATTAGTTACAGAGTTAGGTATAATAATATCGTATGTTGGTAATTAAACAGATTCAATATAATTACGAAACCACCTAGCGTCTTATCATTTTGGTTTCATCATGTCTTGTCGTATAACGATCATATGGGTAAATTCAAATACTAATAAATTCTTACTAGGTTCGTCATAATAGGCATGATGACTTTTATTTTTTTATTACCTCATTAAAAAGCTAATCATAAATAGAGCCCATCAACGAAAACAAAATTAAAGTTAGTTCAAAAGTAAAGAAGATAATTTTAAGCATTTTAATTTCATACTAGACAGAGAGCGCACTATACTTAGCCGTGACGTCACGCTTCAGGAGCGCCATACAAATGCTATACTAAGACACGCTTTGCGAGAAAGGGATAGAGCGGGATGCTCTCTATCCTCACGTAAACTTTAAACACTCATATCTCAGAGATTTATCAGCCAATTTAATTTATTTTTGCAGTATGTTTAATGTGTTTAGTTATATTCATCGCTAAGCTGGTTATTTGTAATAAATTAAACATTAGGACACATGCCTATTGTAAAGGAGGCGTTTGTTTCTAAAAACGAAGATTGTTGACAGTGCTGGTGATTACTAATAAACTATACCACAGAAAAACGCTAATCCGATCAGTGTCGGATTATTTGGAATACTGCTGTCATCTTTGGGACGGTTCGCCCAATACCAGCTCAAAATTCTTGAATCGGTAGACCGGCATGCTGCTCGAATTGTAGGCGATGAGAAGTTAGTGGCTAAGAAACTTCTCAGTCTAGAACACCGCCGTAAAGAAGCGAGTCTGTAAATTTTCTGCAGGATTCATTCGGATCTACATGACTTTATCCTACCATAATATAGATCGATGTACCATCCCTTTTCTACAATAGGACAAGTAGGAAAACGACCCACTACCACCCAAAAAAAATCGATTTTCCTTGGATACGTACCAAACGTTTCGAAACTACGTTTCTAATCCGTACGGCCAAGGATTGGAACAACCTGTCAGCTTCCTTGTTTCCTGAGAGATATAATCTGGGCCTTTTCATGGCCAGAGTGTATCTTCTGAGTCTGCGTGCTATTTTTTTTGCAACGTAAGCTTTGAGAAGGTAAATATAGGTAACTGTTAAAAAAAAGTTCACATGGCAATGCAAATAAAATATCAGCTAATCCTGCATGGCTTGCCCCAGATTATACAGATTTTAATTTATATAGATTTGAGATAAAAGATGTTAAATCTCTTTCCGTCTTACTTATAAACGTTACTTAAAAGTTAAGCAATGCTTAAAATTGCTGTCAAATTCTCGTTGACGGAAGTTGTCACAGGTGAAAACAAGACAGAGCAATTTTAAACTTTGCTTAACTTTTAAGTAACGTTTACATTAAGTAAGGCCGTTTATGTCCAGTAATTTCATACTGGAAACATTGCCTTTGAATCTGAAACACAGTGGTGTTTGCACACTACTGCTTGCCAGTTGCATGACTAGCAAAGATACTTATCCAGTCAGACTGCATAAGAGCTACTATTATCATTGATGTAAGTAAATAGGGGGAAGATACGGGACATACTTCTTGACGTGGACCGCACAATATAGGCTCCGGGGCACAATCCACTTCAGTCACAATCGAACTGGTGTTTTATAGCACGTGAATTACTTGTCAAAATTGTGTGTAATAAAGCAGCAAAAATTACTTCCTGCGTTTTCACAAGGTGCACAAACAGTTCGAAGACAAAAAACAAGTTTCACGGCATTACTTTTCACTCGTAAATACTTAAAAACAATTAACTTAATTTTCTTTAAATGTCACTTCTATGGTCTAGTGTAGTGTCTAATGGAGCGGTTTACAGTGTAGACGTCAACGTCGCCGCTGACTCGAGCCGAAACAGAGCCATATTTATTGGGTACAATGTTTGGTGTCCCGCGTCTTCCCCCTTTTTAAAACAGTCGTTGACTATTATACAGTAATACGAATATCTGCCTGTGTAATTATTTGTTAAACACTTCAAACTCGCGTAACGTTACGTCCTATCTTTCTAGAGATAAACAAATTACATAAACACTCGTCAGTACTTACAATCAACGAGCACCCTGGCAGTATGCACGGCGTCTTCATTGTTCAAAACAATAAACAACTATGTTTTATCACACAAAACACTAAAAACTGGCTCCAAAACAGAAAATGGCTCCCACTTTACGCTGGACTACATCTGATCGTGATAGTTGTATGTTTGGAGATAAAGCATAAGATGATTGGTGCATGTGACGAGCGGCGCGGGTTAAGATAAGCGTTTTCAGCTCAATTTGTGTGCATTGTCACACATATTGTGTGCGTTGTTGTTAAAACCAGTGGCCGTGACTAAGTAAGCCTTCTTAGACACAAATAAATTTTATGAAGAAATCATTTTTTTTTTAAATTATATTAAAAAAGCGATTGACAAAAGGTGTGTGTCCAGATTTTTAATTTATTACAAATAACAAGCTTAGGGAATAATATAATTACTTAAATATATAACACATACAAAAAAAAAATATTGTCTGATAAATCTCTGAGATACGAGCGTTTAAAATTTTAGGTGGGGATAGAGAGAGGATACTCTGTCCCTTTCTCGCAAAGCGTGTGTTAGTATAGCATTTGTATGGCGCGCCTGAGGCGTGACGTCATGACTCAGTATAGTGCGCTCTCTGTCTAGTATGAAACTAAAATACTTATAACTTTTAAATTTTTGAACTAATTTAAATTTTGTTTTCCTTGATTTATGATCATCTTTTTATGAGGTAATAAAACATATTAGTCATCATGCCTATTATCTTTAGAATAACATTGCGAATGGTATAAAGCATAGCTACTATTTCCAAAGTTATTCAAAAAAAAATTGCCAAAACTGTTTTTATATATATAAAAAACTATATGATTTTTTCTATGGTATAAAGCATAAATAATAATGGTATAAAGACTATAAAGCATACTATTTGCAATGTTATTCCAAAAATAAAGCTCAAACAAAAACTCTATGATTTTTTCTCATATCTTCCGAGCTCGTCGCTCTCTCGGGTCTGGGGTTGACCTGGTGATCGGCTGTTCAGTGGCTTCCACTCCATATAGACCTTCACCGTCCTGTCCGGGTGAATTCGTCTTGCATAATGCGTAGGTATTAAAATCGTACTACTACACGCGCACGGCCCAGACGCACACAGCGAGGGGACGACGGAGAACAAACACGAGTCAATCAAACCATCTTGATAGATTTAATTATTAAAATTACTAAAACTTTTGCGGTATGTATATTTTATGTTTTCTTTTTGCACTAAATCTATACTATCTATACTAATTATAAAGAGGAAAGATTTGTATGTAAGTATGTTTGTAACGAATTGGCTCAAAAAGTACTAGACCGATTTTTAAAATTCTTTCACTGTTGGGAAGCTACACTTTCCCCAGGTGACATAGGCTATAATCTATACCCGTGTGAAGCTGGGGCGGACCACTAGTATTATAATATAGACTTACTCTAGATATGATTCAACTAACTTGATAAACTTTTAATTACTCGTAAAAAAACAGAAAATTAACGAAAACTCAAATAAATAACTAAAGACTAAAACTTAAAATAACTATATACTAATCTAAAATAATACTAACTTGATAATGGAATTCAGAGACTGCTAAAACTGCTTGACGGGGACAGCGAGATAAGTCAAGTTTGGGCTCGTTTTATTTAGTCGCAATGAGATGCCGCAGTGTACATTATTTCCGCAGTTATTATTTAAAAAATACTACCAAAGTAAACTGCATTTTTGTGTGTTAAGAATAATAATTGAGCAGAAACGCTCTCGCTAGTCCTTATACTTTAGACCGCCTTCTTATCACCTAAATACCTAAAGGTGAGATTGCTACAAAATAGGTTAGGATATACGTTACGAAGATAACGTGAAAGAATTTACGGTTGTAACGTAAAACATGAGGCAATATTTGCCAACCTTAGGTGCTTTGTTTAGAGCTCAGTGAGGGAGTCACCATAATGTTTTCTGAATGAAAATGGTAGTCATTCTTAGTTCCTTTATTTGACCACCTCTAAAAATAGGTCGGTTTGTCAGTATTATTCAACCTTGGGGTTATCATTCGACTCAAAAAGCTATTTTCATTGAAAGATTTAACAATGTGGGTTGATAAATAAATAATTATTTTTGGGACATTTTTGCACACACGGTCATCTGACCCCAAACTAAGCAAAGCTTGTGATATGGCTGCCAGAGACTGATATACATACACGAATAGCTTTTTTCTTAATACATACTTAAATAGATATTAACAACCAGATATAGAACAAACACAAATGTTCATCACACAAATGTTTGTCCTACGTGGGAATCGAACCCACGCCCTCAGGCTCAGAAGGTAGGTTCACTACCAATTGGACTAACGGGCTATCTACTATAAGATCTAACGATAAGATACTAGCTGCGCCCCGCGGTTTCACCCGCGTTGTGATGAAAAATGGTGATGGAGATGATGATGAAAAGTAGCCTAAGTTATTATTCCTTACAAAATCGGTAAACATTGAAAACCTGCGATAGAAGTGCTAGTATCTTCAAACGGTTGAACGGTTTTTTTTTTAATCATACCGAAGAACACTCTTGATCAATACACTACAAACAACAAAATAAAACAGGCCAAGTGCAAGTCGGGCTCGCGCACTGAAGGTTCCGTACCACCATATAACATGTTAGTTAAAAAATACAAAAAAAAACAAAAAAACATACAGTCGAATTGATAACCTCCTCCTTTTTGAAGTCGGTTAAAAAAAGAGTTCAAAATGACAACATTTCATGAACGCCCAGGCGGTCACCCATCCAAGTACCGGCCGCGCCTGAAGTTGCTTCACTTCGGTGATCGTATAAGAACTGGTGGTGAACAGAAACTTGTCACCAACTCGCACTTGGCAATTACCTATTTATTATTTGTTGTTATTCTTTAGAGTGTGTACTATAATCATGCCTAATTTGACGCTTGTATCATCATCATCATCATCATCAGCCAGAAGACGTCCACTGCTGAACATAGGCCTCCCCCTTTAACCTCCACACTGAACGACAGCCTGCCTTTTGCATCCACTGGATGCCAGCGACTCTTACTATGTCGTCGGTCCATCTAGTGGGAGGTCTACCTACGCTGCGTCTTCCGGTTCGTGGTCTCCACTCAAGAACCTTTCTTCCCCATCGGTTATCGGTTCTCCGAGCGATGTGGCCTGCCCATTGCCACTTCAACTTGCAAATTTTAACAGCTATGTCGGTGACTTTGGTTCTTTGGCGAATATCCACGTTTCGGATTCTATCGCGCAAAGAAACTCCGAGCATAGCTCTCTCCATTGCCCGCTGTGTGACTCTGAGTTTTTCCAAAAGGCCAACAGTTAAGGACCACGTCTCAGTACCATATGTCATCACTGGCAACACACACTGGTCAAAGACCCTTGTCTTTAGGCACTGTGGTATCTTGGACGAGAAGATGTCACGCAATTTCCCGAACGCTGCCCATCCGAGTTGGATTCTTCGGGCGACCTCTTTGCCTAAGTTGGACTTACCTAACTGAACAATCTGTCCAAGATAGGTGTAATGGTCAACAACTTCGAGAGTATCGTTCCCAACGACTACCGGCACGGGTTCAACATGGACATTGGACATGATTTTTGTCTTGTCCATGTTCATTTTAAGACCCACCTGTTGGGAAAGGCTACTGAGGTCGCTGAGCATCGTATTTAGGTCCTCCAGCGACTCTGCCATGATGACTATATCATCGGCAAAACGAAGGTGAGTGATGTATTCGCCATTGATGTTGATGCCTAATCCGTTCCAGTCCAAGAGCTTGAAAACGTCCTCCAATGCGTTTGTGAACAGTTTCGGAGAGATAACATCTCCCTGTCTCACGCCTTTCTGCAATTGGATTGGTTCCGTGCTCTCGTCCTGTAATCGGATCGACATGGTGGCGTTTCTATACAAACACTTCAACACTTCGATATACCTATAGTCGATATGACAACGCTGGAGGGACTGTAATACTGCCCAGGTCTCGATGGAATCAAAGGCTTTCTCATAGTCCACAAACGCCAGGCATAATGGCCGATTATACTCCTCGGTCTTCTGTATAATCTGGCGGAGGGTGTGTATGTGGTCTATGGTGCTCCAGCCTTTACGGAAACCGGCTTGTTCGGGAGGCTGAAAGTCATCAAACCTGCTTTCGAGACGGTTCGTAATGACTCTAGAGAACAACTTGTACACATGGCTCAGGAGTGAGATGGGTCTATAATTCTTCAATAAGGTGTTATCACCTTTTTTGAAGAAGAGCACCACCACACTCCTGTGCCATGCTTCAGGCGTAGTACCATCGAGTATGACGGAATTAAATAACTTCTGGAGGACTAACAGTACCGGTTTTCCACCCGCTCGCAGTAGTTCTGTCGTGATTCCGTCATCACCCGGTGCCTTGTTGTTCTTAAGCTGTTTCAGAGCCATTCTAATCTCGTACAAGCTGATGTCTGGGATGTCCTCAGTGTAGTATCGGGTCAGTTTAGCTCTCTTGTCCTGAGCTGTACTGACAATAGGCTGTCGTGTCGAGGTGTACAACTGTCCGTAAAACCTCTCAAGCTCTCTCAGAATCTCCGACTTTGACGAAATGATACTGCCATCCTCGATCTTCAGCTTTGTCATTTGGCTTTTCCCAATAGACGAATTTTTCGCGAACACTTTCGAGCCCTGGTTCCGCTCAATTGCATCCCTAATACATCTTGTATTGTAGGAACGCAGATCGTGTCGCACCGATTTCGAGATTCATCTATTAAGTTGGCCATATTCCGACATATCAGCTGAAGATTGCAGTCTCATCTCAGTCCGGTCCTTCATTAGCTTAATGGTTTCGTCTGAGAGCTTCTGAGGTCTTTTTCGGGGTGGGGTCTTAAAGAACTTGGACCCCACTGCTTGGACAGTTTCCACCAGCCCATTGTTTAATTCGTCCACAGTTCCGCTTTCGGCAAGGCCCTGGAAGCGATTATGCAGTTCGAGTTGGAAGTCATTAGGGTTTTGGATTTGGGCATGACCAGGACGGAGCGTGGACTTCACCAGACGCGACCTCTCTAGCTTGATGTTGATATTCAATGTGCCTCTGACAATACGGTGATCACTACCGGTTTTCACCCTGCTGATCACGGAGACATCATTGAATATTCGCTTCTTGGTCGTCATGATGAAGTCGATCTCATTTTTGGTCGAACCATCTGGGCTCATCCACGTCCACTTTCTGGATGGTCGCTTCTGAAAGAAGGAGTTCATCAAATAGAGTTCCTCCTTCTCCATGAAGTCGACCAGCCGCTGGCCCCTCGGATTCCGCCGTCCATACCCATATGACCCCACTCTTAACTCATCGACATTCCGTGTGCCCACCTTTGCGTTAAAGTCACCCATAACAACGGTGAAGTATGTTTCGGAGGAATGTATGGCTTCGGATATCTCCTCATACAGAGCCTCTACTTCATCGTCAGGGTATGTCGAGGTCGGCGCATATACCTGTATGACCTTCAGCGAATAACGATCGGTTATTCTGAGTATAAGGTATGCTACCCTGCTCGACACACTATCGACCTTAATCACGTTGTTAATGAGTGACTTGCGGATGATAAAACCTACACCACCTTGGGACTTTCGTTCTCCTTCCCGGAAGAAGAGCATGTTCCCGGAATCCAGAACTATCGTATCCTGTCCCTCTCGTCGGATTTCTGATAGTCCTATGATGTCCCATCGTATTTTGCTCAATTCTTCCTCCAGCTCTACAATCTTCTCGTCGGTCCTCAGTGTGCGAACATTGTGCGTTACCAGGGCCAAATTATGTTGGGGGTGGTAGCGGGGCAACTGCCGGAGATTTTTCGCACCCCCTGCTCCACCGTTACCTGACCCGCTACCTTGGTCAGGGATAGAGGAGCTGCCGGGGACTAGGGGCCGTGATATTATTTTGTCTGTCATGGGGGGGGGGGGGGGGTTTGCCATAATCCCCACGCTTGGCAGGCGGCTTGGAGATCGCAGAAGGATTCACCATTAAAGTAGGCGGATGCTGCTGCCCATCCTCTGGTGGTTCTGGTCGCAGTTTTAGGACGTACCCGGGTCACGGGGACGCTTGTATGTATTACCGTTTTTACCCTTTGGGTACGGAACGCTAAAAACTAAATCAAAATTGGTTCAGCCGTTTGGAAGCTACGATGCCACAGACAGGTTAACACAGGTTTATACACACGTTAAACTTATAACACCCCTTTAAATAAATAAACAATAAATAAAAAAAAATTCGTTTAAATCAGGCAACTTGGCCCATAGAACTCGTATATACCTTTGTTTGCGTCGGGAGTTCAAATATCGTAGATTAAATAATAAAATTACAATAACCTCAGTATATAGGTATGTCACCCGCATTGTGGGCAAATTTTATTGCTAATTATTTGATTTACATTATAATTTTCATACCCCAAACCAATACCTACCAACAATTTACGGCGCTTCTATTCTTAAGTCCGATTAGGTAACAAAACGACAATTTATAGAACAGACTGATTATTTTTTACAGATAAAACCAATGATGTTTTATATTGGTTATAATTATATAAACTGCCAATCTCCCTTATTTCACCTTCCTCTCTTTCTGACACATCTATTTATTAATCTATCTCCCTCTGACATGGCGTGACAAACATTCATTGACAGAGCTCGGTTGTCTTAGATCAAAATTCAGTAAGCAAATTTTAGAATCAACAGTTTTATGAATTAGTCCTAGGGGAACTAACCAAACCTTTTTCTATATATCGTAGATAGGCTTGCGCTTGGCCGCCATCTCGCCTGATGTGAAGAGACGATGCGGTATACGATGGAGCACGCTTGCGTAGAAGAAACCGATTCAACCGAACTTATATGATTATTTACGGGATATTTACCATGATAAGATTGTGGAATGAGCTCCCGATATTTCGGCGCAGTTAGATGCACCATGCATCATATAAATTTAGTAAACAACCATGATAGTTTAAAACAGTATCAAACAAAACATATGTTTCCTGTTTATCCCACCGCGGGGACAAAGCAAAAAAAAAATTGAAAAAAAAATTGAAAACTGGAAAAATAAAAAAAAATAAAAATATAGAAAATTGGCTCCGCTAAAGACCGATAGCGCATAAACGCTTTTAAAATGTGGTGCTGGAAAAAACGCTTTGTATCCGATGGACTGCCTATAGACCCCCCAGTTCTCAAAGAACTCAAACTTCATAAGAATCCAAGGCTTTCCAACAGGTGCCTTCAGTGAGTTTTTGAGTTCTTTGACCACATAGCCCGTATGCCTGGTGACATCCTCCAAAAACTGATCGTCACCAAGAAAATAGAAAGTAAGATACCGAGAGGAAGAACCCAATGCGTTGGCCAGGTCAAATCCGCACCACCCTCAACGTCAACGTTGCTGTAGCGGTTCATGCTGATGAAAGCCGGAACAGATGGCGGAGTATCAGAAGAGAGAAGTTGATGCTGTGATTGGTCCCGACCCTAGCATTGAGGAATCGACGCAAGGAGGAGTAGGGGGAAGTCCCGTAACGCCGGACGGCACCTAGCACCGGACACTGGTACTATCGCTGTAAGGCACAATGCTGACTGTTCAAAAACAAGTGAAAGGGGCGCGGGGGAGCGTTGCTATACAGGGTCACGGGACACTGTACGCCTATGATGCGAAAGGATACGACGGGAGCGTTCGATTGTTGTTTTTGGCGGAGAAACATTGCATCACTGTTGATACAAGTGAGTGTTACTGCTAAATTTTTGTGTTTAACTGTCTATGGGAATTGTTATTTAAGATAGTGTTCCATTATTATTCGTAAATTGTAAACGTTTTTATAGATTTCCAAAACAGTTTTGGTATGGGACATGCAATTTTGGCGATTCCTTGTCTCTAGTACCGGACACTAAGTTGTCCCTTAGCACCGGACATTGAACAAGTTGTTTTTTCTAGTAAGTACTAATAGTTATTATAATAGATGTACTACTTTGTTTTAAAGGAGAGAATAACCAAACAAACCGGGTTGAAATTGACGAAAAAAAGAAGGAAATAGGATTTTGGTCATAATTTCCACTTTTTTTCATTTATAAACTGCAGTATATGCTAGATCACGAATATACGACAACAACATTGTTGGTTTTGTCAATGAAGATTTCATAATAGTAGCTCAGCTGAATATTGCGGTATCTGGGATCAAATGCACATTAATTTTCCCATGTGACAGACATTTATTTTCTGACGTGGATTATTTGTCTGCAGACTTGTCCAATATTCCATAAAAATCCCACAAGCTAGGAATTTTTTTAAACACGCCGATTTTTTTATTTTTTTTTGGCCTTGAAGTTACGTAGGAAAAAAGGAAGATAAGGAACCGGTAATTCTAACAATATTGGACAAAAGAAGACTTGCTTGCTGCTTGGCTTTGAAGAACATGACGAAAAACTTGATACAGTGCTCCTTCTGCCATGGGTGAGCCTTTGAAGCATGTGCAGACATTCCTGAATGTGCAGATGCCTATATATGCGATTGATGGAAGATATTTTGAAAATATCCGGTGTTTGGGATATGAAGTTGAAGTTGAAGAACTGTCCGGTACTAGGCGCCACTTTGGCCGATTGGTTTGTTTGTCGCCAAAGTTTTATTTGTGTTTTAAATATATTAATGCAGAAGTTGCATTTTTGTTCATTTATTTTGATTTTAAACTTTGTTGAGTCAAAAAATTCATAAATAAAGTTAAATTTATTTTAACAATAAAAAATATAATAATAAAAATTATATAATATAATAATAAAAAAAAAAAAAAAAAAAAAATTATATAATATTTATAATAAAAATTTATTTTATTTTTAATTTATTTTATTTTCTGAAAACCTTAGGTGTCCGTCACTAGGGGACTTCCCCCTAGGAAGGAAAAATTCTTTCGTTTTCAAAAAGCATTATAGTTAAGCAACGAAAGCACCTAAGAGACTGCCGTGCCGGTGTGTTTCTATGGAAATCTCAACAGTGGTATTTTTAGGGTTCCGTACCTCAAAAAGAAAAATAGAACCATTATAGGATCACTTTGTTGTCCGTCTGTCCATCAGTCAAGACCCTTTTTCTCAAGAACGCATTGAGGTATCAAGTTGAAATTTATATCAAATACCCGAGTCTACGGTTTCTTTTGGCTGTGAAAAAACTCAAACTTTAAGTTAACGTGATAAAAAGATATGACCGCTTATGTCGCATATTTTACGATTTCACAAGGGAATCAATATATCTGTAGGGTACTTCCTGTTGACCTAGACTCATAAAATTTGGCAAGAAGCAAAGTCTCACAGCACAAATAAAGAAAGAAACAAAGATATTTTTTTAATTACATACTTACATTTTGTAGTTGATAAGTATGTATGGCCCTGTTAGCCAACTACAAAGTTAAGTTTGTCATTCAATATTTCAATCTTTTTTACCGTTTTTCGTCAAGACTCGATTTTCGGGATGAATCTATTAAGTTTGTACGGAACCCTCAGGGTGCGAGTCCTACTCACACTTGTACGGTTTTTATTTCAAAATGTCTCATACTGTGTTTTGGTCTAACCAATCGAGGTAGAGAGTTGCGATTGAACAAATTTGATGACTGTCGCGTAATAGAATGGCTTTTTGGGCCGTTAATATGCGAAGGCTCCCCCAAGTGTGGTATTAGGTGATATCTGCGGCATTACTTGTATTGGAAACTGATTTTATGTGTCTAGGTTAGAATTAGGTTTTTACAATGCGCTAGATTTTTTCGTAATTCAATATCGTATCACTAAGTTGAAAAACAGTGCTTTGAGAAACGAGGTCAGGGGCCTTACGGACAACACCTAATTGCGGCACCTAATCCGCTCAGTTGGAGAATCACGCGACCGCAAACCGTATCTGGGCGCGATAAGGTTCACGTTCGCGTGATTTTCCAACTGAGCGGATTAGGTGCCGCAATTAGCTGTTGTCCGTAAGGCCCCTGAAACTAATGAGTTTGAAAAAAAATATTTTCTTTTTGTTTACATTATTCTATTGTACTGTTTTACCCTATAAGAAATAAATTAAAGTTCTGAAATAAAATCGAACAATAAAGCACTCTAACCGAATTAACAGTTAACGCCTTCCAAAATAGTCGAAGCAATTGCCACGCAGTCACATAATAATTTTTGCGGCAGTGACGATCAAGTATAACACAATTATATAATAACAAAAACTAGCTGCGCCCGGCGGTTTCACCCACCTAGTGATGAAAAATTATGATGATGATGATGATGAAAAGTACCTTATGTCACTCTCTGGCTCTTGAGCTATACCCAATACCCATGCAAAAAATCAGGTCGATCCGTTGTTCCGTTGCAGCATGAAAGAGGAACAAACATCCATACATCTATACATACAAACGTTCGTGTTTATAATATTAGTAGGATTTGTCACCGACTCGCTCTAAACTTGTCCATTATTTATTATTTGTTGTTAAACTTAAGGGTGGTGCATCTACTATAATCATACTAAGTTTGACACTTGTACGTATTACCGTTTTAACATTAGAGCTAATACAATGTTTTATGATGAGTGAACAAGTTTTTTTTTTTTTTTTTTTTTTATAGAATAAGTGGCAAACAAGTTACGGGCCACCTGATGGTAAGTGGTCACCACCGCCTATAGACACCTACAATACCCGGGGCATTGTCAGTGCGTTGCCTACCTTTGAGGACTCTATTCACCCTTCGTTTGAAGCAGTCCAAATTATATTTCGGAGGAAAAACCGAAGGTGGTAAGCCATTCCACAACTTACAGGTACGTGGCAGAAACAATCGATCAAATCGAACAGTGCGAGTCTTCCACGCATCTATAATGTGCGGATGGCATTTTTTGCGATGGCGGCCGGTTCGGTGGTAAAACCGGGATGGGGGGATAAGGTCAAAAAGTTCATCAGAGCATTCCCCGTTATAATATCTGTAGAACAAGCTGAGCGAACCAACGTCTCTGCGCAAGCTCAGCGGCTCCAACTTACCAGATAGGTTCGGATCATCGACAAGTCTAACGGCTCTTCTCTGCAAGGAGTCAAGAGGATCGAGCTGGTACTTCGGTGCGCCACTCCAGAGATGTGAGCAATACTCCATGTGCGGCCGTACCTGCGCTTTATACAATAAAAGGCGCTGGTCCGGCGTGAAGTACCGCTTTGCTCTATTGAGTACACCGAGTTTTCTGGATGTTATCCCAGCTTTGCTCTTCAAGTGACTCCTAAACTGAACCTCGCTAGAAATGTCGACGCCCAAAATGCTGATGCTTGTCGACAGGGTGAGAGGAATGCCCTGAAAACAGGGTGAACCCGTGAATGGGCTCTTAAGTAAGTTAAGTGAAGTATAGGTATACTTCAATTCTTGTTCATGAAAAATATAAAAACACCAAAAAAAACTGCAAATCCGTGTTCTACCATATATCAAAGGTTCATTCGCTGGACTAATCTGAAGATTACCTGAAAATTTCATCAAATTCGATCCGATCGATTCGATTCGGTCGTTTCGGTGTCCAAACGGAACATTACATCCATGTACACATCGCCTTTTATATAATTATTATATAGATAGATTTATTAACGTAATCATGAGTACCGAAATCTATAAAGCCAAATGAATCCTACAAGTTTGCCAACAACTAATATCGGCTACTCGTACTAAGATCCTAAATAAATCAGGGGCGGGCAATTTCACCCCCATTAAGGCTTAATGAGCATCTTGTGCCAGCTCAAGTGTTGAGATATTAGCCGACAAACAACCGTGAACACTTTTTATATGCGTGAAGACATGAGAATAACGCGTTGATTTCAAGACAAGAAGTAAGATAAATAGAGGTTAATATTTGAGGCGTTGGGCTCTCGGGGACCTAGCTCACCTCTTTTTCAAAAATATTTCATAGCGCCTGGTTGTGACCGAAATGCTGGTGTTTTTCTGACTCAACTCATAAGCATTGCCATTCAACGTGGTAATGCCGTCAGCATGCTGGGTACGCTGACAGCTAGCAGCGCAGCATAGTGGGCTTGAGCATTTGGATTGTCTTTAGACCTTTAACGGTCTATGGGCAGTCTAACTGTATTTGAAGTATTAGGTTGTAATTTGTTAAGTTAATATAGGCACCAGTGATGACATACGGCACTGAAACGTGGTCTCTCACTATGGGCCTCATAAGCAAGCTCAAAGTCGCACAACGTGCTATGGAGAGGGCTATGCTCGGAGTTTCTCTACGAGATCGAATCCGAAATGAGGAGATCCGTAGATGAACGAAAGTCACCGACATAGCCCACCGGATTAGTAAGTTAAAATGGCAGTGGGCAGGGCACATCTCACGCAGAAAAGATGGCCGACGGGGCCGAAAGGTTCTGGAATAGAGACCACGGACCGGTAAGCGCAGCCTAGTACGTCCACCCACAAGATGGACAGACGACCTAAAAGAGACCGCAGGGAAACGCTGGATGCAGGCCGCTTCCAACCGGCCCTTTTGGAGATCGATGGGGGAGGCCTATGTCCAACAGTGGACGTCCTACGGCTGAAATGATGATGATGATGAATAAAGGCACTTGCCCAGTAAAAATAAACATAAAATTACTTTCGAGTAAAGTCTAAAATTAGTTTCGGTAATTAACTGCTCTATAGTTGGCAATTAGACCGATACGGCTACATCAATTTTAACTTTTAGGCTTCCTTTGATATTAAACGGTAATAAATTAATATTTTGGCTTATGTCATTTTAAATTAACTCATAATTATCAAAGTCATTCATGTTGCAGAACAGAGCTGAAAAATAAACTGATTGGACTAATAATAACCATTTTCACCATGGAGCTAAATGTCAAGAGGTGATTAGAAGATGGCATTCCAGTTTCTGGTGGGATTTTCCATCAGTTAAATAGGGATTTGTGCGATGGTAGCCGAACGGTAGCATGAACGCTTTACAATCTGATAGCGCCCGGTTCGATTCTTAGCCCTGCACTAATGACTTATTGGTACTTAAATAAATTATGCGCAGTTTTAGATGCCATCGCTCAAAATCGGTAAAAGAAAACATTGTAACGAAGCCGGTATGCCCAAGAACCTCAAAAGTTCAAAGAGGTATGACATTCACCAACATGCACCAAACCAACATCGTGGATTAGGTTTCATCCTCTCTCTTTCTCTGAGAGATGGCCTGAATCCCAGCAGTGGGAATATAAAAGGCTGTTTTTATATATATTTTTTCTTATCTATATTTTTTATGATGAAATAGGGAATAACGAAGCTCATACAAGCTTTCATCCCTTTTTAAACCCCTTAGGGGATACATTTTTAAAAGCCTTTTTTTAGTGATCACTTACGTAAAAAAACGAGAAAAATATTTATTTAAGACAAAAGATACACAGGCACTACCGATGTAGGTATGTATGTATGTTCCCTATGGACTCCAAAACGGTTGGACTGATTTTGACGAGAATCTCATTGGCAGATAGCTGATGATATAAGGAGTAATCCACGCGGCTGAAACCGCAAGGTGCAGCTAGTATAGTATATAAGGAATACTTGAGCAAAATGTCACGCTTCTAGACCCAGTGACTTAGGTCAATAAATAAATAAATATTCGGACATTTTTGCACACACGGTCATCTAACCCCAAACTATGCAAAGCGTGTAATATAGCTGCCGGAGACTGCCTTAAGCGCAGAAGGCAGGTTCACTTCCAAATAGACTAACAGGCTATCTTAAAAAAAATAACAATATAAATGAAAGAATGAATTTAAGATTTTCGTTAAGTAAATATACTTTATTTGCTTTCAGGAATGATGCGACGCGCAATGACCACACACCAACGAAATTGGCGAGCGATTGACTTCACACTGGTGAACAGTCTATTTCCTTGCACCACTGAGGTAGTTCCATTGGAAAAAAATTATTCGCTCCATCTTTGCTATATAAGTCATCAACATTCATAGACTTCTCCAACACTACAACCAAACTATAAGATGGTTCAGGTTAGAAGACGTTTGACATGCTAATCTCCAAATATCTATTCACGAATTCCCTTTGAAGATGAAGAATTTTACCGATCTATTTATACTCGAGGAAGTAATAAAACGTAGGCAGTAAAGTTATTCGATATCAAATGTTTATTGCAGTGGGTAGCGCTATAAATTTGGTACCGGCATCTAAACTTCGCTTCGACGTCGCATTGGCTTGTGCCTCCCATCTGTAATCGAATTTACAGTATGGACTATGAAACAAATAATTTTATAGCCTAGATATATTGAAGGATTAGCTCTTCAAATGAGGATTGTATGCTAAAATGTGGCAGGTGCGAGTCATGTCCTATACGAGGCGCTGGATTAAAACTTCCCGAACATTTTATAATAAGAAGCAGTTCATGTTAGAAATGAACTCCGCAATCATAATAATCTCGATGTTAGCTAAACATGTTTTGTTAAGCCGGGTCTCCTGCGTCCAAAATCTAACGAAACAAATGAACAAAACTTGTTTAGTTAGTATCGGGTTTATTATGGAGTTCGTTCGTGATTCGGATTGTGATCGCGATCGCATGCTGTCCGTTTATTCCGTTCGACTAATAGTAGTTAGATGATCTCTCGCGTGTTGCGAGTAAGTAAATGGAACGAGATGGCACGCGATCGTATCACAATCTGAATCACGAACGAACTCCATAATAAACCCGTTGTTAGCTAAACATGTTTTGTTCCTTTGTTTTGTTAGATTTTGGTCTGGCTTTCGTTTTATATATGTTAAAATTAGAATATAACATGGGGGGTTCTATAAAAATGGCTGTAAATAGTTTTTTTAAGATCTGAAAAGTATCTGTGATTCTATGGTATGACAAGTATTCATAAGCGACGGTGATGATGATGAAAAACGTAACAAGTAGTGCTTACTGAAAATATGTGAGTCGTCCTGACTGTGTATTACGAGGATTGAGACCTTGGTACGGAATTTCACCGTTTATTATTATTGGCTTCATTTTTCCATTGTCTATCATTTTTATTAACAGACAAGGCCGTAAAACTGTTGTACACCATTACTTACAGCATTTTCTTCTAATTTCAGACCAAGCACCTGTCCTGTAAGTATAGAGTGAGGTGGGTGAGTGAGTTGGGTACTAGTTAACTTGCTTGTTTTTATTTTAATCAGTGTTTCTACCAGATTTCAGTATTACCCGTTATTTCACAAGAACGCTTACGGGATAATAAACCAGCCAAATGCGAGTCGGGCTCGCGCATTGAGGGTTCCGTACCACCAAAAAATACAACCAGGTAGTTCAGGCTTAACGCTTTCCAAAATAGTCGAAGTAATTGCTGTCACATAGGTAATATTTTGCTACAGTGACGCTCGAGTATAAAACAATTTTAGCTTCGTAATGAACAGTGATTTGTCACCGATTCGCACTTGGCCATTATTTATTATTTTTTGTTATATTTTAGAGTGTGTATTATAATCATACCAAGGTTGGCGCTGGTACGTATTACCGTTTTTACATTAGAGCTAATACAAAAATATGTGAATAGAGTCCTCAAAGGTAGGCAACGCACTGACAATGCCGCGGGTATTGTAGGTGTCTATAGGCGGCGGTGACCACTTACCATCAGGTGGCCTGTAGCTTGTTTGCCACTTATTCTATATAAAAAAAAACAACGTTAAAAATATACGTTTGTTGTATGGGGACCCCCATTTCGTTTTACTTTTTTATTATTTCTTAGTTAATCGGTGTGATTCGTCTGATTAAAGAACATAATATAACAACTATAAATTGTTTGTTTTAACACTCGATTAAAAGCTGATAATCTTCAAACGGCTGCACATAATAATTTTCTTGAATCATATCTTTAAACACTCAATCAAGGCAGGTGCCTAAACTAAACTAACTAAATCAAAAGTGGTCCAGCCGTTTCGGACACAGATAGACACATTAGTATACGTTAAACTCAATAAAAATACAGATTTTAATTCCAATTTGATATTCTTCTGCTAACGCCTACGAAATCGCCATGGTAAAGCACAAACAAGTAAACGCCATTTCAAAGAAGTATAAACAAAGGGCGTAAATTTTAGACACTCGACATTGAGTGGGGTGACAATCCGAAAACAAAACAAATGCAAAGTCAACTTGCAATAAAACAAACTTATCTGTGCACGTGGCTAAATTGGAAAACTAAAAAAATATATAGGAGCAATGTTGAAAATTCGATGATGGCTCCAACCGAATCCACAGATCTGTTTGTTACTGAGAATGCCTAACTTGTATATGAACTGCCCACGCATTTTCCAAACAGGTTGAGCTCGATCACTGAACCCACCACTTAAGGGTGCTTCTATAAGAATCATTCTTCTGCGAGGCAGGTAACATTAAACATACACATGACACGCGTTGCCTGAATGGCTGCTCCCTGATAATTATAATCTGGGTCTTTAAATCATGCGTAAAACGGTGCTTACGCATGCTCTAATAGCTCCAGCTTTTTCATCATCATCAGTCAGAAGACATCCTCTGCTAAACATAAGCCCCCCCCCCCCCCCCCCCCTAGAACTCCATACTGAACGATGCCTTACTGCCGATGCATGAACGAGCCTGCCATCTGCATTCACTGGATGCCTGAGACTCACACGATGTCGTCGTCGGTTCACCTAGTGGGAGGCCTACCTACGCTGCGTCTTCCGGATTGTGGTCTCTACTCAAAAACCCTTCTTTCCCATTGGATATCGGTTCTTCAAGCGAAAGGGCCTGCCCATTGCCCCTCAAATTTCAAATTTTAGTTTAATATCCACTTGCAGCTACTTGCATCGTGTAACAGCACCCTAACTGGGAGCAATTTCATAAATAGACATCAATCACTTTGAACCAATAAAGCTAGACAGGCGACTGCGGTTTCGCTTTGCCAAAATAGCTGAATAGAACCACAGAACAGATCACAGTGCACATGTGAACATTGTTTTCGAAGAAACTCGTAGCTTACGTGACTCACTATTATAATTTAGGGTTACACGGAACTACAGAATTTTATGAGTAGACCCCGCGAGTTCAGCTACATTGCATTTCTGAGGATTTTTTTAGAATCCTAGAAAAATCCCTAATGGATACCACTAGCCTTGGAGCAGGCAGGGTGGGAGTCACTACCAGATAAGCAGACTACCCACTAAAAACCCAGAAGCGTCCCACCTTGGCGCTGAGACCACAGGCACGCTTTTTGTTCCACCACGACGTCGACAGTACTAGCCCTTCCGGCCTATTCTACCTCAAAAGCTAGATTCCACCCCATACGATGACGATATGTCGGGTCACCAGATACATCGTACATCCTCCACCTCTGGACCAGGCTAGCAACTGGGTGTCAGACAGCCACGTGTACGGACGCCCTTAGTCTCCGTGCAACGGGTCACATAAGTAGCCCGCGCCTGCCACTTTGGTCGCAGAAATCGGAGGTAAAAGGCAGCGTAACGCTATACTGGCACTCCTCTTACTCTGCGACTCCATCGCATCCCCACGACATCAAACGGTGACAACCCCATCGAAACCGCGGAAGGAAGGGAAAGAGGAACAACGAAACACCAACAGTCCTCTTCTACCGCGGTTTCCCACCTTCAGCAGCAGTGCCTCCCATACAACACCGCTGCCTACCTCCAGCGTACTTTGCCGCTTCCACACGAACTTGGAGGAAAAGCCCAGAAAGGCAGCCCCATCTCGGGTTCCGCTTAGTTAAACTATGGAGCCTCGGCTGCTCACCCTGTGTGCTTTACAATCTGACGCCACCCAGTTTGATCCTCGGCTTTGCTGCCCTTATTTAGTACTTAAATAATTATGTGCAGTTTCGATGCCATCGCTCAACAACGGAAGAAGGAAAACATCGTGAGGAAACCGGTATGACCAAGAACCTCAAAAGTTCAAAGACCTATGACATTCATCAAAATGACTGGGTCAGCACGGTAGATTAGGACCGATCCTCTCTCTCTGAGAGAAGGCTTGTGTCCCAGCAGTGGGAACATGATAGTCTGACAATGATGATGATGACATTTTTATATGGAACAGCAGATTTTTAGGGTTCTGTACCTCAAAAGGAAAAAACGGAACCCTTATAGGATCACATCGTTGTCCGTCTGTCTGTCCGTCTGTCTGTCAAGACCCTTTTTCTCAAGAACGCGTAAAGGTATCAAGTTGAAATTTATATTAAATACTTGGGCCTACGGTTTCTTTTGGCTGTAAAAAAATAAAAGTTGTAAGTCAACGCAATCAAAAGATATGAACGTTTATGTCGTATATTTTGCGATTTCACAGGGGAATCAAAACCTATAGGGTACTTCCCGTTGACCTAGAATCATGAAATTCGGCAAAAGACAAGGTCTCATAGCACATATATAGGAATAAATCTGAAAGTTACAAATTTGAAGTTACATCATTTAAAAATAATTATTTTGCTATTACAAACTTACATTTTGTAGTTGGAATGTATAAGTTAAGTTTGTCTTTCAATATTTTAACAAAGTTAAGTTTGTCTTTTAATATTACAACTTTAGTTTTTTTTTGGACTCGCGCTCTGAGGGTTCTGTCCAACGGAACCCTCAGAGCACGAGTCCTACTCGTACTTGTCTGGTTTTTTGTTCACGATTTCAGTATTGGTTTAATGACCTCCTTTCGTCTTATTATCATCGTTCCTTGAAACCCTGTATAATTGAATTACAGTGGAAATTTTGGGCTTCGATTCATGAATTCGTAAACCAGATAAGATGTTGCAAGAAGTCTTGTCTGATCACAAACAGATAATTTCACATTTGCGGGGGCAAATATTTACAAGGAGTAGTGGAAGTGCCTTTGTGAAATTAACTAAATGTCTAAATTATAAACTTGTTGGTAAGTCTTTGGTGCATAATCAGTTCTATATGGTTCCATTTAGAGGCATAATATGAGAATACCCAATTCTCAAAACGGTGGCTGAGCATGTAAAGGACCAATCCTGCAAAGGTTCTAATATGACCAATTCTAGAAATGCCTAATTTTATTAACGAAATTTAGAGAAAGCGGTTTTCTCTTTATGCTAACTCCTTTTTTTTTATTACACACAGGCCACTGCATTTTACCAACTATTCGATAAAAATTTTATATTAGTAAAATCAAGAAAACAAAGTCCACAGAGGGCCATTCCTTGACAACCTGGCAAGAAAAGTGGACGTTTTCTATAAACTCGGAAAAAAAAAAGTTTGATGTAGCATGATGATGATGATGATATTTAAGATATACTACAAACTAAACAGCGTCTTTCAAGTCTATTCTTAACAAAATGGTTTTTTTGTTATTTTTCTAGAGCTGCAGAACGAGTTCACTGTGAACAATAAAACAAACAATCACAACACTGACCGAGCATTTTTAACTCAAGACGCAATAACTCAGTTTTGACAGCAAAAAGCTACGGCGGGTAATTTCGACCGCATTTCCATTTTCATCGTGCATACACCGCGTACAATACTGGTCGTTAGAACGTTGGTAATGGTAGGAAATTACCTGATTCGTGATTTATAACAGTGTGGTGTAGGGATGTTGAGGCGTTGAATTATCCGGCATGCCGGGTATGTTTGGGGTACGTTACGTTGAGCCCCCGATTTTAATTTTTTTATAGAATAAGTGGCAAACAAGCTACGGGCCCCCTGATGGTAAGTGGTCACCGCTGCTTATTGTGCATTGCCTACCTTTGAGGACTCTATTCACCCCTCGTTTGAAGCAATCCAAATTATAATTTACTTAAATGTTTGGCCTGTGGGTAATTTTGAACGTATTTCTATTTTTATCGTGTAAAATTATAATAGCAATTAGAACTTTGATCGTAGTCAATATAATTTTATTGACTATAAACATATTTCATAGAAAATGTACATTTATTAAGTCTTATTCTGAATTATCACTTAACTAAAAACAATTTAAAAATAAATGTGCTCTAAACTAAAACAGTAGAAATCTAAATTAAAAGTCCCTTGGTGAAAAGAAATGTGGCCAGAATGCTAAGCAGCATTGCCACGTCAAATAGCAATGCTAATTGTATTATTATAGCAATGCTAATTGTATTATTATAGCAATGCTAATTGTATTATTGTGTTAGAGTCCGTTTCACGAAAGAAGTCCCCCAGACGCGGCGCTGTCATCGCGTATCAATCACTATCAGTATCATTTCTCGAGTAGAACTTTAACAACTTTTGGCATTGTACACGACTCTTTAACGATGGAAAATTAATAAAAATCTCACTAGCGTCCAAACACAGTAACAACACCTGATAACTACAACATGGAAATTTAGTTCCGCTGTTTGCCGTGGGACTTCTTTCATGAAAAGCACTTTACTAAGCTTTTGGTACCAGTCCCTATACTATTCCGGAGCGATCGGCCCCCACGTTTCTAAAGTCTCGACGCCAAACTTTAACATTTACATCCTATTTCATTTTCATACACATAACTTTATGAATTCGTTTTACCTTCAGCTTAAATCACACCGTCAATTATCACCCTGTGAGTAGAAAAGCCTGTAAAAAAAAATGGATGCAAGAGTTGCCCAAAATTTTTGCCTTACTTATTTTGATATTATTTGTGTTTATATTTTATACAAATTAATTCAAGTCACGTTTTTTCCGGATGAAGAGAAAGTGCTGGAAACTACCGCATCACTCGTGCTTTGTCGACCCGGCACAATGGACGTCGACCTCGATAGATACCGGTTAATCTTTTTCTGAAGCTCCAACTAGTGGACTGAAAGAAAATTTGGCCTGGTTTGATTAAATTATTGTGCCAGTAAGCTTTCGGGACTTTTATAGCGTAATCTTTACTATAATGGGTTTTAGAAATGAAAAAAACTCTTCCAGCTAACACCGTATATGGACCGGAAAAATATCTTTTAAAAACCGACTTCAGTATGAGGCTCTCGAACAAAATATTACAAATGCCAAATCAACAGGCACTTAAACAAAATCATGTTATTGGAGCGTGCTGAAAAATTACAGAGCTAAAGTTAACATTAACGAGACGCCCCAAGAGCTTCCTCTACACAATAAAAAAGAAGCATTTAAATAAGTTCACAAGGGTTATCGTGAGCACCTCTAATTACCGTATAATTGAAACAAAATATCTTTGGTCAAATCCTTACAATACTTACACCATTCGTGAATGTATAGTTCGTCTTCAATAACCTACCTTCCAAGTTGAAGTTGTGTACGATTGAATTCCGGAGCAGAATTTCGCTATCCAATGGCTGATCTCGGTGAATTGCAAACTGGGTTACTCGATACCACAACTTCAGTGATACTTCAGTACTTAACTCGGATTGCATAAGCCACTTTTGAACTTTAACAATAATTCTCGTTCAGTTGGCTGCTTTTCAATAATTATGGGTAATAGAGCAATTTTAATACATTTCTGTAGTAGCTGGCCCGGTGGTTTTACAATACGACTTGTTACCGCTTTGTGAACAAAATATGGTCCATATACCGTAAACATTTTTTTTGTTACGTATTGCAATAACTGTACGAGAAACAAAAAAATATGTTAAATATTAATATTTATATCACGTATCACAATTCTACTATCAAAAACATTGTAATATAAGGCATGAATCATAAAACAAAAAAGTTTTAAAAATTTCCCTTTATCGAGGTACAGCTCAAAGAAACTATTTGTCGCACATTTTTTGCGATCAATCATCCATGCAGTTGTTAAACTAGTAAGACAGCAAATGCAGTTCAAGCAGCTGTGAAAATAGTAGTAAAACAAATGCAGTTCATGCAGTTGTGAAACTAGTAAGACAACAAATACAGTTCATGCAGTTGTGAAACTAGTAAGACAACAAATGCAGTTCATGCAATTGTGAAACTAGTAAGACATGCAGTTCAAGCTGCTGTGAAAATGGTAGTAAAACAAATGCAGTTCGTACAGTTGTGAAACTAGTAAGACAACAAATTTGTGCAGTTCAAGCAGCTCTGAAAATGGTAGTAAAACAAATGCAGTTCATGCAGTTGTGAACTAGTAAGACAACAAATACAGTTCCTGCAGTTGTGAAACTAGTAAAACTACAAATGCAGTTCATGCATTTGTGAAACTAGTAAGAAAACAAATGCAGTTCATACAACTGTGCACCTAGTAAGGTGAAACGAAAGAATTTAAATTTATTAAAACTAAAAAAACTTCAACAAACAATCATAATCGAGTTTTAAATTTGGCTTCGATAACATGCTAACGATACAATGTACCATCGCATAATTTTGTGCCTTGAAGCAAATAATTGTCCATAGAGACGTTCATAAAGTAAAGATTGAAATACACCCCAAAGTTATTGCTGATATACAAGCCCGCAAACTTCGTTGTCCAAAAGCTTTGTCCCTAAACGGTGCAAATTATAGAGATTGTCGGACCATGCGATATTAAACTTTATGCTTAATATTCATGGCTTTACTAAAATTTAATATGAACCTACTGAGTTTATTATTCGGTTGCTTATAAAATTAGTACACGTATGCTACTATTTTAATTTGAAGCAGTAATAAGATAAGGATTTTATAGGTATTTTTGTCTAACTTGCTTATCTCTCGATAAAGTGACCAAAACGAGTGAGTGTTCAATTAAGGGTGAATAGAGTCATTATATAGGCAACGCCATGTGTTGTAGTGTAATGTTTACTAGGGGCTTTAAATATACAGCTCCTAAGGGAATTTCAACGCAGCTCAAATCGCAGGGCGTAGCTTGTATAAAGTATCTGTGTACCTATTAGATACTACTTACTCTAATACATACAAAAAAGCACAAAATACAGGGAAATATTTTAGGCCACCAAACATCTGCGACGTATAATATAACCTCTAAAAGCTGAATTCAGGTCCGTCCATACAGACAAATAAAAATGGCTTAGTGGTCCAACAGATGGTGAGGGACAGGTGGACTTGTAGAGGACCATGAACGTACTAAATTAGTGGATGGCGGTTATATTGAAATCATTTATTGCTTTTGAAGTAAGATAATAAACCAATTGACCACCGAGAGAAGCAGATACCTAGTTTCACAATGATTTATTACAAGTTAGAAATACCATAACTCGGCCTGGCGCGTTGTTGACACAAAGTTTCAACTCAATTGGATAAACTTATAGAAGAGAAGTGAAAATCAAACAATAAAAAGGCGAATGTGTTCGCCTTTTTATTATAATTATTTACCTAATTGTATATACCTACTTAGGTGTGACAATAATATAAAAAAAAAAAATTACTTATTAAATCTCCTGAGTGGTGTGGTTAAAAAACAAGTACATAAATAAGTAGTAAGTAGGTTTATACAAAATAATAATGATGGTCATGAATTATTTCGGTTCAAAGACGGAAGTAGTAGACAAATAAATAAATTAAATTTCTCTTGAATGCTTAGTTCTGATAAAAACTAAATATCAATCAGAAATTATTTCATCAAAACTCGCGTGAGGATTCATTATAAATTATTATAACACCGGCTTGCACTCAATAAATACACTCACACTCAAAAACACTCAACACACACACAATACACTCAATTCCTTGTTTAAATTTTCACACTAAAAAAATTACCTTCTCCACTTCGGTTTTACATTCAACATCGAGAGTTTTCCACAGACGCCTCTAATCCCGCTTTTTCCAATTTTCATTGAAGGGGATTTATTGAAACCAGAAAAAATAACGACTCAGAGCCGAGGTACGCCTGTATTGTTATTCAACACTTTTATGAAGCATTTTCATTTAATCGCGCATCAAAAACTTTTATTTAAAATACCACAACAAAAATGTATTAACCTGCATTACCTAACAAATAAGAACATATCTGACGCAGTATACAAATACATGTTGACGCAGTATTTCCTGTATGGAGCTGAGACATGGACGCTAAAAGCAGCAGATCGAGGGCGCATTCATTCATCGAAATGTGGTGCTGGAGGAGAATGCTGAGAATACCATGGACAGCTCATCGGACCAACGCATTGATATTAAAACAACTCAAGATCTCAACTAGATTGTCTACCATTTGTCTCAAGCGAAGCTTGGAGTATTTCGGCCATATTGCCGGGAAAGACAACGACAATCTAGAAAAGATAATAGTAACAGGCAAAGTCAATAGAAAGCGATCTCGAGGCCGCAGCCCGATGCGTTGATCTGACCAGATTTGCACCACCCTAGACACTTCAGTATACGATGCGCTGCATGTTGCCGAGGATAGGGGAAGATGGCGTAAAATAATTAAGGAGAGACTGATGGGAGGTGGGAGTCACAACCCTCAGACATGAGGAGCACGACGCGAGGAGGGATACAAATACATGGAATGGTGATACGAAGGCGAAAGGAAATCATTGTAATCCTTATTATGAACAACTTTTACTATTAGACCAACCCTGAAATTATGTAAATTAAAACAGCTGATTCATTGAAAAATAACATTTATGCACAGAACAGATAGATGTTTTTTTGCAATTTCAGGGTTGGCCCTATAAAAATTGTTTTTATTTATAAGTATCTACAATTATCTTCTTTAGCAATGACTGTTTTATTACTCACATCAATGTTTTTTAGACTTAAAAAAAAACCAGACAAGTACGAGTAGGACTCGTGCTCTGAGGGTTCCGTTAGACGGAACCCTCAGAGCGCGAGACCAAAAAAAAACTAACTGAAGTTAAAATATTGAAAGACAAACTTAAGTTTGTAGTTTTTTTTTACTGGGCAAGTGCCTTTAATAACTAAACAAAATACAAGCTAAAACTAACACTACAAATACAGTTAGACTGCCCATAGACCGTTGAAGGTCTAAAGACAATCCAAATGCTCAAGCCCACTACCAGTTGGCAGCGTACCCAACATGCTGGCGGCATTACCACGTTGAATGGCAATGCTAATGCGTTGAGCCAGAAACACGCCAGCATTTTGGTCACGCGTCGCATTAACCAGGCGCAACCCCAAGGGCCCAATGTCTCGACCCCAAACGCCTCAAATATGTAACCACTGCCGAGGTTAGCATATTTGCGACGCTTGTGCTGCTCTGCCAAATTAGCAGCCGCGCCAGCCTTACCCTGTGTCTCAGGAAGATGTGACGGCGCCAAAGTATCGACACAAGTTGCGTCCCATACAAGGGGCCGCCCCAACCTCCAGGGCACAAGTGTCATACCGTCAGGCCTCTTTCCATCGTCACGCGCAAGACCACTCGGTTTGAGCACAGCTGCGACATTGGCGGTGGAAAGTGCCCTGCGTATGATGTCGTTCAGGCTAGCGTGTCGGCCAATACGACCAGCGCTTCTCGAGCAAGAGAGACCATGGTGACCGAGCTGGTCAACAGCAGTACCACACTGACAGCGATGGGCCTCACAGCACCTTGCACCCAAGCGTAAGCTGACAGCTAGACGAAATGCGGTTGGATCTAAAAGGCTACCTGTGTTAAAAGAGGGCATGGCTTGCAACCAAAGTCCCGATTCCCAAACAGAGACAGCAAGAATACGAGCGCGATCTGCAATACTAGGACACGTATCTAGTAGCGATTTCCATGCTAGTTCGCAGATCGGCCGATCCCACAGTCTCTGGGAAGACAACTTTGAAGTTTGTAGTTGACAATAAGGTTCTTCCATACATCCCAACTACAAAATGTAAGTTTGTAATAGCAAAATAATTATTTTTAAATACCTTCAAATTTATAACTTTCGGATTTATTCCTATATATGTACTATGAGACCTTGCCTCTTGCCAAATTTCATGATTCTAGGTCAACGGGAAGTACCCTATAGGTTTTGATTCCCCTGTGAAATCGCAAAATATACGACATAAAGGAACCCTAAGAGCGCGAGACCAAAAAAAAAACTAACTGAAGTTAAAATATTGAAAGACAAACTTAAGTTTGTAGTTGACAATAAGGTTCTTCCATACATTCCAACTACAAAATGTAAGTTTGTAATAGCAAAATAATCATTTTTAAATGATATACATTCATATTTATAACTTTCAGATTTATTCCTATATATGTGCTATGAGACCTTGCTTTTTGCCAAATTTCATGATTCTAGGTCAACGGGAAGTACCCTATAGGTTTTGGTTCCCCTGTGAAATCGCAAAATATGCGACATAAACGTTCATATCTTTTGATTGCGTTGACTTACAACTTTTATTTTTTTACAGCCGAAAGAAACCGTAGACCCAAGTATTTAGTATAAATTTCAACTTGCTACCTTTACGCGTTCTTGAGAAAAAGGGTCTTGACAGACGGACAGACAGACAGACAGACAGACGGACAACGAAGTGATCCTATAAGGGTTCCGTTTTTTCCTTTTGAGGTACGGAACCCTAAAAACACTGATAAACACTTCTTTCTTTCTGTTTGTGTTTGCTTCAACTTTAAAACTTTCTTAAATTCTGATTTTGAACTAGATACATGGTTATATTCACATACCTGTTTTGATGCGCATGAATTATTTCTGACGTGAAATTAAAAAAATCCAATTATTCTTTCTTTTTCGTTGGGTTTTCTTGCCCTTTTGTATGTACTCAGTGGCGTCAAATGATTTAAGGCTGACCTTAATAGGAGCAATGTCTGCGGCATGAGGAAAAAACCTTGAATTTCAAATTTATGATTTTCTAAAAGCGCCATGTGGCTTTACTAGTGATTTTTCATTAAAATTTTAAGTGCGGAAAAGAATCTTAAGTACCTACTTATTCCGCTTGTCGTTTTTGCAATTTTTTGAACAGTATCTATAGTATATTGTGATAATGTACAACTGACAAACACATAAAGGAATACCTACGTCACATATAAATATGCTTACTTGTAATAATAGAGTGATGTGATTTTCATGGAGAGTGACAATAACTCTTCTGCAGATCATAATCATCATCATCATCATTTCAGCCATAGGACGTCCACTGCTGGACATAGGCCTCCCCTATCAATCTCCAAAAGGGCCAGTTGGAAGCGGCCTGCATCCAGAATTTTCCTGCGTTCTCTTTTAGGTTGTCTGTCCATCTTGTGGGTAGACGTCCTACGCTGCGCTTACCGGTCTCTGGAACTCTGCTCCTGGAACACAGTCCAACATGGTGACGTTATTGTACAAATACTTCAACACTTCGACATACTGATAGTCGATACGGCATCGCTGGAGAGACTCGAGTACCGCCAATATCTCGATCGAATCAAAGGCTTTCTCATAGTCCATAAACGCTAAACATAGTGGCAAGTTATATTCTTCGGTCTTCTGTATAACTTGCCGTAGCGTGTGGATGTGGTCTATTGTACTATAATAGCCGTTTCGGAAACCAACTTGTTCTGTAGGCAAGGTTCTACAAATAGCGGTAAACATGAAAAATTACATTGTCTACGCAATATATACCTAGTAGATTTTTAAGGGGGTAGACCGACGGGGAGTGCGAAATGATTTCAACCGCAAGATGCCGCGCAATTGGTTTGAGCGTGCGCATTTCTGAGTTCTATGTATACTTGAGCCTACTTTGGACATTAACCGATTTTTTCAAAATGTTTGCCGGTCACTATCCTTATTTTTCGGTTTGATTATAATAAAAAACGAATGAGAGCAAATCAAAATTTTATTTTTTGAATTGATACTGCGCACATGCCAAAATCGTGATACACTAAAGTTAAATTAAAATAAACACATTAAACTAACTTTCTGTTCATTTTTTTTTTTTAGATTTGTTAACTTAAATTTTATATAATATGTGGTTAAGAAAAACATCAGCAAAACATTAGTAGTATATTATTTGTTCACTTATACGATAAAGGTATTTTTATTATTTTAATAGTTGTTTTTAAGCGCTTTGATTCGATTTCAAAGCAACATTTAACATCAAATATTTGAACTATAAAGATGTTTGAATTCAATTTAATTTAATTGTTGGTATAACAGAGTTCCAGTGTAATGTCATTTTAATGAACTGATCAAAATCAGAAACAAATTGATTTCTCGGTTCACCAAATATTTAATCATTATTTAATAGCAGCAATTAAGTCAGTTACATTTATTTTAAACTCACCCTGTGTTAGTGATCATATTCAACATGATTTTATTAGCTTTTATCATCATCATAATCAGCCTATACTAGTCCCTGCTGGACATAGACACTGCACGCACGCAGCCTAATCTTCGGTGTTCCAGCTACTCTTCCGGCCACTGCCAGCCGTCTTAAGTATATCGTCACACCGAGTCTCAGGGCGTCCTACGCTACGTTTGCCGATTCATGGTCTCCACTCTAGACCACGTCTACCCCAACAGTTATCAGTTCTGCGACAGATATGACCACCCCACTACCACTTCAGCTTCCTAATACGCTGAGCTATGTCGGTGACTTTAGTTCTCTGGCGAATAACTTCGTTCTGGGTATACGATAGCTCTGAGAAACGCCGATCTTAGCTCTCTCTAAAACCCACTGAGCAATCTTAAAGACCGCTCAATTTGTAAATGTCTGCGTCATAGCACCATAAGTCATGACGGAGCAAGCACTGGAAGACTTTCGTCTTAATACTTTTCGGGATGGGTGACGAGAAGACTACGTAATTTCTCGAACGCTACCCAGCCCAACGGTATTCTTCTCTTGACCTCACTCTCAAAATTGTTTTTGCCTAGTTCCAGCGTCTGCCTTAAGTAAACATACTGTTGAACGATCTCAAGAGTGAAGCCGTTTATGGCAGCCGGTTTCAGAGCAATGTGTTCTGTCTTGAGTTCATACAACAATCTCGTAAAAGAAAGCTTTTTTCTGAAATTTGCAATTATTAAGGCAATTTTTCAACACACAATACAATCAAAATTCAAATTTTCCTTTCCTTTAAAACCTTATTGGAACTATTACAAACTATCAAGTTTAGTGATGTGCTTACCAACGAACAGCATTGAGTTTTTATTTATTATAAGATCTACACACATAATTCCTAGTGAAAATACCAATGTAACTTTCTCTCCGAAATAAATAAAGGTAAGCAATAACATAATCCTATTTACATTTTTCTTTTTCCAAATAAACGTCAAAAAAGGCATAAACTGAGCCCATAAAGCGGCTTATCTAAAGTTTCTTATTCCAATATCGTAGCGACGAAATCGGTATCAGATGTAATAGTCAAAGAGTTTATGATAGTTTAAATAAGTTTCTTATCATACATAAATAGGTAGTAATATGGTAGAGATGAAAATTTTGTAATTGCGAAATATAAAAATAAAATAAAACAGAAACTGCATGTGAACGCGTAACACAGTTTCGAATATTTATTGTTTGTTTGTTTGTAAAATCAACACAAAAATTGCTTTAGGTATTTTATTTGCGATAGCATCTACAATGCCCAATTTTTTTTTTTTAGTTCTCACTCAGTAATTTTCGAAAATCGTTGAAATACGCAAATGAGTAAGCCGCACTCTTTTAGCCGCACACTTTTAGCTGTCCATTAAGACGAAATATGCTTCAAATTTGAGAATTCGTCGTCACGAATATTCAAAAGTAGACCTTTAAAATCGATTAATTGACATTATTTCTTTATGTTTAATAAATGTTCTTGAAATATTTTATTCGGATGTGTTCACCGATACACGATAAAAGAAATTTGGCTCCATAGAAAAAAATCATAAACTTTCTTAAAAAAACACCCGTTTTTACGTTCCCTTCAATGGATTGAATCAACTTCATTCAAATTCAATAGAAGATATTTTTATTAAAAAAATTGTGTGTTATCCTAACAATCATTCAAATAATTTGTATATGAATTTCTAGTGTAATTCCGCTTCTGCGTCGTTTCGAGTACAATAAAGATTTTGGGACAAACAATTTTTCTCTATAGATATTTGTGATGCTAATTTAAACCTAACCTGACATAAATATTAGTTTACATAAAAGAGTAAAATTAACCTAACCTGAAACAAATTGTAAAAAATTGTACTAGAAATTCATATACAAATTAAAAATGGACTTCCGCAAAGTAACGCCTGATTCAATCAACTATCATTCAAATACTTTAGTGGTCGCAGTTTTTTGTAAAAGCGTAAGATTATTCGTAGAAAATAAACAAAAAATTAATATTGAATATATTTGAAAGCGCGCACGCCGCATTACCGTCATACGGTTGTCTACCATTTCGCCTTAAGTCAGTTCTTTATGACGATAGTTTCAACCACTTTCGTTGGTATTCTAAAGAGAGTGTAGAAAATTCACAATACCTTCATTTGACCCAAAATGAAATAAAAAATTATTGAAATAATTACATTAGAATAAAAAAAACACCAACGGGCTAAGAGCGATCTATTCTAGACAACTTACGGATAAGTCAGTTCGTATTATACCAAGTATAATACGAATTACCCCTGATACCAGAGTGCGCCGGGAGCGGTAACAATTGTGATTCACAACATGACGGCACCTGGTTCGAACCTTGTCCCTGCACCAATTACTTATCTAGTACCTGTTAAATTTTGTACAGTTTCGATGCCATTGCTAAAAAAAACCGGACAAGTACGAGTAGGACTCGTGCTCTGAGGGTTCCGTTAGACGGAAATCTCAGAGCACGAGACCAAAAAAAAAAAAACTAACTGAAGTTAAAATATTGAAAGACAAACTTAAGTTTGTAGTTTTTTTTTTCTGGGCAAGTGCCTTTAATAACTAAACAAAATACAAGCTAAAACTAACACTACAAATACAGTTAGACTGCCCATAGACCGTCAAAGGTCTAAAGACAATCCAAATGCTCAAGCCCACTACCAGTTGGCAGCGTACCCAACATGCTGGCGGCATTACCACGTTGAATGGCAATGCTAATGCGTTGAGCCAGAAACACGCCAGCATTTTGGTCAGGCGTCGCATTAACCAGGCGCTCTGAAAGATTTTTGAAAATGTGGTGAGCTCCCGGTCATCAAGGGTCCAATGTCTCGACCCCAAACGCCTCAAATATGTAACCACTGCCGAGGTTAGCATATTTGCGACGCTTGTGCTGCTCTGCCGAATTAGCAGCCGCGCCAGCCCTACCCTGTGTCTCAGGAAGATGTGACGGCGCCAAAGTATCGACACAAGTTGCGTCCCATACAAGGGGCCGCCCCAACCTCCAGGGCACAAGTGTCATACCGTCAGGCCTCTTTCCATCGTCACTCGCAAGAAACAGCTGCGACATTGGCGGTGGAAAGTGCCCTGCGTATGATGTCGTTCAGGCTAGCGTGTCGGCCAATACGACCAGCGCTTCTCGAGCAAGAGAGACCATGGTGACCGAGCTGGTCAACAGCAGTACCACACTGACAGCGATGGGCCTCACAGCACCTTGCACCCAAGCGTAAGCTGACAGCTAGACGAAATGCGGTTGGATCTAAAAGGCTACCTGTGTTAAAAGAGGGCATGGCTTGCAACCAAAGTCCCGATTCCCAAACAGAGACAGCAAGAATCGACGAGCGCGATCTGCAATACTAGGACACGTATCTAGTAGCGATTTCCGTGCTAGTTCGCAGATCGGCCGATCCCACAGTCTCTGGGAAGACAACTTTGAAGTTTGTAGTTGACAATAAGGTTCTTCCATACATCCCAACTACAAAATGTAAGTTTGTAATAGCAAAATAATTATTTTTAAATGAATATACCTTCAAATTTATAACTTTCGGATTTATTCCTATATATGTGCTATGAGACCTTGCTTGCCTCTTGCCAAATTTCATGATTCTAGGTCAACGGGAAGTACCCTATAGGTTTTGATTCCCCTGTGAAATCGCAAAATATACGACATAAAGGAACCATAAGAGCACGAGACCAAAAAAAAACTAACTGAAGTTAAAATATTGAAAGACAAACTTAAGTTTGTAGTTGACAATAAGGTTCTTCCATACATTCCAACTACAAAATGTAAGTTTGTAATAGCAAAATAATCATTTTTAAATGATATACCTTCATATTTATAACTTTCGGATTTATTCCTATATATGTGCTATGAGACCTTGCTTTTTGCCAAATTTTATGATTCTAGGTCAACAGGAAATACCCTATAGGTTTTGGTTCCCCTGTGAAATCGCAAAATATGCGACATAAACGTTCATATCTTTTGATTGCGTTGACTTACAACTTTTATTTTTTTACAGCCGAAAGAAACCGTAGACCCAAGTATTTAGTATAAATTTCAACTTGCTACTTTTACGCGTTCTTGAGAAAAAGGGTCTTGACAGACGGACAGACAGACAGACAGACAGACGGACAACGAAGTGATCCTATAAGGGTTCCGTTTTTTCCTTTTGAGGTACGGAACCCTAAAAACAGTGAAGGTAAACTTCGCAAGGAAACCGGTATGTCCAAAAACCTCAAAAATTAAAAGCAATGTGACATTCACCAACATGTACTGAGCCAGCATGGTGGATTAGAGCCCATCCTTGCTCTCTGAGAGAGGGCCTGTGTCCCAGCAGTGGAGACATGATAAGCTGACACTGTACAGTGTTACACGCGTCCTGAGGCCTCTGAAATGGCTCAAGGGCTCAAACCAATAATTTAATTTTAACCTGTTATTCTACCCACAGATATAAAAGACCTCACTCAAACTGAGCATCAGCTCTCGCCCTAGAAGGGTGAAATAATGATACAGTAGTAAGTCAGTAACTGGCTAGGGCGAGTCCCTAAATGGGAAACAAATCAGGTCACCAGGCTAACTACCTCGTGACTTTCTAGCCACAATGTGTGTTTGGCAAGGCATCGTGTATCAAATTAACTGCTGTTCACTCCACAACGCAAAACTAAGGAGGTATGTTGTATTAGTAGATTTTACATTTTATATTATTAAACTTAATGAGAGACATTAAACTTTTCTGATAACTTATGTCTAAATAAAAAAAAAACAGTGCATAAATGAAAAACTGTGCATCAGTGAGATTTCATATAATATTTCTGCACTGTTTTGGTTCTGCAAAAAATACGTAGGTAATTTATTTTTATTTTTATATATCTGACTAAGCTAACGTTTGACCGCGAACTTGCCTGATGGAATGCGACGATGCGGTCGAAGGTGGAGCATTACCTATTAACCCTAGACTTGAACACTCCAATATTGTAATGCTGCGGAAACACAGACAGGGGCAATGCGTTCCATTGTTTTGCTGTTCTAATTTAAAAAGATTTGTGATCGGTTTTGTAGTGATTAATGACTAGTGGTCCGCCCCAGCTTTGCACGGGTATAGATTATAGCCCATGTCACCCGGGGATAGTGTAACTTTCCAATAGTGAAAGAATTTTTCAAATCGGTTCAGAAGTTTCGGAGCGTATTCAATACAAACAATCAAATCATTCCTCTTTATAATATTAGTATAGATAACATTACTACGTAGTTGAAAGAAAAATATATTATCTAAGTCCCACTTACAGCCTAAACGCCTTCAAGTGTTTTTATAAATGAGTGTTGATTGATTGCTGGGTAAGTGACGTCATTATAATTACACGATGGCGACATGTATAAGCAAGGACGTTTAAAACCTGGTTTATAACGTGCTTGAGGAAAAAAATATTATCAATGTTTAATTTTGACAATTAAAAACCTTCAAAATTAGTTAGCGCTTGAACAAAACTATTGATTATTCGTATTGATTCAAAACAAACCAAATCAAATCGAATTCGATTGAGTCAAATCGGTTCAGTAGTTTCGGAGCCTATTCAATGCAAGAAGTTTGCGTTGTTATTGAATTTTGTGGTGGTACGGTACCCCTCAGTACGCGAGCCCAACTCGCACTTGGCTGATTTATTTTATAACAACTTTATATTATGCTTAATTTTAAGTTATTGTACGCTCGTAAAGGACAGAATGTTACCATGTTTTAACACAGTACACAGTTTTTGCAATACATTATTTCTGGTTTTGATTATTATTATTGAAGCATGATCGAAGAAAACAAGGTCTGCCACTCTGCGAGTTGTACCGTAATGACGTCACTGTCCAGTTTCCACTTTATTGTAACGAACACAGATACTGGGAAACAACTTTTTTAATAATCTATTAAATAAAATACAAAAAAGCATTTCAATTGTCATTTGGTTTGTTCGCTCAAGCAAGTTAAGCACGAATTGAATATATTAAATACAATTTTATCAAAACCACATTGATTTATTGGATTCCCACAGATAATATATGAATATTGGGGAGTTATAATTTCACGCTACTGTTAACACAGAAAATCATAGAGAGTCCGCCATTGTTTCGTGTATCGTCATCTCTCTCGAACTTGTTGTAAATTACTTATTCTGCTCTTGTTTATGCACGTGTACGTGTATCCATGACATAGATGACATCATTGCGGGACGCCCACGTCACATTATTTCTCGGAGCGCTATACTTGGCGGAGTATATTATTATACCACGTATTGAAGTATCATTAGACTCTTGAGACTTAAAGGTTTCTGACTCACAAGAAGATATTGTACTCAAGCAAAATATATTCAAATGATCTGATTAAGGTCTATAATCCATTAAACCTCTCAAATGTTGATAAATAATAGATAAGTTTTCGAAGTTTATTATTAAAAGCATCTGTATTTATAACTTCTGGAAACTATTAGGCTATTTTGTTAAAAGCATTAACAGAAAAGTTTTTCAACTATTCAAATTGAATACTAATTATAGACTTATTTTTCTGTATATTTTTAACTAGTTTTTATTTGAGAAAATAGATTAAAATATTTTATTAGCGGAAAATAATAACAGGATTTGAATTTTTATTTCGGCTCATCAACATAGTAGCGAGAAAATATAATAAGTTCTTATTTAGTTTTATTTTTAATTTAATTTAATTTTTCCGTGTATATTGTGTTATTGTATTTTTTTGCCACAAATAAATTATGTCTATGTCTATGTCTAAAATTTTTTTTTTGTTAATTTTCAGTTCATAATCAAAGCGTATACATTAACAATCACTTACGCGCTTAGCAATAATTTGGTACTTCAGTCAATGAAAGTTTAAAAAGAGCTTAGCAAATAAAATAAAAAAAGTAAAATTTACTAAAACTTAACACAAGATGTGAAGATTCACTAGAAATACCCATTGGTATTAGTAGATAAAATATTCTAATTTGGCACTTCAGTCAATTAAAATTACTTGTGTCCTAAAACCGCAAGTGAATCGGTTTCTTCTAGGAAAGCGTGCTCCATCATAGACCGCACCATCGCTTAAAATCAAGCGAGTTGGCAGTCAAATGCAATTCAATTTGAATTAAACTATATTTAAAAAAATCGACTACAAAACACAAACATTCTAAGTTTATATGCCACTACAAAGAACGAAATTATATTTATACGTGGATTTTGAACTTTATGGCGTCACAGGCAAGTAATAGAGGCAACCAATGAGAAGCCACAGGCAAAACTAATCTCAAATGGCGCCACCTTCGCTGGTGTTATCATTTGTGGTTTATTTGAGGTTATAAGCATTGCCCTTGAATGAAACAATAAAAATAAACTTTGCTTTTAAACAGTAAAACCTTTTCTCTAAAGACAGTGGCGAAATTAAAAAAAAGAGTTATAGAAAAGAAATGCTTCCTTAGCTGCTAAAAAAGCTGATCTTGTGGCAAGGTAGGTATGCAATAAAATTATTAATATAATTTTTTCTCATCGGAAGGAAAACGGTGTGTACCTTTATTTTTACACTGAAATGCACTACACAGAGGCATGTTTTAATACCAGACGATATTTATTGTGTAATTACTAAAATTATCTATTGATATTTGACACTTTTGACAGTGAAACAACACCAGCGATAATGCGCCACCTGGCGTGATAAATAAGCAGTGTGTCTCCCCATTTTATGGCGAGTAAGAACTTGTTTCCTTGCTTGTGACGTTGCTGAAATCACGTGGCTACATAAAAATCAAAGGGAGCGTTTACGTGGAAGTATAATCATTTGAATTTTGATTCTCCAAAACTTTCACTTTAAGATTGTTTCGTAACAGTCAAATATACCCTATTGTAGATGACGCTGGACTGGCAATATGCGTGACGTTTACCATCAAGCTAGCTGAATTGCTAAAAAAAGCAATGTTTGGCCATCAGATTATAAGCTCTACTATTCTCTAATAAGTTGTCTATCTTCTTCAAGTAAACCAGTGCAGCCGCAGGGCGTAGTTAGTAAATTAATAAAGGGCCAAAGCGTTGATGGAAATTTTAATGACTCTATGCAACAAAGTAATGGCTTTCTACGGCGTAGCTCGTAGACTCGTAGCAGTGTGTTTAGCAAGCGTTACGCGCTACGCTTTCGTAGGTCATATAAAGCTGCGTTTAGACATTACATTCTGCAGCATAATTATGCAATTCAACTTTAATTATGACATAATTATGGTTCATCATCATCATCATCATTTCAGCCATAGGACGTCCACTGTTGGACATAGGCCTCCCCCATCGATCTCCAAAAGGGCCAGTTGGAAGCGGCCTACATCCAGCGTTTCCCTACAGTCTCTTTTAGGTCGTCTGTCCATCTTGTGGGTGGACGTCCTACGCTGCGCTTACCAGGCGCTTAATTATGGTTATGCGTGTATTATTAACCAATGAAAAAAATCCTCAGAAGAGTTTTTGAATTGATATGATAACAATGGTGTCACGTGGAACTTTGCAGAAATTTGTTCTGTATATTTTTAACTGTGTACCTAGTAACTGTTAAACTCTGTGTAACTACCAATTTTGAGTCCTTAATCAGGATCAGGTTTTTATACCTTCCACGATACTAAACATACTGGCACAAATTTAAAATTTTACTAAAGACTTTGTGTGGAATCGCTTATGCTTCGGCAATTATTGCAAATTATTTTAGTTTTTTTTTTAAATAATAATACAACGCCATTTGTTATTGTTTGCGATCATCGTATTCTAGGGCTGAACGCCCACTGGCGACTTAAGTCAGCATTGCAGTTTTTTTACCTCAATCTCCTCACTTTGTGGGAAGCGATAATATGGTCGATGATGTAGCACGCTTGCTTAGGAAATATTTATTTACTTTTTTCTTGAACAAAACGAATTGTACCTATTTGGAAAGACAGTCGCAAGTAAGGAGTTCCACAACTCTGCTGTACGGTTCAAAAAGTGGATTGGAAACGCTTAGTGTCGCGAACTCGCCTACGCAGCGCATCGTTAGCACCACGAGGAACGAGCCGCGATCTGAATGTACTCGTATCTCTAGTGTTATGTCACGAAAAATAAAATAAAGTATTGACTGGGTGTGTCTCTAGCTTACCTAAGCGTCTGAAGCAATGTCCTAGGTGAGGGTCGTCCTCCCCTCTTACATGCCCCGACGTGATCACATCTGCTTCGCAATGAGAATGAGGGACCGGTACTGCTGTGCAATCTGTAAAAGTTGATACCGGTGACACCACGGTAAGTGGTGCCACCGGCGATGGGACTCACGCAAGGTCTGCACCGAGCAGTGGTCCCCAGTAGGTACTAAGGCTAGAATCCACGATACACATATTGCTGTAAAACTGTCAGTTCAAGTAAGGTAAAGGCATTAAAGTAGTGAGCGATGGGCTCGTTCATGGTTACACATATTCCGTATATCAATGAGCACAATAAATCAGTCCAGAGCGAAGGACTATATTCTAGATTCCCCACAAGTCTACTTACCATGGACAAAACTTGTGAGCCAAAGGCTAGGTTAGGTTAGGCTAGGTTAGTACACATATCACATAAAACATGAGCCATGAGCTAGGTAGGTACCATATCAAGTACCACATAAATTATAAGCCATGGGCTAGGGAGGTACCATATCAAGTACCAAGTTATAGATGAGCACATGGGCTAGTGAGGTACAACAGTTCAAGTACCAGGTTATAGATGAGCACATGGGCTAGTGAGGTACAACAGTTCAAGTACCAGGTTATAGATGAGCACATAGGCTAGTGAGGTACAACAGTTCAAGTACCAGGTTATAGATGAGCACATGGGCTAGTGAGGTACAACAGTTCAAGTACCAAGTTACAGATGAGCACATGGGCTAGTGAGGTACAACAGTTCAAGTACCAACAGTACAAGTACCACGTAATCGATGAGCACATGGGCTAGTGAGGTACAACAGTTCCAGTACCAAGTTATAGATGAGCACATGGGCTAGTGAGGTACAACAGTTCAAGTACCAGGTTATAGATGAGCACATGGGCTAGTGAGGTACAACAGTTCAAGTACCAGGTTATAGATGAGCACATGGGCTAGTGAGGTACAACAGTTCAAGTACCAACAGTACAGATGAGCACATGGGCTAGTGAGGTACCACAGTTCAAGTACCAAGTTACAGATGAGCACATGGGCTAGTGAGGTACAACAGTTCAAGTACCAACAGTACAAGTACCCCTGAAACTATTACATACCTAGGTCTAGTAAATCTTACATATCACATCAGTCAGGAACAGAGTCAGTAATCTCACGGTCATTATCTGAAGGTAGCGGTATCAGTCATCTCGTCACACAAGTTATTGCAATAGATATAATGTAGCAAAAGAACTTAGCCTAAGTACTTAACATTCATCTGCTGGCTCAGGACTCCCAGGAGCACCAACACGTTCACTGTACAAGTTCACACTGACTCTAGCTCCGAGCACACTGTTCATGGTGTAACGGCTGAATTCAAACTGACTTACTTGGTTGCGCACACTAGCGAGCTTTCCGCTCCCTCAGTGTTGCCATGTTCAGTTGTCTATGGCATCGCGACACGTCGCGACACTTAGTGCGTCTGAATGCTTATTGAACAATGGTGATGGCAGTATTAAGTCGTGCAGTTCTTGTGCACACTCGCCGTAGTATAGAGCTCCCATCCAGGGGCCCTAGGCCATAAAGAACCATGGCCCACATGGGGAACCCTGAACTGACTTCGGTCCCAAGTCAACCTAAGTCATAATAACATACCACAGTGGGGTTATATAAAAGGCTCTGATACCGTATGTCTTTGTGGTGTGAATCCTCAGACAATGTCAGACTTGATGAACTGTGCAGCGTGTCCTACAACTTGTAGAATAGACGACCTATTTGAAGCCACGGAGAGTGCCATTGAAATGGCGAAATTTTAGTCCAAAAACTTAATTTAAAAAACAAATAAATAATTTACGAGTCATCATTACGAACATCGATTCGAAAGAAGACGGTAGTATATTCTGTAAAATACAGTACAGCTGTGAAAAACCTCACCACGCGGCTTACCGTAGATTTAAAATTATCCCACCGCGTTGGAAAAAAATAAGGTATAGTTTAAAACCCAAGATAACCGACCTAAATATTTTTTTTCGTGATCACTACGCCGCCTCGTCTCTACAGTCAACGTTCGCCCTAATTACTGTAAACATAGTCTAACAAAATAAACTTTATCGTTTTTTCAACTGCCAGTAATGATTAATGGTGTAAGCACTAAACAGTAATAAAAACATTCTAGGTATATTTACAAATGACATGTTCTAACGACTTTTTTGTCCCTTGTATTCGTTTTTAAACCTAATGACTTAGTCTATGAATACGAGAATATATCGTACGTGTTTATGTCTTTTTAGGGTTCCGTACCTCAAAAGGAAAAAACGGAACCCTTATAGGATCACTTCGTTGTCCGTCTGTCTGTCTGTCTGTCTGTCCGTCTGTCAAGACCCTTTTTCTCAAGAACGCGTAAAGGTAGCAAGTTGAAATTTATACTAAATACTTGGGTCTACGGTTTCTTTCGGCTGTAAAAAAATAAAAGTTGTAAGTCAACGCAATCAAAAGATATGAACGTTTATGTCGCATATTTTGCGATTTCACAGGGGAACCAAAACCTATAGGGTACTTCCCGTTGACCTAGAATCATGAAATTTGGCAAAAAGCAAGGTCTCATAGCACATATATAGGAATAAATCTGAAAGTTATAAATATGAAGGTATATCATTTAAAAATGATTATTTTGCTATTACAAACTTACATTTTGTAGTTGGAATGTATGGAAGAACCTTATTGTCAACTACAAACTTAAGTTTGTCTTTCAATATTTTAACTTCAGTTAGTTTTTTTTTTGGTCTCGCGCTCTTAGGGTTCCTTTATGTCGTATATTTTGCGATTTCACAGGGGAATCAAAACCTATAGGGTACTTCCCGTTGACCTAGAATCATGAAATTTGGCAAGAGGCAAGGTCTCATAGTACATATATAGGAAAAAATCCGAAAGTTATAAATTTGAAGGTATTTAAAAATAATTATTTTGCTATTACAAACTTACATTTTGTAGTTGGGATGTATGGAAGAACCTTATTGTCAACTACAAACTTCAAAGTTGTCTTCCCAGAGACTGTGGGATCGGCCGATCTGCGAACTAGCATGGAAATCGCTACTAGATACGTGTCCTAGTATTGCAGATCGCGCTCGCATTCTTGCTGTCTCTGTTTGGGAATCGGGACTTTGGTTGCAAGCCATGCCCTCTTTTAACACAGGTAGCCTTTTAGATCCAACCGCATTTCGTCTAGCTGTCAGCTTACGCTTGGGTGCAAGGTGCTGTGAGGCCCATCGCTGTTAGTGGGGTACTGCTGTTGAGCAGCTCGGTCACCATGGTCTCTCTTGCTCGAGAAGCGCTGGTCGTATTGGCCGACACGCTAGCCTGAACGACATCATACGCAGGGCACTTTCCACCGCCAATGTCGCAGCTGTGCTCAAACCGAGTGCAGGTCTTGCGCGTGACGATGGAAAGAGGCCTGACGGTATGACACTTGTGCCCTGGAGGTTGGGGCGGCCCCTTGTATGGGACGCAACTTGTGTCGATACTTTGGCGCCGTCACATCTTCCTGAGACACAGGGTAGGGCTGGCGCGGCTGCTAATTCGGCAGAGCAGCACAAGCGTCGCAAATATGCTAACCTCGGCAGTGGTTACATATTTGAGGCGTTTGGGGTCGAGACATTGGGCCCTTGGGGTTGCGCCTGGTTAATGCGACGCGTGACCAAAATGCTGGCGTGTTTCTGGCTCAACGCATTAGCATTGCCATTCAACGTGGTAATGCCGCCAGCATGTTGGGTACGCTGCCAACTGGTAGTGGGCTTGAGCATTTGGATTGTCTTTAGACCTTCAACGGTCTATGGGCAGTCTAACTGTATTTGTAGTGTTAGTTTTAGCTTGTATTTTGTTTAGTTATTAAAGGCACTTGCCCAGTAAAAAAAAACTACAAACTTAAGTTTGTCTTTCAATATTTTAACTTCAGTTAGTTTTTTTTTGGTCTCGCGCTCTGAGGGTTCCGTCTAACGGAACCCTCAGAGCACGAGTCCTACTCGTACTTGTCTGGTTTTTTTTGGACTTACTTTAATACGTTAGAAACGAAGGAGGAGTAATGGGCAATATTTATAGAGTTTGGTCTTATTGTCCACCACCAACCAAACACCAATGGTCCGGTCTTAGCATGACACAACAATATTCCAATAAGTTACATTTTTTGCCGTCGAAACTAACTTTTTATAATAAAACTAGATTTTGCTCTCGGCTTTGCCCACTTTATAAGCAAAAAATAGCATATCACTTGGGAGTCCAGCTAAAGCTTTCTATCAGTGAAAGAAAATTCCGAATCAGTTCTGTGGTTCCAGACATTACCTTTCATAAACATACAAAGTCGATTTTTATGCCTATTTATAAAATTACTAAGATAAGAGTGTCTTGGGAAAGGCCTATGCACAGTAGTGGACTAAGATACGCTGATTGTGACGATGAGATAACAGGCTAACTATTTTTATCCTTGATAACCTTAGTATTCTATTGGCCAAAGGTATCATGACTTAGCTCGATGAGATATGGAAGAACTGAGAAATAAAGTTGAAAACAAAAATTACTAAAAACAGCATGCTGGCGGCATTTATACGCTGAAAGTGCCGTGCTTGATACTATTATGCTATGCGTTGAGCTTATTAAAAATAATGAGAAAAAATTAATTATTAAAAACTCCAATAACCTTGTACTGTACCTTTAACAGAGGATTCAATCAGATAAGTAATGTTTTTTTATTTTTCACCAATACTTTTTATTGACAATATAAATATTTTGAATTTCTGTCATTATTATATTGAACTTTGTTCAGTACTCTGTGGACTACATTTTTATGCAAATCTCGTTAGTGGTGAACAATAAACCGCGATTCACGTTTGACTTTGTCGTAGACGTTAGGTTCGGTCAGTTTTTGAATGGGTAAGCAATGACGAATGACATTAACAACATTGTTGCTGTGCCGTGTGTCAGACCATAAAACAATGTGTAGGTATAACGTAGATACCCAGAAAGTTAGCTACTAGTTTTAACTCTTTTATTATCTCTGTCCAGATAAAGGGCATAGCAAAACATTTTTCACATTTCATGTTTTTATCTACGTAAAAATATCACGAACTGCCATTGCAAAGCTTCGTGTAAAATTAACTAAATGTACCTAATTCGTAATTAAGTATGGGTGTGTGCGTCACTAAGTACAGAGTACTAGACGCTTTTTTGTGTGGGTGTAAAGCTATGAATACAACAGGTGCTTTCGTGTTTCAAGTCATTCGGTAGCGAGCAATCGTCGCTGCCGCACGGTTTCGGCACTCGAGTACGGTCCGCTCTCGAAATTAGAACTCAGAACTTTCTAAATTCGAATTTATCTTCTTTCTTAATACCCAGTGATTTTTCAGTGTACGTGAAAAAATGGTGGCTTTGTAAAAGCTAAATTGAGTTCGCTTTTTTAGGTTTCCAGTGTTATCATCCGAAATGGACTGAGTTTAAGGTATGAATAATTCATATGTAATAAATATTGGTATGATTTATTAATATTAATATCTTTATGCCAATTCTGACGAAAAATGTTTTACGTTGCTAATGGTATTCATTATGTTGATTTCAATCTGAGAATTAATTTTGAAAGGCACTTTTGCCATTATTTTTTTTTCAATGTTTTTTTTTACTATCATTGCCAGCGAGAGGGGAAAGTGTTGAGAAAAATAATTAAAATACGAGATGACGCTCTTCCGAACTTTTTAATTAAAAGTGTTTAAGTCTGAAGTTTTAAAGTGGTTTAATTAATTTTGTTCATCGGCTGATAAATTACGCATTTTTGTAGCATTAATGAGATAAGTATCTACTTACTTTGAATCATCATCATCATCATCATTTCAGCCATAGGACGTCCACTGCTGGACATAGGCCCCATCGATGTCCAAAAGGGCCGGTTGGAAGCGGCCTACATCCAGCGTTTCCCTGCGGTGTCTTTTAGGTCTTTTACTTTGAGTATTCTTTTACAATTTTCAAATTTTCCGCATTTTCTGTGCAATTATTTCCTGTGTTATTTAGTCATAGGATGACAGTAAACTTTTTTTCAAATATTATAAAGTTTTTTCCGGCCACTTCGTCGTAATATTGTAACAAAGGTACAGGAATAGAGTGACAATCATTTAAAAATATGCGTAGTAATGTTTGGAAACATACAATTTGTACATTACTTTATTTATTTGAACAGACATTACGAGGGTCGCAATAAAAAAAAAAAATTAAAAAAAAAAAAAAAAAAAAAAATTTTGTAGATTCCCCCCGGTATCCCACTACGAGGAATTTTCATGAATTTTTTTCTTATTTTTTTATTATATTTAGATAGATTTACATTAGTTGAATCTGTTTAAAAAGGTTAGCGAATTGAAAGCGCGCGTATCGATATAATTATAAGCTCTGCATGGTTTGCACATTCGTCGTAGTTAAAATAATAATAATGATAATAGTTTCACCTAGCTATTAGCGCGCAATAATCACTATTGGACCCGGGTATGTCCTAAAACTGCGACCAGAACCACCGGAGGATGGGCAGCAGCGTCCTATTAGTACACGGTGAACGTACTGCGATCCCCAAGCCGCCTGCCAAGCGTGGGGATTATGGCAACACCCCTCTCTACGAGGGAGGCCTTTGTTCAGCAGTGGACGTTTACAGGCTGATGATGATGATGATGAATCACTATTTACTATTTGAAAAAAACAAAAATCTAACAAAAAAACCTTCATAAAACATCATGTTGGGTAAAAACATCATTAATTTTTCTCGTATTATGTGAATTCCGTCTATTTCATTTCATTATGATTCTTAAAACCAGAAGCCTTACGCCTAGCTGTTTTAAGCAATCCAGTTTAGGTGATGAAAAAAGTTGCGCGACCGCAAACCGGATCTGGTAAGGTTAAGTTAAGGTTTAAGTTTGCGTGATTTTACGAAGTGCGCTGTATTAACGTTAGTATCAGACCGCGTTAGGAGTTGGGCGTAAAGCCCCAGATCTGTTAACCTATCTTTAAAATTACAAAAACTGATTCTTACCTAGTGTTCGAATTTTTTCTATAGTACCTAATAAAAATCGTTAAATCTTGTCAGAATACTCATGATCCAAGAAAACAAGGTCTAACGCTCTGGGAGATGTACCGCAATGACGTCACTGTCCAGTTGCCACTTTATTGTAACAAACACAGATACTGGGAAACATTTTTTAAATAATCTATTAAATAAAATACAAAAAGCATTTCAATTGTCATTTGGTTTGTCCGCTCAAGCAAGTTAAGTACGAATTGAATATATTAAACACAATTTTATCAAAACCACATTGATTTATTGGTTTCCCACTAGTAATATACGGATATTGGGGAGTTATAATTTCACGCTACTGTTAACACAGAAAATCATAGAGAGTCCGCCATTGTTTCGTGTATCGTCATCTCTCTCGAACTTGTTGTAAATTACTTATTCTGCTCCTGCTTATGCACATGTACATTGTAAGTGTATGCATGACATTGACGACATCATTGCGGGACGCCCACGTGACATTTTTTCTCGGAGCGCTATACCTGGTGGAGTATATATTATTATTATACCATGAGAATACTTATGATAAGGCAGCTTATAAACTCTGACACTGACATTATGATAATTTGAGTGTCATTTTTGTCAGAGAATTTTAAGTAATACATACATTGACCTATATGTACTAATTCCATGGAATTGGTCCATTTAGGGTATATACAAGATCTTTGACTAATTAATAGAAGTTTTGGTGCCAACGTGGAAAACATGTCGTCTCATTGTATTATTTTCTTAAACTTGTGTATTTTCGAGGGTTAATGCGTAATAATTGTGGATTATTATTTATTATATTAAGTGCTCGTGGACGTGCTTGAGTGTGGGTATTTGTTATATAAAGCGGTGACACATGCATTTTCGTGTTGTTACCAAAGCTCCATAGAAGCCTCTTGTAAAGTCTCCACCACTTTACTAGTACATGATTTGACCGTTACTTAGCTTGACTATGTTGTGACTATGACTTGTTTGACGACATTTCATCGAACTTGGTAATATTTTAATATATTATATCACTGGAAAATGCATGAGACTGGGACGCCAAAATCATCACAGAGGATATCATTATAAAAAAAACACCGTTCTCTTTTAAATTTTGGTACTGAAATACAAAGTTTAAAGCGGATACCCACAACAAAAGCAAGTTGCTTTACATTGTAAATTTTACAACTCTTGGAAACTCGCTTTTTTATTATACCGCATTGTTCGTTACAAAGTTTAGGCATTATTTTTGTTTAGATGTTTATGCATGCTTTTAAATAACGCTCGTGGCACTCTTTAGTAGGCTGCTATAAGGAAAGTTAAATAATATTTGGGCTGACCGATAGGAGGTAGGCGTAGGTGACTAATAGTGGCATTTTTTCAGAATCATAGGTATAAATTATTTAAAAGTGTGTTCAAGACGTTTTAGCTCTAAGGTAACCTATGACTTTTGCGTTAAATCACCTGGAACAAAGAATGTTTCCCAAGTCGTTTTCTTAGTAACTAAACCATAAAAAGTACATTTAACAAAAGTCAGGATGATACATCTCTGAAATTTGGCAGTCCACAGAGCTTTGTCCGCCAGAATTTTTCTATATCCGCCAATTTCTGAATTTTTATTGTGGCTTTAACTTTAATTATTTATGGCCATAGTAACGGAGACACTCATATGGTAGGGACTAGAAGCCATATGTGCGTCTCGACACGGCGGCTTTTTTATTGGAGGTTTAAAAAAAATATACTTTTCCTGACGACTTATTTACCTTAATCTTCAATTTTAATTTTAATTTTTATGTGTATTTTTTGTATTTGTATTTTTTTATTTTTTTTTATTTTAATTTTCTAATCATCAATTAATTAATGTAATTTGTATAATAAGTTATGGATGCAAGTCCGGATAATAATTTTTTTCATTTCATTTCATTTCATAATTGGTACAATTGTTCAGGTAGGTACGTGTAAAAGAGTAAAAATGAGAAAACACAAGTGTTAAGTACTCAATGATTTCTTGTTTTCTCGATCTTTCCACTTTGAAATTCAACACTTTTATCGGATTTTATCGCGTGTAACATCGTTTTTAGGGTTCCGTACCCAAAGAGCAAAACGGGACCGTATTACTAAGCCTACGATATCTGTCTATCTGTCTGTCTATCCGTCCACCTGTAACGGCTGTATCTTAAGAACTGTAATAGATAGCCAGTTGAAATTTTCACAGAATATGTAATGTTACGGCGGATTAACTAAGAAATACAAAAAAGCCAAACAATTAAAACGAAAACGAAATTAATTTTTAACGTATTTTTGTATTAGCTCTAATGTAAAAACGGTAATACATACAAGCGTCAAATTTGGCATGATTATAGTACACACTCTAAAGTCTAAATTATAACAACAAATAATAAATAATGGCCAAGTGCGAGTCGGTGACAAGTTTCTGTTCATTAACAAGTTATAACTGGTAATTTCGTTATTGAATTTTGTGGTGGTACTGAGGGTTCCCTCAGTGCGGGAGCCCGACTCGCACTTGGCCACTTTTATTAATCTATAACTACGCTTATAAGTCAATTAGTGTAGTTATTAAAATTTACACTACAACGTTAACTTTGAGATACTAAAATTAAAAAAAAACCTGTCTATGTTTTACTAACAATAATTTTATTTTTGTTTGTACATGAATTTATTAATAAAACTAAAACAAAAATAATTGTTTAATGGAATTTCTTGTTCAAAAATATTCTTCAAGTATTCCGACCTCTTTCGTAGCTAAGAATTTCTAATGACACTTCACTTGTAAGGAAAGTGGTAATGGCTCACTCGAAAGCCTCAGGCTCGCTTCTTTGAATTATATTTCTGAGCTGGGTGAGGTCAGTGATCTTCTCAATATTCATATACATATATTTTACCAATAAAATGTTATTTTACATGTCAAATAATACAAATCTAACAAAACAAAAAAAAAAGATATTGCAGTTAATTTAACCGAATCTAAATAGTGATAAAAATAAATAAACAGCAATTAATTAGTAAAAATAAATTTCTAGTTTATAAAATTCGTCGTAAAATTCGAAAAAACAAGTAAGAACACTGCTTACTCATTTTTAACGCACAAGAAAGTGAAAGTGAACTTGAAGCGATAACAATAAACTAATAAACTATCTACGACCGACGTAAACGTCGGTTATGATACATTATATTAGGTGAACTTGAGCGTAAATACTTTAAAAGCCATTTATAGCTCTTTTATTTATATAATTATGTATTCTTACTTAGTTTAGTTTACAAGATAGTGTAACGTAAACTAAAAATAAAAACTAATAGTACACAAGCAAATAAAATGATTACCTTAAAAAACTTTTTAGAAACAAGGTTTTCGTATTCTTCCTGGCAAACCCTTTCATTTAGGCAATACCCATAATTATCATGATGGTATTAAGAGAATTGTGTCCACCATATTGAATTTCATCATCATCATCATCATCATTTCAGCCGTAGGACGTCCACTGCTGGACATAGGCCTCCCCCATCGATCTCCAAAAGGGCCGGTTGGAAGCGGCCTGCATCCAGTGTTTCCTTGCGGTCTCTTTTAGGTCGTCTGTCCATCTTGTGGGTGGACGTCCTACGCTGCGCTTACCAGTCCGTGGTCTACATTCCAGAACCTTTCGGCCCCATCGGCCATCTGTTCTGCATGATATATGCCCTGCCCACTGCCATTTCAACTTACTAATCCGGTGGAATACTAATAATTTCGGATTCGATCTCGTAGAGAAACCCCGAGCATAGCCCTCTCCATAGCTCGTTGTGCGACTTTGAGCTTGCTTATGAGGCCCATAGTGAGAGACCACGTTTCAGTGCCGTATGTCATCACTGGTAACACACACTGGTCGAAGACTTTCGTCTTAAGGAACTGAGGTATTTTGGACGAGAAGACGTTGCGTAGTTTACCGAACGCTGCCCAGCCGAGTATATTGAATTTAGTGTAACGTTATTTTATTGTTTGTATTCTTCTTAGCAAACCCTTTCATTTGATACCCATATCATGGAGATGCATAAAAAATAACAGGTTCGCCGTCTTTGGGAGTCCGGCTTATATTGGATTTTTTATGATTTTATTTAGCTAACTGTAATATTGTCACCCATACTAGATATGTATGCAAAAAACCAGCTTAATCAGTTGGAGATAATTGTTTTGAAGCTAAGTTGCGAAAGTCTCACACATACATTAATAGGGCAAATTATATAAAATCTTGTAAAGTATACGGCATTGCCACCCTGGCACCTGCCATGCTACTTTGCCATATCTCAGTTGTCAGATCTGAGGTTTGAACGCTTTTGTTGTTACAAGTACAAAAATCCTACTAATATTATAAACGCGAAAGTTTGTATGTATAGATGTATGGATGTTTGTTCCTCTTTCACGCTGCAACGGAACAACGGATCGAACTGATTTTTTGCATGGGTATAGTTCAAGAGCCAGAGGGTGACATAGGCTACTTTTCATCATCATCATCACCATTTTTCATCACTACGCGGGTGAAACCGCGGGGCACAGCTAGTCTATCATAAAATATCTAGACAAAAGCCAAAAAAATTCACCGTTTATTTTGTTACGTACAAAATAAATACAAATACGGTAGCCACAAAATTCCAAAGAAGCTGCATTTATCCCAGTGTTTTTCCAACAATGTGAGCCAACAAATCATGGACGAGAATGTAGGCAGGTTAGATTTATTCGCCTAAAATGGTTTCAGCTGGCAATGGTTAGCGCTTCGCAGTAGCACGCGTTATCGTCGGCGGTTTTACAAATGATAGCAATTTTACGAGCGATTTTTTCAGCAACGTTTTACGATATCCCTAGTTTTGATTGCATTTTTGCGGATATAGATTTTTTGTTTGTTAGTAATCGAAGAGTTAAGCCTAAAAGCCATTAATGATGAACGCGCTCATGATTTTTGCAAATTCTGAATTCAAATAAAACCAGCTGCGTCCTGCAGTTTTACTCGCATCAAATTTTCCGTACATTATAAACCTCGGACGCAAAAAGTCACAAGTCAATCAAATCTATATAAAATCTAAAATAACGGGGAATGCTCTGATGAACTTTTTGACCTTATCCCCCCCCCCCATCCCGGTTTTACCAACGAACCGGCCGCCATCGCCAGAAATGCCATCCGCACATTATAGATGCGTGGAAGACTCGCACTGTTCGATTTGATCAATTGTTTCTGCCACGTACCTGTAAGTTGTGGAATAGCTTACCACCTTCGGTTTTTCCTCCGAAATATAATTTGAACTGCTTCAAACGAAGGGTGAATAGAGTCCTCAAAGGTAGGCAGCGCACTGACATTGCCCCAGGTATTGTAGGTGTCTGTAGGCGGCGGTGACCACTTACCATCAGGTGGCCCGTAGCTTGTTTGCCAATTATTTTATTTAAAAAAAAAAAAAAAAAAACTATTCAGCCGTTTCTAGATTATCAGAGATCAATAAGAAATTTAAAATAATAATAAGTATGTAATTATTACCATACTCAATCAGAACATAATATATATGATAAATATATACATATACATATGATAAATAAAGGGCTTATTTAATAATTTAATTTTTATTTCATGACTGCACTAAACACATCATAATTCCCATACCATCTCTAGGTTTGTAGGTAGATTATTCGCACTCTCGCCTCAAAGTTACCTTGAAGTAGATTCCATCATTTGATATTCATTCAATTTGTCGACCGGATACCGCGCTGTTAGCACGCGGTCTGTAGAATGCTCCTATAAATAATTGAATCACACTGACATGATAGTAGTATGGCCGAGGATGGAACACATCGATCTAGAAGAAATGACACTACCAGCCTTGAAGACGCATAGTTCGTAGTTCTTAGGAAACATGGAGGACGGCAGGGAATTCCATTTTTTGTGCAGTACGCATCGCCAATATAGAACTAAATGTGTATGGCTACTTGTCCTATAGTATAGGGGAGAACAGAGTCATAAAAATCTTGCGCACACTCGCTAAATGTGTCCGATAGAAAATCGATAGTCATGCTACTTTCCGGTGGTGCTCGCGACTTAGCATTTTTGGAGACAAGTAGAGTTGGTATGTTAGTGTACTCGTAATTATATATTACTGAAACAAATGTCAATAGTTCCACGTTTCTCGGTGAAACCCAAGGTCCAAGTTGACGGATCATCATGGTTTCCACCGTCTACATTCACCTGCCGGATGACGTGACAGTAGCAATCAGTCTGCGTCTGCAGTCTTATAAATAAATGCTCATAAAATACTATAGATATAACGCCATATTTGAGAGCATTTACGCAGGATTTTGTACAGATGTTGTACTTCGTACGTGTGTTTTTTAACCGACTTCATCACAAAAACTTTCAATCTCCAAATTAGTCAGCCCTTTCGCAAAAAAATATATCTTAGCGGAACTCTATACCTCATAAGGAATCTACCTGTCAAAATTCAGCTTATCAAGTCAAGACGTTTTTAAAACTTTATGGTCTGTGAATGAGTGAAAATTGGTATTTCTCTTTTTATTTAAATACTAGCTGACCTGACAGACGTTGTCCTGTCTTAGAACAGAACTGTCAAACACGCAAAATTAAAGTCAAAATTACAAATCTTATTTTTTACACCTTGGGTTTCATTATTGGAGTTTTAGTAAGGATCCCTATTTTTTTTAACTATAATATAGTCTATGTTAACCGGGGATAGTGTAGCTTCCCAACAGTGAAAGAGTTTTTCAAATCGGTTCATTAGTTTCGGAGCCTATTCAATGCAAACAAACAAACAAACAATCAAATCTTTCCTCTTTATAATATTAGGATAGATGTAGATTATTTATGTAGACATAATTATTATTTAGATATTGACCGCCGACATTGTGAAAGTCACGGGCATCCAGTGGATTTAGATGGCGAGCTGTCGTTCAGTGTGGAGGTCTAAGGGGAGGCCTATGTTCAGCTGCTATGGGCAGTTGCTGATGATGATGATAGATATTGAGAGTAAAACTCGGAACATCTTAATTTTTTGACACGTATTAAAAGTGGGTTTGTCCGCCAGTCGTTGCATGAAAATAAATTTTGTTTAAATACGATGTTTTTACCAGCAAAGATGCGGTAAAGGTTATGTAGAGGCTTTCGGAAAATTACCTACTGTTGTTTAAAATATTTTACTGAATGTTTCGGTGGGGATTTTCAGAATAATCCAGAAAAGGGCCTCTGAAGTTTTGTGAAAGCATTCCTTGCGAAACTTGCCCTGTTACCGTTACTGTGGAATACCACAGTCTCCAAACCAAACTAAAATAATACCAAAATACCACCAAAATAATATATAAAGTAAAATCATTTAAGTTAACAAAATTATTGTATTTTATTTAAATTACACGGGAATTACTCACGTAAGAGTAATCCGGTCCGACCACGACCACTCCGACGGTCCACTCCGACTATACTTTCAATCGCATTAGGCGGTCTTTTTTAAGGTGAATGCACGTGCGCGGCTGCGTCTCGCTTGGCACTGAAAAGGTGGCAAAAAATGGCGTTAAAATAAAATGTGTGAAAACCACGTCAGTTTCTATAATAAAATTATTGTAGTTAAGTAAAATAAAGTCACGGACACTGGTCGAGTTGCATTAAAAAAAATTATATATATATATACATTTATTATAGCACCTTGATCTTTAATATTTCAGATACATCTCTTATAATATTGACCGCTAATTTTTCTGGACATTTATCTAAAAAAATTTTTTTTAATCTAATTGCTTTAGAGTAGACCTTTCAAAATAAAATTTGAACAGGGTTTTGACCTGTTTAATGTTTTGCCGTGTTCTAAATTCTTTCATAACGGTTAAGTAAGAACTACATAACTGCAATGTAAAATAGTGGTAAGTTATACTGGGCGACTGGTCAGACAGTGGAAATAAAACACAAAAAATCATTGACACTCGACGTAATAAAATATGGAACAGCTGTTTTTTTGCGATTTCAGGATTTGTCCCATAGTAAAAAAATACATAATTATGAGTACACTGATCTCCCCGAATATTTCCACTGTCTCACCAGTCACCCAGTATAACACATACTTAAATTTGGCGCTAGCAGCTGACAATAAATTTAATAATAAAGGGTCTTTATTTATTACAGTTATTACAGATACAAGTAGAATAAAAGACTCGTCACGTTACGCGTCGAAGACTTCGAATAAAATTCACTATGTCTTTTTATTGGGCTATTCGGAAAGGGTATAGAATATAGATAAGTATACTATGCCGAAAGGGTATCATAGTTTAGTATTGTTTTTATAATCACACTAATATTATTGCGGAAGTAACTAATTCTGTCTGTTAGTTACTTATTCTCGACTAAAATCAGTTAGATCGATTTTCGAAGATCGATTTTTTACAAATCAGCATAACAAATACAAATAATTTATTGTTAACTCTATAACATATGCAGTTCAAATTCCAACAATGAACCTTTCACAAATCAGCATAACAAATACAAATAATTTATTGTTAACTCTATAATATATGCAGTTCAAATTCCAACAATGAACCTTTCACAAATCAGCATAACAAATACAAATAATTTATTGTTAACTCTATAATATATGCAGTTCAAATTCCAACAATGAACCTTTCACAAATCAGCATAACAAATACAAATAATTTATTGTTAACTCTATAATATATGCAGTTCAAATTCCAACAATGAACCTTTCACAAATCAGCATAACAAATACAAATAATTTATTGTTAACTCTATAATATATGCAGTTCAAATTCCAACAATGAACCTTTCACAAATCAGCATAACAAATACAAATAATTTATTGTTAACTCTATAATATATGCAGTTCAAATTCCAACAATGAACCTTTCACAAATCAGCATAACAAATACAAATAATTTATTGTTAACTCTATAATATATTATGCAGTTCAAATTCCAACAATGAACCTGAGCTGGCGATGAAGGAAATCATTTTAAGAAAACTTTAGCATCGTAATAGGGCAACGTCTTGTCTTCAGCTAGCTACTACCATTAAGTTAATAATCTGTAACCAAATACCTAAAACAGTATGTTTCGGGCAACCTCCTTTCTGGACAAGTTCCAGGGTCCCATTCCAGACTAGGCGCGTTTACCATCTTTGACAACACCGTGAGTTAGCATCATGTGAGTTGTTATCAGGCGCCTAACCTGACTATTACGCGGTGTAATAACCAGATGAATGTATATGTGTTTTAAAAAATACAGGAAAGCTGAAAAACTGTTAATATTTCACTTTTTTGAACTTTGAAGTGCATTAAAGATAGTATAAGTATTCGACTAACGAAAAAAGTATACAGAAATTTAGTCATACTATTAGAGAACTCATAAGCATACAAAAAATATTTACTATAGAAAATAACTATATATATATTTTTTTGGTTGACATCATTGATGTAAGTAAATAGACTGTCATTGGTTGACATACGTTATTTTGGCTCTTACTTATTCCGACCTAGTTTACCTATGCGTATATAGATACGTTATTTAGAAAGATTTTTTTTATCTATACTAATATTATAAAGAGGAAAGATTTGATTGTTTGTTTGTTTGTTTGCATTGAATAGGCTCCGAAACTACTGAACCGATTTGAAAAATTCTTTCACTGTTGGGAAGCTACTCTATCCCCGGTTAACATAGGCGATATTATATTTTCAAAAAAAAAAAAAGGGATCCTTACTAAAACTCCAATAATGTAACCCAAGGTGTAAAAAAATAAGACTTACACCCGTGTTAAGCTGGGATGCGTTGCTAGTTATTCATAAAAAGAAGTACAAAAAGTTCTTTCAGCATACACTTCCAGAATAGCCCTGTATATCACATGAAGTGTTATACAATCGTGGACCTTGAGACATCTATTCAGCACGCTGTCTATAAATGTGACATAAGTGGCGACGTAGTCTCTTTGTAGCACTTTTCATGATATTTTTGTATACCTCGAGATGTTGAAACAATTTTTTTTCTTCACAAGAGAGTAGGACACAATTTTGCTGTTTTATTTATGTTTGTGTATCAATTAATATGTTTTACCTATTTTAAAATATGATGTTATATGATTATTTACGGGATATTTACCGTGGTAAGATTGTGGAATGAGTTCCCTAGCTAGGGAGCTCATTCCACAATCTTATCCCGTAAATAATCATATAACTTTAGTGAACAACCGTGATAGTTTAAAACAGTGTTTTAAAATATGATGTTTAGGGTTCCATACTACTACAACGTCATTTATAAGTACTGTCTGTCCACCTGTTCTTCTGTCCGTCCATCTGTACGTCTATCCTAACTCCTTAAGAACCTTTTGAACGTATATAGACGTATGTTTTGTATTAAGGTAAGTGCATGAAACGTTGCATAATTATAGTATATATATAGATCTCAATTTCAAAAATATTAATATTTTTTCTTTAATTGTATAAAAAAAATTGTACAAAAAAGCCGTTAAGTGCTTAACTTAGCGCTTACCACTATGTCAAACTCTTGTCTCGCAGCACGGGTAGAATTAAAACCAATGGAGTGCCCACCGATTAGTGGGCCAAACGTGGTAGAGCAAAGTTATTGGAAACGGTTGCACAATTTTTAGGTAACGATTAATTTACCAAAAAATGCACTGCAATGCAATGCAATATGTATTAAGTTAATACACATTTTTGTCACCTTCGAAACTTTGCTGAAACGTTCTTATCCATACTAAAAAAAAAAAAAAAAATACTCGCCCCACGTTTAGTCGACCCACCCCGCTGGTGAGTTGACTTATTCTTGTCGCAGAGAATTTCTTTGGCTATTCAAATGCAGCCCGGTTTCTTGGTACTTTATCAGAAACACAATTTAATACAATAACGTTTTTTAAATATAATACGTATTACGTACACGTATACGTATTTATGATACTGAATAGACATGGGCATAGCTAGAGTAGAGGAGTATTATTAATTAAGAAAAAATATTTTTGTTTTTTAATTATTTTGCCTTATTAATTTTATTTTTATTAAAATCTATGTGAATCCTTACTTATCTTAACTTCTTATAAATCAGTACTTTTCTTTTTGAAAACACTGCGTCTAATTTTCACACATTTTTGCCAAGAATTGAAAAGTACGCCGTATAGATTCACGCTTTATTTCTAAAATTAATTTATGGCCTGATTCTGGAAATCTCCTTACCTGGACGTCACTATACACAAAACATTAAATCTAATATTTTGAACGACAAACCAATACTTTTCCTTCTAAATTATCTGATTTTACATTCAGGTGAAATATTACATTATAAAATCTGCCACTTTATCTCGGAAGGTTCATTAGTACCCCGAGACCTTTGTTACGTCACGCCAAGACCCCGATGTCAGCGTGATAAATGAGGACCAGCTAATCCTTTCAGCTTACCGCTTTCTGAAATACAAAAATTTGCCTTCATCACCTATATTTGTCCCTCTTCTTCGTACGGATAATATCTATTGTCCTGCTCGTTTCGCTTGATTGATGGTGTGGGTATCTGTTTTTACTTTCGGAACTTTTTGTTCTGTGGTGATTTTCAAACGTGGAAGGTTGGATGTTGGTCGGATTATGAGGGATTAGAAAATTTGCAAGCAGATTCTAGTTGCTGCAAATGAAAACAAACTTTAAAGACAGAGTCATAAAAATAGCATTGAGTTTTGGTGAAAACATGGAAAATCGTGTCTTGACATTAAATGTTATATATTATTTGCGCAACAAAGTTATCTATAATTTTCAATGCCGGTAATGTGACAAAAGTTGGTCCTAATTATAAACCTAATTTAGAGCATCCAAAAAATTAATAAATCGTGATAGTCCTATGCAAAATAACATTACCAAACTCAAAAACCTTGTTTCCATTTTAACTACGTTGGTTTGTTTGGTAAGAGACTTATCCGGAAACTAAGTTAGGTTTTAACTGAGTTTTGAATGTTCGGTTGAGTTTAGCAAACAGTGGAACTGAGTTAAAGCTTAGCTGCTTAGTTTTATTCCTGGTTAATTTAAAGTACAATTTAGTATAGCGAGAAATTCTCGCATTTTACTAAGTACCCTATACTTATTGTTGTGAACGTTTCAGTATTACCATACTTCCTAGCTTTGTATCTTAGTTTTAAGACTTTGTGTAAAGCGACATTAATTTCTTTTAATTTTCGTATCTAGCACGAATATTAAGAGATGCCTTATATCGTCGCCGGAGTGGCAATACTGGCGTGAGGCTTAAGTACGTTAAGAAAATTAGTATTGGGCCTTACGCCTAGCTGTTTAAAGCAATCCAGTTTAGGTGATGAAAAAATGAGGCGCGACCGCAAACCGTATCTGGACGCGTTAACGTTCACGTTTGCGTGATTTTCATAACTGCGCGGTTTTTACGTTAGTTTGGGACCACGTAACGGGTTGGGCGTCAGGCCCTGGCAACTCAAATCAAAATGGACATTGAATTGCTACAGGCTCCACTGAAAACAGTACTAAATTTCAACGAACTCCCGGAGTGCTATTCGATCCACTGTTGGAACCAGTTGGTAGATCCTAGTGATCGGAGAGTTTTCAAGCTCTATAATACGCCAGTAACATCGAAAAATGTAATTCGGATGTCAATACAGTAATTTGATATCGTCAAACTCATCTGATGAAGAAGCCTGGGGGTGAATAGAGAAACTCTTTAATTGCAACACCTCTAGTTTTGGCTTAATAAGTCCGTTACGGTTTTGTTTTAATAAGTCCCATACATCACTTGGTGACAAGGGTCTGACAATGGAGCCAGGAAGTGGATAGTAGAACATTTCTATAGCTACCAGTAAACGTCGCAACTATTTTTTTTGGTTCGTTTTAATGACTGATTGTTTTTTTAGGTTCTTTAACTTCAATAATTATTTTAATATATAATATTTATGAGCACAAAAAGTCTATACAGTTATCTATGTGTATGCAAAAAAAAACTTAGGATTGAGTTTTTACAGTTCATAATATTTGGTCAGAGATTAAAAAAACTTGGACTGAGTAATTTAAATTTAATATAAACATCACTCTATCATGTTTTGGTTTTTCCTAAAACAGAAAAACAATGAAAACAAGAATGGGACCGTCAAGTAATACAAATTAACTTACTTCTTAGATTTGCTTGCTACGCTGAAGCAGCGTAGCATCGCTACGGACGGATATTGCTACGGCGTAGACCGTAAAAAAAGGAAACATTTCTAATTTATCAGGTGGATTTTTTTATCTACGAGGCAGACCTCGTGATGGAGTATTATTTCTATTTCCACCATTTAATTATCCGATCGGCAGTTGTTGGGTTTAAATAAAAATAAAAAACTTTGCTGTTTGTTTGTTTATAGTTGCCAGGCCAGGCTAAATATCACCTGATGTGAACTGACTCTCAAATGAGATAGCCGGAACATGCTGATTGGTGACAGATTTTCATCAACGATTTTTCCTTTACCGGTAGCTTAAGAGTCGATACGTCGTCTGCTCAAAATATTTCCCACACGAAACATTGACAAATGTATGGAAGTTACATCTGCAGAACTAAATAACGTAAGCGACAAATGATAAAACTCCAGATTGCTCCAGAACTATTTTGATTTTAAATAAAACGAATTTACACTAAATTAAATCATTTTAGTGGACATTAGAATATGAAAAAACAAATTGTCAACAACTTTAAAGTACGGAAAAAAAACCTAACCTAAAAACGTGTTTTAAAAGACCTGTTTACGCCGAATTATTCTAACAAGAAAAGTTTTACCGACCATGTGTCTAAAATATAATTAAATTTATTTATATCTTCAATTGTTTATAAACAAAATATTAATGTGGTACTGTTTGCTATAACCGCGCAAATTGATGCAACTCAACCTATGTTCACGACATATAAAGTGTTATAGTTCATTGTAGGGATTTGAACCTACGTTTGGGGCAAGAAAATCAGATGCGCCAACACGAAGCTATCAATACTACAAAATCAAATCGAATGAAAAACCAATAGCTGCCCGCAGGCCGGGGTTTAACCAATTCTAATTTCCTGTTTTTCCCAAGATAAAAAAAGTATCGCATACCATCCTTCTGGCGTACATTATTCCATAAACTGGAAGTGAACAAGAGACAAATCAGAAAGACAATAAATAATGTTTTAGCACATATAAACCCAATGACGATATTATTTTTGTATTAACCATAGCCTGCGCAAAACGCTTTCACCAGCATATTCCTCAGGAACCTTACATTTTCCAGCATAAAAGTATTATCCGTTGCCTGGAAGAAATTGCTTTAAGTGATAAGGCTGCCTGTCAAAAGCTTAGATAATAGTTTCGTTGAAATCTGTATGATTTCCTTGTTTATGTAGATATTTGTTTGTTTATGTGGTTAATAAACAATTAAAGAATTTTCTTACCTTATTCTAAGTTAATCTCCGAACCTATAATTCTATGTAAAAAAAAATACGCCCGCTTCGATCCAATTATTTGTTGTTGTGTGAAAGTGGAACAAAAAAGACACTTTTATATTAAATTTGTAATATTTGTATGATAATTTCTTACTAACAAATCCGAAACATAGTTTAGCATATTATGTAAAATTACTTTGTTGGTTTCACTAAAAATAAAGCTATTTGCATATTTCATTTTAAAAAACCTTTATAATTAAGGATATCAGAGCTAATCTATATAATTACCTATAGCAAAAAATCTATTTAATAACACTCACAGACCTAAAACGTTTAATTAAAAAGATGAACATGACAATCTGAACTACTTAGGGCTAATTTACCGTTTAACCGTTTTAGAATTATTTATGAAACCGCAAATTATATTGGTCATTACGAACAGGGAATAAAGTACAATTTACAATGGTAAGTCAAGAAATCTTAGCAGTAACCTTTTTTCCTTGGAACGAATAGCAACTCGGGATAGTAGCATTTACGAGTTCAATTATGGGAAAGTACACACTGTGAAATGTGAATTCGTCGCTGTGACATTTCGTTCACAAAAAGTTGACATTTTGTTTTACTGGTAGAATAAGATTTAAGGCATTATTATTATGCATGATAATATCTAGTTATTTTTGCAATCGACTTAAAACGTTTATTTAGTTATTTAATAGCCTTTATTTTGAGTGGTCCCATTTATGGCCCAGAATATGGCGTGCATGTGCTTTAGTCATTTTGCGAAGTTAATATTTCAATAAATTTAAACGATTTTTTTTATGACCACAAAAAATGGAAAAAGCACAGAATAGAACCCATTTTTCATAAGAAGACAGTCATTCTATATCTCTAATACAACAAATGCGCGAGCAAGACCGCTGCACCCGGTATTCTGGATATTCCAATTACTTATGTCAGATTTTTTTTCGCTCCATATCAAAAGGAAAATCTAGCAAAATGTCCGACCTTTAGAAAATCCGAGTTTTAAAATGTCTTTGTGGGTAGTTCACCGCAAAGGCTAAACGACCTACTATTAAAACGTCTTAAATGTCAAATGTTCATACGGTTCAAATGTTTGTAATGATAAACACCTTAACAGCAAAACGTTTGATTTGCTTAGTTTTTTTGTAAAAATGTACAGTGAACCATAAAACACTTGTGTGAATCATAATTACTTGTTCAAATTTTCACATTGTGTAAAATTTTGCGTTATAGGGCAATGTTTAGCTTAATCATCAATACTCCAGAAAAAATTAATAAGTAGGGTTTTTGCTAATTTATCATGTGATTTGTTTTTTTCCTTCTGATTCGGAGGGAGCTTAGAGGCTGTGAAGTGTAAAAAAGCCCAACTTGAGACTTTCAAGTAGTCAAATTATTAAACTTACTTACTCAAATAAGTTTCATGTTATCTCAGAAATCTCTAACCCAATAAGAAAATAAAGAAAAATCAAGAACGCTGAAACGTGGAGCAAGCAAAGAATCGCAAAGAGAATACGAGCGGGATCGGATAGTTTGCGCTTAGCTCGCTGCGCTGAAAGACCTTTATTCTAATAGACACCGCGCTTTCACCTACTTTGTATGTTTGTGACCTTCATAAGTTGAACCAATGCTTAGCACGCCGCATAGTTCAGTTCGATCTCCATCGTCTTGTCATTAGCACGTTAGATGTCAATACAAAAAAAACACAAATTGCACCATAATAAACTGTAAAACTCTTCAAAAGCCCCGTAAATGCAGCTGAACTTCCTAAATTTATCTTGTGATGTCATAGCAGACACAACAAATACAGCAATGGCTTTTCATACAAAGTCAAAGTTTTTAATTGCTTTCTAACTGAAATACTGCAAGGTCTTAAATTAATAGTGTCCATCCATTAACTCCATCCACTGGTCTTTGACCAGTGTGTGTCGCCAGTGAATACATATGGGGGTCTAGACAAAAGCCACACACTGTTAGCGTTCACGCCTGTGGAAAGATGAAATTGTTTGAAAATGACATTGACAATGACATTAGCATGAGATAAATAATCTAAAGCTAATGTCATTTTCATACAATTTCATCTTTGCGCAGGCGTGAACGCTAACAGTGTGTGGCTCTTGTCTAGACCCCATGGTATTATGGCTGAGACGTGGCCATTTCGAAAAACTCAGAGTCACACAGCGGCCAATGGGGAGAGCTATGCTCGGAGTTTCTTTACGCGATAGAATCCGGAACGTGGATATTCGCCAAAGAACCAGAGTCACCAACATAACTATTAAAGTTAGCAAGTTGAAGTGGCAATGGGCAGGCCATATTGTCGAAGAATCGATAACCAATAGGAAACCGTTTTTAGTGGAGACCATGAACCGGAAGACGAAGCGTAGGTAGGCCTCTCACAAGATGGACCAACGACATTGTGAAAGTCGCGTGCATCCAGTGGATGCAGATGGCAGGCTGTTGTTCAATGTGGAGGTTTAAGGGCTTATGTCCAGCAGTGGACGTCTTCTGGCCGATGACGATGATAATCCATTAAAAGTCTTTAGTATTATTATTAATATGTCAAAAGTATTGGTTAAACTTACAATAATTATTAATTAGGTATAACAACCTTTTTTGCCAACATACACAATCATAAGAATAAAAACTAGACGAGTGAGAGCTTTAAAATGAAATAAAATGAAACTAATAATAATAATATAAATAGTTACGCGTGACCAAAATGCTGGCGTGTTTCTGGCTCAACGCATTAGCATTGCCATTCAACGTGGTAATGCCGCCAGCACGTTGGGTACGCTGCCAACTGGTAGTGGGCTTGAGCATTTGAATTGTCTTTAGACCTTCAACGGTCTATGGCCAGTTTAACTGTATTTGTAGTGTTAGTTTTGGCTTGTATTTTGTTTAGTAAATATAGAAAAAAAAACAAGGATAACATAAACATTACAAAAAACGATTATCTAGGCTTTTAACAGGCAGCCTTATTGCTTAAAGCGATCTCTTCCAGGCAACCGAATATATATTTATAACCGAATATATAGGAAATCAACTACTTGGCCTGCTTGCGAAGTCTGCCGTATTATAGGTCTATGAAAGCTCTCGATCGACAACCTTATACTATTTTGTAAGCTAAAAATAGAAGGAAATAAACCAATCAATTCATTACTGAAAAAGTTAAGCCATGTAGGCGGGTATAGTGGAAAAAAACTCTGCTTTATCGGACTGGACTTATTATTTTTTTTTTTTTTAATGCCATAGGTGGCAAACAAGCAGGCGTGCCACCAGATGGTAAGCAGACACCGTCGCCTATGGATACTTGTAACACAAGATGAGAGGCATTACAAATACGTTGCAGACCCATAGGACTCAATTAACTCGCCTTTTGAAGAACCCCATGTTGTAGCTTCTCGGAAACACCACGTTAGGTAGGTCATTTCACATTTTGCAGGTGTGTGGCAAGAAAGATCGTGTGAATCGCACAGTGTGCGATTTCACTGATCTATTATGTGTGCATTAACTTTCAAGCGGTGGCGGCTAGTACGATGATAAAACCTGGCCGGCATCAGATCAAACAGTTCTTCAGAACACTGCCTGTCGTAAATGCGATAAAAGATACAGAGAGACCCAACCTCTCTGCGCTTGTTGAGCGGTTCTATGTGTTCGATGAGCTTGGGATCATTGATAATTCTGACAGCTCTACGCTGCAATGCATCAAGAGGCTAAAGAGAGGCTAGAGAGGGTTGATACTTGGGTTCTCCGTTCCAAAGATGGGAGCAGTACTCCATGTAAGGTCGGACTTGCGCATTAACTTATTTTCCAGCCTCCGTAAAAGTTAGTCATGTAAAAGTATTGTTAACCCCCGACGCAAATAGAGGGGTGTTATAAGTTTAACGTATGTATGTTTGTGCATACTCAACTCAACTCTCTACATATTATAAATTAAAGTCGCTTTCCGCGTCTGTCTGTCTGTATGGCCGCTAACTCCTCCTAAACCACGCAACGGATTTTGATGCAGTTTTCACCATCAGTTAGATACATTTTCACGGAAGGTTTATATATACATATATAACTAGCGTCCCACCCCGGCTTCCCACGTAAATTACACCCGTGCGAAGCTGGGCGGGCGGGTCGCTAGTAGCTTATTATAGTGACCAAAATGCTGGTCGGTATCTTGAGCAACGTGTTAGTATTGCAATACAACGCGGCAATGCGGCTAGGAATTTGGGAACGATGCCTAAGGGCAGCGGTTTATTAGATTAGTGTAGTTTAAAATATTTTTATTTAGTTTAATTCTGTTTAGTTTGTTTTGATTCCGAATAATGTATAATTATTTATTGCCTAAAATAAATCCTGAATCCCAATAGCTTATTAGGAAAGTCTATGGTTTCTCTAGGATTGCAGGTAAAATTGTGGGGCGCTGCAAGTTATTAGTGTGATTCACAGTAGAAAGTGGCAACCTTGTCCATCACCGTTTATGGCAATCGAGGTAGTGATTGGCGTGCTCAGTGTTCACGACACTTCGTTACTCCCTCGGTCGTTTGCGACAAATGGCTTCATTAGGCTATAAAGAGGACCTTGGAAAAGTACTGTCTTCGGCGTAAATTGGAAAAGGTTAGAAACAGGAAAATTTTCGTGATATTTGTTTGCAGGTCACCGTTTTACTCCACAGCGTTGTTCAAGTGGACGAAATTAGATCTACCTATTTGTATTTGCTTTTAAGCGAGATAATTGTGAATAGAAACTAAAAATTTAAAAGTTTTTATCATACTGCTTCCTGTCCTATTTACGTAACGTTAAATACACACATTCACATTATTTTAGGTAAAAAAAACTTTCTAGTATTCGACTGTAAGTATACATTTATTCATTTCTATTCGACCCGTTTACAGGGGAAAAAAGTACCGATTTCAAAAAAGGAAGTTCTCAATTCGCCAGTTTTTTTTTCATTGTTTTATGTTAGGCTATATCATCGCTGATTATAAACCGACTAGCTGACCTGACATACGTTGTCCTGTCTTAGAACTGTCAAACACGCAAAGTCAAAATTGTAAATCTTATTTTTTTACACCTTGGGTTACATTATTGGAGTTTTAGTAAGGATCCCTATTTTTTTTGAAAATATAATATAGCCTATGTTATCCGGGGATAGCGTAGCTTCCCAACAGTGAAAGAATTTTTGAATTCGGTTCAGTGGTTTCAGAGCCTATTCAATGCAAACAAACAAACAAACAATCAAATCTTTCCTCTTTATAATATTAGTATAGATATCATATTTTTACTACTTATTGTTTTTTTTATTGTTCCGTATATTTAATTATATCTGGTGGGTGATCTTATTTAAAGAAGAAACCACAACGGGTGGACAATAAAAGGATTATTTCCGTTTACAGAATTGCACACACTTTCCTTTAAAGTCGATTTTTTGCACAGCTTTATATCCTGTAAGGTATGTCAATAATTTTTCAAAGTTCAACTATGTTTTATTTATATTTTTAATTTATGATGAATGTTGCCCAGCGCTATTGAAAGACTGTGAATCATCATCATCATCAGCCAGAAGACGTCCACTGCTGAACATAGGCCTCCCCCTTTAACCTCCACACTGAACGACAGCCTGCCTTTTGCATCCACTGGATGCCAGCGACTCTTACTATGTCGTCGGTCCATCTAGTGGGAGGCCTACCTACGCTGCGAAAGATTGTGAATACGATCGATCAAATAGTAATACATTTTTAAATGGACAAATAACTGTGACAGGGTTGACCCTGACTGGCCTAAATCGATTGTGTTCGTTCATTATATTTAGTTGATACCTCACCATTGCCTCAGTGATCAATGCTTTCATCATACTAATATTATAAATGCGATAGTGTGTTTGTTTGTTGGTTTGTTTGTTCCTCTTTCACGCTGCAACGGAACAACGGATCGACCTGATTTTTTGCATGGGTATAGTACAAGAGCCAGAGAGTGACATAGGTTACTTTTCATGATCATCATCACCATCACCATTTTTCATCACTACGCGGGTGAAACCGCGAGGCACAGCTAGTAAGATATATAAAACAGTCATTAAATTATGACGTACTAAATAAACCTCACTTTCATTTTATTAACATTCAATGATAAGTCACATGAAGTGGTGCAGTTTTTATTTTATTAGGGCAAGTGCCTTTATTAACATAACACAATAAAAGCTAACACTACAAAAACAGTTAGACTGCCCATAGACTGTTGAAAGTATAAAGACAATCCAAATGCTCAAGCCCACTATCAGTTGGCAGCGTACCCAGCATGCTAGCGACATTACCACTCCGAATGGCAATGCTTATGCGTTGAGCCAGAAACACAACAGCATTTCGCTCACGCGTCGCAGCAGCTAACTAAAATCCTACTAATATTATAAACGAGAAAGTTTGTATGTATGGATGTATGGATGTTTGTTTCTCTTTTACGCTGCAACGGATCAACGGATCGACCTGATCTGAGCCAGAGAGTGACATAGGCTACTTTTCATCATCATCATCACCATGTTTCATCACTACGCGGGTGAAACCGCGAGGCGGAGCTGGTACAATAATAATTTTGGCTATGCATCATCGGTAAATGTCAGGAACTCCGTAAGTAACTTACGCCATGAAGACAGATTGTGATACTTTTATCGGACATTAGTTTTGTTATTTTTGATGTCGAAAGACGTTTAGCTTCATTGCAACTGCTATCTACAATTTAACATCTAATTTATGGTAGCATTCATTTTTCAATGCAGTACCCATTTGACCGTAATGAGTTCCTAAATGATCTGTGAGTTAATAATACCATTGTCCCAGTTTTTAATTCTGAAAAAATAATATATAGTATTATTAAATTTAATAATGTAATGTAATAATTCACTTGATTGAAAAAGCTTGAACATGAGCCTTTTTGTGACTTTTATCCAGATTTTATCATGTATTTTCGTTTTTAGGGTTCCGTACCTCAAAAGGAAAAAACGGAACCCTTATAGGATCACTTCGTTGTCCGTTTGTCTGTCCGTCTGTCAAGACCTTTTTTCTCAAGAACGCGTAAAGGTATCAAGTTTAAATATATACTAAATACTCTACGGTTTCTTTCGGCTGTAAAAAAATTAAAGTTGTAAGTCAATGCAATTCGGTATGTAAAGTTTTTTTTTGTATTTTTTTTATATTTTTATTTCGTAGATAAGGCTATTTTAAGAAACTAATTTCAATATTTTTGTTTTCTATTGAGTAGTTACTTTACAATATTTTTTTGAAAATTGAAATTATGTGACGTCACCATATAGCACAAAATTTCGTTGCGTTGAGAAGCCTAAAAAAGCACCCCATATTGGCAGCCCTGAAAAAAACCAGACAGTCAAACCACAGAAATGAAAAAATATTCTATTCTGTGTGACGAACAGTGTGTCAAATGTATAATATTTTTATTCTTAAAAGGCACAGAAAATAAAATGCTACAATGTGACGTCATTTACAGGTCAATGAAAGTCGAATGATTTCTTAGTTTTATGTTAAAATAAATGGCATCTTATCGTTCTAAAAGGTCAGAGTAGAAAAATAAGGGTTGGTAAGATAAAATCTCGAAATGGTTTTGGAATTGGCATAGGTTAATTTTTTTTAGCATACCGAATTAAAAGATATGAATGTTTATGTCGCATATTTTGCGATTTCACAGGGGAATCAAAACCTATAGGGTACTTCCCGTTGACCTAGAATCATTAAATTTGGCAAAAGGCAAGGTCTTATAGCACATATATAGGAATAAATCCGAAAGTCACAAAATTAAGTTATATCATTTAAAAATAATTATTTTCCTATTACAAACTTACATTTTGTAGTTGGAATGTACTGAAAAACCTTATTGTCAACTACAAAATTAAGTTTGTCTTTCAATATTTCAACTTCAGTTAGTTTTTTTTTTGGACTCGCGCTCTGAGCGTTCCGTCCAACGGAACCCTGAGAGCACGAGTCCTACTCGTATTTGTCCGTTTTTTTTAACATCGTTATCTTTTAATTTGTAAAGAAAAAAATCCCATTTAAAGACACGATCTTCTAGGCAATACTGGGGCTCATATTTATTCAGATTACTTAGAAGCAAAATATACATTAAAATTGTAATAAAACATATTTGGGGTGCATTCTCTTTATTGTATCCACCACACTGAAGTAAAAGCTAGATTAGTCTTTAAGTCTACGAAGTTACGAACGATGTTTCTGTCGTCACGTATCGACCTACTAATTTGGGGACTGACATCGCTTTATAGTCAAGCTACGCCATGAGTGCTACATCTACTTCGTGATTGCCATGGTACAAGCCGCGCGGAAGCTCGAGCCGCCCGCGCCGCGGTGTACGCCTCGCCCGATCGATCCTCTCCTCGGCTCGGCAGGCGCCCTACCGGTCAAGCGCCCCGCATTTGCGACGGCCGACCGGTAGCTATACTACCGGATTGATACACATACCTACCTGATGGAACAGAGCTCGGCGGGTCACCCGAGTGTAAGCGGGAACGCCGGAGCTACACAACTGGACCGACCGCCGACCGCGATTCGTCGCGTCGGCCACTTCCTGCCTAGAACATGCTGTCCGGTTGGAGCGACGCAACATTACCGCGTATGGCTGACCGGTACATCACAACAACCTTGACCTGTGCACCCGCCCCGCGCTTCCGCGCACGGCGGGAGTCAGGTCCAACTACAACTACCTACGCCCGGGTGAGCAGCGCCCCCGGGCCATAACACAGAAGCAGCGGCCTGCGCGTGCTGAACCTCGCCCCCCGCCCTCCGTGACGCGCCCGCGTGCCGGTCCACATGGTGGAGTGTGACCACGCCGCGGTGTGGTGCCCGGACGCCGGCCCGGCTTGGTGAAGCCGCGCCGTCGCAGCAGCTGTGCTCGGTGCTTTCGGCCTCGCCCGTGTAAACGGTCGCTGACGCCGGAGCACTGACTACCGAGCACTCGCCGGTAGCAGTGGGGGGGTCGCTCGAGCTTGCTCGCACCCCTCCTCTGGACCATAGGACAAGGAGCCGCATCGAGGGGTTGTGACGCCACCCGGTCACCTTGTACCGGGTCGGGTACTCAACGCCCTCCAACTTCCCTGGGGTCAGTGTGCCCCAGAGCCCAGCCCCGGCAAAGAGTTTTGTCTCGACGCCGGCATACCTACCTCTGCATAATTGACAAGAGGAAGAAGACCCGTGATGATGATGATGCCATGGTATAATAATATACTCCGCCAGGTATAGCACTCCGAGAAATAATGTGACGTGGGCGTCCAGCAATGATGTCATCAATGTCAAAATACACGTACACGTGCATAAGCAAGAGCGGAATAAGTAATTTACAACAAGTTCGAGAGAGATGACGATACACGAAACAATGGCGGACTCTCTATGATTTGCTGTGTTAACAGTAGCGTGAAATTATAACTCCCCAATATCCGGGAATCCAGTAAATCAATGTGGTTTTGATAAAATTGTTTTTAATATATTCAAATCGTGCTTAACTTGCTTGAGCGGACAAATCAAATGAGAATTGAAATGCTTTTAGTATTTTATTTGATAGATTATTTAAAAAAATGTTTCCCAGTATCTGTGTTTGTTACAATAAAGTGGCAACTGGACAGTGACGTCATTGCGGTACATCTCCCAGACCGTTAGACCTTGTTTTCTTGGATCATGGTGAATGCTATTGATCATAATTAGATTAACTAGTGCATTTCATCTGTCATGAGTTACGGTGCCAAAACGTGGACACTTACAGTTGGAGCGGATCGCAAGTTCTATACTATTGTAACTCATCAATACCAATGACTGTGAAATATTATCCTCTTCGATGCCCCCGCCAATTTCGCGAAATACTGTTAAGTGTCTCACCCCTCCGCGGCATTTTTTGCGGTGTTGCCGCCTCTCAAAATGTAGTAACAGTGTGATGCGCGCCTGCAAAAATTAACGAAAGAGGCCAACCTGTAAAATGAAATTTAAAAAAAAAAACACAAAGGATCTGGAAATTATGAATTAAAAAAAAAATATATCAAATATCTTAGACGTTGACAAGAAAGTGAAAATAAAATACTTACCTAATCTAATCACATATCTCAATCATGGGGAAATTGCGTGACATCTTCTCGTCCAACATACCACAGTGCCTCAAGACGAAAGTCTTTGACCAGTGTGTGTTGCCAGTGATGACATATGGTACTGAGACGTGGTCCTTAACTGTTGGCCTTTTAGAAAAACTCAGAGTCACACAGCGGGCAATGGAGAGAGCTATGCTCGGAGTTTCTTTGCGCGATAGAATCCGGAACGTGGATATTCGCCAAAGAACCAGAGTCACCGATATAGTTGTTAAAATTTGCAAGTTGAAGTGGCATTGGGCAGGCCACATCGAAGAACCGATAACCGATGGGGAAGAAAGGTTCTGGAGTAGAGATCACGAACCGGAAGACGCAGCGTAGGTAGGCCTCCCACTAGATGGACCGACGACATTGTGAGAGTCGCGGGCATCCAGTGGATGCAAAAGGCAGGCTGTCGTTCAGTGTGGAGCTTAAAGGGGGAGGTCTATGTTCAGCAGTGGACGTCTTCTGGCTGATGATCATGATCTCAAATCTCTTATTGACTAATGACGTTTTAGCGAACCCCTAAATGCGTTATTTAGCATATCGCGTGGGAAGCCCCTCTATATTTAGGAACTCTAAACACGGCCTCGGATGTGAATATAAATGGAGGTTTAATGACAAATCTATTCTGAATAGAAACGACGTTCATTCACAATCGCCGACAACGACACGACATTATTATCAAGTTAACACGTTCATTCCGGATAATAAATAAATTTAAACTAGGCGAAGAAGCTACGCCATGGTGAGATGGTGATCAAGTGGTAGCATGTAGGTACTCTAGTGCAAAGTGTGGAACAATACTTCAGATATAAAAATAACTTTTTTGAACCATGGTTATACGGCCTAGGGGGGACTCTTCGGTAGAGACAATGTAATTGATAGTTGGACTGCAATTTCTGGCTTTGAGGTTGCCTTCTAAAACTATTGAGTGTTAAAAATCTTCCTTCACTATTGAAGATTCAGATTAAATAAGTGGTTGTCACACATCGTCATCACTTGACGTGTCGTTTGTCGTAACGCTGAATCGTCGATTGTAAATTGGACATATTATTTTTGCAGCGAATAGCTAAATGGATCGAAGTTAAAATATCAGATGTACATATTGGTATTTATATTTTCGTTACTTGAAAAAGAAAAATAATTTTCATTCCTAAGTGGATCACTATGTAGTTATTTTGTTCCTGGAGCCGTGGTCCTGAAAAACTGATTCAGAATCATCTGTCTATCGTAAGAGCTAACAGGCATGATTACCAATATTTCTTTATTACCTCATAATAAAGCTGATCATAAATAGAGCCCATCAACGAAAACAAAATTAAAATTAGTTCAAAAATAAATAAGATGTAAGCAGATATAAGCATTTAAATTTCATGTTAGACAGAGACCGCACTATACTGAGCCGTGACGTCACGGCTCAGGAGCGCCATACAAATGCTATACTAACACACGCTTTGTGAGAAAGGGATAGAGCATCCCCTCCCTATCCCCACCTAAAACTTTAAACGCTCATATCTCAGAGATTTATCAGCCAATTTAAATTATTTTTCAGTATGTGTGTCAGTGAGTGTCTTATTTCAGTCACTGGTGTCATTTCTATTGTATCATTCTTTAAACCAAACTAATGACAGGACTAAAATTATCTGAATTTCTTTTCATTCCAATATTTCAGAATAGGCAGGCAAAATTCAGTTTAATTTAAATATTAGTAGAACAGAATCGACATGTCTCTGTCATGTAGGTATTATATGTCTAAGGATTTCAGGTGGCAAACTCAGACATTGGCCAAGTAAGTACTACAGCATCAAACCATCAGACGTGTCCGTAAACCGTAGTTGATAAACACGACTGACACACCCACACTGTACATCACAGATATACACAACCAGATCGGCAATATATTTTAGTGAAAGAGACAACTTGATATGGCTCAGCACAAGTACGAAAAGGACATAAATAGATTTTGTTGTCCTTATCGGCGTGACCTGTTTTTGGTACCTCAAGTGTCAAAATCTGTAATAATCAGTGACAAACAAAACGGGTCTGAATTATATTTATTGCCTTTTTTTGGTGATTAAATGTGGTAAATGCGTGTTTCCTCTGAGAAATAATTGTAAAAGATATTTTACAATGGTTGGTTGTAGCATTTTGGGCTGCAAGAAGCGCAGTGAGCGAAAATACGATGATATATCATTTCACAAGTAAGTAAACATATAAAGCTTGTAACGATCACCTAAATAAATTCAGGATATCAATTCGCAAATATTTTATTCATAATTAGTCAGTTTTTAGGTCGATTAGTGGTCTAATTCTATGTATTTTATCAAATTTTCACTTAGAAAATAAATTATGAATGTTGCCAGTTTATGAAAGAAATTACCCACCGCAACTAACATAAATTATTCGTTCTGCAGGTTTCCAACTGATCCTGTCACATTGCTGAAAAAAGCTGGCACATTGCAAGAAGTGCAAAATACCGACCCTTTTATGCCCATATGAATATGGTGAATGTTAATATTAAATATATATTAATGAGGCCACAGCTATGAAGCTGGAAAAGCAAAAGGCGATTTCGGCGAACCGATTCAAAAAGCTACGCGCTGTTCGTGAAATTTGTACTGTAAACATTAAAGAGTCTATTTATCTAATTATTTGGAATGTTATACATAATTCCATTCATGAAAAAACTAAACTGACCAAGCGCGAGTCGGGCTCGCGCGCTGAGAGTTCTTTACAATCACAAAATACAAAAAGTTGTGCAAAAAGACAACATCACGGCTGTCACCCATCCAAGTACCGACCGCGCCCGACGTTGCTTAGCTTAGTGGTAAACAGAAATTTGTCACTGACTCGCACTTGGCCAGTGTTTATTATTTGTTGTTTTACTTATGTTCACTATAATCAGCTAAATTTGACGCTTGTACGGATTACCGTTTTTACACTAGAACAAATCCAAAAATACGTTTAACGTTTGTTGCATGGCGGCCCTTCCTTTGCCCTTCCGTTTTAACTCTTTGACTTTTTTATTATTTTTAATTAATCATAAAAAATCATGCTATGGTTACTTTACAACCTTTTTTCTAGTACTATATTCTAATCCTAACAAATAATTATAATAAAAACGCAAGTAAGTTTGTAACTTTCTGTCTGTTTTTTTACGAGAAAACGGCTAAGTCATGGTATAATAATATACTCCGCCAGGTATAGCAATTCGAGAAAAAATGTTTACGTAGGCGTCCCGCAATGATGTCATGATGTCAATTTACAACAGGTTCGAGAGAGATGACGATACACCACGTAACAGCTGATTGAATAAAGTGGCAACTGGACAGTGACGTCATTGCGGGACCACTCCCAGATTGCTAGACCTTGTTTTCTTAGATCATGGGCTAAGTCAAATTTTGTCAGGACGATAGGGTGTGTCATGAGGACAGACAACGTACTTTTCTTCCCAGAACATTGCAGGTAGCTCCGCGGGTTGCAGCAGATAGTGTATAAAATATAAATATTTAAAAGGTAGTATTGTTTCCAAAGTACTCATTGAAGATTCACTACCCATCATAGTAGGTAAATTACCCTAACTTATAGCAAATCATTTTAATGTGGCAACACACCTTGTTGAAGCGAGAGGCACTGAGCTAGCCACGCTCATTGAAAATCTATAGGTAGTAGATCTGTGCTGTACATAGTTATTTGGAAGCGTCTTATAGGCTGGCAAAAATATCTAGCGCGCTAGAAGCTGTCAAACGTCCGATCACTCAGGTTAGCCTAAAGTCAAATTCGCGGCTTATGACCGTTAGTATGACATGTAATTTTTTTTTATTGTGAATATTTTATTTAGATCTTCCTGGCATCCACCTGATAATTTCTTTATAGCTTCTTTATTTATTCATAAAATTTTATATTTAGGTACAAAGCAGAAGCACAACTGGATTTGTCGTACATTTAAGTATCAAAATTCAGTAATTTTAGCTTGATATTCGTGTCAAATAAAGAAAACAGGAACGTTAAGTTTTTACAGTTCAACGCTAAGTAAAATAACATTAAAAGTCCGCAAACCGCGAGCTTGCACTCGTTAGCGCTCAGTTTCTAAGCTTCAAAGTTTATCCAAAAAGAGCTTAGGCACCTGGAAATTCTAGAACTTTAATGGAGTTTTATAAGTGTAGAAAACAAAGGAACTTGAGTGTTTGAATTGGAGTATGCGGTTAGAGGTTCATAAATATACTAATGTTATAATTACGAATAAGAAATATTTATCTATCTATACTATCTATACTAATATTATAAAGAGGAAAGATTTGATTGTTTGTTTGTTTGTTTGCATTGAATAGGCTCCGAAACTACTGAACCGATTTGAAAAATTCTTTCATCGTTGGGAAGCTACACTATACCCGGGTGACATAGGCTATAATCTATACCCGTGCGAAGCTGGGGCGGACCGCTAGTATTATATATAATATCTCTCTCTGTCTGTCCTTTTGTATATCCGTCGTTCTGTCTGTCTTTTTGGGTCTGTCTGCGTCTATGTCGTTATATTATCTTGTCTATCTCTCTGTCGATATTTATGTTTGTTACTTTGTTTGTCTTTATGTCTGGCCATCGCTCTGTCTGTCTCTCTGTTTGTTGCATTTTAGTTATTAGTTGCATTTTAGTTATTACATCTGACTACATCTTTGCTAAATGTGGCTAGTTACACTGGTCCACAGCTGTGCGGGAGACCCGTGCGGGTCACCCGTACTGGCTCCCAGAGCGGAAACATATATGTGAGACGCTAGCATATCGTTTCACAGCGTCGCGGATGGTTCCATGTGGGACTTGCCTCCGCGTAGATCTCGTCTCCCGCAGTACGGGTGACCCGCACGAATCACCTGCACAGCTGTGAATCCAGCCTAAATAGAAAAACAATAAATTAATAAAATATTATCTATGACATTGCATGTTTTGTGAAACAATATAGATACTTATACACTACAGCGCAAGAATTCTACAAACGCGATGAAAGAAATAGATTAGTGAGTACGTAGGTACAAATAAAAATCTTGTTTGCTACCCATGGCTTTAAAATTGCGAAAAAGTGGAAAAAGGCAAAAAAGCAGGACTTCGCTAGTATTGTTGTGACTCATTCCTCACAAGGCGAGAGCCTAATTACGCAACGAGCGCAGGTGCATATTACCCTCCATGGCGTGTGTTATACAAGGGGTGTTTGAGAAAAGGAAATTATCATAAATACTACCCATTTGTAAGCTATTCGAATTAAATCATAAAATAACTCATCATCATCATCAGCCCAAAGACGTCCACTGCTGAAAATTTAAGCCACTCACTTTGACCTTTACACTAAACGACAGCCTGCATCTGCATCCACTGGATGTCCGTGACTCTCACGATGTCGTCCGTCCATCTTGTGGGAGGCCTACGTACGCTGCGTCTTCCGGGTCGTGGTCTCAACTCAAGCACTTTTCTGCCCCATCAGTTATCGTTTCTTCGAGCGATGTGACCTGCCCATTGCCACTTCATCTTTCAAATTTTTATAGCTATGTCGGTGACTCTGGGTTTTTGTCTAATATCCACATTCCAGATTCTATCATGTTAATTTGAAGAGTTGGCCTATGTGAAGAAAAGGTTGAGACTATTATTAAAATAAGGTTGAATCAGAGATGATGATGATGATAATAAAAGATACACACGCAAACACACACACACACACACACACACAGCGCGCGCGCGTATTTCATATTACTATATTTTTACAATATTCATCATCATCATCATCATCAGCCGGAAGACGTCCACTGCTGAACATAGGCCTCCCCCTTTAACCTCCACACTGAACGACAGCCTGCCTTTTGCATCCACTGGATGCCCGCGACTCTCACAATGTCGTCGGTCCATCTAGTGGGCGGCCTCCCTACGCAGCGTCTTCCGGTTCGTGGTATCCACTCCAGAACCTTTCTACAATATTGGTTATTGCATATTGTATTGTTATCAGAACTAAAGCTGTAAGAAAACTTCAGCAAAATCGTGAAGAGGCACTGGTTCTGATTTAGTTTATAAGGTTTGACCTAAACAATAAATAATACAAATTAAATAAAAGCTTCTAAAAAATATACCTACAAACATAAAAATAATAACATAGACAAAAATGGACTAAATAGCTCTCTCCGGTTATAAATAACATGATCAACATAATAAATAGATAGACTACTTATTATTCCGAAAAAATAATGGCTCTTTTAGGAAAGCGGGTAATAACCGTTAGGCACAGCTTTTACAATTTTATACGAGCTGCGAATTCAACAACTGTGAATTTCAAGAGCACCAAAAGGCTTTTGTTGCCGTTTTCGTCCACATTGTTACTTTAGCCTTTTATCGATACGCTATTATGCTAGCTTTACGAGGTGGTTTGTTTATTGTAACATTATCGCATCTTAATGGCAAACAAATTTAAATTAAACGTTCTTTTTTAGGACTCTGAACCCAAAGGGTAAAAAAGGGACTCTATTACCTACCTACCTACGATGATCTATTACCTAAGATGTCTGTCTATCTGTCTGTCCTACTTATTAACGGTTATATCTTTCGAACCGTAATGGATAGCCAGTTGAAATTTTCACAGAATATGCTACGTTACGGCGGCTTAACTAACAAAATAAAAAGTCAAAAAGTAAAAACTAAAAGGGCCATAAAACCATACAACAAACGTGTTTTTTAAACATATTTTTGTATTAGCTCTAATGTAAAAACGATAATACGTACAAGCGTCAAACTTCGCATGATTGTAGTACACACTCTAAAGTATGACAACAATAATAAATAATGGCTAGGTGCGAGTCGGTGACAAATTTCTGTTCATTATAACACTAGTTATAACACTCGAGCGCCTGTAGCAAACTGCGTAGCAATTACTGCGACCATTTCGGAAGGCGTTATAATAACTGGCAATTTGGTTACTTGGACAACCTTATTGTATTTAGTTGTGGTACGGAACCCCCATTGCGCGAGCCCGACTCGCACTTGGCTGGCTTATTTTATTTTACAGCAACCTGTATTCAAAGTAAATAAGTAGAAGCGCACAAAGCTGCTTTCCGCTGCGAGGGGAATAAGACCCGTCACTGTAGCTATTGTGCTTCAGGAACATCTTACTCATCTTGTTTGCTGCTTCCATTCAGTAATTACTACGCTTTGAGAACATTTCCAAATTTTTCGCATTAACAAAATTGCATTACAATTCATTAAGAGCCCGCTCACATGTTTCGACGAAAAAAGCAATTAAAACTGGATTTTTGGCGTTTTGTTGATTCTATATAAAGTAAATTTTTAGGGAAAAAAACAAGAACCGACTTCATTACTATACCTACATTTACAAACTGAAACTAAAAAGAAAAAAAAAATACTACAAAGCAATGAGCATTAAACGACAATCAAAGAAATTATTGATACATTATAAATATACCTCCTTACCTATATAAAATTTATAATTAGTTATTTTGGAGTCGGTGCCAGCCAAAGCAAAAGTAACCTTAATTAATACCTACTTAGCTTGTAATTTTTAAGCCATCTATGGACCAACATATTTCGACCCGCGGAAGTTTTAGGAACTAACCTACTTTCACGTGTCGATTTCCAATGTCATACAAAATTGCAACGATAGCGCCGCGGTTGCTGGTCGGGAGAAAACTTTATTTAATTTTGTCACCCTGCGATTGACAGGTTCGCTAACCTTGGAAACACTACTTTGTTTAACTGAAGTTCTTTTCTAGGCACAGTCGCAACATCATAGCTGTTCAGTTGACAGCGTCGCTAGTGGATAACATTGTATTGTCTCCTAAGGAATTCTCCAAGAAACAAATCTAGTTCCAATTTTGCCCACCTGACCAGCTAAGTTGGTGGCACTGAACATTGTACATTGAATTCGTTCGTTTTTGTCATGATAATTCATAATCAGCTGAAACAATAGTGGTAAAAAAAATATGGGACCACCTATGGTTTATGGCCTACCTAATAAAATCAAGGATCATCAAAAACAATTCTATGTTAGCGGAGTAATCGCGTAACAAACATAAAAAAAAAAACATACAGTCGAATTGATAATCTCCTCCTGAAGTCGGTTAAAAATAGAAATATTATATATAGAATATTCAATTTCTGTATTAGGTAAATATATCTGTATTTTTTATTTAAAAATAACGGCTTCGATTTTTGGAAACAATCTACATAATTGCCTCCAATTTACAAAAGTAGTTTTTTCATAAAACTCTCGGAGGGTAAGTTTGAGAGTGGATTACGTTAAATTACTGGTATCAAATTAAGAAAAAAAAAATTACCATAACGGTTTACTTGTTTGTTATAGGTTTATTCGTCTTGACAATTACGGTTTTATTTTTACGTTTTATGCCCGAGACTTAATTTAACGACTGCATTTTGTAATACGGTTCTAAAGTTATAATTTTTATTCTCCGAGGTTCCAATTTATGGGAAAACCTGCGGGTAACTAATACACTAGTTATTCGCTTCAAACTCTGGCCTTTCGACCCCTATATCTCCGCAATTACTGTACCGATTTTGCTCATAATTAAAATTTACAAATTGTATTAAAATTATCTATTTGCAAACAAATTTTTGTGAAGATCACATCAACGATACGCAAGTTATCGTCGAACTAATATACAAACATACAAATATAGAAACGTAAATAGTAACGCTGACTTGTCCCATTGTCCATCTGCTCTACTCTGCTCGGCCAGTTACGTAATCATAAATCACACTGCCGTTTTGCGCCAATGCGTCAACAGAAAAAGCTCACGTACCTACAAGACAAAAGGTAAAACACACTGTTGATGAGCGACAAAAAACGCAATGTCACGGTGTACAACATGTGATGCAACTTGCGCATACACAAACTTAAACTAAGAACCCTAATTCAATTTAATTTTAATTTTACTACCTAAAGAAGAAGTTTTATTGGCTCTGAAATCGGTCGATCATCTCGACCAATTGTGAGTGTAAGCCGTTTTTATAGTAATTTAAACTAATCCTAACCGAAACTTTACCTAAACCTAACCTAAGTCAGACAGACCTAAGCCCAACCTAAGTCTGACCTAAGCCCAACCTAAGCCCGATTTGAGCCAGACTTGATCCCAACCTGACCCAGCCTTGACCTGAACCTGGCCTGAGTCCGACCCGAGCCAGACCTGAGCCCGAACTGAGCCCGAACTGAGCCCGATGCGAGCCTGACCTGAGCCCGACCTAAGCTCTACCTAAGCACGATCAAAGCCCGACCAAAGCCCAACCAAAGTCCGTCCAAAGCCCGACCTAAGCTTGACCTTAACATAAGCCACAGTCATAAGAAACATAATAGTAGATACAAAAAGCTACAAACTTTATATTTTCGCACAGTGTTGCGATGCGTATCTTTGTCACATTTCTCGCTCACGTAGAATGCGTAATTGTCTCGAGAGTGGTGAAAAAGTGGTCACATTACAGCCGCTTCGTAATTGTGCTTCGTACGTCTGTACAACGAAGTGCGCTTTCAGAGGCATTAACGAATTTACGCTGAATAGGCATACATTTAGACACATTTTGTGTCCTTGAGGCATCCTTGAGATCTATTCATATAGGATCTGCTGGCGTCGTGTGCGGTGAAATCCGAGAAGAATCTGAAATACTATGTTTCACGTACTCGACGGAATCCCGTGTAATATATTTGCTACCCATAGAAGTGAAGCGGTATCCACATATCTGAATACGCATTTCATTGATAATTTTCGTATTTCTTGTTTTAAGTTTTGTTAAAAGATAAGCTTTTTCTTTGATTTTCTACATAATTTATGTTGAAATTATGCAACAAAGACCTGTGTACTTGACCCCCCTGGGACAATCACAAATTTTGTTATAACAATTTGTAACAGCTTTTTCATCACACTAATTCACACTTTCACACTAATTTCATATATGCGAAATTGTGTGTGAGTTAGTGTGTGTGTTTGTTATTCCTTCACGCTGAAATGGCGAAAAAAATGAAAAAATGAATGGCGAAATGGATTTGAATGAAATTTAGAATACAGATAGCTTATGTCCTAAATTAACAGATAGGTTATCTTTTAAGGTTTTTTATCATCTTCGTCATAACAATTTTTCATCACCACGCGGGTGAAATCGCGTGTCGCAGTAGTACTTAATAAGTCAAATTGCAAATTACGTAATTTATCAAAGACTAGCTGACCTCTCAGAATACAGAAAAAACCAGAAGGCCTGAACGCACCCAATAGTGATGCGACAAAAACTATTCTAATATAGGGTAGTTTTACGCGAACGCGATTAGTTACTCTGTGACCATAATCGCGCCTTGACGTGTTTTACCGTTGCAATATTATTTAAGTTATGCCTTCCTGTGTCGTCCCAACGTGTAAAAATTCAGCTAGGCTACAAAAAAAAACAAGATGGGATCACATTCCATACGTAAGTAGCGCATTTAGATGTTGTTTTATTTGATAATTGAATAAATTGTTCAGTCTTTCATTGTCGTAAGTGGTGATACCTCCATTTTGTCGGTGTTGCCAAATATCGAGAGTTGCAAACTTCCCAAGAATGAAATTTTTTATTGGTTGGTAGTTCTATATTATATAATTATTTTCAAAAAATCTTAACAGCTTACAAATAGTTATACAGGGTTACTGGTAATCACTTAGTCAGCGTGCTTTTAGGAGAATGTTGTCTGTACAACTTTTGTTCAGCTACTTTTGAAAATTCTACAGCAGAAAAATTCTACTGTCCCATACATTTTGTCGGATATCGGTGAAATGTTTGTATGGGGCAACTGGTTTTTTACCGACTTCCAAAAAGGAGGAGGTACTATGTTCGTCTGTACGTATGTTTTTTTTTTTTTTGTAAGTTTAAGATATTTTCGCCAATTGTAAACAGATAAAAGAAAAAAAATTTAATAGTATACTCCCGAGCTGGAGCCATTAACATCAAGTTAGGATCTGATGATGGGATCTCAAGGAAATCGAGGAAAAACTAACTAACTAACAATGTTTGACCGGTTTTCCGGTTTCCGATTGCGCTGAAATTTTGCATACTTATGTGAGTTTAGTAACAATTCAATAATCTGGTACTATTGAGCTGATCTGATGATAGAGCCAGGAGGTTGATAGTGGAACTCTTCAACGGCGAACAGCAAAGGAACGAAATTTTGTAAATCAATTTAACTATAATATAGTCTGTTCTAAACTCCACCATGACATGGCTGCCGCATCCAGGGTTGACTCCCGACGAGGGAACTCCTCAACGGTAAATAATACAGACACAAAATTTTGTAAATGGATAAAACCATAATAGCCTGTTCTAAATTCCATCATTACATGGCTCATGCACCCAGGGTTGACTTCCGGCGAGAGAACTCTTCAACAGTGAATAGGACAGACATAATATTTTTTTGTACATGGATTTAATTATGATAGCCCGTTTTAAACTTCTTCATGACGTGGCTTAAAAGCTTGTCATTAAAAACGTTTTTAAATTAAAACTTGTTTTGCACTAAAAAGGGTAAAATAAATTATTTCAATATATATTATGTCAATCCGATCAGTATATTGATTTCATTAAAAGTGTGTGTGAATAGTATCTGACCTAAAACATTTAACCAAAAACGTGTAAGTAATGTCTAAGCTGGCAACATTACGCGGGTGGAGGTGAGACAGGCGCGGGACGTGGGTTTTGTTTTTTGGACTCAGCGTGCGGCTTGCAATCACAGCTTAAGGCGGTTTCTGGTTTCTTCTGTATTCTGAGGCTGACCTGATAGACGTTTTCCTGTCATAGAACTGTCAAACACGCAAAGTTAAAATTGTAAATCTTATTTTTTTACCCCTTGGGTTACATTATTGGAGTTATAGTAAGGATCCCTTTTTTTTTGAAAATATAATATAGCCTATGTTACCCGGGGTAGTGTAACTTCCCAACAGTGAAAGAATTTTTCAAATCGGTTCAGTAGTTTCGGAGCCTATTCAATGCAAACAAACAAACAAACAAACAAACAAATCTTTCCTCTTTATAATATTATATATAGTATAGATAAACCAACACTTTAGCATAAGTCTTAGACCATCAACGTCGTAAAAAATTGTGAATAGGGAACTGGTGACTACTTTCAATATCTCAACCCGGAATGTTAGAGGGTTTCTTCAAATCGCGAGTGAATCAGTTTCTTCTAGGCAAGCGTGCACCATCGTAGACAGACATTAGACATAGTAACATTAGACGAGGTGGTGGTCAAGTGGTCAAAGGAAAGCAAATAGTTTCATTTTTTTTTTAAACAGGGCCTTTGGACGCTGTCACAGATATACACAACCAGATCGGCAATATATTTTAGTGAAAGAGACAACTTGATATGGCTCAGCACAAGTACGAAAAGGACATAAATAGATTTTGTTGTCCTTATCGGCGTGACCTGTTTTTGGTACCTCAAGTGTCAAAATCTGTAATAATCAGTGACAAACAAAACGGGTCTGAATTATATTTATTGCCTTTTTTGGTGATTAAATGTGATAAATGCGTGTTTCCTCTGAGAAATAATTGTAAAAGATATTTTACAATGGTTGGTTGTAGCATTTTGGGCTGCAAGAAGCGCAGTGAGAGAAAATACGATGAAATATCATTTCACACGTAAGTAAACATATAAAGCTTGTAACGATCACCTAAATAAATTCAGGATATCAATTCGCATATATTTTATTCATAATTAGTCAGTTTTTAGGTCGATTTGTGGTCTAATTCTATGAATTTTAGCAAATTATTCACTTAGAAATTTTTTTTTTTTTTTTTTTTTTAAATCTTCATGAGCGTGGATTCAATGTCCTTTACTCGTAATATTAAACAGTTTACTTTGTCTTAATAGCGTCAAACAAGTCATAGTCACAGTCAGAGTCAAGCTAAGTAAGTCACGGTCAAGTCGAACTCATGCCCCTGTAAAGTGGTGGAGACTTTACAAGAGGCTCCTATGGAGTTTTGGAAACAACACGAAAAGACACGATTCACCTCGTCATATCACTTGCCCACACTCGATCACGTTTACGAGCACTTAATGAATAATAATTCACCATTTAGTACACATTAACACTCGAAAATACACAAGTTTAGGAAAATAATCCAACGAGCCGACATGTTTTTTCCGCGTTGGCGCCAAAACTCTCACTTAGAAAATAAATTATGAATGTTGCCAGTTTATGAAAGAAATTACCCACCGCAACTAACATAAATTATTCGTTCTGCAGGTTTCCAACTGATCCTGTCACATTGCTGAAAAAAGCTGGCACATTGCAAGAAGTGCAAAGTACCGACCCTTTTATGCCCATATGAATATGGTGAATGTTAATATTAAATAAATATTAATGAGGCCACAGTTATGAAGCTGGAAAAGCAAAAGGCGATTTCAGCGAACCGATTCAAAAAGCTACGCGCTGTTCGTGAAATTTGTACTGTAAACATTAAAGAGTCTATTTATCTAATTATTTGGAATGTTATACATAATTCCATTCATGAAAAAACTAAACTGACTAAGCGCGAGTCGGGCTCGCGCGCTGAGAGTTCTTTACAATCACAAAATACAAAAAGTTGTGCAAATAGACAACATCACGCCCAGGCTGTTACCCATCCAAGTACCGACCGCGCCCGACGTTGCTTAGCTTAGTGGTAAACAGAAATTTGTCACTGACTCGCACTTGGCCAGTGTTTATTATTTGTTGTTTTACTTATGTTCACTATAATCCGCTAAATTTGACGCTTGTACGGATTACCGTTTTTACACTAGAACAAATCCAAAAATACGTTTAACGTTTGTTGCATGGGGGCCCTTCCTTTGCCCTTCCGTTTTAACTCTTTGACTTTTTTATTATTTTTAATTAATCATAAAAAATCATGCTATGGTTACTTTACAACCCTTTTTCTAGTACTATATTCTAATCCTAACAAATAATTATAATAAAAACGCAAGTAAGTTTGTAACTTTCTGTCTGTTTTTTTACGAGGCAACGGCTAAATCATGGTATAATAATATACTCCGCCAGGTATAGCAATTCGAGAAAAAATGTTTACGTAGGCGTCCCGCAATGATGTCATGATGTCAATTTACAACAGGTTCGAGAGAGATGACGATACACCACGTAACAGCTGATTGAATAAAGTGGCAACTGGACAGTGACGTCATTGCGGGACCACTCCCAGATTGCTAAAACCTTGTTTTCTTAGATCATGGGCTAAGTCAAATTTTGTCAGGACGATAGGGTGTGTCATGAGGACAGACAACGTACTTTTCTTCCCAGAAAATTGCAGGTAGCTCCGTGGGTTGCAGCAGATAGTGTATAAAATATAAATATTTAAAAGGTAGTATTGTTTCTAAAGTACTCATTGAATATTCACACCCATCATAGTAGGTAAATTACCCTAACTTATAGCAAATCATTTTAATGTGGCAACACACCTTGTTGAAGCGAGAGGCACTGAGCTAGCCACGCTCATTGAAAATCTATAGGTAGTAGATCTGTGGACGCTGTAGAGCGTAGGTACATAGGGAACGTTTACATTAAAAATCATTGGCGGCACAGATATACACAACCCTGTGATTGGCGGTAATGTAAATAATATCATAACATTTCTAGAGACATCTGTCATCTAGATCTAGCCTACCACATTTTTTTTTGGTAAAATTTTCATGACCTTGGATTCAATGTCCTTTAGTCGTAATATTAAACAGTTTACATAGTCTTAATAGCGTCAAACAAGTCATAGTCACAGTCAGATTCAAGCTAAGTAAGTCACGGTCAAGTCAAACTTATGCCCCTGTAAAGTGGTGGAGACTTTACAAGAGGCTCCTATGGAGTTTTGCAAACAAAACGAAAAGACATGTTTCACCTCGTTATAACACGTGCCCACACTCGAGCACGTTTACGAGCACTTAATGAATAATAATTCACCATTTAGTACACATTAACACTCGAAAATACACAAGTTTAGGAAAATAATCCAACGAGCCGACATGTTTTTTTCCACGTTGGCGCCAAAACTCCCTAGCCTATCACAAAGGAATTAGTTTTGCCATGACAATCAACAGAGCACAGGGACAGACGCTACAAACTGCGGATGTGTGTCTCTCCACCAGCTGATTCAGTCACGGCCAGCAGTGCATGGCACTGTCCAGAGTGAGAGATGCCAAAAATGTATTTGTGTTCGCTCCAGGAAATGTAACTAACAATATTGTTTACAGAGAAGCTCTGACAATATTGTTAGTAACATATTAATACAATTTCCGGCGTTTCTGTTTGATGGGAATATTTTAAAGTTCACGCAATCGAAGTTGCGGGTACAGCTAGTCTATACTAATATTATAAAGAGGAAAGATTTGATCGTTTGTTTGTTTGTTTGCATTGAATAGGCTCCGAAACTAACGAACCGATGTGAAAAATTCTTTCACTGTTGGGAAGCTACACTATCCCCGGGTGACATAGGCTATAATCTATACCCTTGCGAAGCTGGGGCGGACCACTAGTTTAAAATACACGCGATAATAGTTATTTATGATACAAGTGCGGTAAGTTGGTTATTACAAACGAGTAGACGAATGTAAGCCCGAGACGAAGTCGAGGGCTTACCATAGTCACGAGTTTGTAATAACCAATCCGCACGTGTGCCATACAACGTTTTACAACATATTTGCGAGAAAAAAACAAAAAATGGAAATTAAAAAAATACCGTAAAGTACACGCACGGTGCTATACAACGGAGCGTGCGGTAAAATTCATTACCGCACGCTCCGTTGTATGATCCGTAATATTTAACTTTCGAACGATGTATACAGGCTTCGTAAGTGCACTTTTTGAGCAAATGTGTTGTAAAATCCATTAAAAGTGGTTAATTTCAACATTATAACGGTTTCTCTTGTAAACAAAAACCAGTTTGAGTTTTGGGAATACGTATGTACCTTCCTTGCTTCCTTGTCATACCCAAGCATCGAACAAATTACGGCAAAACAACGCTTACTATTGAAGGAGCGCGACCCTAACCAACTACCCCCACAAATAAAAAATTTAAACTCATTTCACGCATTTAAAAAAACAATTGGCTCAACACATTATCTCAGATAAATCATTATAATAGCAAATGAAGTGGGTACTTCACAAATTATTATTTGTGTATTAGTTATTACCATTAATTTATTTAACGTTTAAGTATTTATGGATTTTTTTCTGTTTCTTAGTGCATGCGACGACGGACACTATTATTTTAGTTAAATATGTTATCACTTAAGTGACAAATAATTGTCTTTGTGGTAATAAAGTTCTTTAAACCTAACCTAAATCTACGTACAACTCAGTTACTAACATTTTGTTGTATTCGCAATGTACGGGATCGTTACAAGTCTTATCTCTCCAAAGGAAATAAGTATATAATGTCAAAAGTGAAACGATATATGACTCAAGAGAAATAACATCGGTTTTTCTCCACTTTTTTCTTTACTGACTTAATAACTTACGCCCGAAGGAAACTACGTTTATGTTTTTTGTAAAGTAATATTACAAATGATAAAGGTCGCTTATATAAATTGCAAAATGTAAATTAAATTACTGTTTATTGTATGGGGTTTCCCTTTAGTTTTTACTTTTAGACTTTTTTTTTCTAGTTTATCCGCCATATTTTTACATAGACACAGCAGCGCGTTACGGCAGTGGATGTCCTATGGCTGATATGATGATGATCATGATGAACATTAAATATTCTTTAAAAAAAAACCCGGCTATCTATTACTGTTCGAAAAATACAGCCGTTAAAAGATAGGACAGACGTAAAGACGGACAGATAGACAGCATAGGCTCAATATTAGGGTCCTATTTTTACCCTTTGGGTAAGCAACCATAAAAACTTTCTTTGTAAAGTGATTTTTACTCAAAAAAAATTGAGCACATCGAAAGGTATGGTTTTTTGTTGTAAAAACTACGCATCTTTTGTAATAAAATTTTACACTCTGGCGTCTGCTGCGAATCTTACTCAGCAAAAAAGCTTCAGGTATGATAAAAAATAGAAGCAAAGGGCAACTACAATACCTTATTAGGCCTTACGCAAGCACTCGGCCATCTGGTAAAATATAAGGCTTCATAATACAAAATGTCTATCCTTCTACCTAAGACATAATTCGTTATTCAAGCGAATCGTTCGCCCGGGCCGTAGTTGGCTCAAATTGGATTGGTCTTGTGGTTTTCTAAAGACATCAGAGGGTCTGATTTCATTAGAATTATGGCATCCTGAGTGAACTTCAACAGTGGTTAATGATGATACGTGATTGACCGGCGAGAAATCTTGTTAGGAGCCGTTTGTTTTTACTTAGATAATTCGTCATCATCGACTATTTTATACCCACTGCTGAGTATAGGTTATTTAAATGCCATAGGTGGCAAACAAGCAGTCGGGCTACCTGATGGTAAGCAGTCACCGTCGCCTATGGATACTTGTAACACCAGAGGCGTCACAAATACGTTGCCGACCCTTTAGGACTCGATTAACTAGTCTTTTGAAGAACCCCATGTTGTAGCTTCTCGGGAACACCGTAGAAGGTATCTCATTCCACATTTTGCAAGTATGAGGCAAGAATGATCGTGTAAATTGCACAGTGTGTGCTTTTCACTGATCTATGATATGTGAACCTTCAGGCAGTGGCGGCTAATGTGATGATAAAACCGCAACGCCGGCATCAGATCGAACAGTTGTGCAGAACACTCCCCGTTGTAAATGCTATAAAAGATACAAAGAGACCCAAAGTCCCTCCACATGCTGAGCGGCTTTAGAATTAGATGTTAAATGAGCTTGTCATGGTAGAGTGCTTTTTATGAAAGAGGTCCCACGGTAAACAGCGGAACTAAATTTCCATGTTGTAGTCGTCAGGTGTTGTTACTGTGTTTGGGCTCTAGTAAGATTTTTATTAATTTGCCACCATTAAAGAGTCGTCTACGATGCCTAAAATTGTTAAAAGTGATGATCGAGAAATGATCTGAGAATGAATGATTGATGATAGCTCAATCAAAAACTCATAGATGGCTGAAAAATCAATAACAAACCAACAACAACAAAACAATCACAACATGCGAGTGTAGTTATTCTGGTATAGTCCGGTTTGTTTTTCTGTTTATTTTCCGGGTTACGTTTCTGTTTATTTTACGGATTTGTTCCGGTTTGTATTCCGGTATAGGCATTCTATGGCAAACCTATTTACTAATTAATTTCAGTTTAATTGGTATTTATAGTGTCTATAACATTTCCTTGTCTCAAATCCGTATAATAAAATTGGCTGCTGCACTGTAGTGAGCCATTTCACGAGTTCCAAACAGGGCTTCATTGTGGCGTTCAGTGTGGTGACAGTAATTGCTACTTACCCACATCGTAACGTCCAGTCTCTATTGGATTTCTGCGACTCAGTACTATACTCTACTTAATATGGTGGATGGGTCACATAACTTCACAATCTGAGAAAAGAGTGTTAGCTTTTCAGCCAAGAAATCATCTTTTAAACTGTTTTACACACAATTCGTTTACACTTGTTATCGCTTCGAGGTTCGAGCAAAGAAAGAGGGTGATTGCAATGCAACCGCCACTTATATACTGTGTTCGTTGGCAGTCGACAAAAGACTGTCAACTGTCAACGAACACGTGTGAACTTCGCCAATACAGTTTCATTATAATGGTGTTGTTAGTTCATCTATACATTAAATGATTAAACTAAAGTTGTTTTACAAGAGGGAGATTGGTATGGTGGCGTACGGTAAATAACCCATAAATAATCATATAACTTTATTTTACTTGTTATTCATGTAACGTTCACCTATCCATTTTTAATGGAAAATATTCTTTTTAACCGACTTCAAAAAGGAGGAGGTTATTTCCTATAAAGTGTCATATTTTCTTATATATTGGAGCCTTTACTTTTTTTACATAAAGCGTCGTATTTTCTTACCATAATTAGACCTGTATTCCACGTATCAGCATACCTGGAACGCACTACCACTTGCTTTGAAGTTGAGTGCTTTTAAGTTATTCATTAATACCGTTTCATTTTAACCGTGACGTCATCAAGCTAAGTGTTATTACTCTAGTTGGTACCAATTTGGCCACGTAAGGGATCAAGTAGTAAAACCCTAGAAAGTTTGCATTAAAGGCCGGTGCACATCAAAACGACGTGACGCAATGCGAGATCACTACGCAAAATAACCTTTTTTTCGTAATGCCATGGGTGGCAAACAAGCAGACGGGCCGCCCGATGGTAAGTAGTCACCGTCACCTATGGATACTTGTCTGTACACCAGAGGAATTACAAATACGTTGCTGACACTTAAGGACTCTATTAACTCACCTTTTGAAGAACTGGGTTGTAATGTTGGAAAATCACGCGACCGCAAACCGTATCTGGGCGCGTTAAGGTACACGTTCGCGTAATTTTCCAACTGAGTGGATTTAACGTTAGTTTGATGCCACAATAGCAGTTGTCCGCAAGGCCTCAGCAATGTACATATAGGCTGTTTATGATGGTGATGATGATATACTGTTGCTATGGGACGTAAATGAAGCCAGAGAAGATTACTTTTTTTTTCGAAAAATCTGACCATATTTTTTTATCATCGTCTGTAGTGCAGTTTTTAAAAATATATAACTAAAAAAAAATACGGTAACAATCTATACTAATATTATAAACAGGAAAAATTTGTTTGTTTGTTTGCATTGCATAGGCTCCGAAACTACAGAACCAATTTGAAAAATTCTTTCACTGTTGGGAAGGTACAGTATCCACGGGTAACATAGGCTATATAATTTTTTTTTTTAAATAGGTCTCCTTACTAAAACTCCAATAATGTAACCCAAGGTGTTAAAAAAATAAGACTTGCACCCGTGCGAAGCCGGGGTGCGTTGCTAGTTATTATATAATTATAGTAGTTAACTTGGAATAGCCATAAAATGCCATAAAATGAAAATGAGTGAGTCATTATTTGGGCAAGTATATTTTTTTTAAAGCTTTAATATTATTGTTATTTTAGGTATAGTATATAGCTTGTTGAGGTGTAACGTCGCACCGCTTAGATGTGAGTTGGCCCTAAGCTCGCCTTGATATAAATATATAGAATAACTTAGCCGAAACTGCTGTATAACTGCACTAACATTTACGGCTGTGAAACGTTTCTTTGTGGGAGTTTGTTACGGCAGTCTGGAAACCATGGACATTTAAATATGCTTGACAGATCTAAATAAAACATGATTTGAAAAGTCCTTTACCCCAAAACCTTGTTCGAAACATAACAAATATGTTTATGTTAAAATGTGATTATGAACACCCGATTCGTAAATAAATAAATAAATTCTCTTCTGTGAGTACTTTTTTTAATGGCAAGTGCCTATGTTAACTAAAGAAAATACAAGCTAATGCTAATACTAAGACTACAAATACAGTTATACTACCCATAGACCGGTAACGGTCTAAAGACAATCTAAACGCTCTAGCCCAGTCCCAGTTGGCAGTGTACCCAGCATGCTGGCGGCATTACCACGCTGAATGGCAATGCTTATACGTTGAGCCAGAAACACGCCAGCATATTGGTCACGCGTTGCTTTAACCAGGCGCTCTGAAAGATTTTTGAAAATGAGGTGAGCTCCCGGTCCCCAAGGGCCCAATGTCTCGACTCCAAACACCTCAAATATGTATTGTAACTACTGCCGAGGTTAGCATATTTGCGTCGCTTGAGCTGCTCTGCCGAATTGGCAGCCACACCAGCTCTACCTTGTGTCTCAGGAAGATGTGACGGTGCCTTGGTTTTTAACCAAAGAAAATAAGAAACGATGAGGAAGTTCTTATTTGATTACACTTAAACAAGCATCTTAGTCGAAACAATATTATTTTTTCTATTTAGAACAATTTCCGTACGTTTTTTTTTCTCTCACCAATTTTTACCCACGACGTATCAGAGAAGGTATGGGGTACAGAAAATAAATTTTTGATTTGATTTTTGATGATAAATTCTGTGAAAATTTCAATTGGCTGTCTTTTACGGCTCGAAAGATACAGCCATCAATAGGTAGGACAGACGGACAGACGGACGGAGAGACGGACAGACATCGTAGGCTTAGTAATAGGGTCCCGTTTTAACCCTTTGGGTACGGAACCCTAAAATATCATAAAAAATATTCTATACTGATACACACAGTCAAGTTTACATAACCTATATAACTTCAATAATTTCTTCACCTAAAATAAACACATCACTAATCTAGAAAGGCCAAACAAGTCATTTCTAAGTCTGAACTAACACTGCCTAAACAAATTCTAAACTTTAGCCATAACTTTGCCTTGTTTGGTAGAATAACATTGAAAGCTAACGTAGGTTTTCCGATATAAGCATTGACTTACATAGTAAGGACGGGTCGAATGGGCTTTTCCAATGGCCTCCACCACCACCACCACCTCAGTGTATACTGCTCACCGGTGTCAGTCGTTTGCCGATTGCGTTAATTGCGCGCCATGTCATTCTTGAGAGCAAACATAAATAAACAACATTTAATAACGACTACGATGCGCCTTATAGTTGAAATTACGACAGAGGCATTTCAATGATACCAAACATACTGATGAAACGCAACGTTCAAGTCACCCTCTCTTGTTATTCAGCTCTATGGATATAAGTATTTTTGTGACAAAATCGTGTACGTAACAACATACTCGTAAATTTACATGAACATTTTAACCTGGACTGTAAGTCAGGTGTTTCGAACACGAATTCGGCCGAAACTGAAGTCGTAAGGCCTCATATAAATAATGTTACATTCAAAAACCTTGCAAAAGTGATCAGAATTTACAGTTTTCGTAGATTATTCTGTTTATAATGTACATAGGTACAGTGTTCACAGGTAAAAACATGCACCGGTAACTGAAATTTCTGGTTTGATCAATAAAGAGTTTATTAATCCGTTTTTCCGCGTTTAAATCTGAAAAATATTAAGGTTACAATCAGTATTTTTCGAAACAAAAAAACGTAATTTTTTGCACTTATGCCCTTTTTGTTTAGTTTCCAGTTCGTTTAGTACTCACTACTCATCGTGCTCAAGTGCCTTGAAAATTTTAATTAAATGCGTAGGTCAAAGTTTGTTCTAAATATAGTCCACAAATAAATGGAATAATAAAAAATATAGCACAAACGATGGCGAAATATTCGTGTCTCTACTTACACTGGGCTACGTGGAAATGGTGTACTAAACCGAAAGGGGTCCTTAGTACCCATCATTATGAACACCTTTTTTTCCTTAAAGAACTAGAGTCATCGACATTAAAGTGGCAATGGGCGGGCCACATTGCTCGAAGAACCGATAACCGATGGGGAAGAAAGGATCTTGAGTGGAGACCACGAACCGGAAGACGCAGCGTAGCCGACGACACTGTTAAAGTCGCTGGCATCCAGTGGATGCAAAAGGCAGACTGTCGATCAGTGTGGCGGTTAAAGGAGGAGGCCTATGTTCAGCAGTCGACTTCTGGCTGATGATAACTAAATCTCTTTAAAAAATCCCTGTTTTGTTTTTATACTAAACTATACTAAAAAAAAAACAAGCTTTTCGTATTCTTCTCAGCAAATCCTTTCATTTGACACCCATATCATGGTGATAGATAACAAAATTTTGTCAACCGTATTGGGCCGTCCGCCATATTGAATTAAGTGTGACGACATATAATTTTTCATGTTCTTAGCAATACTTTTGATGTGATATCCATATCATGGGATGCATATAAAGTAAATGTGGTAAATGCTTTTACCACCGTCAACTGCGCTGCCGTTCTTGAACCGACCTCGTACGTGGCGATGGCAGAAGACCGGACGGGATGACTTTGATTCCGTGGAAGATGGGGCGGCCCTTAGTGTGGGATGCGACTTGCGTTGACACCTTTGCGCCGTCACATCTTTCCGGAACCCAGATTAGGGCTGGCGCGGCGGCAGAATCTGCAGAGGATCTCAAAAGGCGCAAGTATGGTACATTGGATAGTGGATACATTTTTGAGCCTTTTGGGGTCGAAACAATGGGGCCGTGGGCATCGGGAGACAAAAAAAATTTCAAAGATTTATCTTCACGTCTGATAGACGCAACTCGTGACCAAAATGCTGGCCTCTACTTTGCTCAAAGGGTGAGCATCGCCATACAACGTGGTAATGGCGCCAGCATTTTGGGAACAGTTCCCACTGGTAGCGGTTTAATAGAATGATAGTTAGGGTTTAATTTGTTCTTTTTTTTTTCTTTTTTTTTAAATATTTGGTAGTAATAGTTTTACGTTTTAAATATCTGTATTTAAAATATTCTAATGCCAGTCATTTTGCCAATTAGGATATAAATTTCAAGTTTGGACGACTAGTGTCCGAAAAAACACTATTTCCAACACGAATAAGTACATACGAAAAAAACTGAAGACTCTTTACATTCGGATATTTTAATGATAGCCTCTCGTACTACTGGCTGCTCAGATTTTTATGAAAACGGTAGATTTAATAATAATTTTACGACACAGAGGTCTTTAAATTCAAAATTGCTTTATTTTGTTTTATGGCTGGTTCAGTTAGAATAGGTCGTTCCAACGTAAATTAGGGAAAGAAAAATAACGTATTATATCGGAATTCGGAAGGCACATCTGGCGAAGAGCTTTGGGCTATTTTTATTTGATTAATGGACATATCTCTGCATTTTGTGTTTAAAAATGAAATTAGAAGATCTTTGAATTAATTTAGGCAATTTCAATGTACGATTTGCATGCATTTTGATGGAATGTATTTGTTACCCCGACGCAAAAAGAGGGGTTGTCATAAGTTTAACATGTGTCTGTCTGTTGCATCGTAGCTTTCAAACAGCTGAACCGATTTTGATTTAGTTGATTTGATCGTGAGTGTTCCTAGCTATAATTCAACAGAATCTGTTCAGCTGTTTGAAGAGTATCAGCTATTTTATCGAGGGCTTAAAAAAATATGACTCGTTACTTTATAAGGTTCCGTACCCAAAGGGTAAAAATGGGAACCTATTACTAAGCCTACGATGTCAGTATGTCCGTCTGTCCTACCTATTAACGGCTGTATCTTTCGAACTGTAATAGATAGCCAGTTGAAATTTTCACAGAATATGTAATGTTACGGTGGATTAATTAAGAAATAATAAAAAATCGCAAAGTAAAAAACGAAATGGGGGGGACCCATACAACAAACGTATTTTTTAACGTATTTTTGTATTAGATCTAATGTAAAAACGGCAATACGTACAAACGTCAAACTTGGCATGATTATACACACACTCACACATACACACTCTGAAATATAACAACAAATAATAAATAATGGCTAAGTACGAGTCGGTGACAAGTTTCTGTTCATTACCAAGTTTTAAGTGGTAATTTCGTTATTGAGTTTTATGGTTGTACCCTCAGTGCGAGAGCCCGACTCAAACTTGGCCAGTTTATTTATTTACTTAACAATTTCTTTATCAGACAAATAGTTTCCGTTTGTATGCAGATGTCAATAGCCGCCTTAAGGCCAATATACCATTATTTCAGTCTCATGTAAACGACTGGGAGAAAACAAAATGTAAACGTCAGAAACAAAATCCTCTACCTTTTATCGGTTAAACGTTTTCTCAGATTACAGGAATGAAAAAGCCTCAGTTATTCTAAGAAATAGCTGTACTTTAACGAAAACAATAAGGATAAAGGGTACTTTGATATTTAATTGGAACATCTATTTAATGTTTACCTTTACATTTAGCGTTGAAACAAGATTATAAGGTAGTATTTTAGACCGTACCAGAATAAGCCGTACCAAAACTCTATAGAAGCCTCTAGTAAAATCTCTACCACTTTACTAGGACATGACTTACAGCAGCACTCAGAGACGTTACTTAAGATAGAAAATACTTAAAATTGCTCTGTCTTGTTTTCATGTGTGACAATTTCCGTCAACGAGAAGTTGACAGAGCAACTTTAAGTATTCCTTAACTTAACGTCTCTGAGTGCGGCTGTAAGCCTTGAAAGTGACTATAAATACTTAAACAAAATTATTACAATACTTGACACTGGCAAATGCATAAGATGTGTCCCGCCAAAATCCTGTCAGGAGGAAAGAAAAAGAAGTTGAATACTCACTTGTTACTTTCTGTTGAGCCTTTAAACTGAGCATTGGTCCCAAAAGCCTTTATCAAGCTATACACGTTTCCGTCGAATCCAAAGATATCTCTGCAATCGTGCTTTAAAACTACTTCCTTGAAATTATAATTTGGAAGTAAAAGTGTGCACTACTAAGTACATTAGTTATTTCAGCTATTGGGGCATCAACTGGCTTCGGGACCAATCTCCGTCAAATATAACTATAACAGTCTAAAATTCACAAAAAGGTCACCTGATTCCCGTGTAAAAAAAATCTCAAAAATTACTAAATAGAAGAAAAAAAACAACTAATTAGGTTACTTATTATTTTAAGTGACTGGACAGATTTTGGTCAAACAATAGCTATAAACCACCGCAATGTTACTTGCTTTTAAATAGAAAACCGCATTTGAATCAGTGCACCTGTTTTGAACAAAAAAGTTCCCAGATGACATGGCCTCTTAACTCAAACGCGTAACATACCTTATCCGTCTGTCGTGGTAAAAAGGGTGCTATCATCATCATCATCAGCCAGAAGACGTCCACTGCTGAACATAGGCCACCCCCTTTAACCTCCACACTGAACGAAAGTCTGCCATCTGCATCCACTGGACTCCACAATGTCGTCGTTCCATCTAGTGGGAGGGAGGCCTACCTACGCTGCGTCTTCCGGTTTGTAGTCTCCACTCAAGAACCTTTAATAATGCCAAAAGGAAGAAATATTTATCAACGTTATTTTCCTTTTAACTTGACCAATTAACAACTCGAGAATTTCCTCAAGCATTATTATTTACCATGGAATGGAGATAAATTGTTATTATTTATATTTCTTACTCCGGAACTTAATAAAGATAAAAATTTCCTAATAAACATCCACTTCATCAACAGAGAGGCCGTCTTTCATTAAAACGGTTTATTAGATATTTGAAGTTAGGCATAAACAATTTTTATTTCGTCACAACAAATTAATCACGCCCAAGAGATTTCAGAGGAAATTACACGCAGTTTCTAAGGAAATCGATAGTTTCACAAGTAATCATAGGAAATTGCTATCTAAATTAACTTCAAAAGAACAAATAGTATCCTTAGAAAAGTGACTTACTTGCCTTGTGCTCAACACGTTAATACATCACACTTCCCACTGTATGTATGTATGTTTGTTAGCACTCAAATCCGCTAAAATAAAAACCACGATGCCTAAAAACAAGGGTTTTAAACCATTGTTCGCTGCCAGTGATGGTTCTCAGACGTTAAGATTAACTCAGTTGCACAGCGGGTTATGCTCGGATTTTCTTTACGCGATAAAATCCGGGACGAGGATATTCGCCGAAGAAACACAGTCACCAATATAGCTGCCAAGATTTGCAAGTTGAAGTGGTAACGGGCAGGCTACATCGCTCGAAAAACCAATAACCGATGAGAAGAAGGGTTCTTGAGTAGAGACTACAAACCGGAAAACGCAGTGTAGGTAGCCCCCCCAATAGATGGACCGACGACACCATGAGAGTCTCGGGCATCCAGTGGATGCAGATGGCAGGCTGTAGTTCAGTGTGGCGCTTTAAGTGGGAAGCCTATGTTCAGCAGTGGATATCTTATAGCTTATGATATAGTATATTACTATATATAAAAAAACTCCGTAAAAGCTGAACGTATAAGATTCAAATTTGATATGGGGGTAATTTATTCTCTACTATACTTTTTCATTACTGAATATGCAAAGGTAATTATATCCACTATCATTGATTCTAGGATAGCGAGTGAAACCTTGGGGAGCTGGTAATAGTTTATACTTTGCTAAGAAGTGCTTGTAGCGTATCTCGAACAGACCATGATGTAAAGTAACTGACAACCCGGCAGGATGGATGGGTAACCGTGAGTTAGGTATTCATAACTGAATGCGACGTTGTTTTTTATGACAAGTTGAACTATAATAGGCATGTGTCCTCATGTTTAATTTATTACAAATAACCGGCTTAGCGAGGAATATAACTAAATACATTACACATACTGAAAAAAATTATTTAAATTGGCTGATAAATCTCTGAGATATGAGCGTTTAAAGTTTTAGGTGGGGATAGGGAGGGGGTGCTCTATCCCTTTCTCACACAGCGTGTGTTAGTATAGCATTTGTATGGCGCTCCTGAGCCGTGACGTCACGGCTCAGTATAGTGCGCTCTCTGTCTAGCATGAAATTTAAATGCTTATATCTGCTTATATCTTATTTATTTTTGAACTAATTTTAATTTTGTTTTCGTTGATGGGCTCTATTTATGATCAGCTTATTTATGAGGTAATAAAAAAATATTAGTCATCATGCCTATTCACGTTCGTTTCTCCAATACCAACGATACTTACACAATTTCAAAAGCATTTTATTGGTCCAAAAAATTAAACAATAGAAGAGCTTTGCCTGTTCTAACTTACTTATTTACTAGTACTAAAGTAAAAAAAAAAAAACAGTTTTCGCAAAAGCAAATGCATTAACATCACATCTTTATCAGGATGAAAGTCTGTGTAAAATGCCCATGCACTTCACGCTTGTAAAGAATCTGTTTAGACGATAGAATGTAATGTTCACAACCCAAAAATATGCTGATTGGTGACACTAAAGTCACCAAAAATTTGCAAAGCCTCGAGCACCGCCGTGAAGTAACTTGTCTGTCATTTTCTATCGGATACATTTCGGAAAGTGAGCGCATGAGCTTCATAACCTTACCCTCCCTCTTTTACTATGGGACAACTAAAAGGACTACACACTGCCACCCCTTCCTCGTGGAATTTTCAAAGATTCGGACTTGAATGAGTCGTCATTTATGATGCGTACTGCCTAAGAATTCTCCGCCGTCCTCCTTGTTTCCTGAGAACTACAATCTAGACTAGAGAGCATAGATTTCGTCTAGATCAACTTGTTTCATCCTCGGCCGCAACTTCGCTTACCATCCGGCGAGTTGGTGGCCAAACGTAGATTTATTTGATGTAAAAAAATGCCTCAGTAATTTATCAACAACATTATCCACGAAAATTAAATGTAATCGTACCAACAATGATTCTGAGAAATGAAAATTCTAACTGACAGCGTTACCTAAAACAAAAACAGAACGACAATTCTAAAAATCCTTCTTAATTTTGCCATATTGTAGCACTAACAAAAACAAAACAAACGAAAATTGTATCAGGCAGCAATAATTCAAACAAATGAAAATTGAAACGGATCTAAAACAATAGAAGATCGGCAATGACAAAATTACCCCGAAACTTGCCAACGTTTTTGGCTACACCAACAAAAATCGGCCCTTAGCCCTAAATTAGAAGCCCGCATCTCGAGGCTCGTAATCACCCAGGAAAGGACCTAAATCAACAACAGCAACTGTTGAGAGCCGGTCAGCCGTAAAGATTAAATGAAAATAAAAGAATCGCTCGAACGTGTACCCATTGTGCAAAAGTGACGGCTCTCTTTGAACTCGAGGGAGTGTTAAGGTATCTTGGGGAAATGTAGGGTAACTCGAGGGAGATATGAGTCAGCCGTGAGATGAAAAGCTAAAATGTTGCAATTCAAATACATTTCGGATATCAAAGGCAGTAGAAAGTTCAACATTTTCTCATAATAATCTGACGGATTTCGTTTTCTAGTCGGCTTTAGGCAAAGATTTGAGACAAAGAACTTGTTGTAAATTACTTATTCTGCTCTTGCTTATGCACGTGTACGTGTATCCATGACATTGATGACGTCAGTGGGTGACACCCACGTGACATTATTTCTCGGAGCGCTATACCTGGCGGAGTATATTATCATACCATGATGCCATTGAAATACGACAGAAAATGGAAACCCCGGTTTGGGATCGAGCGCAATATTCGCTGTATTTTGATGATAGCGGTTGAAACCGTGCGCTCACCAGTATAGTAACAATCAATTTTCCGATCACAAAACTACACCATAACGAAAATCAAAGTTATAAAATTATTAACGGGATATTTACCGTGATAAGTTTGTGAATGAAGTTGCCGATATTTCGGCGCAGTTACATGCACCATGTTCAAGGGAAGATTAAAAATGCGGGTGGTTGGCTGAAAACTTTCAAGTTAAGTGCAGACAAAACGATCTACCCTAAGAGACTATACCCTATACTATTCCATACCCTTGGTATGGTTAACACTGGAACTTGAAATCGAATCTCAATCCCGAAACTCACAATTCACTAAATCACTATTTTGTACACAATTTAGACTCTTATGTTTAGTTTTAAGGCAACCTAATACTGGAACTGAAATCCATCTCCAACCTTACTACGGAAAATATACCGTCAATAAGCTATATATAACTTCAGTGAACAATCATCATCATCATCATCAGCCGGAAGACGTCCACTGCTGAACATAGGCCTCCCCCTTTAACCTCCACACTGAACGACAGCCCGCCTTTTGCATCCACTGGATACCCGCGACTCTCACAATGTCGTCGGTCCATCTAGTGGGAGGACTCCCTACGCTACGTACAGTGATCAATCATGATAGTTCAATTGGTTTAACGTGATAGTGCAATTGGTTTAAAACAAGGAAAATGTTTTGTTTTTTTGCATATACTATAGTTATACAAAATTAAGTTATTCTATAATGAAGTAATGTAGAGTAAGTACTATTTAAGCTTTCACCATGTCAAAAGTTAGTCAACCACAAAGAGATGGTACAAAAGTTTGCTAAACATGAACATCTGGGTACAAGACGGAACTTAACAAGAATAAAGAGGTGCACAGATTACTAAGAGCTAGATGATGACTTCAGTTTAATTTAGTATTTGATAGAAACACCAAAATTTTATAGTGACGCCCAAACATCTTAATCAAAAAGCGACGTAGTGAGGAAAAAGATGGCGCATGTACTTGTAAACGAAACATGGACATACTACTGACATGTATGGTACTTGAAATATCCTCGTAAGAGGTAGAAAGGAATACCCCATATATTGCGTGATCAATGCAATGTAATTTTGGCACAATGGCGTTTGTTGTAATAATATGTTTGTATATTTGTAAGGGACAGGCGACGAATATTTATTTGTGTTACAGGGGGACAAAGTAATATTTTGTCGTCGAGGGCGCTATTTTGAATTCAAAACGAAACGATAGATTCGAAGTAGGCTTGTTTTAGATTCCTTATTGAATTCGGTATAGTATTGTAAATAATAGGCCGCATACACACACATCGATGCATCACACACGGCGGTCTCAGATGGTCAATTGCTACGTAAGTACGTAAGTTTTGGTTTCTACGATTTCTTACCGCCAAGTTTTCCATCTGATTTCTATTTACTCTGTGAGATTCATCTACACAACAGCTACATCTAAAGTTTAGTTACTATACCTGTTTACAATCTCGGTTATGTTGCGTTCGTTAAGTGAGGCATAAACTTATTAACGGCGGCTTCTAGCGCTAACTTGAAACAACTTGAATCTTCAGCTCAGCTTAGAGATTACTACAAGGATCTTGTACGCACTGCATACGGTTTTTTGGCAAGTTTAGTATTCATCATAATCAGCCTATACTAGTCCACTGCTGGACATAGGTTTCTCCCAAGGCACTGCGCTCAGCCTCGATATTCGGCATTTCTCTTCCAGCCACTGCCAGCCGTCTTACGTATATCGTCACTCCAACGAGTCTTGGGGCATCCTACGCTAGGTTTGCTGACTCGTAGTCTCCACTCTAGAACACGTCTACTCCAAGGGTTATTGGTTCTGCGACAGATATGACTGGCTCACTACTGCTTCAGCTTACTAATACGCTGAGCTATGTTGATGACGATGGTTCTCTGGCGAATAACTTTGTTCCGAATACGATCCCTCTGAGAAACGCCGAGCATAGTTCTCTCCATTCCCCGCTGTGCGACTGAGTTCCAAAAAGCCAGCAGTTCGTTTGTGTAACTCGTTAAAACAAACTAACGGAGTCGAAATTCAGAATTTTACAGGTTTTTTTGAAGAGCACCAATGCCTTAAATTATCGTTCTATTTTATCCTTTTTTTATCGTCGGATAAAGGTATCAAGTCGAAGCGTTAATTTTTTACGCATTGCTTTTTACAGAGCAGGCCGATTTCGATAAAAAAAATTGTTAACTTCTTTCATAGACTTGACTATCTCGGAAGTGGACATGAAAGTGACGAAGCCGAAACAATGCTTATCGCCTTAAAATCACCTAACAATTATTATTCAGAATCGAATGCAGTGCGTATCGGTCTAGAAATAGATGGCTACCATTGATACAAAAGCATTTGAGCCAGACGTATCTACTATACCGTTGCTTCAGGTTCTTTGAGGAATATTGAGGCGAATACAGCCGGAGTTGGAGCAATCATTGAAATGTTATAGCTTTATTTAGTTGCGAAACTTGTGTAATTGTTTTGGAACATTTCGACATTATTGTGGCGTTTAGTTATTAACGTACCCATAGTTACGTTTTATTTAGACCAGTGCTTAAATTAACACCACTTTTTTGTTTTAGTATCCTAACATGCCTTCAATATGCAATTCCCAATATTTAAAAAATTTCAAAATTGCTGTAATATTAAAAATAAAACTAATTTAAATAAAAATTAAAAGCATAATTTAAATAAAAGCTTGTTTGAAAATGCTTTTTTGGAATAAAGCCTTCTTTTTTTCACCCCTTTTTAATTTTATAACAGTTTTTGTAGTCTCAACTGGGCGCCATTTGTTATATCCGGCTTAATGTCCCTTCAAACTGCGGTACGCTTTTTTGCGTCTGGTTTAACTTTTACAACGAAAATTAAGACATTCACCCGGTAGTAAGCAACAAGTTCCACAACAGTTGCATTGCTACCGAGAACTCTGCACTATTTTACCATTCATGTTGAAGATTTTTCACACACCTGTAGCAAATATTGGCTTCTAGTTTACGAAAAAGGTAACTCTAAACCGAGCTTATTCGAATATTCTTTAATCAGTCTGGCAAACTTAAGATCCATCTCTGAATTCATAATGAAGTGTACGATGTCTTATTTTAGGAGGTCCTTGACACGGTCTCTCGCCAAGGGTGCTTTTGTCTTGGGTTAGCTTAATTGAAACTTATAAATAATGCTGGACTGAAGAATATTGTACTCTTTGTAAAGGAATAAAATTGGAAAACTCTTTAACAATATTTTTACATAAGTAAATGCGTAGTAAAATTTTCTGCCTCTTTGCTGTTTTATACTTTATATTTATCATAATGCAATGCGTGACCAAAATGCTGGCGTGTTTCTGACTCAAAGCATTGCCATTCAGCGTGGTAATGTTACCAGCTTGCTGGATACGCTGCCAACTGGGCTTGAGCATTTCGATTATCTTTTAGACCTTCAACGGTCTATAGGCTATCTAAATGTTTTTGTAGTGTTAGTAAGTATTGGTTTATATGTGGTTATGATTAAAGTTTTTTTTTTTTTTTTTAATCATAATCAGCTTATTTTGTCTACTACTGGATATGACATGAGTGGCCTCTCCCAAGAGACGCCACCAGCCTAATCTTCGGTTTTTCACTTTCAGCTACTGTCAGCTGTCTTAAAGGCATCCCACCGCTACGTTTGTCAATAATTTGTAGTTTGATACAAATTTTATTTCAAAACCGATTACAATATAATTTGGCATGAAAGTAATGTTTTTTTATGCCATAGGTGGCAAATAAGCAAACGGGCTGCCTGATGGTAAGCAGTCACCGTTGCCTATGGATACTGCAATGTGCACAAATACGTGCTACAGCTTAAAAAAAAGAAGGAAAATGTAATGTTTAACTGCACTTGTTTAATGAATAAATGTCTCGAGCCACTTGCCACACAGCCTCGATTTAGCACTTCCCTGTCTAAAAGGACTTTTTAACTGAGCACAATTTCCGTTCCAACGATATTATTTACGGTCGAGTTTTCCTCTAGCTCTCAGAAATGTCAACGTGCGAAAGATAAAAGGAAATTCACAAAAAAAAACTTGGTAAAATTGTTTGCGTAAATTCATTTTTATAAATACACCTCTGCCCAGTCAAAACATTTTTTAAGTTAAAATAAATTTTATTTTGTCTTTAACCCTGTACATATTTACTGTTAAGCGGTGAAACTGCAAAATTAATTTCGTTAAAATCAACATCTAGCCAATCCGGACTCGTATTTGCAATAAAATACAACAGAAATACGGAACCCTTGATATTATGGAAGTTTTCACTATCGATTTAATCCAGTGAGGTTTGAGCTTGGACCAAATATTAAGTTATTTTAGGTGCATTGTGACAGTACAATAATAGTTACCTAAGTATTTGGTTGGTACCTAAAATAAATAAAGTATCTCAAATTTTCTCTGTTACAAACAAAATCTAACAATAGACAAATAGAATTTTATTTATTTATGGAAGAAAAAAAATATTATACATTTTTGCGAATTAATAAAAAGAACACACATTACAATTACAGCATATTGCTGGTTGCGAACAACCAGCGCTGGTCTTCCGTTGGAGCCGCCGGTGACATCATCCATGGCCAACACCGAACAGTACACGAGAAATTAAATAATAACAATAATAATATAGCAACAACAACACATAATAAAAACATGCAAACTAACATTTAAATAAACTTAGCTGTAATATAAACAAACCATAAATAAATACATAATACTAGTATTTTCTCTATTCAAGATAATAGTCAAGCAAAGCGCTTGGCATTGTGCTAGGCTTATCTATTTTTGCGGAAAAGCGAATCCAAAAACAGACAGAGTTTTTTTAGTCTGAACCGAGTGTAATGGTCGCTATAAATCTCGTGCCATGAGAAAATATAAAATGGTGGGAGATATTTTTGGTAGAGTTGTATCAAATAGTAGTTTTGCCCAATAAAGGTATCCGTCCACTTATCAACTCCGCGCCAGCCCAGCGCCGCCACACCTCACAATCGTGTAAATAAAAAACAGAGTTATACTAAGCGACGTGAGGTCTATTTTAGAATTGTAAGCAAAAATATCAGACCGCGTTCACCGCAAGGTATTTTCAATTGCGGTTGGCCGGTAGAAATTATTTACAATTGACTAGCATAGGTTTTTTCTAACTAGTTTTTTTGAATTTTATTCAAATCATATCATATTATCAAAATTTATATTAACATAGGAATTTTGCCATTATGAAAATTTGTAATAGTTTTAATAAGGAATCATCGGTTGCTTTCTCGGTCAAGCTCCTATCAGCTTGTGTCACTATATCAAAAACAAAATAATAATGATAATAGTCCACCTCTAAGGTAGAAGTTGAATAGGTTCTTTGAAATAAAGGTAAGCCTTTATCCATCACATTTTTTTAATTATTTATATATAATTTATATAAGTGATTATAAGTGACAATTATGAGTGATAAAACGGTAATAAATTCAAGTCGTTCAAGCTCAAATCTTGATCTTTTTGTAAAATGATTTTAGCAGAGAATATTTCCCGAGTTCTTTTGACTAAACCATAAAAACAGTATTTTGTCCGGATCATACATCTCTGAAATTTGGCTAAGTCCACAAAGCTTCGTTCGTTCTATATAATATATATATGGTTTTAGTTACGGAACGTTCATGCGTATCTCAACAAACTCTTGGTAAGTTATTAGGCAAAAAAGTGTAAAAGAAAAAGTGGCCGGAATTTTTCTACATTTCTATCTAAAACGTAGTAAGAGAATGTAAGGCTAAATGCGGGCATTCAGTCTACACGCATTAAAGTTATTGTGTGCTTTATCATCATTATACCGAGCGCGGTGTCAAATCTTTGACTCCAAAGGAAAATCTCTCGACGTTATCCTCCGGGGCTTTCACCCTTGCGCGGTTTTTTATAGCTAATTTATTTCTAAGTGAAAAACTAAAACATTATACACATGAAAATAAAAGGAAAAAACTTTAAATTCTTTGCATAAGACATGTCAATTCAGGTACCACCAATGTTATGATCTGATAGGAACTAGATAGTTTATGGCGTCACTCGAAATCGTTAATCGTGATTCGTTGGGAGGAACCCATTAAGCAGGAGCTTGCGTGTAGCACTACTACGCCTAAACACATCATCATTTATAAAAATCTGCTTTAATAAATACATACTAACGTAAGCAGAGCCAAAACCCATGAGCATGACACGTTGTCGTATCATGACACAGTGGTACAGACATTGCTCAATCAATGAAGATCTTAAGGTTAAGTTAGTGGGTTCCACTTGTTAGCATTTCGGCCAAGAAATCACCACCTGAACTATTTTACACACAATTCGTTTACACTTGTTCTCGCTTCGAGGTTCGAGCACCGAAAGAGCGTGATTGCAATGCAACTTATATACTGTGTTCGTTGACAGTTGTCAGCAGTCAACTGTCAACGAATACACATGACGTTTGCTAATACAGTTTTGATAAAATGGTGTTGCCATTTTATATACATTAAATACAAATTGTTTTACACACTGCTAAACATAAGCCACCCCTTAGAACTCCACACTGAACGACAGCCTGCCATTACATCTGCATCCACTGGATGCACGCGAGTCTCACTTAAAAGCTTGCAGCAAAAGTTTGGAGATCATCAGCTTTACGAATGGCCGATTATCAGGCCATGGTTAAATAGGTTTTAGTGTTCACTGCGACCTAGCCAATGCTTGTACCTATCTCTTAATCGCTTTGATCGCTTGACGTTCGATCATAATGAGCTGACTGAACTGAGCTGAAAAAAAACTATTAATAATCCTATCTAATATATTTTTTTTTAATCTTTCTCTATGAAGAAGCTTTATTGAAAGGCAGAAGTAAAAAGCTTTATTTTCCTTGTTTCAGATGCCTTCTAAAACCAAAATGGCCACAAACAAAACCTGCCACATTTACGAAATAAGATGAACGGGCGACCAAACCATGACATCAGACCATAACAATGCATGAGCTAGCGTTCCTCCAGCTTTCCACGACAGACGATATCAACGCACCTGCCTACACCGACTGGGAATACCTGGTAAACTTTACCATAGTGAGTTACAATACGAGTGAAGTGAACGGCACAGTGAATAGTGAACAGGAATATGTGATTAACAACTGGTGGGCGTTGGTCGCGTTGTTGTTGGTGCTCTTCACGGCTGCTGGGAATGTGCTGGTCTGCATGGCGATCTACTTGGAGAGAAGACTGCAGAATGTGACGAATTACTTTCTGATGTCACTGGCGATAACTGATCTGCTTGTCGCTATACTTGTTATGCCTTTGGGGATACTCACTTTAGTTAGAGGTAAGAACGTTTTTAAAGGTTATTAATTACATTACATAGCTATTAAAATTTGCAAGTTAAAGTGGCAATGGGCAGGTTACATCGCTCGAAGAACCGATAACCGATGGGAAAGAAATGTTCTTGGGTGGAGAACGCAAACCGGAAGACGCAGCGTGGGCAGGCCTCCCATTAGATGAACCGGCGACATTGTGAGAGTCGGGCATTCAGTGGATGCTGATGACAGGCTGTTGGTCAGTGTGAAGGTCAAAAGGGTAGGCCAATATCCAGCAGTGGACGTCTTCTGACTGATGATGATGAAGTTCATGAAATAATTATTCATATACACGACGTGTAAGATACTTTAACCGCCTGTTCACAATATTATACCAATTTATCACGAGTATACTTACATAATCCGTATCATACATATTTTACCGTTTCCTCGCCGTCTGAGCACGAATACCTTTACTATCCGGTTCTTTTTACAATCGACGACAACGACACGACAATTAGAAACGTCACGATATGGATGCGGTCGAATTTGGAGCACGTTTGCCCAGTAATAACCTATTAACCCTAGACTTGAACACTCAAATCTAGCAATGCTGCGGAAATTAAAAAAAATCTAAATAATAATGTTCAAAGGTTTAGTCATAATTGAGTGAACCTTTAAACATTCTTATTTAGATCAACGCGTCGAACTCCGCATCACAGTTGGCAACTGATTTTGAATGACGTTTCGTTTATATGGGTGCATCTGGCTACAACAAATTTCTTACAAAAATGCCTTGACAGCCGTTCTAATTTAAACAAAAAAAAATTTTCTTTTCTGTGGTGTCGCTAATCGTATAATAATATATTGACGTCGATTGTAAATAAGATTCCGGGCGCTGACAGCAAAAATAACTGTTCAGTTAGTTTGACAAATTACTCTAGGGTTGTTTTAATTAGTTTACGAAACGATGGTGGAAATGTTTGCCGGAGTTTAACCGTAAACGGTATCTAAATAGGAAATAAACAGTCCTGATCGGGCCAAGAATAAAAATATTTCAACAAATAATTTGCTAAAAATAATCAAGTTACGAGTAGATTGTGTTGTTTTATCGAATCGAGAACCTTCCTCTTTTTTGGAAGTTAGTTAAATCCGAGTGGCTTAGTAAAAAAACACCGAATTTAGAACACCAGGGGTGTTCTGAATTCGTCCTTTTCTGAAGTTACGAGTGAATCGGTTTCTTCTAGGCAAGCGTGCTCCACCGTAGACCGCATTATCGCTTTTGGAGAAAAATTGCAACAAACTTATAAAATATATCCATTCCTTTCTTTCGTAGGTATTTTTTAATAAAACTTTGAATTAAAACATTTAACAGATAAAGAGAACAATATTTGTGAATAACATATTAATCTCGCTAAGCTTAGATTCTAGATTAATTCTAAGCAACGCTTCTCTTATAATATCTCGCTTCCGCTTATATTCTAGCCCAAATAGGCATGACTTGAAGGAACTACCCTAGAGGCTTATTAAATAACTCGCAAGAAAAATATAGGAAGTTTTTCTCGTCAGTCGTGGCATTCGGTTATTGGCTTTAATTAACCTTCTTCGGAATTTGTTAGCTTATAGATTAAGCCGGAGAGTGTTTTTTCCACAGACCCTTACCAGAATAGACACTATGTGCACGTCAAATTGTACAGCGTGCCGTTTTTATTATATCTAACTAGCTATGCCCTGCGGTTTCACCCGCGAGTTAAAATCACGTACACGTTCTATACCATTAATGTGTATGTCATAGAAAAGAGACCAAATGCCAGAATTGTATTATAGTATACTACGGATCATTCTAGAATAAATGACGAAAAAACTCGCACGGCCAACTATTTTGAAGAGTTTTTACAGTCAAGGCGTTATTTGGCATTTTTGTTGACATCTGACGTGCTTATGCCAAAACAACGGAGACTGAACTGAATAATTCAGCGTGATCGTTGGAGCATTGCTTTATAGGTGAGCTTGCAGTGTCTAAACTGGTAAAGATCTGTAATTTTCTGTTGCGAGGCCGACTAAGATACATCAACTTACTTTTTCCTTATACATACATAAGCGACCAAGTTCTAATTTACTAGACCTTATGATAGACATCCTTTCATTTCAAGACCTAGAAAGGTCATTAGATGTACTCTCGAAAAAATACGGTATGTACTCAATATTGAGTTTTCTGGACTCATTCATTGATAGATAGATAGATAGATAGATAGATAGAAACTCTTTATTGTATACACCATAAATAAAATTTACAAACAGATAGAAAACAAAACCTATTTATGTAAAGCAAAAAAAAATACCATGACACTGTGTCATATACAGGATGTATCTCTAGACGACGGTCATATTTAAGAATCTCATAGTGCTCATTATTATGAACAACTTTAACTTTGGAACCAAGCCTCATATTAGCTGTTCCAAATATTTGTAATTATAATGAAATTTTTCTGCTTTTTTCCTGCGACATTAGGGTTGGTCTTAAAGTAAAAGACAAGTTGCTTATGATGATGAGTAACTAGAGTGCTTTTCATGAAAGAAGTCCCCCAGACGCGGCGCTGTCATCGCGTATCAATCACTATCAGTATCATTTCTCGAGTAGAACTTTAGCAACTTTTGGCATCGTACACGACTCTTTAACGATGGAAAATTAATAAAAATCTCACTAGCGTCCAAACACAGTAACAACACCTGACAACTACAACATGGAAATTTAGTTCCGCTGTTTGCCGTGGGACTTCTTTCATGAAAAGGACTCTACGATAATATCCCCGAACATAATTATTCGCCATCTAGGGATGCACCTGGTATAGAGATAATTCTATGCCTATTTTCTTAATAAAATATGGAAGCCCGTAACTTCCTTGTCCCGGAATAGTGAAGCATTTACATTTACAGTCATAATTGGACCATTTTTTTGCTTTTAGTTATAATTTAATAGAATAATTATTTATCAACAGATCTTAAAAGTTTGTTTATTGTTCTAATAAAACCGGTAATTAGCAATCAAACGAGAGACAATGAAATTTCCTACAAATACTGAGATAATATCACAAAAGCAAAGCGGCAGTAATTTAGTTAAAATTAAGTGATATTGATTATGCTTTGTAGAAAAAGAAGCTGTGATCATTTGGGATAAGGTTCTTTAATGATTTAAACTACATTTTGATACTCTATATTTTTTATGAAATTAAGTAAAATACTGATCTTACATTAAAAGGTCACAATTTTAGTTAGTATAAATATCATTAAACATCATTATTATCATTTTGAAAGGCGAAATTTAGACTTAGTTAGATTAAAATTATCAAAGTCATTGGTCAAGTAGAGTAGATACTTATTGTTCTGTTTATCCATAAAAACAAAACAAAACACATATTCAAAACTGTGTCTGAGTATAGCAAAACCCTGCGACCAAAATGCTGGCTGGTACTTTGCGCAACGTGTCAGTATTGCAATCCAATGCGGCAATGCTGCTAGCATTTTGGGAACGATGCCTGGAGGCATCGGTCTATTAGATTAGTGTAGTTTTACATATTAATTTTAGTATAGGTAAGTTCGTTAATAGGTATTCGTGTTATGTTTAATTTTCTTGTGTTCATTTGTACTGTATTAAAACATTATATTTAGTATAGAATAAATATTATGTGGAATTTAAATTTTCTAAGCACCTTTTAAAGTATGCACGGAAGCTCCCAAGCCACTATTTCTGTACAAAATGAATTTTGCTAAACAATTTCGTTATTAAGTTACTTAACTTCGTTAACCTTAGGGAAGTAATGGTTATGATAGACAAACAAACAATTAACGAGACGGGACTTCTATTTGATTGATGAAATTTTAATTATTGGAGACTTTATTCACAAATTTTTCAAGTACCTAGACCTAGGTATTTTAATTGACTTTTACAAGAAGAGATCGACTGTCCAGTTAACATTAAGACAATCTTAACATTAAGATTTAAGTGTTTTTAAGACTATTTGCCTTTTTTTAAAATTCAGTTTATTTTGTGACTTACATCATATTTTACATGGCAGTTATATTGTACGTACTAATGTAATGACAGTGACAACTGCTGTCTGACGTGCGTGACGTCACCTGTCGATTCCCACGGAAGACCAGCGCTGGTTGTTTACAACCAGCAATACGCTGAGTTGGGATCGGCTTATGACAGAAACTATTACATTGTTGTTTTAATTTTATTAATAATGTCTGTATATTTTGTTTCTGTCACAAATAAATATTTTTCTTTCTTTCTTTAAAATAATAAATACGTAGAGGGAGTTGTTAGCCTATGAATAAATACGTAGAGGGAGATACTTAGCCTATCAATAAATATGACAGTCAATACATAAATTTTAATAGACATGGCCAAAAGAACTGAGTATAAAAGCCGAATAAACAACTGCGTCAATCACGCGGAGCCAAAAGCCCCAACACGGGGAAGAAGAAAAAAAAAGCCAAATAAATTTATTAAAAAACTAATCTATGCGATGCAATATATTAAAACAGACGAAATACAAACAACAAACAAAAACAAGGGTCGATGGTCAACCTCCATTTCCCCCCTTTATTTGGCCCTTTCACAAAACCCTTACTTAGCGGGTCTCTACATCCCATAAGGAATCCACTTGCCAAATTTCGAGATTTCGTGATGAGTGAGACCCCTCTCAAAGTGGGAGGTCTTTGTTCAGCTGTGGACGTTTACTGGCTGATGATGATGATAATCATGACTATTGTTTATTAAGTGTTCGTGATTGTGCTTGAGTGTAGGCGAGAGATATAATAAATAAATACAATAAAAAAAGATTTTTTCAAACTCCACAGAAGTCTGAAGTAAAGTCTCCAATACTTTACTAGGGCTGAGTTGGACTTGACTGCGACTTATTTTGCTTAGCTCTGACTGTGACTATGACTTGTTTGACGTTATATAGTGCCTTGTAAATTTTATTATAATTTCGACTGAAGTATCTGTATCCATGGTCACGAAATAAATAAAAAACAACTCTGTTTTAAACTATCACGGTTGTTCACTAAAGTTATATGATTATTTACGGGATATTTACCGTGGTAAGGTTGTGGATTGAGCTCCCGATATTTCGGCGCAGTTACATGCACCATGTTCACGGGAAGACTGAAGATATCTACCACCACGGTAAATATCCCGTAAATAATCATATAACTTTAAAAAACAACTATTTTATAGTGTCATATTAAACATGCATTTTTTTTTAATGATTATGCTTGTTTGTGTAAGCATGTTATAGTTATGTTTGTTTTAGTGTACATAAAAGCACTCCGTCTGGAAAATTCAGGTGGAATTATAGTCACAGTCCAAATTTGTGCTCATCAGACAATCTCCTTCGTTTGATGGTTTATCCCAATACGTAGCATTGGCAAAATAGTGGTGGCTCCTCCACTCCACATAAGAGGCCATTAAATAAGAGTTGAATTGAATTGAACAAAATATACACTGCATATACAATGATTATAAATTATTATAATAGACGCACGTAAATCGTCCTTTTCAGACAATGCAAATTACGAATTGGAAAGGTCGTCTACACAGAACGCCATCAAAAAATATCATCTTAAAAACTTATATTTATTGTAAACTTTTGCCCATGGCTAACCTTGCGTTGACTTTTGCGTGTTGCATGTTGCATGTAAATAAATCTGTGGGGCTTGGTTCTTGCGGTAACTTTAAAAATAATTCACAAAGTATAATCAAAATAATCAAGGCTATAGTAAATAGTTTTCTTCTACAACAACTAGTTCTATCCTCGGCCGCAACGTTGCTTACCATCAGGCGAGTTTATTTGAGCAGAGATATTTTTTAATTAATCCGCAGTAACAAAGTTACATCTTCTGTGAAAATTTCAACTGGCTATAAATTATGGTTCGAAAGATACAGCCGTTATAATCAATCAATCAATCAATCATTTATTCGGATCATAGTAACGGTACATTTTATATATTGAAGCGTCTGTATCCCGAACTAGTTTGCACTGTATTTCGGGATCCAGCGTCTCCCATCTATGGGTTTGATAGAGTTACAAATATTTTTACACGGCATATTAACTGTTGTGATTATGATAATTAAGTACAAAAGAATATATACATATATTACACATATATATAGCACAAAATCTAAATGTGGGTAATAAAAAAATATTATGATGTTATTATTTGACAGTCAATGTTGTAGCTATAAATATTATTAGTACCTAAATGTTACAAGTCTATCTCAAAGAATAAACTATACTAAATAATAGAAAATCTTTGTAAATAATCTGCAAAGTAGTAAAAAAACAAAGTTTGGAAAAAAAAATACATTATGAGGGTACCTAGACATTACATTTTGCAAATAAAACTTAAAACCATTATTGTAGTTACATAAGTACAAAGTATAAAATTTTTTAGTTGATAAAATATTAAAAGAATACAAAAAAAATAAAAAATACAAAAGATTCGGCTCTCACGTAAATATTGGTGTTGTCAATATTCACATGTGCGTCTGCCCAGCAGGACCACCAACAAAATGTACATGATAACATCAAGCATATGTGTTTATTTGTACTGTATAATTTTATGTGGGAGTATAGACAGGTATATAATATTTACGATGGTATTTAATTTTTGTGTTATATATCTATTCCATGAAATACTCAATATTTTTTTTATTTTTTTAATTAGACTTTAATTTTTGATTAGATTTTATAAATAGGTAGGACAGACGGTCGGACAGACAGACAGACAGACAGACATCGTAGGCTTAGTAATATGGTGCCATTTTTACACTTTGGCTACGGAACCCTAAAAAATATCTAAGAAAGATGAAGACATTTGAACACGACCCATAATAACAACCAATGTGCGCGCCATACAAATGCTATACGTTACACGCTTTGCTAGAAATGAACAGAGCATCCACTCCCCACCAAAAACTTAAAACGATCATAATTTTAGAGATTTATCAGCTAATTTAATTTGTAATATCAGTACCTATCGTAATGAATGTATTTAGTTATCAAATCAAATCAAATCATTTATTTGCTAGAATACATTACATTAAAAGGTCTTAATATTATATTTATGTCACTTTGTACTCAGTCTGCAAGCAGACGTGCAAATGCTCATTTTTATACTAAAGAATTTAAATAGGTATTTTAGAAACGAATAATATTAGAATTAAATTCCATAAATTCCTTAACACTATAAAAACAATGGTTAAGAAGCCAATTAGTCAATTCTTTTTTAAATTTGTTACCGTCCAACATTTTTATATCATTAGGTACCTTATTATAAATGGATATACACATATTACACACATTTCTTTTGTACAAGTCTTTTCTGACAGGAGGTTGATACAATAGGTTAGTGAACTTGACTCTTTTCTGACGGGTAATAACTTGACTACGTTTTTTAAAATAATCTGGGTACTCTTTGGTGAAAATACAAATGTCCTTAATATACAAACATTAAACATAAACGTTATCCTTCGCAAAGCCTTTTATTTGTAACTAGCTGACCTGACAGACGTTGTCCTGTCTTAGAACTGTCAAACACGCAAAGTCAACATTGTAAATGTTATTTTTTTACACCTTGGGTTACATTATTGGAGTTTTAGTAAGGATCCCTATTTTTTTTGAAAATATATTATAGCCTATGTTACCCGGAGATAATGTAGCTTCCCAACAGTGAAAGAATTTTTCAAATCGGTTCAGTAGTTTCGGAGCCTATTCAATGCAAACAAACAAACAAACAAACAAACAATCAAATCTTTCCTCTTTATAATATTATATTAATGTTATTATAGTATAGATAAATGAAACATTAGAACATGCATGCGTATAATTGTAATAAGGCATAATTATCTCCATTGCTTGTCTGGTTTGAGATCCGTCTGCTATTTCCGACTATACGCATACGAAATCGCGGGCATCAGCTAATTTATAATACTAGAGTGATTAGTGTTCCATGTTTCACCATAGACCACATCTTACGCGCTATGTATCAAACGTTTTAAACTTACATAATTAATACGAAACAACTCAAAACTCACTCGTGGAAACCGCGAATACGGCATCCATTTCCACCCCCGCCCTTATAAATTATCTGTCTCCATTAATCTGCTCCCTTGCGTGACGCACCGATATTAATCACCCCGTGTGGTCCCGCTGATAGCACCTAGAACACCTAGCTCATAGTGGAACCTAGAGCGATCTTCAACTAGATAAGTGGACACTTTAATAACTACTGTTATTTACTTGTACTTGGTTTAAAGAAATAAGGATTTAAGGAAATAGATGGACAAGTTTTTTTTTTTTTTTATAATTTGTTTGGTTTTGGCCGCTAACCCGTCTAAAGTTAAGCGATGATGCGATCTATGATGGAACACGCTTGCCTAGAAGAAGCCGACCAAAAAAAAAAAAAAAAGGGAAAAATTAGCGAAAGAGAAAGAGAAGGCCTATGCCTTGCAGTGGGGAAAAGTGAACTGCAAGTGATGTTAATGATGATGAAATTATTTCAAAGCCAAGCAAATATATCTGGCCAGAACTATCTTTAACGCACATTAAAAAAAAATAGATAAAAAATCACTCAGTTAAAATTAAAAAAAAAAAGAGTCTTTAGCACCATCTTTAGCGTAATATTGGAAATGTTTTAAAGGAATTTTATAGCTTGAAAAAATACTGGATTTCCCTGTAAGATAGCTGCGCGAAAAGTGGGCTCTTAACAAGCATACTTTTTTTTCCTGCCCAAACCGATGAGTGGTCACTTAAACTGAGTTAATTCCTTAAGGCGAGGTTTCCCCACTTTTGATTGATTGATTGATTGATTGATTGATTTTACCTAAATTAAATAATACGTGATAAGTCCCGATAAACGTTTAAAACATGTGTTCAAATCGCGAAAGTTTAAAAACTACTACTGATTGATTAACTCTTTACTGTTCACACGAACGCGCTCATTATTGTTCATTTTAAGCAACGCTTGTTACTACAGATGATCATAAGGCTTAGTATATTGTATTACAGTTACATTTAGTGGAGCAAAACTATGGCGCTTACACCCAGTCGTGCGCTTTGTTACTTTTATTTTTGAAGTTATTCAAATATTTTTTTTTGAAGTATAGACGTAACATAAACGTTTTTTAATGGTTCCTTCCATAATTATGAATTCTATATATTAAGATATCGTAGACACCATTTAGTAAATAGGTATTCGAATGAATCCAAAAAATATGGGAGAAAAATACAAACCACTGCCACTTTTTTTGTATGTATAAAAATGTCCTAAATCATGTTCAAGTCTTTACAGTTTCCTAGAAAAAAAACCATTTGATTTTGATATGATACCATTTTTATAATTTTAATCTAACCAAGCAAACGCTGAATGCGGGCCGCTTCCATCCAGCCTTTTGGAGATCGATTGGGGAAGGCCTATGTTCAGCAGTGGACGTCCTACGGCTGAAATGATGATTATGATGATGAAGTTAGCTATGGAAGTAGACAAACTAAAACTAGAATTACCTAAATTGAATTACCTTCAACAGTTATTCAGTACACGTTTCTGTCATAGTCTATAAAGTGCTTGTAAAACCTATTCTGTGCGTTAATTCACTTCGCACAGTGGGTTGAAATTGCTAACACGTTTCAGTATTCAAGGAATTTCCATAATTGATTCGCAAGTATTGACGTACAAATACGACATAATGATGCAATGTAAAGGTTTTCAGCCTTGGCCTTAAGGCCGCGCTATATCTTTCACACATTTGCAACATTTTTGAAGACTAAATCACTGAGTGAGAATAAAAAAAACTATTGGGCATTATCTTAAGAGAAAAGTATGATATAAAACAATTTTGTGTTGATAATTTATAGGATAGAGGAGAAAAGGGAAAAAAAACTCAAAAAAAAAGAAGTTTTTTTTTTAAAGATATTTTTTTCGCTAAAATAAAAGCATCGACCTACGCTGGTTTCCAACGAACGGAATTTCATTATTATTTATATAAATACTAGTTGAGGCTCGCGGTTTTGCCGGCGTGGAGATAGATTTTTCGCAAGTAAAGAAAACATAAAAAAAAACCTTTGTAGGTATTATTTCAGAACCTAATCTATCTACGCTCCAAATTTTATCAAAATCGGTTCAGTAGTTCGCAGATACGTGGTAATTTAATATTCACAGACACAAAATTTCGCATTTATAATATTAGTCTATACTAATAATAATAATATTATAAAGAGGAAAGATTTGATTGTTTGTTTGTTTGTTTGTTTGCATTGAATAGGCTCCGAAACTACAGAACCGATTTGAAAAATTCTGTCACTGTTGAGAAGCTACACTATCCCCGGGTAACATAGGCTATATTATATTTTCAAAAAAAATTGGGATCCTTACTAAAACTCCAATAATGTAACCCAAGGTGAAAAAAAATAAGATTTACAATTTTGACTTTGCGTGTTTGACAGTTCTAAGACAGGACAACGTATGTCAGGTCAACTTGTAGAATATAAATAGAAGATAGATAATGTTTAAAATGTGTAAAAGAGAAAACACTGGCCGGTGAACATGGCCTTAACACGCAGAATCGATTTTACGCCAACTCGGCACTAATTGAAAGGTACTTTGACGCCAGCGGTCATCACAGTAATTGGATTGAATAAAAACAAAGCTACTTACAGCAAAACCAACGTGGACTTTTGTCTCCTGTACTACAATTATTATAAGCTTCTGCATAAACTCTGCTCTAGATAAGCTAATCTGTTCTAATAACAACCCGAGAATTGAACCCCCTGCCGTCCGTGTTTCCCAGCGAACTATTGTTTCCTAAGAACTACAATCTAGGCTAAGAATAAGAACTAGCGTAGAATCCGTCACGTGATTTACAAAGCGTAGCAATCTGTCAAATAGTATGTAGCCTTTGGTGCCTTTTACAGGTCCCTAGTACATTAACAGTTTACTACCCTGCTATGTGCCGTCCTGTCGAAAATATATCTGTTTCGTTCTGGTAACAACAATTTTGGCATATGAGTAAAGAATGTAACATGTAACCTTCTTCACTCCTTTTTTTTACTAGTCCTTATTCTGTAAATCTAGGCATCTTTAATAATTATATATCAAGTATGTAACATGGTCATTGAAACTCGACAAAATGTATGGAACAGGTGTTTTTTTTTTTCGTGATTTCAGGGCTGGTCCCATAGTAAAAGTTGTTCATAATGATGAGTACAATGACCTTCATTCGGCTTAGTACAGTAAGCGTAATGCGTTGATGAATTGGTGATGTCTTCTGTGTTTAGACATTGAAAAAAAGAAACAATTAAATTATTATCATTCTCAACGGCGAAATCTACAACGCTTTCATTGTTAGAAATTGATTATCTGTGCAATCAGCTTATAATATCTATGTAAACGTAATGCAATCTGTAAGGTTTTGTCGTCTGTAGTAAAAAAGTTTTGTTCGTTCTCTTCACTCCTGATCGCTATCCTGCAAGGACGTGTGTTTTATGTGCTCCTCCATTAAAACTAAATACTTGAATAAATCTGCAAAATAAAAAACAAAATAAATCTATACTATCAAAGCCGGTATTATTTATGTCCACAAACATCATTCATTTCATAGCTCTTTACTAGTATAGGTTTTCCCTGTATCAGGAATGTCATGATGGAAAACGCACAAAGACATGTTTAACTGACCCAAACCCAGAACAGACATTAAATTCTAAAACACTGTTTTAAACTATCACGGTTGTTTACTAAAGTTATATGATTATTTACGGGATATTTACCGTGGTAAGGTTGTGGAATCAGCTCCCCATTCCCCACTCCCCAGGAGCTCATTCCACAACCTTACCACGGTAAATATCCCGTAAATAATCATATAACTTTATTAAATTCTAAGTTAAATTCAAGCTTATTCATAGGATGTAGTAGAATATCGAAACATCATGTTGTTTACGATATGTCCCGACATAGATAGTTTTCTTCTAGATCAACGTGTTCAACAAGTTTGGGTAGTGATAATAAAGATGTGAAACATGAATCTTTTGGTGTTGTTTCCAAAAATCTATAGAAGCTTCTAGTAAATTCTCCACTTTACTAGAACATGACTTTGACTTGACCGTACTTTGCTTGACTTTGACTGTGGCTATGATTTATTTTACGAAATCCAATAAAACTTGAAAATATTTTAATTCTTAACACTGTCAAATGCAAAGGCGTGCGACGCTAAAATGGAAATAAACCGGTCATGTGCAAGTCGCGCTCGCGCACTGAGGGTTCCGTGCCACAACAAAATACAATAATTATCAATTAAAAAAACCAACTTCAAAATTAGTAAGATATGGCATTTTGATCCGATGAAATGATAAAGAGGTCATCCAGGTAAGGAATTACCAGTTAATGAACTAAAATTTTACACTGACTTGCACATGGCCATTATTTATTATTTTTTGTTATACTTTAGAATATGTAATTTAATTATGCCAAGTTTGACGCTTGTACGTATTACCATTTTTGCATTAGAGCTTATACAAAAATACGTAAAAAAACTACGTTTGTTGTATCGGGATCCCCTTTCGTATTTACTTTTTGACTTACATATTCTGTGAACATTTTAACTGGCTACCTCTTACGGTTTGAAAGATATAGCCTTTTAAAGTTAAGATGGATAGACAGACAGACAGGCAGACAGACAGATGGACAGACAGACAGACAGACAGACGGACGGACGGACGGACATACAGACAATGTACGCTTAGTTAATATAGGGTCCCGTTTTTACCCTTTGGGTACGGAACCCTAAAAAAGATAGTAAAAGAGGTTTTAGTTATAATTATTAACTCGTTACATGTTCCACTATAATACATGCTTGATAGATCCCGTCAGCACAATTATATGGAAACAAAGCTCTTGTCTTACTCCGTCTGACATGATATCTAAATTAATGAATTAATCCGGGACCGGCCGACATGGCTTCGTACGTAATTTCCCGTACCTCTGTCAGTATTTAAACGGTATAAATAAATAAAAAGGAAAACTTGAGAACCATCATTTATTAAAACAGGTATATAATACTTTAGACAGAAAAGAGTTTTGGCGCCAACGTTGAAAAAACATGTCGGTTTGTGCTATTATTTTCCTAAACTTGTGTATTTTCGAGTGTTAATGTTTATTAAATGGTGAATTATTATTCATTAAGTGCTCGTAAACGTGCTCGAGTGTGGTCAAGTGATATAACGAGGTGAAACGTCTTTTCGTGTTGTTTCCAAAACTCCATAGGAGTCTCTTGTAAAGTCCCACCACTTTACAGGGGCATGAGTTTGACTTGACCGTGACTTACTTAGCTTGAATCTGACTGTGACTATGACTTGTTTGACGATATTAAGATTATACAAAACAGATGAACAGGCGGTATGGCCTTAAAGGCTTTAGCCTGCCCGATGGGCGAATATAAAAAAAAAAAATTTGACAGAAACATTTCGCGCTACTTTACCAACCTCTTTTTTAGGTTTTTGGAGAACCAACTTAAACTAAGAGACTAAAAAGTTTTTAATAGAAAAAGCTGATGAACCCTGTTACTAAGAGCTGATATAATATATTAATCTTCAAACGGCTGAACAGATTTTTAACTTAGTAATAGGGTCCCGTTTTTACCCTTTAATACACTAACATGCACATACATTCACAAACTTTAATGTGATAGTCATGGCAGAATCTACAAAGACCTTAAAGTACATGATGTGCGCTTCTATCAAATAATGGAAATGGGACAAACCCGAAAGGTCGGCTTGCCCCGGAATGCACTTATCTTTCCCCATTATAGCTGCAATTGTCAGACCGTGGCTGCAGCAAGATCCATTTCAATTTAATGCGCTTGGCTGTTCCAGTCTGTTTGCGTTAAGTCTGTGTGATTTGCATTGAAATATTCTTATAAAGCCATCTTGTGTTTTAAAGTTTGTATTTTATTAAAATGCTGGTAAAAATTTAAATTGGTCATCACAACTACAATAAGGCAATGAGTATTGTTGTAGTAGACAAACAGATATCAGACAGGTCAGGTTTTTTTTCTATAAGTAAAATAGGCTTGCGTTCGACCACCATCTCACCTGATTATAAGCGATGATGCGGTCTACGTTGGAGCACACTTGCCTAGAAGAAACCAATTCCTTTTTTTCTTTTGATCCTAAAAATATTACGACTCATATCACATCCGCATTGCGACTCATTTCCGATAATCATCGCACCGTAGCGTCAGTTTCGATCCAAATCCACGTCGGCATTTGAAGGGTTAATAAACCCACCCTCATTTATTGCACCTGCGGCTCCAGGTAAAGCCAAATCGTACTGGTATAGCTTGAAATAGAGCTTGATTCACATTATAATGCCCTGATATTTCATCATCATCATCCGGAAGACGTCCACTGCTGAACATAGGCCTTTAACCGCCACACTGCACGACAGCCTGCCTTTTCATCCACTGGCTGCCAGCGACTCTCACTATGTCGTCGGTCCATCTAGCGGGAGGCCTACCTACGCTTCATCTTCCGGTTCGTAGTCTCCACTCAAGAACCTTTCTTCCCATTCGATTATCGGTTCTTCGAGCGATGTGACCTGCCCTTTGCCACTTCAACTTGCAAATTTAACCCTGATATTTAAATGTATGTTATTTATAGCTAAGTACGGCCTTAGAGTTATTGTACGGGAGTAGTTTTGTCGACAGGGTTACGTATATAGACTGTACCAAGCCGAAATGAGGTCACTGTACGCATCATTATGAACAACTTGTACAATGGGCGCAACCTGAAATTGCGAACAAAATATCAGCTGTTCCATGCAACATGGTCATTGAAACTCGACAAAATGTATGGAACAGGTGTTTTTTTTTTTCGTGATTTCAGTGTTGGTTGGTTGGGAGTACAATGACCTTCATTCGGCTTAGTACAGTAAGCGTAATGCGTTGATGAATTGGTGATGTCTTCTGTGTTTAAACATTTAAAAAAAGAAACAATTAAATTATTATTATTCTCAACGGCGAAATCTATAACGCTTTCGTTTCATAGCTCCTTACTAGTATAGGTTTTTCCTGTATCAGGAATGTCATGATGGAAAACGCACAAAGACATGTTTAACTGACCCAAACCCAAAACAGACATTAAATTCTAAGTTAGATTCAAGCTTATTCATAGGATACAGTAGAATATCGAAACATCATCAATTGTTTACGATATGTCCTGAAGACATAAATAATCTTAATGTTTAATAAACAAGTAAAACATGTGTCCACACTCGTATGTATCTGTTGCGAAACTGATATGTTTCTGTGTTCCCCATCGCGAGCGGGGAACATAGCAACATAAACACGAGTATTTTCCGAAACAAAGTGATGTGTTTCTGAAACAAAAATTATTCGTTTCAGAAACACACTTATTTGTTTCAGAAACACGTAGATATTTTTCTGAAACAGTGTTTATAAACAATTAATAGTTTACGGCCAAGCGGAAGCGTATTTATAATTAAAAAAAAAAAAACATAATGAATACATGGCTTTACGCGAAACGAAAAATTGACAGATCACGTGTCACTTAGATGGGATTTGGGCCTTATAAGCACCAGTCTATACGTATCACGCCAATTTAATTTTACTTTCGGTGCAAGGATGTCAAGTATGCAATTATCTACTATTCAAAGCGTATTGAGGTGATGTTTATATATTGTGAATGAGTTTTTAACCTCATTAAAATGGTTATGGAAGATATTTCCCCTCCGGTCAAGTTTTTTCCAAGTCAACATGTAGGTAAGTACATGTCGTAAATCTCATGTTTATACCTGACTAGCTGCGCCACGCAGTTTTACCCGCGTTGCCAGTCTCTCAAAATCTCCTAAGCTATAAACATACGATATACTTAACAAAGTAGTATGTAATCGCAAGTTTATCTTTTCCTTGTAGTACCATCAACTTACGAATTATTGAGTACTTACTTACTTTAAAATTTGCAGCATTATGTTATTTTGTCACTATGTAACTATGTCACTTTTCGGCCCTGCAATGCAACTATTTCTATACTACAAAGCCACGTCTTTTCGTCGTTCTTAGTGAAAGAGGATTTTTTTTTCGTATGAAATAATCAGGTTTTTGTTTTTATTCTTCATCTGGTATTATGTTGTGTTTGTCTAAAGTAAAAAGTCTGTACATAAATTAAATTTTAACCTTACATAATACAGAGTTAGGTTAAAGGACAAATATTACATAGTTTTTTTTTTTTTTTTTTTTAAACTTTCATATTCATGTTCATTTATTTCAGCATTCCACAATGTTTCTTAGGTGTTGAACACATGTTTTAAACGTTTATCGGGACTTATCACGTATTATTTAATTTAGGACATTTACCGATACAGTCAGTGTTGTGTGGCGTAGTGACAACCCTGCCATTTTTCAAGATCAAGTGAGGGTAGGAGAACAAAACACCCACTCTTCTCGCCGGACTCACCCGCAGTTTTCAGTCAGCTCGTGACCACGGCCATTGTAACATGGTCGAAACGTCGAGCGAAAGGTACATATTTTTTACCTAAATTAAATAATACGTGATAAGTCCCGATAAACGTTTAAAATATTACATACTTTGGTGAGGTATTCAACCAAATTAAAATAAAACCCTCAATATTTGACCGAGCCAATTGCTGACAGATCTACTAGCAGATTGCCTACCCAATTTGCTGTCAGAAGCAGTCAGTTGTGTTTTTTGTTTAGCAGTCTTTTTTCGTAAAAACCAATATTTTGTCCGCCATCAGATCCTAAAATTATGTAACTGATATCCAAAATGCGTTCAGATAAAATGGTAAAACTTTACTCAACAATATAACAATTTGACAACAAAACTTGTGTAAACATCCAAGAATAGAATTCTTCCTGCTGTATATTGGCCGTACTTTGCCAGGCCACCCACTTAGCTATAACGAAGCGAGCATCGCAAACGAGCTGTATCAACCAAGTTATAGGTATCTGTGTATACTCAGCTCAATTTGGCACATCCCCTAGGGTACCAGTAATTGATCGGGCGGTAATTAAAGCCTACATGGCTTTGGTATAGGCCTTTATGCACAGCCTTCGATTCGATCCGCCGATACGATACTAGAACGTACTTTAAGAATATTGCTAGGGTTGTTACCACTGAATACGATACTAATGACTAACATACAAGCTTTATACATTGTGTTGCGATGTACCTATCAAGTTATGCGCTAGGAAAACTCTAGAAAAACTTTTCGTATCACATGTTACGTCACTGAGAAAGGCATCGGCTTAGCGCGTAACCTGTCAACGTCGCAACATTCAAAACGTTTTTATGGAGAGTTGTTATATTTCACGTTTCATATCTGAGTCTCATTTATAGTATGTCCATTATGTTAATCGCTTTTTGACAGCTCATACAAAGATGACGACATAAATTTGTAAAGCGTCTATCATATTATATCTCATACAAATAAATTCGTTTGTACGTCAACTTGATCAAGTTGACGTAACCTTGTGAAGAGGTAAAAAATGCTCGATTAAACTTGTTGATTGAATCAGGTGTCACTTTGCGGAAGTATGTTTTAATTGTATATGACGAATCTACGACAACATGACACGTCAACACGACACGTCACATGTCAACAAGGTGCACTGAAGAAACCGGTATAATTGTTTATTTTATTTACATTTCAATTAAATAATATTTATAGTCATTGCACATTAATTGCTTAAAGGTTCAACTATTTTATTTAAAAAATAATATCATTATTTCAAATTATTATAATGAGTTTTTATTTAAGATTTAATAAATTTTTGTTTCAGGTTAAGTGATTTTTTTCTCTCTTTTATGTAATAAATATTTTATTTCAGGTTAGGCTAAAATTAGCATCACTAATATCTGTAGAAAAAAATTATTCATCCCAAAATCCGTAGAAGCGGAATCACACTAGATATTAGTCATATACAAATAAAACGTGATCATGTTAACGTAACCTTGCAAAGAGGTAATGCTAGATCAAACGTATTTATTTGTATGGGATATAATTTACTATACGCTTTACAATGTTAAGTCTTTTACTTTGTATGAGCTGTCAAAAAGCGATTATCATAATAGACAGACTATAGCTATACAGGCAGTTAGCTAACTGACAGCTTGCGATTACTGAAACGTAGAATCAAACGCTTCCCGATCGCGTTCACAGGTCAAATCAGACGCTGTGAGTTTATTGCCGATGTGAGCCTTATTGCCGATAGTGTAGCGCTTTAGGTGTTTTGTTACCCACATCACAATTTCACACATTTGCATGGGCGTTTTGGTGCCAGGAGATAAGTTGTCACAGATTGTGGGGAAATATTCGTATCAAGAGAATACAAGCCAATTTAGGAAGGCATGAAATGTTTTAAGCGTGGTGTAAACCAAAGAGACGAGCAGTAGTAATTATAAGATCAAGGCTTTGACCAAAATTAAATGAATGGACGGGCCCAGAAGAAGCGCATTTTTAAAGATTACAAAATTTGCGCCGACAATCACTTCGTTTCAGTCGGTCTCTAGTCGTAGGAAGTGCGACACAAGACTATTGTTACATGATAACGAAACATCTGACAAAATTATGCCTTTGTGTGCTTTCCCGAATAGTAATAATACTACAACAAAAAACCGCTATAAATTTTTTGTAACAAATGTACTTGGTTATAGTTACGTGTAGAAGTATAATGTCCGACGGTTTTGACTCGATTTTACTGAGCAAGTTCAATGGTTATGGCCCATCCATTCATTTTATTTTGGTCGAAGGATCAAGGTACAGATTATTGCCGAGTTATCTTAATTGAACGTTAGTGTTAAGTTTGCAATTATGGTGTATCGATCTCAACCTATTTGTGTAGGAAATCATCAGTTCGTGAAGATTTCTAATTAGTTTCTTGTATCTATTGATATTCGTGATTAATTTAGGGCATAGTTGATTATATCCTTTTTAGGGTGCCGTACCCAAATGGTGAAAAAAGGACCATGTTACTAAGCCTACGATGTCTATCTGTCTGTCCGTCTGCCCTACCTTTAAACGGCTGTATCTATTGAACCGCATTAGATAGCTAGTTGAAATTTTCACAGAGTATGTAATGTTATGGCGGATTTTGAATACAAATAATAAAAAAGTTAAAAAGTAAAAACAAAAGGGAGGTACCCATACAACTAACGTATTTTTTACGTGTTTTTGTATTAGCTCTAATGTGCGTGTTTACAAGCGTCAAACTTGGCATGATTGGCATGATTATAGTAGGTAGGTACACACTCTAAACTTAAAGTATAACAACATGCGAGTCGGTGACAAGTTTCTGTTCATTACCAAGTTATGACTGGTCATTTCGTTATTGAATTTTGTGGTGGGACGGAACCCTCAGTGCGCGAGCCCGACTCGCACTTGGCCGGTTTATTTAGAATATATTATCGTTTAAAGTTTAGAACTGTGTACACATAAAGTTTTAGATCAATTGCTGACGTGCTATCTTTTATCTACATAAAAACTTATACCACTGACTGACTGACTGAATTACTGAAATCTCGAAAAAAGCTTGTTCTACAAAGCCGGTATTTTGCAGGTAGATTATTTATGGGTTGTTGTGGTTTGTTTTGAGCTAAACAAAGGATTTTTCGAAAGGTCCGAATTAAGGGGGGCTTAGGGGAGTTGAAAGAAAAATAAATTAAAACAATTAAATTTAATTAGAACAGCAAAACAATGGAACGGCTTGCCCCTGTCTGTGTTTCCCCAGCATTACAATCTTGGAGTGTTCAAGTCTAGGATTAATAGGTTATTACTGGGCAAACGTGCTCCATCTTCGACTGCATCAACGCTTTCCATCAGGCGCGATCGCGGTCAAATGTTAGTTTAATCCGATGTAAAACAAACATGTTATTTATGAAAATCAAAATTAATAACTCAATTTTAAATACCGACTATCAGTGATTCCTGAGTGCTATAATTTTTCCGTCCTAATCTATATTTCTTATACATTATATAGGAAATAAGTAGTATTTTTTTTTTTTTTAAACCTGGGTATGGTATTTTTGGTCGATTGCATTTACAAAAGGAGGCCTTAAGGTCTACTTCATGAAACAATCTTACGTACTTCCGACCACTAGTTCCTTACCAAGCTATGATTTAGCCCGCTCTCCAAGATAAAGATAAGATAAAGATAATTTATTTGCATACAACATGAGAATTTTTGTGCATTTTCATGCACAAAAGATGTTAAAATAAACACAAATAGTACTAAATCACGTCGTGCTGGCCAGGCGTACAAATGTCAGAGTGATGGCACTATGCTCGTAACACTAATGTTTTAATATTAATGATCACTAAAATAACAATGGCATACAGATAAAAAGTTGAAAAGAAAAAAATTATATAATTCAAAATAAAATACCTATGTTAAGTCAAAAATAATAATAAATTATATCAATTACAATTTGTCATAAAAAAAAAAACATCAATTTTATAATAGCATTTCTGTTGCAACAGTGCTTTTAAATGCGCTTTTAAATCTAACCTAAAGAGTACTTAAATGTGTCAGAATCGATCAGAGCAAAATGAACTTTCACGCGCAGAAATACGATAGTTAAAATCCTGTGGGCGTGCTTTGATTGCTTGTAAGTAACTATAAAGGTAATAATGGTTGCCTGGAAGAGATCGCTTTTAGCGATAAGACTGCCACTTGTGGCACTAGCTCGTAAGTGTTTTCTATCTGTTTGTAATTTTTATTTCTGGTGTACACAATAAAGAATTTCTATCAATCTATCCAAGAAGTTTAATACTCTTTGCTACTTACATAATTTATAATAAACTACCCATTTGTTAATTTCAGTATTTAAGTACGCCATAAACATTAAGTTTCACATCACCATCCACGAAATAGTGTATCACAACTCACTCAGCTCACAACAAACATATTAATAATTCAACCCTCCACGTACATAGTTTCTAAAATCCAATGTTTCGCGGTAACATCCAGAAATAAATGTTTACTTCACGATATATTGCCACGGTAATGTCTAAAGGATTACTCTGGGTCTTAATCGCGATATAAAAAACTTATCAGTATGTCAACTCTAGACAAACCAGCAAGTTTTGTCACAAAATAATATTTTTTTAAAACAAGCGACTTCACAGAAAGTTTAACACAGAATTCATCCCAAAATTTTCCACATATTGATGTGGCAGATTATTTACTTAAAATTTTAATGGATTCTTTGAGACAAATCTATACATCTTTACTTAATATTATAAAGAGGAAAGATTTGATTGTTTGTTGTTTGTTTGCATTGAATAGGCTCCGAAACTAGTGAACCGATTTGAAAACTTCTTTCACTGTTGGGGAGCTACACTATCCCCGGGTAACATAGGCTATATTATATTTTAAAAAAAATTGGTATCCCTACTAAAACTCCATTAATGTAACCCAAGGTGTAAAAAATAAGATTTTCAATTTTGACTTTGCGTGTTTGACAGTTCTAAGACAGGACAACGTCTGTCAGGTCAGCTAGTAATTCAATAAAAAAAAAACTGTTCTAAATTGGCGAATGTAACGCGTATCGTATAACCAACAAAAAATACAGGACGAACTGAGAATCACCTTTTAGAAGTCTGTTGAAAACGGTGGGAAAAATTAAATTATTTAGATGACACTGTACTAAATTAAGTCAGTTAAACAATTTTGACACCTTGTTTGTTTGGTTTATAAATGCCATAGACAGAAATGTAGTCATTATCTGCCTCGTGACACAATACTTTGAATATCTATCCATCGGTGGTACTAATTCCTTCCTTTGACGTTAGACATACCATCCCGAGAATTCGTTACGTTATCTAACATAAGATATTAAAATATTACAATTTTTTTCAATTATTATTGACAAAAACTGCTTTTACGAATAAAATTATGCTATTAAAATACTTACCTATACTCATTAACTGAAACCTCTGCAAGTCTGTAACATGGCATCATACAGAATTGAGTCTGGGCCAAAATGTCGCCCAATGAAGATGCCCGATCTTGGTCGTCCTTCATTTTCACAGTTCACGTCAACTACAACGAGTCACTGCGCACTTTTTTCTATTTATTTCTTTCCCGCCAAAACTTCTGTTACTCACGACATGACATGCACCAAAAAAACTGCAACAAGTTGCGTATTACGTACGTGCCACTTCTATTCGTCACTATCGCTGCACATACATTGGCTTTGAATATAAAAACGAGTGTGGCACGAGTTATGTTTGGTACTATGGTGGGCGCCGTGCCTAAAGCCCGTTTGCACTTTGATTAGTGCAAGTGCAAGTTATAATTGATTAGTAATTTTGCGAGTGATTAAAATATACACTCGCGGTAATCAGTTATGGTCCAAATGTGTTTAGTACTAATCACTAAGCAATCGTCATCATCATCAGCCAGAAGACGTCCACTGCTGAACATAGGCCTCCCCCTTTAACCTCCACACTGAACGACAGCCTGCCTTTTGCATTCACTGGATGCCAGCGACTCTCACTATGTCGTCGGTCCATCTAGCGGGAGGCCTAGCTACGCTGCGTCTTCCGATTCGTGGTCTCCACTCGAAAACTTTTCTTCCCCATCGGTTATCGGTTCTTCTAGCGATGTGGCCTGCCCATTGCCACTTCAACTTGCAAATTTCACTCGCACTAATCACTAATCAAAGTGCTATCGGGCCTATTAGAGCTGTTAGCTATGCTGTTAGTGTCATTGGCACCATTTTCGCACAAAATCTCTCTGACGAGACGGTGAAGTAGTACACGTTATTTATTACACGTTGATTCGAGTTGCCTTACTGGACAGTGAGTAAATTGTGCCCACTTCGTTTCTCTTATATTTCGCAGATGAATTTATCGCTTCGTTTTATATTAATACAGACGGATGGCACCGTGAGTTGTAATATCAGAGGTATTATGATATTATTATTGTTTCTATATTACTGTTGTGTGGTGACTTCTTAAGAAGTGGTTTACAAGTATCCCTGCGCATTAATTGCGCAGGGATTAACATGAGACTTATCACGCATTATTTACCTAAATAAAATAATGCGTGATAAATCCCGATAAACATTTAAAACATGACATGTTGTAATTAGGAAAATGTTGATTTACATAAGAAAACTAGAATTACTTGGAATATTAAAGAACTAAAATTTAAACCTAAAGCTACTAACTTGAAGCCAGTTGAGGAAAAAAAAATGCCCTCCATCTTCAATTATTTAGTTAAGGTAAGTACTAACTGCAATGACATTTAGTAACATCAATGATTAACTGTCTGTTAATAGGTATAATATAAAACAGAAATTGTTCGTCTATATTCTTACACTGACAAAAATGATAATAAACTAAAGATACCTACGTCCAGAAAGAAGAAAAGCAGCAAATATTTTAAGAATAAAATATCACAAAATATTTGACGTAGGTGGACGTCACTGTCCGGCGCGCCTGTGCGGTTCTAAAGGATTGCGAAGGGCGTGGCTCATATGCTAGCGGGTTTTAATAAACAGAAAAATAACATCAGTTAAATACAACTTTTTTTACATCACTTCAGTTTAGCTTTATTAACTAAACAAAATACAAGCTAACTAACACTACAAAAAGTATTAGTCACTACTTGGTCACACGTTGCACCAGGCTCTCTGGAATAGTTTCGAAAATACGGTGAACAACCCTTCCCCGAGGGCCCAAGGTTTCGACCCCAAACGGGGTCAAACCTTCCAATGTATTATGTAACCACTGCCAAGTTTAGCTCAGCTTAGCTTGTCTGATATCCAAAAATCGTAGATAAATTTCTCAGGCCATTTCATGTGCACCAGACCATTATTAAAATGTCACTTCATTATTTCATTACGCACAGGAGTTAGCTGGTAGATAATGTGTACCTAGATATTACCAAAGAGAATATAAATCTAATACCTTTTAATAGAAGGTCTTGTAAGTGTTTGAAATGTTTAACGACAAATACTAATGTCAAAATGACAACATTCGAGCTATGCTAACGCCACTTCGACAGCTGCAAATCCCAGTTATAAGTTTGAATTTATACCAAGGACGTTTAATACCCCAATAGAGTATAAAACGTCCTTGATTTATACTTATTTCAACTTTCCCCATGATATATAATATAAGGCTGACAATCAATGGTAGTCAGTCATTATTAGGGTGTGTAATGTGAATCATAAATTTATAGTGTAATGAAATTTGTAGTTGTACCATCAATCAGGAAAATAATATTAATATCATGTATAACATATATCTATCTTCCTCGTATGACAGAAACCATGGTATAATAATATACTCCGCCAGGTATAGCCCTCCAAGAAATAATGTGACGTGGGCGTCTCGCAATGATGTCATCAATGTCATGGATACACGTACACGTGCATAAGCAAGAGCAGAATAAGTAATTTACAACAAGTTCGAGAGAGATGACGATACACGAAACAATGGCGGATTCTCTATGATTTTCTGTGTTAACAGTAGCGTGAAATTATAACTCCCCAATATTCATATATTACCTGTGGAAATCCAATAAATCAATGTGATTTTGATGAAATTGTGTTTAATATATTCAATTCGTGCTTAACTTGCTTGAGCGGACAAACCAAATGACAATTGAAATGCTTTTTGTATTTTATTTAATAGATTATTAATAAAGTTGTTTCCCAGTATCTGTGTTTGGTACAATAAAGTGGCAACTGGACAGTGACGTCACTGCTGTACAACTCCCAGAGGGCTAGACCTTGTTTTCTTGGATCATGACAGAAACTAGATTCCGCTATCACTACCACCGCACCATCTAAAAAGCTCGGAGCTGCCAGTATCGTTTTACTTCAAATTTGCTGAACTTGGCAAACATCGATTGGTCACTAATGATGGTCGGAATGTGGGGTGCTTGTTTGTTGTGATAAAAGGCCGGGTTGGGTGAAACTGCTGCGTAGGTTGATAAGGCTTCCACGTAATTTCACTTTAACTCAATGCGGTGTGTTATTTTTGGCCCTGCGTTAAAAAATGCTTTTTAAATGTTATATAGACAATTCTAAAATGCGCAATTATCGCACAATAATAACTTGTTAAATAATTTACTTAGGAAATAAGCTCTAGGATAACCGCTCATCGACAGAAAACGAAATCCCAAAGAATAAGCTGAGTATCAAGCCCCGATAGAGGCCTATTTTATCCTTTGTAGGGTTCTTTATGTACTTCAAAACGGGAAAAAGGGAAACTTTAAATTTCCCTTTCACTTTGTTATCCCTCCGTCTGTCGGTTTCTCTGTCAGTTTTCTCAGAAAAAAAATCCATTAAAAATTTCTAAATGCACGTTTCATTCAAGGTGTAGGAAATAAAAAATTAAATAATATATATGACGTCACCAAAATGTATTTTTTCTTTTGTCCACAGGTTATTTTCCTCTCTCCGCAGTATACTGCCTCACCTGGCTCTGCCTAGACGTCCTTCTGTGCACAGCATCTATTATGCATCTTTGTACTATTAGTATTGACAGGTAAATTACATTAAATTATATTTAAACTAAGTACAATATATTTTTCACCTCACTAGTTTGGAAAGGATTTATTAAACGTTGTAAATCTGCGTGCAAAAATATTTTACATCTGCTCGTTAAATTAAATTCGAATTACAAACGTGATGAACTTTGATATCAAACGTATATTGGCTTAGCAGTAAAACCGATCCGTATTCCGTGACGGCAAACGACATGACGCTCTCTTATGGCGTCATGTTTCACATCTGCCAGGCATCCCGTGACGGATAACTTTTTTTGTCTAATCTTTATAGTTTCTTTAAACTATTCCAACGTTTAAGCAATTCAAAGTGATCTAAGTTTTACGAATTTAGTATTTTAATACCTAGTTGTTTGATTCAAGGAGGTCCAAGGGTCCAAGGGCTTACAAGAAATATCTCGCTAATAGGCGAGGTGAAAAGTTGTGTGTTCCACTAGGCAGCAAAATTGATTTGCATCTCGTGATATTTCAATCCACGTGCAGTCTAATATTAGACACTCGTGCCGAATAATACCTTTCCACCCTAGTGCAGCAAATAGCTTGATATTAGTTACATCATCAGTAAAGCTTAGGACCAGGCTAAGTGCCGGGAATACACTGTCAATAAATATGCTCGCGCTTTGTGCCTTTGCAACTACTCCAGTTGATACCGAACGCACATTAATACAAGCAACACGCGTTTCTATTGCCTTTCTCTTTTTAGTCGCACTAGCTTAATAAACTTAACAAAAGTCACTTCGAATAGAAACGAATACAAGACCTAGATGCAAAACGCTTTATTATTAAAACGTCCGAAGCCTTCCTACACCTACACACACATACAATGCTGATGGTCAGTTGCACTATGCGCTTTGCAACAGGACCTTTAAAACTGAGGTTGGTTTTGTCAGCCAAATACGTGCTCATAACCGGCGCCAGTCAGGTTCGCCGTTGATGAACAGTCGAACACGTCAAGGAGGCCGATATATACTCGTATATAGTCGCACAAAAGCCACCACCGCGCGGAACGTGCAACGTTGCTCTGGTTTTGCGTGTTCTAAAAGCACGAATGTATCTACTACAGGGGTAGTTTCAAATGCGCGAAGCGTAGCCGAAGCGCGACATAGTGGATACGCACCTTACAAACCGCTACTGAGTGAAACGCTCACTGCGGAGCATACAACGTTGCACGCTTCGAAAGCGCGAATGTATCCACTTATTAGGGCAGTTGATGAAGCGCGGAGCAAACCGTATTCAAGATCATAATCGGATACACAGATTTAGGAATGGTAGGCATATGTATTTACATCCAACAAGTTGATCTGATTTATTGTGTTTTGTTTCTCTCCATTCAGTAACAGCGAAACAGCAGTGCAAGTACCGTACTTTATCGATCTTCAAATTCGATAAAATGCCATAGAATCGATCATAGCGACTACTGATTAAATTGCATTTTGTCGAATTTGAAGACCTCAACTGTCAAATTTGACGATCGATAAAGAACGGTAATTGCAGTGCTGATACGAGTTAAATTTGGCATTAAGTTAGCTTCTAACATGAAAAATTCAAAGTTATTATAGGAGAGTGGCTGAAATCGCAAATCGCTGGTAGCAATTTTTTTTATTTCTAAGGTAGACGCCGCTTATGCCCAACGAAAGTAATTGAGCTACATACTTATTTTTATAGATCATTTATGAAAGTTCTGTTGATTTTAATTAAATATGGATAGAGCTACCCTAATTTTGTGTACAGCTTCATGACTGTGTGAGCGTCCATGTTTCAGCACCTTCCTTCAATACCTACTTGTAAGTAATGATGTTTGTTTTAGGTATCTCTCCCTTCGCTACCCAATGAGGTTTGGCAGAAACAAGACAAGAAAGAGAGTTACAGTCAAGATCGCTTTCGTCTGGATCCTGTCCACTGCAATGAGTCTTCCATTGAGCTTGAAGTATTCTAAGGTAACCAACTAAAATAAACGTCTTACTCCCATAGTTTTACATATTATTATGCAATTATAAGGTCAAAAAAACCGGACAAATACAAGTAGAACTCGTGCTCTGAGGGTTCCGTTGGAAGGAACACTCAGAGCGCGAGTCCATATTTTTTTTTAAATGACTGAATTTGCAATATTGAAAGACAAACTTAACTTTGTAGTTGACAATAAAGTTCTTCTATACATTCCAACTACAAAATGTAACTTTGTAATAGCAAAATAGTTATTTTTAAATGATATAACTTCAAATTAATGACTTTCGGATTTATTCCTATATATGTCCTATGAGGCCTTGCCTCTTGCCAAATTTTATGATTTTAGGTCAACGAAAAGTACCCTATCGGTTCTGATTCCCCTGTGAAATCGCAAAATATGCGACATAAACGTTCATATCTTTTGATTGCGTTGACTTACAACTTTTATTTTTTTACAGCCGGAAGAAACAGTATAATCAAGTATTTAGTATAAATTTCAACTTAATACCTTTACGCGTTCTTGAGAAAAAGGGTCTTGACAGACGAACAGACAGATGGACAGACGGACAACGAAGTGATCCTATAAGGGTTCCGTTTTTTCCTTTTGAGGTACGGAACCCTAAAAAACTACTGGTGCATTAAGCTCATTTGACCAGCTTGTAATGAATCTCTATTCTAAAATTTGAGGAAACTTTTTAAAACGGTTCTAACGGATGAAATCTAGACCTCATACTCAGCAAACTGAATTATTTTTGCATCCTGGTGCTGGGAGTATTTATTTAATGCGGTAATGTTAGGTCAAAATTTATCACTGATACCGAAATCCAAATACTCAATCTTCACCCCACTAGCCAAAAGTTTCTAAATTAGATATGATAAAGCTTAAATTAATCCAAAATTTTGTCACGTAGTGTTGTTTTAAATCGATGCCTTATGCCGCTACTTTTAGTACCCCATCCCAAAGTAATCTCCCCGTAGGCCTGCAAAATGATGTCAACCCTTTACGCGCTGCCCGTAAAGTGTTACCAGCATGAATTCTTAAACACCTTCGTACAAGTTCGCTTGGACGTATAAACTACCAAGTCTTTCAGCTGTTCTCGCTGTCACCCCGCAAGCTATGAACTGCAAACTTTATTGAAACATGGGTAAACGACAACATCAATATGTTAGTGAATGCGGAATGTATGTACCTAGGTACTTGCGGACGTGTAGTCTTAATTATTATATACTAGCGACCTGCCCGCCCGGCTTCGCACAGGTGTAATTTACGTGCGAAGCCGGGGCGGGTCGCTAGTTATATATTATATAAACCTTCAGTGAAAATGTATCTAACTGATAGTGAAAACCGCATCAAATTCCGTTGCGTGGTTTAGGAGGAGTTAGCGGCCATACAGACACACAGACGCGGAAAGCGACTTTAATTTATACTATGTAGAGATAGAGATTTCGTATAATTTTGTATCGATTTTTTAAAGGCAGCAGTAATTAGGGCAATTAGTCTGACACAGGTTGAAAATAAACAGGCCAAGTGCGAGTCGCGCTCGGGCACTGAGGGTTCCGTACCATCACAAAATTCAATAACGAAATTACCAGTTATAACTTGGTAATGAACAGAAACTTATCATCGACTCGCACTTGACCATAATTTATTATTTTTGTTATACTTTAGAGTGTGTACTACAATTATGTTACGTTTGACGCTTGTAAGTATTACCATTTTTACATTAGAGCTAACACAAAAATACGTAAAAAATACGTTTATTGTATGGCCCTTTCATTTTTACTTTTTGACTTTTTTATTATTTGTTTCTGAATTCGGATTGACTAAATCCGCCGTAAGTTTACATATTCTGTGAAAATTTCAACTGGCTATATATTACGGTTCGAAAGATACAGCTGTTAATAGGTAAGACAGACAGACAGACAGACAGATAGACAGACAGACAGACATCGTAGAGTTAGGGCGTATCCCGGGCGGGTCCCGTTCTTACCCTCAAAACGGTTTGAACCCTAAAACGGTGTAAAATGGGGAGCTATGTTCAACAGCAAATAGTAAATGTTTAATGTTTGTTTTTTGTTTAATGTTTATGTTTAAATAAGGACGACAATGATGTTAAAAATTCTGAATTAAAAAATAAACATAGCAAGACCTGCATGGATTGACATTGGAATTGTTCTTCCCTCGAAACATGAAGCGTTTTCAACAAAATTGTCTACTAACATCTCTCCAGGTTTGTGAAGTATCAACAACATCGCTAGTGTAGCAGGGGGGTTAGACAAGACCCATTTTCTGTTAGCGTTAACGCCTGCGGAAAGATGAAATTGTATGAAAATGGCATTGACAATGACATTAGCTGGAGAGATACAATTTCATCTTACCGTAGGCGTTAACGCTAACAGAAAGTGGGTCTTGTCTAACCCCCCAGGTGTCCATAGGCGGTGATAACCGTTTACTATCAAGTGGACCGTATGCCTGTCTATTTCTTTTATAAGAAAAAACAAGAAGCAATTGACGAACGTAATAATTCTTGTCCATATGAAATACTATTCAGGGAATATTCATCACGGCTTTCTGGACTTTTGAGTTCATGATATTTTTCCCGATCTAAATAATACTTTTTATAACTCTGGCAAAAAAGTTGCTTGTGAAAAAAGTGGCTTAAAAATAAGAGAGCATAATAATGTTTGCCGGTACGGCATATGAGTTGGTCATACTGCCAAGGTGCAATCCAATCTTTCTTGTTTAAACTCCACGTTAATGGAAATCAAAGAATTTTTGACGTCGTTCTCAAATGTGTCTTTGTAAATTTTTGGTGTTTCATATCCTTTGTATTATTTGTCAAAGCTAAACACGCCTGTCATTTCAGTCACGTCCTTCTGGACATTAATTTTATATGACGCTGAATTAAGTGTCACTTAAAATAATTAGGTTTATTATTAGACTGTGTATTTGCACGCATAAGTCTTTTAATAGTATTTTTGCGTGATTTGGGTATGATTACCACTGTGAGTATTAGTGGGACTAACCCTGAAATAGGGAAAATTTGCTTAAATATTTTATACATCAGAAAGATATTCGACACAACAAAGACTTATAAGTATTTAGGTTGTCATAGATTTTCTATTGTTCAGAGGAAATCAAACAACTTTTAACAATGTATTATATTGTATTATTGGTATTGTATGTATATTTTGGTAAGCTTGTATTTCATAATATTTATAAAAGAAAAAAAAACTTGCCCGTAATAAAAAAAAAAAAAAAAAAAAAAAACAGATTGACCTTATTTAAAAGACCTGAGTTATGACCTTTGTACAAAAAAAATATTATTGTGTTCTTTGTAGTGGCATATTAAATTATAATGTTTGTGTTTTGTGGTTTTTGAAGTTAGTTTTTCAAAAGATAATTTATTTTAGCATTTTTTGTGTATCACCTTTTGTAGTAAGCTGTTATACAATACTAGCGGTCTGCCCCAGCTTTGCACGGCTATAGATTATAGCCTATGTTACCCGGGGATAGTGTAGCTACCCACCAGTGAAAGAATTTTTAAAATCGGCCCAGTACTTTTAGAGCCAATTCGTCACAAACATACTTACATACAAATCTTTTTCTTTATAATATTAGTATAGAAACGCTTTTTAACGAACTATCTAGATTTGTATACTATCTAGATTTCTATACCTATACCTACTAATCTAAGCTCTTGACTCCTAAGAGACATCAAAAGACGAAATACTTGAGACCAAAAAAACAGATAATAGAAAATCCATTACGCAAACAATTTCTTCATGAGGCTAACGTTCGTATCGCTGGGTCCAAATTAGATTGGCGTTTCATTCAGGTTCGGTCAAGTCACAGTTTTCCATTGGTGAGCGGACCGGAGTCGATTTTCCCCCGAAAATTGACAAAAAGATTTTAATTTTACGGTCACTTAGCAAAGATCGAACGTTTTTGTCATGGAATATGAAAATTTGGAATTACCGTGTATGTTAAAATAGTGTTTCTGAAAGTATGAGCAAATTTAGGAGAGTTCCGTATTAAATCCGGTTAAATATACTTTTTAGGGTTCACATCAGGACACACTTCTTTCGCTAACATGATATAACGGACTAAAACTCGACTACAATAGAATTATTCACGGATTATAATATTTAATAGTAAAACATTATTATTATATAAGTAAGAAAATTCAAGAGAGAGGATGTAGGAAATGTTAAAATAAAAAATAAACTGTCATAGTTGGTAAAAAAGTGAACGGGCCGGCTGATGGTAAGCGATAGATCGCCTATAGATAACTGTGACACCAAGCTCCAAAGATAAGTTCCCGATTAGAAACAATGTATATTGTCATATAAAGTATCTGGCGTTCTTCTGGTGCAACGCATAAGTATTGCCATTTATCGTGGTAATGCCACAGCATGCCCGTTGGATTATCTCTAGACCTTCAATTATAGTCTATGGGCAATCCAACTGTTTTCATCAATAGGCCAAGTAGTTTAGCTACCTAAAGTATTTAGTATTAGTTAGGTATTTTATTTATTCGGTTATAAACTAACTAGCGGTCCGCCCCGGCTTCGCACGGGTATTATTGAAGTTTTAGTAAGGATCCCAAATTTTTTTTAAAAATATAATAGCCTATGTCACCCGGAGATAGTGTAGCTTCCCAACAGTGAAAGATTATTTCAAATCGGTTAGTAGTTTTGAAGCCTATTCAATGCAAAAAAAACAAACAAACAAATCTTTCCTCTTTATAATATTAGTATAGACTAGTAAGTTCAATGGTATCATTACATAGTTTTCATAATTACATTTTTAAACTTAATATCGCGAAACACAAGTCAATGAAAAATTCAAATGACTTTTCTATCTTTCGATGTTCCTTGGCTTGGGGTGGCTTCGGAAATTCTTTTCACGTCGTTTTTGATTATCTCGTTCCATGAATCCACCTACTCGAAATCGTAAATCGAATCGATTCACTGATGGAGTACTTCATTGTACTTTAGCGAGCGTAGGTGGCGCAAATTAGCAAAAATTTTACGACTAAGTTGGGGAATAGGAATATTGCCGGCTCTGAAATTATTTTGTAAATAGCCAAACAAGGTGCGACCATTTTTACAAAAAGTTTTTTTTATTAGCACGCTTAAATTTAGTTCCACTTACTCACTATGAAAACAAATTTTTGACTAAATTTGATCATAATCTACTTCTCATTGTCATGTCGATTTGAAACTTTTTAAGTATTGTGGAACTTTGGGAACGTTGGGGCTGGCCGCCTTCGAACTGTATAGGAACCTGGACAAACGTTTGGTGGAGGCGACTAGTGACCGGAAAAATTAGGAAAATTTGCATTTTTATTCAACGTGGCTATGTTGCCAGCATACTGGCCAGTTTCCCTTCCACCAAAGGGATTTTTAGATTAGTTTAGGGTATATTTATTTTGTTAGTCGTTTTAGATTTACGTTTTGTTTATTTTACAATTATGTGTAATTTTATTGTTTATATAAATAAGTAATTACCTATGTAATCCAGATAGTAATAATACTCGGGACATTCACACACACGGCACGGTCATCTGACCCGAAATTAAGCAAAGCTTGTGATACGGCTGCCAGAGACTGATATACATACATATGTAGCTTTAAATACATACTTAAATAGAATTAACAACCAGATATAGAACAAACACAAATGGTCATCACACAAATGTTTGTCCTAGGTGAGAATCGAACCCACGCCCCCAAGCTCAGAATTTAGGTTCACTACCAACTGGACCAACGGGCTATCGGGTCAGATGACCAGAATAGGTACTTGAAATACAATAATTTCGTACCATGGAACTTACCTGATGATGGAGCCACTCTTCCATGGCTCCTAGTGAACCATCCGAGTTAGTTAGTTACGTTACTTTTCATTATCAAAAAATTGTGTTAATTTTTATTTTGACATTTCGAAAGTCTACCCCCGCATTGTGCTTAATTGAAATAAAGATGAACTGAACTGAATTTTATCAATAAAACTTTATTCCAATAAATTCCGCCAATTAATAAAATTCTCAGCTAATTGACAAGTGATTGCAGCTCCAATATTAATTAAAGAGTTTCAGGATGGTAAAAACTGAATTTCAACTGGTTGTTAATCTTTCATTAACAATAATTGAAGTAGTCTGCAAACTTTTGTAATCTTATAAATAGAAAGTTTATTAAATTTGTTATTTGGATTTTCTGTTGCTCCTGAATAGATGTCTAAACAGAGTTCATATTACACATAGTTACTAGCTTTATTTTGCAGTTTTATCTGCAATTTATCAAGGATTTAAGAAATTTTCCAAAATAACCATTTTCCGTACATACTTGTATAAACAACGGATATCGACACTATGATTTGCTTTTTTCTGTGGCAAGTGCCTTTATTAACTTAACAAAACACAAGTTAATACTAACACTACAGTTAGACTGCCCATAGACCGTTGAAGGTCTAAAGACAATCCAAATGCTCAAACCCACTGTCAGCTGGCAGCGTACCCAGTATGCTGGCGGCATTACCACGCTGAATGGCAATGCTTAGGCGTTGAGCCAGAAATACGCCAGCATTTATTTAAAGCTCAAAAAATTTAAGTATGCACTAAAATTTTAGTAATACACTAAAATCTATGTATTGTACTAACATACATACATGCAAGTCACCGACATAGCCCACCGGATTAGTAAGTTGAAATGGCAGTGGGCAGGGCACATATCACGCAGAACAGATGGCCGATGGGGCCGAAAGGTTCTGGAATGGAGACCACGGACTGGCAAGCGCAGCGTAGGACGTCCACCCACAAGATGGACAGACGACCTAAAAGAGACCGCAGGGAAACGCTGGATGCAGGCCGCTTCCAACCGGCCCTTTTGGAGATCGATGGGGGAGGCCTATGTCCAGCAGTGGACGTCCTACGGCTGAAATGATGATGACATACATGCAAACATTGCGTAATGTTCTAAAATTTATGAGATGCAATAAAATTCGTATTATGCACTAAACGTCGGAACTAATTTTTTTTTAAATGTTATTTCCTGTCATATGTTACAAACAAGCTATCACGGATGTCGGAAACCGTATTTTGCGACTCAAGTAGCACTGGGCAGGCGGCTAGGCGTAGTGACAGCAGGTGGAGTAGAGCCCTGACAGAGTGGTTACCAATAGCGGATAAGCGTTCCGTAGGCAGACAACCAGCCCGATGGGTCGATGACATCAGACCCATCAGGTCATACGTGGATGAGATTGGCCCGAGAGAGGGATCAATGGCGCAAGGGAGAGGAGGCCTATACACAGCAGTGGGGTGATACAGGCTAACAATGATGAAGATGATGAATGTGAATTGTTAAATTTGCACTCAAAAACATCCCGCATCTCTATCAATTGCGTTAATTGATTGAAGACCGAAGGAAATTATCGATACGTATATCAAATTCTAATTTAGGTACAAACGTTCTAGTTCATTAATCATTTATTAGAGTTGTAGTCTGTAGAGCTTCATTAGCGTTACAAATTAAACAGTAGAGTCTGGTAGAGCATTGTAAGAGGATTCCAAATTGATTTTCAAAGTAAACGAGTAGGTCTATGAAGTTAATGAAATGGCTCGTGAAACGTGGCTCTATAATTTCGACTCGTGGCTTAAAGCGTTGTACAGACATATTCCTATAGAGCATGCAATGTAACGAAGCAATATTTTTCACATGGTTTTATTGTGTTTGCAAACAATATAAATAAGGGCGAAGTAACGATATAGGTGTAGAATTCCATATAATTTTAGAATTTCAATATTTTTTTTACTGTGTTCGATATGACATGTATTTTACGTACCGAATAGTCGTACTTTGCACCTATTCGTCGGTAATAATGCACCCAACCAACGTTGTAACCCAGAGAATTGTAAATTTTTGGATGTTTTTAGGGTTCCGTACCTCAAAAGAAAAAAACGGAACCCTTATAGGCTCACTTCGTTGTCCGTCTGTATGTCCGTCGGTCAAGACCCTTTTTCTCAAGAACGCGTAAAGGTATCAAGTTTAAATTTATACTAAATACTTGGGTCTACGGTTTCTTTTGGCTGTAAAAAAATAAAAGTTGTAAGACAACGCAATCAAAAGATATGAACGTTTATGTCGCATATTTTGCGATTTCACAGGGAAATCAAAACCTATAGGGTACTTCCCGTTGACCTAGAATCATGAAATTTGGCAAAAAGCAAGGTCTCATAGCACATATATAGGAATAAATCTAAAAGATACAAATTTAAAGTGATATAATAAAAAAATAATTATTTTGTTATTACAACCTTACATTTTGTAGTTGTAATGTAAAGAAGAACCTCATAGTCAACTACAAAGTTAAGTTTGTCTTTCAAAATTTCAACTTTAGTTTTTTTTTTTGGACTCGCGCTCTGAGGGTTCGGTCCAACGGAACCCTCAGAGCACGATTCGTACTCGTACTTGTCCGGTTTTTGATAAATACATAGCTTTTTGTAAAGAATGATTAGCAGGCCTGCGCCATCAATTTACAAAAAATACAAAATGGAGTTCCGGGTATTTTTAACCGACTTCGAAAAGGAGGAGGTTATCAATTCGATTGTATGTTTTTTTTAATTTATTTATCCATAATGAAGTTGACAGAAAGTCTTTTCAAAGTCTTTTTACTATGCGTATGCTTTGGTCTTCATGCCGCTGACATGCTCCAACTTCTGTACTAAAAAGCTTTGGTTTTATTTCTCTCTCCACAACACTACTAGTTATAGATATTTTTAAACCAAATATTTACTTTACTCATATTTTTCTATTAATACAAATCGGCAAATAATCAAAGTAATCGTAAAGACGTGTGGCATGGCAAAAATAGTTTAATAATTGCATTGCAATTAATAACAACCTTACCACGGTAAATATCCCATAAATAATCATATAACTTTAGTTTAATAATGTTTTATTAAAACATTGCATATAAAGTAGCACAATGTCTGTACACAGCTTAAAACGTGTCTTTATAATCTTATGGCAGTATGCGTGTAAAATAAACTGTAAATGAGCTTTAGGGTTATTCACTCTCTCCTTTTTTCACAAGTGGATGGATAATTATACACTTGAGCTCCAAAGACGTGACTTTTGTACGAGTTTTGTTAAGTCACGTGATGTAAGAGAACATTTTCATACAAATCTTTACCATTTAAGGTGGTAAGTTTCAGCTACGGCTGATAATTCAAATTTCAAACAGTTTTTTGGTCCTGGTAACGAGCCCGGTAATTATTTTAAAATAACACAGTGTTTGCGCAAATTGTTGGTTGTTCTTTACATTATCATGTACAGCTATTTAACAGTAACGCACCATATTACTTACATTTGTCAATAAACCGTTTGAAACAGCAAAAATTAGTTTACTGACAAATGTCAGTAATAATGTGCTTTAAAGATAAATAGCTTTACATGATTTTGTAAAGAATAATAACCAATTTGCGCAAACGCCATAATCGTTTACAATGATTACGCGCCCTAGCTACAAGGATAAGAAAACTGTTTGAAATTTGAATTTCCCGCCATAAGTAAAACGAACCATTTTAACCATAAACCTTAATACCAAGAGATAGAGATCCAAACGTTGCGTCGAAATATTTTAGTACTTACTCGAAATAAACTATGTCGACTCTTGCTACAGTGTGTCTCATAAAACCGAGGGCCCAGCACGAAACTATCTCTACGATTACTCACACTTTCAAAGTAGGCCGACCGCGGTTATAAAAAAAAACTGTTTCATAGAAAGTTTTCGTTTAGGTACACTCAACAAAATTTATGGAACAGCTGAAAGTTTTTCTCGGTTTCACAGTTGGTTCCTATGCAAAAGTGGTTTATAATGAATACCTGTGCATTACCTTATTCTCTATCTCACATGAGATTCCTTTGCATAAGCATGTGCTGTAATAACTTGATAGTTTAATTGAATAATTGACTCTGCGCTCTTAATTTTTATGACCTCCATAAACTCTTAACGCGCCGCGTTACGTCGTCTGTATGGAATTGGCAATGTCAAGTTTGTTTAAATGCATAATACGCTCGTTTGAACGTTTATAAAGACATATTAGTCCTCGTGCTCCTACTAGTAGGAGCATCCAGTAGGAGCATGCGGAAACGATCGTTAAAATAAAATAAAGCGCTTTTGAATTTATTAGCCATGGTTATTGGTTACCGTACTATTTGTTGTTGACACACATTTAGGGAGCATTATGTGGTTTTATACAGAACTAGCTGTGCCCCGCGGTTTCACCCGCGTGTTGATGAAAACTGGTGATGATGATGATGATCAAAAGTAGCCTTTGTCACTCTCTGGCTCTTGAACTATACCCATGCAAAAAATCAAGTCGATCCGTTGTTCCGTTGCAGCGTGAAAGAGGAACAAACATCCATACATACAAACTTTCGCGTTTATAATATTAGTAGGATTAGGGTCCAGCTGAAATAAATATAATTATTAGTAGCTATACTCATGAAAAAAAAATAACAAATGTATTATTATTACGGCGGCAAACAATTTTTCATTAACTTCACAGGACTCCTCCGCTTTTCCTGTAGTCTAGAATGATTCGGGGCAATCGATCGATACCCGATACAATGGCTCGTTATCGATGGCCAGCTTATATCGAGCACAATACGATTCAATTAAATTAATTGAAATCATTGGAATTCCTGAACGATTCATTGTTACGGCGTTAAGTGATTTTGCAGCGTCACAAAGGGTGTAAAGCTTTGTGACTGAGGTACAGTATAAGCAATATCACTACAACAAAGTGAAAGCCATAGTAACATTATGTCTTCGATCAAATTAACAGAAGATATTGCACCAACCGCCCGACTGCGGCACACCTAAAACTGCCAAAACGCGTCGTTGCAGCAATTTGTATTCAGATTAAATAGGGGATGAAAGCTTGTATAGAAATTCGTCATTTATGTAGCTATAAAAGAAGAAGTTGGTACGTTGATCTCTGTTTATAAGTAAAAGTTAGTTGTTTCAGCCTTTTTAAAAAATTCATCCCTTAAGGGTGTTAAATAGTAAATTAAGTGGTGATGAATTCTCGTAACAATTGTGTATTTTGTATTATGCAACTATATAGTACACCTACTTAACTATAAAAAACACGACGTTACCTCTAGGTTTAAAATCAAAAAAGTTCGTACTTTTATTAAAAATCAAACATTTCTTTTCAGAACGCAGAATCAGTTCTCATCGGCGGTTCGTGCATGGTTCCTGACCCTCTGTACAAGGCCATCGGCTCCATCATCTCCTTCTACATTCCTCTCGGCGTGATGTTGCTGACGTACGCGCTGACGGTGCAGTTGCTGGCGCGACAGAGAAAAGGGTTAGGCAATGGCTGGACGCCTGGTTGGCTCGCTGGAGGCACTCCTATAGGTAATTTATACCTATAGATAATTAGATAAGGCTATAGCATTTCCTTCTGCATTTCTCTGCATGTTGCTGTCATACGTGCTGACGGGCTGACGATGCAATTGCTGGTACGACAGATTAAGGGGTTAGGAAACGCCTGGTTGGCTCGCTGGAGGCACTCCTATAGGTAATTTATACCTATAGATAAGGCTATAACATTTTGTTCTATATTCCTCTAAATGTTGCTGACGTACGTGCTGACGCGCTGACCACGCTGTTGCTGGTATGATAGAGTAAAGGGTTGGAGCGTAGGTGAGGGGCTGGCTGGACGCCTGGTTGGCTCGCTGAGGGCACTCCTATAGGTAATTTAAACCTAGCTGACGTAGAACGCGCTGATGGGCTGACAGTGCAGTTGCTGGTGCGACAGAAGAAAGGGTTAGGCTCTTTCTATATGCTTGTTTGGCACGCTGGAGCACTACTATTTATAATAATAGATAATATTGTAGTTCCAAATGCAACGTCATGCAAACCGATGACACTTTGAGAGAAAAGTTCTAGAGATCACGCTTACGCAAACGTAGTGTATAGAAGGCCCAGGAAACTGGATACAGAGATACTTACCATCAGGTGGCCCGTAGCATGTTAGTCTACTATTACATTTAAAAAAACGGTCACGATATATTTGTAGTAGTACTCAGCTGATACTTTCAGTCAATAAGTTGATATAATATTATAGTTAAAAGCTAAAAATACGCTTATGTGACTCATTAAATACTGAAACAGCTTCCACGCGTACGAACGTGGGGGAGGTGAGCACGCCGTTTGCTTCGGTTAGCGTCTTTCCCGCTAGATGGCTCTGTCGGTGTAATTCACGATTGAAGAGTCATTCATTGTTCTATGCTACCAAACAATTTTTTTATCATTCGAATTAAAATATACATGCAATGTTTCCGTCTCCTATGGACACTTACAATAGCCGGGGCATTGCCTACCTTTGAGGACTCTATTCACTCTTCGCTTGAAGCAATTGAGGTCATATTTTGGAGTGTTTAGCCATTCCACAACTTACAGGTGCGTGGCAGAAACAGTCGATCAAATCGCACAGTGCGAGTCTTCCACGCATCTATAATGTGCGGATGGCATTTCTGGCGATGGCGGCCGGTTCGGTGATAAAACCGGGATGGGGGGATAGATCGTACCTATTTCAAACATTGCCATAAAATAAAAATCAGAAAACTTTATTCAACTCGGGCAATTTTTTATTTGCTTTATCTCACCTTTGAGACTTAGTAAAGCAAACACTAGGATTCCAATTCAATTCCCGTATTCTTTGAAATAGAAATATGTTGTCCGCAGCACTGAGTAACATAAAATAAAATTTAATTAATTCTCATCTTCAACATCAGGATTCTTTATATATATGCTGGGTATATTTAATATGCCACCATCACTGGTTCTCTTCTTATCGATTACTTGAAGCTCTTTCAGCGGTTGTGTTATTTTACAGTTTTCATCAAACGTACTAATTAATTAACAATTAACTTATATATAACTAGCGGTCTGCCCCAGCTTCGCGCGGGTATAGATTTATAGCCTATGTCAACCGGAGATAGTGTGGCTTCCCAACAGTGAAAGAATTTTTCAAATCGGTTCAGTAGTTTCGGAGCCTATTACATGCAAACAAACAAACAAACAAACAAACAATCAAATCTTTCCTCTTAATAATATTAGTATAGATAACAAAGTAGTAATTTTTTGTAAGCTACTCGTAAAAAATTTAAGCATAACGTTAGTTGTCCGCTAAGTATGTCATCGTAGCTCTGGCATCGCGCGGCGTGGTAGTCGGATCGCGGTTACCTTGTAACTAACCAAAAAATCTGCGCTATTCGTAGCGTGCGCCGAGTTTTGGTTCGGGTTTTTTTGGCACGATTGTGACTTGTATTGTATCTCGATGCGTGTTTGTCAATATATTTTAAACCCAAAAATAAAGAAAGAAGTAACCCAAAAAAAAGTTCAAAGTCTCTTCTCTTTATTACACTGTGTAACTAAGAAAACGGTTTGTCAGTAAAATATATCTCCGAGATTAAAAACCAGTTAGTGCGGGTAGGCTTAAATTGAAATCTTTGAAAAGCTCGCGTTTAAAAATGAGGTGGAAGGAGGTCGCACTTGTTAACTAAATATTTGCGCCTCATTTTTTAAATCAGACCTTTTTCAGTTTTAATGAGCTTTTTTTAAATGAAGCTTTCTTTTGCTAACATTTTGTTAGGTAAAGATTTTGATCTAGACTAACCGTTATAATAATTTCTAAACATGACGTGATTTGAAAAAATCTTGAAAGAAATATTTGGATTGGAATTTGAAATTGGTTGCAACAGATAATAAACTCTATGCCCCTTTATTGCATTTATTTTGGCGTAGCTAGTAAATTTAAACTAATAAACCTATTCCCGTTTACAGCTATCTCTTTCGCATAATCGCTTCGAACAAAACTCTTTGGCTTTGAATGTAAAAATCCTCAGAAAAAGGACTGAAGCATAGAAGTAATGCTAATTTAGCATATACGAATTAAACATGTTACATTCTTTACCCGTTGTTACCAGAACGAAACAGATATATTTTGTCTTTTTTTGTACTGGCTCCAAAGGCCGTACAAATTTATTTATATATTATGATAAGTCTCTACGATAAAACGGGAGAAAGAAAAAAATAAAATAAAAAAAACTACTTCAATAATTGTAATACTAATTATGTGTACCTACTTGTAAATTATATATGTGTTTATCAAATTATAATATCAAAGGTGATTATCGCCGAGAACCTAAAAAAATAGTAAACTGCTATGCAATATGTTTGGTCTAACAATGTCTCCGACATGTGTCGGAGAAAGTATAGACGGAACAACAACAAAAAAAGGCCGTACATACTATTTGACATGTGGCTTTGTAGGCTTCAAAATATCACTTTAGGGGTTTTTAACACACAAACCTATTTTTCACTTTTCAAACTATGAAAAATACTTATAATAAATACCGTTAATAACCGTAGGTTACCTCATTTAACAAATTTTATTAAAATTGTATAGTTTGACAAATTGCGTAAAAATCTGTACCAAATTGACGAAAGTAAATTTCATAGAATACTAGCTAGTAAATATGTTCTTTTGTACACATTTCCTGCTTTATATCACTGTTCTAAATCCGGAATCGTTAGTCGACTCCGCTCTGAACGATACTGAACTCTCTAATCCTAAAACGCAAGTTTCCTAAATCCTGCGTGAAATCCGCTAAGAAATAATCATTAGGATGGAAAGGGAATCGCACCAAACACGAAATGGTTTTCCGTTGAATCCTCTACGTTCTAAATTTAGAATTAAAGCTTCCAACTTAGTAGGTATGTGGTAAAATTGAAGCTTCGTGTTGTTTCATGATAATTTTAATGGAAAGACTATTTTACAGTGTTCATATGGGAAATAGAGTACAACTTTCTCAGTGATTTACTTACTTAATCAGCTGGTGCTATAATTTACAGTAGGCCGTGGCTTCTGAACGAGAATACCATTGGTCTCGGTCTCGCGCTGTTTCTCGCAATTCAGCGACTTGGAACGAATGCCGGCGTCGCGGTTTTACCATCGCACTAGCCGCCACCGCCTGAAGGCTTATCCACACATCATAGATCAGTGGAAATCGCACACTATGCGATTCACACGACCATTCTTGCCTCATACCTGCAAAATGTGGAATGAGCTACCTTCTACGGTGTTTCCGAGAAGTTACAACATGGGGTTCTTCAAAAGACGAGTTAATAGAGTCCTTAAGAGTCGGCAACGTATTTGTGATGCCTCTGGTGTTACAAGTCTGTAAAATGTCAGTCTGTGAAATGCGCTTCCTGAATGGGTGTTCCTCGATGGTTACAATCTGGGTGTCTTCAAATCACGACTGAATCGGTTTCTTCTGGCAAGCGTACTCCATCGTATACCGCATCATCGCTTAACATCAGGCGAGATGGTGCTCAAACGCAAACCTACTACTTAATGTAATAAAAAAACATAGGCGACGGTGACTGCTTATCATCAGGCGGCCCGTCTGCTTGTTTTATTGAAGTAAGTATTACGTGATATAAGCAATAAATTAATAAAAATTAACTCTACTAAAAAAATACGATAATACCAAAAAACGTTTTTGTTCCTGAACAGCGCCCTGAATAATTTCAAATGAAAATACAAACTGAAAACGAAAAATATTAACATGGTCTCGTTAATATTTTTCGTTTTCAGTTTGTTTTCGCTTTCAAAACGAAGTTATTGAAAAACACCAATCCATTTGCTTTCCTCGGCAAATATTAGGAAAGTGGGGCTGGGACAGGATAACCTGTCGGTTTACTTTGATATATGAAACGTTAAGGCTCTCAAGCTTTCAACGGATTAATATTTGAAGTGGGGCCGGATGTGACGCGGCTTATGACACCAAACGGGAGCAAACAGTAACATGGTCCCCGCTACCTTTGCCGTCACGTCGACAGTATGATGTTGGGGAAACGTTGGCTCTGAACAAAGACCATTTTCAGGATAGACCCCGCAAATTAGCATACTTTGCATGTCTGATGGCTATCTTAAGTTTGATCAAAGCTCTAACTAGCTCCCCACATAATTCAGTTTTATCTCTGTCGTCTTGGCAACAGCATGTCAAACGTCAATATAAAAAAAAGAATCATCAAAAACAATTCTAAATTGGCGGAGTAATCGCGTAACAAACATACAAAAAAAAGGAAAAAAAAAAAAAAAAAAACATACAACCTCCTCCTTTTCGAAGTCGGTTAAAAATAGAAAAAATGCACAGCTAGCATTTGGCCGTGAAAATGGAGTTTGCCACTAAATTGCTATCCACTTCTCACGAATAGTGAAAAAAAAAAAAAGTTCTTAAAGTTCTTATTGATGCCCGGAATTATCATTTACTAAGTATTCGTGAATGTGTTCGAGTTGTATAGCTGATCCGTCCCAAAAGTGAGAGCACTACTCCATGCATTACCGAACTGACTGTTCCGACGTGAAGCAAGTACAAGCCACTCGGTTATCTGAAACTGATAGATACATCCCGAATAGTAGGAGCCAATGTGAATGGCATCCTTTTGGTTAAAAACAGATACCTACGCCTGGGTCTTAGCTGCATTGAACTTAACCAGGTTAGCATCACCTTAACTGGGGACTAATATTTTGCCCTCCTGAGGGCTTAGTCCCAGAATTGATAGTTTTCGAAAACTTTTTTCGTATACGTATTGCTCCATACATTTTAGTAAAGCGCCTCTAGCGGAAACGCGGAGGAACTAAAATCGGCGGTATAGATTACTTCACTCTAATACTAAAAAAAGCACAAAGTTTTCGAATACCTTTCAGCCCAGCAATGTATGGAACAAAAGATAAACGAAAAAAGTTTTCGAAAACTATCAAATCTGGGACTAAGCCCCCCTGTAAAAGTTATCATGATAATGCTCATTTAGATGATATACTCCGATATGTAATAAATAACAAACAAAAAATGTTTCTTATAGGTTAAAATTTTGGTCAAAGTATAAAAAATTGTCCCTGAGTAAAGCCTTTGAAATTGTTAGCTACAATCTGGACCCTGAACTTAATCTAGAAATATTCCAAATGACTCCGTGTTATATAAATAGCATTCAGCAACAGTCTGGTGATTTGCCGTAATGGAGGCTCGTCCGACTAAATACCGCGTTTAGTTAAATGGATGTTGCGTAGATTAGCACTTATTTTAGAACCCCAAACTCGACGATTTCAGCGGATTACGGATAATTCCACTTTAGCTTAATATTAGCTTAGACTATATACCAAATATATATTTGGGTATTTCATTATTTACTTTTAAAGTTTATTAGATATTATGTTTACGGTATAGCTTAACAGACATGAGTAACTCATTCTGCTAAGTCAACAAAGTCTTACATTTGTTATTTTAACGGCTAACATAACAGATATAAGACTTTGTTGAATTAACAGATGTACCAAAACAACATTATTAATAAAACGTTAAATCAAATATGAGCTTTCATCTCAATCCATTATTTGAAGAAAAAACTTCGAGCAATATTAAACTGAAAATTGCCATTTGCCATTTTTGTTTCTTTAATTATTTTGTAAGTACACGTAATTCATATATAAATAACAAGAAATTTAAATAGCTCTCTATTTAATTCAAATCGATATCTGATAGTGTTAAATCAACAGAACTAGGCATTGCCAGTGAGGTGTAATAATAGAGAAGTCACAGGCAAACAACACGGCTTTAAAAACTGACTAAGCGCAGCCTATACCATAACATAACAACAGGCGAGTTGGTGGTCAAATGCGGACTTACAAGCGTTAAAAACAAGAAAAATACTATAAAATAGCACAGCTTATTTACGCATGTAGGTATATGTGCACTTTGTGAAATAAGAGAAGAAATATGAAAGACTAATTACTCTATATCTGTTGTTAGAAAGAGACAAACATACAATTTGTTGTGGACACTCGGAATGCGTGACTGTGAGACGGCTAAACGAAGTCGGGCAACCAGCCTTGCATTCGTCTAGTCAATATGGTGGCGGGCACAACCTATCTACAGGTAAAAGTGTCTTATGGCTTTGCATAACCTCTGATCAAAAAACAACAATATTTTGCGTTAGAAGTGTCACATAAATCACCCTACCTAATAAATCGAGCGTCCCTCCTATGACCCGCTTCCAAGCCATTCAACGCCTATCACATAAACATTATAATGGCTATTACAATGAACAAAATGAAGGTACGCGGTAATTTTTTGCTTACAACAATTTTATGGGACATAAATACAGACGTAATCGATGTTCGGGGTTTATTGGGGTTTGAAAAGTACTTATCGGTGAACACAGACATAATTGTTTTTTCCTAAATGTTGCCAATTTTCGGAGGCTTGACATTTTTCGGTTCATACGTTTTAGGTGTGTGATAATAGTTATTTATAAGTATTTTAGATACGACTGGCACAAACCGTTTGTAGCGGCTTTGGTCACAATATATGTTTAGGTAATTGTCAGATTTTTTTGTAATACCTATCTAAATACAGGTTTACGTAAATAGCATGTACTAAGTCGAAAGTCATTGTTTCCAATGCCTGTGACTCGCATAACGATATCTACAGTGCAACAAGAGTAGAAAATAATGTGGACGCCACTAATCCAAACAAACGCCACACTAAAACAGCTTGTGAGGTACATTCGTAGACTTAGTACTAGATCGATGGGTACATTGAACACTGTTATGTAGAAAATCCGATGGATTCTTTTTTTTATTGTTTAAATCACAATAGTTTTTTTTTTTTGGATTTTACTCTGACGTTTGACTGATAACTATGTCAGATCCGTTTCTACCACAGAAAAGAAAATTAAATAGAACGGAAATGAGAAGCAAAATCTGTCGCCCTGCATAACGACATAACTTTGATTGAACATTCTCATTTATGTCAACGCGTTGAGCTCCGCATCCAAAGAACTTGGGCCTCACCTTTTTGAGTTAGGTCTCAAAGTTCTTTGCCCGCATAACAGTTGCTAATTGATTTCGAATGACTGACGTTTCGTATATATGGGTGCAACTGGCTACAACACAGGGCTACAATAAATTTCTTACAAAAATGCCGTGACAGCCGTTCTAAGTCAAACAAATAAAAAAAAACTGGTTTCTCCTCTTTTAAGTCGCACTGAACTAAACATTTGACAGTTCTATTATTTTTGACATGATAAATAGATTAGATATAGGCATAATCTGTGATTGCGGTCAATAGGTGCTAATTGATGGCAGCGTAGTTTTACCTTTGAAAATATTTACCTATTTGTAAGTTTGGACTTATATCAAATTAATAACACAATACATAAAATTATGTATTAGAGCGTAATTTTTAAGTCAGTGTTTGGAATTGATCAAGTATTGTTATCCAAATCAACGCAACAACGAAACGCTGGATTATTCAGTAAACATTGAGGCTTTACTAAAAATACACAGAATCATCTCTAAGGCGGTTGAGAGCATCCTTGGCAGCTTTCAACAGTATGAAGGAAGCTCCACGCCTAAAGTTGAAATGAAATAACAACATTTCCGAGCGATTGCGACAAGTTTAATCTATTTAATCGATCACAGTCAAGATCCAATTCGATTATTGTCTCGCACCGTTTAAAGGACGCATTTAATTCGCGAAATTCAATTGAAAAGTTTAACGATTCGCCTACAAAATGTTTCGGAAATTGGCCGATGATGTTCATTATTCAAATGGGGAAAGTTCTATTAAAGAGTCGCAATATGATTAAAATATTTTTGTTTTTTTCCCAGAATTAAATTATTATCTGCATCAAAATATAATACATATAGAATCACAATCGTCCAAAAACAATTCCGAACCAAATCTCGGCGCACGCTACGAATTGCGCCCATTTTTTCGTTAGTTACAAGGTAACTGCGATCCGACTAAAGCACCGCGCGATGCCAGAGCTACGATGACATAGCGGACAACTAACGTTGAACACTATGCAAGCGACATAACGTCTAAATTGGAGTAAACGTGGCATTGTGAACTAAATAATCGATACAATATAAATGTACAATGATGCTCGGACGTTTTTTGGCTGTTTTCACTGAGAGATTGTGACTTTATAGGAATTTTATCTCAATGATTATCTGTCAATAGAATAATTACATATTTAGACAATAAAACATGACTTAATTCAATATCATCATCGTCATCCTGATAGTTAACCTTTATCGACACATTTCTAGGTATGGGCTCATGGCTCTCCATTGTGCCATTGTTTCCTTCGCGTGGTCCAAGGTATACTTACTGGTATCCTTACTCGGGCTAACCTCGTCCACGTCGTCGCGATGCGTCTGCGGTCTACGACTTTTCTCCGTATCTGGGTTTCATGAAAGCTAGACTAATTATATATACCTCATTAAACTCAAACTGGGCTTCGTGAAAGCAAAAGCCATTACCAGAAAAGTTTTGCAATAAAAGTGCAGATCTGATGTCGTCAACCTTTCGGTGTGGTTGTCTCTCGACAGAACTCTTCTGCGTTATCGATAACCTCTTCCTGTCTCAATGATAATATTGTCTTATCATCACCGTAGCCGTGTGTCCTAGTGATATTTCAGTCTCATGATACGGTTTTATAAATACAACCTTGAGTGTATAATATCTTAAAGACCATAGAGACTGAAAAAGAAATAAAAGGCAAAAAATAATCTCGTGCGTATTTTAAACTTTAAATTCAAAGTATTACAGGAAAAACAAACATTGTGTATATACAAACAAACCTAAAACTATCGTTGGAAATAAATATATAGAAGCATAAAATTATTACACAAACTTATTACAAAAATATTTCCGCCTGCGAAATTTCTACGTACACTAATAATGACGAGTCACGTACGATTCGTCGAAACACCTTTGAACGATAAAACTGTACACAGAAACCACGGTTCATGACTAAGTAATATATTTCCTATTCATATATCCTTTTTTTTTATTACCGGGCAGACCACCAGCCCGTTGGTCGGACGACAGGAAAGCAGTGGACAAGGCTAGCACAGGACCGGAAAAGATGGCGCGCTGAAGAGGAGACCTATACCCAGCAGTGGGTGGATTATGGTTGATGATGATGATATCCTTTTTTTATTACTGTTTTGACGAAGTGGAAAAGAAAAGCTGAAAATTGGGGCTGTGGCGTTTATTGGGATAAATCTATGTCCAGCACTGGACTGATGTAAGTTGATAATGATGCTTAGTTTTCTTATTGCTTGAATGCGTGAAAAATAAACGAGTTTGTAATAATTTTAAATTCTGCAAATTAATATAAATTATTACAAATAAATAGATGCCGGAAAACATCTCAAAAAATTTCCTTCACGTACAATAGTCGAGTTTTATGTCTCTTTGGTGGACTGAAGGGGATATGAATGGATTTTGTACCTCTTTCATCATCATTCAGCGTAAGTCAGCACGATTATGCGCCAGTTTTCTCTACTAAAAATATTTGTTGGTCACTCACTACACCCACCTATTCGATAATTTTGTCATGTATTATGTTTTCTTCTATGCAGGTCGTCGCCCCACCTGGCGAAGGTTTCTGGGGCCTCGTGGCGCTACCCCTCAGCACTCGGCAACTTCAACAGAGACTGAACTACCACCTATAGACACCAGGGACCTTTGGATCCAAGATTCAAGGTAACATTTGGTATACGTTTTATCCGTTCTGTTTCCATGATCTTTGTGACGAAATATTTTGAAACCATGTTGTCGCGTCTCACCCTTCTTACAGTGCAAGTTAGGGAAGATTGACACCAAAAGGCGCGCGTTGGGGCATGTCAGAGTGCGCTGTAAAGAAATATCCCCCTCCAAAAAGCTTATTTTAATCACTATTTTGGTGTTTCAAATAAGAACACACTAATATATTCTACTTCCATCTCAATGCTATTCAGACGCTCAGTAATTTTATTTTAGTCGAAGCCAGACGTACAGTTATTGCGCTAAGCAATTTGGCGGAATGATAAAACGGAAGGAGAAACATGTGAAACATAGGCATGATGACGAATATTTTTTTATTACCTCATAAAAAAGCTGATCATAAATAGAGCACATCGACAAAAACAAAATTAAAATTTGTTTAAAAAATAAATAAGATATAAGCATTTTAATTTAATTTACTTTCATGCTAGACAGAGAGCGCACTATACTGAGCCGTGACGTCACGGCTCAGGAGCGCCATACAAATGCTATACTAACACACGCTTTGCGAGAAAGGGATATAAACATCCCCTCTCTATCCCCACCTAAAACTTTAAATACTCATATCTCAGAGATTTATCAGCCAATTCAAATTATTTTATCAGTATGTGTAATGTATATACTTATATTCATCGCTAAGCCGGTTATTTGTAATAAATTAAACATTAGGACACATGCCTATTGTATGAAAGCATATCTTCTTGTCACTATCCTTGTTTGTCTGATCTGAGATTCTGACGCTTTGCTGTGAATTGGCCCAAAAACACGCACTAAATACATAAGCTTGTACTGTGGGTGAATAAAAGGAAGGGTGAGATACGTCTTCTTGGATTTAACTATTATATTAAGTAAGAAGGTAATGAACATTACGTTGATAATGATAAAATATAATTTAATAATGACTGTCCTCCACAAAATTATAGAGAATAATGGTGTGGTAATGAATGTGCTTGCTTTTGTTGTTCTCGTAGTATTTTTCGTAAGTGCTTACTTAATGCATGTTATAATACTATGTAGGTATATTATAGAGAAATGTATAGATATTCATCGTAGTACATATAGGTCAATGATATGTATTAATAAAAAAATATTTCACATGTCAAATCATCTAAATAAAATAATAAATTAAGTTAAAATACCTAATACAAATCAAATAATAAATCACCATCATCATCATTTCAGCCATAGGACGTCCACTGCTGGACATATGATCGATGGGGAGGCCCCCATCGATCTCCAAAAGGTCCGGTTGGAAGCGGCCTGCCTCCAGCATTTCCCGCGGTCTCTTTTAGATCGTCCTTCCATCTTGTGGGTGGACGTCCTACGCTGCGCTTACGGGTCCGTTTTCTCGATTACGGAACATTTCGGTCCCATTGGCCGAATCGGCATTAAATAATATATAAGGTCAAATAAATACGACCAGATATAAATAAATATGTATTTTTTGAAAACGTGTCTTTAATGAATTTTTAGTGCATTTGCGCTTCAACGTCGCATTAAGTACAATAAGGAATTTAGGATCAGTTATTTTGCCCTATGTATTTTACTCTACTGTAAACTCTTTACACTCTCTCTCTCTCTATCTCTGTCTCTCTCTCTCTCTCTCTCTCTCTTCAATTATTTTACTCGAATGAAAATCTCTTCGTCTCTCTTCTTGTTTTCTGATGACTGCCTTCTAATTTTTTTGTTTATATTTTTTCTATAAAACCTGTTAGAATTCTTTATCAAACACACGTATATGATTAAAATATGTATATATATGTATACTTAGGATGAAGGCATCGACCTGAGATACTAAATAATGACCCAAATACACAAATATCTCAAAATTTGTGTTAATACTAAATTACACTCCCACAAGAAATTGAGTTTATTTCAATTTGCAACACGTCAAGATAATCTGAATCGGAAACCTGTGAAATTGGCAAATTCTCGTTTTACTCGTGTTTCTTTCTGTTTGAATATTATTTTTATATGGCATTAACCTAGTTAAATAATTTTAACCTATTAGATATATTTGACGAGATTGTGTAGTAAATTTGATTTTGATATAATGTAACTATGTTTTCATGGAAATTTTTTAATTCTAAATGTTTTACTACTCATATAATTTACAAAAATATGAACCACACTTTTCTCTGAAAGTGTTATTATGCAGTGAAACGCTCCAGTAATTTGTTGAAGTGGTGCATGAGCCTTGGAATCTAAAGTAATTTGTGGGCAAGTTAAACGCAAGACTAGAAAAGCTTTGTAATTTTCATTGTGGGACAATAAATTCACGTTTACTTCATGGTTCTAAGTAAACCTGATTCTTATAATAATAATTACGATGGCAAATTTTGCGTGTTTTAATGTTTGTCTCGTAAAAAAAGTATTTTTTCGATTCAAGCTTATAATTCTCTGATTTTTTGTTTAACTATGTCCAATAGGCTTGTGCCTTAATTTCTTTTAACCACCTCATAAAAAAGCTGATCATATATTATTATAGAGCACATAAACGAAAACAAAATTTGGTCAAAAATAAATAAGTTAAGTATTTTAATTTGATCCTAGATAGAGATTTGATCCTATTAGGAAGTTATAACGTCAAACCGTGCGCGTGGCATACAAATGCTATTATATACTAGCACACGCTTTGCAGGGGAGGGACAGAGCATTCACCCTCTATCTGACCACCCACACATTTATGTGATGAACATTTGTGTTTGTTCTATATCTGGTTGTTAATATACATTTAAGTATGTATTTAAAACTATATATATGTATGTATATCAGTCTCTGGCAGCCATATCACAAGCTTTGCTTAGTTTGGGGTCAGATGACCGATGTGAAAAATGTCCCAAATTATTAATTTAATTATTTATTTATTTTTATTTTATCCCGACCAAAAACTTTAAACGCTTTAAAAACTTATCAGCCAATTTAAATTATTTGTACAGTATGTATAATGTATTTAATTAAATATAGGTAAGCATGTAACTGATGAAAGATTAAAAGAAAAATTTGGACACAGGCCTATTTTCGAAACGTCCAATAACATCCAATTCCAAGAATGTATTTTCGACGGGGCAATTACCCTTTTAATCTTTAAATGCATCCAGGAAATATTAAATCGTAGGTAGCAACACGCAACAGTAACATTACATGATTCTCTGAACTCTGTTTGTAGGTACATGTGGTTGTGTATATCGTGACGCCTACGTTGTGAGATTGATGTTTGATTAGTTTTATGCTGAATAGTGAATGGATCTACCTATAACATTATTATGTAGGTATAACTCGGCACACAAGATATATATACTATTTTGCAAGTTTAAAAAAATCTACAGCTATTTTATTCATAACTAGCGGTCCGCCCCAGCTTAGCACGGGTATAGATTATAGCCTATGTCACCCGGGGATGGTGTAGCTTCCCAACAGTGAAAGAATTTTTAAGATTTTTAGGTCCAGTACTTTTTGAGCCAATTCGTTACAAACATACTTACATACAAATCTTTCCTCTTTATAATATTAGTATAGATATATGACACGAGAATTACTCACGTATGACTAAGCCGGTTACTCCGACTATAGTGCTAAGCGAGATACAGCCGAGCGCGCGCATTCACCTTGAAAACAACCGCCGAATGCAGTTGAAACTATAGTCGGAGTAACCGGTTTAATCATACGTGAGTAATTCCCGTATCATATAAATAAAATGTGTGAAAACCTCGTCAGTTTCCATAATCTACAGTAATAAATATGATTATTAAAGGGATATTCATCATCATCATCATCATTACCAACCTTTCACGGTCCCACTATTGGGACACAGGACCTCTCAGTGAGAGAAAGGATGGGCCACCATTCTGGCCCAGTGTTGGCTGATGTCATTATAATTGTATGGTTCTTGGGTATACCGGTTTCATTACGATGTTTTCCTTCACTGCTCTTGAGCAATGACATTAGAAAAATTGTTATTACCTGCACTTTTTATAATTATGATACCTAACCATAATTTTTAACTAGTATTGGTTTTTATGTGCTACTTATGTATAAATGTGCTTAATTTAGTTAATTACCTTTCTTATCAACTTATTGAAGCTTGAGTTATTTAGCGCTTAGTATGCAACACATATATGATTTTTAGTAGTGATTTTCGACATTGTTACTAACACTATTACTGACCTATTAATGGCTGTATTTTAAAATAACTATTTAATACTTGTGTGTATATTTTTGTGCTGTTGGTTTCGAATAAAGATAAAATAAAATAAAAATAAAAAATATTTACCGTGGTAAGGTTGTGGATGAAGCTCGCGATATTTTGGCGTAGTTCACTGTGCCACCCACAATCTTATCACGATAAATATCCAGTTAGTAATCGTAATTATAACAGTGACTATTGAAATAAAAAAATAATGTTTTTCAAAAATCCGTCCAATGCGGTCCAATCTGTCAGAGTGCCTGGTGGATATGACGCGTAACCAAAATGCCCGTTTATTTGTCACAACGTATAAGCATTGTCATTCAGCTTAGTAATGCCACCAGCATGCTAAGTATGTGGCCAACTGGCAGTGAACTTAAATTTATTAAAAGGATTTATAAAATAAACATAAACATTGCCTTTGCTTAACAATCGATCTATACTTTGATTTATAAAAATAAACATAAAATATATTTGAACGAGCTTTTTTTTTCGAAAACTGACGATTCAAAGAATCACATGATGAAGATTTGAATCATGATAAGTTCGTGGCTGCTGCTTGTATTAGAAAACCTTTTGTCTATCCGTTCAAAAGACTGTCAATACAGAAGAAACCTTCAAATGGCAAACAATTAGCACTGAATAAGGTTTGCGACCACCTCGATATGAAATGTGTAGATGGCAGCACGCAACCCTAAGCACGATTCTTTGAATTCTACAATGTACAATTTAACGCCCGCATTCTGGTATTTTGTGATTATTTTAATAAATCTAAAAGCAACAATAAAAGTAGAGGCTAACCTCTGTCTGATTGAGTTTAACTTCTAAAAGTTAAACTCAATCAGACACACGAATGTTTATTAGTTAATCCACTGTAACATTACATTTATTTTGAAAACAACAACATAAAAAAAACAACTGGCCATTATATTACGGTTCAAAAGATACAGCCGTTAAAAGGTAATTCAGACAACCAACGTAGGCTTAGTAATGGGGTAATTGTCACACTTTGGGTTCGAAACCATTGAGATACAAAAGTAATAATAATTGTATGTCGATGTTCGAACCCTAAAAATTAAAACCCGACAAGGAAATTTGTAGCTGTTCATATTTCGCAAACGGAACTTCTGAACAAAAAATTACACACCAAAATTTACCTTCATATTAAAAGACTTATTCAATTATACGTAACATGAGGGCCTGGTCAAATTTATATTTACCATAATGCTACCATTTACAATGCCTTCACCTACCCAGTGACCAGCCCTGAATCTATACAAACCACCTTTTTTCAAGTGTGAATTACTTAGTTTTCTATGGAACAGCCAGCGAAATAATAACTTATAAATACTAGCGAATTATAAACTTGTTATTATAAACGGGCAACAGCTAGTATATTATATGTTGATATTTTCCTAATGTGTTTTTGACCGTAAATTAAAATACGTCTATTGCCATAGTAAACGTTGTTCATAATGATGGGTATAACGAACCTCTTTCGGCTAAGCATACCCTTTTCTTATAACCCTGTATAGACACACTTTGTACAGTGTACACTGCCTTCAGCCAAACACACTTGAAACGTTCGTTCCTAGATTTATTTACAACACGTTACCTGCTGCAGCGGACACTAGTGGTGCTTCGCACTGGAAATGTTGAGTACAAAATGTATTTTGCGGTTAAAAGTCTGGAATAAAGTTAAAATGTTAAATAGAAGCGAGAGTGGATCTGGTTTGGACCGTTTCAGAACTTTACTTCTCTATTGCAGTACAGTGAAAGTTTCAGTGGAGAATTAAAACGGGGAATCTAAAAAGTCTGACTTTTTATGACTTTTTAAAGGTATACTTGTCATTTTGTTACATTAATTTTATAGCATATCAGTTTGTATTTTCATCAGCATCGTCAACATATTTTGTAATGCATTAATTACATGTTTGAGCCGTTTGGAGCCGAGACATTGAGAGCTTAGGAACCGGGAGCCCAATTCATTATCAAAAATCATTCAGAGCGCCTAGATGCGACGCGTGACCAAACTGCTGGCGTGTTTTTGGTTCAACGCATAAGCATTGCCAATGAGCGTGGTAATGCTGCCAGCATGCTGGGTACGCTGCCAACTGATAGTGAGCTTGAGCATTTGGATTATCTTTAGACCTTTAATTGTCTATGGGCAGTCTAACTGTTTTTATACTATTAGTGTTATAGCTTGTATTTTGTTTGGTTGAAAAAAAAAATTCTTCATCTATCCACTGAAAGATATAGTCATATATAACACACCGTTCACTCCAGTCTTCCACGTCTTAGGGGACTTATTCATTAAAACCGTTCTATAGGTTTCTGAAAATTTTGCTGTACCATATTTGTAATTTTTTTTGTCAATAAGTCGTTAACATAGGTCTTCCGATTCTATTTTAGGAACCATTCGTATAAATCAATATGGTTTAACCTTACGATAATTTGGGTTCGCCTAAATATACCAACGTCAAATCATTAAATAATTTGAATCTAGAAACAGTTTTTCCTTCAATAGGTCTTCCAAATTCAAAATAGAATTTAATCACTTTCATTAAAATAGCTGTTCCACAATGCCTTGGTCCTTCTTTGTAATTTAGTTGTACCCTATTTTCATGTTACAAAGTGAGGGCATTGTTGAAATAATGTTTAATAACCAGCAATCATGTAGGTCGTGACCTCGTGTTGAAATAGAACTATGAACACAAATTACAGAGTTGTCGTCTCTATCAGATTACCTTGTTGACAGCGTCACTACATGTTCCATGATGTTCAAGGAAATACAATAATAATCTACTATTGCGTCGTTCACATTACATCTTATTTTTGCCGAGATCCCCTTCGGGAAGTGCCGACTAGTTTATTGCTACATGATAACGAAACATCTGACAAAATTATGCCTCCGTGTGCTTTCCCGAAGTGTAAATACACAAGAAAAAACCGCTATCAATTTTTTGTAACAAATGTACTGTACATAGTTATAATTAGGTGTTGAAGTATATGTCCGACGATTTTGACTCGTTTTTACTGAGCAAGTTTAATGGTTATTGGCCCGTCCATTCATTTTATTTTGGTCGAAGCTTAGAATAACTACACAAAGAAACCAAGTACATTCGCAAAATTTAAGCCATTCAAATGGTGTCATATATGACACCAAAAAATATATAAAAAATGTACTATGACAATTTGCGCGGTGAAATCGTACCACAACAAATCAGAAAAGCAGCATAAGAGTTATGGTGTGACATTCCACAGGTAATCCATTAATTTTTTTGCTTAAATCGTTTAAAATACCAATCGAAACGTAAGCTACAAAGCGAATTTGTAGCTTACGTTTTGAGAAGGCGTTGTTTGGAAACCTACCTTCTCTGAGTAGTTATTCTAAGGGTCGAAGTTTCGCCCATAATTAGACATTTTGTGTGGACAATGATCACGTCGTCCACATTAAATAATAACAATAATGCCAAAGCTATATGATTGTTTACGGTATATTTACCGTGATAAGGTTGTGGAATGAGCTCCTGATATTTCGGCGCAGTTACCACCATGTTTACGGGAAGACTCCACAAGCTTACCACGGTAAATATCCCGTAAATAATCATATAACTTTAGTGAACAACTGTGATAGTAGATCTGTTCTCCTACCTTGAAATTGTTCAATTAGCCCAGTTTTTTTATCGTTTACTGTACAATAGTTTTATTTATACTCCATTTTATACATAATTGTATATACCACTCGAAAATACACAAATTTAGGAAAATAATTCAACGAGCTGACATGTTTTTTCCACGTTGGGGCCAAAACTCCACTTCTATGCCTTTCCAAAAGTGTTGCCAAGTACGAAACTAACATATAGGTACGGCAGTTAAACAGATTACGTTACTGCTTACAATCTCGGATCTGCAGATAAGCTTCGAAAGCAAATGCTGACTGTCGCATAAATTTCCAACACAGTATCATTAACATTTGGGCCAATGGGTTCAGGTGAACGTAGTCATAAAATCTTGCTATGTAGCCCTACCCTTTCATATGTGCTTACCTTGTGAAGAGCTGTCTTCACGCACGAGTTTATCGCTGCGATATTTTTTTTACCAACGGAAAGTTTTTTTTTTTTTTTTATTTAATAGAAAGATCATTTATTTACTAGAATGCAGAGCATTTAAATACATAATATGTCAAATAAATCCAAAATATTTGGAATTCACTAATAACTAAACTAATAACTATTCAAATAGTGGGTTATTTGTTAACTAACCCTAACCGTTCCGGCGCAAAGGTACCCAAAACGCTCGCTGCGTTAGCGCGTTGGATGGCAATGGCCAACCTTTGCACCAGGAACGAGCCGGAGTGGGAGTCACCACACTTTACCTCGAGCCTGTGCCCTATCTCCGAAATGAGCTTGGCCTCAGTCCCCCAACAACCCATGGTCTCCACGGCAACGGGCACAAAATTGTAAGGCGGCTCCAACGCCGCGTACTTTTTTTTAAATAATTTTACTTCAGTATCAAAATAGATAGTAAATATTTAGATGTAATAAACAATCATTGAAATACAATACATATATAGTCACAAAAGTGCTAAAAAAATGACCAAACCAACACTCGGCGCACGCTTAGCATTGCGCAGACTTTTTGGTTAGTTGTAAGGCAACCGTGATCCGACTACAACGCCACGCGATGCCAGTGCTACGATATCATAGCGGACAAGCGACGTTAAACATGTAAGCAACATAGCGTCTAAATTGCCATTATTAATGACTACAAAATTGATGTTTAGGACGTACTTACTATGAAGCTCGAACGTTTTTTGACTGTTTTCTTAGTGATATTGTGACTCTATAGGACACAATCAACGATGTAAACAATTTGACGAATGAAATTTACGTTAAAATAAAAGTCGGCTAAAGAGTCGACTTTTATCACCCAGGTGATCAAATTGGAATATACCCCTAATCCACCATGCTGGCCCAGAGTGTGTTGATGAATATCATTATCTTTTTGAATTTTTGCATGAGGTTCTTGGATATACGTACCGGTTTCTTCACGATGTTTTCCGTTTTTGAGCGATGTCATCGAAACTGGACATAATTTATTTAGGTACTTAATATGTTATTAGTGCAGGACCAAGGACCGAACTGGGTGCAGTCAGATTGTAAAGCACACATGCTAACGGTCAGCCACCATCGCTCATACTTAGATACGTATATTACGAGTATATTAATTTTCTGCTTGCAACCTTTCTAAAAAAATATTTAACCAATGCCCAAAAATAAAGACTATTATTTGTTATCTTCGTATCAAAGAAAAGAGCAAACATAAGTTTTTGTGTAAAAGATCCAGTGTTCTGAAAAACTACTTCCATCCCGCGGGACCTTGTGTTGACATGATATACTCACGAAAAACGGTTATCCTTGGTATACAGAGTGTTTTAAGAATAACTCCTGTTCACAAAAGTGTACAGAAATGTATGTATGTAAATGTATGTGAGAAAACTCACATTTTTTTACGCATTCGTCACGCTTTTTGATAATTTCAAGACCGGGTTTGCATTTTAGTTGTGAACAGGTAACAAACTGAAAGACATGCATAGAGTCATAGTTTTTAGGATTCCGTACGCAAAGGGTGTAACCGAGACTATTACTAAGCTTACGTCTACGCCTACTAAGTCTGTGTATCTGTTCGTCTGTCCGTCTGTCTGTCTGTCCGTCCTACCTCATAACAGCTGTATCCGTCGAACCGTAATAGATAATCAAACTTGGCATGATTTATTGACATTCTAAAGTAAAACAATAAATAATAAATACTAGCCAAGTGCGAGTTGGTGATAAATTTATGTTTATCAAAGTTAAGCAACGTCGGGCGCGGTAAGTACTTAGATGGGTGACCGCCTGGGCGTGATGTTGTCTTTAGCACTACTTTTTTGCACTTTAGTAGTTAACAATTTATTTGTTGGTACGGAACCCTCAGTGCGCTACCCGACTCGGACTTGGCTGGTTTATTTGTACACGCAAACTAACAAACAACCTCTCACCCTAAACGTATTCCCTCGTAAGTCGATTAATAACATTTAAATATCCTAAAGTCTGGAGTATTTCAGTATAATAGTATATTATGCAATTAGTGAATAAAAGACGGATTTAAAGCGAGGGCCATAGATGAATCACGAGCAAGTGAAAAATTCCAACGACTGAATCACCACGGTAGGGTGTGATTCGTGATTATTGTATCATGAGCGTAGCGAGTGGTTCAAGTGTTAGAATCCTAAACGACGTCAGTGATTCATGGCCCTCGATATAAATCCGTTTTATTCAAGAGTTGCATACTATACTTTATATCATGACTACGAGAAAAAGAAAGATTTAAGCAGTTTTTATCGAGTATTTTTTTGCGGAAGAAAGTTGCATTGCATTGAGATGGAGGTCGAATATATCGGTGTGTTCTAAATTCAGACACCAAAATAGTGATGCTGCCAAATGATTTTTATTAACTGTTTTCAGTGAATAAAATAAGTTTTTTAGAGGGGGAATGGTATAAAATTAATTCTAATCATGTACATATTTTTTCTACATCCTGTATTCAGTAGCTTAAATCACCAAGCGCAAATAGGTCACAGTGGGAGTTCTCTCAAAAATATTGACGCCGTCTATTGGAGTTATATTCTTACCTTCTATCCTTTATTTTCTTGTCGTATTATTTTATCTTCTCCTTGGCTTTGTGTGAAAAACTGTGTCAGCTTTTATGGGCGCACAGAACGCATAGTAGGACGTACATTCATAAAGTTTCGCATGAAACGTGAAAAATTCGCTTTGGTGAATGCGTATAAGCTTTTCACTATCGCAATTGTTTTGCATACAATCATGGATGGTATTCAACGCAGTGCAGTTTATTTAACCTTATTAGACTGGTTTTTGCTGAAAATAACGAAAATAATTTTAAATATTTTGCCGAAACGTCTTATTTGAATTCTAGGCTCTAGGTTTTTGTTCTATAAAAGCAACCGCATAGCTATGTTAGAGTTCAAGTGGTTAGGCCACTTTGACATAAGGGGAGGCTTTACGAATTTATTTTAGTAGTGGTGTGGACACAGCTAAGCACTATAGCCTAGGGTCTAGGATTCATTATCAGCCTATGATGTTCTCAAGCTGGGACATTGGCCTTCTCTCAGAGAGAGAGAGAGAGAGAGAGAGAGAGAGAGAGAGAGAGAAGACGGGCCCTAATCTACCATGCTGCTCCAGTGCATGTTAGTGGCTGTCATAATTGTATCTTGGAACTTTAGAGGTTTTGGACATACCGGTTTTTTCACGATGTTTTCCTTTACCATTTTTAAGCGATTGCAAAGAAATTGCAGGTAATTTATTGGTGCAGGGCCAAGAATTGGGCCGTCAGATTGTAAAGCGCAGATGCTACCACTCGGCCACAGTTGCTTGCTCTGGAAAATTTATAGGCTGGCTGCTAACTCTGATATCGCCCGCAACGCTACAGGGGTGCGAGGGGAACTTGAGAAGTGGAGAGGAAAGCCTGAAAGTTATGAAAAAAATAGTTAAAATATTTTCAAATATTTTAACTATTTTTTTATTGTAAAAGGTTTAAGCTATGCAAAATTTAGAGAATGCCGCAACACTGCCTTAGTTTCAAGGGAGCAAAATCATTAAGGTAATGAATTTTATTGTTTACAAAACTAAAAACAGTGACTCGTTAAAACGAAAGTAACCCAAATTAGAGGGGTCCTTACGCTTGGTAACAAGGGTCTGATAATGGAGCCAGAAGGTGGATAGTAGAATTCTTGGTACGGGACCCGCCGATTGAACCCAAACTTGAGTTTTATTAGTACCTATAGCCGTTATCCACTTCATAGCTCCATCATCAGATCAGTTCGATGGTAGCAAATTATTGCATAGTCATCAAAATTACATACACTTGCAAAGTTTGAAATCAATACGATAATTACAAGTAGTTTAAAATCTCAGATCAGACAAACAAGGGAGATATGCCTAATAACAATTATCGTTTTTGTTCAAAATTCAAATATCTCCATAATATAATAAAATAAAAAACCGGTCAAGTACGAGTAGGACTAGCACTCTGAGGGTTCCATTGGACGGAACCTTAAACTTTCGGACCAAACAGAAAAAAAGTTTAAATATTGAAACACAAACTTAACTTTGTAATCGACAATAAAGTTCTTCCATACATACCAACTAAAAAAATTAAGTTTGTAATTACAATACAATATGTTTTTAAATGATATAATTTAAAATTAACGACTTTCGGATTTCTTCAATTATATGACGTGATGATTTACCTTGCCTCTTGCTAAATTTCATGATTCTAGGTCAACGAGAAGTACCCTATAATACACTAAATATGCGACATAAACGGTCATAATTATCTATTGATCGCGTAGACTTACAAGTTTGTTTTTTTCACATCTGAAAGAAACCTTAGCTCCGTGTGTTTTAAATAAATTTCACCTTTATACCTTTACCCGCTTCTGAGAAAAACGGACTTGACAGACGGACAGACGGACAGGCAGACAGATGGACAGACGGATAACAAAGTGATCCTATAAGGGCTCCGTTTTTCTGTTGGGGTACGGAACCCTAAAAAAAACAATGATTTGGATCCATAGTTTTTTATACGCAAACTTAAACTTGTGGCGACACGAATGAACTAATTAATAGTCAACATGCAAAAACAGGGCGGCAAGGTCGTCTGTTGCATGGGTGAGTTCGAGTAAAGACGCCAATAAACTTTATTTGGGCCAGATGCGCTCGTTCCTCCACATCACCTTACCACATCTACCTTGTTTCTCTGATCTGAGGTTAAAATTGACTTCCTAAATTTAAATACATAATAAGTTCGTTCATGAGCGATGGCGACAGAGTGGTAGCATGTGCGCTTTACAATCTGACGGTACCCGGTTCGATCCTCAACCCTGCACCTATGACTTATTTAGTACCTAAATAAATTATATGCAGTTTTGATGCCATCACTCAAAAACGGTGAAAGAAAACATCGTGAGGAAACCGGTATACGTGTAAGAACCTCTAAAGTTCAAAAGCATAATTATGACATTTAGCAACTTGCACTGGGCCAGCATGCTGGATTAGGGCCCGCCCACCCTCTCTCTCTCTCTCACTGAGAGAAGAGCTGAGTCCCGTCAGTAGGAATATGATAGACTGAAATAATGATAAAACACTGTTTTAAATTATCACGGATGTTCACTAAAGCTATATGATTATTTGACGACTAATAACGACCTAAAAGAGACCGCAGGGAAACGCTGGATGCAGGCCGCTCCCAACCGGCCATTTTGGAGCTCGATGTGGGAGGCCTATGTGGACGTCCTATGGCTAAAATGATGATGATGATGATAAATATGATTATTTACAGGATATTTTCCGTGGTAAGGTAAATATCCCGTAAATATCGTCCACAACCTTACCACGGTGAATATCCCGTAAATAATCATATAACTGAAATGATGATGATTATTTCGTTACAAGAGAAGTTAATAAATATAAAACGTGTAAAAAGTTCGTAATTTATGCGACCACCGAGCGAATAAATCGTTCGCCGAATATTCGCTCCAGCCTGAACAGTGAACAGCCCTTTATGCGCCCCCCTGCATTGTCATGCAAACTATACGAGCGAATTGATCGGGCTACCCTGCTGAGAGGCAGTTACGTTTTATGTAAGATTTTCTGAAAACGTGGTTTATCTTACGCTTGAGATCGTGTGGGTAAACCTTTTTGTTGAAAACTGGTGGATAGTGAATTTTAGTAGCGAGCTGACAGAAGTCGAATTTCGATTTTACCCGAACACACAAAGCAAAAAGATATTGTGCTATTGATGTCTCTTCTTTTACTGGCAAGTGCCTTTATTAACTAAACAAAATACCAGCTAACAAACACTAAAAATAAAATTTAAAGTAATAAATTAGTAGGATAAAAGGAAGATCTTCTAATTTAGTTTACAAAATTTGACCTAAACGAACAATTATTTAGATAGCCCGTTGCTGGACCAACTTGGTACTGAACCTGCCTTATGAGCTTGGGGGCGTGGGTTCGATTCCCACCTAGTACAAACATTTATGTTTGTTCTATATCTGGTTTTTAATGTTAATATAATTATATTTAAGTACCTATGTATTTAAAAATATATGTATGTATATCAGTCTCTGGCAGCCATATCACAAGCTTTGCTTAGTTTGGGGTCAGATGACCGTGTGTGCAAAAATGTCCCAATATTTTTTTATCATACGAAAATTGCAAGTTTGCGAAAACAGTTGTAGTGTCCTTAGACCGTTGAAGATCCAAAGACAATCCAAATGCTTAAATAATACACAGTGTTGAAATTTCACGAAACCAAAACGATACTATTACACTATCTAAACACAATTGAATACCAATAGTTATTTGCTTTATATACTTGTTGTTTTAGTATTATTTTTGTGATTTAGAATTTTGCAAACCAGTAATGTAAAGCCATCAAGACACAATTCCTATAGTCACAATCTCTCAGTGGAAACAGTCAAAAAATGAGCGTCATTGAGGCCTATTATGTCATACCACTCACTAAACTAAACCAATCTGACAGGACAGGACAGGACAGGACTAAATTTATCTGCCTCTCTTTTCATTTTAATACGTAAGAGAAGGATGGCAACAATTTTAGAACTGTCAAATTTAGTTTAGTTTAGAGTGCATCAGAATTGATGCCATTGTACATACATTTTATCAATTATATACTTTACAATGCCACATTTACTCCAATTTAGACGTTATGTCGCTTGCATAGTGTTCAACTTTAGTTGTCCGCTATGTCATCGTAGCTCTGGCATCGCGCGGCGTTGAAGTCGGATCACAGTTACCTTGTAACTAACCAAAAAGTCTGCGCAATTCGTAGCGTGGGCCAAGTTTTGGTTCGGACATTTTTTGGCACGATTGTGACTCTATATGTATTGTATATCGATGCCTGGAATTCGGAATTCTTTTGTATCTGTGTTTGTACGATAACATTCTTTGTGTCTTGCGAAAGGGGTATAAATAGAGATGAGGAGGGTAACGGGAATGGGCAATAAGGAAGCGTTATACCCTAGAATTAATTTAAACACCTTTCACTATATATTTGAAAGCTATACCAGGTTATCCATCAGCATGTCGTCCGTAAAGCCTGTTAAAATCAAAAGCACTTTAACCATTTGAATTACAAATTTTATGGATGATCGTCTGGTTTTACAACGCGTCAAAATGCGATGCTGTTTATGTTTCTTTGGATAAAACAAATTTTTAGCTTTTATACAGTGCGCTATGAAAGTAAAATTTTGGTCAAACGACGTAATTAATAAATCATCTAATAGAATATGTTTCTGGCCAAATGAAAATTTTGCGCCCAAATTCTTGATAGAATATTTATGTATCTCAACCTTGATCCCTTTGCAGTCCTTTACAATTCAAACCACTTTGTTGAAATGATTTTGCGGTTACAAACTACAACCATATGGTCATACTGAAAAATGTATCATCATCATCATCAGCCAGAAGACGTCCACTGCTGAACATAGGCCTCCCCCTGTAACCTCCACACTCCCACCTGGCCTCCACCTGGCCTGGGTGGGCCTCCCACTAGATGGACCGACGACATTGTGTGAGTCGAGGGCATCCAGTGGATGCAAAAGGCAGGCTGTCGTTCAGTGAAAAATGTATAATACTTTTCAATTTTTGAAGTAGCATGAAAATTAGATTCTAGGCCCATAATGATAAGGTGCTTATTATAATATCTTAGACTATGATGAGACTAAACATTCTCACTAGTATGTCTTTAGTGCTAACTTTACATTCATGATCCATCATAATATTATAATGGCTCAAGAATGCGCATGTGAATGGCTCAGTCAACAGATGAGAATAACACGGTTAATAATATTATGATATTATGTGACTAACTGTGCTTTCAAGATACATGATCCATTAATAATTAAATATCTAACTAAACGTGCTGTGTTTACATGTCAGCTGTGTATCCATGATCCATTATAATGCTTGACTGACCATACTCTCATTACTTGTTAACTGTGCTTTCACGATCCATTATAAATGTCTTAATAAACCGTGCCATGTTTATTGTTCACTATGCATTCATAATCCATTATATGTCTAAATAACTGTGTTATGAACTGTGTTGTGCTTATCTGTTTATAGTGCCTTACTTTTCCAATTATATTATGTCTGATTAGCCGTGCTATGTTTACCTGTTGACTGTGCATTCATGATCCATTATATGTCTAAATAAACCGTGCTATGTTTACTTGTTGACTGTGCACTCATGCCCATTATATGTCTAAATAAACTGTGCTATATTTACTCGTTGACTGTGCATTCATGATCCATTATATTATGTCAAAATAAACCGTGCTATGTTTACCTGTTAACTGTGCATTAATGGTCCATTACATGCCTAAATAAACCATTGTATATTTACCTGTTGAATGTGCATTCATGATCCATTATATGTCTAACTAGCCGTGCTATGTTTACTTGTTGACTGTGCATTAATGTTCCTGGTATGTCTGTGTAGTCCTCATACTTGTGTTGTGTTGCACAGCGAGCCTGCTCCGTCTGCCATGTCCGCACTTCATCAGTTCGGAGCAGAGATGTTGCGCCTATCTCGCGGCTTGGAAGCTTCTGCTGCGACCAAACCACACTTCAAAGGGTATACAATTGGCATTATTTGTTGGCTTCAAACTACGGCTACCAAATCCTCTCTTTCTGTAACTTCTTCATATCATACATCGTTATTTATTCCTGGGTGTTCACGTTGCATTTATTTTGCAGGACTAACATTTCTGAAAAGGGTGGAATGCTCACGCCCGGCTCCATGAGTGTGTCTTCAAGTTCTCCATCATCAATGCTTCAAGACAGACGAAGACCTTCTTCAACGTGTGATCCCAATACACCCCTTCACAGGGCAAGAAGCGCGTCTGATGATGAAAGCAACGATGGTCTTCTGGCACCAACCACGTTGACAGCAAAATCTCGAAGCTCTGAAGATGGTCTGCTTTTACCACCTCCTTGCACATGTCCATATTTTGGCCATGCAGAGACGACACCTCCTAGGCGAACCACTGAAGTGGTTATCGTCCCAGGTGGGGATATTAGTTGTAATGGGTATTCGAGAAATGGAAATGCAAAAGACGAACAGTCGACTCCATTGTTCAGGAGATCGAGTCGAGGTGCCTCTTCTATGGTCACCTGGGATGAGGCGCGGCGGTTTCGAAGAGGCTCTAGTTTTGGTGGAGCACGAACTACTCTTTCTACTCCAGTACGTAACATACGTCCTCAGAGGTCTATAAACCGACAACCACAGTCTGTGACAGCGACGCCTCAAAGACAAACTCCAAGGCCACACCATTCGAGAAACTCCAGTGTCATATCTAGAAACTCATCGCGCCATGGGAGGATATTGCGACTAGAACAAAAAGCGACGAAAGTTTTAGGGGTAGTATTCTTCACGTTTGTCGTTTTATGGGCGCCGTTTTTCATCTTAAATATGGTGCCAGCTGTGTGTGAGGAATGTGAGAAACGGATTCCTTATTGGGTGTTCGATTGCGCGTTGTGGTTGGGATACTCTAGTTCGATGGTGAATCCTATATTTTATACTATATTTAATAAGGTGTTTAGACAAGCTTTTAAGAGGGTCCTGATGTGTCAGTACTTCAAGGCTAGGAGGTAGCCGGCACCCTGGGAGCGCGCGCGGCCGATCTCTGATCCCGGACTGGGTGCGCTCTCAGTGAACCGTAATGTTGTTAATGTAAGATCTCAGTTCGTTTGAACACACCGAGGAGCTTTAATATACGCTTTTAGATATAGTACCTACGCGCCAATGTTAGATGTACTAGCCAAAGCAATATGTTGAATTGTGTTTCACTAATTTATGTACAAGTTGCAGACACTAATTTCTTTTGTATTTTTTTTTATTCCGGAAGTTAATAGCCAGAATAAAATTGCCTTGTTCTTGTTTTTGAAGCGTTAACTCAACGCTTAGTCTTTAAACAACCAGACAAAAAGTTATATGATTATTTACGGGTCTTCCCGTGAACATGGTGCATGTAACTGGGCCGAAATATCGGGAGCTCATTCCACAACCTTACCACGGTAAATATCCCCGTAAATAATCATATAACTTTAGTGAACAACCGTGATAGTTTAAAACAGTGTTTAACTAGACAACATTTAAAAAGTACACCTTTTTGTTTTATTTTGTTAGCCTACTAGTTTTATACAATTAAAGACATGATGCCGTTCAATTAAAATAATAAATAATTTGCAAGAAAAAATTTGTCATAAATTTAGTCAATCTTATTATCATTATAATTTTTGAGCTTTTTAGAGTCGAAATGGTACGAAAATTAAGCGTTGAGTTAAGCCCTTAAGTGGCGGAATTCGTATTGATAAAACTGTAAAACAATTTACAACAACTCTACGTAATAAATCAGCGCACAAAATAAAATAAAAAGTAGACATCTAAATATAAACAATATAATACTAATTAAGGAATGATAATTTATTGGTTAGAATTGTTTTATAGTGAAAAAATCTGTATTATTTATAGATCTGTTTTAGTAGATGTTTACTCCAGTACAGTAATCGACAAACATCTTGCAAAATGTGCAATAGTCATAAAACGTCCCTTTGACGGATCGAATGGGGCTTGGAGATTTCGAGCAATTTTGACCGCGCAATTGGTTGTAGTCTTCGATCAAATAAGCAGAGGATTTTTCACCAACCGCCCGAACGCAGCCTGCCTGAAACTCCGCCAAAACACAGCGGTGCAGCAGTTTTCATTTAGTTACTTATTACCTAGCGATGCCTAAACATGACGTACTACAAACAAATGCATAGCTAGTATGTATTAACTATTTACTATTGTCACTTTGTTTTTTGTAAATAGGCTTGCGCCTCAGGCTTGCGCTTGGCTGCCAACTCGCCCGATGTTAAGCAATGGTGCGGTCTACGATGGAGCACGCTTGCCTAGAAGAAACAGATTTTCGCAGTGCATGTACGGTGTGTGCTATCCTCTGCATCAGTACTGGCGTTAGGTTAGGGTAGGGCCTGGTTGGATGACCGCCCAACCAAGTAAAAAGGATAAAAGGGTAAAAAAGGGCGCCATAGGCGCCTATAACGGGGCGCCGTAGGTATATAAAAATCTATAGATCTAGGTATTCTATCTAATGTATTCTTTGCCTTTTTTTCGGTTTGAATGGCAAGAGGGGGAGGGTGCGCCGTAGAAGTCTCGCCCAGGACGCTGGTAGTTCTAAAACCGGCACTGCTCTGCATATTTGATCGAAGTGTGTAGTCTATGTCTATGTACATGCCAGTGTTACCCCCACCACCCCGCTTTTTTCCGGTACGATGTTTGCCGGTAGGTATAGAAGACATTACTTTGATCCATGACCACATCCCGATGGGACTTCTGAAAATAACTCATCTTAGTCTAGATACTAATAAATTTTTCTTCATAAAAATTCTCAAAAATATATATGTTATGAACAAAATAAACCCATTAGAAATCTAGTCATAGCTTAAGGAGTCGCGTCAAATTATGAAAAACATAGTTTATTTATTGTGAATCAGATTTGGTACCGATTTAATAGATGTCTGTTCAGTTTTCTCACTGTATCTTCAATGTTGCTCATTGTTTTAAGCATTGCGTATTATAGGTAGGTATATTATAGTATCTTAATTTTCTTTCAAGTGCAAAAATATAGCTCTGGCTGGTGAGCGCGGCTTGGTAACTACCTATACTGATGTCAATAAACACACACAGACCATACGTCATATACAGGGTGTAAGAGAAACGCTCCCGAAAATGAATGACTAACTATAATGAAATTACTGGTAATAGTGCTGGTGATTGCTGAGACGATACCAAAAAATGCTATGTTTAATTTAAAACAAAAACTATGGTCGCAATGAAAAAAATAAAATATTATTAGAGGTCAACGAACGACCTGCGCCGCGAGCACGCTTGTACGCTTTACATTGCTGGTTTGCAAAATTCTAAACCAAAAAACAACAAGTTTAAGGGAATTCGTTATTGAAATTCGATTGTATTTAGATAGTATGATAGTATCGTTTTGGCTTTGGGAGCGTTTACTCCTTAGACGCGGTACACAGTGTGTTCCATAAAACACCACACTGATTATTGGCGATGCAAGAATTGCAACACATGGTGCGCGAGCATATAGTGCTACATAATTGACGTCAGTGACTATCGTCAGCGACGCAGTAAATCAAGCCTCAGATATTTTTATTTAATTTAGTAACTACATAGTAGAACAAACATAACTTATTGTGATTTATGTTGATCTCATTAAATACCTAAGTAGGTGCTTACTATTAACTATAAGTTAAAAAAAAACACTAACATTAGATAATCTTTGTATATTTGTAAAAATGTATATAAAATGTAGATTCTATAATGATGGATAATAAATTACGTAGATTTACGAACATCTAAATGTGTAAATAATATAAAATGTTGTAAAAAAAAGATTTTATCGTTTCAGAAGCAATAAAACGATTTGATCGTGTACCCAATTCTTTTATTGACCCAATCTTTACAAATACATTAATCCATAATATGTAGGTAGGCAATGAAATTATATCTCATTGTAGGTAGGTATAAGTACTTATGACAGGTTTTTCTCTAGGTGACGGACATTTTCGAAGATATCATTACATTCCTCATTATAAACGACTTTTACGATGGGACCAACCCTGAAATAGTGAAAAATTTCGTTCCATAGACATTTTTTATTAACACTCAACGAAATGTATGGAAGAGCAGTTTTTTTCACGATTTCAGTGTTGTTTTCTTGCTCAGATCAGACAAACAAGGGAAACATGCCTTAGTACAGTTAATACGAGTTATGGCCATTACCATTCTAGATGACAAAATTGCTTACAACCAAAATAAGGTTTTATAGCTGCAAGGTTTTGTTTAGTGGCCATTAATTATTATGGGTCTGGGTAACTGTTTCTTTCTCTCTTGCTCAGGCTTCATTATTAAGGTTCCATATCCAAAAGATGAAAACGGGACCTTATCACTAAGTCTGCTGTCAGTCCTACCTTATAACGGCAGCAACTATCGACCCGTAATAGATAGCCCTTTGTTTTTTTTTTACGGCGGATCAACTACTAAATAATAAAAAGTCAAAAGGGTTCCCATACAAAAACGTTTTCTTAAATGTATTTTTGTATTTGCTCTAATGTAAAAACTGTATAATACGTACAAGCGTCAAATTTGGCATGATTATTATAGTACACACTACACACTATAAAGTAAAACATCAAATAATAAACAATGGCAAAGTCAATATTTAGTTAATTAAAGTAAAAAATACAACTAAACCAATATATGATTTTAACAATATTCTAACAAAGACATAATTTCGTTGTTTTTTTTTTTTTACTATAACAAAAACTAATAAAAATATAATTACATAATAAAACTAACATTTGTACGCTGTAACAGGCAAGGACATGAGATACGTCTTCATTCTTATGATACTTACAAATAAAGTAGCATTATTTCAGCTGAAACACCCTGTTTATGTTCATGCCATTTAGGGTAATGGGTGGGAAAGATTCGGGACACCTACCGGCGGCCTTAAAGACCATGTATTCACATTTTTTGACATTATATGTGAGGCCGTGCGACGCAGCGTAGACCTCACAGACTTTTAACAGCTCTCCGAGAGCCCTCACAGTCGGACTCAGCAGCACCATGTCGTCCGCGTAGGTAATGTTATTCACACTAACACCTCCCACCCGGCATCCGACACGCATACTGCTGAGCCCGACTATGAGGTCGTTTACATACAGGTTAAAAAGCTTTGTAGACGATAACCCCCCCTGCCTATAGCTACCATGTTCTGACAAATAAATATTTTGAATTTGATTTTGACTTGAGAATCACAACGTTTTTACAACGCTAATATTAATACAACTTTATAAATAGCTAAAACAAAAGTCCAACGAAGCCATTACTTAGCTTCCTCAATAATGAGACGATCCTCATTTTCTCGAAGGCATTATCGGAAAAATCTACTTGTTAGAAAAAGGTCCTTTGTCTTTAAGAACGAGGTGAAATTAAATTTTTCAAAAGTTCCTAAGTCTTGCGCTTCGCTTGCTACAAAGAGAACTTGTATTTATCTGGCTAAACTAGTGAATGGTTTTCTCAACACAGCATCAATACACGCGAATAAACTTTATATAATTGTTTTCAGGAGTTCAAAGAACGGATGAGTTTTCATACTTTCGTACAAGTATAAGTAAAATAACTAAAGCCTTGATTTATAAATATTACGCACCTTGACATCTTCTTGACATAAATTAGGGCACCCAAATTTGGATGAAGACCTTCTCCATGACGTCTTGCCATACAAGGTAAGGCAAGATTCATCATCATCATCATAATCAGCCTTTTAACAGTCCACTGCTGGACTTTTAGCCTACCCCCGAAAGGGTTATTGGGACATATCCACCACGCTGGCCCAGTGCGGGTTGGTGGATTGAATTGAAGGCAAGCTTGTATTTTGATAATTATAATCATGGGCTAAATAGCTGTGGTAGTCTATTTGGGAGACTGCTAGACTTGAATACATGAGGTCACGGGATCAAATCCCGGACCCATACCAATGAGCTCTTTGGAGTTTAGGTACGGATTTTCATACCGCTGACTTTTCGGTGAAAGAAAACATTGTGAGGAAACCTGCATACGTTCCAAGAAGAATGAATTCAGTGAATTCAATCATCATCATTTCAGCCGTAGGACGTCCACTGCTGGACATAGGCCTCCCCCATCGATCTCCAAAAGGGCCGGTTGGAAGCGGCCTGCATCCAGCGTTTCCCTGCAGTCTCTTTTAGGTCGTCTGTCCATCTTGTGGGTGGACGTCTTACGCTGCGCTTACCGATCCGTGGTCTCCATTCCAGAAACGTTCGGCCTTTCGGTGAATTCAATGGCGTATGTGAATCCACCAACCCGCAACTGGGCAGCGGGGTGTGGATATGGCCCAAATCGCCCTTTCGGGGGTAGGCCAAAGTCCAGCAGTGTACTATTAAAAGGCTGATTATGCTTTATGCATGCGCTAGACGGGTCCAAGTTGCACTTGCAACCTAAACAGCGTCCTTGCATCATCTACGCCAAGGTCGTCCTTTGTTCCGTGTATCTCAAGGATGCCAGTGAGCGATGCGTTCGCTCCATTTACCGTCTGCTGCTCGGGCAAGGTGGCCTGACAACATTATGTAAAAAAAATCTAGTCCAATAAGATGTAACTTTTTGTATAATGTTTATAGGAATAAATGATTTGAATGAGCTTGACAACTTGAGCCTACTGTTACAGTATTTTTTGTATGTCCTTATGACTTATTTCTTTTCTTTTTGGGGTTCTGTACCTCAAAAGGAAAAAACGGAACCCTTATAGGATCAATTCATTGTCCGTCTGTATGTCCGCCTGTCTGTCCGTCTGTCAATACCTTTTTTCTCAAGAACGCCTAAAGGTATCAAGTTGAAATTTATACTAAATACTTGGATCTACGGTTTTTTGGGCTGTAAAAAAATTTTTACTTGTAAATCAACGCAATCAAAAGATATGAACGTTTATGTCGCATATTTTGCGATTTCACTGGGGAATCAAAACCTATAGGGTACTTTCCGTTGACCTAGAATCATTAAATTTGGCAAAAGGCAAGGTCTCTTAGCACATATATAGAAATAAATCCGAAAGTCACAAATTTGAAGTTATATCATTAAGAAATAATTATTTTGCTATTACAAACTTACATTTTGTAGTTGGAATGTATGGAAGAACCTTATAAGAACCTTATTGTCAACTACAAAGTTAAGTTTGTCTTTCAATATTTCAACTTCAGTTAGTTTTTTTTTTTGGACTCGCGTTCTGAGGGTTCCGTCCCTCAGACGGAACCCTCAGAGCACGAGTCCTACTCGTACTTGTCTGGTTTTTTTAAAGACAAACAACAAAAATTTATATAAACCATAATATTAATTACCTACTTATTTAAAAGAACAGTCAATCAACAGGTCTATATTAATGGTAACAATATCATAAAAAATAGCTTTTTTGGGTTCACAAGACATCGTTTTAGGGTTCCATGCCCAAAGGATAAAAATGGATAACAATATATTATGTCCACCCAGTAACCGAAATTGCGTATTGTACTAATCTTGAGATGTCAGTTTTTTTTTTTTTTTTTTTAAATACTCTGCCATTTTTCTGGGAACCCTGCCGCACGGTGGTGATCTCGACGGCGTTTTTGTTTTGTAGTAGGTACATGCTTGTATATTTTATACAATCATCTTTTAGTTTAATTGTAACTTTGTCAGCTTGGGCGGCCCTCAACTCGGGTGCGACGAGCCCAGAGGCGGTCAAGGTTCAGCGGGCGTGGGATGATGTCGGGGCTAAGCGGATCCAGGGACTTTTGTTGGCACGTGCTACTGGAGCAGATATGGCTAGACTCCTGGCTGTGTCGCAGCCAGAATCTGGGGCATGGTTGCACGCGCTACCTTCTCCTCACCTGGGCACCTTACTGGACGACGACTCTTTGCGTGTGGCGGTGGCTCTTCGCCTGGGCTGCAAGGTGTGTGAACCCCACAAATGCACCTGCGGTTCCATGGTGGAGGCCGATGGCTATCACGCGCTGGGTTGTCGTCGTTGCGCGGGGAGGTTTCCGCGTCACCATGCACTCAATGAAATAGTCCGGAGAGCCTTTGTGTCGGCTAACGTTCCCTGCGTGCTGGAGCCTCCGGGGCTCTGTAGGTCTGACGGGAAGAGGCCGGACGGGCTGACTCTCGTGCCTTGGAAGAACGGAAAGTGCCTGATATGGGACGCTACTTGCGTCAGCACTGTCGCCGCCAGCCACCTGAGTCGCACCGTCCACTCACCGTCAGCAGCGGCGGAATATGCCGCTGATAAGAAAAGGAAAAAGTACGCGGCGTTGGAACCGCGTTACAATTTTGTGCCCGTTGCCGTGGAGACCATGGGTTGTTGGGGGACTGAGGCCAAGAAGCTCATTTCGGAGATAGGGCACAGGCTCGAGGTAAAGTGTGGTGACTCCCGCTCCGGCTCGTTCCTGGTGCAAAGGTTGGCCATTGCCATCCAACGCGGTAACGCAGCGAGCGTTTTGGGTACCTTTGCGCCGGGAACGGTTAGGGGTGGGTTATTTGAATAGTTATTAGTTTAGTTATTAGTGAATTCCAAATATTTTGGATTTATTTGTGTTGACGCTTTAATTTGATTTTAATAAAATTATTGTAACTTTTATTTAGTTATGTTTAGTTATAGTTTATATTTAAAGTTTTCATTAATTTTCTGTTTTTTTTTAAGTTCCATTAAATTACGATAATATACCAAAAAAAAAGATAATTATTTAGTAGTTAGGTTTATATATATTTTTATGCCATTCCTCCTCTAAAACACTTATTTTATTCACTTAAAACAATGAATAAAAAACAGTTTTAATCACCATTTTGGAGAATTTAGAACACACCAATATATTCGACGTTCATCACAATGCTATACACACTCCTTGCGCAAAAATACTCGATACAAATTCCTCAAATCTTTCTTTTTCTCGTAGTCATGGTATAAAGTATAGTATGCAACTCTTGAATAAAACTGATTTATACCGAGGACCATGAATCACCCGCGTCGCTCAGGATTCTAACACTTGAATCAGTCCCTACGGTCGTGATTCAGTCGATACAATCCTCACTCGCTCGTGATTTATCTATGGCCCTCGCTATAAATCCGTCCTTTATTTACTAATTGCATAATATACTATTGCATGTTTACTATAATAAACTTGTTTTGTCATTTCAATAATAAAAGTAAAAACGCAAGAGCAAAATGCAATGCAGCAAGAGAGCTACCAGATTGGAAGAACCGCCTTAAAAAGAAAGAGATAGTGAATCAGACCCATAGTAAGTATTAGTATCGTAATTTTAAGTATAGTAAGTATATGTATTAGTATGTATTGTTATTAGAATGTACGGTTTATATTATAACTAAGTATCACATTATTCAATATTGCTCGCCCCGCCTTCTACCTCCTGTATGAATCCTCTCCATCCTAAGGTTGCCTGGAAGAGATCGCTCTTAGCGATAAGGCCGCCGATTGTTGCACTAGTTTTTAAGCTGTTTTATCGTGTGTATGAAATTTGTGGTGTGAACAATAAAGAGTTTATCTATCTATCTATCTATCTAATTTATGGCCACTAAACAAAAGCTCGCAGCTATGAAACCATGTTTTGGCTGTAAGACATTTTGTCGTCCAGATAGAAAATGGGCATAACTCGATGACGGAGTATTTATTGTCTGTTGTCGCCACAATTTTACGAGGAAATGAACGGTAGAAAGATTTCTCTTTTATAGTTATACCGTGGTTATAACGTTTTGGCAGTAAACACGGACGAAAACATTTTTATAGTCTTGGAATAAAATAACGGAGAAAAAATATGATTGAAAATAAAGAGGCAAAATAGTTGCGTTAATAATAAATAATTTTACTAAATAACTGATTGATGCTTTATTAGAATCTAAGTGTTGTCTGCAACGACCTTTACACTTTAGATTTAATGCGAGGTTTTCCCACTTTTAAGCAACGCTAATTGATACAGGTGACCATATAGCTTAATATATTGTATTATAGTCGCATTTAGTGGAGCAAAAGCATGGGGCACAAAACACAAAAAAGCACACAGCCGTGCGTTTCGGTACGTCTATTTTTTTGTTTTTCTCATATTTTTCGAAAAGTATAGCTGTTATGTAAAATATAGGTAACTTTGCGATTTCCTCTATATGTATGAAATCTGTATATTCAGATATCGAAGACATCATTTAATAAATAGGTATTTGAATGAATCCAAATAAACAGGAAGAAAAGCGCAAATTTGTGTACCAATCTTTTATTTCTATCGTGTGAAATACCCTTAATCGTGTTTTGGTCTTAGGGATTTTGTAGATAAAATATTCAGTTTTGATGTGACACCATTTTAATAATTTTAAGCTTACCGTGGAAGTAGACACACCCAGGGGGCCGTCCATTAATCACTTCACGTGATTAATGGACTGTCCCTAAACTATAATGACCAAAAATCTTAAAAGTAAGAAAAGAGGGCCTTAACATTACCAATAGAACCATACTAAAATTGTAGACAAAGTACAACAAGTTAACTTGTATAATAATACAAGAACGAATTTGCTATACCTTTATGACTCATTTCAAATGGTAACATTAATAAGCACTTCATTTTGAGCCTGTTGTAGATGTCGAAACTATCGGTTTCGGTTTATAAATCCAAAATCAAAATTTTGAACCAAACTTTTTCTACCTCTCGTCAGCAAAGTGTCTGTGTCTCTGTGGTTATATTATTATAAACCTTGTTTCTGAAACCAAAATCACGTTTCACCCACACAATTAATCACCTAAAACTTTAACAAGACGGGCTCATGTAATTCAAAACAGTATGCTAACTCTATTGAGATGAAATTAAAATCGCAAGATACTTATATCTATTTTCTATCGGACTGCCAGATTGGGCACGAAAAGGCAAAGCTGCCTATTGATATTCCAAAAACCTGAACGAAGCACTTTGACTCCACTTTATTTTATTTATTAATAATAGGCTTACGTTTTACCGTTAACTCGTCTGATGTTAAGTGATGATGCGATCTACGATACAAGTTTTATTTATTTATTATGCAATCTCTTTAGATTTGTACGCCTACTAGGCAAAATAAAATATAATAATATATAGACAAAGTCGCTATATCTTATGTTTTGTTTTGCTCATGTATGTATATATATTATTATGTTCATGCGCTTTTAAATGTTTGTATGATTTACTCGTGTTTAGTGCAATAAAATTTTCTTTATCAATTTGAGCTAATTTTGTCCACTAACAAATGCAAGGGCCACCTCGCTTCTCGTTTTATGCTCTTGTACGACAGCGAGCAGAAGTTTTGTAACTGTGTCTAGGTATATTGAACAAGCGCTGAAAACAAATGAGATTAAAAACTTTTACAATACAATAAAACTTTTTCGTTAAGTTCAATCTATGCTCAAGTTTCAGTGGAATCTATTAACGAAATCGGATTAATTTTGCTTGAATATTTAAATAGCTACTATAACATAAATTAAATTGTAACCCCGTGGAAATTTAAACGGTTTTTGTACTTTGATTGCTTTTTGTATGATTTTATTTACTGATATTTACAGAAGTTTCATCATCATCAGCCGGAAGACGTCCACTGCTGAACATAGGCCTCCACACTGAATGACAGTCTGCCTTTTGCATCCACTGGATGCCCGCGACTCTCACAATGTCGTCGGTCCATCTAGTGGGAGGCCTCCCTGCGTCTTCCGGTTCGTGGTCTCCACTCCAGAATCTTTCTTCCCCATCGGTTATCGGTTCTCCGAGCGATGTGGCCTGCCCATTGCCACTTCAACTTGCAAATTTTAACAGCTATGTCGGTGACTCTTGTTCTTTGGTGAATATCCACGTTTCGGATCTTATCGCGCAAAGAAACTCCGATCATAGCTCTCTCCATTAAGTATAAGTTGTTATTTTTGTAATGTATGAATGGAGGTAGTTGTCAAATCCACACCTACCTACATACAAAGGTTCAATAAACAGTCTTGAGTTAACTGCAATGGTGGTTTTGTTTTCGGTGCGGGCGGCGAGCTCGGCGCGGGCGAGCTCGGCTCGGACGGTTGTGCGTCCACCGGCAGTGCGCTGCCTTGACCGCTGTCGGCCGACTCCTTACCTGCTCCTAACGCCCATGAATAACGCTTCGAACGATTAGACATTATTTGGTCAGCGTGTTTGGTGCACGTCCTGTTCCCCTCTGTGACCACTTTTGTAAGTGACCGAGCTCGTACGCTTCGCAACAGTTCCTTCCTTCCATTTAGGCCCGCTTTGAAAAATTTCATATCAAGACAGAGACTCCAGCAGCGAAGTTCCGCGGCGTGCCACCTGCGTGCGCGACTTGCGCGCGTTGCGCCGTGTCCGTGCACTGCGCCGCGCTGACTGCGCGCAGCTGATCGAGCCGCGTGCGCAGCCGGCGCCCGAACATCGCGACCGCGGGTTCCTTCTGTGTGCTGCTATGTGAACTATTACGATAATGTAATAGAAATTTACTGTAAGCGGTGTCTACCTGTACTCCGTCGGCAGTAGCTTTCTTCGTTCCCTATTATATATTTTTTTAAATCATCTTAACTGCATTCTCGCCCGATGGATTTAAACGGCGGCCTACCGTCAGTGACCACCTGCTTCGGCACCCCGAGTCTAGCGAACATATCTCTGAGCTTACCGATCACTGGCTCCACTGACGTGCCCGAATTCATCGCGGCTACCTCGATCCACTTTGTATGTGCGTCTACGACAGCTAAGTAGTACTTACCGTTGTAGTAGAAGAAGTCAGCGTGTAGCCGTGCCCAGGGTTCCTGCAGCCAGGGGTAAGGCGCAGGAGGCACGTGCGGGGGCGCGTCACGAACCGCGCGGCAGGCGGCGCACGTGTGCACGCGCTCCTGTAGTTCATTTTCTATCGAAGGCCACCATACATAATTCCTGGAGATTTGTTTCATGCGCATGATGTCTACGTGACCCTCGTGAATGTCTTCAATTATATATAGAAACTGTGGTTCATAATGTGCCAGAGCCGACCTGCTCACCAGCTGCTGCTTTATATCCTCGAACGCTTGTTGGCACGCCTGCGTCCACTGCCTGCGCGCACCCTTGGCTAACAGAGAATAAAGTGGGTGCAGTGTGGTACTAATGTTCTTTAAAAACCGCGAGTAGTAGTTTACCAAGCCGAGTGCTGCAAATAACTGTTCAATGCGTGGCAATGGATAGTGAACATCTTTAAGTTTTGGATTGACCGTTATCTTATAGTCACCGCATATGCGAATCGAGCCGTCCCGCTTGATAACAGCTACGATCGGGGTGCCGTAGTCCGTCCGTTCGACCTGAACTATCACTGACTCTGATTCTAATCGTTTTATTTCACGTTCGACAGGAATGCGCATCGCTAAGGGTATCGAACGAGCTTTGCAAAATATCGGCTCTGTGTCATTGTGATATAATATTATATCTGTTTTAAACGTTCCTAATCCTTCTTTAAAAACCTCTGGGAATTCTATTTTCAGTTTTGTTATGGTGGAATCGCATTGTTCATTCATGTTGAAAATGTTGATTGATTTTATTTTTAATTTACGTAGCCAAAGGCGGCCCATTATTGGCGATCCACCATTTGCAATAACAAATAGTGGCAAAACAGCGGTCTCGCTTTCTCTCGTAACCGTCACCTCGACACGGCCGAGAGGCACGATCGCACCGCCTGAATATGATCGGAACTTAACCTCATCTTTAATCATAGGTAAATGGGCTAGATACTCATCGTAAAATTGCTTTGACACTGCCGATATTTTGCTACCTGTATCTACTTCGAATGAAACATTTCTATTTTCGACCTTGACCTTTAAATAATATGGATCGTCCTTACGGTTTGCTCCCACTTCCACTGAACAATGATACAATCCGTCGCTCCCATCACTTTCTGTATCACTTTGCTCAATATAATTTTGGTATTTTAACCCCCCGGTAATGGGGGTTTCATCACTTTTTGGACACTTTAGGGCCAAATGCCCCTTTTCACTGCATTTATTACACGAATAAAACTTATAACGACACTTGTTTGGCGCGTGGTTCCCTTTTCCACATCGCCAGCAAGCGGAACTGCGCCCTCGCACGTAGCCCGCGGCCTCGGCCGCAGCTACCCGATGCAGCCCGTCTCCGCCCTGCCCGAGTCCTGAGTGTCCCGAGCCCGGCGCTCCGAGGGCGGCGCCGCTCCCGGCCGCGATCTCCGCGTGCCGCTCGGCCGCCTCCAGCGCTAGCGCCAGCTCCACTGCCTTCCGGTAGTCTAACGTAGGTTCGGCGAACAGGCGCGATCGCATCTCCTCGCTGCGTAAGCCCGACACAAACTGATCCCTCAGGTTCTCCTCTAGCGACGCACCAAAGTTACAGTGGGTCGCGAGGTGTTTTAGGGTTTGTAGGAATGTGCCGACATTTTCACTCTCCGCCTGTCGCCGTTGCCGAAATATGTGCCGCTCAGCGATCTCAGATCGCTTCGGTTCTAGATGTTCACGCACTAACGCCACTAGATCCTTGAATGGTTTGCCTTCTGGGTGATTTGGTGAGCAGAGGTCACACATGAGGTCGTACGTCGCGGCACCGACGTGCGTCACCAACGTGGCGACTTGCAACTCCGGCTTGATTTCATTTAACAATATAAACTGTTCCACGAGTCGTACATATGAACACCAATTCCCCTGACCATGAATATCGAATTCATGCAACTTTCCGTACGGCATCTTGAATATTTTCGACGTAAATCCAATTAAACTGCGCCAATGTGAATAAGCAATAAAACCACCATTGCAGTTAACTCAAGACTGTTTATTGAACCTTTGTATGTAGGTAGGTGTGGATTTGACAACTACCTCCATTCATACATTACAATTTTGTTTTCAGATTATTTTGTTTACCAATTATTATTATTATTTTTCAATGTAATTTTTTTAATGTACAATTTTTATTTTTATTTTTTTTCGTCTTATGTTACACAAATTACATAATTATATTTTTTTATTAAATTTATGACATAATGCTATGTCATTTATGTATAATTTTTAGTTGACTTGACATGTAATTCTTATAATTATGAATAATAAATACCAAATACAAATACCAATTGCCCGCTGTGTGACTCTGAGCTTTTCCAAAAGGCCAACAGTTAAGTTAGTTACGGAAGTTTACTTTACAGCTATTTATAATTATCAGCACTTTGTTTCTAGCGTAATAAAATCGTTAACATTGCAGTGTCATATAGAAAATGATATTCGTACTCAACAAAATGTATGGAACAGCTGTTATGTTTTTGCTATTTCAGGGTTGGTCCCATAGTAATGTTGTTCCTAATGATAGGTAGAGTCTTTTTCATGAAAGAAGTCCCACGGCAAACAGCGGAACTAAATTTCCATGTTGTAGTTGTCAGGTGTTGTTACTGTGTTTGGACGCTAGTGAGATTTATATTAATTTTCCATCGTTAAAGAGTCGTGTACGATGCCAAAAGTTGTTAAAGTTCTACTTGAGAAATGATACTGATAGTGATTGATACGCGATGACAGCGCCGCGTCTGGGGGACTTCTTTCATGAAAAGCACTCTACAATGACTTCTCAAATGTATTTATTAAATTGGTATGTTTCACATCACTTGGATTTATGACCATTAAAAGAACAGAACAATAAATTGTTAGCCCAACTTTCCACCCTTGCATACCATTCACATAATTTAAAGTCAACGACAAAAGAATTTACCAACAGAAAAAATATGAAGCTCACCTCAGAATATTAGAGCCAAGAAACGTTCGGAAAGATATGAATTGTAGGTAAAGACTCTTCATTATATTCCTTAGAGAGCAAGCAGACGAGCGACATTTTGAGGTGCGATTTTAGTCGTATTTTACCACGATTTCTTATTTTACTAACAATGTAATCAAATATGATTATGTAAAGTCGATTTAAAATCAAAGATATTGATTTTAATTTCCTTTTGATTGCTGATCGTCGTTTACCTAACCCTCTACAAGTGTTTTGTATTTTGGATGACAACACAATCATTATGTACCAGCAGAATGATGTAATGATGAAGCCAATAGGTGGATATTGGAACTCTAAAATGATGAATTGCGTTGACGGAGCCATCTAGCAGGAAACACGCTATCATGAGGCAAGGATGCGGTCTACGGTGGAGCACGCTTGCCTAGAAGAAACCGATTCACTCACTGACTTGAAAACACCCAGATTATGACTATAGTTGTAATTACAACTAAAAAAAAAAAAAAAAAAAAATTTTTCTTCGATTCTAAAAGAAATAAACAAGTTTAGATTGATTTTTTTTTAAACTCCCAATAAAAAAGCTCTGTATCTTCAAATGGCTGAACAAGTTTTCTTGAAGCATAGCTAAAATCACTCCCGAACAAGTCGCCTTTAAAAAAAACGGTGTAAATTAAAATCGGTACCGCCATTCGGAAGCTACGATGCCACACAGATATACACTAGTTAAACTCAAGCCCCCGCTTTTTGCGTTGGGGGTTAAAAAGACATTTCGCAACTTTCGGGTTTTCATGGCAACTAAAAGTGGTCCATATACACAGACTCTTATTATCCGAGGAAATACCTACCTTTTGCTCAATAAACTGGCAGACCCTTAGTAAATAACGTCATCCATATTTAATCAGATATTTCTGTATTACGGATGAAAAGCGTAAAACATTGTGGGAATATTCGGGCACTGTCATTTTTGGGTCTCAGGGGCGGACTCCATAAAATACTTTCATAAACTGGGGTCACTTAAGACTTAAGAAGGTCTCAGTCATTTATTTTGCATCACTTATTAATTGTATGTCTTAAAAAGCGTATTAAACTTCAATGAGAAGGCGTGTCTTTCTAGGACAAAAATGTTTACTTAACTTTACATCAATGACTTAACTAGAATTTTTGGACATTCCATTCACATGATATCAAAAAAGCCCAAAGATTCTTTGACCCCTGGGAAGAAAATACGCGTGACATCGCGGTACAAACATGGTCAATCGAAGTATTATTAAAAAAAAACTTATACCTGTAAATTCGGTCAAAGCAATAATGTCGAAAAAATAACTTTATTTTTATTTTTGGAATGTCTAGCATGCGTAGCAGCAATGTGGTTAAGAACAACTCTCCGGACGCAGATATTGAATTATCAGACTTAGTAAGCTATAGACTAAACCATAAAAAAAGGTATAATATGCTATGTTGGAATGCTATAAAAATGTTGGACGGTAACAAATTTAAAAAAGAATTGACTAATTGGCTTCTTAACCATTGTTTTATAGTGTTAAGGAACTTATGGAATTTAATTCTAATATTATTCGTAACTAAAATACCTATTTAAAATCTTTAGTATAAAAATGAGCATTTTCACGTCTGCTTGCAGACTGAGTACAAAGTGACATAAATATAATATTAAGCGCTTTTAATGTAATGTATTCTAGCAAATAAATGATTTGATTTGATTTGATTGATACAATTTCTAACAATTGGCAAATATCAGAACTAACAAATTATGGCCACATTTATATGGTTTTCGCTACGGAACGTCCTTGGCCAGTTATTTTTAAGTTTGTATCACGCGATTTATGTTCTCCTATTATGATGTTTTTTAGGGATGTGTAAAGAATATATCGAGAATACAATTAAATTATGAAGAATCGTGTAAACAATATTTCATACCGTATTTCTTTTATTATTATTTTCGCTAATAACAACCTAAATAAAAATAATATTAAAGTAGAAATTAAACTACTGTCAAAAAATAAATAAAATAAAAATAAATTTTGTATAATATATTGTTAAAAATTATCCTGTTACAATTTGAATAATTAGATCCAAAATTTCATCAAGAAGAGATATTAGAAGGTGATGGTATGAATGGAAGCCGTGATAGCCTATTTGGGAGATCGCTAGACTTGAAAGCATGAGGTCGCGGGTTCAAATCCCGGGCCCGTACCAAAGAGCTCTTTGGAGTTTATGTACGGATTTTCATACCACTGGCTTTCTGGTGAAGGAAAACATCGTGAGGAAACCTGCATACGTACGGAGAAGAAATTCAATGGCGTATGTGAATCCACCAACCCGCAACTGGGCCAGCGTGGTGGATATGGCCCAATCACCCTTTCGGGGGTAGGCTAAAAGTCCAGCAGTGGACTGTTAAAAGGCTGATTATGATGATGATGGTATGAATCCCGTTTACTGATTTCTCCGACTTATTCGTTAAACTCCGTTAAACGGTTATGGTTTTTTAATTCAATTATTAGCCAATATGTAGGTACCCCTGTACTTCTCGCACTGTAGACGCCCCATGATAGATGTTGGTTTCCAATGTACTGGATCGGTGCCAGCCATAAATCTGTGTTTATCGGATTCGCAACTCCGGGGACGTGTCAGTGCGATGTTTACCTAAATCAGCTGTTTTTATTTACATAAGCGGAATGGACGAGATTATGGATGGTATTGTTTATTATGACAGGCACGGGTAAGTATAATCATTGTATAGGGTGATGTTTTGAATGTGTGCGAGTATTCAAAATGGCTTTTTATTACAGGCTTATTATTATTTTTATTTAATAAAAATTACAAGTTGACTAAAGGCACGGTCTACGGAGTCTGACTTGAGGAACTGCACATCAAATACTTTACTCACACTTGGGCATTTTTTTATCATTTGTTGTTATACTTTAGAGTGTGTACTATAATCATGTTAAGTTTGACGCTTGTAAGTATAACCGTTTTTACATTAGAGCTATTACAAAAATACGTTAACAAAAATACGTTTGTTGTATGCGGACCCCCCTTTCGTTTTTACTTTTTGACTTTTTTATTCTTTGTTAGTCAATCCGCCGTAACATTACATATTCTGTGAAAATGTCATCTGTCTATCTATTACGGTTCGAAAGATACAGTCGTTAATAGGCAGGACAGACAGACGGACGGACAGACAGACATCGTAGGCTTAGTAATAGGGTCCCGATGTTACCCTTTGAGTATGGAACCCTAAAAAATACAGTTTCCTTTATACCATATATCCGGTATAGATAGATCAATATCACGTGATACCTACAATTGTGTGTTTATGGCAAATGTAGGTTAATCCTATTAGGTACGCTGTCGCTGATTGTTGTACGCTTGCTCCCTAAGTGATTACTGACTGACTAATAAGAAGTGTTTGTTTGGTATACTGGCAATTGTTTACCCGACTGCTACATAAGAACGGTCATGTTCGGGTGTAAATATTTTAACCCCCGACGCAAAAAGAGGGGATAAATTTTTGTTATTTGAATCTCCACGGGCGACAGGATTATAATTCAATTCTAAATATTCATTATTATTCATTATTCATTCAGCCTTTCATTTTTCCACGGCTGGGATCCAGGCTTTTTCTCAGATAGAGAAAATGGGGCCTCCACCATGCTGGTCCAGTGCATGTTTGAGACAGTCATAATTATGTCTTTGAACTTTTAGGTTCTTGGAAATATCGGTTTCTTCACTATGTTTTCCTTCAACATTTTTGAACGATGGCATCATAAAATTTATTTAAACTGCATATAATTTATTTAAGTACTAAATACCTAAAGTTATTAGTGCAAGCAAGCTGTTATAAGTGCCGTGGTATTTAAATGAGAAGCACATAAGCAAACAGTCTGGTCATCAAGGCCCTTTGCTAATTTAAGAACTGGACTTGAGACTGAAATTTTTGAATAGAGCTGTAAAAGAACCTTCCAAAAATGTTTCAGTGTTTCCCATAAGGTAAGCTTCAAGAAAACGTGACCTAAAAAATATAGCAATTAATTTATTACACAAGACGGTGGACCAAAGCAGTCACAGAATGGTGGCCGCGAAACAGAAAGCGACCACCGGGCAGACCACCAGCCCGCTGGTCGGACGACATCGTTAAGGCAGCAGGAAAGCAGTGGACAAGGCTAGCACAGGACCGGAAAAGATGGCGCGCTAAAGAGGAGACCTATACCCAGCAGTGGGTGGAGAATGGTTGATGATGATGAATTTATTACACACCGTCATGTACCTACAATTTCTACGCACAACACTACTCAATACCACTGATGGTAATAACGCACTAAGTCATGCAAATTGTACGACTCATTGCTGCAACCGATGAAGCCGCCCTTTTTGTGGCCATGGCACGTAGCAAGGTCCTTGTCTAGCTCAAAATAACAAACAAATACAACAAACAAATTCTAACCCAGTGATATACCTAAGTTCTAGACTTTCCTTACTTTGAATTTTCTTTTCCTTAAAGTTTGTATGCGGCATCTGTCGCAGATGCCCGAATATATTGTAGGCTAAAACCACAACTATATACCGAACACAGAATGTGACAAGGCCCCGACAGACCCAAAAAAAACCGGACAAGTACGAGTAGGACTCGTGCTCTGAGGGTTCCGTTAGACGGAACCCTCAGAGCGCGAGACCAAAAAAAAAACTAACTGAAGTTAAAATATTGAAAGACAAACTTAAGTTTGTAGTTTTTTTTAACTGGGCAAGTGCCTTTAATAACTAAACAAAATACAAGCTAAAACTAACACTACAAATACAGTTAGACTGCCCATAGACCGTTGAAGGTCTAAAGACAATCCAAATGCTCAAGCCCACTACCAGTTGGCAGCGTACCCAACATGCTGGCGGCATTACCACGTTGAATGGCAATGCTAATACGTTGAGCCAGAAACACGCCAGCATTTTGGTCACGCGTCGCATTAACCAGGCGCTCTGAAAGATTTTTGAAAATGAGGTGAGCTCCCGGTCCCCAAGGGCCCAATGTCTCGACCCCAAACGCCTCAAATATGTAACCACTGCCGAGGTTAGCATATTTGCGACGCTTGTGCTGCTCTGCCAAATTAGCAGCCGCGCCAGCCCTACCCTGTGTCACAGGAAGATGTGACGGCGCCAAAGTATCGACACAAGTTGCGTCCCATACAAGGGGCCGCCCCAACCTCCAGGGCACAAGTGTCATACCGTCAGGCCTCTTTCCATCGTCACGCGCAAGACCACTCGGTTTGAGCACAGCTGCGACATTGGCGGTGGAAAGTGCCCTGCGTATGATGTCGTTCAGGCTAGCGTGTCGGCCAATACGACCAGCGCTTCTCGAGCAAGAGAGACCATGGTGACCGAGCTGGTCAACAGCAGTACCACACTGACAGCGATGGGCCTCACAGCACCTTGCACCCAAGCGTAAGCTGACAGCTAGACGAAATGCGGTTGGATCTAAAAGGCTACCTGTGTTAAAAGAGGGCATGGCTTGCAACCAAAGTCCCGATTCCCAAACAGAGACAGCAAGAATACGAGCGCGATCTGCAATACTAGGACACGTATCTAGTAGCGATTTCCATGCTAGTTCGCAGATCGGCCGATCCCACAGTCTCTGGGAAGACAACTTTGAAGTTTGTAGTTGACAATAAGGTTCTTCCATACATCCCAACTACAAAATGTAAGTTTGTAATAGCAAAATAATTATTTTTAAATACCTTCAAATTTATAACTTTCGGATTTATTCCTATATATGTACTATGAGACCTTGCCTCTTGCCAAATTTCATGATTCTAGGTCAACGGGAAGTACCCTATAGGTTTTGATTCCCCTGTGAAATCGCAAAATATACGACATAAAGGAAACCTCAGAGCGCGAGACCAAAAAAAAAACTAACTGAAGTTAAAATATTGAAAGACAAACTTAAGTTTGTAGTTGACAATAAGGTTCTTCCATACATTCCAACTACAAAATGTAAGTTTGTAATAGCAAAATAATCATTTTTGAATGATATACCTTCAAATTTATAACTTTCGGATTTATTCCTATATATGTGCTATGAGACCTTGCTTTTTGCCAAATTTCATGATTCTAGGTCAACGGGAAGTACCCTATAGGTTTTGGTTCCCCTGTGAAATCGCAAAATATGCGACATAAACGTTCATATCTTTTGATTGCGTTGACTTACAACTTTTATTTTTTTACAGCCGAAAGAAACCGTAGACCCAAGTATTTAGTATAAATTTCAACTTGCTACCTTTACGCGTTCTTGAGAAAAAGGGTCTTGACAGACGGACAGACAGACAGACAGACAGACGGACAACGAAGTGATCCTATAAGGGTTCCGTTTTTTCCTTTTGAGGTACGGAACCCTAAAAAAGAGATAGGGCGACGAGCTTGACTGCAATGACTGGACCACAAAAACTGTCGACCGCAAAAGTGGACGGACAAAAGGGAAACCTTTTTCCGGAAACGGGAACATCACGACAAAAAAAATATACATAAAAATCGTATAGCAAAAGATACCAAGGTTCCCGATAGCCCCCAACATTTTTGTCTTATCTTTCGTACAGCACAATACTGACAATACTTACGTCCTAATGCGTTCGTAACCCCATCCTTCTGTGCTTCAATAGCCCGTACCTCTGGGGTCTCAATCGGGTTAAGCCATGCTTTAATTATACCCCATCCCTTCAAAGATTCAATTATAATTGTGAAACCTTAGGATTTACTCTGATAAATTGTCATTTAGCGTTGTGTTGTTCTGTTATAACCATTTTATAAAATTGTAACAATTACTTATTTTCCTTCCAGCTTCGATTTTTTTGTATTAATAGGCAAGTTGACTGGTTATTTTACTGGTTAAAACCTGACAATAAACAAAGGCGATTAACAGTAACAAAACTAATATTTTTAAAGTAATAATCATTTTACCGGATTAGCAAGCCGGCTGCCGGATTAGCAAGTTGAAGTGGCAGTGGACAGGGTGGGCACATATCACGCAGAAAAGATGGCCGATGGGGCCAAAAGGTTCTGAAATGGAGACCACGGACCGGTAAGCGCAGCGTAGGACTTCCACCCACAAGATGGATAGACGACCTAAAAGAAACCGCAGGGAAACGCTGGATGCAGGCCGCTTCCAACCGGCCCTTCTGGAGATCGATGGTGGACGTCCCATGGCTGAAATGATGAAACATTTTAATGTCAAGCTAGACAGAAATCGCGTCAAATATATGACGTCAACACAAACATGTTTTGGTAAGGGAGTTTGTCAACAGTCTAACGTAGTATAGTATGAAATCTGTGGAGTTTGTGGTAGGGCCGGCAATCTACAATCATGTGCCAAAACAATACTAGAATCGGAGAGTGTGACTGTGTGTTTAAAAGAAAGTTGAATAATTTGCTTGAGTTAGGCTTAAAAATACATGATTTTTTGGTTGATAAGTTGTGAGGTTGTGATAGTGATAATTTGAGCTGACATTCTACCGTCTTACTACATAAGATTTAAGAACGCTTTAGACATGTGTTTAGCAGTTGTTCCACTATGAAAAATATGTTAAACACATGTCTAAAGCGTTCCTAAATCTTATTTTATTTTATTTATTCATCAACAGAATGCTTACAGTTAAACCTAAGCGCAAACTATTTAAATAACAAAATATTATGTATTCTACTTAATTAACTACTAAGAAATAACCCTAAATATGAGGAAATTATATTAACATTGTCACAAAAAATTATGTAGTAAGACGGCTAGTGTTTAATTATTTTTTATATTTTTATTAGAGTTGACAAGATAAATAATAATTTTTAGTAATCTTTTTTACCTTTTTACATATATTTTTTCACGGGATGATTACTTTTATATATTTAAGTACAAAGGTATATCAAACGCAGAAAATAAATAAGCCTTAATTATTACTTATTAATAAGTATCACTAATATTATTAATAATAAAAATAAAATAAAAAAATTGTCCGTGTGGTTAAGTACCAAGAACGCTGGCTACATTCCGGCGTTGAATTTCCAAAGAAATTCTCTAATATAATTTAAATTAATTGCATGGTGTAGTTGAAATATAAATAAAATTAATGAATACATGAAAGTAGTTTAAGCTTCATATTATTGTAGTTCACAATGAACTTGACAACAATTCAGCGTGGTAATGCCGCCAGGTAATGTGCTGGGTACGCTGCCAACTGATAGTAGGCTTGAGCATTTGGATAGTATTTAGACCTTCAACGGTCTGTGGACAGTCTAACTGTATTTGTAGTGTTAGTGTTAGCTTGTATTTTGTTTTATTAATAAAGGAACTTGCACACGAAAAAAAATATTAAAAAAATATGAACTTGACTGTTGATACTTATAAGCATTATTTAAGACCATCCAGTACATGTAATACAGTTTAACAATAAATATTGTCCGAATCTGTATCTGAAACACATAAATTACAAATTCTATGCTAATACTAATTGCAGACGTTTCGGCGGTTTAGGACCACAATTAAAAATATACGAAACAGAGGACGTTTTCTATCTCTGCAAAAAACTTTAAGACTATTTACTTCCAAAGCGAATTCAAATTCAAACTATTCTTTCAATATACTTCATTATTTTGAAACCAAAATTCTCCAGAGATTCTGTCATGAGCTTAACGACCCCGAGGCATATTTATCAATTGAGATTCCAGAAATAGAGCAAAACAATCGCTCTCCTTCCGGGAAGGCTTAAGGAAGTGTGCCACTGCCAATAACTTGGTTCCCGTTGAATCATAATTCATCTGCGAACTAGCGCCCCTTTTTTGATTTATAGGATGTCGATGAAGCACGACGAAAACGTAGAGTTGGGCTCACTAGATGGCCCTGAATGGTAATATCGCAGAAAATAGAAGTAAATAAAACGGAAATGAGAATGTTAATCTGTTACCAGGCATTATGAGTGAATCTTATTTAGATCAAACGCGTCGAACCCCGCATCACAGTTGCTAACTGGTTTCGAATGACTGACGTTTCGTTTATATGGGTGCAACTGGCTACACCAAATCTTAGAAAAATGCCTTGACAGGTGTTCTAATTTAAAAAAAAACTATTATGTGGTTAATATCTTCGAACACAATCTATAAGAATACCATTATCGCATTTTGTCAGGGTAGCTTTCATTGCATCCCACAAAACAGATCCCACTGAATATTTCATGCATGAATAAAAAATACATTCAATAAGCAGTCAGAAATTCTTTTTCTTAGTTTAGTTCGGTAGTAACTTAGTATGATACCCACTGGAATTGCACGTAGAAACCTTTAGATTCAATTTATTTGTCCAAATATTTTTCTACTCAATGGTGCATGCAAATATGAAAACCAAAAGATATAAAAAAGTGCATAAGTTAACCAACCAAACCAACCTTGACAACCTAGAAATACTAAGGAACGCAAAAAAGGTTGAAGAGAAAAGACCACCCGGACCCTTCAAATGAAATTATAGACTGATCTGTCCATCACTAACGCCATAAAAGCTGTAGCGGATCTTGAATAATCTAGTCCAGAGAGTGATCTAAGATCAAACTGCTTCTACTAGATACAACCTTCAGCTATCACAAAAACGGCATGATAATAATAACTATAATTAGCGTCGCGCTCGCGGTGAGAAGCAGCGTGGAAAAGTCAACACTTCCAGGTGGACCGTTGGCTTAAAATTTGTGGAGGCCTAGGCCTAGGGTCCAAATTTGTAGATAAGGTCGAGGCCATGCCTCAAGAATGAGTTTAAAAAATAAATAAAATAGGCTTTCGCTTAGCCGCCACCTCGCCTGACCTCGATGATGCGGTCTACGATGGAGCACACCTGTCTAGAAGAAACCGATCCACTCTCGACTTGAAGACATCTAAATTGTAACAATCGGCCATTCAAGCAGCGAATTTGCCATACAATTAATAATACATAGGTACATTTTAATCTAGCTCTAACCGGAAAAAGTTGACTTATCCACGGCTGATTGTAAGACCTCAATACCACCTCTACTCTTCAATCAACGTGCCCAACGTTGACTGGTAAGTAAGCAGAAGCAATGGCACATCCAGGCTTACACCTTCTGCGTACACTCTGCCATTCCGTTTAGTTCCTGGGCGGGGCTAGTATCAGCATCCGACACCGCAAATGGACGAATTAATTTCGTAATGACAGCGCGAATGTCGCTGCTTGTGAATTACGTATGGTGAGGAAAATCAGAATTGTTAATTTCAGAGGTACTTAGCTAACGGAGGTGACAAGTACTAATTGAGCCGTTTTGGTTTTGAAATATAAATTTGATTTTATATAAAACCATCTCTAGCTTTTATTTTTAATATCATTATAATATTTTTGTTGGCTTATTTTATAACTAACAAAGTATGCTAGCAAGTATTTGAATACAGATAATAAATAAATCTGTATTTTTATTGAAAACAACGGCTTCAAGTTTTGGAAAAAGTCAACATAATATCAACTTTATTACCTCCAGTTTACAAAACTTGTTTTTTGTAAAACTCACAGAGGAATACTGACATAAAATAAACAATTTTAATGTTATCATTTACGTACTTATATTTTATACAGGCATGACCTGTTAATTGCTAATCCACATACCTACCTAAAATTGAACAGTACATTTTGTATTTCGGCTCTAAACTATTTAAATATAAAATTTGATCCTAAAATCATGTCTATAGTTTCTGTTTTTTAGGTTATTTTTTTATATAAACTTCTGCAAAGTAACGTCTGATTAAACCAATTCTACTTAAATATGAATGTATTATGTATATAATTATTGTCTCTATACATTTATTTTGACTGAATATCTTATTACCCGATAACTCAATTCGAAAATCCCGAGTAGATTTGCTTACACCACGTCTTTATGACAAGAGCGGCAAACAAGCATGCGTTCTGCCTGATGGTAAGCGGAAACTGCCGCCTATGGACACCTGCAACACTAGCGGTGTTGACGGAGCTTTGCCAGCCCGGAGAGGTAGTTTTAGACACCCTTTATGAAACGCTTTATGTTGAAGCTCGGCGGGTAGACTTTTGTGACTTTGATTCCAGGCGTGATTCGATACTTAAAGTTGCTCATGATGATGAGTAAAATAATATCTTTTCAGCTAAGTACCGCCGTTTCATGTAACACAGTAGACCAAGGCTTGAAAAAAAAACGGTTCTCAATTCTCAAATAGTGTAAAAAATCTTTTAGCTTACATTCTTTACGTACATTTTACAATTCAGCCAATGTCCTTATTGTCCATCCCCCATAAATCTATCAGGCAGGACCGTTGTCACCCTGAATCGCATCACGGAGGGTCACGTCATCAGTCCTTCACAGGGTCTATTCATTCGAGACAGCCCAGGGGGTCTACTGTTGGTACATATCGAGATCGACGTCAAAAATACTATCATTGTTATACAACCAGGTATTGTTAAACTGAAAGTTTGAGTGACTAAAGAACTTTTATTCCCCATTGGTTATTGGTTCTTTGAGCGATGTATCCCGCCCATTGCCATTTCAATTGGTAGATCTTGACAGCTATGTCAGTGGCTTTGGTTCTTTGGTGAACATCCTCATTCCGGATTATAACGCGCAAAGAAACTCCGAGCATAGCTCTCTTCATTGCCCGCAGCGCAGTTCTGAGGTTTTCCAATAAGCCAACAGTTAAGGACCACGTTTCAGTCATCACTGGCAACACACACTGGTTAAAGACGTTTGTCGCTAGGCACTGTATATTTATGACGAAATGTCGCGAATTTCCCGAACGCTTTTCATCCGAGGGGCTGCGTTGGACCTTAAATAATAGCGGCTATAGCACAGAAAATAGAAGTAAATAGAACGGAAATGAGAAGGAAAATCTGTTACTAGGCATTATGAGAGAACCTTGATTGAACATTCTCATTAAGATCGACGCGTCACACTCAGCATCACAGTTGCTAACTGATTTCGAATGACTGACGTTTCGTTTATATGGGTGTAACTGGCTACAATTTCTTACAAAAAGCCTTGACGCCGTTCTAAATTAAAAATAAAAAAATAAAAAAAAACCATGAGTTATAGTCACCGTTCAATATCAAACTTTACCTGATCGATCTAGATCGATCGATCGATCTCTAGACTCGAAGTAGCACCCCAAATCTATATGTACATCCCGTTCGCTTCCAGCCAATCATGCTTCACAATATAACGGGAAATTCGAGGAATATCAATACGGTACATGACTCTTGTAACATAACATGTATATGTATACTGTACACAATATTTCGCGATGTAGCATGCGGCCGGAACAAATATGGGGCATGGAGAACATATCAATGTGGGGATGTTACTATTATAATCTGAATTGTATATGCTTCTCACGTTCATATCGTTACTCCTCATAACCGAGTCTCCGTCTCCGATGGAACTTCCGATACAGTTCCGTTGACACGTCATGTAAAGCGCAAGTACTACATTTCAACCAAAGAGAATATAATCACTATTATTAACTTCAACTCTTCTTGATTTAAAACGTTAGAGTTCTTGTACGGTTTTCTACTGATTAGGTCGGGTTTTTTTTACTGGAATAATAACACATAGGCTAACTTCAAAACACTCAAATTTAATACACAAATGGCTTAGTAGGGAACTAGGAATAACTTGATTGTAGGTTCGATTCTGAGCATTTATTCTCTATCTCACATCTCACATGAGATTCTTCGCCATAATTACCGCGTCACATAATGTGGTTAAACCACGTGCCCCCCCCCCCCCCCCCCCCCCCCAGCTGTATGGCAATGTTATTGAAAGATGTTACGAGTTAAAAAAATAACTTCAAACAACGTTAAAATGCGTCAACTTGAGAACCTCTTTAACATTAGTGATTTTTTTTTTCCTTAAGAGTCTATAATCTAAGCGTGGTTCATGCAAAAAAGGCCAATGGCCGGACAAGCACAACGTAACGTAACCTATACTGAAAATTGGTAATATCAAGTAAGTATGCTATGCGTAACACGCTCGTTTTGAACTACTATCAAAGTAACGTGGAGCAAGCCAACGCTTTATGTGCGCGTTTGTCAAGAGAGTGTTCAAATGCCTATATTAATTTTGTTTAATGAGATGTCGATAGATTCTTTAATTTTAAAGGATAGTCACTGTGAAGACATCATAAATACAATATGGTGACATGAAAAGTGTGGAAAGTTATTTTTTACTGCACCCCCTCAAGTGACGTTTCATTTGGTTCATCGTTTATGGTTCCGTACCCAAAGGGTAAAAACGGGACCCTATCACTAAGCCTACGATGTCTGTCTGCCCGTCTGTCCGTCTGTCCATCTGTCCGTCTGTCCGTCTGTCCGTCTGTCCGTATGTCCGTATGTCCTACCTATTAACGGCTGTATATTTCGAACCGTACTAGATAGGCAGTTGATATTTTCACAGAATATGTAATGTTACGACGTATTAATTAAGAAATAATAAAAAAGTCAAAAAGTTAAAACGAAATGGCCCCCATACAACAAACGTGTTTTTAGGGTTCCGTACCTCAAAAGGAAAAAACGGAACCCTTATAGGATCACTTCGTTGTCCGTCTGTCTGTCTGTCTGTCTGTCCGTCTGTCAAGACCCTTTTTCTCAAGAACGCGTAAAGGTAGCAAGTTGAAATTTATACTAAATACTTGGGTCTACGGTTTCTTTCGGCTGTAAAAAAATAAAAGTTGTAAGTCAACGCAATCAAAAGATATGAACGTTTATGTCGCATATTTTGCGATTTCACAGGGGAACCAAAACCTATAGGGTACTTCCCGTTGACCTAGAATCATGAAATTTGGCAAAAAGCAAGGTCTCATAGCACATATATAGGAATAAATCCGAAAGTTAGAAATATGAAGGTATATCATTTAAAAATGATTATTTTGCTATTACAAACTTACATTTTGTAGTTGGAATGTATGGAAGAACCTTATTGTCAACTACAAACTTAAGTTTGTCTTTCAATATTTTAACTTCAGTTAGTTTTTTTTTTGGTCTCGCGCTCTTAGTGTTCCTTTATGTCGTATATTTTGCGATATCACAGGGGAATCAAAACCTATAGGGTACTTCCCGTTGACCTAGAATCATGAAATTTGGCAAGAGGCAAGGTCTCATAGTACATATATAGGAATAAATCCGAAAGTTATAAATTTGAAGGTATTTAAAAATAATTATTTTGCTATTACAAACTTACATTTTGTAGTTGGGATGTATGGAAGAACCTTATTGTCAACTACAAACTTCAAAGTTGTCTTCCCAGAGACTGTGGGATCGGCCGATCTGCGAACTAGCATGGAAATCGCTACTAGATACGTGTCCTAGTATTGCAGATCGCGCTCGTATTCTTGTTGTCTCTGTTTGGGAATCGGGACTTTGGTTGCAAGCCATGCCCTCTTTTAACACAGGTAGCCTTTTAGATCCAACCGCATTTCGTCTAGCTGTCAGCTTACGCTTGGGTGCAAGGTGCTGTGAGGCCCATCGCTGTCAGTGTGGTACTGCTGTTGACCAGCTCGGTCACCATGGTCTCTCTTGCTCGAGAAGCGCTGGTCGTATTGGCCGACACGCTAGCCTGAACGACATCATACGCAGGGCACTTTCCACCGCCAATTTCGCAGCTGTGCTCAAACCGAGTGGTCTTGCCCGTGACGATGGAAAGAGGCCTGACGGTATGACACTTGTGCCCTGTAGGTTGGGGTGGCCCCTTGTATGGGACGCAACTTGTGTCGATACTTTGGCGCCGTCACATCTTCCTGAGACACAGGGTAGGGCTGGCGCGGCTGCTAATTCGGCAGAGCAGCACAAGCGTCGCAAATATGCTAACCTCGGCAGTGGTTACATATTTGAGGCGTTTGGGGTCGAGACATTGGGCCCTTGGGGACCGGGAGCTCACCTCATTTTCAAAAATCTTTCAGAGCGCCTGGTTAATGCGACGCGTGACCAAAATGCTGGCGTGTTTCTGGCTCAACGCATTAGCATTGCCATTCAACGTGGTAATGCCGCCAGCATGTTGGGTACGCTGCCAACTGGTAATGGGCTTGAGCATTTGGATTGTCTTTAGGCCTTCAACGGTCTATGGGCAGTCTAACTGTATTTGTAGTGTTAGTTTTAGCTTGTATTTTGTTTAGTTATTAAAGGCACTTGCCCAGTAAAAAAAAACTACAAACTTAAGTTTGTCTTTCAATATTTTAACTTCAGTTAGTTTTTTTTTTTGGTCTCGCGCTCTGAGGGTTCCGTCTAACGGAACCCTCAGAGCACGAGTCCTACTCGTACTTGTCCGGTTTTTTTTAAACCTATTTTTGTATTAACTCTAATCTTAAAACTGTAATACGTACAAGCGTCAAACTTGGCATGATTATTATATTGAGAGAGATACGCCAACAGTGAACATAATTATCACACATTCTTAGAAAATACAATTGTTTTATTCATACATAGATATGATATGAATACCTTTGACAGGCTTATACAAACACAATGTTCAACACAAACAGACTAATCTGCCCGAGGATTAGTTTCCAACCTTTCAGAAACCTCGAGCGTCAGTTCATTCCCTGCAGCCGGGCTGGCTTGACAAGAAGAGATAAACTGTGCTGCAAGCTGGAAAACTGTTTGTCTGTTTGTAAAACATACTGTCCCTCGATATATTGCTCTGCTGGCTCAGATATTCTGCTAGTAGAACGATAAGCCACAAAGGCTGCTCGAGGCATGTACTGTAACCGTCAGTCTGAACGCAACGATAAATTGTTGCGTTCAGAATGACGCAATAATTGAAAATTTAAAAAAACATTTACATTTTAAAACATTTTAACATTTTTTTTATAAACAAAGAATGAGTTTAAGATATGTAGCGCCCTGTGGCTATACAACACAAGAACCGTTTTTGTTAACCAGGGTATAAGCGACGTACATAACAAATTTCATGTAAATGCGTTCAGCCGTTACGAAGTTATAAGTACGTATATACCAATGACGTAAAGAATCCTTTCTCAAAGGCTCAGAATACCTTCCTGTATTTTGAGCTCAAAGGTAACAGACATATGACACATGCGTCAATATGGATGGAGTTCCGATATTTTGGCGCAGTTATACACCATTTTCTCGTCAAGAATATAGAATACGGGCGGTTGGTAGAACAGTTCAAAATTAGGTGCATATAAAACTATCTACCCTCTTTCTTAGACTTTTGCTACGGTTATCACTAGGACACGTTTTTTTTTTTTAAATAATTAATAGGCTTGCGTTTGACCCCCATCACGCCTGATGTTAAGCGATGATGCGGTCTACGTTGGAGCACGCTTGCCTAGAAGGAACCGATTCACTCGTGATTTGAACACACCCAGATTGTAACCATCGGGGAGCACCCATTCAGGCAGCGCATTCCACAGACTAGCAGTTCGCACAATAAATGTGGAATCAAAACGCTTTGTAAGGGTTTGAACTTGAATCTAACCACCTACATAATAATTTCTAATCCAAGAAACCTTTTTATAAAATACACATACAATAATACACATAAATGTCACCATTATTTATATCAAACAAAGACGTACTAGTCTGCATTTTCAAGGTTCCGTAGCAAAGGGGCCCCAAATAAATATAAAAAGTTAAAATTAAAGGGAATACAAAAAAATACCTCATATAAAAACTCGTAATTTAATGCTTATGGCTCTATCGTAAAAACAAGCGCACACAATTATAGTGCTAACTCTACAGTAAAACAACAAAATAACCGACTAAGCGTAAGACGAAATGATTATTATGTGGTAGCATGGAACCCGTGGTGCGCGAGTCCAATTTGTTCCGACCCAGTTATTAATAAACAGGCATCTTATAATTATATCGATAACTAAACCATCCAAACATAACATGTCATAAGCAAAGATGTTAAACTACCTTAATTTTGAAAGAAAGCCACAAAAAAAACCGCTTGTACATAGGCTTGAAAACGATTGAATTCAGAAATCCATTAAAAACCATTCAAATTTCTTCAAGCAGACCTGGCAATTATATATTACATGCATATTAAAAACAGATTCACTAATATATTAAATTATTTGTAAGTAAAAGAAATTCACTATGTATTCAACATTTAAAAGGTCCAGCCAATTCACAATAAAATTCAGCCATTTCCAAGCACTAACTTGTTAGATAAATTGCGAATAACAACACTTACGACTTTTAGTTTTGCTATGAATGGTAAAGGTTCGCAGTTTTAGTTCGCTTAACTACCATTTAGCGTTGTAGATTTGGTATTTATTTGCTTTATTTTTTAAATGGCAAAAAGTCTACTAAACTTTGTAAAAGTTGCGGTCGTTGTCTCTTTAATAGTTTTGAATGAAGATGCATCGCCTTAGATAAAACTCATAAATCATATAAATTTGACGTTTTTAATATGATGTGCACAACATTGTGCTTTATTAACTTACGATAACTGGCTTATTGCGTTTAAAGTATCTTGTGTTTATACCTTACTAGCTGTTGCCCGCGACTTCGTACGCGTAGACTTTCATATAAACGTTCAACCCCCTTTTGTCTTCCTTAATTCGGCCCTTTCGCAAAATCTATTCTTAGCGGACCTCTACATCCCATAAGGAATCTCCTTGCCTAATTTTAGATTCATAATAACCAAACTTAAAAAAATTATTAAAACCCCTATTTCTCTTTCTTAATCCGTCTTTTTCGGGTTTTTTTTATACAGTACTTATTCATTTTAAACCATTAGCTTGAATACCAAATTTCATGTCCCTAAGATCAAAAACAAAGGACTTTCATACAAACTTTCAACGTCCATTTTCCCCCCTTAATTCGGCCTTTTCGCAAAATCCTTTCTTAGAGGACCTCTAAACCTTATAAGGAAGATTCCTTATAAGGTTTAGAGGTTTCTGGCAAATTTCAGCTTCGTAGGTCAAGTGGTTTTCGAGATTTCGTGTTTAATGAGTGAATGAGTGAGTAGATGAATTTCGCTTTTATATATATATAGATAGATTTTATATTCTTATAAGATTTTATTTAACTTGCAATGTTTGTTAGTTTGTTTAATTCTGCAAGCTGAATTGAAACCATATTTCCTCTTAACCGATTTTGCTTAAGTTTTGCATACAATATGTAATGACCTCCCTTTATTAATGCCGGTCTCCCCGGTCTCAAATTACTATTCGCATCCACTCGTTCCCGACAGTATTTTTGATGTCGTCAGCCTATATTTATTTTATCTTCCAAGGGAGGCCTATACCCAGCAGTTGGTCACTCAGGGCTGATGATGATGATGATGTAATAACCAATATTGTATGTAATAACCAATGTCTCTAGAGACTAGATCGATCAGGTAAAGTTTGATATTGAACGGTGACTATAACCCATAGAAAATATTTTTTTTCTTTTTTAAATAATGGCCTATTTTTATTGTTTATTTTTATACTAGGAGATGACCCTAAATAAACTCAAAAAATCTGTTCAGCTTAAAATTATCAGCTCATATATAAAGGGTTTGAATGAGAAAGGTGAAAGGCACTAGACCGCGCGGAAGGTCACCCATGCGATGGACCGACCAGATCAAGTCTACAGTGAGTGCAGCAGAGAAAGATGGCGAGACATCGTGAAGCGCATCCTATCTGCCCCGTCCAATACTACTACATGACATAAACCGCTCTGCCAAGAGCGAAACGATTAAGAAGAAGATAAGGTCCAAAAAATATTTTTAGAAACATTTGTTCCATTTGTTTATTCCAGTTTCTTTTGACGCAAATTAGAGTTTAACATAGATACATGACGTCATCGTTAAGAGGAAACTGAGTAGAACAAATGGAAATGACTCGTTTGGACTAAATCTGTGAGTGCTCATTTATTTTACCGAGAATAAGAGGTGTCTCCCTGATTCCTATCAAGACGCAGAATGGCGGAAACCTTAGTTCATTACCACTGGATAGGAATCAAATTTCCTGATGGTTTCTTACTTTACCGGGACAAAATTTATTGTCCTAACTAAAGTGACAGTAACTCAGTCTCTCTGTCTGTTTATTCGCTTTTCACGTAACAACGGCTAAGATGATCTTAAAGAATGTGGAGTGAGCTACCTTCCGCGGTGTTTCCGAGAAGCTACAGCATGGGGTTCTTCAAAAGGCGAGTTTATAGAGTCCTTAAGGGTCGGCAAAGTATTTGTGATGCCTCTGGTGTTACAGGTATCCATAGGCGACGGTGACTGCTTACCATCAGGCAGCCCGTCTGCTTGTTTGCCACCTAAGGCATTAAAAATCTTTGTCCTAATAATATTATACATCTATAATTTTTTATTCACATATTTTAGCGTTCATATAATGTACTTTGTCTCTAGCTAATTATTAACTCTGTTAATTAAGACCGTTAGTTTCTCTAAGAAGTCTAAGAAAATAAAAAAATAAAAATGCATGAAATGCTGTTCCTGTTTTACATACAATATCTCGATTTGTTTCCTATAGAGAATTTTATTCCAATAGTAAATAAAACATACAAAAATTTGAAAACTCCATCAGCTTTCATCCTAAAATTATATGGATGCGCCTGGCGAGAGACCGGGGAGAGTGGTATAAACAAAGGGAGGTCTATACGGTCACTCATGGCATGATGATGATGCATGTAGGCACATATATATATATATAGTTTGGTAGGTAAATAATATTATGCTTACTAACAATTTTCCACCACAAATACGTTTCCGACCCTTAAAGACTCTATTAACTCGCCCTAACTTAGATATAAGTTTTTCTTTTTTTTTCTTGTTTTTTTAAACTTTTTTTTCTTGTTTTTTTCGTTACCTTCTTTTTAGTACGTCTTTGTCTGATTGTAGAAGCGTTTGTAAAAAGGTATGTGTGTAAGGTGTGTAGGAAAGACTAGTAAAACGACTTCTATTTGGGTTTTCACTTTACCGATAATCAAACTATATAACTTCAAATGTAACACGCGTTCTTATAAAAACGCTCAACCAATCGAGACAATAATCTAAATCGATTGAATTTCAAATAAGACGTCGCCAATGTGTCGTCCCACGTTTCTGATGACCATAAATCGCTCCGGGCCCAACCCTTCCAAACCCTTGTTCCACTGTGAGACACTAATAGCCCATTAGTGGTAATATTCGAGTTGTGTTTGAGTCGATGATCGAATAAAGTTATTTTTATTTACTGAGATACGTCAGGTGTCCGTAATACTATTGTGACACGGGACATTGTTCGATCTAATGCATATTGCTGCGACGAGAAGAGTAATGAGCACCCCTGATGGTAAGCGTTACGCTTGCTCGCAATTGAGTGCCACCCAGAATTACAAACTTCAACAGTTAGTTGTTTAGTTTAAAGTTGAAAGATTATTGACATTATTATTGAATATATTGTAACTATAATTGAATATTTTTATCCTTTTTATTAATTAATTATTTGACTGTGTTACTTATGTACTTTTATTATTGAATTTTAATTGAAATCGTTTAATGAGAATTGATTGTACTATTGAATTTATTTAATGCAAATCTGACTTGTAACTTTTGGTGTTATTAAAAAAAAAAATATTCTGTATTCTGTAGTAAAAACCCTGCGCGCAATGCACTATATGTTTGTCGCCATAAAGTGTTTCTAAGTAATTTTTTGACACATTGATAGTAACCTAGGGTTTATTTTAACCTCGCTCGAGTGTTGTTTTATACAAACTTTCTCAAAATATGTCCTTTAAACTCGGTCTTAGCATTTGTTTACTCTGACAGCTGCAATAACATTCTAATAAACCAGCCAAGTGCGAGTCGGGCTCGCGCACTGAGGGTTCCGTACTACCACAAAATTCAATAACAAAATTACCAGTTATAACTTGGTAATGTACAGAAATATGTCACGCCTTGGTCACGCCATAACTTGAGCACGACTTTACTGATTTCATTCATCTTTTTTTGTAGGTTTTCTAATACTTTGTAAAAGGCTCTTACGGAAAGAAAAAGTAAGAAAATTGCGCAGAAAATTGGAAAATTTTATAAAATTTTAAGACAATTTTAACTAGCGGTTGCAACCACAGAGCGCAGCTAGTAATTGATAAAATACACATTTAAATCTGTTCACAATTGAGGGAAATAAAAACAATATTTTGTTAAATTGGTCTGCAATATTGACGTACAAACACGTGTATAAAACAATCAAATTGAGAACAGCGTCCTACTATTTCGAAGTCAGTTAAAACTGTAAATAAATACTACGTCCACTAATACCGTATTTACTTGTTTCAAAGCCTAAACCAACACCTTTTAATCTCGCAAACCTGCAACGTACGGCATCGTGAACAGTTAAGCCGGTCGATTGATTGAAGTAAATCCGATTCAAACCAGTTTGAACTGCTCTGAACCAGTTTGTAAAAGAGCAGGTTGCATCCGCCGGATATCGATTGTTTGACCTCAAGCTCCTAAACGAGAGCGCTAGAGCATGACGTTTTGATGCAGATTCTATTGTTTCGTTGACTTACTTGTACTCGATATAGTTATAATTTTTCATCATTTCAGCCTTCATGTTTCCACTGCTGGGACTCAGGCCTTCTCTCAGAGAGAGAGGATGGGCACTAATCCACCACACTGGCCCAGTGCATGTTGCTGAATTTCATTTATGTCTTACAAAGACATGGACATACCGGTTTTCTCACGATGTTTTTCCTTCGCCGTTTTGGAGCGATGGCATTGAAACTGCTCATAATATATTTTGGTACCGAACAAGTCATTGTCACAGGTCACAGTCACAGGTGATTGGTGTATATGTCAATAGGTAATATATTTTGCACCCTGATGTTATGACAATTTATTTTATTCGTTAATATTAGGTCAAAATGTAACATAAAAAACGAATACATAGGGCAGGTTACTCTGGGCTTAAGGCAATCTGGTTAGAGTAGCTCGGTCGACCCGGTACCGATATTTTAAGATAACCCTTCCTTTTCCGCAGTAAAAAGACATGTAATGCTCTTTAAAGTCCAGTTATGTAGGAAGGGTATTTCAGGCAAATGTTTGTACCCGTAGGCGGTAACTTTGTTGAAAAGTTTCGCTATAAACTGATCTACAAATTGTTTTCCAAGCTACAAATTTTAATATCCCTAACATCTATATGGTAGAGTCACAACTTCTATCTATCACTTTGTATTTTATATCATAACATTGTAGCATAGTCAGTGTAGTCTGTGGAATGCGCTGCCTGCTGAATGCATGTTTCTCGATTGTTACAATCTAGGTGTCTTCAAATCGCGAGTGAATCGGTTTATTCTAATTGTAGACCGCCTCCTCGCTTAACATCAGGCGAGTTAGCTGACAAATATATGCAAGCATGTTATGAAAACAAGTATCTCTCAAACGTCACCCGGCCGGGGCCGGGTGAGCAGAATGTCCTGGGATCGATTCCCGAATCGAACCCAGGACATTCTGCTCATAAGGTAGATCAGCTACCATTGAGCCAAAGGACCCGTCTTTGTCGGTATTTGCAAGAACTAATTGTCTACAAAATTTTATGAAGATTGGAAGACAGCGCATTTCACAGACTAGCAGCTCCTTCATCAGGGAATACGCACGCTCCGGGAGACGGTCACCCTCGCCGCACTCTGGCGTCGACCACGGCTGTGGTGGCAGCGGTGGCAGCCCGTGCCACCTTCGCCCCTGCCTGCACCCTGGCAGACGCCTCCGGTGCTGGATGGTATTCTACTAACAATTTCAGTTCAAATCTGAGCAATATGTAAAAATTTTGCGACTGCGAGGTAATTGTATAGGACGAGCAGTTTATTGGAGTGGTTTATACAGAAGAGGCGAGTAGCATCGGCGTAGTGCTGGGGTTTTATTTGAATATTATACAGCTCTCTAAAGTTATTGCCTCTAATAAAAACAACTAAATCTAAATAGTTCACCTATCCAGTTTACACAAACACAACCTTTTTTGTTTCTTTCCCGTTAAATGTTGAAATTCGCAAAGTATTTTTATCCCAAACCCAGCATTTTCCCGTTCTCGTAAAAGGTAATTTGCTAACGTGGGCCGCCCATATTGAAGAGCTGATGGCGAACATTCAATTCCGATTCAATTCAGGTGGCTATTGACAAAGCTTTCGGTCGGAATGCATTTGCTTAAAAGCATCGTCAGTAATATTTCATACCGTCTCGGTTCGGTAAGTGTAGACATTTGCAATACCGCTTCGGCTGCCTACCATACCATAACCATAGTTTCGCAACCAGTTGCGATCGAAGCGAAATTATGTTTTGTTTGATACTAGTTACAAGAAGACCTATTTTACATGTACCTAATCACGGTTTCGATGGAAAAAAAGCCTTATTTTGCCTACAGTGAAATCTCTGCTCTAGAAAAACACAACTTACGGTGCTCGTGGTAGCTCGCTAGAAGACCTTAATAGCCCAGTGATTATTAAGCCATAACGGATACAGCTTATCTTTGGAATCCGGAAGTTGTTAATTTGAAGTTATATCATATAAAAAAACCGGACAAGTACGAGTAGAACTCGTGCTCTGAGGGTTCCGTTGGACAGAAAACTCAGAGCGCGAGTCCAAAAAAAAAAACTAAAGTTGAAATATTGAAAGACAAACTTAACTTTGTAGTTGACTATAAGGTTCTTCGATACATTCCAACTACAAAATGTAAGTTTGTAATAGCAAAATAATTATTTTTATATGATATAACTTCAAATTTGTAACTTTCAGATTTATTCCTATATATGTGCTATAAGACCTTACCTTTTGCCAAATTTCATGATTCTAGGTCAACGGGAAGTACCCTACAGGTTTTGATTTCCCTGTAAAATCGCAAAATATGCGACATAAACGTTCATATCTTTTGATTGCGTTGACTTACAACTTTTATTTTTTTACAACCGAAAGAAACCGTAAACCCAAGTATTTAGTATAAATTTCAACTTGATAACTTTACGCGTTCTTAAGAAAAAGGGTCTTGACAGACAGACAGACGGACAGACAGACGGACAACGAAATGATCCTATAAGGGTACCGTTTTTTCCTTTTGAGGTACGGAACCCTAAAAATATTGTTTAGCAATGACATGCTTACATTTTGTAGTTGGTATGTATGGAGAACCTTATTGTACAAAGTTAAGTTTGTCATTCAATATATCAACTTTTTTTTTTGTTGTTTTTGTTTGGTCTCACGCTCTGAAGGTTCTGTCCAACTCAGAGCGCGAGACCTAATCATACTAGTCCGGTTTTTTTCTAAAATATACATATGTAAAGGTTGTAGTACCTAAGGATACTGTTTTTTTTTTTGGTGAAAATTACACTACACACAACATCCACGTATTTGCAAATCTATGCCTCCGAATGTTTTATAAAACTTTGACATCTTAGAACAGATTAGAAGAGGATGTACAAAACAGAATTAACTAGTTCTCAGCAAACTTAAATGTTTGTTGACGCAAGACCATTAACGAGATTCGATTATAGTCACCCTTTCCTTTTCCCAGCCCTAATTCCAACTTTCAACCAAGTTTCCGACCATTTTGGTGTTCATGAGATTCTAATAAGGTTTTTATAGTATTCCGATAGCCCCAGATGATGTTATTTGAACGGATCGGCAGATTGTACTGAAAAGAGGAAGAAACTTCTTTTATATTGAAATTGAAATGGTAGTGTATTCCAAATATGGAAATAGAAGAGCAAATTAGACGGTAACCAGAATTAATTTAATTTTAAGTTAGTTTAAGAATGTTAAAAACAATAAACATTCGGCCCTTAGGGATCCGGAGGTCACCTCATTTTCAAAAATCTTTCAGAGCGCATGGTTAATGCGACGCGTGACCAAAATGCTGGCGTGTTTCTGGCTCAACGCATTAGCATTGACATTCAATGTGGTAATGCCGCCAGCATGTTGGGTACGCTGCCAACTGGTAGTGGGCTTGAGCATTTGGATTGTCTTTAGACCTTCAACGGTCTATGGGCAGTCTAACTGTATTTGTAGTGTTAGTTTTAGCTTGTATTTTGTTTAGTTAATAAATTTTGTTAATTTTGTTTAGTTAGTTGTTGAGTTAGGCACTTGCCCAGAAAAAAAAATTACTTAAGTATTTATACTAGACTACTATTTACTTTTATTTCTACTATTTACAACGTATTTCCTTTTTTTTAACCTCATGTTGGTTGGTTAACATGGGGTTTTTCACAAACTGTGTATGAAATTTCATTCTGAAAGGGTAAGGAAGTAACATGGTAGAAAACTCTGGTGTTACATAATTTATGTACAGAAAGTTCCAACACAAATGACAGACATAATAAAATTAAAGTTATATGATTATTTACGAGATATTTACCGTGGTAAGGTTGTGGAATGAGCTCCCGATATTTCGGCGCAGTTACATGCACCATGTTCACGGGAAGACATGTTCAGTCTCCCCGTGAACATGGTGCATGTAACTGCGCCGAAATATCGGGAGCTCATTCCACAACCTTACCACGGTAAATATCCCGTAAATAATCATATAACTTTAGTGAACCACCGTGATAGTTTAAAACATAATAAAATTATTCGAAGATTTGATATTTTATGCGAAAAACAAACCGGCCCAGTGCAAGTCAGGCTCGCGTACTGAGGGTTCCGTACCACCACAAAATTCAATAATGAAATTACGAGTTATAGCATGGTGATGAACAGAAATTTCTCACCGACTCGCACTTGGCCATTATTTATCATTTGTTGTTATACTTTAGAGTGCGTACTATAGTCATGCTACGTTTGAAGCTTGTACGTATTACTGTTTTAACATTAGAGCCAATACAAAAATATGTTTATTGTAAGGGATTTCGTTTTATACTTTTTTATTATTTATTAATTAATCCGCCGAATATGGACGGTGGACCAAAGCAGTCGCAGAATGGTGGCCTCGGAATGGAAAACGACCACCGGGCAGATCACCAGCCCGCTGGTCGGACGACATCAGCAGCAGGAAAGCAGTGGACATTGGACAAGGCTATAACAGGACCGTAAAAGATGGCGCGCTGAAGAGGAGACCTATATAATACCCAGCAGTGCGTGGAAAATGGTTGATGATGATGATGATGAATCCGCCGTAATATTACATATTCTCTGAAAATTTCAAACTGGCTAGTACGGTTCGAAAGATACAGCCGTTCAAAGGTAGGATAGACGGACAGACAGACAGACTGACACACAAACAGACTGACAGACATCGTGAGGCTTCCCGGATTAACTAAGAAATAGTAAAAAAGTCAAAAAGTTAAAACAAAAGGGGGGTCCAAATACAACAATCATATTTTTTACGTATTTTTGTATTAGCTCTAATGTAAAAACAGTAATACGTGTATATTAGTAGATAAGTAAGAAAGTACAGACTGCATTGCAGTCAACTAATAGACCTAACATTACCTCACATTACTTTCCTAACCCAATATTAGTTTCAAACGAATTAAATTAAGCCAACGAACTGCAACACGCTGCATTTTGTAAAACCAGTCTCACGTGTTAGTATTAAGGATCATTTTCGAATGTTTGGATGTGTTGAAGTTTATTTCAGGAATATCGTAGTGACGTTTTTTTTTATCTCTATTTGGGAGTATCTAAAGTGAGGCATTAGTGAAATTAAATTTATTCAACGCGTTGCTTGTGGCTTGACTTTAAATAAAATTAAAGGAACTATTATTTTTTTACGCAATTTCAGTTACTTGGAAGACATGATGATATTGTCTTCAAAGTAACGGAACTTCCATATATTTTGGCATGATTATAGTACACACTCTAAACTATAACAACAAATAATAAATAATACCGAAGTGCGAGTCGATGTCAAATTTCTGTTCACCACCAGTTCTCGTACGATCACCGAAGTGAAGCAACGTCGGGCGCGGCTGGTACTTGGATGGACCGCCTGGGCGTTGATGGGATGTTGTATTTTTGCACTATTTTTTTGTACTTTAGTAGCTAACAAGTTATTTAGTGGTACGGAACTCTCAGTGCGCGAGCCCGACTCGCAATTGGCCGGTTTATTTCGTTTTCCACGCTCGAGATATACCTGCACACAAAACCTCGTTTCGCATACATAAATAGCTGTTACACTACTTTTAAATGTTTTTAATCTTATTTATATCATTTCCTGGTGTACAAAATAAATACTCATTTATCGATCTATAGCGCTTTCATAGTTAGATCCGGTGTAGTGAGACGACTTCTTTAATGAAATCCTAGACGGCCGTGGAATTCAGGAAGATAGCAGGAGTTCTACAAAGTGTTCATTAAGTTAGCTATGTTGTTTAGAATAATGGCTGGACTTGTATAGTTTGGGTCCGAGGTCTGATAAGTTTTGGCGCAGGTAGTCATTAGGTAGGTACTTGTGTGGTACGTAGCTGTTCTTATATATTGAAGGGTAAATGAGCCTATACTTCTACTTGGTCTGATTTTGTTTTAGCCTTGATACTTGGAGTTGATTATAAACATTTAAATGAAAATCTTAAATTCCGACTTTAGCTAGGTTTAAAAAAGTAAGATTGTTTGTGTTTTCATTTGATATTTTAGAATGTTTTTGCAGCTGCAGCTGTCAGAGCTAAAAAACTGGGTATGGAGAATAGATTTCAATAGAAGAATCCTTGTGGTATTAGTTTTTACGCTCTACTTTCATACTCTCGTCATTTGAGCTGAAGACTTTTTAAGATAAATAAAAATACATTTACATTTTTAGTAATCCCAAACCATTTAGCACATGCTGAAATTATACTTTTGACTTCTGAGCTAACTGATAGACTGGCAGCAAAAATAGAAATATTTAAAAACACACCACTTAGGACATACTTAAATTACACCTAGTAAATAAAAATTATATTATGAGTGTTGATTGTTTGTTTGTTCCTCTTTCACGCAACAAAAGATCAACAATTATTAATTATAATTACCAATTATTTGTTATTAAATTAGTTTTAGTAATAATTTTATGAAGCGTGATAATTTCAATTATAATTTTTTGTGTAGTTATCACATACTGCTCTTTTAAAACTAAAAAAATAAAAACTGTCTGTCGAATCATCTAGTATAATCATGTAATTTTTTCCGATTTATTTAATGAATGTCCTTGATTATGAGACAGTAGAAAGATAATTAATTAAAAAAGGTGTACGTTTTATGGGGTCAATGTTGTGTGAAAATTAAGCGCAGAGGTAAAGGTCTCAAAGCAAATTAACACTAAAGCTAAGAGCGCTCTTATAGTATGCAGACACAGCCTAGCAAGCCTCTAGGCTAACTCCGGTCTTCTGGTCAAAGGCGACGCGTTGATTGCGAGTGCAGTTGAAAACAATCCTGTACAGTCAGGTCCAAACAACAGTACTGCAACTTGTTTGACAAAAGTTTTATTCTTTTTTAGGGTTCCGTAACTCAAAAGGTAAAACGAAACCCTTATAAGATCACTTTGTTGTCCACCTGTCTGTCTGTCAAGACCCTTTTCTCAGAAACACGTAAAGGTATCAAATTGAAATTTATATTAAAAACTCTAGTCTATATTTTATTTCAGCCGTGAATAAATAAAATTTGTAAGTAAACACAATCAAAAGAATTGACCGTTTATGTCGCATATTTTGCGATTTCTCAATGGAATCAAAACCTATAAGGTACTTCCCGTTGATTTAGACGAAATTTGGCAAGAGCCAAGGTCTCACAGCACAATAAAGGAAAAACTCCGAAAGTCGTTAATAATATACCATATTTTAAAAAAAATGTTTTGTGATTACAAACTTACATTAGTAGTTGGTATGGATGGAAGAACCTTACTCTCCACTACAAAGATAAGTTTGTCTTTAATTCATTTTTTTGGACTCGCTCTCTGAGGTTTCCGGCTAATGGAACCCTCAGAGCATGATTCCTACTCGTACTTGTCCGTTTTTTTTATTGAATAACTGTACAGCTACTCACATGCTTGGAAGAAACCGAGTTACTCGCGACTTGAAGACACTCAGATTGTATCTATTGGGGTACACCCATTCAGGCAGTACCATCGCATGCCATCAGATAAGCAGTTCGCACAAAAAAGTGGAATCAAAGCACTTCGTATGGATTTTTGGATAATCAACCGTGAAACGTTGTCACCTTTTTGTGCCCTATAGAAAAATGTGAATGGCTATCCTATAAAAATGAGCAGTAGGAAATTAGGACATGCAGATCCAATGCACACTCTCCGAAATATATGTGAAAAAAAAACAATAGACTAGCAACTTTGCGTAGATGTTAAATGTTAAGAAGCTTAGTCTGATCTACGGATTCGTTGCTGATAAGCTTCTCGGCACATTTCTCAATGAATTCCAACTGCCTCAAGCTAACACTTGGCTAAACTATCTCAAAGGTGCAAGCCTTAAGTACTCCATGCATTTCGAACTGTGTTCGGTAAAATGAAAGTAGTTATTGAAAACGGTCCCACCAAAATTGCCCTAATATGAACACGAAAGCTTAGTAATTTGATGTGAATTTTAGTAGCCAGTTAGCTTTGCTTTACCGAGGGATGTCACTCCGAAATAACTTTCATGATTTACAGATATTTATTCCAGGAACGAAGACTCAATGGAAGGACTTGTAGACAGATCTCGTACACGCTGGACGGGCCTCATAAAGACAGCAAGTAAGTATATCATAACAGAGTGTTTACGTAATGCGATGAACTGAGTACAATGGAGAAGCAATGCAAAATCTGTGATCACCACCGAGAAGACCGACAACGTTGAAGACCCGCCGTGTACCATCATCAAGAAGAAGAAAATTATCAGCAAATACAATAGTCTTACTAATCCGGCACTATTAAAAATTAGGAGGTGCCAGATTATTGGAATATTCGGATTAAATAGATTACTGAATTATATAGGGAAATTATAGGTAAATAAAACAAAACACTACACAATATGGTGGTAGCCATGTGGTAGCATGTATTTATAAAATATATTAGCTGACCCGACAGACGTTGTCTTGTCTTAGAACTGTCAAACACGCGAAGTTAAAATTGTCGTTAAATTTTCTGTAATTTTCCAATTTTCTGCGCAATTTTCTTAATTTTTCTTTCCGTTAAAACCTTCTACAAAGTATAAGAAAACTTAAAAAAAAATAATGTAAGCGGTAAAGTCGTTCTCATGTTATGGCGTGACCAAGGTAACCAAGGGACCAAGGGATAGGGATTTTTATATAATATATAGAATAGATTACAAACTTCTTTATGACAACTATCTTGGTAATCTGGGGGGTAAAGAGCGCGTGTGAGCGTAGGTAGCGGCTGAGGAAAGGGCAGGCGCGGGCGGAGAGAGCAGGGCTCGTGGGTGTAGAGTGCCGGACTACTGGACGTGCCGATGTACTGAACTGAGACTTAGTGAGACTCAACTGTAACGAGTTAATTAAGTTTTCTAAAGTATAACTCAATAATGAAATTTCAGGATCTATTTATTATACCACTATCTCAACTAATTAATGTGCTAGAAAGGCACTTTTTGGTCTGAGTGACTGAACAACGAGAGAGAACTATAAGCGCAACTTGTACCTACGTTTAACTTCGTAACTGAATTGTCGCTCTGAATACCAAGTCTAATGGACGTGAAACGACACCTCTTTCTTAGTATTATGTCGTAATCTTTTACATAAAGTAAAAACTAAAGGGGGATAACAAACGGTTTAAGGAATCTACTTCAACTTTGTAAGTCAAGTAGTTTTCGAAATTTCGTGATGAGTCGAGAAACTGTTATTATATAATAGACAGTTAATAGTTGCATTACACAGTTATTAGACACAGTTATCAGACAGTTATTAGTTGCCACTGGACACAGTGGCCAGTGCAGTGAAGGTAGTATGTGAACAACTTAAGATAACTGAGTTCACTGTTTCCGACACTAATAGGTGTCATCGTATGGGCCGCTCATCTAGCCCCGACAGACCTAGGCCAATTTTGCTTAAAGTGCACGATATGGCCCTTCGTCAAAAGTTGTGGTTTGGTAAAACAGCCCTCAAAGGTTCCGGGATTACATTATCCGAGTTCTTGACGAAATCCAGGCACGACACATTCATGGCAGCCCGTCAGCGATTTGGTGTAACTAAGTGCTGGACGCGCGACGGCTTCGTCTATGTACTACTGGGACCGAACAGCAAACGACATCGTATCAGCAGCATGAGTGAGTTGGACAAAATTGAGGACCTGGCTCCCTTGAAGAATAAAACGCCTGATGCGGTAGTGGAGAAGAAACCATTAGCCTCGAGACGCAGGGCAGCTACGAAGAAGTGATTCTATGCAAGTCTGTTGTAATCTTGTTCTGTGTAGAGGTTTTTTTTTATTTTAATTTTATATTTTTTTTTTTTGCGAGTTTACTCTTTTATATGGTATAGGGTAGGTAAATACTTGCTTTAATTATAGTTTGCCACAGGTTCACCAGTTTTCTAAATTTTAAATAGCTATACCCTCTTTAACTTTGTAAACAATACAACATAAGAGTAATATTAATACAATAGCAGACCCTCTTTAACTTTGTAAACAATACAACATAGAGTAACATAACATAACTGTCAATGTCATCTGTCATTTATATGTCACAAACCAAGGCCTGCTTTTTATTCATTTTTTTTTTCTTTTTAAATTTGTTGTTATGCGTCATGTGCATTTGCCAGTATTTTTATTTACTGATTTTGTTTTGCTCAAATTTATTCTTTGTATATAATAATGTAACTATTCTATCTTTATCTCTTTTAATCATCAAATACAATACTGCTTTCATGGTGCATACAGTATGTAGTTATATATATTTTTCTCCTGATTTTATTTAAATGGCTTTTGTATTATACCTAATGAAAAACCTAACCTAATGACTTATGTGGACTTCGCCATTATATATATATATATGTTTCTTTTTTTTTTTCTCTTTAGATATTAAAAATGTGTTAATACTTTTGTTGTAACAGCAATTTTTAGAGTAAGAAACTGTGTTTAGTTAAGACTAGCATCTCTTTCCGACACAACCAGCAGGTGGATAACTTTATTAGGTTATCCCGTTAATTATTACCTTGTAAGTAGGTAATATATTAAACATATTATATATTATTTTAGTACGTTTATTGTTATATTATTTATAAATTATGATAAATATTTTTAATGATAACGATAGCAACAGCGATGATGAATACCTTTCAGCATCTCATAATGAGTCGAGCAGCAGCGAAGACAGTTTCAGCAGTTTACTTCCGCTATCTGACTTTCTGGAATGTAGTTTCTCCGACGTACCTAAAAATTTCAACGTTGTTCACATAAATGCGCAGAGCATTCCGTCTTCTTATCCTGAAATGCTGGCATCTCTTGATCAAAAAAACATTCACGCTATTTTAGTCTCCGAAACTTGGCTTCACCCATGCCTACAAACAACGTCCTATTCTCTTCCCGGTTTTATTCTCATAAGAAATGATCGCACCGGCCGCGGTGGAGGTGTGGCGATTTACTTGAAAGCCAATATTCCATTCACTGTTTTAAGCCAATCACCACAACCATCTCCGGGAAATGCTGGCGAGCATCTTTTTATTGAAGTTCTTCTCTCTCATAGTAAAGTTCTTCTCGGAGTTTATTATTGTCCATCTAGTAATATTAGCTATTTTTCCTCTTTTGAAAATATTTTACTTGATCTTTATCCCTCTTATAATCACGCCATCATAATGGGCGATTTCAACACGTGTCTTGTTAAGAATAACCATCGCAGTTCCTCACTGGAGTCCATTGTTAAATCTTATAACATGCACATTCTCCCTCTTAATCCTACGCACCATTTTCCCAACTGTGTCCCATCTCTTCTTGACTTGATGATTGTCTCTTCCCCAAATAATGTTGCTAAGCATGGCCAATACTCTGCTGATAATTTTTCTTACCATGATTTGGTTTTTCTTTCTTATAAAATACGTCCTCCAAAATCTAAACCTCAAATTCTTCTGCAGCGCAACTTTGGTGGTATGAATCGCGAGGCCCTTCTCGAAGACGCAGGAAAGATTGATTGGAGTCCTGTTACTGACTCTGAGTCAGTGGATTATCAGGTAGCTATTTTCAACACGCTGATCACGCAACTTTATGATGTTCATGCTCCAATACGTGCAATCAAAATAAAACATCTTCCTGCGCCATGGCTTACTGATGACATAAAAACGTTAATGCATAAGAAAGCAGCAGCCAAATCTAGGTACAAGATGCGTCCCACTGACATCAATCAAGCAAAATATGTCCAGGCCCGTAATCGCTGCAATAAAACGTGTAGGGATGCAATGCGCCGCCATATTCATGCATCTATCGATGATGAGAACCCAGCAAAGGTCTGGAAATTTCTTAGATCAATGGGAGTTGGCAAATCACGTCCAAATTCAGTGTCTAATAATATTGATATCAACGCCCTAAATCAACATTTTTCTTCTGCTTCTGCTATGCCAGATGCAGATAAGAACTCAACTATCAGCTATCTTTCTGCCTTGCCAACCCCCGATTTCTCTCCTTTTGTTTTTAATCGATTTACCGAGTGTGATGTTAAGAAGAGCTTAATGTCGATCTCCTCTAATGCGGTAGGCGGTGATAGCATTAGTCGGAACATGCTACTGCCCATCCTTGACATTATCCTTCCCATCCTCTGCACAATACTTAATAATTCTGCCATAAGTGGAGTATTTCCTGCAATCTGGAAAAATGCGCATATTTTGCCATTGCCAAAAAAACCCAATCCTAAATCCTTTTCTGAATACCGTCCAATTTCTATTCTCCCTTTCCTATCCAAAGTTCTTGAGCGTCTTGTCCACAGACAAATTAACGAATTCCTTAACAGGCAAGACCTCCTCAATCCTTTTCAATCCGGCTTCCGCCCAGGGCATAGCACTGTGTCTGCTCTTGTCAAGATCACCGACGATATCCGCTTAGGTATGGATGACGGCAAGCTTACTGTTCTAACCCTGTTAGATTTCAGTAATGCTTTTAATGCCGTTAACTTCGACATATTATTAGCGTTACTCCGCTCCATTAACATATCTCCACCGGTTATCGATTGGTTTCGTAGTTATCTACACGGACGCCAGCAGCGGATTCGCCTTGAAGACACTTTCTCTTCCTGGTGCAATACAATAGCTGGTGTCCCACAAGGCGGTGTTTTATCTCCTCTTCTTTTCGCAATTTTCATAAATTCTATTTCCAAGCGTCTTATTTCTTCCTACCACCTTTATGCAGACGATCTCCAAATTTATACACAAGCTTCACTTAATGAACTGGATGTAGCCATTGCTAGAACGAATGCTGATCTGCATCGAATCATCGAGTGGAGCAATTCTTTTGGATTAAAAGTCAACCCCACAAAATCACAAGTCATAGTAATAGGTAGCTCTTACTGGATCTCCAGAATTAACTGGGCTGTGATACCAAGTGTTCTTTTTGATGGGGTTATAATACCATTCAGTGATTCTGTTAAAAATCTTGGAGTGATCTTTGATCGCACCTTATCTTGGGACTGTCACATTAAATCGATCAGCAGCAAATTGTTTGCGTCTGGTGGCTCACTAAGACGCATCCGAAACTTCTTACCCACTGCCACTAAAGTTTCACTCGCACAATCTCTCCTTCTTCCTATCCTAGATTATGCTGACGCCTGCTACCTTAATCTTACAGAGAACCAGCTAGAGAAACTTGAGCGCCTACAAAATTATTGCATTAGATTCATATTTGGTTTACGCAAATATGATCACATATCCCAGTATCGCGCTAAGCTCAAGTGGTTACCTATTCGTCTTCGTCGGAATGCTCACATCCTTTCTTTTCTATATAATATTTTATTTAACCCCTCCAGCCCGCGCTACCTTAAAGAATGCTTCACTTTGTGGAGAGACTGTCATCCTCTTCCTTTAAGGTCGAAGAACAACCTCTCACTTAAGTCCCCTCCCGCACGTTCTGAAACTTTTTATGGTAAGTCGTTTACATTTCAGGCAGTTCAGTTGTGGAACAAATTGCCCGTGTCTATCAGACATTCTCCATCGCTTGCTACTTTCAAAGATCGCGTTAAAGAGTTTTATTTGTCAAAGTTGCAGCCTTGTTAATATCGTTATGTCGAACAGCTTATTCGTATTATTTCTATCATTAATTATTACATAATTATATATATATATATATATATATATTTAATTGCATATCTATTAGTATAATTATTTTAAATAATTTTAAGTAATAGTGTGTATTACTATTAGAATGTATGTGTATGGAATAAGTAAAAAATGTATAGTCGATCCTCTATTGCACACCCCGTCTTCTACGTCTTCTATAAATCCTTTCCATCCTAAGGTTGCCTGGAAGAGATCGCTTTTAGCGATAAGGCCGCCAGTTGTTACACTAGTTTTTAAGAGTTTTTTGTCTTCTGTATCAAATTTCATGGTGTGAACAATAAAGAGTTAATCAATCAATCAATCAATCAATCATTACTTACCCATTTAATATTTTAATATTACCAAGATACAATCGTTGTTTTCTTGTAAGTAAACACAATTTTCAATTTTGTTTTTAGGATTTATCGTAGGTATACCAAATTGTGAAAGCTTTTACTGTCAAAATACATTGCAATACACATTATTTATGTTAATTCAGTGAAAGCACACTTTGAAAATATTTATCGTTCATCACTTTATCACTCAGCACTTCGCGGGTGGCAGTACGTTTTCAAAAAGTTTTTAAAAGTTCCCCAGCGCCTTGAGGTGTCTAATCAAAAATAAAATGCGCAAATTCATATGAACTTATCTTTGTTAGAGATATATTTATATATATATATTTTTCTGAAATATACTTAGAGCTTTTCAGGACGAAATGTTGGTTGCAAATTGTGTCCAAACTAAAGTTAAATGACATTGAAAATTCAATTAAAGTGGCCAAAATAGGCGTCTGGTCTCTACTTGGTACAAATGGTGAGCATCGCTGTACAGCGTATATTAACAAATTGTACATTCTAAAGGAATTAACATTTTAGAAACAATTCTCACTGGGTTATTTTAGTTACAAATTCTCGGTGTCTAGTAGCTGTAAGTTGTCGCTTACCTTCGCGTTTTCCTACAAAATATGACCAAAATATGCCCATGGGGGCCATGCCCCTCCCCCCCCCCCCCCCCCCCAAACACTTACTGATTCCATACATTCGACTCAAATTTTCGATTTTATTTTATTTTATTTCCAACTTAGAACTTGATTCAGATGATTGATTTGATTCAGGTGCACCTTGTCTGAATGACCCCCGACAAAATGAAATCCTGGATCGCCCCTGACCGCAATTACTGCAAACAGAGGTTTAATTGAGTCCTCAAAGGTAGACAATGCTCCAGGAATTTTAGGATAGGTGGCGGTTACCATCTTAGCATCAGATGCCCCGGTGTTTATATGTCTTCTATCATATACAAAATACTTTTGATTTTTAAGGCTGATTATAAAGAGAGACGTTGACAAACCAATTTTAAGCATTGTTTAACTTACGAGTTAAATAATACAGTAACAGAGGAAAATCAATACAGTAATATACATAGCACATAATAATATCTAAATAATTCAGTAGCAGTAGAAGTTGCACAGCAATTTTTTTTAAATGCTCTGTAAATTTCTAATCCGTCGCTTAATTGAGAAATTTTAATTAATGTTTAACTTAACTAATGTTTCTACGTAAAGCTAAATTACTTTATTTTCTAACGTAAAATTAATTTTAGGGTTGTCTTTTAAGCTAATTTGTAGTTCAATACTTAATAATCTATCATTTATTGCACATTATGAATTTCATATACACACACTATCTATACATAGGTAACATGTAGGTATCACATAATGACCCTAATGAAAAGTGAGTTGTGTGGAGTTTTAGTGGTTTATTATTTAATATTTATTGTTTAATGTTCGTAATCCTATAATAATATAAAAGTTCAAAGTCATAGGCTGCCCATAGTGTTTTTGTAGTGTTAGTGTTAGCTTATATTTTATTAAGTTAATAAAGGCACTTGCCCTCCAACATGCATTGGACCACCATGATGGGTTTGGGCCCATCTTCTCTCCCTGAGAAAAGGTTTGTGTCTCAGCAGTTAAAACGTGATAGGCTGAGAATATGAAATGCTATTGATTTTTAGGAAAGTTATACAAATGCAATTTTTCGTACATCGTGATGTGTTTCGGTAATTCCAATATCCATATATATATTTTTAACCTATACTGTTCCGCTACTGGGCAAAGGTCTCCCCCATTTCCTTCCATAAATCTCGGTCCTCCACCACCTCTTGCCAACCTCTCCAGAATGAATCAAGATCGTCACGCCAGCGTTTCTTGGGCCATCCTGACTGCGTCGTCCATCGGGCATCCACTGCGTGACGATCCTGGCCCATTACTCGGGATGCATACGCGCCACATGTCCCGCCCAATCCCATTTTAGTCTGGCGGCTTTTTTTAATCCACGTTATCAATTTTTTTTAATTTCTGACCGTTAACCATCCTGGCTATTTAATATAATATTAATGGAATCTTAACTTAATACCCTTATATTTTATTACCACAAAAGGTCAACGGTCACAAAAAGTCACAAGATTATTCCTGGGCCCGACACAAGGTGATTGAATGACAGATGGTCGAAATAACAAACAAATAAAACCCTCAACGGAATTTCTTCAAAAATTCCGGGAAAAGGGAAAAGGTGTACTGAGTACCCCGGGAAAATTGAAAAGGGTGCGTACAGCGTATCCCAGGAAAAGGGAAGCGTACTGCGTATGTATGAAGAGACCATTTACGGTTGGATCAATTGTGTCCCTCTCGTGTGGCGCCGCGTGATTGAATTAAAGCCTATAGCCGACTGAAATATAGGACATTTCAACAAAAAAGATATTTTAAAAATAAATTAAGGTTTTTTTAAGGAAAGTGCCTTTATTAACTAAACAAAATACAAGCTAATACTAACACTACAAATACAGTTAGACTGCCCATAGACCGTTGAAGGTCTAAGACAATCCAAATGACCGAGAAGCTTATTCTGATTCCTTGCTGATGAGCCTCTTGATGTTCCCGCTATAGGTAAAATGTACCTCCATAATGTGTCAAATTGCAATATTTGTGGATCAAACATTAACTGCCTAGCTCTTAATTTATGCCGCTTTCACAAATTTGTCCCTCAAGTGGCCGGTCCCGAGAAGGATGACCAAAATTCGACTTTTTGACAACCCACATTTTCGTACCTTTCATTGTGAGCGCCACGCTGTTCACAAAACGACAAACTTATCTATAGAGTTGATGAAATGTTGGAACTAGAATTTTCCACGACTGGCTGTCAGTTTCGTTAAGAAATTATGTTGCTTTCTCCCCCACTCAACTGCACAGATAAGTTGGTCCGTCTATATCTCTAATTCGTGAGTGTACCTTTACGCGAGTCGTACTTTTATGCGTAAGTGTACCTTTATTCGCCAGTGTACCTGTCTAATGCGATATTAATCTTGTTACTCGCGTCCCTTTTATGTTTATGCTTATAATAAATTACGATTTGGAGATGTTTTAGGAGATATTCTGGTATTTGGAAAGAATTTTATTATGAGCTGGAGTTAATCTCTCGATGAAAATCTAGGTATCTAGGATCGAAAGGACATCTTATTTAAAAAAATATGCGTTTAAAACTAAACCTTGTTAGTGCGATGTGTGACCAAAATTGAGGTATTTTTCTGGCTTAACATGTGAGCCTCCATTCAGCGTGGTAATGCCGCCAGCATGCTGTGTACGCTGCCAACTGATTAGCATTTAGATTGTCGTAACGTGGATCACATCATGCCATCTATTTCTAACACAAGGGCTTGGATTTTTTTGGAAATTATGTAGCCTTATCGCCTTTGGAAAGTCGAAATGGCATCGCAGCGTACAAAAGACCGCAGAAAAATCTTCCTGGTTTACCATAGATTCAAAATTCTACCACCACGCTTCTGCTCTAGTGAATAGAAGCAATTTTGAACTGACTATACCTATAAAAAAAAACATTCTAATAATAGGCTTGAGTTTGACCGCCAAAAGCAATGATGTGGTATACGATGGAGCACGCTTGCCTAAAATAAACTGCAATTTATTCTAAACAAGCGTGCTCCATTTCATTCGCGACGCTCTCAAGATTTTAAGACACCTAGATTGTAACTATCATGGAAAACTCATTCAGGCAGCGCATTCCACAGATTAACAGTTCGCAAAATAAAAGTGCGCTTTGATTCCACTTTTAGGCACCAGCAGTTACCTTTCCAAAGCAACTGGGGCCTGCACCGACTCGTATCTACAGAGGTTCTATTTCGAGCGAACGCAAAGTAGGGCTTAGGTCAACGTACCTCTCGAAAGTGGATTTCCAAGTGGATCGAACCAATATTCCATCGGAACTCAACGAATCACAGTAATATTTCCTCGCAGATCCAAGTGAGAGCAATATAAAATTCCATCTTACACAACAATGCCTCGACTCGAACCGTTTGTACGACGACTGGATTTCTACAACAGCAAATATTTACTCTGGGAGCTAGTGATGCGACATGACGTCTTGTCACAAGTCAAAATAAGTCCCGATCCCCATTTATGGACTTGTATTTATTGTGAACTAACTGCGCCCCGCGATTTCACTCGCGTGGATATTTATGGTATCACAAAACAAATATAGGTACCTATTTATTTTTGCACATAACACAAAACACACACACTTTGTGCGGTATAGACAGATTTTTCTCTTTCTCACCAGTATCGAATTCGAGTATATAAATACTCGTTTTGGTTACTTACTTAGTTACTAGGTTTAGTTGTCATTTCAGGGAAGCTAAATTCATTATGTTACTACAAACAAAACTTAAAAATATTCTTAGAAAAGAAATAAATAATCGGGAAAAACGGTCTAAGTCGATCGATTAATATCAATTCATCTTGATCTTTTAGGGATCATCATCATCATCATCATCATCATCAGCCATTAAACGTCCACTGTTGGACAAAGGCCTCCCTCGTAGAGAGGGGTGTTGCCATAATCCCCACGCTTGGCAGGTGGCTTGGGGATCGCAGTAAGTTCACCGTGTGCTAATAGGATGCTGCTGCTCATCCTGCGGTGGTTCTGGTCGCAGTTTTAGGACATACCCGGGTCGGATCCCTTTTAGGGATAGGTAGGTACAATTGTCTACGTTTGGCCACCAACTTGTCTGATGGTAAGCGACGGTGTAGCCGAGGATGGAGCACGTTGATCTCGAAGAAACCTATTCACTCTAGCATTGAATATACCTAGATTGTAATTCTTAGGAAACGAGGAGAACGACTGGATAAATTCTTATTAAGACTGGATAAAATTTTTGGGCAGTACCTACTTATCGTAAAAAATTTCGTTCATCCCGCGATATAAATAAAGATACTTAAAAAGAAATCATTACCATGGTATGACTGGTATATGGCTCATCTGCAATTCCATGTCATGCAGATGTTAAAGTGATGAATTTAAATGCCTGCTCTAGAAATGTTTGCTAGCCATGGTGGTGTTGGTTAGCCATGTCTTTGTATGTGCTATCCCTGACTTCCTTGACTCGAGGTATTCTAATGGGAAGTTATAAGAATATGAACTATTCTAGTTAGAAGCCAACAGGCCTTCGAACAGACAGAGTGATAAATATCCAGATAATCACATCCCTATTCTTCCGCGAGATTTCCGAGCCATTGTACGAATTATTTTAAAGAAATGCTCTGTATTTAAATCTAATCGTATTTCTTTATTCTTTCGACATATTAATTCGGTCGCTGTCTTTGTTGAACTTCGGAAAATGCTTGAAATACTCGAAGTTTTCTCCAAAGTATGAGTTCGCCAAGAGTTCTAAAGGGTCGGCAACGTATTTGTGATGCCTCTGGTGTTACAAGTATCCTTAGGCGATGGTGACTGCTTACCATCAGGCAGCCCGTCTGCTTGTTTGCCACCTATGGCATAAAAAAAAAGATCATAGGCATAACAACAGTAACAAAAAATTACTTTATTATGATTCATCATCATTCATCATTTCAGCCGTAGGACGTCCACTGCTGGACATAGGCCTCCCCCATCGATCTCCAAAAGGGCCGGTTGGAAGCGGCCTGCATCCAGCGTTTCCCTGCGGTCTCTTTTAGGTCGTCTGTCCATCTTGTGGGTGGACGTCCTACGCTGCGCTTACCAGTCCGTGGTCTCCATTCCAGAACCTTTCGGCCCCATCGGCCATCTGTTCTGCGTGATATGTGCCCTGCCCACTGCCATTTCAACTTACTAATCCGGTGGGCTATGTCGGTGACTTTCGTTCGTCTACGGATCTCCTCATTTCGGATTCGATCTCGTAGAGAAACCCCGAGCATAGCCCTCTCCATAGCTCGTTGTGCGACTTTGAGCTTGCTTATGAGGCCCATAGTGAGAGACCACGTTTCAGTGCCGTATGTCATCACTGGTAACACACACTGGTCGAAGACTTTCGTCTTAAGGCACTGAGGTATTTTGGACGAGAAGACGTTGCGTAGTTTACCGAACGCTGCCCAGCCGAGTTGGATTCGCCGATTGACCTCTTTCTTGAAGTTGGACCTACCTAGTTCGACTGTTTGTCCTAGGTAGACGTACGCGTCAACAGCTTCAAGAACTGAGTTCCCAACTGATACTGGGGTGGGCACAACATGGATATTTGACATGACCTTTGTCTTGTCCATGTTCATTTTAAGGCCCACCTGTTGGGAGACTCGATTGAGGCCTTCGAGCATCATGCTGAGATCTTCCATCGACTCTGCCATGACCACAATATCGTCGGCAAACCGAAGGTGAGTGATGTACTCGCCGTTGATGTTGATGCCGAGTCCTTGCCATTCCAGGAGCTTGAAGGCATCTTCCATTGTGGCAGTGAACAGTTTCGGAGAGATAACGTCTCCCTGTCTCACGCCTCTTCGCAATGGAATTGCCTTCGAACTCTGCTCCTGTACTCGGACCGACATGGTGGCGTTATTGTACAAACACTTCAACACTTCGACATACCGATAGTCAATACGGCATCGCTGGAGAGACTCGAGCACCGCCCATGTCTCGACCGAATCAAAGGCTTTCTCATAGTCCACAAACGCCAAACATAGTGGCAAGTTATATTCTTCGGTCTTCTGTATAACTTGGCGTAGCGTGTGGATGTGGTCTATGGTACTATAGCCTTTTCGGAAACCGGCTTGTTCGATAGGCTGGAAGTCATCGAACCTGCGATCGAGACGATTCGTGATGACCCTCGAAAACAGCTTATAAACATGGCTCAGAAGCGAGATGGGTCTGTAATTCTTCAGCAAGGTTTTGTCACCTTTCTTAAAGAACAGCACCACCACGCCTCTGTTCCATGCTTCTGGCGTTATACCTTCGAGTAAGACAGAATTAAAGAGCTTCTGAAGGACTCTGAGTACCGGTGTTCCACCCGCTTTCAGAAGCTCTGATGTGATTCCATCGTCCCCCGGCGCCTTGTTGTTCTTGAGCTGTTTCAGGGCCATCCTAATCTCGTACAGGCTGATGTCCGGGATATCTTCGGTATAGTGTCGGCTCAGCTTGGCTCTTGGGTCTTTGGCCGAGCTGCTCACAGGTTTAGCAACCGAAGTGTATAACTGTCCATAGAACCTTTCGATTTCCCCTAATACCTCGGCTTTGGTCGACGCTACACTACCATCTTCCCTCTTCAGCTTTGTCAGCTGGCTTTGCCCAATAGACATGTGTCTTGCAAACACTTTGGAGCCTTTGTTTTGCTCAATCGTCTCTTTAATACTGTTCGTATTAAAGGTACGTATGTCGTGCCGCAATGACTTCCAAATTTGTCTATTGAGCTGCCTATATGAGTCAGCGTCATCGGAACATTGTAGTTGTAACGAGCGTCGATCAGCCATGAGGTTACGGGTATGGTCGGATAATTTTTGAGGTCTATCTGTGCGCCGGCCAGGTCTAAAAAACTTAGAACCTACCGCATGGACAGTTTCCACTAACCTGTTATTAATCTCATCCACGGAAGCAAAATTCTCCAGGCAATCAAAGCGATTAGACAGCTCGAGTTGAAAGCTCTCGGGGTTTTGAATATGGGCATGGTTCGGTCGGAGCGTGGACTTCATTAGGCGGGACCTCTCAATTTTAACGTTAATATTCAATGTGCCTCTTACTATTCGGTGATCACTACCGGTTTTCACCCTGTGAATCACAGAGACATCATTGAATATTTGTCTCTTGGTGGTCATAATGAAGTCTATCTCATTTCTCGTAGAACCATCGGGGCTCATCCAGGTCCATTTCCTGTGAGGCGGCTTCTGAAAGAAAGAGTTCATCATAAAAAGTCCCTCTTTCTCCAGAAAGTCGGCCAGCCTCTGTCCCCTAGGGTTCCGTTGCCCACAGCCAAATTTCCCCACTTTCAACTCATCATCACTTCTCTTGCCCAACTTCGCGTTAAAGTCCCCCATAACAACAGTGAAGTGGGTCTCGGACGTATGTATGGCTCTACTAATGTCCTCATACATAACCTCCACTTCATCATCTGGGTGTGACGAGGTCGGTGCGTATACCTGAATGACCTTCAACGAATATCTCTTGGATATTCTGAGTATTAGGTATACAACCCTGCTCGAAACACTGTCGATGGTGATAATGTTGTTAATGAGGGACTTGTGGATGAGAAAGCCGACACCACCTTGGGACTGTTGGTCGCCCTCCCGGTAGTAGAGTAGGTTACCGGATTTCAGGGTTATCGTGTCCTCGCCCTCTCTACGGACTTCGGATAAACCCAAGATATCCCAACGTACCCTACCCATTTCTTCTTCCAGCTCAACAATCTTCTCATCAGTCCTCATGGTGCGTATGTTGTGTGTTACCAGGGCCAGTCGTCGTCGTTGGGGTTGGTAGCCGAGCGTCTGCCGGGGATTCTTAGCACCCCTGGCCCCGCCGTTACCATGACCGCTACCGTAGCCAGGAATAGCGGGGCTGCCGGGGACTGGGGGCCTGGTCCTTTTTGTATTCATCATTGAAGGGGGGGATTGCCAATACTCGCCACGCTTGGCAGGCGGGTTGGCGAGCGCAGTCGGTGTTTTTATACTCAGAAGACGCTGCTGCCCGTCTTCTGGTTGATCCCTTAGCCGACTTCTACGGCACCCACGGGAAGAGAAGGGGGAGGTCTATTCTTAGGCCGGACCTCCACAGCACTTATTATGATATTTTTATATAATAATAATTATATAATTATATTAATAATTATATATTATATAATAATTATTATAATTATTATGATTATAAAGAAAGAAATAAAAAATAAAAAATAAAAAAAAAAGATTCTAAAATCAGTTTTTTTTTTCTTCTACAAAATCTACAAGCGAGGTTAATTTTATATTTTAATTTAAAAAGTCATGATATGTGAAATGCCCATTCAGAGCAAATTAAGTACATCATGATCATGAAATCAAACTCCATTTTGTTTGGATTGTTCCAGAAAGTTCAGAACTGTGTACATGTACTTTTAAGATCTTGACGTCATTGGTTGACGCCATCGTTTTAGAATTTTACTAAAAATAAATTAAGAAAAACCAATCTTTGCTCTTAAACGCAATTTTTTCCATATAAATACCTACCTGTTGTTTTTAAAGAGTTAAAAATGTCGTAGAGCAATGTACTTTTTCCCTCCGATAGTTTGTCCACTTCTGAACTTGTCCATTTCTAAAGTTGTCAACTTACTAATTCGTCCATTCCTAAGTCGTCATTGTACAAATTCCTGTCGTCCACTTCCGAATGCGTCCATTCCATATTCATCTACTTATTAATCCACTTCCTAATTCGTCCATTCCATTTTCGTCTACTTCTTTTTCACCAACTTTACGAACATTGTATGTCGCTACGCTAGTCAGTGCACACTTCATGTTCATTCACACACAGATGCACACACAAAGTGACTGAAACGTTGTCTTCCATTACGGATTCAGTCATGTCGTGCTTTCATTACTTTATTCAGATTTTGTGTAAGTATGATGCGTTGTATACCATATTTCAGGGTATACCACGTCCTTGGTATTATGTATTATGACATCGGAAATGTATCTAGTCTGTCATTATATAGAATCCCTAGGTAGGAAATACAATGCCTAAAATCGATAGGTAATGTGTGAAATAAATTGAATACTATATCATCATCATCATCAGCCAGAAGACGTCCACTGCTGAACATAGGCCTCCCCTTTTAACCTCCACACTGAACGACAGCCTGCCTTTTGCATCCACTGGATGCCAGCGACTCTTACTATGTCGTCGGTCCATCTAGTGGGAGGCCTACCTACGCTGCTTCTTCCGGTTCGTGGTCTCCATTCAAGAACCTTTCTTCCCCATCGGTTATCGGTTCTCGGTAGAGGTTGTGAATATTATATATTATTTCTTTAAAAAGCTATAAATTTACAGCGCTATAAAATATGATAAATTCTAGTTAAAACCTCTATGCACTTGCCTTTTTTGTGGAAAAAAGTAATCCAACCTATTCGTATATTGAAATATTGTACGCACGTACCATAGTGTATTTTTTCTATTGATATTTTTTTGATTTGTATGAGTCTATGTTACTTGGAAATAAACAAATCGATAGCCCGTTGGTCCAGTTGGTAGTGAACCTGCCTTCTGAGCTTGGGGGCGTGGGTTCGATTCCCATCTAGGACAAACATTTGTGTGATGAACATTTGGGTTTGTTCTATATCTGGTTGTTAATATCTATTTAAGTATGTATTTAAAACTATATATATGTATGTATATCAGTCTCTGGCAGCCATATCACAAGCTTTGCTTAGTTTGGGGTCAGATGACCGTGTGTTAAAAAATGTCCCGAATATTTATTAAAATATTATTAATGATAATAGTGAAATACTATGTAGGTATGTATACTTATAAGATATTAGAGGAGACAAAAATTGGCTGGCAATTTTTTTGAGGTCGAGGCATTAAAATCCTATTTTCATCAAAGAGGGTTCTTAAAATCATAAACACACTGAATACTATGCTGTAGAAAACTTACTATTTTATAAACGCGAATTCTAGATTACACAGACTCGTAGCGCGACGTTTTCAATTAGCGCCGGTGCCGGTTCATTTCCCGGACTTGACAATAGTTTCCTTCGAGTCGCATCTCTCTGAACCTGTCACGTTGTGAACCTTCACAAATGTTTTGATACAGGCTTTTCTAAGTCATCAAATAGTTGAAGTATTGTATACCTGCGGCATTTCCGAGTAACTTTAACATGGGGTTCTTCATAAAGGCTGTTAATTGGTGTTACAGGTATCCATAGGTGACGGTGATCGCTTACCACCAGGCGGCCCGTCAGCTTGTTTGCCACCTGTGGCATAAAAAATAAAAAATCTTTTCTAGACCTTGATACAGATTCTTAGCTGAAGCTTTTTGATTGTTCACAATCTTTTAAGTAATACCAGAAACGAAAAATTACGCTAATATTTGTGTGGTCAATGTGCTGGATCGGTTCAATATTCACATGATGATATGAAGTATGTTTTCGTGATCTTAGTCGTACATTTGAATTACATTCTCAACGAACTCTACTTGAAGGTCTCAATAGAGGTAACTATTTCTTATGTACCAAGCTTTACACATATACATAATCAAAGGTACCTACCAAGATCCATTTAAAATGCACAGATTAAAATTAAATTTGGCATGGAACCCATGGAAGCAGCTTATGGCTTGAATTAGCACATTGGCTACTTTTTATCCCGGAAATATGGTGACAATGAAACCTTAAGACTATCTCAAATGTCAATCTCATTTGCAGTTAGGAAAGTCACACAAGCTGTAGCGTAGCGGTAAAATGCACAAGGATTTTATATTGTAAAGTTAGCTTAGTTTTGCTCGAGGCAAGTGATATAAAATTGAAATAGTTATTTATGATACAAGTGCGGAAAGTTGGTTATTACAAACGAGTAGACGAATGTAAGTCCGAGACGAAGTCGAGGGCTTACCATAGTCACGAGTTTGTAATAACCAATCCGCACGTGTGCCATACAACGTTTTACAACACATTTGCGAGAAAAAAAAAATGGAAATTAAAAAAATACCGTAACGTACACGCACGGTGCTATACAGCGGAGCGTGCGGACAAATTCATTACAGCACGCTCCGTTGTATGATGCGTTTCATTATAGCACGCTCCGTTGTATGATCCGTAATGTTTAACTTTCGAAAGATGTATTCAGTTATCGTAAGTGCACTTTTTGAGCAAATGTGTTGTAAAATGTTTTTTGTGTTGCTTCCAAAATTCCAAAGGTTAACCTCTTGTAAAGGCTCAACACTTTAATAGGGCATGACTTGAACTTGTCCGTGACTTACTTTGCTTAACTCTGAACTTACTTACTTGCTTACTTACTTGAACTCTGAACTTACTTTGCTTGACTATGACTTGTTTGATGATATCTTTTATATTTTAAAGTATTTCTATACTTGACACTGACAAATACACAGGACGTTCAACGCCAAAATCCTTTCCAAAAATAACTTGCTGTTTCATTATTCACCTTAATTTAAACCATAATTTCCATTAAAATATGATTAGCTAGGTACACCTATATACTTCTAAAAGGTGTAAATATTTAGGAAATTAAGTCAAATTGAATAAATAGGACATCAAACAGAATCTATTTGCATACTATTCAAAGCATAATTATCATTGAACCTGACTAATTAGCTAATTAAAATACGAAATTGGCTTATAAAGTTCACGCTCGCGTAGGCAGCAGCTAACTATTAACTACAGGTCTTATTCAATTAATGTTATCCAGTCACATGACTACGCCTACGTGCTCAAACTTTCACTTTGAGACAATTTAGCATAATCTACCCGGATAAATATGATTAGACGTCACCTTATTAAGGTTCATTATTTAAGGATTTAAGGGGGAGGCCTATGTTCAGCAATGGACGTCTTCCGGCTGATGATGATGATGATTTAAGGATTTCGAATTTTTGAACGTCTGATGATCTACTGAAATATGATTTTTAAATCAAATATCATATTACAAGCTGGGCCCTGATTCCGTATAAACCACAAACCAGGCCAATAACACGCCGCAAACGTGTTATAGCTTAGTAATAATGGTTAACGATAACCATGGTTACAAAATTCAAACTCGTCAAACGAAAACTTGTCTACGGATTGGATACCACATTCTCTTGACAAACGCCAAGTAACGCCTAGCTTGCTCCACGTTACTTTGACACTTCAAAACGAGTGCGTTACGAACGCGTTAGCAAACTTGACATTGCCAATTCCACGCAGATAGCGTAACATAACCGCGTTAAGAGTCTACGTGGTCATAGAGACAAAGGAGTTAAAAGCATCGATTCTGATGCACTCTAAACTAAACTAAACTAAATTTGACAGCTCTAAAATTGTTGCTATCCTTCTCTCACACATTAAAATGAAAAGAGAGGCAGATAATTTTAGTCCTGTCAGATTGGTTTAGTTTAGTGAGTGGTATGACAGAATAGGCCTCAGTGTCAGTTTTTCAATTAATTTACCAATTCACAGCTTCATGTGACTTACATAAATATAAACCTGCCACGAGAAGTTAAACACAAACATAATTAAATTTTGATTGGGCGAATAGTTACTGAACTTCGTCGTTTGCTCTCGTCTTTGAAACTTCAAGTAATTTCAAAGTTTTGATAATGCATGTCCGTCAAAGTGTTAATATAATAATTATACACAAGCCTTATGTGAATTTCTCAGGGAGAATTTGGAGATTTGGAGAATGGCATAACGTAAACGCATTGGAAGAAGGGCATTGTCTTTAGAATGACATTGCAAATGTTTTAAATTAATTTTCACAGTGATATTTAAAAAAAAACACCGTTTTAATATTTTTAAATTTGACGGAGGAGATAAAAAAAGTCGAAATAATAAATAAAATAAAATAAAATAAATATTCGGGACATTTTTGCACACATGGTCATCTGACCCCAAACTAAGCAAAGCTTGTGATATGGCTGCCAGAGACTGATATATTAAATATTAATATAATAATAATATATTTATTTATAATATAATAATATAAAAAAAATATATAATATAATATATTTATTCATGACTTTTTTTTGACTAAATAAATATGTATCAACATTAAAATTGCTTTGAAACATAATTATGCAATATTAATCTGAAAATAATGTCCATTCAGTTTAGCAACAATTAGATTTTATTATTTTTATTATAGAAACTGACGTGGTTTTCACACGTTTTATTTATATAACACGGGAATGACTCACGTAAGATTAAAGCGGTCACTCCGACTACAGTTTCAATCGCATTAGGCAGTCTTTTGTAAGGTAAATGCGCGTGCGCGGCCGCGTCTCGCTTTGCTTGCACTACGGGCCGCCGCGCGGCGCTCACGTGAAGACAACGGCTGCTGATCAGGTTCGGAGGTTGTGCATAGAGAATCGCATTATTGTGCATAGAATAAAAAATATAAAATAAAAAAAAACTAAATATTTTGAGATAAGTATTAACTTCGCAAAATGACCGAAGCACATTTTTCAAAAGCAGATAGTATTTTTGTGTACAAAAAATACCATCAAATGTGCGAATTATATAGCGGCGCGCCATATTCCGGGCCTTAAATGAAATAGCGGCAAAAACAACACCACAAATGCTTATTTCCTACAATTAGGCAGCCCACCAACGCTACAATGAAATAAAGCGACAACGCGCAATCGTTCTAAATACTGCCTCCATCGCGAACATAACTCGTGGAAATATGTTTCAAAACAAACTCAATTTAAGCCTCGGCCAGAGATATGCCGTGGGAGTTACTGACACACAGTTACTTAGAATGGTGACTTTACCGAACACAAATAGTTTTTTTTTTATGTTTGTGAAAGTCGCTATTAGCACAATATAAATAGGTACAGGAGGCCGACTCCATACAACGAGCGTTAAATGGCGCACGCACACAAAGGCGCGTACATACAGCGATCTCGGATCAAGTCGGTCGAACACCAGTCGCGAGTGCCCGCGCTTCAGCAATACGGTTTGGTACGTTTTGGTAACTGAGTTTTGTAATCAGCTATCAATACACCTAATTATCGTTTCTTATGACACTTGTTGTAATTTACAATAATTTTTAAATTACAATTTATAGATTTTTATTTGATTACCTCTTTCTATTAAAAATAATTGTGTTTTAAAGTAAATAAATTGTTTTAATTGAAACTCCCAAATCTAAACTTTTCTCGGAACATTATAGTAGCTTTTCCAGCCTAAACTAGCACTACGGTTGCGCGGAGGTTATTAATATCAAGGCCAGCCGAAGCCAGCCTTCTATACTTATTTATTTTGTGCCATTAGTATATTACCATTAGTATAGTACGAGATCGAATCCGAAATGAGGAGATCCGTAGACGGACGAAAGTCACCGACATAGCCCACCGGATTAGCAAGTTGAAATGGCAGTGGGCAGGGCACATATCACGCAGAACAAATGGTCGTGGGGCCGAAAGGTTCTGGAATGGAGACCACGGACCGGTAAGTGCAGCGTAGGACGTCCACCCACAAGATGGACAGACGACCTAAAAGAGACCGCAGGGAAACGCTGGATGCAGGCCGCTTCCAACCGGCCCTTTTGGAGATCAATGGGGGAGGCCTATGTCCAGCAGTGGACGTCCTACGGCTGAAATGATGATGATGATGATAAGATTAGTATATTTGTAAAAAACTCCACATAATTTTCTGTCACTATCGCAAAAAATACTAAATTTTAGCAACTAACCAAACATCATCTCCATGTGTCATACTTGTGTCATCCCTGCAATTCACCAAATCCACATTTTCAATTTAACCTGTAGACGAACCCCGCAGTTCATTTTAATCATTTTTTGGACGAAAGTGTTCTATCCTGAGGGATTTTACAAGCGTGCCGGATTGAAGCAAAATTTCGCTGAGTTTTATGAGTTTCCCAAGTGTCTTCCCCAGTAATAAATTCCTTGGATAATCGGTGGCCTGAATACGTTCAAATTATTACTTTTTCATGAAATATGGCGAATGTTTGCAGATTAGGTTTGTATGATTGAAATTGAAGGTGGAAGATAAATCTTTACATGCATTACATTCACTGCTTTGGTCTTAAGATCAGAGATATATCTAAATACTCTTCCCTTTACCAATAAATCGAGCTGATAAAATAGAAAAAGACTATAAATAGTCTTATGACACAAGAATTCCTAACTTATATTGTTTACCAACTCTGTAGCGTGTCTTTCAACTTGCACACTAGACGACCTGAATGAAGCCACGGAAAGTGTCATTGATGTGGCAAAATTTTGGTCTAAATCTTAATTTGAAAACAAAATAATAATTTACGAAACATCGAGTCGAACGAAGAAGACCAACTTTTCTTTTTATAATATATCTAGATTTTGCTCTCGGCTTTGCCCAACAAAACGTAGCATATCACTCGGAGTCCAGCTAGAGCTTTCTATCAGTAAAAGAATTTTAAGAGATATAGTGCTGGAGAAAACTTCCATGGACATTAGACCAACGTTTTTATAATACAAAAACTCAAGGTTACAGCAAGACTCTCTATCATCTGTCTCAAACACGTCCTTAAGTACTTTGGCCATATTGTCAGGAAACAAAGCGGCAACCTGGAGAAGTTGATGGTGACAGTGAAAGTACACGGCAAAAGATCATGAGGTCGCAGCCCGATACGTTGGTCGATCAGATTTGCACCACTCTCAACACCTCAGCATACGATGCACTCCGTGTGGCCTAAAATAGGAGATAATGGCCAAAGATTATCTGAGACAGATAGAATAGAACAGAACAGAAGAGAACAGAACAGAATAGAAAAGATTAACTTTTATTGTATAAACTGGTAGATTAATATGAAATGGTGGTGACAACTCTCAGACATGAGTTATACGACTCCAAAAAAAACCGGGCAAGTACGAGTAGGCCTCGTGCTCTGAGGGTTTCGTTAGACGGAACCCTCAGAGCGCGAGACCAAAAAAAACTAACTGAAGATAAAATATTGAAAGACAAACTTAAGTTTGTAGTTGACAATAAGGTTCTTCCATACATTCCAACTACAAAATGTAAGTTTGTAATAGCAAAATAATAATTTTTAAATGATATACCTTCAAATTTATAACTTTCGGATTTATTCCTATATATGTGCTGTGAGACCTTACCTCTTGCCAAATTTCATGATTCTAGGTCAACGGGAAGTACCATATAGGTTTTGGTTCCCCTGTGAAATCGCAAAATATGCGACATAAACGTTCATATCTTTTGATTGCGTTGACTTACAACTTTTATTTTTTTACAGCCGAAAGAAACCGTAGATCCAAGTATTTAATATAAATTTCAACTTGATACCTTTACGCGTTCTCGAGAAAAAGGGTCTTGACAGACGGACAGACAGACAGACGGACAACGAAGTGATCCTATAAGGGTTCCATTTTTTCCTTTTGAGGTACGGAACCCTAAAAAAAAGGATGGGTATTCTAGAGCAAGCAAGGAAGGAAAAACATTTACATTGAAACAAGCCAATCTGATGTTTTTCCATCTTCACATAAATGATATAATCCTACCTAAGTTATTTAATAAATCTAAAAAATCTATTAAAGAAACGTTGTCCTTGAGATTAGCTTTGCAAGCTTTTTCCATTTCACAATATCAAAACATGACCGAAAGCAAAGCGTCGGACCACAAAAAGAATTTAATCTGTTAGCAGGAAAACAGCGGGCAGGTTGGGGCGGGCTAAGATCCACGACGCACTTGCGACTTAAGAGACGTATGAAAGAAAGAAAGAAAATAAATTTTATTCGACACCATTACAAAAACTTATATCTACAGGATACAATCAGTGTCGAATGGGTCCGTCTCAGCATTAATGCTAATAGTCAAGGACTATCAGCGCCGGTTTTCAGACGAACCCTTGAGTTTACACTTAACTTAACACAAATTTACATATTATATGAAACGTTATGAAACGTTTCGAAATGGTACATAGCCAAAGTTGATAATGTTGCTTTTTTCTTGGACGATTTCTATGACTATGGATACTGAAGGCCTCCCACTAGATGGACCGACGACATAGTAAGAGTCGCTGGCATCCAGTGGATGCAAAAGGCAGGCTGTCGTTCAGTGTGGAGGTTAAAGGGGGAGGCCTATGTTCAGCAGTGGACGTCTTCTGGCTGATGATGATGATGATACCATAATGCCTGGTAACAGATTTTCCTTCACATTTCCGTTCTATTAACTTTTTTTTTCTGTGGATTGAACTAACAAAAAGGTATATTCTTTGCCATGATACCTGCGAATTTTCTGCAAGTCCGACCAATCACCACGATGACAAAGTTTGTAGCATCTGTGGTACAGCCACACCATCTCCGGTATTCATTACGCGTTGTTTTCCCGCGGTAAATGCATTGTTGCGGTACAAAAGCTCGGGCGAGCGGTGTCTGCTATTGTTGCCACTCGTCATTGTTACCATAACACGGGTATTTTAGACTGTTTTTACTAAATAATTTATAGTTGATTGAATCAGGCGTTACTTTGCGGAAGTCCATTAAATAAAATTCAAACAAAAAAAAAAATTTAAAAAAAAAAATTAAACTGCAACTGAACTGCTTTTTTTCCTGAAATGCAAACTCGTATACTAAGGCCACGTCCTGTCCATTTTTCTATCAGATGGCACGAAAAGGTGACACCGATTCATGGTTTATATTTCCGAAAACCCATTCAAAGAGCTTTGATTCCAATTTTTTTTTCGCACCGCTATACTGTAGAATACGCTGCCTGAATGGACATTCCTCTACAGCTACAATCTGGGTCAAGTCGTGAGTGAATCGGTTTCTTCTAGGCAAGCATTCTTCATCGTAAGCCGCATCGTCGCTTAACAACAGGCAAGGTGGTGGCCTTACGCAATCCAATTATATATCTGATCATAGATCTGTGGAGTTCGCACACTGTGAGTTTTACTCGTTTTTTTCTCACACCTGCAATATTATGTGGAACAAGCTCCCTCCTGCGGCATTTAACTATAATACGGGGTTCATCAAATGGATGTTAATAGTCTTTAATGTTCGGCAACCTATCTGTGATGCCCCTGGTGTTACAAGTATCAATAGGCGAAGCTGATCGTTTACCATCAGGTGACCTGTGAGCTTGTTTGCCAACAATACGTTTTTTTCTATATGTTTTAGATGTAGTAAATTGTATTTTTTTAAGGTTAAATAAATATATTTTAGACCGAGCGATGCGAAGGTAGGTAAGCCGCACTAGATAGACCGACGACATCGTGAGAGTTGCGGGCATCCAGTGGATACAGTTGGCAGGCTGAAGGAAGATGTTTAACGAGAACATGCGTACCGTTAATCCCATTTTCATTAAATGTTCAGACAAGTAATATATTCTAATATTTATTCGAACATGAGCAAAATTGGTGAAAGGTTCGCGAATAAATAGAGGTTGCGCCTGAAACAAAAGAATGATAATTGGAAATAGCATTTGGGTTGTCTTTATAGGCTTTCAACGGTCTACAGCTTAGAATAACTACTCAGAGAATGTAGCTTTCCAAACAACGCCTTCTCAAAACGTAAGCTACAAATTCGCTACGTGTGCTGTGTTTACTTGCCTAGAGTGAACAATTTTTTGTCACAATTTTGGTATTATAGATGATTTAAGCAAGAAAATTAATGGAACACCTGTGGAATGTCACACCATAACTCTTATGCTGCTTTTCTAATTTGTTGTGGCACTATTTTACCGCGCAAATTGTCATCTATACAAATATTATAAAGAGGAAAGATTTGATTGTTTGTTTGTTTGCATTGAATAGGTTCCGAAACTACTGAACTGATTTGAAAAATTCTTTCACTGTTGGTAAGCTACACTATCCCCGGATGACATAGGCTATATTATATTTTCAAAAAAAAATAGGGATCCTTACTATCTCCAATAATGTAGCCCAAGGTGTAAAAAAAATAAGGCTTACACCCGTGCGCAGTCGGGGTGCGTTGCTAGTTGTAAATAATTGTATATCTTTTTGGGAGCCATATGTGGCTCCGTTTGAATGGCTTAATTTTGCGAATGTACTTGGTTTCTATATGTAGTTATTCTAAGGGTCTATAGGCATTCTCTTTTTGTAGCGTTAGTGTTAGCTTGTATTTTTAATAAAGCCCAGTAAAACATATTTATAATTATCGTTACAGATTAATTGCTTGGTTGCCTGGATGTGATAAGGCTGTCGATTTTAGCACTAGTTTTTGAGCCTTTTTATTGTATTTATTTTATTTATGGTCTGAATAATAAAGAGCTTATCTAAGTCTTAATTGCAAATTTGTAACAAGTTAGAATAAATTACAATGATTAACAAATTCCTGATAAGTGAGTAATAATTACCTAGGTTACTATAACTACCTAGGTGTTGCCTAGGTTACTCGCATATACCTAATTTATTAGTTTGTTAACAACGTTGTCTTAGTCAAATCACCTTATTAGTATTATGTATTTATTTATGGTTTGTTTATATTACTGCTAAGTTTATTTAAATGTTAGTTTGCATGTTTTTATTATGTGTTGTTGTTGCTATATTATTATTGTTATTATTTAATTTCTCGTATACTGTTCGGTGTTCGCCATGGGTGATGTGACATCACCCATGGCGAACACGGCGGCTCCAACGGAAGACCAGCGCTGGTTGTTCGCGACCAGCAATATGCTGAGTTGGAACCGGTTTGTGGAGGGAAATTAATTTGTAATGTGTGTTCTTTCTATTAATTCTCAAAAATGTGTAATTTTCTTTTTCTTCCATAAATAAAAATGTTTCTATTGTCTATTGTCTATAATTAACTAATCCTTTAATCCTAATTTTACTTGATGTGACATTAAAACGTAAATACACTGGAGATTTATTTTTATTTTATTTCATTTATTTATCCAATGATTCGTCCTCAAAACAAGTGTTACCGCACTACACAAAACACAGTCACATAATTCTAGCGAAGTAAACACGCATAGGAATATTATCTTCCCGAGAGCAAGCCAGCACAGAAAGGATTAACCAACTTGGGCCAATAACTTGAGAACTTTTCCTATATATTCTCCAGTGCTTTCCACTTGGAAATCTTATGATATTTTTCTCTCAGCATGTTATTTCCTGCACGTGTGATGGTTTGCGAGGTGGGCGGGTAAAAGGTTATTTCAATTTTTGTAAGCGCAATTTATCTTATTTAAATGCTACAATGACTAAAAATAATTAGGAGCACCGACAAAAACTTGACTACTTAATTCAAACATCTACTTTTATCAACGTAATTTTCTCACACGTATTTTGATCACAGCCGCCTTTGTTCTGAAACTACAATCTCCTCGTGACGATGCAAAACTAATTAATCATAATAATTTCTTGTCGAGACGACAATAGCGCGGTAATGGAGGCCTATGTAGGGTGGAATAATAGCAGAATAAGGACGCTGGTAAAGTATTTTGACGTAAAAAGCTTTATTTTGAGCCTGATATCTTTATTTAGTGGGATGCTATTGAGGTCGCCTTTATGTATTTCTAGATAGACCCTTGCCCTTTTTGTTAGGTTTCTAAACAATTTTACACGAGGCCAGAACTCTACTTACTACATCATTTAGTTTTGATCAGTAAGTTTACTTTACTAATTGTTTGGACTCCGCCCGACCCTATATTTTATCAGATTCCTAGACAAACGCGGCCAATCCACCATTCATACTTAGAAAACATTCCTCAAAACGCAAAAAGCACTTTGATTCCACATTTTTCATACGCACAGTGAGATAATGGTACAATGCAGGAGCCTACGTGCTTAAAGAAAATAGTTTGCACACTCGGGGAACACTCGAAGAGCACTTCAAATAACGCGTAAACATAGGTAATAGGTTATATATACCTACGTAAGCATTCGCGTGCGTTACCGCCTATTATCTAGCTTAACATCAGGCACAAATGTGAAAAAAAACGTCACGTGACGCCCGGCAGATTTGAAGCATGGTGACATAAGAGAGCGTAATATGTTTGCCGTCACGGCATACGAGTCGGTTTTACTGCCAAGGCGCGCCACTAGATGATTCAAGTCTATCTTGAAATTTCAAAATAATCAGGCAATGTTGCGGACTTTGGGAGAGGCCTAATTCCAGCTGGTAACAGAACGAACTTGAGCGAAAGAGTTGCTGTGGGTTTATCAGCAAACGAAATAAAGGATTCGCTCGCGTGCGCCAGTACTCGCCCGAACATCATTGCGAGGGAATTGGCGATTTGAGTGGACATAACAGCGAAAGTTTGAGGTGTCTGTGACGCATTCGCGTATGTTCACCATTGACTTGCATTGATTTTCATTGACTCGCGTTCGTTTGCACTGATTTCTGTTAACGGCATTACGTTTCGAAAGTGTGTGTAGCTTAGATAAGAATTCATAATACCGGGGTTACATTTTCAATCAATACTGATTTGTACCCAAAGATTGCTTATTCTAGTTACTTCCGAAGCAGCCCTGGGACAGCCGTACAAGGTTGCTTCCGCCTAATCAGTCCCTCCAGCGTAGAATAAGAAAGAAACAGAGACTCACTTAAAAACCAATATTTTTAACATAAATAATTTGAAACACAGTTTCTTACTAATTCGGAGCCAGTGGATTCAATTACTTGCATGTAATCTTCCTTTTGCCTAATGCTACGCCTACGCTAATGATAGCATACTTCAAGTTGCCTAAAACTAGGATAAAAACTAGGATAGTGTCTGTGGATAGACTCTGTATGTTCTGGCGAGAGTCTGTCTGAGATAGTGTCCACACTCTGTCTCCCATTTTGATAAACGCAAAATAACCTTGTTTTGTCTTTTTTTGCTAATTCAAATTTTATCTTCGAATTACAAAGACGAAAGACGTAGTAACAACTCCAACGTTCTTCTGTGCTTAAGAGACACAGGGTGATATAAATCCACCAGAGTTATAAATCTTTCTTCACAGCCTGTATAATTCTGCTATGAGTGATGACCCGGATCGACGGGGACAAATGTGATTGATCAATCTACTGTGTGACTTTTTGTCCTTCATTAAACATACATCTGACTTTGACAAACGGTATAGGTTCTTCTTGATAATTTTTTATGTAATTTCTAAAAATCATCACATATTAATTATAGAAGGTAGAATCAAATGCTGAAATATTTATTCAATAAAAATTACAAGACAACTTAACATTAGAATACTTACGAAAATTTAAATTAATAACTAAAAACTAAAACTTATAATAAAATCTAAACAAACTACCTACAAATTAAAATTGTAATTACAAACTAAATATTTAAAATAAATAAAAAATATTACAATAAATCAAATAACCCGCCCCCTAACTGGACCTGGTGCAAAGGTGCCCATAATGCTAGCAGCATTGCCACGCTGAATGGCTATGGTCAACCTTTGCACAAGGTATCAAATTAATGATACCTTTAATCATTCCGATATATTAATAATCGGAGAAAAATAATTAGTAAAAGTTCGTTGTTCGTTGTTTGTTTAAAATTGTAAAAGTTTATTCTCATCTGAATTCAAATTCAAATTATTTATTGAGAATAAAAACGGACAAATTCCACTAACATTTATCTCACAACAGTTGAACTAAAATAGATTTCCTAGTAAAATAGGAATGAAATAAAAAAACTAATATAATAAATACAACAAATTGCTGTAAAAATATGTCAACATAAAATTTGTATGTCATAATAATTGTCATCATAGTCATCGCTTTTTTGCCCCTATAATTGGTCAGTAAAATTTTCACAGAGCCAAAAACACTTTAGCTAGATACAGTTTTCCAATTATCACAAATTAATAATATAACTTTACTAGTTAAAGTAATTTGGGTGAAAATGCAATGATTTGGTATTACGTTTAAATAGGCGTTTGCTGTAGGTAAAACAACAATATTTACAATATAAACATTATTGGCTTTGCGTCGTTTAAAAAAAGGCCACTCAACTCTCCCCCCGTGCATCATGCTGTGTCCCATCTTACCCGTGTTTTCACCACAGCATCATGTCCGGGCTTGAAAATAAAAGGCTAGTCGTCCATAACCTCCATTACGGACTGTCCACAGTCGCCGCAAAATGTGTACACACCAACCAATTCACCTGAAGAGGTGTCCAAATAACATAACTAAATTTTTCACAGGAGGTTATAAGCTTTCTTCAGAAAACGTGATAGTGGCTCTTTCAGTCAAGTCTGCAGTAAATTGGTTGCATTGTACTCGCTTTCACTGTGTTGCATAATTTAGGCACGATTTGTTTACCTATTTAGTTGCCAGTTTTACGTAGTTTTACTCTAGTGTTTACGTAGAAACACCGGTGAACGGTTAAATCATTAAATGAAAAACGTAGTGGTAATATTGATACCTAAATTTTAACAATGGAAAATGGTGGTATATTGTTCGGTTGAATTGATATTATCACAAACTTTTATTTAACTTGCCCTGCTAATATGTATATATGGAACAAATCATGCAACCAAATATCGATGGGTGACTAAAATGCTGGTGTGTTTCTGGCTCAACGCATAAGCATTGCCATTCAACGTGGTAATGCCGCTAGGATGCTGGGTACGCTGCCAACTGGTAGTGGGCTTGAGCATTTGGATTGTCTTTAGAACTTAAACGGTCTATGGGCAGTTTAACCGTTTTGTAGTGTTAGTATTAGCTTGTATTTTGTTTAGTTAACAAAGGCACTTGCCCAGTAATTTTTTTTTTTGACAATTTATCCCCAACCCTATAGAGCTGATTTTTGCATACACGTTTAGTTTGGATGACAATTCATGGTTAGCTTAGTGACGTCATTGTAAATCCAATATGGCGGACTCCCAAAGATGGCGAAGTATTTTCGTTTTGACTTTTTATTTTCTTTTTTTCTTAGTTAATCCGCCGTAACATTACTTATTCTGTGAAAGTATTAACTGGCTATATTTAAGAGTAGGACAGACGGACAGACAAACAGACAGACAGACAACGTAGGCTTAGTTATAGGGTTTTTACCCTTTGGGTTTTAACCCTAAAAACACATAATTTATTAAAATGGAAAAACGACTAACGAGTTACACTTTGATGACACACAGATTATTTCCAACGTTTTTGGTGCAGTAAAATATTTGTGTTTTTACCCTTTTAATTCTCACTTCAAATTCTAGGCTATCTAAATAAAACAGTTTATTAATCTAGGAAGGTCCTTAATGTATTATAAATTTTTATTTTTATTCTATTGTTTTAGTTTTTAGTAATATGTTTTGCCATCTTGGAGGTGCCATCAGCAAGCTCATTGCTATGCGGATGGGTACTTTCATCACGTTTGTGATTATTTTTTTGTAAACACATGTTTTGGTGGACAATCCAGAACAGATTTTTATAAAACACTGTTTTAAACTATCACGGTTGTTCACTAAAGTTATATGATTATTTACGGGATATTTACCGTGGTAAGGTTATTCTTCTAGCATTCTTCAGTCTTCCCGTGAACATGGTGCATGTAACTGCGCCGAAATATCGGGAGCTCATTCCACAACCTTACCACGGTAAATATCCCGTAAATAATCATATAACTTTAGATTTTTATAAGTATTTATTTAAGGAATTAATTGATTGTTATCTGTTTTGTGTATCTAAATAAATAAAAATAAAATAAATGGTTTAAGACAAAAATACTTGAAAGGTATCTTTTTTTTTTGTTATTATTCATTTATTTATTTGTCAATACATTTTATTAAAATTAAATTATAAAAAATATTTATATTAAATTATAATAAAGTTTAAAATATATTATTTATTCAATCGTATACCAAGCAGACATAGGTAAGTATATGCATGGTATATGCCCATGAAATATTATATGCAAACAAAACAAAAACATTAATTACCAAAAAGCCTGATCCGATCTGAAAATCAAACTTTTAGAAAATTTAACATTCTTTTCCCATTTACATTAGAAGCTTGACTTTGTATAATTGATTTGTTCATTACGGGTCCGCGGGGAATCGAAGCGAAAACATCCTAATAGGAATCACAAATAATGGAGTGATTTTGCCCAAAACGCTCTACTAAGATGTTTGGGTAAATACAAGATCGGTTTGGCGGAATCAATCAAAACGTAATCAGTTTTTTTCTTTACGCAAATAAATAAAGTTGGTGCTGGCTTGGCCCTACCAGCCATGATTGAACCATTGGCCATGATTTTACAAGTTTTTCTGTAACTTACCTTATTAGTTGGTCCAGTTGGTAGTGAACCTACGTTCTGAGCTTGGGGGCGTGGGTTCAATTCCCACCTAGGACAAACATTTATGTGATGAACATTTGTGTTTGTTCTACATCTGGTTGTTAATATCTATTTAAGTATGGTAATGGGGCCAGCATTTTGGGAACAGTTCCCACTGGTAGCGGTTTAATAGAATGATAGTTAGGTTTTAATTTGTTGTTTTTTTTTTTTGTTTTTTTATATATTTGGTAGTAATAGTTTTAGGTTTTAAATATCTGTATTTAAAATAGTTTTCGTGTAAATAAAAATCATGAAGATTTAAGTATGTATTTAAAACCATATGGTATATGTATGTATATCAGTCTCTGGCAGCCATATCACAAGCTTTGCTTAGTTTGGGGTCAGATGACCGTGGGTGCAAAAATGTCGAAATATTTATTATTATTAGTTTTGGTCTAATCTTGCAGCTGAATTTTAAACAGTTGTCTCCAATCGATTGAGCTGAAGTTTTGCATACAAGTTTAATTTAAATGACAATGCTAAGTTAGCTAAGTAACGTCATTATTATCAAATATAGTGGAGTCTCAAAGATAGTGGACCAGCTATTTTTCACCGCATAAGTATCATCATCATCATCATCATCATTTCAGCCGTAGGACGTCCACTGCTGGACATAGGCCTCCCCCATCGATCTCCAAAAGGGCCGGTTGGAAGCGGCCTGCATCCAGCGTTTCCCTGCGGTCTCTTTTAGGTCGTCTGTCCATCTTGTGGGTGGACGTCCTACGCTGCGCTTGCCAGTCCGTGGTCTCCATTCCAGAACCTTTCGGCCCCATCGGCCATCTGTTCTGCGTGATATGTGCCCTGCCCACTGCCATTTCAACTTACTAATCCGGTGGGCTATGTCGGTGACTTTCGTTCGTCTACGGATCTCCTCATTTCGGATTCGATCTCGTAGAGAAACCCCGAGCATAGCCCTCTCCATAGCTCGTTGTGCGACTTTGAGCTTGCTTATGAGGCCCATAGTGAGAGACCACGTTTCAGTGCCGTATGTCATCACTGGTAACACACACTGGTCGAAGACTTTCGTCTTAAGGCACTGAGGTATTTTGGACGAGAAGACGTTGCGTAGTTTACCGAACGCTGCCCAGCCGAGTTGGATTCGCCGATTGACCTCTTTCTTGAAGTTGGACCTACCTAGTTCGACGGTTTGTCCTAGGTAGACGTACGCGTCAACAGCTTCAAGAACTGAGTTCCCAACTGATACTGGGGCGGGCACAACATGGATATTTGACATAACCTTTGTCTTGTCCATGTTCATTTTAAGGCCCACCTGTTGGGAGACTCGATTGAGGCCTTCGAGCATCATGCTGAGATCTTCCATCGATTCTGCCATGACCACAATATCGTCGGCAAACCGAAGGTGAGTGATGTACTCGCCGTTGATGTTGATGCCGAGTCCTTGCCATTCCAGGAGCTTGAAAGCATCTTCCACTGTGGCAGTGAACAGTTTCGGAGAGATAACGTCTCCCTGTCTCACGCCTCTTCGCAATGGAATTGCCTTCGAACTCTGCTCCTGTACTCGGACTGACATGGTGGCGTTATTGTACAAACACTTCAACACTTCGACATACCGATAGTCAATACGGCATCGCTGGAGAGACTCGAGCACCGCCCATGTGTAATAGCATAAGTATATAGCAGTTGATTCACTGTGAAAAATATGTTAAGCACATGTGAGTTCTTAAATATTTTGTAGTAAGACGGTAAGAGTTTACTGAGAAAAATGTTAAAAATAAAAAGAAGTCACAGTAAATTCAATATGGCAGACCCCTAAAAGATTTATTTATTTATTCAGTGTTCTTGAATGTGCTTGAGTGTAGATAAGGGATATAACGAAGTGAAACATTTAATTTTCTCGTTGTTTCCATAACTCAATAGAAGCCTCTAGTAAAGCCTCCACCACTGTACTTAGGCACTTTGACTCGATTGTAACTTACTTTGACTGTGACTATGACTTGTTTAATTATATTTAATTTAAAAAAAAACAATACTTGACACTGGCAAATGCATAAAACGTGTAATGCCAAAATCCTCTCAAGAGGAAAGGTTAAAAAACATCCCGCAAAGGACGTGTAATCACAGACTTTCAAACTCTGTGCGTGTAATTCTAATTTGAATAATTAGTCATCTGACTAATTCACCGAGAACTAAGATTATAGTGAGAGATTCACCAATCTATAAGATCATTGCCTTAAAACAAGCCATTTTATAAATTGGGTTACACAGTGCATCATACAAAATGTTCTACACCATAATAAAAGAGGCACTTTACACAAATTGTATTGACATGTATCACGTGGAGCAAAATGTGTTTAATGACACCTGACCTCAATCGTGCCAACGAACATCAGCAAAAAGCCGCACATGCCGCCTGCTAGTGTTGCTCAAATGCAAGACTGAGATGAGACTCAGTCTTAGTTTTGGTCTCGCATCAGTAGATCAGGTCTTGGTCTTAGTGTTGCAAATTCAGTCAGAATCAGTCTCGCTGTTAGTCTTATAAGGCTTGCAATAACACATGACTCTGTCTCAATAATGTCTGATTATCAAACATAACTAACTAATTAACTAATTTGTTTTATTTTATTATGGAAACTGACGTGGTTTTCAAGAAAATTGACAAGAAAACAAGAATAAAAAAGGCAGATAAAAACAAATAATGAAATGGTAGCTAAATTATTGCTATGTTTTCAAGTAACTGCGAGGTGCAAGAGTTTCCAGAACTCTGTCTTGTTTTTTCTCAAGTAGCGCAAGGTCAGTCTTAGTCTTGCAACGATATTTATTATTGTTTGTTTTTGTATTATTTTGAACAAGTTTGCGGTCGGCCACTCTCTGTGCGGCGTTAACCAATGGTGGCAAAAAAAATTCGGTAGTCTTGTTTTTTTGTAAGACCAAGACTGATTTCGGGCAACACTGCTGCGATAAATCTGTAGGGCGCCCAACAGTTCCGACACTGCCATCGTTCACCACTATCGGTTCCTAAAAGCGTATTTGTCAGGAAAACGTTCGCGCGGACGATATAAATTGACCTTCTGGAACAGATTGCCATACTTCACTGCACTGGATAGACATTTATTAGGGTTCTTCGTGGAGTGCGTATTTAGCTTATTAGCTATTTCGGAGACGGAAGTGATTAATCACAATCACGATGACCGGTTTGGCTCAGTAGTAGCAAGTCTGCGTCATAAGCAGGAGGATCTGGGTTCAAGCCCGGTCGGAGAGATGCTTAAATATTTGCTATATGTAATAAATATATGGGTCTGTGTCAAAGAAATTTGACGTAGTAGAAAGGTGCAAGTTCTTTGGTCTGGGTAGTAGTTGTCTTTTGTTTTTGTGTGTGTTCCATGAGCTCTCCCCTACACAGGAAATTCTATAGGATGATACGGAGATCTATGAGCAAGATGTGTTTTATTGTTATTTATTAACATAAGGCGTAATTCCAGTAGCGCGCGAAACATTTTTTTTATCACTGTATATGGATCCCCCTTCCCTATTCCGTCTAATCCTCCCCCTCAATCTATAAGTATCTCTCCCCCTCAATTTTACGGAACCCTTAAAATAATATTTTAGTATTAAATTGTTTATAGTATTTCGGTTACCAGCACGGTTTCGGTTTCGGTTATAACCACATCAGGATAAGGGATTACATAATTAATACTTGTCTTGTAAACTTTAAAATCGACACAACAATTATTTGAAGTAATACCCTAATAATAACCTTTAATTTACGTAATTTGCTTCACCGTAGACAGCATCATCGCTTACATCAGGCGAGTTGGCGATCAATCGCACGTCTATTAATAATATATAAAAAATACTTCCAAGATTTTTACATTGTTATTAGTTACAAATGAAGCTTAAAAAGATGTATTTAAAAAAAAACATCCTGGAAGATTTTTTTAAAGTAATCGAAAAGATCTTTGTTAGCCGCTTTCCTTAAAAAAACTTCGATGGATCTATTCGCGGTCGCAGTAATAGGGCTAATGAGAAATCCAGGGATTCGTCGGTTCGTTCCAACAATAACTCGGTTAATAAATTTTTATGAGGTTACCGCCAAAGGAATTTAATTTAATTCCCGTTGATTATCGAACGACTCTGTGAAGATTTTATCTTTTCAATCGAATGGTTAAAAATAGTTAAGGGTCTAAGTATACCGCTTTGATTTTGTTTTCTATTAAAAATATTATTCTCTATTTATTAACTCGCCTAATTCCGAACCTACCCCCAGAGAAACAGATTCTGCTAGGACATGAACTCATCATCATCACTGTCAGTTTTCCATGTTCCCGCTGCTGCGACACAGGCTTTCTCTCAGAGAGTGAGAGGATGGGCCCTAATCCACCATGCTGGCCCAGTGCTTGTTGGTGAATGTCATATGCCTTTGAACTGTTGAGGTTATTGTACAAACTGTTTCATCACGATGCTCCTACACCGTTTTTGAGCGATGGACATGGCATAGAACATAATCTGCAATAGGCCTGTTGACTATTATCTTTTAATAACTCATAAAAATAAACAGTATGTGTAATGTATTTAGTTATATTCATCGCTAAGCCTGTTATTTGTAATAATTTAAACATTAGGACACATGCCTTTAGTACTCATTTGGAAGTCAATAAACCGTTTTCGCGTTACCCTTAACCGTTTTTTTGCAAGTAAGACACACAGCAGACACAAGTGCAAATGGGTTATAGCTGATATCCCGGTGAAATTGTGTATCTATGGTGCCACCTCCCAGACCATGGAGCTTCTACGCGTGTGCCCACTGTGCCCGGACACTTGCATACTAGGCGACCTATACCAGGGCAACACTGCCATAGTTTCTGTGGGTTCTAACTGGTCAAACGTAATACACGTGTAAGATAAACATTCACGATGCTAAAACGCTACTATTGTACTATGTAAACACAATCTAATACCAGTAACCATTTGCCTTATAGGTACTTATTGTTTTAGTGTCGTTTTTGTGGTTAAGAATGTTGTTAAACAGCAATGTAAAGCTTACAAGCATTCGCGTCGCGCAGCGCAGCGCAAGTCGTTTATTGAACTCTATTTATGGATTTTTTGGCATTACTTTTATCATCAGCATCAGCCAGAAGACGTCTTTTGCTGAAAATAGGCCTCCTCCTTTAACCTCCACACTGAACGATAGCCTGCCATCTGCATCCACTGGATGCCCGCGACTCTCACAATGTCGTCGGTCCATCTAGTGGGAGGCCTAACGCTGCGTCTTCCGGTTCGTGGTCTCCACTCAAGAACCTTTCTTCCCCATCGATTATCGGTTCTTCGAGCGATGTGGCCTGCCACATTGCCACTTTTTAACTTGCAAATGTTTTTTGCATTATATTGCGTTTTTTCATATAATAAAACTTTTATTTTGTGTTATCAGCAATAATCATAAGGCTTCGTTTTCGGGAGCCCTTACATCCCATTCCCTGTATAATGGCATATCAAACTACCAACACGAAAAGTTTTTTTTTTTTTTTCAAAGACCTTTCTTTTCCTTAAGTAAACTAAACATAGCCTAAGTCAACAAGCAGTAGTGTACATTTTATATCTATCTATATTGCATGGCGTGTTCTATCATAGAAACAATTTTTTGAATCGGTTCAGTAGTTCCTGACTACCTCCTGGCAAACATACGAAGTCACAAAATATGTCATCATCATCATCATCAGCCGGAAGACGTCTACTGCTGAACATAGGCCTCCCCCTTTAACTTCCACACTGAACGACAGCCTGCCTTTTGCATCCACTGGATGCCCGCGACTCAAAATATGTACCTCTTTATAATTACTATATTATGATACTTTGCTATATAGGTGCCAATGCTCAGGGTATTGCAGGTGTACATAGAAGGCAGTGACCACTTACCATCACGTGGCCCATCGCTCGTTTGTCTAGTGCTACATATTAAAATAAAAATACTGCGCAACCTTCGATTTTTCCCCCGAAATATGATCTCAATTGCTTCAAACGAAGGGTCAATCAATATTGTCTTCGAAGATAGGCAACGCACCTCCAATGATCTGGGTATTGTAGGTGTGCCTAATCATCAGGTGGTCCGTTGATTATTAATTGTCTACAATACATTTAAAAAATTAAGTATGTCACGACACACCCTCGTATGAAAATCTGTTCTTACCACTTGCCCTTGAAAAACGAGTAAGTAAATGAGACGAAACAAAATTAAATTTCTGTAAAATGATACTGCACCTGCCATAATCAGGAGTTGCCAGTTCCCATGTAATTTCTCCTGAGATTGCTTCTCAGCGACGGAAAGAAATTAAGTTAAGCATTACGAAGTATGACTCCAAGCTTGAGTTAAGTTAATCTTGAGTTCATCAAGTTTTGTGCGAATCTCAGCTGTACTTGGAAATTTTATAACTTTCACTTACCGGCAAAATCTTTTAACAGAGTATTTTTGCGCTAAGTACAAAATGTAATATAAAGTATTATCAAAAAAACACCACACTTCACATCACACTAATATTATAAAAACCAACATTAGTGTGTAAATATATGTTTATTCGTTTCTCCGTAACGGCGTAATCTATTTGAATGATGTATGGAGGTAGTTTAACCTCAGATTAATGTACTATATATTATAAGCTTTTTATTAAAAAACAATACAATACCTATAGGATAGCGGGTGAAACCATTATTCGAGCTTGTTATACAATGCGTAACACATGTAGCGTTTTTGATGTAGTATCATGTAGCGTTTTTTGACGTAGCAAGTTGTATTCCAGGCGTAGCATATTATTATAGTGCTTGTGACGTAGCATGTAGCGTTTATGCGTAGCATGTAGAATTTTCAACGTAGCAAGCAGAATACAAGGCGTAACATAATTATAGTGCTCGTGGCGTAGCATGCAGAGTTTGTAATGTAGCATGTTAAGTTTATAGCGTAGCATGTAGCATTCGCATGTAGCGTTTTTTGACGTAGCAAATTGTATTCCAGGCGTAGCATATTATTATAATGCTTGTGACGTAGCATGTAGCGTTTGTGCGTAGCATGTAGAATTTTCAACGTAGCAAGCAGAATTGTAGGCGTAACATAATTATAGTGCTCGTGACGTAGCATGCAGTTTGTAATGTAGCATGTTAAGTTTATAGCGTAGCATGTAGCATTCATGACGTAACACGTAGAGTTCCTGGCGTAACATGTTACGTTTGTGCGTAGCATATAGAGTTCTTGACGTTGAAAGCAGAATTCCAGGCGTAGCATATAGTGCTCGTGACGTAGCAAGTAGAGCACATGTGGCATATAAATCAACAAGCCGGCAAGGGACGGTCGTCAATCTTCAGGTGCGTTGATGCAAGTGGAATTTACAAATGAGCACTACCGTGCTACAGGTGACATGTTAATCGGTATTTCTTAATTATTAGTACCAATAAAAATCAATTAAAAAAACAGACATTACAAAATTAGTAAATATGCAATTTCGTTTACCTGTTTTTTTTTTCCAGTTATTTTGATATAAAAACCAAACCAACCGAGTTTGATGGAAATTTTATGGGAGCAATCTGAAAGTAAAAGTTAAAATAAAAAAACAATTGTCCAAATTGGTTTTCCCAAAAAACAACACAACCTAATTGCGAACTACCTCCTAAGACACTGACATTAGGATTGGTCACTTAGCCTGATTCTAGTGCTGAACTTAAGCTAGTGAATTCTATGGATTAACTGCTTCTATATTAGTAGAATGTAAGTTACCATAAGGGGAGTTAGGTAACATCCCTCATTATGTAGGTGGCAGTTTACCGCAACTCACTTGTCCAATTAAAACTTCCCTCGCCGATATATGCAGGAAATTAATATAACTTTTTAAATGGCGAAGTAAGTGCAAGTGCTTACTCATCTACAGAGTGTAAGGGAGGTGTAAGCCAATCCATCGCTAGAGACAGTTTGAAGGTTCTCCTGATGAAGGTTTTGATGCAAACCTTCGTATGGGAGTAATTTCGAGTCATATAATTAAAAGTATCATAAGAGCATTAAGCACTTAACTTATCGCCTAATTTTCACACATCGTTGACCCGCCAAAACTTAAAGAGTAGATTATACTTTTTTTTAGGGTTCCGTACCCAAAGGATGTAAATGGGACTCTATTACTAAACCAGAAAACCGAACTTGAGAATCGGTAAAAACAGGTAGCCGTTAGGCCCCAGGACATTATTTAGAAGCCACGCTAGCAAAAAAGCAAAAATTCTTCCAACCGACGTGAACGACAATCACAAAAAAAATCTCTTACACCTGCGACCTTTATCCGTGCCGTGACCAATCCCAAATGATAACTCTTATGGAATCCTTTTCCAAGGGCGTTCCTTTATTAGGCACTAGTTATTATGCCACACGCGGCCTCAGCCTTTAGCTATCCAATCTCGTGACAGCGGATCCGGGGGCCAGCATTAGTATGCCGAATTCGTCTGCAAGATAATTTTCCACTTTTCTCCAGCAACGATAGACTTGCTGGACTCTGTCAACCGTGCTTATTAACTTAGCGACGTCAATTGACAATAAAAAAAAAACAACTTGACTGTTTTACGAACTTTTATTTTAACTTACTATGTTTGTTTAGATCATTTTTTTTTGATAGCCCGTTGTACCAGTTGGTAGTGAACCTAACTTCTGAGCTTGGGGTCGTGGATTAGATTCCCACCTAGGCCAAACATTTATGTGATGAACATTTGTGTTTGTTCTATATCTGGTTGTTAATATCTATTTAAGTATGTATTTAAATCTATATATGTACGTATACGTATCAGTCTCTGGCAGCCATATCACAAGCTTTGCTTAGTTTGGGGTTAGGGTATATATAAACAGTGGTTACATATAAGGTCCTTGGTTTGGGGTCAGAAGACCGTGTGTGCAAAAAAAACCCGAATATTATATTATTATTATCTTAGTAACTGAGTCAGAACCACTTCCTCTTATCCTACGGGGTTGAATTTTTACATAATGGTTCACTTCCGATGACAATGCATTTTATGTAAGCATCAGGTCATGCTTACCATCAATATCCAAGATTAGTTCCAGATAAAGGATCTCTTTAACGGTGAATAGCACAGATACGAAATGTTGTGTACGCTTTTTATTATGATGCCAGTTTTAAGTTTTACCATGACATGGTTGCTCAGGGTTGGGTCCTGACTAAGAAACTCTTCAATTATTAGCAGCACAGACATAAAATATTTTGTACGCATTCAATTATGTACATGTATTATCTCCTTTATGGGACGCAACTTGTGTCGATACTTTGGCGCCGTCACATCTTCCTGAGACACGAGGTAGGGCTGGCGCGGCTGCCAATTCGGCAGAGCAGCACAAGCGACGCAAATATGCTAACCTCGGCAGTGGTTACATATTTGAGGCGTTTGGGGTCGAGACATTGGGCCCTTGGGGACCGGGAGCTCACCTTATTTTCAAAAATCTTTCAGAGCGCCTGGTTAATGCGACGCGTGACCAAAATGCTGGCGTGTTTCTGGCTCAACGCATAAGCATTGCCATTCAACGTGGTAATGCCGCCAGCATGCTGGGTATACTGCCAACTGGTAGTGAGCTTGAACATTTGGATTGTCTTTAGACCTTCAACGGTCTATGGGCAGTCTAACTGTATTTGTAGTGTTAGTTTTAGCTTGTATTTTGTTTAGTTAATAAAGGCACTTGCCCAGAAAAAAAAACAACTATGATAACACATTCTAAGTGTCACCATCATGACATAGTTACGGCACTCAATTAGCCCGTTGGTCTAGTTGGTAGTGAACCTACCTTCTGAGCTTGGGGGCGTGGGTTCGATTCCCATATAGAACAAACATTTGTGTGATGAACATTTGTGTTTGTTCTATATCTGGTTGTTAATATCTATTTAAGTATGTATTTAAAACTATATATGTATGTATATCAGTCTCTGGCAGTCATATCACAAGCATTGCTTAATTTGGGGTCAGATGACCGTGTGTGAAAAAATGTCCTGAATATTTATTTATTTTATTATAGAAACTGACGTGGTTTTCACACAATTAATGCGGTTGAAACTATAGTCGGAGTCACCGGCTTAATCTTACGTGAGTAATTCCCGTGTAATATAAATAAAATATTTATTTATTTATTTTTATTTTTTCTTAATTATGGATACTAAGGACCCCTTTCGGTTTAGTGCACCCTTTCCGCGTAACCCAATAGAACAACAATCGTACGACCATATTTGAGCGTTCGGACGATCTAAATACGTAGCAGCAAGCGTAAGCTTAATCAAAGTAAATTATGGAAATAATAATTAAAAAACCAAATTTCTTTATTGTCCGACTTTACAATTTACTTGGGTATGTCCTCTCCTGTTAATTTTTGACAACTTTTATTAGAAGAGACTGGTTTTTCTATTTGACAATTATTTCAGTCTCTTTTATAACAGACTAGCTGACCTGACAGACGTTGTTCTGTTTTAGAACTGACAAACACGCAAAGTTAAAATTGTAAATCTTATTTTTTGTCACATTGAGTTACATTATTGGAGTTTTAGTAAGGATCCCTATTTTTTTTGATAATATAATATTGCCTATGTTACCCGGGGATAGCGTAGCTTCCCAACAGTAAAAGAATTTTTGTAATCGGTTCAGTGGTTTCGGAGCCTATTCAATGCAAACAAACAAACAAACAAACAAACAATCAAATCTTTCCTCTTTATAATATTAGTATAGACTAGCTGACCTGACAGACGTTGTCCTGTTTTAGAACTGTCAAACACGCAAAGTTAAAATTGTAAATCTTATTTTTTGTCACATTGAGTTACATTATTGGAGTTTTAGTAAGGATCCCTATTTTTTTTGATAATATAATATAGCCTATGTTACCCGGGGATAGCGAAGCTTCCCAACAGTGAAAGAATTTTTGAAATCGGTTCAGTGGTTTCGGAGCCTATTCAATGCAAACAAACAAACAAACAAACAAACAATCAAATCTTTCCTCTTTATAATATTAGTATAGACTAGGGAGAATCTATAAATCTAGACAATATACATTTTATCACAAATTACTTCCGCGTTCACGTTTCTCCGCATCAAATAAATTTTCTTTTACTAGCAATAACCGGGCCCGCACTCAGTAACGTGAAATAAAAACAACCGGAAGCCTTAGAGCGGAAAATAAAACTTTATCCTTCAAATAAAAGTCCATTATCATAAAACACTATTACAGTAACAGGTACATATTATTAAATTGTATGTCCCAGATTTTTGATCTAAAACAACAATTTAACCAGATTGATTATTTTTAGGGTTCCGTATCCAAAGAGTGTAAACTGGCACTTATTACTACGCCTACGCTCTTTGTCTATCCGTCCTACTTTTTGACGGTTGTATCTTTCGAACCGTAACAGATGAAATGTTCACAAATAACTAATGTTAAAAAATACAAAATATTAATGTTACGGTGGATTAACTACGAAACAATAATAAACTCAATAAGTAAAAACTAAAGGGACACAATAACATATTTTTGTATTTTCTCTAGTGTAAAAACGGTAATACGTACAAGCGTCAAACTTGGCATGATTATAGTTCACACTCTAAAGTATAACAACAAATAATAATAAATAGCCAAGTCCGTGTCAAATTTATGTTTATTACCAACTTAAGCAACGTAGGCTGCGGTTGGTACTCTGATGTGTGGGTGACCGTTTGAGCATGATGTTGTATTTTTGCATTACTTTTTGTATTTCATTGGTGAGTCTTCCCCACCACAAAATACAAAAAGTTCCCAAAACTAGAAGAAAAAGTAAGACTGCCTTCTAATATGTTCTAGACAGTTTCTTTTTCTGAGGGGCTACTTTCGTGTGTTTTGGGTGAAGCAGAAAGAATAACACATCGAGACAACTCTTGGATCTGTAAGAGAGCCATATTGATTAAATTTTTTGTCACAAATAAACGATGTCTATGTCTGTTACCGCAATTTACGGCTTCTCCATATGCAGGAGCTATTTTAAAAATTCACGCAAACGAAGTTGCGCTTGTATAGGTAGTAATATATAAACTAGTATCATTTTGTCTATTAGAAATCGATTAGGTGGATTTATTCATGTTGGTTTTAAAATATGTATTATTACTATTTCAGATAGCCCGTTGGTCGAGTTGGTAATGAACCCACCTTCTGAGCTTAGGGGCGTTAGTTCGATTCCCTCCTAGGACAAACAGTTGTGTTTGTTCTATATCTGGTTGTTAATATCTATTTAAAACTATGTATATTATGTATGTATATCAGTCTCAGCCATATCACAAGCTTTGCTTAGTCTGAGGTCAGAGGACCGTGTCTGCAAAAAAAAGTATGCCTTTTTTTTTTTTTACATTTAATAGTTTTTTCTATCATAGCGAGGATTCTCGTGGTAATGCTACAAACTATTACGTACATCTTAAGTAACTGACTTTACATACTTTGTTTCATGTGTGTTTATAGTTAAGGTATAAACACAACGCAGGCGCCATATTGCTTAGATTGCTTAAATGTTGCTCTTAAGTTTTACACCCCTATTAAGCTTGTGTTCATTATTTCGGATTTTCGTGAGTGTACAGTATACACTGAAGCTTATTAATAAACGTGGAGTAGCCTTGGAATAGTTACTCCGTCTTTTGTCTTTTTCGATCGAGTTCAAAATGTGAAAGAGAGAAGAAGACAAAACACGGAGTAACTTTTCCAAGACAACTCCACGTTTATTAATAAGGGGGTAGGTGTTTATTATTTTGTAAGCGCTTACGCAATACGAGTAGCGATTACTATGCTGTTAATAAAATTAATCGAGGTGATTATGAACATATTCGTACTCTCGATGCAACAACGGTTTTTTTAAATGTTTTTAATGCCATAGGTTTCAAACAAGCTTACGGGCCGCCTGATAGTAAGCAATCACCGTCGCCTATGGATAACTGTACCACCAGGGGCACCACAGATACTTTGCCGACCCTTAAATATGAAGAAACCCATGTTGTAGTTACTCTGAAATGCCGTAGGAAGAAAGCTCATTCCACAAATTGAAAATAAATATTGAAAATGAGCTGAGTATTAGCAAGAACGATAATGGATTCTTGGTATTAGACACCTCTTTACTTGGGAATTAATGTCACTGCTTTAGTAAGTGTAGATTCCGCTAGATGGCATAATAGTCGTTATGGTTTAGACGCGAATGAAGGAGGTTAAGTATAACAACTTTGAGAAAGAAGCCAATAGAGAAATTCAGCCAACAGGGGCAGCTTTTGGTAAGCTTTGTCAAGTCTTCACGTCGTCCATACCACATTAACTCACGACAAGTCTTTAAGGCGCGGTCTGATCATGATTTCAAATTCGTTTTTCACCCACACACGCCATGATCTATTTGTTATCTAAAGCGGCTTTGTTAAAAGTATCGAAATATAAAAATTAATTTTAACTGGTTCAAGATTTAAAACACTAGACTGGTTATACATTTCCTTAAAAAAAATTGTTGAAAAAAAAATTCAGAGTAATTAAATTCAAAAGCTTTTTTGTTGCTCAGTTTGTATTATTTTTTTAAAGAATGCTTATAATTTAACAAAATGTTATTTGGTTAATATTATTAACAGGTGTTTTATCTACTTGTAGTATTTGAATCTGATCAATTAATTTCGACACATCACACTAAGCGTTTAAAAACACTTATTTTGGTTAAAATTTGCGATTGTACCGCACCTTAATCAGTGTGTCCTACCCGTTATGACCTGTGGTGCCGAGACATGGGCACTCACGGTTAAATGAAATAAAACAGTTTATGGTCCAGATTTGCATCCAACTTATAAAGGTGGTCCACAAGGATGAAGTGGCACAGCGAGCTATGGAGAGAGCTATGCTCGGAGTTTCTATACGGGGCAAAATTCGGCCCCCGCACGACCAGGAGTATACAGAAGCTATGTTGCTAAATGGATACTATATTTTTAATTTACATAAGGTACTTAATTTTAAATTAACCCTTTATGAGCTTAATTATCTTGTCCATTTTATTTATTTAGGCTCCTATTTAATTGCTTATATATTTTTATGTTTTAGTGTTCCGTACCTCAAAAGGAAAAACGAAACCCTTATAGGATCACTTCGTTGTCCGTCTGTCTGTCCATCCGTCTGTCAAGACACTTTTTCTCAAGAACACGTAAAAGTATCAAGTTGAAATTTATACTAAATACTTGGGTCTACGGTTTCTTTTGGCTGTAAAAAAATAGAAGTTGTAAATCAACGTAATCAAAAGATATGAACGTTTATGTCGCATATTTTGCGGTTTCACAGGGGAATCAAAACCTATAGGGCACTTCCCGTTGACCTATAATCATAAATTTTGGCAAGAGGCAAGGTCTTATAGCACATATAAAGGTGTAAATCTGAAAAATTATAATTTGAAGTTATATCATATAAAAAATATTGTTTTACAACTACAAACTTATATTTTGTAGTTGTTATGTATTGAAAAACCTTATTGTCAACTACAAAATTAAGTTTGTCTTTCAATATTTCAACTTAGACTCGCACTCTGAGGGTTCCGTCCAACGGAACCCTCAGAGCATAAATCCTACTCGTACTCGTTCGTTTTATTTATGCTTTAGTGCATAAAATGTTAAGTACCAGAAATAAACCGCCCAAGTTTGAGTCACGCTCGCGCACTGAGGGTTCCTTACCACCACAAAATACAATAAGGTCGTCCAAGTAACCGTATAACGCTTTCCAAAATAGTCGCAGCAATTGCTATGCAGCTACAGTTAATTATTTTGCTACAAGCGCTCGAGTATAACACAATTATAACTTAGTAATGAACAGAAATTTGTCACCGACTCCCACTTGGCCATTATTTATTTATTTTGTAGTTATACTTTAGAGTGTTTACTATAATCATGCCAAGTTTGAAGCTTGTATGTGTTACCGATTTTACATTAGACCCAATACAAAAAATACGTAAAAAAATACGTTTGTTGTATCGGGGACTCCGTTTCGTTTTTACTTTTAGACTTTTTTATTTTATTGACTTTCTTAGTTAATCCGCCGTAACATTACATATTCTGTGAAAATTTCAATTGTCTATTACGGTTCGAAAGATATAGCCGTTAATAGATAGGACAGACGGATAGACAGACAAACAGACGGACAGACAGATATCGAAGGTTTACTAATAGGGTCCCGTTTTTACCCTTGGGTACGGAACCCTAAAAACAGTGTCCCTATAACATTTGACCGAACTTCAATAAGCTTACCTCCATCGCTAAACGAATGAAAATATCCATTATGCTCCCAACGACACATGCCCATAGAATATACCTCGAATTTTAATCGTCTCATTACTGTGCCCGTTTGGATATTATTTTCTGAAGCAACATTCGCTACGAGATACTCTTTGATAAATTAGCATTTTGCTAATTAGTTTTTGGCGCTGTGAGAGTAATTAAGTCAGGACGAGTTGGCTGCATGCAAGGCAAAAAGAAATATTATGATAATAGGCATGTGTCCGAATGTTTAGATAGCCCGTTGGTCCAGTTGGTAGTGAACCTGCCTTCTGAGCTTGGGGGCGTGGGTTCGATTCCCACGTAGAACAAACATTTGTGTGATGAACATTTGTGTTTGTTCTATATCTGGTTGTTAATATCTATTTAAGTATGTATTTAAAACTATATATGTATGTATATCAGTCTCTGGCAGCCATATCACAAGCTTTGCTTAGTTTGGGGTCAGATGACCGTGTGTGAAAAAATGTCCCGAATATTATTATTATTTAATTTAATACAAATAATAACCGGCTTAGCGATGAATATAACTAAATACTTTACACACACTGAAAAAATAATTTAAATCGGCTGATAAATCTCTGAGATATGAGTGTTTAAAGTTTTAGGTAGGGATAGAGAGGGGATGCTCTATCCCTTTCTCGCAAAGCGTGTGTTAGTATAGCATTTGTATGGCGCTCCTGAGCCGTGACGTCACGGCTCAGTATAGTGCACTCTCTGTCTAGCATGAAATTAAAATGCTTATAACTTATTTATTTTTGAACATATTTTAATTTTGTTTTCGTTGATGTGCTCTATTTATGATCGCCTTTTTTGTGAGGTAATAAAAAATATTAGTCATCATGCCTCAATTATTACTCATTGAAATTAGAGTGCGGCCGCTTAAAGAATGCGTCTGACAGATGCCTGTAAAACTGTAAAAAGCTGAATGAAAACATTAAATTCAGATCTCGGTTACTAGTTTTTTGAACGTAGGTAATATTGTAGTTGGTAACCAATACACAGTAAAATATTTAAAGAAAATCTTTCATACGGATTTTTAAAATATCATTGCAGCTGTTAGATGCATTTTGTCAGCGGCGGAACTGTAGACACTTTTAACGGACATTATCACGTGTATTTTACATTATTTTAATTCGTAATTATATTTTTTCAGTATCTGTGTTTACAGATATAGGCTAGATGGCGGATGTCTATAGATATCATCATCATCATCATCATCATTTCAGCCGTAGGACGTCCACTGCTGGACATAGGCCTCCCCCATCGATCTCCAAAAGGGCCGGTTGGAAGCGGCCTGCATCCAGCGTTTCCCTGCGGTCTCTTTTAGGTCTATAGATATAGTATAGTGAAATTATTTACAAGTACCTCTTTGTGTTAGGTACCCATACAAAATAGATCACGTGGTCGGTCATATTGTATGAAGAATTTTTTTTAAACATCCTTTACGCCTTTCTGTTACAACCCGTATATTAAACTAAAGTCGAGAATGATATTTAAAAAAAAAAACGGACAAGTACGAGTCCAAAAAAAAAACTAACTGAAGTTGAAATATTGAAAGACAAACTTAATTTTGTAGTTGACTATAGGGTTCTTCAATACATTCCAACTACAAAATGTAAGTTTGTAATAGCAAAATTAATATTTATAAATGATATAACTTCAAATTTGTAACTTTCGGATTTATTCCTGTATATGTGCTAGGAGACCGTGCTTTTTGTCAAGTTTCATGATTCTAGGTCAACGGGAAGTACCCTATGGGTTTTGATTCCCCTATGAAATCGCAAAATATGCGACATAAACGTTCATATCTTTTGATTGCGTTGACTTACAACTTTTATTTTTTCACAGCCGTAAGAAACCGTAGACCCAAGTATTTAGTATAAATTTCAACTTGATACCTTTACGCGTTCTTGAGAAAAAAGGTCTTTACAGACGGACAGACAGACGGACAACGAAGTGATCCTATAAGGGTTCCGTTTTTTCCTTTTGAGGTACGGCACCCTAAAAACTGTGGTTTTCGCGTAGAATCACGTTGGTGTAAAGTCCCTCCGTCATTTTACAGGCAACTGAAAAGTGACACCAAAAACTTCGCCAAAATAAAAAACGTGTTCCCAATTTTCTAGAGCTCATATACTTTGCCTCCCACATGCGGTGAAGCCCGCATCTCGCATGTTTCAACATTGTTAAGAAAAGATTAATCACACTCAGATAAACAAATTTAACAAACCACTTATATACAGGGTTATGTGGAACGGTGGTATTAGGCCGAAAGGAGGTCATTGCATTAATTATAATAAACTACTTTCACTATAAGACTAACAATGAAATCGTAGAAAATACCAGCTGTTTCTTAATTTCTTTGAGTGTGAACAACATTTTTCTATGGAACACCAGTACTTTACCACTTCAGTACTTTAGCCATTTAAGAGCGGCCTCACCATTATCATAATCAGCCAGAAGACGTCCACTGCTGAACATAGGGCTTCCCCTTAAACCTCCACACTGAACGATATCCTGCCATCTGCATCCAATGGATTCCCGCAACTCTCACAATGTCGTCGCCTATCTAGTGGGAGGCCTAACTATGCTCGTCTTCCGGTTTAAGAGTGGCCACAAAACTCGATCACTCATGACCGTCACAAGCGCTGAACATAGCTTTTCATACGTGTTGCCGCGGCCACTCGAACGCTCAGTGAGCGCCGATACCATATAAAGCGTATGAAAATTATCGTCCAGTACTTGTGGCGGCCACGAATCAGGCGGTCAGGTTTTGTGGCTATGTGTGCGGCCGCTCTAAGGGTTGACCTTATATTTAATACACTCTCACATTCATACGCACACGTACACAAAAAAAACTGATCACACACATGCACTAAGTTGATAAATAATATTAGTAATTTACCAAAAGGCACTATTGTATATGTAAGTTTGTATATGTTTAATATTAGGTATTATTGTTTACATACTTCGACAACGTGCCTATTATCTATTTATCTATGATGTTATCAACACCGTTGTTAAACCTAGTTTAAGTTCACCTCTGCGGGGAAGACAATCATGCCCAGAGTTGAAAACTGTGACCTCACGACACAGGTTATCCTAGTGTGGGGGACAGTGTTCCACTAAGGTACATAATTGTTTGTTTATTATTCTCACCTCTCTTCTTACAACATTTTGTACACTTATAACTACCTACTTAAGATCTTTATGTACCTATAGCCCTTTAATGAATATCAAAAAACATTTTTTTTTTTATCTGTTCATAAAGGTGAGTAAAAAGGCCTCCTTTTGGTTTAGTACCCCCGTTGAGTGTAATCCTGTATACTCGTAGTTGAACCTGTTCAACAGTTGAAATAATGTTCCGAAAATATAGGTAGGTGACGTAGTTTTTAAATGCGAAAAGCTACGCTTAGGCCTACAAAAGTGTCTGGAACATATGGTGCTCACAAAAAATAATACATCATTGGAATTGGGTACATGTGCTACTAAACCATTAATATAGTGTGACCAAAATACTGTACAAATATAATTTTTTTTCTTGAAAATTAGTAGCGTCGGTATTTTTTTATATTATTTTATTTACTGGAGCTTTGTCGATATTTGGCCATGCCACTTCTATTCATTAGTTAATTATATGAATATATTTACTTAATCTATAAACTTGACCCTCTAAAGGGAAACAAAATAAAGTGTTATTAGGGTCTAGGCCGCCTCCGACGTCGGTGAAGCCAAGAGGCTATTACAAAGTTCCATATTAGCTTATACCTAAGTAAATTCTGACGTATTGCCTCATTCCAAACATATCCGATCAGAATATGCAGAACATTACTCATTATTATTACTGTCTGCACATTTTTTAGGATTCTTTTAAGGTTCAAAACTTATTTACTATCTCACAAAATAGAAGTAATTTATAAATAAATCTGGATCTTGTTTTATACAATAAGTGGCTAACAAGCTATGAGTCACCTGATGGTAAGTGGTCACCGCTGCCTATAGACACCTACAATACCCGGGGCATTGTCAGTGCTTTGCCTACTTTTGAGGACTCAATTCACCCTTCGTTTGAAGCAGTCCAAATTATACTTCGGAGGAAAAACCCAATATTATATGCGGAAAATAATTGCTATACAAGATATCCCAAAACTTTTAAAGAGGGATCTCGAAACTCAGTATTTTCGACCCGTGTTTTTCGACTTTTCTGTGGAATTTCAACAACATACTTAAAATGTTAAAATTTAACAGGGTAACAGGGTTGTGGTCGGGTATTGATAAAATTTGAATGATACAACTAAAGGATTTTTTTGACGTACACTATCCCGCAAACTTAGAATAACTACTCAGAGAAGGTAGGTTTCCAAACAACGCCTTCTCAAAACGTAAGCTACAAATTCGCTTTGTAGCTTACGTCTCGATTGGTATTTTAAAAGATTTAAGCAAAAAAATTAATGGATTACCTGTGGAATGTCACACCATAACTCTTATGCTGCTTTTCTGATTTATTGTGGTACGATTTCACCGCGCAAATTGTCATAGTAAAAATTTTATATTTTTTTGGAGCCATATATGACACCATTTGAATGGCTTCAATTTTGCGAATGTACTTGGTTTCTTTGTGTAGTTATTCTAAGCCCGCAAAGGTCTTCTCCATTTCTTCCGTAAATTCGTATAGTGGTTCACCGCCACTTAGTCCTAGTAAAAAAACTTTTTAAAGTTAAATAATCACTGAAGTAGGTTCACAATAGCCAGAGAAATATTTCTTGGAATATGATTAGCAAGTATTAAAGTGGCCATAGAATACCTTTTAGAGTGTCGTACCTAAAGGTAGTAAATGGGACCCTATTACAAAGCCTACGCTTCCTGTCTATCTAGACTCTGTTTGTCCGTCAGTCCGTTCTACTTTTATGTATTGTAATGTAACTTTGCTTGACTTTGACTGTGACTATCACTTGTTTGGCGTTAGTTAATAAACCTTGACAAAACTCTCATTATTTGACACTGGCAAATGCAGAAGACATGCAACGCCAAAATTCTCACAAGGAGAAAGAAGAAAAAACTGCTGGCTAATTCTACTGAAAAATACATTCAAATTGCAAACCTCCTTTTATCACAGATCTACTACCTATAGATTTTCAATGAGCGTGGCTAGCTCAGTGCCTCTCGCTCATCATCGTATTTTCGCTCACTGCGCTTCTTGCAGCCCAAAATGCTACAACCAACCATTGTAAAATATCTTTTACAATTATTTCTCAGAGGAAACACGCATTTATCACATTAAATCACCAAAAAAAGGCAATAAATATAATTCAGACCCGTTTTGTTTGTCACTGATTATTACAGATTTTGACACTTGAGGTACCAAAAACAGGTCACGCCGATAAGGACAACAAATTCTATTTATGTCCTTTTCGTACTTGTGCTGAGCCATATCAAGTTGTCTCTTTCACTAAAATATATTGCCGATCTGGTTGTGTATATCTGTGCCTTTTATTAAGTCGTAAAAAACTCATTGACGTCCCACTGTATGAAACTAAAAGCAGAGTCCGTGTCTATGCTGTTACGATTTATCGTTCACGCGACCGAAGAAACCATCGCGAGCAACATGCTACAATGTTTATGAAAAATATGTGATCTCTTCACGTGTTTTATGTTCTTTGTATCATTTTTATCTTGTCCATTTGCTGGGATATTTGTTATGAAAAATGGGAGCACATTTGTGGTATGTTAGGCTAGAGAAAAGTAGCAATTTTTTTTTTTTAGGTAGGTAGGTAAGTAGGTAATTATTTATGGCTTGGCTAGGAAACACAATATTATCTGTGTAAGTTGTGTATTGTAATTTTAAGAGTAGCCTACGCCATTGATATGGTAATGATATAATTATGTTACCTACACTTTGGAACTTAGGATATATACTTGCGAAGTTTCAAATTGATGCGATAATAAGAACTAGGTCCAAATGCCTTCCAATATTTGTTAACAATTGTGAATTTTAAGTGAAATTAATAAAAGCATATTAGTTAATACAATTATTAATATAAAAAATACTTTTTTAAATAAAGCTTTTATGGATTCTTTTTAGCAAGCCCTTTTATTTGATACCTATATCATGGTAGATAAGAACCGTATGTCCGTCCGTAAGAGCGTCCGCCATATTGAATTTATCATCTAGGACCAAAGTGCTTCGGAACCCAAACTCAAAGAGGTTACGTCGTTTCGTGTAGGGTTTTTTAAGGCTACCTTCTAACTCCATCATCAGACCAGTTCGATGGTACCATAACATTGCATTGTCACCGAACTTACATACCACACGTATGCCACATTTCAAGGTGAATGCGTGCGCGCGGCTGTGTCTCGCTTTGCATTGTGCAAAGCGAGACGCAGCGGCGCACGCACATTCACCTTGAAAAAGACCGCCTGATGCGGTTGAAACTATAGTCGGAGTGACCGGCTTAATCTTACGTGAGTAATTCCCGTGTAATATAAATAAAATGTGTGAAAACCACGTCAGTTTCTATGATATAGTGTTATTCTTAACTAAGTTATTTCTTATATTATTTCCGTACACCATTTAATTGTTTTCGCATTTGGTGTCTAGATCGACTTGTTTACTACAAAAATATAGAAAAGAAATACCTTTCTTATTTATAAAATCCTTGAGTAAAGAGATACGAATTTTCGGATAGTAAATTGACTTAATTCGGAGATAATGTTAAATAGGTTAAATTCAGGTAAGACCAGGCTATTAATAGTTCATAGGTATTATCTACTTGCTCTAACTTCTTTAAATGCAGTTAACTTAGAACACCGTAGTCTATAAAACTATGTGACACTTGTCTTTATACCAGTTCTTGACCTTTCAAAACGCCGGTAGCTGTTTGCTACAGATAATAAAACTTGGATATTATCGTCATTACGGCTGTTACGAGCACTCGCCGTTTCTCAGGGTTTATATTGTCATGATATTTATTAGCTCTTTATTGTATCTTTGTAAGTCACTGAGACTTATCTAGTCCGGCCGCTGAGAAAACGCGTCTGACAGCTGCAATTCGAACCGTAATAGATAGCCAGTTGAAATGTTCACATAATATGTAATGTTACGGCGGATTAACTATCAAATAATAAAAACGTAAAAACGAAAGGGGATCCCCATACAACAAACGTATTTTTTAATTTATTTTTGTATGAGCTCTAATGTAAAAATCGTAATACGTACAAGCGTCCAACTTGACATGATTATAGTACACACTCTAAAGTATAACAACAAATAATAAGTCAGTGACAAGTTTCTGTTCAATATCAAGTTATAACTGGTAATTTCGTTATTGGATTTTGTGGTGGTACGGAACCCTCAGTGCGCGAGCCCGACTCGCACTTGGCTGGTTTATTTACTGCTCTCTGAAACGAATTTAAGCGGCTTGAAAAAATTGCTTTTTTTTTTTTTTTCAAAATACCGTTTATTTACTTTTTGCCAACTTTGTAACCTAGGCTCAATAAATTGAATTGAAATATTACGTATTTTATCACGTTGGTAAGGAAACTCCCGATTGTTCGTCTTAAATTTTGTTTTAATCTGCGAATGATATTTGTGGCAGAGTCAGGCTTAACCAAACCAATATCAGTTACTTAGAACGTCTCATATGAGCGAATAGACGTTGCATTATCTCCATCACAAAGGAGACCAGTCGTATGAACACTGTATTAGAATATGTAGATGCTATCGAAGCCGCCTCTCAAAGGATATTAATAGAAACTTCTTGAGGATTTGAAATTAATTTTTACTATTTGTATATTTTTTTTCTCGCATAGGGAATTCAGGACATATTGTGACTACTAAAATACTCTTATGCAGCATAGATTTTCATATAAATTTTCAACCCCAATTTGACCCTTAATTTAATTCAGTAGTAAAATGATTTTATAGTTTAACACTACAACAACTGAGGTGGCAGTCAATTGCTAATAATAAAAAAACAAAAGAAACTGGAGGTTTTGGCGCCAACTTGAAAAATACATAATTTAAACTCAAAAAGCACAATTTTGATGGAAGGATCGATCGACCGTGGAGTTAAATTAAAAGGCTTGCTATTCGTGTCGAATATGAAACGAAGATTCGAAGTAAAATTATGGTAACTTTACGAAGTATTAAATTATTCTTACTTATTTACATAATTCGGCTCGTTATCAGAATTCTCATTTCGACAAAACTTTATTGCCAAAATCATAGGAGTTTCACAACTAACCACAGTATAAGAAACTGAGTAGGCGAACAAACTTTTCTGGCTATTTTTGATAACGTTATTATCTGTCTTAGTGAACGTGCGCGTTCCGAATCCACGACATATAGAACGCCAAGATCGGTAATGAAAATTATGCCCAGAATCACGTATTTCTTAAAGTCATGTATTTTCGAGTTTTAATGTGTTATATTGGTGGATTATTAAAAGTATGGTAAATGTACGATGTGCGTATTCGAGTTTGTGCAAGTCCTTGTAATGATGTAAAACGAGTTCTTTTCGTATTGTTTTCAAAACTTTATAGAAGAGAGAGCGAGAGAGAGAGAAAGAGAGAGTAGTAGTAAGTGCCTTACTTTGCTTAATATTGACTCTAATGACTTGGCGATAGTATATTTGAAAATATTTATACTTGACACTGATAGATGCACAAATCGTGCAACGCAAAAAATATTGATACACTTTTGGAAGGAGTAAAATAAATAAAAACGGAAACAAAAACGTTCATTATTTATCAAATCGTTTACACTGTGGTAACCTCATTTGGCAGTTAATTAAACTACAATCGGTATTTGTCCGAACGATCGGATCCGCGGTCGCTTTGTTCATAAATTGTTCGAATCCTTGAACAACTTTCGCTACTGATAACTGTAGACTTGTTTGAGTTGTTTGTTGGTACTTGTTACTAATTGGTACCTACTTAAGTTATATATCATTTAGCCACGTGTCGCTAAATGATGTAGGTACCTTAGGTAGCTATCTTATCTAGCTATCTTATTTATTTTTCTTTTCATTTCAGTATGATTTATTTACACAAGAATATTATTCATATTTATATTTAGAACAAGCAGTCGCCCCAGCTTCGCACGCGTATAGATTATAGATTATAGCCTATGTCACCCGGGGATAGTGTAGCTTCCCAACAGTGAAATAATTTTTAAAATCGGTCCAGTACTTTTTAAGCTAATTCGTTACAAACATACTTACATACAAATCTTTCCTCTTTATAATATTAGTATAGACTAGCTGATATCCGCTACTTCCAATGACAATATAACCACTTGACTGCTCATCCTTTAGGGACAGAGCATCCGCTCTCTATCCGACCAAAGACTAATTATCTCAGAAATCTATATTTCCCAGATTAAGCTTCAAATCAGCCATGTCAAAAATAAAACACAGACCTTCGAATTTAACATTCATAATCAAATATTCTCGAAAGTGCTTAAAATATTAATCATAGTATTGTTAACACAATTATTCCACGTCACATAATTCATGTTCACAATAAATAAATTTTATTATCATGAGCTAATTCATTTTGTATCTAATAATACACTAAGATTTTGGTCCGCCTTAGCGCCCCGCGGTTTCACCCACGTAGTGATGAAAAATGGTGATGATGATGATGATAAAGAGCCTATGTCACTCTCCAGCCCTTGAACTATACTCATGCAAAAAATCAGGTCCATCCGTTGCTCTGTTGCTGCGTGAAACAGGAACAAACAAACCAACAAACATTTATAATATTAGTATGATAGAGTGAATTTCAGGAATAAGTCAGAAGCCTACATTGCGAGATCACAAATTCACAAAAAAAAACTACTTCTCAAATCGAAAGAAATATATCTTGAGTACTTACTGAAATATATTTTTTACTATACATCTAACTTGGGAATCTTATCACACTTCGATAAAGTTTATCAAACAAATAATAAACTAGGCAAACAAATTAATCAGTGCTGCTTATCTTTGCCGTAACGGTTTCTTCCTAACACTTGTCTAAAAATTTTGAGAATTGTTGCTACAGCAATAGCCGTTAAAATAGTGAATCCTATTGCTAAGGGTATAAGGACGTCCAGCATGAGGTACTCGGCCCAGGAAGTTTGCGCGGCGGGGCCGAGGAGGTGTCTCGAGCCTTTGTGACGCAGCACGTGTTCCGTCCACCACACGGCGCGCTCCAGAGGCGTCTCGGGCTGATCCCGCATTATTGCATTCAACTTCTTCATGTTATCCTTGTAGCTGAAATAATAACATGCAAATTTAAAGGCACGAAGAATTTATAAACCACGTTTTGTCCAATCAGCCCTACGTCACCATATTTTCGCAACCAGTTACGATCGAACCGAATTTATGTTTTGCTCGAAACTAGTAACGAGAAGAGCATATTTCCGTGTACGAAAACTGCGGCCATCTTAACTACAACTTCGTAACTTTTCTTTATAATAATAAAAAAAACCACTACGATGTTAAGTTAATGCTTCAATCCGACTTACATTTTCTTTAGAGCAATGTTTGTTCGGTGATTTTGTGTGACGGTACGAAACTCTCAATTCGCGAATATCACTCGCACTTGGTCATACTTATATTTTCCAAAATAAGGTTTTCCTTTCATCAAAACCGCGATTATGTGTACAGAAAAATAAGTCTTCGCTCGTAACTAGTATGGAACAAATCAATTTTGCTTCGATCGTAACTGGTTACGAAATTATGGCTACTTAGGTGGCCGAAGCGGTTTTGTCTCTGTTAGAACCGTAATATTTCAATTGCGGATTTTGAAAGAGCAGAAATTCCAAAATTTGTGTAGTGAAAAATGTAATTGATTCCAATGTCATCATACTAAGTTCAATTTTATTTAGCTCTGTCTCTGAAGTGCCTGCAGTGAATTGTAAGAAGTTGAATGAAAACGTAAATTTTGATCACTCTTGCAAGGTTTTTTGAACAAGGTTTTTTAAGATTGTAATTGATAGCTTAAGTGAAATATTTTCGTCCATATTTTCAACTATAATATTTTTCGTTTAAAAAATGTTTTCGTTCAGCCTTTTTACTGCATTGTCAGCAGTCAGAGCAAAAAAAACTTATTCCATTTTAAAGTCATTGCATGTTACTTTACTGTCTCACCTTGGATCATTGGCCACAGTGTTCACTGCTTTCACCAAATCATCAGATACCATGGTGAGTGAATCAATAGCTACTCCGATTCCTAGTTCCACATATTTATTGATGTTGTACCACTGGTCTGCCAGAAATGGAATCCCAACAAGTGGCACTTCAGCGTGAATAGCCTCATCAGTTGACTGCAGACCTCCTTGCATTACGAACAGTTTGATGTTTGGATGAGCTGAAATATCAAGCGTGGATGTTAGAATCATAATCATCAACGTAATCAACCTATTTTAGTCCACTGTTGGACATAGGCCTCTCCAAAAGCATTCCATTCAGCCCGAACTTCATATTTTCACTTTCAACCACTGCCAATTGGTTTATGTATATCATCACCTTTCTTAGAACATTAAATCAATACAATTTAGGATGATAATTTTGGCAAGTCACGCCCATGATTTTTCGTATTTTTTCCGGTACAATGTACTACAAAATGTCGTTTTAAAATTAAAGGGTACCGCCCAAAGGGTAAGGTCCATGTTCTTTGGTACCGCCCACTTAGTGAAGTGCCACGCATAATGAATAATCAACGAATATCGAAAATCGATTTTGAAATAAAATATAATATATATCGGTAGTTTTTTTATTGTAAATATTTTAGTTAATTGGAATTATCTATCACGCAATTACTTACCTTATTGAAAAAAAAACTATTACTTATTAAGTAATTTTTTCAGTATATTTTTTTTATTATGAAACTATGGATTCTCATGTCTATGAAAATAATATCGATATTGAAATTGTCGAATAGATTTCAACATACCCAAAAGATCACGCTGCGGAAACCATTTCTGAATTTTCACATTTTTTGGTATTCTATCCAAATTATCGCCGTCAAATTTCCATAAGATATCGAAAGGTATCTTTTCAAATGCGCCCAAGAATGCATCCAAAAAGTCCTTGTCCATTAACGATGGTCTAACATTAGTGCCCAAGCTGACGTAAACAACACCACGACTTGAGCTGTCCAAATAAGATTTCAAATCCTAGAAAATACACATTATGTCAAAGCTGAATGTATAAAGAAAACTAGGCATCATTTATTTGGCAAGAAAATCTTCAATATTAGCAAGTTAGTTAAGTAATCTAATAGTGCTAACAGACGTGTGGGTTTGGTTGAGGGACCGCCGTCTGACCAACGGGAGAGAAAGAGAAAATGTTCTCCTCTACCGTTGGTTGGACTGTGGTGCGTCAACCAAGTCCGTCTCGTCTGTTAGCACTATAAGATAATGTACGTAAGTCAAGATGTTGTAAAAATACAATTTAGAACGCAATAGTTTTAGTTAATTTGTAAAATACACAATCTTCACCTGTGGTAGTTCCTTCGTAGGTTGCAAATGAGTTGCTCCCAAGTAGACAGTAGCAGGTGGAACGGGACGGTTTCCGTCAAAAATAGGATGAGAATTTACTAACAACAACGCCACATTCCTCTTCAATTCAGCAACAGTTGGTACGTCAGGTCCAAATTGAGATTTCAAAATGTCATTGTCAAACTGCTCGTTCTCTTGATCAAACCTCCAAAACTTATATTCCAAGTAAAGTTGTTTTATTTTATTTAAGATGCCGTTATGGAAATTATCTCTAAACATGTTAGGATAAAATAAAGGATGTCTTGATACAGCACCAACTGCCTCATAATTGGTAGTCGTTCCGTACATGGAAGAAAACAAAACCACTGGAGCATCAAATATTTTACCAAACATCAGCGCAGGATATGACAAACCTTCAATTATAACTAAATCGAACTTCTGATTCTTGTCTTTGATTAATTTGTCGACTTCGTCAATCTTAAACATATAATAGATGAGCTGCACCATATTTTTATTCATCGACATTATCGTATCAGAATCCATAATTACTCCACGTTTCATTGATGGTAAGTTTTTAGTATTCAACGATAGTAACAATTTATATCCATCACTTATGTCGATTTCAGTAAGATTCTTTGGAGATTCCTCGTTTTTATATACTGGATCTGGCGTAACAACAACGACTTCATGTCCCCTTTTTACTAGTTCTAGAGTCAACGCTCTAAATACTACTTGATGGCTTATTGAGGGAATCGGATACACTCCTAAAATTCTGGCAGATCTAGCACTTGCCAAAAAAACAAACACAAAAATCGCTAAAAACCGCAACATTGTGGAATTCAGATACTGAAGTGAAGCATGAAGTGATCAACGTGTAGTTTTATGCTATGAGGAAAATCATAATCAAATTCAACAAAGGCAATAATATTTCAAAGGTACTGATTATCTTTTTGATAAAAAACGTTTAATCTTTTCTTACATTTATGCGCTCTGCGGTAACACTATAATTATATGAAACAATAACAGCTGTATTTATTATGTTATTATAATCTGACGCTAGGCTTAACGCGAGCTAGATTTTAACCACCTCCTGGCCCAATCATCAAATCAGTTCAATGGCGGCAAATTATTGTACTGTCATGCGGATTACAATATAGTTGCAATATACTTAGTAACAAAATTTCAAATCAGTGCGACAATTTATAGCTAGGTTAAAACATTTGAGAATAGTTGGTTAAAATTGATTTCCAAGATTTTTTTTACATAGTGACAAGTCTAGAATAAAGATAATCAAAGCGTTGAATTAATTAAACAATTGAATCAAAACGAAACATTGCCTCGGATTTTTATAGAATGCAATTACACGATAAACTATGGTTCCGAAAACCTACAGACCTGGGTAAATTGAATAAACCGGCCAAGTGCAAGTCGGGCTCGCGCACTGAGGGTTCCGTACCACCACAAAATACAATAAGGTTGTCAAAGTAACCGAATTACCAGTTATTATTACGCATTAACACTCTAAAATACACAAATTTTGGGAAAAAATACAATGAGACATGTAATTTTCACGTTGGCGCCAAAAACCAAAAACAATGAAACCATTTTATGTCAATGATATGAATGACATTGCCAAGACATTGCATTGTTGGAGAATCGCATCGTGAGGCAGCGGAACGTTATCGGTGCACTTTTCACTGCTTACTATGATATGACTGTAACATTATAGTTATCATTGATTTAAATGTACTACGTACGTTACATTCATTGATAAGTAATACCAGATATCTGTCTGTCTGGACATCGAAATAAATTTTATGTCCGTCGTTTCATTCTTCAGATATCATTTAATTACCAACTGTTATTTCCTCTATATACTAAGCAAACTTCCGCACAACTTTCATAGTTTTAAAATGATTTTGTGATTAAAAATGATGCCAGGGGGGCACATATCGTGTCATGTCAAGTTTAATTTTTATATAAATTAGTGGTCCACCTAGGTCCTGGACCCAGCCCAGGGGCGGGGGGTCTATGACCCTCATCCCCCCCTGGATCCGCCCTTGCACACAACGGACAAACGAACTTCTCATCTCTGAAGTTTGTTTGATCATATTTATTATTTTACAGTACTCCATTAATATTACAGGCAACATTGATCATTCTTTATATATTTTTCAAGCAATTACGTACTATATAACAAGAATTAAAAAAATTGTACTCATTATTGTACACTAAAGTAAAATTATTATTTACTACTTATTACTATTTACTTAATTTACATTTAAGTGGTTTTTTTATATACTTACAAAATAATTATATATTAGACTTGCGTTTGATCGCCACAGCAGAATATCTACGTTTCTTGGGCTTAAGATCTTGTATATATTCATTAATTCATTATCGTGCAAATAAAGACTTTGAAAGACGAGAGATATTTGGATTTATCTTGGATTTGTATAGTTGAACGTGCTAAATACTAATCAGTAAGTAATTTATGAAGTGATAATGTATAGTGTGCGTGTATTACACGCACTGAACAAGTGAACACTCATTATTGACGAACACAATGTTCAATAATATCTTATCGTTATTGTCCCAAAATATTATACATATTTAATCATGATAATAAAGGTGGTAGGTATATTAGGTAAGCATATACAAACTAAATCACCTAACAAGATGGTAATTATAATAGTAGTTACCTACAATACCTAAATGTGTTAGGTTATATACTTAGTAGGTAAAAATACAAAAATATATTGGAAATCAAATTAAAATAAAATAAAAACAAAATTTTATGATAGTTACAGCAATGAGATTCATAGATCATTGTGTTACGGTAACACAACTTTGAGAAATTAATAATAGTACCTCAGTACGAGCACAAGAGAATCTGTATCTTCTAGGCAAGCGCGCTCTACCGTAGACCGCACCATCGCTTAACATCAAGCGAGTTGGCGGTCTAACGCAAGTCTATTATTAAAATAATAATAAAAACGCAGGGGCGACTTTATGGCGAGCTGTCGGTGAGTGGCGACACCGTGTACCCCGATTCAATGGGGCTAAATGAGACCCCTGACCCCTGATTTGCCTTAACCGGCCGTCTGGGGGTAGAAACTGCAAGATCGAAGAACCTAAGCTCCAGGGTGGAAGTGTTAAAGGGCATAACGCCTCGAGTAGCTCTTAGTGAAAGTGCAGCTCATCTCTCGACACACTAAGCTACCCACGGCAATGTTGCCCTTCCGGTGCCAATACGCGGCAGCCATTATGAGGCCAGCCTAAATATATTTTGAGATGAGACAGGTTAAGGCAGGTACCGTTTCCCATCATATAGATCTGTTGTTCACCTCAGATTGTTTTATCCTATATTGTACCATAATTTTATATTCCATTTTATACACTCCCCATAATTGTATTTTTACTCAAAACAGGGCCTCTTGATGTTGGCTTCGGCTCTGCCAATGCCTCGCAAACGTCCGGGCTAGACCCGTGAATATTAGTCCTAACTCCTGATGCGTTCACACCCGCCACGCCACTTTGCCATATCTCCCGTGTTTGTCTGATGAGATAGAAACTTTCTTATCAACTTGGTTATTTGATGTCTTCGATGAGCACTTCGGCAAGATAAGTGTGGCTTCGGAAAACATAGAGTGCGTGTAGGCATTTGTTTTAAGAGGCATCTACAAATATGTGAGAAACTATCGAGCACCTACGCGCCAACTTACGCTATCGAAAACCGTTTCTCAAATAAAAACAGGCAGGGTGCTCTAATTATATCCCTTTAAAGCGAGGTTTTACCACTTTTAAGCAACGCTCATTACTATAAAAGACCATAAGGACATAAAGACCAAAGTCGCATTTAGTGGATCAAAACCGTGGCGCTTACAGTCGTGCATCTACTTCTGTTTTTGAGGTTTTTCTCATATTTTTCGAAAAGTATAGCTGTAATGTAAAATGTACTTATGCAGTTTCCTCCATAATTATGAAATCTGTTTATAAAGATATCCCAGACATCATTTAATAAATAGGTACCTATATGAAAGAATCCAAACAACAGGGAGACAACCTCAAATCAGTGTCATTTTTATTTTTCTTTCGAGCAAAATGTCAATAATCGTGTTTCGTTTTTTTTTAGATACCTAAAGCTAATGAGATTTACTACTACGACATTCAATTTTGATATGAAATCATTTTTACACACAAACTCAAACAAGTATGTCCAAAATTGCTAAAAGTTGGAAAAGTGGGCCTTAATACAAATCTTGAATTAAATTACTAACAGCCAACGCAAGTTAAGAATTTTGCCATACCCTTGTTTTCCTTATAGTTATAGGTAAGTAAGTAATAATTAGCCGTGGTAGCCCATTTGGGAGACCGCTAGACTTGAAAGCGTGAGGTCGCGGGTTCAAACCCCGGGCCCGTACCAAGAAGCTCTTTGGAGCTTATGTACGGATTTTCATACCACTGGCTTTTCGGTGAAGGAAAACATCGTGAGGAAACCTGCATACGTACGGAAAAGGAATTCAATGGCGTATGTGAATCCACCAATCCGCACTGGGCCAGCGTGGTGGATTTGGCCCAATCACCCTTTCGGGGTAGGCTAAAAGTCCAGCAGTGGACTGTTAAAAAAGGCTGATGATGATGATGATGAAGTAATAATTATGGTACAGGTAGGTAATTAATAACGGATATAAATTCGAGAATTACGAGGACACCTTTTTTTTAAAGAGAAAAAATATATATTTTATATGGTTTAATTTCAATGTTTTATTTCATTATAATTTTGTACCTAAATATTCAGTGAAACTCGATAAGGTCGATTTATGAAATCGATATTGTTTAAATGTAGTAGTTTGCATTGTCATCGTGATTCGTGACTAAAGTTACGTATGTACCTAATCTATTATCATAAGCACTATCTCCAAAGCTGGTAGATAGGTATAGGTACAGCTTACTAGATATAGGTATCTACTTAATACTTGCCTTAGGTATATAAACTATGCATGGAGGAAAGTACATTTTGTTCTAGTAGTACTCTTCGAATTAAAGAATTTTCTTTATCTACGTATAAAGAATACTTCGGGTAATTCCAAAATTTATTGAACATGAACTAAAATTACCACATCGTCATCAGCCAGAAGCCATCCAATGCTGAACATAGACCTTTAACCTCCACACTGAATCACAGCCTATATACCTTTTGCATCCAGTAGATGCTCGCGACTCGAATTTGTTGACCACTAGCATTACTCTTGGACAGAGGCAAATATTAATGATTCAAAAAATTGAATCCTTCGCTTGCTCGGTCATCAAAATTGAGCATGCGGTTAAAAAGCAACTTTACACTCTTGTATAACAAATAACTATTTTCTTATAAGTGAACTACTACAAGAAATATGAGCCTTTATATATCCCAATATTTTTTACCGCCGTTTTCAGACGTCTTCCACACAAATTTGACGTTTTTTTTTTTTTTACAATAGCATATTTTAATCTTCTATACTAATAATATTATAAAGAGGAAAGATTTGATTGTCTGTTTGTTTGCATTGAATAGGCTCAGAAACTACTAAACCGATTTGAAAAATTATTTCACTGTTGGAAAGCTACCTACGCTATCCCCAGGTGACATATCTGAGATATATTATATTTTCAAAAATATAGGGATTCTTACTAAAACTCCTACAATTGTAACCCAAGGTGTAAAAAAAAAGACTTACCCACGTGCGAAGCCGGGTTGCGTTGCTAGTTTTATATAAACTGACGTGGTTTTCATGGTTCAATATTTTTTTGTTAAAAACTATTAATTGAAAAAAATAATGAATTGGGCCTAGTTTTGGATGAGGAAACAGAAAAGTACGAGACGATGATTTTGCCTATTTTTAACCGACTTCGAAAAGGAGGAAGTTATCAATTCGACTGTATGTTATTTTTTAATTTTTTTCTGCAGTTGTCCCTCTTGCGCACTACGGGGACAGGCTTGATTTCAGGGGACAGCAATAGATTTGCTAAATACCTATTCTTAAAATGTCTTGGCCATGGTATGCCCACTATAAATAAATAAAATAAAATAATCACATTTTTTCTAAATTTATAAATGTATATGTATATTTTCAGTATCAGACGTAATGTGTTAATACCATGTGCCTATTTTTTTAATACACCTCCAACAACGGAACTAATATATATTCAAATAACCCAACTCTAACTGTTCCCGGCGCAAAGGTACCCAAAACACTCGCTGCGTTACCGCGTTGGATGGCAATGGCCAACCAATCAATAAATTAGTGGAAATAAAAAAGGAAAAATGTGAAAAGAAATTGTATGAAACTAGATGAATTTCAACACGAACGATAATAGTACTAAGTTATATCTCCCTTATTGGTCTGATCTGAGTTTGAATCACATTAAATGTACCCATATAGTATAACAAGATTTCCACAAATCCACACATACTTATTACCTACATCAAAGGAAATAAATAATAGGAAAACCTCCTTTGGCACCACTTCGCAGAAATCACAAAAATACCTTATAAATCTGTGTTAAGCCCGTTCGTACACAAGGCGATGATTGCAAGGTGGTGTGGTAGAGCCGCAACCCTAGTCTTACAGTTTTATAAAATCAATTTTACTTCAAAATTATAAGTAAGACCTATCTATACATCACAGGAAGAAGACAACAAACTAAATTACAATCATGAAGAAGTAGCTTGTGGAACGCGACAATATGCCGCCAGTCGAGCGAATGCGAGAGTCCCCTTAGGCCCCGTTCACATTACGTATACCTACAGACGCAGGCAGGCAGTAGAGCGCATCCAGCGTTCTACTCGCTAAATTTATTGTATTTTCGCCTTTACTTCAATCGCCCGTAAAATAAGCTTATTTTGTTTCAGTTGCACTTCGCGTATATTGACAATACGACCTACCTACCGTGCAAGTATTGGCAACTCTGTATTTGCTCTTGCGAAAACTTTAATGCTATTGAAATAAAGTCGATAATAATTAAACTCAGGGCGGTTATTGCGTAGAACGCATTTTGAGTAGCTTTGCTTAGTTTGGGGTCAGAAGACCGTGTGTGCAATAAATGTCCCGAATATATTATTGTTATTGTTTATTATTGTATTTAATGTTAACGATGAGGTATTAGATTTTAGCGACTGTTTTTGCCACAGTCACGAAAACCGCGTCAGTTAAGCCTTTAGATAATCTGGTCGCCTCGTATATGAACTTCCTAGGCAATATTATTGAGCAAAACACGTTGCTAATAAGTTTATTTCAAAACTCATTCCGTTGCCTTTTCGAGGAAAAGTTAATCTGAGAGAACGTATTTCAGTTCTTGCAAAACGAAATGAAAATATACCTCACTAAGTCAAGAGTCGTCTTATTACAGAAGGGTTCTTTATATTACGTTTAGAAGTATGTAGTTGTAAAATTTAGTCGCTCTATTTGGCTTGAGCGATGGTGGCTGAGCGAATCTGATGACACCATCGACGACGAACACATCGTGATAAAACCGATATGTCCAAGAACCTCAACAAGAAGGTATATACATTGACAATAAAAAAACGATGACGGAGCTGATAATTTCATTTCATGAATTATATACCTTACAAACAAAAAAACTAAACCAAAATCGGTTGTGTCGTTTGGGAGCTACGATGCCACAGGCAGACACACAGATACTTTAGTTTAATGCTTGGTTAGCTAAATGACGTCCTTCTAAATTCAGCATGGCGGACTCCCAGTGATGGCGGACCAGTCATGGGGTGCATAAAAATAAATGGTATCAAATAAAAGGGTTTGCTGAGAAATATACGAAAAATAAAATTACGTTAAGTAGTACAATAAGTTCAGTATGGTGGACGCCCCAATATGGTGGACAAAACTTTCTTTGACATCATGATGCTTTATGGGTATCAAATTAAAGGGTTTGCTTAGTAGAATACGCAAAAAGTTTGTTTAGAAAAATATTAACTAAGGAAATCGCTGCTTCATTACTAACGGAAGGAACCCTAACAAGTTAATTAAGGACGATGGTCTGTGACCGGTACATTAAGAAGATTTATGGTCATTATACTTTTGTTTCACAAACCCTTTGGACCTTTGGCTATTTTTTTTATGAAAGCGCCTACTTAGTTTGCCCTTAAGTAGCGTTAAATGCCAGAGATTTAAAAAAAGTAGCTATAAAAATAATTCACGGTATAAAGTTATTATTGTTATTGCAGTGCAGCGTCAGGTAAATGAAGGTTGAAGCGTAGCCGAGGCCAGTATATGTGAGTCCATACTGTAATACACTGTTGTAAACTATCACTGTTGATCACTACAGTTATAAGATTGTCAACGGGATATTTACTTTACCGTGTTAGGTTGTGGATGAAACCAATATTTTGGCGCAGCACCATGGTCACGGGAAATATTTTTTTAATATTAATAATAGGCTTGACGTAAACGCAGTATATTACATTTACAATAAACGTAAATATCCCGTCTAAATCATAAAACCCCAATTGAACCTACAACCAAAGAGTATGTCCATACCATGTCTATAGTTACCGCCAAGGTTTATATAAATAGTGTTTTTTTTTTGTTTTCTTTTTAAACAATGCCTGCTTATTAAATCGAAAATATATGCGTTAAAATGTTTTGGATAATTTTCTCATTTTATCATGTTATGTTATGTTATGTTTTAGCATGTAAAACAGAAAACGTTTCTTGTTGCCATTTCTACATGGCTATGCTACAAAGAGCCAATCACAAGCTACCCAGTGAGCTTGTCACGATAGATTAGTAGGTAAGTATCACAACCGCTCACTTGCGTAAGTTTTATGCGCTTACAGGACTTGCTTCAAGTTGATATGCCTAGTCTTTTTCAAACAGCATGGCACTGGAAATCCACCACTAAAAGACTAGTTTTCATAGTAGCGCTTAGCTTATATGTTTTCGCCCCAATGTAAATCTTTAATTTAGTTTACGATACATTATATTGTCCTTTCAAACCACCTGTCCAAAAAATAGTTCTTGGTCGAAAACAAACGGGCCTTACAGGCGTGCTAGTTGTTATCTCAAGTTAAATGAAAAAGACCCAAGATCGGGATTTAAAAAAAAACAACCCGCAAGTGAGACCAGTTGAAAGAGATTAATTATGATTATCTTTTTTTAAATTTCCTTTTAACTAACCGAAGGACTTGAGAGCAGACAATGAATAATGAAGTACCTACAGAAAATAACACCTTAAAGAATTGCGTAGTATTTCGAATGACTTGGAACAGAAATCGTTTTTAGGGTTCCGTACCCAAAGGGTTAAAAACAAAAACGGATTATAGTTTTAAATGCATAAAAGTGTTTGCTTAAATTATAAAAATTTACATTATTTATTAAACATTATTGAATAGTATAAATCTGAGCAAAATGTGTATACTTGAAGCAAATGCTTTTAGTTTTGAAACCATAACGAAACCATGATAAGGGTTTGACAATCAATTAATTAAGATAATATTCTTTATTGAAGATTATTAAAAGGTATTAATCTGAGCAAAGTGTGTATTCTTGATACAAATCGTACCGTATCTTAATCGAAGAATTCAGTTAAAAGATTTTCTTCAAACAAAATATTTTGTCTTAAATCAAGAAAGTATTACTTGATATTATTATTATTATTATTCAAGTTATTAATGCAAGATAAATAAGTAATTTTCAGTCAAATTGTAAGTATGTGGTTGACCAAAGATTATTTTTATTGATTAAACAATATATTCTAAGAATAAAATGTTTTCAATGCAATATCAGCATCATTTCATTGACATAATTTTGCTGTCAACTCAATGAGATAATTATATTGTTAGGCTTACAAAATATTCAAAGAAATTAGTTTTTCCTTTTTTTCTGTGCAGGGTCGTAAAAATTGAAATGTTGTGTCTCTGATGTCCTTGCCAGGTATAAATGTGTTTTTCTTTTTTCCCTAATTTGTTTTGTTCAACGTTTTTAAAATTACGTCTGTGTTAGAATATGGTCAAAAACGTTAAACACAATAATTATAACTACACTTGTTAGCTTTGTATCATCGGGTTTTTTTTTTACCCGATGGTAAAAAAATTGATGGATGGTGGATGGTGGTTTTGGTTGCCTGCAAGAGATCGCTTATATAGGCCATGCTTCACTAGTTTTAAGTTGTTTTTGTCTCATGTATGTGATTTCTGATATGAACAATAGAGAGTTACTTATCTATAATATCTATACATATACATTGTTTTTGAATGTACCTAGAATTAAGGCCAGAATCTTTGGCGAGAATTCAATTAGAAAGTTAACACTAGTACGGGTAAGCCGAGACGTGTCTAGATGAAACCCAGAGCAGAACTTAATTTAAAAGGAAAATGAGAAAATTTAGATGAATTCTCGCCGAGAATTCTCATAGTATTCTTTTTTAGTTGCAAAATGCTTATTCCAGATTTTATTTTTACTTAAAGAAATTAAATTAAAGTGTCTCTCTTCACAGAGACACTATTTACCTTTTTAACTATACAAAACAACTTTTTTTAAACATGCCGAAAATATATCTATAATATTATAATCTCTATAATAAAAAAGAAAATTTATAATCTCTAGTGTAATTCCGCTTCTACTAGAAACTTCGCGTTTCTGTGAAAGCGGAATAACACTAGAAAATCGTCAGAAAAACTTTTGAAGATGAAAATCCAAACTTCTAAAAAATATCAAAAGACATGACTTTCAGCAACATGCACTAAGCCAGCATAATAAATAATAATAAAATAAAATAAATATTCAGGACATTTTTTCACACACGGTCATCTGACCCCAAACTAAGCAAAGCTTGTGATATATGGCTGCCAGAGACTGATATACATACATAATATAGTTTAAAATACATACTTAAATAGATATTAACAACCAGATATAGAACAAATAAATGTTCATCACACAAATGTTTGTCCTACGTGGGAATCGAACCCACGCCCTCAGGTTCAGAAGGTAGGTTCACTACCAACTAGACCAACGGGCTATCTAAACGATTAACGCCAATCCTCGCTCTCTAAGAGAAACCCTGTGTGACCTGTTTCCCAGCAGTGGGAAACATGATAGGCTGTTAATTAATTAGCTCACCCAAAAACCTAAACTTTGATAGGCCTATGTCCAGCAGTGGACGTCCTATGGCTAACATAATAACGACGATGAAAACCTAAAATGCCCCCGACATGCCATATTATCTACGCACGAAACTTCATGTTTGTATTTTCGGAGTGATATTGTATTGTAACTTCCAGAAACAAACGAATAAGCACAATATTTATACCGGTGCTCGTTTGCACCCTTGTTGGTTTCGCATGAAATTGCCCGCGGTTATAAGGTAAACCGCAGTAATTGCCTCAAATAAATTGCATTTCCCGGGCGACTGCGCGAGGTAGAAGTGTTTTTCAGTGTTTACGGTTATACGACTTTTGTTCTTGATACAATCATCATCATCATTATTTCAGTCCATGATCTCCATTCCAGAATCATTCGGCCCCATCGGCCATCTGTTCAGCGTGATATGTGCCCTGCCCACTGCCACTTCAACTTGCTAATCCGGTGGGCTATGTCGATGACTTTCGTTCGTCTACGGATCTTCTCATTTCGGATTCGATCTCGTAGAGAAACCCCGAGCATAGCCCTCTCCATAGCTCATATAGAGAGCTCAGATAGTAGCAACCCTAGCCCAGTGACCGTATGCATTAAATTCGAAGACACGTCCGAGTCGAACTACTGCTGTAGCTTATATAATTTATTATACTGTGAGTGCAGTGCGATGAACAACATGCAATACATACAATTATGTTGTATAGGTATATCAAATACCATGCAGATTCCACGCATTGTTGGCAGACGAACAGTTGCGGTCAGATTAATTAGCGTCAATTATGCCTACATGGTTCGGAGCTGAGATCAGACAAGCAAGGAAGATATGGTAAGGTGACTCGTTACATTTATAACTTCCCTCGTTTTGCGTCGGGGAGTAATTAAAAAAAGTTGAGTGTTAGATTTTAATATTATTGTATAATTTTCGCAAAATCCAAATAAATCATTACCATTATATAACTCTCAAGAATTTCCAAAGCATTGTATTGTTTATGCTCACCAAAGTATGTAAATTGTGTCTCATTAAATTCCAGGCGGCTAATGAAGACGGAGAAGCTTGTTCTCGAGATAAGGCGCTTACAAGACCAGGTGACCCGACCCGGGCAACAAACTGTGAGGTAGATTCGTTGAACATTTTTTGTTTAACTTTAAGAGGTTTATTATAAGCTGCAGCTAAAATTAGAATTGTTACAACAAAAGTTACTAAATACAATGTTATTAATTAATGTACCTGAACTGGTTGCTGAAGACCTTGGGGTTAAGTGATGGCTACGCTATGGTTACCTTGAAGCCCTAGCAGACGTGTGGATATGGTTGACCTCAAACACCGTTTGATCAACGGTACCTGATGATGTCACGACACGATCCTTTAGCTGCATGGGGGACTATTATAGACCATTATTATAGACCACGAGCTATGGAGGCTATGCTCGGGGTTTCTCTACGAGATCAAATCAGAAATGAAGAGATACGAACGAAAGCCAACGACATAGCCCACCGGATTAACAAGTTGAAGTGGCAGTGGGCAGGGCACATAGCACGCAGAACAGATGGTCGCCGAAATGTTCTGGAATGGAGACCCCGGACCGATAAGCGCAGCGTATGACGTCCACCCACAAGATAAACAGACGACCTAAAAGAGACCGCAGGGAAACACTGGATGCATGCCGCATCCAGCCGATCCTTTTAGAGATCGATGGGGGAGGCCTATGTCCAGTAGTGAACGTCCTATGGCTGAAATGATGATGATAGATCATTATCAAGAGAGATTATGCGAACATCGTAATAGTACCTACTTGAAACAAGTATAAATTGCTTTTATTAACTTTAAGTTTTTAAAGTGATATTTCACTTTTATTATAATCCATATTTATTATTTTTATTATTTAAGTGAGTACCTACATGGTTTTGTATGATTTTCTTTTTTCATATCTGAAAACATATTGATATACCTGAAAATTGTATAAAAAATTATAACGTCTCTATCCCTCTTAGTAACAATGCATCTTTTGTCTGCATCCACTGCTCTAATGAGTTCTCTGAGGGCAGGCATTAGGCGAATCAGTTGCAGCCCGCCGCCGCCGCTCGGGAGAAATTTATTAAATCTTGCCTTTATAAATTTGCTGACGTGGTTTATCGCTAGCTTACGCCATTACCATACAGTTGCTAACAAAATAATGGTACCTAACTGCCCAAGAAAGAAACCCTATGTTGTTAGTATGTATGTAGAACTGATCGCTGAAGACCTTGGGGTTAAATGATGGCTACGTGATGGCTACGCTACGGTTACCCTTAAAGCCCTAACAGACGAGTGGATATGGTTGACCTCAACCACCGTCTGACCAACTAGAGAGAAAGAGAGGGAAATATGTTATTCTCACTCTTTCTCTCCCGTTGGTTGGATAGCGGTCCGTCAACCAAATCCACACGTCTGTTAGCTACTTTACGGCTACGCTACGTTTATGCTACGGATACGCGATAGTTACATTACGATTAGGCTCCGTTATGGCTACGCTACGGTTACACTAAGGCTAGCCTACGGCTACGTGACAGCTACGCTACGTTTTAGCTAGACTACGGTTACGCTTCGGCAACGCGTTTACTACACTACGGTTAGGCTACGTTATGGAAACGCCACGGCTATGCTACGGCTACGGAATAGCTTTGCTACGGCTACACTGCAGCACTGCACTACGGTACGATTAAACTACATAGATGCTACGGCTACGCTGTGGTTACGGTACGATTAAACTACCTAGATGCTACAGCTACACTACGGCTACGCTGTGGCTACCGTACGATTAAACTACATAGATGCTACGGTTACGCTGCAGCTACGCTGTGGTTACGGTACGATTAAACTACATAGATGCTACGGCTACACTACGGCTACGCTGTGGCTACCGTACGATTAAACTACATAGATGCTACGGTTACGCTGCAGCTACGCTGTGGCTATGCTACGATTTAACAACATAGATGCCAAAAGTAAGCTGTGGCTACGCTGTGGCTACGCTGTGGCTACGCTACGTATTGCAATTCAAAGCGGAAAACCAGCATTTTAGGAACGATGCCTGCTGGCAACAGTTTATTAGATTAGTTTTATACTTTAATGCTTATTTTACGATTATCTCACCCACTGTGTTGAAAGCTCATATTTCGTAAAATCAATTCAGGAATGTTATGTAGAATAAAAACACGCTTCAAACGAGTCTGAGCGAATTGTTTTTGTTCAACTCCCACGCGATTTGAACATTTGCGAAACTTCGTATTTTTGTTTCTGTCTCTATTTTAGAGTCGATCCATTGTATTGTTTTTACATACTTGTTGCTTAAAACTTTTGTGTTTCATTTGTTTCTCTTCGGGTTAAAGCAAATACCGTCTGCTCAATTAAAATTAAATACTTAAGTGCTTGTTAAGCTGGAATAGTTTTATTTTTATTATTTGCTAGGCTTACGTTCGACCGCCACCTCGGCTGTTGACGATAACTATTTATTTTATATGAATCCTTTTAGGAAGATGTTTTATTAATTTATTTATTGCTCGCGTTTGGCCATTACCTTTCCTGATGCTAAGCGATGATGTGGTCTACGATAGAGCTTACTTGCGTAGAAGGAACCGATGACCTAATCTTTTTAAAGTCTAAAGGAAAATGATGATCCATTAAAACAACATTATAACTGGCTGGATTCTCAAAGTGCGATGCCAAAAAATAAGAAATAACATTAGCACTCGCCTCAATTCCTAAATCACCAAGTCCCAACAGCTTCACTTGAGTGCCAGTTCCCATTTTAGGGTAGACGTATTTCACCATCTTTGACGCAATCATACTTGATATCATAGTATAATAATATACTCCGCCAGGTATAGCGCTCCGAGAAAAAATGTCACGTGGGCGTCCCGCAATAATGTCATCAATGTCATGGATACACGTACACGTGCATAAGCAGGAGCAGAATAAGTAATTTACAACAAGTTCGAGAGAGGTGACGATACATACTCGATGACGATACGAAACAATGGCGGAGTCTCTATGATTTTATGTTAACAGTAGCGTGAAATTATAACTCCTCAATATCCGTTTATTACCTGTGGGAATCCAATAAATCAATGTGGTTTTGATAAACTTGTGTTTAATATATTCAATTCATGCTTAACTTTCTTGAGCGGGCAAACCAAATGACAATTGAAATGCTTTTTGTATTTTATTTTAATAGATTATTTTAAAAAAATGTTTTTCAGTATCTGTGTTTGTTACAATAAAGTGACAACTGGACAGTAACGTTAATGCGGGACAACTCCCAGGGCGCTAGACCTTGTTTTCTTGGATCATGCTTCATATTAATATCACCGCAGAAGCAACGAAAAATAATAATATTCAAATCATAAATTATCATACTACGACTATAAAGGTTGAGCTTGCAAGACATAATTCTCCTACTCTTTTTGTAAATTTTCCCTAAATGGCAAAAAAGGGAGGAGAATTATGTCATGCAATTTTCACTTAAAGATCAACCCTTTTTACTAAACATATAATAGGCTTGCGCTTGACCGCCGCCTTGCCTGACGTTAAGCGATGATGAGGACACTTGCCGAAAAAAACCACTAAGCCTTCCATAGATTTAATCGAGTGTGATCGTCATTTGTCTCAGAAACAGCTAGGCAAGTACGGCTTATTCTTATTACAAGCAAAAAAATACGCTGTTTGAACAACAAAAATTGTTTACCATCCTAAATACCCATAAAGTGCCGCTTTGTGCTCAGTATACCCTTTCCAAATGACCCGCTATAATCGATATCCAACTGGCAACATTAATCCCCAAACAACCCGGCATTTGATACGCACACGGTTACATAATGCGGTAATGTCGCCACATTATGCGATTTCACGCTATGTTCAGCGGCAAACGTTTGCGGTGTCTTTCACCGCAGGGATCCGCTAACATTAGTTTATTGGAATACCTCGAATAGTTTCCTATTCAACAACTTTTCAGTATCGAGTTCATACTCACTAATCATACTTACCCATTGGTATAGATAAGTATGATACCGTACCATTAAAATACTTATTATAAATTTGAATGCGTGTGTGTGTGTGTGTGTGTGTGTGTGTGTGTGTTTATCCGCACTCAACTCCGTAAAGGTTAAGCCCGAACGATTATCAGTGATCTGTGACAGATATGACGGGCCCACTGCCACTTCAGCTTGTGTTTAATTACAGGTATTATATTAACACTGTTTTAAACTATCACGGTTGTTCACTAAAGTTATATGATTATTTACGGGATATTTACCGTGGTAAGGTTGTGGAATGAGCTCCCGATATTTCGGCGCAGTTACATGCACCATGTTCACGGGAAGACTGACGAATGCGGGTGGTTGGAGAACAGTTAAAAAGTTAGGTGCAGACACGAGGTGCAGGTTCGAGTTCGAGTTCCAGTGATAACCGTAGCAAAAGACTAAGAAAGAGGGTAGATCGTTATGTCTGCAATGGTGAATTATTATTAATTAATGCTCGTAAACATGCTCGAGTGTGGGAAAGTGATACAACGAGGTGAAACATGTCTTTTCGTGTTGTTTCCAAAACTCCATTGGAGCCTCTTGTAAAGTCTCCTCCACTTTACAGGGGCATGAGTTTGACTTGACAGTGACTTACTTAGCTTGACTCTGACTGTGACTATGACTTGATTGACGCTATTAAGACAACGTAGCTGTTTAATATTACGACTAAAGGACATTGAATCCACGGTCATGAAAATTTTAACAAATAAATAGGGTGTATAAATAAATTCTTATAAAGAATACCCTCCTTTTTTATTTAGTTTGTCGGGTAAAAAATATCTCGTCCCGCCACCATTTTTTTACTTACAAAGTAACCCCTTGGTCTTGGTAAAAACTATATTTCCATAATAATTTGACTTCACATTACGTTTTTCCGCGAGCAGAGCCATAGACAACAATGCATACATACATAAATCAGCATAAATCTACATGGTGGTTACGCTATGCTAATCAGCCCTGCTCATACAAGGGGAAACTCATGAAAGACGGCTTTTGACGCTTCCGAAACCATTTTACAACATTCTTGTGTACCACCTCGTAGAACCTTTTGCCTCTGAAAAAAGTTAAACAGATAGTTAACGTTCTCATTTTTCCCATAAAGATTAACAATCCACTTCAAATAACTGGCCAAGGGCGTGACACGTATGTGGTTGGGTTCCGTAGCCAAAGCAATAAACAAAATGTTAAATATGTTGTGGTCACATTCATAATTCCAAAATTTGTGGTTACAGAAAAATTTGAACGAACTGGCATAGCATAATTATACTTGTTATGGTTCAGACAAAAAAAACATTATGATTAAGACACCAAAAAAAATATTATCAAAAATCCCATTTATCTCGATAAATACCTATTATCCGAAATCTGTAAATGTTTTTTTTTTTTTTTTTTTTATTATCTTAGAGAAACTAACTGTCTTAATTAACAGAGTTAATAATTAGCTAGAGACAAAGAGGCCATTTAGAAGTTTCTACTTATAAAAAACAGAATACATTATATGAACGCTAAAACATGTGCTTTTTTTTTTATAGATGTATAATATTACTAGAACAAAGAAAAAAGCAACAGACTCTAAATAAACTAAGACAAACTAAGATGTGCACTTAACAAGATAAGAAATACATTTAATAAAAATATTTTATAATAGAATAAAGTTATGTGATTATTTAACGGTTTTTTATCGGATACATTTCGGAGAGTGTGCATCGGATCTGCCTGATCTAATTCCCTCCTGCCCATTTTTCTATCGGACTGCCAGAGCGGACACGAAAAATCGTCATCGCTTTATGGTTGATATTCCGAAAACCCGTACGAAGCGCTTTGATTCCACATTTAGCGAACTGCTAGTCTGTGGAATGCGCTACCTGAATGGGTGTTCCCCGATGGTTACAATCTGGGTGTCTTCAAATCACGAGTGAATCGGTTTCTTCTACGCAAGCGTGCTCTAACGTGAAACATAAATTAAATTACATTTTAAAAGAGACTGCAGGAAAACGCTGGATGAAGGCCGCTTCCAACCGGCCCTTTTGGAGATCTATACGAGGCCTTTGTTCAGCAGTGGACGTCCTGTGGCTGAAATGATGTTGATGATGATGAATCCGAAACGTAAGCCCGCTGGGTAAAAGGCATAAACAGATCAGCATAAATCTACATACGGTTTCACGTGTCTAGCGAACTTGCATCACGCTAATCACGACGCCAAGGGAAGTTTCAGCGTGCTCGTGTAAAGCTCCCCGGAGATCGAGACCTAACTTATATATGGTTTACCATAGAGTTTAAATTTACAGTGGGGTATCAGAATAAGCTGGCCAAGTGCGAGTCGGGCTCGCGTACTGAGGGTTCCGTGCCACCACAAAATACAATAAGGTCGTCCAAGTAACCGAATTACCAGTTATAACACCTGCCAAAATAGTCGAAGCAATTGCTACTCAGCCACAGTTAATTATTTTGCTACAGGCGCTCGATTATCACACAATTATAACTTGGTAATGAACAGGCACGCCAAGTTTGACGCTTGTACGTATTATTGTTTTTTTAAGGTTCCGTACCCAAAGGGTAAAAACGGATCCTATTATTAATTACGTTATAATATATACGTATTATTATACTATTAAGTCGTAGGTTCTCTCATCTTACTACATTTCACATACTGATCCCGATAACATACCAAACTACAAACCTAAGAACTTCCTAATATCCTGTCCCAAACCCCAATCCTTACCAGTCTCCACTAATCCTTACCAATATAATGTGAAAGACTGTTTCTTAGTCTGATTGTCGAGGGATAAACATCTTCGTAGCCAGTAAAAGTTGGTATATCAATAAAATTTTATGTAGTTTTGAGGTATACTATACCTACTTGATTCATCATCATCATCATCATCAGCCAGAAGACATCCACCAACCATACCAACCAACCAACCAAAAGATACCAACTTTTTTTTATACGCGCCGAATTGAGAAGCTTGAACCTTGAAGTCGGTTTAAAAGTATAATATAAATCCTTCCAGCACCCAAAGAATGTGGTTTTTTTTAAATATTAAGTTTGGTATCTGTAGAGCTCGCAGACTCACACTTGGCCGGTGTTTATTATTTTGTTGTTTTACTTTAAGAGTGACAGAAACACTGAAATCTAGAATACATAGGTAGAATATAAACACACATCTTACATCTTGTCTAAGTTATAGAAGTAGTTCTGTTGATAAATCTTGATAATTTCAAGGTTTATACTTGACATAAGCTTGACATTTATTCAGCCAAAATTTGGCAGGTACATTACTTTTTTGAATTTTGGCTCCAGACTGCTTCTCAATTTAGCCAGAAAGGTAGATTCCTTCATCTGCTAAGAAAGAATTTATATTTCAAGGACGCTAAAGGGCTCAATACATTTTACATGAAAGACAACGCGTACGAAAACGCGGACAAAATCTAGTATTACATAAGCACGTGTTACCTACGTAATATGTATTAATTAATACGTTAGGTTTCGCGATTCGTCTATCTGTCGTCAAACAGACAAATCCCGTTATGAATAATTCTGAATTTGGTGAAATTGCTAATGAGTATTAACAGCATTTATACGTAGATATGTGAAAGCGTAGACAAATATGAAACTAGCAGATGTTTTCAACTTTGTATGTTTGAGTTCCCTCCGGTCAAGTTTGTCCGCCTAACTTCTTCCTAACTTGTCCATTTCCAAAGTTGTCAACTTCCTAATTCGTCTATTCCTGTTAAATAGTACAACGATCAAACAAAAGAAAAGCAAGTGCAACAGAATACAATTACCAAAATTTAGGAGTAGTACACTTGTATTACTCCTTAGGGCCGGCGCTCACAGATGGAGAGGCATCGGATGGCGCGGCACGGCACGGCACGGCACGGCATGCCAAAAAACCCTGTGGCATGTCGCAGCATGCCGAAGTAAGTATCATGTGGCATCCAGCGTCCTAATAAAATCAACTGCGTTCTGGCACTCACTTATTCCGTTTAACACCGTGTTGCTCAAATTTGGTTGTTTCCATCAAACACCATCTAGCATGTATAATAGCATGAATAACATTTCTTTGCGGTTTCATCCGCTATCTTACAGGAATCGTTAAATTTTCCCGAACAAAAAATATTCTATAATGCTATACCGGGGTATAAACTGTCTCCATTCCAAATACGTCCAGCCGTTTCAGCGTAAAAGGTAACAAACATACTCACACACAAACTTTCGTATTTATAATACTATAGTAGTAGGTAAGTGATTCAACTAAAAATATCAAAACGAATGCTTTAGTAGACAGACGCATCAAAATATATGCCCATAAACACAGCCAAATTCAACACCCCGAAATTTACAAACGTTTTATGAAGCCAAGAAGCCTACCTATTAAAATATCACTCATAAATCTCAAAAGTCAGCTTAACTTTAGACTTCCTCCTTAAGACCTCCTTATAATGTACTGCTCCTACGAGACCCGTCATACATTCAGCTGACTGGTAATAAACGGTGCATCGGGGACAGTGTCTGCTCCACAGTATGACAACTCGGGTAGCGAGGTAAGTGGCGATATAACCAAGCCTAGACGTGCGAGTTTGGGTGATAGGAATTGTTAAGGAATTTATCCGAAGGATGGTGTGTGTGCAGTAAAAATTGTATCTCTACCTCTCTTCTCTACATCTCTATCTCTTCTCTATCTCTATCTCTACATAGTATAAATTAAAGTCACTTTCCGCGTCTGTATGGCCGTTAACTCCTCCTAAACCACACAACGGATTTTGATGCGGTTTTCACCATCAGTTAGATACATTTTCACGGAAGGTTTATATATATAACTATATAACGATAACTATATAGCGACCCGCCCCGGTTTCACACGTAAATTACACCCGTGCGAAGCCGGGCGGGCGGGTCGCTAATTGATAATAAAAGGGGCCTGTCCTGTCAGAGTTGGCCCACTGATGCCAATAAAAACACCGGGTCTGGCTCGAAAAGTATAAACCCATATTGTATAAGTACGAGATCGTTGTATTAACCATAAAGAATAATATAGGTAGGTAATTTTTTTTGAAGTGTTGGTATTCCTTCGGTAAATTAGGTATGCGGTATAAATTTAATTAAAAGTAGGCTGCTAAGACGAAAACGAAAGAAGTTACTCAGAATGCTTAGCGAGTGAAAAATAATACTGGTAGTTTTATTTTTTATTGTTGTTACTTTAATGATATCACCCAACACCAATGATCTTATATGTCATTCCTCAACACCGTCAAAAAGCTCACCTTGCAAAGCTGGTAATCCCAAACCGTTCGATTTTTCCGCTCCTTTATTCCGCGGTCCTGTAAGGTGTGGAATATTCTTCCCCCAAAGGTCTTCCCGCCAAGTAGCCCGTTGGTCCAGTTGGTAGTGAACCTACCTTCTGGGCTGGGGGGCGTGGGTTCGATTCCCATCTAGGGCAAACATTTTTGTGATGAACATTTGTGTTTGTTCTATATCTGGTTGTTGATATCTATTTAAGTATGTATTTAAAACTATATATGTATGTATATCAGTCTCTGGCAGCCATATCACAAGCTTTGCTTAGTTTGGGGTCAGATGACCGTGTGTGAAAAAATGTCCCAAATATTTATTATTATTTTTATTAGTTTCAACATGAAGCGTTTGAAAAGGGGTGTTTAAAACTACCTCTCCAAGGCTGTCAAAGCACCGTCAACCCCACTAGTGTTGCAGATGTCCTTAGGTGGTGGTTTGTGCGTACCATCAGGCAGACTGCATGCTTGTTTGCCGCTTTTTACACGCTTTTATTTGAGAGTAGATATGTCAACATCTTGCAATGTATGTATGTAACTATGTTTTGTTCGGGTGGAATCTTGCAACTCAATTTTGAAGCAGGTAATATATCTTAAACCGATTGAGCTGGAATTTTGTATACACGTTTAGTTTGGATGACATTGGTGTCAATTCTGTTATACCCTTCTCTAAACTAAACTAATTTGACACGACTAAAATTATAGGCGCCGCTTTTTAATTTAATAGTACGTCAGAAAAGGATGGCAAAAAATTTATAGCTGTCAATTTAGTTTAGTTTAAAGAATGGTACAACAGAATCGACACCAATGCTAGGTATTGTTAAATCTAAAAGCTTGTGTATTTTTTTTTTTTCTTATAACTTATTTATTTTAAGAAAAGTTTCGTTTTTGACACGCCTGATACTGAGTAAGGATTCCTAAACGGTTTATACTGCTTATAAAGGGTAACGACTTTTAAAGAAGAACTAGTCCACAGCGGAAACTTTGAGATTTCTTCAAAGCCGATGGATTTTTAACTTAATTCTCGCCGGGAGAGGAGCAAGTTCCAAAAAGAAACAATTACTGAACACAGAACGTTGCAGTTTGCATCACAGTCTCATATAAAAAAAATCGGGCGACATTTTATCTATACTAATATTATAAAGAGGAAAGATTTGATTGTTTGTTTGTTTGTTTGCATTGAATAGGCTCCGAAACTACTGAACCGATTTGAAAAATTCTTTCACTGTTGGGAAGCTACACTATCCCCGGGTAACATAGGCTTTATTATATTTTCAAAAAAATAGGATCATCAAATCTTTCCTCTTTAAATATTAGTATAGAAGTATAGATTAGTATAGATTAACACAAACTTTTATATTTTAACATGGGTATTTATTACGTACGTATAGAAAACAACTTGAACAAAGCGACGAAAAGAATGATGCTTAAGAATGCCGATTAGGTTCTACTTTATGCATTGAAGGACAAAGATTCCCTTTTCCCGTAAGTACGGTGAAGTGACATAGAGTCAAATCCAAAGTAAAAGATCCTGCATAATTCATCAGGCTTACTAAACCTTCTGAAGTTTTCTCTTCAAATCTGCGCAATTCCCTCATGGATGGGATAAATCAGCTAATCTGAGGAGATACGGTAAATCTTAGAGACGTCTTCGGAGACAACAATAACCTTCCACATAATGCGTAAGGCACTTAAAACAGCATTAATTTTTACATGCAGAGTAGGTAATGTAAGTACCTACAGCTAGCTAGGTAAACATAGACATAGACATAATTTATTTGTGGCAAAAAAATACAATAACACAAAATACATGGTAAAATTAAATTAAATTAAAAATAAAACTAAATAAGAACTTATTATATTTCTTGTCACAAACCGGCCCCAACACAGCATGATGCCGGTCGTAAACAACCGGCGCTGGTCTTCCGTTGGCACCGGCAGGTGACGTCACGCACGAACGTGCCACACACGGCATGCGCACAAGCAATGTAAACACATAATTAACCTAATTAATAACTTTAAACAACAACATTCAAGATATGATACATAAAAAATTTAACATACAAAATTATTTGGCAACTACCTACTAATACAACCTACTCACTTTCCAATAGACAATACAATAATAATAACAATAAATTTCCTAAAATCAGATTTAATAACAGACAATTATTTTGATAATTATTAAAATCAGATGGCACTAGTGTAATTTTTGATCATTTGTTCGGCTTTTTGATGAGCGTAAATAAATTTCTTTAGCTTCACTCTAAAACCATGCTCCAAGATTTTTGTAGGTAAAAAATGGTTCTGCTGGGACACAGGCCTTTTCTCAGAGAGAGAATACACCACCATGATACATAGATAGAATCCACCATGCTGACCTAGTGTATGACGTATGTAATGTTAGTGAATGTCAGATGTCTTTGAACTTTTGAGGTTCTTGGAGTAATAGTGTTCCGTGTCTTGGACATACCGGTTTCCTCACGATGTTTTCTATACTGATTTGCTTACTGTTTTTGAGCTATGATTTATTTAGGTACTAAATAAGTCATTGGTGCAGGGCCGAGGATCGAACCGGGTGCCGTCAGATTGTAACGGGCACAAATTGCCGCTCGGCCACGATCGCTACATTTTTTGTAACATACAAGACATTGTGTTGATTCTAGATTTTGTTCAGGAATATCTGTTGCAGGCGACTTCGTACTCGTAGAGTTTCATTTATACTTTCAACTCCCTGTGCCGCCCCCTTAATTCGCCCCTTTTGCAAAATTCTTTCTTTGCGGATCTCTACACCTTGTAAGAAATCTACGTGCCAAGATTTAAATGCGTAGGTAAAGTCAACTAGCATTTTTTTGAAATGAATAATTGGCAAACAAGCTACGTGCCACCTGATGGTAAGTGGTCACCGCAGCCTATAGACACCTACAATACCATTTGAGATTTCGTGATGCATAATAACGAAATATGACTGACTGACCAAGTTTTCATAGTAGGTTTCTTAGCTAGGTATATGTTTTCGCCGCAAAAAATTTATCTTTAATGTAGCTCTGCTAATCTCTGCTGTAAATTATCGGTACTGTTAGTCCTCCAGAAGTTATTTAATTCCGTCATACTCGATGGTACTACGCCTGAAGCATGGCACAGGAGTGTGGTGGTGCTCTTCTTCAAAAAAGGTGATAACACCTTATTGAAGAATTATAGACCCATCTCACTCCTGAGCCATGTGTACAAGTTGTTCTCTAGAGTCATTACGAACCGTCTCGAAAGCAGGTTTGATGACTTTCAGCCTCCCGAACAAGCCGGTTTCCGTAAAGGCTGGAGCACCATAGACCACATACACACCCTCCGCCAGATTATACAGAAGACTGAGGAGTATAATCGGCCATTATGCCTGGCGTTTGTGGACTATGAGAAAGCCTTTGATTCCATCGAGACCTGGGCAGTATTACAGTCCCTCCAGCGTTGTCATATCGACTATAGGTATATCGAAGTGTTGAAGTGTTTGTATAGAAACGCCACCATGTCGATCCGATTACAGGACGAGAGCACGGAACCAATCCAATTGCAGAAAGGCGTGAGACAGGGAGATGTTATCTCTCCGAAACTGTTCACGAACGCATTGGAGGACGTTTTCAAGCTCTTGGACTGGAACGGATTAGGCATCAACATCAATGGCGAATACATCACCTTCGTTTTGCCGATGATATAGTCATCATGGCAGAGTCGCTGGAGGACCTAAATACGATGCTCAGCGACCTCAGTAGCCTTTCCCAACAGGTGGGTCTTAAAATGAACATGGACAAGACAAAAATCATGTCCAATGTCCATGTTGAACCCGTGCCGGTAGTCGTTGGGAACGATACTCTCGAAGTTGTTGACCATTACACCTATCTTGGGCAGATTGTTCAGTTAGGTAAGTCCAACTTAGGCAAAGAGGTCGCCCGAAGAATCCAACTCGGATGGGCAGCGTTCGGGAAATTGCGTGACATCTTCTCGTCCAAGATACCACAGTGCCTAAAGACAAGGGTCTTTGACCAGTGTGTGTTGCCAGTGATGACATATGGTACTGAGACGTGGTCCTTAACTGTTGGCCTTTTGGAAAAACTCAGAGTCACACAGCGGGCAATGGAGAGAGCTATGCTCGGAGTTTCTTTGCGCGATAGAATCCGAAACGTGGATATTCGCCAAAGAACCAAAGTCACCGACATAGCTGTTAAAATTTGCAAGTTGAAGTGGCAATGGGCAGGCCACATCGCTCGGAGAACCGATAACCGATGGGGAAGAAAGGTTCTTGAGTGGAGACCACGAACCGGAAGACGCAGCGTAGGTAGGCCTCCCACTAGATGGACCGACGACATAGTAAGAGTCGCTGGCATCCAGTGGATGCAAAAGGCAGGCTGTCGTTCAGTGTGGAGGTTAAAGGGGGAGGCCTATGTTCAGCAGTGGACGTCTTCTGGCTGATGATGATGATGATGATGTAGCTCTGCAGTGCAAGTACCGTTCTTTATCGATCGTCAAATTCGCTAAAATGCCATAGAATCGATCACAACGAGTACTGAAAAAATGGCATATTATCGAATTTGACGACCTCAACTGTCGATCGATCGATGACGATCGATAAAAGAACGGTACTTGCACCCCTGTGACGTTACATTCAATATTTACGAATCACGTTACATATTATTCTATCGTACTTATCAAACCACCTGTCAAGTGGCATGTACAAAGAAATTGGATTAAAACATTTTGGATAAAATCCAATTTCTTTGGCCATGTATTTGAAAAGGACTAGTCAGTGATGTATATCTGTGAATGGTATTTCGATTTTATGCCAACACGTACCGCCATCTACAGGAAATTTTGTGAACGTGCACACGCGATACTGTAACATTCAGGAATTATTTTATAAGCCGCAATTTTCTTTGTGGCTAAATACGAAGATGTCCCAAAGATGGCGCTAAAGCTTAGTACCTAATTCCAATGAGATTATACCATATCATGCATATAAGCTTTTCAAGGCCAGAGTGAATAGATCTTCTAAGTCTGCGTGCTTCATCTTCGACCACATCGTTGCTTACCAACAGGCGAGTTTGTGGTCAAAAGCGAACTTATCCGCGTTAAAAAAAATTAGATTAGGCAATGATCTTATATTGTTTTTTCTAATTCAATTACAAGGGAATTGTATACCCTGAAGGGAAATACAAAGTCTTTGTTCAATTGATACAATCCAGCGAGTGGAAATGGAGATTGGTGGACATGATACACGAAATACCTAACTACTATAGGTATATTTGTTGGTGATGTTGATAAACGATGAACTCTATCAGGAGTTTTATTTTTGCCGCCAACGAAAAAAATCATGTCTACGAAGTCGCCAAAACGGCACCCTATTACTAAGCCTACGATTTCTGCCTGTCTGTCCGTCTGCGGCTGTATATTTCAAACAATAAAAGATGGCCAGTAGAAATTTTCACAGAATATGTAATGTTACGGCGGATTAACAAAAAAATAATAATAATCAAAAAGTAAAAACTAAAGGGTACACCAAACATGATCAAACTAACATTAAATCCACTCAGTTGGAAAATCACGCGACCCCAAACCGTATCTGGGCGCGTTAAGGTTCACGTTCGCGTGATTTTCCAACTGAGCGAATTTTACGTTTGTTTGGTGCCGCAATAGTAGTTGTCTGTAAGGCCCCTGTATTGGTCTATTGTTAGCTTGTGAACACTGATGATGGCCCGAAGGCCACCCCCGTGATTGACAAACCCACAAATAGGTACCTACGTTATCACAAATCGGATAGTAACGTTTTTGTCATCGATAATACTTCAAGTTATCTTAAACAAATAATTAATGCGGTGTTAATTTGATAAAATTAAATGCTTGATTAGTGCCTCACTTGTTTTTGAAAAGGTAAGCCTTATTACAATTTTTATTTAATATTAATTATTATACAACATGGTTTAATTATAATTGTTAATATATTTACAGTAAACAAAGTTATATCTATATGATAGTCCGTTGGAATGATGGTAGTGAACCTGCCTTCTGAGATAGTTATATAGAGATAGGGCATGGGTTCGATTCCCACCTAGGACAAACATTTATGTGATGAACATTTGTGTTTGTTCTATATCTGGTTGTTAATATCTATTTAAGTATGTATTTAAAACTATATATGTATGTATATCAATCTCTGGCAGCCATATCACAAGCTTTGCTTAGTTTGGGGTCAGATGACCGTGTGTGAAAAAATGTCCTGAATATTTATTATTTATTTATTATCAAAAACAAAACAAAAAACTCTAATTTAAACTTAAACTAAAAATCTAGATTAAGTAGTTGCCCGTAAAAAGGCAATTTTACTTTTTCATCAGCATCATCATCATCAACCAGAAGACGTCCACTGCTGAACATAGGCTTATGAATATATATATTATTATGACTAAGCCAGCGGTCTTTTTCAAGGTGAATGCGCGCGCGCGGCTGCGTCTCGCTTTATACACCTTTGTCTTTGTTTTTTAGTGTTGTTTTTCAAAACAAAAAAGTCTAAACTAAAGTCTCCAATTTACTAGGTCATGGCCGTGACTGCTGCTTGACTTTAACTGTGACTACGATTTGTTTGACGATCGATTACAAAAACTTGATAATAATAATATTAACTCCTACCGCATATCCAACGACCCAAAGGCGACCCCAAAATCTTCTTGGTACGAAAGAAAATAAACCGGCTAACTGCGAGTCAAGCTTGCGCACTAAGGGTTCCGTACCACCACAAAATACAGAAAGTAATGCAAAAAGACAACCCAGACGGTCACCTATCCAAGTACTGACCAGTGACCACGACCGATGTTGCTTAACTTGGTGCTGAACAAAAATTTGTCCCCGACTTTCACTTGGCCATTAATTATTATTTGTTGTTATACCTTAGAGTATGTACTATAATCATGCCAAGTTTGACACTTGTGCGTATTACTAGAGCAAATACAAAAATACGTATAAAAAATACGTTTGTTGTACCCTTTTGTTTTTACTTTATGAATTTATTATTTCTTAGTTAATCGCCCTAACATTACATATTCTGTAAACATTTCGTCCGGCTATCTATTACGGTTCGAAAGATATAGGCGTTAAAATGTAGAACAGACGGACGGACAGTCGGACAGACAGACAGACAGACAGATAGACAGATAGACAGACAGAGTTGGCTTGTTAATAGCGTCCTGTTTTTACCCTTTGGGTACGGAACCCTAAAAATTTGCTAAATCACTATGACGTTTTCTAGTCAGCTTATAAACGCATCAGACGCCAATACTTCCGTCCAGGCGCGATACTGTGTGGTGCGTTACAGTGTGCGAATTCCAAGCGATCATCTTGCTTTCAATTTTAAAGGACGTAACAGAAAGTTTTAGTAAATTTTCATTTAAGTATTACTAAATACAAGGAAAAATATATTGTGATCACACACAAAATTATCAAGTCACAGATATCAAGACCATATTTTTTTTTAAAGTAAAATTGGTAGTTTTTTTTTCTTCTTCTTTACAGGCAAGGATGAATCACCAATGGTTGTGGGTTTCTACTCTCCTGGGCATAGCAGTAGCTTTGCCCATGCAATCCCACATGGAACCTGAACAACTCATGAAAATATTTCAGGTTAAAGGTAAGAATATAAAAGATCTATTTTGTTTAACCTCCTCCTTCTGATAGCCAGCTAGCCATGGCTAAGCCATAATGCTATGCCTGTGCGCCTGGTGTATTGCCAGCCGAAGACACGCGTGAACAACCGTCCATCGAGATACAATACATACAGAGTCACAATCGTGCCAAAAAAAACGAACCAAAACTCGGCGCACTTCACGAATTGCGCCGACTTTTGGTTAGTGACAACGTAACCGTGATCTGGCTAGAACGCCGACGCGGATGCCAGAGCCACGAGCGGACAACTAACATTGAGTACTATGCAAGCGACATAACGTCTAAATTGGAGGAAATGTGGCATTGTGGACTATATAATTGATACAATGTATGTACAGTGACGCTCGGACGTTTTTTGACTGATTTCACGTGACTCTATAGGAATTGTATCGCATCCAGTTAATAGATAGTTTATTTGCAGCTTTGATTTCGCTTTGAGTTTTGCTTCCATCGTGTTGGCCGTTACATATTTATTTCAATAATTTATTATGATTATAGGGCTTGGGCGGAACAGTGCCATTGAGACGCTCATCATCGAGGCGATGGAAGACTTCAGGCAAACGATGATCACAGGCAGCGACGACATCCCAGTCCTGGACCCGCTGCACGTCGACCACGCGACCGCAGATGACTCCGTTATACCTATTCCTGGGTTAGTTCTATTGCTATACGTATACGTAGGTACACTTATTGATAATAATGAAAAATTTTCTGTCTATGTGTATCTCTATACATATGTATATGTATTATATATGAATCCCTATTTACCTTGGTCACGCCATAACTTGAGAACGAATTAACCGATTTCATTCAGCTTTTTTATGTTTATTAGTTATCTAATACTTTGTAGAAGGCTCAAACGGAAAGAAAAATAAGGAATATTTTAAAATTTCAGAAAACTTGACGTTGACGACCGTTTGCCAGTTTGCGCGTTTGATGAATATGAATTTAACAGACAGCCATTTTATTTTTATTTTTGGACATTCATAGCTAAGACAGGACAACGTCTGTCGGGTCAGCTAGTTGTCTCCAAGGATGTTTTATTTAGGGTATATAATATACCACCCGCCCGGCTTCGCACGGGTGTAATTTACGTGCGAAGACGGAGCGGGTCGCTAGTTATATATATAAACCTTCCGTGAAAATGTATCTAACTTATGGTGAAAACCGCATCAAAATCCGTTGCGTGGTTTAGGAGGAGTTAGCTGTCATACAGACAGACAGACGCGGAAAGCGACTACAAGGCCTAGCTACAAGGACAAAAATACTGTTTGAAATTTGAATTCCCCGCCATTTGTGAAACGTAGCAAACATGCCCACCTACATTGGCCTTCATAGTTCGTAATTGTTTGACTTTAGAGCCCGCGTAGAGCTTACCAACCTGGTCGTATCGAAGCTGAGTACGTTTGAACTTCAGGAGGTGGTTGTAGAGAGCACCAGCGTCATCCTTCAGCGTTACAACGCACAGATACAGGCTGAGATCCCGCTCATCGACGTCGACGTTGGTGAGTATTTTAGGCCGTACATTTATAGAAAGAAGGCTTTGAAACTTATTGCCCTTTGCACACCATGCGAAGTAGCTTGCAAGAACACGTAGCAAGTAATCGTAGCAAGTACACGTAACAAGTACACGTAGCAAGTACACGTAGCAAGTACACGTAGCAAGTACACGTAGCAAGTACACGTAGGAAGTACACGTAGCAAGTACACGTAGCAAGTACACGTAGCAAGTACACGTAGCAAGTACCAGTAGCAAGTACCAGTAGCAAGTACCAGTAGCAAGTACCAGTAGAAAGTACACGTAGCAAGTACAAATAGCAAGTACAAATATCAAGTAGCAAGTACAAATAGGCGTTCAAACGTAAAATAGCCACTCGTGCGGTGATGTACACAACCCGCGTACAAGTACGTACTCGCGTGAGTGTTCGAATGAGACAAACGATGCGCAGTGGAAGTCGCGCGAGTAGGGCGGGGAAACGAAGCTATACTTGCGCTAGGAACAGCGCGAGTGCTACTAAGAACTTCCACTGCCACTTGCACTAATCAAAAATTGTGTAGCGCGTTGCAAACGGTACGTAGTACCACTAACCTGCAAGTTGTGGAATGACTTAACACCTTCGGTTTTCCTACCTAAATTTACTTTGGACTGCTTCAAAGAGTCCTCAAAGATAGGCAACGCACTGATAATGCACGGGTATTGTAGGTGTCTATAGGCGACGGAGACTACTTACCATCAGGTGGCCCGTAACAGTGAAACTTAGGGTTCGTCAAGCGCAAGCGTTTAGAAGTTATGATGATCATAGTAAAAAATCATAAACAATATTTTTGGGCAATGTGTAAAAACCACAATACCCGTATCAGGTATACGAACGGGACGGACAACGGACAGTCGTCAACTTCAACTGCAATAATTGGTAGAGCAAATTCAATATTAGCAAAAGGAATTTCAAGTGCTTTAATCTAAAGCAGACTTTCACTTTTTGTTACCTAAAAGCCAATAAACAACACGACAATGTAACAACACTTCAACGAGATAAAGTGTCGATGACTTTTAGCTAATTTTTTTTAAATGTAATTGTACTTCATCAAGATAAATAAATAAATATTTCGGGACATTTTTACACACACGGTCATGTGACCTCAAACTAAGCAAAGCTTGTGATATGGATAAGATACCGGCTAATAAACGCGGAGCGCTTAAGATCCCGAACAAAATGAAGAAAAAAAACATACTTTTTTGTTCGGAACCCTTGGTGCGTGATTCTGACTCACGCTTGGCCGGTGTTTAATATTTTGTTGTTTTGCTTTATAGTGTGTACTATAAATGTTTGACGCTATCGTTTGTAAACTAGAGCAATGTCAAAAATACGTACTCGGAATCCCCCTTATTTTTAACATTTTTATTTTATTATTATTTCATAGTTAATTTGCTGTAACATTGCATGATTTGTATGCTTCCAGGGCATTATGATCTTTCCATGTATTTGATGGGCCTGAACATTTTCGGAAAAGGCGATGCTAAGTAAGTGTATTTGACATGTAAAAAAGTACATGTTAAAATAATTATTTAGACTTCCGTATAGCTACATTATTTTTATACGTACAAAAGACGTGACTGAAGTTATATTTTGTCGATTTATGTTTGACTATTGAAGATTTTAATACAAATAAAATTGTGTCTATTCCTATGTAAATGTGTCATTTAAAAAAACATTATTATGTGTACAAGTATACAGGGTTATAGATAATTAGCCAACTACCTTATCTGACGTGTGTACCGGCAGCCTCATTTGAGAGCCATTTCCCATTCCGATCAGTCCGCTGTCACTGTGGTCAAACGCCTAGCCCGTCAACCATTAAAAACCTCTCACAGGCTGTTTCTCTCCATCATGCTTAACAACTTTTGTTCCATGATATTTTTCCAAACCATATCTTATTTATCAAAATAAAAATTATTTTGAAGCTTGTATAGAAACAATAATATCCGTAAAAAAAAATCATGTGGGCCGGCTGCTCTCGAACTGTATGAGGACCTGGCCAAACGTTTGGTGGAGGCAACTAGTGGCCAGAAAGCTGGCGCCTACTTGGGCCAAAAAATTTGCATTGCCATTCAACGTGGCAATGCTGCCAGCATACTGGTCACTTTTCCTTCCACCAAGGGGCCTTTAGTTTTTAGTTTAATTCAGGTTATATATAAAATATTTATTTAAAAACAATATAGTTGTGTATTTCACAGTTTTTTCACGTTATCTTGGCCGGTTCATAATAATGAGTACAATGATATCCCCGAATATTTCCACTGTTTAACCAGTCACCCAGTATTTTTTTTCTACCTTTATTTCAGGATATCAATAACTAAGCCATGGATTAAAATCGACACAAATGTAAACATAAGATTGGGCTGGCTAGCTATGTATTTAAACATTATGGACTTGCGTTTGGATTTTGGTCTCAGCGATATTCAAGTGAGTTTTTAGACCGTCACTCATCACATGAAGCCACTCAAGCCCTAACTGGTAAAATCAAGATAAAATATGAAATGTGATCCCATTGATCTTAAAATTCGTTGCTAAGAAATTCCGAATTTTTATAAATACTAGCATTTTCGGGCTAATATAGTTAAAAGTTTTTTTTCTGGGCAAGTGCCTTTATTAACTAAACAAAATACAAGCTAAAACTAACACTACAAATACAATTAGACTGCCCATAGACCGTTGAAGGTCTAAAGACATTCCAAATGCTCAAGCCCACTACCAGTTGGCAGCGTACCCAACATGCTGGCGGCATTTAAAGCTAATTTTTAAACATTCCAATATATTCTCTGATATTTGAAGAAATTTTAATATATATTATACATATAAATTATGTAAAAATACACTTATACAAAGGGCCATACAAGGGGCCATACAAAGTACACTTTAGCAATATTTCATCTTTCTTGTTACATTGTTATTTCTACAAGAATATCTAATTCAGTAGTTAATATTTATATATTCATGTAGAAATAATTATCTTGGAAACTGCAAGAGCTAAGAACCTAAGCTCCAGGGTGGAAGTGTTAAAGGGCATAACGCCGGGAGTAGCTTTTAGTGAAAGTGCAGAACACCTTTCGACACGCCAATGTTGCCCTTCTAGTGCCAATATGCGGCAAACTTGATGGAGGCCCATTTAGTGGGTGGCAAGTCATCACCTGCCTAAATATATTTTAAGATGAGACAGGATAAGGCAGGTGCCGTTTCTCATCCTATAGATATGTTCTTCTATCCACTAGTAGTTCAGCTCAATAGCCCAGATTTTCATCTTCATCCCACACTGTTCAATAGTTTTATATTCTATTTTATACACACCCCATAACTGTATTTTGTACTCAACAGGGCCTCTTAGTGTTGGCTTCAACCCCACCAATGCCTCTCGGGCTAGAACCGTGTAAAAATTTAAATAAATAGTATAAATAATATTATAATATTCATGTACTTTTTCAGTTTGGTATCACCGGCATGTTCAACGACCCATCGGTCGACGACTTTATCAATAGATTTTTGAGGAACCTCATCTTAGAACTGGCTGAATTCTGGGCGGTATGTTATACTTACTCATTTACCGCACTTTACAATTATAACTTCAAATCAGTGGATGTAACGTAAGTAAACGGAGCGTTGGTAGTCTAGTTGCAAGATTGGTCGACAATATTGACAACGTCGTGGGTCGAACTTGGATTCGATTAACACAACACCGAGGCAGATGGCATAGCAAGAGAAGGCTTATATCCACCAATGGAATACGAGAGGCTGTGGATGATAATTAACGTGGGATGCCCTGCGATGCTTTGATGATTATACGCAATAACTGGAACGAGAAACCGGAGATCGAGGTTAGCGGCGTCGCTTGGGCGAAGAGTACGTCCAGCAGTGCAAGGAGTATTCATTTGGGCTGAAGTATGCCTATTGTGTTCCCACTGCTGGACACAGGCTTTCTTTCAGAGCGAGCGGATGGTACTAAATCCACTAAGCTGGTCCAGTGCATGTTGTCTTTGAACTTTTGAAGTTCGTGGACATACCGGTTTCTCGATGATGTTTTCCTTCACAGCTTTTAACAATATCATCAAAACTTTACGTTGGTAATTTATTTTGTCTATGTACTAAAGTAATTGGAGAGGATTTGGTTGAGGATCGAACCAGGTGACGTTATATTGTAAAGCATACATGCTATCGGCCGCCATCGCGCATAATTTCTTTTCCTACGACGTTTTTTAATATAAGCGCGTCGCCATACGCCAACATAATTGCAATAAAAACGTGCGTACTTGTAATTGAGCCTCCGGCTACCATTGCAAGACTCTTGGCGTTCAGAAGCCAGGGTTAGCATTTGACCTTGCAAAAATTACCGACAGCTATTTTTTGCTGTAACCTTTAGGGCTGTGCTTTAGGGGGTCTCACAAATAGTCTAAATTGAAAATGGCAACCAAATTCTGCCGGTGCGTTAGCCGCCATCTTGAATTTAAAGAGGAATGGTTTTTGCCCAATATCTCCGCCATTTTCTAATTTCCAACAAAAATAGGAAAGACTATTTACAACAACTTTAGTCAGGCAGTCCGATAGAAAAATTAGCAGGAGGGAATTAGATGATGCAGATCCGATGCACACTCTCTGAAATGTCTATACTGGGTTTATGCTTCGACTAAAATGGTTTATGTTATATTAAGACGCCTACGATAATAAAATAAAATTGTTTTTCCAGGATGACCTCTCTGACATCATCAGCCCAATAGTAGCAGACGTGGCCAACGACATTCTAAGTGACATCAACTTGATTGGTCTTCTCCCATAAGCTCAAGGCATTACTGTGAATATTGCACGCGTTTTATTTTTTCTCTACTATATTTCAATCGACCTAAAATAATGACATAGGAGACTACGCGAACATAACATTGTCAAGTTACGCATGGAACTGTCAAAAGCGCAAAGTTCAAGTGGGGTGGCAGCATGGACATTATTACGTCCATGCGTAGCAGATACGATCAAAAAAATTAAATCTTAATAGCTAAAATTCAATTGAAATAGAGTCCAGAACAAAATAAAACTCATTGCGGTAGAATGAGACGCATCAACGTGAGTATTGATATGAAAGACAGGTTAAAAACAAAATTTGCTGACGTGTCATCAGTTATGAAAGCTTAGCTCACGAAATTGTATTCCAAGATAATTATTATACCTACGATTTATTAAACTTATTTTAACCTGTCACTTGTTAGTTTTACCTACCCACTCGTATCTACCTGAAATCTCTAATTTAGGCTTATAGAACCCATTAAGAAATATAATAATCCCGGCATTGACAACCAACTTTTTACAAGAAAACAGAATTTTCGGCTTGTTCAAATCCACAATTTTGGACTTTTTTCTTACCATTTTGTTGCTTTCATAAATAAAATTCTATAACATATCAATTTCACATTCTTACCTATGCAATCCGGTTAAACGTCCCGAGCGTTCCAACCGCTAAGCTGCGGATTGCGCTGGTTCCAATCCTGCTGGTTGTATATTTTTTTTTATTGTACGGTCCTAGCCATCAAACTGACCACTAGCCCGTATCTTGGTAGATTCCTTCAAGTTGACTTAGGTTAAGATTTTGAAAATTTTCGTAACTAATGTAGACATGCGTGTGAATCGATGCAGACGTGCTGATACATCGATGCAGAAGTGCGTGTTCATCGTTGCAAGTGCCGCGGTTTTTTTGCGTGTTTTTATTGGAAATAAGTAATATATGTGTGTAGGTACTGTGCATCGATCTATATGTTGTGTGACACAAACAAAAAACAAATATTAAGAAAAATTAATTATATTTCAAAAATAACAATTCATAATATAAAAACAACTGCAAACTTACAAGACCCGTAAGTTTATGAGATAACAATTAAAGTTAAAATCATAGGCTTTTAATACCGAATTATATAAGGCATAAATGATACGGTTGCTAGTAGTAAGGTCCATTTACAAGATTGAATCTCCGATTTCTTTTACAAGAATCTCGAGGAGCTCGTCGATCTCGGCCTGTAAGAAAAAAATACGATTTGTTTCATACAAGTACTAAATTATTATTTTAATTGAGCAGCGGTCTAGTCCGGACATTTTAGAGGCGTGGGTAGGGCCTAAGCCAAAACAAGAAGCCATGTTGAGTAAAAAATCAATTGAAGAATGTGCGAATGGGCATTATGAAACTATTGTAACCACCAACCGTACCAAACGTTTCGATTCTACGTTTCTAATCCGTACGGCCAAAGATTGGAACAACATTCCAGCTTTCTTGTTTCCTGAGAGATATAACCTGGGCCTTTTCAAGGCCAGAGTTAATAGGTATCTGCTAAGTCTGCACGCTTCATCATCGACCACATCGTCGCTTACCAACAGGCGAGTTGGTGGTCAAACGCAAACTTCATCATCATCATCATCATTTCAGCCATAGGACGTCCACTGCTGGACATGGGCCTCCCCCATCGATCTCCAAAAAGGCCGGTTGAAAGCGGCCTGCATCTGCATCAGCGTTTCCATGCGGTCTCTTTTAGGTCGTCTGTCCATCTTGTGGGTGGACGTCCTACACTGCGCTTACCGCAACGTAAGCTTAAAAGAGGACTTATCCCCGTAAAAAAAATAATAATAATATAAGATTGAAAAAATCTGGGCTATTATGTTGAGTTCTTGATCGTGGTGGGCTGGTATGAGGGACGGCACCCGCCAAATTTGCTTCATGTTATAATATTGTGGCGGGTGATGACTTGACACCCACTAAATGGGCCTTATATTAGTACCGAAGGGGCAACATTGTCGTTAGTGGATTAGGGTGTCGAGAGGTATACTGCACTTTCACTAAATGCTACTCGCTGCTTTATGCTTTTAGCACTTCTAACCTAGAGCTTAGGTTCTAACCTCTTACGGTTTCCACTCCCCAGACGGCCGGTAAAGCAAGGGGTTGTGATAACTAAGTAAAGTAGACTTTGAGATTCTATGATGAGTCATCTGAATCCCTCACAAAGATCACTACCATCCTATATAGTTATATAGTAGTAGTTATATAGTTATACTTCGCCGTTTTTCTTCTTTCGAAGAAAATTACCAAAAAGTTCTTCATTCGTCGTCATCATCAATACAGCCTAACACGTCCCTCTGCTGGGACACAGGCCTTCTCTTAGAAGGAGAGGATGAGCCGTAATCCACCATGCATGCTGGTCAAGTGCATGTTGGTAAATGTCATATGTCTTTGAACATTATGAGGTTCTTGGACATACTGAGTTCTTTTTTCATTAGTAGTAAAATTATTATACTCACGGAGAAAGTGTTCAAAGTGGTGGGGATAGTTGTTCCGAGGAAAGTATTCAGAGAGTTGGAGAGGTCCCAGTTCTGAACGTTCACGTTCAGTGCGGACTGGAAAACAGACATTTCAGATAAAACAAGTAGAAATCATTAATTTAAACAAACTGCATGTAAAAGAAACAGAAACTATGGAATCAACCGTTAACACCGTGCTTTCCGCGTTTCATCTAAAAATGGCAACTAATATATCATTAGTTGCCATTTACAACCAAATGCAATGCGTCTTATTTTTTGAAGTGTCATAATAAATCACGTACTCACAATCACCTTTTGCAAGTGATGTATTACCAAAATTATCAGCCTAACATGTTCCCACTTGACTGCTGGGACACTCTCTGAAAAAACTTTCACTCTTTGAAATAAAGTGAGAGTTTTTTAAGAGAGTGAGAGTCTTATGTTATTTCTGGTGGGAACAATAAATACTTATCTTTCTAATGCGTACCTTCGACCAAAATAAAATGAATGGACGAGCCCAGAAGAAGCGCATTTTTGAAGATTACCAAATGAGCGCCGGTCCTCACTTCGTTTCAGTCGGTCTCTAGTCGTAGGAAGTGCGACACGCGTCTATTGTTACATGATAACAAAACATCTGACAAAATTATGTCTTCGTGTGCTTTCCCGAAGAGTAAATATACATCAAAACACCGCTATCTATTTTTTGTAACACTGTACATGGTTATAATTAGGTGTTGAAGTATAATTATGTCCAACGGTTTTGCGTCGTTTTTACTGTGCAAGTGCAATGGTTGTGGCTCGTCCATTCGTTGTATTTTGGTCGAAGATGCGTACGAGGTTTTTGAAATGTCCACAATGAACAGGTGGGTTAGGTGGTGTGTAGATTTTCTTTTTGTTCTATGAATATATTGGTTTTACCTCAATGCCACCCAGGGTGAAGTCGATCGAGACGCTGCGGATGGAGATACCGGTGATGATGCCAACGCTGACGCGGACGTTGCCACTCACTCGGACTCTGGAGATGGCCAGTCTGAAATAACATGCCTGTTTTAATAGGAGCCACAATCAATTGTTAGCTTGTATTTTGTTTAGTTAACAAACAAGTGCTTGTTTCATCATTCATCATCATTATCAGCCTATCATGTTCTCACTGCTTGGATACAGGCATTCTCTCAGAGAGAGGATTTTTTATATATTTTTTATTAGTAATAGACTTGCGTTTGACCACCAACTCGCCTGATGTTAAGCGAAGATGCGGTCTACGATGGAGCACGCAGAAGAAACCGATTCACTCGTGATTTGAAGACACCCAGATTATAACTATCGGGGAACACCCATTCAGGCAGCGCATTCCACAGACCAGCAGTTCGCACAATTCATGAAAATAAATCATTCGTTAAAATAAATGTGACCATTTGATAATAAAGATTAAAATATGCAATGGAATGTATCCAAGTAACAACAAATAATAAAAACTTTATGATAGTGGTTTTTACTGATTATAACTTTGTCTTAATTAATATAATTGATTGCTTTGCGTTTTAATTCGATTATGAATTTAGGTGTGTTTGCGATTCTTTTCATTTGTTTATTATGTACCCAATTTTTATTGTTTTATTTTTAGTATCACGTAATAATGAGAGATAGGTAATGATGGCATCAGAGATAATGATGGTCCTTTACTAGAATAAACAAAGCGAGTTTGTTTTTTATAGTTTGAGGAAATAAAATGCATTTTTAGGGTTCCGTACCTCAAAAGGAAAAAACGGAACCCTTATAGGATCACTTCGTTGTCCGTCTGTCTGTCTGTCTGTCTGTCCGTCTGTCAAGACCCTTTTTCTCAAGAACGCGTAAAGGTAGCAAGTTGAAATTTATACTAAATACTTGGGTCTACGGTTTCTTTCGGCTGTAAAAAAATAAAAGTTGTAAGTCAACGCAATCAAAAGATATGAACGTTTATGTCGCATATTTTGCGATTTCACAGGGGAACCAAAACCTATAGGGTACTTCCCGTTGACCTAGAATCATGAAATTTGGCAAAAAGCAAGGTCTCATAGCACATATATAGGAATAAATCTGAAAGTTATAAATATGAAGGTATATCATTTAAAAATGATTATTTTGCTATTACAAACTTACATTTTGTAGTTGGAATGTATGGAAGAACCTTATTGTCAACTACAAACTTAAGTTTGTCTTTCAATATTTTAACTTCAGTTAGTTTTTTTTTTGGTCTCGCGCTCTTAGGGTTCCTTTATGTCGTATATTTTGCGATTTCACAGGGGAATCAAAACCTATAGGGTACTTCCCGTTGACCTAGAATCATGAAATTTGGCAAGAGGCAAGGTCTCATAGTACATATATAGGAATAAATCCGAAAGTTATAAATTTGAAGGTATTTAAAAATAATTATTTTGCTATTACAAACTTACATTTTGTAGTTGGGATGTATGGAAGAACCTTATTGTCAACTACAAACTTCAAAGTTGTCTTCCCAGAGACTGTGGGATCGGCCGATCTGCGAACTAGCATGGAAATCGCTACTAGATACGTGTCCTAGTATTGCAGATCGCGCTCGTATTCTTGCTGTCTCTGTTTGGGAATCGGAACTTTGGTTGCAAGCCATGCCCTCTTTTAACACAGGTAGCCTTTTAGATCCAACCGCATTTCGTCTAGCTGTCAGCTTACGCTTGGGTGCAAGGTGCTGTGAGGCCCATCGCTGTCAGTGTGGTACTGCTGTTGACCAGCTCGGTCACCATGGTCTCTCTTGCTCGAGAAGCGCTGGTCGTATTGGCCGACACGCTAGCCTGAACGACATCATACGCAGGGTACTTTCCACCGCCAATGTCGCAGCTGTGCTCAAACCGAGTGGTCTTGCGCGTGACGATGGAAAGAGGCCTGACGGTATGACACTTGTGCCCTGGAGGTTGGGGCGGCCCCTTGTATGGGACGCAACTTGTGTCGATACTTTGGCGCCGTCACATCTTCCTGAGACACAGGGTAGGGCTGGCGCGGCTGCTAATTCGGCAGAGCAGCACAAGCGTCGCAAATATGCTAACCTCGGCAGTGGTTACATATTTGAGGCGTTTGGGGTCGAGACATTGGGCCCTTGGGGTTGCGCCTGGTTAATGCGACGCGTGACCAAAATGCTGGCGTGTTTCTGGCTCAACGCATTAGCATTGCCATTCAACGTGGTAATGCCGCCAGCATGTTGGGTACGCTGCCAACTGGTAGTGGGCTTGAGCATTTGGATTGTCTTTAGACCCTCAACGGTCTATGGGCAGTCTAACTGTATTTGTAGTGTTAGTTTTAGCTTGTATTTTGTTTAGTTATTAAAGGCACTTGCCCAGTAAAAAAAAACTACAAACTTAAGTTTGTCTTTCAATATTTTAACTTCAGTTAGTTTTTTTTTGGTCTCGCGCTCTGAGGGTTCCGTCTAACGGAACCCTCAGAGCACGAGTCCTACTCGTACTTGTCTGGTTTTTTTTTATTATATATTACATACCTTCCCGAAGCAGATGCGGAGTAATTCTCTCCAAAAAACACAATACCGACTACAGCATTGTCTGAAATTAGAAATAGGTATACATAAATGAAAAGTTAAGTATTAGTAAGGTAGTAGTGTAACTCTTATTAACTTAGTTATTTAACTTTTCAATATAATTTGAACAAACTTATTTTCCTTTATCAGGACCAGTTGACCCTTAGTAATTAATCGCGTAACAAACATACAAAAAAAACATACAGTCGAATTGACAACCACCTCCTTTCGTCGTTTAAAAATACGCCGTTATTGACAGTTGTACCACATGGGTAACATTTTTTTATATATCATTTTATATTATCATATCTCAATGTCACTTTTCAAAGAAGTGGCTTTAATAATTATTAACCAGTGCGAAACCAATAAAAAAAGAAATATGAACATAATAAAAATAGTTGAATAGAACTTACCAAGAGAAGCTTCGATAAGAGGAAGCTCGATATCGAAGGTGAGACGAGAAAGGATAAGCGAGTAGTTCAGATTGTTGATGACGATCTCACTGAGGCCAGTAAACATGAACTCTTCAATCAAACCTTCGGCGCTGAAAATGCTGGAATAAAAAAACGAATTTAAGAATAATTGAAAAAAAACACGATCTTTTTTATTAAGAATAGGCTCGAGTCACGGATAGAAAATTATACTCTGGTGTATATGTTATTATTAGCTGTTATTATTAGCTGTTATTATTAGCTGTTAATATTAGCTGTTATTATTATGCTTGCTAATTTAAGTGATTGGTACAGGCATGTTTCAAAAAACAAGGTCTGGTATTCCGGGACTATAAACCTATCTACGTCACTGTCTAGTTGCCACTTTATTGCATTGCAATAAATACAGAAATTGAGAAACAATATACAATATAAAGTTATATGATTATTTACGGGATATTTAACGTGGTAAGGTTGTGGAATGAGCTCCCGATATTTCGGCGCAGTTACATGCACCATGTTCACGGGAAGACACATCATTTCGCTCATTCTACAACCTTACCAGCTTACCACGGTAAATATCCCGTAAATAATCATATAACTTTAATAAACAACCGTGACAGCTTAAAACAGTGTTTTAATATACAATGTAATTTAAAATGAGTCGCTAGCATCCAGTGGATGCAAAAGGCAGGCTATCGTTCAATGTGGAGGTTATAGGGAGAGGCCTATGTTCAGCACATGAAATGGACGTCATCTGGCTGATGATTTATGTGAGTACTTGTTTCTATTTTGTTCTTGTTTCTAATACTTGTTTTTGTTCATATCTATTTAAGTATGTATTTACGAATATACATGTATGTATATCAGTCCCTGGCAACCATATCACAAGCTTTGCTTAGTTTGAGGTCAGATGACCGTGTGTGAAAAAATGTCCCGAATATTTATTATTTATTATTATTTTTATTGTATTTTTCAATAGTTGTTCACCCCACACTGTCAAGTGTTCACAAAATCTGGATCGATTCTGCTCATTTTAAAATTGTATTTGTATGAACACTTTTTATGACGATTGGACGCTAATTTGTTCCCTTAGACTCTAAGACCAAGATGCAATGACGTGGTATCTAAACATCACCATCATCAGCCTATTTGATGTTCGTCTACTGCTAGAAGTTAAATACTTTGAGCAAAGTAGAGGTCAGCAGTTTGGTGTTGCGTGTCACGTGGTTTCGAACCGAAACGCTCAAAAACTTTCCAGGGTTTATTTGCGCCTTTTGAAGTCATCTGAAGGAAAAAGTATTATTTATTATTTTCAACTTACATCGGTACGGGTAGAGCAGAAATGCCACTGTCTCTTACGATATGCAAAGGGTCTAGGCCGGCATCCTTAATAGATTGGCTGACATCCTGGATCGCGCTAGCTATGCTATCGGTGACCAGGCGCTCATTTTTCAGATCAATTTCTGTAATATTATTAATAAAACTTAGTAAATCTATGTCCATATAATTTTTGACTGTTTCTGTAAATTCTCATCTTTGGCCTATTTATATCTACAAGAAATGATGAATGTAATCTCCAAAATATTCGCTCATGGCTTGATAAGTCTATTCATACGCGCACTAAAGAAAGAATTGAATGAAAGAAAATACAATTTAAGGTGCGGCCTTGATGCGCGTGCGCGATTCTGACTTTGATTTGGCCGGTGTTTATTATTTATTGTCCTGCTGTGGAAAGACATTATGTTTTTTTTAAATTAGGTTTTCGCTTGGCCGCCAACTCACCTGATGTTAAGCGATGATGCGGTCTACGATGGAGCACGCTTGCCTAGAAGAAACCGATTCACTCTCAACTTGAAGACAGTAGATTGTAACTATCAGGGAACTTTAAAATTCAGGCAGCGAATTCCACAGACTAGCAGTTCGCACAATAAATGTGGAATCAAAGCGCCTCGTACGGGTTCTTGGAATATCAACCATAAAGCGGTGTCAATAGACTAATGATATTAAAGAATATGTAAAAAGTAATCTATAATCTAACAAAATGTTACTAACCTATAACTAGTTGATACTTCTATGTCTGTAAATAATAAACTATTAACTTACGGTGTAACTTGGGGAAACCACTGATGCCCACGATGAGCACGGCGAATACGATGATGTTTTTCATTTTGTTTATTTGTATCTAACAAAAAAAGTAAACAAAAAACAATCAGATTAAATTCTAAATCAAAAAAATTGGCAGTTATGTGGACTATCGGCAGAAGTGGAAAATAATGTGGCAGACTAATGGGGCAAAGCCGTAATGTTTTGCCCGTACCAAAACTCGCGCAACGTGGCTATAGTAGATTGTTGCATCGAGCGCAAAGTGAGTTATTAATGCACGAGTGTTATGTTGGAGCCCGAGCCATGCGAGAGTACTAAATTAACACGAGTGCATTACTCACTTTAGCGAGGTGCGTAATCTACTTTTCTTTCAACTACCGTGATAAAATATACCTACTCAAAATAAAAACTCAAGTTAATGAAAACAAAATTAAATTCATCTTCTCCTCAAACATTTAAAACTTACAGTTATTTACACCAAGTCTGTTTTATTCCTCCGATTTATATTTTCAGCCAGTATGTTCTTGATCTAATGCATACATTTTACCTATATTAAACTTAATGGGAGACATTAAACGGGAGACATTAAACCTCTGTGGTCAGTTTAGTGGTACCTAATTCATAAAATTTATATCTAAATAAAAAATAAAAAACATTGCATTAATGAAAAACTGTGCATCGATGATATTTCATATAACTTTTTTTAAATACAATAATAGGCTTGCGCTTGACCGCCAACTCGTCTGATGTTAAGCGATGATGCGGTCTACGGTGGAGCACGCTTGCCTGGAAGAAGCAGCGCATTCCACAGACTAGCAGTTCGCATAAAAAAGTGAAATCAAAGCGCTTCGTTTGGGTTTTCGGAATACCGACCATAAAGCGGTGGCGATTTTTTGTGCCCGCTCTGGCATTTCTGTACTGTTTTGATTCTAAGCAAAAAATACGTCCTTTGTGATCGGTTTTGTAGTGATTAATGATAACATTACTACGTAGTTGAAAGAAAAAGAATTTTAAACCATAAGGTTAGAACATTTCTGACACATATTTTGTGTACCATCATATAAGACAATTTTCTTACAAATAAACTGATTAAATTTGATTTCATTTTGATTTGATCACTTCTTACCTCAAACAGTTTAACACACAGTCCGTCACAAACTATGCCTAAACAATTATAATTCCACTTTTATACTAATAACTCAATCACTGATTAAAATTTGTTTAAATCAGATTATTTATGTAACATAACGATAACGTTGATATCGTACTGATTTTTGCAATTAGCATACAATAATCCCCGAACTACTTTATTGGAAAGATAAACAATGCTCAAGGACAAGGTTTAGTGACTTTTGCAGCATTTGCATTTGTGCCAGCATTTTGGTCATGCGTCGCATTACCTTACCAGATTCTCTGAAATATTTTGAAAATGAGGTGATCTTCCGGTCTCTAAAGGCCCAATTGTCTCAACCCCAAATGGCTCTATATGAGCGTGTAACCACTGTCGAGGTAAAAATATTTGTGCCGTTTGTCCTCCGAATTACCCTTACTTCAAACCATGACTAGTTAAGGCCGGCAAAGCACGTTTTATATATTTCTTCATCATCATCATCATCATCATCATCATTTCAGCCGTAGGACGTCCACTGCTGGACATAGGCCTCCCCCATCGATCAAAAATCATGCTGCAATATCAATAATCATAATAATAAAAATCATATATATAATCATGCTGTAATATTTTTGTCTATATATATTATGTACTCGTAAAAGAAAACAAAAATAGAACCTAAAGCTGCTTACAAATAAATATACCCTAAACGAAAAACGAATCTAAAAGCTTGGTGGAAGGAAAAGAGGCCAGTATGCAGGCAGTATGTTTTGTCTTAGTTTTTATGTCCGGCTGCCCGCCTCAAGTTAACTCTTTTAGAAGGTGCGCCGGTACTTCACGTCGTAACAGTTGCTATCACTGTACCAAGCACAAGTTCGGTCGTGCATGGAGTACTGCTCTCACATTTGGTATGGATCAGCTAAGTACCAGCTTGAGGCATTGGAGTCTATAGAGAAATATGCTAAGAAGCTCATCAGCAACGAATCCTTAGTTCGGACTAAGCTTCTTAGTCTTGAGCATCGACGTAAAGTTGATAGTCTATCGGTTTTTTATTGGATACATAATCGGAGAGTGTGCATCGAATCTGCATGATCTAATTCCCTCCTGCCCAGTTTTCTATCGGACTGCCAGAGCGGGCACGAAAAATCATCGCCGCTTTATGGTTGATATTCAGGTTAAAAACCCGTACGAAGCACTTTGATTACACCTTTATTGGGTGAACTGCTAGTCTGTGGAATGCGCTGCCTGAATGGGTGTTCCCCGATAGTTACAATCTGGGTGTCTTCAAATCACGAGTGAATCTGTTTCTTATAGGCAAGCGTGCTCCAACGTAGAACCCAAAAAGCAGCTGCAACGTAGAACAGAAAAAAAACGTTAACTTGCCCCTTAAATTTAATGTCATTCGACATTATCAGACTTTATGATACTGATTTAAAAAAGATTGTTCATGAATAATTTGCACAGATTTGATACCTACGACATGCACGTAAGTAGCGTATCAGAAGGACAGATCAAAACATAGTATCTTGACATTAATTTGTAATGGAAGCCTAAATATTTTATTGGCAAGCAGTGTTTTGATAAATAATAATAATTGATAACCATTAATTAGCTCTGTGTTACTACGCCTTAAATATGTGCCTACGCGTTCGTTGCAAGGCTGAAATCGGACCAATATTTCATTTTATTATTTTTATTTCATTTTATTTTACACTATTCGGAAAACAAACAGCTGAAGTTAACAAATTAAATATGGACAAGATGACGGTATGTTTCACGATTTATTAAAAACTGTTTTCTACATTCAGATCTAAATCTTTTAAGGGTTACCAAAAGGGTAAAACCGAGACCCTATTACTAAGCCTACGATGTCTGTCTGTCTGTCTTTCTGTCTGTCTGTCCGTCTGTCCTACCTATTGACGGTTGTATCTTTCAAACCCTAATAGAACAAACGTCAAACTTGGCATGATTATAGTACACACTCTAAAGTATAACAACAATTAATAAATAATTGCCAAGTGCAAGTCAATGACAAGTTTCAATTCATTACCAATTTATAACTGGTAATTCCTTACCTGGATGACCTCCTTTTTTCTTGACATTTCACCAAATCGAAATGCCATATTTTTCAAATTTTGAAGTCGGTTTTTCAATTAAAAATTATTGTATTTTGTGGTGGTACGCAAGTTGCTCGTGGCTCGCACATTGAGGGGTGCGTAACGCAACCCTCAATGTGCGAGCTAGTGCGGCTAGTCGCACTTAGCCGGTTTATTTATACTTGTTGACTTTGTGATCTTGTGTATCTAGAGCTAATCTCTGATCCGATTTACACAAAATATTTTTCTATAGAAAGCTACGGTTAGAGTGAAGTATGTGAGACAGGAACGGAGAGTGCGGAACGTGTGTGGAGTGGATTACAGGACGGATGCGTGACTAGTGCGGAAAGAGCGCGACTGGAGTAGAGTGGATTGCCAAACGAGTGCGTGACTATAGCAGAAAGGCTGACGGGAATATAGTGGAAAGACCTAAACGAAAGTAGATAGACTGGAGCGGAAGTGGTGAGACGTGATTGGAGTGGATTACGGAATGGATGCGGAACTGGAACGAAACTGACGGGACGGAAGTTGATTTGGATTGCGGGATGGATGTGGAACTGGGGTGGAAATGGTGGGACGGGAGTGAATTTCATCACTACGTGAGAGAAAAACTCACGGGCAAGCTAGTAGGTAATATAAATGTGCTTTTTTAAGCTACTTTCAATATACCTAATCATAATCAACTATTTAATAGTCATTTACAACAAATCGATTTCTTGATTGCAAAAACAAACTGATAAAAATATTTCTGAAACACACCCGTTGCTATCTAATAGTTAAAACTATTTATTAATAACTAGCGACCCGCCCAGGCTTCGCACGGGTTCAATTCTGATACTAAATATACTACAGAATGTCTTTATATACAACGTTCACAGCTTTTTTGTCATTAGACAATACAAACATGTTTTCTTTAGAGGTTACTCTTGAAAGAGCGACATATAATTGGCCACGTGAAAAACACGCCGTCGGCCCCGCAGCCTGTACCGCCGCAACCGCTATGTCCCTGCATTTTAAATCTATGTTTTCGAAAATATTCATTTAAAATACATGCTGTGAAGGGCCATATTGATCTATATTAAATGCACAATGCATTTAAGGTACTTAAGTATTGTTTAAAATAGCTTCGTAAATAAGCCATTATTTCTCGTAAAAAGTAAAGGATAAAAAATGGTTATTGTGGGTTATCAATAAGAGATAGAGATATACCATCCCAGACTTTTTTGTAGATCGTTTTAAGGTGTACAATACTGTAGTATATTATTTTGATCTATCTCGTAGGGTTCAGCCAGCGTTTGCAATGTAAACGCATAAAAATTAGTTTATTTACGACATTACATTAGAAACCTCTATAATTATCAGTATTCCTCTACTACGTTATGCATGTATTATACATATAAACCTTCTTCTTAAATCACTCTATCTATTAAAAAACCGCATCAAAATCCGTTGCGTTGCGTGGTTTCAAAGATCTAAGCATACATAGGGACAGACAGACAGCGGGAAGCGACTTTGTTTTATACTGTGTAGTGATGACGCAATGTTGTTGATGTATTTTTTTTAAATAAAGTACAGAATAACCTATCTATCTACGCGATAGCCGGTAAGTACCTACCTAATTACCAATCACAGTATATTTACATCTGTTAACAAGGAATTATACGTTTTACATTAAAATCAAACCTTGAAAACTGATAACATTCTTAGATTAAAATGATAAACATAATAATCCAAGGACACCCTGTTTGTGGATAGATTGTCATCATCCATAATGAGGATCATGGGACCCGCGCTGGCTCAGTAAATGCGTTCTATTTGCGTTCACAGTGTTGCCTACTGTAACAAGATTATACTTTTTTTATACACCGCTGGTGACCGTCTGGTATACCTTACTCATCAGTGCGGCAGAAACTATTGAGAGAAGAGGGGCACTTGAAGTTAGTCTGGACAGAGGCAAGGCGTTTGATCGGGTCTGGCACATGGCACTTTTATCCAAGCTACCACCTTACGGCCTTTCGGAAGGACCATGCACCTAGATCGCCAGCTTCCTCTCTGATTGGAGCATTGGTCATTGTTGATCATTCTTGCTTCAACAGTATTCCTATCAATGCTGGCGTTCTGCAAGGTTCTGTTTTATCGCCGACGCTGTTTATTCTCCATATCAGTGACACATTACAAACCAGTATGTATGTTACTGGTTTGCAACGTGTCATTAATATGTCATTTTGCACCGGTGATGCACAATATACTGGTCGTACAAACATCTCACATGACGTTATTGAAGAAAGTAAGAACAAACTATTGTCTGAAGTTAAGGCCTCGCTCGACGAGCACTTCCCGTGTTTTTCGATAGCCTCATTCCCAATATGAGTGGCGTACACTAAAATATCCCTAAGTACAACATATTAAAACAATATAACTAAATTATTTTAGTGATAATACCTGCTTATCTATACTATCTATGCTAATATTATAAAGAGGAAAGATTTGATTGTTTGTTTGTTTGGTTGTTTGCATTGAATAGGCTCCGAAACTACTGAACCGATTGGAAAAATTCTTTCACTGTTGGAAAGCTATATTATCCCCGGGTAACATAGGCTATATTATATTTTCAAAAAAAATAGGGATCCTTACTAAAACTCCAATAATGTAACCCAAGGTGATAAAAAATAAGATTTACAATGTTGACTTTGCGTGTTTGACAGTTCTAAGACAGGACAACGTCTGTCAGGTCAGCTAGTTGTCTATATAAGTTTTGGCGAACAAAAACAACAATATATACAAGCGTTTATTTTCATAATTAAACACAAACTTTTGCAAACATTCAATAATGCAATTATAGCACTAACTACGAATTAACTTACTCGAAACATTTTTTTGCTATTAAAATTTTAAAGATTTACGGACTGTTTCACCACATGCCGATAAAAAATATCTGATTGATATATTTTCGAACCCGTACCTAAATCTGTTATGAAAACTCTGATTGGATACGCGAGACAATTTTATTATGAATACGATTTCTCAGTACATTATTATTAATAACAATAAAATTCTAATAACTAGTTCACAAATAAAACTAAAAGGAAAGTGTGTACCTTCTTTCAGCTATCTACTGACTAGAGTGACGTTCGACCCAAAATAAATCCTGTCCTCAAATACCAAAACATGCTTTCTATCTGACCAGAGGCGTTATTCAGATTTTTTGCAACGACTAATTTTGACAACTTTTCTACACAAAAGTTGTCAAAAACATTTAAAAATGTGTGTTCAATGTTATAAATTGTCAATAGGCGCTGGCTATAATTTTTCAGACTGATAAATCTTTAAATATTTTTTTTTCCATCCAGCAGTAGTGAAACAGGTCTGTATAGAAAAAACAACAATGCCATATTAAATGCGTAGGCCTCAGAATGTCGTGTCCCTAACGCTTAAGTTTTAGGCCATTCTTCATACATCCAATTCATTATACATTAACGTAGAGTAATTTATTTTGAAACTGGTGTGTATGTGATGGAAAAATTATAAATGGGAATACAATAATATATATGTTTAACTGCTAATATAATATCAATTTTATTTAGATTGTCAATACTTAATACGGAGTTAATTTTATTTCCTGGTTGAATATTGTCTCCTTGTTTTCATTTAGCCAATTCAACAGTCCTGGAAATAAAGTTACTAGTTTGAATATAAAAAATGCGCAAATGATAACTTTGATTTTATAATCTGAACAAAAAAAAATATTTTAAGTAAAAAAAAAAAAAACAGAAAATGCTCATTTGACCTTTCTAAAAAATATATCATTTGGTTAAATGTAATAAATCTGTGGCAGTGGGCAGGGCACATATCACGCAGAACAGATGGCCGATGGGGCCGAAAGGTTCTGGAATGGAGACCACGGACTGGTAAGCGCAGCGTAGGACGTCCATCCACAAGATGGACAGACGACCTAAAAGAGACCGCAGGGAAACGCTGGATGCAGGCCGCTTCCAACCGGCCCTTTTGGAGATCGATGGGGGAGGCCTATGTCCAGCAGTGGACGTCCTACGGCTGAAATGATGAATAAATCTGTGCTTCAAAAATGTATGTAGGAAGACCCCGAAGATGTGTTTCAAAATATAGAATACACATTTCATTAATATATGGCGTCAAGCTAAATAATAACTGTTATCAACATTTAATTAGGTATTTGTTTATGATTATAGTAAAGTATAGTTTGGATGCAACCACAGCGTATTTTGTCTAATTCTACTAAATTAAAATAAATAAGTATACTAATATGATGTTCAAAATAGAAGTTTGTAAAACTATACAAAATTAACATTATAAACTATTAAAAATATAAACTATATTAATAAGTTACTATAACTATACAGTAGCTATAACTATGTAGCTCGATCGATACATCGGATTATTATAAATTTACAATGATACGGGGTGGTTGCATCATAATAATGATGATAAAATGGAACAAATTTATATTATTATCCTTCTTTATACATTACAATCTCATTTGGCACTACGCGACTGTCGTGGGCCTTATCACAAGGTACTGGTATAGATTCCAAAAAGACATCATGGTATTACTGAAGCCATTTGAGGCATAATCATTTTCAACGTGAAGCAATTTGGAACTTGTTTTTTTTTTTTATAAAGCAATTTGAAACTAGACAATTTTCAGCATGAAGCTATTTGTGACTTGGCAATTTTTAGCACGAAGCTATTATGAGTCTTTTTTAATTCAGAAGTTCCTTACTTTAATGTAACTGTACCTACTTGATATAAACATTTAGGATGGATATACTAGGTGACAATTTGTGCCGAAATTGAAAAAATAGGGACAAATAAACGGGGGAGAAGACTCTGGCACAGTTTTTTACCAAAATTTTCAGTGTTCGTATTTCTCCGTTGTATGAAAAAATCACCATAAAATAGTCTATCCTCCATACAACAGAGGATTTTTAAAATAAAAAACTACAAAGTAACTGTGCCTTATGCTTCTACTCCTTTCACGTCCTATTTTTTCCGTCACGGTAAGAGTCAGCCGGTATCTCAAAACTGTTTGTTTTTATTCTAAGCGTATTATTAGTTCTTTGGAATGCAAGCTTTAGTTATACCATGGTGTTCTTGATTAAAATCAACTTTTATTAACTTCTAAAAGAAATCAGTGCATGATAAGAAGTAACGCATCATCTACATCTACAAATATCATCTAAATTAGTGTATCAATATATATAAAAGTGAACAAGAGGCACTCTATAGGTTTATACGCAGGTTAAATTAAGCGTAGTTGTTGAAACATCGAATTATGTTAATTATATAATTCGTCAATTTTTGGCGCTATTTCCGGTTTCATTGAAGAAACTTGTATAATTTATTGATACGCGTCTTACTCTATCTGTTAGATACAATTTTATCTCCATTCTGGGAGGCTTCCTCCAAAATCTTGACGAATTATAATCACCGTGAATACTGATTCTATATTACATATACTAACATCAGCGAACGAATATCTCATACAGACAAGATGTCCGCATTAATATTTATCTAATTAGAAAAAAAGGAACAAAAGCAAGACATTCTAAAATTACATTTAGCACTTACTAAATCTCATAAGGTATCGTCTTCCACAACAGGTTATAGTTTTTTATATACCTTTAATATAGGTACCCGCCCAAATCACCATTTTTGTGTAAAAGGTACAACGGGCTCGTACTTTATGCTAACATTCATTATACTCATAATATTTACAATAAAGAGACTTTTATTTGATTCAGCTGTCTCACAAGTTTTGTATATGTTTTTTGTGCAAATATCACAAACATTTATACTGACGATAATTTAAAGGTACACATTATTTGCAGCGTCGGATACAATTATAGATACTGACAAATTGTAATCAACGCCGCTATTCACTGCAATAGTGAGGATATCGTATCTCTATGATTATCACACAAAAAACATTGCGTCTTAGATGTATTTATCTTAAGTTGAACGATTCGTAGATACTATAGTTCGTAAACACCAATATTCGAAAGCTGAACCGCTGGACACTACATTCTCTAAACTAGACGTATTCGATCCTATACGTATTTTACTAATTTTGTATGCTCTAACACATTTAGTATACTACGCTCTGTACATATCTCGTCTTTCCACCCGTTTTGTATCCCCATCCTTTTCCTTTTTTTGATTTTTAATATCATTTCCGTTTACCTTAAACTTCGTATCCAGGCATATGTTATCTTTTTGATTCCTTCAACCCATACTTGACCTTAGCGTCTCTGATACCACGAACCATAATACATGTACAACTTTCTAATATTGGTCCGCTACAGAGTTGTGAAATGATCTAGCTTATCTTAACTTACGATCTAAGGCTAGAATGAACTTAAACATCTCTATGCCTTTGCGTGATATGTATTGCGTTAGAGGCGCGTTAAAGCTAACATTATAATATCTCTTCTACGTCTTGCTAAACCGTACGTCATCCATCCTTACAATTAGTTCATTGAAAAGCTTATATGCTTTAATATACTTAATATTAACGAAGACAAAGTTTACAATTTCATAATTATCATTACTCTCATCTGGCAGAAGATTTTAACCCTACTCGCGAAAGATATGTAGAGACTTATTATCTATGACGAAATTATGGCTACATATTCTATATTTTTATTAACAAGTGATATGTTGTTGGAGGCATCACTCCTTGAAATATAAGACTAATTTTAATAGACGAGAGAAATTTTACATAGCTTACAATTTTTCTTGAACTTAGTAATGGCTAAGTAAATGTACTATACGAACATCAATGGACTTAGCGCAATATAACACTTAAGGTGGCTTACAACTAAATGTACATAACTCTATACATATAAAAATAAATCGATAATAAAATATTCCAGACATTTTTTTTTTCGACGGTAACATATAGACTTAGTGACTCACATTCCTAATATATTAACTATAACAGAAGATTTAAGGAATTTTAAAGATTGTATGTATTGGACTTGCCACTAAGATGTGATAGATGTTTCATGTGATATACTTAAAGAGCCAGTTGTGTATGAAGCCGGCGAATCCTGTGGCAGTCAGGATGGTGAAACTGACAATGTTGGGGGACGACCATAATGAAGTTGCTGCATTGGTGCAGTTTTTTGGAGTTTCTGGTTTGCCTGGAAAAAAAATGTAACCTTAGATAACTAGTTAAGCTGCTATCGCGGCTGTATGCTTCAAGCGGCGCAAATATTCCAACCTAGATAGAAGTTAATTATTTGTGCCGTTTGAGGTAGAAACACTTAGACAGTGGAGGCCAAGTACTTTAAAAAAATTTAAGGATTTGTCAGGGAGACTAAAAGATTTTTTACGAGTCCTAAATGCTGGCCTGTATTTTGGCCAGAAAGTTAGTCTAGCAATCCAGCGAGGCAACGCGGCCATCATTTTGGGCACATTTTACCTGAAATTAAAGATCGTTAGAACTACGTATAGGCCTGCGTTGCCTATAGATAGTAAAAAGGATTTTCAAATGTGCAATTTAGTTTTTTACAGTTTTGTTTTTAGTATATAGGTAGGTGCTAAATGTTGTTTTTGTAACTTTATAATATTTTTCGGTTAGCTTCTGTGATATTCATTCAAATTTGTTTTCGCGAATGTATGCAATTACATTTCACTATTTCCCTATCATTTTAACCCCCGACGCAAATAGAGGTGTGTTATACGTTTAATGTGTGTATTTGTCTGTGGCATCGTTGCTCCTTAACCGATGAATCGATTTAGATTTAGTTTTTTTTTAAAGACGACTTGTATCAAAAACCTTTGTCTTGTGTCTTGGTTGGTATTTTGTCGATGCTCGATATAGAGCGTTCTAAGCAATGGTTAAAAAAAACTGTTCGTCAATTGAAGATCATTAGCTCCTTTATCCGGCTATTTTTTGCATTTTTAATTTAAGTTTTACTAGTGAAATGTTATCATCAGACTGTGTTCTAGATCCGATAACCGCAAGTTATCCCTTATCTTGAGATTAATTACTTCCAATCATCATCATAATCATAATCATCATAAAAGTGTTTGAACAATGGACAACTGTTCACACTTGTGAGAACGATAAGCATAGGTAATGTAATGGTAATTTTTTTAAACCTATTATAGAAACTGACGTGGTTTACACACATGTAAAGGTTAATGCGCCTTTTTCAAGGTGGATGCGCCTTTTTCAAGGTGAATGCGCGCGTGCGGCTGCGTCTCGCTTTTCACACAAAGCGAAAAAAAGCGAGACGCAGCCGCGCTCGCAATCACCTCGAAAAAGACCGACTAATGCGGTTGAAACTATATTCGGATAAATAAAATGTTTTAAACCAGTTTTAATAATAATAATAGAGATGTTCTAGTAATTAAACTGTGCAGTGATAAGTTCTTTAATAGCTTCAGTTGGAATTAATAGAATAATTATTATGATATGGTGCCACCTTACCGGAAGAATTTTTGTTATACATTTTGGATTATACGAATAATTATTTTAACAAACAAACTGGTTTAAAACATTTTATTTATATTATACGAGAGTTCCAGACCGAAACAATATATTTATTTGTATTTCTTTATGAACTAAAGCTAATACGTCTGGTTTCTACAAAAAATATTATTATGGCATTTAAATTTTTGGGTCCATAAATGATTTTGTTATTAAATATTACTAATTCCCACATAACATGACGAGAGTCACATGACCCTCATTATTTGAAACCCAGATCAGCAGTTGCATAAATCATACTTAATATTATAATTGCGAAAGTGTGTTTGTTTGTTGGACAGACTTCTTAGAGTGACAGACTACTTTTCATCATCATCATCATCACCATTTTTCATCACTACGCGGGTGAAACCGCGGGGTGTAGCTAGTACCATATAAAAAAGGAATAATGACGTTTCATTCTTTTGGCAAAATTTTCACTTCTTTCGCGCACTCTCCTTATATTATGCCTATATGACATTTTACTAGGTAGGTACCTATTTTTATCTCTTATTTTGTAAGCGGTGAATGTAAGCATCACTTAATCAAAACCAATCCTGGTAGTCTCTAACGATTTAAGGAGCCCAATGTTTAAGCATTGGATCTCGGTTCACATGGATGGCAACAAAAAACTACACAGCACTGTTGTGCTTCTTAGAATTATTTAGATTTTAAATTTACATTTAGTTTAGGTGTAATAAGTAGACGAGGCCTCTATACATCGTGGTATCATTTTATTTTTATAATTAGTTTGTAATTTATGGGCCAAGCAAGTGCCTGAATTAAATGATTTTTATTTTATTTTGAATTGTATTGTTATGAGCTAAGAAAATAAATAAAAAATACTGGGTACCTAAGTTCAGAAACGGCAGTTGCATTGTATCCGCGAGTAAAGCCGTAAAGCAGTACAAAATGAAGCCATTACTTACTTGTAGCAGCCATTAGTTGCGGCAGGTATTTCTGCCAGAAGGCGCACTCCTTGACCCTAACTCCACGGCCAACGGAGCTCGAGTTCACCTCCAGAGAGAGGTATTCTCTCGTGGCCGCTGTGTGCGCAGGCCAGTACACGTCGGCCGTCTCTCCGCCAGGATTTTGCGAAGGATTCCTGTAAAACGCATAGGCATTTGTTTAATAGAGCAATAAATAAGCAGATCTCTTAAAATTTTAAGAAAGTAAGGTGTAAATTATTATAACACCGGCTTGCACTCACGATTATGTTTCTATCGGTCGTGTTCAGGTTTGTGGTATCATTTGAGAGAGTGTTTACCATTTTCAACCACACCATTACTTCACATCAACATGCCTAGCACAGATCGTGGAAAAATTGACTATCCACCGATTTTATCCGCAACAAATCTAAAATGTGGATACGTTTATCTCTTTCTCACTGGATAATAACAGGTGAAAGACTGGGTCCACGGCCAAATCAAAAAATAATAATATGGTGTCTAAATTGACTAATATTCTAAAATAGCTGTGTGAAACTTAAAGTAAATTGATAAGAAAACAAAAATTTCCGAAAAATACGACTTTTTAGGGTCATACAGGATGTAATGAATGGATAACACTTTGTGTCAAATAAAAGTCACACTGCTTTCAAGGATATAAACAGTTTTTTCATGAAAAATTTACCTAAAATGACCAAAAACTTTAAAATTATGAGATTTTTACAGTAAGTACATTTTTAATTATTTAACAGTCATGATGTTCCCCGCCCCCATGCAAAGATATATCCACTCATTAGACACACGCCGTATATTATAATAGAGCTAAATAAAAATTGGCCAAATAGGTACGTACCCGCTTCTTGCAAAGTTAGACCAATATCTCATAATCCGTTTGCTGAACTCCACCTCTTCAGGAGAATAATTCTTCCCAGGGTTCAGCGGCTCTCCGAAGATGTAGTTTATTTCATCTGCGTGCATAACTCCCGTCCACGAAGGCCACGGGTGGTTCTTGCTTCTATGTTTGTAGTAGTACGTATAAACTTTATTCCCAGTTTCGGCGTAACGTAGCGCAAACTCGTTCACACCGCAAGTGAAATGGTAGTCTCCCACCATTTTGTCGAGAGCGTTTCTATTTTTCACAGGATCGTCAACGTTCAACCAATCGGTGTATTCGAAAACGATTGCTTGTCTCCCTACTTCGTTCACATAAGGGTTCAGCTCTCTAACAGCTTGAACGTATTGCTCTCTCGTTATTCCAACATTTTCTTCTTTAGGAAATAATTCAGTTAGATAATAAAGTATGAAGTAATAACCTTCCTCGGTATTAGATCCCATTAAAATGTTGGCCTTTTTAAAATTTTGGTGCACAAGAGCACGCGATGGCATCTCATCTAAGAAAGCACCATCGATTATTGGGACGAAGGGAAACTCGCAAATCCCAAGAGTACCCCATTCATTATTAACTAGTTCGTCGGCACTCTTCTTACGGAGGCATTCAATCATCGGACCCATGTCTGTTCTCGCATGTGGACAGTGAACAGCTTCTGCTAAGCGAATTCCGCGTAAAATACTCTCTTCTCTGGAAATGATGGCCCAGGGTGCCGTCGCAGATCCGGACTGCATTATAGCTTGTGAGAACAAGTTTCTTGATAAAGGAGATAGTAAGTGTAAAGAAACGGATACGGCACCAGCTGATTCTCCGAATAACGTCACATTATGTGGGTTGCCTCCGAAATAACCAATGTTATCTTTAACCCACTGCAAAGCCATGAGTTGGTCAAACATTCCCGCATTTCCTGGTACATCAGGAGTATCAAAGTACAGAAAACCTAGAGACGCAACCCTGTACTGCATAGACACGTATACAATTTTTTCTTCAGAGACCAGAATCTTTGGGTCATAAATGTCTAACGTGGCAGTTCCCGAATAGAAACCCCCTCCAAACACCCAGAGCATGACTGCCGCGTTTTTAGGTCGGGGTCTTGGCGTCACTATATTTATGTAAAGACAGTCTTCCTGCATATCTGTATTCGGATTCCACATCATCGCACCGGGAAAGTCTCCAAACACGGTGTCGATTATTTGGACGCATGAGTGCGGCAATGTCGTCGTGTTAAGTATTTCATCACCCCAGCTTTCCACAGGTCTGGGGTGCCTGAACCTTAAGTCACCGAGTGGTTTTTGAGCGTAGGGTATTCCGAACCAGGCGTCCACTTTCTTCCCAGTTGCTGCTGTGAGAGTGATGCCTCGCACTCGTCCCTTTCTGGTCCGAACAATCAGGGGGTCATCTTCATCCGGGCCGTATGGATCTTTGTGGGTTGAGGGATGTGGTTGAGGCTCATCTGCCATGAGTAGTTCAGCTCGTTCATTGAAGCGGTCGTCGTACTTGGACCGCTTGGAGGACGTTTCGGCGTCACTGGCGCGCTTGGAGGAGGTCTCGTGGTCCTCCACGCGGGGGAGGATGGTGTCGAGCTCGGGGTTATAGCGCACGGCCTCGCCGTGGCCACGGTAGGGCTGGGGCGGGTGGTCGGGTGCCCGATGGCGCGCTCGGTGCTCGTGCGGGCCGGCCAGCGCGCGCGCCGCCAGCGCCGTCAGCGCTGCCAACACCACGCGCATACCGCTGCCGCACCTGTTCCCACAAATACCACCTGGAATTATACAACAAATCGTCGTTAGAACACTCTTGTTCTCAATCCACATATCTATATCTATATATATATATGTATAAAAGAAAGCCGTGTTAGTTACACTATTTATAACTCAAGAACGGCTGAACCGATTTGGCTGAAAATTGGTGGGGAGGTAGGTTAGAACCAGGAGACGGACATAGGTTACTTTTCATCAGCATCGTCAACATTTTTCATCACTACGCTGGTGAAACCGCGGGGCGCAGCTAGTTTCATCGCCGCAGATTTCACAGGGCAATTTTTTGGTATTCGCAAGCCACAAAAAGGTTATTTTAAATAGGGCAGTTAATTTGTCTTTCGTTTTTTCAGGATTCATTCTACGGATACACATACAAGATACAGTACTTTTTGGAAACACAGTTATCCCAGAATCACCCGTGAGTAATTTTGTTATATTTTTAATTGTTGTTCATGGTGTTGAGTTTTCTATGACATTTAAATCGCCCCGTTTCTGTTGCTACGTGTTTATCGACTGACAAGTCAGCAAGATGGCTTCACCAGTAAGTATACGAGCACGTAATTTACTCTAAGTAGACTCAGCCTATTATGTTGATTACATTATGGATGCTTGGTGATTCATGAAATTGCTGGACATCCAATTTATCATAAGGAAAGACATGTCTAGGCTAAGACTTGTTACTAGTAATAGGCGATAAGTAAGTACACAAAATGATACGCAGAGAAGAAGATAGAAAAGCAAAATTATTTACGAAACAATGTAAAATGGTTCCGTGGGTTTTTTTTGTGCCCGAAGTGTTTTTTTTTTCAAAAGTCTGTGTACTATCAAAATATGGATAACTTTGTTTCAAAATGTCATCCAAATCCGTTACATTAGTAAAAGCGGAGTGGGATCAAACACGGAAACTTTCGCATTTATGTATATTTTTAAGTATTGTTAATTTATATTATTGCCGTATCTTATATCATAGATCAGCTCAACATAAGAACTCACCATCATAGCCCAGAATGTTTCAATCCTATATTGTATAATATTTTCATACCAATTCACATTTTCAAAATATTTTCCCATTCACATACAGCTCTTGGTGTAGACTATATTGCCTTTTAAATAAAATATGGGTTTGACAAGAGAATTAAAAGAAATTTGTATTATATGTATTAAAGCTCTTTGAGTTTTGCCTCAACGTGAAAAAAACTATGTCGCCTCATTATATTATTTTCTTGGTATTTTCAATGTGTAATAATGGTGGTTTATTACATGTGAAGTATTCGCAAACATAGTCAAGTGTGGGAAAGTGATATAACGAGGTAAATCTCGGAAAATCTGGATCTTTTCGTGTTGTTTTCAAAATTCCATAGAAGCGTCTAGTAAAGTCTCCACCACTTTACTAGGACATGACTTTGATTTGACCTCTACTTACTTGACTCTGACTGTGACTATGACAAATTTTACGATATCTAATAAACCTCAAAAATCAAACAAAAGAATTAGAACTACCCCAACCCCAGTCACCGGCATAGCTATTAAAAATTTCAATTTGAAGTCGCAATGGGCAGGCCACATCGCTCTAAGTACCGATAACCGACGGGGATGAAAGGTTCTTGAGTGGAGATCACGAACCGGAAGACGTAGCGTAGGTGGGCCCACTAGATGAGCCGACGACATCGTGAAAGTCACGGACATGCAGTGGATGCAGATGGCAGGCTTTCGTTCAGTATTCAGTATGGTTAATTTCCAACAGTATACTTCTTCTGGGTGATGTTGATAACGATGTTTATAAATTTAAATTAAATCATTTTAATACTTGACACTGGCAAATACACATGATGTGTGACGTCAAAATGTTATTTTCTCTAGAGGAAAGACGGAAACAACATTATTTTTTTCTATGGACTTTGATCTAATGGTCAGTTTTTTTTTTTTTGTTAAACAATATTATGATTTTTCTGCGAAAGAAGCATTCAATCGTTAGTTGACCGTTGGCTGCCAAATATTGGCGCTGCCGACCAGTCATGTTTATACTACTGTGTTGACGGACAAACAGACAACACTCGCGGATATTGCTCTTGGTCAGACGATATTGTGGAATAACAGATCGTATTTGACAAACAGGCTCTTTTATCCGGTACTCAAATCAAGATTATATTCAGTGGGTCCGTATATAATGCTCAAGAAAATGGACGCGTTTCCAACGAGTCATACCACATGAATAACAGTGTTACTAAACTTGGTGGGAAATTTTTTTTCCCATCGAGTCACCCCAAACGAATCACTGAGTTACTCGTTGGAAAGATTTTTTCCCATCGAGTCATACCAAATGATACAATATAGTGTTACTTATTTGGAAGTTTTTTTTTTCCTATCACACTAAACTAATCACTGAGTTACTCGTTGGGTTTATTTTTCCATCGAGTCTCACCAAAGGAATTAGTGTCAATCACAATCAAAGTGTGTGAATCACAACGTTGGAAGGTTTTCTCCCATTGAATCACACCAATCGAGTAAGTGTTTTTCGTTGGTAGGTTTTTTTCCATCGAGTCACACTGTTACACTGAGTGTAAGTGTGACTCGCTTCAACTATTTACCACTACTCTCCCTTAACCTAGTTAAAAGACAGAGCCTGTCCTATTTGAAAAATGAGCATCTCCAATAAACAACAATACGTCCCAACCAATTGAATTGAACTGGGAAAACAATTAATTACGAAGGCATTGTAGTTGAACAATAGGGTTCCGCAGCGCTCGCCGCAAACAAACCGCTCTCTAGCCTACGGATGCGCAATACCGAAGTGGAATGTTGCGGACAGGTTCTCATCTACATAGAATATAAACATACGTGCGTTTGTATTAATATCATAATAAACTCGGCCCAAGCATTAAGTTGCTCTGACAGTTGCAAGAGCATTGTGAAAAACTGAATAAAAACATCTTTGTTTTAAAGACGATTTTAATTTACTTATAATAGGCCACCGGACAATTTTTTTACATACTTACTAGCTGAACCGACTGAGACGTTGTCGTGTCTTAGAACTGTCAAAAACGCTAAAAAATCGTAAGCTTTCTCAAAAATTTCCAATTTAATATTCCGCACGATTTTCTTAATTTTTCTTTCCGTAAGAACCTTCTACAAAGTATTAAAACTTTTAAAAAAGATGAATGAAGTCGTTTTCAAGTGATGGCGTGACCAAGGTCAATAGGGATTCATTTTTATATATAAAGATTATTACCTACAGTTCCTCTATAGCTCTTACAACCCACCCTTGGTCAAAACGTCCGTTTGATCATCTTGCAGTTTATCTCAATATTGAAGTGTGCATTTGTAGAACTAGTAATAATTATGACAGAGTGTGCAATGCGTGTTTACCTCGCCCCTACAGTTTATAGCGAACTTTTTTCGTTACCAGCTCGAGTTTAAGGCAAATCTAAGCTTTATATGATAAAAGGGTCAAAAAGATATAAAGAACGCCTCTAAATCTGAGTAGCAATTAAAGCTCAAGGGCGCAAGGTCTGATAAGGCCTGTCGCAATGGCCCGGCTTATTGAATTGCAAATAGGCCGTATCTGCAGGGACCTTCAGCACGCGATGCGGTGATATCGCCACCTCTTCCGGACGCTACTACTGCTCTGGTCATCCACGTGTCTTCAGAGTGCTTTTAAATCACAATGGATCGGAGAAGAAAGAAAAGAATGAAAGAAAATGTTTATTTTGTGCATAGAACACTACAAATCAATTATGTAATAAATCGATCCGCTCCGCACTTTGTTGCCATACCCAATTAAGGTCATTAAGATGATATCTAAGATCGTGACTTTCATAACGTGCAGTTACATCAAAAATACAGAAATAAATGACATTACAATTGTCGTATATTTATTAACTAGCTGCGCCCGGCGATTTCACCCACGCAGTGATGGAAAATGGTGATGATGATGATGATGAAAAATTGCCTATGTTACTCTCTGGTTTTTAAACTATACCCATGCAAAAAATCAGGTCAATCCGTTGTTCCGTTGCAGCGTCAAAGATGAACAAACATCCATACATTCATACATCTATAGGTACATCCATACATACAAACTTTCGCGTTTATTATATTAGTAGGACTAAACAAAATACGAGCGAACACTAACACTACAAAAACAGTTAGACTGCCCAAAGACCGTTGAAGGTCTAAAGACAATCCAAATTCTCAAGCCAACTTGGCAGCGTACCCAGCATACTGGGTATTTCATTTTATTGCCGTTTTGTTATTACATGTTGTATTAATTTTGTCTATGTAATAAAATGTGTATTTATTATTACAATTAGCGAATATTCGCCACGTGACCCACCAATAAGCGCGCCGCAGAAGGGTGGTGGCTCAAAAGGAAATTTATGGCCGATTTTATATCCCACTGAAGCCTATTACTTGCTGGAGGATTCCGACCACCACTTCATGAAGACCTAGTGAATGGTGACCAAGTGTTTCGGCTGAGAAAGAACATACAAACTGAAAATCAGTACCTATTTCCGAGGTTTTTTAATGTTTCAGGTAAAATACTTTTGTGAGAAGTTCAAAGATTTAGAAAAGATAATCAGCAGACCTAACTTAAGCATATTTAATGTCGGTATCATGAGATGGTACTTATAATTTTTTACACCTGTTTTTAGATATTTTTATTGAATAATTAAATAAACCGACTTCAATGTAGTAATTATACGCAATTTCGAATACTAGGATGACATAATATTTCCAGTTATTTTGTCCAGTTTAAAAACCAAACTACTGAACTGATTTTGATGAAATTTCTATGGAATCAATCTGAAAGTAATAAATATTATTTTAAATAAAAAACATTTTCCAAATCGGCTTATAAACGACGCAGTTCTGAGGTAACCGTAGACCCAATTATTTGATATCAATTTCAACTTGATACTTATGCGTTCTTGAGAAAAAGAGTCTTGACAGACCGACAGACGGACAACAAAGTGATCCTATAAGGGTTCCATTTTTTCCTTTTTTGGTACGGAACCCTAAAAACTACCGAATTGAGAACCCTCTCTTTTTTTGGAGTCTGTTAAAAATAGGTTGCTTTTGACCGCCATCTCGTCTGATATAAGCGATGATGGGTCTACGATGGAGTACATCATCATCATCATTATTTTAGCCATGGGACATCCACTGCTGGATATAGGCCTCCCCCGTCGATCTCCAAAACGGCCGGTTGGAAGCGGCCTGCATCCAGCACTACAAATAGCTATCGGGGAACACCCATTCAAGCAGCGCATTTCACAGTCCTGAATTACTAAGGTCATTTTGGTCACCCTAGCAAACCATCAGGTGTCTACATTCGCTGGTCATATTCCACCGCGAAGCCAGAGGTTTGAAACTTGAAGTATATTTTCTCGGCAGAAAATTACTAGGTGGTGACGAGAAGCAATCGACGACTTCATAAATTTATAAATTGAAGTTACTAGTGCACTGCTGTCAGATTTATTAAAAAGTTATAAGGGATCTTCTAATCTTTCTCAAAAACTAGTTTCGATTCAAATCAAAAAGATATAGCGAGTTAAAATTATCAGTGGCCTAAAATTACACCTTAAAAACTGATTTCGAGATAATAAAAATAATATAGCGAGTTAAAATGATCAGTGGCCTAAAAATTCACGTTAAAAACTGTCAAATTAAAAAGATATAGCGAGTTAAAATGATCAGTGGCCTACAATTGCGTTAAAAGCTGTCAAATTAAAAAGATATAGCGAGTTAAAATTATCAGTGGCCTAAAATTACACGTTAAAAACTGATTTCGAGATAACAAAAAAAATATAGCGAGTTAAAATGATCAGTGGCCTAAAATTGCACGTTAAAAACTGTCAAATTAAAAAGATATAGCGAGTTAAAATGATCAGTGGCTTTTGCACTTTATAAATAAAAAAAAAACATGATAAAGCAATCACAAGAATCCAACAATATTGAGAAAAAAAATACATTAAAAAGTAATGGTTTAAGTACACATTATATGGCTTCCGTTATCAGGGTAAATGTTTGTCGGTCGGTCGGCTTGTCCGGGTTCATTCCATTTATTAAAGCTCAAGAAATATAAGAAAAGTCAGTCGGTCCTATTCTCATCGCAAAAAAATAACCAGCGAAAATCGAAAACAAGTAGGTACCGCCAAAAGGGTTGTAGGTATAGGTACCTACTATGAAGGTTTCATCTACCATATTCGCCTCCCTACTAACCTTTCGTGCCTGCACATACAAACGACATAATTACGTCATAGACTATAGAGAGACAGATGGACAACCCAACATAGAGGCGAGTCTTAAAGGGTAGGCAACGTATTTGTGATGCCTCTGGTGTTACAAGTATCCATAAGCGACATTGACTGCTTACCATCAGGCGACCCTTCTGCTTGTTTGCCAACTATAGGATAAAAACTCTTAAGTGGTGTGCAGTAATAATAAGCTACCAGCGTTGATCATATACAGATTGGATTTGCCTTAAACTCGAGCTAGTGCTTAAAAAAGTCTGCCAAAAACTGAAGGGGGCGAGGTAAACACGTATTGAACATACTGACATATTCTTACTAGTTCTACAAACGCACACTTCAATATTGAGCTGCACACAACTGCAAACGAGATGATCAAACGGACGACCAAAGGGGGATGTAATTGCTAAAGGGGAAACTGTAGGTATAGCACTTCCATTATTTTTTTCTGCGGCTATTAATATTATTAATAAGGTAATAAAAAAAATATACCTTATTAATAATATTGATATCTTTTAAATATAAGAATCCGATTCACTGGCGATCTGAAGACAGATTGTAACTTACTAGTATTATTCTCAAAATAATGTCCAATCTTTTTTATTCCTATTTAGCGAATTTTTATCTTTTAATTATTGAAAATGTGCGGAAAATTGCTCTGGCTAGTGAGCGTGGCCTTAATCGTTTTATTTTTTTATTTTCAACTCATCTGTGAAAGACAGTAAGCCGAGTAACCATTCCGTAACCATTTAGTAATACGAAAGATAAAGCTTTCTATCTGCCCTATTCTAATCAGTCACGCGTTCCAACTGGACTCAGTGCATCAACAACGTATTTTTCTGCGAAATAATAACGCATATATACAGGTATATATATAAATAGGTACTTTGCTTTGCGAAGAGTAAATGATATTTCATTTCGATGCTGAACTAAGCAAGATCAATTTTCCTAGCACAGATATACACAACCAGATCGGCAATATATTTTAGTGAAAGAGACAACTTGATATGGCTCAGCACAAGTACGAAAAGGACATAAATAGATTTTGTTGTCCTTATCGGCGTGACCTGTTTTTGGTACCTCAAGTGTCAAAATCTGTAATAATCAGTGACAAACAAAACGGGTCTGAATTATATTTATTGCCTTTTTTTGGTGATTTAATGTGATAAATGCGTGTTTCCTCTGAGAAATAATTGTAAAAGATATTTTACAATGGTTGGTTGTAGCATTTTGGGCTGCAAGAAGCGCAGTGAGCGAAAATACGATGATGAGCGAGAGGCACTGAGCTAGCCACGCTCATTGAAAATCTATAGGTAGTAGATCTGTGTTTCCTAGTGAAAACGTGTTTTTTTTTTACATTTGACAGGCCAGGACCGTCTTGGTCACGGTTACGCCGTGACCAAAACGGTCGTATCTAAGATAATTACATCTCACTGGGCGTAACGTATGTTAGTTTATGGTGTTGTCGAAGTAAGTAAGCCTTACCGGCACAGATATTAGTAGATCTGTGCTTACCGGCATCGGAACTGACTTTTAAATACCGAAACACAAAGTAGATAACACACAAATGTCAATGAATTTATCTACGAGTATTTATATATTTATGTAATCTAGTTTGTTGGTTTCTTTGTCCTTCTTTTACGCAGCAACAGAGCAGCGGATCCACAGAAAAAAAAAAAAAATCGGTCTTATTTTTGTGAATGGATTAAACTACTAATGTACGATGAATGTTAGTACGAAAGAATGATGTTCCTACAAACTACGGATCGACGGTCTATTTGAAAGCGTGTCAAGAGGCTCATCACCAACGAATCTCTGGTTCAGACTAAGCTTCTTAGTCTTGAGCATCAACGCAAAGTTGCTAGTCTATCGGTTTTTTATCGGGTACATTTCGGAGAGTGTAAATCGGATCTGCACGATTTAATTCCCTCCTGTCCATTTTTCTATCAGAATGCCAGAGCGAGCACAAAAAATCGACACCGCTTTATGGTTGATATTTCGAAAATCCGTACAAAGTGCTTTGTTCCACTTTTATTATGCGAACTGCTAGTCTGTGGAATGCGGGGAATTGGTGTTCCCTGATAGTTACAATCCGGGTGTCTTCAAATCACGAGTAAATCGATTTCTTCTAGGCAAGCGTGCTCCACCGTAGACCGCATCATCGCTTTACATCAGGCGAGTTGCCAATCAAACGCAAGCCTATTATTAAATCAAATAAATAAAAATAATACATATTTGTAGTGCGACGATCGCTAGTTCGAAAGCGTGGTAATCCAAAATATTATTTGATCGTTACCAAGCCTTCGCACTAAAGTTCATCGCACATTAGTTGTTTAATCCTAGATCCATCAACGTTTCCGCTGCTGTGACACAGGCTTTCTCTCTGAGAGAGAGGATGAGTTCTAAATCCACCATGCTGGTGTGGTATCGTTGAATAGTTCTTTTGAAATGAACGTAAGGTTTGATACGTCACTTTTTTATCATCCGTGTCATCATCATCAGCCAGAAGACGTCCACTGCTGAACATAAGCCTCCCCCTTTTAACCTCCACACTGAACGACAGCCTGTCTTTTGCATCCACTGGATGCCCGCGACTTGCAACAGTTATTGCAACAGTCAGAGCTAAAAAAACACTAGTACCCAGTATATAAGATGGTATTTTACCTAGCACTATCTCCGAAGCGCCATGGCCGCTGCTAGAGGCGTGTGCTGCTTGAGCGGGCGCACCTCTTCACATCCTCTAAGGGACCAACTGGAACAAAACAAACGCGAAAATTAGTTATATCACACCTGGCTCATTTTTAGATAGCCCGTTGGTCCAGTTGGTAGTGAACCTGCCTTCTGAGCTTGGGGGCGTCTTCGATTCCCAACTAGGACAAACATTTGTGTGATGAACATTTGTGTTTGTTCTATATCTGGTTGTTAATATCTATTGAAGTATGTATTTAAAACTATATATGTATGTATGTATATCAGTCTCAGGCAGCCATATCACAAGCTTTGTTTAGTTTGAGATCAGATGACCGTGTGTGAAAAATTGTCCTGAATATTTATCTGAGTGTCTTCAAATCACGAATGAATCGGATTCTTCTAGGCAAGCGTGCTCCAACGTAGACCGCATCATCGCTTAACATCAGGTGAGATGGTGGGCGCACGCAAGCCAATTATTTAATTTTTTTTTTAATAAAAACTGCCCTAAACCCTTTTCTTTTGTCTATGCCTAAACACAGAATCATGTTCCAATACCTACGTCATAATTAGAGCTGGAAATTATTGTATGGAATAAAAAAGTATACTTAAGAGTTATAGGGCCTTGTATGACTGTATGTGCTGAGTCCATATTATTTTAAACATTTTATATAGGTTTGCAAATTGTTTGTGTGTCAGTCAAAAAGTACTTACAAATACTAATTTCACATTCAAGCCCGGATCTGCCAGATCCAGGACTAACATTTTCAAAATCCCTTAGCAAAGTTTTAGTAAAATAGGGCTTTTTTTGTTTGGATAATATGTAGGTACCTAACTACCAGTATCCAACGCCTAATATAGTTTATTATATCCACTAAAATATTAGTATGAAGAATATAATCATACTGCTCGTGAATTTTTTAAATAGCATCGTATGTTTTTCTTAATTTCAATAATCTACGCTTGGCCAATACTATGCTATATGCAATAGTAGTGAAAGCTTTTTAATTTTCTAAAGTTCAGTTCAATCCATAAACTGAGTTTCACGAGCGGTTTATACAAGTCGGGGATTTACTCCACACATCAAAGCGACTGACCGAGTCAACCACAAAGTACGAGAAGCTTTCATTTTGGTCATTTTCTGCACTCATACAAAATGTAGGGACCATACTCGTGTGCACAGTGACTAAGGTTGTAAAAAATAGAAACAAGTGAATTGTCCCAAAATTTGCATGTAATTTGTACTTATACCGTCTTACGACAAAAGATTTAAGCACGCTTTAGAGAAGTGTTTAGCATATTTTTCGCAGGGAAACAATTGCTAAACACTTGTCTAAAGCGTGGTTAAATCTTTTGTGGTAAGACGGTTAATGTTCTGGCTAATCTTAAAAAATACAGCGAATCGGGTTTAGTCAATGATTTCGGTAATACGTATAATATCGCAAAGTGTAGTCTATCTATAATTGTGTAGAGACTAGCGATTGCCCGTGACTTCATACGCGGGAAGTTCAGACTTTATACTACACCATGACAACCTTCTTTAAACTGCTGATTTTGGATCACGGTCAACCTGTACCTTGCCTGGTGAAAATGCTAAAGTAGAAAAAAAATCCTGTCAATGAATACAAATTGATATTGTCAACTTGATATCTCACAATTTGAAATCCAGAGCCTTATAACAAGACCGTTGCTGCTGAAATTTTTACATTAACTATTTGTGCTTAACTTTTTCACCTATAGCGGGAAATTCAAATTTCAAACAGTTTTTTGTCGTTATGGCAGGCTGGGTAATCGTATGATACAACGATTTTGTGCTACAATCCCTCTTCAAAAATCCTGTACCATGTTATATTTACGAATTCGCTGGAACTGTATTACTGTCTCACTATCTATCAGGCTGTCCTCAATCTCAGGCACTTAGCTGATTGCACCCATGACGAACAAAACATTGTACTCAACGCTTATAACGCTCACTTGAATAAATGAGACTGCCTGCTTTACTTCTTCATACGTATTTGATTTAGTGCAAAATAAGGGCTGAAATGTGATATGTGATGGATAGAATACAGCAATTTATCGGAACATAAAAAAACTACCGGTATTGGTCAGTCGCAGCGCGTCTGCTTCGGCTGAAGGACTCGGGTTTGATTCCTGGTCAGGCAGATGTTTGACTGGTGAATTTAAATGTAAACCTCTGCTTTAGTGTTTTGTTTATGTTTAGTTAGTTGTACGTAATTTTTTGTGTGTTCTATGGTACCTCCGATTTAGAAAATTCAATAAGGACCTATGAAAATATAAGCTGAGGTAGCCTATTTAGGCGTGAAACCTACCTACTTCCTACTTGAAAGCGTGAGGTCACGGGTTCAAATCCCGGGCCCGTACCAATGAGCTCTTTGGAGATTATGTACGGATTTTCATACCACTTGCTTTTTAGTGAAGGAAAACATCTGAAAGAAACCTGCATACGTACGGAGAAGCAATTGAATAGCCTATGTGATTCTATCAACCCGCAACTGGGCCAGCTTGGTTGATATGGCCCAATCGCTCTCTGGGGTAGGCCAAAGTCCAGCATTGGGCTATTAAAAGGCTGACGTATACAGTATACTATGCTAAAAATATCTTTCCTTAAAATCTTACCACGGTAATCTTTATTAATTAGGGATTAAACCACCGCTGAGATGGTTGAGACCAAGATTTCTACCATTAAAAATTACTGCACCCGTTGGTCCAGTTGGTAGTGAACCTGCCTTCTGAGCTTGGGGGCGTCTTCGATTCCCATCTAGGACAAACATTTGTGTGATGAACATTTGTGTTTGTTCTATATCTGGTTGTTAATATCTATTTAAGTATGTATTTAAAAAACTATATATGTATGTATATCAGTCTCTGGCAGCCATATCACAAGCTTTGCTTAGTTTGGGGTCAGATGACCGTGTGTGCAAAAATGTCATTTTTTATTTTATTTTTATAATTGACTTGGCTAACGTTTGACCGCGATCTCAGTCATCTGCGGTGGAAGATGGAGCACGTTTGCCCAGTAATAACCTAATAAGCCTAGACTTTAATACTCCCACTGGCTGTTGCTAGTCTTTAATAAGCAATAAGGGTGCCGTCATATTGTAAAGCGCATATGCTACCGCTCGGCCACCATCACTCCTATCCATATATGGACATTATTCTATAATAAGTCTACTAATAGAATATTAAGTTTCTTGTATAATAAACCAGCCAAGTGCGAGTGGGGCTCGCGCACTGAGGGTTCCGTACCACCACAAAATTCAACAACTAAATTACCAGTCCTAACTTGGTAATGAACAGAAACTTGTCACCGACTCGCACTTGGCCATTAGAATATTAAGTTTCTTGCATAATAAACCAGCCAAATGCTAGTCGGGCTCGCGCACTGAGGTATCCGTACCACCACAAAATTCAACAACGAAATTACCAGTTCTAACTTGGTAATAAACAGACTCTTGTCACCGACTCGCACTTGGCCATTTTTTTTGTTACACTTGGGAATGTGTACTAAAATCATGTCAAGTTTGACGCTTGTACGTATTAAAAATTTTACATTTCCACATTTTTTATACAAAAATACGTTAAAAAGCACGTTTGTAACATGGGGTTTTGTAACCTTTCGTTTTGACTTTTTGACTTTTTTAATATTTTTTTGTTTATCCGCCGTAATGTTACATATTCTGTGAAAATTTCAACGACTATATATATTACGGTTCGAAAGATACAGTCGTTTAAAGGTAGGACGGACAGACAGACAGACAAACAGACAGACAATGTAGGCTTAGTAATAGGGTCCCGTTTTTAACCTATGACATAGACATAGACATAGACATCATTTATTTGTGGCAAAAAAATACAATAATAAGAATGGTAAAAAAAAAAACTTAAACAAATCTTAACTAGAGCTTATCATATTTTTTGTCTCAAATTTGGGTGCGGAACCCTAAAAATCTCACTGTAATTGTTGCTGTTTACCATTTGCCTGGATATTCCAGTTATATGAACTGACTCCATACTGACTCTCTTTGTGACAAAACATGCCAGTTCATCCGAAGAATATTTTCAGCTTTCGCCTTACATTTTTGCGTAATGAAGCGCAAATTATGCAAAGTCACACCGGGGTCACACGCTGGCCGCAAACTCTGACTTTATTTACACAAGGGCTCCCAAAAAGGGCAATTCCTTCAATTCTGTGGAGTTAAATTGGACTCTATGCACAAGGTTATAAAGTCACACAAGTTCATAATCGTTGATAGCGATAAGATTTGCAATTTAAATGATAAGTAGATTTATCAGTCAGTAAACAGACCTAAAGATCTGCAATCTGGCATGCGGACAGGTGGAATGAGTTGCGTAAAGCAGATGGTACAAACTTGATCCAACGAGCAATTTTATGAAGCGACCAAGAAAACCTGACTGCAAACTGTGGACTACATTTTGCAGTCAGGTTTCTTTTGGTATCAAAAATAACAATATTCTATCAAATGTTCTGACATAAATTACAATCAAACCAAAATAAATTAATTTATTTTTAAAACTAACTATATTATAGCTGATGATTCTCAAACGTATGCATAGATTTGTAATAAACCGGCCACGTGCGACGGTACGGAACCCTCAGTCCTCGAGCCCGACTCGCACTTGGCTGGTTTGTGTTTTAGGGTGATGTGATTTTTTTAGTCTATCGTAATTGTAAAGTCCCGATGCACCCAGCCTACGGCCCCCGCTGCTCGAGTGCAAGCCGATGAAAGCACGGGAACGCTGTAAATGGGCGCTGAAAATAGACTGAATGGTGGCACTAATGTTTCTCCAATACGCCTTTATAGCAACTGTATAAAATAATGCGCTGTAAAGTGGAGAATTTAGGTCTTAAGTATTTATTTACAGACACATGGATGTTGGTTCTAGTACAAAATCATCATCATTTCAAGCTATCATGTTCCCACTGCTGGGACTCAGAACTTCTCTCAGAGAGAGATGATGGACCCTAATCCACTATGCTGGCCCAGTCATTGAACTATTAGGTTCTTGGACATACCGGTTTCCTCACGATGTTTTCCTTCACCGTTTTTGAGCGATGGCATCGAAACTGCTGATAATTTATTTAGGTACTAAATAAGTATAATAATTTTATATAAATGGAATGCCTGGAATGGGAATTGGCTCTCAAAGAGTACCGCTATTTGGCAAGCTCTTTGGATTGGTACAAGTAGCTATTATTACTGGCCAAATCTTATATCCTCCGAGCAAATGCTACAATATTCTGCATTTCACTGTCGATACGACACATTAAAAGGCTAAGTAGGTATTGGCATCGATTCTGATGCACTCTAAACTAAACTAAATTTGACAGCTCTAAAATTGTTGCCATCCTTCTCTCTCATATTAAAATGAAAAGAGAGCCAGATAATTTTAGTCTTGTCAGATTGGTTTAGTTTAGTGAGTGGTATGACAGAATAGACGCCTGTTAAGTAAGCTACAGCCAAACGACTAAAAGCCAGCTCTATGCCTGGAACGGTACACTTCAGCACAATCACTTTGTCGGTATCTCTTGCACACCCCGTTCGTCATAAAGCTAAATGCACTGACTGAAAATCTCTAAAGCTACTTGACCTCCAAGTCAAAAATTTTGCAATATTCATTATGCGGAAAGGTCCGCTAAGAAAGGAGTTTATGAAAGGGTATATTAAGAAGGGCAAAAGAATAATAAAAGTTAGAATATGATATATATATTGCCAAAAAACAAAAACAATGGACATATACTATAAGAAACATAAGGAGAAACAGTGTTTGGCAATAGGGGTACGCTCAGCGCTGTACTGCGAGGTCCAGGGCTTGTTTTCGGCATACCCCTTTGCTCAGAAAAAAAGATGGTAGGTGAGCATTAGGAGACGGCGGGTATTACAATATCAACTAATAAAATCTATCGTTAATCGTAATGCACTGCAATTATTAATATTAGAGCACTTAGGCTTGTGTTCAGGGTGTGTGTGTGTGTGTGTGTGTGTTTACATGTGTTAACATTCTTATTGCTAGTTACACAACTAACATCGTAGGGTAAAATTCTACCCCAAAAATAAATTCGTAATAAGAGTATGTAATTTTTTTTATCGCCTACAATTTATTGTTCCTGTGCTAGATGAATCCTTCTTATTACTACTGTTTAGAATACATGACCGCAGAAGAAGCTATCTTCGCTGGGAAAAAAATAAAGATAAAGATAAAGATTATTTATTTGCACAAAACACGAGTAAATCATACACACATTTAAAACGCATGCACAATAGGTGGTTTAAAATATTTGTCACTTTGTATCATGTTTTGCCTAGTTTATAGGCGTACAAATCTAGAGAGATGGTATAAAAATTCCGTAAATATTATTTATACAAAAAAAGTATTAATTTAATTAACTGTCGAAACAATTTCAAATGTTTAGATATGATGTTATTAATATTATAATAATAGTTAACAGATAGACATTACTATTATTGTATGATAAACAAATTGACCTACTACAGTCATTACTAAAATTTATCATTTATAAAATCACTAACTTTATAATAACATTTCTTGACTAAAAGCCTTTTTAGTTTTATTTTAAATTGAGTAGATTTTAAATCCCTTATTGAAATCGGTATAGTGTTATAGATAATCGGTCCCATACACATTATACTGTGGTTCATTAAAGTGGTTTTAGATGGGCGATTACGACATCTGTTTGGGTCTCTACGATTTCTTACCGCTAAGTCAGATATTGCCGGGAATAATTCTGGATTAGTTTTTACGAATAAGGCAGTTTCCAATATATATAGAGACGGAAGCGTAAGAATTTTATGTTTAGTGAAGTAAGGCGTGCAACTAACAGTACTTTCTAATCTAAACATCGATCTGATACAGCGTTTTTGCCTTTTAAAAATAATCTCTTTGTCGGTTGAGTTACCCCAAAATATAATACCGTATCAAATATCACCTTTTTTTCGCGCCTGCGGTAAAAAAAATCCCCAGGATGTTAGTTGAGGGTTAAAAGTTGCTTCAAACTTCATCAAAAGGAGGTTGAAAGCACAGCCTAGTGCACTTTTTGGCATCGCCTTCTTACCGGTTTTCAAATCATCGGAAGCGGAACGGGTGAAGTGGTCTAAACCAAGGGAGTAAAAGCATCTACCGGGTTGAAAGCATCGACTGGAAGTCATCAAATTTTACCCTCTGATGTTAGCTCGCGCCATAAACCCGCTTTATCGCTCCCGCTGAGCTATAAAATCACTTTAAAAATGCTGCATTATGGCTTTAATTGCACAACTTTACGATTGCTTTATGCGTCGGATAATGGGTGGGGTTTAAATACGCTATCATGGGGGCAGTTGTGCAGGAATGTCGGCTAGATAATGGTCACTGTTGAGTACCTAATTCTACTACACAGAAAGTTATAAACTCTAAAATTATAAAAACTGTTTCCTATGCGAAATTCTAGTGTATTTCTGCTTTAACGTTGCATTAAATACAATACGGAATTTGGGATCAATAATTTTTGTTTTACTACTAACCTTTGAAAAATATGTATCTGATCTAAGCTACTAACCTAACCTGAAATAAAAATTTATTATACCAACTCGGAAAAATCAAGAGTCTAATTTATTAATCTTTAATAAATATGCTACTTTAAACAAACCTGAAAAAAATCGTTATGTCTTTAACTAATCAGAAAAAAACAAATAACACGTTGCTTTTCGGCCCAGCCATAACATGCGAACACAATGTAATGGTAAATATACCATCAACAAATGAAGGAAGTCTCCAACGTAGACCGCATCATCGCTTAACATCAGGCGAGATGGTGGTGACCTATGATTTATAAAAGAAAATACAAATTGGTCTAAAGAAACAGTGTTGAAGATCCGCAAAGTACCAACTGAATACATCAACTAAAAAATATCATTACTTAAGTAGGTAGTGGACGTCTGGGCGTCAACGTAATATACAATCTAACCTCAGATCAGTCAAAGAAGGGAGATATGCCTTAGTACAATTATCATTCGTGTTCATATGTCTCCCATTTTCATAAATTTTCCCCATAGTTAAGTATATATTTATAGCTCACTTACTCATTTTTACGCACACTAAAAAACTTGTAGCAACACTACATTACGGCCGTTATAACTTGGTCGCATTGAAGTTAGCCATTTAGCTACGCATTAAACAAATTAGTTCCTATATAATCCATTGCGCAGCCATACGGCTAACTTCCCAACATATGCATGCATTATTAATTTAGAGGTTGATAAGATCAATGTATGTTTATAGTTAGATCTTATTAGATAGTTTTGGTTAACAGGTACTTTCATGAAAAATTGAGGGTAGTTTCTAAAAAAAAACATTTTAAATTTCTCGAGTCGGCGATGCCTATTAGGAAACTATAACACACATAACTTTAGAGGATACCAGGTCTAAAATAAAGTTGTAATTTCACTTTTATGTTTCCTGATCGTTAATTTAAACGCTGTACTTACCTATTAGTATTGTCGCATCGCAACCATAACTTCCGCAAACAAAATACTGCAATACGAACCAAAAACCAAGTTCGCTAATTCGCGGAACTGGCACACTGCCGGCTCATAAATTCATACGTTCAACTTCTGCCTAATAAACGAACTACATATAAAAACATGTCTGAATTCGCGCGAAGAGGAAAATATAACGTTTATACCCTTGGAGAGAAGACACTGCGCGGACGTCATAAGGGCTTCGAGCTTAGGGCGTGATAAAATAAAAACACACACAATGATACCAATCTATGATAAAATTTTACCCTGGTCGGTGTATTAATAAACGCAGAGTAGCTGAGTAGGGTAAGATTGGAGCCAATATTTTGTCTTGTTCAATCAAGTTCAAAATTGGAAGGAGAGAAAATGACAAGACAAATTTTAAAGCGCGAAAAAAATCAAAATACTGTCTTATTACAAAGGCATTTTTTATAAAAATAAATTTAGGTACTTTACCTAACTAAACAAATAACGTCATCATCATCAGCCAGAAGACGTCCACTGCTGAACATAGGCCTCCCCCTTTAACCTCCACACTGAACGACAGCCTGCCTTTTGCATCCACTGGATGCCAGCGACTCTTGCTATATCGTCGGTCCATCTAGTGGGAGGCCTAACGTAGTACATAATAATATAAATAATTTAAATGGCCCCTTTGTCACTAGCTAATTATTAACTGTTATATAGACCGTTAGTTTCTCTAACATAATAAAAATAATATAAAACATAAAAATACATGCGTATTTTTTTCATGGTATTGAGATTATTTGAGATATAAATGTTAGCATTCATATTTTTATCATAAATTATTTTCGCAAAACTTGCAAGTTTTGGGCTGCCTGGGGTATTATGGATCATTTTGTGTAGCGTTCTTTTTGTCCGCAACAGCACGAGAGAACTGGAAAATTGATTGTAAAGCTGGACTGTACCCTTAGTACAAGTTTTGATAGTATTCGAAAACTCTTTCCGTTTTCGTATTGTTCCAGACATTTCTGGCCTGAAAGGTATGCTAAAACTTTTTTCGTATTAGAGTGAAGCAATCTATACCGCCGATTACTACCGATTTAAGTTCCTCCGCGTTTGCGCTGGAGGCGCTTTACTACAATGTTTGGAACAATACGTAAACGAAAAAAGTTTTCGAATATTATCAAAACTTGTACTAAGGGTACTGAGCAGCTTGTTAATATGTTTTTTGTAATGCTTTGCCCAAATTTTCACTCTTGACTACGCCCGCGTAGCACAGCATTTGAAATTTAGAGGGGGGATGCGGAAAACGGAGCTTAGATCTGAAATATACGGGCTGTTATTTCTTCCGCGCCTGCTCTCTCGTTCGTCATCTCGTCTGTCTCGAACTCGTTTCAACACATTCCTCTCGTTTTAAAATCGCACCGCATTGGAAATTTCTAAAACATGCATTTTGTGGTAGCTTACGGTGTCCAGAGGTCTTATAGTACTGCACCGGGCTTTTTAATGATTAGCATATTGATTAGCAGGTAGTACTTGCCTTTTTCTCCTGTTTTTTTTTTCAATAGCCTTACTTAATTACGCTATACGGTTTTCCTTGTTTCAGGCGATAAAAACTGTTAGTATTTATTTTCAAAATATCACGGTGGTATAAAAATAGGAGTATATATACGTATAAAATAAACCGATCAAGTGCACGGGCTCGCGCACCGAGGATTCCGTACCCCAACAAAATACAAAAAGTAGTGCAAGCCCAGGTAGTCCGTACCGACCCACCCGACGTTGCTTCTCTTGGTAGATACATTTATCACCGACTCGCACTTGGCCATTATTTATTATTTGTTGTTATACTTTAGAGTGTGTACTATAACTGTGCAAAGTTTAACGCTTGTCAAATACGTATTACTCTTTTTACATTAGAGCTAATACAAAAATACGTTAAAAAAATACGTTTATTGTATGGGGACACACCCCCTTTCGTTTTTACTTTTCAACTTTTTATTATTATTTCTTAGTTAATCTGCTGTAACATTACATATTCTGAAACATTTCAACTGGCTATCTATTATGGTTCAAAAGATACAGTCGTTTAAAGGTAAGACGGACTGACAGACAGACGGACAGCGTAGGCTTAGTAATAGATTACTATTTTTACCCTTTGGGTACGGAACCCTAAAATACGTTTTTTGTAAGGGGATTCCTCTTCGATTTTATATTATTTAGTTAATCCACCGTAACATTATGTGTTCTGTGAAAATTTCAACTGGTTATTATGACGGTACAAAAAATACATCCGTTAAAAGCTAGGACGAACGGACAGGTCTCGTTTACACCATTTGAGTATGGAACCGTAAAAAAAATTTCATGGAGCTTTTTACAATATCACTGAAGCTGTCGGAGCTAAAAGAACTTGGACTCAGTATACTCAGTTAGTTTAGTAAAAAATTGTGACCCAAATAGAAAACTTTTCTAAAACAATAAACGCGACTTTTCGTACGAAACTCCGGTCGGTAGGTATTCATGGCCCTCTTGAGTGCAATTTGTCCAGGGAACGTCTACGAGTACCCTCCACGGCTGAACTAAACTGAACTTGTAAGCGAATAAAACTGACTTTTCCTGGTAGCTTTTTTGTCAAACTAGCTCTTGAAACGAGCTAGCGGAAAATGAAAATATTCAATGGAAATGAATTGATAATTTTAATTTGGGGAAAATATAAAGCGGAAAAACAAAAAAACAGGATGTAGGATTTTATATTAGACTTCTTTCGACGATCGAAACCTACCTAACCTTACATATCTCGAAATCAGACAATGAAATAGTTTTTTACAAGCTTTTATTTAACTTGCAATGTATGTATGTATGTAACTATGTTCGGGTGGAATCTTGCAACTCAATTTTGAAGCAGATATCTTGGACCGATTGAGATGAAATTTGGCATACTAATGTAAGTTTGGTGACAATTCAATGTTATGGTATTTTCGACGTGATCTGATGATGGAGACAGGAGGTGGTCATAGGAACTCCTAAACGAAACGACGACGTAGCCCCGTCTAGTTTGAGTTCATTGGATTTGTCTTGCCAAGCTCTTTGGTCCTTGATGATAAATTCAAAATGACGGACGCCCCAAGATGGCTGACAAAATGCCCCGAGCCCCAAGATACAGGCCCTGTGCTTAGTTTGGAGCTCACCGCCAAACCTGTTTAGAGATAGTACCCGTTGGTTTCAGTTTAATATTAAATAAGTAGTTTAAGTTTCCTAGTGTTCTTACTCATTTTTATTGTACTAGTATTTTTTTTGGTAAATAAATGAAAGGGTTTACAGAGACGAATATGAAAAAGCATTTTTTTTATTACAAATACTCTATTATATTTTCTTGTTATGACGTCACGCGTTTATGGCAAGGAATCTCATGTGAGATTGAAAATAAAGGCCGTGGACGAACTTATAATAATGTCATCTAAATTATGATAATGCTTAGTTGTAACTGTACTTACGGTCGGTTGACTGATAAAACAATTATTTATCGTGAGAAACGACAAAATTACTAGGGTAATCTTAGTTACCAAGCTTTATGTTTCACCTTTGTATTTTTATTTAGGTCGGAAACTAACACAATTTTACAAGAAATAGCTCTCTGCGACACAAAGCCCACAATTTATAATGTTCGATTCATATCAGAGCCAGTCGCTCTGAACAAAAAGAGTCATTAATTCTGTTTCATTTTGAAATGGGCAAACAGAATTATTCAAGAATGATTCGAACAACGCGGTATTCGAATAATTTGATAGTAGAATTCTTGTAATTTGTTTTCGTTGTAAGCAAACACACAGTTTTATGGTTTAAAAGAAACATCAATATTCATCAGCCGGATGACGTCTATACTGTTGAACCACAGAAAATAAAAAAAATTCTGTTCTGTGTGTTGAACATAGGCCTCCCCTTTAGAACTCCACACTAAACGACAACTTGCCATCTGCATCCACTGGACGCCCACGACTCTTACAATGTTGCCGGTCCATCTAGTTTCTAGTGGGACGCCTACCTATATACGCTGTGTCTTCCGGTTCGCGGTCTCCATGCAAAAACCTTTCTTCCCATTATCATCATCATCATTTCAGCCGTAGGACGTCCACTGCCGGTCATAGGCTTCCCACATCGATCTCCAAAAGGGACGGCTGGAAGCGGCTGCAGCGTTTCCTTGCGGTCTCTTTTAGGTAGTCCCATCGGTTATCGGAAAACATCTTCATGTAGACACACACCTATAGAACTTAAAATTGACAAGATGCCTGGAGCTAAATCTTAAATAAGAAAAAAAGAACAAGCATACCTAGTTGTATTCATCGATCCGTTTATCAAATTAATTTTATTGAAGATGGCAACTCAAAGCTTATAATTTTTACACGACTTTGACCCGCTTTGAAACTTTTAAAACATATTTTATGTATTATATTTTATAGTCTAACTAGTTTCACATAAGTACTCAACTCAAGGAAACGCTGCGCCGTTCACTCAGGATGGATAAAAAACGCAATAAAAATATTTAATGTTCTCCTCAGTTAACATGGCATGGCTTTAAAGATTTGAAACTAGTAATAAAATTAAACGCTGAGTTAATTTTAACAAAGTTAAATTAACAGAATGTTTAATTCGTTTTTTTTTTCTTCGGAAGACCCGCTCATCTCTCATAGCGCATCTCTAGTTATAATGTTTTGTGTGACTGTGCATTGTTTTGTGATTGATGAAAATTAGAATGGTTATTACTTTTCATATTTTATTGATTGGCGTCACATTATAACGGTTACTTTTATTTGAGTTTTTCATTATATCTTCTGACATTTTCGTTCAACAGCTCATTCGTATTATTTGTATCATTAATTATTACATAATTATATATATATATATTCATATTAATTGCATATCTATTAGTATAATTATTTTAAATAATTTTAAGTAATAGTGTGTATTACTATTAGAATGTATGTGTATGTTATAAGTAAAAAATTTATAGTCGATCCTCTATTGCACACCCCGTCTTCTACGTCTTCTATAAATCCTTTCCATCCTAAGGTTGCCTGGAAGAGATCGCTTTTAGCGATAAGGCCGCCAGTTGTTACACTAGTTTTTAAGAGTTTTTTGTCCTCTGTATCAAATTTCATGGTGTGAACAATAAAGAGTTAATCAATCATTTTCGTTAAGAATTTTTCTCCTTTTTAAGCATTCCGAACACCAGTTTGGATACTGTACAATGCTCTATGGATAACTCCCAAAAAAAAAAAAAAAACAACATACAATGCCCTTCCAACATCGTTTTTTTTGTAGGTACAATTATTTATTTTTTAATTGTTACATTTTAATATTCTATCTATACAATAGAATAGATAGCATTAGATAGCCCGTTGGTCCACTTGGTGAACCTGCCTTCTAAGCTTGGGGGCGTGGGTTTGATTCCTACCTACGACAAACATTTATGTGATGAACATTTGTGCTTGTTCTATATATGGGTATTATTATCTATTTAAGAAAGTATTTAAAAATATATAAATATGTATGTATATCAGTCTCTGGCAGCCATATCACAAGCTCTGCTAAGAATGGGGTCAAATGAAAGTGCGTGCAAAAAAATCTAAACAATCCTAATTTTTTTGTTATTTAGGAAGACAAAAATATCAAATGAAAATAATATTTTTGTCGTTTGCCTAAAGCAAGCTAGAATTGCAAACGTTACCTAGGCATTGTGTTATAATGGTATCATTTCAGGTAACACCAATAATAATATAAATCGTCAGAGTTTTGGCGCCAACGTGGAAAAAAACATGTCAGCTCGTTGGATTATTTTCCTAAACTTGTGTATTTTCGAGTGTTAATGTGTACTAAATGGTGAATCAATATTCATTAAGTGCTCGTAAACGTGCTCGAGTGTGGGTGTTAGTAACGAGGTAAGTGATATAACGAGGTGAAACGTCTCTTTTCGTGTTGTTTCCAAAACTCCATAGGAGCCTCTTGTAAAGTCTTCACATTCACACATTTTACAGGGGCATGAGTTTGACTTGACCGTGACATACTTAGCTTGACTCTGACTATGACTATGACTTCTTTGACGCTATTAACACTATGAAAACTGTTTAATGTTACGACTAAAGGACATTTAATCCACGGTCACAATTTTTTTTACAAAAAAAAAATATTAACTTCATTGGGTAACACCGACACGACTAGCAAGCAGACAAACAAGCGACCCATGACTTTTCCCTCCAATCCAAGGACAGCCAACAGCATAACGTACTTTATTTAACGCAGGAACACATTAACATACGCTACACATGTACCTAAACACACATCACACTAATATCAGTATGAGCTCTCAACTTGTTCGAACAAAAGCCTGCCAAAACGGATTTTTCGTTTTTTATTATTATAGGCTTGTATTTGACCGCTAACTCGCGATGATGCAGTGTACGATGGAGTACGCTTGCGTAGAAGAAACCGATTCACTCGTGATTTGAAGACACGCAAAAAATAAATAATGTGGTACTTTTCTAAAGTCTAATAAAGTATAAAACCTAATCTAACTTTATAGTAGATGTATTTTTCGTAACATCTTAACTTTGTTAACTATAAACGTTTTTTTGTCCTAAAATTAAAAATATTCGAATACATTGGCAAATGTACAAATATAATTATTTTGCTATTACAAACTTAAATTTTGTAGTTGGAATGTATGGAAGAACCTTATTGTCAACTACAAAGTTAAGTTTGTATTTTAATATTTCAACTTCAGTTAGATGTTTTTTTTTTTGGCTCGCGCTCTCGTGGTTTCGTCCAACGGAACCCTCAGAGCACGAGTCCTACTCGTACTTGTCCGGTTTTTTAAGTTTCATCCACTTCCGGAGGAGTCAGCTTGAATTTTACTGTAAAAAATACTTTTTTTTTTTTATAAGTAATAGGCTTGCGTTTGACCACCATCACGCCTGATGTTATGATTTGTTTTACTTTGGAATAACGTCTAAAGTCTGATCGTGATAGAGGAGTTAAAAATTGAAATGTCCTTACTGCTCTTCTCAATAAACTCGCTTCCGTAGTCGCGTAAACGCTCCCGGTACATATTGTGTCCTTTTACCTGCCAAGAAAATCAATACCGCCCATACAGGCTGGTAAAAGTGTGTAGATACAGGGTGTCATATTCTTATGAACGCATCTGTAGTAATGTAATCTAACTTTCGGTGAGGGAGAGAAGATTTTTGGATTTTTTGGACAATAATTTTTAAGACTTATGCTTTAGCTTGAGAGATCGCTGGTGTACATTTACATCTGGATATTTGTTTAACGTGTAAGAAATAGTTTTATTTATTTTTTATTTTTTTACTGTCATAGCCACGAAACGCGCGAGCTATTCTAAAGTGTAATGGGGTTAGGGTACAGACAGACAATGTAGGCTTAGAAATAGGGTCCCGTTTTTACCATTTGAGTACGGAACCCTAAAAACTGTCTTTTCCATGTGTATGTTGACTTAGTACGAAAAACTCCATATGCTTCGCTAGAATCTAGCGCAGACAGGCGTCCTTGGATCGAGTTCAAGGACTTTCCACACGCTATGCTTACATACGTGTCTGTTTTCACAAGATCTTTTCGAGACGGAATATCCCTCATGGGTGTGATGCCTCTGGTGTTACAGGTATCCATGTGATGGTGACTGCTTTTCCCGTCTGCTTGATTGCCACACATGGCATTGAAAAAATGTTTTGTGTATTGAACCAGTATAATTTGAAGAAATATTTAATTTTATCTCCATTCAAATAGTCCAATATGCTGGACATACGTATAGGCCTCTCAGCACGCCACATAGCCCGATCTTTGGCTTTTCGCTTCAAGCTACTGCCAGCTGCCTTAAAAATATTGTCACTCCATTGAGTCTCGGGGCGTCCTACGCTACGTTTGCCGATTCGTGGTCTTCAGCGCCATGTTTTTGCTCCGCTAAATGCCAATTTAATACAATGTTTCGAGTCCGCGCCGTAAGGCCCATGATCCCACAGAGAAAAATAATATCTCTTCGGATATTATTTTATGTTATTATGGTATGGATTATCCAATGCTACCTATTTGTTTTACCAACTCTCCACGGTTCCTTGAATGCTTCAACGTCACCAAATTTAAACTGTTCGTAAAATTTGGAATACAGGTTGTTTGGTTATATCATTTGGTTATATATGTTGGTTATATATCATTTGGTTATATATAATTTTTATCAAATTTGCTACTGTTTATCACTGCTAAATGTACCGTAGGATATCAAGTGAAATCGAGGCACGCTGCTAGTGACTTAAAAACATGGCATCTAATTGATATACTGTGAAAGTCAGCGCGTTCAACGATCAAAGCAGGCGATGATGCGTACAGTGAAGTTCGATGAAGAAGACAGAATCGATAAGAACCAAGGATTATATGGATAGAAAAGATTTGAATAGAAACTTGTGCTCTGGATTAGAACGTAATACCTATAGGATAAGAAAGAAGAAAGAAAGAAAAAGTTTATTTGTGACCAAATTACGTTTGTTTTTTAAACAGTTAAAAGACACAAGGTATATAAGGTCACAAATCGGCCCCAACTCAGCATAATGCCGGCTGTTAACCAGCGCTGGTCTTCCGTTGGAGCCGTTTGGTGATGTCTCGGTACAGGCACACACACAGTACACCACTACAAAATATAAATATAAATAAAATAATAAAGGAACCAATCTAAACACAAATACTAATAATGATGACAATGAGGTAATTATAGTTAACTTTTACTGCAATACATTTGATTTTGATTACATATTTACTTATATTGCACTCGTGTCATGCTTTTGAGTTTCCTCTTGTTGCTGATGTGTCGATGTGTGCAGTAATAAATTTTTTAAGATTATAACTAAAACTTTTAACATTCTGCAGGTTCCTCAACGGCGGAGGAATATTATTCCAGCATTTAGTAGCAGCATACCGGAAACTACCTCTGAAAGCGGCTGAACTATGGCGCTGCGTGGAGAGAACTGGTGCACATAGACTCTCACAATGTCGTCGGTCCATGTAGTGGGAGGCTTACCTACGCTGAACCTTTCTTCCCCATCGGTTATCGGTTTATTTAAACCACATTATTATCAGTTTGAACAAGCCGTATAACATTTGTTCGCTTAGTCTAGAGTCCGTTAGGCGCAGACTTTTCTAACTCACATCTAAATCAGATTAGGGACTGACCGAACTTCCAGTTGCAATTCAATTCCGTACTGGCGAAGCGCCGGGTACCCGCATAGAGTGCAATATAAACCGGACACGGTACCGGCCGGAAATTGGCCCCGGGACGAGTGGGCAATAGCTAACTAAAGTACTATTTGTACACTGGCGTAATGTTTTATACGAGGATGGAATAAAGATACGAATGTTACTTTTAAACTTACGCGATTTTAACACAACTCCTAACGCAAACAAAGGAGTTTATAAGTTAAAAAAACGTGTGTATCTGTGTATCTGTTTGTGACATCGTAGATCCTCTCAGATCTACTACCTAAGATCCTAAAAGCTGAACTGGTTTTTTTTAGGGTTGAAAGGTGACCTTTGTCGAAACTGATCATAGCTATGATTCAAGGAAATGTGTTGAGCCGTTTAAAGATTTCATCATTGTCACCATCAGCCAGAAGTACTTCTACTGCTGAACATATAGCGTGGTCTTCAGCGCCATGTTTTTGCTCCGCTAAATGCCAATTTAATACAATGTTTCGAGTCCGCGCCGTAAGGCCCATGATCCCACAGAGAAAAATAATATCTCTTCGGATATTATTTTATGTTATTATGGTATGGATTATCCAATGCTACCTATTTGTTTTACCAACTCTCCACGGTTCCTTGAATGCTTCAACGTCACCAAATTTAAACTGTTCGTAAAATTTGGAATACAGGTTGTTTGGTTATATCATTTGGTTATATATGTTGGTTATATATCATTTGGTTATATATAATTTTTATCAAATTTGCTACTGTTTATCACTGCTAAATGTACCGTAGGATATCAAGTGAAATCGAGGCACGCTGCTAGTGACTTAAAAACATGGCATCTAATTGATATACTGTGAAAGTCAGCGCGTTCAACGATCAAAGCAGGCGATGATGCGTACAGTGAAGTTCGATGAAGAAGACAGAATCGATAAGAACCAAGGATTATATGGATAGAAAAGATTTGAATAGAAACTTGTGCTCTGGATTAGAACGTAATACCTATAGGATAAGAAAGAAGAAAGAAAGAAAAAGTTTATTTGTGACCAAATTACGTTTGTTTTTTAAACAGTTAAAAGACACAAGGTATATAAGGTCACAAATCGGCCCCAACTCAGCATAATGCCGGCTGTTAACCAGCGCTGGTCTTCCGTTGGAGCCGTTTGGTGATGTCTCGGTACAGGCACACACACAGTACACCACTACAAAATATAAATATAAATAAAATAATAAAGGAACCAATCTAAACACAAATACTAATAATGATGACAATGAGGTAATTATAGTTAACTTTTACTGCAATACATTTGATTTTGATTACATATTTACTTATATTGCACTCGTGTCATGCTTTTGAGTTTCCTCTTGTTGCTGATGTGTCGATGTGTGCAGTAATAAATTTTTTAAGATTATAACTAAAACTTTTAACATTCTGCAGGTTCCTCAACGGCGGAGGAATATTATTCCAGCATTTAGTAGCAGCATACCGGAAACTACCTCTGAAAGCGGCTGAACTATGGCGCTGCGTGGAGAGAACTGGTGCACATAGACTCTCACAATGTCGTCGGTCCATGTAGTGGGAGGCTTACCTACGCTGAACCTTTCTTCCCCATCGGTTATCGGTTTATTTAAACCACATTATTATCAGTTTGAACAAGCCGTATAACATTTGTTCGCTTAGTCTAGAGTCCGTTAGGCGCAGACTTTTCTAACTCACATCTAAATCAGATTAGGGACTGACCGAACTTCCAGTTGCAATTCAATTCCGTACTGGCGAAGCGCCGGGTACCCGCATAGAGTGCAATATAAACCGGACACGGTACCGGCCGGAAATTGGCCCCGGGACGAGTGGGCAATAGCTAACTAAAGTACTATTTGTACACTGGCGTAATGTTTTATACGAGGATGGAATAAAGATACGAATGTTACTTTTAAACTTACGCGATTTTAACACAACTCCTAACGCAAACAAAGGAGTTTATAAGTTAAAAAAACGTGTGTATCTGTGTATCTGTTTGTGACATCGTAGATCCTCTCAGATCTACTACCTAAGATCCTAAAAGCTGAACTGGTTTTTTTTAGGGTTGAAAGGTGACCTTTGTCGAAACTGATCATAGCTATGATTCAAGGAAATGTGTTGAGCCGTTTAAAGATTTCATCATTGTCACCATCAGCCAGAAGTACTTCTACTGCTGAACATATAGCCCTACCCCTTTAACCTCCACACTGAACGAAAGCACGCCTTTTGCATCCACTGGATGCCAGCGACTCTTACTATGTCGTCGGTCCATCTAGTGAGAGGCCTACCTACGCTGCGTCTTCCGATTCGTGGTCTCACTCAAGAACCTTTCTTCCCCATCGGTTATCGGTTCTTCCAGCGAAGTGGCCTGCCCATTGCCACTTCAACTTGCAAATTTTAAATTTTAAAAAGACAGACATCGTAATAGGGTCCCGTTTTTACCCTTTGGGTACGGAACCCTAAAAAACACGCTTTCATGTGACTAAAACCAAAAGGAAGACAAACTCGAGGGGTTTGTCTTTCTTTACGATTAACTTATTTAGTGAGAAAAAATAATGAATTTAGCTGGCCGTATAGGTCTTGGTCCATAAGCATAGATATATGAGTAATATAGGTACCTACTATTTGGTCAGAGTGCTTCCGTAGAGGCAAACGGAGTGCAATACTCACTGGATGGCTGGACACAGTTGCCAACCGGAAATTGACGCCGAGAGGCCAGCCTTTGAACTAACTCGAACTAACTTACTAAACCGACCTGTGGGTCGAACAGTCGCTTTGTAGATATAGTTAACTCGCTTAGTTAGTCACTTCCTACAGATCCAAAGAGGTAAGATTAATAAAATAGAAAAATGGTCCATTAGTCATTAAAAAAAACTAAATTCAGAAGCTTAGGTATTTATACTCAATCCAAGGTTTTATATCATCTGACAACTGCAGTAATATTGTCAAAAAAAAGGCTGAATAAAAAGAATTTGATTTCATATTTCACAATGGTATATGGTATATAATATTGCGTTCAAAGTCTTAGAACAAAAAATATTCAGAGTTTATGGTTTTCTTTTTCAATGTACTGCAGCTGTCATAGGTAAATAAAACTTGTATAGGTTATGTTAGAAGTAATAACGAACGTATATGCAAGAGTTTTGGCGCCAACATGAAAAAAACACGTAATTTTTTTTTTTTTTAAGTAGTGAATTTTCGAGTGTTATTGCGTAATATTGGTGGATTATTATTTATTAACTGTTCGTGGATGTGCTTGAGTGTGGGTAAGTGATATAACGTGGTGAAACATGTATTTTCATGTTGTTTCCAAAGCTCCATAGAAGCCTCTTGTAAAGTCTCCATCACTTTACTGGGGCATGACTTTGGCCGTGACTTACTTTGCTTGAATCTAACTGTGACTGACATGTTTGACTACATATTATTATAATACTTGATGAAAATTACACTGGTAATTTTGTAGTAATGTTTGTATTCTGTGACACTGGCAAACGTACAAAAGTGCGACGCCAAAATCCTCAAAGAGGAAAGAATTAACGTGTACGCAAAATTTCAGCAAAATCGGTTAGGAGAAACTGGTTTTAATTCAGCTTGCAAGATTGAACCTAAACAAACGAATAAACATTGCAAGTTAAATAAAAGCTGGTAAAAAAGGACAGCCTTGCATTATGATTTTTTAAACTGTATGTATTGAACTCCTTTCGTTCATATTCACGGCCTCTAACTAGCATGAGAATATCATTAGGTCATCGTAATATTTGAAGGCGACCGCACTTAGCGACTGCCTCGGGGTAGGCATTTATATAAGTCCATAATACTCCCGCTTCGTTACAATAAAATGCGAAGAAAAAGGCTACCTTTTCTTCACCGCGTGCATTTTGTAACTGACCAAGATGAAGAAGAAATCAAACTTTGTTTTTTTTTTTTTTTTTCTTCTTTCCTGTTTGGATTTTGGCGTCACACATCTGGTGCATTATGCCAGTGTCAAGTATTGACAAAGTTTTACTAATTTAAGTATAAAGTCAAACAAGACCTAGTCACAGTCAGAGTCAAGCAAAGTAAGTCACGGTCAAATCCAAGTCATGCCCTAGTTAAGTTATGTAAACTTTGCTAGAAGCTTCTTTGGAGATTCACGAAAATATATAGACAAGTTTCACCTCGTTATATCACTGCCCAGACTCGAGCACGATTGTGAACACTTAATAAATAATAATCAACCATCTCGAAATAACACAAGTGTAGGAAAATAATACAATAATATGACATGTTTTTTTACGTTGGCGCCAACGTAAAAAAGTAAAAAAACAGCTTACCATCAGGCGAGTTGGTGGCCAAACACAGATCTTATTGTATATAAAAAAAACAATCATGGTTTTCTTCTGCAATTTATTATACAAAAAGTTTCTTTGGGTAAGTATTCTTTCGTTTTGTAAAGAAGACTCTATGTAACTAGCTACGAAGCAAAAAAGATTTGAGGTTTTTTTTCCATAAATACGAAAGCTTACTCCCTATAGTAAAAAGTACTCTTTGGCTTACTCTGCGCGTTTTGTATAAGTATTTGGGTAACTAACATAACTAGGGTTAATGGCAAGTTGTAGACTTTGTAGTAGTCAAGTTTCAAGTTAGCAACACATGAAAAAGATATACCTACGAGTATGTATGTGTATTGTAGCATGTTCAAATGTATTTAGATAAGTTAAAATGGAACAACTTCTTCAAGTTTTCTTCATGCTCGATGCGATAAAGCCGCATCAACTGTTGTCGATTTCCGTTCTCTGCCCCAGTAACCAGTTTGACCCGCCATTCGCCCACTCAACTCCGTCGGAGGTTAATTTCCGGACAAATAAAAATCTTAGGCTCAGCTAATGAAAGAGAAATTAAAAAGTTACTCAACGCGGAAACGGCAAAGCCGGCAAATGGGATGTTTTTGATTTGAATTAGGTTACACACAACCGGTTAGGTTACGGTTAGGGATTTTTTTGTTAAACACAAACACATGCATTTCTTTTTATTCAATAGAGCAAAAAAATTAAGTAAACTAGACTGTATTCTGATGGACTTCTATTATATTTCTGATAGTACGAGATTCGAATAAATATTTAATGTGCTATACAATTTGATAGATCTATTAGACTAGCAAAGAAAAACAACATAATTATTGTAAAATCCAGCCCTAGAGTATATTTGTGCAGTACATGCATTTTGTTTTTTATGTCGCCAGTGATCCTTAACTTCGGGTCTTTTAGAAAAACTCATAGTGACACAGCGGGCAATGGAGAGAGCTATGCTCGGAGCTTCTTTGCACGAGAATCTGGAACGTGGATATTCGCCAAAAAAAACAGAGTTACCGACATAGCTATTAAAATTTGCAAGTTGAAATGGCAATGGGCAGGCCACTTCGCTCGAAGAACCAATAACCGATGGGGAAGAAAAGTTCTTGAGTGGAGACCACGAACCGAAAGACGTAGCGTAAGTAGGCCTCCCACTAGATTGACTGACGACATCGTGAGAGTTGCAGGCAGTGGCAGTGGATGCAGATGGCAGGCTGTCGTTCAGTGTAGAGTTCTAAGGGGGAAGCCTATGTTCAGCAGTGGAAGTCTTCTGGCTGACTTAGATTCGTAAAGCTGCAGAGGGTCGCAGTAGTTTAACATTATGACTCAGAAAATGGAGCTGGAGCAAAATGCTGAGAATACCGCGGACAGCTCATCGGACCAACGCATCAATATTAAAACAACTCAAGATCTCTCAACTAGATTGTCTACCATTTGTCTCAAGCGTATCTTGGAGTACTTCGGTCATATTATTAGGAAAGACAGCGACAAACTAGAAAAGCTTATAGTCACAGGCGAAGTCGATGGCAAACAATCTCGAGGCCTCAGCCCAATGCGTTGGTCCGACCAGATTCGCACCACCTTAGACACTAGTATACTTGAAGATAGAGGAAGATGGAGTAATATCATTACGAGAAACTGATGGCAAGTGGCAAGAGTCACGACCTTCAGAAATGAGAAGCACGACGCGTGAAAGCTGAGGATGACTAAGAAAAGCCTGATAATCAACATAGAGTAAATATATATCGTATATTAGTAAAGCCACCAAACACACTTAATTTAATACGAATACGTATGTGCTTAGCTAGAACTTATTAACTAATAGAGTTCGTATAGCTCCCCCATTTTGCTGAGAGAGTTGGGTATTAATTCCCGAATCAATACAGTTTTATGTAGTTTGGCGAGTTCATATGAAGTTGAGTAGCTCTTCGGGTTTATTTGCATTAGGCCAGGGCCACACCGCTGGTATGCTACTACTGCTACCAGACTAGATGTTTAGGATGTATAGATTAGTAGTGCCGGCAACATAGCAGCAGTAATAACTTAGCATTGAGGCCACGCTTTCCAGCCACATCTATCTCTTAAGCACGTTTTCAACATCTTAGAAAAAAAAACACTGAGTTGGAATTTAAAATAACAGGTAAATTATCTTTAGAATACAGTTTCAAATAATATACAGCAATTTTCGTGTTAATATTTTCGTAGGATGACGTAGCATATGGAAAAATACAAATTTCGAGTTTTTTTTCTATTTGCTCCAACGAGAGAAATTTTTTGTAAAGTCATCTGCCACTTGTGGCTCTAGCTCTTAAGTTTCTCTATCTGTATGTAATCAACCGATAAATAATTTCAACCGAATATGTCAAAAAAAACGTTCTTACTTCAACTGTATTCTTTTGTGTATATTACGCTATATCTACGCCGATTGTAAACCGATTTTTTTATTGAATGGGCTATATTTCGAGGTTGGATCCACATAAATTTGAAAAAAATGTCTACCTCTTTATATGGAAAATAAGGTAAAAGATCCTGATTATTGAACTTCTCGTAAAGTCAGTAGTTTTTTTAAAAATAAATGTTGCTGTTTGTGTGAACATTGAGTCAAACTACCTAAAAGAACACCCTTTTGAAAACCGATGGGGGAGGCCTATGTCTAGAAGTGGACGTCCTATGGCTAAAATTATGATAATGATGATGAGTCAAACCAACCATGTATTTTTGGTACTATTTAATAATGTTGTAAATTGTATTGTAATCTTTCATGAATATGATAAACAAAAAACGCTTATTTATTCGGAATCATCATTGCTTGCTAGTCGTGCCATCTGCATTGTAGCTCTGGCTTACTGCAAATAAACCTGAATAATAATTCAATTTAAATAGCTAAGCTCGCTACCTGAGGTGAGGTCCTGGCCTTACTTCATAGCGCGGAAGATGGAGGATCATTACGCCATATGCAGGTATGAACTAAGATCAACTTCGCTTGAGATATTCTGAAGGAAGTTACGTAGCAACTATAATTTCATCTGTTACGGAAGTGCTAGTATGTTAGTTATTCGTAGAATATTTTCCTACCATATTCAGAGAGGATAAGCAAGACTTTTGGCTGATGGTAACAGGGTTGATAAGGCCATTACTACACATAGTTACATTTAAAGTTTTGACATCAGTCATGTGCACTTATTTGAAAGAAAAGAAAGAAAGAAAGAAAAAGTTTATTTGTGACCAAATTACGTTTTTTTTAAACAGTTTAAAGACACAAGGTATATAAGGTCACAAATCGGCCCCAACTCAGCATAATGCCGGCTGTTAACCAGCGCTGGTCTTCTTATTTGGGCTCATCTAAATATGTTATAACATATAGGTACAACAACATAACCTTAGAATAACTACACAAAGAAATCAAGTACATTCGCAAAATTTAAGCCATTCAAAGGGTGTCAGTTATGGCTCCAAAAAAATATAAAATTTTTACTATGACAATTTGCGTGGTGAAATCGTACCACAACAAATCAGAAAAGCAGCATAAGTGTTATAGTGTGACATTCCACAGGTAATCCATTAATTTTCTTGCTTAAATCGTTTAAAATACCAATCGAAACGTAAGCTACAAAGCGAATTTGTAGCTTACGTTTTGAGAAGGCGTTGTTTGGAAACCTACCTTCTCTGAGTAGTTATTCTAAGAACATAACACTATTTAAAAGCCTAGGAAAGGTCAAAAGCAATTTGTATCGACGCATTAATTGTCATGTAATTTGTAGCAATAAAAAACCGTGAATAACACAAATTAACGTAAAAATGACCATTTATAAATCACACCTAGAACTTCGCGTGAACCTTCATTAGTTTCTAACTACCAATTTTGTTTCTACCACGGAACACTACCGCCGAAAAAAGCAATACACTACCTTATTTTGGTCGTCATAACGTTGCAAGTTCTTTTCATGATCGCTAAAGCTAAATTTGACGTATGTTCGACCACTATTTTCCTACGAAATCGTCGGAAAAGCTATAAAAAACTTTACGCTTTCAATTATAAAGTTCATAGTTTATTGTGAAATTATTATGGGTAACTTTAGCGTACGATAAAGCAGTTTTTTTCGTACAAGAATGTTTATTTAGTTGTTTGTCGTGACTGGTTGTCGTAACTCGTTTAAATTACAGTTTTCGTACTTTCATAAACATGTTTGACCAACATACGGGTGTGTAATTTTCACTCGAATAGAGTTAGCGGTAAAGACGTAGCAGCCTGATTGCGAACACTGTCAGTTCTCAATCACACTGGATTTATATAGCCTCGGAACAAGAACTAGGTTATGGAAATGTGTGTAGAACCAGGTTATGGCGGTGAGCGCATGATAAGTTATCTGTACTATATCATAGTTAGGTACTATGATAATCAGTACCTACCTAACAATTATAGTAGACCAGCTGAACCCCGCGGTGTTACCCTCGATTTTCCAGTTTTCCGCATTTTCTGGGGGGTGGAATTACGGTATTGCCGTAATAGGTAATTTTAATTTATTAAAATTATTCATTACGGTTCGAAAGATACAGCACGTTTAAATGTAGGACAGACGGACAGACAGACAGAGAGACATCGTAGGCTTAGTAATAGGATCCCGTTGTTACCCTTTGGGTACGGAACCCTAAAAAGACGGGTTAAGGATATGAAATGTATATCATTTCTGCGTGCTTCATCTTCGACCACATCGTCGCTTACCAACAGGCGAGTTGGTGGTCAAACGCGGATTTATTCACGTAAAAAAAAAAATTGTTAACCACCGAGAACGCTAATTAATAAAAAAAAATCCATAAGAAATTAATGGAAGACTAGAAAATTATGGATTAACCTTAGAATAACTACTCAGAGAAGGTAGGTTTCCAAACAACGCCTTCTCAAAACATAAGCTACAAATTCGCTTTGTAGCTTACGTTTCGATTGGTATTTTAAAAGATTTAAGCAAGAAAATTAATGGATTACCTGTGGAATGTCACACCATAATTCTTATGCTGCTTTTCTGATTTGTTGTGGTACGATTACACCGTGCAAATTGTCATAGTAAAAAAATTATATTTTTTTTGGAGCCATATATGACACCATTTGAATGGCTTAAATTTTGCGAATGTACTTGGTTTCTTAGGGATTAACGTAAAGGGTATATAAGCAGAGGTTTTTAGAGATGAAAGCGTAGAGAGAAGAAAAAAAAAACCAGACAAGTACGAGTAGGACTCGTGCTCTGAGGGTTCCGTTAGACGGAACCCTCAGAGCGCGAGACCAAAAAAAAACTAACTGAAGTTAAAATATTGAAAGACAAACTTAAGTTTGTAGTTTTTTTTTACTGGGCAAGTGCCTTTAATAACTAAACAAAATACAAGCTAAAACTAACACTACAAATACAGTTAGACTGCCCATAGACCGTTGAAGGTCTAAAGACAATCCAAATGCTCAAGCCCACTACCAGTTGGCAGCGTACCCAACATGCTGGCGGCATTACCACGTTGAATGGCAATGCTAATGCGTTGAGCCAGAAACACGCCAGCATTTTGGTCACGCGTCGCATTAACCAGGCGCAACCCCAAGGGCCCAATGTCTCGACCCCAAACGCCTCAAATATGTAACCACTGCCGAGGTTAGCATATTTGCGACGCTTGTGCTGCTCTGCCGAATTAGCAGCCGCGCCAGCCCTACCCTGTGTCTCAGGAAGATGTGACGGCGCCAAAGTATCGACACAAGTTGCGTCCCATACAAGGGGCCGCCCCAACCTCCAGGGCACAAGTGTCATACCGTCAGGCCTCTTTCCATCGTCACGCGCAAGACCACTCGGTTTGAGCACAGCTGCGACATTGGCGGTGGAAAGTGCCCTGCGTATGATGTCGTTCAGGCTAGCGTGTCGGCCAATACGACCAGCGCTTCTCGAGCAAGAGAGACCATGGTGACCGAGCTGGTCAACAGCAGTACCACACTGACAGCGATGGGCCTCACAGCACCTTGCACCCAAGCGTAAGCTGACAGCTAGACGAAATGCGGTTGGATCTAAAAGGCTACCTGTGTTAAAAGAGGGCATGGCTTGCAACCAAAGTCCCGATTCCCAAACAGAGACAGCAAGAATACGAGCGCGATCTGCAATACTAGGACACGTATCTAGTAGCGATTTCCATGCTAGTTCGCAGATCGGCCGATCCCACAGTCTCTGGGAAGACAACTTTGAAGTTTGTAGTTGACAATAAGGTTCTTCCATACATCCCAACTACAAAATGTAAGTTTGTAATAGCAAAATAATTATTTTTAAATACCTTCAAATTTATAACTTTCGGATTTATTCCTATATATGTACTATGAGACCTTGCCTCTTGCCAAATTTCATGATTCTAGGTCAACGGGAAGTACCCTATAGGTTTTGATTCCCCTGTGAAATCGCAAAATATACGACATAAAGGAACCCTAAGAGCGCGAGACCAAAAAAAAAACTAACTGAAGTTAAAATATTGAAAGACAAACTTAAGTTTGTAGTTGACAATAAGGTTCTTCCATACATTCCAACTACAAAATGTAAGTTTGTAATAGCAAAATAATCATTTTTAAATGATATACCTTCATATTTATAACTTTCAGATTTATTCCTATATATGTGCTATGAGACCTTGCTTTTTGCCAAATTTCATGATTCTAGGTCAACGGGAAGTACCCTATAGGTTTTGGTTCCCCTGTGAAATCGCAAAATATGCGACATAAACGTTCATATCTTTTGATTGCGTTGACTTACAACTTTTATTTTTTTACAGCCGAAAGAAACCGTAGACCCAAGTATTTAGTATAAATTTCAACTTGCTACCTTTACGCGTTCTTGAGAAAAAGGGTCTTGACAGACGGACAGACAGACAGACAGACAGACAGACAGACAGACGGACAACGAAGTGATCCTATAAGGGTTCCGTTTTTTCCTTTTGAGGTACGGAACCCTAAAAAACAAACAAAATGTCAACAATAGTAAAATGTCACTCAGAAAAACTACCAAAAACACAGACCAAAAACATAATAGTACAAGCCAAAGAATAAGAACTCTTTGGCATAGAACTACATCAATTCTTCAGCATGCATTTACTGCAGTACCGGACCACCTGGCTATCATGGCACGACGCCAAATATTATTCACTGGTTCGCTTCTTTATTCATCAGCATAGAGGGTTGCTAGTTGCTAGCCTTCAGGGTTGCCAGCTGGAGTTTTCTCGTATAGTGAATGGTGCTTAGAAAATGTGTGTGCCACAATTAGTTAGCCCATTGGTCCAGTTGGTAGTGAACCTGCCTTCTGCGCTTGGGGGTGTGGGTTCGATTCCCACCTGGGACAAACATTCATGTGATGAACATTTGTGTTTGTTCTATATCTGGATGATATTATCTATTTAAGTATGCATTTAAAAATACATATGTATGTATATCAGTCTCTGGCAGCCATATCACAAGCTTTGCTTAGTTTGGGGTCAGATGACCGTGTGTGCAAAAATGTCCTGTTTTTTTTTTGTTTTTTTTATTGATGATTGTGAACTGAATAAGATTTCCAGCTATTTTAACCCGCGACGCAAACAGAGAGGTGTTATAAAGTTAACGTGTGCTATGTCTGTCTGTGTCGTCGTGGCTTTCAAACGGCTAAACCAATTTTGATCAAGTATTTTTGTTCGAAAGGTGATTTGATCGAGAGTGTCGTATGATTCAAGAAAATCTGTCCAGCAGTTTGAAAATTATCAGCTATGTTATCGAAGCTTTAAAAAACAATGTAATAGATACTTGTTTATAAAAGAAACAACGTATAAAACAGGAACGAAAACTGAAAAAAAAAAAATTTTTTTAGCGGAAGTTGTACACTTATATTAGCAGATTACTTGTCGAATAATTTTGATTAACATAAGGCCTACCACCTTTCCAGACGATCTCAAAATTTATACGCAAGTCTCACTCAATCTAATGGATGTAGCCATTGCTAGAACGAATGCTGGTCTGCATCGAACCATCGAGTGGAACAATTCTTTTGGCTTAAAACTCAATCCTACAAAATCGCTAGTCATAGTAACAGGTAGCTCTTACTAGATCTCCAGAATTAACTGGGCTGTGATTCCAAGTGTTATTTTTATGGGGTTACAATACCGTTCAGTGATTCCGACAGTTAGAATAGAATACGTCCACTTCAAAACCGATGTATCTACTTACTTAGCACATTTATAACTTGGCGCCGTGCCGACTTTTAGACACAAAATATTACTGCAATTTTAAACTAGGCCTGCCTACTGGTAACCCTGAATTTGACAATATAAGTGGTAAACTAGACAACCTTGCTAATGCACCATTCTTGCGGAAAAAATCACTTTGTGGCATGATACCTGGCATCTATTTGGCATGTTTCTTTGTGATTCCACCGCTATGCATTCAATTATGCGGAAATAGGAGTAGGCAAAGGCTAAGTTTCGGGGAAAGCGCAGATAGTGATCATCATAATCAGGCTTTTAACAGTCCACTGCTGGACTTTAGCCTACCCCTTTAGGGTGATTGGGCCATATCCACCACGCTGGCCCAGTGCGGGTTGGTGGATTCACATACGCCATTGAATTTCTTCTCCGTACGTATGCAGGTTTCCTCACGATGTTTTCCTTCACCGAAAAGCCCAGTGGTATGAAAATTCGCACATAAGCTCCAAATAGGTCCATTGGTACGGGCCCGGGGTTTGAACCCGCGACCTCACGCTTTCAAGTCTAGCGGTCTCCCAAATGCAGATCCTGCAGATTGTGATCAATATGATTAAATATGACTTGAACATAATGAATTTTGACGATCATATCTCTATATTATAATATTATACTTTCTATATTATAGAAACCATCGATTATGGTTTCTGTTAATGCAAATGCATGGAAACTGATCAAATCAATGACCTATCACAAATCCGCAAATCCACAATGCTTGGCATGACCGTACTGAATACATGAATTGCAATAGAGGCTAATTTAATCCTTGTTATTGTTCATATTATCTTGAGTTGTGCAATTGGATGACAAGACACGCAGATTACAAACATAACTGTTACAGAGTACCATGTAAAGTAAGGTACTCTAAAGATTTGATGTTACACACCTTAGGTACTTTTCAAGATTCAATACTCCAATTTCAGATACTTTTTAAAGTTTGGTACGTACTTCAAAGATTAGGTACTTTTTTTTATATAGTAGATAGGCTTGCGCTTGGCCGCCAGCTCGCCTGATGTTAAGCGACGATGCGGTCTACGATGGAGCACGCTTGCCTAGAAGAAACCGATTCACTCTCGACTTGAAGACACCCAGATTGTAACTGACGGGGAAAACCCATTCAGGCAGCGAATTCCACAGACTAGCAGTTCGCACAATAAATGTAGAATCAAAGCGCTTCGTACGGGTTCTCAGAATATCAACCATAAAACGATGTCGATTTTTGTGCCCGCCCTGGTGGTCCGATAGAAAAAAGGGCACGAGGGAATTAAATCATGCAAATCTGATGCACTCCGAAATGTATCCGATAAAAAACCGATAGACTAGCGACTTTCAAGATTTGGTACTAAATTCAGATACTTTTCATGGTTATACTTCAAATTTTGGGACATTTCAAGGTTTGGTACTCAAAGATTAGATATTTTCATGATTTGGTATTCTAAAGATTAGATATTTTTAGGTATATATAGGTTTTATGTAGGTAGTATCGATACTTCAAATTTGTGTGAAAATTAAGCGCCGCGTTATCCCCTTAATCCTACACCGACAGACTTGCATGATGTTACCTAATTCGGTCATTCCGTAACAGATTTGCATCGCGTGACTCATCAGAACCAGAAGTGGGATGAGCCAGTAATATTCATAAAAACAATTGGGTAACGTGACGGGCTGGCCGAATTGGAAACAAGTCCCCTCGGGCCCGACATCCGATTGCAAGTGACAGCTTTATGACTGGCAATACTACTGTGAACTGACTGGCTTGTCGTACTTCTCTGTCCATGTAGGTATTGACACTATTTTCTGGACCACTAAAGTGCAACCGTTGAAAGAATGCAACTGAGAGTTGCCATAACAGTGTAAAAAGCTAAACGAAAACAGTAAATTCTAATCAATTTTACTAGTCAAAGTCAACTTTGACTAGTAAAAGTGTTCATAATATACTAGTTATTAGTAGTCAAAGTTGACTTTGATCAGTAAAAGTGATGAAATTACTGTTTTCGTTTAGCTTTTTATACTCGAAAGTTGGCTTTGACTAATAAAAGTGATCAGAAAGATCAGTAACAAAAAAGTTTATTTCCATAGGCACAGAAGTTATTTAATTACTAAAAACTTTACAGAAATATTCAATACAAGACTATTTTTAATTGATCACGCAACAAAACTGCAAACGCTCTATTTAGGTCGAATATCCTTATGACATCACAAGCAAGTAATAGAGGTAACAATTGTATGGCGACTAATAACTTGTTTGCTTGCTTGTGACGTCACTGAAACCACTGAAGTCACGTGGGCCCCATAAATGTCAAAGGGATCGTTTACGCGGTAGTATATTAATTTAAACTTTGACTCTCCAAAGTTATATGATTATTTACGGGATATTTACCGTGGTAAGGTTGTGGAATGAGCTCCCGATATTTCGGCGCAGTTACATGCACCATGTTCACGGGAAGACTGAAGAATGCGGGTGGTTGGAGAACAGTTAAAAAGGTACAAAATAAAGGTGTACAAAATTAACTGCAGCTGCGGAAGTTCGTACATAGGACAGACGAAGCGAACTGTTTCATGCCGCATCAAGGAACACATTAAGGCAGTAAAAAACAACGAGAGACACAAATCTGCCATAGCTGAGCATCTGCTGGACGCAGGTCCTAACCACTGGATCGAATTTCACAACCCTGAAATCCTGTCCACCGAACGCCATTACATACCAAGGCTAGTAAAGGAAACTATTGAGATCTCGAAATGTCAGAATTTCAATCGAGGTGATGGTTTTCAACTCGCCAGTGCGTGGAATCCAGTATTAGGTTGCCTCAAAAATAAAAATAAAAATTCGCGTTCAAAATGTGTTCAAAATACTATACGCAGTGATACAGTGAGTGTGTTTTGTCGGGACTTAGGTTCGAGTTCGAGTTCCAGTGATAACCGTAGCAAAAGACTAAGAAAGAGGGTAGATCGTTATGTCTGCACCTAACTTTTTAACTGTTCTCCAACCACCCGCATTCTTCAGTCTTCCCGTGAACATGGTGCATGTAACTGCGCCGAAATATCGGGAGCTCATTCCACAACCTTACCACGGTAAATATCCCGTAAATAATCATATAACTTTAGTGAACAACCGTGATAGTTTAAAACAGTGTTTGACTCTCCATTTATCATACAAATACAGAAAATTATGAGGACTGTCTAAATCACAAGATTGCTTTGTTATAATATTATAGACAAATTCAGATTGATTCGTAAAAACACCCTATTCGAGTGGCAGTACAAAACAAACCCCATTATAAATATTTTAAAACAAATTTTTAGTCAAGTTCGCCATATTGAATTTAGTGTGAAATAATTTTTTTGTTCGTATTCTTCACAACAAACCCTTTCATTTGGTACCTCATATCATGGGGATGCATAAAAATTAATGGTCCGCCTCTTTGGGAGTCCGACATATTGGATTTACAAAGATGTTACCTAACCAACCATGCATTGTCCGTGTATACAAAATTTCAGCTCAATCCGTAGAAGAAACTGTTTTAAAATTCAGTTGCAATGTTTGATCCAAACTAACAAAGCACGTTAAATAAAATCTTGTAAAAAGTAATAATCATAATACTTTTTAGGGTTGACAAGCGGTAATACATCGCGTAACATACAAACAAATAAAATACATTCGAATCGAGAACCACATCTTTTGAAGTAAGTTGATTAAGGTACTTTACACAACAATTAAACTCGACTGTAGAGCAAGCACCTCAAAACGTGCCAAACAAGCAATTTAGATACTAATACTAGGTATCAATACTGGTATCCGTACTCGTAACAAGTATGAACGTAGTGAAGAGTGAAGAGGTACACATTTCTAGCAAATTGGACAAACTTTTACTGGAAGACTCTTTAATGAGGACAAGACGTGCCAAATAAGCGTTACTGATACTCCTGTAACTATTTTTCGAGACAGTAAAACGGCTTACTGTATAGAAAGGAGTAATTAAAAAATCATTGCCTAAACTATGTTAACTAGAAGGATTTAATTGCGTCATATTTTCACACAACTTCGACCCACTATAAAACTTGAAAAGTATAATAATCTTTTTTGAATGGGACAAAAACAATATTTTCCTTTTTTTTTTTCACTTAAGGGTTGTAATGTTACGATAGGCACCAAGACATGGTTTTGTTACTTTTTGGAAATTCACACTCATTGATTTTATATCTTCAATAATGTGAAAATGTGCGAGCGAGAGAGCTGCAGACGGTATACATACAGTTCATCTAAAATTAGCTCTGTCTTCTTCATGTTGGTCCAAGGACGGCAACACCTTTAATTCTTGCAAAGGTGTAATAGACAATTACAGAAATGAAACACAACAAACAATTTTAGGAACGGAAAAACTATCTAGCCGAATCTGATCTCTGGGAAAATCCGTTTCTAGCAAATTTTGTCAGCGAGCAGGGCTCGGTTACCTGAAACAAATAATTAAGATTTTCTTCCTGAGATACAATCTTTGCGGTGCGTCCCTCGTAGTGGGCACTAGTCCTTACCAGCAAGCAGGGCTCGTTTGCAACGCAGCATTTCGTGTAACAACTCGAGAACACGTGCTAGCGGCAAATAGGGCTCATTTGTCATACCCTGTCGTCACCCCTGCCCTCCCCCCGCGACCCGCTAACCCCTCGGGCTCCACATCCATCACAAACGCAGTATACGGTTTCAGGCAGAGCATAAACTTTTGTTGTGACCCTAGTGTTACGAGCTACGCCGCCGGCACCGCCGTATGCTTCTACGGCGATACTCTGTAAAGTTGATTAGGTAGAACCTATCATGTGCACGTTTTTTAGGGTTCCGTACCCAATGGGTAAACGGGACCCTATTACTAAGCCTACGATGTCTGTCCGTCCGTCTGTCCTACCTATAAACGGATGTATCTTTCGAACCGTAATAGATAGTCAGTTAAAATTTTCACAGAATATGTAACGTTACGGCGGATTAACTAACAAATAATAAAAAAGACTAAAAGTAAAAACGAAAGGTAGGTCCCCATACAACAAACGTATTTTTTTAACGTATTTTTGTATGAGCTCTAATGGAAAAACGGTAATACGTACAAGCGTCAAACTTGGCACGATTATATTACGTACTGTAAAGTATAACAACCAATAATAAATAATGGCCAAGTGCGAGTTGGTGACAAATTTCTGTTCTTTACCAAGTTCTAACTGGTATTGTATTTTGTGGTAATACGGAACCCTCAGTGCGCGAGCCCGACTCGTACTTGACCGGTTTTTATTTTATTTAAAACTAAAGTATATGACTGCCATTAATAGATGGCTCTGACGCTATCTTAAAATAAGCGACGATGCTGTACACAACAGAGCACACTTGCCTAGAAGAAACCGATACACTTAAACCTTCACGAATCACAATAATTAACTTTTTCAAGTCTTACAAAACGCCAGAACATACCTGAACTGTATAGAATAATGTGGTTTTGTAGCATAAGTGAGATAAAGTCTACAGTGATTCATATTAGTTGATATAACTGCAATAGAGCAAAATTGAGCTTTGTTGATGCAAGCCATTTATTTAAATGTACTTTGTATATGTAATACTATCTGCCAAGATATTCCGGAATTAAGATAGCTAATGTGTTTTTTTTTTTTTAGCTTATGTGTAAATCCAGGGTATAAGCTACCTCCATATCAAATGTCATCCAAAAAGTCCCGTTCGGCTGTTACGGGGTTGAGAATGGTTATCACACATACACAATCTTTCGCACATTTTGTAACATTAGTGTAGGTAATTTGGTACTCTGAATTCATGCCGGAATATTGTGTAGATATTTATGTACAAATTGATTTTTGGTTAGTACAAAGCTCATCCTCTGTTTTACACGGTAAAAAACTTCAGCACTCAAAAAAATATTAACACAGTACACGTCTGATTGAATTCGCTGTACATTTCTGTTCCTATGATATGAGCAGATAGATCTCCAGTTTTACGTTTTGCTTTCTGATTTGAATTTTAGATTTGCAGCGGTTTCAACGAAGGTTGTAGCACTGGAATAATGTCGACCTTGGATAGTGCCGAGAATATAAAACAGCTGACTAATTGAGGAATACTCAACTTTTGAAATTTTAATCGTTTTTGACGAATTTTTTTTTGTTGGATTTATTATCATTATCTGAGCAAAGATAGAACGGAGTATTGAAAGAAAGAATGAATAAAATAATTATATTTTTTTATCATCAGCAACATTAATCAATTTAGGAAATTGAGTAATATTATATATCTATAGCTAAGCTTTAAATATAACTATAGCTTAATTCATATCTTGTGTCAAAAAAATGACGTGTTCTCAGCATAATGCTGTTTACCAAACATGATCTTCCGTTGAGCTAAGTCACGAAAGAATTAAAAACAGCGCAATATAGAAACAAGAGTTACGAAACCCTGAACAGAGGTTGATTTACAAAAAAGTTTATTCAATCTTAGAGAAATTAATGAGTCAAAAGAGTAAACAAAATAAGTCATATTTTTTTACCCACCACTTTTTTGCTGCGTAAGCTGTGGACAAATTCGTGAATTAATTATATGGTTCACCAGTGCAAGTACCGCTCTTTATCGATAGTCAAATTCGCTAAAATGCCATAGAATCGATCAAAGCGAGTACTGAAAAAATGGCATATTATCGAATTTGACGACCTCAACTGTCAATTTGACGATCGATAAAAGAACGGTACTTGCACCCCAGAAACGAGGTGAGTCGATGATTCTATACATCACGAGAACTGGACGACGTGACTAGATCCGGACCGAGGCAGATAGGTAAGCATGGCTACGTACCACACGATAGAGAGACGGTTGCATGAGGATAATTGATGATGAGAACTGATTACAATGACCACAAAATAATTAAGTATCCTAGGTACATCAGTTATTGTTTTAATTCTTTCCTCCTGAGAGGATTTTGGCGTCGCACTTCTTGTACATTTGCCAGTGTCAAGTATCAAAATATTATCAAAGTTGATAAAATTTCGTCAAACAAGTTACCTATACTCAAAGTCAAGCAATGTAAGTCACGATCAAGTCAATGTCATGGCCTAGTAAATTGGTAGAGACTATACATGAGGCTTCTGAGAAGCTTTGGAAACAAAACGAAAATACATGTTTCACCACGTTATATCACTAGTACACTCGAGCATGTCCACGAACACTCAATAAAGAACAATTCACCATTAATACGCATTAACACTCTAAAATACACAAAGGAAAATAATACAATGAGACGACATGGTATTTTTCATGTCGGCGCCAAAAAAACTCGTGCATCAGTTAATTTTATGAACGCTCTCCCAGGACAGTGCCTTTTTTATCTTGAGACGATTTTGGCCTCCCACATCTTATGCTTTTGCCAGTGACAAATATTGAAACATTTTCAAGCTTTAGATTAAAAACAGGTCGTCTCAAAGTTAATTTCAGTTAATTTTTTTTTTCGGAAGTGCTATTACTATGAGCAAAGCATTTAGCATATGAATGCTTTAAGTCAGCTTAAATATATCTACACTACATAATTATAAAGGAACGCCCGAAAATATATCCCAATATTTGACAGGCATGGCAAAACCGGGACGTTTTCCGTCCCATACGTAGGGCGTGCGGGTACCGCAGTGCGGCGGTCTGCGGCAGCCCCGGTTCAACTAGTGGGCCGGGTAATCGACTGTTTACTTCAAATTATGGGACAGCGGGACCCGTGTCCTGGCCAGCGTGACCAATTTTACCAGGGGTGGGGCCTTAATTTTAGCCTTAGAAAGTTTTTTTTATACGACTCTTTTTACTAGCCAAATCATAATTTAAATGTCGTCTCCTTTTTTGCCCCTGTCAATTTAGGTGTTTTTTTTTAAATTATTCTCCCATCGAACAGGTCACTTCAGATGAGTTAAGTCACAGATCTTTTCACAATAAGTCAATAACACTTTCGTTACAGTTTTCCAATTGTCACAAATAATATCAAAATCAGTGTTGTCGGAGAGGAGTATATTTATCATTTAACCTTCATTTAACATAATTATCTGAAATTGTATTTATAGCTAAGTTTGTGTCATTTGCATAATCGAGGGTAAACAAATGTGGAGTATAATTTTGTGTCATAATTTTTCTACAAGACATGTGTTTTGACAAAATTATATCTAAATCTTGTATTTTTTTCATTCTTTACGAGCTGACCCGACAAACGTTGTCCTGTCCAAACTTTCAGTTTTTCCTGAATTTTCCAAATTTCCGGGCAAATTTTCCCGCTGCCGAGATACAAGCCTTGCCTTGCGCCCACTGCATGTTGGTGCATGAATGTCATATATGTCTTTCAACTTTTAGAGGTTCTTGGACATTGCTTTCTTCACGATGTTTTCCTTCACCGTTGTTGAACGATGGCATCGAAACTGCACAATCATGACTGTCATGATTTATTTAAGTACTAAATGTATCATTGGTGCAGGGCCGAGGTTCGAACTGGGTGCCGTCAGATTGTAAAGCGCTCATGCTACTGCTCGGCCACCATCGCTCTTTCCATTCATCACCATGTACACATTGTTGTTATTGAAACTGTCAACTAAAATAAAACAGATACTCGTAACCATATACAGGGTAATTTTTATGTGCCTAAAACCTCTTGCAGGTAGCGTCCCTAAATCATATCTACCTAACAAGTTTAGTTTCATGACTTTTCATAATTCGTCTTTCTTTTTCTTCCATACAAAAACAGTTATATTTAAATAAAGGCTCTAAATGGAAATAACGCGATCTTCTTGTGAATGAGTCGGTTTCTTCTAGGCAAGCGTGCTCCACCGTAGACCGCATCATCGCTTAACATCAGGCGAGTTGGCGGCCAAACGCAAGAATAATATATAATTTAATAAAATACAAGTGGTTTTTGGTACATTAAAAATAGCCCTGTATATTGTATAATGCTTGAAAACAAGCCAAGTTACGTACGTTCCTACTTAATTCATTCCGTACAAGTAAATCTATGTAAGTTAAACAACTTTACGGTTTAAGATCAATGAACTCTGATCACGAAAACTTAAAGACTTCATCAAAATAAGGTAAAAATACTAGGAGTAATATTATTATATTTAAATTCACCAGGAAGTACAAAAATACTTAAAGCTATGGATATCGAGTCACCGTTCAAAAATATCTGAACCAAAAGTAGACCAAAATCTCAGATCTCAGACAAACAAAGGGAGATATGCCTTAGTCCAATGTTATTAATCGTTCGTGTTCAAATGTCTCTATGTTTAATTATTATTTTTTCACTTATCCGCTAAACTGCTTAACGCATTTTTTTTTGTAGGTGAGCCGTACCTACAAAAAAAATTGCGTACAAATTTTTCACGCACAATAAGAAGCTTGTAGCGATTCTAATAAACTAACTAATAGTCCACATTACAATAAAATATTAATATGAATGAATGTATTGTTTTTTTTATTATTTTACATGCAAAAATGGCGGCAAGGTCGTTTGCTGGGTGAGTTCGACTAAAGGCATCATCGTGTCCGATTTAGGCGAGATGCGTTCACACCCGCCACGCACGCAAAACTTACCATGTTTTTCCTTGTTTGTCTGATCTGAGACTATCCATCGGACAGTAATTTTTAAACTTTCGCGATTTGAACACATGTTTTAAACGTTTATCGGGACTTATCACGTATTATTTAATTTAGGTAAAAAAAAAAGTACAAACCGCGGTGTAGGTACTAGGACATTTACCGATACAGTCAGTGTTGTGTGTCGTAGTGACAACCCTGCCATTTTTCAAGATCAAGTGAGGGTAGGAGAACAAAACACCCGCTCTTCTCGCCGGACTCACCCGCAGTTTTCAGTCAGCTCGTGACCACGGCCATTGTAACATGGTCGAAACGTCGAGCGAAAGGTACATATTTTTTTTACCTAAATTAAATAATACGTGATAAGTCCCGATAAACGTTTAAAACATATCCATCGGACCATCGGTAATCTGTGCATTAGAGATTGACATTGACATTAGACATTGTCATAGCGACATAGGATTTACATTTGTTTGTCAATATATCTAAAATGTATATAAATGTATATAGGTAAAATAAAAACCGGAATTTTTTCGGAAAAAATTATATTATAGTGAACATCCACATGTTTGTAAATCAATGAATAAATAGAATTGTAAATTATTATTTTAAATTTTAAATCAATCAATTTGAGAATTTTGATTGTCTCTATGGGAAATCTAACTGTTTTTTTTTAAATATGGCTAATAATATTTAGTATTTACTTACTATAAATTAGCTTGTATAAAAAAAAAATAGGCATGTATTTTAGCTCTCTGAGCTTCCCACGGTTTGTGGATAAAGCCAATCCAGGTAAATAGGTAAATTTATGAACGTTACGTATACTTAATATACCTCTTGGTAGTTTAACAAAAAAATAGGACATTTCAAAATGTCCTTGAGAGATAGTATCGGTGGCAAAATGGCGAAACGCCTCCAGTGCCAGCTATCTGCAGCTGGCCGATGATATATTGTACTGGCTCACGAAAACTAAAGGTCAGGCTTAGTGCGGTCGTTCTAACGTATTCTAGCTCTATCGTAAAGGAAAGAATATAACTTAAGACAATGTTTGAAAGAAATAGTGCACGTACAAAGTCAGACGAATATTATAAATGAGAAAACGTGTTTTTGTTCCTATTTCACGCAGCAACAAAGTAACAGATCGACGTGACATATCGTGACATCGTGACGTACATTTATCCGGAATAAATAGGATACTTTTTATCTCGGATAAATGTACGGTACAACATAACGAGTAATTCTATCAGGAAACGTACATTTATCCGTGATAAAACCTATCCTATTTATCTCAGATAAATGTACGATTCCTGAGTGAATGACTCATTATGCTAGAATATCGGTTTTTTATCGGATACGTTTCAGAGTGTGCATTAGATCTGCATGATCTAATTATCTCTTACCCATTTTTCTATCGGACGGCCAGCCCTGGCCGTCCGATAGAAAAATGCCGCCCGGGCACGTTTCATGGTTGACATTCCGAAAACTGTACGAATCGCTTTGATTCCACTTTATTGTGCTAACTATACTGTGGAATGCGCCGCTTGAATGGTTGTTAGTGACAATCTGAGTGTCTTCAAGTCGCGAGTAAATCGGTTTCTTCTAGGCAAGTGTGCTCCATCGTAGATCGCATCATCGCGGTAACATCAGGCAAGATGGCGGCCAAACTCAACCCTATTTTATCCTATAAAAAATACCGCGCGGCGCAGCTAGTATTTAATATTTTCATCGTTCATTACTTCATAAGGTTTTTACCTGCTATCTCACGGGACAATAAGTAACGGTCAAAAAAAAACTTATTCTGAGATAAAAATAACCTTTGTGATCCAGAACATTCACGTACCTTCACACACCATTGTATTTCATTCTAAGATTGTTTTTTTTTTTTTTTTTTTTTTTCATTTTTCAGGCCAAACCCTGAAGTCGCGTAACAAAATCATCTGTTCTATAGAAAACGGTCATTTACACTCGACAAATTGAATGGACAGCAGATATTTCATCCTTGTTTTCAGTAGTAGTAGGTCCTATAGTAAAAGTTGTACATAATGATGAGTACAATGACCTCCTTTCGGCTTAGTACAGTCTATATGCGTAACCCTCTAATTATATGTATCCTTACTAATATTATAAAAACTAAAGTAACTCTGCCTCTCTGTCAGGATGTTTGCTCGCTTTTCACAACTGTACCGCTAGACAAATTTTAACGAAATTTGGCAGGATGATAGTGTACATCATAAGGACGGACGTAAGATACTTTACCTTTCAGAAATTCTTTCACTGTTGGGAAGCTACACTATCCCCGGGTGACATAGGCTATATTATAATTTTTTTTAAATAGGGATCCTTACTAAATCTCTAATAAGTAACCCAAGGTGTAAAAAAATAAGACTTACACCCGTGCGAAGCTGGGGTACGTTGCTAGTAGTATATAAAATTTGGGCGAAACTCAACAACAAAGCCAACAGCGTGGCATTTCAACTGGATATTTGCATTGCATGTTCCTGCGAGCACCCTTGAACCGAAGGCACCGACGCGTCGATTTCGCCCACGTTTTTGCCCCAAGTTATTTCTGTGTCGGCCCACGCAAAGTAACTATCGTTTAATCTGTGCCTACTCTACCAGCTGATTACCTCTACCTATACAATGTACTGTTATTTTAAAGCCGTAAAGGGGGTGTGTCTGTACTGAACACGTAGTATAAAATAATTGGTTATAGCTTCACAGTGAACCGAGATTTAAATAGGATTTGCCCACAATCTTACTAGGCTCTATCTAGTATCAAACTAGTGTATGAAACTTTATTGCAGATACAAATATCACTTCTTGTGTTGCTTATTTTAAAGTTATGGCTCAATAAAAAAAAATTTTTTTAAGAGAATGGAAACATTTGGTTTCTTACGAAAACAAAAAAAAAGTTAATTAGCTGTTGTACGGTTAGTATAATATAATTTTCAAGTAACCAGATGTTTCCATTCTCTTAAAAAAGGTACTTTAAGAAAATTTGCCAAAATCAAAGAAAGTAGGTCACGGTCAAGTCGAAGTTAAGTCATCAAGTAAAGTAAAGGAGTCATCATCATCATCTACCAGAAGACGTCTACTGCTGAACATAGGCCTCCTCCTAGCTTGCTATCTGCATCCACTGGATGCCACGACTCTCACAATGTCGCCGGTTGGTCAGTCAGCCTAGCTTGTTCAAATCTACCTACGATGCGTCTTCCATTTCGTGGTCTCCACTCAAGAACCTTTCTTCCCCATCAGCTACGGGCTGCATAACCGGTCTTAACAAATCAATAATGCTAAGCATTGGATCCAGGATGACCATCGGATCGGTAACAGCGAACAACAGGCATCGCATTTTATTGACATACAAAATCTATGCCGCGAATAGCATTCTCGGCAATGACGGTTTTAAAAAGGGGGAGACGCGTGACATCCAAACATTGTACCCAATAAATATGGCTCTGTTTCGGCTCGAGTCAGCGGCGACGTTGACGTCGACACTGTAAACGTCAACTTCACCGCTCCATTAGACACTAATCTAGACCATAGAAGTGACATTTAAAGAAAATTAAGTTAATTGTTCTTAAGTATTTACGAGTGAAAAGTAATGCCGTGAAACTTGTTTTTTGTCTTCGAACTGTTGGTGCACCTTGTAAAAACGCAGGAAATAATTTTTGCTGCTTTATTTCACACAATTTTGACAAGTAATTCACGTGCTATCAAAACGCCAGTTCGATTGTGACTGAAGTGGATTGTGCTCCGGAGCCTATATTGTGCGGTCCACGTCAAGAAGTTCGTCCCGTATCTTCCCCCTATTTACTTACATCAATGGTTCGGTTGCTCGATTGTTTTTAATTTTTAACAAATAACTTTTATGTCATTGTTTTATATTTCCTTTGTATATTACATAATTTTTAAGCGACTTCAAAAAGGAGGAGGTTATCAATTCGACTGTATTTTTTTTTGTGTGTAGGTATGTTACGCGATTACTCCGCCAATTTAGAATTGTTTATGATGATTATTTGTTTGGTTGGTAGGTCATATCTCATAAGTGGTCCCATATAAATTTTATCGACATTGATTCAGCGCTTTTTTTAAAATCGAATTCAATGTACATTGTACAGTGCCACCAACTTAGCTGTTAAGGTAACTACAGTTATTTCTTGGTGAATTTCATACTTTGTTCTCCACTAGCGATGCTGTCAGCTGAACAGCAAACATATAGGAACTGATCCTAGAACAGAAATTCAAAAAAACAAAGAAGTGTCTCAATGGCGACTGGGCCAATTTTCGTTAAATTTTTCATGACCATGGATACAATGTATTTCAGTCGTAATATTTAACAATTTTATATAGTGTTCACTAGCGTCAAACAAGTCATAGTCAAGCAAAGCAAGTTTTCTACGTTTTAGTTTCAGTTTGTAAATGTATGTATGTCATGTAGTGTCATGAAGTATGTAGTATAGTCATGAAGTCGGTTCTTTTTTTTCTAAATTATGTACGATGTATTATGGCGTGGGTTCGATTCCCACCGAGGGCAAACATTTATGTGATGGACATTTGTGTTTGTTCTATATCTGGTTGTTAATATCTATTTAAGTATGTATTTAAAACTATATATATGTATGTATATCAGTCTCTGGCAGCCATATCACAAGCTTTGCTTAGTTTGGGGTCAGATGGCCGTGTGTGTAAAAATTTCCAGAATATTTATTATTAATTATTATTTGTACCTGATTGAGTTTTATTTTATTTTAACAACTTTTGATCGCAATCTCAACTGTTGAAGAGCGTTGATGCGGTCGAAGATGGAGCACGCTTGCCTAGTAATAACCTAGACTTGAGTGATGTCTTTGGCGGTTTTTGCCGTTTCAATTAATTAACAATGAACAATCGTTGATATTGGGGGCTTTTGAGCGAGCTGAACAGTTAACAATCTTATCTGAGATTAAGACATTAAACACCTTTACTTTTTTTTTCTTTATTGTAGGTATGCGTTTAAAATATCAATAGGTTAATATAAAAATAAATAATGTTTACTTACTTACACGGCCGTAGCCGTCGGCAGAAGCTAATGCATAATGTATTATGTAGGTGTTGCTAGATTTTATTATACCCTGTGACCTGCTTCTTTTTATTGCGCCACCCCTGTTTTGTGATAACGATCTGAGATATCTTTTAGTAGCTAAGGGTTGTCGTGAGATTATAATGTTTTGGTTCTTGTACTAGGAGACCAAGTTATTTTGTATCTTTTTTTACGGCTGTGATCACCAGTAGTAGCACAATTTTTTTTTGGATTTTTTAACTTCCCTGGCATGATTTTTCCACGTTGAAGCCAAAACGATACGTATTCTCTACATAGTATAAATTAAAGTAGCTTTCCGCGTCTGTCTGTCTGCCACTAACTCCCCCTTAACCATACGCAACGGATTTTGATGCGGTTTTCACCATCAGCTACATAATTTTTCACTGAATTATTATATAATTAGCGACTTTTAAATTTGCGTTACTGCAAGCGGAAATTAATTTAGCTTGGCAGAGTTTTGTATTTCTTTGTAGTTGATAAAATCAATATCTAGATAAATGATCATGGAACTGTCTGATACCTACTAATATACCTAACTACCTAATAGGGTATTTGACTGTATTCAAAATATAATTCATGCTGGAGTAATCCAAGAAGATTATTATTTAAAAAATGATTCAATTACTTACTAAAAACTAAAAAAAATAAGTAACGATTTACAGAAAATACTAAATAAAAATATGATATTCAGTGATCACGTGACTTGGCTGCAAACACTCTATGTAGGTCGAATGTCCTTATGACGTCACACAAAAGTAAAAAGAGGCAGCAACTGTATGGCGAGAAGAACTCGTTTGCTCGCGTAAATGTCAAAGAGAGCGTTTACGCGGTAGTTTAATAATTTGAATTTGATCTGCCATTTAAAACACAAATAATGAAAATTCATCATCATCATCATCAGCCGGAAGACGTCTACTGCTGAACATAGGCCTCCCCCTTTAACCTCCACACTGAACGACAGCCCGCCTTTTGCATCCACTGGATACCCGCGACTCTCACAATGTCGTCGGTCCATCTAGTGGGAGGCCTCCCTACGCTGCGTCTTCCGGTTCGCGGTCTCCACTCCAGAACCTTTCTATGAAAATAATGAAAATTATGAGGATTAAATCACAAGATTGTTTGATTTTAATATAATAAAAAATCAATCAATTTAAGATCAGTCAAATACCCTATTACTAGAGAGAAAGAGAAAAAATATACAAAAAAATCATGTCTGACTCTTTTAAATAAACTAGAAGATTACAAACTCGAAGGCTATAATTGCAACAGAGCTTCACTATCCACCTCATACCCTCCATCATCACACCCTCGTCAAGAAGATTAAATGTAATGACTCTTTAAATAATAATTATGAATTTAAAAAAAACAGACTTCAAAATTCCTAATATCGCAATTTCGTTTGCTTGGATGACATATTTTTTCTAGTTGTTTTGATTTAAATACCCAACTACTAAACCGATGTTGGTGATTCTTTGGAAGGAATTTGAAAGTATATCCTTACAAATAAAAAAAACTTTACTAATATATTTTTATTTTTTATTTTTTTATTTTTTTTAAACTTTCCACTGACATTTTACTATTATAATTTTTATACCTAATTCTTTGTCCAAATATTGCTAAGTATGAGTCCATGGTTACTTGAAATAAACAATTTGAATTTGAATTTGAATTTTGAATTTGAATGTATACTTCTATAATATATATACTAATATTATAAAGAGGAAAGATTTGATTGTTTGTTTGTTTGCATTGAATAGGCTCCGAAACTACTGAACCGATTTGAATAATTATTTCACTGTTGACAAGCTACACTATCCCCGGGTGACATAGGCTATATAATATATTTTAAAAAAATAGGGATCCTTACTAAAACTACAATAATGTAACACAAGGTGTAAAAAAAAGACTTACACCCGTGCGAAGCCGGGGTGCGTTGCTAGTCGGTTATAAGTGACGGAGTATTAATACTCCGTCATCTATAAATCGTAACAAACATAAAAAGAGCAACAGAACTTAGAACCCCCTCTTATTTGAAGTTGGTAAAAAAGTGGAATCAAAGCGCTTCGTACAGGTTTTCGGAATACCAACTACGAAATGGCCTTTTCGTGCCCATCGTTAGTTTTACGAATAACAACTGCATTGGTATACAGTTTTCGTTATTCGTAAAATTATGTACCTAAAAATAACGTTCTAACTACGTACGAACGTACGTTCGTGCTAATTACGTCAGAGAAACATGTCCTAAAATAGTTAGAAATAGTACAACCAACATGCACAAAAGAAAAACTATAAAATAACTATGTCGCTCTTTCTCAAGAAAATGTACTTTTCAAGGCATCGTAGCGTCTGAATAAAAAACATTTCACAAAATAAATAATATAAGAGCGCAAATTCCCCCAGACTCCCCCGGTCCCGTAACAATTCGCTTAACGAAGGCCGTAAGGGGGGCGACACACGACTCGCACAGTACGCGGTGCGTATTGAAGGCATATCAATCTACTGCAGAAATACGCAAAATTTGCGCGTATGTGTAAAGATGCGTGAATATGGCCTCGATATACGGAACGGACAAACTGATCGAACGTGTTGGTGGACCCATTTAGAAAATAAATATTGAGTAAAAAGATCCCAGTAGACCAATATTTTTTCTGAATAATTTTCGCAATTATTTACAATTTTAACATTTTATCAAGAATAAGAAAAAAAATCCTCTCAAAGGTCTTTTTTATGAAAATGTGTTTATTTTCTAATCACGGTACGTCCTCTCATTTTGTCCAACCGTCTATAAATCACCATGTTTACCTCTTTTCTAACGCAGGTTTTTTTGGTCTCCTAACAAATCATTACAGAAGGAAAAATGTGAAATAAAAATCATTAAACATAAAAGACAACCAAACAAATCAAACTAAACAAATCATTCACAACAAAAACAACTAACAACAACAACTAAACAAATCACAACAACAACCACTAAACAACTAAAACAAACAACAACTGCTGCAACAACTAACTGCTTCTGCTGCTTAACAACTAAATACATCATTGTAAGTTTAGTCCAACCAGTGTTTAGACGAAAACACAAGAAAACGACGGAAAAATATTATTTTTTTATGTGAGAGCAACTGTATGTTGTCAGTAAAATATTATCCTCTTTACGTCATTGGTAAAATCATTATGACCATACATATATGAATACAATAAAGATTATGACACTTGGTTTGTTCATTTGACTTAGACCATAGACAAAAATATGGCCATTGTTACGCTGTTATGAAAAAACCTCGTAAAAAGATATATGGCATTCATTATTATCGTCATTTGCCTGTTTTTATCTACAAGATATTATATATAAGTGAATAGGTATCTCCTTAGTCTGCGTGTTCATCTTCGACCACATCTTCGCTTACCAACAGGCGAGTTTGAGGTCAAACGCGGACTTATCCGCGATAAAAAATAAAAATAAAAGATTAATGTAGCGTTCATCTGCGCTCTTGGCTAAATAAGCCGCAAATCGGCTTATTTAGCCAAGTTTAACCGTAAGTAAGCAATTTGACTTTGATGTGTAAATCAATTCAAAGCAGAAACTCAACGTTGACCTTTTTCTACGTAGTTGAATGTCTTAAATCCCAATGATCGTGGTCACAAGACACTGCCACAAATTGCAGCGATGATTATGAGCATTAAGCACTTATTCAATTTAGCGGACCAATTGTGATGTAACAATTGGTATTGAGCCCTATCTACGTTGATACGCGCACGTAAACATATCATAAGTGGGTGGAGTAGGTACATATTCAATGTTTCCAGTGTACGTAATTACTGGGAATAAAGAGATTTATCATCTAATTAGGTGACTGGTACAGTTCATTGCCACGCAAGGTTTTAAACTGTTGACGTTATAAATTTTGGATGGCACTTAAGGGCCAGTATACCGGGTGCAGCGATCTCGCTTGCTTGATGTTTTCATCTATCTATATACATAAAAATGAATCCCTATTTACCTTGGTCACGCCATAACTTAGAATGACCTAACCGATTTTTATAAATCTTTTTTTTAATGCTTTCTAATATTTTGTAGAAGGTTCTTACGGAAAGAAAATTAAGAAAATTGCGCAGAAAATTGGAAAGTTTCAGAAAACTTAACGACGATTCATTATAAAATCTTTGCGACGGTTTTAACTTTTCGCATTTGACAGTTCGCGCGTCTGATGAACGTGAATTTACCAGGCAGCACTTTTATTTTTATTTTGGACATTCATAGCCAAGTCATAACAACAGGGTCCCAATTCTACTAAACCAATTGTTTTTAAATTGTAATAGATTCGATTTTAATTTTTAAATAATTGCTGCAAAATGTACAGTTTTTTTAAATATAAGTACTAAGTTATAATATTAGGTGGTGGTATTTTTCTAGTATAAAAAAAACAATTAAAAATTCAAATTGAAACAATTACAATTTAAAAACAATTTGTTTAGTAGAATCGGGGCCCAGGTCAGCTAGTAAGATAAATGACTGTCTACTTTTGCACCACATTTAAGGAAGACACAGTAATATTGTATTTAAAAACAAAACATCAAATGTGCGAGTAAGATAGCGGCGTGATTGTGAGTTATTCTAGGCCTTAAATACGATGGGCAGCGTCTCGCTTACTATTACGCGAGCGAAAAGATCGCCTCGTGCCAGTTTCATTAAAAAAATATGGATAATATTATTGTGTACGACGATAACAACAATGTGTATATTTTTTGTGTATTATAAAAGTACTTACTTACTACTTTTTGTCGTAGCGCAAATTGATACGCCGACGAACCATGTATAACCACCCTAACCTCATGCGTTCCACATACATATTGTATTTTGGTCACGTTTGGCAGAAGGAACTCAATGCTAACCCCAGAACAGGATTCGGAGTATCTAACTATAAATCCAGTGAAAAACTGTCTGCGGATTATTAATATTATAGACTTTTGAATTTTCAAGCATTACAGTAATCACTTCTCTAATTTGAAGCTCATAATTATGTCTTATTTACTTACTTGCTAACTGGCAACCACAGACTGTATCTTCTTTAGATCTTACGAAAGTAACTCGGTCTCCGAGTTTTGGCGCCAATATTTATGAGAAAATCATATCACCTTATTGTATTACTTTCCTAAACTTGCGCGTTTTCGAGTGTAATAATGGTGAATTATTATTGTTAATTACGTGTTCGTTAAAGAAGTAGTATGTATTAGAAAAACAGAAATATAAAACGTACGTAAAATCCCGGAAAAATAAGTAAAAACTAGAAAATCTCTGGGAAAATTGCGAAGCGCAGCATAGAACTTTTTGTTTAAAATATGCATCTGCAAAGTTGCAAACTTAATTCGCTAGATGGTTCTATTGACAAATCAGGTTTGGCAGGTTGACAAAGCTGTTTAGATGTTTGCTATCTAAATGCAAATGAAATGCAAATGTATTTGTGTAGCAGTACACGAGTTTGCTAGTTTAACTCGAGATTTGGGTGAGCTTACGAACGTTAACTTTCTAGTTTTACGTCAGTGGTTGACTATTTGGCTGTCAATTATGTTGTTTACGTGACGAACGCGGGGATGGCGGTGGCGCTGAAGTGATGTGCCTTATATCATAACCAGGGAGCGGAATCTAGAGTGTAATAGAGATGGGCCTTTATTTTTTATCGAGTATTCTGCGAGCTGCGCCCTCTGTTTCACCCACGTTAACAATGGTGAAAAATATCCTAAGTTGTATTCCAGGATCTAAAGTGTTTAAATACCAAATTTCATCAAAATCCGGAAAGCTAATGTCTATTTATTACGGTTCGAAAGATATAGTCGTTAATAGGTAGGACAGACAGACAGACATCGTAGGCTTAGTAATAGGGTCCCGTTTTTACCCTTTGGTTACGGAACCCTAAAAAGTATCGATAACTTGAATACTCGATAAAAAACAATGACCCATCCATCTCTATAAAGTTTCAATTGTTTTGCCATGACGTTCCGCTCCAAGGGTGCAAGTACCGTTCTTTTATCGATCGTCAAATTGACAGTTGAGGTCGTCAAATTCGATAATATGCCATTTTTTCAGTACTCGCTGTGATCGATTCTCTGGCATTTTAGCGAAATTGACGATCGATAAAGAACGGTACTTGCACTGCAGGTCCGACGCGAAATGAAGTACCAAATGATATGGCCAATGCGGCAGCGTCATTCCAATACTGTTATTAGAAACTCTCTAAAGATGTTCTACAGTATTTACATCCGTTTATTTGCTCTGACAACTGCAAAAACATTGTAATAAGCTGAATTTAAAAAAAAAACATTATTTCACTAAAGTAGGTATATCAGGTACCTGCTTCAGTCTTACGTTTAAAACCCTAGCGTAAGTAATCAGAATTCGAGATTTTCATGCAGTTTTTTACAATTTTATTACAGCTGTCAGAGCAAATAAATACTTGAACCAAGTTTAAGTATTGTTCTTTATGGTTCACATTTCTATGAGTATTCATTTTTAGCAAGTACCTGTGTAAGTCTTCGACCAAAATAAAATTAATGGACGGGCCATAACCGTTGAACTTACTCAGTAAAAATGAGGCAAAATCGTTGGACATATACTTCAACACCTAATTATAACCATGTACAGTAAATTTGTAACAAAAAATAGATAGCGGTTTTTTGGTGTGTAGTATACTTCGGGAAAGCACACGAAGGCATAATTTGGTCAGATGTTTCGTTATCGTGTAACAATAGACGCGTGTCGCACTTCCTACGGCCAGAGACCGACGAAACGAAGTGAGAGCCGGCTCTCATTTAGTAATCTTCAAAAATGCGCTTCTTCTGGGCTGAGTGTTAGTGTTGTAATTTAACTACTTACCTACTATTTTCAATAGAATTAGAACAGAGCCCCCTAATCACAAATTTCGACATATTACTCTTATACTCTTTGGCTTTACCATACCATATTATAATTATTTAAAAAAACGTTTCAAAACTTTTTCGGCAGCTTACGTAACCATAGTTTCGTAATCAGTTACGATCGAAGTGAAATTGTTTTGGTCGATACTAGTAACGAGTGAAGACTTATTTTCCTGTATACGCAATCGCGGTCTAGATGAAGGAAAATGCTTATTTTTTGAAAATAAACATAAAAACAGCTTACAAAATAGAATTCCAAAATTTTGATCTTAAACCCAAAGATATTTTAAACCCAAAATAATTTAACCTGTACACTAGTTTTAAAATTATGTTTATATTATTTTATATAATGTGTTTTTTTTTGTAGATATCTTTGCACTGCACCATTAGTGGTGCAAGTCAATGCTGCAAACGGTACATCGGGGATATGTATTGTAGAATTTGGTAAAAATCCACACACAAGTCTTGTAACGTTAACCTAAAAAGGTTGGCACTAAGTAGGTTGGAACATTTGGGGCTATCTATAGGCCTGTTACGGCAAATAGATAGTCTAGCGGTTTTGTATTTGAATAAAACTAATGTTCACGCAAAAGGAAAGGTGGTTTATAGCTAAAAGAAGTTTTACAGGTCAGGGGCGGATCCAGGATTTCATTTGGATTTGGATTTAATTTTGAGGGGGGAGGGGGGCATCTGACAAGGTTCGTAGGAATCAAATCGAATGTATGGAATTGCTAAGTGTTTTGGGGGGCGCATGCCCCCCCCTGGATCCGCCAATGTTATAGGTATTAGTACGTATGATATTTTTCAGTTTAGGCATGCTTGTCTATTATTTAGGCTAAGTGGTTACATTCAATTTTTTGACCTCCCGATAATTAATAGTTAAATAGTATAATTTTAAAACACTGTTTTAAACTATCACGGTTGTTCACTAAAGTTATATGATTAGGTTCGAGTTCGAGTTCCAGTGATAACCGTAGCAAAAGACTAAGAAAGAGGGTAGATCGTTATGTCTGCACCTAACTTTTTAACTGTTCTCCAACCACCCGCATTCTTCAGTCTTCCCGTGAACATGGTGCATGTAACTGCGCCGAAATATCGGGAGCTCATTCCACAACCTTACCACGGTAAATATCCCGTAAATAATCATATAACTTTAGTATAATTTTAGGTCTAAGATGACAATGTTTTACAAATTATTGGTATCATTAATGAAATTCTTTTAACTTTTACATCTTTGTTTCTTTGCTATTCTTTTCCGACTCGTATAAATTAAAAGAAGCGAAAAGAAAAGACAATTGTGGTGATGTCATATTAGTTGACCGAGCAGAACGAATTAAGGTCTCAGAATCTACGGGACCAGGCTATCTATTTCTGTCTGTGGCTGTCTGTCTGTTTGTGAGTTTGTATATTTAACGTATAGCGGTGGCCAACGGCGTGTGCGCGCGGAAAGCAGTTGCTCGCTGCGCTCAGTCTCATGGTCTACCGTCACCACAGTGCGATGATATTAACTTTACTGTTAATCCAATCTGCATAAAATGTAGGCAAGCAACATTGACCTATAATTTGAATTCCTTGGCAAGCAAGCTCATTTTAATTCAGTTTATAAGTTCAAATATAAGCAAAATTGGTCAAAGGGTTGCAAGATTGCAGTTTGGGGTGAATTAGTAGCTTAGCTAAAATAGTTGCTGCATTTGCGGCAGTGTGTCATAAATTGCGAAGCAGTCACGATTGTAGTTGTTCTCCTCGAACTGTGACTCCTATGTCTCCGCAAATACAAGCCCGAAATTGCTCATATTTAAAATAAAAATAATTAATGAAGTGAATTACTTGCCTACAAATTTTTGTGAAGATCTAATCCATGATACGCATGTTATTGTTGAACAAATATAATACAAACAAACGAAGTCTTTGCTCGGTCAATGTTCTGCAATCAAACTTCTGCTTATACACCAGAACGACAAATAAGGAATCTACAAAAAAAACCTTAGGAATTTGTCAGGTTACAGCGAGACGGCATTGGTTCTATTCACAGATGTATTTGATAGGACATCGCGCGAGTCTTTTGACCCCTCCCGGCACAGAATTCTACAATCATATCCATCCGCATCAAATAAACATTTGATCATCTCGTCGAAACGCTTCCTGGCTGAGGCTCAGAACGGAAAAATAAACAGTCCATGGAAACATAGAATTCATGGGCCGCGCACCAAGGTCGAGTGTTTTAGGACAAATGTGGTCGCACTCTGCACCAATTGGACTACGAACTAAAAGCAAGGAATTGAAACCAAAGCTCTATATACGTAGTCCATGCTAAACAACCGACTAATAATTCTTAATTCTTCATGAAATCGAAGATTATGACTGGACATGCCACAGTAGAGCTCACATTTCAATATATTGCTTTAAGCCGTTAATGCAATTTCTTATGACCTTTATGGCGCAATGACAGCGACCGTGGGATACCGCGCGTGCACCACCCTGGCAAGACCTTGTCTTGACCGTGAAAAAGTGCTTCCGACAATACGGATTCTACGCAACATCGTAGCTACTGCTACGAAACGACTACGATAATACGTAGCATCATTTAATTTTTTGGAGTATCATTACAGTTGTTCAGCTAAGCATTATGTAAGGTATGAAGACATGATGATGATTTTGGTATAGACTTACTGGTATATAGACGTCTCGTTCTGTCGGGTTGAAGGTCGGTGGTGTGAGGAGCACTCGCGCGGTTGTCTGCGGCGGGCGGCGGCGGCGGACTGCTGGGCCCGGCCCGAGCTCCGCCGCCCGCGCCCCGCCGCCCCACGGATAAACAACGTGCATTGTGGATCTGCGGGCCTACGAGCCGTACACCACGACGTACACAGTAGCCGAACTTTGCTTCCGCGAGATAACCTATACCTCTTATACGTAGGTTAGGTTAGATAAGCTACTCTTATACGTAGGTTAGGTTAGATAAGCTACTCTTATATGTAGGTTAGGTTAGATAAGCTACTCTTTTGTAGGTTATGTTAGATAAGATACTCTTATACGTATAGGTTAGGTTAGCTAAGCTACTCTTATACGTAGGTTAGGTTAGATAAGCTACTCTTATATGTATGTTAGGTTAAATAAGCTACTCTTTTGTAGGTTATGTTAGATAAGATACTCTTATACGTATAGGTTAGGTTAGCTAAGCTACTCTTATACGTATAGGTTAGGTTAGCTAAGCTACTCTTATACGTATAGGTTAGGTTAGATAAATTACTCTTATACGTAAATAAGGTTAAATAAGCTACTCTTACTCGCAGATAAGATAAGATAAGCTACACTTATACGTAAGTTAGGTTATATAAGCTACTCTTTTAAGTAGGTTAGGTTAGATAAGCTACTCTTATACGTAGATTATGTTAAATAAGCTACTCTTATACGTAAGTTAGGTTAGATAAGCTACTCTTAAACGAAGGTTACATGCATCAGTTCGCGCCATGATTATGATCAGAATGACGTAAATCAAATCGTGTGTACGTAGATTGATTTACAATCGCGTACAAATACGTGATCTTAATACCTGTGAACTATAACTTCCACATCCAGGTTGTCTGGCAACGTATTCCATCATCAGTATCATCGCCCTCAAAAGGCAATGCAATAAAAACAGGGCTCTCACTGAACTTAATTTCTTTTTGTTTTTTATATAAACGAAAACCAAGTCCCCGGTTGTAAATCCGCATTTCTGATATAGATAGGATATTGTGAGCGTTAACTGTTTTGATGATATTTTAGTCTTGAAGCGGGATAAATTAATTTTGTATTAAATCTGGGTTTTCTCCATTTAGCATCGAGTACATATGATTTACATTTTGCTAAATTGATAAAGGCATTTGCCAGTAAAAAAATTGTACCTCGGGCACCCAACATAACCAGCGCCAAACAAAGAAAACCTTTGTCCGCGTAATCCAAAAGCTACCCTCTTCCCAAGCTTCTCCACCGCGCTTACAACTTAGTTACTCCAACTGACACACACTTATACATCCTCACATTTTCCCATAGCACCTCAACCATTGCTGGCAAAGCACTTCCCTTTAAGTTACAGTGTACACTAAACCAGCAATGTAGACGTCATAAAAAGACTAACGATAGCACCCTTCTGAAGCAGGTTATCAAATAAATTTTCCGCCGTAGTAGTTCCACTGTGGTAGTTGTAACGGTATAGATTTTGGATTTAGTCCCGTCGTAGTGTAAATCTAGTCAAATTATTAGGTTACTTCTGTTTTTTTTTACTATCTCAGATTGCAAGGTAACGTGGGTCTTCTCTTCAAATATATTCAAAAACATTTTTATTACATTGTGCAACGCACAGAAAAGTTTTTTTTATTTTTTTATTTTAGAGCGGCTGTCTAGGCATTTTTGTAAGAAATTTGTTGTAGCCAGTTGCACCCATATAAACGTCAGTCATTCGAAATCAGTTAGCAACTGTGATGCGAAAATCAACGCGTTGATCTAATAAGAATGTTCAATCAAAGTTCACTCACAATGCCTGGTACTGGCCTGGTAACAGATTTTCCTTCTCATTTCCGTTCTATTTACTTCTCTTTTAAAGGTGCTACGGCGTAGCAATGTAGTGATCCGTAGAGCTACGTGCGCTAGAGTGCTACGAACACGTTTGCTGATTTTTCAAGTCGCCTAGATCAGTTATATTTGTAATGCAAATATTTTATGATTTGTTGAAAGATAACAGCCAACAAAAAATTATCAAAACTCATGCGTATTTTCGAAGTGCGCAAAAATATAAATCAAGATAAATAGGGAACAGCCATAAACAATACATACAGATAGCCATTGCCACATATTAAAATGCGCATAATAATAAAAATTGAATTCAAAATGCGCTCGCGGACACAAAGAGATGAATACAAGCGGGGATCCAATCTGGTTTATATGAGAACTGCTAGGGATGGGAATTAATTCGTTGAATCTACTCGTTGGAAAAACTACACTAATTCCATAGATCACAACTGCGTTTAGCCATCCACTACTAAACGCAATTGTGATCCATCCTTACCTATGTTTTATGTTTTTTTTATTACCGAAAGTATGTTTGTTTGTTAGTTTGTTGGTTTGTTTGTTCCTCTTTCACGCAGCAACAGAGCAACGGATAGACCTGATTTATTGCATGGGTTCAAGGGCTGGAGAGTGTGAGTGATATAGGCTCCTTTTCGTCATCACCATCATCACAATTTTTCATCACTACGCTGGTGAACCGCGGGGCGCAGCTAGTACTTATATATGATACCTAGATTTATTGAGAACTAGCTGCGCCCAGCGGTTTCCCGCGTAGTGATGAAAAATGGTGATGATGATGATGATGTCGCAGTAAATTTTTGTCGCTACAAGTTTCTTAGAGTGCATGAAAAATGAGTAGGTAGATACGTTAGCGGTTTTTGCGGAATAGTGAAAAAATATATAAATCACGGAGACATTTGAACATGAACGGTAATACTTAGTACTAAGGTATGTGTCCCTTGTTTGTCTGTTCTGATGATGGCACTCAACTTCTAAATCCTGCAAAGTGACGATAGGTACCCATATGAAGTCCCATCCCTATGAACTTTAATTAAAAAATACACAATGCGAAGTTGCAGCGCTGTGAGTGAAAATATTAAATCTTTTTAATTCCAAGCACGTCACAGTACATTCTCAGTGATGTCACAGTGGTACTTATTTATAGTTAACTCAGTTAACGCTATTGACAAGATTTTTTGGGTTCCATTGAGACTTGTAACCACCTTGGGATCGATCTAATATCTTTGGTTTTAGGCTTACTTACTGACTGGTATTTAAGATATTTTTTAAATTTTCGAGGTAACAAGTAATTTATCAACATCGGTTCAGCCGTTTTGTCGTAAAAACTGACCGGATTAGGATGAAATATGTTTTTAATTTATTGAAACTTTTTATTCCAGCAAAGTTCACGGTGCGAATGTAACCACATTTTTTTTTTTTGTTAAAGTTTTCATGGCCGTGGATTCAATGTCCTTTAGTAGTAATATTAAACAGTTTACATAGTCTTAATAGCGTCAAACAAGTCATAGTCACAGTCAGAGTCAAGCTAAGTAAGTCACGATCACGTCAAACTCATGCCTCTGTAAAGTGGTGGAGACTTTGGTGGACAAGAGGCTCCTATGGAATTTTGGAAACAACACGAAAAGACACGTTTCGCCTCGTTATATCACTTACCCACACTCGAGCACGTTTATGAGCACATAATGAATAATAATGCACAATTTACTACACATTAACACTCGAAAATACACAAGTTTAGGAAAATAATCCAACGAGCCGAAATGTTTTTTTTCCACGTTGGCGCCAAAACTCGGGTGTAACCGCGGAGTCGATCTGCTCTATCTATACTTATCTCCTCTAAGTTAGGATTTTTACATACTTCGAGCCTCTTTTGACATATCGCGGGGCTGACTGAGGGGCGACGCAAGAAAGCTAGATTTAATGTATTATATCGTACTCCTTCAAACCTTGCAAACTAAATTGAATCGCTACCCGAGCTTTTCCACGAGAACGCACCGACCACCCCACCCAGACCTGGAGTATTTCATTAGATCCTACTTTTCTCTTTCGAAATTCGTTCTTTAGGAAGCTGAAAGAGGCCAGGCTTCGCTGGTTTTGGACGTACACCCCATGAGTCACAGAATATAAAATAGTTACTACAACATAGATATAGAAGCTTCCTTATTTTTCGATTTTATGGTTTGGTTATTTTAACAGCCACGGTTATTGTCAATGCCGTGGGAAAAGCCGTGAGGATTTTGTTGAGGTTATTTACTTAATGGTGTTTTTATGATGGTAGGTATGTTATCACTGATTCACAGACTTTGCATTTAACCGCCACTGACAACAAAATCTGTCTAGCCCGTATACTTAGCCTATGGTCTAGCCCAACTAGCCTAATTTTACATGTCGAAAATTAAGATGATTGAGGTTGCACTATCTTTTTGTAAAACTATTGAAGATGACGATGTTAAAGGCATTATATACCTATTGATCTACAGAACCAAATAAATTTAAATAATAGCTACCTTATTATTTAAGCTTAATTCGTATTAAACGTACAAACGTATAGGCATGAATTGGCTTCCTCTCGGACCTTAAGCTATCTATCTTGTATTTTGATCTGTCTACTGGGTTGAGCGGAAAAGGGTGTGCTAAGCCGAAAGGGGTATATAGTACCCGTCATTATGAACAACTTTTACTATGGGACCAACCCTAAAGTAGCGTAAAAATATCAGCTGTTCCGTAGAAACCGGCCTTCACACTCGACAAAATGTATGGAACAGCTGAAACTATTTTCGCCTTTTTTGGGTTGGTCCCATAGTAAAAACTGTTCACAATTATGGGTGCTATAGACTCCTTTCAGCTTAGTAGGTACCTAGGTACACCCTTTCCGCGTAAAACTGTACCTAGCTTCATACAAAAAAAATATGCTGTTCCTTGGTAAGCGTACATCACTTGAGAGCGGCAGAACCGAGATGGCGAATTTTATTTTAATTTGTTCATAAGATTTCGAACAAGGTGTTTAGGGAAAGAAAAATTAGAAAAGTTACCCAGAAAATTGTAAAATTCGGGAAAACTGAAAGCTCTTTTTTCTATGGGATTTCTATATGAACCATAACTCAAACTAATTTATTAAAATTTGGATAGTACGTCTGTCGGTGATACATATCAACTACTAGCTGAGCCAACTACTACCATTATGTAATAGTATTATGATTTTACAGTAGGTACTATTGTATTTCGCACTGCAGTAGTTTGACTGCAGCGTCTATTTTGACTTCCCTTGGTCGTAACATAGTTTTTATTTGTTTTTTGTCTCATACCTATAGCCATTATTAGTAAATAGCTGCGCCACGTGGTTTCACCCGCGTGGACATTCCGGAATCGTACCATTTTCCAGTATAAAAACTATCATAGTTAGGTACTTACAGGAAGTGAGTTCTCATACATAAATAGCAATCATCCGCAAATGCCTAATAAAAACGTTAGGTACTTACCACCTTAATCGAATTATCAAAATAATTAAATACCGACCATACATTTAGCTACACAAAGCACATATTTGGGAGCGCTCTCCATTGTCGTCTGCGCCGTCTCCGAGAAATTTAATTAGAATTCCGTGAAAATTTCCCTCATAAAGATGTTCCTGATAAAAGAGTAGGTAGGTGAGGGAACGGAGGTGGCGCGCGTATTCTCGACGAATTGTACAAGATTTAAAAGATTTTGTTATGTTAACCTTAAATGAAGCATTTGATCACAACTTACTTGATATTATGTAGCAATGTAGCAAGTTCCGCATCGCTGCAACTGTGGCGATACTGTAGATCGCCTCGGCCACCACGACTTGTGAGTGCTTATACCGCGGCACGCCAACCTGAATGACGTCATGCGTCGGGCTTTTGTCAGTGCTGGCGTCCTGTCAGACTGATGCGAGACGACGGCAAAAGACCTGACGGGATGACTCTCATACCTTGGAAGGTGGGGCAGCCATTGGTGTGGGATGCTACATGCGTAGACACAATGGCCCCGTCTCACCTTCCTGGAACTTCAGTTCAGGCCGGTGCTGCCGCCGCACAAGCCGAAAACCACAAACGGCGCAAATATACACACCTTGACCGGGTGTACATGTTTGCTCCGTTTGGGGTGGAGACGATAGGTCCGTGGGGGCCGGCCGCTTTAGGCCTTTATCGGGACTTGGCCAGACGTTTAGTGAAGGCGTCGGATGTCCAGAATGCTGGCTTTTAATTCGTACAGAAATTGTGCATTGCCATTCAACGTAAATTGTTAAGTTGTGCATAATAAAATTGCTGTAGCAATATGGTCGAAGTGGGTAAACATGACACGGAGGCACTGGCTGTGAGACTTCCCAATGGAACACACTGATTTAAGTGATTAGCTGCGCAGTCCCTGGGATAGAGTGAAAGGAGCGGTCGCTCTAGATGCCAGATAGAAAGAGGCGCCAAAATGTCAAAAGCTAAAATAAAATTCAAGCTAAAGAAAAAAAAAATACGCCTCAGGTCTAGGGCAGCGGCACGCTTGCATTTGTTTGTAACAAGCATAAAATTATGATGTGGAAATAGCTTACATCCTGGATTAGCATGTCTCACTTTTTATCATCACTCACTTTTTATCACTTTTTTTTTACTGCTAGTCTGTGGAATTTGCTTTCTGAATGGGTGTTCCCCGTCAGTTACAATCAGGGCGTCTTCAAGTCGAGAAGGAATCGGTTTCTTCTAGGCAAGCGTGCTATGCATCGTCGCTTAAAATCAGACGAAATAACGACCAAGCGGAAGCCTATCATTTAATAAATATAAAAAATTGACATCACAAATAAGCTATTTAAATAATGACATTCAAGAGATTTCAGTTACAAAATTTTTAGGACTTTACTTAGATTCTGATCTAAATTGCAATTGCGGGGTATGCAAGCGGAGTCAGTTTGTTCCAAGCTAGGCAGTTACTCATACGCCTTATACAATACATGTTGGGAAAAGTAGTGAATCAACCGGCTTTACTCACATCGTATCATGCGTATGTAACATCTAAACTACGATACGGAATTATATTCTGGGGTAACTGTACAGAAAAGGAAACTATTTTCAAAGCTCAAAAAAATGTGTGAGGTCTGTATGTCATTTAAAAACTCGAGATTCCTGTAAGCCATATTTTAAAAAGTTGAAGATATTTACATTCCCATGTCCGTATATTTACGAAATGGCATTATTTATGAGAAAACATTTGCATATGTTCCAACACATGTCGGGTAAACGCCATCGAAATAAAATTAGTATGCCTCGTCATAGTACCGCACTGTTCGACAAAAGTGTATTAGGAATGGGCCCAAGAACATATAATCATTTGCCTAAATCAGTGCTGGAATCGGAAAGCGTGGTGTCATTCAAAGGAAAATTATTTAACTTCTTGATAACGAAGGGTAGATTAAATTACTATAAAGTAGAGTTGTCCTGAAGGACAAATTAAAAAATATAGTAATTTAAATTAAGATTGACAATTGTATTTTCACATTGTACGGAATTTGAACAATTATAATTATAATTTTTAAGTAAGTAGTTGGAAATTTGATTATACTAAGGTGAATTTAATTTTATTTATATTACACGGGAATTACTCACGTAAGATTAATGTGTGAAAACCACGTCAGTTTCTATAATAAAAGTGAATTTAATTGTTATTATTATAATTATAAAGTTTGACATATAATTAAATTATTGTATGTCCGTTAAGGGCGAAGCTGTTGAGACTAAACCTATTTTAAGAACCTTTCCGCGCACGTGGCGATTGTCCTGCTGCGTATGTGCTTTGCCCTACCAAAAATCACATACCTGCTACGGACGACCCCTACATGGAATTGTCCAGAACAGGTATCTTCTTTTGACGAAGCCCTAAAATCGGTGGTCGAGTCCGTCCTGAACGTCTCTTTTGAAGATTCTCAGTGGTCTCAGGCGGCTCTTCCGATCCGGTATGGGGGTCTTGGGGTGCGATGCGCTCGTGACGTAGGCTTGCCGGCTTTTCTGGCATCGGCACATGGGGTTGCGGACCTCGTCGCTACCATTCTTCACTCCAATGGTGACGAGGACAGCATTCCCTATGTGTCGGATGCTTTGTCAGCTTGGGCGGCCCTCAACTCGGGTGCGACGAGCCCAGAGGCGGTCAAGGTTCAGCGGGCGTGGGATGATGTCGGGGCTAAGCGGATCCAGGGACTTTTGTTGGCACGTGCTACTGGAGCAGATATGGCTAGACTCCTGGCTGTGTCGCAGCCAGAATCTGGGGCATGGTTGCACGCGCTACCTTCTCCTCACCTGGGCACCTTACTGGACGACGACTCTTTGCGTGTGGCGGTGGCTCTTCGCCTGGGCTGCAAGGTGTGTGAACCCCACAAATGCACCTGCGGTTCCATGGTGGAGGCCGATGGCTATCACGCGCTGGGTTGTCGTCGTTGCGCGGGGAGGTTTCCGCGTCACCATGCACTCAATGAAATAGTCCGGAGAGCCTTTGTGTCGGCTAACGTTCCCTGCGTGCTGGAGCCTCCGGGGCTCTGTAGGTCTGACGGGAAGAGGCCGGACGGGCTGACTCTCGTGCCTTGGAAGAACGGAAAGTGCCTGATATGGGACGCTACTTGCGTCAGCACTGTCGCCGCCAGCCACCTGAGTCGCACCGTCCACTCACCGTCAGCAGCGGCGGAATATGCCGCTGATATGAAAAGGAAAAAGTACGCGGCGTTGGAGCCGCGTTACTATTTTGTGCCCGTTGCCGTGGAGACCATGGGTTGTTGGGGGACTGAGGCCAAGAAGCTCATTTCGGAGATAGGGCACAGGCTCGAGGTAATGTGTGGTGACTCCCGCTCCGGCTCGTTCCTGGTGCAAAGGTTGGCCATTGCCATCCAACGCGGTAACGCAGCGAGCGTTTTGGGTACCTTTGCGCCGGGAACGGTTAGGGGTGGGTTATTTGAATAGTTATTAGTTTAGTTATTAGTGAATTCCAAATATTTTGGATTTAATTATAGTATAAATAATTTTTTTTTTTTAAGAACTTGCATATATGTACACAGTGTTACAATAAATGGATTCTGATTCAGATTCTGAAATCCATTATAAAAAAAAAAACACTTTTTATTGAGGAAAAATTATCGATTACTGTACGTTCGTTTTCAGAAATAAAATGCGCCAAAGGACAAACTCGCTCTACCCTGATCAAAGGCTGGTGATAGGCAAATTAGGCGAGATATTTTTAAAAGATCGAATGAATCAATATTACCAGCGTGAAACAGCTATTTAGCTTGGCAGTGGCACATGATTCGTTGAGTTGACAGCAAATTTCCAATACCTAGTAAATAAATAAATGTCGCTTGATACTCATAGCTCCCCACTAGGGTTCCTTTTGTCGAGGATGCCGTGGAACACATACAAAGACACAAACAACTAACACCCAGGCCCAGCCGGGAATCAAATTTGCCTGGTATATATGCCTGGAATAAGTTTGCCTGGATGAGATCGTTTTTAGCGATAAGGCCGCCAGATGTTACACTAGTTTTTAAGAGTTTTTTGTCCTCTGTATCAAATTTAATGGTGTAAACAATAAAGAGTTAATCAATCAATCAATCAATAAAATTCGGGACATTCTACTCATTGAGCAGATATGATACACCAAAAAACTAGACGCTTGTATATCTCTTCTCTATCCCTTCTCTAAAGTATTCCGCGTCTGTCTGTCTGTATGTCTGTATGGCCGCTAACTCCTCTTAAACCACGCAACGGATTTTTATGCGGTTTTCACCATCAGTTAGATACATTTTCACGGAAGGTTTATATATATAACTAGTGACCCGCCCCGGCTTCGCACGTAAATTACACCCGTGCGTAGCCGGGCGGGTGGGTCGCTAGTTCTGTATAAGTAATGTGGTCATAATAGCGGAGAGCAGAAAAAGAAAATTTTTAAAAAGTGCATAGCATAAATCATAATCAGCCTTTAATAGTCTACTACTGCACTTAGGCCTACCCCCAAAAGGGCAATTGGGCCATATCCACCACGCTGGCTGGCACAACGTGTTGGTTTATTCACAGATTCCATAGAATTTCTTCTCCGTACATATGCAGGTATCACGGTGTTTTCCTTCACCGAAACTGAAAAAACTCAAAGTGACCATACGGTAATTCAAGTTAAAATTCTAGTCGAGTTGTTTAGAATTATTTTATCAGTTCCATTTCATGACAGGTAGATAGGAAAATTCTCCTAGAATAAGCGTGCCAGCAGCAGGCAGCGAATCCGGTGATATTTATCAGTAATTGAAAATGTTCCAATCCGTCGCACCGGGTCGCTGGAAACCTGAAAACCCAACTAAATGTTTCTAATGGTTCAACGACGACGTTTTTATAGCGCATTTGCTGGATCTTCTTGGGGAACAATACTCATTGGTCCAAATGATGTTATATTTTGTTGTATGAGATTTTAGGGAAGTCATGTTTGGTGTGTAAACGATAGGACTGGAATGAGGCATTCTAAAAGGCGTGAATGACCTAAAAAGAAGATATTCGTGTAAGGAGAGTAGGTACCTAAATATGAAGATACCTATCGGCTTATATAATGAAGTGGAGAAAAGAAACGAGCTGTGCCAATCCCACCTATGATCTACTGGGATCTTGTCACATAATATAGGTAAATAATTCGAGAAGCCTGTCCAATTGTCCAAATGGTTCCGTCGTTGCTAGATTTCGTTCTCGTTGGGGACACTCATCATCTCTAATGCATTGGAAGGCACTTTGGTCGAAGATGGCAGCGGCGAGATAACGCTAATTACCGACCTCTGCGGGCGCCACGATAAACTTTCATAGCCGAGTAAAAATTCTTGCAGAAAAACAGCCATAGCAGAGTGAAAAAACTGTAGTAGTACTTACCTCTACATGTGCGTGAGCACTGCGTGAGCGCTACTTCTCTGGATTGTTAGTCCCATAAAATTTATTCATAATAAGTTTGTAGGTACACAATATTTTTTGGTATAAAACTACCGTCTATAATTATTAAACCTTGATTGTCACAAAAGTATAAATAGACCTCCGGAATTATTACAAAAAAACATACAGTCGAATTGATAACCTCGTCCTTTTAAAAGTTTGTTAAAAATATGAGCTTTTACTTAAGTGGGGTTTGCTTTTCTCAGGTCCAGAAAATGTCGGCAATGTCGGCATTGATATCGAAATTGTTACTAACAAACTATTCACTGGATTTTGCTGTTTGAGGAATATATTTATGTATAGTATCCAGCGGGGTAAAGTGATGTAAAAAAAAAGAAGCAGAAAAAAAAACTCTCTAGGTCGCGGGGTTCGCTGGGCCGCAAGCGGCCCGCTAGGGCGAGTGTTAAGCACAAGTGAAGTACAAAAAAGTAAAAAAAACTTTCTATGTCGCACGGTTCGCTGGGCCGCTTGCAGCCCGCGAAGGCGAGTGTCAAGCACAAGTGATGTACAAAAAAGTTTTAAAAAATATTTCTAGGTCACGTGGTTCGCTGGGCCGCAAGCGGCCCGCGAGAGCGAGTGTTAAGCAGGGGGGGTGTATTAAAAAGTTTTGAAAAAATTGAGGTCGAGTGGTTCACTAGGTTCGATTATTTAACTCAATTCATCATTCAAACATCTGCCAGGTCAGGAAGTTAACCAGAGACCTCCTGCTCATAAAGCACCATGTAGGTACCGGTTATCAATGTCCAGGATGAAACACAGCGTACTCAATAGCGTCTTATAATAAGCTACTTTGCGGAGAACTCCTTAGTAATTCCCTAGAACAAACGAGAGCGAAGCCGCGGGCGGAAGCTAGTAGGTACTACGAAATAAAAAAACACAAAAAGACCGACAAGCCCCGCAAGCCAAGCCCGAGGGGGGGGCCGCCCAGGATGGAGCCCCGCTTGCAAACGCCACCTCGACTATAATAATATGGCCAGTCCGACACTGGCCACATCGCTCGAAGAACCTATAACTATAACGAAGAACTAATGGGGAAGAAAAGTTCTTAAGTGGAGACCACGAACCGGAAGACGCCTCCACGCCTCGGTGGAGGCCTCCTACTAGATGGATGACATTGTGAGAGTCGCGGGTATCCGGTGGATGCAGTAGACAGGCTGTCGTTCAGTGTAGAGGTTAGAGGGGAATGACTATGTTCAGCAGTGGACGTTTTCTGGCTGATGATAATGATGAAGTGTTCGTGAACGTGTTCAAGTGTGGGAAAGTTTAGTGATTTAGAGAGGCGAAACATAATTATCATTTCATGTTGTTTCCAGAACTCCACAGAAGTCTCGCGTAAAGCTTCCACCAGTTTACTGGGGCATGAGTTTGACATGACTGTGACTTATTTTGTTTGATTCCGACTGTGACTTGTTTAACTATATTAAATAAAGGCATGGTCAAAAGACCTCTATAGATCTGGACCATAGATTCAGTATACTGAATCTATGATCTGGACCAAAAAACCCAAACAAAAAAGTCACTAAAGTTTTGGCGCCAACGTGGAAAAATATATGTTGCCGTTGGCTCGTTGTATTATTTTCTTAAACTTGTGTATTTTCGAGTGTTAATTAGTAAAAATTGAGGATTATAATTTATTAAGTGCTCGTGAATGTGCTTGAGTGTGGCAAGCGATATAACGAAGTGCAACATGTCGTCTCATGTCGTCGTGTTGTTTACAAAATTCCATAGAAGCCTCTTGTAGAGCTACTTTACTGAGACTTGAGTTTGACTTGACTGTGACTTACTTTGTTTAACTCTGACTGTGACTATGACTTGTTTGACGCTTTTTAATACAAAGTAAACTTATTAATATTACGACTGAAGGACTTTGTATCCATGGTCATAATAAAAATTAACAAAAAAGAACGTCATAGAAAAACACACGTCACAACACAACTCGAAACGAAAGGGAAAATTAATTCGACATTTCAACACAAATAAATTATTTTTGTTTTGTACAGCTGTGTTCATCTAAACGCTTGGAAAAAGTAAAAATATCTCAACATGGCTGCAATACCTTTGATGTACGCACAGGATGATTGTGAGCTTGGAGGAAAAGAATCTATTGAGGTAAGTTAGTTTGTTTTCCGTCATCGGTTTTCCGAAACATTTAGCTTTGCATTTCCTCATATTGTGTGTCAATTTGTCACAGCTACAACCTTCAATGTTTACATATTTCATTGTACATGAGAATTACGATTTCCATTATCTATCACAAAGTTTGAACTCGTGTTACAAGCCTCTGATATGCGTTAAGAATATGGTCCCATGGTACCCAAGAAGGTAAATACCCCGCGACCCTGAACTCCGAAGGCAGAGAAAACATCAATAACTTTACCCCTATAATGGTTCCTCCATTGTTTGGCCAAGTGTTTCACACTGAAACAGTTGCATAAAGTTCTTAAATCTTATTCTTTAATATTTGTAATGGATAGCCAGTCTAGTATTCTGATTCAATATGCCTATTTTCATAGTTTGCACATAGCATCTTACATCTATAATTATTTGTCTTGCTTTGAATGCTACCGAGATAATAAGCAAATAGTACCTGCTGAAACTATCACTGTTCGAAGATAAGATAGTAATACACGTGAATTTTGCTATCTTATTTGCTTCTTATTCCTACATAATAATAAATGTGTAGCACAAACACCGTCGCACATGACTTCTACATATATAGAAACAATACCCATACCCTAAGTACAAGTTTAGATAGTTTTCAAAAACTGTTTTTGTTTTCATATTGTTCCATACATTGCTGGCTGAAAGCTATTCGAAAACTTTTTCCGTATTTAAGTGAAGCAACCTAATACCAGGCATGGTGCACTCCGCACTTTAGGTATGTTCGGCCGGTGTCCCTTCCCAAGAGGGTCATAGCAGGGCAACCAGTGGCCGCTCGGCTCTCGCCCGGCCTGCACGCTACGCTAGCCACGTCGCGCGTAATTAAGCATCTTTTCTGTCAGGGACCTTGACCAATTATTTTCAACAGAAAATACAGGGCTCCCAAATGAGGTCTCCATGTTTCATGTAGTTTTTACCTATATATGCATCGGGATGATAATCTTGTAATAGGCCTCTTAAACTTATACTTTTGCATGATTGTTATTGGACCAAATTCAGAATAAGTGTTAGTTTTTTTGTGCAGATTAAATGTCATTCCAATTAAAGTAGAATATAAGTAATAGGTAGGTACTACATAGGCTACATAGCTGGTAAGTAAATATACTCGTAAGTATTCTGTGTAACACCCCTCTCGAAGAGGGAGGCATGTGTTCAGCAGTGGACGTTTACTGGCTGATGATGATGATGATTCTGTGTAAATATCAAGAAGACAACCCTAACGTTACACGTGCCGCGTCAGGAGAGATAGAGCTACGTGATAGAAAAAGAGCGGCTCTCTAGGTGAATATAGCGAGCGGTATCCAGCGCTGTACGAGTTGAATTGCTACTTTATTGCCTCGTGGATAGAGTCCTTATTTATTTAAATTTCTTCGCGGAGTGAACCTTCTGTGTCTATTATGTCTTCTGTGCTAATACCGAGTTTGGTTCCTCCGCGTTTCCGCTGGAGGAACCAAATAGAATAATACGACAAGGTATTTTTGTTTTCGAAAAATATCAAAGCTTCTGCTAAGGGTACTGACATTCGTTTTGCTTGCAAAAAAAAACCATGTGCATGATTTAAGTAAAGTGAGTGTGTTTTACTACGCAATCTATTTTAAAACTATGGAACTAAAAATTTAAATCACGAAATATCAGAATCAATACACAAAAAAACACGTGATTAATATTAATTGAGTGATTAATATTGATTAATAATACCCTTTGGGGCCCCAAAACCCTTTGGGTCGAATCATCTAAGCCGAAAGGGGTCCATAGCACCCATTATGAACAACTTTTACTATGGGAGCAAATCTGAAATCACGAAAAGACATTGCAGTTGTTCCATAGAAAACGGTCATTCACACTCGACAAAATGTATGGCGCAGCAGATTTTTTTCGCGATTTAAGGTTTGGTTCCTTAGTCAAAGTTGTTCGTTATGATAGGTACTATATCTTTCAGTCCCTTTTGTCTTACCCTTTCGGCTTAGAACACTCTTTGCGCTTAACCCTGTATAGAGCAGAATTTTAGGTGATGCAATTAATGTAAACCACGATGTTGACCACATAATTATTGTACAATCAATATTTTCACTTCAAGGTCAATGTCAGGCCATTTCAGAGACTTGGGCGCCTAAAAAGACTCATATTTCATTTGAATGCTTTTTCTGTTTTAGTTGGTCCTATGTTTAGCTGCTCCTAATTTGCTTTATATTTTCTGTTGCAGGATGACTTTGCATACCGCAATAATGTGATGAATGCAGACAGGGAGATCCGTCTCGGCTTTATCCGCAAAGTGTACGGTCTCCTGACTGTGCAGCTGCTGACTACGGTAGCTATTGCAACAGTCCTCACTGTGATTGAGCCTGTGCAGGTCTTCATACATAAGAAGTGAGTGACTTTGCCAGCTGTTAGTATGTTTTAACTACAGACATATATCCAAGTTGATGTCACAAGTCGACATACCTTGCATGTCATATTTCCAATACAAATACGATAAATGGTCGTAATTGAGTCCGGCTAAAACCAGTCTGCTCGATGGGTGCCGTGACAACATGTGTCGATTTGAAACAGATATGGATAATTGTTGTAAGAATACCACAAATAGAGTTGGCTGACAGAACAAAAATATTTCTTTTCACAGTTTAAGTACGCTCATTGGCACTCCTTGGCAGTAAAATCGACTTGTATGCCGTGACTGCAAATGACACGATGCTCTCTTATGCCGTCATGTTTCACATCTGCCGGGTGTATTTGTGATGACCAAGTTTTTTCTTCCAAAGCTATTATCAGGAATAGGTTTTTTTTTATGTAACTGAGTAAGGTTGCCTGGAAGAGATCGCTCTTAGCGATAAGGCCGCCGATTGTTTAGTTTTTAAGCTGTTTTATCGTGTGTATGAAATTTGTGGTGTGAACAATAAAGAGTTTATCTATCTATCTACTGCAAGTATGTATATTCCACACTTCTGTGAACACTAAAGACACTAATTAAAATAATTTTATCATTTAAAGAATTTGTTGTATTTTATTATAGGTGGTTTTTTTCGTGCCTTATGGAGTGTAGGGGGCAGCAATCTTCCATAGGCCTAGGACAGCTAAGCTATCAAATCCGCCCCCGAATATCTTTATGCCCCATAGTTTCAATGGATACAATGCTCTTCAAACTGGAACAAAACTGCAAAAGAGTTGTTATTTTATGTAAATATAATGGCAATAAATTTTTTTTTACTTTATTTCCAGTGACTGGCTGGTGTTTATAGCATTCATTCTAAGCATGGGTACGCTGCTCGCGTTGATCGCCAAGCGAAAGGACTCTCCGGCCAACCTCTACCTACTGGCCGCTTTTGTAAGCTTTTTTTTAATTTTTATATATAGAATATATCTGCGTTTGGCCACCAGCCACCAACTCGCAATCAAACAAAGAAGTCAAAAGTTCATAAGCGCAATCAAGTTTTGCTCATCAACAAATCAGCAAACATCAGAGAATATGTGACTTAAAAAAAAATGGAAAACAAAGATTAAAACATGGTATGGTCAACACTCTTGAATTGTTCGAACCAAATTAAACTAAAACCTCAGATCAGAAAAACAAGGGAACAATTATTTTATTTTAGTAGTACAATTATTGTTCATGTTCAAATGTCTCCATTTTCCATACATTTCTTTCATGCACACTAAGAAACTTGAAGCAACACAAATAAGGTCGTCTGCCGGTTGAGTTAGGCTAAAGGTATCACACACACATATATCCCTTGTTTATCTGATCTGAGACTAAAATCAACAATGTAGTTACATTTATAGTCCAGTTGGTAGTGAACCTGCCTTTTGCGCTTGGGAGTGTGTGTTCGATTCCCACCTAGGACAAACATTCATGTGATGAACGTTTGTGTTTGTTCTATATCTGGGTGCTAATATCTATAAATATATAATTATGTATGTATATAAGTCTCTGGCAGCCATATTACAAGCTTTGCGCTTAGTTTGGGGTCAGATGACCGTGTGAGCAAAAATGTCACGAATATTTAAAAAAAAACGGAACCATAATACAAATTTTAATTTTGGTATAATTCCAGACGGCAGTTCAAGCATACACAATAGGCGTGGTGGTGTCGTACTACAACACGGTGATAGTGCTGCAAGCGCTCGCCATCACGTTCGCGGTGGTGCTCGGCCTCACGTTGTTCACCTTCAACACCAAGCGCGACTTCTCCTTTGTCGGATACGGGTGAGTTACCTCCAAGTAGCTGTTCGAGCATATAGATGCTTTGATCTAATCGAATTCAGTGATAAAAGGCGCTTGCAGACGATGCGTAGTACAAGTTGCAAGTAGCTACTACGCATCGTCTGCATCGTTTTGTGGTGGTTAGTAGCACTTCCACTGCCACTAGCACCCAGGAAAACGATGCAGACGATGCGTAGTAGCTACTTGCAACTTGTACTACGCATCGTCTGCAAGCGCCTTAAGAGTCACTATTGTATTGGTAAAACAGGCTTGTCACGTATCCACAGACTTTTACCAGGGTAGATCCCGCGACCATTTCCAGTTATATAATAATTGGCCAAGAGCGTGTCGAGCCCGTGACACGCACGTGGTAGGGTTCTGTAGTGAATTCGTTTTTTTTACGGAGTTAAATCGGATATGAATACATTTTTATTTTAGCTACTGCCTCAATACACCCCAAGCGGGACGTCAGTGCAGGACTTATCGCCCCCATCTCGAATAAGAATACTGCCTCATTACGAATGTTCATACATACTCGAGACAGACCTACCCACCCAACCATACCATACCAACATACCTTGATTTCTCAAAAAAAATAACATGAGTTCAATTAAGGCCATAAGCTACTTAAATTGTTGACTATACTAATGTACAATTTGCGCGATCAGATCCGAAACGTGGATATTCGCCACAGAACCAGAGTCACCGACACAGCTGTTAAAATTTGCAAGTTGAAGTGGCAATGGGCAGGCCACATCGCTCGAAGAACCGATAACCGATGGGGAAGAAAGGTTCTGGAGTGGAGACCACGAACCGGAAGACGCAGCGTAGGGAGGCCTCCCACTAGACCGATCGGGTTATGGACCGATGACATTGTGAGAGTCGCGGGCATCCAGTGGATGCAAAAAGCAGGCTGTCGTTCAGTGTGGAGGTTAAAGGGGGAGGCCTATGTCCAGCAGTAGACGTCTTACGGCTGAAATGATGATGAGTCATCAAGCCTATAGTAGGATTTGGGTTTTGCCCATTGTACTAAACTCTAATATATTGTTTCAGCATCGTGGCCGGCCTCTGTGTGCTCATAATCGGAGGCCTCCTGCAAATCTTCATCCAGAGCTCCGCCTTCGAAGTGGCTCTCTCCTTCACTGGAGCCATCCTGTTCAGTTTCTTCCTAATCTTTGACACGCAGCAGATGATGACTGTCCTCTCCCCTGAAGAGTACATCTTGGCTACCATCAACCTGTACATGGATATACTTAATCTCTTCTTATACATTTTGCGTATATTGAATGAGTTGAACAGGAATTAATGCGTTAATATCGTATTGCATTTGTAACATCTTAACTGTAACATTAGTAAAAGTGTGTTAACCGCTAACGGGGTTTTTGTTTTAAGTTGAAAATTGTCTAAAATGTACGGAACTGCATATAACAATGGAACTTGTCCATGGGTGTTCTCAAGGCTTGGTTCTAAGATATCACCAAGTGCTACCAGTTTAGGGGTTGTTTGATAAAAGCAACATTTCGAAGAGTTACGGTACATAGAGTTATCCTTGAACAATACAATCTGGGTGTCTAGGTAGTGAGTGAATTTGTTCTATCTAGGCAAGCTTGCTCCATCGTAGACTGTATTATCGCTTAACATCAGGCGAGGTGATCGTCAAAAAAAAGCCTATTATTAAAAAAGTATTAAAATAAAAACTGTACACAGAAAGCATGTTTCTCCATTGTTCATTCAAAAATATTAGGCTACACCATTCTTTGACAGCTTGTTTCGACAAATGAAAGGAGTTGCTGTTGAATATCAGTTTTTTTGTGCTACCGTCCAATAGTAGCTAGCTGTGTACAATTGTATTTTAAGGTAACTCTACAGGGTTACGCAGAAAGGGTATAACAGTTCAGTATCTTTATTTCAATTGGGTAAAAATACAAGTACACTTTTGAAAGGTCAAAATTAAACATTAAAGTACATAGTCAAAGCGAAAAAAAAACTAAGCCGAAAGGTCATTGTACTTATTACTATGAAGAGCTTTTACTATAGGGCCGACATTAAAATCAATAAAAAAGAACTGTTACATACAAACCATACAAAAATTACAATCACACTCAACTGGAACAGCAGATGTTTTTTTGCTATTTCAGGTTCTGCCCTTAGTAAAAGTTATTCATGACCTCCTTTTTTTTTTTTTTTAATTATGATGAAATGGGCAAGCGTTTGACCACAACTCACCTGATGGTAAGCGACGATGCAGTCTAAGATGGAGCACGCTTGCCCATGAGGTGCCTATTCACTCTTGTCTTGAAGAGACCCAGGTTGTACTTTGTCGAGAACACCGAGGCAGGAAGCGCATTCCATTCCTGTGCAGTTCGTATTAGGAAGGAATTTTGAAAACGCTGCGTGCGGACTTTACCTCCTTTCGGCTTTGTACATTATTTCTGCGTAACTCTGTATATACAGTACGGAAATCCAAACATACATACAAACCTGGAAAATATCATCCTTCTGGACATTCGGAAATAAATAAACCTTATCCAGATATCATGCAGGGATGCGTCAGCAAACTCCCTTAGAAAGTAAAGATTTAGACATAGGGTCAAAATAAAGTTTCGGCAATGCTGGTGGCTGTTATATTGGTACCGTAAAAACCTTAGGGCCTAGGTCTTACAATCAGATTTATAGCCCCCATCTTATACGATACGATACTATATATTTGCGCCCGTCGCTCACAATGCCATCTTATGTTTCTTTAAATGTATTATTGAAGTATTTTGAAACGTTTATTGTGTATGATAGAGTTGGTAAATTTATTCAGTCTATTCAGTCCCACGTAATTTTCGGGAACCAACGAACTTTTATTAATTAATTAAATGAGTAATAATTTAGAATCGTAACTCAGCCAAAAATGGCCCCACACAATTCCACACTTAGGGTTACCAGCCATACTGTTAAAGACATATTATATTGTTTTTTGCTCTACATTACACTTGACTGTTCTCACTGTATCCAGTATGTATAACAAAAGACAAAGTAAGACAGATGGGTGCGTAGCAATGAGAGATAGAGAAATACTATACGTTGCTGTTGACCAAATGGGGCCGTTTTGGCCACTTTTTTTTTTGTTTAAATTAGAACGGCTGCTGTCAAGTCATTTTTGTAAGATGTAGCTGTTGCATCCATATAAACGAAACGTCAGTCATTCGAAATCAGTTAGCAACTGTGATGCGGAGTTCCGACGCGTTGATGTAAATAATCAAGGTTCACTCACAATGCCTGGTAACAGGTTTTCCTTCTCATTTCCGTTCTATATACTTCTCTTTTCTGTGGTTTTAGCGGATGTTCTATTTATGGGAGTTAATTTTCTGTAGTTCTTGAGTCATACAAAATTATGTAACTGCAGTGTTGAGTTTGGCGATGAGATAATTTGAACTCGTACGATGGAGTCTTGTGAAGGCTGTGAGAATGAAGTTTTTGTATATACTATATACTAATATAATTATTTTTGACTTTATTTATAATTATGTTGGCTTTTAATTCAGTAATATTTTTTATTGTACATGTCCGTTTCTTTGTAAAATTACAAGTTTCTATTCACAAAAGCCAATAGTCTAAGCTCTGTTATTTAATTAATTACTATAATTTTAGGGTGCTTTTCCACCAAAGATGTGAGAGATAGCTAAACGGTGTGCGAGGAAAAAAGCAACCAATAAGAGGCGAGGCGAGATGGGATGAAGCGATCCTATTGGTCGATTTTTAGATTCGGTGCATGAAGAAAAAATCGACCAATAGGATCGCTTCACTCCGTTTCGGCTCGTCCTATTGGTTTATTTTTTGTCACATCTCTGGTGAAAAAGCACTTTTAGGGTCCCGCCACACGATGCGGTCTAACGCCGCGTCGTACCTACAGCGAACTGAAACAAGGCAGAAGAGAACCATAGCGCCATTCACATTTCTGAGTTGTTTCTTTAAAACGGCCGCAACACGTGTGGTAAAACACTGTTTTAAACTATCACGGTTGTTCACTAAAGTTTATGATTATTTACGGGATATTTACCGTGGATTATATCGGGAGCTCATTCCACAGCCTTACCATGGTAAATAATCATATAACTTTACGTGTGGTAAACACACTCGAACCACCCACTATTGGGCTGTTATTATTTGGTGCAATATAAGCTTTTTTTTCCGTGTGTTATAAAATGTGAGTAAACTGCACAAACATTCCTTTGACTAAAAATTTATGTAAACATGGTGTTGTTAAATAGTATTGTAATATAATTATTGTTTGAAAGTAAACTAGATTTTTATTTGCACCTAAACTCGGTCCAATTATTTATTTGCTCTGACAGCTGTAATATTGTAAAAATACGAATGAAAATAACTAATTCGATCAGTATCGCTAGATTTTTAAACGTAAGGCTGTAACAGGTACCCGATATATTTCAGTAAAATATTAAAAAAAAAAAAAAAAAAAAAAAAACTATTTTTTAGCTTTATTTTTATAATTTTAATTAGTTTTATAATGTTGTTGACTATCAGAGCAAATAAATGATTCATTCCCCAAATATACACTTTCCCCGTATAGATACTTATAGAAAAGTTGCGGTAGGAAGGTAGGACATAGCCTTAGTAAGTAATACATTGATACGTTGACACTCTTTGGGTACGGACGGAACCCTAAAAAAGGTAAAAAATCAAAGACATACTCGTGTAACATATTGTAAGTATGTATTAAAAACATGCACCATTTTCATACTGAAATCACATACATATAGTACATCACGATTAATAATCAATTAATAATTAACTAAAAAAATCCTAAAAGATTTGAGGAAGTGTATTATGAACAACTTATGGCAAATAGCTTTTCAATTGATTGGCAAAATGCATTTTTACAAAATGATTATTGATAAAATAATATATTCCGTTGAATTTGCGCGAATTTCTTACCTCCGTACATTTATCAACGCCGCGCTAGACCAGTGCCGCCTCAACTCACAATCGTGTGAATGAAAAACGAAGTTACAGTTATGCGGAATAAGATCCATTTTAGATTTGTCATAAAGTTCATGTCGAGTGGACAGCGCGGTGAACGCGCGCGGACAACTATTTTTGCTTACAATTCTAAAATGGACCTTATGCCGCATAGTATAACTCCGTTTTTCATTCACACGATTGAGGTGCGGCGCTGGTCTGGCGCGGAGTTGATAAGTTGGAGAGAGACCTTTATTCTTGTGCATGTGATGTTTCTGTCTCTTTTGCACCTGGAATATTCCACCTGCAATTATGAAAGCTGACGTGTCATGTCATCCCGCTCGCACGCGTAGTGTAAGTGAGATGGCGCGAGTGGTGTACATTGTCAACTTACGTATTAAGCTGGAAACAAACTATCGGACGAGGCTGATGGACGCGACTGATAAGTGTGCAGTCTTTCAAAAGAACAACGGCTGACAAAAACATCCGGCGCGCCAGATTTCTGTCGGACGTCCGAACGCTCAAGGTCAGCCCAAAGGTTACGTCCGATAGTTTGCACATTCATTATCTAGATACCTTTATGTCGCGTCCGTCAGCTGCGTCCGATAATTTGTTTCAAGCTTAAATCTTGCTGGTCAAAGAAACCAAGGAGAATATAACCGCTAACACTGAAGAGGTGGGACTTCCATAGAGCAAAATATTTATGAAACGGGTGCGACGCCTATAATGAAGTGAGACGTCTATAGAGACAAACTTATACGTTAGAGTAGTGTAAAAAAAACGTAGAAGTTTGATTTCGCACCCGTTTCATACATTCGATAATTTGTATGGAAGTTGCGACTGACAGAAACATCGGAACATCATTAAATAATACAAGCATGACTTTAGTTTGCTAGTCCATATTTCTGAATCATCTGTACAATTGATGTAATTAAAACAAGAATCATAATATTAACATTTTGAGAGCTATTTTAATCCTATTGTTTTTTTTATAACCTCATTGAATCAATTATTTTTTTACTATCGCTACATTATCACTATTACCACGGACTCGGTCCAAGTTTTGTTTTCTCTGACAGCTGCAGTAGGGACAAAGAAACTGCAAATTCTGATCCCTTTTGCTAGGGTTTGAAACATAACATCTGAATCTGGTAATTGAAATCTCTTTGGCGAACCGAAATGGGATTTCGACTGCCGGATTACACATAATATGCCAATTCCCCCTACCACTTTTTGTAAGATTTTGTTATTTAGCTTTCAACAAGGTAATTTGCAGCTGTCTAAGCTGAAAAAAACTTGGACCGAGTAGTCTTTATTACCTCTAAAGTTTTACGTCTAAGAATGTTGAATATCACTTGGATCACTTATAACACTCAGTAACTTTGGGTCACAACTCTCACTCTTACCAAAATCTATGTTCTTTAAATCCATTTCAGTCTGAAAAAGTGCAGTATTTTTGTCCAATGGATTTATTTCTAAGTGCACTTTCATTTCACTTATTTCTTCTATAGATGGGGTTTTTTCTTCAAACATATTATTGTCTTTATTTTTATTTGAAGTAGTTTTTAGTTCAATTTTCTGTATGATACTTAGATTTGTTTCTTCAGTCAGAGAATTGTGTGATTCTATTCTGGGTTCTTGTAAATTTTCAGATGAAATACTTTTAGATTTTTCTACACCGTTGTCTTGATTAGGCAAATTGGGTGCTGGATCAGAAAGTAAATTATTTTTCTCTATGGTTTTAACTAATTCAATTTCAAGTGATAACTCGTTGTGATTTATGTTATGCGCAGAGTTGCAAGTAGTGGGTTCAGGAACTTCTGGGGTAGATATAGAAGTCATATTTTCGGGGCCACTGTCGGACAAAGACCCGGTTTGAAACTCTGTGGTTGTTTTCCCTTGAATTTCTTCTGTAGGCTCGATTTCCATTTGATCATTAGAGGATTCATTTTGGGGTTGTTTCTGAATTTGTTTCATTTTTGTTTCTTCTTCAGGTTCTGGAAACCTATTCTCAGGTTTTTCTGGTTCAGAAAGTCTGTTTTCAGGATATTTTTGTACTGATTCTTCTATATCTTGTTTTGGGAGTTCTGATTTTGACTCAACTGATTCTTGGATTTCGATGTCCATTTTCATTGGTACTTGTTTTACTGTGTCTTCAGGCGGAAGCCTATTTTCAGGTTCTTTATCGACTGATGTATCTTTTATTACTCCAAGGTTTTGCTGTTCTTGTACTCCAATTTCAAATTTACTTTCAAGTTCATTTTCATATGGTGCCTGGGGTGAATCCATATCCATTTCGTCAGTTGACGGCCAAGTTTTGACCAGTTCCTGTACTCTTTCTACTACCATATCTTCTATCGAAGGACTTCGAGGTTTCATTGTTATGTCCTGTAGCTTTTTAAATTTTATATCTTCTATCGTAGGATTTCGAGGTTTCATTGTTGTGTCCTGTACTTTTTCAAATACTATATCTTCTATCGATGGACTTCGAAGTTTAATTTTTATGTCCTGTACTTTTTCTACTACCATATCTTCTATCGAAGGACTTCGAAGTTTAATTTTTAAATCCTGTACTTTTTCATCTACCATATTTTCTATTGAAGGACTTGGAGATTTAATTGTTATGTCCTGTACTTTTTCAAATACAATAGCTTCTGTCAATGGATTTCGATGTTTGGTTTTTATATACTTTACTTTTTCATTTACCATATCTATTATTTCAGAACTTCGAGGTTTAATTGTTATGTCCTGTACTTTTTCAAATACTATATCTTCCATCGACGGACTTCGAGGTTCGATTTTAATTTCTTCAGTCTTCTCATCCTGTTTTTGTGCTTTTGTAGTGTTTTTTACAGCTCTTGATAATTGTTGTTGCTTTGGTGGAGGTCTGTAATCAACATAACGATTGTGTCATTGATGTGCCTTAAGAAAATAATGAAGTATCTGTACTACCGGTTCTAAACCTCAGCGAGCAGAAAGGTAGCACCACGAAAAAATACAGCAAACGAAGGAACAGTTCTAATGCCAGTTCCATTCATTTTTGCCTGCACTGCTGGTAAATTTAAAGCAGCATTACTTCAAAAGCTCTCTTCATAACTTCAGTACATATTTTGAAACAATACCGGTTGAATGGTTAGATAGTTCGTTGGTCCAGTTGGTAGTGAACCTAACTTCTGAGCTTTGGGGCGTGGGTTCGATTCCCACTTAGGACAAACATTTATGTGATGAACGTTTGTGTTTGTTCTATATCTGGTTGTTAATATCTATATAAGTATGTATTTATAACTATATATGTATGTATATCAGTCTCTGGCAGCCATATCACAAGCTTTGCTTAGTTTGTGGTCAGATGACCGTGTGTGCAAAAATATCTCGTTTTTTAAATATTTTTTTAATACTGTTATTATTACGTTAATTAATATTTGTTTAAACTTTATAAAATCATTAATTTTTAATTTTTGTGTTTTAGGGCTTATTAGAAAACAAAAAAACATATGTATATTTAAATATTATTTTTTGCAAGCTAGCTACTCCTAGTGGTAAATTTATATAATTCTGTAAGTAATCTGTGAATAGTGCTGTTGCCTGTATTATTATTAAGTTTATTAATCTATCCACATTATCTATCTATCCACATTTTATAATATGGCTGTTTACTGTTCTTTACTAAATAAAATAAAATACAAATATACCCATTGTAGCGCGCTGTCGCTGTGGCTTTGCTGCCCGCAGATGTCGTTAGAGTGGCCTAAACCTTATTTGTACTTGTTTTTTATGCTAAAGGTGACAAAATAGCTAACGGTTCGCCTGATGGTAAGCGATCACCGTCGCCTGTAGCATATCTATAACACCAAGGACATCACAGATATGTTGCAGACCTTTAAAGACATCATTAACAACTCTGAAGAATCCCATATTGTAGTTACTCTCGCCGAGAAACGTGTATGTGGATAGATTACCTCTCATTATCGCATGTATATTACATTGTGCATGTGTATGTTATCCCGAGTTGCCATGAATCTGGAGGGCCTACATGTTAGTTCATCATCATCATCAGCCTATCATGTTCCCACTGCGGGCACAGGCCTTCTCTCAGAGAAAGAGGATGGGCCCTAATCCACCATGCTGACCCAGTGCATGTTGGTGAATATCATTGTCTTTGAACTTTTGAGGTTCTTGGACATTCTCACAAGTTTCCTCACGATGTTTCCGTTCACCGTTTTTCTTAGCTTCGAAACTGCACATGATTTATTTATGTTATGTTATGTTAAGTACAAAATAAGTCTTTGGTGAAGGGCCAAGGATCGAACCGGGTGCTGTCAGATTGTAAAGCGCACATGCTACCGCTCAGCCACCATCGCTTATGTTAGCTCAGTGCGTGAAGGTAAGACATTCTGAGACGCTAAGGTCACATGGGTGACACAAGCCTACGTCATTGATGTTTAATATAAATTCGTGTATAACTTGAATTGCTTTGCTGGAGCGGACAAACAAAATTACCAATGAAAAGGTTTTTGTGATTTATTTAATAGATATTTACAAATTTGTTTTCCAATTTTTATTTATTGCAGGCTTGCGTTAGGCCGCCAACTGGCCTGATGTTAAGCAATGATGCGGTCTACGATGAAGCACGCTTGCCTAGAAGAGACCGATTCACTCGTGATTTCAAGACACCCAGATTGTAACTATTGTAACCAGATTGTACTTGTATGTTTGTTGCAATGAAGTGGCAACTGGCCAGTGACGTAGGCGTGTGTCAACCCCGGAATGTCAGACCTCATGGTTGAATGTGTTGGATAAGCTCACCGCGTGTGTTCTCGCCTCGGGTTCGCCTGTTTCTTGTGGCATCGCGCTCCGTGCCGCGTCAGCTGCTGGAACGAGCTGCACTTGCGGTCGCACACGTAGCACACGTGCTCGCTGTGACTCGCTCGGTGCACCATCAGGTCCGTGCTAGTCGCGAAACCTGCACACTCACCACATTACAATACAATACAATGACTCTTTATTAAAATACCACAAAACAAGGATAACATAAACATTACAATAAAAATATTATCCATACTCCGTTCACAAATCTTAGATATTTTATATAAACAAAGAAATGTCACGAAAAGTCACTGTCAAAGTGACATGCCAGTTGCTCAAAACATTTTTCACTTATGAAATATATTTTACTCTCTCTGTTTTCCTAGGCTTGGCTCTCGCGCGGTACAATGGGGGATATTCTGATAGTTCAAAAAAATTATAAAAAACATTATTAAAAGATTGTAATAGATGGCGTTATTATAGAGGCATTGACTATTATGATAGAGGAAATAGAGGGCAAATCAAACGTTGGCCAGAAATGTTTAGAACCCCTACTGTCCTACCAGTATAATAAAACATTTTGTATAATTTTTTATTTTTTTTATCATAGCATTGTATAGAACAGATATTACGTTAAAATAAATGGGTAGTTCAAAACGATTTTTATTTTATAATTCATATTACGACTATAAAAACATAATAAAACACTTTTTGGTCAAATATTGTAAATTACCACTATAAAAGATATTTTTTGCACTGATAACCCCTTTGTTTACATAAAATACCTAAGATTAATAAACGGAGTATATGCTTTTAACAGGCGGCCTTATCACTTAAAGCGATCTCTTCCAGGCAACCACATTGTTATCAATCCAACACCAAATTTGTAGCGACGATAGCTCAGTGGTTGACGGGTTTAAATTTCAAACCACAGGGTGTCGGTTTAAATCCCAACAATGAGCTCCAGGTCTGGCGCATTCCCACTTTAGGTATGAAGCTACAAGTAGCCGACTTGTCGGACATGCCGCGCGATATACAGAGATAACGCAATCAGTGGCATAGATAGATAGAAACTCTTTATTGTGTACACCAGAAATAAAAATTACAAACAGATAGAAAATAGCAGATTTGGCAGCAAAAAAAAAAGATTTGGGGCCCTATCTGAACTGATTATGTTTTATCAAGTATAAATCGACGGCTCCTAGATATACCAGTGTATCTGCCAAAAAAATTTTTTTAGGAGAGCCTTTTAAACAATTTGAAAACTTAAAATCGTCATAACTTTGTTCTCAAATGGACTAAAGTAATGAAACTTCGTAAACTGTTTTATAATAGGATTTTAGTAATATAGAATATAGTGGGGTATATATATAGTGGGGTTATATAAAGGGCTCTGACACCGAATGTCTTTGTGGTGTGAACCCTCAGACAATGACACACTTGATGAACTGTGCAGCGTGTCCTACAACTTGCACACAAGACGACCTGAATGAAGCCACGCAAAATGCCATTGAGGTGGCAAAGTTTTGGTCTAGAAACTTGATTTGAAAATAGAATTGTATTTTGCGGAACATCGACTCGAAAGAAGAAGAAGTAATATAGAAGAAAAAATTATGCTCTAACACTTATTAGTTTTTTAGGGATACTGAGTAAGTGCCTTTTATGAAACTGTGGTGCATCTCTTAATTATTTTATTTATCTATCTATTTACTAAGGTTTAATTTTTTTGTTAGGTTTGTAGTATATCTTTTATTTCATCATCATCATCATACTTCATCAAACCTTTTTTTTTATTTTATGCTAACTCTTTTTTATGTTAGACACAGGCACTATTACGAATCGATAATTTTTTGAAATTTGAAATGAGAAACAAAAAAATAACCGGGATGGACTCTGAGACGGGCTTTGAAGCATGGCGGAGGTCTCTGATAAAATTTGGAAATTATCAGAAGAGTCTGAAAATCCTTGAAACCTGGAACTGGACTTCCCTGGCTGCCCTTGATATTGACTTCCCTTTACTCCAGCTAAAATCCACCTTGAAAAATCAAAAATACGTGACTACTTTCCTACGTGACTCTAAGAACCTGGACCTCGAATATCTAAAATTAAGTATTCCACTTTGAAAAATTCCCGACCGTGTGCTGTGCTCATTCTTCACTGTGCTTCTTTAAAAGACTGTGGACTGTTTTTTTTACATAAAAAGTGTCTGTGAATATTGTGTTCTTTTTTGGCAGTAGGGATAGGTAGGGTCCTGGACAGTCTTATTCCTTGTAACTGGGTGTGGCAGACGTGCTCCTGGCTTAGGCAGGTCTAGCCTGGTGGTAGGCGAAGCCGGAGCCGTCTGCTACACTACAGGTTAAGGTGTTATTTTAACCCAACCCACAAAGTAGTCATTTTTAAGGATCACAAAGTAAGAAAAATTAATTAAAATTATAGAATAATAAACTATCAGCCATATTTTAATAGAGTAATCAACAATATTGCACTGGAAAACAGCTTAAAATTAAATAAAAATCAATTTACCTGTTCTAGAGTCTTAATATTTGGTATGGGCACCTTTTTTAACTCCGAAATAAATTTTGATCCTTTTGATCGATTGCTTGACATTTTTGACCAAAAAAATGACTTCTCATAGTCCACAAACTTTTGGCACGTGAACCGCTTAACGTCCGCCGAACAACTGCGCAACGGGCGCAGCCCCCGCCCGCGCCGCAAAATCTCTCGCGTAATCGTAGGTATGTGGTAGATTCATGATTGTTCAGCGGAGAGTTATAGAGAAAAATATTAGTTTTCGCAAGTCCTATTTGGGATTTACTGGTCAGGGTCCGAGGGCCCCCTGAGCGTGGGGGCCCCGGTGCACTGCACCACCTGGCCCTCCGATAGCTACGCCACTGAACGCGAAAAGAGTTTCGTGATAGACAGAGAGGCAACTTCTAGGTTAATATAGCTGTATTTCGTTAGCGCTCGCACGTCTTGAATTGCACTTTATTGTGTAGTAGCAAGAGTCGCTACTTGTTCAAATGATTTTGCGGAGTGCATCTTCTGTAATTGTTCTAATATGTATTCTGTGGCTTTGGACTAATCCAATAATCACTTAACAAGTTTATGGTGCTATCATTAAATCGTAGAATTTTTTGTGGTATTTTGATACTAGCTTTTAATCGCTAATAATCTATGAAATATAATGTCATCATCATCATCATCATCAGCCAGAAGACGTCCACTGCTGAACATAGGCCTTCCCCTTTAACCTCCACACTGAACGACAGCCTGCCTTTTGCATCCACTGGATGCCCGCGACTCTCACAATGTCGTCGGTCCATCTAGTGGGAGGCCTACCTACGCTGCGTCTTCCGGTCCGTGGTCTCCACTCCAGAACCTTTCTTCCTTATCAGTTATCGGTTTTTCGAGCAATGTCGCCTGGCCATTGCCACTACAACATTCAAATTTTAACAGCTATGTCGGTGACTCTGGTTCTTTGCCGAATATCCACGTTCCGGATTCTATCGCGCAAAGAAACTCCGAGCATAGCTGTCTCCATTGCCCACTGTGTGACTCTGAGTTTTTCCAAAAGGCCAACAGTTAAGGACCCCGTCTCAGTACCTACGGGACTCAGTATGGTACTGAGACGTGGTCCTTAACTGTTGGTCTTTTAAAATATAATCTGCACAAGGGAAAAATTAAATCAATAAGTTAAGTTGCACCGTACTTGAATAAAATTACTACGACTAAATATAGTAATAAAATGAACCAGGTAAAGTTACTTACTCTGGTCACATGAGTTGCAAGCATGTTCCTTGACTCGAAGTTTAATCTTCACCGGTGACGGGCTGCCCTCGGCCTTCCGTTTCACCGTTCCGTAGGAATGTTGGGATATCACATGTGCCTGAAATATTTTGAATTGTTATTTTAAACCTACTTCACTTTTTATGGTTCTGTAGTAGCAAAGATAATATCACCAATTGACCACTTAACCACTTGATCGCGCATGTTGTCAAAATTCCCTTTTGCAAAATGATGCCACGTCGGTCGCGGACATTGCGCTTGTGATTGAAGAATCAAGTCATTCATTCAATTCGCGCCTAGGATTGGCCCCGCTCGAAATAGTTTAGGTTGATATGTTAGAACCTTTTCCTCATGCGGGGTAAAGGATGAGCAGTCAATTGATTATATTGTTATTGTGTAGTAGGTACTACAAGGAACTTTATAACTGTATTTGTAGTGTTAGTAATGGGTTGTATTTTTTTAGTATAGGAACCCTTATAAGTTTGTTAAGTCCGTCCGTCCTAATGCTTTAGTTCTGCTGTCGACGCCGCCCATCGCCCGTTGATACCGCAGATCGTGTCGGACAAATCATATCATGATCAACGATATTTGCTGATTATTAAAATGAACTTTTCTTCATTCATTTTTAGAAACGCATGCTCGCAATGATTCTCTTATATCAATTAAACAATACAATAGGACAGTGCAGTTTCATTAAATGGCTGATCATAAATAGCCCCTCACAAAAGGGGTTGTCTATAAAGTCGGTTTACGGACGATAATTTTACGTGATAACGCTTAGACCGATCGTGCCTCTCTATCGCTTGTTCCACGCTCTCGCTTGCACGCGCGGATCAGGCGGAACGTGACAATGTTTCGTGCGTGCAGCCGGCGTTCTTCGATTTATAAGACGTTATCACGTCAAAATACAAAATTCAAATTTGTACAAAAATAAATAAGATTAAGTATTTTTATTTCATGCTTTCATGCTGTAATCATTTCCACTCCATATCTAATCATGACAGTTTACCTTCAAGCCGGAGACGCTGTTGAACACTTTGAAACACAGCATACAATCTAACGGTAGGTCGGGTACCGCCTCCAATAACTCGTCACCACTGACTGGTTCTTGTTTTATTGTTTTGTCCAAATACTGTAAATTATAAAACATACTTACATTAGTAAATATTACAAAATAAACATGATTCTATTGAAAGTTATATAGTATTTGTCAACGTACGTCCGTATATTGCTATCGAGCATCCGTATATTGCTACCGGACTTCCATAAATGTATACATATTTTTATTTAGCATTGAACTACAGATTATCTCGTCTCGGGCAATACATGCTAGAAAGGCCATAGATATAGCGTCATATTATACTTTGTATAACTTGTGACCGACATTGCAGAAAATGTAGCCACGCAAAACGATCGAACGAAACAAAAACCTCAGGTTATACTCTAATTATGTTATATATTATTCAATAGATAGTTTTTTTTAAGAAAATAAATAATACTTACCATTTAAGATCTGTACTAATTAGTCTTAGCTTTTATTAAGTAGGGTCTTACTTTTGCTTGTGGTAGTTGGTAGATTATCAGGTAAAATTTGGTTGGTAGTTTTCAGTAACTGCGGCATTTCATTTGTTATTTGGCAGCCGTATTATGCCAATCTGACGCCCGTATTTGCTATTGGGCGTCCGTATATTTCGACAGGGTGTCCGTGTATTGCTTTTGGACGTCTTTATATATATTTTGTTACTTAGCATTAAATTATAGATTATCTTGTCTCAGACCATACAGACTAAGAGGAACTTGGATAGCCTAATTTTATCCGTTATTTAAATTGTAACCAACAACACAGAAGTCAGAGCCACGCCGGACTGACGAACAAAACTAAATCATACTGGTTTATAGGTACTGTTTTTTAAGCACTGAGGTAGATTTTTAAGGACAAGACTGAAAATTTACTACAAAAGGTAAGGTACTTATTAGTTTGAGTAGGGAACCTATTTTACATTGGATAGTTTCTTACTTCTGTTTGTTGTGTTAAGTAGGTATAAGTTGGTTGGTACCTATTCATTAATAAATGCGGCATTTAATTTGTTATTTGGCATCCGTATTATGCTAATATGACGCCCGTATATTGCTATCGAGTATCCGCATATTGCCATTGGGCGTCCGTACATTGAAATCAGACGTCCGTATATTGGTATTGGACTTCTTTGTAATGCTATAGATATAGAATGTAAGTATGTCTTATTAGTTCACCAACCTAAATCCTATCATTATATTTACAGAATATTGGAATGAGGTAGGTAAGCAAACTTTAAAATCCGATAAAATCCGATTTCTTGGAGACATTGATAAATTGCCAACAAAAAAAATGATTTTTTAAATTAAAATAATCGAAAAATCTCTTACTCCGAGTCAAAAAACAAATAGAATTTTTATTTTTTTTATATTTATTTTATTTCCCACTTAGAACTATCATCACAGGTTATAACCTAATGCGATAGTGTAGCAAATTTACATATTAACAACAACATTGTGACAACACTAAATTATCTAATAACATAAAACCTTTAAAGCTATCTTTGTATATTCACTCGGAGCACAACTAAATAGGTCCACTTCAACGGCAATGACGTTGAGAGTGCGAAGTGCTCGTGTAAAAGGTGCCTCCTGGAGAAGATTTGTCCGCGCGCGCGGCACCGATACCAGTTTTGGCAGTCTTCGCCTCCACACATACCTGACAAATGGAAATCAATATTCAAATTTTAAATACTAATGACAATTTTCTCTGCTCAGACGTTCTAGAATGTTATCAATGAAATCGCTAAGTCATTAAAATATTCACTAGTACTTAATAAGGTTCAATTCTAGAAGAAAAAAAACTTCTTGACATACGTTTCAATATTACAAAATGTAAAAACACTATTAAATCTTTATCATAATTATTTAAATGTGAGTACGTTTTAATGAAATAAAGCAGTACAAAATCGTTTTTCTGACGAATCTCCAGTGTAACTCCGCTTATACTACTTGAAAATGGACTTCCGCAAAGTAACGCCTGACTGTATCAACTAAAGCAGTACAACATTATCAGTCCTTAAAATAATACATGTGCTCTTAAATTAAATAATATTATGTATTGAATTAAGTGGAAGCAAATTAGAATTGACATATTTGGTTATACCTATAAGTTACAGTCAAAACTCAGAACCGGTCAAAGTTACTGTGAACTGTAAATTCAAAAGTACTTTAGAATGGTTAAGGGTTTCGACTGTAACATACATTAAAATATTAACAACAAGATAAACAGCCCATTCTTTTCTTTCATTTCTAACATTCTTTCATTTAAATGATCATTGGACTCATTTTTTTGTGTAGGTATTTTGGACAAAAACTTTAATTTTGTGCCAGTCCTTATTGTGAAGAAGTGTAGCATAATTCGTTTTTAATTCATCGCATTCTACACGTTTCGGAGGTTTTTTTATTTTTAATATAGTCTTCAAAATATTTGATCACGACATTTTTTTGTTCAGTAGTCCAAGGGACAAGTATCCTCTTCTTTTTCGCAAAAGTCTTATTGGGTATTTCTTGTACGCATGCTTTTTTTGAATTGCTCAAATTAATATTTTGCGATGATCCAGCTTTTTCTAATTCAAATTCAACAACTTTATGATTTTCTATAATGTCTTCATTCATGTTCAACTTTAAATCAGCCGCAAGTGGAACAGAGGCTATTTTGTTCCATTTCTTGACATTAAGATCATCAGCAGCCTGGCTAGAAATATCAAACTTCCAATTTTCTGCAATTAATGTTGACAGTGTTTTCAAATCTGCTTGAACACTAGCCGTGCCAGTGGTGGCTTCCATTTTACAACTTTCCAACAAAGCTATTCGGCAACATCGTTTTATCGATGTTGCAATGTTCATCGCATAAGCCGGTGCGGCAAATTGCCTCTTTTCTTCATTGAACCGAGCTACGATTTGGTCGCTTGTACAAGTGTGTCATAGTATTGTGGCTTTAACACCTGCTCAAAGCTTATAACATTCGGTTTCAATTTAGTCACTTCCATAAGCAACTTCGCCAACTCTCTCATTTTACGTGAAATAACAGTTGCAAAATGTTCTTCACGATGTGTTCTCAAATATTGTGCTCCGAACATACATATCAATTTATCTTTTTTTGCTACCAATGATGTTTCATCTGGTTTCATGCGAGGAAATACGTTTTTCACTAGGTTATTGTCTATTTTAACATGACGTACAAGAAAGTTTTGTGCCCGAGCTTGTGCAGTGTTTGTCGAAATAGTATTATCACATTGTTTGACGTGTCGCCATATTTGTTTTTTGGAATAGAAACCTAAACATTTAGAGCAAGGCAAAAAATCAGTTTTATCAGAATTTCTATACTTCTTTACAGGTTTAAACCCGGTTTGTGAATATGTAACATAATTAATTTTTTTTCTCATTGCTGCAAAATCTTTTTTTCGTGATAGGCTATTTTTAGGTTGTGAAAGGGCTAATTGTACTTCTGGCTCAGATGAATGTTTGCGAGTTATATGTCTTGAAAAGTTTAAAACAAAAGTTTCACAATAGGAACAGAAATGTTTTTCTCGTATGCGTTTTACTTTTAAGTTATCTTCTGACGATGTGCACGTATCTTGCAACTTTTTATTTTCTGCTTCATTTGTATTATCTTCCTCGTCTAAATGTTCAACCATCCCATTCATTGCAATTTCATTTAGAAAAGCAGTTTCTTTTTCTTCCGTATCTCTGCAAATATTTTGTTGGCTTGAAGCAACCTGAAATATTTCGAAACAACATTTAAACCTTTATTTCCAATTCAACCGTGAGGATTTTTTTGTTAAAAGTGGCATTGCACTAAAAGATAATCCAATGCGCTAAGATGTCTCCCCGCAACAACTTGTAATTCTGATGGTAGCGCGTATTGTAGATAGTCAGACGTATAATTAATAAACATTAAACACAATTAAACTGACACTTTCCAGAACTCGAATCACCAATCAGCGTATGCCATAGAACCATTGCTGCTTTAAATTAAAAAGAAGATACTTAAAACTAAAGTGCCGAATTGCAGCCGTGTGTGCATATTAATTTTGTATTCGCCTTATATGATCCATGCAGACATACAGTTTCTATTAGGTCATGGTCATCATCTAATGAAGATTCATGGGATACTGGTACATAATCCTTATTATTTAATTTGATCATTCGAACAATCGGTGAAGTCAAACTAGTTGCTAAAACCAGGCACTAGCGTTTCATTCTGATAATTATATATTGTACATTTATAAAATATATTCGTCGTACAATAACGCCACCATTTCGGTCCAAGTACAGGAGCAGAGTTCGAAGGCAATTCCATTGCGAAGAGACGTGAGACAGCGCGACGTTATCTCTCTGAAACTGTTCACTACCGCATTGGAAGACTCCTTCAAGCTTATGGAATGCAAGGACTCGGCATCAACGTCAACGGCGAGTACATCACTCACCTTCGATATGCCGACGATATTGTGGTCATGTCAGAATCGATGGAAAGTCTCAGCATGATGCTCGAAGGGCTCAATCGAGTCCAACAGGTGGGTCTTAAGATGAACATGGACAAGACAAAGGTCATGTCTATTAATGTTGTGCCCACCCCATTATCGGTTGGGAACTCAGTTCTGGAAGTTGTTGACGCGTACGTCTACTTAGGCAGGTCCAACTTCAAGAAAGAGGTCAATCGGCGAATCCAACTCGGCTGGACAGCGTTCGGTACACTTCTCATCCAAAAACTCAGTGCCTTAAGACGAAAGTATTCAACCAGTGTGTTGCCAGTGATGATGCCACGGCACTGAAACGTGGTCTCTCACTATGGGCCTTATAAGCAAGCTCAAAGTCGCACAACGAGCTATGGAGAGGACTATGCTCGGGGTTTCTCTACGAGATCTAATCAGAAATGAGGGATCCGTAGACGAACGAAAGTTACCGACTTTTTAACAACTTCTTATGCCTAATAAACATGATTTTTTGTTGAAAGAAAAGTGACAATGTTTTAAGACGAAAGGATAAGGCTTTCTAATGCAACGGGTTGAAATTGATATCATATTGTGGTGCCTATTCTAGACAGTCAAGCATGTGTTCTGGCAACCTCACTTGACCAGCAGTAGAAGCGGAAATGCACTAGAGATTCGCCAGAAAAACAGTTTTAGCTTCTATGTTTGACAAGCTAAGCGTTTGACTACAGCTCACCTGATGTTAAATGATGGTGTGGTTGAAGATGGTAAATACGCCCAACCTGGATTGGGAACTGACTCAAGATAGTTTTGAAGATGAGACGTCTGCAAAGTAACGCCTAACCCAATTAATTATTTTTTTCAGGTCGAGGTTTTGGTTTTTGCTAATTAGTCCTAGAATGGTAATTTTTCTGGTTGCCGATTTCACCTTAGTTCGTACTTTAGTTTTATTAAATGCAAACAGCTCCTAGGGCCTAAAAGTTATTTGTAGAACTGGCCGAAACTGGCCTCCACAGGAGGTTAAAATAACGTTATCCTTGCTTACTAATCTGACTTAAAGGATCGGATTTGAAAAGTTTCTGTTTTGAAATGTAATACGTATAACTGAAGAAACTATTTAATTCGGCTGATAAAGTTCTGAGATATAAGCGTTAAAAGTTTTTGGTCGGATAAGGAACGGATGCTCTGTATCTTTTCCGTTAAGTGTCAGTATAGAGTTTGTATAGCGTACTTACACGTGACGTCTTTTGCGCTCTCTGTCTAGCATGACATAAAAATGCTGCAGACAGAACTTTATTATGCACAACTAAAAAAACAGAAAATTAACGAAAACTTAAATAAATAACTAAAAACTAAAACTTAAAATAACTAAATACAAACTAAAAACTTAAACTAAAAGACCATTAGTGGAGGGAAAGGTCCCCAGAATGCTGGCAGCATTGCCACGTTGAATGTCAATGCTCAATTTCTGGGCGAAATAGAAGCCAGCATTCTGGACACCCGACGCCTCCACTAATCGCCTGGCCAAGTCCCGATAAAGGCCCATATCCATATCTGTTTTGATTATATTTCGGCACTTCTAATTGTAAAGCATGGCTAATTGGTCTTCCACGGAACCTAACCAGTGCCTAATCAGAACCACATTTTGCCAACACTTTTAAGCATCATTCAAAACCTTCGCAGGGCTTTTAGATCTTCGTGCTAACCAGTCCGTCTTTTTTGCTTGAACTAAGATTAATTTGAAATTTCATAAGCCTGTTGACATTCAAGAAGATAGGTTCTAGTCAAAAAGCGCATATTTGGGCATATTTTTTTTGCTATTTAGTATTTTTGTTACACAACTTCGCAACCTTGTGGGCTTGCGGGCGGGTCAAAATATACAGGATGTCCTGGCGCAAGATGGTCAGCAGTGGCAATTTTAGTGCAGTGGTTATCTATTACGGTTCGAACGATACAGCCGTTTAAAGGTAGGATAGACAGACAGACATCGTAGGCTTAGTAATAGGGTCCCGTTTTTACCCTTTGGGTGCGGAACCCTAAAAACTACTGGTTTGGCTTCTATATCGATAATTAGGTCCCTATCTGAAGATTTTTAAATAACTGCCTTCATTAACTAAACAAAATACAAGCTAATACTAACACTACAAAAGCAGTTAGACTGTCCATAGACCGTTGAAGGTCTAAAGACAATCCAAATGCTCAAGCCCACTATCAGTTGGCAGCGTACCCAGCATGCTGGCGGCATTACCACGCTGAATGGCAATGCGTGTTGAGCCTGAAACACGCCAGCATTTTGGACACAGGCGCTCTGAAAGCTTTGTGAAATAAATAGGTATATCAAATATTATGAACTAGCGGTCCGCCCCAGCTTCGCACGGGTATAGATTATAGCCTATGTCACCCGGGGATAGTGTAGCTACCCAACAGTGAAAGTATTTTTCAAATCGGTCCAGTACTTTTTGAGCCAATTCGTTACAAACATACTTACATACAAATCTTTCCTCTTTATAATATTATTCAGATATTTATTTTCCTTCTTAAATTTACGTTTTTTTACAATATTTCCTATAAAAACAAAATATTATAAAAAAACCTAAACCTAGAGTGCCGCCGGCAGCAGGGAAGGGCCCAAGCTACCGGTGGTATTATTATTATATATTATAAATAGTATAGATATACTTCACTTGATAATTGGAAAAAAAAATACTTTACTTAAATGAATATTTTTATTTATTTAAATGGTATCAAATAAAAGGATAAAAAGATAAAAATAAACATCTAAAAAAATCAAAACGGTCAAGTGCGTGTCATACATGCATTTGGTTAGGGTTCCGCATAATGAGCTTCCCTTTCTTCTCCTACAGAGACGTCACAAATAATACTGGACAAGTACTAAAAACTGTAGACAATCAAGGGAAGCTTTCCCGGAACTCAATCCGAGGTACTCCCGTAGATTGTTGAATCTAAAACGTGACAAACTCCGGCAAATTGTTGGGGTTGTCACAGGGCATTGCCTTTTAAACAAACACCTTTTTAAAATTGGGGTTACTGGCAGTCCCCTATGTAGAGTGTGTCTGGAGACTGAAGAAACGAATGCGCATTTGCTGCTGGAGTGCAGCAGCGTGGCAGAACAACGAAACACTATCCTCGGATCACCGAGGACGCTCTGGGAAGCCTGCGCAGACATAAGCGAGCTGCTGGCTTTCCTGGAGGAGACCGGGTGGCTGAATTAGCTGCAGCCGGGTAAAGCAAAATGGGTCAATGGATGGCCTAGTTGCGTAATATACCCGCTACACAAGTTCCCTTTCTTCTTGAGGCTGTGCAAATTTCCTTTCTTCTTGAGGACGTGCAGCTTCACTTTCTTCTCGAGCTTTTTCAGCTAACGTCTCGTCTTGGGGCTGTTCAAACTCCATGTCCTCCTGAGGTGGTTCTAGGACGGTGATAATAGACCTAGTTCTTGTCCGTTTTCTAGAATTGGGCTTGGGCGTCTTGTACCTAAAGGTCTGGTAGTCGCCTCAAAGCGCTATTTTGAGTTTTTAATAATTCATTTGAAGAAATCGTCGCACTGCATTTGGCTGAAATTAGAATCTGCAGTGCGAATAACGGATAAAATTGTAGATCGCGCATTCTCAAAAAACTTGAACGGCCTTTTTTCCGTTTTTAGATCATCTCTTGTGTTACCTGTCCATGAACACTCTTTATCTCTGGTAAAAAAGAAGTCCACCATTTTATAGCATAAGCTAGTGCCCTTTACAACAGTTCCTTCTGAACACAAAACTGACATACAATTAATGTACCTCTTGCGAAATCCTTGATCTTTAAGCTTTTCTTCTATGTTTTTAAGTTCCGCTGTCGTTTTGATCGGCGGAAACCTCTCAAACAAAGCATTATTCTTTTCAGTTACGGAAATAGTTTGACTTTGATCTATTTTATCCATCTTTTTATAGAGTTCTTCAAATATCATTTCATGTTTGGCTAGTTGCGACAGAATTTTTGTAATTTCTTTTTTAACTTGAAGTAATTCTATAATTTGTTTCTGATTTTGAAAAATACTCGCATTTTCATTTTGGGGTGTGATCAGAACGGCAAAATAAAATAAAAACGCGCAAAAAATTAAATCACTCTATAATAGTAGATTGTAACATAAAGGCGCAAAATAATATTTTTACGGCGAGGGCGCTTTTTTGAATCCAGAGCGAAGTGAGGGATTCAAAGTACGAGCCAAAAAATATTTTGCGCCCGGGTGATACACTCTACTTTTCATCACCCACTATGAGAAAATAAAAGGCGCCTCATATTTTATTGTAATATTATTATTTACTAAAACATAGAGTAACAACGAAATTGAAATTAAATAGTATCTAATAAATAATAAAACAACTAAAAACTTATATTTACATTTGAGACTTTTTCGCAATTATGAAAATGTATTGTTACACAAAACCATGAATTCAATTCAACAATCCGTGCAAATTGACGAAAACGCGGGCTGTAGTTCACGCGTTTTTAATTTGATTTCTTTTTTTTTTATTCAGCTGGCGGCTCGGCTATGGGCCGTCGTACCAACCAGTCTTTATTCAAACAATATTTGCGTTCGATTTCTTTGGCGCTGAACACTAAGATGTTCCAAATTCAAAAAGTGTGCCACAAAGTTAATTGCCGCGCACATAAAAAGAGGATTAAAAACTCATTACCTACTGACGCTAAACGATTCTTATAGAAAAAACCACCTTTGGGTGCACTTAAAGGCGAACCAAGTCGTCCTTTTCGAATAGATGGGATGAAAAATATTTTGAACATTAGTTACCTACTTGTTTTTGTAGGGATCCAATCTCGTCGTCCTGTCGCATCAATCCATTTTAGTCTAGTAAGAGTCCGTTACAGGTAATATTCTAATGGCAATCATGTACTAATGTAAAAAAACTGCGAAGTGTTTGTAAACTCTTTCTCCCTTCCATTCTTGAAATATAAAATGTTGCTCCGTATAAAGATAAAGATAATTTATTTGCACAAAACACGAGTAAATCATACACACATTTAAAAACGCATGCACAATAGGTGGTTTAAAATATTTGTCACTTTGTATCATGTTTTGCCTAGTTTGTAGGCGTATAAATTTGGAGAGATGGTAAAAAAATAACGTAAATATATATATATATATTAAATTAACAGTCGAAACAATTTAAATAGGTAGTTAAGATATGATGTTATTAATTTATGTAGTTAATTATTATTATTTATCTTACCTACCTCATTCCAATATTCTGTGAATTCAATGATAAGGTTTAGGTGGGTGAACAAATAAGACATACCTGCATTTTATAGCATTACAAAGAAGTACAAGAGCAATATACGGACGTCTGATTGCAATGTACGGACGCCCGGTGGCAATATACGAACACCCGGTAGCAATATACGGGTGACAAGTTAGCATAATACAGCTGCCAAATAACAAATTAAATTCCGCCTTTATTAACGAGTATTAACCAACTAACACAACTCACAGAAGTAAGAGCCTACCTTTAATTGAAAAATAGGTTCCCTGCTAAAACTAACTTTTCTGGAAATTTTTCAGTCTTGTCTTTAAATATCTACCTCGAACATCAGTGCTTAAATTACAGTTAAAAAACCGGCAAAGTGTGACTTGAGCTCGCGTACTGAGGGTTCCATACCACCACATAAATTGTTAACTACTAAAGTACAAGTAGTGCAAAAAGACATGCCCAGGTGGTCACCCATCCAGGTACCTACCGCGCCCGACGTTGCTTAACTTTGGTGATCGTACGAGAATCGGTGGTGAACAGAAATTTGACACTGACTATCACTTGGCCATTGTTTATTACTTTTAGAGTGTGTACTATAATCATGCCAAGTTTAACGCTTGTACGTATAATAATGATTACCGTTTTTACATCAGACCTAATACAAAAATACGTTAAAAAAATACGTTTGTTGTATTTTTTATATTACTTTTTATTTGACCTTTTTTTTATTGGTTAGATAATCCGCCGTAACATTGCATATTCTGCGAAAACTGGCTATCTATTACGGTTCGAAAATACAGCCGTTAATAGGTAGGGCAGACGGACAGACAGACAGACATCGTAAGCTTAGTAATAGGGTCCCGTTTTTACCCTTTAGGTACGGAACCCTAAAAAGGCTATTTGAGGGTAGCTGCCGAATTTTCGTATCTTTAAAATACTCACCCCTTCTTGTTCGTGTTTACTTCGAGAGCCTGTCGAGTTGGTAGTTTCTTCTGTTTTATCAACAGCACCTGAAAACCGACGTAAAGATGGCTAAAAGGACCAAGGGGCAGCTATAAGCGTGCGTATAACTCACTCGCGCATTAGAAGATAAAAAACACTGAGTCTAAAAAATAAACCGACCAAGTGCGAGTCGGGCACGCGCACTGAGGGTTCCGACCACCACAAAATACAATAAGGTTGTCCAAGTAACCGAATTACCAGTTATTATAACGCCTTCCGATCGTCGGAATAATTTGCTACGCATTTTTCTACAGGCGCTCGAGTATTATAACTTGGTAATGAATAGAAATTTGTCACCGACTCGCACTGGGCCATTATTTATTATTTGTTGTTATACTTTAGAGTGTGTACTACAATCGTGCCAAGTTGACGCTTGTACGTATTATCGTTTTTACAATAGAGCTAATACAAAAATACGTTAAAAAAATACGTCAATGTCGAAGTGTGCGTTTGTAGAACTAGTAAGAATTTGTCAGTGTGTGCGTGTTTACCTCGCTTCCTTCAGTTTTTGAATTTTTTCGGTACTAGGTAAAGTTTAAGGCGGATCCAACTATATTAATTATCAAAGATTTATTTATATTACACGGGAATTACTCACGTAAGATTAAGCCGGTTACTCCGACTATAGTTTCAACCGCATTAGGCGGTCTTTTTCAAGTAGAATGCGCGCACGCGGCTACGTGTCTTTGCACAAAGCAAGACGTTTAGTATAAAAGTTACAAGAATAAATTGATATTCCAATCCAACTATATTAATTATCAAAGATATGAAAGTTTTATTTATATTACACGGGAATTACTCTCGTAAGATTAAGCCGGTTACTCCGACTATAGTTTCAACCGCATTAGGCGGTCTTTTTCAAGTAGAATGCGCGCACGCGGCCTCGTCTCGCTTTGCACAAAGCAAGACGTTTAGTATAAAAGTTACAAGAATAAATTGATATTTTTTCAAATACCCTGATAAAATATCGTTTAATCTTCAAACGGTTAAACAGATTTACACAAATCATAGGTATGAACATTTTCAATCAAGTCACTTGGGAGCTACGATGCCATAGACTATGGCATAGACAGACAAACTGGGCCCCGATTCAAAGAACAATTGGTTTATTCACACAAATTGTCACTTATGACTTTAAGTGTAATTTCTGAAGTAATTCATTGCAATTTAAAATAAATAAATAAATTAATATTTCGGGCCATTTTTGCACACATGGTCATCTGACCCCAAACTAAGCAAAGCTTGTGATATGGCTGCCAGAGACTGATATACATACATATATATAGTTTTAAATACATACTTAAATAGATATTAACAACCAGATATAGAACAAACACAAATGTACATCAAATAAATGTTTGTCCTAGGTGGGAATCGAACCCACGCTCCCAAGCTCAGAAGGTAAGTTCACTACCAACTGGACCAACGGGCTATCCCAAAAACAATTGCAAAAGCAAAAGCAATTGGTTTAGTAGAATCGGGGCCCAGGTCCACATATTAAACTTTTAAGCATCGGATATTAAAAACGCTCACCGTTCACTTGTACATGTGATTGAACTGGAGCACTGATCTCTTCAGGCTCAATCTTGATATCCATCGTAGGTTCCCAGTCCTGGTCCACATTCGCACCGTTCTCATCTTCAGACAACACCTCCTGCTTAACCTCTACTTGTATCATGTTGTCTGCATCTCCATTCCCACTTTTGTTCAGCAATATTGGTTGAGGCCATGACGTTTCTACTCCACTGTTTGAGCTTGCTACATTGTTGTCAACTCGTCGTCTCATGATGCTGTCACTCGTCTGCACTGTTATCATGAATTTACATGCATCTGATAAGTGGTTGTAGCATTTTGGACATATCACTTTGGAGTACTTGTCCAATTCTGTTATCTGAGAATAGATGGAAAAAAGTTTTTAGAGTTAAGTTTGACACAAAGTGATGTCATAAAAATAAATTTACTAACCTCAACATCTGCAAATTTAGACAGGTCATCTGCTATGATGGCACCCCGTACAGCCCATTGCGTAAACCATGCTTCAAACAAATTGTAAGCAGTTTGTTTGTCTATCTTTTGTAGACAAGCTCGGCATTCCTCCAAGAAAGCTTTTTCCTTCATCTCTGTGTTGAAATTTGCAGTGCTTTGTTCCTTGGTCGAACTTTTTTTGTCCATCATGGAGTTATTATTTAGAGATGACCTGGAAACATTCAATGTAACTTTAAGTGTTGATAACAGTGAGAGAGGCCATCAGCTCAGTTTTTAGGGTTCCATAGTACTACAAGGAACCCTTATAAGTTTATTTGTTTTGTCCATCCATCTGTCTGTCTGTTTGTCTGCCCGTCCTAATTCTTAAGAACTTTCTAACTTCTATAGTTATAAAGAGAACTGACGAAAATATATAAAAAAAATATGTATTTACCTAGGTACCTCAATTTTAAGAGTATAAATAATTTTGCATATTAGGGGTGGCTCTAGTACGTGAGAAATGAGGATTTGAAAAAAACGTTTCTCCCTCTTGGTATCATTGAATGTCTTTATAACAATACTCCACACGAAAATTCAAAATTATTTCGAACTTTGTGTGATTACAACTTTTGTAATTATAACGATAAAACTGTAAGAAATTCAAGGAGTCCTAGCTCTAGGTCATTGACCTTTTCTTAAAATGATCTTTACAAATAATATTTGCCTAGTATAACAATGCAACATCTTAATAATCTCAACAAGGCAGCGATTTACGCTCCAATGAGCCCACATGACAAAGACCTATGCACACAGCCATGCATCGGATCTCACCTACACCGGCCGGTCCACTATATAAGAGGGTCGCTGCATAGTCAATACTTAAAAAAGGATTTGGTGGTGCCTGCAAAACCACCAATGACAGCCAGCCAGCCGCCATGACCCTCACGCCATGCCACCGCCAAGCTCGCCGAAGCCATTGAGGGGAGTGTATATAAGCCAGCCAAGCCCTCCATCTATCTCTTTACCCCCAGGATCTGTTAGAAAATTGGTTAGATTCTCTCCAAATAATCAATCAGTTCAACATCTCACTAGGGCTTCAGGGCTTACCCCCTCTGGTATGCCTGGGCAAGTCTGATTACCACTCCTGGCGACGGCCCAAGCCGAGGTTCGTACTTTCAAGGTGCCTTTGATCTAGTCGCCCAAAAACTTAAGCCATCCCGAACGCCCTCTGCATTTCATAACGAGTCCGGTGAAGCTGCAGAGGCCGTAAGACCAACAGCATAAGTCAATGTAAAAAAAACATCTATCTTTGTTCATTTCGATTGCTGAATAAATGAAGAGTATTTCATATTTCATCCCGTAACAATAGCTTTGGTAAAAATATAGATGGATTTACACAATCAAATTTGGACTTCAAAGTATGGTGGAAGAAAACCTTTTTTAGAAGCCGCAAACATATTCATCTCCCTTTCATCTTATGCATGATTTTATATTCCATGAAGTTTTTTGTATCTTCTTCTAAGAGCAGGTAAGAAAATTAAATTCTAATTGTGCTTTTCTTAGATTGTTGCCTTCTTACACCCCTTGTACCCAGACCAAAACAAATTTATTGATAGTTACTTAACACTTACATAAAAATGGTACTTGGAGCTGACCTTACAGCTGCTTTGAAGGTGGATTATGTCTCATCTCGCTTCGAATTTACACCATTTTTACGAAGGGATGGGTGCACCTTTTCATCTTGTTTTTATACCGTGGTCCTATGTCCTATGCAATATTTATATATTGCTTTCCATAATACACATTCCTATATTTAACGCTTGTTTACTAACAAAGCATAAAACTTCACATTACAGATTACAGCAAGCAAAGCTTCGAAGCTCATAGACCATTTAGTTATAATTTATTTATTTAAAATAATTCAGATTAAATAGACTTGTTGTTATTTTAAAGCAAAAAGAAAAATTTAATTAAAATTGTAAAATACTAACGCAGAGGTTAAGTTTTTTATTTTATATGTTTTGTGACCATGGATACAGATTCTTTTAGTCGGAATAATAATAAGATTTACGCAGTATTATAAAGGGTCAAACAACTCATAGTCAGAGTCAAGCAAAGTAAAGTCACGGTCAAGTCCAAAACTACTAGAACGCGTTACCAAACCACACCCAAACCATCACTGTTGTTCACAGACTATGAAAATTACGTGACTGCCTTATTTATTATCTGTGCAGATGTCTTGTACTAGCACAGAATACATAATATTTAGCCACTACTAACTAGCATTCACTCATGAATGAAGAATATGTTTCATTTGTTTTATTTTGTACATAATGATCGTATAATGATTGATCATGATTATGTACTTTCCAGAAGCAAAATAGATTAAGGTAGCCGTGAAAAAGTACATCAGTACAATGTTCTAAGTGGATGAAGTACCTAATAATTATCACTTACAGATTTTAGCCTATGCACTGGTACAGGCGCTCGTTGTCATATTGTTTCACAATACGATTAATTTGGAGGTCAAACTAATAAGTTTAGTATTAAAATAACCACTCTAGGAAGTTAGAGATTTGCGAATCACCAAAGAAAGAACTCGAAACGAAACAAGGATCGTTTAACAATCGCACAAATGCACGCGATATTTGTCAAAGTCACTTTTTTGGAACGTAGTTGTCATTTTGATATTTTTTTTCAGTGTTTATGTCAGTTAAATGTCAATGCAAAAAGCGCGGGAAACGTTGATTTGGGCGGGTGTTATTTTTCCGTGTTATTTTAATTTTAATAATTTTAATATAAAAAGGATCAGGAGAGTATCGTAGTGTATATAAAAATAGTAGTCATTGTATATATTTTAGTTTAAGTGTATAGTTCTTCTTTATCCGGTAAGTTTCTTGCATTTTTTTAATATGGGAGAGCCGCCTGACCCCGGCGGGGGGGTCGGCACCCCTTGCATGGTCCCTCCGGCCAATAATTTTGTAACTATTACTACAAATATGAGCAGTATAGTTTCTAATGAGTCTGGTATGGACACGGATGCGTCTAGTAGCCAACAGCGATCGAATCGTAAAAGAGGCCGTCATGTTAAAATCTGCAAAACCTGCAATAAAAAGAAAAGGAAGCATGCTCAAGCAGCAGATGGCAAAACTGGATGTCTTTGCGTTGATAGTGAGGCTAATAGCGACAATTCTGTCAATGATATTGCGAACCTACACCAACCTCTACAAACTCCAACACAAATTCCTCTTCCTTCAAACAGTAATGGTTCAGGTCCCCATGTTTTCACCCCTGTAGCAAGAACGATGTATCAACTAACAGATACCGCTCCATTTACTGTCCATGTGCAACGGGAAACTAAATCACCTGATGATGGTACAATTCTTCACCCAGTCTCATTTGGAAAATTCCTCAAAAAAAATAATTTCCAAAATATTGTGAACGGATCTGTGAAGAGAATAGGGAGAAATAGAATTTCACTTTCTTTCTCGGACTCAAGCGATGCCAATTCATTCATCTGCAGCAGTACTCTATCACATGAGAGTTTGAAAGCATTTGTACCATCATTTAACGTAACTCGTATGGGGTTAATTCGTGGTGTGCCATCAGAGTGGACACCAGAAGAGGTGATAGAGAATGTGTCGGTACCTGATGGGTGTGGTAAGATTTTAAAAGTTAGGAGAATAAATTTCAAGACGATGGTGGATGGTTCTCCTGTATGGAAACCAACTCAGAATATTGTTGCAACTTTTGATGGGCAGGTATTGCCAAATAGAATATTCATGTGCTACAATGCTCTACCAGTAGTACTTTATACATACCCTACTATTCAGTGTTTTAACTGTTGTCGATACGGACATACAAAGCTGCAGTGTAGATCAAAACCTAGGTGCTACAAGTGTGGCCGGGATCACAATAGTGAAAATTGCGACTCAGAGGAAGAAAACATGTTATGCTGTCTATGTTCAGGAGCACATTTCGCTATTAATAAGTCTTGTCCTGAGTTTGCACGCCAAAAGCAAATTAAAATAACTATGGCAGAAAATTGTATTTCTTATGGTGAAGCAGCTAAACTGATACCTTCTGCATCAAAGTCTTATGCTGATATTCTTAAACCTGTTTTTAATAGCACAGCTCAAATACAAACACAATCTTCTTACAGTTCTACTACTCAGCGACTACCTCAAACGTCATATAAAAGGACATTTATTACAAACCGCCGTCCAGCACCCAAACCAGGGATTGGCTACGACCGAGCTGCACATCAAAAAATTCAAAATGAATATAACATGCCTTCCCCACAGGATGGCTGTGCCCTTACTATGAAGAATAACAACCCAATCTTAATGTCTACATCAGACATTATTCAAATTTTAATTGATACATTAACGCAGTCAAACATAAGAATACCGTCCAACGTCGCCCCTATATTAGACATGTTTAAAAATTCAAATGCCATTAATAATGGCAGTCTTTCAAAAAGCGGTGCAATGGAACTGCCGAAGTGCAGTTCATAAAAAAAGTGAAATTATTTATTTAATAAACAAGTACAATACTTGTTTATTAGCACTTTCAGAGACCTGGTTAAAACCAGGCTCAATATTCAAAATCCAAGGTTTTTCTTGTTTAAGGGATGATAGATCTGATAGTCATGGCGGTGCCGCCTTGCTTATTAGAAATACCATCTCCTTCTCTCCTCTTTCTCTTCCTTCTTATGATAATTTTTCCGTAGTAGCTGCACAAGTAGGTAATATTTGTGTTGTCTCTATTTATATATATTTACCTCGATTAATAGCTTTTGAACACCTTCAGGATCTCTTATCACTTCTTCCTAAACCTTTTTTAATCCTAGGGGATTTTAACTCCCATCACATTTCCTGGGGATCCTCTATTTCATCTTTCTACGGCGAAAAGTTACTAGAGGTAATTGATGCACAAAATCTTTGTATATTAAATACAGGCTCTCGAACCCGTCGAACAGCTCCTCACGAAATAACTAGTGCGGTGGATCTCTCTATATGTTCCCCGAAATTAGCTGCTTCTGTGGTATGGGAAACACTAACTTCCACCTTTGATAGTGACCATTTTCCTATCCTTATAACCCTGTCAAGGGCTTGGCATCATAACCCTCCTCGAAAACCACGTTTACAATATAATATTAATGATAACACATTATGGTCAAAATTCAAAGATAATGTTAATAGTAAGTTAGCAAGTTTACCTAATATATGTAATAGAGTTTTTGACTGCTCAAATGCTTTTACCAATGTTTTATTACAATCGGCTAATGAAACATTCCCTCTTAAAAATTCAGCATCTGGATTAATTCCCTCTCCGCCCTGGTGGGATAAAGAATGCTCTGAAGCAGTCAAGAAAAGAAAAGCAGCTGAAAAACGGTATAATAGAGACATGACAGATGAAAATTTTAAGACGTTGACAGACCTATTAAATAAAACTCGTAAGCTCTTGAAAGAAAAAAAAAAACTAGGGTGGCGAAAATTTTGCCTTTCTATTTCTCCTAATATAAGCCCCACTGTTGTGTGGCGTAATGTTAGAAGATTCAGAAGTGGTGTTAGTGTGACACCTTGTTCACCTTTACCTCCAAATCTGACTGAACAATTTCTAACTCGATTAGCCCCGCCTACAGTACCACCAAAAGAAATAGTCTATAGCTTAGTCCCTTCTGTAGATAATGCAACCATATTAAATTCTTTGTTCTCCATGCAAGAACTACAAGGTGTACTGTCAGCCGTTAAAGATTCTGCGCCGGGCGAAGATGGTATACCATATTCATTCATTGCTAACCTCAGTCAATCATCACTTGCGTATTACTTAGACTTAATCAACACTGCCATGTTAACCGGAAACATTCCTCCTTCTTGGAAATCCCAAGTAGTTGTGCCTATTCTTAAACCAGGAAAAAACCCATCAGATGCTGCATCGTATCGTCCAATAGCTTTATCGTCAGTTATATCCAAAATTGCTGAAAACATGGTTAAAAATCGTCTGGAATGGATAGTTGAAAACAGAGGCATTTTACCTGAAACACAATTTGGTTTTCGAAAAGGCAAAAGTACATTGGATAGTGTGGGTACACTTGTCACAGATATAAGAATCGCATTTTCGCGGAATGAATCAGTTCTAGCAGTGTTTTTAGATATAGAATCAGCTTATGACAATGTTCTTCTTGATATCCTGAAATCAAAACTTCATAAACTAAATATCCCTGATATTCTTTCATGTTTTATAATTAATCTCCTGTCAGGAAGAACAATAAAGTTAGATCAAGCACTAGATCAATGCAGACTCGTGTGGAAAGGTCTGCCGCAAGGTTCAGTTGTAAGTCCCATCTTATTTAATTTTTATTCATATGATTTGGAATCATCTCTACACGGCTCAGTTAATATGTTACAATATGCAGACGATCTTGTTTTATACGCCACAGGCAAATCGATTGGAGATATTCACTGTCAAATATCACGAGCTTTAAATTATTTGAAAAATTGGGTGGCGAAAAATGGACTAAGCATATCTCCCCTTAAGAGTTCTGTGGTTCATTTTACACGTCAACGAATTCCACCAGCTGTCTTTGTACATTATGATAGAAATTTAATTCCAACAGTATCTGAAGTCAAGTTTTTGGGCGTTTACCTTGACTCGAAACTTACGGGCTTACCACACTGTACGTATATTGCCACAAAGTGTGAAAAACTTTTAAATTTATTAAGGTGCCTTTCTGGTGTTTGGTGGGGTGCACATCCTTTTTCTTTGAAGCTCCTCTATAACGCTCTAATACGAAGCGTTCTTGACTATGGGACCTTCTTGCTGGGGCCTAGTAGTGTAGCTGGCCTTAAGAAATTGGATAACATTCAATCCAAAGCACTAAGAATAATCACCGGAGCTATGAAGTCTAGTCCACTAAATGCGCTACAGGTGGAATGTTCTGAACCCCCTCTTCATTTGAGGCGACAATTCCTATCAGATCGTCTGTTTTATCGCGTATTACAGTTTTCTAATAGTCCTTTGATCTCAAAACTCCACCTTCTTGCTGATTTAACCGAGTCTTCAAATTACTGGAAACATAAATCGCTGCCTTGCTTAGTACAAAGCTTAACTAAGTTTAAGGCACTACATGCCCCAACGTATCAATCTCGAACTCTTAGTATATTTACTTGCAATTATGAAGCATTAATACAACCTCCAATAGTTTGCCTTAATTTAAATATTGATAAGCAAAATGCTAACGCGTATTTTAAATTCACTGTAAACGATAAATGGCCCAATTGGCACCACATCTATACGGATGCCTCAAAACATTCACCAAATAAATGCGTGGGTGTGGGTGTTTACCATGCTCAATATGGTATTGTACAAAAGATAAAATGTCCTCCTGAAATGTCAGTATTTACAGGTGAATGTCTTGGCATTGTTAAAGCTATAGAATATGTACTACTTTGTGAGCTTAAAAAAACCATTATCATTAGCGATTCCATGAGTGCTTTACAGGCGCTGTTGAAGTTTCCTTTTAAGACCAAGTCACATTATCCTCTTATAATAGGAGCCAGAGAAAAACTTCATCAATGCACTCTTAAAAACTTAATTATTTACTTTGTATGGATTCCTAGCCATTGTGGGATTACTGGTAATGAAAAAGTAGACAGACTTGCCAATGAGGCTGTGGTGTGTGGTGATCTATTTCCGTATCAAAATTATACCCACGACCTGGCTGCACTTCCCAGGCTGCACCTCCAGGATTCCTGGAAAGCAATCTGGGCGGATAGTAGCATGCATAAAGGCAAATATTATGCTAGTATACAACCGGTGATTCGCAATAAGCCGTGGTTCTCTGTTTTAAACCTTGGCAAGGTGCCATCAACGATTTTGATCAGGATGCGTCTTGGGCATACCACTTGTCCCGCCCACCTTGCTCGGTTTAACATCATAGATAGTCCGCAGTGCGAATGTGGTGATTATGGGGATCTGGACCATATATTTTTTTCCTGTCCTTTACATGACCATGCCTCCTTTTACGATGACTTGATATCCCTCCGTGTTCCATTACCTACTAATATACAATCTCTTCTCAGTAGCAATTCCTTTTCTATCTACCACTCTCTATCTGATTTTATTATCTTTAATGACATTAAACTATAATTTTAATTATTAATTTTATTTATTTATATTTTTTACACTCCTCTGATCCGTCCATCCTAATCCTTCCTATATCCTAATTTTCGCGTATCGTTTCCCTACCTTTAAATTCTAAAACTAAACTCATACGACTTGTATATGGCAACTGCATCAATCATGCGGAGCCAAAAGCCCCAACTCGGGGAAGAAGAAAAAAAAAAAAAAAAAAAAAAAAAAAAATGTCAATGCCAAAAATATTGTGTAAGTGTGCTGTGGCTATGCTCAAGCTGTGCTGCCTGTGTGTGTGTTGTGTTGTCTGCGGCAAAGACCATGCTGTGGTAATTTAGAACATTAGTGGCGGAACGCTCTAAGGCTGCTGACATCCATCCGCGCCTAACCAAAGAGATGAAAGAGAATGTAACTCGACGCTACGCCTAACTAAACTAATTAAAACAACATAACGTACTGTGTCAATATCCTCTGGTATAAGTGTTCTGTGGTCAATATCATCCATCAAAAATGTTTCAAAATAAAAAACATAACGTCAACAATAATTATTCTTTGAACATTATTAATAATTAATTTATCATTTCTTCGATATATTTCACGGTAATATCTCTAATTTTATCAGTAGAGTGATTCAAAGTTTCTGTGTACCTATTTTAGTGTTAATTTGAACGCATGTGCCACCGTTTCAATTTAGCTACCTTCGAACTGAGATTTCATATTTTACTACGTATCGTTGCCCCCCCAAAGATTTCATACTATACTACGTGCCCCCGAACTGTGAACCCATAATATATTTGTGCTAAGCTTTGTTCAAATTTCGGAGAAAAAACTCGTTGTGCAGTTATCTAGGCCACGTAGTACAGCTTGAGTAAAGCCCGTTGCAGACCTTGCGAAGTACAGATGGCAAGTACAAGTAGCAAGTACCTACTAGATACTAGTAGTTAGTAGATACTTGCTACTTGTACTTCTCATGGTCTGCAATGGCATAATACTTAGGTGATAATTTGAATTTAGTTTAGGAATCGTGGTAATTTCTGGTAATAACTGTGATGATTACTTGTTTTGCAGTTGTTTGAACACTTTGAACTGATGCAGGACTCACTACCTATATTATTATCACTGTATTGCAAGATGTCATTCAAGTTGCTGGTTGCAACGTGAGCGATGGAAAAGGTAATTTCATATTAAAACTGTTAACATATTCGTGTCCTACAACGAAAGAAAATGTAAACACAATGGTACCGTATTACTAATGACCATTACCCAATGAATAGACTTTTCGAATTAGCAATCCAAGGTATTTATTACTATAATATAATTACGATTTACCCTTAGTCTCAGATATGATAGTTTTCGAACACTTTTTTCGTTTACGTATTGTTCCATACACTTTAGTAAAGCGCCTCCAGCGGAAACGCGAAAGAACTAAAATCGGTAGTAAACGGCGGTATAGATTGCTTCACTATAGTACGAAAAAAATATCGAATACCTTTCAGCCCAGCAATGTATGGAACAATACGAAAACGAAAAAAGTTTTCGAATACTATCAAAACTTGTACTATGGGTAGAACAGAGTAGATACTTTTAAAGGTTTCGTACGGCGCGCGGCGTACCGTACCCAAAGGGTGAAAACGGAACTCTATTACTAAGCTTACGCTATGTCTGTCAGTCCGTCCTACCTCTTAACGCTGGTCGGTTTTTTATGTTATTTCCCAAAAGCAAAGAAGTTTAAACCACTGCTGGAACACAGGCCTTCTCTCAGAGAAAGGATGGGCCCTAATTCATCATCATCATCAAACTTGCTTGGGCGATATCTCGGAAACTGTCGATCCTGGACTAGCAGTTCCTTCGCAAAAGTGATAGATCTCGTCGAGATCTTCATTTCAGATGACAGCTGTCAAACTTGCTTGGGCGATATCTTGGAAACCGTCGATCCTGGACTAGCAGTTTCTTTGCAAAAGTGATAGATCTCGTCGAGATCTCAATTTTGGATGACAGCTGTCAAACTTGCTTGGGCGATATCTCGGAAACCGTCGATCCTGGACTAGCAGTTCCTTCGCAAAAGTGATAGATCTCGTCGAGATCTTCATTTCGGATGACAGCTGTCAAACTTGCTTGGGCGATCTCTTGGAAACCGTCGATCCTGGACTAGCAGTTCCTTCGCAAAAGTGATAGATCTCGTCGAGATCTTCATTTCGGATGACAGCTGTCAAACTTGCTTGGGCGATATCTTGGAAACCGTCGATCCTGGACTAGCAGTTCCTTCGCAAAAGTGATAGATCTCGTCGAGATCTTCATTTCGGATGACAGCTGTCAAACTTGCTTGGGCGATATCTCGGAAACCGTCGATCCTGGACTAGCAGTTCCTTCGCAAAAGTGATAGATCTCGTCGAGATCTTCATTTCGGATGACAGCTGTCAAACTTGCTTGGGCGATATCTTGGAAACCGTCGATCCTGGACTAGCAGTTCCTTCGCAAAAGTGATAGATCTCGTCGAGATCTTCATTTCGGATGACAGCTGTCAAACTTGCTTGGGCGATATCTTGGAAACCGTCGATCCTGGACTAGCAGTTCCTTCGCAAAAGTGATAGATCTCGTCGAGATCTTCATTTCGGATGACAGCTGTCAAACTTGCTTGGGCGATATCTCGGAAACCGTCGATCCTGGACTAGCAGTTCCTTCGCAAAAGTGATAGATCTCGTCGAGATCTTCATTTCGGATGACAGCTGTCAAACTTGCTTGGGCGATATCTTGGAAACCGTCGATCCTGGACTAGCAGTTCCTTCGCAAAAGTGATAGATCTCGTCGAGATCTTCATTTCGGATGACAGCTGTCAAACTTGCTTGGGCGATATCTCGGAAACTGTCGATCCTGGACTAGCAGTTTCTTTGCAAAAGTGATAGATCTCGTCGAGATCTCAATTTTGGATGACAGCTGTCAAACCTGCTTGGGTGATATCTTGGAAACCGTCGATCCTGGACTAGCAGTTTCTTCGCAAAAGTGATAGATCTCGTCGAGATCTTCATTTCGGTTGACAGCTGTCAAACTTGCTTGGGTGATATCTCGGAAACCGTCGATCCTGGACTAGCAGTTCCTTCACAAAAGTGATAGATCTCGTCGAGATCTTCATTTCGGATGACAGCTGTCAAACTTGCTTGGGCGATATCTCGGAAACTGTCGATCCTGGACTAGCAGTTCCTTCGCAAAAGTGATAGATCTCGTCGAGATCTTCATTTCGGATGACAGCTGTCAAACTTGCTTGGGTGATATCTTGGAAACCGTCGATCCTGGACTAGCAGTTTCTTCGCAAAAGTGATAGATCTCGTCGAGATCTTCATTTCGGATGACAGCTGTCAAACTTGCTTAGGTGATATCTCGGAAACCGTCGATCCTGGACTAGCAGTTTCTTCGCAAAAGTGATAGATCTCGTCGAGATCTTCATTTCGGATGACAGCTGTCTATAATAGGTAGAGACTCTGGCAAAGCTATAGTAATATTTTTGTGTTTCAGGCATGCAATCTCAACCAAACGCAGGACATACAAATGTAAATGATACAAGTGCTGCAATGGTTCCTAATGAAGGTGGTGTAACATCGGATACACAAGAAGAAAAAGATTTTTAAGAAGATTTTCGAGATTGGTTTGTGTTTGCAATCTCAAAATTATGAGATTTATAGAAAACAATGTTGCTTGATTTTTGAAGTTACCAAAAGAATGTGAAGAAACTGCACATCTTTTGATGTTCTTCGATAAATTATTTGATTCGGTGAATGGATCTTACAGTGAAATTCAGGGAAGACATTTTTACTTGCTGCAGTAACGCCGAAATCACCACATCAGAAATTTTGGAGTGAAGCTCTTCCAGTTTTAAGATCGTTACGATATTTAAATGACGGGAGGGAAAAGGTTGTTCGGTCCATAACAAGCTGGATTAAGACTAAAGAAGGATTCCAAATGCTTGTAAATTCTTTACACAAAAATCAACTTAATTATATTGTTAATAAATTTCAACCACAGGATGACAGGACCCATTAGAAAATATGTTTGGCTCCGTATGGTCACTGAGCATATGCAATAGAATGCCTGGTGCATTTGTTTTTGAAAGCAAATATAAATCACTTTTAATAAATAATTTATCAATGGATCATTCGCAAGGAGCGAATTGTGAAAAAGATACTTCAGCCGGCTTACAAACAATACGCGATTATTTTGATATTTGAGCTCAAAATCAAATGAAAAAGAAAATATCGAAATTGATGAGGAAGAGTTTATAATGAGGATCAGTAATCATCATCAGCCGGAAGACGTCCACTGCTGAACATAGGCCTCCCCCTTTAACCTCCAAATTGAACGACAGCCCGCCTTTTGCATCCACTGGATACCCGTGACTCTCACAATATCGTCGGTCCATCTAGTGAGAGGCCTCCCTACGCTGCGTCTTCCGGTTCGTGGTCTCCACTCCAGAACCTTTCTTCCCCATCGGTTATCGGTTCTGCGATGGGCGATGGCAATGGCAATGCGATGGCAATGGGCGATGTGGCCCGCCCATTGCAACTTCAACTTGCAAATTTTAGCAGCTGTCGGTGACTCTGGTTCTTTGGCGAATATCCACGTTTCGGATCTTATCGCGCAAAAAAACTCCGAGCATAGCTCTCTCCATTGCCCGCTGTGTGACTCTGAGCTTTTCCAAAAGGCCAACAGTTAAAGACCACGTCTCAGTACCATATTAGTAAAGTAGTAGCAAATTCAATAGAACTAGTACTCACTTTATTCTTCATGACATATCTTTTTGAATTATCCAAATCGGACCATTACTTACGAAGATATTAAGTAATAAACATTATGCCGTTCCTGCCGCTAAAAGAAATGTACGTGGGTGCGTATGACGTCACTGGGACGGTCGCCGCCAGCTACCCGTTGGCCGCTAAAAGGCGCGCAGTGTTTTGGGTGGTTAATTGTGACTTTGATGCAAATTAAGTGCCCGATTTGTGTCTAATTCATCTTTATAACTATGTACAAATATTGTATTGAGCCAAAATGTACAAACACCTCTTTTAAAACGCCAGAATGTAAAAGTAGGTTACAACTTATTTCCATATCAACTAAATAATGGGTAGGTATAGTTATGTAGGTACTAACATCGAAATGATCTACACAGCCATGTCTAGTAGCTTGGGTAGAGGGTGGAGTCATAGTAAAAATAATAGTAAGTTGACTCGAGGAGATTTAAATACCTACTCATGCCCGAACACGCAGGGTTGTCCGTGTCTCTGAGTTTTACAGGTACCTATGTATATTATAATGAAACAATAACACGTAGATACGGATATACGGATTTTACGATTGTAAATAATAAGGTACATACTCCTAAAATAAATCAATGTTTGTAGCGGGTGGCTATCTACGACCCGGTAAAAGTATAATTTTATTCTTCTACAAATATCGGTCTCGGCTATCTCCATTACTCTGATTATATTATGTCAATAATATTGTAAGTATATTTTTTAAATATACAACTGAGTGCGAAACGAGTAAGGTATGATATGTTAATACCTGATGGTAAGTGTCACGCCTATCCATATAGTAGTCAATATCTGTAACCGTGTATAATGACCTTTTATCTGCTTAGTACAGTCAATATGCGATAACCTGTATTATGACCATCTTTCGGCGTAGTACAGTCTATTATGCATAACACTGAATAGTTACCTCCTTTCGGCGTAGTACAATCTATATCCATAGCCCTGTATAAGACCTCCTTTCAGCTTAGTACAGTCTATATGCGTAACCGTGTATAAAGACCTCTTTTAGGCGTAGCACAGTCCATATTTGTAACCCTGTATAATGACCTCCTTTCAGCTTAGTACAGTCTATACTAAATGCGTAACCCTGTATATAATAATGATCTCCTATCGGCTTAGAACAATCTATAAGCCTAACCGTGTTTAATGACCTCCTTTCAGTATAGGACAGTCTATATGCGTAACCTTGTGTAATGACATATTTTTTTTGCTTAGTTCAGTCTATATGCGTAACCCACATCCTTCCGGCTTAGTACAATCTATATGAGTAACCCTGTATAATGACTTCCTTTCAGCTTATTAGTCTATATGCGTAACCCTGTATAAGACCTCCTTTCAGCGTAGTACAGTCGGTCTATTCCACTTTGATCCCTGACTGAAAATACCATTGTACCCCAGACATTTGTATTTGTGTGCGTGCTGCGGTGCGTGCGTACAGGCATGCGCACATACAAGCCGCACGATGTATCTTTCTTCGAAGATAACTTACTATTATATTTTTACTACGGTGGAGTTTTATCATCTCTTTTTACAACGGAGTACCATATTTTACGAAGTAGTAAAAAAAAATAGTTTTTCTGGCATTTTAATAGAGGTGTTTGTACATTTCGGCACTATACAATATTTGTACATAGTTAAAAGATCAATTAGACACAAATCGGGCACTTAATTTGTATCGAAAATCACAATTATCCACCCAAAACACTGCGCGCCTTATAGCTGCCAACGGGTAACTGGCGACGAACGTCCCAGTGACGTCACAAGCTATCACGCCGGCCGACCAGTGAATTTCGCTAGTAATTTGGTCATAACTTCGTTATTTTTTGTCGTAAAACAATATTTTTGCACTGTATGTTAAGGATTTCTTTCTTAGCTCTATAAATCTGCATTCTCAACTAAAAACGTTACTGATCCTCATTGATCACATCAACACTCAATCAATGATGATGAACGCATCCACTAGTGATGTAGAAAATTGTGCAGCTGTTGGTTATTGCAGTGGATGGATGGTCAGAAAGGAAAAAATAATATTTAGTTAACCAATGTAAAACCTGCAATAAAGACCTTGAAAACCATGAGGAACTACCATTCGTGGTCTCCACTCAAGAACCTTTCTTCCGGTTTATCGGTTCTTCGAGCGAAATGGAACATAATTATAATACATAATATTACCTATGATTTTAGACAAACACAGTAATTTTTTTTAAATCGCAGAATACATACAATTGATAATATCTATAAATGTAGATTTAAACTTTTTAAAGTCTAAATTGCACAAACAACGCCTGCAGAGTTTTTTAATATCGATTGGTGCAAACTAATCTTAAACATATTGTCAGGAAAATCACAGAGACGGAGATTGTTAAAGCTGCTTTTGATTATTATACAAAACATAAACCAAAAAATTTAACGTAATCAGGTGTTATTTTTAAAAATAAGATTTAGCATAGTATAATGTTTAATTAAAACCAATGCATTTTTAACATATTTTTGTATAAGCTCTAATGTAAAAACGGTAATACGTACAAGCGTCAAACTTACTTAGCGTACTTGGCATGATTATAGTACACACTCCAAAGTATAAAAACAAACAATAATAAATGACCAAGTGCGAGTCAGTGACAAATTTCTGTTTATTTCTTCAAGATATAATTGTGTTACATTATAGCGTATTCATTTGATAATTTTATTTATGAGTTGTATAAAACTGTACAGCCGTTTAATAAAATATTTTATTAAAGCTCGCAAAAAAGCTTATTATTTCTGAAGTAGACGGAGCGCTGCAGCCAAACTTATGCTTAGCGGACTTAATTTTTACAGTAGGCAAGATTTTTTTTCTACTATGGAAAATGATTGTAGTTTTTTACGGAATGTATGGGATTGGTCACGTGAATTTTTCACCAGTTGTGTAAATCTCATACATTTTGTATAAAACTACAAGCGTTTTCTGTAGTAGAATAGAATTAATACAACCTGCTATTCATCTGTAGGTTAAATGTAGTACCGTTAGTGGCGGATAGATGGAGGCACATATAATTAATTTCAAATATGGCTGAGTTGCCAGTCTATCTCCGTATATATATAGTAGTCTTTGGCAAAGACTACTATATGTCTGCGGCGCAGGCGGGCTGCTGCACTTTTCTATTATAAGTAATTAATAAAATTTGCTGTTTCAAAACTGCTGATATATACTACGTGAAAATGGAAGACAATACGCCAACAGTCAGTCTAATATCGTGCATGCACTTTGTGCGTCGTGGTGTGGCTAAAGCAGTCCCAGAGAAGGTAAAAACTTGGGCCAAACCTACAAACAACATGACCAAAGCCAACTTTTACCACAGTATACTTATGTTTCAGATCGAGTTAACCGAAAAAGAGTTGGAAAAGATTATCAAACAGACTGCGGAAGACCTACGGTAAACCAGAAAAATAGTAAACAAAAGTATAACCTCAAAAAATTGTGTGGAGGTTAACCCTCGTTTTTTAGTTTGACAGAAGCAGGAGACGACCAAAGTGACGACGAAGGTGGCTCTGCTGCAGCTCCTGATCCTCCAGCTAATCCTGACGATGAATTCAACTTCGAAAACTATGATGAGGAAGAACCCAGTAAGTTGCTTTTCACTAGGATCCAGCAGACTTTGTGATTACTCCAAACTTATTTACAAATCGCGAACTGTAAAGCTATACTATAAAGTTTAGGTATGTCAGTTTGACCACAGTGCACTGCCTATTAGCAATAACTGAAATTTTATGTCAATAATATAGGAATACATTTTTATTATGATAAGTGTTTTCACCATGGAACACTATTACCCCTAGCGGGTTTTCACTTAGGGAAATGTAAAAAAAGGAAACACTTTCTAGTTTAAAAAATTTAAACTGTCTACCCAATATTTGTCTATAACATAGATCTAGACCCAAAGAGTCATTGCAGGTGCAACCTGACCAGGTGGGGTTCCACGAAGAGCACAGTGCGATTGTGGAGCTCCTGTGCAGACCACGCAGCATATACTCTCGTTCCCTGCTGTGACAATCCAGGGCCTCAATTTTGGAATCACTTTTATGATATGTTGCACGAAAATATGAGAAATGAAAGATTTTCTATTGACAGAAGCAAATTCGAATGGTTCAAATCACTCGTTGCTTTAGTGAATGATTACTATCATTTATAAAATGCGACTTTTGTTTTGGATTTTGTTCAGTAGTCTGTCATTTTGCGTGATATTGGGTGGGTATTAAACAAGCGATTCAAAAATTTATCATAAAAAATGTTCTATTGTCTTATTTAATTCCAGATAATCCCATAGGCCTCGGCACAGTGGCCACCGTACCAAACTTGGGAGATCTCAGTGAAAATGTTCAAATTAGAGTAAGTCATAAATACAGTTGAATCCGATTGCATGCTAGAGAGACGACCTAAAAGAGACCGCAACGAAACGCTGGATGCAGGTTACTTCCATCCGGCCCTTTTGGAGATCAATGGGGGAGGCCTATGTCCAGCTATGGACATGCTTTGGCTGAAATGATGATGCCATGCTGAGCGATGGTGGCCGTGAGGTAGAATGTGCTCTTTACAATCTGACGTAACCCAGTTCAATCATTGGTCCTGCACCAATCACTTATATGGAGAAATTTAGATGCCATCCCACAAAAACGGCGCAGCAAAAAGTTTATTTCTGTATTATCCCTTTGTTTGCCACCGACTAGAGATGCCGCGATAAGTCGCTATTATTCGATATTCGACTTTATCTGCCATTTTTTCATCATTCGCCGAATAGCGAATTGCCATTTTCTGGTATTCGACATTAGCGAATAGTTGTCGGAAATTATTTTTATAAGAAAAATAACTACAGTACAGATAAAAAAAAATTGTTCTGTACAATCATCAGCATAACAAACTATGATATTATAATACATATTTTTAAAAGGTACATATACCTACCTACCTACCTACCTACCTACTAAATAATTAAGAACCCCCTTGAAAAACACTAAAAAGTTACAAACAATGCCAATCAACCTATTCAAGAATAATATTCGTTCTGTGGGTGCTTTTTGCACAAAGGCTGTTTGTTGGAACAATATCATTCTACAAACATGATATATACGTGTGTTAAGCATTATTTAAATTAACATCTGTTTTATGTTCCAAATAAATTTAGTTTTCTTTATTATACCTGACAAATTTAAATCGCTATAATTGCTCTTTCATTACAGACCGAGGGTCCGGACAGTGATGAAGAAGATGATATAATCAAACCCAGTGACAATTTGCTCCTTGTCGGACATGTTGAGAGTGACGCCAGTGTGTTAGAAGTTTATAGTAAGGATCAGATATTCAATTAAATATTATACACAGTCATATTAATTGCATTGGAGACAGCATCGAGACAATACCTATAGTCACAATCTCTAAGTGATAATAGTCAAAAATCGTCCAAACGTCGTTGTACATACCTAGACTTCAATTATATAGTTCGCAATGCCATATTTACTCCAATTTAGACGTTATGTCACTTGATAGTGTTCAACGTCGCTTGTCCGCTATGTCATCGTAGCACTGGTATTGCGCATTGTAGTCAGATAGCAGTTGCCTTACAACTAACCAAAAAGTCGGCGCAATGCGTAGTGTGTGCCGAGTATTGGTTCGCACATTTTATTGCACGTTTGTGACTTGTATTGTATCTCGATGGAGACAGTCACTATCGGGTGTATCTCTAGAGGACGGACAGCTAGTAACAAATAAAACAAAAATGTTATACACATAAGTACAAGTTGCGTAAAAATTTGGAGCCAAGTTAAACCCTTAATTAGTAGGTTCATAGTTATTATAACTATCTAGATTAATAATCTTATTTGTTTTTCCAGTATTCAACAAAGAAGAGGGATCGTTCTACGTCCACCATGACATCATATTACCGTGGTTCCCTCTATGTATAGAATGGCTGAGCCATGACCCTTCAGATCCTCAACCAGGTATGCTACCAAACAATGAGTACAGGAGCCGGACCGCCACTTGTTTCAAGCGATTCAGTTTAGGTGATTGCGAAATATCACGGGAACGTGAACCTTAACGCGCCGAGATACGGTTTGCGGTTGCACAACTTTTCGCAACCCCCTAAACAGGTGACGATACGGTCCCAGGATGAGAAGCCAGCCTTGGATGGCTATTCATATGTATGGGACCATACGGTAATCTGTTGTACTTATGTCAAAAAGCTTACAGATTGATTATTTAATCCTAGCTGCGCCCCGCGATTTCACCCGCGTAGTGATGAAAACTGGTGATGATGATGTAAAGTTCCTTGAACTATATATATATATACCCATGCAAAAAATCAGGTCGATCCGTTGCTCTGTTGCTGCGTGAAAGAGGAACAAACAAACCAACACCCTTTCGCATTTATAATATTAGTATTATTGTGTTACAAAATTACTTTTTTTTTATCGCGGAAAGTCCACTTTTGACTCGCCTGTTGGTAAGCGACGTTGTGGTCGAAGATAAAGCACGCAGACTTAGAAGACACCTATTCACTCTGGCCATGAAAAGGTCTAGATTATATCTCTCAGGAAACAAGGACGCGGGCACGTTGTTCCAATCCTTGGCTGTACGGATTAGAAACGTAGAATTCAAACCTTGGATACATATCCCAAGGAAAATCTACAATGTATGGGTGGTAGTGGACTGGTTAACCAACCATAAATAAAGCCGACACTGAAAACGGTTGCCTGGAAGATATCGCTTTAAGCAATAAGGCCGCCTGTATAAAAGCCTAGATAATATATTTATTGTAATGTTTATGTTATCCTTGTTTTGTGGTATTTTAATAAAGTGTTATTGTATAGTATTAAAAAATCTATCTATTTTGTTTTATCGTGTCTTTGTTTGACTCACAGGTAACCTATGTGCGCTCGGCGGAATGGACCCAGTAATACAAGTATGGGACCTCGACATTGAGAACTGCCTAGAACCCGCCTTCAAACTCGGCAAGAAGCCCAATAAAAAGAAGAAAACAAAACGAGTAGGCCACAAAGACGCTGTGCTCGATCTGTCTTGGAATAGAAACTTTACGCACGTGATGGCGAGTGGATCGGCAGACAGCACAGTACTGCTTTGGGACCTCGACCAAGGCACGCCGCATACGAAACTCGACTATTTCGAAGATAAGGTTAGTATTTCCTACTTACAAGTTACAACAACCAATATAAATAAACTAATTCATGTCGTAGTGATGAATTTGTAGTCAGAGAGAGATGAGAAGGGAAAAGAGGAAGTATACAGATTCAGATAGCCCGTTGGTCCAGTTGGTAGTGAACCTGCCTTCTGTGCTTGGGGGCGTGGGTTCGATTCCCACCTAGGACAAACATTTGTGCGATGAACATTTGTGTTTGTTCTATATCTGGGTGTTAGTTAATATCTATTTAAGTACTTATTAAAAATTGTATAAATATGTATATCAGTCTCTGGCAGCCATATTACAAGCTTTGCTTAGTTTGGGGTCAGATGGACGTGTGTGTAAAAAAAGATATCTTTTTTTTTTTCAGATCTTCGTATATCTTTTTAATTGTTCACTAAAAACTGTTGTTGATCGATGGCGTCAAATCGAAATTGCACATAATTTATTTAATTGCTAAATAAGTAATTGGTGCAGGGCCGAGGATCGAACCGGGTGCCGTCAGATTGTAAAGCGCACATTCTACTGCTCAGCCACCATCGCTCTAAAAGTATACAATACAAAACAATATTTCTTTATTACACACCGAAAATAAAAATGAAACTTAAACTAACATAAAAATAATAATATACGGCAGTATAATGGGCGGCCTTATCGCCTGAAGCGATTTCTTCCAGGCAACCTTTGGATGGACAGGACTAAAGAATTTGAAAAACGGTTGGTGGTGTACATAAAATATACCAAAATAAATTTATATATCCCTACATTCATAGCTATACTTAATATTATAAAGAGGAAAGATTTGATTGTTTGTTTGTTTGTTTGCATTGAATAGGCTCCGAAACTACTGAACCGATTTTAAAAATTATTTCACTGTTGGGAAGCTACACTATCCCTGGGTGACATAGGCTATATTATATTATCCAAAAAAATAGAGATCCTTACTAAAACTCCAATAATGTAACCCAAGGGGTAAAATAAATAAGACTACACCCGTGCGAAGCCGGGGTGCATTGCTAGTATACAATAAATTCACAATACTACATACATACTTTAAATATTATAAATAGAATACATACATACATACGTAGCAAATATTGTGAGGGTTATTCTCAAGAAATTGTTTAGTATTTTTGAATGTGTAACATTGTCTATAGGTACAATCTCTCCAATTCCACCCGCTCGAGGCTCAAACCTTGCTATCGGGTTCGTGCGACGGCCGCGCGCGAGTCACCGACTGCCGCACGCCAGACGCGCATCGCGCGTGGACCCTGTTGCCGGAGATAGAACGAGTGCTGTGGGACGCACAGAACCCATTCTGTTTCGCTGTAAGTACTTACTGTTGATCCTTTACAGTTAAAAGCGAAATTTTTAAGAAGTCATGATGGAAGAAAACTGTTACTGCATATCTCGCTTGAAGTCTGCTGCAAGATGCAGGATGTATCGTTTGTACGGACTGACAATCGATTCGATATTGCTCGCATCTGTGAAGATGAGACGCTTAGAGTTGCATAGTCATAGACGTCACAAACGGACTGGCGTTTTGTGTGCATTTTGTGTACCTATTCTAGAAAATTTGTAAAATTTGGTGGTGCCTTTCAAGCAGGGGAAGGATGTTCACGCTTTTTTCTACGCATATATTTACTAAATACATCGAGATACATACAATACATTATAGAGTCACAATCGTGCCCAAAAAATGACCGGACCAAAACGCGGCGCACACTACGAATTGCGCACTTTTTGGTTAGTTACATAATAACCGCGATCCGACAACGCCGCGCGATTACAGAGCTACGATGACGTAGCGGACAACTAACGTTAAACACTATGCAAGCGACATAACGTCTAAATTGGATAAAATGTGGCATTGTGAAGTATATAATTCATACAATGTATGTGCAATGACCACAGAAAAGATTTTTTTTTGTGTAAATTATATTTTACTAGGCTTTCAAGGCATTTTGATAAGAAATTTGTTGTAGCCAGTTACACCCATATAAACGAAATGTCAGACATTCGAAATCAGTTAGCAACTGTGATGCGGACAAAGAACTTTGAGACCTAACCCAAAAAGGTAAGGTCCAAGTTCTTTGGATGCGGAGTTCGACGCGTGGACATAAATGAGAATGTCCAATCAAGGTTCTGTCATAATGTCTGGCGACAGATTTTCCTTCTCATTTCCGTTCTGTTTACTTATTTTTTCTGTGACAATGACGCTCGGACATTTTTTGACTGTTTTCTCTGAGAGATTGTGACTCTATAGGAGTTGTATCTCGATGACTGAATATAAAGCTTTTTTTGTATATTGATGTGGCATTGAATTGTTACAGATGAGTAACAATGAAGGCAAGGTGGCATACGTAGATTGCAGGCAAGACGAACCTATATGGACTATAACAGCACATGAGAAAGAAGTCACAGGTGAATATAATTTTGTCCGCAGTATTCATCATCATCATTTCAGCCATAGGACATCCACTGCTGGACATAGGCCAATCGATCCCCAAAAGGGCCGATTGGAAGCGGCCTGCATTCAGCGTTTCCCTGCGGTCTCTTTTAGATCGTCTGTCCATCTTGTTGGTGGACGTTCTACGCTGCGCCTTCCTTGGCTGCGCTTACCAGTCCACAGTATTACATAAAACATTTCAAACTTAAAATATGTTTTTTAAATATGTATTTTTTATTTCTAGGTCTGATATTGAGCAACAGAGTGCAAGGGCTAATGATCACAACAAGCACAGATGGAAAACTCAAAACTTGGGACATGTCGAGGTAACTTCCCTCTCAACATTTCTACTAATTCAACTAATTCAGCCACCCAGTCTCCTCCAGGAAAGCCAGCAGCTCGCTTATGCCTGCGCAGACTTCCCAAAGCGTCCTCGGTATTTCGACGCTGCTGCACTCCAGCAGCAAATCTGCGGCCGTTTCTTCAGTCTCCAGACACCCTCTACATAGGGGACTGCCAGTACCCCCATTTTAAAAAGGTGTTTGTTTAAAAGGCAATGACCAGTGACAACCCCAACAATTTGCCGGAGTTTGTCACGTTTTAGATTCAACAATCTACGAGAGTACCTCGGATTGAGTTCCGGGAAAGCTTCCCTTGATTGTCTACAGTTTTTAGTACTTACCCAGTATTTTTTGTGTAGTCTTGTAGTACGTTGTCGAATCCAGGATCTGATTTGGCTAAAAGGTAGGGGGATTATCGGCTCTGGCCCTATAGGTCGTATGCTCGACCCTCTGCGCGCTAATTCATCAGTCGCATCATTTCCCCTAGACCCACTGTGCCCCTTGATCCATTGGAGAGTAACATGATGGTGTTTACTTACGGTCTCCAGCAAAATGTATGAAACAGCTGTTTTTTTTTTGCTATTTTAGGGTTGCCCCATTGTAAAAGTTGTTCATAATGTATCAAGGATTCATTATACTTTCCTTGGTACTATGGACTCCTTTCAGCTTAGTACACCGTTTCCTCGTAACCGTATACTATTTTTTGTTACATTTATTGTACAGTAACCCGCCAGTGCAAGTGAGCGAGCGAGTGTGTAAAGTCGGTGCTTCGCTGTGCGCGGCCGCGTGTCCCGACGCCCCGTGCTCCGTCGCGATCGGTGGCGACAACAAGGAGAACTACATAGAACTCGTGGACTTAAATATCAATGAACAATGTGAGTATAATCTAGCATTATAAATTAAAATAATATCTTAGCCGCCCGCTCTGGCTCGTTCCTGGGGGGTTAGATAAGACCCACTTTCTGTTAGCGTTCGCAAAGATGAAATTGTATGAAAATGACATTGACAATGACATTAGCTTGTAGCTTTGACGAACCGCCGTCCAACCAACGGGAGAGAAAGATTTTTTTTTCTCTTTCCCACCAGTTGGTTGGACGGCGTTCCGTCAACCAAATCCATACGTCTGTTAGTACTATAACAAAGCTTGAGATGAACAATAGAAAAACTGCACCAACTAGACTTTCCGCCTAAAAATCCGTATGCACCTATGCATTAGCTCCAAGATTTTAAGACCCTATAATAATCCACAAATTGTCTTTCAGTTTCGAATCGTTTCTCATCACGGCCACTAGCCTCCATCACGACGGATCCCAGCGAAGAAACCATGGAAACGTAAAATAGATTGTAAGCAAACTTACTATTATAAGTAACCATTTTTATCGAAATTAGTTATTTATGATACAAGTGCGGTAAGTTGGTTATTAGAAACGAGTAGACGTATGTAAGCCAGAGACCAAGTCGAGGGCTTACCATAGTCACGAGTTTGTAAAACCGAATCCGCACGTGTGCCATACAACGTTTTACAACACATTTGCGAGAAAAAAAACAATTTTTATGGAAATGGAAATTAAAAAAATACCGTAAAGTACACGCACGGTGCTATACATCTGAGCGTGCGGTAAAATTCATTACCGCACGCTCCGTTGTATGATCCGTAATGTTTAACTTTCGAACGATGTATACAGGCTTCGTAAGTGCACTTTTTGAGCAAACGTGTTGTAAAAAGTATTTATGCTCGTTATAAAATTGTTTTCTTTGATATCGGGTATCATTATATCATGAAACAGATGTTTGAAAAATTATACAATAAATTGTTATTAATTATAAAAAAAGTATTCATGTATATTAGTTTAGAGGGTTACGCAGAAAGGATGTAACTAAGCCGAAATGGGTCCATAGTACCCATCAATATGAACAACTGGATTTCGTAGTATTTGCAGTTAGCACGGTGCCAGAATATATTTCTCTTTTCTCGCGCTGGTAATATATTTATCTCTAAAAGAAGGCGCCTTGTTCCAAATCCATACATCGGCAATCAATACAAATTTGTATGGAATAGGCATGTGTCCTGATGTTTAATTTATTGCAAATAACCGGCTTAGCGATGAATACAACTAAATACATTACACACACTGAAAAAATAATTTGAATTGGCTGATAAATCTCTGAGATATGAGTATTTAAAGTTTTAGGTGGGGATAGGGAGGGGATGTTCTATCCGTTTCTCGCAAAGCGTGTTAGTATATCATTTGTATGGCGCTCCTGAGCCGTGACGTCATGGCTCAGTATAGTGCGCTCTCTGCCTAACATGAAATTAAAATGCTTATATCTTATTTATTTTTGAACTAATTTTAATTTTGTTTTCGTTGATGTGCTCTATTTATGATCAGCTTTTTTATGAGGTAATAAAAAAAATATTAGTCCACAAGTCATGGTACAGGAAATTACACTACCGAAAACCCCTATATATAAAAGCCCTGCGGTAGCCGCATTTTTGCTGAATATGCCTTTTTGAGGGTATTATGAAAAGGAACGGTCTGTGTTGATATCATTGGTGGAGTTTATTAAATTGATTACAAAAGTAAAAATCTCAAAATAAATATCACAATTTGTACTCCTGCGCATTGAAGCGCTATCCATCACCAGTAATACCCTCACATACCGTCACCCCGGGGTTGCCATGTGCCCATCAAAGTTTTGACCGCGAGTCGCTGGAAGAAAAATAACTTTGTTGTAGTTATCTTGCTTATCAGAGTAAAAGGGTGGAAAGCATGCTCGTTGTCTTTTTAGGATCTACAGCGGAATGCAAATCGATACGATCATGTCAGAATGGTGGCAGTGATTAAATTCGTAAATCACTAATTTCGTGAAAATTTAATTATAATTTCGTTAAAGGTCATTTCTACGCCTAAAGCCCGTTGCAGGCAATACGAAGTAGCAAGTACGTACTACGCACCGTCTGCAACGTTTGCTTAGGGCAAGTGGAAGTGCTTAGTAGCACTCGCGCTGGTCCTTGCGCAAGTGAAGCCGCCGTCCACACGCGACATTGTTGTTGTGATTCCGATATGTAAGTCTAGAATCTATGGTTTTAAAGATCTTTGCACCCAAGCATAGCAAAGTATGAGACATATCTGATCGCTATAGCAAGCGACATGATCGCGCCGGTTTGCGTTCCACTGATTTAGTAAAACAATTATGATATAACAATGAGATACTGTATTTGCAACATAACATCTTACAACAAGCTTCGACTAAAATAAAATGAATGGACGGGCCCAGAAGAAGCGCATTTTGAAGATTACGATATGAGCGCCGGCTCTCACTTCGTTTCAGTCGGTCTCTAGCCGTAGGAAGTGCGACACAAGACTATTGTAACATGAAAACGAAACATCTAACAAAATTATGTCTTCGTGTCCTTTCCCGAAGTGTAATAACACAACAAAAACAGCTAACTATATTTTGTAACAAATGTACTGTACACAATTCTACTGGTCACAATTAGGTGTTGAAGTATATCTCCGACGGTTTTGACTCCTTTTTAGTGAGCAAGTTCAATGGTTATGGCCTGTCCATTAATTTTATTTTGGTCGAAGACAACAAGTACATAAAATATACATAATCAATAAACAAATTGAACTTTCACAGTTCTAATGCACTATTCTGGTATTTATTGCTGTTAATACTGGAATAAGCAGATTTAATGATTTTAAATTATTCTAGAAAAAGCTGCGGTCATTGTATAAAAATTGCATGAAAAAATATAAGACCAAAAGAGGTCAAGATTTTTTTCATTTGAACACGATTTTAGAAGGAACTGTACATTAAATATTATAAAACAACCTCCTCTTTTTTGAAGTCGGTTAAAAAAATCACTGGAATTGCGAAAAGAATGCAAATTTCGAATCTCACAGCCGCGTTAATTCATAGTATTTTTTTTTTAAATATAAATTAATATCGCTTTCTAAAGTATGGTTCCAACTTTAATACTTCGATGATTTACCTGAGCATTTCGTTTGTTCTTGGGGTTTTTGAACCTTTATTTTGATCTTAGTATAAATAACAACCATTATGTTCAATGAATTTTATAAATAATTCTAGTACTACAACTATTAAAAAAAAAATTGAGACTAAAAATATATTTTGAGACTGTCCACTGGACAACCTACACTTTAGGTTAGAGAAGTAAGAGAGAAGCTGCAAAGTTTAGTTTAAATTGTGAAAAACTTCTAAAAATCAATTTGTGCCTTCTCTGAAAAACCTATATTATTTAAATCTGGCTTTACTTCGCGCAAGTTTATCATCAAAACTGTTTCTCATACCCTTATTGTATTCGACACAATATTCAAGCGAAAATCGAAGACAAAATTGACGTAAAGTTTCAGACATATTTGACGCTTACATATGAAAGAGCTACTTTGAACTCAAGTAAAATACAATTTAATCATTATAATGGATAAGTAAATTAGTCATGATTGAAATTTCTACCTGGTAACACTGTTATCCCCAATTTCAACCTGGTAACTAAAACTGTTATCTCCCTCCCCCTCTAACCAGTATAAAAGCCGTCTCACTCACTCCTCGACCAAACAAGAGCAATCTTCAGCCGGGAACTTGGTGACTGCATCGTGCATCGCCTTGGCCACGTAAACCACGTTGGAAGGGTTCAGCCCGCAGATGTTGATGCGGCCAGACTTCAGGAGGTAAATGTGGTACACCTGGACCAGGTACTCTGACTGCTGCTGCGTCAGCCCCGTGTACGAGAATAAGCCGATTTGTTTCACGATGTGCTCCCAACTGCCTGGTGTTTGGAGTCTGAAACAAAAATGATCCCAGTCAGGAAAGGTTTGGCCGATTTCGGTGTGAGGTGTTGAATGTGAGATGTGTGAGGACATAGCATAGGCTACATTTTAGTCAGGTATTTGGTTTCTCATTTACTAGCTGTGTCGCTTCTATACTAAACAGAAAATAACATTGCAACTGTAGCTTATCTGACGGAACATTATACAAACATCTGACTGACCATTATACAAACATTGGACTGAACATTATACAACCATCTGACTGAAACATTATACAAAATCTGACTGAACATTATACAAACATCTGACTGAACATTACACAAACATCTGACTAAAACATTATACAAAATCTGACTAAACATTATACAAACATCTGACTGAACATTATCAAACATCTGGCTGGCATAAGTAGAAAAATGAGACCGAGGATTCATAGCACGATAATGAAACAGAATGTAGTGTGAAGTAGAAATACTCACCTGATCAGCTCGGCTCTGAGGGCTTCACGCATCTGCATTACTCTCGTTGACATATGCTTGATGTGGTCCTTCCTGTTATAATAAAGGCATTCATTACATCAGTCTTTTGTCAAATTAACTCCAACCTCAGATCAGACGAGAGATATGGTGAGGTGGCGTGGCGGTTGCGAACACATCAGGCCTAAATCCTGCTTGTGTAGTCCTAAAAGGCGCGTTTGCACTTTGATTAGTGCGAGTATTTTTTTAAATAAATAATAGGCTTGCGTTTGACCCCCTTCTTTGAACCATTGAAACGGATTCACTCGATTTGAAGAATCTTCAAATCACGAGTGAATCGGTTTCTTCTAAGCAAGCGTGCTCCACCGTAGACCACATCATCGCTTAACGTCAGGCGAGTTGACGGTCAAACGCAAGCCAATTATTAAATAAAATAAAATATATACAGTATGGACGGTGGACTCACCACTCCTGGTAGAGCTGCTTGTTGGTGAGCACGGCCGCGACGACGCGCGCGCCGTGCGCCGGCGGGTTGGAGTACATTCCGCGCACGATCCAGGTCAGCTGCGACTTGCAAGCTGCTACTCGCGCCGCGTTGTTCATTACTATGGTCAAGTTGCCCACACGCTCATCTAGAAACCACAAAAACGGCTATAAGGGACTACCCGCAGATTACCGGAAATTATTTTTACAGACCGGCGCGACAATGCGGTCAGCATTTTGCTCAGAAAAGAAACTGTTGTTCCATAGAAAAATTTCATTATCAGTCAAGGAAGTGTATGGAACAGTGTATATTTTTCGCGATTTCAGTGTTGAACCCAAAGTAAAAGTTGTGTAATGGTACAACAAAATTGACTCACACATACTACACATAATACTCTAAATAAGCGTACATAGGTAGCGGCATAGACGAAAATATTTTCGTCTATGGTGGCGGTGAACACTTACCATCAGGTAGCCCGTCACTTATATGTCATTTGTTATTATAAGAACCGACTTAAAAAAAAAACTCAGATAGGTTCCTAGCCGCTGTGTGTAAAAAAAGAAACCTTTTGGAAGAACAGGGTGACTGAACTAGCTGCAGCCGGTTGACGCAAAACAGGTCTTTGACTGGTCTTTTTTTTACGAAGGGTAAATCTTCAAAAGATACCCAGCTGCATTGGGGTGAAGCCGGGTTATGTGAGATTGCACCCACTAAAACCCCCTCGGTGGCCGACCTCTTTGGGATATACCCAGACGGAGGGTACCGGGATCTCCATAGAACGCACCGGTATGTCTATAACTGGCCTAGTTGCAGAAACGCCCGCTATTCAAGTATCTCAAGTAAGGTGTTTAGAATCAAAACAAGCACTAACTGTAAAGTCCGAAGTTCTTGGCGTACGACTGAGCACAGACGAGCTCGAAGCCTCGCTTCACGAAGTAGCGCACGGCCCACGCGTCCTTGTCCAGGTCACCTGACGCGAAGCCCTGGTACGCGCTGTCGAAGAACGGGAACAACTTCTTCTCCTACAATCAAAATGTAAACTTGTCATCATCATCATCATTTCAGCCAGAGGCCATCCACTGCTGGGCATAGGCCTCCCCCATCGATCTCCAAATCTTTAAACTAAACCAACTATGGTACCATGGTATGGTATGCTATGGTATGGTATGGTGTTTACCAAGATGGTAAAGTTGTAGCAGAGGTTAAAAATAGTATTTATTTGAGTATTTATCCCACTTTTCAGTTTTTTATTCAATCTATGGGGGTCATCTATCTCCATATCAAATATCTGCTGACACTGCCCCGGTGTGTTAGCAGAAAGACGGAAGACCTTTTCGGGAGTCACTTGCAGTCCATCATCATTGACAGCTCTTTCAGCCTACTGCAGAATCTTTCGCCTGTGTTCATTTTTTAACACCAGTCTCGTCCATCTGTTTCCTCTAAATTTGGTTATGACATCCCGCCACCGTTGGACTAGCTGGACCACTCGCATTATCTCTGAATTCTATTGTAGTACTTGTAGTAGTAAAGTCGCACAACGAGCTATGGAGAGGGCTATGCTCGGGGTTTCTCTACGAGATCGAATCCGAAATCAGATCCGTAGACGAACGAAAGTTACCGACATAGCCCACCGGATTAGCAAGTTGAAGTGGCAGTGGGTAGGGCACATATCACGCAGAACAGATGGCCGATGGGGCCGAAAGGTTCTGGAATGGAGACCACGGACCGGTAAGCGCAGCGTAGGACCCACCCACAAGATGGACAGACGACCTAAAAGAGACCGCAGGGAAACGCTGGATGCAGGCCGCTTCCAACCGGCCCTTTTGGAGGTCGATGGGGGGGAGGCCTATGTCCAGCAGTGGACGTCCTATGGCTGAAATGATGATGATGACTTGTAGTAGGATCTAGGGTCACTGAAACCATAGCATCACCCATCTTCTTCCAGTGGTAGAATATCTGTCACACGAATATTATATGATCCTCGGCCACACCGTCACTTACCATCAGGCGAGTTGGTGGCCAAACGTGGATCTACTCTGTATAAAAAAACCTCTATAAATCTTGTAGTCAGGTCAAGGGACTCTGACCTCCATAGCGGCAGCAATATTTTCCCACTGCTGCTGATGCCAATGAAGTTACGAGCGCATTTGTGATGTAACATATCTGCCTAAGAACCCTGTAGCAGCAGGATTTAGGTTACTAACCTCCATGATGTCAGCAATCTTCTGCCATTGCTGCTGAGTGGGGTCGATGCCGGTGGGGTTATGAGCGCACGCGTGGAGTAATATGACTGCATTCTCGGGAGCCGCTCTAAGGTCTTCTATGAATCCATCGAAGTCTATGGCCCGGGTATCGGCCTTCCAATAGCGGTATGTCCGAGGTGTCGTGAATCCGGAGTTCATGAACACTAGGTGGTGGTTTTCTGGTGAAATGAAGATTAGAATTAATACTTTCATAGTTTGATTTACAAAAATAACTAGAAGAACCCCAAAAAGTTTACTACGGCCTCCATCAGGGGCCTTCTTTCTTCGTTCTAAACTTAAACGAGATTCAGGCAACCTAACTGTTGTAGTACTGGGGGGTTAGACAAGACCCACTTTCTGTTAGCGTTAACGCCTGTGGAAAGATGAAAAAAGACATTGACAATGACATTACCTTGAGAGATGTTATCTCAAGATAATGTCATTTTCATACAATTGCATCTTTCCGCAGGCGTTAACGCTAACAGAAATTCTTCACGGGAGCCACAAACTAAGAGTTGAAGTTGAACGCTAACAGAAATTGGGTCTTGTCTAACCCCCCAGTACTACAACAGTTAGGTTGCCTGAATCTCGTTTAAGTTTAGAACGAAGAAAGAAGATCTTGTGTGATATAGGCACATCAGCCAGAACTATCATCAAATAGATAAATAAAATCGCGAGGTGCTACTTACCCCAGGTGGGCGAAGAATAGTAGAAGGTGGTGTACTTGAGGTGCTTGTTGAGGAACTCTGCGGCAATGCGTAGACCGCCCGTGCCCGATAGCGTTTGAACGCCGAAAGCCTGTCAGGTCACCAAAATTAGAAGCTTGAGTCCACATGAAAAATAAATAACTGCTCTAAAGTGTTCTGGATAATAAATAAATAAATAATACTTATTTATTTATTTAAAATTTATTTAATTATTAATACTTTTTTTTATATGTAGTTATGTGCTTGCGTTTGTCCGCCAAATCACCTGATGTTAGGCGATGATGCGGTCTACGATGGAGCACGCTTGCCTAGAAGAAATCGATTCACTCGTGTTTCGGTCATGTACGACTGTACACTGACTGTGTAGAAGTAACTTAGCCTAATAAATAAGTGGCAACGGGTGGGCCGGACCACCAAACTAATGGCACCTTTTAATGTGCAGAAGTCCGAGCTTGGACAATCGGTCTACTGGCACTAGACCACAATAAAGAGATGTTGTGGAGTTAAAACTAAGATTTCGAAGGCTTATCTGATCAAGCAGTGAAAACGGCTCTATTCCGTTCTACTCCTGTTTTAATTCAACTTACGCGTCCAGCTGCAATGGCGGGGTTGTCTTCTCCTAGCAGCATGCTCACTGAAGCGGCTGAGAACTGCTCCAATCCTGAGGACAATTAATACTGTAAGTGTCTACCAAACATTAGTTACTTCCTATTTTTATTTGTTCTGTGGCACTACAGACCGTTCACAGTTATTTTACCTCTCATATCAATTCAAGCGTCTCGCTCTGTCTGCAAGTGATGCCAAGCGACCAGAAAGAGAAAACGTCATAATGACATAGGTAAAATAACTGTGAACAGTATGTAAAAAGAAAGTTAGTCATATCCTTCCTAGGACACCGCGGGAATATTGTCCCCTAGTCTTCATCACCAGAAGTTAATTATTTTTAGTATTCATATACTTTCTACCTAGTAGAACTTTTCTACTTTCTTTTTTACCTAGTGACCCATCACTCCTGGGGGTCCTGCCGTTTAGGTTGAGATGATGGCATAGGTTCTGGGCGGGCCAGCGTTACTCAAGCAATGTAGCGTAGCAAAAACCTTTATAACCATTGGTTCAATTATCAGTACTATTGAATGTACTTATGAAGACAAATTGCCTTATTACTTCAATTAATGGCAGTTGGTTGTTCTGCAAATATATGTTTGTTTCCAGAAGTACAATTACCAGTTCAATTGATTGTACTACGATTTTTGTCTCATTAGTTTAATTGAAAATATTGAGTCTCTCGGTCACAAAAGGTTTGGCGATCGGTTTATTCCACTTTGTTCATCTAGGTGATTACCTGTTTATAGCCATTTTAACACTCCTAGTTGTCCTACCTATATAGGCATGAAAAATGTGACAGCATCGGTGGCTTCCGAACGGGCTAATTTAGCAATGAGCGCAGATGTATTTCGGACACTACATTAATTTCTTGTAGTATATATAAATACAGGTTATAAGGAAAGGGTTATACTAAGCCGAAAGGGGTTCGTTATACTCATTATATGAACAACTTTTACTATAGAACTAAATTCATATTCATATTTCGTTTATTGCGTATATGGGTACACGGGAGATGGAAAAATTACAGTAAAACAGCGCCATAATCGACCTTTCGGCGTGCAAACAAATTAACGACCTAAGGAAATATAAACTAAACAATGAAAATTTATTATCAAATTAACTTCAACTACAACTCACAAACTCTGAAGTCTCGAAAAGAATATCAGCTGTTACTTTGTCAAGTGTGAATAACCGTCTTCTATGGAACAGCTGATATTTTTTCGCGATATCAGTGTTGGCCCCATTAGACCCTTAGTAAAAGTTGTTCTTAATGACAAGTATACCTTGGTATAACGAACCCTTTTCGGCTTAGTACACTCTTTCTTTGTAACCCTGTATAGTGTATAGGCCAATGATGATGATAGCGGGAAAATATTAGTTCCCAAGTCATCACCACCGGAAGAAGCTAATTTTTTTGAGCATTTCAGATATTCCCAGAACTGCGCGGGAATCTTAATCCCTTAGTCGTCATCACCTATTGGCGAAAGAGAGAGGAGACGCTTCTTCCCTCTTTCTTTAATCTTTAAAATAATATGATAATGTCATCAGTAAAGGTATGCTGTGCCTAGAACGCGAAGAGTTAATAACTGTGTAGCTAAATAGTAACATACATAGAACATGGATCATCGAAGATAAAGGTAAATGCAAGTGCAAGAATTACAAATAGAAGAAAAACAAAAAGAATACAAAATGCATTAGAAAATAGAAATACCTGACTGTTTCGTAGCACTGTTAGCCAACTGGCAGAACGCCAGTGGCAGTTTTTTCTTTCATAAATGTGCAAAAATAGTGCCCGTGTTTTATGCATTTTTGTTCCTGGTATTTAGGGTTTAAGAACTGATCGTTCTGGCTATTCTACGTTAGATTATCATTGCCATTCCATTTCGCCGTGCTGATTCAATATGAATTAGGAATGCTGTCGAGAGATTGTGTTACTTTTTGAAAACAGATTTGGGAAACCAATCAGTGTTTGGGTTTTGTAAGTCTGATACATGAGTATCACGCGCTGATGACGAATATTTTTGATTAAATATGATTGACCTTAATTTCATTTACCCTTGAAAGACGTCAGCATTGGCGTTATGTTGAAATTTATCTTAGCCGTTTACAAAAAAAATAAAACGGGACCCTATCACTAAGCCTACGATGTCTGTCTGTCGTCCGTCTGTCCGTCCGTCCGTCCGTCCTTCTGTCCTACCTATTAACGGCTGTATCTTTCGAACCGTAATAGATTGTTTTATACTCGAGCACCTGAAGCAAAATAATTAACAGCATGGCTCTTGCTTCGAAAATTTTGGAAGGCGGTATAATAACTGGTAATTCGGTTACTTGGACAACCTTATTGTGTTTTGTGGTGGTACGGAACCCTCAGTGCGCAAGTCCGACACACTTGTCCGGTTTATTTTTGTATAGACATCTACACGAACGAATATAGCGCCGATGGTGACGTCATCAGATTAAAAAAAATTACAATCTTATTTTTATTTTTTTATAACTACTGTATGGAAAACTAATTTATTAAAATTAGTATCTTAAAATAGCCATTTTTTTTTTATAGAAAATAACAAAACTATGAGGTCAGAAAATTTGGGCAATCCCCATTGTTTTTTTATTTTGATTAGAACAAAATGTATCAGGCTTCAAAGGTCGAAGGCATCAGGTAGTTAATTTGATCAAATCATGTGAAACATCTATGCCATCATATAATCAAACCTAAAGTTTTGATAACAATACCACCATATCATTACGTAAATATACACGTGCAAGGCGAAAACTTATTATCTTATCTAATTACGTCAACTTGAGATAATATGTGTAGGCAAAGGACGAGTGCAATCGCTAATTCGAGAGCGGTAACAGTATTGGAACGGGACGGAAAATGACTGAAACGGCATGGGAATGAGCGGGACGGGAATGGGATGGGAACGGAATGGATACAGGAGTAGGAAGAGAACTCAATTTTTTTTGTTCTAATCTTCTAATATAATTTGAGCTTAATGGCAAAAACAATACAAAAATGCAAATAAATGCGCGCTAAATATAAATAAACTAACAAAATCTTTAAATAATATGAACGATCGTGCTAAGAAAAATTTAAAAAAAATAAAAATATTTTTTTAAGAATGTGTATTATGTTCACTGTTGGCGTATCTCTCAATAAATAAATATTTTTAAACATACAAATATTTTACAAAATCTTGTCGCATCCTCTGGTACAGTGATCAGTCATCAGTAGAAAAGTCTGAACAAGAGAACGGGATTTGAGCAGGAATAAAGATCCGGACACATACAAAGTTGATGGCAAAAACTTTGTTCGACAAACGATCAAAGAAAAAAGGCATGCTGTGGGTGGCGTGCAAGTCCATCATCGTATCAGAGAAGATTTTATCACCTTGAGATTAACTTGATAAAGATTATTAAACAATTACAACCTTGCAGAAATCCATTACATAAGTCAGTAAAATCGACAATTACATTGAATTACAGGTAATGGTGCAATGCACTTTCAGCCCTATAGAGTAAATGTCCTACTTATTACTTTTTCGCAAACTATTGCGTGAGCCAAACAAGTTCATGCAAAACAAGTCAATAATGTAATAATACAACTATGTAATATCAACTTGTTTTGAATTAATGTATCAACAATCAACATTAAGCTGATAATATGACTTTGTTAGTGTTTTCTTAATTTAAAACTTTAATAACACAAACTGAATATCAAGAGCAGAACAAATACCTCGCGTCGATATGAACAGAATTTGGTTTGTGAATTATGTAACGATAACATGTGATAAGTTGACGATGATAACCTTAGGTTATGGTGTTCAATGGAAGATTTAAAATTATGGTGAATTTGGAAATTAGTATGTTGTTTGCTACTTTAGTTTATCAGTTCTCTGCCATTAGGATAAAATTAAATCACATGAATTTATCTTTACTTCTTTATCTGAATAATTTTAAAATGAGATTAATTTAATGTTTAAATTACTAATGTGCATGATTTGTTGTAGCAAATTTTTATATTATAGTATTCTATGCCACATTATATTCACATCGCTCGAAGAACCGATAACCGATGGGGAAGAAAGGTTCTTGAGTGGGGACCACAAACCAGAAGACGCAGCATAGGACGGCCTCCCACTAGATGGACGACATTGTGAGAGTCGCTGGCATCTAATGGATGCAAAAGGCAGGCTGTCGTTCAGTGTGGCGGTTAAAGGGGATGGCCTATGTTCAGCAGTGGACGTCTTCCGGCTGATGATGATGATGATGATTCTATGCTAGTCATGTTGCTTGCTTTTCATATTGCAATGATGTCAATTTATCTATTTTCTGTCAAATTCATTAATTATTGTTATTTAACCATTTTAAATTTCAAACATTTATAATTCGGCTGTATTCTCCCCAGCATGCCTTCCGGCATAGGCCTCTTCCTGGGACTTCCATTCATATCTGTTTTGTGTTGTGTCAGATTTTAGCCAGCCACTTTTTTGATTTCATCTTCCCATCTTACTTGTTGGCTTCCTTTATTTCGTTTTATAGCAAATTAGTATGGATTAAATAAGTAACTATGATTTTAGATCGTTTTAATAAACCCCACTGAGTTTGAGCTCCCAGTGGGTTAATATGATAATAAGCTAGAGGAAAACAATTCGGTATGTAAAGTTTTTTTTTTGTATTTTTTTTATATTTTTATTTCGTAGATAAGGCTATTTTAAGAAACTAATTTCAATATTTTTGTTTTCTATTGAGTAGTTACTTTACAATATTTTTTTGAAAATTGAAATTATGTGATGTCACCATATGCACAAAATTTAGTTGCGTTGAGAAGTCTAAAAAAGCACCCCATATTGGCAGCCCTGAAGAAACCAGACAGTCAAACCACAGAAATGAAAAAATATTCTATTCTGTGTGACGAACAGTGTGTCAAATGTATAATATTTTTATTCTTAAAAGGCACAGAAAATAAAATGCTACACAGTGACGTCATTTAGAGGTCAATGAAAGTCGAATGATTTCTTAGTTTTATGTTAAAATAAATGGCATCTTATCATTTTAAAGGGTCAGAGTAGAAAAATAAGGGTTAGTAACATAAAATCTCGAAATGGTTTTGGAATTGGCATAGGTAATTTTTTTTAGCATACCGAATTCCCACTGAAACACTGGAAAATGATCAGGCAATCTTTTCTTTTTTATTTTGGACTAGGTTAACAATGACTGCAAACTCATCGATGATAGCCTGTCGGTCCAGTTGGTAGTGAACCTGCCATCTGCGCTTGGGGGTGTGGGTTCGATTCCCATCTAGGACAAACATTTATGCGATGAACATTCGTGTTGTTCTATATCTGGGTGTTAATATCTATTTAAGTATGCATTCAAAGCATTAAAGGATATATGTATGTATATCAGTCTCTGGCAGCCATATCACAAGCTTTGCTTAGTTTGGGGTCAGACCGTGTGTGCAAAAATGTCGTAAATATTTATTTATGTGATGGAAAATGATGAAGCGGTTGAAAGGGAGTTTTCCCAGTAATAACCTATTAATCCTAGATTCCTATCCAAACTATCCAAGACTGTAATTCTGCAGATACACAGAGGCAGGCAAGGCATTCTAAATAAAATGAAAAACTTGAAAAAAACTTGTTTTGAAATCAGTTAGCAACTGTGATGCGGAGTTCTACGCGTTGATCTAAATAAGAATGTTCAATCAAGGTTCAATCATAATGCCTGGTAACAGATTTTCCTTCTCATTTCTGTTCTATTTACTTCTCTTTTCTGTAAGTTTAACTATAAAATTTTGAAACTAATTAGTTTATCATCATCATCAACCACACGACCATCCACTGCTGAACCATCACAAAATCCATCTAGTGGGAGGCCTACTTACACTGTCCTACAGTTCAATTAGTTCATTGCACAATAAATGGAGACCACGAACCGGAAGACGCAGCGTAGGTAGGCCTCCCACTAGATGGACCGACGACATAGCAAGAGTCGCTGGCATCCAGTGGATGCAAAAGGCAGGCTGTCGTTCAGTGTGGAGGTTAAAGGGGGAGGCCTATGTTCAGCAGTGGACGTCTTCTGGCTGATGATGATGATGATGATGACAATAAATGATGAGATTGAACCAGTCACTCATCACTGAACTGGAAAGGATATGGGGTAATTAACTAAAATGTATGATATTAATTAACATTAATTAATACTTCCCCTTCCTCACACAGGCTTACATAATCGTTTTTTTTTTTTTTAAATGGGATAGAAATGTGCATTGCTAATTATATCATTACTAAGTTATATCATAAACTAGCTGTTGCCCACGACTTCATATGCCTACCTTCATATGAACTTTCATCCTCCAATCCTGAACTGCCATCAATCCCAGTTCCTTGAGATAATATTGGTGGATAGACCTGGACTTTTGGGTCCAGTCGTAGAATAGATTAAGTAAGAAAAGTTCACAGTCAAGCTTTTGCCATAAGGATTGCTAATAATGAAGATAACTCACCAAGAACTGGCAGGTACTCGTGCAGTAGAGTATCATCTGCTGCCATCTGTTGTTCAGCCTTTCGCACCACAGGCAGCACCCAAGGTTTGCCATTTTCATCTCTGTATGCTGAAAATATTAAAATTATTTTTGTTTAAAAAAAGTTACATCCACAGTCGCACAACATGACATTAGTCACAATGAGACGAAGACAAACTGTTTTTATTTTTTCTAAAACAGTTATGGACCTTGTTGATGATATTTCTCATACAAAAATAGTGCTACTACCACATAATAACGCTACTAGATATTTGACTCTACTTGTTGTTTAGAAACTTTAACTATATAATAACAGGTACCTACTTACCGCCAACGCTCAAATTCACTTTATTTTGGTATGTATCTTCAGAGAAGAGTTTCATTAACTGAAACACCTCAATAGGCGGTCCCTGCTCTACGCAATCGAAACGCGAAGCCATTGCGCTGGTTATAACTTTAGATAGGAACGATCCTCACGAAACACCGGCGTTGTATGCGAACAGCAAAGCGTACAAAAAAAGAGTGGAGGTAATTGGATGTTAAATCCACGTAAATCACAGTCACAGCACACAAGTTGTATTCTCTTTGCACACAAGCTCCTTGAGTAATAAGTTGGTGACTGGCTGACTGGTTATCACTGATCAGCCGAGTAGAATATAATATTATTATTTTACCATGAGCCAGACTTAGCTAGTGTCATAGCTAGTGTTGCCAGACGTTTGACATTCAGAGTAAACCCAAACAGAAAATCAACGAAATTAAAATCATGGCTTATTTCCAAAGGATATTACAAGTTAAACGAATATTTTGGTAACTAATTTCCAAATATTTTTAATATTTTATTGTCAATATTATAATATTTTTTTAATTGTTAGTACAACAATTTTATTAGTTTCAATTTCAAATGCTACTTTATTGTTTATTACAATTTTATATTTTTTAAGTTAGCTTAATATCTACTTACCATAGGTGTTCTTATTACACTCGTAAAAGGCAGACTGTTGATACTACCCATTTTAGTTTTACTATCTTTTGTAAACTCACTGCACGGTGCACCTCTCACTAGTGTATCAATAATATTTTATAATTATATCTTCTTCTAAAATTAAGGTTTTATGAACGCACTTAACTATTTTCTAGAGTATTAGGCCAAATAGATGTTAACATGAGTATGTTTGTAGTTAGTGAATCAAGGTCTGGGGCTTTACGGCCAACTGCTAACGCGGTATCAAACTAACGTTAAATCCACTCAGTTGGAAAATCATCGAACGTGAACCTTAACGCGCCCCGATATGGTTCGCGGTCACGGGATTTTCCAACTGAGCCGATTTAGCGTTAGTTTGATACCGCGTTAGCAGTTGGCCGTAAGGCCCCTGTTTGGCCTTGTTAAAGGATGTCTGTTATTGATTGTGATCGCATGTTTATGCCAACTTAAAGCCCTAACAGGCATGTGGATTTGGTGTACCTGAACCGCCGTCCGACTAACGGGAGAGAAAGAGAGGAAAATATCATATTCTCTCTCTTTCTCGCGTTGGTTGCACGGTGGTCCGTCAACCAAATCCACACCACACGTCTGTTAGCTACTTTACTTACACTAAACGCACGGTCATTACTACAAACGAATAGGCCCCGGTAGTGGATTCAATACGATACGATTCGGAAATCAGAATGTTGATCTTCTTTTACCGTCAAAGATTGCGTGTTAAGCGATTCTCGCTTTATCTGGCAGTACTATCGTTAGAAGTGACCTTCTCAATGACAAAAATGACATGAAAAGGAAAAGAAATGAAAACGTCAGTCTGATAAAAACAAGCTGACAGGGAGTTTTGGCGCCAACGTGGAAAAAACATCATTTAGTCTCGCATCATTGTATTGTTTTCTTAAACTTGTGTACTTACGAGTGTTAATGTGTAATAATGGTGGATTATTATTATTGAATGTGCTCGAGTGTGGCCAAGTGATATAATAGGGTGAAAAATATATAAAGTCTCGCAATATTACGACAGTAAAATACAGAAGACGAGGCAGTATGTCTTTAGCCTGCTCAGCAATGGGCAAACAAAAAAAAAACAGCCACGTGCGAGTCTGGCTCGCGCACTGAGGGTTCCGTACCACCACAAAATACAATAATAATTATTATCAATTTAGAAAATCGATTTCAATATTAGTAAAATATGGCATTTCAATCCGGTGGAAGAAATGATAAGGTCATCCAAGTAATCTAGTTACCAGTTATAACTTGGTAATGAACAGAAATTTGTCACCGACTCGCACTTGGTCATTATTTATTGTTATACTTTAAAGTGTGTACCTAATATAATCATGCCAAGTTTGACGCTTGTACGAATTCCAGTTTTTACATAAGAGCTAATACAAAAATACGTTAAAAAAAATACGTTTGTTGTATGGGGACCAAATTTCGTTTCCAATTTTTATTTTTTATTATTTTTTAATTAATCCACCGTAACATTACATATTCTGTGAAACTTTCAACTGGCTATCTATTACGGTTCGAAAGATAGATTCGTTAATAGGTAGGACAGACGGACGGCTTAGTAGTAGGGTCCCGTTTTTACCCTTTGGGTACGGAACCCTAAAAACAGTGTTTTGTGATAATGGTTGATTATTCAGGAAGGTGTTCAAGAATGGGCTAGAGTCATTGATGTTGGTATTGGCTAGAGTATGGGTAAGTAATGGGTAAGTAGGACGGAATGGAATAAACGGGAAGTTATTAATTAATAATCGATATTTATAAGCTAAGAAATAAAAACCATTGACTAAAATTATCAATTTAAGTATTTAATCATCCCAACATTATTTTAAAATTATGTAATTACCTACTTAGGTAAGTACTTTATTAGGTAGCACGGTGGAGCCACGTGTAGATAAAACTTTGCTAGTCTTAGCATTTGAATTCTGTAAAGACAGGATTTCTAATCCTCTTAGCTCTGGGATCATTCGCTCTTATCACTATAAAGGTTGATTTATATTCCTTGTTATCACCATCACTTTTTGTATAGTTATAACAACCAATCACACCAAGAGCTATTCCTATCAGAGCCACTCCTGAAGCACCCATTATTTCTGGTATTTCCCAGCAGCCTCTCTTAAACAAAGCAATGAGCCCTCTGCCAAATCTTACTTGATGTCCGATTTCTTTAGGTTCAGGAGTCATGATAATAATAATCTATAGTCTACTTTTATTTATCAGCAGAAGTTGTTTGAGTATTAAGATTTTATTTTTGATTTATGATTTACAATAATTCTGAGGTTTTTAACGTCACTGGTCACTATTTTAGTTTTTATGACTTTTATTTAGAGGTCAGAGTTCAAAAAGTTTGATTTCTCTCGGTGTTAAACTTCAACGGTAATAACTCCAAGATGCATCTATAATAAAACATTATACTTCAGAAGCAGAACTCTTTATTTAACAATATAATATTCCGGTAGGTTACTCAAACTACAAACGCTGATTCCTCAACTCCCAATTACACAACTCAAGTCTTGCGCTCCGCTTCGATGCCAGCTTGATGCGACCGTTCGCGACCACCGTTGCCAACCGAATCCCATTATCTCTTTTATTGGTAATTCAAAAAGGCGGTTGACGTTTTAAAGCAACGTCAACCGTTTCATAGACAATATTTTGTTCAAAAACTCGAGAAAATCGATTCAACTCGATTCGAAACCTAACACTCGACCATCCTGACCTCGTGCATGTCCTCATGCACGCAATCAGAACCCTCGCGCTTAACCTAACACTCGGTCGTCGAAGGCATCAGCAGGCATCGAAACTAGATTCAATATCCGTTAAGAATTATTTACACTAAGATCTTAGAAAACATAATTGATAATTATACTACAGTTTAACAAACGAATAAATTAATTTTAAAGTATGCTACAAATAATACAATTAAATGGGAGTGAAGAAGAAGAAAAAAAATTACAATTTGCGAGCCCTTACTTCTAAATTAAATCGTACAATTCTGCTAAAACTACGATCTATCGTCCTAAGTGTCTATATTTACATAATTATCTAGGCACTTAAGTCCAATGGTGCTTATGAACCCTTCCTTCTCAAAAACACCATATTGGTGTCTGCGAACCCTTCCTTCTCACAAACATCATATTAGTATTTGCGAACCCTTCCTTCTCACAAACATTATATTAGTATTTGTGAACCCTTCCTTCTCACAAATACCATATTGGTGTCCGCGAACCCTGCCTTCTCACGAACACTAATCACATAAATCTATCGGTGTCTGTGAACCCTTTCTTCTCACGTACACCGTACATTATGACTATCTAGTCTAATGGTGTTTGTGAACCCTTCCTTCTCACAAACACCATATTGGTATCTGCGAACCCTTCCTTCTCACAGACACCATATTGGTTATACATTATCTAGGTATTCTATCATAATTTCAAGTTAAAATACTTGCAGTTTCAAACCAATCACAGAATCCTCAATTTAGTTATTAATTTAAGTTTTTCGAATCTGCGTTTCCATCATAATTCAGTGAACCTGTCATAAAACATTACATTGGTATGAATTATTCTATAATAATTATCATTATGTCAAATTAAAATACTTGCAGTTGGAAACCAATTTCTTAAAGACAATATCACATACATGTCATTATCATATGAATTTTAATTTTGCGAATCTGCCTTCCCATCGAAATTAAGTTAACCTGTCATAAAACATTACGTTGTTATGAATTATTATCCATTCTCTTATAATAAAATAAACGTTTTCCAATTAGATTAACATAGGTATATAGGTAGGTACATTAGATGATTTATAATTCAGTCATAATTATCATCATTTCGAAATAACATACTCGCAGTTGCAAACCCTACTTCTTGCAAAAGTTACTATACCTCCATTTCTATTACAATTTATATCATGGACAGTTTTATAAATTTCCGTGAGCAAAATGTCAAATCCAATTTCCTACGATCAAAAAAAATTACAAATATGCCACAATGACGCTCTAATTGCGGCAATGCTCAATAATAATCTGGCCCGACTCAATAGTCAATACGGGGCCAGATCGGACCTACAGTCACGCGATAGTTGCACAAACCGTAACAATGACCAAGTGCTCCTCAAGTAAAAATTGCAAGAATAACATAACATACATACAACAACAACAACAACATATACTATATATAAGATGGCATCGGTGAGTAAATACTCCATTCACACTAACATTACTGTTCATCATCCAAACAGTTACAAAAACTCCTATAAGTCACATATATTGTATCATCATAATTATATTATTTTGATTACGCCGCATTCCATTCCACACACCAAGACTATCGCTATTGCACCTCAAACATAACACAAGTAGTCCATTTCTTTCCCACTTGCGATTCTGACATCGCCGTCTCGCTACATTCATCATTCATCAACGGCGGTTGACGAGTTTTGATTATTTTGTACAAATCGAACTTACGGTAGAAAACTGAGCTGTAAATGTCTAAATATACGGTTGGTTTTGGTAAAATAGTTTTGTTGCTATGTAAATTGCTTCGACCAAAATAAAATAAAGTAAATTTTATATGAAATCGCTGACATTTTCTGAACATAATTTTTTTTACGCGTTTTCTCTCTATGTATTTCTATATTTATTCGAAGCAAATTTCAGTAAATTTGATTTAATTTTTAAATTTTCTGTTGTAAAAATCTGTTCGTTTAATTTCAGTAACATTTTACTAACACTCCTTACAATGCAGATCGCAGCCGTTTGAGCTTACGAATAGTTTATTTTGACGTTTGACATCTACTTACAATATCCGGGTGTTTGTCTCATGTTTTGTTTTGTGCCTAACTAACATTGTTTTGGTTGAGAAAAATGCAAAATAATATATATATAGCATAGAAGGCGTCCAGCGTGATTTTACGAGATCATTATGGTATTCTCCAGCCAGGGCGTTTCCCACAGAAGTCCCTATGAAAGTCGTCTATGTTATTTTAAAACGAAAACATTGTCTTTCTCGAAAACCTTGCGAGACAGGCGAAAGATCCGCGATCTAACGTTTCTCCATAAAGTGATCTATGCTTTCACTGACTATCTTTCTATCTTCATCTACCCAGATATTCATCCATCTATTCCCATCTATTTTAAAAGAAATATCTACACAGTAATTTTTAAACTTTAGCGATATCAACACATGTTTTAAATGTTTATTTAATTATATAGTTTTAGTGTCTAATCACTTTTATGGCGAATGTAGTATACGCCTGTAAAACGTGTTCATATCAGAACTATGCATGTCTAAAAAAATATATTAATTTTTAAATGTGTAATATGTTGGCGTATCTCTCTCAATAAAATAGCCATAGACAATTTACGTAAAAGTTTCGTTCACGTAAATGCGTTTATATACCTTAATCAGTAAAAAAGAATACTGACGTATCATTTACGAGTCGTAATCTTGCTAATGAGTTATCGAAAAAAAGGTAAATTATTGATAGAACCGACCCCCAATCAAATCGCCAAATCTTCTTTTCAAGCTATTAACAACCCAACCAAAAATCAACTTTGTCAAGTTGCGTACCCATCCATTTTCGCTCTTTGACCTTGAACGACGGCCTGTACTGGGGACGTGGTCCGCTGACCCCGTCGCTCGCTGTCGCCACGTTGGCCACGTCGCTTGCTGTCGGCACGCTGACTACGCCGCTCGCTGTCAGCACGCTAGCCACGTCACTCGATGTCGGCACGCTGTCGACACGCTGACCACGTTTCTCACTGTCTTCGATAACCTCCACTGTCACACCACACTGAAATACAGATATTGTCTCCGGCAGATTACATTCAAAATAAACAGTCAAGAAGGAAACAACTGTTCCGTAATTAGCTGATAACTTTCATTATGTCCAATGTTATATTTTAAGCCTAAGATATGCGATTCGAATCCAATCCGCCAATTCGCACTGACCCAGCGTTGTGTCCCAATCATCCTTTCGGGGGTATGCTAAAAGTCCAGCAATGGACTGTTAAAAGGCTGATTATGATATGCAATTTGACCAATATTTTAGATTTTATCATTAATTCGACGACTAATAACTCGCTTTACATCCACCGGAACACATATCTGCTCAATTAACCAGTCATTACATTAATTTGTAAAAGTTGATCTGACAGCTATGCCTTTATTATCTTACAATATCACTATACTTTCCGTGGCAAACATTGCAATACTGGAAATAAAATGTCGAAACCAAATCCCACTTATAAAGGCTTAGATAAATGAACTGTGCCTATGCAAATGATGCAATACTGCAAGTGTGACAGAACACACAAAGGTTTACTAAATCCTCATCTACCTGAGCGACTTTTAGCAATTTGTGTATTCATGATTATTTTGAAGAATCTACATCAAAGCACTGACTTAGATTCTGCTCCAAATGAAGAGTAATAATTTTAAAATGTTAATATATGCACATATACTTTCGGTTCATTTATTTTCCAGTCTACCCACAAACACGAAACAAAAATTATTTCCTATACTACAGACACACCCGTGTCTAGAGGAATGAATAGTTGTGCGAAATACTATGAATTTGCCAATAGCCCGAATAGGTGTGTATAGGTGTACTCACTTGTTAAGATTTGTTTATAAGTAGGTACGTACTTGTAAACTATTACTTCTAAACAAACAACAAATCCCCAAGAGTTCGTCATGCCAACACAAAAATATCACTAAAACTAAAAACATAGACCTACTTAGGTTTGTTTCATTTTGTGGCTGATAATGACGATGATTCGGTGTAAATATTAAGAAGACAACCCTAACGTTACACGTGCCGCGTCAGGAGAGATAGAGCTACGTAATAGAAAGAGGGCGGCCTTCTAGGCGAATATAACAAGCGGTATCCAGCGCTGTACGAGTTGAATTACTACTTTTTTTTTTTTTTTACCTCGTAGAGAGAGTCCTTATTTATTTAAGCCTCTTCGCGGAGAAAAACCTTCTGTGTGCTATTATGTGTTCTTTGACTAGGGTTCTAAACATTGGACACTCGCATAACTAACGCTACCAAATTAGACAATCTTAACTGGTATTATACTTTGACTTCCAGTTTTATTACAACTACCCGCAACCTTCCAGTGCTTTTTTTATTTTTATTTTTGCTACAGACTAGGCCTTAGATACAAAATGAACTGACGAAACTAACACTTCTACTCAACGCAATAGGTCTAGTGAAAAAAACAATTAAATCTTAAAGGATGGTCTATCCCTTTCCCGCATGATGAGTGTCAGTATGGAGTTTGTATGGCGTGCTTACATGTGACGTCATTCGTAAGTAAAGTGAGTTTTCTGTCTAACCAGAATTTAAAATGTTTATCTCTTGCTTAATTTCGAACACATGTCAATTTTGTTTTCTGTGTTACATAAGAAATAATCAGTATACTAACATATTGTTCTAATCTACCTGCAGATATGACAGTTTTTCTGCGGAATCCGTATGAAATCATAAAATTCTTCATTTACACGTTTTAAGGACGTATAACGCCATTTATTATAGCATTCGATATGATCTTTATACTTTATGAAAATATAATGCGACGCGTTATTTTTAGTAAAGTTTGTCAACGATAAGTATATCTCACCAGCATAATGAAAAGCAGAAATAAACACACCTGGATATTAGGCTGAGGCTCCTTGGTGGCGTCCGCGGCTGCAGGCTCTCGACAGGACCTCGCGCAGCTGCTACACGCCACACAGACACGTGCCCCATGCTTTTGCTCGCATGGATACGGCAGTTCGAACTTCGACCGGCCCTGATTTCGTCGGTGCGGCGTCAACAGCCGCCGTTGTACCAGGGATTCATCGTCATAGGACATAACACCGTATCTCGAAACAAGATTTTTTTTAAAATTAAAAACGTTTTATTCACTCGGCTTACTACTTAACCCAAAATGTGAAGTATAATGAAAACAGCGCATCCTAGCTTAAAAATAGATGCAGTTTGTTCCCCCATAGACGCCCAGAGACCCTTCCGATACCACAGTATAATATGCCACACCAACTTCACATATTTTTTTTTGCGACTTCAAACCTAATCACATCAAATAAAATACTAATCTCTTAACATGTGGACATAGTTTTATGAAGCATGATCTTTGTCTAATTAGCACAGTTGGGCATTTAAGTGGGCATATCCCACTTCTGAAATATAATAAAACATTATACTTCAGAAGCAGAACTCTTTATTTAACAATATAATATTCCGGTAGGTTACTCAAACTACAAACGCTGATTCCTCAACTCCCAATTACACAACTCAAGTCTTGCGCTCCGCTTCGATGCCAGCTTGATGCGACCGTTCGCGACCACCGTTGCCAACCGAATCCCATTATCTCTTTTATTGGTAATTCAAAAAGGCGGTTGACGTTTTAAAGCAACGTCAACCGTTTCATAGACAATATTTTGTTCAAAAACTCGAGAAAATCGATTCAACTCGATTCGAAACCTAACACATCTGCGTCTCTTTCTGAGGCGAGGTAGGGTGAAATCCAGTGCTTAATATTCTTCATAATATTTTGGGTGGTTCAAATAATAGTACCTATATTACTGTTGCGGTCTGTAATGAGTGCGTTGCTGGAACTGGAAGAGATGATGATGGCAATGATTAAAGCGCAGCGTAGCGCAGGTCCAGGGGCCTTACGCCTAGCTGTTTATAGCAATTCTGTTTAGGTGATGAAAAAATGTTGCGCGACCGCAAACCATACCTATCGGCGCGTTAAGTTAAGGTTTACGTTCGTGTGATTTTCCGAACTGCGCAGTTTTAACGATAGTTCGAGACCGCGTAAGGAATTGGGCATAAGACCCCAGGCCATCACACCACGGTCAGCATTGCAGCCCTTGATGAACAAGCTGGAATAAAAGCCGAGACCAAAGATCGAGGACTTCATAGCGCGGACATTAAGGGCTGCAATTATGACCAAGCTTGAAGGCCGAGAGCGTACTTAAGTTGAGCTCAAGTCCATCATAGCGTGGCCACAGGGCTGGGCAAAATACATGCTTTGCTTTAATTGAAATACAAATTACAAAATACTGTCTCGCAAGTAATTAAAATACAAAATACAAAATATTTTTAAGTAAGGTATTTAATATATAAAATACAAAATACAGTATTTTTGCTATTTTTAATTGTAATACGAAATACAAATTACAAAATAAGTAATCTAGACCAGGGGCCTTACGGACAACTGCTATTGCGGCACCAAACTAACGTTAAATCAGCTCAGTTGAAAAATCACGCGACCGCAAACCGTATCTGGGCGCGTTAAGTCCCCCATTGTTTCTTAGTGTATTTTAATTTGTCGTAAAACTATGTCTATTAATTGATCAGTAAAACCAGAGTGTCCTTTCATGAACATTAGATTTTTAAATGTAAGTACTGTCAGGCAAACAGCCTCTTGTTGGAGAGTGAATAAAAACTGCTAAAGAAAACAATCTTTCTACAGGTCCTGATGAGTACAAACTTGTGTTAAATTGTATGAACACATTTTTTTATATTTGGATAGTAGCGCTCAAGAACTGAAAGCTCTTTGCTTTGCAATTTTGACGTACAGTATACATAACAGGTGCAGTGTTGCCAACTCTAATAGCTGCTTTACCATCATTACACTCTCGCCTCGCACTCACGATCGCTAAATGAAGGTTAAATGTATTTTAAAGTTAAAATGTATTTTGAAGCCTCAAGTATTTGAAAAACTAATTACAAAATACCTTGGCGTCAGTTATCTGAAATACGAATTACAAATTACATTTTAATGAAGTAATTGAAATACAAATACGTACTTGGTATTTGTATTTCAATTACGTATTTTAATTACAAGTAATTCAAATACTGCCCAACCCTGCGTGGCCAGCAGTGAATCAGTCATTGCGGACCAAAACTTGTATAATGCTTCACTCAAACGATGCGAGTAATATAAACAAAACCAGCTTTATACTTTATAGCTTTTCCTACTTATCGTAAGATTTATTGAAATGAAAAAATTAGGCGAGCTGAGCATTTTATTTTGTGGTTATTGAATGAGACTGAGCAGTCACGCTATGTAACGCTCGTTAGGATAAAGTTGGCTTGAGTCGACTAAGGGAGCCAGGACGCAGGTCCTAGGAGGGCGCGAAACGACGCCCGGTCGGACAGCACCGGGTGGGCGTTCGCCCCTCAAATTCCCTGGGCATTGGCGGATCCAGGGGGGGGGTCATGGGGGCCATAAATAATGGCCAAGTGCAAGTCAGTGACAAATTTCTGTACATTACCAAGTTATAATTGTGTTATACTCGAGCGCTTGTAACAAACAATTTCTCCGACAATTTTTGAAGGCGTTATAATAACTGGTAACTCGGTTACTTGGACAGCCTTATTGCATTTTGTGGTGGTACGGAACCTTCAGTGCGCGAGCCGGACTCACACTTGGCCGGTTTATTTTATATTGGGCAATGATGCTTCTACCACAAAAGACATCATATTTTACTGCCATATTCTGATTAAAATCATAATATTATTCATATTCACACACTCACGCTAACACTCACTCCCACTCTCACACCACATAGAATACACTCTCCCCACTAACCCCCACACTCACATTTATATTCATTTATATCTAAACTTAATTTTTACACAAATGACTATTTTTGTAACAGAACTCAACAATTCAAAGAAATAATAAGAATAAAATTCGGACCACGACAAAATTTAAAAAGTCATGCAAAAAGACAACATGAAAGGGACAACATCACGCCCAGCATCAAAATACTGACCGCGCCTGATGTTGTTTAAGAACAAGCAACAGTGCAAGTACGAGTGCCGTTCTTTATCGATCGTCTAATTCGATAAAATGCCATAGAATCAATCATAGCGAGTATTGATTAAATGGCATTTTATTGAATTTGACGATCACAATTTATTGTCTAATTTGACGCTCGATAAAGAACGTTAATTGCACCGAGTGATGATTAATTTGTCACCGACTCGCACTTGGCCAACATTTATTATTTTTTGTTTTAATTTAGAGTGTGTACTTCATACCAAGTTTCACGCTTGTACGTATTACCGTTTTTACATTAGAGCAAAATACAAAAATACGTTTAAAAAACTGTTGTATGGGGTACGCTCGTTTAATTTTTGACTTTCGTCGATCAAAAAATATTTTTTTCGAAGATTACGGTTCAAAAGATACAGCCGTTGTAAGGTAGGACAGACGAGCAGGCAGACAGCGTAGGCTTAGTAACAGGGTCCCGTTTACACGCTTTGGGTACGAAACCCTAAAAACAATACTTGACACTAGTAAATGCATAAGACGTGTGACGCCAAAATCGTCTCAAAAAGAAAAGTTTGTACTGACATGTTATTATGTCAATAGTCTGTCAACTATCATCTCAATGTCAAAGTCGATAAAAAAAATACGTTAGCCTCTGTGGTTATGGTTAGCCTATGTATTGTATTATCTTTGGCGTTAGCGAAGCGAAATTAGTTTAGGAAAGACTGATTGAGATTTTATTTTGTGGTTAATTGATAAAAACTAGTTATTCGTCGAATTTCAAATGGCTGCTGCCTCAAGACGATCCCTTGGTCAGTTACTCCAGCAGGGATGGACTGAGATCCCTGAAGTGTTAGCCTCAACTGGAATGGCAGTCGCAGGCATTGGCCTGGGTATCCTTGGGTGCTACAACTACACGAAAAGCGACGGAGACAACAAGAGGTACAAGATGACTTACGTCGTAATGAGGCCGGACGACCCTAGAGCCAAGCTTATTAGAAAAGACTAGGAAAGTCAACTGTTTAATTTCTCAGAAAAATATTACTGAGTTATGTAATAAAGCTTACTGTTGATAAATAAGTGTACATTTTGTGTATATCCCATTATTTTTTGCTCTGTACATTAATAACAAATGCTACAGTAACTGCACCTTTTAGTGAGACAATAAGAATACGGTTGTTAGTTAAAAACGTCTTTTATTTCTAACCTAATACAAACATAATATTTTCGAAACGTTTCTCAATAGACAATATTACCAGCAACTTAATTTTTTAATTTTACACGGGCAAATAAACTAGCATTAACTAAACTTACGGGGCCACCCTTCGAAAAAACCTATCAAAATGCAGAGTGAACATTGACAAGGATATCAAAATCAAAGCTTATATACATAACCTATTGTAACTATTCAATTTTATATTAACATGATAGTTAAAAAAAACTGGTTTATAAAAGGAACAGCTTGGTGGGTTTTTTTATTTTTTAAAAAAAAGGTAATTACCAGCACAAGTCACAAAGTAATACCCTGATAATTTACAGGATCATTGGATGACATCTAATGTTATTTTACTTGATGTAAGAAAAAAAAAAAACATTTAGGTATTATGAAAAAAAAAACTCTTACAATAAAAGAGACTAGTTTATGCAAGTTTATGTGAAAACAGCAGCCAGCTGAGTTTTAACCAAAAAAAATATATAGCATGCAGTTGATATTTGAAAAAAAGACGAATGAAAACCGGATTTTCATTCATATCATCATCAGCCAGAAGACGTCTACTGCTGAACATAAGCCTCCCCTTAGAACTCTTCACTGAACAACAGCCTACCATCGACTGGATGCCCGCGACTCTCACGAAGTCGTCGGTTCAACTAGTGGGAGCCTACCTATGCTGCATCTTCCGTTCTGTGGTCTCCACTCAAGAAACTTTCTTCCCCATCGGTTATAGGTTCTTCTGGCAATGTGGCCTGCCCATTGTATAACTGGTGCAATATGTCGGTGACTCAGGTTCTTCAGCAAATATCCTCGCCCCGGATTCTATTGCACAAAGCAACTCCAAGCATAGCCCTCTCTGTTTCCCGCTGTTGAGACTACGTTTTTCCAAAAGGCCAGCAGTTAAGGACCACGTATGTCTCAGTACCACATGTCGTCTGTGGCAACACACATTTGTTAAAGACCCTTGTCTCTAGGCACTGTGGTATTTTGGATTGTTATTCACTTTTGTATAATAGGGTATTTGACTACTTTTGGGAAACTATTGCACATTATTGTTTGATATAAAATAATGTATACTGCATTTATATTTTCTGGATATCAGTCGTATTTGCGATATAAATCGATGTTAAAGTTTGAATAAAAAAATATCGCGCCAAAACGCAGACCTGCGTCATAGCTCCGATCACGTGACTAATTGACGTCACACAAAACAAAACATCTGCAGCCAGGCAGCAAAAGTTTGATGATTAATTAATTTCTAATAGAAGTAATGGTTTATAAATATTGTGTAGTGCCAAAATGTACAAATACTTCCATAAAGACACTGGAAAATCTATTTGTTCCTGTTCCAATGCACCCAAAAACTCCCCAAAACTCGAAAAAAGTGGTTGGAACCGATCTAAGGTTGGAACTAAGTAGCTCGTAGAGAACCCAAAAGTATTGGAGCTAATTCAAGTGTTTCTATGTGCGAAGATCATTTTGAGGTACATATTTGAGTCTATATATTTCTATTATAATTTGTGTTTTTATTGCATCACTATTTTATGTACTGTTACTTTCTTTTTAAACATTGTAAAGCTCGACATAACCTAACAAAATAGTTATATCCACTTACTACAACATACTTTTTGTACAACTTGATTGAATGTTTTGCTTGGAGAACAATTAAAAATTAATACTGACATTGTAGTTTTTACGTTTTGAGTTCTGCAGCGTAGAAACAATGACGTGGATTATTATTAAAGAAATATGCAACCATAAAAACATTAATTTTGGGTAAGTTACTGCTGTCTGCTTGCACAAAATGTTTCTCCATTCTTCTCACATTTAACCTCCGGAATGTTTTTGGTGAAAATTTCTGGATAAATCGCTCTCAAAATAGCTTTACAACATTAAATTCGCAAATATCAATACAAAATCTGTTTGTTTAGATTTGTGTGACGTCACTAGGGATGAAGCCAGTTACAGACCGTTTTCGATCACGTGATCAAATGTCGAAAATACAGTTATTTTATTCGCGTTTTTTACAAAAAATAAGCATATTTTTATCAAAAAATCAATGAAATATGCTTTTTCATTATGTCATGTTTATGGATGGCGTCAATTGGCGTAATATTTTTAATACAGTCAAGTACCCTATTAAGTGCACCTGACAGCAAACATTGGATAGTGAATGAACTATGGACTACTTATTTCTTCTTTCCTTTCCCTGAAATTGCACCTTTGTTGTTGGACTTGCCTTTACTGGTGCTTGGTTTGCCACTGCTTGAGGTAGACTCTGACTTTTGGCTCTTCTTTTTCTGAAAACGGAAAATTAATTAATAATAGTAGTATTTAGAATCAAAGCAGAAACCTATCAGGCAACACTTGACCCAGAACATAATTTTTTTTTTTTTTATTTGTCAATCAGGATTTTGCACTTGGCTTCATAAGTCAATAGAGTTTGTTGCAGTTGACCATTGGCGGCAGTGAACACTTATTATCTATAGCTATAAAGATACAGCCGTAAAAAACGTAGAACAGACGGACGGATGGACAGACAGACAGACATCGTAGGCTTGGTAATAGAGTCCCATTTTTACCCTTTGGGTACATAACCCTAATAAAAGGAAGAACAAGGAATCATTTTTTTTTCTAAGAAGACAGCCCTATGTCAGGTGAGATAGAGCTACGTGATAGAAAGAGAGCAGTTGGTATTTTTTTATACTACTCGTAAGTTATAATATTAGGTGGTTGTAATTTTCTAGTATAAAAAATATTTAAAACTGTCAATTTTGAGGCAGTTATTTAACAATTAAAATCGCAACAATTACAATTTAAAGACAATTTCTTTAGTAGAATCGGGGCCCAGCTCTCTGGGTGAATATAGCAATCGGTATCCAGCACGGTGCGAGTTGAATTGCTACTTTATTGCCTCGGTGATAAGAGTTCTTTTTGTAGTGAACTTTCTGCTCCTCTGTGTACTCTGTGACTATACCTCTGAAAAGTACTGTAACAAAACGGACGTGACGTTGCCTGCGAAACTACGAATGACAACCAGCCAGCCGCCATGACACACCCCCTCCCTCACGCCATGCCACTGTCAAGCTCGCCAAGCCTTTGAGGGGAGTGTATATATAAGCCAGCCTGCCAGCTAACTCTCTCTCTGTTCATTTCGATTGCTGAATAAATGAAGTAGTCGCCACTCTGCGTGTTTTATATGTCATCCCGTTTACAATCAGAAGAGGGATAAAGAAGAAAATTTAATACCAACGCGCACTGCGGCTTCATGACGCTCGGTCAAATTGATTCTGATCCTCGAAGAAGACTGCATAATCCTGTCTATAACGGCGAAGTTACTGCTTGAGAAGAATTTACGATGACGTAATTATGTACTGCAAGAAGGTCGACTCTGCCAAGCTAAAGCATCGTGCTACTTAGTTGGCTTGATGAAAAACGAAGTAAAAATGCAGAATAATGTCGCCACAATCATGAAGATCTAACACCACCCACCCTGTTTTCTCATCATTCGACGCCACGTACTGAGCAAGAAGAAATAAGGATATTGCTTGTTGCCACTTCCGTGGCATTTAAACACGGCGAACCCTACTTTCTGCCCGTGACCTTACTACCCACTGCGTGCGAAAACGGTGACATCGAAGATTTCATCTCGGGCCGCAAGACACGTGGCAAGATACTACTGTCTACCTGCCTACCAGCCTGCCCGCCTGCGTGCCAATCTGCCTGTCTGCCTGCCAGCATGGGGCCTGCATCCGTGTGGCGTGTAGCAGCCGGGCGAGGTCCTAACCTAACTAGGGCCTAAAGCAGCGGAGGCCAGCCTGCATCAGTTGGAGCTAGCGAGGAGCCTTAGCCTAATTGCCAGGTGTGTTTGTTTCTACTTGCCATTATGCTTATGAGATATACCTATTTTTGACCTTATTGCCACTAATTCAAGTTAGTATTAGAAAATTTACAAGTATATGACTTCAAAATATGACCATTAACTGATAGCAGTGAGCAAACCATGCACATTTCCTAAGTAACTATCGTACCTAATTGCCTAGTTCCAATTCCGATAGATTTGATTGTACCTACAGACGTGATTTAGACTGTACAGAAGAAAAGACGAAAACTAAATCATTGGTCTTGGCCCGTGCTTTACTTTCTAATTTGCATATTATTAGTGACTACTCATTGGTAGGTCAAAAGGAAACAAAAAAAAAATTGTATCAGATGCACTCGAAAGTTCGATAATTTTCTTCCGTGATCATAAAATAAAACTGCAATGGTTGGTAGATTGACGTGCAGTCACACTCCTTACGCACAACTTGAGGGTAATCCCAATAGTACGTGCTTATGAACATGTAAGATTTAGGTTAAACAGCCTTTACATATCATACATAGATTAGATACAACTATTCACTCCAGTTTAATCGATGCCGAGTTTGTCTAAAGATTTATAATTGACTTTTACACTTTTGATCAGAGAAACTAGGAAACCTGTAGGTAGATTAGAAAAATTACATTGTGGAAGTGCTAGCTTCGTTAGTTCGATACCTCATTTTATTTCTAAGTCGAGTCTGTGGGTGGGATGGAAAATAACTTTTATTGTCATGTCTGCGGGTAGACTGGGGAATTTCTCGCGTTGCAAAATAGTAATTTGTGATGGAATGTGATTCAGATTAGGTACTGGTGAATTGGACTGGTGTTACTAATTGAATCATGACAGACAGAAAATTAGTCATTAAAAACCTGATAATTATTCAGTTGGCGAAAGAAGCCTGATTTTCTGGAAATAAATCTATAGTGAGCCTAGCAAATAGCAATGCAAAGCCTAGTCATGACATCTCTACTGAGCCTAGGAGATATGACAACCTTCGACATAGATTTTATTTACTAGAAAATTTTACATAAAGTTGTATGTTTCAATCTTGTTGACGAAGTATGTCAAAGGATTCTTTAGTCGATACTAGTCTTGGAAGCTGTACCTAAAATAACGCACACCTTAACGCAAAGGGATATTGCATTTCCAGTACTGAGCATGATAAAACCACAGTTAAAACTGAAACACATGGGGGTAAATTATTTCAAATCTATGCCGAGTCGATACTCGGTACCACGTCGTCAGCTCAAAGCCAAGTTTTGCCCCTGCACGAAACAGTGACAAATCTGTGCGATCTGCGCCTGCAGGAATTATTACGCAAGAGTCGGCGCACGCCTTAGAACTAAAAAATAAGTGCAAGCAACAAATAATAAAACTGTAGATTATTAAGGAACCATTTAAGTTTCAATCATGTTTCCAAAATTACATTAAACTTGTTTATGTCCTCAATTAACTATTAATAACCAAAATATGAATTTGTTACTGTTAGACATACTTAACCGCGCAAATTGATGCAACCCAACTCGAAGTTAAACACATAATATAAACTCATAACGAGTTGGTAGATTCTCACGAAAGTAATGGTTAGGCACTGATAGCAATAGTTTGCTGATAGCATAGGAATAGCATTGCCAGTTTAAAATTAATTTAGTGCTTAACTATGCAAGGTGTAGGTACCTTAATAAATGGCCTAACGCCGTTGTTTTAGTTTAGTTGTTGTTATGATGTATCTTTAAAATAAGTTTAGGATTGTCAGTGCTATAAATTTATATGAGCACTTTAAGTACCTACGTACCTTATATTCATTATGTAACAGGTGTGTCAGATTTAATGTTTGCCACGGAATTATTACATTGTGATATTGTTAGATAGGCATAGCTGTTATACCTTTACTGCTCCAAAGATGAACTTAGCACTTACCATTCATTAGTTGCTGTCTATATTTAATGTTATGGTCAAGTTACAAATAAATAGTATCTTCGTATGAATTGTAGCGAGAGGAATTTGCGCAGCGCAGCGCATTTGCGCAGTGTAGTAGTTCTGTTTGTTTCCAATTAAGTTGCTGATAGTGTCGATTGTTCTGATGGTGATAGTAATTAATTATTATGGTTTTGATATTAGTCCTGATATTTCTGTAGTTCTAACTTTCCCAGTAGCAACTGCCAGTAGTTTTAACATCTTCGGTAGTATATTGAAAATTGTTTCGGTGGCTTCAATAGTTTTAACAGCCTCAATAGTCTTGATAGTAACTATAGCTTTGATAGTAACTATAGCTTTGATAGTAACTATTGCTTTGATGGTAACTATTGCTTTGATGGTTACTATAGCTTTGATGGTTACTATAGCTTTGATAGTTACTATAGCTTTGATGGTAACTATAGCTTTGATGGTAACTATAGCTTTGATGGTAACTATAGCTTTGATGGTAACTATAGCTTTGATGGTAACTATAGCTTTGATGGTAACTATAGCTTTGATGGTAACTATAGCTTTGATGGTAACTATAGCTTTGATGGTAACTATAGCTTTGATGGTAACTATAGCTTTGATGGTAACTATAGCTTTGATGGTAACCATAGCCTTGATGGTACCGACAGGTTTGATGGAACCAATGAATCACTGATCGTTATAAGCTATCATCAATAAGCCCTTATTATTGACAGTACGCCTTAATATTGCCAGTGGCCCTTAATATTGCCAGTGGCCCTTAATATTGCCAGTGGCCCTTAATATTGCCAGTGGCCCTTAATATTGCCAGTGGCCCTTAATATTGCCAGTGGCCCTTAATATTGCCAGTGGCCCTTAATATTGCCAGCGGCCCTTAATATTGCCAGTGGCCCTTAATATTGCCAGTGGCCCTTAATATTGCCAGTGGCCCTTAATATTGCCAGTGGCCCTTAATATTGCCAGCGGCCCTTAATATTGCCAGTGGCCCTTAATATTGCCAGTGGCCCTTAATATTGCCAGTGGCCCTTAATATTGCCAATGGCCCTTAATATTGCCAGCGGCCCTTAATATTGCCAGCGGCCCTTAATATTGCCAGTGGCCCTTAATATTGCCATTGGCCCTTAATATTGCCAATGACCCTAAATATTGCCATTGACCCTTAATATTACCACCAGCCCTTAATGTTGCCCGTAGACCTTATAATTGCCAGTCGTGTAGTCAGCCTCAGACTGCACACATTGTTAATTTATTAGAAACTAAACCTTGTTGTTTGTTCCCAATTGCGGGAGCAATTGTTGCAGGATGGTCGAGTGTAACAAAACGGACGTGACGTTGCCTGCGAAACTACGAATGACAACCAGCCAGCCGCCATGACACACCCCCTCCCTCACGCCATGCCACTGTCAAGCTCGCCAAGCCTTTGAGGGGAGTGTATATATAAGCCAGCCTGCCAGCTAACTCTCTCTCTGTTCATTTCGATTGCTGAATAAATGAAGTAGTCGCCACTCTGCGTGTTTTATATGTCATCCCGTTTACAGTACATAAAGTTTCCACACTGTACCTTTATAAGCCCATCATTCTCAGGGTCACTATCACCCTCCTCGTCCTGATCCATCACACCTCCATCCTCGTCCTCCATGCCGTCATCGTCTCGCGCTCGGGTTCGCTTCACGGCTCCCGGCGCGTACGGTAACGCGGTCGCTTTCTTGTTGTATGTGCGAGTCATTGCTGCTTTCACCTGAGGTACAAAAGTCCATGTCATGAAAGATGTGGACACTCCTCCTGGCGGTGAAGGGTTGACTATTAGAAATGCACAACATGGACAGCTACATGATGTCATGTCATTTGTATAACCTAGGAGCCGCAGACAGTCCACTGTGTCATGGATGCATGAAGAAGAACGAAACTGTAGAGCATGTGCTGTGGCATTGTGAAGCCACAGAAGAAACTAGAACCACCACCAGGGCGTCAAGTCTGCTAATTTATTTAAAATCCCATTGGCCTGCCACTCCCACGACACTCCACTGTGATTCCATTATGAAAGTGACAAAAAGGGTATTCTGCTAAAACTTCAGTGGCCTTTCAACGGAATGGCGGTGGAGTGTCGTGGGAGTGTCAACCCAACTGCGATCGATGTTGCCTGTCAAAACCTACCACAAGTTGTATTATTTAATAGCAAACTATTATCTGCTTTTTTGTTAATGAAATTGTTATATTATAGATTGTATTGACTGTACAAAACTTCCTCATCAATAAAACACACCAATTATAATTATAAAATGCGTTTAAAGGAAATAAACAATAAAAATACCGATGACGAGGCGGTATGGCCATAAAAGCTTTAGCTTGCCCAAAGAGCAAAAAAAGTATCCTGTCTGTGACATAATTATATCTAAGAAAAAAAAACGAAACTAAAGCGCAGCGCAAAGTAAATAAATAAATTAATATCCATAATCGTTATTTACTGTATTTATTTAGAGCCCTTAATAAACACTTGTCCCCTTGCACTTTCACAAAAAAAGGTATGTCTGTCCAATAGCAACTCAATCGTAGTTCGATGTCAAAAAGTCCATTGGAAGGCCCTTGAAACAAACGTCAAATAACGAGCAGAATACCAAATGTTCAACTATTGAATTTACACTGATACGCCACTGAAGAACAGAATACCAAATATTTCAATGGCAGTTCGATGGAAAGTCATTGGAAATCCACTGGTCTTAAATAACTAGCAGAATACCAAATGTGTAAAACTATTCCAACGACACTCTATCGACACTCCATTGAAACATTCATAAATTAGCAGACTTGGGGCCCAGGTTGCATGAAGCATCATTGTCTTAATTTTTTCATCCACGTCACCACAACAGCTATTATGCTTTTCATCGTCATCATGCACACTTCCACCTACACCACTGGAGCAACTGCGCCAGTGCCCCAGAGTCTCACTCCGATATTTCAAGGAGTTGGGTTGGCTCGGGTAGGTGCTGGTAGGGGAAATGCACAATAAACCCCAAGCGGGACGTCACTGCAGGAACTTATCCCCCCATCTCGAATAAGAATGTCATAATATCAATTTCGTACAATTCTATTTGTTACAATAAGGGGCCTGAACTGTCATTGGCCAATATGAACATAGTCGATGAATATAATTATGGTGTTGTAGCTATGCAATTGCAAACTTTGGGAGTCGGGATAAAGAGCAAGAGTAACAGAGACTACATTAGTGAGAAAACTTTACTGCATGCTTTAGAAAAGAATCCTACCTTCCGATCAATCAACACTGTAGGGTCACTTTGTCCTGGCCACATAGATAGTTCAATCAACGAGTCCAAATCTTCTCTCAGTAGGTTGTAAGACTCCAACACTTGAAGAGATTGGTCGATGCCGTCCGTTCTGTCCTTGATGAGAGGAGTGATGATGGAGTCGCGGAGATGAGTAGCGTAGTCCAGGAATATTGACGATTTTGAACCAGTTGTGCTACGGAGATATAATTACCATTGATAATTTTAATCAGAATCATTTTAAAATAGTAGATAATTGTGGTTTGAAATGATAAACCATAAACACCAACGTAATAATAAACCTGGCTATTCTTTTAAATATTCTAGTGACCAGATCTGTTGGTTCTCATAAAACTTAATCCACCAGCTATACTAATCCCAACTAGTATAGCCGAGTCTAGCAACACCAGGTTATACTATACCCGAGTCTAGCAACACCGAGCTATACTATACCTGAGGAGTTTTGGCGCCAACGCGGAAAAAACATGTCGGCTAATTGGATTATTTTCCTAAACTTGTGTATTTTCGAGTGTTAATGTGTACTAAATCGTGAATTATTATTCATTAAGTGCTCGTAAACGTGCTCGAGTGTGGGAAAGTGATACAACGAGGTGAAACGTGTCTTTTCGTGTTGTTTCCAAAACTCCATAGGAGCCTCTTGTAAAGTCTCCACCACTTTACAGGGGCATGAGTTCGACTTGACCGTGACTTACTTAGCTTGACTCTGACTGTGACTATGACTTGTTTGACGATAATAAGACAAAATGAACTGTTTAATATTACGAGTAAAGGACATTGAATCCACGCTCATGAAGATTTTAACCAAAAAAAAAAAAAAAACTATACCTGAGTCTAGTATGTGCGTGAATCTCTTGACACAGGCGATGCATCTTGTTTGCGCGAGAGTTCTTTCCGAGCCACCCTGGGAACTGGATCTGGCCTGCCACGTGTCCGGAGAGGTAGTGGCCTGGCAACACTGAGCTGTACATTGCCTGGGGAGGAGCATGAAGTCTTAAGCTGCTACATTTGTTATTATTAGCTAAAGATAAATATCCTCTTCACGTTGACCGGGCAAACACTTTCTGTCAATACATCAGCATAAGTAGCTCTTAATTAAGGCCACCCACCAATGACATGAAAATACCGCAGTCGTAGGCTTGCCTGGACCAATCAGCTTAAGGGGCACTCGCGTGTCTCAGCAAGTTGTCTGATTGATTAGCGAATAAGGGAGCGTTCAAGTATTACGTAACGCAATTTTTGAAGTTTTTTTCCCCCCCTTGTAACGCACCGTAAAGTTTTTCTGTAACCCCCCTCCCCCTCTCTAAACGTTAAGTAACACTCAAGTGATCATTTTTACCCTAAAGTCGTAAAAAGTTAAGTAATAGTTTATAAAAAACCTAACAAATTACGACCAGACTAATACAATCGAGGGATTCCCCGTAACGTAAATGAAAAGGGTTGCCAGTTTGGGAGTTTTAGTTCCCAAATTTTTTAGAAACAATGTTACGTAACGTGTTGTAAGAAAGACCCCCTCCCGGCCCTGTAACGCATCGTAACGTTTTACGAGACCCCCTCCCCCCCCAAATTGCGTTACGTAATACTTGAACGCTCCATGAGATGTTATTTTTAGAGGATGAAATTCATTTAAAAACTTAACCTGCATTGGAAGTAAGCTCCATGCTTGACTGCTTCGAATTCGTTTTTCGATGGTGTCGCTGAAAGATATACTGTCCGCCGCTTGGCTTATCCGCTGTAGAATTTCATGCCTGCATTATAAATAATTATGTACAATTAGATTTATGTAAAAGATAGGAATAGAAATCCACCAATCCGCACTGGGCCAGCGTGGTGGATATGGCCCAATCACCCTTTCGGGGGTAGGCTTAAAGTCCATCAGTGGACTGTTAAAAGGCTGATTATGATGATGATGAAAAGATAGGATTTAAAACTGTTGGTAATTTATCATCACAACAATACACGAAACAGTAATACTAAGTAGGTAATGAAGTAAGGAAGGTAGGTAACAACTTTTACTAAGTTACCAACAATCTGGTGTCATCAAATTGAGAGTGAATCGCTTAACATCAGGCGAGTTGGCGGCCAAACGCAAGCCTATAATAAATAAAAATATTAAAAAAAAAAAAAACATCATCAAAACGTAAACACAGTTTTTTTTTGCGTTTTCAGGAGTGGTCTCATAAAAAAATTTGTTTGCAATTACCTCTTTTTAGTTAGTGCAACCGTTTCTTTTATCCCTGTACATTAAACTAGCTGCGCCCTGCGGTTTCATCCGATTGGATTACACCTTATATCATCAGCTATTTGCCAGTGAAAGTCCCATCAAAATCGGTCCAGCCGTTTTGGAACCCATATCCCTATGGACTCCATTTATTACATACATACACACATCGCCTTTTATATATATTAAATGAAGATATATCTAAAAATCATGAGACCGACGACATCGTGAGAGTTGCGGGCAGTGGATGCAAATGGCAGGCTGTCGTTCGGTGTGGCGTTCTGAGGCTTATGTTCAGCAGTGGACGTCTCCTGACTGATGATGATGATGAAATCTAATAATGAAAATAAGCGGGGTGCAGCTTATTTCCTACAAATATACACTCACTTGGGACAGTGCGGTTGCACTTGTAAGTAGTTTTCTTGCACAAAGAGAGGCGCGAGACTGTAGTCGTAAAAGAACAGGTCGCTCTTGTCGTTGATACTCATAGTTTTGTGGTCTTCAGCTGAGAACACTTTGCGGATGGCTTCCCAAGGACCCTGAGAGGTTAAAAGACAAACAATTTGAAACATTTTATTGACTAGAAATGTTTGGGTCCCAGGGGCGGATCCAGGATTTTATTTTGGGGGGGGCCCATTCTGGATTTCATTTTGGGCTGACACGGTTCGAAGGAATCAAATCGAAAAATTTAGTCGAATGTATGGAATTGCTAGGTGTTTTGGGGGGGGCCATGGCCCCCATGGATCCGCCAATGTTGGGTCCGCATTCTATACTAAGCACAGCGCACAGTGCAGTAGCACAGTCTCGGTCTTTCATGGTTAGTTTATTAAGTCCCCCATGCTTCAAGTCCGAGTCGTCAAGTCATCGTCGCTTTTGCCGGGCTCGAGAATTACCTTGTGGCATTTAGGCACTGGTCTATAATGAGTGGAATTAGAAGTGTGAACCAGATATTTTTCAGAGGTCTGTGAGTAAATGTTCCATCCACCTCGAACAACTTTCCTGCAGCTTGTTCGCTATGTTTCTAAGTAGGTACATACGCGGAGGGTGCCACAAAGTATTTTTTTTTTTTTTTTGTTGTATTAGTACGACTGCCAAGGTATTTTTGTAAGAAATTTGTTGTAGCCAGTTGCACCCATATAAACGAAACGTCAGTCATTCGAAATCAGCTAGCAACTGTGATGCGGACAAAGAACTTTGAGACCTAACCCAAAAAGGTAAGATCCAAGTTCTTTGGATGCGGAGTTCGATGCGTTTACATAAATAAAAAATTTCAAACAAGGTTCTGTCATAATGCCTGGCGACAGATTTTCCTTCTCATTTCCATTCTATTTACTTCTCTTTTCTGCGGTGCCACAGATATTGGGAACACTTTGTTGTGGGTTCTAATTGTATTTTAAGATTACTATCACATGTATTGTTTGTAAATTACTTTAGCTTTGTATTTTTTTGACGTTTTGAAAGTTAATCCTAGTGTATATATTTGAAAAAAAAAAAATTAACATACCAATTTGACATCTTTCTTCGGAACAGCAGCGTCTTTGCTCAGCCTATCAGGGTCCATTCTAGAAGGGTCGATAGCCCACATCGAGAGAAGGTTCAATGTTTGTCGCACATCCTGATTGGCTGACAGTATGAGTTGGCCCAGAACATCGGGTGGAATCTTTATGTTCTCTCGGCAGCATATTGATCGCATTGCCGCCTAAAATATTCAGAAATCAGATAACACGGTGTACTCAAAGATTATTTTATCTTCACCAGTGGGCAATACAAGGTATAGCGATAATGATGAATTTAATGAATATGGATAGAACAGAGGCAAACATCTTGAAAGATGACCCTGCGAATAGTTTCTTAGGCGGACCGAACGTACGAGGGGATTTCGACCGCACGTATACGTACACCAACCTTACGCTACTACAAAGCTTTATGCTCAACTTTTTTACCGGACACTATACATGAGAAGATAGTGTTGGTTTTGTAAGTTAATGACTACTTGTTTCGCGTATTTTTCGCACAGATTATATTTCTTGAGCATCACATCGACATTGTTATAATATATCCAAACCATGTCTTAGGAATACCTAAAAAAAAATCAAAAAAAAATCGGGACATTTTTGCACACACGGTCATCTGACAGTAAACTAAGCAAAGCTTGTTATATGGCTGCCAGAGACTGATATACATACATATATAGCTGTAAATACATACTTAAATAGATATTAACACCCAGATATAGAACAAACACAAATGTTCATCGCATAAATGTTTGTCCTAGGTGGGAATCGAACCCACACCCCCAAGCGCAGAAGGCAGGTTCACTACCTACTGGACCAACGGGCTATCCTATCCTACCTAGGTCTTATCGAGGTCACAATACATGAGGAGATAGTGTTAATTTGTAGGTTTCTGACTTGCTTCTAGTTTTTTCGCACAGACTATCACATCAACATTGTTATACTTATATCTAAACCATTGTCTTAGGAATACCTTGATCTGATCGACTCGTGGCCTGTTGAACCTCAAATCGTAGCAGTAGTTGACCAGTGAGCGCATTTTTTGGCTGTTTCTGTCGTTGCACATGCATATTATCGGCACCGACGTCGACTTTATCAGCCCTATCAACTCTTGGAGACCACCTACAAGAAGGGATAACTTGTATGTTTAAAATTCTCCACTTGTAAAGTCATTAGTTTTATGATAATTCTATCATCATACTTAATATTATAAATGCGATAGTGTGTTGGTTTGTTTCTGTCTCTTTCACACAGCAACAGAGCAACGGATCGACATGTTTTTTTTTTGTTGGGCATTACCACGCAGGTGAAACCGCGGGGCGCAGCTAGTTAGTAATAGTTGGAAAAAAAAAACTGTTGAGAAAGGGTACGGATACCACTTTTGGCTTACTACCCCTTTCCGTGTAGCTCCGTATTTGTATTTGCGATGGGAAATACAGCTTTATGCAATGTCATGTAAACAAGCGAATTCGTTGTCTCTTTCATTTCAATCAAAAATAGAGACACGCTTTGTAAGCTTTGTACTATCTCATACCTCTATCCTCGTTTCCCGCCATGCCATCAACTTCATCCATAACCAAAACATGCTTTTTAGTCACCGCTTGTTTTCCCGTATCACCTGAAACATCACACTGATTATATTGTTTATTTGAAACATCTATCGGCGCGCCTTGGTAGTAAATCTGACTTGTTGCAGTTATGGACGTCATTATATTCTCTTATGCCGTCATGTTTCACATATTGTTGTAATTGTTGTAGTTTTGGCGTTCCGACACGGCCAAATTTAAAAAATCATCTAAATTATAGAGCTTTTCGCACATGCGAACATGCCACACTAATTATGATTATTTACATTATCATATTGTTTATACTAATTTCTATCAAGTACTCTGTACAACAATCTGGCAGAGTCTGAACGAGGCTCGGCCAGAATGCTGTTACAGTAACCTAATTTTAGCCTACTTATTGTTATTATTTTAGATCCGGGCACATTCCATAATAATGTGATATCTACACTGATGTGAATACACTTGTTGCACTGGCTTGTAAGTTTCATATCTGTGATATTTATTTCTGGTATAAACAATAAAGAGTCTCTATCAGAAAGAAAGAAATAGTTATTTATGATACAAGTGCGGTAAGTTGGTTATTACAAACGAGTAGACGAATGTAAGCCCGAGACGAAGTCGAGGGCTTACCATAGTCACGAGTTTGTAATAACCAATCCGCACATGTGCCATACAACGTTTTACAACACATTTGCGAGAAAAAAACATAAAATGGAAATTAAAAAAATACCGTAAAGTACACGCACGGTGCTATACAACGGAGCGTGCGGTAAAATTCATTACCGCACGCTCCGTTGTATGATCCGTAATGTTTAACTTTCGAACGATGTATACAGGCTTCGTAAGTGCACTTTTTGAGCAAATGTGTTGTAAAATATATTTATTCATGACAGAAACAAAAGATACAAAGACATTACGAGTTAAACACAATTAAATAAATAGTTTCTGTCACAAGCCGGCGCCAACTCAGCGTAATGCTGGTTGTAAACAACCAGCGCTGGTCTTTCGTTGGAACCGACAGGTGACGTCACGCACGTCAAACAGCAGGTGTGCGCTGCTAACGCCATAATATCAAAGATATTATAATTATTATCTTGATACTAGCTTGATTATCTTGAACTCTTTATTGTTTACACCAGAAATAAACTTGATGTAGCATGTAGTCAAAATTCCCTTTTGCAAAATGATGCCATTTTGGTCGCAGGGGGCAGCTTGGGATTGGAGACTCAAAAGTAATTAATTCAATTCGTGCCTAGGATTGGCCCCGCTCGAAATAGTATAGGTTGACATTTTAGAACCTTGCCTTACGGCGGGGTAAAGGATGAGTAGTCAAGTGGTTATATTGTCATTGATTTTTATGTATTTGATTACCCATAGCGTAAGCAGAGAGTGAAGTGGTGGTAAGGAGTTCTCCAATTTGCTGTTTGATGAGGGTTTTGTTACGGGTATCTGATGCGTTGAACTCGACTGTGTCAAATCCGAGCTGCTTGCACACTAGCGCCACAGTAGTGGTTTTACCTGGGAAAAAACCCAACATTTAAGTAGAGTGCAACAAAATACTGCTGCCAAGAAAAAGCCTTTTCAGACTTCCCCCATCTCTCTCACATAATTATAGATATCCTTTCTTCTTCTGACGACGTGTAGAACAACTTTAGTTTAATCATTTAATGGATAGATGAACTAACAACACCATTATAATGAAACTGTATTGGCGAAGTTCACACGTGCTCGTTGACAGTTGACAGTCTTTTGTCGACTGCCAACGAACACAGTATATAAGTGGCGGTTGCATTGCAATCACCCTCTTGTCACTTAGAAATAAGCTGACAATTTACAAAACTTGCATCCGCCCCGTCATGACTTACGCCTCTGTGGCATTCGCCCACGCCTCCCGCATCGATCTGGACAAGTTGCAGGTCATTCAAAATCGCTTCATACGCAGAGCGGTCGGCGCTAGCTGGTATATGCGAAACGCCGATCTGCACTGCGATGTTGAACTCCCATCCATGATTCAATACCTTAAGTATACCTCCCGCCGCTACTTTGACGCGGCGCCTCACCACCCCAATCCTCTTGTAGTAAAATCCTCCGACTACTCGACAGACGTGACAGACCCTCCTCCTCTCCGTAGACGCCCTAGAAACATCTTGGGCGACCCGGACGACCCCATCGCCGTCGTCACCGCGGCGGCGCTGGGCTCGCCCGATCCGACTGCTCCTAGCAATAGGAAATATTCAGTTTTTGGTACAGGCGTCGGTTACCAGAGGCACACACACACACAGCGATCCCGCCGGCAGGATCGTAGACCCACAGGATCTGTTAGAAGATCGGTTAGATTCTCTCCAAATAATCATTCAGTTCAACAAACCGTTAGGGCTCCAGGGCACACCCCCTCTGGGGTGCCTGGGCAAGTCTGATTCCCACTCCCGGCGACGGCCCAAGCCGAGGTTCGTACCATCGAGGTGCCCTTGTGCTAGTCGCCTATAAACTTAACCACCAAGTTATGCCGAACGCACTCTGCGTTCGCTAACTAGTCCGGTCAAGCTGTAGAGGCCAAAAGGCCAACAGTAAAAGTCAAACATAAAAAAAAAAAAAAAAAAAAAAAAAAGCAATCACCCTCTTTCTTTGCTCGAACCTCGAAGCGATAACAAGTGCAAACGAATTGTGTGTAAAACAGTTTAAAAGGTGATTTCTTGGCTGAAAAGCTAACAAATCAGAATCGGGATTAATAAGTTACAGATGTCTTCTTATTTTCCCATGTCCACAGAGTGTAATTTGTCTTTTGTTAAGTGGTTCAAAACCTGTTTGCTAGTCATGTTTTTTTTAGAGCCCTAATTAATAGTTATTTTACAAAGTGGCTGTTTTATTCCTTGCGTTTTCTTGATTATAATTTATTTACTAATGATTAATTTAATACTAATTACTAAATAACTGTGCTCATGTTAAAAGTTCTTCAGATTATATATCCGATTAGTGTACTTATTGTTATATATGCAAATTTCTGCCGCCGATTCTGCGGCTGAGCCTGCTGTCGAGCCTGCGGTCGAGTCTGCGGCGAAGCATACAGTGGAGCCTGCAGTGGAGCCTGCCGCGAAGTCTGCGGCTGAGCCTGCTGTCGAGCCTGCGGCTGAGCCTGCCGTCGAGCCTGCGGCTGAGCCTGCCGTCGAGCCTGCCGTCGAGCCTGCGGCTGAGCCTGCTGTCGAGCCTGCGGTCGAGTCTGCAGCGGAGCATACAGCGGAGCCTGCAGTGGAGCCTGCCGCGGAGTCTGCGGCTGAGCCTGCTGTCGAGCCTGCGGCTGAGCCTGCCGTCGAGCCTGCGGCTGAGCCTGCTGTCGAGTCTGCCGTCGAGCCTGCGGCTGAGCCTGCTGTCGAGCCTGCGGTCGAGTCTGCGGCGGAGCATACAGCGGAGCCTGCAGTGGAGCCTGCCGCGGAGTCTGCGGCTGAGCCTGCTGTCGAGCCTGCGGCTGAGCCTGCGGCTGAGCCTGCCGTCGAACCTGCCAGCTGAGCCTGCAGCGGAGCCTCCAGTACGCAGTTACGTAAGAGACATTGTACGCAGTTGCGTAAGATCCGGTGTACGTAGTCGCGTAAGAGCCGATGTACGCAGTTGCGTAAGAGACATTGTACGCAGTTGCGTAAGATCCGGTGTACGTAGTCGCGTAAGAGCCGATGTACGCAGTTGCGTAAGAGACATTGTACGCAGTTGCGTAAGATCCGGTGTACGTAGTCGCGTAAGAGCCGATGTACGCAGTTGCGTAAGAGACATTGTACGCAGTTGCGTAAGATCCGGTGTACGTAGTCGCGTAAGAGCCGATGTACGCAGTTGCGTAAGAGACAGTGTACGCAGTTGCGTACTGACTTAACTAAACCAGATTCGGTTTTAGTCTGATATGATGTGCTTTTCAGTATGCAGTTGCATTCTGATATTATGTAACATAAAACGATAGTATAAGACTTCAAAATAAGATTGTAAAGTACACATTTAATTAACACGTATAACGTCTATTATCATATAATACATGACACGTATACACGAGGACGTGTAATTGAGTCGGATGGCCGAATGTAGAACAACTTTAGTTTAATCATTTAATGGATAGATGAACTAACAACACCATTATAATGAAACTGTATTGGCGAAGTTCACACGTGCTCGTTGACAGTTGACAGTCTTTTGTCGACTGCCAACGAACACAGTATATAAGTGGCGGTTGCATTGCAATCACCCTCTTTCTTTGCTCGAACCTCGAAGCGATAACAAGTGCAAACGAATTGTGTGTAAAACAGTTTAAAAGGTGATTTCTTGGCTGAAAAGCTAACAGACGTGAGAGGCTTTCTCTTTTTAGACACTTTCTCTTGTCTATCTACTTTGTCTCTGTCTTTTTTTTTCGTCACTTTCTTCTTTATTCGCTCTCTTGCATTATCTTTCTTCCTCGTATCACTCCAAGTCCAAGTCCAACTGGGCTAACATGCGCACCGCGACAAAATCTTGCCGTCACTGTGTCGAGAGAGAACGCGACAATGCGCTTACGGTTTCGTATACGCCTGTTTCGCTTTGGCACGATAAAGAGTCGACAAAATTTTGTCACGGATCGCATGTTAGCCTGGCAGATCCCATGAACATTTCCTTTCTGAACATTTGTTAGAAGAAACTGATTGACTTCTGGCGCTCCAGAGAGCAGCGCTACCTTAGTTACTCACTTTTGTCGGTCGTTCTTAGCCCAAAAGATAAACTTGACCAATCAAACCTTTTCATTCAGAAGCTACTTCTCCCTAGAATATTTCTTTCATATGATTCTTGAAGCAATTGACCAGGCGGTCAGGACAGCAGCACTGCTTTGTAGTACCCACGGTCGGTATTCTTAAGGCGTTTGCAGACGATGCGTAGTACAAGTAACAAGTAGAAGTAGTAAGTATAAGTAGGCGTTTAAACGCGTTCATAAGTAGCCACTCGCGCGGTTACGCCATAACTCGCGTGCGAGTACGTTGTTCGAACGAGACGACCGATGCGCAGTGGCCGTCGCGCGAGCAGGGCGGGACAATGAAGTTTCACTTGGCGCCAAGTATCAGCGCGAAGAACTATTATCAATTATCACTACCACGTTCATTATGCACACCGTTGCAGACGATGCGTAGTAGGCACTTGCTACTTCTACTTGTTACTTGTACTACGCATCGTCAGCAAGCGCCTTTAGCCCACGGACTGGGTTTGGCCAATTTCAAGTGCCATTCTTCCTCCCTCTCTCTCTCTCTACCTATAGAAACATTCACTCTCTCCCTCTCTAAAACATTTGTTAGAAATAACTGACCAACTCCCGGCGGTCCAGACAGTAGCACTGCCTTGTAATACCCGCCGTCGTCGTTCTTAGCCCACGGACTGGGTTTGGCCAATTTCAAGTGCCATTCTTCCTCCCTCTCTCTCTCTACCTATAGAAACATTCACTCTCTCCCTCTCTAAAACATTTGTTAGAAATAACTGACCAACTCCCGGCGGTCCAGACAGTAGCACTGCCTTGTAATACCCGCCGTCGTCGTTCTTAGCCCACGGACTGGGTTTGGCCAATTTCAAGTGCCATTCTTCCTCCCTCTCTCTCTCTACCTATAGAAACATTCACTCTCTCCCTCTCTAAAACATTTGTTAGAAATAACTGACCAACTCCCGGCGGTCCAGACAGTAGCACTGCCTTGTAATACCCGCCGTCGTCGTTCTTAGCCCACGGACTGGGTTTGGCCAATTTCAAGTGCCATTCTTCCTCCCTCTCTCTCTCTACCTATAGAAACATTCACTCTCTCCCTCTCTAAAACATTTGTTAGAAATAACTGACCAACTCCCGGCGGTCCAGACAGTAGCACTGCCTTGTAATACCCGCCGTCGTCGTTCTTAGCCCACGGACTGGGTTTGGCCAATTTCGCCTTTCTGTTCACGTACCATTTCGTCAGCCAGTTTATAAGTCTGCAAATTGCAAACACTTTAGTTAGAGAGTGCACAGAACTATGAGCTATTAAAACTATTAGGACTAATACATAAGAATATGCTTACATAAATACTTATTAAGAAACGTAAAATGTAACATAAATACCTCAAACACAGGAGATATGTTTTAAATGTTTATCGGGACTTCATCATCAGCCAAGACGTCCACTGCTGAACATAGGCCTCCCCGTTTAACCTCCACACTGAACGACAGTCTGCCTTTTGCATCCACTGGATGCCCGCGACTCTCACAATGTCGTCGATCCATCTAGTGGGAGGCCTACCTACGCTGCGTTTTCCGGTTCGTGGTCTCCACACAAATGTGATTCGCGTCGATCGAGTTGACTTACAAGTTTGATTTTTTCACACCTAATAGAAACCGTAGACCCGAGTATTTGATATAAATTTCAATTTGATACCTCTATGCATTCTTGAGAAAAAGGGTCTTGACAGAGGGACAACAAAGTAATCCTATAAGGGTTCTGTTTTTTCCGTTTGGGGTACGGAACCCTAAACAAGAGAATAAAATGTATACTTACTTATTTACATTGCTGTTTTCTCCCAATTGCCCAATGATCTGTTTTACATTTTGGGGCTTGTGTTTTTCTACCCACATGATGCCACTGATCTTTGTATCCACAATTCTTTTTATGTCTGAAATTATTGCAATTATATTTAAAATATGAAATAGAATATTCAATGACAATATGATTAGAGCTTTTTGCTTCATTTGTACCTGTTGTTGACTTCGATTCTTCTCTATCAATATTTGTACTTGATTTTGATTCACTTGCAGATATTAAATTCTTTTCAAGTTTAACTATATCTACTTTTGCTGAGCTCTTTGACTTATCACATTTTATTTCTGTAACATCCAATTCGTCCTTTGGAGTCTTCTTGGAGTGTCTCTGTTCCGATTTTTCTTTTTTAATATCTGTCTCATCTTTATTGCGTTCAACTTTGTGTTCTAATTTTTCTTTTTTAACGTCAGATTTTTCAGTTTTATCTTTACTTGTTGAATTAACATGATCTTTATCTTTAGAACTTTTATTTTTTTCATGGCCCTTATCTCTACTTGATTTTCTACTATGGTGTTTTTCTTTTCTACCTTCTTTATTGCATTCAGATTTAGTTTGTTTATTAGAATTTTTTATTATCTTTAAGAAGCCATCCTCATTTATGATTTTAATGCCTAGTTCTTGGGCTTTAGCCATTTTGGCTGGACCGGCGTCTTCTCCAGCTAATACGTGTGTAACCTGAAGGAGAATTTGAGCTTATATATTTCTCTTGCAAAGAACTAGCATCACACTTTTCTCAAACCCTACCCTAGGGTACCCTAATTTTGTTATATTAGGTCAGTTAGGAGATGCTATTCGGAGAGACGGAGATGCGAGATATAATCAAATTATCATTTTTTTATCAACAAATATAGGACACATACCTTCTTACTAATGCCACCTTTGACACAACCACCATATTTGTTAATGGTTTCAACAATTTCATCCCTTTCAAAGGAATCCAACACTCCGGTCAATAAGAAGGCAAAGTCTTTCAAACAGTTGGGTGCACCCTGTGTATGAAAAAGCGCTCATTTAACATCTAACAAAAAACATCTAAACATCTAATTCAGGAAAACATAAAAAAGTGTGTCTTATTTTTCATGTCTTACCTCTGGAATTTCTTTTGCCCCCAAATGCTTAGGTCCAGATCTGTTTAGATAGCTCTGATATAATTTGGCAGAGTACATTTTCCTTTCATGTTTTTCTTCATCTGTTAGTACTGGGAAATAAAATAATGACTTTACTCACATTATGTTTTCACTTATGGTTGAGTCATAGCAAAAATAACACAATATAATAATGTCTTAATATAATCTTGTACATTAATAAAATTTACAATTCCTTACCAGATTCGTTGATACTTTTATTACTAATTCTTCTTTTCTTATTTTTATAGTCATCATGATCTTCTAGCACAGAAACATTTTCAGCGGCATGATTTTCAGTTTTTACAAGATCTCCATTTGTTTTTCTTGTTTCCACATCTGATGTATTCTTTTCGCAGGAATCATTTTTATCATCTTCAATGAATTCCGCAAACTTTCTTTTATTTGTATCTTTAATTTCCATTTTGATATCTTCAACATTTTTAGCAGCGTATTTTGAGGTACAAGGTATACTTTCGTTACGGGACTTGGATGGAGATGTCCCAAAACTATGATCGCCATTTGTTTTTACTTTTGCAAGTGAATCTATTGCTATTTCATTTAAAGATTTTTGATTGTCATCCTTAAGATTACTATTTGAAGTCTTTTTTTCATTGTCTTTATGATTATAGTTTACAGTTTTTTGTTTGTCAACATGGTTTTTGGGTTCATTTGATTCAAGCTGATCAATACCATCAATTTCTAGTAAACTCTTCTCAAACTCATCATCCGAGTGTATACCTGTCTCAGTTTTCTTTGTTTCTTTCTTAACAATTGGTTCAGTTCGTTTAATGGGTCCATTGCCAAACAAATTGGTGACTTTCACTTCTTTCAGCTTGTTTTTATTTGAAATTTGAGTGATGTGACTTGTTTTCTTTTTCTAAAAACAGTATAAAAACAAAACGATATATCTTTACAACAACGGATACTTGAAATCTTAGTGTAAGACGCATTATAAAAACCAAATGAAGCCAAACTCGAGGGGATTTACTAGTAGTTATTGAAGAATTTCACATACCATCAGATCAGTTTGATGATACCAAATTATTGTATTGTTATCCCCATTACAAATACAGTAGTCTTACTAATACTATTAAAGACAAAGGGGATCCGGATTATTGGAATATTCGAATTACTGGATTATATTGAGAAATTCAGGGTCAATAAAATAAAGCATCTTGAAGTAACATAGAAGCGGAATACACTAGTGATTCATCATATACAAATAAATTCAGGGTAAATAAAACGAGACTTCACAAAGAATACTGGGCAAGTACTAAAAACTGTAGACAATCAAGGGAAGCTTTCTCGGAACTCAATCTGAGATACTCCCGTAGATTGATGAATCTAAAACGTGACAAACTCCGGCAAATTGTTGGGGTTGTCACTGGTCATTGCCTTTAAAACAAACACCTTTTTAAAATTGGGGTTACTGACAGTCCCCTATGTAGAGGGTGTCTGGAGACTGAAAAAACGGCCGCGCATTTGCTGCTGGAGTGCAGCAGAGTGGCAGAACAACAAAACACTATCCTCGGATCACCGAGGACGCTCTGGGAAACCGGCGCAGGCATAAGCGAGCTGCTGGCTTTCCTGGAGGAGACCGGGTGGCTGAATTAGCTGCAGCCGGGTGACGCAAAATGGGCCAATGAATGGCCTAGTTGCGGAAAATGCCCGCTACAAAAGTAACAAGTAAGTAAGGTAAATAAAATAAAGCATTGCGTAATTATGTGGGTAGTATGTATTTACATTACAAATTACTATCAAAATCAAATCATTAAGTTTATTTCTATCAAAGAAGTAAATTAAAGACATTTGATTAAATTATTGATTTTTTGATCATATGATTTAAATCAACATTATTTAATCATGCTATAGGTTACAAGAGAAACAGTGCAAACAGCACAAGCATATTTAGAAAGTGTTCAAACAATGCAATTTAAAGTGTGTTTGTATTTTCTCACCTTATTTACTATTTGAACGTCCGGTGATTCAGGTATAACATCATCGTCGTCATCATCTTCAATCCTTCGCTTCTTTGGTTCAACAACTTTTTTGTTTTTTGGTAGTAGATAATTTCTGATATCCTGTAAATATATCTACAGTTAGTTTTTTTTTTAATACAATAATGGGCTTGCGTTTGGCCTCTAACTCGATGTTAAAGTGATGCAGTCTACGATGGAGCACGCTTGCCTAGAAGAAACCAATTCACTCGTGATTACTGCTTGTATTTAATAATGAAGCCAAAGATGTGACAATATTTGAGACACAAACAATTTTTCCTTCTCTTTAGCAGTAGGAGCCAGCGTCTCATTAGGCTTCACAGTGTATGCAGTGATGGGCAACAGAACTTTGCTTCATTTTACTAATTTAGCTAAGGACCAAGCTTTACTCCCGCATGTTAAGAAGCCAGTTTGTTCCCAATTTGGCTAATGTGGTCAACGCAAGCATTCTACAAAAACTTTTTGCAGAACTTGGCACCCTTGTTAAAAGCTCTCCTCTTTTAGTTTACGTTTAGTTAGTGGGTTATGGTTACAAGTATCAACCCAGGCCAAGTATGCCTAATATTTTAGTGTCTCTGCGCAGTAACTATTTTTGCCTAAACAATGCGCGAGTAGATAATGGCATGTCAGAGAATGGAATGAATAATAAAATATGCCATGGCCTATATGACATAACTGCCACAGCATCTGCACTAATGAAAGTTGGTGACAATTATTGTACTTATTTTTTGAATTAGCAATTTTGTATTCACAATTAAATGCTGTCAAAAATATTTAAATCAGAGCAATAATTATGAAGATTTCATTTAATTTCATTTTTCTATCTTCAAAAACATAAGAAACGAACTAAGAAGCTCATCAGCAATCGCTTCCAAGCCTATGCTTCGAAATTGTACACCAACGCAATTGTGCATCCAATCTACACGATCAATTCTCCTGCTTTTTTAACTATTGGACAGTGAGGGTGTAACTGATTAGATATAGTAGATATTCCAAAACTCTGAACAAACTTCTTTGAGTCCACTTTTATTGTGCAAACTGCTAGACTGGGGAATGCATTGAATTGGGTTCTTTGATAGTTATATTCTGGGTGTCTTCAATTATGAGTTTACGGTTTATTAGAGTAATTTAGTTTTATATTTTAGTACTAGTTTGTTTGTTGTATCTTTTCAAGTTGTTTTCGTATTATTTATCATATTGCCTATTAAAATAAGTACTATGTACCCAATATTATAATTTCATTATGAGTATAATATTATTCCATAAAAAATTGTAGAGTAGTTTGCTAAGCCTGTGCGCAGAGCCACAGAATAGTATTACAGCTAGACAACACCCTGCGTGATGTACCTATAGGTGGGGTGTGTGTGATCCCATTCTCACAATTAGCAAATTTGCAGATGAGGTCATGGACAGCAGACAACCTCTCTGCCTCGCACCACACCGAGGCTTTTCCCACGGTCAGTACCTGTCTATGCCGATCAGTGAATTCGCAGCAATTAAAAAACAGATTTACATAAAAGAGAACATAATATAGCGGACTTTTAAAATCACTGACCAGAGGCGGCGTAAAGCGTCGGCGACGTGAGCTATCACCTACGGTCTCACACCTCGTAGGCAGGACAAGTAAATTTTTTTTTCCAATTGTTTCTCAAATCCATCATTTTGCGTAACCAGAGAGCCTCGCAGAATGTATGTTGCCCACATGAAATTTAGTACTTGCTCCGCCACTGTTACTGATACTACTCATAACAGAGCCGCACGCACCGCTCCTGACGAAGGCGAACTAAGGCGTGCTAGTTCCCACGATCAGTGATCCGCGCTCGTCCATCCGTGTCAGCGAATTTACTAATAGTGGGAACCATGCCAGCTTAATAGGTAGAAGGCTCAGAAGATGTAACTACCTTTATTTTTACTAGTACAGCAATTTAATTTTGTCGTAGTCACAAAACTACTTACCATTGTTGCAGCTTTACAAAGATGTTACACTCACTTCTTGAGAAGAAAATAACTACGAAATCACATGGAAATCACCGATATCTTACATAGCAAGGAAGATTGGAAAATGTTTTTAGGAAGAGGTTGGAAAATTACAAATGAGCCAGAGAGTACAAATCATTCAAATGGACAAAATAGTAGGTAGAAAGTTGCAATTTGAGAATCTTTGCATACAAATTTCACAGTACTTGAATGAAAACGTTAAAACCAAGAGGCATAATGGAATTTCACAAACAAAACAAGTTCAAAATTAATCGGTTCGGTTCGGTACTTCGGTCATTGTATTCTCTTTGCCAAAGAGCTCTTTGCTTCGGTCAGTTCGGCGGTGACTTGCCTTGACAGTAGACTTTTTTTTGTTAAAATTTTCATGACTGTAGATTCAATATCCTTTAGTCGTAAAATTAAACAGTTTCCGTAGTATTAATAGCGCCAAACAAGTCATAGTCACAATCAGAGTCAAGCAAAGTAAGTCATGGTCAAGTCAAACTCATGCCCCTGTAAAGTGGTGGAGACTTTACAAGAGGCTCCTATGGAGTGTTGGAAACAACACGAAAATACATGTTTCGCATCGTTATATAACTTTCCCACTCACGAGCACGTTTACGAGCACTTAATGAATAATAATTTTCCATTTGGTACACATTAACACTCGAAAATACACTAGTTTAGGAAAATAATCCAACGAGCCGACATGTTTTTTTCCACGTTGGCGCCAAAACTCTTGACATTTGACTTTTTTTTTGTTATAATTTTCATGACTGTGGGTTCAATGTCCTTTAGTCGTAATATTAAATAGTTTACTTAGTCTTAATAGCGTCAAACAAGTCATAGTCACAGTCAGAGTTAAGCTAAGTAAGTCACGGTCAAGTCAAACTCATGCCCCTGCAAAGTGGTGGAGACTTTACAAGAGGCTCCTATGGAATTTTGGAAACAGCACGAAAAGACACGTTTCACCTCGTTATATCACTTTCCCACACTCGAGCACGTTTACGAGCACTTAATGAATAATAATTCACCATTTAGTACACACACAAATGGACCGACGACATTGTGAGAGTCGCGGGTATCCAGTGGATGCAAAAGGCCAGCTGTCGTTCAGTGTGGAGGTTAAAGGGGGAGGCCTATGTTCAGCAGTGGACGTCTTCCGGCTGATGATGATGATGATGATTTAGTACACATTAACAATCGAAAATACATAAGTTTAGGCAAATAATCCAACGAGCCGACATGTCCAATAACCCTTGACATTTGAATCATAACAAATACAATTAAGAGTTTAAAAGAAAACTAAAACATAAAAACAGTACCCTTAGTACAAGTTGTGATAGTATTCGAAAACTTTTTTCGTATTAGTGTGAAGCAATCTATACCGCCGATTACTATCGATTTTAGTTCCTTCGCGTTTCCGCTGGAGGCGCTTTACTAAAATGTATGGAACAATCATCGACAAAAGTTTTGTCGATGGGAACAATACGTAAACGAAAAAAGTTTTCATCATGCATCTTCATTTCAGCCGTAGGACGTCCACTGCTGGACATAGGCCTCCCCATCGATCTCCAAGAGGGCCGGTTGGAACTTTGGAAGCGGCCTGCATCCAGCGTTTCCCTGCGGTCTCTTTTAGGTCGTCTGTCCATCTTGTGGGTGGACGTCCTACGCTGCGCTTACCGGTCCGTGGTCTCCATTCCAGAACCTTTCGGCCCCATCGGCCATCTGTTCTGCGTGATATGTGCCCTGCCCACTGCCATTTCAACTTACTAATCCGGTGGGCTATGTCGGCGACTTTCGTTCGTCTACGGATCTCCTCATTTCGGATTCGATCTCGTAGAGAAACCCCGAGCATAGCCCTCTCCATAGCTCGTTGTGCGACTTTGAGCTTGCTTATGAGGCCCATAGTGAGAGACCACGTTTCAGTGCCGTATGTCATCACTGGTAACACACACTGGTCGAAGACTTGACAATAATATTATTTCCCGCTAAATGGTTTAAACATTTAATTATTGGTAAGTAAATACTAAGGTACCTATAGTAAGAATAAAAATAATTTATTCAAAGTATTCAATTGGAAATTTATTGGAAAGTAAGTAATAAGGAAACAATAGATAATATCACTGATTAGAAACAACATTATGCAAATTAAGATTAGACTAAAGGCGCTTGTAGACGTTGCGTACAAGTTGCAAGTATCTACTACCACCTACTACGCATCGTTTTGCTTAGTGCAAGTGGCGGTGGAAGTGCTACGACTGCTAGACGATGCGTAGTATCTTAGCACTTCCTCTGCCCCTTGCACTAAGCAAAACGATGCAGACGATGCGTATATAGTAGCTACTTGCAACTTGTACTTTCTACTTGTACTACGCATCGCCTGCAAGCACCATAAGGCAATGATCTTATTGGCAAATCTCATTGCCTTAAGGTATTTCAATAAGGTATTCTTGTGTTGCTATTTAGAAAAGAATGCAACGCACGAATATCAAGAGCACCTGACTACACGATGGTTGCCTGGAAGAGATCGCTCTAAGGCTGACATTTGTGGAACTAGTTCGTAAGTAAGTTAAGTTTCCCTATCTGTAAGTATGTAATTTTTATTTCTAACTATAATATTTAACTTTTTATATTGGGTTACACGCAAAGGGTACCTAAGGGTACAGCACACGTACCTATGCTAAGTCCATAAGTAGGGTCCATATTACCCATTATTAGTAAAAACTTTTTGGGCCATCGGTTCCTTCTAGGCAAGTGTGCTCCAACGTAGACCGCATCATCGCTTAACATCAGGCGTGATGGTGGTCAAACGCAAGCCTATTTTTTTTTTTTTTTAAAACCCTGATAATCCTGATATTACGAAAAAAATATCAGCTGTTCCAGAGAAAACGGCCATTCATACTTTGTTCGCACTCGACAAAATGTATTGAAAAGCTGTTTTTTCCACGCGATTTTAGATGGATTACCATAATCTCAAAAATATTCTTATAATAACCTTACATTGAGTTTTGTAACAACATTCAATATAAGGTTATATAAGAATGTTTTTGAGATTATGGTAACCCACCAGGGTTGGTCCCATAGCAAAAGTTGTTCATAATGATGGGTATTATGGACCCCTTTCAGCTTAGTTCTCCCTTTACGCGTCACCCTATACAGCAAGAAATAACATACCATAATTTTTGATAACTCAAATAATATATCCTTTATAGGATCCAAACACATCTTTTGTAGAGCCGAGCACAGAGACGATGATCTTATTCAAGTCTTGAGGCCACGGCGCTCCCAGTCCGTACATAGACTTCAGGAGTACTTCCATAACATTATACTCATATATTTTACCATTTAAAGCAACCACCATGTATAAAGCAGTATCTACGCTGAACGCACTAGGTTTCTCTGATATATAAAAGTCTTTTATCTCACAAGCTCCATTGGCATAGAGTATATGAAGTGTTCCATCACCTAGCATTGGTATACAATCATCCATTATGAACGCTGGCCTTATCAATTTGATATCTAAAAACTCCTCATGTACATGAACCGGTACAGAGCTGTATTGTCTAAGGATTAATATGTACTGAGTTTTACATTGAACGTAGTATATGTTATTAGAGGTGTCCAGGACGAACTGAGTCGCGCATATAATTGGTTCTACTTTAGTTCTGACTGTGCCGTGGAATTCCAATTCAAACAGCTTATTGTTAACTGTTAGATAGTAAATTTTATCAGTGCCGTTGGCCTTTTGCAGTTGGATTATATCGTCTTTGAAAGGTCCAAGTTTCTTAGCTGATAAGGATTCTCTATCGTATTTGTACACGCCATTTTTTGATCCGAAATATACGTTTCGATCGCTGCCGTAGTCCACCGTGGAGTCTCGACCTCCTTCTAGAATTTCATATGCCGCTAGATCTTCTAAGACGTAAATACAGGTACCTCCATCAAAACGTGTGTCCAATACAGTGAAGAAAATAGATGGGAGGTCTGATTCTGCGCGTATCTTCTCTTTGTCATCAGCTTGTACGAGAAGTTTTGTTATGTTGGTTGTAGAGGTGAATATTACTTGCTCGTCTCTGAATATGGAAGTGTTAAAAGCGACGGTAAAAGATGATGGTGCGAGGAAGATCACTGTTGCAAGGGTGCGCCACATAGTACCTGTAATTTATAAAGTACTGTAAACATACATACACACAGTCACGCCTCTTTCCCATTGGGGTAGGCAGAGACCACATCTCTCCAGTTGCTACGATCCTAACACACATCTTTCGCTTCTTCAACTTTCATGAGTGGTGTTTTCATACAAGCCCGTTGGTCGGGTATTTTTGTCGAGGCCCTTTCTCAACACGGCTGAAACAGTGCAGTGCGGAAAAATCACGCGGATGTGAACTTTAACGCGCCAAGATACGGTTTGCGGTCGCGCAAATTTTCGCAGTCACCTAAAAACAGGACCGTAAGGCCCCGTCTTCAACTTGGTTGTGATATAATATGTTCACCTACGTCGACCCGTATTTGTCCATTCTCGCTCGCCATATAAACTTTCGTCAATCTTCTTTAATCCATTCTCTGTATACGTCCAAACCATAGCATCCCTTTCTCTATCTTTGTCACATTTTCTACCACACCGCAACGTTACCTCACTGTAAACAACGTGGTACTATGTTTCTACCGCATTGATATTTTTTTTGGACAATAGACGATCTATGATGAAGCGCGCTAGCCTAGGAGAAGCCGAAAACCTACCTACTTGTTATTGTTACGTAAGGTAGGTACGCAATTTAATAAGTGCAAGTTTTTATTGAAAAATATCTTTTTCAAACCAAGTTTTTATGAAATTATTGATCGGAACGGTGTGCTGATCAATATGAGCCCAAACACTGCTAGTCTACTATTCCATCCATACAGTGCCCGTGTCCACCGTCACCATCATCTCTGTGCCATCATCAAATCAGCTCGTTGTCACCATAGTATTGTATTGTCATCGGAACTTGACAAGTATGCCAAATTTCAGCTCAATCGAACACCGGGAATTGGATCAAATTTAACTTGCAAGAATTGATTACCGACATGGACAGGTGGAACTAAATAAAAACTTGGAATCATCGAAATACATACAATTCCTATAGAGCCACAATGTCTCAGTGAAAACAGTCAAGAAACGTCCGACCACATTGTTTCAATTATATACTTCACAATGTCACATTTACTCCAATTTAGACGTTGTTGCTTGCATAGTGTTCAACGTTAGTTGTCCACTGTCATCGTAGCTCTGAGATTGCGCGGCGTTGTAGTCGGATCGCGGTTACCTTGTAACTAACTAATAAGTCTGCGCAACTCGTAGCGTGCGCCGAGTTTTGGTTCGGTTTTTTGGCACGATTCTGGCTCTATATGTATTGTATCTCGATGCTTGGAATAATAAAACAGCAATGTTCTTAGATAAGGATGAAGAATCGCAAAATCATATTTAAAAAAAACACTTACTTGTAGTGTTACTGGTGCTGAAGTGAACTTGTTGAAAGAAGGCGGTGATTTCCTGTAAATTACTGCTCCTAATATATTTTCAAAAAACAACATGCATAACTTCAATTCAATTCACAACTGGTGCTTTACCAAGGAATCGATTGAGTACTTGCCTAAAGAATAATTGCAGCCAAATTTGTTTAGAAAATAGTACGTTAATGTAATGACATCACAGGTCTTATTATAAAATAAAATAAAATAATACCTATAGATACAATAGGAATATGTCATATTCTTGCATAATTTGTTTGCTATTTACATAGCACTAAAGGGTGTTTGTTAATCAAGGTAAAATGTATTTTCCTCTTACACTAATAAATCGCATTTGAGACTTGTTCTTGAAAAGCAAACTTAAATTTATTTCAGTTACTTAAATAACATGCCATCTTAGACTAAATAATACGAAAACAACTTAAAACAATACTTAAATTAAACTCGGTCCAAGCTTTTATTTGTTTTGACAGCTGCAATAACATTGTGAAAAACAGAATGAAAACCACGAATACCAAATACTTTCGCTGGTGTTTCAACGTAATAGTGCTAACAGACACTCGAACGCGGCTGACCTCAACCGCCGTCTGACCAATGGGAGAGAAAGAGAGAGAAATATGATATTCTCACTCTTCTCTCCCGTTGGTTGGACGGCGGTCCGTCAGCCGCGTTCGAGCGTCTGTTAGCACTATAATAAGACTGCAGCAGTAGGTACCCGATATACTTCAGTTAAATAATAAAAGAAAATTATTTCTTTAGGGTTCCGTACCCGAAGGGTAAAAACGGGACCCTATTACTAAGCCTACGATGTCTGTCTATCTGTCCGTCCGTCCGTCTGTGCTACCTTTAAACGGCTGTATTTTTCAAACCGTAATAGATAGCCAGTTGAAATGTTCACATAATATGTAATGTTGATGTTGATGATGTTGTATGACTATCTAAGAAATAATAAAAGTAAAATCGAAAGGGTCCCAAAAGCATTTTATACCGTATTTTTGTATTAGATTTATTGAAAGCAAAAAAAAAATATGAAAGCACTAATCTCGTTTACGTAAAGCATTTTATACCGTATTTTTGTATTAGATTTATTAAAAGCAAAAAAAATAAATTAAAGCACTAATTTCGTTTACGTAAAGCATTTTATACCGTATTATTGTATTAGATTTATTGAAAGCAAAAAAAATATATGAAAGCACTAATTTCGTTTACGTAAAGCATTTTATACCGTATTATTGTATTAGATTTATTGAAAGCAAAAAAAAAAATGAAAGCACTAATTTCGTTTACGTAAAGTAAAATAGAAAACGAATGCTATAACTATGAGTGAAGTACGAATATTCGCTACGTAAAATACGTATCAAATTTCATAAAAATTTTGAATTTCGAATTTGAAGTTCGCACACTAATCAAAAATCATTTTGGTGGAGGGATGAGCTCCATGTCGCAAGCCAATAGGCATGATTCCTAATGTTTAATTTATTACAAATAACCGGCTTAGCGATGAATACAACTAAATACATTACACACACTGATAATTTGAATTGGCTGATAAATCTCTGAGATATGAGTATTTAAAGTTTTAGGTGGGGATAGAGAGGGGATGTTCTATCCCTTTCTCGCAAAGCGTGTGTTAGTATAAGATTTGTATGGCGCTCCTGAGCCGTGACGTCACGGCTCAGTATAGTGCGCTCTCTGTCTAGCATAAAATTAAAATGCTTATATCTTATTTATTTATGAACTAATTTTAATTTTGTTTTTGTTTATGTGCTCTATTTATGATCAGCTTTTTATGGGGTAGTAAAAAAATATTAGTCATCAAGCTTATTGTCGTTTTTCGAATAAGTGTGATAAAAATTTAATTTCTATACTCGTGGAGAGTTTGCATCACTCTGTATAGTAAATTCACTGGCTTATGTTTATACTCCCACCATACAGGGCACAATGGAGATGTTTTAAAAAGAGTGCCATCTATTTGGATGCTAGTCCAGTTTTGAGAACACTCCGAGAACCACACTCTATCACTTGTCTATTGTGCTTTAATTAACCAGCGCTGGTGAGAGAACTTTGATAAAGTAAAACAAACATATTTTGGAGCAGTTTGGAGTTGAGACATGGGTCTGCGAGACCTAGTTCATCTCGTCTTGCGCCTGGGGCCTTACAGCCAACTGCTTACGCGGTATCAAACTAACGTGAAAACCGCGCAGTTCGGAAAATCACGCGAACGTAAACCTTAACGCGTCCAGATACGGTTTGCGGTCGCGTAACATTTTTTCTTCACCTAAACTGGATTGCTTTAAACAGCTAGCCGTATAAGGCCCTGGTTAGTGCGACGAAAGTGCTAGCGTTTACTTGCCTCAACGCACTCGTAAAGGCATTGTCATTCAGTGAGATCTCAGATCGGGCCTTACGGCTACCTGTTTTAAGCGATTCTGTTTAGGTGATGAGAAACGTTGCGCGACCGGAAACCGTATCTCGGCGCGTTAAAGTTCACGTTCCCGTGATTTTCCGAACTGCGCTGGAACCGTAAGGCCCCAGACAAACAAGGAAGATATGCCTTAGTACAGTTATCGTTCGGGTTCAAATGTAAAAAAAAAACACTATAGCGCTAAACCGTTTATAACACAAAAAATGTAAGTAACACATTTTTTCATTTGAAACTTGTAGCGACACCAATGAGCCAACTAATAGTCGACATGCAAAAAAGATTGACAAGGTCGTCTGCTGGGTTAATTCGACTAATGGCATCAAGCCCGATTTAGACCAGATGCGTTCGCATCCGCCACACCACCATATCTCCTGTATTTGTCTGATCTGAGAGTGTGGTGTGATAATGTGTTACGTTCCGAGTGCTCTAACCGCTAAGCGGCGGTCGCGTGGAACAACACTTAAAATAAATATAAAAAATATTTTCGAGTCCTTAAGACGAAATATGCTTTAAATTTGACGATTCGCTATCACGAATATTCAAAAGTAGACCTTTAAAATCGATTAATTGACATTATTTCTTTATATCCAATAAATGTTCTTGAAATATTTTATTCGGAAGTGGTCACCGATAGACGATTAAAGAAATTTGGCTCAATAGAAAAGAAATCGTAAACTTTCCTAAAAAACACCAGTTTTTACGTTCCCTTCAATGGATTGAATCAACTTCATTCAGATTCTATAGAAGATATGTTTATCAAAAAAAAAATGTGTGTTATCCTAACAATCATTCAAATACTTTAGTGATCGCAGTTTTTTGTAAAAGCGTAAGTTTGTTTGTAGAAAATAAAGAAAAAATAAATAATGAAAATATTTGAAAGCGCGCACGCCGCATTACCGTCATGCAAGTGTACGGTTCTCTACCATTTCGCCTTAAACAATCTTGATAATTACCTAAATACATATTGTATTTTTGGGTCAAGTTAGTTTTTTGTTCCAGTTACAACTGTCATGAACTGACGATGATTCTGCAAATCATCACGTTCGCCTCTCTAGTTGTGGTTACCACAAACTCAGAGAAGTGTGGCCGAACGAAGATTGGGAACGACTACTTCAAACGACAGCTGGTCGCCACCATCGACGGCTACCCCACCGGCATCGCCATAGATCCCAGAACCGAACACATATTCTTCATCCTACACAAAAGAAACTATACAAAAGGAATATATTTGCTCAAACATGGCTCTTTGGGGATCAAGCGTTTGCCGATCTCAGACGGATTGATCGGCCAATGTGTGACTGTAGACGTGCCCAATAATGTCATCTACATTGGAACCAATCAAGGTATCGTCACCTATGATTACTCAACAACTGAAATATCTGCTCAAAGACCAATAGGCGAGGACGACGTGAGAAATATCTTCATAGATAAATTTGATAATCAAATGTATATCACAACGGGATCTAATCATGATATATTCAAATTTGTGAACAACTCAGCAGCTGTTGTAAGATACGATATGATCCCAAAGGCATATAGCTTCGTTCATGATGCAAAAAGGAATTTGTACTACGAGTATGTTGACGGAAGATTATACTTCTTTTCTATAGATTACTACGAGCCCATACAGTATAAAGGCTTCACTAGAGAACTCAGATATATTCTAAAGTTAAACAATCACGACGATGTTATAGTAGCCATTAAAGGATCCTTATTTAAGTTGACCACGAATAGTATTTTGCCAGTTAAACTAGGACAACTTGGCTTTAAAATTACGGGGATAGCTTTTGATAGTAAAAATAACATAATAGTAGGAACTAAAGGACATATCTATAGATATGAACCGATAGATACAAATGACCCTTGCCCAAATGATTATTTTCTATCTACTATGTAATTTTTGTCGTGAAAGTTTAATATTAACTTTAAGCATGTAGGTACTTCTCTAACAGCCACACTCAGAGACGTTACTTAAGCTAAGGAATACTTAAAAATAAAATTGGTCTGTCTCGTTTTCATGTGTGACAATTTCCGTCAATGAGAAGTTGACAGAGCAATTTAATTTCCGAATGAAATCAGAAAAAGTTTAAGTGTAGCTTAAAGCTCAGAATCGAATTCTGTGGCTTAAAGCAATGCATCTAATGTTTTTAAGTAAGTTGAAGTTGTCCTAACAAAAACTTAACTTGCACACCATAATTTAAATATAAACCAAATATTAAACATAATTATAAGAAAAGAAAATACCTGTGGCGGAAGCAAGTACCTCTTATAGGTTTAAATAAAAATGTTATGTCAATTTCCCATCCTATATGCTTTTAAGGTGCAGTCTGATCACAATTTCAAATTCGTTTTTCACCCGCTCACGCCATGATCTATGTGGTATCTAAAACGGCTTTGTTTAAAGTCGAAAATCGTATATCATCATATTTGATGATGATGATGACTTTCTGCTTAAGTTTATATTATTTTAACGGTTTTTATTAAATCTATCGAAATATGAAATTTCTCCTTTATATTACTGCTCCGCACTACAGCAATCTTTAAAGTAGCAGATACAGGCTAACATAAAGTTTTCTTGCTCCAGTTTTATAGAGATCAGTTTATACCTACTTACTTACTTCTTTGAAGATTTCGTTCTAGAATTATGTTTGTCTATAGGTCTATAGTATTCTTCTTTTAGACATTTCACCTTTCACTGTCAATGTTGTTATAAAACATGATCTTTGATTCTCCTTTCTACGAAAATGATCGATTCTGTTTATTATTTTTGAATAAATGTTATTTCACATGCTTTTATTACACATTCTTATAAATGTAAAGCTTACGAATAGTAAGGGTACTGCAGTTTTCTACAACAGGCAAGCTAATGCGGAATGTTGGAGCGACGACGATATAGTAAAACTGCGCGCTCGGAAAGCGTTCGAAGAATTAATTCCCCACGTGAACCCAGATGAAGTCGACGCAAAACATATTAAAGATGTCCTTCGATACTTCCGAACAGCTCTGTATTCAGTCGATAAAGACACAGATCCTCATGTCCATAAACTGCTCCAAGAAGCCATAGCCGATACGATAGGAGCCCATCTCAGAAGCGAGATCCTTCCAGCGGTACGATTCGCTTACTACGCTGGCTACGTCCCATATAGAAACGCGAGGCACATTCACGATCTCTTGGACGACATCAAAATCTATCTGAATACACAAGGATTGGGATGGAATAAACCTAAAAGAACATCTCAAAAATGGGCAAATTTGACCGTGGCAAAAATACTGATCGGTGCCGGGTCGTTCTTCGATCCTTGCGCTTGTTTGATCACGAAACGGGATTCCAACTCTTGTATTCATTTACCTGTACCCAAACATGACAATGCTCGCGAGCCCTCCGTTGTCGCTCTACCTTTCAAATCTGGAGGATTAGTAAGTCTAGTGTCTCCAGAATCGAACAACGTTTTGCTGAAGTATTACACCACAGCGTCCAGATGCATATTAAGTAGTTCTCCAGAAGCCTGCAGACATATGGATTTCGTTAGTTTCAACAATGAACTGTGGCACTGGATGAAGAGAGACGTGGCTCCTCATCTTATAGATGAAAAGTTGTACTCGGCCTACGGAGGCATTTTGAGAATAGCCGCGGCTGTTCAGAACTACGGCAAGGGGTTATCGAGAAGAAACCTATTTTATTACGAAGATGCTGGTACGACGTATTGGAATCCGTGGAAGAAGTTCGCAGAATCGTACATTTACATACAGGCCGACTGGACGCCGACGGTGTACGTAGCCGTCGTGCTTCTGACCGCATTTTCGATATACCTCGTGCAGATCTGCTACAACTACATTTGCGGGGATGCGGGCGGCTGCAAATGCAAGAGCAACATGGATTCAGACAACAGCAACAGCAACGTGGATACGACCATGCTGAATCGGTCGATAACGATGCTGCCTCCGCAGCGAAGCGCGATCTTCTACAATGACAGAAAATTCGACAAGCATTCTTCCAACATGAAATCTGCATCTCTCGGTACTATCAGAACTGAGAAAGTGTACGATATGAATGAAAATACGGAGAAATTAATGGAGGTGATTATGAGTGATAACGAAGAAAGTTTAATAGCGGACTTGTCGACTAGTAGTTCGGATGACGGCGGTGGAAGTTTGTTGGGTAGTGGACGCGGGAAGCGACCTAATAGCCCGCCGAAGCTACAGGCGTCGATGTCCGAGCTGACTGTGAGGCGGACGCGGCCCGGGACGCAGGCGCCTGCGTATTCGACGAGTACTATGACACGCACGCTGACGGGCTCGTCCCGCGGCCGGCGCGCGACTGACTCCGCGTGGAGTGACAGTGGTAGCTCCATCTCCAGCGTGTCTGGCAGCTCGACCAGCTCCAAGTCCCGTCGCTCGCGTAGTTCCCGCGACCTCGCCTGGGCGAGACGCGTCATTTCAAAACATTCTCTACGCAACGTACCAACCACTTCAAGAACGGAACTGGATCTCACTTCCTACACGACTCCGACCTCGCAGAGGTGAATTTTGTAGGTACGTATTTTGTGTTGTAATGTTATTTGTAATGTAAGTCATATTGCTAAGATTATACTCTATATTATTTAGAAGGTTTATTATCTTTCATTTCCATTGATTTACAAATACATGAAAGTTGGGTCTAGTAAACAAAATTAACAAAAAAGTGTCCTAGGTTTACCTATCATCATCATCATCATGATCATCATTTCAGCCGTAGGACGTCCACTGCAGGACATAAGCCTCCCCCATCGATCTCCAAAAGGGCCGGTTGGAAGCGGCCTGCATCCAGCGTTTCCCTGCGGTCTCTTTTAGCCATAACAAAAATAAGGTCTTTTTTTACCTATATGTTTTTTTAAATCCCTTCGATATCGTTGTGTAAAAATCTAATTTAGTTTGTAACAAATGCACTAAATGCACAGATAACTTTACGTTGTTTACTTTGTATGTAATTTTTGAGCGTTGATCCTATATATCAATAATTTTAAATACATTTGTTAATTTCCTAAAATAAGAGAATGTTTAAATTGATTAAATGTTTTATTCGCGTAACATAGTCCGTAATACAAAAAAAATATATAATATCATTCGGCCACAACAAAAATAACATCTGTAGAAACGATATTTTTATGTTTTAAACAAATAATTAAAGTATAAATATATCACATGCAACTCAATTTGTACATTACGTTTGACGTTTTAAATCCAGTATCCATCCAGTTAAACTATTCACAATACAATTCGCTTCTGTATAATATAATAATTATTTGAAATAGAACACTTGAGCTGTCAATAAAAAAATATACATACGTCACCAGCGAGGCGAGTCTTTGACAGCTAAAAGTGACTATTCCTAATAATTATTAATTTAAAAAACCGACTTCAAAATCATCCATGCTGTTAAACTTTTCACATTAAAATTCGTTTCTGTAATTTAATCATTTGAAATAGAACACTTGAGAAGCTGTTAATAAAAAATATACACGTCACCAGCGAGGCGAGTCTTTGACAGCTAAAAGTGACTATTCATAATAATTATCAATTAAAAAACCGACTTCAAAATCATCCATCCAGTTAAACTATTTACTATAAAATTTGTTTCTGTATCTTAATTATTTGAAATAGAACACTTGAAGCTGTTAATAAAATATACGCAAGTAATCAGCGAGGCGAGTCTTTGACAGCTAAAAGTGACTATTCATAATAGTTATCAATTAAAAAAACAGACTTCATAATGTATAAATACACAATTTCGTTCGTAGCTGGATGACATATTTCACATATTTGACATTTATTTTTTATTTTCCAGTTATTTTGATTTATAAATTGAACTTTTCAACCGGTTGTGATGAAACTTTTACGTATAAACTATGCGACCAATCTGAAAGTATATCCATTCAAATAAAAGTGTACGAATTTGTACAATGTTTGGATTAGCAAATTTATAATGTTTTTTTCTATACCTACTCGTTTTTTAAGTTTAATAAGCATAGTTTGCTGATAGTTTGTGTTCCTTACTATATATTAAAAAAAAAACTTGTCTAAATATATATATATTTGTCATTTACAAACCGATTTGGACAATTATTTTTTATATACCTCGGAGGTATTTGTTACCTCGGAACTCCGTCATCACTACATAGTATAAAACAAAGTCGCTTCCCGCTGTCTGTCCGTCCCTGTGTATGCTTAGATCTATAAAACCACGCAACGGATTTTGATGCGGTTTTCACCATCAGTTAGATAATTTTTTACGGAAGGTTTATTTATGTAACAAGCGCCCCGACCTGGCTTCGCACGTAAGTTACATCCGTGCGAAGCCGGGCGGGCGGGGCGCTAGTAATTATATAAACCGATAAAAAACAACCAGATTGAGAACCCCCTCTATTTTGAAGTCGGTTAATAATAAAACTGAGACGCAATCCAATCCTGCCAATTAAATGCTTCATTTTGCGGTTCGTGTCTTATTGGTCTATATTTTTTTCTCCTCTCTACTATCTAGCATTTTTCTACTGTTGATGGTAGGTCGTTCACCAGTTCTTCTATCCTAGCCTATATATTAAAATATGGAATCCTACACTTACATGTCTAACAAAACAAGTAATATGAAAATCACAGTAATCTCGAAAATATTACAATTTGAATAAAATCTCATATACGAATATACCAAAACGATACAGTAAATAAATATAAAGTTGTCAATATTTTGTAATTCTTAGTGCATAATTATTATTTTAATATTTTGTGAACTTTAATGAAAATCCCTAATAACTAAAAAATATAGTATAATAACTTATAACTATATGATATAATAATAAAATGTGGTCAAAAAACGACCTGACGACGAAAAAGAAAAATGTAAAAAATATATTTAAATACAGACATGATATACAAATTACACTATTCCTAATTGTAAAAGTGCTATTGTGTTTTACACGTACCTACCTACTGAAAACAAATTATTTCCACGCCTTCATCAATGTATTGTATAAACCACCTTTTATTTAGAAATAAAACCTACTTGAGATGTAATAAGGATCATTTTCGTATGTTTTTGTACTGCCGCTGGCTCCACTTTCTATGCATGTATTTGACGATGTATAGAGGGAGACAGGAGACTAGCGTGATCAGTGTTACCTTCCACCAGAAGTCCCAGTGTCTAATGAAGTCTGCATCTGAAAACAATAACAAATATCCATGTTAAAATTTAAATAATAACTGGCCACAGTCAGCGCCACCATGATCAGCTCGGTCAGGATAAGATCAGTGACTCACCGAAGTACGTAGTGAATATGAGCAGCGTTGCTATGTACATGGCGAGGCTGAGCAGCTCGGCCGCCGCCATCAGCCAGTGCCACGTGACCACCGTCAGCGCCACCATGATCAGCTCGGTCAGGATAAGATCAGTGACTCACCGAAGTACGTAGTGAATATGAGCAGCGTTGCTATGTACATGGCGAGGCTGAGCAGCTCGGCCGCCGCCATCAGCCAGTGCCACGTGACCACCGTCAGCGCCACCATGATCAGCTCGGTCAGGATAAGATCAGTGACTCACCGAAGTACGTAGTGAATATGAGCAGCGTTGCTATGTACATGGCGAGGCTGAGCAGCTCGGCCGCCGCCATCAGCCAGTGCCACGTGACCACCGTCAGCGCCACCATGATCAGCTCGGTCAGGATAAGATCAGTGACTCACCGAAGTACGTAGTGAATATGAGCAGCGTTGCTATGTACATGGCGAGGCTGAGCAGCTCGGCCGCCGCCATCAGCCAGTGCCACGTGACCACCGTCAGCGCCACCATGATCAGCTCGGTCAGGATAAGATCAGTGACTCACCGAAGTACGTAGTGAATATGAGCAGCGTTGCTATGTACATGGCGAGGCTGAGCAGCTCGGCCGCCGCCATCAGCCAGTGCCACGTGACCACCGTCAGCGCCACCATGATCAGCTCGGTCAGGATAAGATCAGTGACTCACCGAAGTACGTAGTGAATATGAGCAGCGTTGCTATGTACATGGCGAGGCTGAGCAGCTCGGCCGCCGCCATCAGCCAGTGCCACGTGACCACCGTCAGCGCCACCATGATCAGCTCGGTCAGGATAAGATCAGTGACTCACCGAAGTACGTAGTGAATATGAGCAGCGTTGCTATGTACATAGCGAGGCTGAGCAACTCGGCCGCCGCCATCAGCCAGTGCCACGTGACCACCGTCAGCGCCACCATGATCAGCTCGGTCAGGATAAGATCAGTGACTCACCGAAGTACGTAGTGAATATGAGCAGCGTTGCTATGTACATAGCGAGGCTGAGCAGCTCGGCCGCCGCCATCAGCCAGTGCCACGTGACCACCGTCAGCGCCACCATGATCAGCTCGGTCAGGATCAAGGCCGTATAGCTGATCTCCACTATGTGGATCAGCTGGTCTTCGAATAGGACGAGCGCGCCGTACATTATAACGGCACCTGGAAAGGACCAGTTATTATATAGGAGTCATAGTATCACAGTAACATTATAAATCCTAAATAAACATATTTTTATCACTTTTTCACAACACAGCTTAATAGGGATAAAAAACATTGGCCGTTTTCTTTTATCGGACACCTAGACAAACGCGACCAATAGGCAATCCTGGCGGATATTCTCCACGTAACGTTTGCAAAGCGCTTTGATTCCACATTTTTATATGCATATAGTGAAACTATCTGCCGAAATCTATATAATCTGAATAGTACAAATATTGGCGTCTTCTAGTCTAGAGTAAACTGGTTCCTTCTAGACAAGCGTGCTCCATCCTAGCCCGCGTCTGTGCCGATGTGGACAAACGCAAGCCTATCTTAAATTAATTCTAAATAAATTAGAAACCGTCTTAGAAGAAGAAAATATTCGGAAATATTTGAATTTCTATTTAGAGATGCAGGTAAAAGTTTCTTTCTAAAGGCATGGTAGGTAATGGACATTAGTTTTTCATAATTGACAAAATAAATTGCAGAAGTTGACATGGGGACGGACCCCAAAGTCCGTGGAGCTACAAAACAAACAATAAACATAAACCGGTCAAGTGCGAGACGGGCTCGCGCGCTGCCACCACAAAATACAATAATTAATAATTATCAATTAAAAACCGACTTCAAAATTAGTAAAATGTGGCATTTCGATTCGGTGAAAGAAATGATAAGGTCATCCAAGTAACGAAATTACCAGTTAAACGAAACATGGTAATAAACAGAAATTTGTCACCGACTCGCACTTGGCCATTATTTATTATTTGTTGTTATATTTTAGTGTGTACTATAATAATGCCTTAAAAAAAAACGTTTGTTGTATGAGGGACCCCACTTTAGTTTTTACTTTTTTATTATTTCTTAGTCAATCGACCGTAACATTACATATTGTGTAAAATTTTCAACTGGCTATCTATTACGGTTCGTAAGATAAAGCCGTTAAAAGGTAGAACGGACGGACAGACGGACGGACAGACAGACAGCGTAGGCTTAGTAATAGGGTCCTGTTTCCCCCCTTTGTGGTACGGAACCCTAAAAAGGTAAGGTAAAACAATCTTAGCTGTCTTTTTCGAAGACAAATCTTTTCAAACTTACCCTGATAAATAGAAATGCCGATCCATATGTAGAAAGTCTTGTACGACAGCTGCCGTCCTTTGGTCAGTTGTTTGTATAGCTGCGGATACTTGAGAGCTGTGGAGCTCGGTATATCCTTGTCAAGTACCTGAAATCATTAGAGAGTTAAGGCCCAGAATATGGCACGCCGCTTGCTCACTCGCGTATTTAATGTTTTTAGAGATATAAATTGACTTGTCTTTGAAAAAATGCACTTCGGTCATTTTGCAAGGTTAATATTTAAACACTACTTAGAACCAAATTTTATTTTTATTTTTAATGTTTTATAATAATCATATACTATTGAACAATCAAAAACAATCAAGTGATGATGAATATAGTGCTATTCATCATCATCATCTAGGTCATTATATTCGTCATAATAAGCATTATGATGAATAGAATGAACTCCTTTTTAGTACAGGAAAAACTATGAAATCAGGAAAAAAATTGCAGACGTTAGCTCAATGATATTGCGGAAAAAAAAAGGCTGTAAATATTAATCGTATTTTTCTATGGAACAGTAGATATTGAATTGGCACGGATTCATCATCATCATCAGCCTGTAAACGTCCACTGCTGAACAAAGGCCTCCCTCGTAGAGAGGGGTGTTACGGGGGGTGGCACGGGTTATTCAGTATTATTATCTGGTAGAAGTTGTTCATAATGATGAAAATAATAAGCTCCTTTCGGCTTAGTAAACCCTGTCCATAGTGTCCATCCGTAGTCACAGGTACACTCAGTACCGGCGTCAGGGTAGGGCCTGGTTGGGCGACCGCCCAGGGCGCTAGATAAAAAGGGGCGCCAGAGGCGTCTATAAACGGGCGCCGCAGGTATATAAAAATCTTGGCAGGCCCCTGCCAAGATTTTTATATGCCGATATTTATATATAGGCGAGACTTAGGCGCCGAAGTCTCGGTCAGGGCGCTGGTAGTGCTAAAACCGGCACTGGGTACAGTCGCATGGACAAGGTTTTCGAAATGTCAGGAATTAAAATAATGTAAAATACTCGCGATAAAATACATTAGAAGTGTTTAATTTCAATATCCACCGGGCAATTTTAAACTTAAATTCATATGCTTATTCATAATATGGCACCTGTAGCACAGTGTAATCAGTAGAAGCCAGTTACACAGTTCAAAATAACAATCATCTCATTTTGTTTCACTACTCAGTATGTTCTATGCCTAGCTATACAATTATTGTTACTGTATAATTTTAAATTACTTTTTAATATTACTATTATTTATTAATAACCACTAACCTCCTCAACCTCATGTCTGCTCATTTAGTTTTTTATGTTTACACATATTTTTAAGTTACAATCCAGTTCTGTACCGATAATAGATATAATGTTTTGTAAGATTGTAATTTGTGTTGTGTATATAATAAAATTAATAAATAAATAATAATTATACTGTCGATGGCAAGGCAACGTAAGCGGAGCGTTGGTCGTCCAGCTGCAAGATGGGTCGACGATATACCCGATGGAATGTATAGAGGCATATACCCAGCAGTGGGATAAGAAAAGCTGTGGATGACGTTGATGATGATGATGATGATACTGTCGAAAGTTGATTTATTCGTACTTACCAATGAAAAAACGGGGAGCATCGTAAAAACGGTTCCGTAGCCAACCATCAAGAAGCCAGGGTAGAGAGACACCGACGAGAAATAGAACACCACTGAGAACACAGCCTGCGGGGAAATAAGAGCCATAAAAGTTCCCCTATCCTGATTGTTTACGTTATTTGTTTGGCGTACAGTCTTGCGTTTGACTGCTACCTCGACTGATGTTAAGCGATGATGCGGTCAACTAGAGAGCACGCTTGCCTTAAAGAAATCGATGCACTCGTGACTTCAAGACAACCAGATAGTTCTGGCAACTATAGAGAAAGTAACTTTAACTTTCGCGATCTGAACACATGTTTTAAATGTTTATCAGGACATTACAGTGCATAAAAATGCGCCATACGTCCCGATAAACATCGACTGTGACTGACTTGTTTGACGCTATTTAATACTATGTAAACTTGTTTAATATTACGACTTTGTATACGTGGTCATGAACATTAAAAAAAATACAATAAAGTTCAGTAAGTCAAGTTTGTTCCGAGATTTAATTTAAGTATTATGTACATTGTTGATATACTGTAAATATTAAGACGTTAATTATTGTAATAAATTAAACTTCTGTATATTAAAACAAAACAGACAAACAGGTGGTATGACCTTAAAGGCTTTAGCCTGCCCGATGGGCGGATAATAATTTTAAAAAAACAAGTTTGTTCTGTATTTACCTGCATGGTAGAGACAATGAGGCCGCGGTGGACTATGAAGAGACACAGGGCAGCGGACCGCATCACAGCTCGTCGCCCGTGGACCAACAGTAACCGAGCTAAGAACGCGAACTGACGGATGCTGACGTCACCGGCGAGAGACGCCGCACGCCCTTCTGCGCCTTCTATACCCACGCCTACAGAGAAACGGTTACATATTAAAACCACATACACAGACTCTTAAAACTAGACTCATTTGTATCCAAAAAATAAGGATAGGGATTGAGGGCATTTCAGCCCTGTTTTAAGCGATTCCGTTTAGGTGATGAGAAAAGTTGCCGTATTTCAACGCGTTAAGGTTCACGTTCGCGTGATTTTCCGAACAAAGAGTCTTCCGAATCACGACAACAACGCCAATAATATGACGGCACCCGGTTCGATCCTCGACCCTGCACCAATGACTTATTTAGTACCTAAATAAATTATGTGCAGTTTTGATGCCATCTCTCAACAAAGGTGAAGGAAATCATCATGAGGAACGTTCAAAGACATATGACATTTACCAACATACACTGGGCCTGGCACTGGCATGGTGGATTAGAGCCCATCCTCTCTCTCTCTCTCTCTCTCTGAGAGAAGACCTGTCCCAACAGTGGGAACATGATAGGCTGATAATGACATCTTCAAAAGTACTATACCAATATCAGCTTCTTGTATCATAGCGACGTCGTTCCCGCCGTCACCGACCGCTGCGACCACGAGCCCCCTGTTGCGCAATAGTCGCGCGACCCGCGCCTTCTGCGTCGGGGAACATCGCGCGACAACCACGCCGCTGCAGTTCTGTAGCACCTCTACGAATTCCTCCTCGTACGATTGTAGACAAACCTATAACAGATAAAGTTTACTCTAAAGTTATACGACTAATAGCTGACCCGACAGACGTTGGCCCAGTCTTAGAACTGTCAAACGCGCGAACTTAAAATCTTAGTTAAGTGTTCAGAAACAATATGCGCAATTTTCTTAATTTTTCTTTCCGTAAGAACATTCTACAAAGTATTAGAAAGAAAAAAAAGATGAATTAAATCGGTAAAGTCGTTCTCAAGTTATGGCGTGACCAAGGTAAATAGGGATCCATTTTTGTATAAAGTTATATGATTATTTACGGTATATTTACCGTGGTAAGGTTGTGGAATGAGCTCCCGATGATTCGGCGCAGTTACATGCACCATGTTCATTCCACAACCTGACCACGGTAAATATCCCGTAAATAATCATATAACTTTAGTGAACAACCGTGATACTTTAAAATAAAGTTGTCTATTTTGAAGAATTTAATGTATGAATTATGGTATGCTCTCCACCTATCTAAATATATTTTCCGAAATTAGTCATTATGATATGGCTTATATATAGACTAGCTGACCTGGCAGACGTTGTCCTGTCTTAGAACTGTCGAACACGCAAAGTTAAAATTGTAAATCTAATTTTTTTACACCTTGGTTCACATTATTGGAGTTTTAGTAAGGATCCCTATTTTTTTTGAACATGTAATATAGCCTATGTCACCCAGGGATAGTGTAGCGTCCCAACAGTGAAAGAATTTTTCAAATCGGTTCAGTAGTTTCGGAGCCTATTCAATGCAAACAAACAAACAAACAAATCTTTTCTCTTTATAATATTAGTATGGATAGATAGCCCGTTAGTCTAGTTGGTAGTGAACCTGCCTTCTGCGCTTGGGGGCGTGGGTTTTAACATTTGTGTTTGTCCTATATCTGGGTGTTAATATCTATTTAAGTATGTATTTAAAGCTATGTATGTATGTATATCAGTCTCTGGCAGCCATATCACAAGCTTTGCTTAGTTTGGGGTCAGATGACCGAGTGTGCAAAAATGTCCCAAATATTTATTTATTTATTATCTCGGAAAAATATTGTTCATAAGGGTATATGTAGGCCAATTATCTATTATCTCGTCTTACCTCTAAAGTTTCTCCTTCAATGATCAAGTCGGTGCGGTCGTCAGCGCGTTTCAGCGTCTCCAGCAGTTCGTACGCGTCTCTCCTGTTAATGCAGTCCCTCGCCGTGTGCCAGGTGGTGCCGCCGCCGAGGTGCAGTGAGCGCGCTATGCACAGTGCTGTCTCCAACTTGTCGCCGGTCAGCATCCAGATCTGAAATTGAGATATTTTCATAACTATATTATATACTAGCTGACCTGACAGACGTTGTCCTGTCTTAGAACTGTCAAACACGCAAAGTCAAAATTGTAAATCTTATTTTTTTACACCTTGGGTTACATTATTGGAGTTTTAGTAAGGATCCCTATTTTTTTTTGAAAATATAATATAGCCTATGTTAACCGGGGATAGTGTAGCTTCCCAACAGTGAAGGAATTTTTCAAATCGGTTCAGTAGTTTCGGAGCCTATTCAATGCAAACAAACAAACAATCAAATCTTTCCTCTTTATAATATTAGTATAGACTAGCCGTGATACTCGAGAGCCGTGGTAGCCCATTTGGAGACCGCTAGACTTGAAAGCGTGAAGTCGCGGGTTCAAACCCCGGGCCCGTACCAATGAGCTATTTGGAGTTTATGTACGGATTTTCATACCACTGGCTTTTCGGTGAAGGAAAACGTCGTGAGAAAACCTGCATGTTGTAACTTGGACATGGCTGCAGCTGTTAGCTCGTTGTATTACTAGATACCTTGACGCCGGCAGTCCGCAGCATGGCGAGAGTCCTCGGAACGTCATCGGCAAGGCGATCCTCGACGCCGGTGAGCGCCAGTAGCGTCAGCCCATGTTGTAACTTGGACATGGCTGCAGCTGTTAGCTCGTTGCGGTTCGTCAAACTCAGGCGGGCTTCTTTGTATGCACTCTGAAAAATATAAAATCCTGAATTACAATTTCATCACTGGAAAATGAGCATGACAAAAATTATAGACTGCATGTGTGTGATCTAATTATATCCTCGACTTACAATATCTGCCCTCGCCTTCAGCTCGCAACGTCTCGGCAAAAATGACTTGTTTTAAGTACTCGTAGAATCTACTATTGTACTATGACTATTCGATCATCACGGTAAAAAACAGCCTTTCCATACAAAAAAATCATTCATCCCCGACAAAATATATGAAACAGCTGATTTTTTTCGCGAGTTTAGATAAGTCGTTGAACAAAAGTTGTTTGTTTTAACGTATTGTAACCCTGTATATATTTTGGTAAATACCTTAAATAATTAATATGAAAATTTTGAATGTTGATTGATTGAATAACTCTTTACTGTTCACACCATTAAATATGATACAGAGGACAAAAACTTTTAAAAACAAGTGTAACAACTGACGGCCTTATCGCTAAAAGCGATCTCTTCCAGGCAACCTTGGGATGGAACGGATTTATAGAAGACGGTTGTAGGGTTGTTTACCTCAAAGTCCGAGTACTGTTGTTGCGTCAAGTTCCTCTTAGCGACGAGCAGAGTCCGGAGACCGTCGGCCGCGAGTTGGCTGCATTCGGAGCTCAGCCACGCAGAGTCCAACAGCTTTGATAGCGCCACGTCGGCGCCTTTTACGTAGTACGTTATAGCACCTGAATTTTCTTCCTGTGGATTAAGATAGTTGTAAATAAGAGTTGACTAAATATGGTGTAATGAACTATGTTATGATTGATTTTATTTTAAGGCGAAATGGTAGAGAACCGTACACTTGTATGACGGTATGCGGCGTGCGCGCTTTCAAATATTATCAATTTTTTTTTCTTTATGTCCTACAAATAATCTTACGCTTTTACAAAAAACTGCGACCACTAAAGTATTTGAATGATTGTTAGGATAACACAATTTTTTTTTTTGATAAAAATATCTTTTATAGTATTTGAATGAAGTTGATTCAATCCATTGAAGGGAACGTAAAAACTAGTGTTTTTTATGAAAATTTCCGATATTTTTCTATCGAGCCAAATTTCTTTAATCGTGTATCGATGACCACATTCGAATAAAATATTTCAAGAACATTTATTAAGCAAAGAAATAATGTCAATTAATCGATTTTAAAAGTCTACTTTTGAATATTCGTGATGACGAATCGTCAAATTTGAAGCATATTTCGTCTTAAGTACTGGCTCCTATAATTCAGGTAATCTAGTATCATCATCATTTCAGCCATAGGAAGTCCACTGCTGGACATAGGCCTCCCCCATCGATCTCCAAAAGTGCCGGTTGGAAGCGGCCTGCATCCAGCGTTTCCCTGCGGTCTCTTTTAGGTCGTCTGTTCATCTTGTGGGTGGACGTCCTACGTTGCAATTACCGGTCCGTGGTCTCCATTCCAGAACCTTTCGGCCCCATCGGCCATCTGTTCTGCGTGCTATGTGCCCTGTCCACTGCCATTTCAACTTGCTTATCTGGTGGGCTATGTCGATGACTTTCATTTGTCTACGGATCTCCTCATTTCGGATTCGATCTCGTAGAGAAACCCCGAGCATATCCCTCTACATAGCTCGTTGTGCGACTTTGAGCTTCTCTAGCTAATCTAATCTAGCTAGTATAAGAGTCAGAGATTAGCAAGGTTTACCAACCATACTGTAAAAATGGTATTATACTGTATTTGGCTCTACAATACTGTTTAAAAAAGGAGAGTATGCAAAATACTAATTATTAGTTATTTATTTTATCAGCACTAGAAGCCTTTTTCAAAAATTTACTTTCAACCCGCACGCGTTCTATACGGGCTTATAAAACGAAGTAAAAAAAAATTATACTGTATATTTTTCCAAAATACTGTTCATTTTCCTTCTCTCACCTTAATATACTTTTTTCTTTTGCAAAAACCTGGCAACTCGAGCTCAATGGCATTGCATGCGTTAGGAGAAGCTTATAAATGTCCAGTAGTGGACTAAGCTAATTATGATGATGTTAGATGTAAGATTAATTTGGATTTGTAATAATTTAGAGACCTATATCACATCAATAATCATATAACTATAGTAAACAACTATGATAATTTAAAACATGTCAAAGTCAGTGTTTTTAGAATGTTGCCTTTAAGACTTACCTGTACAATGATGCCCATCATCTTGCTCTCGCTGGTGAAGGGGAATATCTGCAGTATGGTGAAGTTGACTATTTCGTTCGCGGCGCGCAGCTTCAGCGATATGTTGTGCAAGTCTCGCCGGTACAGAGATATGCCCATCTGAAATTACGAATTGTATGAGTTGTAAGGTGTATTTACACAAGAAAGTCATACAAAACATAATTATATACAATATTAAATGAACCACCACTACTCAAAAATAAATATACGGCAAACATAAAAAAAATACTAAAAGCCTCTTGGTGGAAGAAAAACTGCACACGTTGCAACGTTGAATGGCAATGCAAGTTTTTTGGCCAAAGTAGGAGCCAGTATTCCGGTCATCTAAGTATCAAATTTTCTAAACGTTTTTTTAAATAAAAAGAGCGGCAAACTATCTAACTGTCCGCCTGATGGTAAGCTGTATTAATGGCCGCCTACAGACACCTGCAAAACTAGTCGTGTTATCTATGCTTTGCTAGCACGTAGAGATGTTTGTAGATACCCTTTTAAAACGCTACATGTTGAAACTCAGCGGGACCTTCGGAGGAAGGACATTCCACACCTTGCAGGCCTGCGGCAAGACTGAATGACGGAAACCCATCGTGAAATCTCGAAAACTACTTGATAAGGGGTAAATTGATGTATTGATGTATTGTGATGTCTGAGAATTCAAATTATTTATTGAGAATAAAAACGGTCAAATTCCACTAACATTTATCTCACAAACTGTTAAAACTAAAATAGATTTCCTAGTAAAAATAGGAATAATATTATAAAATTACTAATATAATAAATACAACAAATTGCTGTAGAAATATGTCAACATAAAATTAGTATGTCATACAAATTAAAGGGTTGACAGTTTATATGAAAGTCGCGAGCAACAGCTAGTTCTGGTAAAAACATCAGATACAGAAGTATTCGCGCGCGTAGAGTAGAAAAATGCCAATGTACGTAAACAAAGAACTGGGAACTGGCGTGGTTTACACACTTTTTATTCATATGACACGAGTAATTGAGACGGAGCCGTACGCATGCATCTTGAAAAAGACCGCCGAATACGGTTGAAATTATAGTCGGAGTATTCGGCTTAATCGTACGTAAGTAATTCCCGTGATCGCTTTTAGCGATAAGACCGCCACTTGTGGCACTAGCTCGTAAGTGTTTTCTATCGTGTTTTAATTTTTATTACTGGTGTACACAATAAAGAGTTTCTATCTATCCCGTGTCATATAAATAAAAAGAACTGTATAAAATGGGGTCCAATATTAAAATACGCTACAAGGTCTATTGATACCAACCAGTAGTTAAGTCTGATGACGACTCTTAAATTATGGCCAAGTTAATAAATAATTAGGATATCTCACCATGTCAGTCCACTTGACGAGCGCCACTTCGTCTGGGCTGGAGGCCTGGTAGTCGCACAACTGCTGCTGCGGCACCGCGCCGCCGCAACTCTCTGACATTACGGAGCTGCCCATGTCTGGAGACAATGATGAATGAATGAGCTTTGGGTCTTATAAACATGGTCTTAGGTTGAGGTTGATCGCTTTATGATTGATATTCTGAAAACCCGTACGAAGCGCTTTAATTCCACATTTATTATGCGAACTGCTAGTCTGTGGAATGCGCTGCCTGAATGGGTGTACTCCGATGGTTACAATCTGGGTGTCTTCAAATCACGAGTGAATCGGTTTCTTCTAGGCAAGCGTGCTCCAACGTAGACCGCATCATCGCTGAACATCAGGCGAGATGGTGGTCAAACGCAAGCCTATTTTTATTTTATTTTTAAATATGGTAACCTAATGGAAAGAGATTGGCGATGGTTCTATGTGTTGGTGACTGCAACAGGGCACGCTCACACGTTAATGTCGATCTTAATGTCCTGACAATACGAGTCAGCGTGAGGGTAGGACGGAAATGGTCGTGCGTCAATATCCTCAAAATCAGAATTCAAGGAATAGACCTTTTGCTGTAAAATATGATAACTGAGAATTCGAAAGCTTTGAGCAGTTCTCACTTATAGCTAGTAAAAAGTGCCCGGTTGTAAAACCAACACAACACGAGCCTGCAGTGCAAGTACCGTTCTTTATCGATCGTCAAATTCGCTAAAATGCCATAGAATCGATCACAGCGAGTACTGAAAAAATGGCATATTATCGAAATTGACGACCTCAACTGTCAATTTGACGATCGCTAAAAGAACGGTACTTGCACCCCTGGAGAGGTAAACAGGTACTAAGTACTTGGATACAAAAAAACTTTTTTTTTTACGCGACGGCCCACCTGATATACCTCACCACGGTCTATAGGCACCTACATACCCGGGACATTGTCATTGCATTGTCTACCTTTGAGGACTCTTTTCACCTCTAATTTTTTCGTATTTTTCAATAAATTCAGCCTGCTTTTGATCCAACACAAATGAAGCAGCAGAGGTCTCGGCGCCAGGCTCGAACGAGTCCTACTAGCAGCGCCCACGCTGCTAGTAGGACTAACCCACCGTCTCCCCAGACGGTAGGTTAGTTCCAACATACCTGACGCCTCATCCTGTTGATCGCTGACTTCGTACACCGGAGTGACGTTGTGGCACAGCGCAAGCGCCACCACCGCCTGCCACACTTGCCGGGGACTCGCCGCCAGCCCTGAGGGGGTGCTACCGGTGGGGGAGGTAGGGAGCGAGGGGGCGTCGTTCGTTACGTACTGGGTTAGGAGGGCTTCCACCTGAGAACACAAAATAAATAAACAATTCCACTCCTAGCATATCTAGGATAACCTATGTTTAGATGCCATGGAACACAAGTTTTTTGTTGATTAATAGGCTTGCGTTTGACCGCCATCAAAACGGATTCACTTATGCTAGCATACAGTAAAGGCCAGGAACACAACAACGGAAGCTACAACATGGGGTTCTTCAAAAGGCGAGTTAATAGATTCTTAAAGGGTTGGCAACGTAGTTGTGATGCCTCTGGTGTTACAAGTCCATAGGCGACGGTGACTGCTTACCATTTGGCAGCCCGTCTGCTTGTTTGCCACCTATGGCATAAAAAAACTCGCGACTAGTCGTGACTAAAAGACATCCAGATTGAATATCTATCGCATTTAAAACATCCCAGATCCAGAACGATATTTAAATTCGTCATGCAAACATCTGGCCGGCCGGGAATCGAAACTTTTGTATGTAGCAGACATGCTTCCACTGAGCTACCAGTCGGCAGACAAAAAGTATTAGACAAAAATTTAAAAGCCTATTTTATTTCGGAATACCAATTGACCAATTGCAAAACAAGGTACAAAGAGTGGTCTCCTTATTTTCGGACTGAATATTATTAGAAACAGACTGAATTTGTCTCGCCAGTTGGATTATATCTCGTTTATAGTTCTAATCATGGCTATTTATAAAAATACTGTTCCAAAGTGTCCGTAGTTACCTACCTCATAAAAGTTATTCTTGTCAAAAAGCGCATTCCCAAGGTGCAGTTTCTGGAACACCATTTCATTCTTGGTTAAAGTGCCAGTCTTGTCTGCCAATAAATACTGAATACGTCCCATTTCTTCAGGTATTGTGGTGGACCGCATCACTGTGCCTTCGATGGTGTTATCCCGTTGGACGGTCCAGGAGTAAAAGGCTTTTCCCATTTCGAGGTTTACGCGTAAACTGTGGAGAGAAATATTATAGGAAACTATAAATTGATTTTTTTAAACCCCGAAAAAAGGAGATTGTCAGCTCTTTTTCGGGGTTTTGTTGATAGCATTAGCCAAAATTAATCTTTCAAAAACATTACCTATAACATTTAACAAACACCGTGATCATTTACAATTATTACCCGGCCTAGCCACAAGGACAAAAAACTGTTTGAAATTTGAATTATCCGCCATATTATGTGAAAATGTTCCTACCACTAGCAGACGAGACCGCGAAGCGAACCGCCACCGCTACGAGCGCATAATCCTCGATGAGATCCTCTGAACAGATTTTCTTGAATTCATAGCCAAGAACACTTTCGATTAAGTCACCTTTCAATCCAAAAATCAAAATCAAAATGGTTCAGCCATTTAGGAGCTATAATGTCACAGTCAGACACACAGATACACATGATAAACTCATAATACCCCTCTGTTTGCGTCGGGGATAAAAAATTAGAGACACAATATTATGATGTCTTAGCAAATAATGTTATTAAAGTCTAATTTTTATACACCTGTTGTACTCGCTTAAATTGGACAATCTTAATTTGAATTTTTTGATAAAAATATCAGCTGTTTCCTATGCACAAAGCAGTGGCGTTTGAGAAAGGAGCTAAGAATAAATGACATTTTTGTACGGAACAGCAGATTTTTTTGCTATTTCATTGTATTCGTATTGGTTTAATAGTAAGAGCTTTTCATAATGATGAGTACGAATCCCTGTACGAAGATATATAAACTCTTGTCATCTGTTTTGTCGCAAGGCCTTAAATTGGAGTTTCTTTCCATTTCTTAAAACTAAGTTCTACGCTTTAGGCTGAGATTATCCCACTTCTGAAATATGGGTAATTCTAATAAAGAGAAGTTAAAATGTCTGCTCACCTAATAGGTATGATGTAAGAGAATAGCAGCACAAATCGGAACAGGAATCCGTACCAGGGTCCGGTGAACCCTTTTAGTACAATCAGCATCATCGAGACAAACATAGTCGCTACAAACAGTACTTTAGTCAGGTCGTTGATTTGTAGGTCGAGACGGCCGACCTTCGAGCGAGGGGTCGCGTTGTTCATCACGCTGCGAGTCTCGCTGCCTGGAATAGAAAGCTAAGTTAGAATTTGATGTTTTCCTCAAAATAATAATAAATAATAAAATCTTTATTTCAGACACTTGCATGACCCATAAATTACAAACTAATAATAAAAATAAAATAATACAACGCTGTATAGAGGCGCTAAAGTGAATAATGAGACTAAAATTAATAATGAGACTTCAAAGCTTCGACTCAGATCAAGTTCTCTTTTCTGCAAGAGTTTGAGCACGCAAAATGATCAAATGCGGTATTGTTTGGGTTGCAGAGGTGCAGGTTACGCGATTGGCCATAGTTTATCTAATGTTAAGTAAGTGGTACTATGATTGTACGTACAAACAGCACAAACTATTGGTTGTGCCGAATTTATGATTATATTGCTTTTTATTTTTCTGTGACGTGTAACTGTAATGTGTTATTAATAAACTACTATGACTATGGTAGCATACGATATATCTAAGCCTGCAGGCCTACCACAGGCCGAGGACAAATTATCTTTCCACCTATCCGCGCGGAGACGCGACCAACTTAGGAGATTAGAAAATGTCTCAAATAAGGTTGCTGGAACAGCACAAACTAGGTACTTGAACAGCCATTCAGATTTTTATTTATTCAGCCAAATTAAGTACATTTTATAGTAAAAATACCTGTGTAAACCACCAGTCCCGTAGCTTGCCCAGAAGCGACCACAGACCCACTCCACAGTGTGTTCTCTATATCCAGTGAATCACTCTCTACTTCATCCAGCCGGATGCAAGTGCCAACGAATGAGTGGATGTCTTTCACAGGTTTTTCAACGAAAATCTGAGCGTTTATGTCGAGTAAGTGTGCGTCTGTCGGCAGCTTCTGTGTGGACGGCAGTGGTATTCTGCAAAGATGACAGAGGTATGTGTGTAAAGGTGGCATTACGATATTGATTCCCGTGACCTGCAAAATGTGGAATGAGCTACCTTCCGCGGTGTTCGAGAAATTACAACAGGGGGTTCTTCAAAAGACGAGTTAATAGTCTTAAAGGGTCAACAACGTATTTGTGATACCTCTGATGTTACAGGTATCAATGGGCGACGGTGGCTGCTTACCATGAGGCAGCCCGTCTTCTTGTTTGCCAACTGGCATAAAAAAAGATCACCACCTCACTCTTACACACAAATATTCTTTTAATCATTAGGCATTATGGTAGCAATCTTTTTACCTGATACAAACGAAGTTATTATGATAGCATTCTGATGTAGGGGCAAGCTGTCGCAGTGCAATCAGAAATAACCGTGTTAATCGAAATGCTATCTTTTTGTGGTGATTAGGCTGGCATGTTTCCGCATAGGGCGACCGCTGTCTCGCCTACAGAAGTGAAATAAATACAAACGCTAGTAAACTAATATTGGAGACCTTTGTAATGTATACGAACAAACATACAAACAACGCATATTACATACGAATGTGAGTGTGTATAGTGTATGTACGAATGTGTACATTATACATGGTTATAAGCATTTTTATTTTAGTTTGTATTATTTTATCAGGCATTGCTTCCATAAGGATGACTAGTATGGTATATTCAGTTGTATTTCCGATGCGCATTGATTATAAAACACTGGCTGCGCCTAGCGGTTTTACCTATGATTACAGAGACAAAATGCATACATTTTATGACATTAGTGCGATGTGTGATTTTTTGTTAGTTAAGGACTAAAATAAGTCTGTTTTCATAGGTATTCAATCCCACTTCTGAAAATGATATTATTTTACCAGCTCCACCAAGCTGCAATGTGCAGTTTCTATAAATAATCCTTACCGTAGCTTCCAATCAATCTCTCCATCGAGCTGGTCAGTTCTGATGAATACAGTGCCCATTGTTTCATTGGTCCTCAGCAGGATCATGTCTGCTGGCACTCGTTGTCCCTTGAGGGATAGAAAGAAGTCCATTATTGTACAATAAATGCCATTAAAAGGGGAAGTACCAAATATACAAATTACAATTACAATATTTACAAAAGGCCAGCAGTTATACCATAAGGAGGTACACCGGAGATATATTGAAAACAATTTATGGCACCGCCAAATCCTTGTAACCGTCATAGCGATGTAAAGACACTCCGCTGTTGCTGCAATACATTATATGACCCAATGAAGATCTATATTATCTTTGATATTACCGGGCTTTTACCTTATGCAGCATAACGATGTCACCGACTCGCAGCTCCGACGCAGGAGCATGCTCTGTCCTGAACGGGCGGTAGTGCTCGACTGGCGCATCGACGATTATGCGCTCGTAGCGGTGGCGGTTCACTTCGCGGTCTCGTCTGCAAGTGGTAGGAACTTGTTAAGGCGGAACGTTTACATGTAGCGGGAAATTCAAATTTCTAACAGTTTTTTGTCCTTGTGGCTAGGCTGGGTAATAATTGTAAATGATCACGTGTTTGTTAAATGTTATAGGTAATGTTTTTGAAAGATTAATTTTGGCTAATGCTGTCAATTATTTTTGCCATGTGGTACCTGCATCTAACAAACAACAGGCGTGAGAATGTGATTTGTAATACACTAGCCCATTTCAAAATTATTATTTGAAAAGAGTAGATATTGTGTGACTTACCTATATCTTCTAAAATCATCGACAGCCTCTCTAAACAGTGTTACAGAGATGACAAAGCATAGCGGTCCCCAGTATGTGTACAGGTACCCGATGCGGATGCTTGGGATGAACTGGCTGAGCGCCATCACAAGAAAGTACAGGTTCAGGAAGAAACGGAACTGCTCGAACAGCACCAGGGGGAGGAATGTGAAGATGTTGTATTTCTGGAATAGTGATATTTTTATCAGTAATTGTTACAAGTGGCGCCAAGGACATGGGTTTATTTAGCAGTTTTTTTTTATGTTAAAATTCTTTAGTCTTTAGTTTTAAAACAAGTTGGTATTTTGCAGGCCTTCCATGTCGGTTGGTCTCATCATCTGGTATGAAAACTGTCAACCTCATTGCGTGGTTGAGGTCACCCAAATCTGTCACAGCTTTTGAGGATAGTTAAGAATATTAGTGAAATGAAAATATTAGTCCTTGATAGTCTTAAAAACGACACTAATCTACGATTACTTGATTAAGTTTATATCTCAGCTGTAAGCTTTTACATTACAGTCAAGAAATTAAGCATGGAATCATTTCGAGAACAATAATGAAAAGGAAACAAAGTCCTTGAGAATTCTAATGAGATCATTAGAATCTTCAATACTTAATTTTAAGTTCATTGGGGAGTGAATCCCTCGATCTCAGATAAAATAATAATAATAATATTTATTATGTATCAGGGAGTAATTCATTCTTAGTAATTTGTATTTTAAGATTGTTATCATTAAGCTATTGTTGATCATGCAGTATGCAAATTAGGTGATCATGATAACACATTTATTGTTACTCACTTGATTACAGACATAGTTGGGTGGGTACTCTTCATCTGGAAGTCGTCCTATATTTATCTCTCTTGAAGTAAGCTCCTTCTTTCGAAGTCTAAAAAATGGTAATCTAAAAAGAAAATAAGAAGATTGTATTGTGGTCTCACAAAGAACTTTAGCGCCCGAGATGATACTCTTACCTTGACCATAAGGATTTCTTTTTAGGCCTCCCCAACAACGGCGTGGTCTCCATGTCTATTATTTAAATCTCACTACTTCCTACTCCTTCATAATAGATGACGAAATCCGTTCAAAACTATACTGATTGTTACAAAATTGCGATTTAATTTACAAAATACTAAGTACACAGCACTGTTTACACGATTTTTATCACTTTTGACAGCATAACAGAATTTGACAAGGCATAGACTGACAACTGACAGCACAGTGTTTTTTTCATTGATTATAACTATGGTTTTTTTATTATATAATTTATTTCTTCTTTGAAGATTTTGGCGTCTTACTTCTTATGCGTTTACCAGTGTTAAGTATTAAATTAATATTGTTTTGAAGAAATGTCGTAAAACCAAGAAAAAAAAATTGGTCACAATCAAGAAAAGTATCAGAGAGTCAGTGCTGCCAACCTCGACTAAGCGTCCCCCCCTAGCGTCGTCTCGAAATCCCCCTCTTTCCCCCTAACACTAACTCAATATTGGAAAAAAAATCTTATTCGAAATAGGCATCTTGTTTCAACGACAAATTTAAAGGAAAAAATGAAAATACACACTTGAACAATGAAAAGGAGGTTTATTTAAACATATATATCGTTTAATTTTCATCTTAATTTACAGAGAAGATTTTTCTGCTGATGTCTATGAGATTACACACCTTCATAAAATTTAATTCATCAATTCAATCAATCATCTTCTAATTTACGTTACAAAAACCGCTACAAAAGAATTTCCCCCTAGAAAATACCCCTAAAAAAGGTAACTCATGAAAAATACGTAAAAAAATTATACCCCTAGTGTATGCCCCTAAAAAAATATGGCCCCTAAAAATACCCCTCTTATTATATTATAATTAAACAAGCATATTATAATTATTCTAGTCTTTTATTTTCTTTGACTTTACATCACGTTTTTTGTCAACAACGTAGGTATCTATGGTAACCAATCTATTACACTCCCCCTCACGATGACTACGGGCTCTGCTGAGTAGTCTGAGTGACTCCGATCATTTTCATTAGTTTTAACAACCTTGGCTGTGGCAATGCTTTTGTTAGAAGATCGGCTTCCATGTTGTCTGTGTCCTTATATCGTACATTTATCAATTTATTCTGGACACAGTCTCTAATAAAATGTTCCTTAATGCTGATGTGTTTTGATCTTTTTCCAGTCATTAAATTGTTTGCTAATTTCTGTGCAGCCAAATTGTCATTGTATATTGTGAAAGTCTGTTGTAATACTCCAATATCTGCCAGAAGTTGCTTCAAATGCAAAGCTTCTTTCGTTGCTTCTGTCATTGACATATATTCGGCTTCTGCCGTCGACAAAGCTACAACTCTTTGTTTCTTTGTCTCAAAACTGATCAGACCACCGCCATATTTGAAAATATAACCTGTATATGACCGACGGTCAACAGTGCATGCCGCCCAGTCTGCATCAGCCATGCCGACAAGTGCCATTCCAGTCTTCTTGTATCTTAAGCAGACACTTTTTGTCCCTTTCAGATATTGAATAACTCTTTTCGCCGCCAACCAGTGACTTTTATCATAGCAATTGTTATACTGGCTTAGGTAGCTAACAGCAAACAATATATCTGGTCTCGTTGCCACTGCTAGATACATTAATGATCCTATAAGTTTATGGTATGGGTAGATGTCTTTTTCACTGTCATTATTTTCGTTTTTCTCTAACTTTAAACCCGTTTCCATGGGTGTAGACACAGGCTTACATTCTTCCATGTTAAACTTTTGTATTATATTGTCAACGTAAGTCTCTTGCGACAACTTCATTTCTCCCCCTACATGGGAGAATCGTATGCCAAGACAGTGATGCAAAGAACCCATATCTCTTAAATCAAATGCTTCTTATTTTGTTTTCACTTCCTTTAACAGATTTTCCGATTTATATGCCAGAATCAAATCATCAACATAAATATTGGCAAATAGTTTTTCACCTCTTTTTTCTAAAATATACAAGCAAGGATCCGCTGTAGCATTTTTAAAACCAATCTCCAGCAATTTTTTATGTAGTTTTAGAAACCATTGTCGTCCTGCCTGTTTCAATCCATAAATGGCTTTATTTAGTTGACATATCCCATTATTTTTGTATCTATTTATATCTTGTATCATTTCTTTAGCCTTTCTTACTAATTCTTTATTTTTTGCTTGTGAAATGATAATTCTTAAGTATTTATCTAGATTTTTTGGCTTCTTCATGTAAATGTCTTCTTCTATATCCCCATTTAAAAATGCAGTACATACATCTAGTTGAGATAATTTCATGTTATTTTCTATCGCATGTGCAATAAGTAATCTCATTGTACTCATTTTCACTACTGGCGCAAATGTTTCATTATAGTCAATGCCTTCTTTCTGGTTAAAGCCCCGAGCTACTAGTCGTGCCTTCCGTCTATCTATTTCTCCAAGTGCATTGTATTTATATTTTAAAATCATTTTGCTGTCAATTAGATTTTTATTTTCATTCCGGCTTACAACTTTCCATGTATTGTTTTTCAGATGAGATTCAATTTCGCTTATTATAGCATCTTCCCATTCATCACTATTCTCATTTAATTCACAGAGAAATGACTGTTCAGCATCCATTTCATAATCTTTTTGCCATGCTGGTGGTTGTCTTCGTCGCTTTTCATTCGATTCAATTTCAATATTTGTTTCATCTGAATCTGTATTTGCATCTACAAATATTTCATCCAAGTTTTGTTCTAGTTCCGTTTCATCAATTTCATGTATATCCATGTTTACTTCCGGTTCTGATTCATCTATTTCACGTCTATTGAAGTCTTCATCATTATCTTCGTTTTCTTCTTTCGGAAAAAGTACAACTTCAATTTCATTTTTACCAACTTCATTTTGTTTTGGCTCTTCTATCCCATTTTCGTAATACATTTTATCCATGATTTTGACATCTCTGCTAATCATGATCTTATCTGTTTTTGGATTGAAGACGCGGTATGCCTTATAATTCTCCGAATATCCGATAAATATTCCCGGTGTGGCTCTGGCTTCAAATTTTCCATTCTTTTTTCCTTTTTTAAGTACAAACGCCTTCGTTCCAAAAATGTGAAAATGTCTCACTGACGGTATCCTATCAATCCATTTTTGAAACGGCGTCATATTTTCAATGCTACTGCAGGGACTGCGGTTTGCCAAATAGTTGGCTGTATTGATGGCTTCAGCCCAAAAAGCTTCTTTCATTTTTGCGTCAATAAGCATACATCTGGCTTTATCAAGTAGTGTTCGAATTTTTCTTTCGGCTAGCCCATTCTGTTGTGGCGTGTAAGGCGCGGAAAGTCTTCGTTTGATGCCATTATCTTTTAAGTACTTGTCAAAAGCCTGATTTGTAAATTCTGTGCCATTATCACTTTGCAAACAAACTATTTTTTGTTTGGTAAATCTCTCAGCCTCGTTTTTAAATTCTTTAAATTTTGAAAGGGCTTCATCCTTAGTTTTCATGGTGTATACTCTTGTATACCTTGAAAAATCATCCGTAAATGTGATGAAATATTTTGAACCCCCCTTAGATGGCTGTCTCATCGGACCACATACATCAGTATGCACAATTTGTAATTTGTCACTTGTCCGTTGTTCATTTTTAAGTGTATATGGCAAATTTGTTGCCTTGCCTTTAGCACACACTTCACAGTCTTTAACTGTGTCATTCTTGTTAAATTCTAAATCTTCCATATATTTCTTATCCAGTGCTATACGCATTTGCCCCTCATTGAGATGAGCAAGTTTTCTATGCCATTGCTGCATTTTGTTGGTTTCACAGTAGTTAGCTTTTTCTTTTATGTTTTCTTTAACATAATATAAACCGTCTTCGTTTCTTTCTGCTCTCAACAGTATTTCACCATTACGCATTACGGTTGCATTTTTCTGTTTAAATAAAATTGTTGCACCTTTATCTGTAATTTTTCCTACTGACATTAGGTTTGTAGTCAGTGATGGCACATACAATGCTTCAGTCAATTGTAGATCAGGTCTTTCTTTAATATTTAGTTTCACTGTACCACGGCCTTTAATTTGTGCTGTGCAGTTTTCAGAAGCTAACTTCAAAGATTTGCTTTCATCCTTTTCAATATTATGAAATTTTTCAAATTCATGTGTCAGGTGTGACGTACAACCACTATCAAGACACCATTTGCTTATTTTTTCTTTATTGTCATTTGTATTTAGACATGATTCGCCTGAACAACAGAGATTCGCATTATTTTTATTATTTTTATCCACTTTTGACCAGCATTCATTGGCTTTATGTCCTTTTTTCTTACATTTGAAACATTCAACAGTATATTTCTTGTTGTTTCCACGCTGTTTACTGTATAGCGCTTCTTGTTCAGAATTTTGTTCACTGGTACTTGCTATATTTCTTCTTGCTTCAGCTTCTTCAATGATTTTTATTTTCAAGTTGTCAGGATCTGGTAGAGTATCCCTGGATTCTATAGCAATCCGAAAATTTTCAAAAGTTTGAGATAGGTTGTAGAGCATCATAATGCTAAGTAGATCCTTATTTATTTCTATGTTCATATCTGCTAATTTATCGACAATGTCCATAAATTTGTTTAAGTGATCCACTATGTTATCGCCATCCTTCATTTTTCTCAATATTAATTCTTTCAAAAGACTTGCCTTCCGTGCAGGACCTTTACTGTAGTAAATATTTTCAAGAGTGTTCCAGACATCTTTGCTAGTACCACAGTTCTTCACTTGTTTCAGTTCACTCGGTGAAATTATCAGCAATAATTCAGCTAGCGCCAAACCATCTTTTTCTAAAAATTTATTTAGTTCATCACCATCACGAGTAGGCTTCTTTATTTCCTGCGATACATACTTCCATAGTCCTAGTTTCAATAAGAGAGCTTTTGCATGGATTCGCCATGTGTCATAATTTTCTCTCTTCAACGGCTCAATATGTACGTGATGACTCATTTTACTCACGTTTCAGGGTCCATAACCTATTATATTATAATTAAACAAGCATATTATAATTATTCTAGTCTTTTATTTTCTTTGACTTTACATCACGTTTTTTGTCAACAACGTAGGTATCTATGGTAACCAATCTATTACACCTCTTCATCTAACTTATCCCCAAATTTAGGGGGAAAACCCCCAAGTTGGCGACACTGCAGAGAGTCCAGCAAAGGAAGCTACGTTCAAGTCATTGTCATGCCTTAATAAAGTAGTGGAGACTAAGAAGCCTGTGTAAGAAGCATAACATAAAAATTCATGTTTCACTGCGTTCGATTCATAAGTCCACGATCACCTATTTAATATTCAACAACTATTACGCATTCACAACATGGAGTGTAACAAGTTAATTTTCCATTTAGTATATTACATATGTTTTCCAGTATGCAAAATATTTGGTCATCTGCATTCCCACTTTATATATCCCTCGGTTTAAGAAACCGATAAATCAAAGAGTAAAGTAATATATCGATAAATTCCGTAAAAACAATGGCTGTATGAAATGGTAGAAAACTGCATAGTAATTATCTGGCAATCGCGATAGGTAAATAAATATGGCCGCTAACATTGTCAATTAGACAATTTCAACTATTTGTCACTTTGTCAGTTCAGTGCTGTCAAAAATCTTGACCCGGGCGTTGCGTTACAGAAAATTGCGTTCTCTTGCATTTTTCTGTACGATCTTTGAATTGAGAAACAGTGTAGTGGAAAACTATCATCAGTTTAAATATTTAGTGTTGTTAAAGTGTGCATAGATCATTTCTGTTATGTTCGACAGATCAATGACTTAGGAAGTTGGGATCGCGTAGCGTATGATATGGTTGACAACTCGGGAGTGGGACTTCTATGCGTTGCTTCTCTCCCTCTTCTGCGCTTGTTAGAAAGTAAGACAAGATGTGTTTATAGCAGTGTTTATTTATTGCGCACGGTAGATAGATTCAGGGGTCGCTGTGAATTATTTCTTGAATTGAGTCTAATGTAGTGACTAGTTAGTAATGTAATTAAATATTCAAGGTTTCTCGTTAAATCGGGATGCGCCACGGGAGCAGGGGTCGCGCCAGTCGTCTCCCTCGCTGCGACCGGGCACACCTCCGTTGACCTATTTTCTGGTTATTGCATCCAACTTTACTATTTATGTAGGGGTGTAAAGTGGGGCGCCGCCGGTTTACATTTGTCGTGCAATAATGCAATTGATCTGCTCATAAGTAGTGTAATAATGCCCAATGGCGGGTTTATTCCTTTTATGTACGGTATTTTCAACCCCTAAGTTATAAATACCAGTGAATCAGTCAACTAAATATAGCTTATTATCCTTTATATCTTGTCCAAACAGATAGTGAAGCAGAAGAGCTTGAGGTAGTTCTCAATGTGTAGTGCATATACAATGATTGTGCAAGTAGCACTTGTGGGTTGTGGTCTGGAATGGAGTGCCGAGACATCACTATGATGGACTCAGACCTGCCCCCTGGTAGCTGTAATTCCACCGGGCATTTGTCCACAATAGGATACCACACATATCCAGGTAAGTACTTCAAATCTTTGTGGCTCTATATTAAAATACTAGCTGCAGACTACGGCTTCGCTCCATAGTATAGAATAAAAGAAATCCACTTTACTCCCTTCCCACCCTTTCAGTTTCAGTACCACATCTGATTGATTGATTGATTGATTAACTCTTTACTCTTTTCTCTTTTTTTCATCTGTCCTGTTATCCACTCTACTCCAGTTCTGCTCTTTCTGCTCCAGGCCTGAATCCGTCCCGTAATACACTCTTCTCCCGTCTTGCCTTTACCGCGTCAGTCCTGTAATCTTATCTACTACATTTACACCTACCTTTTCTGATCCAACTCGGCATCTATGCTGTAATACACTTTATACATAAAATGAAAAATCCAGATAATTTGCGTATCAGGTAAAATGCGTCGAAAAGGCTGTTGTACCTTATAAATTTCAAAATTTATTCTTTCATAGTTTAGTCTGTATTAAAAAAAGCAAATAATTGTACAAAGACGAATATTTTTAAAAAGAACAAAATGTATCAAAGTTAGGCATTACAAACCATAGTGTACCCACTCTCTAATAAATGATTAACTCAAAGTTTTCCCAAACTTTTGCCGTGGACTAGCTCTAAAACGTATACATCATGCATAAATGGCAGGCTAACTTCAACTAGGTGGTAAATAACAGATGACATCATCCAACTAGCTAGATAGGTACATAGCTACATTCACATGACCACAGAGAGTTAACAATTTATCACTTAGATCATTGGTGCTGGATCATAATTTTCTATTGAAGTAGTTACAGAGGGTGATCATTGCTGTCAGTCTAACAGGTTAGAGACGACAGAATTAAACTATAGTCCATTTGCTATCGGTTTATTGCCGACAGTTGCACTAACTTGAAAAAGTTTGATGAAAAGTTTGCTGCTTGGTACTGTCATACTCTCACCATTCACACCCCGCACGATTGCTCTGTCTACGTGGCTCCGTTGGATGACTGTATGGATTTATAGACTACACTAATAGGTGTATTATTCCTGTAGGATAGCGGGTGAAACGCGAGGTGCTGCTAGTAACTATTAAATCTAAGATTCTGAACGTTTTTAGGGTTCCGTACCTAAAGGGTGTGGGAGTCTATTACTAAGCTTACGCTATCTGTCTGTCCATCCTAGCCATTCTGTATCTTTTGAACCGTAATAGATAGCCAGTTGAAATTTTCATAGAATATGTAATGTTACAGCAAATTACCTAATAAATAATAAAAAAGTCCAAAAAGTTTTTATAAACCAATTTGTGTATTTGCTCTAATGTTAAAACGGTAATATGTACAATCATCAAACTTGGCATGATTATAGAACACACTCTAAAGTAAAACATCATGTGCATCAAAGCTGCATGACCTTATCCTACCACACCCCCTTTCTACTACAGGACAAGTAGAAAAAATATATGTATCAAATGTTTCGAATCCACGTTTCTAATCCGTACAGCCAAGTATTGGAACAACCTGCCAGCTTCCTTGTTTCCTGAGAGATAAATATGTTTGATCTGATACCGGCGTCGCGGTTTTACCATCGCACTAGCCATCTGAAGGCTCATCCACACATCATAGATCAGTGGAAATCGCACACTGTGCGATTCACACGATCCTTCTTGCCTCATACCTGCCAAATGTGGAATGAGCTACCTTCTACGGTGTTTCCGTGAAGCTACAACATGGGGTTCTTCAAAAAGCGAGTTAATCGAGTTCTAAAGGGTCGGCAACGTATTTGTGATGCCTCTGGTGTTACAAGTATCCATAGGCGACGGTGACTGCTTACTATCAGGCAGCCCGTTTGCCTGTTTGCCACCTATGGCATAAAAGAAAATAAAAAAATCTGGGCCTTTTCTAGGCCAGAGTGAATAGGTAATCTTCTAAGTCTGTGTGCTTCATCTTCGACCACATCGTCGCTTACCAATAGGCGAGTTGCTGGTCAAACAAGGATTATTCAAGATAAAAAAATAAAAATTAAAAAATTTGCAAATTCGAGTCCATCTTAAATTTCTGCTCCACACTAAGTTAAGCAGGTGACCGCCTGGACGTGATGTTGTCTTTTTGCACTACTTTTTGTATTTTGTAGCGATATGCAACCCTCCGTGCGCGATCCCGACTTGCACTTGGCCGGTTTATTCTAGATGTTGTCAACAAATGTGTGTGTTGTGTGTGCAGGCCGGATGCACCACTCGATGAGCACGCCGGCGGGCGTGGACGGCGCGGGCGGCGGGTCGCGCACGCCGCCCGCTACGCCGAAGAAGGGCGGCAAGATGCTAGCGGTCCGGGTGCAGATGCTCGACGACTCCATATCTATGTTCCAGATACAGGTATGTTCTCATTTTAGCCGATGGCCTTTGAAGGCCTAGAACAAGAGCGCATTGGGGTAGGTACGTATAAATCTCTAGGTAGGTAGTAATCACCAAACATCACAGGACACCCTGTGACTCGATGGAGTGTCAATATACATTAGGCATTTTATTTATATTACACGGGAATTACTCACGTAAGATTAAGCCGGTCACTCCGACTATCCCGTATAATATATCCGTATCCGTATATCCGTATTCCCGTGTAATATAAATAAAATGTGTGAAAACCACGTCAGTTTCTATAATAAAATACATTAGGCAGTTAGCATTGACTGAAAGCAAAAAGCGGAATGTCTCTATCCAACAGTAGACTACCGTAGACCTCTGATAATTATGTATTAAGAGAACGCTTACCATTAGGCGAGTTGGTGGCCAAACGTAGATCTATTTCTATATAAATAAAAAATACTATTATGTTGCTTGTCTATTTCACTACACTATCAACAATTAAAGCTAAAAATCTGAAATAACATAATGGCATGTACCAGCACTCCGTCAAAACCTATCAGCTCCAGATTAAACTAGGCTAATGCCAAGAATCCAACTCGGATGGGCAGCGTTCGGGAAATTGCGTGACATCTTCTCGCCCAAGATACCACAGTGCCTAATGAAAAGGGTCTGACCAGTGTGTGTCGCCAGTGATGACATATGTACTGTGGTCCTTAACTGTTGGCCTTTTCGCCAGAAGGTTTTCGGCTTTTGTTGTCCTTGGTTTTCCCCAGAAGATGCAGAGAAGTACTCTTATGTCCGTCTTTATGATTTCCACTACAATCCTGCCAAGTTTCGTTATCGGCTTAGCCGTTTAATCGTGAAAAGTAAACAAACAGACAGAAAGAGAGACCGAGTTACTTTCGCTTTTATGATATTAGTTAGGATTCAGATTAGATTCGGACCACGTAGTTTCGGCCCCCCTAAAATAATGAGATTTCAATACAGCTTTCAACTAAATAAATATTTTTACAACACATTTGCTCAAAAAGTGCACTTACGAAGCCTGTATACATCGTTCGAAAGTTAAACATTACGGATCATACAAAGGAGCGTGCGGTAATGAATTTGTCCGCACGCTCAGATGTATAGCACCGTGCGTGTACTTTACGGTATTTTTTTTTTATTTCTATCATAATTACATAAGAATTCCACAAAAGAGTTTCATATTACGAGAATAAATAAGCTGAATGATCAAACCTCCTTGGAATCGCTTTTGCTCAATACGTTTGTCTCAGTTTAATACTAAAGAGAAAATGAGACGAAAGATGTAGTTCTAATTTTCACCACGTGATAGTGGCGCTATTTGCATGTTCGCGCCATTTTTTTATTATATTATAGAAACTATTGTTGTGACTGATATTAAGTTATAAACAAAATAATAAAATTGTTTCATTTGTAGCCTTTTTTTCTCGCAAATGTGTTGTAAAACGTTGTATGGCACACGTGCGGATTGGTTATTACAAACTCGTGACTATGGTAAGCCCTCGACTTCGTCTCGGGCTTACATTCGTCTACTCGTTTGTAATAACCAACTTACCGCACTTGTATCATAAATAACTATTGCTACGTATGTTATTAGTACTACATATGGTATATGTTTATCTATGGTACTACAAATAGGTACTACTTATTTTTTCTTAATTTTGTCTTATTTTGTCTCATTTGTTGTGCTAGTTGCGCTTATTTTTAGGGTTCCGTACCTCAAAAGGAAAAAACGGAACCCTTATAGGATCACTTCGTTGTCCGTCTGTCTGTCTGTCTGTCTGTCCGTCTGTCAAGACCCTTTTTCTCAAGAACGCGTAAAGGTAGCTAGTTGAAATTTATACTAAATACTTGGGTCTACGGTTTCTTTCGGCTGTAAAAAAATAAAAGTTGTAAGTCAACGCAATCAAAAGATATGAACGTTTATGTCGCATATTTTGCGATTTCACAGGGGAACCAAAACCTATAGGGTACTTCCCGTTGACCTAGAATCATGAAATTTGGCAAAAAGCAAGGTCTCATAGCACATATATAGGAATAAATCCGAAAGTTAGAAATATGAAGGTATATCATTTAAAAATGATTATTTTGCTATTACAAACTTACATTTTGTAGTTGGAATGTATGGAAGAACCTTATTGTCAACTACAAACTTAAGTTTGTCTTTCAATATTTTAACTTCAGTTAGTTTTTTTTTTTGGTCTCGCGCTCTTAGGGTCCAAAACCTATAGGGTACTTCCCGTTGACCTAGAATCATGAAATTTGGCAAGAGGCAAGGTCTCATAGTACATACTACATACGGTGAATAGAGTCCTCAAAGGTAGGCAACGCACTGACAATGCCCCGGGTATTGTAGGTGTCTATAGGCGGCGGTGACCACTTACCATCAGGTGGCCCGTTGCTTGTTTGCCACTTATTCTATAAAAAAAAAAAAAAAAAAAAACATATATAGGAATAAATCCGAAAGTTATAAATTTGAAGGTATTTAAAAATAATTATTTTGCTATTACAAACTTACATTTTGTAGTTGGGATGTATGGAAGAACCTTATTGTCAACTACAAACTTCAAAGTTGTCTTCCCAGAGACTGTGGGATCGGCCGATCTGCGAACTAGCATGGAAATCGCTACTAGATACGTGTCCTAGTATTGCAGATCGCGCTCGTATTCTTGCTATCTCTGTTTGGGAATCGGGACTTTGGTTGCAAGCCATGCCCTCTTTTAACACAGGTAGCCTTTTAGATCCAACCGCATTTCGTCTAGCTGTCAGATTACGCTTGGGTGCAAGGTGCTGTGAGGCCCATCGCTGTCAGTGTGGTACTGCTGTTGACCAGCTCGGTCACCATGGTCTCTCTTGCTCGAGAAGCGCTGGTCGTGTTGGCCGACACGCTAGCCTGAACGACATCATACGCAGGGCACTTTCCACCGCCAATTTCGCAGCTGTGCTCAAACCGCACTGTGTCTTGCGCGTGACGATGGAAAGAGGCCTGACGGTATGACACTTGTGCCCTGGAGGTTGGGGCGGCCCCTTGTATGGGACGCAACTTGTGTTGATACTTTGGCGCCGTCACATCTTCCTGAGACACAGGGTAGGGCTGGCGCAGCTGCTAATTCGGCAGAGCAGCACAAGCGTCGCAAATATGCTAACCTCGGCAGTGGTTACATATTTGAGGCGTTTGGGGTCGAGACATTGGGCCCTTGGGGACCGGGAGCTCACCTCATTTTCAAAAATCTTTCAGAGCGCCTGGTTAATGCGACGCGTGACCAAAATGCTGGCGTGCTTCTGGCTCAACGCATTAGCATTGCCATTCAACGTGGTAATGCCGCCAGCATGTTGGGTACGCTGCCAACTGGTAGTGGGCTTGAGCATTTGGATTGTCTTTAGACCTTCAACGGTCTATGGGCAGTCTAACTGTATTTGTAGTGTTAGTTTTAGCTTGTATTTTGTTTAGTTATTAAAGGCACTTGCCCAGTAAAAAAAAAACGACAAACTTAAGTTTGTCTTTCAATATTTTAACTTCAGTTAGTTTTTTTTTTGGTCTCGCGCTCTGAGGGTTCCGTCTAACGGAACCCTCAGAGCACGAGTCCTACTCGTACTTGTCCGGTTTTTTTATTTTTTATGAAGTAACTCTGTATTTATATCTGGTAGGTGAATATATTTGTGAATAGAATTACTTGACAGTTTTGTTAACAACTTTGATTGAATACTCACACTAACTAATCCTAAGTTCCAAAGTTCAGTAAACAATTCCCACCGGTTCGACACACAGGTGTCAATTCCTAAGTCAATAATTGCCCGACAGCTAATTACTAGTCGGCTGCCAGTCTTAGCCGTCAACCGATATTAGCTCAGCCGCTCACTTTCATTAGTTCTCACGGGTACAGCAATTAATTAAGTTGAAGAGTTTATGAGAGGACAAATGTAGCGATGTTTGGACGGGTAATCGGTAAAGGGAAATAATGATAAGCGATTTTACGGTCAGTACGCGTTGATAACGAGCCTCTTTGTCATAAAGTCAGATAATGTATTCTTAATTATGCGTATCTTATCTCTCGAACGATGCTCTAATTTTTGTAGCTATTCAATTGCTTGAAGCGTGAAATGCCTGACGAGTAGCGTTCATTATGCTGGGGTCACACCAAATAAGTTGGAAAAAGGTAAGGTCCAAATTCTTTGGGCCACACTGTCAGGGTTCGGCGAATGTTCGCATTGTTGCGACAGGTCTGGCCGAGTTGTTCATGAATTCGCGATGTATTTGCGAGCACGAATGTCTATTACGGTGCTGTCGGTAAATTGGAGCTAATCAATTCAATTCAATTTCTTCTTCGTGGCTTCGTGCGGTATTGTCGCAACTTGCCAATGTCTTGTGTAGAGTCGGGTAGGCAGATATTCTGGAGATTGTCCCGTTTATTGGTGGCGCGATCCCAATTTGCGAAGATGATCAGGTGCTTTGAAAATAGAATCCAATTTTGCACCGTAATGACATTTGATTGGAAGCTAATGGTGACAAAAAATCGCTGATGAGCGATTACGAAGCATTTGTCACGACATCCCGATACAAACGTTTGCGTGATAATGTGGCCCCAGCATTATTGTCTTAAGGTAGCATTCCGATTTTGGCGACCGCGACCGGCGGCAGCGGCGGCGTCGCGCGACCCACTGCTCAGTATGAGTTTATATAAAAACTAGCGGTCCGCCCCAGCTTCGCACGGGTATAGATTATAGCCTTTGTCATCAGGGGATAGTGTAGCATCCCAACAGTGAAAGAATTTTTCAAATCGGTTATTCAATAATATTAGTATAGACAATGCAAGCGACCCACACGTCATGAGACGCGATCGCAATTCGGATTTTTCAATGTCTCCATTTGCCGCCATCTCTACTTTTACTTCCCAAAACCGACTGGAGATTCGAGGCGACGGCGTCGCGGCGTACAAGTGCGCCTGGAAAAGTCACCTCGTTTCGGGTTATGCCAGGTTCAATACTGTTCGTCATTTACTAGCTTAGAATAGTTGAGACGCGACGATGAAGCGCGGTGGGACAATTTTGAACCCACCGTATACCTCGAGGAGTTTGAATTTTCTACAGCCGCTTAGACGTCGCGGTGCCGCCCGACTAGTGGTCGGTGTGCACTACACTCATATTTTTGAAGTTTTTGATGTGGCAAGTACCATATGTGTGCTTTCGGAAAACCTATTTATCTTAGAAAAGGTTCGGCGTACGACAAAGGTATGGCCTTATCTTGGAAGGTTGGTCAGTGAGAAACACGAGCTTGATATATTATAAAACCGTTATTTTTCGAACAAAAGAGCCGTAGATTTTACTCAGAAAATCAGGTTGATAAAAGATTACCTTCTTTAAGAGAGATATTCAAATAGATTCAGTTTTATTAACTTAGCTTAGCCTCCTGCAATAACACTGGCACTTAGCACCGACCCGGCGCATAATATTCCATTTTTATTCGCCTGCGGAGCTGCAGAAAGTGCGGGTAGTATGGGTGCTCACTCCGTTGCTCATAGTTTAACTTTGTCTGAAATTTTGACATATAATAATAGGTAGACGCAAGATCATTTAAGCGCGTTGCAAAGGATGCAAGGTTAACTGGCGCAAGTACATTTGCGCAAGTACCACGCATCGTCTGCAACGGGTACTAAACAACTTCCAATGCCACTAAGTAAAAAGTATTGTAGCTCGTTGCAGACGATGCGCAGTAAACTGGCGTGAGTTATACTTGCGTAAGTACTGAGCTAGTTGCAATCAATGCTCTCTAAACTGGCGCAAGTCATACTTGCGAAAGTACCACGCATAGTCTGTAACGGCTACTAAGCAACTTTCACTGCCACTAAGCAAAAACCGTTGTAACTCGTAGACGATCTGTAGTAAACTGGCGCGGGTAGTACTTGCGCAAGTACTGCCTATCGTCTGTAATGGGCAAAAAGATCGTAGAATTTGTCGAGATTTGTTTTATATTTCATAAGAATTAAAACTTTGGCTTCTCGTATACTGTACTGTACATTGGATGAAGTCTTTGTCCAGCAGTTGTCAGAAATCATTACAATTATTAGGTTTCCAATAAGAAAAGACGCTAATTTCTTACTGGCAATATATTGTGGTGTAAGCACAGCGTATTATTTCCATTAATATGTATGAACGCAGAATATTCCTTATTGGATCAAGTGGGGATTTGCGTTGTATGTAAATGACCCTGAAATGTAGTTACACCTTGTTAGGGAAGGAAACAATTTGAGTAATCGAGTTTCATTTGTTACGGTGTATTTTGGGGAATCTCTATGCCTTGAAAGTAGCTAGTAATATATTTTTATGACTGAAAGGGAATAACAGCAGTGAGGGCGTCAGTGTTTCCTACTTATTTTCTTGTCTACTGAAGCAGAGCTAGTGAACCGAGTCTAGCTATCTGTCAAAAACTCTGGCCAATCAACACGGTAGAAAAGTATGAATTGTCATTTCTAAACTACTACCAGACAACACGAAAAATACGCTGGGCAAAATAGACTAGAATCTATCTGTCGAATATCATATTTTTTTATTTTTTTTTGTTTGAAATGAATTAAATACTATAATAGAAACAGAATCCAGTACTGAAAGACCAATTTGCGAAAGGAACTAACCAAACTGCCAAAGATATAGGGGTTTCGACAACGCTGCAAGTCCTTTTTTTCTGATTTAAGGGTCATCTTTTAAAGATGTCTGGGTGGATGTTAGAGTGCAGCTGGGTTGTGAGATTTCACCTACAGTTCAGCTAAAACTCCCTCTGTGAGATGCCTTCGAGCCTGACGGTTGGCACCGGCATCTCCATAGAAACGCTCTGGTTGCCCCCCTAGCATGTTGCCTAAGGCAACTTTTCAGGGACTACTCTTTCCCCACTTCCCATAAAGACGACGCGGGCCACATGTGCGTCGTCTACCCTGGGCTCGTTTAAATAGGTACCTAGTAAGATTCCTAAATGTGCCACACACGAGCGCAAAAGCTTTCGGCTCTTACAAAAGGTAGGGGATACCGTAGCCGTATTCTAAGACCCCGGCGGCGCCAGAGTTATGCTGCATGTACCTATAGTCTTAAAAGAAGGATGTATATCTTAGGTCTCTTGAAAAGCTTCTCTAGAATTTGCCAAGGGTAGTTCTTAATTCTTATCCAACTCTTTCCCCCTTACTAATAAACTTGGAGTTGTCTTGGAATAGAATTGTTTTCTCTTTTTCTCTCTTTCAAATTTTGAACTCGATCGAAAAATACAAAAGACGGTGTAACTATTCCAAGGCTACTCCACGTTTATTAGTAAAGAGGTTTGTGTAGACCAAGTGTAGACCATCGAGATACAATTTCGATATCGTCACAATCTCTCAGTGAATACAGCCCAAAAACGTCCGAGCGTCATTGTACATACACTCTATCAATTATATACTTCACAGTGCCACATTTACTCCAATTTAGACGTTATGTCGCTTGCATCGTGTTCAATGTTAGGTGTCCGCTATGTCATCGTAGCTCTGGCATCGTGCGGCGTTATAGTCGGATCGCGGTTACCTTGTAACGAAACAAAAAGGCTGCGCAATTCGTAGCGAGCGCTAAGTTTTGGTTCGGACATTTTTTGGGCACGACTGTGACTATATGTATTTCTCGATGGTATAGACCACAGAAAAGGCTTTTTTTTGTTTCATATTTAAATCTGAAATCCGTAAAATAAAACAACTCCGAAATTGTAATAGAAAAGCGGCACTATAAAACAAAGGCTCTGCATTCCACCTAAAGGTCGCGACTATGTACATGACAACAAAACATCTGCTGCATGATGTCATGCATCCCATTGTTGTTATTTTCAACATTTTATGTAGGAAAGTGGAAACTATTCGCTTATGCATACTGTTACCGGTTGTTTCGAACTGCTTTGATGATCGTGCTCTCTCAACCATCACACCTGATGTACTGGGCTTTGATCCCTTTAGGAGTCTCAGAGCAAATAAAAATACAGAGGGACTACCGCGAACACGAAAAGTGAAGCCACTTTTTGAAACATGTGTGCGTAGTCGAAGTTCGTGTCGTGTAATTCATCAAAATAAGTGATAATATAAATACTTAAGTGTGGTAATATTCCATCCTTCTTCTTCTTCTTCTTTTGTGTTGTTTTTACAGTTCTTAACACAACAAGAAGTCATTGTTTCTTTTTAAAACGGATGTTTTCAGTATGTCGTTCTGACAAGAAATTCACGTAGTTTTGAATGCGTATATGTGCGTGAGTCGTGTATTTATTGGGAATTCACGTAGTTTTGGAAGCGGTTTTGGCGTCACATTGGCAGTGCGCCGTAGGGACTGTATTTTTATTTGCTCCGAGTTAGGAGTTCGCAACTTTTTATTGCGCATTTTCTAATGTACCTGTCAAAGTGCTAACTTTTAAGAGCTTTGTGTCTGAATTTCGGAGTTTATTCTTGCGTTGTTATTTTTATAAAGTGAGCCTTTAATCACACATTGTCGTTGAGTGCGATTTAAAAATTATCTCATTCATTTCATACATTGATTTCCTTTGATGTGAAATACGAAATAGGTATTCTGATCCCTCGTTCCTTTAGCGAAAAGAAAATAATACTTTTGTAATGAACGATACGTTTTGGTTATTAAGTATATTCTTTCAAAACATTGAACCAAAGTAACTAAGCAACTAAGCATGTACACTTAGAATAAGTAGTTAATCTAAGCATGTGCATTTTATCATGGCAAACGCTGCAAAAAATTCGGAAGTACATTCATCATTGTTTCAACACTAAGCAGCATTTCAAGCTTTCAAACACAGTTAGGTCAGTTATGCGAGAATTGCTGGGAATGTTATCCGCCTCAGGAATTTGCGGCTGCAGTGGTGAGCCGCGTTCTACGGGTTTGTAGATATATTATAGGCGAAAATGAAGAAGCACCATCAATAACTTCCTGACTGCGGAAAGAATACTAAGAAACTTTTTAATGTAAATAATATTTGGCAAAGTTTTTAATCGGATACCATAAGATTTAAGGTCATAATTATGAGTCCTATATACCTGTGTGCGTGGGGGTCTGCAGTGCAAGTACCGTTCTTTATCGATTGTCAAATTTTACATCTGAGATCGTCAAATTCGATAATATGCCATTCGATCAGTACTCGCTATGATCGATTCTATGCCATTTTATCGAATTTGACGATCGATTAAGAACGGTACTTGCACTGCTGTTGCGAAGTTATATCTACGTGTCGACGGCCCGCAGAAGGGCGCAAACTCGGGCGCGGGTCGCGGGTGAGGTATTTTATACTTCATACTCAAGGGAAATATGAACGAAAAGTTGCAAACGTTGTTTTTTTGTTGACAAGCAAACAATACTAACATTACTGTTTACTTTGTGACTAATCAGTGTAAACTGTATTAAGATTGTGGTTCAAACGTTCACAATAACTTTTTACAAAGTTCTGCGTTTTTACAAGCCTTGAACCAGCTTTATAAAATGTCTTGTTTTTCTATAGACCATACAATCATCAACAATTTTCCGTCGATTGCCGAGTTTAGGTCTACCTCGCGATGTTGTCTCACTAGCGAGTTCTACGTTCTACGGCTACTATTCTAGACAATAGTTATTTGTAACAAAAATCCACACATACACACTTATTTTAAGTATAAATACATACAAACTAGTACTAAAATATAAAACTAAACTAATCTAATAATCCGCTGCCAGCAGGCATCGTACCCAAAATGCTGGCCGCATTGCCGCGTTGAATTGCAATGCTAATACGCTGTGTAAGATATCGGCCAGCATTTTGGTCACGAGATGCTTCGACCAGACGATTAGATAAATCTTTAAAAATATTTTTAGCGCCCGGTTCCCACGGTCCTAAAGTTTCGACCCCAAAAGGCTCAAATATAATTTTTTTTAAGTAAAAAAACCGGACAAGTACGAGTAGGACTCGTGCTCTGAGGGTTCCGCTGGACAGAACCCTCAGAGCGTGAGTCCATAAAAAAAAACTGAAACAAAAACTGAAACTGAAAAAGTTGAAATATTGAAAGACAAACTTAACTTTGTAGTTGACTATAAGGTTCTTCTATACATTCCAACTACAAAATGTAAGTTTGTAATAGCAAAATAATTATTTTTAAATGATATAACTTCAAATTTGTAACTTTCAGATTTATTCCAATATATGTGCTATGAGACCTTGCCTTTTATCAAATTTCATGATTCTAGGTCAACGGGAAGTACCCTATAGGTTTTGATTTCCCTGTGAAATCGCAAAATATGCGACATAAACGTTCATATCTTTTGATTGCGTTATTATCTTACAACTTTTATTTTTTTACAGCCGAAAGAAACCGTAGACTCAAGTATTTAGTATAAATTGCAACTTGATACCTTTACGCGTTCTTGAGAAAAAAGGTCTTGACAGACGGACAGACAGACGGACAACGAAGTGATCCTATAAGGGTTCCGTTTTTTCCTTTTGAGGTACGGAACCCTAAAAACATCAAATTTTTGTCACAAACCAAAACATCATCATCATCATCATCATCATCACTTTGAGACTGAATTTCTCCACAATGCTATGTAAATCACATTATTAAAAACATGTTATATACCTACCTACTCTACCATCGACGTATAAACTACAAACACATTGTAATCTATGTCTAATACTTTAGATTTACTAAGTACATCTAATGAATAAAACAGTGTTAAATACTTAGAATAACTACACAAAGAAACCAAGTACATTCGCAAAATTTAAGCCATTCAAATGGTGCCATATATGGCTCCAAAAAAAAAAAAAAATTTACTATAACAATTTGCGCGGTGAAATCGTACCACAACAAATCAGAAAAGCAGCATAAGATTTATGGTGTGACATTCCACAGGTAATCCATTAATTTTCTTGCTTAAATCGTTTAAAATACCAATCGAAACGTAAGCTACAAAGCGAATTTGTAGCTTACGTTTTGAGAAGGCGTTGTTTGGAAACCTACCTTCTCTGAGTAGTTATTCTAAGGTTAAATAAAACATTAGATGCCATCTCCTCTTTAAACTATTTACCTTTTGACGTTTCTACTTTATTATTCTACGAGTTCTTGGAAAAGTTTGCCCTAATGACTTTTTCTTTCGGGTCTTTTGGCTTTCATATCTGGTTTTACGAGAAGTTTCATTCCTTTTAGTTAGGTTTATCCAGTGCAGAGGTCGTAAAGTCTTGAGTAAGCTCTGTTCGGCAAGGAATGCGAAAACATGAAGATCTGCAGGAACGAACTTGACTCTTGAGCATATCGATCGTATATGGTGACCATAAGGGGGCATATTAGTTTACTGGGACTGCTTAAGTACGTATATTTAAGTCATCATCATCATCAGCCAGAAGACGTCCACTGCTGAACATAGGCCTCCCCTTTAACCTCCACACTGAACGACAGCCTGCCTTTTGCATCCACCGGATGCCAGCGACTCTCACAATGTCGTCAGTCCATCTAGTGGTAAGCCTACCTACTATACCTATATTTAAATAGGCTAGAATTACTAGGTACACTCAATAGTTTTTGTTCCGTGTCTAAAATTGGCCTGCGGGTCGATGAGGGACGACACAGTTATGGATAGCAGAGCTATCAACATCTAAAATTCGTGTTGATTGACTTCCAAGTGTTTAGAGGTTTCGAACTAAGAAATTAATTGATATTAATAAATTAAAGTAGCTTTCTAATACTATAAAACAAATGAATCATTTGCATTCCGATTAGTAACACCGGATGCTAGTCCAAAACGCATCGGTTAAAGTACAGAATTAGTATTCCTATGTCTCTACATGACTATCGTATGCCTAGGAGTTGAACATCCTTCACCGACGATTTGAGATTAATAAATTTAATTTGTCTTGTATTATCTAAGAACACTAAACTATGGTGTGTTGAACAAACAAACCAAGTTCGCCATGGTAGATCATATTTTTAGATTTGATGTCAGAAAAGTCTAGACCCAGAAGTCCTAGTAAAAGTGGAACAAAATTACATTATAATATGGTGGCATTAAAATCCTGCTCTACCAAAACCTGATTAAAAAGCTTAAGTTTGTTCAAAATCTTCGTTTTTCGTAACGAAATTTTCGTTTACAAGTTACAGATACGATCTATAACAGTTACTACGTACGTACTCGTAGTAGAAGTCTCGAGTATGGTAAATAAACAGACTTGGTATTCCGTACTCGCAAGATCTAGTTCTCGTCCGTGGATAGCAGACACGGGCATTTCAATCGGCTCGTGTTCGTTTGCCTCCGTTTACCAATGCATCGATTCAATTTCTGGAGTCGACATGTTCAATTTTCGATATTACGCCGATTCACGTCTTGCCAGTTTTCAATGTGACGTAAGAATGGGAGGGGGGAGGGAGGGTTTTTTTTCATTCTTCAGACAAGGAAACCTTAGCGGAAAGGCCAGTGCCATGTTTAGTTTAAGTCAAAACTACGTAGTAGCTTTACCTAGTCTGTGGTTTAAGTAGAGTGATACTCTAGTAGCAGATGGTAATAAACTACAGGCTAGTAAAACGGATAACGGTAATTTTGGAGCATAATTCGCAAACGGTACACCTGAGGGGTGAAGTTAACTATATTTTGTCCCCCACTTTACATGTCGCCATCTTGTATTTGGGATGACGTCTCACCTATCCAATAACCAATACCTGGGCACTTTATAGGGTTCCGTATCTAAAGGGTACCCTATTACTAAGCCTACATTGTCTGCCTGTCCTACCTATTAACGGCTGTATCTTTTGAATCGTAATAGATGGCCAGTTGATTTTCCCAGAATATGTAACGTTACGGCGGATTAACTAACAAATTAAAAAAGTCAAAAAGTAAACACGAAAGGGGAGTCCCCATACAACAAACGTATTTTTTTTACGTATTTTTGTATTAGCTTATTATTGTAAAAACGGTTATACGTACAAACGTCAATCTTGACATGATTATAGTACACGCTCTAAAGTATAACAATAAATAATGCGCCAAGTGCGAGTCGGTGACAAATTTCTGTTCATTACCATGTTATAGCTGGTAATTTCGTTATTGAATTTTGTGGTGGTACGCAACCCTCAGTGCGCGAGCCCGACTCGGACTTGGCCGCTTTATTGTTTTATGCTTAGCGTTGCGTAAAAAATATACCTACCCTATTCAATGTACCTAAAAATATGCTTCCGAACTCGTAGGTATCGTATTGAGGACGCTGCTATCCTCCACTCTACATAATTTTCTTCTCCAATTTCTCAAATGCGCAGCCACAACCAACCTATTGAATACGAAAACACTGCATTTCAAATTGATTTCAACGTGAACGAAAATTGAATCGACTGCGTAAGAAAAAAACGACGTAAACTGGTAGGTACTCGAATATCAGTGAAGCTCATTTGGGGTGTAGCGATTTAACTTGTAAATTAGAATTAACAATTCATTGGTCATTAAAGCTCGTAATCTTTGGGTCTGAGAATTCACTGTTCCAAGTTAATTTATCGTTGGGAATTGCAAATCAAAAACGTGAAGGTAAACGCCTACGAATGAGTACGACGGCCTACAAAATCCCCGTCGGAGAATATTGTTCCTTCACGTAAAATATTGCTTTAAAACTGGAAACTTAAGTTCTCCAACTAAAAGCAATATAACGGAGTACAGAACTCTAGCTGAAATTGATAACATACCCTACTTGCTTTGATGCCTTTCCGTTAGGGTTCCTACACAATGAACACCACACATTTGCGTCAGTGTTTATCCGCAGTGTCGTTTACCGAGTTTCGTAATCGAATTTTCCTTAATCGTATCTTCCCTCCGTATATCTTCTCAATTATTTGAGTTAACTCATGTGCAGTTGTATTTTAATCTTATGGGCTACTTGAATATGAATTAATATGGTTTGCGTGCGTCAATAGTCTTAGATTGATCATGTTTGCCAATCCACCGATAATGACTAGCCATTGTTTGCGATGTAATCACAGGCGTTTACATTACATTCCGTCGCGAATTCGTTTGAATGTCCGAATTTTCCGGGTGAAACTGTCGCGTTTAATCTAGCTCTGTGGGCTCTGTGTCAACCCTTATCTTGGCGGACGATTGGCTCGCCGCCAGGGTTTGCACACGAGGGCCTGAGCGAGGCAGTTTTCATTGCCCCAACGACTATTGTTCTTTAGAGTCCCGCTTTTGGTCAATTTAATACGATATTAGGAGAGCGCCGAATTTTATGGTAATTCTATGATTTGTCGTCGTTTATTCTGTCCTAATTTTTCCGATGACGTGGCTAGTGAACGTGCGAACGGTTGGTCTTCCTTTTGTGTCGACGGTCGGAGAGGGTTTCCTTACATTCATTCGATACATTTTGGTAATGGGTTTATGATTGACCATTTATCACCTGACGATATTAAGGATGGAACAGGGTGTGAAATAGGAAAAGATGGAGAAAAAAAAACATAGATGTTTCTTATGCCTAGCAGCAGGTAATTCAGATATGATGATGCACAGCTTGTAGAATGTACAGTTACAAGTAAGGTACGTCTTGTCTATCGCATTGTTAGTTGTTACCTTCCCCATTTAGTTGTGGTAAAGGAAAAGTTAAATGCGTTTGGGGCAAGAGTTTGTTGTTTTAATAATGTTTTATTGCTGTTACCCGAACTACGCCTTCCTAATATCTGTGCCAGAAGACCCCGCTCTTCTATATCCATTTTGTAATAGTTACAGGTGGAACTAAGCTAACTGTGTGGTTCTAGATATTTTACTATTTATCTCCAAAGCTGCCGGATCGATTTGTATGTGTTCGTTTTATTTGTAAGAAGGTTTTATTGCGGTGGGTCTTATATAAATGGATGACAAGTCTGTTTAGGGGTTTAAAAGCTATGAGCTCTTTTCTGAATTGGTCGTGGTAAAACATTAATTTAAACTTGTCACACTTCGTTCGTACAGTTGTGTATGTGGCTTTCTTTATGATTCAATGTACACACCATGTTATTAGTTTGCTAGATGTACCAGCCGCTCATCATCATCATCAGCCTATTTGATATTCGTCCACTGCTGGACGTAGGCCTCTCCTAAAGAACGCCACAAGGCACGATCTTCTGCTTTTCGCATCCACTTGCCACCAGCCGCCTTTCGCAGGTCGTCACTCCACCTGGCGTCCTACTCTACGTTTGCCGATACGCGGTCTCCACTCTAGAACCCGTTTACCCCAGCGGTTGTCAGTTCTTCTACAGATATGGCCAGCCCCTTGCCACTTCAGCTTGCTAATTCTTTGAACTATGTCGGTTACTTTAGTTCTTTGTCGGATAATCCACCGCTCACTTTGCTATAATTGCTCCAGTTCGCCGGCTCAAGCAGTACCGTTTTCGAAGTGCATGAAATTCCCGCCAATTAGTTACCCTCTCCCGCGCGGTTAGACCTTTCAGAATTCCAGCACTGCTAACGTAATCACCGGCTGTTTCACTTTCAGGCGACGTTATAACAGCATTTTTAATTAGTTTATGAAATGCTGTTTCCACGTTCTGTGACCCGAGTAACTTCGTAACTGTGGGTAATTGCCGGGGTTAACGCGGATCCTTGTTTGTCATATTTTTATTTGACAAATCTGTGACCGAAACTGGATTCAGTTCCTAAAAGACCTGTAACAGACCTATTGAAATCTTTATCTCAGTTCACATTTGCGTTGTAAAGTCATGGTATCTTTATTCGTGTATCGTAAATTTTCTAAGAAAACGTTTCAGCTTCATTTTACGCGATGAAATACATTTTCATGCGCTTTCGGTTGTAGGGAGTGTTGACCTCTCTATCAGTTCATCTTAAACTTGCTTCGTAGTTTGTATATACTCCTCCGTACTAGACGACTAGACGCAAACGATCTCTATATTTATTCCAGAATTTTTACAAGCAAACTATCAACTATGTAAATATTTTACTGTAGCGCAATATATTTTGAAGATAAGCGTTTTCGAAGTAGGTACCAATCGGCGAAAGTTGACGGTGCAAATAGCGAGCTAACTACATTGTAAAGTGCTGTGAACTCAAAAATTATCTAAGTTTTTTTGCGTATAACTCGCCTGATGGTAGTAAATATGTGGTCGAAGATGAAGCACGCATACATATAAGATACCTATACACTCTGAACTTGAAAAGGCCTAGATTGTTTCTCAGTTGCCGCTCTAAACTACAGACCAGCATATTTCTTGAAAATTATCAATTATTCCCGCCTAAACTAGTAATAATAAAACAGTAAGTTTACATTCCACACCTTTTTAACCTTTATGTGCTATGTTATAAAGGCTGTTTCCTATTGACAAGTGTCGCAGTGACGTCAGAGAGAGAACCTCGGAACCTGTAAATAAACAGAAGCGAAAATAAAACGGGGTTGGCCTAATTGTTTACTTTAAGAATAGGGCGTCTCAGGGCTGAATAATGAGGCTGCATGGTCATTGGTTTAGTCTGGAAAATAGTCAACCAACCTTGCTTCATCTTTGACCGCATCGTCGCTTTCTATCAAGTGAGATCATGGTCTCACATTAGCCTATCATTACTTAAGCCTAGACCGAGGTAAAAAAAAAATACCGCTCACCCTACCACTGAGATCTCCACGAATGAGTTTTATCATCATCAGCCAGAAGACGTCCACTACTGAATATAGGCCTCCCCTTTAACATCCACACTGAACGAAAGCCTGCCATCTGCATCCAATGGATGCCCGCGACTCTCAAAATATCGTCGGTCCATCTAGTGGGAGGCCTATACCTATATACGCTGCGTCTTCCGGTTCGTGGTCTCCACTCAAGAACTCGGTTATCGGTTCTTCGAGCGATGTGGCCTGCCCATTGCCACATCAACTTGCAAATTTTAACAGCTATGTCGGTGACTGGTTCTTTGACGAATATCCACGTTCCGGATTCTATCGCGGAAACAAACTCCGAGCATAGCTCTCTACATTGCCCGCTGTGTGAGTCTGAGTTTTTCCAAAAGGCTAATGAGTTAAAAAAGTCTTATTCAAAATGTAGCCAAATGAATCAAGAAATTCAAAAGATATCTCTAAATAGCAATATACTATAGCCAGACTAAACAACATTGACCGTCTTACCACAAAAGATTTAAGAACGCTTTAGACATGTGTTTAGCAATTGTTTCACTGCGAAAAATATGCTAAACACATGTCTAAAGCGTGCTTAAATCTTTTGTGGTAAGACGGTGAATGTTTTATATCTGGAATGGTTCTATATGTTGATGACATAATGATTTAAGACGCCGGCTGCATTCTTACAAAATTGTAGACGATCCAAAAATAGCACAAGTCATAAAACCAGTTCATAATCCGAACACCCACGTCAATAAAAACTACGAACTAAATATGGCTTGCGATCTGGCTTTGTGACCAACCTAAAAGTAAGGTTTTAACAACACACACACTACAATAACATTAATATAACTTTTTTTGCCATCGGTGGCAAACAAGCAGACGGGCTGCTTGATGGTAAGCAGTCACCGTCGCCTTTGGATACTTGTAACACCAGAGCCGTCACAAATACGTTGCCGACCCTTTAGGACTCGATTAACTCGCCTTTTGAAGAACCCGTGTTGTAGCTTCTCGGAAACACCGTGGAAGGTAGCTCATTCCACATTTTGCAGGTATGAGTCAAGAAGGATCGTGTGAATCACACAGTGTGCGATTTCCACTGATCTATGATGTGTGGATGAGCCTTCACGCGGTGGCGGCTAGTGCGATGGTAAAACCGCGACGCCGGCATCAGATCAAACAGTTCTTCAGAACACTGAACAGTTGTAAATGCGATAAAAGATACAAAGAGACCCAACGTGTCTGCGCATGCTGAGCGGCTCTAGTTCAGTGAGCTTGGGATCGTCGACAATTCTGGCAGCTCTACGCTGTAATGCATCAAGTGAGTTAAGTTCAAGTGAGTGAGTGCTGTAATGCAGCTCATAGTTGGGTGCTCCGTTCCAAAGATGGGAGCAGTACTCCATGTGAGGTCGGACTTGCGCTTTGTAAAGCAAGAGTCTTTGTATCGACGTGAAGTACCGCCAGAACTATTAGTTTAATCACGTTTAGGGCTTGCTTAACAAGTAATTTTCCAATTTGGCGTCTCCATGACGCCGCAGTAAGTAACTAACAATTGTATTCCATCTGCATCAATTTGGCAAATAGTTTTGGCGCATTAATTTGATAGAGTGCTTTTTGTCCTAAAATACTCGCAATTAAATTTTCTTTCAATAAAGTTGATTTGATTTAAGCGCATCTATAATGTGATATTTCTTAAAATAAAACCAGAATAATTAAATCTGAAATCAAATTGATCTTTACCGTATAAAGCCACGCCTGGATTTGTTGTTGTTATCAGTTTACCTTCCTCGTCACGTATTACAATCCTTTCCACGGAAGAAAGATAAACTTTTGTGTACTGAGCACGGTAATCCAATTTGTCTTCGATGATATTTATAATACGCACCCCTCGTCTCGACTCCGACCGGGAGAGAGAAGGGCATACGTATACGCTTCATATAGCAAGATATTGATAATCTGCGAGATATTGCTATTTCAATATTTTATAGTTAAGTTACTGTTACAAATAGTGACAAGATAATTGAGATTAAAAAAAAACTTATTATATTTTCTCGAAAATTATCTACAATTACGACTATAACAAAAACGTGATCAGATTTGTCGCGGTTGCAATATACTAAATTGTGAAATTCATTTTATAGCAGTTCGATACATGCGATGTAGCATGATCAATTTGATCATTGACCACGATATTAATATTTTGTCTTGACATCAAAATAGAACCATTCCAAGGTGTGATGAAGCCTTTGATAAATAATATATAGTTTGGATCTTAAACTCGAGCTACTTGCGAAAAAAGTCTGCCACAAGCTGAAGGGAGCGAGGTAAACACGTATTGCTTACTGGCACATTCTTACTAGTTCTACAAACGCACACTTCAATATTGAGCGACACACAACTGCAAACGATATGCTCAAAATGTAATCAAATGCGGACGACCAAGGGGGGTGTAAATGCTAAAGAGGAAACTGTAGGAAACGCTTCCATATATTTATTTTTCTGAAATGAACATAGACCACACGACTACATTTTTTGTAAGAATTTTGAAACAATCTAAGCATCGCCTCTCGTACGTAAAAGCTATCGACCTCACGACCTGCAATATTCCCATCCCTGTTTGCTTCAACGCGCGCATCTCGTTGTTTGGCCAGTCACGCGAGGTCACGACAGTTTTACCACAACTTAGGGATGCGTAGTGCAGATTTATAGCCTCAACATTTACATAGCCTTTATAGACACAACGAGCCATGTCTTGTTATACGTTTATAGAAACAGATTTCGTCGCTACCTGGTTGTCTAAAGACATTCTAAAGTTTAGCATCTTTTGATTCTAGTTGGATGACTGGACGCCGCACAAAGACAAGTTTCACTTTCATTGTCCATTATGAAGGATGTCTAGTGCTGATTTATAGCCCTGACTTGCTAGATTGCTCGAGCTTTATGAACCAAACCTCGGTTTAAAGGTTAGAGCAGGGCAATGTCTGAGCTCTCGTGGGAAATTGGATCTTTATACCTCCGTATCATGATTAGACTGTAGTGCCGTAGTTCTTAAGATAAAACGGTTACGGCAAAGTTTTACTTTATATCATTTCCATTACTAAAATATTTTCTTATTGAACGACGTCACAGAATAGATAAAAGTACTCAACATAACTCCACCCAGTTCAATTGTGCGCTCAAATCAGACAAACAAGGGAGATATAGTAAGGCGTGGTGGGTGCGAACGCATCTGGCCTAAATCAGGCTTGTTGCCTTTAGTCGAACTCACCCTTCATAAGACCTTCCCGCCCTTTTTGTATGTTTACTATTAGTTGGTTCATTGAAGTCGCTGTAAGTTTCTTCCTCCTCCTCGCGTCGTGCTCCTCATGTCTGAGGGTCGTGACCCCCACCCCCCATCAGTCTCTCCTTTATGATTTTACGCCATCTTCCCCTATCCTCGGCGACATGCAGCGCATCGTATACTGATGTGTCTAGGGTGGTACGAATCTGGTCAGACCAACGCATCGGGCTGCGGCCTCGGGATCGCTTTCCATCGACTTTGCCTGTTACAATTAACTTTTCTAGATTGTCGTTGTCCTTCCTGGCAATATGGCCGAAATACTCCAATATTCGCTTGAGACAAATGGTAGACAATCTAGTAGAGATCTTGAGTTGTTTTAATATCGATGCGTTGGTCCGATGAGCTGTCCATGGTATTCTCAGCATTCTCCTCCAGCACCACATTTCGAATGAATCAATGCGCCCTCGATCTGCTGCTTTTAGCGTCCATGTCTCAGCGCCATACAGGAAAATTGAAAAAATCAGGGTCCGAACTAGTCTGATTTTCGTTTTCAGCTTTATCCCTCTGTTTTTCCATATCTTCTGAAGCTGAGACATGGCGCTTTTAGCCATTCCAATGCGCCGCCGGACATCCCTTTCACACGAGCCATTGTTGCAGTAAGTTTCTTAATGTGCTTGAAAAGTTAGTAAGTGTTCCGTACTTATTGTGAGCGGTGTAGTGACTAAAATGTATGAATAACGGAGACATTTAAATTGAACACGAAAGATAAGTGTACTAAGGATGTTTTTTTAGCATTTATTTAGCGTTTCGTCATGGCAGTCCCATTGTATATTCTAAACTAGAGGACTCATACTTAATACACAAAACACAGATGACAAACAAACACAGGGTCGATGGTCACTTGAGGTGACTCACATATCCGAACAGCTCCCTGGCTGCGTCCGAATCGGGTTCAGCCAGTAGTCCGTTAAACCGACCCACATCTAGTCTGTTCAGATGGTAAGTCACCTCAAGCTCCTTCTTTCGTGCTGGAGGCGGACACATTCCACCAGAAGGTGGTATACATCTTCCAGTACTAAGGCGTATCTCTCTTGTTTGTCTGGTCGGAGGTAGTTCGGTAGCGGGATGTGACGCGAGTCGTGAGCTCACGCTCGATGCCGCCGCAGACGTACAATAAAGCCAGCTATAGGCAGATTTATTGCTACGCTCTAACGACGCATCTTGTGCCCATGGGGGAGTGTAGTGGTTAACGAACCGAGAATGTTGTGCGTTTATATTTAGTCCCTTTGTTAACTGATCGATTGTCTGACGGTCAAGAAGGTGGGGCAGCTGTTAACCCTTTGCTTAGGCTGTTCATTCAATTACCCAGTAAAATTTTTCATTTGACTAAACTTGAAAAACCTTTAAATTCATAGAGGTGTAAATTACGTTACTGGAAGATGCCCAAATGCACAGATTTATACAGGGTTACATAGAGCTGTTTTGCTAAGGCTAGTTTTCGTCCCGTTTTTACCCTTTGGGTACGGAACCTTAAAAACAGCCGTACTTATGAACTCATTTCGGCTTAGTTACTAAGCCGAAATGAGTTCATAAGGAAATTGTCAGCATTTCGTTGAGTTGAAATATTTATTTTATGTGAAACAGCTGTTTTTAGTGTTCCGTACCCAAAGGGTAAAAACGGGACCCTATTACTAAGCCTACGATGTATGTCTATCCGTCTGTCCGTCCTACCTTTAAACGGCTGTATCTTTCGAACCGTAATAGATAGCCAGTTGAAATTTTCACAGAATATGTAATGTTACGGCGGACTAACTATGAAATAGTAAAAAAGTCCAAAAGTAAAACGAAAAGGGGGTCCCTATACAACAAACGTATTTTTTTACGGTGTTTTGTATTAGCTCTAATGTACAAAGGGTAATATGTACAAGCGTCAAACTTGGCATGATTATAGTTCACAGTACACACACACTCTAAAGTATAACAACAAATAAGTAATGGCCAAATGCGTGTCGGCGACAAATTTCTGTACATTACCAAGTTATAACTGGTAATTCCTTACTTGGATGACCTCCTTATCATTTCACCGAATCGAAATGCCATATTTTACTAATTTTGAAGTCGGTTTTTTATTTATAATATTGTATTTTATGGTGGAACGGAACCCTCATTGCGCGAGCCTGAATCGCACTTGGCCGTTTATTTTCACGATTTCAGGGTTGGTCTCATAGTAAATGTTGATCATAATGATGAGTATACCTCCTTTCGGCTTAGTACTAACTTTCTGTGTAACCCTGTACGGTCTCTTAACTACACAAATATAAGGTCTCATATTATGTTATCATAGACAGATAAACTACAAGGTCTTATTAGGTAAATGATGGCTTGTAAGTCAAACCCTTGACACGCGTTGACCTCAATGTCGCTTTGAGGAAAACTATTAAGTACTGAAGTTTAAAAAAAAATAGGCTTGCGTTTGACCACCATCTCGCCTGATGTTAAGCGATAATGCGGTCTACGTTGGAGTACGCTTGCCTAGAAGAAACCGATTCACTCGTGATTTGAAGACACCCAGGGGGTCTAGACAAGAGCCAAACACTGTTAGCGTTCACGCCTGCGGAAAGATGAAAATGACATTAGCTTCAGATAATTTATCTCATGCTAATGTCATTGTCAATGTCATTTTCATACAATTTCATCTTTCCGCAGGCGTGAACGCTAACAGTGTGTGGCTCTTGTCTAGACCCCCAGATTGTGTCGTTGAAAGGCTTTTCGCGATATCGGTGTTTGAAGTCATCTAACATGCGTCGTTCTTATAATAGACGATGTTTAACGTTTGCCCTTACCAAATTTAGATTGAGGACCGCCCACGAAGTTTGTTTCCGCGCAACTTCAGCATGATTTAATTCCCACCTGCCCATGGTGTTCCCCGATAGTTACAATCTGGGTGTCTTCAAGTCGAAAGTGAATCGGTTTCTTCTAGGCAAACGTGCTCCATCGTAAATAGCATCATCGCTTACCATCAGGCGAGTTGATGGCCAAGTGCAAGCCTATTTTTAATACATAAAAATGAATCCCTATTCTTCCCTCCCCCCCTTCCCCTTGTGATCACGCCTTAACTTGAGAACGACTTTACGGTTTTTTTTAAAGTTTTCTAATATTTTATCAAAGGTTTTTACGGAGAGAAATTTTTTGAAAATTGCGCATAAATTGGAAAATTTACGACGATTTTAACTTCGCGCGTTTGACAGTTCTAAGACAGGACAATGTTTGTCGGATCAGCTAGTTTTTAACCGACTTCAAAAAAAGGAGGTTATCAATTCGAGTGTATGTTTTTTATGTAAATTACAGCGTATTAACTTAACAAATAATAATAAAGTCAAAAAGTAAAAACTAAAAGTGGCCCTACAACAAACGTATTACTCCAAAAATAACTGATTATAAATTGTAAATATATAAGTAGGTAATATATGTAATCATAATTTCGTTGATTGTCCTGTAATGCTCATTTCTTTGAAGTTATTTAAATATTATTTTCTACTTTTTAGTTTCAGTTTGTATATGATAGGCATAGTGATGAAGTCGGTTCTTTTTTTTTTCTAAAAATTATCTTTATTAATTTATTAAAAAAATAACCACTTTCCACTTGAAAGCTTTTTTATACAACTAAGTGCGAGACTAGAAAGTCGCCTCCTGATGGTAAGCGTCGCGTTTGCCTATAACAGTTCAGTGCCACCTAGAGTTTAAAACTTTTAACTGTTAAAAACCCTGCAGTACGCTTGTCACCTTGAGATATTAGATGTTATGATATATTCGACCTCCTCTCAGTGTAGCTCACTAGCCCAAACTTAATTGTTCTAAGGTACTACAATGTAAGGTTGTAAATGTACAGACAACCCTCAAAATTGTATGTATTAAATATGAGAGTTTCGGCCTGTCTTTAAGAACTATATTACACCTTACCGATGGTTAATTACCGATGTTTACAATCTGGGTGTCTTCAAATCACGAGAGAATCGGTTTCTTCTAGGCAAGCGTGCTCCAACGTAGACCGCATCATCGCTTAACATCAGGCGTGATGGTGACCAAACGCAAGCCAAATATTAAAAATAAAAAAATAACGATACAATATTACGATACAGTCAAGTTATAAAAAGGGCCTATATTCAGTGCCCTTCCCGAGTCCCGCTACATCCTTTTTATATTCGACTTGGGAACTTGAATCCCGCGGGAGCAGTGAACTCGACGTCGCGAAGAGTGCCTGAACGTGCCTATGCTTAAAAACCCTTAACTTTTCCCGTGCAACTAAACGTTGAAAAATATAAAGGTATAGAGGATAGCATATAACATCGAAGCATTGGAGTCTATTAAGAAGCGTGCCAAGTGGCTCATCAGCAACGAATCCTTAGTTCGGACTAAGCTTGCGCATCGACGCAAAGTTGCTAGACTATCGGTTTTTTACCGGATACATTTCGGAGAAAGTGCATCGGATCTGCATGATCTAATTCCCTCCTGCCCATTTTTCTATCGGACTGTCAGAGTAGGTACGAAGAATCTTCACCGCTTTTTGGTTGATATTCCGAAAACCCGTACGAAGCGCTTTGATTCCAGTTTTATTGTGCGAACTGCTAGCTTGTGAAATGCACTGCTTGAATACCCATTCAATTCCAATCAAACTACAATCTGGGTGTCTTCAAGTCGAGAGTGAATCGGTTTCTTCTAGGCAAGCGTGCTCCATCGTAGACCGCATCATCGTTTAACATCAAGCGAGTTGACCGTCAAACGCAAGCATAGATAGACGCCACAAGTGGCGGCCTTATCGCTACAAGCTATCTCGAAGCATATTATTATATATAAAAAGGATATCTTGTTTTTTTATTTAATAATAGGCTTGCCTTTAGCGATTATGCGGGCTACGATGGAGCACGCTTATCTAGAAGAAACCGATTCACTTGATTATAAAATTTATAAATTTGAAATAGGGTTTGGTAAACAGCTGAAATTTAATACACGAGTTTTAGTTACATGCTTCTCAGAATTGTAATTTTATACACGTCTTGTGTTTCTCTCATAAGTATTGCATATTACTCACATGCATATTTATCACTGATTATTTTAGTTTCTGTAATATGTTCGGCGCCAAGCAGCGGCCTGATTCCGAATGCTGTCATATTTCTAGTTTGAATTTGAATTAGAATATGAAATTCGAATTATAATAAATACTTGGTGACCAAGTCTTACCCCAGTCTTTGATTTAATGCGATTGAAATTTGACAGCTTACGCAATCACTTTTTTTTTTTTTTTTTGTTAAAATCTTCATGAGCGTGGATTCAATGTCCTTTACTCGTAATATTAAACAGTTTACTTTGCCTTAATAGCGTCAAACAAGTCATAGTCACAGTCAGAGTCAAGCTTAAGCTAAGTAAGTCACGGTCAAGTCTATTACGCAATCACATCTCTGATCCATAACAGATAGTTAATGTATGAGAACTGCCAGATGAAAACCATTAAGGATTTCCATTTGGCTAAACAGTTAAGGGATGGTATGGATTAACCTTAATGATGTTCGGCTAAATGCCTCGTGTTAATGCGTGTAGCCAATTTACCCAAAAGGCCAAAATACGCACCTGCCTTATTCAGGCGGACTAACACAAATTTTCTTTCAGGAGCGACTTTAGTCACAGGACTTTAGTCACAGGACTTTAGTCACAAGACTAGTCTTTAGTACCTAGTAAGTATTTTGACAGACAGTCTCAACCTATCTCTGTATGTGTGTTATCACTAAACGGTTGTACCGCCTTGATTCAATGAATTTTTTGTGCGACATTTTGTGCCACATTTATTGTGCGAACTGCTAGTCTGTGGAATGCGCTGCCTGAATGGGGTTTCCCCGTCAGTTACAATCTGGGTGTCTTCAAGTTGAGAGTGAATCGGTTTCTTCTAGGCAAGCGTGCTCCATCGTAGACGGCATCGTCGCTTGACATCAGGCGAGACGGCGGCCAAACGCAAGGCTTATACTATAAAAAAAAAAAAAAAAACGTAATGTATGAGTGTGCATCATGAGGATCTTACTTTATAGGCGGGAAAAATTCTGATAAAGTAGAGAACGGTTGGTAAAAATAAATAAAAAATCGCCAGAACAAAATGCTTTGTCGGTAGTACCAATGCCAATGATTACGAAATGTTTCTTATACACTAAACCTTTAGACAAAAGTCTATTCCTGCTTTTAGAAATACAACTCTTTTACCGTAAGATGAAAGTTTCGGGCAGTCAGTTTCAGGCTTCAAAGTTTAATTGCGTTACATGTAACATTAAAGGACGTTTGAACGGGATTATAAACCTTGTCCAAAGTTCTGTACCTACAATGTTTATTATGCATAATTATTATCTCTTCATAATCTCACACGTATATGTGGTGTCAGTACCAGCACCTCAGTATTTACCTACAGCAAGTACGCTTTTCCATTATTATTACGATTTTACTATTATTTTTACCCGACTGCCCGAAAAGATGAATGTTTTTCGGGCGTATGCATATTTGTATTTTTGTTTCTGTATTACCTCTTAAAGCCTAAACGGCTTAACCGATTATGATATGCAAGGTTTTGTTAGATTTGTATTCATGTCCAGAATGGCAGTTGCTACATTTTGCTGTGGATTTTTTGGTTAGGTTAGGTTAGGTTAGGTTAAATCTCGCATGTTGAATTAGAACCAGTTCCTATTGTACGGAGTTAAATTTTTACGTTGGTTCGGTTTTTTTATTTATAATAGGCTTGCGTTTGACCACCACCTCGCCTGAAATTATGCAATGATGCGGTCTACGATGGAGCACGCTTACCTAGAAGAATCCGATTCCCTCGCGATTTGAAGACACCCAGAAATGCGATCGTTAACCTATTGAAATGCTATCGTAATACGATATAGGGTTAACATTTCAATTCTTTTAAACTGACTTTAAAAAGGAGGGGGCCTCAATTCTTTTTTTTAATGTTCGTTACCTCAGATCTCCGTAATTTATAAATCGATTTGGATAATTATTCAAAAGGTTAATTATACGCTCAGATTGGTCTCAAAAAATTTCAATAAAATCTAGTTCTATAGTTCGGTTTTTAAATCAAATAACTACAAAAAATTATCTTATCCAAGTAAACGAAATTGCGTATTTACTAAGTAAGTAATTAAGAAGTCTGTTTTTTTAATTGATAACTTTGTCTCCGCTGCTTCGCCGATAGTTATATCTGCGTTCGTACCTAATTCACCAAAATGAATGTGAAATGATATTTGTTGCAGTCCAAAGCGCTGGGTCGGGTGCTGTTCGACCAGGTGTGCCGACAGCTGCACCTGCTGGAGGCGGACTACTTCGGCCTAGAATACAACGACACTAATGGGACGAAGGTAAGCGCGGAAATATTCTGTCGACTTACTGATACCCTGAGAAAATTTAGGATCATTATCTAAACCCAGTGGCGGATTTACCAGCAGGCTGAGTTGGCTGGAGCCGTCTTACAGAAGTTAAAAGATTCATTATTTATACCTAAATGTTATTACCCAAAAACTATTTATTGTCAAACAAAGTTTATAAATTGGTCATCAATAACTTAACTACCTACCTATTCAAATAACCCTCCCCTAACTGTTCCTGGCGCAAAGGTGCCGAAAATACTCGCTGCAAAACCGCGTTCGATAGCAATGGGCCAGAGCGGGAGTCACCACACTTTTCTTTGGCCCTGTGCTGCCCTATCTCCGAAATGAGCTTTTTGGCTTCAATTCCCCTAAAACTATTTCTTGTGCAATGTTAAATTAATCGTTGGGTTTAAAAAATTATCTAGGAATTGGTACATCGATCCTCGTTCACAATCATACTAATTACTGGAAACGGGTGGTTTATTTAGGACTGTACAAGTCATTGTTAAAATTTCATTGACAAGTTTTTTTTTGGTAATGCGATTGTGAATTAGTTTATCCAATTATAGAGGTCGGTAGGGGCGGAGAAATTTGAATAGACTGGCGGTAAATGTGTTAATCTGCCACTGTCTGAAACTATACGTTTAAGTGGTCTGTCGGTTGACGCTGTTAGTAGAAAATGTTATTTTTGCTGACTGACCGGTTGTTGTTCAGACGTAGTCGTGGATCTTGGTTCTGTGATTTTACTTAATTATTGTTTTTTTGCCAAATACACTGAAGCAGACGGGCTGCCTGATGAAGAAACAGCTGATATATTTTCACGATTTCGGAGTTGGACCCATCATAAAATTTGTCCATAATTATGAGTAACTAGCGACCCGCCCGCCCGGCTTCGCACGGGTGTAATTTACGTGCGAAGCCGGGGCGGGTCGCTAGTTATATATATAAACCTTCCGTGGACATTTATCTAACTGATGGTGAAAACCGCATCAAAATCTGTTGCGTGGTTTAGGAGGTGTTAGCGGCCATACAAACACAGACAGACGCGGAAAGCGACTTTAATTTATATACACCCTTTCCGCGTAACCCAGTAGAATAGAGTTGTCTCCTAGTTTCCCCACACGTGCGAAAACTCAGTCTACATGATTATGCAATTCAATAGCACTCGCTGAAACCATACGCGAGTTGCGCTCTAATTGGATAATCTAAATGTCTGGTGCAGGAATTGAATAGCTCAAGCTATACTGGAACATAGTTACGAGGCTAAGCCAGTTAGATGTTTCTCGTATAGTTCTCATTGTCAATGTTGGAAAGCAAAACTTTGATCACTATGTCCGCTTGGTGGTGTTAGCTTTGCCTTGGAAACTTTGCACGTGTCCAATGTGAAACTTGATTCGTTTTTGAACACGATTATGTAGGTAGAAAGTATCTGGCTAAGCAGTATCTCATTATTCTGAAATATTAATACATTTATTACATTAAAACAAACAGACTTCAAAATCCGTGTAAAAATATTATTTTGTTTTTTGTAGTGGCATATTTTTTTTATTTTTTTTTTAAAATATATTTATTAAGCAATTAATCCGTCACAAACTACTTAATTCTAATTACACAAAATCTTGTCTAATCAAACACATTAAGTGGCATATTGACTTATAATGTTTGTGTTTTGTGGATTTTTGAAGTCGGTTTTTTATAATTTATCATACTTCTCATACAAACGTACTAGTTATTTTTTTCTGAAAGTTTTCGTCCGATTTTGATGACACTATGTAAATGTATTTAACTTCGCAATATGAATTTCTGATATGATACACTTTTTGGAAAACCCAAATATACATTGAAATAAAAAAAAAAAACACCCACCATCGCTCTATAAAGGTCTGTGACCATTTAACTATAGCTTACATAATAAATTAAGCGCCATCCCTTGTCCACAGTACTGGCTAGACGTGGAAAAGCCGATGTGCCGTCAAGTGGGCCTGTCGATGCTCGAGCCGACCCTCCGCTTCTGCGTGAAGTTCTACACACCCGACCCGGCGCGACTCGAAGAGGAATTCACCAGATACCTGTTCTGCCTGCAAGTGAAGCGAGACCTGGCGATGGGCTGCATTCAGTGCAATGAGAACACTGCCGCCTTGATGGCCAGCTATATTGTACAAGGTATGTGTTCGTAATAGTTTCTATCCCTGTCGCACATATGCCGATCCAAATGAGAGTGACGTTGACAAAACTAGTATCGCAGGCCCTGGAATAACCTCTCTGATCTATGTGAGCATAACCTCTAATCTTTGTGAGCTTCAGCTACCCAGATCAGTCGCTTAACATAGGCGAGTTGGCGGTCAAATGCAAGCCTATTGTTAAATATAAAAAAGATCGTATAGTGCCGTAAAGAGTGGCGGCTTTTATTGTCTAAGCCTAAGATCTACTTAAGGGTCATCACGCCACCCTAGTACCTAAGTATTTTGTATCGGGGCCAACAGTACCTCCACCAAGTTCCGCAGAGAATGTACCCTTGTGGTGCACGACTCATCACGCTCATCTCGAATAAGAATATAGAGGTAGCGATGTCACAGTTCGGGGCGAACTACTAGTAATAAATTATTAATGTTCTTCATTACAGCGGAGTGCGGAGACTTTGTGCCAGAAGACTATCCAGACCACACGTACCTGAGCAGTTACAAGTTCTTTTATGGACAGAACCCGGAATCAGAGCGACGGATAATGGAGAACCATAAGAAACACATGTAAGTCGTCTAGACGAGATAGTCATGTCATTAGACCAATTGAAATGCGGTTCAAATTAAAGACGCTGGTGCTGGCTCACGCATCGTTCAAATTATAGAAGCAACACAGTCATGCTCTACGCAAAAACCGCTTTGGTTCGTTCCATTTTCGACCTTATCTCTATAGAACTAAAGTTTTCGTAAAAACAAGCTTTCTAAAGTAAGTACTGTCGAAATACGCAACATGCAAGAGAGATAAAACGGTTTACTTAAGTAGTTATTTAAGGAAAAAGTATTAAATGATTTTTTTTTATTGAGATAAAAAGGAAAGTTGTACGAACGTATTGTGAAAGTTACAGTTCTTTTTTAACTACTGGCTTGCGACTGACTGCCATTTCGCCTGATGTTAAGCGCTGATGCGGTCGACGATGGAGCAAGCTTGCCTAGAAGAAACCGATTCACTCGCGACTTAAAGACGGGTGTCTTCGAGTCTGAGTAGATTGTAACTATCGGGGAACTCCCATTCTGACAGCGCATTCCACAGACTAACCGTTCACACCATAAAGGGCTTCAAAGCGCTTCGTACGGGTTATCAAAAATATCAACCATGAAAAAGTGTCACATTTTCGCATTACTCAATTTTGTTGTTTTTATTTAACCATTTCTGATGATGAACCTAATTTTTTTTACATAGATTTACCTTTATTTATTGCAGAGGTCAAAGTCCAGCTGAAGCAGATTTAAATTTACTAGAAACGGCACGGAGATGTGAACTGTACGGTGAGTCGCTAAATACCTTCATAAATTAATGCTAATACAACAGCTACTGGACCACTTAACACCTTTGTAAATTCAAATTGGGGTCGAGGGCTGTTTTTTTTTTACCAAAGCAAAGGAGGCGTTAACTGGGCCCGGATTGTCACAGGTTCAAATCCTGCTGACCACCGTTTTTTTTTAATTGTTCCGTTAATCATTGAGTCACGTCAAGACTCAAGATCACGACATGACTCTACTATCTGTCTCAAACGTGTCCTCGAGTATTTTAACCACATTGCTAGGAAACAAGGCGACAACCTGCAAAAGAAAGTCGACGGCAAAAGATCACGAGGTCGCAGCCCAATACGTTGGTCCGATCAGGGGTGCAAGTACCGTTCTTTTATCGATCGTCAAATTGACAGTTGAGGTCGTCAAATTCGATAATATGCCATTTTTTCAGTACTCGCTGTGATCGATTCTATGGCATTTTAGCGAATTTGACGATCGATAAAGAACGGTACTTGCACTGCTGGTTCGCACCACTCTCGACACCTCAGTCTACGACGCACTCCATGTTGCTGAGGATAAAAGGCGATGGAAAGACATCATCAGAGAGAGATTGATGGAAGGTGGTGGTCACGACCCTCAGACATGAGGAATACGATTTAAGGGGGAGGTAATCATTAAGTAAAACCATGTGTGCTGATTACTAATATTTTAATGTTTACTTGACTTTATCTATGCCTCCGTACTTTGCTGGCGCATTTGGCCTACGACATGGAAAACACCATTGGTCCCAGTCTCGCCTTGTCTCTCGTCAGTCGGTGCAAGTATAATGCAAACTGGATGATAATACAATAACTTGGTACAATCGGTCTGATCTGATGATGAAGCAAGGAGGTGTATAGTGGAAATGGCTACAACTAAATCCCTCAAGTTTGGGTTCATTTGGTTAGGAGTTATAAACGTGTTATTTTGAGTTTTTAAACTAGGTATAATACTTATTTCAGGTATAAAAATGCACCCAGCGAAAGACCACGAGGGCGTTCCACTAAACCTGGCGGTGGCCCACATGGGCATTGCGGTGTTCCAGCACTTCACCAAGATCAACACCTTCAGCTGGGCTAAGATACGCAAGATCTCCTTCAAGCGGAAGAAGTTCCTCATCAAGCTGCATCCGGAGGGATATGTGAGTTAGAATCAATGACGATACCCCGCCGTAAGCCAAAGTTACACTTTTTCAGCATAACCCTTTTCGAGCAGGCCAATCCTAGGCGCGAATCGAATGAATGACTTTTGTGTCTCCAATCACAAAAATACAAAAAAAATATACAAAACTCTTTATTAAAACACCACAAAACAAGGATAACATAAAAACCACAAGCGCCATACCATACCTTCACCCTCCCCCGCGACCGACGTGGCTTACATCGTGCACAAGCATTATGCCTCGTGCGCGATCAAGTGGTTATATTATATTGTTAAGAATCGTGTTACAGCGAATTTTGAGTTTATTCAAGATAAAACTATGGATTTAATATTGATATTTTCTCAATTTATAGTTTAAAGATCTTTGGCTATTGGTGATAGTTTGTACAAGTAGACAACTGATTCTATTTTAACCCCCGATGCGAAAAAAGGGGTGTTATAGGTTAACGTGTGTGTCTATGTATCTGTGTGTCTGTCTGTGGTATCGTAGCTCCCAAACGGCTGAACCGATTTTGATTTTGAAAAGTGACTTGATCGAGAGTGTCCTTAGCTATGATTGAAGACTGTTCAGCCGTTTAAAGGTTATCAGCATTTTTATCGTTTTTTTTATTGTACTTGTTATTTTTATTGTATTTATACTTGCTTAGAAAGTATTAGACAGATCAGAAAAGGTTTAGCAAATAGTATTGTTTTCAGGGCTACTATCGCGAAGTGGTTGAGTTTTTCTTCGAGGGGCGCAACGAGTGTAAAAACTTCTGGAAGAAATGTGTCGAGAATCACGGCTTTTTCCGCTGCACCAGCGTGCCGCGCCTGCCGCGACACAAAACAAGGGTCATCTCTAGAGGTTCCTCGTTTAGGTACGACACTGTTATCATTTGGTGCAATTTTCGTATTAAAGTTTCGAGATCACAAACCAAAATACTTGCAATCTCATGCTACATACTGTCAGATGGCTAGGTCCGGTCCACCCCTTTATCTCATCCAGTCATTTCCACCTTAAAATCCCTTTCGCATTTTTTGACGAAAAAACCAACGTAAACTGCAATTTTGGAGATTCTAATAACTTGAAAGATGTTTATTGAATGAAATTTTTGTAATAAATATTCCTGTATTTTTTTTAATTGAAAATAAGGCTTAAAGTTTTGGAAAAACTAAACTTATTACCTTGAATTTACATAAGTCGTTTTTAAGCCTATTACTGAGGCTACTCTGTCTGTCTGTCCGTCTGTCTGTCTGACCGTCCTACCTTTTAACATCTTTCTTAAGTCACAGATTTTTAGGGACGATTTTAAGACCTTTAACTATAACAAAAACCTACAGTCCACAGTAAAGTTGTTACCTGCACTTTTTCAGTTTTCTTTTTTTTTTCCTTGGTATAATTTCAATCCACCTTCGTTTATTGCTAAACTGAATTTCATCAAGCTAAAGCTTTTATGTAAAATTTTCAGGTATAGCGGTAAAACGCAGAGGCAGATAGTTGAATTTGTGCGAGACAACTATGTGAAACGACAAACATTCCAGAGGTACGTTACAAACTGCATTACTGACTATAAGCTTAGCCATGTAACACTGTAGAACTATATTGTAGCTGACACAACATCAAGGCAATCAATAGGGTATCTGACTGATATTCCAAAACCATCTTAAATTATTTATTATATAATAATAAAGCAATCTTGTGATTTAATCCTCATAATTTTCAGTATTTGTGTTCTAAATGGCGGATCAAAATTTAAATTATTAAACTCCCGCGTAAACGCTCTCTTTGACATTAATGACACGTGACATTAGTGACGTAAGACATAAGCAAACGACTTCTTTTTATACAATTGTTGCCTCTATTTACTTCACTACCACACTTACTATTTACCACAAAGAGTGTTTGCAGTCAAGTTACGTGATCAATGAAAAACATATTTTTCTGAAAATCAGAACTATATTTTTTTAGTTTTTAGTGACTAAATACTTTTTTTAAATTATTATATTCTAGGATTACTTCAGAATGAATTATGTATATTTTTAATACAGTCAAATACCCTATTGACCTGGGGCCTTACGGCTACTTCTTAGCACGGGCTCGAAACAGCGCAGTTCGGAAAATCACGCGAACGTGAACCTTAACGCGGCCGGGTTGCGGTCGCGCAACTTTTCTCAATCCCTTAACATAATCGCTTAAAACTAGTAGCCGTATGGTCTGTGATGTTTTTGTAAGTATACATCCTTAATTTTGTGTCAAACTGCATAAATGCATGTAAAGATCAATATTCTTGAAAGCTTATGCCGCCATAGCAAATAAATATAGCTTTCTAGTACCTTCTAAACGTAGCTAGATTGTGCTTCTAGATATAAACTCTAGCATATTGTATGACAAAGTTTCGAGGGTATAGGTGCGTTAACTAAGGGAAAATGTAGGAGTATACCATTTTATTTGTATGAGAAGGTGAGTGGTTAGCATGGGCTGGGAAACACTAGCTTTTGGTTTTGACTTGTGGGCGTTTGTGTGGTTCGACATACAGGAACAATCTAATAAACAACCGAGGTTTGCATGATGTATTAAAAAGTCCCTAAAAACGACTAATGTGAAACCGATCGGTTGGAAATCGAGAGGCTTCGATAGTTTCTGTATCATCGATGGTGATTAGCATATGTCGAGCATGCGCTGTAAAGTTGAGAATTTCGCTTCTTCCAAGATGTATACAATCTTAGAGTTGTGTTGCTAAGCAACCGTGGCAATCGGTCGGAGGATGGTGTTGTCGAGCTATTTTTAGGGATTTTTTAACAGTTTGTGGGTCTGCGCTCCGAGGCTGTGTTCTGGCTTAGATTTAGACACTGAAAAATTTATTTATTTATTTAAAGGGCTTTTTCTCTCAGCGAAATCGCCCTTTGTAACCCCGCGCTAGCGTAGATACAACACACGCTTTCGCTCCGGCGGTCCTTCTACGCTGACTCCTCTACACTTCGGCCTCTGAACTACTCATGGGGACGCAGTGATAGTTCGCTTTCATTCGCACGTTCGACGATTTTTCTTCGAACTGAACGATACTTCCGCTAGTTTACTCACATCATCTCTCGTAGACATCTCTTTGCTAGAGTGGCAATAAAGGAACGCAGGCCCACACGGGAGTCCAGTTGCGAAACCAAAAGCTGGTGGTCTACCACGGAGCGAGACGCCGAATCTAGACCTCATTTTATAATAACGTAGTTCGATTATGCATATACAATTTTTACACCGTTCGTAACTGATGAAATAAACCCTGGGCAAATTAGAAAACTACCGTTAAATGTCTTTAAGCCCGGTTATCTACCAAAGCTGCGGTCAGCAGAGCGACGAGACGTGGACCAATAAAAGTGCACAAAATAGACAGCTTCGTGACATTGTGTCAATTTCATACAATTCTATTGGTCAACATCGAGCCGAACTTATATCAGATTTATGTTGAATTTTTTCGAGTCTAAAGAGGGTAAAATGAGGTCTCGTTCACTGGTCCCGGTCGTGTCGTGGGTGGGTGAGAGGGGTGGGGGAGGTCAAAGGTCACCATCCTCTGCCCGATGCCGCAGGTCGGGGTCGTTCCGTGCGTCGCGGTCGGTGGGCGGGTCGCGCGGCAACGTGGCGCCCGCGCCGCTCAACCAGAGCCTCTCTGCACACCCGCTGCTGCCGCTACCGCCCGGCTCCGACGGTACGTACTCACACACACACACACATACAACCCCACACACACACCCGCTCCTGTTACAAACATAAACAAAAATATATTCAGAGGCACTCCAGAGTGGTGTGAAAACTTTTGACAAATAGATTTGTATGACTGAAATGACTTGTGTCCGCCCTCTGACTGTCTCTTAATACAGTAAGTGATTGTTACATAAATTGCATCCGAATTACAATCTTAGCTCAGTCCAAATCGTTTTGCTTAATTTATTTCTGTTATTAATTAAGTCGTTGCTTCATCAATATTTAAACAAATTTAAAGCCATGTATTTTGGGTCAATGCTCCCGAGCCAAATGTTGAGTTACGGCTGGTTTCTATACGCGATCCTCAATCCATTTTATACCGATCTGAGATCGCCGTATGCCCTTATCGCGGCGTGATACGGTTAAGGCTAAGATCGCATATTAAAACTGGCCGTAAAACCGTTGTAACCATTTAGTTATCTGCGCTTTAGACTACAATTGGTACAAGATATATTAGACGTTGCTGTGACGACACAGGATTTAAATTAGTTTTACGGTTTTTCTGAAATGTTTACAAATTGTATAAAGGTTAAGGTTAGGTTAGGTTATTTCGCGAACTTTATATTGGACCCAGCATCCATGTATTTGTAAATGTATGATGCTTCCTTTAACTTTGGGTTCATGAATCTCACAATTTCACTTTACGTGTCTTGCCTTGTCGAGTGAACCAATTCTATAAGCAAATTCTGCTTCAGCGGGGTGCGGTGCCTGACAAAAGCGACCTCGTTATTCAATTTGTATTTATATATATTGAATGAAGTAATTAACATAGAGTGAGATGCCGTGGCAGCTCCATAGTGATGAAGCTGCCACACAGCTGCCCGCTAAAGCTGAAGACGTGGTCAATGATGTGTTAGTAAAAGATGCAATGGAAGTGTTAAAAAGCGCGTATTGTGGTTGTGTAAACAGCGATTTCCCTGGAGTGGGAGCAGCAGCCTCACTACCTGGAGGCTTCTCTGATGATGAAGGGATACAGTGCGGCGGAGGCGCGAGTCGCGGCGGAGCGCGCGCGCAGCCTGCCGCCATGCATGCGGGACGCGGCTCGCCCGCCGCTACTAGCTACCGCCTATGCCACCACGAGGGACAAGGTACGCACACACCGCACGCTCTGCTTTGTGTCTCTCTATCACAAATACTCAATGGCATGGCCGTCAACTGCGAACCCAGCGAGCGTTCGAGACTACGAAAGCCAAATCGTTTTAGAGCACACAATGTAACTGATAATCGGATGTATAGGTACGTTTAAAACATACACAATGAAGTACAGTGTGTAAGTCCAGTGAAATAACTGGGTATAAAGACATTTAGTCAGAACTGGGTTTAAAATGTACAATGATCTAATATTTCAGATGTGCAGTGCATTGACGGGCAGGGTTTAAAACTTTTGAAGTTCTAAATACTGGGTAGCACTTTTATGGGTAAAAGTAACGCTTAACTTGCCCTTCTTTATAAATAAACATAGTACAACAAAAGTTATGTGACATAGTAACTGCTGGGAAAATCGAGTATTATGCAACGGAACTGATGACAAAGTCTCACCATAAAACAGTTTGTAATGAAGTTATGTAATTCAGGAATATAGTAGCAATACTAAGTCGTAGTTAAAACTACATTTATTTCGATTACTTTTAGTAACACACGGTTTTCCATTCGCTAAGTTCATCAGTTTCAAGAAAATTTTACTTCATTAAACTAGTTGTACATTTTAAGCATCATTTTGTTTCACTTTACGATAGAAATGTTGTTTGTTTCCTTTCAGCTCACAAAACTGTACTACAATCAAATCGTAAGGGCCTTTCAAAGTTGTCCTGTTCTGATGTCACTAATCTTTCGTTCTCATCGTTAACAGACTTTTAACATAAATGGCCTTATTTGGTTTCTTACGTCTAGAACAGAAACCAAGCTATGGTCTCAATCATATCCATGGCATGGTCCCATTCCAAACTAATTGTTAATATGTCCTAACTCTGTGGTTCATGGTTAATTAAATTTACTTCACACTAATTATTATTAACATGTGTTGTTGTTTGGATGGTGAACTTTATAATACTGGCTTAACAATTTTCTCGCACAAGTCTGTCACACTCACATTTTCCGTCAATGTTGCACGTGGCACGGACGACCCCGATACAGTCGCTCGGTACTTGGCAGGCGGCTCATAGAGACTGAGGTTTTGCTGTGTTCGCAGGCGGGCGAGCTTGTGACCCGTGCGGAGGTCAATCATCATCCTACGGAGGATTCGCCTCTGCCTCATCGGACGACGACACCGTTGGTGAGTGAACACCCCTTGCCGCGTGACCGAGTGAATGAGTGAGAGTAGAGCGTGACCTCGTGGTATCTTTGGCAGGTTTCTCCGGAGCCGATTATATGGAGCCGGGCGAGTTCGGGTGTGGAGAGTGGACGCGGGCGCGCACCCACTCCGCCACCTCGTGCCCCGGCGCGCACAGGTCAGAGCCCCCCGCCCCCGCGGCCCGCGCCCCCCCGCGCCGCTGTCACCACGCCCCCGCCCTCTAGTGGATACCCAGACTTCGTGCTCGCCAAGCGGTCGCACAGCTTCCGCAAGTCGTCCGAGCGGCTCGAGTACGAGCTCTCGCAGTCGAACATGTATTCGGCGTGCCCGTCGACGCGGTCCAGCCGCTCGGGCGGGTCGCTGCTGCTGGAGCCGGACGAGTCGCCGGCGGGCTCGCCTCCGCCCGCTGCGCCCGCGCCGCGCCGCGCCGCCTCCGCGCGGAACCTGCGCGACTACAGCTTCGACGAGGCGGGCGGCGCGCGCCACCGGCCCGGCCGCCGGGTCGACTCGCCCGTGACGCGGTACCACGCGGCGCCGGCGCCGGGTGCACGAGCCGCCCTGGAGCGCGGCGGCCGCGCGCCGCTCGACCGCGCCTACTCTGCCTCCTTCCCGGGGTGCGGCGGCGAGGGACGCCTCGAGCCCGCGCCCTTCCCGCGCGCCGCCTCACAGGACGACGTCTCGCACGACAGCTACGAGCTCATCGAGCGCTCCGACTCGGAATCGGAAGGGAGGCGCGGTTGGCGCGCGGGGTGCGAGCGCACGCGTTCCTGTAGCCTCGACTCGGGCAACGAACTGTCTGAGGAGGAAGGGTCGGGCGGGTGCGGCGCGCCGCGCTCCGACTCGGACGTGCCGCTGGACGCTTTCCTGGCGGACGACCCGCGCGTGCTGCCGCGCGAGCGCCTCGGCGTGCGCTCCGACGGCGCCTTCTACCGTGAGATCAAGCGCGCGCTCGGCTCGCGCCCCTCCAGCCAGGAGTCGCGTAGTGACAACTACGACTCGAAACGCTCCAAGAGCAGCGGCGACTCCAGCAAGAAGTCCCGCGACAGCGTCTACCACACGGACAGCAAGAAATCGCGCGAGACGCTTAAGAGCAAGAGCTCGGACCGCAGCGGGTCGCGCACCTCTAGCCAAGAGGACTCCAAGTCGGAGTACTACGAGTGCCGGCGTGGGCCCTACGACCCGTATGAGGAGCCGCGTCGCGGACCCGCGTACGCCGACCCGTTCGCTCCCACCTCGCCTGTCTCCAGCCCCGACTTCTACGACACGAACGAGTCGACCTTCGTGGGCGGCGAGCGGCTCGAATACGAGGAGCGGCCGTACGGACGGTCGCACGAGGACCTGATCGCGAACCTGGCTACCTCGCCCGGGTACTACCATATCCCGACGCCGTACTCGACGTTCCCGTCGGAGTCGCGGCGCGGCGAGGGAGCGCGTGCGGCTGCCGGCGCAGCCTCGCTGCCGCACGTGCCGCGTGACCCGCTGCCGCCGCCGCGTGCCGCTCCCGAGCAGGACGCGCGCCGCGCCCGCGTCCACGGCTACCGCCGCCGGCGCTCCTCGGACACCGTTTTCAGCTTCGACAAGGAGAAGATCGAGTCGTTAACGCGCTCCGGCAGCCGCGAGGCGCCTCCCCCTGCGCCTAACGCACCACCGGCACACCTCGATAAGGAATCCTCCAATGAGTCCGACGTAGCTGTGCGCGTGCTGCCCGCGATGGACAGCATCGAGTACGCCAAGAAGAAGGCGGCGGCGGCGACGTCGCCTGGCGTGCCGTTGCTGCAGTCCGAATTCGACAAGACGATGCGCGGCAAACCGCACGCGCACTGCCGCAAGGAGAGCCTTAAAGAAGAGCTGATCGCCAAAACGCACTTCGATGAGTACGATCCGAAGCTGATCCTGGAGACGAGGTCGAGCAGCCGGCTGGCGGACCCGACTCCCGCGCCGTATGCGCACCCTACCGTGGAGCGCACAAAGAGCGACCCCAACAGCCTCGCCAACCGGCCGCGGTTCAACGGCGTCAACTCGCGCCGACACGTGCTCATGCACCAGAAGTCGATCGACCTGACGCCGGCCGAGTCGAGCGACGAGGACTACATGTTCCGGCAGATCCCGAGCGCACCACCGATCGCCACCAAGCGGTCGCACTTCGAGCTGCCAGCGCGCCGCCCGGACGCGCCGCGCACGCCCTTCGACCTGCCCAAGAACTACTTCGAAGAGTTTGACGCGTTCAAGGCGGGCTTTGTAGAGGGAAAGCGGGCGGCCGACGACGGATACGACATCCCGTATGTGCTGCACAAGCGGCACGTGATGAATGGCACCGCGCCAAGCCCTGGCCCCATATCCGTATCAGCTCAGCCTCCGCCCGATATCGTGATGCTGCCGCCACAGGGTCGCCATATGGTCAGCGCCCACCCACGCTGCAAGTATCATGACCACCCCAAGTCACCACGCTCACCAAAATCACCCAAGTCACCCAAGTCTCCTAAATCTCCTAAGTCGCCAAAATCACCAAAATCGCCGAAATCTCCTAAATCGCCCAAATCTCCTCGGAACAGCGTTCAGATCGAGCATAGCTCTAAATTCCTCGAAGTCGAAAATCGAGATTTTCTATTCACGCAGAATATAGACCTGTCGAAGGTGGACCCGGTCACACTGGAAGTCGATAAAAGCGGTCAAATACAGCTTCTGCCGAGCCCGAAGCGCGATATCACCAAGAATTTGGACCCGATCCTTCTCGAGACTCTAAACTCGAAACTGAGTCAGATAGAAAGCGATTCCGCTACAAGTTCGAAGACCGATAGTGCTTTACAAGACCCTCAATACCAACACGATATTAAATTTGCTATTAACGGTCGCAACGTACAGCAACCGCCGATCTGCGTCGCACCGAAGCCTATGACTGCGGCCGAAAAGCTCCGTGCTGATATAAAGTCCAAATCGGACAAGCTGCCGCCGAGCAAAAGGATACCTAAGGCTCGCGGCGCAGGTAAAAAAGGTACGGGAAGCAAAATTAAAACAAAAACCAAAGATAAAACACGAATCACGTCGTTCTCTTCCGACGATGAGAGCGTCGACTCCGATGACGTGTTCGGCACCACAGAGGCAGCACCGAAGCTAGAGTTCTCACCGCCGCAGTCGCGAAAGGAACTAGAGCCTATATTGCAACACGAGTATGACAAAATGACTTCCGGGGCATGGCACAGGGGACAGACCATGAGCTCCACTGAAATAGAGGGATCACCGCCTCAGTGCCGAAAACTGGCTGAACTGGAGGCGAAATATAATCCTCAAATCCTTGATAGTATCAGCGGTAACGCGACGGAGTTGCGTCGAATTTCTGAACGGTCGATTTCCATTCCGAGCTCTGAGGATGAAATCGCTATAAAAATGGCCGAGCAACTAGTGCAACAACAGCAACAATTAGATCTTCAGCAGTTGAAACAAATAAGCAAAGACAGCTCTCCTTGGGAATACAACGAGAACATACCTTCTCCGATTCTCGAAAGTATCGAGTTTCTCAGGTCCGATGATGAACATTATGCCGATATGGAAATTCAAAAAGTGACTGGCCTCAGAGCTCCATCAGAGGAGAAAAGCGAAGCTGCGAAAGACGATAAAAAAGATACTAACAAGCTTAATATAAAGAAGAGTTTGCGTGACGAATTGATATCGCCGATGTTACGCAAGCAAGGTGGGACACCTATTCTGTTCGCTCACGCCAGACTGAATCTCTCTGAAGGGTCGGTGTTCTCGCTACAACGACAAAAAGCTACACTAGACTCGCCCACTGCCAGTCGCAGAGCCAAAAGTTTGGACACGCCTGTCATACAACTCCATCGACTGCCGCCCATGAATGCTTTCTCTTCAAAAGACGACACGGTTTCGGATCCAAACGAAGAAGGCGAAATACTCGAAGAAAAATCAATACTCGATGAGAAAATATCCAAAGCCACGGTGCTTAAGAAAGAGACCATTGAAAAAATCGAAGAGGTCGAGGAGGAACTTCTTGAAGCGCCTGAAGAATTGAAGTCTGTTGTTATTGATAACGAGGAGTTAAAATTATTGGAAGATTTGATGGAACAGCGGCGGCCTCGCTCATTCAAGCGCAGGTACGATTTATCTAAACTGAATTCTCAACCGAAGTCGCCGACACGTTCCCCGCACAACAGATCCCCGCTATCTCGCTCCCCGATATCTAAGTCACCGTCAAGGTCGCCGACTTCATCTCTCAATTCCCCTAGAGGCAGTATTAGAAAGCTTTCCGATCTCAGCGAAGATCAAATAGTTCCAGATATCGAAAGAATCAAGCGCAAAGATAAGAAGAAGTTGACATTGAAAGCAAAGCCCGACGAGAAACAGAAAATAACAAACAAACTTAACAAAGGTGGCTCATTGGACACAAATGCTACTAAAGTGAAATCTTTACAAACACAGAAATCTTTACCGTCATCGTTGAAAGAACGCCCAGATTTCTTAACCGTGCCACCACTTGATTTGGCCCGAGCTAAAAGTCAAGAATTAGAGCAGGCGGCAAAGAAAGTTTCTCGAGAGAAATCAAAATCATTAGAGAAAATGGATACTAAAAGAGGAGGAAGTAAAGAAAGAACCAAATCTCAAGAAGAAAGCGATACAGAAATTGCAAAACGCAAGGAAAAGCAGCAGATGTTGTTCGAGGCAGCTTTGAAGCAAACCAAGACATTAATCAGTCCAGTAAAAGATACAATGCCGCCTTTCCCACCACCTCCTGAAGACAAAATTCTCGTAAAGACTGAAGGCGACAAGATAATTATTGACACTAAAATTAACAGTAAAGCAGAAGATCATGTTGTTATTGCAAAGTCCCCTAAGAAGCTGGATAACAAGATGAGTAGAAGCTTTGAAGACCAGAAGTCAACTAAGACGAACACCAAAATTAATAAAAGCATGGACGACAAAAGCCAATCCATGGAAGATAAGTTCGATGACCTCGCAGCTTTGCAGAAGTCTCCTAAAACATTGTCTAAGAAACAAGAAATCAAACAACTCATTGAAGGAAAAGTTGTGTATCAGAAGATAAATCCGGATGCTAAGTCAAAGAGCTTAGATAGGAAAGACGATAGCCATCTCGACGCCAAGACTAAATCCAAAAGTCTGGACAGAAACTATGTCACACCACTTACTCTCCAGTCCCCAGATGGAACGGAAAAGTATTTTATACAAGAAGTTGTTAAAGTTGACGTTCATTCAAATGTGCCAAGCGTTGAGGAAGAAACAGAGATACCAATTCAAGACGTCAAGGAGGTGTCGCCTTCTAATAGTTACAGAGATAAAACCGAAGACGATTCCTCAATGGAATGGATGACTAGCTCTCAACATACGGTTATCGAAAACGATACACAAACAGTTATCATAGAGCGCCGCAAAATGGATATTTATAACAAACAGCGAGAACTGCAAGAAAGCAAGAGTAGCCAAGATTTGCATGAGCTAGTTAAATCAGAACAGAGGCCTGAAGTTTCTAGAGTGACTAGCGAAGAGGAGTCACTGACTGAAGTTAGTGATTTAAAGGTTTCTGACGATAGTCATATGCTGGGTACTTGTCTGCCATACATTGATGCTGACAGTTCTTCCGACCAAGACCAAGGTTCAAAGAAGGCTAAACTACTACGTGCCCAAAGTGAAGATACTGGTTCCTGGGTTGAAGATGACACTGCGGACACCGAATTACTGCTCACTGATGGAAGCTTAGTGATGTCAAGAGGAAGGAAGCTAGATCCACAAGGAACGTTTGACGAATCTTCCGCTAGTATGGCAGAATTCTTAAAGTATGAGCATGAGTCTATGTCTCATATACTTTCTGATATTGAAACTGAACGTGGTTCAAAAGTAGCGAGAGACTCTAGAAACATGGACTTAAATCTAAAGTGGAAAAATAAAAACAAGATAATTGTGACTCCTCCCCAAGAAAATAGTCCTACAATAGAAAATATTCCTTTTATTGACTCTAGTACTTCTAAGTCGACAAACAAGTCTGAATCTGGGGAACACACTGGTAGTTCAGGTAGTGATAAGTCACCTACAGAAGCTAAACTTGACCACAAAACGTTGCTCACGGCTAAGTCTCGACGGAGCGAGCTTCTCAAACTAAGTGCTGAACGTTCGCGTAGCTCCGAGTCGACTTCCTGGACAAGCATAGAGAAAGATGTTAGTCCATCCAGTAATATCAAAGGAAGTTCTATTGATGACGAATCGAGCGTCAGTTGTTCTATTGCGAGACCTTTAGGCATATCCCAGGATATAGAAAAACTCAATAAAAAAGATAGGGAATGCTTAGAAGAACTTAAACAAGCTATGGAATACGGCGAAGAACACTTGCTCTCTCAACATACTTTATCTAGTGATCATTCGAAATCGAACTCGAAATCGCCGTCGCCAGTACCTGAAATGGCACGAATGGAGAGCCCTAGAAGTCCATCTAAATATGGCAGAAAGTCACCAACGCCGACATTGGAGAAACAAGGCCAGGTAGACTCTCAAAGAGCTCCAACTGATTCGGAGTCTAGTTCTGAAAGTATTGACAGGACTGTTGAACAGTTATCTCGACCAGGCGTAAAAAAAACCGCGATGGATAAAATCGGCAAATGTGTTGTCGAAGAGTCCGAGTCTAGCCACTCGGGAACATCCAAAACATCCAAGGCCGTAAAAGAGCTACATCGAACTGTTAAAAAGACAAAGATTGCTATCACAATTTCGCAGGAAGATCAAAATACTACGATAGACTTTGACGACGATGGTAATGTCATCACTTCTTCATTTGAAAAGGAAATTATGAAGAAAAGGTCTTTAAAAGATCAGGATAATAAAAGTTCTTCTAAGTCGAGCATGGATACAACGACCACTACAACTCCATCCAAGGGTTCTCTGAGCGTTGACGATTCCTCATCGAGAAGGAAATGTCGTTTGGATGAACAGAAGAGCTCATCGAAATCTAGCATGGATTCTAAAGGATCTCTTAGTGTTGAATCTAGGGGATCATTTGAGACAACAGAATCTACATCAGGATCTCTAGGCGAGGCTTATCGTCGCGGCGAAGAATTAAAACCTACTTGGCGTCCTTTCTTAAGTGGGAGTGAAAACAGCACTAGTATCGAAGAAGCATGGATTCCACAAGATCAGGAAGGGTATGAAAGCATGGCGCTAAACAAAGACATTTTTGAATATAACAATCAACGTTTACTTGAAGATTTCCAAACGTTTAACAAAAATCCACCTCTATCTGCGAACACCTCGAAAGATTCTACCGAAGCAGATTTCACTGATGATCTTAATGATTTTCCTGTAAACTTCCTATATCCAGCGACGTCTTCTACGAGCAATGATGTGGTTATCGGTTACGGACAAAATTTTGGCCGTACCTTATCACGTATATCAGAACGTAGCACTGCGTCGGAAAAAACAAGTGCCGATGAAGATTCAACAAAAGCTTGTTCTCGATCTGAGAGTATCAATGAGGAGTCGTTGAACTCTAGCGATCATCAAACTAGTCTCAGTTCTGACCCGCCTAGCAACGCCAATATTGCCTACATATCAGACACTGATAGAAGGACCTCGGCCGAAATGCCAGACATACCGATAGACCAGACAAAAATAAGCGAAATGTACGCTGAGTCTAGAAAAGAAGGCAAAGCTGCAAAAAACGGAGATGACAATTTGTCAAAAAAATCTAACGAAAACTTGAAAATTAACATCAAAGCTCCCTCAAAACAGTCCTCAGCAAGTGAGAGTCAAGATTCTGAAGACTGGCCGCTGCCAGATTTGCCACCGCAAGCGACTTCTAAAGCGTACGATACAGACGCGACAAGCCGACGAGAATCGAGCGAATTCGATCAATGGCCATCATTGCCGTCCAGCTTATTGGAAACACCAATCGTTGAGAAAGTGCACATATACTATATGAGCAATGAGCCAGAGCAAGCGATGCAGGTGACTTTGCAGTCTGAAAGTTCCAAAGACCAACTTGTGGGATCGGATGAAGATAGCGACACTTTGAATAATGACGATGATTTAGAAAGAGATGTTCAATCAAAGTCTGAAAAATCAACGGAGCTAAGTGATGATCACCCGCAGAAAAGTCCTAAGATCATACCGTATGACAAATCTGGTTATATGGTGGAGCCACTCGAAAAACACGACGAGACTACATGCCTCAATAAAGGCGCAGTGCCAAGCTATGATAAGTCGTGTCTTAGTGGAACTATTGGCAAAGCGTCTTGCCTCATGGGAGATATGGGTTCTTGCTGCACTCGCGCAGAACAAAAGTCGTTTAGTACCAAAGGCAATATTGAAAACAAAGTTATAATAAATCAACCACAAAAATCTCCTACTAATCATAGCCCAATATATGAAGACGATCATTTATATACAGATGATGTATTTGGTGGTGATAGCAAATCATTGTCGCCAGATTTCGATAGAGGCTTCTCACAATTAGGCCAGAAATATTCGTTTGGATCTAACAATTCCGATACATCTATTGACGACCTTTTATCGCAAACCAACGGAGAGGAAACGGTCCGCGCGGTCACCAAGCTCAGCACTGGAAGCACAAGTGCTTGCAAGCGTTGCAGTCACAGTAGTCACTCTGAAGAAGAAACAAGTTCCTTTGGCACAGATTTAGATGGTACTGTCAAAATCGGACTGCCACAAAAGAAGTGCACGCACAGTTCACATTCAGAAGATACATCCATATGCTTGAGTATTTCTGAGTGGTCTACAGGAACTAACACAGTCCGACAGTATGCAAATCTCTCGGCGTCCGAAAGCATATCGGCCGTGTCCGTGCCTAAAAGTGAAAAGTCTGAAAACGTATCGGCAAAAGTTTATTCATCCTCCCACGCGAGCAAGAAGTCCGCTCCGAAACCGCCAAAAATTAGTTCCCAAGCCGAAATGAGTTCGAAAAGTAGCAGTTTAGACAAAAGCTCTGATATAAAATATGACAAGCTCTGCAGTTCAGAAACAACCATTTCTCGTAAAGGGTTGGATAGCAATAGTTCTGGGACCAAAAGTGACAGTACTTTAACTCTAGCGCAATCTATTTCTGAGTGGTCTGCGAGCACTACACATACTTTAGTGGCCACGGCACGCGAGGATCAGCCTGAAGCTGATAATACCAAATCAGAAGACACGATGGCAGATGACCCTGCTCCCGAAGATGAAGATGATGACGACGATGAAGCGGAAGATAAATACGAAATACAAGTGACGGTGACTAAACCTTCTACCCCGATGCCAGACCTGCCGGAGTCCGTGGAGCCCGTGCTGCGGCTCACCGCTAGCTACACTGGCAAGACTGACAAATCTTCTTCGATTAGCTACAGCGACAAATCCGACAAATCAAGTTCAAGTTCATTAAGTAGTTTACAAAAACATACCAACGGAGTGCTGAGATTCGAACAGAGGCTTAGAGGCTTTCAGCATCCACAAGACGCCACTCACGAGCGTTACCATAACGCTCCACCTAAAAGTTTGAGCTATGAAGAACAGTCTCACAGATATGCGAAACAGACAATGCGTTGCCAAAGTGAAGATAGTGGCTTCAAGCCTTACTATGCTGAGCCACAGCCGGAACTGGATATTGATATGCCATCTCAACTTTACAGTCAGGAGGAAAAGCACAGTGAGCGCTATCAAAGCCAAGAATTCTCCAACATAATGCGGGAAGATCTGGGCGGTCAGTTCATAAGGTCAGATTACAAACCCTTGGCCAAACACGCCAGCTATGACGATAAAACTTTATCGAAAAATCAAATCAAGGAATACAAATCCAATCAGCAATATCGCTGTAAACCAAAAAGTTGGTCGTTCCACGAACACTATCTTTCGTCTTCAGAATTGCCCGTTTTATCTGTGCCCGAACTGCCGACTGTGCACAGAGATTCACAGGAAAATAAATCTGCAGAGAGATCCGGTAAGACGCCTCTCTCTCGCTGTTCCCCGTATTACTCTAGTAGCCTGAGCTCAGAGTCTCCGCCTATTCAGCCTCTGAAAGCGCCGGTCAAGAAGTCACTGTTAGTGAGGAACATATCACTGAAAAGTCCTCCGAGTGGCAACGACACCGACAGCTCGCTTGATGTAATAAGAGACCCGCGCGAACGGATGAGAACTTTCAGGCGCAAGAAGCAAGTTACGAGTGCGCGTAAACGGCAGGAGAAAATACAAGACGTACAGGAGGAAGACTCTACCAAGAGCCAATACTCGTCTGAGAGTGACAAACACCACAGCGGCCAGCATCTCACCGTGGACGAGTCCCTTCGCCGTATGGAAAGCTCCGAGTGCTCTGATAGCTACCTGCCGGAACTGGAGTCGGGATCCTCCGAAATGTCTAAAGGCGAAGTGCAAGAGACGGCGAGCTATTCCGAAGATGAAGGGCAAGACGAATACGAAAAGTATAAGAGCGCTAATTACGAAGCGAAACAGTTCCCAATTAGCATCACTCCCGTGCAGTTTCAAGGGTTCGGCTCCTCGGCCGACGAGGACGAAATGGGCTTTCCTCGTTTCAATAGGCTCGGCAGACTGCGCCACCCTTACCTCGATTCGCAGGAACCTTCGTACATGCCCGAAGATGCTCTCCCTCGGCCGTCCTATTCGAACAAGAGCAGCCGTCAGTCGTCGCTCAAACGGACAAAATCCTCGGGTTACCGTCAGTCAGAAGAATTAGGCGAACCTTCCGGACAGCAACAGCAGCGATCGTTCTACGAGGAACAAAGCGACAGAGATGACTCCGACGATTATGCTTACCCGATCGATACCATCAAGCGAGCTCCGAAAATGACTAAATCTGGCAGCTACATGTTCGAACGAGGCGAGTCTGTCGCGTATTCCGATACAGAGTTGCTGCGGGATAAGGACGAATACGAAGAATATAGGGGCAGCCCCTACCCTGATCAATACGAAGATGTCGCCATGTTTCAGACTCAAGAGTGTTACCCGCAGTACGCGCCCGGTGCAGAACCTGACGATCCACATTTCTCGCGCGACCTCGACCAGCGCTTCAGCTTGAACAACGTAGAGAGATTCTACTCGAGCCACTATGTGGACTCGCAGGCTTCCAGCGACAGTCCCGAGCAAAAGTTCGACGTCTCGACGCTACCTCCGCCGCTTTGTTCCGACGACGAAGATAACGAATAGACGCTTTAAGCGTCGTTCTCTTATGGGGGACGTCAATCGCGTCGACTCCGAGGACTATTTGGAGATCGAATGAATCGCGCAAAAATTGAGAGCGGTGCGATTTCAAATGTTTACCCTGTTCAGCACACTTAAAGCGACGATTAGCTAGCTTGAATTATTGTTGATCGTTGTCACCCCTCCTATTGGTTGAGTGTTCATTATGCGGTGCGCGTGAGTGCAGGCCGAGGTTGCATCGGCCAATTTTCAAACGTTTAAATTCTAACTAATGCAATTATTGTTATTGATATTAGGGTACTCATTATATTGAATATTTACATTGTCACTTTCGATATTTAGCGAGTAATGAATTTAATATCTAGTGCCAATTCCTGGGTAGCGCGACCCTTTCGACTATCGTATATGCGGAATTAGTTATACTCCTACCCCTAGCTTTATAAGAACTAGCCGTAGTCATATCTGTATCGGAACACCTATTCAGACATTCATGTCAGTCTGGTCAATACTATACGGAGTATGAACCGTTTTATGTCTAAAGATTAACCCTAATGCGATATGTTTTATCGTTTGGTTGGATATCTAGAGCTAAAGCTTCGAGGTGAATAATTTAAATTAATACAGGTTTATTATAATTGTACTTAGTGCCAATTCTTTCTAGTTAAATAATTTGTAGTCTCATTGATCTCTTTACTGATGAAAATTGTTCACAAGATAGTATTATTGTGTCAAGGCTGTGATTTTACTTTGTGTGTTGAGATCCAAGATCTTAGTTGTTTTGTTGGAGTGTGTTGAGCTTAACTTGTATTTATTGTTAAGTTATTGGTTCGTTCATTTTACACTAACAATACAGTGCGACCGATAAATTCTTATTGGGGCATTCAAAGATATGCAAAAATGCTATGTGCTTCAAGATGCTAGCTCTAACACCACTTCGAGCTTTAAACCGGTTACTCACATAAGCGTCAATCTTCAAGTATATGGTTTATGTACTACAATAATTGATTTACAAACACATGTAGGTTGGGTCTAGCACAAAGGTCACAAAAAAGTGTCTAAGTTTCTATACACATTTTAGAAACACCGACATACTAATTTAAAACTCGTGTTGTTATAACAATTCGTAATTTAGTGTGTAACAAATGTAGTCTAAAAATGCACAGAATACCTTAATAGTTTTAGTCTAACTAATAAGGATGTGCTGACCTGATATTTCTGTAATTTTTTATATGACAAATTTATTTGCCCCGTTTTGGGCGTCAAAGTTACACCTTTATACCACACTGGCGCCCAACGTTGTACAAAAGTACTCGGCTATTTTGTTAAACGCCAATGGTTAAAGTCTACTTTTGGTTCAAGCGTTTTTGATCGCTGAACCGATATCATAGTTTGTATTATTCTAATGACTAATGTATAATTTTCACAATGTGTAAGTACCATGTACGCATTTGCGCCTTTGTGAGAGAGATAGAAGCTATAGTCCCTAATACGGTCGTCCTGTCACCATGCACAGTTCATTTCATCCATACGACACTAGACTTGTACAACGTGGGATCTGCAATCGTGCCAAATCTGCTCAATTTTTCCGACACTGTTTTATTATTGTTTATATTTAAAAAAAAAAGATGAATATTGAAACGTTATGTGTTAGATGGAATAGACGAGAATTTTTGTCGTGTGAATGTGTAGCACTATAAATGAAGTCATCGAAATGATTTTCTATAACTGGGTTTATTGCCTGTTTTGCTATTTTATTGAACTGAAGAATTGTTTACCTTGCGCTGATGATACTTTCCATCGATCTCAATAAACGTCTGTTTTAGAAATATAAAAAAAACATAAGCCCATCGCCAACCGGAATGAGGCAGCGCTAAGGTGAACACAACATGCCACAAAAAAGTCAACTCTTTTCTGTTTACGCTAAGGCCAAAATTGTACAGCATTTACTACAGTATAGAACAGTAGTCGCGGCGCGGCGAAACGATTTCTAACTTACTGGTAAACCTAGAAGAGTAGACCTTTCTACGGTTGCCTGTATGTGGCGTGGCGCTACCTCGAGTCTAATTGTTAGGCCATAGTTTCTCATACATAGTTTATTAATATATTTCCAATATATCTAACACAATGTAATCTCAAACAATATGTTTATGTTCCTCACAACTTTATACCTTGCTATTTATAAGTACCAAACTATACCTTGATGACTTAGATAGGAATAAAATATTACTGAAATAGACAACATGTATGTAAAGTAGAACTCAGCACGTGCAATAGAAAGCTTTTAGTTCTTACCATTGAATTTCAAATTACTTACGAGATAATAAAATAGAGTCTTGATTAACATAATTGAGAAACTGCCAAATTATATGTTTGGACCACAGATCTGTATCAGGTTAGATGCCGCGAGTACATCTACTTCGCGTTTCTGTTTCCCGTTTTAAGTTGGATCAGTGCTCCAACTTAATTCAGTTCGATCTCCGTAGTCTTGACAGTAGCACGTCAAACGTCAATACAAAAATGACAAATTGCGCCCATAGTAAACTGTAAAAACTGTTCCAAACAAAGGTGGTCGAGTGAATGGGGTTAAACTAACACTAAATTGCTCTCGCGACGTACAAAAAATGTGGCACGCTTGAATTTGAACTTCTAACTTGATAAAGATCTATGGTTTGAACAAACCTAGTAAACATTTGTAACGATTTTTGTATGAGATGGCTCCTTTACTCAAGTACACGTTTTTTATTTGTACAGATTTAACATTAAAATATTAATGTACCTTGCACGGCGCAAGTTACCTACTCAACTTTGCGCGTGCGTGTGCGTGTGCAGGATGCGCATGATATGCTTTTCTAGTTGCGCAGGTGAGATGCGCCGGGTGTAAGGTCCATTGCAGCTTCCTGCTTTCTCCATTTCTTGCTGGAAAAGACTGAGATATCATTGAATTTAGATACAAAACACTGCAAATAAATAAACGTATCCAAGACTAATGAAGATGATTTAATAAACTAGAAAACGCAAATCCTTCTTGTTTAAAAAAGAACAAAAACCTTGGTACTGCTATAGTTACTGAGCTTTTGCGCTTACCGACGTCATTTCTTAAGCCTTCATTAAAATAGTTAATTTTTTTTAAGAAGTTAAAAATCGTACTTGATTAAAGGAACGCTCGATGCCTAGTTAATAACGACCCACTGCTGAATAGTGTTCAATTTCGCATGTTATCGTGGAGCGAAGCAATGTAGAGTTAGCTAGCTGTACGGGCCCGTGCCCCCTAGTTAGTGCAATAAACGTCAAATGAAATGTTAGGATAAGTACTTCCACTTTTAAGAGTGAACAATCCGATAGACTGTAATGTTGCGATTCGATTGTATTGTTTTATCGTATAGAGACTTATTCGCATATACGCGGTATTCGCTACCTCTGTTGAGAAAAACATCACGCGACATTCTGCCGGGGCTACCAGGGGGGTTAGACAAGACCCATTTGCTGTTAGCGTTAACGCCTGCGGAAAGATGAAATTGTATGAATATGACATTGCCAATGACATTAGCTTGAGAGATATTATCTCAAGCTAATGTCATATTCATACAATTTCATCTTTCCGCAGGCGCTAAGTCTAACAGAAAATGGGTCTTGTCTAACCTCCCTGGGGCTTTATTGCATATGCTCGCGCCAACCTACTCACACCATGCGCGTGAGCAGGACGGAAGACGAACTCCATTACTTAAAGCCCTAACAGACGTGGATTAGGCTGACCTCAACCGACGTCTGACCAACGGGATAGAAAGAGAGGGAAATATGTTATTCTCACTCTTTCTCTCCCGTTGGTTGGACAGCGGTCCGTCAACCAAACCCACACGTCTGATAAAGCCCTTACATTACATACATAACAACTTGCGACAGCGGATTTATATAGCGAATTTAGTCATCCGAAGCACTAGCGAAAATCTTGTATATTTGAATAGTCTTTAATATTGTTTCGTATTTTGAAACGTTACTTCCTTTTTGAATTTATATGTGACTGTGTACTTTGCCCCGCAATACACGACACTACCCCGGTAAGGGGATAGTTAAACAATAAATGAAATTAAATAATACGGTGTCTTTCGATTTAATGTATGGTTACTGCTTGAATTTCTATGTACGATATATTAATATTAGAATGTTACATAAGGGATGTAGGTGATCTTTTACACACGAGGAGGGCACTAATAGTTTGAGGGTGTATAAGATCACCTACTCACGTGTGTAAATAATCTACTTTTCATCACTAGTGTGACAAAAATAAATAAGAAATGATAGTTGAATTTTTAACTTTCCGCCAAAAAAAATAGCAAAGCACATGGTTTACACAACAGAGGTTTTACATAGTTGTTCATTTCATTTCACAGTAAAAAAAAACTGTCTGGACAGACCTACATGATCGAAGAACATGCTACCTAACATCTGTATGTGAACTTCATAATAATTATGCAATAAATGATTGAGTATTGAGAAAAGAAAAAAGTTAGTTCAATGGTATTGTTTGAGACGGGACTAATTACACTTTTTAAGTGTACTTGTACTTAAAGTGATATTTACCACCCGCATTTTGCGTCATCAATGACCCACTTCCCGAGCGCTAGTGATGAAAAGGTTATTACAAAACGCTCGGAAAAGGCTAAATAGAAATTAATAAACGTATACCCAGTAGTAATTCATGCAGAAGTTTCCATTATAATTTAATTTACTAGCGAACCTGGATTATCGCGTAAGTGTAAACAAAATAATTGACATTCATTTGTTTCTTTTACAGCTTTCACGTTAATTTTATTTTCAGCTTCCCTTTATTTCAGGTTACACTTTAATTTTATAAGCGTTTTTTCCCCCTTTTAAGTTGTGATTTTTAAAGCATGTATTTTTAAGATATGTTGCAAGTTTTTCCCACAATTTTTATTTTTCAACAAATTTCTTGTGTTTTTTTTTAGCTTATTTTGTATGATTCTTAGCACCCTTGGCATACCAATGCAGTTGCTAACGATTTCACTGCGATTGCGGTTCGTTCTAGTGCATTTGTTGGTGCTTCCTTGCTTCTCATTCAGTCCGCGTCAAATATTGTAAGCGCAAGTTGTTCGATTGCGGTGATATGCTAAGGGTACCGACCTTCCGTATTTTTTGCTATACAAGTATTGTAAGTTCTATTTTGTTCCACAGACGAGACTTCGCTCGAGGAAGATAACACGGTGTCGTCGGCGAGTCTCTGCATGTCTCCCACAACTGCGTGTGACGTCACGACGACAGAGGGTGACGTCACGGCGCCCGCGCCGCTTTGCGCCTCTACTCCGTACGCACGCTCGCGGCTCACCAACGGACATGACGTCATTGACAGCCGGGGGAGAAGTGACAGTGACGTCATCAACGGGAATGCCAACGGTAACTTGGTCTCCTATATTTGTGCTCTCGAAACTGTTATATCCCAGCCAACTCGTCATACTCAAGTCCTAAAAAGGTTCTCTTTAACAACTGGTTATGAAACTGCTAAGTAAATTATTTCTTCGTAGCTGGTTATGAATTTCTAGTCATGAATGTAAATGAAGGGATTTTGCTGACTGCCCCAGAAGGAGGATAACGATTTTTGGGTGTATATAATGTAGGTTAGTCTGTTCATAAGTGACCACCTGAACGAGTGCATAGATATTGGAGTCTTATTATCCTTATATCTGGAGTGTCATAAGGTACACTTTGCAGTAGGTTTATTGTTTTTCTTTTAATAATAATAACATCAAGATACGGGTGATCGATCCTAGTTTGATGGTTAGCGCAGTTATTATTTCTGGAAAGTACTAAATAATGAAAATAAATTATTTGTATTTTTATTTTGTTTTTCAGTAACGGTGTCGGAGTCCATCAATAGTATGGATGTGCTAAGTGGCGGCGAGAGCGACGCGGGCGATACTTTATCTAGGCGCAATAACAACAGGTAAAGTCTGGGTTAAAAATCAAAACGATGAAGGTAGTATTCTCGGAGTAAAAATGATACAATACAATACAATACAACTTTATTACACACCGAAAATACAAATGAAACTTAAAGTAACAAAAACAAATAAACGGCAGTATAATGGGCGGCCACGCTAGTAACTCAAAACTGCGCTCCTAAACAAAAGTCGACGTCGCCGTCGGCCACAAGGCTGGCACGTCTTAAGTAAAATTGGGCGGGACACGTTTGCCTCATGTCACAAAAATGTAGACACCAATCGTACAAAGGAGCTCGACTCCCACAGCAACGGCTGGACCACAAAGCTCTCGACCGCGAGAAATATAAAGAGGAAGGAAGAGGGAAGGTACATTCCCTGCAGTGGGACAATCATGGCAAAAACTATGACAATATTGAACTTCAATCTCAGTATTATTATGGAATCTCCTCCAAACTTTAGTCCACTTAAATTTTTTTCATTTATTTTCTTCCCTTTGGAACATTATTCCTGTTAGACAAACCAGTTGGACTATCCAGTTTGAGCAAGAGGAAAAACCCCTTTTTCCATACATGTATGCCTTACTGACGCTAAAATTTTCCTAATGTGACGTACGGATGGTAACTCCCTAAGATACCCCTTTTATAAATCTTGCCTAATATTTATATCCATTATGTTTTGCTTTGCAGTATATCGTCCAGTATTCTGGGCACGTTGAAAGAGAGTACAATAGAGCTGCCGCGGCGACGCAACTGTGATATCGCCTACTTCGTCGCCAAGGAGCTGCTCATGACTGAACGCACATACAAGCGGGACCTGGAGCTCGTCACTGTCGTAAGATATTCTTGGATATTCTTTAGAAGTACTTAAACTGAATCTAGACATATCGCCCTGTTTCATCATGGCCTTTTTGATTGATTGATTAACTCTTTATTGTTCACACCATAAAATTTGATACAGAGGACAAAAAACTCTAAAAAATAGTGTAACAACTGGCGGCTTTATAGCTAAAAGCGATCTCTTCCAGGCAACCTTAGGATGGAAAAGATTTATAGAAGACGTAGAAGACGGGGTGTGCAATAGAGATAGATTGGTGACATAGTTTCAAACAAAATGTCGAATGTCAAAATGTAGTTCTTTTTTATTCATTGAATTGTGTTTTTGACACACCCAGACACCCATATTGTATTTTTCGGGTAACAGGGAATCAGGCCACAACCTAGCAGTGCGTCAAAAAAAATGTGATTTGATTTGAAAAAAATTACGGATGGTGCGTTGGTCGCGTTTACCTGCGCGTCTTATAAAAGAAAGGGGGATCCAAGTTGTGGCAGGCAGTACTTCTAAGGCACACTCTCCGTCGTCTCCTGTCGTTGCTAATCAGCCTCTTGGCGCGCTTCTGGTTTGATAATCTACAGACGCTTCATAAGCTAATAATGAATCTTTCTTGCAGACATGGTCGCAAAAAGTGTCCTCTCTAACCAGTGAAGGCGCGGAAGTGGTGGCGACGCTGGCGCGATGTTGTCTCGCGTTGGAGCCTCTCGCACTGCCATCAGGAGCGCTGCTCGCTAAACTAGAGCGGATGCTCTGCTCTAAAGCAAACGGTCAGTATAACATGGTCTCAAGTGTCGTTGCTAATGAATGCAGGGTCCAAATTCTGTATGAAACCACATAATTTGCCAATAACACGTGACAATAACTTATCGCGATAAGTCCGCTTATTAAAACCCTAGTTAATATTTTCATTGTAAATTATGTTTTCCTTGTTTGTGTGGTCTTTTAGTGCGCGTTTTTCAAGACAATGTACAAATCACCTAGGGCAAACATTTATGTGATGAACATTTGTGTTTGTCTTATATCTGGGTGTTAATATCTATTTAAGTATGTATTTAAAACTGTATATGTATGTATGTATATCAGTCTCTGGCAGCCATATCACAAGCTTTGCTTAGTTTGGGGTCAGATGACCGTGTGTGCAAAAATGACCCGAATATTTATTATTATTTATTGTTATTAACGTTTGTTTAATTTTGTAACCATTTTTACCTTGTAATAACAACGTTATTGCTCAACGTTATTTTGACAATTCAAAACGAGCTCGCAAACTTGACATTGCCAATAACACGCAGATAACGTAACGCGGTACGAGTTTATGTGGTCATAGAAACTAAGAGCACTGAGTTTATTTTCATTACATTTTCACGCGTGACATCTTCACGCGTTAATGGCAAGGCATCTCAAGTAAGATAGAGAATAAAGGCCTAGGTGTCGTTATGACAGGCTTGCGCTGCCTTTGGGACCATTACTTACTGCTACGAGCAGATGCTCCGCTCGTAGTAGAACTGTTAGTTAACTGTTAGCCGCAGGCGCAGAGCTGGCTTGGATTTATGTCAATGTGACATGTGCGACATTAATACAGTTTAAAATCTCGCTTCTTTTTGCAGATAACGAAGAGCCGGAGTACAAGAAAATAGCTGAATTGTTATACGAATATATATCGAATACTGCCGATGTGAGTATTTTGTGTAATTTTCAAAGTGCACCATAAGTGTCGTGTCATGAATCTTACTATCACGGGGATGTCGAATGCGTGTTGAGACACGCGTCAACCCTTTCTCAAAACCAGTCGACGAGTTAACGGTACTTTAGAATCGGGTCATACGGGACCCTATTGTTATTACTAAGCCTATGGTGTCTGTCCGTCTGTCCGTCTGTCCATCTGTCCGTCTGTCTATCCGTCCGTCCGTCCGTCTTACCTTTAATAGCTGTATCTTTCGAAAAATAAAATAATAATAAAGTAAAAAAAGGAAAGTTTTAACTTTTTGACTTTATTGTTATTTGTTAGTTAATCCGCTGTAATATTACATATTCTGTGAAAATGTCAACTAGCTGTCTATTACGGTTCGTAAGATACAGCCGTTTAAAGCTAGGTTATTACTAGGCAAACGTACTCCATCTTCGACCCCATCATCGCTTACCATCAAGCGAGATCGCGGTTAAACGTTAGTCTAGTCCGATGTAAAAAAAAGAATAGACAGCGTAGGCTTAGTAATAGAGTCCCGTTTACACCCTTTTGTACGGAACACTGTCCAATGTCCAGGGCTTCTTTAACCGATTTCTGTAGCTTTCTCTCTGTAGCTCATATTATGCTGTTCTTGTTGTCATGCGGTAGTGTATGTGATATGTGTTTGTTCTCTAGGCGTACTGTGAGTACATATCACGTGTGGGCACGCTGGTGGGGCTGGCGGAGAGCGTGCGGCGCGGCTGCGGCGCGGCGCGGGCCGCGTGCGGCGCGTTCGACGGCGCCGCGCCGCTGCCGCTCGCCTGGCTGCTGCTGCGACCTCTGCACCGGCTGCTGCACATGCAGCGAGCACTCGCAGGTATCACCACCAGGTCCAGGGTAACGGGGGGACTATGCGCTCCTTACTCCACGACCGCCACGGACGTTACCACCAGCTTCACCTAGAGGAAGGCTCTAGGTGATGAAAGACAAAAAAAAATATATAACTTGGCACAGTTTTTGCGACCAGGTGCCTAAATGGGTGTTCACCGATAGTTACAATTAAGTTACAATATATCAGATTCAAAATTTTGTTTTGTATAAATGTATTGGGCCCCCGGGGAGAATGTTAGAGATTGGCATCACAAATTTTGACATAATAGTATTAATAATAATGTTTAGACTGGCAACACTGTTAATGTTTAGACTGGCAACACTGTTAATGTTTAGACTGGCAACACTGTTAATGTTTAGACTGGCAAAAAAAGTAGTGGTATAGAAATATAAACCAAGATAACCACGTGAAGATTGATTGTGATTGAATTCGTTGAATATAAAGTAAATACACGATGTTATAATTACAAGCAGCAGTTATTTCATTACATAGTGGTTATACATTTCATTATTTTTCTTCAAATCGCGAGTGAATCGGTTTCTTCTAGGTGCTCCATCGTGCCTGATTTTAAGCTCCATCGCTTAACATAATGTGAGGCGGTCAAGCGCAAGACTATTATTTAAATTTAAAAAAGGTGCAGCGACATTATTAACGTTTACTAAAAGTACTTATCTAAAGTTAATATAATTTAAACAACGTATAAGCGCTTTCATCTAGATCCACACAGACCCGTGTCAAGTTAGATGCCTCGAGTTTGCCTACTTAACGTGTCTGTTTCTCGTTTTAAGTTGGATCAGTGCACCAACTTAATTCAGTCGAAGTCGAGTCGAGTTTGTGTTAGTTCGATATCCGTCGTCTTGGCAGTAGCACGTCAGACGTGTATACAAAAATTGTGCAGTTTACAGTAAACTGTAAAAACCGAAATGTATGAATTCTCCTGTTCAAATGGAGTCAAAATACCGTTAAATTACTCTCGCGACGGAAAAAAATATGGCACGCTGGGTGGACATACACTTTGACGTGTTTGCGGCTTTGATAAAGATCTGTGAGATCCCCCGTAATGCTTAGAGTTGGAGTACTCCGTATAAAAGGTGTAAATGAACTTCGCTCAGAAGAAACATTATTTAGATTCATAAGCGTACGTCTGTGACCGTTACCCCACATTGTACCTTCGCTGTGTTGTATTGCAGAGTTATGCGCGAGCGGTGGCGATGAAACGTCAGTGGCCGCGTTAGAACTAGTGAGCGACACGGCCCGACATGCGCGCGACCAGCTGCAGCACGTCGAGAACCACGTCGCGTTGTGTCACATGCAGCGGGACATCGCAGGTCATACATTACATATATAAAAGGCGATGCGATGTGTGTATGTATCCTATGGACTCCAAAACGGCTGAACCGATTTGGACGGGACTTCACTAGCAGGTAGCTGATTATATCCTTAGCGGAAAAACCGTGGGGCGCAGTTTGTATATTATACAGCGTGTAACAGAAAGTTGTAATAATATTTAAGGGTGTTAATCTACCCATCAAAGTGTTTTATTAAGCAGCGGACGTTTTCTAGCTGATGATGATGACATGTATAAAACTGGCAAGTGCGAACGATTGCGCAGCACCATCTTTTTTATTATCTCGACAACCACATATTTTGGCATTCTGTACAATACTTGAGTCATTTGGTACCACGTTGGGCGCCAGTGTGGTACAGCTGTAATGTGGCGCCCAACACGGTGCATAATTTTTTATTGGTAAATATTCTGTTTGCAAATAAGTATTCTAAGGTATATCTACTAACTAATCAGGATGTTTTTATCTTCAGGTTACGATAAGCTGCTAGTGCCAGATAGAGAGTTTGTCAGGATGGGTTGTCTATACAAGCACTCTACGAGAGGACTGCAACAACGAATGCTATTCCTAGTGAGTAGACACACTCATAATTCACAAACATCGTCATTGCATGGAAGTTCAATTCATTTGATACATTGGTATTAGTTCACTTCATAGCCATTCAATTTAATCAAAAAACATATTAGTGTCTTTAAAGATTTTCTCTCTTTGCTAACTCATGAAAAAGGGTTTAAAAATTGTGCCAACTTTTTAATGAGTGAACTTAGCTCCAATTTACTTCTACGTCTGGTTGACTCCTAAAATGTTTCTGTGACACGTTTTCTTGCTATATCCATACCGTTCAATATAACAATCTGTCCATTGGTGTTGTGACGTGTGTGTTTGTTTCAGTTCAGCGACGTGTGCGTGGTGACGTCAAAAGCGGGCGGGTCGCAGTTTCGAGCGCACCTAGCTCTGGCGCTCTGTACTCTACAACTAGAGCCTAGCGAGTTACCGCACTCCTTTATACTCAATGGTAAACTACACTTCGCACATTTTGAAACACAAAGAATAACTAAATGTGATTCTGAAAAAAACTTTAACTTTATTGCAAATGCTCTTGAACAATTTTATAATTTTATTTTTATGTTCATTATCACCATCATCATTTTAGCCGTAGGACGTCCACTGTTGGACATAGGCCTCCCCCATCGATCTCCAAAAGGTTCGGTTGGAATCGGCCTGCATTCAGCGTTTCCCTGCGGTCTCTTTTAGGTCGTCTGTCTATCTTGTGGGTGGAAATCCTACGCTGCGTTTATCAGTTCGTGGTCTCTACTCGAGAACCTTTCGGCCCCATCGGCCATCTGTTCTGCGTGCTATGTGCCCTGCCCACTGCCACTTCTACTTACTAATCCGGGGGGCTATGTCGGTAACTCATCATTATGAACAGCTTTTACTATCAGACCAACCCTATAATCACTAAAGAAATATCAGCTGTACCCTACCTCATGTATATGAGAAATGTACGTCACTACAGTAGATCTAGCTCTAAGTACTGTCGTCATAATTATAACATCGTATTTCTTGCTACTAACTACTAACCGTTTAACTACATACTTCTGCTAGCAGTGAAGCAGGTATATGGTACTACCTTTTTTTCACATATGTGTGTTTGCGTCGCGTCGACCCCTCTTTTATTTTAACGCTGGCTTGCACAATTAAATCTGGTTTAAATCTAGATTTTACGAAACTTTCCATACAGTTTGACATTCGAATTTCGTTAAATCGAGATTTAAATCGACCGTGCAAGTAGGTCTAAGTATTTAAATTCAACATAGGCTACGAACTTTAAGGATCATAATAATTATAGGCCTTCTGAGCGAACACCTACATCGGTTTTAAAAATTTTAATTTGGATTTAAATATAAGAATACCATCGCATCGCTCCCTGAATCTTGATATCATAGTTTAGTGGTCTATTGCTGCCATCACGTGTTCCGTCTTTGAAGTAGAAGTTGTGTTTCAGGGCCGGAGGATCAAAGTGTTCTACTGAGCACGAGTAACGAGCGTGAGTTCGAGTGTTGGTGGCGCGCGCTAGAGGGCGCCACAGAGCTGGCGCGGAGTCAACCCGCGGACGTCGACACTGTACTCACGCCTTACGAACAGGAGATCGGTGAGTGCAACCAGCATCGCTTAAATATCGGGTATAAGGGACGTTCCACGCAGCCAAAACTACTATACTATACTAGCGGGCCGCCCCGGCTTCGCACGGGTATAGATATATAGCCTATGTCACCCGGGGATAGTGTAGCTTCCCAACAGTGAAATAATTTTTCTAATCGGTTCCGTAGTTTCGGAGCCTATTCAATACAAACAATCAAATCTTTCCTTTTTAAATTTTTTTTTTTTTTTTTTAATCTATAATATTAGTATAGATAAACACAATCGCATACCATTTTTTTTATTAGTAATAGGCTTGCGTTTGTCTGCTAACTCGCGTGATGCTAAACGAGGATGCGGCCTACGATGGAGCACGCTTGCTTAGATGAAACCGATTTGCCTTATACTTGTTGGTTTAGTGTTGTATTTATGGTTTAGAATTTTGCAAACCAGCAATGTAAAGCGTACTAGTCGTTCGTTGACCTCTAGCGTCAACTGATATTTTATTTGCATTACATTGCTTTTTTTAATAAAACAGCCTTTTAGTGGTTTCGTATTAGCAATACCCAGTACTATCACCAGTCTCCGTTTTCGGGAGCGTATACAGGGGGTTTTTTTCCGTTTCGTTCGGGAAAAGTCGGCTCGAGTCGACTAAGAGAGCGAGAGAGATATAGTCAACCTTGGTGAAGTTTTCCCTTCTGTCGTGTGGTCTTAAGCACACACTTTTTGTAATACTTGATCCTGGCACAAGACTTGATGCCAAATCCTTTCCATCCTAAGGTTGCCTGGAAGAGATCGCTTTTAGCGACGAGGCCGCCAGTTGTTACACTAGTTTTTAAGATTTTTTTTGTCCTCTGTATCAAATTTAATGGTGTGAACAATAATGAGTTAATCAATCAAAATCCTGTGATAAGTAATGAAAATATTGTATGTACAGAGAGCATGGGCCCAGCGCTGGGCTCGGTGGGTGGCGGGTCGCTGGCGCACGTGTGCTGGCACCGCGCCACCTCGCTCGCCAGGGTGCAGCTGCATCAGGCCATGCGGGTATGTAACAATCACCATGTCACCGACATAGCTGTTAAAATTTGAAAGTTGAAGTGGCAATGGGCAGGCCACATCTCTCGAAGGACCGATAACCGAAGAAAAAATTGGGGAAGAAATGTTCTTGAGTGGAGATCACGAACCGGAAGACGCAACGTGGGTAGGCCTCCCACTTGATGGACCGACGACATTGTGAGAGTCACCGGCATCCAGTGGATGCAGATGGCAGCCTGTCAATCAGTGTGAGTGTTAAAGGGGAGGCCTATGTTTAGCAGTGGACGTCTTCTGGAGGATGATAAACCTGGTTAGTAAAAGCATAGTACATTACGCGGAGGTAAGCGAACAGATTTTTAATGAGGCTTGCACATTTTGCACAAGCCACCCGAGTGTAAAATATACATATTTTCCCCCAAGCGTGGATAGTGATTCAAACCAAACCAACGGAAATTTCAAATTAAAACCTTATTAGAACCTCCTTGGATGAATCTTTCTAAAAAGGTTGGTATGTCGGAATTTTTATCTAATTTACAGCTCAGCATGGTTCGTACATAAGTCGTGACAAAAATATGAATAGTAAAAATAATGTTTAACATTAGCTATTGGGATTTAAAGTCTATAGACATATTTTAGTGAAGGAAAAACACAGTAACTTTAAAGTAATCTGTGACGAAAACTTTTTTTTATCCCAACCAAAATTTTTCTACCTTTCTAATATGTGTTAGATATTGAACAACAGTGTTCTTACTTTTCAAAGATAAAATTCACCAATTTTCGTGTGCGTATGGTAAAAAAATATTATCTTACCACATTGGTAGCTCCCAGGAGGTTTCCCTGTGTCGGGGGTACTGCGGAACACACAAAAACACGGCAAATAACATCTACACCTAGAAACCTCTGAAAAAATAAACGTAAGTGTCATACCTACAGTTTCCACTTTAACACTTACCCATTGGTCGTCCATTAGATGTTATTTTGTCATCTCGTTTGCAGATGTGTGCCGGTCAATATTGAAGTGTGCGTTTATAGAACTAGGAGGAATATGTCAGTGTGTGCAATACGGTTTACCCTTTAGTTTTTGGCAGAGTTTTTTCGGTACTAGTTCGACTTTATAGCAACTCCAAACTATATTATTATCAAAGCCTGGAACAGAAATTGTGTGTTGATTACAGACGCAACTGTCGGGGTACTTACTGCGCAAGTTCAAGAAGTCCCCGGGCTGGCAGAAGCTGTGGGTTGTGTTTGCAGCTTTCTCGCTGTTCTTCTACAAGAGCTGGCAGGACGACACACCGCTCGCGTCGTTGCCGCTACTCGGGTAACTATACTACCTAATAGGCATGTGTCCTAATGTTTAATTTATTACAAATAACAGGCTTAGCGATAAATATAACTAAATACATAACACATACTGAAAAAATAAAATAAATTGGCTGATAAATTTCTGAGATATGAGCTTTTAATGTATTAGGTGGGGATAGAGAAGGGATACTCTGTCCCTTTCTCGCGAAGCGTATGTAATTATAGAATTTGTATGGCGCGTCTGAGGCGTGACGTCATACCTCAGTATAGGGCGCTCTCTGTCTAGCACGAAATTAAATACTTAGGTATAACTTATTTATTATTGAACTATTTCTTTTTTGTTTTCGTTGATTGGCTCTATTTATGATCAACTTTTTTTATGAGGTAATAAAAAAATATTAGTCATCATGCTTATTCCTCTACAAAAAAAAAAAACTCTTTCTTTTTAGATGTCTAACTATATAAACAAGTGAAATATGGCAGACAGGCAACCAATAATAATCACTATTAATTCAGTATAGCGAGAAAATTCAGAGTTGTCTGTCATTGGTCGGAAAACGCAAAGTTTGCTTTCATAAGGCGTGTTCCGAACCCACGCCAACAGAGCAATTAAGGAGCAACACGACAGAAAAAAAAATGTTGTGTCGTGTTAGTTTTGTATTCTCAATTTTCTCATGATAATTAATCTTTTCTTTTTCATTAGTAGTGAGAAATATTGGCTGGACGGGCACAGCAGAAGCACATTTTTGAAGAGTACAAAATGAGCGCCGGCGCTCACTTAGTTTCAGTCGGTCTCTAGCCGTAGGAAGTGCGTCACAGAGACTATTGTTACATGATAACGAAACATCTGACAAAATTATGGCTCCGTGTGCTTTCCCGAAGTGTAAAGACACAACAAATAACCGCTAACTATTATTTGTAACAAATTTACTGTACATGGTTATAATTAGGTGTTGAAGTATATGTCAGATGGTTTTGACTCGTTTTTACTGATCTATTCAATGGTTATGGCCCGTCCATTAATTTTATTTGGGTCGAAGGAGATATATAATATAGGTCTGGGGGCTTAGTCCCAGATTTCATAGTATTCGAAAACTCTATTCGTTTACGTATTGTTCCATACATTGCTGGGCTGAAAGGTATTCGATTTTTTTTTTCGTATTAGCCTGAAGCAATCTATACCGCCGATTTTAGTTCCTCCGCGTTTCCGCTGGAGGCGCTTTACTAAAATGTATGGAACAATACGTAAACCAGAAAAGTTTTCGTTAACTATCAAATCTGGGACTCTAAGCCCCCTGTTCAAGGCCAGAGTGAATAAGTATCTCCTGAGTTTGCGTGCTTCATCTACGATCACACCGTCGCTTACCACCAGGCGAGTTGGTGGTCAAATGCGGACTTAACCGCGATAAAAAAAACACGCCACATGGGGCCCTATGTTATCAGACACAGGAATATCAGTGTCAGTGAAAATTGTACTATACAATCTTTTTTTTTTATATTGATTTGTACTGTTGGCCTTTTGGCCTCTACAGCTTGACCGGACTAGTTAGCGAACGCAGATTGCGTTCGGCATAACTTGGTAGTTTAAGTTTTGGGGCGACTAGCATAAGGGCACCTCGAAGGTACGAACCTCGGTATGGGCCGTCGCCGGGAGTGGGAATCAGACTTGCCAAGGCACCACAGAAGGGGTGTGCCCTGGAGCCCTAACGGTTTGTTGAACTGATTGATTATTTGGAGAGAATCTAACCGATCTTCTAACAGATCCTGTGGGTCTACGATCCTGCCGGCGGGATCGCTGTGTGTGTGTGTGTGTGCCTCTGGTAACCGACGCCTGTACCAAAAACTGAATATTTCCTATTGCAAGGAGCAGTCGGATCGGTGGTGAGAATACGTTTATTTCCATGGTGTCTGTGTGGCAGGTACTCGGTGAGCGCGCCGAGCCCCGACGACGGCATAGAGAAGGACTTCGTGTTCAAGCTTCAGTTCAAGAATCACGTGTACTTCTTCAGAGCCGATAGCCAATACACTTACAGCAGGTAATAACTCTTTAAACATTGTATGCTATGATTTAGGGAAAATTTTACTCGTATATATACATAAGTTATGATATTTTTTTTGATTATTTCGCTTTTTTGTCTGTCGCTTTTGACGCTTTTCGGTACTACTAATATTAAAAACTCACTGACTGATTCATCACGAAATATTGAAAACCACTTACCCAATGACCTCTAGTAAATATTGCAGGTTGATTCCTTGTGGGGCGTAGAAATCGAAAAAAAAATTGAGGGGGATCGCCAAAGGGGGTTGAAACTTTATATGAAATTCAACGCTTACGGAGTCGCGGGTCACAACTAGTAATAAATAAAACTAAAGGAAAAAATATATATAAATATTTTCTCCCACAGATGGACAGAAGTACTCCAGACGGCGATGACTGACTAACCACGAGTATTATTTCAACATAATAATTATACTCAGAACGGGTGTTCTCAAAATTCGTATGTAATTATAAAAATTGGTGCCATACGTGTCATTACGTGTTACGTTCACGTTTACAAATTCTCTCAATATGCTATATTTTTTATGAATTTACATAAATATTGAGTTAGTAAAAATTCTCATAAAAGCATCGAGACACAATACCTATAGAGTCTAAGCGAAAACAGTCAAAAATCGACCGAACGTCGTAAATACCTAGACATCAATTATATAGTTCGCAATGCCACTTTTCCTCCAATTTAGACGTTATGTCGCTTGCATAGTGTTCAAAGTCGCTTGTTCATCGTAGCACTGGCATCGCGCGGCGTTGTAGTCGAATCGCGGTTGCCATACAACTAACCAAAAAGTATAGGTATATACTAGACTATAGGTATTGTTATATGATTATTTACGGGATATTTACCGTGGTAAGGGGGGGGGGGGGGGGTATCAGGAGCTCATTCCACAACCTTACCACGGTAAATATCCCGTAATATATCATATAACTTTAGTGAACAACCGTGATAGCTTAAAACAGTGTTTTATAGGTATTGTATCTCGATGCATAGAAGCAATAATCTACATATTTATATATTGTTGTATAATCAAATGTAGTTTCAAATCTAGCATCGTGATTCCAAGGCTTTGTCCATTTCGTGTTGTTTTCGTTGTTATTGTATTAGAGCCTAATTGAATAGTATTTATTTTTGTATTTGTGATATGATTGTCGTATAATGTAGGTAGGTATATAGTTTATTTCGTAGTGTTTATTGATACAAATGTCACACACTAACTATAGAATATAGTTCTAAAGCGGGAATAGTATTTCTTTTATATTAAATCATGAACAGCGAAACATTTTTTACATGTTGTGAATGAATTGTTGTAACAATTAAAATGTATTGTTTTTGTACACTAAAGTTATAAAAAGGTAAAGTTTTTAAGTGTATAATTTTGTTTGTAGGAGGTAATCTCTGGAATTGAACCGATTCTGAAAATTATTTCTCTGATAGAAATTTACACTATCCTTGAATGACATAGGCTAGGTTTTGTTTAAAACGCGGGCAAATTCGCTGGCAAAAACTAGTTGGCAATAATGGTAACAATCATGGTCTATTTAAGTATTCGATCAAATAAACAGAGGGTATTGCACCAAACGCTCGACCGCGGCCTACCTAAAACTCCGCCAAGCCGCGTCGGTGCAGCAGTTTGCATTCAGTTACTCGTTACCTGGCGATGCGTTAACATGTCGTGCCATAAACAAATAAATAATAAATTTTTGGGACATATTTACACACACGGTAAAAAGGTACGGTTTTTTAAATGCTATTATGGATTAATAATAAGCCTGTGTCCTTAATTAATAATAATAAATTTAATATCTCATAAAAAGCTGATCATTAATAGTCCATCAACGAAAACAAAATTAAGATTTGTTGAAACGTTTATATTTTAATTTCATGCTAGACAGAGAGCGCACTATGTAGCACGTCAAGCCGTGCACGCGCCGTAAACTATACTAACACACGCTTTCCGGGAGAGAGACAGAGCACCCCTTCTCTATCCCCACCAAAAACTTTAAATGCTCATATCTCATAGCCCGTTGGTCCAGTTGGTAGTGAGCCTGCCTTCTGCGCTTGGGGGTGTGGGTTCGATTCCGAACATTTGTGGCAGTCTCTGGCAGCCATATCACAGGCTTTGCTTACTTTGAGGTCAGGTGACTGTGTGTGCAAAAATGACAAAAAGTTAATTTTTCTGGTAATTTAGTATATTTTTGCAGTATGTGTATTTTTTCCGTATTTAGTTATATCCTTTGCTGAGCCTGTTGTTTGTAATGAATGAAACATATACATATGAATCTATATATTTTCGCAATGCATATATCTACGGCGTGCGATATCCTTTGTTTATTTGATTTAGTCCAAGTTTTTTTAAACTATAAAATGACAATAAAGCGATGAGCTTATTCGTAACTTCCAAAGCTAGGTAAAAAGTTCAAATTAGATTGCGTACGCTTATATTAAGATAATGGATTTCACTTTGTAATAAAAAGTATCTAAAGTGAATATATTCGTTTTATTCCATAAAATTTGTAATCATTATTCACATTTAGAATGTAATAATAGTTTCTTACACACTATGAAAACTATAAATACTTATAAATATTTAAGCCATTCGTACAGAAGGTGACGCAAGTCGTCGATTCGTGTACGAAGCTCTAGAGCAGGAGTCTCCAAACTACGGCCCGCGGGCCAAATCCGGTCCGCCACTGCCATCAATCTGGCCCGCGACAGATTAAGACTAGTCCATGTTATGGCCCTTGCAACATACTGAAGAAAATATTATGGCCCCAAGGCTTCAAAGTTTGGAGACCCAAGTACTATGTCACTCGAATCGTCGTGTAATAGGTACTTTAGTCGTCATGTGTGCGAACGGCTGTGGCTAAACGACCTATGATATTACGTACAATTTACATACATCGATGAGATAAACGCGTACAAGTTAAAGAGGTCAGACCTAAAACTATATAAATTATCGATAAATTCAAATGCTGTTGAGATCCTAAGTTCTTTGGCATTCGCCATAGTGGCACGTTATTTGTAGATCCTTGAACTTACGTATTAGGTATATACTATATAGGTACACATTTTATGGCACATATTTCTATAAATATAACTACAAAATATAGATCATTAGTCCATGGTATAAGCGAAAATCGCAATGAAAGAAGCAACATTTAGTTCTGTAAAGTACCTACTATTATGTAAAAACTACTAAAATAACTTTCTACCTTATTATTTACATTATGTACACTACTATCATTATTAGACAAAATGAAATGCTTCGCGAATTTCTTTTTCATAATAGGTACAGGGGCCTTACGGACAACAGCTATTGCGGCAACAAACTAACGTTAGATCCGCTCAGTTGGAAAATCACGCGAACGTGAACCTTAACGCGCCCAGATACGGTTTGCGGTCGCGTGATTTTCCAACTGAGCGGATCTAACGTTAGTTTGGTGCCGCAATAGCTGTTGTCCGTAAGGCCCCTGTACACCTTTCATACGTAATAATGTTAAAAACAGTTTAACCGTACGATAAAAGTCACCTAAGCACCTAATTTTCTTTTTGTTTCTACTATTTATTCTTTTTCTTTAGAGGATTTTGGCGTTCCACGTCTTGTGCATTTGCCAGTGTCAAGTATTTTCAAGTTTTATTAAATATCGTCAAACAAGTCATAATCACAGTCGAGCCAAGCAAGTCACGGTCCTCGTCAGGCCCTATTAAAGTTGTGAAGATTTCAGTAAAGGCGTTCTATAGAGTTTTGGAAACAACACGAAAAGCCATGTTTTACTTCGATATATCCTTTTCCAACACTCGAGCACGATCACAAACACTTAATAAATAATAATAATCCATTATCGCACATTAACACTCGAAATTACACAAGTTTAGGAAAATAATACGAGGAGGAATTTTTTTCACGTTGGCGCCAAAACTCCTTTTTAAAGGGTTATTTTTAAAATCTGCGTTCAGAATTTGACGCACTCTTACATCACGCTTATAATTACTTATATCTAAAGGAGACTAACGTAAGTTACAGGTGTTGTTACCTGCGACACAGTTCTCGAACTATTGTAGGTAACACCGTTCCTATTGTTGATAAAACCATTGTAAATTTTTCCAAATAATTATAAAACAACAAATAATATGTTATTATTTTAAAAAAATAGGCCAGACATCAACTAGAGGTTTCGGGATCAGTGGGACCCATAGATAAGTACCATAGTAAATGAACGTATCAAGTTGTCTCTCGTGTGAGTTAGTCAAATTCGTGTCACGCTCGATTACTGGTGTCGCCATGATGGGAAGTGCCCATTGTTGTATACTTTGTGCGTCAACCTATATTCTGGTGAAGCCGCTGTCTTCATTCTCCTTGTTGGCGTCTCCATTGAGCTCCTTGATGTGCTTATCCTTATCTTTCTCTTTAGCGGTGTCTCCATTGAGCTCCTTGGCACGTTTCTCTTTGTCCTTGTTCCGTGAGCGTAAGAACGAGGACGTGGTGGTGCCGAACCGATTGCGGAAGGACTCTGGGACAGCCGCGGCGGCGGCGGCGGCCGGGGCGTCGCGGCGCAGCTCCCGGGGCGACCGCGACCGGTTCGAGAAGCTCGCCGCTTTTAGACGCGCTGCAACATGAAATGTGTAACTGAATGCCTAATGAACATGATGATGGTAACCTTTTGACCACAAAACTCAACCATAATGAAGATTATTCATATTTTTTATAGATTGTAATTACAAAACCATTTCGAGCAATAGACTTACTGATCACTATATATAAATTTCTATTAAAAAATAAGTGCTGATGACATATTTTTAATTATATATGATTGACCTTCATTTACCCTTGAATGATGTCAGCGTTGGCGTTATGTTAAAATTTATCTTAGCCGTTTACACAAACAAAAAAAGCTAAACCACTGTGCAACAAATGACATTGACAGATGAAAATATGACAAGTAGGATTTTTTTTTGTATAGACATCTACACGGACATGACACGGACTAATAAAACGCCGATGGTAATGCGTGAGGTCATTACGTTAAATTTTTTTTTTTTTTATAACTACCGTAATGAAAACAAATGTATTCAAATTAGTATCTTAAAATAGCCTATATTTTTAGAAAATCACAAAAATTTTAAGGTCAGAAAATTTGGGCAATTCCCATTGACAAGCCCTTGCCCACCAAGGCCCTGTGCGTCAATGACGTCTATCGTTAAAAAAATAAGCGGCATTTTTGTGTGGCATACAGCCGTACAGGGCACAGAAATGCGTTTTAGGCGTGGTGGCCAAAAGGATAATAAACAGCCTTAGCTATCCAACGCAATAACAGATTTAATCATCGAACGGCGCCGGCGACAATATTATTACCACAGAAACGCGGTAGTAATGTTTGTGCACCACAGAACTTTTACATGAAAGACCAAATAAATATAATATAATTATATAAGTGTGCGTGCATGTGTGCGCGTGTGTGTGTGTGTGTGTGTGTGTGTGAGTGTGTGTGTGTGTGAGTGTGTGTGTGTGTGAGTGTGTGTGTGTGTGTGTATATAGTTACCGAGCTGGTTGAGTCCTCGCAGCGGGTTGTGCGTGCCGGGCGTGGCCGGCGGCTGCGCGTGGTGCGCGGTGGGAGTGTGCGGGGCGGAGGCCGAGCCCGCGCCGCCGCCCCAGCGTCGCTCCACCATGCTCAGGGTTTTCGGCCGGATGCCCATCTCCAAGTCCTCGCTGAAATAACGACAGGTCAGTATACCATTGCATTATTTGTTTGGTTACTAAATTATTGCAACATCCTAGTCGCCTTAGTTCGGGCCAACCGAAATAAAACGTCTTGCTGCACGCCCCTAAATCAATATTAGGGACACTGAAATCTATGGAACATCGATGAACCAAAAAATACAGTCGGAAAAAAATCATTTTGGGATCCGTTGAAAGATTTTTGATGTGTGAATGCTAACTCACATCGCTCGAAAAACCGATGGGGAGAAAGGTTTTTGAGTGGAGACTATAAACCGGAAGACGTAGCGTAGGTAGGCCCTACCTCCCGTCCCACTAGATGGACCGATGACATCGTGATTCGCGGGCATCCAGTGGATGCAAAAGGCAGGCTGTCGTTCAGTGTGGAGGTTAAAGGAGGAGGCCTATGTTCAGCAATGGACGTGTTCTGGCTGATGATGACGATGCCGAATTCTAACGATTATGGTGCACACTGTGTGTCAGTGGGTTATCTTCAGTAGCTGGCAGTACGTACTTCCGCCGGGACCGCGTGACGCGCTCCAGCATGGTGAGCCGGCGCGTGGTGGAGGGCGCCGTGACCGCGCGCACCTCGCGCACGCTGCCGCCGCCGCTCCGCGCTGCAACATAACGACTAATAAATAGATTTGCTCATGACCGCCTCCTCACTAGATGTTGATCGATGATGCGGTTTACGGTAGAGCACGATTGCCTAAAAAAAAACCGAACAAGTACGAGTAGGACTCGTGCTTTGAGGGTTCCGTTGGACGGATCCTTCAGAGCGCAAGTAAAAAAAAACAACTAACTGAAGTTGAAATATTGAAAGACAAACTTAACTTTGTAGTTGACAATAAAGTTCTTCCATACATAACAACGCCACCAATAAACCGGACAATCTCCAGAATATTTGCCTACTCGACTCTAAACAAGACATTGGCAAGTTGTGGCAATACCGCACGAAGCCACGAAGAAGAAATTGAATTGAACTACAAAATGTAAGTTTGTAATTGTAAAACAATATTTTTATATGATATAATTTCAAATTAACAACTTATTCCTTACTGATTTATTCCTTTATATGTGTTGTAAGACCTTGCCTCTTGCCAAAATTTATGATTCTAGGTTAACGGGAAGTAACGTTTAAAACTATATATGTATGTATATCAGTCTCTGGCAGCCATATCACAAGCTTTGCTTAGTTTGGGGTCGATGACCGTTTGTGAAAAAATGTCCCGAATATTTATTTATTATTTATTTATTTTAGTACCCTATTTGATTCCCCTGTGAAATCGCAAACTATGCGACATAAACGTTCATATCTTTTGATTGCGTTGATTAACAACTTTTTTTTTTTTTACAGCCGAATGTACCCGTAGACCCAAGTATTTCGTATACATTTCAACTTGATACCTTTACGCGTTCTTGAGAAAAAGGGTCTTGACAGACGGACAGACGGACAACGATGTTTTGAGAAACGGAACCCTAAAAACGACGCTTTCCCGACTAGAATGCGCTGCTTGAATATATTAGTATATTATGTGCGTTTGATTCGACTTTTCATACATGATAAAAATAGATGACAAACCCTTTGTTCGGGTTTTCAGAATATCGATCATGAAAGGTGTCGCCTTTTTGCGCCTGACTTTGATCGTCCTAAAGAAAAATGTACAGGAGGTGGTCTCACGTGTGCATCGGATCATGCATCATGTGCAAAATTGCACGGAACATTTGAAAATTCGGGTAAAACTGAAAGTCCTTTTTTCTATGGGATTTTTGTGTGAACTCAAGACAAAATTTCAAACAAATTTATTGAAATTGGACAGGACAGCGCCTGTCGGGTCAACTGGTAATATATAATTATAATAGTACCTACATGCGCTTGCGTACCATAGACGATGGCGGTAAGCGCGCGCGGTTAAAGTTCAATGTAAGAATTAAAACAAGAGATTGTGGTAAAGCCCCTGATTTGATATAGATAAACGGTTGAACTAGAAGTAACGTATGGTGATGTTAGCCTAATGAAGTGTGACGTACGCCTGTCTACGGCGTCGAGCGGGTGCGTGTTCATGCGCTTGCGCATCATGGTGTAGACGATGGCGGCAAGCGAGCGCGGGTGCTGGTGCGGCGCCGTCAGCGCGGCGTGCGTGGACGGCGCGGCGCCGCGCGCGTGCGTCACCCACCACGTCTGCATGTGGCCCTTGCCTTTAACATACACGCCGCCGCGCGCTGACAGACCGAACCCGAACCGCTCCAGAATCTGCGAGAAAAAGCGCTGCTTTATAACTGTTCAAACATTCTTATATTTGGGGGGCGATAAGTCACTATCGTCCTCCTCACTAACGTCGTTCCATCATCATCCTCGTTTCAGCCGATCATGTTGCCACTGCTGGGACACATGCCTTCTCTCAGAGAGAGGATGGGCTGTAATCCACCATGCTGGCCCATTGCATGTTGGTGAATGTCATGCTGTCTTTGAAGTTTTTGAGGTGCTTGGACATATTGGTTTCTTCACGATGTTTTCCTTCACCGTTTGTGAGCGGTAGCATTGAAACTGCACATAACTTATACCAAATAAGTGATTGGTCCAGGGTGCCGTCAGATTGTAAAGCGCATATGCTACCGCTTGGCCGCCATCGCTCAACTAACTTCTCGCTTGGGATATACGAGTATTGTACATTTCGTCTGCCAGCTTTATAGTGTCCGTCGACCCTAGGTCATGGAAGGTGTAAATAAAGCAGTACCTCCTTAGCGTCGCCGGTGACCTGCACGCGGTCGACGGCGCCGGTGGACTCCATGCGCGAGGCCTCGTTCACGGTGTTGCCCCAGATGTCGTAGACCGGCTTGCGCGCGCCGATCACACCGCCCACCAGCGGCCCGCAGCTGATTCCTGCACAACCAAGACTACGTTGTAGCGAGGAGCAGTTTTTTGTATGTTAATGTTTGATGTTAAATCAAGTCTTTAGGTTTAGTCGTGAGAGGGAGGGGTGTGTATGTGTTTTTTTTTAACTCACCGACTCTTAGCTTGAATTTATTGAAGCTGTGTTTATTGACGTTCTCGAGCGCGTCTCGCAGCGCGAACGCATAGTCCACCAGGTCGCACAGGTGCGCGCCGTCGCACTCCGCGGCGTCGCTTGACCTGGACTGTCACATTACATATGAGTTACCTACATGCTTATATATTATGTGAAACTAGTAGAATACAAAATAGAAAAAGTTCTAGTTTTGGTGGCTAGTCTGGTTCCAGTAGGTACGTCGTTGGCGGGAAGAGCTCGCGGAAAAAAACAGCGTGTTCGTGCCCAAATCATATACGTGAGAGCTTTTGGAACTAATATTAATGCTGAGTAGAAAATGAACGAACGGATCAAATCCCGCAGAGCTATGAAACTAATGATTTGACGGGCATGAAAAGCGTCCGGGTTTAACCCTGAGCTTCTTAGAATATGCATTAGCACAATTATCGTTCCTGTTCAAATGTCTCGCGTTTTACCCACTTTTCTCACTATATACCGCTAAACGCTCACTGCAAGTACGGCACACTTACTCGTTTTTTACGCTCACTAAGAAACTTGCAGCGACACCAATGAACGAACTAATAGTACACATGCAAAAAAGGGTGCCAAGGTTGTCTCCAGAGTGAGTTCGCCTCTAGCATCAAGCCTGATTAAGGTCTGATGCTTTCACATCCGCCACGCCACCTTACCATATCTCCCTTATTTGTCTGGAGGACAAAGCTTAACGCTACGTTGGAACTGCTTAATTTTTTTTATCAAGAGACTAGCTTAAGCACGTGACAAAAAAATTCAATGGTTCTCACGTCATGTTTCGGGTCGAGTCCGGAAGCGGCCATGTAGGTGGCTCCTATAGTCTTGATCTTCTCGATGCTCGTCTCTCGGAACCGCTCGTGTACCGTCAGCAACTTGTCGAAGTCAACTGCGGGTATACCACTGAAGTTAACTTTTTAACCGACCTCCAGACACTATGGATCCCGGTACTGCATGAATGGTGGTTTCAATTACCTGAACCTGCTTATCTCGTTACATAATAAAATATTTTAGGGAACTTTTGTATTTTGAGATCCAGTATCCATTTCAAGTTACGCGCGAGCCCTTGTACAAAATATTTATATAAGAAATATCAGCGTGAATATTTTGCTTTTCAGTCAATGAGACCAACTTATGTGAAGAGGTGACCAGATGAAAATCACGCTAAAGTTATACTGGGGTAAGCGGGAAGGGTGTAGGTACTAAACTAAGCTGAAACGGCTCTTTGTGTCGGGGGTTCAAATCACAGATTCAGAGCACATTCAAAATTATCTAACTTGGCAATCACCGTCATCGTTTCTTTAAAAGAAACGAAGATTGCCAAAGCACATAAGTTAAATCGTAATTCGTTGTGGCTTTGTTTAGTTACTAAAGGCACTTTCTAGTAAAAAAAAGCATATTACTGATAATCTCGTTGAGCAGGCGCATACAGTCGATGGCCTTGTCGTTCTGCTCGGAGTAAAACTCGTGGAAGTTAGGGATGCCGGCGAACATCACGCCCACCTTGTCGCGCTTCTGAGAGTACAGCTCCTGCGCAAACAACAAACCACCTTATCACAAAATTAACACACGGACGTGATAAGCCCCCCAAAGACACCGTGAACGAGGATTTAAAAAAAATCTAGCTGAATCCTGCTGTTACCCGTAATTTTCCAGAGTATCCACATTTCTGGGGGGAACGTAGGTACCTTATGTCCGTCCTCATGATACATACTGTGTTTCTGCCAAATTTCGTTGCAAACAGCAAGCAAGCAAATAGATAGAGACACAGAATTACTTTCGCCTTTATAATATTAGTTAGATATGGAAGTACCTATAGCATAAACCCTAGTCTGACTACTTTTTATCCCGCAAAATAAATAGATCGTGTAAGATATCGAGTGAAAATGTGGGGTGCTGCTATAGTATTAATACAAAGGCAGTTACGTTGGGGCAGCGCTTCTTGTTGAGGAAGTGGAGAACGACGTGGTCAGGCAGGATGTGCTTGAGCAGCAGCTCGTTGGTGCGCTGCGCGTCCACCATCTCGCGCAGGTCGTGACTCGCCTGCTGGTTCCACAGGAAGTCCAGCCGCGACGTCACCTCAACCAGCCGCGCGTGGTACACCACCACTGCCAGGAACACCGCCAGCAGGAGGCCCATTTGCGCGTACGCTGGGCTGCAACATGTTTATATCTTGAGGCTAATCTGGGTGATTAACTCGACCAGCAATAGGCTGCTCTCTGACTGGGTAAAAGTCGTATATCCCATAATAAATTATGTGTTACCTCTAAGGCACATAGCGCGAGTGCGCTCCGAAACCAATGATAAGATCGTGTCAGTATGTGCCATAGAGGGGAAGCAGTCGAGAAAGGGTCACAAAATGATGACACGTCAAATTTGATGCGCGATGAACAACCTTTTATAATGATGCTGCAAGATGATTTCACACCATAACTCAAATCAAACGAACTTTTACTGCTGAACACCGATCCTCCTCCACATTATTTTATGACGATTCATCGAAAAGAAATAAACCCAGCCCTTCACTGGGATCTTACAGTTTAAAAACTTAGAACTGGGTAAACACAGCCCACTGACAAGAATGTTGAGAATTGCTAACTGGTTGTGGTCAGAACACGGAATTTATATTTTTAAGGAGTCCCTTGCTGCGTTTAAGAAAAGGGTTACAAGCCCTTCTATGAATTGTTTGTTATATCTAAAAATATTATAATTTTCCCCTTGAAAATTACCCAGAAATTGTCTTTTCTTTTAGTTTAAATTTTCCATAAAATGCTGAGTTTATTATTTATCGGGGTGTTACATAGGTCCCCATAGTACTATATCTAAGAAATATTGTATCGCCCTGTCGGTTAACCATTTTTTTTTTTTTTTTCGAATGTAACAATGTTTCATCGCTGGTATAGTGTTGTCACACTCACATGTTGTTCTGGCTGTATAACGTGAAGTAGTTGTCGTAGAATGAGAACAGCAGCGCATAGTACATTCCGACGTACATGAGCGCGAGGCACGTCTTGATCACATAGTACAGTTTGAGGATGGAGGTGAGAGCCACCAGGCACAGGATCCACGTGAACACCACGTACTCGGGCCGGTGGCACTCGGCGCAGGGCTGGTTGTTGGCCGGCGACGGGGCGGTGCTGTTCGTCTCCGGGAATGGACACGAGTACAGGTTGGCTGTGCTGAAATGTATAATGACTTCTTTACAACACGGTTACAGACGAGAATGGTATGCCCTAGTTGGTTGTGCTTGCCATTTCCGCAGTAGGACGCGGGCTAGATGCCTGGGTGAACTGATGGATAGATATTTGAATGATGAATCTGTTCTGGGTTTGGGCGTCAGTCGTGTCATGTACCTACTATGCGTTCCACGGCATCTCCGGCATAGTAAGAAGCTATGTGTGTGATGCTGTGTTACTGTGTGAAAGTACAAGTACGGAACAAACAAACAATTTTCTCATTTATAATAGTATGCTGTTGCTTTGAGAAAGGTTTGACCTGACAGTCTAGGATCGGAGTCGATAGATGTATCGGATGATATAAGACAAAGGATAATTGAAAGTAACATAAGCGCTAAATGCGAATGCTTACGTACCTAATCTTCCATCGATCTTAAGCATAAGCATAACATATCCCTTCAACCAAAGACCTAGGTACCTATTTATCTACAGTGTTTAGTAAAGCACTAAACAGAGGTTATCAGCCATCGAGATACAATTCCTATAGTAACAATCTCTCAGTGAAAATAGTCAAAAAACGTCCGAGCGTCATTGTTCATACATTGTATCAATTATATACTTGTCTGCACAATGCCACATTTACTCCAATTTAAGCGTTATGTAGCATAGTGTTCAACGTTAGTTGTCCGCTATGTCATCGTAGCTCTGGCATCGCGCGGCGTTGTAGTCGGATCGCGGTTACCTTGTAACTAACCAAAAAGTGCGCAATTCGTAGCGTCCGCCGAGTTTTGGTTCGAACATTTTTTTGGCACGATTGTGACTCTATATGTATTGTATCTCGATGTTGTCAGCCTATTAAGAGGCAAGTGGAGTCACTTTATCTGAAATGACGGTGTAGGTGGCTGGTGGCTAGGTACCTGGAGATGGACATAATGGTGACGAAGCAGCAGATGTACGCATTTCGCCTCATCTTTGTGCGGCCGAGCTCGGTGGACAGCTCCCTCAGCCGCGGCAGCTTGTCGCAGATCTGGAACTCCTCCACCATCAGGATCCCGAACAGCATCGTCAGCGAGATCGTCATCACGCTCAGCCCGATCATAAGCGGCGTGCACCTGCCAACCATAGTTCACTTTTAAATAGTGCGGACAGAGGCGAGATGGAGAAAAACAATCTGAATGATGCGAATCCTCATATTTTTTTTTATACCTTACCTATAACTAATAGACCAGGGTAAATCATTTTTGAAACAATTTTTTTTATAGTAGGAGGAAACCCATTGGAAAAGGAAGAGAATATAACAAAAACCGGACTAGTACGAGTAGGACTCGTGCATTGAGGGTGCCGAAGGAACCGTCAGAGCGCGAGTCCAAAAAAAAAAACTAACAAGTTGAAATATTGAAAGACAAACTTAATTTTGTAGTTGACAATAAGGTTCTTCGATACATTCCAACTACAAAATGTAAGTTTGTAATAGCAAAATAATTATTTTTAAATGATATAACTTCAAATTTGTGACTTTTGGATTTATTCTTATAAATTTGCTATGAGACCTTGCCTTTTGCCAAATTTCATGATTCTGGGTCAACGGGAAGTACCCTATTTTTGATTCCCCTGTAAAATCGCAAAATATACGACATAAACATTCATATCTTTTGATTGCGTTGTCTTACAACTTTAATTTTTTTACAGCCGAAAGAAACCGTAGACCCAAGTATTTATTATAAATTTCAACTTGATACCTTTACGCGTTCTTGAGAAAAAAGGTCTTGACAGACGGACAGACAGACAGACGGACAACGAAGTGATCCTATAAGGGTTCCGTTTTTTCCTTTTGAGTTACGGAACCCTAAAAATGAAAGGAAAAATAATTTACGGGCGATCTGAGGTCGGGAAGTGGAGGGGACCGCACCATGACCGCACATCAGGCGTGATGGTGGTCAAACGCAAGCCTATTATTTATAAAAAATAAAAATATTCATTATTTTGAAATTAGTGCATAAAATTCTTATCTTTTCAGAACAAAAGATTGTAGGTAGTACCTACATAAGGAACAACCCAACTTATCTACACAATTAGTCAAATGATTAGGAACTGAAAAAACTTTAAAAGGATGGCTGTCTGCTTTGTTAAATAAACCGATAGGCTTCACCCTGAACTGTGCAATGAACAGATAAGTTATACAGCCAGTAGTCAGTGACCTGCAGTGCATGATGGCCTGCACGGCGACGATGAACCCCCACAGTACGAGGCAGCACATCACGTTGGACTTGAAGGTTGGCTCCTCGCGCTGAGCGAACTCGCTCTCCTCGTCCGGCGCGCGGAACCGCAGCGACCATATGTTCATCTTCTCTGACCGCAGGCGCTGGTTCGATCTCACTTCGATCGAGTTTATTGTATCAATATCCTTAAACATTACATATTAAATAAAACAATTAGATTAGGTTACCAAACACAGAGAAGCTAAACTAAACAGCGCCAGGTTTTGCAGGACCGCAATGCAAGTATATATCTACCGTTCTTTATTAATCGACAAATTTGACAGTTGCAATAGACAAATTCGATAAAATGCTATGATCGATCTATGGTATTTTATCGAATTTGTCAAATTCAACTGTCAAATTTGGCAAACGCTACTTGCACTGCAGCCGTGCTAGTACCGTTCTGCATTGATCAGTACTCGCTATGATCGAATCTATGGCATTTTATAGAATTTAACGATCAATAAAGAACGGTACCTACTTGCACTGCTGGGCACGAGCATAGAAGACATAATTATGACACGAGCAATTCGTTTCTTTTTGCGCTTCGTTTTGGATAGCACCGTCCGCTTTTCGCGTGTACCTAAATTTTAAAACCGTATCCAGCGTTTTATATCAGAAAGGTAAGGTAAATCTAACCACAGATATATTGCTCTATATATCTCTATATTTTTATTTTTTTATGAGCCCAATATGGATCTACTTTTGACCACCAACTCATGCCTAAAAGCGAATTGTGTTTGATCGCTGCGCAGAGATGAAAGGCAATAAATGATGCTTACAGGGAGGAAAATATAGTTGATAAATGAACTCACCTCGTACGGTTCCTCTTCTGAGTTATTTGAGGCGTCGTCATCATCGTCCGCAAACACCCTCTGGCGGCGCACGGGGTAATACTGCCGGCACCATACAATATAGCGTTATTTATTTGTAAACACGCACGCCACAAATTTCGCTAATGTAAGTTTAGATTTATACCTATTTCAAGGTAACGTATATCTAGTACAATGACTACTATTTGTTTACATAGTTACAAGTTAATGTTTTATAAGCTTATTTAAAAAGTGTCAAAGAAAAGTTGACACAAGAATTTATTTATTCGGGAAAATGTTTTCATTCCAGTATAAAGCTGTTAACTAAACCATTAGAAGAAACACAAGTAAGTAGTGCATTACGAGTAAGTTCATGTAGCATTAAATGTAAAATTTTATATTTTCAAGCTACATGATAAATCTAGCAGGAAATGATTAAACATCAAAAAAAGTTCAAGAAAAGACTAGATGTAAAGCTGTGTTTTCACTTGGCTTTAGAACAATTTTGAGCGAACATTCATGCGAGCAATGATGGTCGGTTTGGCTCGCTATATTTTATTTTTATTAGTACCTACCTAAGTAAATGCGTCAATGCAGTTACTCCGAAGTGTTTGTTCAGAATAAACTTTTTGCTTTTAATTGTAATGGAAATCATTGTTTTCGAGGGGGGCGTCTCAGTCAGAGCATATTTTGATTAAACAGGCTTAGCATGCGCGTCGGATCAAAATTTGTGTAGTCTTTTTTTCGTGAAAAAAAAAAGACAGACGCATACATCAACGCACAGAAAAGTTTTATACGAAAAAACATTCTCTTCTGTGCATAAACGTAGCTTTGTCAAGTTCTCGCACGAAAAAAGGGCCTACAAGATATTATCGCAGTGCACATGCCATAGATTGCTATGCCTGCAGGGCAATGTTCGCTGGGCATGGTAAGTGAAAACGTAGCTTAAAATAATAACGATAGCTATGTAGGTATAAAATAGAGATATGGAAAGTACTTTGTTCACTATATAATTCAGACAACTAACCTGGCATCAAGTAGGCCATCTGTTCGTTGTCTGTGTTGCATAAAAAAACAATTAGGGTAGGGCACACATAATTACTAAAAAGTACTTTAAATGTAAATAAATAGGTCGATGAAAATCTAAAACAGACATTATTATGTATCTTACCTACAAACCTCTACTTGATAAGCGGTACTTAGCCAATGATGGATGGTAAAGTACTTAGTAACTATATTTCATTATCAGTTTTTATTTTAGATGTACTCTATAGGTAGGTCATTGTTCTATTTAAATTTTCATCAATTAATCAATTACCCGTTTTAAAATAGTTTACAAGTTGGAAAGTTTATTACGGGAAAACGAGGAAAACAGTTCATATTGTTTTTAGAGACATTTCGATTTAGATTCAAGACATACAGTCAACCTTAGAAAAAACGGTGAGATAAACTAATTTTGATACATTTTGATTCTGTTATTAAATGGATCAAAAGTATTTACGGGACCAACACATAAAAACTTCAAAAATCACAATAACATACAGACATGCAATAGGTACCTATAACACCTATATACATCTCACACATTTCAAAACAAATTAGGTATAAGGCATACTGTCCTGAATAAACTTTCCAACCTGTGTATTATAGGAAACGAGTATTGGACATTTTACTGTCGTTATTGACTCTTGGCAACATTAACCGATAGTATCAAATGAAGAGTTCGTACACAAGGCAACGCAAATATTGGACACTAGGCGACTCGAGTAGGGATGCGACGTGTGCCAAAGCGCTCAACAATATCATAGTCGTTATTGCAGTCGAGTCGCTGCCTCGTCTGCCGAGTACCTATCCGATAGGTAAGTACTTGCATTGCCTTGTGTACGAATGGCCAAAGAGAACAGCGTGGTGCGTGCTTACGTCCTGGAAGGGCAGCTCGGGCGGCGTCCAGGAGGCGACGTTCTCCTCCTCCAGGATGCTGCTCGGCCGCCGGTCGCCGTCAAACTGTGGCTGAGATCCGCGGCTATACCAACATTCATCAAACTCATATGAATAGTTTAAAGCTCAGGTATAGCTTTTCTACCAATCAAACACTTATGTTTATTACAATAAAATTAAACTATTTAAGTACATAATCATTCTCAGTCTACGATGGGAATTGCTCTGACAGCTGCAGTAGGGTTTAAATTAAAAAGCGAGCGATTTTTAAGTATATTATCGTCACAGGTGGCACCGCAATTTTCCGGTTTTTCGAAGAAGAAAAAACATCCCAGGTGGCTCCCATAATCTCAAAAACATTCTTTTTATAACCTTTCATTGAGCTTTGAATCGCTTTCTTGGCTAGTGAGAGAGCAATACAACATTCGATGTAAAATTCGAAATCCGCCGGTGTCACGGTAACCGCATGCCAGCCGTGCAAGTACCGTTCTTTATCGATTGTAAAATTTGACAGTTGAGATCGTTAATTAAATTCAATAAAATGCCATTTGATCAGTACTCGCTATGATCGATTCTATGGCATTTTATCGAATTTGACGATCGATTAAGAACGTTACTTGCACTGCAGGTCTTCGTTATCACAGTCGAGTCGACAATTGATAAGGTTTTTTTTTCTCTTTCTGTTTCGAGTTTGATTGTTTGTGAATAAATAATTTTTATAAAGTTTTTGGTCCAGACTTTGACCACCCCAATGGCACTCTCCGTGGTCTCATTCAGGACATCCAGAGTGCAGATTGTAAGATAAATAAGTGAACAGTTGTAATTATTGATAAATCGACTGACTTGTTTTGCCTGCTGCGCGCGCGGCGCTCGAACGTGGTGGGGCGCGGCGCCTCAGAGCTCTTGATAAGGAAGGTGGTGATGTCGTGCTCCTTGATGTAGACGGAGCGCGAGCCGCCCTCGCCCGGCTCCACGTTAAACGCGTTGTTCAGCTTCTGCTTCGTCGCGGCCGATATGTGCACCCGCCTATTCACAACAATAGGTCACATCGGGTTGATACACAATCCATCGAGAACCTTCCAAATAAAATCAAACAAGATACCAAGCAATACATGGACAAGGACAGCTTCGAAGCTTCTGGTCCGACCACAGATTTGGCTATGCTCTCTCAATTTTTAACACGTTTTTGGGGTTCCGTACCCAAAGGGTAAAAACGGGACCCTATTACTAAGCCTACGTATTATACTAGCCTACTAAGTATGTGGCATTTTGTCGTAATATCGCCGGTTAAAAAGATATATTGATTTTTGTGTCGAAAAAATTTATGTTGATTATTGTTATGTAGAGTATATACGTTACCCGGGCAGGCCGCCGCTCTCCATGTGGTTGGCGACGTCGACGTCGTGCGACCACAGGTCGAACTGCCACTTGATGTCGCCTAGCACGCCGCACAGCACTGTGCCGCTGTGGATGCCGATCCGCATGTCCAGCTCTACCTGAATACCACAGTCACGTCTCTATTTAATACAGATCCTAAAATTATCAGAGAATTAAATATTGGAATGTTAAACTAACTTCTAACGAAAAAATCGAAAATTAACTTCAAACTTTATTGGCACAAAAAAGCTACTATGAAATTTCAGAATTCCTAAGATGTTTCTGTCATAAATAAATATAAGTTGATAAGTTCCTAAGTATAGAAGAGCAAAGTAAGAAGAGCAAGTTAGAAGAGCAAAACAAAGGCTCCAAAGTGTATGCAAGAGAGAAGTCCATTGGGCAAAGCCAGTTGACAAAGCTGATGAGAGAAGTTGGTAGTGTAGCGTCGACCAAAGCCGAGATATTAGGGGAAATCGAGAGGTTCAATGGACAGTTATACACTTCGGTTACTAAACCTGTCAACAGCTCGGCCAAAGACCCAAGAGCCAAGCTGAGCCGACACTATACTGAAGATAACCCAGACATCAGCCTGTACGAGATTACGATGGCCCTGAAACAGCTAAAGAACAACAAGCCGGGTGACGATGGAATCACATCAGAGCTTCTGAAAGCGGGTGGAACACCGGTACTCAGAGTCCTTCAGAAGCTCTTTAATTCTGTCTTACTCGAAGGTATAACGCCAGGAGCATGGAACAGAGGTGGAGGTGGAGGTGGTGGCGTGGTGGTTCTGTTCTATAAGAAAGGTGACAAAACCTTGCTGAAGAACTACAGACCCATCTCGCTTCTGAGCCGTGTTTATAAGCTGTTTTCGAGGGCCATCACAAATCGTCTCGATCGCAGGTTCGATGACTTCCAGCCAATCGAACAAGCTGGTTTCCGTTCCGAAAAGGCTATAGTACCAATTACCATAGACAACATCCACAGTAATCCACACGCTACGCCAAGTTATACAGAAGACCGAAGAATATAACTTGCCAATACGTTTAGCATTTGTGGACTATGTCGAGAAAGTCTTTGATTCAATCGAGACCTAGGCGGTGCTCGAGTCTCTCCAGCGATGCCGTATTGACTATCGGTATGTTGAATTGTTGAAGTGTTTGTACAATAACACCACCATGTCGTTCCGATTACAGGAGCCGAGTTCGAAGGCAATTCCATTGCGAAGAGGCGTGAGACAGGGAGACGTTATCTCTCCGAAACTGTTCACTGCCACAATGGAACATGCCTTCAAGCCCCTGGAATGGCAAGGACTCGGCATCAACATCAACGGCGAGTAAATCACTCACCTTCGGTTTGTCGACAATATTGTGGTCATGTCAGAATCGATGGAAGATCTCAGCATGATGCTCGAGGGCCTCAATCGAGTCTCCCAACAGGTGGGCCTTAAAATGAACATGGACAAGACAAAGTTCATGTCAAATATCCATGTTGTGCCCACCCCAGTATCAGTTGGGAACTCAATTCTTGAAGCTGTTGACGCGTACGTCTACCTAGGACAAACAGTCGAACTAGGTAGGTCCAACTTCAAGAAAGAGGTCAATCGGCGAATCCCACTCGGGTGGGCAGCGTTCGGTAAACTTCGCAACGTCTTCTCGTCCAAAATACCTCAGTGCCTTAAGACGAAAGTCTTCGACCAGTGTGTGTAACCAGTGATGACATACAGCACTGAAACGTGGTCTCCCACTATGGACCTCATAAGCAAGCTCAAAGTCGCACAACAAGCTACGGAGAGGGCTATGCTCGGGGTTTCTCTACGAGATCGAATCCGAAATGAGGAGATCCGTAGATAAACGAAAGTCACCGACATAGCTCACCGGATTAGCTAGTTGCAGTGGCAGTGGGCAGGGCACATAATATCACGCAGAACAGGTGGCCGATGGGGCCGAAAGGTTCTGGAATGGAGACCACAGACCGGTAAGCGCAGCGTAGGACGTCCACCCACAAGATGGACAGACGACCTAAAAGAGACCAACCAACCAACCGGCCTCCAATCCTCCAACCAAGGACTTCCAACCGGGCCTTTTGGAGATCGATGGGCTCTTGAAAACATCATGTCGGAAGGAGGCCTATGTCCAGCAGTGAACATCCTATGGCTGAAATGATGATGATGAAGTTCCTAAGTTGTATCTGTCATAAATAAATATTTTTCTTTCTTTATCTTTCAAGTGATAAAAATGTATTGATGCGTTTATACCACGAAATTTTTGTATAAAGTTTGTAGATACGTATTTACCGTTTTTACAACACAAGAGCAAACAAAAATACGTTTGTTGTAAGTGGAGGTCCCTTTATTTTTAACTTTATTATTATTTCTTTGCCAATCAACCGTAACAACGTATATTGTCTAAAAAACAAATGACTATCTATAACAGTTCAAAAGGTACGGCCGTTACATAGGTACGGCAGACAGACAGCGTATAGGGCTGTTGTGTTGACACCCTCTTTAGCTGCGGAACCCTAAAACTCCTATGAAATGTATGGTTAGTCTGTACCTTGTCGTTTTTCCTAAGGTCGTGTATGGCCCGTATCATATGCAGACCCATGTTGACGCAGCAGTAAGCATGGTCTGAGCGTGCCTCCGGCAAACCGCTCACGCAGAAATAGCAGTCGCCTAGTAGCTTGATGCGCAGACAGTGGTTCTCCTGAAAATTTTCTAACAACTCACTACTCACTCTTCACATCATAACCTTTTATTTAAATCAAAATATATTTATTGCAGTTTGTTGGTAAACCTAGATGTAATACAGAATACAATCTGTTCTTAAGAGCTCCGAAAACAAACTTGTCTCTAAATGGACGTGCAATATTAGCACTGGCATTCAAAACTCACTAATTATAAGTTATTAAAAGTCGTTAGAAGGTTAGAAGAAGAATAATCGCAATTGTTTACAGGGCAAGTCATTGTACCTACGTATCATTATGAACAACTTTTACCATGGGACCAACCCTGAATCGAGACAAAATATAAACTTCCATGCATTAAGTTGAGTGTTTCTATGGAAAATCTGATGTTGTCGCCTTAATACCACCGTTCCGTGTAACTCTGTTTTTTTTGGGAGATAGGCTTGCGCTTGGCCTCTATCTCGCCTGGGGGGTTAGACAAGACCAACTTTCTGTTAACGTTAACGCCTGCGGAAATATGAAATTGTATGAAAATGACATTAGCTTGAGATAACATCTCTCAAGCTCATGTCATTGTCAATGTCATTTTCATACATTTTCATCTTTCCACAGGCGTTAACGCTAACAGAAAGTGGGTCTTGTCTAACCCCCCTGATGTTAAGCGACGATGCGGTCTACGATATTTATATTAAGCTCACCGAAGCCAAGTCGTCGAATCGAGCGAACAGTTTGTTGAGCAACGTGACGAGATCATGCGGGCTGCATGTGCTGGATAACTCTGGAAACAGAACACCGTACTTGAGGTTTCGTAAACAATGGGCTGTTTTATTTATATTACACGGGAATTACTCACGTAAGATTTAGCGGTCACTCTGACCAAGCCAAGCCAAGCGAGACGCAGCCGCGCGCGTGCATTCACCTTGAAAAAGACTGCCTAATGGGGTTGAAACTATAGTCGGAGTGTAATATAATTCCCGTGTAATATAAATAAAATGTGTGAAAACCACGGCAGTTTCTATAATGGGCTGTTCTTCAGGAGTTTTATAAAAATCAGCGTTATAATTACAGACTTTCATTAACGGCCAGTTATCCGAGTCGCGTAGGCAACAAAACGCTCCCTCAGCCCCCGCCAAGTTATAGCGACGATGTATTTTGCCACGCAACAGACAGGACGCCCGCGGGGGGAGTGCAACGACAAAAACGAACATAGGTCCGACCTCAATGACGCCCGGCGCGGTACTGAACGCGGTGCGCGCAAATTTTCGCGACCTTTTTACGCTGATATTTCACAAAAAAACAAAACTATTCACTATCAAAATTCTATCCAAACGAAAAAATGTTGAATAAAATTTCCTTTCAGTACATGCAATTTCCAGGTTGTTACGAGCTTTCATTAGAGCAAAAAACGAAAAAAATAAACTGAATCGACTTTGTTTCAGATTTTTTTTTGATCGTGGAAAGTTTATTCTATCGTTTTTTTGAACCAAATCATAATCTCAAACACAGATGTATCTGTGACATGTATTTTTTTCCAGCTCAAATATTGTAATTTAACTGAATAAAATTGATTTAAAACCGTCAAATTTGCTATAACACCGCGAGTTCACATACTGCTTCCTGTCTTAAGTTGGATCAATGCTCCAACTAGCACGCCGCATAATTCAGTTTGATCTCCGTCATGTCGGCAGGAGCATGTCAGACGTCAATAAAAAAATACCAAATTTTGTCATAGTATACAAGATACAGGAGCAATACAGAAGCGATGTTTTAAAGTTATATGTTCAAATGTACATATCAATTTATAACAATAATATTAAAATGAAATCAAAATGTTGAAGGGTAACAAATTTTAAGACACTTTAATTTAAATAAACTTTTGGCTTTTTAACCATTGTTAAGGAAAGAATGGTTTTTTTTTCCATTTTACTCGCTATTAAAAATATATAAATTATTTAGCATAGGGACATTAGCACGTCTGCTTGCAGACTGAATACAGTGTATCAAAAACAATGTTAATATATTAATGTAAATGTATTCTATCAAATAAATTATTTGATTGATAAAAACTCTTTGAAATTAGTAGGTCGTGCGAATGGAGACGTCTTAGTTGGTACAAAAAATGCGGCACGCTGGGTTTTATACAACATGATGTGCATACGGGATCTACCCTAATAAAGTTCCGTGGTCATAATAAAATTATAGGTGTAGGTATCTTTTCGCACGAGGAAAACTAGCTAGGAATTAATTAAATATCTAGAATAATACACGTTTTTTTACATATTATTTTTGAAAAGAGGGCAAGCCTCTCGCTGTGACTTCTTAGACGCGATTCGATTTAGGTGACTGCGACAAGCTACGGGACCGCAAACCGTAACCAGGTTCACGTTACGTCACGGTAGGCAGACGAGGGGATTGGTTGAGAAGGTAACTGCGCCGAAATGTCGTGAGCTCATTCCACAACCTTACCACGGTAAATATCCCGTAAATAATCATATAACTTTAGTGAACAACCGTGATAGTTTAAAACAGTGTTTTGATTGAGAATGTATGGAAAGTAAATGCCTCACCCGTGAAGCCTTTGATATCTGCGTAGAGAATGGAGACGTCGCTGTGCTTCTGGATGTAGAGATTATTGAACTGCCGGTTACAGTCTCTCAACTCTGTTGTCATATGAGCTACGTCTTTGTAGATCTTTTCTGCTAAAAAGTCTGGTATCACTGAAAAAAAACGTTTTTATTTTGTTTATCTCCCACTAAGATGCTCAATCATTTCAGTAGGTACAAGATAAATTGATCCAATTTCTACTACAGTACTACTTTGTAGCTCTAGTATTTTTGGGTTGCGTTTTAGGGACTTTTAGAAAACACATTTCGATGAAAATTTGCTTTTATTTACTTTTCTGTGACGTCATAAGGACATTCGACCGACATAGAGCGTTTTCAGTCAAGTCACATGATCAATGAAAAACATATTTTAAATATTGTATGTTTCTGAAAAACTGTTTTTTTAGTATATAATTCTTTTAAAATAATAATCTTCTAGGATTACTCCAGCATGAATTTTATATTTTTAATACGGTCAAATACCCTATTAAATTAGTTCTAACACATATCTTAAATATAATAAGCTAGCTGAATCCCGCGGTGCTACCCGCGGTTTTCCAGTTTTCCCGAATTATCTGGGAGAATAAGTAACCTTTGTCCGTCCATATGATGTACACTATCATCTTGCCAAAATTCTTGCGGCTTAGCGGTTTAGTCATGAAAAGCGAACAAACATCCAGACAGAGACACAGAGAGACAGAGTCACTTTCGCTTTTATAATAATAGTAAGGATTTACTATAAAAATGATAGCAGTAGATAAAACATGTTTATGTTGTGTTCATCTTTTGTTTCGTGTATTAGAACTGGCGGTACCTGAGCATTATAGACTCACGTATGCTGGGCTCGGCTACTCCACGGCCCACATTTAAAAAGTTCGTCCATAAATACTTCTGTTGTCTGGCGCTGCAGTGATGTACCTACTAAGTAATTCAAAGTGGGGGTGATAAGACCTGCACTGACATCCCTGTTGGGGTGTATTGTGTATTGCCCCTGCCAGCCTACACAAATGTACCTACTATTAAACTATTGAATAAGGTATGTATAACCTGATAAGTCCTATAACGTAGTCTCTACGAACCAAGGAAGATTCTCTTGAAATGTTGCGAAACTTGACTGCGATACTAACGGTAATTTGTAGAATCCTTTCATACGTTATCTGACTGCAGCGCTTACGGAAGTTCGAGACAACCTATATCACGCTCAAATTACGGCACCATCTATAAGGTATAAACTTAATACCGTTTTTAGGCAAATTTCCGAGCTACGCTCTAATGTTCCGCTATTGTCTTTCCTCTATCTTCCTTGCTACAAACTTACCACTCCGGATCAGCTTTTGGTATTTCTTAGTCTCCTGCTCCGTGCGCTGGTGAGTGAGCATACTGCGATACGTCTCGAGGAAAGCCTTCCGCTGTCCGCCGTCCGCCAGTGACTTGGCGTACATGCCCGCGAAGTTCACCGCCGCGTACAGAAATGTATTAGCCACCAACATGCGGACCTTGCACGTTTCCGACTGCAACATCACACGAATTCAAGAAAAATATAAGGACGCCTTCGTGATATAGTAATAAATCGTTGACGTCAGCATTCACGACTCATTGAAAACTCAATTTCAATATTCAATTATCATACTGCCATCATACTAACCATGATGATTAGGTGCGGATGTTATGTGGTATGGTTTAGTTCATAATTATTGAAAGTACATTTAATTTAGTTTTTATTATCAGAATACAGAATACAGATTTTATTGATAACACCAAAAGTTACAAGTCAGATTTGCATTAAATGAATTAAATAGTACAGCCAATTCTCATTCAATGATTACAATTAAAATTCAATATAAAAGTACAAATGTTAAACAGTCAAATAATTAGTTAATAAAATGGATAAAAATAATACAATTATAATTAAAATTACAATAATTACAATTATAAATATTCAATAATAATGTCAATAATCTTTCTATAATATCTCCGACTATGTAGTACAGTAGTTATCTGCCTCCGCCAGGAGTAATAGTGTTCCGTGGGTATGACTGAACTCTTTTTTGTTTACCTACGTCAATAATCTATACTTAATCTATACTAATATTGTAAAGAGGAAAGATTTGATTGTATGTTTGTTTGTTTGCATTGAATAGGCTCCGAAACTACTGAACCGATTTGAAAAATTCATTCACTGTTGGGAAGCTACACTATCCCCGAGTGACATAGGCTATACTATATTTTCAAAAATATTTGGGTTCCTTACTAAAACTCCAATAATGTAACCCAAGGTGTTAAAAATAAGACTTACACCCGTGCGAAGCCGGGATGCGTTGCTAGTTAAATATAATGTGGAAAAAGCTTTTACAAAATGGATTTAGTAAAGAGTTTTGACTTCAACTGTACTAAAATAAGTACGTACCTATTTTATACCTAGGTACATTAAAAAACTGGGGACGAATCGGGAGTAGAAAACGGGACGACCGGCATATTCTCCAGGAAAGAAACTCGAATCTACAGATTTGAAGTGCCACGCAAAAGATCTCTATCCCCAACTCGCTATATCTACCTCATCCCTTACACTCATGATGCTTGGTGGAGTGTGTTGCCCAAAATGGAGAAGCAATGAGAGTCCTAGGAAATTGAATACGGGTAAAAATAAAATAATGTTTATTTATAGATTGTATGCATACAGTGATTTCCTGATCGACTGGGTGGACCGGAGTGAGCACCGCGGTGACGAACACGTGCACCAGCGACGTGAGCACGCCGATGATGATGCACCACCACAGCGTGAGCGGCAGCATCGCGTATGGCACGAACACGACGAACACCATGTACCACACCTGGTTCTCGGGGCTCTGGAACGCCAGCCCTTGACCGCTCAGACCTGCGCGACATTGTATCGACTACATATTAGTTTTAAGAAATCTCTAAGGTCTCTGACTATCTAAACAGTTATAATTAGTTGTATTTTCTTTTATTTTACTTATTAATTTTGTTTGTTTTATGATTAAATTATGTTTATGTTTGTAATTATTTATTATATCGCTCAATATCATACATCTTCTCCTTTATTTATTGTGACATTTCGTTATATTTTTGGTTTGTTATAAACTTTTTGATAATTAATTGATGTACACAGTGTAGGTGGACTCAAATAAATAAATACATTTGTGAACCTCGATGCGGTTTCATATTTGAAAAATCACACAGAAAATAGTGCTAATCGATTCCAAAATTATGTAACTCTCCTTACGCTCTTATTAAGAAACGTCAAAGTTTAGTTAATATTAGATTGGTCTCAATTAACAGAAATGGACTCTGGACGGAGTACCTCTAGTACTTTATTACATTGAATAGCTATTCAAATATCTGTAGTGGAGGGATTACAATATCTTGATAAAATTATCATCAGCACAAAGCAATATAAGACATATTAGCACAAAACAGAAAATTCACTCAGGGAAATCATTTAAATAAGTAGTGACTCTTGCTACTACACAATAAAGTGCAATTCAGGACGTGCGAGCGCTAACTACCTACAGATATATTAACCTAGAAGTTGCCTCTCTGCCTATCGCGTAACTCTTGTCGCGGTATCTCTGCCTATCGCGCGGCAGCGGGCGCGGCAGATCCGACAAGTCGGCTGCTTGTTTGTAGCTTCATACCTAAAGTGCGGAGTGCACCACGCCTGACAAAGCCAGCTCTAGCATAAGTCTACAGCCAGCGTTTGCAAGCACAGCGCGAAGCATAAAGCTAGAAAAAATATAGTCCCGTACGTTGGTGTGCGTGCAACATACCCTGCGCGACGAGCAGGATCCAGGTGGCAGTGGCTGCCCAGTGCAGGTAAGCGTTGGCGAAGCAGGGCCAGCATCCCAACAGGCACACCGCCACGTTTAGAAAAATGAACGCAGCCATCCACGCGATCTGGTAATTTCTGTCTGCAAAACGCACAGCAAGAAGTAAATAAAAATAAATAAATAAATATTCGTGACATTTTTGCACACACGGTCATCTGACCCCAAACTAAGCAAAGCTTGTGATATGGCTGCCAGAGACTGATATACATACATATATAGTTTTAAATACATACTTATATAGATATTAACAACCAGATATAGAACAATCACAAATGTTCATCACATAAATGTTTGTCCTAGGTGGGAATCGAACCCACGCCCCCAAGCTCAGAAGGCAGGTCCACTACCAACTGGTCCAACGGGCTATCAAGTATTTGGTATTATTCATTATTTCCACAGTTGTTCCATAGTTCTGAGAAGCTACAACATAAACTCTTTCAAAAGACGAGTTAATCGAGTCCTAAATGGTCGGCAGCGTATTTGTGACGCCTCTGGTGTTACAAGTATCCATAGGCGACGGTGACCGCTTACCATCAGGCAGCCCATCTGATTGTTTGCCACCTATGGCATAAAAAAAATTTGAATTTCTTCCTGAAACATTGTTTCAGGCACCTTCGAGTAAGAGTATTATCTGTTAATAACACAATAAATTTGGGGATGCAAATAAAATATGGGATAAAATATTTGGAATAGATGAATACTAAAGTGGCATGCAATATTTTTTTCGAACCTTCCTTATTGGGAGGCAAGGAGATAAGATTTTTTTCGAATAACTCCTTTACCATTACCGATCGTTTCCTACGTTGCTTTTTTAGTATGAAAAACGTTTATAGGAAATTAATATCTGGCCAAGTGACAAATATATTTAGTTTGCTTTTTAATACTAATAAAATATTATGTTTATTTTATTTTTAATATATTATGTTGTACTCGTAATATATTGGTAGGTATATTCATTGGACTAGGCTCTACAAAAATATATAAACTTATATTACAAACCTGAGTTATTATTAACAGCATTTTGTTCTTCACTTGTATTTGCGAAATATATTAGAGCTAAAAATACCTGAAAAATAGGGTATAAAAACTTTAATCGTTTTTCCAGCTTATCATGCAAGAACAAATATATTAGAATAACGTACCTTAAGTAGCAAATCGACTACATTAACCATTATGAGTGACTTTTGGCGCTGCCTTCTAGAGTAACTTTGGTAAAGTCTCTCCACTAACTTATCCTAAAAAAAACATATTTATCATGGCCAATTATGTAGGTACAGTTGTAAAATTAAAATAAATTTGACTGGTTAATTAAATATTGGTTTAATAAACTTCTCTAATAGCCAAAGGACACGAGTCTTTTAGTTTGACCAAGTCTGCAAAACTTAGGCCGACTTCAGTGCATCTCGCCTCGTGATGAACTCTATGTGCCGTTTTATCAGCAGCCATTTAACGTCCACTGCTGGAAAAAAGCCTGCCTCTTAGAGAGGGGTGTTGGCACAATCCTTACGCTTGGCAGGTGGCTTGGGGATCGCAATTCGTTCACCGTGTACTAATAGGACGCTGCTGCCTATCTTTCAGTGGATATGGTCTGCCGTTTGCATTCAACGATTGTGCATTGCACAAATCCGTTTGCGTTCACTGCAATGTGTTATAGTGCATATTTGACCAGTGACATGACGAAATTAATTAATCGCATAAAATCTAGCTGATCCTCGCACACTGGAAGCGTGCCGTAACATTTTAGCTAAAAGTTTTTTTAAATCAATGAAAATATGTTGCAAGACAAAAAAAAACAAATACAGATAGTAAATATGCAATACATAAACCAGCCAAGTGTGAGTCGGGATCGTGCACTGAGGGTTCCGTACCGCCACAAAATACAATAATTAACAATTAAAAAAACCGATTTCAAAATTAGTAAAATATGGCATTTCGATAAGGTGAAAGAAAAAGATCATCCAAGTAATATATTGATTTATTTGTTGTTATACTTTAGAGTGTGTATGTGTACTATAATCATGCAAAATTTGACGCTTGTACGTATTACCGTTTATACATTAGAGCTAATACAAAAATACGTAAAAACATACGTTTGTTGTTGTTTGTTTTTCTTTTCATTTTTAATTTTTGACTTTTTTATTTACCAAATTTTTTGGTTAATCCACTTCTGTGAAAATTTCAACTGGTTATCTATTACGGCTCGAAAGATACAGCCGTTTATAGGCAGGACGAACAAACAGACGGACGGACGGACGGTCGGACGGACGGACAGACAGCGTAAGATTAGTAATAGGGTCCCGTTTTTACCCTTTGGTTACGGAACCCTAAAAATATACATACTTAATAAAAAGATAATTTTAAAACTATTTAGTGTTAATGGATGCATACCTTAAAAGTATTTGTTATTGAGGGCCAGTATATCCCTTTATAGTACCTTGCCATTCGCAGCATGTCTTCAGCTGATACTGCAAATAAAACCGAATTTTTTACGATACGCGAATTTTCTGAGATGAAGGCGGAAATGTGCTACGTATAGCGTGCTACGAAGTTCGTAGCCCTTTCTGATTGATTTTAAAATAATAGTGCTGACAGACGTATGGATTTGGTTCGCCGGACCGCCGTCCGGGCTTAATTAAGCGGGCTACAGACAGTTGCGTCTGTAGCCCGCTTAATTAAGTGTTATTATTTTTGTATTTTTGTCAGTATAGCGAGGTTATAATATAATATAATAATAGTATATAAGCATTATGCTTAAGTCCTTTAAGCATATTATAACTTCGGTATACATCAGCTATAATTTAAATTTTAATATTAATTAAATTGCAGTAGGTAGAGTCTGGTTACCTGGTTCGGAGTTACTTTGTAACCTCGTCATATTTGAGCCGCTTATTGTACTTATTCGATGCTGTAACAAGGACAACAATTAAATTAAATTAATCCGTACAGGTAAATACAGTGGACCCCCGGTAATCCGGCAAACATTATGCAGGGCAGTGTTGGACTATCGAATTTGTCGGATTATAGAGCACTGCCTAAGACCCCTATAGTCCGGATTTTTTTACGAAAGAGTACCTTGTAATCCGACAAATTACATATCTAATGACAAGAATCTATATATTATACGTACATATGTATGTACTTTGAAGTACAAATCAGACTTAATTTATGTAAGTCGAATTTAGTAAATTAAATAACAATTGAGAGCTTACGTTTTATTATAAAATTAAGCATAAATGCACATACATATCTAATGACAAGAATCTATATATTATACGTACATATCAAATTATGAAGCTTTGAAATATTCATCAATTTTTTTTTGTTTAAGGTTGTTATAACGCGAGATCAGAGCTTTGTCCCTCAGTCTTCTCAAAAGTAAAAGTTCGTTGTAGGATGTACCATTCTCTTCAGCCCATTGTAAACCTAGCTCAAAAGCGTTAACTGCGTCTTGATCTGTGACTTGTGGAGCAGTTGCAATCACGTCGTCGTTATCTTCCTGATCGTTTGTTGTATTATTAGAAACCTCTTTTATAATATCTTCGTCAGACATTTCAAGACAAACATTTTCTTCTTTATCCATTCCACGGCACCAGACTTCCAAATCTTCCGGACTTATCTGTGTTTCAGTAGTGACTTGTTCTATAACTTCCGAAGTTACACTGATTTGTGGATCGTTGCTAGGAGTGGTGATTATATCTGGCCATAACTTTTTCCAAGACGATTTAATAGTTGATGACGGTAACGCACTCCACGACTGACTAAGAGCAAAAACCAAGTCTTTCATATTAAATTCTTTTAAAGTTTTTTCTATTGGTTGGTCTTTTGATACGGCTCTCAAAAGTAGGTTTTTTTTATAGTCTTGCTTAACAAACTGAATGATGTTCTGGTCCATTGGTTGAATCAGTGCAGTGCAATTTGGCGGAAGAAACATCGCAGTGATGCATTTATCCTAAGTTGTCAGTTCTTTTTCAGACGGATGACCGGGAGCGTTATCAAGAAGCAACAACGCTTTTTGAGGAAAATTATGATCTTTTAACCATTTTCTAACTTCAGGTACGAAGCATTCATCAAACCACTTTTTGAAAAGGTCTTTTGTCATCCATGCACTTTTTTGTCCGTAATAGTGTACAGGTAAATCAATGTTTTTGAATGCCCTTGGTTTATTAGATTTCCCAATGACCACCATCTTAAGCGCGTGTGTACCTGCAGCATTAGCACATGGTAGTATGGTTACACGCTCTTTACTCACTTTTCGTCCAGGTACGTCTTTTTCGTTACAAGAAACGAAAGTTTTGTTAGGCATCACACGCCAAAAAAGCCCTGATTCGTCTGCATTGTACACCTGTGACGGGTCAAGATTTAAATCGTTCACCTTTTGCAAAAATCTTAATTTAAAGGGCTCTATGCAGGTGGCATCGTTAGAAAGTTTCTCTCCTGTAATAGTCATTAAACGTATGCCATGACGACTTTTAAAACGTTCTAGCCATCCTTTGCTGGCCACAAAATCATCTTTTTTTGTTATTTCCTTATAAAAAAACTTAGCTTTCATCGCCAACATGGGTCCCGAAATTGGTGCATGCCTGTTTCTTTCCTGAAGAAACCACATGTACAAAGCTTCTTCCACTTCTGGATGTTCAGCTTTCTTGAGTGTCTGTCTCTTGCCTGGCCCGCAGTCAGTAGTTGACACGAACTTCTTAATCATCTCGTGGTTTTTTTTAATGTCATAAATTGTAGATCGGCCTACGCCGTATTCACTTGCTAAACTACTGAAAGTTTCATTGCGATTTAAGCGATCTAAAATATCACATTTTTCTTTAATTGTCAACGTTTTGTGCTTTCGCTTCTGGGTTTGTGACGACATTACTAGGTACTACACCTAATACACAATGAATAAATAGTAAACAATGAACGCACGCTAGGCCGTACCGCTATCACTAGTAGTCAAATTCAAACTAAGTAAAACAATGCATACGCGTCGAGCACAATAGCGGTGGCGTGTACGAGTTGTGACCTGTTCAAACCTGCGTGATCTATATGTATTAGCAAAGATTGTCAAACATACATGTAATTCTAAGTCATGTCGGATTACAGGGGGCGCCGGATTAGACAAGGGCCGGATTATCGGGGGTCCACTGTATTGGAACAACGGCTTTGATTTCAGACCATTTGAAGTCAGTTGAAAAATAATTCCATTCGAAGACAGTTGAAGAATTAAAAATGAAATTTCACATGGGATTGAATAAAAGAGTCCAGCGTGTCACTGCACAGTGTTCAGGCCGTTGCAGACCATGCGTAATAAGAGTAGCATTCACAGTTTTGCTTATTGCAAGTGGCAGTGGAAGTGCTTAGTAGTACTTCCACTGCCACTTGCACTAAGCAAAACGTTGCAGACAATGCGTAGTAGGCACTTGCAACTTGTAATTGCTACTTGGTCTGCAAAAGCCTTAGTGAAGGTATTTGTATGCAATTTATTAGGGTACCTGGTCGTCGTGCGTGGAGTTGGAGGCGCCGTCTCCGGGAAGCCTCTCGTCCTCCGGCGCAGGCAGCGCGTGCGGCACGCGCTCCTCGCTCGTCCGCCTCCCATCGCCGCGGCAACACTGTAAATGGTTACATACCACTCAAACCGCATAATCCTCTAGATTAGCTTGCTTAAATTAACGAAACTAACAAGGCTCTGTAGTTCAATCAATTGAACTGTTAACTGATCTTAGTATCACTACTTCAATCAAATTATTTCATTGAACTAGTGACACTAAAAAATCTCAGTAGTTCAGCCAATTGAACTACTGAGAATAGACGTGCTTAGCACGTATATAAGCTTAGCGAAATCCCTAGCTAATCGTGACCAACATCAACAACATTCAACAACAACAACAACATTTCAACATTTTCTAAAGGCGACTGGCGAGACACCAACCGCGCATGGCCGGAGACAAACAAGGTTTTACAGAAAAGGTAATCTTTTTTATGCGTGTCTTTGATTTCATCTTCAACAGCTTAGATTTAGTACAATTTAGTGATGAAATGAGTAAACAAAAATGCTTTTTTGCTCAGTTATATCCAGAAATAGGATAACAACATTCAACATTTTGAACCTTAAAAGCAACCATCTAATATTAATATGGTATGAAATCTTTGCTTAAAAGTATGCGAGGTATGACATCACCCTGTGGCTGTCACTTTCGTAAAAAAGCCAAGCAATTAAATGAAAATGCAAGTGTTTTTGAGAGCATTTTTAACAAGCTGATATCAAGTTAAATTGTAACTAACTAAATATGTTAACTATATTATAGTAACTAAATGCTAGAAGTCGATTTTAATTAACCTACTTCTAATTGAATATTGGCGTGGCAGCCAATTCGGCAGAGCAGTACAAGCAGCGCAAATATGCTAACCTCGGCAGTGGTTACATATTTGAGCCGTTTGGGGTCGATCAAAAGCGCTTGGGGACCAGTTCACCTCAATTTCAAAAACGGGACACGTCCCATGTTACCAAAATGCTGGCGTGTGTTTGGCTCAACGTATAAGCTTTGCCATTCAGCGTGGTAATGCCGGCAGCATACTGGGTACGCTGCCAACCCATGGTTTAGTAGGCTTGGGTTTTTGGAATTTCTTAAGAGCTTCAACGGCACAACGAGACTTAGTAGTTACCTAGTCTATGTTCAACGGTATATGGGCAGACTAACTATTTTTGTAGTGTTAGCTTGTATTTGGTTAAATTAATAAAGGCACTTGCCAGTTAAAAAAAACATATCGATTTGAAACTTTGGTTGTATTTGTAATCCGGATGACAATACAATAATTAGGCACCAAACCAATCTAATGATGGAGCTGGGTGGTGGATAGTAAAACTGTTCAATAGCTAAGGGTGCTATTTAGTTCTTAAACTATTTAAATCCCTACGTAAATTTCCATACTACGCAGGGAAAGACGCGTAGGTGCCATAAGTTCGTAACAAACAAACAGTTGTCCGAAGCTAATGGTATCAGCAGCAAACGCATTACCGTGTCGTGATACTGCAGATACCGCTGATAACCCACTGTCTGTCGCTAATATCATATTTTAGGGGAAATGCGTGGACTGTGATCATGCTCTACCTACTAGGTATGGTATGTCATTAAGTCGTATTATGTAAGTAAGTAGTAGTAGTAGTAAGTTGTATAGTAGGTCCTACTATACAGAATATAAAAAAAACGGGACATTTTTGCACACACGGTTATCTGACCCCAAACTAAGCAAAGTGTGTGATATGGCTGCCAGAGACTGATATACAAACATACATAGTTTTAAATACATACTTAAATAGATATTAACAACCAGATATAGAACAAACACAAATGTTCATCACATAAATGTTTGTCCTAGGTGGGAATCGAACCCACGTCCCAAATTCAGAAGGTAGGTTCACTACCAACTGGACTAACGGATTACGCGGAAAGGCGGAACTAAACCGAAAGGGGTACATTATATTCATCAATAGCTGACCCGACAACCGTTGTCCTGTCTTATAAATGTCAAAGGCGCAAAGTTAAATTATGTAAAATTAAGTTTTCTAAAATTTTCCAATTTTCTGCGCAATTTTCCAATTGTTTTTTCCATAAGAACTTTCTACAAAGTATTAGAGAACTTAAAAAAAGATGAATGAAATCGGTAAAGTCGTTCTCAAGTTATGGCGTGACCAAGGTAAATAAGGATTGATTTTTATATATTATATAGATTATGAACAACTTTTACTGTGGACAAACCCCGAAATCGGATGCTCCATACATTTTGTCGAGTATGAATGGCTGTTTTCTATGGAACAGCTGATATTTTTTTCGTGATTTCTGAGTCCGATAGTAAAAGTTGTTCATAATGACTGGTACTATAGACCCCTTTCCCACACTGCACCCCCAGCATCTCTGGGACAACTATCTTGCCACTGAGATTTTTAACTTCGCTCAGGATGTACTTTGCCAACCTTGTTTATACGTAAATTTTTTGTATAACGTTTTTTATCTGTTTTGTGCTTTTATTAAAGACTAGCAGACCTGACAGACGTTGTCTTGTCTTAGAAATGTCAAACACGCAAAGTCAAAATTGAAAATCTTATTTTTTTACACCTTGGGTTACATTATTGGAGTTTTAGTAAGGATCACAATTTAAAAAATAATAATAATATAGCCTATGTTACCCGGGGATAGTGTAGCTTCCCAACAGTGAAAGAATTTTTCAAATCTGTTCAGTAGTTTCGGAGCCTATTCAATGCAAACAAACAAACAAACAAACAATCAAATCTTTCCTCTTTATAATATTAGTATAGATTAACAAATATCTTCTGCTAAGACAGAAGCTATAGACGTAACAAAACCCCTAAGGTAACTTCGCACTCGAGCTCCAAGACACAAGCCGCGTGCTTAGTTTGGAGCTCACCGACCCAATACACACGATGTCTTACTAAATTACTCTTAATCGTAAGAGATTTGTTTACTAATTAGTTGCTCTTTTTAAGTAAATTTCCTTTTTGTGTGAATAAATTTATCTTTATCTTATCTCATCTTTCGGCTTAGTACACCCTCTCCGCGTAACCCAGAGTGAAAGAAAATCTTACTATACAGCAGCGCCGCTCAGACTTTTTTTAATTTGTCTCAAAAGATACACAAATTTTAATTGTTTTCAATTGAAAACCAGGTTTAAAAAATTTAATATTCCAAACGAGGGAAAGGGCAACTCCGAAACTTGCGCGTTAACCCCCATCAAAACCGTGACGTGGCGACAGGTAACGTAGGTACAGTTTTAAATAATTTTTATTTGCTTTAGGGAATAAAAGTCACCCTAAACTTAAAAGAATATTTAATAACTTTGATAACTGTGCTTCAGGCTCAACGCATAAGCATTGCCATTCAGCGTGGTAATGCCACCAGCATGCTGGGTACGCTGCCAACTGGTAGTGGGCTTGAGCATTTGGATTGTCTTTAGACCTTCAACGGTCTATGGGCAGACTAACTGTTTTTGTAGTGTTAGTATTAGCTTGTATTTTGTTTAGTCAATAAAGGCACTTGCCCCAAAAAAATATACAACTTTGCGGAAATCAGAATTGTTGAAATTTTATTAATCACTACCTGGGGCCTTACGGACAACTGCTATTACAGGCACCTAATCCGCTCAGTTGAAAAATCACGCGACCGCAAACCTTATCACGCCCAGATACGTTTTGGGGTCGCGTGATTTTCCAACTGAGCGGATTAGGTGCCTGTAATAGCAGTTGTCCGTAAGGCCCCTGACCCGACAGATGTTGTCCTGTTTTAGCTATAAAGAACCTTCTACAAAGTGTTAAAGATGAATGAAATAGGTAAAGTGAACGATTCTACTAAACAAATTGTTTTAAATTGTAATTGTTTCAATTTTAATTTGTAAATAATTGCCTCAAAATTGACAGTTTTTAATATTTTTTATACTAAGTTATAATATTAGGTGGTGGCATTTTTCTAGTATATATTTTTTAACCTGACAATTTTGAGGCCATTATTTACAAATTAAAATTTAAACAATTACAATTTAAAAACAATTTGTTTAGTAGAATCGGGGCCTGATAGTTTAAAACAATGTTGAATTAAACATTGTCTGATAATACTTCACTGAAGTATATCGAGTACCTGCTACGGTCTTAGTTCGTGGTTTTCATTCAACTTTTTACAATGTCATTGCAGCTGTCAGACCAACTAAATGCTTGGACCGAGCTTAAACGTGAAAAATTACCATGCCAGGATTTAACCTCTGAAGTGTCACTTTAGATTCGTTTCAAACCACGATTGCATTGAATAGAAATAACGCCTTTATTACAAAGGTCGTGCAACGTCGTTTTATAGTACTTCAGTGGTATTATTTCTGGGGAACAGTCCAAGTTAGATTGGTCGACCATTGTTGGACTTTCATTGCAATTAATTTTGAATACCTATGTAGAGTCGCAGTCTTATGCAGCAGGAAGGACATATAAATTCTATTAAGTACAATACATAATAATCTGCTTTGAAATAGATCCTGTACCTAATCTTTTGAGCAATATTTTCCCTGTGGTCACGCCCATGTGTCAATGTATATTTTCATTCCCGGCCCAAACATGATGGATGGGTGTTTTTATTGAAACGACCTTTCGGCCCGGTTTCGATATGATAACTGCATATTGCAAATTGAAATTTATATTTCAACATCACCTCAATCGAATTATATCAACAACAAAATTTTAGTTAGGATGTACTATAGGATATACTCTTTCGTACATTACTTTTGCGAATAACACAGGTCTTTTCTTTTACTCGACTGACCAAGAAAGACGGTATTTTTTTCGGGCGTATGTATGTTTGTTTGTATTTTTTTTATGTTTCTTTATTACCTCCTATAACCTAAACGGCTTGATCGATTTTGATGTAAGTGGTGTTGTTAGATTCGTCTTCATGCCCAGAGTGTCATATAGGCTACATTTTGTAGTCGTGTATTTTGTTTTCCGTTTAATTATCTACATGTTCCTAATGTATATTTTTCGCTGTTTTAAATAGAGCATTTTAGGGTGATATTTTTGATCGTTTGTCCAGTTATTGTTCTTCTATGTCAAATGGGAAAATGATAATATATCATACACCAACGCAAAAAAGAGAATAAACCAATGAAATATATTTTTAAATGATACTAGCAACTTTGAGCATAAACAAAGGGAGGCCTATACCCAGCAGTGGGTCACTCAAGGCTGATGATGATGATGATACTAGCAACTACTTACAGCGACAGCATGTTCAATCAGAAATTAATTAACAGCGTCATCCCCGTTATAATTAAAGTCTATACAAGCAGCAACCGCGGTAACAGGGATACCATCACCCGATATAAATTAACGTGCGGAAACGATAATAGTGTATGACATCCCCCGTCTTTACTGGTGTTTTAATTAATTCCATCTAATGGCTGCCTGGAAGAGATCGCCTTTAGTGATAAGGCTGCACCTTGCGGCACTAAGCTAAGCACTTAAGCTACACTATCCCCGGGCGACAGTATATATTTTTTTTTTTTAAATTGGGTTTCTTACTAAAACTCTCTAATGATTCACGTGCGAAGGCGGGGCGGACCGTTAGTATGTAATAAACATATGTAATTTTACATGTATTTGACATCTATGTTATTTTGTTTCTGGTGTGTACAATAAAGAGCTTCTATCTATCCTAATAATGTTATAAACGCGAAAGTTTGTATGTATATATGGATGTATAGATATATGGATGTTTGTTTCTCTTTCACACTGCAACGGAACAACGGATCGACCTGATTTTTTGCATGGGTATAGTTCAAGAGCCAGAGAGTGACATAGCTACTTTTCATCATCATCATTATCACCATTTTTCATCTCTATGCGGGTGAAACCGCGGGGCGCAGCTAGTCTATAATAAAAGGGCACTTTATTGACACCATAAAAAAAATATAACCAAAAAATTGTGTATGTATGAAAAATATATGTACAAAAGGCAGTCCAGTCTTATCGTTAAAAACGATCTCTTCCAGGCAACTTTTAGATTACACATTTAAGATTATGGAAGATGGTATAATAACAAATATTTTTTTTTTTTTTTTTTATAAAACTATACAATAAATTACCTGACGACTTAAAAAGTGACGACAATTAACAAAATTTTGCAAAGAATCTTAAAAACATATTAATTAGAAAGTGTTATAATTCCGTTGAAAATTATCTTAATGACAAAACATTATAAAACAGATCGGGCCGCTCCATATTTCTGCACCATATTTATATAAATTGCCATACCCTAATTGGGTCATTGTGTTTAGATAAGTTTCACCTATTTAGCATAATGTGCAATAAATGTTTTGACTTTGACTTTAGTAACAATGTCGAAAATCACTACTAAAAATCATATATGTGTTGCATACTAAGCGCTAAATAACTTAAGCTTCAATAAGTTGATAATAAAGGTAATTAACTAAATTAAGCACATTTATACATAAGTAGCACATAAAAACCAATACCAGTTAAAAATTATGGTTAGGTATCATAATTATAAAAAGTGCAGGTAATAACAATTTTTCTAATGTCATTGCTCAAAAGCGGTGAACGAAAACATCGTAATGAAACCGGTATACCCAAGAACCATACAATTATAATGACACCAGCCAACACTGGGCCAGAATGGTGGCCCATCCTTTCTCTCACTGAGAGAGGTCCTGTGTCCCAACAGTGGGACCGTGAAAGGCTGGTAATGATGATGAAATTTACTTAAATATATACCTACATAAACTATACATAATCGCAAACTATTATTATGAATAAAAGTTTAAAACATCTATAATATATGATGTATAGTATATATTGTACGTATATGGATGATATATATAATAATAAAAGATAAAAATAACAATATATTTCCTTGAACCATGCACGAGTTATTTGTCGACCTCTGTAAGTATTTCAATAACGTCGCGTCTAAATATATATTTAGAAGTGTTAAAAATGTCTAAATCTGAGAATTTATTGTCAAAAGTAAATATATATGTATATCTATCTATAATAATATTCGGCCCATGATACGGCGGACTGTTTCGTGCAGGCTTTGTATAAACAATCGATTTTTATCATCGCTGATATTTTTGCCACTCTACATTCACGGGCGAAGCGAACCTACCTCTCATTATACAGGGTTACGCGAAAATACTGCTAAGCCGACAAGGGTCTAATACTCAACTTTATGAACCACCGGAAGCGTTACCCTTAAGGTATGATTCCGAATTCGGCAACAGTGCTGCTGCAGCAGTACAGCTGGTCCCCGTACATTCTCTATAGGTTTATATTAGATTACATTCCGACACTCCGGCTGCATTGCTGCCGCTGCATTGCTGCGTAGCTCGGAATGTATTCTTTACACACCGTTATATCGTTTTTTATTTTTTATCTGTCCAAATTTTCGTATCGCAAATATAGATACGTTCTAGAAATCAGATTAACGAGCTCGTAGTCCCTCCATCCCTGAACCCTCAGCCTCCGCGAAATTGCTTACTTTGAAATGTCAATCAAATATGCAAATCGATCCGACAACTTCGAGAATTTCGATGTAATAAATAGGGAAATGAGTTTTAGAACCCATTACCGACTAATGGGGGATAAAGCAGAGATTATGGTAAGATATGAGAGTACCTATTGATCTAAGAATTTAAACTAAACACTGCATAATGGCTTTTCGGTGAAGGAAAACATCGTGAGGAAACCTGAATACGTACGGAGAAGGAATTCAATGGCGTATGTGAATCCACCAACCCGCACTGGGCCAGCGTGGTGGATATGGCCCAATCACCCTTTCGCGGGTATGCTAAAAGTCCAGCAGTGGACTGTTAAAAGGCTGATTATGATGACTGCATAATTATGTGCATTGATTTCACATTACACACCAATAACACGCCGTAAACATAGTTACAAAATTAAACAAATCAAACGCATTTTCCGATTGGATAAGTACTACATTTTCTTGACAAACGCACACGTAACACGTTAGCTTGCTCTAATTTATTTTGAAAATTCAAAACGTGCATTTTACGAACCACGTCGCGTTAGCTAACTTGACATTGCCAATTTCACGCAGATAACGGAACGTGGCTGCGTTACGAGTTTATGTGGTTAGAAAATAAGGGTCCTGGAATTTACAGAGGAAGAACAAACAAGTAGAGGAGGGTATAGGGGGCTATGAATTTCTTTTATTTGCACGAAATAAATTATGATGAAGTTAACATATGAAATTAGTCACATCGCATCGACCAAGGTAATGTAATCAGATGAGATCTGATCATAACATGGCCTGTCAATTAATATTCAACAAGTTCTCAAAGTTTCCGCTCGATATGGACAGCTCCTGATATTCTGAGGGACTCCTATCTATCTGTATAATCTAGAATTAGCAAATCTCGATCTTGAATTCTCGGAAAAATCCCACAAATCCCATATCGTTCGCGCCAATCCTCCGGAGCCTTCCCCAATTTGCGTATATTACTGTTTGCGAAACGATATCTTTCCATTTTGTATTTTTGTCTTCGCTATTTACCATAGTGTCAATCATTCGTTTATTTTGCTTTATTTCCAGAATTGTTTGTTGGATTACCCGTTTTCCTCAAGCTAAAAGATATACGAGTTATCATTACAGATAATTGAAGAACGATTTCAGATGTTGGACATGTCTTTCTCACTAACTAGGTTACATTTTTCTTCTAAACGACGTGGGCTTGTATTTGACGTAAATAAATACAGGAAAAGTCTGTAAAAACTTAACAAGTCGTTCCAAGCTATTCGAGAAATGGAATGGAACTAATTGAGATAGATAGTTATAAACTCTTTATTATGTACACCAGAAATAAAAATGTACATTATTAAGATTAACATTAGAGTTCTAGGTAGGTTGTGAACTAAATATTTTTTCCCTAACGTAAAAGGTCTCAAGACAATCCAAATGCTCAAGCACACTACCAGTTGGCATCGTACCCAGCATGCTGGCGGCATTACCACACTGAATGGCAACGCATTCCAGAAAGCTCAATGCGTTTGCTATTCAGCGTGGTAATGGTAAAGCGTATATATTAGCTGACAGATAGACGAAATCTGGTTGAGTCTAAAAGGCTATATACCTATGTTAAAAGAGGGCATGGCTTGCAACAGTTGCAACCACAGACTAGGTATTTGCTTGTAACCCAACGCTGAATGGCAATGCTTATATGCGTTGAACCAGAAATACGCCAGAAGTATGGTTACGCTAGGGAAATTGATTTATAAACACCATTTGAAATAGTTATGGTGAGGTATAAAACCTGTCATAATTACAATCATGAGTTCACATACTCATAGCACGTACGTAGCGTTCGTAGCTAGTAGCACGTACTCATAGCTTCTAAGCATTATATACAGTTTTTTGGTCGGTTTAATATTACATATATCGTCAAACCCACCAATGGGGAAAACTACTGTGGAAAACATGTACAAACCTGTCTCGAAAACTTGATAGATTAAACTCAGATTATGTTAATCGATACGATAGTGTATGATTGGTCAGTACGAGCATAAACAAAGCCATTTCACGGTGATTGCTCACATTGGTCAAGCACAAGCGACCCGGGAAAGGTCACCCCGGGCGGGCCCGGCCCGGTCACTTGTTAATAACACTATTGGAAAGCCTGATCACTAGTTAAGGTAAACAAAAGCTGTTGTCGCCATCACAATTGTGTTTATCTGACTTTTTTATGCACATGTGTGACAATCAGACAGATTGGTCTATCAGTAAAAAAAATGGCTTGGATTTTAGGATTGTAGAAGTTTTTGTATCTAGTGTATGTTGAGTGTATTTCTAAATATTGTAGCTTGTTCTTACCACGTAGCCAAAAAAGTACCTAAAATAAAGCTCGATGGGAGAGCTTTATCTTTGAGCGTGTTCATCGGACTACCCTCTAATTCAATTTGAATTTTGTTTGCGCGGCACTTGGGATTTATATTTCATTGAACTGGCCGACTGAGCAGTCGGTACGAAATGCGTTATTTCTAGACGAACGGCCGTAAGGACGCATTTTCATTCATTCGTTTTCAAGATAAATTTACTAGTAAACGTATGATAAAGCTGCTGTTGATTCTTGATAATGTGACAATTTGACTTTTTATGTATAATATATCTACATTTGGTCACCAACTCGCCTGATGGTAATCGACGGTGTGGCCGAGGATGGAACACGTTATAGTCTAGAAGAAATATATTCATTCTAGCCTTGAAAATGCCTAGATTGTAGTTCTCAGGAAACAAGGAGGACGGCAGGGAGTTCCATTCTTGGGCAGTACGTACGTATCCATAAATGACGACCCAAATCATTGAGTCCGAACCTTTGTAATTTCCACGAGGAAGGGGTGGTAAGTAGTGTGCAGTCCTTCTACTTGCCCTGTAGTAAAAGAGGGAGGGTGGAATAAGGTCATGAAGCTCTTGCGCACACTCGCCGAAATGTATCTGATCGAAAATAGACAAGCTTCTTTACGGCGGTGTACGAGGCTTTGCAATTTTTTTGCAACTAGTTTGCTGTCACCAATCAGTCTCATAGCACGCCTCAAAATAATAGTATTTTCGCGCCTTCTAGCCCAATTAGTACGAACTGGTAGTAGTAGGTAGAAATGCATGGAAGCACCAGGGGGGACGCTTTTAGCCAGCATTGAAACAGGTTTACAGGTCAAAATATTTTTTTTCCGAAGATTTTTGCATCGCATTTCTTTTGCATTTGCTAGTGTTCACTTTTTGCACAGACTCTATGTGGCACGGTTAGTTTTTATACAATTTACCGTGCTCGTAGCATCTAAGCTAATAAAGATCTGTGACACCTACTACCTACCTAGTGATGGGTGCCTTCATTCCTCTGAAGATTAGGTTTCATGAAATAAACATGTAATATTTTTTGATCATGTTTACCGTGTCAAGTAAATTTTATGCGATAATGTATAGCTTATTTAGGTAGCTGCTTACCCAAGTATGTATATTATTAAGTTGTGTTGGCGTTTCGAGGCGCGCGATATGACAGGGTTCCGTAGATAAGTCAAAAGACTCCATGGATTTGAGATTTAAAAATGTTAGAGATGTGTCATCACAACCTAATGCCTACTTACTTCCGTGTTTCAGTCTTTACGGTTTCCTAGATGAAATATTTAATTTTGATGTGACATCAATTTCATAATTTTAAGCTAATTATGGAAGTAGACAAATGACTAATATTGCTAAAAGTTTTTGTGACGTCAACCACGTCACGCTGACCAAAACAATCCTTCACATTGCAACAAGCTCTGAAGTTTCATAATTCCAACGATTTGACGATTACTTTGATTCCAACGGTACGCCATATTATATAGGACTTACCATATTACCTGTATTATTATTTACTCTGTAATTACTCAATACCTACTTTCGATGACAGGGCTCGTTTGGGCCAGATTACTGTGAATCGTCCTCAAACTCGATAGAATCATAAATCTCAATTTTATGCAGTTACGTTAGCTCTTGTGCTTAGCGATCTCTTGAATACAAATTAAGGCACCAATCCCTTGGCACATACGCGTACATGTTTTTAATCTGTGAGTCTGAGGGCATTTGACAATGAACTGACTTGGCCCTTATTAAGGCGGACTGCAAACACGAACGCCCTTCTATTGACCCTTCGGTTTAGCAAACGGGGCCAAGTGGCTTTGTTAGGGCTGACTTTACTTGTATCTATCTGCCTAATACGAATCTTCTCTAGTCATTTACATATTCTAGAGTTTACACTAAACACTATTAGTAGTAGCAGTAGGTATGTAAGTTGAAGGTGCTAAGGTTAATTGATAGCCCGTTGGTCCAGTTGGTAGTGAACCTGCCTTCTGAGCTTGGGGGCGTGGGTTCGATTCCCGCCTAGGACAAACATTTGTGTGATGAACATTTGTGTTTGTTCTATATCTGGTTGTTTCTATCTATTTAAGTATGTATTTAAAACTATATATGTATGTATATCAGTCTCTGGCAGCCATATCACAAGCTTTGCTTAGTTTGGGGTCAGATGACCGTGTGTGAAAAAATGTCCCGAATATTTATTTTTATTTAATTATGTATGTTAATTATTGATCAACTGTATTTTTTTATTGTTAAATTAACTTGCGTTTGACTATTATCTCGCCTGATGTAAAGCGACGATGCGGTCTACGATGCTACGCTTGCCTAGGAAAAACCGATTGACTCGTGCAGATTGTAACAAACGTTTCGATTCAACGTTTCTAATCCGTACGGCCAAAGATTGGAACAACCTGCCAGCTTCCTTGTTTCCTGAGAGATATAACCCGGGCCTTTTCAAGGCCAGAGTGAATAGGTATCTTCTAAGTCTGCGTGCTTCATCTTCGACCACATCATCGCTAACCAATAGGCGAGTTGGTGGTCAAACGCGGACTTAACCGCGTTAAAAAAAACTATCAGGAAACACCCAAAATCTAAATTTATTTTGAGGACTGTTAGACTTCTGCTATAGATCAATTGTATAAGTATCCTTAAAACACAATTATTATCTACGCATATACAAATTAAATTACATAATATCTAGGGAATAATAGGAACGATAATAGAACGAGGTATATAGGTTTGTAGAGTTAGAATCGCCTGAAAAAAGAATATGCCAGTCCTAATCATTCTATCCCCCTTAGAATTAGGGTCAGATAACAGCCCCCGCCACGATCTCACTAACTACTTACAAGATTCGGTACAAAAATTCATTCTCTATCAACTCCATTCCGAACACAAGATTTTTGTTAATTAATAATTATTTAAAAATAAAAAAATTATTTCACAGTTAGTTGCTCTAAGTAAGTACCCAAACATCGGGTGATTCTTCTTCATATTTAAATAACTGTGTTGATCTAAGTGTAGGTCGCCAGTGTCGGTACGCAATGAATGGAAGGAATGTTACAGAAGTAAACAAGAAATAAATTAATCTGCAACGAGTTAAAACAAATTGAATCAATAGTATAAAAGCATAAAATAGCTGCACAATTTTTATACTTCCATTCTTAAAAAAACATTAAAACATCCATAACCTGAGACAATATTTCAAGTCCATATTTACAGAGACTGTAACAAGGTTAAACGCGTCTGGAGTTTGTGACTGGAGGAAGCAAGGTAAACATGGATGGCGCCACGTAGTCTCTTACTTTATAATTGGGACCTGGGGCTCTATTTTCGAATCGCTTGTATGATTTCGCACGAAAATATCATGCGAAATGAAAGATTTTCTATTTATAGAAAGCGAATCCGAATAGTTCAAACATTGATGTAAGTAAATTTAAAACAGTCATTGAGTTCAAACGTTACGTTAGCGTGATGATTATTTTTAAAATACGACTTGTTTTGGATTTCGTTTGAAAGTCATGTGTGTCGTTATTTCGCATATTTTCGTGCAAAATATTATACGACCTATTGTTTGTATGGCATACTCACAAGTGACGTAATTAGTAAGCATAGTGCGCTCTCTGTCTAGCAAGACATTAAAATGCTTATTAATTAATTTTGAACACAATTTGATTTATTTTCGTTGACAGTTTTTTTTCATGGTTAGCCTTTTTATATGACAAAAAAAAACAGACTGGTGGCCTATTGTTGATTTTTTTCATGACACACACTACGTAGTACAACCAGCCGGCCAGGGGGAAAAGCGAGAGGAGTGGCAGCTCTAGGTGCCAGATAGCAAGGGCGCCAAAATGTCATAAGCGGAAAAAAAACGGAAATCGCAAAAATACAATTTTGATGGCGCCTCGCGCCTCGAGGCGGGACAGCGGCACACTTGCATTGTTTGTAACCAACAAACAATTTTTATGTGGAAATAGTTTACATCCTGGATTAGCACAACGGGTACTTTTTATTCTGGAGAAGTGATCGTTTCCTGTACAATAGTTTTCAGATGTGAAAGACAATCTCGCTGTACTCTGGTCAAAGGCTATAGTCGACGTTTCGTGTACGATTATTTTGAAAAGCATATCTTTGTAGCAGATAATAGATAAAGAGAATTGAAGATCCTTAACCCAAAAACCCTTAACCCTTTTTTTAGGATTACAGATTTATTAAGTGTTTTTTTGTCTTCTGTATCAAATTTAATGGTGTGAACAATAAAGAGATCAATCAGATTGTCAGATTATGATAAATCTTCAAGGAGACTAGGTATCTCGAAGTACGTACCTATACAACACTGAACTACAACCAGATATTCTAGCCATAAATTTTAAGATAAAATCATGTAAACTAAATTATTAAGCAGCATACTTACATTACTGGAAGGACACCGGTCGGCTTCTTCTTCACATACTGCTGAGGGCACCTCCACCATAGTCTCCAACCAGTTGTCCCCTTGAAAAAGACAACACTCGTTTAAAATAGGTAGGTTAGCACTGTATTTTGAAAATATATCACCATTCATCACGACCTAGCCATCATTGGACGCTTGCTTAAAAGCTGTTGTACTTAATTAATTTATTAGTTCTTTCCGCATTTTCCCAAAATAAAATATCAGGATACTAAAACACTGTTTTAAACTATCACGGTTGTTCACTAAAGTTATTTGATTATTTACGGGATATCAGGATACTAGCTACCTAAGTATCTTACTTCCTTGCCAAATGTAATTAAGATCGTGTTCCCAGATAACTACTATACTAGTCGTGATGAAGACAGATGAAAAGTGCATTGTGATACAATTTCAGAAATGAGGTTTTTGTAAAGTGACAATGACTAAGGTAAGGTAAAAAATTGACATGAATACAATTAAATAAACCGGCCAAGTGCGACTCGGGCTCGCGCACTTAATTTTAATTTCCAACCAACGGGAGAGAAAGAGAAAATGTTCTCTTTCCCACCCGTTGGTTGGACGGCGGTCCGTCAACCAAATCTAAAGTCTGTTAGTACTATAACTACACTGATGAGTAAGTATGTGGCAGAGGCCTGATAAGTGATAAAAATATGACATCTCTCTATCATCTCCTCTAAGCAACGTAAATCTGACAAGACGGATGGCATGACGGACGGACGGTTGTGGAGTAGAAGCAGAAAGCTCGTACTCGTGCAAAGGTTGGCAGCCGACGTGAATCAGATACGAGGTCGCTATTCTTGTCATTGTAACCTTTGACGCACATCGATGTACTGACGTTTACTATATAGATAGATATCCAGGGTTCTAAGGAAAGGCTTCCGTCATCATTATCAGCCTATCATGTTCCCACTGTCACAGTGGTACGGGTAGTACCACTCAAGCCTTCTCTCAGAGAGAAACAGAGAGGAAGAACCCTAATCCACCTTGCTGGCCCAGAGCATGTTGATGAGTGTGCTATGTCTTTGAACTTTTGAGGTTCTTGAACATACTTTACAAAAGGCTTCAATGGAACTTTGGAAACAACACAAAAATACACGTTTCACCGCGTTATATCACTTACCCACACTCGAGCACGTCCACAACACTTAATAAATAATAAGCCACCATTATTACGCATTAACACTCGAAAATACACAAGTTTAGGAAAATAACACAATGAGACGACATGTTTTTGTTTTAGTTTTTCTTATTTATATTACACGGGAATTACTCACGTTCACTCCGCCTATAGTTTCATATATCTATAGTTTATAGTTTTTTAGTTTAGTTATTAGTTTTACCTTTTTACATGTTGGCGCCAAAACTCCTTTCCATGTTTTTCTATCATCTAACAAACACAAAACGAATCGTCAAACTATCGGTATTCCATCCCTGACTACACAAACATATTTCAGCCTCCATAATTTGCGATCCGCGCACCAAAATAATATTGGCACAGTTACTTTGATATATTTACGGTGTTTGTCTGTTTACTCAATAAAAGCTTTAATAATGGAAGGCCGTAAAATAAAAATGCAAGCTAATAATAGACTTATATCTCTCGTACTCCCTGGAAATATTAACGATATTACCTACGCTCCGTGAAGTCTTTTGACACAGCAGAAAGCGGATCCGTTCCGAATACCGAAGCCAATGGGTTTCGGAAATAGCTTTATTGGTTTTGGCGAATGGTTTATGGGGCTTGGAACTGGTCATAATTATTTTTTTATGTTTATTCGATTCTTCGGTAAAATTTGTACTTGTACCTAACGCTATAGGTAGGTACTTACACGTTTTTGATTCACGTAAAGTACATTCTATTACTAACATAGGAGGTCGTTTTCAAAGCTGTTTTCTGGGTTGCAACAAGCAAATAGATCGAATCAGAAATGAGACATAGCCCACTGGATTAGCAAGTTGAATTGACAGTGGGCAGGGCACATATCACGCAGAACAGATGGTTCCGGCCTGAAACCGGCCCCCGGTTCAGGGCTGAAAGGTTCTGGAATGGAGACCACGGACCGGTAAGCGCAGTGCAGGACGTCCACCCACAAGATGGACAGACGACCTAAAAGAGACCGCGGGGAAACGCTGGATGCAGGCCGCTTCCAACCGGTCCTTTTGGAGATCGATGGGGGAGGCCTATGTCTAGCAGTGAGACGTCCTATGGCTGAAATGATGAATGATGATGAACAAGCAAATATGGCCTCCGATAGTACCTAAATTAGGTTTGGCTAATCTCCGCATCCAATCAAAGACTGCAAACAAGATAATGAATAATATTTTGTTATTATTGAGTTCCCATCTGTGTTTATACGATGAGTAAAACAACAACTGTAAGCTTAGGCCGTTTTATGGCTGTAAAGCGGAATAAAAAAATCTGGCCACAGAATTCAAACGAGCAGATTATTGTGAATCTTCAGAAAATATACGTAATATATTTTGTTATAAGTTATTAGCAATGGTCAAATAGTAGCTTTACCTAGTCTGTGGCAATCTTTAAATAGATACAATAATAAAACAACCAAGTGCGAGTCGGGCTCGCGCACTGGGGAATCCGTACCACCACAAAATTTAATAACGAAATTACCAGTTATAATTTGGTAATGAACAGAAATTTATCACCGACTCGCATTTGGCCATTATTTATTATTTGTTGTTATACTTTAGAGTGTGTACTATAATCATGCTAAGTTTGACGCTTGTACGTATTGCCGTTTTTACATTAGAGCTAATACAAAAATACGCTGAAATAATACGTTTGTTATACGGGGACCCACTCCTCTTTCATTTTTACTTTTTGATTTTTTTATTATATCTTAGTTATTCCGCCGTAACATGACATATTATGTGAAAATGTCAACTGGCTATCTATTACGTTTAAAAAGATAAAAGATACTGCCGTTGTAAATGGTAGGACAGACGGAGAGCATAGGGTTAGTAATATCATAGATAAGAATAAGAATAAGAATAAAATATATTTATTGCCAAAAAACAAAAACAATGGACATATACTATAAGAAACATAATAAGATACAATGTTTGGCAATAGGGGTACGCTCAGCGCTGTACTGCGAGGTCCCGAAAGGTCACGCAGGGCTGGTTTTCAGCATACCCCTTTGCTCAGAAATAGATGGTAGATAAACTAGGTAATATATAAGACCCTGCTGACACCTTTTAGGTACGGAACCCTAAAAGCACGATAGAGAGAGAGAGAGTTATACAAATAAATCTGTAAATACTTATTTTTGCAAGTTAATTGTTTTAGAGATGTTCAAAATGTAGTCCATAAAGCATAGTTTTACATCGCAACAAAAATGAGTTTTTTTTAACGTTTTTATTTGTTTCAAGGCAATTTTACCATAACTTTGTGACCTCACTGTTATTTGGTCAAGCGCTTATTGCAAAGCCTTTATGTGGAATATTGCCTTTCAACCAATTCTATATATCTCTTCTTTCAACCTATAAATCTGTTTTAATACTTAATCAATATGGTGCGCAGTATTTTGCCACAAAGGCTTTCTGCGTCTTGGTAAACTCCGTCTGTCACTTTGTATATGTATATTTTATTTATTTATTTACTTATATAGGCTTGCGCTTGACCGCCAACTCGCCAGATGTTAAGCGATGATGCTGTCTGCGGTGGAGCACGATTGCCTAGAAGAAACCGCGGCGATTCACTCCTGAATTGAAGACAACCCAGATTGTAACTATCGGGGAATACCCATTCAGGCAGCGCATTCCACAGACTAGCAGTTCGCATAATAAAAGTAGAGTCAAGCGCTTCGTACGTCGTATTTATACTTTACTTAGAAATTACTTTCGATAGGTAAGTAGGTAAGTGTATATCCTGTTTACAGTGTGAATGCTCTGTGTCACAAGGCCATTTGCTGCGTGATTTACGCAGTTTTACCTTATTTTATGGAGTGTAATTTATTTCGGTTGTTTACTTTTCTAGACCCTTTTCTACTGAACTGATCCTCTTCGCAAGGTAACGTCATTTCATGAGATAGGGCTTAGGGTGTGAGTGTTGATGCCCGGTAGACAATTGGGTTGTTTTTGGGTGTATTGAACTAAGTACGTATCCACTTTGTACTCAAAATAAGTTCTTATTAGCTTGACAGAAATATTATGAAATAATTTTATTAGCATCCATATCACAAAATTACATACCTGTATGGGTGTATCTCTAGATCTGACGACGGACATATTCTAGGATATCGTTGTACTTATAATTCTAAACAACGTTTACTGTGGGACCAACCCTAATATTGGTATAATAGAATAATATAAAAAAAGGTTGGTTCCAAAGTAAAAGTTGTTTATAATGATACAATCGGCATAGAAGTTTTAGATTTTCCTCTGCTATTGACAATGATGTTAGTTCTATTTCTAAATATATTTTTTGCCAAGTTATATCAATATTTTGAATTAAGGCTATCTAAAAATATATTTTCTCACCTTGTTTTCTGCTCGCAGGAGAGGGCATGTTGAGCCAGTTCTCCAACCACTGAAACAATAGAAATATGTTTTAAAGGAATATATTAATGTAAAAAAAGAGTCCCTGCTGGTAGGTCAAGCTTATCCTAATAGATAGATATGTAACAAACGCATCCTAATAAAATGTCATTAAAGAGCCCTCTCACATTTTGTGACTAAAACAGCAACGAAAACTGGGTTTTTGGCGTTCTGATTCTATCAAATAGAAAGATCTATAGAACATTTAGTTTTTGTATTAAATCATCATCATAATTTCAGCCGTAGGGCGTCCAGTGGACATAGACCTCGGACCATCGATCTCCAAAATCCAGTTAGAAGTAGAATAGAATAGAATAGAATAGAATCATTTATTGGCCTTATAACATTCGTTACACTGGGCAAGTCAATTTACAGTGCAACGCTTAACTTAAAATATTACACAAACCAATACAATTTATAATAGCAAAATGAATGGACAACAAGTAAATAAGAATTAGCACAGGATAATAGGATTGGGAATAGAATAATAAGATTAAAATGTCAATATTAAATTATTATAAACGTCAACGTCAAGTAGTCTGCATCCAGCGTTTCCCTGTCTCTTTCCTGTTTCCCTTTTCCTGTAAGCGGTCTCTTTTAGGTCGTCTGTCCATCTTGTGGAAGCCCTGTATTCTGAGTGGAAGCCCTACGCTGCGCTTACCGTCTCCATTCGAGAACTTTCGGTCCCATCGTCCATCTGTTCTGCGTGATATGTATTAAATAGATATGTATTTTTATTGCTTCAAATCTTGGAAAAACTCAACATATCAACATAGGTATTACCACCAATTTACAAAAGTAGTTTTTCGTATAACTTTATGAAGGAAAGTTTGAGAATGAATTTTGTTAAATTACTTATATGTCAGTAATATAGCAAAATAAACAATTTTAATGTTATGGTTTACTTGTGTTATATTTTTCTTGACAATTACTTACGGCTCTATTTTTTGCCCGAAAATCAATTCAATTCAATTAATTTATCGGCTCTTAGGTATAGGTAATAAACACTTGACGAAGTCATTTACAGGATAAAAATCAGATAGGTACTTAAATTTGAACGATACATTTTGTAATATGGCTCTTAATTGGGCCAGCTAAAGCTAGATGTATGTATACGTTTTTGTTGCACTATATAAGGTAACGAAGTTCATAAACGCAGCAAAACAAACCATTCAGCTATGTGTCACGACAAATTGGCTCTACCAATGTTCATAATATGGAAATGTGGTTAGCTTCATCAACTAACTACTTAGGTACTCATTTACCTACTATGTTGCTTTACTCAGTATTACCTAATGTTCGAATAAGTACAATGTGGCGATTGTGATTTCAATGTGGTTAAGTTACATTAAAGTACATAAGTGGGTAGGTACTTACATAACTGACCTACATTGTTTGTATCTGTATACAGTAGTGGATGGAAAGAGGAATGTTGGGCGACTTCTGCTTTGCTTTAAAAACTGTATAAAATAAAGAAATTAATATTCGGGACATTTTTTTTTGGCACACACGCTCATCTAACTCAAAACCTAGAAAAGCTTATAACATGGCTGCCAGAGACTGATATACATACATAATTATACATTTTAAATACATACTCTAATAGATAATAACACCCAGATATAGATTAAAACAACTATACGCCTATAACAGTTGCATTTTTATACGAAAAACGATTAATAAAAACGTCCACACAAACTTGGTGTTTGCTAAACGGAAACAAAATGTTTCGTACCCCTGCACTCGCCGCGCTAGCTTCATTTGCCTGCCGAAGATACGAACTAACTACGGCAAGACAATGATTACTTTTGAAGGAGCGTGCCTTTATAACAAACTACCCTCGGAAATTAAAAACACTAAGTCGTTCAACGCATTTAAAAAGCGGCTTGCTGAGCATGTTATCAAGCAAATGTGATGGACGATTAATTAGATATATATTATGTACTGTATGCTTTATTATATTATTTTGTTCTACATGTTTGTAATGTTATTAGTTATTTTTGCGACGACGAACTGTAAATGTATTGTTAGCAGTGTTCTCATGGAAGTGATGTAACATCTTATATGAGAATAAATGTCTATAAACCTAAACCTAAAACAAATGTTCTTCACATGAATGTTTGCCCTAGGTGGGAATAAATAAAATAAATAAATAAAATAAATATTTGGGACATTCCATATTTGGGAATCGAATCCACGCCCCCGAGCGCAGAAGGTAGGTTCACTACCAATTGGACCAACTGGAGGAATCCAACGACACCTCACTCGTCAAAATCAGTCAAGCCGTTAAGGCTACAGGAGGTACTACAGAATCCCAGAAACATACATGCTTACATACAACCCAAAAACATTACCCTCTTTCTTGGACAGTCGGTTAAAAGTTTGCAAGGTTTGAAGGGAAATACGTTCCGGTTCGTCAGTAAGTCTAATTCGGCCACTGTCTACAAGTAGGTTGCTAAGGTAAAATTGCTTAAATAGGTTCCTAAGAAAAGCAAGTAAACGACTTTCAGCGGCTTAAATGATCGAATGAAGGTGACTATAATGATCCTAGTTCAAAGTACCTATTAAAACTAGCGCATATTTTGAGAAGCAAATCTCGATTCCATGTCTGGTGATAAATCTAGAAGCGTAATAGCCCTAATAATAATTGACGCCATATAATTACAGACGGCGCTTCTAGTAACTACATAGCAGCTAACTTCGTCTAGACGTCCAAATTACATGGCTATAAACTGTACTCACACTGGCTCCTAATATTATAAAGTCCGATGAGCCTACTGGACAAATTTTATTAAGGTCTACAACGAGCTGTATAAGTTCATAAAGATCTACCTGAATCATAGGCTAAGTATACTAGGTACTTCTCCCTCTACGATCTTAATGAATATAATTATGACATTCATCTTATCTAATACTAGCAACGCACCCCGGCTTCGGAAGGGTGTAAATCTTTTTTTTTTAGACCTTGGGTTACTTTATTGGAGTTTTAGTAAGTATCCTTATTTTTTTTAAAGTAAGCCAGTAGTTAATTTAATACTACGAATATGGGTAAAATCGGTTGAGGGGTTGCGAAGATATAATATAGGGCTCGCGAGGTCTCATTTCAGGGCGAACCTCGGCGTCTATAAATTAATTATTTTGGACAAGTGTGACAACATCTGTGTATATCTATAGAAACTTGTTTTGAGGTGAACTCATTAACCTCCATTTCAAAAGATGTTTTCAAGTTCACATCCAAAAAAGTAACAACATCGATCGAGGGGGATCCACATCAAAGAGATGTTCACTCGAATGGAAATGGGTTTTTGCTGACGACTCGTGTCCACTGTGCGCTTTCAAAAGATAATCTTGAGTCCATTGATGCCCACCGCTTGTTTTTACAGACATTTTAAAAGGATGAAGACAACTTGTTTTGTGTAATTAAAAAATATATTTAACATTGTCAGGTGTACATCTAAACAACCATTAATCATTGTATCAATGGCACGTGAATGGCACAAGTTTCGACTGTCAATTGTTTATAGAAGCAAATCAATATCAAATACTTTCAAGAATCATGTTACCCTCTAAAATCTAAAGCCAAAGATAAAGCTAACTTCTAGTAAGGACCCAAGCAGGTTCTCCAGTACAACACAGCATTTATGGTTAGAACGGACTAGAAAGTTAATACTTATAGCCCCATAAGTTATCTTTTTTTTTAATCAGATTGTGTTATCAGATCTTTCGTAAAAAAGATGTTGATCTTATCTTATAGAATCTCATAGAATTATTTTCGACTACATCACTGGCTTTCCAACAAGCAAGTTAGCAGTCAAACGTGGACTTATACGCGATAAAAAAAACACTAAATGGAAACATCCCGCCCCCCGTCGTCGCCACCGCCCACTGTTGGCTAATTCTCTCTCGTTACGGCAATAACCCCCTGTTACTTTGAGTCATTAGTGGTACGTTTATTGTACATATGTTAATAATAACAACTCAAATCGTTTTCTACAAAAACTACACAATTTGAGTTAGTTATTCACTCTTAACTGCCCACTGTTTACTTCATCATCATCAGCCAGAAGATGTGCACTGCTGAACATAGGCCTCCCACTTTAACCTCCACACTGAACGACAGTCTGCCTTTTGCATCCACTGGATGCCAGCGACTTTCACAATGTCATCGTTTCATCTAGTGGGTGGCCTACCTACGCTGCGTCTTCCGGTTCGTTGTCTCCACTCAAAAACCTTTCTTCCCTTTCGGTTATTGGTTCGATTCTTCGAGCGATGTGGCCTGCCCATTGCCACTTCAACTTGCAAATTTTACTGTTTACTTGCTACAAGTTAAAACCAGGACACCACAAATTTTTAAGCCAAAGCAAGATTATCAGAGTTCATGGTCTTTGCACAACACGTAGCCAAAATATTTATGTCAGACTATATGTACACACTTCTAATACTTCTATCATGTATTTGAATACGAGTCGGATCTCATGGAGACAATTTACACCCCATATGAGATAATTCCACAGTCCTTTGAACTACACTTACTTTGTAGGTATGTACTTAGTAGTAGTTCGTACAAAAACTAAGTCACTATAATCAAAGAGCCTAGATCCATGAATATGATATCATTTTAAAATCATCTGATATTACGAATTACCTACAAGCTCCGAACTTATGTAATCAAAGAACGAATGGACCATTATTGTATTCCAGAGAATACCAATAAGGTAACAATACCTACTTTTCTAAGAACTCTCTGATTGGGATCTGATTACATTTATGCCTTCACAAAAAACGTGCGGAATCCACGAAATTTGAGATTACATTCTGAATTAGAAAATTCGGATTTTTGAGTGCATGAGGTTCCAGCGATTGATCATAATATCTCGTTTATTGCTTTGACTTTGTATTTGAATAAAGTTCAATTGAATTGCCTTATGATTTTGCGCGAAAATAAGACTACGAAGTTAATACGCGTAGTACCTATACAGGCAGCGTTTCAATGTCGAATTTGGCGGATAATTTCGACAGCTATGTCAATATTGGATAGTAAATTGTACGAGCACATTGCGCTGAATATAAAATACATAAATAACGCCGAATCGTGTGGTAACGAGACATCTGTTCAAACAGAGACTTGTACGCATATTGTACTGCTAGCTTTTAATTCTTACCATACGACGGAAGATAATTAAATCTTTTATTCCATTCTGTCCGACTGTAGTTCGGTCTGTTTGAACAATTTTTTCCAATATGTTATACTGGCTGGTCGAACAATTTGGACACGCAAATTTTGTCACCTTAGGAATTATAAAAAAATATAAAAGAAACCCGGCTCGTAACTACCGATTCAGTGTCATAAAATATCGAGATCTCTAAATATATTAGTATAGTTTGGTACATAAAGTTTGTTTTCCGATTTAGAATGCACAATTATAGCAGATACTATTTAGAAGCCAGTAAAAATTTATACAAGTAAAAAATAAATTAGTAGGCATATAAGTCATTATGTGCATTGCGAAAAAAGCAAGTTTCTACCTACCACCAATCTCAGATACCTATTTTGTATCATAAACTATGGTTGATAAGGAAAATGATAAATTTTAAAATAGCTTTGAGACCCAGAAAATTTATAGGAGTTTCAAGGCAATTTCAAGACAGCCGGTAAGTTTGTACAATGAATTCTTCCTGGGGATCTGTCTCAGAGGTTGCTTAGAAGGAATGACGTGGACGGATACGTCATTCTACTTTATCGTGTCGTCAGATATAAGCCGCGCGTTCCACAGTACGTAGGTACATTCATTCCCAGACATTAGGCGGCAATATCCGACTGCTCTCTTGTGGACTTTACTTACCAATTTCCTTGCTTGAGACGCTCACTCTGCGGTGAACACGGCAGATTTAATTTTGTTTCGAATATAGCTAAAACGAAATTGATCCAAGGCGGATTTTTAGTAAGTATATTTAGTATTTAGTATTTATTTATAAATATAGGTACGCATCACGTCATCAGCCAGTAACGTCCACTGCTGAATAAAGGCCTCCCTCTTAGAGATGACATTACCATAATCCCCACGCTTGGCAGGTTGCTTGGGGATCGCAGTGAGTTCACCATGTACTAACAGGACGCTTCTGCCCATCCTCCGGTGGTTCTGGTCACAGTTTTAGGACATACCCATATTACCCATCCTCGACCAGTGGTGGATTTACCAGCAGGCTGAATAGACTGGAGCCTAGGGCGGCAGATTTTAAAGGCGGCAAATTTGAGGGCAATAATTTTTTAAATTTCTTACAGAAATTAAAAAGCTTTATATACCTAGGTCTACACAAACAATTCAACGTGTAATATAGTAAAAAAAAAATTTTCAATTTGCGTGGTCGCGTTTCGCTTTGGCACGGCTTAGAACTGACACATCAATTCCCGGTTCACAATCATACCAATTACGGGAAAAAGGTGGTGTAATTAGGACGACAAATTATATAGATACAATTTCTTTGACAAAAAAATCATTAATATGGTCGTGGACAGACGACCTAAGAGACACAGTAAAACGCTGGATGCAGGCTGCTTCCAACCGGCTCTTTTGGAAACCGATGGGGGAGACCTATGTCCAGCAGTGGACGTCCTATGGCAGAAATGATGATGATTGTATTTGGATCTGTACGCATGTATATGTGATGGGTTCATCTAATAGGGTCTTCCACTTAAGCCTTTATAGGGGGCTTAAAGATATGTGGATTTTTAATCTTAGTTGGAGGACAGAGAATAAAGCAACTTTTACACCCGTCATAAAGTTCAACTCGCACACCGCGATGATCTCATGTCATAAAGTGGTTGTCCCATTTATTTGCTTCCTACATTTTATGTCTCATTCTTTTAGGTCGGGGGTCGTTGTGGGAGTTAATTACTTCTTACAAGCTTGTTTGCCGAAATTGCTACTTTACTACTGAACTGAGAAGATATTAAACATTGTATACTTCATCATCATCATCATCATTTCAGCCATAGGACGTCCACTGCTGGACATAGGCCTCCCCCATCGACCTCCAAAAGGGCTGGTTCGAAGCGGCCTGCATCCAGCGTTTCCCTGCGGTCTCTTTTAGGTCGTCTGTCCATCTAGTGAGTGGACGTCCCACGCTGCGCTTACCGGTCCGTGGTCTCCATTCCAGAACCTTTGGGCCCTATCGGCCATTGTATACTTATAGGCTCGTAATACGAGTAAGTTTATGTTATATGTATGTTATCGTATTTCGAACGATATGCTTTTAGTAAAAAACACTTATATTGTGGCAAATTACGTCGATATGATTCTTCGAGTTTACGTTTAAATCTTTTAAGTTCGTGTGAGCAATAATTTACCTATTGGAAATGGGTCTGCAACTTAATGCTAGAAAAAAAATATGTGTATTACTTCTCAACAAATAACAAAGAGTCGTTAAACACACATTTAACTAGGTACCTAGGCACATTCTCACGTCGTCGTGTAATTGCGTTCTCTGTCACCTCTCAGCCTATTACTTTTTATGTGGCGCTCCATACATTTGGAGCTTTTTATGCGTGTTTGGGAGGCAAAGAATGTTTGATTCGGTTTTATGGCTTCTCGTACATGATTGAATTTAACGTTACTTACTTTACTTTCGAAATGTAACAGGAGAAGATGATGCGGACCAATTGGCATGCGTCCTAATGTTTAATTTATCTATACTAATATTATAAAGAGGAAAGATTTGATTGTTTGTTTGTTTGCATTGAATAGGCTCCGAAACTACTGAACCAATTTGAAAAATTCTTTCACTATTGGGAAGCTACACTATCTCCAGGTAAAATAGGCAATATTTTTTTTTTTTTAAATAGGGATCCTTACTAAAACTCCAATAAGGTAACCCAAGGTGTAGTAAAATAAGATTTACAATTTTGACTTTGCGTGTTTGACAGTTCTAAGACAGAACAACGGCTGTCAGGTCAGCTAGTTATAAATAACAGGCTTAACGATGAATATAACTAAATAAGTTACACATACTGAAAAAAAATATTAAATTGGCTGGTGGGTAATAGTGGGGATAAAGAGCGGATACTCTATCCCTTTATCGTAAAGCGTGTGTTAGTATAGCATTTGTATGGCGCGCCTGAGTCGTGACGTCATAACTCAGTATAGTGCGCTCTCTGTCTAACATGAAATTAAAATACTTATAACTTATTTATTTTTGAACTAATTTTAATTTAGATTACGTTGAATTTTTCGGCTCTATTTAAGATCAGCTTTTTCATAAGGTAATAAAAAAAAACATCATGCCTATTGAATTTAGATTATCTGAATAATTTGCGAAACACAGCACCTACTACACTCGAACTTTTTAAAAGTTTAATTGTATTTTCACATACAACATCTGCTATATTTTTTATTTTTTTTTATTTTAGGTATAACATACCACCTCATCCTTGGAAGACGCTGTCTTTTGCAACACAGTTTTCAACTAACGCAAAAGGCAGAGCCACAATATTATATTGTTACCTATTTGATTTTGCAATAAATGATGTTTATGTGTCTAGAGAATGGTCTAGGTCTAGTATTCGAAATAAAAGTGGAGTTAAAAGTGGATTATATTTCCAGTGTTATTATACTTATTACATATTATATAGTGTGACAAATATTAAGTCATTAAAAGCTTTTTTAACCTACTTCAGGATAGGTTCTCAATTAGGTCGGGTTTTTTTTAACATTTCCCGTTTATCCTGTTAATTCTTTATTCCTGTTAAATTCTACGTAAATTCTTTCTGTAGAATGGTTGCCTAAAAGAGATCGCTGTTAGCGATAAGGCCGCTACTTGCACAATCTCGTAAGTGTTTTTTATGTTGGTATTTTTTTTCTGGTGTGCTCGAGAAAGAGTTTACCTATATCTATATTAAGAAGATTTCGCCCCATGATACTACCAAGTTACACTACTGACCAGTCGTGTCGTAGGTAATTTTAATTTTGCTCATACATATATTTTTATTGCCTACTATTTAGATAATAGACTATAGAAAGACATTCAGAGAAATTTTATTATATACAACTTAAAAAACACTTAAAATATTGATTAATTGACTAGACTATAATTAATTCCCAGAACATAATCCGTCTTACCACAAAAGATTTAAGAACGCTTTAGACATGTGTTTAGCAATTGTTTCATTGCGAAATATATGCTTAACACTTGTCTAAAGCGTGCTTAAATCTTTTGTGGTAAGACGGTATGTGTTTTCCTCCATCTAGGTCTCCACGTCTTCCGTCCTTAACTAGTTCAAGTATTTATTTGCTCTGACATTTGCAATATTTATTGTAAAAAGCTAATTGAAAACCACGAATTACAATCACTTTCGCTAGGTTTTTGTAGCAGGTACCCGATATGTTTCAGTGAAATATTAAAAGAAAATGTTTTCATTCGGCTTTTCACAATGTTATTACAGCAGTCAGAGCAAATAAACGAATAGAAATAGTGTTGAAAAAGCTTCTATTTGTTTGGGATTTTTTATTCCACATTTTCAAGCTGTTATAGCGGATAGGAAATCAGCTGTTTCATAAATATTTTGTCAAGGGTGAATGATTTTTTTGTATGGAATGGCTGATTTTTTCTTGCGAATTTCGGAAAATCGTAAAAGTGCTTTGTTTTAAACTGAGGCCGCCCTGAAGCCGCCTTAAGAGGATGCTAACTGATTAACAATAACCCTGTATACAAAAGGCTATGTGTGTATACTGTATGTATGTATGTTCCCTATGGACTCCAAAACGGCTGAACTGACTTTGACGGACACTGGCAGATAGCTGATGATATAAGGAGTAATCCACGCGGGAGAAACCGCGGGGCGCAGCTAGTAGTTTATAAAAGCCCCAGTTGTCTTACCTTCAGTTATATTTACTGTTTTATTTCAAAAGGATATTTGCATTGTTTGATCACTAGTTAACTCTATCTATGAGTTTGAATCGGAAAATATTAAAGCTGTTATAAACTCGGAATGATTTGTTTAGATGTTAATTTCAAAAAGTTGATTAAAAGTTATTTATTGCTACTAAATCGGAATATTGTTCCAATTCAAAACGAGAAGACTTTATAGAGTCAATGATGTGGATTGGTATTATATATCTATACTAATATTATAAAGAGGAAAGATTTGATTGTTTGTTTGTTTGTGTTTGCATTGAATAGGCTCCGAAACTACTGAACCGATTTGAAAATTTTTTTCACTATTGGAAAGCTACACTATCCCCGGGTAACATAGGCTATATTATATTTTTTTTTTTTCACTATTGGAAAGCTACACTATCCCCGGGTAACATAGGCTATATTATATTTTTTTTTTAAAATAGGGATCCTTACTAAAACTCCAATAATGTAACCCAAGGTGTAAAAAATAAGATTTGTAATTTTGACTTTGCGTGTTTGACAGTTCTAAGACAGAACAACGTCTGTACGGTCTGCTAGTATATACTATTCAATCCAATTCAACGCGGCAATGCGGCCAGCATCTTGGGTACGACGCCTGCTGGCAGCGGTAAATTATTTTAGTTAATATCTTTAATTTATTAGAATAATAGTTAAATAATATTTAAAGACATTAGGTTATTATTTAAATCAAACTATTCAAAGTGCTATTCAAAGAAGTTTGAATGTACTTAGTACTGAAAAACGTGAAGGTTGGACAATAGTTCGTCACGTTTGAACATGGAATTTACTAAAACACTGTTTTAAATTATCACGGTTATTTTATGGAATTTACTTTCCACACTAGCGTATAAAAACAACTTTTTCGCGCAGATTTTAAACGATAAAGAATAATATTTCGAGTTAATGCGATGAAGACATTTTGTTTTCTATCACGCTCCACAACACCACACAACACTACCGATTCCAGAAAATAAGAACAAAACAGTCAATAACAAGTCAGTACGGTGCCTATTAGTATTGCAAAGAAATGCTCGTTACAATCAAGTGTCAATACAACGACAGACATCGATAATGGATAACGAGCACCATGTAGCGCGTAGCTGCACTACGAACGCTACGTACGGACCGTCTACGAGGCTGCTACGAACTCCGATACGCGGCAATACGGTCAGCATATTGGGAACGATGCTTGCGAATAGCGGTCTATTAGATTAGTGCAGTTTTGTTAATAGTACAATCACACTAATCACACTAATATTATAAATGCGAAAGCTTGTGTGTGCGAGTGAGTGTGTGTGTATGGAGTTACTCATTCACGCTGAAATGGCTGGACGAATTTGAGTGAAATTTAGATTATATCCTGGAGTAACAAACTTTTCACCATCATCATCATCATTTTTCATCATTACGCGGGTAAAACTGCGGGCGCAGCTAGTTTTCCATATGTTATCCTTAATACTTGTCTTAACTTTTTCGAGTTTCCTAAATCCAGTTGGAAAAAAGGCCAAAGAAACAGTTTTTTACTGTTGCGTGTAAAATTTTTGTATGAAAGAGAGAAAATTTATGCTCGATTACTGAAGCCCCGCTTCAGGCGCAGCTGATGGTGCACTTTTGGCACCAATACGATGAACGGTTCTCAAACAAAATGCAAATAATGGCCGAAAAAGAGTAAAAATTTTGATTATTTTCCTAAAAAACGCTTATATTATGAAATTTTGTTAATTAATTTTTTGTTTGTTGCAGATTCCGGATGGCGCGGTTGCTGGTGCGTCCAGCGGCGGGTTCCAGGTCAACGAAAAGGTAAGTTTAAAAATTAAAAAAAATTCCAGTTTAGTGGTATTTAAACGATTTGAACAATAATATTATTCTGAAATAAAAAACCTGAATATTTGAATTCTATAAGTACTTCTTTGGTGAACAGTTTTATTGGCGGATTTGCAAGATTAAATGAGCCACGAAGTTGTGAACTTCGACAAAAACATTTGCATAATTTACCGCTTTATTTTCTCCCAACAAAACCAACCCTTCCTCTCGTAAAAGGAAAGGGTTTCCATAGAAACTTTCTTTGCTTTTCATTCTCAAGATTTAAATATTTGTTATTTATTCATGCAACTGTTTCGTTTTCGTGTTTTACAGTCGCACTCAGAGACGTTACTTAAGCTAAGGATCACTTAAAATTGCTCTGTCAACTTCTTGCTGACGGAAATTGTCACACATGAAAACGAGACAGAGCAATTTTAAGCATTCCTTAGTTTAAGTAACGTCTCTGAGTGCGGCTGTTAGAAAAAGCCAAAGACATTAAATGCTATGGATATCGGGTCCACGCTTTAATTGTCCAAACCGAATGTAAAGTCCAACGATCTATTACATCTAAGGTAGAGTCTATATACATATTGTAGACCAAATCAATGCTAATTATTGAGGTGCAAGCTAAATTAGGCATTGTACTATCGACGTAGGATTAAAAATTGTTGTATTAAGTACTAAAATAAACTAAAATAAACTGTTAGATAGTTTTTTTCTGAATTTTGTAAAACCCTATGCAAGTTCCACGTATGTATATGACGATAAATTGCAGATGACGTCACAATTATTATCATTATATGCAGGTGGCCTTGACATATGACGCGTGGTAGATAATAGTTTACGTCAGTGGTCTGTGTTTCGAGGTTAAAAAAATATATATAAACATTTTTGTATGGTCTCGGTTTGGCCCATCTGTCAAAGCGGAAAGAAACTAAGCGGCCATGGCAATATATATTTTAACAAAAATATATTTATTTGTTTTGTTAACTGCAATGAGCAAAATATAAACAAATATTCAATTTTTTTTAGTAAATAAATAAATAAATCTTAATATTCGAAACATTTTTACACACACGGTCATCTGACCCTAAACTAAATAAATATATATAAAAAGCTTAGAATAACTTTATTCTAAGATTAAAAGCTAGATTTAAAAAAAAGGTAGTAGATCTGTGCTTTTAACGTATTTCATCCCCATTTCACATGTCACTGTCTTCTGTTTATAATGACATCACCTTAGTAACGATTCTTGAATATATACAAATCCAATTATTCTCTTTGTACAAATCTATCAACAAATTGGATATAAGCAACGATCTATCTTTGATTATGTATATTTCATCGTCAAAGCCAAGTCAAAGCGATCTATGTGTACCTACTAAGATAGATTCTTTAGAATGTATGTGGGAACCTTAGATCAGATTTGTCAAAGGTGGGAACCAGTATTCTGAAGTGGGAACATACACACACCTTATTGCTTTGCGACGTCGAGTGAAAAGAAACTAATTAGAGATAAGGTTAAAATGAGGACCATACTCTAGAAATACTAGTACCTAGGCAACCTTGGTATCGATGTCTTCAATTTGGTCGATCTCACTGCTCGTCTCTTTTCTTGGTCGTGTTGCTGTTACTCAAGCGAAGATAAATACTGTATTTTCTTGTAACAAAAGGTCAACTTTTTTTTGGTTGATAGTATAATAATAAAACCAGCATGATTGTCATGACAACCATTTCAAGACTGCCCGCAAGTACTTACGCGACGGGTGATATGAGCAACGAACACGCAAGCGTCGTTTTGTAAGCACTAAAAGCATAGATTTACAAATAAACGGATAATGGGTCTAGTACAAAATTCACGTAAAAAGGTTGTGTTTATTTACCTATACAGATTTACGTGGAAAGGGTGAAAGTAAGGCGAAAGGGGGCCATAGTACTCGTTATTATGAACAAGTGTTACCAACACCAAGTCAGAAATTGCGGGGAAAAAAACAGCTGTTCCATACATTTTGATGAGTGTGAATAACAGATTTCTATGGAACAGCTGATGTTTTTTTCGCGATTTCAGAGTAGCTCCCATAGTAAAAGTTGTTCATACTGCGGGTACTATGGACCCTTTTCGGATTAGAATACCCTTTCCGTATAACCCAGAATTAAGTTAGAGAATTTAGATACATTTTAAAAACATCGTCAATCAAATTCTCTGTTGTCATAACATTGTCTTATTTCACTTGCAACTTTTTGTACCTTATATGCACAGATTGTAATGTTGTTACTGCGGTTTAGTCTACTTCATTTTAGGTGGCAAGTTTTTTTATTCATCATCATCATCAGCCGGAAGACGTCCACTGCTGAACATAGGCCTCCCCCTTTAACCTCCACACTGAACGACAGCTCGCCTTTTGCATCCACTGGATACCCGCGACTCTCACAATGTCGTCGGTCCATCTAGTGGGAGGCCTCCCTACGCTGCGTCTTCCGGGTCGTGGTCTCCACTCCAGAACCTTTCTTCCCCATCGGTTATCGGTTCTTCGAGCGATGTGGCCTGCCCATTGCCAATTCAACTTGCACTTTTTTTTATTAACAAAGCTAAATACAAGCGAACACTAATTAAACTACTTAGCATTCATATGCTTACAAATTATACCTACTTAAACAGTTGGATTGCACATGCCCATAGAGGCCATAGATAGACCATTCAAGCGGTCTAGGAGACAATTTAAATGCTCAGTTGGCAGCGTAATGCTGGCGGTAACATTAGCACGCTGAATGGCAATGCTTATATGACTTCCTTTGATTTGGACATTTTTAAACGCTTACCAGGTAACTAATCCATAGTTTTAATTATCTTTTATTTAATGAGTATACAGTCAGGGAGAAAACCGGTGAGTGTCCCATAACCAGCATGCAGACGGAATGAACTTGACAGTGAATTAGTAACAAAACAGGAAGTTTATAGATATACCTACTTATATTGGCAAATGTATTGGGCTATGTAGTAACATTTAACACAAAACATCGAGTGTAACAGCTTAGGTGCATAGAGTAGAAGCCGAATATTGCATAGATGTTTTCAGTTTTTGAAATACCTTAAATCTATCTTCTATATATATAAAAATCAATTACTGTTCATTAACCTCGCTAAAACTCAAAAACGGCTTGACCGATTTGAATGTTTTTATTTTTTTGTTCACCTGCATAAAGGGTTGGCTTAGAAAAAATATAACATGTGCAAATTGGAAAATTCTGAAAAAAACTGATAGTGGGTTTTTTCTATGGAATTTGGACAGGACAACGTCAGGTCAGTTGTAGGTATTTAGTATAAAAATGTATAAGCGTCTGTACTTTTGTCTATCAGGGGATCTAGACAAGAGCCACACACTGTTAGCGTTCACGCCTGCGGAAAGATGAAATTGTATGAATATAACATTAGCATGAGATAATTTCTCTCATGTTAATGTCATTGACAATGTCATTTTCATACAATTACATCTTTCCGCAGGCGTGATTGCTAACAGTGTGTGGCTCTTGTCTAGACCCCCTGGTCTCATCAGAGTTCCTATGCCCTAAAGACATAAGAGATTATTGTAGTAAATTTTCCACATGATCGCTCGAATCGCTTACCTCCCTACTCGTATACCAGTAATAATACTTAACCCAGTATCTATAAAGATTGTAACAAGAAGAAACAGAAAGTTTCATGATTACCGCACAGCTTAAGTTGATCTTATTATTAATTGGACGGTACCAAGAACAAAACTAATTAAGTAGAACAACGAAAGTAACCCATTTATCTTGCTATTAATGAAACCAGAGGGTTTTCCTTCCTTGCTCATCCGTTTATATAAAAAGTAGTTTCCTTAAAGATTGCTTGCGCTGGGCGGGCAATAAAAGTTAAGTGTCAATATCATATTTTTTCCCCTTTATTTGTTTGCCACTAATCCTACTACGCCCGTTGTTTGTCTGCCTAGGAGTTTAATGACGCGCCCTACATTGGCTTGGCAGCTTTAAGTCCAACTCACATAGGCACGTCACGACGTCGTGTCGTGCGGTACAAAAACAAATTTATTTTGACTCTAAACGCAGGCTCATAATATTATCATCCTATAGATCTGTTCAATCCACAAGTTGTTAACCTCAATAGCCCAGTATAATATTTGTAACCCAATAGCATCAATAGTCAATTTACCAACATCATCCAAATCCACAGAGTAAAATTAATTTTTATACATAAAAAGCCTCAGTGTTGGCCTTGCTTGGCCCCAGGACCGGGTTTGTCCCGAAAATCGAATATGAATTAAATAATAATAAGTTATTTATTTTAGACAATTTCCATACGTTACAAATTTAAAGTTAAGTTACAAAATTCCATATTAAATAATGTCTGATGTCAAAAAACGAAATAAAAAAGAAATAATGCATGAAGCTACAGGAAAACATAGCCAAAAGATAGTGTATTGCTAAATCCTCAAAGATCATGTCCCCATAATTTCTGGTAATCGATTACAATGTAGTGGTGGCTGCCAGCTGGTACTTGGCTGATTTTAATTAATTACAAAGGTCTAAAAAAAAAACAACTGTTTAATGTAAAATTGGAGAAGTACTTTATGTATTTGATGTTTTTTTCTTTGTTTGTTGTTTAGTTAAAGACGAAAAAGTTTAAAATTTAATCAATTTTATAGTGTTGAAATACTTACCTGTGCTGGCCTTACTTTCAGTATTCCACTCGATATTTTTTATTCAATAATGGCATCGTGTAAGGACACGACATCGTGTCGTGCCGTGTGTGTTGCATGGCTCTTATTTCATCCACCAGTAAGTAAATAAATATCTTCGGTGAAAGCAGAAGGCAAGTCGATTGTTTCTGCAAGCCTTCACTTTTGCCGCCAACAAAAAATAAATATTTGATGTAGACAATGATTACTTTAGTGAATACATGAGTGTTATTTCTTATTACAGAGTCACAGTCATTTCAGAACACAGAGCTTTATCCGGATAGATACCAAAAAATCACCTACTTTCCTTTTCTTAAATAAAAAAATAAATAATTAAAAAAAAAAAATACTATTCAAAGTTGCACAACGAGCTATGGGGAGGGTTTCTTTAAGAGATCGATTCAGAAATTAGGAGATACGTAGGCGAACGAAAGTTACCGACAAAACCCACCAGATCAGCAAGTTGAAGTGGCAGTGGGCAGGGCACATAGCAAGCAGAACCCGAATGATGGCCGATGGGGCCAAAAGGTTCTCGAATGGAAACCACGGACGGTAAACGCAGCGTATATAGGACGTCCACACACAAGATGGACAGAATACCTAAAAGAGACCGTAGGGAAACGCTGGATGCAGGCCGCTTCCAACCGGCCCTTTTGGAGATCGATGGGGGGGAAGCCTATGTTCAGCAATGGACGTCCTGCGACTGAAATGATGATGATGATAATGAACATAATAATAAAATTATAAAATTGTTTGAGAGCATTTGCAATAAACTTAAAGTTTTTTTAGAATCACATTTAGTTATTCTTTGTGTTACAAAATGTGCGAAACAGATAGTTCTGCCCGGGAGCGAGCTCTTAACCGCAGTGCTTATAGCATACAGTCATATCTACGTTCATTTATCTACTGCTTTTTTGTTTTCAATTCTATGTTAGCACTACGCATATCTGTTAGTTTTAACCGACGCAAAAAAGGAGAAGGAAAAAAAAAGGGACATACCCGGGTACCTATGTCCTAAAACTGCGACCAGAATCCGCTGCCCGCTGAATCCGATCCCCAAGCTGCCTGCCAAGCGTGGGAATTATTTATTTATTTATTTTATTTATTTATTTATTGGAAACCCAACAGCTTTTTACACTAAAATATACAATGAATTCATATCTTTTGATTGCGTTGACTTACAACTTTTATTTTTTTTACAGCCGAAAGAAACCGTAGATTCAAGTATTTAGTATAAATTCCAACTTGATACCTTTACGCGTTCTTGAGAAAAAGGATCTTGACAGACGGACAGACAGACGGACATACAGACGGACAACGAAGTGATTCTATAAGGGTTCCGTTTTTTCCTTTTGAGGTACGGAACCCTAAAAACAAAAATGAATAGATAAAATAAAATAAAAATAACAAGTTAAACATGTGCAAATACTACGAAAGGTTTCGGTAACATACAAAAAAGTATAAATAAAATAGAATAAAAATAAACAATAAAACAAATATGGCAACACCCGTCTCTAAGAGGGAGCCCCTCAGTTTTGGCGCCAACGCGGAAAAAACATGTCGGCTCGTTGGATTATTTTCCTAAACTTGTGTATTTTCGAGTGTTAATGTGTACTAAATGGTGAATTATTATTCATTAAGTGCTCGTAAACGTGCTCGAGTGTGGGAAAGTGATATGACGAGGTGAATCGTGTCTTTTCGTGTTGTTTCCAAAACTCCATAGGAGCCTCTTGTAAAGTCTCCACCACTTTACAGGGGCATGAGTTCGACTTGACCGTGACTTACTTAGCTTGACTCTGACTATGACTATGACTTGTTTGACGCTAATAAGACAAAATGAACTGTTTAATATTACGAGTAAAGGACATTGAATCCACGCTCATGAAGATTTTAACAAAAAAAAAAAAAAAAAAAAAAGAGGGAGCCCTTTGTTCAGCAGTGGACGTATGCTGGCTGATTATGATGATATAATTTTTTTATTTAATCACAACTTACAAACAATAACTTCAAACTAGTTTATTTTGGAGTTTCAAAATGCTTCCCATTTCCTTTTATGCGCGTGCAGAAAGTTTAAATGTAATAGACGCCAACAGAAGTTATACATACTGACATGACTGTAAAGAGAACTAAAGTGCTGCAGTAACATGGAGTTATAAAGTTTTGAATAGAACGTAGAGTGCGATGAAAACAGTTTACGATTCTTTACAGGTGTCTTTCTATCGTAATTTAAACATTACTTATGTATTTTATTACTATAGGTAGAGTCTGGCTAATGAAAGTAGAGACTGAAAAAACGCGGCATATTTAAAATTATCAGCATTGAAACCCCAAAAATTGTATGAAATGCCTGGAATCATCTCACTTGATACTTAAAAGTAATAAAACGTAAGTTATTAATTTTTATTGTAACACAGTCAGAACATAGTAATGTTTGCATTTCATATTAATTTTGGGGTTGCAATGCGGTTTTTTTTTAATTTGGCGTGCGTTTTCAGTCTCTACTTTCATTAGCCAGACTCTATAACCTACACGTGAAATTGGCTCCATTCAAGAATTTCCCTTTTGCAAAATTAAAATTATTACTGGTCGCAAAACTTCCCTTCTCAAAATTTCTTTTTAACCGACGAAAGGAGGAGGTTTTCAAAATTTGACTGTAAAGGTTTTTTTGTGTGTTTGTTACGCCCTAATTACTCCGCCAATTATGTAAATTGATTTTCATGATACTTTATTGTTGGTAGGCCTGATACTTCAGAGGTGGTCCCATATAAATTTTATCAAAGTGATTCATCACTTTTTGAAAACATCAACTAACATCAAAATATACACACATATGACGTTTTGGTTTGTTGACCCTTCGGAAAAGGTTTTGATGAGAATAAGAATAAGAATAAAATATATTTATTGCCAAAAAACAAAAACAATGGACATATACTATAAGAAACATAATAAGATACAATGTTTGGCAATAGGGGTACGCTCAGCGCTGTACTGCGAGGTCCCGAAGGGTCACGCAGGGCTGGTTTTCAGCATACCCCTTTGCTCAGAAATAGATGGTAGGTGAGCATTAGGCGACGGCGGGTATTACTATATCAACTAATAAAATCTTTCGTTAATCGTAAATGCACTATAATTACTATTTATATATAATATGAGGTCTTTGGTCTTTCAATCTCAGGTCGAATTAAGGGTCGTAGTACTGACATAGGCTACTTTTCATCATCATCATCATCATCATCACAATTTTTCACTACGCGAGTGAAACCGCAGGGCTGAGCTAGTAGCAAGAAATATTAAAAATTCACAAAAAAAAAAAAAAAAACCGTACATTCTATATGGAACGGCAAGAAATGAAGTCATATATAATATACTAGCTGAAGCCCGCTACTTCGTACGCGTTGAGCTCGGCCTTCGGCCTCGCTACTACAACCCGTTATAGCCTATGTGCTATTCTAATATATAAGCTATATTATTGTAAACTTTCATTATTCCAAATTCAAATCCATTCGGTGGTTTTTTGCGTGAAAGAGGAACAAACATCCATACATCCATACATACAAACTTTCGCGTTTATAATATTAGTAGGATAATAAGTTATATATAGACAATATTACACCATGGCAAAAGTTTTTTTTTTATCTAAGTCAAAGAAGGTTGCTGTCGCCAAGGAGGTTGCTTCAAGGAGGTATAAAACGCGGGTGAAACCGCAGGGTGCAGTTAGTATAATATAAAAAGGTAGGTCTATGCTTATTTACATATAGATATAAGCATTCCATTGGAACTCTATGTAACCAGTTCACTGGCCTCTGATAAATTCAAGACCACTTAATGTGTCATTGCAAGCTTAGGTACATTTTCCTGCAGTCTCGCTTGTCGTCTAGTAGGTAGGTACCTACCCGGGAGATGGACAATAGTCATTGTACTATACAGTGACTAGCTACGCGAAGTTCCTGTTTACCCTATGGAATGAAAACTACATTTTCTCCGATTTAACAAAAGGAGGGGGAGGTTTTCAGTTCGATCCGTAGGGGTTTCGTACCCAAAGGGTAAAACGGGACCCTATCACTAAGCCTACATTGTCTGTCTGTCTATCTGTCCGTCTGTTTGTATGTATGTATGTAAGTCTGTCTGTCTGTCGGTCTGTCGGTCTGTCCGTCCGTCTGTCTGTCCATCCTACCTTTAAACGACTATATCTTTGGAATAGTAATATAAAGCCAGTTAAAATTATTATTGTAGGTACAGTACAGGTTAGTTTTGACGTGCGGGATTTATCGGCATTGGCTACATTTTTTTAATCTCTAGGCGACGCCCTTGAGGATATATATAAGATCCTTGATTGCGAGTGATGACGTATTGTAATGAGACATGGACCTTAACTGCTGGTCTAGGAAAAACTCAGGAATCGCTCAGCGGGCAATGGAGTGAGCTATAATTATAGCTTCGCTATGCATATATAGCGAAGAACCACAGCCACTGATATAGCTGCGAAGATTTAATTGAAGTGGCAATGGGCAGGCCACATCGCTTATAGAACCAGTAATCCATGGAGAATTGAGCAATGGGTTGACATGTATTTTTTTGCATAAAAATGGTTGGAGGGCCGTAGTATGACTTGAAAAATGTATGGTTCATGAGATAAATGTCGTCTCAAAAAATTATGCAACCATCAACATGAAAAAAAACAGTACCTAGTAAAGTAAGGTGAGTTAGAGGTCGACTCAGCGGCAAAGGTAGTTTGAAGAATATTTTTGCGTTGACTAATGTACTCGCCGTATTGATAATGAACGTAAATACTAGTAATTATTTTGGCTTCCTTATATTTGAGGTGGTATGTACATATACCAAAAATAAGGAAGCAAAAATTTTATAAAAAAATTTGTTGATCGTCACGGGACTCCCGGCAGATGTGGAACATGATGGCGTACGAGAGCTTATGACGTCACGTCCGTCACGGCATACGAGGCGGTTTTACTGCCAAGGCCCGCCAATTGATGTTTTACATCAAAAAGTCAAGCGTAAAAATACGAGTAGATACTTAGATGGATGTGGTCGTAACAGGACAAAAGTTCCCTAGAGCATTAGTTACTTACTGCTACGAGTTCACTTACTTTTAGCACTAAACGGTAATATCAATTCGATAGTCGCATAAAATACAATAACTATTCTAAAACAATTTAAAACGTAACATATATAACTTATACAGGAAATTGACTCACATCCACTAATTACTGAACCTTTGTTTCCAACTTCCTTAAATAAATAAGATTTCCTCAAATAATTACCGATACAGAGAATCCATTACAAAATATCACAAAGGAGCTAATTTAAATAAGGAATTTATTTAGTTGTCATAATTGTGTCTGTGTCAATGAAGCATGTCACCAATAACATGGTGACATGAGTATTTTATTTTTCCTCAACACCAATTACTAGTAATATCCTTAACTTTATACTTATAATGAAATAATACTAAATACTTCGGTAACTTTTAACACATATTCACAGAAAAAGTTAGAAAAATATTTTACCTTAGAATTCTTCCATGATATTGTTTTATCAGTCTACAAAACACTGAAACTTTCAAGTGTCATTGCTCCATTGCACTTTAGAAGCTGAAAAAATCAGTTTTCACTTAACTTTATCACCAAAATTAACGAACCACTAGCCGAGAGGTGAAACAATTAACTTATTTAGGCTGGAAAACTTTTTAGGTACGTGGGCAACTTGGCGGAACTGCAGAGACGTGTTTGCCGTTCAGACGCGAATGGTGTACTGAAGTCACAACTGCTGAAAGGCAAGGCTAAACTGAACTGTCGAAGCAGGCTCGAGTGCGCTTACACCGTGATACAATACCTTCTGGACACATGTGTGTATAATCATGAAACTCGGTTTGCATTGGAATTGTGCGGCTTTAGGTAATAGGTGGTAATAGTTAAGCACCCATAGGAATTGGTATTCCTGTGCAAATGCGACGCGTGAAGTAATTGGAATTGATTGATAGGTAGAGTTCACTGAATGTGATTAAATGAAACTTATAAATAGTTTGCTCTCTCTAGAATAAATGATCTATTTACAGTTCTGAATATTTATAACATTAATAAGTCATGGATATTGATTTACAAACACAAATTATTTTAAATAACTTTGCGTGTTAAAGCTTTAATAATATACTTTTTCCAAACAAGTAATTTGAAGAAGACACTCCGTCAAAAATTTAACTTTTTTATCTATTTAAGTTTGTAAAGAAGTTTATATTTTTTTTATATATAACACGTACGTGCGTATAATTTTAAAATTTAGACGGCAGAGGGAGGATGTAAGGGTAGGTTTAGTTATGTTATTCTACTAAAAAGAGACGAATCAACAGAGGCTATATTAGAATTCAAACATTGAGATACAATATATATAGAGTCACAATCTCTAATTGAAAACAGTAAAAAAACGTCCGAGCGTCGTGTACATACCTAGACATCCATTATGTGAGCCATTTTCATAATATGTATTCGCTCACAGTCTTTCAGCATCTAATTATTTCAGAGACTTACTGTATTATTATATTTAGTATTTTGACACCTTTAATTTGAATTTATATTCGCTCATTTAATTACTATCCAAAATAAAATAAATCTACGCATAATAAGTCCCTCTCTGTTAGTAGGTATAACTTAGATAGGTACATTTCATATTTTTCTTATAATAACTTGTGTAAATAAATTACCCTTAAATAACCTTAAATAAGGTACCTTTGTGACCACCTAAATAAGTTTAGATGGGTTGGATCATCATACTAATATATAAATCTTTGTTGGTTTGTCGGTTTGTTAGTTTCTGTTTGGCGCGGCAACAGACAACGGATCGACGTCATTTTATGCATAGAGATTGTTGAAGGGCCGGAGAGTGGCTTTTTATCTTGGACAATCCTGATTTCTGAGGGAATGTCCACGCAGGTGACACCGTGGGGTGCAGCTAGTTTACTCATAATAACTACATAACTACTTTACCTATATACTTACTAGGTTACGCAGGAAGGGTGTGTTAAGATGAAATATTTCCATAGTATCCATCCCCAGATCACCAGATACCCAGTATCCTATGAACAACTTTTACTATGGGAGCACTCTGAAATCGCCCAAAAATATCAGCTGTTACATAGAAAATGGTCATTGTCTCTCGACAAAATGCATCGAACACCTGATATTTTTCTGTGATTTCAGGGTTGATCCCAAAGTAAAAGTTTTTGTAAGTATAACGGACCGCTTACAGGTTAGTACACCCTTTCCACGTAACCCTGTAGAGGTAAGTTCTATGTATAACTGGGTCCGATATAATCGTGACTAATAGAGTCTGGTTCTGATATCATCCAAAGTTGTAGGTTTGGGATAATCCCCGGAGCAATGCTTCAAAAGTAAAAGTAGCTAAGTCTACTTAAGCAACTCGGCAATCTCGAGAGAGCGTCCCCTTGAGTTGGAGCTTCTTGCATTCTTGCAGCCATTCTTACTGTGTAAGAGGTCTTATCTTTGTATCAATGAATAGTTCATTTTAGTTAGCCCTTAGTAAAATTTCGGCAAGAGAGAAGCGAAATCAGGTTATTCATGAAACTTTACTTCACATTCTAATTCGAAAAAGACCCATGCTTTATACAGAGAATTTTCTCAGATATTCGGAATGCCAGAGCGGGCACAAAAAATCAACACCGCTTTATGGTTGATATTCCGAAAACCCGTACGAAGCGCTTTGATTCCACTTTTATTATGCGTACTGCTAGTCTGTGGAATGCGCTGCCTGAATGGGTGTTCCCCGGTAGTTACAATCTGGGTGTCTTCAAATCACGAGTGAATCGGTTTCTTCTAGGCAAGCGTGCTCCATCGTAGACCGCACATCGTCGCTTTACATCAGGAGAGTTGGCGGTCAAACGCAAGCCTATAAGAAAAAAAAACCAATGTACATTTTATTTATTACATTTATTTTCATAATAAATTATTCCAGGAATTGATTTTTTACACTATTTAGGTACTACTTAAATCCCTACCATTATAAAACCATTACGTGGGTCATGGTTACCGGTATTAGGGACCATGTCTTGCAAATGTCCAGGGCCTGATTTATAAATGAAAGTCAGTGTATACTAATTTATTTACTAGATTACTAATAGTAGTTACATAATATCTAGATCTCGAATCAGCGGTAACTTTCACTGGCACTAATTGAAGTCCTGCTGGGCTCTAGTCTGCTTTTTAATGACAATAAAAGTCCTAATTAACTACTGCTGAGGCTGACTTAAATATTAATTATAGCCCTAAAGTCAGAGATCTCAGTGAAAGCGTTAGGTGCAAAACGTTGTAAACTTACGTGTTTATGTATTATTTATGTGTTTATTCGTTTGTATATGATTCTTTGAAGTCTGAACTGTCTGTCTGTTGTTAAACGTTGTTTAATATTATTTGAACACTTTTATATAATATGACACAATAGTTATTCACCTATATCAATTTTAGAGTTTTTATTTTATTTTAAATAAATAATAGACTTGCGTTTGACCACCATCTCGCCTGGTGTCAAGCGATGATGCGGTCTACGTTGGAACACGCTTGCCTAGAAGAAACCGAAGAAGTTAGTTCCGCTGTTTGCCGTGGGGTTTCTGTCATGAAAAGCACCTACGTTGTAAACGCTGCTCAACGTTTTTTCTGTAGACAAAACAGTGACAGATTCAAAGACTGACTGCGTAGTAGCTGTACTAAGGACATACCCTAAAGGGAACTAAAACATCCTTGAGCTTTACCTATTCTGTGGACAGAGGGACAGTATATTTTCCAAAGAATTCGAACTACCCAAGAAGGTCCAAGTTCTTTGATATTTTCCTCTACGGTGACAGGCAGAATTTAAAGATCGTATGGTATTCAAATAAAACACGGTCCCGCGTGGTGGGAACTCGCTTGAACACGAAAGAAAGGAAAGCTATTCCTCTTGGTCCCAGACTTTTCCCGACAGCTCGGCGGCCGTTTCATTAGAGGAAATATGTTGCCCTTTGTTTATTTAGAACGATAACTTACACCTGTATAACTGTATATAGCTGTCTATGTACGCAATACCTACGTTAAAAACATAATTATTTTAAAAAGAAAGTTGAAAGATAGTACATTATTCATTAATTCACGTAAAGGATGTATGTCTTCTTGTATAATTATCATTGTTTAAAAAACTAAAAAACACGTCATTTGATAATACCCTAGATAAGACAAACAAGGGAGATATGGTAAGCTTATATGGCTTGGTCAGGCTTGATGCCTTAGTCGAACATAATAATCTTTGGTCGAACTCACCCTGCAGGTGATGTTGCCACCTTTTTAGAGTTCCGTACGCAAAGGGTGTCACCGGGACCCTATTACTAAGCCTACGCTGTCTGTCTGTCTATATTTCCGATCGTCCTACCTTTTAACGGCTGTATCTTTCGAACCGTCATAGATAAACAGGACAGTTGACATTTTCACAGAATATGAAATTGCTACAGCGGATTAAGAAATAATAATGAAGTAAAAACTAAAGCAAATACAAACAAACCCCATACAGACAAATGTTTTTTTAACGCTAAACAACTAATATAAGCATTTTAAAATTTAACATCACAGTTATTATATATTAAAATTTGCTTTATATATATATATTTATATAAATAATATAACAATTTCAAATAAACTAAAACTTTAAAACCCAAAATTAAGTACTTAATAAATATACCCTAAACTAATAAAAACCGGACAAGTACGAGTAGGACTCGTGCTCTGAGGGTTCCATTGGACGGAAACATCAGAGGGCGAGTCAAAAAAAAAACTAACTGAAGTTAAAATATTGAAAAACAAACTTAACTTTGTAGTTGACTGTAAGGTTCTTCCATACATTCTAACTACAAAATTTAAGTTTCTAATAGCCAAATAATTATTTTTAAATGATAACTTTAAATTTGTAACTTTCGGATTTATTCCTATATATGTGCTATGAGACCTTGCTTTTTGCCAAATTTCATAATTCTAGGTCAACGGGAAGTACAATATAGGTTTTGATTACCCTGTGAAATCGCAAAATATACGACATAAACGTTCATATCTTTTGATTGCGTTGACTTACAACATTAATTTTTTTACAGCCGAAAGAAACTGTAGACCCAAGTATTTAGTATAAATTTCAATTTGATACCTTTACGCATTCTAAACTTTTTTTACTAAAAAAGGTCTTGACACACGGACAGACGGATAACGAAGTGATCCTATAAGGGTTCCGTTTTTTCCTTTTGAGGTGTGGAACCCTAAAAAGAGACATTACATGTTATATAACTTATCCTTTATCTATGATTTTATACTTGAAATTTTGTAGGTATCGCTACTTAAGTGAAAGTATGAAACTTTTTCTAATAAAAGAATCGCCTAACTTTCGTAGCAGTGCTCTACGCGGCGTAGCCGCTACGTAGAACAATTACAATCACTTTAAACAGTTCTTCAACATTATGTCTAATATTTATGATCACCCTAACTTTCTTATAAAGAACTAAAACGACCCTTATAACTTTGGTATAAAGCACAAATCTAATCAGCAAGCAAAAACTACACCCGCGGTGCCAGCGCCTTTTGTTAAGTCGCCAGCTCTCGCCCGTTCCTGAGAGCAGTTTTAAAAGCATCAACGAATTATTAACAAGCTAATTTAAATGCCAAACAACTTCTTCCAACTCTAGTAACTGCTGCAAAAAGTTCCAAACCTTTCTAAGTTTCCATTATTCTTTATTTTAGTAATAAAAATCCATTTGTGTAATGTTTGAACAAAGTGATTTTGTGAGTTGTGCTTTTTTTCTGTGATCGTTTTGGCTGTGGGTATTTCGCCTTTGTTATTTTTATTTATAAGTTTCAACCAAGTGCGAATCTTTTGTATTCATTTACAATTTAGAGTTTTATTTTTATGTGTATTGGACTTGCTGAGTCACGATAAGTCTTTGACTCACACAATCATTGTGCCAAATACATTTTCAACCCCCGACGCAAAAAGAGGGGTGTTAACGTACACGTTAATTTAACGTGAGTATCTGTATGTCTGTCTGTGGCATCGTAGCTCCCAAATGGCTGATTGAGATTATCAGACTTTTTATTGGGGGTTTAAAAAACTATTTATACTTTTACTGTAAGTATTATTTTCTATGTGTATGTGTAATAAATAACGCTTAGCCATTCAAAATAATAAGACATGATCATTACCAAAGTCACCGACATAGCTGTTAAAATTTGCAAGTTGAAGTGGCAATGGGCAGGCCACATCGCTCGGAGAACCGATAACCGATGGGGAAGAAAGGTTCTTGAGTGGAGACCACGAACCGGAAGACGCAGCGTAGGTAAGCCTCCCACTAGATGGACCGACGACATAGTAAGAGTCGCTGGCATCCAGTGTATGCAAAAGGCAGGCTGTCGTTCATTGTGGAGGTTAAAGGGGGAGGCCTATGTTCAGCAGTGGACGTCTTCTGGCTGATGAAGATGATGATGATGATGCTGATGATCATTACTTTAAAGTAACTCACTATAATTATCTCAAGCTAAATTAAGGTAGATCAAGGTAAGGTAGGTAAGGTAGACCTTCAAATTAAAGTCACAAATTACCTTCATTGTCAGTTTTAAACGCTCGTTTCAGTGCTTACTATATTCGACTGGGCTATTAAACTTTTCCATTGACTACGAAGGTGAAAGCAAATTCTTGGGAAAGAATTCCAGCCGTCCTTAACTGAAACGCGATGGATTTGGAGAAAAGCATTCCTGTGAATTCACCCGCGTAAATATCACGACGCGACGCGACTGAACAATAAATTGATACCTACTTCTGTAGAGGCTCTAGGTACTAGTATTGCAAAGAATATAACTAATATGTATTGTGTACCTACTATTTATACTGGCACCTTTTTTATATGAACAATCATATCAGCATATATCATGTTTCCACCGCTGAGACACAGGCCTCTGAGAGAGAGAGAGAGATAGAGAGAGATACATCTATGGCTGTAAAAATATTCAATAAACTACCAAATAAAATAAAAGACAGAGAAAGAAAACAGCTTCATTAATGTTCTCAAACATTACTTAGAATCTAAATGTTACTACACCCTGGACGAATTTTTCAAGGATAACTTCGACGATATACAAATAGACCGTTCCGTTCTTTCTGTTGCCATACCCTAACAGGGTCATATGTACTACTTGTAATTTTAAAATGTATAAACATGTTATTTAAGGTTTGCATGCATACATATGTCGCATTAAACATTTTGAGTATTGAGTATTGAGAGAGAGAAAGAAAGAGAATGGGCCCCCTAGTCCACCATGCTGTCCCAGTCCATTTTTGTGAATGTCATTATTTTTATGAACTTTCTGTAGTTATCGGACATACCAGTTTCCACACGATGTTTTCCTCCACCGTTTTTGACCGATGGCCTCAAAACTGCATATAAAGTCATTGGTACCAAAAAAGGGCGGCAAGGTAGTTTGCTGAGCGAGTTCGACTAGCATCAAGCCTAATTTTGGACAGATGCGATTGCACCCGCCAAGGCACGTTACCATATCTTCCTTTTTTGTCTGATCTGAAATCTATCCTGTTCTTTTCATTTTCTCAAGGTCCGAAGGTTAACATAAAAGATACCTAATACCAAGTAACTACGAATGATATGAAGAACGCTGTTACTGTGGCTACATGGAAATAGTCGTGCTTATGTCGAAGTCGACATGGGCGAATTACTTGGTAACAACACCATCATTATACAACAAGTCATCATCATCAATATCATCAGCCAGAAGACGTCCACTCCTGAACATAGAAACATACAATAAGCTGTTCTTTGAATACATTAAGGTTGCCTGGAAGACATCGCTTAGAGCAATAAAGCCGCCAATTATTTCACTAGTTTAAATTGTTTTTGACTTATGTATGCCATTTACGGTGTGAACAATAAAGAGTCATGTATCTACTACAATAAGTAGTACCAATTAATCACGTGATTAACAAACAATATCCCTAATGAACAATAACGACGTCAAATTAATGTGTAGCAAATGACTTATTGCCGTATACTATAGTTACCTACACCTATTCACAAGCATAATATTTGAATGGATATTGGGCAAGTACATTAGTATGTTATTGGTGTTTTTCATCATATAAGTAATTATGTTTACTTAAACGTGTACGCAATGTTTGTTTACTTGCATTGACGGTCCCTAAAGAGCAAAACAAACTGCAGGAAACGGGCGTCGTGTAATTGTGGTGACAGTGGCAACAGCGCAACCGCATGCTATCCTTCTCGCGTCAACTATTCGCACCGTCCGCGCGAACAGGATGGCAGACGTAAGACGTCTGACCAGACTTGCACCACAAAATAAATAGGTACAGAAGGCTGGCTTCGGCCAACCTTGATTTCAATAACCTACGTGCAACCTTAGGGCTGGCAAAGCAACTTTAATGTTCTGTGAAAAGTTTAGATTTGGGAGTTTCAATTAAAAACAATTTATTAGGTTATATGCTACTTTAAAACACATTTATTTATAAAACAAAAGTCCATAAAATGGTTACTGAAAAGTACTTTCGCCGATTATAGCACGTACGAAAGGCACGATTATTATATTTTAAAGTATAATAAAGCCTTATTCTTATCTAAAGATTTTTGCAATATGACAATGGAAAACACGTAAAAAATTCAAGAGACCTACAGAATAGAATTTCACACGCAACGATAATAATGTGTATTGCCAAAGCGCGGGCACTCTCCACTGTGCGTTCGACCGACGTAATCCGAGATCTTTGTAAGTACGCGTCTTTTTGTGCGTGCGTCTGTATGCGCTCCTTATATGCAGCCGGCTTTCTGTACCTATTTATTTCGTGCTTGCGCGGTAAGGCCCCATTTATCTTACGTAAGTAGTTAAACAATGTATAAATACATTGTAAAATGACAAGTACTTAGTGGCCCAGTATTAAGTATGTGCGTTTTACGCGATCTTTTTTGCCTCACTCCTACAATATGTGGGATGGGGTACCTCCTGCGGCATTTTCGAGTAACTATAACAAGGGATTCTTCAAAAGGGCTGTTAATAGAGTCTTTATAGGTATACAACGTATCTTTGATGCCCCTAGAGCTACAAGTATCCATAGGCGACGGTGATCACTTACAATCAAGCGGCCCGTTAGCTTATGTTTGCCACCTATGGCATAAAAAAGTACTTACTTACTCATAATAAAAAAAAAACTTAATTGGGGTCCTATAAACTTTAATATCAGAGCTTACCACTTGGTCTTTACCAACTTAGTACTCATCATCATCAGCCATAAGACGTCTACTGCTGAACATAGGCCTCCCACTTAGAAAGACACTGAACGACAGCCCGCCATCTGCATCCACTGGATGCCCGTGACTCTCACGGGGTCGGCGGTCCATATATACAGGGTTACGCATATAGACTGTACTAAACCGAAAGGAGGTCATTGTACTCATCATCAGGTATAACTTTTACTATAGGACCAATTCTAAAATTGCGAAAAAAAATCTGCTGTTCCATACATTTTGTCGAGTGTCATGAATGACAGTTTTCTATGTGCTGATATTTTTTTCGTGATTTTAGTGGGTGTGTTCGCCGCTTGCCCCTTTTCTGACTTCGTCTATTATTTCTAGCCGTCCACAGAAATTGTGAATCTTTGTTTTTCCCTGTTTTTGAAATCCTGTACTTTTTATTAGTTCTGTGTTGGTTCCATAGTAAAAGTTCTTCATAATGATGATTAGAATGACCTCCTTTCGGCTTAGTACAGTCTATATGCGTAACCCTGTACGAGTATAAGTGATAGGCCTACCAACTTAGTACTCTTAGAAACATCGCAATTTCAACCGGGAAGATGGATTTAGGTTAGCAGTGTTGTGGAATCCCATAATAAGCAAGTGTACATACCGCGGTGTAGGTACTAGGACTTTTACAGCCAGTGTTGTATGTCGTAGTGACAACCCTACGATTTTTCAAGATCAAGTGAGGGTAGGAGAACAAAACACACGCTCTTCTCACCGGACTCACCCGCAGTTTTCAGTCAGCTCGTGACCACGGCCATTGTAACATGGTCGAAACGTCGAGCGATAGGTAAGTACCTATTGTTACCTAAATAAAATAATACGTGATTAGTCCCGATAAACATTTAAAACATGTGTTCAAATCGCGAAAGTTTAAAAATTACTATTAGTACTCACGAATCAAAATTATGTACTAATTGCCCGTGCCCGCAAGTAAGAGCCCGTAAGTGGATAGCCCGTTGGTCTAGTTGGTAGTGAACCTGCCTTCTGAGCTTGGGGGCGTGGGTTCGATTCCCATCTAGGACAAACATTTGTGTGATGAACATTTGTGTTTGTTCTATATCTGGTTGTTAATATCTATTTAAGTATGTATTTAAAACCATATATGTATGTATATCAGTCTCTGGCAGCCATATCAAAAGCTTTGCTTAGTTTGGGGTCAGATGACCGTGTGTGCAAAAATGTCCCGAATATTTTATATTTAATTGGTATTTGAAGGAACTAAATGTAAGGTCACTGACTTCGGCTAACAGGATTTCCGGATCCCGGAGCTGCATGTCAGGTCATACTCCATTGACGAGGTCATCTTTGGACCCGTGATTCGCTAACATTGTGCAGGAAATTAAATGTCGAACTGCCACTCCTCGATTTTATAGAAAGAACTTGCCTCTCACGTAAATATGCGCCGAAATCAGCTGTAATAAGGATTATTTTTGGAACAAAAAACATGCTTGTTCAACTTTGATCATAATTATTATATAGCTTCTATTTGCCTTAAACTAGTTAAGGCGAGGTTTTTCCACTTTTAAGCAACGCTTATTACTACAGATGACCGAAATCCTTGGTTTATTGTATTAAAGTCGCATTTAGCGGAGCAAAATCATGGCGCTTACACACAGTCGTGCGTTTCGCTACTTCTATTTTTGGGGTTTTTCTCATATTTTTCGAAAAGTATAGCTGTGGTGTAAAATGTACCTCACCGGTTTCCTTCATAATTATGAAATCTACTTTGATATATTTTTTCTATCGAGCGAAATGTGCTTAATCGTGTTTCGGTCTCATGGGGTTTCCTAGATAAAACGTTCAAATATGTTATGACACCGTTTTTTTTAAGCTAACCATGGAGGTATGCACGCTTAAACTAGAATGACCATAGCTCACAGATCTACTACCTATAGATTTTCAATGAGCGTGGCTAGCTCAGTGCCTCTCGCTTCAACAAGGTGTGTTGCCACATTAAAATGATTTGCTATAAGTTAGGGTAATTTACCTACTATGATGGGTGTGAATCTTCAATGAGTACTTTGGAAACAATACTACCTTTTAAATATTTATATTTTATACACTATCTGCTGCAACCCGCGGAGCTACCTGCAATTTTCTGGGAAGAAAAGTACGTTGTCTGTCCTCATGACACACCCCTATCGTCCTGACAAAATTTGACTTAGCCCATGATCTAAGAAAACAAGGTCTAGCAATTTGAGAGTGGTCCCGCAATGACGTCACTGTCCAGTTGCCACTTTATTCAATCAGCTGTTACGTGGTGTATCGTCATCTCTCTCGAACCTGTTGTAAATTGACACCATGACATCATTGCGGGACGCCCACGTAAACATTTTTTCTCGGATTGCTATACCTGGCGGAGTATATTATTATACCATGACTTAGCCATTTCCTGTTACTTGCGTTTTTATTATAATTATTTGTTAGGATTAGAATATAGTACTAGAAAAAAGGTTGTAAAGTAACCATAGCATGATTTTTTATAATTAATAAAATATAATAAAAAAGTCAGAGTTAAAACGGAACGGGGGTCCCTCATGCAACAAACGTTACACGTATTTTTGGATTTGTTCTAGTGTAAAAACGGTAATCCGTACAAGCGTCAAATTTAGCGGATTATAGTGAACATAAGTAAAACAACAAATAATAAACGCTGGCCAAGTGCGAGTCAGTGACAAATTTCTGTTTACCACTAAGCTAAGCAACGTCGGGCGCGGTCGGTACTTGGATGGGTGACAGCCTGGGCGTGATGTTGTCTTTTTGCACAACTTTTTGTATTTTGTGATTGTAAAGAACTCTCAGCGCGCGAGCCCGACTCGCGCTTGGTCAGTTTAGTTTTTTCATGAATGGAATTATGTATAACATTCCAAATAATTAGATAAATAGACTCTTTAATGTTTACAGTACAAATTTCACGAACAGCGCGTAGCTTTTCGAATCGGTTCGCCGAAATCGCCTTTTGCTTTTCCAGCTTCATAACTGTGGCCTCATTAATATATATTTAATATTAACATTCACCATATTCATATGGGCATAAAAGGGTCGGTATTTTGCACTTCTTGCAATGTGCCAGCTTTTTTCAGCAATGTGACAGGATCAGTTGGAAACCTGCAGAACGAATAATTTATGTTAGTTGCGGTGGGTAATTTCTTTCATAAACTGACAACATTCATAATTTATTTTCTAAGTGAATAATTTGATAAAATTCATAGAATTAGACCACAAATCGACCTAAAAACTGACTAATTATGAATAAAATATTTGCGAATTGATATCCTGAATTTATTTAGGTGATCGTTACAAGCTTTATATGTTTACTTACGTGTGAAATGATATTTCATCGTATTTTCGCTCACTGCGCTTCTTGCAGCCCAAAATGCTACAACCAACCATTGTAAAATATCTTTTACAATTATTTCTCAGAGGAAACACGCATTTATCACATTAAATCACCAAAAAAAGGCAATAAATATAATTCAGAATTTTGTTTGTCACTGATTATTACAGATTTTGACACTTGAGGTACCAAAACCAGGTCACGCCGATAAGGACAACAAAATCTATTTATGTCCTTTTCGTACTTGTGCTGACCCATATCAAGTTGTCTCTTTCACTAAAATATATTGCCGATCTGGTTGTGTATATCTGTGCCATAGCTGCTAAAAATCGGAAAAGAGCGTCTTAAACTGGAGCTAATACCGAAAAAAGTCGGCCAAAACTGAAGGGGGCGAGGTAAAATATTCTGTTCGAATGTCCCAAAAAAAATGTCGCGGCCTACAACCGACCAAGGAAAAATCAACTCTTCCCAATCTGCCATAGATTCAATCTTATCGCGTCGTGTCTTCGCTCCTGGGTTGTTCTAAACTTTAGTACCTACTAAGCCGTCAAGCCATTTTGAATCTAGCGTAAACCGTAAATAGTTGACTTTTCCATGACTACTTGTAAGATGCGACGCGACACGACGCACGACTCTTGCCGCCTTGATTCTTCAGTGGACTTTTGGCCAAAGAACTTGGACCTTACCTTTTTAAACATTCGAATTATTTTCTTTTGGCCTTGCATACACAGTTGTCAATCATATCAAGACATAACACAGATCTACTAAGACATAGCAAGGACTTTATAAACCCTAAAGGAAAGTCCTTGAGACAACAACTCTTATATGAAGTCAATCACATTAAGAAGGTATCATAGCACATTTCAACAGTAGACGAAAAATTATATTATTATGTTAATTTAGGGCCTCTTCAGACTACGTTACGTAATATATCGCACTAAAGCTCTCATCGCAGATTCCTCTGCAAGTAATATCGTAGTCTGGTAACTTAAAATCAGATGATGCCAATGAGGTTTTACCAATAGAGGTCGTCATACTCATTAAAAAAGCACTAAAATATTGCGATATTTTACTATAGCTACTACTACAAAGGACCCATTACAGCCGTCCCAGTACAAGTAATTCACTTTCTAAAAACACAGAACCTGGCATTTTTGATTATTTTTCATATTCCAAAATTCGCGCATCGTACGTTTGCGTCGTTGCCAAACACAAGGACTGAGTTCACTCAAGCTAATTAACTTGTGTCTGTAACGCCGCACAGACCTCGGTAATACGTATCTAGTATATATCTCAGTTTTTATATAACACTAGCTGCACCCCGCGGTTTCACCCGCGTGGTGGTGGAAAACAGTGATGATGATTTTTTTTACGTAGCCTAGTATGTGTTAATCCAGGATATAAGCTATCTATATTCGAAATTTTAGCCGACAAGCCGTTTCTGCGTGAAGGAGTAACAAACATACAAACACACACACACACACACACACACACACACAGACACACAAACACACACAAACTTTCGCATTTATTAAATTAGTTTGAAGTTTGATCATTGGATGATGCCAATATTTTTCTACTAAGGTTGTAACGAAGTATAGGCACAAGTTACAAATGAAAAGGTCGACCTGAAAAGTTGGTCCAGGATCATGATCTACCTACTACTATGTTCCGTTTCGCCATGACGTAGGTGTAATCACAGGGCTATGAATAATGCAAATTACGTGGTTCTCTTTAATTTCATCGCTATTAATCATCGGGTATCAACTCGATATCAGAATCCGTCGAGCCAGATTACACGCGTATCTCTGACGTCACGTATATACTTCCACGTATCTGCTTGCCACGGGTAGCTTTCAGGATCGAAGGAGTAATACCACATGTGTGTACGGAGGTACCTGTGCAGATGCCTTATTATAGATGTCTTACTGTAACCTTTATACTTCGGTAATGAATTTGTTTGCCTCGGCTAGCTCAGAGTTCGGAACCTAGGAATACGGGTTAGCTAGGGCGCCATGCACTTAAATTTATTTTATTTAAGACCTAAGTGCAAAGGTCTGTAGATTAGATTTAAAAAAAAAAAAAAAAAAAAAAAAGATATGAAAGCCTGTTCTGTGTATGAATAAAAAAAAATATTTTAATGTTTGATGGTTTATTATACTCACTACAAGTTAAGAACTTAAACTATTAACAAAGATCAAAAGGAACCAATATAAATCCACGGAGATTAATTGTCCCCTGCGTTACTTTAAATAAATTTACGTGGTTTTGTGGTGACAGGTGGTAAGAGTAGTCACCTTTTCATAGAAAACGTGAGTTCAAGGTGCAACTAACTAAAACTGCTCGAACTCCACTTCGTTACTTCAAGTACATTGTATAAATTTAAAAAAATAAAAAAATAAAAAAAATACTAATAAAAACAGGTTCTCACACCCGCTCTCTAACCCCCCACCTAAGGTCCTCAGCAGCCGAAAACAGCGTGCCACTACAAAAAAAAGATGAGATGAGCAACTAAAAACGGCTCCTAAAATATAAGTAGGTACTTAAAAACTAAAATTTATTGTTTAACATAACTTCAATTGTGGTTTCTTCCGAACTATTGGCAAAATAATTCCAGTAAGTCTTGGATCCAAATGAATTGATGCATTTTGAATACAATCAAAGGTATCTAGGAAGATGGATGGGGTACATTCACCTGCGCTGTCAACATTACTTGATAAGTACGTGGTTCTAAACGTCCCCAGTGTACTTCGTAAGCCAGCCGAGAAGCCTCCAAGTCTGCAGATGTGTAGCTCCGAAACACACGATGAGCCCACCTGTGCTGAATGTACTGATGAGCGCACGGCAAGAATGTGCACGGCCCCCAGGACCGAAACTACGTCTGAAATTAAATAAACGCAACGATAAATGCCCATCCAAAGTATTGCACCATTTTCAATCGACATGATCAACCAGAAACCCAATCGATAAGTACTACAAAAAAACAAAAACATCCATGTTTAGTGATACTCACTCGGATTTTCACAAAATGTATAGGCACGAAATTCCTCCTTAAGTCAAGTTATCCCTGCCTCTTATAGTTTTGCTATCACCCAAGCCTCACTGGAAAAGAAGTGTTAGCGATTAGAGATTGAGCAAATACTGCAAAATCCGCGACCATCTTGTCACGCTGTTCAAAAAAAAAAAAACTTACCTGTGACAAAATGTAATACAATCACGTCCGTGTGAAATGAACTGCACCTCCACAACGTTGGTACAAAAGTGCTGCACAAAATGTTCGAAAAACTGATAACTTGGTACAAGCACTGAATTGGTAGTACCCAAAACTAGGCTTATCACTTTCACGTTCTCACGGCCTCTTTATCTTTTTATTTTTCAAATGCCGACTTCAAACCCTCTTTTCTGGAAAAACAACGCTGGTTTGCCCTTATAGAAAATATTTAAAAAAATGCCGCGATTTGAATACAACGCCCTCTGTCTGCAACCTCACAAAGCCATAGATCAATGCCGTTCAATACTCTTAAAATCACCAAGTGAGCTAATTCTGCCATATACTCATAGATGTCACCGCACGTATTGCAAATCCTAAACCTTATTTAGCTGATTGCATGAAAATGGCTTTTTAGATGCAACATTACCGTGATTCGGATTGTGATCGCAATCGCGTGCCATCTCACTTACGCGCGTGGTGCGAACGGGACGGCATGCAATCTCGATCTCAATCAAACTTCTATAATACGGCCGCTGCTCCTTGTGACGAAAGCCATAAGTAACTTATTCATAAAGATGTCAATGTACACGTCAATATCATAAACCATTGATACTTATAACTAGCTGCGCCCCGCGGTTCACCCGCGTAGTGATAAAAAATGGTGATGATAATGATGAAAAGCCTATGTCACTATCCAGCCCTTGAACTATACCCATGCAAAAAATCAGGTCGATCCGTAGCTCTGTTGCTGCGTGTAAGAGGAACAAACAAACCAACAAACTTTTCGCATTTATAATATATGTATGACTAGCTGACCCGACAGACGTTGTCCCGTCTTAGAAGTGTCAAACACGCGTTAAAATGGTTGTTAAGTTTTCTGAAATTTTCAAATTTTCTGCGCAATTTTCTTAATTTTTCTTTCCGTAAGAACCTTCTATACAAAGTGTGAGAAAACTTTGAAAAAAAGGTGAATGAAATCAATAAAGTCGTTCTCAAGTTATGGCGTGACCAAGGTAAATAGGGATTTATCATAAAATAATTAAACTCAAAATACATTATCGAAAAATTAAATAATAAATGCTAAACTTGAGTCGTTACTTTTATCTTGACATAGAATGTCTGCTCGACGATTTATTCTTTCTTCTTCTAAGCAAGCGTGCTCTATCGTAGACCGCATCATCGCTTAACATCAGGCCAGATGGCGGTCAAATACAAGCCTTTATTATTTATATTAATACAATCTTGTATTCAACTTGCCCTGTTAGTATGTATGTTCGTATGTGTGCGACAAATCTTGCAGCTGAATACTAGACCAGTTATCCTCAACCGATTGAGCTGAAATTTGGCATACTTATGTAAGTTCGGTGACTATGCAATGTTATGGTACCATCGAGCTGGTCTGATGATGGATACAGAAGGTGGCCATAGGAACTCCTAAACGTAACGACGTAGCCCCGTCGAGTTTGGGTTCGTTGGGTTTGTCTTCCCAAGCACTTTGGTCCTAGATGATAAATTCAATACATATGGTGGAAAAAACGATTCTTATCTACCATCATGAGATGGGTATCAAATGAAAGGGTTTGCTGAGAACAATACGAAAAAACTAGTAATAAAAATTTATTTTTTAAATAATAAAGTTTATTTTTAAAAAATCGGGCATCTTTGCTGGATATGTAACGGGAAGGTGACGTAGTTACCAGAATAATGCCCAGTCCAACTGCATGTATTCATTTCTTGGCCTTACTCTCATTACTGTTGTTTTAATAATAGGCTTGTGTTTAGCCTCTACCTCGCCTGATGTAAGTGATGATGCGGTCTACGATGGTGCACGCTTATCTAGAAGAAACCGATTTGTATTGTTTTGTTTAACTAAAATCAAGTTTGCGTTGCGATGCGCCCTCGATTGATTAAACATAAGGCCGACGCCGAGGTGATAAATCAGCAACGTCAGACTTCGACGTTCAACCGCAAATTGTATTGGAAATGTGGAAAAACGTTCCGAGGTCTGCCAGTATAATACCTAACAATGCATAGAATACATTACTGAAAATCACGAAAATTTTAACTAAAAGCTGTAGGTACTTACTTATACAAATTTGGTAACAAGTTGTACGCCCAATATTAAGTTTTTCTTTCAATAGTGAGACATGGTAAAGCTGCGTGGCGGGTGCGAACGCAATTGGCCTATATCAGGATTGGTGCATATATAGCTTTTAAATTTGCAAGTTGAAGTGGCAATGGGCAGGCCACATCCCTCGAAGAACCGATAACCGATGGGGAAGAAAGGTTCTTGAGTGGAGACCACGAACCGGAAGACGCAGCGTAAGTAGGCCTCCCACTAGATGGACCGACGACATTGTGAGAGTCGTTCAGTGTGGAGGTTAAAGGGGGAGGCCTATGTTCAGCAGTGGACGTCTTCTAGCTGATGATGATGATGAGGATTGGTGCTTTCAGCTGAACTCACCCAGCAGACGACATTGTTGCCTTTTTTGCATTTGGGCTGTTAGTTCATAAGTCCCGCTACAAGTTGCAAATGCGTAAAAAATGAGCCTTACTTAAAGATTTAGCGCGGTTTAGCAATACCTCTACCGTATAGTGAAAAAAATTAATGAACAATGAAGATATTTGAACATGCACGCATGCTTGTCTGATCTGATGAGTTAGGTATGAGAGTGAGATGTACTTTTTAACCGACGAAAGGAAGAAGTTATCAATTCGGCTGTGTTTTTTGTATGTTTGTTTGTTTTTGTAGCTTTGCTTAGTTTGGGGTCAGATGACCGTGTGTGAAAAATGTCCCGAATATTTTTTTATTTTTTTTTTGTTTGTTACGCGATTACTCCACCAATTATGAATTGATTTGGATGATTCTTATTGTGTTTGGTAGGCCATACTTCATATGTGGTTTCAAATGCATTTTATCGAATTTATTCAGCACTTTAAATAAAAAACCTTATCCTTACTAAAGTTATATGATTATTTACGGGATATTTACCGTGGTAAGGTTGTGGAATGAGCTCCCGATATTTCGGCGCAGTTACATGCACCATGTTCACGGGAAGACTGAAGAATGCGGGTGGTTGGAGAACAGTTAAAAAGTTAGATCCCGTAAATAATCATATAACTTTAGTGAACAACCGTGATAGTTTAAAACAGTGTTTTATCCTTACTAATATTATAAAAGCGAAAGTAAGACTGTCTCTCTGTCCCTCTGTATTCAAAATTATTTCGAACATTTTCTGTTTATAACTTATTCAGTTATAGCGATAAACTGTAATAAATTCATACGTTCTAGCTCAAAGGTCATTGACCGTTTTGTAAAATTGTCTTGACAAAGAATGTTTCTCAAGTACTTTTCTTTTTGACTAAACCATAAAAAGTATATACGTTATATTGGTATGGCGTGTTTCTGGCTCAACGCATTAGCATTGCCATTCAACGTGGTAATGCCACCAGCATGTTGGGTACGCTGCCAACTGGTAGTGGGCTTGAGCATTTGGATTGTCTTTAGACCTTCAACGGTCTATGGGCAGTCTAACTGTATTTGTAGTGTTAGTTTCAGCTTGTATTTTGTTTAGTTAATAAAGGCACTTGCCCGTGTTGGTATGATGCACTTCTGAAATTTCGGTAAGTCCAGCTTCGATCTTTAGTTTTTTTCTGTAACCACCAATTTCTGAACTATGATTGTGACAACAATTATAAGACTTTGGCTACGAAAAATGGAACCCTACCATATAAGTGTCTCGACACGCTCTGGGCCAGTTATTTTTTCTAAAAATTTATTATGTATAAATTAAATAAGATCACTAAGGTTACTCTTTTTGAACAACATAGACTGTTCTCAATGCCTACGGCTATAACATACACCAAGTTCATACGGATTCATTACACGCAAAAATGTCGGACACATTCAGTGAAAGTTAGGATTTTCTGAGGGTACTTCGACCGTAAACTGCTAACGAAGTTGAGGAAACCCTTTTTGAAACAAATTAAACGCTATATATTCATAAGCATCTATATACAGGGCTATTGGTAAAAAAATAAAAAAATATCAAAAGGAATCATAAAAAATAAATAAAGGCTGTATAAAAACCACGAATTCTGACCACTTTCGTTAGGTTTTTGAACGTAAGACTAATTGTATAAACTAAAATTGTGCGCTCCTCCATTGCATTGATATATTGTTATAAAGCACAGAAATTCATTGAAGTATATGCTTCACGATACACTAAAGTGAATTCTTTTGTGTCGTATTTGTGCCGATCTCTACCTAATTTGCTATTGTTTTATTATAATCTATACTTCTTTTTTTTTTTCTTTCCTCAGTGAGGAGTTTGGTGTCGCACTCCTGGGCATTTGCCAATGTCAAAGTTTGATGAAATGTAGTCAAACAAGTCAGGCAAAGTAAGTCACGGTCAAGTCAAAGTAATGCCCTAGTAAAGTGGTGGAGACTTTACAAGAAGCTTCTATGGAGCTTTGAAAACAACACTATATATTAACAAAATTATTAACTATATTTACACTATATACAAAATATATATTTCAGCGCGTTAAATCACTTAGCCACACTTAAGCACGTCCACAGAAAAAACGTCAGTCATTCTAAATCAGTTAGCAACTGTGATGCGGAGTTCGACGCGTTGATCTAAATAAGAATGTTCAACCAAGGGTCACTCATAATGCCTGGTAACAGATTTTCCTTCTCATTTCCGTTCTATTTACTTCTCTTTTTTGTGAGCACATCTACGAACATTTAATAAATAATAATCCACCATACGCATTAATCGAAAATACAAAACCGCCGCACAAGTTCATTATGCCGCAACAAATGAATTTTGAAGGAAATGTCCGGATTTTTTTAAGCGTCCGGGTTTTTCCTTGTCGACTTTTTTTCATCTGGTAACCCTAACTGTTACGCACACAGCACACGGTGAACAGTAAAAGTGTATGTAAATATACAAATATTTTACTACCAACTCGATTCGACCACATCAGCTATCGAATTGTTTGTTACATAAAAATGTAGTAAAAATGCTTTCATTTATTTGTGTAACCACATCCAGTTGAAAACAATTGAACGTCGTAAACAAATATTACTTCGACGATTCGGATAAATCGATTTTCTGTACAAATTATAAAAAAACATCGTAAACACTTTCACCCAAGATCTCATGTATCTTAAAATTTCAATGTTATTCGAACGACTGGCAGGATTGAAATCTGTGCAATGATCCAGGAGTACAATAATATTGCTTTCATTCGACCACTCGATCCAATACTGCTAAGAGATTTCATCAACCATGTGAAAGTTATAACAATAGATAATAAGAAGGCTTTTGATGAGGTAATAGACAAGGCTTTTTATTTTTAGGGTTCCGCCTGATGTCTTTTTGCACTACTTTTTTTATTTTGTGGTGGTACGGAACATGCAGTGTGCAAGCCCGACTTGCACTTGGCAGGTTTATTTTAAATGAATTGTAAATTTCTGTTCTTGAATGAATGTAAAACCACAAAAATCCGTTTGAATCTCGTGACTTCGCCGCTTACCTGTTAGGTTTCGAATCGAGTTGAATCGATTTTCTCGAGTTTTTGAACAAAATATTGTCTATGAAACGGTTGACGTTGCTTTAAAACGTCAACCGCCTTTTTGAATTACCAATAAAAGAGATAATGGGATTCGGTTGGCAACGGTGGTCGCGAACGGTCGCATCAAGCTGGCATCGAAGCGGAGTGCAAGCCTTGAGTTGTGTAATTGGGAGTTGAGGAATCAGCGTTTGTAGTTTGAGTAACCTACCGGAATATTATATTGTTAAATAAAGAGTTCTGCTTCTGAAGTATAATGTTTTATTATATTTCAGAAGTGGGATATGCCCACTTAAATGCCCAACTGTGCTAATTAGACAAAGATCATGCTTCATAAAACTATGTCCACATGTTAAGAGATTAGTATTTTATTTGATGTGATTAGGTTTGAAGTCGCAAAAAAAAAATGTGAAGTTGGTGTGGCATATTATACTGTGGTATCGGAAGGGTCTCTGGGCGTCTATGGGGGAGCAAACTGCATCTATTTTTAAGCTAGGATGCGCTGTTTTCATGATACTTCACATTTTGGGTTAAGTAGTAAGCCAAGTGCATAAAACGTTTTTAATTTTTTTTTTAATCTTGTTTCGAGATACGGTGTTATGTCCTATGACGATGAATCCCTGGCACAACGGCGGCTGTTGACGCCGCACCGACGAAATCAGGGCTGGTCGAAGTTCGAACTGCCGTGTCCATGCGAGCAAAAGCATGGGGCACATGTCTGTGTGGCGTGTAGCAGCTGCGCGAGGTCCTGTCGAGAGCCTGCAGCCGCGGACGCCACCAAGGAGCCTCAGCCTAATATCCAGGTGTGTTTATTTCTGCTTTTCATTATGCTGGTGAGATATACTTATCGTTGACAAACTTTACTAAAAATAACGCGTCGCATTATATTTTCATAAAGTATAAAGATCATATCGAATGCTATAATAAATGGCGTTATACGTCCTTAAAACGTGTAAATGAAGAATTTTATGATTTCATACGGATTCCGCAGAAAAACTGTCATATCTGCAGGTAGATTAGAACAATATGTTAGTAGACTGATTATTTCTTATGTAACACAGAAAACAAAATTGACATGTGTTCGAAATTAAGCAAGAGATAAACATTTTAAATTCTGGTTAGACAGAAAACTCACTTTACTTACGAATGACGTCACATGTAAGCACGCCATACAAACTCCATACTGACACTCATCATGCGGGAAAGGGATAGACCATCCTTTAAGATTTAATTGTTTTTTTCACTAGACCTATTGCGTTGAGTAGAAGTGTTAGTTTCGTCAGTTCATTTTGTATCTAAGGCCTAGTCTGTAGCAAAAATAAAATAAAAAAAAGCACTGGAAGGTTGCGGGTAGTTGTAATAAAACTGGAAGTCAAAGTATAATACCAGTTAAGATTGTCTAATTTGGTAGCGTTAGTTATGCGAGTGTCCAATGTTTAGAACCCTAGTCAAAGAACACATAATAGCACACAGAAGGTTTTTCTCCGCGAAGAGGCTTAAATAAATAAGGACTCTCTCTACGAGGTAAAAAAAAAAAAAGTAGTAATTCAACTCGTACAGCGCTGGATACCGCTTGTTATATTCGCCTAGAAGGCCGCCCTCTTTCTATTACGTAGCTCTATCTCTCCTGACGCGGCACGTGTAACGTTAGGGTTGTCTTCTTAATATTTACACCGAATCATCGTCATTATCAGCCACAAAATGAAACAAACCTAAGTAGGTCTATGTTTTTAGTTTTAGTGATATTTTTGTGTTGGCATGACGAACTCTTGGGGATTTGTTGTTTGTTTAGAAGTAATAGTTTACAAGTACGTACCTACTTTTAAACAAATCTTAACAAGTGAGTACACCTATACACACCTATTCGGGCTATTGGCAAATTCATAGTATTTCGCACAACTATTCATTCCTCTAGACACGGGTGTGTCTGTAGTATAGGAAATAATTTTTGTTTCGTGTTCGTGGGTAGACTGGAAAATAAATGAACCGAAAGTATATGTGCAAATATTAACATTTTAAAATTATTACTCTTCATTTGGATCAGAATCTAAGTCAGTGCTTTGATGTAGATTCTTCAAAATAATCATGAATACACAAATTGCTAAAAGTCGCTCAGGTAGATGAGGATTTAGTAAACCTTTGTGTGTTCTGTCACACTTGCAGTATTGCATCATTTGCATAGGCACAGTTCATTTATTTAAGCCTTTACAAGTGGGATTTGGTTTCGACATTTTATTTCCAGTATTGCAATGTTTGCCACGGAAAGTATAGTGATATTGTAAGATAATAAAGGCATAGCTGTCAGATCAACTTTTACAAATTAATGTAATGACTGGTTAATTGAGCAGATATGTGTTCCGGTGGATGTAAAGCGAGTTATTAGTCGTCGAATTAATGATAAAATCTAAAATATTGGTCAAATTACATATCATCATCATCATCATCATAATCAGCCTTTTAACAGTCCATTGCTGGACTTTTAGCATACCCCCGAAAGGATGATTGGGACACAACGCTGGGTCAGTGCGAATTGGCGGATTGGATTCGAATTGCATATCTTAGGCTTAAAATATAACATTGGACATAATGAAAGTTATCAGCTAATTACGGAACAGTTGTTTCCTTCTTGACTGTTTATTTTGAATGTAATCTGCCGGAGACAATATCTGCATTTCAGTGTGGTGTGACAGTGGAGGTTATCGAAGACAGTGAGAAACGTGGTCAGCGTGTCGACAGCGTGCCGACATCGAGTGACGTGGCTAGCGTGCTGACAGCGAGCGGCGTAGTCAGCGTGCCGACAGCAAGCGACGTGGCCAACGTGGCGACAGCGAGCGACGGGGTCAGCGGACCACGTCCCCAGTACAGGCCGTCGTTCAAGGTCAAAGAGCGAAAATGGATGGGTACGCAACTTGACAAAGTTGATTTTTGGTTGGGTTGTTAATAGCTTGAAAAGAAGATTTGGCGATTTGATTGGGGGTCGGTTCTATCAATAATTTACCTTTTTTTCGATAACTCATTAGCAAGATTACGACTCGTAAATGATACGTCAGTATTCTTTTTTACTGATTAAGGTATATAAACGCATTTACGTGAACGAAACTTTTACGTAAATTGTCTATGGCTATTTTATTGAGAGAGATACGCCAACATATTACACATTTAAAAATTAATATATTTTTTTAGACATGCATAGTTCTGATATGAACACGTTTTACAGGCGTATACTACATTCGCCATAAAAGTGATTAGACACTAAAACTATATAATTAAATAAACATTTAAAACATGTGTTGATATCGCTAAAGTTTAAAAATTACTGTGTAGATATTTCTTTTAAAATAGATGGGAATAGATGGATGAATATCTGGGTAGATGAAGATAGAAAGATAGTCAGTGAAAGCATAGATCACTTTATGGAGAAACGTTAGATCGCGGATCTTTCGCCTGTCTCGCAAGGTTTTCGAGAAAGACAATGTTTTCGTTTTAAAATAACATAGACGACTTTCATAGGGACTTCTGTGGGAAACGCCCTGGCTGGAGAATACCATAATGATCTCGTAAAATCACGCTGGACGCCTTCTATGCTATATATATATTATTTTGCATTTTTCTCAACCAAAACAATGTTAGTTAGGCACAAAACAAAACATGAGACAAACACCCGGATATTGTAAGTAGATGTCAAACGTCAAAATAAACTATTCGTAAGCTCAAACGGCTGCGATCTGCATTGTAAGGAGTGTTAGTAAAATGTTACTGAAATTAAACGAACAGATTTTTACAACAGAAAATTTAAAAATTAAATCAAATTTACTGAAATTTGCTTCGAATAAATATAGAAATACATAGAGAGAAAACGCGTAAAAAAATTATGTTCAGAAAATGTCAGCGATTTCATATAAAATTTACTTTATTTTATTTTGGTCGAAGCAATTTACATAGCAACAAAACTATTTTACCAAAACCAACCGTATATTTAGACATTTACAGCTCAGTTTTCTACCGTAAGTTCGATTTGTACAAAATAATCAAAACTCGTCAACCGCCGTTGATGAATGATGAATGTAGCGAGACGGCGATGTCAGAATCGCAAGTGGGAAAGAAATGGACTACTTGTGTTATGTTTGAGGTGCAATAGCGATAGTCTTGGTGTGTGGAATGGAATGCGGCGTAATCAAAATAATATAATTATGATGATACAATATATGTGACTTATAGGAGTTTTTGTAACTGTTTGGATGATGAACAGTAATGTTAGTGTGAATGGAGTATTTACTCACCGATGCCATCTTATATATAGTATATGTTGTTGTTGTTGTTGTATGTATGTTATGTTATTCTTGCAATTTTTACTTGAGGAGCACTTGGTCATTGTTACGGTTTGTGCAACTATCGCGTGACTGTAGGTCCGATCTGGCCCCGTATTGACTATTGAGTCGGGCCAGATTATTATTGAGCATTGCCGCAATTAGAGCGTCATTGTGGCATATTTGTAATTTTTTTTGATCGTAGGAAATTGGATTTGACATTTTGCTCACGGAAATTTATAAAACTGTCCATGATATAAATTGTAATAGAAATGGAGGTATAGTAACTTTTGCAAGAAGTAGGGTTTGCAACTGCGAGTATGTTATTTCGAAATGATGATAATTATGACTGAATTATAAATCATCTAATGTACCTACCTATATACCTATGTTAATCTAATTGGAAAACGTTTATTTTATTATAAGAGAATGGATAATAATTCATAACAACGTAATGTTTTATGACAGGTTAACTTAATTTCGATGGGAAGGCAGATTCGCAAAATTAAAATTCATATGATAATGACATGTATGTGATATTGTCTTTAAGAAATTGGTTTCCAACTGCAAGTATTTTAATTTGACATAATGATAATTATTATAGAATAATTCATACCAATGTAATGTTTTATGACAGGTTCACTGAATTATGATGGAAACGCAGATTCGAAAAACTTAAATTAATAACTAAATTGAGGATTCTGTGATTGGTTTGAAACTGCAAGTATTTTAACTTGAAATTATGATAGAATACCTAGATAATGTATAACCAATATGGTGTCTGTGAGAAGGAAGGGTTCGCAGATACCAATATGGTGTTTGTGAGAAGGAAGGGTTCACAAACACCATTAGACTAGATAGTCATAATGTACGGTGTACGTGAGAAGAAAGGGTTCACAGACACCGATAGATTTATGTGATTAGTGTTCGTGAGAAGGCAGGGTTCGCGGACACCAATATGGTATTTGTGAGAAGGAAGGGTTCACAAATACTAATATAATGTTTGTGAGAAGGAAGGGTTCGCAAATACTAATATGATGTTTGTGAGAAGGAAGGGTTCGCAGACACCAATATGGTGTTTTTGAGAAGGAAGGGTTCATAAGCACCATTGGACTTAAGTGCCTAGATAATTATGTAAATATAGACACTTAGGACGATAGATCGTAGTTTTAGCAGAATTGTACGATTTAATTTAGAAGTAAGGGCTCGCAAATTGTAATTTTTTTTCTTCTTCTTCACTCCCATTTAATTGTATTATTTGTAGCATACTTTAAAATTAATTTATTCGTTTGTTAAACTGTAGTATAATTATCAATTATGTTTTCTAAGATCTTAGTGTAAATAATTCTTAACGGATATTGAATCTAGTTTCGATGCCTGCTGATGCCTTCGACGACCGAGTGTTAGGTTAAGCGCGAGGGTTCTGATTGCGTGCATGAGGACATGCACGAGGTCAGGATGGTCGAGTGTTAGGTTTCGAATCGAGTTGAATCGATTTTCTCGAGTTTTTGAACAAAATATTGTCTATGAAACGGTTGACGTTGCTTTAAAACGTCAACCGCCTTTTTGAATTACCAATAAAAGAGATAATGGGATTCGGTTGGCAACGGTGGTCGCGAACGGTCGCATCAAGCTGGCATCGAAGCGGAGTGCAAGCCTTGAGTTGTGTAATTGGGAGTTGAGGAATCAGCGTTTGTAGTTTGAGTAACCTACCGGAATATTATATTGTTAAATAAAGAGTTCTGCTTCTGAAGTATAATGTTTTATTATATACCTATAGCTATGTTATGTTATAAACCTAGCGGAGTATGCAGAGCGGGGCTCCGTGCACAGGTGCCTCACCCGCAACAGGCACAAACTGTTGGCCGTGCCACGCTCTCTCGAGAAGTCCATGAAATAACGGCAGCAACGAGTCTGCAGTCTTACAAAAATAGATTTAAAAATGGCTCATCGAGCAGTCCTTTTACAATTTTATAAACTTGAGATATGAATGTACTACTTATATAAATTTTAAAATTGTTTGACATATCCCTTTCAGACCCGCGCGTAAAATGCAGCGATATTTATAATGACAGACTTTTTTTGGGGGGTATTATAGGGCGCTGAAAACGAATTTGGCCATGAAAAAAATCTGGGAAAACTGGAAAACAGTTTTTCATTATACTCACGATTGTATCATGTTAGGCCATGTAGTGGCACACTCACACTTGTGTGGGTGTATTTGGATGATGAAAAAATACACCTATTCGTAAGAAATTACACTTTATTTATAGAAATAATGAAGTAGCATTGTCCAATAAGCCTTACAAACATAATGTGTATAAACATTTCCAAGTTTTAGCACTAAATCAATCTGGAGGATGAAAAGAGATCAATATTATTCCAAATAAATTTTATAATTTGATATTTAGCACTCTACCCTGCATATTGATCATAAATCGTAACATAATAATTGTATATTAGTAATACATATACATAGTCATTATTTTACATTATGAAACAGTAGTTATAATGTAAATATTGCAATTTGTGCATCTAACTTTCGATCAACTGATGCAGTTCCTCACTGGGCAGCGTCGGAGCGCTTTCAATGTATCACAAATTGGTCATTGATGTCTATATCAATCGATCTCGTCTTTTCTTAATCGTATGTATCGTCATCACCTTGTGTTCAGATGTTGAAGGCATTTCAGCTAAATCTTCAGACGCATCACATTGACTATTTCATGTGGGGGCGGGCCCAAACAAAAAATCCGATTCACGTAGCTTAAAAACGAGGTCCATTAAGAAAGTCCATGGCATTTTGTTTGGTTCTCTGTGAAGATTCTCTGAATATGTACCACAAGTTTACCACTGCAAAATCAAATAAGTGCATGAACACTTGTACTGGCCATTTGCGATTTTATGCCATGATCTACTATACGCCTCCAACATCTGATCACAAACTTCAACTCTCCCCATGTTCTCATTGTATATTCGGACAGTATAGGGCATGGTACATCAATGAAAGTTTTGGAACTTTTATTACAGCGCTGAATAATCTGCACAGGTTGCGCCCCAAGACAAGTAGAAGACACCAACACTGCTTCTGTGTCCTTGAATTTTGCCACATAAATATCTTTCCCCCTGTTTGAAGTTTCTTGGTATTTACCTCGTCTCATTTGGTATTCTTTAGCTTCCCTGAAATAGTTTTCAGTATATTCAGAAGGTGTGAGTACGTACAAAAAATATAAAACGTGATCAGAACAGTATGTATAAGCTTCAGGAAAAAAATCACGAAAATATATAATCATACCTCTTCAGATTCATTTCAAGTCACATGATGGCATTAGTTTTGACTTAAACGTCCTTCATATCCAAACATTATCAGCGGCAGGAATTGTTACTACTAGAACACTCGCATTTGGGTCTGAAATTTCTTCATCAGAGTTGTTTTCAGGTTCCTCTTCTGACGGCAGCCAATTTTCATCCTCAAAAGAATCGCTACTGAAATCTGAATCATTATTTACCTCCAAAATGGTCTCAGGATCATCAATAAGCTTTTTATATTAATTTTTTGTGTTTACACCGTTAAAATATAAAGATAAAATTGTTTACTTTTCTATGAAACAATTCGTAAATTATAGGGTACAGACCGACGCGTCACAATCGTGAGGGTAATTTCACAAATAAAAAAAAACTATCTAATCTAGTTACTTTTGTACATCCTATTAGCGCAACGCTTTAATCAACTTTAATTTAATCGTTTAACATAAAAATCTGATTAAAAATACTTACATTCGATTTTTAAATCCACATGCCTAAGACTTGTCTGGACTTGCCGCACGCGCGAGATAGAGACAGCTAGACTGAGTACGCGGGAGGCGAACTAACGCCACCAAAACTTGTATAGCTATAGCTGACTAGCCACACAATCGTGCGGGTTTGGCCCCGTCGTCTTAGCGCTATTAGTTAAATTCATAAAAAATCACAAAGTGACACTCACAAAAGTGAGTGCCTGGTCTGAAAGGGATACTATGTATTTTATTTTTTTATACCTTATTTACGTAATCTAATTAATTAATATGTTTGTAATTCAATCAATTGATATAATTTTAATATATGTTATATTCTTATTTTTTAAGTTAAAACTGTATTGACTTGTTAATTGATAATTTACTAATAAATTTACTTATGACTTACTTATCTGCCATATTTTGCTCCGCATAAATACGACTCTAAACCTAACGTGCTTGTATTGCAATAGAAATCAAATCAAAACAAATCAAAACAGTCTTGTTCTATCAACGTTTCTGAGCGTTACCCACCGATATCTCGTAAAGCGTGGCATTGTAATCTTGAAAAATCTGCCATAAGCTTAGAAATAATAAATGAAAGTGTTGTACCATTTGTCTACATCTTAGTTTGGATATATCTAGTATTCCTTTTAACACTTACGACGATCATGCCTCATCCTTACTGTGAGCTGTCAAAATTATCATTGACAAAGGTGTGTGCAATACGTATTTACCTCGCCCCCTACAGTTGTGCCAGAATTTTTTCGGTAGGTATATACTATCCAAACTATATAATTATCAAAGGCCGTAAGCAATAGCTATAACCTAGTTCAAATATGTATAACCAGCCTGTTTCTACACATATCTCCTGGCTCCTGAGGAATTTAGGAATATCTTTTACGTTTAATATTGGATACAGTATGAAAGTCATTTTGAAGGCGGGCTCCGCATGATTGAAGCTGATGGGAGCACCTATCAATCAAGGAGCTTTTATCGCTGAATATCAAATTTCATATACGCTGGGGCGGTGACCGGGTAAAGAGATGTTTTCTACCGGGAATAAGAAATACCACAGACCTATATCTAAAAGCCTAAAGTATCTACGACGTAGATAAAGTAAAACAGACGTTTTGATATAATTTACATAAGTCATGAGTTTACGACGCAGACATGGTAGAGCAACATTGTTATGAATAAACAGTAGATCTTTTATCTTGGAAGGGGGAGGTAAAAAGGAGGGGTTCTCAATTCGATTTTTTAAATATAGTTTATAAATTTTCCTTACTAACTCTGTAATTTATGATCGCTCTCATGTTGTGTCCTCACCACGGCTGCTTCTCGCCGCTGTCGACTCCGAGATGGCACGCAGACCGCATGTGATAGGTGTTTGGAAAAGTCTTCGTCCAGCCGAAACCTGTATAGAGCCACTGCTCGAAATGGACCGGAACGCACCGGAACGGCGTACCATTTCGTAAAGGAACACGTCACTCATCAAAATCGGTCAAGCCGTTTAGGCTACATAACAGGAAGTACTACACGAACCCAGATACATATACTTACATGCTTACATACAACCCAAAAATATTACCCTCCTTCTTGGACAGTCAGTTAAAAGTTCGTAAGGTTTGAATGGAAATGCGTTCCGGTTCGTGAGTAAGTCCAATTCGACCACTAATAGAGCCACATAGAGCTGAGTCGCTTCAGCTCGTGCTTGCGTTTGGTTGACGGCGCTGGTTCACGGAGTCGACCAGGCGAGGTGATGCCGATCCGGTCCCCAGTTGTGTTGTGTGCTGTGACCTTTAAGGAAAGCCAGCTTCGTGTCCATAAAGCTTTTTATTAGATTAAAACGTCACTCAAGTAAGTAATATTTTGATAAAGGAAACCGCTTTGTCCACGTAAATGTAGGTCAAACGGGCTGCGGCCGCGACACAATGCTTTAATACTTTCCGCAAAGACGAGAAAATTACGGGAAAATAGACACACAGTTTAAAATCCATTCAACTTCTAGATCCCATGTATACCTTCTAGCATTCTTCTTCTACCTACATGAACCATTTGTAAGAGAGACACAAAAATATTGTTTTGAAAAGAGTAACCCTATTTACTAGTCGTAGTAAATAGGCTATCTATTTATATTAGCTACTAGCGGCGCCCCACGTTTTCACTCTAGAGTCACCCAAACTATCATTAAGTTTTCTAAAAAAAAACAATTTTCTGCGCAATTTCCTTAGTTTTTCTTTCCGTAAGAACCTTCTAGGAACTATTAGAAACCTTTAAAAAAATGAATGAAATTCGTAAAGTCGTTATCAAGCTATGGCGTGACCAAGGTAAATAGGGATTAATTTTTATATAATGGACTAGCTGCTCCCCGCAGTTTCACCCGCGAATTAAAATCATCGCTAGTTAAGTTTTCCAAAATTTTCCAATTTTCTGGGCAATTTACTCAATTTTTCTTTCCGTAAGAACCTTTTACCAAGTATTAGAACACAGAAAAAAAAGATGAATGAAATCGGTAAATTCGTTCTCGAGTTATGGCGTGACCAAGGTAAATAGGGATTCCTTTTGATATAATTATAAAGATAGATAGATAGATAATATAAATATATAGACTAGGTAAGATTCGTAAAATGCAATAAGGTAACTTACTTGTTACTTGGTAAAGTTGCTGCGTTACTCGCAATAAACTTACGACTATAAACCCAGAGTCAATTGAATTGAAGATTTAATTTTTCGAATGAAATAGTCGGGGTCCTAAAATCTACCTAAATACCTACCCCAGCTAATAGGTAGATGAATTAATTTTTTTTTGCTAAGTAGACACTTATCCGGCTAAATAGATATTACTGACTTACCTAATTAAGATAAGTATCTTTTCCTACAAGTAACTTTGTATATATCTAACTAAAGGTAATTTCTGAGACAACCAAGACTTCTGCCTCTAGAGACTAAATCTAGAAAGATAAATTAGATTAGGTAGTTATATCTACATGTCTATTTAGCTAGTAACTTACCTTCTTCGGACAAGAAATACCTAGTATTTTCTACAAAAACTTTCTTAGAAATGTAGTTTCACGTCTCGTAAAATTAAATAAAAAGGGTTCTTCATAAATCTGCCTACCTAATCCACTTTGAGTAGTTTGAGTTATCTTTTCATTTTGTCAAATCTCAAGAATCCCGTTTTGAGTTTACAAACGATTTATTCATCTCTCTTGCTGTCAGTTTTTAGGCCAGCTGAAGGCCTCGTTGTGTATAATTATAATCTACCTATAATATGTTTTGTTATTGAATAACATGCTTGTGTTTGAGCACCACGTCGTCTATGGTGTTAAGCGATGATGCGGTCTTTGATGGGGCACCTTTGCTTAGAAGAAATCGATTCACTAGCGACTTGAAGACAGTGTTTTCATTTTCAAGTAGCAATAATCTGGGAAGATTGTAACTATCGGGGAACATCCAATAAGGCAAGACATTCCACAGACTAGCGATTCGCACAATACAAGTGGAATCAAAGCCTTTATGATGTGAAGTTGTAAGATTTTAAAGATTTATCAAGACAAGATTAAGTATGATGTATAGGCGGCAGATTTTAGCAACACTGCATTTCAAGTTAGTATTTGAAAACAACCTTTGCAATAACTTTCAATAAGAACGACACATTTTCTATTTTTTTTTAAATGGGGCTACTATTTTTAATAACAAGAAACTTTGTTAAACGGTCGTAACTCTGGATTTTGTAAATACCTAGGTACTTTTGTGATAGTGATACGTCGACATATTTTAGATTTTATGACAAGATAAGACTAATCGATGCGCATAATCACAAGCAGACCTGCTGGAATCGTAAAACTGAGATATCCAATAAGTACTTAAACGCACCTACCTACCTTCTGTAGGTTGATTTACTTAGGAGTAGGTTGGTTTCAAATGTTAAGAATGTTCACAAATCTTTTTAGTTCTCATAAGTAGGTACATGTGCGATGGTGGCCGAGCGGTAGCGGCACCTGACGGCAACTGGTTCGATCCTCGACCCTGCACCAATGACTTGTTTAGTACTTAAATAAACTATGTGCAGTTACGATGGCATCGCTCATAAACGGTGAAGGAAAACACTGTCAGGAAAGATTTCATACTACGTAGTTTCTTGTAAGACAAATCCTTAACTTTCCATTGGGTTTTTCGACTAACACAATAGAATTAACCCATTTTTTTACCCTCATTGTTTTTTTAGATTAAAAATGTTTTTTTTTTTTTTTTAATAAATTATAGGCTTGCGTTTCACCACCATCACGCCTGATGTTGCGATGATGGGATCTACGTTGGAGCACGCTTGCCTAGAAGAAACCGATTCACTCGTGGTACGGTGATTGAGCCCCAATCACCCTATATCCTGTCCGTGTACCTGTCCTGTATCCCATTGGCGAGATAATTTTACGCTACTGGTTACATAGAAAATCGCGTTAGGTATCCGTAGTCAGATCAGTTATTTAGATTCATCTGACCACGGCTATTGTTTCATAACCGGCGAAGGTAAACACCGTGGGGAAACCGATATGTCCAAGAACCTCAAAAAGTTCAAAGACATAAGACAGCCACCAACATACAAAGGGCCAGTATGGTGGTTTTAGGACCCATACTCTCTTTCTGAGAGAAGGCCTGTGACGCAGCAGTGGGAACATGATAGGCTGATGATGATGATGAACCCAGTGGCAGCCCCACTAAGGACATTTTATTATTATTTATATATTTTTTATCTTTATCTTTTTCCCAGACGACTTATGTATATTATGAGTAAGTAGTTAGGTAAATAAATATAACTAACCTACCATAGTTACGTCAAAGGCATAGTTTTAACGCTTTGTAAAGTTCACATTGTATAATTAGTAAGTACCTAGTTTAGCTTCCTTCCTCGATATTATATCCTATATTTACTATGTAAAATACTTCGTATAATATTATTTTGGGTTTCACCCAAAGAGTAGGTAGTAGGTACCTACCTACCTAATAGGATTTACCAGGTGTTACACTTAGTACTTAAATCCTAATTTACCAGCTTTTACTCCTGGTAAATACTAATCAGCCGCAGGTTTTAAACTATTAGCGCCCCGCGTTTTCACCTCTAACCCTACAAGGATCCGTTTACTTATTCGGAATACAAAGTAACACACACACACACAGACACACACACAATGTCAGCCTATCCCACTGTTCCCACTGCTGGGACACAGGTCTTCTCTCAGAGAGAGGAAGAGAGTGCCATGGAGGAACCAGTACATGTTGTATGTCAAATGTGTTTGAACTTTTGAGGTTCTCGGACATACCGGTTTCCGCGAGATATTTTCCTTTACCGTCTGTGAACGATGGCATCGAAACTGCACATATACCTTATTTATTTAAGGCGAGGTTTTCCCACTTTTAAGCAACGCTTGTTACTACAATGACCATAAGGTGAAAATGGTGTCGGCGCGTCGATATTTTTAAGTGGGATAGTTTTTAAGGCTTCGATTATTTAGTAACTTATTAGTAGTTCGTTTGTTCGTTAGTTATTGTTTAGTAGTTCGTTTTATTAGTTAGGCGCCACATAGCTCAGTTTTGGTGGACTGGTGATGGAGGTGGCGCCATCACTGGTGTAACGCTGCAGTAACTTACCCTGCTGAAATTGTATGCGGATGTGTCTTTGGCGACCAATCAGCGTTTTGCAAGTTCTGATACCGTCCGGCAGTCGCTAGCGAAGGCGCGCGGACATACGAGGCTCGTTGAAGTTCAGTTTTGAATTTGGAGTTGTTGGTTGGAGGGTGGCAGCACTGGCAGCGTTCGTTACCAGGCGGACCACCTTGTCCCCAAGTAATTTAAATTAACCTTCTATTGTAAGAGTAGCCATAGTGTTACGGAATAAAAGCTGTCTAATTGTACCTACTTGCTATATCTCATTCTCCTCGGCCGCTATACCTACTCACGACGTAGAACCATAGATAAGTAGAACCTACCTATCTGATGCAGATCGGCCCCCCGCACGCGCCGACATTTATTTATATTTATATATATCAAAGATTATATACTAGAGTATATATGTATATTGTAATAAAGTCGCATTTAGTGGAGCAAAACCATGGCACTTACAAACAGTCGTGCGTCTCGCTAGCTAGCTACTTCTATTTTTGAAGTTTTTCTCATATTTTTCGAAAAGTACAACTGTAATGTAAAATGTACCTGTAGTACATTCTGTACAAGTTCCATTCATAATTATGAAATCTGTATATTAAGCAACCACATGTGAACACATAAGTACAACTCTCTATACTCACTTTCATACATATGTCTCTAATTTACTTTGTTACCCGTAAAATTTGACGCCCGAATGTTTTGTCCTCGAATAACAAGTGTTATCGACTATCATCCGTTATCTGAACACGATAATGGACACTGCTTTTGAAAGCTTTAACTAAGTATACCTATTACCTACCTAGCTAAAAATGTTGTCACCCGTGTAGGTAGGTAGGTAAGTACCTACCTATCGATGTGATCGGTATAGGTACTTATACTTGTAGGTACCTAATATCTACCTATATAAGAACATAATATATATTGGCAATAACCTACATAGAATATCATTCTCTATTCTCCTCTACCTCTATTCATTATGAGATTATCGTCATTATCAATGCCATCTTCATATTGAAATTTGGAGGTCAGTAGGTAAAACTTTTTGCGATCCCGTGATGTCTTCTTCAGGTGCTGGTAACTCAATTCGGTCCATTTTTTACTATCATCCACAGTGGTGGCCCTAGCCCCTAATCAAGGTAGAGCGAGATTCTCTTTCGGTGCCTTTTGTTTTGGTCGACGCTTTCACATCATCGATTGCCTCGAGCCTCTGAAAACGCGCCATTAAATTTATATTTTCCGCTTTTAGCATTTTGGCGCCACTTGCTACCTGACGCCTAAAGCGACCGCTCCTCTCGAATCGCTCTACCCTAGGGCCGCCACTGATCATCCAGCCATTCCCGTCGCGGTCGTCCTGGGCTTCTCTTCCCCGGAATTCTGCCCTCGAGGATCAACCGTGAGAATTCATAAAGGGATCTTCCGAACTTTCCGTCTCATGGCTGTAGACATTAGCCCTCTTTTGCGACTAGTAGTCTTTTCAAGTACTTAGGCGTTTGAAGTGAAACTACCAAGGAATTTTGAACATTTTATGCATGCCTACTCCACATCACAATTAAACGCCTGTAACCTTACAAATGTCCTTTAAAAAGCCACACGTTTAGCATCCGTATAAGAGGGTGGACCAGACGTAGAATCTCATAATGCGGTGTCTTATGTCAAAATAAATTTTGGGATTGCATAGGACTTTGGACATTTTGTGAAAAGCAGCTTTTGTTTGTCCAATTCTGCATTTTACTAACTCAACGTGACATTATATACTGGGTGACTGATGTTAGACAGTGCAAATTCGGTGATAGGTACGTATTAATATACCTACTCATATTCATTAGGTAGGTATATGAACAACTTTTATTATGGGACTGACCCAAATATTGAGAAAAATATTGGACACTAGACGACATAGGTATACATCCTGTATATGTCGGCTCGGATGAGAAGTCACGCCGAGGCATGTAGCTGTAGACTAGGTTGGGCTTGGATAGGTATGGCAATGACCATAAATTTTATTTTGCTAACGTTGATAAAAAGTCCCGTGCCTAGTTTCGCTTGTAGTGGCTTCTACTGTCAGCATGTTGGAGATCTGTTTCCGAGATGGCTTTTACCAAACCAAAGTTGATAATCTGATCATGATCAAACAATTAAGTTAATAATCTGGTAGGTATCTAGGCAACACTTGGCAGGTACCTAGTACTTACTTACCTAGTAAACTTTCATTATTTTTGATGTCGTTCTATAGTAGACGGTGCTTATCTCAATTTGTTTGTCCTATACGTTCATCCAATAACATTGAACGTCTTCAGAGTCTGAACAGCCTTGTAAGTGACACCTCGCTGACATAAGCACAAGTGACGCTTAATTAACTTCATTTGTTCACGTTAATTCAATTTTGCAAGGGTTCCAATCTAGACCATGAGAGAAAATGACGATATAAGAGAAAAGGGAGACGTTGAAAAGGGTATTACGGTATTACCCGAGTAGGTACCTACTTGGGTAGGTAATAGGTACTAAACTTACCCTTCCTTTATCTGACTAAGACGTGTTCAAGTATGGGTATAATCGACAAGACGACTCTTAAACAACGATGATGTTTAGTGTCTAAATTAGTTGTGGTTAGACTATAAACCTGATCGAAAGCGCCTGTCCGTGGCCGACAGGTAGGTAAATAAATGCCGGGCAAGTGCAGAAACTGCCAACTCATTTTTTTATAGTATATATATTAGACAAACAAACGACGGGCCACCCGATGGTAAGTGGTAGGTACCGCCGCGCCGCCTATGGACACGCCCAATACCCGGAATATTGGCGGCAATGATGCTAGCTGACCCAACATACGCTGTGCTGTCTTAGAACTATCAAACGAAGAAAGTTAAAATCGTCGTAAAGTTTTCTGAAATTTTAAAAATATTCTTAAATTTTCTTTCCGAAAGAACTTTTTACAAAGTAAGAGAAAACAAAAAACAAGATTAATGAAATCGATAAAGTCGTTGTCAAATAGGCACAGATCTACTACCTATAAATAGGCAATCAATTAATTTTTATATAAATATAGATATAGGTCAATAACTAAAGAATATAAGCTCTTTGATATAGGTAGATTGGCTGCCTTTCAGAGTCCTTACCGTCACCTCTTCAAGTTAGGTGACCGGGGAAATTACGTGAACGTGAACCTTAACATGACGAGATACGGTTTGCGGTCGCGTAACTCTACATCGAAAAGAGGTCACAGTACGAGCCCGCCTCTATTCTCTCTTCATTTGAAGCAGTTTTATGTTTGAAAGGCTTTACTCAACGTCTAATTTTCACACAACTCAACCCGGTTAAACTCAAAAAGTATAGGTGAACCTTTTTGATTTTATTATTTTGTCAGCCTATAACTACCTACTATGGCCATGCTAGGGCTAAAATTATGATGACGATAAATACCTACTCAAATCGCGAAAGGTTAAAAATTACTAACTACCTACTGGTCTTACATGTAAGGACATGCCGGTTAGTTGAAAATTAATCAAAAACACACAAAAAGAATGTTACATCCATGTTATACCTATCCTATCCATCCTATAAACTACCTACCCCCCATATAAAGCAGTTAATCTTCAAACGGCTGAACCGATTTTCATGAATCAATTAAATAATACAATAAATAGAATACCTACTCAAGTCAAACTTCCTTCCTTTTAAACAAACAAAAACAACACCAAATTGAAAGTGTTAACTTTTTAGTCGACAATAAGGTTCGTGGTGGGTAGCGTGCTTTAACAGAAGCCTGAGCTCAGCGCAGCAATTATCATCATCTGCCAGAAGACGTTCACTGTTGAACAAAGGCCTCCCCCTTAGAACACCACACTGATCGACAGCCTGCCATCTGCATCCATTGTATTCCAACGCTCACGGTGTCGTCCCACCTAGTGGGAGGCCTACCTACACTGCATACCTATTCTGGTTCATGATCTCCACTCATGAACCTTTCTTGCCCATCGGATATCGGTTCTTCACGCGCAGCAATACATAAAATACATTAGTGTAATTTATTTCCTAGATACCTATATAAACAAGTAGGTTAGGTGGGTATTGTATTTACTCACTTACCCATTACACAAAGTCGTAGGTAAACCACAATCTTCGTTTAATTCCAAGTCCACAATACACACACTTTAAAACCACACATGTTTCTTGTTTTACAAAGTTAGTCACAGACATCCGAGCGGTGAAGCGGTTATTACTATTGAACGTGCTCTCTGCTACAGTATCGAGGTAACACTGGCTTACCTCGACTACTCTAGAATCAGGCTGATGGGGATTTTTTGAGATAGCAGGGTTTGTTAAAAGAAGTTAGATATATCAAGTTAAAAAACTTTTTTTCTCAACAAGAATACCTACTTCAGTACCTAGTGGTAGACTCTTCTGCAGAGTCCACATGAGGAAGTACCATATCTATGCATTTGAGAGCTGAGGGCGGGCCTAAGCAGACGCATTTGGCCTTAGTCTGATTTAGGCTTTATTGCTAAAACTTGTCGCCCTTTTTGCATGTTGACTATTATACTACCCTTGTAACCCTATTTAGTTTTGCTGCTCGTAGCAATGAGCATTGTGCTACTCTTGGGCCTTGGGGAAATTTTGGTAAACAGACTGTGTCTGATTATGCTAATGCAACCAATGACGTAGATAGGTAACCAAAGGCCCCATGGTGCAAAAAAAAAGAATTGGGGCCCTTTCTGAACTGGTTAGATTTTTAAGTATAAATACAAATTTATATGAATAATTTACAGGTGCTAAGCTACTTATTAGGTACATGTATGTGTAAGAGTTGTATTCTGAAGGTGGGAGAAATTTTCGCAAATTCTGTTTAAGGTTTACTGGTCAGGGCCCGAGGGTGCCACCTAGTCCTCCGATAGCTACGCCACTGAATGCAACGATTACTCATCGGTGCAGGAAAATTGTGTCAATAATAAAGACATCATTCAAATGCAGGAGACATTCTGAATTTCTTGAGCCGCCTGCTTGCATTTACGTAAATACCAGAACTATTAGTATGCTTGCAGCAGTCTTTTAAACCTTGTAGAGTGAACGTATCTTGACCGCACGTCTAGATGTAGTAAGCCAATAGATACCGACATACCTTCCTGATTACTATTAATGTGGTGAAAAAAGTTCCGTACAAAATCCCCAAATATTCTGCCAATTAAATTCCCCAAATATTTTATCTGTAAGAGAACGGGTACAAATAAACGCGCCCTTCGCTATCACAGCTAAAATATTTGAAATTTTATTTAGGTACCTCTGACAGCGCCTTTTTTCTGTTTTCACATTTTTCATACAAACGTTAGGTACGTTTACCTACTTACTGGTATATTTTTTTTCTGAAACTACAGTTGTACGAGTTTGATGAAATCTGTGATGAAACTTTGTAATTAAGGATATTTTTATATTTTCTAATGACTAGCTAAATGCTCGCTACTTTGTACCTTTGGCCTTGTTAGATAGGCTTTGGAGATATTTTTTCAAAAACCCTTTCTTAGTGACCCACGTTTTAACAATGGTGAAAAATTTCAAATTTAAAATTTTATTTATGATTTGCTTTTATTGAGGCCAATTTTTTTATTTTTTATGATCAATATCTGACGAGTAGTGTCTGAAAGTTTTAACTAGTAGTACCCAGCAGTAGGCTAGTATTTTGTTTTTGTTTCATACGATTGTAAAACGATACATAAATAATTAAGAAAGAAATAAGAAAACAAATTTTATTCGACACCATAATAAAAATTACTCTTATTATAACAATGCACCGACCTCCGCTCACGCCTTATGGAAGTGCGAGAAGAGCGCGGAAGTCCACTGGAGCTACCTATACGTGCTCTGAGCAAATTATCACTACGTTTAAGTTCTGTGGAGCAAGGATGGGTTAAAATGTGTAACATTTTCTTTTAAAATGATTTGTTTTATTGCGATTGTGTGTTCAAAAATTAACATGTCAACCCAACCTAGCTACGCAAATATTCTCGCCCTAAATACTTATCATGAAATCCCAAGGTAATCTTTTGTTGAGTAATGTACTAAAATTTTATTGAAATTAAATATGTGTACGAATATTTATGTTCTATTTCCTCAATCAATTTTATTAATAGTCCATGACGCAATGACTCGTGCATATTATCGATTCATCGAACGGGGTTCCCATTCTTTAAATAAATATCTACCTACAGGAAACAATTAACAAATAAAACTAATGTGTGAATTTAGTAACTTTCCATATAATCATATAAAGTTTATAAACACAAGCGTCTCGAGTCACGGCTCACGGCATTCGTACTACAGCATACAACATTCAAAGCCAAAAGTGGCAACACTTACACTAGAAGCGGTAACTGTGTGACCAGACGCAAAAATAAATAGTTGGTAAATACATAGTTGTCCGGTAAAACGTACTTTTTCTAATGTTGAAAATATCACACAAAAGTTAAAAACGGAAGACAATGAATAACGGATTTCCTTTGGACTATGACTGTATCAACTTGACGTAATACGTATGTAGTACTGCAACCGAACAACACTAATTTGATTCGAGTTAATAAAATTAGCATATAACAAATAACTCCAAAACTATGCTCAACAACCATCGAGATACAGTCCTAAAGTCACAATTTCTCAGTGAAAACAATCAAAAAACGTCCGAGCGTCATTGTACATAAATTACATTGTATCAATTATATACTTCACAATGCCACATTTACTCCAATTTAGACGTTATGTCGCTAGCTTAGTGTTCAACGTTTGTTGTCCGCTATGTCATCGTAGCTCTCGCATCGCGCGGCGTTGTAGTCGGATCGCGGTTACCTTTTTACTAACCAAAAAGTCTGCGCAATTCGTAGCGTGCGCCGAGTGCGCACTTTTTTTTGGCACGATTGTGACTCTATATGTATTGTATCTCGATGTCAACAACACACAATTTGATTGTTCTATTCCTTATTATACATAAACCAATACCATAATTGATCTTATATGAGTTACCACAACCCAGACATTGCAATACATACATACATACAACGCTTAATAATACATAATATGTATCATTTCACCTCATTGCGCTTTTCACTAAGATATCAAACTTAGCCTATGAAAATGTAAGTAAGTCATTTACCTATGCAACTTTCTTTTTGGTGAACATAGATTTAATCTATTCAATTAATTTGATAAAAGTAAATTTACTAAAATTATATCAATTAAAAAAACGCTTTTGTTACAATAACATTAGGTATTAATGTATTAATGTTTACAAATGCTTAAATCTTAGGAGAAACTTATTTTGACTAGTAAAGTTCAATACGAAACAGCCTGGGATTAGAAAAAACTTTTCTCCAATACACAAAATCAATAAACAAGTTATTATTTTAACTAAATAATGTAGCCGCTAAGAAAATTATATAAAAAAAAGATTTTACAAATTGTTATCATTAAAACTTGTCAGCACCAAAATATTATATTAAATACACGCAATTTGTTTGATAAGCTTTAAATATCTAATAAACTACATAGTTATACATAACAACAGATGTGTATATAAGGTAGGGATTCCCTATTTAAATTATTGTTATAATAGGCAGCGTTCATCGGAACTTTACAATAATAATTGGCATTTTAGCATGTTTTTAATCATTGGCTTACATGTTATATTTCGAGAATCACAAATATGTAAATAATATTTTGTGATAGGTAACATTTTATAAATTTATTTGAACACGTTTTTTAAATATGATTATAGGACTATTTCAAAAGGCAACACTAAAATTATCAATGCGAAATTTTGTAAGTGTGTTTGTCCGCACTAAACTCCGTAACAGCTGAACGGATTCGAATGAAATTTGGTTTGGAAGTAGCTTACACCCTAGTCTAACAAAGGACAGATTGATTGATACTTTTTTTTGATTATAATACTTTTACCATTAGATTCAAAAGTGTTAACTGAAAAAGTTGATAACCCGAATAAAGGTATGGGTAAATAATAAGGGTCGGCAACGTATTTGTGATGCCTCTGGTGTTACAAGTATCCATAGGCGACGGTGACATCTGCTTGTTTGCCACCAATGGCATAATTTTTTTTTTTTTAAAGTTGTAGAAAATTCTTGCAGATGGCGCACAGAAACCTTCTTAAAAGGGTTATTTATTTATTTGGAAAATGTCAAATGCCATACATGCAAGAGATAATGACAATATTCCCACAATACAGGTACAAGCAAGGACGTTGTATGTAGGGTACATACCGTCCTTGGGTACAAGCTATTCTTGCGCCGCTTTCACAGTTGCCAACCCCACCGCGACATTAAGTATTGGCATACATCTCTTAAAAATATCGATTATAATTACGAACTATACAATAGGCAGGAAACCTTATAGAAATTACTGTATAGATAAGCTTAATGAATACAAAGCGAGGTACAGGGACAACGTACATATAATTAACCATTAATAGTATCTTCTCTGCCTCTACTGAACACTCATTTCAGATACAAGGACATAAAACACGGCATCCAACGAAACGGAAAAGTTTGAAGCGGTATTAACCAATAAGAGTTGCATTAAACTGATGATGTGATTTTTGTGCACGTTTATTGGTCAACATCTCGTCGCTTTGCAGTTTTTCGTTTTTGCGGAGCCTAAAGCTGGCTGATCTAAAATAACCCAATAACATAGCATCAGAGTTTTACTATCTCGATTCGCTATTATATGTGAGCAATTAGCGTAACCGTCAAGTAACTGATCAACCCAATAAAAAAACAGGCATTATTTTTAATTTAACCTGAACATATTAAAAAAAAAATAGACGTCCGAAAATTTGCAGCAAACATCGTATTATAAGTAAAACAACACAAAGGCAAGATATATAGTAAATATCGTTTTATAACTTACCTTTATTTTGTTTTACATGAGTTTATGGAACTGCTTAAACATCGATAAATATTTGTTTAACATATAAAAAAACATATGAAAAGCAACGCGAGATTCGTATTAGCCTTGTAATCAAATAATAATAAAAAATACACGCAAAAATATATATACATATATCGTATATATATATATATATATCGTATCATACAAGTTGAATTTTAACTAGATGTTTCAATAGCCTACTTAATTTACAACAACAACAAAAAATTACAACCGTTTAAAATATATTAGTATCATACTAAGATCTGTTTCAAAGGGAGCATTTCAGTTTAGCTTTTATGTAAATAATATGCAAGCTGTTAATCTCAAAAATACGCGTTCCTGGAACAGACGCTACTAATTCATTCTATTCACTATACATATCAAATAGTTAAAATCTCTCTCTCAAAAAGGTATGTATTTCTTAAAATAATTATGTATTGAGGTCTATGATTATGTGCGTGATATATTAAGTACGTATTGACATGTATATAAAATGTATATAATCTACGTAAAGACGCAGTCGCAAAAATAAAAAAGTTTCAGATCATTTCGAGACTATGGACTCTTACTAAACAGGCCAAAGAAATAAAAACAACACCTACACCAAGAGCGTCAGAGCAGACAATAAACTATGTGTCTAGAATTAGGCTTCATTCACATTACACCAGAGGGGCTAGAATGCGCGCCGCGCGTAAAAATTATTGATTCTTTTTGTCGTATGTGATTATGACAAGGCTATGATTGTGTATTAGTATCATCTCTTTACCGGAAAACAAAAAGAACTGAAAAATGTTTCGCGACCACAAGACTATCTCAGGATAGACCCCGCACCACCTACTTTACATGTCTGTGGCCTGTCTTAAGTTAGATTTATGGCCCAACTATCACGCCTCACAATTTAATTCAATTCGTACTTCGTCGTCTTGGCAGTAGCACGCCAGACGTCAAAACAAAAATGCCAAATTGGGCCAGAGTAAACTGTAAACACTCTTCGAAAGCCGTTAGCCGTGCAAATGTAGTTAAACTAGCACTTTTTTGTGCTACTGAACAAACTACAAAACAGCTGAAATTTACCAATTATAGTAGGTACTTAGATAGCAAGCCATAAAAAGTTTTCACTTATAAAAAAAAAAAAGACAATTTGGTAAACTGCTCTTATTATGTCATAGTAAGTACAAAAAAATGCGGCACGTTGCATTTTCATAGAACTTGACGTGGTCGGGATGTCTATCTTAATAAAGTTCTGTGGTCGCGACGTGCATGCTTGCGCTAGCGGCCCCGAGACGGTATCTGACTTTAAAATTTGAGCCTTGTATGATGTCACTTACATCAGTATTTCCAGCAACAAACTACATCACATTATCCGAAACAAATGATGCCAATGAAGCGCGAACGAGGCCCAATGTATTGTGAATCAAGCAATGATTTATGTTAATACAATAGGCTTTGGTCATCAATTATTTGACTGCAGTCGTAACGTTACCAATTAAATAAGTCATTATGTAACGTCGACACTCACTCTTCAATGAATTATTCAGCATAATCCATAAGTCCTAGTAGGTAGTACTTACTCATTTACTGTGCGAGCGTACCCGCGGAGTGACGACCGAAACTAGGCGTTGTCCTTCAATAGTACGCATCAACGCGCCAGATACCAATAGAACGCATCAGCCCAGCTACTTTATTCCAAACGATGTCAAAGTTCAATCACATTGGATTAATGAAGACCTCTCACTCCAACCCACCATATGGGTTCCTTATGGATTCGATTCTCACCTAGGACTAACATTCATGTGACGAACATTTCTGTTTGTTCTATATCTAAGTGTTAATGTCTATTTAAGTATGTATTTAAAAATATATATGTATGTATATCACTCTCTGGTAGCCATATCAAAAGCTTTGCTTAGTTTCGGGTCAGATGACCGTGTGTGCAAAAATGTTCCGTTTTTATTCCTCTGAATCTAAATAGATTCATTGGGTCTGAAAACGTAAGGCTCGTATGCGCTATAATCTATGCCCTGTATGAAGTAGATGTTCAAGTGGGAGAGAGGGGGAGAGGTTACATAGAACCAATGCGATTGAAATTTGACAGCGTTTAGAATGGGGCTTCCCTTACCAGTGGGAGGCCATTTGAAATTTCAAAATACGACATATCATGCCTTTTGCTGAAAATGACATATGTCACGGAGTTTTTTCTACCTTGCATATGCTCTACGAAAGTGTCCTCTACACGTGTGCAGGATCAGGCTGGTCGTCTTTCCGCATGTCAGTGAGGACGTGTTTGGTGATGTCTCGCAAGTCCTGGTGGTCGCCGTGAGCGGCCAGGTCGAAGTCTGACCCTGACAGCGACGCGATGTGGTTCCAATTCGGCTCTGTAACGTCACCTGTTTCATAGAAGAGGTGTTATAGCAGATTTTCAAGAGGGATACAATTGAAATGAGGAAAAATGATTTGATCTACTTATTTTATTTTCTAAGATATGGTCTTTCGAACTTTTGCCTAAAGGCTTGTCTTATTATTATTTTTTCAGTCCCGATTTGTAATTTTTGACAGGTGTAACTTTCATGATTCCTTCTAATTTGTCCCTGTTAGGTATTCAAAAAAATATGGTTTGACCACGAATCACGACCTCCATCGGTTTAGGCGTTTAGATATATTAAAGTAAATAAACCCACAAACATCATGGATTCCAAAAAAACTGTATTGCCTTTTTGGGCAGTTGGTTACTCGTTAAAAGGCAATAACTTAACAAGGTACGTCAGCATTTTTATCGTTCTACCTAAAACATGACGTAACGGCAATTCCAAGTAGGTAATTATGAGGGCATATGTGATGAAGGATTCCTTGTGTGCCGGGCACAGTCGCCCGTTTTAAGCGATTCAGTTTAGGTGACAGGAAAATCACGCGAACATGAACCTTAACGCGCCGAGATACTGTTTGCGGTCGCGCAACTTTTTGCAGCTACCTAAATTATATCGCTAAAAACGGGTGACGCTACGGCCCCTGTTCGTTTATTGGTGACGTACTTGCTACCTTGCTACTGTAGTAACTGCTTACCGACCATTCAAACAAGTAAACCACAAAAATTTGACCACAAATATTGAATACACTCACTACTATTGTGTAATTGATATAATGAATCAAACTTATTGCTGGGATTGCTCATCCTTTTCCTTGCGCTTATTGGGAAATGCGCCCTGGCTGAGCCATCCCTTCTTGAAACGAAAGTCTACACCAGAACTTTAAAGACCGTCAAAACAAAACTATTGTTTTTGTGATGTTAACGTACTTACTTTAACAGAAAAAAAAATGGATATTTGCCAATATTTCTAAGCAATATTTTTGGTCTAACAATGTCTCCGACTTGCGTCATAACAATAAAAAAGTCAAACTTTTAGCTAGTATGTGACTAGTAACTGTAAGGCAAAGACTATGAATTTACTATGAACCTGTAACCACAGCTGCTATGCGTTAAAAGCGGCCTAGTTTACCGTGTTCAAGCATAAAATGCGTCAATGTAACATGATGTGTTAGTGTAACGCAGTAACAAAAATCTTACGCCCATATCTTATTCAGAAACATCTGATAAGCCTATGTTAACTCTAATATGCTTTATCAATTTCTTGCTAACACAATGCGAAGTGAAGCTAGAATTATGACAAACCACATGTTATATAGAACAAGTTTAAAGGGCTCTAATTATATTTAGTAGTTTAGTTCGATATGAATAATCGTCGGATACATTTTAGCGAAGGGATAAATCTGACGTTATGACTATGATAGATTTCAGTACAAAAGCTCCCTCAAACCGTGAATTTTATTCCTTCGTTAAAACTTATCAGATGTTAGAATAATTAATCTTGCAGGTTAACACGCGTGCCGGGAATTTTTTGTCTACCCTTCATATCCGTGAAACTTGACAAAGGTAGAACGGATATTTCTGTCCTTTTTTCGAGTGATAAAAAGGGTGCACAAAGTCCGCGATTCGCGTGGTATAGACCTGCTGAGAGGGTTAATGCTTGCAATACACGCGCGCCTAACTACCAAGCGTATGTGTTGTGTTGCAATGTGTATAGCCAAAAGTATGATAACGATGTTGATTCTGTGAACCATTTACTAATCAGGCCGGCCATGTGTATGAGATATTGTTTCTGTCTCTGTTGCACTTACGTCAATCCGAATGAGTGATCGTGGCACTATAGTTAGCTCATCTCTGTCCTTTTCTATATTATGTAAGAAGAAGATGGCAACAAGTACAAAGCTGTCACATTTTTCATTTTGTGTCATATCAATTCGAGCACAGAATCAACGTCATCGCTTTTTTATGAAAAGTGTTGAAGTGTGGATCGTTTTATTATTAGCTTTTTTGTTCAAAATTGTGTCATTCAAAATGTAGTTAGACAAGATTTTTAATATCCGTTAGTTTTGTTGCATATAACCTCTATCAAACCAGGTTAATTGTGTTAGTGTACATATTTGATTGAAACTGCAAATCATGCGGTTAGCGAACAACTCTGAGGACTTACATGAGGGCCGGTTGCAGAAACCTGCTCAACTTACACTCTAAGATTACTTGTCAATAAAAGCTCGCCTTAGTAAGAAATAACTTAGACCATTATTTACTTACTAAACGTGGTATATCATTGAAATAGTTCAGAGCACGTGTTTTTCTGCCATAAACAAAAATATCAGTGTAGACTTTTTCTATACGACTTACTGAAAGTTTTCACAAACCTTATACAGCGAAAAATTACTGGGTTTTCGCGAGTAGTCATTTACTTTACACCAACATAAACAGTAATAAAATTATGTTTAAAAACAGTACAAGAGACTGATTCCATTTCGTTCGTTTTTAATGTGTTAAGGCAGAGACCACTTTTTGACATGGTGAAAATTGTAAAGTATTTTTTATTGTTTCATTATGTTATTATGTATTAATTTTGTTTCACATGCGCATAACATTTAAAAAAAATAGGAGTAAATATATTTTTTGCTGCATTTTTTCCGATATTTTAATTTATTTTTAATTAAGGTCAATTCATGTGAAGCTAGTAAAGTTTTTTTTTTTTTTTTAGTTTTTCCGGTTTAATGTTGCGTAAATTAGGTTTTGAGTTAGGCTATTGTGGTTGTTTCAAGGTGACGAAGAAGAAGGTAGACGATTTCAATGTTATACCACGTTTTTCAGAAAATAGGAATTGCAAAAATATTGTTGATCAATCAATTTAAATTAGTTAGTTTTTGCAAAACCTTTTTAAGACTGCACAGTATGTGTATGATACATCTTTATTCCTCAAATAATATCTAATATTTATAAAGCTACTATAACCCCCCTCTACTAAGATGTGACAATAGATAAGTAAATATTTAAGGTTTTTGAAGAAATCATATTCTTCAAATGTTTATACAAGCGGGCAGTTGTTTAAAAAGCAATATTTCAATTTCCAAAAAGCACCACCAAACTACAGTATTCACAATTATCACTGATAATTATGAAAACATTTTTATGTAGGTTTTTATGTAAGTCAGGACGTCACAATCTGTTGTTAATTCTTTTCGTATTCGACACACAGGTCAAAGTATCAAACACACAAAACACAGTCTTCTGAACGTCTATCGCTCACTGGTCTTTAAAACGTTTCTTTAGCCAAGTACACAACTGAAAATGACACCACATCTATTCGCTTCTCACTCGTACGCTATTGATGTGCAAGCAAGAGGTTAATAGACGTAAACACCTATTTGTTATCGCATGTCTCACATTTTATCAGCCAGTGAAAATATAATATAATTGACATGGCAATATCTATATTTTAAATGTTAATCGGGACTTATCACGTGTTATTTAATTTAGGTAAAAAATATGTAATATGTACCTTTCGCTTTACCTTTTTTTACCTAAATTAAATAATACGTGATAAGTCCCAATTAACATTTAAAATATGTGTTCAAATCGCGAAAGTTTAAAAATTACTATGGCAATATCATAAAGAGAAATGTTCATCCAATGTGTGGCAAATTCACCATCTATCAAATGTTGTTATTGCTCAAAAATCACCCTAAAACTATTAGGACCAGTGAACGCAAACGCTGTTAGTAAAATAAATCAGAACACAGAAAAAAGAAGAAAGCATCGTGCTGCGTACCGGGACCGCTATATTAAACGGGCGTAGAGTGCGCGAGGTCACCGCGCCCGAGAGACGCGTGACCTTGACCCCAACCCGGGGTCAAGTGACCTTGACCTTGTGGCTGCGGCGTGGGCGTGGCCCGCGAGCGAGCACGAGTTTCTTCAAGTATGAATGTGTTGATAACGTAAGCCTCCCGCCGGATGCGGTCGCGCAGTTCGCCCGACATGTCAGGAATCGCCCACCGGACTATTATCATCACCAGCGCGACCACGTTCTGTTCACAAAACGCAAATTTTACAAGCCTATCTACCGAAACCGAGCCTATTTTCATCATCATCATCATAATTTCAGCCATAGGACGTCCACTGCTGGACATAGGCTCCCCCATCGATCTCCAAAAGGGCCGGTTGGAAGCGGCCTGCATCCAGCGTTTCCCTGCGGTAAATTTTAGATCGTCTGTCCATCTTGTGCCAATTTTCATTTTAATGCAATTCTATTTGTTTTCCCCAATTTCACTTTGCAGACAGACACATTTGAAACTTGCGCACATTTGTTTGACATGTTCAACAATTTGTCTCGGTGCTAGATCTTTTACTGTCAAAAAGCATACAGAGTAATTTAGTGAAAAAAATTGGAATTAATAAAATATCATAATACAATTATTTGGTAAAGGTTGTTAATGTCAGAAGTGGGATACGAATGGGTTGCGCCTGCGGTCCAGGGCCACGCTTCGAAATGTAAAGAGCTGAGTTATCTCTGGTGGATGCCGGTAGAGGGAAATGCACAATACTCCCTGAGCGGGACGTCAGTGCAGGACATTATCGCCTCATTTTTAAATAAAAAGAGCGGCAAACAAACATGTTGTCCGTCTGATGGTAAGCAGAAACCGCCGCCTATGGACACCTGCTGCGCTAGCGGCCTCAGCCAAATCGAATAAGAATAAGAGCACTGTTTCTAAGAGCGTAAGGTCCAAAGCATAGACCACTGAATTTATTTCGCTTGTCCAAAGAGATATATCTATCAACGTTAACAGTATTAGATCTTACCTCGAATACGACTACGAACGCCAGCCTAGCTCCAATGATGTGCCAGTACCAGTTGCTGTGCTCGTAGTTGTCGCCCTCTTTGTAGTACCAGTAGCCGGGGTAACTACAAAACAAAAAACATATTACTATTTAAACTTAACAGTTATAAACGTTATTTTTCTGTTAGTGCAATATGAACACTAACATTGGAAAGACAAGGTACGATGTTGCACGCAACTACACATGGTCCGATCTTGTCACATTGGATCGGCGTATGCTCTACAATAGTAATGTTGAAGATTGTGGGTTCAGTGTCCCTGCAAATAACCGACATGATCAATCTAATTTCAATACAATATGATCTCTAATAGGAATCACTAGGGCCCAATTTTTCAGACACCTGCTACGACGTGACTACGACTTGATCGTAGACGCTCCTGAAAGGTTTTTTTTTTTAATATAAAAAGTACGGCAAACAAGTTTGCGGTCCCCCTGATGGTAAGCAGAAACCGCCCTTGTAAAGGATGTCCCCTTTTGAAACTCTTCATGTTGCAGCTCGGCGGGAAGACCTTTGGGGGAGGACTTCCTACACCTTGCAGACCCGCGGAAGAAAAGAGAGTTTTTTTTTTAATCGCTCGAGTATGGTAACATTTAAGTCTTACAGTGTACGGTTACTTATCCTTACATATTGCTATACTTCTTCGTTTTTTTTTAAATATAACTACTTAAAATTTTGGATAAACTGAACATATCAACTTAGTAACTCCAATTTACAAAAGTAGTTTTGCGTAAAATTCTAAAAGGGGAAGTTTGAAAGTGAATTTTTGCTAAATTACTGGCATAATATAAACAATGTTAATGTTATAGTTTACTTGTTTGTTTGTATTCGTCTTGACAATTACGGCTATATTTTTTCGTTTTACGCCCGAATATCCAGTGACCTAAAATTTTACGAGTGCATTTTGTATTGCGGCTCTTAACGCTTATAACATATTATGATTCAATATCGCAGGTACCTGCACATGGGCTGGTCGTAGTCACTGCTGATCGGCTTGTGCTCCAATATGGTGACGTTGAAGTCAGCCAGCGTGTGGTTCACGTATCCGCGGAGGTCGCCGTCGTGCGCGAACTGGTACACGAGCCGCGGGATGAACTCCGACGTGAACGCTATTATGAAACCCTGAGGAAAAAACATTACTAACAATATAGTACATTTTTACACAAACATAAAAATCGACTGAACGGGGTCGCCCGAAGAATCCAACTCTGATGGGCAGTTTGGGAAATTGCGTGACTTTATTTTATTTTTTATTTATTTATTTAAAACACTTAGTACTTTACATTTTGAGTTAGTAAGTTGTCTTAAAACCTATTTTAGATTTATCCAGACAACTTCTCGTCAATAATACCACAGTGCCGAAAGACAAGAGTCTTTTACCAGTGTGTTGCCATATGGTACTAAGACGGTCCTTAACTGCTAGTCTTTTTGAAAAAGTCAGAGCCGCACAGCAGGCAATGGAGAGAGCTAAGCTGGGAGTTTCTTTGCGCGATAAAATCTGAAACGCGGATATTCGCCGAAGAACTACAGTCAACGACATAGATGATCAGATTTGTAAGTTGAAATGGCAATGGGCAGGTCGCTCGAAGAACCGATAACCGATGGGGAAGAACGGTTCTGGGGCGGAGACTACGAACCGGAAGACGCAGCGTAGGTAGGCCGCACTAGATGGACGGACGACATCGTGAGAGTCGTTGCCGTTCAGTGTGGAGTTTTAAGAGGTCTATGTTCAGCAGTGGACTTCTTCGTGCTGATGTTAATGAACGACAAGATGGTGAAATTCAATTTATTTATTTATTTTTTGTCAAAAATAGGCCGCCAACTCACGATGACGCGGTCTACGATGGAGCGCGCTTGCCTAGAAGAAACCTATTTAATTATCGGGATTGACTCCCTAATGTTCCACCCTTAGATTTGGAATAATACCTTCAAATTTAAACAAGTACACCCTCAAAAATAATCATTAAAATCGGTTCTCAATCGGCAAAGGTATCGCGTAACACACGCAAAAAAAACCGTCGAATATGGAATCTCTTTTTTTGAAGTCCGTTGAAAATATGGTCGCCCTACTTCTAAGTGGAAACAAATGACATAAAGTCCCTTATTTTATTCCTTCCTTTCCCTTATTTTAAAGGAACCATGGCTAACTAGAGCGCTCGAATAATCTGCAATAATATTACCGATGCGCCATGCTCGGCTCAAAATATATGTACAAGAATACGTATTATAGCATAAAATTCCTTAAAACCTAGGGGAAAAGGAACCTTATATACCCTTAATAAGAAGTACTCACGTTAGTAATGATGCTGAGTTTGCCGATAGAGTCGAGTATCCTGTACCAGACGCCGATATCATTGACCCGCTGCGGGACCGGCCTCCGGTAGCAAGTTAGGAACTTTTTAGCGTCTAAACGCATTTCTAACACGTTGTTGATGAGAGCGAACAGTGGCGCGAGTGGAAAAGCCGCCACGAATATCGTCACAAATCCGTACTGAAGAACTGCAAATAAACAAGTATAATTTTTTTAAACCCCATAAAATAGCTGATAAGTCTTGAAACGGATAAACAGATTTTCTTGAATCATAGCTAAGAACACTCGATCAAATCACCTTTGAAACAAAAAAAATACTAAAACAAAATCGGTTCAGGCGTTTGGGAGCGATAATGCCACAGACAGACGCACAGATACACACGTTAAACTTATAACTCCCCTCTGCATCGGGGGTTAAAAATTAATTTTACAACTCAATTGTGCTAAATCTCCATCTACCATCTTTATACGACCTACACAAGCTACAGGTAGAAAAATATACATATTTTCCTACCCACAACCTAAATGCCTCGACCGATAAATGAGGTTTGGGTAGGTTCCTCTAAGTAAAGGGATAAATGATTTGACGATTGATTGATGATCACTGGGTAGGTGACGTCATCATAAATACAAGATGGCGACATGTACCTAAAGTGGGGTAGTTAAAAATAATTTTACTGCACTGCACTGCTATTCAATGATACCCCTCATGTATGGGTATCATTGTATAGCGTCTTTTAAAATTGAAGTGAGGTTTGGTTAGCTGTCGTTTAAGTTACGACTTAAAAGATGGCTCAGCGAGCAATGTTTTATGCGTTTAACGAATTCCGTAAATTTTATGTGTTACAACAATACAAATTAAATAGCTGCATCGCTTAACATCAGGCGTGATGGTGGTCAAACGCAAGCCTATTAATTATAAAAAAAAAAAAAAAAAAAAAAAAAGCTGCAAAATTTCAATAACATCCATAAACCAATGTTAATTCTACTATTCAAAATATCGAAACGAAATTAACCAAAATATTAGCTCACCCATTTCCAAATATTCTGGAAACAGCCCCATGTTGCCGAAATCGACTAGCTTGAAGTCTTTCACCCATTGCATCGGGCTTTTTATCCTGAAACATAAATATAATATTATAGAAGAAAAAAAACAAGCAAGGGATAGGGACATCTCATTGTAGGGGATTCATCATCATCATCATCAGCCAGAAGACGTCTACTGCTGAACATAGACCGCCCCTTTAACCTCCACACTGAACGACAGCCTGCCATCTGCATCCACTGGATGCCCGCGACTCTCACAATGTCGTCGGTCCATCTAGTGGGAGGCCTACCTACACAAATAAGAGCGGGGATTGATACAGGGTTATTGAAAAATAACAATTTCTTGCGCAAGGTAGTTAGGCAAGCAATCTCTACAACAACGTTAACAACTTTTGCTCCAAGAGTTTTTACAAATCTAAACACCTTCACCAAGTTTGTATGTATTTTATTTTGTTGTTTTGTATTTTGAAGTTGGAAGAGTCGGCTCCAAATCGTCACCCATGACACCGCGTTTTCTTTCATTTGAAACCGCGTAAAGCTATTGCCATTTTAAGCCCTGATTTAAATATGTATGTCCTTAGTTTAGAAGAATAAGTCAATGTCAGTGAGAAAAGTCATGGAAATAAAGTTATGTTAGGACTTAGGTATGACGTAAGGGGGATGCCTGCGAGAGGTTGTAAGGTAATTTTACAAATACCCTGTGAAAGTGCTAGCTTTCAGTTTACCTTGTCACTCCACCGCGAGTTTAGTGTTCGCTTAAGTTATTTTTTTTGTAGTCTGAACATGTTCACTAAAAGGTTTGCTTCTACACAATCTTTTGGGGTAGAATGAGAAGCCACAGGCAAAACTAATCTCAGATGGCGCCACATTCGCTAGTGCTGTCATTTGTGGTTTATTTGAGGTTATAAACATTGCTCTTGAATGAAACAATAAAAAGAAACTTTGCTTTTAAACAGTAAAACGTTTTCTCTAATGACAGTGGCGAAATTAAATAAACAACAAACAACAACAACACCAGCTGGTGTTGGTGAAACAACACCAGCGATAATGCGCCACCTGGCGTGATAAATAAGCAGTGTGTCTCCCCATTAGTAAGGGCAGGCAAAACACAAGACTCACTTCTTTTTCCTGCCGATAGTCCGTATAATGTTCCACCAGCGCAGTAAGTATGGCATCAGCATCTCGACGACGGTGTTGATGAACTGCTTGCCCACCATGATGATGGCCAGCTGGATGGACAGCTCCAGGAGGCACCCGCCTGGCGCGCACTGTTACATGTGTGTTTATATTCACGTTATATCACATACATTAGCTATACCAAGGAAGATAGATTAAGAGGAAAGACAATAGCGGAACATTAGAGCGTAGCTCGGAAATTTTCCTAAAAACGGCGTAAAATTAGATGGCGCCGTAATTTGAGCGTGCTATAGGTTGTCTCGAACTTCCGTAAGCGCTGCAGTCAGATAATGTACGAAAGGGTTCTACAAATAACCGTAGCGCTAGTATCGCACTCAAGTTTCGCAGCATTTCAAGAGAATAAAGAAAAGCGCCATCTAATGGTATGGGTTGCGCTTCTCTTGAAATGCTTGAAATTTGACTGCGATACTAGGTAATTTGTAGAACCCTTTCGTACGTTATCTGACTGCAGCGCTTACGGCAGCTCGAGACAACCTATAGCACGCTCAAATTACGGTGCCATCTAAGTTTATAACGTTTTTTAGGCAAATTTCCGAGCTACGCTCTAATGTTCCGCTATTGTCTTTACTCTTATAGTCTATCTTCCTTGGCTATACAGAACAGCAAATATAATTATTCGCGAATTTCGTAAAGTCGTAGAATTAAAGTTGTTTGTTTTGATGTACTGCCCTTAAGACGATGCTAACAGATTATCAGTAACCCTGTATAGCAACAGACTACATACCTCCTCCTGCCTGTGGCCGAACAGCCTGACGAAGTCCCCGGGGCGGCCCACGAACTTGCCCTTGAAGAACGCGATGTAGAATATCGACGCGTAGTAGTTCACGAACTGCAGTAAGTAGATCTTGAGAGTGAGCGAGTCGTCGAACTCTGTCTGCGTTCGTAGGAGCTCCTTCTCTGTCAGCCACTCTGCTAGGTACTGGTAGATCTGGGGACGACAATAAAGTTGTTAATAGTGTTACAAGTGCGGTCATCAAATATCACACTAATTTTCAATGTATAAATTGTTTAGTGTTCGTGAACGTGCTTGACTGAAGAAAAGTGATATAATGAGGCGAAACGTGTCTTTTCGTGTTGCGAAAAGACAATCGTGTTTCGTATTTGACGATATTTATTTAGAAAAAAAAAATTGGCCAAGTGCCTTTATAAGCTAAACAAAATAATTGACACTGGCAAATGCACAAGACGTGCAACGCCAAAATTCTCGTATGAAGAAAGAAGAAAAAGCATCGGCAGATTCGATAGACATCAGACAAACCTTTTTTTGTTAATCAATAGCGTAAAAAAGTAGTACTCACATAGTTGAATATACAGATGAAGACGAGATTGATGCAGGCGGCGGTGGCAGTGGTGAACATGATGGGGCTGTACGTGATGAGCTTGTTATCCTTCTGGCGCAGGATGGAGGCGCCGAGCAGCGACATGCGGTACAGCACCACGCCCAGCACGGTGGCCAGCGCCAGGATGACGAGCAGCGCCACCACGCTGAACGACATCAGCGTCGCCGGGAGCCGCATGCGCCAGAACGGCACCATGGGCTCGCGCTCGCCCGTCACCACGTTCAACTAAACACCAAACACTTTTCACTAACAACTACGAATTATTATTTTTTCATCCCCCCATCTCGGAAAGAGTATTTTTGCACTACGATATCTGAGTGCAAGAGCCGTTCATCCGCTAGAGGATAAAGTAAATTGAATTTAGAACATCGTGTGTACTTGTGAATTTGTGAATTTAAAACACCATTAAACCTATTTACTTCTACCTCCATGGTGCCGAATTTATCATACAACCTTTTTTAATTTGTTAAAAACCCAGATTCAGAAACTTCTTGGTGTACTTTTTTTTTTAATTTGCTTTGCGCGCGCCATTTTCATTTCCCGTCATATTGTTAAAACCTTAGGTTAAAAACAAGATAATTGAAAACAAGTGAAAAACCTAAAATTAGTGATTCTACCGACGAGGAAGTTTATATGACGCCAACAGAATTGACTGAAACTGTTAATAATGCGCAAATGAGCTTTCTCCCTCAACAATCACGCGTTTTTTGCATTTAGTCATTTCCTCGCTGAGGTGGGATGAAAAATTACGTGTTGCACTCGAGTGCAAAGATTTTTCACCTCGTGCTCTTTTGATTCCCTCGCTAACGCTCAGGATTCAAATTTTTAAATCACACGCTACGCTCGTGATTCAATTTTAGAAGCCTTCGCTTGCTCGGTCTTCAAAATTGAGCACGCGGTTAAAAAGCAACTTTGCGCTCTTGTATAAAAAATAACTATTGTTTTCTTATAGGTTGCATAAGTTACGCGGAAAGGGGTCCGTTATACAGATAAAAAGAAATATGAAAAAAACCGTATTATGAAAAACTTTTATTAACTATGGGACCAAACCAGACATTGGAAAAAAACAGGTGTTTCATACATTTTGTCGAGTGTCAATGACCGTTTTCTATGGAACAGTTCATAATTTTTTTTTCCACGATTTAGGTTTGATCCTATAGTAAAAGCTGTTCATAATGATGGGTACTATGGACACTTTTCGGCTTAGTAAAACCTTTCCGCGTAACCCAGTATTGAGTTTTACTTTGTAAATATGCAAAGGTTTTATTTTTAAATAGTATAAGTGGCAAACAAGCAACATGACACTTGATGGTAAGTGGTCACCGCTGCCTATAGACACCTACAATACCCGGGACATTGTCAGTACCTTTGAGGACTTCTTATTCACCCTTCGAAAGTAAACGTGATTCTGAAAACGTAAAACGTGAAAACGAATAGTGCCATCTTACAGATTAGCTACATCAAATGCTTTAGAAACTGCGCAACTTCTGTATATCAGTCTCTGGCAGCCATATCACAAGCTTTGATAAGTTTGGGGTAAGGTGACCGTGAGTGCAAAAAAAAATGTCCAGAACTTAGAATTACTACACAAAGAAACCAAGTACATTCGCAAAATTTAAGCCATTCAAATGGTGTCATATATGGCTCCAAATAAAATATAAATATTTTACTATGACAATTTGCGTGGTGAAATCGTACCACAACAAATCAAAAAAGCAGCATAAGAGTTATGGTGTGACATTCCACAGGTAATCCATTAATTTTCTTGCTTAAATCGTTTAAAATACCAATCGAAACGTAAGCTACAAAGCGAATTTGTAGCTTACGTTTTGAGAAGGCGTTGTTTGGAAACCTATCATCTCTGAGTAGTTATTCTAAGGTCCAGAATATTTATTTATTGAACTAAGAAATATATACCTGAGTTCGTTTGACGTGCGCCAGTCGCGCTAAGTACTGCGGCCGCGGATGCTCCTCGTACACGTCGAACCCGGTCAGATCCCAGCGGTGAGTCATCTCGGAGGAGTATCGCTTCCATAGCTCCAGGAAACACGCCGCTGCAAGTTCAATAAACGATGGATAAGTAAAATAAACTTTATTACATAATTTAAAAAAATACTTGGTTAAAACAAGCTTTTTCATATTCTCCTCAGCAAACCCTTTCATTTGATACCCATAATGTAGATGCATTGTCGATGCATTGCATTGACACCGAACTTACATAAGTATGCCAAATTTCAGCTCAATCGGTTGAGGATATCTTGTCTAAAATTCAGTTGCTAGATTTGTCCCACACATTCCTACATACTAACTAACAGGGCAAGTACAGAAGTATTTTGACAAGTAGAGAAAGAAGCGGATGCATAGTGACCTCTTTAGTTCATATAATCCTCAAGATGTGTTAAGTTTATCTAGGATATTTTTTTGAATGAACACACCCCAAAAGCTCATAAAGACCGCGAAGAAGAGCGTGGTAGGGTTGTCGAAGAGGTACGTGATCCGTGACTGCATGCAGGTGGCCTTCAGGTCCCAGTAGTCGCAGTGGTAGTCGCACAGCGGACACATCTTTATTGTACTGTTGTAGTTGCAAATCTCGTCGCTGGAACATGACAAAATAATTGGTGTGGATATGAAGATGAATGTAGTTTTAGCTGGCTTTCAGACTGGTATAACTGTCATTAGAGAAATAGGTAGTCTAGGTAGATTTTTCAAAGGTAATCAGAGTAGCTTGCCCTACAAACCTACAAAGTTTTATTCATTTTAGAGGGTTCAGGTTCACCACCTTCCCTTGTTAGTTAAGGCGAAATGGTAGAGAACCGTACATTTGTATGACGGTAATGCGGCATGCGTTTTTTTAGGAAAGTTTACGATTTTTTTCTTTCGAGCCAAATTTCTTTGATCGTCTATCGGTGAACACATCCGAATAAAATATTTCAAGAACATTTATTAAACATAAAGAAATAATGTCTATTAATCGATTTTAAAGGTCTACTTTTGAATATTCGTGATGACGAAACGTCAAATTTGAAGCATATTTCGTCTTAAAGAAGACAGGATTATAATATATATGATTATGCAAAATGTGGTTTAAATACATAAGAAGCCATGAATTTCTGTGATTGTAAAAATTGAACTCACCCAGGCGGATTCGAGTAAACTGTGGCGACAGAATAAATGAAGCAAATCAACCCGACTATTGACGCCGGGATCAACATGTGCGTGTAAAAGCCGAGCCATGCGAAGTATAAACCTGCAAATGTGGGTATTGTGATTAAAGATGTATGCTGGGAAACGAGACAGTGACGAATGATGTAGCCGATACTACAGGTCTACCGCTTAATAGTGCACTATGGATATCGATTATTTTGATACAGAGATACAAGAGGCCGGTCGCATAGCTGACGACTCGCTGCCGCAGGGCAAGTCGACGAAAACCAACCCACTCCCCCGCGCGATCCCCTTTCTCGTCTTCCATGCACCACTATAGCATTGCGAGCGAATCGAGAGTTACGCGCCCGGCCTAGATAATTAAACATACGTTGGTATGAAAATGACTGCTATCCGGGCCCTCTTAACTAAGTCAGTTCTTAAGAAAGCTGCGGGTTTCCTGGACGGTGATGAGGTCAACAAAGCGGGACACCGACTAACCGACTCAGTCCACAAATGTCTGTTGAATTTATATGATTGGCAGCTTTCGAGCATAAGCAATACGACAAAATGACTTAGATTTGGTAAGAACGAGATATCAAAAGAAAAAGAAAATAATAAGAGAGGAATAATTAAATAAAGTAGAGTCATCTCGTACCGTATATACCTAGTAGAGTTTATACCAGATTGTAAAAAATAAATTTGATTTGATTTCGAAGAAAATAAGAAATAGGTAAAACCGGGGTGAATATTAACAAAAAAACAGAATGTTGTGGAGGAAATAAGAAATAGGTAAAACTGGGGGGATATTAACAAAAGAGTTTCAGAATGTTGTGGAGGAAAATAAGAAGTAGGTAAAACCGAGGGAATGTTAACAAAACAGTTTCAGAATGTTGTAGAGGAAAATAAGAAGTAGGTAAAACCGGGGGAATGTTAACAAAAGAATTTCAGAATGTTGTGGAGGAAAATAAGAAATAGGTAAAACCGGGGGAATATTAACAAAACAGTTTCAGAATGTTGTAGAGGAAAATAAGAAGTAGGTAAAACCGGGGGAATGTTAACAAAAGAGTTTCAGAATGTTGTGGAGGAAAATAAGAAATAGGTAAAACCGGGGGAATATTAACAAAACAGTTTCAGAATGTTGTAGAGGAAAATAAGAAGTAGGTAAAACCGGGGGAATGTTAACAAAAGAGTTTCAGAATGTTGTGGAGGAAAATAAGAAGTAGGTAAAACCGGGGGAATATTAACAAAACAGTTTCAGAATGTTGTAGAGGAAAATAAGAAGTAGGTAAAACCGGGGGAATGTTAACAATATAGTTTCAGCATGTTGTGGAGGAAGATAAGAAATAGCTAAAACCGGGGCAATATTAACAAAAGTTTCTCACCTATCTTAACACCGAAATAATCCTTAACATAGTCGAGGGGCTGGTACTTAATACACTTAGATACGGCCGCCCACTCTGTGTACAGTAAATGCCTCATTGAGCCGGGGGTTTTGAGATCACCCTGAAACAAAAATAGAGTAATGAATAAATATACTCGTATGTACATTTATATAAAAGCAAAATACCATCACTTACAAACTACAAAATCTCGAAATATATTTGAACCATAAAAAAAATTGAATATACAAAGTCGCAGGCAACAGCTTATCCTAATAAATAATATACAACCGAAAGTAACACTGTCTCTCTCTCAGTGTTTGTTCGCTTTTCACGACTAAGCGGCTAGGCCGATCTTAACGAAATTTGGCAGCAAGAGTCAAGAGGCATGCAAGTCCTCATAATGCATTCTCATTATGAGGACGGCATATGGTACTTTCCCCCAAAAAATGCGGTAAAACTGTACAACTAGTTTAAAATAAAATTTATTAATCGGGATGAATTATGGACATGACTATAAATATTGGCCACTACTTGTACTACTTGTCTACGTGGCCACACTGCAGTAGCTCATTTTCTCTATCTGTATGAATTTTATGTTTCTGGTGTGCACAATAGTTACTATCTGTGTATATTTGAAAGGAGTAAACCCATTTCGTCAGTAGTTCAGTAGGGCGGCTCTTACAACAATGTGTATGCTTGTCTTCACTGTTTTAGTTAAAATTCCTTAGTCTTTTATCTCATTCCATATTTATCTCTGCAATAATGATTCGATTTCACACGCAGTCTTCCCCTCTACATAATCACTTACAAATATCGCTTAATGCTTCGCCTTTCCCTCTTACAAAGATAAAAATAAATATTCCGGACATTGTTGCACACACGGTCATCTGACCCCAAACTAAGCAAAGCTTGTACTATGGCTACCAGAGACTGATATACATACATATATGTTTTTAAATATATACATAAGTAGATGCAGTAGATGAGTACGCTGGATGCAGGCCGCTTCCAACCGGCCCTTTTGGAGATCGATGGGGGAGGCCTATGTCCAGCAGTGGACGTCCTACGGCTGAAATGATGATGATGATGATGATGACATAAGTAGATAGATATTAACACCCAGATATAAGACAAACACAAATGTTCGTCACATGAATGTATGTCCTAGGTGGGAATCGAACCCACGCCCCCAAGCACAGAAATCAGGTTCACTACCAACTGGACCAACGGGCAGTACATATTTTCTATACACTTTCTCTCCATATTTCGCTAATTGTATCACTAGTATACTGACATCGTGTAGCGGGTAGGCGGCGCAGTAGGTGCCGTCGGAGATGAGCCGAGTCATGCCGAACGCGAAGTCGTCCTCCGCAGACGTGTTGAACTTCTTGCGGTCCAGTATGAACTGCACGATGCGGGACCGAATCGACGGCGTCCAGAAACACTCCGCTGCCGTGTCAAATCTATTAACAAACAATTTTTTTTTATTCGTTTTACATTATATCAATAATTACTTCACACTCATTGCTCCAGACCATGTTTCTCTGTGTCGAAGACACACACAAAGACAAGTACAACTTACTCAGACCCAGAGCAGATATTTATATTCTTCATTCAAACATCTGCCTGGCCGAGAATTGAACCCGGAACCTGTTGCTTATGAGGCAGACGTGCTACAACTAAGACAAACCGGTCGTCAATGGTTTATTTTAGCTCCATCTCGCCTGATGATAAACGAAGATGAAGCTAAAGGTGGAACACGCTTGCCCAGAACAAACCTGTTCGCCCTTTTTTACACGAGGGATATAGACGTGTCAATCTTAATATTAAATCCATGGTTGGATCAAGTTTTTTTCGCCTTATTTTATTTTAAAACGACACAAAAATACTCGTCCTATATTCCTTAAATAGCCCAATCAATGTTGGTATAACAGTAAATGTTTTGATTTGTATCGGTTGGATTGTTCATGAGTCGGCAATAACTGGGCAAAAAAATCTAGACATAAAATGTAAGCAGCGTACTCACAAATACTCCTTATCTTTAGAATAAATAGCAGTCAGTCGATGTTTCCTCTCAGGAAACAGGTCCTGGTCTACCCGTATCTTGGCCATGAAGCGGTCCCAGCACGCGTCCATCTGATCCATCAGGCTGCTCGTCTTCTCGTGGACGTCTTTTAACGCTGAAAACTGCGGGAACACTCTCTAGTAAGTAGTACTTTCTGGAAGGATCTAGGATTGCCATATATAAAACTGAATAGTGTAACACTTGGATTCTACTATAAACTGTTACATTCACAAATGAAGCATCCAGTTTGATGCTTGCAGTCTTTATACCTCCCATAATAAAGTATAAATATACTTAGTATTTTTGAAACAAAATACAACAAGGATTGTTTATAATATGTGAACCGGGTAGCAGATGATACAAACTCTTTATTGTGCACACCAAAAATAAAAGTTACAGATAAAAAACGTAAGTGCCACAAGTGGTGGCCTAAACGATATCTCTTCCAGGCAACCATTGGTTGGATAGAATTTACGTATTGGTTAGACGGGGATGTTATAAACATTATAAAACTCTCGGCTCGATCCGGGCTTGGGCGAGTCTTGGCAACGAAATGTTGTTTGCTGACTAGACTATTGAACTTTTATATTAATTTTGATTAGTATATTTTAATGAAATTTTATTTCTGATGCCATATATAACAACTTGATAATTTTTTTGCTTTATTGTATGTAAAATGTGACCAGAATGTTATTAATTGCCTACTGTTTTGTAGGTTTGTTTGGCTGTGTTTTGCTGTATATGGGTTGATATCTGTTTATATTTTTTGTAAACCACATTACCTTAACACACTTACAGCATAATAGCATAGATAAATATACTAGAAATAATAGTAACGTCTAATGCGCGTCGCGTTTAAATATTGTTTCACACAGGTTATGCCGCGTAGTCTGTTGTTAGAATAAATACAGTGCCATCAACTTAGCCGTTCAGGTGGACAAAATTGGAAACTAGTTTTTTCTTGGTAAATTTCTTAGGCAAAATACTTTGTTCTCCACTAGCGACGCTGTCAAATGGTGGGACTGTATTCTGTAGGAGACATGGAATCGAATGACAGGACCCACCCGGACCCGGACTGAGCCCGGTGTTATATGTTATATACCGGGTTCATGTATAAACAAGCTTTATTGTATCTTGTTTTAAAAATAATAAACATATTTTAGACTTTATACTAGAAGGTATAAAGACTGCAAGATGTGTGAGCTATTGGGTGTTCTTTCGTCTACCCCAGTTACCACAAAGTTGGTGCTACCTTTCGCCCATAGCAAAAAGTGCACTGCTATGTAGTACTTTTTAGATTTGCAATACTAGATGCGATACATGAAGCAAATGGCAACCCCAGATTTTGTAGGAGCTTACTTCATTTAATACGATTTGATATGCTCAAGCTTTGATGTAGGTTTCATGAGGATTAGATATGTTTTTGATTGTGTAATATTTATATGTTTACCTAGGTAAATAATAATCAAAATTTAACATGCTGATTGTTTATTTAATTGGTTTAATACCTGTAGCCTTACTTAAAAACGTCCGATAAGTTAATCAATGCTTCAAGTCACATTTTCGCGCGATTCCGGTATTTCCGTCAACGAGAAATTGACAAAGCAATTTTAAGGATTGATTAACTTAAGTAACGCTTTGAGTAAGGCCGTTAGAGTTTCAATGAATATTGGCCACACGTCAATTAGGCCATTAAAACACATCATATTGGAAAAAAATGCCTGGTGTTGATCAGTATTTTAATATTTAAAACTATGTAGCGGTACATAAAACAGGATGAAATTTAAATATTACTCTTACTACCTAAACTAAACCAGCATAGATGAATATTTCGTTAAGAGTCGATACCACGTCAGCTCGAATTCAAGTTTTGGGCCAGCGCAAATCGGTGAGAAACATATGCAATCTTACGTCTACAGGGAGAGATACGCACGAGTCGACCAGCCTCAGAATTAAATAACCTAAGCAACAAATTATAAAACTCCAGATTACTTAAGAACCATTTTAGTTTTAAATGAAATGAATTGACATTAAATTACATTCTATTACATTAAATAAATTACCATTAGAATATGAAAAAGAAAATCGTCAAATAATAGATTCTAGATTCGGAGAAACAACTGATAACGTGTATTAGAAGGCCTGTCTTCGCTGAATTATTCTATTGAGAAAAGTTTCACCAAGCATGCTTGTAAGATTACATTTAAGTTATTTATGCCATTTCTCCCTCTAAAAAGCTTATTTTATTCACTGAAAACAGTAAATAAAAAGCAAAATCTATTTTTGTGTTTGAATTTAGAACACACCAACAGGTATATATTCTACCTCCATCTCAATGCAATACAACCTCTTTGCGTAAAAAAATACGTGATACAAACGATACAAAATCCCTTAAATCTTTATTTTTCTCGTAGTTATGGTATAAAGTATAGTATGCAACTCTTGAATAAAACTGATTTATACTGAGGGCCATGAATCACTCGCGTCGCTCAGGATTCAGACGTTAGAATCCTTTACTTGCTCATGATTCATCTATGGCCCTCACTTTAAATCCGTCCTCTAATCACTAATTGCATAAAATAGTATTATATCCTCAACTATCTGTAACAAAATGTGAACATGGTTTGGCAGTTTGCCATAACCGCGCAAATCGATGTAACGCAACCCAAGTTGACGACGTATCAACTCTTAGCAACAACACAAATAATATAAAATGGATTCAAAATTGACAATTACAAAGTTATTTGTTTAAAAATAGGTAATAATGAGATGAGAGTTGAGGGAATTAGTAATGCTTGCCCCAGGCACCGCGTCTGTTAATTATATTATGAAACAATATAAATTAGTAAACAATATCATAGAGCACTATTAATAACGGTGACTCTTAGCTACATTAGCACCTTTAATTATATCAATTTAGTTTGCAATAATTAAGTCATGACAACATTCAACGGTTTTATTCAGAAACGCCCAATAAACCTGTTTTAGCCAAAATAATTGTCTCGTTATTGTTTATATTACACGGGAATTACTCACGTAAGGGCCGGTTACTACGACAATAGTTACAACCGCGTTCGGCGGTCTTTTTCGAGGGTAGTGCGCGCACTCGGTTTCGTGTCGCTTTTCACTGCATATAGCGAGATGAAACTACATTCGTAGCCGCATGCGGTTCAAACTATTACAGTCAGAGTTACCGGCTTAATCTTACGTAAGTAACAGTCGTATAACATATTTAAAAAAAAACATCAAAACTCGTGTAAGGATTTATTATAAATTATTATAACACCGGCTTACACTAACGATTATGTTTTATCGGTCGAGACAAAACATCATCGCGAGCGCAAGCCGGTGTTATAATAATTTATACGTCAGTTTCCATGGTAAAAACTGTCTCATTTTCACCCGTAGCATTTCTCGCCAGCGAGAAGCGAAACAGTTTATAGTTTAGATTAGCATATCGACCGTTTGTGAATAACGGGTATATTATTAACTAAGCCTAGTGAGGCTTATCACTATAACAATTTAATGTTCGATGATTAAATATTAGCAACAATTTTAAATTAAAAACAACGATATCACGACATCTATAGTTGAAATTTCACAACACCAGCTGACCCCATGTTAAAGCGACATCTACGAGCGAGTTGTACGTAAAAGTGGTATCTTACAAGATTGGCTATCTTTTTCTCTCTATTTTTGAACCAGGTAATATTTTTTGAGTAACCTGTCAAGTGTACGTGTACTGATTTGCATCTCATAGCTTAATAAACCGCCATACATGAGCAGTTTACATTCAGTTTTACCTAGTTTTCCAAAGGACTATAGAGCTAGTAATAATTTGGGGCTAAAATCCTCAAACATAGTCATAAATTGACTGACAGCCAAAAATTCTTATCGAAATTATATGCCAAGAATTTGTAAAATACACAAATAATGAAATAGTAAATTAGTGGTACTGACACAATTTTCAATTCTCACAGTTGTGGATCTAACAATAAATCACTTATTTGAAGTATTTTTAGTACCTATGTACCTACCTTATAACATTTACTTAGTAGATATAGTTTAAAGTTTATTGGACACTGCTACTTATTACTGATTATATAACCATTAAGGCTATATATTTAGTCTACAGGACTAAAACCTCATAGGCTTTATGGCAATTTTAGCCTTTTGATTCTTCCAGTCTTGATTTTTAGACTAGCTTTAAACCAAGTTAGGCCTTTTCAAAGCCTTTTAGGCTTCTAACCAAGAGTGTTGAATAGACCTAGCCACGAGAACTAAGGGGCTTTATAGTTTTTTAGCCTACTAAGCCTTTTATTTACTAGCAGAGTTTAAAAAAGGCCCAAAGCCTCCATTGCACCCCTAGTTCCACCTGATCAGATATAAATCCGTACCGTGGCGATATTACGGTTAAAGTCTACACGCGTAAGAGTGACTGATGCGATTCGAAATGAAGCGGAAAATGAATTGAACTGATGGGATTGTTACACGGATTGGGTCAAGCCAAACTGCAACCACAGTTTACCTGTTAATTTGACCTTTCCTCCCTCTCTCTCTCTCTCTCTCTCTCTCTCTCACTCTCTCTCTCTCTCTCTATTCAATGTGTGAAATAAATATATCTGTACCGTGTCAATATTACGATCAACAACTACACCCCTAAGATAGCTAAATAAATAAATAAATATTCGGGACATTTTTTCACACACGGTCATCTGACCCCAAACTAAGCAAAGCTTGTGATATGGCTGCCAGAGACTGATATACATACATAATATATAGTTTTAAATACATACTTAAATAGATATTAACACCCAGATATAGAACAAACACAAATGTTCATCACACAAATGTTTGTCCTAGGTGGGAATCGAACCCACGCCCCCAAGCTCAGAAGGCAGGTTCACTACCACCTGGACCAACGGGCTATCGAAATCGGCTAGCTGGACTGACTGATGCGATTCGAAATGCAGTCAAATCGAAATGAACTGATGAGATTGTTGCATGGATCGGGTCATGCCAAACTGCAACAGGCTTACCTGTTCATTTAGCCTTTTATACATTCCTACATTTTCCTACAGAAAACATGCATGGGAACAAACTTAGAGAGAAAAAGAGATGACCACATAAGGAGTCCATTATTTATTTTATGTTAGCTAGCCAAGCGAGCCATGCGCCTCACTCCAGTGCATTACCTTAGACATATACATGGCGGCATTCAGTATGGCATTCGTCCGCCCACTTTTCCTTATTTTACTGCATTCCTACGAACACACACGTTGTTACTGTGCAACGTACAACACAATAGTGAACATGGACGCGTGGCATTCTTCTACAATGCTCTCGAATTTACACATTGAAGAAGCGTATCTGTGATATCGTATAACTGTAGATATAGGTGTCAATCTACTATCATAAGGTACTTCTACACAAGGGCGGATCCAGGGGGGATCATGGGGGTCATGACCGCCTCCTGGGCTGGGTCCAGGACCTAGGTGGACCACTAATTAAAGTTGAAGAAGACGTAAAAGAAAAATTTATTTTGTTATTGAAATATAAGCATTTAAGTTTTAATTTAAGTACAGTAAGTACTTACATACATTAATAAAATACCTACTTCTTACTTGTATCTATGATTATAAAAATTAAATTATAACTTCTTGTGACTTGACCACGACTATGAATGTGACCCCCCACCCCCTGGCACCAAAGCAGGATCCGCCCTTGATTCTACAGCGTAGGACGGAATGCTTGTTTTCTTTTGGGAGTGGACTTTTATTCATATAGGATACCCATAGGTGTACAAACAATGTTAAACACAATTTCCTTTAGATATTAAGATTTTTGTCCTCCGTAATAAGTGATATCAAATATACAATTACACACCCATGTTTAAATAATATTCTCAACGAGGAACATTTACTTGTGTGGATCAAAAGACAATGGCCTTTGTAGAGTAGACCAGAAATATATAGAGAATTTAGCTGGCGAGCTAATTTTTATTTAATATTGGAAGTACCAAAACTTGAAAAGTTTTTTGTTTTATTTTGTCACCATACTAGTTTCATATACACAAGTACATAAATAAATAAATAGGATTTTTTTATCCCGATAAAAGAGCTGTTAATTTTGATACGGTTGAACAGATTTTCTTGAATCATAGCTAAGATAACATTTGCGATCAAGTCATCTTTCAAGCAAATAAAAAACGAAATCAAAATCGGTTCAGCCGTTTGGGAGCTACGATGCCACAGACAGACACAGATACACACGTTAAACTTATAACACCCCTCTTTTTGCGTCGGAGGATACAAACTTTACAAGTTTTGGTATTTTAAAGTAGTGCGAATATCAGGCGCATCCATATCTTCCTAAGGCTGCGTTCACATGCAACAGCTATCTCTTTCGCACGTTTTCAACATTCAGGGTGGCGGAGAAGATAACAAATAATTCTCTTCCGCCATTATAAAAATACTAGCGACCCACCCCGGCTTCGCACGGGTGTAATTTACGTGCGTAGCCGGGGTGGGTCGCTAGTTATATATAATAATGACACTTCCGTGAAAATTTATCTAACTGATGGTGAAAACCGCATCAATATCCGTTGCGTGGTTTAGGAGGACTTAGCGGCCATACAGACACACAGACAGACAAACAGACGCGGAAAGCGACTTTAATTTACACTATGTAGAGAAGAGATAGAGAAGAGAAGAAGAGAAGAGATCACGGGAATTACTTTATACCATTTGCAATGGTATTCTAAAAATAATTCTTAATAGGATTTTTTCATACTTAGTGATTTTTTTTTCAAAATTTTGAAAACGTGCGATTGATATACCTATTTGCGATGAGCGCAGTCTTAATGGTCGCAGATTCGAACTTCGTTGCACTTTGGTCTGAGTGCCAATTTAATACAGAACAAGACTATAGATAACATCAGGAGTAATAGTGATTCAACTTCTATTAAAAATTACAAATCATTTTACTCCCAAGGGTTTACTCTCCCTTATAAATAATATTGACACAGTATACAATACACAAGTAAAAGTTCCAATGTCGCTTACAAAGACTTTAGATATTATCTAATTAAAAGCGAAAGCCCTCGGGAACCTATTTTACCATTTAATGAAGCCATAACACGAGTTTCGCAGGGGGTCCTATTAGTACCAAGTTTATTAAATATATACGAGGGTTTGACTTACCTTCATCGGCATTCGAAGTTTTAATATCTCGCTGTAATCTCTTAAAACCAGGAGAGGTGCGTGTATCTGAAATCACAAAACATGACATCAGACAAATGGGTGGTCAAATGCAAGCAATTATATTTAAAAAGATGGATTTGAGTGTCTAGACGAGCTTATAACTCGCTTGATGGAAAGCGACAAGCTTGCCTAAAACAGTTCAGTGCCGCACCCGGAATTTAGAACTTTGAACAATTCTAAACCCTGCGCGGCGATGTACTGCGCTCGTCGCTCTGAGATTTTGGATTGTTAAATCTCTTAAAGGGCAATATTTACTTCCTTTATTAAGAGAAGGAAAATCTGTCGCCGGGCATTATGACAGAACCTTGACTGAACAGTCTTATTTATATCAACGCGTCGAACTCCGCATCCAAAGATCTTTCGGACCTTACCTTTTTGGTTAGGTCTCAAAGTTCTTTGTGCGCATCACAGTTGCTAACTGATTTCGAATGACTGACGTTTCGTTTATATGGGTGCAACTGGCTACAAAAAAAAATCTTAAAAACTTTTCCGTGGCAAAATCCTCCTCCTTCTTGAGACACTCGCTATATCAGCCAAAATTTCACACATACCTTAACAAAATTAAGTCCATACAAATGCTCAGGGCTTTCCCTCTCCAACTGCAGTCCCTCAGCCTCCAGATTAGCCTCGAATATCTTCCTGCGCCGGATGCCCTCGGCCCGGGCCTCAGGCTTGCCCGACTCTTCCTTGTTCTTGTCCCATACTAACACGTAGTCTATGGACCGCACCCCGTCGTTGAACGTCAGGGAAGGGTTGTTCAGCACGCCGCCCATTATTATACTGGAAATAGAGATGATCAAGGACTTATTTCCCGGTCGAATCTCAGTTGTCTTTTATGCTCTTGAAAACGGAGTTGCATATTTTATTTATTTATTTAATTAATGAACACCAACATGATGTACGTCCTTGCTTTACATGGCGGAGACAATGCACAAGAAATAAACTAAACGCCACCACAATTATAGGTGCAGACTACAAAATACAAGGTGCTATTTAAAAAAACGAGACTTAGTAAAAAAACCGTATATATAAAATACCGTTTGAAACCTCGTTATTTTCTAGGTCTAGCTATAGAGTATTTTTAACTGACCGAGCGAAGAGAGATCCTTGATAGAAATAAGACAAGTCTACGTTTCTATGTATTCTATGTTTGTACATTTGTTCGACGTAACTTGCGTGTCCTTGATCTGATCTTTAAGAAATATTGTAGTTCATTTCAATACAATTTTAAATTCAAATAATGAACTAAAAGCTATGAGCGATAGTAGCCGAGCGGTAGCATGTGCGCTTTACAATCTGAAAGCACCCAGTTCAATTCTCGGCCCTGCACCAATGACTTATTTAGTACCTAAATAAGTTGTGCAGTTTCCATGGCATCGCTCAGACACGGTGTAGGAAAACATCGTAGGCGTGATCGGTATGTCTAAGAACCTTAAAAAAAAGTTTAAGGCATATGACCAAAATGCACTGGACCAACATAGTGGATTATGGTCCATACTCTCTCTCTCTCTCTCTCTCTCTCTCTGAGAGAAGGCCTGTCCTAGCAGTAGCAACATGATAGACTAAAACGATGATGATGATAATGGGAACATCTACGCTCGATCATAACATTTGCGAAAATAGCAAAGTTTAATGTATACTGTGCGACGTGCGTATGTAATATGTATTAATTACATTTTCCCATTATATCGTACCTAAAACGTGAGAAATGACCTTTATTAGACGCCGAATGGTCGTTACCAAGGTTTTATAGAAATTCCTCTAATTAGCTCATCGCTTCTCAACCCACGACAGTATGTATCTATAAGTGGCAGAGATAACCACTTTCGATCAGATATTCTGGTTTTACCGGTTCAAAAACACGTTTTTTGATGAAAGAGCATCATGACCTGTCACAATTTTTATAGCAAAATAATTACAATTATTACGACTAAAGAGTTATCATGTGTGCTACCATAATCTCAAAAAAAACTTATAACAACCTTACATTGAGCTTTGTCTCGCTCTCCCGGCTAGTGAGATAGCAAAGCAACATGCAATGTAAGGTTATTATAAGAATGTTTTTGAGATTGTGGTAGCCCACCTGGTATCTCATTTATAAATCCTTACTTGATCAGCACGCGACAGGAAATTTTGTATAATGTACAGAGTCATTCGCGAAACATAAAATATGCAAATTAACAGTATGTGGGTAGAGTACATACGTTTAGTATCGGACCTACTATAAAATACATAATTAAAGTATCAAAACTGGTATTTAACTACCGGACATGTAACCCAACTTAAGGCCTTACATAAAAAACGTTAATTTAGTTAACCTATTCTTAAAATTGTTGTCTACTTCTCGCTGATGGAAATTTTCACGATTAATTAAATTTAGACGCTTAATTGAAGTTTTTGAGACCGTATGTTAAACACGTATACTTGAAGAAATACTTGAAATGAAGAAACCCTAAAGATAACCCACAGAAGTACATTCGTTAAGAACACCCAACACAATATTGACCGATATCCATGAGTCAAGTCAAGTGGTAAGAAGTTAGTCATGCCATGCCTTTATGCATGTTAATGGAGTTCATGCAAGAGACTCTGAAGATGGAAGTTGTAGCTAATGGTCCAGGACAGTATATCGCGGCTTATAAAATCGATTCGACCTTTCCCTAAATTGGCTAGCTATATTCATATCTAATACAAGTTGAATTTTAGCTCTGATTCATTATTAAGTTCTACATAAGCACATCAAGGCGATATCATCTGTGGATAGGTATAGCGCGAAGCGGGCAGAAGCTAGGCTAAGTAGTTAAACGTAGGATAAGTAAATAGTTTTATTTATTATCCTATCTCTACAAATTTTTCCATTGTTTATTTTCGTATGACAGTAAAGTAGATGTAAATTTGGTGTGCATTGAATGCAGTGTGAGATGTGTCGATGGTACGTCCTTTACTCACGAGCAATGGTTGTCGGGCGGTTTGCCATTGCCGCTGGGGTTGACGCCCCCGTCGGGCACTCCGCAGCCGCACTCCTCGGCGGCGCGGGTCGACGCTTCGCTACCGTTGTCCCTGAAAGTACTCTGCGCTTTGGGACAGTTGGCTTAAACACTAAAAACGGACTTTGGGACACTTGACTTTAACAATAAAAACTGACTATAGGGCACTTGACATTATCACAAAAAAATCGGTATTTGAAACAGTTGGCTTTAAAACTAAAATGAAACTTTGGAACACTTGACTCTAACATTTGGAATGGACTTTACACTGAAACAATATGTCGCAAAAACGTCTAGATAATGTTGGTAAACTGCTCAAAAAGCTGCTAAAGACGCAGATTCAGAAAATGCTCTCACTGAAAAGTGTCCAATACATTTGAGTTAGACACGGCTACAAAAATTGATGACTCACAAAGAAGACATGAAGGTCAACAGCAAAATCAACATAATAACTACAGAATACTAAGGAAACATTTGAATAATTGTAAATTGTTAATGCAAAGCGAGGAAAATTTAAGTGCACTCTACTAAGTTATCATGCAAGACAACAATCTTTTGAATCGGACGACATGGACATAGACAGAACAAGATTACAAAAGAAAATCTAGACGAATTATATATAGATCTAGATTTCTTGAAGTAAGCACATATACCACCCTCTTGTCATCACACCAAGTCAGATAATAGACTTACATTAACATTTTTGTAAATAAAATATGTCCAGTGGAAAAATCTAGTGGGTGGAGCTGGACTCTGTCCGGTAGTATCTGGTCCCCGAGATACTGTTGTAATTCTTCAGGGTAAGAGCTACCTGCAAAAGGTCACTGTCCTAGGTTCCAATGTAAAATGGGCATTATCATCCACCACCCTCATGGTGGTCAATAGCCACACCGCAGAATATGAACTGTTAATCAGTATTAACATATAAATGTACTGATATGCATATTACATAGCAAAAGCGGGCTATATACAGCATTCTTTTCGTTATTCTGCATCAGATTGGATAGCGTAAAAATCATCTGCGAAGATTTAGGTTTTTAACGATTGTTGTGTCGGTATAATTTGTGTGCCAACGGTCACGACTTCTTGCTTGTTATTCTTGTTATTTGTTCGAATTACGTGGAAACTAATTTTTGTGCATTCATATTTGGTGTTACCGTGTTACAAATTTATTGTGCAAAGGTTTTGAAGATAATAATTTACTCAAATCGAACATAACATAAACTGTATCAGGCAGACATGACATGCAATAATCACTTGTGCTAATATCTATGTGCAAGGACATGGCAGGAAGCATTAAACATATTCTACGAGTTCATTGAATTACCATATGAAGTCCAAGGCTATTCCACTTACCACCTACAAAAAATGTGTTCGTATCATACGTATAACCTAACCCTACATTATAGGCTAGATCGCAAATCAATTGGTCATTTGTGAATACCTAACTTAGAAACAAAGAGTGATACAGCCATGATGTCATCATTTGGAGCCAATAAAGGAAGGCTGGGGAAATGCTTCATGTAAACCGTAGTTGGTAAAATTAAACAATGACTAACACAGTAGCTTTGAATATAAGCTATGTTTGAAAATTGGTATGTCATTACCATTATTTAAGTTACTAGTAATAAATAACTTGAATTGTACGATCTTTTCTTTAATGTTTTACTATGCTAAGTTGTCGCCCCTAGTGTCAGTTAAGGCCTCCTGGTTGACCTGAATAGAAGTACTATTAGATAATATTAATGTTAGGAACAAACATTTAACTGATACAATGCTGTGTTAGCTAATACATTTAATTAGTTAATGTGTTAACATAATCATTACTTAATATAAAAAACATGCCCCGATATTAAACCCATTTTCATGTTACACAGCACTATCAATATAAGAAAAATTTATTAAATTCTGCGAGTTACAAACCAATATCAAAGTTCAACGACTCACACATTCATGACGATGCCTATGACACAAGCGTTTAACACCAAACGCACACAAATGTGCTGGTGAGGAACAGATTAATAGCGCAGGACTATTTACATTACAAGGACGAAGCATAACAATTTTAAGGAAAACTATGACTGTAATCCACATTTAGTCCACCTCAAAAACAATAAAAATAATGGGTCAATAAAAGTCACCCTGCGGTACACCCAAAACAAAAACTATCGTAAAACCCAGGAGCATTTTTTTCTGTTGCTTAAATAATATTATCGAGCGTTTAAAATATTAGTCACGAAAGTTTTATCAAAGGAAGTGTAAAATGAAATTAGTTATATAAAAAAAAAAATATGGGACCACCTATGAGATATGACCTACCAACCAAAAAAAAGAATCATCAAGTACAAGTCTAAATTGACGGAGTAACCGCTTAACAAACATACAAAAAAAATATACAGTCGAATTGATAACCTCCTCCTGAAGTCGGTTAAAAATAAATGAAGCTACGAGCTACATTACTAAAAGCTTAACTGTGGGCGAAATTTAAAAAATTTAACTATGTGCTAGATCATAAATAAAACATGGTATCGAATAGGGTCTAATATATAAAAATCTAATATACTATTGATGCAACACATATTCATTGCCTAAAACCACTTGTTCAGAATTTTTGGACAAGGTATTTCCAATATGGATATTTTAGATATCGAAAGTATCATCTGAACCTCTGTGGTTTCGTGATACTGGCTATACCCCCCATGTAACAGCCACCATACTAGTATTACGGCTTCAACGCATACATGTATAAATTGTAAAGAAACTGATTGTGTATGTATAGCACGTTTCCGGTCAGGAGAAACTGTCACTGGTTTGCCTGTTCTCCCGGTACGGTAGCCTTTATTAGTCCCGAACAGGCCACAGGAGGTGCAAAAATAGTGCGTGGAGTGGGCCACTCACCGGTCGGTGTTCATTTCCTGCGAGAGGTTGTCCTGGTAGTTGCTGAGGACTGACATCGCGTGCAGGTCACCGGTCCTCTCTTGTGTCTCCCTCTCGGCCTGCCCGGACAAACACCACTTAAAAATACCCTACTCACAAACATGCTACTGGAAAAGTTTGGGAGATGCCTTTGAATTATAAGATTCCTAAATAAATTATTCTGGCGTTCTAAGTCCTTGAGACTAATGGTCTTTCGATTAAAATGCGCTGCACTGAACTTTTCCGATTAGATTGAGGTACCCACTAACTACGATAAATTATAATTATGTAAGACGAATCGGAAACGATTACGTGAATCAAGAGATCTTGCATAATTTCCCAAAATTTAATAGCTGAGGTTAGTAAAGACTATATTTGTCAACCACGGGCTGAAAGTAGATCATAAGTTTTTTTTTTTGGAGTTAAATGCTAGAATTTTCATCATGGCAAAACGTTTTTGAAGTTTTTATATACATTGAGACTAGTTCATCTGAAATGTCTAGTTTTATATTTTTTTTTTTTGTGCTTGGATGCTTTCCTGGAGCGTAAAGCCGGAACATCTTACGGAACATGGCATGATATCCGCGAGGCTGCATCTCAAAGTGGTAGATTGCGTTGATAAAAGGTTGTTTAGGTATTCTTTAACGAGACTAGATAACCTCTTCTATTTTATGTCGGTTAATTATATGAACAGAAATCGTTCTTGAGTCGAATTGAAGTAAAATTTTAGTATTCGTGATCTCATTATGCCGTCGTCAATCATGTCACAGAACGAGCACCGAAAAGCAAACATACTTAGGCTCATTTTACGACTGCAGTTAACCAAGTTAAACAAACTCATTACCGAGGGAAGTGAACATTACGGAGATAACAAAGCAAGAATTGATCACATTACATTGGGTTTTTTGCGTCTCCCACCATCTCGGCAGTAGAGGTCGGACCTCCACAAGGCGGCGTCGTACGCTAGGTAGCACAGCACTTCCACTATACACTTGTCGATCATACTTGCCACTGGTCTCAGTAAAACTGCAGAAAAATTTGCGTTACATACCGAGAACCGACCTTGGCCTGCGTCTGCGCTACTTAGACTGATTCATCCGAGTTTCATTATCAATCAAAGAACTTTTGAAAGCGAACTACCTTCGTACATCGGTCATGTAACTGATAAGCGAAATGTTTACTAACTTTTTATGGAAGAGAGAAACGTTCGCTCGTTTTAAAATTAACTAAACAACTAACACATTTTCGATAACGAATGGGTATACGTGCGGGTGAAGGCAATCATTCAGCACGCGATATATACGAGGCGACTTTGTGCAGAGTATGCAATGCGAAAAATTTGCTGAGGCGTATTTTTTAACACACTGGGAGCCAAGCCAACTACCCGCAAGTAAACAATAGCATAGAATAGTTGACAGTACTACCGACAACGGTATATATAGGGCATCTCTTATTTAATCTGTGCATGGCATGGTTAGTTCTCTTATAGGATATAGGACAAGTAAAGTACAATTTTTTCATGGAGAAAGATGGTCATCTTTGACTAGGACGAAAATTCAGCGGTCGGTATCTATGATTATCCTACTGCGCAAACGCACAGCAACGGGGTGGGCAGCTGTCAAAGTGGCGCAGCTGGGAATTAATTAATGATATTTGAAATTTCCCAAATAAAATAATACTAACAAGTACAACATGCTAGAATCATCTGTAAAAAGTTTCTACGTGCAAACCCCACCGTTGAAGCAGTTGTCAGTGCTGCACAGAAATCTTTAAAAATCTTACAACAAACCTACAGACAATCCTTAAAATGTTAGTAAATGTTCTGCTCATTACACTTTGAAAGCACTAAGATGCCAAGTCTATCTTGACTGACATCTTGTTTGTTTGGGCCAGGCAGATGACGTCTATAGGCATTCAATCATTAGACAAACATAGAACCACTTGTAATGCACAAATACAGTCATTAGCATAATTATTGAACAGATAGGAACAGACACTGACTCCCAGTTCCCCGAACGTTAATCATTATGATGATGGGTTTAATTGACTTCATCATCATCAGCTCTGAATGACCCACTGCTGGATATAGACTTCCCTTTGTTTATGCCAATCTCCACAGTCTTTTGCTAGTCGCATCCACTCGTTTCCGACAGTTCTTTTGATGTCGTCAGTCCACCTCATCTTCGGTCGGCCCGGGTTCCGCCAACCTAGTCTCGACCACCACGCTTAATCGACTTAATAAAAATATATAGCTGTCTTTTTCCTCGCTGTCTATTTTTCCTCGCTGTCTATTTGACAAGGACAGTAACACTTTCGGTTTACTAAACCCAAAGATTAAACTTTGCCGCTAATTAAAGCAAAACTTCCAAACAAAAAGAGACATAGAGAGCAAATAGTAGTCTATTATATAGAACATTCCATACGTAATTGCGTTTACTTATATGCCTACCTAAACTGCAATGTGCACGTGAAATCTAATTACGGTCCAAAGAATGGGGGAGTCCTCGGTCTCGTTCTTTCACAATTTTCAATATAAGATCATTGGCAATAAGTATCATCAAAATTATGAAAGTGCAAGTGTGTACAAGGCTTTATAATGGTTAAAGCACTTATCATTATTAGCATACACCTCAGGGATTATGTAACAAATTAGACACATAACTAAGGACTAATTCGTATTTACCTAACTATAAGTAGGTAAGTATGTCAGAAAAATGGCTTGTAAGTTTAAATAATTGTTGATTAACTATTAATGGGGTATTGTTGGCTAGAGGACAGGCTATATAGTATTATAAGGAATGGGTATACTAAGCCGAAAGGAGGTCACTGTACCCATAATAATGAACAACTTTTACTATGGGGCCAAACAAATATCGCAAAATCCAAATCGCAAAAAAAAACAGCTGTTCCATAGAAAACGGTCATTGACACTCGACAAAATAGTTATAATATGATTATTAATGGAACATTTACCGTGGGTTCGGTTGTGGAAGGAGCTCCCGATATTTCGGCGCAGTATAATCATATAACTAGTGAACAACCGTGATAGTTTTAAACAGTGTCTTATTCGCCAAAATGTTATTATAGGTGAGTTAGGAATAAATTACATAAATGGAATTACAATAGTAAGAATGAGGACCTGTATGTCATACAAAACGACTGAGGGTCGGTCCGACAAGTCGGGTCGTCGATTGTAAACACCAATTTAGGTGATGACACAATCGGTCCAACCAAATTGTAGGTCGGGCCGACAAGTCGGGTCGTCGATTGTAAACACCAATTTAGCTGATGACACAATTGGTCCAACCAAATTGTAGGTCGGGCCGACAAGTCGGGTCGTCGATTGTAAACACCAATTTAGCTGATGACACAATCGGTCCAACCAAATTGTAGGTCGGGCCGACAAGTCGGGTCGTCGATTGTAAACACCAATTTAGCTGATGACACAATCGGTCCAACCAAATTGTAGGTCGGGCCGACAAGTCGGGTCGTCGATTGTAAACACCAATTTAGCTGATGACACAATCGGTCCAACCAAATTGTAGGTCGGGCCGACAAGTCGGGTCGTCGATTGTAAACAACAATTTAGCTGATGACACAATCGGTCCAACCAAATTGTAGGTCGGGCCGACAAGTCGGGTCGTCGATTGTAAACACCAATTTAGTGATGACACAATCGGTCCAACCAAATTGAAGGTCGGGCCGACAAGTCGGGTCGTCGATTGTAAACACCAATTTAGCTGATGACACAATCGGTCCAACCAAATTGTAGGTCGGGCCGACATATCGCGTCGTCGATTGTAAACACCAATTTAGCTGACACATTCGATCCAACCGAATTGTATCGTCTATCAACACTTTTAATGGCCTAAATGGACCCTCAATGAGATATCTCAATGGGAGACCAATATTATGTAGGGGAGAAAACAGGGAGAGGGCTGCATTCTCTTTTGAACCATGCTGCTCTGAGATAAAGCACAATGTCGTGTATATTCAGTCTAGCAAGTACCGATCTGTGTCTATTTGCTATCAACATCCTATTTCCATTAGCTTATAAGGCCACATGTTGATAAAACAAAATCTAAGTGTGACACAACTTGTAGTGAATCATTATGAATAGCATTTACTATAGGAATAACGCCGCTAGAGTTGCAAGTGTCCATATGCCAATATTTCTGCTTACCATGAGGCGGACAGCATTCTCAAAGCCGCCCTTTATATTAAAAACATATCAGCGGTTCCATACAGATTGTTAAGTGCGAATTAAATTGTTAAAAAGCTAGTTTCTTTTTCGGGATTTCAGTGTTCGTTTCATAGTAAAAGTTGTCACAATGTCATAATAATAAGTACTTATTACCTCCATCCGACTTAGTACCACTGTTCTGCGTAACCCTGTATACAATTAGTGTAATTTTGATATTAATGATTATTATCACCACACCACATTAGTAGCATGTGATAACATATCGCAGATCTATTATAATGAGCAAAAACTATGTTCTTTCCTGATACCTACAACCAAAGTTAATAATTATAATGTCATATAATATATAATAATACAAATATTATAAAGAGGAAAGATTTGTATATAAGTATGTAAGTAATATGTGATAAGTATGTAAGTAATATGTTTGTAACTAATAGACTCAAAAAGTACTGGACCGATTTTAAAAATCCTTTCACTGTTGGGAAGCTACACTATCCCCGGGTGACATAGGCTATAATCTATACCCGTAGGAAGCTGGGGCGGACCGCTAGTAATGTCATAAAATAATTAATGTTCAGTTACAATACATGGAACGATGGTACTAGACGCGGAAACATGGTCATTGTAGTTATCATTATAAACAACTTTTACTACGGGACCAACCCTGATATTAGCTATTCAATGTATTGAAATTTAGTTGCTAAATTACTAAATGCCTCGCAAGTTATGGTGTCTGGACTCTAATTAGTCCACAGGCCGAATACCCGAGAGAGGGCTCGGAGACATGCGTCTGCAGCGTCGCATGCACTACTCCAACTTTTTACATATGTCGTGGCGCTGCAGACAGCGAAGCAGGTCTTTGCGCCTACGACCTCAGGCAGTCGATCTCCGGACTAAGTAGAGTTCAAACCACTCACGAAGCTTGGCTTCGCTATATTATAGTGAACCTCTCTTTGTGTTACCGTAATTATAGATCCTGAATATATGTGCAGTGTTATAACCTTAGTATAGTAAAGTTAGTATAGTGCTATAACCTTTTTTATTTCACCCTGAGACTTGAGACAACTACTTGTGTACTACTTGTACTTCTTACAATTTGTTAATTGACATCATCATCATCATCAGCCAGAAGACGTCCACTGCTGAACATAGGCCTCCCCCTTTAACCTCCACACTGAACGACAGACTGCCTTTTGCATCCACTGGATGCCCGCGACTCTCACAATGTCGTCAGTCCATCTAGTGGGAGGCCTACCTACGCTGCGTCTTCCGGTTCATGGTCTCGTTAATTGACATGGGAGAATCAAATTAATATTATAAATACGAAAGCGTAATTTCATTTCTTTTGTCATTTCTTTACAGGCCTGGACGAGATTACGGCCTGGTTGCGAAAATGGAGAATCAAGGCGAGCGCATCGAAATCTGTTCAAGTAACCTTCAGCCTTAACCAGGGAAACTGTCCGCCAGTAAAACTCGAAGGAGTAACACTGCCTCAACAAGACAAATTTAAATACTTGGGACTCCATCTAGACCGTCGTTTAACTTGGAAAGACCACATAACAACTAAGAGAGGAACTCAAATTAAGATATAACGGGTATTCTTGGCTGATAAAAAGCTTCACTACTAGCAAATTGTCAATAGACAATAAAGTATCGATTTACAAGGTATAGATGTATGGTATTCAACTGCGGGGAACCGCTTGTAACTCAAACATCTCAGTTATCCAAAGGATGCAAAATACTATTTTGAGAACCATAAGCAAAGTGTCCTGGTACACAACCAATGCAGAAATCCACAACAATTTTGGGATAAGCACCTTTAAACAAGAAATTGCGAAGACCGGCAAAAACTATAGACACTGCCTGCTTAGACAACCTAATAGCTTGGCTGTTGAACTCACGGAACAAAGATACAAGCCCAGGCTAAAAAGAAAGCGAGTTATCCCCAGTGATTGACCAAACGGTCATCGAGAAAATAAATAAAAGGAGATGCCCTCACTGGAGGGCACACTTTACATGACATACCCTGCTGTCTCGAGACATCTGCATAGTACATAGAGCTGATCGCAGATAAAACCAGAACACAAAAAAAACTTTACGCAGCTACGAGCAACAGATCGCCGTGAATTGTTCAAGGGCCAGAGAGTGATCTGATTACTTTTTATCCTGGAAAAAATTATTGTAGGGCTGTCAATTTGTCATTTCTAGTGAAACCACGGGGTGCAGCTAGTGAATAGATATAATACTGTTTTAGTTATTAGGTATATATCTAGGTAATATGTATATAAATATTGTTATAGATACAAGGATTTCGTTAGTTCAGTTCCAAAGCCAGAAAGAAAACAGAAAATAATCATACCAATAAAGGCAAATAGGTAAAGAGCAAATCATTTAAAATGTATGGCCAGCTGTGATGGCATAATTTAAATAGAAATTGTCCAAGGACACAGTAAGCATAGGTATCACGTTTTTCCATGTTTTGATAGACTATTCTAAAAAGTTTCGCGAGGTAGGTCTTGGGGCCTTACGGCCAACTGCTAATGCGGTATCAAACTAAAGTTAAATCCACTCAGTTGGAAAATAACTTGAACTTTAATGTGCCCAGATACGGTTTGCGGACGCGTGATTTTCCAACAGAGCGGATGTAAAGTTAGTTTGATACCGCACTAGCAGTTAGCTGTAAGGCCCCAGAACCTGTTAAAATGCAACAATCTAGGTTTGCATTTTACTTTGCTTCGCCAAATTCTTGTTACATATTTATGAAAAACCTCGTGAAGATATAAACCATTATCATTAGTGAATAGCAACAAAAAGGATAACTACTATACAAGGTTATGCACATAAAGTGTATTAAGCCGATAGGAGGTAATTGTACTCATCATTATGTTTTTTTTACTATGAGACCAACCATGAAATCGCAAAATCAGCTGTTCCATACATTTTATCCAACAACAATGACCGTTTTCTATGAAACAGCAGATTTTTATGTCATGATTTCAGGTTGGTCCAATAGTAAAAGTTGTTCATAATTATGAGTACAATGACCTCTTTTCGGCTTAGTACAGTCTATATGCATTACCCTGTATAATACTATAAATACATTAAAAATAAATAAAAAAACAATAATAATCAACCATCGCACAGACAGATGGCCAGGACGGGCACAGTAGCATCGCCGTTTTATAGTTAATATTTCAAAAACTCATATGAAGTTCTTTGATTTCACTTGTGTTAACTGCTATCTGAATAGGTGTTCGAGTGAATCGGTTCCATCTAGTCAAGAATGCATCAGGTGATGTGGCAGTCAAGCACAAGCCTATACTTCAATAAAAATAAAATTATACAACCATTTTGATTGCCATAGTTTATCAATTCAGGCTTTTCCTAGCAAATTCACAGGCCATGATCAGATTTTGGTAGTATGTAAATGGGACTTCTCTTAATATATTCTCTATTTTAATATATAATCACAATCAGACAACACGGTGTCCAAACCACATAAAATCAAGTAACTTCCCTATTTTAAGTTTTTTTTTTTTCATTAATAAAACATCAAAACTTACCTCTTGGAAGTCATCTCCATCTCCATTTTGGAATAGCTGTTGGAACGCGAGGTCATTCCTCTGGGCATCTGATAGGAAAGACTCAGTTTCCCCCGCGTCTGATCTCCTGTGGTGGATCTTCACTCCTCCCGCGTAAATAGGTGTCGATATTTTCGGCGTAAACACATTCTCCTCCGGCTTTGCCAAAAGAGCTTTGGGAATATCCTCTTCGAGAGACGGGGATCCGTCGGACATCACATACGATTAACACTGATCAACTTCCACAATGGTCATAACCAAAAACGGATTATTTCTGAGAAGCTTCTGCGATTAGTGACTAATATTGTATTCACTCAACTACCCAATGATTTAACTCAAAATCGCGGAGATGAATAGCGGAAACCGTAGACTGAACTTACGTTTGGTTGGTCGTGGAGTTTGTGAAAATGGGAAGGACGTAAGTAAACTTAAACAGTGAGAGAGGAACTCGGTATACGGATTTGATTCTGCATTGCAAATATTGCAATACCTGATACACAAATTAAAATCCGTTTATCTTATTGAAATGAAAAAGGAAGGATTTAGCCGTATATACATAGTAGTCTTTGGGATTTAGGATAGGATAGGCTCTATGATATCTGGCTGGCTCGCTCCGATCGACTGGATTTTTGGCATTGACAGTGACAATTTAATCATGATGACAGTGACATCATGGTGACAGTGAAAATCACAATAGTGGTTCACTTAACTTTTTTTCTGGTTTCATGATCATACAGAGTCCTTCAGTCAGTATAATAAATTATGACTTACAGTGTACTTTGTACAAAAATTAAATGATGTAATACAAGTCATACTCACACTTCACAGTAGATTCAAGCAAATTAAGTCACAGTAAAGTCCAAATCATGCCCTTGTAAAGTGGTGTAGAGTGTAGACTTATTAAAGGCTTCTGTGGAGTTTTGGAAAAATCACGAACATTAATTATAGATATTGCCATCTATCATATTTTATTTTATTTGGAAGGTACACAAAACAGGATAATCTCAATATAATCTCTCTATCTATCATGGCATTTAATTTATTATGCTTAGTTAAAATACCGAAACTTAAGTATTTTCGATTGTTATTGTGTATTAGTGGTGGATTATCATTTATTATGCTCGAATGTGGGCAAGCGTTTATCGAGGTGAAATAATAAATGTATTTTCATGTTGTTTCCAAAACTCCAGAAGCGTCTTGTAAAGCCTCCACCACTTTACTGGGGCATGACTTTGACTTGGCCGTCACTTACTTTGCTTGACTCAAGGACTTTGTATACCCTAAAGGCTTGACTCCACAGATCTACTACTCTGTGCTTGACTCTGATTGTAACTATGATTTTTTTGACGCTATTTATTACTTGTTCAATATTACGACTGAAGGACTATTTATACACGGTCATGAAAAAAAATAACAAAAAGTTTGCCACGCCGCTCAAGAACTGTCATTTTGCGTTGCCGACTTTGCCGATGCCGAGTGAAAACCGAAAAGGAAAAATAGGTTGCCGGCGAATTAATTTTAAATTTCGCTGTAGTTTAGCTTAATTCCTGTGTAATTTAATGTTTTAAGTCTAAAGTAATCCGAATCCAACATGACTGTGGAGGTGCAAAGTAAGGCGAAGCTGCCTCAGCTATCGTCTGATAAACAACTAACATTCATCAAACTTGCTGTTTTATCAATGGCAGCAATATTATGTGAGTGTTTTTAGTCAATTCTCCTCATTTATATTATCTCGGCGACACATAAACATCATACTTGATCAGAGACTAACAATATTATTATCATAGTAAACGACTTACGTGGTGCTCTATTATTGATAAGCCATAGCGGCGTTGCATTGTCTTTTGATTTAAAACATGCATAAACCGTAAAAATGCTTACGATCGTTATCTATATACAACGTAGTCACGATTAGGTACTAATGAGCTATACAAAACGCTTATGTTAAACTTAAAACCAAAGGAAAAAGGACATAAAAAGTAACCTGTTATAAAAACAGTAATCAAACATGAATTATTCTGAGCTTATACGTTTATTAAAGCTTCACTGCATAGCAACTCAAAGTGGGTGTTAGGCTCTGACATCAGTGCCATTGGTCCTGGTTTCACACCATCTTTTGCCAGTTTGCCAGACCTTTGGTTTTAGTTTATTTGGATTGGTTTAGTTTAGTGAGTGGTGTGACAGAATACGCCTCACTGTCACAATAATTATCAAGATAAATATCATCAGTCAGTGACAAATTGTATAGTGTGGATGGATTGTGAGAAAACACACTAAGAGATGCAAACACACTTAGTGAGGTTTCACATTTTTTCAAGCTCCGTCCTACTTTAATTTCACACATTTTTAAGAGTTATCTCTATTCCAATATATCTTGTATGAAATGACTGAGAGTAGCATTGTTTTTTTTTATTTTTTATTTATGGAATAGTACATAACAAGTATCAGATTCTTTGACTAATTAACACAGTCATTTTATGAGCTATACAATTATGTCCCACTGTCAGAAAACTGTGTAAAACAAACTAAATTCACTGATGTCATTTCAGCTTTTGCAACACGGCTGTTCTCAGTGCTACGCTTCGAGAGTGTGATCCATGAATTTGATCCTTATTTCAACTACCGAACGACTAGATACCTGACGGAGGAAGGATTCTACAACTTCCACAACTGGTTCGATGACCGAGCATGGTATCCTTTGGGCCGTATTATTGGTGGTAAGCTACTATTGTAAGATCTTCTACTAGTCCTATGTTAAAGGCAGGTGCGTGGTGGTGGAAATGAAATCCAGCGTAGTTTGCAATGGTACTTTTATTACATTAATTATAACTAAGACAAGTATAATTATGGTGTATGACGTGCACAAGCTCTGGCACATAAGAAAGAAAGAGGGCGCTCCGGCCGCGCAGGAGTCTTTATATAGCCTCCTGCGGCATGTAGCGGGGGTGCGGCGGGAGGGCGGCGCAGGAGTAGGTAATCGCGCGCATGCGCGTCAACAACTATTACTGATTCAACAACTACCTACCCATAAGTAGGTGTAAAAATATTAGTAGACAAGTAAAATAAACTAGTCACAGAAGCTATATGGTATATAATGCCTGTTTGTACTTTCTACAAAGACTGGCGACGGCCCAAACCGAGGTTCTTACCTCCAAGGTGCCCTTGAGCTAGTTGCCCAAAAACCAAAATGAGTTAGGCCCAACGCCTTTCGCAATCGCCAACTAGTCCGGTCGAGCTGTAGAGGCCACAAGGCAGTAAGTCACAATAAAAATACTACAAAGTAGTTAGTGGTAATTGGGCTGGCTTTAAGAGCTCATCTCAGCACCAACTTGAGTTGCCCAACTTCTTTTTTATGCCTTAAGGTAAACAAGATCTGAAAGAACTGGCCTCACCGCCTGATGGTAAGCAATCACCGTCCTCTTTGGATACCTGAATACCAGGGGCATCACAAATAATAATGTTGCTGACCTTTTGACAATTGATATTGTCGATGCTTTGCTAACCTAGAGAAGTGGTTGTAGATACCCTTTTTGAAAAGCACCTTCTTGAAGCTCGGAAGGAAGACATTCGAGAGGACATTCCACCCCCTGCATAATAACATATCACAATAAGTATTTCTGCACTTGATACTATATAGAGCCGGCAGAGAGAGCCGGCTGAGAAGGCAGGTCTGGACCCAAATGAAATTCACTTTAAAAAATGTTACTCATACTTGTCCAGGTACAATCTACCCCGGTCTGATGGTGACATCAGCCACGCTGTACAACATCATGCAGTTCTTGAACATCACCATAGACATCAGGAATGTGTGTGTGTTCTTGGCTCCATTCTTCTCCTCGCTCACCACCATCGTCACCTACCTGCTTACTAAAGAGCTTAAGGTTGGTACTGGTCTTAATTACTATGTGGTGAATCAGCTGAGCTGATTTTGATCTAAGTAAAATAAGAATAGATCTAGTCAAATACATAGGGAAATGAATGGTAGGTAAAACCACAGGGATTTTTTTGTTGCTATTGTTGGTGTCTTGCTGCCATCAATTTAAAAATATACAACTTTAGTGCCCTACAATTTACACAGTTTCTTATATTTTTCTTAGATAAAAAAATATTTATAAATCTCTTTACTCCAGAAAACTAATTAGGTTATAAACATGGTCCATACCTTATGCTAAAGGTAAAAAAATCGCAAATGCAATGTTCGTAATGTTCAATCTCGTGATTCACTACTTCTCTGTCTTCTGTGCCAAATTTTAAAAGAAGATTTTTCGCGAAATGTTCCATTTAAGATCTTGTTGAATATGTATGTAGCTATGGCGGAAGCAATTATTTCGTACGGCTTAACAAGTTATGGTCGGACGTTTAAAACATATTTAGATAAAATTTATAACTTACAAGTGAGAATTCTAAAACTCATAGTCCCACACAATATCAAAAATCAATATAAAGATAACTTGATTGATATTTTTGAATTTTGTAACATATTACCCATACACACTAAAGTGCATATGTCCTTGTTAATAGAACAATTTAATAACAAAGATATCCAAAAACCTATTTCACATAATGTCATCACTAGAAAAGTTTCTCAAAACATGCTAAAGATACCTAGGGTTAATAATTTTTACGGGAAAAGAATGACAGCTTTTTTAGTTCCCACTCTCATGAATAGAATACCGAAAGAAATTAGAAATAACGTGAGTAGTAAAAACTGCAAGAGATTATACAAAAAATACTTTTACAATAATCTGAAGCTTAAAAATAATAATTATAAGACCTAAAATAAATAAAGTGAATAATAATAATAATAGAAACTTTTAACTAATTTAATTAACTAAATGTACTTTATTAAAACAAACAAACAAAAAATAATAACATAATTATAATACTTATTACTGACAGATAATTAATCAAACATAAGTGAATAGCCTATCGATTGTAACTCGATATAATTAAATCGACAGTTATTCAAATAATAAACAGCGTCCTGTATATGCGTTGTTGTGGCTTATCTACTGGAACCGGTTTCAAGCCTTCGCTGTGGCCGATTCCGAGCGATTTGTACGTAACTTCACATTGCATGTATTTTTATTTTTCGTGGAATGAGGTAGTTTATAGGTTGGTAACTTATTATGCTTATGTTACCGGGATGAACAGATGCTTGCTTATGAAATTGTAATGCAGGTACCTAAGTACTTATTAGTAAACGTTAGGTGTATTTTTATTTTATTTTTTATTTTCTTTTATATTTAATATTTAAAATTTATTTAAGTTTGCGCCATTATGTTAGTGCGTATAGTGAAGCTTAGTATCGATACAAACAGATTAGTTTTTCGATACTAATTTAAACTAATTACGTGTATAGATATGAAATAAATGAATAAAAAAAAAAAAAAGCCGGTCTCAGTAAAAAGATGCCAAATAGAAGTATAAATATACATCTCTATGCTATATCTTTCATTTATAATGTTAGAATGTTTAGAGCACAATCATCAAATAAGTATCATAACAGACCCAGACAACATCATAAAAATGCGCAAAAGTCGATATTTAGGTCTCTGGCTGATGAAAGGAGACGAAGGGTTTTCAAGAAATGTTGACCACTTGTATCCGCGCGTTTGGTTGTAATCTTTGTGTACTTGCGCCAACTTTCCCTAACTACGCTGTAATAGCTCAAGATGTAATATGGATACTAAATCTAGATTAAAATCGGTCCATAACAAAACTTACCTATGACTATCTTGTAATTATGAAATTTAATGATATGGAACATTGATCATAATCATTACTAATAATCAAATCTTTTACAGATAAAACAGAAACAGGTATTTTGTGGATTGAAAATCATAATTGGGGTGCTTTTTCCATTTTAATTATAAAACTATTAAAGCTATACCGTCTTACCACAAAAGATTTAAGCACGCTTTAGACAAGTGTTTAGCATATTTTTCGCAGTGAAACAATTGCTAAACACATGTCTAAAGCGTTCTTAAATCTTTTGTGGTAAGACGGTTATAGTTATCAAATATTCGTCATCATCGTCATCATCATTTCCATCATAGTTCCCATTGCTGGCACTCAGGCCTTCTCTCAAAGAAAGAGGATGGGCCCTAATCCTCCATGCTGGCCCAGTGCACGTTGGTGAATGTCATAAGTCTTTGAAATTTAGAGTTTCTTGGACATACTGATTTCCTCATGATGTTTCCTTCACCGTTGTTGAGCGATGACATTGAAAATGCACATAATTTATTTAACTACTAAATAAGTCATTGGTGCAGGGCCAAGGATTGAACTGGATGCCGTCAGATTATAAAGCGTAATGCAACCGCTTGGCCACCATTGTTCTTTAAATATTAATCAAATATTACAATTGTTAAAAGAAACCAGATTGCAAAATGTAACTTGACACTCTGAAGATGATTATCTATATATATAAAAGAAAGTCGTGTTAGTTACACTATTTATAACTCAAGAACTCAAGGTAGCTTAGAACCAGGAGACTACTTTACCAGACCAGGACAGGCTAATTTTCATCAGCATCATCATAATTTTTCATCACTACGCGGGTGAAACCGCGGGGTGCAGCTAGTGATCAATATAAAAAACTGACTTCAAAATTAATTAACGCCAAAATAAAATTATTGATTTTGCCAAATCAACAGGTGTGCTCTAACAAAATTATCGTATTATTGGAGCTACTTAAAAACCACTTAGTCAAAGAAATTAAAAAAATTGTGAGATCATCTCAAGAGCTTCTCTTCATAATACAAAAAGAACCGAGTAAATAGGTTCACAAATGGCGAAGTACTAGGCGTACATACATAAAAAACGCTCCTGAAGTCGCTTAATAAGGGTTGCTTATTGTATTACACTTTAATATTATCATAACATTTCACTTTTGAAGACACATTCATAGAGTTTTTTTGTACAAAATGAAGCACTTAGGTTACACATATCATATCACCGAGTTTAAAAGGTTGCACTAAAGCACTGAGTACCTAATAATACAAGTATAAAAGCTGAGCGTGCACTGATCGCATTTAGGGTTACCATCCAGTCCATATACCCGTTATACCCGTTATATATTATATATATATTCTGTTCATATCCGGACTTTGAGACCAGTTTTGTAATTTGTGACTTAGGTTACATGTGCACTTGTGCAGGGTTTGAATTTTGTGACTAAAATGCCCGGACTTTTATTCAAATATCCGGCTTTAGGTCAGGACATTTCAAATTTTGATATGGTAACCCTAATCAAATTGCACTTGACAAATTTGAAACTGCCTACTCAGTAATCTGTGACAAACTACCACAATTTAGTAAGTAGTTAGTATTAATTCGTTGACATGGGCGCTTACGGCATAAGTGAATATTTTCTTATCGCTAGAAGAATACTATACCCTTCTGTTTTTCAGGATGAAGGAGCAGGCCTTGTTGCAGCAACTATGATCGCCATAGTGCCCGGCTACATCAGCCGCTCTGTGGCAGGCAGTTACGATAATGAAGGCATTGCCATATTCTGCATGCTGCTCACATACTACTTCTGGATTAAAGCTGTCAACACTGGCACTATTATGTGGGCCACTATGACCGCTCTGGCTTACTTTTACATGGTAAGTTTAAGTTAGGGGCCGTTCGAGTATTACGTAAGCAGATTTTTTTACAATTATTTACTCCCCCCTTCCCCTTGTCAGTAAAAGTAAGCAAACCTCTTCCCCCCCCCCCCCCCCCCTCCCATGCTTACGCAATCATTGGTACCAATATGCATTTTTTTTTTAATCTGTATTCATTATTTGTGAGAATCCCCGACATGTGTGTTTTGATTTCAAGGATAGACAATTTGTGGGTTGCCATTTGTGTAAAAAAGTAAATAATAACTGCTGACGTAATCACGATATCGACCCCCCCACCCACCATGTCACCAAAAATAAGCAAAGCAAAGACCCCTCCGGCCCTCTCAAGCGCTTATGTAATACTTGAACGCCCCCTTAGAACTGCTGATTAAATAATTAACAATCCATCTGTTGAATTGCCGAATTGAACATGCATTCTATTGTTCTGCCAGGTATATGGTAAATAACTAATAATTACCATTTTACACAATCATAATTATAACAAGTAACAACTGGAGACAATTTATCAGACCGATTCGATTTAGAATTGCTTGTATGATATTTCGCATGTAAATATAATGCGAAATGAATGGTGAAGATTTTCTATTGATTGAAAGCAAATTCAAATGGTTCAAACCACTCGATGCGTTAGCGAGTGCATTGATTCTTAAAAAATGCGGCTGGATTTCTTTCGTAAGTCAGTCATTTCTCATGTTTTAGTGATAAATATCATAGAAACTGACGTGGTTTTCACGAATTTTATTTATATTACACGGGAATTACTCACGTAAGATTAAGCCGGTCACTCTGACTATAGTTTCAACCGCATTAATGCCTAATGCCTAAGACTGCCTAATGCGGTTGAAACTATAGTCGGAGTGACCGGCTTAATCTTACGTGAGTAATTCCCGTGTAATATAAATAAAATCATAGAAACTTAAAAATCGAGCGCCTGGTTGATGCGACGCGTGACCCAAAATGCTGGTGTTTATCTGGCTCAACATATGAGCATTTCAATTAAGCGTAATATCGCTACCATGCTGGGTACGCTGCTTACTGCTAGTGGGTTTGAGCATTTGGACTATCTTTAGACTTTCTACCGTCAATCCAAATTTTGTTTATGAGTTTAAAAATAAAACTAGGTATAGCATTAATTGATTGACTAACTTTTGGTGGAAGATTTAAACTTTCACTGATGGCTATTGCTTGTGCAGTTGTCGTCCTAGTCAATCACAGATCAATCAGATGAAAGCTTCACGTCAACAAGTCTATGTGGCTTGCTGATTTTTGCACTTTCATACAAACTAACAGCTTACCATCAGGCGAGTCAAAAAAAAAACAGAGGATTGTATCGATCGTCTTTGCTAGGCACAGTTCATCAAGTCAACAAAACTGAATAAACCTGTGCAGGAAAAGAGATATTTGCAATAAATGTGTTAAATATTGTTTAATTAAGTTCTATATGTGTATTTCCAGTTCTGTGAACCTATTAAAAAAAAAAAAAAAAAAAAAAAAAAAAAAATAGTTTTTTGACCTTTGACCTTGGAATATCTGTAGACTGCGGACACCCTACGATAAGTAGGTTTTGAGACAAGTTATAGGGTGTCAAAATAAAGGTTTATACAAGTTTATAGCTGACTTATCTCTCATTCCGAGGGTAAACCCCTAATTTTCCTGGACTACCTAGGGTATTGTGCAGAGTTGTCATTTGTTTATTTGCAGGTGTCATCGTGGGGAGGCTACGTGTTCCTAATCAACTTGATCCCTCTCCACGTGTTAGCTTTGATGCTACTCGGGCGCTTCTCCGCACGAGTGTACGTGGCGTACAGCACACTGTACTGTGTGGGCACTGTACTCTCCATGCAGATATCCTTCGTCGGGTTCCAGCCTGTGCAGAGCTCTGAACATATGCTGGTAAGATACCACATACCGGTCGCCATGCCTTGCATTTGACCATGGATCAGTCTTCCTATTTGGCAAGTCTATATAAAAAATGGACCCTAGTTCCCGGCCGCCTTGATATTCCCAACTAAGGTGTGAAGTATCCTGGACTACTGTAGGCCACCAAACCCCACTGAAAAGACTAGGAACAAGTTATGTGGCGTTCCTCGAGAGATGCCTATGTCCATCAGTGGAATGTTTAAAACTTTATAAAGAATTCTCTTAATTCTGTTTTTTTTCCATGATAGTAAATGCTTTCAAATCAAATTGACATAATTATGGATTCATAATGACGATTATTCTTACTATCTTATTCAGAAACGTCCAACATGGCATTTTAGCTAAAATATTAATGTTGCTTCGTTTTTGTGTGTTACAGTTATTGTCATCGAGAAATTGACATAATAATTTATATATTTTTTAGTCCATTCAATGTTTGTAAACAAAGGCGTAACTCTCTAAAGCGCCATTCCTATACTTGTAGGCCCTCGGTACGTTTGGGCTGTGCCAGCTGTACGCGTTCACGCAGTACCTGCGCGAGCGCCTCTCGCCGGCCAACTTCGAGCTGTTATTCAAAGCCCTGCTGACTACACTGCTGGCCACACTGGGGACTTTTGTCATCGCTCTCACCGTTACTGGTAACACATTAGCCGTCATAAATAAACTCCATTTAGCTTCCATTTGAGTGAACTGAGTTCCGCGGAAAGGGTGTACTAAGCCGAAAGGGATCCATAGTACCCATCATTATGAACAACTTTTACTATAGGACCAACCCTAAAATCATGAAAAAATATCAGCTGTTACATACATTTCGTCGAGTGTCAATGGCATCGATTCTGATGGACTCTAAACTAAATTTGACATTTCTAAAATTGTTGCCATCCTTCTCTCACATATTACAATGAAAAGAGAGAGATAATTTTAGTCCTGTCAGATTGGTTTAGTTTAATGGTGTATGACAGAATCGACGCCATTGACTGTTTTCTATGGAACAACTGATATTATTTATACGATTTCGGAGTTTCTCCCATAGTAAAAAGGATGCGGAAAGGATGTACTAAACACCCGTTCTGCGTCACCCAGTATTCATACCAGCAGCGCTCTCCGTTTCACCCGCACATTCATTCATTAGTTTGTTTTTTTCTAATTAAATTTTTAATAAAAAGAATCCTTTGTTATTCCGCGACATAAGCCACCTTCATACCACATTTCCTTCAAATCAGCTTAGCTGTTACAGAATTCCACATATTGCAGGTGTGAGGCAAAAAGATTATTTTGCCTCACACTACTCTGCATAGTGACCGATTTCCATGAGATATATGGATGAGCTGTCAGGCGGTGGCGGTTTGTGTGATAAAACCGCGACGTTGGCTTCAGATCTGCAAGTTCTTCTGAACACTCCCCTGTAAATGCGATAGAAGATAATGAGACTCAATGTCTCGGCTAAACTCTCTGTAAATGAAATTTTGATGATAGTGAATGGTTTTCAGGTAAAATCTCTCCCTGGACTGGCAGATTCTACTCTCTCCTAGACCCGTCGTATGCCAAGAACCACATCCCTATTATTGGTGAGTAAACAATTATTGTGGGTAATTTGCACCATGTATTATGTTTATGGTTGATATTCCGATAACCCGTACGAAGCGCTTTGATTCCACTTTTATTATGTGAACTGCTGGTCTGTGGAATGCACTGCCTGAGTGGGTGTGTTCCCCGATGGTTACAATCTGGGTGTCTTCAAATCGCGAGTGAATCGGTTTCTTCTAGGCAAGCGTGCTCCATCGTAGACCGCATCATCGCTTTACATCAGGCAAGTTGGCGGTCAAACGTTAGCTTATTATTAAATAATAATAATGTAAAGAAAATGTCATTGATGAAGTTATTGGTTGATTTCACTTCAACCAATAACTGATCATGATGTGTGTACTGTATATAGGGTTTAATTATGAACGACTTTTACTATGAAACTAATGGTACAACCCTGAAATTGCAAAAAAAAATATCAGCTGTTTCATAGAAAAACTAGAGAAGTGTACCGGGGATACCATGGAGAAAAAAAAACGACATGTACAACTAACACCCAAACCCAGAGCAGATGTCTAAATTCATCATCGAAACATCTGCCCGGCCGGGAATCGACCCCGGAACCTCCTACTCATGCGGCAGACTTGCTACCACTAAGTCAAACCGGTCGTCGTAATGTACAAACAAAACAAAAAAAGTTACTTGATAGTTTTCTCTCCCCAGCATCCGTGTCGGAGCACCAGCCCACATCGTGGTCTTCATTCTACTTCGACCTGCAAGTGCTGGTATTCCTATTCCCGGCCGGGCTGTACTTCTGCTTCAGCAAGCTGACTGATGCCAACATCTTCATAATCCTCTATGGAGTGCTCAGCATTTACTTTGCTGTAAGTATTATACCGAGCTGTGAGTATTATTTGTGGGAGTAGACATGTTCTAGAATGGAGACCACAAATCATAGTCGTTGTAGTGTAGGACGCCCTGAGTCTCGATAGAGTGATGATATACGTAAAGCAACCGGCAGTGGCTGGAAGCCAAAAGATGAAGATTGGCTAAGTGGTGTACCTTGGTAAAGGCCTATGTTCAGCATGGTCTTAGTTTGGGTGATTATATATTATGAAATTGAGAATTACCAGTAATTTTTGTTTTTGAGCATGTATGCTTCAATGTAGACTGCAGCATGGCCTAACAAAAGAAACAAGCAAGGTGCGAAAAAAGCAAAGATTTCCAAACTAAAGATCAGCTCGTTCCTATGAGCAGATCTTTACTGTAATTGCCTGTCGGGATTTATCTCACGTACAATTTAAAAACTTTTTTTTAATGTTACTTACAAAGGTTTGCGTCTCAGTATATCTATTACTTAAAACACAGCACCATCTTTCGCAATCTCTAACAGTTGGTACCATAGAGAAAGTTCAATGGACTGATCCTTACGAAGCAATATACATATGCAGAAAGCTCTTACAATGAGGGTTTAAAAATTAAGTTATACTTGTTGATATAAAGGTTGATTTGGATATATCTAACCAAACCAATCTAAATGTGTACCCATACTGAAAAACTAAATAACTAATACAATAAATTAATCTCATGTATTTTCTTTTTTCTTTAAATTTTAGGGGCTTCTAGACAACATGTCTATGACAGCTCCATCGTATCCTGACAAATCATCAATTTCCTAAACAAATTTATTTTAAACTTTTTAGTCTACCTACACATTACTTCATCATCATCATCAACCATTCTCCACCCACTGCTGGGTATAGGTCTCCTCTTCAGCGCGCCATCTTTTCCGGTCACATTACTTATGGTATAATTAACCAACTAGGTAAGTTTGTGGGGTTACAATAGCTTAAAGCCTGTAAAAATGAATTTGCCAGACCGGAAACCATTCTAGCCTCCTTGGAACTAATATGATGACACAACAAAGCTGGAGCACGTCGTAGCAACGTTGAGATCCCTCCGTCGACTCCGCGCTGTGAACCTTACACTTTGATCGCTGATTACCCTCATTTCACACCAATGTTTTATACGCTAACCATAATATCCTAACCCTCTCTATATTTCATCAACAGGGCGTGATGGTCCGACTCATGCTGGTCCTGGCTCCGGTCATGTGCATCGTCTCAGGAGTGGCCGCCTCCAGTCTGCTGAGCCTTCATGTGAAGGACATAGAGCCGAAAGTCGAAAAACACGACAAGAAAAAGAAGCATGAGAATAATTTGGTGTTCCGTGCTGAGGTAAATAAACAATCCAAAGATTTAAATTGTCTAGTTATTAAATTATTTTTTGTCAATGTTGTTGGACCATTTCCTAAACTCGGCTGCTTTAAAATTGTTGCCATCTTCTTCTCACATATTGAAATGAAAAGTAATTTCATCGTCACAGTTTTTTATTTAAAAATTATCTTTATAAATGCGAAATTCATCTACTCACTCACTCACTCACTCAACACGAAACCTCGAAAACCACTTGCCTTACGAAGCACTTGACAGCTAGTATTTCAAATGTTCAATATTTATGAATGTACCCGTGAACTCTGTCTAGATTTCGTGGTAAAACCTCGAACACAACAATCGCACGTAGTGAAGGCGATGTAACAGTAGTAATTTGCCTATACTTATTTTGTATTTCATCATGATCACACCAAACGCTTATTGTGACTGCAGATAAACCATTCTGCATTACGTCTAAGTTTGCGTAGCAGTTTTGTTAAACGTAGTGCAAGGCAACCCATTGGTTTCGTGATTTTCCCACTGTATTATGATCACCGTTTTTAAAGCGCTTTATTGTATTCATCATAGATGAGCTTAAGCTCATCTATGATGAATACAATAATGGTTAACCATTGTATCAGTTATTTTAGCAGCTATTGTTGAGACAGACTCGAGTCTCTACAAGTGGCTCCATATTCCAGGTGGGTACGTTGTTCGTGGGCGTGCTGGGCTGCCTGCTGGTGTCGTACGTGTTCCACTGCACCTGGGTGACGTCGGAGGCGTACAGCTCGCCCTCCATCGTGCTGTCGGCGCGTGCGCACGACGGCGCGCGCATCATCTTCGACGACTTCCGCGAGGCCTACACCTGGCTCAAGATGAACACTGACGAGGTAACACACTTGTACATCCTTGTGGCACTTATAGCAAAACGATGCAGGCGATGCGTAGTAGCTACTTGCCACTTGTACCACGCATCGTCTCCAACCTCTTTAACTGCCAGTTAGTAGATCTTTTTTTTTTACGTGGATAAGTTGGCGTTTGCCCACCAACTCGCCTGTTGGTAAGCGACCATGTGGTCGAAGATGAAGCACGCAGACTAAGAAGATACCTATTCACTCTGGCCTTGAAAAGGCCACCACTCTACTGGATCTACTGTCGACTGTAAAGCACCGAGCTTACAAAGTTTTGAACACTTTCAGGACGCGAAAGTGATGTCTTGGTGGGATTACGGGTACCAGATAACGGCGATGGCGAATCGAACGGTGATAGTGGACAACAACACTTGGAACAACACTCACATCTCGCGCGTCGGACAGGCGATGGCCTCCACTGAGGACAAGGCGTACGAGATCATGAGGGAGCTTGACGTGGACTACGTGCTGGTCATATTTGGAGGGCTCGTCGGGTATTCCTCGGACGGTGAGTTATACCAAGGAAGATAGACTAAGAGGAAAGACAATAGCGGAACATTAGAGCGTAGCTCGAAAACTTGCCTAAAAACGGTGTAAACTTAGATGACACCGTAATTTGAGCGTGCTATAGGTTGTCTCGAACTGCTGTAAGCGCTGCAGTCAGATAATGTACGAAAGGGTTCTACAAATAACCGTAGCGCTAGTATCGCACTCAAGTTTCGCAACCTTGTAATGAGGTAATAGTAAATAAAACGTATATTTTACAATGGGAAATAATTTGCAAGACGCTTACACAAAGTGGAGTAAACTTTGTATGAGTTGTGAAACGGCAAATAACTGAATTTAGTAGTTTATAAAACAAGTTGAAACATAATATTTAAAAAAAAAACTAAATCTCCCTATTTCTAAAATGAAATCCTTTGAATAATATCAAAATTACATAATGAATTTAAACCTTTATTAAAAAAAAAAATACGGATGAACTTTTATTTTTATCTCATTTATTTTATTTATCTCATCTCCAGACATAAACAAGTTCCTCTGGATGGTCCGTATCGGCGGCAGCACAGATCGCGGCGCGCATATAAAGGAAGCTGATTACTACACACCATCGGGGGAGTTCAGAGTGGACGCGGACGGGTCATCCACCCTCCTCAACTGCCTCATGTACAAGATGAGCTACTACAAGTTCGGGCTGGTCTACACTGAGGGTGGTAAGTGATCTCAGACCTCAACTGAAGGTATTATAATTTAATTTAATATAATACTCTAGACATTTTTGCACACACGGTCATCTGACCCCAAACTAACAAAGCTTGTGAAATGGCTGCCAGAGACTGATATACATACATGTATAGTTTTCAATACATACTTAAATAGATATTAACACCCAGATATAGAACCCTCCCGCACCCCCAAACGCAGAAGGCAGGTTCACTACCAACTGGACCAATGGGCTTCCGGGCATCTTACTACTATTATAATAAGCTTACTTACGTTTCAGGCATTTCCTAGTTCCGGTATACATAGTGTTAAATATATTTGAAGAGGTCGCCTTTCTGTCAGTAATTGTTATCCATAAGTGATTTGTTATATTTGTTGTGAAGGTCGGCCGCCCGGGTTCGACCGCGTGCGCGGCGCCGAGATCGGCAACAAGGACTTCAATTTGGACGTACTGGAGGAGGCTTACACCACCGAGCACTGGCTCGTGCGCATTTATAAGGTATTCCTTTACATTCTACCATGTACACATATTCTCAAACGCTATCTTTTTTCTTCTTTCCTCTTGAGAGGATTTTGGCGTCGCGTATTTGCCAGTTCCCTTACCCTTGGGTATTGAAATATTTTCAAGTTTAATCATACTAATCTGAGGACTTTGAAATCCTCCTTGCTATACTTCGCTCGTCTAACATCTCTTCAATGGTAGTTGACTGGTTTCAAAGTTACCTGTATGGGCGTCGGCTGTCTGGAGGATTCGCCTAGAAGAGAAGTACTCTTTGTGGTGTGTCACATCTGCCGGTGTACCGCAGGGAGGCGTCTTATCTCCATTACTCTTCGCTATCTTTATTAATGCAATCTCTCATAACCTTTCTTCTTCTTACCACCTCTATGCAGACGATCTTCAGTTGTATTGCCAAGCCCCACTGGGCTGGCTATCGGAAGCTGTGGAGGCTATAAATGATGACATGCGTCGTATCTTACAATGGAGCCAGTCGTACGGCCTCAAAGTAAATCCTTTGAAGACGCAAGTTATCGTCATAGGCAGCTCCCGCACTATCAGCCAAATTGATTGGAGTTCACTTCCACGAGTAGTCTTTGATGGAGTTACTATCCCATTCAGTGACACAGTTAAGAATCTGGGTGTATTATTCGACCGATGTCTATCGTGGGGTCCACAGCTTGTTGAAACAAGCCGGAAAATGTTTGCTGCCGGAGGTTCTTTACGTAGGCTTCGTAATTTTCTGCCCACCACCACTAAAATTGAACTTGCTCAGTCTCTCTTACTTCCAACTCTTGATTATGCTGACGTCTGCTATCTAGATCTCACAGAAGACCAGCTGAATAAACTTGAGCGCCTTCAAATTTTTTGCATAAGGTTCATTTTTGGCTTGCGCAAATATGACCACGTCTCTGAATTCCGCACTAAACTCAAGTGGCTACCCATTCGTCGTCGCCGGGATGCTCACATACTCGCCCTTCTTTATAGTATTCTTTACAATCCTGCTTCACCTTGCTATCTTAAAGAACGTTTTAAGTTCCGCCATTCCCTTCTCACTAGGTTCCTGAGATCATCAGAAAACTGCACGCTTGACATTCCTCAACATAACACGACTTTTTATTCCTCATCATTCACGGTGAAAGCTATTAAACTCTGGAATGACTTGCCGCTTGAAATCAAGCGTGCCCCCTCCCTCGACGTTTTCAAACTCCGCGTAAAAGCGCACTATCTCGCACTATAGCTGCTATCTAGACTCTAATTTCTGTGACAAATATAATGTATGTAAGTATCAACATGTGTATATCTTTGATAACAGTAGGTATGTTAAATATTTTTGATGTAGTTTATTAATTATGTAGGTAGGTATGTAGTATGTTATTTATATTATGTAGTCTATGTATATGTATGTATTAGTATGTAATATTTATTTGTAGTCTATTGATTGTTTGTTGTTATTTGCATAGGTATTTACTTTCTATTTTTTTTATTTTTAGTTAAGGCCACTCATTATTAAATATAATTCCTTTCCGTGCACGGTTGCCTGGAAGAGATCGCTTTAAGCGATAAGGCCGCCTGTTAAAAGCCTTGATATTATTTTTGTTGTAATTTTTATGTTATCCTTGTTTTGTGGTGTTTTAATAAAGAGTTTTTGTATTTGTATTTGTACTAATATTATAAATGCGAAAGTGTGTTTGTTTGTTGGTTTGTTTGTTCCTCTTTCACACTGCAACGGAACAACGGATCGACCTGATTTTTGCATGGGTATAGTTCAAGAGCCAGAGAGTGACATAGGCTACTTTTCATCATCATCACCATTTTTTATCACTACGCGGGTGGAACGGCGGGGCGCAGCTAGTTAAATATAAAGTTATATGATTATTTGTTCGCAACCGCCACGCCTTGATATAAATAATGTGTTTAGTATATTAAATTCGTGACTAGCTTGAATTGCTTTGCTTGAGCGGACAAACCAAAAGACAATAATTGTCATTTCAATTATTGAAATGCTTCTTGTACTTTATTTAATAGATTATTTAAAAAATTGTTTCCCAATATCTGTGTTTGTTGCAATAAAGTAGCAACTAGACAGTGACGTCATTGGGTGTCAGCTCCCGGAGCGCTAGACCTTGTTTTCTTGGATCATGGGTGTCTGTCTGTGGCATAGTAACTCCCAAAAAGTAGAACTAATTTTGTTTTGTTTTTTGTTTGAAATGTGACTTGATCAAGAGTGTTCTTAGCTGTATTCGAGAAAATTTGTTCAGCTATTTGAAGATTACCAGCTCATTTAAACAGGTGTCCAAAACAACTCTTTATACTTGTTAAACAAAGATCTGTCTGTCTAGTTATTACTGATACTCGCTTACCACCAGTCTGCCTAAAACGAGAAAAAAATCTCTTAATCTACCATTCTAATTGTAGGTGAAACCGCTCCCGAACCGGGGCGTATGAGGGCTGTCGCTCCGATCGATGCCGCACCACTACGACCTGCTCTCTCCTCGCCACACTGTTACCACCAAATGGAGGAGTCCCATTGTAAGGTTTACTACTGAGATGTAGTCGCTTGACTGAATACAGGAAACATCTACAACTATACACAGTAAAGGTGCACATCCAATGGCGGTGACCGGGGCAAAATCGTGTACACGCTTCTCGCCAGCACACGAATATGTACCCAGCAGGCTTTGCATGCGAACTGCGACTAAACCTTCTCACTTTTTGTCGAGCGAGAACGGGACAAAGCTGTATATGTATATGTCTCGTTTTCGCACGACTAAAAGAATCTATCAATTTTGTCTTGGTTCGTACGCTAGGCCTTTTTCGAGGTAACCTAGCAATAATGTAGCATTCACCACACTCCGTTCTGTATCATGTTCCCACTGCTGGGACTCAGACCTTTTCTCAGAGAGAGAGGATGGGCCCTAATCCACCATGCTGGCTCAGTGCATGTTGGTGAATGTCATATGTCTACGACTTTTGAGGTTCTTAGACATTCCAGTTTCCTCACAATGTATTCCTTCACCGTTCCTCAAGTCTTTATGCATATGCATGCTACAATGCTGCCATTGTTAGCTTAGGTGTATTCGTGAAGGGTAAGCCAACGCGCGTCCCAACGTTCACAACGACCCAAACGGCAGAAAATTTAAGATTTATTACAAAAACAAATTCAGAACTACATAATCTTACTCGCATTATTCACGGGATGTTTTTTACTATTAAATGTTTAAAAAATGAATTGCGATTAGTAGTGAAGAACAACTTCCATAATTTAAAAGAATTCTCGAACCTCCTCTTAATTTGCACAATATTGTAACCAGCGTGTAATTGCAATAATTCTCAGAGTACTATTAGAGAGGCAATGTATTGATCGGGATACAAAGGGCGATGGGAAAAATTTAAACTATAAGTAGGGAAATACAAGGTGTTCGGATAGATAATGGACTATTTCAAGATATAACTTAGGCTAACAAGGTACGAAAAAAATGTAATAAACGAAAACTTAGAGAGATTTTGTACATACAGAATATGCTCCCAAAGTATGTCTGTTGTCTAACCAAACACCTTGTTTAACAAATTCCATAGATTCAGTGCTCGGCTTCTTTTGAGAGAACATTTTCGGCCTTGAATTAAGACTTTATTATTAACAATAATTTCATTTCAAAATTATTTAGTTTTTAATGAGGTTTCACAAAATAAAATTAGTGTGCTAAAAATAGAATAAAGCTATGTAACTACACTTCTAGAATACTGGACCTTACGGCTACCAGTGACGCAAAATGGGCGAATGAATGGCCTAGTTGCGGAAAATGCCCGCTACATAAGTAACAAGTACGGCTACCTGTTTAAGCGATTCTGTTTAGGTGAATGCGAAGAGTTGCGTGTGCGCAAACCGTATCTCGGCGCGTTAAGGATCACGTTCGCGTGATTATCCGCACTGCGCTGGAGCCCACGTTTAAGAGGTAGGTAAGGCCCTGATCTTCTAGATACCATGTAAAAAGTGCAATGTATAGAAATGGATGGAATATTACGTTTTCTTTAATGATTTTTATTTTCAATTACTTGTATGAATTTGTGAGGTACACTTCATTCCCATAATCTCTACCAAATTTGGCCTACTAGTGGAGATTATTAGAAAAATTTAAAAGTATACCCAAATTCTCCGCAGTGAACAAGACAAACACATAATATGTATAACAACTTTGTCTAGTGTATGTCAAGACCGGTGGGATAGTTGAATGTAGATTATTCAAATGTTTAGTTTCTTATTTTTCCTACTGGTTTACAAAATATTTCACAGTGGGTATTACGGGTGCACTCTGTTGTTTCCCATAATAATTGACTGGTGAGCCAGTCTCAGTGGGAAAGATAATAATGACCCATAAATAGATGGGTGTGTTAGTAATAATGTTTTTATATTATTTCTTGCCTGGGGGTCTAGACAAGAGCCACACACTGTTAGCGTTCACGCCTGCAGAAAGATGAAATTGTATGAAAATGACATTAGCTTCAGATAATTTATCTCATGCTAATGTCATTGTCAATGTCATTTTCATACAATTTCATCTTTCCGCAGGCGTGAACGCTAGCAGTGTGTGGCTCTTGTCTAGACCCCCAGAGGTTAGACTGAAGCTATTGTTGTATCCATTGTGAACTTTAACTAAAGTTAATTCATTGCATTAGAGTATATGTAACAGTGGAATATCACTTATTTATATCTACTGTTTGTTAACTTTAGTATTTATAAATAAAGCGCACAAACAGCATGTTTTCTCACAAAATTCCTAGGATATTTAGCTGCTTGTAAAATAAGCATTTTGTAAAACTCATGACATTCGCTAAGAATCTTAATGTTAAAGTCATTCATGTTTCGATAAAATGTAAACAATTTAAGATGTAAAAAATCATTTTTATTTTTGTGAAAAATAAATTTTATTAATACTTTAATCTAGTGTTTATTCGTTAAAACTATTCTAAATTGGTCCTTAAAAACGCATGCAAATAATAATAGTTTTTAAATCATAACAAATTGTCTTCGACATCATCCTCACTCTCCGAGCAGTCTTCTGGGTGGAAGGTGTCATCATTGTTGTAGTGAGGGTTGGGTGGACGGAAGTGCTTGGGTTTACGTCGTTTCCGCTCAACTACTGGTAAATTACCAACCTGAAATGGCATTTAAAGTTTCGTTTCCAACCAAGTCTAGTTGGTGACTATGTGATTATGTACTATTTTAGTACGTAGTACTAAAATTGTACTACGTACTACTATATAATCTTTGGTACTACTAAGTTAGTAGTCTGCAGACCCTGAATTGTGTGACGTAACGAATATCAATGTATTAAACAAGAAATGAGAATTTTTAGTTTCTAAATCTTTATTGTAGATTGTAAAAAAAACTATAGTTATGTGCTTAACAATACTATACCCCAAGTTATAGTTAGTCGGAGGTTAGTTTAGAAAATAGTAGGACAGAATGTTATTAACCTATGAATCATACCTGCGGTTCCATAATGAAAGAACCATTTCCATCAATAAACGCCTCCTTGAATGCCTGATGCAATGGTTTCTTTTTGAAGACTACACATTGATGTCTGAGAACGTCAACTGCTCCTTTAGGTATATCTGCAACAAACATCCCAATAGTTACAATTGAGTGGTTTGCACAATATGAAAATGGAATCAAAGCGCTTTGTTCAAGTTTTTGGAATATCAATCATGTAATATTGTCGCCTTTTCATGCCCGCCTGTTAGAAAAATGTCTAGTAATGTCCTTAGTATATTTCAAGATTTTTGTTTTATCAAAATAGGTTGTACCCATTTCATTGAAAGAGTACTGCTTAGGATTGATGTCATAGACACGATACTCAAGCCTGAGTGTGACTCTAATTGCTTCAGCGTCTTCCTCATTCTCATTTCGTGCTGCAAATGTTATCTCAATGTTAGATCCGTCCAATATCTTAAATAGCTGAGCCTCCATGTTCAACATTTCCTGAAATGAAAAACTGAGGTAAATTGGGTGAAAAAAGATAATTCTTATACAATACCATAGCTCATACACAAAACAGACAAACTAAGGAGATATGCCTTTTAACGAATTTACGTTAGGAATCGATTTTAACCTACAAATTTTTGTATTGATATTAAAAACTATATAGTGGTGTCAATTCTGTTGTACCATTCTCTAAAGTTAACTAATTTGACAGGACTACAATTATCAGCGTCTCTTTTTAATTTAATACGTCAGAAAATGATGGCAACAGTCAACTGTCAAATTCTATAAACCAAACTAGACAGCTTTAAAATTATTGGCATACTTTTCCGACGTATTGAAATGAAAGGAGACGCCGATAATTTTAGACCTTTCAGATTAGTTTAGAGAATGTTACAACAGAATTGACGCCAATGTTATCTGGATGACAAAACAATAATTTAGTACCATCAAACTGTTCTGATGATGAAGTCAGTGAACCTCTAGAGTTTTTATTTGGTTGTATTTACGAGTCATGAGCATGTTTTTAGACCATAATTATTTATTGTTAGGAGCTCATCAAATAATCCAATGATGGAGAAACTCACCTTGAGCTTATGATACTGGTCCAGTCTGTCGTAGTAAGCTACCAGCGCCTTTCTGATTGCGAGGATACACTGCGGCTGCATTACCTTGTCAAAGCCCTCCAATACTGCTGATAGATTGAAACCCAGCGGCAAAGAACTTTCTGACACCTCATTGGCCCCTAGAATTTTAATTTTATAGCTTTACTGCTTATCAATTTCTTCTTATCATCTTGCAATGCACAGATAGACCAATATCTATTCATTGCCAAATATCTAAAGTAGAATTTAGCTTTAAAACTTGCAATCAACTCAACCAAATCTTCGTCCAAATTACTTTGGTCGAAGATTTAAACTAATAAACAGCTACCACTCACGGGCGCTCCGATACCAGCTGAGCCGGGGCTGCCCCTCGCAACACCCGCATTACCTGTGCCAGTGTCTCAAAAGCGGCGTGCATGGCTCGGCGGGCGACTGCAGATCGCGTCGCGCGTCTGCCGCAACTCCCTGAGGATGGGCGTCTATACATTGCCCTTCAATCCGAAACGCAGTAAGTTACAAAAAAGTGGTATTAGGTGAGACATACCATTCTTCATTGTAATCATCAGTCTATGTTTAATTTCGTACTCTGTGTGATGCTGCATGTGGTACAGGATTGCACAATGTTCATCTGCAACATACGACTGTACTTCTACTCCTGATAACATTGAAATAAGCTCTATTTCCCGTTTCAACGAGTTTACAGAGTTTGTCAGGATCAGTTTCTGTAAGAAGGAACACAAGCGGTTAGACTAATGTGCCACTGCCAATTATCATCTTCTAGGCTGAACTAAAGGTGCATTCAGAAGCCTCTTGTTGGCAAAAATAGCTGGTTACAAATGCTACGTACAATCACATGTAGTGTTGGCTTTGGGACTGTGTGAGCAAAGTTGCATTTCACCATTCAGATAGGTTGAAAACAACAAAAAATGCCATCTAAACTACCAGTTTTGACCAACCTCACGACAGGTTGTGATAAATTTGTTACTTTTAGATTTTGACATTGGTTTTTTGTGGTGTTTTGTTTGCGTGACATTAAACATACAGTTTCTTGTATTACAACAATTGAACAGTTATAGGTATTTGTTTTACGACAAATCTACATTGTTTCTTGTTTCATGTCTGTGGTAAATAGTAAAAATAAAGGAGTAGTGAGTACTGACATAGATAAACATATACTGAAGAAGTTGGAATCAGTAGATCTAATACAGAACACCCTAGTGCCATAGCACATACCACACAGTGCCAGAATAAAGTAAACCAATACTCCTATGGTTTTTATTTTCATTCAGTAACTAACGTCATAAGTTAAAATAATGTTATGTTGGAAATACTAATACTTACTTGAGGTCTTAAAAAGAGGTCAGATTGCTTCTTCGGCGGAGCTCTAGTACACTTGTGCTTATTTCTCTGGAGCTGGAAAAAGAGATCCTGTTTCTCTTTTAGTGTCTGCTCCAATTTCAGACATTCCTCTTGTAAATCATCGCTATTTTCATCAGGCAGTCGAGCCGCGAAAGCTACATTTTAAAAATAAATTAAGGAAGAAACCTTTTATTAATGAAAGGAAGAAACACTAAGTAATATATCATTGAATTCATTGGAAAGAAAGTTGTTTATTAAAACATTCTACGGTTTCAGACCTTACCCTTTTGAAACAATTTTGGTATCTTTGTCTGTTTCTTTTTATTCATTATCATTTTCAATTTAAAAACTATTTTTAAGTTTTGTTTTCACTTTTCACAGTTCTATTAAATTCAAATCTGACTTAACAACCGAATTAATAATTATGTCAGCTGTCAATTTTGACAGTGACATTTATGCCACGATTGGCAGTAGGTTTCGAAACTTTTCTTTAGTTTTTCACCCATTTCTGGAAAGACTAAAGCTAATAAGGCCATACCACCTCTTACGCATTTTAATGTTATAAAAAAATACTCCTATAGGGGTATAAGTTCTTGTAATTCTTATACGGCAAGCAGTTACGGATAACGCTCCAGATTTATTTTTTTGCAGTTTAAAACATCCGGAAAACCATTTCGTCGTTGTTGAATAAAAGACATAAAATCTGTTACTGTAGAATTTATAATGTACATTTATAAAAATACTTACTATGTAAGTATAATGTTATACTTGGTTACGGGAAAAGGTTTTATTACTAAGCCAAAATGGGTCCATAGTTATACCCATAGGGATATTGACAAAATTTTGCAATGGCCTTTAATTTAAAGAATATGGTGCATATTCCCTTTAAAAAATACTTTTACCTCCATTAGTTCATTTATTGAATAATTATTAGCTCTTTTTATTACAATTTTTAAATGACGCATCAAAACGCGCCAAATCGGGGTTGTGACGTCAATATACTTAACTACAGAGTTGCGTTCAAGGCATGCGATAGAATAAAGCACCGCCGTTTACAACATCATCGTCAGTGTGAAAAACAACCGTGACACAACTTGGCTGTTACGAGTATTTGAGCGTACACTTCAGTTGCAATTGAACAATAGTGAAATCGATGGTTAAAAAAACACTGATGTTCATCTGTCATTCATTTTCAAATCTCACTCTGGGTGCCCCGAATGCATCTTTCGAACGGAATCTGCCCATTATATTACTCTATGCTGCCCATGTAAATAAACAAACAAAGAGAATGTGTAAACAAACATCTGTCACAGTCGGCCGTGAAATGCTGCCGTTGTTGTTATTTATTTGTAAAATTATTTAGTTGAAAATGGATCGAAAAACTTATCATTGGTGTGTAGTGCCTCAGTGTCCCAATGTTTCGAATGCAATACTTGCGAAATTATTCATAATTGTACCGTCTAAAGCTGAAATACGAAGAAATTGGTTGTGACTTGAAAGAAGATAGAATGCTTCGTAACCTTCGTGCTTTGCGTAACCCTGTATACTTGTTATTTACAATAAATTCTTAATGAAATAAGTTCTCAAGAGCGTGTTGAAACAGGCATATGATAGGGTTCCGTAGGTATCGTATGTTCTCAAAATGCTCATTGAAGTTAATCAATTTTAGAGGTACGTCATCAAGACATGATTATGTTGTGATTAACTTTTTATGATGAACCAGTCTAGTGCTAGTGTGAGTTGTTTTATATAAATTTATACAAAGCATATTTTTTTACACATTTGACAGGGTTAATCTCACAAACAGTACCTACACCTGATAAAAAATTCTTACAGAACTCCCAACAAAATTATTACGGAACCTTAGAATAACTACACAAAGAAACGAAGTACATTCGCAAAATTTAAGCCATTCAAATGATGTCATATATGGCTCCAAAATATATATAATAATGTTACTATGATAATTTGCGCGGTGAAATCGTACCACAACAAATCAGAAAAGCAGCATAAGAGTTATGGTGTGACATTCCACAGGTAATCCATTAATTTTCTTGCTTAAATTTGTAGCTTACGTTTTGAGAAGGCGTTGTTTGGAAACTTCTCTAAGTAGTTATTCTAAGTACGGAACCCTAAAAAATTATTGCAAGGGTAATTTTGATGATGAATCTGTTTTGAATAGCCATCTTACATTGCCTATAGCTTGTAAATCTTGTTCAGATAACCGCCCTTCGTTCCATTTCACACGTAATCTGTAAAGAAAAGTAAAATTAATACTTGCAATAAGGCAAGATCACACAATTATGAAATTTCAAAAAGTGTGAGATACGTTATGTTAATTTGCATGACGGCTGTTACTATGTTTGTCTCTTATATTTTTATTTTTTAATCTTTCCTCTGGTAGGATTTTGGTTTCGCACTCTTGTGTATTTGCCAGTGTCAAGTTTTAAATTACTAGCTGCGCCCTGGGGTGTCACCTTCGTAGTGAGGAAAAATGGTGATGGTGATGATGATGATGAATGATGATGAAAAAATTGGGATGTTCTAAAGGACCGCTGCTTTGCTAAATTGTCCCATGAAAAATTGTGATGATGATGATGAAAGTAGCCTATGTCACTGTCCGGCCCTTGAACTATACCCATGCAAAAAATTATATAAGGTCGATCCGTTGCTCTGTTGCTGCGTGAAAGAGGAACAAACAAACCAACAAACTTTTCGCATTTATAATATTAAAGTATGATTATCAAGTTTGATAATATTATGTGGTCAAAAAAGTCAGCCATAGTCACAGCAAAGTAAGTCGAGTCAATTCAAAGTCATGTCCTAGTAAAGAGGTGGCGACTTTCTATGGAGCTTTGGAAACAACACGAAAATACACGTTTCACAGAGTTATATCTAGTATATAATCTTTGGTTATATCACTTAATTATTAATTATCACTACGCATTAAGTGTGTGTACATTCCAAAAAAATATAAAATATGGACCAAACTGAGAATGTCCATCTTGAAACCGGTAAAAAATTCAATCATAGCCTACTAGGATTCCCTGTTTTTGGGATGCTATACAATAACGCCCAAAGATACATAAGACTAGGACGCAAATCTAAAGCAGATATTAAAATTCATCTTTTAATAAGGGTTGCTGATGCGGTCTACAATGAACAAACCAAAAACTCAATTTAGACAAAAGCTCAGATTGCCGCCTTTGGAAATAATTGACTCATATAATAAGTGCAATAATGACCTGTCGAGCGTATGGGTGGTGGACCACAGCTCGGGCATGTGTCGGGGCCGCATGGATGTGAGGAAGTTATTCCTCCAGAACTCCTCGAGCTGCAGCAGGCCGCTGGGTTCCTGCTCCAGGAAGTGCCTCACCACAGCCTGCCCGTGCGTCTCTGGGCTGTAGTTTTCGTTTTCCACCCTGTCGAATAACATCGTTCAATTAGTTCGCTCCAAACTTTAAGACACTACTTACTGACTTATTATAGATGCATATTTGGACAATAAACTATTTCATTTAATATTTTTTTACCCCTGTATAATTTAATGAGGTAATGAGATGGTAATGAGATAAGCTTATGAAGGGCGACCTTCCTTTGTCATTAAAGCGTACACTCATCGACATGTGCGTCCTGCCCGTCCTAACTTACGGTGCACAGACTTGGTCATTGACCGATTCTCAGAGGTTCAAACTTGGGGTTTGCCAAAGAGCGATGGAGCGCAGCGTCCTAAGAATCAAAAGGACAGACCGAGTCCGAAACACGACGCTGCGCTCAATTACGGGAATCGCTGATGTTGGTATCAAAGCTGCCAAATTAAAGTGGGGTTGGGCGGGACACGTGGCCAGGATGCCCATCTATCAGGATGGGCCCAGAGGATCACACAGTGGGTGCCTGAAAACGGACGAAGGAGCCAAGGCAGGCCTAGAAAACGCTGGCGCGATGACCTCGACACGTTCCAGATACAGTGGTTAAGTCTGGCGGGTGATCGCACTGTCTGGAAAGAATTGGGGGAGACCTTTGCCCAGGAGTGGGACAGTATAGGTTAACAAAAAAATAATAATAATAATAATATCTCCCCAGCAGACCTAGGTACGCCGCAAATAATTGTTGCCTAGGGACAAAGGGTCTCCTTTTATCATCATTTCAGCCATAGGACGTCCACTGCTAGACATAGGCCTCCCCCATCGATCTCCAAAAGCTCTCCCACAAAAATTTACAACATTTTGCTGCAGCGCGCATTCTAGGCATGCAATAAGTGCACCAACGGGAAAAGCAAACCCTTCACCTGCCCTAAAAAAATTAAAGAAAGTGTTGCGATGCAACAGTCCCGATAATTATATTGGCGTTCAGGAGCAAGGGACGCTAGTAATTACAATTCAGCAGTGCAAGTACCGACCTTAATAGATCGTCAAATTTGACAGTTGAGATCGTCAAATTCGATAAAAGTCATTTGAACAATACTCGCTATGATCGATTCTATGGCATTTTATCGAATTTGACGATTTATAAAGAACGGTACTTGCACTGCTGGTGGGTTATTTCAGCATCTGCAATATAATTTTTTTCTTTGTCAGTATCATTCTGATTGACATAAGTGCGACAAGGACAAAAAAATCGCATGCGCTAATAGCCGGCCAGAGCTAAAGACTGTTTTTATGGACGATTCAACTAATCTCTTTAGACCTTCAACGGTCTATGGGCAGTCTAACTGTATTTGTAGTGTTAGTATTAGCTTGTATTTTGTTTAGTTAATAAAGGCACTTTCCCCAAAAAAAAACACTAATCAGTAGAGTTGGCTAAATAATGAAACAATAAAACTGATAGCAGGCTTGAGCATTTGGATTGTCTTTAGACCTTCAACGGTATATCGGCAGTTTAACTGTTTTGTTAGTGTTAACTTGTATTTTGTTTAGTTAATAAAGGCGCTTGCCCGATTAAAAAAAAGGTACTAATATGATATACGAAACTTACATAACAGATACTTCAACAGCCTGTTGTAACAGGTCATCGGTGACTTCTGTATGGTCAGTGAAGTAGTTAAGGACCTCTGCTTCCAGTGTTTTCCGCCTCGCTTCGGGCAATGCGCATTTTCCTAGCTTGTTGTTGAGAAGAGCACGCGCCGCCATACGAATTTTCCTGCAAAAAGTGTCCCAATATTTTATGGCTTGCACTTACAGTAGTCGACTGTATAGCACAGTGTCGTCTGATCGCATTTTTCTGTGGCAGCATTTCAAAGACCACACCATGTGTAGACCAGCAAAAACGCCTTTGTACCTGATGGAGGAAATTGAGATCTTCGCAGACACCTCAATATAACCTAGCATCTTGCCTGGGGAAAGGATATGCATCGTTTATGCTCCTATAAAACTGGGCCATAGCGCACTATCTTCTTTGGGCACGTTAGGAATGCGATTAGAGAGCCATGATGCCATGACTAGCTAGACAGCTACTGAGCCCTGAGGAATCATTTCAGGTCTAACGACATGCAGAGTCCAGAGTCAGAGTAACCAGAGTCTTACACTAAAACCAGCTCCAGAGTGACACCAATGTGTTTTGTACACGGTGAAATCCAAGTCCAGTGAGTCGTTTTTTTTTTGTTTTTTTTTTATTGACTTAATAGATTTACTTTTGGCCACTAACTCGCCTGATGCTTCTATGGAAAGGAAACAACCCGAAAAAAACATGTTTCACGGCATTATATCATATACCTAATTTCGTTCACGTTATTGATGAATTGCTATTTGTTAACGATCCACCATTATAACATAATTTACATTAGAAAAAAAAACAAGTTTTGGAAATTAATAAAATGTATGATTTTTTCATGTTGGTGTCAAAACTCCGACGCGCATGCTGGTACACTCACTTGCAGTGGTTGTCCTCGATACACTTGCCGACGTCTGCGCGAGGCAGCGGCGCACGGCAGCGCTCCGCTAGTTGCTCGCGCGTCGTCTGGTCCCGAATGTTGCTGCGCCGATGGCACCGCGCGCATAATAATACGATATCGTGGGACGAGTGGTCTTTCAATGTCTCTGGAATAGTCCAAGGAATATAAGTATAGTTATAGCGACGGTCAGGAACCCTCACCCTATTCGTCAAGCTCAAGTGAAGAATGGAGTAGGATTTCTAATACTTACTGGACCCTCATCCTTCTAAACTAACTGACAGAAGTCTTATAGACCCTGATACATGGGATGGGAGAGCGGATTTTGCGTTGTAAAAAATCCTATACCTATTGTGGTTGTCAAAACGAATACCTCAACGAAATGAATATGATCTAGATGCTAGGCGATCTTGGCCGAATATGATGAGGGTTCCTGGTACATTTCAATGTGTATTAACTTGGAAACCCTACGTGAGATGTTAACGCCTGGGACGTATTGAAGCAGCATTTATCATATGAACCGTAACAGAAATGCAAACCCGGCTCGTCTCAGCCTGCAGTGACGTATTGAATTAGCATTTTGATATACGCGTCCAGGCACAAGTTGTGAGCACAGCTATTTAAGTAGCTAACAGACGAGACTGACTTCATGGTCCTTCTGAGCATGATCATGGGGTGGGAAAGAGAAAATTTTCTCTTTGTCTCCCGTTGGTTAGACGGCGGTTCGTCAACCAAATCCATACGCCTGTTAGAACTATAAAAAAACAATTACCTGGAAAATACTTCCTATATTCCTTCGGGATGACGTTCTTCCGGAGATAAGAGTCGGTCTCACCGCACACAACACATTGATTTGCCTTCACTTGAGTGTAGTATTTGCCGCATTCGCCCGCGGAGCGCCCCGCAGGTTCGAACCGAAGTCTCACCGTGAGGGGGTCTTGTTCAATGCGATCAGCTAGGCCCTTTTCTACGTACCTGGAAATAAGTTAGTCTAGCGTGAAAAAAAACTCGGGTTTGTATGAGTGACTTTTTGTTAATTTTGACGCCCCTAGCATGGACTTCAGTAAGGAAAATCAAACTTAAAAAAAGAGTATTATTATTTCTATACGAGTACACTCTCCGAGCCAGGCCGAAGCCAACAAAAGAGGCCGTGTTGAGTATTCAAATTCAAAGAATTTCAAAGAATTATGGAATTTGTGTGAATGGGAATATGAAACTATTGTAGGTACACTAGGTATAAGATAGAAAAATTCTGGGTTATTGTGGTGAGTTCTTAATGATGTTCTTGGTGATCTTAATATCGGGAGCTCATTCAACAACGTTACCACGATAAATATCCCGTTAATAATTATATCACTTTCGTCTGGTATATGGTATGAATAGGCATGATGACTAATATTTTTTTATTACCTCCCATCAACGAAAACAAAATTAAAATTAGTTCAAAAATAAATAAGATATAAGCATTTAAATTTCATACTAGACAGAGAGCGCACTATACTGAGCCGTGACGTCACGGCTCAGGAGCGCCATACAAATGCTATACTAACACACGCTTTGCGAGAAAGGGATAGAGCAACCCCTCCCTATCCTCACCTAAAACTTTAAACGCTCATATCTCAGAGATTTATCAGCCAATTTAAATTATTTTTTCATTATGTGTAATGTATTTAGTTATATTCCTCGCTGAGTCGGCTATTTGTAATAAATTAACATTAGGACACATGCCTATTACGGCTACCTGCCAATTATGCCACATGTCCAATGTGGCGGGCGATGACTTGCACCCACTAAATGGACCCCCTATATTGACGCCGGAGGGGCAATATAAAAACTAGAATCGAACTATTTTTATAATGGTTTCCTCGGTTGCCTGGTGCCGCCACTTGTGTTTTCTTGTTCTAGTGTTTTCTATCTGTTGGTAATTTTTATTTCTGGTGTACACAATAAAGAGTTTATACCTATCTATTAGATATAGCTCAATAAACATAATTTTATATAGTGTCCAGTCAGAAGCTGTATAAATTGTATAATTATGCATTTTATATAACTTCAGTGAATAGTGATACAATTAATGCGTTTTCGACAATATTGTACAGATGGGACTACGTTCCTGGCGAGCGAGGATGCCGAGCTTTCTTATTATGCTTACTTTACTTAATTTTACATCCTCGACCGCCGCGAATGTAGTCCCCCACCTGTATTTCGTGGCAAGGCCCCTGGTTTATATAATTACCAAATAGCTTTTTTGCCGTCAATGGTGCTGAGGAGCTCTCCATCTGGCGCTTGTAGGAAGCAGTTGTCGTACAGTGGTTTAGAGCGCTTCATGTGAGGGTACTGCTTCTTCATCATTGCCTCTTTGAATTCTCTGACTCTCCTCACTTTGTTTGGTCTTAAAATGCGAAATCGATAATCAGACAATTACCTACTTTTGGATTTACGCCCCCTATGATAAAACAGCTCAGAGTGGTGATGGCGCCCCTGACACACCCTCCCATGGTTTAGAATTATTAGTACAACAGATTCTCTGAGATTGCTTACTTTATGTTATCAAGCAACTAGAAGAATGTCATGACATGACAGGACTAAAGTGGTTCCAAGTATACATAAATGTTCTATGGAAGGGCGCAATTTCCACGATCACTAGGGGCGCCAGTTTTATTGTCTAAAATGTCCCGCTATCTTATTGTCTGAATATATAACCCGAATGTCTAATTATCACAATGCTGTTCTTTCAAGTATAGATGTTCTACGGAAAGGCGTAATTTTCAGGATCACTAGAGGCGCCAGTTTCCCTAGGAACGCCACTATTCTATTGCCTACAATATCTCACTATCTTTTTGTAAGAATATATTACCCGAATATCTAATTACCGGAATATATTCATTTCACTGAGAAATATTTATTTATTAATTTTATTATATACACAACACAAATTACAATCTTACAAAACATTATATCTATTATCGGTTCAATTCTGGATTGTAACTTAAAAATATGTGTAAACATAAAAACAAAATGAGCAGATATGAATGAGGTTAGTGTTTAATTTATACAAACTGTGCATTAACCTGCAGAGCTGAAAGAAATAGAGCTGATCACCGAAAACAAAATTAATACGTGTTCAAAACAGACCTAGCAATTATTTTGCGAAATATCTATGGTTCAAAATTAAGGAAGATTAAGCATTTTAATGTGTGCGAGACAGAGAGCGTATTGTGCTTAGAAATGCCGTCACTTGAGGGTACCTATGCCATACAGTCTCCATACTGACATTCACTTTGCTGGAAGGGACAGAGTATCTCTCTTTAATCCGACCAAAAACTTTAATTGCTTATATATCTCAGTACTTTATTAGTAGATAAAAAAACAATATAGGTACGTATTACATTTAATTGTATTTTCCACTAATCCTTTTATATTAAACAAATCCTGTCCGATAACCTATTGCAATGAAATTTTTGTCTGGGAAACTGATGTAGTTTTGTCACATTTTGTTTTTATTGTACAAGAATTACTTACATATAGAATGACTGATGTTTTTATTTTATTTTTTATTTATTAATAGGCTTGCATAGAAGACCGCAAACTCGCCTGATGTAAAGTGACGATGCGGTCTACGTTGTAGCACGCTTGCCTAGAAGAAACCGATTCACTCGTGATTGGGTGTCTTCAACACCCAGATTGTAACTATCGGGGAACACCCATTCAGGCCGCGCATTTCACAGACTAGCAGTTCGCATAATAAAAGTGGAATCAAAGCGCTTCGTACGGGTTTTTGGAATATCAACCAGAAAGCGGTGTCGACTTTTATTCCATTGTCACATCCATGTTCGAACCACAAGCAAGCAATTATTCAAGCTTTTTTAGCACAAACTAAGCACTTGTTAGACAATAGGCTTGTGTCCTAATTTTTATTTAATATCTTATAAAAATGCTGATCATAAAAGTTTTTTTTTTTAATTTTTAAAAATTTATATTTCTTCAATAATAAATACATTATAAGTATATAAATTTCAGAAGAAGAGTGGAGACCACGAACCGGAAGACGCAGCGTAGGGAGGCCTCCCACTAGATGGACCGACGACATTGTGAGAGTCGCGGGCATCCAGTGGATGCAAAAGGCGGGCTGTCGTTCAGTGTGGAGGTTAAAGGGGGAGGCCTATGTTCAGCAGTGGACGTCTTCCGGCTGATGATGATGATGATGATATTAATTTCATGCTAGACAGAGAGCGCACTATAGCACGTGATGACGTCTAGCCGTGTGCGCGCCATACAAATGCTATACTATCACACACTTTGCGAGAAAAGGACAGAGCATCCACTATGCTGTCACTGTGACTATGCAATAGGCTGTCTATCCCCACCAAAAACTTTACACGCTCATATCTCAGAGATTGATCATTATCATCATTGCAGCCATAGGACGTCCACTGCTGGACATAGGTCTCCCCCATCGATCTCCAAAAGCGTCCAGTGTTTCCCTGCTGTCTCTTAGGTCGTCTGCCATCTTGTTCAGTATAAAAATAAATAAATATTCGGGACATTTTTTTCACACACGGTTTTCACGGTTTTCACGGTATGTGTAATATATTTAGTTAGATTCTTCGCTAAGCCTGTTATCTATCTATATATATAAAAATGAATCCCTATTTACCTTGGTCACGCCATAGCTTGAGAATGACTACCGATTTCATTTATCTTTTTTTAAGTTTTCTAATACTTTGTAGAAGGTTCTTACGGAAAGAAAAATTAAGAAAATTGCGCAGAAAATTGAAAACTTAACGATGATTTTAACTTCGCGCAATTGACAGTTCTAAGACAGGACAACGCCTGTCGGGTCAGCTAGTCTATACTAATATTATAAAGAGGAAAGATTTATTTGTTTGTTTGTTTGCATTGAATAGGCTCCGAAACTACTGAACCGATTTGAAAAATTATTTTACTGTTGGGAAGCTACACTATCCCACAGGCTATAATCTATACCCGTGCGAAGCTGGGGCGGACCGCTAGTTTGTAATAAATGAAACATTAGGACACAAGCCTATCGTATACACACAGAAATCCATACTGAATTACTCACCCACCCTGCTTCGGCGAATTAATCTGCTTGTAATTGAAGTCTGTGTATTGGCCACACACGTAATCGAGCATGTCCCAAATGCTCTCGTCACAGTCGGGTGGACTCCACGCTTGCCTGTGAGACGGCTCGTCGAGCTGGTCGACCAGTTTGACGAAGATGCATATTGCCGCATACGCGTCAGACGCTGCGTAGTGTAGTTGCGCCGGTGTTAGCGTTTCTGCGTTCCAGTCGCTACAACGTACCTGTCAATTAGGATATAACTCTTTGCAGGTTATAAGAAGACCTACCTATATTTATTACTAGCCGCGCCCCGTGGTTTTACCCGCGTAGTGATGAAAAATGGTGATGATGGTGATAATATGAGTAGCCTAAATCACCCTCTAGCCCTTGAACTATACCCATGCAAAAAAATCAGATCAGAATCAGAATCCGTTGCTCTGTTGCTGCGTGAAATGGAACAAACAAACCAACAAGCAAACACAGTTTCGGATTTATAATATTAGTATGATTTATGTGAAACTTCTTTGGGAAAATTGGGCACTTTTTGTGACGGGGAAAAGCACCGAAGTCGCGTGACCGACGACCGTCACCTCAGATGCCTACTCGTTCGGGTAAAGTCAGCTCGAGGCGACTAAGGGATAGAGAGATTTAGTCAATGACAATAAAACCACTTGACTGCTCATCCTTTACCCCGCCACAAGCCAAAGGTTCTAAATTCTCAACCTAAACTATTACGAGCGGGCCAATCTTAGGCGCGAATTGAATCAATCAATCAATCAATCAATCATTTATTGGGATCATAGTAACGGTACATTTTATATATTGAAGCGTCTGTATCCCGAACTAGTTTGCACTGTATTTCGGGATCCAGCGTCTTCTCCCATCTATGGGTTTGATAGAGTTACAAATATTTTTACACGGCATATTAACTATTGTGATTATGATAATTAAGTACAAAAGAATATATATATATATTATACATATATATAGCACAAAATCTAAATGTGGGTAATAAAAAAATATTATGAAGTTATTATTTGACAGTCAATGTTGTAGCTATAAATATTATTAGTACCTAAATGTTACAAGTCTATCTCAAAGAATAAACTATACTAAATAATAGAAAATCTTTTTCAATAATCTACAAAGTAGTAAAAAAACAAAGTTTGGAAAAAAAAATACATTATGAGGGTACCTAGACATTACATTTTGCAAATAAAACTTAAAACCATTATTGTAGTTACATAAGTACAAAGTATACAATTTTTTAGTTGATAAAATATTAAAAGAATACAAAAAAAATAAAAAATACAAAAGATTCGGCTCTCACGTAAATATTGGTGTTGTCAATATTCACATGTGCGTCTGCCCAGCAGGACCACCAACAAAATGTACATGATAACATCAAGCATATGTGTTTATTTGTATTGTATAATTTTATGTGGGAGTATAGACAGGTATATAATATTTATGATGGTATTTAATTTTTGTGTTATATATCTATTCGATGAAATATTCAATTTTTTTTCTTTTTCTGTCCCTTTCTTTAACTACTATTATTATTATATTGTATAAATCAAGGAAGGGACAGGAAAGAATGTAAATATTGTACTGGTATGGAAGTAGTAGGAGGTACACTGAGGAATCCTATGTGTTAGAATTATTGTATAAGTTTGTTCATACATACAAATATTATATATAATACGTGTGGATATGTGTTAGTGTATATAATTATGGTAGGAACGTGTGCGTGTGACTATGCGTTTATTTACTATGCAAGTGTATGTATATATGGGAAGAACATGTGCATATGGGTACAATGACAGATATATATATATATATATATATTTTTTTTTGAATGAATGACTTTTGAGTCTCCAATCACAAGCGTCGAGTCGCGTCGAGTCTCCAATCACACAGTCACAGGTTGCTCCCCACGACCGACTTGGCTGAATTTTGCAAAAGGGAATTTTGACTACATTATCTATTTACAAGAAACTAGCGGTGCGCCCCAGCTTCGCACGGGTATAGATAATAGCCTATGTCACTCGAGGATAGTGTAACAGTGAAAGAATTTTTAAAATCGGTCCAGTACTTTTTGAGCCAATTCGTTACAAACATACTTACATACAAATCTTTCCTCTTTATAATATTACTAGCTGACCTGACAGACGTTGTCCTGTCATAGAACTGTCAAACACGCAAAGTTAAAATTGTAAATCTTATTTTTTTTACACCTTGGGTTACATTAATGGAGTTTTAATAAGGATCCCCCTATTTTTTTGAAAATACAATATAGCCTACCTGGGGATAGTGTAACTTCCCAAGAGTGAAAGAATTTTTCAAATCGGTTCAGTAGTTTTAGAGCCTATTCAATGCAAACAAACAAACAAATCTTTCCTCTTTATAATATTAGTATAGATTACTAGCAACGCACCCCGGCTTCTCACGGGTGTAAGTCTTATTTTTTTATTCACCTTGGTTCACATTATTGGAGTTGGAGTAAAGATCCCTATTTTTTTTTTGAAATTATAATATATCCTGTCATCCGGGGATAGTGTAGCTTCCCAACACTGTTTTTTTTTTCAAATCGGTTCAGTAGTTTCGGAGCCTATTCAATGCAAACAAACAATCAAATCTTTCCTCTTTATAATATTAGTATAGATTACTAGCAACGCACCCCGGCTTCTCACGGGTGTAAGTATTTTTTTTTTCACCTTGGTTCACATTATTGGAGTTTAAGTAAGGATCCCTATTTTTTTTTGGAAAATATATTATAGCCTTTCACCCGGGGATAGTGTAGCTTCCCAACACTGTTTCTTTTTTCAAATCGGTTCAGTAGTTTCGGAGCCTATTCAATGCAAACAAACAAACAAACAATCAATCAATCAAATCTTTCCTCTTTATAATATTAGTATAGATAGATAGAAGATAAACCTTCCGTGAAAATTGATCTAACTGATGGTTAAAACCTTACTTACATCAATGTTAAAACCGCATCAACATACGTTGCGTGGTTTAGGCGGAGTTAGCGGTTATAGATAGACAGACGCGGAAAGCGACTTTAATTTATACTATGTAAAGAAGACACAATATGATGACGTTTGAAAGCCCGAGTTATGATGGGCGGCTCATTATTGCCGCATGATTACGGAAACGTGACGTATTGCAATATGTGGGTCATTGTGGGTCATTGTGGGTAGTTAGTTACACCATGTTTTTCAATACTTACTCGTACATTATGATTTGAGTTTGTTCGTAACGAAATGGAATTGTAAATGATAATTAAATGAATTTATATTAAAAATTACTCCCTTTTTTTTATTTACTTACCTACTAGTTGCACCCCTTTTTTGGACACAAGTAGTTTTTAGGATAAAAACTAGCTTGTGTACAGGGCATAAAGCTACCTCCATACTAAATTACATTCAAATCCGTTCAGCCGTTATAGAGTTGTGTGCGGCCATCATACTAATATCATTAATGCAAAAGTGTGTTTGTTTGTTGGTTTGTTTGTTCCTTTGTCACGCAGCAACAGAGCAACAGATCGACCTGATTTTTTGCATGGGTATAGTTCAAGGGCCGGAGAGTGACAGGCTACTTTCATCATCATCATCACAATTTTTCATGGGACAATTTAGCGAAGCAGCGGTCAGCCAATTTGCTAGATTGTCCTTCTGATATAAAGTAGTTATAAGGTTCACGTAATATCCCGCATTACGTTAAAGAAGTCACGGTACGGGCCCAGGCTAGATGACAGCCAAATGCAAATCTATTATTGAATATAAATTAAAAAAACTTGGCTATGGGGCAACGTAAATGCCGCAGAAACAAGGAAGGAATAGCGCCAACGCGCATTCGAAAAATGGCACGAGCGGCTGTACGAGCCACAAAACGTGCGCCAACGTGGTGTCGGCACGCCAGCCACGGCTGCCCAGTTTCCAAGCCTGGCTGAAGAGGAAGGATCACGTCACATTTAGATTGACACAGGTTCTCACAGCACACGGCTGCTTCGTTGAGTACCTCCACAGGATTGGACGCGAACCAACGCCACTATGCCACCACTGCAGGGCTGTGGTAGATTCTGCTCAACACACACTCGTTAACAGGATCGGTCAGGACCTGTGTCTACCCAGCGCAAGAAAAAGCTATGGGGCAAAAAACAAGGTGCCAGTTCAACAACCTTGTATGGTTAGATAGATAACTTCTAATTGACTTTTACCTTTAAATCCTTATCCAACGCGACACCCAGTAGTGTCTGCGTGAGATATGCTAGTCCTCCCACTCTGTATCCACACATATCTGCAAAATGTCTCAAATCCACCGTAGCCACAGTATTTACACCATAGTCTTGGGACAAATAATTTGCATCGTTTAAAGGCGCCAAGCCCACTTTGTAAATGCTTGAGTCTTCTAGTAAAGTCTGAAAATTTATAATATTTTTTTCATTTTATTTTAATATAGTATCCTGGATAGTGGATACATTTTTGATTCTTTTGGGTCTGAAACCAAGGGGCCCTGGAGATAGGGGCAAAAAGAATTTCATCAATTCCAGGTTCGATTCTCAGCAAGGCAGATATTTGAATGATGAATTTGAACATCTGCCCAGAGCCGGGCAATGTTGCCAAATTGACAACATTGTGGCTATACATGTGCCTTGTGTGTCTTATGGCACACACAGAGAATCCTATGGGGAAGCTATGAATGTGAAGCTTTAATTTTATTATTATCTACCATAATGTATATAATATAATACCATAAATTATCCATATTACCATATTTCATTTTGTAACCCGATGAGACTGGGCCGCCATGATACAGGCTTTGCCTAGTTTGGGGCCCATTGGTACCGCACAGTTTATTTTTTTTGGTAATGTATTTTATTAACCTTTTTAATTTATCTTTATAATACTGTATAACTTTCTACTTCTGTTTGTATTCTGTGTTAATGTCCATGTAATTCATGCTTGGAAAATAAACATTCATTAACATTAAATTTTATGAATAGTTTGTTTAGGATAGGACAAACTTTCGAGCTCCAAATTATTGTGTAAAACACATATGAGAATCAGAATCGACATCAGAGACCGACACAATCAGAGACCGCAGAATCAGCAATGTGATGTGTCAAACTAAATTGTTAGATGATGAACCCCACAAACCTCACAATTTATCCAATATACAAAAATCTTGTGTCAAACATCTTGACAGATTTTTATGACATTTTTTATGTATATTTGGTAGGTATGAGAATAGGTTATAAAGTATATTTCATACCGCTGATTAGATTGTCATAGTAACAAGGCCGAAGGCCGAGCTCTACGTGTACCAAGTAGCACATATTAGCTAGTTTTTTTAATTAATTTCTAGTTTCTATATTACACATGCCTAAGCCATGGTAGCCCATTTGGGAGACCGCTAGACTTGGAGGCGAGAGGTCGCGGGTTCAAACCCCGGGCCCGTATCAATGAGCTCTTTGGAGTTTATGTACGGATTTTCATAACACTGGCTTTTCGGTGAAGGAAACTTGCATACGTATAGAGAAGGAATTCAATGGGGTATGTGTAATATGAATCCACCAACCCACACTGGGCCAGCATGGTAGATATGGCCCAATCACCCTTTCGGGGTAGGCTAAAGTCCAGCAGTGGACTGTTAAAAGGCTGATTATGATCATGATGATGATATTCCACTTACAATTAATGATGGAGGTAAAGGTTCTTCCATAAGGTTTAATCTGATTAAAACACAGAACCCATCATGAGTGGCGAGCTGCAGTAACGCCACTGGTTTTCGTTTTGCTTCTTCTGTCACCCACTCGCAGTCAAACCCTACGGCATTGTGTTCCATACTTCTGCTGTTTAAGGAAATTACATTATGTTACAAGTTCTTTTACTTTAGTAGTCTACAAACATGTGATACATTTCTGAATCGTGCAAGTATGTGATAACCTCATGCAATATTTTTTTTTGTACAATGTATTTGTTGGTGATTCTACAATGTCTTTGTTATAATCGTCTTATAGAGCAGAGACGGTGTGTTTATAAACAATATAGTCTTGTTTTAAATGTTTATCGGGACTTATCACGTTTTAGAGCGTGTAATTAAACAATACGTGTTAGTCCCGATAAACATTTAAAACATGTGTTCAAATCGCGAAAGTTAAAAATTTACAATATAGTCTTATTGCAGAAAATATTAGAAATAAATAGCCAAGGATTTAAAAAAAACAGGCTTGTGTTTGACTGCCACCTCACTTGATGTCAAGTGATTATGTGGTCTACAATGGAGCATGCTATGTATGTATGGTCGTAAGTGGACGATTTTAGAATTTAGTATAGAGTAGTGGCTATAGAAGTTTATCTCATAGTTCCCAAAACTAACAATGGAACGAAAAGGAGAAAGATGTGAAAAGAATAAAGTAAACAAACAGAAGACTGGTCCTCACCTACGAAGTTCTTTGATTAGTTGCTCGCATTCTTCAGGATTCGACACTACATTAATATTTATTTTAAATGCTGCTTTAAATCGTTTGTACATGGAGTACGCAGTATACGCACATGTGATAATAAATACTGCAGTTGTGAGATAGATTTGAACTTTGGAAAACACAGTCATTGTTTACTTTTTCTCGTAAGCAATTATTTATAGTAGGTATATTATGAGTAGGTGTGTTACCTACATTTAGTTAGTATCACAGATCTACTACCTATAGATTCTCAATGAGCGTGGCTAGCTCAGTGCCTCTCGCTCATCATCGTATTTTCGCTCACTGCGCTTCTTGCAGCCCAAAATGCTACAACCAACCATTGTAAAATATCTTTTACAATTATTTCTCAGAGGAAACACGCATTTATCACATTAAATCACCAAAAAAAGGCAATAAATATAATTCAGACCCGTTTTGTTTGTCACTGATTATTACAGATTTTGACACTTGAGGTACCAAAAACAGGTCACGCCGATAAGGACAACAAAATCTATTTATGTCCTTTTCGTACTTGTGCTGAGCCATATCAAGTTGTCTCTTTCACTAAAATATATTGCCGATCTGGTTGTGTATATCTGTGGTTAGTATAGTAATACCAAAGAGTAATAAAACTATACCAAAAGGAATAAAACTTTACAGCTTTACGACTTCACTCGTCTCAAAGACTACTATATATATATACGGAGACTCGTCTAGTGATCGCACAGACATACACAACAGTGATCGTGACTTTCCTTATATATATTGTTCTCTACGATCGTGACTCAATAGAAATTCTGTCACTCTGTCAGTCTCGGCAAAGAGTCATCTCTGTGCACAAACTAGTAACAAACTATAAATCATAGAATCAGAATCAGAATCAGAATATATTTATTGCAAGAACTGTGTACAAAAGATGTTCATAATAACTAGGGTATCAACAGTTTACCCATTTCGGGCGTGCAATTTTTTGTTTAAAATTATATAAAACTAACGAAAACTATATAAAACTTACGAATAATAATTACACATAAAGCATTTACATTACACATAGAACGAAATAATAATTATACATAAGAGTAAGTATTTACATTTGCTTGGCTTAACTTGTTATAATTCAATAAAACTAAATATCTAATTATCATCTAAGTATTCTTTAAGACTATAATAAGTTTTTATTATAAGCCAGGCTTTTAAATTAATTTTAAACTGTGGTATTTCTAATGACTTCAATTCTGTAGGCAAATGATTGTAAATTTTAATGGCAGTATAGAAAGAACTATTATAGAACATGGAATTATTTACTTGACGTATGCATATGTTGTACTTTTGTTTACAACGCAATATGTCAGCACGGCTTGAGTGAATGTTATAGAAGTAAGTTCCATTATTCTTTATAAATAAGCATAATTCTAATATATAAATTCCTGTAACGGTGAGAAAGCTATTTTCTTTAAATACATTTCGTAATGTATCAGTACTTTTTAAATTATAAATAATACGGAGGCATTTCTTCTGTAAAATAAAAGTTGATTCTACTAGCTATAAATAAACAGAACGCTTCGCTTGTGATACGCTATAACACTTTCCACGCCACACACGAATTACTCCATGCTTCGATGGCCCATGCGAAAGAATAAAATAGCTCCATGCGTTGTTGTGGTACTTGATAATTCAAAAATATTTTTTTCTCAACTTTTATCCTTAAAAAACACAGATATACACAACCAGATCAGCAATATATTTTAGTGAAAGAGACAACTTGATATGGCTCAGCACAAGTACGAAAAGGACATAAATAGATTTTGTTGTCCTTATCGGCGTGACCTGTTTTTGGTACCTCAAGTGTCAAAATCTGTAATAATCAGTGACAAACAAAACGGGTCTGAATTATATTTATTGCCTTTTTTTGGTGATTTAATGTGATAAATGCGTGTTTCATCTGAGAAATAATTGTAAAAGATATTTTACAATGGTTGGTTGTAGCATTTTGGGCTGCAAGAAGCGCAGTGAGCGAAAATACGATGAAATATCATTTCACACGTAAGTAAACATATAAAGCTTGTAACGATCACCTAAATAAATTCAGGATATCAATTCGCAAATATTTTATTCATAATTAGTCAGTTTTTAGGTCGATTTGTGGTCTAATTCTATGAATTTTATCAAATTATTCACTTAGAAAATAAATTATGAATGTTGCCAGTTTATGAAAGAAATTACCCACCGCAACTAACATAAATTATTCGTTCTGCAGGTTTCCAACTGATCCTGTCACATTGCTGAAAAAAGCTGGCACATTGCAAGAAGTGCAAAATACCGACCCTTTTATGCCCATATGAATATGGTGAATGTTAATATTAAATATATATTAATGAGGCCACAGTTATGAAGCTGGAAAAGCAAAAGGCGATTTCGGCGAACCGATTCAAAAAGCTACGCGCTGTTCGTGAAATTTGTGCTGTAAACATTAAAGAGTCTATTTATCTAATTATTTGGAATGTTATACATAATTCCATTCATGAAAAAACTAAACTGACCAAGCGCGAGTCGGGCTCGCGCGCTGAGAGTTCTTTACAATCACAAAATACAAAAAGTTGTGCAAAAAGACAACATCACGCCCAGGCTGTCACCCATCCAAGTACCGACCGCGCCCGACGTTGCTTAGCTTAGTGGTAAACAGAAATTTGTCACTGACTCGCACTTGGCCAGTGTTTATTATTTGTTGTTTTACTTATGTTCACTATAATCCGCTAAATTTGACGCTTGTACGGATTACCGTTTTTACACTAGAACAAATCCAAAAATACGTTTAACGTTTGTTGCATGGGGGACCCCCGTTCCGTTTTAACTCTGACTTTTTTATTATATTTTATTAATTATAAAAAATCATACTATGGTTACTTTACAACCTTTTTTCTAGTACTATATTCTAATCCTAACAAATAATTATAATAAAAACGCAAGTAACTTTCTGTCTGTTTTTACGAGGAAATGGCTAAGTCATGGTATAATAATATACTCCGCCAGGTATAGCAATCCGAGAAAATTTTTTTACGTGGGCGTCCCGCAATGATGTCATGATGTCAATTTACAACAGGTTCGAGAGAGATGACGATACACCACGTAACAGCTGATTGAATAAAGTGGCAACTGGACAGTGACGTCATTGCGGGACCACTCTCAAATTGCTAGACCTTGTTTTCTTAGATCACGGGCTAAGTCAAATTTTGTCAGGACGATAGGGGTGTGTCATGAGGACAGACAACGTACTTTTCTTCCCAGAAAATTGCAGGTAGCACCGCGGGTTGCAGCAGATAGTGTATAAAATATAAATATTTAAAAGGTAGTATTGTTTCCAAAGTACTCATTGAAGATTCACACCCATCATAGTAGGTAAATTACCCTAACTTATAGTAAATCATTTTAATGTGGCAACACACCTTGTTGAAGCGAGAGGCACTGAGCTAGCCACGCTCATTGAAAATCTATAGGTAGTAGATCTGTGATTATTATTGTGATTATTATTTATTAATAAAAATAAAATTATTTATGTAATCCTTTTTTTTATTCGCCCATCGGGCAGGCTAAAGCCCTATATTAAAAAGTACTCTTTGGCTAAAGCTTTTAAGGCCATACCGCCTGTGTATGTAATCCATAGTTTTAAATAAATTAAATTATTTTTTTATACTTTTTTTTTTCTTTCCCTTTTGCCACAGATATACACAACCAGATCGGCAATATATTTTAGTGAAAGAGACAACTTGATATGGCTCAGCACAAGTACGAAAAGGACATAAATAGATTTTGTTGTCCTTATCGGCGTGACCTGTTTTTGGTACCTCAAGTGTCAAAATCTGTAATAATCAGTGACAAACAAAACGGGTCTGAATTATATTTATTGCCTTTTTTTGGTGATTAAATGTGATAAATGCGTGTTTCCTCTGAGAAATAATTGTAAAAGATATTTTACAATGGTTGGTTGTAGCATTTTGGGCTGCAAGAAGCGCAGTGAGCGATAATACGATGAAATATCATTTCACACGTAAGTAAACATATAAAGCTTGTAACGATCACCTAAATAAATTCAGGATATCAATTCGCAAATATTTTATTCATAATTAGTCAGTTTTTAGGTCGATTTGTGGTCTAATTCTATGAATTTTATAATATTATTCACTTAGAAAATAAATTATGAATGTTGCCAGTTTATGAAAGAAATAACCCACCGCAACTAACATAAATTATTAGTGTTTTACAAACCGGTACGGGCCGGAATTATATAAACAAATACGTCATCTTGAGCGTTTACGGAAAAAGTGTGAGTGTATACGGGAATCGTTAGTGTTTTTGATTAAATGCCGCGATAATGACTTGATACCCGTCTGTGTACGTATTAAACCGTGACTTAACATTCCTGGCTCCGCAAACGTTCTACACAATGCGAGTGAAAAATTACTACGGAAACTCATTCGGCATAACCGTTACCTATTTGACAAACATCAGTGCGAGTTATATAAACTACATCTATGGTTGAGTTCGGTGTTGTCAGGGGATGATTTTGAGCAATGTGACCATCTTACATACCTACAAGCACAACGTTCGCGTGAACTGAGTGCTTTGAAACAACAGCGCAAGTTTGAGGCCCTACTACGGAAACAAAACTCGAATCGTCAAGTTGACAACAACTGTGCAGTTCAAACTGTGGTTAATCGATCTAGTAAGTTATTAAATGAGGTTACTATTGACGCATTAAGGAAAGGGCTGAACTTTGCACCTACACCACCACGCATTCCTTTCGAAGATGTCATTGGTTGCATAGAAGAAACCATCATTAAAAACAAGGTGCCAACCACTGACGCCGACGCGTTAAGGCAAGATGTCGCGACAGTGTTACGTCATGCGAAACTACCGTGTAGCAACATCACGCCGGAGGAACGGGCAGCACTACGTGAGTTACGCGAAGATGAGGACATCTTGGTATTGAAAGCTGACAAAGGTAACGCGACGGTTGTACTCGATGTGTCCGAGTATGACCGTAAGATGGAGGGTCTACTCAGCGATAGTGCAACATATAAACCAGTGAAGTACAACCCTACAGCGAGAGTCTCTCGGCGAACCATCCAGTTGGTGAGAGAATGTCATGAGCTCTTCTCTGATGACGTTCTGAAGAAGCTCCTACGACCCAGAACTCCACAGCCACCGAAAATGTATGGTTTGCCCAAAATCCACAAAAGAGATGTGCCGCTGCGGCCAATAGTCAGCCAAATTGATTCCCCAACTTGTGACCTGGCGCGACAAGTCTCACGCGTACTTCAGGGACTGACAGGTCAGACGCCATCTTTTGTAAAAGATTCTAGACATCTGATAAGCCTTTTGAAGCAGACTAGGGTTGAAAGTGATGAGATCATGGTCAGTTTTGACGTCGAATCTCTATTTACGAGGGTACCGGTACTGGAATGCTTAGAGGTAATAAAGAAGAGACTGTCTGACAACAACATTTCGATGGAACACGCCAAACTGCTAGAACACTGTTTATCTTCTAGTTACTTCTTATACAGAGGCCAGTTTTACCTGCAGATAGATGGAGTAGCAATGGGTAGTCCAGTGGCCCCTGTAGTTGCTAATCTGTGGATGGAAAACTTTGAAGAGCGGGCTATATCCACCTGTCCCGTAGAAATCAAGTGTTGGAAGAGATATGTGGATGATATCTTCTGTATACTTAAGGGCGGTGAAATAGAAGTCAGAAAATGCCTAGAACATCTAAACAGTGTTCACCATGCTATGCGGTTTACGGCAGAGGTTGAGAAAGATCGAGTGTTACCGTTCCTGGATGTTCGAATAACAGCGAGAGAAGATGGGTCTCTGAGCCACACAGTGTACAGAAAACCGACGCACACAGACCTGTACTTGCATGCCACCTCTCACCATCATCCCCGGCATCTTAATTCTGTGGTCAGTTCACTGACAAATCGGGCCTATGATCTGTGTGATACAGAACATCTGGCTGAGGAATTATCCCACGTACAACTGGTGTTACGCAGGAATGGTTATAAGGCTCAAGTCGGTTTAACCAAACCAAGGAAAAAAGTGATGAAACCGAAGGTGGAACGACAGCCGACTTTTTTGCCATATGTAAAAGGAGTCACAGATAAAATAGGTCGAATTCTTGACAAATATGCTATCAAGACCATATTTACTCCTCATAAAAAGATTGCGCAATGTCTGCGTTCCCCTAAGGACAAGATTCCCTTTCAGCATTCCGGGGTGTACAAAATTAACTGCAGCTGCGGAAGTTCGTACATAGGACAGACGAAGCGAACTGTTTCATGCCGCATCAAGGAACACATTAAGGCAGTAAAAAACAACGAGAGACACAAATCTGCCATAGCTGAGCATCTGCTGGACGCAGGTCCTAACCACTGGATCGAATTTCACAACCCTGAAATCCTGTCCACCGAACGCCATTACATACCAAGGCTAGTAAAGGAAACTATTGAGATCTCGAAATGTCAGAATTTCAATCGAGGTGATGGTTTTCAACTCGCCAGTGCGTGGAATCCAGTATTAGGTTGCCTCAAAAATAAAAATAGAAATTCGCGTTCAAAATGTGTTCAAAATACTATACGCAGTGATACAGTGAGTGTGTTTTGTCGGGACTTAGGTTCGAGTTCGAGTTCCAGTGATAACCGTAGCAAAAGACTAAGAAAGAGGGTAGATCGTTATGTCTGCACCTAACTTTTTAACTGTTCTCCAACCACCCGCATTCTTCAGTCTTCCCGTGAACATGGTGCATGTAACTGCGCCGAAATATCGGGAGCTCATTCCACAACCTTACCACGGTAAATATCCCGTAAATAATCATATAACTTTATAAATTATTCGTTCTGCAGGTTTCCAACTGATCCTGTCACATTGCTGAAAAAAGCTGGCACATTGCAAGAAGTGCAAAATACCGACCCTTTTATGCCCATATGAATATGGTGAATGTTAATATTAAATATATATTAATGAGGCCACAGTTATGAAGCTGGTAAAGCAAAAGGCGATTTCGGCGAACCGATTCAAAAAGCTACGCGCTGTTCGTGAAATTTGTACTGTAAACATTAAAGAGTCTATTTATCTAATTATTTGGAATGTTATACATAATTCCATTCATGAAAAAACTAAACTGACCAAGCGCGAGTCGGGCTCGTGCGCTGAGAGTTTTTTTTTTTTTTTCCTCTTCCCCGAGTTGGGGCTTTTGGCTCCGCATGATTGATGCAGTTGCCATATTCAAGTCGTATGAGTTTAGTTTTAGAATTTAAAGGTAGGGAAACGATACGCGTAAAATCGTTTTCATCGTCAAGCTAAGTTACGGTCAAGTCAAACTCATGCCCCTGTAAAGTGGTGGAGACTTTACAAGAGGCTTCTATGGAGTTTTGGAAACAACACGAAAAGACACGTTTCACCTTGTTATAACACTTTCCCACACTCGAGCACGCTTAAGAGCACTTAATGAATAATAATTCCCCATTTAGTACACATTAACACTCGACAATACACAAGTTTAAGAAAATAATCCAACGAGCCGACATGTTTTTTCCGCGTTGGCGCCAAAACTCCAAGAGAGTTCTTTACAATCACAAAATACAAAAAGTTGTGCAAAAAGACAACATCACGCCCAGGCTGTCACCCATCCAAGTACCAACCGCGCCCACGTTGCTTAGCTTAGTGGTAAACAGAAATTTGTCACTGACTCGCACTTGGCCAGTGTTTATTATTTGTTGTTTTACTTATGTTCACTATAATCCGCTAAATTTGACGCTTGTACGGATTACCGTTTTTACACTAGAACAAATCCAAAAATACGTTTAACGTTTGTTGCATGAAGGACCCCCGTTCCGTTTTAACTCTGACTTTTTTATTATTTTTAATTAATCATAAAAAATCATGCTATGGTTACTTTACAACCTTTTTTCTAGTACTATATTCTAATCCTAACAAATAATTATAATAAAAACGCAAGTAACTTTCTGTCTGTTTTTTACGAGGAAACGGCTAAGTCATGGTATAATAATATACTCCGCCAGGTATAGCAAACCGAGAAAAAATGTTTACGTGGGCGTCCCGCAATGATGTCATGATGTCAATTTACAACAGGTTCGAGAGAGATGACGATACACCACGTAACAGCTGATTGAATAAAGTGGCAACTGGACAGTGACGTCATTGCGGGACCACTCTCAAATTGCTAGACCTTGTTTTCTTAGATCATGGGCTAAGTCAAATTTTGTCAGGACGATAGGGTGTGTCATGAGGACAGACAACGTACTTTTCTTCCCAGAAAATTGCAGGTAGCTCCGTGGGTTGCAGCAGATAGTGTATAAAATATAAATATTTAAAAGGTAGTATTGTTTCCAAAGTACTCATTGAAGATTCACTACCCATCATAGTAGTTAAATTACCCTAACTTATAGCAAATCAATTTAATGTGGCAACACACCTTGTTGAAGCGAGAGGCACTGAGCTAGCCACGCTCATTGAAAATCTATAGGTAGTAGATCTGTGCCTTTGGCCTTTGGGTCTCTTTGCTTTGGGTTTTGGCGTCGCATGTCTTATGCATTTGATAATATCATGTATTGACATTTAAAAACACGAATATATACATTCACTTCACCCAACTTTACCTCATTATATGTATAGATTACTTTCCCACTCTCTGCACCTAAGTATATACTATAATTATTACACATCGATACCGTTATTCAATTTACGAAAACATGAGGTGACAAACTGGCATCAAAACAGCAATCAAAGAGCGGCTTTAGTCTGAGACAGCGATGACAATAATGTCATTGACACAGAGATTGAATTCTTTTTTTCCTTTTGAAGTAATTCTGGGGTTACACGGCTTATGCATTTGCTAAATTGATTACAGAAAACCTCTTTTTTATGGAAAAAACATATTTTGAGAATTAATTAAAAATACACACATTACAAATTTCTGACTACTGAATAGTCTAGCATGAATTACTTGTTGTTTTTGATTATCTTTCGTGTTAGGTCAGATTTAGTCGAATTTTAACCACATTTTATAAGAAAAATTACAATCAAATTACCAAAAATTATTGCTATCTCATAGCTATACGCTGGCAGCTCCTCTATTCCTTCTCTCTCTACTGACTTCGAGTACGGTCGGTATCCTATTGAGGCGTAGAGGGAGAAGTACTTAGTATACGTATAGTGCTAACCGCCGTCCAACCATATTTCATAACCAGAATATCATATTTCCCTCTCTTTCTCTCCCATTGGTTAGACGGCGGTTGAGGTCAGCCGCGTTCGAGCGTCTGTGTTATATGTATCAGTATATAAAAAGTACTCTGTGATATGTATTGAGGCTTCTGTCGCGGTGGTCGCGGTCTTTGCACGGGCTAAATAAAAATATTTACTATGGAGGGGACTGTCAGTCAAGAGTCAGTGTCAATGTCAATGCAAAATTGATAAATTGGCAGGAGCTTGCAAACTTGGATGTTTCATCTTGCAATGATTTTGTATTGTGTTCGTAATTAGAAATACTGAATTACCCTCTCGATTCACTGGAGGGCTAAATAGCCATGGCACGAGATAGAAGTCCTGAAAGACGACGATCCCGCTCACGTGAGAAGCGGGACCGAGAGCGTCATGATGAGCGCGAATCTCATCGAGACAAAGCTAAACGTCGCGAGAGGTCTAGGAGCCCCAGAAAGGACCGCGAGCGGTCTCGCAGCCCCGCCAGGAAGGAGTCTGATCGGACCCGGAGCCCGCGCAAAGACCGCGACAGAAGTCCTCGAAAGGATACCGATCGTACTCGAAGCCCGGTTAGGAAAGAACGCGGCCGTTCTCGCAGTCCAAAAAAACGAGACGGCAAAGATAAAGACAGACGCCATGACGATAAGGAAAAAATCAAAAAGAAAGATGAAGATAAGAAAGAAAATGAAGAGGTAAAAGAAGATGAGCCGAAACCTGTAAAACGTGAACCACTGTCGCTCGAGGAATTATTAGCCAAAAAAAAGGCAGAGGAAGAAGCTAGAAGCAAACCTGTTTTCCTCACAAAAGAGCAGAGGGCAGCGCTTGCACTGGAAAGACGCCGAGAACAGGTGGAGGCTATGAGAGCAAATGTAGAAAGACCTGCTATAACCACTATTGATCTTACAGGTTCTAAGAAAGACGAAGAAAAGAGATACCGGGAAGAGAGACAAGAAAAGGAACGTGAAAGAAGGGAAGAGAGGGAGAGAGAGAGGGAACGCAAGTATGAAGAAAGGAAAGCTATGAATGAGCGTAGAGGTGATGACAAAAAGGATAAAAATGATGATGTTTCCAAAACAAAAGATAAGGAACGGGAAGAAGAGGCAATCAAAGCAAGATATCTCGGTATTGTCAAAAGAAAACGTAGAGTCAGACGATTGAATGATAGAAAATTTGTCTTTGACTGGGATGCGTCTGAAGATACATCCAATGATTACAATGCTCTTTACAAAGAACGGCATCAAGTCCAATTCTTTGGGCGAGGACACATTGCAGGTATTGACATCAAATCACAGAAAAAGGACCATAGCAAGTTCTATGGAAATCTCTTGGAGAAAAGAAGAACAGAGCTGGAAAAAGAACAAGAAAAATTACGCCTCAAAAAGGTTAAGAAGAAGGAGGATAAACAAAAATGGGATGACAGGCACTGGTCTGAAAAAGACCACGATGAGATGACAGAAAGAGATTGGCGAATCTTCAGGGAAGATTATAATATTACAATTAAAGGTGGAAAAATACCAAATCCAATACGTAACTGGAAGGAAGCTGGATTCCACAGTGATGTAATGGATATAATCACCAAAGTCGGATATAAGAGCCCTACTCCAATTCAAAGGCAAGCTATTCCCATTGGTTTGCAGAACAGAGATATTATTGGTGTGGCCGAAACTGGTTCTGGTAAAACATTAGCTTTCCTCATACCACTGCTCACATGGATCCAATCGCTTCCCAAGACAGAGCGAATGGAGGATGCCGATCAAGGACCTTACGCCATTATTTTGGCGCCAACTCGTGAGTTGGCTCAACAAATTGAAGAGGAAACAAACAAGTTTGGTACCCCATTAGGAATAACATCTGTTGTTGTTGTAGGAGGACTTTCGAGAGAAGAGCAAGGGTTTAAATTGAGATTGGGATGTGAAATCGTAATTGCTACCCCTGGTCGTCTAATTGATGTTTTAGAAAACCGATACTTGGTATTAAATCGTTGCACTTACGTGGTACTGGACGAAGCTGATCGGATGATTGACATGGGTTTCGAGCCAGATGTACAGAAAATTTTGGAGTTCATGCCCGTCTCTAACATCAAACCAGACTCGGATGCTGCTGAAGATGCATCATATCTCTTGGCAAATTACAATACCAAGAAGAAATACAGACAAACTGTGATGTTTACAGCAACTATGCCGCCAGCAGTGGAGCGCTTAGCTCGCACTTATCTCAGGCGACCGGCCATCGTCTATATTGGATCAATTGGTAAGCCAGTGGACAGGACAGAACAAGTAGTCTTCATGGTGGGTGAGAATGAGAAACGCAGAAAGTTAACAGAGATACTACAGCGTGGAGTCGAGCCACCAATTATCATCTTCGTCAACCAAAAGAAAGGAGCGGATGTTTTGGCAAAAGGTCTGGAAAAATTGGGTTTCAATGCTTGCACATTGCATGGTGGTAAAGGGCAGGAGCAGCGAGACTTTGCATTGGCAAGTCTCAAAAATGGCTCGAAAGATATTCTGGTGGCAACTGATGTTGCTGGTCGAGGTATTGATATCAAGGACGTCAGTGTGGTCATCAACTATGACATGGCCAAGACAATCGAAGACTATACACATCGTATTGGTCGTACTGGTCGTGCCGGCAAGACTGGTAAAGCAGTTTCTTTCGTGACTAAGGAAGACTCTATGTTGTTCTATGATTTGAAACAATTGCTGCTCCAAAGCTCGGTTTCGACGTGTCCTCCAGAACTGATGAACCATCCAGAAGCTCAGCATAAACCTGGCACTGTGGTAACTAAGAAGAGAAGAGAGGAAATGATATTTGCTTAAAGATATAGTTACAATGTTTAACATTTGAATTACGTATTCACTGGGTAATAAAGATTGTAGATGCCTATGATACTTTTAATATACGAAGTTAGCCTCGCAATCCAGAGAGGCAATGCAGTACCAGCATTTAAGACCTGTTGCCTAAAATTAGAGATTGTTTGAACTATCTATAGGCCTTTGTTGCCTACAGATAGTAGGTATAAACAGTTTTCAATTAGTTAGGTTTAGTTGTTTATGAACAGGTAGGTTATGAATGTTGTAACTTTAAAATATAAATAATATACAAATGAATGAGAAAAGGTAGTAAAAATATAATTCATTTATTTGTATAGTGGTTTAATAGCACTGTATCAGACTAGCTAACAATAAATAAGTAATTCACTAACACTTGATCTTCGTCGGTTCATGGCCATAGGTCTAACCTGTAACAAAGGTAGGTACATTCAAAGAACTGCAAGGTGATGTGGTTAGTATTTACAATAGTGAGGGTTTGATCATGGTTTTATAACGGTTTTTTATTACTAAGGTCTGGCTAAGTTTCAACAGTGTTAAAGATTGACCGGAGACTTATATTTGGACATGCATTGTGTTAAAATCACAACAGTTTAAAAATTACGATATGCTACCTTATTATGGATGATTCGGATCGTGATCGAGATCGCGTGCCATCTCACTTACGCACGTGGTGCGAGTAAATAGATATGAACGGGATGGCATGCAATTTCGATCCCGATCAAAGAATCATAATAAGGCCCATGGTTAATGTAAGAAAATGGGTCAGGCATAGACGGTACAGGGTTATTGTAATTAACTACCTCGAGCAAATTTTGTACATCATAACCAAACTTGTTAAATGGCTTAAAAATTTGCAAAAATACTTGTTTATTGTCCCATAGCCGTGCTACCTAGTGTACACTCCTTTGTATGTATGGGAAGAAAATGATCACCTGAGATGAAGATAATATTATATCCACCCCAATAGTCAGGGGAACAGACATGAATAGGGAATGATGATAGATTTTGATAGATGAAGATGATGTCACACATAACACACCCTGATCCTGATGTAATGTGTGACCTCATCTACAAGTTAATCAAATTTAGTGTCCTCTAATAAATACTTGTAACTCACCAGGCTTTTTTCAGTTGTCTTCAAGTTCTTCCTCTGCAAAGTCTGAAATCAATATCACCCATTATATTTTTTCAAAGGGTGTAATAAGCTTTAAACAGTGTATATGTTTAACTTCTGAATAAATTATCTTGTGTGTTAAATAAGCTTGGCGATGGCGCAGACGACATGCAACACCCTTTACTATAATGTGAAAATATTTTCTTGAAGTATAAGGCTCGCACACTGGAAAGTTAAGGAAATGTAGTGGCATACAAGTGTAAAACTCAACCCTTCCCGGTTTACTCTAGGTTTAATTGTCCCGCCCTCGGCAGTTCTAAACTTTAGTATATGAGGTCCAAAATTGTACAAGCCAAGGAAAAGTTGACTTTTTCACAGTCGCACCATTGCTGCCTCAAATCTCCAGTCGCAGTTGGATTAGGTAACCTTCATTATATCTAGTTTTGAAAGCATTTCTTTGAAGCATTATTTGCATTACAATTAGGTATAAGCTTGCATGCTACATTCAAAATTATAGTGAAAAACCAAAGCAATGGAACACACGGCTGAGAATGGTGATCTTAGAAACTGACCCGACCAGAAGAAAACCAATACTGTAAATGATTCACATTCACCAGGCTCCATCCAGGCCAGATGGACATTGAGATATGAACATTGTATTTTACCCATTGTTGATGCTGCTGTGGCGGAGCAGACCAATGGCAAACTACGATGGGTAAGCCCATAGAGAATTCAAAGTTTTAAATACTACTGTAGATATGATTTTTTTTATGACCCATACACACATATGTGTTGAGGAAAAAAATGTGTGTATATTTCATTTGCATCGGAGCCCAGCATAAAATGAATCAAACTGAATAAACACAGTCAAGCACCGATTCAGTCCCAACAGCAAACGAAAAACGTGCGCCAAAACAACAAAACCATGAAACTTTTAACTCTTTTCATTAGACATGCAGTAACCCAGCACCACAACTCTACCTATTCCGTCTTTTGAGCAGGTTTTGTGTCCACCACGTCTTTAGACGGCGGAGGCATGACAGCCTGCTTCACTGACGAAGCGACCGACACCGCCAAGTCGACAAACTCGGAGAAGTTTTTCGGAAGTGACAGCTCGGGAAATTTCACCTCCAATTGGGGATCACCTGGTTTTACTGGCGTGAAATAATGGGCATATTTAAACAGAAAGTTGGTCAAGCATAATTTTCAGTTCACACAGTTCTATAGACCAAATAAAGCCATGTCTGGCTCGCTTTAGAGTTGCATTTCAACTAATAACACAAATGTATGGATATTTTCATCTAACAGAATCCACATTACCATCACATTTACAATACAAATGTGATATGGTAATGACAGTTTAGATCATAATACAAACCTGTTATCGAAATTATTTTGAACATTTTGTGATCACAACTTTTTGAGTTACTAAAACGATTATAACAAATAATGTTTTCCAAGTAGTTTTCTCTTTAGCTAAACCATAAAAAGTATATGTTATGTTACAATTTCTCTGACCACAGAGCTTCGTTCACTTGAATTTTTCTATAACCACCAACTTCTGAATCCTACCATATGCGTATCTCAAGACACTCTTGAGTTTTTTTGCAGATTCCTGCATTTTTTATATTAAGTTAATATTTATATATAGTATAATTACCTCCATACAAGAAATTATATGCAATGTTGATGTACTGCTTTGCGAGGTCTTGATTGTTTCTCATGACCTCCCTGGTGTCCTCAGGGAAGCATACAAGACCCATGCCTGTAGTGCCTAGGCCTGCGTAGAACACCCTCTGGAATTACAAGTAATAGGGGCATGACACAAGAAGTTTCGATGAAAATACATGATATTTAATGGTGACTACAAGTGATTTGATGGTAACTGTACAAGAGCTTTGATAGTGACTGGGCATAAAATTTGATGATGATTAGACATGAAGATTGATTGAGTCTAGACTTGACGTTTGATGGTGACTGAATATAAAGTTAAACGGTGACTGTATTTTTATTTTTATTGTGACTGGACATTTGATCATGATTAGACATGAAGAGTGATTGAGTCTGGATATGATGGGTGATGGTGACTGAATATGAGGCTAAATGGTGACTACAAGAGAATTGACAGTGACTGGGCATTAGGTTTGTTGGTGATGGAATATAAGGTTAGACGGTGCCCATAGAAGAGTTTGTTGGCATTTGCAATAGGTTTGATGGTAACTGGATATGAGATTTGATGATGATTAGAAATGAAGATTCATTGGACAGTGCTACAAAACTAAATCATCATTGAACATCTGGCGAGCTGTCAAATGCCAAGCCAGCCACATCTAGATAAAAAGCAACTTACTCTGATAAATCCACCTCTCAATCCAAATATGAATCCTGTGAGACCTCCCATGGCAACGGCTCCATATCTTACTTGTTTATTTTCCTCTTCACGGAGGTAGTGAACAATCCCTGCAACATATCACAACTTATTATTTACTAGGTTTTATTTAATAATAGGCTAGTGCTTGACCGTTTTCTCGCCTGTTGTTAAGTGATGATGCGGTCTACGATGGAGCATGCTTGCCTAGAAGAAACTGGTTCACTTACAACTTCAAGCATTCTACACTCTAGCAGTTCTCACAATAAAAGTGGAATCAAAGAGCCTCGAATGGTTTCCAGAATCATCATCAACAGCCAAAAGATATCCATTGCTTTTTTTTATTTTTATAGAATAAGTAGCAAACAAGCAACGGGCCACCTGATGGTAAGTTGTCACCGCTGCCTATAGACACCTACAATACCAGGGCATTGTCAGTGTGTTGCCAACCTTTGAGTACCTAGACCTCCCTCTTTAACCTCCACACTGAACGACAACTTAATAGTAGTTATAGTAGTAGTTTTCAGAATACTAAGCATGAAATGGGCTCGACTTTTCGTGACTGCCCTTGCTGTCCGATATGCCGTCTAGCAGTTCTCACAAAAATACTGACCGGGCCTAAGTGGGACTCTGCAGGAGCAATTAAACCAAGTGGTGATAGTCAGACGATGAAAGAACAGTGTGACTGTTAGAGCCCCTACGCAGACCATGCAGCCCTACTCTCATGCCCTCAATGCCACAGTTGCTGCACTATGCAAGACCAATACAAAGCTTCACCTTATAGGGTTGTCATTGGCCAAATACTAGGAGAAAAATAATGAACTTGACAAAGAAAAATTAGAAACTATGAGTACTGAAACTTAAGTGCAAAGAAATGGGGAGTCTTGATAATAAAATTTATTATAATAAATGAATGTAGTGACAAGTGAATTGATGTTTTGGCTAGTATTCTAAATTAATGTTTGGCTTCACGCCAATTCCAAAACTGGCTGCAACAGCACAGAACAAGCAGCAAAATTTACTGGCAGCATTGGCATGTTAACTAAATAAATAAATATACGGGACATTTTTGCACAAAGTCATCCTTTTTTAAATTTTATTTTTTATACAAGATAGGCTTGCACTTGGCCGCCATCTCGCCTGATGTTAAGCGACAATGCGGTCTACGATGGAGCACGCTTGCCTAGAAGAAACCGATTCACTCTCGACTTGAAGACACCCAGATGAAGAAGAAGTCTGACCCCAAACTAAGCAAAGCTTGTGATATGGCTGCCAGAGACTGATATACATACATATATCATTTTAAATACATACTTAAATAGATATTAACAACCAGATATAGAACAAACGCAAATGTTTGTCCTAGGTGGGAATCGAACCCACGCCCTCAAGCTCACAAGGCAGGTTCACGACCAACGGGCTATCCATGTTGGTGCTACGTACACCTCTATTTCACACTAGCATAACATTACATACTTGTCCTGAAAGTGATTAGAAGGGCTAATAAAGAGCATGTCTAGAGCATGTACTTAATATAAGCAGGTATTAAAGCTTACATTCACTCTTATCTTGTAGTTCGTGATATTTGTCTTCTACTTGGTGCTTCACCATGTCTGTATGTTCAAATGCAACTTCCACCTTTTCTCTCACAGCTCTCACTGGTATTGAGAGTGATTCTTTTATGTAGTTTGGCTTCTGCTTCTTTGCATTTGCTTCTTCCAACCTAGCAGAAAGAAGAAATTTACATTTTGTATAAAAAAAAATAAAAAAAACTTGGCTTATCGTTTTGGCACACTTGACCTTGATTTGCACTTGCGGTCATTTTTATATTATATGAACGCATTTCGCGATAATAAAACACAATTTTTACTAGAAGAAATTAGCTAGCATCTATTAATTGAGCACCATCCAGCACCTTAGCAACATCCATTGAATATAACTAGGTGAATTTGTCTCAACTCAAAGATTTCCATCCCATGTTTACTTACTCTGCATATTCAGCGTGGGGCGCTTCGTATATCGGTAGGTCGGAGGGTCTCATCGGCGGCGGGCAGCCCGGTGCCTTGGATGTCTCGGGCAGTGGAGTTGCAGCTCCTACAGCAGGCACCAGCGCCGCTATTCCGATCGAACCTATCACCACTTTACGGAGCATCTACAATACCAGAAACAATATTTATACGGATACACTATTTCGTAAATCGTTATTCATAGGTGCATGAATCCAAAAAATTAAAATTTCTCACCTCGAAAGAGATGTAAACCCGATAAAAATGGAAAAATTACATAAATAACAAGACGAGGAAATTTTACAAAAATCAGCTGCACAATGACATTGATAACCAAGTGATTTGACAGTTGACAGTAACAAACAATTAATCATACGCTGACACTGGCAGTAAAACCGGTATGACAACATGAACCTAGTGAATAACAGTGATGGAGGCGAAAAGATAATGAGATATCCGTGATGACATTAAAATAATATAGGTATTTTGTAAATACCCTACCAAGTTTAAATTTCGGTAACATACTTTGGATACTGTGAATAAGACTTGTTTAACGTTAATTAAAACCATATTATTCCGACTGAATGACTCTGCATCCATGGTCATCATATAAAAAATATGATTTTGATTTGATTCTGTGATTTGATTTCTGTCATGGCCCGCCTCAGTTCGAAGTAGACATGTTACGCACAGATTAGATGTTACGTAGTAGATCTGTGCATGTTACAGTTTTCTCTTGCTAGTTTCTTTATTGTGGTGTATCTGTGATTTTTGTGCAAATTCCAAATAAAGTGTAAAATTATAGACGGCTGGTAATTTTTTTTTTTAACGTTTACCATCCCACAATTCCACTTTGGTTTTTCTTCTATTTGCGTCGTGTGTTGGTCAAACAAATAAAATAATGGTGATCGTGAGTACGGTTTCGGAGTAATCAATAGAACTATTGTATAACGTTACATTTGACTCTGTGTAAATAGTAACAGTTCCGAAATGTCCGGGTTGATAACTGGCCGCGTTTCAAAACATAGGAGAGCTGTAAAAAGCCGCTCAGGTATGTAATAAAACGCATGATATTAGCGTAGAAAGAGGCTGAATAACTGCTTCTGGGCATTTATTTCCACTAGTCTGCTTTCTTTTCCAACTGGTATTTATATCTTCACATTACGCTAACCAGTTTTAATTTTACTTAACATTTACAAAGTTGATCTTCTAGAAAGACTATTTCATCTTTGCTGCATAAAATAAACCTTGGGAGGAAACGGTTAATCCTATCTATAAAATGGTTGTAATAGTTTCTGAATTTCCCTTTAAACATATCCGGGTTTGACAAGCTTAAAATAAAAATACTGTCAGTCAAGGTTTCTTCCTTTCATTTGTATAAAACATGATTTTTACCTTGCACCACTGCATACTGAGTTGATAGCTTGGATGATGTGACGTTGAAGTGTTGTGGATGAGTACTAACAATAACTTGCATTACTACAGGACTGTGAGGTGCATGATTAGCCTGACGGTTGCTTAGCTCGGCTATAAGTCACCAACGGAGGAGGATTTCTTTGGGATGAAATGGTACATACATCTTCACTATCATTATTATTTACTCTGGGTCAATAAGTTGACTCCTTATCTTATTTGTATTGAAATAGAGCTTGTTTTGCTTTCAGTTTAATTTTAAAGTGTCTATGCTCTTTGTTCAATGATTGAACAGCATTTTTACTGTCCTTGTTTTGTTAATATTTCTTTAGTTGTTAGCTATGCCCAATTAAAAAATATTCTGTACCTGATGGAAGCTAAGCAAGCTCTAATATTTGTAATCTTTTTATAGACGAAACTACATACTTTCTTACATAATGTAAAATTAGGCCAACTCAATAACATACTCATTAATCTAAAATATTTTAGACTGCATATTGAAGTTGCATGTTTTTTTTTTGTAGAAGCTCTTTGTAGTGTTTTTATAATTGGGTGCATGAAGGGTTTCCATTTTGGTTTTATTTAGTACTAAGTATTACAGAAAAACAATTGTGTCTGTGTAAACTTTTGAGGGACCCGGGTATGTCCTAAAACTGCGACCAGAACCACCGGAGGATGGGCAGCAGCGTCCTATTAGTACACGGTGAACGTACTGCGATCCCCAAGCCGCCTGCCAAGCGTGGGGATTATGGCAACACCCCTCTCTACGAGGGAGGCCTTTGTTCTGCAGTGGACGTTTACAGGCTGATGATGATGATGATGATGAAACTTTTGAGGCCATCTGACTAATATTATGAACTAGCAGCGCCCCATGGTTTCATCTGCTATCTCAGTGTACTTTTCCAGAATAAAAAGTAGACAAATGTGTTAATCCAAGGTATAAGCTCTTTTCATTTTGTGAATTTCAATTTGTATCCAATTAGTTGTATAATTTTAGTGTGATGTGATGAAAAAAACCCACTACTCTATACCTCTTTACTGTCTGTACGCAGCACATCAACACCAATACAGTGGTAAAAATATATATATTCAGTTTTTCTTTATTATGTAAGTCTTGCATTTTAATAACAAGACCATTATAATGGACCCAAACTTGACCGAATTTTACGAGAAATTCATGTGAATTAAGATGATGGACTCTAGGATACATTTTGATTCCCGAAACAAGGAAAATAAGGCTGGTCTTGAACAGTGCCGTAAATAGGAATGTGCCAGTGGTGCACAGGGGAGGGGCACATAAATGACCAGACCTAGACAAAGTTTTCTTTTCTAGGGCACAGTTATAAAAGCTCGCACCAGGCACATACAAGGCTGGTTATGCCACTGGTCTAAAACAAGGTACACATATGCCTTGTCTTTTTATGTAAAAATGATAATAATAGTAAACAAAACCTAAGATTTATTCATGTTCTGGCTTCAATGTCATGCTCAGGGAATTATGTCTTGTAGAAAACCCCTGTTCCTAAAACAGCTAAACTTGTAACTCCCTTGTCACAGTCAATATTGTAATACGTACCTTCACAATTCAAAGCGAGGTGAACAATGTTCTAAGGACATGGCGCTGTGGTGAATGCTTTGTAGGTACCTTGTGACTATCATCATTAGCATAACAATGATGGCTGTTTTACTGCCAGCGCCAATACATTCGCCAACAGTCTTAGCAATAAGCCTCAGATAACGAGATGCTGTGGGCTCATGGTTTATATGGACATACTTTCTGCGCTATCTACAATTTTACTGTGTTTAGGGTTCTGTAGTGCTACAAGGAACCTGTATGAGGTACATCTGTCTCTCCGTCCATCCTAATCACAGAACTATATCCAAGTAGACGCCACAAGTCGACCTACCTTGCATGTCATATTTCCAATACAATTATGATTAATCGTCATACTATCATACATACGTCTGCTCAATCGGTACTACGACAACACGTGTCAGTTTGAAACGAAAATGGGTAATTGTGCAATACTGAGTTGAAAGAATACCACAAATAGAGTTGGCCGACAGAATAAAAATATTTCTTTTCACGTAAGTACTTTTAGATATGAAAAATTTGACACGCTTAGTTTTCATACAGTTTGGACCACTTGTGAAGTCTACTTAGATAGGTCTGTGGTTAAATATTTTCTTCAAATTTAAATGGGACGACCCTCAATTATGTAACCCATTTGTTTTACAATTTGCGATGAAATCACATAACTTTAAGTAAAACATGTATTTGAATTATTGTTATTCTTTGAGAAAACAAAATCTTACAAAAAAAGTTGGGTTGAGAAATGAGAACCTTCTTTTATTAAGTTAGTTTGAACCTACAGTTTACTGTACTATAGTTCATTATCTTATCTGATTTTTGTATTCAAGTGTAATTTATTGGCACTATTCAATACCACCCATAGCTGTAAAATCTTAATCCAGTCATAATCGCATGAACTACTATTAACCCTAATATTCAATACAAAAACCAGGGGCGTTATGGCCAACTGATAACGCGGTATTAAACTAACGTTAAATCTGCTCAGTTGGAAAATCACGTGAACCTTAACGCGCCCAGATACGGTTTGCGGTCGCGTGATTTTCCAACTGAGCGGATTTAACGTTAGTTTGATACCGCGTTAGCAGTTGGCCATAACGCCCCTGGTTTTTGTATTGAATATTAGGGTTAATAGTAGTTCATGCGATTATGACTGAAAAAAAATACTTGTACCGTCACCAGGGGTCTTACGGACAACAGCTAATTGCGGCACCTAATCCGCTCAGTTAGAAAATCACGCGAACGTGAACCTTATCGCGTCCAGATACGGTTTGCGGTCGCGTGATTTTCCAACTGAGCGGATTAGGTGCCGCAATTAGCTGTTGTCCGTAAGGCCCCTGGATGGTTCTTTGCTATAGTTGGAGCCTGTAGGTGACGCTATTGTCGAGCGAGATCCAGTTATGTTTTGAATATTTTTTGGTTACGCGAACTAAGCCACATTGCAAGCTGGGTTTTTTTATGAATAACTGGATGGTTCTTTGCTATAGTTGGAGCCTGTAGGTGACGCTATTGTCGAGCGAGATCCAGTTATGTTTTGAATATTTTTTTGGTTACGCGAACTAAGCCGCATTGCAAGCTGGGTTTTTTATGAATAACAACAGAAAACTGCATAATAAACTCGTATTATGTAGACCTGGCGAAAAAATTTTCTCACTAACACCTACAACAACTTCCAAACTTGGTAATGTTGTAAAACCAGTAAAATAATTATCTACCTACTCCAAACCAACCAACTGTTCTGATATTTCTCATACGCAGACTCGAAATATTTAAAGATATACGTGAGTAAATTAAAAAAAATATAATGAAATGTGAAGCGAGAACGGTCAAATATGTCGAAAACCCTGTTAACGGGGCATTTATTTGTCTACTAAATTTTTCTCTGGTGCACACACCACTCCTTGTTAAAGTCGGTCCAAGTATTGCTGAATAAAAACCATTAATTCTGATCACTTTTGCTAGGGTTTTGAACATAAGACTAGCAGGTACTCGATATACTTTAGTGAAAAATAAAAAATTAATAAAATATATTCGGGACATTTTTGCACACACGGTCTTCTGACCCCAAACTAAGCAAAGCTTGTGATATGGCTGCCAGAGACTGATATACATACATATATATAGTTTAAATACATACTTAAATAGATATTAACAACCAGATATAGAACAAACACAAATGTTCATCACATAAATGTTTGTCCTAGAGAGGTGGAAATCGGACCCACGCCCCCAAGCTCAGAAGGCAGGTTCTCTACCAACTGGACCAAAGGGCTAAAATAAATGTTTATGTCTTAGAATAACTACACAAAGAAACCAAGTGCATTCGCAAAATTTAAGCCATTCAAATGCTGTGATATATGGCTCCAAAAAAAAAAAAAAAATTTTACTATGACAATTTGTGCGGTGAAATCACAGAGAAAATTTTTTCGTTTAAAATAGAACGGCTGTCAAGGTATTTTTGCAAGAAATCCGTTGTAGCCAGTTGCACACATGTAAACGAAACGTCATAATATAACTACATAGGAAGGAATGCAATAATTCGTCAAGATTATTATTAATCCAAAAGGTTATGAACGCTATTTTGTTAAAGTTTAAAACTGACCTTCTCGTGGTGCAATACGGTTCAGTTCCCTGTGCATTTTGCGCAATTATTTCGGTAAATGCTGCTATTCCAAAAAAACTGCACGATTCTTGTGCAGTTCAAAAAACTAGTACGAGTTCAACAGTCCTTAACGTAAATTTATCTACGACATAGTTAAAATAGTTCCAAATTAAACTGCACGATAAGCACGAGGGTTAAAATAATTTAGCTAAGAGCTTTTCATCGATTTTGCTTTTTTTATTTAACAAAACTAGTGTATTAACGCATGTGCTTGTGTAATAATATTGAATTATTATCCGTTAAATAAGATTAAGGCAAATTCGTAGGTTTGTGTGAGTGTAGGCAAACAATGGGAAGTTGCAAATGTGATTTTTTTGTTTTGCCACAAAACTCCATAGAAACTTGATTAAAAAGTTTCCATGACCTTACTAGGTCATGATTTGACCATGATATTGACGTAGGCTATGTTTAGAGTTCGTTTTATGTGACTTTAAATGGGTAGAAAAATTAATATATTACTTGATACGGTTAAATGCTATTTTCGTGAGGAGCCATTAAAAAAAAACCTCATCCTAAAATTTAGAATGTGGTATCACAGCTAGTGATGGGAAAGTTTTGTGTGCAGTTTTAATTTTATCGGTAATCTTAATAGGCATGATGACTAATCTTTTTTTTATTACCTCATAAAAAAGCTGATCATAAATAGAGCACATCAACGAAAACAAAATAAAAATTAGTTCAAAAATAAATGAGATATAAACATTTTAATTTCGTGCTTGACAGAGAGCGCACTATACTGAGCCGTGACGTCACACCTCAGGAGCACTATACAAATGCTGTACTAACACACGCTTTGCGAGAAATGAATAGAGCATCCCCTCTCTATCCCCACCTAAAACTTTAAACACTCATATCTCAGAGATTTATCAGCCAATTTCATTTATTTTATCAGTACCTATGTGTAATGTATTTAGTTATATTCATCGCTAAGCCGGTTAATTGTAACAAATTAAACATTAGGACATATGCCTATTATATACTTTAGCATATTAGATGGAAGGAATTCCACTAGTCGTTTAAAAAAAATAGCAAGATTGACTTGCTTAGTTCGTATGAACAGAGATTAGTCACTGACTCGCATTTGATCATTATTTATTATTTTTTGTTATACTTTATTTAGAGTGTGTCTGTGTACTATATTCATGCCAATTATTACGCTTGTACGTATTATCGTTACACTACATTACATATACATTAGATCTAATACAAAAATACGTTAAAATACGTTTGCTGTATACTCTTTCGTTTTAACTTTTTGACTTTTTAGGGTTTCGTAGCCAAAGGGTAAAAACGGAACCCTATTACTAAGCCTACGAGTCTAAGTCTACTAACTTACTAAGTCTGTCCGTCTGTCTATACCATTAAATATTATGGAATCGTGGGTGTGACTTATTTAAAAACGTGGAGTTTTAGTACAGTTGTATGATTATTAACGACTTATTTACCGTGATTATGTTGTGGATATGGAGTTCCTAATGTTTCGGCACAGGAAATGACTCAAAAACGCTATAAATAATGTGTAAATATTCCGTAATCATACAACTAAATAGTGAACAACCGGGATATTTTAAAAAGTGGAGTTTAAAGTTTCAGGATCGCAATTGAAGCTGGCTAGGTTTTTTATTGAATAAAATTATCAATAATTAATATCAAAGTTAGTTGATTGAATCAGGCGTCACTTTACGGAAGTCTCAAATGTGCATCACAAATATCTATAAAGAAAAATAATTTATAACTTTATAACTTCCTTTAGTTTGCGTTTTCTTGGGAGTCGAAGAATTTGAATAGGCAGGTGAAGCTATTTTAAGCCTCTTTGGAGATTCAAATGAGGTTGTCTGAGAGTAGTATGAAGACGTTGGTGTTGGTGATATGATTTAATTTTTAACCACTGAATGTAAATAAATAATTTATTTTTGTGATATTGCTAATGGCTTCAAGTATCTTTTATTTGTCGTGATAAATATATGTCCAAAAAATTTTTTGAACAAATTGTGTTTGTATAGTAGGAATCCAATCACGTCTTCCTGTTGCATCAATCCATTTTTGCCTAGTAGACGGATTGCCTGGAAAACTGTAATAAATTCAATGTCTATTTATACAATAGAAAATTACGGGAAATGTAATAGTGCTAATAGACGAGACGGACTTGGTCCATACGTCTGTTAGTACTATAAGAAAAATCTAAATGTATCGATATCGATAAAATAATGGTAACCACTATTATTGTCAACGGCTTGTCAACAGCTTTGTAATTAAAACACGGTGAAATAATAAAATTATAAACAATTTAGACATACGGGTGATAGGATATGCTTCCTTTTTTTTAAATAAAATCTTTGCTAGCTAGGCGACACGTAATTACAGCGCAAGAAGGCATTGTGGAATAAATTCGATGGAGCAGCTACGCGTTCAAAATCAGTTAGCAATTGTGATACGGAGTTCAACGCGTTGACGTAAATAAGAATGTTCACTCGTATGCCTGGTAACAGATGTTCCTTCTCTTTTCCGTTCTATCTACTTCTCTTTTCTGTGGGTGAAATCGTACCACAACAAATCAGAAAAGCAGCATAAGAGTTATGGTGTGACATTCCACAGGTAATCCACTAATTCTCTTGCATAAATCGTTTAAAATACCAATCGAAACGTAAGCTACAAAGCGAATTGTAGCTTACGTTTTGAGAAGGCGTTGTTTGGAAACCTACCTTCTCTGAGTAGTTATTCTAAGGTTTATGTTCAATTGTTTTTACAAAGTTATTTCAGCTGTCAGAACAAACAAACGAATGGAAATAGTGCAGATACATAACAAATACAACAAACTCGACGATCGTATGGGCATGGCATGGTTTATTTTCGGCCATTTTGGAACGCCAATAACGTTGCTAAAAGCCCTCGGAAAGGTCCGCAGGCACGTGCGAAGCGTCTGTCGTGTTTACCTGCATTTGAAAATAGTGTGGCCACCTACCTATATTTTCCCGGGAGATATAAACAAGGCATCCTACACAGTGTGTATTGATTTCAACAGCACCCCCAGACGCGCGAGAACATTCGAAAGCTTAAAGATCCCAGACTTCTCAAGTTAATTAATCATTTAGGTACTTAATACTAAAATGCTGGGGCTCGCACTACCTGCAATGCTACTAAATTGCTAACTTACTCGATCGTAGACCGTAGTCTGAGCAGGCGTGAGAGTGGGTGGATAACTTTTCGTCTTCAACTCTATCATAGACAGTGTGTTGAGCTCTCCTGTTTTTTTTTTGTTGGCTACGGCCACATTTGTTTCTCCTGAATTTAGGTATGAAGTGTAGGCAAAATATCTCGTGCGAGACTTCACGCGAATCTAGTACGAAGCTATTTATCTTTCACAGTAACTGTAATATTTCCTAAACATGTAAAACGTCAAGTCCATTCGTTGCTATAATGCTCCGTGAAAGAGGAACAAATAAACACGCTTTCCCATTTATAATACAAGCTGTTGCCCGTGACTTCGTACTCGTAGACTTTCATATAAACCTTTCGTGAAATCCTTTTCTTAGCGGATCTTACACTCCATTAGAAATTAACCTGCCAATTTTCAGCTTCGTAGTAAGTAGAGTTTTCGAGATTTCGCAACGAGTCAGTCAGCGATATTATAAATAAATAAAAAATATTATTATGATGGTTTTAAATAAGTGCTCCGTGCAGTTCGTGAACGTGACCTGAAAAGCTACACCCGAAACCAGCGACCTTTTTCGATCCGTCATTGCATGGATCCCGCTATATATTTTATTATCGGCCTAGATTTGAATTCTGTAATGTTAGACGTTTGCTTGTCCCAGTTTCATGCATCATGTAATGGTAACCCTGTGAGTCGTTATTTTCTATTCAAATCGATTCTTTTCGTCCGACACGGCCTTGTCCGGTGTCCGCTAGCCGTTCCACGGGGATTTGCCAGCCTTGGCTGCGAAATTAAATTAATTAAATGAATTGATTGCCCATTATACACAACGGGTGAATTTAAGTATCGCCGTCGTGCGTTGAGATAAGGCGATAATAGTTTATGTAAGGTTCAATGAACGTGATGAGTATTTAGGTAATGTGTAAGTGTAATAATAGGCAGCGTACTACCGCGTCTGCTAAAATTTTAAGATTGCGATACCAGTGAATTGATAGTTTCTAGCGCATATTAAAAAAAATATTTAAGATACAAATCAACATTCGACTGGTTTGAGAGAAAATTTGAACATAGGCTTCTTCTAAGATTGAAGTTACAAAATGTAAAAAATAAAATTTCATTATTGCGAAGGAGAGACTTATAACAGCGTTTAGTCTCGTTGGCTAAGAAATAGAGTTTTTTTATAATCATTATTTAGAAAATAAATAGTTTTTCGAGTTTTTGAAATTCCTACTAAATTATTTTATATCTTCAATCTTCAATTCGTATAAAATGTTTTAAATGTTTATCGGAACTTATCAAGTATTGCAAAAAAAACGACTTAAAATAATACGTGATAAGTCCCGATAAACATTTAAAACATGTGTTCAAAACGCGAAAGTAAAAAAAAAAAAAAAACTATTACAAATGGCCAAAGAGATGTAAACGGGCCCTGAAGACGATAAGCTCAACAAAGAAAGGCGTGTCGTTCGTTAGGGTTGCTCATCCTGATAAGGGTTCTCGGATAATCAGCCATATGGAAATTCAAGCCGAGACCTCTTTCCTAACATAGGTTACAACTATAGCGCAGTGGGGTTGAGTACGTACTCGAGTTCTACCTTCGTAACCCTAAAAAACCTCGCCTAGTGACGACGGCTCAAGAGCAAGCTCTTGAGACTAGCAGTTAGCACTACCGCATCGCAATTCTGCATTTCATTTTTAGGGTTCCGTACCCAAAGGGTAAAAGCGGGATCCTATTATTGAGCCTACGCTGTCTGTCTGTCCGTCCGTCCGTCCTACCTTTAAATGGCTGTGTCTTTCGAACCGTAATAGATAGCCAGTTGAAATGTTTACAGAATATGTAATGTTACGGTGGATTACATACCAAATAAACAAAAAGTCAAAAAATAAAAACGAAAGGGAAGTCCCCATACAACAAACGTATTTTTGTATTAGCTCTAAAAACTGTAACACGTACAAGCGTCAACCTTGGCATGATTATAGTACACTCTCTAAAGTATAACAATAAATAATGGCCAAGTGCGAGTCGGTGAAAAATTTCTGTTCATTACCAAGTTATAACTGGTAATTTCGTTACTTGGACGACCTTATCATTCGAACGTCGACTTTATCATTTTACCGAATCGAAATACCATACTTTATTGATTTTGAAGTCAGTTTTTTTATTGATAATTATTGTATTTTGTGGTGGTACGGAACCCTCAGTGTGAACCCGACTCGCACTTGGCCGGTTTATTATTTTACTGTTGAGCCAGACTGCGTTACGCCAGTGAATAATAAATAATGTGTAACCATAACGTGTTCGCGTGTCAATGATTTCCAACTAAAAATAGATCACACGCAATCTGCTAGTATCTCAGTCTGAAAACTTTCAAACGCTGTAACCAGCAAGTGTATTGCTCCTCCGTAAAAGCACTCAGATGTTAGACGTTTGGTTTCGCAAAATCTTGAAAGGGTATAATATGAAATCTTATACTCAAGATGAAACCGCAGGGCGCAGCTAGTAGTCAATATTTTTCTAATTGGGTGACAGAGTTAATTAAACAACAACACGTAACATGTCACAGAATTAATAAAACAACAACACGTAACAAGTGGCAGAATTAATTAAACAACAACACGTAACAAGTAACAGAATTAATTAAACAACAACACATATCAAGTGACAGAATTAATTAAACACCAACACGTAACAAGTGACAGAATTAATTAAACAACAACACGTAACAAGTCACATAATTAATTAAACAACAACACGTAACAAGTGATATAATTAATTAAACAACAACACGTAACAAGTGACATAATTAATTAAACACCAACACGTAACAAGTGACATAATTAATTAAACAAAAACACGTAACAAGTCACAGAATTAATAAAACAACAACACGTAACAAGTGGCAGAATTAATTAAACAACAACACGTAACAAGTAACAGAATTAATTAAACAACAACACATATCAAGTGACAGAATTAATTAAACACCAACACGTAACAAGTGACAGAATTAATTAAACAACAACACGTAACAAGTCACATAATTAATTAAACAACAACACGTAACAAGTGATATAATTAATTAAACAACAACACGTAACAAGTGACATAATTAATTAAACACCAACACGTAACAAGTGACATAATTAATTAAACAAAAACACGTAACAAGTCACATAATTAATTAAACAACAACACGTAACAAGTGACATAATTAATTAAACACCAACACGTAACAAGTGACATAATTAATTAAACAACAACACGTAACAAGTGATATAATTAATTAAACAACAACACGTAACAAGTGATAGAATTAATTAAACAACAACACGTAACAAGTGATAGAATTAATTAAACAACAACACGTAACAAGTGACATAATTAATTAAACAACAACACGTAACAAGTCACATAATTAATTAAACAACAACACGTAACAAGTGATATAATTAATTAAACAACAACACGTAACAAGTGACATAATTAATTAAACACCAACACGTAACAAGTGACATAATTAATTAAACAAAAACACGTAACAAGTCACATAATTAATTAAACAACAACACGTAACAAGTGACATAATTAATTAAACACCAACACGTAACAAGTGACATAATTAATTAAACAACAACACGTAACAAGTGATATAATTAATTAAACAACAACACGTAACAAGTGATAGAATTAACTAAACAACAACACGTAACAAGTGATAGAATTAATTAAACAACAACACGTAACAAGTACTTTGTTCTTTAATGAATAAATTCAGTCACCTATTTAGAAAAATATACTATACTAGGTGCTAAGTTTCACCCGCATGGATCAAAAGAAAAGTGTGTGGATAAATGTAGCCTAAGTTACTCTGTATAACATTATGCCATCTGCCATCTGCAGATATTATAACATCTGCCATTGAAAGTCCCGTCAAAATCGGTCCAGCCGTTTTGGAGTCCATAGGGTACATACACACATAAAATTTTATATGGATATATAACTCTTATAAATTATAAATAAGACAAAAACAACTTAAAACTAATTAAATAATTGGTGGCCTAAGTGATCTCTTCCAGGCTACCTTATGCCTGTTATTAGCTGTATGCATCGTAGACCGCATCATCGCTTAACATCATAGGCGAGTTGGGAGTCAAACGCAAGACAATTAATACATTTTAAAAAAGACACAAGGCAGAGGCCTTTACCCAGCAGTGGTTCGATAGAAGCCGACGATGATGATGGTGATTAGTGTTAAATTTTACACATAATGCACAATAGTTTTTACAATAATTATCTACCGGTGCTCAAATATTATGGGTAATTTATTACTTACTTGCAATTTTATGAAGTATTAATAATTTATGTTCACATCATTAATTTACAAACGCTTGGATCTTGGGTCTACTAAAGTCACAAAAAATGTCTTGAGTTTATCTATAAATATTTTAGAACTTACTACATATTGCACACAATTACACATATTACAAACAAATTTAAATTATAATTTCCTTATATTTATGTCTAATTTAGCACAGATTACCTAAAAGTTTGTATGGTTTTAGTCAACTTTTTTCGGATACTTTTGAGGGCTAATATTCATATAATTAAATGACTTAAGTACACACGTTAGTAAACTTTCTGGCAGCGGTGCTGCTACTGCGCATCATGTGCAACTAGGATTACCATATAATTATTTTTTAAGTCCTGACAAAACGCCGAATCTTTCAATAATGTTTCGGATATTTTAGTCACACAATTCAAACACCGCGCAAGTCGTTACAGTGGTAACAGAGCAGTGGTATTACATCTTAAATATTCGGACAAATTACAAAGATGTAATGTTTTGTAATTTGTCCGTAGACAAAAGTTTAAGGTCCGACAAATTTTAGACGGGTGGTAACCCTATGTGCAACGCGCATTGACATACTAAAAGAACTTGACGTTAATCTGTGTCATTACTAATGTAAATAACACACATTTTCAGTGGTGAGAATGATGGCAATAATGCAGGACAGGAACAGTGAGGAGGTACCCAAGGAGTTCCTCGAGACGGGGCGCACGGGCCGCCGGAACGCGATGCCGGACATCTTGCACCCACAGGGTGCCGAGGTCAGCACGGCCGACCTGCCCTCAAGGCTGGAGCAGCTCGTCACTTCGGGTGAGTCTCATACTGTAGACAAGCAGGCCTGAACTTACCATATTCTTAGACTACACCGATCGACCAAAATAAAATGAATGGAAATGAATCCATTCATTTTATTTTGGTCGAAGAGTCTAATGAGCGGTGGTGGCCGGGCGATAGCATGTGTGCTTTACAATCTGACGGCACCCGGTTTGATCCTCGGCCCTACTAACACTAACCCCTACTAATGACTTATTTAGTACATAAATAAATTATGTGCAGTTTCAATGCCATCGCTCAGCAACGGTGAAGGTAAACATCGTGAGGAAACTGGTATTTCCAAGAACCTCAAAAGTTCAAAGACATTATGACATTACCAACATGCACTGGGCCAGCATGGTGTATTAGGGCCCATCCTCTCTCTGAGAGAAGGCATGTATCCCAGTAGTGGCAACATGATAAGCGGATAAGCGGTAATGCAAGTATCCCGCAGGGAACCGCTGGATGCAGGCCGCTTCCAACTGGCCTCTTGGAGATCGATGGGGGAGGGAGGGAGGCTTATGTTCACTATGTTCAGCAGTGGACGTCCTATGGCTGAAATGATGAAGATGATGAATGCAAGTATTAACGAGATCTCTTGGGTTTTTCTTTTTACTCTTGTCGATGGAGATATTTTTTTATGCAAGTTTTCATCTATCACTGTCAGCATTACCGTCTGCTTTTTTAAAATCTATGTTCTCGGATGATGAATTGATATTCTTCATGAGTGCCAAATACTTTATTCGTACCAAGTGGCCAAACATCTTGGCTTTTCACACTAAAAATTTTTCAAATTCAAATTATTTATCTATACTAATATTATAAAGAGGAAAGATTTGATTGTTTGTTTGTTTGCATTGAATAGGCTTCGAAACTACCGAACCGATTTGAAAAAATCTTTCACTGTTGGGAAGCTACACTATCCCCGGGTAACATAGGCTATAATATATTATGTCAAAAAAATAGGGATCCTTACTAAAACTCCAATAATGTAACCCAAGATGTAAAAAAATAAGATTTACAATTTTGACTTTGCGTGTTTGACAGAACTTCTAAGACAGGACAACGTCTGTCAGGTCAGCTAGTTGAGAATAAAAACGGACAAATTCCCCCTAACATCTCACATAACTGTTGAACTAAAATGGATTTCCTAGTTTATAGTTATCTAATAGAATACTTTAATTTGCAAACCTTTGATGTTTCAAGTGAATTGAATGCTGATAAGAATAAGTTTGCCCACACTCGCTGAGTTCTAAGTGTGACGAACGTCATCCTAAATGACCTGACGTTATTCTCTCAACGAGTCTAATTTCACGATCGCACGTCAAGACGATTTGACGCTGACGTTAGTCAATCTACATCAATTGAACTTTGCACTACTAAATTTCAATAAAGCGAGACCACCAATTACTCTTTATTAGGAAATAGCAGACACCTGACTCCGGTTTGCGGAATAAATTCTTATTTAGCACGACAATTAATGTCAATGTTGCGGACATACATTGTCATAGCATCACAAACATTATTTTTTTCATACAAACATTACCACCCCATTTCTCCCTCTTAGGGGTTGAAGTTCGCAAAATCCCTTCTTATCATAAGTGTACAGTTCTACACCATAGAGGAAAACGACTGTTCAAATGTCATATTTCTATCTTTAGTAGTTTAGGCTTTGCGTTGATTTTATGAGTAAGGAGTTTACCTTTTATGTAAATAAATATTCGGGACATTTTTTCACACACGGTCATCTGACCCCAAACTAAGCAAAGCTTGTGATATGGCTGCCAGAGACTGATATACAAACATATATAGTTTTAAATAGATATTAACAACCAGATATAGAACAAACACAAATGTTCATCACATAAATGTTTGTCCTAGGTGGGAATCGAACCCACGCCCCCAAGCTCAGAAGGTAAGTTCACTACCAACTGGACCAACGGGCTATCTTATATAGATAGATAGCTATATATATAGATAGATGACTATACTATATACATTATGTATGTAATATGTCCATATTGTCCATATCATTGACATTAAATGTCGTGCTAAATAAGAATTTATTCCGCAAACCGGAGTAAGTACCTAGTACCTACATATATGTATGTTTATCTACAGACACATGTTTTGCCGTAATGACGTCTGTCAATAAAATTATTATCAATTTTACACAAATCATCACGATGTCATCAACGAAACACTTCATGCATGCTTGTTTCGTCTCGTGTGTTGATATCGCCCTTACTAATAAAAGGATGCTTGAGAATGACTTTCGTCTCATGTGTTGATATCGTCTTTACTAATAAAAGGATGCTTGAGAATGACTTTCGTCTCATGTGTTGATATCGCCCTTACTAATAAAAGGATGCTTGAGAATGACTTTCGTCTCATGTGTTGATATCGTCTTTACTAATAAAAGGATGCTTGAGAATGACTTTCGTCTCATGTGTTGATATCGCCCTTACTAATAAAAGGATGCTTGAGAATGACTTTCGTCTCATGTGTTGATATCGCCCTTACTTAATAAAAGGATGCTTGAGAATGACTTTCGTCTCATGTGTTGATATCGCCCTTACTAATGAAAGGATGCTTGAGAATGACTTTCGTCTCATGTGTTGATATCGACCTTACTAATAAAAGGACGGGTGAGAATGACTGATAAAGGTGAGTCGCGTGAAGATAACAACAAGTTTCCATGCGGCTCGTTGCAAGCACTATAATCTTATCCTTGAAATTAATATTGACGTATTTAGTCAACCTTTATCTGCTTATCTAATCTTTTAATCGTGCAATAAAAATAATCAAGCTGCCGTCGAATTCGCAGACTAAAGTCGAGCAATGTTAGGAAGAAAATGACAGATTTTTACCACACATACAATCGTAGTTCTGAGGACGTGTATAGAAATAAAGAAAGGAGTATACTTATTTATTTTGAACCCCCGACGTCTGTTTGCGTCGTCTGTCTTTATTTTTTTTAACTTATAAGTTTAACGAGTGTATCTGTGTCTGTCTGTGGCATTGTAGCTTCCAAACGGCTGAACCGATTTCGGTTTAGTTTATTTTTGTTGAAAGGTGCCTTGATAGTGTTCATAAGTATGACTCATGAAAAAAAAACAGCCGTTTGATGATTATCAGAACTTTAATCTACGGTTATAAAAAATTAATAAAAATATCTTACATTGTTAACAAATGATTGTCTTTGTGTTAACATAATTCAACTTTACAAAACTAAAAAATATAAATTTGTAATAAACTAGCTGCGTCCCGCGGTTTCACCTGCGCAGTGATGAAAAATGGTGATGATTATCATGAAAAGTAACATAATTATGTCACTCTCAAGCCCTTGAACTATACCCATGCAAAAAATCTGGTCAATCCCTTGCTCTGTTGTTAAGTGAATGAGGAACAAACAAACCAACAAACTTTTCTTATTTATAATATTAGTATGATTATTTAATTAGTATCTATTTAGCTTGACTTCAAAGGACCTCAAAGTGTTGTCCTTGTTGTCCGTTGTTGACCTACCTTAAGCCATGAATTACATGCGTGATATCGTACCGTTTTGCGATTACATTTAGAACTGGAAAAATAGAATTGATAATTTTTCGTATGTAACACGATAACTTATGATAAGATTTTCCTCTGGAATTTCCTCTAAATGTAATCATATCGATCTGTCAAGTGATGATTTGGTCCATTCCATTGACTTCTAACTGACTAGTTACCGAAAATATATTTTTAAAAAAAGCAAGGTAATACGCAACGATTTGGTTCCGCATATTTATGATGCATATTGACCAAGATTGGAACTCCCTGCCGTCCTCCTTATTTCTGGCAACTATACAATCAAGGCGTCTTCAAGGCTAGAGTGAATAGAGTTCTTCAAGATCGACGTGCTGTATCCTCGGATACACCGTCGCTTACCATCAGGCGAGTTGGTGACCAAGAGTAGATCTATTTTATAATAAAAAGAAATTGATGAAAATTATTAATTAAAATAAAACCACTTCATCAAAAGCGCAAGCGCAAGCGCTTCATCGTGAGTGCAAGCCGGTGATATAATAATTCAAAATAAAACCTTTTAAAAACAATCCTTTTTCGCATTCTTCTCAGCAAACCCTTTCATTTGATACCCATATCATGATTAGTAGATAAGAAAATTGTGGCCGCCATCATGGGGCGTCCGCCATATTGAATTCAGTGTGACGTCATTTTATTTTTGGTAGTCTTGGAAACCTTTTCATTTGATACCCATATCACGAGGGCACATAAAAAATAACTGGTCCGCCATCTTTGAGAGTCCGCCATATAGGATTTAGATTGACATCATTTAGCTAACCATGCATTGTCGTTCAAACTAAACGTATATGCAACATTTCAGATAATCGGTTGGGGATAACTTTTAAAATGAATTACCAAGAGTTGGCCCATCCCATACTAACAAGACAAGGAAAATAAAAAGCTTGTAAAAAAACCTACTCTATACTACGTATACCTTTATAGGGTTAATAGATTCTTGAACGAGCAATTTGTCGCCACATCTGACTAGCTCGTAAATTGTATCGGTGATTGGGTTATCTCGATCCACCTGTCATGTCGGAACATAATTCGAGATACATATCGCGATGACGTCCGTCCCTCGTGGTAATTCGACGATAGCCCGGGGTTATCTACCTCTGACGCGTTTGGTGACATGAATAATTAGGAGTAGGTATTGGGACACGACTGCAATAGGCTACCAAAAATATTTGTTGTTGTCTTTTAAAAAATATTGTCATAAATAGCATACATAGCAGAGTTTTTTTTTTATTATTTTTAATTAGAACGGCTGTCAAGGCATTTTTGTAAGTAATTTGTTGTAGCCAGTTGCACCCATATAAACGAAACGTCAGTCAGTCGAAATCAATTAGCAACTGTGATGCGGAGTTCGACGCGTTGATCTAAATAAGAATGTTCAATCAAGGTTCACTCAAATGCCTGGTAACAGATTTTCCTTCTCATTTCCGTTCTATTTACTTCTCTTTTCTAGATATAGAGCCGACAACCGAAAAGCACGGAAAAGCTGGATGCAGGCCGTTTCCAACCGGCCCTTTTGAAGATCGATGGGGGAGGCCTATGTCCAGTGGTGGACGTCCTATGGCTGAAATGATGATGATGTATTTTTAACAAATCAAACATTTGTCTAGTAGCCTATTAGCCGATTGATAGCAGAAGTAGGTTGGGCGTATCCTTTACGCTTGTGATGGACGTACCTAGTATTTACAATCGAATGAGCACATATACTGGTGAGGTGAGAGTGCTTTTTTGTTGTCGTCTGTGGCCATTACGACAGTTTTAGTGTGCTTTTAGCAGTTTAACTATCCTATTGCCTGGGGCCCTTTTTCAATTTTACATTAAACTTTCTGAAGTGTGAAGATAGAGCAAGACCGAAAGCATTGTGATATTGAATGATGAACGCTATTAGAGTTTGTGTTAGACATAGGTAATAACAATAGGCGAACGATCTCCATACCAAACTAATTCTTTTACCTACTTCAAGAGTCTTCTCAATTCGGTTTAGAATTGCAAGTTACTGATATTTCTGAGGGACAATCATTTGTATGAGCAAATATTTTTTATTCGTTGATACGAGTAATATTTGTGATGGAAGGTAATATACTTAATTTTTTCTATATTCAAAGATAAAATATTATGCAAAATATTATGTAAATATTATTTTGCAGCCATGCAGTTAAAAGAAATAAATCGGCCAAGTAACCTCAAAATTAATTAACGTAATTACCAATTATAACTTGGTAACAAACAGAAACTTGTTACCGACTCGCACTTGGCCATTATTTGTTAATTGTTATTATACTTTAGAGTGTGTACTATAATCATGCCAAATTTGACGCTTGTACATAATACCATTTTTACATTAGAGCTAATACAAAAATACGTTTGTTTTATGGGGACCACCCTTTCGTTTTTACTTTTTGACTTTTTTGGTATTTGTTAGTCAATCCGCCGTAACATTACATATTCTGTGAACATTTCGACTGGCTATCTATTACGGTTCGAAAGATACAGCCGTTTAAAGGTAGGACATACAGACAGACAGACGTCGTAGGCTTAGTAATAGGGTCCCGTTTTTACCCTTTGGGTACGGAACCCTAAAAAGAGTGATGTTACAAGTTTAACGTGTTCGGGGGGTGTTCTGTGTGTCTGTGGCTTCACTCCCTAACTGCGGAACCGATTTTGATTTAGTTTTTTCGTTCGAAAGGTGACTTGATCGAGTGTTCTTAGCTATGATTCAAGAAAATCTGTTCAGCCTAGGCGTTTGAAAATTATCACATATATCAAGGGTAAAAAAAAAACAATGTATACTTTGTTAACCAGCTCCAACGGTGTGAATAATTTTGTTCTAGTGTTTACTAATTTAGAAGTCGGTTTTTTGTATTGATAATTATTTATTGAACTAAATACAGAAAAGATTATTTTGTGACAATAAAACAAAAATACTAAAAATATAAGTACACAATTTTTTTAATATTTAGCCGTGACGGAAAATTGGCGAAAGAAGGAGACTTTTGTCCAGGGGCCTTACGGACAACTGCTATTACAGGCACCTAATCCGCTCAGTTGGAAAATCACGCGACCGCAAACCTTATCGCGCCCAGATACGGTTTGCGGTCGCATGATTTTCCAACTGAGCGGATTAGGTGCCTGTAATAGCAGTTGTCCGTAAGGCCCCTGCAGTGGCCTGAATGAGTTCATGACGATGATGATGATGGTGGTCCGCTATTCTGAAATTTCGTGTCAAAATAGATGTTTTCTTTATTTATTTATTATTACTTTGTGTGAACAACATCCTATTTGACTGTATAAATTGTAATAACACTATTTAAAGCTAATGGTATGTGTTATTAATTGACATTAACAGAAATAGTGACTGTAAATTAGATAATAACTGTAATTAGAGTTGGCCTTCTCCTTCTCAATAAATAATATATAAACGAGGCATTGTCGCACCTTGACTCAGATGCTGAGTCTAATTACAATAATCTCTTCTAATCTTACAGTAAGCTGATTAATCCAATCCAACTATTTTTGGTATCTCCAGGGAGGTTCAAATAACTAGCTCATTAATAAAGTAAATCTTGATGTAAATAGATAGAAACTCTTTGCTCCAGTGTTTTTTTTTTAAATATATTAGTCCAATAACTATATACACCAGGGGCCTTACGGACAACTGCTATTACAGGCACCTAATCCGCTCAGTTGGAAAATCACGCGACCGCAAACCTTATCGCGCCCAGATACGGATTGCGGTTGCGTGATTTACCAACTGAGCGGATTAGGTGCCTGTAATAGCAGTTGTCCGTAAGGTCCCTGAAATAAAAATTTAAAACGAGCAACGTCTGTTATGGTTTTTCGTTTGTATTTGCTTTCTCAAAAATGGCTTACGGTATGATAAAATCTAAGGAATTTCGTGGACAAAAATACATACGATATAGTACTTATCATCTTGGGAATACTAAACTTGTTTTCTGTCCCGAGACCGAGGGGAGTTACGGCTCATCTTAGAAATTACTTGATTTCTGTACCGACCTCGAGCGGAGTTTACGTCTCATCTTGGAAATACTTGTTTTCTGTCCCGAGACCGAGCGGAGATTACGGCTCATCTTGGAAATACTTGTTTTCTGTTCCGAGCCCGAGCGGAGTTTACGGCTCATCTTGGAAATACTTGTTTTCTATCCGAAGCTGAACGGATTTAAGTCTCATCTTGCAAATACTTGTTTTTGTCCCGAGACCTAGCGGAGTTTACGGTTCATCTTGGAAATATTTGTTTTCTGTCCCGAGATCGAGCGAAATTTACGGCTCATCTTGGAAATACTTGTTATATGTACCGAAACCGAGCGAAGTTTACGGCTCATCTTGGAAATACTTGTTTTCTGTTCCGAGCCCGAGCGGAGTTTACGGCTCATCTTGGAAATACTTGTTTTCTATCCGAAGCTGAACGGATTTACGTCTCATCTTGCAAATACTTGTTTCTGTCCCGAGACCTAGCGGAGTTTACGGTTCATCTTGGAAATATTTGTTTTCTGTCCCGAGATCGAGCGAAATTTACGGCTCATCTTGGAAATACTTGTTATATGTACCGAAACCGAGCGAAGTTTACGGCTCATCTTGGAAATACTTGTTTTCTGTTCCGAGCCCGAGCGGAGTTTACGGCTCATCTTGGAAATACTTGTTTTCTATCCGAAGCTGAACGGATTTACGTCTCATCTTGCAAATACTTGTTTCTGTCCCGAGACCTAGCGGAGTTTACGGTTCATCTTGGAAATATTTGTTTTCTGTCCCGAGATCGAGCGAAATTTACGGCTCATCTTGGAAATACTTGTTATATGTACCGAAACCGAGCGAAGTTTACGGCTCATCTTAGGAAAAATTATTTTCTGTACCGAGACCGAGCAGAGTTTACGTCTCATCTTGGGAATACCTTTTTCTGTCTTTAGCCCAAGCGGAGATCGGTCGCCCAGCCGCTCCTGTATCCTTTATTCTCTCTGTGAGAATAAAGGATACAGCCGCTAGGTATCAAAATAAAGGATACTTAGGTACTTGTTATCAGGATTTCAACAATCAATCATAGAACGATTAAATAGAATCACTTGCGTGTCAATAGTTCGTGCTAGTTTGATTGGAAGCATCAATAATTACTGTGCAGTATCTGCAGTCGTCGGTAGGAAGTACCGATCAGTTAGAAACAGCGATTTTCTAGATAACCAGTAAGGTATGGCTAACTAATGAGAACCGCCTGGCGGGAATGACAGCTTATCGACGCATTGTATTTTGTATTCTGTGCGATGACCCAAAAAATCACATCATTATCGACGCGATATGCCAATCACTGACAACTATTAGCCATCCGAACTGGGCTAATGCACGGTCTAATCTATAAACGATCTTATGTAACAAAATATGATAGCCCCGTTGGTCCAGTTGGTAGTGAACCTGCCTTCTGCGCTTGGAGGCGTGGGGTTGAGGTTCGATTCCCACCTAGGACAAACATTCATGTGATGAACATTTGTGTTTGTCCTATATCTGGGTGTTAATATCTATTTAAAAACATAATTATACGTATGTACTAGCGACCCGCCCGCCCGGCTTCGCACGGGTATAATTTACGTGCGAAGCCGGGGCGGGTCGCTAGTTATATATATAAACCTTCCGTGAAAAATTATCTTTTAAAAACATAATTATACGTATGTACTAGCGACCCGCCCGCCCGGCTTCGCACGGGTATAATTTACGTGCGAAGCCGGGGCGGGTCGCTAGTTATATATATAAACCTTCCGTGAAAAATTATCTAACTGATGGTGAAAACCGCATCGAAATCCGTTGCGTGGTTTAGGTGGAGTTAGCGGCCATACAGACACACAGACAGACAGACAGACGCGGAAAGCGACTATAATTTATACTATGTAGAGATAGAGAAGATAGAGATATCAGTCTCTGGTAGCCATATATTACAAGCTTTGCTTAGTTTAGGCACAGAAGACATAATAGACACAGAAGGTTCACTCCGCGAAGAAATTTAAATAAATAAGGACTCTATCTACGAGGAAATTATCGTAAGTTGCAATTCATCTCGTACAGCGCAGGATACCGCTCGCTATATTCACCTAGAAGGCCGCCCTCTTTCTATCACGTAGCTCTATCTCTCCTGACGCGGCACGTGTAACGTTAGGGTTGTCTTCTTGATGTTTACACAGAATCATCATCATCATCAGCCAGTAAACGTCCACTGCTGAACACATGCCCACTCTTCGAGAGGGGTGTTACACAGAATACTTATTAGTATTTACTTACCAGCTATGTATCCTATGTAGTACCTACCTATTACTTATATTCTACTTTAATTGGAATGACATTTAAACTGCACAAAAAACTAACGCTTATTGTGAATTTGGTCCAATAACAATCATGCAAAAGTAAAAGTTTAAGAGTCCTATTACAAGAACATATTAAAGTAAAATGCATTAAAGCATATTAAATAAAAATTAAAGTAAAAACTTCATGTAACATGGTGACCTCATTTGGGGGCCTTATTTTCAGATTGTGTTGAAAATAATTAGTTAACGTCCCTGACAGAAAAGATGCTTAATTACGTGCGACGTGGCTAGCGTAGCGTGCGGGCCGGGCGCAAGCCGAGCGGCCACTGATTGCCCTGCTATGACCCTCTTGGGAAGGGACACCGGCCGAACATACCTAAAGTCCGGAGTGCGCCATGCCTGGTTTAGGGTCAGACGACTGTGTGCAATAATGTCCCGAAAATTTAAATGTTGATTTAAATACGACCTCCACATCTATATTTGCACTGTAAAATAATGCCTTCATGCGAATATAACCATGTCTCTCAGTTCGTCTTTTTAACCGACTTAAAAAAGGAGGGGTTTCTCAATTCGGTTGTATTTTTAATGTTTGTTACCTCAGAACTCCGAATACATTCTGAATTCTCATTTATAAGACTAAATGTGGATTTGAGTGCGGCATAAAAGAAATAAGATTTTTATGTTCCATCAAAAAGTTCATATTGCTGTAAAATTTTACTGAATTTTTATGGCCATACCTTGGTGCAAAATGGAACTAACACATTCGCGGGTATGGAATTGTTTACGGAACGCAGTGCGTAATCCTCGTAAACTTTCAACTTTATTACTTCCGCACGCTTTCTCAATATTTTGTAAACACTGGTTTTCATACTTTTGAAAACGAGGCGAACAGAAATTTGTTGATCAGCTGATTTGTACAAAAAGAGTATTGAATAGCAGTAAAAGGTTATACGAAAATAGAAATACTGGAGAATGGTATAGCACCAGCAGGTCTAGCACTGACCGTGGACAAATTGGCTTTCCACTGTTTTTATCCACTGAGAAAAAGACAAACGTATCCATATTCTAGCTTTGTCGCGTCTTCGTGCGGATAAAAACGGTGGAAAGACAATTTGTCCACCGCCTGTGCTAGGCCTGCTGTAGATGCTGTAGCACCTGGGAGATCTTTAGATTTCTTCTGCTAATCTAAATCACAGAAGACATAATAGACACAGAAGGTTCACTCCGCGAAGAAATTTAAATAAATAAGGACTCTATCTACGAGGCAATAAAGTAGCAATTCAACTCGTACAGCGCTGGATACCGCTCGCTATATTCACCAAGAAGGCCGCCTTCTTTCTATCACGTAGCTCTATCTCTCCTGACGCGGCACGTGTAACGTTAGGGTTGTCTTCTTGACATTTACACAGAATCATCATCATCATCAGCCAGTAAACGTCCACTGCTGAACACATGCCTCCCTCTTCGAGAGGAGTGTTACACAGAATACTTATTAGTATTTACTTACCAGCTAAGTAACTAGGTAAAAAGTACATGAAACATGGAGACCTCATTTGGGAGCTCTAATTTGCAGATTCTACTAAAAATAATTGGTCAAGGTCCCTAACAGAAAAGATGCTTAATTACGCGCGACGTGGCTAGCGGAGCGTGCGGGCCGGGCGCGAGCCTAGCGGCCACTGATTGCCCTGCTATGACCCTCTTGGGAAGGGACACCGGCCGAACATACCTAAAGTCCGGAGTGCGCCATGCCTGTCTAAAGTTCTCCCAGTTTGCGACAACGTAAATAAACAAGCATGAATTGTTTTTTTAAACCCCGATAAAAGTACTGATATTCTTCAAACGACTAAACATATTTTCTTGAATCATAGCTAAGAACACTAAAAAAATCTAGCTACATCAAGTCAGCTTTCAAACAAACAAAATCGTTCAGCCGTTTGGTAGCTACGATTCCACACACATACACAGGTAAAACTTGAAAAAAAAAACAACCATTGTACCGTTGCAATAGAATTTAAATTTCATTACAGACCTTGACAACTTCAATTCTGGTACTTAAAACTGTCCTAAACTAAAAACCACCTGCCCTATACTACACCGTTGCAATAGAATCTATGTTCGTTTACAGACCCAGACAACCCCCAGCCTGGTCCTTCGAACACCGATCTAAAGAAAGTCGATGACACACCAGACAAAAAGGACACATGCAGTTGAGCTGCCTCGCCCACGGTCGCACAGACCCGCGTTGGACTTGCCCAAAGCTAAAGTAATCTCAACCAGGTATAGTATTACTAAGCACTGAGTAGTGTGGCCCCACCTTAGTGTAGTGAGGTGAATAGATATCGATAGACGGACGGTTAGCTCAGTAAGCGAACAGTATTGATACTAAGAATACTGTAGCTCTATTAGAGTGCTAGACTCTAGAGTAGTAAGAAAATTGTAACGCTAAAATACGACATTAGACATTAGTTTAACAAAACAGAAATGGCCAAATAGAAGATCCGGTGACATGACACTAAAGATTTGTATAAAAGTCTGTGCAAACAACGCAATAGTACATTGTTACCCTAGGGGTGAAAGTAACTTATTTAGTCCTAGCGAGGGCGGTAATACTCACTCGAGGGACTAAATAAGTCTTTAACCCCGAGGTAAACAATGTGCTTTTCATTACGAATACAAGGAAACTAAAAGGTTTTCCACTACTGCTTTAGCCTCTTCTCTTATGAAATCAGGCGTTAAATCCATATCGGAATCAGATGAACTCATTGTGTTAATACAAATCTGCTATACGGAAGTATAAACTCTACAATGAAGATCGGATTCCAGCCAATTTTTTATTTTTTTTTGGTACTTCCTGACACTGGCAAATGCACGAGAAGTGCAGGACCATAATTCTCAGAGAAGAAAAAAAAAGTTGGAACAATGTTCAATACAAATGTGAAAACAGAACTTTTTTTTAGTTATTTGAGTGTCTGTCCGTTGTCAACTGTCACTGTCAGTTGAAAGTGATTCTCCCTAGGGCTGAAATGCATTACTTTCAACCCGCTCTTCAGGCAACTTCAGACCTACTTTCCGAGTATGAGTAACGAAAAGTACATTTTCGTTTTTGTTTTGACATGTCTAATGTTGATATTGGCTGCAAAACACTGGGGCCTTACGGCCAACTCCTTACGCGGTCTTTAACTAACGTTAAAACAGCGTATTTTGAAAAATCACGCGTGCGTGAACCCTAACGCACCATCACCTAAACTGGATTGCTTAAAACAGCTAGCCGTAAGGCCCCGCCCAGTTACCGCCGGCGCTAAGCGTCTGAGTGAATTAAAAAGAATGCATATCTCTACTGTTTGTCTACAATGGTTTTGTTTTGGTACCACAATGCATCTTATCAGCAGTATGTAAGGTTCAAAATATGCATTTGTACATAGTTATCTTGTACAGGTAAGCTTACAGTTCTGTGTACTGTTTTGCATAGCCACCGTTTCAGTCACGATTCAAATAATGATGAATAAATTTGATTTGCATAAAAGTAGCATCTGTAAAGGATACTATGCAAAAGTAAAATGACCTATTTTTAGCCAATTTGCGAATTCGTTCAAGTTATTTTTAAAACATTGTTTGTTTTATTGAACTGTTGTTTGCATGCACTGTGGTGCCACTTATATTATACCCCATTCTTAGGCTAGTTCGTCGAATTTATATTTGGTTATATGTATTGTAAATAAATAATCTTGTAACACCAGCATTAAACTGCGTCCAAAATACAGCCTATTTTAGTTTAAAAAAAGGTGTAAACAAACATGACAAAATATGGTCGTTCATGCAATTTATTGCCGGATTTGTCTCATACTGAATAGTTTGGTATTTGTCAGATTGTAATTTTGCCATTTTTGTTTACACTTACAAAACTTAGAAGGAACAAAGTGAACATGATTTTTTGGGTCTTTTTGGGACCTTATGGTAAAATCTATTTACGTACAGTTTGTTTATACTAGACGTAGATTAACCACCAGACTGATCCGCGTTCCGAATCATGGCAACAGCGCTCGTTCAACCTTTTTACAAACCACGTTATGTAAAAAATATGAGCACGCAATTTCATAAGACCTACTTGTATAGTTTTTAAAAAATATAAAGTGAACAAACATGATACAAAAAAAACCGTGTTGGTTCTCATTAGTGCTGTTGGCGTAGATTCTGGAAGCTATCTGATTCTGTTGGCTGATCGGCATCGTAATCGCGCTTTTCCAGTGGCGCCCTCATGCTTTCAAATGTCAACTGACAGAATCAGAGGGCACGTCTAAGACAGTCCAGGGGCCTTACGGACAACAGCTAATTGCGGCACCTAATCCGCTCAGTTAGAAAATCACGCGACCGCAAACCGTATCTGGGTGCGATAAGGTTTACCAACTGAGCGGATTAGGTGCCACAATTAGCTGTTGTCCGTAAGGCCCCTGCTGAGGAATTGCAAACACTCAACGTTCAAGCGTATTGGAATAATGACCTTATCTGGTTGATCTCGAATAAGGACGTTCTTCGGCAATCATACGAAAGAACTTTGACAGCCTTCGCAATTTCACTGTTGATGTATGTCCTAAGACCTCAACAATGATGGACAGTGTGTTACTAAGTTGTTTTGCAGTAACCTCATTGCTGTTCTAACCCATCAAATATGTACATTTTCGTATCTAATGAATTTATAATGTGTGCATCATACTATTTTAATGAAACACTCCTTGGGTTTGGTGAAAATAGAAAGCCACTTACATTTAAGAGAAGTAAACAAGTTTTTTTTTTAAATTACAATATCCACAGCAATATCTTTGACAGAACATGTTTTGCAAATGATATTCCTGAAAAAAAGTACTAAACATGTGTATATTACGTTTTATAAGACGTATTCAATACTTACTTATAACTTTATACAATAAGTTTACATGACTTACGATGACGTCGCGTACCCAGTGACTATCCCTAAACCTACTCGAATCTATCAACAACTCACTTATCAAAATCGGTTAAGACATTTAGAAAGAAAGAAAACATTTATTTTGCGCACAAAACACTACAACATCAACATTACAAAACAAAACATAACAACAATAACATTTAATAACATTAATAATAATACATGTTAAGTTGTCGCTGTAGTGTCCAGTGAGGTAGTGTTGTAGTGTTTAGTGTTCACTGTAGTGTTTAGGTGAGTAGGCCGGACCATAATACATACACGCTAACTACAATACCCTCCTTATGCCTTTGCATCGTCAGGTAAAAAACGCAAAAACTATCAGGCGGTAAGGCGCAGTTTGCTATAGCCCGAGATTAATTATACATTTTATACGTTTTTAGGGTTCCACACCAAATGCACTAAGCCTTCAACCGTCTTACCATCCGTTCTATTTTCAAATAGATGTATCTTTTGAACCGTAGGTAGCCGGTTGCAATATTCACAGAATATGTTTTAATATAGCGGGCATTCTAACAAAGAATAAAAAAACACTAATATACTAAAATTATATTATCTCATACATAGTTAATTTTTACTCTAACGTGAAAACGGTAATACATACATATAATCGTCAAACTTGGTGTGATTATAGTGCATGGAAACTCTAAAATGAAACAAAAAAAAACCCGGCCGAAATAAAAGCGTGAGTTGGGCCCGCACTACCAACCCTGAACTGAATAAAATAAACAAGAAGTTTTTTTTTTGGTAAATGCATAACTCAAATAATAAATTATGTGGCGATATGGAACTTTCTACGCACGAGTCCGACTCACACTTGACCGGTTATTAATATATTCTACAAAATAAACTACGAGTATTATCAGGTGCAGCTAAGATTTTACAATACAGTGTGTTGATTAATGTAAAATCGAATTAGACAATACTGAGGGTAACATGTCTACGTAATATCTATACGTAGGAACGTTGACACCAATGTTAGTTAACAATAAATTAATAATAATGTACACGTTTTTTTAAACACAGATTTGTGACAAATGTTAGTCATTTAATTACTAGCAAATACTACAAGTGCCTAAGTAAATCTATTCATGTAATACAATCATGATAGAAATTAATGATTAGACGAACTTACTTGTACATTAAGTCCAGGTAAGTTCGTCTAATCATTAATTGTACTTTGCGATCGTCCTCTGTATATAAAGTGATGATACAACTGAGCAACTACTTTTTACATATTTTTGTAATCAACCTGAAAAGTATACCTTTTTTGTTTTATTTACTTTTTTGTCGGGTCAAAGTTGTTAATGTCAAAATTAGCCGTTGAGTTAGCCCTATTTGTGGTATTTGCTAGTAACACTAGAATTGTGGATCTGTGTACTGTATAGACAACTAAATTAATTTAGTAAGAGGTGCAAATAATGAATTTACGAGTGTGAATGTTATTAGCAGCTGTAATGGTAGCTAAATGTATACATAATTTAATTTGTTATAAGAAAATGCTTTTACGCTTAGAACTTTAATTTATTATACGTAATATTTAGTTTAATTTAAATTAATGAGAATGTACAGTCTGTTCTCAATAGTAGATTATGAACAAAAATGGCGGACTGGCCGCCATATTTGTATACATAGGACTTCTAAATAATAGCAGACTGTTTCAACCTAGTGCAAAGTACAATTTTGTAATAGTTATCTAATTTATCCTCAGTTTTATCAAATCTGATCGCTATTTAAGTTATTTTATTTCAAAAGTTGATCAGATATTGTAAAACTGCGGTCTGGTGTGATATTTTTAAGTACCGAAAATTAAGGTGTTTTGGTGCTCTAGCTTTGTTATTATGATTGTTTTCTTTACTACACAATATCATAGGATTATGTAAAGCTGCAATTACACCAAGGCAGCATCGGCTGGAATTGTGGCATGCTACATAATGTGGCACACATTGTCTTGTATCATGCTTCAAGCAAGAATATCATGGCGCTATTTTTCCATGTAACAGAAAATATTATTATATAGTATCAAATATTTTCTTTTGCAAACATCATAATTATAACTAATGAGGCTAAAAATACCCACAGAGTCCAAGATGATTGGAAACATCCTATGGTACGCTGGTGTGGGGAAGATTGCCACAAGCTGCGTCGCGGTGTGGTTGATTCGTGTGTCAAACACGGTCACTGTGGCATACCAAAAAACCGCTCGTTATTGCCTTGGTGTCAATTAAGCTTTAGGATTTTTTTTTTTTTTTACATTGACATTCAATGCACCAAAAATATGTAACTATGACCTCAAACAGTTCTCACTTATTGCTTAGTACTTTTTGTATTATAATGACAATAAAGCCGGGTCTCCTGCGACGTTATTTTGGATAGAAATTGGCCTTTATACGTTTTTCTGACAAAATGGGGGCGTATCCTGTTTAGCTAAACAAAAACATATCCAACTGCAGTGGAGTGGATAACATCTCCGCGTTCGCCTGCGGGGGGAAGAATAGGTACAATTATGTCATCGTCGCTCCCGAACATTAGACATGTCGGCTTCTCTCGCTTGTCTGTAAATACTTACAATATTTTGGTTGGAGAGAAAACGCGACGCGCATATTTTTTTGTAATGTGATTGATTGTTTTGTTTTATTAATTTGCAACTCTTGGTAAGTATTAAAAAGTACATCGCTGACGATATGATCTAACGCAATAATGATTTCTTTTTCTTCCCCATCAAGGCGTCTTCCTCGTCCGAATTCATTTTCATCGTCATCATCATTTCAGACATAAGACGTCTACTGCTGGGCATAGGCCTCCCCCATCGATCTCCAAAAGGGCCGGTTGGAAGCGGCCTGCATCCAGCGTTTCCCTGCGGTCTCTTCCGACAAGGTTCGAAGGAACCAAATCGAAAAATTGAGTCGAATGTATGGAATTGCTAGGTGTTTTGGGAGGGCCATGGCCCCCATGGCCCCCCCCCCCCCCCCCGGATCCGCCAATGGATTTTTGGACACAGGAGACCCAGCCTAAAAGTACAGGCTTTACCTTCATTTCACTGTAAATCTATTGCGAATAAGTCTTCAAAGCGTATCAAAGTACGTCAATTATCGTCTTCAATTTCTCGTGATCGTCACTTATATATCAATTTTACTACTTCTGTATTTATTCTAGAGTATTTCATATGTTTTAGGTATGAAAATGTGATAGAACCAGGTAGTTAGGGAGGTATTTTGTATGAGATGAATCTCAAACGATAGGCACTGGTTTTATAGGATTTTGTATGAACAGTCGTTCTAGAATTAAATGTTTATCTATTAATAGACAAATCTAGTTTCAATAACGATTTTAAAATTGTTTAAAACGCATTTTATATTCATTTGAAACCTAAACAACAAATCAACGCATCTATTGCCTTAGCGTCTTGTGGCTTGTCTATTAGAACATCGAATAAAATATTCAATGTTTTAGATCTATTCTAAGGTCCTGGGATAAAAATGGCGTATGTCAGTTGTCTTTATTTAGGAATATACGCCAATTTTAACATCTGTACCCTATACATGTTTATGTATATGGTTATATACCTGTATATGTTTTGATAGTTGTCGAAAACTTATTTGGTTTTCATAACAGTTTTTTTTTTTTAAATTAAAATGGCTGTCAAGGCATTTTTGTAAGAAATTAGTTGTAGCCAGTTGCACCCATTTATACGAAACGTCAGTCATCCGAAATCAGTTAACAACTGTGATGCGGACAAAGAACTTTGAGACCTAACCCAAAAAGGTTAAAGTTCAAGTTCAAGGAGTTCGACGCGTTGACATAAATAAGAATGTTCAATCAAGGTTCTGTCATAATGCCTGGCGACAGATTTTCCTTCTCATTTCCGTTCTATTTACTTCTCTTTTCTGTGGTTTTCATGATAAAGTTGTTCCATACATTTTAGTAAAGCGCCTCCAGCGGAAACGCGGAGTAACTAAAATCGGTAGTAATCGACTGTATACTCGTATAGTGTTAACACACGTATAGATTTGGTTGACCTCAACCGCCGTCTGACCAACGGGAGAAAAAGAGAGGAAAATATAATATTCTCACTCTTTCTCTAGTTGGTTGGACGGCGGTCCGTCAACTAAATCCATACGTGTGTTAACACTATTAGGTTGCTTCATTCAAATACAGAAAAAGTTTTCGAATACTATCAAAACTTATACTACGGGGACATGGGGCTTACTCCCAGATTTGATAGTTTTCGAAAACTTTTATTGTTTACGTATTGTTCCATACATTGCTGGGCTGAAAGGTATTCGAAAACTTTTTTCGTATTAGAGTGAAGCAATCTATACCGCCGAATATAGTTCCTCCGCGTTTCCGCTGGAGGCGCTTTACTAAAATGTATGGAACAATACGTAAACGAACAAAGTTTTCGAAAACTATCAAATCTGGGACTAAGCCCCCTGAACCTTACTTATTCGATGTGTCATGATGTAATTTATAGCTATTGTAGCAACCCAAGTGTTACCATTGATGCAAAAAAATAAAGATGCGTGCGTAGCCACTAAATTAGAATCTAAAAGTCCATTATAAATGTGTATCTAATTCAATATTTCCAAATTCCCAACTTTTATATCTTGAAAAATGTATGTCCAGAGTTATATTGTAGTGATGTATTATAGTAACTTTGTAATAGAGTCGTCTCGCTAGAGCTGTCATTGTCGTCGGTATAATTTAAATAGTATCAGAACTCGTCTAGACATGTAGGTTTTGTACGTTTATAAAACGTGAATTCATGTATAGATATATCATGGCTAACATATTTTATATATACCTAGCCTGGCCATACGCAAATGTAGTTTCAGGTTCATCATATGTCACCATCAGCCATAAGACGTCCATTGCTGATCATAGGCCTCCCCCCGTTTCGCCTAGTTTCGGGTTGCTAGTGAATAAACGATGTAATATGCATAGGTATTATGTTGACATTTATGCATATTACTTTGAAAGCATATCAATTCCACTCGTAGGTATACCACCTATGAGTGGAAGATAGCCTTTCCAACGCGCAAATTCAATGTGACGCTATGTCGTGTGCATATTTATGGACAAGCACAATTAGTGACGGTGCTAGCTTTATAATATGATCAACCTGGACTTACTGATATGCTATATCATAAATTGAGTCAAATTATTGCGTATCTCTCAATTGGGGTTTTAAAAACATTGTATATGAATTTAAATACATTAACGAGAAGTGAATAAGAATTATTTTGTAGATGTATCGTTAGGCACATCTGGGCCTGCTATAATAATAAATTGTATAGATTGTCTCTTTCCACCTAACAGCTTTAATACAGTTCTTATGTTCACGTTATTCAATCTAGAGAATCTAGACAACAGGTACATCTAAAGCAGGTAACAGACGAGACGGACTTGGTTGACGAACCGCCGTCCAACCAACGGGAGAGAAAGAGAAAATTTTCTCTTTCCCTCCCGTTGGTTGGTCGCGGTCCGTCAACCAAATCCACACGTCTGCTAGCACTATTATGTTGCATTCCTTTTCATGCGGTCAAACATATTTTTGTGTTGCGTATAATGCGATCTCGATAGTATTATGTAATTCTAGTAAGTACATATATAAACATAGATGGAACATTTATGCCATTACTTAAAAAAAAAAACGATTCATAGCAAATAATAAATGTTCAGTTTTCAAAAGCAACAATTCATTTAAAATTGACATGTGCAGCAAAACGTCTAGCTAAGTTAGCATAAGTTAGGCTGTACTATTGTTTATTCTGTAGTTCTGGGTTTACATAGTACCCATATTAAAGTGATCATTGTCAATAAAATTATAGACCGTAAAATTTTAATGTTAAGGCTCTGTGGTGGAATTGTGTAATTATCTCGCTTATTTTAAATACCTACTACCCTCATTGATGATTTAAATTTAAAAGTTATTCTATCCTAACATTTTTTATGTTTAAATCAAGGTTAATTATGAAAATTTGTAAGACAAGACAAGCAGATTAGTGTCTTTTCAAGCTGTTTTTTTTTCCACAACTGTTTGAATGCATCTATGATTATCAGCTATCCATTTCATACACAGGTAGTAGGTATTAAGTGGGACCTACTTATCTGTAGACTGGACTAAAGAGTAGGTATAGTCACCATGATTTCTAAACAAACTCGACTGCCACTCATAGCTAATAGGTATTTGGTTTTCTCAGACTCCCATGTGGCGACTTCTACCCGCTTCGATGTCCTAGGGTACCCATTAAAAAAAGCGAGGTTCTTACCATGGGTATTTGGGGTACCCAAACAATAATCGCGACGCACTGTCAAACTATACCTTATTCTCTTTTTCTCGTGATTATCTCGGGTAAGGTATGAGTATGTCCCACTCTGGGCTGAAAGGAGCCACATAGGTAGATAAGTTTGTGACTATCCCTACCTATATAACGACGCTACATTATATAGGTATCCATACAAAGTGTGAAAAGCCACGTAATTCAGCATTAATTTATAAATCGCAAGGCATAGCATTGTACCTAAGCTAGTTTGAAGATGTCTAGTATTAAAGGATTTGTATCGTTTTTGTATCTACTTTGTTGTAAAGCAAACAATGGTAATAAAGAAAAATAAAATACACAAATGAATTACAAAATGTGTTTTTATTTACTTCAAGACCTTAGGCGCAAGACATGAGAAGAGGTACGGACGCGGGCGCTCTCCTTCAAATCAATTTCAACCTTAGCTTCGCCCATCTGACTGATCCGACAAGACTGGAGAGTGCGGTTGTCCGTTGCATAACTTCGGCTAGTTTGGATCTGCCTTATACTCAAACTAGTAGCGAAAAAAGACTGCCAAAAACTGAAGGGGGAAAAGGTAAACGCGAATTGCACACACTGACGTATTCTTACTAGTTCTAAAAACGCACACTTCATTATTGAGCGACACACAACTGCAAATGATATGCTCAAAAGTCCTCAAATAGACCAGGGGGGGGGATACATAACGCTTCCATATTATTATTATTTTCTAAGAACTTAGGTGATCTTTTAAATAGCAACGAGATGGAGAGTAAGATAAATTTCGCGTGTTAATGTGTACTAAATGGTGAATTATTATTCATTAAGTGCTCGTAAACGTGCTCGAGTGTGGGAAATGATATAACGAGGTGAAACATGTCTTTTCGTGTTGTTTCCAAAACTCCATAGAAGCCTCTTGTAAAGTCTCCATCACTTTACAGGGGCATGAGTTTGACTTGACCGCGACTTACTTTGCTCGACTCTGACTCTGACTGACTTGTTTGCCGCTATCAATACTATGTAAACTTGATTAATATTACGATTAAAGGACATTGAATCCACGGTCATGAAATTTTTTACAGACCTGCAGTGCAAGTACCGTTCTTTATCGATCGTCACATTCGCTAAAATGCCATAGAATCGATCACAGCGAGTACTGAAAAAATGGCATATTATCGAATTTGACGACCTCAACTGTCAATTTGACGATCGATAAAAGAACGGTAGGTACTTGCACCCCTGTCTTGCTCGGCTTGGCTAATAACACGGAATAATAAAAAGATTAAAGAGCATAGATTCCGTCGCATGATTTACAAAGTGTGCAAGGCTGTCTGTCAAATAGTGTAGTCTTTGGAGCCTTTTACAGGTCCTTAATACATTAAAATTGTGTTTTGAATTTTGGCATATCATAGAATGTAACATGTTTAATTCGTTATCACTACTTCTATGCTTTAGTCCTTTTCCTGAGGATTTCGTTGTAACCCCGCCGATTTTCATTCACTAGGTAATATACGGAGAACATAGGATAGCGCTGTTGGTATGATTCGGAACTACACCCGAGTCTGCTGTCAAGTGCTGTCTGACCATCTGACAACTCTGACAAGTGACAGACTAAGAAGGAATGAATTAATCATTCGCAAACGGATGTGGTCGTGGAGAAAGTAAATCGCAAATTATTCTTATTATATGTGTTTATCGCTACATAGTTGTGAAATGAACATTTCCGCGTCGTGAGAAATGCTTTTATTTTCGTGCTGTGACTGTCGCGAGTGTCTAACAACAAGAAAATCTGTGATGAAATGTTGGAAAGTGGAGGTGACTGACTCGACGTATTTTGCAAGTTTTATGTGATTTTGTGTAGCTGTGTTAGTTTAAAATAACAAAATGCCGAGAGGAGAGCATCGGTCAAGCGTGCTGCTGTCGCGGGAGGAGAATGAGATGGTTTTCAGCATGATAGGACCGAAATGCCAGGTAAGGCTTTATGGGTTGAAGCTCATTGGTATTCCGCGTGATTCAGGCCGCAGATTACGTATCGTGCGTTGTATCTGCGAATTATCAGTCGATAGCTGCACGATAACGCCTGTAACACTTCGATTCCGTGAGCTATTAAGATATCTGGGTAGATTAACAAGTAAAAACATTGTTTTCTTGTTTATTTGGTGACTGTTATTGAATCTGCTCATTTTTACATACATGAGGAATACTACTTAAGGATGCAATTTAACAGACACAAGGAGTACGACTTAAAGAGGAGGGATATTACATAAAACAGGCAACCTTAAAAAAATACTGCTTCACTAATTTATTTATTTATTTGATAATAGGCAAGCAGCATAGGCTGATGTGCCCATATCACACAGTGTCAAAATTTTGTATTTATCTGTTAACATTATCTTCTCCATTAATATCATATTCAGTTTGTTTATAAACATATTTATTGATTTCGATACGATCACATCCTCAGGCAACCTGTTCCAATTTAAAATGACTGTTGCTGAGGATGTAGTGTGCAGTGTTCGTCTGTGATGGTAAAGGCCACAGTAGGGTATTGCGACATCTGCTTTCTCTTGTGTAATCTTTTAGTAAGTGTATGTAGTATGTGTATGTATGTAGTATGTGTATGTCAGGAAGGTTGTAGAACCCATTAAGAATTTTAAAGGTTTCAATCAAGTCACCGCACCACCATCTGTCTTCTAGAGTAGTGAGCCTTTCGAGCAGGTCAATATCCTTTTTGAAGTGGCCTCCAAACTTGGAACCCATATTCCAGCAGTGGCCTTATGTATATCTTGTAAATCTTGAGATAAACTTCCACAGTGATACTCTGAAAAAACTGGCGTATCATGTAGATAAAAGAGTTAGCTTTTTTACCTATTGGGCCATTCCACGGTGACGGGTGTTACATTTGCACGCATTCAAACTGTTATAATTCATAAATAAGAACAAAAATGTCGGCGTTTAGAATATACCGCAATTAAATTTAATGATTTATTTAATTAAAACACAAACAAATAAGAAATTATTCAAGGGTTTAGATGCAATAGTAGATTTAAGCCCTGTGTGTGTTTACATGTACTTTGCAGAATATGCTACCTTGTTGACCAATCATCAAAGTTCAGCTAAATTAGACATTTTTGTCACAATATTAATAGCTAAGTAGAGAGTTAAAGAATTTTCCTTTCAGATAACTCTGAACAATTTTGTGGATGAATTATTTTGATTGACTTTTTTCACAAGAAAAGCTTGTGATGGGCATTACAAGATTTGTGACGGGTGTTCCGAGTGCAAATAAAAAAAAATTAAGTACATTTTGGGACTTAATTAATTAATAAATCAATTAACAACAAGAAATAAATATTTTAGATATGGCTTTTGGCCATTATCATCACCCTATGAGGCAGATTTATTAAAAAAATCCTATTTCATGTTGTGACTATAGAGGTAACAGGCAATTTCTTTAAACTAAACTATCTCTGTGCTCTCTCCAATTTCTGGTTTCTTGAACTTTCTTTTTCTCTTGTTGTCTTATCTGGGTCTTTTATTCTTTTTACTTTTCTCATAATTTTCCTTCTATTTTTGTTGTTTTTCCGGTTTTCTTTTTTTTTGATAATTTTTTCTGTGCTCTTTTCTGCATCTTGGTTTTCTTCACTTACTGAATGAAAATATCTTCGTACACAACTTTGTCTTTCAATAAAGTAATTTATGGTTCCTTAAACTGCCTGTAAGACCATATGAAATGTAGTTTCTGCCGAGTCACTAGTAGTGGAGTAATAGTACTGTTTTTGCAGTTCCACTACATCCATACTGCAAAAATAAATTATTAACAAGCCAAGCAAGCACTCCAAAACCATTTTACAAACAGTCAAAATGCACATTGTGCACTAAAAAAGTAATACATTAGTGAAGAAAATTGTGGCGGTTGTTACGTGTGACGGGTGTTACACAAATAAACCCAGCCTTTATTTCGACCTGAAGTCTTTTTAAGGCACACAAATACTTTTCAGGTGTTCATTGATCACATACCCTTACTTTTACAAGGTCAATTACAAAATAAAAGTTAGTAAACTGATGTAGGATTAACTTTTCTATATATTTTGTGACGGGTGTTACACAAATACTTGTTGTTACAATTTTATAAGTAAAATGGTTACTACTTACCTTATTAATTCCAACTTTTTTACAACAAATTATAACGAGTCCCAGCACTGAATGCAAATGAAAATGGCGGGCTGTCATATGCCATTAACTTAAAAAAATTATTAACATTTTAGTAATTTTTTCCCTACTATGCTGACTTTGGTATCCTCTGAGTTGGTAGAAAATATTGATGAATTTCTTTTGGATTATGAAAATTAAAAACATGAAGCCTGTTAATTTTCTATTTTAGTATACACATTCGTAACTTATTTTTTTTACTTCCTGGTATCGATTACCGCGGAATGGGCCTAATTGTAGAAATATGGCCTTTTAATATTGGCCAACCATTACCCGCAGATCTTTCTGTTGGCTGTTCTGTCGGGACCGCTTTGCATGCTTAAACAATGCGAGCAACTGCGTTGCGTGACGTGGATCTCTTGCATTGTTTAGCACTCCATTAAAATCATACTGTTCAGTGGATCGCGCGACATAGCCGTGGCCACCGGAATGCTATCCTTAGATGTGAACAAAATTAGAGAACTAATAACACTATATTTTTTCCCCTTGTAATTTAGTTACATGACATAAGACAGATTCAATTTTGATTAAAATTTGTGCGATAAATGTAACTGTGTAATTCGTTTTTGTCTTAGTAAATTAATTTAATATCTACAGTCTTACACACTTTTCATGCTCACACTAATCATGAAGTATGATCTCAGCTTCCAAGTATTCAAAGGAGACTTTCAATTTCAATAATGCAAGCACCATGTCCAATAGCTAAGAAAGTGAATTAAACTTTCCTTTCTAGAGGCTTGCAACAACGACTTAAACGGGATTCAGATTTATAGCACTTTCACCCCGTACAAGCTATGGAGTGAAATTATCTATCTCCTGCACGGCTCCAATGTTACCATATTAAATAATAAAAACTACTTGGTTATGATTTATGTAGTAGGTAACAACAACGCCCACATAGATGTTGTCAACGAAATCTACATGCTCAGTTTCTGTACAAATTATTTTGAGCTAGATTATTTTAAACTAGCTGCGCCCTGCGGTTCACTCACGTGAATTACTCTTTATCCTTATAACTTCGGCTATCTGCCAGTAAAAGTCTCGTCAAAATTGGTCCAGCCGTTTCGGAGTACATAGGGAACATACACACACACACACACACACACATCGCCTTATTATATATAAGAAAAAAAGAAGATATTTTTGGTATACCGTGAGACCGTTTCCTTCGATTCAATCCCTTGGATGAGGGCCAGAACAATGTCGTTCAAAATGTGGAAGAGTGTCCTGAAATGGTCTTCTGAAAGTTCCTTAAGTACTGCAGGCCGCGGCGAAGCAGCATATGGCTGACCATGTCTACTCTCAGCTCTTTTTCGACTTCTTCGAGCAATAAAACCAAGCCCAAATCTGTATTTATCATTCAAATGTCTATCGCCGCTTTTTTTTGGGCTCGTAAGGAACATACATACATCGCCTTTTATGTATAAGAAAGAAAACTGCTTTAGCTAAGATAGTGAGGCTTACATTATCTTGTATATTCCAGAGCCTAGCGACGGCCGTGGTCCAGCTCTTCACAACCGAAGGCCCTGCACATTCGGAATGGAAGAAGCGAGACACGGGCGTACTGTGCCTTATAAAGGACAACGGCAAGCGGTCATACTTCTTTCGAATCTACTGCCTCTACCGGAAGGTGCTGGTCTGGGAGCACGAGGTCTACCTGCAGATTGAGTACAAGACTCCGAGACCATTTTTACATACATTTGAAGCAGAGGTAATAATCATTGTTATCTATTTTTAACAGACTTCAAAAAAGGTTCTCAATTCGAATGTATTTTTAGGGTTCCGTACCTCAAAAGGAAAAAACGGAACCCTTATAGGATCATTTTATTTATATTACACGGGAATTACTCACGTAAGATTAAGCCGGTCACTCCGACTATAGTTTCAACCGCATTAGGCAGTCTTTTTCAAGGTGAATGCGCGCGCGCGGCTGCGTCTCGCTTGGCACTGATCGCTTGGCCTTATAGGATCACTTTGTTGTCCGTCTGTCAAGACCCCTTTTCTCTAGAAAGCGTAAAGATATCGAATTGAAAAATTGTATATCATATACTCGGGTCTATTTCTTTTAGCTGTGAAAAAAACAAACTTGTAAGTCAACACGATCAATAGATATGACCGTTTATGTCGCATATTTTGCGATTTCACAAGGGAATCAAAATTGATAGGGTACTTCCCGTTCACCTAGAATCATGAAACTTGGCAAGAAGCAAGGTCTTATGTCACGTATAAAGGAAAAAATCCGAAAGTTGTTAATTTGATGTAATTACATCACATAAAAAAAGGTTTTTATTATTACAAACTTACATTATGTAGTTGGTTTGGTATGTATGGTAGCATCTGTTTGCCAACTACAAAGTTATGTTTGTCATTCAATATTTTAAACTTTTTAACCGTTTTTCGTCAAGAATCGATTCCTGGGATTCCTACATACATTATTATTACTTTTGGACGGAACCCTCAGTGTGCGAGTCCTACTCACACTTAGTGTCCGGTTTTTTTTAATGTTTGTTACCTCAGAATTCCGTCGTTTATAAACCAATTTGGAAAATTATTTTCTTATTTGAAAGGATATACTTTTAAATTGGTCTCATTGAAATTTCATCAAAATCGGTTCAGTATTTTGGTTTTAAATCTAAATAACTGAAGAAAAAAAACATCCACGTAAACGAAATAAGAAGGTAAGAAGTTGTGTGTTAGTGTTAATATTAATTTGTTACCATTATTCTCTTAAACGGAACCAAACCATTTTTTTTTTTTTTTGTTATTTGAAAGCTGGATTTATTGCAGCGTTCCTTTACAGCGTTTTTATTTGATCTGTCCAACGGTTTATTTATTTTATTTTTTATTATCTTTGAGAAACTAACGGTCTTAATTAACAGAGTTAATAATTAGCTAGAGACAAAGAGGCCATTTAGAAGTTTCTACATATAAAAAACAGTACATTATATGTACGCTAAAACATGTGAATAAAAAAATATAGATGTTTAATTACTTAATTAATTACTAGAACAAAGAAAAAAGCAATAGACTCTAAATAAACTAAGACAAACTAAGACGTGCACTTAACAAGATAAGAAATACATGAAAGCTATGAGGTCTTAATTTCCGAATTGTGTTATTTAATTTTATTTTACTGATACTTCTTGATAATAATACATACTACAGTTCATATTTTATCTTATCATTGTAATTGTATGTACCTAAGACCATCACAGGCGATGTATTTTAATCTGGCAGAAAGAGTATCTCTCTTATACACACTAACTCACTCATAATTTTTACCAAATTCTCGTATTGTTAGGTGTCCGCAAACTTAGTTTGTGGTGACCCTAAATAAAGGTACATACTTTTCTTCTTTCAATCTTTCTGTTCAAGTAAAACAATGATCGATTATCAGGTAATTAAACCAGCCTCATTTGGCTTTGAAACTTTACTAACCTAGATTATTAAGGGTCATTAATGTCGTCATAAAACTCCACTTAGGAAATTACGCCTGTCCATGATCCAAAGTATATTGTTATACCATGCGCCTGTCAATAACCTGAGGCTATGTACACAAACTAGGCTGTATTAATAATGGTATTGATTTTGTTGACAGTTGATGTTATTAGGTCTATGCCTGTACATGGGTGTAGGCAAGTTTTAATTTAGGGTGAGGCAAAAATTAAAATCTCGATTAGGTAGGTAGGTACCGAACATTTTTTTAGTTAAACAATAATCATACAAACACCTATATCATAACATGGAAACTTCAAAAATCGCGTGAGGATTCATTATAAATTACTATAACACCGGCTTACACTCACGATTATGTTTATCGGTCGAGAAGATCGACCGGTTTCGGAGCCATTAGAGCTACTTCATCAGGGAATACGTACGATTCTGGAGACGGTCGCCCGCGTACTGAAATGGAAACTTTCTTTTTAAACTAGCCCATACTGGCAAAATCTAGTCAGAATTTAAATTTTCGCTTGTAGAACAATTTTTCTATGCGCCCTCATCATACAAGCTGGCTTTCTGTCGTTGCCAAGTTTGGTGTAAACATTGTAATCATTGAGGCTTGCTATTTGGGAATTCCCAAAAAGTAGGCTTCTACAACACATTCATGCTTTAGGCTCTATGAATACAAAAAATATGAACGGATGAAAGGAAAACCATCCTATGATAATTAACCCCTTTCCGCATACGAAGCCACTCATGGCTTCATAAGTTTCTAATTTTATTACAGTTTAACAAAAGATCAATTATCTAAACACTAAATTGTATCATAATAATCATTTATTCATTAGACTGAATTTATTTTTTAATCTAGTGGTAAGTGCAATCTGTCAAACTTATTAGAGGGTATGTGTAGCGTGTCTGGTCAGTGAAGTAAAAATAAATTATTGCTACATTTGATAGTGGAAAATAAATACAAAACTACGAGTAAAAACTTCATTTAAAATCAATATGAACTCTTTGATACATGTTATACAGGGAATGTATATTGCGTTGTATTATTTTTTTGTGTTTGTTCGAATTTTGAACTGTTTCTATCATAATCCATATATGGATTCGTATGCATTATATCCTAAATACTGTCTGTCATATTTGGATTCGTATGCATTGCTTGCTTTATGCTTACGCTTCCATTTCTTTTCAGGAATGGAAGTTTCACACTTCTATGGTACTTCCATGCATGAAAATTTTATAGCAGATGATGGCCTTGATTCTGACTCTGACCCTGAATACGAATCCTTCTATAATCGTGTGCCTAAAACAAAGCATGTTATTGTACCTGAATCTGAATCTGATAGCTCCGACGATGATAATATAGCTTGACAAAGTATTTTTACCCGTTTGTTTTTGATGTAGTTAGTGCCTATCTACAATCTACATCAAAAACAAGGTGTAAAAAAACTAAAACAAACCCCGTTATTTGGAAAAAGGGAAAGATAGAACGTTATGACAAAAAAAAATTCAATTCAAAAAAGACACAAACTTACCGGAAGATATCAAGATCTGCCCCTGAATTCTGTAAAAATTAATAACACCGATCATTTTCCCACGTGGATGAAAAATTGACAGTCATACCAATATTGCTCAAAGTTTTGTTCATTCACCAAGTGTGACAAATGTGAAGACAATTCGTGCTATTAAGACAAACGCAACTATTGCAAAAAAATTCATAAGGTATAAATGCTAAACGCATGCGAAGCCAGATATGCATGCTCATGCATCATTTACGTCAATGCATACCAAGCCATACATGGCTTTGTGCTGTAATTTCAGCAATAACCACTGAAATTATTATTTTTGGATTTGTCCTTCTTATTGTAGGTCATTATAACAAGTTTACGTAAAACATTTTTTTTTATTGTACCTCCTTCATAATTCATGCGGTAAGGGGTTAAGTGCTGTAAATTTGAAAACAAAAAAACCAGTCAACCCAGAAGTCTGCCAGGGCGGGTTTAGCGCCCCACCCTGCCCCAACATGCCTACGCCCATGCAAAGTAGGCTGTATTACTAATGATATTGATTTTGTTGGTAGTCGATACTAAGTAACAGGTCTATACTCTATGCCTGTACCACAAAACTTTAGAAGGCTAGTACCTATATACTACTCAGTTGCTGTTAACGCACCTCCTTTAAATAGTTCGCAGGTTTACGCGTTCCATGAGTAATTTTATTCTAGGCTTTATTTCAATTGCTTTTAAGATTTTATTTGTTTAATCGTTTAACCGTTGTTTCTCTCGCACTTTTTTTGATAGTACTGTGTTATATTTGGCAACTTAGTATTTTGCTTTTGCGAAATCTTTAGTGCTATTGAAATAAAGCCGAAAATAAAATAAACACATAGAGCCTCCAAGGTCAAGGGGACATAAAGGAGACCTTTTACCTTTAAGGTAAACTTGGGACCTTTTTTTTGTGAATTACTCGCGTCCCAAAATCCATTTTGTGTGTTAGTAAAATTGTAATGCATTATAAAGGGGTTACACTATTTCCATTAGTTTATTTTCTCTGACAGCTGGAATAACATTGTAAAAATCTGAACGAATACCACAAATTTTGATCAGTTTCGCTAGGTTTTTGAACGTGGATGTAGATGCAAGTTTCTTACTGTGCGTGAAAAATTAGTAAGTGTGCCATACTTACAGTTTTTGCATTTAGCTATTTAGCAATAGGTATAGTGAAAATGGAGACAGTTGAACATGAACAATAATTGTACTAAGGTATATCTCCCTTCCACTGCTGAACATAGGCCTCCCCCTTTAACCTCCACACTGAACAAAATCCTGCCATCTGCATCCACTGGATGCCCGCAACTCTCACAATGTCGTCGGTCTATCTAGTGGGAGGCCTCCCTACGCTCCGTCTTCTAACTGATGATGATATTTCTCTTGCCTTACACCAAATACTTATTGAGTACATAAATAAATTTTGTGCAGTTTCGATGCCATCGCTCTACAACGGTGAAGGAAAACATCGAGAGGAAATCGGTATCTCCAAGAACCAAAGTTCAGACATGACATTCACCAACATTACTGGGCCAGCATGGTGGATTAGAGCCCATCCTCTCTGAGAAAAGGCCTGAGTCTCAGCAGTTCGAACATGATGGGCTGAAATGATGATATCTACCTTTTTTTTTGTATACATTTTTTTTCTGGGCAAGTGCCTTTATTAACTAAACAAAATACAAGCTAATACTAACACTACAAATACAGTTAGACTGCCCATAGCACGTTGAAGGTCTAAAGACAATCCAAATGCTCAAGCCCACTACCAGTTGGCAGCGTACCCAGCATATCTACCTTGTTTGTCTGATGTGAGAGTTACACAGTATGACCTACTTGCCTACTGGTAATATTTATGAGTATGAATCATGGATTGACACAACAGTGAGGACAATATTATACATAATATCTATTAACTAAACAACAACAATGTGTCATGTCGCCATTGACACGAGACATGATAATAATATGGACAAACTATAAGAGCAAGGAACTGATTTTCAAATGGGGTTGTCTGGTAGAAATTTTACATTTAAAATAAAATAAATAAATATTTGGGACATTTTCGCACACACGGTCATCTGACCCCAAACTAAGCCAAGCTTGTGATATGGCTGCCAGAGACTGATATACATACATATATAGTTTTAAATACATACATACTTAAATAGATATTAATTAACAACCAGATATAGAACAAACACAAATGTTCATCACACAAATGTTTGTCCTACGTGGGAATCAAACCCACGCCCTCAGGCTCAGAAGGTAGGTTCACTACCAACTGGACCAACGGGCTATCTACTGATATTTATAGAGCATCATCATCGACCTATTAAGTTCCCAGTGCCGGGACACGGGCCTTCTCTCAGAGAGAGGATGGGCCCTGATCCACCATGCTGGCCCAGTGCATGTTGGTGAATGTCATACGTCTTTGAACTTATGAGGTTCTTGGACATACTGGTTTCATATAAATATAAACTGAGGTAGACCTTGGTAAAAAGTACCGCCGTCCAACCAACGGGAGAGAAAGAGAAAATTTTCTCTTTCCCATCCGTTGGTTGGACGGCGGTTCGTCAACTAAATCCATACGTCTGTTAGTACTATAATGTTACGGTGGATTGCCTAATAAATAATAAAAAAAGGCTTAAAGTAAAAACGAAAAGGAATAAACGTATTTTTTTAATCGTATTTTTGTATTAGCTCTGATGTAAAAACAGTAACACGTACAAGCGTCAAACTTGGCATGATTATAGTACACACTCTAAAATATTATAATAAATAATCGCCAAGTGCGAGTCGGTGACAAGTTTCTGCTCATTATCAAGTTAAGCAACGTATTTTGCTACTTAGATGACCTCATCATTTGATCGTCTCACTGAATCGAAATGTCACCATATTTAACTAATTTTGAAGTCGGTTTTCTAAATTGATAATTATTGTATTTTGTGGTGGTACGGAACCCTCAGTACCCGAGCCCGATATTTGGCCGGTTTTTTTTTCATGGAATATCTGTTTTTTTTCTCACCAGTACAACGACCTTCTTTGTATACTTTTGCCTACAGGGGTCGGCAACCATATATAGCTTAAGGGCTCATTCCAAAATAATTTTCTCCTGAAGGGCGCATGAATGGTTGACAAAAATAATATGTTACACAAAGAGAAAACAAGATATAAAAACTTAAAAAACTGTTCGGTGTACCGTCTCAAAAGGCTTGCCGACTTGTACAGAAAGCCAAAAAATAGCTTATTCAAAGAAACGACGTCAGATCCTGGAGGGCGCATCAAACGGCCACCGCGGGCGCACGTGCGCCCGCGGTCACAGCGTTGCCGACCCCTGAACTAGACTATAACATGTTAAGAAGAGAATAAAATTATTTGTTTTTATCTTTATCTAATGGTTACCAACGAATGTTATATCAAAGTTAAAAGGGATCTGCTTAATTTATCTTCGCAGATTACGTAAACTGTAATCTGTTAAAACAAACATTTAAACTATTTACTGAACAAAATGTAAGCTTGTTTGTTTTTTTTCTTTTCAGGAGTACATGACTGCGTTCAATTTTGCGAATGAAGACGAGGCGAGGTTACTGCGGATGATACTTATTGAGAAAATAGAATTGAGAAAAGTAAAGCGAGAAGGTAATGTTGTAGTTGCGTTGTTTTTTTTCTTATGTTAGCATACTAACATATGAAACATGAATGAATATGATATATGTATGTTCAGAACGGATGGCCGATGGGGCCGAAAGGTTCTCGAATGGAGACCACGGACCGGTAAGCGCAGCGTAGGACGTCCACAAGATGGACAGACGACGTAAAAGAGACCGCAGGGAAACGCTGGATGCAGGCCGCTTCCTACCGGCCTTTTTGGAGATCGATGGGGCAGGCATATGTCCAGCAGTGGACGTCCTACGGCTGAAATGATGATGATGATGATGTTCATAACTCTTCTTTAAAGCAGCTACATACATTTATGGATTTTACTCTGATAAAAAGGTTAGTTCCGTTTCTTAACTTTTTTGCCAAGGTATTAAACCTACTGAAATTCCGATGTTTATTTTGGTATCGATTCTGAAATAAATTCAAGGTGAATTTTTAAAATAAGTAGCAATCCATTTTGATCTTATCAGAAGTATGACACATTTATCTTTCTTTGTCGGCCTAAACTATTAGTATTAAATAAGGTTTGTGTGTTTTTCAACGCCATACCATTCGGCTCCGTAATGGCTTAGGACGTTAAGACCACTTCATACCGAGATGATAACGCCTCACTGTCTGAAGATATGATTTAAAATGCTGTTGGTGGCACTTCAAAATTGTTCTTCATAGTAGGGTACAATACAATACAATACAATACAAGACTCTTTATTAAAATACCACAAAACAAGGATAACGTAAAAATTACAACAAAAATATTATCTAGGCTTTTAACAGGCGGGTAGGTTAGATTCGCGCGAATTGACTCTATTGAATTGCATTATGTTGTGGAGTGTCATGAAATAACGCAGGATATTTTCACCCTAGAATAATGTAGGAAGCGTAGCGGCTGGGAAGTCTGTATTTACTAACACGTGGACCGCATAATGAGCGCACAATGAAAACAATTCTAATGCTTTATATAATAATAGTGTCATCAAAGGCGTTATGATGCTAGGAGCGCCCTGACAAATATCCCGGTACAAGTAGGTGCCTATCTCATGCTTGAACTCGTGCCCTCTCGCTCGCACCATTATCATTAGGGTTCCGTACCCACAGGGTGTAAACGGGACCCTATTGCTAAGCCTACGCTGTCTATCTGTCCGCCCTACCTTATAACGGAAGTATCTTTCGAACCGTAATAGATTGCCAGTTGAATTTTTCAAAGAATATGTAATGTGACGGCGGATTAACTAGAAAATAATAATAATAAAGTCAAAAAGTAAAAACTAAAGGGGGGTTGTATGTAACAAACACTTTTTTTACATATTTTTGTTTTTGCTCTAATGTACAAACGGTAATACGTACAAGCGTCAAATTTGGCATGATTATAGTACACAAGCTAAAGTTAAACAATAAATAATAGCCAAGTGCTAGTCGGCGACAAAATTTTGTTCACCACGCAAGTTAAACAAAGTCTGGAGCGGTCGGTGCTTGGATGGGTGACCGCCTGGGCGAGCTGTTGTCTTTTTGCGCTAGTTTATTTTTATTTTGTGGTGATACGGAACCCTCTGTTCACGAGTCCGACTCGCACTTGACCGGTTTGTTTATAATTGATCGATTGTATTGAGATAACTTGCGTACTGTTGATTTGATCGTCAAGAAATTTGATAGGCAAGTTGTTTATGCAATTAAAATTCAGTTCCAAAATAAACAAAATCAGTGGAGTATATTATATCAGTAGAGTAGATATTTGTTAAGATATAGAGGTCGCGAGGCGAACGACTTACATAATAATAAAAAAAAAAAAATGCCTTTATGACGTTTGCCATCACTGCATACGAGTCGGTTATACTGCCAAGACTCTGATAGCGTGGATGAAGATTTAGTATGCATGCCTGCGGTCCAAGCATTCGACAGCTGCTATAACAAAAAAAAGCTGAATAAAATCGACGGATTCTGACCACTTTAGCTAGGTTTACGAAATTAAGACTGTAGCAGGTACCCAGGTATACTTCAGTGAAATATTTAAAAATAAGTGTTTTCATATAGCTTTATATTTTATTTGCAGCTGTCAAAGGAAATAAACTAATTCACCTTTTTTTCTTATCATTAGGGTCAACGTTTACTTTGGAACTAAACCTGAATCGTATAAACTTCCAGGGAGCTGTTCCAGACATGTGATGTGTGTGTTTGTGTGTGTGTGTGAAACAACACTGAAATCACGAAAATCTGCTGTTTCCATACGTTGTTCATAATGATGAGTCTTTCGGTATAGCGTACCCTCTCTGAGTAACCCAGTGTACATTTATACTCGTATATCAATAAATCAATTCTTTATACAGAAAAGCGTCAACGGGCGCTGCTAGCTCAGCGGGCGAACAGCACGGGCTCTGTGCGGCAGAACGGCGCGCCGCCCCCCGTGCCTGCCGCAACTCCCGCGCCTGCCCCCGTGTTGCCGCCCAAGGCACAGCCTATGACTGGTAACACTAACGCTACACATTTAGGGATGATAGTTTTGCTTTGGTAAACAAATAAACACAAAATAAGGCATAGTATGTATTTAAAAATATATATTATGTATGTATATCAGTTTCTGGCAGCCATATCACAAGCTTTGTTTAGTTTGGGGTCAGATGACCGTGTGTGCAAAAATGTCCCGAATATTTATTTATTTATCTAAAGCAAACTAATTATGTCGAATATTACCATTAATGGCATTGGCAATAAAGGTTTTGGACCTAAATGGAATATCTTAAAAAAAAACATAAATCCAAGTAATTTTTTCATTTGTTAAGAAATGAACTTGGGAAGTATAACAAACTGTCGTATGTTCCAGCGGGCAGTACGTATACGTTGAAAGGCTCCAAGAAGCCGAAGGGGCGGCCTAAGATCACGAAGGCCGACATCGGTCTACCGCAGGACTTCAAACACATCTCGCACGTCGGATGGGACCAACATAAAGGTACTAATCGTGGCCGATATGCAAATAAAATAAGCACATATCGTACTTTGAGAAGACTATGATATTTAAGAAATTGTTACATATATTTGAGAAATTTTCCATGTGCCCTTGTGCTAGTCGCCCCAAAACTTAAACCACCAAGTTATGCCAAACGCACTCTGCGTTCGCTAACTGGTCCGGTCAAGCTGTAGAGGCCAAAAGGCCAACAGTACAAGTCAATATAAAAATAAAAAAAAGATTTAGGCTTGTCTAATTTTTACATCGTTCTAGGTTTCGACGTGGACAAGTTGCCGAACGACGAACTACGGTCGTTCTTCTCCAAAGCCGGGGTCTCGGAGACCCAACTGGAGGACGAGGACACGCGGGACTTCATCTACGGGTTCATCGAGACGCACGGCGGGTTAGATGCCGTGAAAGAAGACCTTAATACGCCTAACAAGAGTAAGCGCTCATTTACTACACAAGGTTGGGTGGGGTCACACTTCACAGAGTCCCAACTGGGCCTAATGCGCGTGATTTCATAACTCTTCAAGACATACTTAGCCTATCATCATCATCATTAGCCAAAAGACGTCCACTGCTGAACAATAGGCCTCCCTCCCCCTTTAACCTCCACACTGAACGACAGCCTGCCTTTTGCATACACTGGATGCCAGCGACTCTCACAATGTCGTCGGTCCATCTAGTGGGAGGCCTACCCACGCTGCGTCTTCCGGTTCGTGGTCTCCACTCAAGAACCTTTCTTCCCCATCGGTTATCGGTTCTTCGAGCGATGTGGCCTGCCCATTGCTACTTGCAAATTTTAACAGCTATGTCGGTGACTCTGGTTCTTTGGCGAATATCCACGTTCCGGATTCTATCGCGCAAAGAAACTCCGAGCATAGCTCTCTGCATTGCCCGCTGTGTGACTCTGAGTTTTTCCAAGAGGCCACGTCTCAGTACCAATATATTTGGACAGGATCCATGAGATAGGCTAATAGTCTCTTGCATATCTCTTCCTGCGCAGGCGTAGATCGCATAGAATAGTGACTCATGCAGGGGCAAAACTTAGATTCGAGCTGACGTGATATCGACTCTTAAACGAGGCTTAAGAATTTCTTGTGTTCATTTGTAGGTGTGAGCCGGCCGTTGCCGCTGCCGCTGCCGACGACACCGGCGCCGCCAGTCCCCGCGCGGAGCCCTGCGCCCGCGCACCCGCCTGCACCGCGTGAGTATCATATCATACCGGCTATTATTGAGCATGCATTGTTTCTCACTGTTAACTATCAAGTTTTATGATTATTTACGGGATATTTACCGTGATAAGGTTGTGGAACTTGATCGATCCACTCAAGGGTCTAACATACCCACCGATTTTTTATTTTTTGTTGTTAAATTAGTACGACTGTCAAGGCATTTTGTAAGAAATTTTTGTAGCCAGTTGCATCCATATAACGAAACGTCAGTCATCCGAAATCAGTTAGCAACTGTGATGCGGACAAAGAACTTTGAGACCTAACCCAAAAACGTAAGGTCCAAGTTCTTTGGATGCGGAGTTCGGCGCGTTGACATAAATAAGAATCCAATCTGTTCTGGTTCTGTCATAATGCCCGGCGTCAGATTTTCCTTCTCATTTCCGTTCTATTTACTTCTCTTTTCTGTGAACATACCATTTATGGAGATTTATATGTGTTATTTGCGCTAATGTGTGTACTAAAAGTGTTCGCGTTGTACCATTCTCATGTCTAGGGGTAGGAATGATGTTATAGTCACGTGCTACTGACAGGAGCAGATGTAATACGCCCTGCGGTTGTTTCACCGGAGAAGCTAAGAGAATGTTACTCCTTTACTTATTGTTTTTGTTTTGCAGCATCCCGCGCGCCGCCGCCGCCCCCCTCCCGCGCGGTGCCGCCGCCCCCCGCGCCCCTCGTGCCGCGCAACCCGCCGCCACCCCGACCCGCGCAACGTACGTACTCCCTACGCATCTACAGGGTTACACGGAAAAAGTACTAATCCGAAATGGGTCCGTTATAATAATAATTATGAACAATGCTGCCAACTGGCAGTGGGCTTGAGCATTTGGATTATCTTTAGACCTTCAATGGTCTATGGGCAACTGTTCAACTGTTGTTGTTAGCTTGTAATTTATTTAGTTAATAAAATCAGTTCCATTATTAAAAAATAACTTTTACTATGGGGCCAAAACTGAAATCGTGATAAGAATATTAACTGTTCCATAGAAAACGACTAAAAAGGCAATAGGACTACACTACTTGAAAATAAATGTTATGGTAGTTATATTAGGAAAGTAGAAAAAAAAATATGTTAATGTAGATTCCTTATAGAGTGTAGAGATCCGCTAAGAAAGAATTTTGTGAAAGGGACAAATTAAGAGGGCAAAAAGGCTTTGAAAATTTATATAAAAGTACGCGTACGAAGTCGCATGCAACAAATAGTAATGTGACTATGAATTTATTACAGCTCCGTCATCAGCTCCGCCGTCCGTGCCGCCGCCGCCGCCCCCGGGCGTGGCGCCCCCGCCGCCGCCCGCGCCCCCCGCTGCGCCGCCACCGCCCCCCGCGCCCCCCATGCCGGCCGACGCGGCCGTGGAGCCCGACGCACGCGCCGCACTCATGGACAGCATTAGAAGCGGAAACAAGACGCTCAAGGTAATTCTACCAACACAAGTATACCTGGAAATTAGTAATAGTTATAGACAACTCGCTGCGTCCCGCGGCTTCACCCGTGTGGACGTTCCCTAACGTTCTCCGGCTCTCAAACTTATCTCTAAAGTTATTTGATATTGAAGTACAGTTACATGATTATTAATGGAACATTTCCTGTGTTGTTGTTATAATTACGGGAAATAATATTATATTGTTATATTATAATATGATAATATAATAGGCGGAGGAACAAGGAAGGTTTTACTTTAAAAAGGCGGGCTCAAACTAAATATGGCAAAAACGGACTACATCTCCATCCAGATAGGGAAAGAACTGACTGTCAAAGACGATAAGTTCAAGTACCTAGGTAGCGTATTGCACTCGTACAGAAAAATCGACTGTGACGTCAACACCCGTGTCGGCGCCTCTTGGGCCAAACGCTGAGAGGTCACCGGTGTCCTTTGTAACACCAACGCTCAAGGAACTTTCTTCGGATTCGTACAGTTTCTTGATCACCAGATACCCACTGTCTAGCTGTACCTGAACCGACCTAAAGTTCCCGTTTGTTGTCACACGCAAATTCTTTAATGTTCTCGAGATTCATCCTCCTCAGTTCGTTAGCTCAGTGCTGAGCGTTGTGATGCTTCCGCAACTGTTATCATCATCATAATCAGCCTTTTATCATAATCAGTTGACTTTTAGCCTACCTCCGAAAGGGTGATTGGGCCATATCCACCACGCTGGCTCAGTGCGGGTTGGTGGATTCACATACGCCATTAAATTCCTTCTCCGTACGTATGCAGGTTTCCTCACGATGTTTTCCTTCACCGAAAACTATACTGTAGATGACAAATCTGCTTCCATGGGGACCAGAGATGGAAGCCTGGTACATCGCGTCAGAGATATTCGTGCCGAGCTCTTTTAACACTAGCTAAGCTGCGCTCCCTGGGTATTTTGCCCTCCATTTTGTCGGTCACTTTTAGCTTCTCCAGTTTGTCGGACGGCTTTCGGGAGATGTGGCCGAAATACTGCAGCAAGACAAATACTCGAGAGTCTCTTTGTAAGGGTTGAGACATTTTGTGAATGTTTAAAAATAAACTAAAAACTTTATTAGCACAAAAAAGCTACTATGAAATTTCAGAATTCCTTAATGATAAAAATGTTTTGATATGTAATGTAGACATAAACAAATAAAATAATAATAATAATAATAGCTTAGATAGGTAGTAATAAACATCTAATTAAGGTATAAAATACAACTAAACCAAAATATGATTCTAACAATATTCTAACATAGACATAATTTTGTTTATTTTTTTCCTTTTTAACTTTAACAAAAACTAATAAAAATATTAATAAAAAACTAACATTTGTACGCTGTAACAGGCAAGGACATGAGATACGTCTCCATTCTTACGACCATGTATGCTACTTTATATGTATGTGTACCTACCATGTTCTGACAAATAAATAATTTGAATTTGAATTTGTTCTATGAGCATTCCACGGAATAGCGTCGCCAGCACAAAATACCAAAAGCGTCGTTGCGTCGTCAGTTTTAAGATTACGTTGGTGTGATAAATGACTTGGTACATTTTGTGTTATTCCAGCGAGTGGAGCTGAACCAAGCGGTGCGGCCGCAGGTCGAAGACAGCAGGAATAACTTGCTCAGCGAGATCAGACAAGGGACCAAGCTTAAAGCAGTGAGTACCTTATTGACTTTTAGAGTCTAGTTATTATTAACACTTTTAACGTTTTTTTTTATTCTCTGTGTATTTTCCACTATTGTAATTTGTGACTTTTCGAACACAAGAAGATAAATCAGCACATTGTAAATGCACATGCTGTCATCATCATCATTATGAGCCTTTTTATGTAACTGCTGCTGGGAGACAGCCCTAATCCGCCATGCTGGCCCGGTGCATATTGGTGTATGTCATATTATGTCTTTGAGATTTTGAGGTTTTTGGACATACCGGTTTCCTTACGATGATTTCCTTCACCTTTGTTAAGAGATGGCTTCAAAACTGCATAATTTATTTAGTTACTAAATAAGTCATTGGTGCAGTGTCGAGGTTCGAACCGGGTGCCGTCAAATTGTAAAGTGCACATGCTACCGCTCTGCCACCCAGCCAATGACAATATAAATTATCTTTGCACCCAGCTCACCAAACCAAACTAAAATAAGTATCTTTCCCCCCAGGTGTCCCGGTCGACGAGCAGTTCGGGCAGCTCGGGCCGCGCGCCGGAAGCTAGCGCGGGGCTGGAGCACGGGCTCGCGGGACTCCTCAAGCGGGCGCTCGACGAACGGAACCGCGCTATCCAGGACAGCAGCGACGAGGACGACAACTCCGAGGAGTCCAACGACGACGAGTGGGACTGAATACACAAACCTGCCGCTACCAGCCACGCCGCTGGCTACTGTTGGCACTCTTGTCGCTTGATCATAATCATTGTGGACGAAAGATGTCTCTCTTTAACACTTAACCTCTGACCTAATATTGGAGTCGCGGTACCCAGCGTCAATCTCCTCAAGACAAACGATGGTCGCCATGGACTCTACTTGTTAAATTTCGCTATTGTGTCTATACAAACTTTTATTTAACTTGCAATACTTGTTAGTTTGTTTAGGTCAAATCTAGCAAGCTGAATTGTTGGTATCGCAAGCAACATAGTATGTGCTATGTTAAGAAAAAAATTAGCTAATGAAATGAGCCATCTCTTAATTCTTCAAGTCATTCCAAGTAGTTTTTTGGGCTTATTCCGCTTTCTCGGCTCCGACCTTTGTCAGGATCACAGGAATAGGTTTAAAGCTATCCGTCTCAGCATGGGTGGCAGCCACGGGCTTACGACTTTTCCGAGCAGGGGCAAAAACTTGACATTGGCGCCCCTCACCATGGGCGTAGCCAAGTTTTGGTATTGGCGGAGAGGTCTCAAGAAAATAATACAACAAAAATGCATGGAATACGTGCGCAAGTGGCGAGAGTGGCGAGTGATTACTGTGCCAATATCGAACAAATCAGTGCCTAACGCGTGTTATATTATGTGTGGTGTTCGACCACGAAAACTAGTCAACGCATTGACAAATTGTTATTATATTGTGCAAAATATTTGGCTCCTAAATGTTTCATTTGGGATCGGAAGTGGGAATAGTTGATGGCGTTATTATAAAACAAAATTTTGGCACTATCGCACTTATTGCATCCTACTCTGTGTTTATAATTAATTACATATATACTAATCTGAAATAAAACTAATACAGGGTTATTTTTAACAACGTTTGTTCCATAATTTTCATAAAACAATACATTCACCAAAAAATTCTTTAAAGTTTGCATATCTTTTTGTATTTTGTGGGTTAAAAATTGTCTCCTTAGCTTTGCCTGGGCATTTCGTATTTGAAACTGCGTAATGGTTATAGCCATTTTGAGCTCTAATTTTAATATAGTTGTTGTATGGAAGAAGAAAACAACAATTACCTACAAAAGTTGTTAAGTACCTATGACGTAGGAAAACTCAGCGAGCGTAAAAAATAACCCTGTATAGGTTCCGTCACATACTTATGGGTACTTTTTTGACCACACTGTGGCTCACTCCTGGGTTTAGTTTAAAATGATGTATTTTTCGAAACCAAATGGTTGAAGTTAGCTATTGTTTGATATTCTGTAAACAGAAAAGAGACTCCCGTAGCAAACAAATAATTAATCTAAAAGCATCGAAATACAATACATATAGAGTCACAATCGTGCCAGAGCTACGATGACATAGCGGACAACTAACGTTGAACACTACGCAAGCGACATAACGTCTAAATTGGAGTAAATGTGGCATTGTGAAGTATATAATTGATACAATGTATGTATATGTACAATGACGCTCGGACGTTTTTTGACTGAGAGATTGTGACTATAAGAATTGTATCTCGATGTCAAAAAGTAAATATTTTTTTATGTCACTAGGTATAGTTGTATGTATAAATTAATGAGTATATTATATTTTTAGTTTGCTAAAATGACTTCGGTGTATTGTTTCACTGATATGTAGTCATAAGTTATTATATTGCAAATTGTATGTAATTTGTATTTTAGTTTTCTGTATTTTTGGTGTATATGAAACACGATAAAAACTTCGGTACATATTAACTTTAACTTATTTAACAAATTATGTGTTATGTACATATCGTACATCTTTTTGCTCTAACGGTCGTTTCTGCACGGGGCCGTAACAAATATCTAACAACAGTCGGAGGTGTTAGTTGTGTTTGTATGTAACATGATTCTACTTGTACGTGTATATTTATGTATCACTGTTCAAGCTAAATGACTGACCGCGTAATGTATGGTGATTCTAAGCTGCAAGTCTCTTAGTTCAGGGTTATTCCCTGTCCTCCGATCTGCGCTCAAATAGGTAGTAGGAGCGGGAAAAATTGTTCCCATGCCTCCGATTAAGCATTTTACATAGTCCAATGGATCAAACTACGCGGTTGAACCACGTGACTACAGCCATTTTTGGTAGGAGGAGCAGGAATATTTTTCCCGTGGCTCCGAGCATATTAGGTCATGATACAGTCGAGTGGCATGTGAATAAATTTCCCAAAAAAATTGAAATAATATACCAAAAATAGTAATCGGAGACATGGGAAATTTATTCATTTACAACTAGAATGTACCACGGCCTATTATGTTCAATGGGAAGCATGAGAAAAAATATTCTCGCTCCTCCATACAAAAATGCTTAATCAGAGGCATGGGAATAAATTTTCCCGCTGTTCCTACCAATCAGAGTGCAGATCGGAGGACAACCCCTAATTCGTAGATAGGGTTAATATATTTAGTTGTACTAACTTGTAAACTGATGTAACATATTATTGTAAGTTCAATTGAGAGATTGTTTTAAAGCTGTCACACGTCAAAGCGATAGGGACATTGCAACAAAAGATGCCTTCAGCAGTTCTAAGCTAATAGGGTATTTTGACTGTTAAAAATACGAGTCGTGTTGGAGTAATCCATGAATAAGAATCATGGTGGAGATTCTTATTAAAAAAATAAATATATATGTATATATATATATATATAAACTACAAAATAATGTGACCCAATAAATGTCAAAGGGAGCGTATATGCGGTAGTTTATAATTTGAATTTAATTGTCAAATAATAAAACGTAAACATAATTATGAATGTTAAATTACAACATTAATTTATTATAATGTTATTGACAATTTGAGATAATTGTCAAATACCCATTTGCTGCCAGCAAGTCACTAGTTTCTGCGTTGTATCGCATGACACATCGCTTTGATGTGGGTCGGCTCTTACAGGAGTGATTGGCAAAGAGCACGGATACTTTAATGTAAAATAGCATTGCAATCTAACCTTATGTGCCTTACTTATAAGGTTCACTGAATATTGCACCATAACGGTCACTTCGCGAAGTTTGCTTTGATATAAATACTTAGATGGTGTGAAGCCTCGCCCCTGTAGATATTGTATTTAGGTGTGTATGTCCTCGCTCCTAACTCGCTCACGATAGGTAACAAATTGTAGATACGTGTAGTTAGCAATAAATTTTTGCAATTCATATCGCTCCGCTGTCCTTAAACTTTATTCATGTAATACTGTCTCATTCATGAAACAATATCACCTGCCAGATTGTTAATTTTGATCTATGATTTTAATGTCAGCCAGAAGACGTCCACTGCTGAACATAGACCTCCCCCTTTAACCTCCACACTGCACGACAGCCTGCCTTTTGCATCCACTGGATGCCCGTGACTCGATGATTTTGATGTATAAAGCCGCAAAAAGGTGAAAAAAATAAAATAAGCGCAGACTTCTCTCTCTCTCTCTCTCTGTCTAAAACATGCAGAATTTAGAATTTTTGATGTCACTAACGTTATATGATTATTTACCGTGGTAAGGTTGTGGAATGAGCTCCCAATATCCAGAATGTTCCCGTGAACGTGGCGAATTCAACTGCTCCGAAAAATCGGGAGTTCTTTCCATAACCTTACCACGGTAAATATATCGCAAATAATCATATAACTTTAGTGAACAACCGTTATAGTTTAAAACAGTGTTTTTGATGTCACTCATGTAGTTTTTGTGTTTAACGGAAGTGTGTAGACTACATCAAATACCTATAGTCACTGAAACGTAATAATAACGGCAAATATTTGAAAAAAATTGGTCAGCCTGCCCCCATAGCTAAGGTGTCCTGTTATAGACGAGTTTTATATCATATCATCATCGAGATACAATACATATAGAGTCGCAATCGTGCCAAAAAAATACCGAACCAAAACTCGGCGCACGCCACGTATTGCGCACTTTTTGGTTAGTTACAAGGTAATCGCGATCCGACTACAACGCCGCGCGATGACAGAGCTACGATAACATAGTGGACAACTAACGTAGAACACTATGCAAGCTACATAACGTCTAAATTGTAGTAAATGTGGCATTGTGAGGTACCTATATATTTTATACAATGTTTCTACAATGACGCTCGGACGTTTTTTGACTATTTTCATTGAGAGATTTTTTATAGATACGTTTTTACCATGGACAAAATCGTCCATGCCTTTATTTGCTCATTATTAAACAACATAAATATTTTTTTTCTTTCTCTTAGACGTAATAACAAGACTTAAATTAAACTTAAATACTAATGAGTCCATCTCTTTTTTTTATTATCTATTTATAATTAAATATCCTTTTTTTTATTTATTTTCATATCATTGAGAGATTGTGACTATAGGAATTGTATCTCGATGCATATCATACACAAAAGATAGACACTAGACTAGTATTGCAAAACGAAGTTAAGCAACGTTTGTTTAGACTGGTGAGCGCGATTAGACCATAACTTTTATGTTTATCTTGTATAGCAATAACATTTATAAATAACATAATTTATTTAGTATTTTGTTCAGTGTACGAGTAAGTAATATCCACAGGTAATATCATACGCTACAGTATATTTTAAATAAAAATGTAAACTAGGATAACTAAAGCGGTGAGATATTTTTATAATATTAGCGTAATGAATACCTAATGTTTTATATTGTTATTGACGTGATCACTTATTATTTACGAAATCGCCATCGATGTAACATTAATTGTTATCACCAACTGTAAAATTGGGACTCGATTTTTTTATCGCTCGCTTTCATTTCGCACGACAATATCGTGCGATTTTTTTTTTTCTATTGATAGAAATCAAATTCGAATGGTTCAAACCACACGAAGCGTTAGCAACAGAAAAGAAAAAAAAAATCTCTAAATTACAACGGCTGTGAAGGCATTTTTGTAAGAAATTTGTTGTAGCCAGTTGCACAAATAGAAATGAAACGTCAGTCATTCGAAATCAGTTAGCAACTGTGATGCAGACAAAGAACTTTGAGAGCTAACCCAAAAAGGTAAGGTCCAAGTTCTTTGGATGCGAAGTTCGACGCGTTGACGTAAATAAGAATGTTCAATCAAGGTTCTGTCATAATGCCTGGTAACAGATTTTCCTTCTCATTTCCGTTCTATTTACTTCTCTTTTCTGTTGCGTTAGCGAATGATTATTTCAAAAATGATACTTTTGGTTGAGATTTCTTCAAAAGTCAGTCATTTCGCATATTTTTGTGTAAAATATCATACAAGCGATTCAAAAATCGAGCTCCTGCACCGAGGTTGCAATGGTGATCCCTTTTGTGGTTATTGGCACACCCTGTATTTATTTACCTGTCAATGTTGTCGGTCTACCGTGATAGATGATTAGGTTGGCCACTTCACTGGCAAGCAGCGCTAGCATAGCTTGTACCTTTACTATGGGGATTTTCATTGACATAGTGACATTTTCGAAGAAATAAAAATAACCTTGAGATATATATTATTAAAAAATATATAAGGAACTGAACTGCAAAATGTAGCCTTCGACACTTAGGGCATAAGGACGACTTTTACAATACCTTGCAAATCAAAATCAGTCGAGCCGTTTAGGCTACAGGGGCCTTACGGACAACTGCTATTGCGGCACCAAACTAACGTTAAATCGGCTCAGTTGGAAAATCACGCGACCGCAAACCGTATGTGCGCGCGTTAAGGTTCACGTTCGCGTGATTTTCCAACTGAGCGGATTTAACGTTAGTTTGGTGACGCAATAGCAGTTGTCCGTAAGGCCGCAGGAGGTAATATAACACTGAAAAAAGAAAACGCACATACGATCGAATAACATTACCATCCTTGTTTGGCGGTCGGGTAACAATAGTACAAGCTATACTAGCGCCATCTGTAAAAAGATTTCCCATTTATTACACAAATTGACTTTCGACGAAAAGATCCATTTTGATAGATTAAGCTTGATGCACATTACACTAGGCCCAGGGCCTGTCTGCGAACGGATATATGGTTTTGTGTTACGTACAGCAATTTCAAACGACAAGCATCACATATGCCGCGTGATATAAATGCAACGTGCATCATTTTACTATGGAAACTGAAGTGGTTTTCACACATTTTATTTATATTACACGGGAATTACTAACATATGATGAAGCCGGGTACTCCGACACTAAATTGAAGACCGCAACGACCGGCGCTTTGCACACAAGACCGCCGACTGCGGTTGAAACTATAGTCGGAGTAACAGACTTAATCATACGTGAGTACTTCCCGTGTCATATAAATGCAACGTGCATAATGTTCGAAATTTGTAATTCGGCTGTACATGGCCGATACAGGGCTCACATTTCAATCTCCGTCAGGGCCTGGTGTAATGTGAATCGTCCTTTATACACTAAGAATTGTTTAACTTAAAAGGGATCACAATAAACAAGGTGCGAGTTGACTAAATGAAAAATAAAATGATTAATTAAAATTATCTCTTTATTTTACTCAATAATAATTTTACCATTATTGAATTTAAAATACTACGTGTCACTAGGTGGAAATTGACGTAAAAAACAGCCGCTATCATAAATAAACAGATGCTTTGTGTAGGTATAAAAGTAACAATAATAAAACCTACTGAAGTACAAAGTACGTGCACATAACCAATACAAGACTCAAATACTTACTCACTCACCATTAATTTGGTGGTTATTTAACACAATTTAGTAAAAATTTACGATAAAAAACAATCATCAAAAATAATATTATATCGGCAAAACGAGTAAAACTCGCTCGTCTAGAGTTCCGTACCAGCTTTATTTAAAACTAGCTGACCTGAGAGACGTTGTCCTGTCTTAGAACTGTCAAACACGCAAAGTCAAAATTGTACATAAAAAAAATTACACCTTGGGTTACATTATTGTAGTTTGAGTAAGGCTCCCTATTTTTTTTTTTGAAAATATAATATGGCCTATGTTACCCGGGGATAGTGTAGCTTCCCAACAGTGAAATAATTTTTCAAATCAGTTCAGTAGTTTCGGAGCCTATTCAATGCAAACAAACAATCAAATCTTTCCTCTTTATAATATTAGTATAGATTTCGCCCGTATTCGGAGATCGTTTCGAGTATTCAGATTCATCCGTTCAAAAAATCTTTACAGCATAATGTATGGGCAAGCATTATTTAAAACAAAGAAAAGAAAAAAGAAATTACTTCTCTTTTCTGTGTTTTTACAATTATCTGTGCCGAATTTCAAGTCGATAACTTTTATATTTATAAGAATTCTGGAATACTGAAGGGCACACACCATAAGGGTGCGTTTTACCATTTAGGTACGGAACCCTAATAATGATGTCAATTTTGGAGGCTTTAGTTCAAACCGCAAAGAAAAAAAAACGGTTATTTTGTCTAAGATTCTAAAGCGTTCAACATAGACATCGAATACACAATTTACTATGCCCTTTCATAAGAGCTATAAAATTGTGACCAGAATTTAATTAGTTACATCAAATATACCTAATAGTAATAATGGGACACAAAAACCCACTACAACATGCATATGCACAATCATGTTATTCCCACCATATTCATTATATCTTAAACCTAATAGTTACTACAGTGCATCTTACGACAGCTGCTTTATCGCAGTAATCATATTGAATGTTATTTTAACTATGTTATGAAAAATTTGCTACCATTAGGTATAATGTACCTACTTAGATATTTTTGACTGTAAAACCGGCACCACAAGTTGACCATAACTCGCGCGTACGCAAATTAATACAAGGCTACTAAATGCGTCAAGTTCAATCGAGCCAATGCCAACCGCCAACGTATACGAGTCGACCGACATGTGGACCACAGAAAAGAGAAGTAAATAGAACGGAAATGAGAAGGAAAATCTGTCGCCGAGCATTATGACAGAACCTTGATTGAACATTCTTATTTACGTCAACGCGTCGAACTCAGCATCCAAAGAACTTGGACCTTACGTTTTTAGGTTAGGTCTCAAAGTTCTTTGTCCGCATCACAGTTGCTAATAAATCAGCTAAGTTTGCCGATTTCGAATGACTGACGTTTCGTTTACATGGGTGCAACTGGCTACAACAAATTTCTTACAAAAATGCATAGACAGCCGAACGGCTGTCTAATAAAAAAAAATTGATTTGGGCAGCTTGCTGTAACAGGTGAGCGTTGATTTGTGCAGAAAAACCGACGCCGATCCGAAGTGAGACGAGTCGTGGGGAGCAATCCAGAGTGGTGGCAATGCACGCCAAATGAGCCCGTTCGCGTTGGCTTGCACTAAGCCAACTAGGCGAGCGACGGCAAGCCTAGTAAGTTGGCTATCCACAGGTTGGTACTCGCCTACGCATGGCCAGCTATGGCCACCGTGTATGGGCGGTTTTATACAAAAATGTCAGGTCAATTGTTAAATACTCTAGTCGGTGACTTAAGATGCACAAAATTAAGCCTCGTTCACATTACAGTGGACCCCATCTGAGCCCTGATACTGTGTCTGAATTTCAAATACTTTCCGGGCTCGGTGTAATGTGAATCAAGCACATCACATTTTCTAGTGCCACAATCTTAATTGAGCTTGGTTACTGCTCAGGGTCCATACGGCCACCTCTTAACGCGGGCTCGAAACAGCGCAGTACGGTAAATTACGCGAACGAGAACCTTAACTCGCTGAGATACGGTTTGTGGTCGCGCAACTTTACTCAATCATCTAAAAAGCAGTGCTAGTACCGTTCTTTATCTATCGTCATATTTGACAGTTGAGATCTTCAAACTCGATAAAATGCCATTTTATCAGTACTCTGTATGATCGATTCTATGGCATTTTATCGAATTTGACAAACGATAAAGAGTACTTGCACTGCAGAATCGCTTAAAACAGGTAGCCGTAGGGCCCCAGGTCGAGCACTGATGAGCCGAAGCGGCGTCGCGTCATCCAAGTGGCCGTGGTCAACTCTCCTGGTTTACCGGAGCTACAAAATTATCTATTTGTTGTACTAACGCACTGCGTTGTGCCTCGATTGTTCAAACTCTAGTAAATAAGGTTTCAACCTAGCGTAAACCGAAAAGAGTTGACATGTCCGGCGTTGGGCCTAAAACTTTTAGTCGGCAGAATTTTACCCATACCCATAAAAATTATGATTCAGAGATAGGGGAGAAAAAAATCTTTGCAAGTTGAGCGAGACTTTCTGCCAACTAAAAGTATAACCGTAAAATATTTTCACTCTAACACAGATATTTACCACGATAGACACCGCGAGGACGTCATGTTGTATGAAAGCCCAGTGTCTCATATTTTTTTGTACTTACTATAACGCCACGAGAGCAATTTAGTGTTAGTTTACCTCCATTCCACGGCAAACTGCTTTCAAAGGTTTTTACAGTGTTATATGGCGCAATTTGTTTGATTGATATTGACATGCTAGATTTTTTTATTGCCAAACGAGCTAATTGGCCGCCTGGTGGTAAGCTATCACCGTCGCCTATAGATAGGCCTCCCACTAAATGGACCGACGACATAGTAAGATTCGCTGGCATCCAGTGGATGCAAAAGGCAGGCTGTCGTTCAGTGTGGAGGTTAAAGGGGGAGGCCTATGTTCAGCAGTGGACGTCTTCTGGCTGATGATGATGATGATGATGAAGCTAAGATCAAGCCAATTAGACCAAGACGAAGATAGAACTGAATAATTCAGTTTAGTTCGATGGGTCAAACTTCCTACACGCTCGTCTGAATGCCAAGTAGGAGCTTTTACCCAGCTTAACACAGGCTACAGACATATAAAGTGGGTGAATTCGCGGTGTCTATTTTGAGATAAGGTTTGTGGCTCTAACATTGGCGTCGATTCTGTCATACCACTCCCTAAACTAAACCAATCTGACAGGACTAAAATTATCTACCTCGCTTTTCATTTTAATATGTGAGAGAAGGATGGCAACAATTTTTGAGCTGGCAGATTTAGTTTAGTTTAGAGTACATCAGAATCGACGCCAGTATCTCCTAAACTATACGTACAAGATACACAAATGACACGAAAAAAATTACTGCTATTTATCGAAAACTTGCTAGCTATCCTGCCTCAAGTCAAGGCGACTTCATAGTCAACATAGTGAACTGGGATCTAACAGTTTTTATTACAACTAGCTTGTTTCAACAACGACAAATTTAAAAAAAAGATTCGTACTATTTGCATTTGGTTTTTGATTATATTAACCACACCTTCATTACGTTAAACAATCACATATAATAATGATGCGTACACTGTTAACTCTAGATTTGGAAGTTACTGTACAGGGTTACGCAGAAAGGGTGTACTAAACCGAAAGGGGGGCTGTAGTACCCATCATTATGAACAACTTTTACTATGAGAGTTATTCGGAAATCGAGAAAAAAATATCAGCTGTTCCATAGAAAACGGTTATTGTCACGTGACAAAATGTATCGAACAGCTCGCGGTTTCGTCGTTGGTCCCAGAGTAAAAGTTGTTCATAATGATGAAAATAACGGACTCCTTTCGGCTTAGTACACCCTTTCCGCGTAACCCTATATAGTGTAAACACAATGCCATTGAAATGAACGCGAAATCTCTTATCCATTAAACAACACCCATTCAGGCAGCGTATGAACGTTTGTTATCAAACAGCAGCACGCTTAGTCCCAGATTTGATAGTTTTCGAAAACTTTTTTCGTTTAAGTATTGTTCCATACATTTTAGTAAAGCGCCTCCAGCGGAAACGCGGAGGAACTAAAATCGGTAGTATTCGGCGGTATAGATTGCTTCACTCTAATACGAAAAAAGTTTTCGAATACTATCAAAACTTGTACTACGGGTACGGATATTTTTTTCTCGATTATGTAGTTGATCCCATAGAAAAAGTTGTTTCTAATTAAGAGTACAATGAGTTAAGAGGTTTAGCGTTATTTCGATGGCACTTACTAAAAAGTATACTACCTCATATTTGTCCTAAGACTAAATTTCTAATGTATCATAAACATATCATATGAAATTTCTTAATTTATGTACACTATCTATATTGTGTAGTCAAACAAGTGAATTATAAAGAAGAAAGCAGATCTTGGTCTAAAAATACTTTTTTTTAAATATACACAAAACATATCACATTCAAGAAAAAACATGTTCAAAATTGGAATCGCAATCATACCTAATTATCACTTACGAAGCATAAATATCTATGTTACAAATGGCGGTATAAGTAGCTGGTATTTTTCCAAAAACTTTTCAAAGATTTAGAAAGACTTAACATAACGGATATTTAAAGACATCAACTTTATTACTACGTTATAAATCCTATGACTATCATAAATTGCCCTCAAACCAGAAATTATATATTACTGCTAATACCTACTATCGACACATGCGCGTGACAATCATAATAGAGAATTAGAAAAGTCGTAAATAAGGAAGAAAAAAATCTATCGAAAGTCCTCGGCCATGTCAGCGTACGATCAGGCGAGTGTGGAAAAATGGGGATCTGTCTCCAATCATAAAAAAAGTTGGCCGTCACGGGACGCCCGGCAGATGTGAAACGTTCCGGCATAAGAGCGTCATGTTGTTTGCCGTCACGGCATACTAGTCGGTTTTACTGCGAAGACGCGCCAAAACATGTTTCACATGAAAAAATAACCAACACAAGAAATCACAAGCTCTTTAACTTGAATCGTCAATGACGACAACGTCGGCGCGCGCGTTGAGATCAATCGCATCGAGAGAGTCATCGCTAACGTCGACCACATCCCCGAACTGACTCGTCTGGCTCTTGGAGTCCCCATCGATCTCCTGTTTCTGATAAAGAGAGAGCACGTCAGAAATGATCGGAGACTGGACCATCATGTGCAAGTTGCGCTCGTCTTCCGCCAGCTGGCTGTCAATAGGCTGAGATCTCGGCAACTCGGCGATTTGAGGTCGCTTTAACGGCTTCGAGTAAGTTTTGAGGACCTTGGGCTTCGGTTGCGTCGGCAACTCCTCCGGTTCGGGCTCCGGGTCTTCCTCATCGTCTGTATAACCATAAAACTTTTCATCGTCCTTCTCGTCTTTGGGAATGTAGGAGGTTATAAGCGCGGGCAGGTCCGCGTTAGAAGTGAACACTTTGGAAGGATCTGCGTCCTCCTTGTCGCACTCGTGTCGCGCGAACAGCCGCGAGGAAATGAAGTATTTCGCGCACAGCTGGCAGCGGTTGGTGAGATGAGCACGATAGTGGTTGTGCAAGTTCGGCAGATATACCCCGCACACGACGCACCGCTCGGCCTTCACCACGGCGCGGTAATGCAGCTTCTTGGTGGATTTGTGCGCTGTTTTCATGTGCTTCATGAAGGGTCCATACTTGATGAAGCGCTCTTTGCACACTCGGCACTTGATCGCGCGCTTCACGTACTTGCGGCTGCGGTGAGAGAACGCGTGAATGTTGAACGCGTCGATGGTTTTGAACTTGAGGTGGCAGAAGCGACAGGAGATGGCGCCCGACGTCTTGTGCAAGATATCGTGTTTTTTCTTGGAGTCTTTCTTGGTGATCGGTTTGAAGCAGAAGGTGCATTCTTCGTATATTCGCGCCGGGGTATCGCCGCCCAACGTTTCTTCTTCGGCGTCACTTTCGATCGCGCACAGGTGGTTGTCGCACTCGAGCCGCGAATAAAAGTACTCATTGCACTTCTTGCATTTATTTTCCTCGTGGTACTGCAGGTGGCGCGGCAGGTTGTAGAACTGCTTCTCACATATGGGGCACTTCTCCTCGATCGACTCCTTCGGTTCGACAATCCATTCCTTGTCGTCGCCGTGCGCTTCCTTCATGTGATCGATCATGTCGCGGAAAGCGACGAACTTTTCATCGCAGTGTTCGCATTTCGTGGGATCATCGGCGTTCAGTGTATACAGGTGCTGCGTCTTATGTCTGTTGTAGGCGGCGCGCGTGTTGAACTTGCGCGGGCAGTAGATGCAGCCGAAGTACCCGACGGAGCGGTGGTACACCTTGTGGCCGGTGAGCGCGAACTCGTTTTCGAATGTTCGGAAGCAGTAGTCGCAGACGGTGTCTGCGCTGGCGGCGCCCGCGCGCCGGTCCACCGACACGCCGTGCTGCGTGCGCAGGTGGCAGTCCAGCTTTACCTGCAATACAAGCGAGAAAAATTAAGCGAGACTCAATTAGAGTATCTGTACAAGCTCGCTCTGGACCTATCTCAATTCATAGCAAGCTATATCTATAGCAAGGGTAGAGCTGGCATTAAGTTACTTGAAATGAAACTACAGTAGTTAACGAGGTATACCTGCAGGTGGAAGGCCTTGTAGCACAACTCGCACTTGATGCGTCGCGTATGCACTTCCGTATCTCCAACCAGCTTTTTCTTCTCACAGCTGAACGCAAGATGACCCTCCAGGAACCGCAGCCCTCCAAAGTAGTCGAAGCAGTAGTTGCAACGCAAAGAGTTGTGGTAGTCGAGGTGCCGCTCGAAGTTGCCTTTACTAGCGAGGACTTTCATACAAACGGCGCACTGGAACTCTTTGAGCGGGCCTGCGAGAGGCGCATCGGCTCGCTCTGCAATCCACGTCTCGTTCACTCCGTGCACGTCGCGCAAATGATGATGTAACGCGTATCCTAGCACAAACACTTCGTCACATTGAGTACACTTCAGTGGATTATCCACATGCTTTCTCGTCAGATGTCCCTTAATGTGTACGTTGTGCGATTTGAGAGATATCGTCTTTCGGCCGCAGAACTTGCATCGGAAGAAGTTTGGCTTCCGCAAGTGCATTTCTTCATGCTTTTTGAGTCGGGCCTCGTCAAGGAAAACTTTGGCGCAGAGCTTGCAAGAGAAATAAGCAGGAGCCGGGGCATCCGGGTCCTCTTTTATCATTTTGGATTCTGGATGCGTGCGCCGTAAATGTCGAATCAAACGCACCAAATCGGGATAGTACCGCGAGCAAATCGGGCACTTCACCTTATCTTTTCGAAGTTTTTCGAGCCTTTTTTTGTGCGAAGAGTGGTCGAAATTGTGTCCTTTCTGGTGCCTCCGCATGTATTCTTCATCGATATATCCTTTCCCGCAAACATTGCACTTGTACGGACCGTTCTCGTCCTCGTAGTGCGCCCGGATGTGCAGCTCCAGGTGACGCTTGTTAGTGAACTGGAGTTGACACATCTGGCACTCGTGCCTCGCTCCGTACAAAAGTGTTTTCGACTTGTGCCAAATGAGGTGGTGCTTCAACGAGACTTCAGATAGACAGACCTTCCCGCAAAGCTGGCAAGTTGAAGTCCCATCGAGGGATGCCTTACCGCCCCAAGTCATATCACCGACTATAGTATTCATAGCGCTCTCTCCCTTCTTGTAATGTATAGCCATGTGGGATAAGTAGACCTTTCTGTATTGAAAGACGCGCTTGCATATGGAGCACTGGTAGTCCTTGTTCTGGAAGCGTGTTTGTTTGTGCCAGTTCATGTGCGCCTGCGCTGCGCGGAGGTGTTTGCTCTTGCGCCCGCAGATGGAGCAGGTGAGCAGCACAGGGTCGATGTTCGGGTCGTGGTAGTGCTCGCGCATGTGGATCTTGAAATGGCATTGGAACTTGAATGTCTGAAAATTAAATAAAATATTGTTGTGACTGTCTTCATGATGAACTACCCTTGCTGGATCTCATCATTATAGGTTTAACTAATTACACATGAAAAGAAATTGACATTTCCCCAAGTATAGTAGGTGTCTATAGGCAGCGGTGACCACTTACTATCACGTGGCCCGTAGCTTGTTTGCCGCTTATTCAATAAAAATTTAAAAATAACAAAATTTACAATAAGAAAGACAGTTATTTTGCATTTATAAGTTTCGTGAGATTTTTACCAAATCTGTCTCAGCTCCGCATGGATGGCGCTAGTGGAGCATTGATATACAGGGTTACGCGTATAGACTGTACTAAGCCGAATTTTTTGTAGTGTATCAATGACCGGTTGCTATGGAACAGCATAAGATTTTGGTTTCGCGATTTCAGGTTTGATCCCATAGCATACGTTGTTCATGATTAGTACAATGACCTTTCGACTAGGACAGTCTAAATGCGTAACCCTGTTTAAGCTTCAGGTTGAATCATTACACGAATGGATTTTTGTTATAAATAAATAAATATTCGGGACATTATTGCACACACGGTCATCTGACCCCAAGCTAAGCAAAGCTTGTGATATGGCTGCCAGAGACTGATATACATACATATATAGTTTTAAATACATACTTAAATAGATATTAACACCCAGATATAGAACAAACACAAATGTTCATCGCATGAATGTTTGTCCTAGGTGGGAATCGAACCCACACCCCCAACCGCAGAAGGTAGGTTCACTACCAACTGGACCAATGGGCTATCTATTAATAAGTGATCCTTGTGTCGTGTTCTTGATGTTTTCATTTCGCTGTATATGATACAATATAAAGAACACATTTTTCAATTGTTTCCGGCTCAAATGGACCAGCTCACCTACAAGACATTGGCAAGTTGTGGCAATACCGCACGAAACCACGAAAAAGAAATTGAATTGAATTAATTGACCAGCTTACCTCCTTACAAACGAAGCACTCGTATTTCTTCTCTAGATTGGCCCCCACGTATGAATGCCAGTTGACATGGCGCTTCAGTGAGATGAGAGTAGCCATTTTCTTGCCACAGATGGGACACGTGAACCCACTAAGGTCCACTGTTGGAGCCCCCTGCAACATGCAACCAAATATTGTGTTACTGTAAGGTCGTTCATACACACGGTGATGCGAGTATTGGAAACTCAGCGACTCTAGTAGTGTCCGGACCTAGCAATATGCTTGAGTGCAGTTCGTCAGCCAAATTATTTTGTCGAGTTTCGTAAACAAATCGACAAAATGTCACACTCAATACACATGATTATAATATAAAATTTCCTGGGCGAGATCGCCTGTAACGATCAAACCATCGAGTCTTTTTTTTCTTGTCTGTCATTCCTGTGTAAGCAATAAAGGGTTATCTATGTATCTATGTTGGTGTCGTATTCCATTCAAGCACGAGTCGAGAGGCTTTTCGAGTCATCGACTTGTGTCGCCTCGTGTATTAGCCGCGTTTGTGAACGCCGCGAGTTTACAATAAATATCTTCATTCCTCAAATTATTGCAATAAATAATATCCTCCAATCATCATCATCATCATCATCAGCCAGAAGATGTCCACTGCTGAACATAGGCCTCCCCCATCCTCCAATCAAAATTCTTTAACTGAATATTTAAATCAGACCTAAAATAACAATGATTTGTTGTTTGTGATGCCTTTGGTGTTACAAGTATCCATAGGCGACGGTGACTGCCTACCATCAGGCAGCACGTCTGCTTTTTTGCCACCTATGGCATATTTTTTTATATTAAGTAAAGTTAGGAATTGTCAGTGGTTACCTGCGACGGAACCTCGCCAAAGCCGTTGTGACTCTGGATTGGGTCCAGGGGTTCCGCCTTCGTCACAACGACTTCACAAAAATCCGCCAGATCTGCGCCAATGAACTGCCGCGGCACTTGCTCTTGTGTATGCTTCAACCTGATACAAAATTCTGGATTAATACTACTGTCACTAGAACAAGACTGGTTCAATTGTTTTGGGGAAACCTTTCCTTGTGTAAAACAGATCTTACCTGTGAACTAGCTTAATATGATTCGCCAAATTACTGCAACTCTTAAACTTCTGACCGCACTCGGCACAAGTATAAATGTTCCTCGGCTTGATGTTCATGGAAATGTGCTTCTGATTGTGCTCATTGATGGCACTTACTTTCATCTCTAAGTCGCAGAGCAAGCACCTTACAGAGCAGTCTTTAAGGTTTATTTTCGCACGCTTCGTGCCTGAAGACATGTTGTGCTTCGTTCTCTTGTGGTGATCAAGTAGGCGTTTGTAGGAGAACATTTTCTCACATATATCGCAGGTTAGGTCATCCGCCTCATCGTCATCTTGACTAGATTCAAAATCAGACTCACGGTGGGTCTCGCTCAATAAACTCATCGAGGGTTTGTCTGGAGGTTCATTTTTCACTCGTATTTCGTCCTCGGCGTGTTTCTCCTCGTGAGTAATAAGCGCCTTGCGGTACTTGAACTCTTTTTCGCACACGCGGCATTTGAGTAGCCCACCGGGCACAGGCGTGCTGTGAGCCGAGTGCATGGATGCTGAATCTTCAAAGGTGCTCGGTCTGAAAGATTTAATAACCATTTTTACACCAACTTCCTTTTCACAGGCAATTTTAGTAGAAAATCTGTCCACAATTGATGCAACGCGTTTGGAATTGGTTTTCAAATTGAGTTGACCCCATAGTCATGCCTCCACAGAATGATAGCAGAGTATGATGAAACTCACGTCGAAAATCAGATTCAAATGCATCACACTGTGTGGAGGGCCATATAGGCAATCCAAAGAATACTTTACCTCGAATCGCCATCGTCGTGTGCGGTGTCATCGTTATCCTCGTCTATATTGGACGCGTGAGCCGCCAAATGCGTGACGAGCATTTCCTGCGAGAGCAGTTTCTTATTACATATTCGACATTCAAAGGAAGATTCCGACCGGTCTTCGGGCTTGCTCGCTCGAGGTTCGAAGTGGATGTTCTTTATGTGGATAAAGTAACCATTTTTCCGGCTCGACACCTTCTGGCAGATCGGGCATTCGAAAACAAAACGCGTGTCCTTTTGTGGACATGTGTTGAAGTGAGATTGGTGGACGTAGTAATCATCAAATGGCTTGTGACAGTAGACACATGGTATGGTAAACACATTGGAGCCTTCCTTGAACTGCAGGGTTGGTTTCGGACCAGATTTGGCTACTTTAGCATCAATCTCTTTCTTCAAAACTGCTGCATGCACAACTCTAAGATGTTTCTCTAGATTTTCGACAGTTTTGAATTTGGCCGTGCAGTATTCGCAAGTAGGTTTCTTTACCGTGATCTTGTGTACAGCGTCAATTGGTTCCAAGGTTATGAACAACTCCTTCTGTGGTGACTTTACAGGTGACTTTACAGGTGTCTTTCCAGTGCACGTTTTAATGTGCCTCTTTAACATAATCTTTAGTTTGAAAGTTTGGTCGCATCGGGAGCAATTCAGCCTCTCGTCATCGTCAAAAGATGTATCCTCAGGCTTTTTGGGTGTGCTGACGGCAGTGATGGAATTGGCAGTGACGAGTGCATCAAAACTATCCTTCTTTCCATGGACGTTTTTCAGGTGAACCTTTAAACTCTTTCTCCACCGGAAAGTTTTGCTGCAGAATTCACATTTGTTTTCGTCAGGCTTGATAAGCGGTTCGTCAGAATCGTTATCCGTCTCCGGGACATAGCTGGAGCCTCCATTGTCTTCGTAATCGGAATCGCACTGAGAGTTGTTACTGTTGTTAGCAGATAGTCTCGGTCTCTTCTGCGTTCTACGGAGTTCCTCCACTCGTTTAGAGCTACTGGGTCGGCCATAGTCCTGTGACCGACTCGCTTCAGATGCATTATCGCTTTCGACGCTTCTCTTCCTACTTCTTTTGACTGGTGTTACTTTGCTTTCTATGAAAGACGACTTTATGTTTGAGCTTTCTGTGTGTGTTGAAAACGCCGAATCGCTACTTTGTCTAGTCGGCGGTGGTGGACTGATACTGAAGCCTAGACAACAAACAAACAAATGTGTGAGGTAGCTTATTTGTCATAACCCAAAGCTTATTATTCTATCACACGGCATGCCTGGCACAAACACAATTTTATGGCTGATATTTTGAAAACCTTACAGCTTTGATTATATTTTCGATAGTCCGTTGGTCCAGTTGGTAGTGAACCTAATTTGTGAGCTTGGGGGCGTGATTCCCACCTAGGACAAACATTTATGTGATGAACATTTGTGTTTGTTCTATATCTGGTTGTTAATATCTATTTAAGTATGTATTTAAAACTATATATGTATGTATATCAGTCTCTGGCAGCCATATCACAATCTTTGCTTAGTTTGGGGTCAGATGACAGTGTGTGAAAAAATGGCCAGATATTTTTATTTTTTTTCACTGCTGTATATTGTGGAATGTGCTGCCTGAATGGGTGTTCGCTGATAGTTTACATACATGGGTGTCTTCAAGCCACGAGTGCATCGGTTTCTTTTAGGCAAGTTTGTTCTATTGTAGTGCCCAAAATCGCTTAACATCAAGCATGATGGCAGTCAGGCACAAGCCTATTAAAATTTTATAAAAAGCTGCTATGTTATGAAATGAGAAAGAATAGATTGGGCATACCTGGAGGAGGGACATAGTTTCGCCGTAACTCTTGATCAGCTCTCTCGCACTGTTGTTTGAATATGTAGGCACTGCTGAGCTTCTGTACACACTCGGAACAAACTTTATCTGGTAATCCATCTCCTTCGTATACCTAAAAGAAAAAGAACTTATAAAACCACTAGATGTTTTGACTTTGTATGCTTGGCCTTTCAACCTCCATTGGTTAAGGGAGGCACCCATTGACAGTGCGAGTTGGGCTCGTGCATTGAGGGTTCCATACCACCACAAAATACAACCATTTATTGTTCAGGCTTAACGCCTTCCAAAATAGTCAGAGCAATTGCTACGCAGTCACGTCTTTAATTCTTTGCTGCAGTGACGCTCGACTACAACACAATTATAACTTGGTAATGAACATAAATTTGTCCCAGACTCTCACTTGGCCATATTTTATTTTTTGTTGTACTATAATGTTCTATAATCATGCTAAGTTTTACACTTGTAAGTATTACCATTTTTAGGGTTCCGTACCCAAAGGGTAAAAACGGGACCCTATTACTAAGCCAACGATGTCTGTCTGTCCTACCTATTAACAGCTGTATCTTTAGAACTGTAAATACTGTAATAGATGGCCAGTTGAAATTTTCACAGAATATGTAACGTTACGGCGGATTAACTAAAAAAATTACAAAAAAGTCTAAAAGTAAAAACGAAAGGGGTTTTTACACTAGAGCAAATACAATAACATATTTAATTTTTAGTTAATTATATTAGTCACGTCATTAATGGGGACACAAAAAGGCGATTAAAAAAACTATTTCTAGTATAATAACTCATTTCTCAAGTTTCCTTTGTTCCTCAAAACAGGGGAGGGGTAGGACTATAGGATAATGCAGTGCTGCAAGTCCCCCTGATTGGCCTTATCAGTGGCAGCAGGATGACAGCGACGCCTTATACCTAGGTATCTAGTATGATCGATCTTCTCAAAGAACCAAAGCTCATGTGAAAGATCATCAGTTTCTGTGTAAGAAAAACCACTGCTGCATTTTTCCAAACAGTGGAGAAAGTGGTCGCTGCAGCGATTGAAGGTCGCCCTCCGCGCAGCTGGATTTGGCGTTTCAATTCAGCGTTTTGTCAGCAATCTACTGATTGAATTATGTACGAATAATTTTACATGTCGTTGAATCTTTAAACAAATGAAATCGGCATATTGTATGTGATATTGTTTGATTTTTCAGCCGTTTTCATTGTGTAGTTTTAAATTTTTTCTCGTCTTTTGTTACATTTTAATGTTTTTTTTATTTTTATCATTGTTTAACTAATAAGATTCCAGTAATTGTAATCTCTTCCGCTTCGTTTTTTTAATCAAACCATGACATGTATTTAACGTCAGTAGTATGTAGTTAATATCACGGAAAGATATGAAAAGAAAGTTCAAAATCGGAATGGAATGGAAGTCGAATGGAAAGTTCTGTAACAGAATGATGAAGATATTTATTTGTACAATATGCGCAAATCTTTTTAAGGGCCTCAGAAGTTTGTGCAAGTGGCTGCGCAGTACGTACAATAATAAATAAGAATAAATTATTATTAATTTAGTTAATTTTATTTGCCTACAAAATGTCATGAAGATCAGATAAACGATATTTAAGTTCATTATCATCATCATTCCAGCCGTAGGATTTCCTGCTGGACATAGGCCTCCCCATCGATCTCCAAAAGGGCTGGTTGAAAGCGGCCTGTGTTTTCCTGCGGTCTCTTTTAGGTTGTCAGTTCATCTTATGGGTGGATATGGGTGGGTCTGCGCTTACCGATCCGTGGTCTCCATTCGAGAACCTTTCGACCACATCGGCTATTTGTTCTGCGTGCTATGTGCCCTGCCCACTGCCACTTCAACTTGGTAATCCGGTGGGCTATGTCGGTAACTTTCGTTCGTCTACGGATCTTCTCATTTCTGATTCGATCTCGTAGAGAAACTCCGAGCATAGCCCTCTCCATAGGTCGTTGTTCGACTTTGAGATTGCTTATGAGACCAAAGTGCTAATAAATATTAGCGCTTTGGCAAATAATAAACAAGGCACTAACGGCTTCTGCGAGCGACACAACCAGTCAGTGATTATGATAGGAATCAATCGGTCTTTTGAATCGTGTATTCTAATGGGTATGAGTACGAGGAAAGATTTACTTACTTTTATCCTCGCGCAATCCATAACCATCTCCGCGAGTTGTACGGCATTGTCAACCGTGAAAATAGAGTAGAAATCGCCGAGCTTAAGACATAATCTGCATTTTCCGAGTTTGAGGGCCATATTGATTTGAAGATTTTGTTCTCAAAAGACTTCATTTCACTAAAACATACGTCTATAACCCAACACCGCAATGAAAATACCTGAGTATGAACTTTTTATGATAGCTTTAATGTAATTTTGAAGTAATAGGTCTCAGGAATCAAAAAAGTTTTACGAATTCAATAAATAGTACCGGCGTCGCTATCTGAAATTCTGGAATCAAGCCATTTTGATTTTTTATCTTTTTAACCATTCCACAGATAAACAAAAACACGTTCGTTATCACCATAGTCAAGGATTTATTATGTAGACTCGCTCTTAAAATAATAATAGTTACGAAAGTGAGATAACGTATATAAACAAATGTGTGAGAGTGAGCAGGACATAGATTATATTTTTTGTCCCTTACTGGCGTAGAGAGTTTTTGTTGTTTGCCATCGACTGATCTGACACTTCAGGTTGAAAATAATTCTAAAAGACCCATAAAAAGACCTCATTTAGTTTTTTGTTTGTGACTTTGTAAGTGGATTTAGTGTGCGGTGATCACAGGCGGTGATGGCATGGTGACAGTTATATTAGGGTGTAAAAGCCGTAGAAAACGGAATGAACCGAACCTTGGTGATTAAACTGACTAAACTTTAAACTGCCCCGTTTACGGGCGTCCGCTGGTTTAATTTTTCGCCTGACTGGGTTAAATTTTATCTACCTTTTGAGGTCACAGTTTGAGGTCGATAAATGATCCGCTTAGGTAAGATTGACAGCTGATGAGCAGGTTGAGGCGCCAACATTAAAAAAAAAAACATGTTGGCTTGTTGTATTATTTTCCTAAACTTGTTTATTTTCAAGTGTTTCGATTTATTATTGGTTATTTATTGGGTTATTATTTGTTAAGTTTTCGTGAACGTGCTCGAGTGTGCGTGAGTGATATTAACTATTGACTATTTTAAGACTGAAAGATTCTGTATCCATGGTCATGAAAAATAATAAAAGCTTTTGTTGACACTACTTTGTAGTTGTCAATTGAATTTGACAACCAAATTTGTTTGACATTTAACTATGACTCCGTTAAGCGAACCCCCGCTAATTAAATTTTTATTTTGTAAAGAAAAATTATTAATAATAATGTAGAGAGAACAAACATCGATCTATAGTATGCCAAGAGGATATAAATACTCTATATTATGTACAAATTCTTTAGGAGCATGACCCAAGAAAATAATAATTATACAAAGAATTATATCATGTTTGTTTGGGAGACAAAATGTATTTTTTCACAGGTAGTAATTTGTTTGGACAGTGGCTCGGAAATGATTGCAATGTGATAGATAAGTTTACTAGTTTGTCTGATGCTAAGCAAGTTCACTGTGGGTTTGATATAAAAGCCGCTACACTTGTTTACATTGGCTGGTCACACAATATATTTAACTTCAACAACAAGTTTTACATCACTGGCGACTACAAAAGTTCAGGACAGTCCCTCGAACCCGTGAACATACCTAAAGATTGCTTAAACAGTTTAAATTTCACCATAGTTTCTGATGACTACCACTTGGTTTTGGTCAACAACGATAGATGCACATTTTGGTCAGTAAATTTGGAAAACAAAGAAGTAAAAACACTAAATTTGTCCACTGAAGTACCAATAGAAAGTGATCCGAAAAGATCAAAGAAAGAAGACTATATTTTAAAATGTGTGGCAACAAATGGGTTGCTGATGTTTATCACAAGTAAAAAATTGGTGTACTGTGGAATGATACCAAATCTTATGGACACTAGTCATTGTGTAGGAGAACCAACAGATATTCAGTGTGGCAATGAGCATCACATGCTACTGACTGCAACTGGCAGGCTTTATACATGGGGTAATGGAAGGTATGTATCGAAGAAATAACTGCAATAATCAGCTTCATATTTGAATTTTTTCTGACTTTGTGTATTGAGCTTCATATTTGAATCTTTTCTGACTTTGTATCAATGTGTATTTCAGGAGGTTGCAACTTGGCCATGGAGATGTGAACATTTTAGAAACACCAACTGAAGTTGAGGCTCTGGCAGGAATTAAAATTGTTAAAATTTCAGCTGGTGGCTGGCATTCACTTGCACTCAGTGAGTTTGGAGACTTATATGCTTGGGGTTGGAATGATACTGGCCAGTTGGGTATCAAAGAAAGTTCAAATAATGAATCACTCAAAAGTTATTCACTACCCACATTAGTAGATATTTATGATGACAATGGGCTCACAATAAATCTTAACATCAAAGATATAGCTTGTGGCTCTAGACACTCTGCAATTTTACTAGATGATAACAGTGTTTGGACAAGTGGCCACAATAAATATGGACAACTCGGGCATTCAATACAAGAAAACCATTCAGCAAATCATTTTAAAAAATGTTGTTCTTTTAAATTTGTTAGTGGATTAATGTGTGGACAGTGGTCAACAGTAGTAAATGTGATAAACCCATACATAAAAGTATTATCATTGCATCTATCTTTCCCTGTTATACTTACCCTCCCTGACTGATATGATTTAATCAAAGGGTATCCTCGTAATATAATTACTTTGTACCTACAACTAAATCTGGACAGTGATCTCCAAAGATATATCAATACCTAGGAGATCAAAGGTTGCATCCACTAAAACGTGATCCTTAACTGCTGGCCTTTTGCAAAAACTCAGACGCACAGCAGGCAAAGGAGAAAGCTATGCTTGGAGTTTCTTTGCGCAATAGAATGTGAAATGAGGATATTCACCGAAGAACCAGAGTCTCCGACATAGCTATTAAACTTAGCATGTTGAAGTGGCAATGGGCAGGCCACATCACTCAAAGAACTGATAACCTATGGAAAGAATGTTTAAGTTCTTGAGTGGAGACTCAGCATAGGTAGGCCTCCCACTATATGGACCCATGACATTGTGAGAGTCATGGGCATCCAGTGGAAGCAGATGGCAGGCTGTCAATCTATGGACTTGTGGGAGTTCTAAGGAGGAGGCCTATGTTCAGTAATGGATGTCTTTTGGTTGATGATGAATAGACGTATCAAAGAGAATATAAATACTACAGATGTATAATAGTAATCGGTATTATAATTAGTATCGGTGAACGGCCTTATAGCAAAGAGCCTCGACCAACATCTTAAGAGGCTCTCGCTAGATGGTTGGGTCAAGGGTCAGATGCAGAAGGCGGTAATCCTTGACACGGCATGTATTGTCAGGAGGTTCCTCACTCTGCAGCCCTAACCACCGGTAGCTTGGGCCCTGCCCCGCTGCCGGTGGCACCCTAGGTTTAGGTTTTTTTTATAATATTTTGTTTTTATATATTTATTGTAAAAAAAAACTTAAATCTAAGAAAGAAAATAAATGCATGAATAATAATAACCACAATATTGTAAAAAACTTTAATTTAAGAAGAAAAATAAATGTGTGAATCATAATAATAATAAAAAATAAGAAGTTATCAAGACGAACAACTATCGAAAATATATCATGAAGGACGGTACGGTCGACATCTGTCGGGCATGCCACCGTCCTGGAGAGTCTCTCCGACATATAATTTCCGGTTGTTCGCATGTTGCTAATGGCGAGTACTTGCACAGGCACAACCAGGTGGCGGCGGCACCCTAGATTTAAGTTTTTTTATAATATTTTGTTTTTGTATAGATATTGTAAAAAACCTTTAATTTAAGAAGAAAAATAAATGTGTGAATAAAAAATAAAAATATAAGTTAAAAGTTCGTACTACCGTCCTTCTGTCTTCAAAACTATCTTTAAAATATTCTTAATTTTATATTTATTGCGTTAAGTTAAGTGTATGAAACTGCAAAATTAAAATTTTATTATAGATCTCAATGATAAGGTGGTATGTTTCACCTATGGCGGGAAATTCCGGTAATTATTTTAAAATTACACAGTGTTTGCGCAAATCGTTGTTTATTCTTTGCATCATCATGTACATCATCATCATCATCATCATGTACATTTAACAGTAATGCACCCAAAGATTTCATAATAAGAATTTACTTACATCAATGACCATATTACCTCTAGTATATAATCTTTGATATTACTTACATTAATTTGTCAATAAACCATTTGAAACAGCAAAGAATAGTTTATTGACAAATGTAAGTAATAATGCGCATTGGAGATAAATAGCTTTACATGATTTTGTTAAGAATAATAATTAGTTTGCGCAAACATCATGATCGTTTACAATAATTACCAAAAATATAGGCCAACAAAGACAAGAAAACGGTTTGAAATTTAAATTTCCCGCCATAAGGTCTGGCTTGTCTGGCTGACATACCAAGCTGTGGTCGAGCGAGCCGAGCGTAGAGGGAGAAAGTATACTTAGCCTATGGAGCTGAGTGAGATGCGTCCTTCCATGATCCAAATTATAAAATAAAAATATACTATGTGCAATGAATGATGTGTCCTTCGAGCACGGAACACTACTATAGTGTTAACACACGTATGGATTTGGTTGACGGACCGCCGTCCAACCAACGGGAGAGAAAGAGTGAGAATATCGTATTTCCCTCTTTCTCTCCCGTTGGTCAGACGGTGGTTGAGGTCAACCAAATCCATACGTGTGTTAAGAGTGGGCATCCGAAATTTTATGCTAATTTGCCATGATATTCTAACTAAACCAAATATCCGATCATCGTAATAATTGATATACCTATGTGAATTTTCAATTCAGTTTCTTTCCGCCATTAAGACAGAAACATAATAGCAAGATATTTACTCGATACTTTAATGTTTTGAAAATGGTGCCTTTTTTCTAATTTTTTTGATTTTACTTGGAAAGTACTTCAGTTACATATCTAAAATAAATACTCACCGAAGGAAAATATAGTTTGTTTTCCAGTGTTAAGACAAAATTTACCTAGATTAATTAGTACTCTCATAATAAATTATATTCGATTTGAGACTTACGTCCTTTAGTTCTAAGCAACTATTCGGTCAAACGGCAAGTCCGATATTCAGTCTTATTTTGTTGCGCTTTGCATCTAAATAGCGAAACATGCTCCGTTCAACCTCAGTACCAAAGACTACTATATATATACGGAGACTCAGTACCGCACTGTGCCTCAACGGGGAAGGACGCACACGCTTGCTTTTCGCCTTGGTTTTATCTTCCGAGTGCGATTATATCAACACCTACTGTATTTTCAAACAAAGGATAATATAAAAAATCGATGGCTCGACCGCGACCACTTGACGCGGCAACCAAGTGGTGCCAATGACCTTAGAGCACAGACTAAGTAAAGCTACTACGAAAAAATAACATAGATACAAATAAAATGGATACGACTAGGCCCTAACGAATCCATTATCCTTCAGACCTCCTCCTTCCATGATAACTATGTAGTATCGTGCCCTCGGACGCGCAATTAACACGAATTTCAAAGCCTAACCAGAAAAAAAATGTTTTTTCCACATGGTATCTCTCTATTCGCCTACCTGGCAATAGTATTCATAAGTTCATTCGTTCTTTCGTGCGCGCAGTTGACACAACTAGAAATAATACAATTTTAGAAAAAAGCCGAAATATCACAAAATATCTTCAAAATATGGATAACAAAAGGAAACAGGAGCAACTGTTCGAAGAATTTTCACATTACGTCAAGAAGAAACACCGGGATGATGAAGAAAAGCACCGATTTCGTCGGTGTCAATAGTCAATGTTGAGTTGATGATAGCGATTGCGAAGAAAAACATTCAGAAGACAATATATTTAATGACCTAGTTAGATGGTATGTATCACTTCACCAGGATTACACGCCCTATCCAAGAGCTGTCACGGGGGGTCAGCCAGCGATAGTCCATAACTAGAGCTTTCACGAGGGGTCAGCCATGTTATTTGGACGGGCACGAGTACAAAGCGGATCATCTTTAGCCAAGAACCTAATCACGTCCTATCCGAGAGCTGTCACTTTGGGGTCAGCCAGCGATAAACGTCCATAACAAGAGCTTTCACGAGGGGTCAGCCACGTTATTTGGACAAGCACGTGTTACACCAAACTGAAAGGCATACCTATAATCTTCAACGAAGAACTTAACCACATCCTATCCGAGAGCTGTCACTGGGGGGTCAGCCAGCGATAAATGTCCACAAATAGAACTTTCACAAAGGGTAAGCATACTCATTCTTCACCTTTAATGGTTTTTTCTTTTCTCCATTTGCACTGTAAACGAGAAGAGTTAAGAAGAAAACAAGAAGTCATTGAAATATATTTATCTATGTTGAAATAAAGCCCGTGAACTAGCTATGAAGGAGGAAAAGGAAAAGATAATAACTCAATATGAAATAAACTAAAATGTATTCATTTTGATAGCACCAAAACTAAACCCAGAAGCTGTTTTAGCACTGGCAGAAAATGCAAGGAAGAGATAATAACATACAGTAAACATGAATAGGTCACAGCAGCCTTGGCAGCCCTTGGGTGGGGCAGCCCTTAACAGGGTTAATCAGTGCCAAATGAACAAATAATAAAGAAAATCAGTGATGCAGCAAGTATGTGATACGAAACAAACGTGCAATACGTTGAAACCAAAACCGTGTGGAGGGTTTTTATAAAATGTCAATAAAGACCTTAGGTCTCCCCTTCAGGAACAAGAGCCAAAACAAATTTTCTTTGAAGAAAACTTATAAGAAGGCTAGATCTAAGAAGCACCAAGCAAACTCAGGCTCAAAAGACTTAAACTCGCAAGGCCGATGTCGGCCCACAGCAATATACGCTCTTAACAGACCCGAAATATAAACTCACGTTGGAACTCACTGCAAAAAGACCGTCGACGCAACTAGCTCCACCACAAGTCGCTAGACTAAGGTATTACCATAATTCATCTTCTAACCTTAGTAACAGGGACAGTCTTATTAAAGGCTACAAATTGCAATTTTGGTAAAAACATACCAAGATAAAGAAACTACAAATATAGGGTTTTCACAATCAGAGTAAGTTGTACCTATGGTTATACTCAACAAAGAGGTGCGGATGAAGAATGCGAGGAAGACGGTGACCAGAATGTCTCCAGTATAGTTCTCAGAAAGAAACCTAATAGCTCATACAGATTTATCCTAAACCGGAAACAGCTGCAAAATTCATAAAAATTCAGCATTTTTATGAATTTAGCAAATTAAGACACAAGGACAGCATGTAAATTGATGTCTCCACATTGTTTTCTTTAGCAAAATTAGACCCTAAAGATGCACACTTTATGGTATTTTTTTTTAACTTTTATCATAAAGAATACTTACTTTTCGATTCAATGGGAAAGTTTGCCAATTTAACGTTTTACTCTTCGTTATGTGTACCGCACTTTTGTTTTCACAAAAATATATTATACTGAAAAATATTAAGTCCAGTAGTGACTGAACTAAGAAAAAAGGGTTTTTTATCAGTGGTTTTCTTGGATGACTTTGCTGATAGCAAATTCATATTGTAAATACTTAGGAAGCTTAGACAATATTGATCAAACCCGTAAATTACTTGTAACCCAAACAAATGTATTTTCTTAGGTTTCAGATTGGACCCTGAGTAAAAAATTAATTTAGAACTGCCCCATGACAAGAAAACTCTAGTCAAACAACACATCGAGCGAGGATTTGATTCCTAGGAAAAACTTTATAGCATTTAACATCAGTATATCTGGTAATATCATATGGCATTATATACACAAAACAATTAGATTACCGGTGGGATAACAATTAGATTCTTGTTTGGGTGATCTGCTTTGATGGAGAGATCACATAGACAATGCACACAGGTTACTAAAAAGGTTACAAACAACAAAACTAAAATAAGGTTACTCTAAAAATGCTTTAGACGCTCCAAACTCAGTTTGGGGGTGCATGCTGTGGGACAAGTAAAGAAAAAGGATTTTGGACAAGGGAAGAACAACAACAACATATTAACGTAAAAGAAATGACCCCTTTCTTGATTTAAAATGTTTTGCAAAAACTGCAAAAATAAAGCAATATTTAAGAATAGACAGCGATTTTATACTGATTTCAATTCAATTGATTGGATTAGGTGGTGAACACTTTCCTCACCTTCACCTAGTTGCTAAAAGCATCTGGTAATGGAGTGAAGAAATAAATTTATGGTTAGGTATACTTACGCACCTTACATTTCACCAGTGAACATTTTTGAAGCTGATCTATATCTAGATGTAAAAGATCTTAAAGGGAATTATCACAAACAGCATACGAGACTATTACACTAGAGCGGGTTTGCCTTAGATAGACCCTTCCGCATCTAGACTCAATTCCAAATATATATCATGGCACACAGATTCAGGAGACTGGACTGTATACCTACGCATTGACAATAGAATGGTCATCCTTCTATTATCATGCTTTTCCACCATATTGCCTATTTATTTATTTATTATTGCCATATTGCATAATTCGCAAATGTTTAAGGAAGATAATTATTGAAAAAGCGACTGGTATAATAGTTGTCCTATCCTGGGATGCCTAGGTTCCCATTCTATACTTCAATATTAAAATCAAAATAAATTTAACTGCCACCTAAAAAATCCCTGCTCTTATCAGGTTCTGGAACACCACATCCACTGCACAAGGAGCTCTGTTTGGCTGCAGGAATACTAGCCAGGAAGCCTTACGAAACTACGAAGGCATGTCTAACGAAACATCAGAGATAATGTTAGTGTATCTTTCAGACAACACATTAAAACAGTATAAATCAGGTATTTCATTTTGGGTTAATATCTGAGACAGACACAAAACAGACTATTATGAAACTAACATAAAAATGGGTTAAGGTTCTTATCTAAACTTTTCAACAAAGGGGCAGCCAGCATATGGTTCTCTAAATAATCAAAAATCAGATAAAACTCTTATCACAGGTCAGCAGTGGGACAATAATGATAGCATCAATCTATATGTACTTTAACTTCATCGAATGACATTGTGCAACGATTTTTAGTGGGGCGTCAATAGGATGTATCCCATGTATTCAAACATCTATCTTCCACAAAGGGAGATGCTTCATTCACAGATATAAACAAGAAAACCGTTATGTTAGCTTTAGTTGGCCTTAGTAATAGGACATTTACAACCTCTCAAACCTCTCAGGAGATTACAAACTCTCCTTAATAAGAGTAAATAACATCAACAAAAGCATTAAAAGTATACAAATATAGACTATAAAAACTAGGCCCAAATCAACTTGAGACCCAACCAAGGTTAGAGATTCCCTTTTCTTAAAATAAGCCTGATATTTGTATGACAAGTGCATTATAATTAAGAAACTAGACAATAATTAGAGTAGAATATTTTTTTAAACCTCTCTAGCACACTCGAAACGAGCATAATTAAGGTAGACACATTAGATCACTGGATCTATGTCACTTGAAAGCAAGTGACATACCTATATAATATAACTTATAACTAAATTTACAGCATATACCACCAGGCATACCAGCACCTCGATGCTTACAGACGAAATATAATAAAATTATATACTAACAGAAGAAAGAGCAAAGGACTCTATCTCTCCCAATATTTTATAACCGGCCTACCTTAAATCAAAGATTTCATAATATAGGTACTACGTTAGTAGTATGTCTCTAAGCCTTAAATACTTTCTTTATAACATTTAATTACCTACTAGGTATATTGACTTTGGAGCCGCAACATAAACTGATCAATACTCATTTAAGCTTAGCCTACTATAGATATTGTCTAAGCGGGTAAGGTATATAATATTTGATTTACCACCGTTTTAAACTATCACGGTTGTTGTGTTGTTATATCGGGAGCTCATTCCACAACCTCACCACGGTAAATATCCCGTAAATAATCATATAACTTTATTTGATTTACCACCTTATCATTAGACTAGACTATAATTTATTTGCTCTTTATCTTCTTTAACATAATTAGGTATGTCAAAAATTCCAAGGTGATTAATTTTATTATGGAAGGAAAAAACAAATTTTTGTGTTTATTACTTTAATACTGTAGAATTATATACATACTTGATTATAAACAAATGTTATTATTGTATCATGCATAACAATAATAAATAAAATTTCTATAAATGCTTTAAACATCCTACATAGTTATCATGGAAGGAGGAGGTCTGAAGGATAATTTGAGATCAAACTAACTTACCTGTGGGTAAGTGCAGTTCGATCATAATTATACGAAGACCTCCTCCTTCCATGATCGAACCCACCCAAGTTTTTTTTTTCCCATGTAATCATCAAAATGGATTACAACCCAGGAAATAGAAATTTTATCATCCAAGGGTTAAGACTTTGAACTAATGAACTTATGAATACTATTGCCAGGTAGGCGAATAGAGAGATACCATGTGGAAAAAACATTTTTTTTCTGGTTAGGCTTTGAAATTCGTGTTAATTGCGCGTCCGAGGGCACGATACTACATAGTTATCATGGAAGGAGGAGGTCTTCGTATAATTATGATCGAACTGCACTTACCCACAGGTAAGTTAGTTTGATCTCAAATTATTATGTATGCTCAGTAATATAACTATTAGAGTCGGAGTGTTGTCGAGGTGCTCTGTGTTGGTTCTGTTACCCATTTCGAACCTAACATACTCAAGTCGGGGTGCTCTGTGACGGATCTAACACTAATTTCTACTTATTACACTCGAGTTGGAATGTCCAAGTCTAAACGAAGCTTCAGTTTTGAATTTTTATGGTCACCAATTATCATGCTGTACATTATTAAACAGAGTCAACAATGTACGGCATGATATCGTACGACATAATAATGCACAGCATAGTAATTGGTGTACATGTACATGGAATATCATGGTGTACATTATCGTTTGTGCATTATTGGGCCGATCTGATAATGTACAGCATGATATTGCACGGCACGTGATTGTACAATATGATTATCCATGTACATGTACACCAATTATCATGCTGTGCATTATTATGTCGTAGAATATCATGCCGTACATTATCTGTGTCGTGCATTATTGCCTCCCTTCATCTTCACTTCATTTCATTCGAAGTTCAACACCAAAGACTACTATATATATACGGTTCAACACTTAGTTCAATTTAGTTTTGTTTTACGCAATGTTTTACGTTACATACGTGATTTGTGGTGATTATTTGGGTGCAAGCAAGGATTTATAGTATTGGTCTGTGTAGTACAAGTAAAATCAAAGATTTATCTTGGTCATTCCGGATTCCGGTGCCTGGCCTACATAAATGCTTTTACCTTATCTAAGGTTAAACGTATTTGTACGAGTTTTTGTGAGTACCTCTTCTTGTTTTTCCCCACGTTTCTTTGTGCTTTGCCAGATCTCATCAGAAGATCTACAAGACCCAAGACTTCACTGATCATTTTCGCAAATTGGGATCCCGACTGAACAATCTTCAGAATATTTGTCTTCCCGACTCTACACAAGACATTGGCAAGTTACGGCAATACCGCACGAAGCCACGAAGAAGAAATTGAATTGAATCTCATAGCGTAGCGTTACATTCTTTTTACCCAGATCAATCAACATAATAAATTAATGGACTAAGTAAAGAAACATTTAGCTTCAGATGACCTTATTATTATTATTGTCTAAACCGATACGCAATTGATGTCTTTTGTTACATCAGCTAGCGACTCTGTTGGAGTACATATTCTGTTATCTGTTGGAGTTGGATATACAGGGCAGTGAGGAAAAAGGATGTATATATTTTTTTCCAGTTTGACACTGTTCGATGGGGGCACAGACTAGGTATAGCTACTGCGATGGGGGGCAAGCTTAGTAGGTGGCACTTTGGCCTTAGGTCAACTCTCACTGAGCTAGAGGTTGAAAACTGATGTTCACTATAAAGGCATCTGGAACCTTTGACAAATATCATGTAACATAATATAAGTCAGGAACTTGAAAAAAAAATGCAACCCAGAAACACTTCTGGTGACAGACGTGACGATTTTTTTAGAGTTCCATTCTCCAACAAGGAACCTTTTTAAGTAAGTTCTGTCTGTCCATCAGTCTGACAGTCCTAATTTTTTAGAACCCTCTACTTAGACAGTTTTCAATATATAAGTGTATGAAACTTTGCACCGTGACAGTATCAGTTAAAACTTCAATTTTTAAACTATCATAATCAGCCTTTTAACAGTGCTGGACTTTTAGCCTACCCCCGAAAGAGTTAATTGGGCCATATCCACCACACTGGCTCAGTGCGGGTTGGTAGATTCACATACGCCATTGAATTCCTTCTCCATAGGTATGCAGGTTTTGTCACAATGTTTTCCTTCACCGAAAAGCCAGTGGAATGAAAATCCGTACATAAGCTGCAAAGAGCTCATTGGTACGGGCCTGGGGTTTGAACCTGCGACCTCACGCTTTCAAGTCAAGTGGTCTCCCAAATGGGCTACCACGGCTTTTGAACTATAAAAACATAATAATTTACATATTAGGACTGGCTCTGAATCTCTGAAACATGTTAAAAAAAACGGTGCATCCTTCCTTCGGAGTGTCGTTGGAAAGGTTATTTAAAATAAAAGTTAAAAAAAAAAAAAAAAAAAAAAAATTATCACTTTTTTTAAATCAAATGTTTCCTTTGTGAAGTATAGCCCACCAACATGGCAAAAAGTTGGTCTCTCAGCATTTCTAAACTATTAGACATAGAAACTTGTAACTTACAATACTGATAGTTCATATTCAAACCCTTCATCCCAAATTAATTCGAACATGATCTGATTATGACTTATTGAGTTGTAGCGATAAAACTTTAATAAATTGAAAGCATTCTAGCTCAAAGGTCAATGTCCTTTTCATAAAATGATATGAATGAAGTTTTTTTTTATGACAACCGGGAAATGCTTCTTTTGAGAAACGTGACTGACAACTGTAAATTTGGGTATTATTTTATGACAAAATGGAAACCTATCTGATGCAAGACCTGACTCAGATAACAGTAGGTTAGGGTATTTTTTATGACAACCCGGAAACCCTTCCGTTGACAGATCCGACTCTGACAACAGAAAGTTGTTTTTTTAAAACGACAACCTGGAAACCCTGTTGCCAGACCCGTCTCAAACAACAGTAGGCTAGGGCTATTTTTATAGACAACTTGCAATCCCTTCAAAAGAAATTGTCTGTAACATTCTACCAAAATAAAGGACAAGGCCAATTATTACCTCTGGGGTCAAGGTCATTAAGCTCCAGGGTTAAGATCAATGACCTCAGAGGTCAGTCATGTTATAGTGCTCCATTTCTTTTCTCTGACCAGTGACTCAGCCAACTTATGTTGCCATGAATCAAATTCACATATATATTTTTAAGTAGCTAACATAAAAACCAAAGACATACAAGGGACGCTATGTAATATGGAGAATTCTATGTTAAAAACTAACTCCATTTTCTTTCTTTTTTCAGACTGAGGCATGGTGACTAGGTAGTCCTAAGGCACACTGCACAAATGGAGTTTAATGACTCAAGTAACTATATTTTGCGCGCTCGTTCGATGGTCATGGAAGAGAAGTACGACGAGGCCTTCGACATCCTGCTGGTGGTGTTCGAGCGGGTTCCCGCATTGATACCCATCTATGAGGAAGAGTTCTGTGCTGTGCTGCTTATGCTCAACACAATGCTCGTAGAATCTGGTTACAACCGAATACCCGATATATTCAACAACTTCAGTAAAGCCCTCAAAATCTTCCCAAACAACCCACTACTGTTGAATGATATCGGAAAGTACCTATACAAGTATGGCTTCCATAAAGAAGCATTGGAACAATTCGAAGAAGTATTGCGAATGAATCCATCTTATGCAAATGTAGAGAAAAATATCAACTCTGTGAAAAATTTGCTTGTGCAGAGATGGCATTTTAGAATGTTGAATGATAATCTTCGTAATGAATCTTATAGGCAGGCCATTCACCAGACGGTCTCACAGGAAGATAGAGTACTTGATGTTGGAACGGGCACGGGACTTCTAGGCATTTATGCTCATGAAGCAGGTGCTTCTAATGTGTATGGATGTGATGGTTCTAAAGTTATGTGCAACCTTGCTAGTAAAGTCATACAAAGTAATAAAATAAAGAACATAGCTATAATTAATAAAATGTCGACAGACCTTACCCTTTGGGGTTTGGGTGGGAGATGTACCAAGCTGGTGACAGAGATGTTCGATGCTGGACTATTTGGTGAGCATGTGTTACAAATGCTGTCTCATGCATGGCCCGCCCTGTTGTCTCACAAGGCTGTGGTAGTTCCAAACACTGCAGAGTTTTTTGTGATGGGTGCTCAATGTGACCACCTCAGCAAAAATTATAAGTTAGGCTCCGAAGCCAAAACCCTGCTCAACATTAATTCATTGAATGTACACGTCGGCTCACGCGGGGAGTCCTATGACAGTGAAGACGTGCACCTCATCAAAGACATCAAATATTTAACAGAACCACAGTCAGTACTGAAAATAAATTTTAACGATCCACAAGACATTGCAAAGAATCTCGAGAAGGTTGATCCCTATGAAGTAGAACTCATAGCAAAGGAAAGCGGCGAGATGAACATTGTGATTGGATGGTTCAATTTATACTTGACAGATTCAGTAAAAATTACAACAAATCCAATAGCCCCTGATAGAGCCAATGCTTGGCAACAAGCTATCTTCTTTGATGATATACCAAAAACAATACAAGAAAATGAATTAATAAATTTAAAATTTCTTGTGAATGGTGGCCAATTAACAATGGTACCCGGTACTGATAATCCTATTACCAGGGTATCATTAGAAATGATCAGATTCTTAAATGACACTGATTATATGAAGGCGATAAGCAACTGTTTGTTTGAAGCTTATGTACACTTGACACAAATGAAAGAAATATCCGAAATAAATGTTGTGGACTTATGTCCTTTTCCTCTGTTTGGCATGCTGATGCTAAAGCGTGGTGCTAAGTCCCTCACATGTTGTGCCACTAACGAAAATGACAAATGTTTCACAACTAATGTGCTCCTAAAAAACGAAATACCGCAGTCAAAGGTGTCTTTTGTGTTAGGCGAAGACTGGCCAATGGAACTTGAAGAGAAGTGTTATCATGCAATATTTAACCATTCACTGGAGTTGTGTGGAGATGTCCACGTAGGGCGACAACAGGCGTTACAAGATGTGACACATGACAAGCTTGTGCCAGGCTACTTATACTTGCCGCAACAAGTGAACCTGGTTGTTCAGCTGGTCAGCAGCCATTGGTTGGACCTGAACAACAGATTGCATGATGGAAACATCAGCAACTATACCGTGGCGACCCATTTCAACAAGTATAAAGTAACCCAGAACTTTGATATAGACTTCAGCACGTTGAAATATGTTCCTATATCAGAACCCACTGTATTTTGCGACTGTGCAAATTCAAATAGACTTGAAGAGAAATTAGTCAAGGTTATAAGTGATGGGTATGCCAATGCAATTCTTTGCTGGTACAACATTGGACTGATGGATCTGACAAAAGAGTTATCAACAAACAGACCCAACAGTTTTATAAATGGAATGTTATTTCTCACATATTCCAAGGAACAGTTGATTGCTGGTAATTGGACCAAAATTATTCAGTACAAGGATAAAGATGGAAACTTCAAGTTGGTGATGAAATCAGTCTAAACTTCCTTTATAGTTAAAAATAAGTATATTGATCTCTTATCATTGTAAATATTAATTATAAGTTATGCAGAATGTAATCCTAGTTTGATTAGAAAACCCCATAAAAAATTTATGCACAGACACTTACAGGGGCACGCTAGTGAAGCGAGGGGTGCCATCTCGCATGCTCCAACTTCTCCCACCTGTCATAACGGCAATCCTTATCCGCTTACGTGTCGTACGCTTTTTGTAATAGAGAATGACAGCAAAGAATCTATCCTAGTCCCTGGCCCAGGGCATAAATGTAATAGCACCAGGGTGCACTGAGCACGTAACCAGGACAGTCCACGCACTGACTAGATACATGCTAGATACCTATGGTAACATAAACTAACAGCCTTTCCACTCCGACCAACTAGTTGTGCAGAATAGAACTTGAAGCGTTTTGTTCCAATCATCTCACAGATTGGAACAAATCCTCATTTTGGTACCCTAGTCATGCCAAAACGAAACGTCCATTCAAACTATCTTCGGCTTTTCGAAAAACATAGAGAACTCATAGCCAGTCATTATACTTCTTTTAGGATCCAGGCAAGTCTAAATTTTGAGCCTCTGTCCACACAGTTTGGTGTAGTGCCTTGAGAGGGGTCCAGCCACAGCTGCACAGATTGTTATTGTGAGCCCTCAGACACTTCTGTAGAAACGTGCACAGCGCTAGTGCAGATCACGCGCGGCGCGTATGATGCATGCATTCGTGAATGTGGACCGTAATGCCATCTCTACAATACACGTTAAATAATTTAAAAAAAAAAACAGCAATATATGTAAAGTGGCGTTTATTCAACACACGTTTTGGTGTCGGTCGGTCGGCCGCCATGTGGGCTGTCCAACCCGGCGGCGCAGACCGGCCTAGCACGCGGATGTAGAATATAGCCACGGGGCTCACAGAACTGCACTTTGAGATGATACTAGTATTAACTTCCTCGAGAACGTTGTAGGTTGCAAAGTGCATGTTTCCCAATATTAGGCAGCTTAGTCGAAAAGACCGAAGCCCATGTCGTCGTCACTGGCTTCTTCTTCTTCCTCGACCTTCTTCTCTTCCTTCTTTTCAGCGGCCGGAGCAGCGGCGGGCGCAGCGACGGCGGCCGCAGCGGCGAACTTGGATGGGTCCTAGAATAATACAGGATTTTGGTGATTACCAAAGTTTAGCACTAGATCTTGTTGCCTAGCACCCTTAGGTCTTCTAGATTCTTATTTCTATCTTACTTTGCACATTATTTACAGTAGCCTAGAATGGGCGCCTTGCAAATGTTCAATCGTTTTACCATGCTAAAAACATGACAAAAATATATAGCTAGGATGAGGACATGTCACTCATTTTTGCAAGACAAAAAGAGTAAACAATATTTTATCGCAGCTACCGTGCGTAGAGTGCTGGAGGTGTAAAAATGTCTCTTCAAAATGCCAGTGCAATGTTTTTATGTAGAAACTATCACACTAGGATAAATTTGAATAATTTGATGTTGTCTGAAAGCGAAGCCATGGAGTTAATATTACACCCCATGGTATTAAAACAGACATACCTACCAGCAAGCCCAGTTAAAATTAAACACAAGAAAATAAATAGGGTCACCTATTCCAGAGTTGCAAGATCATGAAATGTACCAAATCAAAATTTGGTGACAATTAGGCAGGCAGTTCTGCCAAAACTGGCAGATGATAGGCAGACAGGCTAGCCCTGATTTGAGATGATGATGCTGTACCTTGATGTACTCCTTGATGGTAGTAGCTTCCTTGAACTCGACTTCGGTAATAGCCGCAATAGCCAGCAGGTTCTTGAAACCGTTGGCGATGGAGTGAGGAGCCGAAGCCAGAGTGGGGTAGCCGATGGCCAGCGATAGAGCCGCTACGTTGGCCACACCAGCCATGAACTTAGCACGGAGGTCTTCTGGCTTAATGTCCAGGATAGCCGGAGTGAAGATGGTACCCGAATCGTACACCTGGCAAGTTTAACACAATATTTAATCATATTCATGATGGAGTCAAAATGTTTAAAACTGAAGTAAATAAATTGTAAAAAGTTCTGTCAAGAATTGGAAATAGGCATGAGAAAATGTTTGCCACAATACATACACAATTCAGTTATGAAACACTGAAAATATTAAAAGACCATGACAAATTATTTCCCAAAGATAAATTATCAGAATGCTCACTGCAAGCAACCTGTACTCAACACTTTGGTGACATCAGTTTTCACAAGCATGACCGTCACCTTGGCACAACTAAATGGTGGCAGAGCTAGCTAGTTTAAAATTAATTTGTTTGTTTTTTTTTTTATTGAGAGTAATGTATCGAGATATAATACATATATAGTCACAATCGTGCCAAAAAAAATGACCGAACCAACACTCTGCGCAAGCGAAGAATTGCACCAATTTTGGTTAGTTACAAGATAACTGCAATCCGATTACAACGCCGCCGCGCGATGCCAGAGCTACGACGACGTAATGGACAACTAACGTTGAACACTATGCAAGTGACACAGCGTCTAAATTGGAGTAAATGTGGCATTGTAAACCATATAATTGATACAATGTATGTACAATGATGCTCAGTAATTTTTTTGACTGTTTTCACTGAGAGATTGTGACTCTATAGGAATTGTATCTCGATGATTTTTGTAGAGAATGGAAAGTGATAGATACCTGCTTGACAACAAGACCATACGAGAAGGGAGAGATGTTCAACATGTTGAGAAGGGTGGCCTCGGAAGCTCCCACCTTGTCACCGGGCTTCAAGATGTGGACATCGTTGATGATTTCAATAGTTCCTGTGGATGTACCAAATAACTATCATCTATTCAAGTAAAAGCACCTGTAAATAATGACAATGGCTACATAGAATTGGCATTTGATTAGGCAACAATCTATCTATATATATAAAAGCGAAATTCATCTACTCACTCACTCATTAAACACGAAATCTCGAAAACGATTTGACCTATGAAGCTGAAATTTGGCAGGTAGATTCCTTATGGGGTGTAGAGGTCCGGATTTTACGAAAGGTCCGGAATAAGGATGACAAAAGGGGGTTGAAAGTTTATATGAAAGTCTACGCGTACGAAGTCGCGGGCAACAACTAGTTGTTTATGAAGTTTATCGTGTTTATAAACATCTCTACCTTAAACCCTGTTTCTGAAACTTGGCCATCCACACTGGTCAACTTTTGTTAGGAAACAAGATGTTTCACCTTTCTCTACACAGAGTGGGGAGCACGGCAACATGTATCAGAAACAATGTTTCTAAACAAATGTTGCCTAATGAATACCCACCATTATTCTAGAGTTTTGGTGTACCTTCAAAATGCCAGTGCAATGTTTTTGTATGTCAACTATCACACTAGGATAAATTTGAAGTTCATTAATGTTGTCTGAAAGCGAAGCCGTGGAGTTAATATTACACCCCATGGTATTATAACAGACAAGCCAAGGGTCTTGGCACAATACATTTTGTAAACTATATTTCCTGTTTCAGTTGACTACCTCAGAGTGTAATGTTTTTAAATGTGTATACAGACGTTCTGTCAGTGAAATTAAATTTGCTGGTAAAAAAGCAATAGCTTCAACTGGTTTAGTTTTCTTTTATTTTATAATAACATGGCGCTTACTTTTCATCTCCATAACACATTCACGGAGATCTTTGCTGTAGGCTAAGATGGTAGGCAGGTATTTTTTTTTACATATGAATATAATATACATTTAACTTTAATTAAGTTTCTTACCCTTGGAAATCTTGGTGGGGATAGACAGAGCCTGGAAGAAGGAAGTCTTCTCAGGACCCAGACCGGTGTTGTGGGCGGGGATGACGACAGACAGCGGAGCGATGGCACCAGGGCGCGCAGGCGCGCGGACCTTGTTCTCCAGCAGCTTATCACGGACCTCCACGAGATCTCCGCGAGTGAACACGAAGCCTACATTGCCCTTGATGTGGGGCAACAGCTTCTCAAGGTTGGGATTGGTCTCAAGATGGTCCTTGATGGCCTTGCGCATCATGGTGTTCTTGCCCATGAGCACGATGCTGGAGCCTCGCAGCGAGATACGGATCTGCTGCATCTGGGTTGAACCCACATTGTCTGCACCCACGATGAAACATTTTGGGTACTCGTCTAAGAGTTGCTGTGAAAGATAAATGAAGATTCTAGCAATTTTTGCAAACTTAACATTTATCTGTTTAAAAGTACCTACAATAACTGTTTACGCCTACAAATTATAAACTATCAACTCTAGATTTTTAATCAAGGCCCGTAACTACAAACTCGCTCGTAACGCAGCCGCGTTTTAACTTTTATAGGTTAACATAGCGCGGCCGCGTTACGAGCGTGTTTGTAGTAATTAGTGAATCAGAGTACAGTAAGTTTACAATTACACATAAGACACCACCCAGATGGTTGAGGACTTCAATGGTTTCAGGTTAGCTTTAGTATGTGGATATTTACCATGGTGTGTATTAGTATTACTTACGATGATTTTGGTGAAGTAGTTGGACTTCCAGGTAGCCTTGTCCTCCCTACCCATCTTGCTGAGTGGTGTAGGGAATTCGTAGAAATTTAAGGACTGAAAAGAAGTTAGGGAGGTTTTACCATTTTGACATCATATGACAAAATATTCACGATTTTAAGTATTTCGTATATTTATTACCACACATAATTAATAAATTCACTCTGGAATTCATGATTACAATTATTATTAGCGATTATTTTTAATAACACTCACCAAGACAAAACGCACAAGTTTCTGTGCGGGACTAAAATGGCGGATTAAGCTGATTGATTTAGTGATGAATGATGCCAAATTAGAGAATGTATCGATTAAAAACAAATAGTCGATTATATTGTATGAGTGTACGATAGTATTGTACGTTACGATATAAGTCCGAACCATAGATCCAATCTTAACTTCGTACATATATTTTTGAAGTAACGATCTTCATGAAATTTTCAGGAAAAGCCAATAGTAATTATGATAATTGCACTGTAATTGTAATAGGCTTGTGTCCACCAGGAATAAATCCTAGCGAAATTGATCAGAATCAGAAGTTTTCATGCAGTCTTTTACAACGTTATTGCAGCTGTCAAATTAAATAAATGCATGGACCGAGAATGAAACGTCTTTCCTACTTAAGTTGGTTTATATTTATAGTCATTTATTAAGCAAGTGTGCCTTGAATGAATTCATTAATTAATAATTACATTTATGTTTGGTGATGACATTAAATTTGATACCTACGTATTTTTTGTTTTTAATTTTACACACTGATTCTCCCAGAAATAAAAACATAACAATAAAAATACAAAAACAAAATAAATTACTTGCTGTATTGCTTTATGTACTATTTTTGTGTTTACAGTCCTTTGTAACGTGTGATGTGATAAATTATTTATATCTACTTTTCTCTGTTTCCTTTCTCGTGGTCTGGTTACTAAAACACCTTGGCCAGTCATACTTGACTGGTCAGAACTTGACTGGTGGTTAAATAATGCAAAGCAAATAAGAAGATGTATGCACCTATGTATTATTCAGTTATAAACACAAGAAAACGGTAGAAGGTAGCTTACCTTCACTCCAAAAAATTCTAATTCCATTCTCTCCTTCGTTAATAAAATACAAAGATGCAACAATGATGCGCCAATCGCGGCACTACTCAATCTGTCCCAACTCAATGCGGTGACGGATTGGACCCACAGTCACGCGATAGTTGTATAAGCCGTAGCAATGCCCAAGTGCTCCGTAAAAATTGCAAGAATAACAAAACATAAAAGATGGCATCGGTAAGTAAATGCTTCATACACTTACATTGCTGTTTGTCATCCAAACAGTCACAAAACCCCTATAAATAATTTATTTTATCACAATATATTTTATCATCATAATTATATTATTTTGATTACGCAGCATTTATTTTCACACTCGTATTAAGACAATCGCTATTTCACATCAAACATAACACAAGTGGTCCATTTTTTTCCCACTTGCGATGCAGACATCGCCTTCTCGCTTCATTCATCATTCATCAACAGCGGTTGTTGAGTTTTGATGCTGTTGTACGAATTGAACTCACATTAGAGAACTGACTATAAATGTAACTGCGGACGTTTTCTGACAATAAGTTTCTACACGTTGTGCGTTCTATGTATAATTTTTTTGAAGATTCCCCCTCCTTAGAATTTTATTAATTAATTAATTTATTTATTCAATTAGTACGACTTGCGCCAGTTACACCAATGAGACAATGTCACACAATATTGTGATATAAGTGCTATTATTTTCTATTATTTTATTTTAGGATTGTCATAATTCCGCCAAATTTAATTAGATTTTTCGTACTGACTCGAGTTTAATGACAGATCCCATTAGCCTTAGTACAAGATTTAACAGTATTCAAAAACATTTTTCTTTTTCGTATTTTCCATACATTTTATTAAAGTGCCTCTAGCGGAAACGAGAACGAACTAAAATCTGCAGCATCAGTAAATTCGTAAATTATTTATTTTGTCGAATACGAAAAAAGGTATCGAATAGATTCCTCACTCATCCCTACAGCCCATCAAGTTTGAAGTTTTTGTCATGTCACATTAAAGTTTTCTTGTCATACCATGACGTTTTTAAAAGAAAAGATTTTTTCTTTCTCTCTTGAAGATTTTGGCGTCGCAGTACTTAAGCATTTCCCAGTGTCCAAGTTACGGAATAATATCAAGTTTTACTAAATATCGTCAAACAAGTCTTGTGTAAGATACATGTAAGAGGAACACACATAGTACTGGGACTAATCCAAATAATGTTCCTTGAGTTAATCTAGTTTTTTTAATGAGCTTTAATAAAATCTAAAATCGAGTTGGCAGCACAAAAGGTGGCACCATCACACTCTGACACCGGTGTATATATTACTCTATGCTCTGACACACAGCGCAAAAGACAGCGTTTCCAAATTATTCCGAAAGGAAAATAATTTTTGTGCATTGAATTGAAACTCTCAAAAAAATCTTTCTTCTTGAACGGTTTGAAGCCATGTCTCTGTTTCGAAAACCAAAGAAAATCCAGAGACGAATGTTCTGCGCGGATGACGAGGAGGACGGCGATCCGGAGCCTCCACCGCCGCCTCTCATCAGCCAGAAGCGGGACAAGAAAGAGAACACTGTAGTCAAAGCCCCTAAACTCCTCAGCTTTGTGGACGAAGGTAACTGAACTAGCTTACCGAATTACCGAGTTAGGGTTAGCCTTGACTCGTAATTTCAAGACATCTTTGTAGGTCAATTATTTTGTTGAAGTACATACAATACCAAGGTTTGGAGCAGATTCTAACCGCTATTGTGTTAACGATACTACTTGAATATCCCTTCTGTCTGAAACTCTTTTGCATATTTTTTGCATATTATGAGATGGAAATATAATTGTATAAAATAAAAATATAATACAAACTGATCTCTACTCTCACTGGCACTGTGACTGGCAATTTTTTTTAAAATTTATTTTGTCATATTGTACAAAGGACATACACAATCAATAATCTGCAAATGTTTTGAGATGTCTTTGGTCATTGGCCTTGATGATTCAGAGGATGATAAATAATATTACAATTTTCATTACAGAGGAAGACTGCGAAGAATTCAAAGTAAAAAAATCGTCACAGAGCAAGCGATTGTCCAAACGCCGAGAGAAAGAAAAGAAAAAAGTCCCAGATGGTGATAATAACAAATATGACAATGAGAATAATATACACGAGGTAAGGTATCTAGGTTGGAGCAGGTCAGTGCAAGGCACATAGTCTCATGAACGAATGTCTCTAAACTAGAATCAAATATAAAAGTTGTAGTTTGCACAAAGGGGAACACAGTTTATTTACTTGCTATCTATTTAAACAACTGCATGTTATAAACTGATACAATTTATAAAATTTCATAATTGTAAAGTTATATGATTATTTACGGGATATTTACCGTGGTAAAGTTGTGGAATGAGCTCCCGATATTTCGGCGCAGTTACATGCACCATGTTCACGGGAAGACTATCAAGACTATCGATAAGAAATATCGGGAGCTCATTCCACAACCTATTGTGTATCATAATTGTGTTTACACAGTTACACAGTTGAACTCTTAAACTTAAAGGCGAGAATCCACTGAAGCTATGTGGTAAGATTGTGTTTTGTTGACCAATAAAAACTCATTATTTGTTTATCAGTTTTCGATTTTGCACCTACCTCCACAATAAAGAACAATAACCTAAAGGTCAAAATCTAGTTTCAAATCAATCAATATGCATAGAGGCCCTTATTCCACCACTAACTCAAATAATAAACACAACTTCAAACACAGGATAACAACGCAAATCATGCTGATCTACAAGAGAACGAAAAACCAAAGCCCAAAAAGAAAGTGACCCTGGAAGGTCTGATCTTATCGGGGCGTGAAGCTCTTGCTGCTGATGGAGCTGGGGATATGTCGGACAGTGGGGGGGAGGGGGAGGAAGAGGAAGACAGCAGGGGGTTCCACCAGTACCGCGCGGAGTCGGTCAGGGCTGCGCTGGCAGTCGCGCCCGGGCACATACCGGACGCAGCGCTCATCCACGCAGCGAGAAAGACCAGACAGCAGGTATGAGAGGTGAGGGACTTGCGATGGCTGGCACTGACGCTCCACTGCTTTAGTTTTGATGGCAAGACTAAGACAACAAATCGAGAAAAAAGTGTTCCTTGAAACTGACTTTGTTGTAATTATAATTTTGAAGGTGATAAGGCTTCTATTAGATAAAATTATGATGCTCGGTCTCTTAAAAATCTTCATGCCAAGCCATCTATGGTTTCTCTCACACTTAGCTATTTCTGTGTTTTACACAATATTCCATCTATTTTTGTCCAGACCCATACCCTTTGTGTTTTGGAATGATCAAACAGGTGAGAGTTTTTCTTTCTAATAGTTTGAGAGAAAGTAGACTAAACAGAAACTTACAAAGTGAAGTATATGAGCGAAAATGAAACGATTTGAGACAGACAAACAACTGTATAGTCCATATTTCCCAATAGTTTGTCTGTCTAATGTCATATCATATTTTTCACCACCACTCCCCTCCACAGGCTCGCGAGCTAGGCGATTTCATACCAGTCCCTTCGGAGGCACCAGCCGGGGCGCGGCTGGTGCGAGAAGGAGAAGGTGACGACTCTGCTGATGATGAAGAAGGCAGGATCATTGTCAGGGGGCTGGACTTGCCCAGCGATAAGCCTAAACGTGAGTAGTAGAATAGATTTCAGTAAAGCATGGTTTTGAAGCTCTTTTTTTTATTTTATTAATATACCGATTGTGGCCGATTGAGAGCGATAGTAAATGAGCGAAAGTGACGATGGCCCAGCGAAAGCGATGGTGGCAGAGTGCGAGATGGTAGCCGAGCGAGAGTGATGCTGGCCGAGCAAGAGTGATGAGAGATGGTAACCGAGCGAAAGCTATAGTGACCGTGCTAGAACGATGGTGGCTGTGTGAAAGCGATGGTGTGGCCAAGCGGTTGCAATCCTTGGCCCTGTACCAATGACATATTTTAGTACCTAAATAAATTATGTGCAGTTTTGATGCCATTGCCCAAAAACGGTGAACAAAAACATAGTGAGGAAACCGGTATGTCCAAGAATGTTTAGAGACATTCAGCAACTTGCACTGGGCCAGCGTGGTGGATTATGGCCCATCCAGATCTTAGGCCTGAATCCAGCTGTGGGATAAGAGAGGCAGTGCATGACGGTTTTTCAAAGCATGCACTTGCATTAGAAAGTATGGAAAAACAATACAGCTTAGAGGCAGAACTTGTTCTCCATAATCCCAAACCCAGATATAAATGAAATATATGAGTTAAAACTTTAAGTTAACAAGTGTTCTGAATGTAAGTCTGTATGTGAACAGGTGGTACAGCAGCGGTACAATCAGATGAAGAAATAAATAGCGAGGCAGAGGAATGGGAGGAGCAACAGATCAAGAAAGCAATGCCTGCTCTGCCTGATGTTACTGGTATGTCACTTGCTTTTTCAATGCTTGCCATTATTTATTTATTTTTGGAGATTCCATAGCCGTATTCTAAAGCGTCGAGTCATTCCCTAATATTACTTAAATTTTCTGCAGGTGATAACATAGAAGTGAACCCATTTAGCGTAGCGCCGCCGCCGCCGCGGCTGGCGGAAGCGCCGGCGCACCTGCGGCCGTTAGCCGGCTCCGCGCACGCGCCTCTTTCTGCACCAGAACTCGTCGAAGCACTCAGGCACAGGTATTGTAGTATAACTGTTGTCAGTTGGTATACAGAGAACACATTCACGCCGCCTGCCGCGGCCACGAAGAGCGGAAGAAATAGCTTTCGGCTAGCCCAATAGTCCTGTCCTAATTATTTTTTATTACCTCTTAAAAAGCTGATCAAAATCAACTAAAACAACATAAGAATTTGTTCAACCATACCCATTTTCTTGGAGCCTGTCTTCTCGGCGGCGCTCCTTGGTAGTGGTTGACCCAAACCTAGGCTCGAAGTAGTGACGCATTTATTTTAATAACAATTCATCTTATGTACTGAATTAACCTACTTTACACGTTTACTATTGATTGATGTCTGCCGTCGATGTATACTGCTGACTCAGCGCTTGGTTGAAATGCATCGCTCCGCCTGATGACACACAAGGTTATTGCCCCTGCTTGCAAGTGGGTCATTACTGACTGCATCATCATCTTTTCAGCCATAGGACGTCCACTGCTGGACATGGGCCTTCCCCATCGATCTCCAAAAGGACTGGTTGAAAGCGGCCTGCATCAAGCGTTTCCCTGCGGTCGTTTTAGGTCATCTGTCCATCTTGTGGGTGGACGTCCTACGCTGCGCTTACCGGTCCGTGGTCTCCATTCCAGAACCTTACGGACCATCTGTTCTGTGTGATATGTGCCCTGCCCACTGCCACTTCAACTTGCTAATCCGGTGGGCTGTCGGTGTCTGTGCATAACTGGGGGTAATAGATGTTCAGTTCGAACACCACCTAAATCCTGTTTTACCTACTGTGTAAATTCTATTTATCTATACATGCCCAAGTTGGTGTTGCAACGGGGCATTTACACTGATTCATAGGTATTAGGTATTTAAGTTTGTATCAGTGAAAACTTTTTTAGCTTTTGTGTTACTATTTACCGCGTATCTACCGTGTTTGTTAGCAGCTGTTTGTTTTCCATGTAAAGTAAAATAAATAATTGTGTTCCTCCCCAGGCTGGACGAGCTGCAGACGGCACGAGCTCACACTACCTACAAGAAACAAGAGCTACAGTGGAGATTGTTGAGCGCGAGCCGCGTCCGCGAGTCCCGCAGCGCGCGCACTGCTACGCTTGACGCCGCCTACAAGCGCTCACAAGCTGCCAGGGGATACCTCACCGACCTCATCGAGTGTCTAGATGAGAAGGTACGATATACCTTTGAATTCAAATATGATAACACTAGGAAGGAGGCTATTACCACCTGATTACCATCAATCTTTATCTCACTGTTTCTCACACAGCACATTTAAAAACAAAAAAAATCACCTTTGCGTAACCGAGACAGGTCGCTAGTTTCATATAAACCATTTGTTTGTGTCGCAGATGCCTGCGCTGGAGGCGCTGGAGGGCCGAGCGCTGGCGCTGCACCGGCGGCGCAGCGAGCTCCTCGTGGAGAGGCGGCGCGCGGACGTGCGCGACCAGGCGCAGGACGTGCTCGCACTGGCCGGTCAGACACCTTACTGCTCACACGACGGTTTACGCGCGTACACTTGCCTTCTAAAAAAACCCGTGGTAGCCTATTTAGGAGACCGCTAGACTTGAAAGTGTGAGGTCGCGGGTTCAAACCCCGGGCCCGTACCAATGAGCCAAATCAATGAGCGTCCTTGTTGCAGCTCGACCCGGCGCAGTCCGTCCCCCGGACTCTGAGGAGAAGGTCCGACGCACGGCGGAGCGCGAGGGGCGGAGGCGCGCGCGGCGGCTGAAGCGTGAGGCGGGCGGGACGCGCCACCACCGGGAAGGGGACTCCAGCGACGACGACCTGCCGCCCGCCGAGCGTCAACACGCCACAGATGAGAGAGGTCCAGTTTCTAATTAAATATGTTTGTAAAAAGCGCCCCCTTTAATATATTTACATTGTAGCCTAATTAGGCTAATAAGTAATTTAATTCAAACTTAAACTACTATTTGTTATTTTTTTAAACTATGATTTTGTCTAATAACCCGTTTTTAATGTCTCTATTAAGGGGAATACACATTGTTCACATGTTCTTTAGAAGTCATCATCATCATCATCATTTCAGCCGTAGGACGTCCACTGCTGGACGTAGGCCTCCCCGATCGATCTCCAAAAGGGCCGGTTGGAAGCGGCCTGCATCCAGCGTTTCCCTGCGGTCTCTTTTAGGTCGTCTGTCCATCTTGTGGGTGGACGTCCTACGCTGCGGTTACCGGTCCGTGGTCTCCATTCCAAAACCTTTCGGCCCCATCGGCCATCTGTTCTGCGTAATATGTGCCCTGCCCACTGCCATTTCAACTTGCTAATCCGGTGGGCTATGCCGGTGACTTTCGTTCGTCTACGGATCTCCTCATTTCGGATTCGATCTCATAGAGAAACCCCGAGCATAGCCCTCTCCATAGCTCGTTGTGCGACTTTGAGCTTGCTAATGAGGCCCATAGTGAGAGACCACGTTTCAGTGCCGTATGTCATCACTGGTCGAAGACTTTCGTCTTATTTTGGACGAGAAGACGTTGCGAATTTTAGCCAACGCTGCCCAGCCGAGTTGGATTCGCCGATTTACCTCTTTCTTGAAGTCTTTCTTCTTTAGAAGTAGCACTACACTACTTAATATAATTTTTTAGTTTTTCACTACACTAGTTTAGTTTACTGACGCAAACACACTTAATTGGCTCGAAGGACTAAATTTAATATATCCTAGAGTTGCAGCATTTGTATCCTGTCGCGTGAATGTTAGGACATCGTGTTGCAGAGGCGATCCGCGCGGCGGCTGCGACGCTGTTCGCAGACGCGCTGCCGGCGTGGCGCTCCCTGCGCGGCGTGTGCGCGCGGCTGGCGGCGTGGCGACGGCGTGCGCCCGCGCAGTACACGGACGCGCACGCGCCCGCTGCCACGCCCAAACTACTCGCGCCCTACGTGCGACATCAGGTAACCTCTCTCCTGACGGCTATTTTAACAATATTTTTACAAACAATTACAGCTTAAATAAACATTACTTAACATTATAAATCTAGGTAATAAATAACCAGCTATACTCCGTTTTTAAAATATCTAAGATTAAAAAACGGAGTTATATGTAAGTTTGTAAAGTTACTTAAGGCCTGGAGAAAAGAGTTCGCCAGTCCGTAAATCATTCTAGCCTCCCTTGGAATCACGGTCAGCTAAAATACCCCGAATTACATTGGACTCACTCACTTCAAGTTCGGTAAAAATTCGTGTTTTCTCAAATTGACGCATTCTATAAGTTCGTGGTACATGTCCTCGGGCTGGTCACACTCCACAATTAGGTGACGATAATTTTCCCATCATGAATCCAAAATTTAGTGGTACTGACGGCAACGATGACCACCACCAACCGTGACAACAACGATCACTGCAACACAAACAACCTGTGCGGGATAGCACGCGATGTGCGCTTGTGGAGATGGTAGACGGAAACACTGCTTTTTAGTTTATAAACTATTTAATAACTCAAATAAACATGACTAAATGATTGCTGATGAATGCACCGCGGTTGCTGCTCAACGGTGCACCGACGCGAGCCGCGGCCCGCGTGCTCTATTGCTGCCTCAGCAGGTGATCGATTGTATCGAACACAACCGATCGGCCTACTATAGTCCAGGCGCCGCGCGTTGTTCATTGCAGTGAAGTGCTGTAAATAGAGTGCGGGCAAGACTCACAGGGGAAAATTTACGCTGTCGTCTACTCCATATACCCGCAAAGCCGTTATAGAACAGTGGAGATGTGTGCCTTGTCGCCTCTACGCACACAATCTCAGCTGATGACTAATTGGTAAAGGATCACCAAACTCTCCATTGATAATCGAATAAACTAAGTCTGCAACTATAATCTACAGTTGAAACCACAGAAAAGAGAAGTAAATAGAACGGAAATGAGAAGGAAAATCTGTTACCAGGCATTATGACAGAACCTTAATTGAACATTATTATTTAGATCAACGCGTCGAACTCCGCATCACAGTTGCTAACTGATTTCGAATGACTGACATTTCGTTTGTATGGGTGCAACTGGCTACACCAAATTTCTTACAAAAATGCCTTGAAAACCATTCTAATTTAAACAAATTATTTTTATCTTTTCTGCGGTAGAAACCACTCGCTCTGGGTACAAAAATAATAAAAATGCCATTCAAATGAACCTGGCTAGACTCGAGAGTAAAAATAAATTATAACAAAATGTCTGAAATAATTGTATGTCAATTTACCATTTACTATCTGCTCCATCTCGTTCAAAATATCTGGTATTTAAACTCATCATATTTTCAGCTAATTCTGTGGAACCCGCTGGCCGATGAAGACAACGAAGACTATGAGAAGATGGATTGGTACAAGTGAGCATTATATCTGTTACATTCTATATTTCTTCAAGGCCAAAATGTTTTTCGATGAACTTAATGAGTCTTAAGGGTCCTATCACATTTTTTGACGAAAAAAATCATCGAAAACTTGTTTTATGGTATAATTTTTCTTTCAATAAGATCTGTAGAAAATTCAGTTGCTGCATTAAATAGATCTGTATTTTTTATTGAATGTAGCGGCTTCAGATTTTGGTAAAAATCAACATATCCATTTGTTACGCCGTTATCCAATTTATAAAAGTAGTTTTTCATAAAACTTTAGGAGGGAAAGTTTGAGAATGGATTTCGTTGAATTACTGTCATAAAATAAGCATTTTTTTGTTATGGTTTACTTACATTATATTTATCTTAAAATTACGGCTTTATTTATTCGTTTATGCCCGAAAATACAAATACTTAAACGGTTAAAATTTAACGGTTCATTTTGTAATATGCCTCTTAATATCCCACTAGTTCAAAATTTACTTTACAATAAAACACACAAATATTGTCTTAAACGTAGCCATTTTCCTGAAATGGTAAAATTTTCTCAAAAACACTGATTTGTTTACTGAGTGTGTACTATAATCATCCTAAGTTGATTGTACCATAACCTTAGCTACATTAGAGCGAAGACAAAAATACGTTTGTTGTATGGTACGTGGGCCCTTTATTTTATTATTATTTTCTTACATAGTTAATCTGTCATAACATAATATAATATGTGAAAATTTCAACTACTTATTGATTATGGTTCAAAAGAAACAGCCATTAATAGATAGCTCAGACAGACCGACACCGTAGGCTTAGTGAGAGGGTCACGTTGACACCCTTTGAGTATGCAAAAATTACCACATTTTTGGATTTACATTTGAATTGTATAGTCCAGTCCGCCTTTCCTCACTTGTCTCGTTGTTGTAGATGTCTGATGATGTACGGCGTGAGCGAGTCGCGCTCCTCGGCCGACTCGTCGGGCTCCTCGGACGAGGGCTCGGGCGCTCCGGCGGCCGTCAGCGAGGACGCCACGCGGGACGACCCCGACCTTATGCTGATACCCACCATGCTGAACAAGGTAGTGCTGCCTAAGATTACAGGTTAGTAATAGGTCATAAGCTCTCCATATGTCAACTAATCTTCTGTTACAGAGTTTCTAGCACACTCGCGATAACCACCTAAATGCGATAAATGACCTAGCAAATCCATACACTATGTCCATACATCTAAACAAATCCATACAGTATGTCCATACATTAATAAAAAACCCAAACACTATGTCTGTTAGCCACGCAGTGATGAAGCCAGTAGTCCTACACCAGCCTCCTCGGTAGAATGCAGCCTTCATCGGCGAGCAGGAGGCTGGCAAACGCGACTGACACGCCGCGTCACTAAATAACTATCTATCTAATATAAAACAATTGGAATTTTATCCCTTTCGCAATAAACGCATTTTGTGGTCAAGCAACAGCTTTTCACTCGCTTCTGCACCCGCCGGTCGCTAACAATGTCCATACAACCATACAAATCCATACACTATGTCAATACATCCATACACTATCCAATGCTTCAAATGCTACTATAACTGGCAAGTTACGCGCTAGGAAAACTTGTTAGATTATGTCTCACATCAACACAAGTAGCTGAATTTTGTTTTGATAAGTGATGTTGTTGATGTAGTCACCAATGGCATTAACAAAATAGCCAGTCATGAGGACTGCCGACAGAAGTGAAAACTTCTTAGTACAATACACACACACATATCTGTATGTATGTATCTGAGCGTTGACGGTCACGCCAGTTCAGTCCTTTTCCTCCCATCCCAACGAGCCTAAAAAAGTTTTTAAAGGGGAGACGCTTATTTATCACGCCAGGTGGCGCATTATCGCTGGTGTTGTTTCACTGTCAAAGGTGTCAAATATCAACAGATAATTTTAGTAATTACACAATAATATCGTCTGGTATTAAAACATGCCTCTGTGTAGTGCATTTCAGTGTAAAAATAGAGGTACACACCGTTTTCCTTCTGATGAGAAAATATAATATTGATAATTTTATTGCATACCTACATTGCCACAAGATCAGCTTTTTTACCAGCTAAGGAAGCATTAACTCTTTTTTGAGATTCGCCACTGTCATTAGAGGAACATTTTACTGTTTATAAGCAAAGTTTATTTTTATAGTTTCATTCAAGAGCAATGTTTATAACCTCAATAGGGAATATGCATGTGTTTTTTTTATATTTTTAATTAACTGTTTACATCGTTATATCATAGTAAAAAATATAATTACAGTTGGAAATGCTCAAATTAATTTTTAAAATAATATTTAAAACATTGAATAAATTTGAGCTGTTTGAACGCCGCAATTTTTCGCGGGCCTTGGATGACGTCATAAGCCACGTTCTGTGTTTGTTTACTATAGACGATACAGTTATTTCACACAGATTTTCAGTTTTATTGATATCCAGACCATGGAAGAAGCTAAAAAACATTTTTATAGGTATCGTCTTGTGCCAAAGTGTACAAACACTATTAGAAATACACCCGATAAAGTGTTTTTTTCCTATTCCAAGAGATGCGAAAATACGTAAACAATGGTGTAAGGTTATGAGAAGAGATGAAGTATCTCCAACATCATGTTTGCATTGTCGTGAAGATCATTTCAATGTAAGTATGTTATATTTTGATAGCATGGTGCGAGTTAGAAGTATGTTTAGTATTGAATATTATGCACTCAACAAACAAACAATAAGTAGGTACATTAAGTATTTAGAGTAAACAGTATTCACATTTTTTTTAAAAACTTAAAAATTCACTGAAAATTGCGGAACATAAGTAATGTTAGGTATAATTACTTATAAATTATTATAATATAGACAGTAGAGCAGCAAATTCATAACAATTTTAATAACCAATGATTATTTATAGGTTATGTTTTGGTAATTACTGCCGAGTGCATTTATGCGTAAAAACCTATGTAATGGATTAAAATATATCATGGATTATAACAATTACCTTGCAGCTTTCACTCCTTTGATCTCAGCAACTGTAAAATCTGGATTTGATGCAAAATATGCTGTCATTATGAATGCATCTAGATATTTTTGGTAGATTGTCCGAATGTGCTTTGACAAAACCAGTCTCAGTCATCGTCCTAAATGATCTCTAGTCTCACGACAATGCTGAAATTACACTAGCTAATGGAAAAAACTACAGGAACTCAATATAAAATGATTTTTCTCTCAAACACTACTAAAACAGTATGAATATCGACGCCGCTAAAGGCAATGTTGTGGCTTTTGACGTCACGTTTCGTTTCGACCAATGGTGAAGCGTTTCGCAAATTTGAATTTCCCTCTTATATTTTGCATTTTTTATTTAATATTTTAAGCAATTAAAATGTATATAAATAAATAAAAAATCTTTTAGATATAAAGTCAGAACAATAAAGATTCGGAAAAAAATTATTTCAACCAAATTTAAACCACATGCATATTCCCTATTAAACCACAAATGACAGCACCAGCGAAGGTGGCGCCATCTGAGATTAGTTTTGCCTGTGGCTTCCTATTCATAAAATTCGTTATCCTATTTCAAGGATTTGCAATCGCAAGTGTGGAGCACGCCAGGCTCTTTTTTTACACTAAAAACAATGTGTTATTGACATAACTTTTCCATCTTAGTTTCCATTAACAGCAACATCAGAATTGTAAGTGCCAATGATACAGCTCTAGCGATGCAATTGCGATCGACTTGCCCTCCACTAGTCATGATGTCCTCCGCTTGTTGTTTATTTCTCCCTACTAGCGCAAGTGCCTCAAGCTTAGAAGTGCCAAAGGACAACTGTGACACCCAGCTACTCCAGTGGTGGTAAACATAATAATAATATAACTTTTGTTCTTATGTTTCTTCAAGTGAAGTTATTACATTTTGTTAAATGTATCAAATGTATGTCACCTTGATAGTGCCCATTTAATGGATTTTTATCTTGTATAAACCTTATCTGGTGCATCATTATACCAGATTTTCTGTACTATAGCGGGGGAGGTGCAATCAAACGTCCTTTCCACTATAAAAAACACAGTTTAATGAAACTCAACAACTGAAGAATGAAAAATATCAGAATAAGGACTGTAAAAAACAAAAAAGTATGAAACAAGAGTGAAACGCGGCGGGTCTGTCGCGGGCTTGTACTAATTGTCACTCACTGCGCATGGGCGCTGCGTCCGCAGACGGCTCGAGCGACGGCGGCACGGTGTCGCGGGAGACGGGGAGCGGGGGGTGGCAACCAGCCCCGCGCGTTTGCTATAATACTTAATATTTGGTTAGACTTAGAATACGCGTTAAATCGGGAGAGGGAGGATGGTACGAAATACTGTTCAGCGCAACACGGATGACTATGAAATTCGTTGATTCGTGCGACCATAAAACAGTTTAAGGCGTGGTACAATCGCAAAATTAACCAAAATAAGTGTTTTCAAATGCTTAGTGTGAGGTGACGTAATAAAATGAACAGATTCAAAAAAATACTACAAATAGAAAAAACACCTATTAATAATCTTAACCGAATAAAATTTTAATAAACTATATAGATTCTTAAAAAAAATCATTACAAATTACTGAACAAAAATAGCTTTTGAATTGAAGTACTCTTGATTTTTTTTTTTACGAATTGTATAGCCGGACTAGTGTTCTAGAACTATAACCAGTTAATTGTTAAAATAAATTATGATATTTCGATCAATTAAATCAAATTCCTCAAAATAATATAAACAGAAGCACAAAGTCATCATCATCAAATATGATACAATTTTCGACTTTAAACAAAGCCGTTTAAGAATAGATCATGGCGTGAGCGGGTGAAAAACGAATTTGAAATCGTGATCAGACCGCGCCTTAATAGTTTGTTATCGGGCGAATTACATACTTCAAAATGATGCTACGCACGCGATGCGATGACGCAACGCAATTTGCTCTCAACAAAGAGACGTAACTTGCTGTCATCAGTCATAGGTTCACAAATGACAAGGTCATAAGTTGGTTGTGTCGGGCGACTGCGAATGTTTGCGTTGCTTGGTCGCACCGCTCCGATGTCTGTATGTGATGAGTGTCTTTCTCCCTTTAACAGAGCTAGTGGAGGCGGCGTGGGACCCGATGTGCGTGCGCGCGTGCGTGCGTCTGCGGCACACGATGGTGCGGCTGGCGAGCGTGCCACACGCGTCGCGGCCGCTGCGCCGGCTGGCCGCCGCGGCGCGCGCGCGTCTTGACGCCGCGCTCAACAACGACGTGTTCCTGCCCGCTCTACCGCCGCAGTCAGTATAACTAGCACATACCTATATCATCTAATTCAGTGTTTTTCAACCTTCTTGAATACGCGACCCCTTTACAAGGTTAAACATTCTGGCGACCCCCCCAAGGCCATAACAAAACTATACCAGTGATTTTAAAAAACTACCTGTTTAATTTTTTTTCTATTAAGACATTCATGTCTTGATAGAAAAAAAACCGATCGAAAAAAATCGACCTTAAAACATCTCACTGAGGTTGTATTTTTTATTATAGTGGAAGCCGTGAAATTTTACCCGCGGGGGCATGGGGCGGGTGGGGGGCAGTATGGCCTATTAAGGCCTTGCTGCCCCCATACTGCCATTAGGCTTTAGCCTGCTCATTACTGGAAGAAAAACAAAAAAAAATTAAAGAGTAACGTTGTTGCAGAGTGATGGAGGGCGCGGGCGGCGCATTCTGGCGGCGGTGCGCAGGCGCAGGCGTGCGACTGCTGCGCGGCGCGCTGGCGCTCACGGCGCCGCCTAACATGCTGCAGGCAGACCCGGTCGTTAGGCAACTCATCGGTACCTACTTATATCCTTACTGGCATTATATTTTTCGCAACATCTAGGAGTTTTTTTCACGCAATAGAACTATTATTTTTGCACTGTCATACAAACCTTTACCTCATCGCCACTATTAAATACGCACCAATTCTTCTAAATTGGTGGAGCGCAATGGTGAGATGACAGCACCAGACTGGTTTTTCCTGAACATTAGAGGATTATAACCACAGAAAAGAGAAGTAAATTATGCTTCAGCATTATGCTGAGTTGGAATGGAACCGGTTTGTGGAGGAAAACAATTTGTAATGTGTATTTATTTCTATTACTTCTCAAAAAATGTTTTTTTTTTTCTTCCATAAATAAATACAATTCTATTTTCTATTGTTAAATAAAACGGAAATGAGAAGGAAAATCTGTCGCCAGGCATTATGACAGAACCTTGAATGAACATTCTTATTTAGATCAACGCGTCAAACTCCGCATCCAAAGAACTTGGACCTTACCTTTTTGGGTTAGGTCTCAAAGTTCTTTGTCCGCATCACAGTTGCTAACTGATTTCGAATGACTGACGTTTCGTTTATATGGGTTCAACTGGCTACAACTAATTTCTTACAAAAATGCATTCACAGCCGGCCGTTCTTTAAACAAAAAAATATTTTCTTTTCTGTGATTATAACACCTACCTCGAAACAGTTTCTTCTTGAAGTAATCAAGTAGTAAGTCTTCTTCTTGGTGTATTTATCGCCTAGACGATAAGTATTATTTAGTGGTAGCGCGTTAGATTTATGAGCAGGAGGTCTCGGGGCTGTTAGAATGATGAATTCAAATGTCAGCTCTGGGTGTTAGTGGATCTGTCGGTGTATGTGTTTCGTGAAATCCTGACTTAAATCATATTTTTTTTGTAGAATGAGTTTGTTGAATTGAGAATTTCAATTAAAATAATTTAATTGAAATTATTTTATTTTAATTGTAATTTGTACAGGTATTATAAAACTTATTTTTGACTTGTAAATTGGCTTTATCATATACTAGCGGTCCGCCCCAGCTTCGTACGGGTATAGATTATAGCCTATGTCACCCGGGGATAGAGTAGCTTCCCCAACAGTGGAAGAATTTTTCAAATCGGTTCACTAGTTTCGGAGCCTATTCAATACAAACAAACAATCAAATCTTTCCTCTTTATAATATTCGTATAGAAAATGAATGTAAAATATGATTGTAATAATATATGAAAATCACAGATATAACTAGATTATATTACGAAGATATAAATACAGTTACGTACTGACTTACTTATTTTTAAAGGTGTAGTTTGTTTTTTGTTTGTTTCCGCTACTGCTTTAATGTATGTCAGTGTGTGTAGTGAAGTATCAACACAAACATTTCGATACTTATCAACCGAACTAAATATATACCATCATCAGCCAGAAGACGTCCACTGCTGAACATAGGCCTCCCCCTTTAACCTCCACACTGAACGACAGCCTGCCTTTTGCATCCACTGGATACCCGCGACTCTCACAATGTCGTCGGTCTTCCGGTTCGTGGTCTGCATTCAAGAACCTTTCTTCCCCATTGGTTCTTCGTGCGATGTGGCCTGCCCATTGCCACTTTAACTTGCAAATTTTAATAGCTATGTCGGTGACTCTGGTTCTTTGGCTAATATCCACGTTCCGGATATATATAAGAGGAATATGTATATATATATATATATATATATATATATATATATATAAATTGGAGTGTAATCTAGCTAGAATGATGGTGATATGTTGTAACAGAGACGCTGAGTTGCGGCGCGGGCGCGGCGCCGGGTCCGTTCATGGCGCTGGCTGCCACAGCGCTGGCGGAGACGCTGCCGCGCTCGGGGGAGCTCCGCGCCGCCGCACTGCGCCGCCTGGCCGCGCTCGCCACGCTCGCCCTCTCGCGCCTCGACACCTCCAACCCGTTGCATTTGTGAGTCATTTATACATCTACTAGCTGCGCCCCGCGGTTTCACCCGCGTAGTGATGAAAAATGGTAATGATGCTGATGAAAAGCCTATACATAGTCCGGCTCCTGGTTCTAAGCTACCTCCCCACCAATTTTCAGCCAAATCGGTTCAGCCGTTCTTGAGTTATAAATAGTGTAACTAACACGACTTTCTTTTATATAATACTAGCGGTCCGCCCCAGGTTCGCGCGGGTACAGATTATAGCCTATGTCACCCGGAGATAGTGTAGCTTCCCAACAGTGAAAGAATTTTTTAAATCGGTCCAGTAGTTTGTCAAATCCAGTCATATCGGTCGTGTGTGAAATTTGTGGTGTGAACAATAAAGAGTTTATCTATCTAGTTTCGGAGCCTATTCAATGCAAACAAACAAATCTTTCCTCTTTATAATATTAGTATAGATATAGGTATATACAGGGTGTGGCGTAGAGTAGTCAACCCGTTACCTATGGTTGGGGGGCATCATGACTAATATAGGATCATGACGAATAGAAAATCAAAATTTGTGTTTAGTAAGTGTCACGGATGTCGAGTATTTGCCCTTTTTTAAATTTCATCATTATTACACTCTTGGTCACTCTTTCCGATGTCATGATGGCGGCTCTTTGAGTCGTTATGATCCGGCCCACCGAAATCCATAATCGGCTACCAGAAACGAAAAAAAAACTCCAGAGAAAAATCGTATTATGTTACAGCATAATGAACTCGTGTGGTGATCTTTTTCATTTCAAGAATTCCGGACGTTTTGTAATTCCTCTCGCATCCCGGACATGTCCGAAATTCCGGAAGTATGGCAACCCTTAGGCAGCATATTTCCAACTTGCTTATAAATGACATCGCAGTGGCGGATACACACTTTTGCCGCCAGTAGGCAATTCAAATTTTGCCGCCTCTTCTGACCTATACAATTCGAGACTCTAGTTCACATTCCCATAATTATTATGATTGTGAACCAGGGGATCGATGTGTCAGATTATTCGTGCAGTCAATTCGGCCGGCACACTTAGCGAACGGTCATGTCACTCGCTGAAGCGAAACGCGACTACGCAAATAGTAGAAAAAAAATGTTTTTTTTTTCTTTTTATTTAAAATGCAACTCCAGGTTCTGTGACTTTTATTATACTTGACTACAATTTTGTTAACTCAAACGAATTTACTTAGTTATTCACAATACAGGGAGAGGAAAGTTAGTTATACCTATCTTAATCTAAGGTTAAAACAATAGGCATGATTCCTAATGTTTAATTTATTACAAATAACAGGCTTAGCGATGAATATAAGTAAATACATTACACATTCTGAAAAAATAATTTGAATTGGCTGATAAATCTCTGAGATATGAGTATTTAAAGTTTTAGGTGGGGATAGAGAGGGGATGTTCTATCCCTTTCTCTCAAAGCGTGTGTTAGTATAGCATTTGTATGGCGCTCCTGAGCCATGACGTCACGGCTCAGTATAGTGCGCTCTCTGTCTAGCATGAAATTAAATTAATTTAAAATGCTTATATCTTATTTATTTTTGAACTAATTTTAATTTTGTTTTTGTTGATATCCTCTATTTATGATCAGCTTTTTTATGAGGTAATAATAGTTATTTATGATACAAGTGCGGAAAGTTGGTTATTACAAACGAGTAGACGAATGTAAGCCCGAGACGAAGTCGAGGGCTTACCATAGTCACGAGTTTGTAATAACCAATCCGCACGTGTGCCATACAACGTTTTACAACACATTTGCGAGAAAAAAACAAAAAATGGAAATTAAAAAAATACCGTAACGTACACGCACGGTGCTATACAACGGAGAGTGCGGACAAATTCATTACAGCACCCTCCGTTGTATGATGCGTTTCATTATAGCACGCTCCGTTGTATGATCCGTAATGTTTAACTTTCGAAAGTTGTATTCAGTTATCGTAAGTGCACTTTTTGAGCAAATGTGTTGTAAAAAAATATTTGTCATCATGCCTATTCGGTACTAGTGTTGTGTATATATCTAAGTGTTGAAATATATTACATGTTGAATTGTTTGTGTAGACATTTCGGTATATAAATATGAATCATTTAATTTCTGTAAGACTTTAAAAAAAATGGCACTAATTTGCCGCCCCTAAAATCTGCCGCCATAGGATCAAATATTTAAATTAAATTATTATTTTATTGCGTTTTTTTTATTTTTTTTAAGTTAAACATTAAAAGTTAAGCCTACTCAGCCTGCTGGTAAATCCGTCACTGAACACATGTCTAACATTGACTCTTCTATTTGTTTTAGAAAAGCACTGGAGCAAGCGAGACTGGTGATAGCAGAAGCCAAGGCGATGGAATAACACATAGAACGCACCTCAATGGAACACAACTAAATAGGAAAAAAAATTAGCATAGGTAGCTAGGGCCAGTGCGTAAATAATGCTAGAAATATTTTTGTAACTTTCGGCATAGGATTAGCAAACATTCAGTATTTTGCTAGAGTAACAATTAACCAAAACAGATACAGTAGTCTCACTAATCCGGCGCTATTAAAAACTAGGGGTGCCGGATTATTGGAATGTTCAGATTACTGGATTGTTTATGGAAAGTAAATAAAATAAAACATTACATAATAAATGTTGGTAGTTTAGATTACAAATTTCTTTACGACTACTAACATAGTAATCTGGGAAGTAAAGACGTGTAGGAAGCGGCTGAGGAAAGGGGAAGGTGCGGGCGGAGAGAGCGGGGCCCGTGGGTGTGTAGTGCCGGACTACTGGACGTGCCGATGTACTGAGGTGCCGGATTAGTGAGACTACTGTATGTTTTTCACTAACACAATCGAGCCCCGGTTCTCATGAGAAAATACCCTATTGTCTTTATATTGATCCTAAGATTTGAGAGCTTCGTCTTTTGCCTTCACTGTTGCAGGTTGTGATAAATGTGGTACCTTCTAAAGGTCATCGCCCATTATACCAAGTGGCGTAGCTAGGGAACCAAAGGCCCTGGTGCAAAAACAAATTGGGGCCCTAACTTGGTTTTATCAAGTAATATAAATATTTATGGATACTTTAAAGATGCAAAGCTACTTATTACATGTATGTCTATGAGTTTTTTTTTGTGTGAGCTTTAGTGATCGACCTCGACACTAAGGTTTTTATTTTGCAAATTCAATTTGAGTTTTCGTGGTCAAGGCCCGAGGGGCCCCCAGAGTTTGAGGGCCCCGGTGCACGGCACCGCCGAGCACTCCGATAGCTATGCCACTGATTAGACCATTAGATCTACTCAACATCGAGTGTACGACGCGTCATGCACTCCATGTTTGTGTGGAAACTCTACTGTACAATGTTTTGCTTTTAGCTGTGTTGTCACAATGAATGAAATCTAATTTGTGATCATTTCTGCAGTGTGAATATGTTATTTGATTGCAGTTATCTGTGTACGCTATTGTATATAAGTTGATGACGAAATAAAATATTTAAGAATAACATTTTGTTTGTCAATCAAAAAATCAGCCATTTCGCATATTTTCATGCGGTATATCATACGAGCAATTTAAAAACCGAGCCTAAGATAAATAAATAAAATAATATTCGGGACATTTTTTCACACACGGTCATCTGACCCCAAACTAAGCAAAGCTTGTGATATGGCTGCCAGAGACTGATATACATACATATATAGTTTTAAATACATACTTAAATAGATATTAACAACCAGATATAGAACAAACACAAATGTTCATCACACAAATGTTTGTCCTAGATGGGAATCGAACCCACGCCCCCAAGCTCAGAAGGCAGGTTCACTGCCAACTGGACCAACGGGCTATTGAGATGCAGAACAGATGGCCGATGGAGCCGAAAGGTTCTGGAATGGAGACCACGGACCGGTAAGCGCAGCGTAGGACGTCCACCCACAAGATGGATTTAACTTTTAGACTTTTTAAATATATTTCTTAATTAATCCGCCGTAACATTATCTTTGTTTTATTTTACTTGCTATCTGGTTCGAAAGATACAGCCGTTAATAGGTAGGACAGACGGACAGACAGATATCGTAGGTTAGTAATAGTGTCCCGTTTTTACCCTTTGGGTACGAAACCCTGCTTCTAAATTGCTCTCGTGACGCACCAAAAATGTAGCACGCCGAGTTTCTACACAATTTGACATGCTTGTAGCTTCTGTACGAGAGAGAGAATGGAAGGTTGAAATTTCTGTCGTGAAATTAAAAAAAAAAAAAGTTATTCCGTGTCAAAGGATCTTTATTTCTTTGGCGTTACATCCTAGAAGTGGGGAAATTCAGGTCCCGGCCAAAAGCTGCTTTCAGTTTCAATTCACTGTCGACCTCGGGTTTGTAAAACTTATATCACAAAGAAAATTACATTTTATGCCCAAAATAAAGTTAAAATCATGTTATACAATGTTAGTAAAGTTATAGTAGTTAAAATATTATTTGTGATCTAATCTACCTCCTTCCTCCGTTGGCTAGCATGTTTGTTAGATTCTTTATATACATTTTTCTATTATTTATACAACATAGGCTACAAATATTATACATACACAACCAATGTTGTGGTTTAAAGTTCCTTTTTTAAAGCACTAGTATTGGAAGTTCAAGCATATTAGAATAACCAGAATGTATTCAATTGAAGTTGAAGGTGTTATGTTTCACCTATGGCGGAAAATTCAAATTTCAAACAGTTTTTTGTCCTTGTAGCTAGGCCGGGTAATTATATTAAAACGACAGTGTTTGCGCAAATCGTTGGTTGTTCTTTACATTATCATGTACAGCTATTTAACAGTAACGCACCATATTACTTACATTTGTCAATAAACAGTTTGAAACAGCAAAAATTTGTTTATTGACAAAATGTAAGTAATAACGTGCATTAGAGATAAATAGATTTACATGATTTTGTAAAAAAAAAATAACCTAATTGCGCAAACATATTGATTGTTTACAATAATTACCCCGCCTAGCTACAAGGACAAGAAAACTGTTTGAAATTTGAATTTCCCGCCACAGGTGAAACATACCACCTTAATTAAATAGCACTGGGTGACAGAAAATAATAATAACTAAACTTTAAACCAAAACGAAAGTTTAACCAACAAACTAGCCCTCTTATTCACAATGTCTGATAGGCCTGTATTGGTTAAAATGAGTTTTGTCAATTTCTCGCTTATGACACGTGTCATGTGTGAGAACGAGATAGCGCATTTTGACTAACACAGGCCCAAGTTTAGGAAGCTTCTTAGTAATACCGTTAAATGTCTTTCACCACACAATACAATTTCTTACCATGACATTGACTAAAATTTAACTTAAAATTATTCTAAATACACTAATATTATTATAATACAAATAACATGTTTAAGGAGAACTATGGTCGGTGTAGCACTGAAGTTTGTTTCACAACCCTAAGCGGAAACAGTACAAACTTAAATAAAAAAAAGGTAAAATTTATAAGCAAATTTTTCATAACTTTATATGCCATTGAAGCAACACCAGTCACCAAAATTTAATAACAACGAAAAACATATTTACAGAACATAGTTATATTAGCTTCATTCGCTCATGATGTATCTTACGAATATAAATTCGAGACGGATTTCACCTCGCTACCAAGCAAACAAGTACTTACATTACCACAAAACTTTTTTGTTAGATGATGGAGAATAGAATATGCTACCGGACAGATTTTTATTGTCTTATAAAAAGGGTGACCTTAAAAAGAGCCGGTCACCGAAAACTAAATTAAAATGTGTTCAAAATTAATGAAGGTGTAAGCATTTTAAGGCAAAGTCGATGGAAAGCGATGTCGAGGCCGCAGCCCGATGCGTTGGTCCGACACCACCCTAGACACATCAGTATACGATGCGCTGCATGTCGCCGAGGATCAAATTAAATCAGGATAGGGGAAGATGGCGTAAGATCATAAAGGAGAGACTGATGGGAGGTGGGGGTCACGACCCTCAGACATGAGGAGCACGACGCGAGGAGGAGGGAAGCATTTTAATGTCGTGCTAGACGGAGAGAGCACTGTCATCACTGACGTCGTTTGGAAGTACAAATGACGTCACTAGTAAGTACGCCATACTAACTCTATAATGACTCGCTTTGAGGGAAACTTTAAACGCATATTTATATATCGGATCTTTATTAGCTGGTTTAAAGAATTTTTCAGTGCACATTACATTTATTTATATTTTTCATTAAATCTGTTATTTTTAACAAATCAAACGACTGTCCAATGGCTATTATCTTTTACAAATAAGGCAAGGCCGAGCGCAAACCGAAACGGCCCCTACGCGTGTCGCGTGCGGTGACGGCGGTGATTGGGCACCATACAGCGATTGATCTCTTCAGTGTATGCATCCATATAGTAAAACGTAAAACATATCTTTAACGCATCGTGATAGAATACCTATAGAGTCACATTCTCTAAGTGAAAACAGTCAAAAATCGTCCAGCGTAGTCGTACATACCTAGACATGAATTATATAGTTCGCAATGCCACATTTACTCCAATTTAGACGTTATGTCGCTTGCATAGTGTTCAACGTTAGTTGCCCGCTATGTCATCGTAGCTCTGGCATCACGCGGCGTTATAGTCGGACCGCGGTTGCCTTAAAACTAACAACTTTTGGTTCGGCCATTTTTTTGCATGTTTGTGACTTTATAGGTATTGTATCTAGATGCTTTAACGCTACCTTGACCGCAGCACACATAATAATGGCGTTGGTTTGCGCTCTATTTTACTCTGGCTCGTGGTATGCGTATATGGACCTACACGCATACCACGAGTATGTATAGTATGTAATATACAATAATTATGTTTCTGACGATATTCTGTACTACAACAGTAAACAAGATGGCGGTGGGTGCACTTTAGATTTGCGTAGCTTGCTTCAAACATACATATACAAACGTACCGGATATTATTCATATAAAATGATTAATTTCTTCCTTTTTTACTATATTTTATCTGATAAGTTGTGACTGATATTTTCATAGAAGTTAAGATATAAAATGAAAAGATAACATGAGAAATGAAAATGACACCCACACTTACCAGAGTTCCTATATTATTCTCAACACCACTATCAACGACCCAAAAGCAGGTCGATATTGCACATTCACAGGTTCACAGTTCACTGTCCAGCAGGTCTATTCAGAATTCACACTATCGAAAACCCTAGATGCGTAAAGTTTCTGTACCTGGTTCCCAACATTATACGGAACAAATGATGATAATTCTCTTCTGTATTTTACCATATTTTGTCCGATAAGTTGCGACTGATATTTCCATAGAAGCTGAGATGTAATATGAAACGAGAATATGAGAAACGAAAATAACAGGCACACTTACCAAATAGTTCCTATACTCAACACTGATATTAATAGACCAAAAGGCAGGTCAATATTGCACATTCACGGGTTCACAGTTCACTGTCCAGCAGGGCTGTTCAGAATTCACACTATTGAAAACATTTAGATGCGTAAAGACTCCGTCATAGTTTTAGGGGGCTACGAGGGGTTGTTAATTATTTTTCTGATAGACACACCTAGCATGTTTAACATGATTTGTTTCGGCCCCTGCTTCGGTACATCGGCGATGGTTCCGATAGTGTGCGGGTTCTGCCTGAGTCACTATCCACTCCGCTGGCAGTACTGCGTTACACAGCGGGTCTCTGAGGTTCAAACATATCATGTCACACTGTGCGTTCATAAGCTGACGTTCCGAGGAGTGGAGTGCGTGGCGGGAATAGCTGCTACACCTGCCGATACAAATGCAGGTTTAAAATAAAATATTAATAAAATAAAACTTTTTGACGTGATAACGTCTTATAAATCGTTCCGCCTGAGCCGCGCGTGCAAGCGAGAGCGCGGAACAAGCGATAGAGAGGCACGATCGGCCTAAGCGTTATCACGTAAAATTATCGTCCGCAAACCGACTTTACAGACAACCCCTTTTTTAAATAAGCTTTTAGGCATTTTATTTATATGACACGGGAGTTACTCACGTATAATTAAGCTGGTTACTCTGACTATAGTTTCAACCGTATTCGGCGGTATTTTTCAAGGTAAATGCGCGCGCGCGCGGCTTCGTCTCGCTTTGCACAACTGCAGACGGAGTCGCAAACGTGCACTTTGAAAAAGACCGCCAAATGCAGTTGAAACTAAAGTCGGAGTAGCCGGCTTAATTATACGCTCCTGTGTCGTATGAATAAAATGTTTGAAAACCACGTCTGTTTCCATAATAAAGCTTTTATACGTCCGCTCATCATCTAGGACCAAAGTGCTTGCGGAGACAAATCCAACGAACCCAAACTCTACGGGTTACGTCGTTTCTTTTAAAGAGTTCCTATGGCCACCTTCTGTCTCCATCATTATACCAGCTCGATGGTACCATAACATTGCATTGTCACCGAACTTACGTAAGTATACTAAGTATGTCAAATTTTAGCTCAATTTGTTGAGGATAGTTGGTTTAAAATTCAGTTATCTATCTGGGTGTCTTCAAATCACGAGTGAATCAGTTTCTTCTAGGCAAGCGTGCTCCAACGTAGACCGCATCATCGCTTAACATCAGCCGAGATGGTGGTCAAACGAAAGCCTATAATTTATTTTAAAAAAATTTATAGATTTGTCCCGCACATACTAACAGGGCAAGTTGTAAAAAAAGCTCGTAAAAAATATTTATGTAATAAAATACAGGTTTAGAACAAACAAAACGTGACCAGCATCTAGAAATATAAACAGATATTCAGGAGTTTCTAGCTGACACGCCCTGTGAGATGCCATCTTAAGCTTAAGTTTGAGATTTGCCACGATACAATGTGAACATTTCAGGTTTGCAAAGATTTCTGTTGTCTCGTAAAGACTGCATCAATTTCTTTGGCGTCTAGTACGAGGGGTTTCATGTTTTCACTGTAATGCGTACAGACTTAATATAAATAAATAAATAAATATTCGGGTCATTTTTCACACACGGTCATCTGACCCCAAACTAAGCAAAGCTTGTGATATGGCTGCCAGAGACTGATATACATATATAGTTTTAAATACATACTTAAATAGATACTAACAACCAGATATAGAACAAACACAAATGTTCATCGCATAAATGTTTGTCCTAGGTGGGAATCGAACCCACGCCCCCAAACGCAGAAGGCAGGTTCACTACCAACTGAACCAACTGGCTATCCATTGACACGTAAAACGCATTGAAACAAATGTGTCATCCGAATGTTACCTATCTCCCCTCTGCCCGTAGTGTTGATGGAGAGGTGCGGGCCCCGGGCGCTGCGCACGCGCCTCGCGCGCCGCCCGCGCCGCTCCGACACCGCCTGCACCTCCGGCACCAGTGGCGCTGTGTCTTCATTGTTGCCACTGCAATAATAAAAAACTTTATAGCTTTCTGTTAAGGCATATGGGTACATTGTAAGAAGAGCGGTGAAGGTAAAACAATTATGTACCTTAGTGGAACCCTGTCCCCCACACTAGGATAACCTGTGTCGTGATATCACAGTTTTCAACTCATGATTGTCTTCAATATAACATGCCAGGAACAGCGATGGTGACCGAGCGGCAGCATGAGCGCTTTACAATCTGATGGCACTCGGTTCGATCCTCAACCCTCCACCAATTACTTAGTTAGTAGGTACATACATAAATTATGTGCAGTTTTAGTTGCATCGCTCAAACGGTCAAGGAAACATCGCGAAGAAACCGGTATGTCAAAGAACCTCATAAGTTCAAAGACATAACATTCATAGAGCTGATAATCTTCAAACAGCTAAACAGATTTTTTTTAATCATAGCTAATAACTCTCTATCAAGTCGCCTTTCGAACAAAAAACTAAATCAAAATCGGTTCAGCCGTCTGGGAGCTACGATGCCATATACAGACACACAGATACACATGTTAGTTATATCACCAGTCTGTTTGCGTCGGGGCTAAAAAGAAGAAGCACTTATCCAGCGAAGATATGACGGTCCAATTTATACTGCAATTGTGGATTTCGATTGGTTTAACGTCGTTGTGAGCTCCTGACCAGCGTCCAAAGCACAGCATTTCGAGCGCTTGTTTGAACTAGTCCCATACATGACATCAAAATGGTCATAGAGCAAAGAAGTTTGACAGCGAAGTACTTACTTTTCATCGTTGTTCCTATTCATGTGGTCGTTGTCATCGGGAGGTGTCCTGCTCACCTAGAATGTAAGAGCACGGTATTATTTCATTATATTGTATGGTAGACAGACTATGTTCGTAATGAGAGGTTTTCTCAGTTTGAGGAACATAGTTCTGCACCCATCGATAAATGGCGCTGACGGAACTTTTTTTTTTCTTCCGAATTTTTCAATGAAAAAAATATGTTTGATAGCAAATAATAACCACAAAATATACTATACTACGAAAAAAATAAAAACAACACAAAAACAAGCATGACTTGACAATGTCAGATAGATAAATACTCTGTCTATGAGAATAAGCAAGAGTTTTGTATTGACCTTACTTTGCCTGTGGTATTGCAAAATCGTTATGTCCATATCTTCAACGCCATCTATCGCATTTTTTAAATTAATTTTATTGCTTTTCGGAAAACCTCCCCATTCTATCATCATTTCAGCCATAGGACGTCCACTGCTGGACATAGGCCTCCCCCATCGATCTCCAAAAGGGCTCCAAAAGGGTTGGAAACGGCCTGCATCCAGCGTTTTCCTGCGGTCTGTTTTTCGCCGTTTGTCCATCTTGTGGGTGGACGTCCTACGCTGCGCTTACCAGTCCGTGGTCTCCATTCCAGAACCTTTCGGCCCCATCGGCCATCTGTTCTGCGTAATATGTGCCCTGCCCACTGCCATTTCAACTTGCTAATCCGGTGGGCTATGTCGGTGACTTTCGTTCGTCTACGGATCTCCTCATTTCTGATTCGATCTCGTAGAGAATTCTATAAGTAAACCATAAAAATATCGGCATCTGGTAATATTTGTGTCCCGCTCCCGTTAGTTCTGGGCAGCTTCCAATGTAAAGGTGGATTACCTCAGTGTTGTCCCCTCTCTCGTGCCTCGCGCGCAGTCTCGCCATGAAGCGCGTGGCGCGCGCGAACGGATTCTCGCGCTGCTCGTCGAACGTGCCGCCCTGAGGGATAATCACTTCGTCAGCATGGGTAGACGTAGGCACTCTTTCGTTGGAAGTTTTGCTTGGTGACAATGAAAGTTAATATTGAGCAAGTATTACATTTCACTAGAAGAAATATCCCGATTACATTGTTGATGTTAATTCTAGTTATTCAACCGTCAAGCAGTAAGTAGAGTAGACACATGATGTGTTTCGGATTAAAGGGCAAAGTTTCCTGTGAAATCACTGGACATAGAGAGCTTATGCGCTTTATGGTTGATATTCATAAACCTGTACGAAGCGCTTTGATTCCACATTTATTGTACAAATTGCTAGTCTGTAAAATGTCTTATATATAAATAAATATGAAGTGAACGGTGTGACCTGCGTGACGGGTCGCTCGGGCAGCAGGGGCTCCGTGTCGTCGCTGGAGGAGGAGGAGTGCAGCCGGCGGCGCTCGCCCGCCGCGAACACGCGCCGCTTGCACACCGGACACACGCGCTTGTTCTGCGTCAGCCACGGGTCGATGCACACGGCGTGGTACGCTGCAACCACCACACTACACTTACACCATGATCCAACAAAACAAGCCTAGCGCTCCGGGGGCGGGGGGGGGGGTTACACAAGACCCGTTTTATGAAAATGACATTAGCTTGAGAGAAATTATCTCAAGCTAATGTCATTTTCATACAATTTCATCTTTCCGCAGGCGTGAACGCTAACAGAAAGTGGCTCTTGTCTAGACCCCCGGGAGTTGTCCCGCAATGACGTCACTGTCCAGTTGCCACTTTATTGTAACAACCACAGATACTGGGAAACAATTTATTTAATAATCCATTAAATTAAATACAAAAAGCATTTCAATTGCCGTTTGGTTTGTCCGCTCAAGCAAAGCAATTCAAGTTAAACACGAATTGAATATATTAAACACAATTTTATCAACACCACATTGATGTATTGGATTCTTACGGATAATATACGGATATTGGGGAGTTATAATTTCACGCTACTGTTTCAACTTTTGTTGTATTTTATTTGTTTGGAATCGCTTTGAGTCATTTTGGATTTACTGAATAAAACACCCCTCTTTTTGCGTCGGGGGTTAAGAAGTATAATGGATGGTTGCTATTTGTATAAATTATCAATAGGCAGAGTCTGTGCGAAAAGAGAAGCGTCGTAGGATTGAGATCGCGCGAGTGATAATTTACCTATTTTAGTTTATTTGTCACAATTGATATTTTAGACGTGATAACGTCTTATAAATCGATGAACGCCGGCCGCACGCACGAAAAAGCATGACTCGAGAGCGCGGAACAAGCGGTAGAGAGGCACGATCAGTTCCTAAGTCGTTATCACGTAAAATTATCGTCCGAAAACCGTCTTTTCAGACAACCCCCTTTTTTTCTGGATTTCAGGGTAGGTCCCATTGTAAAAGTTGTTCATAATGTACAATGACCTCCTTTCGGCTTAGTACAGGGTGATTGCGTAATCCTGTATATATTGTTATTGTAGCTCACCGTGTGCGCAGGGCAGCACCCGCAGCCGCTCGCCCTCCTGGTAGTCGTCGAGGCAGATGGCGCACGTGTCGTACGGGTCTCCCTTGCTGAACTTGCACGTTGGAATCTTGGACAGCGCGCGGTTCGGCAGACGGTGCCGGCGCGCGCGCCGCCGGTCCTTTATGCATTTTACTATCTGAAAACAGAGAGAAAACATAAATTATTATAACACCGGCTTGCACTCACGATTATATTTCTATCGGTCGAGACGATCGCCCGGTTTCGGAGCCATTAGAGCCCCTTCCTCAGGGAATACGCGCGGTTCTGGAGAAGGTCGCCCGCGTACTGGCGATGCCAAGGCCGCGGCGGCGGTGCGCGCACGCGCAGAGCGTGCTGCCTCTGATCCTCACGCAAGTTTTGATGAAGTCAGAGAAAACATCGTCAGAATAAAATTGATTTGGTTATATTTTTTGCTACGATAGGAATAAATGTAGCTTGTTTGCATTTCTAAAATGTACCTGATTGTATATACACTCACACGCTATTAAATCCACTTTATTCGTGAATTTTGCACTTGACCCAACCGACTAAGCCGATCCATTCCAAAGGTGAGAGAGACTCCATGCACGATCGAACTTGTACTTGGTACAATTAAAGCAACTGTTTCGACGTCAAGGACCATCGGACCTTCGATAGGATACGCAGCTTTTTGGCAGCCAATGAGAGAGACTTGAAATTAGAATGTTCTTATCTTACCATAAATATAAGTATGACGAGCAGACACAAGACTACGACGATGGCGAAAGGAAGCAGCAGATGAGTGTTGATGTTGAACGGTAGCTCGCTGTTCACCATTATATAAAACCTGGAAACAACACACTATACTATTACACCTAGAGCCGCTCAGCATGCGCAGAGGGGTTGGGTCTCTGTGAGTGTTCTGAAGAACTGTTTGATCTAATGGCGGCGTCACGGTTTTATCATCGCACTAGCCGCCACCGCCTGAAATTTCATCCACATATCATAGATCGTGTGAATCGCACAGTGTGCGCCTATTTCTTGCCTAACACCTGCAAAATGTGGAATGAGCTACCTTCCGCGGTGTTTCCGAGATGTTACAACATGGGGTTCTTCAAAAGACAAGTTAATAGAGTATTTAAGGGTCGGAAACGTATTTGTGATATGTCAACTAAGAATTTTGCGAAAGGGCCGAATTAAGAAGAGCAAATGGAAGTCGAAATTTATACGAAAGCACGAGTTTGGTATGGCGAGCCACCACGTTCGTTCGTCAGTCAGATTTCGATATACAACCTTTGTGTTCGCGGTCCGGTAACATCCAGTTTCGGGCTTTCCCGCACTTCATATTATACTCGTACTATCTGTGGTGCGACCGGTGCATTTGACTCACCCATGATGTGACTCAACTTTGGGTGAATACCACTGTCTAAATAGCCGCGCCACTGTGTTAGTTGTAAAACATACCTACATGAACGCCATACACATGGGTATATCTGTGTCTTAGTTTCACATTGATGTGGAAAGTACTCCAAGAGGGCCAATAAAATTAAATAGTGGATGTCTGAATACAGATGTAAAAGCCGAAACGAGCAAAGAAGCGTGACGACTTCGAGGAGTTCCCATGGTATGGAACAAAGTGAGATTGTCCAGCAGCAAGAATATAGCTAAACTTCCAATGCAGAAAGATTCATAATCTACATATTAGACATAAAAAAGCCAACATTTAGCTGACGAGACAACAGCTTTTTTTGAATAAGTCTATTTTAAAGAGAAGAACTTACCCTTTATCATAGAGGTACTCCTCCGAGAGGATGAGGCCGGCGAGGTCGCTTACGAACACCGAGGGTATCAGAATACCGTCGGAGTCAACCGCTGTCATGACCTCTGCAACAACAATGCCATTTTCGCACGGTTAAAATGTATAATGGTTACCGGGTTGGACAATTTGGTGAAAGGTTTTTCAGATTTTCCCTGGACTGTCTGCCCGCGAAAGGTTCTGGAATGGAGACCACGGACTGGGAAGCGTAGCGTAGGACGTCCACCCACAAGATGGACGGACGATCCAAAAGAGACCGCAAGGAAACGCTGGATGCAGGCCGCTTCCAACTGGCCCTTTTGGAGATCGATGGGGGAGGTTCTATGTCCAGCAGTGGACGTCCTATGGCTGAAATGATGATGGTGATGATGATGATCTGCCCGCGATATTTGTTATGAAGTAATATGCTATGAAGCTCTGACGCGGTATCAATTATAGCGTTGCTTGATAGTTCCTGTAGGTTTTATTTCACAATGTTAAAATTTTACTATAAAACCAACAAACATTTCCAACAAACATCTGAACAGTAGACGGAACGACACAAAAATGTTTGGTAAAATTGAAGTAATATTTGAACAAATAGACATTATTATATGTATATGGGAAGACGACAATACTAAGAAATAATTAGCTAAGGGGGGCGTCCATTAATTAAGTAAGGCGATTTTTCGACTCCCCCTCCCTCCTCGGTGAGATGTTGTGAGATTTGGCTCGAACCCCCGTAATCTCATGTGAGATTTTTAAAATACGTATTATAGTGTATCTGTCATACGTTGTATAGGATTTAGCCGTATTTAAGTGGAGAAACATGTTTTACTTAATTTAACCTAGTTTTCTCACTATTTTACACTGTTTTGTGCGGGCAAAAAAAAGGGAAATTTGCCCCTCTTCCCCACGTGAGATTGGGTGAGATTCGGCTCAGACCCTCCCCCCTAAGCGCTTCACGTAATGAATGTACGCCCCCTGGAATGGAAAGCAACGAGTCGTTGAGTTATTTTAGGAAGCGCGCGATATCAATGTTTACTGAATGCACTCTTTATTTACTACAATTTGTCCGAGTTCACGCGCACTTGCTGATATGTAAAGGACATGAGTTTGTTGTGTTTTGACACACATTTTGCTTGGAATTAAGAGCAGAGCTAACGATTAATTTTTAGTAGTGACAATGGGGACGAATATGGACCTTGAATAGGCATGATGACTAATATTTTTTATTACCTCATAAAAAAGGCGATCATAAATAGAGCACATCAACGAAAACAAAATTAAAATATGTTCAAAAATAAATAAGTTACAAGCATTTTAATTTCATGCTAGACAAAGAACGCACTATACTGAGCCGTGACGTCACGGCTCAGGAGCGCCATACAAATGCTGTACTAACACACGCTTTGCGAGAAACGGATAGAGCATCCCCTCTCTATCCCCACCTAAAACTTTAAATACTCATATCTCAGAGATTTATCAGCCGATTTAAATTATTTTTACAGTATGTGTAATGTATTTAGTTATATTATACAGTTATTTGTACTAAATTAAACATTAGAACACATGCCTATTGTGCTTTGAAGATATTTTGAGGCCTGCTATCAATCTTCTAATGTACTTTTTATCTTAATCTACTAATCAAAGTTATTTGTTTATTTATTAGCGCAATCAAACACAAATTACTCTAACTACATATTATTATAGACTAGCAGTGCCCCGCGGTTTCACCCGCTATTCCACAGGAACCGTATTTTTTTGGATAAAGTATCTAAGTAAAAAGTAAGTACGTATCGTAAAATATAAAAAGATCTGTGTTTAATCAGGGTATAAGCAGTCTCCATTCCAAATTTCATCAAAATCCGTTGAGCCGTTTCACCGTGAAGAAATAAGAAGAAGTTAAAAACATCACACTCACAAACTGTCGCATTTATATGTAGGTAAGTGTGATAAAAATTTATACAATTAAAAAAAAAAACTATTAAAAAAAACACGTAGTATAAGTACTAATATAACTTTATGTTTTCAATTATAACACTAAAGGTTAGATGGTAGACCCGCCCCTTGGAGCCTTATATGTATTTACTTTATACATAAAACAGAGCAGGATGTTTTTTTAATGGTACAAACGAATGTGTAATGGTTTGGTACAAAGTAAACTGTTGAACTTCTGATAGTTTCGGGCTAATTCTATAAAACAAGGGACTTTACCTTTTCTTCCAATTTAATTATGCTCTCTGGTAGTGTCGCAATCATTGTATTTGAATGCATTTTTCAGTGTTTCGCTTTTATCACACTATGCACAATAACTGTGAATTTTGAAAGGATTTAGGCACTGTTTTACTCTTCAGCAGCTTCCAGCAGTGGACAGATAGAGGCTGATGATGATGACTTTTTTACTCAATGTTTTTTATTTGTAAGAGAATTTAGGTTTTTTGAACACAAGCTTTATTAAGTAAGTTCACAGGCGGAATAAAACTGGAAGGTCCCTCCCCTCCTCGGTTCGCAAACAAACAGCAGCTATCAGGCAACAGTCAACGCATTATAGGTATTTACTATACTTAATGGGTAATAATGAGAGTGCATTTGTGAAATTATCAGTGTTTTGAGACTGGAGGTCAGGATTCGTTCCTGATTATATTTCCTGCGTCTGTGTTAAACCTAGTAGAACTTTCTGTGCTAGAACCAGAATAATTTTCAATATTTTTGTATTGTAATTTTCAATACGCATTACCCTGTACTAAGCCGAAAAGGGGTTATTGTACTCGTGATTATGAATAATATAAATCGTCACCGCTTTATTGTTGATATTCCGAAAACCTGTACGAAGCGCTGTGATCACATTTATTGTGCGAACTGCTAGTCTGTGGAATGCGCTGCCTGAATGGGTGTTCCCTGATGGTTACAATCTGGGTGTCTTCAAATCACGAGTGAATCGGTTTGTTCTAGGCAAGCATACTCCATCGTAGACCGCATCATCGCCTAACATCAGGCGAGATGGTGGTCAAACGCAAGCCTAATATTTATTTTAAAAAAACGTTTACTTTGGGACCAACCCTAAAATCACGGAAAAAAAAAACTACTGCTCCATACATTTTGTCGAGTGTCAATGACCGTTTTCTATGGAACAGCTGATTTTCGCCCGCAATTTTAGAGTTGGTCCCATAGTAAAACTTATTCATAATTATCAGTACAGGGTAAATGCGTAACACTGTATAGTGTCCTATTTTCCAAGAATACATTTTTTATATAGAATAAGTGGCAAACAAGCTACGGGCCACCTGATGGTAAGTGGTCACCGCTGCCTATACACACCTACAATACTCGGGGCGTTGTCAGTGCGTTGCCTACCTTTGAGGACTCTATTCACCCTTCGTTTGTATTACTTTTCCTATAAAAATAATAGTTTGGTTATTTGATTTTGATGTATCGAACTAAAACAGAGTGCGTTGGCGCAACGACCTATAATTTGTTCTGGCCTCCAATGCAAAAAGAAGCTAAATATTTAAGCATTATTTTAAATCTCTGCTACTAGATCTAATTTTTGAACAGCAAATAAAAACTTCTATCTCTAACTAAAAGAACTTGCTCCACAGAAATATTTCAAACACCCCAGTACCATCGCTATGAGACATACAATCCGGCGTCGAAAGATTACAAACGTCTGCAGTCAAAATATAGGTGGCGGTACGATTGGCGAGGTCACGCTATTTTGGCATCGCTTCTTAGTCCAAGAAAGTCTTTGGGAGATCACGCCGCGAATTGTTAGAGATAAAACTCTAAAAAGCATTTTACGCGTTTTCGTTTTATAACTGTGTAGGTAGAGATGTGCTATTTTAGTGGTTACAACTGATTGGGCGTATTATGTTGTTGTGAAGACGTCGGAAGTTTAAATTGAAGAAAATTGCGAGATACGCTGTGATTTCGAAGCTCAGAAGCATGTCTGCTGTACAATTGGTTATGTTATTTAGTTTAGTTTCGGTAACTTGTAAGTTTGGTCTTTATTTTAATGTTGGTTAAGTATAGTTTTATGTATTTTAACGTGTTTTTTTTTTCATATTAAAACAGTTGCAGCTACGATACCACTTCATAATGTAAGTGTTTTTGTTGTTTGCTGAGATATTGTCAACACAGTTTTAAATAATTAGTCTTTTTATATTCAGTCCGAGTTTTTTTAGCTCTGACAACTGCAATAACACCGTAGAAGCTAAACCTCAGAACATCGAAATTTTTGAACCGATCTGAAAAAATATTTTTCTGTTTGATTGGATATACTTTCAGATTGGTCCCATGGAAATTTCATCAAAATAGGTTCACAAGTTAGGTTTTCTAATCAAAATAACTGATACAAATAATTATGTCATCCAAGTAAACGAAAGAGCGTATTTACTGACTTTGAAGTAGGTAAAATATTTTAGTATTGAAGTCTGTTTTTTAAATTCATATCATGAATCAGATTTATATCCCGCTTTTTATAATCTACTGCAGCCAAAGCTTTCATAACTAATAAACACTTGGACCGACTATAATATTTGTGCCTAAAACATGTTGTAAACTGAATTTGAATGTTGTTCACCATTCTCGTAGTTCCTGTTTTATTTTACACTGGGAGTTTTAGTAAGAAATCAAAAGTTATGTGTTCTGGGTTTTTAAAACGTTTTTAGGTTTTTAGAAACATATGTCTTACTAGGGAAAGTCCTTGCCCTAGCAGTGGAAACCGCCTTGATAACAATATGTTTTGCTCTGAATTTCATCAATAATCAGTGGAATACAATGATTTCCTTTCAGGGCCCTCCAGCGTGTGATCCCAACACAGGGATAGGCTGCATGCCGAGTCCCAACGATTGTTCAGAAACATGTACTTGCAATGGGTTTGTGGAAATATTTATAAGTCTTCTTAGTTGACCAATTGGCGTAAATTGTAAAGCTTTTATGGCACAGGGTTATTTTTAATGTATTTGAGTCTGGAGACCTCTCGCAGAATCAGAATTTATTTTTGCAAAAAATGTGTACAAAATATACCTTTTGTGCCATGTAAAAACAAAACAAAAATCATAAACAAAATACAAACATTTAAATCTGGGCTCTAAAATAGCTAACAATACGCATTCTCACATTTAAACAAACGCCAGGGCAGCAAAGCTTTAGGAGCCGAATCATGCACCAACAAAATACAACGCCAAAAAACATACAACCCTTAGAATAACTACACAAAGAAACCAAGTACATTCGCATAATTTAAGCCATTCAAATGGTGTCATTTATGGCTCCAAAAAAAATTAAAAAAATGTACTATGACAATTTGCGCGGTGAAATCGTACCACAACAAATCAGAAAAGCAGCATAAGAGTTATGGTGTGACATTCCACAGATAATCCATGAATTTTCTTGCTTAAATCGTTTAAAATACCAATCGAAACGTTTTTGAGAAGGCGTTGTTTGGAAACCTACCTTCTCTGAGTAGTTATTCTAAGATACAAACTTTAAACATTTTTGGTAAATGAGCTTTGAAAAAGTCATAAAACTAAAGTTGTTATGTGTGAATTAGGGAAAATGCTTGGGAGAGGTCACCGCTATATTAAAAAAAAACCTGTATCCGACAAACTGTGACAATGAGTTCGATATTGAGCGACATTACCTAAGTATAGGAGTTTAATTTCACTATGTGCTTGTAAGAACTTAAACATCACAAGTAATTTCAAAAGTGGTTTGAGTGATAATGATAATTAAAGGAACCGAGTAGGTCCTAAAACTGCAACCCGAACCACCATAGGATGGGCAGCAGCATCCTCCTACTGTACGGTGAACGCTCTGCGATCTCCCAGCCACCTTCCAAGCGTGGAGATTATGGCATATCCTCTCGATGAAAGATAAGCGTTACCGACGACATCGTGACTCACGAGTACCCAGTGGATGCAGAAGGCAGGCTGTCGTTCAGAGTGGAGTTCTAAGGGGGAGGTCTATGTTCAGCAGTGGACGTCTTCTGGCTGATGTGATAATTAAAGGTGACTTGAAAATCCTATCTCTAATCTGCTGTGTTGGCAACTACTACTAGATCAGAGCCCCTTTTAGACTACGACCACTTACGGATTTCGTGGCCTTTTTAAAAGGAACCCCTGGATTGTCTGTTTCAGAACAGATGTAGAAATCGATGAGACCGAGATAGAAAGTCAGACGACACCGAATAAGAAAGTGGAGTTTAAATTTGTGAGAACAATCACAAATTACGAGACTGCCGGTATATCAGGTAAACATCTAAATTACCTTTATTATATTAGGCCCTTGTTAGTCCGGTTGGTAGTGAACCTGCCTTCTGTGCTTGGGGGCGTGGATTCTATTCCCACCTAGGACAAACATTCATGTGATGAACATTTGTGTTTGTTCTATATCTGGGTGGTAATATCTATTTAAGGATGTGTTTAAAATTTATGTATATTAGTCTCTGGCAGCTATATTACAAGCTTAGCTTACTTGTTAAATAGCACAAGCACACATGCTCATACAGTACGTTCACGCACTCACGCACACACATCAACACACACACACACATACACCCACACTCAACTTCTCAATCCCAGTCCCTTCCCTGCTTATGCAGTTCTATTGAACGTACTAATAACATAAGGTATCTCGGTATATCAATTGACAGCAACTTGTCTTACAAGCAGCACATAATCAACGTTTCATCACGCACTCGAAAACTGATTTATATCATGAAAAATCTCCGAGACTGTGCCCCAATACCCCTCTTAAAGCAAATTTACTTTGCATTGTGCCAGTCTATTATACAATATTGTATTCTTGTCTGGGGCAGCGCTGGAAAGACCATCTTCCTAACCTTAGAAAGAGCGCAACGGGCATTGATCAAAGTCATTTTACGCAAACCATTTCGCTTCCCTACCGACTCCCTTTACAACGAGTTCAAAGTATTGCGTGTACGACAGATTTATATTTACTTCGCAGCCCTAAAAACCCACTCAAGTTTGAAAACCCACCCTGACTACGATACTATTATAAATAAGCGAGCTTACAGATTACCGATCCCTCGAGCTATCTCACTGATGGCTAAGCGGAGTCCTGCTTACTCTCTTCCATGCGTGTACAATATCATCTGTAAAAGAGCTTGCCTAACCCCTAATCTTGTTAAATTTGCTTTCAAGAAGAAAATTAGAGATTGGCTTCTAAAGTTGTCTCGTGACGAAACTGAAGTCCTCATTCATAGCATATACAGCGAGTAGTGGATACTTAGAGCTGCAGGACCATACGTACATACTCTACCTTCTTGCATCTATTACAACTCCACACATGGTATCAACACACACACACATACACACCCATACACACACACACATACACACCCACACACACACACACACAGACACTGCACCCCCTCATCTCTGGGACAACTATCTTGCCACAGAGAATTTTAACTTCGCTCAAGGACGTACTTTGCCATCCTTGTTTATACGTAAACTTTTTATATAACGTTTTTTCTCTTTTTTGCTTTTATTAAAGATTAACAAATATCTTCTGCTAAGACAGAAGCTACAGACGTAACAAAACCCCTAAGGTAACTTCGCACTCGAGCTCCAAGACACAAGCCGCGTGCTTAGTTTGGAGCTCACCGACCCAACCACACGATGTCTTACTAAATTACTCTTAATCGTAAGAGATTTGTCTACTAATTAGTTGCTCTTTCTATGTAAGTTTTCTTTTTTGTGTGAATAAATTTATCTTATCTTATCTATCTTATCTTATCTTACACTCACTCTCTTACACACACATACGCACACAACACTCTTTTCACAAACCAAGTGTTGTGTCCTAGGTAACTTCCATTTACGTAACAAATGTATTTATTTTCTCTTTCATAATTCTACTTAGATTATAATCCTACTAAATTAGTATTGTATAGACTGCTTTGATTTGATTTAGTATCTGATTAATAGACAATCAAATGGTTGTCAGCCCATGAAACCTAATTTGTTAACTTGTTGTTGGTTCCTGCGATACAAGCAGGGGCCGCAAGCTTAGTGCAGGGGCCGCTGCTGCTTTAATATGTATTGTGCATTATAGTAAATAAAGATTATAAATGTATAAAAAAAGCTTAGTTTGGGGTCAGATGACGGTGTGTGCAAAAATGTCCCGAATATTTATTTTATTGAGAGAGAAACGCGTCAACTGCAAACATATCACAATTATATCATAGATCTGATATTATCACCTTTTACAGGCGTATACAAAATTCGCCATAAAAGTGGTTAGATACGAAGACTATGTAATCGAATAAACATAATAAAACATAATATACATGATATTCATAATGTAATTTTTCTCTGGTTAGAGACTTCTATTTTGTGTCCTTTTGCAGTGCTCGATAGGCTGCTCTGTTCTTTTTGAAAATGTCTCGCTGTTACGCGGGATACTTTTTGTCAGAGAGATGTTGAAAGATCATGTTCTATTTTAAATGCACAGATGACCTGTTTTCACAGTTTTATTCACAATTTTAAATACTTATGAATATAATTATTATTACAGTAAGTTCTGCATGAAATTCCTTTAAACTATATGTATTCGTTTTTATTTGCCATTTTACAGATGAAAACGATTCTGCTGTTGAAGACAGTATAGCAAGTACGCCAGTTAAACAAATAAAGCAAAAATCGCTTTGCTTTCTAACAAAACTAACATTTATTCGGATTTCCAGAACATTTGATGTGTTATAACATGATTTTATATCGACACTGTTCCAACAACACAGCATCAGCAGTGCAAGTACCGTTCTTTATCGATCGTCAAATTCGCTAAAATGCCATAGAATCGATCACAGCGAGTACTGAAAAAATGGCATATTATCGAATTTGACGACCTCAACTGTCAATTTGACGATCGATAAAAGAACGGTACTTGCACCCCTGGTCTGCAATAATAGGGTACCAGACTGGTTTTTTAATAGTCTTATGAAAACCCTGACCATAAATAGAGCCGATTACCGAAATCAAAATGAGTTCAAAATTAAGGAAGCACTTTAATGTCTTGCTAGATAGAAAGTGCACCTATTTTCTAATGACGTCATTGGTTAGAACGCCATACTGACACACTGCGGGAAAGGGACAGAGCATCCCTTCTTAATCCTACCACAAAATTTAAACGCTTATATCTCAGAAATTTATTAGATAATTTAGGCTTAGTGAAGAAATTACTTCACTAAGCCTAATATCTTTAACCAATCAAACAACTGTCCGATAGCCGATAGTTTGATTATTTTAATTTACTCTTTCTGGAAATGGGTTTAGACCCGTAGTCACATTTCCAATAAAATTAAATAACTAGTTTTGAAGTTCAGTGAAATATAACACTAACGGCGTTTCTGTAAACTAATCAACATCAGCCTTTGGGAGTCCACTGCTGGGCGTAGAGCTTCATTTAATTATGCCAACACCATGGTCCCTTGCCAGTCACCTCCATTCGCATATAAAATTTATGTTTATCCTGTTTTTCTAGCTTAGTGTATTAGCATGTAATGTCAGCCTTCGTTTCTATAATCGATCGTCTGCCAGGCGTTAACAAGGAATGCGTCTGCTGGTTGGCTTGGACACCATTCAAGAAGAATGGCAACCATGAATAGTTTTTTTTTTACCGACTTCATCAGAGGAGGTTCTCAAATTGACTATAGTTTTTTAAAATGTTTATCGGGACTTATCGCGCATTATTTCGACGAGCGATTCCAGTGCGTTCGGCAAGTGTTCGGCGTTTTTTTTCGGTGGTTGTCGCTTTTTTTCGTCGAGAGGTAGGTATCTAATATAAAATAATGACCCTATAAAAAATTTAAACATATGTTTAAATCGCGAGAGTTACTTTTGTATTTTTTGTGTGTGTTTAACTAACACTTTAATGGTGATTTTTTCAATGAATAGGAGGCTCTCCCGAGGATCTCATTTATATTTGGAGCAAATATTCTGTTTGGGATAATCGAGATACAATACATATAAACACAATCGTGCCAAAAAAATGTCAGAGCAAAAATTCGGGGCACACTAAGAACTGCGCCGACTTTTGCGGCACTCGGACGTTTTTTGACTGTTTTCACTGAGATATTGTGACTATAGGAATTGTTCTCGATGCCTGGGATGAATCCCGTTTATGCAACTTTCCGTGAAGTCGGTTTTTTTGTTTTGTAATAATGTATTAATTATTTCAGCCAAGCTTCACGACAAGGTCGAAAAAGTATTCCGCGGGATTATTGTCTCCGCTATACTGTTCATCGCGTGCGCCTGCGCTTGCGTCATGTCCGTCTGCGTATACTGCTGCCACGTCCGACAAACGTAACTACACATATTCTTATATTTATGATAATAGGTTAATTTAGATGGCGCCACGGTTGTTGAGCACAAAAAGTATTATCTCTATTTATTTATTATTTAGATGGACCGACGAAACTGTGAGAGTCGCGGGCATCCAGTGGATGCAGATGGCAGGCTTTCGTTCAGTGTGAAGTTTAAAGGGGAAGGCCTATGTTCAACAGTGGACGTCTTCTGGCTGATGATGATGATTTACTTAATTAATAGGTTAGTAACTAGCGCAGCGACCCGAAGTGGGTGTTGGCCTCCGATACAAGACAACGCCATCGGCTTGGAACTTGCACTGCAAGCTCCAAGCCGCCGACTACCGAAAGAAATGTTCACTGAAAGATGTTCTCTCTCTAGTGATATCTAGGCCGGCTGACGGGTCGGCGACCATTGGGCAATCCAAAATACGCCTTCTAAAGAAGAATGGGGGTTGGAAGAACGTTGACGTTTTGATCCTCCCCCATTCTTAGCAGGATGGGATGGGTTAATATTTCCCATTATCTCAATTAATAAATATATATATATTACTAGCTGCGCCCCGCCGTCTTACCCGCGTAGTGATGAAAAGCCTATATCACTCTCCAGCCCTTGAACGATACCCATGCAAAAAATCAGGTTGATCCGTTGCTCTGTTGCTGCGTGAAAGAGGAACAAACAAACCAACAAACAAACACACATTCGAATTTATAATATTAGTATGATACATATTTACCATTGTGTACTCTAAATAATATATTAGTATTGAAAATAATGGAATAAACCATATACAAATTCTCGTAAAGGAAAAAAACTTGATTAAAATAAAAGTAGTTTGGATCTGTGAAAACTTCTTATCTTACGCAGGTTTTCACGGCTCCAAACAAATTTTTTTTTCATTGAGAGGCTTGTGGGCAAGAAATTATTTTGACAGTTCCAACGACTCATAATAAAATTGTAGCCGTAAATTTAATGTACAGTTGTATACTAATATTATCATGAGGTAAAATTTATGTTTGTGACTTTGTAGAGGCTAATTTCAAGAACGAATGATCTGATTTAAAAAGCTTTCACTAAGAGAAAGCTATGCTATCACTGAGTAACATAGGCTGTTAAGAACGCAAGCAAAGCCGCAGGCTAAAGCTAACAGGAGATAACCCCAATAACTTTATTTCATACCAACAGAAAAAGCTTAAGCAATACCAACATAACAAAGATTTTTTTTTTTGCTATTTCAGGGATCGTAAACTAAAGCAGGAATTGAACGCCCTAGCGAAGAAGCTAAAAATCGACGTGAGGCAGAAGGCCGGCCCCTCGAGGAAGCAGCCTCTAGACCCGAAGGGAGAGAGCTGCAACGTCGTCGTGCAAGACGCTAATATCATGTGCATGTAAATGGTTAATCACTTAAAAAAAGTAAAAAAAATATATTGTATGTGGATCCGGCATTGTTTTTTACTGTTGTATAATAATAGGATTCCGCTACCTCGCCTGTTGTTAAAATTATGCGATCAACGATCGAGCACACTTGCCTAGAGGAGTCCGAAAGCAAGCGCCATACACCCCACCTTCTTCTATAAATCCTCTCCATCCTAAGGTTGCCAAGAAGATATTGTTCTTAGCGATAAGGCCGCCAGTTGCTAGTTGTTTTTACTTTTATGTCCTATGTATGTAATGTCCATGGAGAGATCCATGCTAGGCATTAAACTCCAAGACCGAGTTCGTAATACCGAAATCCGACGAAGAACAAAGGTTCGAGACGTCGGAATCGCGGTAATGAAATTAAAGTGGAGCTGGGCAGGACACGTTGCTAGGCGCAGTGATGACAGGTGGAGTAAGGTTTTAACAGAGTGGTGGCCGAGGCAAGGTAAGCGGAGCGTTAATCGACCAGCTGCAAGATGGGTCGATATTATTGCTATCGCGGGTCGAACAAGGACTCGGTTAGCACAAAACCGAGGCAGATGGCATAGCGAGGCCTATACCCAACAGTGGGATAAGGAAGGCTGTGGATGATGATGTATGTAATTTCTGACGTGATTGATGTATCCTTTCATATTAAAATGCATGGTGTCACACGTCTTCATAAATTGCCTGAATTATTCTTACACGACGTCGGACTCTCTCGCTGGGAGTGAACAGCCTGGGTAATCATTGCTAATAACTGTTACACGTAAGTGTTACGCGTCGTGAACCTGCGTCTAGCACGGACACGCGGCTGTATTCCTGACAAACAGGTGTCAACTGACCTAGATCCGTGGAGTTGACGTTGTGCACCATGGCAAGGTCGTAGCCAGCCGCCTGCGCGTTGTGAACCTGCGTCTCGCACGGACATGCGGCTGTATTCCTGACAAACAGGTGTCAACTGACCTAGAGCCGTGGAGTTGACGTTGTGCACCATGGCAAGGTCGTAGCCAGCCGCCTGCACGTTGTGAACCTGCGTCTCATACGTATACGCGGCTGTATTCCTGACAAAGAGGTGTCAACTGACCTAGATCCGTGGAGTTGACGTTGTGCACCATGGCAAGGTCGTAGCCAGCCGCCTGCGCGTTGTGAACCAGCGTCTCGCACGGACACGCGGCTGTATTCCTGACAAACAGGTGTCAACTGACCTAGATCCGTGGAGTTGACGTTGTGCACCATGGCAAGATCGTAGCCAGCCGCCTGCGCGTTGTGAACCAGCGTTTCGCACGTACACGCGGCTGTATTCCTGACAAACAGGTGTCAACTGACCTAGATCCGTGGAGTTGACGTTGTGCACCATGGCAAGATCGTAGCCAGCCGCCTGCGCGTTGTGAACCAGCGTCTCGCACGGACACGCGGCTGTATTCCTGACAAACAGGTGTCAACTGACCTAGATCCGTGGAGTTGACGTTGTGCACCATGGCAAGTTCGTAGCCAGCCGCCTGCGCGTTGTGAACCTGCGTCTCGCACGGACACGAGGTTGTATTCCTGACAAACAGGTGTCAACTGACCTAGATTCGTGGAGTTGACGTTGTGCACCATGGCAAGTTCGTAGCCATCCGCCTGCGCGTTGTGAACCTGCGTCTCGCACGGACACGAGGTTGTATTCCTGACAAACAGGTGTCAACTCACCTAGATCCGTGGAGTTGACGTTGTGCACCATGGCAAGTTCGTAGCCAGCCGCCTGCGCGTTGTGAACCTGCGTCTCGCACGGACACGAGGTTGTATTCCTGACAAACAGGTGTCAACTGACCTAGATCCGTGGAGTTGACGTTGTGCACCATGGCAAGGTCGTAGCCAGCCGCCTGCGCGTTGTGAACCTGCGTCTCGCACGGACACGCGGCTGAATTCCTGACAAACAGGTGTCAACTGACCTAGATCCGTGGAGTTGACGTTGTGCACCATGGCAAGGTCGTAGCCAGCCGCCTGCGCGTTGTGAACCTGCGTCTCGCACGGACACGAGGTTGTATTCCTGACAAACAGGTGTCAACTGACCTAGATCCGTGGAGTTGACGTTGTGCACCATGGCAAGGTCGTAGCCAGCCGCCTGCGCGTTGCGAACTTGCGTCTCGTACGTACACGCGGTTGTATTCCTGACAAACAGGTGTCAACTGACCTAGATCCGTGGAGTTGACGTTGTGCACCATGGCAAGTTCGTAGCCAGCCGCCTGCGCGTTGTGAACCTGCGTCTCGCACGGACACGCGGCTGTATTCCTGACAAACAGGTGTCAACTGACCTAGATCCGTGGAGTTGACGTTGTGCACCATGGCAAGTTCGTAGCCAGCCGCCTGCGCGTTGTGAACCTGCGTCTCGCACGGACACGAGGTTGTATTCCTGACAAACAGGTGTCAACTGACCTAGATCCGTGGAGTTGACGTTGTGCACCATGGCAAGGTCGTAGCCAGCCGCCTGCGCGTTGCGAACTTGCGTCTCGTACGTACACGCGGTTGTATTCCTGACAAACAAAAATACAATCACATAAATAAATAGCAATTAGTAAGTTTCATTGTATTTTCGGTGTATAATAAAGTAAAATTGTATTTTGTTTTTAACCGATTTCGAAATAGGAACTTCTTATTTCGACTATTTTTTAATATGTTACTCGATATCTTTGCAGAATGTGAATCACATCACACATCATCACCCAGTAAACGTCCACTGCAGAACAAAGGCCTACCTCTTAGAGAGGGCTGTTGTCATAATCCCCACGCTTGGCAGGTGGCTTAGGGATCACAGTACGTTCACTGTGTACCTACTAATAGGATGCTGCTGCTCATCCTACGGTGGTTCTGGTCACAGTTTTAGCACACCCAGGTCGCGAGTGTGAATGAGAATGTGAATATATTTTATTTTTATTCAATAGGCTATAATCTGGAAGCAGGTAACATTCTTCCTCTTATAATGTTTTTTTTTACTGTACGGGAATTACACAGTTAAGCTGGGAGCAGTACAATGACTATAGTTTCCTTATCCATATAATATAATAATAAAAACAAAATGAGTGTAACATTTATGATATTTCATCATACTAATATTATAAATGCGAAAGTGTGTATGTTACGCCACTACGCAGGTGAAACCGCGGGGCGCAGCTAGTTGTAAATAACAAAAAGCCGAGGATTTTATGGACGCATATTTACGTCTAGCTCAGCCTTCATCAGTCAACTGTTGGACACTGGCTTTACTTAAAACACTCCACTTACAAGAAGACCAGAAAGAGATTTAAAAAAAAAAAACGATCTCCTTTGCAAAAAAAAAAATACGCAGTTACATGCACCATGTTCACGGGAAGACAATGTCCCGCGAGCATGGTGCTTGTAACTGCGCCGAAATATCGGGAGCTTATTCCACAACCTTACCACGGTAAATATCCCGTAAATAATCATAATTATGACTTTAGTGAACAACCGTGACAGTTTAAAACAGTGGTTAAAAGAAATACTAACATGAAAAATTGCTTTTAAATATTTGCAATGTAGTTTTTCAAAGGCGACAATTAAAGAACGGTGAAGGAAAACATCGTGTAGAAACCGGTATGTTCAAGAACCTCTAAAGTTCAAAGAAATATTATGATATTCACCAACTTGCACTGAGCCATCATGGTGGATTTGGGTCCATGCTCTCTCTCTCTCTCTCTGAGAGAAGGTCTATGTCCCAGCAGTGGGAACGTGACGCAAAAATTATGATGATAATGAATGTAGTTATAATGATAGTTCAATCAATTTATAAATTTTCCAGTTTTTTTGACAGTGTTTTTTTTTCCACCAAACATTTACGAGCGAAATGCATTTAAAAATGGCCAAGAAAATGTGAATATGGCCAAGGGTCTGAGATCGCTGACTCTTTTACCAAAGCTCTTCCAGCCAAACCTTCAAAGCATTGACTTATGGATAAGAGCGTGTTGATCACTTCACAAATGTCCATGGATCCCACTCCACGGCACTCGATCGATGCAAATGATAAGCATGAAGTATGTGTAAACTGTGGTCATATTAGTTGCTATCACAGACCTATATCTAAGTAAATTTCACAAGCTGTATGAAAACTAAGCGTGTCAAATTTTTCGTACCTTAAAGTGAAAAGTAATATATTTATTCTGTTGGCCAGTTCTATTTGCGGTATTCTTACAACTCAGTATTGCACAATTACCCATTTTCATTTCAAATTGACACGTGTTGTCGCGGCACCGATTGAGCAGACTGATTTGAGCTGGGGCCTTACGGACAACAGCTATTGTGGCACCAAACTAACGTTAAATCCGCTCAGTTGGAAAATCACGCGAACGCAAACCGTATCTGGGCGCGTTAGGGTTCAAATTCGCATGACATTTCGATGTAACGTTAGTTTGGTGCCGCAATAGCTGTTGTCCCTAAGGCCCCAGGACTCAATTGTGACGATTAATCATAATTGTATTGGAAATCTGACATGCAAGGTAGGTCGACTTGTGGCGTCTAGTTGGATATAGGTCTGTGGTTGCTATACAATGCTGTGCGCCTTGTAATAGGACTTTTAAGGCTTATGCCTGTTTTGATTAACCCTAGGAGTCGCCTAAATCTGAGGTCTAAATACTTCGGAGTTGTCTAGGGCAAAAAAAAATGTTTTACCTAACTTTAGGAGTGACGTTAGGCGTCACCCAAAGTTACGACACCGATTCGGGGGTGCCGGTGCCTAATGATAGGCCACAGATATACACAACCAGATCGGCAATATATTTTAGTGAAAGAGACAACTTGATATGGCTCAGCACAAGTACGAAAAGGACATAAATAGATTTTGTTGTCCTTATTGGCGTGACCTCTTTTTGGTACCTCAAGTGTCAAAATCTGTAATAATCAGTGACAAACAAAACGGGTCTGAATTATATTTATTGCCTTTTTTTGGTGATTAAATGTGATAAATGCGTGTTTCCTCTGAGAAATAATTGTAAAAGATATTTTACAATGGTTGGTTGTAGCATTTTGGGCTGCAAGAAGCGCAGTGAGCGAAAATACGATGAAATATCATTTCACACGTAAGTAAACATATAAAGCTTGTAACGATCACCTAAATAAATTCAGAATATCAATTCGCAAATATTTTATTCATAATTAGTCAGTTTTTAGGTCGATTTGTGGTCTAATTCTATGAATTTTATCAAATTATTCACTTAGAAAATAAATTATGAATGTTGCCAGTTTATGAAATAAATTACCCACCGCAACTAACATAAATTATTCGTTCTGCAGGTTTCCAACTGATCCTGTCATATTGCTGAAAAAAGCTGGCACATTGCAATAAGTGCAAAATACCGACCCTTTTATGCCCATATGAATATGGTGAATGTTAATATTAAATATATATTAATGAGGCCACAGTTATGAAGCTGGAAAAGCAAAAGGCGATTTCGGCGAACCGATTCAAAAAGCTACGCGCTGTTCGTGAAATTTGTACTGTAAACATTAAAGAGTCTATTTATCTAATTATTTGGAATGTTATACATAATTCCATTCATGAAAAAACTAAACTGACCAAGCGCGAGTCGGGCTCGCGCGCTGAGAGTTCTTTACAATCACAAAATACAAAAAGTTGTGCAAAAAGACAACATCACGCCCAGGCTAGTCACCCATCCAAGTATCGACCGCGCCCGACGTTGCTTAGCTTAGTGGTAAACAGAAATTTGTCACTGACTCGCACTTGGCCAGTGTTTATTATTTGTTGTTTTACTTATGTTCACTAAAATCCGCTAAATTTGACGCTTGTACGGATTACCGTTTTTACACTAGAACAAATCCAAAAATACGTTTAACGTTTGTTGCATGGGGCCCTTCCTTTGCCCTTCCGTTTTAACTCTTTGACTTTTTTATTATTTTTAATTAATCATAAAAAATCATGCTTTACAACCCTTTTTCTAGTACTATATTCTAATCCTAACAAATAATTATAATAAAAACGCAAGTAAGTTTGTAACTTTCTGTCTGTTTTTTTACGAGGAAACGACTAAGTCATGGTATAATAATATACTCCGCCAGGTATAGCAATTCGAGAAAAAATGTTTACGTAGGCGTCCCGCAATGATGTCATGATGTCAATTTACAACAGGTTCGAGAGAGATGACGATACACCACGTAACAGCTGATTGAATAAAGTGGCAACTGGACAGTGACGTCATTGCGGGACCACTCCCAGATTGCTAGACCTTGTTTTCTTAGATCATGGGCTAAGTCAAATTTTGTCAGGACGATAGGGTGTGTCATGAGGACAGACAACGTACTTTTCTTCCCAGAACATTGCAGGTAGCTCCGCGGGTTGCAGCAGATAGTGTATAAAATATAAATATTTAAAAGGTAGTATTGTTTCCAAAGTACTCATTGAAGATTCACTACCCATCATAGTAGGTAAATTACCCTAACTTATAGCAAATCATTTTAATGTGGCAACACACCTTGTTGAAGCGAGAGGCACTGAGCTAGCCACGCTCATTGAAAATCTATAGGTAGTAGATCTGTGTGATAGGCATATATCTTAAACTGACAGCCCGTGCCGCGCTCTCTCACTCACATCAAAATCATAGATAACTGTCAAGATTTAGGCAACTCTTAGGTTAGGAGTCGTCTATTAAAATGGATTGATGAAACAGAAGATTACGCTTAAGACCCTGCTTAGATTATGAGTTCCTTAGTTAGGCGTCGCCTCGTTCGTGGTTAGTGAAAACGGGCATTAGTTTGGCTTCGCTTACAATATACGCTCATAACCGGAGCTAGCCAGGTTCGCCATTGACGGACACGGAGGCCGATATATATTGTGATATAATAAAGTTGCTATGCAGTATTGCATAGCTGTGTGTGAAGTGGTTAATATACAATGTATAGAGGGCTATTGCGAAAGCCTTACTCCCACATACATTTAGTCACTGGAACAACTGATTAGATATCAATTTATTAGAATTGAATGAGTGTTTTCGTTGATAAGTATTAGTAAAAATAGCTTCATTCGTCTGTTATATCAGGCCCACTAAGACCTACCCAGAAAAGTACAAATACTTTTCTACGTATTAATAGTCTACACATACTTGATGATGATCATCATTAAGAAGGCGGTGACTTAGACATGTTCGTGCAGTCTTTTGAAGACAACCTAACTACAGAGCAATGCAAAATAAGAGCTTACCATTTGGTAGAAAGCCCGTTGTAGACGATGCGCAGTCTTTCTTAGTACTTTCTTAAGTACTACTCGCGCCAGTTTACTGCGCATCGTCTGCAACGAGCTTTAGGCTCGAACTGGCCGGGAGGGAGCTGCGCGGTAGTGGGCTACAAACAAGGATGGAACTCACTTGGCGATAAGCACGATCCACCGTTCAGTGAAGTTGTCGGTGACATTAGGCGGCGGCTTGTTCATGGTTGAGCAGCCGTCCGGTGGGTCGCCTGCCACGACGAAGCCGCGCAGGCCGTCGGGCGGGATGTCCGGCCCGAAGTCTGCCGGCATGTCGCGGAACTCCTCCATTATCTAAACAAGATAAAACAATGTTAAAAGAAGAAAACTAATCAGCATCTACTGCTGGAGGTCGGATCATTTTCATACAAACTGGTTACAATTTCCAAAAAATATTTGACCGATTTTAATCGAACTTCGGTCGATGACATCAGGCCCATCGCAGGTCTTACTTGGATGAGATTAGCCTGAGACAGGGATTAATGGCGCAAGGGAGAGGAGGCCTATACCCAGCAATGGGTTGATACAGGCTGACAATGAATGAATCGAACTTGCTATGATTTAAATTACTAATACGAATTTCTAATAAGATTTAAATTTACTGAAAAACCTAACAAAAAAAATATGTTTTTAAACAAAAATTTAAGAAATTTATTTTTTCAATTTAAATATTTATTTATTTATTACCATTACTATTACCAAATAGTATGATTGAATGAAGTATAAAAAAGACATTATCTACAGGGCCTTAAATAATAGAATTATAGAAACAAATGTTTTCGAACGGATTCTGTAGAGTGCAAGTATGAACTTTTTTACAATCTCACCCACGGATCTGTCAAAATTATTTAAAACATTATTAACTTTACAGATGTTTTTGGGATACCCATTGTGAGCGTTGATTTATCGCTGTGATCTAAAGGCATAGGACAGAGACGGTATTACTTAGGTAATTGAATTAGTAACTATAATTAAATATGATTTTCAATTTAGTTTTTTTATTAGTTTATACTATAGTTTTTACACCATGCTTCCCTCTCTGAGAGAAGGCCAGTGTCCCAGCAGTGAGAACATGTTAAGCTGATAGTGATGATAGATTTGGTAGGTATAGTTTAAAAAGTTAAGATATGATATTTTTATAAAACAACTCGAGCTCACAATAAAACGATACCTAATACAATCCTCAAAATAGAACACTGGCATCTAGGCCCTATTACAAAAGGGAGAACTCTGACTGGTATATAGGTAATAATAGGTATATGAGGTTTTTAGGAAACTTGTTGGTTGTTTATGTATACATTTTTAGTCAATAAATAAATATTTGATTTGAATATCTCTAGATGATAGTTTTTCTAGGTATAAGTAATTTAAAAAGTTAAAAGAGTTTAGTAATAATACTTTGATTACTAACAATATGCTGCATCGTCACAATATGCAGGACCTTCACGGTGTTAATGGCCAGAGCAGTTGCCATCTTTGAAATTCGTTGAAAAAAAATTCACATGTCAATTATGACTTTATTTCATCCTATACCGCTCCTGCCGCGATGACCCACTCTTGCGTTGTTCATTAATTATGAAAAACTAGTATCACTTTCTATTTAAACACGAATTAAAGCACTAATCAGTACAGAACTGCACTACACTTGTGAACAGAATCAATTCCAAATCTCTCAGCAAATAGGTTTAATTCGTTCTATATTCTTAAAGGAGTTTTTAATCTCTTCATCGACTGACACTGTCCGCAACTTTCTCTGTGATTACCGCCACTTCGGACATACTCAAGTTAAAGCATAAGTACACTTGGAGTTAAGGTCGCACAAGAGTCCACGTCAATTCAACTCTTAGGACAGTACGTAAGTAATCTAGAACATTTGTATGACTGAGTAAGACGAGGAGCTAACGTGCGGTACGTTAATGAAGATCGGCTAACGATCGACTGTTCATTATCAAGTGGAAAACTCCCCATGTTTGTTAAGATAACAATTATCAAGTTTATACAATGTATGGATAGGGAAATAGGTAAGTACTATTTTCTACTATGAAGCTTCGACCAAAATAAAATGAATAGACGGGGGGCACAGAAGAAGCGCATTATTGAATATTACCATAGATAAACATATACTAGATATTACAAAATGAGCGGCGGCGCTTACTTCGTTTCAGTCGGTCTCTAGCCTTCGTGCGACACGCGTCTATTGTTATATGATAACGAAACATCTGACAAAATTATGCCTTCGTGTGCTTTCCTGAAGTGTAAATACACAACAAAAAACCGCTATAATTTTTTTGTAACAAGTTTACTGTACATGGTTATAATTAGGTGTAGAAGTATTATGTCCAATGGTTTTGCCTCATTTTTACTGAGCAAGTTCAATTTTGGTCGAAGCTATGAAGTAGGAAAGTATGGATTGGTAGATGGTAATGATCTATCTAAACAAGGTTACGCATATAGACTGTACTAAGCCGAAAGGAGGTCTTTCTTTTTTTGATACATACGATTGTTGATTGAATTAGGCTTCATTTTGTAGAACTCCATCCTCAAAACTGTTTGCCTCCTCCTAAATTTAATTCCTTATCGTACTTAAAGCGACGTAAAAGCAGAATTACACTAGAGGTTCGACAGAAAAACAGTTTTGAACAACTTTTACTATGGAAGAACCCTGAAACCGCTCGACAGTAAAACAGTTTTGAACAACTTTTACTATGGAAGCAACCCTGAAACCGCTCGACAGAAAAACAGTTTTGAACAACTTTTACTATGGAAGCAACCCTGAAACCGCTCGACAGAAAAACAGTTTTGAACAACTTTTACTATGGAAGCAACCCTTAAACCGCTCGACAAAAAAACAGTTTTGAACAACTTTTACTATGGAAGCAACCCTGAAACCGCTCGACAGAAAAACAGTTTTGAACAACTTTTACTATGGAAGCAACCCTGAAACCGCTCGACAGAAAAACAGTTTTGAACAACTTTTACTATGGAAGCAACCCTGAAACCGCTCGACAGAAAAACAGTTTTGAACAACTTTTACTATGGAAGCAACCCTGAAACCGCTCGACAGAAAAACAGTTTTGAACAACTTTTACTATGGAAGCAACCCTGAAACCGCTCGACAGAAAAACAGTTTTGAACAACTTTTACTATGGAAGCAACCCTGAAACCGCTCGACAGAAAAACAGTTTTGAACAACTTTTACTATGGAAGCAACACTGAAATCGCGATAAAAATATCAGCTGTTCCATAGAAAACTGTCAATGACACTCGAGAAAATGTATGGAACAGCTGTTTTTTTTTCGCGATTTCAACGTTCGTCCCAATGCAAAAGTTGTCCATAATACAAATAAATATTCGGGACATTTTTGCATAAAACGTACATCTGACCCCAAACTAAGCCAAGCTTGTGATATGGCTGCCAGAGACTGATATACATACATATTATATATTTTTAAACACCTTCAAGTCAAACACAACACCCAGATATAGAACAAACACAAATGTTCATCACATAAATGTTTGCCCTAGGTGGAAATCGAACCTACACCCCCAAGCGCAGAAGTCCAACGTCACACTGTCACAAATTCAATATCTGTTATTTGCTGTTGGATCTCTACTGGGAAAATGACTATTCTGTCTAGAACACTTTCATGTTGGTTGCGTTAGATAGAATGAGTGAAATCGCAGCGAGCCGCTAGTAAAATATAAACATGAGATCACTCCTCTAGTCAGAGCTTATCGGTTAACTTGCGATAACATCAGATTGGGTTGAGAAAACAATCAATCTACAAACGTTTTTGCGATTCTTCTATCTTCTCCATCTATTACAATAGGTACTAGTTGCACCCGCAGTTTTACTCGCGCCACCTACCGGGTGAATTGTGAATCTAAAACTAAATCAAGGGAGTACTCAAAAACACATTTTTTTAGTCAAAATCGGTCCAGCCGTTTAGGAGGAGTTCAGCGAAAAATACACGTACTGAAGAATTATATACACATACTAACTGCGCCCCGCGGTTTTACCCGCGTAGTGACGAAAAATGGTGATGATGATGATGAAAAGTAACCTAGATGTCACTCTCTGGCTCTTGAATTATACCCATGCACAAAATCAGGTGGATCCGTTGTTCCGTTGCAGCGTGAAAGAGGAACAAACATCCATACATCTATACATACAAACTTTCGTGTTTATAATATTAGTAGGAAGTAGGATAAAGATAATATCGGTGTTTTGTGATAATACACAAATTTCTTATCGCATTTGGTAGTAGGTTACACTTGGATAACCTAGTTTATCCTTCGCTGCTTCATTTTTTTAGGAAGGATTGTTCGAGAGATTATATTTATCATAATTAAAATAGACTGGAACTGATTGGCTTTAATTGCGAGCTCTATACGAAAATAAATAATAATACATATAGTGAATACACAAAATAAGGACATAATAGTAAAATAGAAGAAGGAAAATAACATTTACAGATAAAAAAGGAATGGCTTCGATAAAATAAACAGAGGATATGGCACGCCGTATATGCATCATTGTTATTATAGTATTGACTGCACTGCGAAAATATTGACAGAATTGAATACACACCAGCTATACATTTGTTTATTACACGTCATGCTTACGCGTTGCTGGGTAAGGAGTAACTGAATGCAAACTGCTGCACCGACGCGTTTTGGCAGAGTTTTAGGTAGGCCGCGGTCGGGCGTTTGGTAACATGTCATATCCGCTGTTTATTTGATCGAAGGCAATGGGGTTGGCTACCCGAGGTTACCTTGTAATGCGTACTTTGTAATTATGACATTTGTTTATATGACAAGTTACGAGGATTTGATTAAATTTAGTTTCAATATTGTTACTATTAATCTAGCTAGCTTCTATATTTATCATATCAGTTAGAAGCATCGTTATTTTATCTGTTAATATGAGATAGCTTCCAATAGGTATACGGTTATAATTAGACCTTGAATATGTGTGTTTATGATTGTGTGTTTTGTTTGTGTTCTCAAATATTCATCATCATTATTTCAGCCGTAGGACGTCCACTGCTGGACATAGGCCTCCCCCATCGATCTCCAAAAGGGCCGGTTGGAAGCGGCCTGCATCCAGCGTTTCCCTGCGGTCTCTTTTAGATCGTCCGTCCATCTTATGGGTGGATATCCTATGCTGCACTTACCGGTCCGTGGTCTCTATTCCAGAACCTTTCGGCCCAATCGGCCATTTGTTCTGCGTGATATGTGCTCTACCCACTACCACTTCAACTTGGTAATCCGGTATTCATGTCTCATCGGTAATTATCTCATATAATTAGTTAAAGTAAAAAAAATATATGTATATCAAAACATATTATTATTGATAAACGAGTATGTTTATGCTAATAAAAATATTTTCATTTTCCTTTAAAAGTACTTACAGTTTTTGCGTTAAGCGGTTTAACGGTGTAGTGAAATAATCCAGCCAAGTGCGAGTCAGGCTCGCGCACTGAGGGTTCCGTACCACCACAAAATACAATAATTATCAATTAAAAAAACCGACTTCAAAATTTGTTAAATATGGCATTTCGATTCGGTGAATTCGGTGATTTCTGTCGAGGTTCGAATGATAAGGTCGCCCAAGTAACGAAATTACCAGTTATAACTTGGTAATGACCAGAAATTTGACACCGATTCGTACTTGGCCATTATTTATTGTTATACTTTAGAGTGTGTATAATTTTCCAAATCGGTTTATAAACTAACGAATTACGAGGTAACAAAAAAATACACAACCGTATTGAGAACCCCCTCCTTTTTTGAAGTCGGCAGAAAATAAACACTTTGTATGATTACATCAACTTTGTCAATAAACAATACTTTAAAAAAAAAAATTGATCGAAGGTGTAATAGTTTAATTTTGTCGGGTCTATCAAGTTACGCGTCGAGTGGTCATTTCTATTTCTGGACTATACTGTACTGTGCGACCTTGGAAAAGGGTCTAAAGTTACGTATTGGTTTGGGTGGTTAATGAGGCCTTTTGTATATAATCAAAGTGATAGAATCACTTGGCTCAAGTCAGGTGCAGTGACCTGGAAGAAAGAGGTGCAGAAACTGGACATAGAGCTGAAGACAGGTGTATATTAAGGGAGCCTTTCGTCCAGGAATGGTCGAACGAAGGCTGATGATGACGATATGATTGCAAGTAGATGATTCGAGGCGGTAAGGCGTCCACCTCAGATCAGACAAACATGAGATATGGTAAGGTGGCGTGCCGGGTGCAAACGAATATCAAACCTAAATCAGGCTTGCAGTCTTTAGTCTGTCCAGTTTACGACTTTGCCGCTCTTTTTAGGGTTCCGTACCTCAAAAGGAAAAAACGGAACCCTTATAGGATCACTTTGTTGTCCGTCTGTCCGTCTGTCAAGACCATTTGTCTCAAGAACACGTAAATCAAGTTGAAATTTATATCAAATATTCAAATCTACGGTTTCTTTCAGCTGTGAAAAAATCAAACATGTAAGTTTACGCGATCAAAAGATATGACCGTTTATGTCGCATATTTTGCGATTTCACAAGGAAATCAAATTCTATAGGGTACTTCCCGTTGACCTAGAATCATGAAATTTGGCAAGAGGCAAGGTCTCACAGCACATATAAAGGAATAAATCCGAAAGTCATAAATTTGAAGTTATATAATTAAATGTCCTTACATGTACAAGTATATAGACCAACAAAATTACACATTAATAATACTACATTGACCTAAATTGGCCAGTTTATAATGGGAGTAATGTAAACAGAACAATAAACTGATGTTACTAATACTGATGATAACTCCAATTCATAACAAAATTAATCATTTGCACTGTGACTACACAAGTGGATGTTTCCATTGTAACAGTATTAAATTTGTTTGACCTACTATATTAGAGTTGAAAAAAAGGGTGGGGACACAATTTTATCCTAATCGCTATAGGGGTTGTTTTTTTGGTAGGTGCTAACGAGCATTGCAAAAAGCAAATTCAGAAGAAAATAGACGAACTGAAAGTATCTCCAAGCTGGTTCAAACTGTACAAGAGGATAGTATCTACGCAAAATTGAATCGCTTACTTCTTGAGAGTGGAGTCCACAAACCATATTTAGGATTATAGACATTTATTCTCATATAAGATGTTACATCACTTCCATGAGAACACTGCTAACAATAAATTTACAGTTCGTAAACATTCGTTCGTTCGTTTTCAGTTCAAACCATATTTATATGAAGTGTGTTCGGAATTTCGGAATGAATCACCAAGACGCCATTATTTCACGACAGTTCCATTTGACTCTATTTAACTCTATTTGGCCCACCCTACGGCAGACACAACAAAAAGGGTACTACTAGCCATGGTTAAATCAGGTTTGGCAAGTCAAGCCTCGTTTGAAACAGAGATATTACACATTCCAGTGTCAATTGAAGTCAGGGCATACGGTTAACACCTAACGCGGGCTCGAATTAGCGCAGTTCGGAAAAATCACATGAACGTGAACCTTAACGCGCCGAGATACGGTTTGCGGTCGTAAAACTTTTCTCATCACCTAAACAGAATCGTTTAAAACAGGTAGCCGTAAAGCCCCAGGTGTTCAAATGAGGTGTGTCAGTAATAACAGTAGTTAACGTAATATTGTAATTGGAGTGAATTTTTAGTGCGACATTTTCGCTGTGCAAAAAAGCACTTAAAATAAAGATTGAATGAAAAATGAGGATTGTTACTTTTTATAAGGTAGCATTGGGTTATGCCTACTACGCCAATGTGTAACTAATATTACAATCTCTGTTTGTAGTACTCGTCTGTATCTACACTCTGCAAGTTTCTCAAATGCTTCAATGCATTATGTATGGGTGCCAGTCTTATACATCATCATCATCAGCAGCAGCCATTAAACAACCACTGTTGGACAAAGGCCTCCCTGTTAGAGGGGTTTTGCCAATTATGGAGATTACCCCACGCTTGGCAGGCGGCTTGTGGATCGCAGTACGTTTACCGTGTGCTAATAGGACACTGCTGCTCATCCTCAGGTGTTTCTGGTCGCAGTTTTACATACCCGGGTCCTTATACAGTCTTATACATTTGAAGTAAAGTTTAAATTCGATTATTATGGATCAAAACAAGTTTGCTGAATTAAGTAGGGCCTCAGGTCATCCACCTAAAGGGTATTATTACTTGGTGCATTCGTTTTGCCGAAAGTAACAAAACAATTTCAGAAACAAGTTTTGTTTAGACGACAAAATGGTACCAGAAACGTTTTTTTGTTTGTTTTATTACTAGTTTCAAAAAGCTGTCATAATGTACCTTACACTTGTTGCATTTTAATGCAGGTCAGCGTGGAGAATGTAGGTTAGCACTTGCAACTTTGTTTCTCATATTTGCATGCAATTGGAATGGAGTGTGTTCTTATGATAGGATACATGTGAGATACATAACTATTTATGAAACAACTTTCCATTTCAAGCTTGGTATACTATTTTCAGCGAGCTATGGAGAGGGCTTTGCTCTGGTTTTCTCTACGAGATTGAATCAGAAATGAGGAGATCCATAGGCAAACGAAAGTTACCGATATAGCCAACCAAATTAGCAAGTTGAAGTGGCAGTGGGCAGGGAACATAGCATGCAGAACAGGCCGATGGGGCCAAAACATTCTCAAATGGAGACCATGGACCGGTAAGCGCAGCATAGGAAACCACCCACAAGATGGACATACGACCTAAAAGATAGGGCAGGGCGGGAAATGCAGGATGCAGGCAGCTTCCATCCGGCCTTTATCAAGATCGATGGGGGATGCCTATGTTCAGCAGTGGCCATCCTATGGCTGAAACGATGATGATGATACTATTTTCAACCAAATGAACTAAACTATCACAATTAATTGCTTAGTCAGTGTGAATTGCACTTTATTGTGTAGTAGCAGGAGTCAATACTTATTTAAATGATTTTGCGGAGTGAATCTTCTGTAATAGTACTAATATGTCCAGAGTTCACATAAATTTTTATCTAAATCCATTCAGCGATTACAGAAGTGGGAACAAATATACACTACTGGAGCAACTGTGCCAGTGCCCCAGAGCCTGTGGTATATCAAAGAGCTGGGTTGGCTCAGGTACATGCTAGTAGGAGGAAATGCACGATACACCCCAAGCAGGACATCAGTGTACTCATCACCCCAATCTCCAATAAGAATATGTAAAAACGCAATAGACTTCCATACAATTTGCATATATTAATAATCGGTGTGAAGTGATTTACTTACCGAGTGTGGAGCAGTCTGTGTGTAAACAATGATGGTGCTGCATACTGCCGTGAACACGGCGGACAGCCCGATGAACGTAGCAATCCACATGGTGTCTCTCTTCACATACTAGAGCAGGAGGACGGATCACATCTCACACCGTCCTACTTGAGTTACGCATACTAATGGGATGTTTGCATTATTTTGAAGCCTGGAAATTATAAAATAAAGTCTAAAATAAGCTTGCATGTCTAGGTACTCTTTCCATACTTCAAACATTGAACGTAGATGTCAATATTTCACTTGCCCTATTGCTGAGCTTAGAGGTTAGACAACAAAGTGACTCATTAAAAAGTCAGGTTACATTTGTAAAATGACAATATAACTGAAAAGTAATTATTTAACTGCACACAAATAAATTTCAAGACATATATACGATCGGTATACTGTATCATCTTAACTGTGATATATATACCTAAATGATTTTTTTATTGTAAAATACCGAATGTTGTTTGTATCAGCATTAATGCATATGTAAGGTAGCATTAAATGCATTAACACACCTTTTACATCTCAAAACAAGTTAGTAATAGTAAGTACTATAAGTTAATAGTAAAATAGGTGCACCTACCTATTACAGTAATAGATAACAGTAACAGACACAAAATCCAATGTACTCAATAATTTATTTCAAAGTTATTTATTGATGATTGTATTAGCGTTCGTCACAATACCAGTCCACTGACTAACACATTACACGCACAAAGGAAGTATGTATGCGTTTAGAACTGATAAATGCATGATTTTATAATCAAAATATTGCCATGGTTTCACCAGCATAGTTACCTACGACTTTTGTGGATGCACAGGCTAGAATGGAAATAATCTAATTATTTGTGCGATCGCCGAGCGGCCTTGAATCACGTGTGTATCGGCAGCAAATGCAGCAATACATCCTCGGATGTCCACATAACACAAATTAAACATGCAAAAATTTGCGAACACTTGCACAAACAATTAAGTTGATATATGGAAGGATGGAACTTACAGTGTACAAAACGGACGAATTAACTTATAGTAGTCTAATTAATGATTACTGTTGTCAAAAACACACACTAACATGAATATTGTGAATAATAAAACAAGAAAAAATTAATTACGACTGATTCATTTCTATCTTGCTTTGCTTTAGTAAAAAATACAGAAATGTCAAATAAAAAAACTTTAAAAGTGACACTGACATCTTTAAAAATGTGACAATGATAAATATTTGCCAATCGTAGTAAAAAAATAAAAATGGAGCGAATTTATTTGATACACTGACGTATTAATATATCAAAGATCTTGTATAATACCGTTGTGTATATCTGTGTATATACCCTAAAGGGAGTTCCATGATATATATGGACTGGAAATACCTCAGATAAATAAGAAAGATTTTTGGTTCAACAAGCGGTTTAGCGGTATAGTGTAAAAAGTAGGAGAAACACGGAGACTTTTGAACACAATTAATAACTAGTACTAAGGCATATCTGCCTTGTTTAACTGATCTGCGTTCATATCTGTGATTGTTTGTAAAAAAAAAACATGACCGTGGATTCAATGTCCTTTAGTCGTAATATTAAACAGTTTACTTGGTCTTAATAGCGTCAAACAAGTCATAGTCACAGTCAGAGTCAAGCTAAGTAAGTCACGGTCAAGTCAAACTCATGCCCCTGTAAAGTGGTGGAGACTTTACAAGAGGCTCCTATGGAGTTTTGGAAACAACATGAAAAGACACGTTTCACCTCGTTATATCACTTGGCCACATTCGAGCACGTTTACGAGCACTTAATGAATAATAATTCCCCATTTAGTACACATTAACACTCGAAAATACACAAGTTTAGGAAAATTATCCAACGAGCCGACATGTTTATTCCGCGTTGGCGCCAAAACTCGCGGTGTCTTGGCCTGTCTGTCTAATGTTGCCAAGCCAATGCTGATTTAACATACGCCAAGTTTAAATTATGCAACTTAGTGGATTCCACTACAACAACCAGTGGCGTAACCGGCGTAACGATAAGGTGGCAGAACGTGCAAAATGCCAGAGGCTCCGGCCTGAGGAGGCCCCCAGACCGAGAGGGCTGCGAGCAGAGGAGGATCCTAATATTAAATTAATAATTACAATATTTTGTAGAAAATGGTCTTGAATTCAATCAGTTTAAGTTATATACACAATTTTGAATAATTGAAAAGAAACTATATAATGTTGGTTGAGCTTCTTTACATTGAGGGAGGGCCCCATTCGATGAATTTGTCAAGGGCATCAGTGGTATTAGTTATATCATAGATAAACATATACTAGATTATATATACGCCACTGCCCTTCGACAAAAATAAGATGAATGGACGGGCCCAGAAGAAGCGCATTTTTGAAGATTACAAAATGAGCGTCGGCGCTCACTTCGTTTCAGTCGGTCTCTAGCCGTAGGAAGTGCGTCACGCGTCTATAATATTGTTATATGATAACGAAACATCTGACAAAATTATGCCTTCGTGTGCTTTCCCGAAATGTAAATAAGTACACATCAAAAAACGGCTAACTATTTTTTGTAACAAATTTACTGTACATGGTTATACCTAATTAGGTGTTGAATTATATGTCCAACTGTTTTGCCTTGTTTTTACTTAGCAAGTTCAATGGTTATGGCCCGTCCTTTCATTTTATTTTGGTCGAAGCCACTGCCAACAACTCGAGAATATTATTTATTGGGTGGGAAACAGGGGCGGATCTAGGATTTCGTTTGGGGGGGTGCATTCTGCCAAGGTTCGAAGAATCAAATCGAATAATTGAGTCGAATGTATGGAATTGCTAGGTGGTTATGGAGTTGCTAGGGCCATGGCCCCATGCCCCCCCCCCCTGGATCCGCCAATAGTGGGAAAAGGGTGGGAAAAATAAATTTACAACTTGTTAGTTCTTTGCTCTTTTGTTTTTATAGGCGCTATTTCTTTTTTCACTGTAGTGAAGTCTAGTAAAAACTTCTTACAGATAATGCACTGGGTTGCTAAAATCGCACTGTGATGAAGGAATCCTAAGTTAGAGAAACAAGTTGGATGAAGGCTATAGAGCTAGTGAGAATGAAAGACTATGTTCAAAAATAAATATCTATTAACGCTTACAAAATAAACATTCCATAGTTAGTAAACGTAGGTAGGGAGGTATATAATATAATAAAGTTAATAAATAAGTAAATGCCTCACCTAGTATCGATTTTTTTTATTACCTAAATACTAATACTTACCGCAGTTTATTTTTATAACAATTTGCTATGCTAAAAAAAAATAACCTATGCCAATTCCAAAACCATTTCGAGATTTTATGTTACCAACCCTTATTTTTCTACTCTGACCTTTTAAAACGATAAGATGCCATTTATTTTAACACAAAACTAAGAAATCATTCGACTTTCATTGACCTCTAAATGACGTCACATTGTAGCATTTTATTTTCTGTGCCTTTTAAGAATAAAAATATTATACATTTGACACACTGTTCGTCACACAGAATAGAATATTTTTTCATTTCTGTGGTTTGACTGTCTGGTTTTTTTCAGGGCTGCCAATATGGGGTGCTTTTTTAGGCTTCTCAACGCAACGAAATTTTGTGCTATATGGTGACGTCACATAATTTCAATTTTCAAAAAAATATTGTAAAATAACTACTCAATAGAAAACAAAAATAGCCTTATCTACGAAATAAAAATATAAAAAAAATACAAAAAATGAACTTTAGATACCGAATTGAACTGAAGTTATTTACGAACTTAGGTTTGATATAAAGCAAAGAGTACCTTTTATATGATATAAAGTCTATTAGCGAGGTATAGATCTACATGTCTTGACTAACTGCTAACTGACTCTATAAAAAATAGACTATTAGGAACCAATTGAAAAATAAATTCCTAATTAAATTTCCCTAGAGTCGCATACGTACCAGTGACTCAAGATGGCTCAAAGCACCGAATGATGTAAAAGCTCAAGTACTGAAACCTCGTGACCGTTACGCGAATGCCGCACTGCGCCGTCTGCCTCCTAAAAACTTTCTCGGAGCTTTCTTTCAAAGCTTAAAAATACAGTTTGCATCAAACATACCTTTGAAATGTTTCTACTAACATATATTTTAATGTACCGCTAATAAAGTATATTTTTCATTGACCTATAATTTCATGTATTTATTGCAGTCATTCATATGTTGTGACTTCACATTGCTGGCAGTGTACGCTCGTGTTATTATAGAGTGGTCGCGCCAAACCGGAACAAAATGTATTTCTTTTTAAAACGTGTTCTGAATTTGAATTAAAAAATTTCACGTGTGATTTTTTTTGTTAAACTCTTGTATTGGAGAGAATTTGATTGTAATTTTATCCATTGTTCTTCACATGTGACTGAAAATAACCGAGTGTTTACAGTGTCTACGCGTGAAAATGGTAAGTTGGCAGATGTTCCATTTTTTTTAGGTAGATGTGACGTACTATGTAAATATTATTATACCTAATATCGGTTTTCCTATAAAGACAATCTTTTTGTACCCCTGTCCGTGCCAATGTTCTTGAAATATTGTATTTGTATGTGTTCACCGATACACGATTAAAGAAATTAGGCTCGATAGAAAAAAATCGTAAACTTTCCTAAAAAAAAAACACCAGTTTTTACGTTCCCTTCGATTGATGGAATCTATTTCATTCGGTTTGTACCTATAGAAGATATTTTTATTTAAAAAAACTGTGTAATTCTAACAATTTTTCAAATACTTTAGTGATCGCAGTTTTTTGTAAAAGCGTAAGGTTATTTGAAGAAAATAAAGAAAAAATATATTTTGTAAATACTTGAACGCGCACGCCGAGTATGCAAGCATTACCGTCAAACAAGTGTACCCGTCTCTACCATTTCGCCTTAGGGCCTTAGCAAAGAATGTTTTCCAAACCGTTTTCTCTTTGGCTAAGCCATAAAATATGTGTTATGGCAGGATGAAACATCTCTGAAAATTGGTCAAGTCCACCAAGCTTCGTTCGTTTGAATTTTCTATAACCACTAATTTTTTAACCGACTTAAACAGGAGGAGGTTATCAATTCGAATGTATGTTTTTTTTTGTTTTTGTTTATTTGTATATTAACTATGATGAATGTTACATCATCATTTTTTTATGCTTTGGCTACCGTACTCTTTGTTCTAGCATATGCGTGTCTCGACAAGCTCTTGGCCAGTATTAACCCCCAACCCAACGCAAACAGAGGGGTGTTATAAGCTGTGTCTGAGTGTGGGACCGTAGCTCCCAAACGGCAGAACCGATTTTGATTTAGTATTTGCTTGAAAGGTGACTTGATCGAGAGTGTTCTTAGCTGTGATTCAAGAAAATCCGTTTAGCTCTATGAAGATTGACAGCTCTTTATATTTTTTTTAAATTTAAATTTTAAATTTACACATATCTGAACTCTTAGTAAATGGGGTAAACCGAAGTGTTGACTTTTCCACTCGACTCGACTCTACAGTCGGCGTTAGGCCTTATGTAACGTTTATCGAAACCAGGTCGCGGGACTCGTAGGTTTAATTATTCTTTTAATGACATATGAATACTATCCCCCATTTTTAACCTACTTCAAAAAAGGAAGAAGGTTCGCAATTCGATCCGTATTTTTATAAATAACAAGCTTTAGTTAGTAGGTATGTTCGTATGTGTGGGACAAATCTCGGTACTGAACTTTATCCTCAACAGATTGAGCTGAAATTTGGCATAGTTTATGTAAGTTCGGTGACAAATGACAATGCAATGTTATGGTGCCATCGAGCTGGTATGATGATGGAGACAGAAGGAGGCCATAGGAACTCCTAAATGAAACGACGTAACCCCGTCGAGTTTGGGTCCGTTGGATTTGTCTTCCCACGCGCTTTGGTCCTAGATAATAAATTCAATATGGCGGACACCACAAGATGGTGGACAAAATGTTATTATCTACCATACCATCATGATATGGGCATCAAATTAAAGGGTTTGCTGAGAAGAATACGAAATGAGAAAAAGAGCTTGTTTATATATATATTTTTTTAAATTAATGAAGCTTATTATTAGGTATCCAGTGGGTAGTACCAGTAGAACTCCTCCTCACCACTTCGTGTTCAAAGTGTTCAATATTTTAGTAAGTAGCTACCTAACAGACGTATAAATCGGTATAGGTTGGCTAAGACATTTCAGGAGGAGTTTGAACCCCCATAATCCCCCTGCCAGTGTGTGTTGCAAGTGATGACATAATTATGGTACTTTGACGTGATCCTTAACTGTTGGCCTTTTGGAAAAACTCAGAGTCACACAGCGGGCAATGGAGAGAGCTATGCTCGGAGTTTCTTTGCGCGGTAGAATCCGAAACGTGGATATTCGCCAAAGAACCAGTCACCGACATAGGTGTTAAAATTTGCAAGTTGAAGTGGCACTGGATAGGCCACATCGCTCGAAGAACCGATAACCTATGGGGGGAAGAAAGGTTCTGGAGTGGAGACCACGAACCTAGTGGTAGGCCTCCCACTAGATGGACCGACGACATTGTGAGAGTCGCGGGCATCCTGTGGATGCAGATGGCAGGCTTTCGTTCAGTGTGGAGGTTAAAGTGGAAGGCCTATGTTCAGCAGTGGACGTCTTCTGGCTGATGATGAACGGCCTTGAGTAGGTGGTATGTCTGGATACCTACGCACCTACGTGACTTGACAAATATTTACAAATTCTGCATAAACGTTAAATCTCTACAAAGTCTCTACATAGTATAAATTAAAGTCGCTTTCCGCGTCTGTCTGTCTGTCTGTATGGCCCCTAACTCCTCCTAAACCACGCAACGGATTTTGATGCGGTTTTCACTATCAGTTGGATACATTTTCACGGAAGGTTTTTATAGTTAGATAGCCCGTTGGTCCAGTTGGTAGTGAACCTACCTTCTGAGCCTGAGGGCGTGGGTTTGATTCCCACGTAGGACAAACATTTGTGTGATGAACATTTGTGTTTGTTCTATATCTGGTTGTTAATATCTATTTAAGTATGTATTTAAAACTATATATGTATGTATATCAGTCTCTGGCAGCCATATCACAAGCTTCGCTTAGTTTGGGGTCAGACGACCGTGTGTGCAAAAAATGTCCCAAAAATATTTATTTATTTATTTATTTATTTATTTATATATAACTAGCGACCCGCCCCGGCTTCGCACGTAAATTACACCCGTGCGAAGCCGGGCGGGCGGGTCGCTAGTATTATGATAATTATGTACTTAAATCTATTGGTATTCAATACCTATTGTGTTCGGCCTGCTGTTTAGATGTACTTGGCTCACTGACCAAATAGCATGGTTGGTGAAGACAAAAAGTAATTTATTTTTAGTTTCACTGTCTGAACCTAGATCAGATAAACCAGGGAGATATGGCATATAGTAAGGTGGCGTGGCAGGTGCGAATGCATCTGGCCTAATTCGCAGGGTTGAATTTTTTTTGGATGTGGACTATTAGTCTGGCTAATGAAAGTAGAGAATGAAAAAGCGCGGCAAATTTAAAAATATCAGGATTGGAATCCCAAAAATTTGTATGAATAATAACAATCTCGCTTGAAACTTGTAATTTTTTTTATTGAAACAATCTGAGCCCAGTCATGTTTGCATTTCATATTTATTTTGTGGTTGCAATGCGGGTTTTTTTTAACGGCCTGTTATACCAAATTTGTTGGGTTTAAATCAATTTTATTCAGTTAAATTACAATATTTGGGCTGGAAAAAAATACACGCCATAGATACATCTGTGTTTGAGTTTAAAAGCATTGGTTCAAAATTTGATAGAATAAAATTTCCTCGATCAAAAAAAAAAAAACTGAAACATAGTCTATTTCGTTTATTTTTTTCGTTTTATGCTCTAATGAAAGCTCTTAACAACCTGGAAATTACATGTACTGAAAGGCAATCCTATTCAACATTTTTTTCATGCTTTGCATAGTTTGGGGTCAGATGAACGTGTGCGCAAAAATGTCCCGAATATTTATTTATTATGCGCAAGCTCCTCCACACTAGGAGCTTGCGCATTTAGAATACATCACACCACAACGCACACGTTCATCTGACCCCAAACTATGCAAAGCATGAAAAAAATGTTGAATAGGATTGCCTTTCAGTACATGTAATTTCCAACGCATACAAAATACTACAAAAATACGTTGGAGGGCGCGCACATTTAGAATAAAATATCTCTCATCATCATCAGCCGGAAGACGTCCACTGATTCGCCAAAGAACCAGAGTCGCCGACATAGCTGTTAAAATTTGCAAGTTGAAGTGGCAATGGGCAGGCCACATCGCTCGAAGAACCGATAACCGATGGGGAAGAAAGGTTCTGGAGTGGAGACCACGAACCGGTAGACGCAGCGTAGGGAGGCCTCCCACTAGATGGACCGACGACATTGTGAGAGTCGCGGGTATCCAGTGGATGCAAAATATCTCTACTAGTGACGAAAATATCTTAGACCTCTACCGATTAGTTTGTACTTAGATACCTTTTATAAAACTTTGGGAAGTAAAGTTAACAAAGATACTCACTTCACAAGGTTACTGTCGCGTCTGGCATAAATACCTACCGTGTTTTATCGTCATTGTGCCTAGCCAAGGTCAATCAATGAAAAGTTTTCATGCTTTTATTCTTTCGTGGTCAAGATTATCACTTGCAGAGGTGGATAGCTATTTTAAGTTGGTGCGTGTTGGTTTCTTAATCAGTAAGGTCATCTAGCTACCCCTTACATATTTTATGTATACATTATAGGTAGTAGGTAGGTACAGGTCCTGCCTTGCCTACATAATGCTTTTCCCTGGCTTTATGTACGGTGAATTGTTGAGTCTTGCAACCAACTTACTATTAAATACCTAGTAAGAGTTAGAGTTATTTTTTTCGAATTTAGGCCCGTTGCAGGCTTTGCGTAGTATTCGCATCGCCTCCAACGAGCTACAACACTTTTTGCTCAGTGCCAGTGACAGTGGAAGTTGTTTAGTAGTCTCGCTCTAAGCAAACTGTTGTAGCTCATTGCAGGCGATGTTCTCGCGCGAGTATTTACCTATTTGCGCAAGCTTACTGTGCGTCGTCTGCAAAGGGCATAAAGGCGCTTGCAGACGATGCGTAGTAGGTACAAGTTGCAAGTAGCTACTACGCATCGTCTGATCGTTTTGCTTAGTGAACGTGGCAGTGGAAGTGGTTAGTAGCACTTCCACTGGCACTTGAACTAAGCAAAACGCTGTAGACGATGCGTAGTAGCATTTGGCAACTTGTACTAGGTACGCATCTTCTGCAAGGGCGAGTACCTATGCAATATTCGTAGGTATGTGGGTAATGATGCCCTGAACTCCCTAAAGTAAGTATTTATAACTACCTATTCTCCGTAACCCGTAACATAAAAATATATGTACCTACAGAATCCACGCCATTCACTGTACCGTCGCGCGTCGTATGATTGGTTTAAATTAACTGTAATTGTTGTTTGTTTGCATACAGTCAGTTATTTAAACTGTCATTAAACCAAACAAGTGTCGTGAGTGGTTCATTGGTAAGCTCACCAAGAAAGCATACCAAACACACACATACAACACAATTACATTATTACTATTTATTACATTATTATGCTGGAAGTCTATGGAATAACATTATACCTATCTACGTGAGTACTTTTGTTCTAAAACAAACTGGTAGAATACCTACAAGAGATCACGCCCATGTTCGACATGTTTTCCTCATAGAAGATTTTTATAATTTTCATTTATACTTACCATCTTTACTTTCCTTTTGTCGAAGACCATCTTACGGCCTCCCGAAGGGTTATGCACCTGGATCGCCAGATTCGCCAGCTTCCTATCCGATCGGAGCATCAAGTAACTACGTTGTCAGTGGTTCTTGCTCCGACTGTATTCCCTGAACCTGGGGTTATGGGTTCCAGACATAAGGTCGCTAAAAGTAAATGAGTAGGTACCTACTAATTATTATTGCTGGGTACGCTGCCAACTGGTAGTGGGCTTGAGCATTTGGATTGTCTTTAGACCTTTAACGGTCTATGGGCAGTCTAACTGTATTTGTAGTGCTTAGTATTAGGTTTTATGCACTAGCCTAGTAAAAAAAAGTATTAATTTTAGAAGAACTATTCTAAGGTATTAATTTAAATTAATTTTCCTTCCCAAGTGCTACAAACGACGACCTCGTGGAACGCCTTAACTGCTTGCTATAGGGTGAAGGCCTATGAGCTATTCAAATAGCATGCATTGTATGTAGGCAATCGTTTATGGAGAACGCCTACAATATGGATAGAACCTTTATTGTCAACTCAAACTAATGCATGCCATTAGCGGAACCGCAAAATTAATGAGCTAAAGATTCGGTCGTCGTCTTGCATTGCAGCTCGATTTTTAAATGAAATTGACGAAGGAAAGATAGGACACGTGCGTACAAAAAGACAAACGTTATGTCGTAAGTACAAAGAGGTGAAACTGCAGATAGAAGAACGATGAAGGATGGTAATTATTCATATCGCCGAAACCGTACCTAATAAATAAAGTAAACTCGATGAGTTTCAAGAGATATTTGATGAAGAGACTCGGACGTTCAAGTTTGACACATACTTTTGTAGTTCTACCTATAGGTACATAATCTACCAAGGTATACCTCCTGCATCCTATTACTTACTTACAGTTTGTTCCTAATTAATTATACAGTTTTTTGGGTGCTTCAGCGGAGATGAAATTTGAATCTAACAAAACAAAAACATGACCAGTAATTTGGAAAAATTACATAAAGTACCTATTAACTCCACTACGTTACTATTTATTTAATATTTACTTTAATAAGCGATATGAATGTGTGACCTAATTCTAAAGAAACGAACGACCATCACGTGTACGTCGTGTACTTCACAATCATCAAATAAGTGTGAAAATTCAACGTATTTGCCTTTGGCACTTAGCATGGCTCTACCTAAATAATTATTTTGATTATTGATCCTCCTAATTTGACAAAATTGTTATGATAATATGCCAATAAATATTGACGAAACCGCCAAGCTTAGATCATTGGTCACTTATTTGTCGTGTGTGGGAATATCGAATTCCTTTTTGGTCACCACTGGTGCCAAAAAATAAACAGAATCACAAAAACATCACAAGAAAATCACAAAACTATTGTGACAGTGTGCACGAAGCCGTGTTTACAAAACATGCAATTATGTTAACAATGGTTTAGTTGTCAGTGCTCGGCGATCTATGCCGAATAGATGAAATGCGTGACGGGAAGTTTGCATTTCACTTCCTCTGCATTGATGCACTAATCACTCTATCTGAATTATGTGATCATATCAGGCAGGACGAGTTCGCATCAAATATAGTTTTTTTTTAATTCATTGATCTGCCACCTTGCTTGATGAAGCTATGATGCGGTCTACGATGTCGTACGCTTGCCTAGATGAACTCGATTCACATTCACCTCTTGAAGACGTCCAGGGAAAACGCGTTCAGGCACACAGTTCCACAGTCTAGCGATTCGCACAATAAAACTAGAATTAAAGCTCTTCGTATGCGTAAATTGAAGTGGCAGTGGGCTGGGCACAATACATATCACGCAGAACAGATGGCCGATGGGGCCGAAATGTTCTTGAATGGAGACCACGGACCGGTAAGCACAGCGTATATATGACGTACCCACAAGATGGACAGACGACCTAAAACAGACCGCTTCCAACCGATCCTTTTGGAGATCGATGGGGGAGTGTGCAGTTATTCAGATGTCACTTTGACTGCATTTGTTGTTTTATGTGCATTTTGTATGGACAACAAAATACGACTGAGATAGAGAATGAGACTTCAGAGCGGCTTTAGAATTTGGTGAGACTCTACCACATTTTCCGTCGATCTATAATTTATACATCGCGATCGATGATATTTTCTGTACCCGGATCCTGGACATCTATCACCACCATGGTATGGTGTATGGTAGTTAGCTATAATTAGCTAAATACCATGGCTTCCCAAAACAGACGCGTACAAGCGTGTCCTAATTCGACACGACTGCTAATCACACAATTACTTGGTAATTTCTTATGAACGCTTATTTATAGATTTATAATTAGACACTGCTAAAGCTAATTAGCACAGCATCCGGTGACAGGATAATTTTATCAACAGGTTTTATAAAACTTTGAACGTTCTACATCTCACTAATGTTATTAGGTGAGAAAGTACCTTCTTAAGTACGTTCCTAGTTACCTACGTATCGGCATAATATGCCTCTTACGTGTTCACATTATTATTTGGGTTTCACTAAACGGCTGCATCCCACCCACTCCCTGGACAGATATACCTACCTTTACAACTTTTTTGGTAAAGTCAAAAAAATTTAATAATTGATAGGTACATGGATTTCTTCATAAATTTTCAACGTGAAAATACTAAAGTTATATGATTATTTACGGGATATTTACCGTGGTAAGGTTGTGGAATAAACAGTGTGAAAATACTAGCTTAAAATATTTGTAAATGTTACCTACTAAAGATAAATGCCCAATTGTTATTAACCGACTTCAGGAGGAGGTTATCAATTCGACCACAGAATTAGACTGTTTTTTTTTTGTTTTTGTTTTTGATGCCCGCTTAATGTTTTTGTCTGAGCTTTTTTAAAGATTGCAATAAAAACAAACAAGAACTTACACGTGATTAAAAATATTGATCATTCGCTAATTATCAATCAAATGTCATTGACCTTTTCAAAAATGTTTCCCTAGTACTAAGTAGGTTTCTTTTTGGCTAAAACAATAGTTATTTGTTATACAACAGTACAAAGATGCTTTTTAACCGCGTGCTCAATTTTGATGAACGACCAAGCGAAGGAATATAAAATTGAATCGTTGAAAGCGTAGCTCGTGATTCATAAATTAGAATCCTGAGCGTTAGCGAGGGAATCAAAAGAGCACGAGGTGAAAAATCTTTGCACTCGAGTGCAACACGTAACTTTTCATCCCAACTCAGCAAGGAAATGACTAAATGAAAAAAAACATTTGCGCATTATAGGTTAATACTTATGACGTGAAAAGAAAATGGCGCGCGCAAAGCAAATAAAAAAAAGTATGTACACCAAGAAGGTTCTGAGTCCGAGCTTAAGGTTGTATGATAAATTCGACACCATGGAGATAGAAGTAAATAGGTTTAATGATGTATTGAATTCACAAACTTAGTGCATACGATGTTCTAAATTCAATTTACTTTATCCTCTAGCGGATAAAAACGGCTTTTACACACAGATATCAAAGAGCAAAAATACTCTTTCCGAGATGGGGGGATGAAAAAGTTATTATTATGTCGAGATGATACATCTCTGAAATTTGGCGAGGTCCACTGAGCTTCGTTAGTTTTTCTATGGCCTTCATTTCTGTATTAATTGTTTCACCGCGCAAATTGTCATAGTAAAAATGTTATTTATTTTTTGGTGTCATAATATGACCATTTGAATGGCTTAAATTTTGCGAATGTACTTGGTTTATTTGTGTAGTTATTCTAAGGTTTTTTTCTTTCAAAACAATTCTATGCCAGAAAACAAATGAAACGCGAATATAAAACCCACAGAAAAGAGAATTAAATTTTTTCTCTTCTGTGATAAAACCCAAATGAATGTGGAGAGAATAAAAGGCAAAAAAAAAAATTGTAAGAAAATAAATATCAACGTGATTTTCGCATATAACTTTTGGAGGGCCGGAGAGTGACAGTATACTTATTCAAGGTACAATTCGGTATGCTAAAAAAAATTAACCTATGCCAATTCCAAAACCATTTCGAGATTTTATCTTACCAACCCTTATTTTTCTACTCCGACCTTTTAAAACGATAAGATGCCATTTATTTTAACATAAAACTAAAAAATCATTCGACTTTCAATGTCCTCTAAATGACGTCACATTGTAGCATTTTATTTTCTGTGCCTTTTAAGAATAAAAATATTATACATTTGACACACTGTTCGTCACACAGAATAGAATATTTTTTCATTTCTGTGGTTTGACTGTCTGGTTTTTTCAGGGCTGCCAATATGGGGTGCTTTTTTAGGCTTCTCAACGCAACGAAATTTTGTGCTATATGGTGACGTCACATAATTTTTAATTTTCAAAAAAATATTGTAAAATAACTACTCAATAGAAAACAAAAATATTGAAATTAGTTTCTTAAAATAGCCTTATCTACGAAATAAAAATATAAAAAAAATACAAAAAAAAAAAACTTTACATCCAACCACGCAACCAGGCAACGCATAAATTCGCATGAAACCACGTGTTGGGGGTTTCTCATTCCGTTCAGTCCAGTGTTTGCTGCCGCCTCACTGCCGCTTATCTGCTCAGCTGCGAGTGCGTATTTTTTATCAAATGTTTTCGATATATAATACCGAATCCGGCCATTCAGTACGTAATCAATGGTCGACCGGGGTAAACGCGCCGCGTGATTATCGTACCTACTCTAAAGAGTTTCTATCTATCTATGTAAAGCCGCTAGCCGGAGTGAGTCGCACAAATGAAGGGACCACTGACTGATGTGAGGGGAGATGTTATGCATTTCGAGGTAGGTCACTCTTTCTTTATATTATTATACCCATTTGTTATTTCAAACTTTACTGTTATGTTTTACATACTATAAAACTATGTTTAGTTTATGTCCCCTTATCTGCGATAATGCATTTAGTTGCTGCAAATTGCCATTATCAACAACATAAAAGTGTTGTTTTTATTTACCAATTCCTGTGATATATTTGAACTTTGACTACGAAATTTAAACAGTGGGTATTGTACATTAATATATTATGACTGTACTATCCGACGGGCGAAGGTCTTCCTTATTTTCGTCCAAAAATCTCGCTTCTCTTGGTTTGCCTATCTCCTGCCAACTCTTCTGGAATTTACAATGCCTATATAGCCCCCGCGACAAACAAACTAACACACAGCTGATTTAAAGCTTTTTATTTCATCGTTGATAGCTGATATTGCAGTTGTTTTATGACGCGATATAACATTTTTATCTTTATTTTGTCGCCAATACGGATATAAATATTTAAACTGGCGTACCGCAAGGGTCGAGGTGAGGACCTCTATTCTTTAGTCTTACTCACGTGTGCCATTCTGCCATATTATGCAAGTTTTGTATATTTAGTACTTTTAACTGTGACATTTCATACATTATAATTAACATGAGTACAACTTTATTACCTTTGGCTTAGATAATGTTCATAAATATTCATTATCCATAAAAATCTTAATTGATTCCTCTGGTAATAATAACAGGTAATAGCTTAATTTAGCACACATCGTCGTAAAATATAATCTATTTTTAAAACAGAGTCATCCACGAGTCATCTGCAATGAATACAAAATGCAGTTTCCAAAAAAGGAGAGTCGAAAATATAAAAGCAACAAAATTGTTACATGACAACGTTACTGATTCATTAATACTTTTATGTACCTACCAGCAAGGGGGTTGTGGATATATCTAAATACAATATTTAGTGCGAAAATCCACTGGAACTGTGTGAAGCTAGGTTGGGTTGAAACGTCTAATATTCTAAGGGAACTCAAAATAAACATCTTCATCATCATTTCAGCCATAGGACGTGCACTGCTGGACATATTATGCTTCCCTCGTCGATCTCCAAAAGGGTCGGTTGGAAGCGGCCTGCATCCAGTATTTCCCTGCGGTCTGTTTTAGGTCGTCTGTCCATCTTGTGGGTAGACGTCCTACGCTGCGCTTACCGGTCCGTGGTTTCCATTTGAGAACCTTTCGGCCCCATCGGCTATTTGTTTTATAAATATGTTATCTGTTCCATATGTTTCGTTTTTAGGTTTCCTTTTAGGAAAGAGGAACCCTTATGGAATCACTTCGTTGTCCGTCCATCTGTGTCTGTCTATCAAGACCTTTTTTCTCAGAAACTCGTGGAAGTTTCAATTTCAAATACCTTGGAATCCCTTGGAGCTGTGAAAAAGCAAAACTTCTAAGTCAACTCAATTAAAAGATAAGGTCGTTTATGCCGCATATTTTGACACTCGCAAGGGAATCAAATAGGGTACTTCCTGTTGAACTAGAATCATCAAATTTGGCAAGAAGCAATGTCTTATAGCACAAGTAAAGGGGAAAAACCGGTCAATGTAAATATATAGTTATATTATAATTATGTAAGGCCGCGACCTACCTATGTCCTATAAATACAAATACAAATAAATACAAATGTCGATGTATGGGGATAACAGTTTTCAAAATTTGTTCTTTTCGTTAGAGCAATGTTCGGTGCTTTCATAGTTTAGTATGAATTTACATACCTACAAGTTTGTATTGAACATGGAACCCTCGGCGCGCGAGTCCGACTCACACTTGTCTGTTTTTTTTTTCTTTACAAATCTCTGGCATTGATCTATAAAGCTCCACACAGTTGCAGTGATTTCTCGCATTCTCGCCTATAAAATGGAGAAGAGAAGGCTCAAGCGATATAATCAAAAACGAACTCCAGCAAATATGCTTATCCTACATTTATATATATGAATATATTAAGGATACATTTATTAATTTATACGATATAAATGACATATACTTACTCATAGCAAACATTTAAATTGGAAAATCCAAGAGGTAACTTAAGTTTTAATTAGGCACATAGATAGGTAGATATACCAGAATGAGGAATGTGTTATATCAAAATGAGGAATGTGTGAGGAATCTGGCAACGCCATTTGTATACAGACTATGCAGTGTAGGTAAGTAGACTATATCTACCTAATTTAAAACATCTGTTTTGAAGGAGGTATGATAAAAACAAGGTTGCTGTTGGAGTAAACAATAAAATAACTTACACGCTGTGCTAACCTATTTCACTGCAAAATTTCAATTTGCTAACCAAACGTTGTAGGTATAGTATGAATCTTCGACGAAACATGTTACTTTCGTCGAAGGTATGAATAATCTTAAAAACTATTTCCGATGAACTAAATCGTATCTATATATAAGTATATATAAATAATCCATATTTATAATAATGAATCCATATTTACCTTGGTCACGCCATAATTTGGGAGCGACTTTACAGATTTCATTAATATTTTTTTTTAAGTTTTCTAATATTTTGTAGAAGGTTATTAAGGGAAAAAAAATTTATAAAAAATGTGCAGGAACTTGGAAAATTTCAGACTAAACTAGAAATTGGAAATTGGAGAATTTAACTTCGCACGTTTGATAGTTTTAGGACAGGACGTCTGTCGGGTCAGCTTGTTATAGATAAAATTTAAACACGCTTATGTGACATCGCAATCCTAAGGACCACAATTTGCGAGTTCTGTAGACTCGGTGACGAGGGTCTGATGGAGCCAGGACGATGTTGAACTCTTGGTAAGACAATGAAAATGAAGCCTACATTCGAAGGGGTTACTACAAGGTTACTATTAGCCATTGAAAAGTTCCACTATCCAGCGATGGGCTCTATAATGGCTTGCCAAGAAAAAACACACTTTCGAATTTATAATATGACTAGCCGTTGCCCGCGACTTCTTACGCGTAGGATATTATATAAACATCCAACCCCTTTCGGCCCTTTCGCAAAATTCTGTCTTAGCGGATCTTTACATTCCATCCCATAAGGAATCTACTTGCCAAATTTCAGCTTCATAAGTCAATTAGTTTTTGTGATTTTGTGATGAGTGAGTGGGTGAGTGAATGAGTGGTAGGTATTTCGTTTATTATATACATACCTATACAGATAGAAGATAATGATATGCAATACTAAACAACGATAATACAGCAACTAAGTACATAAGTAACTTTTAACTAAACGATATATAAGTAAATGCCGTCGAGATCGCCAGATCCATCGCGATCGACCATAACCCGATCGGAGAGTTCCCAGAACACTGTCAGAATTAGCCGCTTCATAGTAATATTAGCTTCATAGTAATGCAACCAAACTGTTGAACCTACAGATTGATTTTTGGATTTCTACCATTGGCGGATCCAGGGGGGCATGGGGGCCATGCCCCAAATGAAATGAAATCCAGAAGGCCCCTCCCCAAATGAAATCCTGGATCCGCCCCTGATTCCTACTATAGTTTATTACCTTCCGGACACATCATACTTACCACTGGCCATAACTCTGGAGGTATAGTGGATCCAAGGTGGATCCCATGGCCATAGCCCTGGTGGTATGGTGGGTTCCATATTATATTAACCAATTGAAGTTGCGATTGAAGTAGGTATACAATATATTTACGACTACAAAGTCAGATGGATTGAAGATCTCATCTCATATGCATGCAAAAAATGGCGACAATACACAGCACAAAAAATGATCACAATAGAACAGGGTATTCCCAAAATATTTACTACACTCGGTAAATTAACCATTATGTATCCTTATTAATGGAATTAACAACTCTATTCTTATTTCAAGCATATCCGGATTTGGACAATGGAATCAAGTAGGTAGTTACAAAGATCCCATCGTCATAGGTAATCGGAAAGGCCAACATGCGCCGCTTTGGCGTAACCGGATCACGTGCAATTCAATTCGATATGCTCTTCTACAGTTGACTTCAGAAGTAAAGGCAAAACTCAACGTGTAAGATGACCTTTAGAGAAAAACGGTTGCCCTAAGTAACCAACTCACACTTTGGGCACTGACACAGCTACTCCAGAGATAATATTATTGCTAATTTGGTCGAAATTATATTGAGGGCGTGAAGTCATCTTCTTCATCTGTTATCTATCTATAATTCTAAAGGCTATCCTACTCTAAGGCACAGAAGACATAATAGCATACCTATGGGAAAGAGCTGCTCTATGCCGGTAATGCTAATCCACTCGCAAGATATCGAAGGTTTTTTTTTACATCGGACTTGGCTAACGTTATAAGGTTATAACGCAATTTCACCTAATCGAATTCGACGATGCAGTCGAAGATGGAACATGTTTGCATTACTATGCATGTAGAACATAATTGAATATATTAACCGTAGATTTGATACCAAGATTGTAAGTAATTCTGTGGAAACACTGACGAAGGCAAAACGTTCCATTATTTTGCCGTAAGAGAGGAAAACGCTTGGTGCGAATGAATTAGGTAGTAGATTGTAACATAAAGGAGCAAAATAATATTTTTACGGCGAGGGCGCTTTTTTGAATCCAGAGCGAAGTGAGGGATTCTTTAGTAGAATCCTGAACGTAACGAGGGATTCAAACTACGTCGCCCGAGCCAAAAAATATTTTGTGTCCGAGTGATACACTCTACTTTTCATCACCCACTATGAGAAAATAAAAGGCGCCTCCTTAGAAGAACTAGGCGCCCCATATTTTATTGTAATATTATTATTTGATAAAACATAGAGTAACAACTAAACTGAAATTAAATAAAGTTATATGATTATTTACGGGATATTTACCGTGGTAAGGTTGTGGAATGAGCTCCCGATATTTCGGCGCAGTTACATGCACCATGTTCACGGGAAGACTGAAGAATGCGGGTGGTTGGAGAACAGTTAAAAAGTTAGGTGCAGACATAACGATCTACCCTCTTTCTTAGTCTTTTGCTACGGTTATCACTGGAACTCGAACTCGAACCTAAGTCCCGACAAAACACACTCACTGTATCACTGCGTATAGTATTTTGAACACATTTTGAACGCGAATTTTTATTTTTATTTTTGAGGCAACCTAATACTGGATTCCACGCACTGGCGAGTTGAAAACCATCACCTCGATTGAAATTCTGACATTTCGAGATCTCAATAGTTTCCTTTACTAGCCTTGGTATGTAATGGCGTTCGGTGGACAGGATTTCAGGGTTGTGAAATTCGATCCAGTGGTTAGGACCTGCGTCCAGCAGATGCTCAGCTATGGCAGATTTGTGTCTCTCGTTGTTTTTTACTGCCTTAATGTGTTCCTTGATGCGGCATGAAACAGTTCGCTTCGTCTGTCCTATGTACGAACTTCCGCAGCTGCAGTTAATTTTGTACACCCCGGGATGCTGAAAGGGAATCTTGTCCTTAGGGGAACGCAGACATTGCGCAATCTTTTTATGAGGAGTAAATATGGTCTTGATAGCATATTTGTCAAGAATTCGACCTATTTTATCTGTGACTCCTTTTACATATGGCAAAAAAGTCGGCTGTCGTTCCACCTTCGGTTTCATCACTTTTTTCCTTGGTTTGGTTAATAATCATATAACTTTAGTGAACAACCGTGATAGTTTAAAACAGTGAAATTAAATAGTATCTAATAATAAAACAACTAAAAACTTAAATTTAAATTTGAGACATTTTCGCAATTATGAAAATGTATTGTTACACAAAACCATGAATTTCTAACAATCCGTGAAAATTTACGAAAACGCGGGCTGTAGTTCGCGCGTTTTTAATTTAATTTCTTTTTTTATTCAGTTGGCGGCGCGAGTATGGGCGGTCGTACCAGCCAGTCTTTGTTCAAACAATATTTGCGTTCGATTTCTTTTTGGCGCTGAACACTAAGATGTTCCAAATTCAAAAAGTGCGCAGCAAAGATAATTGCGGCGCACTTATAAAGAGGATTAAAAACTCATTACTGACCGCTAAAAGTTTCTTCTAGAAAACACCACCTTTGGGTGCACTTAAAGGCGAACCAAATCGTCCTTTTCGAATAGATGGGACGAAATAGTATTTCGAGTATGTATTTGTAAGAACAAATTCGTATATTTCAAATGCACACTCTCCGTGGAAAATCCAGTAAAATAAGATAGCCGATAAGCTTCTGACTTTACGCTAGTGGTTTATAAATATTATCTGTTACAGGATGCCAAAGAAGCCCTCAACAAGACAGCGGACAATCGCGATGACGTCGACGGGCTTGAAAATATCTTGTCCCACGTGGGCGAGTTCGGCCGCTACCAGAAGCTACTGTTCGTGGCGATGCTGCCGTTTGGCTTCTTCTTCGCGTTCGTGTACTTTGTGCAGATGTTCATCACAGCCACGCCGCAGCAGCATTGGTGCCGGGTGCCGGAGCTCGACCATCTTGATATGGAACTGAGGTAATGCTGCCGGTTTGGAGGATAGAGGTGTTCCCCTCTGAAAGTTACAATAGCTAACAAAATCCCATATTGATACCAGTTTCTTCGCTAGTATATGACTACCTTTATTTCTATTAAGTTTGGCTATTCAACGTGGTAATGTCGCTAGCTTTTTGGGGACCTGCAGACTGTTTTTAATTTATAGTTTTACAAATTAATTTACCTAATTTAGTTAGGTATTTATTTCGTTAGTTTTTAATATCATTAAATGTTAGATATTTATTTAGTTCATCATCACATCATTTCAGCCATATGACGTCCACTACTGGACAAAGGCCTCCCCCATCGATCTCCAAAAGGGTCGGTTGGAAGCGGCCTGCATCCAGCGTTTCCCTGCGGTCTCTTTTAGCTCGTCTGTCCATCTTGTGGGTGGACGTCATACGCTGCGCTTATCGGTCTGTGATCTCCTTTCGAGAACTTTTCGGCCCCACTATCCCGTCACAGATACGAGTTTAAAAAACATCTTTGTTGAGCGAACCGACATTAGTTGTTTTTTTTATGTAATATTTTAACTCGTGCCACATATAGGTACCAACTCTGGTGTGAGTCGTCGCGCCTTTTAGATATACTTACTTATGGCTAATCAGCTAGGTGGGTAGGTGCTATTAAGTGAGCACATTATTGAACTTTCGCTTCAGTTCTCAAAAGTATAGGTAATAAGGTAGGGATGTAGAGACAAAATGAGGTAAGTACGTAAGTAGGTAAGTACGGTCACGCACATCCATCCATCCACCATCCGTCGAATAATTCGACGTTTCCGCTCCTGTCGCAATCCACAAAATTACGATCTACCTAGGTCTGTATTAACAGCACATGACCTAACCTAAGTATAGGTAGGTACGATACTGGAATAATTTTGCAAAATACCAAGATTACCTAATTTAAAAGATATCCAACTGCGATTATAACTTTAAAAAATGGTTTAGTTTATGACACTCAGGAGGAAAAGAAGATTCTATCGACACATCACACATCAAAATCAGTCAAGAGAGGCCGAGAGGTATATAGGTAATATAGGGAGATTAAAAAATACATACGTACCTACAAACCATAGAATTGTAGTAATTCTATGGTACCTACACACATGCATCCGAAAAACACCGCTGTGTTATTATGACATTACCCTTCTTATTGGGCAATAGCGCTAATGAAAGATGGAAAAGACATTATGTTATGATACGGATGGCTTCCTAAAAATCATATTTCTAACCTAGGTTGAAATACCTATTTCATTTTCATAATACTCGTAGAGTCAAAATGCCTATATACTGAAGCAACGATAGGTCAATGGTTAACTATATAATTATATAGTAAGGTACCTACTACTATTGGTTTGGATTGATAATGTTATTATTGATAACATGATAAGGTTTTTGATTTAGGCCGTATTGAAACTAGGTGGGTGCTGCTTCACACGATAAAGCAATTGACAATTATTATTGTTGGTAGGTATTGATCAATATCACTTGCTTGGAAAAACAAACTTTGCTATCAAATCTTCTTAGCAACTGGTTATTATTATCAGGCTTTGTAAACTTTGTATAGGTACCTATACGTTGCTCAGTGTAGGTGTATACGAAAGGTACGTATTTTGCGCACGTCTTGTGTAGATGAGGACACGTTTGTGCCAATGTTACCTAACTGTCGTGAAACCGGTTGGAAGCCTTTTCCTCGCGTTCAAAGATCTTTGAAAGTCATACCTACTCAACGAGTGATTTAATTCCCTGCCCATTTTACTATCGGACTGTCAGGGCGGGCATGAAAAATCGACATCGTTTTATGGTTGATATTCCGAAAACCCGTACGAAGCGCTTTGATTCCACATTTATTGTGCAAACTGCTAGTCTGTGGAATTCGCTGCCTGAATGGATTTTCACCGTCAGTTACAATCTGGGTGTCTTCAAGTCGAAAGTGAATCGGTTTCTTCTAGGCAAGCGTGCTCCATCGTAAATCGCATCATCGGCGAGATGGCGGCCAAGCACAAGCCTATCTATTTTTTTAAAGCGTGAGTTATATCTATTTTACCGAAGCTAACAATCACACAGATTAGTTAATAATAGCCATAGGAAAGTTTTTCGGGTATCAAGGAATAAGACCTGAAGAAAATTTTGGATGACTTGGGATGGGGTACACCTTGATTCTGCATATTTCATCAAACTGACGAAAGTTTTAGCCATAATCATAGTAAACTGATAGAATAGAACAATACCTATTTAAGTTCAGCGCGATATTACAGACGTAATCTTACGGCGCCAGGGGCGGCTGAGGGCGGCGAGTGGGACAAGTGTTCCACGTTCAGCGCCAACTGGAGCCAGGTGCTGCTGAGCCTGACTCCACCTGACCCCGCCACACCGCGGGTGCCGTGTCAGCACGGCTGGGAGTTCGAGTTGGGGGACATTCCTTATCACACTGTCGTTAGCGAGGTGAGCTATTTTGTGTATTATTATGTAACACCTGGATCCCAACATTCCCGGTGCTACTGACTCTGATCACGTCTATCTCCACCGCCGTGCAGGCATTGCTGGGAATTTAAGCTGAGAACAATCCACCACACTGTCGTTAGCGAAGTAAAATGTTTTCTCCCTTTATTTCTTCTTATAATATTATCTCACTGGTAAGCATTTGAGAAGTTTTTAATTGACTAAAAAGGATAATCGGCAATCTGACTAAAGATTTTTTAAAGTGATCGGTCGCGATAGAACCTCTACCACCTCTACATCTGAGGCCCTTCTTAAGTTTCTACTAACATTCTGTAATTTTTTTAAATGTTATGTGGTATTCCAGCGAGGTTGGGTGTGCGAGTACGCGGGGTACGCTCCGGCGGCGCAGGCGGTCTTCTTCGCGGGCTCCTTCGTCGGAGGGCTGTTCTTCGGCTGGATGGCCGACCGCTTCGGACGCGTGCCCGCCTTGGTTGGTAAGAAATGTTACTTAGATGCGATAAGGCCACTGATTAAAAACTTAGTGTATCGCATATAAAGTACATTGCAACATATCTTTTTGTGTGGTGCTTAATCCTCCTCATTGAGTCGTGTTCCTCATGTCTGAGAGTTCTTCACCACCACTTCCCACTAATCTCTCTCTGATGATTTTTTGCTGTTCGTCTTGTATTCTCAGCGCCATTGAGCGCTTCGTATACTGCGCTGTAGAGAGTGGTTTATAAAGAGTTAAGAGTTATATAATATTAGGGTGATATCATGCAAAAATGTTCTTCCTGACAAAATAAAACTAATGTTAAATATTCTTTCGAAATTGTATATTTGTGTTACGTATGTCATGCAATACATATTCATGAACTCATAAAAATAAATACATATTTATGAACTTACTTGTTCGGGTTCAACGAACGCGCATTATTTCCAAGCCAAGCACAATTTGATTTCGAGGAACCTACATTTACCTACATAATGATCGACCTTGTCACCTTCTAATTTTAGCCAATGCATTGGTCTGATAGCACGCAAGATGGCCACGCCTCCGCAGTTTTCGCTTTTAAAAATAAACCAGACGATGCTGACATAAAATTAAAAACTTGTTTTGAATTATTTTCGCTAGACATGACTCAATACGCCGACGATTATTATAGTGAGACAAACTCATCAGTGGAGGTGGCCAATTGAAAGAACTAAAATGTTCAACAGGCTCCTGCCTGTTGAACATTGTAGTTCTGCCTTTTACTATCAACGACGATAGAAAAGTTCCAGCTGCATTTAGTGGTTGCTGTATCTAAAATTCCACAAGCTCAAAGCCGCACAACAAGCTATGGAGAGGGCTATGCTCGGGGTTTCTCTACGAGATCGAATCATAAATGAGGAGATCCGTAGACGAACGAAAGTTGCCGACATAACCCACCGGATTAGCAAGTTGAAGTGGGAGTGGGCACTGTGGGCAGGGCCAAAGCACGCAAAACAGATGGCCGATGAGGTCTAAAGATTCTCGAATGGAGACCACGAACCGGTAAGCGCAGCATATAAGGACGTCCACCCACAAGATAGACAGACGACCTAAAAGAGACCGCAGAGAAACGTTGGATGCAGGCCGCTTCCAACCGCGGCCCTTTTGGATATCGATGGGGGAAGCCTATCTGCAGTGGATGTCCTACGGCTGAAAAGATGATGATGATGACTAAAATAAGCTTTACGTAATGGCCGAGTGATAGCATGTTAGCTTTACAATTAGACGGCACCCGGTTCGTTCCTCGGCCTGCACCAATGACTTTGGTATTTAGTACCCAACTAAATTATGTGCAGTTTCAATGCAAAAGTTCAAATACGGTGAAGGAAATCATCGTTAGGAAACCGGTGTGTCCAAGAATCGCATAAGTTCAAAGACATATGACATTCACCAACATTCACTGGGCCAGGATGGTGGATTAGGGCCCATACTCCCTGTCTGGAAGAAGACCAGTGTTCCAGCAGTGGTACCATGATAGGCTGATAATGACGAAGATGACAATATAAAATACACTTAGGTACTAGGTATATCTGGGGTTCGATGGGCGTTCAAAATGATATTTTGTGGGAACAGTTGCCTGAAATCCGTAGCATCGGTTTTGTAAGATCCGATGGAAGGTACCCTAAATTTGGTTGAGAAATGCGACGATGGTTCCTCCACGGATTGTATTCTGTGGCTCCTCACTCAACTCTGCATATAAAATAGTCACTATGCGTTTGATTTTTTGCTTCACGAGGCAAGGCCAGTCAATCATGGTATATTGCAGCAATTACTCACCAATCAATAAAATTGATTCATAATAAACCCATTGCAGATCCAATTTAATAAATACTTTATGTGTGATCACTGACGTTATTTTAATTACATATTAGACTTTGAAACGGATCTAGATAACTTGTTACTAAGCAATAGGTAATCTTATGCAAACCATAAAACCAGTTTTTACGAAGATTTAAAAAAGTCTTTTAGATCCGGCACATCTAATATACAAAGTGAACTAAAACATGAAATTACCAAAAATAGAGAATGCTATAAAATAATATAATGGAACAGACTGTCAAGAGCGTGACGCGACACTTAGGTTCTACGCGACAGATTTCCTTTGATTTTTTATGCACTGGGTGACGGGACGATCTCGTCGCTTGTCTGATGGTAAGCGTAATAATAATAGTTTAAAGCCACCCAGAATTAAGAACTTGGAAGACTGCGCGGCAAAGCACCGCACTGGTCACCACATATTTGATTGTGAAAGTTCTTCCTCTCTTACGTTCCAGGGTCTAACATGATAGGCTGTATCGGAGGCATTGCGACGATATTCACCACTGGATTGTGGGACTTCGCGTTCTGCAGGCTTCTCGTCGGCATGGCCTTCGACAACGCGTTCATGATGATGTACATATTAGGTAAGATCAAGAAGAAAGTTTATTGAAAGTCTTCAGTAATTCCGTCTTCTATTTCTTTTACAAATCCTCTCCATCCCGTGGTTGCTAAAAAAATACGATTTTCGTCTTGAAATCTTTGAATCTTGAAATCTTGAAATTGAAATCTTGAAATCTTCATGAAATCTTTTGTCGTGGTGTCAGATTATAAGTAAAATGTGTCTTAAAATCCGGAAGATTTAACGAATGAGCCAACTTCACCCTGAGCTGAGACCGCTCGACCCAAGCACATCACAAGCTCTTTCAACTTCAAAATTGTATATCTGCATGGACTAGGAAGTTGCGCACATTGCGTGACGTTGCATGACCATTTGAGCATAGATCGTACAAAATTTAACTGACAAGACAGTCTTAAAAAAACAATGTAGTAGTTGTATGATTCTATAGCATTATACTTACTTACATTATACATGCGATTTATTTGAGTGTTTATCCGCACTGAACGGAATGACTTTGAATGAAACTTGGTGAGAGGTAGCTTATGATTATTAACGATATATTTACCGTGATAAGAATGTGGATGGAGCTACCATTTTGCGATATAACTGTAGTGAACAACCGTGATAGTGATAGTTTAACAGTGTTTTGGAGGTAGCTTGTACTTGTACTCTAGGCTCTTAGAGTAAAAGTACTTCATGTAATACTTTAGCTAGAGTCTAGATTATTACATAAGCTACTTTTTATCCCCGAAATATCATGTTTCCTTTAGGACAGCGGGCGAAACTGCCGGACGCCACTAGTAGGATAATATACTAAACAGTTGTCAATGTAGCATAAAGAAGAGATAGCATAATAAACAGGTACATAAGAGTTAATTAACTCAAGTCAGGTACTTAGGTTTTGGTTAGGTCCAAAAAATCTTGAAGATTCGCATTACCAAGGGCAACAAAATTGTCTTTCCTTATACAAAATTGCAATGCCAGGCCATGGTCCACGACCGTAAGCTTCAAGGCAGGCTCGTCGGTGATTTGTGGTCATTATCGGATCGGGTCTTGAATGTAAATGCAGAGGAAGCATACGCCCGGTGCCGACGTAAATGCTGATACTTGTTTAAAAGTAGGTCAGCAATGCATTCCAGTAGTGGAAACTTCCATATTGGCTTTCATTCGAAACATGTGCCTGGCAATAGACTTTATACCTATATAAGATATTTAGATAATTCATGGTGTATCATGTACCTACCATTGTTTGTTTCTTATTGAAAATCGTATTTGTTATTAGTTTATTACCAACGACGGAACGGAGAAAGTGTATGCGCTAGGGTGAGAGTTTGTTTGATTTGTTTTTGTGTGCAAAAAACGCATGTTGCCATTTATCTCCAAAATGGCTGGACCAATCTTAATTTAGTTTTTCTTAGTTATGTTCCAGAAAATCTGTTCAGCCGTTTGAAGGTTATCAGCTCTTTTGTAAGGGGTTTTTTAAACTTTGTATATCTTATAAATATATTGTACTTGTTCACCAACTGTTATCTTCAAACTCAGTGTCCGTTACAAAATTGTACTGTAACTATGATAACATTATTTCGACATGACATACCTTTGTGTGCGGAGTTGTAATCTTTTCCCGTGATCTTTTCGATAGTTGAAATGAAACTAAAAAGGTGCGCCTGATAAGCAATAATACTTGGCACCTGTCTTTAACAGATGCGATACTACCCCACACAAATACCTGCAAATGATTACAACCACAGAAAAGAAAAAAAATGGTTTAAATTATTTTCTGTGATTACACCACATTTCACATTGTGTACATGACTCATGTTGGAAAAAATTTCTTCTTTCCCCTTGGGAGGTTTTTTTTTCACTTTGGAGTTTCTACTCCATCTAGGAACTATAACGGGACATCATTGTACCCAGCAGAGCAAAACCTACAAAAAGGCAACACAAGGTGAAGAACTAGTACAGCGTCTTTTCGGCTGCGTAGAGATACATTTAAAAAACATTACTCCACAAACTAATTTAGGCTGCTCTCTATAACGGTACTCTTGTACGCTGTACTTTACATCCTCAGTGCTGGAGTACGTGGGTCCTCGGCAGCGTACGTTCGTGGCCAACATGTCGATCGCGCTGTACTTCGGCGGCGGCTGCCTGGCGCTGCCGTGGCTCGCGCTCTGGATGTCAGACTGGAGGAAGCTGCTGTGGCTGACTTCTTTGCCCATGGCTTGCGTGCTAGCTGCGCCGTTTGCAGTTCCAGAGAGTGCTAGGTAACGTTTTATTTGTGTATATTCCTTCACAAGACCATAATTTCCCGTTTCTTTTTTGCACATCCATTTTATTAATTAAAGTGACTGGGGCAGGAATGCCATCGCATTCCTGCCAAATAATCAGGCAAATAAAGAAACGAGAATTTATTTGCCTGATTACTACACCCCCATTTTCGCATGAATAATTTGCAAAAACTTACATCTCTGACCTTAATCACGATAATAATGCTAGGGAAATGTCTTGGTAACGGTCAATAAAGACAAGAATTTCGATGTTATGATAAAAATTTACTATGGAGATTAGAATTCTATTGTAATCTAATATTTTCATTCTATTCATTTCAGATGGTTACTGACTAGAGGGCGCGTGAACCAAGCCGTTGATGTATTGAAAAGGTTTGAGAGAGTGAACAACACCAAGATTCCTGAAGATGTATTGGAAGATTTCATTGTAAGTCCGTGAATGCAATGATTACATCTTGATGTACAAAAACTAGTCAAGGAAATTGAAGAATTTAACTTCGTATTTTAGTTATCCATGTTTTGAGGGGTGATACGTATATTGCCATGTGGTAAAAAATAATTCAAAGAGCAGTAAAATAATATACCTACACAGTGTACTGTAACCTGGTGTGCCTTCCAGGTAACAAGCCGTCAAACAAAGAAATCCAACGAGACAATAATAACCCTGCTGAAAAGCGCACCACTCCGCACTACCATGATCTTAATGGTGTTCGTGTACATGGCGTGTGCTGTCATCTTCGACGGCCTCGTGCGGATGTCAGAAAGTCTCGGGTTGGACTTCTTTATTACATTTACGCTGACGTCAGCGACAGAGATACCTTCAGTCACGCTACTGGCGCTAGTTCTGGACAGGTGAGAATGCAAAGATAATTTATAAATTGTCATTGTAAGAATATCTATGTATTGCTTATTTTGTAATTCTGAGTAATTGCAAATTATCAGCTGTTAAAAATTGGTTGGAACTACCTCAATAACAAACGCCAATATTGTTTTAGAAGAACTACTTCTAAACATGATGTGATAACTTTTCCTGCCTATATTAATTAGTCGATTATTTCCTAACTGTCTTTATGACATTCAATATTGGCGTTTGTTATGGAGATCGTTTCAGTCTTGAACACCTGAGGATTACTCACATGTAAACGGATTGAGTTATCTGTAGGTATCTGTAAAAACTTGGGATCGCAAGAAGTTTTTACTGACCTCAAAATACCTGGAAGATGGCACTCGTTGATGCCCCCTTTGCAACAAAATGATAATCCAGAAACTTTTACAACTGTCTCTAACTTTCAGATGGGGCCGAAGATCGCTCACTTGCGGACCTTTGGCTACGGCTGGAATTTTAATAATTGTCGCCATGTTAGTGCCTAAAGGTACGTATTATTATTGTTTTTATCTTTTAAAAAATACATAAAAATATTTGCTTCTTCACTAAGATTTCATCCAGGTCAGAATAGCCATGATAACTTGCGATAGCAGACAAAGTTTGGGTGGGCATGGCATCCTGAAATAATTAGAGGTTTTTGTCAAGTTAAGGAGTCCTTAATGAGTTTTTAAAGAGTTGGTGTGTTTGTCTAGGTATCCCAGTGACTGTGCTGGCGATAATGGCGCGGTTCTTCATCAACATGTCGTACAACGCCGTGATCCAGTGGGGCACGGAGCTGCTGCCGACGGGAGTGCGCGCGCTCGGCTCCAGTATACTGCACATGAGTGGTTATGTCGCCACTGCCTTGTCCCCTTTTATCGTCTTTTCGGTCAGTGAGTCTTTCTTCGTACGAAGAGCAATGCTTTGCTGCCCTAAGCATTCTTTATACGATTTAGGAGATAAAGCTTAGGTACTTATTTGCAGAAGTGGCGCAATGATCCCAAAGTGGATCTTGGCCTCCGACAATAAAAACGCCACTCTTCACGGCGCCATGCGACCTCAATCCGATCGGGCAGCCAGATCAGTTTAAACGGTGATATGCCTTCACCCCCCCCCCCCCCCCCCCCCCCCCAATATGTTCGGTTCGGCAAACAGCTCCTCCATCTTCCTGTTTTTTTAATCCGTCAGCAACCGTCATCCCTACGCACTAAGTCTACCAGTACCTACCACCACTCTACCAGTAAAACTAAGTCTTTCTGGCTTCCTGTTTTTTATGCCATAGTTGGCAAACATGCCGCCTAATACCCGTATCTCCAGGGGCATAACAGATACCTTGCCGACTATTAATGACTATTAGCAGCCCTTTTAAAGTTCCTGTGTTGTGTTCTCAGGAGCGCGTGTGGGCGCTGCTGCCGTTGCTGATCCTGGGCAGCGTGGCGCTGGCGGCCAGCGGCGCCGCGCTCGTGCTGCCCGAGACCAAGGGGCGCGCCATGCCGCAGACCATGGCTGACGGCGAGCGGATCGTGCGGGAACACTCGCTCTGCGGGTCGGTATTACCATCAATCACATTCTTTATCATAATCAGTCTTTAATACTCCACTGCTGAACTTTAGCCTACCCACAAAATGCGATTGGGCCATATCCACCACGCTGGCTCAGTTCGGGTTGGTGGATTCACATACGCCATTAAATTTTATCTCCGTACGTATGTAGGTTTCCTCACGATGTTTTCCTTTACAGAAAAGCCAGTGGTATGAAAATCCGTATAATAACTCCAAAGAGCTCATTGATACGGGCCCGGGATTTGAACCCGCGACCTCACGTTTCAAGTCTAGGTGACTCCCAAATAGGCTACCACGGCTTTATAGGAGGTTAATGTTGTCATCATTATGAACAACCTTCACTGGACCAAATCTATAATCACAAAAATCTGCTTTTCCAGAAAAAAATATCGTTTACACATAGGTGAAGAAATGTATGGATACAACTGATTTTTTTTTTCCGCAATTTTAGGTTTGGTCTCATAGTAAAAGTTGTGCATAATGGCGAGTACAATGACTGTTGTTATTCTGAAGATGATGGCCAATCTGTTTTTTTTTTATTATGTCAGTCAGTGTTTTTTATCTCTAAAAATGGTGAAGATTCCTAAAAGAGATAGCTCTGGCTGATGAACGCGCTCTTAACTACAGATTAATAGCCTTTGAATTTAACAATGTTTTATCTCTGCAGGAAACCAGAAAAGGATGACATCGAAGTACCCCAGTGGAAGACTCAGAACAATAAAGCCCTAATTACGTAACGCTTAGGTTCTTACATTTGGAAGAAACAGTTTACCTACTGAATTGTCTACAGTAGTACCATGGTAGTGTAGAACCAGTGATGTGGTGATGAAGAGATAATTATACAATAATTAAATTAATATTTAATCTAGCGATGTGATATTCTGAGTACTTACTCAACAATTTCAATCTGAATTTGATTTTCTTAAAGATCAAATCATGTGTTACTCTCAGAGCAAATAAAAATACAGAGCGACTACCGCGAACACGAAAAGGGAAGCCACTTTTTGAAACATGTGTGCGTAGTCGAAGTTCATGTCGTGTAATTCATCAAAATAAGTGATAATATAAATACTTAAGTGTGGAAATATTCCATCCTTCTTCTTATTTGCTTTTGTGTTGTTTTTACAGTTCTTAACACAGCAAGAAGTCATTGTTTCTTTTTAACACGGATGTTTTCAGTACGACGTTCTGACAAGAAATTCACGTAGTTTTGAATGCGTATGTGTGCGTGAGTCGTGTATTTATTGGGAATTCACGTAGTTTTGGAAGCGATTTCGGCGTCACTTTGGCAGTGCGCCGTAGAGACTCTGTATTTTTAATTGCTCTGAGGTGTTACTTATATCAAATGTAGGTAGTAGGTACTCTATCTTTGCCCCGCGGTAGAGATTCGTCAGAAAAACGGGTTTAAGGGAGATATGCCTTAGTTTTGTACAATTATCGTTTGTGAAATGTCTCCGTGTTTCACCTAATTATTTCCCTATACCGCTAAACAACTGTAAGTACCACAGAAAAGAGAAGTAAATAGAACGGAAATGAGAAGGAAAATCTGTCACCAGGCGTATGAGTGGACTTTGATTTAACATTCTTATTTAGACCAACGAGTCGAACTAAAGTTGCTAAAGTTCGACGTTTCGTTTATATGGGTGCAACTGGCTACAACAAATTTCTTACAAAAACGCCTTAATAGCCGGTCTAATTTAAACAAAAAAATATTTTTTTCTGTTGTAAGTACGGCTTATGTCTTCTGTGGTACGTCTCACTTACAAATTTTTCACGCACAGTAAAAAAAAACTTCCATAGTGACACCATTGATCAATTATTAGTCCACATAGGTCTGCTGGTGATTTCAACTAAAGGCAAGCCTGATTTAGTGCCTGGATGCGTTCGCACCCGCCGCGCCACCTTAACATATCTCTCTTACCATCGAAATACAATTCCTATAGAATCACAATCTCTCAGTGAAAACAGTCAAAAAACGTCCGAGCGTCATTGTCCAAACATTGTATCAGGGGCCTTACAGACAACTGCTACTGCGGCACCAAACTAACGTTAAATCAGCTCAGTTGAAAATCACGCGAACGTGAACCTTACGCGCCCAGATACGGTTTGCGGTCGCGCGATTTTCCAACTGAGCCAATTTAACGTTAGTTTGGTGCCTCAATAGCAGTTGTCCGTAAGGCCCCGCAATTATATAGTTCACAATGCCACATTTACTCCAATTTAGACGTTATGTCGTTTTAATAGTGTTCAACGTTAGTTGTCCGCTATGACGTATATAGTAGCTCTGGCATCGCGCGGCGTTGTAGTCGGATCACGGCTACCTTGTGTAACTAATCAAAAAGTCTGCGCAATTCGTAGCATGCGTCGAGTTTTGGTTCGAACATTTTTTTGGCACGATTATGACTCTATATGCATTGTATCTCGATGACTATTACACATTTTTTTTTATTGCATTTTTTATTGATGACGTGATAGAACCACCAACCAACCAACCACGTGAACCTGACGTGATTGTCTTTTGGACTATCTAACGTAAATTAACGAATAATAATAATACGTAAAATAATTATATTTTTGTATTTTGATTAGACTAAAAGCTTTTAAAGTTTTATTAACTATTTATAATATTTTCAGTAATTGGTCAATTAAGCAAATCTTAATAAAGAGTTATTGTATTGTATTGTATCTTGTTAAGAACTAATTACCTAAGTGCTTTTTAATTCTTATGTAAATATACCTAAATATGACTTGTTAATAAAATATGAAATGGTATAAACTATTTAATTTTTTTCATTATCCTAATATTCAATCTATCCCTTCCTTGTTTTATAAGAAACTAGCTGACCCGAAAGATGATCATCATCAATATCATCATTTCAGCCATAGGACATCCAATGTTGGACATAGGCCTCCCCCATCGATTTCCAAAAAGGCCGGTTGGAAGCGGCCTGCATCCAGCGTTTCCCTGCGGTCTCTTTGAGGTCGTCTGTCTATCTTGGGGTGGACGCCCTACAGAAGGACTTTGAGTACCGGTGTTCCACCCGCTTTTATAAGCTCTGGTGTGATTCCATCGTCACCCGGCGCCTTGTTGATGCCGAAAGATGTCTAACCAAATAATAATAAAAAACATAGAGTCCATACAAAAATGGCATAGATAAATAACGTTCATGTTCAAGTTTGGTCCGAATTAAAAAAAAATACTTTCCATAACTAATAACAATTTGGATTAGGTATTACGAACATTTTAAAACAAAAAAATTGCCAAATCGATCCCGCCGTTATCAAGTGATACTTAGTCTTATCAACGAACATCATTTAATTTTAATTTATATCTATTTGTAAAAGATTCTCATAACTAATAAAAGATTCCCATAACTAAGACTTAGTTATGGAAATCTTTTACAAATACATATATATTACTTAGTATTATGGTCGTTTGTTGTGCAGCTAGCTACGCGGACTCCGGATAGAGAGGGGCAAATGGAGGTTGAAAGTTTATATGAAAGCCCTTTTTTTCGGAATTTGGTATACTTATTCGTTATTGTTATTGGAATTTGGTTCTTATACGAAATGCGTCGAAAAGCAGATAAAAAAATTAGGATTTATACTCCAATTTTCCGAATATTCAAACGATTTTCTTTTTATAATATCTTTAGTAGTTGTACCTACATTTCCTACGGCAAGATCCTTCGAGGTTTAATTACATTAAATTACTAATTTAGGATATATTGTTGGGTTGTATTATCTGACATATAATTGATTGTGATCTGACTCAGATTTGATGCAGAAGGCTATCCTAAATGAATGTGCGTGGGTAATTGAAACTCTAGCGCTTTATTTGAGCGCCAGCGAATGACTGGTTAAACATTGAATGTTGGTGCGCTTTTATCAAAATGTTTATAATAACAATGACGTGATGTAGGTGAGACTCACAGGCCCTACACTAACATAAAATAACTAATTTTAATATTATCGTTTACCTAATTGTTTTATATTCGTCTTGACAATTACGGCTTTATTTTTTCGTTTTATGCCCGAAAATACAGATACCTAGATTGAACGATTGCATTTTGTAATAAGTAGGTACGGTTGACTAATATTGAGTTAACACGAGTACCTACTGAAAAGCTGTCTCTGTATCTAGGTAGTATTGCATCAGATAACATGAGTCAAGGCATAGAGTTTGGTAGTTTTTAGGGTTCCGTACCTCAAAAGGAAAAAACGGAACCCTTATAGGATCACTTCGTTGTCCGTCTGTCTGTCCGTCTGTCTGTCAAGACCCTTTTTCTCAAGAACGCGTAAAGGTAGCAAGTTGAAATTTATACTAAATACTTGGGTCTACGGTTTCTTTCGGCTGTAAAAAAATAAAAGTTGTAAGTCAACGCAATCAAAAGATATGAACGTTTATGTCGCATATTTTACGATTTCACAGGGGAACCAAAACCTATAGGGTACTTCCCGCTGAGCTAGAATCATGAAATTTGGCAAGAGGCAAGGTCTTATAGCACATATATAGGAATAAATCCGAAAGTTTTAAATTTGAAGTTATATCATTTAAAAATGATTATTTTGCTATTATAAACTTACATTTTGTAGTTGGAATGTATGGAAGAACCTTATTGTCAACTACAAACTAAAGTTTATCTTTCAATATTTTAACTTCAGTTATTTTTTTTGGTCTCGCGCTGAGGGTTCCGTCTAACGGAACCCTCAGAGCACGAGTCCTACTCGTACTTGTCCGGTTTTTTTATCATAATATCTGATTACTACACTTACACAGTCTACACGCGTTGTAATCGTTTGTTGTTGTCGTCATATCGTAAGTGATTATATTCTCTTTGGTATCGCCTGCAATAATATCTACGCAGATTTTGTGGTAGATAATTATCAGATTTTTTTAAATTCACTAACCTACGAACTCGCAATACCTTAAATATTACAGAACCCTACGAACGAAATTAGCTAACCGAAAAGAAAAATAATGACAAAGTTTTGGACTTTGTTCAGGAAAAATAAGTTTGGCGACAGATTGAAATATGCTTGGCGACTTGATACATGGCAACTTTATAATGACCACCTTGGAAAAAAGAGTAGAAAAATTAATATAAAAAATTAAAAACACGCCTTTTGACTCCTTAAAACAAACCAAAGCTGTCCCAAAAGTCTTGAAGGGTCATCACTCTTGGCGACGAAGGTCGGATGATGGAGCCAATAGTTGTATAGTGGAATTCTTGGTATGGGAATTGTTGAAACAAATCAAATGAGCCCAAACGAGGGTTTTACTTTTTAACATTGAAGAGTTCCACTACCAGCTTCCTGGCTTCCTGGCATCAGATCAAGTTTTATGGTACCAATTTTTTTTATTGTCATTCGAATGAAATAATTAAATAAATAAATATTCGGGACATTTTTGCACACACGGTCATCTGACCCCAAACTAAGCAAAGCTTGTGATATGGCTGCCAGAGACTGATATACATACATATATAGTTATAAATACATACTTAAATAGATATTAACAACCAGATATAGAACAAACACAAATGTTCATCACATAAATGTTTGTCCTAGGTGGGAATCGAACCCACGCCCCTAAGCTCAGAAGGCAGGTTCACTACCAACTGGACCAACGGGCTATATAATTATACGTATTTGGAAAGTTTTAAATGGATTCGACATATAAAAGTACAGAGAGTGACAAAGGCTACTTCTCATCATCATCATCATCACTTTTCATCATTACGCGGGTGAAACCGCGGGGCGCAGCTAGTAAATAAATAATAAATCTATATACATATAGATTCATATTTAGAACCATGGTCACGCCATAACTTGAGAACGACTTGATTTCATTGTTTTTTTTTTTCATCAAATAAAAAAAAAAAAAAAAAAATCTTTCCAATAACATTGCAAACGGTAGGTATAAAGCAATTTCCGTGGCCATTTTTAGTATGCCATAAGTATTAAACAACAATTATTTGGCCAAATCTTATCTCTTTATTTGATTTGCTCTTTTACTATGACTGCTCTGTCATAATTATCACCTATCTGATATTTTGTGAATAAAAACCAACGATAAAGCTATCCGAGCGCCAGATAACTTCCCCACAAATCGTGCGTCAGTGCTCTTAATAGCTTTTAGGATTTAGTCGTGTTTAGTTTAGTTAGTATTTATTTGCCATTCATTGTTATTGAAAACGAAAAAATGTCTGTTGCTTCACTTGCTAAGGTTTGTACTCATACTTATGTACATACATTTTACAATCGATTTCATCATCATTATTTCAGCCATAGGACGTCCACTGCTAGACATATTAGGCCTTCTCCACTCCACATCGTTCTGTAATTATTTGTTTGTAATGCTCCCGAGATGATAATAACTCAAACTGACACATCTCCTTAACATCAAAAGATTTTCATATATTTCCCATCTTAGAATAACTACACAAAGAAACCAAGTACATTCGCAAAATTTAAGCCATTCAAATGGTGTCACATATGACTCCAAAAAAAAAAAAAAATTTACTATGACAATTTGCGGGGTGAAATCGTACCACAACAAATCAGAAAAGCAGCATTGGAGTTTTGGCGCCAACGCGGAAAAAACATGTCGGCTCGTTGGATTATTTTCCTAAACTTGTGTATTTTCGAGTGTTAATGTGTACTAAATGGTGAATTATTATTCATTAAGTGCTCGTAAACGTGCTCGAGTGTGGGCAAGTGATATAACGAGGTGAAACGTGTCTTTTCGTGTTGTTTCCAAAACTCCATAGGAGCCTCTTGTAAAGTCTCCACCACTTTACAGGGGCATGAGCTCGACTTGGCCGTGACTTACTTAGCTTGACTTTGACTGTGACTATGACTTGTTTGACGCTATTAAGACGGGGTAAACTGTTTAATATTACGAGTATTCTAAAACTAAACTCATACGACTTGTATATGGCAACTGCATCAATCATGCGGAGCCAAAAGCCCCAACTCGGGGAAGAAGAAAAAAAAAAAAGCAGCATAAGAGTTATGGTGTGACATTCCACAGGTACCTAATCCATTAATTTTCTTGCTTAAATCGTTTAAAATACAAATCGAAACGTAAGCTACAAATTCGCTTTGTAGCTTACGTTTCGATTGGGTTTGAGAAGGTGTTGTTTGGAAACTTACCTTCTCTGAGTAGTTATTCTAAGTTTCCCATATAGAAATAAGTTTTAGTTTTTCCCGAATTCTTTTCCTAAAACCTTCTTCGAACTATTGTATTGAGGAAGACTGGACTATCCGTAATACTCAGAATACAGTTCTGTATTCTGAGTATTACGGATAGTCCAGTCTTCCTCAAGTGATGCGTCATGCGCTACAAACGAACAGCATTTCATTTTGTTTATCTCTATCTCTTCTCTACATCTCTATCTCTTCTCTTCTCTATCTCTACATACCTAGTATAAATTAAAGTCTCTTTCCGCGTCTGTCTGCCTGTATGGCCGCTAACTCCTCCTAAACCACGCTACGGATTTTGATGCGGTTTTCACTATCAGTTAGATACATTTTCACGGAAGGTTTATATATATATAACTATCTACCCGCCTCCGGTGTACTTTACGTGCGAAGCCGGGCGGGCGGGTCGCTAGTAACACATTATCACACACATAGCGGGCGTTGTGTAATGCACAGCTGTGAAAGTTTAAAACTATGCTCATGTACTTAACTGGCAGGAGGCACGTCTCCTGAACCGGGCAGCCGATGACCACGACGTCATGGAGCAGATCCTGGAGCACCTGGGCGGGATGGGCACCTACCAGCGCTACCTCTTCCTCATGATGATGCCGATCATGATCTTATACTCCTTCGTGTACGGAGTGCAGATGTTCGTCGCCGCCACGCCGCAGCAGCACTGGTGCAGGGTTCCGGAGCTGATGCATCTGGACGTGGACCTGAGGTGGGAGAATTAGAATATAAATTTAATAATAAGTACATAATGAATGAATAAGTACGTGCTCCACCTTCGGCCGCAACATCGCTTTCCATCAGGTGAGGTTGTGGCAAAACGTATAAAACCATAAAAAAATATTAGTTTAAAAGTTAACTGTTATAAATCAGGGTTAAAGGGCTACCTCATTTCATCATCAGCTAAAAGACGTCCACTGCTGAACATAGGCCTCCCCCTTTAACCTCCACACTGAACGACAGCCTGCCATCTGTATCCACTGGATGCCGGTGCCTTTCACAATGTCGTCGGTCCGGTCCAGAGCAATCACAAATACTTTTTTAAATTAAGTAATGCATTACGTACCTAGGCAATAATAATTATTCGATGTTGGTGATTTTACGTTATTGATCTGCAAAACTATACCTACACCTTATAATTTACTGTACATGCTCATCCAATATTTTCCACTCAGACGGAACCTGTCAATCCCAGGTGCTTCTTCCGGCTTGAACTGGGACCGCTGCTCCATGTTCGACGCCAACTGGACGCAAGTGCTAGCGAACATGACACCTCCAGTCTCCGACACGCCGACCGTGCCTTGTCAAAACGGCTGGGAGTTTCTTTATGACGACATACCTTACACTACTGTTGTCAGTGAGGTGAGACCAATTATCATAAAGTTCATCAATCTCCTAATGGAGTTTGTGTGGATTAATTACTTTAGTCAGCAAAAAGCAAAACAAACTGTCGATATAACAAATACAAATTGATTTTTAAACCCCCGGTAAAAGAGCTGATAATCTTAAAATGCCTGAACAGAATTTCTTGAATCATACATAAGTACTCGTAGCTAAGAAAACTCGCAATTAAGTCAACTTTCAAACAAAAAAATAACTAAGTACCTAAGCTAATTACAAATCGATTCAGCCGTTTGGGAACTAACATGCCACTAAGATAGCCGATTTGTGACCTTATATACCTTGTGTCTTTAAACTGTTTATTTACGTTACGTATTACGTTAATCTTATAACACCGCTCTGTTTGCGTCGGAAGTTAAAAAGAAGGAGGACTATGAGTGGCGATGCAAATACTCTGATGATAGAATTAGATGCGTTATAGGCTAGGTTTGTATTGTGTTGTTTGTGTTCTGTTGATGATTCCATTAAATCCACGCCCTCCTCTTCTTCAATGGGCCGAGGTCATTGATTGGGAGTTGGGTGGCGCAGACTTGACGCACCGCGCGATGTTATCCACAGAAAAGAGGAAAAAAAACTGATGTTTTCCCATTTCTCAGATTTACAAGGGAGATATGCCTTTGTACAAATTATTGTTCGTGTTCAGACCTCTCCGTGTTACTTGCATTTTTTTCATTATCACAAAAGCTAAAATTGTTAGTACGGCACACTAACTCATATCTCACGTACACTAAGAAATTTGCAGCAACACCAATAAACGAATGCCTTGTTTGTCTGATCTGAGCTTCCTACTAAGGGTTTTCTTGGCCAAGCATCATGTCCTTAAAAGTTTTCGTAAATATTTTTATGACCTAGTTTGTGAATAGTCTAGTTATTTGGTTCCAGAGAGAATGGGTGTGCGAGAAGTCAAGTTACGCCCCGTCATCGCAAGCTTTGTTCTACGTTGGCTCTCTGATAGGAAGCGGGATCTTCGGGTGGATGGGCGACAAGATGGGGAGATTACCGGCTCTGATCGGTAATATGCTAGACGACACTAATTCTTATAAACCTACGCTAAGGTTATGGGGATGAACTATCAAAGAAATAATTCTAGGAGGTTTGAGGTTACAACTTGGTGACGGAAGGCTATGAAGAAAAAATTGTTCCATGACAAAATTTATCCTTTCGTTAACGACAAATATTATCGTTCTTTGGTATATCTGTGATACGGACGATGTCTTTAGACCTCATTGGTTTCACCAAGCATTCAATGGCAATACCTTGCTAGAGGGCACAAGTATGTTCCAGGACTTGCAGGTTTTTTGGAATGTAAGTCCGTGTAAAATCCGTGGAGTAACATGTAACCGACGACGTTAAGTGAACTTATTTTTTTCTTCTTGATTGTTTCTAGGATCTAATATCATCGGGTGTGTGGGAGGTATAGCTAGCGCGTTTACGAGCGGTTTCTGGGACTTCACATTCTGCCGGTTCCTCGTCGGATTGTCCAATGACAGCGGTTTTATGATGATGTACATTTTAGGTATGAAAACTTGAATATGTTCGCTTATATAGACATCGCTTCTTCAGTCAGACTTTACTTTCTCCCTAGCTAGACGAGCAGCGTCCCCCGCGAACCTACAGGAACGTAATTTTTTTTCGGAATCAAAATTCTGGTTATCCAGGCTATAAGCTACCCCATGCTAAATTCACAGCTCGGCTTGTGACAGAAACTATTAGTTTGTTGCATAGATTCAGTATAATTCTACGGTTACTACGGTTTGTTGTAAATAATTCGTAATGTCTGTATATTTTGTTTCTGTCATAATTAGATATTATTCTTTCTTTCTTTCAAATTTCATTCAAATCCATTCAACCGTTATGGAGTTAAGTTCGGACAAACATGTATACTTACACACTAACTTTCGCGTATTGTATTAGTGTATTAGTGTGATTTCAAGCCATTATAGGAAAGAGTCTAATGATTTGTCGATAAAGTGATTCTGATTCTGGTCATCCTCAAATCGTTTTCGGAACCCCTAAACAAAAATTTCAAAGACGTCAATATCATCCCAGTGCTGGAATACGTGGGGCCAAACCACCGCTCGTGGGTGAGCAACCTCTCCTTGGCCCTATTCTTCGGCACCGGAGGTGTCATTCTGCCGGTGCTGGCTTACGGGCTGAAAGACTGGAGACTGCTGCTGCTGGTGACGTCAGTGCCTATGTTGTTGATACTGGCTGCGCCGTGGGTCGTGCCGGAAAGTGCGAGGTGAGTAAATACTCTGGTCTTCTTTTTTCGGTTATAAGTTATTCTTTTTCTGTATTGGTTTTGAGATGTTCTGTTTGTGGCTATAAAGCTCCTACCTAGACCATCGTATTTAACCTTAGAAAATTCGTGAATAATACTTACACAAAGTATGACACGGGAAGGAGGAGAATAAGATCGAAAACGATACAAATTATGAAGAAGAAGAAAATGTTCAAGTTCAGTCATTAGTAAGATTGTTTTTCCATAACGTTTACTTTTCAGGTGGTTAGCGTCGACAGGAAAAGTGAACCGAGCAGTCAAAGTGCTAAAGAAGTTCGAAAGAATCAACAAGGCTAAAATACCAGAAGACACCCTGCATAAGTTTGTCGTAAGTACCTAAAAGTCGAGAAGTCGTTGTGGCCTAGAAGAATGATGAGACCAGTGGGCATTCCACCGTTATAGAAGAGACCTATGTCGAGCACTTAGATTGGATCGATAATGACTGAACGATGATGGTGATAATTAAACCATGTATTATTAGTGTAGCAATACACTTAAATATTGCGACATCGTTTTATATATTACCTACTGTTCATCAAACCTCTATGGAACAATACGTAAATGAAAAAAGTTTTCGATAACTATCAAAACATATAGTAACCTCCATGGTTTTCCCCCGAGATAAAAATACTATCAACAGCAACAGCTAGGAGTAATAATATTCCTTGCAACAGGCTACAATTTATTTCGTCATAAAAATAGAGTTGTCACACATAATTATATTTAATTTATCGCCTGTTTTGACTTGATTTAGATTTAAACTTTGTATTCAATAAAGCACCTACGTATATTTTCTTTATTAAAATCGTGTGCTTTTTAATATACATAACATAATACGAATCTCGATAAGACCTCCTTTTTAAATGTCTTGTATTATTTGCCTTCTTTCGGAACCCCTCCACTTTGGAGGTTTGCCTACAAATCCAAAGACTACTATATATATACGGAGATAGACTGGCAACTCAGCCATATTTGAAATTAATTATATGTGCCTCCATCTATCCGCCACTAACGGTACTACATTTAACCTACAGATGAATAGCAGGTTGTATTAATTCTATTCTACTACAGAAAACGCTTGTAGTTTTATACAAAATGTATGAGATTTACACAACTGGTGAAAAATTCACGTGACCAATCCCATACATTCCGTAAAAAACTACAATCATTTTCCATAGTAGAAAAAACATCTTGCCTACTGTAAAAATTAAGTCCGCTAAGCATAAGTTTGGCTGCAGCGCTCCGTCTACTTCAGAAATAATAAGCTTTTTTGCGAGCTTTAATAAAATATTTTATTAAACGGCTGTACAGTTTTATACAACTCATAAATAAAATTATCAAATGAATACGCTATAATGTAACACAATTATATCTTGAAGAAATAAACAGAAATTTGTCACTGACTCGCACTTGGTCATTTATTATTGTTTGTTTTTATACTTTGGAGTGTGTACTATAATCATGCCAAGTTTGACGCTTGTACGTATTACCGTTTTTACATTAGAGCTTATACAAAAATATGTTAAAAATGCATTGGTTTTAATTAAACATTATACTATGCTAAATCTTATTTTTAAAAATAACACCTGATTACGTTAAATTTTGTAATCGCGTATTGTTTGTAAGCCGGCTGAAGTATCTTTTTCACAGTTCGCTCCTTGCGAATGATCCATTGATAAATTATTTATTAAAAGTGATTTATATTTGCTTTCAAAAACAAATGCACCAGGCATTCTATTGCATATGCTCAGTGACCATACGGAGCCAAACATATTTTCTAATGGGTCCTGTCATCCTGTGGTTGAAATTTATTAACAATATAATTAAGTTGATTTTTGTGTAAAGAATTTACAAGCATTTGGAATCCTTCTTTAGTCTTAATCCAGCTTGTTATGGACCGAACAACCTTTTCCCTCCCGTCATTTAAATATCGTAACGATCTTAAAACTGGAAGAGCTTCACTCCAAAATTTCTGATGTGGTGATTTCGGCGTTACTGCAGCAAGTAAAAATGTCTTCCCTGAATTTCACTGTAAGATCCATTCACCGAATCAAATAATTTATCGAAGAACATCAAAAGATGTGCAGTTTCTTCACATTCTTTTGGTAACTTCAAAAATCAAGCAACATTGTTTTCTATAAATCTCATAATTTTGAGATTGCAAACACAAACCAATCTCGAAACTCTTCTTAAAAATCTTTTTCTTCTTGTGTATCCGATGTTACACCACCTTCATTAGGAACCATTGCAGCACTTGTATCATTTACATTTGTATGTCCTGCGTTTGGTTGAGATTGCATGCCTGAAACACAAAAATATTACTATAGCTTTGCCAGAGTCTCTACCTATTATAGACAGCTGTCATCCGAAATGAAGATCTCGACGAGATCTATCACTTTTGCGAAGAAACTGCTAGTCCAGGATCGACGGTTTCCGAGATATCACCTAAGCAAGTTTGACAGCTGTCATCCGAAATGAAGATCTCGACGAGATCTATCACTTTTGCGAAGAAACTGCTAGTCCAGGATCGACGGTTTCCAAGATATCACCCAAGCAAGTTTGACAGCTGTCATCCGAAATGAAGATCTCGACGAGATCTATCACTTTTGCGAAGGAACTGCTAGTCCAGGATCGACAGTTTCCGAGATATCGCCCAAGCAAGTTTGACAGCTGTCATCCGAAATGAAGATCTCGACGAGATCTATCACTTTTGCGAAGGAACTGCTAGTCCAGGATCGACGGTTTCCAAGATATCGCCCAAGCAAGTTTGACAGCTGTCATCCGAAATGAAGATCTCGACGAGATCTATCACTTTTGCGAAGAAACTGCTAGTCCAGGATCGACGGTTTCCAAGATATCACCCAAGCAAGTTTGACAGCTGTCATCCAAAATTGAGATCTCGACGAGATCTATCACTTTTGCAAAGAAACTGCTAGTCCAGGATCGACAGTTTCCGAGATATCGCCCAAGCAAGTTTGACAGCTGTCATCCGAAATGAAGATCTCGACGAGATCTATCACTTTTGCGAAGGAACTGCTAGTCCAGGATCGACGGTTTCCGAGATATCACCTAAGCAAGTTTGACAGCTGTCATCCGAAATGAAGATCTCGACGAGATCTATCACTTTTGCGAAGGAACTGCTAGTCCAGGATCGACGGTTTCCGAGATATCACCTAAGCAAGTTTGACAACTGTCATCCGAAATGAAGATCTCGACGAGATCTATCACTTTTGCGAAGGAACTGCTAGTCCAGGATCGACGGTTTCCGAGATATCACCTAAGCAAGTTTGACAACTGTCATCCGAAATGAAGATCTCGACGAGATCTATCACTTTTGCGAAGGAACTGCTAGTCCAGGATCGACGGTTTCCAAGATATCGCCCAAGCAAGTTTGACAGCTGTCATCCGAAATGAAGATCTCGACGAGATCTATCACTTTTGCGAAGGAACTGCTAGTCCAGGATCGACGGTTTCCGAGATATCACCCAAGCAAGTTTGACAGCTGTCATCTGAAATGAAGATCTCGACGAGATCTATCACTTTTGCGAAGGAACTGCTAGTCCAGGATCGACGGTTTCCAAGATATCGCCCAAGCAAGTTTGACAGCTGTCATCCGAAATGAAGATCTCGACGAGATCTATCACTTTTGCGAAGGAACTGCTAGTCCAGGATCGACGGTTTCCGAGATATCGCCCAAGCAAGTTTGACAGCTGTCATCTGAAATGAAGATCTCGACGAGATCTATCACTTTTGCGAAGGAACTGCTAGTCCAGGATCGACGGTTTCCGAGATATCGCCCAAGCAAGTTTGACAGCTGTCATCCGAAATGAAGATCTCGACGAGATCTATCACTTTTGCGAAGGAACTGCTAGTCCAGGATCGACGGTTTCCAAGATATCGCCCAAGCAAGTTTGACAGCTGTCATCCGAAATGAAGATCTCGACGAGATCTATCACTTTTGCGAAGAAACTGCTAGTCCAGGATCGACGGTTTCCGAGATATCGCCCAAGCAAGTTTGACAGCTGTCATCCGAAATGAAGATCTCGACGAGATCTATCACTTTTGCGAAGGAACTGCTAGTCCAGGATCGACGGTTTCCAAGATATCGCCCAAGCAAGTTTGACAGCTGTCATCTGAAATGAAGATCTCGACGAGATCTATCACTTTTGCAAAGAAACTGCTAGTCCAGGATCGACAGTTTCCGAGATATCGCCCAAGCAAGTTTGATGATGATGATGAATTAGGGCCCATCCTTTCTCTGAGAGAAGGCCTGTGTTCCAGCAGTGGTTTAAACTTCTTTGCTTTTGGGAAATAACATAAAAAACCGACCAGCGTTAAGAGGTAGGACGGACTGACAGACATAGCGTAAGCTTAGTAATAGAGTTCCGTTTTCACCCTTTGGGTACGGTACGCCGCGCGCCGTACGAAACCTTTAAAAGTATCTACTCTGTTCTACCCATAGTACAAGTTTTGATAGTATTCGAAAACTTTTTTCGTTTTCGTATTGTTCCATACATTGCTGGGCTGAAAGGTATTCGATATTTTTTTCGTACTATAGTGAAGCAATCTATACCGCCGTTTACTACCGATTTTAGTTCTTTCGCGTTTCCGCTGGAGGCGCTTTACTAAAGTGTATGGAACAATACGTAAACGAAAAAAGTGTTCGAAAACTATCATATCTGAGACTAAGGGTAAATCGTAATTATATTATAGTAATAAATACCTTGGATTGCTAATTCGAAAAGTCTATTCATTGGGTAATGGTCATTAGTAATACGGTACCATTGTGTTTACATTTTCTTTCGTTGTAGGACACGAATATGTTAACAGTTTTAATATGAAATTACCTTTTCCATCGCTCACGTTGCAACCAGCAACTTGAATGACATCTTGCAATACAGTGATAATAATATAGGTAGTGAGTCCTGCATCAGTTCAAAGTGTTCAAACAACTGCAAAACAAGTAATCATCACAGTTATTACCAGAAATTACCACGATTCCTAAACTAAATTCAAATTATCACCTAAGTATTATGCCATTGCAGACCATGAGAAGTACAAGTAGCAAGTATCTACTAACTACTAGTATCTAGTAGGTACTTGCTACTTGTACTTGCCACCTGTACTTCGCAAGGTCTGCAACGGGCTTTACTCAAGCTGTACTACGTGGCCTAGATAACTGCACAACGAGTTTTTTCTCCGAAATTTGAACAAAGCTTAGCACAAATATATTATGGGTTCACAGTTCGGGGGCACGTAGTATAGTATGAAATCTTTGGGGGGGCAACGATACGTAGTAAAATATGAAATCTCAGTTCGAAGGTAGCTAAATTGAAACGGTGGCACATGCGTTCAAATTAACACTAAAATAGGTACACAGAAACTTTGAATCACTCTACTGATAAAATTAGAGATATTACCGTGAAATATATCGAAGAAATGATAAATTAATTATTAATAATGTTCAAATAATATTATTGTTGACGTTATGTTTTTTATTTTGAAACATTTTTGATGGATGATATTGACCACAGAACACTTATACCAGAGGATATTGACACAGTACGTTATGTTGTTTTAATTAGTTTAGTTAGGCGTAGCGTCGAGTTACATTCTCTTTCATCTCTTTGGTTAGGCGCGGATGGATGTCAGCAGCCTTAGAGCGTTCCGCCACTAATGTTCTAAATTACCACAGCATGTACAAATCAACGAACTTGTCTGTACTGACAAAATAGGTACCTAGGTACTTTCTATTGTTATTATAAAACGCTGTCTTTTTCTTCCTGACAATAAATATTAACTTCAATTCAATTCACATTAGTACAATAATTATCATGTGCCGAACAAATTTTACATCTATCAATGTACCTATGTACAAACAACTGTGCCGTTTCTCCAGATATCATCATCCAAGGAGGTCGAGACAGACGAGTCGATGTCAGCCTTAATACGCAGTGGTCCCATCCGCAACAGCCTTATCTGCGTCATCATCGTCAGCTGTGTCGCTGGAATCATGATCGACGCCATCATCAGGCTGTCTGAGACCATCGGCCCCAACTTGTTCGTGACGTACGCTCTGTCATCATTGATTGAGATACCATCGCTGTCGCTCGTCGCTTTAATATTGGACAGGTTGGATATCTACATTAATAATTATACCGTGAGGGTAGATTTGGGGGTGATGAAATTTAAAAGTTATGATAGGAAAACATTTCCAGCGCCCTTCTGGCTGCTACATTGGAGTCACGGTGGGTATTTAGTTTTTACACTTGCTCTTGCATTGACTTGCCTCCATGTACGTTTTATACCCTAAAGCTTAGAATAACTATATACCTAAGCCCTAAAGTTTAGGGTATTTAACGTCCTTGCTTGCTACTTAGAGGCACTACATCAAAGAAATTGTATTGTTTCGCACGCGCCCCCTCCTCTATCTTGCACCCTCCTGCTTCCTAACGCCTGTAGGTACTTGCGTAAGGTTTATCCGCCACTACTCGTGAGTTTCTTTACGACGATAACTTTTGACTCATACACCCAGACTTTAGAGATGTAGAACCTCTCATCTTTCCTTATGCATTAATCCAATTGAGTACCAGACAAAAGAAAAAAGTTGGCCGTCACAGGACGCACGGCAATCTGAAACATGACGGCATAAGGCAGCGTCATGTCGTCTGCCGTCACGGCATACCTACGAGTCCGTTTCACTGCTAAGGCGCGCCAATAGATGTTTCAAATCAAAAATATTGAAAAAGAAAACTGTATCACTTTGTAGATAGGTACGTGTAAACAGGGAAATTGGTATTTCGGTTGACACTATCAGTGTCTATTGTGTCTTCTGTGATATCAGTGCAGAGACTGACAGATATTTAGTTGGATAAACTGATAGTGAATAAATAGCACGGTGACGAAGCATTGCCATGTGTACCTATACAACTATACAGGCCTCCCCCATCGTTTTTAGGGTTCCGTACCTCAAAAGGAAAAAACGGAACCCTTATAGGATCACTTCGTTGTCCGTCTGTCTGTCTGTCCGTCTGTCAAGACCCTTTTTCTCAAGAACGCGTAAAGGTAGCAAGTTGAAATTTATACTAAATACTTGGGTCTACGGTTTCTTTCGGCTGTAAAAAAATAAAAGTTGTAAGTCAACGCAATCAAAAGATATGAACGTTTATGTCGCATATTTTGCGATTTTACAGGGGAACCAAAACCTATAGGGTACTTCCCGTTGACCTAGAATCATGAAATTTGGCAAAAAGCAAGGTCTCATAGCACATATATAGGAATAAATCCGAAAGTTATAAATATGAAGGTATATCATTTAAAAATGATTATTTTGCTATTACAAACTTACATTTTGTAGTTGGAATGTATGGAAGAACCTTATTGTCAACTACAAACTTAAGTTTGTCTTTCAATATTTTAACTTCAGTTAGTTTTTTTTTTTGGTCTCGCGCTCTTAGGGTTCCTTTATGTCGTATATTTTGCGATTTCACAGGGGAATCAAAAGCTATAGGGTACTTCCCGTTGACCTAGAATCATGAAATTTGGCAAGAGGCAAGGTCTCATAGTACATATATAGGAATAAATCCGAAAGTTATAAATTTGAAGGTATTTAAAAATAATTATTTTGCTATTACAAACTTACATTTTGTAGTTGGGATGTATGGAAGAACCTTATTGTCAACTACAAACTTCAAAGTTGTCTTCCCAGAGACTGGGATCGGCCGATCTGCGAACTAGCATGGAAATCGCTACTAGATACGTGTCCTAGTATTGCAGATCGCGCTCGTATTCTTGCTTTCTCTGTTTGGGAATCGGGACTTTGGTTGCAAGCCATGCCCTCTTTTAACACAGGTAGCCTTTTAGATCCAACCGCATTTCGTCTAGCTGTCAGCTTACGCTTGGGTGCAAGGTGCTGTGAGGCCCATCGCTGTCAGTGTGGTACTGCTGTTGACCAGCTCGGTCACCATGGTCTCTCTTGCTCGAGAAGCGCTGGTCGTATTGGCCGACACGCTAGCCTGAACGACATCATACGCAGGGCACTTTCCACCGCCAATGTCGCAGCTGTGCTCAAATCGAGTGGTCTTGCGCGTGACGATGGAAAGAGGCCTGACGGTATGACACTTGTGCCCTGGAGGTTGGGACGGCCCCTTGTATGGGACGCAACTTGTGTCGATACTTTGGCGCCGTCACATCTTCCTGAGACACAGGGTAGGGCTGGCGCGGCTGCTAATTCGGCAGAGCAGCACAAGCGTCGCAAATATGCTAACCTCGGCAGTGGTTACATATTTGAGGCGTTTGGGGTCGAGACATTGGGCCCTTGGGGACCGGGAGCTCACCTCATTTTCAAAAATCTTTCAGAGCGCTTGGTTAATGCGACGCGTGATCAAAATGCTGGCGTGTTTCTGGCTCAACGCATTAGCATTGCCATTCAACGTGGTAATGCCGCCAGCATGTTGGGTACGCTGCCAACTGGTAGTGAGCTTGAGCATTTGGATTGTCTTTAGATCTTCAACGGTCTATGGGCAGTCTAACTGTATTTGTAGTGTTAGTTTTAGCTTGTATTTTGTTTAGTTATTAAAGGCACTTGCCCAGTAAAAAAAACTACTAACTTAAGTTTGTCTTTCAATATTTTAACTTCAGTTAGTTTTTTTTTTTGGTCTCGCGCTCTGAGGGTTCCGTTAGACGGAACCCTCAGAGCACGAGTCCTACTCGTACTTGTCCGGTTTTTTTTTTTATGTATTATATCTTGAATGTTGTTGTTTAAAGTTATTAATTAGGTTAATTATGTGTTTACTTTGCTTGTGCGCATGCCGTGTGTGTTACGTTCGTGCGTGACGTCACCTGCCGGTGCCAACGGAAGACCAGCGCCGGTTGTTTATGACCGGCATCATGCTGAGTTGGGGCCGGTTTGTGACAAAAAAATATAATAAGTTCTTATTTAGTTTTATTTTTAATTTAATTTAATTTTTCCGTGTATATTGTGTTATTGTATTTTTTTGCCATAAATAAATTATGTCTATGTCTATGTCTATGTCTATCTCCAAAAGGGCCGGTTGGAAGCGGCCTGCATCCAGCGTTTCCCTGCGGTCTTTTTTAGATCGCCCGATCGGTGACTTTCGTTCGTCTACGGATCTCCTCATTTCTGATTCGATCTCGTAGAGAAACCCCGAGCCTGGGCTCTCCATAGCCCATAAATAATACCTACCTACGCAATGGGTGCTTATCAAAATATTTATAAATATGAAAAAAAATGTGTAAAGATAACGGTTATTAATTAGTCGCTTACCATTTCGCAGGTTGGGACGTCGCTTGCTGTCTTTTTTGACTGTGTTTACAGCAGCTGTGCTCAGCCTGGTGTGCGCATTAGTCCCTCAAGGTAAGCAAACAGATATACCTACTATAGCACGATGCGCTGAGGAAAAGAAAACGCCGAAATGTTTATACCGTAGGCGACAGTATTCCGAAAATCCGTACGACGCGCTTTGATTCCACTTATTGTGCGAACCGCTTGACTGTGGAATGCGCTGCTTCAGTGGACGTTTCCTGATAGTTACAATCTGGGTGCCTCCAAATCACTGAGGTATAGTATTTAGGTACGTAACGTAGTACATAGACATACTACCTCAGTGGAGTAAATAGGGTATTTGACTACTTTTGGGAAACTATTGCACATTATTGTCTGATATAAAATAATGTATACTGCATTTATATTTTCTGGATATCAGTCGTATTTGCGATATAAATCGATGTTAAAGTTTGAATAAAAAAATATCGCGCCAAAACGCAGACTTGCGTCATAGCTCCGATCACGTGACTAATTGACGTCACACAAAACAAAACAACTGCAGCCAGGCTGCAAAAGTTTGATGATTAATTAATTTCTAATAGAAGTAATGGTTTATAAATATTGTGTTGTGCCAAAATGTATAAATACTTCCATAAAGACACCGGATAAAATATTTGTTCCTGTTCCAATGCACCCAAAACTCCACAAAACTCGAAAAAAGTGGTTGGAACCAATCTAAGGTTGGAACTAAGTAGCTCGTAGAGAACCCAAAAGTATTGGAGCTAATTCAAGTGTTTCTATGTGCGAAGATCATTTTGAGGTACATATTTGAGTCTATATATTTCTATTATAATTTATGTTTTTATTGCATTACTATTTTATGTACTGTTACTTTCTTTTTAAACATTGTAAAGCTCGACATAACCTAACAAAATAGTTATACCCACTTACTACAACATACTTTTTGTACAACTTGATTGAATGTTTTGCTTGGAGAACAATTAAAAATTAATACTGACATTGTAGTTTTTACGTTTTGAGTTCTGCAGCGTAGAAACAATGACGTGGATTATTATTAAAGAAATATGCAACCATAAAAACATTAATTTTGGGTAAGTTACTGCTGTCTGCTTGCACAAAATGTTTCTCCATTCTTCTCACATTTAACCTCCGGAATGTTTTTGGTGAAAATTTCTGGATAAATCGCTCTCAAAATAGCTTTACAACATTAAATTCGCAAATATCAATACAAAATCTGTTTGTTTAGATTTGTGTGACGTCACTAGGGATGAAGCCAGTTACAGACCGTTTTCGATCACGTGATCAAATGTCGAAAATACAGTTATTTTATTCGCGTTTTTTACAAAAAATAAGCATATTTTTATCAAAAAATCAATGAAATATGCTTTTTCATTATGTCATGTTTATGGATGGCGTCAATTGGCATAATATTTTTAATACAGTCAAGTACCCTATTGGTTTCTTCCAGGCAAGCGTGCTCCATCGTAGAATCTCCTCCACGAATTCCAAATTTAAATCACTTTATTCCCTAGGGAGTTTCATACAACTTTATATCCCTTAAGAGATAATGCTTTACTTTATGTTGAGGTTGCATGATATGTAATTGGACATTGTCGAGCAGGTGGTGTGAAACACACATAAAGTACCTACCTATTAAACAAAACAGAATACATTACCCCAGCTACAAGGTGTTACACCACGTCTGACCTCTCAGTATTATATTGTATTGTCCAGGTCTGCCGCAACTGATATTGGCGCTGATGATGCGGTTCAGCGTGAACATGTCGCTCGGCGTCCTCTTGCAGCTCGGCACCGAGCTGTTGCCCACGGGGCTGCGCGCGCTTGGCTCCTCCATCATACACATGACAGGGTTCGTCGCGGTCACCTTGTCACCATTCATCGTCTATTCAGTGAGTATCATACTTGAACAGATCGCAAAATTAAGCATGTTGAAAAACAAGAACATAAACAAAAACAAGAAAAACAAAGTTTTTAGAAAATAAGACATAACAAAACGACCCAAACAAGAAACAAATCAAAGACTAAATCATTAAGGAAGGTTAGAAAAGAAGTGAGATTTGGCTAAACCAAATAAAAAGTGTGCCTTAACACACTACCTTGCGGTGTTACTACTAAATCACACTACCTTGCGGTGTTACTACTAAATAAAACTTGATCGTCGCAAATATGTACCTGTAAAATTTTCAGGGAAACTAAAAAGGTCATAGCGTACCTAGAACTAGACAATTAAATTTTTTGACAATATAATTAATAAATTGTATAATAGCATCGAAAGCTATGAGCCTTCCAAACCTTTTCAATAGCTAAGTATATTAAGAGTACGTAAAAAGACGAAATATGAATTAGTATGTTTATCTATGCCTGAACTGACATTTTTGTATGGTTAACGAAAATCTATTCTTCTTGGCTGTAGGGAAGACTATGGCGTGTCTTGCCTCTGGTGATCCTGGGAGTGATGGGTCTCATTGGCGGCGGCGTAGCACTCCTGCTGCCCGAGACCAAGGGCAAGCCCATGCCGCAGACCATCGCTGACGGGGAGAGACTGGTCCGGGAAAACAGGCTTTGCGGGTAAGAACCAATAAGCATTGTTTTGTAAGTAAATTTGTAGTTCTCTTACATGGCTTTAGTTGTTTTCATCATTGCCTTTAGTTGCACTACACTGTGTGGCGAAACAACAGTAATACTGATATTCTGTCCGCGATCCAATACTCTGTTATATTAAACAAGCCCAAGTCCTGCAAGCTGGGCTCCTTTATATGAAGGAGTTCAGCTGACATCGGTAGGCTAACCGGAAATACACAAAGCACCCCAAAGGGGCCGTCTGCGTGGTCCTATCACCCCCATTTTAAAATAACACTATTTTATTAGCCCTTAGTCTCATAAGCGAGTTTAAAAAATAATAATAATTACACTTTTTTCAATGTGCTTATAAACTTCGAAAAACCGTCGAATAAAAGTAGGAGCTTCTCAAGTCAACGCGTTTATATTTTCGACATCAAATTATTAAAATCTTGTTCGTAGATTTTATTTCTTATCGTTACAGAAAACCAGAGGAGAGTGATCTCGAGGATCAGGACGTGGTGTTCCTGGAAAATAAAAATGCTATCGGCTTGGGTTAATATCATCATAGCGGTCACAGGATGAACGGTAGTATCATATTCTCTTAGGATGAACAACAGAATAAATGTTCTACGGAGTTCCTGATAGACTTCGTCACAAGTGAGAAGACCAGATTTTTTGAGTTTACTGTTATCGTCGACTTCCTTTTAACCTGCATCAAAGCCGATTCAACTAATTTATTAACCGACTTCAAGAAGGTTATCAACCAGTTTTTTTAATATATGTACACCGATTATTCTCTCGAAGTCGTCCCACAAAAAAGGAATTGTCTGACTCAATAGTTCTTCAATAATACGAATAATTTAGTACAGGCGCCTGTTTATTTGGCAATATAAATTTTGTTCGAACGCTTACTAATTTTGAAGTCGGTTTTAAATTGATAATTATTGTAAAACTTAAATAATGTATTTGTAATTATTAGCTAGTAAGTATTGTTTTGATTGTTATCATTAAAAAGATAAAAATAAATAAATGTTTTTTTTTGTATTTAAAAACATACATATTATACATATTAAAAATATACATATACCTACTCTTTTCCGTAGTGGGTAAAAATAGTACTCATTTGAAGCAATTACGTTTTTCTTTAGTATCATACTAACGTTTTGTTGCTGCTTGAAATCTATAATGAAATTGCACGACGAAAAAAAACTAGCCAATAACAATCAACATCATTTAATTTCATATATTCCTGAGTATGTAATTAAATCGTACCTAACCGCTACTTTATGCTGAGATACATTTTGCCATTGATGTTCTGCTTGACGGGGTTTATCCGCTTGAGTATCTGAGTCATGGTCTCGACCAGGCGCTCACTGCTGACGCCGGTGCGTTTTGATTTGAACTTCGTTAGTAGTTCTGTGGTGGTCATCGGCTTGCGCGCGAGGTAGCGCCGGACCGCCTCTTCCGTCACGCCACATTCGCTGGAATTAAACATTGGCAGGGTAAAGCAAGGGCCATAGGCACGTTGGAGTAGGTGGGGCGCTTGCCCCACCCTGGCTGGCCTTCTAGAGTGACCAATTTATTTACAGCACTTCATACTCATAGGATGGTTTTCCTGTCATATTATTTGTATTCATAGAGTCTAAAGCATGAATGTGTTGTAGTCAATGATTACAACAAACTTAGTTGTAAAGTATGGTCAACAACAACAGAAAGCCTGCTTGTTCCAAAGTTCAAAGTTCCAAGGAGTGGAGTGGCAAGGAGAAAGTGAAATCTGCTATGCTATTCACAGAAAAGAGAAGTAAATAGAACGGAAATGAGAAGGAAAATCTGTCGCCAGGCATTATTACAGAACCTTGATTGAACATTCTTATTTAGATCAACGCGTCGAACTCCGCACCCAAAGAACTGGACCTTACCTTTTTGGGTTAGGACTCAAAGTTCTTTGTCCGCATCACAGTTGCTAACTGATTTCGAATGACTGACGTTTCGTTTATATGGGTGCAACTGGCTACAACAAATTTCTTACAAAAATGCCTTGACAGCCGTTCTAATTTAAACAAACAAAAAATCTTTTCTGTGATGCTATTTCACTTATTCCGCAGAAGCAGCGCCCTGCGGTTTCACCCGCTATCCTACAGGAACTAGCCCCTGAATGTTTGGTACCTATCACGTGGTGGTCTCGTGGAGCTCTGGTACTCACTTGTAGGAGGGGTCCAGCTTGGCCCGCTTGGGCGGCGGGTGGTTGCTGTTGGCTGCGTTGGCAGCGGCCACGGCAGCCCCTGCGCCGGTCGGAGCCGGCGACCCCGCGCGGGACCCGTTCGCGCTCCCCGACCCACTCGCTGAAACAATTATATATGTCTCTTTCACTTTACAAATTTTTTTTTTTTTAAGAATGCAGATGTAACGCAATAGGCATGATGATTTTTTTTATTGCCTCATAAAAAAGCTGATCATAAATAGAGCACATCAACAAAAACAAAATTAAAATTAGTTCAAAAATAAATAAGATATAAGCATTTTAATTTCATGCTAGACAGAGAGCGCACTATACTGAGCCGTGTCGTCACGGCTCAGGAGCGCCATACAAATGCTATATTAACATACGCTTTGCGAGAAAGGGATAGAACATCCCCTCTATCCCCACCTAAAACTTTAAACGCTCATATCTCAGAGATTTATCAGCCATTTCAAATTATTTTTTCAGTAAGTGTAATGTATTTAGTAATATTCATCGCTAAGCCGGTTATTTGTAATAAATTAAACATTAGGACACATGCCTATTGTCAAGTTGTTAAATTAAGTCAGTATTAAAAAAAAAAACATTGCGCGCGAACATCGAGATACAAATATACAATACATATAGTCACAATCGTGCCAAACAAATGTCCGAACCAAAACTCGGCGCACGCTACGAATTGCGCAGACTTTTGGGTTAGTAACAAGGTAACCGCGATCCAACTACAACGCCGCGCGATGACAGAGCTACGATGACATAGCGGACAATTAACGTTGAACACTATGCAAGCGACATAACGTCTAAATTGGAGTAAATGTGGCATTGTGAAGTATAATTATAATTTATACAATGTATGTACAATGACGCTTGGATGTTTTTTGACTGTATTCACTGAGAGATTGTGATTCTATAGGCATTGTATCTCGATGTGCGCGAAGCGTTATTTTATTGAATTTAATTTCAAAATTGACTTGTATTCAAACCTGAACAAGGACTTCAAAGCATTATAGAACTTACTGGTATTATTGGAAGGTCCATTCTTGTCAGTGTTTTTATCGCTTTTAGTCTTCTTGCTCGGTTTCTTGCTGCTGCTCCCCTCCGCGTCGGTGTCGGAGTCTGAACTGAACTCGCTACTTGAGTCTGTATACAAATAAATACTCATGTTAAAAACACTACGTGTACAACTATAAATATACTAGCTGCCCCCCGCCGTTTCACCCGTGTAGTGATGAAAAATGGTGATGATGATGATGATGAAAAGTAGCCTATGTCACTCTCTGGCTCTTGAACTATACCCATACAAAAAATCAGGTCGACCCGTTGTTCCGTTGCAGCGTGAAAGAGGAACAAACATCCATACATCTATACATCCATACATACAAACTTTCGCGTTTATATATAAATATATATATTTTTTATATTAGTAGGATAATAAAACACCGACAAAACTATCCCACAAAAGACTCATAGCTACATTGCTGGAGCAGAACATTGTCTGCTCTAACCATCGTGCAAAATCCCTGGATCAATTCGGAAAGAACCTTATAACTTAAAAGGCTGAACAGATTTTGATTAAACATAGTTAACGGCCAGTTATCCGAGTCGCGTAGGCAACAAAACGCTCCCTCAGCCCCCACCAAGTTATAGCGACGATGTATTTTGCCACCCAACAGACAGGACGCCCGCGGGGGGAGTGCAACGACAAAAACGAACATAGGTCCGACCTCGATGACGCCCGGCGCGGTACTGAACGCGGTGCGCGCAAATTTTCGCGACCTTTTTACGCTTTTAATTTCACAAAAAAACAAAACTATTTACTATCAAAATTCTATCCAAACGAAAAAATGTTGAATAAAATTTCCTTTCAGTACATGCAATTTCCAGGTTGTTACGAGCTTTCATTAGAGCAAAAAACGAAAAAAATAAACTGAATCGACTTTGTTTCAGATTTTTTTTTTAATCGAGGAAAGTTTATTCTATCGTGTTTTGAACCAAATCATAATCTCAAACACAGATGTATCTGTGACATGTATTTTTTTCCAGCTCAAATATTGTAATTTAACTGAATAAAATTGATTTAAAACCGTCAAATTTGCTATAAGAGGCCGTTAGAGCCAAGTCAATAACATTTGCTTTCCAAAAAATTGCTTTCACATCGGTCCGTATTGAAAAAAAAACACAGACACGTCTTCTGACCTGGTACTTCTTCCGTACTATCATGGGTACACAACCTAAAAATGAACGTTCTTAATGTCACTCGCGGTCACCAATCCAAGCACCAACTGGACCAAACTGTTGATTATGATAGATAGATAGATAAACTCTTTATTGTTCACACCACAAATTTCATAAACACGATAAAACAGCTTAAAAACTAGTGCAACAATCGGCGGCCTTATCGCTAAGAGCGATCTCTTCCAGGCAACCTTAGGATGGAGAGGATTCATACAGGAGGTAGAAGGCGGGGCGTGCAATATTGATAATGTGATAGTTATAATATAAACATTACATTCTAATAACAATACATACTAATACATATTATATTACCTACTTAAAATTACGATACTAATACTTATATTGCTGGTTGGAACTGGTACATAATGATTTAAGATAATTAACTTGTATACTTACAAGGTTACGCGCAAAGGGTGTAACTAAACCGAAAGGGATCCATATAGACAATAAAATACAATACAATATATATAATATATTTATTTATATTTAATTAATATATATATTTATTCAATATATTTTATTCGTAACAAATATCCTGACACACTTAATTAAATAAATAAAAAACTTTGGTTTTTTGCCACAAAATTTTGGTCCGTAGCACCAGTCATTATGAACAACTTTTACTATGAGACCAAATCTGAAATCGCCAATAAAATATCAGCTGTTCTATGGTAAGGTAAGGTATGGCAAGCTGTGGTATGGTGGTTCTATGGTATGGTAAGAAATGTTCTGGAGTGGAGACCACGAACCGGAAGACGCTGCGTAGGTAGTCCTCACACTAGATGGACCGGCGACATTGTAAGTCGCGGGTATCCAGTGGATGCAAAAGGCAGGCTGTCGTTCAGTGTGGACTGTGGAGGTTAAAGGGGAGGCCTATGTTCAGCAGTGGACGTCTTCTGGCTGATGATGATGTTCTATGGAAAGATTGTCAAACGGGTGCTGTGCTGATGTATAAAGATTGGTACCTTTCTTGACGTCATCTGCTCGTGGTTTCTTCTTCTTCTTGGTGAGCTTGGAGGCTCGCTCCTCGCCCTCCTTGGTGGGCGCGTCTTCCGGCTCAGACTGCTCCGCCTTCTGCTCTCGCTCTTCTTCAGAATCCTCGTCTGATGTTAGCAGTTTCCTTTTAACAATTATCATTTAGAAATATATTAATGACCTGCCCAATGAGACCGATAAATAAAGAACTGCAATGCAACACAGCACGGAAATATCAATAAACCAGCCAAGTGCGAGTCGGGCTCGTGCACTGAGGGTTCTGTACCACCACAAAATACAATGAGGTGGGCCAAGTAACTACCAGTTGTTATAACGCCTTCCAAAATTTGTCGGAGTAATTGCTACGCAGTTTGCTACAGGCGCACGAGTATAACACAATTATAACTTGGTAATGAACAGAAATTTGTCACCGACTCGCACTTGGCCATTATTTATTATTTGTTGTTATACTTTAGAGTGTGTACTACAATCGTGCCAAGTTTGACGCTTGTACGTATTATCGTTTTTACATTAGAGCTAATACAAAAATACGTTAAAAAATACGTTTGTTGTATGTTCCCCTTTCGTTTTTACTTTTAGACTTTTTTATTATTTGTTAGTTAATCCACCGAAACGTTACATTTCAACTGGATATCTATTACGGTTCGAAAGATATAGCCGTTAATAGGTAGGATAGACGGACAGACATCGTAGGCTTAGTAATGGGGTCCCGTTTTAACCCTTTGGGTACGGAACCCACGGAGTGTGAATGTAATTTTTCTATTTAGCCTGTGATTTTTTTTGAGATTTCTGGTTTTGTCCCCATTGTCAAAGTTGTATGTAATGATGAGCGACGATACGTGACATGGGAGTTTTGATTTAGTGATGAGTATACTGGCTTCAATTTTTTATATCTAATATTGGTGCTTGATATAAAAATTTGAGGCATGATGACTAACATTTTTTTATTACCTCTCAAAAAAGCTGATCATAAATAGCACATCAACCAAAACAAAATTAAAATTAATTTTAAAAATTAATATATATAAGCATTTTAATTTCATGCCAGACAAAGAGCGCACTATACTGAGCCGTGATGTCACGCCTCAGGAGCGCCATACAAATGCTATATTAGCACACGCTTTGAGAGAAAGGGATAAAGCATCCCCTCTCTATCCCCACCTAAAACTTTAAACGCTCATATCTCAGAGATTTATTAGCCAATTTAAATATTCTTTTTAGTATTGATAATGTATTTAAATATATTTAATAAGCCGCTTATTTGCAATAAATTAAACATTAGGACACATGCCTAACGACATTGCAAGTCCCGAGTTTTTTGAATGTTTTGGAGCGAGCCTTCTGTACATTCTATTTATTGTGTGTCTGTACTCACCTTAGTGCGTCTTCTTCCGCTACGCCTTTTAGTTCTTTGTTCGCTTTGGTCTCGTGGTCAGATTCACTGAAACAATTACAAAACAAAATCAGAGAGCATAATTAACCTTGTTGCTTGAAACATAAGGAAGTTCTTCCGTTACGTCAGAATCTTAGTGATATAAACATAGTTACCTATCGGATGAATCTGAGATGTAATCCTTTTCTCTTCCCTCTTCGTCTCCGTCGTCGCTCTCTTCAAACGCTTCATCGTTGTTCACTTTCTTCTTTTTCTTCGCCACGGCGCCCGCTAAAACATTGACATAAAACATTGTCCAATAAAGTAATAAAGACCGGCAAAGTAAATGAAATTCTAGTAAAAATTAATGTTCGACCGAGCTCGGTAGCGACTATTAGGGATCACCCATTCGGACAGCGCATTCCAGTGACGTTTATTTCTCAAAAAGAATTTTATACATTCACTTTACATGAGGAACTATAGATTCTTAAGTCAAGTCTAGAGGGTTTGAACATTAAAAGTGGAGTCGAAGCGTTTTATTTGGGTTTTCGGAATATCAACAAGTTTCACCTACTAACCTACAAGAACAGTTAATTTTTTCGGGAAATAGTAGTCTTATGTGTTAAATCAGGCCATCCTCCATACCAAATTTCATCCAAATTTGGTCAGCCGTTATGGAGTTGAGTGCGGAGAAACATACAATACACACTTGTCACTTACATGCAAACTTGATATACATGAAACGTGAACGAAAAAGAGAGTGTATGAGAGAAAGAGGCAAAATGCCGAGAAACATACCTTTCTTTTTGTCCTTTTTCTTCTTGGCACTCTTGGCGCCTGCGTCACTATCGTCGTCCTTTTCTTTCGCTGCGTCAGAGTCTGACGAATCGTCGTCAGAGTCTATCCATTCGTCCATCTCGGATATTTTCAGATCTGTGGGCACAAAATTTGAACAAGAATTATGGACATTCTATAATAGCCTACCAGACAGGTTTTTGATTTATAGAATGTTATATTCAATAAATCAAAAACCTGTCTGCCAAAGCCTTATAGGCTTTGTGAAAAATATTTTTAAATGTGCAAATACGTACTAGTTGCATACTACGTAACGTACTATGTAACTACAAAGTGCCTAAAGACAAGTGAAAAAACAAATCAAACAAAGAATTTTGAATTCGAAGTGTCTTTGTGTCTTTGGTGTGTTTTTAACACCTGTGTCGGTGACTCTGGTACTTTGGCGAATATCCACGTTCCGGATCTTATCGCGCAAAGAAACTCCGAGCATAGCTCTCTCCATTGCCCGCTGTGTGACTCTGAGCTTTTCCAAAAGGCCAACAGTCAAGGACCACATCTCAGTACCATATGTCATCACTGGCAACACACACTGGTCAAATACAAATACAAATACAAATTGAGGCACTGTGGTATCTTGGACGAGAAGACTGATTATGTGAATAAGGTGTATTTAAAAATATTCTTCATCAGTCACTTCAAATCAAATCATCAATCAATCAATCATGTATCTTAAATATCTATAATAATATTATAATGAGGAAAGATTTGATTGTTTGTTTGTTTGTTTGTTTGCATTGAATAGGCTCAGAAACTACTGAACCGATTTGAAAAATTCTTTCACTGGTGGGAAGCTACACTATCTTCGGGTGACATAGGCTATAATCTATACCTGTGCGAAGCCGGGGCGGACTGCTAGTCTATACTAATATTATAAAGAGGAAAGATTTGTTTGTCTGTTTGTTTGCATTGAATAGGCACCGAAACTACTGAACCAATTTGAAAAATTCTTTCACTGGTGGGAAGCTACACTATCCCCGGGTGACATAGGCTGTAATCTATACCCGTGCGAAGCTGGGGCGGACCGCTAGTCTTAAATATACTTTACTTCCTTAACACTACATGTCAATGAAAAGCCAATAAACCATTGTATAGCATAGATAGAATAGCATATATAGAATGTTTGTTTGTGAAGGGAGTAGTACCTTTCTTGGCCTTGCCGCCTTTGGTCTTCTTCTCATCGGGGTCATCCGCATCGTCGGCGGCGTCTTCGCCGCGCATGCGCTTCCGGAACATCAGCGAAAAGTAGTTTATCACCTTGTTACGTCTGCAAGTGATACAATTTGATGTATTTTCTCATTCTTATTTAGACAACTACTCTCTTCTTTCCTTAGATATATGTAATTTTTTTTATAATGGTAGTAGAAATGGTTCTTCTAATGGTAGATAAAGATGTGACCTAGCTTTTTTAAAAGTATATCGTAATTCTAATTAGTGTTGCTGATCGATAGTCTAATATTGATAGTATTTTGATAGCCGATATGGTCTACGACAAATCAATAGACAATAGTAATCGTTAGGCAATTGTTAGTACCAATGTGCAACAAAAACGATTGACTTCACTTAATACTAAACAAAGTAAAAAAAACGAATAGCAGAAATACAAACCTTCCGAACTCTTGTTCCGCTTCTTCCGCCGATAGAGCTTTGTACCGGTGTATAGGTTGAAAATTGTACCTGAAAATAAACACGTCTAAATAGTTTATTTTTTAACTCCGATAAAAGAGCTGATACACTTTAAACGGCTAAACAGTTTTTTTTGGTTTAGAAGATTTGGATAAGAACACACTCAATGAAGTCACCTTGGTCAAAATTGGTTCAACTGTTTGGGAGCTACGATGCCATACAATGACATTGAGCATCGCAAAATAAGTAATTTACTAACAATAAATTACCTCAGGTTTTACTAATATATTGTGATATCAGATTATTATTATTTATCACACTATTTGCCAAAAATATTTTAATGAAATTTGGTATGGAAGTAGCTTATACCCTGGATTAAGACAGGAATACTTTTTATCCCAAAAAAATAAACAAATCCTTTAGGATGGCGGGTAAAACCGCCGGGCGCTGCTATCATAATATAATATAGTGAGTACTTATAATATTTATCATAGAAAAAGTAGTAACCCTCTACAAAATGTATCGAACAGCTGATATTTTTTTCACGATTTCATGGACGGTCCCATAGTAAAAGTTGTTCATAATGATGGGTACTATGGACCCCTTTTGGTTTAGTACACCCTATCTGCGTAACCCTGTTAAGACATCTGTCTTAACAGGGTTACCTGTGACCATGGATACTGCAAAATGTTCGATATGCTAGGAATTTAAACAATGTCAAATACATGCGATAACATCTATTAAAAGTGTGTAGATACGAGTATGACTTGTAGATATCTTCAAAGATGATCAAAGTTGTCCATACAACATCGAGAAACAATACATGAAGATTCATTAATCGTGCCAAAAAAATGTCCGATCCAAAACTCGGCGCACGCTATGAATTATGCAGACTTTTTGGTTAGTCACAAGGTAACCGCGATCTGACTACAACGCCGTGCGATGCCAAAGCTATGATGATATAGCGGACAACTAACGTTGTACACTATGCAGGCGACATAACGTCTAAATTGGAGTAAATGTGGCATTGTGAAGTATATAATTGATACAATGTATGTACAATGACGCTCAGACGGTTTTCACTGAGAGATTGTGATTCTATAGGAATTGTATCACGATGCCATACAAGTATAATGACCTAATTTTGGCTTATAAATTTACCATTCCTGCAGTGGGTAAGCATCAATAGCTCCGTCTGCTGCATGGGTGAACACATAGTATGCCGCATTCTCCGATACACCACCCTCTCTGATCCCTTTGAACCTGCAAGTGTTAGCTAAGTTATTGAAGGCACTTTGTTGGTATCTTTGTCAGTCAATCACAATGGCTAAATGGTTTTTGGTAGCATTTGGTATCAAGATTTATGACAACTAAGGAATTCAAGTTTCTTTATTTCATTGATACAAAAGCCACTTAATTTAATACTTAAAAATACCAAGCTAGCTACTTATTATATAATTTAAATGAACACCTAGCTAGCAAGTCAGACTGCACCTAACGAGATAAACGAGAGCCAGTTCCAATTCCAGACTAGGTCAATAACCATCATTAACCCCATCTTAACATGCACGTTGCTGGCTCTCAGGTGTCAGTTTCTTGTTAAACAATAATAGCTTCGAGTTGCATTTGTGACTGCAGTCTGTCCGTGTTCATGGCTCAAAAGCCAGAGGTTCACGGTACACCCATTGGACTGTCAGTTAAAGACATATCTTGAAAGCCAGAGGTTCATAGTACCAGGCAATCAGTTCAAAAGGTTTCAAACTCATAGGCCTTAAATTTTCAAAGATGTAAAGCTATTGATTAACTGTTGACAGCTGGCAGTGGCTAGAAGTGAAAAAGATTAGGCTGAGTGGCGTGCCTTGGGAGAGGCACATGTCCAACAGTTGACGAAGATAGGCTTATTATGATGATGATGAAACTATTAATACTCACTTTTTACCAGTCTTGCCCCCAACTTTGAGTATCCATGGCTGGTCTTCGGGCTTGTACTTGCGTGATATGATGCCAAACTTTTTGCGCCGAGCCTCTTCTCTCACGTCGCGGCCGTATTCTGAGCCTGCACCAAATCTGACAAGTAAAAACCACTTAAACTACAGCAGGCTTGTGCAGGAACGAACGTATAGGCCTACTGTAGTTAAAATTTGCTCTTGCGTTCATGTATGTGCGTCACGGAATTTATAAAGAACTTTGTAGCATAGATTTAGCTTATCATATGTTTGTGAATACAAGGGACATAATTTAGAGTGCATTAACTTGATCTAAAAGGTTTGTACAGCAATGGCTGGCTTACTTTGTGGGTACAATTCTTTTTTTAATATCGTAAAGCAACAGATTTCTGCCACATCTACATATTTTGTGGTCTCTTATTTTATTCTAACAAGTAGATACACATACTTGGGCATGTCTTCGTCGAAACCCTTGAACTCTTTGATGTTATTTTCCCTTTCCATCTTTACATGGGTCCATTTCGCAAAGTCTACATTTAGAGTTGCATTAAACCGCATCACATGATGCTTTTTCTTCACGTTTTTTGGTACTCTTATTTTGAACTCTTGCACTGTCGATGCACTTGCATTCTGTAATGAATGAGTAATCAATAAAATACAATTTAGAAGTAATACGAGTAAGTACTAAGAAAGAGTACAAGTAGAAGTTTTAAATACGTACGGAGCCTCCCGGAGTCGACATAATTTTGTCAACTTTATTTCTCTGCTAGTTGAATACAGCCTGCAGGAACAGGAAGATTGAACAGATTTTTACACAATGCCTATACTTAAATCATAAACATTTAAGTTTATCCGTGTAATTGTGGTTTTATTTCCATTTTAATTTAGAAAATATACAAATTCCTCCTTTCCTTTGAGCCAACTTCAACTTCAACTTCAACTCTTATTTAATGGCCTCTTTTGTGGAGTGGGGTCACCACAATTTCGCCAATGCAACGTATTGGGATAAACCATCAAACGAAGGAGATTGTCCGGTTAACACAAATTTGGACGGTGATTATAATTCCACCGTGAATTTTCCAGACGGAGCGCTTATAAGTACACTAAAACGAAGATAACTATAACTATGACATATTTACACACACAAAATACCTTCTAAAACAAAATAGGAATAAAAAAAAAAAAAAAAAAAAAAACAACTGCTCAAGTACAACTTTTCTACATTTACAACTTAATTTTATTAACTTTAATAAATTTACACAGAATATAAATAAATGGAGTAAATACAAGGGAGAGGAGACATTTAAAGGAGATGGGACGAGGGATGTCAGGAGGAATGACATTATAAAGAGAAAACTGTAATTTAGGACAACTGAAAAACATATGATCCACGTTTCCTTCATCCAAACCACATTCACACAGGGAACTATCCCTAACCCTAAGTTTGGCCAAAAAAACAGGAGTGCAAGAGTGGTTTAGACGCAAACGACAAATTGTTGAGGTGGTAACCTTATCAGCCTTTTGACATTTTGAAAACCAAGGTTTATGCGGAATCTCGGGTTGGATATCACCATAAAATTTACCTTTCAAATTCTTGGAAACTTGCCACACTTGACCCCATGAATTAAATAAGATCGGATTCAAAGTGGTACAAATGTCATGAGAATATACTACACTATGCTCAACGGAGCCAACTTGAACCGCATTCTTAGCACATGAATCGGCTGTTTCATTTCCGAGGATTCCTGAATGCCCAGGAATCCATGCTAAAACAATATTAATGCCGAGTCTGCGGCATTGCAACAGAGCATCTCGTATTTTAAAAATAATAGGAAATCTAGATTTGGATCGAAAGGGATTAGATAAAATACATTGAAGGCAACTTTTAGAGTCGGAAAAAATAATTGAATTGTTTACATTATGGGATTTTACAAACAAGATGGCTTCCAGAATTGCGATGGATTCTCCAGTGAACACAGAAGTGACAGGAGGACACTTGTAGCTAAGAATGATTCTAGTAGAAGGAATCCACACAGCTGCACCAACAGGACTATCTGAGGATTTAGAGGCATCAGTGAACAAAGTGAGCCAGCCTTTGTGCTCAGATAAGACTTTGCTGATAAAAATCCTGTTGGGTTCTAACGTGCTCTTATCAATCCCGTAATCTAATATGATGTTGGGTTGGAAAACCAACGCATCATATGGCGTAGAATATAATGACATTAATGAGGATTGATAAAGAGGGTCAGGAAGGCGGGTGAACTGTAAATAGCTACGAAGAAGACAAGGAAGATCATCAGGTGATCGATAGCCACGGGAAACATAGAGATCAGATAAATGGACAAGCTTAATAAGAAGAGGATGTTCAGAGTTTTGAACAAGTTTAAAAAAGAATCTGTTAGAAAGATACTGCCTGCGCAGAGCAAGAGGGGGTTCAACACACTCGACCTGCATGGCATTAATAGGAGATGACTTCATTGCTCCAAGGATGATACGTAAACATTTAGATTGAATTTTGTCCATTTTTTTAAGGCCAGATTTATAAGAAGGGTCGAGAAGAAACGAGCCATAATCCATATGACTACGTATAATAGCGTTGTATAAAAGTCTTTGCGTGAAAGGATGTGCTCCCCACCAGACACCAGAAAGAGATCGGAGAACATTAATATTTCTTTCACATTTTTGAGCTACATAATCAAAGTGAGTAGTGCCTGCCAACTTCCAATCTAACCAAACTCCTAAAAACTTTACCTTATGTTCTTGAGGAATAACTTCATCGTTAACTTTTAATATAACAGGGGGAACAAATCTTTTTTTTGTAAATACTATAACACTACTTTTGGACGCTGATAACGATAACCCGTGCCGAAGAAGCCATTCAGACAGATAATCAAGAGCAGTAGATAATCTCCTTACAGCATCATCTAGAGATTTTTCGGATACGTAGAGAGACAAATCATCAGCATATTGCAATATTTGACAGAAGGATTGAACAGAAAGTTCTAGGTCACTGGTGTACAGGCTGTATAGTAAGGGACTTAAGACTGACCCTTGAGGCAAACCTTTCCAGATTGTTCTAGGCGAAAGAAAGGAATTTTGATTCTTAATAGAAATTGTTCTTTCCATGAACAAATTACAAACAAACCTGACTAATTTCTCAGGAATTCCCATCTGAATGAGTTTATTCCTGAGAGTCGGAAGTAGGACACTATCGTAGGCTGCTGCAATGTCTAGAAATACCCCTACTAAAAACTCTTTCTTCAAAAAAGATATACGAATATCAGAAGTAAGAACACTTAGATTGTCCATCGTACTCATGCCTTTACGGAAGCCAAACTGCGACTTAGCTAACAAGTTTCTACTTTCTACAATCCACTCAAGGCGATGTTTTACCATGTGTTCTGCTATCTTGGCTAAAACAGAAGATAACGCAATCGGCCTGTGACTGCTTGGATCAGACGGGTTTTTGCCAGGTTTGAGAATAGGAATGATAACTTGGGTTTTCCATGGTTGGGGAATAGTTCCATATTCAAAAAATATATTTATCAACTTCAAATATAATTCTTTACTCTTATCCGAGGCATTCATCACGAACGAATAAGGAATCCCATCAGCTCCAGGGGAAGAATCTACTAGACCGTCAAGAGCCAGTTGAAGCTCAGAGAACGAGAAGGGGGAGTCAAAATTATCCAATGATGGAAGGGGGCTTGAAACAGAAGGAAAAGAGTCCACATAAGGAACTGTAGGAGGGGCCAATTTGTCTGAAAAGGCTTCCAGCCACGATGACGGATCGTTAATTGCAACATTATCGACCATACATGATCCTCTATATCGTTTAATCTCTTTCCAAACCAAAGAAGAAGGAGTTCTAGGGGATAATAATTCACAATAGCGAACCCAACCTAGTTTTTTCTTCTTTGAGAAAAGTCTTCTTGCTTTAGCAGCAGTCTTTTGATACTTCAGGAAGTTATCTCTGGTCATAGTAGCGTTATAGTCTTTCTCAGCCTTATTTCTCTCTTTGATGACTGCAGTGCACTCGGCATCCCACCAAGGGGTTGAAACTTTAAACTTAAAAGGTTTTTTAAGAGGAAAGTGCTCATCTGCACTGGATATAACACACTCTACAAACTTAGAATAACACTCTATTAAATTGCAGCTGTCAACTGTAGGGAGAGATTCTAATTTAGTATCAAGAGAAGAAGAATACGAGGACCAGTCAACATCAGATAATCTGTATTTAAGAGAAGGACAAAAATTGCGTGCTGGAGATACTCTATTAGGAATAGAGAGAACAATAGGAAAATGATCACTGCCATAAGAATGAGACAAAATACTCCAAGAAAGGACAGAAGCAAGGGAAGGAGAACATATGGAAAGGTCAACAGCACTATTCGGATTTTGGGAAGGAAATACTCTACGGGTAGGAGAACCATTGTTAATGATACAAAGATTTGCATCATCAAACAATTCAAGGAGGGCAAGACCAAAAGAGTCATTATGACTAGAGCCCCATGAAGAATGGTGAGCATTAAAATCACCCATTAACACAATGGGAGGAGAGATTAAAGAAATAATGTATTCAATAATTGGAATTAAACTTAAGTGGGGATGAGGAATGTATGCAGATAAAAATGAAATATTTAAAGCTTTTACAGCAACAATATTAATGTCGGAAGATAAAGTAGGGAGAAGGATTTGTGAGAAGGGGAGAGAGCGCCTTACAAGTAAAGCGCTTCCGGCATACCCGTCAGCCCTATCATCCCGAAGACAGGAGTACCCTGAAACCCCAAAACGGGATCCCGGCACTAACCATGTCTCCGAGATGGCAATGACTGACGGGTGGAACTTATTAATGAGGTGAAGAAGTTCAGGTTTCTTGCGACGGATACTTTTGGCGTTCCACTGGAGAACTGAGACTAAATCCATAATTATTTGAAATGGACATAATTTGAGAAAGTTTACGGGCAACGTGGGACGGTAAGTTGGTGTTACTTTTTGAGATGATGTTAATAATCATGGAGAGGAGGACTTCAAGCAAGCTTTCATCTTGAGATGATGAAGAGTTTGACTGTTGGGACAAGGCAAACCCATCAGGTAAGACAGACGGCTCATCAGCAACGATAGCCTGATGGGCAGCCCTGTCAAAAGATTTTCCCAGCGGGGCTCTGGTGTTGGGCAGGGAGTGTACCGTTTTCCTGTAGCTTGAAGTTGGGCGTATGAGATGACTGGGTTGGGTGACTTGGGAAGGAGGGAATTGCGATTGGGAAAAAACCAAAGGAGAGTGGGATGGGTTTGAGGAGGATTCTTGAACAACTTCAGCATAAGGTTTCATGGCTCTGGGAAAATGTTCTGAAGCCAACGCGTATGAAACATTTTCCTGAGACATAAAAAGTTTAATAGACTTCTGTCTACCCTGCTCAGGACAGCTCCTGCTAGTGGCAAAGTGCTGGCCCAAACAATGCAAACAGGAAGCCTTAATTTCTTCAATTTCACACAGATCTCCCGGATGAGGTTGAGCGCAACGGAAACATCTTGGCTTCGAACGACATTGAGCTTTAATATGTCCAAACCTACAGCAGTTCTGGCACTGAATAGTCGGGAATTGGTAGGTCACGACTGGAAGGGAAGTATGGTATGAGAATACCCTTGAGGGAAGAATTTGGCCTTGAAAGGTCAAGACAATAGTTTGGGTAGGGACCCAAGAGGCCCTTCCCTCTACGACAACTTTTCGGTTCAATCTGCGGGCCTTAAGAACAGGCCCGCACCCACTGGGCAGGACCAGAGACTCGACAAACTCATCCATCGACATATCAACCGGGACTTGACGAACCACACCCATCTTGGTGATGTGAAATGTTGGGATGAATGCCTCGAATTTGCTTAATTCCAGAATTTCGTTATCCAAAAACTTATTGGCATCAGTCGCAGTCTGGAATTCGACAGAAATTTTGTTTCTGCCCACTTTTTTGACACCGTCAGGACAAATGTTGCACACTTTGTTTCTATGTAAAAATCGGCCAAACTTAATTGGCTGTATGGTGGACCCCAAAGATGGATCTGCTTCAGATTTTGAAACATGGACCAAAAATGGCCCTTTGTCGTTCGATGAGTAAGCCTTAATGCCTATAACAAGATTAGGATGCACAAAGATGTTTTGAATCGACGCAACCGCCATATCCTTATCAATAATGGGTTTTTTAGCTATACTCGCATCAGAGGATACATCATCCATACGGCGCTTAGCCGCGGCAATAGTCGTAGGAAAACCGGTTGAGTCGATCCCCAAATCTGGCGGATCAGGAGGGTCAGGAGGCAGGGGATCCATCTTGGATACCCCTGAATTTCTACTACCCACTACTATTACCTACTAAAAAAACTATTCTACCTACAAATAAAAACTAAAACTAATTACTCCGAATGAAAATTTTGAAAATATAGCCAAAAACATGCAAAAATAATATTTTTATGGAAAAAAATCTCTCTCACACGTGTGACAGCTCTCCTCCCCCCTTGAGCCAACTTGGAGCATTTATTTTTTCTGACTTTTCTGAGCTGTCTGGTTACTCATAGTATGTCAATGTCAACATGTGTCAGACGACTGTCAACGACAAAACAAGTGCAAATGCCAAAGTCATTGTAAAGTTCCTAACTTTTTGAGTAACTTTATTTTCATTATTTTTAAACGAATAATTCTAACCTAAAAAAACTAACATTGTTTTGCAAGGAATATACTACTTTGTTTTGTTTAGAAAATAAAATTGTATTGTTGAATTTTGGCTTTTCATATTTTAACATGGGTAAAAAGAAAAACAAGAACAAGGTTAGCGGTGCTGTTAAGACCGCTGCCAAGACTGAGAAGAAATTAGCCAACAAACTGAAGAAAGAACTGGCCAATCTAGGAGAGGTTAGTTCACTGCCAATCGAATTTTCTATAAAAATAAAAATGCTAAATAAGTTTCGAAGTAAACATGTGCTAATTATGTGAGTAGATTGAACATGAAACGATTCTTTTCTCTTTCGGAACGATGTTCAGGAAACTAACATGTTCGCGGATTTATCTAGGTTCCACCACAGCGCGCCGCAGATGTTGCCTTTCTGTTCGTGTTCATGCGATTAGAGCCGTAATTGTACAGAGTTTCTTGGCTTAACCGGAATGCGAAGCTAAGTTATTCTAATTCACTTTTTAGAACCGAATTTGGTAACTGACATATACATATATAAAACCGAAATTGTGTGAAATAGAATAACCTAGCTACTAACTCCGGCTGAGCCAAGAAACCGTGTACCAACCCAATTCCAATACGTTCCAATATCATACAAATATTATAAATATGAAAGTTTGTTTTTGTTTGTTCCTCTTTCACGCAGCAACGGAGCAACGTGATATTTTTAAAGTGCAATAATGGAATGCGCTGCCTGAATAAGTGTTCCCTGATAGTTACTATCTGGTTAGCTTCAAATTATGAGTGAATCGGTTCCTTGAGGGCATGGTCCATCCTAGTCCGCGTCTTTGCTTATTATTAGGGATGATCTGGACAAATGCAAGCAATCATAAATAAAATAAACGTGTTTTTCCAGGAAGATATAGCTAAAGTGATAGCCGAGATCGAGCGAGAAGAGTCTCAACGCTCTGCTGCTTCAGAGAAGACCCTCCCTGGGCCGCCGTCAGCGAGGGCCTATGCATCACTTACTCCACACCCCACTAACAATGAGCTTATCATGTTTGGCGGAGAATATCACAATGGGCAGAAGGTATTTTAATCATTGTACTTTTCCACATGCAGTGTAAACTCTTTAGAACGAAACTCAAGGAATCAAGCATTATTTTTATAAAAAAGTTAAAAAAAAAAAGTTCAATGGGGTGAAGAAAGAAAAATTACCAAATTTCACTAATACATTTAGGTTTGTTGGTTTACGACGATAGGTGCCTAGTATGTTTAGTAAACGAAATCCAAATTTCTTAGAGACAATGTAATCCAAGAGTAATAGCAATTAGTGCTGAGGCAATTAACAATACCAAGAGCAAGGAGGCTTCTATGACCTCGGGTGTCTTCCTCAGAAATTTCAGCACCTGAAAGATTTAGTCAACTCTTTTGTAATCTGATAAGATAAACAATAATACTCTCTGTAAACACTTAATTTTAGGCTTCTAAATATGAATATAATTATTTCTTCGTAATAGAGAATGGCTGTTGCGCTATTAGTGGAACAATGTATTTTTCATTACTCATACTCGGAAAGTGGGTCTGAAGTTGCCTGAGGAGCGGGTTGAAAGTAATACATTTCAGCCCTAGGGAGAATCACTTTCAACTGACAGTGACAGTAGACAACTTAAAGACATACAGGGTGACATTTTTTGCATGTGCCAATAAAGTTGGAGGTCAGCTGTTGGTGCGGGCAGCTGTAGTGGGGCGAAACCTTTTGGCGTTGAGCAGACGAAGGACTTTTCGTCTGCCGGACAGAACGAGGCTGTTTATTTGTCATTGTAATGACTCAGTATATTTGTCCTTTGTGTGCATTATTGCATAGATTTCCATATTATATTCTATCGTAAAGGAAATATTGTTTCGCCGCTACTGTCCTTTGTCTGCTCAGTGCGCTAACGTTACTCTTCCGTTGACCAATCAACAATCTTCTGTCTGACTTCCAGACAGAAGTGTACAACGAGCTCCTATTCTTCAACCCCGAGAAAGGTTCATGGCGGCAAGTAAAGGCACCTGGCGGACCGCCGCCGCGCAGCGCGCATCAAGCCGTCGCTTCACCAGCTAATAAGTAAGCCGATATTTCATCGAAAAAAGATAAGACATGAAGGACTTAAGTGGCCTTTTTTTCTTATTCTTCTTCATCATTTCAGCCGTAGGACATCCACTGCTGGGCATAGGCCTCCCCCATCGATCTCCCAAAAGGGCCGGTTGGAAGCGGCCTGCATCCAGCATTTCCCTGCAGTCTCTTTTAGGTCGTCTGTCCATCTTGTGGGTAGACGTCCTACGCTGCGCCAAGCTGCGCTTACCGGTTCGTGGTCTCTATTCCAGAAACTTTCGGCCCCATCGGCCATCTTATTCTTCTTATTGTTTTGATTTTTTCTACAACCAATAATAGCATATCAGCAAAGGTTGCAATTGTATTATTTTGCAACCCTAGTATCACAAGTGCATTACTGTATACAGAATTGGACCCAAAATACTACCTTATGGCATTCCAGCTTTTTAATTTAATTCTGAGATGTTTTTTCTGATGCTGTATACTCCTATTATATTTAACACAAATGCTTTTTATTTGGCAGAGGCGAGCTGTGGGTGTTTGGTGGAGAGTTCACAAGTCCAACGGAGACGCAGTTCCATCATTATAAAGACTTGTGGTGCTTCTCGCTTGCTGACAAGAAATGGGAAAAAGTATGGAAACCAAGAATTCAGAATTATTTATTTACATAACTACGGAACAGTTAAAATGTGACACTTATGTAACCTTTTAATAAACTGCTACCAGTAGGCATCATTTCCAAAATACTGGCCGCATTGAGCGAGGTACTAGGTTGACCACCATCGTCGCTTACCAACAGGCGAGTTGGTAATCAAAGGAGGATTATAAGCGTTAAAAAAAAAAACACCCACATTTACAAAGATCTAAAATATTTCAAAGATTTATACTCAGTATTTTGTGTCCACACACAGAACTATATCTAGGTCTGTGTTTCCACATTTATGTTGCGTGCTGCCCAAAAATTGAACTCTGTCGTCATTCTTGTTTTCTGCGAACTACAATCTAGACATATTCAAGACTAGACTTGAATATCCCTAGACGCACTAGTGAATGAATTTATAAATTTGAATCAACATGCTCCATCCCCAATCACACTGCTTACTATAAGGAGAGATGGTGGTCAAATTTAATCTGTGTACAATGATTTAAGATTTAAGATTAAATACATCGGGAGTGATCCACGACGAGTCAGGTTTATTAATTGGCATCTTCTTTACCGGAAAACAGATGTCATACTTATTAACTAAAACATTAGTAAGTGCCATTGCGAACGCTTCAGCGTCTTGATTTCTCTAGTTTATTTCGCACTAGTCTACACTATCAACCGACAACACAAATGAAAAAAAATTTTAAACTATTTTATTACAATTCCTCAAAAACTTCCAGCTAAATCAACGTCAGGCTGTTAACACCGGTCTACAACATTTTTGCGCACGCGTTATACATACCTAATTTTTTTTCCTTTTATACCTAGAAATAAGAAAAATAACAAAAAATAGTTCTGAATTTGTTTTTGTGTGAAAAATGGAAAATTCAAATAAATGTAAATACATAAAAAATGGACATAGAGATGATTTATTAAAAGATACCAAACATCCATTTATGATTCATTCTTACAATAGAAGTTTTAAAATAAAGTCCAAACGTTTAAAAATGAACAGTTTTACTTTTCCTTTCATGTTCAGTAGAAGTTTCTCTTATTAACCCCCAAATATAGTCCCCCATCATGCTTTCGGTATACTGGCCTTGGTAACGTCTCTCAAATTCCATTATATCTTGATGGAAGCGTTCCCCTTGCTCTTCCGAATAAGCTCCCATATTATTTTTAAATTTATCCAAATGAGAATGTAACATGTGCATCTTTAGAGACATTCTACATCCGATGATGGAAAAATTTGTAATCATGTCAGTGATCAGCTCGTCATAATTTTCAGCTCTATGGTTTCCAAGAAAACCATGAACTACTGCCTTAAAACTGTTCCAGGCTTTTTTCTCCTCATTGCTAAGTAAGTCCGGGAAAATATCACAAACCATGATTTTATTTTTTTGAGGGCCTACAAAGATTCCAGCTTTAAAATTCGCCTCTGAAAGCTTTGGAAAAAAACTCTTTAAATATTTGAAAGCTTCGGACTCATGATTAAGAGCCTTTACAAATTGTTTAATCAGACCCAATTTAATATGCAATGGCGGCATTAATATAGTTTCAGGATCGACAATTGCCTCCCATTTAATATTGCATTTTCCCACTTCATACACATACAGGCCAATGTTTTTGAAAATCAAATGAAAATCAAAAATGCTATAACTTCTTAAAAAGCAAATATTTTCGTTCTGTAATCGCAATTTTTTATATAGATTTGCTTATATAATCAAAATATATTAGGTAAAACCCATGCGCAAAAAAAAAATTTTTTTTGTTAACCGGTGTAATTAGCATTCTAAAATTTCTATTTCCCGTCAGGTGGTAGCTCCAAACGGTCCGTCGTCTCGCTCCGGTCACCGCATGGTGCTCCTAGACCGAAAACTGTTCGTCTTCGGCGGATATAACGACGACGGACGCGACTGTCGCTACTTCGACGACCTCTATACGTTCTGCCTGGAGACGAGAACGTGGGCCAAGCTCGCTCCGAGTGGGAAGGGGCCGAGTGCTCGCTCAGCCTGTGTCATGGTGTCGGCTGGGAATGACTCTGTAAGTGTTTATTTTTTCACCCTTGACGCAAAAAGAGAGGTGTTATAAGTTTATCTGTGTGTTTATCACAGATCGACACACCTGTCGATCTGTGGCATCCGTAGGTCCCAAACGGGTGAACTGATTTTGATTTAGTTTGTTTTACTAGAACACACCTCGTTCGGTGTGAGGAAACCTGCATACGTACGGAGAAGGAATTCAATGGCGTATGTGAATACACTAACCCGCATCTGGGCCAGCGTGGTGGACATGGCCCAATCACCCTTTCGGGGGTAGGCTAAAAGTCCAGCAGTGGACTGGTAAAAAGCTGATTATGATGATGATGATGACTAGAACACAACTTTTTATCTAGACAATAGACAATATCTCACCTTAATGAGGAAATTATTATTTCTTTTAAGTTAAGATAGGAAACTCCTTGAATCAAAGCTATGCCAATATGATACACTAGCTGTAGCCCACGTTTCCACCTGCGTGGATTTCCATCAGAAACTGTAACTTTTTTCCTCTAGTATATAATCTTTGATAAAGCGTAATCTATGTTTGGACCAAAAAATCCTGTTGAACCAGAGCTCTGTTGCTGCGTGAAGGGAATACAAATAAACCAACAAACAAACACATTTTTGGATGCATAATACAGGGTTATAAGAAAAGGGTGTGCTAAGCCGAAAGGAGGTCATTGTACTCATAATTATGATCAACTTTTACTATGGGACTAACCCTGAAATACAAAAAAAAAAAATATGGATCAGTTGTTTATTTTCTGCAATTTTATGTTTGGTCTCTAAGTAAAAGATGTTCATAATGCTGAGTATAAGGAACCCCTTTCGGTTAAGCATACCCTTTCATTATAACCCTGTATTAGTATGATGGATGTTTCCTATTATTTTGATGCACATAGAATTTAATCTAAAGCTGATACTTCTGTCTACTGTCTATCTGATTTTCTGAACGTAACTTACATACACATAAGACCGTCTAATGCGGTTGAAACTATAGTCGGAGTGACCGGCGTAATCTTACGTGAGTAATTCCCGTGTAATATAAATAAAATGTAACTTACATACATTTTCTATTCACCTTTTTCTTTCCAGCTTTACATCTACGGTGGATTCTCGCGCGTACGGGAAGGTCGGACAGAGCGCACGCACACACACACAGACCTGTTCCGCCTGTGCAGTAAGCACGATGCGTGGACGTGGCGCGCGCAGTCAGGCGGTGCGCACGCGCCGCTGTCGCGCGCGGGGCAGGCCGCTGCTGTCAACGTGCATAGTAATAGGGGCTATGTTTTTGGTGGAGTTAGCGTGAGTGTGTTGCATTTCAATTTCGAAAATCGAATTTAGTTAGTAATAGAGACCCTATTACTAAGCCTACGCTGTTTGACTGTCTGTCTGTCCATCTATCCTATTTTTAACAGCTGTATCTTTCGAACCGTGAAAATTTCAACTGGCTATCTAGCCAGTTCTGTGAAAATTTCAACTGGCTATCTAGCCAGTTGAAATTTTCACAGAATGTATGGAATATATGGAACGTATGTAGTGTGTAATATTACGACGGATTAACTAAGAAATAATAATAAAGTCAAAAAGTATAAACTGAAGGGTCAAACATATTTTTTAACATATTTTTGTATTAGCTCTAATGTAAAAACGGTAATACTTACAAGCGTCAAATTTAGCAAGATTATAAGTACACACTCTAAAGTATAACAACAAAAAAAAATCTGTTCACCACTGGGTCTCGTACGATCACCCAAGTTAAGCAACGTCGGGCGGTCGGTATTTGGATGGGTGACCGCCTGGGCGTTGGTGGGATCCTGTCTTTTTGCACTACTTTTTTGTACTTTGGTAGCTAACAAGTTATGTGGTGATACGGAAACCTCAGTGTCCGAGCCCGACTCGCATTTGGCCGGTTCTATTTGGTATGAATATGGAACGAAACTACGGGCTAGTAAAGTTGGTTGCAGCCACAGAACTTTGTCGTTATACACATAGCGAGCTTACCTACTTGTCAGTGGAACTCTAAAATTACATGTTCTTCAGGACATGGAAGAAACAGAAGAAGACATCTGCGGCGAGATGAGCGATGATCTCCACATGCTAGACTTAGAAGCCGGCAAGTTCCACACCGTCACGCTGAAGGGACAACAGAGCGGCGCAAGCGCACTCTCGCAAGACTGTGCCGACAAAGAAAGCACCGTTGAAACTATGGAAGGTAACATGAAATAAGCGATGGATCCAACAGCAGGTTTAGCATACGTGACTTTATTGTCCTTGGGTGCAAAGATGTTTTTTTTTTCTGGTCTGGAACTAGAGTATACAACTTTTTTCATTTTGTTTTACGGCGGACCAGGCTGACCTTCGACCGCGATCTCGCCTGATGGAAAGCGATGATGCGGTCGATGATGGAGCAAGTTTGCCCAGTAAATCCAGTAATAACCTATTAACATGAATCTACAATACCATCCATATCACCAATTCGTCGTGCCATCTGAAATACGGTTATGCTTTATTGTAATCACAGAAAAGAGAAGTAAATAGAACGGAAATGAAAAGGGCAATCTGTTACCAGGCATTATGAGTGAACCTTGATTGAACATTCTTATTTAGATCAACGCGTCGAACTCCGCATCACAGTTGCTAACTGATTTCGAATGACTGACGTTTCGTTTATATGGGTGCAACTGGCTAAAACGATTTTTTTACAAAAATGCCTTGACAGCCGTTCTAATTTAAACAAATTTTTTTTCTTTTCTGTGTTTGTGTTTGTAAGCTAGCTGCACCCCACGGTTTCACTCGCGTTGATATTTCCGGTATAAAAACACCATATATTTTTCCAGGATAAAAGTAGCCTACGTCATTGCTGCGGGAAAGAGAAACAAACAAGCGACAAACCAACAAACATACTTTCACGTTTATAATATTAGTATGATATAGTGATGCCCAAATGCCACTCTCGGTCCTAAAACTTTTTTTAATATATATTCTACAAGATAGAAAATTAACAATTTTTTCTTGTTTCAGTGGTGACCCAATCCGAAGGCTTTACGCTAAAGTTAGGGGGCGCTGCGCCCGTCGCCTCCGCCCCCGCCGCCGTACCCGCCACGCGCCCCCGCGGCGGCCCCTCCCCCCGCATGTCTGCAATGTTAGCAGTAGTGCGCACCACACTCTACTTATATGGAGGGGTGTTAGAGAAAGATGAGAAACAGTTCTATCTTAGTGATATGTACAGTTTAGGTGAGTGATTTTCGACTTTAACTTGAGTTACACTAGGTCGATATTTGATTGGTTATTCCTGTTATGAATAACCGGCAAACAACTTGAGAAAAAAGCTCGTGTGGTCGAAATCCCCTGGTAGATGGTAGATCAGAGGAATCAGAGATAATAAGTTGTAACCTTTATTTTGACATTCTAAAAAATATCACTATGGTCTCACAATTTAAAAAAAAAAAAAAAAAAAAAAAAAAACTTATCCGCTTTGGTCACAAAAAACGTTTTTTTCGCAAATATCTCGATTCCTATGGTATTCATGATATTTGAATCTATTATAAAAATTGTAGAGCATAAAATTAGCTACATTTTTTTAAATTACCTAATCGTTATTGACAGATCACGCAGCGGTTAGCCATACATAGCCTAATGCAAGGTCAACAACGGTCATTGTATCCTGTTTTTTTTAAAGTCCTAAGGGAATGTCCATGCGGGTGAAACCGTGGGGCCCAACTAGTTAGTAATATGTTTTGTAAAACCTTCAAAGAGTGAAGCTTGTCTACATTTCAGCATCATATTGTTTTCAGATCTGCACAAACTGAACGAATGGAAGACTATAATAGAGCAGCCCTCGCTCCCAGACTGGCTCGGGTCAGACTCGGAGTGGGACAGCGACGAATCAGGCTCCGACTCCGAGACTAGTTCCGACGATGAATAGAGTAAGGAAAATGAACCTTATTGCAAAATAAGTAAAAATGATTGTTCGATGAATGAAAGGTTTGGAATGACACATTATATACTGCTACGAAAAATGTTCTTTATGACATGAAGTTTAAGGTGTAATATTCCAAGAACAGATGATGACATAATCAATATTTGTTTATCATGGTAGGTAGGAAGGCTATGGAGCTGCGGTTGACATTGAATTTGTATTGGTTTGAGAGCCTTTTCGTTATTTTGACAGCAGCTATTTTAGAAGTAGGACACATCTATCACTCGCAGTTATATTTAGTAAAAGTTGTACATACAGATGAATACAATGACCTCTTTCTCAGTACCACCGTTCTGTGTAACCCTGCATAGGCAGATCCTCTCCATAGTCTTCCTACCATGGTGGTTAGATGTCAAAGAATATTCTTTATACGTATAAAAGAAGGGTGGAATTTGAAGAAAGATTTGTGTACATATTTTTGTAAGATGTTAGCAAAACTAAAATAAGGAATTCATGTATAAACAAATTACTTTTAATTATACAAATGAAACTAGAATAACGCCATGTTTTATTTTATTAGATAACATATAATTCTACTATTAAAATTGTTTTTTGAAAAAAATTGTATAGGTAATCAATTCGACCACATTTATGTACCATTTTTTTTTGCTAATAATCTGTTGTCCATATCTCGTTCATCTTCCCAACAGTGAAGGAATTTTTCAAATCGGTTCAGTAGTTTCGGAGCCTATTTAATACAAACAAACAAACAATCAAATCTTTCCTCTTTATAATATTAGTATAGACAAATGAGGGAGATGTCTACATGCGAAAAAAGGCGGCAAGTCCTCTGCTCTGCCTGTGTAGGCCAGATGTGTTCGTACCCACCACGGTATCTTACCATATCTCCCCTTGTCTGATCTGAGAACAGGAAAAATATTTGCCGTTTGTTCTATCAATAGAACAAACGGAATTATTTTCCACAGGTAATATTTTTTCAGTTTGTTCTATTAGTAGAACCACAGACGAAAATACTATACCTTTGTCTATGGTAGAACAAAGAGTAGAACAAACGGGAACGACCCAGATTGTGATACCTAGTCATGTATGACCATGACTGGTAGAAAGTGTAGAAGTGTACAAGTACAAACTTGCTTTGTACAATATTCTCTGTCGCGATTACTGATTTTTTAGAACACTTTCCTATATAACAAGTTATAGATTATCTTTTTCATTGTCAAACCAAAAGTTTGCAAAACCCAAGATGTGGGTTTGACCATTTCTTATACCACACAAATTGGTAGTACCATGGACGAAAAATACAACCCGTGATACTACCAGTAGTAGCAACGGTAGTATCACGGGTAAGACGTGGCAAAATCATATTCCTAGACAAATCCCTTTTTGGCTAACAAATGCAGGATTTAGGGAGGAGCATTGGAAAGAGATTATGAAAATATCAATTTAAAATAATAATAATAGACTTGCGTTTGACCGCCAACTCGCCTGATGTAAAGCGATGATGCGGTCTACGGTGGAGCACGCTTGCCTAGAAGATAAAAATAAAACCAAAATGTATGTTATGTACTCATCAATCGTATAATCATTTACATACACAATATAAAACGTCAACACCACATGAGGTTTATATCTACACATTGCATTTTAACAGTATCTAGTTCTCCAAATAAACAAGTACAAAAATGTTTTTAGATGCCATTATATTGTCCAGCATAGCTCGGCCAACAAAATGTTCAATCTGCTAAAACGCGCCCCCCTTTTACTGATCGTTTGCAGTACAAGTTATGCAATATTTTACGTGTGACTGGTATGGCTGTATGGTGTAGAGCTGCCTTATGAGCCGGAGGTACCGGGTTCGATTCCTAGCAGGGCAGATGTTTGAATGATGAATGTAATACCGGCTCTGGGTCTGGTTCTCCATGACCCGACACGGAATCCTAGTAGTAGAGTATGTAGCGTTATTTTGCTAGCATATTATATCGTTAAAAACTAATTATCTGTGGTGAGCCCACAGATAATAATTAGCTCACACTTATCACAAACTAAATCATACTGATCTTGGATACTAAGGAAAAAGTGGCTAAACTTATAGGGCTTTTGCACTGTAAACAATTAGGAGAAAAGTTCGGACGTGGCTTTAGAAAGCAGTAAAGGACATTTTGAAGTACTATACTGGACAGATTTTTAGATAATTTTATTGTAGGTAAGCGCACTGTTAGAGTAAGTATAAAATTATTTTTATTTTTAGTGTCACTCGTTATGAAACAATAATAGTAATTATGAAACAGAATATTTTTTATTTATTTAATCAACGTAGTATTAGCGGCTCCGAAGGCATTGTTCTCGAAAACGCCCAGCAATGTTACAATGCAGTAAAGGCATCATTAATATAAAAACTGCAATGTTATGTTTAATTAGTATGTTTCATAAAACATTAGTATTTTGTTTAATAAATGAGTGACACATTAAATTAGTTTATCTTAAATAGATGGCACATTACCGCGATATACATTTTTGGTCCCCGTAACTTTACAATTTGTAGATTTAATACTGAAGATAGATCGACAGATCAAAATAATCTAATTAATAAAAGTTCTCGTTTTTAAGGATCACCCTTGTTGCATATTCATGTTTGTTTACAGCAAGAAAACATATCGATGTTTTTTATGAAACACTCTTTGTTTCATGTTTCTCACAAAAGAACCAACACTTAGATATAATCTTTCTTTGCTGTGTTGCTATTCACTGTCTGTGTTAGCGATGTTGGCGTGATTCGAAACACGCCCTTGGTAAGGCCAGCAGGTGAACTTTTGGACTTGACCGATGACTTATTAAAAATTGAAATGATATTTACCTATGCATGTACCAGTGACTGGTAAATACGGGGCCTACCAAGTCAATAAACCGAGATATGCAACAAACTAGGTACCAATTGATTATTTCAATATGCCGATCTACAACCATATTCCAATATTTTAAAATATTTATTTAACAGTGTAGTGGTGTGTTACGGTCATTGTGTACAATTACGTATTTCATAAAAATTCCTAGGTATCAATACAAATCTATCTAATTGTTGTTTTGATCAATATTGCGTATAAAATTCTAGGTGACAAATATCTTCCTGTAAACTAGGTATATTTAAGTATTTTGTTAAGTTTTGTAGGTCGTGTTTTGAAAAAGTTGATGCAGTTATACTGCATTAAAACTTAGTAAAATTAACCACAAAAGAAAAACAATGGCAGTGATAGATCTTTTATAAATATATATATATAAAAGCCAAATACCACTCACTCATTCATTCCCTACTGACTCATCACGAAATCTCGGGATCTACTTGAGAACAAAGCTGAAATTTGGCAGGTAGATTCCTTATGGAGTGTATAGATCGACTAAAAAAGGATTTTATGAAAGGACCGATTTAAGGGGATTTAAAAGTTTATATAAAATGCTACCCGTACGAAGTCGCGGGCAATAGCTAGTATGTTTATATTTCTTGTTACTTGAACGAAATACTATAATTTGGTATTTATTGTGCGTTCATATAATTAGTTACAATAACAAAAAATAACATACTGGGCATGCATTACAAATTAATTTCATGTCAGCTGTTATAAAAATTGCTACAGACCGTTTACTTTTTAAGTAGCTGCGAAATAATTAAATTACGTATTTCATTTATTACGATAAAGTAACACTTAAAATGTACACTGGATTATTAACTAGAATAGTAATTCCCAATGTATTGAGACGGACGTATAACAATTTGCCTAATTTATAACATTGTACGCGACACAATACGTTAAGAATTAGTATACGATATATCACTAGCAAAGTAAAGCTGAAGCCGAATATTAATTGAAAATATTAACAAAATCATGTACAGGGGCCTTACGGCCTCAGGGGTTTAGGTGATAAGAAAAGTTGCGCGACCGCAAACCGTATCTCGGCGCGTTAAGGTTCACGTTCACGTGATTTTCCGAGCCCGCGTTTAGGTAGCCGTAAGACCCCATGTCAATTATTTAAAGCTGAACTGCTTGTGCTTATACAGACGAATCTTCACGAATCAGCGTCACATTTATATTAGTTACGCATTATGATAAGACTGTCTGTCTCTTTTGCTCTCGCGCGTATAAAGTCTGAAAAAATGTTAGTCTTTACTGTCCTAATAATAGGTCTGTACTCGATCTCTCAACAAATGTCTGATCGGCCATGGGAATAGTTGGCAAATGAACTCATAGTTTTTTTAGGGATGTGACTTTTCGTACAAAGGATATTCAACCTTATAGTTATGAGACTATGATACTTAACCGACTGTACCTAAGTAGTAAAAAGTTGACCGGTATGTATGACCTAATATTGCTCATATACAGGGCTACGCGAAAAGGGTGTACTAAGCCGAAAGGGGTCTGTTATACTTAAAATTATGAATATTAATTTTATTTTTAATTTGTCAAGTGTCAATGACCCATTTATATGGAACAACAGATTTTTTTTTCGCGATTGCAGTTGCTCCCGTAGTAAAAATTGTACATAATGATGGGTACTATGGACCCCTTTCGGCTTAGTACACCCTTTCCGCGTAGCCCAGTAGAAGGGACATGAAGACATTTTATTACAGATAGCACCCTGTATTTTTCAGTTGTTCATAAAAAGCCCATCTATTTTGTATTTCATAATAATAACATAATAAGCAAAAAATATCATCAGTCTGTAAAATATAGTCAATAAATGATAAATCAATTATTAACCTTATTATAATCAGTTGATTAAAATGTTAATTTTTAATTTAAAAAAAATATTGAAAGCAAATCAGTCTCCTTACCTTAGTTTTAAACTTATTATAACTATCTATATACATTTTCTTTCGTAATGGCCTTGCATAATACTACTTATACGAAATTATGATTATTGGAAATACATCATTACGTGGAAATTCAAGAAAATTATTTATTTAAAATTAATCTTGTTAGTATTTCATGAATTCATTGTTTTATGTTTTAACCTTTGTATTTTGTTAATATTGTTTATTATATCAGTTATTTAAATTAAAGTATTGCTTATTTTTTTTACTCAGAAAATACGTATTGACTCAATAACAATGATAAATGATATGATTTTATACAATTATACCTTAAATAAGGCGCAAAGACGCATACGCAATTCCATACATACAAAAGACATCATAAAATTTAAAAAAATCATACATTCACTATCTAAAAATTATAATTTACAAGTTATTTACAAAAAGATCATTTTTAATAAATACAATAATAATTTGGCTGTTTTTGTGCTAAAATAAAAAAAAACCCATGAAAAAGTTTCTATTACGCAGAGAGTATAAAAAAAATCGACTCTGCTCACCGCTCACTCTCGAGTAATCGAAATCTGGCGTGAGCATTGTTATTGTCGTTCACTTCGCAACGAAACGCAAACGAAGCTTTTATAAAAATATCAATAAATTAATTCACTACACAATCCACTGTGTAAAAATATCAATTTGTTACAAGTTCACGTGTCGTCCGTCACTGAATCCGCACGGTTTATATCACAGTAGCGCGCGCTCTTAACAACCCCGTCGCTATAAACACTTCCAACGAAACCACAGAGTTTTTTAAAAGCATAGATTATATTTATAGCGACAAAGTGCTAGCGCGATCGCTCCACGTCGCTGACTAGGCTTTACCATTCTACCCTCAAAAGTATTTAAAACAGGTCGGTGACAATGGACCCGAACCACGCGCAAACGACCGGAAGCGCGTACGTGAAGAGAGCTTTCTGTAGAGAGGGTTCTGCTGAAGAACCGAGGGGTTTATCCCGAGGTGGTTCGGAGGTGTCTGACCGAGAACTGCCGACACCTGGGTCTATATCCACTGGGTCAGGTGTCTCCTGGGGCTTCGTTTCGAGAGTGTCTTCGGCGCGCACACGCACCATCACATTGTTGGTGCTAGGAGGGTTCACAATGCTCGGTATGATGGGCGGCTGTGGGACGGAGGTTGGCGCGTCGACGGGGAAATCAGTTGGCTGCTCGTAGTCGCCTGAACCTGCGAAAAAAAAACCACAGTAAATATCCCGTAAATAATCATTTAACTTTAGTGAACAACCGTGATAGTTTAAAACAGTGCGGAAAGAAAGTTTTTACCATTTTTGCACACACGGTCATCTGACCCCAAACTAAGCAAAGCTTGTGATATGGCTGCCAGAGACTGATATACATACATAATATAGTTTTAAATACATACTTAAATAGATATTAACCACCAGATATAGAATAAACACAAATGTTCATCACATAAATGTTTGCCCTAGGTGGGAATCGAACCCACGCCTCCAAGCTCAGAAGGCAGGTTCACTACCAACTGGACCAACGGGCTATCTAAATAAAATGTGCATACCGTCTCCATCCTCGGCGTCCTCGTCGTCGTCAGGCGGGCCGTCGTCTCCGCTGTTGTAGTCGTCTCCCGACCCTGAGCCTTGGTCCAGGTCTTCGTAATCATTGTAATTGCTCGCTGCTGATTGCTGATCTAGAATGGAAAGCACACAGGAATCATTATCAGGTCAAGTTAGAGGCCAAACTGAACATGGAGCTCTACGCCACTTTGGCTTATGGGTGATCACGGCTAGTTACTTACTGACAACCTGCCACTATCAGCGGTGCAAAAAAGGACATTTTGCGAAAGTGACCAAATTTTTCATGATGCTATTTAGCCAAGTAACGTTCTGCGTCACGACCTATGAATGGTCTCAAGATGTTCAGACTATTGGTCAGAACATCATGCATCGGGATCAAAGGCTTATATTAAAGGGAAACTATATACTAAAGTTGCACAATACACCCCAAGCATGACATCAGTTCAATTTTTTTACCGCGGATAAGTCCGCTTTAGACCACCAACTCGCCTGTTGGTAAGCGACGATGTGGTCGAAGATGAAGCACGCAGACTTAGAATATACTTATTCACTCTGGCCATGAAAAGGCCCAGGTTATATCTCTCAGGAAACAAGGAAGCTGGCAGGTTGTGCCAACCTTTGGCCGTACGGATTAGAAACGTAGAATCGAAACGTTATCACTTATCGCTCCCATCTTGAATAACAATATAGGTAATTACTGAGGTTACCTCATTTTTCTCAATGCCACAGGACAGATATTTTTTTATTGTCTCATAAAAAAAGCTTACCATAAACTTCACCGAACACAAAAATTAAATGTGTTCAAAATTAAGGAAGATACTAGGTATAGTATCTTGCTAGACAGAATGCTCTATAGTTTCAAATGACGTCTAAGTTCGCCATACGAATTCCATACTGACACTCTCCCCAGGACAGGGATAGAGCATCCCTTCGTAATTCGACCAAAAACTTTAAACGCTAATATAACTTAACAATCCGATTCAAATAATTTCTTCAGTTTACGTAAGTAGTACTTTTAATTAATTTTTTTATCAACAGTTCGTCATCAACTATTTTCCACCCACTGCTGGGTATAGGTCTCCTCTTCAGCGCGCCGTCTTGTCCGGTGGTCGCTTTCCGTTCCGCGGCCTCCATTCTGTGACTGCTTTGGTCCACCGTCCATCTTCCCTTCTGATCAAGTGTCCCGCCCATCTCCATTTGAATCATTAATACTTATTTTGAAAAAATCAAACACCTGTCTGGTAGCCTCTCCAAGGAGTTCTGAGCATGGTTCTTTCTTACCTCTGTCATTGTCCTCGGGCCACTCGACCTCCTGTCCGTTGTAGGCGTCCTTGAGCTTGGCGGTGAGTTTCCGGAGCATCTCGCCCTGCGCCTGCGCCGTGGTCACCGCCGCCGGGTTCACCACTCCGCGCACCTCCGGGTTCGATGCTTGCCCCGTCAGCCCGTCGCCTGCCACGGCTAGTGTGTAGCTGGGCAAAATAAATTATGGTACAGTGATGATGGTGGAGGTAACCACGACTTGCAAACCCAGGGTAGGCAGACCGGCTAAATGTATGGACATGGACAATTCGTCAGATCTAGGGCAACATTCTAATAAGATCGACACGTTCAAAAAACATGGTGTGGTAAATATTTTTTTAACACTTGTATAGCCAACAGCGTAGGTATGCGTATGTCTAGCTGTCGATTGAGAACGGCTGAGATGGTGAACCAATGTGAACGACGGTAAAAATGACGGAAAAAGAAAATGTAGAGCTGTGGCATTGTGAAGCCAGAGAAGAAACTAGAATCGCTACCGGGTTACATGAGGCATCATTATCTTCATCATCCACATCACCACAACAGCTAGACTGCTTTTCATCATCACTACTTACACTGCTATCTACGCCACTGGAGCAACTGTGCCAGCGCCCCAGAGCCATAATCCGATATTTCAAGGAGTGTGATTGGCTCGGGTAGGTGCTGGTAGGGGGAAAGAGTCATCCATATCACAAACCTTTACGAGTGTACGTCAAGAAAAGGAAAGGCGGTTCGCTCACCTGCCTATGTCAGTTCCGTTGAAGCAAGGCGCGTGCGTGATGCTTGTGGTAGTACACAGCATGACGGGCAGCAGCCGCCAGAAGGACTTGGTGTTGCGCATGCGCGCGCGCGTCTCTTTCACCAGACGCTCCAGCGCCGGACCACCCCACTCCGACCCTGGACATACCAAGGAACATTAACCAGACGGACCTAAGTACAGCCATGTCACTAAGTTAGTTGTCACAAAGCACAGTGTATGGAACTCGTTTAAATTAACCAAACCAATTGAGCCCTAATTCTTGACAGTATTAATAAAGCGAATTCTTAACGTAACTAAGCATTCACTAACCCATAAGCAAAAGATAATATATCTACTTATATTTTCATTGCTATTAACTCTATGAATAAAGGAAAACTTACCATGACTTTCGTCATTTTTGGAAATAGGCTTTTTGTTCTTCTTCGGCCCCTTTTTACCGTCGAAATCGTAAGACTTGAAGTCTATATCCATCCCGCTCGCAGCCGCGGGCTCCGGATCTGCGTCTCTCTTTCGCCTCACCTTCTTCTCAAGAGCCTCGTATTCTTCTAATTCTATATTTCCACTCATGTAGCCGAGGAACCGATTCTTCAGCTCGGCTCTCTCCGCAGCCTCGGCCAGTTCTCTTTCAATTTGATCTCTAGTCGGCATGCGGGTTACTGAGTTACTGAAGAGTGAACTTTTCGGTTGGCTCTTCCCGTTGTATAAGCTTTCAAAGGAGCCTTCGATTTCGAAGTCGTCTTCGTCGTTTGCTTTCTTATCTTGATTCCAGTCGAAATCGGGTATGGACCTGATCGCTCTCCGGGTCTTGCCTGAAGGTGTGAAGGGTCCGGTGGCGGCGCCGCCACCCAGGACTGGCTTGCCGCAGCCGGCGAATATCTTTTGTGAAATGTCCTGGTTGTGCTCTTGGAAACTCATTATGGCTTCTGAGATCTTGATGTCGATAGGCTCGACGACCATAGCGATGTTGAACGGACCGAGGAGACGGTCGCTCACTTTTTCTACGGCCTCTGAAATATTGGAAATATACAATGGTTAAAAGAAGGAATACTTATTCTTTCAGTACTTATCAGTTGAGCGTTCATCATATTCGTCTTTTAACGATAATCTTCTAGAAAAAACCCTATGGTAAACCGGACGAACTTTTCAGGACGTTCCTGTCCCGTTTTCATAACGTTCACATGTAGATCTTCGGACTTTTATTGAACGCACATCTAAGCCTCTTTCCATAAACTAATGGCAAAGAAAGAAATACAATAACATCATGAAAACCTGTCTTGATCTTGATGCGGCTTGTGACCAATTTTTCAATGGTTTATCTTCTTGTATATTGTCTCTCATAAGGTCAGATGTGTAGTGTGTACTCACCGACATAAGCATCCCAGTACTCGGAGATGTCTGCGTGCGCCGGCAGACAGCCGCGGATGACGTTGTGGCAGTACCGGGAGCACGCCGGATGCGTGATCCCGCCGCACTGCCCGCAGTACTGCAGCCGAGTCCACGCGGTCACGCACTCTGTCGTTATACCAGCCTGGAGATAGACGAATTACAATTTCAGTCAAAGCTTTTGGCGAGGACATTATCATATATTTGCTAACAAAAACAAATTGTTATAGTCAATTATTTTTCTACTGGCGAAATTTCTGTTGAGGCACCATTGATTATAGAAACTGTTATCCGGGATTTATCTTAAAGCGATGTTTTAATCAACTCTTGCGGTGGGCGCATTTGCAATGCAAAAGGAGCAACGGGTCGAATGCATTAGAGGGTCTAAGCGGAGTCATGTCGATAAGTGGAAATACTTGTTGATTAGGCCATCATGAGGTTGGGCCAGGGTCTTTACTTAGTTTTATATATACCAATATTAGTGCACGTTTTAAAATAGAAGCGACTTCATGTTTATCTATAGTTTACTTTGATTATTTTCCAAGAACTGTTCTAAGATGATTTTCTCATCATCTGTGCTAAGTGCGTCTGAGTCGAGATAATCAATCCTATTAGTGCCAAGATTTTATCAGCCAAATTTGGTCGTTAAAATTCCAATTGCTAAACCGGCGACATTTGCGGCGTTAATCTGTATCACAGACATTGCAGTCCGTACAGCGCCTCCACAGCAGAGGCAAAATTAGCTCGATTTATATACGGCTCACGCTACATCAACAATCCTCAATAAATCCGCGAGTGTTCGGTCCAGAGTGTGTCACTTGGCGCCGCCCGGGAGCAACGAACCAACACTTGGCGACGGGCGACATGACTCACGTGCTATAGCTGAAACTCGCCAGCAAGTTGAAGGTCAAATCCGACGTGAATATAGATTTGCATTGATTACTTATTTGCATTGTAATAGCACGCGTGCTATTGCGCTAGACGGCACACTAGACAAGCCAGTTTAATCTTTACATCTTGTGCGACACGGCCGGTATTTCTTTGAGGGCGATTGGCAATGTGTACTTGCCTTTACATCCCAAATCATTGCTTTTAGGCACCAGTAAAAACTAAATTGTTTGGTATAGCGCAGGATGTGGCTACTTTGCATGAATTTGCAGTTTGACACAGAAGGTGCTGCCGCTATCAGAGCCTAACTACGTATATGGAGTCTAACGATTTTATTCCGACCCTGGCGGTTTTGGTAACTAAATAAAAAATTTATGCAAATTCTACGTATAGTCGTAACGTTATAATAGGTATGTTACCCCGAGACCTGTCAATGTTGGCCACATACTGCTCGAAATTGTTCAAGAATACGCCTACCTAGGGCATATTCTGCAACTAGGCGGGGCTAATTTCGAGAAGGACGTCGACAAAACAATTCGGCTAGGCTGGGCAGCGGTTGGCAAACTTCGTCTTGTCTTCTCGTCGTCAATTCCACAATGCAATGCGTGAAGACGAAGAATTTATCTTCGATCAGTGCGTCCTGCCTGTAACAACTTACGAAGCTGAAACGTGGTAGACACCAACAGTAAAGCTGGTTCATCGATTTAAAGTCGCGTATCGGCAAACGAAGAGTAGGACGACCTGCAGACAGGTAGAGTGACGGCCTGCGGCTGGTGGCAAGTTGATGCGAAAAGCAGAAGATCGTGCTTTGTAGCGTTCTTTAGGAGAGGCCTACGTCCAGCAGTGGATGAACATCAAATAGGCTGAGGGTGACGTTAATAATGAAGCCATAAAACTAAATTACAAATTTACAAGTTGGAGTCAGAGAAATGACTGACGGATTCGGTTGAAGTTCAAAATCCTAAGTGGCACTGAACTGTTCTGGGGCAAGCATGCCGCTTATCATCAGACGAGCGACTTGGTCGTTTTAATTTATTTTATAATAGGTATACACGCTTGCACTTGACCGCCATCTCGCCTGTTGTTAAGACATGATGCGTTCTACGATGGAGCACGCTTGTCTAAAAGAAAGCGAATCACTCACGAAAGGTTTTTCTTTACTCAGTTTAAAGAAAAAGTCATTAGAAATTAGAACCGTAGCTTAATCCCGCACTCAGATCACAGATTGCAATGACCGTGACGCCTACCGACAGTGCAGGCACCTAGAGATTCACCGAGTGTCTCAAGATCGTGTCTCAGGGCATTAGCCTGCCTATTTCTTGTAACCCCATTTATTGTCATTACTCTAAGCCTCGACTTATGAATAATGTAATCCTGACACTGTTTCGTGTCCGGCATCCATTGGATTAGCATAAATAACTTGAAGAGTCTAGATGATGCATGGTCATTTGTCTGACCAAAGGTCGCTTTTGGTTGGAACAGTTGTCAAAAGCTTGATAGGCGTACGAGTAGACATGCAACCTTTTAAGTCAACTTTGCACTCATTGAATTAAATCAGTCTTGTCAATACTGCATCAGAAAGTTCCACGACATCTTCAAAACACATTATAACTAGCAGCGCCCCACAGTTTCTTCTTCTATCCTATAGGAACCATGAACTTTTCCGGGATAACCTGTCACAACCTGTGTTAATCCAGATCATGTCCTATTATTTCTTCTGTGGTATAAGCTAGCTCCAAACCAAATTTTATTCAAATCCGTTCAGCTGTTACGAAGTTGAGTGCGGACAAACACACAAACTTTCGCATTTATAATATTAGAGTGTGCCTGGTACCTATGTTATGCACTTACAATGTTGTTGCCTAGATTGGTTGCCACCAAACCGGGAGAACAAGGAAAATAATGAAATGGCTTGTAGCAAGAATAAACTCGATCAGTTTTACTACCCAAGGCAAAAAATCTAGTGGTGGCATGAAGAATCAGCAAGACAATGTGTGGTATATATCACCACTGGCAAATAGTAGTTTATTTACCTGGACCATGTTTCGGACGACATCGGCGCCGGAACGCAGCGCCTTGTGGAAGGTCCTGGTGGCTACCACTGCGCGCTTCAGCTGCATCGTCAGCTTGTTGGGCACGTCCTCGAACGGCTGGATGTCGCGCATGTTCTCGTTCACGCACTTCAGGTACCTTAGAACAGGAATCATCATGAAAGTCCGTGGGAGAGCACAAAATGTCTACAGAACCGTGTATTCTACGGAATATAGCTTGCATTAGCCCTATAGTATCTAGCATATTCGCTGGCATCCAATGGATGCAGATGGCAGGCTGTCCTTCAGTGTTATCTGAAGGGCATGCCTATGTTCAGCAGTGGTTGCCTTATGGCTGCATGATGATGACTAGAATCATATATTAGATGAGAAAGGTGGAAGGTATTTGATGTGTCTTTAAGGGTGCTCCGCAAGGAGTCCATCGTGAGAAGAACGTTAAAATGTCTCAATATATAGAGCTCCACATTACTGTAACAACCTGTACAGAGACAACACACTGTGAGAGACAACTGTAACAGAGGGTTTCTAGAAATATTCCATCATGAGAGAAGGTCAAAAAGTACGATAGAGTGGACGAGAAATGCTCTCGAATTTACTATGGAAACTGACGTGATTTTGACGAATTACACTGCTTATATTAGAAGGGAATCAGTCACATAAAAGAGTGCTGAGAAACACTGGACGCAGGCCGCTTCCAACCGGCCTTACCTTTGTCAAGGTGAGTGCTCTGAAATTGCCAAACACCAGGGGTTTAAGGGTTGTCGCAAACACTAGTTAACGCATCAATAACACGAATCCCGCACTCAGCCACTTTCTGCCTAATAAAACCGCAATCAACAAAGTAAGGAATCTAAAGAAAATGGTCCGCTCCACATGCCACCTGACTCCGTTTTATGACCTTTGCCCCATAACTGCGGACATAGTTAGACATCGCCTATAAACATTTTAGTGCTTTTAAATCTTCGCTACACAGAACTGGGCACGTGCTGGTATCGTGTGGCAAATGTGAGCTACCATAAAGGAGCAATCCTACACTGCGACTCATAAAAGGGTTACACAATTGTTTATGAAGACACAACTATAAAGCATTTTCACGGACGACTTGAGTGTTATGGACACGTAAACAAACTATTATGGCCAATAGTTATGGACATAAACAGAGTTTAAAATTGTGTACCAAGCCAATAGCGAGGCAAGACTCGCATAATACGGTATGGTTTGGTAGCCAAAGCCATAATTATGATCACATTCACAGTTCAGATTAAACCGGCCAAGTGCCAGTCGGGCTCGCGCACTGAGACCGCACACACGCACTCGCACACAGCCGTTTAAAGGTAGGACGGACAGACAGACAAACGTTGCATCAAGGGATACGCGCGGCAATCTCTTGTCTAAGATAATTTAATCAGTATCGGTACCAGTATTTAATTTTTTATTTATCATTTCTACAATAAAGGCTGGAGCACATCAAATCCAGTTGCAGTCCGGTCTGGTGCAGACGCCCGGTACCTACAACTGGACTTGGTGTGCTTGATCCGAGCACGAGGGGTACGCAAGTTTAAGGTCTTTCTTGAAGTGGTACGCAGGAAAAACTAATTGGGAACCACTGATCTAAACAGAATGCCGTAAGGCCCCAGAAGTAAGAAGGTTCTAAAAAATTAAGACGGACGGACAGAACGAATATACGAATATATAAAGGCTCCTTGTAGTACTACGGAACCCCTAAAATCTACAATTTCAAGGTTTGGCGGATCAGTGTTAAAATTAAGAACTGAGCTGAGTTCTCTTAAGATAACAGTGGGTACTGTATGGATCGAAGCACGGAGCTGCGCTTCGTGGCGGTTAAATTTAAAGCGGTAATAATAATAAACAATTGGTTTAGGATGTCTGAGGCCGCGGGCGCCCCAACGTCTGTTTTCACAGGTTCTCATTATGGTAAAGTGTTGAACCGATCTAATACGAGAACATCCACATCAGCGTTAATTCCGAGATCCTTGAAGAATTCTATGATTATTCACGTGTTTATGATGTAGGTATACTGTTTCTCAGCTGGGATATAATTCCCAAACGGAACTTTTTTTTAAATAAATTATAGGCTTGCTTTTGACCACCATCTCGCCTGATGTTAAGCAATGATGCGGTCGAAGATGGCGCACGTTTGCCCAGTAATAACCTATTAACCCTAAACTTGAACACTCCAAATGCTGCGGAAACACAGACAGGGTCAAAGCGTTCCATTGTTTTGCTGTTGCATTTGGTAAGGTCCGCAAATCGAGAAATCTTATCTGAATAAAAATCCGATGAAACCAAACAAGTAAAAATCTCTCTGGCGATGACAGAGAACAAATCATCGAATTCTACCTTCCATGAATCATCACTTCCTGAAGTTCGAAGAAAATAATTATGTTTACAAAACGAGACAGTCCAACAATATCTCGGTAATGCGAGTCGGCGAGGTATACTTACGTGGAATCAAACTGGTACTGCGAGTTGAGGACCGTGAACATCTTCTCGTACAGGATGCCGAAAAACCCATCCATCATCACGCTGAAGTTGGTGTCGCCGCGCGTGTAGTACCTGGAACCACGGAGATGAGCTTCTGAGTATTCCAAATAGTATTTATAAATATGGGGACTCCATTTGAATGTTATAGATTCACTGGTTATAGATTAAGAACTGAAGAATCCAAGAGTAGGTCGAGGGCTAGAGCAATGGGAGAGTTCCCAGTATCGTAGCGCAGGTCGGCAGGTAATCCTGCCGATCGATTGTCAAATTTCTAAATACATATTCGATAACCAAAGATTTTTCATACTATGCACAGAAAAGAGAAATAAATAGAACGGAAATGAAAAGGAAAATATGTTACCAGGCATATGAGTGAACCTTGATTGAACATTATTATTTAGATCAACGCGTCGAGCTCCGCATCACAGTTGCTAACTGATTTCGAATGACTGACATTAAACAAAAACTACATACAGTCACAGCATACCACAGCATACAGTTGATGTTTTGAAGAACGTAGTTTCATTCTCTCGGGATTTTCTGACGATAGATAAGGATGCGGGACCGGCATGTGTAGTAAGTAGATCAGTTAGCAATGAAGGCATTAACAAATCCTCCCGACATAATAGTACTAACAGACGAGACGGACTTGTTTGACGGACCTCCGTCCAACCAACGGGAGAGAAAGAGAAAAAAAATCTCTTTCTCTCCCGTTGGTTGTACGGCGGTCCGTCAAACAAGTCCGTCTCGTCTGTTAGCAATATAACAGAATTTCTAGTGATATAATTTGTTTGTCAAAGCATCGTTGACTCAGTTTTAAGCATGGTACCTGCGTAGTAGGTATCATGGTTTTAAGTATATTTTTTGGAATGTCATTATTTTGATAATGTGTATACTCAATATGAAAGGTTTGCTTCCAGCATATAGGCTTCCAGACTATTTTATTTGGCCTTTGACATTTCAAGTGCCAAATAAAATATGCGACTGCATTCTTCCGTGAAATATAGACTCTAGAAATAATTCCATATTAAAGGATGGGTTACCTTTCCAACTGCTCAAAGAGTTGTTCGAAGACGTACGAGTGTTGTTCGTATATCATGCCGTAGGTGCGTTTGAACATGGAGTGGAACTCCTCCCGGGATAGCTTCAGCAGTTTCCTGAAGAATTCTGGAACAATATAAGAAACAAGCTTAGAAAACAATGCTGAATGCTATACGAACGTAGTAGTTTGTTACGGTACTTTGCGCCCTCTAAAACCATCTCTGCGATCGGCCTCTATGCCTGTCTGAGCGTCTGAGAGCGCTGGTATTTCCATAGAATCGCGCCGGTGCCTTCCTAGCACGTTGCCTGAGGCAACATTCCCGGGAAACTACTCCCTCTCTCTCCGTACAACACCACGCCGTTGTCTTTCATAGGCATACCTGGGGCATCTTCAATTTACAGTATTTGTATGTAACTTCTTACTTAATAGCATCTGAATCAGGTGATGATGGTGATGACGACGACTCAACGAATTCTAAATAAATGGGATAACGAATATAGGGCCCCAACAAAAATAATATAACCAACCATTCGGCCCCAAGGACACTTTGCAAACAAATGAGTTCAAGACTACTCGAGCAATTTCAAGAGAGATTGAAGAACTCTCGGAACAAATATGATTTCGCGTAATTGCTAAAAACCGCAAAACTTCTTTGAACTTTAAGAACTTCGCGGATTTTCTATTGAAACGGGAATAATAAAACAAAACATTTCCTCACTTTTAAAGTTTTAGCCCGATATCCGTAAAACATGACGCTTTACATTCAATTTCCGTGAACAGTAGGCGTGAATCGAAATGAGTCTGCTTCTCCGAAGTCTATAAAACAAATGTCTGCCAGTACAGAACAGTAGGTACCTATTTCTTCTGTCACTGCCCGAAATAGTTTACCTATCGGGCACAGAACGGGTGCGGTGCCCGGCACATGTTTGTTATCAATCTACTCAACAAATGTTTGAATTGGATAAAATATTGACTATGATTTGAAATATGCGAGAAATTTATACGAGTGTCGGTATGTTAGGGACAAGGTCTATAGTCCCATTTAATGGTTTGTTTTTATTAGATAAGACAAGGCTATTTCAATTCTAATCACTTAGGAACGATCCAGTTATTAGTATTTATCATGAGCTGTGATTTCGTGACGATCGCGAATTTATCAGTTTCATTGTGGCGATCATATTATTTGGGCAACAAATGAGTGCGGTGGCACAGTTTAAAATATACGTAGAATGTGGAGATGGTTTGTGTTTGTTTATCTTTCAGTCACATCAAAAATTGTTAATATATTTTTGCAGAAAATAACACCTGACTTAACGGGAAGTTCAATAAACGGGATCCATCGCCTAAATTTCCATCCTTAAAGGTTAGAGGAGGGGTCCTCTACTCTAAGGACAAGCTCAAGAGACATAACATATTAAAAATAAAAAAAATATTCGGCGAAGATTGGAACAACAACGTAACATACACAAAAAACATATAGCAATAGGTTTTTTTATTTTTTTTATTTTAGTATTTTTTTTGCAATTATATTATTCCTTCTCCCAACGGAAGGAGTAAGTAATTTGTTTTTATCTACAAATGGTTGCTGTAGGATAACAGTTATAGTAAAAAAGGGACTATAGTAAGTATAACTATAAACAGCGGAGCGCAATTGACATATCCAGTACACGTCATCCACGCTGAGCTGTGTACTGGATAATGTCAATCACGCCTTAATCACTAATCAGCTATCGAACCATCCACCAGTACTGTTCTATTATATCCTGGGCTACAAGGCGTGAAACTGCGGAACCGGAACACAAACTGACGAGTGATCACGACTGGACGCACACAATGTGGTATATAAACGATTAGCAACAAATGCGTAGGTACGTGTTTTCACGCATCCGTAGGCGGTGGTTTTTGTTCAGGGTTCTTTGGGCTAGTGCGTAATGGTTTCAAAAAAATAATGGATCAGGCAGCATTTTAAAAAGATGCGTGGCAAAATAAAAATCTTTAACCCAATTCAGAACACTGTCGAATTTCAAGAAATCACATTGTACCTATTCATATTCTTCTAATTCGTGTTGTATCGTCATATCGTATTTTCAAATCTTCCCGCTCAATCGTTTTATCTATTGGACTGTGTCACCGAAAGGCAATGGCCAATTACAAGCGCAGTAAAGAGCTGCGCTAACAGGCTTGTAACAATCTAACACAATCAACTAAAACATCCGCGCCGTGCGAAAAACTACCTCATCACTAGCACAGCGCCATTCAAGTTCTAACTGCGAAAACGATCAAATGCTCTGACAATAATATTAACATTTAGCATAAAAAAGAACCACGTAGTGTGCCGTGTACCAAGGACATATCGTTCTTCATCAGTGCCAGGACGTCCTGGATTCATCAGCGAGGAAAATCGAGGTAAGCCTGTTTATATTGTTTTTGGTTTGCCTAGTACGAGATTTTCAGTCTAATTAAAAAAAACGTTTGGGAAGACCTCCCATCCCCTGAAGCCCCTTCTTGCTTCACGTGTCGATAATACAAAAATGTATAAGGTCCTTTTCCAGCAAAGATAGTGGTTACTTATATCGTCATTGTTTTCCCGTATTTGACCACATATTATCTTTGGCCATAGTGCTTCCCCGCAAGTAATGTCTATTTGCTCGCTCTCACATATATTCTCTCTCTCTCTCTCCGAACTGCAAAATGTCTGCTGCGTATTTTGTGCCTCTATATAAGTTTAATAGAATAAACAGTTTAACATAAAGTAAAACCACTATTTTTAATACATCTCAACAAGCCTTGTTTTGTAATGGGTGCCCCATGGTCAGGCGCAGAAGATCCACAAACATATACCTACCAGGTTTTAGACTGATGAAGAAAAGTTATGGTTACCAGCAGAAAATAAGGGTAAATATTCAGACGGGACTAACCCCGTACCTACGTATACCTTTACGTATACCTTTTTTAATGATGAAATGTGCTTTGACCATGTTTTACCTGATGGAATGTGACGATGCGGTCTAAGAAGGAGCACACTTGCCCATGAGGTGTCTATTCACTCTTGTCTTGAAGAGACCCAGGTTGTACTTTGTAAGTTGTTCACTTGTCTAATTATATATATTTTCTATACGTTTCAGACAGTCAGGTACTGACAGCGCTGGCTCTAGCCTTTGTCAGGGTAGAACAAGATTGTCTTTCGGCGCATTTCATTTCTGAAATCTAACGTACAGAATTCGATTATTTTTCCAGAATAAAAAGTAGCCCATGTGCTAATCTGGATTGTAAACTATTTCCACGTCAAAATTTTATGTTGGTTACAAAATATGCAAGTGTAACCAACATAACCAATATAAGGCGTGGCCCGCCTGCCACGCCTCCCTGCTCCGAGACACGAAGCGCCATATTATTAATGATTAAACGAACTTACCTGTAAGTGAAGTTCTATCGTAATTATACGGAGGCTTCGTCCGAAGAGATCAGCAAATAGGTAAACACATGTAGTAACGCACAGCGATCGCCATTTCGCACTATATTGAGAGTAAGTTCATACGATATTACTCAAACCCGTTTTTTTTTTTTTTTGTTTTACCCGATCGCTCGTCTGACAGTTTGACACCAACGTTCATTTAGTTTAGATATTGATATAATATTTCACGATTAGGGAAGGGTCAAATTAATTATGTTCTTAAAGGGTGGGTTGCTGATCTCTTCGGACGAAGCCTCCGTATAATTACGATAGAACTTCACTTACAGGTAAGTTCGTTTAATCATTAATTATACATCGGCTTCGTCCTCGAGATCAGCAAATAGGTAAACACATGTAGATCTTTAGAGATTCCCGTGAAATATTATTCAGGAATTATAATGACCTGTATTAGGTAGGTATCTACTATAGGTATCATAAGAATAAACATGGTTTTTATAAATTAAAAAGGTTATCTTTATTAGCATATCCTTAGTAAATTAGCATACATCATAAAAATAATTATTTATGACGAAAAGTAATGTATTTTAATTTTCAGCATTATTATCATAATTATCAATGATTGCACGAGCGAATGATTCATCATTGCACGTGTTTAGCGGCCTATTGTAAAATTTAAAGAAGGTATTTGAAGTGGCGCTCCAGCCGGCTGTTCTTCTAATAACGTCAAGGCTCACGCCAAGGCGGTGTGCACATGAAGCGGCGGCATGACGTGTACTGTGTACACTGAACGAGGACATTGACACGCCGGCTTTGCCCAGAGTGCTCCGAATCCAGCGACTTAACGTCTGGCTGGATACTCCACTATGTGGCTTTTTAAGGCCTATAAATAGACTTTCGACGTCTTTACGCAAAGGTTCTGTTTTGCGTAAGTAGTCTTGCAACACTTTTACAGGGCATATTTCAGGCTTTTGTTCAAAAAAAGGTAAAATAAGAAGTGGTTGAGGGCAACCAACTCGTGAAGTTTTAATCAATTCTGTAATTATAATACACACTCTTGTCGTTGTAAACGAGATATTTTTAATATTAATTTTGGCTAAAGTTTGTACCCTTTGTGCGGTAACTAAAGTTAGCAAGGTTGCAAGTTTTTTTGTGATCATTTCGAGTGATAAATTGTCATGGGGATAGAGCTTCTCTAAAAAGGTTAATACTAGAGATGGATCCCATGTCGTTTCATATCTAGGCATAGAGGGACGAGAGCGAAATATGCCTTTGAAAAGTCGTTTGATACTTTGGTCTGATCCTACGTGTTCTCCTATAACCAAAGATAGCGCAGAGCGACAAGTATTTAGACTTCCATATTGCAATCCTTTATTATATAAATTCGTTAAAAAAATTAGAATATCTGGTATTCCAGCATTGTATAAATTAACCCTATTTTGAATACAATAACAGTACCACTTCTTCAGGTAAACATCGTATTGTTTAAGCGAGTTTTGTGACAGGGAAGACATCATAAGATCTAAGGTGGAAGGGGGTGTGGATCTTTTCAAGAACGCCGTCCTGATAATATTGCAGCATCCAGGGTAATTCGGTTGTGCATGTTGCGGTTGCTGGAATGATAAGAATGTATTACGTTATCGTTCGGTTTGAAAATCAAAGTTTGTGAAACAACCAGGCTTTTGAAAATAGGATACCATGGCTGAGTAGGCCATAAAGGTACAATCAATATGCCTCTGGCATTGTCTGATATAATTTTACGTAACGTTTTCAGAATTATTGAAAAGGGTGGGAAAGCGTAAAAGTAAATATTTGTCCACTTAAATGTGAAAGCATTAATTGTATATGCATCCGGATCACGGAACCATGAAACGTAAATTTCACATTTTTTGTTCAACCTGCTTGCAAAAAGATCTATTTCTGGTTGACCAAAAATGTTCACAATGTGTTGAAATGCATTAGATGCTAATTCCCACTCAATATCTGGGTGAATTCGCCTAGATTCAGCGTCCGCTTCTGAGTTATCAGCTGAACAAATATAAGAGGCATAAACATATATATTCCTACTTTCGCACCACTGCCAAAGATTTCTAGCCACCTCTGTAAGGTGTGGAAACTGGATCCCCCCCATACGGTTAACGTATGAGATAGCGGTAGTGTTATCTATCCTCAATAAAATTTGGCAGATAGTTAAATCTCTCGCAAATATTTTTAGTCCAAAAAATGCAGCTAAGATTTCTAAATAATTTATGTGCATAGCACGTTCTGAATCACTCCACATTCCACTAGCTCTATTGTTACCTTGTACAGCACCCCACCCAGTAGTTGAGGCGTCAGAAAAAATTTCTAAATCGTAGGTGTCATGTTTAATCTTATTTACGGAATTTTTGATTGCATGTTTCCACCATGATAGATCTGGCAATAAAGAATCAGGTACATTCATAAATACATCATAGTTATCATTATCTTTGCGTAAATTGAGAAATTTAATTCGTTCAAATAATTTCGTATACAGCCAACTATATTCAATAGCTGGACATGCCGAAACAAGCAATCCAACAAACCGCGCAAATTCTCTGATTTTGCATTTTTTCAATGAACACATTTTGTTGATTTGTTTACTAATCACTTCAACTTTTTCGGAGGGTAGACGTACGTGAAAATTTTTCGAGTCAATATTATATCCGAGAAATAAGCAATCTTTGCTTGGAACCAAAATACTTTTGTCATCATTTATGATGAATCCTAAAGATGTTAGTAATGTTCTGGTTTGATTTACGTTCTCTAAACAGAGATCGTAAGATTGTCCAATTAAAAACCAATCATCCAAATAAACAGTAGATAAATAACCAGCCGAACGAAGAACTTTAGCAATTGGTTTCATGATTTTAGTGAAGACGTAAGGCGCAGTACAAAGACCGAACGGCAGAACGTTAAACTCATAAAGAACGTGATCCCATTTGAATCTTAAATATTTTTTAAAGTCTGGGTGAATTTTGACAAAGAAATAAGCATCCTTAAGGTCTATTTTTGCCATAAAACAATTTTTTGAAATCAATTTTATTGCAGTTCGAAAATCTTCAAGTTTAAAATGTTTAGTGTCAATGAATTTGTTCAAATTTTTTAGATTCAATATAAATCTCCTTTTGCCGTTCGGTTTTGATACTAAAAATACACTTGATATAAACTGCCCTTCACATGGTTGACATTTTGAAATTGCACCATTATTTATCAAATCATTAATAGCTTCAACAAAAAAAGGATGTTCGTTACTAGAACATTCTCTTAACGCTGGAATGTCATTTTGGAATACAGGACATAAAAAAGGTATTTTATAACCTTCAATATACGAAAGGATGACTGGATCTTTAGTTAGGCGTAGCCATTGATCATAAAAATTAGCAAGTCTCCCAGCATATTTTACCACTGGTGATGTCGCAAGCGCGAGCACTAGCGGCGGCTGTGCGTCGCGCCGCGCGGTTGTCGCTGACCGTGCGACTGCCTGAAGGAGCTCGCGGGCTGGCTCCTCGTTTGCATTGCAGCTGTTAAAGGCGTCGCACTCGTTGTCCTCGGTGGTGGTTTCCGATTCATATTGGGTCCTTTCCAGTTTTTTGTTGACGAATTCTGTTTGCTGGTACCAGCTTTCGGTGCAAGAGGCTTCAGCTCTGCGCCAGATTTGTTAATAGCTTTAGCTGTTCTAAGCGTTTCAGAAAGGTTGTGCCCGAATAGCATCTCGTCAACCTTTGAGTTTTGAAGTGACTCCTTCATATCTCTCTTAACAGATGATAGTATAAAATTACGTCTAGTTACGCTATCATTGTGTTGACAATCACATAATGCACGTCCAGTATTCATGAGAGTCCGTAAGAGTTCATTGTCTTTTTCTTTAGATGACAAAATGTGGGTAATCGCCTCGCTGAGACTAGAGATTGCTGCAGCCAGGATATGCTGCTTAGCTATAATGGCCTTGTCACGCTTTATTACCATCTCAGACAAGGCAGCCTTGATTTCAGGGTTCAAGTTTGGGGCTCCAATGAGCTTGCAATTTTCGGGAATAAGATACTTATCCATAAGTTCTTTACGTTCATCTTTCGATAAACCGGAGGTTGCCGTATGCTCGAAACGAATAGCAACCTCTTTTTGAACATTTTTCCCATATTTTATTGTCTTAGTAGGGTCGATTCCAAGAATTTCGAGTGTCGGTACCTCCACTCCTGAAATAGGCGTGGGAGCGTTTTCTTGTAGAATTTCTGTTGGTAAACTCGCCGGAATCTGGTCTGCAGGAGTCAGATCCGGTTCTGGTTCAGTATGATGTGGCGATGAGCCACCTGAAAATATTTGTATTGTATAGGTTAAAAACCCTTGTAATAATAAAGAAGAAATAGTCTTCAAACTACCCGCAATGTTATAGTAATGTTACATTTTCCCGCGTAAGAATTACTTGGAAGGTGTAGGGTAGGATAAACGTGGTTGGCACGAGACAGCCCCATAAGCTGACCACATTACCAGAATTTAGTTATCTTGTCATGAAAATACGAGCATACTCGAAAAAAGTAAGCCGGGATAGCGAAGAGATAGCCCCAAAAACTACCCGCAATGCTATAAAAATGGCACGAGACAGCCCCAAAAACTGCCCACATTACCAGAAGTTAGTTTTCTTTTCATGAAAAGGACACGCTTGCTCGAAAAGCAAGTCTAGATAGTGAAGAGGTAGCCCCAAAAACTACCCGCAACGCTATATAAGTGGCACGAGACAGCCCCAGAAGCTGCCCACAATACCAGATGCAATTTCATGATAGAAGATTTTGATAATAATCTGAGGTTACAAAGATTACTCACTGTTATGAGATTTTGTTTCCGACGAAGACGATGAACTGGATAGCACTCTGGCACGGCGACGAGAACGATGTCGTGTTGTTTTCACATCTTGTTGTTTACGTTGAAGCTCCTTTTCGATTTCTTTTAATTTTTTATGTAAAATTTCGTAATCTTGGGCACTGCCTTTACGTTTAGGCATCTTCTTTGTAATTTTCGATATTACGATTTAAAAGTTGATCGGGACAGACGCGTGCGGTATGGCCGAGCACTAGATCGCGAATGAACGTTGGTGTCAAACTGTCAGACGAGCGATCGGGTAAAACAAAAAAAAAAAAAAACGGGTTTGAGTAATATCGTATGAACTTACTCTCAATATAGTGCGAAATGGCGATCGCTGTGCGTTACTACATGTGTTTACCTATTTGCTGATCTCGAGGACGAAGCCGATGTATAATTATTTTTTCTGCTCGGCTTTTGGCGTTACAGAGCGGTCGCTCCTCTCGCTTTACCCCAGGGCCGGCGCTGGTGAAGACCTGATTCCGTAGTGTAAGCTCTCCAGGGGCCTTACACCCAACTCTTTACGCGGTGTCAAACTAACGTTAAAACCGCGCAGTTCGGAAAATCACGCTAACGTGAACCTTAACGCGCCTAGATACGGTTTGCGGTTGCGCAACATTTTTTCATCAGCTAAACTGGATTGCTTCAAACAGCTAGGCATAAGGCCCCTGGCACAGAAGCCGTAATAGCCCCAGGTTCTATTAGGGAACATGCTATTAATTTTTTGAGCAGTATCTTATCATATATACCACCAGCTACCTAAGTCTACACTAATCACCAAATACGAGCAAGTGTTATCGTAATCACCCGATAAGGAACCCCGTTGCGAGAGCGACCACGCGGCTAACCTGTAATGCACACCGTCACGGCACGCGTGCGTTTATTACGGCCTCATTATCGCATTGCGTTAAAAAAAAAACAATAAACTATCTTTAGCGACTGAATACATGAATTGTGGTCAAGTAATGATTTAGTGGGTGGTGACACCGGTGACTGGTGGCAGAAACTACTGCACGCAATCTGGTTCTTGTGTTGGGGAGTGATAATTTTGGCAAAAGTACCGGTCTATTACCACAGAAGACATAATAGGACAATATTAGGCGCTGCGCAAACGTAGACACTTTTGTGTCTTGTGTCGGATACAAGCTCGGATTCATGAAATTTAGTAGGAAAGTAGTTAGATACAATACAGTTTTCGGATAATAATTTAATACTTGATCTTGACACTGGAAAATGCACAGGAGTGCGACGCCAAAATCCTCACAGAGGAAATACAAAAAAATATAAACAAGGTGATGCGACATTCGTCGCCTCGGTACATTACCTCCACTCCAACCGCGGAAGTACGTATATACTGTGTATTCTGTGGGGAAAGCTCTCTCGTCTACCGGTAGCACGTGCCAGATGTGCGTGTGTATACACCTTTAGATATTTTGCTTACGGGGTGGGTTCTAGTACGGTTGTATATTCTAAGCTGTGGCTTAGGGCGCGAAACCGCGGTATTTTACTGGTCGAATGATGGGATTGCAGATAAAAAACCGATCTTCACGCAATAAGGAATAAATATATATACAATAAATTATTACAAAACGGCTTACTCACGTTATGTTTATCGGTCGAGACGATCGACCGATTTCGGAGTCATTAGAGCTCCTTCATTAGGGAATACGCGCGCTCCCGGGCACAGTCGCCCGCGTCAACAAACAATTTATTATAATTTATGTTCAAAAAGCTTTGAATTAAAAAAAATCTCGAAAACTTACTAAAAACACTTAAGCCGACGTCCAGTTGTAGACTAAAGCGAGAACAGACTGTAAAGCCGATAAAAACGACTATAAAAATTTACTACATTGAGAACCTCGTTTGCAATTCGTTTAAAACTACGAACGCTAACGTTAGGTTTATTAAAGATTGTTGAATCAACACTATGTAGATAAATTAATGAAATTGACCTTTATTCCAATCTATTTCAATAGGCTGAAGTGAAGCAACGATATCAAGGAAACAACACTCGACCAGCGAGTGACATCAATCGGCATCCGTAACCTTGCCATCGAATGAAACGTCCGAGGTTGTTCACTCGAACGTGAGAATAGTTTTACAGATATTCCAGTAGAAACTATGGTCTATTCTGCACTTTCAGTCGTTCACACTATGCCCTCACCTGGCAACTTCTGTGCTTTTACAGCACATACGACCAACTTATCTGTAGTATTTTTAGGGTTCCGTACCTCAAAAGGCAAAAAAACGGAACCCTTATAGGATCACTTTGTTGTCCGTCTGTCAAGACCTTTTTTCTCAGGAACGCGTAGAGGTATCAAATCGAGGTACTTATCGGAAATTTATATCAAATACTCGGATGCAGGCCTCTTCCAACCGGCCTTTTTGGAGATTGATGGGCGAGGCCTATGTCCAGCAGTGGACGTTTTATGGCTGAAATGATGATGATGATGATGACTCGGATATATGGTCTATGGTCGCTTTCAGCTGTAAAAAAATCAAACTACGTCAACGCGATCAAAAGATATGAACGTTTATGTTGCATATTTTAACATATTTTGCGATTTCACAGGAGAATCAAAACCTGTAGGTTACTTCCCGTTGACCTAGAATTACATAAATCACACCCGTTCGCCAACTACAAAGTTAAGTTTGTCCGTAAATATTTCAACCTTTCTAACCTTTTTTAGTCGTGACTTCCCGGGACGGATGAACAAGTATCTACATACATATTTATTACGGAACGGTTTGTACGGAACCGTCAAGAATCGAGACCTATTCACACTTCACCGGTTTATTTTATTTATTCAAAAAAACTAAGAACATACATTGCAATTTGTAAATAAAAATATTGTTCCAGCTGACTCGACAGTTGACAATGCCGCAATATAAATACGGGGTCACGCGGAAAGGGTGTACTAAGACGAAAGGGATCCATAGTATACCCATAATTACGAACAACTTTTACTATGGGAGCAACTAGAAAAAAATAACAGCTGTTCCATAGAAAACGGTCGTCGACACTCGACAAAATGTATGGAATAGGATACAGCTGATACTTTTGTCGCGCTTTCCGAGATGCTTCCTTAGCAAAAGTTGTTCATAATGATGGGTACTATGGAGTATGGACCCATCATTTCATTATTTGGACGACTTAGTACACCCTTTCAGCGTAACCCTGTATATGACCGCAACTATCTAGTACAATTTTATTATAACCCGTCTGTTTGGGTTAGGTATTGGCGCCTGCGGGAAATTACGGAAAGATTGTCCTTTGTCATTGCGAAGAAAGTGGCGTTTTCTACGGATGGCTATCAGTTTTGTAGAAAACATTTATGAGAGAGCGTTTCCAACACTCAACCAGCGACGGCCCTTGGATAGATTGAGATGAGCGGACGCTCTAGGCGCTAGATAGCTAGGGGCTCCAAAATGCCAAAACCAAAAAAATATATAATTTTGTACATAATAAAAAAAAAATAAAAAAAAATTATGAAATGAAAAATGAATGATTTTTTGTATTTTTATCTACTTAACAATAGTTTTTAAGTTTTGTTTGTACTAACCCAATGGATTTTTTAGTTGTCCTTAATAAAATATTTTGAATTTAAATTTGAACATATAGATCGTTGATCATTTTGATGGCGCTTCGAACCTCGGGGCAGGGGCGGCGTGCCAGGCCTCGAGGCATACTTACATTCTTTGTAACCAGCATACAATTTTAATGTGGTTATAGTTTACATCCTGGATTAGCACATGGACTACTTTTTGGTCCGGAAAATTATCGATTCCTATACAATAGTTTTGAGATATAAAATGCGCTGAAAGACAATCTTGCTCTGCCCCGAGTCCCTGATCAGCTGGTCAGCGCTGCATTCAACTCTGCTAAAAACGTGGTCGTACTGTAAAAGCACAGCCGGTGCACAGCTGAAGATATAAGTTCCTAAGACTGGAATTATAGAATAGCTAATAGTTTAACGCTGGCAAAATTCCTATACGCACGATCGACGAGACAGAACTATGAAGTTAACTGCAAAAAAAGAACCAAGACTATTGAAGACTGATGCATGATTTGAAGTTTGAACACGTTTGCTACGGAAACATTAAATTCCAGTTTCTACTAACAAACCGATGAATCTGAAAGAAACTACTAACCATAGATTAGGTAGCGGTTGCTACTACAGACGCCGTAAATAATTCGGTCTTTACTATATCGCATCAGATCGTCTTTCAAGTGACAGCTACAGATGCGTCTATGTGTCGAGAATTTTGTTACATTGCGACCAATGTAACCTTAGGTTTTAGTGGGGATCGTCACCATCGCATTTTTCTTTATAAAACTGACAGCAACTCGTTCAAAATGTTTAGTTTGATATTTGGCCGCCATTACAGATAATTTTGTCGTACTACGCCCATCGGGTTATGGGTATTATTTATGTGCATTTGGTGTGAAGTTACTGATGGATGTAGCGTCAAGACAAGAGTCTGATTAGGGGGCCTACAGCAACATCTTACACCATTATTCTTTTCAATCCTAGGCTTTTCTGGCTCTAGTGCCAGCAGATACAACAAGATGAGGTCTATTGGAATGGATGGTTCAAATAATTGCCAGAGTCAAAGTCAACGACATAGCGTGAGCTATGTCGTTGTCGCTGTGTTAACAGCGGGCAATGGAGAAAGCTATGCTCGGAGTTTCTTTGCGCAATAGAATCCGGAACGTGGATATTCGCCAAAGAACCAGAGTCACCGACATAGCTGTTAAAATTTGCAAGTTGAAGTGGCAATGGGCAGGCCACATCGCTCGAAGAACTGATAACCGATGGGGAAGAAAGGTTCTTGAGTGGAGACCACGAACCGGAAGACGCAGCGTAGGTAGGCCTCCCACTAGATGGACCGACGACATTGTGAGAGTCGCGGGCATTCAGTGGATGCAAATGGCAGGCTTTCGTTCAGTGTGGAGGTTAAAGAGGAAGGCCTATGTTTAACAGTTCTGGCTGATGATGATGATGATGAGATCACGCTTGTTTATCTCATCTGAGTGTCCAACAATGGACTAAGATATGCCGACTCTGATGACAGGGTAGTAGTAGGCCCCTTGATGGATGTTGCGACAAGACGTCACGACGCGTCTGATAACACCAGCTGTCTCGAGTGAAGACAGGCTGGGGCAGCTGGGGCTGTGCAGGGTTATCATTACTTTTTGTTGTGCCAAGTAGAGCTTGCAATGTTATTTCCTCATTTCCTATTCAAATTAAAATCATTCCATAGAAGGTAAAAGGTTTTGTAGTGGTAGGACTCAGGACTCGGCCGCCAAGCAAAGTATTTGGAAGTGCCATGCCTTTGCTAGTTACTCAACCACCAAGCAGTGAGTGACCAGGCCGCCTGTGACCAGGATTAAGGGTAAAGTCTCCAGTCCAACTAAAGGGCATAAAGAGCTGCTTGATTTCGGAATGAAAATATAAGAACGTTCTTTAAGGCCGCGCTTACCGGTAAGAGCTATCACTTTCGCAACATTTTGAAAGAAAAAAAAACTTCCTCCTTTTTTGAAGTCGGTTAAAAATAATTTCTTAATCGTGTTTTCTCCGAACCAAAAGTTTCTCGTCGTATTTAGTCAGAGCCAAGCCCAAGCAATAATCACCGCACCAAATAAGAAAAATAACTTCATACAGCTTGCTTACTGTTACACAGTTACGTTTCTTCTGTAATTCGAGCCGGTGTGTTATTACGATTATGTGTTTAACCGATTTGCGTTCGTTAGTCGGCTGCCAGCAGTCCGACATTAAAATTTAATAATCACCATCACGACAACTGCCGTGTCTTTCTGTTTTATTTAAATTTGATTCGTGGAGCTACAAATTGCACATATTTATATAGCTGTGTTTTCTGGTAATGTTTTGTGGGAATTCGACTTTTATAAGTGCTAAAAAACTCGAAAAGGTGCTTATGCTCATGCTAAAAACTTTTTTACAAGCTTTTCTCAACCCTGTTAATACATATCTATGTACGTTCGCGGTATGTGTGGGACAAATCTTGTAACTGAATTTTAGACCTCAACCGATTGAGCTGAAATTTTGCATATACTTATGTAAGTTCGGTGACAATGCAATGTTATGGTACCATCGAGCTGGTATGATGATGGAGACAGAAGGTGGCCATAGGCAGAAGGTGGCGTAGCTCCGTTGAGTTTGGGTTCGATGGATTTGTCTTCCCACGCACTTTGGTCTTAGATGATAAATTCAATATGGCGGACGCCCCAAGATGGCGGACAAAATGTTCTTATCTACCATCAAGATATGGGTATCAATCGAAAGGCTTTGCTGAGAAGAATACGAAAAAGCTTGATTATAAAATGTATTTTTCTAAATAATAAAGTTTATTTTAATCTGAATTTACTTAGGGTACTTTTGCCAACAATCCATTGGCAGATCCAGGGGGAGGGGAGGGGCATGGGGGCCATGCCCCCCCCCCCCCAAATGAAATCCTGGATCCGCCCCTGCAACAATCGCATGTCAGTCCTATCTTACCTTAAACCAAATTCACACTGGTATAATAGAATACAAATATGTAATTAGATGCAGGCGACAAGCGATGCAGACGTAATCGTAGATCGTACCCATCCATCCCACTCTGGTAAAAACTTAAAGATTTAACACAGATCTTTTAACAAAAGTCTATTACAATGAGTCAGAATGCGACTATGTTGTGATCTAGACTCTTCGTCAATCTTTCACAGACATACCGTTCCCAAGATACCGCCTAACGAGGAAACCTTAAAAAAGGTCGCATTAAGACATATTTCAGTCGATTTCCCGGCGCCGACTGTACAACAGTATAGCTCGATAAACTTATCTGTACAATTGAGTGGGGGAGACACCATCGGATTTTCTGAACAAAACTGACAGCCACCCTATGAAAGCGTTTAGTACCGTCATTTGTCCAACTCCACAGATATGTTGGTCACGCTGTAATTGCATTGAAACGGTGCAGGGACCGGACCTGGCCAAACATGGGCACAGCCAGGCCACTTGTCCGCCGCCGCCGTAGCTACAGACGGAGAAATCTGCAGATGCCTGATAATTCCCAGTTAACTGACAGATATTGAATTATTATGGTGATCAGTGGGAGGAATGTGGCCGGGGACAGATTTGTGGGGTTTGCGCGAAGAAGGTATCTGCAGTAAATACATTATTTATCACTTCAGGGTTAGCGTGAAGGTATGTGACCTGATAATAAATAATTTCTCACTCTCACTTATCTGTTACACAAACATTAAATAGATTCCATTAATATTTCTAGAGTATACCTTCAAAATCTACATCATCTCAAATGTTTCAAAACATGAAATCTCTCAGTTGATTATCTTCTAAAGTTATATTTAAAGACCATCGAAAATTTTGACTCGTGAAAGAAAACAGTGCACCAAAAGATTGACGGAATGAAATTGAAACAAAATCTCATTCATAAACTATCAAAATCCACATAATCCATGCAACAGGGAGATAATTGCTACATAAACTACAAGGCCTGGCTTTAATCGCGGAGATCAAAGATCAGAAGCGGGCCAACCTGATTGACGGATGTGTCCAACTATTCTAACATTTAGCACAGATTTAGTTGAACCGATGGTGCTAGTACATACTAAAACTAGGGCAATGCCTATGGCCTGTATTCTAGCTCATGCATGTTTCATGCAGTTGTTAATACTATGCCGTCTATATTATTTTTATGGTCAATCAAGCCCGATTTCGTTTATAATTTTAGCGTTAGCTTTGCGTTTGTAACTTGCATAATTTGTGTAATAAACACTAAAATTGCCCATGTTTACATAAAAACTAAATTATTTTTTTACTTAAATATCCTATATAAATTGTCCTGGCACTGGCAAAATATGTTAATATTTATGATGGTCGCATATTAAGATTAGGTGAATTCCAGTTCAAGTGTCCAACAGATGTTCTCTAAAATGTTAGCAGCTATCAGTTCTATTTCTCAAGGCTAGCATCCAAGCTCTAATAACATATCTCGCCATCGATTTAGCTGTTTTCCAAACATTCTGTCCATTCCATAGCCTCAAGCCTGCCACCAAACCATCAAACGTGCCCATTGAACGACGAACAGACAAGTTAATTACTTTGTCCGGTACGCCATTACCCTATACCAATATTGACACTTTTCACCATTTCGTGGCGAGAGCGAGAGAAACCGTGGACGCCGGTGGACCAGGCGGCTCTCCCACGGTGCGTTAGTTATTAACTAGTTGCATCCAGAGAGTTTGTCCGTGATTTTACAGCTGTCCCGTATATTTCCAGGATAAAAAGATCGTGCGTTCATCCTCTCATTTCCTAGCCAGATTATACAAAGATCGGTCCAGCTGTCCTATTTTTTTTCGGGATAAAAAGTATTCTATGTTCATCCTCATCATGCAATGCACACCACTTCCTAGCCAGATTATATAAAAATCAGTCCAGCTGTTTTCGTGTATTTATTTTCGGGATAAAAAGTATCCAATTTAGTTACTGCCTTGCCAAAAATCGATCCATAAAAGGTGGACAGTCAGAGAAGCACATCTTTATATGTATACAAAAAACAAGTGTTAGTTCCACTATTTATAACACAAGAACGGCTGATCCGATTTGGCTGAAAATTGGTGGAGAGGTAGCTTAGAACCAGGAGACGGACATAAGCAACTTTTCATCAGCATCATCACCATTTTTCATCGCTTAGCGGGTGAAACCGCGGGACGCTGCTAGTATTTTATAAATCAATGTGAGTGCATTGGTACAGTGCGTTGCGAGGTGGTAATTTGTAGTTGCAACATAGTGTCCAAAAGTACCGAAGACCTTTGTGGTACAGAACCATTAAAACAGAGATGTCAAGTACTTGCCTTAAAGCGCAAGTAAGAAGTAAGTGCTTTCCTTTATGACGCACTAAGTGCGCCCCCAGTTATATTCGAACAGGAACGTAAAAAAAACGGGATAAAAAGCGTATGTTTTATTCCAGGAAATATAGTGAGCCGTGATTTAAGCTACCTTCAAAATAGCGTACCATCTACCTCCCCATTAAATTGTATTGATGGAATATAATAATGAACGCAACCCATTCACAGATGTCACTGTCAAAGTGACTTCTACCAGGAACTGTCAAATGAAGTTTGATAATTGAATAAGTGTCATCGCTCTCTCTCTCTCTCTATATATCTCTCTCTCTCTTACTGCCACCTCCGCCCAGTCATCATGTACTTGCTATGTTCAATTTGTTCTTTGGTAAACGCATCACTTGAAAAAGTTGAGAAAGCCTGGACAGATTTAGTTATTTTTTTAAATGCATGTATATTATGTATAATTATAGCCCGAATAAGGTTTAAGAGCAAGAGAAAAAAAATCGGGAATAAATTATAAGGCTTTTTTTCTATGGAATTTTTCTATGAACTTGATCGAGTACTCAAGCCATAATAAACAAATTTATTTAAATTTGAAAAGGACAAGTCTATCGGTTCAGTTAGTTTAAAATAAAACCAATATCTGCATTTTACTTTGTCATTTTACAGAATTATAGCTGTGCAAGTAGGACTGTTCTTATCGATCGAAAAATTAGACAATTTAAATAGACAAATTGAAAAACACGATAAAATTCCATAGAATCGATCATAGCAAGTACGGGTTTGTATCCACGGATCCCGGTATCGGTTTTAATTAGCCACGGATACCGGCGAGTTGTATCCACCGATACCGGGATCCGTTTTTTTCAAAAAAAATAATTTTCATATTACCCGCTGATACCGGTATCCGTGGATACAAGAAAAAAATAATTTTCAAATTACCCGCTGATACCGCTTGAATCGGTGGATGCAAGAAATAAAATAAAATAATTTTCGAAACGAATCCCGGCGTACAGAGTACTTTATTTTTATGGTATGGAAAGAAGACGGCCTTGGGCCTCTCTCTTAGGGTAAATGTGGGCATCGACACATGGCAGTGTGACAGATGTCAAACTTGGCTGGGCGATATCTCGGAAACTGTCCATCCTGGACCATCAGTTCTTTTACAAAAGTGATAGATCTCGTCAAGATCTTCATTTCGGATGACAGCTGTCAAACTTGGTTGGACGATATCTCGGAAACTGTACATCCTGGACCACCAGTTCATTCACAAAAATGATAGATCTCGTCGAGATCTTCATTTCGGATGACAGCTGTCAAACTTGGTTGGACGATATCTCGGAAACTGTACATCCTGGACCACCAGTTCCTTCACAAAAATGATAGGTCTCGTCGAGATCTTCATTTCGGATGACAGCTGTCAAACTTTTTGGGCGATATCTCGGAAACTGTCCATCCTGGACCATCAGTTCTTGTACAAAAGTGATAGATCTCGTCGAGATCTTCATTTCGGATGACAGCTGTCAAACTTTTTTGGGCGATATCTCGGAAACTGTCCATCCTGGCCCACCAGTTTCTTCACAAAAGTGATAGATCTCAACGAGATCTTCATTTCGGATGACAGCTGTCAAACTTTTTGGGCGATATCTCGGAAACTGTCCATCCTGGACCATCAGTTCTTGTAGAAAAGTGATAGATCTCGTCGAGATCTTCATTTCGGATGACAGCTGTCAAACTTTTTTGGGCGATATCTCGGAAACTGTCCATCCTGGACCACCAGTTCCTTCACAAAAGCGATATATCTCGTCGAGATCTTCATTTCGGATGACAGCTGTCAAACTTTTTTGGGCGATATCTCCGAAACTGTCCATCCTGGCCCACCAGTTCCTTCACAAAAGTGATAGATCTCGTTGAGATCTTCATTTCGGATGACAGCTGTCAAACTTTTTTGGGCGATATCTCCGAAACTGTCCATCCTGGCCCACCAGTTCCTTCACAAAAGTGATAGATCTCGTTGAGATCTTCATTTCGGATGACAGCTGTCAAACTTGGTTGGACGATATCTCGGAAACTGTAAATCTTGTACATGGTCAACTGTACACGGTTCAGGATGGACAGTTTCCGAGATATCGCCCAACCAAGTTTGACAGCTGTCATCCGAAATGAAGATCTCGACGAGATCTATCACTTTTGTACAAGAACTGATGGTCCAGGATGTACAGTTTTCGAGATATCGTCCAACCAAGTTTGACAGCTGTCATCCGAAATGAAGATCTCGACGAGATCTATCACTTTTGTACAAGAACTGATGGTCCAGGATGTACAGTTTTCGAGATATCGTCCAACCAAGTTTGACAGCTGTCATCCGAAATGAAGATCTCGACGAGATCTATCACTTTTGTACAAGAACTGATGGTCCAGGATGGACAGTTTCCGAGATATCGCCCAACCAAGTTTGACAGCTGTCATCCGAAATGAAGATCTCGACGAGATATATCACTTTTGTGAAGGAACTGGTGGTCCAGGATGGACAGTTTCCGAGATATCGTCCAACCAATTTTGACAGCTGTCATCCGAAATGAAGATCTCGACGAGATCTATCACTTTTGTACAAGAACTGATGGTCCAGGATGGACAGTTTCCGAGATATCGTCCAACCAATTTTGACAGCTGTCATCCGAAATGAAGATCTCGACGAGATCTATCACTTTTGTACAAGAACTGATGGTCCAGGATGGACAGTTTCCGAGATATCGTCCAACTAAGTTTGACAGCTGTCATCCGAAATGAAGATCTCGTTGAGATCTATCACTTTTGTGAAGAAACTGGTGGGCCAGGATGTACAGTTTCGGAGATATCGCCCAAAAAAGTTTGACAGCTGTCATCCGAAATGAAGATCTCGACGAGACCTATCATTTTTGTGAAGGAACTGGTGGTCCAGGATGTACAGTTTCCGAGATATCGTCCAACCAAGTTTGACAGCTGTCATCCGAAATGAAGATCTCGACGAGACCTATCATTTTTGTGAAGGAACTGGTGGTCCAGGATGTACAGTTTCCGAGATATCGTCCAACCAAGTTTGACAGCTGTCATCCGAAATGAAGATCTCGACGAGACCTATAATTTTTGTGAAAGAACTGGTGGTCCAGAATGGACAGCTTCCGAGATATCGTCCAACCAAGTTTGACAGCTGTCATCCGAAATGAAGATCTCGACGAGATCTATCACTTTTGTGAAGGAACTGCTGGTCCAGGATGGACGGCTTCCGAGATATCGTCCAACCAAGTTTGACAGCTGTCATCAGAAATGAAGATCTCGACGAGGCCTATATTAAGAGAGAGGCCCAAGGCCGTCTTCTTTCCTTTTGGGAAATACCATAAAAATAAAGTACTCTGTACGCCGAGATTCGTTTCGAAAATTATTTTATTTTATTTCTTGCATCCACCGATACAAGCGGTATCAGCGGGTAATTTGAAAATTATTTTTTTCTTGTATCCACGGATACCGGTATCAGCGGGTAAAATGAAAATTGTTTTTTTTGAAGGAAACGGATCACGGTATCGGTGGATACAACTCGCCCGGATCCGTGGCTAATAAAACCGATACCGGTATCCGTGGATACAAACCCGCAAGTACGGACCATATGGCATTTTATCGAATTTACCAACTTCAACTGTCAAATTTGGGGATCGATAAGAACGGTACTTGCACTGCAGCTCTCTTTCATTTCAGTATTAGCACAATACATTATTTATTTATTTATTTTTAGATTCCTAAATCCTTCACAAACATCTCGATATTACGGAGTTGAGTTGAAACAATCATACAGACAAACTTTCGCATTTGTAACATTCGTACGTAAGTATTAATGTGATGTTGATGTATGATAATTTATAGTTGCAACAGCGAACCGTCAATGGTCAAAGCGTGGAACATGTAAAGTACCATGCAAAAGCGCAAGTCCGTAAAAGTGAGAACTCCTTTATGGCGCATTGAAAGGCGGTGGTATTTCAATTCATTACGAAGTTTACGAGTGTCCGTTCGCATCTTCAATGTAAGACACGTTGAAAGCTTGCAAAGAGAAACCATAGCTAGTATTCCAGTTCTATGGAGAAACCATTTCACTATTGTTTTGAGACACTGCATGCTGATTACTGCATGTTATTCGAAGTACCTATGAATGGTGTCGGCTGTCGTCATAAAATTTACCAAAAAATGCTTTGTTTCAGTTTTATAAAATGTGAGCGAAAAGTTTGCCAAAAAGAGCGATAGCATTGTAATAAACAGTGTGCGATCCGGACTCGCGCACCGAGGGTTCCGCACCCAAAAAATGTGTTTTCTTTCATTTCGTTCGGGATCCCAAGGACAATCAATATCTATTTTTGTAACCCAGTCGAATAAGGATTTGACCCCAAAAAATTAACGGATCCGAGTTCCACATAAAACCAAATTTAGACCGCCAATGGACCCCTCTCCCCCCAACGAATTCCGAAGGAAAATTGCTACTTAAATTTTTTTCCGGGTTTATCAATTTTTTGAGCTAATTTGACTGGGAATCTTTAGATGCGCCCAACTCCCATTAGGCTTGTGTATATTTTTTGTTGTTTTACTTTACAGTGTGTACTGTGTAATATACATAATCGTGGAAGTTTGACGCTTATCCATATTACCGTTTTTATACTAGAACAAGACAAAATACATTTGACCTCGCATTTTTTTTTGCACATTATTAATCTAAGTCATTGATGCAGGGCCGAGGATCGAACCGGGTGCCGTAAGATTGTAAGCGCAAATGCCACCAGTCGGCCACCATAACCCTGTATAAACAAACAAACGTTAGTAGCAACCTATCAAACTGCTGTAATAAGTAATGTTTTTCTCTTATTCTTAGATTCCTTTAATCAGTCAAAAATTAATTGAATTTTTAATGTATAATGTACTAACTTATATTCCAAAAACTAACTCATATTTGATTTTTTTAATAGCATGTAGTCTGCACCTATAATTGTGGTGGCGTTTAGTTTACTTCTTGTGCCTTGTCTCCGTCATGTAAAGCAAGGACGTACATCATGTTGGTGTTCATTAATAAAATAAAATATTATTATACATATACCTATACTGAAAGTTCGTATTCCTAACCCCGTAAACCAAAAAGGACTCTACTAATAGCTATTACGGCGCCAGTTCCAACACCAAACATGTTCAGTGAGATTAGATAACCAACTCCGGCCCTATTTTCGTCAAACTATTCACTTGAACTTGGATTACGCCAAGTTAAATTGCTTCGAGACTAAAGGACTCGATCTCTCCCGCCTATTGCTGTACTAAACTAACTATACTTAGTTGAAACGATCCTTGCGAATAAACAAGTAAACTAGTTAGCCTTCTTAATTAGAGAAACCCTTTTCTTTTGTAATGTTATGGCCGAGGGAAACAGCCAATAAGCTCGGTCTCGTAAACTCTCGTTACCTAGGTCTAGCTAGGGTTTTTATTTTGCAGTTTAGAAAGGAGAATTATTGGAATTCATATTGTTAGTATAGTCGTAGGGTGGATATTCAAATCATCCAACAAAGTAAAACATTACTTTCCATTCCCCAAGACGTGAACGAAGTACATCTTTCTGAGCTTGATGGTGTTCAGAAGGGAGTCGAATAGGAAAATGAAACTTTTTATCCTGTGTTACCGAGATAGATACAACATAAGCTGAAAAAGTTACCTATATTTTCCCCACTAATAGTAGGTATGTAAAACTCTATTCAGCTAGGGTACCTAGACCGTTAGATAGAGTGCCTCGAGGCTATCTAGACTGTTAGCTAGAGTGCTTAGATCGTTAAATAAAGTGCCTCTACCATTGGTTAGAATGCCTAATCCGTTATCTAGCTAGAGTGCCTAGACCGTTATGTAGAATACTAAGACCATTAGGTAGAGTACTAAGGCCGTTAGCTAGAGTACTAAGGCCGTTAGCTAGAGTACTAAGGCCGTTAGCTAGAGTACTAAGACCGTTAGCTAGAGTATTAAGACCGTTAGGTAGAGTACTCAGGCCGTTAGCAAGGGTACTAAGACCGTTAGCTAGAGTACTAAGACCGTTAGCTAGAGTATTAAGACCGTTAGGTAGAGTACTCAGGCCGTTAGCAAGGGTACTAAGACCGTTAGCTAGAGTACTAAGACCGTTAGCTAGAGTACTAAGACCGTTAGCTAGAGTACTAAGACCGTTAGCTAGAGTACTAAGACCGTTAGCTAGAGTACTAAGACCGTTAGCTAGAGTACTAAGACCGTTAGCTAGAGTATTAAGACCGTTAGGTAGAGTACTCAGGCCGTTAGCTAGGGTACTAAGACCGTTAGCTAGAGTACTAAGACCGTTAGCTAGAGTACTAAGACCGTTAGCTAGAGTACTAAGACCGTTAGCTAGAGTACTAAGACCGTTAGCTAGAGTACTTAGACCGTTAGCTAGAGTACTAAGACCGTTAGCTAGAGTACTAAGACCGTTAGCTAGAGTACTAAGACCGTTAGCTAGAGTACTAAGACCGTTAGCTAGAGTACTAAGACCGTTAGCTAGAGTACTAAGACCGTTAGCTAGAGTACTAAGACCGTTAGCTAGGGTACTAAGACCGTTAGCTAGAGTACTAAGACCGTTAGCTAGAGTACTAAGACCGTTAGCTAGGGTACTAAGACCGTTAGCTACAGTACTTAGACAGATATAGTACCTAGACCACAAATTAAAATAAAATTTCTAAGTTCTAATAAACTGTACGTGACCAACACGACTGCGTCAGGGGTCAAAGTAGTTTGCGGTTTGCACTCGCTATTAACAGCATATATACTTACTTAGCTACCAATTTCTTACATTAGTAGAACAAAGGCCAAACCGCAACACTGCTCTGCAGACTAAACAACACCCTACAATGGGTGATTAAACGAAACATATTATAGTCTAGACATTGATGATATAAATATTAGCGCTTTGGCACGATGTTTGTGAACTACAATGAAATTACGTAATCTTATTGAATTTAGGAGTCCTTTCCGACATAGCTACGTAGGCAGTGTAGGAACGTCGTGGGTGCTACGTAGTTCCAAATACGCATTCCTCACTTTTCGGCAATTTACTGCTAGTGTATAAGTTTTATAACCACGAATTATCTAAGTGCGGGCACATGCACAATAATCATTGCTCTTGAGCACTGGAAGCGATTCGGAGTGGAGCGGAGCCAGTCTTTATAAATCGAACCATTTTTTTCACCATGCAAGAATACCAACGACAATTTTGTGCTACATATTTTTGGTAAAAGGCTCACAATTCGTAATTTTTATAAATCTTTTTAGGGACTTACCTGCCTATTTCTATTATATTTTCCCTATTTTTTGGCTCCGTCATTTATTAATATATCAGTTTTTTTATTGAATGGATTGGATACACTTTCAGATTTGTCCCATAGAAAAATCATCAAAATTGGTTCAGTAGTTTGGCTTTCAAATCAAAATAATATGAAAATTCGGTTATTCCGATGACAATATTACATCATCCAAGCAACGATCTATAATTATGTACTGCGTCATCCAAGTACATAACCGAAATTGCGTATTAAAAAAAAATTATGAAGTCGGTTTTTAAAATTGATAATTATACTTATATCTTTGATACTCGTTGAATGAATCGGTGAAGTGTACAGATCACAAATTGAGTGTTCAGAACGCGGAACGAAGTTATATGACTCGGAGACCCTTGGACGCCCGAGGCGCGATCGGTCGATGGTATTGTCTAAACTCAGGGGAATAGTACTGATAAGATTGGCTCATGACGGAAAACGAGACCAAGACAGTCTTATATGGACTTTGGCGATTATTTGGGGACAGTTTTTATGATCTGTCAGATATTCAGTGACTGAAAGACTCGGCCATATACCTACACTGGAATCCAGTCTATAGTCATGCTTTCTATAATACCTATGTATTTGTAGGAAACAATTTTCATCTATAGTTTCTTTCCCTCACACTTTTTGCAAGCTTTTAGTACGAGTAGATATGCTGCCTTATTATGGATGATTCGGATCGTGATCGCGATCGCGTGCCATCTCACTTACGCACGTGGTGCGAGTAAATAGGTAGATACGAACGGGACGGCATGCAATCTCAATCCCGATCAAAGAATCATAATAAGGCCCCTGGCTCGAAGTTTTAGACGAGGATTAATTCGCAGTAGGTATATGTTCTTTCATAAGAGAAGGAGTTCGGAGTTGCGGTAATGAAATTTAAGTGGAGCTGGGCCGGACACGTTGCTAGGCGCAGTGATGACAGGTGGAGTAAAGTCTTAACAGAGTGGTGGCCGAGGCAGGGTAAGCGGAGCGTTGGTCGTCCAGCTGCAAGATGGGTCGACGATATTGTTACTATCGCGGGTCGAACCTGGACTCGATTAGCACAGGACCGAGGCAGATGGCATAACAAGAGAGAGGCCTATACCCAGCAGTGGGATAAGGAAGGCTGTGGATGATGATGATGATGATGATGATATGTTCTTTATTTTTATTGGACGCCCGGTCATGGAAACGAATTTCCAAATTTTGAATTTAGTTTGCATTACTTTTAGTTAAAATAAAAAAAATCATGTAAGTTGTAAGGATGTCGCATTGCCCGAAAAACTGAAATCACTGAGGAAACTGATAAAGTCTTGAAGCTAAATAATTCTTACTACCACCAGTATCCCAAGAATTCTAGATTGTAAAGAATCTTAAAATAGGCAAACTTCCTGCTGTCAAGCACATTTGCAAACGTTCAGGGTGCGACTTCCGATAACCCGAACGAGCTATTTATACCCGAGCCTGGCGAGTGCTGGCGAGCACTGAGCAAGTGCTATTACGAAATGTAAGGAGTGAGGATAGGCCATATGGCATCATCGGTATGTAATAATATGTATGTACTCGTAGGTTTTAAAGTTCGCTTTGATTTGGTAAGAACTGGTAATATTTAACTAGCTGTGCGCTGTGCTGTGCCCCGCTATTTTCTTATCTTCTAGCATTTTTCTGGATCTAAAAGTGGCACATAACGTCCCTTATGATGATATCTATAAAGTTTCATTTCGACGATGTCTAAAGCTCACATTACTTTTGTCAATGTTTAATATGTAGGTAGAGCAAAAATAAATTTTAGAAAATCGGCCAATTCTAAAAATTTACGACCATGAATAATTTAGGTAAGTGAACGGATTTCTAATTTTCAATGTCAGAGATTTTCAAACTTTTACTAAGGCCCCTTTAACAATTCAAAGAAAGTTGTAAATGTGATACATTTTATGCTATATTTTTTTACTCACCGTCGAATCGTGACGCTTTGTTCGCGAGCATGTCTGCGAGTTTGTTCAGCTCGCTTCGGAGCGCGCCTTCGAGCTGCGTCTTTGCTTGGTTGGTGAGCCGCGTGCGCGACGCGGGACCACAGCACCCCTTGTTGAGGCATATCCCGTCTATATCTGGGAAAAACAAAAAAAAAGATGATAAATGAATTGTTTTAAATTGTGTAGGTGTCGAGAAGGAGTGTATGTTTTTCAAGATATTGAATTATGTTTTTTGAGAAGTAACTTTAATTGTAATCGCAAATAATAAAACAAGAGGGAGGGAGGCCTATTCTTAAGCAGAATTATTCATAGAAATTAAAATTAATCAAACTTTTTATTTTGTTAGAGAACTTTGACAGCCTAATAACTATTTAGTTTGGTCTTTTACCCGTCTGATTAGGTACCGATCGGTTCCTTTGTACATACAATAAAAAATAAGTAATAAATTATCTGCAATTGTAAAACAACGATTGTTTAAATCAATACGTTTAATTTATTGCTGAAGGTACCTTTTAGGTATTTTACGTGCAATGTATGATGTATGTATGTATGTATGTATATAATGACGAATGATTTTAAAACACAATGACAATGTCTTCTGAATGACATTCAAAAAGTAAGTAGTTTTAGGTTTCAATTTTAGTTCTTTATTATTTCAAACAAATATTTGTAATTTTCTTGATTTAATACATCTTTTTGATTGAAAATAAAGTAGCAATAGTAGTGTTTGTAATGTTATTTTTGCGACGACGAACTGTAAACTTATTGTTACTTAGCAGTGTTCTCATGGAAGTGATGTAACATCTTATATGAGAATAAATGTCTATAAACCCAATGTGTGATGGTAAAACAGCAAAATCGTCGTAGCTTTTAGCAATTCCCATCTCATCCATGACCAATAAACAAGTTGTCTTTGTTATAACTTACGAACGTGATGACTCATGCTTATCCTGTCTGAGTCGACACGATCTGAATAGCTTATAATAAAATATTATGCTGAGTATACAGTATGAGTATGACTAATGAATCAGCGGCTATGCATCTAAGTACTCAAATTAATACTGTTTAATTATTTATTATAGTATTAGCAAGCTGAATTGGCAATGGGCCGGTCATATCCATCGCAAAAATGATAACCGTTGGGGTGAATGGGTTGTATATAATTATTATGTATAGTGGAGACCACGAATCGACAAACGGAGCGAAGAATATTAAAAAGGAAAGAAATATATAAAAAATTGCTCGGAAATTTCGAGAACACAATTGTATGTGCTTTTTTCTGTATGATTTTGTATAAACTCAAGACCATTACTCGAACAAATTTATTTGAATTTGGACTGGATAACGTATGTCAGGTCAGCTAGTTACGAATATTGACGTGCGTTAATATTATTACGTATCGTATCGAATTTCATCCTATATTCAAAATTTGTGAGGAATACGATACGTATTTACGGACAACACGGATAAATACATATTATAGGTACCTCTGTCGCAGCGTAGAAGGGTGAATTCAGTGTTTTGTACGATATTGCAACAAAATAACTAGGTATTTATTGTGAAGTGACCATGTTTGCTCACATGTCTTGAAAGCCCTTGGTGCCCCAACAAACACAAATCGAAGATGAAGGGTCGATGCGAACACACGTGAACAGCTAGTAACTATTGACGTTGAATACAGAATAGTAAACAGTTTGTATAATATTTGTAATAATATGTATTCTGTGCTTTTGTGTTCTGGTTCCTTATTCAATAGCTAGTATAGACGTTAGACACAGAATAGTTATCAGTTTGTATAAGAGGGGAGGCCCTTCGATGGGGTCGTAAATAAGTTTAAACAAACCGTCTAGCTCCGGGCGTTATTGCATTACTGGCAGACAGGGGTAAGAGATATTGATTTTGTAGGAAGAGCCATCGGACAGTCATAAAAATAGATTCAGATGCTGGAAAATATGTCAAAGTATGTTGTACCTATGACATTGCAATTCATATGTTTCGGAATGAGTTATTATGCTGCATACTATACCCAATTTATAGGTATATGGTTTATAATTTGGTTTTATAAATATTATATTTTGGTTTTATGAATATTATATTGGGATTTAATATAGGGACTCGCATAGCTATAAGTTTTTTTTTTTTTAAATTATTTAATTTAATTACTACATTGTTAATTCGATTTATTGTTCTTACGTACCTACGTGTGTACCTTATCATATTGTTTTAATTCTTATGGTTATAGGATTTTTGTGTTTTTTTTTGTAATAAATCCATAACCACTTCTCATTCTAGGTATTGGTCACATTTTGTGCAAATAATATAGAAACACTTCCACCGCGTAAACACTTTATTTTTAAACTAGCAGCCCGCCCCGGCTTCGCACGGATATTGAAAAAATATTACAAAATTAAAAATTGTTACTCCTTGGGTTACATTATTGGAGTTTTAGTAAGGATTCCTAATTTTTTGAAAATATAATATAGCCTGTGCATATGTCACCCGGGGATAGAGTAGCTTCCCAACAGTGAAAGAATTTTTCAAATCGGTTCAGTAGTTTCGGAGCCTATTCAATGCAAACAAACAAACAAGCAATCAAATCTTTCCTCTTTATAATATTATTATAGAGTATAGATTAACTTTAAAGGTGTTTGTCGCTTTGCAACTGTTTCGGCGTACATTATTACTTGTGACGCGGCTTATTTGCGTTACGTTGCCTATTTTCATTGCAATAGGCTTAATTAAAGCAAATCCCTTCAAAATCTAAATTGTTAAAGTCCTTTCGGATACGTGTTTTGTATTATTGACGAGGGCTGAACGCACTTCCTGATTTACATAGTACCACTGGCAGAATATCTTGCATCTTGCCGCGATGGGAATAAGGAACATAATAGTTAAATAATGTTTTGAATACAGATGAAATTGAAGCTGTGGTCCAAGTATTATGGTACAAGAATAAAATTAAATAATAACTAGACAGCACATACCTAAATCCTCAACTCATATGTGTATAGGTATTAGGTATGTTTAGGAAAGCAGTGGACGAGACTGGCATAGGAAAAGATGGCGATTATTGCGTATATGTATAAAGGTACACAAGATTAAGATGGGAAAATACAGTAAAAATTGCGTCACAATCGACCTTAATTAACTAAAACATTATTATTATTGAATATAGAATGAGGGTACAAAATTAAGACGTTTCCCAAACTTTCGTTGATAGCCCTCTAAGTGAAAATTTTATTCTTGATTTCAATTCTTGCAGCTACATGGCAGTGGTAGGTTATGTGTATAGTAGAACATTTAAATTAGAAACAGAAATTGTGGATAATACGACTTCACCACTTTCTTACTGCCTATAATTTTTCAATGTCTGCATTGCAAATCTCTAAATGCTTGAAGCTTGCGCCATGTCAGAGACAGCCCCAAAGCTAGGGGGCGACATGTCTATCGCTGGGCGATAATTTGAGTCACCGCGCACTCCGCATAGATATTAATGTGTGTGTGACGCTCTCAAAGAGAAGTGGCGTGACGAATGTGGAGGGAAAAAAATATGAGACACTTTATCATAGATGTAAGGAAATCTTCTAACAATAATGTTTTTACGCATTATTTAGAAAATATTCTGTTATGTTGATTATCCCCTAGTCCCCAACAAAAAAGTCTTTAGATTAATACAGGAGTTATACATTAGGTATTTACCTAAACTTATCTTTCCTATTAAATTTCATCATCATCAGCCAGAAGACGTCCACTGCTGAACATAGGCCTCCCTCTTTAACCTCCACACTGAACGACAGCCTGCCTTTTGCATCCACTGGTTGCCGGCGACTCTCACAATGTCGTCGGTCCATCTAGTGGGAGGCCTACCTACGCTGCGTCTTCCGGTTCGTGGTCTCCACTCAAGAACCTTTCTTCCCCATCGGTTATCGGTTCTCCGAGCGATGTGGCCTGCCCATTGCCACTTCAACTTGCAAATTTTAAGAGCTATGTCGGTGACTCTGGTTCTTTGGCCAAAATCCACGTTTCGAATTCTATTGCGTAAAGGAACTCCGAACATAGCTCTCTCCATTGCCCGCTGTGTGACTCTGAGTTTTTCCAAGAGGCCAACAGTTAAGGACCACGTCTCAGTACTATATGTCATCACTGGCAAGTCTGGCAACACACACTGGTCAAAGACCCTTGTCTTTAGGCACTGTGGTATCTTGGACGAGAAGATATAACGCAATTTCACGAACGCTGCCCATTATTAAATTTAATCGTTTTTAAATCCCGATGCAAAAGGGGGTCTTATGAGTTTAACGTGAGTATCAATGTATATGTGAGTCTGTCAGTGGCATTGTAGCTCCGAAATGGCTGATCCAATTTTTATTGGGTTTTTTTGTGACTTAATTAAGTGTTCTTAGCCATAATTCAAAAAAATATGTTCAGCCGTTTGAAGATTATAAGCTCTTTTAACGGAGGATATTTTTTTACATTTATAATTGTACTTGAGGATTATGATAGGATTAAAGAATGTATTAAAAGCAACACCGTTTATCTTTCTATCATAACACAGCATCCTTATCAAATTCTCATTAGAAACGTACGAGCGTTAATCACATCAATAAACGTTTTAACTAGATATGAAATCTAAAACTCAAATCTTCAATTGTCAAGCTCAACTGTAATTTATAGCGTGATCAGATATTTGATCGCTATCTAAACAACTCAATTGTGAGGCCGGGTGTGGGTTATTAATAAATACATCACAAACAGATCAGTTAAAACTGTAGATGAATTTAAAGTTCATCAGGGTGAACGATCCTGACGCAAAGAAAAGCTTCAGTGCTTGTTAATCTGCAAGTTCTGCAACGTAACATCAACGGTTCAGATGAAATTTCTGTCTAGTTTTCTTAATTCTATATTTTGAAAGTATTTTTGTGTGATTATCATTACAATCATTTTTGTAAATAAACCAACTTACTATCATTGCACTATCATGCATGATACATTAAATAATAAATTTCAACTTAAATATAACATTGTTTGATAACGTTTAGTATAGTAAGAGACATAATGCACGGCAAACGTCCCTACAAACTTGCAGCTCCCTTCCGCCAGTCTTTAATCTGAACGCGATGGAAGTCAAATAAACTGGCATGGCGCATGGCGGTCCCTCTGGACGCCTTGTTTGAACAACGTGCCCTCCTGCCCTGCGAGACTCAAAATTATGAATACGCTTGACTGTCAAAGGGAAAGGTCAATGTCTTTTTGAAACATCTTTTCAATGTATTTTTTTACTTTGTCTCTTTTAGAAATAAAATTTATTATGTATATTGTTATAATGTACATTCAACTTTAAAATGGAAAGTAGAGTTTTGAAAAGTTTTGCGCACTAAAATGCCATAAAACAAGTTCCATAGACATAATTCAAAGTTCTAAATCACATAGTACGGGTCTTGAAAGTCAAACATTATGGCAAGTCGTAACGGCAGTTTGCCGTGGCTAAAACCCATATGTCAACTAATATATTAATATTTATAGCCGTGGAATACCTAACACAAATATCGTAAATCATAATTAGCATCGACGATAACGCGTTTACGAAACTGCTCCCGTTTGCTACAAGTATTTGGGTCACTAAGTTGTAAACAAAGAATGATGGCATATCTGAATTGAACATACTTGTATGCGAGCTCGGTTATGTTACTTTATTAGGCCCATAAAGATTTACCTGAGGAGTTATGGTTTCACATATTTATAGCAAGGACCACTAGGTTAATTTTTCATATTGATTGCAATCACAGTTTTTTTTTTAATATTATGCACAAAATAATTGTTTTTAACGCAGCGTGCAACGCAACGTCCACCAACATTAGGGACAGACAACCTAAAAGAGACCGCAGGGAAACGCTGGCCGCTTCCAACCGGCCCTTTTAAAGATCGATGGGGGAGGCCTATATCCGGCAGTGGACGTCCTATGGCTGAAATGACGATGAATCCTATGATGATCCTATGATAATGAATTATTTTTTGTACTTACTAAAAATATTACTTGTATGCTTGTTACGCATTAGATTGGCAGCAGGATGCGAATATGGAGATAATTCGCAAGACGCCAAGGCTTAATCTAAGAGTGCATGCCCAGCAGTAGGTTAGCAAGGCTAATGATGACAATGAAGTACTACGTATGTAACAGATGAACGAGACAGATTACTGGTGATGGTGTTTCCAATAATAGTTACTCCACATTAAGCACACTTTAAGGTGCTACAAAGCCATTTATCATAATCAAACTTAAACCGTATTAATAAACGTCAATTACTAATATAATCCAGTACATTGATACTGTTGATCAAAAATAACAAGCTACAAGTATGGTTGCTTTTCAACCATTGAACCGTAAAATTGGTTTGACACGCTCTATTAGTTATACACGCTGATTCGCCTTGAATTCGCATATCATTATCAGATTATTTACATGTTACGCGATATAAATTACCATACGAGTGCAATGATATGAGTAATTTTGTAATATTTACTGATAATGATATACTTAGTTAGGATATTATTAACAAGTCTGCGCTATAACGTGAAATGTTTTGCGTTTCTACTTTATGATAAAATATAAAAAAAAAATATAAAAAAATATTTTTGGGACATTTTTGCACACGGTCATCTGACCCCAAACTAAGCAAAGCTTGTGGTATGGCTGCCAGAGACTGATATACATACACATATATTTTTAAATACATACTTAAATAGATATTAACAACCAGATATAGAACAAACACAAATGTTCATCACACAAATGTTTGTCCTACATGGGAATCGAACCCACGCCCTCAGGCTCAGAAGGATGGATGGATGGATGGTTGGATGGGATGTGTCATTTAAGGTGCCGGTTTTAACACTACGTTTCTCAATCTGTAATCTGATTATGTTTCCTGTCTTTACAAAGTATTCGCATTTCGCATCCTTAACATAAGTAAAATCATCAGTTTATGGACACTGTTTTTTTTTCAATGAAACTTATTAAACTAAGCTCTTATTTTGGTTTCGTACCGTTCTAACTAGAAAAAAGCAATCTCCTAGAACTTCGATGGTATGCGGGTCCTACCGTTCCCGCATAATAATGTGTATAATAACAGCCAGAAGGGAATTTGTATGTACGTGACATGTGTGTCCAAGCGCGAAGGTGGCAATGCCGTGCCGTGTGTGCCACTTATGTCACATTTCACACTTGACAGATGGAAGATAGGTGGTTTTAGGCCACGATTTCTATGCGAGGTAAAGGATTTTACGTGGTATAGATCACATCTTCGCTCGTGGTTAGTAGTTATGAGAGAAAAGGAAAAAAAAAAACGAAAAAATGGCTTGAAAGTAGGTTTAATGAACAAAAACCAACGATTATAAACATTTTACGATTAAATTATAGCAGTAAAGAGTTACAAACTATGGACGTTACGTACCCATATACGGGATCCAAGGCGAACAGGAATTTAAATTATTATTAAAGTCATCCCTAGATTGGATTACTTGCTTTAATGAAATTGGCGCTCTACCAAGTCAGCTTTATTAAGTTTCTTTTAAACCCCAGACGGAAAAGCATGGCTTTTAGTTTAACGTGTCTGTGTCTGTTTGTGACATCGTAGCTACCAAATTGCTGAACCGATTTTGATTTTTTTTGTTTGAAATGTGTCTTGATTAAATAGGTTCTATGATTGTTTGTGTGCTATGATTCATGAAATTCAGTTCAGCCATTTAAAGATTATCAAAGTCAGAACTTTAACTGCGGGTTAAAAATAACAATGTATACTTATTAAACCTCGTTGTTTATATTTAGGTTAACTGAAGTAACAACAATTGACTTTTTAGATAGGTAATGTACCTAATAAAACCCGGCACATAAAAATAACTCTTTCACAAATGGACGAACATAACAGGCTATTCTTTCCGATTCTGTAATTAAAGCCGGTCGATCTCGCGGCGATCAATCTTAGTTCGCGAATATCCACGGCCGACCCTCTTCTCGCCAGATATGGCCAATTTCCCCGGAATGCCTTACCCGACCGGATTGTCTAATTATAAAAGAATTCGCGGGTGCGTCATCGTTTATTTATCTGGCAGGAATCTCGATCCGACCAACGTGAAATAAAAAAACGGCCAAACGGGTCCAGTTATTATTAAATGCACTCACCCGAGAGCTCACGCTTGCCTTCCCGAATAGGCCGTGGATTTACGGTTACGGCGCGAAATAAGGAAGCATTGACTATTGGGGACTATTTAATGGCCCCTCAAATTGTGCAGATATTATTTGAAATGCAGCATTTATGGGCAAATTTATTTTAGACTAGATATAAGTTACGGAATTTGTAGCAATATTTCCAAATTTGTCTACTTCATCGTTTGATATAAACTTAGATATCTTGCAAAATACGCAGTAAAGAGCGAAAATACCAGAAACAATAATACTAACGCGTTCTCCTATCTCAATAATAGGGCGTTCACCTGCTGCTGGTCGATCGTAACTATAGCTATGTGGAACATGCAGACTAAAACAAATTCGTAGATTTAGGTTTATGGTGCACTAAAAATGAATCAAATCTACAGGTGTCGAGATTGAGTTTTGATTAGGCATTTTTGCATATATCTATCTCCTTCTCGTGTCTTTTTTGCTTCAACATATTGCATTGTTTGTTACTTCTAAAGGTGACGTAATGATTTAACCAATTCAGCTTTTCTTACATTCAGTATTTAAGAATATGCTTTAAATTTTGACAACATCAAATATATTTCAAGAAGATTTTTATGTAACCGCCTTGTTTCGCTACATTCTACACGATCCGAATAACACAGTAGTGTATCGTATCTGGAATCTGGTAAATTAGCCAGCCTATAAATCAGTATCGTTGTCAGGCCGCCGCTTCATCGCGATTTACAGCCTACGCCGACGCAACGTTGATATCGGTAAGATAAAATAAATACTAAATAAATACTGACCGTTGAGATTTCGATATTTTTTGCAACAGAATCCGGTTTCGATGATTTAATTTTGAATTTATTATTGAAACGCCACTTGTAATTTATTTCAACTGGTTCACTTTAATAGCACTTTGATGAAGTTGGTCGTGATTGGGTGCTTTACTGATTTTATAATTCAAGTTGTTTGCTTGATTGTGAGTTTGTGACAAACTGTAAATAATACTAATACTAACTATTGAATAAATAACAAGCTTTTATTTACGTGTTAATGTGATATTATCAGGTATTAGAAATGTACACAATCTTACTAATATCCGAATAAAAGTTGCTATGAAACCTTCTTTTGTGTCAAGTTCAAAACCCTTGAAATGATTTCTCGTCGTACACAGGGCTAGTGTTGTACGCACCGGAAAACTACGCTATCCGGAACGCAAACGCGGTCACAGACGGACGACTCTTCCGGAACTCCCTCAGCATTTCATTCGATATAAGTATCGATTAAATCCCCGTAATCGGAACACACGTATCGAATAATCGACCGTATCAAGTGGTAATTTTGAAACAAATGTTTTATCAGCTTTTACTGTTTAACGGGTTTTGTTTTTGCAGAGTTATTAATTTATTATGAATCGTCGTTTTTGTGTATAAAATTGCAGGTTAACATCGAAAGCGGAACAAATGTGCAATTTTTTTCGTCATCGTCTACTTCATAAGTTTAATTTCTATTTTACGCATAACATTCTATAACTAGCAATTATTATAATACTGCAAAAACATCAAATATTTTTAGATAAGTTATACTCAAACCAAACACTAAAGACTAACACTTATAAGAAGGGGGCAAGTGCATAGCCTTTGAGAGTCACTGACCGCATTTAATGGACCGTGAGGTGTCCACATTTCGATGATGACTTCATTGTGTAGATCGTTATAATTCGTGGCGTAGATTATTATATTCCCCACAAAAACTGTTCATAATGGTCAGCGTCGCGCGGGTGGTCTATGTAATTACGAACATCCATTACAAAGTTCTCTTTCTCTTTCATTCACGCTTTGGAATTAGATTCAACATTCATTGTCGAACCGTATGAACATCTTGATGTATCTCAATATGAAAAGCATCTTTGAAGTCTTCAAGCCCATTGTTGCTGTACTGAAAGGAACAAAATGTAAATAAGAATAGGTACCTACTACTATTTTAAGACGACTGTTTTAACTACGTTTTTTATTATATAATTTTATACGGCAAATAACCCCCTAATAAATAAATAAATAACATAGCTTTTAAAGTAAGAACTTCCAATAAGCAAATACTATTTAAAAAATCTATGCATTATAATAATCACCATAAACATAGTGTACAAACGTGACTTAGGTACCTACTGTCTCGGCATGATCATTGCTTTCTTTATTGTTTTTGCTTTCATGTACATAGGTACACTTTTTAAATATCTTCCTTTATAGGTGACCGAAAGGCTTCGTTCATATAATAAGTGCTTAGGTACTTATTTTATTTATCTCAGACAGTTAATATTTTTTTGTTTTCGTTTACAATTATCAAGAGTTACCCATTTAAAAAAATACGTCCAAAAACATAACGTCGGTGTATAAAAAAAAGCTTACTAACTTCAAATAATAGGTTTTTAAATATAAAAGAACCTTTCAAGCCATCCTGAAGTACAAGCTAATTCCTTTACGCAATTAAAACCTCTAATGATTCTCTTGTAATGTAAAGGTTCATTCAAAGGGGGCGTTTGCGTTGCGTTGTAAATTCGCTATTCGTCGAGGTGGCGCCACCGTCGCTCAAGGGGCGAATATTAACGCGCTCGAGACGCCAGCCGTGAAAATGATTACCCCACTTAGAACCGCGATAAGAGCCTGTTTAGCCGCAGATGTAGAGATTTTAATGATAAAGTTTTAAAAACTGTCAAGACTTTTTAAGCTTACGCCGCTGCCGCCACAGACTTCATAATCATATACTTACCATTCATACTAATAATATGAGGCCTTGCTTGAAAAAAAATCTATGCTAAAATTGTTGTTAAATTTTCGCTCGCGGAAATCGTCATGTATGACGCGAAAAAGACATAAATTTCAAGCATTGATTTACTTCATTATTGTGTCTAACCATAGATAATAATCATCTATACTAATATTATAAAGAGGAAAGATTTGATTGTTTATTTGTTTGTTTGTTTGCATTGAATAGGCCCCGAAACTACTGAACCGTATTGAAAAATTATTTCACTGTTGGGAAGCTACACTATCCCCGGGTGACATAGGCTATAGGTATTATACTTTCAAAAAAATTGGGATCATTATTAAAACTCCAATAATGTAACCCAAGGTATAAAACAAGAAAAGATTTACACCCGAGCGAAGCCGGGGTGCGTTGCTAGTCATTATAAAATTGTCTCAGAAGACCTACACTACCTACACATAATAAAATTTATCATTGTGTTAAGTAAGTCATTGGTTCTTTTCATTATTAAATCAACATAACAGTTACATGAAAACAACGGTAACCAATAATTATGAGTGTTACGTTATGTAGTTTGGTAGGTACATTTTTCTGCAATGTAATGTTGGAAAGCAATACGTTTTTGCCTGAAAAAACGTAGCCATAACAAGCATTTTGCATGTCCCAATAGTCACTTCTTATTGCTATGTAAATTGTTGCGTGTATATACTGCGTAAACTACTATGTCTATAAGCATTACTTTGACATTCCATAAAGGAAAAATTACAATTCTTTAATTTCTGAGTTTGTGTAACCGATTGTTTTTTTTTAAATTGCTTTTATAGGCTTAATTAATGCTTACATAGGTACTACATTATTGTGTCGTAAAGAAAATTTGCTGCTGTTGCGACTGTCGTTGTTTACATATTTTTTACTCCGAATAATTGTTATGTTTGTATTTAGCTCAAATCGTTTCGGGGTAAAGGGTGCGTCACATTCAGCCAAATTGCGGTTTGGCTGTCTGTTTTAGCAGGTCTGTCGTCGTAGCCACATGTTTTATTTTTAAACGTGTTTATTTTTGCGTCGCTTTGTAAGTGCCGCTAAGAAAACAATAAAAGAGCTGTAAAGTTTGGGAAGCAAAGCAGCAATTATTATCATTTAGATGTTTTGTGCCATTAATGATTCAGGCAGTTTCTTCTGTTCCCTTTAAATTGAAATGTTTTATGGCTTATCAATAGATTTTATTGAGCTGTTGAACCGGTGTGTACTAAACTTATATTTATAGCTTTATTACAATACAACAAATGATTTGATGCTCCTTTAACGACCAATGAATGAATTAATAACTTCACATTGTTACTTTTTATCTTTATACATAACCGGGATAATAAAAATAATGGGTTATCTATCAGAGCAAGACCTCCTTTAAAGTACTTAAGTTTAACTTGAACTCTGCAATCTTGGCACAAAAACACACCCGTCAGCTAGCAACAGCATTTCTGCTGCATTTTAAAAAGTTCAAGCCAACAAATACCGAGAGTTTACTTAGGTACATTGCAACGTAGGACTATTTTATTAGCCTTTGTTCAACATTCCTCGGGCGAGGAGTAATAAAGCTAAGCTGTAATTTAACTTTTACATCATAAACTTAGACCATTGACATGGTATATGAATTGTGTAGGTACTTAATTTGCTAGTAAAATACGTCGATAAATCAGACTGCCCGAAAATATGCAAAATACTAATAACTAACATTCTAACATTTTGTTAAAAATAAATATAGCAGTTGTTAATTAATTATTTTAATCTATATCTATACTAATATTATAAAGAGGAAAGATTTGATTGTTTGTTTGTTTGTTTGCATTGAATAGGCTTCGAAACTACTGAACCGATTCAAAAAAATATTTCACTGTTGGGACGCTACACTATCCCCGGTTAACATATAGGCTATATTATATTTAAAAAAAAATAGGGATCCTTACTAAAACTCCAATAATGAAACCCAAGGTGTAAAAAATAAGATTTGTAATTTTGACTTTGCGTGTTTGACAGTTCTAAGACAGGACAACGTCTGTCAGGTCTGCTAGTAATATATAAAAGCGAAATTCATCTACTCACTCACTCACTCATTAAACACGAAATCTCGAAAACTACTAGACCTACGAAGCTGAAATTTGGCAGGTAGATTTCTTATGGGGTGTAGAGGTCCGCTAAGATAGGATTTTACGAAAGGGCCGAATTAAGGATGACAAAAAGCGGTTGAAAGTTTATATGAAAGTCTACGCGTACGAAGTCGCGGGCAACAGCTAGTCTTGTATAAAGAATGGAAAGAAAGACGAAAAACTTTTAGAAACGCTGATTTTGCTATTTGAGTTCTTTTAATTTTTAGTAATGTGATAATATAATTATATGAAATATGAAAATATAGATTATAGATAGATAAATGGATAGAAACTCTTTATTGGGTACACTAGAAATAAAAGGTACAACACGATAGAAAACACAATAAATAGATAAGAACACACATAAATCAATTAGAATAGATATTTTAATATGTCGTGTCAGTTCAGTCGTCGTAGTTCATTCATGCGAGTATACATAACCAACTTGTCCGTAAAGTTGAATGTGGGGGAGCCATAGTCGTACTTTTTGAACAATACTGGCAGAGCGGTACGTAAAAAAATTAGTTTCATCATTTGTCCACCTCCACAGATAACTTGGCCGTTCAGTAACGGAAACGTCAGTTCACTAGATCATTAGCTCTTTTATGTAGCTGTACGAAGTACTTATTATGTCCATCAGTTACATGCTTAGTATGCTTACCTCATATTTGAATGTATTTGTTCTACCGAGAATAACGTCATAACCTCATTATGTTACTTATACTTCTACCTAGTCTTACCATTCGTCTAAATTAAATCCATCTCCTAACTTCAAATTAAAACAAACACTGTTCAGAAAAAAAAAAGTTTTCACGATCTCGTTGGGAAAATGGAAAGCCAATTTTCCTTCAACTCCGGGAGGTAAATTTTCTCGATTGTCCTTTGTTTTGGTTAGATTTTCCTGCTATAAATTCGGTGTTTTGTGCCCTTCGTCATCTTCACACCAATGCTGACTTTGCCACCTATTTTATGTTTGGTGAATAAATCCACTCAGGGAATTCGACCTTTCAGACCCACACATGAAGAAAAAGGGCACGGATCCGATTTTTTACAAGTGATAGGTACATCTAATAAAAGAAGACGCAGTGGACCAAGAAGAGCCTATTATGTTACGTAGAAAGAAAAATAATATCGTTATACCTACGTGTATGGGTACCAATTGTAAAAGAAAGCTGACAAGAATGAAATAACCTAAAACGAAAGAGTGCAATCTTACAAAAAATTGCAACCGCATCATCGAGTTGGAAACTCCAAGTTATCAAAAGGGGCGAAGATCTAAAATGGTGTGGAGAAATGTGACGAGATGCAAATTAGAATAGTTCATAAAGCAAGTTCGACGTTGGAACATTCCGCGCCAAGTTTACGATTCCAGCATTCTTGTTTGACCGGGAATGACAATGAGGCTGGAGGAATGCTGATTGCAGTTTTAAGGAGCTTGTCTGAGGCTTGTGAGCAAGTAGATGTTTTTTTCTTGTTTCAGTGCACTGGGAATTTTGTATTCCATCCTTTACAATTACAGGTGTATGTACTCTATGTACCATGTAGAAATGAGACGATGACAGAGAAAGCCAAAGATACGGCAAACTTTTTTGTTGTGTGGTTTGCAGCGAATAAAAACTATTCGCTGGTGGTATGGTACTTGGTACAGACTTGTCGTAACTTACGACCTCAGACCAAAATATAATTAACTAGCGGTCCGCCCCGGCTTCGCACGGGTATAGATTATAGCCTATGTCACCCGGGGATAGTGTAGCTTCCCAACAGTTAAATAATTTTTAAAATCGGTCCAGTACTTTTTGAGCCAATTCGTTACAAACATACTTACATACAAATCTTTCCTCTTTATAATATTAGTATAGATGGACGGGCCCAGAAGGAGTGTATATTTGAAGATTACAAAATGAGCGCCAGCGCCCACTTCGTTTCAGTCGGTCTCTAGCCGTAGGAAGTGTATTGTTACATGATAACGAAATATTTGACAAAATTTTGCCTTAGTATGCTTTCCCGAAGTGTAAATACAGAACAAAACCGCTATCTATTATTTGTAACAAATTTACTGTAGGTACATGGTTATAATTAGGTGTTGAAGTATATGTCCGACGGTTTTGACTTGTTTTTACTGAGCGGTCGTCGTCCATTCATTTTATTATGGTCGAAGCTTACGACCACATAGTATGATAGTACCAAACGAACTAAAGGTATTGTAACGTTTTTTTTTATCTTCCCATACAATTAATTAACTTAAATATGAATTGCTAATTATGTAGGTTGGTAAACATCAGATTTTTTCCAGTATTTTTTTAATGAATTATCCTGCTAAAACACATAATATCTTTTCCCTGTCGAATGAATTAAAAATAGGTAAATTATGTATGTTATAATAATTAGTATGTTTTTAGAGATATTACTTCGTAGACTTGAAAGCTTTGCAAGTTTTTAGCTTCCAAGTAACAAGATGTTATCCCGGGAGACGGGGTATCCATCCAGACATCTGGGTGAAGAGGCTCTAGACACGTCATTGTGCACCTCAGCACGCCTACAAAGTAAATAGGTCATCCAAGGTAACTACGTAAAAGCACAGGTAAAAGTAGTGTTAGTAAATTCGTATATAGGCTGAGCAACTTGTTCGGAGTACGACGCATTATAAAAACTGTATCCACAAAATGTTTATCCAAATAAAAATAAAAATGTAATAACCAGCCTTGATGTCAAAGATTTTATTTCATTTAACAGACTTCAAAAAAGGAAGGAGTTCTCAATTGTGATGTCAAATGTGATGTGGTCCAGTAGTTTGGTTATTAAATAAAAATTACTAGGTAAAGAAAAAAAAAACACTTCCATGTGCGAATTGCGTATTTACTAATATTGAAGTCGATTTTTTTTATTGATAATTACTCGTATGTATATTAAACTAGCTGACACGACAGACGTTGTCTTGTCTTAGAACTGTCAAACGCGCGAAGTTAAAATCGTCGTTAAGTTTTCTGAAATTTTCCAATTTTCTGAGCAATTTTCTTAATTTTTCTTCCCGTGTTCTTCTACAGTGAAATAGAAAACTTTAAAAAGATATGAATGAAATCGGTAAAGTCGTTCTCAAGTTATGGCGTGACCAAGGTAAATAGGGATTCATTTTTATTTATGTAGATTATCTGATTATTGTCTTACAGTCTGACTTGAGTGTAAAACAATAGTGTCGAAAGATTGTATCGCATCAAGGATGACCCTGTTTGACCAAGTAATCTTAAATAGAGATAATTAAATTAGGATTCCTATCGGACCTCACACGTCGGAGGAAACTGCTGTGATAAAGAAGACACCCACTTACATACAGAAAAAGGGAGAGGTTTCTTATTCTCTCATATCGAGGTATGTTAGTAACTAAGTACTAGCCCTAGATCTAGTCTGGCCTGGGTATGATTCTGGTTTCCGCGTTCACGCTGCGGCAATTTTAGTCTGGTAGGTTTCATTACTTCGTTAGCGACACAAAATTTAACGACGGCTGTTTATTTCGAACCGTAATAGATAGCCAGTAGAAATTTTCAGTGTATGTAATGTTACGGCGAATGAAATAATAATAAAATCAAAAGTAATAAACCGGCCAAGTGCGAGTCGGGCTCGCGCACTGAGGGTTCCGTACCACCACAAAATAAAATAATAATCAATTTAAAAAACCGACTTAAAAATTATGAAATGGTCATCCAAATAACGGAATTACCAGTTATAACTTGGCAATGATCAGAAGTTTGTCACCGACTCGCACTTGGCCATTATTTGTTGCTATACTTAGAGCGTGTATCATGCCAAGTTTGACGCTTGTACGTATTACCATTTTTACATTACAAAAATACGGTTATTGTTTGGGGACCCCCCTCGTTCCCTATTTCATCATGACTTGTTTCTGTGGCTACGTATGTTCAGAGCGGCTATGAAGTGTGGACTGTAGTACATTGTATAATAGTAGTTGGTTCGCATCCATCGCCACCGCCCATCTGTTTACATTAGGGCGTTTGTTATCTCGGTCCGTACGCACTCGTGTAAATAAATAGCGGCGAAAATAATAATGGCCTTTGCAGACTACGCTGTATTGTACAAAAATTGCTTGCCCTGAAGTGTGACATCGCGACCCTTCTATCTTCACATCACAACCTTAGTCATTCTTAGTTTTTATAATTCATCTTCATCATCTGATGATGATGAAGATGAATCGTCAGCCTTTTAACAGTCCACTGCTGGACTTTTAGCCTACCCCCGAAAGGGTGATTGGGCCATATTCACCACGCTGGCCCAGTGCGGGTTGGTGGATTCACATACGCCATTGAATTCCTTCTCCGTACGTAGGTATGCAGGTTTCCTCACGAAGTTTTCCTTCACTGAAAAGCCAGTGGTATGTTTTTTATAATTACACACGTAGAATTTTAAGTTAGAATTAAATTACTTACTAGCCTAACATTAGACTAGATTGTAATTTATTTTTACCTTGCTCATATTAGAGCTTGTACATTTAACTGTTTTAATTTCACTGTGTTGTTTTAATTTTATTTCTATGAACTATGTTATTTCATGAAAATTGGATCAACAATTTTTTTTATTGTACTCTTCCTTACCCGACAAATAAGCTAGTCCATTGAAAAATGGCGTATACACACAACAAAGTTTGTCGAACTGCGTAGACTCTTTTTTTTGCGCGATTTTCGAGCCCCCCGTGGTTGGAACAAGTTGCCCATTGATCGTATTCAAGCTGACCCGACAGACTTTATTATGTCCTAATTTTAATTATTGAACCAGTCCAAATTTAAGTTATGATCTTCATACAAAAATCCCATAGAAAAAAAAACACTTTCAATTTTCCCAAATATTCAAATTATCCGGGCAATTTTTATGTATTTTCTTTCCCTGCAAGCGTATGCAAACAATTGCGATAAAAAATAAAAAAATAAGCCGAATCGGTCCAGCCGGCCGTCCCCCAAGTGATGCGCTACCAACAAACGGCATTTAATTATCGTTTATGCAAAATCGGTCTAGGGGTTGCGAAGATATTGGAGTTCCAATGTCGAAGTTCGGAGCGAACAACTCTAATAAAGATGAATCCAAATTACCCCTTTTCGACAATGCTTCGACGTGTTCACTTTCGTTCTAACTCTGTATAGTAGCGTTGTCTGAAAAGAGCCCATATTACGACGGTAGAGCGGTGTTATGGGTCATCGGCTTATTGTGACTCAGGTGGAAAGGGCTCGGAGGAAACGAACTGTGCTATTTTTCTGGGAAACGTTCACTTCTACAGGTCAACGCTCATTTTCACGCCTGTTCGGGATGATAAGCTCTTTCCGTATTTTACGCAGTTTTTTTCCTGTAAGTGCTTCGGAAAATATAACGGGGCCAGAAGTATCCACGATTTTTACCTCCAAATGCACTGATGGATTTATGGAAATCACTCATGTTATTTTGATAAAACTTGGTGCTGCATACTCTGTAGATTCAAAATTTGAGCGAAGTCTGGGTAGATGCAAAAAAGTCTCTTGCTTTTAAGAAAATCCTAGTTTAGACTAACTTTGATTTAAATGGTGAGCACTATATTCAGGTTTTGGTTAGAAAAATCCAGTCTACATACAGTCTATATTTTTAGCTGAACAAATAGCTGATTGAGCTGACCGGATTAATTTTCTAGCAAATATTTTTTTTTGCCCATTATGCGGCCATATCTTGATTGATTACAAAAATATAACGTAGTTCTAATACTTAATTGAACTGCTGACCAGATGATTTTTCAAAGAACCATTTATATAGTTTCCGTCAAAATTGCTTTTTTATTGGACTAAGTACGTTTTACGGTAGGATGGTACCTAACTAAATCAGTAAAACTCTGAGATATATTAATGAAAGTTTTAAATGCATAGTTGCATTGCAACCACCGCCGACCGCATGACCGCAGTAAGTAATACCAGGATGGATACTTTTGTATCTAACTATTATATTTAAAAAAAAACCTAAGTACTACACTTAGGTATTTTTCAATACATTTAGTTTTACCGTTATTATGTTGAAGGAAGCAGCAGTGCATTCCTTTCTGCAGTCTGCAACTTCTCATTGATATTTTTTGCATGCCCGTACTTCAGCACGTCTAACGTAAAGTTTTATAAACTCAACAGAGTGTAAAGATGTTATCTGAGTATTTTTTCTGCTGACGTTCCAATCTTACCTGCAAATAAAGGGAAAAAAATATAAGTACTTAAAAAAACTCTATGTAGTTTATTGAATCTATTCATTCACAAGGCCATGCCAAATCGTTTAGCTATTTATCTGTATGACTCGAGTAGGGATTAAAACAGCCAATAAGCTGTCACATTGCGATGTTTCAATGGAATATAGAGGTACGTAAGGGTACGTACTTATCTATTGAGCTCTTACATTTTCGAATGAGCAATCTCGCTCTAGCTTAGAAAGGCGCTGAGTTCTTGCAGACAATGACTTCGGAATTTTTCCGGAAACCGAATTTTTTCGGATACAGCTTCGTAAAGTTTCGTTTACGTATACTTGCTACATCAGCTTCGTGTCGCTTTTGGTTTGTAACTATCACAGATCTACTATATCTGTGGTAACTATAGTTCCCAGCGAAATAAGTATAATCTGTCAGGCGATGTACCACGACGGGGCCGAGTCACGTACGATTCGTCGAAACACCCTTGTGTACAACTACAACAACGATACAACTACACAGAAAGCACGGTTAGCCGTGGGATGGTAGGACGAAAATATATATTTTTATTTTTTTAATAATCAATAGGCTTGCGTTTGACCACCAATTGATAGCCCGTTGGTCCAGTTGGTAGTGAACCTACCTTCTGAGCTTGGGGGCGTGGGTTCGATTCCCATCTAGAACAAACATTTGTGTGATGAACATTTTGTGTTTGTTCTATATCTGGTTGTTAATATCTATTTAAGTATGTATTTAAAACTATATATGTATGTATATCAGTCTCTGGCAGCCATATCACAAGCTTTGCTTAGTTAGGGGTCAGATGACCGTGTGTGAAAAAATGTCCTGGATATTATTATTATTAAATTACTTGCCGATAGAACGTTTCGCCGAAAAACATTCCAATGAATAAATGGTAGGTCGATACCACGACTTGCCGATACCATGGTTCATAGAAAGACGCTTCAACAAAATAACTTAACAGATAAAAAATTAATACCGAAAGCACCTTAATTTCTAACTGCACTGGTCCTACGCAAACCAGTAGGTGTGACGGGACCGGAATAATGAGAATGGTCATAAAACTCTTCTATGATATAAAATCATTATACGTCATACCTACTATCATATCTACTAATATTGTATATATGCGAAAATGCATGAAAATTTGTGTTTTTTTTTAGTATATTAGTTTGTATTTTTTCACGCAGCAACAGGGCAATGGATCAACATATTTTTTTGCATAGATATATTTGCATACTTTTTATCCTGGAGAAATATACGGTTCCTAAGGAAATGTCTACACCGAAGGAACCGTGGGGCGCAGACAGTTCATAATATGGGTACAATTGTATAATACAGAACCTGGAAACAAAATGTGATGAGGACATGACATTTAATATGAGCCTTGTGAATATCGTATGTCATTTGAGAACATTGCTGTTTGGCATAAAGGGAACTCGTTTTGTTTGTAAATCCGGTGTTATTCGTATAACGTAAAAATAAAATTTGAGATGTGATAAGTTCAAAGTGCGGTTTGCAAAAAAAAAATGTACGGTCTTTGCGAACGATATGTATAGGACAAGTCAACAATATAAAAAAAAAAGTTTACCTATTATAAAAAAAAAAAAAGTTGATCTCTCAAAGACTGTGCCAAATTGTAGTTAGATTAATAATACGTACATGTGCCATGCAACGGATCGGAGAGACTTGCATGGCGGCTATATATACTTAGTTCAAGGGCCGGAGAGTGACACGAAAACTTTTTATCCCGAAAATGTACGCTTCCCAAGGGATTGACTACGCTAGCGAAGCTGCGGAGCGCAGCTATTTATGTTACTAATCAAACAGTTAAAAAGCATAACATGAAAGGTGAAAGCACATTTAACTTTAACAAAATGCTGAAAATAGCCCATTACAGCATTCGTAACGAAATGCATCGCACAGGAACAGACCGCTCTGTACTTACCACAAACCTATTACACGATAGACACCGCGCCCACGTCAAGTCGTATAATTCGTATGAAAACCCAGCGTGACGCATTTTTAGGGTTCCGTAGCACTATAAGGAACCCTTAACAGTCGTCCGTCTGTCCTTCCTAATTCTAAAGAACCTTCTAATTTCTATAGTTATTGTGGTAAGTCCATGAAACTTTGCACAATTTACAGTTCTGGTCAAGATCTCAATTTTAAAATATATAAAAATAGGGGTGGCTATGGTAAATGGGAAGTGTTTTTTTTTCTCAGGTGTATATTATCGCCATGATAAAACTCTGAAATTTGCGTTTACAGAGCTTCGTTCAAAACTCTATTGCGAAAAGTTTAATTCTAATTATATAACCCAGGTTACCCGTAACTTTAAACCATGCAGTATGAAAACATACTATATATTACAACGGAACGGAACGGAATATCCTTTTCTCGCTCGACACACTTTGGTCCATTATACCTTACCTTTATATGAGAGCAATTTAATGGTAGTTTAACTCCATTAGCACGGCCAAGTTTAGAAGAGTTTATACAGTTTACGATGGCGCAATTTATCACTTTAATTTTGTATTTGACGTCTGACGTGCTACTGCAAAGACAACAACTGAAATATGCGGCGTGCTAGTTGGAGCGCTGATCCAACTTAAGACAGGTTACAGACATTATAAATACATGGCTGGTAGGGGGAAATGCACAATACACCCCAAGCAGGACGTCAGTGCAGCACTCGTTGCTCCCATCTCAAATAAGAATAAGCCTTCATCTAACAAAAGCTCTGCGAAATTTTTGGAAAAGAATTTAGGAAAGATTTCTTAGATTAGTAATTCGGAACACCATATAGGTACCTAAGTTATGCCGTCATGTGTGAGAGCATCGGGGGACAAGATGATTTAAACAAGTTCTTTGTCAAAGAAAATGTGACTAACTCTGGTGAGATGCTGGAGTATTCACGTCACACCAATGATGATATAACACTAGACACTGTTCTTTAAAAAAATGCCATTTAACTATCAGGGTTATTGGGGTTATAGACAGTCCTCTGTGTAGAGGTTGAATTAGCAAACAAAACAGCCAATCACGTGCTGCTGGAGTACAGAAGCGTAGAACACCAACGTACAACGGCCCCCGTGTCACCGAGAACACTTCAGGAGGCGTGCAGTGAGCTGCTGGCTTTCCTGAAGGACACTGGGCAACAAGTGAGTAAATCTTTGTCAAAAAGTTTTGTAATGAACAGAAGCCAATGAGACCGCCCGCCGACCCCATTCTACGCAGATAAACACAATTTACAAAGGCATTTCATTATTTGTAGAAGGTTTATATGGTGTTACCTAATCTTTGAGAACCTGTGTAATCAAACTTTTAGGATGCCGTCTGAAGGCTCGGCAGTTGGGAAATGTGTGTTACATTGCACTAATATGTTTTTTTGTTTGTTTGAAAGATGACTTGATCGCGAGTCTCTTCAGTTATGATTCAAGAAAATCTGTTCAGCTGTTTATTTATTAAAATTATCAGCTCTTCTACAGGGGTATTTAAAAAAAACAATATGTACTTGATTTCGAATCTTACTAGGTAGGTACAGCTGTCGGTGATCATCCAATAGCGATCCTATAGCGATATGTAGAGATAACTTTACAATCTCTCGCACTCAGCAGCTCTCTGGCTTTATCTGCCTATGTAGTTTCTAGGTAGGTAAATATTTGAATCGGCCTATAGTTTAATTTAGTGGTGCTCCAAGTTACTCACGGATCGAACCCGTGCAACCAACGCCACCCCTGGGGTAGAGCCAGAAGAGCGGTCGCTCTGGGGCTGAGACAACACGGTTGTCTCGGGAGAAGCCGTACCGCAGTGCCAAGGGCTCCGGTGCGTTCTTCTGGAGATCCCGGAGCCCTCTTGTCAAGCGCTAAGGCTGGTCACCGGGGGGGTTTTAGTGGGTATAATCCCACATAACCTGGCTGCACCCCAATGCAGCCGGGTATCTTTGGAAGATTTCCAACGCGAAAAAAAGGCACCAGATACTTTAGAGATAAAAGGCAAAAAAGCGTAAAGAAAAATTTAGAAAATGTTCTACATATACATTTTCGCCGCACTTGCATTGTTTTTAGAATTTTGATGTGGAAATAGAGTTTTTATCCCAGAGAAATGAGCCATTCCTTCGAAAAGCACGGAAAGACAACCTCGTTCTACCCTTTGTCTACCCTGATCAAAAGCTATAGGTATATCAATATGCCTATTTAGATTCCTACAGACATTCCACGGGTCTCACAACATGGTGCAAATAGTGGTATACCGACCTATTATTAAGTTTAAACATCCTTTTTAGGTACCTATATACACCCAACAAATGCTTTTAATTTGGAATGCTTTGTGCTCACCATCAGCTGAGTTGACATTGATCACAGTATGTTTGGTCGACTTTTAGGTAAGCACTTGTTCAAACAGAATTAGTAGGTTATTCAATAATATATGCCTAGTGGTAATTACAGTTACAGGTTAAAAAAAAAGAAGTGCCACCGTGTCACTCTTTGACTATACAGGGTTACGCATTTAGACTGTACTGTACTAAGCCGAAAGGAGGTCCATTGTACTCACCGTTATGAACAACTTTCACAATGGGATGGGACCACCGACCAACCCTCAAATCGCGGGAAAATATCCTGAGCTAAATATTCGGAGCTGTTCCTTTGAAAACGGTCATTGATTCTCGACAAAATGTATGAAAATACAGATTTGTTCGTGATTTCAGGGTTGGTCCCATCCCATAGTAATAGTTGTCTATAATGTGGAGAGCATGTGGAGAGGGTGTACTCCACATTATGGACAACTTTTACTATGGTATTTTTCGACTTAGTACGAACTATCTGCGTAACCTTGTATACATGCTATATTATTACTCTAATGCCAACCTTTGATTAGTATAGGTAGGTAGTGTGATGGTTGTATTTTTTTTTTGGTTATTTATATGTATTTAATATAGTACACATTAAAACTCGAAAATACCAAAGAGAATACTTTAGATTTCTCAAAGATTTCTCCTAAGAGTATAGTAAAGATTTCTCTTAAGTATATCTTTGTTGTGATTGATGACATTTTATTTTTCTGCTAAGATAATTCTGGCGTCTCATGTCTGTGCATTTACCGGTGTCTAATAGACATTTAATATTTTTAAGTAGAAGACTAGCATACTCAGAATTTCCTAACAGCTTTACAACATCAATTTTTGCACAGATCTGTACCATATAGGTTTATAGGTATCTGTGATTCAATGTAAATGTCTGTGGCCAAATTTGGTACAAAATCTCAAAATAGAAAACTGGTAGTCTGGCTGATAAAAGTAGAGACTGAAAAAGCGCGGCAAATTTAAAAATATCAGCAATGGCACCTACTCTACTTTCATTAGCCAGACTCTAGGATCTTTGATTTAAAAAAAACTGGCAGGGTCTTTCATTAAAAAAAAACTGTGTTGTGTGTTGTGTGTTTCACTGTCAACGGCGCGGTCAGTGTTGCCCTGCTTATCACATTACCTTGGTCTGACCGCAAAAGTCTAGGTGTGTGTTGTGGTCTGGCAAGTGATACGATAATGATATATTAATTAAATATTGATTCATCTTGTTGTTGTTTTATCTAACTTGTTGTTATAAAAGAAGTTGCAGATTTTACATCCATACAAACACATGTTGATGAAATAATCATTATAAGTATATGCCTACCTACCGCTAGAACGTTATGTCATATGAAAAGATTAAAATTCTTTGAAAAATATTCTTAAATAAAAATTTCTTTGGAGGCGTTACACGCTAATCTCTGGTCTTCACTAGGGGTGAGTCATGTTACCTGCTGAGATCCCTAAAAAAAACGAAATTAACAAAAGCTTACCACACACCTTGGTTTAATATTGGTGACGACGATTGATGGCTTTTATTTAATCAATATTTTATTTTATAATTATAACCGTTTGAGAACAACGAAACTTATTATTTTTGAGTGGATGCGAAATAATTTAGTATTCGACTTGAGACTTCCAGCGGTTTCCGGTGATTCAGATTATGTTAATAAAGAGTAGATAGATAGATACACATATACATAGAAAATAAGGATATTGATCGAGTGATCTAACCGCGTCGTCTGTCGAATTTTAATCAACCAAAACCTTGTCGTTGCAAAAAAAAAAACGATCTCTAAATTTGTAAGTAGGTATATACCTAGATATGAGTAAATTACCTGTTAAAATATTTAGCAGTTCGTGAGACGTGGTCCTTAAATGTTGCCCTTTTGGAAAAACTCAGACACAAACTCACACAGCGGGCAATGGAGAGAGCTATGCTCGGAGTTTCTTTGCGCGATAGAATCCGAAACGTGGATATTTGCCAAAGAACCAAAGTCACCGACATAGTTGTTAAAATTTGCAAGTTGAAGTGGCAATGGGCAGGCCACATCGCTCGTAGAACCGATAACCGATGGGGAAGAAAGGTTTTAGAGTGGAGGTAGGCTTCCTACTAGATGGACCGACGACATAGTGAGAGTCGCTGGCATCCAGTGGATGCAAAAGGCAGGCTGTCGTTCAGTGTGAAGGTTAAAGGGGGAGGCCTATGTTCAGCAGTGGACGTCTTCTGGCTGATGATGATGATGATGATAACGGGTTACTTTATTATCTGCACTACAAAAGTGCTTCAAACATAGATCTGTTTTAAAAAGTATTACAATGAAACAATAAGTTCCACAAATCTACAGCATAATTATTACAGTACAGTCTGTCTGTGTGTCTGTACATGGTACATAATATATATCATTATCAATGCGTATCAACTACCTATATCTATGCTGAGTATCTAGGTAGGTTGTGAAAAGTAATTTCATAATTGGAGCTATTATTAGAAAAGTTCATCTAAAGATCAATAAGTGGCTCTATTATAAACCAATTACAAGCGGGCAATCAGTCGGAATTGCAAAACAATTGTTACAATTAATCATGGGAATATTAACGGTGGAGCATATCATGGAACTATAAATCGAATTATACGTAATAATATTTCATTTACCTACATATAGAAAAAAATATTGTACTGTATCTACAAGGAAGTTAATCGACTTACAACTACATAAAATAAAATGATAAAGGCAAGTAAGATTTTTAAGTAACCGGGCCGTACTTCGTATAGCGTGAGTTTGGTAGCTAAATCACATTTTATGAGAGTTCTAGGAATTTTGACATAATATAATATAAAAGTAGTACGTAAGTATGTATAGACTATACATAGGCAATTATTGTAACTTTGTAACTATAATATTATATTTTATCAGTATAAAAAGTATTAGAACCGCAGTAGGTAAGTCCGAGTATCTGACGATATCTTTTCAAAACACCAGTCACATGGCTAGTCCTATTCTGGTTAAATTTTTCATATCAAAATCATCACCATTCAAATCATTGTTTAACTGTTATCTTATCTTTCAACAGTACATTTTACTATCGATCACACGAAAATTATCCTTGTCCTGATATTGTCTATCATAGTATTTTGAATCATGTATTATTGTTTCGGCTACATTTCTTGTTGTAAGTATACTTTCTGTAAGTATAACAAATGATGTCACAAAAAATAAGTACATGAGAACTTTTCCTACTACTTACTTGCAAAAACAACTTTCTATAAATTTTGGTATTTTACTGATATTTTACGTCATAGTACATATTGGAACATTATAACATAATACTTATGTTATTTAAGTAGTTTCAGGAAATAGTTCTGTACTTACATACAAAGACTGTCCTACATGTCATCGAAGCCGCGATTTCCAAGAACTTTAGATGTTATTAAAACAATATTGAGACACCTTATCTACCCACTTGGAGTTTATGACTTACCTACATCTTAAATTTTTGATAAGTGGTTCTATATATTGCTACTTAGTTTAAGTTCACGGACTGAGGATTTTGTAATCTATAGATTCTAGAGTAACTATAATTATGATGGCAGACATGCACTTGCAATTTTCCTCTAAATGCTAATATTGCCATGTGACAACTATAAGCTAGCATAAATAATTTATGCCGGAACCGGAAGATCTATCATGCTATTTTATTACCTACATACGTAAAAATATAAAATACGACGTCTGGTTGTAAATGCTATGTAATATTGTTATTTTAATTCAATAGAAACACTGGGGTTAATAAAGTATTTTAGTAATTCTTGAGGCAAACGCGTTGTAAAAAAAGTTTATGGAACCGTTATACGGTAGTGTTCTGAAGATCAGGCACCCCAGTTGTATCTGACAAGGGTATGACCGATAATTGCCCCGCTGCCCCTTTTTAGTATGTGCGAAACATACACCGAAAATGTGCTGAAATTTCACATTAGAACTTTATAACAAAAACAGAATCTTACCGAATTCAACAGTGGTTGGCGTTCCGAAAACGCAATGAGTTCAGAAACGCTGTTCAATCGCGGAATTCGCGGATACGTCGGACACCGATGATAGCCCGCAAAGCAATGTTATCCTATAGGTAGGTAGCATTAGGTATGCGCCATCTTTGTGAGTTTGGTGATTTTGGTGAATCAACGAATTTGGTGATCGAACGTTAACCAAAGCTTATTTGAAGTCTCATCAATCCGGCATAAGAGCACTGAATTTAGTGGTATTAATGGTCATAAGCTGGACTAATACAAAATGTGAATAAAAAAGTGACTGACAATTATAGATAGTCATTTTTAAATAGTTCTATTTAAGTTTAGTGTTGTCAGTGTTTAATTTCACTGCATGCTTGAAGCCGTGGCCAGAGTTGCTAGCTGAAAATAGAGCTCAGATGTGGGTCAGCTAGACTGACTAGCCGATATGACATCACAGTACTGGCGCCATTACTGTATAGTTTACCACTTAACTCATTAATAACTCGCTTACAATTTTAACCATTAATGAGCTGTTTGTCTGTGCTAATGAAACTGTAGCTTAAAAATCGATTAAACGAATTCCGGTCTCCTCCTATGTAAGATAGAGTTAAAAATGGCTTGACGAGGAAATTAAAAGATTAAAATCTCATAAGGTATCAACAGCGAGGTATACTGTTGTGTGAAGTTTTAAAAAAGCGCATAAAAACAAGCTGTATCAAGATCAATGGTTTCAGATGTACGTAGATGTAGATTTAGGCCATCAATTTTAGATTTTTATTGTCTAGTATTTGTTGATTAGTTGTCATTTAATTCATTTCTCGATATTGTATAGGTATGAACGCTATAATCCCTTACAGGTTTTTTAGGGTTCAGTACCCAAAGGGTAAAAACGGGACCCTATTACTTAGCCTACGATGTCTGTTTGTCTGTCCGTCTGTCTGTCTGTCCTACCTATTAACGGCTGTATCTTTCGAACCGTAATAGATATACAGTAGAAATTATCACAGAATATGTAACGTTAGGGCGGATTAAGTAACAAATAAAAAAGTCAAAAAGTAAAAACGAAAGGCTCATAAAACAAACGTATTTTTAACGTATTTTTGTATCAGCTCTAATGTTAAAACGATTATACGTACAAGCGTCAAATTTGGCACGATTATAGTACACACTCTAAAATATAACTACAAATAATAAATAATGGCCAAGTGTGAGTCCCAGGAAGAGGCCTATGCCGGAAGGCAAGCTGGAAAGAATACAGCTGAGCCGATGTCAATGACTAATTAATAATATTATAAAAATCTCACATCTAAAATATTTTAATAACAAAAATATAATGATTAATTAATTTTAAAAATAGATAATTGACATCATTGCAAGATGAGAAGCAAGAAACTTTACCAGCATAAAATGTTATAAAAAAAATAAAAAATAAAAAAAAGTGCGAGTCAGTGACAAGTTTCTGTTCATTACCAAGTTATATCCGGTAATTTAGTAATTCAATTTTGTGGTGGTACGGAACTCTCAGTGCGCAAGCCCGACACGCACTTGGCCGGTTTCTTAAATGAGAGCAGACTTGTGCTCTGATATTAGAAACGTGCCTGCAGCCCATATTATACTTAGTTAAATAACGAAAGATAAACATAATGAATCTAAACGGAAAGGATCGGACAATATCAAAGCTTATTTCCTCAGTTCTATCTCGAGGCACCTTTTAAACTCCCATACGTTTTCTCTTCAAACATTTCTTTCAATAGCAATAACCTCTAAACGTGGCAGCGTCGTTTATTTATGTTAACCACAACCCGTTCTCTCATTTATCTACCTAAGTTTAACATCACAGTTAATTGATACAAAGCCCGCATTCCCGATCTTTATTGGCCCCATCTCGGCTCGAAGGACCAAGGCAATTCCAAAAGAATTTTTATAACTTACAACGTGTCTACGAAGCTAAACGCTTGTTTGGAACTCTATATCCGTCTAATTTGACCAAATTAATATCCATAACTTAGTGGAATGTTTTAATTTAAATATCGTTCTCGTTTTTAGTCCATTGTTCGTTCGGTTTGACCGTGGGAGTTGTTTTATTGTATTCGTTATACATATAAACATTAATTTCATATACCTACCTACCAAACTTTGTTTATCAACATGTATCAACGGGATAAGTACAATCTGTATTGCCCATCTGCGAGCACTTTCATTGCAGTAAAGCCCGCCGTTTACGAAGTTTATGACTAATGTTTATCCGTAACTATGACAAAAGGTTACAATCTAACACAAAAGTGTTGTAATTCCACACCGTTATGCGTTTGTTGGTTCTGGGCTAACGTGGTCTTTGTTGTTAGCTAGATAGAGTGTATAATAGTTGTTGGATAGTGTTGGCGGCTCCTTTGACTGGGCAGATAACATCTACATCGCGCAGGTAGGCTTTATTGCCCGTCCGTCCCCTGCACTGCACCGGCCCTCGTTCGCATTGCCCCGACAACGGATATCTGTAGCGTGTTATTTTTCACACGAGATATGAAAAATCTAAACTGTTTCACGTTTTCTTGAATCTTTAAATCGATCTCTAAACCAAGAAAACTACGACAGTAAATATGTTTGAGTTTGGACTAAAATATTATCTCCGTCTTGACTCGAAAGAAGACTTGGTAGTACAATGAAGAAATAGAAAACGATGCCTATTACATATTTATTATTGCGCAAGATAAAGGAAATGTGGCGCCTTTTGGTATTAGCTCGTTAGTTATTAATTATTCCTTCAATATTCTTAGGTTTGAAACCATGTGAGTAAATTGCCAAATGTAACTTTTCTTTATTTACCTTACTCTTTCGGCATGACGTCTTTTCTAATGCAAAGAAAACGTGAAACGAAAAAAGCTATATTTATCGCGTTTAGTGTTTACGATTGGCTTTCCCCGTCTTATCTCATAGATATTTACGCGAATTCGCAGCCGATAGCCCATTGAATGCACAATCGGAGAATTTCTCCTTTTATCTTGGATCGAGCGTTCCGTTAAGTGGCGTAAGTGCTGCCGCTATAAAGACTATAAACATGCATTACTAATGGTTCGAGCGGCGAGTGGTGAGGTAAGGTTAACTAGTACGTGCGCTGCCACCAGATCGAATGGCTTTGCAGCAGGTTCAGGTGCGCAGGCGCCGGCGAGATGAACAGCTTGCCGCCGCATTCCGCCGCCTTCTTTGTCATGTTAACCAAACAGCGCGCTCATTATTCTGTTATTTTAACGAACCGTAGCGCCACATATCGTCGTGTAGATTAAATTATGTTGAAGACAGTCGCAGGTCGAGTAACTCGGCTTGCTCGGCCCTCGGCCACGCTATTGTATCGGGTCGCCGTTTAGACGTTTTTTATACGCAAGCGCATCGGCATCGCCCACTCGAGTTTTTGGAATTCCGATATAACCCCTCCCGCGCGGTGGCGCCGCCGGGGGTCCGGTTCATTCATAACGCGGCGTGATGCCAACTATCCCCACTATCCTCTATCGTCTAGTATTTAGAGTATCACATGTGTTCGCCGGAAACGTAACGCAAACAAAGTAGAATTGTTTTACTTATTGTGCCGTTTGATTTATCACGGCTCGAGAAAACAAACCACCAACGTTGTCTTCATTTCTAGATAAACGATGTTTTGAAAGACGTCTAGACGTAAACGCGTTTTAATTGATTATAGCTATGTGAGGAATTTGAAAAAATATGTAATTGGGGAAATTGTCTTAGCGGAAACTGTAGGTTTATTTTACTGGGCAAAATAAAATGTTTCGGAATTCAAAATTTCACAAGTATTAAAATTAAAATTGTAGGTAGATATAAAATTATAAGTGATCACGCAAAATATTTGTAGGTTTATATCTAAGTGGAACCGTCCGTCGATCATAATAGTTCAGTAATAAATAGAAAGGCGGGCCATTAGTTCGATCAACCTGTGTGCTCAACGGTGTGGGTTTTTTATGGCTACTTTTTATGTAGGTCACAGATATGCTGCGGTTTCTGCGCTTGGTTAAAAACTTGAAAACGTTTTAATAATTGAGCATAATAGTGAAGTTGCGACTTTTACCTATTGGTTACTCATATATGTAAGTATTTTTGCTTTGCATTTAGTAATTTTACCTACCAGTCCATTCTCATAATATATACTGCGATATTTGTACCCACAACAAGTCTAGCCATGTCATAAAAATCGCAATAAAACACTTGAACCGATAAATGCACTTGCCTAAAAAAATACTTGAAAAATTGTATTAGTATATCAGTATTCAATACGCCACCTCAATTTCTAGTCTAGAAATTCTAGACGGTAATGGAAATCTTAAAAGAAGGTGTGCATGGTATGCATATTTTTAATTATAATCATTATTTAGGAATTCGCATGCAATTTGCAGCGGTAAAGTCATCGCAGTGGATGGTGCAGCGGTATGGTCAGGGGTGATCGTCCGTGCACTCTCACAGCAGCGCAATAATTACGGAGCTGCGCGAGCGCACCGTGGAGGCGAGCAGTGTTGCCAGATTTTACAAATTGTTAATTATTTTATTAACTCATAGAACAAAATTGCTTAGTGTCAATTCATAATAAATGATTTGATTTAAGATGGTTAAAAACCCAAAATACAAATAGTTACAAGTAAATTCTTTTTTTAAATTTGTTAAATTAAAATAATTGTCCATTTGTCAATTTGTGTCATATTCTATTTAACAAGTAAGTAGGTAATAGATTACAAGTATGTTACAAATTCAATACTGTATACTGATAAATAATGAGCAAATCCAGTACAAACTATGTACATTTACTAATTTGTGGCAAATTACCACAGCAAGTGGTTTATAGGCGATTTTCACCCTCTGAGTAGCGTAATCAGCGGAAGATCGGCTAGTGTGGCAGCCCCGCGGGTTTATAGGCCGGGTGCGCGGGCGCAGGCAGCACTACCACCGCGCCCCCGTCCCTCACCCCGCTCTGGACCGCATTCCGCTCCCATGCGACCAGCTCCTGCCGCACCCTCCTCGGGACCTCTCCAAAATGTCATGTTTTTATTAATTTTCGCTTATTTGACAGAGTTTGCAGTCATTGCGGTACATTATACCTAGCCTAGCCATTTGTTCTGACTTCTTCGTTTTTAGGGTCTATTTTCCTTTTATCTCAAATCGGTGGTATTTGTTTTTTTAAGTTTTTTATTTCTTAACTACATCAAGGCAAAGCAGTGGACAAGGCTAGCACAGGACCGGAAAAGATGGCGCGCTGAAGAGGAGACCTAGGTATACACAGAAGTGGGTGGAAAATGGTTGATGATGATGATGAACTACATCATTTATATACCAATTTGGAAAAGTCTTCGTTGAAAGGAATCAAAATCGGTTCAGTATTTTGGTTTTTAAATCAAAATAACTAGAAAAAAAACATCTCGTCCAAGTAAACGAAATTGCGTATGCGCTCAGTTTTTCAAATTGATACATTATATATCACAGAAGACATAATAGCACACTTATATACCATTTATTAAGGAGCCTGACTCATAAATGTGGTGTAACTTTCAGATTTTGGTTTTAACCTTTTGGTACGTCTCGGGAACAGCACGAGACCATATTTATTGAAGCAAAAATCCAGCCTTCTAGTCACCTTTCTTAGCTTTGTCTGTCTTCCGAGATGTAGAAATAAGGATTTAATGCGCAGAATTATTAAAAATATTGCAGAAATATTAGTGGCACGGGGAAGTATTGGATCTCTAATGTCTTATTTGTCCAGGACGACGGTCCAGAATGTTGGTTGGTTGGTACCATCATTTATTTGTGGCTCTAAACGTTGTTATTAGTGACCATGCCCTCAAATGCCCATCTACCAACGCATTAGATCATCATCATTGATCATATCGTTTAAATTCCATTTTTATGATGCAATACAGTTGAGTTGGTGAACTGAGGCCCAAGTTTTTATAAAATAAACCGTGTTTCAAACAAAAATTCACTATTATCACGAATACTTTTTCTGCTTTTTCTCAAAGTGATCTATCGAAAATAAATCTCCCATAAAATATCATCAAATCAAAAAATTCAACTTCCATTAACTAGTTCTTTATGGACGCTATTCTGTTTGATGGTTTCTTTGAGACCAAAGTCATCGAGTCCGATTCACACGGCTATTGGCTATTCCATTAACTAAATCAGAGGATGACGAATCAGGCACTAAATCGAGATTATAATCATTATACGTCGGATCGCATTCTTACAGAAGAATCCGTGAAGCGTCGGAATGCACGGAGTCGATTCGAACTCGTTTTGTTTTCGCCACGTCATAACTTGAACTCGGAATCCCGATCGACTCGGCTCTGTCTGCGCACGACCTGGATAAGATTTGGGAAGCAAAAAGTATAGGTGTCGGTCAGACAAGGCTGAGAGATTGAGTCACAAACCGACCTAGATAAGTACTTTTAATATATTTGTGACATTATTTGTATAGTTCAAATCTTATAATGAGCCACATCGGGCTGTCAAAGCTCACCCGCGGTGATCTTAGCGGTAGGTTGAGACAAAGGGTGGCACCGCAGGTGGAAGTAAACGTTGACATTGATAAGTGAGTATAAAAGGATCATACAATCCTAAAAAAGTTATAAAGAAATGAATTAATGAAACAAAATGGACAAGCACACTCCATTTTGGGTTTGGTTGCATCTGCTATCAGAAGTGGGATCAACTAATGATCACAAATTATTCAGTTACAAGCCGTTTTCTCGGAGACATTTTAATTATCACGGCTCAGTTGATGCTGAGAATTGCATCGAAAGGAAACCAAATAATAATAAGACGCATTAAATTGAATATGTACATGCGATAAGTGTTTCATTGCAATTGATATGCACATTAGCACACAAATGGGCGTTGACTCGTGTATTATAACGCGTTCCATGTTCTGCTAATGACGAGTTGTATGATAGTCGGACTGTCGTCTCCAGATAGCTTGTTGACTTCTGAGCCCTGTCCTGAGTAGTTCGATGAAGTTAATATTCATTTATTTACTGCAAATTAAGCTTTATATAAGTACACCTACTTATCTCATTGCATGTTTACTCAACCCTGGGTTTCGATCAGTTGGGCAAAATAAGCCGTTAACTATGCAAAGACGCGAAGAGAAGAAAGAGCGCATTATCTCGCTCTCTTTCTCTTTCAGAAGTTCTAGAGTCTAGACAATGAATGTAAGGTATCCCATGGTTGTCGGGTGGTTCCACTTCATAGTTGAATAGGCAAGTACTCATTGATTACTCCGCATTGATTTTTCTGTGTTGACTCAGTCTTCTAGCACTATCAATTGAGGTTGGTAACGGTTTTTGTGGCCTACATACTTTAGAGATCAAATAATTAAGGAACATATTTTCTAGAAAGGCACTAGATCTTCTGAGATGGGCACTTGGCAACTAATGATACTACCTACATCTTTCACTTCATCTTGGGCACAGCTTTTCCTATTTAAGCTGTGTTTGAGTCTCTCCCTATCAAAGAGCCTCTGGATCTTTGATAGGGAGAAAGGAGCCAGAGAAGGTGAAGATAAAATTTATTATTTTGGTTTAAATTTATATTTTTGTGTAGGTAGTTTAGAAAATTTTAGAATTAAATGTATCCTCTTATCAATATCTTCAAATTAAGCCATTAAGGCTTCAGCGTAATCACCGCTCTTAAGCGATCAGAGAGACCGACAAGAAGTTTTATTTAGATAACCCCATAGATATCGCGAAGTGACCAGGTAGCGTAATTAAGATAAATAACCCAATATGTAATTTATTCTGCGGAACGGCTTGCATAAATTATGCGCCCACAACTGTCAGCAGCGCATTTTCAGGCTGAATTAAGTAAATTCCTTATTATGTTGCCATATTTTACCAGCTATAGATTAAGATAAACTTGTCTAGTCTAGCATGATCTATAATCTGGTAAAACCCCTTAAATAGAAAGAGAAACAGGCTTTGATGAAAATTATTCTTAATGACCTCATCCTTTATTATGGAGCTAACATGTTAGATCACGTCAGAAATAAATCAATGGAAAAAATTATTAGTGAAAAACCTCACAAACTTTGGAATGAATAGTAGGTAATAAAGAAGTAACACTTTGGTAACACTGGTTTTTAAATACTGAATGCAGTTTTTTTTGTGGCCATTGCCTCATGGCTTGGAACTTGCGAACCGGTTGGCGACAGGTCGGCACCTGCCTCGCTTGTGGTATGTCCGGTTGCAAATTAAAAGCTTTTAATATATTGACAATGAGAATTTTCCGGATTAATTTTGCTTGTTAAAATGTTTAATGATGCCGCCTTTTTATTAATCAGCTTTATTTATAAATGGTTATTTATTTTTTGTAAATAAATTGCATCGACCGCTCGCTGCAATTTACCTAGAAAATTATCAATTTTTGTTTCACCTATGGCGAAAATTTCAAATTTCAAACAGTGTTTTGTTCTAGTACCTAGGCCGGGTAATTATTGTAAATGATTTCCATAGACAATAATTTTCTGAAGGTCTGAATCGAAATGCCCAATTTTTCTGACTGTTGCTTATAATGTAACAACTCTAGGCACGTAAAATTAATACTTTCTTAGATTTCTTAGCTCTTTTCCAAAAACATCACGGTCAAATAAAATCGTCGGATGTCGGGCTGAGTTTACTTCACTTCTGACCTCGATATTGTGCTCCGGACAATCATAAGCCGATATTAACGATCCATAATCTATTCATATGTTTACGACGCCGCCGCCGCCGTCAGTATTGATTGCCGTTCTGTGGGTGTTCGTTTTGTGCGTTCAATAAAAATGTATAGTTTGTCTAATAGATACGTTAGAACAGTTGACAAATTGGAGGTGAGTTGCGTTGCGACGCGCCTAGTTGATTATAAGTGCAGAGGCGGATACCAAGTAAAATTAAAATAAACTACAATGCATTAGGTATACCTCGGTATTTGTGCGGTCTATTACACTTTGATCACCTGGGAATATAACCACCTGGGTGTCCATAGGCGACTCCACTCAATTTAAATTATTATTTGAGTATCCTTTGATAACCTGCACCTAGGTGACCATAGGCGACTCGATTCAAATTATTGCAGGGTAGTAAGTTAAGGCCGCCCGAAGGTTTCTGACACGGCCTAACGATGTTTTAAAATTGATTGTTAGGCTTGCGTTTGACCATCGCCTGATGTAAGCGATGATGCTGTCTACGATGGAGCACGTTTACCCATAAGAAATTGATTCACTTGCGACCTGAAGACACCCACATTTGTAACTATCGGTCGGAAAACACCCATTCAAGCAGCGCATTTTACAGTCTAGTGGTTCGTACAATCAAAGAGGAATCAAAGCGCTTCGTGCCTTTTCAGAACTGCTACCACAACCTCAAAAACATTCTTATAATAATCTTACATTGAGCTTTGTCTCGCTCTCTCGGCTAATGAATGAGTGTTAATGAGAGAGGAAGACAAAAATGTATGTAAGGTGGTGGTGGTGTCATAAGAATATTTTTGAAGTTGTGGTAGCCCACCAGGAAACGGTGTTGCCCTTCGTGCCAGCCCTGCATTGGCCATCCGGTAGAAACATGGGAGGAAGGAATTAGATCATGCAAATCCAATGCACGCTCTCCCAAATGTATCTGATTTAAAAAAAACAGACTGACTAGCAATTTTACGCCGATGTTTAAGGCTATGTAGCTTAGTCTGAACTAGTTCTGAGCTAGGGCCGATGAGCTATTTGGCACGTTTCTCAAAAAACTGAGATCAAATACTTTATTTGATCTGAGCATAAGACTAACACCCTAAGCTGGTACTTAGCGGATCCGTGCGAAAATATTATGTCACAAGCTTAGAAGCCTTTCCTATGTCTAATTCATAAACATCCGAAACGAGTGGCAGCTTAAAGTTAGCTTATTATATACTATATACATAGAGGCTAATTGCAATCAATTACAAAGCGCGGCAAAAACAAACAAGTAGGTACGCACATCCTGTGCTTCAAATTCCATGGGTCTAATTACAAAATAAGGGCCGTAGAATATAAAAGCCTGTCCCGAATCCTTATTCCGTGGCCCTGCGACAGACAGAGCCATTCAGCGAACTCTACGTGAGCAGACCCTCCAATAATGGTTGTTTTATTGGATTGCATCAGGTAATATGTGCTTGTTCGCTGGAGAAAGGGTTGACGGTTTTATTACATAAGTACCTACGCTATCAAATTCAGAATTCAAAATTTTGCGCTAATATTTATTAAAGTAAGTAAGTACTGGCAATATTTATGTAGTTTTTTCATTATCTTGTATTTTTGTAGCGAATGAACAGCGAAATAATAATTATTTTCGCTGTGAATCTTTGATCTCGATGGGGGAGGCCTATGTCTTATGTGGACGTCCTATCGCTGAAATTATGATGAGTCTCTGAAACTCACAAGAATTTTTTGTCAGTTTACGGTAGGTAGCGTAAGTCCAAAAATTATTTATTGGTAAAACAAGGAGACCGATTTAAATCTCGATTTAACGAAATTCAAATGTCAAATCGTATCGATTTTTTTTTATATCTAGATTTAAACCACATTTAATTTTTGGTGCAAGCCAGCTTAACTTAAACTCCGTTTAATTAGAACCATACTAAAAATGGAGATATTGCCGGTGATTTCGACTACAAACATTTCAGTTTTACCCTATATATATTTTTATTAGTAATAGTTTTATAAATAAGTTGTATATAATATCAAAGTTTCTAATAAATTTTCATATTATAAAAAAACAAAAATACCCTAATTTCAGTTCCCGTAATTATTTGTAGTTACTAACTAACCCATTTTTTTCTGAAATAGCAGTTACTAAAACTTACGACTTGAGTGAACTGATAAATTAGTAATCACTAGTACTCTAATCAATAACATCGAGTGACGACGCTTGCCAGGGTTGTCGACCTTACCTCGTGTTTACTCAATACTCACTTGGCTTGGCTTGTCAACCAGTCCACCCACTGGAAGGTTTTCTATGTCATTCCAAACATTTTAATAAAGGTGAGAGTTCTCCAGTAGCTTAGAGAAAACTAACTTTTTAAAATAGTTTGAGTAAGGTATTTTGACCAATTAGTCTCGTTGTTAATGCATTTACCACAAATTGATGAGACTCGTCAATTGAAGAATGCAAATATTTTGTCATCATAAATATTCATCATCTTTGAAATCTTGTACCTACTTATAAATTGTTATACATATTTTTATTAAGTGTAGCGAAGTTTTAATGGAAAATGATCGTAAAATCTTTCTATTTTTGTACATCGGTTAAGCATATAAGTGTATTGTGTACATAATATCACACTAATATTATAAATGCGAAAGTGTGTTTGTTTGTTCCTATTTCACGGAGCAACAGAGCAACGGATCGATCTGATTTTTTGCATAGGTATAGTTCAAAGGCCGGAGTGATAAGGCTACTTTTCATCATCACCATTATCATTACAATTTTTCATCACTACGCTGGTGAAACCGCGGGGTGCAGCTAGTAGAGTATAATTTCAGGGAATGGAATCAGTGATGACTGCATCGTTTAATACTGTTTATATTTTACTTTGATGCAAAGTTGGCGGAAACTAGTTATTCCAGTTCCCGCAGTCGGCGCTCGTTATCTATAATATTATAACCCCTATGACAGGTTTGATAGATTGTTTGGTTTAGAAGCGCCTTCCTAACCAAACAGGATATTTCTGAGATAAGGACGTCTATCCCTGGGACATTCTTTATGGACCGGGATGTTCTCTTAAGAAAGCCAGAGGCAACTGACCTTTCCAAATCCAAATAATTGAATGCCATTGGTCTGATGATTATTATTCTTTGATTCATGAGCAAAATACAAAAGTTATATGATTATTTACGGGATATTTACCGTGGTAAGGTTGTGGAATGAGCTCCCGATATTTCGGCGCAGTTACATGCACTATGCTCACGGGAAGACTGAAGAATGCAGGTGGTTGGTCCGAACAGTTAAAAAGTTAGGTGCAGACAAAACGATCCACCCTCTCTCTTAGTCTTTTGCTACGGCTATTGATCACTGGAATGTGAACTAGAACCTAAGTCCCGACAAAACAAAAAACCCGACAAAAGTTCATTTATATTTTTGTCCAATGCACGGGAACGTCGGTCATGTGCAAATGCCGGTAGTCGTCGCGACAACCCGTCCGTTAGAAGTACCAGCGATCGAGTATTGCATGCTAAGTAAGTCGAAAGGTATGCGAAATACTCTGTAAACCTGATACTGCGGCGACGCCGCCGGTTGAACTATCAGACGTTTTACCTTATACGGAATCAGCATCAACCTGCGCTTTTAACTCTGGGTATATAGATATACTATCTTTAATAATAAACCAGTACAGATTTGATCTCACCGCTACTATTGAATTACTATTGGCGACGACGCAAAACATTTGCATACCGATTGCATAGCTGTACAAAGGTACAAGTGAGTTTACCACAGCTAGGAGTATCATTAAATTTAATAAGTTTGCACGGCTTAAACGGTTTGACATTAAAGTAAATAGCTATAACTGTAGAAGTTTATAGAAGGGTGCAGTGGTCATTAATAATGCATTACATTAATATAACCAGCATGACAAGTTGGGTTGGGGCAATTTTCAAAGGATGGTGTTAGATGGAGAATCGTTATCGAGTAAGGATACCTGTGACTCAGTGAATGCTTACAGTGAGAGTTTTACTTTTGAAACCTTTGTAAAAGCATTATTAATACTAGAATCAGTACCTTTCCAATGTCCGTTGTAGAAAAAAGTGTAATTCTAGCTAACAGCAAAAACTGTGCCCCTAAGCAACTTAGCTGAATTTTTTTACGCAATAATAAATTCGTCAGCTCTTGTTCAAAGAGTGACAGCGATGATTATGGGTTATTTTATTGCCTGAAATAAATTAATTTGAATTTGAATTTGAATTTGATGATTCGATTACCTACATATACTTTAAAATTCTCTGTATGGTAGAATCTTGCTATAAACTGATCCATAGGTGACTTGTTCTATTGGTAGAATAAATGGGCACGACCCAAACCTGCTATGAAAAGATGCGATGTTTTTTTGTATACAATTTATTTATGCTGCAAAGTAGACTATTTTATTTTGTTCTTGGATTCTTGGGAGAATGTTATTTTTTTATAAATGTGTTTTGCAAGTTAGTTTTTTAATTGTACTCAATGAGGAGAATAACTCTGTTTACCATTCGACATTGATCATTCAATGCATTTTTTTTTGTAAAAAAAACAATATCTACCATGTTACTTTTCCTACGATTACTTAGGTATATCTTATCTTCATCTTAGATAAAATAAATTTAGATTGCATGCATTTCGTAGCTAGTTATCAAACAAGAAAAAAATCCATGTTCGTAGCTGGTTACGAAAGTTCAGTTACACGCGTGGACGAAAGGAACGAAAACCAAATTTTGATTCGGGTCAGAACAGAAGCAGAACCTTCTGTGTACAGGTTCAGAGGAAATTTCGCTCGTCTATTTATTTTGCCATTACCTGTCTGCTGCCGGGAGTACTTTTAACATTAAATCTCCTCTGACGATTCTAGCTTACTCGTCCCAGCTAGTCGATTTCTCGAACATAGCCACAAAGAATGGGTACCTAATACAGTTACAGAGTGATTATAAAATAGAAAATTTGAATGGTTGCTTAGCACAAACATGCAGTCCATACACAAGTGTTTTTTTTTTTATCGCAAAACTTGTATTTCACAATAACGCCTACTACCTATATCAACAACACCTACGTTCCTACGTATCACGACCTTTTGTGAGACGTTTGGATATTTAATATGGAGTATCCGTAAGTAAGAATTTTATTGCCGAGGTCAATCGTGCGTTCGTTTTATACCTAGGTACCTATGTAATAAGTACCAAGTAAAATAATAATATATTTCGCAAAATTTGCCATCAGTTTTTTATACAAGTAAATGAACTAAGAACTAAGTAACTTAACAAGTTGACAGGTAATGAACTAAGTAACTTTTAGTTAATGATATGAAATAACATCAGGCATTATATTAAATGTGCATAACATTAAGAAAAAATGCTATAATATTATGATCAGTAATGTTTCCATGAATAGGTATGTAATACAGTAAGATTTTCGATTTCTTATGGATAGGAGACTGAATTAAACGATAATTTGCTAGTTTATTTAGTTAGGTACCTATGTTTCTTGTAGGTAATAAATAGTTATTTTTTTATATATACATATTTGGTTCATCTCTATCTCTACATAGTATAAAATAAAGTCGCGTCTGTCTGTATGTAGGTAATATCCGCTAACTCCACGGATTTTGATGCGGTTTTCACCATCGGTTAGATAATTTTTCACGGCAGGTTTATTAATATATACCTATAACTAGCGACCCGCCCCGGCTTCGCACGTAAATTACACCCATGCGAAGCCAGGGCGGGTTGCTAGTTTTATTATATGTAGGTACCTATATAGATTTTGGTGAAATAATATGGTATAAATAGGTAGGTATGTAATTTATATTACTGGCAGGCAGTAGCGGTAAATGCTTAACTATCCTAAGCTTAGCGTCATTGTTTACTTTCTTACTACCTATTCACTATTCTTGTCAAGACTTGTTCTATCTCCAGGTAAAAATACCTTTATTCTTAATCCTTTAGGAATTTGACCAAATTTCTTATACTTTCAATGACCATACCCAATGGCGGATCCAGGGGGGGGGGGGGCATGGGGGTCATGCCCCCCCCCCCCCCCCCCAAACACCTAGCAACATGGTTTTACAAGCTTTATGAGGAAACTATAGGACATAGGTAATTATGCAAGGTCTACTAAGACTGATTTTGCTGAGATAGGTATTTCACAGAGAAAGCTTATAGTAATTATATTATACATACCTATTACAATGTTTGAATGAAAATGATGGGAAGTTAGAGTTGATTATTTATGTAGGTACCTAGTTATTAAGCAGATAGGATAGGTAAGTACCTAGTTGCAGAAGCCATAAACCCAAGATGTTAAGTCGATAGTAGTATAGTAGATAGCAATAGTTATAATTTATATAAGTTACTGATACTTATTACTTAGTATAAAACTCATCTGGAATAAGAATATGTAGGTAAGTAGCTAGTAGGTATATGTAAAAGTTTAATTGTTTATCTACCACTCTAATTTGTTACTATGTAATAAAAAGCTTTGAAGCTGCGTAAATTGTGTGCAATAAATACTTCTTACAAAGCGTTATACAAGTACAGACACGGATATATTATGTTATACCTACATGCTGTTATATTTGTGTTAAAAACAACAAGCAATAAAATGTACCAAGCATTATCATTTATGATTATCGTATTGGGTATCTATTGAACAGCGCGTGATTCTCACCTGAGTTTGGTTGCGTTTGGATGTCTACCGCCGACAACATTCCTTTCTTCTCAAAAATGCTTCGCACATTAGTACACGTTTGAGTGTCGGCAGCAGATGTCACCGCCAAAAGAAACGCACCTACCAGTAAACACAATATTTGGGTGTTCATTCTGAATTCAAAAATCGATTTTTTGTTAGGCGACAGTTTAGCACAACACTTTTTCACAGCCATGTTCGTGGCAACTGATGGATTAATGTAAACAAGAGGGCACTTATAAAACAAGTTACAAAAAAAGTATATATGAAGTATTAAAGTTTTAAATGAAAATGCGGTATTTTGAGCCATACGCACAAATACGCGACGATTCAACTACGATCCATGGCGGTCGCAGTTCGACTACTTCGACTGCGTTCGTTCGCGACGTTCACCAACGTTCACATTGAATGGCTAAGCTAACAGACTGAAGTGAGGCGAAAGCGGGTAGGTAGAGACCGCATGGTATAATCTTGGATCATGGTAGACCCAGCGTGGTAGACCGTAGATTTTTTAAAATCAGTATTACCAGATCTATTTAAATAGTAACATGGACTCGTTTTTCACATAAAATAAATTAATGACATGACGAGAAGTCTACGTTCTGAAAACACTATTTCAATCCGATTTAACCCGTACCGCGCAAGAGGCTGAGTAGCCGCGGTTGCCAGAAATGCGAGAGTCCAACCGAATTTTCGAAAACTGACTGGATGTAAAATAAAAAATATTTTTTTTCCTATCAATTTGACATTGTATGTTCATATATTATATATATTATTCATTGTCTTGAATTGTTGTATGATATTTTCAATTGATTATATATCTAAGTATTCACCATTAATTTAAAAAAATTAAATACTCACAGAATCTCGTGATGCAATTATTATTCTTGAATTTTCTTGCGCCATCACACACTTGTTGATAATAATATGCTATTTTTTCACATTAAATTACTATCACACCACTTTCACAACAAGGGAGTACTATTTCCGCAACTTTTACACTAACTACTTGACACTAATAGGCAATATTGACTTCAAAAACTAAAACTTTATCGCGAACCATTTTTACGTTATGTTTCCGCCATGTCGGTTTGTCAAACACTGTCTAAACGGGGGAAACCCACTCACAAAGTATAGGTCCCCCCTGACACGGTAAGGATGCATCGATTCTCTAGTGATTGAAGTAAGCTAGAGGCGAAAGAACTTACATTGTCTTTGGAACGTTCATTCGAGCGGGAATAAATTGACGAATAGCGGTAATTTCCTTACGCACCGCTCCGGTGCCTAACGCGCGTCGAGCACTTTTCGCTTACGCCGACATGCGGTGCGTAACACATTCAAAGGGTTAATGATAGTACGATACGATATCCAGCTTCTGGCAATAAATATAACGTAATGACAGTTGTTAATCTTTGTTCGCTGATTGGTTAAATGATTTTTCATTCTAAATACTGTCGACTTTAGCCAGAATACTAGTTCATGATGAAAAAAAAAAAATTGCATATTGGGTTGTGATTGGATAATTTTAACCTACGTTTTTGAACGGAAATTTTTCATTCATTTCTATTTTGACAACATTACGCGCTGCTGTTTTTGTTATTTTTTTTTTTCAGATTTTCAGCTGCATTACAGTGGGTGGAGGTGAAGTTTGTTACAAAATAATTACATATAATATTAAAATATCAAAAGAAAGACGAAATTGTTTTCAATTAATAGAGATTAATAAGTATTTCAAACATATCCAAGGATTTTATATAACCGGTGTCACCATGAGAGTTTATTTGTTAAAAACTGTGTCCCAAGCTATTGGATCCCGATTTTATTCAACGAAAAACTTTAAGAAAGTAACGCATTGTATTTTTGACATGGACGGCCTTCTTTTGGGTAAGTTTCTAGTTCGCTATTTGACTTCTTTTAATGTAGCCAATTAATGAAATACAAGGTTATTTAAATTTACATACTTCCTTTTACATAACAGATTAACATTGAAAACATGCAATTATCGATGCTTTTTCACTACGTACTTAGCATATCTTTACTATCTTTTATTATTACTACTGGGATGAAATAAAAGTAACCTCTAAAAGAATTAAACCTTTTTTTACAGTTTCACTTTTTACTGGCCAGAATTTATACCATATTTTTCTTTTTTATGCTTTTTTTTTAGACACAGAACTGGTGTACAAGAAGATGATAACACAGCTTTGCGCTCAGTATGGCCACAAGTATACTGAAGAGCTGATGATGAAAGTGCTTGGTGGCACAGAGCAGCGTCTTTCTGAGATCCTGTGCAAGGAACTCAAGCTGCCAGTCTCTCCAAAGGAGTTCAGAGATCAGTTGCTGGTGTTGGGTGATACCATGCTGGCTGGAGCTCCACTATTAGATGGTATTTTTTTTAATTTGAAATTTAATATTAAATTAAAATAGGTAATAAATACATATACTTAGTATTTTTTATTAAGTATTAATAAATGCACATCATGAACTTTGTACTTTATCAGCTTTTTATATTATTATCTTTGTTGCGACAGTAAGCTTTGTGCATTGATAAGATGTTTCTTTATAATTATGCAAGATATCTCGCCATGTCATATCATAGAAAGGTAATTTCCGCTGAAGTAGTGATAAAAAATAGTGACCCTTCAGTATCAGAGAAAACAGAAAGATTTTTTAATCTATTGCCAATATGACCCGCTAAGACTTGCTTGCCCGCCAACTTGCCTGATGTTAAACGAAGATGCTGTCTATGATGGAGCACACCTAGAAGAAACCAATTCACTCACTACTTGAAGACACCCAGATTGTAACATCCATTAGATAGATAGATCTCTATATTGTTCATACCAGAAATTACATAATTATAGCCATTCAGGCAGCGCATTTCACAGTATAACAGTTCACACAGTAAGTGCTTTGTTCAGGTTTTCAGAATTTCAACCATGAAACGTATCGCTTTTTTGTGCCCACCTTGGCCGTCTAACAGGAAAATGGTCAGAAGGGAACAATACTGATTCGATGCACTCTCTCCAGAAATTCAGTCCAGCACCAGTCCAGTCTCGCACTGCTTTTGCCAATCATTCGGCCATAGCATAGTTTATAAAACTAAATATCAAATAGTTACAAGACTATTAAGAGGCATATAACCATAAAAAATTGCATGATTATTTCATCAAAAGGTGAGGATTCATTATAAATTATTATAACACCGGATTGCACTCACAATTATTTTTCAGGTGCCGAGAGATTAATCCATCACCTCCACAAGACCAAAGTCCCGTTCGCGCTCGCGACATCCTCTAGTGAACGCTCCGTGCAGACCAAAGAAGCAGCATATAAGGAACTGTTTAGCTTATTCCACCATAAAGTAATGGGCAGCACAGACAAGGAGGTGAAGTTTGGGAAGCCACATCCAGACATATTCCTCGTCGCAGCCTCGAGGTTCCCAGATAAACCTGATCCATCCAAGGTAAGAAGAAGAATATGTAATGCCGACTGGTGAGTCAAGACAGTGTCGTGGCGCATTAAAGGCCATTAGAAAGCCAACTTTTTCTCCTTTATGCTATGTTAAAAAAAATACGTTTCTGCGTTGGCTTCTTCTGCATCTGTTCCAAACTAATAATATACTATACTTATATACTGTACTTTAATGAGGTGCAATTTTGAATCTAATAAAAGAAAGAGTTGGTTTTTCAATAGACTCTTGTACGCCGCGACTCTGCCTCGACATTCCAGTTGGCATTAGACCTAGTTCATATTTTAAACATTTTTATTTAAATATATTTTTCATTGTTTTTTTCACTGACGAAGCTTACTCTATTCTAGACCGCATCATCGCTTAACATCAGGCGAGTTGTTAAGGTGATACGTTTCACCTATGAAATTCAAATTTCAAACAGTTTTTTTGTCCTTGTAGCTAGGCTGGGTATAAGCCATAGGTTAAACGTACCACCGTAAAACTCATGCATATTATAAAATATGCATATTATTGCATATTACTGAATTTAAAAAAAACATTGCAGCTGTTTTTAGTGTTTGTTTCATGTTCCAGTGCCTAGTATTCGAGGACTCTCCGCACGGCGTGACGGCTGGCCGCGAGGCGGGTATGCAGGTGGTCATGGTGCCCGACCCGCATCTCGACCGGCAGCTGACGACGCACGCCACGATAGTTCTCCCCACACTAGCCAAGTTTCAGCCTGAGCAGTTTGGATTACCTGCGTTTTAATGACACATGACTTGGCCAGTTAGTTCTAAAGGAGAGACGACAAGAGAAGCGAGGAGAGGAGGATGTGTGTGAGAGAACAAACTGAGCGACCCTGTGCCACTTTGGCCTGATATGTGTACAAGTACGTAATGTGTAACCCTGTTATCTTTAGATGGCTGAGAGAGCCATCATCGGATCATTCCCGGATTCGACCACTGTTACAGGTGACTGCCGTATCTAATAAATTCATAACCATAGATCTTGTGACCGTCAATTTCATATGGTATGGAATGGTGTAACTGAATGTAAAGGCGCTTGTAGACGATGCAAAGTACAATTAACACGTACAAGTAGGCTTTCAAACGATAAGTAGCCACTCGCGCGGTGACGCCACAACTGTCATGCGAGTACGTACTCGCACGAGTGTTTGAACGAGACGAACGATGCTCAGTGGCTGTCGCGCGAGCAGGGCGGCGAAACGAAGCTTAACTTGGCGCCAAGGCCAGCGTGAAGTGCTACTAAGTTCTTTCACTGCCACTTTCACTAAGCACACCATTGCAAATGTTTAGTAGGCACTTGCTACTTCTACTTGTACTACGCATCGTCTGCAAGCGCCTTAAAACTGATAATAACTGGTGGCCTGTAGTTGCATAAAATAGTGGCACAGAGGAAGCTTGTTACAGGCTAAGTTATAACTATTGAAATGGCTTAGTATCCACCAAACAAAACAGAGCTGAGCGTACTTCTTGGTGCTATGCTATTAGATAGTATTAGTGCATTGCTTATGGAAATATATTTGGCTGAAATCTGAATGAGCCGAATTAATAAAAACCGTGTTTTAGACCTGGGGATAGTTCATATTTTTTACCAATAGTTTTTATGTAATTTTCTACAAATATAGACAATTTTAGGATACAATTATTAATGTATTTGTGTTTCTTGCAGTAGTTATTTTTTTGAATATTTTTTGAAGACAACAAGCTCAATATAGTGCCAATGTTGACGTTACTAGAGACATGAAGGTCAATGACAAATGTCATATTTTTTTTTTTTATATATATTTTAAAAAAACCATCGTCAGCTTCGATCAAATAAACAGAGTATGCAGTTATGCACTGCGAAAAAAGTGGCATAATTTTATTGTCAATACATACCACAAATTTGTTTATGGCACGACATGTTTACGCATCGCTAGTTAACGAGTAATTGAATGCAAACTGCTGCACCGGCGCAGTGCTCTTTATTTGATTGAAGATCACCTTCCATAATTTTTCAACCAAACTGTTGTATCATGATCATGGAGGACTATTTCTCCAAATGATTATGTAGATACAATGCAAAGAAGAAAAATTTACTATCCCCCTAACTTCAACTCTTATTTTGTGGAGGAGGCACCACAATTTCGCCAATGCGAATATTGGGATGGACCATCAAATGAAGGAGATTGTCCGGTGAGAACTATCCCCCTATTTTATTAATAACTTTTACAAAAATCTAATATAAGTCATTGTCAATATATTGTTTACTAGCGGTCCGCCCCAGTTTCGCACGGGTATAGATTATAGCCTGTCACCCGGGGATAGAGTAGCTTCCCAACAGAGAAAGAATTTTTCAAATTGGTTGAGTAGTTTCGGAGCCTATTCAATGCAAAAGAACAAACAATCAATCAAATCTTTCCTCTTCATAATATTAAGTATAGATTACTTTGATTATTTAATAATAAAAAGTTTATATCATTCAGTGATCAAACGTGTGGGTATTTTATGATTTGTAATTAACTTTATATAATTTGGGAAAATTTTCTAAAGATTTACCTATAGTTATTTTTGTAATTTTTATGTATCCTTTAAATGTGAAAACGTTTTAAGTGTTAGTAGTATTAATATTTATCTCCAGGGTCATCTCACACAAAGAGTAACACACTGCCTGTATTTTTTGAAAAGTTTTACCATATTTAGTCATCATTATCAACATAATATCATGTTCGCACTGCTGGGCCAAAGGCCTCTCAGAGAGGATGGGTCCTAAATCCACCATGCTGGCCCAGTGCATGTTGGTGAATGTCATATGCCTTTGAACTTTTGAGGTTCTTAGACATATAATATTTAGTACTACAGTAGAGCCTCGTTAATCCGGAGAGCCAAAAACAAGACCCTTTCCGGATTATCGAGTCGTCCGGATTATGGTATTAGTAGTCTTTTAATGTTAATGTTGAATGTTTACGTGGCGGCGCCATGATGATAGCGAGCGCACTAAATTGACACTGTACGTACTACAAGAAAGGCGATAGACAAAATACTGACGACGCATTGGCTCATGGCAGCCCGCACCTATACCCGCCCGGCTCCCCCGCGAAGCCCATTGCCCGGCCGGATTACAGCGATCACCGAACAAGTGGGAGTCCGGATTACCGAGACCCTACTGTACTTCCTTTAAATTATGTACAAAGTACATATAAAAGCTAGTTTAAATGCATAGGCAAATACTGCATTGTGCAATAGAAACCTTGTTTTAGATGTATCATTTAGTCAATAATAGTATTGTGTTGTTTACAAGTCTGGTAGTTGTAGATTAAGCATAATAAATTATTTTCTGTACGTTTTGAATGGTTTTATTTAACCTCCAGGGGCCTTACGGACAACAGCTAATTGTGGCACCTAATCAGCTCAGTTGGAAAATCACGCGAACGTGAACCTTATCGCGCCCAGATACGGTTTGCGCTCGCGTGATTTTCCAACAGCGGATTAGGTTCCGCAATTAGCTGTTGTCCGTAAGGCCCCTGGAATCTAATGAAAGCAAAGCCTTTTTTTGACAGTAAAGTAACTACTAAAATACTGTTAATAAAAATAAGTTTGTTGTATCCACACCCTCCATTGTTTTTTGATTTAATTACTTTTTAGTTAATCCCCTGTAACATTACAACATATTCTGTCAAAAATTTAACTGGCTATTAAATTTGTTATAATTCAATAGATACAGCCGTTAAAAGGTAGGACGGACAGACATCATAGGCTTAGTAATGAAACCCTTGGGTATAGAAATGTATTGTCTGGCACTGAACAAAATGAATTGAATGCTTAAAAAAAACTGTTAATCATAGTAAACAGTCCCCTAAGTTATAAATATGTTTTCCATGACAAGGCCCCTTTACAGTCGCTTATTAAGTTAATTATTATTTTATTTACTGAATTGTTTTGTTGACGTGTCCAAGTCTCTAATGTGTTCCAATGGAAATAAATAAATATGACTATGACTAAAAATTAAAACCTAATAAAGTATTATAATGACCAGTAGAAGAGGTAAAAAATTGCCAGTAAAATCTTGCCTGATTAATGGAAGATGCAAGTTTTTTTTTTTTACTTTTCTATGCCTTATTTAAATCTATGTTAGGTTGATAAAACTTGGGGCACATTTCCCCTAGGGGCCGTCCATTAATCACATGATGTTTTTTTTTTCATTTTTTAACTCCCCCTCCGCCTTGGTGATACATGGTGAGGTTTAAGACTAACCCCCCCCCCCCCCCCCCCCAAAATCACGTGTATTTTTTAGTACCTACAAAGAATCTTATATTTTTATATTATCTTTTAATACAGGTATAAAGTAATCTAATTTTATTCAGAAATTAAGGACCATGACAAAAATGTCTAGACAGAAAGGTTGCAGGTTGTTTTTGATTGGCAAGGTCACACCACACACCGCTTTTCGGGTTAGAAATCGCGCGTTTGACGAAAAAATTAATACACATGAAATCTTACTACACCCCCCTTGTGATATTTCGTGATTTTTGCTAACCCCCCCCTTTCAAGCCTCACGTGATTAATGGACGGTCCCCTAGCTGCCTAACCTGCCTACCCATACCAAATTTTTTCTTAAATAATGGTGTATGTCTTGAGTTTCTTGTATAACCCTAGTCCTGTTTTGCTAATTTTTGACATAGAACAGATCTAATAAAAAAAAACTGCATAACGCTTGATTTGATTGCCGCATACAAATAAAAAGGCAAGTTTAGCTAACTATTATATTAACATAAATAAAATATACAGAACTAAAACATATTCACTTGACCAGTTGCTTGATGGCTGTGGTGACATCTCCAGTACTCAGGTTGGTGAGAGAAGAGCTGCTTTCCACACCCTTTTCTAAAATGAGATAAAATAATAAGTAGTTATAATTATAATTACAAAGATTCATTATTTATCTACACAATACTAATAAACATGTAGGTATTATCATCATCATCCACAGCCTTTCTTATCCCAATGCTGGGTATAGGTCTCTGGCTATGCCATCGTGCCTCGATTCTGCTTCATCAAGTCTAGATCTTTTAAAAATAAGTGGTGAAAAGTGTTACCAGTGGTGAAATACGAGAATGATTTATAAAAATGCGTGTCACTGTCCACCAGTGGTGGACAATGGGAATAATTTAAAAAAGTGCTGTCTCAGGACAATAACAAAACTTTATAAAACACCTGTCACTGTCTACCTGGTGGACAAGCAAGTGGGGGACAACGGGAATGAACGTGCTTACCTTGCCTTGGCGAATGTTGGTATGTAGATGATAAAAAATAATTCCAATTATAATATGGATGAATAATCAGGGGATCTAAGTAACCTCTCATAGCATTCTTATTTCAAGCCCACAAGCCGCGATTGCCGTGCAGTGGGGTGTCGCAACTCGTGGAAAAACGTATGTCAACAAGTTGTTTGCAATGTATCATCTGCTATGTATTGTGACCACAAAATGTGTGTGCGGTGGCTCGTGAGAAAACGCGTTAGGAGTTCATACTAAGATTGAAATAAGAAGCTATGGTAGGGCAACCTGGGAAGCAAAATAATGAAGTATACAGTTTTACAGAGTTGTCTTCAACTTGATGGTTTTTAAGCAGTTTTTTTTTTGTAAATACAATAAACAATAACTACCCTGTTTCAACTACAAACTATATCACAAATTTAATATTGATTACAATTATTTTTGGCAAGGGTGGCAATTGTAGCGTTGACTTCATCACATGCCTTGTCTGCAAGATCTTGGTACACTTCCTTGCCTCTGTCTGTAAATGATTAACATGTCACCTCTTAACTATTACAAGAGCCTTATTGCATCTGCAGACAGAATTTATAGTTTGCATGTCAAGTTTTGTGAGACAAGAGATTATAGGTCATCTGCATAGGCTCTTGATATTTAGCATTTTCCCTACATTTATCTGATATAATACCTGGGCAGAGTGAAAAGAATGGTAAAAATCAATTTAGGATAAAAGTTATTATAATCTTATCAGAGAAAAAGAGTTGCTTGCATTTTTGCAAACATGGAGATAACAGAGTTTCATGTATTGATCAAAAATAATTTATTTGCGTAAAAAACATTTATGCTAACGAAACAAAAGCTTGACAAACAATAAACCAACCAACAATTCAATTCTCAATACATCATTGAGAGTGTTTAAATTACAAAAGTGATCAATACCAACAACAATAAACAAAGAACAATAAAGAGTTAATCAATCAATCAATCAATACTGTAATAATTACAGTAGTTATTAATACTGTAGTGATTACAGTTGTTTTTAAAATTGTAGTGATACTTATTGTTGGTTGGTTTATTGTTTGTCAAGCTATTGTTTCGTTTCCATAAATGTTTTTAATTCTGTTTGATATTTTTACTATGATTTTTAGGTAAACATGAGTGAACTAACCATAACGCGCCCAAACGCGGGGCTGAATGCCGTTGCATTCGCGGATCAAGATCGGAAACGTGGGGTTGTCTTTCTTTAGGTTTACGTAATTACTCGCAATCCATTCCCTGAAATTAGAATAGAAAAATCATGAAAAGATTTGAGGTTAAGAGATTGTTTATGTAATCATTTGACATACCTGACCCCTTGTGAAGACTTGGCAGTCTGGCACAAGTGGATCCTCAGTTCTTTTATCGCACCAGCGAGGCGGATAGACATTTTATTTAGGTATATTTTTTATATATTTATTCCCAACTAAATTTAAAATCTTTGACGATTGTTTGTTCAGAATTCAGTCAGATTGTTGTTGATATGACAGTTGAAAACTTGTCAATCTTGACATTGACAATGTTGGTAGACTTTTTTTTTAAAGTAATTTTTTTTCATGACCATGGATACAAAGTCAAAGTCCTTCAGTCATAATCTGAGTATTCAGAGCTCTCAAAGATCGTATTCCTATTAAGCAAGTTTACATAGTATTAAATAGTATCAAACAAGTTACAATCACAGTCAGAGTCAAGCAAAGTAAGTCACGGTCAAGTCAAACTCATGCCCCCAGTAAAAAGGTAGAGGCTATATGAGGCTTCTATGGAGCTTTGGAAAAAACACGTAAAAATGTGTTTCACTTCGCTAAATCACTTGTCCACACTCGAGTACGTTCACGAGCAACTTATTAAATAATAATCCACCATAATTGCACATTAAGACTCGAAAATACACAAGTTTAGGAATTAATACAAGCCGACATGTTTTTCCACGTTGCCGCCAAAACTCTGTGGGTTGACTTGAATTTTTTTTGTGTTAAAATTTTCATGACTGGATTTAATGTCCTTTAGTCGTAATCTTTAACAGTTTATATAGTCTTAATAGTGTCAAACAAGTCATAGTCACAGTCAGAGTCAAGCTAAGTAAGTCACTGGTCACCTGAATACCTTGTGCGACAAGCTTGGTCGAGCGTGTTTTGCCTTAGATCAGATTGCGCGCATCCTTTCGCAGCAAGCGGTACGCTCTTGTTACTACGCGACTGTCCAGTCTCTGCTGGCGTACGGAGTCGATTTGTGGGGATACTCTGCGGAGTGGCACCGGGCTTTTGTGCTGCAGAAGCGGGCAGTTCGCGTAGTCGCACGAGTCAAACCACTAACTCCAGCAAAACAAATTTTCAAAGACCTTAAGTTGATGACTTTGCCAGCATTATACTTTTACCATACCGGTATATACGTATATAAAAACTTGGCATCCTTCGTGAGACTCGGCGATATCCACGAAAAATTGACTAGGAATGGGGACACCTTGACTATGCCCATACAAAGGCTAACCAAGTCTCACAAATGTACCCGAATATTTGGCATAAAATTATTTAACGCCTTGCCTAAATCCATAAGGGACGCCAAGTCGCTGTATTTATTCAAAAATAAACTTAAGGTCTTTCTGACTGATATGGCGCCGTATAGCGTAGAGGAGTTCATTCCAAAACTGGAATGAATAATTGATGCATAGTTATAATTAGAATGACATTTATATTATTATTTTGCTTTAATATTATTAATTCTATGATGTATTTTTTCATATTTTTAAATGTTGACATGTAATTATTATTATGAATAAAATTATCATTATCATCATTATCATTATCACGGTCAAGACAAACTCATGCCCCTGTAAAGTGGTAGAGACTTTACAAGAGGCTTCTATGGAGTTTTGGAAACAACACGAAAAGACAAGTTTCACCTCGTTATATCACTTGCCCACACTCGAGCACGTTTACGAGCACTTAATGAATAATAATTCACCATTTAGTACACAATAACACTCGAAAATACACAGTTTAGGAAAATAATTCAACGAGCCGACATGTTTTTTTCCACGTTGGCGCCAAAACTTTGTTGGTTGACTTGACATTGATGCAGTGTAACCAGAATACCAAAGCAAAATGCCTCCAAAAATATATAAAAAAAACGGGGCAAAAGCCAAACCCGGTATTATACTTGTAATGCCAAACAAAGTATCAAAAGGGACGAAACAAGAATTTCCAAATTAAAACATGATTTTATGGAGGACGAATAAGGCATTAATCTTCGCGATCGTCGTCGCTTATTATAAGTAGATGTATCAAAACTTCTATTGTATAAATAATGTCCTTACCTACACTGCTATCCTATCCCACACATCATTCATTCATCATTTACACATCGGTAAAAGAAACCAAGTTACTAGTATTTATTCAACAATTTAATGTAATTAATACTCAATACATCAATTTCATCTTTTGTACATTATGACCTAAGTAAGTAAGTAGGTACCAAAACATTTTAAAACATGGTGGTTTTATGTTATTCTAGAAGCCAAATAAATCTTGTCTAGAAATTGTATGGGAGCTACTGTCTAAAATAATACAGTATTGATAATAATAGGCTACCGGACTGATTAATTTATTGTCTTATAAAAAAGCTGACCATAATTAGAGCCGACCACCGATATTTAACCGACTTCAAAAAAGAGGAGGTTATCAATTTAACAGTATGTTTTTTTTTATGACCGTCGATAGATGGCGCTGATGAGACATGGTTATAATTTGTATCGCATTTGTTCAATTATTCCTACAATACAAGGAAGAAGAGACATTTTATAACCCTGATATGCAAGGCACACTTATGTACCTACTAATTTGTGTTGTAAAATAATACGAAATAAAATAACACAATAACAAGCATGACAGACAGACAGCTCGATAATGGCATCAAATATGCAGTGCCAGTACCGTTCTTTTATCGATTGTCAAACTGACAGTTGAGGTCGTCAAATTCGATAATATGCCATTTTTTCAGTACTCGCTGTGATCGATTCTATGGCATTTTAGCGAATTTGACGATCGATAAAGAACGGTACTTGCACTGCTGATGTACTCTAAACTAAACTTCACAGTTCTAAAATTGTTGCCATCCTTCTCTCACATATTAAAACGAAAAAAGACGCAGATAATTTTAGTCCTGTCAGATTGGTTTAGTTTAGTGAGTAGTATGACAGAATCGACGCCATTGTCTGTCTATGAGTATAAGCAAGTTGTTTTTTATTGAACTTCTTCATCTGTGGTTTTGCAAAATCTTCATATCCATGTCTTGTCAACGCCATCTATATCGCATTTTTATGAAGTTTTTTTTTATTGCCTTTGGAATACCTCCCATTGAACAGAAGTCATTATTATTTGATATAAAATTGTTAGTGGTGGTTATTATCCACCGTAAATGATTGTAAGGGCGGGACAACACGATGTGAACGTAGAAAGGTACTGAAATGAGAACCATGTGTTGGCTATGCTAGAATTTTATATGACAAGTTTCAAACAAGTATTCCAGTGGTGACATTTTAATCTACGCCACACAATGGCGTCTATTCTGTCATACCACTCACTAAACAAAAATTATCTGCCTCTCTTTTCATTTTAATATGTGAGAGAAGGATGGCAACAATTTTAGAGCTGTCAAATTTAGCTTAGTGTACATCAGAATTGATGTCAATGTTAAAGTTCACATTTCAATGGTCTTTTCGTCACGTCTCCACTGCACCGCATCACGCGCCCCAGTAAGTAAGCAGTTAATTGTAACATCTTTTACTGTTTCATCTGGACATTACAGTATTAAGATTTTGTAAAGAAAATGTAATTTATGTCGTTTCCAGGTTGTATGAAATAATGTATTAAGTTAACAACAATCCTCAAGCTAAATTACAAGTTGCACATTTATTCATGTCAAAATTGCACTTTGTCCATAAATAGAAACTTAAAAAAATAAGTGTTTTGTCAATTTTAACAATAAATAAACGGGCATAAGTGTTTATATTTGTCTTAATATATAAGACATATGGAGAGCATTACGACATTTGCGATGGTCAAAGGCATACATATGAAGCAACGCGTTTGAAACTGGTTTACGATTTGAGTTGCGCACACTATGGAGGGTTGTTTATTGCCATCTGCAGGAACTCTGACAGCAGTTTGAATTTTATCTAGGAGGCATTTTATCTTCCTAAAGAGTATTGACACTGATGCCAGTTGGAAATAAAACACGAAACTCGATCCGAAAACCAGTTTAAAGCCGCCGCATATGCATGGAAGCCCAAAGTATACAATCAAAAACAAAGAACAAAAGAATCTAAGCTTCGACAATAGAAAAATTTAATATCATTAATGTGTATTTACATATTTACAACTTAATTTTTAAGTTTCACGGCATAGTCCTATTCTAACGAGAATCTTGTTGAGAAATTCAAATGGATTTTAAAAATATGCTTCAGAGGGAATATGTTCAATTTTATACCCTAAAAGGTAACCAACAAGAGTCTAAAGTAACAACTAGCGGACGATCAATAGTTCTACAGCTCTATACAAGTGAGTGAATAGCCGAGAACCGTAAGCTACGATTCCGACATCGACGACAGCTGCAGCTCGCGTTGAACGAGTGTCAAGTGATGGAAGTCAGTGTTCGAGATGCATATTCTACATATTGATTATTTAAACAACCTTAAAGAGTCCATGCTTAGTGCGTTTTCGCATTTCGACATTTTTTAGATGTACATTGCTGGATTTATGTAAAATCTCATCTATGTGCAGTTATGGAAGTGCAGTAAAAAAAATCTGCATTTCTCGTATTTGATAAGTCAGGAGGAAAGATAATTTTGCTAAGATAACTAACAAGAAAAAGGAGAAAGAATTTTTCACAGATTTTGGGATCGATTTTGCGGGGTTAGTTGATTTTTTGTTGTCTTTTTTAAATAAGGCTATGAAATAAAGACAGCAACACTTTTATTTAGTTTAATACTGTCAACTAAACCTTCAAAATCGATCCCAATGTATATTAAAATGTTACGTAACACCCAATTGCGTCGAACATCACAGCAATATGAAGTTGTTCTTAATAATAGATCTGCAATATACACATTTAGAATTCGACGACACTGGCAACGCTGTCGCCGACCTCGGTGTCGGAATTGTACCTTAAGCCTACCATTCACTTAAACACACAAATGTTTGTTTTGGTAATCACTGCCACAGTTAGCTACACAACTCGAAGACGACGAGGATCGCTACCCACTCCACCGTGCACAGCTCCAGGCCGAACAGTATAAACCGCGATAGTAACACAACCATGTACGTTAGTGCTTTTCTATAGCTTCTCTCGTGAGCTGTCCCATCTATTTCCTCTATTTCTTCCTGCTGTAGCTCCTCATGCTGGTGGCAGCGTGAAAGCAGCGGCTAGCCAGACGCTGGCTCTGTGGCATTATCTGCGGTGAGGCCTTGCTTCTGGCACCACTCCACGAAGTCGTCGATGAGGACGGGCCAGGCACCTTCCGCGTCGTAGTTGCTCATGCCATCGTCGATTTGTGTGGCGAAGTCGAGGAGCAGGTTCCATGTGTCTTTCGGTATTGACCTTTTGTGGTGATCCTGGAAAAAACAATCATTTTAATTTACTTATTATTTTCAGGCAAAACATTGTGCATCTAGCTTCAGTTGTCTCAGATTCAACGCCGACGTGGGACGCCAGAGAGTCGAGGCGGCGTTGCAGCTGAGAAATTTAAATTTATAATTTTTAAATTATAAACAGTTAATTTTTATAGATATAGAGTACATTTAAACAGTAGGACAACATTCTAAGAAATAAATTGGATTTGATTTTTAAAGTTCAGCTGGCTAGCTGCCACACTCAAATTGAAAATCTGATGATTTATTGCTTACCTAATTAATAGTGTTTGTTTAGGCAGCATGAGTTGAAAGCCAGTTCCCATTCCAGGCTAGACGTTTTTACCATCTACGACCACACCATTACTTAATATCTGACATCTACACAACATCTAACATATGACTTAACCAAGTAAATGAATAGTTAGCCATCACGGGATGCCCGGCAGATGTAAAACATGATGGCATAAGAGAGCGTCGTGCCATTTGGCATCACGGCATACGAGTCGGTATTACTGCCAAGGCGCGCCAATAGGTGTTTCACATCAAAGTACTCACTACAGCCCCTTGAACTGTTAACATTTGTTCTAGAACACCTATAAATTATTGGCAAAAACTATAGTTTCAGTTTAACGAAATATTAGAGATTACAAGAGACTTTAGGTACACAAATACAAATATAGTAACAATACAGTGATAAGTTTGTTGGCAAATTAAGTTTAGTGTTTCATTCAAGGTTAGGAGAGTCAAGGTCTGACGCCAAACAAAGAATATACAAGGTTATCAACTCAAATTGCACTTCTCATTAATTATATTGAATAGCCCAATTTAGAGACCTTAGAACTTTTTAAGATCAGTGCTTGAATTATACTGATATTATAAATGTGAAAGTAATTATTATTAAAAATTATTTAAAAAAAATATTATTATTAAAAAGTTAAGTTGTAGACTTAATTTAAGTTTTAATAGTAAATCGTCGAGTGTAGAACATTTGGTCCAGCTGGTTATGAGCCTGCCTTCTGAGCTTGGGGGCGTGGGTTCGATTCCCACCTTGGATCGAAGAGGATAGCAGGAAAACAGCTGCGAATCCCATATTTGGTTTTTGAATTTGTATTTTTTTATTGAGAAATATTGCGCTTGACCACTATCTGACATGATGATAAGCAATGATGTGGTTTACGATGGAGCGCATGGCAAGCGTTTGCTTAAAAGGAAATGTTTCATTCACAACTCGAAGACACCCTAATTGTAACTATCGGGGAACACCCATTCCGCTACCGCGCATTAGTCTAGTAGTTCACACAGTAAAAGTGGAATCAAAGCGCTTCATTTGGGTTTTTAGAATGAAAACCATGAAACTGTCGCCGTTTTTGTAGTTAGCTTCGGTGTTTAATAAAAACAATAATAAGTAATGTCTGTAGAGTAGTTATTGTAAATGGAGAGGTATTTATGATTTAATATTACATTAAAAACTACTGCATTATATTGGTACAAAACTGAGCCTGCATGGTGAGAATAAAGATATTGAAAACGATAAGATTCAATATTGACATGCCAAATAACGACAGCAAAATGCAGAGCTTATAATTATCGGCGGGAACCATGCCATTACTTAAGTCGAGCATCTGAGAAATGAATTGCAATATTTATAAAAATTTTGGTGGTAATGTTGAATATATAGTTTTAAATATCTTTGGGTGAGAAACTGTAGCTTACTAGACTTGCCTGATTATTAAACTTTTACTGTAAATATGTGACACTTTTAGTTTGGAGTTAGGTAGGAAAAGTCCTGGATTGTGCCTATTTGTGTTTTTGTGATAGGTATGAGATTTTGGTACTCAGGCTGTTCATGCAACATACCCATTGTAACTATTCAATTTGAGGAAGGAATCAAACACAACATACCGTGAGAAATTTACACCAAGCGTCTAGGAACTTAAATCTCCCACGGAGCACAATATTCCAGTATGCTATCGCCATATCTAGGTCCAGGCCTTTCTGACCCACATTCTTAGCATAATTGAAGGTAAAGTGATAGAAATCTTTGAATTTAATGACATCCTTGATCTCCGTTTCAAGTGTTGGCAATTTAGCTTTTAATTTGTCTATACTATCCACTCCGAGCTCCACAAATCCCATCGTGAACTCATCTTTTGAAAATTCGCATTGTATAGCAGCTTTACACTTCCACGCAATGATTAACACTAAAATAGATTCAGGACTAAGGTTTACATCTTCTAAAAACTTCATAACACCATCTACTGTGATCTTATCATTCTCTTGCGTATCTCTGTACTTGTTAAAGAGCTGTTCGATCTTTTTTCTATCCACTGAGGTCTTTAGAGGATCTTTGAAATAAGCATCAGGGTTCTGAAAGTAATTATCACTCGCGAGATCCAGTTTCCAGTCGTTTTGGGACAAGCAGAATATCGCCGTGCTCTCGCTCGTCTGTGTGAACGCGACGAACCTCTTCACTTTGTCTCTCTGTGACGATTTTAGTTTATTCTGAAAATAAATGTAAGAACGTCATATCATAACCTCCGTTTGGTTGTCATAAAATTAGTTGGAAAAGTATTTTGGGTGAATATTATGAAGCGAATAAATAAAACAGGATTTCTACGAAGTGTATACGCATGATTACTCACCATTTTGATAAAATTATTGTTATTTCTAATGACTTTTACTGTTATTCCCTTTCATTGGAACCGAAGTGAAATAACATTCGACCATAGACAAACTAGACAAAGTTCAGTGTTATAATCTCTCAATATCCATTTACCCGATTACGTATTAAAAATCTCAATACATATACTAAAGTTCTATAAATATAAATAAAAAATGTATGATGCTTTTAGGTGGTTAGAACATAATAGCTATAATATTATGCGTCTTATATTGTTTGATCTGTCTTTATTTCTATTCGTCATTTTGTGTGGAGATCATTGATTGTCCAATATATTATATATGGTGGAAATATGTTGGAGATCGACATGTATTTTGTCATGTCAACTTGTCAAGATATTTACGAACTAAAGTAGGGAAAAACATAGGTTTACTAATAAAATGGCAGCATTATGAGACACAACACCATAGACAATATCCATTCGCAAAAGTAAAATGAAAAAAAAAACCCATTTTGAAACGATAACTTTACTGCTGTCACTGCCAGTGTGAGTCAATTAATGTCATTGTCATAAACAGCTGATCAGAAAAACATAAACATACTTATATACCTGCCCTAAAATTGTTAACTACTTCAATAATAAAATAAAGCTACTAAATTAATTAAGTGGTATACATATGAGTTAAATATATGGTAGTGGCCTGATTCAACTCAAAAAAATGCGGTGCTTGTACAAAAAATCTTTAGTGTTTTTGTCAAAACATAACCTCTGTCGTAGTTTAAAAACCGATGTCCCAAGAGTAAGATTTGCCCCAAGTCCTACTGGGTACCTTCATTTAGGTGGTTTAAGGACTGCCCTATACAATTATCTCTTCGCCAAGTCTCGTAGAGGCACATTTATCCTAAGAATAGAGGACACGGACCAGACGAGAAAAGTCGAAGGTGCAGTCGACGCTTTGATAAGAGACTTAGAATGGGCTGGTATAGAGATAGGAGAAGGTCCTAGGGCTTCAGGTGATTATAGACCTTACGTGCAAAGTGAGAGGTTGGAATTCTATCAGTAAGTATAGCACTTTGGCTTAGCTGTTTTTTTTTCTTTTGGGTTGAATACTCTTCATCATGATGTACACTACTTTCTTGCTAAATTTTTACTAGATTGGATCAGTCATTTAGTCTGGAATATGTATCAAACTCAGGTTTATATCCTTAGCTTATTTTTTTTTACATAAATATATTGTTTATAGAGAACATATAACAAAACTGGAGGAAAACGGTTCAGCGTACAAATGCTTCTGCACAGAGCGTAGACTCAACATCCTCCGGAGAAATGCAGTGAAGTCTCATCAGATACCAAAATATGACAACCGGTGTAGGAACATGTCACCACAGGATGTAAAGGAGAAGATACAAGCTGGGATACCTTATTGCATCAGATTTAAGGTGAGTTTGGTAAATATTTGTAATTGGAGATCCTAAGTCAACTAGGTCTACATACTCATACCTCCGGGGCTCGCAGGCAGGGTTTTGAGGGTGTAAATAAACCGGCCAAGTGCGAGTCGGACTTGCGCAGGGAGGGTTCTGTACCACCACAAAATACAATAATTATCAATTTAAAAAACAGACTTCAAAATTTGTAAAATATGGAATTTCGATTCAGTGAAACAAATGATAAAGTCCTCCAAGTAACCGAATTACTAGTTATAACTTGGTAATGAATATAATCTTGTCACCGACTCGCACTTGGCCAATATTTATTATTTGTTGTTATACTATAGAGTGTGTACTATGTATAATCTTACCAAGTTTGATGCTTGTACGTGTTATCTTTTTTACATTAGAGCAATTTACAAAAACACATTAAAAAATATGTTTGTTCTAACTTTGGGGACTTTACAAATTCTGTGAAAATTTCAACTGGCTATCTGTTACAGTTCGGAATATTCGCGTTAAAAGGTAGGACCATGGTAGGACAGACAGGCAGACAGCGTACACTAAGTAATAGGGTCCCGTTTTAACCCTTTGAGTATGGAACCCTAGAAATTACTAAAAATCTGCTTACGTAATAGTGAATGGCCCCACAGAACAAAGAGTACATCATATATGTATTTTTATGTTATCCTTGTTTTGTGGTGTTTTAATAAAGAGTTTTTGTATTATACTGTATTGTATTGTATCCCATGTGGTTTTATCAGATCACGCCTAAATCGGTTGACTCGTTTAGTCATGAAATGGCAATACAGTGGAACTCATTACCGTCCTCCTTGTTTTCTGTGAACTACAATCTAGGCATCTTCAAGGCTAGAGTGAATAGATTTCTTCTAGATCAACATGTTCCATTTTCGGTCACGCTGCCGCTCACCATCAGGCGAGAAGATAAAGATAAAGTTGAAGATCTTTTATTTGCACACAACATGAGAATATTTGTGAATTTTCATTTCAAAAGATGTTAAAATAAACAAAGATAGTCCTAAATCACGTTGTGCCGGTCAGGCGTAGTGATGGTACTATGCTCGTAACAGTAATTTTAATCATAACTAAATTAACAATGTCATAAAGAAAAAGAAAATATAATTCAAAATAAAACGAGTTGCGAGCTAGTTGGTGGTCAAAAGTAGATCTATTATAAAAAGATGTAGAAAAATACTTTAGCATTTGGTTTGTTACTTTTATATGTATCTGACTGATGATTGTTTCTCACCTTATATATTCTCTATACGCAGCTAACGTCTGATATCCTGTCGTTCGACGACCTAATATTCGGTGGGATCGCTTACGACGTGACCCAAAACGAAGGGGACCCTGTACTGGTGAAATCTGATGGATTCCCAACGTACCACTTCGCTAACGTAGTGGACGACTACCTCATGCAGGTCACGCATGTACTGAGGGGCGTTGAGTGGCAGATCTCTACTACTAAGCACTTGCTTATCTATAGGTATGGAAAACTTATCCTACATCATCAGCATTATCCTACTTCCTACTATAATATTATAAACGCGAAAGTTTGTATGCATGGATGTATGGATGTTTCTTCCTCTTTCACGCTGCAACTGAACAATGGATCGACCTGATTTTTGCATGGGTATATTTCAAGAGCCAGAGAGTGACATAGGCTACTTTTCATCATCATCATTATCACCATTTTTCATCACTACGCGGGTGAAACCGCGGGGTGCAGCTAGTCCGATATTCATAAAAAATAATAATATAGGCTTGCGTTTGACCGCCAACTCGCCTGATGTAAAGCGATCATGATTTGTGAAACCTTTAATAGTAGTTTAGGGATAGTAGGCTGGGATCATAAACTCGAGACAGGGTGACACAAGATGCCTGGAATAAACTGTATTTTTTTTTTTTTTTTTTTTTTATTGTTTAATACATTGTTCATATACAATTAATAGAAATGTAGCACCAAAAAACCACGGAAGGTTTGTCTTGGCACACAGATTCACCCCACACTGACAAACAATACTTAAGTACCTACACTGAAATATAGAATAAATAATTCATGCAGAACTTGTACAAAGTAAATCTATAAAAAAATAAAATCTACCCACATTATTCTTTTGACGTGCAAACTATTCATCAAAGGTAAATCCATTAGAAGCTTTATCTTGATACAAACGCAAACATAGAGAAGTCATATACCTACCTAAGCTCCATGCGATTCATATTGACAACTACCAAAAGTGTTTATTATTATATTAAAAGTGCTATTCCACACTTTAGGATGTTTATTTCTATTACACGGGAATTACTACGAAACGGGAAACAGACGGACGGGATTTCATCATTATCAGCCTATCATGATCCTAATGCTGGGACACAGGCTTTCTCTCAGAGAGAGAGAGGATGGGCCCTAATCCACCATGCTGGCCCAGTGCATGTTGGTGAATGTCATATGTCTTTGAATTATTGAGGTTCTTGGTCATACCGATTTCCTCATAATGTTTTCCTTCACCGTTTTTGAGCGATAGCAGCAAAACTGTACCTAATTTTTTAGGTACTTAATAAGTGATTAGTGCTGGGCCATGGATCGAATCGGGTGCCGTCAGATTGTAAAGCGCAAATGCTACCGCTCGGCTACCATCGCTCGTGGAACAGTTTGACTTTCATCATCATCAGCCAGAAGACGTCCTCTGCTGAACATAGGCCTCCCCCTTTAGCCTCCACACTGAACGACAGCCTGCCTTTTGCATCCACTAGATGCCAGCGACTCTCACAATGTCGTCGGTCCATCTAGTGGGAGGCCTACCTACGCTGCGTCTCCTACCTCTCTTCCCCATCGGTTATCGGTTCTTCGGGCGATGTGGCCTGCCCATTGCCACTTCAACTTGCAAATTTTAACAGCCATGTCGGTGACTCTGGTTCTTTGGCGAATATCCACGTTTCGGATTCTATCGCGCAAAGGAACTCCGAGCATAGCTCTCTCCATTGCCCTAGCATTGCATAGTTTGACTTTGCAACTAGTTATACAACCACCTACCATTAGTTTTATTTCTTCTTAATAACTATCCGTAAAGAATATATTGGTTCATGTATCAATAATATAATATCATAGGTTCATTTATTCATCATCATTTTACTTGTTTCATTACAGAGCTTTCGGCTGGACGCCGCCGCAGTTCGGCCACTTGCCTCTGATAGTCAACCCAGACGGCACCAAACTCAGCAAACGGCAGAGTGATGTCAAGGTTGAAGACTATAAGAATAAAGGTGATTTTTAGGGTTCCGTATCGAAAGTGTGTAAACGGGTCCCCATTACTAAGGCTACGCTGTCTGTCCGTCTGTCCGTTCATCCTACCTTTTAACCGCTGTATCTTTCGAACCGTAATAGATAGTGATAAGTGCGAGTCGGTGACAAATTTCTGTATATATTTTTTATGTATGTTGCATAAATTTCACTGAAGTGGTATATATATAACTAGCGACCCGCCCCGGCTTCGCACGTAAATTACACCCGTGCGAATCTGGGGCGAGTCGCTAGTTTTTAACAAGTCATACATCTGATAGATAGTTTATTCTGTCTTTGCTCTTAAAAACCTTTGTAGAGGCGAATACCACATTTAAAATTTTCTTGATTCCTAAGTGTTATGTTAACGTTACAACTTCCTCTGTATTCCAGGGGTGTTCCCACTTGCGCTGGTGAACTATATCACTTTAGCGGGCGGCGGCTTTGACCACGAGCCGGGAGCAGGCGTACGGCTGAAGACAATGGACGAATTGGCGCACGAGGTAAGATAAGGAAAATAAACCGGCCAAGTGCGAGTCGGGCTCGCGCGCTGAGAGTTCCGTACCACCACAAAATACAATAATCATCAATTTAAAAGAAACCGACTTCAAAATTAGTAAAATATGGCTTTTCGATTCAGTGAGACGAATGTAAGGTCATCTAGGTAGCCGAATACGTTACTTAACTTGGTAAAGAACAGAGATTTGTCACCGACTCGCACTTGGACATTATTTATTATTTGTTGTTATACTTTAGAGTGTGTACTATAATCATGCCAAGTTTGACGCTTGTACGTATTACCGTTTTTACATTAAAGCAATTACAAAAATACGTAAAAAAATATGTTTTTGTATAGGAACCCCCTTTCGTTTTTTTTTTGAACTTTTTATTATTATTTGTTAGTTAATCCGCCGTAACATTACATATCATGTGAAAATTTCAACTGGCTATCTATTACGGTTCGAAAGATACAGCCGTTTAAAGGTAGGACGTATAGATGGACAAACAGACATCGTAAGCTTTGTAATAGGGTCTTGTTTTTATCCTTTGAGCATGGAACCCTAAAAAGGAGGAAGGTATTATAGGTGTCCGGGATCGGTATAATAATATACGAGTGCACTCTTGAGCTGACGGTTTATTACTAGCTTCTCCTACTATACATTCTCTTGCCACTACAACCAGGCTCCGCTTTCGGGAGCGTTTCCTTTAAACCCGGTTTAAATGTACTTTTTAATTTTATTTTTACAGTTCAAAGTCCAAAGAATCTCTTCTCACCCGAGTCGGCTCAACCCAGACCTGTTAGAAGAGTGCAACCGTCTCGAGATCAAACGGCAACTACTCGACGACCAGCTGTCTCTCTCACTCATTACTAAGCTCCAAAATCTCGTATCAGAAACTTACCCTAAACACAATACAAATGTATCCGCAGAACACGTTAAAAACGTTCTCAAGTGGGCGACCTCGCGAGTGACAAGGATGGAAGATCTAGTCTCAAATAAGTTTGGGTTTTTGTGGATACTACCCTCAAATCGAAACGAAATCGACAAGGAACTACTTCAGAAATTAATGCAAAATTTGGAGCATTTTGAACAGTTTGAAGAGGGTAAAATAAAGGAGCATTTAAGGGTGTTTTCAAAGGACAATGATGTAAAGTTTCCGGCGTTGATGAAGATGCTAAGGTCGGTGTTGAGTGGCCTGGAAGAAGGGCCTGGGGTGGCGGAAATGATGAACTTGCTCGGGAAAAGTCAGTCATTGGAAAGAATAAAGGCTGTTCTGAGATGATTGTGACAGTAAGACTTGTTTTTCATATACCTATACTGTCCCACTGCTGGGCAAAGGTCTCCCCCATTTCACTCCATAAATCCCGGTCCTACGCCACCTCTTAAATAAAAATTATTAATAAATATACCAAACCCAAAGATAAGGTCAGCACTTAAAAATGTCCACTTTGTGACTGAGTTTTTCCAAAAGGCTAGCGTCTCAGTAGCAGATATCATCCTCATCACTGGCAACACACACTGGTTTCGACACACGCCACACACACACGCCGAATTATTCTATCGAGAAAAGTTTCACCCATATAATTTTGGTAGTTTGCCGTAACCGCGCAAATGGATGCAACGCAACCCAAATTGACGACATATAAAGCTGATTTCAGAGCTATGCGTACCTACTATCTGTACGGACTGGTCAGCGTACGGAGGATTCAGCTTGCGGAAAACTCGACCGCTTCCCTAGAGGAACCGCTTTATATTTCCGGGATAACGTGTATCCCATGTGTTAATCCAAGGATAAGCTACCTCCTTACCAAAGCTGTGCGATGGAATAAAACAAAGGCAATATGAGTAACAGTATAATTTATTGAATTCCCAAATATAAATACCTAGAGAAAATATCAAGTAAGTACAATATCAGAGTTATATATAAATAGTGATCCGATACTTTTTAAATTATTTATTAAACGATTGACTTAAATACATAAAACAATGAAAAAGTTGCATGCAGTCCTCGTTTACAACAGACAATGAATAGCACAAGTGCTGTCAATTCGGAGTTGGATCTCTGTTCTGGCGCAGTCGAGATTATTTCGGTCAATCTCACTCTTAAGACATTTGTATAAGACAGACAGTGACCGAGTTATATCTCTAGGACGTGACGATAAGATCCCTGCAGGTCTAGCACGGGCCGTGGACAAATTGTCTTTCCACCGTTTTTATCCCGCGAGAAAAAGACAAACGTATCCATATTCTAGCTTTGTCGTGTCTAGCCGTGGATAAAAACGGTGAAAAGACAATTTATCCACGGCCCGTGCTAGGCCTACTGGAAAGAGATGACGTAGACAATCCATAATATGAATAAATTAAACAGAAGACATGTGTAAGTTTAGTGTGCGTGTGGTTAGAATATGGAAAGGAGACACAATAATTATCGCCATTTCCGCATGACTGTTACGGTATTCGCTATTTACGATAGTCGCTGTCGAAAAAGCGATAATCGCAAAGTCGTATGTTTGACAGTTGTATTTTTGTTTTAAACGTTTATCGGGACCTATCACACATTATTCTTTTTAGATAATAATAGGAACATTGTGCTCGACGTTTCGAGGGTGGGACAAGCGCCCCACCCTGCCTCAACGTGCCTACGCCATGCATGTAAGTATATCCATTTTATTGACAGTTGAATAAGATTTATTTGATTCGAGGTGGGTATCAAACAATATTCCGGGACCCGGGTATGTCCTAAAACTGCGACCAGAACCACCGGAGGATGGGCAGCAGCGTCCCATTAGTACACGGTGAACGTCCTGCGATCCCCAAGCCGCCTGCCAAGCGTGGGGATTATGGCAACACCCCTCTCTACGAGGGAGGCCTCTGTTCAGCAGTGGACGTTTACAGGCTGATGATGATGATGATGATCAAACAATATTATTAAAACGATATTATTACTATCGCGGGTGGAACCTGGACTAGATTAGCACAGGACCGAGGCAGATGGCGTAGCAAGAGAGAGGCCTGTACCCAGCAGTGGGATAAGGAAGGCTGTGGCTGATGATGATGATGATCAAACAATAACATTGTGATTGTAAAGCGTAATCGTTCTGTGAGATGATGCACCAGTCTTCTGTTTTATTACTTATCATGAACGGCTAATGTCTATTGCCATTAAACTATGAGAAAGATATTCACATTTGTTTAAAAAAATAGAGATGACAAAGATCCAACGTGCAACTTTCTCTCAATTAAAAGTAAAATAGTAGATTAGAATTTACACAAAATACTAAATTAGATTCAGCTAAAAATAAATTGAGCATATTATAACTAAAATTAATTATTAGCAACTTACGTACGAGCTGTTCATAAAATGTTGTTACAAATAAAACAGCTATAGATTATAATTTATGCATATTGTTTCTTTTTTCGTTTTGGTCTTGCATATTTACTCAATGCCTTTCGTATACTTTCCTCGAACAAAAAATAAGACGAATAATCGTTCAAGCATGGTTGTGACGAATTATAGTTCCGAAGATAAACGCAGTAGGTATTTGTTTGTTACGAAACATAATACCAAAATGTTCATTATTAAAAATCATAATTCAGTCAACAATAGTAAATTATACTATTCTTAAATTATAGATTAATTTAAATAATATAATTAATCTCACAACTTCCATCAGGAACATATTGACTAGACAACTATAAAGATACTAAAATTTCAATTTGGCCAACTAGACCTACACAAAAATTATATGTTTCAAACAACAATGAACTTAATCAAATGCTATCAGAATGCTCTTTTTAACCGAATTCATAAAGGAGGAGGTTATCAATTCGACTGTATGTTTTTTTTATACACATATTTGTCTAATCATTTGAAAACAAAAAGGATAAAAATTAAAGCAGCATTTTATTTTCCTGAAATATCATTGACGAGAACCATTAAAATCATACATTTAATATAAGGGAAGACCTAAAAATAATACACATATTTGTCTAACCATTTGAAAACAAAAAGGATAAAAATTAAAGCATTATTTTATTTTCCTGAAATATCATTGACGAGAACCATTAAAATCATACATTTAATATAAGAGAAGACCTAAAAAAATTATATATATTTCTAAGGAACTTAGCTACCAATTTTTTAATAATCAAACACGACATGTAAATATAATCTAATAATCAAATCGAAGCGAAATATCGATGCTTATTGCTTAATCCAAATCGTAAAATAGTTCACAAAGTATTGTTATTACAAGAATATTATTAAAAACGTACTTAAAATATTGATATGATTACATTTACAAAGAAAATAATTAATAATCATTAACATTGTTATATATTATGTAAAACACAATAAAATATAATTATTTTGGATTATTACTACTAAAATTGAAATTGCCAAAAATCTGCTGACTTCATTTATATTACTGTTCAATTATTATTTAAACATTGTTTTATTCTAAATTAGTAATTCATTCTAAAACATTTTAGCAAGATGACGGAAAACATATTGAATAATAATTCATAATAATTATTTAGAAGAAATATAAGAATATTATCTACAAATGGTTAATTTTTAAAATATGATTTATAGTATTTCTATGTTAATATATATTACATGTACAATAGTTCTAAGGCATTTAAACCGCGGGTTACGGTAGAAATATATAGAATAATATATAATTATTATGTGTAGTAATCTAAATAACGTTACATTTTGAACGTTCACAAATTACACAACTAATGTAAATATAGGTACCTTACCTTAGATGCATAGTTCAACATGATGACTTAAATAAAGTTATACGATTATTTACGGGATATTTACCGTGGTAAGGTTGTGGAATGAGCTCCCGATATTTCGGCGCAGTTACATGCACCATGTTCACAGGAAGACTGAATTAAGTCTGGGTGCATATAAAAGAGCGTAGGTATAAATAATCATCCATTAAATGCCTTGCAAAAGTCTAGCTTGGTTAAAACATCCATTCAAGTCTGTTAAATAACACTGATTACATTCGGATAGCAAAACCGTAACAAATATATTAATGAGAACTAAATTAGTTCTTACATTTAGTTTTTGTAAATGTTACCTTAACAAAAACCTATTGACACTTAGTTTTGATATTGTTACAGATTTTTAAATTTTGCCATCATATTGAACCGACGCCTCATTAGGCAACGGGCATTCATACACTAATAATACATATAATGCAAGATTACTCTGATAGATACACACGATATAAAAACACTTATAAGGCAGATCAATAAGGAAGTGCGACTGCATTCGGTATCGAAACTACTTACTTTTATGAAAGGAGTATACATTTAAAAAATATAATAAACTCGCAAAACTGATAAATATTAATATTAAGTCACTAAAATAAATATAAATAAAATAAAGTTAATTTTTTCAAATTTCATATTTCGATATCAAACGCAGCCGTCGATATATCTAAAGACAATAAAAATTAAAAGAAAACGAGATCACATTAGGTAGTCTTTCGACATCGAAGTAGTAAGTAGGTATATCTGTCACACGCAAACAACGACAAACACGATGACATTCCTTATTTTTTTTCCGACTTCAGGAGGAGGTAATCGATTCGACTGTACGTTTTTTTTTTTTCAATTTAGAATTTTGTTTTGTTGTTATTCTAAGGTCTAGACCGGACATTTGAGAAACATTGGTGGGGGCCGAAGCCAACATGAAGAAATATGTCCAATACAAATTATTGAATGTGTTTGAAAAGGAATATGAAATTATTTTACTTACAGTAAAGGATTTAATATTTCTGGGCTATTTGTGGTGAGTTCTGTATCATATTGATTATTATTACAGTAAATATTATTAAATCTAACAATGAAGTATTGACTATCACGGTTCTTACGTTCACTATGAAAACGCTCTACATTAGGGGCCTTACGTCTAGCTGTTTAAAGTGAGACCGCGTAAGGAGTTGGGTGTGAGGTCCCAGGGGCCTTACCGCCAACGCCTTATGCGGTTTCAAACTAACGTTAAAATCGCGCTGTTCGGAAAATCACGCGTACGTGAAGCTTAACGCGCCCAGATACGGTTTTGCGGTCGCGGAACATTATTTCATCACCTAAACTGGATTGATTTAAACAGCTAGCCGGTAAGGACCCTGTAATTATATTTTGTGTTAAACCACTAACTAAAAAAATATCATTGACGTTGACAGCATTTTGATAAGTTGGCAAATTTAAAAAAAAAAACTTTAGAATTGTATGAATTTGAAATATGTTTTAACAGTATTTTCACTGGGTTACACTATACATGACACTCATATATAACTATATCTGATAGAACTATTAATAATGATTGGAAATTAAACACGAACTTTAAGGTAAATAAGTACTGCTCTATTAATTTTATTAATTTGTCAGTTGTCACACATGAATTTTTCCAACTACATATATATACCTAGTTATTGAGAGAATTAAAATTAAAGACGACGGTTTTTATAATGTACCCTATATTTCATTATTATGCTGTTATATTATTGCTATCCCAAGTTTCGCACAACCAATCACAGTAGAATAAAGTTAAATCTAAAACCTTCGAAAGACCTACGAACTGCTATAAATATAATATATCATGAATATATTAATAACTAGCGACCCGCCCGCCCGGCTTCGCACGGGTGTAATTTACGTGCGAAGCCGGGGCGGGTTGCTAGTTATATATATATAAACCTTCCGTGAAAATGTATCTAACTGATGGTGGAAACCGCATCAAAATCCGTTGCGTGGTTTAGGAGGAGTTAGTGGCCATACAGACATACAGACAGACAGAGAGACGCGGAAAGCGACCTTGATTTATAAGAGATTTAATTGGTTGCTATTGTCTACAAGTCTATGGTTTGTGCACATTAGACTGGAATAAATATAGTGCAATACTATAAAATATTTTTATGTAGCTTTTATTATTTTTTGTAGTGAATAATAATTGAGTATTACAAGTAATCTACTGGTTTATTTTTAATAACAAATTCACATTTTTAATGTTTTTGTATTCAATGATCTATGATGTGGAATATCTGCTTTGAGTTTACTTGCGCAAATTCGTTGTTTTAACCTTCGACCAAAATTAAATGAATGGACGGGCCCAGAAGGAGCGCATTTTTGAAGATTATAAACTGTGCGCCGGCGCTCACTGCGTTTCAGTCGGTCTCTAGCCGTAGGAAGTGCGACACAAGAGTATTGTTACATGATAACGAAACATCTGACAAAATTATGCCTTCGTATGCTTTCCTGAAATGTAAAAACACAACAAAAAAACCGCTATCTATTTTTTGTAACAAATGTTGGTACTGTACGTCGATATTGGTTATAACTAGGTGTTGAAGTATAATTATGTCCGACGGTTTGACTCATCTTTACTGAGCAAGTTCAATGGTTGTTATGGCCCGTCCATTAATTTGAATTTGGTCGAAGGTTTTAACTATTTTTTTATGTTTACTTTGAATATATGATATTTGAATATATCATAATTTATATATCATTTATTTTACGTTATGATGATCGGCAAGGCATTTGTGGCAGCTCCCGAGGACATAAGCCATTTAAATGTATTCCGATAAAAAAAGACAAAATATTGATGACGCGAAAAAGAACAGGGCTGCATAATGTTAACTTTTTACTAAAATACGTATCAAAAGGATATTAATTGGGCAGGGTTTCGTTAAATATTGTTTTTCTAATAAATTCGCGCAGTCTGTTCCCAATATTGATTCGTATTAACAAGTATATATATAATTTTATCATAATTATCCATCTTGAAATTGCAAGTAAAAATTATCCCATAATCAATATAAATTTGGTATACATACATAATTTTATTACAATTATATATATTTATGTACTTTCTATCAAATATTTTGAGAGTAATAGACGAGTCATCACTACAACTACTAGCACCAATAATTTTGATCATTATTTTTATTGGCGATAGAAGTTGTTTTAAAAGAACCGGGGCTTTACGGCCCACGCCTTACGCGATCTCAAACTAATGTTAAATCCGCTTAGTTGGAAAATCACGTGAACGTGAACCTTAACGCGCCCAGGAGCCTTACGGACAACTGCTATTGCGGCACCAAACTAACGTTAAATCCGCTCAGTTGGAAAATCACGCGAACGCGCCCAGATGCGGTTTGCGGTCGCGTGATTTTCCAACTGAGCGGATTTAACGTTAGTTTGGTGCCGCAATAGCAGTTGTCCGTAAGGCCCCAGATACGGTTTGCGGTCGCGCAATATTTTTCATCACCTAAACTGGATTGCTTTAAACAGCTAGCCGTAAGGACCCTGTAGGCCTAGAACGGGCCGTGGATAAATTGTCTATCCACTGTTTTTATCCCGCGAGAAAGAGACACACGTATCTATATTCTAGCTTTGTTGCGTCTACGCGTGGATAAAAACAGTGGATAGACAATTTATCCACGGCCCTTGCTAGGCCTACTGGCAAAGAGACAAACGTATCTATATTCTAGCTTTGTCGCGTCTAGGCGTGGATAAAAACGGTGGAAAGACAATTTGTCCACGGCCCGTGCTAGGCCTGCTGCAGGACATTGAATAGGTATAGTAATAATATTCGATGCGAGTTATTATAATATTAATTCACTCGTATATACCGTATTAGGTGTATAAGTGTAGCAAGTATGAAGAGGTAGAAGAGTTCGTTAGTTGCAGTGCAAGTAAAGGAAGTACAGACAGGTACTGATTACTAGTACTGGCATTGCAAGAAATATTTGTTATACAAATGTATACACTCATGACATAATAATATAATCACAGTAAAAGGTTTTAATATAAAATTATTATTTCTGATTATTTGGCAAAAGATTAAATTCGTTACGTGCGGACAGTATTAAGTGCAATATTTTTATATATATCAAAGGGAATAATATACACGGTCATTGCATTTATTTTATTATTTATTTATGTATGTTTTTTACTTTTCTATTTCTTTGTGGTATTGTTGGCTTATTAGCGAAGTTGTTTTCATTGTTGTGTAATTTAATATTTTATAATTATCATACAGGTAATAAATATAGATTTACATCGTAAGTCTCATTGGGTTTTGGGCATTTTAGACTAGATTTTGTTCCTTGAATGTCATCTAACAATCTTACATTCTGATACTCTGATCTCACTTAAGTATTGTGTAAAAAAACTTGGCTATGATTAAATGTTATTGGTCATAATAATTATACATTTTATAATCAGGTAAGAGAATGTACCTATTTACAAAAGTTAGAAAAGTAACCAAAGCCAAATACAGTGTAAAATTCTTGTGTATACATAATTAGATTATTTGCGTCTCTTCCCGTTTCAATTCGTGGGTTAAGAATCGCAATTTGAGAACAGTCAAATTTAGTTTAGAAAGTAATACAATAGAATCGACGCCTTTGTATAAAGTTATAAATTAATTAGATCAAACTTGTTAATAAATGGCGATACGTTGTCCGTAAGTAAAATCAGAGTACTTCCCAACATAACTACCCGTGGCCATCTCCCTCGGAGTGGCCTCGCCGTCGTCACTGCAGTTCCTTCACCGCTTGAAGGATCCTCTTCACGTGCCCTACCTTCGTCACTCCAAGGTCCCTCAGGTCTCTCCTAGCCAGAGACAGAAGCTCCTTCCCGGTGACGTCATGTTTCGCAAACGCGTCGCTGTACTCGCCTAGCTGGAGACTTTCCAGCCAGGTTTGGACTTCCTTCACGCTCCAGGACTTGACCTGCGCTGCCGTAGATCCAGGCCCTTCGGACACGCTGCGCCGACTGCGCAGCCATCGGCCCGCACCGCCCTTCTTTGGGATCTGGGTTTGGGTTGATATTTGGTCATGGTCAGGGTTGAAAGTTACGAGGGAATTGTACTGCTGGAGGAGAGAGTTCTGTATGAATTTAAGTCCTCCGTTAGAGTTAAAGATGCACGGGTCAGGGTTTAGGGGTCTAATGATAGACTCTACACAAGATGCAGGTGGCGGTAGTGACTTTAAACGAGTTATAAGTAAACTACTACTTAATGTGACGGAACCAGGAGCTTTGTAAGCAAATAATTATAATCTAGGCAAGCTTCGTCATTTTCTGTCATTACTATAATATATTTTTCAAAAATAAAATGTTTTGGCTCTATTGTGGTTAATAAACAATTTTAATGTGATATGTTGAGGAACATGTTAACATTAGCCCAAGTCATTACAGGCAAGTACATGAGCCATTAAATCTACACGAGCCAAAATGATGCATACTCGAGCCAAAATCAGAATAGCAAACCGTGGTAGCAAACAGGCCCCCGATTCTACTAAAGAAATTGTTTTAAAATTGTAATTGTTTCAATTTTATTTTTTAAATAATTGTCTCAAAACTGAGTTTTAAATTTTTTTTATACCAAAAAAAAATACCAACTCATAATATTATAACTTAGTATAAAAAAATTAAAACAGGTCAATTTTGAGGGAATTATTTAAAAAATAAAATTGGAACAATTACAATTTAATAACAATTTCTTTTGTAGAATCGGGGCCCTGGTGTTTCTCCGTATCAATGAGGGATTTGAATCTGGCAATTTTAAGTATATAATTATAAAAATTGAATACTCACCGTTTTAGATTAAATAGAGTTCTAAGTTAAAGCAAGTAATTTAATGCATGAAGGGTTTCTACTTCTCTACTGACTCTAGAAGTAAGAGTAGAGTCTGATGCCGTCTAGAGACATCCTACGGAATGGTCGAGGGATTCTTCTGATTATAGACTATGGGAGCGAAGGTTTAAAAATTTAAATAAATATTGGTTAGTGAAAATTATCGATCAATAAGCAGCAGGTGACTGGATATTATCAAAATTCTTCAAAAAATTAAATTGTTGCTTCTGTTTATTTGTGCTACAACTGTTTATGATTTTTTATTGAAATTATGAATTATTTTGATATGATCCAGGTCAGTATGGCTAGCATGCGAGCCACGACAACTGGCTGGTTTACTCATATAATTATGTATTAACGTTATGTCTGCTATTTTGCTTTTATTTTAGCATGACAGCTATATTGTGGATATGCTAGCCCTACAGGGGGGTTAGACAAGGCCCACTTTCTGTTAGCGTTAACGCCTGCGGAAAGATGAAATTGTATGAAAATGACATTGACAATGTCATTAGCTTGAGAGATGTTATCTCAAGCTAATGTCATTTTCATACAATTTCATTTTTCCGCAGGCTTTAACGCTAACAGAAAGTGGGTCTTGTCTAACCCTGTTAAAAGTACGGTTTTTTTGCTAGAGATATTGTCTTTTTCCATGGAAAACAGACTGATTTATAGAAAAAAAGTTATTAAGCAAGATTCGTCAAAATCAATGACTATATAACCACTTGACTGCTCATCCTTTACTCCGCTGTAAGCCAAAGATATAAATTTTCAGGGTATATTTTTTTAATTCACAAAACGTACATTGATTTGATGCATAACTAATTTAAAAAGATTTTTGATAGGTTATCATTATTAACACGTTATTTTCGAGCGGCCCAATCCTACGCGCGAATTGAGTGAATTTTGAGTCTCCAATCAAAGCCGCCATTAGATACCCCCCGCTACGGACGTGGCTTAATTTTGCAAATGGGAATGTTGACTAAATGCGCGATCAAGTGGTTATATTATCTATGGTCAAAATGAATTCTGCACCTCATCGGTCTGTAAGTAGGCATGTCCGTCCTGCACTTCGCAGCGTGCGAGATGCGCGCGCAGTGAGGCCGCAGCCGCCGCGCCCGCCCCTGCCGCGCCGCTCTCCACCAGCTCGTGGCATGACTCCACCTGGAGACGCAAGGTATGACTACAGTTACCTACATATACTTACACGCTTATCGGATTATGTTGGTTGAAAAATAACGGCATGTATAAGAGTGCCTACTTAGTTTATTTTATGCCATAGTTGGCAAACAAGCAGGCGGGGTGCCTGATGGTAATCAGCTGTCACCGTCACCTATGGATACGTACTTATAATACCAGAGGCATCACAACTAGGTTGCCGACCCTTTAAGAATCTATTAATTGGTCTTTTGAAGAACTCCATGTTGTAGCTTCTCGGTAACACCGCGGAAGTTCATTCCACATTTTGCAAGTGTGAGGTGAATCGCACAGTGGGTGATTTCCACTGATCTATGATAGCTTTCTGGCAGTGGCCGTTGTAGGAAAATGCGATAAAAGATACAGAGAGACCAAAGTCTCGGCGCATGCTGAGCGGTTCTAGGTATTCGGTGAGTTTGGGATCGTCGACAATTCTGACAGTTCTACGCTGTAAAGCAAGAGTCTTTATAAAGTTTTATTCGCTTTACATCCATACATCCACGTATGACGCCAACATTAGGTACTGCACGAGTCAAGAACATGGACACGAACCAAAACATGTAGTTATGTATACAGGCTGAGCCAAGAATTTACACATGTGCCAAGAACATGTATACATATTATATAGGTACTAGTAAGACCATGTATAGACGAGCAAAGAGCATGACATGTGTCATGTATAGTATAATTATTACCAAGGTAGCGAGCAGGCGGCGGAGCACAGGGGCGGGCAGCAGGCGTCCGTCCGCGTCCTGCAGCGCGTCCGCCTGCGCCGCCACGCGCCGCGCTGTCGCCACCGCGTGCGGCACGCCGCCGCTACCCGCGCTGCACTCGCTTATACACGACAGCTTCACCTGCAGTCGAACATTTATAGGATGTAAAGGTAGCAAAAAAGTGACGCACACGTCGCCCGCGTGTGCGGTCGATTGCATTGTTAAGCACTCCATACAAATTCATACAGAGCAGTGGGTCGCGCAACGCCAATCTGAATGCTGTCTTAAGGGAAACGCCCTCGAAAACGAAGACTGGTGGTAGTTTGTGGCCAAAAGAGGACTAATTCCGAACAAACAAAGTGTTGGTGATTGCTGGTCGAAATTCATGCGATGATTCGTAAGAAATTCACATCCCAGATGCACTGCAGAAGCAAGGCAATCGCATTAGCTCAGTTATATGGTTTCATACAGAATCAGGGCCCTAATAGAAATATAGCTGGATTAGAACGCTCACATTTTTGACGAGTGTGTTGACGTCATCCAGTAACGCGAGGAGCTGCGCGCTCTCCGCCCCCGACAGCGCCGTGCGTCCTCCCGTCCCTTGCGTGTGCGCCTTCAACTGTTGCTTCTCGTCCCACGTTCTGGAACAAAATTATATGTCTAATGTGTGTGCTAATCTATAGCTGATGTAAGGTGGCCAAGCGGTAGCATGTTCGCTTCCCTCATCTGACGGCTCCGGGTTCGATCCTCGGCTTTCGAATAAATGATGTGCAGTTTCGATGTCATCGCTAAAAAAAGGTGAAGGAAAACATCGTGAGGTAACCGGTATGTCCAAGAACCTCAAAAGTTCAAAGACTTAGACCTACGTAGACCTACCTATGAAATTCACTAAAATGCACTGGGCCATGGAGAGGAGGATGGACCTTAATCCATTAGATCCATCCTCCTCTATCTCTGAGAGAAGACCTGTGTCCCAGCAATGATGGGAATAAGAAAGGCTGATAATGTGCTTAATGTGCTGCAAATCTCTAAGTCCAGTTCCTTTTTCACAGACCTTTACGTTATCGTGAGTTTGGATCGATACACCAACATAATTCAGTTTCAACTCTGTCGTCTAAGCAGTAGCGCGTCTGATGCCAATAACGACGTTACAGTAGGTAGATACGCAAAAGGAGACACTGGGTTTCCATTGACCTAAAAAAAATAATTGAACTTTCTACTTTTTCCGAACTTACGTTGGACAGAAACGGAGATGAATTACCAGATCAGTAATATCTGCTAAGAATTGATGGCGTTGAACACCCACAGTGTACCATCATGTCCACCAGCATACCTACTAACCAGAACCATCTACGATGACTGCTTAGCTGAAAAGACGAGACTCACCTCAGGCTGGTTTCAAGCGCCCGCGACCGGCACAGCATCTGCGCCCGATTCTTGTGTATGATCCGCACACATCCCGGCGGCTGCAGCCACGCTTCCCCGTCCACCTGCACCGGCACGCACTCCTCGCCTAGGATGTTGATCTGCACGGCTCGGCACTGCGCTATCCGGTGCTTCTGGAGGTTGATTAAGCGGGAGGCGGCCATCTGGGCGGACCCGAACACTGCTACCACCTACAAAATATACCTACTCAGCATTTTTGTTCTTAATATCTGGAAAACTGCTATTTTAATTTTGCACTGACTAGTAGGTACTTACCACTCCACTCTCTCAATAAGCATAAGATTCAAGACTTTAAAAAAAAGTAACATGGTGTAAAACTGTCAGATAAATGTTATTCTCAGTTAAGAAAGAGGTCAATGTGATATTCCAGGGTATAAACTAGCTTCATACCAAATGTCATCCAATTCCTTTTTGCGGTTAGGAACATAAATGGTAGGTACTAATAAAGCGCTTTGTATGGGTTTCTGGAATATCAACCATGAAGACGTGCCAACTTTGGCAGTGCTATAGAAAAATGGACAGGAAGAAATTAGATCATGGAAATCCGAAGCACAGTCTCCGAAATGTATTCGATTAAAAAGTGATAGACTATATAGCAACTTTGTAATATTGGGGCGATGTTAATACCTCTAGTATCCGGTCATCGAACGAAGGCGCTAAAAATAGATCGTCGCCCCGTGTGCCGCCCCAGAAGTTGGTGCCGCCCATGAACGATGAAATGTTGAGTACCACGATCCCCTGCAGTTCCGGCAGCGGTATCCTCTGGCCGTCGCATTCTAATTGCACTCGCTGACCGAGATGCCTGGACGGGAGATAGACAAACATGTCTGGTAAGTATTCATGGAATGACAATAGAAATAACAATAGAAATTAATGGAAAAAGATGAATATTTCAAGACCATCATCCTGGTTCTAGATGTCATCGTAAAGAGTTATGAAGTACTCTAATTCGTAACGTAACGTGTTTGTCAGTCAGGTTTTTCAGTCACATGCTTATTTCTTAGCTCCCATTCTATGTTGTTTGTTATCTGTAGATTCTGTAGGTATACCTCAACTCAGCAAAATAACCCCCATAACATTGTCTGTCTTTACATTAATTGAATAAAAACTAGTATTATATATTTTTCCTTACCTATACGTCCGGTTCACCCACTCCTTAGACCCCAGCACTCCGTACCACATGTAGTTCCTTGCCCTCGACCTGCACTTCTCAGGGTGCTCCTCCCTCTTATTATGAAAGTCCAGCGTTATTTTTGCATCGATGCCAATACCGAAGTAGTTGTTCATCACCGCCCTCTCGTAAAACCCTTCTAGAAGTGTCTCATCAGGGTCCATTAGCGGGCTGACTGCGGCACATAAGGCATCAGCATTTGCTAGGAGACATTGTGATATGAAGCCTTGAGTCACGTGAGGCCAGGCTGGCAGCTGTACTAAAGGGTTGATGATGGGTAGTTTTTTGGATTTTTCGCTGGCTTCGGATTTCGACCCAGAAACGTTGATCGTGGAACCCCCTTCGCCCCATATCGATGACACCGATGTGGATAGCCTGCTTTAGAAAAATGGTCCGTATTACAATAGGGCACAGTTCATCAGGAACAACCCTGCAGTAACAATTTGAAGTATTATGTGCAGAAACAGATATGTTTTGATAAAAAAAAAAAACTAAAGTAACACGGTGCTGTCTACTCAAAAAACAAACTAGAAAATGCGAAAGATTTAAGAAATCGCTGAATAATATATCGTGAGAAAACAGTCTGAGTGACAAATGATGTCTCGAGACGGGGTCGTCCACTTCGAATAATGTAAGGCAAAAACAACATGATTTAAAATTCAATCGCAAAGTGCTTGTTTTGAAGGTAGCCGCTGCGGACCAATGTCGGCTTTACCAAATTCAATTATGTTATTATAGCCACTGCATTTACTTAATTGATTTGGTTAAAGTGGCTTTGTAAATTTATTTTTACTTATAATAATTTTACCGATTGTATATTAAAATTACGCTGGTATATTTTTGAATCTTTTAATAAAGAACAAAATAATGGTTTGAACTTACTTGTCAGGTTCTCCCGGCTTGAACAGGCTCCCGCACGATATCCTCCTAGTCGCAGCAGGGGAACAGCTTAGGAACTTGCCGTACTCAGGGTCAGACCCCAACAGCTTCGGGTTATCAGACTGCCTTCTCTCTCTTGTGGTCCCTATACTAGGCTCTGGTGTGTTCACACTCAGCGTATCAGTCCCTTGGTTGAAAATATCGCTCAAAACAGACGCCATTCTACTTGCTTTTATACTTTTCTTCTCATCGCTGTGTGACGGTGATGGTGGCTCCACTACCACACTGACTTGTGGAAAGGCAAGCGTCTGATCTCTCTCGTGTAAGTTCTTCTTTGGGGAATCTAAGTCATTTTTTACATGTAATGAGTTAAGCTTAAGAGTATCGTCAAGTCTTAGCGACTCTTCAGTGGTCCTTTGTAAAATAGTCTTCAAACTATTCTCGTCGGGAATGCGCTTCTTCAAACTCTTCCGGAGTTGTCTCTTAAAAGATTTCCTAGCTATATCACTACCTTCTTCGAATTGTGCTAAGCTACAATATTTGATTTGTTCTTCTACTTTCGTTGCGTTTTCGATGTAAAACACTCTATTTTCGAACCCGAATTTCTCCACTTTTTCAGCTTCATCTTTTTGTTTCTTCATTTTCGATATGTATTTCTTTGTGGCTTCGTTGTTCTTCTGTAAGCTTGGGTTCCGGCTATCCATGGTAATATCAGAGCCCGTATCCGACGTGAATAGCGTCGTGTCATCCGTATAAGTCTCGTTTTCTCCATTCTTTCCCATCATGGCCATCAGTACTTCCTGTCCCAGCATGGAACTGATATCGTCCATGATGGACTCTCCGTGTAAAGTTTCCGAGTTAACATAAGTATCGTCGGGTGAGTCTATATGTCCAATGATGTTCGCTTCTTCCATATCACCGGGCTTGCCATCGATAATCTCCGATATTAAACTATAATCGCTAATGTTGGACCCTTCTGAACTACTAGCATCTATCTCCAAATCTACACTAGAGAGGCGGCGGTTGGGCGTGCACTCGCCGCTGGCGGGCGTGTCTCGCGAGCTCAGCTCCTGGTAATGCACTTCATCCGTATACGGTTTGTCGATGTCTATAATGGTTAATTGGTCCGATTCGTAGGTGTCTCCCTGTAAGACCGAATCTCGTCTGTCGCTGTCGTCCGACACTACGAGGTTGGGTATGGTGAGGCTGCTACTGTAAGTCCCTCTATCCGTGTCCAGTCGATGGAGGTTTCTACACGAGCTCGTGTCGCATGACGAGAGGTTGGACAGTGACAGTCGGTCTTGCGGAGACGCGGAGCTGGTTTTACTCCGCTCATTACGGTCCACGTCTAAAGTGAACTGATCGGATGGGTTTGAGCTTATTAGTTTCACTATGTCTTCATCTACATCTGGAATGCTGTAAACAACGATTAAATAATTCATGAAAGAGAACATTACTGAGACAAAAGATTAAAACGATGGGGGTAGAGATGAGATGGGCTACGTTCCTGACGGGTGGGAAATGGATGTCCGCCTCGCATGCCCCTCCTTCACAAATGGCATGAATGTATGTAGTCTTCGAGTGACAGTGATTTTAGAGTAGTAAATTCAAGTGTAGATTTCTACGTCCAATGGTAGTTAAAATTGAAAATAGTTGCCAACTCCGGGTGTTCTTGTTCAGGTACTTACTTTTCTGGATGCATGGAGGCGGCGGAGATGGCGGAGGCTGCGGATGAGCGCCGGCTGTCTGCGAAGGCGCGTGGTGCTGGTAACGAGAGCTCGGCCATGGCAGGTGCAGGCTCCACCGCGGCCGCAGGACCCTCCGTTTCAGCTTCCGTCGCCGTCGTCGTATCACAGGATTCGGTCTCTTGAGATACACCCTGCACATTTATCATATTTCTGATCATCATCGTCCTTAATTCCTTCCAAGATTGCCTAACCTAGACCAATTAACCATACGCTCGCTTTCTCGCGGATATGTCCCATAATCAGCAAATAAGGGCATATACAGCATGAGACATGACAGACACGAGGGCGATGTGTACCTGTGGGTATATGAGGCTAAGCGTGCGCACGAGCGAGCGGAGTGCACGGCGCACGCTGTCGGCGCGCCCCGTCAGCATGCACCCGCGGGCCGCCCAGTTCATCTGCTCCTGGAAATCAGCCTTAGTAAGCCTGGTATTACACATAAAGGCCAGGCAATAAAGTTTGTCTTAAGAAACATCTGGTTAATTCCTACTCAAAATTGAGGACATTCTTTAAGACGATCCAGCGAATATGATCCTACGAACCAAATGTTTGACGTGGTTTATTATTAAACACTTGAAATGCAATGTGAAAATATGCCTTTCAAAATGGTCTTTCGAGCTAAAATATGCTTGAAATATAATAAAAACGGAACCTCTAAATACTAAATGGATATACTTTACCTTTTCAGTCTTTTCGATACTGCCTTTCTCGGCAGCGGGTTGAGCTTCAGGCTCACTATCACTAGTCGTCTCGAGCGGCTCCCATGATCTAAAATAATAATAAAAAAATAGAGCAATTTGCTACCTTTTGATAATTAGCTAACATGTGCAGAAAACAGCTCTTTCCAATCAATTGACATTTCATTTAGGTAAAGACACCAAAGATAGAAAACCTTTTGGGAGACTATTTACTAAAAGCTAATAGGTATAGTTAATTACAGAGGGTGACAGATCGCCACAAAAAACAAAAGTGACGTTCAAAAGGGAACATCACAAGATTCACAAGTACCTACATTGATCATCAACTTCAACCCCGTGGTCGGCGCGGAGCCCTTACAGTCAGCTCACTAGTCACGTTTATACACTGTACTCACTTGCAGCGTGCGTGGTCGTGTGCGAGGTGCGCGCGCGCATGCAGCAGCAGGGAGACGGCGCGGCGCAGGCGGTGCGCGGCGCGTGCCGCCCCGCCCCCCGCGCGCTCACCCGCGGCTGCCAGCTGCAAGCAGCCCGCGCGCAGTGACGAGCTCGCCACACCGCACATGTCACCCGCCTGGACATATATTCAACATCTATAGCTATGGGAGCACTGACCAGCTGACCTGCCTTGGACTGTCGCTGTAACTCGACCATCCTTAACGAGCGTCATACAAAACGAGCTGGGGGGTTACACAAGACCCACTTTCAGTTAGCGTTAACGACTGCGGAAACATGAAATTGTATGAAAATGACATTAGCTTGAGATAAAATCTCTCAAGCTAATGTCATTATCAATGTCATTTTCATACAATTTCATCTTTCTGTACATCTCAACGACAGACACGACTTGACTGATCACAGTTTAGACCATCGCGTTTAACAGCGGTGACAGCAGCCTCACTTAACATCTTAAAGTGTTTCAGCAGCAGCATTTAGCAGCTTGTAGTTACCTATTTCTGGCTTAGTGTGTTCATTATCTTCGACAACATCGTATACTCGATTTCAAGATACCTGTGTTTATCAAGTAATTTCATCGTACGCTCTTGACTGTTCGTACTCACGTTTCAGCCGATGATATTAAAATGTCCAAACATACAATAGCGATAGGGTGGGTAATTATTAGTATCTACCCTAAATTTTTGCATAACGAATCGATGGCCTTTGTATACTGTCGTCGCTGAGCAGCTGTATTAGCAGAGTAATATTCTTCCGATGGGTAGGAAAGTTACCTGCATGATATCCTGCAAGTTCTTTAGAAGCGAGTTCTCTTCGCACAGGTCGGGCGGAGCGGGCGGCGGGGGTGGAGCGGACGTTGATCTCTCGAACGTCATTATTGACCATCTGATGAAAAGACAAAACGGATAATCTATAATTCTCTAATTCAACCGATGTTATCTTCAGAATTACATTACGACATCCATTTAAGTCGAATATTAAATCTGGCATAATTTTTCTGTGAGCTTGCTATTTATTTTGACAATATTTAATTATGTAAGTCACTGTAACTGCAGGCCAAAATGTGACAGAAGGTGGACAAAAGGTGGTGGTCTTTCTACCGTTTTATCCGCGCATAGACGCGACAAAGCTAGAATATTATTTTATTTTATTTTATTCGGAAAACTAACAGCTACTTAAAAAACATATTTGATTATATATACATAACTGTAAGCGTTTGTCTTTTTCTCGTGGGATAAAAATGGTGGAAAGACAATTTGTCCACGGCCCGTGCTAGGCCTGCTGGGAAGAAACTGACTCCTATAATACGCGAAATCTATACCTAACATAGGAGTTAGAGATTCACTTAAATTGTACATTAGCTTACAAGTCAAAACACCTAGCAATTCCATACGTTCGACTCTACTTTTCGATTCGATTCAGGTGCACTTTTACACAGCGTACTATCAGGGAACGTTTTTTTTAACGACGGTGTATGTGGTTCACTGTATTTTTTGTGATGGCATTAGCTTTCACTATTGCACAAGTTCAAAGCTTAAAGTCGCACAACGAGCTATGGAGAGGGAGGGCTATGCTCTACGAGATCGAATCTGAAATGTGGAGATCCGTAGACGAACGAACGTCACCGACATAGCCCACCGGATTAGCAAGTTGAAGTGGCAGTGGGCAGGGCACATATCACGCAGAACAGATGGCCGATGGGGCCGAAATGATCTGGAATGGATACCACGGACCGGTAAGCGCAGCGTATAGGACGTCCACCCACAAGATTGACAGACGACCTAAAAGAGACCGCAGGGAAACGCTGGATGCAGGCCGCTTCCAATTGGCTCTTTTGGAGATCGATGGGGGGAGGCCTATGTCCAGCAGTGGACGTCCTATGGCTGAACTGATGATGATGATGATTGCACAAGTTAAATAGCTATTGCCTTAAGTAGTTAAAGGTAAACCGTTGGTAGTGGTTAAGGTTTACCTGTCCAGCATCTTCGTGGAAGCCCGTTCGTACCGCTCGATGAGCTGCTGAATGTTGGCTGCATCATCACAGGACGCTCCCCAGCCGAGCACTCGAGCCAGGTCGTTGCCGGTGCCCAATGGAAGCACTGCTGTTTGCACATGACGCTGAACACCATATCATGATTAGAATAAGGTACCCTAGTACACAGTTTATACAATAAAAAAGGTCGGATTCTTAGAATAACTACTCAGAGAAGGTAGGTTTCCAAACAACGCCTTCTCAAAACGTAAGCTACAAATTCGCTTTGTAGCTTACGTTTCGATTGGTATTTTAAACGATTTAAGCAAGAAAATTATAGGATTACCTGTGGAATGTCACACCATAACTCTTATGCTGCTTTTCTGATTTGTTGTAGTACGATTTCAACGCGCAAATTGTCATAGTAAATTTTTTTTTCTTTTTGGAGCCATATATGACACTATTTGAATGGCTTAAATTTTGCGAATGTTCTTGGTTTCTTTGTGTAGTTATTCTAAGGTCGGATTCTAATTCTGATATTGTCTTTCAGAACCATTTACGAAGAAAATAGATTGTTATTCAAGTTGTCTGCAGGTAAATGCGATCGCGTGATACCCGACATGCTTTGGTCATCACTATAATAGGAAAAGGCGAAGGTAATCCAATCGCTCTTTTCTCACGCAAGGACTTGATACGAACAAATAAACGCAAATGTAGTTGGAACGTTATTTTCTTTTTCCATCTATATTTTTTTTTTTTACGATATTTATAGAAGGTAATCGGGGAGACCTTTGCCCAGCAGTGGGCCAGGTTATAAAAATACAAAAAAAAACTTTGTCTAGTCTAATTGAATGAAGTGTATGAAAATGAATGGTTGAACAATTTATAGACTATGAAATAGCTGAGCCGATAACATGCCGCGAGCGATAAATGCAGGTATGGTTCACGTTATAGTTACATATTTGTTAGTTATTTAAACTAAATAAGTTATTACCACAAGGCCGAGGATCGAACCGGGTGCGATTAAATTGTAAAGAGCACATGCTGCCGCCGCCATCCACCATCCTCCAGGGCATAAGCTTCCTTCACTCTAAATTACATCTTAATCCATTCAGCAGTTTCAGATAACCTATCAGAATGGTGGACACAATTTAATTTTAATCAATTACACCGAAATACTGACATGCATATCGAGCTTGTCGACCTCTTGCAGCACCCAGCCCACGGAGCCATCCCCGGAGCACACCAGCACCCTGATGGGCGCGAAGTGTCGGAACAGCCGCAGCCCCAGCCGCGGCCCTCCGCCGCTCAGCTCAAACACCTGCGCCGGGTTCAGCAGCTGCTTGAACCGCCGGAGGAACTTCACGCCTTGGTTGTCACCTGGAACCAAAAACCATAGTTGATAGAAAATTATATGATAGACTAGACGTTTGGCCTTGGACCGCCAATATTGAAAGAATCACAGTCCATCACAGTTTTCTACTTCTATTTCGGCACCATAATACATAAATTGCTCTATCCTAATTGGGTCATTGTTTATGTAAGTTTCACCTATTTAGCATAATATGCAATAAATGATTTGACTTTGACTATATAACGCTGGTGGGAATAAGCCTCTCTTGAATTGTGCACTTACTTCAAACTATGGCAGACGTTTCCCATTTTCCCTATAAGTACGTATATACTCGTATGTCTTGCGCAGACCTAACTACAGACTTCCTGAGTCGTTAGACTACGTCGAAGGCCATTCGGCAACCGAAATTAGACTAATCTTCTTTACAAATAGGTATATATTTGACCAAATCGCCTGTAGAAGGGCGGTCCAAAGCAATAATGAGCTTATGAATGAGCAAACCCTTGGTTTGATCGAGGGTGTGTATAGGTAAACGGTAAGACGTTTACATTAACTTAATTAGACAAATTTCACCCGATGGACTGATCTTGTATTCGCATTTGTTCAATCACTTTGCGCCCGTTCGTGTCTTTAATTTCTAAGAGTGCATCGTATGAATGTTAAGATGGATTCAAATCGAGTCTACGTGAATAAACATCTGGAAAAGTTATCTATCAAAACATGAATTCTCTTCTCTGTTTGATAAACCGTATCTTTCTTCTTTTCTTTTGGATCGAAGATTTAAGAATACTTAAACGAGCATTTTATCCAAAAAAATATGAAAAACCATTGACTTTGAGCAATCACCGTCACCTATGAACCACCATAACACGAAGAAAATCACAGACACCTGTCCTGCACTCAAGTAAAAATATGTTGGTTTGACTGTACCCGCTTGCCGCTCGTTATTGCATATTCAGCTCGCGTGTGTAAGGTTGCAAAGTGGTGCGGATTACAGCGGATGCTGCAAGAGGAAATCTAGGACAGCTGCAATTACTCTATGCATTAAAAGCTGCAATAAGGAAATGGTTTACACAGACTGTCCTTTGAATAGTCATAGCGATATGGTTGTAAGTAAAAGCTGTTTAAATAATGGTCTCTACATATTTGTACCTACAATCTACATATATTTACAACGTAATAATATGCAGTATATTCAAAATAATTATCATTATTTACATACCTTCGATAAGCCAATCTGAAGTTATCGCTAATCACCATCATTGACAGCTCATCCATCCCACTGCTAGATATAAGCGTCTTCCTTTCGCCAATGTTATGTTTATCGCCAGTCTCATCCATGTATCGCTTACCGAAGATTACAAACTTTTTGAAAATACCCGACAAATGTTTTGTTCTCTGTGAAAGAGGTTTTACTCTACCTATTTCAATCTCAATATCAAAATTTACGCTCGATGATTTTCCTTTGACAAACTTCTGCAAGCCAGCTTGCACTGCGCTCTGCAGGCTTTAATTTCTGCCATTCCAGCAACAATACGACCTCATTAGCGCTAGCTTCGTGACTGTAGACTTCCAGTCGGTACATTACCTACTGCTACGTCATTATCCGAATGAACAGCCCCGTTCCCATATTTCACAAATTAAGTTCTACGGCTGTAGAAGTTGTCCAACATAATGCTGAAACGAACTATACCTACTACATCTATTACAACTAGGTATCTACTGGAATCAGCAGTGCTGGAAATGGACCGGAACTTACCGAAACGTCGTTCCGTTTCGTGAAATCACCGTTCCGTTCCGTAACGGAATCCAACGACACCTCACTCGTCAAAATCGGTCAAACCGTTTAGGCTACAGGAGGTACTAAAGGAACCCAGAAACATACTTACATGCTCACATACGTCATACAACCCAAAAACATTACCCTCCTTCTTGGACAGTCGGTTAAAAGATCGCAAGGTTTGAAGGGAAAAGCGTTCCGGTTCGTAAGTTCAATTCGACCACTGAGAATCAGTGTGTCCAAGAATACTTACGTGCACAGTGACACAAGTATAAATGGAAACCCCCGATAAAAGAGCCGATGAGTTTTGGCGCCAACGTGGAAAAAAAAACATGTCGGCTCGTTGGATTATTTTCCCAAACTTGTGTATTTTCGAGTGTTAATGTGTACTAAATGGTGAATTATTATTCATTATGTGCTCGTAAACGTGCTCAAGTGTGGCCAAGTGATATAACGAGGTGAAACGTCTCTTTTCGTGTTGTTTCGAAAACTCCATAGGAGCCTCTTGTAAAGTCTCCACCACTTTACAGGGGCATGAGTTTGACTTGACCGTGACTTACTTAGCTTGACTCTGACGGTAACTATGACTTATTTGACGCTATTAAGACTATGTAAACTGTTTAATATTACGACTAAAGGACATTGAATACACGGTCATGAAAATTTTAAGTAAAAAAAATAAAATATAAGAAAGAGCCGATCGGCTGAACAGATTTTGTTGAATCATAGCTAAGAACGTTCTCGACCAAGTCACCTCTGAAACTGCACTATATCTCGGACTGTATCGTTATGCTGTCACTTTATGTTTATAAGTAGGTATGTATACCTACATACCTATATAATATTTTTACTTACTTACGTATGTATATTATTATTTATATTGTTTCATTATTAGTGTATTATTATAATGTATATCTATGTCAGAGTCACCGACATAGCTGTTAAAATTTGCAAGTTGAAGTGGCAATGGGCAGGCCACATCGCTCAAAGAACCGATAGCCGATGGGGAAGAAAAGTTCTGGAGTGGAGACCACGAACCGGAAGACGCAGCGTAGGGAGGCCTCCCACTAGATGAACCGACGACATTGTGAGAGTCGCGGGCATCCAGTGGATGCAAAAGGCAGGCTGTCGTTCAGATGGAGGGTAAAGGGGGAGACCTATGTTCAGCAGTGGACGTCTTCCGGCTGATGATGATGATGATGTCTATGCCTTATATAGGTACCTACCACTTATTCCATTATTACAGCTCACCCCGTGCTTTACCTCTTCTGTATTGTTTTTCCATACTAAGGTTATCTGGAAGAGATCGCTTATAGACAATAGACAAATTTTTATTCATAGAAAAATCATTTTTTTTGGATTTAATTTAAAAAAAACACACATAACAAATTGTTTTCCTTCACTAACCGGTTCCAGCTCGGCACAATTCTTGTTGCGAACAACCAGCGCTGGTCTTCAGTTGGAACCGCCGCGCGCCGGTGACATAAGTTATAGCGATAAGGCCGCCAATTGTTTTACTAGTTTTAAGTTGTTTTTGTTTTATGTATGTCATTTCAGGTGTGATCAGTATCTTTCGCCCAAAAAAACTAAAACAACAAAACAGCTACGATGCCACAGATACAGATGCAAACGGTAAACTTTTAAAACCCACTCTTTGTATCGCGTCGGGGGTAAATTGACGGCTATTTCAGCACATTGTGACCATAGCATGAATCGTTGGTACAATTGCACAACACGACTGGAAATAGATGTAAGGGGAGATTGTTTGGAAATACTGTAATAGTGTACGACTGTTGACGCAGGAGTTCTATTATAACCGGTGTGTTTAAGAAAACATGCCAAAGTATGCAATACTGTACTTCTCGAGTATTAATTTAGTTACTTACTAGCAACAAGTCAGAACAATTGATCATAATTGATGTACCTAATTGTACCACAGAGTAGAACAGACGTAACATGATATTTTTTTACATCAAAGTGTGACTTCTTATGGCGGGCTAGGGGATTTACACCCCGTATTTTTCTATTCTACGACTACACCAAAAGTTTAATAAACGGTATTCATCCGCTGATTTACCCCCTTAGAAGTATTATTTTATTTATTTATTCCCTCTATAATATAATGTTATTATTTAAATTATAGAAGTGGAATATAAATTCAAATTTAAATAGGACCCTTGAGATATGGCCTATTTAATTAGAATTTTTAAAACCGGTTTAGCGGTTGGCGTCTATATTGTATATGTTACACACGAATGCAGTTGAAAATGGCAGGCCCACCTTATAATAGAACGTGAAGCCAGCTTTTGTCCAGTAGTAAAACTTATTATGCTTTAACGCATACTATGTGGCGCCATCCTTTCTTGAATAGGTTCAACAAAAGTTGGCGCTACTTCTGGTATATGTGTTCCGTGATGTACAGTTGGAAATTACGGTTATCTGTTGCTTGTCCCCCTCTTTGGGGCACTTCATTCAAGGATATTCAAGTATTAGTAAGCACCAAAGGTCTTTGCGTTGCTTATTTTTGATGATATGGGGGGGACGGTGGATTTATTTTCAGTGCTGACAGTTCAGTCAGTTTTAGTTGATTTTTCGTCTATTTTGGTTCTTTTTTTCTGACCTTCGCGAGACATTCTCGATTTGCGTTTTCGTGTATCCAGTAAAAAAATATCCTTTAGCAGTGGCTCATTCAGCGTCAAGTGAGTCTGCTATATAAAAACAGTGATACCGGTTCGTTCACTTGCTTGTTCCAATTTACCTGATCTTGAATTGACGAACACTATAAGCGGCGAGGCATTAGGCGGGCGGTCCGGCACCCAGGCGTCATCGGGCCCCACTGAGTGAAGTCTGGTCGGCGGCACGACGGAGGCACGTGTGGGCCCCAGCGAGCACGCGGCACGCCAGCCTGGCTTGCACGCTGCGTGCACGCACTTTCGGCACCACACGCACCTGAAGTCTTGCAATCTGGGACAAGCATACATTAGTTAAACGTTGGGGAGATAACTGAGTAGAGTAGTAATTAATAGCCAATTTCCAGTTTGAACTTTTGAGTCGATACGCGATACCACGTCGTCAGCACAAATTCATGTTTTAACCTCAGGGGCCTTACGGCTACCTATTTTAAGCGATTTTGTTTTGGGTATGATAAAGCGCGTGTTTGAAGTTATGAAATCAGGGCTCTGCCCAAGAAAGGAACTCCCTGCCGTCCGCGTCCACCTTGTTTCCTGAGAACTACAATCTAGGCATTTTCAAGGCTAGAGTGAATAGATTACTTCTAGATCAACGTGTTCCATCCTCGTCCACACCATCGCTTACCATAATGCGAGTTGGTGGCCAAACGTAGAACAATTCTGCATAAAAATGGTTGTCTAGAAATTTCACGGGTGCTGCTAGAATGGTAGTCATGATTACTCTTGGTTTACTGAGGAATAAAAAAGTATTCCAATATGTTTTATCATGTTTCATGAGATGAAAAACCTAATAAGTAGCTAAAACAAGATAGGCAAGTACAAAGAATTCAAATGTAGTACATATAGGTCAATGGGCAAGTCCATTTTTTTTTCTAAAAGTTGCAACTAACAATTCTTTCGTATTGGCTATTACTTCCCTTCTTCAGTGCTTAGGTACTCTTTGAGTTTTAAAGGCTCAGCGGAATCTAGTTATTTCTAACTCTAAACTTTTAAACTGTTGATTAAATAATTTTGATTATTACTTAATTCTTCAGTATGTCGGTGTTTGAAAACTGACATGCCTCAAACTAACTTCAAACTGTCAGCCAAAACTAAACCTTTGAATATCAAGAGCAGACACGTTTTTAAATTATTCACATCAAACGGCTCGCTAACAAACGAGCTTGTAATTACAATTTCGAACTAAGCGTAATCCAACTCCCGCGTCGTAATCAAAAGATTAGTTTGTAAACAACATCGGGCATGTATCTCAGCCCTGCCCTGACTAACCCTTTCGGAGTAGGTAAAGCAGCATTTGACAGTTGTCTGCCGTGTGACGGAAAGGTGGATCCAGGATTAAATAGAGCTGTTTAACGCCTCCAGTTTCACGTCTTTAGACTGACAGAAAGGATTTAGTCAGTCTAAAGACGCGAAAATTAAAAAATCTAGTCATTTGATTATTTATGGGAGATTTACCGTGGTAAGATTGTGGAATGAGCTCCCATCCTTACCACGGTAAATATCCCAAAAATAATCACACTCATTCCACAACCTTACCACGGTAAATATCCCGTAAATAATCATATAACTTTAGTGAACAACCGTGATTGTTAATTTTTTTTAGTGTTATATCTACAATTTTTCCTTTAGCACTTGGGGACATTTTTGCATCTCGTTTGTTGTAGTGTGCCGTTCAATATTGAAGTGTGCAATTGTAGAACTAGTAAGAATATGACCTGTCAGTATGTTTAATACGTGTTCACCCCCCTTCAGTTTTTGGCAGACTTTTTGTTACTAGCTCGAGTTAAATGCAAATCCAAACTTTATTATGGTCTAAGGCGCGAAATTAGCAATGGCGTCTTTAAGTATATGGCCAGATTTTTGCAGCAGCTTTTTTTTTGTTTTATTGCCTACGATCGTGACATCATTGTTACGCAATTAGTTTTGGAATAAGGGTTGTTTTACCTACTGCAAGATTATTGATAAAGTATAAGTTTATTTGTTATGAAAACTTCACAGTTTCAAAAGTTCATGATGAGAAAAGCTCATAAAGGTTGGAGAAAAAACATATCGATTGCACTTCAACTTCAAAATATAATATTTCACAGATTATAAGTCTGTTAATGCTTTCTAAGCACCTGCATCTTCTTTTACAAATAGGTACGTCCTTAAACTTTATGTGCTTGCACTGTTTTATTTTTATCAAGGGGGAAAGAGTATGGGCCAACTGCCCCTTTAAACTTAGTCCTTACAACAGCCCGGGTGAAGCTTGTCATAAAGTTTAGGGAGTCACGGAACGGGTTTCAAAGGAAAAGTTAGGAGGAGTTAGTTTGGGACGGCGTGAAATGTGCGCTCCGTTGAACTTTGTAAGTCTTGTGACACTCTCAGATGGTATGTGACACTATAATGAATCTGATTGAGTATCTACTTAGCCCGCATCGCAGTCACAGAGACGAAGTGCATAGATACTAGGTATATTGGAGTTCCTTGATTAGTTATTTTTAATCCCCGACGCAGAAGGGCGTGTGTATCTGCGTATCTATAAATATAAATATTCGGGACAGTTTTGCACACACGGTCATCTGACCCCAAACTAAGCAAAGCTTGCTATCAGGCCAGAGACTGATTTACGTACATATATAGTTTTAAATACATACTTAAATAGATATTAACAACCAGATATAGAACAAACACAAATGTTCATCACATAAATGTTTGTCCTAGATGGGAATCGAACCCACGCCACAGAAGACATAATAGACACCCACGCCCCCAAGCTCAGAAGGCAGGTTCACTACCAACTAGACCAACGGGCTATCTGGTATCGTAGCTCCCACTAAAACGAAATCTAAATCGGTTCAGCTGTTTGGCTGAACCTGATTTAGTTTTTTGTTAGTTTGAAAGGAGCCTTGATCGATTACTCTTTGTTCTTAGTGTTCTTAGCTATGCTTCAAGAAAATCTGTTGAGCCGTTTGTAGATAATCAGCTCTTTTATGGAGGTTTTTAAAAAATTCTTAATTTGTACCTTTTTGTTTACTCTCAATAGGCATGCGTTTGACACCTCACTTCCTCTTGGATAAGAAATAAACCCGACAAGTACGAGTAGGACTCGTGCTCTGAGGGTTCCGTTGGATGGAACTCTCAGAACGCGAGTCAAAAATAAATGAAAAAGTTGAAATATTGAAAGACAAACTTAACTTTATAGTTGACAATAAGGTTTTCCATACATTCCAACTACAAAATGTAAGTTTGTAATAGCATTTTTTTTTAATATGATATAACTTCAAATTTATGACTTTGGGATTTATTCCTATATATGTGCTATGAGACCTTGCTTCTTGCCAAATTTCATGATTCTAGGTCAACGGAAAGTACCCTATAGGTTTTGATTCCCCTGTGAAATCGCAAAATATGCGACATAAACGTTCATATCTTATGATTGCGTTGACTTACAACTTTTATTTTTTTACATCCGAAGGAAACCGTAGACCCAAGTATTTAGTATAAATTTCAATTTGATAACTTTACGCGTTCTTGAGAAAAAGGGTCTTGACAGACGGACAGACAGACAGACAGACGGACAGACAGACAGACGGACAACGAAGTGATCCTATAAGGGTTCCGTTTTTTCTTTTTGAGATACGGAACCCTAAAAATGGATATGCAACGACCTACGCATCATAAAAGTGAAACGAAATTTCACATTTATGATGCGTAGGTACTACCAAATAATGGAATGCCGTCCTCCGTGTTTCGGGAGCTATGATAGATCAACACAAATCGTATTTATCAGGAACAAAGACTTCGGTCGGTAGCAGATAAAAAAAAATAAAAAAAAAATTTCTTTCTTTCTTAGATATCGACACTTTCCATAAGTTGCATACTAACTAACTGTTATGGGAATTTTGCTTTAATGGTGTCTATAAACGCTACCTGGATATTTAGTAGCGCTGAAACGTTAACCAATACAGGGTTACTGGTAATCAGTTAACATCCTCTTAAGGGCGGCCTCAGTACATCAAAACTAACATCTTTTGTTCCCAGACGTTTCGAAAATCACGAAAAAAACAGACCACACAAAAAATCATTCACGCCGGACAAAATGTATGAAACAGCTGATTTTTTTAATCGCAAATTTTGTTAAGTCGTGGCGCAATACTTGTTTGTTTTGACGTGTTGAAGAGAGAGAAAAAGAAGAATACGCTAGCTGATAACCAGTAACCATGTACCTCTACCTATATTATAATACTAGCAACGTATCCCGGCTTTACATTGGTCTTATTTTTTTACACCTTGGGTTACATTATTGGAGTTTTATTTGAAAATATAATATGGCCTATGTCATCCGGAGATAGTGTAGCTTCCCAATAGTGAAAGATTTTTTTAATTCGGTTCAGTTGTTTTGGAGCCTATACAATGCAAACAAACAAACAATCAAATCATTCCTCTTTATAATATTACAGTATAGATATAGGTAACAATGTTATTGTACTAAGATTCTAAGCCATTCCAATAAGACTGATTGCACCATCTGCGGTCACTCTCCGACATCCGCGCGGTACTGCTTCCAGATCAGATAACCACTAATGGTCCATTAGTCGATTGCTTCAAGGGACCAGTGCGTAAATACGGTAAATAGGGTACTTGACTGTATTAAAAATATAATTCATGCTGGTAGCCCTAGAATATTATTATTTAAAATAATTATTTAATTACTAAAACCAAAAAACATAAAGTACCTACCGATTATGAGCAAAAACTATCTATATACATATATACTATCTATATATATATATAAAATGAATCCCTCGACTTTACCGATTTCATTCATCTTTTTTTAAGTTTCCTAATACTTTGTAGAAGGTTCTTACCGAAAGAAATATAAAGAAAATTGCGCAGAAAACTTGAAAATGTCTGAAAATTCAAAAACTATGGCAACTACTGTGTCATATCTAATTTCGACTGGCAACATATCATAATAAGTAGGTACTAAGGAGTTTTGGCGCCAACGCGGAAAAAACATGTCGGCTCGTTGGATTATTTTCTTAAACTTGTGTATTGTCGAGTGTTAATGTGTACTAAATGGGGAATTATTATTCATTAAGTGCTCTTAAGCGTGCTCGAGTGTGGGCAAGTGATATAACGAGGTGTAACGTGTCTTTTCGTGTTGTTTCCAAAACTCCATAGAAGCCTCTTGTAAAGTCTCCACCACTTTACAGGGGCATGAGTTTGACTTGACCGTAACTTACTTAGCTTGACTCTGACTGTGACTATGACTTGTTTGACGCTACTAAGACAATGTAAACTGTTTAATATTACGACTAAAGGACATTGAATCCACGGTCATGACATTTTTTACAAAAAAAAAAAAAAAACAGTAGGTACTAAGGAGTTTTGGCGCCAACGCGGAAAAAACATGTCGGCTCGTTGGATTATTTTCCTAAACTTGTGTATTTTCGAGTGTACATGTGTACTAAATGGTGAATTATTATTCATTAAGTGCTCGTAAACGTGCTCGAGTGTGGGAAAGGGATATAACGAGGTGAAACGTGTCTTTTCGTGTTGTTTCCAAAACTCCATAGGAGCCTCTTGTAAAGTCTCCACCGCTTTACAGGGGCATGAGTTCGACTTGACCGTGACTTACTTAGCTTGACTCTGACTGTGACTATGACTATGACTTGTTTGACGCTATTAAGACAAAGTAAACTGTTTAATATTACGACTAAAGGACATTGAATCCACGATCATGAAGATTTTAACAAAAAAAAATAATGTAGGTACTAAAGAATCTGTAGAATATTTACCTGGTACTCATTATGAAATGTTTTTTTAATGGTCAGGCTAGTGTTTTATATGCCCATCAGGGGCCTTACGGACAACTGCTATTACAGGCACCTAATCTGCTCAGTTGGAAAATCACGCGACCGCAAACCGTATCTGGGCGCGATAAGGTTTGCGGTCGCGTGATTTTCCAACTGAGCGGATTAGGTGCCTGTAATAGCAGTTGTCCGTAAGGCCCCAGGGCCCCGATTCTACTAAAGAAATTGTCTTTAAATTGTAATTGTTGCGATTTTAATTGTTAAATAACTGCCTCAAAATTGACAGTTTTAAATATTTTTTTATACTAGAAAAATACAATTACCTAATATTATAACTTAGCATAAAAAATATTAAAAACTGTAAATTTTGAGGCAGTTATTTAACAATTAAATTCGCAACAATTTCTTTAGTAGAATCGGGGGGCTGGACTCATTGCGCTTTACCTACAATTAACCGAAAGCTCACCTCATTTTCAAAAATCTTTCAATACGACGCGTGACCTAAATGCTGGCGTGTTTCTGGCTCAACGCATAACCGTATTGCCATTCAGCGTGATAATGCCGCCAGCATGTTGGGTACGCTCCCAACTGATAGTGGGCTTGAGAAATTGGATTGTCTTTAGACTTTCAACGCTCTATGGGCAGTGTAACTGTTTTTGTAGTGTTAAAGTTAGCTTATATTTTGTTTAGTTAAAAGGCCCTTCAATTACTTTTTTACATGTTATGTTAAAATGGCGAAAGTTTAATAATTCTATTTTCGTACTACCTACAGTCCCAAAGCTTTCGAATAAACATACAGATTATTTCACGTTACGCAATTTCTGTGACGTTAAATCGTCACGTAGGTATATTGGAGGTATATTTAGATGATAGAAGATAAAAGGATTCGGGGAACTGATCCCATTGCAGACTCAAAGGCTTTAAACGCTGAAATAGGAATCTGTTTTTATTTTAAAGTGGCGGATAGGGAACCTTTGCGGTGGCAATGTATTTATAACCACCAAAGCGAAAACCGACACAGAAATACATTTTCCAATAGAGAAACCACATCACGTGAAGTGTGAAAATCTCTCTTTAAACACTGAAAACGTTTTTGAAATAAAAGTGTCATGTGAAAGAGAATAAAGCCGCCGTTGTGGCCGAGCCCCGGGAAATTGGAAATGTGTAGCGCTGGTTCACGCGACGCGACGGTTCTCGCGAAGTCCGGGGCACTTTTTATTAGGGTTCTGTAGTCCTACGAGGATATTATAAGTTCGTTCTGTCTGTCCGTCTGTCCAAATTTTTTCGAACCGTCTAACTTCTTTAGTTTTTAATATAAGCGCATGAAACTTTGCACAATGGCAGTTTTAGTACCTAATGATCTCAATACTTAATAAGAAAAATAATTTTGGAGGTGGCGCTGATGCATGTGGAATCGGCATGAAAACTTTTTTCGCTTCATCGTCTCGTGTGTGGATTACGTTGAATAGGTCTTTTAAAATAAAGATTTCATACATCACTTTTAGGGTTCTGTACCTCAAAAAGGAAAAAAAAACGGAACCCTTATAGGATCACTTTGTTGTCCGTCTGTCCGTCTGTCAAGACTCTTTTTCTCAGGAACGCGTAAAGATATCAAGTTGAAATTTTTATCAAAACCACAAATCTACGGTTTCTTTTAGCTGTGAAAAAATCAAACTTGTAAGTCAACACGATCAAAAGATATGACCGTTTATGTCGCATATTTTCGCATATTTTGCGATTTCACAAGGAAATCAAAACCTATAGGGTACTTCCCGTTGACCTAGAATCATGAAATTTGGCAAAAGGCAAGGTCTTACAGCACATATAAAGGAATGAAATCCGAAAGTCATACATTTGAAGTAATATCATTAAAAAAATTGTTTTGCTATAACAAACTTAAATTATTTTGTAGTTGGAATGTATGAAAGAACCTTATTGTCGACTACAAAGTTAAGTTTGTCTTTCAATTTTTCTACTTTTTTTTTTTTTTTTTTGTTTGTACTCCGCGCGCTGAGGGTTCCATTGGATGGAACCCTCAGCGCGCGAGTCCTACTCGTACTTATCCGGTTTTTATTTATCAAGTGTATCCTTTACGAAATATGGCCCACCAAAGTGACGAAAAGTTGCCCCCCTCTGCATTTCTAAACTATTAGACAGAAATTTGTAACTGACAATAATTATGCTGCTAGGTTATATTTAAAACCTTAATTCAAATTTTTTTCGCAATTTATCCGATTATGACTTATTGAGTTATTGCGATATAATTGTAATTAATTCGTTCTATCTCAAAGATCATACACGTTTTCGTAAAATGATCTAATATAAGAATGTTTTAAAATACGTAGAAAGAATTGTACATATTACGTATACCTACGTAGAAAGAATAGTACATATTACGTATACCTACGTAGAAAGAATAGTACATATTACGTATACCTACGTAGAAAGAAGCTATACAAACGAGACCAGATTTAGACTCGCCATTTTAACCAGCCTCGTGTTTACAGCACACAGCGGGAGTGCTCTGGAGCAGACAGCCTGCCGTTTTTATTGACATTTCACGGAAAAGAATTTTTATTTTTAAAGGAAACGTGAAAACGGATATGCTCCTATTTCAATCGTTTTATTTTCATAAAAACAGTGATTTTGCCAAGTTCTCTGCTCAGCAAGCTTAAATAAAATACAAAGTTACCTATTTGTCATCATCATCAAAACATGAGGAAGACCTGGGTTATACAAGACCCATTTTTAGGGTTCTGTACCTCAAAAAAACGGAAAAAACGGAACCCTTATAGGATCACTTCGTTGTCCATCTGTCTGTCCGTCCGTCCGTCTGTCCGTCTGTCAAGACCCTTTTTCTCAAGAACGCGTGAAAGTATCAAGTTGAAATTTATACTAAATACTTGGGTCTACGGTTTCGTTCGGCTGTAAAAAAATAAAAGTTTAAGTCAAGGCAATCAAAAGATATGAACGTTTATGTCGCATAGTTTGCGATTTCACAGGGAAATCAAAACCTATAGGGTACTTCCTGTTGACCTAGAATCATAAAATTTAGCAAAAGGCAAGGTCTTATAGCACATATATAGGAATAAATCTGAAAATTACAAATTTGAAGTTATATCATTTAAAAATAATTATTTTGCTATTACAAACTTACATTTTGTAGTTGGAATGTATACAAGAACCTTATAGTCAACTACAAAGTTATGTTTGTCTTTCAATATTTCAACTTTAGTTTTTTTTTGGACTCGCGCTCTGAGGGTTCTGTCCAACGGAACCCTCAGAGCATGAGTCTTACTCGTACTTGTCCGGTTTTTTGTTAGAGTTAACGACTGCGGAAAGATGAAATTGTATGAAAATGACAGTAGCTTGAGAGATGTTATCTCAAGAATTCAACCAGATACCATAACTATATTTTTACTGCCTCCACAAGGTGAACCACATTTTTTAAAATATAGTTATTAGAACAACGTTTTATTTCGTAGGTCCTTCTATTACATTAACAGCTTTGGAAATTCTAATAACACCCTAAGGTGTTGTTACACGGGCAATGTTGTTAGCAATTGTTGCCCAGAAACAGTCGGAGATAATGTTGCAATCTGGTTGAATTCTTTGCAATATTGTCTCTAATTGTTCCACAAATATTCTGTATTGTTACATGCCGCTAATATAAGTTAATTGAATGTACTGGCTGTGTTCATATATTGTTCTATATTGCTCTAGCAACAAATCGGTACATGTTGCCATGAACCAATACCTACATAGATTTCCCATAAATAATAAATGTAACCGCTTGAGGCGACAGGTGACGGGAATGCTGGCACCTACTTTGGCCAAAACTGCCGTGCCGTCCAATAATTCTGTGTTTTAAATATTACTGATAATTGTTACAAGAAACTAGGAAAACAATAAAATTGCTTGCTAGTTTAGATTATTACTAAAATACACTGAAACGGGATATTTGTTGAATACGTAGTAGGTACATATATTTCAGTAGCAGCTGTATCTCTAGGGAAATCGTCAAAATCTTGCCAGGTAGGTAGCAAAGGTCCACTTTGTAAAAACATGATTGAATGTGACGAAGTTCACATTGACTTTATTTTCTGTGGTTTCTTTTCTAGAGCTTTAATCTCCCGTTTCTATATCCCCAGGGCTTAATGCCAGGCAACGGTTGAAAGCAAAATTAAGAACAGCCTTCAGTTTGGGAGATTCAATCGTTATGATAAATCTTCGTATTCCCCTATCGGTTGGTCTTAATGAAATTTGATTTTACTTTTATTATGCGTTTCGATCTATCGCAAAATACAGCCTAAAAGTACTGCAAGAACCGTCTACAAAGTAATGGAAAACTTCAAAAAGATATATCTAATATTTAGATAGATATATATGAAATCGGATAAAGTCGTTCTCAAGTTATGGCGTGACCAAGGTAAATAGTGATTCATTTATATATATATATATATAGATAAATATATGTATATATATATATATATATATAGATAAATATAGACACGATAGGTTAATATATACGACGTAAAACTTGTGTAGTACCGATAAAATAACGCAAACTTTGACGCAAATGAAAGAAATGATATAATCTGGCCTAGTCTCGGGCTTCGGCAGTCAAAACCTATTTAGATTACAAACTGCAATTCAATTGACCTATTTCCATTTATTGATCATATCAGCTCGTTTTACTAGATACGTTTCAATGTTGAGTGAATAGCGTTATACATCTTGAGACGTATAAACTAGTATTTAGCATGATGCGCATAGCATAAAGCGGATGATTTTTATATACTGCAACGATAAAAATAGGCATAAATAAAATAAAAAATATGTTTGCGAAACCACATTAATGAAAAAATTACCATAAGTTAGTGTATCATCCTATAATAATCACCTCATAGACAGGCACATCTATCACTATATATTCGAGACTAAAATGCACTAGGTTCAGCTAGGTAAACATTAAATCCTAATTTAGGTCTGACTGGTCAAAATTCATAAATTTGAATTTCGGGTTTTACTGCCCAAGTCGCATCGACACAGTATTGGTTTGAAGTTTGACAAAGACTCCTTGTCTGACTTGAGGATTGACTATATAGCCAAACCTAGGAGCGCCGGAGCATAGGAGATACCAACCTCAACACAGAACCGCAGGTCTTGTCACAAACGTCACACTTAGCAGCTACAGGCAGGTTCCCTTCTAACCACTGATGCGGCATTATTATGTTCTGTAACAAATACACATAACTCATAAACTAATTACAATAAATACAGAAATGTACAGAAATACAGAAATGTTTATTTTGCGATAATGTTTAAAACCAAACAACGCTTAAGTTTGTTGTAGAATTATAAGATTGACGATGTGTTCGACGCAATTGCTTAATTTAACCAAATTCTTTAGACTTATTGACTGAAACTATTAGCGCTAACGTAAACTATTAGTTGATTAATCAAAGCTTAACTTTAATCGACCCACAAATAATTAAGTTTCTGATTGACAAGATTCTTGCGTTGAATTAGTTGAGTTCAGTGTGTATTACAGTAATAAATTATTGAAGTTCTTAAGTACGATAGATTTAAGCAGCTATTTATTAGAATCTTTTCGTTTTCTATTTTTTGACGTGATAACGTCTAATGAATCGATGAATGCCCGGCGCTGCACGCACGAAAAATTGTCACGTTCCGACTGAGCCGCACGTGCAAGCGAGAGCGCGGAACAAGCGATAGAGAGGCACGATCGGCCTAAGCGTTATCACGTAAAATTATCGTCCGTAAACCGACTTTATAGACAACCCCTTTTTTAAGGAGTGATGATGGCCGACCGTTAGTGTGTGCGGTTTACAACCTTACGGCAACTGGTTCGATCCTCAGCCCTGCACCAATGACTTATTTAGTACTTACGTAAATTATGTGCAGTTTCGATGCCATCGCTCTAAAACGGTGAAGAAAAAACATCGCGAGGAAACCGGTATGTCCAAGATCCTCAAAAGATAGACATTATGACATTCACCAATATGCAATGCGCCAGAATGGTGGCTCATCCTCTCTCTCTGAGAGAATTAGTCCCAGCAGTGGTAACATACGCTCATAACGATATCGACGCATTTTTTACCAAAACGGAAAAAAAATATTGAAATAAAAGGTACATGGAGGATTTTTTAACGTTCACTATTCTTTATTAACTATTTAATAGTATTGAGGTTAAACTCATTTATGGTGTTTTTTAGGGCTCCGTACCCAAAGGGTAAAAACGGGACCCTATTACTAAGCCTACGATGTCTGTATGTCTGTCTGTCTTACCTTTAAACGGGTGTACCTATTCTTCGAATCGTAATAGGTAGGTAGCCAATTGAAATTTTCACAGAATATGGAATATGCGGATTAACTAACAAATAATAAATAAACCGGCAAGTGCGAGTCAGGCTCGCGCACTGTGGGTTCCGTGCCACCACAAAATACAGCGTAACCACCAGGGTTACTTGGACAACCTTATTGTATTTCCAAGTAATTACCAGTTATTAAAACGCCTACCAAAATTGTGGTAAGTAATTTGCTACAGACGAACAATAACTGACGGTTGTATTTTGTGGTGGTACGGAACCCTCAATACGCGAGCCCGACTCGCACTTGGCCGGTTTATTTTTTATACTACAGAGTACTTTGATAACTGTTAAATTTGTATAACAACTATGCCACAGGCTTCCATGTTCAGCTGCAGTTATAGAGTTGAGCGTGAACAAACACACACTTTCACCCTATTTACTTACATCAATACTTTCACCTATATCATCTATAATATTAGTGTGATGTGATTATTCACTATAGGAAAAAAACAACTACAAAAATCGTATTATACGATGTCAACTTTATCTCACTTTATTTATTGAGTTATTCTAATAAAATAAAATAGTTGATGGGGCAATTGATATAATTAGTGAACATCTCTTCGTGTTGTTTCCAAAGCTCCTTTTGAAGCATCTAAAAATGCTTCCTCTTCTTTACACTTGGAATTGACCGAGACCTCTACCGAAGCTTCCTTTGCTTGCCTTTGACTGTGACTTTGTTGACACCATATTTTACAAAAACATAAAGTCACCGATAGGTTTAATTGTCCCATTTTGCACCGTCACATCGGGTTAGAAGTCCTTTTCATGAAAGAAGTCCCACGGCAAACAGCGGAACTAAATTTCCATGTTGTAGTTGTCAGGTGTTGTTACTGTGTTTGGACGCTAGTGAGATTTTTTATTAATTTTCCATCGTTAAAGAGTCGTGTACGATGCCAAAAGTTGTTAAAGTTCTACTCGAGAAATGATACTGATAGTGATTGATACGCGATGACAGCGCCGCGTCTGGGGGACTTCAAACATGAAAAGCACTCTACTGTTGATTTGAATTGACATTATATAATGTAATTTCTATATTGTGATAATTTATTTCAATATTGACATTGTATGTAACATTAATTTTATAATTCTGATTAATTTGATTTTGTATTTTTATTGTAATTCTTTGTGGAAATGTATATTCTATATAAAAATAACAAAAATTAGTAAAAATATTAATGTACTAAACAGTAGAAAATACACAAAATGTGTGTCGGCAAAATTCTCACAGGAGGAAAAAAAAAGAGAATGCCGCTAGGTCAATGATGATAAGGTGCTCCCATATTTCGAATTACAAATAAATAAATGCCATAACATAGCGGTCACGTCTCGATGTCCCGGCATCTTGGAATTTAGGATGGGTATCCTCAAATATGCAAGCCTCTTTACTACGTTAGTAGACTTTTATCTATTCTGAGGGCTTACTACGTAATAGTAAATACCTCAGTGCCGAAAGTCTTCTTTGTAATTTTTTTTTGTTAAAATTTTCATGACCGTGGATGCAATGTCCTTTAGTCGTAATCTTAAACAGTTTACATAGTCTTAATAGCGTCAAACAAGTCATAGTCACAGTCAGAGTCAAGCCTAGTAAGTCACGGTCAAGTCAAACTCATGTCCCTGTAAAGTGGTGGAGACTTTACAAGAGGCTCCTATGGAGTTTTGGAAACAATACGAAAAGACACGTTTCACCTCGTTATATCACTTTCCCACACTCGAGCACGTTTACGAGCACTTAATGAATAATAATTCACCATTTAGTACACATTAACACTCGAAAATACACAAGTTTAGGAAAATAATCCAACTAGGCGACATGTTTTTTTCCACGTTGGCGCCAAAACTCCACGAAAGTCTTCGACCAGTATGTGTTGCCAGTGATGACATATGGCACTGAAACGATTTACTTAAACGATATAATTTTAAGTAAATCGTTTCAGATTTACTGAAATTATAGGTTTTTATGCCAAACTGAAAAGAAGTAGAGAAACCGCAGCTATGTAGGTCAAACTAAGGACAGTGAATGTAAATGCTAAAGAGGTCACAGAGACTCGATTATTTGCTTTCATAGAGTGCTTCAGTATTTTACAAATCGCCAGAAAGCCCTCCGACAACACGGAGAAACTAATTAAAAAGACCCAGGAGCAGCAACCCAACAAGATAGACCAACGAAGTGTCAATAAACTTAAGCTGGGCATGAAGAATCTCTGACGTGATCTTCTAGGCTTGGGACCGTCAGAAATGGAAGCAGATTTGTCGCCTTCTACCAAGGATGATCCACTTGGACCAATCCTTGCTTCTACAGTAGCGGAAGCATCACGACGTTCAGCAGTAGCCAGCAAACTGAGGAGAAGGAATTTCTGTCAATATATTTATTACCACACGATTAGACGCGATTACCATCTTAAAAGTTTTGGCAGTTGGTAAAGTATTATAGTGAGTTATGATAACTTCTATAAATGCCTTACTTTACCTAAATAAAATAACGCGCGATAAGTCCCGATTAACAATTAAAACATACTTCAAGTGAAACAAAAAAAAAAAAAACAGGCGTAAACTGGAAAATCGCAGATGAAATCCCGGAACATGGAAAATTCACGCGGCAAAAAACCTAAAACATTGAGGAAATATTTCACTGAAAGTATTTCGGTAAGCTTTAAAACAGAAGTTTAGTAAGAGAATTCCGGTTAGAAAAATATTTTCCTTATACTTACATTCAAATCTCATCTCTTGATGAAAATCCAGAAAGCTTATTAACTTTGCGTTGAACAATTCTAATTGTACCTTTTGTACTACTGTATCTAGCTCGAGTAACTTTAGATTTGTTAATTAAACCAATTTAGGTACTAATTTATTTTAAGTTATATCAATAACTGATAATAAGTGTAAGTATATATAAATATTGTAATAAGTGAATTGCTCAACTCACTTCGGTATGTTTTGATGGAGGCAGCTTATTATAATTAGATACCTACAGTAGCTTGTACAACGCGTCCATTAAACAATATACAATTTTAGACGAGACTCGAGGATAAAATAGGTTTTAAGCACTCTGCTTTTCAGGAAAAACTGAGATTGGTCTGTCATTAAAATTAGAACTGAAATTTGAACTATGTTTAATTTTTATTCCACAAAAATTATACCAAGGACTTTAATAATACCCTGATCTACGGGTATTATTAAAGACCCTGGCAAACTTCCTACACTAAATATATTAGAAACTGAGCTCTTTGAACAATTTTAAAGAGTGCGACTAGCTTAGGCCCAACGCTGGGTAGAGAATAAATCGCGTCGAGGCGGCGCGGCTTAGTAATAGGGTTCTGTTTTTACCCTTAAGGTACTGAACCCTTAAAATCAACTCTTTTCTGTTTACGCTAAGTTCAAAATGATTACCACAAGAATAGTGGAAGCGCAGTGGACGCACAACGCGAAAGCGGGGAGGGACAAATTATGTTTTACTAGCTGCGCCCCGCGGTTTCACCCGCGTAGTGATGAAAAATGGTGATGGTGATGATGATGATGAAAAGTAGCCTATGTCACTCACCAGACCTTGAACAACACCCATGCAAAAAAATCTGGTCTATCCGTTGCTCTATTGCTGCAAGAAAGAGGAACAAACAAACCAACAAACTTTTCGCATTTATAATATTAGTATGATTATATACTGTAGCTAAGACAGTTAAAAAAACATAAACATATTCAAACAGCAAAAGGTAGAGAGAACAAAGCCGCGACAGATTCATACAAAATTCACACCTACTAATAGCAGCCATTACGGAGATGAAATCACTCGTATTCAATATTCATGTGGGTAAAAGCGACAGCTTAAAATTGACTATTTAGACAGTATAATTATAAATCAGACAAGCATTATTTTTAATCCAAATTAAATCTATCATTACAGGAATGTCCTAATTCAATGCACTTTGATGTTGGCGGATGATAGAATGAGCTCCCGATTTTATTACCTTCTGGCTACGCCCGATTTGCTTATTATTTTGCACTTTGCGAGATAAAAGTATATTATTCTCAAAAGTGGTTTTTAATGTTTCCATTATTTAGAGAACACACTTCAACGAACATTTACAGATGGTTGCGGATGGTGCGTTGTGCATAGTACAATCCATAGCCGACTGATTTTTTCCGAAATTTTGTTGCAAGGTTTTATTGAAATGTGAAATGAAATTTTGCCTGGAATATATATGTATCCGCAATGTCTAGGAAAAGTCTATCTTTCTTGGCAATGTTTAAGAAAAGTATCAGCGCGTATATTCATGTCAACTCGCGGGCGCGGGGCGAAATATGAAACATAATATTGTCTACTATGCAAATGTTCACGTACAAAACGCACGTGTGGTGGAAATAGCGGACAAGCTCGGCAATATCAAACATGAGTTGTGTGAATGTTCATGTCGAATTAGCGGCAACGCGCGTCACACCCGCGCAAACGCCTGGCGGCCAATGTGAACACGAAAACGCGCGCTCCGCCGCGCCCGCGCCCGCGAGCTCAACATGATCACGCGCTTATACGAGCCTCGGCGGGAACCAACATTTATGGAGTCACGTATGCTCACGTAACACATTTCCCCTTTTCGTCCATAAATATAGCTGTTGCCTTCCTGCCTCTGCAGTACGTACGTACGTAATGAATACTATAACTCATTCCTCATGATATACCGAAGTATATTTTGTTCTTAATTCTTATCAATATAGACAAGCTCGATTGAGGTTGTTCATCATAAAAAGATAACCAACAGACAGAGGGATAGAAACAAACCTTTTTTCTTTTATATATATTTTTGCCATCAGTTATTTATTTATTTCGTGTTATAAAGTTTGGTATTATTCATCAGCATCATCGTTTCAGCCATAGGACGTCCACTGCTGGACATAGGCCTCATCCATCGATCTCCAAAAGGGCCGGTCGGAAGCGGCCTGCATCCAGCGTTTCCCTGCGGTCTCTTTTAGGTCGTCTGTCCATATTTGGTATTATTAGTGGTGAAAATAACACGAAATATATAATATAGGTATGTAATATTTTGTAACTAAAACTTCATTGCAAATTAGTGGGATCCAGGTAGAGCCATTCAATTTAACAATCAAAATGAAAGTATCTATTTTGCTTTACCCATGATCGATGAACGACTTTTTGAGGAAAAATGACGACATCAAACGAAGAATAGGCCATCTCCACGGTTAATGTATTGTTCCGCACTCGTACTCAAACGATCATTCGATTCCAATATCGTCCTGTCAGACGTAAATTGACTTATTATGGAACCGTTCGCACGTTAAATGACAGGAAAAATCTTTGATAATAATATAGTTTGGATCTGCCTTAAATTCAAGCTAGTACCGAGAAAAGTCTGTCAAAAACTAAACACGTATTGAACATACTTCCATTATCTTATTAGTTCTACAAACACACACTTCAATATAGAGCAGCACACAACTGCAAACTATATGTTCAAAATGTATACGAATGGACGACCAAGGTGGTAAGTGCTAAAGGGAAAACTGTAGGTAAAACGCTTCTATTTTTCTGAGGTAAAAATAGTCACCTCAAAAGAGGTTGAGTTTAAAACTTGTTTCGCATAACATCGACGCTCCGCCTGGCCCCAGGCTAAATAAGAGAGAGCCCTCTAGCGTGACACGAGTAGCAAAATTTGTAATGACAAACTTCGTAGCTTAGCTCAAGTGAACGAAATAACTATAACTAACGCGACATACATTCGGATTTTTTTCATTGGAAATCACCTAGTTCATTAAAATATTAAATTCATTGATCCATTCACTGACAGACAACGCACAGCTTAAACCACTGGCTCTACTGGTGTGTCAATTTAAAATATAACTAAAAAAACTTTTAGTCGAGAAATTATGTTATTACAAAGTTAGTGATTTTATAAAAGATAAATTTTAGTAATGACTGCAGTAGTTCAATTTGTTTATCATACAATTATAGTAATTTCTATCTGTTAACTATTTAAATTAATAACATCATATCTTAACTATTGAAATTGATTTAACAGGTAATTTAATTAATTCATTTTAATGTAAATAATATTTACGGTATTTTTGTACTATATCTCCATGATCTAAGAAAACAAGGTCTAGCAATCTGGGAGTAGTCCTGCAATGACGTCACTGTCCAGTTGCCACTTTATTCAATCAGCTGTTACGTGGTGTATCGTCATCTCTCTCGAACCTGTTGTAAATTGACATCATGACATCATTGCGGGACGCCCACGTGGAAATTTTTTCTCGGATTGCTATACCTGGCGGAGTATATTATTATACCATGTATCTCTCTAGATTTGTACGCCTACCAACTAGGCAAAACAGTCATGATACAAAGTGACAAATATTTTACCCCACCTATTGTGCATGCGTTTTTAAATGTGTGTATGATTTACTCGTGTTTTGTGCAAATAAATTATCTTTATCTTTTATCTAGAATCATGAAACTTTGCATATATGTTCTTATATACCGTAGAGGAGCACTAAAGCAGTTTTTTTTTAAATTATGTCTATTAGTGACGCCTAACTCCGAGCTCTACGCGTACAAAGTCGCGGGAGATTCAGTAGTGTTTATATAATATTATAAATACGAAAATGTGTTTGATGGTTTGCTTTGCTTGTCCTTCTTTCACACAAAAACAAATTGATGAATCAAAGTGATTAAATGTATGCACTGGTGCACCTATTACTCTAACATATATAGACCAATTTACGTGATTCTTTTTTATTATGTAGAGGAAGCTTTTGAGGTGGTCCTACAATAAAATCATTATCTTTGGCTCAGTCGTTTTTTAACCTAATAATGTTTGACTGCATGTTGATTAGGTAATATCAATAATTTTGTTAGATTACAAATTTTGTAGTCTGTTTTTAGGGTTCCGTACCTCAAAAGGATAAAACGGAACCCTTGTAGGATCACTTCGTTGTCCGTCTGTTCTTTTTATACTGAGAATTATTTTGCCTAGATATAGTTGAAGAGTGACACAGGCTGCTTTTTAACCCAAATAATTTAAAACCGCGCTACGCATTTCGTTTTACTACATGTTCTTGTAATCTCGTGAGTCATGATACAATGCAGGCGTTTCTGTTTAATTCTTCCACTTCCAAAATTGATTCCTGCTCACATTTACGTCAGAACTCGCCAAAGCCAAGACGAGCCTCGTTGCAAATTTAAACTTAAGAATTCAGCTTCATTCCAACCCGTTCCTGTTAACCCTGAATTGCGTGTACAAGATTAATGTCCAAGTTGATTACTTTGATTAGAGCACGACTGAATTGCTCTGAGGGTAGATTGATATTAAATCATGCGGTTTTATCCCAAGAGGATGCGGCTGCTCACTAAAGGATTCCACATTGACCTTTTGGAGACGGTTAATTACGTTTAATTTCTGTTCTGTTCTTTAAGAACATCAAAAGGCTATCGGATTGTTTTTTTATCTAATAAAAAGCTGACCATAAATAGAGCCAAACACCTAAAACAAAATTAAAATCTGTTCAAAATTAAGGAAGATATAAGCATTTTGATATCTTGCTAGTCAGAGAGCGCACTATACTTACGTATGACGTCACATAAGTGCGCCACACAAACTCCAAACTGACACTCACCTTGCAATAAAGGGACAGAGTATCCCTGCCTAATCCGAACAAAAACTTTAATTTCATCTCAGAATTTTTAGTTTCCAGTGTATTTAATTTTATTATATTTTTCACTGAGCCTGTTATTTTGTCAAATCAACACCTGTCCGATGGTTGGCATACATTTGAAACATTGTAACGTACTCGGATAAGGATATTAGGTAGGCAAAGCATTACTAGCTTGCCACAAGTGCCTTGTAGAGCCGATTGCCTCTAAAGTTATATGATTATTTACGGGATATTTACCGTGGTAAGGTTGTGGAATGTCCTTTTTAACTGTTCGACCAACCACCCGCATTCTTCAGTCTTCCCGTGAACATGGTGCATGTAACTGCGCCGAAATATCGGGAGCTCATTCCACAACCTTACCACGGTAAATATCCCGTAAATAATCATATAACTTTAGTGAACAACCGTGATAGATTAAAAGTGTTGATTGCCTCTATTCATAGAAGCATCCTATTTGTCACGGAAGCACGGAATCATCTCATAAGTTACAAAGCCGATTTAGGTATCAGGGGCCTTAGTCCCAGATTTGATAGTTTTCGAAAACTTTTTTGTTTACTTATTGTTCCATACATTGCTGGGCTGAAAGGTATTCGAAAACTTTTTTCGTATTAGAGTGAAGCAATCTATACCACCGAATACTACTGACTATTACTACTACTTCCTCCGCGTTTTCGCTGGAGGCGCTTTACTAAAATGTATGGAACAATACGTAAACGAAAAAAGTTTTCGAAAACTATCAAATCTGGGACTAAGCGTACAGAAGAAGCTTGCGTAAGATAATTAGAAATATACTTCCATAGACAATCATAATGTTCAGTTCCGTAAAATGATAAGACACGTCTTGACTAGATAATATATTTTTTTATACGTCAAGGTATATAAGTTCGCCATTTGCTTTTGGTTTTAAAATTTGTTTTTTGTTTAATATTTGCCACAAAATGTTATCTGAGCGAAGCGAGCGTAACTCTTATAAAAGCCTCGAATAACTTGCAACTTCACCAACTTTTTCAGCATTATCAACGAGGTGAGAAGCGAGCGTGTTTCATTTTTAGGACGGTAGAGAGGCGCGCGCGATGTAAATCGCTTTTAGGCTTTACATATACACGACTGATAAGCTAAAGTGAGAAAACATCCTCAAACATTTATGAAATTGCTTACCCCTTCAGCATCTTCGACGAGGTGCGGCCCGAGCGATGCGAGTGTGCTCCACTTGCAGGATGGCGGCGCGCGTGATGCACATCGCTTGTGTGCTTTGAACTTGCAGAGCTCGCAAGCGAGCGCGTGCGCAGTGCCGAGCGCGCCGAGCGGTTCTCGGCATACGTTGCAGAACGTCGGCCGAGCGTGAGTGGCCGCATACCTGTGGAAAAGGTTCCGGTTAGCTTTGTTCTTGGTATGCACAAATGAATTCATAATATGAAATAGAAAAGTTGGGATGATGTACTAAATATTAAACATGAATGCGTGGGATTTGACGATCATTCATTGTAAAATATTTTTATTACGGCTTTTTCAGACAAAACATGGAGAATGCTACATAAAAATCTTCATCTCTGAAGTACGAGTACGAATATAGATGAAATGCTGTTCGTTGATAAGCGCATTACTTGAGAACGGCTGGACGATAGTATTTTATTGTAATAATCCAAATGAGTTTTTTTTTTTTTTTAATTCCTTCGTCCTTTTTCCATGGGAGTTTTGTATGAACTCAAGACTAAAAAGTACTCTTTGCTCAAGACCATGTCAATAAACAACTGAAGATAGCGAAAATAAAAAGAAAGTACAATCGATGAACACTTACATTTCTTGAGTGTATTTATTGCATATCACTCTATACCATAGATTCAGTATAAGTACCTCTACGCTCTATACTGAATCTATGACACTCTAGAATACTCTAGATTCACAAAAACTGCGATCACGGGTCACGAGGGGAGAAACCTCTTCATGGTTTTTGCATTCCTGGTACCTACCAGGACTTCAATTTGATTGGTATTTTTATTTTTATTTTTTTTACTTGTGTGTACTTATTGTGATGTAAGAGTGAGATATTAGTTCTCGTGCTCCTGCTAGTAGGATTACCCAGTAGGAGCAAGCGGAAACGCATTTTATTTTATTTTTCAAATTTTTACTATTTTCCAATTTCTTTTCACAAATTCACAACGGTCAAATTTTATTTTATTTATACTGGATATTTTTGGGTCACCTAGTTAAGTATAAATATAGGTCAATAACATCGCCCTGCGAAGACATCATCAGAGCATTCCTAATTGCCGGCTACTTCTTATCTTCTAGAAACATTTGATTGGTTACCTAGATTCTTCACCCTTTCCTACCTTAACCTTTTTTTCGGGGCATACGTATCTTCACCTTGGAGTCCAATCCATGGACTGAGAAAGCTATACCTACAGGTACTTACGTATATGTAGACATAGGCATAATTTATTTGTGGCAAAAAAAAATAACAATACAATACACTGGAACAATACAACGCAAAATAAAAAAGAAATAAAATAAAAAATAAAACCTAATTGGAGCTTACCTACCGTAATATTTACCTACCGAACATGTTTACCAAAATTACTTACAAAAGGAATGCCTGCTTTCTTTCCAAGAACAATGTAGACAATACAATAAGAACATGATAACACAAAACAGATGTATTGTAGTTAACTTGTCTACGATATCAGGGAGAGCATCCTTGACACACTAATCAGATACTAGAGTCTGGTCCTTGTCTTAACTTGAGTGTTTCTCGCTAATTAATAAGTATATAATATCACAAAACACAGTAGATAATTATATAAGTTAAAGCAGTAGTTTGACTCGGACGTGTCCTTGAATTCAATGCCTACTGTCGGTCGCAGGGCTGGTTGCTACTATCGGGTTTTAAGAAAATTTTCTTTATTTTGTATACTTACACAATTATATGCCGTTGGCTTCGGAACCCTACCTAAGGCGTGTCACGAAACGCTCTTGGCTTCATTGTCTCTCCACTAGGTAATAATATATTTGGAAACATTTGATGCACTTGAAGACCGAGATTCAGTGTGATGCGACCACGTGTGTTACCACACTCTACAGACAAGATATTATCAAAAATATATATCAATATCTTATAATCTGGCATTAACTTTTTGAAATTAAATATAATACCCTTGCGTTTGACCGCCAACTCGCCTGATGCAAAGCGATATTGGAGCACGCTTGCCTTGAAGATACCAATTCACTCGCCTCAAATAAATTCGTCAAACGAATTGTTTGATCTTCATAGAGCCAGCATCTCGCAGTCTGTTTCAGTCATTCTTCAGGAGAGTGTCGTTGCCTCTCTCATATGCTCAGGATAGCTATGTTATACAGCTGCGATAATCGAAAACCCTTCCAGTCGAGGAGCGAGGTATTCTGATATGTCTTAGAGCACTGAAGTAGTATTTATAGAGCTGTCAAGTGTTGATATATCCGTACGTAAAATGAACTGTAAGTACGGCAGACTTACTCATTTTTCACGCACACTAAGAAACTTGCAGCGACACCAATGAACAAACTAAAGTAAGGCGGCAAGGTCGGCTGCTGGGTGATTTCGACTAAAGGCATCAAAAACACTGTTTTAAACTATCACGGTTGTTCCACAACCTTAACACGGTAAATATCCCGTAAATAATCATATAACTTTAAAGGTATCAAGCCTGGTTTAGGCCTGATGCGTTCGCACCCGCCACGCCACCCTACCATATCTTCCTTGTTTGTCTGATCTCAGGTTCAGTTCTTCTTATTAAAGGTTTTGCATGAGATGGTAATATCATCTTGTTTGAGTAAACATACCTATGTCAATGCTATAGCCGCTGTTAATAAAAGCTGTAGCGCCAAATTAATCCAAAGGTGTTGGAATGAAATTTCATTTATAAGGAAATCGCAGCAAAATGTCTACGAAGCTTCATTTCGGCTCGTCAACAGAAGCGCCGGCAACGCAGGAATGAAAATAATTAAATAACTTAACAATAGATGCTCTTAAATCTCACTACGTCGTATAATGGCATTTAACTGAACATTAATACGATTTCGTTACAATTTGCTAATGAGACTCCATTTACAGCTTTTATATGAGTTGCCTAATGGGGGTGACTACTCCAATTAGGCGAGACATTATTTATTCAATGCTGTTTGTTCATTGTGAAAAATGGTTGAGCCATAAAAATGTCATTGGCTTCCCCTTATTATGGATGATTCGGATCGTGATCGCGATCGCGTGCCATCTCACTTACGCTCGTGGTGCGAGTAAATAGATGCGAACGGGACGGCATGCAATCTCGATCCCGATCAAAGAACCATAATAAGGCAGCTGCGTAACCCCTTTTAGCCCAACTCTTACCCGACGCCGCAAAGGAAAAAGAAGGGTATTGTAGTAAGTCTTATGTTAAAAAAAACTTTGCTGCTATGCAATATGCTTGGTCTAAAAATTTCTCGAACATGTGTCAGAGAAAGTATAGACGGAACAACATAATAAATAAAAAAGCGTTTCCACTAATAACCTAAGCGCCTTAACCGATTTCGATAAATGAGGTGTCGACAGGTTCTTCTAAATTCTGAAATAGTCACTGGGCATGACGTCATCATAAATACAAGACTGAGACTTGAAAAGTGGGAATAAAAAAAATATAGCACCCTCTCCATTTGTGTTGTGTTATGTGGTTTAAGAATTTCATAATTCTCCGAAGATATAATGCTCAAAAATCTTGGCAATTCATTGTATAGTAATAGACCTAAACTAAAGTAAAGATCGTATTTAGGCAAACATAATGTGGGGTACCCTGCAGCCAGGTGGAGTGAAGACCAGCAGAAATTGGACGAAGAAAGCTGACGACCGAGATCAGTGACAAACATTAACAGATGCTTATATTGATGTATCCTTGTTCGTTTTGTCATGGTTGGTTACAACAAGCTGGAAATTAGGAGGGATGTGGCGCTTGCTGTGTATGTGGTTAGGGTGTTTCGGGGAATGGTGACCAATCCGACAATTTTAGAAATGACGGGGTTGTGCGTGCCAGACGGGTACGTGGGGCGTCTCAGGCAGCCACCTCTGTTCGCGGTGCCTCGCGGGAGGACTAACCTGCTCAACAAAGCGCCATTGACGAGCACCATACAAACACTCAATCGGGTCGCGGAGAACATTGACATTTTTCACTGTTCACAGAGCGAGTTCGTAAGGGCTGCACTTTATAATTTATGTTATTCTGATGCTGTGGAACTAATGTTATTCTTAGATTGATGTATATTTAATATTTATGTCGTAGTGATGCTTGTGACTAATTCATTGATGTATATTTAAGTTATTGTAATTCTTTTGACTAATTCTAATTCCTATATTTATGATTTAACTACTCTATTGTATTAGGAATCAACCTGTAATGATAGATGTAATGTTTTAATAAATAAATAATAATAATAATAATCAACCATCATACAAGGTGTTGTTTTAGAAGACGAGCATATTCGAGGATATCATTGTACTCATCATATTCAAGGTTATAATTTATATCATTATAAACAACTTTTACTTTGACACCAACACTATAATCGCGACAAAAATCAGCTGTTCCATATACTTCGTTGGGTGTAATTTTTCTATGGAACAACTTTTTTTCGCGATATCAGGTACCTAGGTGCCTAAGTAAAAATTGTTTATAATGATACAAATTATATTCTTGTATATGTCCGTCGTGTAGAGATACCGGGTATAATGTCTACTAATCGCAGGGCTGGAGGCCCACCCTTCCATCCAGCTCTACGTGTCCGCGTCAAACGGTCGGCTGGCTGAGAAGTGTCAACTCACCAGTGGTGGTCTCCGGAAGACAGCCTGGCGACGAGGTCAGCGACGTCGGCCCCGCGGTGAAGCGCACCGCGGAGCGCCCCCGCCCACGCCTCCATCTCCCCGCGGCTGTCTGCGCACAGCACCAGGCACCGGCTCGCTGTGATCACCTGGGAACAACATCTTTACGTTACTCATCCAATAAATGAGTATCTTTTATGAATTAAAGTCAATGGGTGGACAAGAAAGCACAATCAGCTCATGATTTGCTTTCTTGTCCACCCATTGACTTTAATAATTGAAGTAAGTATTCGAGTTTTACTTAAGGTAGCATTCCGATCTTGGCGACCGTGAACGGCGACCGCAACCGGCGACAGCGGCCACGTCGCGCAACCCACTGCTCAGTACGAATTTATAATGGAGTGCTATGCAATAGAAGCGACCGCGTGTCGGTCGCTAAGATCGGAATGCTACCTTTAGCCGTATAGCTGTTTTCCCACCTCTAAGGAACACTTGTTATATGACCATGAGACTTAATGTATTGTATTAAAACACTGTTTTAAACTATCACGGTTGTTCACTAAAGTTATATGATTATTATTATGTAAATATCCCGTAAATAATCATATAACTTTATTGTATTAAAGTCACATTTAGTGGAGCAAAACCCTTACACATAGTCGTACGTTTCGCTACTTCTATTTTTGAGATTTTTCTCTTAATTATATTTTCATAAGCATAGCCTGTAATCTAAAATGTACGTTTCACCCTCCATAATTATGAAATCTGTATATTAAGATATTGTAGACATCATTTAGGAAATAGGTAATTTAAATGAATCAAAAAAACAGTGAGAAATGCAGTGTTACTTTTATTATTATTTTCTATCGAGCGAATTGTCTTTAATCATGTTTCGGTCTTTACGGTTTCCAAGATGCAACGTTCAATCTTGATATGAACCCATTTTTATAATTTTAAGCTCTCCATAGAAGTAGACAAGTATGACCAAAATTGAGAAAGTGGCAAACTGCGCTCAACGGTCATACCCTTAGAAGAGAAAAAAAAATCTACTTGTGTTTTCTGTGGTCATATCTATTTTACGCGCCCATTTAAACGTTTATGAAGAAAAAATCACTGAGTAGAATTTAAAAAAAAAAAACGATATTTAGAATAGCATTGCAAATAGTATAAATACATTTTCGTGAATATAGAAACAGAGAATGAAAGAAGGAAAGTTTATTTGAGACAAAATTACGTTTTTTAAAACAGCTAAAAGATACGGGTTATAAGGTCACAAATCCAAAGGTCTAATCCAGGTCCTATAGGTATTATAGAATAGCCGAAGAGTTTTTATTTATCAGATGAGCTGTGGTCAGAAGCCTAACGTGGAAAAAATTTAAATTGCTTTTATTCTGCTTACGTAATACCTCAGCACAGTTAAATTGTTTTACCTACCCACCGGAGCGCGCATAAAACAAGGGGAGCTCGTTGCTTTATTGCAACTGACACACAATGCAACCAAAATGTCCCCTCGTTGACGGGGGATCGATATCTATAAGCAGGACAAGGCTAGGCCTCACGCATTTGCATGCAAATCGCAGGCCATAGGCCGAGCCCACTCGGCCTAGTTAATTAACGAGTCTAGAATTACACAGCGAACAAATCCAATTACCTACCTAGACTACCTACAAATTTAAGTTTGTAATTCGTCGAAAGAACGGAAATTCTAATCCCAATTGAAAAGTTTTCGGATAACTCACTTGGTGACTTTGCTCTACATTTAAGAGGCGACATACCAGACATAATATAAGTAGAGGCTTTTTTCAAATATTTAACTTCTTTGAATGACGTTTACATTGAAAAAAAAAGGTTACCTTTGCAAGAAATTTCAAACCGTAAGCAAAAACTCAGAGTCACATAACGGGCAATGGCTCTCCATTGCCTTCTAGCTATGCTCGGAGTTTCTTTGCGCGAGAGAATTCGGAACGTGGATACCTATTCGCAAAAGAACCAGAGTCACCGACATAGCTGTTAAAATTTGCAAGTTGAAGTGGCAATGGGCAGGCCACATCGCTCGGAGAACCGATAACCGATGGGGAAGAAAGGTTCTTGAGTGGAGACCACGAACCGGAAGACGCAGTGTAGGTAGGCCTCCCACTAGATGGACCGACGAAATAGTGAGAGTCGCTGGCATCCAGTGGATGCAAAAGGCAGGATGTCGTTCAGTATGGAGGTTAAAGGGGGATGCCTATGTTCAGCAGTGGACGTCTTCTGGCTGATGATGATGAAGCAATAACCAAGTGTAAGGACAACTCGGATCTACCAAGCTTTGGTACCTTCTCAGATCAGACAAACAAAGGTGATATGACTTAGTATTATTATCGTTGGTATTCAAATTTCTCCGTGTTTCTTCTACTTTTTTCACTATACCGCTAAACCGCTTAACGCAAAAATTATAAGCACTGCAAACTTACTAATTTTTAGGCACAGGAAACTTACAGTCCATATAAAGCAAACTAATAGTCCACATGCAAAAAGGGCGGTAAGCGGTAAGTTCGTCTGCTGGGTGAGTAATGGCATCAATGCTGAATTAGGTCTGATGCGTTCGCACCCGCATTGCCACCTTGCCATATCTCCCTTGTTTGTCTAATCTGTTGTATCTTTGACATTTGCTCAATAAATGTTAACCCGCCTCATAAAGCCTTGTTTAAATACCCTCTTTGTATTCAACGAAGTATAAGTTAGCAGTTCACTTGCTCTCTACTGTTTCTCGTAACTCGGCTAAAAGGCAAAGGTTCTAAGGGCTCGGGCTTAGCGGCTGTAAGTAACCCTCATTTTACAATGCAGTGTATTACACAAAGGGAAAGTTTCATCTGATTAAATCCTTGCCCATACATTTTATTACTTGAATACGTTACTTCGAAACTAAATACATTCGTTTCTACTTCATCATCATCAGCCAGAAGACGTCCACTGCTGAACTTATTGCCTATGTCTCCCCCTTAGAACTATCCAAACTGAACGATAAATCTATACTAATATTATAAAGAGGAAATATTTGATTGTTTGTTTGTTTGTTTGCATTGAATAGGCCCCCGAAACTACTGAACCTATTTAAAAAAATATTTCTGTTGGGAAGCTACACTATCCCCGGGTAACATAAGCAATTTTTTTTAAATAGGGATCCTAACTAAAACTCCAATAATGTAACCCAAGGTATAAAAAAATAAGATTTACAATTTTAACTTTGCGTTTTTGACAGTTCTAAGACAGGACAACGTCTGTCAGGTCAGCTGGTAACGAATAAGAAGAAATAGAAGTAGCTAAAGGCACGACTGTGTATAATTGTCATGTTTTTTGCTTCACTAAATACGCCTTTAATACAATATATTAAGCCTTATGGTCATCTTAGTAACAAGCGTCAAAGTGAGGAAACCTCGCCTTAATGCATAAACTGTAAGTACGATCTACTCATTTTAACGCACATCACTAAGAAACTTTCAGCAACACCAATGAACTAATAGTCTACATGCACAAAAAACCGGCCAAGTGCGAGTCGGGCTCGTGCACTGAGGGTTCCGTACCACCACAAAATTCAATAACGAAATTACCAGTTATAACTTGGTAATGAACAGAAACTTGTCACCGACTTACACTTGGCCATTATTTATTGTTTGTTGTTATACTTTAGAGTGTGTACTACAATCATGTTAAGTTTGATGCTTGTAAGTATTACCGTTTTTGCATTAGAGCTAATACAAAAATACGTTTGTTGTATGGAGACCCCCCCTATCGTTTTGACTTTTTTATTATTTGTTAGTTAATCCGCCGTAACATTACATATTCTGTGAAAATTCCAACTGGCTATCTATTACGGTTCGAAAGATACAGCCGTTAATATGTAGGACAGACAGACAGGCATCGCAGGCTTAGTAATAGGGTCCCGTTTTTACCCTTTTGGTACGGAACCCTAATAAGGGCGCGGCAAGGTCGTATGCAGGGTGAGTTTAAATTCATCAAGCCTAATTTAGGCCTGATACGTTAACTCCCGTCACGTCAGCTTATACATACTTTGTCTGACTGAGGTTGAGAATGACAAGAGCAATTACTAATATATACCAAAGTATAACTGTGAATTTAATTAAACCCCATTCCCCGGTAACTGGCAAGATAAAGCTGGTAGTCATTGTGCAGCGGTCATATCGCACTTTTGTAGATAGTCGGCTTTGTGTCGTTGGCAAGTTGCACAGTGTAGATAAAGCCTTAACTACCCTCATTCCGCCCGTTTATGTTATGGAAATTGGAGCGTGTGTTTAAATTTTAATTTCATTCAGTGTTTTAGTACAAAATTCTGGTTTAAATGAAGTTAAAGCAAGAAACGAATTTGAAACAAAAGAAAATTAAGTTTTTAATTCAATTATTGTTTCATCAAAAATACTGAAATTATTTACTACTTAGATGTTTTTATTATAATCCGAAATTAATAATGCCAGATGTCCATCATCATAACACGCCATTTCGTTGGTAAAAAAATTCAAGATCGATTTTGCCATGGACAAAAAAGTAATTAACAGAAAGACATAGACAGCGGAATAGGAAAACACTCGCCCACAATTATGAGATTATGAATAAGCTTACATTTGTATTTGCATGAACCAGTATCTCCACAATTTCATGCAGATCCGATCTACGGGTCAACGGGACGCAATTTATTGTAGAACCTGTACGCCGGCTATTCCCGCGTTGGCCATAGCTCGCCGAGTAACAGCAAAGCCAAGCAAATAAATACAAGGCTACTGTCTACACGTTGGTGAAGTTTGATCGAGCCAATGTCAACCAACATGTGGGCACGGCTTGCTGAGTGCAGGCACTGAAGACATAATATCACAGTGCAGGCGCTGTTGCAGGCTAACGTGTAGGCCTACTGCCGGCGCGGGCGGTAGAATATGAGGCCTTATCGTTTGGCTCGGTCGATATAACAAAGGAACGCATGTTTCAAAACAAAAACAAACAAACAAGTTTTATGGGGCAGCACAATTATTTATGTCCAAATCTGCTATAGTCGTGACTAATGATCTAAAACAGAACCATGTTTGTTTCCAGCGTTGCGATTAACTTGTTGCTGTTCGTATTTCGAGAGGAAACAAACGTAAACAAATCGGTGTAGTTGTATATTTATCTTTAGCTAGCTGCGCTCCGCGGTTTCACCCGTGTTATATCCGGGATAAAAGTAGGTTAAGTTACTCCTTCTATCCGTTCTATACATATTCCATCTGCTAGTGAAAGATGATAATAATGCAAACTCCTTGGAGCAACCTCCTTGGCAGTGACAGCAACCTCCATGGACTGAGATGAGAATTCACACTTTCTTCAAGGTACTTGTAAACAGGGACCTTATTATATACCCTACAGGGAACTAAAACGTCCTTGCTTGTAAATAATGCTTGATATAATGTCATTACATTTCAATAGAACTCCGTCAGCTAGTCTCTAGTCCCTAGTTTGCAGTGTCCGTGGGACTACCCACGGACACTGCAAACTGTGAAATGACAGGAATATTGTAAAAGCCACGCGACAAAATTCAAGTATTTAAATGAAATTTTGAAGAATGAAATGACAAAAACCCTTGAAATTACTCGTTATTTGATTAAATCCAGGTAAAATAATATATAAAAAAAAAAAAAATTACAATTTTCTCTTTTTCTTTGATTAAAGGGACTGGTTTTAATTTTATAAACGTGTGGCGCGGTTCATGTATTTTAAAAATTTGTGCTCGTTCTTTGTAACTGATCCTAATATAAAATTATTCGCTTTTCAGTCTGCAAAACAATATTAATATTAAAAATGTAAAAATAACTTTGTTTTTATTTGTCTTATTTTTACTTTTTATGATTAAAATGTTAGGCGGAGTAATCGCGTAACAATCAATAAAAAACATACATTAATTTTTGAATTGACTACCTCATCCTTTTTGAAGTCGGTTAAAAACAACTGCAAACATAATTTTAGTTTCTCTCGAGTTATATCACGGGCCAGAGTTTCTTTGACTAAGCGTGTATGTAAAATAGTTTAGTTTAACATTTAATGTTCTCGTACAATACAAACTTCACAGATCTGTAATGACAATTATAGAATTATGTTTCCTACGAAACGGTTCTTGTTGCGCGTGACGTAGCTTTTGATCTGTGACCTTGTCGAAACGTGTTTTATACATTCGTGTAATTAAAAATACAATGTTATTTAGTAGGCGTGTTTTTAGGAAGAATTACGACGTAGAAGTTACGACTCGGTGGTATATTTCTATATATTTATATGCCATTGTTGGTAAAGAAGCTAAGCCGCCTGATGGTAAGCGATCACCGTCGCTTATGAATACCTGTAACACTAGGGCCGCACAGATACGTTGCCGACCTTGGATGACTTTTTAGCATCCCCCGTCGATTCTGTTACGTAAATTCTTTCCATCCAATGGTTTCCTGGAAGAGATCACTTTTAGCGATAAGGCCGCCACTTGTGGCACTAGCTCGTAAATGTTTTCTATCCTGTTGTAATTTTTATTTCTGGTGTACACAATAAAGAGTTTCTATCAGTTCTTCTATCTCAGCTTTTTTGAAGAAACCCCATGTTGTAGTTACTTAGAAGTGCAGCAGGAGCTCATTCCACATATTGCAGGTGATAGGCAAAAAACAACAACAAGTAAAACGCACAGTAGGTATGCGATTTCCACCGATCTATGGTATGTGGATGAACTTTCAGGCGTTGGCGGCTAGTGCAATGATATAGAAAACCGCGACTCCAGTAGTATAATAATTTGAATTTTGATCTGCCATTAAAATACAAGTGAAGTTGAAGTGGCAATGAGCAGGCCACATCGCTCGAAGAACCGATAACCGATGGGGAAGAAAGGTTCTGGAGTGGAGACCACGAACCGGAAGACGCAGCGTAGGTAGGCCTCCCACTAGATGGACCGACGACATTGTGAGAGTCGCGGGCATCCAGTGGATGCAAAAGGCAAGCTGTCGTTCAGTGTGGAGGTTAAAGGCATAATATGTTCAGCAGTGGACGTCTTCTGGCTGATGATGATGACGAGGATTAAAACACATAATTATACAAAAAATTATAAGGATTAAATCAGAAAATTGTTTTATTATAATATTATAGTCAGTTACAGACGGTTTTCTAAAAACGAACATATTACCATTTACCATACAATTATAATGGTAGACTAAAGGTGTACTGAGTAATCTACGCCGTAGAGCTTAACCTTTGCTACGCCATACACAGCTCGTAGCTACTCTACGAAAGATCGCTTGGGTACTATCCGCCGATTTTGTACTGGTAGAAGTTGCTAGTAAAACAAAAATTCAAGCGCAAAATGTGTTCCGGTCGAAGAAACACAATGTTGCCAGGAAATTGTCTATTTAATGAGACATAAAACTGAGACAAGCGTCTCGTATTGGAGGGTTAACATTACAGTAAAATATGTTTACCCTAAAAATAGATGTGATGCTCGTGGTGTAGCTCAACTATACTGTATCGGTAGATCAGTGATGTTAAGCAATGGACGATGTCGTCACAGGTCAGACATTGAATAGGTGACCGCGAGTCGCATTGGATAGTAAGTTGGAAGTAAGTAAATACTGTTAGTATTAGAACGAAAATTAATAAACCAATAAGAATCGTTTAGTAAACCAAAAAAAATCAGATTTTCTGGTTACTGAAATATTTTGAAAGAAAAGAACTGAAAAACGAACAAAATTAATAGCTAAAACCTTTAATGATGAAGAAGAAAAAACCCTAAGATAAACTTAATTTGTTGTTTAATTTTTTTCCTTGTTAGCTTACTATATATCTTAAAACTAATCTAGTAAACCGTTATCAGGGGAAATTGTTCCCAAATGTTATGAAAAAATATTGGATAAAACGAACACTAAAGTCCATTGTTAAGATTGATAGTTTGCCCGTGGCAATAATCTTTTTTGCACTAAAGCAAATTGCTAGTGCAATGCGATGGCCGCGCTAACAGCCCATATTAGTAGCAATAGTAGTCTGCACCAAACTTTATGGCCGCTTTGATTCAAAAGAACGCGTCGCTGCGGCACGTCGCGTCGCTGTATTAGAGTTTTAAGAGCTCGTTTCCCGTCAAAGCTGTCTCGCTTGCCAATTATTAACATTTTTGAAGATCAACTAAGATTAGTCTACTGCTGGGCATAGGCCCCAAGTCACACCATTCAGACCAATCTTCGGCTAAAAGATCAGAGATCTCTGAGTGCCAATTCAAACAAACTAACTGGGCATTATCTTCAAAATAATATTTTTTTAAAGTTCAAGCAATTTTATTGGTAAGACTATTGATAGTTATAAAAAAAATTGCTGTGCTAATGTCATTTACAATTATTAACGAAATATGTGCAAATTTTTTTCGCGATTTCTGAGTTAGTCTCATAGTAAAAGTTGTTCATAATTTATAATACAATGACCTATTTTCGCCTTAGTACACCGTTTTGTGTAACCCTGTAGGTACAAGATTAATAATACGGTAACTGTCACATTTTAAAGCTATTGTAAAGTGCGGCGCGGTCTGTACATTATAATTAAAAAAAAATAAAAATAAAAAAAAAAAAGTTTTATTTCCAACTAAATTACTTAAAAGGATAGGTATACATCGTTAGTGAGCTCTCTTGGGAGAGATAACCAGTGGCCAGTGTGTATACTGGCTTAGTTAATATTTACGCACTCTTTATTTAACGTTGTGAACATGCAAGGTCATTTGGGGCTTTACTAATGTTACTTATTGGTACATAAATTTCCGTAGAGTTGTAGGTACAGAAGTAGTTTTATAAGTACGACAGTAACTATTGTCTCTCTGTATGTCTGTCCCTTTGAATGTTGTAATTGTTTTACAAACGAAATGTCAGGAAAGATCTTGACGGAATTTTGCAATGCAATCCCACAAAGCACTTTGATTCCACCACATATTTTTATCAACTTTTTAGCAGCGTGCGGCATTTTCTTGTACGTCGCAAGTTTTGAGTATACATTTCACGGAATGTATACTAAATAAGTACACATTCCATGGAATGTATACTTAAATGAGTACACATTCCACGGAATGTATACTCAGATGAGTACACATTTCACGGAATGTATACTCAAATGAGTACACATTCCACGGAATGTATACTAAATATGTATACATTTCACGGTATGTATACTAAATAAGTATACATTCCATGGAATGTATTATTAAATGAGTACGCATTCTACGGAATGTATACTCAAAGGTCGCGACAGTAATTTAGCGGTAGTTTAACTCTCAATTTGATTCGCAATTTGACACGTTTGTTTTGACGTCTGACGTGCTACTGCCAAGACGGCTTAGATCGAACTGAATTAAGTTGGAGCACTGATCACACTTAAGACGACGCAGACGACTTTAAACTCTTTCGTCAACTCTTTGTTGACTGTCAATCGTTAAACCGAAACCGTTTCTTGTTTTAATTCTCATTAAATTAAATAAATAAAAAATAAATATTCCGGACATTTTTGCACACACGGTCATCTGACCCCAAACTAAGAAAAGCTTGTGATATGGCTGCCAGAGACTGATATACATACATATATATTTTTAAATACATACTTAAATAGATATTAACACCCAGATATAGAACAAATACAAATGATTGTTATCTTCAAATATGTTCGAACCAGATATGGCTTGGATCTTAAAAGACCACTACTCGTGGAAAACCACGTAACGTTTAGTCCAGCCACGTAATACATATTGATATCTATTAGACCTGTAGAGAACAATTAAGGTTCCCCAAGTGGTAAGATAAAGATGTCTCGGCGGACCGCCCCCAACCCCCGAGATTCGACTTTACACAGCTTTTGCACCACGATTTAGCGCTTAGGTAGGGCTGCCTCGTTCATTTTCTTTTCATTAGGTTAATAGGCTTGCGTTTGACCGTCAACTCGCCTGATGTAATGCGATGAGGCAGTCTACGGTGGATCACGCTTGCCTAGAAGAAACCGATTCACTCGTGATTTGAATACACCCAGATTGTAACTATCGGGGAACACCCATTTTAGCAGCGCATTCCACAGACTAGCAGTTCGCATAATGAAAGTGGAATCAAAGCGCTTCGTACGGGTTTTCGGAATACCAACCATAAAGTGGTATCGATTTTTGGTGCCAGCTCTGGCAGTCCGATATAAAAATGGGCAGGAAGGAATTAGATCAGGGAGGGATTGGGGTTTTATCCCGTTGTACATGAATGGAGTTTCAAAATAAATTAAAGGCGTTATTGCTAAATAATATTACAAGATTAATGATTTTCTCAAATTGGTAAATCAATATTTTTTCTTGTTTAAACTTGTAACTAAATAACTAACAGTTGAATAACATCACGGATGTCTATTTTTACTTCTAATTGTCGGATTGATTTGAAACTTTGCAAGTACTTTTATACTTGGTTTACACCTTTTGGATACGGAACTCTAAAAACTATCACGATAATCTTTTCTGACCCAAATAAACCGGCCAAGTGCGAGTCGGGCTCGCGCATAGAGGGTTCCGTACCATCACTAAATGCAATAATTATCAATTAAAAAAACCAACTTCAAATTAGTTAAATATGCTATTTCAATTCGATGAACTTACAAGTAAACGAATTACCAGTTATATGGCATCATGTATACACATAAATTTGTCGCCAACTCACACTTGGCCATTATTTATTATTTTTTATTATACTTTAGAGTGTGTACTATAATCCTGCCAAGTTTGACGCTTGTACGTATTACCGTTTTTACAGTAAGGCTAATACAAAAATACGTAAAAAATACGTTTATTAGACACCGTTCGTTTTTACTTTTCGCCTCTTTTTATTTTTTTGTTAATCCGCCGTAACATTACATGTTCTGGGTCTATCTATTACGGTTAGAAAGATACATCCATTAATAGGTAGGACGGACAGACATACAGACAACGTAGGCTTACTAATAGGTTCCTGTTTACACACTTTGGTTACGGAACCCTAAAAACAAATACCTATTTTCTTCGCCCGGGTTACTTATTTTATAAGCCACGTAGGAGGCCTATGGGTGTCCTAAGCAGTACAACACTAGTGAAAGGTAGACTTTCTGCCTGCACACGCTCGCTTTAAAAACTTTGGAAGTGTGACAAGGAAAAACAGTGTAAAAATGATCAACCCTAACGAACCCAATTTGCCGGCAAGTTGCTCCGCGGGAGACAAGTGCTCTTTGCACACTTAAAAAGCGTAATTGTTTCTGAGAATGAAAAAGCCGGCAAAAGACGGTGACTATTCAGTCTGAATGCAAACTGCTTTCTGGATAAATATGAATGAAATTTGGGCGTATTAAATTTCTGGTTTTTATAAATAACTCAAAAAACTATAACTATTCATATTCATTTATTAATAAAATGCTGTTTTACATGTCAAATCAAATAGTTAAAATAATATAAATCAAATAATACCTAAATTAGAATTACTACCTACTTCTCTATTTACTTATCCGAAAGTTTTCTGGGAGAGATCGCGATCGCGTCTTAGCGATAAGATAGATTTTTGTGCCTGCTTAACGTATCTTCTTGTGTCTTTTCTCTAGTGGCATTAAAGTGTTTTTGTAATGAACACAATTATCTAAGAAGTCTAAAGATAGCATGCGGATCTTGGCGACCGACACCGGCGAGCGCGACCGGCGGCACTGGCCGCATCGCGTGACCCACTGCTCAGTATGAATTTATTATGGAGTGTGAAACAATGCAAGCGACCCACACGTCGCGCGACGCGGTCGCTTTTATTGTTTAGCACTCCATATAAATTCATACTGAGCAGTAGGTCGCGCGGGCACTCCTGAAACAACCTCCTTGGTAGCGACTGCAACCTCCTTTAAATTAGATGACAATTTCTTTTATTTACTTTTTAGCGTATAGTCAATCCTTGTTCTTTTTTTGTAGGCTTTAAATTGCTAACTTCCCGTGTTGCTCATCAACGTTGCAATATTGTGCTCGAAGAACGCAACACATATTCGTACGTGCGACCGACATCAGCAACCCACGACGTCAGCGATGGAGGAAAAGCGACGACTGGGGAAAAGTCTTAGCGACGACGTCACGTAATTTGTTTTCATTTTATATATGTGTCCTCAGCCTTAGGTACGTAGGTAAGTAGGTTAGGTTGTACTGATGCCTTATTATGAATGATTCGGATCGTGATCGCGATCGCGTGCCATCTCACTTACGCACGTGGAGCGAGTAAATAGATACGAACGGAATGGCATGCAATCTCGATCCCGATCAAAGAATCATAATAAGGCCCTTGTACGGGGATATCTATATATCTACGGTTTGGAGGTAGCAAAAGGTTAGACAAGGACGATTTGTAAAAGCTCATTTATGTACGAGACTAATACAATTTTGTGTCACACTATAAGTAACTAGCCTAAGTGCCAACAAGTAAATTAGATAAGTTATTACAGCAGCGTCCCTTGTAGGTCAGTTTGTGTAATTTCATGATGAACCTGTTTTGTTTGGGAAATACTACCGAAGACTGGCTACGAACAAAGAAGCACTGGAGGGAAACGAGATTATGATAATAATTATGGCTAAGATAATTTATTGTTTTTTAGGGCTCCTTACCCAAAGGGAAAAACAGGACCTCATTACTAAACCTATGACGTCAGTCTGTTTGTCCGTTCATCTGTCTGTCTGTCCATCCGTCCTACCTATTAACGGCTATATCTTTCGAACCGTAATAGATAGAAAGCTGAAATTTTCACAGAATATGTAATGTTACGGCGGATTACGGATACGTGAAAAACTACTAAATAAACCACAATGTATGAAGATTTGCATCAAAAGGATAACATTACAGAAATAATAAGATAAGTGTCTGTAAAATGAATGCTTCTGTAAAGTGTAAAATTTATGTTTACTTCAAAATAAACAGCTTTATAATAAAACTAAAACTCCTTGATAATTTTCTCGCAATATATAATCTATATATACTAATATTATAAAGAGGAAAGATTTGATTGTTTGTTTGTTTGCATTGAATAGGCTCCAAAACTACTGAACCTATTTGAAAAATTCTTTCATTGTTGGGAATCTACACTATCCTCCGTTGACATAGGCTATATATCTATACCCGTGTGAAGCCGGGGCGGCCTACTAGTTATTAATAAGTTGCGAGGGAATAATTACTTCGATATCGTTGAAGGCGAGTGGGCTAGTTAAAGTTGCATGGCTAATCTTGGTTGAAGGTTGTGTGGTCTCGGATATTACTCCAAGAAAGTCTTACGGGGCTTAGCTCGCGTACTCTGATGGATAGGATTCCAGTAAGCAGCATTCATTAGTTAGTACACAGTGTAGAGAGTTAAAATAGCACGCCGACTTTTAACGACCGCTCACTTTTTTGCCGATTACTCAAAAAGAAGGGTGACACCACCCTTCTTTTTGTGGAGAGTTAATCGGTTTTGTGTTATCATTATAATACATGTTAACGTAACGAAAAACGAAAGATTTTATTAGTTGATATAGTAATACCCGCCGTCGCCTAATGCTCACCTACCATCTATTTCTGAGCAAAGGGGTATGCTGAAAACCAGCCCTGCGTGACCCTTCGGGACCTCGCAGTACAGCGCTGAGCGTACCCCTATTGCCAAACATTGTATCTCCTTATGTTTCTTATAGTATATGTCCATTGTTTTTGTTTTTTGGCAATAAATATATTTTATTCTTATTATTATGAACAACTTTTACCATGGGACTAACCCTGAAATCGCGGAAAAATCTACTGTTCCATACATTTTGTCGAGTGTCAATGACCGTTTTATATGGTGGCTACTTACCATCGCCCGTCCACCAGGTAGCCCGTCGCTTGTTTGTCTACTATCACATTAAAAAAATATAAATAAAAAAACTGCTGATTTTTTTTCGCGATTTTACAGTTGCTCCCCGGGTAAAAGTTGTCCATGATGATGGGTACTAAACATACAAATCAATAAAATAAATTATCAAATCTTGGACCTACTTCTAATTGTCGTATCGATTTGAAACTTTGCAAGTATAAAGTAAAGTAAAGTAAAATTTTATTGCATAAACTGTGTACAATGATGGAACAAATGCTTAGAGTATAAAAATTCATGGTTCCTGTGTGATAGCGGGCGAAACCGCGGGGCGCTGCGAGTTTCTAACAGTTATTCTACTGTATGTAAGCTACACTGTGACTTGGAATAGGTTTCCGCTAAGTATCACCCGGCGGAGAGTTAATCTGAGACGGGTAGTTCTGCTTATCGACTGATCGCTTCCTCTGTTGGGATCGCACGATTTGCCAACGCCTTACCTATCGAAGAATATTATTGCTCTGGATTTTAAGTATAGCCAAATACTAGCCAAAGATATTTAAAACCATGGATCGCAATAACGCTCAAAAATAACCGAACCAAACGTAGACTAAACCATACTAATTATAAAAGTCTACATTCAACAAGAGACTTAATAAACCAGCCAAGTGTGAGTCGGGCTCGCGCACTGAGGGATCCGTACCACCACAAAAGTCAATAACGAAATTACCAGTTATAACTTGGTAACAGAAACTTGTCACTGACTCACACTTGGGCATTATTTATTATTTTTTGTTATAATTTAGAGTGTGTACTATAATCATGCCAAATTTGACCATTTTTACATTAGAGCTAATACAAAAATACGTTTGTTGTATGGGGACCCCCCTTTCATTTTAACTTTTTTATTATTTTTCTTAGTTAATCCGCCGTGAGTCGTAACATTACATATTCTATGAAAATTTCAACTAGCTATCTATTACGGTTCGAAAGATACATCCGTTTAAAGGTAGGACAGACAGACAGACGGACAGACAGACATAGGCATAGACAGGCTTAGTAAAAGAGTCCCATTTTTACCTTTTGGGCACGGAACCCTAAAAACGTATATATAAAACGTAAGGTATAAGCAATTAACTATATTAACTTTTATAATAGCTAGCTATATTGTTTTTTTACGCGGAAAATAAATAAATCTTAATTGAGCAACTGATAAAGTGGGAGAAACAATCGCTGACAAGCTGGAACGATGCCAATACGTCCTGAAGACAGATGGCGAAAGGGCAATGACATCAAGAACATCTATAAATACTATAACAGCACATTAATCGTAATAAATAGGGTACAATGCGGCCAGCTTATCTGTACAGGGGGGTTAGACAATACCGACCGATATGAAAATGACATTGACAATGACATTAGCTTGAGATAACATCTATCTCAAGCTAATGTCATTTTCATACAATTTCATCTTTCCGCAGGCGTTTACGCTAACAGAAAGTGGGTCTTGTCTAACCCCCCAGTTGAGTGGGGGAACTACCGTTGTTTTTTCAGAACAGAACTGACAGACACCGGTAGGTTAATTTTCGATAGTTTCAATATGTATAACTTAGATTGCTTGAACATCTCGCCGCGCCATTGTCATGGCCATCTTCCAGCGCTGGTTGTTTACGACCGGCATCATGCTGAGTTGGAGCCGGTTTGTGACAAAAAAATTATTATAATAAGCTCTAATAAATTTTTCGTTTCTCTTGTATATATATATGTGTTCATTGTATTTTTTTGCCACAAATAAATTTTGTTCATGTCTATGTCTTGAGACGAGCAAGTTGTTGACTTGATGGTAAAGACCACGCCTCAGTTTAATCACACTACAATTATTAATGCTAAAGTTAGTATGATTGTCCGCATTCAACCGTCTGAAGTTATATGAGATGTTGTAAGTGCCTCGGAGAACGTCACTTCTTATCTTGGTTTAAACTCTTCCACATTTAGACATTGAGTACAAATAATGCAAACGGCATTTGTTTTGGGCCTACTTTGTTGAATGTACACTATGAGGTGGCTCTAAACATCAACTACCTCTCTAACCTAAACATTAGAAGCTTGTCGTCATCCTGAGATAATTTAAAAACACAAGGAAAGGCTTTTAAGGTTCTTACATTGCCCTTGTATCTCGCCTAGATACAGCAATAAAGTCATTTGAAGGGCTATAACTGGCTGAACTCCCGGCTTCATTACCGGCGGCGGATTTTCGCGAAATGTCATAATTTATAACCCATAACCCGTCGTGCCGTTAAACCACTCGGCTATGCTTTGATGGACGGACGGCGATGACGGACCAGATTTTAGAGTTCCGTAAGTCATTATTATTGCCATGTTGGCATGTTCCACAGACTAGGTAAAGCTATGGCATGTTCCCTTTGCGTGGACACTTTCTCTCAGAGAAAGTCGAAGGAGCCTAAGCCACCATGCTAGCCCAGTGTACTACTTTTTATGCCATACATCAACAGCTACGTAGCCGATATACTTCTTTCGTCCACGTTTGTAACTGAATTCATTGAAATATTTCACACAATTTTTTTTCAGCTTTGTACAATGTTGTTGCATCTGTCAAAGCAAATAAACAAATGGAAATGGTGTAGATTCCTTGTGTGTGGTTGTCGTCCCCGCCATAGTATTTATATACTCTTTGGTCCCCGCTAAGAAAATATGTTACATCAGGGAAGAAGGGGATCAAAATAGGATTAGCGGTTTGACACATGACCATTGACATAAATTAATAAATTTTACACATTTTTTATCCGGCATAGCTTGGAAAGTATAATTTTTTAAATAAATGTCATATGGAATAAACGCGCTACGATAGGAACAGTAATTAAAAGAAACTGATTTTCTCGCACATAAACAGTATTGGTCTCGGAGGACTCTGTAGATAAATACCATGTACAGAACCTTGCTGTAAAAGATCGTCGCGAATTTTCCACTCGGTGCTAAGGTCACGACCCAGTTAACGTCGACAAATGGTGTTTTTGTTAACAGCACGCTCTGTCAGGACAAGTACTTGGTACCTGTAACAGGACGGGTGCTGGCCCCGTTCTGGAGCCAGGGAAGTGATGAAGCACTCGTAGCTTTTTATTGTTACGATGTTTGTGTAGATGTGTTGCCGAGAAGTGCCGTGAAAATTGGTTGGAAAACTCGCTGATGTATGGCGTCGCTTTATTTTCAGTGTTGTTACCACATTAAAAATAATGTTGCTGATTTGTCAAACAAACTACTTAAGTTAACTAGGCCAGACCCTACGTCAAATGATAGGTAGTATCAGAGGTCACTGTGAGCTAAATTGTAGCTACAGAATATGGCCACAGAAGGCATTCGATTAAGGTCTGATCCTTGAAGAAACGCCACATCAGGGTTCCAATACCATACTTGCGAAATAGAAGTGAAACAGTTATGCCATAAGCGACACAAAGCCGTGCTCCATTATTTTAAGAAGCTCGGTTGGTTTAGGTATGCTGGCAGGGACAAATGCAAAATACACCCTAAACGAGACATTAGAGTAGATTTTATCGATACCACTTTAAATTAGAATTAAATGACACTGTTCCTACGATTATATTATGAAATCCTGGGCAAAGGCCACTATTCGCTTCCAAATAACAACAAAGTCATGAGACCGCTCAAGTACTTAATATTAAATCCTACAATTCAATTTCAGCCTGAATCTTAAAATGCTTAGACCCATAATACCTGAAATTCGAAAGGAATGAATTCCAGGTTATCTGGGACAAAATACGATGACGTCATTTTCCTTTCGAAGCGCTTGCTCTACAGATTCGCAAGTACTGCCCACTAGGTTTAGGGCCTGGCTCGATTATAGCTAACGATTATGACTATGCGCAATTTAAACAAAGCGTACAACCATGATAAAACAAAACCACTTAATCGTGGATATCGAGTAACAAATTCAACTCTCACGCTTCTCATTTCGTCCTATCTCGTCAAGCAATCTAGGTCGTAACCTTTATAAAACGTATATCCTTCATGATTAAGATTTAAGAGAGACGGGTTATTTGCCGGAGATTACTTTGCACCTCCGAAGCTCTTTCGGGTCATGGCTTCAGCTAAGTATACAAACATTGTACTTACGTTATAATTATGACTGAAACTTAGTATTTAGACTTGTTATTTACTAAAACAGATCTACAATAAACTTTGAGATACAATACCTATAGAGTCACAACCTCTAAGTGAAAACAGTCAAAATCGTCCGAGGGTCGTTGTACATACCTATATAGACATCAATTATATAATTCACTCCAATTTAGATGTTATGTCGCTTGCAGAGTGTTCAATGTTGCTTGTCCGCTATGTCATCGTAGCACTGTAGTCAACGTTGTAGTCAGATCGCGGTTGCCTTATAACTAACCAAAAAGTCGGCGTGCATAGCATGCGCTGAGTTTTGGTTCGGACATTTTTTTGCACGTTTGTATTGTATCTCAATGACCATAAACCTAAGCATTTTTATTCTTAATCTTAAATATAATTTTACATAAGAAATTAATATGTACCTAAATTAAAGCTAAGTCTCCAATTAAGTCATTAATATTCTGAACTGGATAAAAAATAAGCCGTCAAGGGACGCCCGGCAGATGTGAAACATGACGGCACAAGAAAGCGTCATGCCGTTTGCCGCCACGGCACACGAGTCGGTTTTACTACCGAGAAGCGCCAATAGCACTGTTTACTACAGTCGGTAAACATAATAAACGAGCGTATAATATTTTATCCGTCAGCAGAAAGCGAGATGTACCTACCCTGAGCTTGTGATTCTCAACACGTTTCCTCCGTGTATAAAGCGGTGGCTATAAAACGCGATGACTGCGCCCTTTCCCAACAAACTAACCCTTTACCTACCAATAATTGAGCTCGACGCTTTTGTCGTACAAAAAGTGCGATGCGGGCGCTAAATTCGGGTCGGATTAAAGGTGAATTTATTTAGATAAAACTCAAAAACTCACTGGAAAACAATCAAAACTATGTTTAGAGAACAAGCTACTCATATACAAAACTATCCTAAAACCTGTGTGGACTTATGGAATCGAGCTCTGGGGAACGGCTTCAAAAACCAACCTAAGCATTCTGCAACGTTTTCAGTCAAAATTGCTACGAATGATAAACCAACGCTCCCTGGTATGTCACAAATGAGACTCTACACAAGGACCTGGAAATGCCCACAGTGGAAGAAGAAATAAGAAATAACGCCCTAACTTATCAAAAACGACTGCAAAATCATTCAAATGAATTAGCAAAGATGTTGATGTCAAGAAGGCCTCCAAGGAGGCTTAAAAGGAAGATACCCCAAGACTTAACAAAATAAGAAAAATGATGATGGATGCGTCAATGGGCGTATTCCACACAAGACGCATCACTTAAGACAACAGTTCAAAATAAAGCTTATTGTCTTCAAAAGACAGATTGCTTTAAAAAAGCGATTATAACAAAAAAAATTTTTTTTGATAAAACACTAGTAAGTCATACACACACTTATGGATGCACAATAGGTGTTCAAACAATGTTAGTCACTTTGTATCATGTTTTGCCTAGTAAGGCGTACAAGACTAGAGAGATGGCATAAAAATACCGTAAATGTTATTACGTAAAAAAAACATAAAAAGGTCCATCATGTTTATAAGTCAATAATAACAAAAATTCATAATCAATAAAAAAAACAATTAGCCGTATTTAAAAGTTTAGAGGCATGTGAATGAAAGTCTAGTATCATAGGTATTCCTATGTTTAATAAACTTTATTAATAACTAGCAGACCTGACAGACGTTGTCCTGTCTTAGAACTGTCAAACACGCAAAGTTTAAATTGTAAATCTTATTTTTTTACACCTTGGGTTAGATTATTGGAGTTTTAGCAGGCATGGCGCACTCCGGACTTTAGGTATGTTCGGCCGGTGTCCCTTCCCGAGAGGGTCATAGTAGGGCAATCAGTGGCCGCTCGGCTCGCGCCCGGCCCGCACGCTACGCTAGCCACGTCGCGCCAATTATTTTCAACAGAATCTGCAAATTAGGTCTCCCAAATGAGGTCTCCATGTTTCATGTAATTTTTACCTAAATATGCATCAGGATGATGATCTTGTAATAGGCTTAAACGTATACTTTTGCATGATTGTTATTGGACCAAATTCAGAATAAGCGTTAGTTTTTTTTGTGCAGATTAAATGTCGTTTCAATTAAAGTAGAATATAAGTAATAGGTAGATACTACATAGGATACATAGCTGATACGTAAATACTAATAAGTATTCTGTGTAAGACCCCTCTCGAAGAGGGAGGCATGTGTTCAGCAGTGGACGTTTACTGGCTGATGATGATGATGATTCTGTGTAAACATCAAGAAGACAACCCTAACGTTACACGTGCCGCGTCAGGAGAGATAGAGCTACGTGATAGAAAGAGAGCGGCCTTCTAGGTGAATATAGCGAGCGGTATCCAGCGCTGTACGAGTTGAATTGCTACTTTATTGCCACGTAGATAAGAGTCCTTATTTATTTAAATTTCTTCGCGGAGTGAACCTTCTGTGTCTATTATGTCTTCTGTGGTTTTAGTAAGGATCCCTATTTTTGAAAATATAATATAGCCTATGTTACCCAGGGATAGTGTAACTTCCCAACAGTGAAAGAATTTTTCAAATCGGTTCACTAGTTTCGGTGCCTATTCAATGCAAACAAACAAACAAACAATCAAATCTTTCCTCCTTATAATATTAGTATAGAAAAACAATCTTTTTCAATCAAGCTTTTTCGTATTTCTCGGCAAACCCTACCGATATCATGGTGAACGAAACCGAAAGAAAATTTTGTCCGCCATCTTGAGGCGTCCGCCACATTGAATTTATAATTTAGAACCACAATCCTTGGGTTGTTTCGTTTAGGAGTTCCTATGGCCACCTTCTGTCTCTATCATCAGACCAGCTCGATGGTACCATAACATTGCATTGTCACCAAACTTACATAAGTATGCCAAATTTCAGCTCAATCGGTTGAGGATATTTTGTCTAAAATTCAGTTGCTAGATTTGTCCCACACATTCCTACATACTAACTAACAGGGCAAGATAAATGAAAGCTTATAAAACAATGTACCTACGTACTGCACTAAGGAGACCAAAAATACATGACACAAAACATCGGCAATCTTTTCACTGATAATAATACGAGTAAATACATCCAAAAATAGTTGCTCTCAAAATAGAATATTCCGTTGAATATACAGACGAATGAAATTAATATTTCATGAACATAACTTAGGCACAATTTATTTTAGAGATCAACCCTTAGACGACGACTATTTGAGAAAAAGAAAGGCAAAGGTTATGTTAAGTATTTGGGGCCGTATTAGGTATGTAACTAAAGAAGAAACAATCAGGTGAAGAACACTGGTTTAAACTATCACGGTTGTTCACTAAAGTTATATGATTATTAACGGGATATATACCGTGGTAAGGTTGTGGAATGAGCTCCCAATATTTCGGCGCAGTTACATGCACCATGTTCACGGGAAGACTGAAGAATGCGGTTGCTTGGAGAACAGTTAAAAAGTTCAAAAGTTCTGTTTTCCAACAGTCTTTTTCTTCATTCTTCAGTCTTCCCGTGAACATGGTGCATGTAACTTCGCCGAAATATCGGGAGCTCATTCCATAACCTTACCACGGTAAATATCCCGTAAATAATTATATAACTTTAATCAGGTGAAGTTAAAACATTTTCCTAGTAAATTTATCCAAAAAGAAGTCTAGCAGACAATTTCACTGTCATCGAAGAGGCTTCTACTCATCTGTAAATCAAATGTGAATATATCTAAAAATCGAGTGCGTATTCCAAACTTAAGGCTTAGAAGGGCCTTACGTGTTTAAAATCAAACGTCTGCCCGTGACCCTCCAAAATAGATTCTGCGACGGTCCCCAGAATATTGAATTGAGTGTAAGTGGTAACCCTAATCAGGAACTTAATTGGTTGTGGGATTTGGGTACGTTATTATTACTAAGTAAAATAATAAATCAGGGTTGCCGACGGTAACGTAATGAACTTTAGAACTGAGATGGGACTGAAATAATCACCTTGATCATCATCATCATCAGCCAGAAGACGTCCACAACTGAAAGTGAACATAGGCCTCCCCCTTTGACCTCCACACTGAACGATACCCTGCCTTTTGCAAACACTGAATGCCAGCGACTTTCACAATGTCGTCGGTCCATCTAGTGGGAGGCCTCCCTACGCTGCGTCTTCCGGTTCGTGGTCTCCACTCCAGAACCTTTCTTCCCCATCGGTTATCGGTTCTTCGAGCGATGTGGCCTGCCCATTACCACTTCAACTTGCAAATTTTAACAGCTATGTCAGTGACTCTGGTTCTTTGGGGAAAATCCACGTTTCGGATTTTATCGCGCAAAGAAACTCCAAGTAGTTTTGTGTGTAAATAAAGTCGCATCAGAATGAAGGAAATAGAGACACGGAATTTTTGCCCTTAATTCTGTTATCTTCACGCTTGTAATATTTCATGCTAGACCTAAGTGGTTTTTTTAATAGAATTATTGTCAAACAAGAAACAACCCACTAAACCTCTACACCGCCCCCCCCCCCCCCCTACAATGACCAGCCTTAGTGCTTGACAAGAAGACTCCGCCCGACACAACTGAGTGTTGTCTCAGCCCCTTCGCCCACGAAAATGTTGTCGTTCTCTCCCTGGGTACGCTTAAGTGGACGGTCAGAAACCCAACTTTGACCATCCTAAGCCCGGAGGTCCCCTTTTAGTAGGTTCCTCAAAGTTTGGTAATAATTCAGCTTTCGTTATTATTTATACGTATTATAACCTACCTGAAAGCTATGGTTTGCGTTGTTGATGCTGCACTCTGCGAAGGTGGCGTCCTCTAGTTCGAACTCGTCCCAAAGCTGGCTCTGTAACAATATATGTTAACCTTGATTTATTTATCTATACTTGTAATATTATAAAGAGGAAAGATTTAATTGTTTGTTTGTTTGCATTGAATAGGCTCCGAAATTACTGAACCGATTTGAAAAATTCTTTCACTGTTGGGAAGCTACACTATCCCCGGGTGACATAGGCTATAATCTATACCCGTGCGAAGCCGGGGTGGACCGCTAGTAAAAGATAAAAAGGCATGGTGAAATGTAAATATTGACATGGACTTAATTAATTAATATTGTACAGAATGAAATGAAATTTACCCACATATTATTTTAACTAATTAATTTATTATTTATTTGATATTTTATTATTTTACAGATATTATTACTATACAATTTTGACATTTCAATTTATTTTATACTTCTTTTTAAGGAAATGGATTTTATTTTATTTTATTGGTGTATATCTACCAAATTAAAGTTTGGTAGCTTTCCAACACGGGAACTTGACAACTCCAAGTTCTAGTAAGTAATAGATTTAATTATTATTATGTACGAGTATTCCTTTTTTCGTTGAGACTATGTACTTTTAATATTTAATTTTGACCTTTCGAAAGTGTACTTGTATTTGAACCCAATTGAAATAAAGATACTAAATACTGAATACTTGGCTCGAAGAATGCTCTCGCGACATCTGTCCCGCCACTTGGACACGTTCAGCGAACTCGTTGTGTCTCCACTCGGTGTACTCTTGCATTGTGAGTGCCGCTTTTGTTCTTACTTGGGGCGAAATGACTTGAGGCAGGAAATGACATACAAGTTTTAGAGGAATTGCAGTTTTATGTAGCGTGATTGTTACTTATGTACTTACGCTATTTTAACACGCTCTTATTAGCTTCACTTCGTCTATAAATTATTATAACACCGGCTTGCACTCACGATTATGTTTCTATCGGTCGAGACGATCGACCGGTTTCGGAGCCATTAGAGCCCCTTCCTCAGGGAATACGCGCGGTTCTGGTTCTAATGGCTCCGAAACCGGTCGATCGTCTCGACCGATAGAAACATAATCGTGAGTGCAAGCCGGTGTTATAATAAATTATAATGAATCCTCACGCGAGTTTTGATGAAGATCTTAATATATCTCTAAAATAGTTATTTTTAGATTTTTTCCTCCATCATCATCATCATCATCAGCCTGTAAACGTCCACTGCTGAACAAAGGCCTCCCTCGTAGAGAGGGGTGTTGCCATAATCCCCACGCTTGGCAGGCGGCTCCATATTAAAACATATTAATATATAAATGAATATCAAACGTTTGCAATTTTATGCTAAAAATTTAATGTTAATGTATTTTTATACCCACTGAACTTTTCTCATTTAAATTTTGAAAATGTTCGATAAAGATATTTTGGTCCGTGATTTATTTTGGCTCGGCCTTAAAGCCACCTAAATATTTGTAATGTCAAGCAAAATTGATCGCTATGTTCCGTACCGATGTCAGTATAAGTGGAAGTATCCAAGTTAGAGAGTCGCTGGTAAATTGACTTTGAAAGGACACGTGTCAAGCGCTCAACTTCACAAGAAGTTTCCTCCGCATCTATTCTCGTAATAAATTCATGAAAATTCTACCTTTGACGTAGTATACATGTACTTATCTAACAGTGCTATTGGCACGCCTTGGTAGTAAAACCGACTCGTATGCCATGACGGCAAACGACATGACGCTGTCTTATGCCGTCATGTTCCACACCTGCCGGACGTCACATGACAGCCAACTTTTAACCCCGACTTTTGAGAGGCTCAGCAGTGCAAGTACCGTTCTTTATCGATCGTCAAATTCTATAAAATGCCATAGAATCGATCATAGCGAGCTGACCAAATGGCATTTTATCGAATTTGACGATCTCAACTGCCAAATGTTGACGATCGATAAAAACGGTACTTGCACTGCTGGCCAGATAAACAAGAGAGTCATCTGGAAAGTTTCAGATTGATACAACAATATTAAAGTAGAAGACTAAAATCGATTTCCAAGATTTATTTACAAAGTTGTTACAAGCGTAACTAATAGAACCGTGTTAATAATTCGGTTTTTCCTCCAAAATATAACCTCAATTGCTTTAAGCGAAGAGTGAAAGAGTCCTCAAAGGTAGGCAACGCACCGCCAATGCCCCGGGTATTGTAGGTGTCCATAGGCGACGGTGACCACTTACCATCAAGTGGCCCGTCGCTTGTTTGTCGACTATTATATAAAAAAAAAAAAAACAGCCCACAAAGCGGAGTTTTTCACAATAGTCCAACTTACAAAACTGAAAAAAAGAATGGAGTCATCGAAACGTTAATTTACCCATCAGATGTTTTTACAAAAGGCGTTGTGTTTTTTGTTATCAGAATGTAATGATTTTGTAATCATGTCGTGAATTTTATTGTATTTTATACACATTTCTAATTAATTCGTATGGAAGTTAATAAATCACATTGCAGTAAATATCATTACCTACTTAATAGTAGTATTTTAAGTGTTTTTATATAAGCTTGTTTGTTTAAACCTAGTTTTTAAAAGTAGTTTATAAGTCTATTGACTAGATTGTACTTTGCTTTTCTCTGATTGGTCGACCTTGACTGGGTGTTTACCGATTGGCAAGTTTACGTGCGGAGGGTAAACAGTCAGTTGAGGCAGTCTCGAACGAGCTTTCAAAGGAGCAACAGCTCTCTGTATTACAAGTGAAAAGTATAAAGGTGTAAAATAAGTGTTGAGAATGATTGTGTCAATATCTAAATTGTGAAAGGTTGTAAAATAAATAATGTGATTGTACCCAAGGTGTCTGATTTATCACAAGAATAAGGATGAACTTTCTCTATAAACAAGGGTAAGTAAAACCCTGATCAAATGTTTCTCGTTATTTAAAAATCAAGCTTGCAAAATGATTCGGCTATTTTGATCCTTAAGAGGGAGCATCCGAAATTTTATGCTAATTTGCCATGATATTATAACTAAACCAAATATCCTATCAGCGTAATAATTGATACATATGATTTTTCAATTCATGTTTTTTCCGCCATTAAGACAGAAACATAATAGCAAGATATTTACTCGATACTTTAATGTTTTGAAAATAGTGCCTTTTTGCTAATTTTTTTGATTTTACTTGGAAAGTACTTCAGTTACATATCTAAAATAAATACTCACCGAAGGAAAATATAGTTTGTTTTCCAGTGTTAAGACAAAATTTACCTAGATTAATTAGTACTCTCATAATAAATTATATTCGATTTGAGACTTACGTCCTTTAGTTCTAAGCAACTATTCGGTCAAACGGTAAGTCCGATATTCAGTCTTATTCTGTTGCGCTTTGCATCTAAATAGCGAAACATGCTCCGTTCAACCTCAGTACCGCACTGTGCCTCAACGGGGAAGGACGCACGCGCTTGCTTTTCGCCTTGGTTTTATCTTCCGAGTGCGATTATATCAACACCTACTGTATTTTCAAACAAAGGATAATATAAAAAATCGATGGCTCGAACGCGACCACTTGACGCGGCAACCAAGTGGTGCCAATGACCTTAGAGCACAGACTAGGTAAAGCTACTACGAAAAAATAACATAGATACAAAAAAAATGGATATGACTAGGCCGTAACGCTTCCATTATTATGTATGCTCAGTAATATAACTATTAGAGTCGGAGTGTTTCTTTGTGACAGACAAACAGACAGAGAGAGAGAAAGAGAGAGAGAGAGACGGAGAGAAGCAGAGAGAGAGTCAGAAAGATAAAATTAAAAGATAATATAAAATAATTTAAGTTCATTATAATTTTATAAAATTAAAATTAAAAATCATTTAAATTAATGTGATGGTTAATTTGACTTAAGAGTTCCATCCACATTTTCTCACGTTTTTACTAGAAGCGGCTTTCTGCAAAACGAGGAAGGTTCTCAATTTTAACCGACAAAAAATAGCTTGGTAATAAATGGAAGCAAAAAAACTGCTTGTAATAAAAAAAATATGGAAATATGGAAAGTCAAACAATAGGTACTTATGTTTTTAACCGACTTCAAAACAGAGGGAAGGTTCTCAATTCGACCGGTATTAAAAAATACTAGTCGAATTGAGAACCTTCCTCCTTCTTTGAAGTCGGTTAAAAACATAAGTACCTACTGTTTGACCAGTTGGGTTGGCTCGGGTATGTGCTGGTAAGGGGAAATGCACAATACACTAGCGGGACTACTTACCTTAGTCAAAGTCAAATACTACTTACCTTTTTATCCGACTTCAAATAAGGAGGAAGGTTCTCATTTACCTTAGAGTACCTTCAATTCAACCAGTATATTTTTTTTATACTGGTTGAATTGCGGTCCTCCACTGCGGTCCACCACTGCGGTGCAACAATGCGTTGCAACACTGCGTTGCAACACTGCAGCGCAACAGTGCGTTGTGACTCTGCGTTGTGACACTGCGGTGCAACAGTGCGATGCAACACTACGTTTCAAAACTGCGTTGCAACACTGCGTTGCAACATTGCATTGCAAAACTGCGTTGCAACACAGCGTTGCAACACTGCATTGCAACACTGCGGCGCAACAGTGCGATGCAACACTGCGTTGCAACACTGCGTTGCAACACTGCGTTGCAACACTGCGTTGCAACACTGCGGTGCAACACTGCGTTGCAACACTGCGTTGCAACACTGCGGCGCAACACTGCGTTGCAACACTGCGGTGCAACACTGCGTTGCAACACTGCGTTGCAACACTGCATTGCAACACTGCGGCGCAACAGTGCGATGCAACACTGCGGCGCAACACTGCGATGCAACACTGCGCTGCAACACTGCGTTGCAACACTGCGGTGCAACACTGCGTTGCAACACTGCGTTGCAACACTGCATTGCAACACTGCGTTGCAACACTGCGTTGCAACACTGCATTGCAACACTGCGTTGCAACACTGCGGCGCAACAGTGCGATGCAACACTGCGTTGCAACACTACGTTGCAACACTGCGCTGCAACACTGCGTTGCAACACTGCGGTGCAACACTGCGGCGCAACACTGCGTTGCAACGCAGTGTTGCAACGCAGTGTTGCGCCGCAGTGTTGCAACGCAGTGTTGCAACGCAACGCAGTGTTACACCGCACTGTTGCACCGCAGTGTTACACCGCACTGTTGCAACGCAGTGTTGCAACGCAGTGTTGCGCCGCAGTGTTGCAACGCAGTGTTGCAACGCAACGCAGTGTTGCAACGCAATGTTGCAACGCAACGCAGTGTTGCAACGCAACGCAGTGTTGCAACGCAGTGTTGCAACGCAGTGTTGCAACGCAGTGTTGCATCGCACTGTTGCGCCGCAGTGTTGCAACGCAGTGTTGCAACGCAGTGTTGCAACGCAACGCAGTGTTGCACCGCAGTGTTGCAACGCAGTGTTGCAACGCAGTGTTGCAACGCAGTGTTGCAGCGCAGTGTTGCAACGCAGTGTTGCAACGTAGTGTTGCAACGCAGTGTTGCATCGCACTGTTGCGCCGCAATGTTGCAACGCAGTGTTGCACCGCACTGTTGCACCGCAGTGTTGCAACGCAGTGTTGCAACGCAGTGTTGCAACGCAGTGTTGCAACGCAACGCGGTATTGCAACGCAGTGTTGCAACGCAGTGTTGCAACGCAGTGCTGCAACGCAGTGTTGCGCCGCAGTGTTGCAACGCAGTGTTGCAACGCAACGCAGTGTTACACGGCACTGTTGCACCGCAGTGTTGCAACGCAGTGTTGCAACGCAGTGTTGCAGCGCAGTGTTGCAACGTAGTGTTGCAACGCACTGTTGCAACGCACTGTTGCGCCGCAGTGTTGCAACGCAGTGTTGCAATGCAGTGTTGCAACGCAGTGTTGCAACGCAGTGTTGCACCGCAGTGTTGCAACGCAGTGTTGCAGCGCAGTGTTGCATCGCAGTGTTGCGCCGCAGTGTTGCAACGCAGTGTTGCAACGCAGTGTTGCACCGCAGTGTTGCAACGCAGTGTTGCAACGCAGTGTTGCAACGCAGTGTTGCATCGCACTGTTGCGCCGCAGTGTTGCAATGCAGTGTTGCAACTCTGTGTTGCAACGCAGTTTTGCAATGCAATGTTGCAACGCAGTGTTGCAACGCAGTTTTGAAACGTAGTGTTGCATCGCACTGTTGCACCGCAGTGTCACAACGCAGAGTCGTAACGCACTGTTGCGCTGCAGTGTTGCAACGCAGTGTTGCAACGCATTGTTGCACCGCAGTGGTGGACCGCAGTGGAGGACCGCAATTCAACCAGTATAAAAAAAATATACTGGTTGAATTGAAGTTACTCTAAGGTAAATGAGAACCTTCCTCCTTATTTGAAGTCGGATAAAAAGGTAAGTAGTATTTGACTTTGCACACTGCGTTGCAACACTGCGTTGCAACACTGCGTTGCAACACTGCGCTGCAATACCGCGTTGCGTTGCAACACTGCGGCGCAACAGTGCGATGCAACACTGCGTTGCAACACTGCGTTGCAACACTGCGTTGCAACACTGCGGTGCAACACTGCGTTGCGTTGCAACACTGCGTTGCAACACTGCGTTGCAACACTGCGTTGCAACTGTGCGATGCAACACTGCATTGCAACACTGCGGCGCAACACTGCGATGCAACACTGCGTTGCAACACTGCGTTGCAACACTGCGGTGCAACACTGCGTTGCAACACTGCGTTGCAAAACTGCGGCGCAACAGTGCGATGCAACACTGCGGTGCAACAGTGCGGTGTAACACTGCGTTGCGTTGCAACACTGCGTTGCAACACTGCGTTGCAACAGCGCGGTGCAACACGGCGGCGCAACAGTGCGATGCAACACTGCGTTGCAACACTGCGTTGCAACACTGCGGTGCATTACTGCGTTGCAACACTGCGTTGCAACACTGCGTTGCAACACTGCGTTGCAACACTGCGTTGCAACACTGCGTTGCAACACTGCGGTGCAACACTGCTTTACAACACTGCTTTACAACACTGCTGTGCAACACTGTGGACCAAGTAGACAGAGACACTAAGATTATACAAGTTGCATTGAGAACCTTCCTCCTTATTTGAAGTCGGATAAAAAGGTAAGTAGTAATACCTACTGTTAGACCGGCCGGGTTGGCTCGGGTAGGTACTGGTAGGTCAAACAGTAGGTATATTAGGTCGACTTCAAATAATGAGGAAGGTTCTGTGAAGGATGATGATGATATTTTTTAGTAAATTAAATTGAATGGAATGGAATTGAATTGCATTGCATTAAATTAAATTAAATTAATCATACTTAAATAGATATTAACAACCAGGAATACTCGTAGAACAAACACAAAATGTTCATCACATTAATTTTGTCCTAGGTGGGAATCGAACCCACGCCCGAAGCTCAGAAGGTAGGTTCACTACCAACTGGACCAACGGGCTTTCGGGTATTTCGTTTTGCGTGTTTCGTTTAGTATAGTATAGCATAGCGTAGCGTAGCATAGCATAGCATTAGTTTAGTTTAGTTTGATTTAATGTTTAACGATCTCTGACTCTCTGTCTCCAGCGTAAAATTTTAATTTGAAAATTAATTTAGGCAATTTCAATTTAATTTATATAATTTATTAATTTTATATTTATATTGTAGAAAACTTAAAAATTAAGTCTAAAAATAAACAACAAACACAATATTGAAAATTGAAATAAACAATTTACGGTTTTGCGCGCCGCGACCGAACCCAGCTAATCGCCAAAACGCCAACATTATGCTTATCCTGTGTTTATTACTCCTTGCCGCATGACGAGTTCGACTACGCGAGTTATGTATACTGGAGCTGCGCGCGACTGCCGCGCTGCCGTGGTTGTGTTTCTCACTAATGCGGGTGATGCGAGACGCGCGGGTGAAATCAGAAATTTTCCTCGCTTTATACGCACTCTTAACTTGAAATTACAAGAGACTGCAAATTAATTTCATGCATTAAATTAATTCGGAAAGATAGACAGACATCGTAGGCTTAGTAAAAGGGTCCCGTTTTTACCTTTTGGGTACCTTAAAAATTATTTTATTTCACATGAAAGTACACAAATACATGTTGTCGATTTTTTTTGATGCAGCTATAATTTATAACGAAATCTAGACATAATTATGTACGAGAAGGCAAACAACTTTCCAAACTATGTTTACCAAATGTCGCTTCACAATTCAAAGCTGTTATAACATGACCTAACTTTCCTAATCCACTAAAGTCACAAGTTGTCACTAAAGTCACACAAAGCCACCTGCCTACATGTACAGTCAGCAACATAAGTCTATGAGCATACAGATACGGAACTCACTCCGCTAAAAGACAGCCCAACATATATTCCAGTTTGTTTTACGAACAATATGGCGAGGTAGCCGTCAAAAGCAAGTCTTTGCAATTATACAACATCATTTCATTCATCATTCATTTCATTATTATTTTTTCGATTTTCATTCTCTGCTTAGCGCTCGAAGAGTCAACACACCCTGGGCCCTGATTCCGGAACGCACGCACGTAACGCGGCGCTTTAAGTTAACCTCTAAAAATATTGAACTTTATTTGCTAAGGAATAAAGGCCAACGTTTAGAGGTTAACTAAACGCCTTTTTGAAGTTATGGAATCGGGCCTTGAGGATGCCTCGTGAAGAGGCGATACATGATGTGTCGAGAAAGTGCACTAATGGAACGGCTATAATACAAGAATTTGACAAGAATTTGCTACTCTAACTCATGGTTTCGCTGTGCCTTATTGTACCTTGTGCCTTGTCAGTGGCTTTTTTTCTTTAGCCTGCGGCCGAATTATTTTTAGGAATACAGCCTTTCCCATTACCGTTGCCGTTTTGTCTACGTAGACATAAGCAAGGGGGCAAGTAAGTGCTTACTCCCTTAGTAAGCAAGTGCATAAGATAAGACTTAAATCCAAACTGTACAGGTACTTGAGTCGTTGAGTGTACCCTAGTTCAACAGGCATAGTGAACTGGAAGTTAAATATGCACACAGCTATTACCGCCTTTCAGGGAGAGAGATGGACGTTTTAAAGTTTTACAGGAAGGAACGGTGTCAGGTCAGGAAACGTCTTCGGCAATATGGAGATGCTTTTTAAAATACAGTGGGGCGTCTTCTCGGAGACCTTGAATATTCTATCATCAAAGAAAAGGGACAAGACCGATTCAAAAGCTCTCCTCCTCGTATTTTAAAATGATCTAAAAAGGATTCACCCTACAAACTTCAATAATTGAATAATTGGATTGCACCAAGTTTGTGGGAAGTGTGGCTGGTAGTGTGTTGGATGTGGAGTGTATGGGATGTGGATAGTGGGTAAGATCTGCACAGTGGGTAGCATCTATTTGATACATGTGATATATTTAACACAGCTAGATAAAAACACCGCGCATGGCCTAAAAAAAAAAGTAAAAAAAAAGAATCAGTCGTAGGGCTGCACGTCAGAAGTGAAAACTTAAGTGAAAACCTATTCCACAAGCATTGTCCACAGGAGATGAAGCTTAGTGATACATGAATCGGTGTGTTTGCCGCTTGCCCCATGACGGTCTCCCGAGTTCGGTAGTTTTTCCCCATCCCAAAATACGTAAAGTCCTTTTCATGAAAGAAGTCCCACGGCAAAAAGCGGAACTAAATTTCCATGTTGTAGTTGTCAGGTGTTGTTACTGTGTTTGGACGCTAGTGAGATTTTTATTAATTTTCCATCGTTAAAGAGTCGTGTACGATGCCAAAAGTTGTTAAAGTTCTACTCGAGAAATGATACTGATAGTGATTGATACGCGATGACAGCGCCGCGTCTGCGGGACTTCAAACATGAAAAGCATTCTACCTAAAGATGTTTTCACTACTTATCACTTCTACCTACACCAGCTGTATCGCGTCAAAGCTGACAACATTTTTTTTTTACATTCTAGCCAATTTAATTTCTTTGTCCTTAATGAAATAAAAGCACAAAAGGAAATAAAGAGCAGCTATACCTTTCTATTTCGTTTTAATATAATCCGTCCAAGCCAGGTAATCCTCCTACTTTGCAAGCTAGGAAAGCTCACAACAAAATATGACTTTTCATTTGTATTCGCTGACTTTACAGTAGTCAGTAGTACCTACTACCGTTATTATCACGTTTTACTGTACCTTTATTCCTATTCTAAGGTCATTGGACATTTATTAGAGCTTAGTCATGTCAATTTATAATTATATTACTTAAATATAGTAAACTGGTTAAATAAATAAATATTCAGGACATTTTTGCACACACGGTCATCTGATTCCAAACTAAAGCTTGTGATATCATCATCATCAGCCGGAAGATGTCCACTGCTGAACATAAGCTTCCCCCTTTAACCTCTACACTGAATGACAGCCTGACTTTTGCATCCACTGGATGCCAGCGACTCTCACAATGTCGTCGGTCCATCTAGTGGGAGACCTATCTACGCTGCGTCTTCCGGTTCGTGGTCTCCACTCAAAAACCTTTCTTCCCTATCGGTTATGGGTTCGTCGAGCTTGTGATGTGGCTGCCAGAAACTGATATCCATACATACACATATATTTTTAAATACATACTTAAATAGATATTAACACCCAGATATAGAACAAACACAAATGTTCATCACATGAATAATTGTCCTAGGTGGGAATCAAACCCACACCCCCAAGCGCAGAAGGCAGGACCACTACCAGCTGGACTAACGGGCTATCAACACAATAATAAGTATTAATATATGTATATTCTCCTAAATTGTGTTCTTTGGGTGTTTTTTTACCTCGACAAGGCATTTTATTGCATCTATGTTTGATTTTACTTCTACATTTTATCATCTAGATTTTATATTTACCTCTACATTGTATCATCTAGGTTTGCTTTAACTTCTACATTTTATCATCTAGCTTTTATGTTTACCTCTACATTGTATCATCTAGCTTTTATGTTTACCTCTACATTGTATCATCTAGGTTTGATTTTACTTCTACATTTTATCATCTAGCTTTTATATTTACCTCTACATTGTATCATCTAGGTTTGATTTAACTTCTACATTTTATAATCTAGCTTTTATTTTTACCTCTGTATTGTATCATCTAGGTACGTTTTTACCTCTACATTGTATGTTCTAGATTTGTTTTACCTCTACATTGTATCATCTAGGTTTGATTTTTCTTCTACATTTTATCATCAAGCTTTTATTTTTACCTCTACATTGTATCATCTAGGTATGTTTTTACCTCTACATTGTATGTTCTAGATTTGATTTACCTCTACATTGTATCATCTAGGTTTGATTTAACTTCTACATTTTATCATCTAGCTTTTATTTTTACCTCTACAGTGTATTTTCTAGGTATGTTATTACCTTACAGTTTATTTGTTTTGGTTTACCTCAATATTGTATCATATTGGTTTGCTTTTTACCTTAACATTGTATCATCTAGTTATGTTGTTTACCTCTACATTGTATGTTTTAGATTTGTTTTACCTCTACATTGTACCATCTAGGCATGTTTTTAACGTATTTAGGAGAGGATAGGGTATTAACTAGCAGGAAAATGAAATAGGTCATGAAAATATTGTTTTTCTTGCATTTACAATTACAGAAAAATAATGAATGCAATAATAATCAGCTATTTTTGACGATTTGAAAAACGAGTTACAACGAGAAAAATATGTTCCTTGAACCTTTATTCACAAATAAACAAATTTTAAAAAGGCTATGTTACGTGTTGTGTAGGTTAACTTTTTGGAACTTTTAGGTTTAGTATCCAATTCAAATTTAAAAGTTCAATATCGCTAGTCGTTATTAAATTATGTAAAATGATGGACCATTTTGGAAATAAATGCTAGGCTCAACCGACCCCGATTTATGTTGATGATAACACTTAGTAGAATGATTTATTCATCGTTTATTCATTCGAGATAATAATTTTTTCGTGTCCCCGAATGCCCATTCCTGAAATATTCGGATTCATGAAAAGGGCGAACGGTGTGATTTTTATCGTCGTTCCTTTGTAAGCATCAAAAACGGGGGTAAGTGACAATGTCATTTGTATCGTTTTGCGCAGTCTGTCGCAATGCGATAAAACTTTAAAAGAGAAAAGACAACATTGTATGTAGTACAATATGAATAAAGTACATACACAATAAACACCAGGGTCGGTTATTAAACTCGGTCCAAGCATTTATTTGCTATGACAGCTGCAATAACTTTGCAGAAAGCTAAATAAAAATAATTATGTTCTTTCAATATTTCACTGAAGTATATCGGGTACCTGCTGCCTTCGACCAAAATAAAATAATTGGACGGGTCCAGAAGGAGCGCATTTTTAAAGATAACAAAATGAGCGCCAGCGCTCACTTCGTTTCAGTCGGTCTCTAGCCGTAGAAGTGCGACACAAGATTATTGTTACATGATAATGAAACATCTGGCAAAAATATACTTTCGTGTGCTTTCCCGAAGCGTAAAAACACAAAAAAAAAACAAAGTAAAAGTTCAGGTGTCACTTTTTACTTGTGAGTAAGTCATCAATCTATAATTATTGTCATAAATGTAAATTAATTTAAATGTAAATTAATTTCATCAAACATCGATAAGTAGTCCTTATTTTGTTTCATTCACGTGACCACGTCCATCCACGGCGACAATCGATTCGAGAGCAATAGACAAATACAGGTGTTCTCTTTTACTCACATAGTTATTATATTAGCTATCTATTTTTTGCAACAAATGTACGGTACATGATTATAATTAGGTGTTGAAGTATATGTCCGATGGTTTTGACTCATTTTTACTGAGAAGTTCAAGGGTTATCCATTCATTTTATTTTGGTCGAAGCCTGCTGCAGTCTTAAAAAGTGGATTAGAATTCATTTGTGGTTTTCATTCAACTTTGTACAATATTAATGCAGCTGTCAAAGTAAATAAATGCCTCGAGTTTAGGCCTTCATAAAGAGTGTGAATTTTTCAAGAAGCATGATCATTAAATTAGGAAAAGTTAGTAAGTCATTTAATTCGATAAGTAGTAGTAATAGACAAACCAATAACCATGAATCACGTTAATCATTCATGATAAGAATTCAGACTAGTTGGTGAACGAGAAAGTAAACTAGTCTGTATCCCCATACTTATACACGCCAGCATTTACCTTTATTAGTTAACTAGCGGTCCGCCCCAGCTTCGCATGGGTATAGATTATAGCCTATGTCACCCGAAGATAGTGTAGCTTCCCAACAGAGAAAGAATTTTTCAAATCGGTTCAGTAGTTTCGGAGCCTATTCAATGCAAACAAACAAACAATCAAATCTTTCCTCTTTATAATATTAGTATAGACTAGCTGCGTCCGCGATTTCACTCGCGTAGAGATTCCCTAACGAACCGTACAATCCAATCTCTATGCAAAGTGTAGTTATTACACCGTAACATTACATATTCTGTGAAAATTTCAACTGGCTACCTATTACAGTTCGAAAGATGCAACCGTTAAAAGGTACGACAGACAAACAGCGTAGGCTTAGTAATAGGGTCCCGTTGCACGAACCCTAAAAACAAAACAACAATTATCAAGTCAACAGGCGCTCGTCCAAAATTATTCATATTATTAGAGCTAGTTCAAAAACTACTGAGCCATATTAATGTTTTTTTTTGTGGGAGCTTAGTTTTACTATATAATAAAGTAAGAATCACGCAAATTAGTTCACAAATGTCGGAGAAATCGGTGTACATACATAATTAAAACTCGGACCGTATTGAGAACCCTCCTGGGGTCTTACGGCCAACTGCTAACGCGGTATCAAATTAACGTTAAATCCGCTCAGTTGGAAAATTACGCGAACGTGAATCGTAACGCGTCCAGATACGGTTTGCAGTATCTCGCGTGATTTTCCAATTGAGCGGATTTTACGTTAGTTCGATACCGCATTAGCAGTTGGCCGTTAGGCCCTTGATGTGGATTGAAAACAGAAGATTTGAAACACGTGCATAACTAGGGCGAAGCTGGGGAGTTGCTCGTCTACACGTTGAGAGACCCAGGAAAAGTAGTACAAACGAGGGGCTTCACAGGAGCCAGTTTTTTAATATAATGACATCAAAGCGTGGTGCAGGGAAGTAGCGCGTGCCATAATTAATAAATCCGTTTGTGCCTCGGAACAAAGAATGTAATAAGCGGCGCTTCAGGCATTCTCCATTTTGGCCCTTTGAGGCAGTATTTTGCGAAATTATACCTACTTACTTAGCTTCAGAGTCCGTGAAATCACAGTCGCAGTGTCGTAGGATATCAGAGCACTGCCAAGATCAAAGCGCGGCTATCTCGCTCGCGCGTTTCATATTTTTGAAGATATAAAATCACAGAGTAGAAAAAAAGCTATTGTGTTTATATTTATATATATATATATATATGATAGCACGTGAATTTCTTGTCAAAATTGTGTGAAATAAAGCAGCAAAAATTACTTCCTGCGTTTTCACTAAGTGCACCAACAGTGAGACAAAAAAAAACCAAGTTTTACGGTATTACTTTTCACTCGTAAATACTTAGAAACAATTAATTTTCTAATAATTTTAAATTAAATTTAATTTTCTTTAAATGTCACTTCTATGGTCTAGTGTAGTGTCTAATGGAGCGGTGAAGTTGACGTTTACAGTGTAGACGTTAACGTCGCCGCTGACTTGAGCCGAAACAGAGCCATATTTATTGGGTACAATCACAGATATAGGTAGTAGATCTGTGGGTACAATCACGGTACCAATGTTTGGAAGTCACGCGTCTTCCCCCTTTTTAAAACAGTCAATTAATGACAACATTATCCTTGACATTCCTAAAGCCTACTATTTTACCTTCAAATATTTATCAAAAGTACTCAGAATTTACGGATTTCGTTCGTTTTGAAACCGACTTCAAAAAGGAGGAGGTTATCAATTCGATTGTATGTTTTCTTTTTTGTTTGTTACGCGATTACTCCGCCAATTTAGAATTGTTTATGATGATTTTTTTTAATAATCTACAGTTCTTGGAGTTAAAAAAAACTTTTATGATTTTGGCGCAAACGTGAAAACACCATTTCGCCTCATTGTATTAAACATTAAGAGTGAGTAAACTTATTGTGTTTTACTAAACTGGCGTATTTTCGACGGTTAATGTGTAATACTGGCGGATTATTAAGTGCTCGTTAATGTGCTCTAATGTGAGCAAGTGATACAATGAATTGAAACGTTTATTTTTATATTGTTTCCAAAATTCCTTTGCAGCCTCTATAGTAGACGGTTGAGACGCTGAAGAAACAAATAAACCGGCCAAGTGCGAGTCGGGCTCCCGCACTGAGGGTTCCGTACCACCACAAAATTCAATAACGAAATTACCAGTTATAACTTGGTAATGAACAGAAACTTGTCACCAACTCGCACTTGGCCATTATTTATTATTTGTTTTTGTATTTTAAAGTGTTTACTATAATCATAGCAAATTTGACGCTTGTACGTATTACCGTTTTTACATTAGAGCTCATACATAAATACGTAAAAAAATACGTTTGTTGTATGGGGAGCCCCTTTCGTTTTTAGTTTATGACTTTTTTATTATTTCTTAGTTAATCCGTCGTAACATTACATATTCTGTGAAAATTTCAACTGGCTTTCTATTACGGTTCGAAAGATACAGCCGTTAATAGGTAGGACAGATGGACAGACAGACAGACAGACAGAGACAGACAGACATCGTAGGATTAGTACCTAATAGGTCCCGTTTTTACCCTTTGGGTACAGGACCGTAAAAATACCAAATTACTTTTAAAATCATAATTATATCCCTATTTGTACTGAGCATCTTAAACATAGTAAGAGTCGCTGGCATCCAGTGGACGCAAAAGGCAGGCTGTCGTTCAGTGTGGAGGTTAAAGGGGGAGGCCTATGTTCAGCAGTGGACGTCTTCTGGCTGATGATGATGATGATGATGATCTTAAACTTTATCATTACTGCTTGCAAGATAGATAGCACGTGGGTAGAATTCTAAAGCTAAGTTATTCTACAATGGCTATGTTCTTCAGGCTAGCCCGGGGCATCATTGTAGATATTGTACGTACTTGTCTTAAAGGCTAATTGGGCATGTTTAATGTTTTTACTTCTTTATACAAAAATATGGCTCATTTGATATTTTTCCACAAATTAGTTGTCATAGAAATGCTTGCGGCGAATTGAATTAGCTGGTTTAAATATACATGTCATACACACAAGTTTAAACATGTGTGTTTTTAACATGTTTAAATATGAAAGTAAAAAAAAAACAAGATGTAGATATAAAAGTATCTCTTATTAAAGACACAAGACAAACCATACCCTTTTTTGAAGTTTATAGAGCATTTACCCACTTTAAAAAAAAACCTGAAGCAACTTTGGATGATTTGCGCATGGCAGAGTAAAAATTACAACAAAAAGGATAAATTCTCTTTGATGCGTTCAAATAGACCTGGCAAAATTAAGGATTTGCTCATTCTTCAGAATTCCCAGCTTTGAACAATGCTCGTGTGAGGTTTGATTGAGGAATCCTCCGCTGATTGGCAGCACTGTGACAAGTAAATTGGCCTATATATGGTCGCGAGTTGTCTCACCGAAATCCTATTCTTGAATAACCGAGGTGACGCTAAATTTGTATATAGAGCAAGCAAGAAACACCAATATTTACCCCCCATTTACACAGAAACTAGAGGGCCGTTTTAGCGGATCCGTTGTTATTTCAGAGATGACGTATATATATAGTATGAGTGAGTTTACATTTATGACAATATCCCGGATTCAGTAAAAGAAAGGAGAGGAAGGATATAAACGGTTGCTCTAAAAACTCTGCAAAAAAACCGAGCGGGTTCATAAAATCTCCTTATCCAGATTAAAACAAACCGCCCATACATTGTCGGTATGTCTACAATTTACGCTATATAGGTACAAGTGTTTTTTGTGCGCCAACGCGAAAGAAAATAATTAAATTCATTGTTTTTTATTATTTTAATTATTTTTTAAACCCCCAAACTACAATAATTATTGTAATTTATAACTACGTAACTATTTCAAAACTATGACATTGTTTGTCTGCAAACCTTGTACAAAGTACCGTTTTAATGGCAGTAGAAGCTACTACGTGACTTGGCTCAGAATACTGAAACTGAAATAAAGTTATGCTGAAGTGCACCGCAGACTCATGCGAACGCGTAGTCTGAGAGACGTGCTGCGGTTTACATATTATGTACTTACTTCTGTTCATAAAGACGCGCAGGTAACTGACATGTTCGGCTTCAGATGGAATAGTTTGTTCTTTTATAAAATTCTTAAAAATTTCAGTAAAACCACTGTTTAAAATGCATGCCGTGGAGGTACCAGCCTAAGAGTAGACACCCCCCCCCCCCCCTACTCTTCCCGTGGTTGCTGTAGAAGTCGGCTAAGGGACATCAACCAGAAGATGGGCAGCAGGGTCTTCTGAGTATAAAACATCTAACTGGGCTCGCCAACCCGCCTGCCAAGCGTGGCGAGTATTGGCAAGCCCCCCCCCCAAATGATTAGTACAAATAGGACCCGGGGGTCCTATAGGTGATCGATGGGGGAGGCCTATGTCCAGCAGTGGACGTTGATACTTTTGTCGCGTTTTCTGGGTTGGTCTCATAGCAAAAGTTATTCATAATGATGAGTATAACGGATCCCTTTCGGCTTAGTACACCTTTTCCGCGTAACCCAGTATAGCATTTAAATAATAATCCTAAAGTGTAGAACAACACATCAATAAAAAAGGGGGTTGTCTGTAAAGTCTGTTTACGGACGATAATTTTACGTGATAACGCTTAGGCAGATCGTGCCTCTCTATCGCTTGTTCCGCGCTCTCGCTTGCACGCTCGGCTCAAGCGGAACCTGACAATTTTTCGTGCTTGCAGCCGGCGTTCATCGATTTAAAAGACGATTTATCACGTCAAAAACTTCATAATATAACTAGTGGTCGCCCCAAACTATGACCTCGCGACCCCTATAATATCTTTATATAACCAATAGACGGAAAATTGTATTTGCATAAACAACCCGCCTACAACACTTCTTGACGATCAGATCAACGATAAAGTTATCTTCAAACATTATACATACAAAGAATACAAACGCCGACTTGTTTTGGTAGACTCTGCGACCTTCGCTTCGCTCGGTTACAGGCTATCGTCATATCACTTGTAAAATACTTATTATAGCAAACAAAAGACTATATTCACTAGTACTTAACAACCAAATAAAATAATCACGTCATGCCAGAGCAACCACAAAATAAATCGTACTTACACTTGAGAAAGTTGTCGAATCAGCCGTGCGGAACTCCAAGACAACTGCGGTAGGTGAAAAAAGCAAAATACTGAAAAAAACCCTAATCGTAAAGGAGTAGTCCGCGCGTAAAAGAGTATTGTGATGCGAGGCACGTTGCTACAAGTTCACGTCGAATAGTAGCCTTGGCATTGGTGGGCGTGTTCTAGCCTTGAAGTGCGTAGAGTGGTTCAAGGGAAGACCTGGTAGCGAGTTGGATGGCAAGCTTGAGCGAGTCACTTGTCTACGCTAACTGAATAGTGGGTCTGAATTCTGATGCCCGGTTTCTGCGGTTCATAGATAACTTATCACTAACTATTGGTTCAACAAATTTATCTGTAACTTTGTAACTTTTCAATTATCCTAATGTAGACACATCTAACATCAAATACTTATAGAATAGGTAAACGGGCAGTATTTGCCAGATAAGTTCTCTGAAATATGAACGAAATATAACTTATTATTGCATCTTCGGAAACGCAATTTATAAAGTTATGGAACCAATAGTGCTATTGAATAGATAAACAATCGATAAATGGCCTCAGAAACCGGGCATACCTAAGTTGGTGAAGGGTCTACGCTAATTGGTTTATTGATTTTACCTCACTAAAATCACCCTACGAACCGAATAGTATCCCTCATCGAGCAGGCGTTGATACTTTTCATATTTTTGACCAATGCTTATTATGTCTACGCTTGCAGAACGGAGCGTTTACGCTCACTAAGTATCGTGGCCATTTTTACCACGTAGATAATTTACACTCAATAAATGGCGGATCTACCGCTCATTAACAAAGAGTTTGGCTTGGTAGTACGTCTGCAAACAAGAGGTCCTGGGTTCGATTCTTGGCTGGGCAAAATATTTGAATGATGAATTTAATTATCTGGGACTGTCGTTCTTGTCTTTGTGTGTGTTCCATGGCATTTCAAAACAGAGAATCCCAATCATCCTCATCAGCCAGAAGACATCCACTGCTGAACATAGGCCTCCTCCTTTAACCTCCACACTGAACGACAGCCTGCTTTTTGCATCCACTGGGTGCCCGCGACTCTCACAATGTCGTCGGTCCATCTAGTAGGAGGCCTACCTACGCTGCGTCTTCCGGTTCGTGGTCTCCACTCAAGAACCTTTCTTCCCCATCGGTTATCGGTTCTAATGGGGAGAATCCTAATGGGGAGTGTGAAATATTATTATTAAGTAGCGTGTCTAGGTGTCTACGCTTTCCGCTTAGCATAGGAGTATCAACGCCCTACGAGTTAGAACGCTGTGCCCATTGAATAAAGCGTCTAGCTTACGTTTATTAAGGTAGAAGGCCTTATACATGCACTATACATACGATAATTAACTAAATGATCTACACTTTAAAACAACGAGTCAATATGGTGAAGTTTTATTCAAATAACCGATATTAACATCGCCGAAATCTTATGACTTGTGTTCGAGTATGTCGATTTTCATTGCAGACAATAATGTCAAGAATTCGCTGCCTAAACGAGCCATGAATATCTCGAGAAATTGCTTTGTTGGAACTAATTTAATGTCTAAGAAGTGGTTTATTCATTTAGAACTAAAACGTGCAAAATTACTTTGGCCTTGCGACCTCATTACGAACAATTTGGCAAGGCTCGAGCAAAATATTTGAAATAAAACAGGTTTTATGAAGAAATTGCGTTTAAATACTAATAACTAAATTCGGTTCCAGCATTTATTTGATCTGGCAGCTGCATAATAACACCGTAAAAAGACGAATAAAAACATTATTTCAATATTTCACTGAAGTGTATCGCGTACCTGCTACAGTCTTACGTTCAAAAACTTTGCGAAAACGGTCAGAATTCGTGGTTTTAATTCAGCTTTTTACAATGTTGTTGCTGCTGTTATAGCAAATAAATCCTTGGACCAAGTTTACGTTAAAACATAAGTGCCACACTAATATTGTAATTGCGAAGTTTTATGGATATAGTTTGTTTCACCACTCCATTCGATAAAGCCAGATAGTTATAACAATTTTAATTAAAATTATACCGGTTTTATACCGAAACGGAAAAAATTACAGTGCGACTGATTACATTTATTGGAAGCCTATGGCATAGATACAAGCAGTTTTTTTTACTTTTATTATCATCGATTCTATGGAGAATAGTTTAATTTATATATTTTTTTTATACAATAGAAGATTTCGGAAACTAAAATGTTTGTATGTACCTGTCACAACCAATTTTTTTCCATTTCGGTATAACATATCCAGTAGGTATATACAACTGAAAGCTTGCATGATAACTGGCGATTACATCCAGGATCACCCCTTCATCGCGAATAAAGAAACACCGGGAAAAACCTGCGTAAAATTTTATATTAAAACAAATTTCCTGTAAGTACAACTCGTAAATTGTTTGCCTATTCGTCGAGATAGCGATCAAACGCAAGACATAGTTCAATAAAAAACTTGCCTCCACACAAAGTATTTCCACACTATAAATTCACGTTTTTTTGCTCTGCGGTAATACGCCCACATAGTAGTGTATCAACACTGACTCACCACATTTTCCGAGAGTTGATTTCACCATTTTTATGCTGACCCGGCCCCAAGCTGTCACTCCTGGCCACAATAAATCACGCAGGCCGCTGTCAGTTACCACGCACTTCCCTAATGTTAGTTTCGTAACAGAATAATTTGTCACTTGCACATCCATCTTATCAGACCGGTGGCCTGCTTTTTACGTATTCATCAGAAAGTAAATTGTACTTATCCCATTTGGGGGACAAATTTTCAAAAATCCTTCCTTAGTACTATTATTTTTTAAGGTTCCGTACCCAAAAGGTAAAAACGGGACCCTATTACTAAGTCTACGATGTCTGTCTGTCCTACCATTAAACGGCTGTATCTTTCGAACTGTTATAGATAGCTAGTTGAAATGTTCACAGAATATGGAATATTACGAAAGATTAACTAAAAAAATATAGAAAAGCATTGATGTAAGTAAATAGGGGGAAGATACGGGACGAACTTCTTGACGTGGACCGCATAATATAGGCTTCGGGGCACAATCCACTTCAGTCACAATCGAACTGGCGTTTTGATAGCACCTGAATTATATGACAAAATTGTGTGAAATAAAGCAGCAAAAATTACTTCCTGCGTTTTCACAAGGTGCACCAACAGTTCGAAGACAAAAAACAAGTTTCACGGTATGACTTTTCACTCGTAAATACTTAAAAAGAATTAACTTAATTTTCTTTAAAAAAATGTCACTTCTGTGGTCTAGTGTAGTGTCTAATGGAGCGGTGAAGTTGACGTTTACAGAATAGACGTCAACGTCGCCGCTGACTCGAGCCGAAACAGAGCCATATTTATTGGGTACAATGTTTGGATGTCACGCGTGTTCCCCCTTTTAAAAACAGTCATAGAAAAGTCATAAAGTTAAAACAAAAGGTGGCGGTCCCCATACAACAAACGTATTTTTTTAACGTATTTTTGTATTAGCTCTAATATAAAAATGGCAATACGTACAAGCATCAAATTTGCTACGAAGTATAACAACAAATAATAAATAAAGTGCGAGTCGGTGACAAGTTTCTGTTCTTTACCAAGTTATAACTGGTAATTAAATTTTTTAATTTTGTATTGGTACGGAACCCTCAGTGCGCGAGCTTGACTCGCACTTGGCCGGTTTTGACCAGCCTTGTTGGTTCTTTCTAATTCTAATCTTATCATTCTTACTATACTATAATATTAGAAATCCGTAAGTGTATTTCTTAGTTCGTCTTTCACGCAGTAATAAATCAACGGATCGACGTCATTTTTGCATAGACATAGTTGGAAAGCCTAAGTGACGTTTTTACTGAGCAAATTCAATGGTTATGGCCCGTCCATTCATATTATTTTGGTCGAAGGCATCGCCAACCACCTTAATTTCGCTCGCTCAACTTTAAACACTAAAATTGTGAATTACGTCGAAACTTGAAACATATGTTTAACAATAGTTAGTGCAGGCGACTGTTTCTGTCTCCAGTTATACCGCTGAACGCGCCATCTGCTCCGGAATACTCCAGATATATTAGCATTTAGATTGAAACCAGTTGCAGACTTATGAAGACTAAACACAGGTTCTAGGCGTTATTGTTTGCGGCACACAATCGGAGCTCAATTGAACTTTGGTTTTAATTGCGGTTATGCCAACAAACGGTGGGTTTGTGAGTTGATTTAGAGTACACAGGTCGCCAGTAGGGCGTGGTAAGTAAGGCTACTGTGTACTTTTTAAATTTCCTAAAAGAATTTTCGCGATGCTTAACTTGTCTTATGTTCCACAATGTTTCCGTCATTGTGAACCGATATTAATAGATGTTTGTGAATTTGTGTATTATAAAATATTTTTATTTACACGAAAAATATTTTAAAGCCTAAAACTATTACTACCAAAAAAAAAAATAAAAAAAATAAAAAAAAAAATATATGTATTATAATATCTGGCATCCAGTGGATGCAAAAGGCAGGCTGTCGTTCAGTGTGGAGGTTAAAGGGGGAGGCCTATGTTCAGCAGTGGACGTCTTCTGGCTGATGATGATGATGATGATTATAAATAAATACATATTTGGGACATTTTTGCACACACGATCATCTGACCCCAAACTAAGCAAAGCTTGTAATACAGCTGCCAGAGACTAATATATTGTACATACAATATTTATTTTTAAATACATACTTAAATAGATATTATAACACCCAGATATAGAACAAACACAAATATTCATCACATTAATGTTTGCCCTAGGTGGAAATCGAACCCACGCCCCAAGCAAAGAAGGCAGGTTCTCTAACAGCTGGGCCAACGGGGCTATTAATATTCTGTGAGTTTTTTTATCTTGCCATTTTCAAGTGATATAAAAAACCCAATTAGCATAACATACAAGACTATTATAATCAGACCGACCTTGATGTACGAAAGTGAAGTCTGGAATCACTGACTCTTAAAGAAGAAGATAAACTCCGGAGAAGAAGATATCTTCTATAGGTTCATATAGGCACCTTGCAAGGTTTTGGGCTCATTTAAAAGAAATGACGGGAGCTGGAAAATCAGGAAAAACGTGGAGATTGAGGAGATTATCACCGAGCCAAATATAATTACCCCGCCAGACAGGCCATAGTAACTGCTGAGAATTGAGAAGGATCGCAGTTTCAAGAGGTATCTTGTCTTTTTTATCTTGTTAGGGTTCCGTACCCAAAGGGTAAAAACGGGACCCTATTACTACCCCATACAACGTATTTTTGTATTAGCTCTAACGTAGGTAAAAACTGTAAGCGCAGCGTAGGACGTCCACCCACGAGATAGACAGACGATCTAAAAGAGACCGCAGGGAAACGCTGGATGCAGGCCGCTTCCAACCGGCCCTTCTGGACATCGATGGGGGAGGCCTATGTCCAGCAGTGGACGTCCTACGCTACGGCTGAAATGATGATGATGATGAAAAACGGTAATACGTACAAGCGTCAAACTTGGCATGATTATAGTGCACACTCTAAAGTATAACAACAAATAATAAATAAAGGCCAACTGCGAGTCGGTATCAAATTTCTGTTCACCACCGGTTCTCGAACGATCACCGAAGTGAAGCAACGTCGGGCGCGGCCGGTACTTGGATGGGTGACCGCCTGGGCGTTGATGGGGGTGTTGTCTTTTTGCACTACTTTTTGTACTTTAGTAGCTAACAAGTTATGTGGTGGTACGGAACTCTAAGTGCGCGAGCTCGGCAGGTTTTATTTTTTTAAACGGACCCCGGTATCTCTTTACATGCGTTAACGTCGCTTGGTACTATTTAATCAAAACACATAACATTTTATCGAATTCTAACCCTGGGTTACGATGATATGCCATGTATTGCCCTAGTTAAGGCACTTTGCCGAAACAACTTTACCTAGATGATAATATACATGCAAACGATATCAGTGGTTAAAATCGGCACTACGAGTATATTTTTATGTAAAATTTATGTATGCTGAGTAAATAAGTACCTATTACTGGTATATTTGGACAACAAGAAATGCTATCCCCTGCCCCAGTTGGCATCTTGACCAGCGGATTTTACACTAAAAAATTTCCTTTATCAAAAACACTGTTTTAAACAATCACGGTTGTTCACTAAAGTTATATGATTATTTACGGGATATTTACCGTGGTAAGGTTGTGGAATGAGCTCCCGATATTTCGGCGCAGTTACATGCACCATGTTCACGGGAAGACTGAAGAATGCGGGTGGTTGGAGAACAGTTAAAAAGTTAGGTGCAGACATAACGATCTACCCTCTTTCTTAGTCTTTTGCTACGGTTATCACTGGAACTCGAACTCGAACCTAAGTCCCGACAAAACACACTCACTGTATCACTGCGTATAGTATTTTGAACGCGAGTTTTAATTTTAATTTTTGAGGCAACCTAATACTGGTTTCCACGCACTGGCGAGTTGAAAACCATCACCTCGATTGAAATTCTGACATTTCGAGATCTCAATAGTTTCCTTTACTAGCCTTGGTATGTAATGGCGTTCGGTGGACAGGATTTAATTTCCTTTATATTTTCCGGAATCATTTACGTGAAGGGGCCTGCTGTCGGCGACTTGTGATATCGTTGCGGTAACGAATTTCATCCTAAACAAACAGTCTGAACGCGCTGTAACGGTCTAATGTACCTATATATTCATAACAATATACAGAACCAAAAACAATAGCATTTTTATTGTTTTAGAATAAAAATAATACAAAATTTACAAATGACACAGCAATAAAATCATATGAGTGTCTTTTGAATTGAATGTGTGATAAAATGATGGGAACAATTTAAAGCTGCAAATCTGAGTCTAGAGAAGTACTTTATATAATCTATACTAATCTATATCTATACTAATATTATAAAGAGGAAAGATTTGATTGTTTGTTTGTTTGCATTGAATAGGCTCCGAAACAACTGAACCGATTTGAAAAATTCTTTCACTGTTGGGAAGCTACACTATCCCCGGGTAACATGGGCTATATTATATATTCAAAAAAAATTGGGATTTTTACTAAAACTCCAATAAGCCCAAGGAGTAAAAAAAAACAAATTTACAATTTTGACTTTGCGTGTTTGACAGTTCTAAGACAGGACAACGTCTGTCAGGTCAGCAAGTACTTTCCCGCGTCTCTTCGCTCATCGGAACCTGGGTGAGTCTCATAATAATTGAACAAATCAGGCGTCACTTTGCGGAATTCCATTTTTAATTTGTATGTGACGAATCTCAGTGTAATTCCGCTAAGGATTCCAAGGATTAAGGGAAAGGAGGATAAGGGTTTTAAGGATTTTGAATCCTCATTGTACTCGAAGCGACTTAGAAGCGGAATTACACTAGAGATCGTCATATACAAATTGAGTCTCATAAGCCGTGTATTTGCGGATTAGTGACGGGCTTTGTCCGAGGATCGACTGCATAAAGTTATTTTGTGTGGTAAAATTTTGCCGGTCAAATACCTACCACGAGAAATATCCCTGCAGTCGAGTTTCGGCCCGTACAGATAAGTACCGTCACCAGTAATAATATGTATACATTTCTTTCTTTTTAGGGTTCCGTACCTCAAAAGGAAAAAACGGAACCCTTATAGGATCACTTCGTTGTCCGTCTGTCTGTCCGTCTGTCAAGACCCTATTTCTCAAGAACGCGTAAAGGTATCAAGTTGAAATTTATACTAAATACTTGGATCTACAGTTTCATACAGCTGTAAAAAAAAAATAAGTTGTAAGTCAACGCAATCAAAAGATATGAACGTTTATGTCTTATATTTTGCGATTTCACAGGGGAATCAAAACCTATAGGATACTTCCCGTTGACCTAGAATCATGAAATTTGGCAATAGGCAAAGTCTCATAGCACATATATTGGAATAAATCCGAAAGTTATAAATTTGAAGTTCCATCATATTTAAAAAAATGTTGCTATTACAAACTTACATTTTGTAGTTGGAATGTATCGAAGAACCTTGTTGTCAACTACAAACTTAAGTTTGTCTTTCAATATTTCAGCTTCAAATAGTTTTTTTTTGGTCTCGCGCTCTGCAGCTCCAACGGAACCCTCAGAGCACGAGTCCTACTCGTACTTGTCCGGTTTTTTTTTTTTATAATGTTATTTTTGCTTTACCTTTGTTCGTTTTGGTCGAAACGTCAAGCGAAAGGTAACTATTTTTAACTGAATAAAAGAATGCACGATAAGTCCATATAAACAATTATAACAAACGTATAAAGCAGTATGCAATTCCCAGCTCCGAGCACTGAAGTTAGCTTCATAGGCCTCATTGTAACCACCATGCTCTTCACGTAAACATATCCAAATATACTCGCCATTAGAATTAGGCCCAAGAACTAATCTAAAAGTAAAACTGCTTTGCCTTTGAATGGACATTTCTGTTGAAAGATTTTTCTCTCGGGAACTTGGGACAAGTTTTGTAAGTCAACTGCTAACCAAAATAAGAAATAAGACTCTGGACCGAGTAATACAACAACCGCATAAACTTAATTATAACTTTTCTAAAGCACAGGGCAATAAGTTTGTTTGAGTTTGGTCAGCTTCAGCTACTATTGAAAATATATTAAGGGTCTAAAATAGGTGCGTTATCCTAAAATAAGAAGATAATAGATCAATATTGAAACAATACAGCACATACAGTTTCCGGTAGTCCGGAAAGTGAGTACTGGCTTACAAAATGTGAATAAAATTGGCCAAGTGCGAGTCGGGCTCACGCAATGAGCCAAAGACAAAAATTTGGCTTCCAATTTTAGCAACCAAAGTAAATACTAGTGCTTATACTGTGGTAGCAACGGTCAAGGTCTTAAATCCAATTTTCGAAGGAGAGGGTTCTTCAAATTATAAACACATTAAATACATGTTGCAGAAAAGTAATTATATACTTTGAAATAGCATAATATCTTTCATTTAAAGAATACACGTTTTCAAGAATTAGTTTTCCTGAAGGGCATTTACATTAGATCTTGGTTATTGTTATTCTTGCGAATTGTATCGTTGTTTGAAACTATCAAATATGTACAAAACTTTTGTGATTTTCTTGCCTAAACTTTAGGTCCTGAACAAATTAAAACATTATTAAAATGTATGTTCTGAACATAATTGGACTGGGATTGTATTTATGCTTTCATAATTAAACGCAATTGTTTTAAATACAAACGAGCTTATTTGGGTGGAAATATGAAACTTTATTTTAATTACTAGCAGTCCGCCCCAGCTTCGCACGGGTATAGATTATAGCCTATGTCGCCCGGGGATAGCGTAGCTTCCCAACAGCGAAAGAATTTTTAAAATCGGTCCAGTAATTTTTGAGCCAATTCGTTACAAACATACTTACATACAAATCTTTCCTCTTTATAATATTAAGTATAGAAATATAGATATATGTGTAAATATGACCGACGACATTCAAATTTCAAATTAATTTATTTCAGGCAACAAAACAACCCATACAATTCATTAAATAGATTATCAATACATACAAAAATAAACTAAGGTAATAAATCAAATTCATAGTGACACAATTCAATTCTAAATAATAAGTTACTGAGCAATGTCAAATAAAATAATAATGTCATAATAATAATAATGGTTTAGTTAATTTACAGTCAATCATTAATTAAATTAATACAAAAATACAATACAAATGTCCCTACCATAGTTAGTATTTTCGCTTCGGCATCGGTACTGGAACATGCCTGTTACAGCAATGCCGAAGGAAAGCACAATCGAGCCTGGCCGCAATCATCGCCAGGACGGCATTGGAACTGACCCGCACTCTGCGCACCAAGGACATACCTCGCTTGCGCATGGTCGCGTAAAAACAGTCTGTCCGCGCCTCCGCGAACATGCCCGAGGCGCTGCAGAACAGAGCGCCATTGCCAGAGTGCGGGTATCCAGTGGATGCAGATGGTAGTCTGTCATTTTGTACTAATTCGAGCCCGCATTAAGAGTAAGCCGTAAGGCCCTTCGATAAAAAAATACAGGCTCCAGGTTCTTGATTATAGCCTACTTTTGGTTGCAAATTTTTACTCACGGTGGTGAATTTGACAGTTTTGATAAATCGACGTCCTCAGGGATTTCCTGGGATAGAAGATTTAATATCCGCTCAGAAGTGTAAAGATTTTTGCATAAACTTTGAAAGCTCGGTGTTGATAATATATATACCTCGACGGCTAAAACGCTTTGGAAAAGCCTTGAGGAAAGTGTAAATCAATTTGAATATTTTAATCGAATTAAAAAAGGAGGAAAAAATTCTAAATTGAATCAAAGATAAAAAAATATTTAAGTATAAAAATATGCTAAAAACGGGCTTTAAAATTAGTAAGCGCTCGAACAAAATTATTGCTATTATTATTGACTAGCGGTCCGCCAAGCTTAGCATGGGGTATAGATTATAGCCTATGTCACCCGGGGATAGTAGCTTCCCAACAGTGAAAGAATTTTTCAAATCGGTTCAGTAGTTTCGGAGCCTATTCAATGCAAACAAACAAACAAACAATCAAATCTTTCCTCTTTATAATATTAGTATAGATAAAGTTTTTATACAGACGCATGTCAACAGGCAAAATCTTCTTCTTATAAAGGGCTATGTGTGTATGTATGTGGATATAGACTCTAAAACGGATGGACCTATTTTGAGTTTCACTAGTAAATAGCTGGTGATCCACGTGGGTGAAACTGCGGAGCGCAGCTAGCCTTCTCTTATATATAAAAAGGCGATGTGTGTATGTATGTAGGTAATTATGACATTCACCAATGGGCCAGCATGTCGGATTAGGGCCAATTCTGTTTTTCTGAGAGTAAGCCTGTGTCCCAACAGTGGGAATCTGAAAGGCTGATAATGATGATTATCCCAACTCTATAATACCTATTGTTGTTTTATGGCTAGGTAGAGCACGTTGGAAGCAGCCGGCCCACCGCAAAGGTACTTTGTTACGTATTCTACAATGAAAGGCCGTTCCAAAGGGCATTGCGGCCGACAGTCCCTTTATTTCCGAGGTATCTTTACCCCGAGGGCTAGCACATTACTTTGGCAGTACATTAAAGGTATCACGATTGAAATATTCCGCTATTTATGTACGGGATAGTGGAGATAACGAGATGAGACCACAGTCCTGCGAAATTTAACTAAAGGTACGATCAATATAGTAATAGCGAGCGTGGCGTTTGTTTATTTTATCTTATCTATGCGTTGCAAATTTATTATATCCACGAATATAATTATTCGAGGATATGGTCGAGATTATGGTCTTGAGTTCATACTCTCGTACGCAACTTCACTTAGTTATGTTACATTGAGCTTAATTACGATGATGTATTCTTATATTTTTGATAGTTATAGTGGCTTAGCAAACAGCTGCTTCCTCGATCTATAAATATTTTAGTAAATATATATGAAAATTTTGATGTGTTTACCTACATTTTTTTTGTAAGTGCGCGGTGAATGAGAGCGCCATGTCAAATCAACTGTGGTTTTTTGGTGCAACAATATACAAGAAACTGTATTGTTTAATAAAAATATTTGTAAATACAAGCTATTTCGATTTTTTTCGTATCTATTCTTCTCAGCAAACCCTTTCATTTGATACCCGTATAATAATAGTGGATAAGAGATTTTGTCCGCCATATTGAATTTAGTGTGATGCCATTTTAGCTAACCGTGCATTGTCAACCAAACTTTTTTTTATTGCGGATAAGTTTCCTATCTATAAGTGATCAGTCGGCGTTTGACCGCCAACCTTTATGCAAAATTTCATCTCAATCGGTTGATGATTACTGGTCTAAAGTTCAGTTGCAAGATTTGTTTAAAGTTCAGTTGCAAGATTTGTTCCACACATTACAAAATAATTGATCAAGTTTAAATAAAAGATTGTAAAAATCCCACAAAAAGTTTTTTTTCTCGAATTTTACTACTTATAAAAAAAATCTTTCACTTAAAAGCTTTCGGAGTACCTATTACGAACTTAAAAAATATCAAAATCGAACCAGCTGTTCTTAAGTGCTGCGCTTACCAATTAACAGCATTAAAGTTTTTATTTATAAGTAAAGAAGAATGGGGAGTTGTTTATTCAAAATAAATAAAAAATATAGGAGAAGCAGACTGGTAAGCGCAGCGTAGGACGTCCACCCGCAAGATGGACAGACGACCTAAAAGAGACCGCAGGGAAACGCTGGATGCAGGCCGCTTCCAACCGGCCCTTTTGGAGATCGATGGAGGCCTATGTCCAGCAGTGGACGTCCTACGGCTGAAATGATGATGATGATAGGAGAAGCTGTTCACCGGGTTGTTTTGACTCAAAGTGAACAAAATACACTAATTATTTCCACTTTGTTGACCCGACTCATATCATCAAGGTGATTTGTTTGCAAGGTGAATACTTTTTACAATTATTCCACTTTGTTCACCCAGGTGATATCGTCTGGGTGAACAAAGTATAGACCGAATCTTACGTCAATAACTATCTGAGACCAACTCACTCAATAAAACTATCTTATCTCTCCATTTGCGTCATTGAGAAATTAAAAGAAGTATTTTAATTAATTAACATTTTTAAGCAAGCCTCTGAGTATTAAAGTTTTTCTTTTACGCAAGATCATCATCATCATCATCAGCCAGAAGACGTCCACTGCTGAACATAGGCCTCCCCCTTTAACCTCCACACTGAACGACAGCCTGCCTTTTGCATCCACTGGATGCCAGCGACTCTTGCTATGTCGTCGGTCCATCTAGTGGGAGGCCTACCTACGCTGCGTCTTCCGGTTCGTGGTCTCCACTCAAGAACCGTTCTTCCCCATCGGTTATCGGTTCTCCGAGCGATGTGATACGGATTACGGGATTACGCAAGATACGGTTTCAGAATTCTAATATAACATTCACTTACTGAGATTACACATTAAACTTAGCGCAGCATACATACAAGTTCATAGATAGACACTTTTTGGTTGACCTTCACCATATCTAACCATTTTTTGTTTTATTTAAAATATAACATCACAAAACAATGAGCAACTCAGCGGATAAAAATAATAGTGCGTAAGACGTGTCCAAAATTACGATGTACTTAACCTATATTCTAGAAAACCGTAAAGTATCAAGTTCATTTTCCAAGTATTTTCCTCCAGAGGTCGTTGACAGACGTTTTATAATGTCCGTCCGTGTTCAACGTTAGTGCGCCATAAATATACGAAATGGGTAATAAATCTCGCTATAGAACTATGACAATAATATTAAAGGTACGTTTATGGCACCCACTTTATACTGAGTGTACTAGATTGTATTGAGAGGTACTGAATTGTGTTTCTAAAGATATCAAGGGTGATCGCACACTGTTTGTAGACCAGATTATACCGTATATTGGTATAGTCTGGTCTACAACAATAATTTAATCTGTATGTTTCTATCCAGCTACTATGGAGTGGTTCTGCCTAACTTAGCAACTCTTAACTAACTTCTTATCGGGTAGGATGTCGTCAACCATTAAGCTTATTAAGTAAAGTTATTAAGTAAACCATAATAAAACGATTGCAGAAGCGAAAACCTATCGTGCTAATGGCTTGCAATTGTAAATAAATGTCTTAAGATTTATGTGTGTTTCAAAAAGAGCGTTTCCGCTTGCTCCTACTGGGTACTCCTACTGGGTACTCCTACTAGTAAGAGCACAAGGACTAATAAGTCCCTATGCTCCTACTGAGATGTCATATGCAATAAGTACACTCAAATAAAAAATTTAAAATACTATTTTATTTACAATCAAATCCAAGTACCAGAAATGCATAAACCATGAAGAAGTTTTCTCCCTCTTCAATTCAGTCTTGTAAAGGGAAGAAGGAAGGTCTTGTAAGGGGGAATTAAAATCCATTTTTTTAATAAATAATAGGCTTGCGTTTGACCACCATCTCGCCTGATGTTAAGCGAAGATGCGGTCTACGTTGGATCACGTTTGCCTAGAAGAAGCCAATTCACTCGTGATTTGAAGACACCCAGATTGTAACTATCAGGGAACACACATTTAGGCAGCGCATTCCACAGACTAGCAGTTCGCATAATAAATGTGGAATCAAAGCGCCATAAGCCATAGTCCTTAAGTTAAGTTATCAAGTTTTCAGCAATTTCCCATTAAAAGGGTGTCCACCACCTACCTAAACCAAAGTATCGTAAACACCGCTAGTGTTGCAGGTGTCTATAAGCGGCGGTTTTTGCTCACCATCAGGCGGACCATATGAATGTTTGCCGCTATTTTCAACAAAAAAAGCAGTGGTTTAGCAAAATTTAGCGTTCTTTATTTTCAAACAGAACGCAAATTATCTTATATAAATGTCAATAAAATAAGTCAAAGCCTTATTTTGTATACATTGGTAAATTGAGAGACGAAATTGCTTATTAGTCATTGGACCATTTGGACCGTAAGACTAGTCTTTGTTCAGATAGTGCACGATTACCCGCTTTATGCGAGACGCAGATCGTAGAGTAGCTTTCATTAATTATTGTTTATCGGAGATGATTTATTGTGTTTGTTGTGTTTATTTAGTGCCTAGTAAAAGTATACGAAGGTCAGCTTCAGAGAGGTCATGACAACTAGGAAAATAATTATATTATTGCTAGAGATCTAAGTAATTTTATCATAAAGTTTAATATAAAGTCAATCATAAATAAGTAAACGAGAATAACAAATATTTTATTTTTATGATTTACTGATTGATTGATTATGTTCCTCATTTATTAGAGTTTAGAACAGTCGAAACGTGGATGGAGATGACCAGAACGAGATAACTCTTTCACGGTTGCTTCTAGATTTTCTTTGGGGGGAGGGTGGGGGGGGGGGGGATAGGATTGTACCTGTTGAAACTCCCTCAGTTGCCTGTGAATCTCCATCCATAGGGATAAACCGGTATCCCCCTAGATCGCTGCATGAGGCAACATGTTTGAAGCATTTCCGCCTCAGAACAATTTTACTCCTACCGGAGATGTCCGCTCCTTTCTCTACAACGTCGCGTTGTCTTCCATGAGCTCGCAAAGTTACTTAGCGACTGACGTCTCACCTCACCTTGCGTCTACCGTTTGGTGTCACTAAACACACCATCAAAACTACACCTGCCTGTGTCGCGGTCAGCTAATAGGGCCACCACGCCGCGGTCGTTTCACGTACCTATCAATTAATAGGGTATTTGCTAACCTCGCCCCAAATGGGGTCACCCGCGATTAACTTATGACCTACCTACGCCCAATACAATCACTGACAAAACCTCTTGGGTATAGAGCAGATTTTATATAGGCACGGATACATTTCGGAGAGTGTGCATCAGATCTGCACGATCTAATCCCCTGCTGCCCATTTTTATATCGGACTGCCAGAGCGGACACGAAAAATCTTCACCGCTTCATGGTTAATATTCCGAAAACCCGTACAAAGCTCTTTGATTCCACATTTATTGTGCGAACTGCTAGTCTGTGGAATGCGCTGCCTGAATGGGTGTTCCCCGATGGTTACAATCTGGGTGTCTTCAAATCACGAGTGAATCAGTTTCTTATAGGTAGAGTACTCCAACGTAGGCCGCATCATCGCTTAACATCAGGCGAGATGGTGAGACGCAAGCCTATTATTAAAAAAAAAAACAACCTCCTTTGGATTTCGGTGGCAATAATTTTCCAGTTATAATACATCTCTTTAGCCCCCGACGCAAAAAGGCCGTCCCAAACGGCTCAATATTTTTTTATTTTTTTTTGTTTGATAGGCGAATTGATTGAAAGTATTCTTAGCTATGATTCAAGTAAAAATTGTTTTGCCGTTTAAAATGTAGTTGAACTCTTTGCTACTGTTACCGGAAATGACTTCAATAGGCCAATAAAGCTTAAATGGCCACCTTCTGTCATCAGCATGCCATCATCAGACCAGCTCGATTGTACCATACCATTGTATTGTCACCGAACTTACATAAGTTCAAATTTCGACTCAATCGGTTTAGGATAACTAGTCTAAAATTTAGTTGAAAGATTTGTCCCACAGATACCTATATACATGCACTTACATACTAAAAAGCCAAGTTAAATAAAAGCTTGTAAAATATTGAATGGGCTTGAACTTTTGTTTTCGGATGTACTTACTATTTTGCATGTAAATTGGTATGGGGTTACCGAGGTATTCATGAGGCACGCGTATTACGCAATCCTGATTATTTCCCTAATGGGTTCCGAAATAATATCTAGTTTGTATATGTTATAGTGGTCACAATATTCGCCCATATTTAACGGATACATAGAATGTATTTTCAACAAGCAGTACAGATGCCTTATTATGGATGATTCGGATCGTGATCGCGATCGCGTGCCATCTCACTTACGCACGTGGTGCGAGTAAATAGATACGAACGGGACGGCATGCAATCTCGATCCCGATCAAAGAATCATAATAAGGCCCCAGGTTCAATCTTTAATTGTCAATCTTTATGATTTATGCCTGATTATGAATTTTCCTATTTTCTAAGCAGCTTTTCAAATTTTTCGTTTCCTAAAAACCTAGTTTGGAGTCGGACTATTACGAATATATAAAAGTGGCCAAATCGGTCCAGCCGTTCTCAAATGATGCGTTTACCAACGAACAGCATTTTTTTAATATAGGTAGATAAAATCGTAATACCACTCACATATTTTTTCACTCACTCATTCATGAATATAATATTTGACCTATGAAGCTAAAATTTGGTAGGTTGATTCTTTATGGTGTGTAAAGATCCGCTACGAAAGGATTTTGTGAAAAAGGTCGTGTTAATAGGGTCGAAAGAGGTTTGAAAGTTTATATGAAAGTCTACGCGTAGGAAGGCAGGGGAAAGTTATGAGTTATGATTTTACAAGTTTTTTTTTTACTTGTAATGTATGTAACTATGTTTGTTTCGGTGGATACTTATATCTGCAACCGATTGAGCTGAAATTTGGCATACTTATTTAATCCGCGATTATCTTAGTAGTAATTAAATATTGTATTAAAGTCGTATTTAGTGGAGTAAAACTATGGCGCTTACACACAGTCGTGCGTCGTGCTAATTCTATTTTTGAGTATTTTCTTCATATTTTTCGAAAAGTATCTGTAATGTAAAATTAACCTTTACGGTACCCTCTATAATTATGAATATTTGTATAATAAGATATCATTTACTAAATAAGTATTTGAATGAATCCAAAAAACAGAGAGAAAGCCGCAAATCAGTGTTACTTTTATATTATTTTCTATCTTGTGAATTAATGTCGTTATTTGAATTTTATTCTCTACGGTTGTTTCCTAGTTAAAACATTCATTTTTGATATGTCACAATTTTTTTAATTTTATGCTAACCATGGAAATAGACAGACTAAAACTTGTGTTGTGTAGTGGGATAGGCGGACTGCAGTAGTTCTCGACACGGGTTATCCTAGTGAGGACTGCTTCGCAAAGCTTACTATTATAGGCTCGTCTCTTAGCTGTGTTAATTTACCACGTTAGTTAAGGTGAAATATTTAAGTTAAAACATTGTATCTTTTAAAGTAAATTACTAAGTAACTACTTTTTACTTACACATCGAATAGAATAACAATGTCACGAAATATCGAAACAAACTCGGCATACAAATGTAAATTCAATCACACGTACCTACTTACACATCGAATAGAATAACAATGTCACGAAATTTCATTTCATCGGGTTGAAAGCAACGATCGCAATTGATTGATAAAGTTAACGCTTAGGCATAAGATATAATGCAGTTAAACTTGTCTTTTCGACCAATTGTTATCATTAGGTATAGGTATAAAATAGAACTAAACTTAAAGATGATTATATCAAGAGATTTATATATGTATATAAACATGTACTCATTCATCATCATCATCATCATTTGAGCCATAGGACGTCCACTGCTGGACATAGGCCTCCCCCATCGATCTCCAAAAGGGCCGGTTGGAAGCGGCCTGCATCCAGCGTTTCCCTGCGGTCTCTTTTAGGTCGTCTGTCCATCTTGTGGGTGGACGTCCTACGCTGCGCTTACCAGTCCGTGGTCTCCATTCCAGAACTTTTCGGCCCCATCGGCCATCTGTTCTGCGTGATATGTGCCCTGCCTACTGCTATTTCAACTTGCTAATCCGGTGAGCTACATATTATGTACTACAAAACAAAAATGCCATCGAGATCACCACCGTGCCGCCACTCACCCTGGTATGCTGTTATCATATTTCTCGACTAAAAGATTTTTAGGGTTCTGTACCCAAAAGGTAAAAACGGGACCCTATTACGAAGCCTACGCTGTCTGTCTGTCCTACCTTTAAACGGCTGTATCTTTCGAACCGTATTATATAGGCAGTTGAAATTTTCACAAAATATATAATGTTACGGCGGATTAACTAACAAATAATAAAAAAAGTCAAAAAGTAAAAACGAAAGGGGACCCCATACTACGAACTTATTTTTTTTGTAGCTCTAATGTAAAAACGGTAATACGTACAAGCGTCAAACTTGGCATGATTATAATACACACTCTAAAATATACAATAAATAATAAATAATGGGCAAGTGAGAGTCGGTGACAAATTTCTATTCATTACCAAGTTATTATACTAGAGCGCCTGTAGAAAAATGCGTAGCAAATTACTCCAACAGTTGGAAGGCGTTATAATAACTGGTAATTCGGTTACTTGGACAATCTTATTGTATTTTGTGGTGGTACGGAACCCTTAGTGCGCGAGCCTGACTCGCACTTGGCCGGTTTATTTAGTTGATTATAAAAAACCGAATAAACGTGGTTATTATTCGTACCTACTTATTTTTTTACTACATAAAAAGAAATTTAAAAAAAAACATCTAGCAGAGCTGATAATTTTTAAACAGCTAAACCAATTTTCATAGGTAAGAACTCGATCAAGTCACCTTTAAAAAAACATAATCACTATCGATTCAGCCGTTTGGAAGCTACTATGTCACATACACATACAAACACTTTTGTCACTTTTTGCGTCGGGGATTAAAATGATCCGAAACACTAAAAAGCTTATTCATGTTGTTTGTTCACCTGAAACCTGATGCTGATCAAATTTGCTATGATTATAGTACACACTTTAAAGTATACCAACAAATAATAAAATAACCAAAATAATAATAATGACCAAGTGCGTGTCGGTGACAAATTTGTGTTCGTTACCAAGTTATAACTGGTAATTTCGTTATTTGGATGACCTTATTGGAACGTGGACCTTATCATTTCATCACAATTATTGTATTTTGTGGTGGTACGGAACCCTCAGTGCGCGAGCCCGACTCGCACTTGGGCGGTTTTTTTTATATATTTTCTGAAATTTGTATTTATTGCCTACTTAAAATTTCTTATGCCTAACACTGGCTAAAGCGAAATTATTTCTGGAGCCAAAACTTAAACGGAAAAAAACATGATGTCAGCTTGAACGACAAATAAAACGCTACCAGATGCTATTCACTAGATACAGAATGGCGCAAAATAGAGTCAATAGAATAGCAGATGAGACGCACGTCAAGGTGCAGCTTTCGTGACCCGGTTACTAGAATCGATGGGGTCACTGATTTCACGAGAGTGAAGGCCTTTTTATTGAGAATAAATCTACGTTTGAATTCGCCTGATAGTAAGCGACGATAGAGCCTGAAGCTTGCGTTGTTGTTGACTCTAAACTTTCACGGACGTTTGACATTTGCAAGACGAATGATAGTTTAGTATAGCCGTTTCATCATCATCATCATCATCATCAGCCAGAAGACGTCCACTGCTGAACATAGGCCTCCCCCTTTAACCTCCACACTGAACGACAGCCTGCCTTTTGCATCCACTGGATGCCAGCGACTCTCATAGCCGTTTAATATTTACATACTAGCTGACTCGACTCGATTCTGAAATTTTCAAATTTTCTTAATTTTTCCTTCCGTGAGAACCTTCTTAAGTAATAGAAAAAAATTAAAAAAAGCGAATGAAATCGGTAAATTCATTCTCAAGTTATGGCGTGACCAAGGTAAATAGGGATTCATTTTTATCTATACTATATAATATACTATATACTATAATATTATAAAGAGGAAAGATTTGTATGTAAGTATGTTTGTAACGAATTGGCTCAAAAAGTACTAGACTGATTTTAAGATTTCTTTCACTGTTGGGAAGCTACACTATCCCCGGGTGACATAGGCTATAATCTATATCCGTGCGAAGCTGGGGCGGACCGCTAGTCTATACTAATATTATAAAGAGGAAAGATTTGATTGTTTGTTTGTTTGTTTGTTTGTTTGCATTGAATAGGCTCCGAAACTACTGAACCGATTTGAAAAATTCTTTCACTGTTGGGAAGCTACACTATCCCCGGTTAACATAGGCTATATTATATTTTGAAAAAAAAAATAGGGATCCTTACTAAAACTCCAATAATGTAACCCAAGGTGTAAAAAATAAGATTTGTAATTTTGACTTTGCGTGTTTGACAGTTCTAAGACAGGACAACGTCTGTCAGGTCAGCTAGTGTATTATATAGATAGATTTCATAAGGTGAGGTATTTCATAAGCTATCAGAATTGGAGTAATTATTTACGAATGCAGAAACCTGACACAAATCAAACGAATGTCGGGAAAAATTCAGAAAGACTAAAGTTGGGAAAAGAAAATACAAAAGTTAAAGTGACAGATATCAGTGTAACACCACGAAAAATGTGACAAAAATCACTCCATGGAATGAACGCAAAAGACAGTCTTTATACGATAAGTAGCTGGAAAATGGGGTTTATCTACACGGATACCTGTATCAGACTGAATTAGCCACGGATCCCGAGAAGTTGTATGGACTGATATTGTGATCCGTTTCCTTAAAAAAACAAATTTATATTTTACCTGCTGATCACGGTATCCGTGGCTACAAGTAATAAAATAAAAAAGTTTTCGAAACTGATCACTGCGTACAGAGTACTTTTAAACGACTTTTAAAAAGGAGGAAGATTATCAATTCGACATTAAAACAAAGTTTTTCTTTTTCTTTTAATGTTATTTCCCAAAACGAAAGAACAATAATGGCGTCTATTCTGTCATACCACTTCATCATACCACTAAACTAAACCAATCTGACAGGATAAAAATTATCTGCCTCTCTTTTCATTTTAATATGTGAGAGCAGGATAGCAACAATTTTAGAGCTGTCAAATTTAGTTTAGTTTAGTTTAGAGTGCTTCAGAATCGATGCCAATGTATAATTACTACATCAATTTATGTTTTTATTATTATCCTCACGGTTCGTCAAGAGTTGCACCTGAGTCTACTGACCTGGTTTCCGAGATCGATATTTCTCGCAGTTTCGACAACTTTTTCTCCCCGATTTCGTATATATTAAGCTCGTTTCCAAGTTTCGCAGCCACAAATAGTTCGAGTTCGAATCCCTTCCGGAAGAATTTTCCATGAACTCGAAGGTATTCACAATCTTTAGGGTTCAGAATATCTCGTCGAAGTTTTGGAAATTGCTTGTTTGTCGTGCTGTTCGGGTGGCCGGGCCTAGTGCCAGAGTTATGCTGCCCAGAGGCTTCTAACATACCGTAACGAAGGTATTCAAGTATAATAAATTCACCTTTTGGATCTGTATAATAATATCATAATTTTATTATAAAGTTATATGATTATGTGGCGGAACTCTTTTTCACCAGTGCGACCTTCGCGGCCGCCTTTATTATTTTATTTCAATAGAGTTGTGTTTTGTTTTATAAGAGATCTGTCAAGAGGTGAAAAATAGATGTTTTCGATTCCGCAAAATAAATTGTTTTAATAATAGGAGTAATAATATCCTAAAATTATTTACGGGATATTTACCGTGGTAAGGTTGTGGAATGAGCTCCCGATATTTCGGCGCAGTTACACGCACCATGTTCACATAACTTTAGTGAACAACCGTGATAGTTTAAAACAGTGTTATAATTTTACTATGTTGTAGTTCGAAAGATTACTTTAAAAAGTGCATACAAAGCATACGATTCCAACTTTTTTATTCGCACATGTGGTTGACGAATCTCTTAGATACCTATGCGCATGCACTCGATCCTAGTTAGTACCTATTCTTAACATCAGGCAGGATGAACAAACGCAATTTTTTTTTTTTTATAAATTAACGTCATAAAACGCTAACTAGGTGGCTGGTTAGATAGTGGAAATGTTTGAGAATATCAACTTTATGAACAACTTTTACTATGGGCTCTCTGGTGTACTCAGGTATTCCACATAAATATGTCATTGACACTCGACGCAATGTATGGAACAGCTGATATTTTTTAGCGATTTTAGTGTTGGTCCCATAGTAAAAGTTGTTCACAATTATGAGTATAATGACCTCTTTCGGCTTGGCATACCCTTTCCTTATAACCCTGTTAAAGCGTAATATGAGTATCACGCTTTACTCGAAAATACACTAACTTTAATATCCCATGTGTTGATAATTATCATTATAGACTTATCAACTAACTGTATTTGCAGTGTTAGTTTTAGCTTGTATTTTGTTTAGTTAATAAAGGCAAATGCCCAGGCGAAAAAAAAACTAACTTAACAAAATAATATTTAAAAAAAAACTTAATCAAATATAAAAATTAAACAGAATAAGCCCAACAAGTAACATAATTATCTAGCTGTTCGATAGCGAAGTTTATAAGAATTTAAAATTTGACCCCAAAATCACTCGTCTAACCAACTAAAACGGAGTATCCAAAACAAAGACTGACAAGTAGAATTCAAGCATAAGTTCAAAATAACTAATAACATCAAAAAGCAGAGTAGTAGTTCCCAGACTGACTATATAAAGCTAACAATAGTACTGAAATTCATGATATCTCGGAGTTGTGAACTAAAAGTTTCCCACTGAAAGCTTTTGTTTGTGAGAACGTTTAATAAATTTTCATGAGCGTAAACGAAGTGTAAACATCGCAAATTACTCATTCGTAACGCGATCGTGGCGCCACAACCAGCCGTGCGTGAAACTGTTATATATAAACAAAATAAATGTCTATAGAATTATAAAAACAGTATGGATGGTAGAGCGAAACTGCTATAATTTATGTAACATAACAAAATGAAAATTTGTACAGGAAAAAAATTCTAGAATTTCTGCGATTTCATTTAAAACTGGACAGTGGCGCGTCTACGGGGCTTGACTAGGCTAAGGCGGTTAGGTACCACTTACCCACAGGTTAAATATATTTAAAAAAGAAAATTGGTTAAAAACAAGTAAATTATAAAAAGAAAAACAAAAAACCCGACTGCAAAATCTAGGTATTTCACATTTCGGGCATTAATACAAATCTAACGACACCTCGAACTTTAAAATATAGTAAGACTACAAAATATGATTTAAGGACAGACAAATATACATACACCATCTTCTGGGCATTGGAAGAATATGAGCAATACGCCGCGAATATAGCAAACTAAACTCCCATGATATCATTAATGATCCGCAAACCTCGTTCCTTAAGCTGGCTTTACGATTATTACCATCATCAGCCCCGTGTGTGATCACACACTAAGTTTGCGTGCTTCATCTTCGACCACATCGTCGTTTACCAACAGGCGAGTTGGTGGTCAAACGCGGACTTTTTCGCGATAAAAAAAATACACTGCTGGGCACAAGCATCTTGTTTTTGCCATACTGCCCGATTCATTGCCTTTTGCGTCCACCCGTGTCCTGCTGCCTTCCTGGCTTTACAATGTACTCAAAAACTTTACTATAGCCTAATTTTATTTATTCACATACGCGCAGGTCCTTACTGCCCCCACTGTTTGAAACATCTATCCTAATAATAAATTCTTATTGAAGGTCTATGCCCTGAGTAACACTGGGAGTGCTGTTTGACGTTTGTAGAGCATTGGGCCGCCTACAGCCAAAGTAAACAATCGGGGGAAACGGGCTTGGGTTCCGGACACCATGGAGGAAGTCACTTTGGAAACTAGGGCTCGTTTCAGGTTTCAGGTGAACAAACAACATGAATAAGCTTTTTAGTGTTTCGGATCATTTTAATCCCCGACGCAAAAAGTGACAAAAGTCTTTGTATGTGTATGTGACATAGTAGCTTCCAAACGGCTGAATCGATAGTGATGTTTTTTTAAAGGTGACTTGATCGAGTTCTTACCTATGAAAATTGGTTTAGCTGTTTAAAAATTATCATAAACCGGCCAAGTGCGAGTCAGGCTTTCGCACTAAGGGTTCCGTACCACCACAAAATACACTAAAGTTGTCCAAGTAACCGAATTACCAGTTATTGTGTTTGTTCTATATCTGGTTGTTAATATCTATTTAAGTATGTATTTAAAACTATATATGTATGTATATCAGTCTCTGGCAGCCATATCACAAGCTTTGCTTAGTTTGGGGTCAGATGACCATGTGTGCAAAATGTCCCAAATATTTATTTATTTTTTTTATTTATTATAACGCCTTCCAATCGTCGGAGTAATTTGCTACGCATTTTGCTACAGGCGCTCTAGTATAATATTTTGGTAATGAATAGAAATTTGTCACCGACTTGCACTTGCCCATTATTTATTATTTGTTGTTATAATTTAGAGTGTGTACTACAATCGTACCAAGTTGGACGCTTGTACGTATTATAGTTTTTACATTAGAACTAATACAAAAATACGTGAAAAAAATACGTTTGTTGTATGGGGACCCCCCGTTTCGTTTTTACTTTTTTACTTTGTTATTATTTGTTAGTTAATTCGCCGTAACGTTACATATTCTGTGAAAATTTCAACTGTCTATCTATTACGGTTGGAAAGATATAGCCGTTAATAGGAAGGACAGACAGACGGACGGACAGACAGACAGACAGACAGACATCGTAGGCTTAGTAATAGGGTTTTAACTCTTTGGGTACGAAACCCTAAACAAAGACTTCCGCAAAGTGACGCTTGATTCAATCAACTATCTACTTCATACTAGTTGTTGACCCGAACTGTGACTTCGCGACCCCTGTCTCCGCAATACATGGATCCATTTTGCTCAATTCGAATTTAAAAATTGAATTAGAATTAACTACTAGCTTACAAAACAATTTGAACATCGGATCAACGATACGCAAGATATCGTCATAAAAACATAGGTACATAGAAACGCCGACTTGTCCCATTCGAAACTGAGGCTTCAATTGGCGCGGTAAATTACAAGGTGAGTTTTTTTTTATGTCATGGGTGCCAAACATGCAGACGGGTTGCCTGATAGTAAGCAGTCACCGTCGGCTATGGATACTTGTAATACCTGAGGCATCACAAATACGTTGCCAACATTAACTCGCCTTTTGAAGAACCCCATGTTGCCAGTATGCATATTAAATGAAAAATAAATTATGTGTCGTTGGTGAGTGTGGTGTGTTATATTTGCTACGACTAATAATTGCCACGTAACGACTTTAGATGGAATTTAGTGAGAAAATTTATTTTAGATACCCTAGGTTTAAGAGTAAAATATTTCCAACTAGCCTGCACCTTTATAATAGATATACGAGTACGTGGTTTTATCATAAACAATACCAACAAAACTATCAAAACAGAATATCATCAATGTTTCTAAAAGCGAGACGCACAAATCAAATAATTGACTATTTGCTTTGCGTGCTCCTGAGAAGTGAACTTTAAATTATCTACCTACATTTATTACAGCTCAAAATTGTATTAGATTTGATAAAAGTAGCAAACAATGAATTTTAAAAGCCAGACGTTTGTAAATAAATATTTTATTTTTATGGTTATCTTATTGGTACTTTTAGAAGTTTATTTCGATACATCTTAGAATAACTACTACACACAGAAACCAAGTACATTAGCAAAATTTAAGCCATTCAAATGGAGTCATGTATGGCTCCAAAAAAAATTTAAAATTTTTACTATGACATTTTGCGCGGTGAAGTCGTGCCACAACAAATCAGAAAAGCAGCATAAGAGTTATGGTGTGACATTCCACAGGTAATCCATTAATTTTCTTGCTTAAATCGTTTAAAATTCCAATCGAAACGTAAGCTACAAAGCGAATTTTTAGCTTACGTTTTGAGAAGGCGTTGTTTGGAAACCTACCTTCTCTGAGTAGTTATTCTATAGTAATAGTAATGTTTATATGCCAAAAAAGAAGAAGTACATATTAGCTTCAATAATAGGATTAGAACATAGAATAATTGACGGTTACGTACTATATTTAGAATAGTTTGACGGTGAACCCCAAACTAGGCACAAGGCCTGGAGCTCGAGTGCGAGATTACCAGTAAAAGTACAGTGATGAAAAGAGAAATATTGCCATCTATACACGTGTTACTTACTCTGACAGGAGCAATATCCAAGCGATACATTCTAAGCGATACATTTATTTTATGTATGACTAGTAGGCCGCCCCAGCTTCGCACGGGTATAGATATAATTATAGCCTATGTCAACCGGGGATAGTGTAGCTTCCCAACAGTGAAATAATTTTTCAAATCAGTTCAGTAGTTACGGAGCATATTCAATGCAAACAAACAAACAATCAAATCTTTCCTCTTTATAATATTAGTATGGACAAAAGTTCTGCAAGATATCAAAACGTGTATAATGTTTAGCAAAATTCACCTCAATTACCTACATTAACATGACTTCTATCAATACCAACACACTTGCATTGCGCTGCGTCTTAATCAAATCCAGCATAATATAGCTCCGTGTCTCGGGAGTAAATTTAATTCAGTTGGTGTAATAATATAATCAGTTCGTGGCCCCTGGTTAATATGGTACTGTTCACAGAATAATACAGATACCTGCTGAACAAATAACAGATTTTGAGTTCGACAGTATTGACACTAACCAAACACAAGAAAGTATCTACCTACCTGTTAGTAGCACCTGTGTGGTATGACTTGCCTATAACATTTAATTTTGTATGGCCAAAAAAAAAAAAGAAATTACACGGAAAAATACGTTTTTTTTTCTCTCTTCTGTGGCCAATTAGGTATTCTTGGGTGAGGTGAGTGTGTTTTGTCGGGACTTAGGTTCGAGTTCGAGTTCCAGTGATAACCGTAGCAAAAGACTAAGAAAGAGGGTAGATCGTTATGTCTGCACCTAACTTTTTAACTGTTCGACCAACCACCAGCATTCTTCAGTCTTCCCGTAAACATGGTGCATGTAACTGCGCAGAAATATCGGGAGATCGTTCCACAACCTTACCACGGTAAATATCCCGTAAATAATCATAAAACTATAAGTATTCCTGATTCTGATTCCGCGCTTGTAGACTAGACCCGCCTTACTACAAAAGATTTAAGAACGCTTTAGACATGTGTTTAGCAGTTGTTTCACTGTGAAAAATATGTTGAACACATGTCTAAAGCGTTCTTAAATCTTTTGTAGTAAGACGGGACTAGTTTACAATGAGCTCTTGTTTCTAGATGCGGACTATAGAGTGCTTTTGACGCGATTGCGCTGGCTGACTAATTACTCAATACTCAATCGATATTCTAAAATTGAATTGACTAGAAAGTACTATACCACGATGTTCCATGATATTGTTTATCTCTGAAAATGAAAAGCAATGAAAACCTTTTTATCGTAATGTACACGCATCCACTGTGTCAAGCTAAACTGAAGCAGGTTTCTTAATTCTGACTTCTCCGTTTGTTGGCTGTAGGGGCAACACATTTTTGCGGGGTAAAGTGCCTGTGAGCTACGGTAGCTTTCTCCGCCTTCGCCTCAACCGACTTGTACATCTGTCTGTCTCTATATTCTCAATTCGTATTCGTCTGTAGAGCAATGGAATAGATGCCACAAACGTCTTTAGCTTCGGGACGATTCAGTTGAACACGTTTATTGGTTTCGTGAGACTGTAAATTAAATTTTAGAACGAAATACTAACGCTATGCTTCCATTGATATATAGTCATCATCATCAGTCTATCGTGTTCCTACTGCTGGGCTGGGGCACAGGTCTTCTTTCAGAGAGAGAGAGAGAGGATGGACTCTAACCCACTATGCTGTCCCAGTGCATATTGGTGAATGTCGTATGCCTTTGAATTTTTGAGGTTCGTGAACATACCGGGCTCCTTACGATATTTTCCTTCAGTTCTTCAGCAATAGCATCGAAACTGCTCATAGTTTATTGATGTACACTATTAATATAAACTAGTTTCTGTTTATGCCTAATTATTAAAAAAATATATTTAGAAATACTAGCATGTTAAGGATTTAGCATCATTACATCAAGGTCATTTTGCGATCGTCGATTTTGTTTGCTTGTCCCTAGATCCGACGTCTTAAAATTGTGTGATAGATGTCGGCATTCGCTATCAAAAATATTATGATCCACTCTTTTCTATTCACAGTAAGGTACTCTTACTTACTTAACATTGCTTACTTATAACATTTTAAAAAAAACTACTGGCATAGATCTATCCATGACAAGTTGGTCTTATCTTTGGCGGTAGTTTTACAATATTACCGGCTTTTATTAAATTAAAATTTCATAAAAGTTATATGATTATTTACGGGATATTTACCGTGGTAAGGTTGTGGAATGAGCTCCCGATATTTCGGCGCAGTTACATGCACCATGTTCACGGGAAGACTGAAGAATACGGGTGGTTGGCCGAACAGTTAAAAAGTTAGGTGCAGACATGTCATAACAATCTACCCTCTTTCTTAGTCTTAATAAATATTTTTATTTGTTATTAATTAATTTTTCGTCTAAATAAAACGTTAACATATGGAAATTGATTTAAAACGTTAAAATATCTTTGTTCTAAAGATCGGTTTTTTCTTTTTACTTTTTGATATTGATCTCACGGGCAAACGTTCTCCGTCTTACTAGAAAAGATTTAAGAACGCTTTAGACATGTTTTTAACATATTTTTCACAGTGAAACAACTGCTAAACACATGTCTAAAGCGTTCTTAAATCTTTTGTAGTAAGACGGTAAAAATGCGCAACCAAGATAGTTGTGACAGCTAGTGAATTCAGAGCCTTTCAAATCTCTCACGGGGTATGAAAACCTACTTAAACATTCATAAAATACGTCTCAATACATGAGATCGTATTCCACTGAAAAGGGTTGGCATAATGTCGTTCCGTCCGACAGATGTTACAAAAATCACGGTTATATGAAATTCCCTCTGTCCTAGACGCAAACTAGACATTTTACATAGACTTATGAATACGGAACATATCGGGCCCGGGTCATGTTACTCGCAATGTTATTATTCGACTGTTAAAACTTTCCGGAAAAGTTCGAAACTGGGTTGATCTTATATGAGGGTGGGACCTTTATTATCATGTTATGTACTTGAGTACGTTTATTTTGGACGTCACCCAAATCATTATATAGTATATAACATTACTTATGTGTTTGTAGAAAAGTATTTATGTTGGAGGGATGTCCCATGCGGTTTAAATTTGATTAGGGTTTATACAGTAGCCGTCTTACTACAAAAGATCGTTTCACTGTGAAAAATATGTTAAACAGATGTCTAAAGCGTTCTTAAATCTTTTGTAGTAAGACGGTAGGCGTTTTACAGACGTATCTAACTGCATGCACATGAAATATTGCCGTATGTTGAAAATCTATTTTACACAGATACGTAGTATAAGTTTAAAATCTTTGCTATTTTATTTAAACACATTATATTTGGCCAACTTTGCCCACCTTAATTCGGCCTTTTCGCAAAATAACACAGCCTGTCAGTTAATCTGGTCCTTGCTTAGTATATTCAGTTGGTCCAGTTGGTAGTGAACCTACCTTCTGAGCCTGAGGGTGTGGGTTCGATTCCCACGTAGGACAAACATTTGTGTGATGAACATTTGTGTTTGTTCTATATCTGGTTGTTAATATCTATTTCAGTATGTATTTAAAACTATATATGTATGTATATCAGTCTCTGGCAGCCATATCACAAGCTTTGTTTAGTTTGGGGTCAAATGACCGTGTGTGCAAAAATGTCCCAAAATATTTATTTTATTTATTTATTCCTGGAAACCACAACAAAATCAGTTCAGTAGTTTATAAGTTGTGCGTATTCAAACAACTAAACAGGGAAACATTTTAAAAACTAACTTAACATGTTCATCTGCTTATTATAAGACGCCCTGTATGTTTTATTTAGATCTTGTAGTTACAGATATTTTTTTCTCTACGATTTTTTAATATATACCTATAGATATAGATTCTACTTCGTCTTTACTCGTAGGTTATTCTCAAGAGATTGATAATAGAAATGCCGTGGATCATAATGGCAACACAAATAAGAAATCATTTCACAGACAGAAATAAAATTAACATTTATTTTGCGCCTCCTCTAAAAGCCGGTAATAACATAGTAATAAGGTAAACAGGTTAACGTTCAACTACAATCAACAAAATGATAAAACTCGCGTTTTATGGGAGGAGTAAAGATAACCATACGGTCTCAATGCGACCCGCTCTGATGTTCACAAAAAATTGGAATTTTTCCGAATGTGAAATCCATTCTCAAGCTTTGTCTCACTCTCTCGGCTAATGTAAGAGCAAGACAAAATTCAATCTAAGATTTATCTAAGAATGTTTTTAAGATAATGGTAACTAGGTACCATAATCTCAAATATATTCTTAGATTTTATCTCAAGCGATATTCTTAGATTTATTAGATTTCGCTTATTTTTTTAGAGATGTTCTCTTGAGCAAATATCATTTTCATACAATTTCATCTTTCCGTTGGCGTTAACGCTAACAAGAAGTGGCTCTTGTCTAATTCCCTTGAGGGTAAGTAGGTAGGACCGTTTGTAACATTTCGCACCAACGCTAAAAATAACACGCGTATATGAAACGTCCAGATTCATCACCGCTCACTCCCGTCATCCGCTTCATTTCCCGCTACATAGGAATCGAATCAAGAAACTGGAACGAGTGGAAGAGACCCGAACAGTTTCTAAAATCGAATGGTTGCCGGGACATATCGATTTATATCCGTTACTGACTTTTTCATAGCTATTCACACGGCACATCATAATGTCAGTAGCGAGGGATATTGTGCTACTCTACTAGCCGAGCTACTACTACTCTGGTGGCCGACGAACAGTAGCATGTGCACTGATGGTACCCTGTTCGATCCTCAGCCCTGCACCAATGAGTTATTTAGTACTAGGGCAAGTGCCTTATTAACTAAACAAAATACAAGGTAACACTAACGCTACAAAAAAGTTAGACTGCCCATAGACCGTTGAAGGTCTAAAGACAATCCAACTGCTCAAACCCACAACCAGTTGGCAGCGTACCCAGCATACTGGTGGCATTGCCACGATGAATGGCAATGATAATGCGTTGAGCCAGAAACACGCCAGCATTTTGGTCACACGTCGCATTAACGAGGCGCTCTGAAAGATATTTGAAAACGAGGTAAGCTTAATTTATTTTAGTTTATAACCAAATTATGTACAATTTCGATGCCATCGTTCAAACCGGTGAAAGAAAACACTGCGAGAAAACCGGTGTGTACAAAAGCTCAAAAGTTCAAAGACATATGACTTTCACCAACATGGGGGCAACATTGTGGGGTATGGCCCATACTCTCTCTCTGAGAGGCCTGTGTCCTCCTGTGTCCCAACAGTGGGAACATGATAGGAAGATGATATTAGAATTTAGAACAATTAACAACTAAACGGCAGGACCGATCTTGAAAAGACAAGAAATTACTGTACATTATAAAGAAAGACATAAGATATTTCTAACACAATTTTTTTTGGAAAATCTAGAGTAAATCCACGAGACTCGTAAGTGAGATCATTGCGTGAATCTCCATAGGTACGTCACTAATTCAATCTGTTTTCTGCTGACCGAATTTTCTATTTATCCAAGGCCCCAAGAAAACACACGGCGCTAGTGATGTGATCCGTAAACCGTGACGTCACAGCGGTAAAACCGTTTACGGCCTATCGGAGACTTTGCAGACTTTAACGTTCACCTAATTACGGTATGTGGTGTGATTAAATTATGTCACCGTTTAATGAGGCATTAGTCAGGATATGAAACGCGTAAACCATGGATATTAACTTGTGATTTAATTAGTGTAATGAGATTTGGGAATATGGCAGCCGGCAGGTGTGGTTATTGGGTTCCGCGTAAATATGTGAGTATAGTACCTATATGCCTGGTTCGAGTGGATAATAACCTTTGTTATGTTGGATCGAACTGGATTAACGGGCAATACTTTTATACTTACGTTTGTGTGGGTGTGCGTGCGCGTGTGTGAGACGACAAATTGATAACATGTCCCTTGCTCTCAATCTCCTAATCTCTTCCCCAAAGCTGCTGATCACATTACAGCGCCCGTGTTAATTCTAACTCAAATTAAATTACGGCAAATTATGCGAGAATTTCTCTATTCGGCGAATTTTGGCATGTTCCCGGCACATTTTTTGCCGAAGTTCTGATGCTTGCCGTTGAATTCTTGAGCAGATGTCGGCTTGAGATAGGGTCCTATCTATCCTATCTATTAAATATTCAAGAAGTCTATTTAAGATGTTTGATGATGTGGCATCTTGAAGCAGTTAAAATGCTGTTTAAATTGCTGCTGTTTGCTGCTTGGTAATTGCTGTTTGAATTGTGATTTTTTAAAGGTACTCTTTCTACAATTAATATTTTAAAAGTGCTTATTGATCTTAGTTATATAAATTTGTTGCTTGAAGGAGTTTGCATTGTTTTCCTGTTTCACTGTCAGATAGCTGATGTCTAAGAAAAGACGAAACTTTTCTTTTTCTTTTCTGTGGCTGATGTTATAAGGAGTAATTTAGACTAAAAATCAAATCGCGAAAGTTTAAAAATTACAAATGTAGACTACTTTTTATCTTAGATATAACGCGGGTAAAACACCGCAGGGCGTAGCTAGTTAAGTATAATGTTGAACCAAAGCTAAAACAGAGTTTACGTCTTCATGGTTATTTTTTGTACAACTTAACGCCGCATCGACTCACCAGTTGCTGTTATACCTTACAATTTATTTACTCTATATCGGTTTATATCGGGTATACTAAAGTAACCGACATAGCTCAAAGAATTAGCAAGCTGAAGTGGAAATGGGCTGGCCACATCTGTAGAAGAACTGACAACCGCTGGGGTAGACGGGTTCTAGAGTGGAGACCGCGTATCGGCAAACGTAGAGTAGGACGCCTTGCAGCCAGGTGGAGTGACGACTTGCGAAAGGCAGCTGGTGGAAAGTGGATGCGAAAAGCAGAAGATCGTGTCTTGTGGCGTTCTTTAGGAGAAGCCTACGTCCAGCAGTGGACGAACATTAAATAGGCTGATGATGATGATATCGGTTTAAAAAAAGCCGTGCGTTTTTTTGCTCCGTTACTTAAATTTAATGAGCCTTAATAATGAGAGATTAAGCCCTACATTCGCTAGTCTCTATCCAGAACCACACAGCAGCTAGCATGTCCCAGTTACGCTGCAGATACAAAAGTGGGTCACGCCCCGCGCTGCAGCGTACCTTTGAACCGCGGCTTTTGAATTGAAAATTACTTTTTCCGACTGCTCATGCATTCTCAACGAGTAGCTCCATGCTACGCTTGCGTCAGAGTTGAGATAAATGAGCGAAATCTTTACTAATATTCTAAAAGCGAAAGTAACTCTGTCTCTCTGTCTGTTTGTTTGTTCGCTTTTCACGACAATCTTAAGGCCCCCTTTTCCGAATTTTTGCAATTTCGGTAATTCTACTTTAAGTGTCTACTTCCATGGTTAGTTTAAAATTATAAAAATGGTGAAACACGATTGAGGATATTTCGCTCGATAGAAAAAATACATGAAAGTAACACTGATTTGAGCTTTTTTCCTCGTTTTTTTTTTGGATTGATTCAAATACCTATTTATTAAATGATGTCTGCGATATCTTGATATATGGATTTCATAATTACGAAGGAAACTGCAAGCTACATTTTACATAACAGCTATACTTAATATAAGAAAAATCTCAAAAATAGAAGTAGCGAAACGCACGACTGTTTGTAAGCGACATGATTTCGCTCCGCTAAATGCGACTTTAGTCCGATAAACCAAGCCTAATGGTAATTTGTAGTAAGAAGCGTTGCTTAAAACTGGGAAAATCTCGCCTTAACGAAATTTAGCAGGATGATACTTATTGTACATCGTAGGGCGGACATAAGGTATTTTTCTCCCAGCAACTGCAGAAATCTGGAAAATCGCTGGTAACACCGCGATCAATCTGATCCGAATATCTCTATATATATTTTTTATGTATGTATGTACATTGATTAATCCGTCATCTGTGGACCATTTACGTGTTTTTTTTAAATGTAGAAGAAGCCCTAGAGGTTTTTAATCAATAAATAATACGATATTTTTTTTCGAACGCTCTCCTATTTTAAAAGTAGTTTTTCATATTGATAATAGTTATTTGACATTATCAGTAAACATTTGTAACAACCTGTGGTATAACCTGTACTTATAGGGCTCAAAAATGTAAAATTGTGCCAACGTTGCATTAAAATTTTTATTACCGTTTCTATCCATCGTCCTTATCATACCTTCCCGATACAAAAAGTAAAACAAAACTCGGCTTATACCTCAGCTTTTCACGTCCTAATCCTTGCCTTTTCATCCTAAATAATACATCGAGCAGAGTTATCGGCCGCCACGAGTCGACCTGGACCGGGCTCACAGAAGGGTCGACAGTTTCCTCCAGAACAAGGGGTGAAGGGTTTAAATAAAGGGTTGGCTTCAGAAGGCACCGTCGAATCAAATCTCATCAAACATTGAAAGTTACAGAACCGTACTTCTGACTTTTGGCGGCATGAGACAAGTGGTTAGCGAGCGGCTACGATAAAATAGCGATAAGTATGGATAGATAGATAGAAACTCTTTATTGTATACACAAACAACAAGTAAAATACTTGATATGGACTTACTTTGTTAATATATTTTATTTATTGATATTTGACATTTCATAGGAGATTTAAAAACATCGAAAAAAATATTTTGCGAATGAGATGAGGTTTTATTTAATATAACTCCCATATTATTAAAATACAAGTTTAAAAAAACTATAAAAGAGCTGATAATCTTCATACGGCTGAACAGTTTTTTTAATGATAGCTAACACTCTCTATCAAGTCGCTTTTCAAACAACAATAACTTAATCAAAATCGGGTCACTCGTTTGGGAGCTACGATAACAAAGACAGACATACAAACACACAGATACAGACATACGCGTTAAACTTATAACACCGCTTTTTGGGTCGGGGCATAGAATACTTAATGGTACAAGTAATCGGGTGTTAAAATGTGTGAAATCCAATACATGAATATATGTGTATATATGTAAATAAATGTATATAAAAAATGTAAAATGTTATATGTATATATGTTAGTATATGCAATATATGTGTGAGTTTCTATAGTAAAATTGATAAAACCTTGTTGACCTTCGGACAGACTAGAAGGCGACCTTTAAACTACTTATTAAGTAAGTGTTTTAATCCTAAGTAATAAATACAAATACAAATACAAATTAATTTATTGGGCATTATAAAAATTGACAAAATATTATATGAACCCATTGACTCCGAACTAGTAATAAATACTGTGTTTCGGGAGTCAATGGCCTCTCCCATTAGATGTTACTAACTAAATGCCAAAACACAGACTAAAATATATATATATAATAATATATAAAAAAGTTTTGACAAAAAAAAAAAAAATTACAAAAGTTATTAATTTATACAAAACAAATATAATACATAACATATACAAATACAGGCAAATTTTAATATCAAATACATACACTTAATAAGGCGATAGTATAATACCTAAGAATCAAACAATAAAGCTATTAAAAACAATAAGTCATATAAATGTACTAAAGCGAGTGCCTCACCGAAGAAATCCAGAGCTTTCTAGTATTTCAACCTAACAAATATCTCATACTTAGTCGATAGTTTATTTCAGCGCGGGCCGAACCCCGAGATGTCAAGTTTATAGTCCAGTTAATCCTTCGGTAAAGACGACGAATGATGGGTAAGCCGACAAGCCGAACTTCTCATACTTGCAGCTTGACCTTGAGGGTACTTAAGTATGAATAGTCTGGATTTGAACGATGTCGTTTACCAACAGGCGACTTTTGTAAGGAATCGAAAGTAAACATTTTAGTAGAAATAATAACGCCGAATGATGCTTTGGCGTAGCAAATTGCTACGGCGTAGTGTATTGCTACGGCGTAGCATATGGCTATAGCGTAGTTGCGTAGTATTACAGGTACGCTGAGCATGGCTAAGCGTTGTACTCTGGCTCACACTGTCGCTGATGTTACGGTATACACTTTAGAACATTCATCATCATCATTTCAGCCGTAGGACGTCCACTGCTGGACATCGGCCTCCCCCATCGATCTCCAAAAGGGCCGGTTGGAAGCGTCTTGCATCCAGCGTTTCCCTGCGGTCTCTTTTAGGTCGTCTGTCCATCTTGTGGGTGGACGTCCTACGCTGCGCTTACCGGTCCGTGGTCTCCATTCCAGAACCTTTCGGCCCCATCGACCATCTGTTCTGCGTGATATGTGCCCTGCCCACTGCCATTTCAACTTGCTAATCCGGTGGGCTATGTCGGTGACTCTCGTTCGTCTATGGCTCTCCTCATTCCGGATTCGATATAACATTATGTTGAACTTAAAAAGCTAAGGATATTTAAAAAAAAAACTAATTTTTTGAACCAAAATAATTATGACGCGCAGAATAATTTTGTTTTAAAAGAAAGCCGGAACAATAAATACTCCAACCTCAAAAGTCAAAATAATAATACATAAAAATGTGCTAAATTTTTTTTTTCTCGACCAAAATTATTCGTATAATTTGAGCAGGTTAAAAAACTTCTGAGCCAAAATCAATGAAGTTTTTGTGGGACTACCTCGCCGAGCTCTCAAGAGTTTTCTCTACATAATGAAAAATCATGTAAATCAGTTCACAAATGTTCACACATATATTTTAAAAAAACACGACTGAATAGAGAACCTAAGTTCAGTTAATCATCAAAAATAAAACAAGGAAATGTTCATAAAAAATACGGCACATTAATTACTTACAGAGAACCTATACAGAAAACGAAAAAATGTTTCAACTGCAAGAAAAACATCTCATTAGCAAGGTTCGCCTCAGGAAATTACAACGTCAAGTAAAGAAATCGGACGTCTGACAAGAAAATAACGGCCCTTAATTACGTATATGTATTATTATTCTAAAAGGTCGTTTAGCTTCAAAGTTGAGATACTAAACATAATCCTTAATACAGGCCTGGAGCACTCCGCATTTTAGATATGAAGCTACAAGTAGCCGACTTGTCAGACCTACCGCGCGGTAGACAGAGATAACGCGACAAGAGTTACGCGATAGATAGAGAGGCAACTTCTAGGTTAATATAGCAGCAGGTAGCCAGCGCTCGCACATCCTGAATTGCACTTTATTGTCTACTAGCCAGAGTCGCTACTTATTTAAATGATTTTGCAGAGTGAATCTTATGTACTTGTACTTATAATATGTATTCTGTGACACTACTTATAAAGGATAGTAATTACAATGTTTTTTATTTAGCCTGATGTAGTATTAAAAAGTTATGACCTACATAGCTGTTAATGGCATTGTAGATGCGTTACCTACATTAATAAAACCATCGTCTATCGATTCTGGTCGATGTCCCTACGTTTATGATAATGCTTTTCCATTACAGAAGCAAACAAAAATGAAGGCAAATTACCCGAAAGCGGCCCGATCCCTACGTAGTCACGCTTCTCATATAACTTCCCAATTACTTACCTAACTTCAACTTTGCAAGTGAAATAAGCAACTTTTTCAATTATAAGCACGACTTCATAATGTGTGTGTTTGTTGCGATAAAATCATCGAGATTTATACATATACATACACATACATTTTTCGTTCCTGCTGTCATTATTATTATTGTTATTAAATACTCCGTCTTGTTATGTATTAATTCCTGTTCCTTTTCTATATATTTTAGTACTGTAAATTTAGTTTACATAATATGTTTAAATTGCATATAGATACTTAAAAATATATATAAATTTGTGTTAAGTGTAATGTAAGTGTAAACTCAAGGGTTCGTCTGAAAACCGGCGCTGATAGTCCTTGACTTTCAGCATTAATGCTGAGACGGACCCATTCCACACTGAATGTATCCTTTAGATCCAGATGGAGATGTGCCATCATACAGTAATCATTTTCCAAAATAACATTTCCAATGTTTTTTTTTATTTCAATGCGAATGCTTGCTATTTTTCTTTTGCCCACTTAATAATTTTATTTTCAAAATTGTTGAAAACGCTCGAACAAGATAGCCTGCGGCGGGAAGCGGGCTCTTAAATCGGATGAGAATGAAATCTAAGATACCATAAATACTCCTTTTGACGTCGTTGCCTGTTCTCAGTGGCATTAAGACATATAATGTTTCACTAAAACACCGCGAGATGGAGTTACTTTTAATAGACTTGTAACATTGAATTCTACCTCCACTTTAGCGCAAAATTCCGGTAATATGATACAAAGCCGTACACCAGCATTTTCATAATATAATTTTGTTTGCGCAGAGAGAAAGCAATTTCAAAATTGCGCTGATGTTTTTGCAGCATTTTCGTTTCACATGTGGTTAAAGGTAACAGCGCACTGTGTCGACCAGGGGCCTTATGGACAACTGCAAACGCGGTATCAAACTAACGTTAAATCAGCTCAGTTGGAAAATCACGCGACCGCAAACCATATCTGCGCGCGTTAAGGTTTCCAGTTCGCGTGATTTTCCAACTGAGTGAATTAACGTTAGTTTGATACCGCGTCAGCAGTTGACCGTAAGGCCCCTGGTGTCAACTCAACACTGCCACAGATATTTTTTCGTATTGATATTTATAGCATGGCGAAGATATCGAAAATAACTCGAAATAATAGTTTTTTTCATCTCTTCCGCCAAAACAAAACATAACTTCAAACGTATCGTATTTCAAATTTATATTTACGTTTTTTATATTTTTTTATCTTAGGCCGCATCTTCAATTACCATCAGGAGGGTTGGCGGCCAAACGTAAGCCTAGTTTTAGTTTAAAAAAAAAACAATTTGCATTTCTAAATAGAATGCCCAATCGTTTGTTGTCTATTTAGCGATTTTTTATCTTTCGATTTTGATCGATCAGTGATCCGGTGTAGAATTGGTGTAGTGTGCTATGACCATTATATTGCCGTGAGGCAAACGTTAGCAGCCATCAAATTATACCGTGTGAAATATCAATTTTCCTTGACTGCTTGGTGTTAAATAATTCGTATGTTTTTATAAAAATAACAACTGAATTCACGGAAATTCCAATAAACGGGATGCATCCCCTAATTTTTCCAAGCTTAGAAGTTGATTGTTTTCTTCAAATTTAATTAGAACTACCTTTGAGACAGCCTATGCAATAAAAACAATCATTAAAATTGGTTCACAATATTATTGGTGAAAAAATCGCGTAAGTAACATAAATAAAAACAGTCGAATCTAAAACAGAATTTTTGATGTCGTTCGAAAACGCTATCAAGTAAGTGGCTTCATAATAGACATGTGGCTAATGTTTTATTTATAACAAATAACAATTTTAGCGAAGGATATACTAAATACATCACACATACCTTCGACCAAAATAAAATGAATGGACGGGCCCAGAAGAAGCGCATTTTTGAAGATTACAAAATGAGCGCCGTTGCTCACTTCGTTTCAGTCGGTCTCGAGCCGTAGGAAGCAATATATGACTTTTGTTACATAATAACGAAACATCTGACAAAAAACCACTATCTATTTTTTGTAACAAATGTACTGTACATGGCTATAATTAGGCGTTGAAGTATGTGTCCGACGGTTTTGACTCGTTTTTACTGGGCAAGTTCAATGGTTATGGCCCGTCCATTCATTTTATTTTGGTCGAAGACACATATTGAAAAAATAAATTAAATTGAATGATAAATCTCATGAGATATGATCTTTTAAAATGTTTGGTAGGGGTAGAGAGCGGATGCCATGTCCTTTTCTCGCAACGCGTGTTTTAGTATAGCGTTTGTATAGCGCACGTACGGTTTGACGTCATCGCGTGCTATATAGCGCTCTCTGTCTAGCATGAAATTCATATATTAAAAACGTATATATTTTTGAACAAATTTTAATTTAGTTTTCGTTGTCGGGCTCTATTTATGATCAGCTTTTTTTGTGAGACACGTATTACATATATAAAAATTAGGATACAAACCTACAGTGTTTTTTGCTATGGCAAATGCCTTTATTAACTAAACAAAATACAAGCTAAAACTAATATTACAAATACAGTTAGACTGCCCATAGACCGTTGAAGGTCTAACGACAATCCAAATGCTCAAGCAGAAGCAAGTGTTCTGTAATATCTTGATTGCACAATTTACTTATATAATAACACACTAAGCTGACAGTGGGATAGTATTTGAGACACGTGGAGTAACCCCCCATTTAACCCCATATTTATAAACGTAATAAAAGAAACGAGATCGAATCCTCACCTTGGGTGCTCTTTTTGCCAAGGTTCTCTTTGTTGGTTCTAAGCTTCCCTTATGTTTAGTCGTTTCTCAAGGATTCCTCAGTCCCACCTCAAATTAGGACAAAGTAAAATATTACGTTATACATTACGTCATCAGATCTGTAAAGCTAAGAAATCATTTTGCAAAAGGGTCGAATTAAGGAGTAAAAACGGGTTGAAAGTTTATATGAAAATCTACGCGTACGACGTCGCGGGCAACAGCTAGTATCTAATAAAACTAGAAAATATTTCAACTTGACACTCGTAAATGCATCTTGTGAATTTATTTCCTTAAAATCCTCTCAAGAGGGAAGGAAGAAAACTAGTGATTAATATTAATAACAAGTACGAACAGTACATGAAATCAACATTATGAGAAATCAAGTTTCTGGACCTGAAGCATACCTGAAAGCGTTGTGATATGGTAAAAGTACAAAATCCCAAGTTCCATCGGCATCCTATTTCAATCTAAGCACCGCCATTTCTGCCAACGCGGTGCACTTTATAATAACATGGACACGTGTCGCAGTAAGGCTAGCCTAGATCTTATTACTTCGTTACTCCGCAGAAAGTCGACACTAATTGCAATTCACTGACATCCTGGAAGGGACGTTAGATTGCTAAAGTTATTTTTGTTTACCTAACGCGTTCCAAGAGAGGTTGTCTTCGGTCTTCTTTTGTAAAAAAACACTGTTTTAAACTATCACGGTTGTAAAACAAGTTGTACGCACTAAAATGAGACCTCACGACTCATACCTTCGCAACTATAGAAAAGAGGAAGTTAATAGAACGGAAATAAGATGGAAAATCTGTTACCAGGCATTATGAGCGAACATTGATAGAACATTCTTATTTAGATCAACGCGTTGAACTCCGCATCACTGTTGCTAACTGATTTCGAATTACTGACGTTTCGTTTATATGGGTGCAACTGGCTACAACAAATTTCTTACAAAAATGCCTTGACAGCCGTTCTAATTTAAAAAAAAAACAAAAAAAAAACCGGATAAATACGAGTAGGACTCGTGCTCTGAGGGTTCCGTTGGACAGATCACTCAGAGCAAGAGTCCAAAAAAAAAAACTAAAGCTGAAATATTGAAAGACAAACTTAACTTTGTAGTTGACTATAAGGTTCTTCTATACATTCCAACTACAAAATGTAAGTTTGTAATAGCAAAATAATTATTTTTTATTGATATAACTTCAAATTTGTAACTTTTAGATTCATTCCTATATATGTGCTATGAGACGTGGGGGAAACCTTCAAAAGATACCCAGCTGCATTGGGTGAAGCCGGGTTATCTGAGATTGCACCCACTAACACCCCCTCGGTGCTCGTCTGTGCCAGACGGAAGTACCGAGACCTCCATAGGTACACACCGGTATCCTCCCAGCACACTGCCTGAAGCAATGCTCCCGGGGAATGCTCAGGGCATTTCCGTTCCTTTCCTTGCTGAATGGAGGTCAGATCCCCAAATCTGACCACCCACAAGCCCAACCATATTCGAACTCTACAACATTTTATGAAGATCGAATAAACCATGATCCAAGAAAACAAGGTCTAGCGCTCCGGTAGTAGACACTCAACTACGTCACTGCCCAGTTGCCACTTTATTGCAACAATCACAGATATTGGGAAACAAAATTGTTATTAATCTATTAAATAAAACACTAAAAGCATTTCAATTGTCATTTGGTTTGTTCGCTCAAGCAAAGCAATTCGTGTTAAGCACGAATTTACATTATTTATATCAAAACTACACATTGATTTATTGGATTCCAACAGGTAATAGGTATACGGAGATTGGGGAGTTACAATTTCACGCTACTGGTAATACCGAAAATCAGCTGTTTAATAGTGATTCCGCCATTGTTTCGTGTATCGTCATCTCTCTCGAACTTGTTGTAAATTCCTTATTCTACTCTTGCTTATGCACGTGTACGTGAATCCATGGCATCGATGACGTCAGTGGGTGTCACCCACGTGACATTTTTTCTTGGAGCGCTAGACCTGGTGGTGTATATTATTATACCATGGAATAAGCGATACGCTAGTAACAGTCTAACAAATATACATAGAAACTCCTGCTTGTCCATTAGAATCCGATACTCCTCTTCGCTCGATTCGGGCTCTTCACTTCAAATAAAACTGCGCGCAATTGCATTTAAAAGCTATACTCCGTTACACATTTAGTGGAAAAGTACACGGTTTTAGTTTAAAGGCATGTTTAAAACTGAGGCGGATCGCACTTTAATTTAATTCCACAATTCAAACCAAGGTTGCACAAATTTGAATATTTAATACTCAAGTTTCTACAACATCCTTTGTTGGCTGAAATTATGTGTAGTTAATTTCTTTTTTAAATTCCTCGAAATCAACATTCTTCTACATAGCCCTTATAAAGATCAAAGAGATTTTGCCTTTAGGTTAAAAAAGCCGCTAACAGACGCCGCAGAGTTAATTGTAATAATTAGAAAAGAACACGACGCTATGTCGAGGGCTCTTGTTACAGTAAAACCATACGGCCAGGGCCACACACACCGCAGACCCCACCAATTCGGGGTTTGTATTAAAATTTCTGGTCCTTAACTGTTGGCCTTTTGGAAAAGCTCAGAGTCACACAGCGGGCAATGGAGAGAGCTATGCTCGGAGTTTCTTTGCGCGATAAGATCCGAAACGTGGATATTCGCCAAAGAACCAGAGTCACCGACATAGCTGTTAAAATTTGCAAGTTGAAGTGGCAATGGGCAGGCCACATCGGTCAAAGAACCGATAACCGATGGGGAAGAAAGGTTCTGGAGTGGAGACCACCAACCGGAAGACGCAGCGTAAAGTCCTTTTCATGAAAAAAGTCCCACGGCAAACAGCGGAACTAAATTTCCATGTTGTCTCTAAAGTTCTACGACACCTTTACAAAAACTTATATCTAAAGGATACAATCAGTGTGGAAATGAGAAATATTAATAACTGATCGTGGCGGCGCAGGGCCGTATGTTCAGTTTGACATATCATCTATACTAATATTATAAAGAGGAAAGATTTGATTGTTTGTTTGTTTGCATTGAATAGGCTCCGAAACTACTAAACCGATTTGAAAAATTCTTTCACTGTTGGGCAGCTACACTATCCCCGGGTAACACAGGGAATAATATATATAAAAAAAAAATAGGAATCTTTACTAAAACTCCAATAATGTAACCCAAGGTGTAAAATCAATAAGATTTACAATTTTGACTTTGCGTGTTTGACAGTTCTAAGACAGGACAACGTCTGTCAGGTCAGCTAGTCTAACAATAAAGTATGTCTTGCCTCTAAGTTGCGGTGGAACCCTGGCCTACGAAATGTACATGTACTTTATGTAGAAGGTTAGCGTCGAGGTTAGTTAAAATACAGAGAAAATATAAGGGATTCTCTTTGAATGAACTTCCATGAATATAATAAGGACTTCAGAGAATCTTCAGCTACTTCATACATATTATATGACTTTAATTAACCTATTTCTCAGTTGCACTAACATTTTAATTTTTAACGCCTCAATTTACGACTGGTTTAGCTCAGTGCACCTCTGCCTCAGAACATCATGAGCAGAAGGCCCCGGGTTCGTATCCCGGCCGGGCAGATGTTTGAATGATGAATTGAAATATCTGCTCTGGTCTAGGTGCCAGTCCCTCTTTCTCCAGGTCTTTGTATGTATTCCATGACACCCCCGTGGGATTGGGATTCACAGTCCCACACTTGGGATTCAGTGTTCTCAGTGCCTCATGGGTGTTTTTTGTCTCCACGTCTTTGTATGTATACCATTACATCCCCGATACACGAAAAAATCATAGATCCTAGTAAAAGTCCGTACAGTTGCTGAATGTGGCATGTTTTTGTTGTAAAATTGCCCGAAATAATCTTGTCTGGACAACTGTAAATGAACACGTTATTGAACTCTCCACTTTAACTTCTTAGGGTTCCGTACCTCAAAAGGAAAAACGGAACCCTTATAGGATCACTTCATTATCCGTCTGTCTGTTCGTCTGTCGAGACCCTTTTTCTCAAGAACGCGTAAAGGTATCAAGTTGAAATTTATACTAAATACTTAAGTCTACGGTTACTTTTGGCTGTAAAAAAATAAAAGTTGTAAGTCAACGCAATCAAAAGATATGAATGTTTATGTCGCATATTTTGCGATTTCACAGGGGAATCAAAACCTATAGGGTACTTTCCGTTGACCTAGACTCATGAAATTTGGCAAAAAATAAGGTCTCATAGCACATATATAGGATTAGTCCGAAAGTTACTAATTTGAAGTTATATCATTTCAAAATAATTATTTTGCTATTACAAACTTACATTTTGTAGTTGGAATGTATGGAAGAACCTTATAGTTAACTACAAAGTTAAGTTTGTCTTTCAATATTTCAACTTCAGTTAGTTTTTTTTTTTTTGCCGAGTCCTACTCGTACTTGTCCGGTTTTTTTTTACTTTGGCTGCTAAAAGTAAAATCAAAGTTTATCTATCGTTAAGCTTGCGGGTAAAATAAATATCAAAAACCCAAAAATATTTGTCTAACGCCGATTTTTTCGAAGTGCACTCCGTTGTTTGCAATATTCCCACGTTTGACCTTTTTCAATAGGTATTGTAAAATTTTCCTTCGTGAATTTTTCCTTTATGCATTCCGCATGAAAGAAAGTCACACTTGCTGGCCTGTTGCAGCCCAGCGTAATGCGCAACTTCTAAAGAAACGATAGCTTTTTCCATCTTCCGTCACTTTGGTTTGTATTAATTATACCGTTCTCAAATTTTTGCAAATTGAAAAAACATAAATACTTGAAGGGAAAACTGGAAGAATACTATAATTAGTAATGATGCGCGAGCGAAGCGAGCGCGAATTTTAACTACTGCAAGCTTAGAATAACTACACAAAGAAACCAAGTACATTCGCAAAATTTAAGCCATTCAAATGGTGTCATATATGGCTCCGAAAAAAATATTTAAATTTTACTATGACAATTTGCGCGGTGAAATCGTACCACAACAAATCAGATAAGCAGCATAAGAGTTATGGTGTGACATTCCACAGGTAATCCATTAATTTTCTTGTTTAAATCGTTTAAAATACCAATCGAAACGAATTTGTAGCTTACGTTGTTTGGAAACCTACCTTCTCTGAGTAGTTATTCTAAGACTGCAAGTTATCTTACCGAGTTTTTTTTTTGATCCTATCCTTTGGTAGTATATAGTTTGGGATTGCCTTAAGCTCGAGCTAGAACCGAAAAAAAATCTGCTTAAAACTGAATGGTAAGCACTGTATTGCATACACTGACATGTTCTTACTAGTTCTACAAACGCACACTTCAATATTGAGCGGCACACAACTGCAAACGAGATGACCAAAATGTCATCAAATGGAAGACTTAGGGGATGTAAGTGTTAAAGGAGAAACTGTACGTATAACACACTTCCGTGTATTTATTTTTGAGATCTGAGTCCACAGTTCAGCTTTTCAGGTTTTCTGGTCTTATTTACTGGATCAAAGCAAAACTTCCAAAACCCTCAAAGTTGATACATCGCACAAATGTTTGCAAACAACTTTGCAATTTTCAAATTTTATGGTACAAATCTGACGAGAGAGTGCCCAGTGGCCAAAATTCAACCGCCATTGTCGAAAAACTTCCTCGTCTACCCACAAGTTACCAAAAATTAAGCTCGCTCCAGAATAAATTGAAAACTTTGAATATTCACCGCATAAAGTCGAAGAACAAACGGCACTAACTAGAGGACACTTTCAACTTAGAAAATGACTCCAAATTATTTTAAACTTAAAGCTGAGACCTGATCGAATGAAAGAGAAAAAGGCACGTAATTTTAGGACTTGAAATATAATTCCCTAACAAAAGATGCCTCGCAATATTAGATTTAGTCAGGCTTGATAAAAGCTGTCAAAAGAAAAGCGCTCAATGCCTACGTAGTCAAAATGTTTACCCAACAACGGCAATAAGATAGTCATCATCATCATCATCATCATCATCATCATTTCAGCCGTAGGCCGTCCACTGCTGGACATAGGCCTCCTCCATCGATATCCAAAGGGCCGGTTGGAAGCAGCCTGCATCCAGCGTTTCCCTGCGGTCTCTTTTAGGTCGTCAATAAGAAAGTAAGAGGGTGTTATTGTGTTTAATGTGTGTATATGTTCCCACATAGACTAAATACCTCAACTGATTTGATAAATGAGGTGTCGTTAGATTCCTCTAAGTTCAGGAATGGTCACTGGGTAGGTCAAAGATAATATAACCACTTGATCGCGCATGTAGTCAAAATTCCCTTTTAGAAAAGTATACACTATGTAGACATATAAAGTAGGGAGGGATAAACAATAAATTTGACGTTACGGCATATGACCCCGGGTCCTCATATGCTGTAACAGTATATAAAGGTCCTTTTAAAAGAAAAGTTTGAAATTAAATGAAATGTTTTTATTCCAGATTTACATCAATATAAACTAATTTAGAAACTAAAAACTAAACAGTAAGCAATGACAAATGATTTTACAATTGTTTGGTGTGTACATTTTTGTTCAGGCTGCTTGCTAAATACGATATTTTTGTTCAAGCCGTTCGTGAAATACAACTCGTCTAAACATCTGCTGTAATTTTTTCATGGATGATATTTTTACTCGTATATAGATTTTTTGCAAATTATTGTTTTTGTTTGGAATATAAAAAATATCTTTTACAAAAAAATAATAGAATAAAGATTAGCTTACATAGAAAGACATTAAAAACTAATTAACACCGCTAAGTGTAACGATTTTTTTATCAATTTGTAAAACATGCAATATAATAAAAACTACGAAACTTACGTAAGTCAGGCTTTCTTTGATCCACAATAAACTAATACTTCTCGTTTCCACGCTATGATAAAAAATTCAGCACTCCGAGTTAACCTCGCAAAAACACACTCTGGAGCCTTCAATAAATCTAAACGAACGTTTGCGCGTGCGTCTTTAATTATTCAAGGTGATCTCTATACGTGGATCCATCGAGCTGGAGCCGGTACCTGCGCTGTAGGGTTGTTGTATTACTAATGCCCGTTTTCACTAAACACGAACGAGGCGACGCCTAACTAAGGAACTCCTAATCTAAGGTTCTGTTTCACCAATTCAATTTTTAATAGGCGACTCCTAAGCTTATAGTTGCTTAAATTTTTGACAGTTATTTAAGGTTTTATTGTGAGTAAGCGAGTGCGGCGCGGGCTGTCACCTTAAAAGTTGCCTATCAGGCACCCCCGAATAGGTTTCGTAACTTTAGGTGACGCGTCACTAGTTATCACCTGAAGTTTGTTGAAAAGTTTTTTGCTCTAGGCAACTCCTTAAATATTTAGACATCTGATTTAGGCGACGCTCCTAGGTCTAGTGAAAACGGGCATAAGCCTACGCTTTCTGTCTCTGTCTGCCTTTGAACAGCTGTATCTTTACAGCCAGTTGTTTACACGGAATATGTATGAATTAATTAAAAAATAATAACAACCTCAAAAAGTAAAAAAGGGGAGTCCCCATCCCATACAAGGAACATATTTTTGAATGTATTTTTGCCTTTGCTATAGTGTTAAAAATGTAATACTGTACAAGCGTCAAACCGGTCAAAACTATATAGCATAATTTAGTACACATCACACTCTAAAGTAAAACAATAAACACCGGCCAAATTCGAGTCGGGCGCGCTAAAGATCCCAAACGGAATGAAAGAAAACATAATTTTTGGGTACAAACATTTCATTTTCGTTAGAGCCGTTTCTGAGATACGCGAAATAAAATAAAATAAAATACCTATATAATTATACAAGAATTGCTTGTTTAAGTTATTATTCACACATTTATTTATCTTCTTAAATTAAAGTTTTTTTAATTTTCTACAGGATTCATTTCGCAGAATGTGCCACGGAGCTACATGACCTTGTGACCGGACCATTGGACCATGACCATTTTCGACTACATCGTCATTTACCAACAGACGAGTTGGTGGAAAAAGCTGACTTATTCGCGATAAAAAAAAACAGAATAGGTATTACAAAATGAGTTTGGTGTATGTGAAAATTGGGCGCTTTGTGAAGCTCGCTTTGTACAGTTTTTCAGACACTTAACAGCCCTATAGCCTTGTGGAGGTACCTACTTACCTACATGCTACATGACCTATACAGTTTCAACCACGGAATAGACCTAACAATTTTAACCACGGAATAGGGAAGATTTCCCTATTCCATGGTTTCAACAAAGATAAGTGATAAGACATTATCGCGGCTCCTTTATTAAAATATGCTTCTGTATCTCTCAGTGAAAGGAACAATAGACAACCCTACCCTACCTAAGCAATATTACATTCCAATTTGATGGTTACTTCGGTTTCTGTCCGTGATTCCCGAAATCTGCTGGAAGTTGAAACTAGACTTAGGTAGCTTACACTTGTACCTATTCTGTAGCGGACGTAGATAGCAAACTTTTTGGAATGAAAACCGTCCGTGTTAGACCTTCGAGAACATTCTGTGTAACATAAGGTTAGTATTTAAGGCGAAATGGTAGATAACCGTACACTTGTATGACGGTAATGCGGCGTGTGCGCTTTCAAATATTTTCAATATTTTTTTTCTACAAATAATCTTACGCTTTTACAAAAAACTGCGACCACTAAAGTATTTGTATGATTGTTAGGATAACACACGGTGTTATTGTTAGGATAACACAGCGGATCGAGGTCGCATCGATGCTTTTGAGATGTGGTGCTGGCGGAGAATGCTTCGAATACCATGGACAGCACACCGGACCAACGTATCTATTCTACACCAACTCAAGGTCACGACAAGACTCTCTACCATCTGTCTCAAACGTGTCCTTGAGTACTTTGGCCACATTGCTAGGAAACAAGGCGACAACCTGGAAAAGTTGATGGTAACAGGGAAAGTCGACGGCAAAAGATCACGAGGTCGCAGCCCAATACGTTGGTCCGACCAGATTCGCACCACTCTCGACACCTCAGTCTACGACGCACTCCATGTTGCTGAGGATAGAAGACGATGGAAAGACATCATCAGAGAGAGATTGATGGAAGGTGGTGGTCACGACCCTCAGACATGAGGAATACGATTTAAGGAGGAGGAGGATAACACACAATTTTTTTAATAAAAATATCTTCTATAGAATCTGTATGAAGTTGATTCAATCCATTGAAGGGAACGTAAAAACGGGTGTTTTTTAGGAAAGTTAACGATTTTTTTTCTATTAATCGTGTATCGGTGAACACATCCGAATAAAATATTTCAAGAACATTTATTAAACATAAAGAAATAATGTAATTTAATCGATGTTAAAGGTCTACTTTTGAATATTCTTGATGACGAATCGTCAAATTTGAAGCATATTTCATCTTAAACGAGCTGATTTAATTTCCAATTATAGGTGTCAAAAATACTGAATAAGTATGTCTCACTGAAATACTAAGTGTACGTACTATGTTTGTAATTTGTGTTTTTTATATATACATATTTTTTTTAGTTAAGTATCAATATTTTTATCTTATTGGCATTAGTGTAATTCGCTTTTGCGCGGTATTAATTTGAATAAATAAATTTGAATAATGTACATAAATGCAAGGTTAACTTAATAAAAAAAAACCTTTTATGTAAAGATAATATCATCAGGATTTCTCCCCCTTTTCTCTTTATGAATAAATTACACAAAACCTTTTACTCAGACCATTCGGATAAGATACTCAACGTAATCTCTGATCACGAGTGTGTCGCAGTCTCCCGCTAAGAAAGGAATTTTGATACCTACCTAAAAGTGTTCGCGTAAAAGATGGAATGGCGATAGGCGCCTTATGAGCCCCATTCACGTCTACATTACGCCGTGAAAAGGACTCTTACAATACAGTTTGAAAGCTGATGCACGCTGAGAGATTGTATGTACGATGTATGAGAGATTGTATCTATAATACGTTTTTAATTAAGGGATTCTAAATTTAATTAGGGATTTTAATTTAGGGATAGCTAATTCTATTTATAATGTTAGCTTTGAAAGCTGATGCACGCTGAGAGATTGTATGTACGATGTATGAGAGATTGTATCTATAATACGTTTTTAATTAAGGGATTCTAAATTTAATTAGGGATTTTAATTTAGGGATAGCTAATTCTATTTATAATGTTAGCTTTCAAAGCAGATGCACGCTGAGAGACTTTATGTACGATGTATGAGAGATTGTATCTATAATACGTTTTTAATTAAGGGATTCTAAATTTAATTAGGGATTTTAATTTAGGGATAGCTAATTCTATTTATAATGTTAACTTCTACTTCCGCGGTAGAAGCACGTATGTGCCAGATTCGACCTCTAAGCCAAGGTGACAAACTCTGTGCGGTTGGGACCATACAATACTACAGCAGGGGTGCAAGTACCGTTCTTTTATCGATCGTCAAATTGACAGTTGAGGTCGTCAAATTCGATAATATGCAATTTTTTCAGTACTCGCTGTGATCGATTCTATGGCATTTTAGCGAATTTGACGATCGATAAAGAACGGTACTTGCACTGCTGGATCGACATCACAAATTCTGTCCACATGTGTTTCACATGAAATAATTACAATATCAAGTAAAAGTAAATATTGATAGGGCTGGTAGGGTCGAAGGGCCAGAGGCAATAAGTACCTACGCACCACCGTCAACGAAAGGATCGTGCTATAATTGTGAGATAACGTGCCTCCGATACCTTTCAAGGAATAATAAACTAAAATAACACGCTGCGGGACGGCTGCGAAATAATACAGAAAAAATAAAAACGTGAAACAATATTTGATAGAGAAATGAGCCGAGATTTTATCAAAACAAGGCAATTTAGGTCATGCGTCTTTCACAGTAGCGTTAAGTTTTATTTTTTAACGTATCTAACGTAAGCTGGTTTTTTTAAATCATAAACAAGCAGTGACATGCTGTTTCACCCACCATCCTGTTTTACTTCGCCGCCGAATCATCTAAAAGAAAAGTTCGTAATTTATCGCAACTACACGAATATTGTCTTATGAATTATAAGCGCGGGCACCACTGGCTGGAAAATTGAATGAAAATAAACAGGCAGTGCTACCAACTTATATGTAAAGATGGTAAAATAAGGGAACTAAAATATTTTGTTGGAAGGCTTTCGATTTTGCTTAGGAAACACGATAGTGTCTCCCCCGCTTAACTTTACAGCGAGCGGGCTTTGTCTTGCGAGTGGCTTTATAGACAACGATTTATTTAGACAGCTCTATTTTGAACCGTATTCTACGCTAAATAACGCTTTTTTCTAGACGTGGGGGCTTTTGTTGATGGACAGTGTACCTATTAGCTGTAGGTAAGAAATTTGTGGACTTAGGATTTAAAACTCGTTTAATTTTCTGCGGGCTTAGGATTTAAAACTCATTAAATTTTCTGAGAAATGTTGTTTAAAAGCCGCTCATATTTTAAATGATGTAAACTAATGTAAACCACATCTGTCTTGGTCTGTTTGTTAACCGACTTCAAAAAAAGGTTTTATGTTTGTTACTCGATTACTCCGCCAATTTAGAATTGTTTTTGTTTTCTATTCATGAATGGCTGAACTATCATCATCCTAATCATAAAGGTTTTGTATTGTGAATAACTAAGTAAATAAGTAAATTCGTTTAAGTTAACAACATTGTAGCCAAGTATAATAAAAGTCACGGACCCTGGTGCCCGTGGAGTTGCATTTTAAATAAATAAAAAAAAAACTTGTTGCTAGTTTATGTAGTTTCTTTATTTTTAGGGTTCCGTACCTCAAAAGGAAACAACGGAACCCTTATAGGATCGCTTTGTTGTCCGTCTGTCCGTCCGCAGATATAGAGCGTAGTCCAAGTTCATCGCGTGAATGCACTTGAGATGAATGTAGTTTTTGAACGAAAAAAGAAATCACATTTATCATTTCCATAAACCAAGCAGCGCCCTTTTTACGTCTTTCCAAATCCTCGAAATGTCTCATCACCCTTCCACTAAATTCCAACAGACTACGCGTCTCAAATCCGCGTGAAATCTCTACGCGTCACCCCTTGCAGTCGTCATATCCTTTATCACGTAGAGATAAGGGTTGAATTGTCACGTTTAGGGCCTGGTAATAGGTTGATAATGATGGTCGTGACCCCGTTATGTCTGACGTCACAAAGTTGATTGCTAATACGTGTCGCAGGTGTCGCTGCGATGTGATACGGCAAATGGAGCAGGTTTGATGTTTTGTGTAAATATTAGGCATTTGTGATGGATTGGAAGCGATGCGTGATTTATCTGGTTAAGTATGGACGACAAGCCTTTTACCATCTGTTTCAAACGTGTCTTTGAGTACCTACTTTGTCCACGTTTACAGAAAACAACGCGATAACCTGGGCCCTAATAGGCCTGTGTCAAATAGGAGAGTTGTGACTTACCTAGGGGGTCAACAGAAATTTTTACCATAATACCAAAATAAAAATGTAAATAATCTCCTAAACAAAACCATGATTAATTTGGCCATGTTACGTGATTCCGTGATCATCTAGATTTAATTTATTAACTCGTAAAATCAAAGGTTTTATGAATAATTCATTATAGGTAAATATGTAACTCTGGAAATTATTTAAGGTTATCCTAGCAAATAATATTATTAATGTACATCATCATCATCATCATCAGCCGGAAGACGTCCACTGCTGAACATAGGCCTCCCCCTTTAACCTCCACACTGAACGACAGCCTGCTTTTTGCATCCACTGGATGCCCGCGACTCTCACAATGTCGTCGGTCCATCTAGTAAAATAACATTAATGTACATAACACGGAAATTTAATTTAATTTATTCAATACTAGCTGACCTGACAGACGTTGTCCTGTCTTAGAACTGTCAAACACGCAAAGTCAAAATTACAAATCTTATTTTTTACACCTTTGGTTTCATTATTGGAGTTTTAGTAAGGATCCCTATTTTTTTTGAAAATATAATATAGCCTATGTTAACCGGGGATAGTGTAGCTTCCCAACAGTGAAAGAATTTTTCAAATCGGTTCAGTAGTTTCGGAGCCTATTCAATGCAAACAAACAAACAAACAAACAAACAATCAAATCTTTCCTCTTTATAATGTTAGTATAGAAAAGACGATTAAAATAGATCTCTTCACAAAAATCACTTTTCTATACCGAATGTCGTCACCGGCGGTCGGGCATACTTACTTACTCGACACGCTGTATACAAACTAATAACCTTCTGGACTACAGAAAATCATTTCATAATCTAATTCTCAATACAAAATTCAGGCTGAAAACATAGAAAAGCACCATACTATCTAAGATAGGAACTCTTTGTTACTCGAAGTAGTTTTCACTCCGATGAGAGAGCAAAAAGCATTCCCTACTAGGCCATTACCATTTTAATTCCCGTAGTTAGCCAACTCGGTAGAAATACTGTTGAAATACAGTGAGAAAACAAGAGCTAATGTACATTGTTTGTATTCAATCTCACGTTATATGATATGTGCTGCCCCAGGTGGTTTTTCGTTAGTAAATTAATATTGAAGTGATGGAGCAAAATAAACACATACTGAAACAACACCGAAAACTGTTCTAAGTTTTAACTGTTGGATGAGTACCGACACTGCAATAAAAATAAACAGAACATAATTAATGTATTTTTGCACAATGATAATCGACTTCTAGGAAACTTACATAAACAATATTCGTCCTACCTTTTTAACCGACTTCGAGAGGAGGTTATCAATTCGACTGTATGTTTTTTTTTTTTTTTGTATGTTTGTTACGCGATTACTCCGCCAATTTAGAATTGTTTTTGATGATTCTTTTTTTGGTTGGTAGGTCATATCTCATAGGTGGTCCCATAATTTTTTTATCGACATTGATTCAGTGCTTTTTGAAAAATTTGTTCTCCACTAGCGACGCTGTCAACTAAACAGCAAACATCACAGATCTACTACTGACAAACATAGAGGAACAGACTTCAAAAAACTAAGAAGTGTCTCCATGGCAACCATGCACTGTTGTTTTTCGTTAAATTTTTCATGACCATGGATACAGAGTATTTGAGTCGTAATATTAATGTGTCGTGTATTTAATATTAAATATTTTATATAGTGTTCAATAGCATCAAACAAGCCAGTCAAGCAGAGCTAATCATGCACGGTCAAGTCAAACTCATGCACCAGTAAAGTGGTGGAGGCTTTACAAGAGGCTTCTATGGAGTTTTGGACCTTTATTAGGGTTTATTATTCCTTTTTAGGGTTCCGTATCCAAAGGGTAAAAACGGGACCTACGGGTTAACTGAGCCTACGCTATCTGCATGTGATGTCTGTCCTACCTTTTAACGGCTGTCTTTTGAGCCGTAATAGATAGCCAGTTTTTTTTACAGAACTTGTAAATTACACCGTATTAACTTAACAAATAATAATAAAATCAAAAAGTAAAAACTAAAAGTGGCCCTACAACAAACGTATTTTTTACGTATTTTTGTAATTGGTCTAATGTAAAAACGGCAATATGTAGGTACAAGCGTCAAACTTGGCATGATTATAGTACACACTCTAAAGTATAACAGTAGGTAATAAATAATGGCAAAGTGTGAGTCAGTGACCGCGGTCGGTACTTGGATGGGTACGGGTGATGGTGCCTGGGGCCTTACGGAAAACTGCTATTACAGGCACCTAATCCGCTCAGTTGGAAAATCACGCGACCGCAAACCCTATCTGGGCACGATAAGGTTTGCGGTCGCGTGATTTTCCAACTGAGCGGATTACGTGCCTGTAATAGCAGTTGTCCGTAAAGCCCCTGGACGTGATGTCTTTTTGCACTTTTTGTATTTTGTGGTGATACGGAACGTACGCGAGCGCGCTCAGTACGCGAGCCCGACGCGCGCTTTTTTATCTCTGCGGAATAAATCCCACTAAAAATTTAAAAATAAAATCATTTTTAGAAAAAAAAAGAACCGACTTCATTATTGATTTCGACTATGCCTATCATTTACAAACTGAAACTAAAAAGTAGAAAATAATATTTAAATAACTTCAAAGCAATGACCATTAGAGGACAATCAACGAAATTATGAATACATATATTACCTACTTATATATTTACAATTTATAATCAGTTATTTTTGGAGTCGTGGAGTATCGTGGAGTTCCACGATATTGTAGAATACTAAACACACTTCTTTACGTCCAATTGCTACAATAAACATCATTGTAGCGCTTTAGAACTGTTGCGGTGCACGTGTGGAATACTCTTAAACAGAAGAATTACCTCTTTGAAAATTTGTGTTGATGAAATTAAACAAAAATATTATCGATTTTTATATTTCAAAGTCGAGTAAAGCCTCATTCAATGAGACAATGGAAAACATGTACATGACATCGATAAAGAGACATTTTTACACGAAACGATAATTACGTGTATTGACGAATATCGTTGTACATATTTTTTTTTATTTTTTTTTATTTTTAAAACACATAGTACGTTACATTTCAAGTTAGTAAGTTGTCTTAAAATGTATGTTAGATTTATGCGTCTTTGTGTGCGCGCATCTGTTAACGCTCCTTGTAAGTAGCCGACTATCTGTATCTATTTATTTTGTGCCTCTGGCAAAGCACGTCACGCAGGCCGATCTTCAGCTTTTCGCTTCCAATCTGCCAACTGCTTTACGTATAACTTCACACATAGATGTATTTATTCAACAAAAAAAAATCTCCACCGCACAGAAAAGTATTTTTTGTTTAAATAAGAACGGCTGTCAAGTCATTTTTGTAAGCAGGGCCGGATTTAGAGGTCCAGAGGCCTCGGGGCAACAAAGGAGCGGAGGCCCCCTCGCCCCAAATTATTTTCCAAATAGAGTAAACAATTTTTTTTCAGTCGAGTTTTTCAATAAATAATTTATTGTGAAACCAAGTAGATTCCCTTAGTATTGAACAAATACATATAAATATAAACGGAAACAAGAATTATCTGAAATTAAATTTTAGGGGAATTGGAAGTGCTTATCAGGGCCATTTGAGATTTTGATATTTCACTGATCTGATCGCCTGATTGGAGTGAACAAATATAGATCAATGATTTCTGTTATTTAAGATTAATATAATCAAATAATCATGTATGTATAAAGTACTGTAGGCTGTAGGTAAAGGTGAAAGAGCAAAAAAAACAAATATCAAAGGAAAAGATGCATACTAGTGTTAACTAGTTGGAATTTGAAAGATTTTTTTTTCCGAAGTCTCTATTGTGGGGGGCCCCCCAATTGTGGAGGCCCGGGGCTTTCGCCCCGGTTGCCCTCCCCTAAATCCGGCCCTGTTTGTAAGAAATTTGTTGTAGCCAGTTGCACCCATATAAACGAAACGTCAGTCATTCGAAATCAGTTAGCAACTGTGATGCGAACAAAGAACTTTGAGACGTAACCCAAAAAGGTAAGGTCCAAGTTCTTTGGATGCGGAGTTCAACGCGGTGACATAAATAAGAATGTTCAATCAAGGTTCACTCATAATGCCTGGCGACAGATTTTCCTTCTCATTTCCGATCTATTTACTTCTGTTTTCTGTGCTCCACCGAGTCTCAGGGTCCAAGTCCTTCGCTTTGTTTGCCAATTCGTGGTATCCACGTGGCAAGCGAGCAGTATATTTTATTACATAAGAAACAAGAAAAACATTCACATAACTACACTTCGTTCTATCAAAACGACCTAATGAATAACAGCTCACTGCTATTTGTATTTTGTATTTTTATTTGTATTTATTTATTCAATTAGCACGGTTCAAAAACCAATTACACTAATGACAGATAATATTACATAATTATGGAATTTAAATACCTACCAGATTAACTAATTACATGTCGAAGAATACATTTTTGTCACAATATATTATAGTAACAATACAAAAGGTGATTATAAAAAATAAAAAATAATAATTACATAATAAATAAATAAATGGTCGTTATACAATAATTAATTAAGAGTCAAAATAAATTATCATTATACAATAAATAATTACCATGCAAAAAATGTCAAAATAAATGGTTGTCTATTATGTCTACACAATAAACATTTAAAAATAAAAATAAAAAATAAAATGTCACAAAAATTTAAAATTAAATAACACATAACACATTACAATTAAAAGTTACCATGCAGAAAATTAAAACATCCCAAAACAATAAATAAAAAAAAAAAAAAAAAAAAATTAAACTAAATATAACAGGACCTAACTATCATACCTACCCAATCAAGCAATCATCTCACAGTACCGCAAACATTCCGACATTATCAACTTCCAGTCATCCGCAAACACGTCACACTCTTGTTTAGCGTCAAGGAGGGCATTAAGCGCAGCAAGTGAACGCGGTATCGGGGATTTTTCGTGGGCAACTGTCTTATAACGCGGAACTGCAAAAAGCTTATGCTTCCTGGCTCGAAGATACTGGTCAGGAACAAAAAGCCGACATAACTGGTCATTAAGAACCGGCGCATCTACTCTTCCTCGAAGGATCTTACACATTGTTGTAAGCTGGTCATAGGATCGCCTGACTTGCAGAGAGTTGTACCCCAGGGAACCGAGCAAAAACTTTGTCGGATACATATATGGGTAGTACCCATACAAACGCTTATATAAATATCTGAGGAAGGCTTTTTGAACCTTCTCCAACAAAAGGGTGTATTTGTCTTCATGCGGATGCCAAACGCAAGCACTGGCCTCAAGCTTACTCCGAACCAGAGCACTGAAGATGAGTCTTACAACGTCCAAATTGTGGAATTCCCGAGAGTTTCTTAGCACAAAACCCAGCCGTTGGTATGACTCCTTAGCAACCGTGACTATATGATCGTGGAATGTGAGCTCTCGGTCGAATGAAACACCCAAATCTTTGACCGACGTAGCACGTGATATCACGTTTTGGTCTAGCTTGTAGTGAAATTCGATTGGGCGTCGCATTCGACCGAAAGTCATCTGACAACATTTTGAGCAATTAAATTCCATCTTATTCTCCACGCTCCATTTATAAACCGAATCAACGTCTCTCTGTAGCAATAAACAGTCCTCGATTGATTTTATTTCTCGGTACAGTTTCAAGTCATCGGCATAAAGGAGACACTTCGAATACTTGATGACTGTGGGAAGATCGTTGATCATGAAATTGAAGAGCGGGGGCCCCATTATCGATCCTTGACTCACTCCGGAACGCGTATGATAGCGTTGAGAATCGTATACGCCAAGTCGAACATACTGCTGGCGATCACGAAGGTAATCAGCGAAAAATCTAAGAAGGCCTGGGGCAAAGCCCAGAGCACTGAGCTTTTCCAGCAGTATATCGTTGTTGACTCTATCAAACGCCTTCCGGAAGTCAAAGTATAGTACATCTACTTGTACTCGACGATCGAGCCTGGTGGAAATGTAGTCGACTAGTGTCAAAAGGTTAGTGTTAACTGATCTTTTCCTTCTAAATCCATGCTGCTCATCACATAGAAATGGCTCAATTTGTTTGTACAACTTTAGATGGAGTATATGTTCGAACACTTTTGCCACGGTTGGTAATATTGCTATAGGTCGGTATTCTTCTACCGACGTTTTATTGGAGCTTTTCGGGATAGGAGTGACCCGCGAAAGCTTCCATTGGGGCGGATAGACGCCATTCCGTAGCGCAAGGTTAAATAGATGACAAAGTGGATATGTCAAAAGTGTCTTTCCTTCTTTAAGAAGCCACGGAGGTATGCTATCCGGCCCAATGGAGCTACTAGATTTTAGATTTTGTATCCCAGCAGCCACATCCCAAGGTGATATCTCCGGTATGTGCACATAATTACTTGACGAAGACAGGTCGCTGTTTGAGGTATTTTCTGCATCTAGCTTAGGCAATTCGGTTAAAAAAACGCTGGAGAAAAAATCAGCAAAAGCGTCAGAAGCCTGTTTGCCCTTCAAAGTTTCACCATTGAAAACGACGGTAGGCTCAAATCCACCTTTCGATCGCAAATTTGAAACGTGGCGCCAAAACTCTTGAGGATTTGTTTGGATGTTTTGCTCAATACTGACCATGTACGAGTCATACGCATTCGAGACACGGGTTTTCAGGTCCACCCTTAGGTTAGAGAATAATTCATAGGCACCACTCGAGTTGGTACGCTTCCAGTTCCGATGAAGCTCATGCTTGCGTTTTATATCGTCAATGATGCCCTTACTGAACCAAACCGGATATCGTGACCCCTTAGACTGGTTACGGCGCTTCTTGGGAACACAAGCATCGAAAATGTTGTAGAGTGTTGTGTATAAGCTTTCCGTACTCAAACAAACATCATTAATTTTATAAAATTCTATAATAAATATAAATAAGCTATAAATAATTCTATTGTTTTTCAACATAAACATCACTGCTATTATTAAAGCTGTGAAACTCGTTAACAGTGTTAACAATCTACTGTTATAAAACGAGTCAATAACTGCATTGATGCGATACCCGCAACGATTGAGGCCGCTCGTAAAACATTTATTAGAATAGTTTAAAAGATTTAGAGTATTTTATAGGCTATCGCTTTTCGTGCGGCGCCATTCGTCAGTTTTTAGCTGATGGGTAAACAATGAAATCGTTGCTTAGCATTCGTTTACCTTGTCATATCTTTTTGTTAAAACGCTAATGCTAAAATAATTGGTTTATCCAGTAGGTGGGGTTGGTTTAGTGGGTAAACTCATTGTTTTAGCATTAGCAATTATCATATATTTCATTGTTATATCATCTCTATAAGTAATTGATTTTAATTTTGTTTCTCAAGTAATACAAAAAGTAGCGGATAAAGCAACACATTTGTTGAAAAAAAAATTGTTACAATTCACTTTTTATTTTTTTTACAGCGGGCTAGGCAGGCATGCGCAAGGAAGATTATGATGGATCCTTGTCTTGAATCATAGTAAGGATCCATCATAATATTCTTTGGCATGCGTTTGAGCACAATCTCACCTGATGGGAAACGATGATGTGGTCGAAGTTGTAGCACGCTTGCCTAGGAAAACTCAGATCATGAAAACTCAGTTACTCAGTTACTCAGTCATTTCATGTATGTTACATTTCATGTGTTACATTTCATGTATGTTACATTTCATGTATGTTACATTTTAGGATCTAGATTGCGTTCTTATTTGTAACAATTTTTAAGGTGTTACCCAGGGTACACTATTTTAAGGTTCCGTAGCAAAACAACCTTCGTAATATCCATATGGCTGGGTGTCACGGTCATTTTAACAAGCTTAAAACAAGGAGGAGGTTCTCAATTCGACTCTCAATTTGACTCCGCCAATAATGAATTGATTTCGATGATAATTTTTTTGTTTGGTAGGGTACGTCATACTTCAGAGGTGGTTTCATATAAATTTTACCGAATTTGATACAGAGATTAAAAAAAAAAAAAACACAAATAAAAATTATTATACACATACACAGAATCAGATGACGTTTTGGTTGGTTCAGCAAAAGTTTTGATGAGGACTTTCAATCTATCAACTGTCATTTTTCTAATTTTTAGTTTAAGTTTGTACGTGTAGGTATAGTCTTGAAGGCGGTATGTGTTATTTCTCTAAAAAATTTACCACTGATCTAATTTCTTTGAAATTAACTTTATAATTGTGCTTATTCGATAGTTTTAAGGTATACAAAATGTGTGATACAACGTAGACGCGGCTTTAAGCCGTAAACGTACCAAAACTATGAACATAGAGATTATAACGTAATATTTGTTTACGTTAACGTACCTATGATGTAATAGTTATTAGTTATTGCTGTGAAAAAAAAGTAAGCATAACGTTTGTTCTTAAATATTGAGATAATGTGAGTTATTTTTAAACCAAAAGCCTTTGAGCTTTACAGAAGTAATCTTAAACATCGTTCTGAAATATTTGAGAATTAGATCATTAAAAATCAATAATATCAATCAATCAATCAATAAGTGTATTTTACGTTGCGTGTGGTATGTTATTACGATCTTAGTACATAATTACACAGTAATGGTAGTCCACTTTTGCGTTTCCTAGCACGCAGTTTTCTATAATTATGGAATCTAATACAACTAAAAATTGCAAAAAAAATGGGAGGATGGAGTAGAAAATCGGGAGACTTCGGCTGAAATCGGGAAAACCCCGTAAAACCGAGGACCTGGCAACACGGCGAGCAGTGGACGTCCTATGGCTGAAATTATGATGGAGATGCATTTATAGTTTATAGTTAAGACAGATTGTTTGTTTGATTGATTGTTTGTTTTGATTTTAATATGATTTTTGCTTAAGATATTTTGCCAATCACTATAAAAACAGAAAGAGACAGTTTTCCAACACTGTGAACACCGGGACTGTGACCTAATTGTAAGGGCGGTGTACCCGCAATGTTATTATTTCATTAAACTCTGTACGTACTTAAATACGATGAGCTAACGCTTGTACCGTTTGTTATTTGTACCTACAAACTCAAGACTAGATAAAGTGAATTAAAAAATAATAAAACCGGACAAGTTGCAGTCCAAAAAAAAAGCACAAAAAAATTACATTGACAATGACATTAGCTGGAGAGATTTTATTTCAAACTAATGTAATTTTCATACATTTTCATCTTTCCGCAGGCGTTAACGCTAACAGAAAGTGGGTCTTTTCTAACGCCTCACGTCTCACCATGTTTGTCCCTGCCCTTACCCTATTACCGCATGAGAACCACTAAGATTTGCTCTGTATGCATTCCTTGACCTGGATTCCATTATTTTGTGACGCAGGCTGCAATTTGGATGCAATTGTGTTTACCAGGTTAAAAGATGTCGGATATTTGTTTTCCGAAGTCACTCATGCTGATATTGGTACATTTCTGGCAGTTCAGTAAGTATGTTTGTTTGTACATCAATCACGGTGAAACGATTGGACAGGTTTAGATGTGTTAGTGTGATATAGTCATCTTACTGGGTTTTCCCGTAGAAAAGGTGTGAACACTAAAACTGAGAAGAATGAAAAAAGCTTGTAAGTATTTTAAAAGTTTAATTTAATTTTTATTAATAATTTTAGTGTAGCAACGGTCAAGGCCATAAAGTTCAATTTTGGAAGAATCATGTTCTTTAATAAATAGACACATTAAATACCCTGTTTGAGAATAGTTATTATTATGATCCATTGAATAAATAATTTTTCCACGCATTTTGATAAATGTAAATTGGTTTATAACACATTTTTAGGGTTCCGTACCCAAAGGGTAAAAACGGGGCCCTATTACTAAGCCTACGATGTCTGTCTGTCTGTCTGTCTATCCTACCTTTAAACGGATGTATCTTTCGAACCGTAATAGATAGCCAGTTGAAATTTTAATTTTTTAATGTTACATACATTACGGTGGATTAACTGAGAAATTATAAAAAAGTCAAATAGTAAAAACGAAAGGGGGTGGGCGGTGTCATACAACAAACGTATTTTTGTATTAGCTGTAATGTAAAAAAAAAATATTTAAAAGCGTCAAATTTGGCATGATTTACACTCTAAAGTATAACAACAAATAATAAATAATGGCCAAGTGCGAGTCGGTGACAAGTTTCTGTTCATTACCAAGTTATAATTGGTAATTTCGTTACTGAACTTTGTGGTGGTACGGAATCCTCAGTGCGCGAGCCCAACTCACACTTGGCCGGTTTATTTGCTTTCGTTATTTCAGGCTGGCAGACAATGGAGACGCCCCGGGCGTCACGGAATAAAACGAATGCTCAAACTGAAATACATTTTTCGAGCACACAGTAAATTCTTACAAAAATAGCTACATTGATTTGTACCTTTACCTTAATTTTTGTTGGAAACGTCGTTATCTTTGATAATGTAAAATGAATAATGAGTTTCTAGATTGCTTTGGCTATCCTCATCAAAATTATTAATTAGATTTCTAATAAACGGCTCAATTACAAAAGACTATGGGGAGAAATAAAGCTGAGACCATAATTCACTGAAACCGAAATGCGAAAGTTTTGAAAATAAGCCGTGGTAGCCTATTTGGGAGATCGCTAGACTTGAAAGCGTGAGGTCGCGGGTTTAAATCTCGGGCCCGTACCAATGAGCTCTTTGGAGTTTCATACCACTGGCTTTTCGGTGAAGGAAAACATCGTGAGAAAACCTGCATACATAAGGAGAAGAAATTCAATGGCATATGCGAATCCACCATTCCGCAAATGGGCCAATATAGCCAAATTGCTTTTTCGGGGGTAGGCCAAAATACAGCAGTGTACTATTACAAGGCTAATTATGCTATGCGAAAGCTTTTTGTTTGAAAAAGCTTTAGGGTCTTGGATGATGGGTGAAAACACTGAACACCTACCCACACCCACGGGTGAAAAGTCCAGGTTTGCCAGTGAAACGGTTGCCCCTTAGTTTTCCACATAACGTACTTTTACTCCACGTGCGTGAAGAAGGGACCACCTGACAATGTAGGTAACTTAGAACTACTATTTAACATTTCCACTCATAGATCCACAGGAAGACACTGGTAAGCTAGGTAAAGGAAGGTAGGTAAGGATGAGGTGTAAGGTGGCGGGATGAGGTAGTAATGTGGTGGTGCTGATGATGATTAGGTACTAAGAACATAAAGGAGTGTCAGCTATCCAACGATGATGTCGAGGATGGAGCTAAGCGGAGGAGAAGGACAAAAGGCAGACTCCACCGCCATGTAGGACAAGCCAGGAAAAAACGCAGAGATGTCCTAGAAAATAAAGAAAAACTTTGGAGAATTGACGAGCGGCAATAGGCTATAGATCCGCTTTAGTAAGCAGTAATCGTCGCATATGGACACCTGCAACACTAGCGGTGATGGAGATGTCAAACCATTTTAGGGACGCATAATAGACTTTAGTGAAAAATGTAGTAGGCAAGATGTAAAACGTAGATAGATAGAAACTGTTTATTATGTATACCAGAAATAAAAATTACATACAGATAGAAAACACGAGCTAGTGCCACAAGGGGTGGCCTTATCGCTAAAAGCGATCTCTTCCAGGCAACCATTGGATGGAAAGAATTTACGTAACAGAATCGACGTAGTATCTTTGATGGTAGGCTCTTTCGTTACCACAATACAGTTCCCGTCCACCCTGTTGTAAATTGACTCTGACTAGTTTGCGGTATAATTATATAAAAGTAAATGTTCAAAGTAAAGTTCGAAAGCGACGTGGAAACCACTAATCTGCTTGATCATTGTGGATTCTAACCGGACTGTCTCAACTAAATAACCTTTATATTATTTGGAAAATGAACTGTACCCATTATGTACTTGAGGTAACTTTGTAGGCGTATCCTTAATTTGTAGGGCAATGCGTTTTATATTTAGGGTGGAAATTCAGCGACTAGTTTTCACACATCTTTGACCCCGCAAAACTCGAAAAGGGTTGTTGCCTTTTTTATTTAGTTTGTAATTTTACTAATTTCTCATAATTAACGTTAAATCACAGATATACGTGATTTTAACGACTATAGGAAGGAGGTTCTTAATTCGGTCCGTTTTTACAAGCTTAGCAAATAACTATTTTTGTCTGTATCTGCAGTACAAATACCGTTCTTTATCGATCGTCAAATTTGACAGTATAGAACGTCAAGTTCGATAAAATGCCATTTGATCGATTCTATGGCATTTTATCGCATGACTTGATTGACGGATATCGATTAAAATTTACGATCGATAAAGAACTGTCCTTGAACTTACCGTTCTTTATCGATCGTCAATGCGAGAAAATTCCATAAAATCGATCATAGCAAGCACTGATAAAATGGCATTTTATCGAACTTGACGATCTCAACTGTAATTTTTGACGATCGATAAACTAACGGTACTTGGACTGCACATACGTCATTTGTTACCATTTCTCGAAAATACAGTTGAAAACATCTCAATAAAACTTGGTGAGGAAGTAATATGCAGCATGAACAATCTAGGTCTACGTTTATCTGTGGTTACATATTTGAGGCGTTTGGGGTCGAGACATTGGGCCCTTGGGGACCTGCTCACCTCATTTTCAAAAATCTTTCAGATCGCCTGGTTAATGCGACGCGTGACCAAAATGCTGGCGTGTTTCTGGCTCAACGCATTAGCATTGCCATTCAACGTGGCAATGCCGCCAGCATGTTGGGTACGCTGCCAACTGGTAGTGGGCTTGAGCATTTGGATTGTCTTTAGACCTTCAACGGTCTATGGGCAGTCTAACTGTATTTGTAATGTTAGTTTTAGTTTGTATTTTGTTTAGTTATTAAAGGTTTACGAACAAACTGCATTTTTTTTATGAAGACAAAAAATTATAATTTAAAACCGGAAAATCGTAGTTAAAGCTTTTTTTATATTTTATGTTGAACTAGCTGAATCTCGCGGTTTTACCTGCGATTTTTCACAATTCCGCATTTTCTGGGGGGGGGGGGAAGTACGCTATGTCTCCTACGAATCCTACGATGTACACCATCATCCTGCTAAATGTCGTTGTGATCGGCCTGGCAGTTTAGTTGTGAAAAGCGAATGAACAAACGGAGAAGAACAGAGTTACTTTCGCTTTTATAATATTAGTAAGGATAGTCTACGCTTGGGTCGTGGCCACCACTCACCTGATGGAACACACTGGCGTCGATTCTGTCATACCACTCACTAAACTAAACCAATCTGACAGGACTAAAATTATCTGCCTCTCTTTTAATTTTAATATGTGAGAGAAGGATGGCAACAATTTTAGAGCTGTCAAATTTAGTTAAGTTTAGTATAGAGTACATCAGAATCGATGCCATTGTCGTGGCCGAAGATGGAGCACGTAGACCTCGAAGTTACTTATTCACTCTGGTTAGTCTTATAAATTAACAGATTTTTTCGCCCCGTTCTTTAATTACCAGTCAGACCATTAATCGCTGACGGCTATTTCCAAACTTTTTAAACATAATTGGTAATCCGAGGAGATAGACTGTTTTCATGTAATTAAGTATAAGGTAACTTTGATTAATGAAGCCATGAATTTGGTCTTGGTTTTATTATAATGTTACTTATTTCGGTATCTATCGAGAAAACTCTAGGTAGGTACATACTTTAGCCCTGGCGCCGGGGCAATAGAATACGGCACCGGTAACCCTTGCCTGTAGTAAGAGGCTACTAAAAGGGGACCTCCAGGCTCGGTATGGTCAAAGTTGGGGCTCTGATCATCCACTTAAGCGTGCCCAGGGAGAGAACGACAACGTTGTCGTGGGCGGAGGGGCTGAGATAACACGGTTGCCTCGGGAGGAGCCGTAGCGCAGTGCCGAGGGCTCCGGTGCGTTCTTCTGGAGATCCCGGAGCCCTCTTGTCAAGCACTAAGGCTGGTCACCGGGGGGGTTTTAGTGGGTATAATCCCACATAACCTGGCTGCACCCCAATGCAGCCGGGTGTCTTTGGAAGATTTCCCCATCGAAAAAAAAAGATAGGTACCTTCTGCCATGATCTTGGTTGAATGTTATGTCATAAAATTAAACTAATTTTCCAGTTATTATTTTGATTCAAAAGCCAAACTACTGAAACGATTTTGATGAAATTTCTATGGGACCAATCTGAAAATAGGTATATACTTACAAATAAATAAATATATTTCCAAATCGGTTTACAAAAGACGGACTTCTGAGGCAACAAACAAAAAAATGAGTACCTCCTTTTGAAGTAGGTTAAAATGTACGAACAAGAAGATCTTCACTTGAAATAGTCAAACATTAAGTGGAGTCATTGAGAATGGTAATCAAATATTAAAACTTCAACCGTCAACTTCACACGTTCCATTGTTTAACACAACCTGTAGAGTGTTCAGTATTGACCTTCGTTAACCGCAATCGAACCCAATTATGGTTCAAAAGCTCCAGATTATTTTTAACAACAACATACTTCACGGGGTTACCGACTTCAAAGGCAAGCTTTACATACAACAAAGCCTTCCAAATCCTGGAACTTAATCCGGGAAAATTATTAGGTAAGTAAATATTTATACTGGACTGGTAGTGGTACTTACATCGAAAGTTCGGTAGTCAACACGCTGCACCACGAACAATTGTGCAACAGTTTCAAAATAAAAACCAGGTCAGAACAGTTCAAAGTAACACAACATACAAAGTTTACACACACGTACAGTCAAGGCGTACACTACACACAGAACAGTTACTAAGGCATGGATTATTGCGTCTAAGAAGTTTCAAACGTATTTTCATTAATGATTTTTAGTTGAGTGATCGCACGGCTGTTGGTTTTTGGAAGCGTAGCTCAAGCGTCCATTTCAAACGGCGCCCGCCGCGCTACTGAAACGAGCTTCTGAAATTCAGCATAGGCGGGCGGCCGACGGCGGCGCCCAGCGGTCTCGCAGGTATACGGCCGTTATTACATAAATAGAGGAACACTTCAGATAACTCCGAACAAATATCTCTATCTCACTCTTTTGTAGCGCTATTTACGCCGATGCCACCATCGAGTGAACGAGACAGAACGCCCATTTTAGCCGCCGATAGTCTGTCCTTATCTCATTTTACTATCAACGGCTTGTTCTGACTAATGTGGACGGTTCCCGCCACCTACGAAGGTTCCATTGGCTTTAAATATTCACTACGAGGAGCATTAAGGCTCTTGAAGTCTACGCACGGAGATCAGCAAAACTTTGTTACCGTATTATTATTTATAGACTGTATTGACTTGATAAGTTCAAACGTCTGTCGCTTTGGGAGCAAACACGACGCTTCAAAGAGGGTTAAGCGCGTAGAGTTCTGTCCAAGTTTTCAAACAACAAAGAAGAATCCCTTGTCGCTTTGAAATCAAGCATTTCACAGTCACAGCCATGAGCGCGGGTGCTTCAAACGTTCAGTGTTGTGATCCTTACAGATGTCAAAACAAGTTTATTTATAAGGAAGTCAAAAGGGGTTTCTACCACAATTGTTAGGCCCAACGCCCACTGGACTGGATATTATAAATAAGAACATGCGTTTGTCGGTTTGTTTTGTCTTCCTTTCACGTCCTTTCCTTTCCTTCCATCAACTGAGCAGCGGATTGATGTGATATTTTGCATATTATTATACAATACTTAGTTTGACAGAAAGTGACATAGGATACTTTCCTTTTCATTCCTAAGGGAATGTCGTCACGAGTAAAGCCACGGGGCGTAGCTAGCTAATCCGGTGAGCTATGTCGGTAACTTTCGTTCGTCTACGGATCAATCCTTTGGTTATAATATTGAACACGTTTTAATTTTGTTTAAGGTGATCGGTTCTTTATATGGTCATATCTATATCTATACTAATATTATAAAGAGGAAAGATTTGTATGTAAGTATGTTTGTAACGAATTGGCTCAAAAAGTACTGGACCGATTTAAAAAATTCTTTCACCATTTTAATGCTACATTGTCACTAATATAGGCTATTTTAATTGCAAGACAAAAATAGGGATACTTACTAAATCTCCAATAATGTAACCCAAGGTGTAAAAAATCAATTTTAACTTTGCGTGTTTGATAGTTCTAAGACAGGACAACGTCTGTCAGGTCAGCTAGTTTTTTATATGACAATAAAAATAATCAATCCGGTAACCTAATATGTTGATTATTGTTTTGTTACAGTGATGCTTATTATAATATTATAACTCATAACTCAGAGCTGAATATAAAATCATATTCCCGCCACAATATCCTCAAACATCTTTTGCATACCCAGACCAATATGAAATCCGGATTCCCTCGAGTCACAGAATACGCTCACTTAATATAGCATACCCAGACCAATATGAAATCCGGATTCCCTCGAGTCACAGAATACGCTCACTTAATATAGCATACCCAGACCAATATGAAATCCGGATTCCCTCGAGTCACAGAATACGCTCACTTAATATAGCATACCCAGACCAATATGAAATCCGGATTCCCTCCTCGAGTCACAGAATACGCTCACTTAATATAGCATACCCAGACCAATATGAAATCCGGATTCCCTCGAGTCACAGAATACGCTCACTTAATATATAGGTAGTGGACTACAGGTAAAATGTAACGGGGCCCTTAACTTTCCCCTGACCCTGGGGCCCTGACCTAATCTATGATTACTTTTCTTCGTTGATATTAGTAAAAACAGAAAAGTGAGGAATGTTCAGATATTTTATTACGGAAATGGACGTGGTTTTCAGACATTTTATGTATATTATTAAAAAAACCGGCTAGTTAATAAAATTATATGATTATTTACGGGATATTTACCGTGGTAAGGTTGTGGAATGAGCTCCCGATATTTCGGCGCAGTTACATGCACCATGTTCACGGGAAGAAATATCCCGTAAATAATCATATAACTTTAGTGAACAACTGTGATAGTTTAAAACAGTTAATAAAATGTTTAGATATTTTTGTGGAATACATTAAGTGTAACTATTAGATAGGCTTATACTTTTTTTATATAACTACTTATCTAGGGCAACTTATATATGCAGTTAAAAGCTTGTAAACTACTGATTGTGGAACGTAACATAGGTATATCGAATTTATGTTTCCCATAATTATTACAACATTATATGCACAGATATTTTTAAAATTATCATGCCATAATAATGTTAATATAGAATTAATTGTTAGTAATACACAATTAATGTAAAGTAAAGTAAAGTAAAATTTTATTGCATAAAACTGTGTACAATGGTGGAGTAAGTTAAGGTAGTCTCAACAGTTTATCCTCGCGGACGTGCAATATTTGTGTGTATTATAAACATCTAGATAAGTACAGTAATATTGCATTATCAATTAGGTACTGACATACATACTCTAATACACAAGCAAAAAAACCTATTATTACATTCATACAAACTTAAAATTGGGTACATAGATCAAACTAAACGAGATCAGTGTAACTAAAGAATAATTAACAAAAGCAAGAATTTTTACACAATCATAATAATAAATTAATGAAATGATAAATAATCTTTATTACCATCATTAAAATATTCCTTTAGGTCATAGAATCCCTTAGACAATAGCCATTTCTTTAATTTTCTGTTAAAAATAGGACTTTCTAAAAGTTTTATATCATGAGGTAAATTGTTAAAAAATTTAATTGCAGTAAAGTATGAGTTTTTGTGATATAGGGCGTTATTTGTTATTTGCGAAAGTAAAAGCGAACATACCTTACCAATCGTTATCAGGTCTCAGGTAGGTCAGGGTTTTAAAATCTACCAAGTTAGATCTTGGGGCCCTAAAATATCTGCCGCCGAGTCTGGTTAGGAGCCGGCACTCGCGTCCCGGATCCCGGGTGACAGTTTAATTTCCCCGATTGACGTAAGTAGGACGCTGGTGCGACGCGACTTTTCTTGTTTTAGGGTACGACCATACTCGGATTGGACGCACAATGCGTTGCGACACGACTGATATACTCGACGAGTACTCTTGCTTGTTTATAAATCTGCCTACCAGCTGGGTAGGTAGGTATCGGTATTATCACTTTTTACAAGTTTAACTTGTCTTGTTAGTTTGGGTCAAATTTAACAACTGAATTTTAAAACAGTTATCCACAACCGATAGAGCTGAAATTTTGCATACACGCTTAGTTTAGATGACACTAGGTACATGGTTAGCGAATTACTACAGAATTACGACACTTAGTATGTTATGGCGGACCAGTAATTTTTTATTTACCCCCATGACATAGGTATCAAATAAAAGAAATTGGTGAGAATAATATAACAATTAAAATGGCGGCACACAAAATTCAATATGGTGGAGACCTAAAAGCTTGTATATTTATATTAGAATATTTTTAATTTGTTTTAGGTAACCTATAAAATTGCTTTAGTTTATATGTAACGGTGTATTATAGAAAGTGTATTTTTTTTATAATACATAATTAAATATTTTGTCGCGCCCGTGCCTTGTCGCCTGGTGCATTTTGGTCTTCACGTCTCAAACCGAAGCGACGACGACATGAAAACTTTTGAATACTTCTCAAACTGCTCGTAACTTCTTATATCGTTTTAAAACTGTTACGTTTTCAAGTATGTTGCGAACTTTTTGGTGTTGCGAACGAGTCATCGTAAGGTGACAAGTTAATGAGCCAAGTGGGATGGATTTAAATAAACACCTCACCATCATCATAATTTTTTTTTTACTTGCCCTTTTATAAAAAGATGTATTTTCTAGGAGATTTTTTGAAGCAGGTAAAGCTATGCACTCACGTCCTTCTCCTTAGCGTAGTAGAGCGTGCGGCCACGAAGCCTGAAGTAACGCCGCTGCCATCGCTGGAAGCTGCGCGTCTGCTTCATCAAGTAACCCTCCTTGACCACGGGCTGCAACAGAAACGATTCGTTGTGAATTATAAATAAAAAACCGGACATGTGTGAGTAGGACTCGCACCCTGAGGGTTCCGTATAAACTTAGTACCATCATGTCACCTTAAATAATTCTTGCCCATAATTCTTACTTTAAACAAACCGAAAAAGCACCGTCCTGTCGTCGGCAGCTGAGCATAATATTAAGGTACGCTTCAGTCGACAAGGTCGCTTTTTATTTACTGCGCTTTTATCTCAGTACAAAGGGACGAAGAAAATAACACGGGACGTTGACAAATGTACAATTTAAGAAGCTCCGAATTAAATGGATTTATGAGATCTAAGGTAAGCAGAACATTCATCATTTTAATATTGTTAATGCGACATTTTCCGTAAACCCTTTTAAGTGAAACCTTATTGCCTGTGTATTAGGCAACGCTTCCGGGCCTACTACAACATTTTAAGCATGGTTACCTTTTTAACTGGGTTCAAAAAAGGAGGAGGTTCTCAATTTGGTTGTATTTTATTTTTGAATGTTTGTTTGCTCAGACTCCGTCATTTATAAAACGATTTGGAAAAATATTGAATGGATATAATCTTAGTAGTGCTAGTTTATAGACTGCCTGAATGGGTTTCACCGCCACCTCGACTGATGTTAAGCGATGGTGCGATATACGATGGAGCAAGCTTTTCTTTATTTAATTTAAATATATATTTTTCATAAAGTTATATGTTTATTTACGGGATATTTACCGTGGTAAGGTTGTGGAATGAGCTCCCGATGCCACCAACCAATAAACCTTACCACCGTTAATATCCCGTAAATAATCATATAACTTTAGTGAACAACCGTGATAGTTTAAAACAGTGTTTTATATTTTTTATGATATTTAATTTAATAAAATATAATTAACTTAAATACATTTTTCCTTTCCGTCATTAATAAAAAAATAAGACAGAGACATGGAAACTTAGTGAATGATGACTTTGAATATCTACTCTAAGTCTGGCCGCTAGTTGTCAGTGTCTTTGTGTCGTTATAATAAAACTAGCTGTAACCCGCTATTTCGTACGCGTAGAGCTCGGCCTACGGCCTCGCTACTACAACCCGTTATAGCCTATCTATTATTCTAATGTATAATCTGTATTATTGTAAACTTTCATTAAAATCCATTCGGTAGTTTTTGCGTGAAAGACGAACAAACATCTATACATCCATACATACAAACTTTCGCGTTTATAATATTAGTAGGCTGCCTGTTGCCAGAGATTTTGTAAGCGTAGACTTTCATGTTAATTGTCAACCTCCCCCCTTAATTCGGTCCTTTCACAGAATTATTTTTCGGTGCATCTCTACACCCCGAAATCTATCTGCCAAATTTCAGCTTCGAGGTCAAGTACCTAGTTTTCCAGATTTTAGTCGTCAGTAAGGGATTGCTATTTCGCTTATGTATATTTATAATAGTTCTTTCTTTTGACAATGAACCTCAGAGCAAAGAGATCGCTAGGAGAATACAGCTTGGGTGGGCTGCGTTCGGGAAGCTGGAAGACATTCTCCGATCGAAAGAGATACCACAGTGCCTGAAGACTCGTCTCTATAATGAATGTGTCCTGTCCACCATTACCTATGGTGCTGAGACATAGACGCTCACGGAGAAGACTGTGCACAAGATAGCCGTCGCACAGAGAGCCATGGAGCGAGCCATGCTCGGCATCAAATTGCGGGACAGTATCCGAAACACTGAGTTACGATGTCGCACCAAAGCTGCAGACGTCGTAAAAAGGGTGAAGGAACTTAAGTGGAACTGGGCAGGACACATGGCCAGACGTAGCGATGGGAGGTGATGTACGGCAATAACTGCGTGGTGGCCGAGACTAGGTTGGCGGAACCCAGGCCGACCGAGGATGAGGTGGACTGACGACATCAGAAATACTGTCGGGAACGAGTGGATGCGAATAGCGAGAGACCGGGGAGAGTAGCATAAACAAAGGGAGGCCTATACCCAGCAGTGGGTCACTCAGGGCTGATGATGATGATATTTAGAATATCAAATTAAATTTAATACTACAAGCATAGCTTGGTCTAATGGGAGGCCTACCTACGCTGCGTCTTCAGGTTCGTGGTCTCCACTCAAGAACCTTTCTTCCCCATCGGTTATTGGTTCTTCGAGCGATGTGGCCTGCCCATTGCCACTTCAACTTGCAAATTTTGACCGACGACATTATGAGTGTCGCGGGCATCCAGTGGATGCAGATGGCAGGCTGTCGTTCAGTGTGGAGGTTAAAGGGGGAGGCCTATGTTCAGCAGTGGACGTCTTATTGGCTGATGATGGTGACTATGATGATGATGATAGCTTGGTATTCTATTTATACTACCCATGTACCGAAGAGCGTAAAACAATGCATTAGCAATAACAGCAATACAGCCACTTCTAATGAAAGCCTATTATCTCGGAGCCAAGTGCAACCCTCCATAATGGACGAGAAGCGGGACTCGTATTACAAGGGGTCTGAATCACAAAACTTACAAGACTTCAGTACACAAGTTTACAAGTCCAAGAACCTTGAGTAGGGCTAGCTCGCAGCTAGTCAGCCCGAATGACGTTTAGAAGCCGTTGAAGCGATCGGTGTGTGTACGTGTGTACGTGTGTGTGTGTGTGTGTGTGTGTGTGTCTGTGTGTGTATGTGTGTATATATACTACGACCAATTCTGCTTATACTCAAAGTTAAGAATTACATTTGTACGAACTACTTGCCTACAAAATTTCATAAAGACCATTTTAAGCCGTAAGTTATCGTCGAACAAATATACAAATACAAGTGATGCTCCGTGGTTTCACCCACGTGGGTATTCCTTCAAGAAACGTAGGTACACTTTTCCGGGATAAAAATAATCATGTGTGACTTCAATGCAAAAAAAAATTGTTGATCCGTTGCTCTGTTGCTACTTGAAAGAGGGACAAACAAACACACTTTCGCATATATAATATTAGTATGATTCAATTGTACAATTACTTCGCTGTTGATGTAATTTTTGGTGAGAATAGTGACGAGTTCATCTAGAAAATGTATATCTGGAAATCAATTCTCTCGTGATTTGAAGAAACCAAAGATAATATTATGTCGTCATTGCAAGACACACAGATTGTAACAATTGAGGAAAGCATCAGGCAGCGCATTCCACAGACTAGCAGTTCGCACAATAAAAGTGGAATCTAAGCGCTTCGTATGGGTTTGTGGAATATCAATCATAAAACAGTAAAGCAGGGTCGATTTTTCGTATCCACTCTGGCAGTCCGATAGAAAAATGGACAGGCGGGAATTAGAGTATGCAGATCCAATGCACACTCTCCGAAATGAATCTGTGATAAAAAACCGATAGGCTAGCAACTTTGCGCCGATTCTCAAGACTAAGAAATTTAGTGAGAAGCTTCATTTCAATACAATTTTTAAGTTCGGATATGGGCACAACCAGTCGAGGTATTGCGAAAATAAAGAGGTCACGAGCTCACGAGGTCTCGATTTGGGGCGAACACCTAGTTTGAAATACAATACAATACAATACAACTTTATTACACACCGAAAATACAAATGAAACTTAAACTAACATAAAAAAATACCTACCCTTATAAACCTAGTGACAAGTGGATACCTTTAATGACCTATATATTATGGCCTTAAAGATATAATTTTAGACATCAGCGGGCAGCAAAGTGATAAAACGGCCCAATAGTTCAATTAACATTCATTTGTATCTACTGTTAAAATAGAACTGTTCCACTCAGTCTCGTCTCTGTGAGATCTAAAACACGACCCTTCACGTGTAAACTTGTACGTATATCTCCGCTTGTGAGAATAGTGAAACCGTACCTCTAACCACGATGGTGTGACAACATTTAATTACAGTGACATCGACACCGGATCTTTAATAGGCCAAGAGTGGCTTTTAGCGGCTGCAGGTCGCAATGAGGAGGCATGGAACCCAGGTGGAGTGCTTAGAAATTGACAAGATATCTTGCTTTTATTATCATAAAGTTACAGGGTCTTAGAAGAGTCGAGACGACGTCATAATGTACTACTACTACTGTACACTTTTTCTCATATATAAATTTTTTATTTGCAATAGGTTGAAAAGCTCAAGCTCAAAGTCGCACAACGAGCTATGGAGAGGGCTATGCTCGGGGTTTCTCTACGAGATCGAATCCGAAATGAGGAGATCCGTAGACGAACGAAAGTCACCGACATAGCCCACCGGATTAGCAAGTTGAAGTGGCAGTGGGCAGGGCACATATCACGCAGAATAGATGGCCGATGGGGCCGAATGGTTCTGGAATGGAGACCACGGACCGGCAAGCGCAGCGTAGGACGTCCACCTACAAGATGGACAGACAGGACATACGATCTAAAAGAGACCTCAGGGAAACGCTGGATGCAGGCCGCTTCCAACCGGCCCTTTTGGAGATCGATATCGAGGCATATGTCCAGCAGTGGACGTCCTATGGCTGAAACGATGATGATGATGCCTACTGTACACTTTTACTGATTTTTAGGGTTCCGTACCTCAAAAGGAAAAAACGGAACCCTTATAGGATCACTTCGTTGTCCGTCTGTCTGTCCGTCTGTCCGTCTGTCAAGACCCTTTTTCTCAAGAACGCGTAAAGGTAACAAGTTGAAATTTATACTAAATACTTGAGTCTACAGGTTCTTTCGGCTGTAAAAAAATAAAAGTTGTAAGTCAACGCAATCAAAAGATATGAACGTTTATGTCGGATATTTTGCTATTTCACAGGGGAATCAAACCTATAGGGTACTTCCCGTTGACCTAGAATCATGAAATTTAGCAAAAAGCAAGCACATATATAGGAATAAATCCGAAAGTCACAATTTGAAGTTATATCATTTAAAAATAATTATTTTGCTATTACAAACTTAAATTTTGTAGTTAGAATGTATCGAAGAACCTTATTGTCAACTACAAAGTTAAGTTTGTCTTTCAATATTTCAACTTCAGTAAGTTTTTTTTTTTTTTTTTTGGTTCCAACCGAACCCCCTGAGCACGAGTCCTACTCGTACTTGTCCGGTTTTTTTCGCTATAGGTTTAAAATTGTACCTAATTCGCTAGCGACGCGCGACGGAGGCGCGATGCGGTGCAGAAGCGCGACGGTATGAATTTGTATCCTATTTGTAAAGGTAGCATTCCGATCTTAGCGACCACGACCGGCGACTGCGACTGGCGGCAGCGGCTGCGTCGCTAGACCCACTGCTCAGTATGAATTTATATGGAGTGCTAAAATTGCAAGCGACCGTGTCACGCGACGTGTGAGTCACTTTTGCCAAACTTTTTCAAATTGCATAGAATGTAAGGTAACTCAGCATGTCTACATCCTGTTTGCGTACAGAACACATGAAAATTTATTCTACCATGACTTGTTAGAGTTCAATGATGGTATTAAATACCTAATCTAAGGGTATTGACGCACGACACTTTGCATAGATGCTGGTAAAAGGTTCTTCGATAAGATTTGATTAAAAATATATCTATTGAATTAATTATCTATTTAAGTATAATATATTTAAAAACATATATTTATGTATATTAGTCTCTGGCAGCCATAGTCATTCTTTGCTTAGTTTGGAGTAAGAAGACCATGTATGCAAAAATTTAAAAATTAACAGTGCAAGTGCGAGTTGGGCTCGCGCACTGCGGGTTCCGTGCCACCATAAAATTCAATAACGAAATTACCAGTTATAATTAGGCAATGAACAGAAATTTGTCACCGACTCGCACTTGGCCATTATATAATATTTGTTGTTATATACTTTAGAGTGTGTCCTATAACCATGCCAAATTTGACGTTTGTACGTATTACCATTTTTACATTAGAGCTAATACAAAAATACGTTAAAAAGTATGTTTGTTGTATGGGGAGCCCTTTCGTTTTTATTTTTTATTTCTCAGTTAATCCGCCTTAACATTACATACCTATTCTGTGAAAATTTCAACTGGCTACGCTTTCTGCTGGCTGGCATTTAATCTATTACGGTCCGAAAGATACCAACAGGCAACAGCCTTTTAAAGTTAGGACGGGCAGACAGACCATGTAGGCTTAATAATAGGGTCCCGTTTTTACCCTTTGGGTACGGAATCCTAAAAATTACTTGTACAACTTTTTTTTAGTTTCACTAATATTTCCGAGTGCCCCCGTATAGTATAAAGCTCCAATCTATTATGCCATTCATTAGCGTGTCACGACAGAAGCCAAACACTTCACACGACTAATTATAACGACGCAATCAAAATTAACTCATCAGACGCTAACAAATTGGACCTGAATCCGCTTGACGTTAAACAAGACTACACCGTCATTGTGACATCGGCGTGATGATGACTGCAGGTAAATCAATTACTGTCCCAGTTGTTAAACTAGACAAGAACAGATGGATAACTCCTAGCCAAAGGTAATTTATAACCAGTTGATTGCGCTCGAGCTTCGAAAAATTATATGTGATTTATAGGGGATTTTGTGACTATTTGGGTGATAAACAGTAATTTGAGCGTGTACGAAATATTTACTTACGAATGATAATAATATGTTCCGCCATCTGTTATGTTTTGTTATTCTTGCAATTTTTACGGAGCACTTGGTCATTGTTACGGCTTGGGGAACTATCGCGTGACTGTGGGTACGATCTGTCCCCGCATTGAGCCGGGCCAGATTGAGTATTGCCGCGATTAGTGCGACATTGTGGCTTCTTGTTAATTCGTAATGTGTGTATTTATTTCTATTAATTCTCAAAAAATGTTTTTTTTTCTTCCATAAATAAAAATTTGTCTTTTGTCTATCTTTGTATTTTTGGATCGAAGCGCATGAGTCATGATTTGCTTGTGCAAGATGTAAGCCACGTCGGTCGCGGGAGGGTATTGTATGGCGCTTGTGATTGGAGACTCAAAAGTCATTCATTCATTTTGGGCCTAGCATTGTCCCGTTCGAAAAATATTAAGCTGATAAAGTGTAACTTTGGCTTACAACGGGATAAAAGCTGAGCAGTCAAGTAGTTATATCGTCATTGCTCCTAGCGGATACGCTTCAGTGGATCATAATGTCAGATGACGTCATTCATCTGTTTACACTTCGCTCGTCTTTTTACACGACTACAGCAAAAGAAGGGTTATGAGTTTGACGTGTATGTATGTTCCGTATGGACTCCAAAACGGCTGGACCGATTTTGACGGGACTTTCACTGGAACATAGCTGATGATATAAAGAGTAATCCACGTGGGTGAAACCGCGGGGCGCAGGTAGTATATTACACTTTTCATGGTTTGTCCAACGGAGCACCAAACATAAATCGATGAATCTGTTCCTACTTAGTCTGTTACTACCCTGGCGATGAGCCAGCATTATACAAGACCGGCCACTCAAATTGCAAGTACATTGAACTAAGATCGTTTATCAAAGAAATTTTATTTTTACAGATTTGAAATAGGAGGAGGGTCTTAAACTGACATGGATTCAACATCTTGAAATACTAGTTTGGCCTTGAAAGTGTTCATCAGGTTATAGCTCCCATCATCATCATCAGTATTTAATAACCCACAGCTCATCAGTTTTATGATATACTAGTGGACCCGGTAGGCAGACGAAGTAATGCCACAGACCTCGCTAGCAAAAAAAAAACTGGGTCTCGACAACAGCGCCACCTACCTGCTTCACCTATGGCTAAGAGCAATTCATGTGATCCCAAAAGTACAAAAAAATATCAAAATCGGTCAAGCCGCTTAGGAGAAGAATTACGAACACGCAATCCTCTACATTCATAAACTTATATGTACTACGTCTACATAGTATAAAATAAATTAGCTTTCCGCGTCTGTCTGTATAACCGCTAACTCCTCCGAAACCACGCAACGGATTTTGATGCAGTTTTCACCATTAGTTAGATAATTTTTCACGAAAGGTTTATATGTATTATTGTCTATGGTATTATATACCTAATAAAACTTACACCCGTGCGAAGGTGCGGGTCGCAAGTTTCATGTATAAAGAAAATTTGAAATAGTTGACAAAGGGCACAGACCCCGGGGTTCGTGGAGCAAACACACATGATATATGAGTGTTCTTAGCTATGATTCAAGAACATCTATTCAGCCGTTTGAAGATTATCAGCTCTTTTATCGGGGGTTTTTTTAATTCTTAATTTGTACTTGTATATCGTAAAATTTTCGGTCTAGCCCTTCAACCAAAATAAAATTAATGGACAGGCCCAGTAGAAGCGCATTTTTGAAGATAACAAAATGAGTTCCCGCTCTTATTTCATTTCAGTCTGTATCTAGCCGTAGGAAATGCAACACGTGTCTATTGTTACGTGATAACGAAACATCTGACAAATTTATGCATTTATATATTTTCCCGAAGTGTAAATACACAAATAATACCGGGATCTATTTTTTGTAACAAATATACTGTACATTTTTATAATTAGGTATTGAAGTATAAATGACCGACGTTTTTGACTCGTTTTTTCAATGAGCAATTTCAATCGTTAGGGCCCGTCCATGCATTTTATTTTAGTAGAAGGTCTAGCCCGGTCATTTGTGTTAGCATTTCAGCCAAGAAATCACCTCATGAACTATTTTACACACAATTCGTTTACACTTACTTGTTCTCGCTTCAAGGTTCGAGCACCGAAAGAGGGCAATTGCAATGCAACCGCAACTTATATACTGTGTTGGTTGACAGTTGTCAGGAGTCAACTTCAACGAAAACACATGACGTTTGCTAATACAGTTTTGATAAAATGATGCCATATCACAAGCTTTGCTTAGTTTGGAGATAGTGTGTGTAAAAATGTCCCGAATATTTATTTATTATTTATTTAAAACTTGAAATTGCGTTTTTGTAATGTAGAATGTGGTCTGGTTTGAGCTTGCTTCTGGTTAAACCGAGGAAATCTTATGGCGGGTATTGTTTTACCCGACTGCGCAAGAAGAAGGGTTATTATATGAAATTGTGTTGATAATTAGAAATCTTGTCTTACCATTGCGTGGGCTTGTTTCCGCTGTAGAACATTGTTTATGCGGAGTGCTCTACCTTCGGAAGTTTTTAATGAGAATGTTAACATTTCAAGGAAACTCTGATTTTTCAGGATAAAAAGATGAATGTGAACATTAGGTAGGATAGATATATAAATATCAAAAATATATAAATATCACAAACTGACATTAGGTAAATTCTCTATGCTGGTAGTACATATAGGTCGTTGATGTTGATATACTGATTTCTTTTTCTTATAGGTAATGATGAAAAATAGTGTATCATTCGAGCCCAAAGAAATCAAAGTACTACATAATATATAGATCGATGTTCGTGCCCTAAATATTTTGTTATCGTGCGGCGTAGGCCTATATTGAATTCCACGCTATGCTCAGGATTATACTGTTTAAATATGTATGTATGTATGTATGTGTGCATGCATGCATGTTCCATATGGACTCATAAACGGCTAGATCGATTTTGACGGGTTTTTTCCGGGCTGGCAAAGCATCGACAACACCGCTAGGGTTGTAGTTGTTAGTGTCTATAGGCGGCGATTGCCTCGCTCCATTAGATGGCACGCCTGCTTATTTGCTGCTCTTTTCAAAAATCAGCTACTTCGTTCGCGTAGAGCTCGGCCTTCGGCCTCGCTACTATGACACCCTAACCACCTAGCGGTTTGAAATATACTTTACGACCTATTCTCATACCCTACCAAATATACATAAAAAATTTCATAAAAATTGGTCGAGCCGTTCCACAACCGTGCGACCACGCGAAGTGCTTTGATTCCACATTTATTATGCGAACTGCTAGTCTGTGGAATGCGTTGCCTGAATGGGTGTTCTCCGATGGTTACAATCTTGGTGTCTTCAAATCACGAGTGAATCGGTTTCTTCTAGGCAAGCGTGCTCCAACGTAGACCGCATCATCGCTTAACATCAGATGAGATGGTGGTCAAACGCAAGCCTATTATTTAGATATAAAAAAAATACACAAACACTGTGACACGAGATTTTTATATATTAGAAGAAGGAACCGCTGTAAGTTCAGTGAAACACGTGAATAACACTATCACCTTCACTCTTCATCATCAAGACCTGAGTCCCCAGGAGTGGGAACATAGGATAGACTGAAATGATGATGATGATATTTATATTGGTTAACAAAGGACAATATTTTTCCTGAAAGTTGTATTATACTCGACATCCATGTGTATGTAAATCAGTGATGAGGCCAATCAACGAAAAAGATAAAAAGTATCATTAAAACTTGTTATTCCCGAAAAATTGTGCTAACTGAATTTTTTACTCGACAATAAACTAAGGATTTAAGATAAAGTAAAACGATAAAATTGAAGAAAATCCTCTATCAGACAATGATTGATTGAAACGGATGAATAGGGTGTCCATGTAGCCACGGATACTGGGACATATCGGCAGATAAACGTAGAGTTTCGAAATATACTAATAGTTCAATGCAAAAGGAATAAAGCTCATTTTCGAATAGCAGTACAGCAAGCGGATACAATAAATGAGAAAGTTTTGCATGATTTATTAGACAGCTCGCATAGTGGCTTGAAAAGAAACTTCTACTGTAGTAGAGCTGGGAGAGTTTCAACAAAATTCACGCAAAACCATAGAGCTAAATATCAAGAGAGTGATCCGAACATTGCGTGCATGTTTAGTACTTAAGAATAGGCATGATGACTAATATTTTTTTATTACCTCATAAAAAAGCTGATCATAAATAGAGTACATCAACAAAAACAAAATTAAAATTAGTTCAAAAATAAATAAGATATAAGCTGTTTAATTTAATTTAATTTCATGCTAGACAGAGAGCGCACTATACTGAGCCGTGACGTCTCGGCTCAGGAGCGCCATACAAATGCTATACTAACACACGCTTTGCGAGAAATGGATAGAACATCCCCTCTCTATCCCCACCTAAAACTGTAAATACTCATATCTCAGAGATTTATCAGCCAATTCAAATTATTTTTTCAGTATGTGTAATGTATTTACTTATATTCATCGCTAAGCCGGTTATTTGTAATAAAGTAAACATTAGGAATCATGCCTATTGTGCACCGTCTGTTGAAATCAGCGAAATAATAACTATTTTCTGAATGAAATCTTATCTAACTACGTTGCATTGTAGATATAAGATGTATAAAACCTATACATTTTTATACGTAATATCTAATACTCGACTTTGCCCGTGCTTCACCCGCGTTCTGAACAAATCATAACCTATGTCACTCAGGGATAGTGTAGCTTTCTATCAATGCGAGAATTTTGAAAATAGTTCCGGAGATTACCTCAAAACATTTTTAATTATGCGGTAGATATATGTGTCTAGATATATGTTTGCTCTGAAAATAACGCGACACGCAACGACCGCACACCAACAGTTTTTTGTGTGTGTGGATTTTTGTTACAAATAAAATAATTATTGTCTATTTAATATTATTATATAATAGGGTTGCGTTAGACTGCCACCTCGCCTGATGCCTTATTATCACCACTAAGTTGTTACCGAAGGAAAAATTCAATCGCCCCGTCCTTATTATTTAAGTCAATGCGCAAACACATTAGTTATCATCAAAAATGTAGCGGGAATTGTACCTATTGTAGAACAAGTTGTTGTTTATTATGGGTAGATATTCCTTGCAGCTTTTACGCTTCTAAGAAGGTCGTCTAGTTAAGTTATTTATGAAAAGATAAAACTTTGTAATAACCTTCGGTAAGTAAGGTGGCTAATATGTGTATTATCTTGTAAATTATGACAAAAATTTGTTGAACTTAATGGTTTATTTTGTAATTTAAAAAAAAAGTTTTTTTGTTAATAGGTACTAACTATCAATGCATAATTTTTTAATCGTTTTTAATTATTTATTGATTGTTTTATATTATGAATTTTTAATCGTGTAGATTTAAAAAAAAATTTAACATGAAAAAAAAATTTACATTGTCTGAAATAATAATATTTTTATTTTTATTTATTATATTATTTCAGAAAATATCCATACACACAATATTACACAAAATTTAAACAGCATTAAAAGAGAAAAAATTACAATTAAAATTATTTTACAATACATAATTAATAAATTTTATAATATAATTAAAGCTTCTCGCCCATTAGATACACATCCCCTTGTTTTGGATGGGGCAATCCATCCGGCCAACAATTATTTGTAGAATGTCGTTGCGGCTGCCTCGCGCTCGCTGTCGTAGAGATACGACTTTCTTGCGAATCATCGCATAATAATAAGAGGCTCAACACGAAAAATAGAGTTACAACGTTTTTAAATAGAGCATTTGATAGAGCATAGAGCATTTGAGCCTCCCAACACGAAAAATTGAGTTACAACGTTTTTAAATAGAGCATTTGATAGAGCATAGAGCATTTGAGCCTCCCAACACGAAAAATAGAGTTACAACGTTTTTAAATAGAGCATTTGATAGAGCATAGAGCATTTGAGCCTCCCAACACGAAAAATAGAGTTACAACGTTTTTAAATAGAGCATTTGATAGAGCATAGAGCATTTGAGCCTCCCAACACGAAAAATTGAGTTACAACGTTTTTAAATAGAGCATTTGATAGAGCATAGAGCATTTGAGCCTCCCAACACGAAAAATAGAGTTACAACGTTTTTAAATAGAGCATTTGATAGAGCATAGAGCATTTGAGCCTCCCAACACGAAAAATTGAGTTACAACGTTTTTACATAGAGCTTTTGTAATGATATAAAATTAATTGACCAAGCTACGCAAGGGTCTCACGGAAACATATCAGCGTTTGTATGTATGTATATACATAATATGTATGTCTTTGTGTTTGTATATTTGTTTGATGATAACTCTTGCAACGTTGATCCGATCGTCGTGAAATTTTGCAAGAAAGTATTTAGTGAAAATATAATAATTTTGAACTTATATAATAGGCATTTTAACTAATATTTTTTATTACCTCATAAAAAAGCTGATCATAAATAGAGCACATTAACAAAAACAAAATTAAAATTAGTTCAAAAATAAATAAGATATAAGCATTTTAATTTCATGCTAGACAGAGAGCGCACGATACTGAGCCGTGACGTCACGGCTCAGGTGCGCCATACAAATGCTATACTAACACACGCTTTGCGAGAAAGGGATAGAACATCCTCTCTCTATCCCCACTTAAAACTTTAAATACTCATATCTCAGAGATTTCTCTGCCAATTCAAATTATTTTTTCAGTATGTGTAATGTATTTAGTTTATATTCATCGCTAAGCCGGTTATTTGTAATAAATTAAACATTAGGACACATGCCTATTACTAGCTGACCCGACAGACGTTGTCCTGTCTTAGAAATGAAAAACGCGCGAAGTAAAAATCGTTGTTGAGTTTCTGAAATTTTCCAATTTTCAAGTTATTTGGACCTTTTACTGAGGGTTGTGATGTCTGTAATATCTGAACTACGAAGTCAATGATCTTGAAATTTTTACGGAACGTTTTTTAATGTACTTCCTTTCTAACAAAAATAATTAATGAAATCGGACTACGCGGTAATGATTTACAACTAAGTACACATTTTGACTTTCATCCCCTCTCCCAAGGGAACCATGCAAAATTTCGGGATAAAAAGTATCCTATAACCTACCTCGGAGTATGAACTCAAATTATGCTAAGTTTCATTTGAATCCATTTAGTAGTTTCGGCGTGATGCGCGGTCCAGATACAGACAGACAGACAGACAGACAAAAATGAAAAAAAATACAGTTTTTAATTCAATATCGAAAATAGAGTGAAAAAAATTCCAAAATATCTTCAATGTACAGAATTGGACCTGTTACAGTTTTATTATAAGTATAAATTATGATCAAAATTGGTTGAGACGGTAAAAGGTCACGATGTGTGTCGCGAGGTCACTTTTCGGGGCGAACAAGTACCAAAGTAGTTTTATTTGTTTTTCCCTGCCAATAAAAAAATAGAAATCTAAACTAGAAATTTTAACCAGAAAACATATTTTGAAATATTATTTACATCAACATGAGAATTAGATCAGAAATCCATAAAATAAAATAAAAAGCATTCTACAATGGGCAAGTCTTTCAGTAAAATAAAAAATATATGAAATTACTGCAAGCGGGACAGAGCGAGAATCGATTTCCACCCCCTTATAAAAATAATCGTTTTGAAATGTCCAACATAACTTTCCCGGATAGTCACGATTAGTCGAGGAAAATTGGCTCGAACTTATGGCTAACACAGTAAGTACACAAATATATAACTTGATTGAAACTTTTGGTCGTTCTAATTTCTTGACATCGAGCGAGCGCCAAACTTTCGGGGCGTCTGTCTACGCCCATTTCAATTTACAAACATAAGGGTTGGGGTTCAGAGATAGCGTTGTGTAAATTGAAAAAGCTTCCGGACGCTCCGAATTTATAGCTTTACTGACTACGCGCCTCGATTTCACTTACAATTTTACTCTAAAAGTAGGTACTTATTTTGTCCGCCCTTGTGATTCATACTACCTCCTTGCCCAATACCGTAGTGTCGTTTTGTCCCAAAAATGAAAGAAACGGGGACAAACTAACAAAGATGCACAGGCAGTGGAACTTTTGCATTAAATGTTATTAACGTGATAATATGTTAAAATATTTTGAGTGTGGAAAAAGCTGTAACTCGATACTGTAGTTTTTAAATTCGTCTGTAATTATAGTCAGGTTAGTGGCAATAAAGTTTTTTGAAATGTTTAATTGAAGTTTATTGGAATAGGCAAATAAGTGTAGAACAAACTCAGTACCTACCTATGTTTTAAATGTTTATCGGGATTTATCACGATTTTTTTTATTTAAGTATAAATGGGTACCTCTCGCTCGACGTTTCGACAATGTTACAATAACCGTGGTCACGAGCTGACTGAAAACTGCGGGCGAGAAGAGCGGGTGTTATTGTTCTCCTACCCTCACTTGATCTTGAAAAGTCGCAGGGTTGTCACTACGACACACAACACTGACTGTATCGGTAAATGTCCTAGTACCTACACCGTGGTTTGTACACTTGCTTACTATAGGATTCCACGACGCCGCTAACTTAAACCCATCTCCCCTTGAAATTGCAAGTTTTTAAATTCTTTTTTTTGCTATGTTTTGTGTTCAAATCGCGAATGTTTACAATTTACTACCAACCTATGTAACCGAGTCGCACTCAACGTACAAGAAAAAGCTTCCTCTCGCCAAAGCGAGCTAATGACTCATCTCGACGGTGCTCGCCGCTCGCTACTCCATCAATTTGAGTGCTAATTTTTACTCGCTTTTTTTTTTTTTTTTATGAGTGACTTTTACTGTTGGCCTTTTGGCCTCTACAGCTTGACCGGACTAGTTAGCGAACGCAGAGTGCGTTCGGCATAACTTGGTGGTTAAGTTTATAGGCGACTAGCACAAGGGCACCTCGAAGGTACGAACCTCGGCTTGGGCCGTCGCCGGGAGTGGGAATCAGACTTGCCCAGGCACCCCAGAGGGGGTGTGCCCTGGAGCCCTAACGGTTTGTTGAACTGAATGATTATTTGGAGAGAATCTAACCGATCTTCTAACAGATCCTGTGGGTCTACGATCCTGCCGGCGGGATCGCTGTGTGTGTGTGTGCCTCTGGTAACCGACGCCTGTACCAAAAACTGAATATTTCCTATTGCTAGGAGCAGTCGGATCGGGCGAGCCCAGCGCCGCCGCGGTGACGACGGCGATGGGGTCGTCCGGGTCGCCCAAGATGTTTCTAGGGCGTCTACGGAGAGCAGGAGGGATTTTTACTCGCAATGGGCCCGACCTCTAAATCCTCTAATGGAACAGTAGTGAGTCCACACAAGCACACGCAACTGGGACATGAGGGGACCCAGTCAAAAGATTGACAGCCGGACATCCGCACCGAGCGAACTTACAATACCCTAGGGTGACAACAATGCGCTTCAAGAACCGGACGGCTGTCAAGTCCCACATGACGTGTTTATGTTGTCTAGAGATATTTTCGTCAAGTGCTGTACAGTTAACAAGGTGTTTGTAAACTGAAGGAAGTTGTTGACAATATCAACATAACGTTGATGTTTGCTTGAACGGGTTCAGAAATATTGTCTGGTCGGTGACGATAGAATTAATTTCAAGCCAGAGTATTAACAACAATGGATATAAGATAGAAGCGTGGTCGCGCAACAACCGCGTCTATAATAATATCGAACAAAACAAAACATCATGATATCAGTAGGTATCCATTGAGTTATTATATCTATTCTGTGAGGTATCTCTTTCGCAAGTATCTTATTTTTTATTCTATTGCATTTTTATTCCGAGAGGCATTCGACCTACAGAGGAAAAATGTTGAAAGAATACTTTCCATTTACAAAGAAAACATTTTTCTGTAGCGCTCCGGGCTTCGTAACAGAAAAGTTTTAACATTTACTTACAATTTCCCTTTGTTTCTGGCTAGACATGTTCCAAAAATCCTCTTTACTTTGATCTATTATAAAATTTTGTCGAATTTTGAATTTTGCGAGATCTTTGCAAGATATTTTTTTAAACAACTTAAAATTAATGTATTTTTTTAAATGTTTGTTATCTGAGAACTCCGCCATTTATAAACTGATTTGTTTTTTTTTTTGTAACGTTATAATTATTTTAAAATTGTTGTTTTTCATCAAAATTGCTTCAGTAGTATGGATTTTAATCAAAATAACTGGAAAAATATGTCATCCAAGTAAACGAATTACGTATTTACAAATTTCGAAATCGGGTTTTTAAACTTTTTAATTAATATTGTAGTACTAGAATGTCAGTACCCATATTTATAGGTATTATGTTTACGTAGAGGCCGTTAATATGAAAAGTTCTTGATGCAGTGCCCGTTTTACAGGACATAAATTTCGCCAAACACTGCCAGAAACATTCAGTAAACAAGGTTAGCCATGATTCGCCAGGTGAGTGCGAATCAAGGTTCGGTGTACATTTCATTTCAGCGGAATTTCTATTTTTAGGGTTGTTAGCTTTGTTCAATCCTTGAATTGTGTCATACACTGGACAAAATTACTCATTTCGACGTTACGTACTTACTTATAAGCTTAATTTCAAGCACCATTATTATTTTTAACTATGTACGTAGCTACGCGAATAATTTAGCTATTTTTTAAGTTTTTCTTTTCTTGGGATGCTCTTAGAGAATTTTGTTGAGGATTTTTAAACTAGGTACCTATTTATACAAACAATAACGAAATTGAAAGCAAAGAAGACATTTCTTAGTATTAAGTCTATACCTAAAAAGCTTTTTTATGCCATACGTGGCAAACAAGCTAACGGGCTACTTGATGGTAAGCGATTTTAACTTTAAGTTTTATTTATGTACTTAGGTGAATAAGATCGATCAACAAAGCTCGTATCCCGCGCAAAACATGCTCACCTCAAGCAGCATTCTCCTTTCGGGATCCAGTTTCCATACGCGGTAAAAATAGGTCAAACGCCCTTCGTATCTCATCTCTTGGGCACACACATTGTCATCACTGCTTAAACAAACATAATATCGGTAAAAAATTGATCATTATGAAATTTGCCCCCGGCGGCCCGGGCACATGGCCCACCCCCTCCACCCCTGCCGCCGTTTGACAGCTGTCTGGCACGCCCAGGCTAAGCTCCTTTATTCAGCGTAAATATACAAAACTCTCAAAGAACTCACCAGTCTACCGACGCACTTGCTGGTGGAAATCCTCCGCAGGAGACGTTTTCTCTCAGTATCATTGTCACTGTCGGTGCTGTCCTCGCAATAACCTGGTTTTTTCTCATCTTCTGGCGCATTCCCTCCGGCCATTGACATCACTCCGCGAGCTTTCGCACACCACACATACGGCACACATTAAATACGACTACATCATACAGGATAAACTATAAATTACATTGTATACGGGGGTCGCTACCTCGCTGACATTTCTAGCGAGCGCCATGACAATAGTGGCAATACGGCGCGACTGAAAACAAAACAAGCCTGAAAGCAACCTAGAGCCATCTCGCGGAGACGGCGTGAATTTGCTGATATTTAGAGCTAGAAAAAGGTTCAGGCAAACTTGTCCGAAATAATTTAGTAGGAATCATGCTCATCATAGTTCTCATATGTGTCGTTAGGTTAGGTTAGCAATACCATTAAAAAAAAGTTTATATCTATTACCAAGGACGATATTATATTATGAGTCCTTGCTTCTAGTTATATTATTTTATTTTATTCCTATAAATTAAGAAATTATGAATAATTTGTACCAATTTTTTTATAATTTTTAAAAAGATTAAATAACACTTTTAGCTAATGTTCAATGAAATCTTTCCTAATGTTGTATTCCTGGCACAAAATAAAACTATATTATTATTTTGAATGTTCTAGAATTTAAGTTCAAAAATACCAGCTGCCCGTCATTCATTTCTAAAAATCATTTTTCTGAAATCCGCGATAACATGCACAGAGTGTGATTTTTTTGCGAGATTTTTTTATATAATTTTTTTACTTAGTTTTAAGTAAATGATAAGCTTCAATTTTAGGAACATCTTTTGAAACGTTTTTGAGAAATTTACAAGTATCTGGAGCGAGGATCGAGAAATTTTCAAGATGAGGGAGATCATTAATCTACAGGTTGGTTCGTGCGGGAACCAGATTGGTGGAAAGGTGAGTACTGAGTACCTATTCGTTTACGAAATTCCGAAATTCGTCTGGTCTTGCATCGTTTTCTTCTGTTCGCGCTTACTCCTTAACTGACGTATACTTATATGCTTGTCTACAGTTCTGGGAGGTGATATCTGACGAGCATGGCATCGACCCGTGCGGGTGCTACCACGGCGACTCCGACCTCCAACTGGAGCGCATAAATGTGTACTACAACGAGGCGTCCGGCGGGAAGTACGTCCCGCGCACCGTGCTGATCGACCTGAAACCCGCCACTATGGACGCGGTGCGCTCTGGACCTTTCGGCTGCCTCTACAGACCCGACAACTTCGTGTACGGCCAGGGAGGCGCTGCTAACAACTGGTCGAGAGGACACTACACCGAGGGCGTAGAAATCCTCGAGTCCTGCCTCGACGTGGTCAGGAGGGAAGCGGAAGGCTGCGACTGCCTCCAAGGCTTCCAAATGTCTCATTCGCTCGGAGGTGGCACCGGATCCGGCCTTGGCACGCTGATCATCAACAGAATTCGAGAGGAATACCCCGACAGAATCATACTGACCTTCTCAGTTTTCCCGAGCGCGAGGGTATCAGACTGCGTCGTGGAGCCGTACAACACTACGCTAGCAGTGAACCAGCTGGTAGAAAATACAGACCACACGTTTTGTCTCGACAATGAAGCGCTCTACGACATCTGCTTCAGGACGCTGAAGCTCACAACGCCAACGTACGGCGATTTAAATCACCTGGTCTGCGCCACGATGTCAGGCATCACGACGTGCCTGCGGTTTCCGGGACAGCTAAACGCGGACCTACGCAAGCTGGCCGTCAACATGGTGCCTTTCCCCAGGCTTCACTTCTACACCCCTGGCTTCGCGCCGCTGACGTCACGAGGAGCTCAACAGTACAGAGCTCTGACTGTTCCAGAGTTGACGCTACAGATGTTCGACGCGAAGAACATGATGGTGGCTTGCGACCCGCGTCACGGGCGTTATTTGACAGTGGCTACCATATTCAGAGGCCGAATGTCTATGAAAGAAGTGGACGAACAGCTGGTCAACATCCAGAACAAGAACAGCACGTACTTCGTCGAATGGATCCCTCATAACGTGAAGATCGCAGTGTGCGACATTCCGCCCCGAGGGTTGAAGATGGCGTCTACGTTTATTGGAAACACGACGGCCATCCAGAGTATTTTCAAGAGGGTATCGGAGCAGTTCGTGGCGATGTTCAGGAGGAAAGCATTCCTGCACTGGTACACAGGTGAAGGTATGGACGAGATGGAGTTCACAGAAGCCGAGAGCAATATGAACGACCTGATCTCCGAGTACCAACAGTACCAGGACGCGACCGCTGATGATGAAGGGGAGTTTGACGAAGAAGCGGAAGGAGAGGGGATGGAATAGTTAATTTTTGGTATTGCATTTGTGTATGCCCATGTGTTGTCCGAAATAAATTGTAATTACCATACCAATTATTTTCAATCTCCAATAGGAAAAACTGCGCTATGGGTAGAGCATTATCTTTTTTCATTGAGAAGAAAACGTGCGATAAATACGATAGATTCATATTAATGATTTTGTTAGAAGCAAAGAAATGGTTAGAAGTGTTTAATTATATAATAAATAATTCCCAATTCCCAAGCCGCCTGCCAAGCGTGGGGATTATGGCAACACCCCTCTCTAACAGGGAGGCCTTTGTCCAACAGTGGACGTTTAATGGCTGCTGATGATGATGATGATGATGATGATATAATAAATAGATAATCCTTACTCCTTACTAATATTATAAATGCGAAAGTAACTGCGTCTGTCTGTCGCGCTTTCACGCCAAAACTACTGAACCCACAGATATACACAACCAGATCGGCAATATATTTTAGTGAAAGAGACAACTTGATATGGCTCAGCACAAGTACGAAAAGGACATAAATAGATTTTGTTGTCCTTATCGGCGTGACCTGTTTTTGGTACCTCAAGTGTCAAAATCTGTAATAATCAGTGACAAACAAAACGGGTCTGAATTATATTTATTGCCTTTTTTTGGTGATTAAATGTGATAAATGTGTGTTTCCTCTGAGAAATAATTGTAAAAGATATTTTACAATGGTTGGTTGTAGCATTTTGGGCTGCAAGAAGCGCAGTGAGCTAAAATACGATGAAATATCATTTCACACGTAAGTAAACATATAAAGCTTGTAACGATCACCTAAATAAATTCAGGATATCAATTCGCAAATATTTTATTCATAATTAGTCAGTTTTTAGGTCGATTTGTGGTCTAATTCTATGAATTTTATCAAATTATTCACTTAGAAAATAAATTATGAATGTTGCCAGTTTATGAAAGAAATTACCCACCGCAACTAACATAAATTATTCGTTCTGCAGGTTTCCAATTGATCCTGTCACATTGCTGAAAAAAGCTGGCACATTGCAAGAAATGCAAAATACCGACCCTTTTATGCCCATATGAATATGGTGAATGTTAATATTAAATATATATTAATGAGGCCACAGTTATGAAGCTGGAAAAGCAAAAGGCGATTTCGGCGAACCGATTCAAAAAGCTACGCGCTGTTCGTGAAATTTGTACTGTAAACATTAAAGAGTCATTTTATCTAATTATTTGGAATGTTATACATATAATTCCATTCATGAAAAAACTAAACTGACCAAGCGCGAGTCGGGCTCGCGCGCTGAGAGTTCTTTACAATCACTAAATACAAAAAGTTGTGCAAAAAGACAACATCAATCCAAGTACCGACCGCGCCCGACGTTGCTTAGCTTAGTGGTAAACAGAAATTTGTCACTGACTCGCACTTGGCCAGTGTTTATTATTTGTTGTTTTACTTATGTTCACTATAATCCGCTAAATTTGACGCTTGTACGGATTACCGTTTTTACACTAGAACAAATCCAAAAATACGTTTAACGTTTGTTGCATGGGGGCCCTTCCTTTGCCCTTCCGTTTTAACTCTTTGACTTTTGTATTATTTTTAATTAATCATAAATAATCATGCTATGGTTACTTTACAACCTTTTTTCTAGTACTATATTCTAATCCTAACAAATAATTATAATAAAAACGCAAGTAAGTTTGTAACTTTCTGTCTGTTTTTTTACGAGGAAACGGCTAAGTCATGGTATAATAATATACTCCGCCAGGTATAGCAATTCGAGAAAAAATGTTTACGTAGGCGTCCCGCAATGATGTCATGATGTCAATTTACAACAGGTTCGAGAGAGATGACGATACACCACGTAACAGCTGATTGAATAAAGTGGCAACTGGACAGTGACGTCATTGCGGGATCACTCCCAGATTGCTAGACCTTGTTTTCTTAGATCATGGGCTAAGTCAAATTTTGTCAGGACGATAGGGTGTGTCATGAGGACAGACAACGTACTTTTCTTCCCAGAAAATTGCAGGTAGCTCCGCGGGTTGCAGCAGCTAGTGTATAAAATATAAATATTTAAAAGGTAGTATTGTTTCCAAAGTACTCATTGAAGATTCACTACCCATCATAGTAGGTAAATTACCCTAACTTATAGCAAATCATTTTAATGTGGCAACACACCTTGTTGAAGCGAGAGGCACTGAGCTAGCCACGCTCATTGAAAATCTATAGGTAGTAGATCTGTGACTGAACCGATTTAAATGAAATTTGGTACACAGATAGTCTAGAACCTGAGAAAGGACATAGGCTACTTTTTAATGCGAAAAAAAAGGTTGTAAGCGTAGAGGGAGAAATAATCTATGGTTGTAAGGGGTTGAAAGGGGGGTTGAAAAATTGTATGTAAGCATAGATTCAGTATAAGTATGTAAGTATCGTCATTTTTAGAGCTAGAAGCGTGAAACTTGTTTTTTAGGATGTTGATTCGACATAAATATATTAGGACATTCAAAGTTTGTAAAAGTTTTACCCTCAAGGGTGTAAAATAACAATAGGGTGTACACGATGTACCTATGATGTCCCACAAAAGAGCAATCGAAGCACAAGATCGCACAATGAAGGAGGAAACCAGGATATCATGGGAGGGATGGTGGTACTTTTATCTGCATTTGGTGCATTCCTATAAGTTGAGGCTGGAAGTTGGTGTTCCAGTCCTATTAATGAGAATCTTGACGCGCCAAGTCTATGTAATGGTACACGGCTACAAATTACATATCTAGGGCACAACATTATAAAAGCTACAGTCATGACTGGAAATGGCAAAAGGAGAAAATGTTTTGATACTCCGTATTCCAATAATTGCGACTGATTTGCCATTTTGCAGTGAAACATTGCAAATAATTAACAATGCTACCCAAAGACACTATTCCACGCGGACGAAGTCGCGGACAGCTAGTTGATAATATTCCTAAAAAAAGTACCTAATCACTTTTCAGGTTGATTATGTCGTAATATGTAGGGGGGAGGCCTATGTTCAGCAGTGGACGTCTTCTGGTGATGATGATGACAGTTTGCACCATTGACTTGTAACATCAATGGTGCAAACGCAACTAACGTTTTCGCCTTGAGTATACACCATTGACTTGAACCTGCACCATCAATGGTGCAGATGCACCTACCAGGACCTACCTAGTCAAAGGTGTCGATTCTCCACTCACTAAACTGAGCTTATCTGACAGAACAAAAATTATATGTTTCTCTTTTTATTTCAAAATGGGAGAAAAGAATGGCAACAATTTTGGAGCTATCTTTAGTTAAGTCTAGAAAATGGCACAACCATTGACTATTGGGCGCTCTCCGCTTTGCAGTGCAAAGAGAATACAAGTGCTTCCAGTAAAAATGGCATCAGATTCCAGCGTCAAGTTACAAAAAACTGGTACCTACCTACCATCTGGTAACTGGTGCCATCTTTCTGTCAAAATCTTTACGCAGTTCACTTCTTTCCACTAACCAGATCGATGCAAATCACTCTTTTTTTCAACTTAAAAATAATATAAGGATTCACCTAAGGTTGATAGGTAGTAAGCAAGGACGTTTTATACCCTGTAGTAAGTTAGTAACATTAAAATACTGGTGGTATAGACGCAATGAAGAGAACGTCATAATTTCAAAATCGAATATTTTTTCTACACTGACAAAAAGAATGCAAAACAATCACAATCTATGAAAATTTCGTGTGCGATGCACAAGCAATAATTTTTTAGGCATTTTTTTTTACATCTTTTTTATGTTAAATTAACCAAAGTTCTTTTTTAATATACTTTAAAGGTCAAAATTCCCAGTGAAATATCGTAAATATGAGGGAAATCGTCCACATCCAGGCAGGCCAATGCGGAAACCAGATCGGAGCCAAGGTATCTTATCAACCTGTGATTTATTGATATTGATAATTTTTTCCTCTCGCATACCTATGTCCCAAATGGTCCCAAAGCTACTGTTTGTACCACTAAGAAGTTCCAATAAAACTACTTTCATTTCAGTTCTGGGAGGTGATATCCGATGAACACGGGATCGACGCCACTGGAGCCTACAACGGAGACTCCGATCTACAACTAGAACGCATCAACGTGTACTACAATGAGGCGACCGGCGGCAAGTACGTCCCTCGCGCCGTCCTCGTCGACCTCGAGCCTGGTACCATGGACTCCGTCCGCTCAGGCCCCTTCGGACAAATCTTCCGCCCCGACAACTTCGTCTTCGGCCAGTCCGGAGCCGGCAACAACTGGGCAAAAGGACACTACACAGAAGGTGCTGAACTCGTAGACTCTGTTTTAGACGTAGTCAGAAAGGAAGCCGAGGGCTGCGACTGTCTCCAAGGTTTCCAGTTGACGCATTCTCTCGGCGGCGGCACTGGCTCCGGCATGGGAACGCTACTCATATCAAAGATCAGGGAAGAGTATCCCGACCGTATTATGAACACGTTTTCCGTAGTTCCAAGTCCAAAAGTCTCTGATACGGTCGTGGAACCATACAATGCGACGCTGTCAGTTCACCAGCTGGTGGAAAACACTGATGAGACGTATTGCATCGACAACGAAGCTTTGTACGACATCTGCTTCCGAACATTGAAGCTGACGACGCCGACATATGGAGATCTCAACCATCTGGTATCAGCTACGATGTCTGGTGTAACTACGTGCTTAAGATTCCCGGGGCAGCTGAATGCCGATTTGAGGAAATTGGCGGTCAATATGGTTCCTTTCCCAAGACTGCACTTCTTCATGCCAGGCTTTGCACCACTCACAGCGCGAGGCAGCCAGCAATACAGAGCTTTGACAGTTCCAGAGTTGACACAACAGATGTTTGACGCTAAAAATATGATGGCGGCTTGCGACCCTCGACATGGGCGCTATCTCACCGTCGCAGCAGTCTTCCGCGGACGGATGTCCATGAAGGAAGTGGACGAGCAAATGCTCAACATACAGAACAAGAATAGCAGCTACTTCGTGGAATGGATCCCGAATAACGTCAAGACAGCCGTGTGCGATATACCTCCGCGTGGACTGAAAATGTCTGCTACATTCATTGGTAATACTACCGCTATCCAAGAGTTGTTCAAGCGAATTTCGGAGCAATTCACGGCGATGTTCAGGAGGAAAGCTTTTCTCCATTGGTACACAGGTGAAGGCATGGATGAGATGGAATTCACAGAAGCGGAGAGCAACATGAATGACTTGGTGTCCGAGTACCAGCAGTACCAAGACGCTACGGCTGACGACGAGGGTGATTTCGATGAAGAGGTGGAGGAGTAAATGTTTTGTCCTGTCCAATGTTTTGTCTCGGTGTCTGTAAATGTTATTGTTAGTGTTAGGCGTAATCTGTTTCGTTTTTGATGTTTTTATAGTAACAAATAAAAATAAACTTGTATATATTTCGTTTTTAAATAATAAAATGGAGGTGAGAGCAGTCGAGCGTATATTCTCATTAGTTCAATCAACAGTTCGATTGAACTACTGAGCCTTGTTAGTCTCGTTAGTGGCCCGCTCATGGTACTACGGACGAGAATTATAGGGGTTGGACCCGTGCTCCACCTAGGTTCTCCACCTGGGTGAAGCACGGGGTACTCGCAAGTTCCCCGTGCTCCAACTACCAGTAACAACTAGGTACTAATCAGCCAGAAAACGTCCACTGCTGAATATAGGCCTCCCCCTTTAACCTCCACACTGAACGACAGCCCGCCTTTTGCATCCACTGGATGCCAGCGAGTCTCCCTATGTTGTCGGTCCCGTAGTATTTATATTCTCTTTGGTCGGTCCATCTAATGGGAGGCCTACCTAGGCAATAGGTACTACTAACGCTTAATAAAAAAATATCGACCTTACTTATAAACGTTACTTAAAGTTAAGCAATGCTTAACTTAATTAATGTTAATGCACCGGTGGATTTAAGTGGCAAAGAACATACTGATGGATCCAAGAGGAAAAAAATTGCTTTGGCTCCACCGGTGGGGCCTGGCGGTGGATCGCAAGTGGCAGGAGCCATACCACCAGTTACAACCACCTACGTTTTTATAGCCCAAATAGTTGGCCAAGTTTTCAAGTTTTCTTTATTGTAAAAAGAGCGCATTCGCGTTTTCTTTATTGTAAGCATCCGGTCCGCGTCCGAAACCGTCGCATATGGACACCTGCAACACTAGCGGTATTATCGACGCTTTGCCAGCCCGGAGGAGTGTGGCGAATGTTGATGTGGGTGTGGTGTTGTGGGGTTTGTGTGTTGTTATACAACACGACCACGAATTCACCACGATCGATATTCTTATGAAACTAGGTGGTGTGGGATTTCCAGCTTTGCTAGATTTGGGTAGGTATATTTTTATAAAGAGGGAAGAAATTTTATTTGTATAGAAGACGAGTAAAGTGGTAACAATGATACAAATAACAAATGCTTAGTCGGAATAAATAATTTTAATTTGTGTAATAGATTTACTTATTCATCAGCGGCTTGACATTCTTCGCCATCGAACTCCCCGTCCGCGGTCGCGTCCTGATACTGCTGATACTCCGATATCAGGTCACTCATGTTATTATCAGCTTCCGTAAAATCACTCTCATCCATGCCTTCACCTGTATACCAATGAAGAAACGCCCTCCTTCTAAACATCAAAGCAAACTGCTCCGAAATTCTCTTGAAGAGCTCCTGAATAGCAGTCGTATTTCCAATGAATGTTGCAGACATTTTTAAACCTCTAGGAGGGATGTCACAGACTGCGGTCTTGACGTTACTGGGTATCCATTCGACAAAGAAATCTTTATTTTTCTTCTGGATGTTCAGCATTTGCTCGTCGACTTCCTTCATAGACATACGGCCGCGGAAAACAGCAGCAACGGTAAGGTATCTCCCATGCCGCGGGTCACAAGCCGCCATCATGTTTTTGGCGTCAAACATCTGCTGTGTCAATTCTGCAACAGTCAGCGCTCTATATTTCTGAACTCCTCGGGACGTGAGAGGCGCGAATCCAGGCATGAAGAAATGAAGTCTTGGAAAAGGCACCATATTGACTGCTAGCTTTCTCAAATCAGCGTTCAGTTGCCCCGGGAACCGTAGACAGGTGGTCACTCCAGACATCGTTAATGATACTAAGTGATTCAAGTCTCCATAAGTTGGAGTTTTCAACTTCAAAGTTCGAAAGCAAATGTCGTAGAGAGCTTCATTGTCGATGCAGTAAGATTGCATAGAATGCTCGATCAGCTGGTTGATGGATAAAGTTGCATTGTAAGGCTCTACTACAGTGTCAGAAACCTTAGGGCTTGGTACAACGGAGTACGTAACAGTTATCCTATCAGGGTATTCCTCGCTCAAGTTCGCGAGCAGTAAAGTTCCTAAACCAGAGCCTGTGCCGCCTCCAATCGAATGTACCAATTGAAACCCCTGGAGGCAGTCGCAGCCTTCCGCTTCTTTCCGAACCACGTCGAGGATAGATTCAAGCAAATCTGCGCCTTCTGTAAAGTATCCTTTAGCCCAGTTATTGCCTGCGCCTGTCGAACCGTAGACCATATTATCAGGGCGGAACAGGCAGCCAAACGTGCTTCCTCTGACAACGTCCATTGCCCCAGGCTCGAGATCAACTAAGACTGCTCGCGGGACGAATTTTAAGCCTGAAGTTTGGGAACCTTCGTTGTAGTAAACGTTAATGCGTTCAAGTTGTAGGTCGGAATCGCCGTGGTAGCACCCGTCAGGATCTATTCCGTGTTCGTCGGATATCACCTCCCAGAACTGTAAAGATATTGCACTTTGTTATGATGAAGGTGTAAAACTGACTTTACTATTAATTCCAAACAGCTTTAGATTGGTAGTTAATGATCACAGCACATATCAACTCGATAGGCATCGCCTCCAGGAGTTCGGAACTATACTGGTTGTTCACCAGTGCTATTCCTTAAACTTATCTCGCCGTGAGAGTGAATCTCACGGTGAGATGTCCAATTGGTATTTTGCAAAAACCACCAACCGCCACTAGCGCCACCCAAGTGACAATAGAAGGGCAAGGAACTACACTCGAGTGATCAGCAGTGCAAGTACCTACCTTTATCAATCGTCGAAATTTACAGTTGAGATCGTCAAATTCGATAAAATGCCATTTGATCAGTGCTCGCTATGATCGATTCTATGGCATCGAATTTGACGATCGATAAAGAACTGGACGTCCACTGCAAGCTCAAGACTGACGGTTATTTGTTTTCCGCCGACTTTTTTGATAGCTTTATTTATCTAGGTATAAGTCTCTTTATCTACACGGGAAGGAGCGGGAGGGGGTGTCATTCAGCCCCCCCCCCCCCCCCCCGGCGCTCATTCGGCTGATCTCACCCAAGAATTCAACTTGAAATAAAACGTTAGTCATATTTACGTGTTTTTTGTGTGAATTACTAAATTGGACTTTCCAAAACAATTTATTCACAGGCTCTTAACTGGAGCGGCTCAGCAACTTTAGTTTCTATGTGGGTAAAGTAATTAAACAGGCAAAGAATTAAGCAAAGAAAAATAAATCGTTCAAAATTCTACATTTACTTTAATAAAAAGCTCTTTTCTTGAGATCCCATCAAGATGAAATTTGTATAAATAAATATTCGGGAATTTTTGCACACACGGTCACCAGACCCCAAACTAAGCAAAGCTTGTAACGTGGCTGCCAGATACTGATATACATACATATATAGTTTTAAATACATACTTAAATAATAGATATAGATAATAAATAGATATTGACATCCAGATATAGAACAAACACAAATGTTCATCACACAAATGTTTGTCCTAGGTGGGAATCGAAGCCACGCCCCCAAGCGCAGAAGGCAGGTTCACTACCAACTAGACCAACGGGCTATCTTATCTCTTCTATGGAGTATTTACCTTTGATCCGATTTGGTTGCCACACCTCCCAACTTGAATGTGAACAATTTCCCTCATCTTCACAAATAATTTAACGAAACTAAATAAATAAAATCAAATTAACTTAAATAAATAATAGACAAAAATAAATTACGTCTACACCTACTTAAACTAACTTACATAATGAAACAATTTTGTTTTATAGCTTTATAGATTTTATTGATCTTTTTTAAATCACATAGGTCATGATATTTTCTAGATTTCTTCAAGACAGTCAGTTTGATATTACTAATTAAATAGAGTCCTTTTCATGAAACAAGTCCCACGGCAAACAGCGGAACTAAATTTCCACGTTGTAGTTGTCAGGTGTTGTTACTGTGTTTGGACGCTAGTGAGATTTTTATTAATTTTCCATCGTTAAAGAGACGTGTACGATGCCAAAAGTTGTTAAAGTTCTACTCGAGAAATGATACTGATAGTGATTGATACGCGATGACAGCGCCGCGTCTGCGGGACTTCAAACATGAAAAGCACTCTACAGTTTACCCTTTTCGAATCCTTTATGAAAAACAAACTAGATAAATTAACATCAAAAGGGAGATTTTCAAGCGTTAAAATGCCGTGGTATTACATAAAAATAAAGATCCAATATCTACTAATAAAAATGCAACAATATTTTGTTAGTTACACAACAACAATTGTACTATAAAATATAAATAAATTCTTAATGTAAATAGGAGACTTTGCAACTGTTTTTCATGACTAGCCTCGTTCATGCCTTAAATTAGTATCTATTGACATATTCTACTGTATTGACTGTAGCAAATATTGGCACAATGTGACCAGGTAAGGGGTTCTCACTCTGCTTTCTTGAACAAATTCGGTGAATTAAAGCATACCGTCAGTCATACGAGCGCAAATTTACGTGTTCCAGGGGCCTTACGCACAACTGCTATTACAGGCAACTAATCCGCTCAGTTGGAAAATCACGCGATCGCAAACCGTATCTGGGCGCGATAAGGTTTGCGGTCGCGTAATTTTCCAACTGAGCGGGTTAGGTGCCTGTAATAGCAGTTGTCCGTAAGGCCCCTGGACTTCCAGGCCCCTTGCCTTAGATACCAATAATAGGCTACCGGACATTTTGTTCGATTGTTTGAAAATACATATTAGGCTTAGTAAGAAATATAGGGTACGCATATAGGCTGTACTAAGCCGAAAGGAGGCCATTGTACTTATTATTATGAACAATTTTTACTGTAGGACCAACCATGAAATAGCGAAAAAAAATCAGCTGTTCCATACATTTTGTTGAGTGGCAATGAACGTTTTCTATTGAACAGCTGATATTATTTCGAGTTTTCAAGGTTGGTCCCATAGTAAAAGTTGTTCATAATAATGAGTACAATGACCTCCAATTGGCTTAGTAGTCTATATGCGTAACCCTGTATAATTAAATGCAATATGTACCTATACAAAAAAAAACGGCTAATAATGTTCTGAGTTCTGAGGTATACGCGTGGATTCTCTGTCCCTTTCCCGCAGTGTTATTATGGCGTACTTACGCGTAACGTCATTTGAAAGTATAATGCGCTCTCTGTCTAGCAAGACAGAGAGCACTTGTATATCTTCCTAAATTTTGAACACATTTTTTAGATTTACTTTCGGCGATAAACTCAATTTATGGTCAGATTTTTTATAAGACAAATAAACCCAGTCCAGTAGCCTATATAGTCATAGACTGATCGTATAAAAAGACGCTAGCCAAAAAGAGCACCGTGGGTGCTGCCTGGTGCCCGCCTAACGGTATAACGTGAGTTATCCCTGTCTGTCCCTTCAATCACTCCCCCCGAGGGGACAAACAGGAAGCTAACACGGCTAACATTTGCTACAGTGCAACAAAGTAAATCCCACTCTAGACCTCGTAACGATACAAAATTGACTTTCCATTCGCTATCATTCAGCTGTTACCAAAACTCGGGTGCAAGTACCATTCTTTATCGGACGTCAAATTCGCTAAAATGCCATAGAATCGATCACAGCGAGTACTGAAAAAATGGCATATTATCGAATTTGACAACCTCAACTGTCAATTTGACGATCGAGAAAAGAACGGTACTTGCACTGCTCGTTTGTGATAATCTTATTTATACGTTTGGTAACTATTATTCTAGTCAATAAAAAGAATATCAACCTAGAGTGAGAATACTTATACCATATTCCGCTATGAATAATTAAATATATAAAAATTCGTAACTCCTATGCGCCCGCTAAAAACGCCTCCCACGCGTGACACAATGCCATTTCTATTTCTAACAAACTTCAAAAAAATATAGGATCTCAATTATTATTATTTTCACCCCCGGCGCGGAAAGAGGGGTGTTATAAGTTTTAAGTATATCGCTGCTTAAAAACGAAAGAGCCACAAAACAAAATTATCGTGTTATTATTGTGTTTGTTCTATATCTGGATGTTAATATCTATTTAAGTATGTATTTAAAACTATATATGTATGTATATCAGTCTCTGGCAGCCATATCACAAGCTTTGCTTAGTTTGGGGTCAGAAATGTCCCGGATATTTATTTAAAAATAATATTTTTTTTTAATCCAAAATTAGTTTTATTTAAAAAATGGGACAAAAATCGCCCTTATTTTCATATACTACAAAGATACACGTCGAAATAGGCCTTTAGATTTCGTTTTAGACCTTAGATGTCTTTGTGGTATATGAAAATAAGGGCCCTGATTCCGTAACTTTAACACGCACGTAACGCGCCGCGGTAAATTAACCTCTTAAAAGTTGCACTCTATTCCCTAGGAATAAAGACCAACTTTTAGAGGTAAACTTAACACGGCGCGTTACGTGCGTGTTTGTAGTTACAGAATCAGGGCCAAGGGCGATATTGGTCCCATTTTTTTATATAACTAATTTTGTTTTGTGGCTCTTTCGTTTTTAAGCAGCGATATGTGTGAGTATGTGGCATCGTTACTCCGAAACGGCTGAACCGATTTTGATTGTCTTTTTTGTTTGAAAGGTGACACGATCGAGTATTTTCTTAGATATGACCTAGGATAGTATATTTATCTATGATATGACTCATGAAAATATGTTCAGCCGTTTGAAGATAAAATTAGCTTTTATCGAACGTAAAAAAAAAACAATCATTATTCATAGATATTACTACAGACATAATTATTTTAGATCAACATTAAACATACTTCTTACTGGCTGCGTCCTGCGGTTTCACACACATGGCCAATTCTACAAGCCTACTTTCTTAGCCATAAAAATTTTCTATCGCTTTTTAACTACCTTCCATGCAGCGTTGCCAGACGCCCCGATTTTGGCGGGACATCCCGATTTTTTTTATCTAAATTAAATGTCCCGCGCGGGACAGGCTCAGTCCCGCTTTTCGGACTCAACTATTTAACGATAGGGTAAATCTGATTTAAAATATCATATTTTTATTAAAATACATTTTCTATGTCTATTTTTGCTATCTATTGTCACGTAAACATAATTTGAACTCAAATAAAAAGATAAATATTTAAAAACTTCAAGGGGCTTAGTCCCAGATTTGATAGTTAACGAAAACTTTTTCCGTTTACGTATTGCTCCATACATTTTAGTAAAGCGCCTCCAGCGGAAACGCGGAGGAACTATAATCGGCGGTATAGATTGCTTCACTCTAATACGAAAAAAGTTTTCGAATACCTTTCAGCCCAGCAATAAATGGAACAAAACGTAAACGAAAAAAGTTTTCGAAAACTATCAAATCTGGGACTAAGCCCCCTAATTATGCACGTTTTTACTATGTCCCGCTTTCGACGACAGAATCCCGGTTTTTTTCAGTCAAAAAGTTCCATAATCTAGACTTGGCAAAAAAAAAAGCTGACAACGCTGGGGAAGTGACAAAGAGTCGATCCATTTCGCTTTGTTGACACGAAAGCGCAAATACAAAATGTCGCATATATTTAGTTCTATTAGTATTAAAATGACTATTAATGAAACTACACATCAGATTGTGTAGTTAGTCGATCATAGAATAGACACTGTTCCATCGTGCAGACATGACACTTGAGCATAGAATAATTACAAAATTGAGCTTTAACTACGGAAGAATAAGGAACATTTGACTCATAAGCTAGTAAAAATTTACACCAAGAAAAGTAGAAGTATCAAAGTCCTCCAGTGGATAACTACGCTCTTTAGTCAGACAAACATCAACCTTATGTTACTATATATAAAGTCTTAGTTGCCGCGGAAACATTAAGTAGGTAATATTTTGATCAAGAGAATTGATTCAACCATAAAAAACATGTATCACATCTACACTTTTCAAGTCTAATTAGGCTATATCAACGACCACAGACTTAAATCAGGATAGATACCGCAAGTTGAATGAAAAACCAGCGTGTCGCATTTTTGTACCTACTACTTGTATGACGATACGAGAGCAATGTATTGGTAGTGGAACTCCATTCGTACGGTCAGCTGCTTTCAGAGAGTTTTTAATTTACTATGGTGCAATTTGGCGTTTAAGTACTAAGTAGGTCATTGGTGCAGGGCCAAGGATCGAGTCGGGTGCCGTCAATTTGTAAAGCGCACTTAAGCATGCGGCGTGTTAGTTGGATTAATCCAACTTAACAAATACCACAGGCACGCACAGTAGGTGAACTCGTGGTGTCTATCGTAAGGTTTGTGATTATGGGGGCCTGTCTACTGAAGCGGATCGGAGCTCTGTATATATTTTTGACCAATAAACAAACGGTAAATGACTCGGATCACACAAACAATCGATTACGCCCCAAGGACACCTCCGCTGCGAAACCATAACAGCGGAACCGCAGTAATTTCGCCACGTCTTGAAGCGGAACACTAGCGAAACTGCCTGCTCTAACGCATAGATTGGACTATAATTCTATCTCTTTCCCCGCGCGGTTTCGTCGATCCGCTCCGACGCCAGCCACACCAACAAAATGGCGGCCGGAGCGCGGAAGTGTGGCTGGCGTCGGAGCGGATCGACGATACCGCGCGGGGAAAAGAGATAGAATTATAGTCCCATCTATGGGTTAGAGCAGGCAGTTTCGCTAGACTCTCTTACATACGGACAAGACGTGGCGAAATTACTGCGGTTCCGCTGTTATGGTTTCGCAGCGGAGGTGTGCTACGGGCATTAGCAGAGAGTTGAATCTAATGGCAAAACAATTGAAATGATATAGAGATGGGTCATCGTTTTATTTTTATCGAGTATTCAAGCTATCGATACTTTTTAGTTTTGAACTGTATAACTAGTTGCGCCGCTGCATTGGTGTGTTTAGCTTAACTAGCTGTACCTGCTGTTTCACCCGCATGAACAATGGTGAAAATTAGCCTAATTTAGACCAGATGCAGTCGCACTCGTTACGCCACCTTATCATTTCTCCCTTGTTTGAGGGTATGCTACTGGTCAAGCCAAACTGGCGCATGGCGTAAACTTGCGTTCATTTTGATCTCTTTGCGATACACCCCAAGCGGGACGTCAGTGCAGGACGTCAGTGGGGGCGATAAGCACCCAATCCGAATAAGAATCTCTTTGTGTAAGTCAGAAGTTTTTTTTTCCACAAAAAGACGCGATGTTTTTAGTGTATTATGTTATTTCTATGCACTTCGCTTCAGTGGACAGGCAGCCTGACACTAGGCCTACCCAATCAGCCTATAAACACTTTACTCAACTAAATAAACCTATTCTTCAATAAATAAAGCATCCCGAATTTCGTGTTCCTCTCAGTAAAGATGGGAACATAGAAGGCTCTGAAGATTTTGTGCGATTTTTCTGAATCGATCATGGGCGCGTGCGCTGTGACCTCCCACACTGAGGTGTCTCTATAGTACGCGGGCTCCAGTGTGGATGGCTGGCCGATGTCGCTGTCCAGCAGGTAGTGGCACTGGGAGGGCTTGAGGTAGGTGCGGTCGTCGCCTTTGTTCTTGTCGTTGAAGTGAGGGTGGATGAGACGGGTTCCTAAAGAGAAAATATTTACTCAGTTTAGTAAGTTACGGCAGCGACACACATCACTGCCTTACTTATAAACGTTACTTAAAAGTTAAGCAATGCTTAAAGTTGCTGTCAAAGTTGACAGCAACTTTAAGCATACCCTACATAATTATAAAATGTTTATAAATATTAATGTGAAATTACGATGTAACAACGAAAGAGCGGTCTCGAGGAGAGGTTGTCAAAACTTAACAGGAGAGGCCAAACACCTGTATATTATAAAAATCTGTTAATAAAGAATTTTGAATTTGAAGCATTAAGCAAAAAGAAGTCTTTTTGGCGGAAATTGTCACAAGACAGAGCAAGCTTTGCTTAACTTAAGTAACGTTTATAAGTAAGGCCTCTAACCTTTGAGTAACAAAACGCATCATTCAATATTAGGTACATAGATTTTCGGGCATAAAACAAAAAAATAAAGCCGTAATAGGAATTTGCCTTAAATTATAATATTAACTCATAAAAAAGCTGATCACAAATAGAGCCCATCAACAAAAACAAAATTAAAATTTGTTTACAAATATATGAGTTATAAGTATTTTTATTTCATGCTAGAGAGCGCGCTATACTGAGTTATGACGTCAAGCCAATGACGATATAACCACTTGACTGCTCATCCTTTACCCCGCCGTAAGCTAAATGTATAAATTTTCCGCATACTTCTTCTTCGAGCGGGCCAATACTAGGCGCAAATTGAATGAATGAATGAGTCTCCAATAACAAGCGCCATATGACTTTTTGGTGATAACAAGATTTCTGTTGTTCAACAGTGGCAAATGCATAGGCTTTTATTAGGATAGATACTGAAAGCACGTCAAGTTGTAGAAAACAGCGTGCCAACTATGAAACGACATGAGAGCAACTTAGTGATAACATTCGCACGGCCAACTGCTTGCAAGCAACAAGCAAAACAAGCTAATGGATCGAAATTTGCCATTTTTAGGGTTCCGCACCCAAAGGGTGTAATCATCATCAGCCAGAAAACGTCCACTGCTCAACATAAGCCTCCCCTCCCCTTTGACCTCCACACTGAACGACAGTCTGCCTTTTGCGTCCACTGGATGCCAGCGACTCTCACAATGTCGTCGGTCCATCTAGTGGGAGGCCTACCTACGCTGCGTCTTCCGGTTCGTGGTCTCCACTCAAGAACCTTTCTTTCCCATCGGTTATCGGTTCTTCGAGCGATGTGGCCTGCCCATTGCCACTTCAACTTGCAAATTTTAACAGCTATGTCGATAAACGCTGTAAACGAGACCTTATTACTATGCCACGCAAAGTAGGTGAGCTCGTTGTGTCTATATATCTTACTAGCTGTCCGCCCCAGCTTCGCACGGGTATAGATTATAGCCTGTCACCCGGGGATAGTGTAGCTTCCCAACAGTGAAATAATTTTTCAAATCGAATCAGTAGTTTCGGAGCCTATTCAATGCAAACAAACAAACAATCAAATCTTTCCTCTTTATAATATTAGTATAGATTAAAAGTCTGTGAGACAACGACACAAATCAGTTCACTGTAAACTTAGTAACAGACAAGTCCCTACCGTTTTTGGTCTCAGCGTAAGGCGCCGGCATTTGTCCATTAAACTCCGACTGTATGAACCGTATCCTGTACCCCTCAGGCAGGTGGAAGCTGGACGGTGACCGGTACCACTCCTTGCCCAGACAGACGGTCAGGTCGCTGCCTTGTGACGGCGGCAGGTGGTGCAGGATTGTCATCGGAGCGTGGTAGTTGTTGTAAAGTGATGTTATGCGAGATATGCCTGGAAATTATATAAAATATGGTGTACATTTTGACGCAGCCACAAATTGTATGTCTTCATTTTTCATACACTTTTTTCACGCACACTAAGAAACATCCCAATTAAGGGTGAAAAAAGTGTAATGTATCAATGAACTAAGGGCGCTTGCAGACGATGCGTAGTAAAAGTATCAAGTAGAAGTAGCAAGTACAAGGAGGCGTTCAAACGTAAAGAAGCCACTCGCGCGGTAACGCGCACAACTCGCGTGCGAGTAGGCGAACGATGCGCAGTGGGCGTCGCTTGAGTAGCGCGGGGAAACGAAACGTCACTTGAGCAAGGACCAGCTCGAAGTGCTACTAAGCACTTTCACTAAGTACACCGTTTCACACCCGCCACTACCTGTCTCTGTCGCTCCCGCGCAAATACAATGCGTCGCTCGCACAGACGGCGCTCATTGAATCTGTGCGAGCGAGACGCATAATATTTACGCGGGAGCGACAGACAGGCAACCGGGGCCTTATTATGATTCTTTGATCGGGATCGAGATTGCATGCCGTCCCGTTCGTATCTATTTACTCGGACCACGTGCGTAAGTGGGATGGCACGCGATCGCGATCACGATCCGAATCATCCATAATAAGGCAGCAGGTCATTGTACGAAATTCTTCCTGCTCCGCGACCGGACTTTAGTTTAAGTATTTTTTAGTTATAGTTGTTTACTTCCATGGTTACCTTAAAATTATAAAAATGTTGTCAATGTAAGACCGAAACACGATTATGGACATTTAATTTCGCTCAATAGCTCAGTACACTTACCAGCTATCCCAGCGGTGACAGTAAAGACCACCATAAGCGGCATGGTGTAAGACAGGTAGTGCTTGGTTCCGTTGAATCGCGCCGATTTCAACACCTCTGCGCCTAAGGTATACACCATCTTCTGTATGCAGTCCACTGAGATCGCGCCCGCTAGGATTATCATGCTGTATACTGGGTATAGGAATCTGTAAATCAAAGTATTTATAGTAGTAGGCCAATGCATTAAAATATTGTACGCACTGCGGTGTACTGGCCACATGCCACCAAGGCGTTTTTAATATTATCTAGAAGAAAACGATTGTTATTTTGTTTTTATGCATCTTAACATCAGGCTAGTTGGCGGTCAAGCGCAAGCATATTAATTATTTTAAAAAAAGCCTTGTCAGTTTTTGGTTATCTACGAATTAAACAAGATTTGTTTATAATAAAACTAGCTACGCACCGCGGTTTCACCCGCGTGGTGATGAAAAATGGTGATGATGATAAGTAGCCTATGTCACTCTCCGGCGTATTAACAATACCCATGCAAAAAAAATTGGTCGATCTGTAGCTCTGTTGCTGCGTGAACGAGGAACAAACAAACACATTTTCGCATTTATAATATTGGTATGATGTGTATTATTGAGCCAATAAAGATAATTTTTAGAAAAAAAAAAGAACCGACTTCATGATTATACCTTCATTTACAAACTAAAACTAAAAAGTAGAAAATAATATTTAAATAACTAAAAAAAGCACTGAATAAATGTCGATAAAAAAATTATGGGACCACCTATGAGCTATGACCTACCAACCAAAATAAGAATCATCAAAAACAATTCTAAATTGGCGGAGTAATCGCGTAACAAACATACAAAAAAAAAAAAAAAAACTACATTCAGTCGAATTGATAACCTCCTCCTTTTCGAAGTCGGTTAAAAACTCATTAGTTGGCAATGAGATAGTAATGAACGCGTGAAATAGTGTTGCTGTGAACTTGTAATGGACGATGTTCGGGGAAAACTTTTTCAGTAGGTTTGTTCAGTTTTGCACTGCATACGACGTAACTAGTGATACTGATAAAGCTGGAGCTGACTCGAAAGTTTTTTTATAATGAACTCTTTAGGGTACAATTTCATTTCAAATCAGGTAATAGGCAGGCTATAGGTTTCAGAGCCGGAGCAAGAGTGCAACTATCATGATATATGAGATTAGTAGAACAATACCTCTCTTCCTTATGTGGTTGGGCCATGAACACAGCGAGCCAGAGCGCGAGCGGCATGAGGTTGAGCCAGTACGGAGAACAGAAGGGCGCGCGGGCAGTGGAGCGGGGCGCGGTCACGTAGCACATGTACAGAGCCAGCGGGCAGTACAGGGCTAGCAGCTGAAAATTACACGCATATTATAAATGCGAATGCAACAGTCATGTATCCTGATCTTTCATTTATTACAAATAACTAAATACATTACACATACTGAAAAAATCAATTAAATTGGCTGATAAATCTCTGAGATATGATCGTTTAAAGATTTTGGTATGGGCAGACGACCTAAAAGAGACCGCAGGGCAACGCTGGATGCAGGCCACTTCCAATCGGCCCTTTTGGAGATCGATGGGGGAGGCCTATGTCCAGCAGTGGAGTCCTACGGCTGAAATGATGAGGATGATGAAAGATTCTGGTAGGGATAGAGATCGGATGCTCTGTCTGTCCCTTTCTCGCAAAACGTGTTAGTATAGGATCTGTATGGTGCGCGCACGGCTTGACGTCATCACGTACGTGCGCTCTCTGTCTAGCATGAAATTAAAATACTTATAACTTATTTATCTTTGAACATAGTCTTAATAGGTCGGCAACGTATCTGTGACGCTCCTGGCGATACAGATGTCCATAGGCTACAGTGGTCGCTTATCATCAGGCAGTCCATCAGCTTGTTTGCTACTTATGGCATTAAAAAGTTGCTTAAAGTGAAGGGTGAATATCATCCTCAAACATAGGCAACGCACTGACTATGCCCCGGATATAGGCTGTAAAGGGCCGGTTGGAAGCTGCCTGCATCCAGCGTTTTCCTGTGGTGTCTTTTAGGTTGTCTGTTCATCTTGTGGGTGGGAACGTCTTAGTCAAAAATTATTTAACTCACCCAAACAATATTAAAGTTGAGAAATCCGTTCACAAAGTAATACGTCCACGGTTCAGTGCCGTACAAATCTGGTCCATGCTCCGTAAAGATGTTGTAGGACACTATGTTCCACGGCGCTACCACAAATTTGCCGTAATGCCACGAGTCTACTATGATCGTAGGGACAAGTATGGCCACTAGAGAAATCAAGGAGTATTTTATGAAATCCATGTACTCTCGTTTAATGATGACCATGTCTATTGCTATGGGTACTCCAATCAGGGCTGTGAACGGCCAACCTGAAACAAAACAAGAAACATTAAATAATAATTTTGGGTTCCATTCCGTACCCAAAGGGTGTCAAAGGACCCGGTATAGTACTAAGCCTACGCTGTCCGATCTACCTTTTAAAATTCAAATTCAAAATTCAAATTAATTTATTTCAGGCAACAAAACAACCCATACAATTCATTAAATAGATCATCAATACATATAAAAATAAACTAAGGTAATAAATCAAATTCATAGTGACACAATACAATTCTAAATAATAAGTTACTAAGCAATGTCAAATAAAATAATAATGTCAAAATAATATATCGGAGCTAGCTACGCTTTGGATTTTCCAGTTGGAATTTTCACAGAATATGTGATGTTACGGCAGATTAACTAAATATCAGACTAATATTATAAATGCGAAAGTGTGTTTGTTTATTGGTTTGTTGGTTTGTTTGTTTATCTTTCACGCAGAAACAGAGCAATGGATTGACCTGATTTTTTTCATATATTTCAAGGGCCGGAGTTACTTAGGCTCCATGACATAGGATACATACATAGGCTTTTCATCGTCATCATCATCACTAGTTTTCATCGCTACACGAGTGTAACCACTGGGCGCAGCTATTAGACTATATAATAAAGACAAAAAAGTACAACAACAAACACAATAATTTTTTAAATATGTAATTATATTTTTGTCTTTGCTTTAGTAAGTACAGTAATAAGTATCAAACTTGGCATGATTATAGTACACACTCTAAACTGAAACAACAATTAATAAACACTGACCAAGAGCGAGTCGGGCGTGCGCTGAAGATCCAGAACAGAATGAAAGAAAACACATTTTTTGGGTGCGGAACCCTCTACGGTGTACAAGTCCGACTCGCACATGACCGGTTTTATTTACGAAGACCTTTCATGGCAGGGATGGTGTTAGCGTCAAAGATTGTTTCGAATTAAAAAAAATACATTTCTCGGTTCAATGTGCACTTGACAAAAAATAAGAAAATCGGTGACTTATTTACTTACACACACTAACTTAATTAAATGAACAAGTAATCCTGCAGTTATATGATTATTAACAGGATATTTACCGTGATAGGGTGGCGGATGGAGCTCCCGATATTTCGGCGCAGTTTTATTTAGCATGCACCAGAGACTGACTATAAGCCAGTTCGTATAGGTTGAATGGCCAACTCTAGTGTCAGATTATAAGACCGTTAGAAGCCTCATACATGATATATAAGTTGTTCCTTTGGGACTAACTACTGAAACTTACATTTAAAATGCTATGCTTGGGGACACTAGGATTAGCTACATCAGTACAACGCACAAAGAGACGTTCAACGGCCAAGGTACGGAAAAGAGCTGCATAAGTGCCATACGAAATACCACATAGTTGTAAATTTGATTAACGGTAACCCATACAAAGTCTGACGGTTACACTGCATAGGGCAGAGCACCACGCAGATGGCAGTAGTCAGCAGTAAGGTATAGTATACTAACTGATTAGTGCAGTGGCGGCTGTGAGTGCGACGGCGGGTGGGTAGCGGCGTCGCCACCAGCAGGCCAGGGCTGCGCTGCACAGGGCGGAGCTCCACGCAGACGGCAGTAGGGCTGCGCTGCTGGCAAATGAGCCAGCAGCGCAGAGCGCGAACGCAAACCAAACTCGACCCACGTGCACGCCGAACTCGTGGCATACAGCCCTGGGAAATTTTAACCAACAAATCAACCAACCAATTTTTAATATTGCAAGTCCACAAGTACCTAACTACTAAATGTGTGTGCATGGACGTAGCCAGATTACAATTTAAAAATCTGGAGTAGGTACCGAAAAAATCTATATTTAATCATAGAAACACCTTGCATTGAAACTTTCTTTTATAGCCCACTAGCCACTAGCTCACGCTGGCTAAATCTTTCAGAATTTCAGTTTTAAATCAATCTTGCACTTTTAGAATCCTTTTTCTATGCACACTCACCATATACAAGCCAACAAGCTGGCATTCTGTCGGGTCAAAATGTGGGTATCTATTTAATGTGCCTTCTTATATTTAAAGTCTGTTTAATAGATTTCTTGCACGACGTTTTTGCATTTCTTTCATGCGTCGAGCGTGTACAATTAATAGCCTATAATAGAGATAGCATGCCACTTCAGTAGGTAATTAAAATGTTAACTGTACTTTTTATCTGACTGCTCAAGAAGGATGGTAATGTTTTTCGGGCGTAGGCACATATATGTTTGTTTGTATTTATTTAATGTGTCTATATTTAATGTGCATCCTAAAGCCTAATCGGCTTGATCGATTTTCATGTGCGAGGTATTAGTTAGATTCGTCTTTAGCTCCGTGTCATAGGCTACATTATGCTGTGGGGTATTTTCTTTTTCTTTTAATAATATCCAATGGCCATTGGATTTGGGCCGGAGCTATGTATTGCTAATTTAGATGTTGGTAAGATTAATTTATGTTTATAGTTAGACCTTATTCGATAGTTTCGGTAATCAACTAATTTTCAAAAAAACTGTGGGTACTTTCTAACAAATTTACAATTTTCAAATATATATATATATATATAGAGGCGACAGTTAAAATTTTATATTGCATAAAATATGGTCTATGGAAATTTGGTATAAAAGAGCATTCATAATTTAAGTTTTGACAGTAAAAACAATAGAAAAGCACTCACTTGTAGAACGCAAGCTCAGCCCAAGCCGTCAGCACCCCGAGCACAGCTTTCAGTGTATAAAACACAGAGACTGGCTCCATGATGTAGGATAGCAGCTTGGCCGGGATGGCAAACAGCCACAGTGGCATGTACGAGCGGATGGCATAAACAGGACTGTATTCCCATGTTTGCAGACCGCTGCCGTACACTGGAAGAGTAAAAAAAAGTATGTATTACCAAACTAGCTCACCGACTTTTTTGTCTTTATATTTTTGAAAAATTAATATCATTTGTACAAATTGTTAAAACGAATTTTTTGTTACAGATTTAATTACAATTTGTTTCAGGTTAGGTTAATTTTACTTTTTTATGTAATTAATATTTATGTCAGGTTAGGTTTAAATTAACATCACAAATATCTATAGAGTAAAATAGTTTGTCCCAAATCTTTATTGTACTCAAAACGACGTAGAAGCGGAATTACACTAGAAATTCATATACACATTAAAAATGGACTTCCGCAAAGTAACGCCTGATTCAATCAACTGTATGCAATATTTTTAAGTAGTGTGTATTATTTATATTCTGTATGATTTTTTTTCACAATTTCAATGCTGGTCCCATAGTAAAAGTTCATAATGATGCGTACAGTGACCTCCTTTTGGCTTAGTACAGGGTAAATTAGGAGGTGAAGAACAAAACCTCACTTTTCCAATTATGTTTTTGTTTTTGTATGTGCAAAAAATTATAAATTGATTAAAGCATGTAAGTAAAACCTTGTCAAAAACACCTCTTTTCCTATATAAATTTTCATTTGAAATCGAGAGTTTCGAACAAAACCACACATTTCCTTCTAAAATTTTATTTTTTTATTTTTTCTGTATTCTCCTAAATTAGAAAAACTGGAAATGTGAGGTTTTGTTCTTCTACATTGTCATTGTTTTGTTTTGTAACCCTGTATAATATGAACAAATATTTAATACTATATAATATATTATAATATATATATATTATAAAATAATAATATGATAAATATTATAATAAATACTATATTAAACATATTCTTCACCACTGTCCATACTCCACAAGGAATATCTATCTGCTCATCCGAAGGTAGTCTGGAAGAGATAGCTTTTAGCGATAAGAACACCTTTTGTGCTTCTACTTAATGTATTTTTCTAGTAATGTTCTTTCTATGGTGTCAATAAAGTGCTATCGTACTGTATTGTTGTATTTTATTATGTGCAAGATGGATAAGTGCGCTTCTAAGTATTGGAGTATTGGCTAAGACAGATTTTGGATTATTGCTTCAAAAAAAAAGAAAGAGGTGTTTGGGCGTTTCACAGTGCATGGGCTTTAGACTCGGTGTGAATAGCCTATAGTTATTTAAACTAGGGCATTTTGGACTCTTGTTAATATTACTCTCTTTTTTATTTAATTTTTTATTTTCATTTTCATACATTTTAGTAATGTTTCTTAAGCTAAGCCGAGCTGATTTTATATCAAATAAGTAGTTACATTTCTAACTTACCTAAGTAATGCAGGGGCTCCCAATAGTTGTATGTTTCATCGCAATCACTAGTATGGCCATAGATTGCAGCCAGTAGTCTGGCAGTGATCAGGAACCCTAAGGCTGCGGCACCGCCTGGGTAACCTATGTTCCGCAGATCTGATGGTGCACTCGTTACTATGATGTCTCTAGAAAATTTATTTAATATTAGGTACAGTGCAAATTAGAAACCAATGTGACAGACTATGGGAATATAATAGCGTTTGTATGTATGTTTGTGAGTTTGTATAGTAGTTTAAAGTTAACTTGAGTACTCTAGTTGTTTTCAAACTAATATATAAAATAAAATTGCATAAAAATATGCAAAAATGTTTTTTTTTATGACAATTGCCATGAATATTTTAATGCATATTTAAAGATAATTATCTTCAAACTAACATACAAGATAAATAAAACCAGCCAAGTGCAAGTCGGGCTCCCGCACTGAGGGTTCTGTACTACCACAAAATACAGTAATTATCAATTTAAAAATCAACTTCAACATAATAAGGTCGTCCAAGTAACCGAATACGTTGCTTAACTGGTAATGAACAGCTTTGGTAATGGCCGACTCGCACTTGGCCATTATTTATTATTTGTTGCTATACTTTAGAGTGTGTACTATAATCATGCCAAGTTTGACGCTTGTACGTATTAACGTTTTTACACTAGAGCAAACACAAAAATACCTTTAAAAAATAAGTTTGTTGTATGGGAATATCCTATAAGTTACATAGACTTTATTATTATTTCTTAGTTAATCTGCTGTTCATTACATATTCTGTGCAAATTTCAACTGGCTATCAATTACGGTTCGAAAGATACAGCCGTTAAAAGGTACGATGGACGAACAGACAGACAGTGTGGGCTTAGTAATAGGGTCCAATTTACATGCTTTGGGTACAGAACCCCAAAAACGTGCTAGAACATATTTGCCTAGAGCTCTAAATTGGTATGTATGACATATGTGACTTTAAATGTGCAAATGTACTTGGACATGGAATGAATAAATATGAATTGAAAGTCAAAAGAGACTGGGAAGCTATTATATTAGTGATGCATTCAAGTCAGTTTGTAACAGATTTGTTAGTTCGTGGATCACCAAATCCACTGTCCGTTTTTACCTTCGCGCTAGCCGCTATACCTGGATCGCGGCCAAACTGGAGTTCACGCAAACAACTTATATATTGATGGTACACATTGCGATTAAACACATTAAAAATAGAAAAGCTCTAACATATTATATTATATCAAATTATACTGCAGATGAACAGGTGAAATTTTTTAACATATAATTTGAAATATACCTAGTAAGCGTTTTAGAATAAAGCGAGGCTACAATAGATCAGGAAATTACCCCTCGCTAGGTTTCCGCTTTCCTTTATTAAAACTAGCGCGTTTTGAATTGTTTTTGTTGTGAATACTTCGTTGGCGTGACGTTAGTGCCATGGTAAAACCACAAGGTTCGTGGATCACACAATATTCATGGGATTTTCTCTGAAAAATCAGTTTTTCGTAAACACTTTATTGGAAAACCCATAAAAGTGAAAAAGAAAATCCTGAAAATGCAACGCTCAAAGACGAATTTTAACACGAAATCACAGATTAGTATATGTAATATTGCTTGCTGACAGTAGTGACAGCTGTCGTAATTTATCAATGACATTGATATTTGATATAAGATCGGGCTGACATTAGGATTGTGTTCCGAATCACACCAATAGCGCCGAAGAAGAAAAGTTTGTCATGTGGTCATCACCCATCCTCCCGCGTCTCGCTCTCGATGACGTTATTTTGTCCCCATTTTATATAACTACCAAAGAGTAAATTTTTATATACTGAAAACGTTGACTAAAGAGCGTACATATGGACGAACCCATTATTGTCCAGAATAAAAATTAACAATGAAGTTAACGTACCTAGTACACATAGATTGATGGTTACTACACCAAGAGCATGATGGGGTTGTGCATGAGGTACTAGTACTTTTTAGGGATACGTACCCAAATCGTGTAAACGGGACGCATTACTAAGCCTTCGTTGACTGTCTGTCCATCCTACCCTTTAAAGATTCTAAGTAATTAATTCAAAAAGTAAAAACTAAAATGGGGACATTTAAAACAGATTTAAAAAAAAAAGTTATAGATTTGCATTTATACACCATCTCGCCTGATGATAAGCGATGATGCGGTCTACGATGGAGCACGCTTGCCTAGAAGAAACCGATAATAAAACTAATATGAGTAAATTAGGAATCATCCTCTCACTTAAAAAGGTACCTATATAATATAGGTATATAAGGTGCAAAATGACCCCCGTCATAATAATATATAATTATATTGAAAACGGATGCCTTAATGGGTTTGTAGGCACGTGGTTTCTCTGGTTTTAAATAAAAAAAATGATGAACAGGTATTAAAAGCTATATTAAAAAGGCAGGGCAGGGAATGGGGGTAGGTTAGGTAACCGCGAACTGCTCTAGCGAGACCTCTTCCTTGAATAAAACAATAACATTTCAACATCAGTATCATTCATTATTTGAGTATCTACAAAATAGATAAATACTTAGGTCAATCGAATGTTCAGTGTGTTCAACATTAACACCCAAAAATACCCTACAATTGGTTACTTTTGGGGGAAGCATTTCGACTTGATATCTTTATCTACAAAATAATATGAAACATTCCAAATTTAAGATCGACATTACTTTGGTCAGTTTAGACAATAATGCTTTCCCACACCTGGGTTTATCGCGTCCATACACATGCTTTGTGGCAATAGTCGAAGAAAACAAGTAATACAACTTTTATAAGAGACTAGCTGATCTGACAGATGTTGTCCTGAGAACTGTCAAACACGCAAAGTTAAAATTGTAAATCTTATTTTTTTACACCTTGGGTTACATTATTGGAGTTTTTGTAAGGATCCCTATTTTTTTTGAAAATATAATATAGCCTATGTTACTCGGGGATAGTGTAGCTTCCAAACAGTGAAAGAATTTTTCAAATCGGTTCGGTAGTTTCGGAGCCTATCCAATGTAAACAAACAATCAAATCTTTCCTCTTCATAATATTAGTATAGATAATTTTACAACAGATACTTTAGGTATACTGGGTTACGCAGAAAAGGCGTACTAAGCTGAAAGGAGCCCACACTACCCATCATTATAAACAAGTTTTACTACTGGAGCAAGAATGAAATTGCGAAAAAATATCAGCTGTTCCATAGAAAACAGTAAATGTATGGAACTGGTGATATTTTTTTCGCGATTTTAGGGTTGGTCCCATAGTTGAAGTTGTTCATAATGAGTATAACGGATTTCTTTCGGCTTAGTACTCTTTCCGCGTAACCCTGTATATATTTTTACAAAAAAACTGGAACAATTTAAATTATTAGGCACAAATATTAAAAGCTATAAATTATTGCAGATAAGCTGGTGACTATGCTACCCTGACATTTGCCTTAAATATCTATAATAGAGATATGAGATACATATTCCATTTTTACTTCTTACATCTGGGTGGTCAAATAATAAAAGTAATAGGGATTGGTAAAAAAAAAAACAGTTTTTGTAATTTACTAAAAATATTTACAATTTTAAGATACTAATTTGAATAGTTTAGGTTTTATTGTAAATAAAATAATAATAGTGTACATAAGGAGTGGAAACCGCAAGAGCTAGGGTGGAAACTGCAAGAGCTAATAACCTAAGCTTCAGGGTGAAGTATTAAAGGGCATAAAGCCGCGAGTAGCGTTTAGTAAAAGTGCACCATACCTCTCGAGACCCTAAGCCACCCACGCCAATGTTGCCCCTCCGGCGCCAATATACGGCAGCCATTATGGGGAGCCCATTTAATGGGTGGCAAGTCATCAGCCGTCACAATATCTTGACATAAGGCATTATTGGCAGATGCCGTTCCTCATGCCAGTAATTTTGTAAACCTATACTGTACAATAGTTTCATATTCCATTTTATACACATTCCATAAATGTATTTTCTATTGAAAAAGCCACAAGTTTACAAACTTGTGGTCTATTTTAGTTACGAATGTTTGTGGCATTTGAAGATAAATAAAAACTATCCCGGCTTCTTTTGAAATCTCTTAACAATAAATTAAACCTTAACAATAATGACTAAGCCACTTATTTCTTCCTTCTAGTCCGGATGACTGTCCATCCCGGCTCGACATCCTCGTCCATGGGTTCTGTGTTACCTGACGATGAGGGCATGGCGTGGCCGTTTGCCTGACTGTGTCCATTCATGTCGCTGTCTGGGTCATCTTCACCACTGCTGCTTGTTGTGTCGTCATCTGGGTTACCATGACACTGGAATAGGCATGTGTCCCAATGTTTAATTTATTACAAATAGCCGGTACCTACCCTTAGTACAAGTTTTGATATTATTCGAAAACTTTTTTCGTTTACGTATTGTTCCATACATTTTAGTAAAGCGCCTCTATCGGAAACGTGGAGGTACTAAAATCGGTAGTAATCGGCGGTATAGATTGCTTCACTCTAATACGAAAAAAGTTTTCGTATACCTTTTAGCCCCGCAATGTATGGAACAATAAAAAAGTTTTCGAATACTATCAAAACTTGTACTAAGGGTACGGCTTAGCGATGAATATAACTAATAATCTTTGATATAACTAAATACATTACACATACTGAAAAAATAAATTAAATTGGCTGATAAATTTCTGAGATATGAGTGTTTAAAGTTTTAGGTGGGGATAGAGAGGGGATGCTCTATCCCTTTCTCGCAAAGCGTGTGTTAGTATAGCATTAGTATGGCGCGCCTGAGATGTGACGACACGGCTCAGTATAGTGTGCTCTCTGTCTAGCATGAAATTAAAATGGTTATATCTTATTTATTTTAGAACTAATTTTAATTCTGTTTTCGTTGATGTGCTCTATTTATGATAAGCTTTTTTATGAGGTAATAAAAAAATATAAGTCATCATGCCTAAGCACGAGAGATTAATAAATAATTATCATAGAGAATAATTAAATATTTAAAGTTATATGATTATTTACGGGATATTTACCGTGGTAAGGTTGTGGAATGAGCTCAAGTGAAAGCAAGACTAAGAGGGTAGATCGTTATGTCTGCACTTAACTTTTTAACTGTTCGACCAACCACCCGCATTCTTCAGTCTTCCCGTGAGCAGCACTGAAATATTGGGAGCTCTTTCCACAACTTTAACTTTAGTGATCAACCGTGATTGTTTAAAACAGAATTAAAATCGTAGCACTGGCATCGCGCGGCGTTGTAGTCGGATCGCGGTTGCCTTACTAATATAACCAAAAAGTCGGCGTAAAATCAAATACGTAGCGTGCGCCGAGTTTTGGTTCGTACATTTATTTGCATGTTTGTGCCTCTATAGGTTTTTTTTTTTTTTTTTTAAATAAATATTAGGCTTTGGCCGCCAATTTGCCTCATCTTAAGCGATAATGCGGTCTCATCGTAGACCGCATTATCGCTTGCCTAGCATTGCCTCGCATTATCGCGAGCATGCTTGCCTAGTAGAAACAGATTCACTTGTGATTCTCGTGATCTCGATGAGTGTTAGTAATTTTTTAAGGTAATCCAGTCCTGTTGTTAGTAGTTGATGTATATTCATTGCGTTTCTTACATCACTTACTTGAGGCGGCACAGACGGGTGCACCGGCTGACTCAGCCATTTTTGACATTTAGGCATTGCCTCTATTGTTGCTCGCAGCTCATCAAGTCTTCCTTCCTTCAGCATTGTTAGAAATGTTAGCAGGCAATTTGCTATTTCTGTAAATAAAATTAGACCACAATAAGTTTCATATTGGCACCTATGGCTATTGGCATATATGGTGGCACCATGGTAGCCGACTGGAAGCATAATTATGTGCATTACAATTTAACGGCACTTAATTCAATCCTTGGCCCTACATCAAAGACTTATTAGGGACTTAAATAAATTATGTGTCATATTGATGCCATCGCTCAAAAATGGTAAAGAAAAAAGATCGTGAGGAAAGATGTCCTAGAACCGCGAATGTTCAAAGACATGACATTCATAGACATGACATAGGGCTCTAGGAGAAAGCCTGAGTCCCAGCTGTGGGAACATCATCACAACAAATTATAAGCCAGTAAACGTCCACTGCTGAAGAAAGGCTTCTCTCTTAGATAGGGGTGTTGCCATAATCCCCATGCTTGGCAGGATTGGCACGCTTATAGAACGCTGCTGCCCATCCTCCAGTGGTTCTGGTCGCAGTTTTAGGACAAATCTGGGTCTGCTGTGGGAACATGATAGGCTGAAATGATGAATTTTTATTAGTGTGATATGTGTGCAACGCAAGCAGCTGGTCCCAGGGGTGTGACGTAGGGCCGCGTTTCCTGCAGCAGCAGGTTCTCAAACAGTTGAACGGTAGGGTGATGGGGCAGTGGCCGGCCTGCTGTTGGTGACTTTTATTCAATGCTCAGCCGTAGCTTCAGCAATATTGGGTCAGTTGGTCACTTTTAAACCGGTGAAAGCCCAACTAGCCCGATTAGCGACAGAAGGCAAGGGGCAAGTTTTTGCTGGCATGTGAATGACTAACCATGCTCCCAGAACACTCGCCGTTGAGAAGACAGGTCTAGTGTTCATCGCAGTTTTCTGCTAATGGAAGGCAGGATGTCGCTGCTGTAGATTTCGAAATCATTCACTTGGAGGCTGAAGAAAGCTCAACAGACTCCACGAACAAACAAACTAATCATCAGGATCCTAAATATCTTTTTTAGGTACTTATTATGCTTCTTTACCTTTAGGTGAATTGTCATGGCATACGGTATCAAATTCTTCATCCATTAAATCTTCCAGTACTTCTGTTAGATCATCTACGCATGCAACATTCTCCACACAATATCTTGCTACGTACACTGACATCAGCTGTGCAGTCTGAAATTGAAGAAATTTAACTATGATCATTTTTTTATTTATTTTATTATTTATTGATAGGCAAGTAGCATAAACTGATGAGCTGAGCCGATGGGATCCCAGTGTTGAAAGTTCGTTGTAGTCTGCTGACTCTGCTGCTAGAATCCTCTCAGATCTTTATCCATCTAACAGTTACAGTTTGATAAGTACTTGTAATAATATGTATTCTGTGATCATCATCAGCCAGAAGACGTCCACTGCTGAACATAGGCCTCCCCCTTTAACCTCCACACTGAACGACAGCCTGCCTTTTGCATCCACTAGATGCCAGCGACTCTCACAATGTAGTCGGTCCATCTAGTGGGAGGCCTATACCTACACTGTGTCTTCCGGTCTTCCGGGTCTGCATCTTCGTATTCTGTGATGTAGGTACTTAAATTTTAATGAGCAAGTCCTATGGTCCAGCTTAGTACAAGGGCCTTACGGCCAACTGCTAGCCCGGTATAAAACTAATGTTAAATCCCGAGTTAGAAGTTGGCCGTAAGGCACCAGTACTAACTAGTACTAACCTGACTTCAGCAGCGGTTCGTGGTCTCAACTCAAGAAACTTTCTTCCCCATTGGTTATCGGTTCTTCGGAAAGTCGTGGCTTGCTCATTGCCACTTCAACTTGCAAATCTAATCAGCTATTTTGGTGACTGAACTGTGGTTCTTTGGTGAATATACTCATTCTGGATTTTATTGTGCAAATAAACTCCGAGCATAGCTCTCTCCATTGCCCGCATATATTAAATCAAATTGCCGAGAAAATTGATTTTTCTTCGTTGCAGAATTTAAAACATCAATATCTACTATTATTATTTTATTAATTGAGATTAAAATAGGCTAGTTGTGACGATAAATAACAATTTAGCCTTTCACTCTCATAGCTCCTAGGATACCAAGCTTAGGAAAATTCACAGGACACACAATGGCAAAGACAACTAACAGCAGATATTTAAATTCATGATTCAAACATCTACCTGGCCGGGAATCGAATCCTGGACCTCTTGCTTATGGGGTAGACTTGCTACCACCTAGCCGAAACATGATGACGATGAAGAGTTGTATTGTCTAGCTAGACAATACAAATGAAAATCTCTTCCACTCCTAGGAATGGAGTATCTCAAAAATCCTATTTTGTTTCTCGGCTTCATTCTTTGTGATTTTTATTTACATGTTGTAAGGCCTTGATACGGAAACACGGAGCGGGGTTCAGTCGACATCTGTCGCCTGAAGTTTAAAGTGAGATACTCGTGGGGTACAAAACTCTAGTCGTTGACGATCTCAAGTCAGTATTACAAAGAAAAAAATTCATATTAAATCTGTGTCAAAGGCTGGTCCGTAGACATAACTACTACCATGTAAACAAAAATCACGTCGAATGAAGCAGTTTACATTATTGTGATCAAACTTCACTTGTTAAGTTTGTTTGATCACTAATTATTGTGTCAATAGTTCTGAAAAATTTAATATATGTAAGCTATAATAACTACAATTTACAGAACATACCAGAAGCGGGATGGATTGGAGGTAACCTCAGTATCCTTGACTACTGAGTAACAATGCTCAGAGATGAGCTGTATTAGCCTTATTCTGAACTAATAATTACCTATATATATGAGTCCGTTCTGCTTTTCATAGTAAATAATTGTATTCAGTACGAGCTGTTTACTAAATCGATGGTTTATTATTGTACAAAATTACCTTTTCTCCACCAGGCGCTCCCATGCCATGTTCGACAGCGAGTTGTAACGCAGTCCAGTTATTCAGCACTAAATCCACAACGGGCTTGAAGTCGTCGTACAACATATTGGCAAAGAAAATGCTTTATTATTAAAATAACAATAAAAATCTTTAGGAATCGCACATTTATTTCTAACCTAAATAATCAGCAACTTTGTTTTTTTGCCAATTTGTCAAATTTGCACAGACTACACATACGGTCAAAGTTGGCAAGCGAAACGCCATAACTACAAAGACAATGTTTTTTTTTGCTAAAACTTCTATAACCGTATAGTGCTAACACACGTATGGATTTGGTTGACGGACTGCCGTCCAACCAACGGGAGAAAAAGAGTGAGAATATCATATTTCCCTCTCTTTCTCTCCCGTTGGTCAGACAGCGGTTGAGGTCAACTAAATCCATACGTGTGTTAACCTAAGATTTATTTTTTCTTTGGTCATAGTGCTAACCACAGAGTACTTTTTATGTGCTAACAGACGCTCGAACGCGGCTGACCTCAATCGGTTGGACGGCGGTCTGTCAGCCGCGCTCGAGCGTCTGTTAGCACTATCAATGTTTTTGACAAAGATTTTTGATTGATTGACTTGACTTGACTTTTGAATTTTTGATTGTAAACAAATCACATTGAGGTTATCCGTTGGTGCCCGCCAAAAAGTGAACTTGCTTGAGCAAAAACAGTAAACAACAGCTCGTTTGCCCTTTCCCTTTTAGAAGCTGTAATATTATCCTTTAAAATGAACGAGGACATTAAAGTAACGTTTATCATACCGAAAGATTGTCGGAGTGAAAATGAATGTTCCGAGGAGATGCAGCTGGCTTTTATCGTAAGCAATTTTTTAAATTCACTGTTCAGTAACATATATAGAATCATATCGATACATAGATCCACGTTCGAATACATGTTTCCAGCCAACAAGCCGATAAACTAAACTTTATTTGATGTGATGTCTCAGGCTTGTGAGCAGCACAGCGGAGGAGGCCTACACGCTACATGGGTGCAAGAAACCCAATGGAAGCAATTCGAAGGCCTTTCCAAGAGAGATGTTTTAGTGATGACAGAATTTGTGGGAGAATTGTATGAAAAACTAAGAGCTACCAAGTGTTTGTGAGTATTATTAATGCATTTATTACGTACCTCTACAAGTACATATTAACTAGCTATTTCCGTTTTGTCAATTTGCTTACTCATTACTCTGACTATAAAAAGAAAATTGTGCATGTAAGAAAGTTACCTACCTTGGTGAGTCCTTTTCCTGTTCAATACTCTCATATTACGGCATGGTAAAGATATCTCGCACATCTTCTCACAAGCAAGATCAGTTGCCCATATCCTGAACTCCAATGACTCAACAGGGAGAAAGATCATGACATGATAGAATATAGCTTCAGCAATCTTGATCACAGTTTCATAACTAAGAGAATATATTGATTAATAGTTTCTATGCCAATAATTACCTTTACAGGCTGGTTGGTCCACGATGCCTGTCCTGCTGCCTGACAGAGGGTGCTCCGATACCATCGGGCCCGGAGCCTGTCTTCACAGTAGCCATGAGGGGATTGATCGTCACTGCTAGTGGCTTAACCAAACTGCAGAAGGTTAGTGTTTTTATAAAAAGACTAGCTAGTTTATAAAACCCCAAGTAATGAATATTAGAAATGTCACTCCATTGAGTCTCAGGGCTTCCTACACTACAATTGCTGATTCCACTTTAGAACACATCTACCCAAATGGTCAAGTGCAAGTCAAAGCACATTTTTAGGGTTCCATACCCAAAGGGTGTAAGCAGGACCCTATTACTAAGCCTACACTGTCTGTCTGTTTGTCCTACCTATCTTTTAACAGCTGTACCTTTCAAACCGTAATAGCCAGTTGAAATTTTCACATAATTGTAATGTTACGGCGGATCAAATAAGAAATAATAATAAAGTCAAAAGTAAAAACTTAAGGGAGGTCCCCATTTATTCAAACATGTTTTTATAACATATTTTTGTATTTGCTCTAATGTAAAAACAGTAATTCATACAAGTGTTAAACTTGTTATCATTATAGTATACACTCTAAAGTAAAATAACAAATAATAAATAATGGTAAAGTGTGAGTCGGTAACAAATTTCTGTTCACCATCAAATTAAGCAACATTGGGCATGGTCAGTACTTGGATTGGCGACCGCCTGGGTGTGATGTTGTCTTTTTCCATAAATTTTTGTATTTAGTGGTGGTACGGAACCCTCAATGCGTGAGCCCGACTCGCACTTGACCGGTTTATTGATTGAGTTTGAATAAAAATCTGTGTGGAGGGGTTGCCATTTCATTGAACATAGTTTATTATTTCTTATTTTCAGGAGAATGTTAAAAAGAAAGTACATTGGATGGGAGGCATCTACAACAATGTGCTGATTGATGATACTACTCATTTAGTATCGAACACTGTCATCTCTGACAAATATGTGGTGAGTTAAGTCATAAAACATGTTCTATAAAAATAAAATTTTTTTGGCTAAATATAGATGCTTCTTATTAAAAAACGTTGTGTGATTAAGACAGAAGTGAAAACTTCTTCGAGGTTGGTATATCTCTCGCTCCCTTAGGCGCCCGAGCCAGCATTACCCGAACCATAGCCGAGCGTGACGGCTCAGTGTAATTCAATACCCACTAAATAAAGTGCTCCGCGGCACCTAAAGAAGTTGTCTCTTCAAAAATCTTAAGACAGCGCTCAGTATAAAGTTAGAATATTTGTTTCATGTAAATTTTTCAAAATGCTTATGTTGTTTGAGTATTTACTTGTAATTAAACATTTGCTTGCATTTTCATTACACTATACCACAGTAGATATATAAGCTGAAACAGTAGTTCGACTCAGATGTATCCTTGAATTCAATGCCTACTGTCAGTCACAGGGATAGGGTTGCTACTATCAGGCTTATAGAAAATTTTCTTTATTTTGTTGTAGTCTTCTATGCTGACCTCATACGCACGCATTCCCGCACTCACGCACGCACGCACCTACGCACGCACGCACAAACACACACAAACATACACAAACACACATACACACACACACACGGCGTATCTCAATGACGTGGCGCGCGAGACTATCGTTTTGAGCGTACCGTGAAGTATCGTAGCGGCCGGAGGAACGGGCGCTCATTTGATTATGTCACTCGATATGGGCATTTTTTTAAAGTTAACCTACTACTTTAGCTTATATATCTACTGTGATCACACTAAATGCAATCAGCACCTTATTCTACAGTTTCCGTATCGCACTTCTTAATTTCACAGAAATCTGTGGAAAAAGGTATTCCAGTAATGTCTCAAACCTGGGTCGAAGCAGTCTGGGAGGCGTCACTACGCGTCAACATCAGCGGGTCATCGTCAGAGTTTGACGCGCACAAGCTGCCACCATTTGCCAACTTACAAGTGACGACGTCGGGGATCTCCAAAAAGGACAAACAGATGATTATAAAGCTAGTGAACGAGCATGGGGGAGTGTTTTCTGGAGCTTTCCAGAGTGAAATGACTGATATTGTTGTGTTGAATAAGTGAGTATAATTTTCATCATCATCAGCCAGAAGACGTCCACTGCTGAACATAGGCCTCCCCCTTTAACCTCCACACTGAACGACAGCCTGTCATCTGCATCTACTGGATGCCCGCAACTCACAATGTCGTCGACATGAAACCAGGTTCTCAAATACTGATCATCTTAAACCAAACCAATATCTACAAAATACAAATAAAGCCTTTTCGTTCAGACATTTCAGTTATTAGTCTACTCTTGGGTACAGAATGGTATTCTGAATGAAATTTATTGCTTTGGCTACAATTTAGTATTCTTTCTTCTAAATTTAATATTTTTCTACACATGCTTTTATATAATTTTATATGATTACTAACGTAGATTCTAACATATTGTAGGTAGCAGTTCATAGATTTTATATCCCAACACCAATGCCCAATTATTTTTTAAATTGATAGATAGATATAGCTCATCGCTTCCATTTGTCAACTTTTGTTATATTTTATTTTATTTATTATGTGTTATTTTGACAGTCATAGAACTGGACTTTTCTTTTTTTTAATTTGTGAATAATTTTAAGGCTTTTTTTTGCTATGTTTTCGTTTTTAAAGCTGGTTGTTTTCCGTGAATAAATATCCCAATACAGGGTCTTGACCGAAGCTTAAGTACTTGAGTGATTGTGTGACACGCTAAAAATAAAATCATTAATTCCACAGAGACGGTGTAGGCAGTGAAAAATACAAAGCAGCATTAGAATATGGTAAGGCGTGCGTTCTGCCTACTTGGGTAAAAGACTCAGCCGCTATGGGCGTGGCGCTGCCACTGCCGAGGTACAGGGTCACGGGTGCTCTCACCTCCTCGCCTCTGAGCGTCACGAGAGTCCCGGATATGAGTGAGTAGCTTCAGCTTACAAGTTACTTATAATAAAGTTGAACATTGCTTGTACATTATGAAACACTGAAGATTCTACAATATTTACTAGTCAGTGCCGTGCGGTCCTGGGTCTAGAAAAACACTGCCCCTTTCCCGGGGGTTGACATTGGAACTGAGGGATAGGATTATAAATGTACACTCCAAATTGCGATTGAAGATGTGCTGACACTGACGTGAACATCAGGGGGCGCCATCTCGTGCCCCCTTCCTGATGGTGGGAGATACCACAGTAGATATATAAGCCATAGCAGTAGGTTGACTTTAAACAAACGCCCGGATCGAGTGACGGAATCAAACGAGCGCCCCTTCCCCCGTCAAACCAGTACTATTTATGTAATACTAGCAACGCAACCCGGCTTCGCACGGGTGTAAGTCTTATTTTTTACATCTTATTTACATCTTGGGTTACATTATTAGAGTTTTAGTAAGGATCCCTAGTTTTTTTGAAAATAAAATATAACCTATTTCACCGGAGGATAGTGTAGCTTCCCAACAGTGAAAGAATTTTTTAAATCGGTTCAGTAGTTTTGGAGCCTATTCAATGCAAACAAACAATCAAGTCTTTCCTCTTTATAATATTAGTATAGATCTATACTAAAAAAAATCGATCGATCTTTGGATCTATCTATCCAAAGTTTGCCTGGAAGAAATCGCTTTAGGCGATAAGGCCGCCCATTATACTGCCGTATATTTGTTTTTTATGTTAGTTTAAGTTTCATTTGTATTTTCGGTGTGTAATAAAGTAATATTGTATTGTATTGTATACTTAAATAATTTGTTTCAATTTGTAGGTCTCAATTTCTCTCGAATAACTAACGTGAGAGCAGCAAACAACGTCGATGAGACTAGGTCGACCGACGTAACGATTTCTGCGAAAATTAAGGTACTTTAAAATGTATACATCGACCAATTTTATCACTGTTTTAAACTATCACGGTTGTTCACTAAAGTTATATGATTATTTACGGGATATTTACCGTGGTAAGGTTGTGGAATGAGCTCCCGATATCATTCCAAGCTCATTCCACAACCTTACCACGGTAAATATCCCGTAAATAATCATATAACTTCAATTTTATCAACTAACATTTTCCTCTAGAGACTATGACTAATCCGCTTATATTAGCTTGACTTGTAACTAATCATTATCAGCATATCACGTTCCTACTGCTGGGATACAGGCCCTTTCTCAGAGAGAGAGAGAGAGAGAGAGAGAGAGAGAGAGAGTGGAGAGTGGATTAGGGAGGGTGGGCCCTAATCCACCATGCTGGCCCAGTGCATGTTGCTGAATGTCATATGCCTTTGAACTTTTAATTTCCATTCCACATCGTGGGGAAACCGGTTTCCCCACAATGCAATGTTTTCTTTTATAGTTTTTGAGCCATGCAATCAACCTTATGTGGTAATTTGCCTCATTATGAATTGCTTTTTTCAGCTATCTCAAGAGCTGAGGAGAACAACTGAAACGTCGTTTGACAAAGAAATTGTGGCAGCGTTTGAAAGCTTCGACATGAGCACTGTGAAGAAGGCTGGACCTATCTTCGATGGGTTTTGTGTAAGTCAGAGGTATTTTTATGGGACTACCGTCATGACTGCAACTGGCAATATCTGGATTCAAATTTTAAAGTGGAGGTGAAAAGATCTGCACTAACGTCCTTCATACCTATCCATCATTGTACCCTTCATTATGAATATCTTTTAAATAGGTTGAAATCGCGAAAAAATATCAGCTGTTCCATAAAAAATTGTCATTGACACTCGAAAAAATGTATGGAACAGCAGATATTTTTTTCGCGATTTAAGGGTTGGTTCTATAGTAAAAGTTTTTCATAATGAAAAGTTAACTTGGAAAGACCACATAACAACTAAGAGAGAGGAACTCAAAATAAGATACAACTGGTATTCTTGGCTGCTAGGACTGAACAGCAAATTGTCACTAGACAATAAATTATTGATTTACAACAGTGTACTTAAACCAATATGGATGTATGGTATTCAACTGTGGGGAACCGTTTGTAACTCAAACATCTCAGTTATCCAAAGGATGTAAAACACTATTTTGAGAACCATAAGCAAAGTGTCCTGGTATACAACAAATGCAGAAATCCACAACAATTTTGGGATAAGCACATTTAAAGAAAAAGACCGGCAAAAACTATAGACACTGCCTGCTTAGACACCCTAATAGCTTGGCTGTTGAACTCACGGAACAAAGATACAAGCCCAGGCTAAAAAGAAAGCGCGTTACCCTCAGCGATTGACCCCATTTTGGTCATCAAGAAAATACATAAAAGGAGATGTCCTCACTGGAGGGCACACTTTACACGACATATTGCACTCAAGACATCTGCTTATAGGGCATGTGACTGATCGCAGATAAAATCACAACACAGAAGAAAAAAAAAGTATAACGGGTATTTCGGCTTAGTATAAATCACCTTTGCGATACACACGTCCTCATAAGGGTTCGCGGCGGTGATGTGCGAGTTTGCTTAGTAATATTATTTTATATCACAACTTTAGAGTTTCCGTTTCCTTGTAATTTAATGTATTGAGGTCTGTAGGAGGCAAAGATAATATAACTACTTGATCGCGCACGAGTCATAATTTTGTTGTGCTAGATGTAAGCCACGTCGGTCGCGGGGGGTAACGTATGGCGCTTGTGATTGGAGACTCAAAAGTCATTCATTCAATTCGTGCTTAAGAAAAGCCTTGGTCCACTCGAAAAACATTGAACTGAAAAAGTGTAAATTTGGCTTACGGCGGGGTAAAAGAAGAGCAGTCAAGTGGTTATATTGTCATTGGTAGGAGGTAAACTGTGCTTAAATGTTTGGTCTCTTTAGATATGGGTGACAGGGCTTGAAGGCACTTGCCGAGAGCGCGCGCAAGCTATAGTGTCCCGAACGGGGGGTGTGCGGTACGACGCGGCCCACGAGCGCGTCACGCACGTGGCTTGCGGCGACGCTGCCGCAGCGACGCGCGCTGCCGCGGCACTGCCTGCCGTGCCCGTACTCACTGCCCTGTGGCTGCTGAGAAGCGTGGAGGCGGGACGAGCGCTCAATGAGGCTGAGGTGAGTAAAGACGAAACATGCTTCAAATTTGACGATTCGTCCTCACGAATATTCAAAAGTAGACCTTTAAAATCGATTAATTGACATTATTTCTTTATGTGCAATAAATGTTCTTGAAATATTTTATTCGGATGTGTTCACCGATACACGATTACAGAAATTTGGCTCGATGGAAAAAAATCGTAAACTTTCCTAAAAACACCCGTTCTTACGTTCCCTTCGATAGATGGAATCACGTTCAATCGGTTTCTAAAGTAGAAATTTTTACAAAAAAAATAAAAAAATGTGCTATCCTAACAATCATTCAAATAATTTTGTGATCGCAGATTTTTGTAAAAGCGTAAGATTATTTGTAGAAAATAAAGAAAATATAAATATTGAAAATATTTGAAAGCGCGCACGCCGAGTATGCAAAAATTACCGTCAAAGAAGAGTACGGTTCTCTACCATTTCGTCTTAAGGCCCGATTGCAATTTGATTAGTGATTAATGCAAGTGCTTAGTGATTAGTAAAGACATTTGGACCATAAATGATTAGTGGGTGTATAAAATAAATAAATAAAATAAATAAATATTCAGGACATTTTTTCACACACGGTCATCTGACCCCAAACTAAGCAAAGCTTGTGATATGGCTGCCAGAGACTGATATACATACATATATAGTTTTAAATACATACTTAAATAGATATTAACTCCCAGATATAGAACAAACACAAATGTAAATGTAATGTATATACTTTAATCACTCTCAAAATTACTAATCAGTAATCACTTGCACTCATACTAATCAAAGTGCAAACGAGCCTTAATACAAGGTGAAAGCAATAGAATGTGGTATGACACACACGCACACACTACAGTTGTCACACTATTAGGGTTACCATCCATCCGGATTATCCGGGCTTTTAGATATTTGTAATTTGTCCGGCTTTTTTAGCTTAGGCGATGTAATACGAGTAATAAAATATACATAATTATATAAAATCAGTATTCATCATCATCTTGATTAACGACTCCCTATAAACGAAATAAAAAAAAGATTTTTAAGCATTGCCATTTAGCGTGGTAATGCTGCCAGAACGCTGGCTATGCTGCCAACTGATAGCAGGCTTGATCATTTGGATTGTTTCTAGACCTTCAATGGTCTGTGGGCAATTCAACAGTTTTTCTGTAAAATATGTTTAATAGTTTAGTTATTTAGTGTGTTTTTTTAATGAATAAAGATATAAAAAAAAAAGTATATAAAGAAGCTTTTTCGTTTTTTTTTTCGTTTTCTTCTCAGCAAACCCTTTCATTTGATAGCCATATCATGATAGTAGATATGAAAATGTTGTCCGCCATCTTGGGGCGTCCGCCATATTGAATTTAGTGTGACGTCATAGTATAAAGAAGCTTTTTAGTTTTTTTCGTATTCTCAGCAAACCCTTCCATTTGATACCCATATCATGATAGTAGATATGAAAATGTTGTCCGCCATCTTGGAGCATCCGCCATATTGAATTTAGTGTGACGTCATATTAATATGGCTCTTAATTCCAGTTCCTAATAGATACCAAGCCCGGCACGCCGGCCAAGTCAGCCCGTAAAGCACGCATCGAGACCGCATCGCCCATGAGCAAGCGCAACTTGCAACTACTGCGGAGAGGCCCACTCGACCTGCCTCCACCGATGGAAGTACCAGAGCCGGTTCACGACGAACTTGTCAATCAGTACCTTAGCCGTGAGTGAAATTTAACAATTAATTTGTCCCCCAGATGTTGCGAAACTTGACTGCGCTACTAGCGCTACGGTAATTTGTAGAACTCTTTCGTACATTATCTGACTGCAGCGCTTACGGAAGTTCGAGACAACCTATAGCACGCTCAAATTACGGCGCCATCTAAGTTCATACCGTTTTTGTGCAAATTTCCGAGCTGCGCTCTAATGTTCCGCTATTGTCTTTCTTCTTAGTCTATCTTCCTTGGTGGTATTAAGGTAGCGGTGCCTGAATGGGTGTTCCCCGATAGTTACAATCTGGGCGTCTTTAAGTCACAAATGAATCTGTTTATCCTAGGCTCCATCATAATTCGTAGACAGCTTAATTTCAGGCGAGATAGCAACCAAGCGCCGGACAATTAATCAATAAAAATAAACCGGCCAAATGCGAGTCGGGTTCGCACCCACCCCTCAAGAAAATTCTGGCTACGCTCTTAGTTGTGGGTAAGAATTCCAGGCTAACAGGCAACAAAAAAATAATTGTAAACGATTTTTCTGTCTAATCTCTCAACACCCCAGAAATCGTAAATCCTTTTCACCTTATTTTAGAATTCAGCTATTTCATGACAGAATCTCGAGTAGAAAGAGTGTGAAACGATATATTTCAGAAAATTTTCCCGAGGAGCCTCCACAAGAGAAAAGTCCGCAACCAGCCGCACCCAACCTTACTACCAGGATGGAACACCCCGACATCACTGAAGATTGCGACGACCCTACTGAGGAAATCGAACAAATATTTAGAGGTATGTATGTGTGCGAACGTAAGTAATTTTGATACTCTCCTAAGAACGTTCCAAACATTTAAACTTATATTTGATTAGGATTCTATTTACAGGGTAACGCATATAGACGGTACTGAGCCGAAAGGAGGTCATTGTACTCATCATTATGAACAACTTTTACTATGGGACCAACCCTGAAATCGTGAAATAAAATTTGCTGTTCCATAGAAAACTTTCGACACAATGTATGGAACAGCTGATTTTTTTCCGCGATTTCTGGTTGGTTTTTTAGTAAAATTGTTCATAATGATGAGTACAACGACCTCCTTTCGGCTTAGTACAGTCTACATGCGTAACCCTGTAAATGAATGAAAAAATGCTGTTAGTTGGTAAGCGCATCACTTAAGAACGCCTGGACCGATTTAGCCATTTTTTGTATTATGTTCGTAAAAGTCCTGGTTAGGTTAAAATTTCGTTACTTCCATAAGATTCCCGGAATATTTTCTAATACGGGAAAAACTGAACGTCGTTTTTTCTATGGGATTTTTGTATAAACTCAATTTTTTTATTGATATTTGGACAGGACATCTGTCGGATCAGCTGGTTATAAATAGAAACTAAAACATTCTACATACATACTTACTATCTACACTTTGTTCACGTGTATTTATAGGTAGCACTAGGAGCTTGCAGAGGATGTGTAGTACAAGTAGCAAGTACAAGTTGCAAGTATCTACTACGCATCGTCTGCAACAGTGTCATCATCATCATCAGCCAGAAGACGTCCACTGCTGAACATAGGCCTCCCCCTTTAACCTCCACACTGAACGACAGCCTGCCTTTTGCATCCACTGGATGCCAGCGACTCTTACTATGTCGTCGGTCCATCTAGTGGGACGCTTACCTACGCTGCGTCTTCCGGTTCGTGGTCTCCACTCAAGAACCTTTCTTCCCCATCGGTTATCGGTTCTCCGAGCGACAACAGTGTGCTTAATGCAAATGGCAGTGAAAGTGGTCAGTAACACTTCGCGGTGGTCCTTGCGCAAGTGAAGCTTCGTTTCCCCGCGCTACTCACGCGACGCCCACTGCGCATCGTTCGTCTCGTTCGAACACTCGTGCGAGTACTTACTCGCACGCGAGTTGTGCGCGTCGCCGTGAGTGGCTACTTTACATTTGAACGCCTACGTGTACTTGCTACTTGTTACCTGCACTTGCAAGCTACTTGGCAGCGTCTGCAAGCGCTTTTTACTGACACTTTGTTTTTTACTACACTAACTCGCAACGGTTTAGGAGCTGGATGGTCTAGACATTCTCATAATGATGAAGTCTGTTTAAGAGAGCTGAGGCGTACTTTAGATTTTACATACTTAACGAATTTTGTTCTTTATGGTGTAAATAATAAAGCTCATTTTCCTCAGGTATAAAGATAGAAGTGCAAGGTCTAGACGAGGAGGCGGTTTGCGAACTGGGAGCAGAGTTAGCGGCGGCGGGCGGCACTCTAACTGCCGCCGGCGCGAGGGGAACTCACGTGCTCGTCCCCCTGGACTTCAACACTGACGAGCTTGTCACTAAGGACGCCGAGGCGGTCACCGTTTTCTGGGTGGTAAGTTGCTCGGAGTAGTAACATTGTTATGAATAATTAGATATTCTAGACGGTAAGTACAAACAAGACTTAAATGCCCGCCGAAGTGGAAAAAAGCTGACCCCCTGCATTTCTAAACTATTAGACATAGAAACTTGTAACTTACAATGCTCATAGGCTAATTTAAAAACCTTCATTCAAAATGATTTCGAACATTATATGATTGTGACTGTTGAAGTTATAACAATAAAACTGTAATTCTAGGCGTTCTAGCTCAAAGTCCTTTTCGTAAAATAATCTTAGGAAAGTATCAATCAATCAATAGTTTATTTAATAATCTTAACCTATTACTACAAGCATTATGGTTAACTCTTAGATAACTTATAAATACTAGTTATGTAGGTAAACAGTATGTTTCCCTAGTGGTTTTCTTAATGATTAAACGATAAAAAGTAGTTGTGTCCGAATGATACATCTCTCAGTTTTGTTTGTTAGATTTTTTCTATAACCATCAATTTCTGAACTATCTTTGGTTACGGAACCCCATATGCGTGTCTCGACACGCTCTTGGCCAGTTTATTTGTGTTTGTTTCATGGCATACCCAACACAGGGAATAACTATTGGGAAAGCTATGAGTGTGAAGGGATATTTACTATTGTTACCAGATACTCGTTTTTTTGCATGGATGGGTGACCATGTGTCTCATAGCATTCAGTCATGTCAGAGTATACTTCGGGCCCTCAATGGTTTAGTCTACATAACGTTCAGTCAATTTTTTTTTCCAACTGATGATCTTTGAAATTTTATAGTAGTAACTTTGTGAATAAACTTTAATAAATCAAAAAATCTATTTTTTTTATTATCGGACAGAAGTTCCTAAGATTATAATTTAAAAAAAAATAAGTCAGAGTTATATATTTATTGTTACATACAACGTCAACATCGCAAAATTTTTGTTGATTTATTTCAATAGCAACCCATCATATCGATGGTACAACTATATCTATCGGTGACTGTTTTCAGAATGCTGTTGCCAGTTGCAAGTGTTTTTTTGCGCTTACATGGCATTATTTTTCCTTTACAGAAAGACTGTCTTTTCCAACAAGAGATACTGCCCATGCAGTACTACCACCGGCCGGTCAGCTTACCACCTCTGGACCCTGACAACTTGCCGCTCAAAGGAGTTGTCGCCAGTCTCAGCACGTACAGCGGCTTCGAGAGATCCTTTCTGGACGAGCTGGCTAAGCTTTTGGGAGCAACGTGAGTTAATTTTATCTATATTTATAGTTTTTAAAAATTCCTAATAGGCTTGCGTTCATCTATTTTGCATGTACTTAAGTTTCCTGTCTTAAGTTGGATCCATGCTCCTACTAGCACGCCGCATATTTGGGTCTCGGTTCACATAGATGGCAACAAAAAATGACCCAGCACTAATTGTGCTTCTTAGATTTATTTAGATTTTAGATTTACACTTATGTATAAGTAGACGAGCGCCTCTTTACAGCGTGGGATCATTTTATTTTATTTGTATTGTTAGTTTGTATTTTATGGGTCAATTGAGTGCCTGAATTAAATCATCATCATCATCATCATCAGCCCTGAGTGACCCACTGCTGAGTATAGGCCTCCCTTTGTTTATGCCACTCTCCCCGGTCTCTCGCTATTCGCATCCACTCGTTCCCGACAGTATTTCTGATGTCGTCAGTCCACCTCATCCTCGGTCGGCCTGGGTTCCGCCAACCTAGTCTCGGCCACCACGCAGTTACTGCTGTACACCACCTCCCATCGCTACGTCTGGCCATGTGTCCTGCCCAGTTCCACTTAAGTTCCTTCACCCTTTTTACGACGTCTGCAGCTTTGGTGCGACGTCGTTTGGTGCTGAATTAAATAATTTTAATTTAATTTTTATGATTCCGTTCTATCGCCTTTGTGTTGGCAGTAGCACGTCAGACGTCAATACCAAAATACCAATTTCTATAAATCCGATTTTCTCTTTATTTGAAGACACCCGGATTATAACCATCGGGGAACACCCATTCAGGCAGCGCATTCCACAGACTAGCAGTTCGCACAATAAAAGTGGAACCAAAACGCTTTGTACGGGTTTCCCGAATATCAACAACTAGCGTCCCGCGTAAATTACACCCGTGCGAAGCCGGGGTGGGTCGCTTGTTATATATATGTTGTTATTGTTATATTGGGAAAAATTATCTAACTGATGGTGAAACCGCATAAAAATTCGTTGCTTGGTTTAGGAGGCGTTAGCGGTTACAGACAGACAGACGCGGAAAGCGACTTTAATTTATACTATGTAGAGATTTTTTCGTGCCCGCTCTGCCAGTTTGATACAAAAATGGGCAGGAGGGAATCATGAAATTACGTTGCTGGCCCTAAGTATTCTAATCGCGAAAGCTTAAAAGTAACTTTTACACACAAACTTTCGCTTTTTTTATCGTGAACAAGTCCGCGTTTGTCTACCAACTCGCCTGTTAGTAAGCGACGATGTGGTCGAAGATGAAGCACGCAGACTTAGAAGGTACCTGTTGACCCTGGCCTTGAATAGGCCTGAATATAAAATAGAACAGATTATTAGACCCAAAACTGCGACCAGAACCACCGGAGGATGGGCAGCAGCGTCCCATTAGTACACGGTGAACGCACTGCGATCCCCAAGCCGCCTGCCAAGCGTGGGGATTATGGCAACACCCCTCTCTAAGAGGGGAAGGTGAGTTTTGGCGCCAACGCGGAAAAAACATGTCGGCTCGTTGGATTATTTTCCCAAACTTGTGTATTTTCGAGTGTTAATGTGTACTAAATGGTGAATTATTATTCATTAAGTGCTCGTAAACGTGCTAGAGTGTGGGCAAGTGATATAACGAGGTGAAACGTGTCTTTTCGTGTTGTTTCCAAAACTCCATAGGAGCCTCTTGTAAAGTCTCCACCACTTTACAGGGGCATGAGTTTGACTTGACCGTGACTTACTTAGCTTGAGACTCTGACTATGACTTGTTTGACGCTATTAAGACCATGCAAACTGTTTAATATTACGTCTAAAGGACATTGAATCCACGGTCATGAAAATTTTAACAAAAAAAAGAGGGGAACGTTTTTGTCTAGCAGTAGACGTTTAATGGCTCCTGATGTATCTGATGATATCTCTCAAGAAACAAGGCAGCGGGCAGGTTGTTCCATTTATAAAATTTGTGTATTATTGTTCTTTTTCAGTACTCAACTGCGTTTCTGCCGTCGCAACACGGCCAACGCCGTCGCGTCGACCCACCTCATCTGCCCCTCCCCGTCTGGAGACAAGTACTCGGGCGCGGTGAAGTGGGGCCTCCCGGCTGTCAAGGCCGAGTGGCTCATGGCGTGCGCTAGCGAGGGAACGAGAGTGAGCGAGAGAGACTACCTTGTTGGAGATTCTAAAGGTACATGTTTTCCCCGTCAGTTACAATCTGGGTGTCTTCAAGTCGAGAGTGAATCGGTTTCTTCTAGGCAAGCGTGTTCCATCGTAGACCGCATCATCGCTTAACATCAGGTGAGATGGCGGCCAAGCGCAAGCCTATCTACAATTTTTTTTAAACCTACGCAGCACAGCCAAATTAAAATTTTCAGAACACGGTAGATTGATATATACAGGGTTACACAGAAAGGGTGTACTAAGCCGAAAGGAGGTCACTGTACTAATAAAAATAAATTTATTTATTTCTCACAAGTCATACACTACACACACACCTAACACCTAAGCAGACCTAAGCCTACGACCAAAATAAAATGAATGGACGGGCCATAACCATTGAACTTGCACAATACACCCCAAGATGCACAATACACCCCAAGCGGGACGTCAGTGCAGGACTTATCGCCCCCATCTCGAATAAGAATAAGAACCATTGAACTTGCTCAGTAAAAACGAGTCAAAACCGTCGGACATATACTTCAACACCTAATTATAACCATGTACAGTACAATTGTTACAAAAAATAGATAGCGGTTTTTGTTGTGCATTTACAATTTAAAAAAGCACACGAAGGCATATTTTTGTCAGATGTTTCGTTATCATGTAACAATAGTCGCGTGTTGCACTGCCTACGGCTAGAGACTGACTAAAACAAAGTGAGCGCCGGCGCTCATTTTGTAATCTTTAAAACTGCGATTCTTCTGGGCCGGTCCATTAATTTTATTTTGGTCGAAGAACTAACCTAAACACCTAATAACTATGAACAACTTTTACTACGGTCGTTCCTGAATTGGTGAAAAAACAACAGCTGTTCCATGGAGAAATGTCAGTTGCACTCAACAAAATGTATGGAAAAATTAATGACTTGTATTTTAAAGTTATATGATTATTAACGGGATATTTACCGTGGTAAGGTTGTGGAATGAGCTCCCCATATTTCGGCGCAGTTACATGCACCATGCTCACGGGAAGACTGAAGAATGCGGGTGGTTGGTCGAACAGTTAAGAAGTTAGGTGCAGACATAACGATCTACCCTCTTTCTTAGTCTTTTGCTACGGTTATCACTTGTATTTTGTTATTCCCAGCGCCACCATTGCCACAGAAGCCAGCCACGCCGACCAGACCCACAGGCCGCGCAGAAAGCCCGCAACCTCTAGACAACGCGGCTAGTGCTACGGACAAGGAAAACGCGATGCTACCGCCCGCGGCCGCTGTACCGCGCCGCTTGTCTGTTCCCAGGGAACAAACGCCTAAAGCTAACGCCAATGGTACGTGGTGCACTTTTCATTTCTGAATGCAATTTTTCGTGTGAGTGCATTTCCAACCAGTAGTACGTAGCTTGTACGTATTAACGTTTTTACATTAGAGCTAATTCAAAAATACGTTAAAAAATACGTTTGTTGTATGTTCCCCTTTCGTTTTTACTTTTTGCCTTTTTTATTATCTGTTAGTTAATCCACCGTAACGTTACATATTCTGTGAAAATGTCTTCTGGTTAAGATATAGCCGTTAATAGGTAGGACAGTTGGATAGACGGACAGACAGACATCGTATCTTTAGTAATAGGGTCTCGTTCTTACCCTTTGGGTACGGAACCCTAAAACATTTAGTGTCACCCTTTCAGCCTAACCCTGTATCCTCCCTTTTCTTTTTTGGTGGCGGAGGATACCCACTTCCACATAAATGAAGAAATGAACTATAGTATAGAAGTAAACTGCATCATTGCTTAACGGCTAGTTATCCGAGTCGCGTAGGCAACAAAACGCCCGCCCAGCCCCCGCCAAGTTATAGCGACGATGTATTTTGCCACGCAAGAATCAGGACGCCCGCGGGGGGTGTGCAACGACAAAAACGAACATAGGTCCGACCTCGATGACGCCTGGCCGCCTTGCGGCGCGCGCAAATTCTCGCGACCTTTTTACGCTTTTAATTCCACTTAAAAACGAAACTATTCAATATCAAAAATCTATCCAAATAAAAAAATTATGAATAAAATTGCCTTTCAGTACATGCAATTTCCAGGTTGTTACGAGCTTTCATTAGAGCATAAAACGAAAAAAATAAACTAACTCGACTTTGTTTCAGATTTTTTTTGATCGAGGAAAGTTTATTCTATCGTGTTTTGAACCAAATCATAAACTCAAGACACAGATGTATCTGTGACATGTAATTTTTTCCAGCTCAAATATTGTAATTTAACTGAATAAAATTGATTTAAATCGTCAAATTTGGTATATGAGGCGGTTAATATCTGGCGAAGAATCAATCAAGCGCCTTTTTGAATAAATACAAATAGAAGAAAAGCACGGGTTATATAAATTTTAATCTTTTTGCGACGAATTTGCATCAATTGTTATGGTTACGGGGCACGAGTTTCATCTCATTTGAATTCATATTGTTTCTTTTTTCTGGGCAAGTGCCTTTAATAACTAAACAAAATACAAGCTAAAACTAACACTACAAATACAGTTAGACTGCCCATAGACCGTTGAAGGTCTAAAGACAATCCAAATGATCAAGCCCACTACCAGTTGGCAGCGTACCCAACATGCTGGCGGCATTACCACGTTATTGTTTCTTTAGTCAATTTGTAACAATGGTATGTAACTTTGATTGGCAGCGGTGGATGAGATGTCCCCCGCATCTCGGTACATCGCGATGGCGCGACAAGGGTTGCTCGGCGGGGACTCGCAAGACACTCCCAAGCGAGTCATGGATCTGAAGGATGACGCAAAGCAAGGTGAGTTGGAGGTCAAAAGCGGATTTATCCGCGTAAAAAAAAAAATTGCGATCTATCTCACTAGCCTTAAAAAAAAAAAACTATCTATTTTGTAAAATTTTGTTTGGTCATTCTTCTCTACCACAGAAAAAAGAAGTAAATAGAACGGTAATGAAAAGGAAAATCTGACGCCGGGCATTATGACAGAATCTTGCTTGAACATTCTTATTTAGATCAACGCGTCGAACTCCGCATCCAATGAACTTGGACCTTACCTTTTTGGGTTAGGACTCAAAGTTCTTTGCCCGCATCACAGTTGCTAACTGATTTCGAATGACTGACGTTTCGTTTATATGGGTGCAACTGGCTACAACTAATTTCTTACAAAAATGCCTTGACAGCCGTTCTAATTTAAACATATTTTTTTCTTTTCTGTGTTCTCTACATAGTATAAATTAAAGTCGCTTTCCGCGTCTGTCTGTCTGTCTGTATGGCCGCTAACTCCTAAACCACGCAACGGATTTTGATTCAGTTTTCACCATCAGTTAGATAATTTTTCATGGAAGGTTTATATATAACTAGCGACCCGCCCCGGCTTCGCACGTAAATTACACCCGTGCGAAAAGCCGGGCGGGCGGGTCGCTAGTAAATTTATATTTTGTAATTTGTTTTTTTTTTTTTTTTACTAGGACCGTAAAAAATTTGATAAATAGTTTTTCCTATTTATTCTGATCATTATAAAAAATATTAAAACAATTTTTTTATCAAAATATTTATTTTGTAAAACTTACGACGCAAATTTTTAGGGTTGCGTACCCAAAGGGTACGTGTAAACGGGACTCCATTACTAAGCCTACGCTGTCTGTCTGCCTGTCTGTCCGTCCGTTTTTAATAATATAAATGTAATTATTTAAATTGTTTTTTTTTTTTTTTTCATTTCGACTATTGATCACGCGGAAAGAGTGTACTAAGTCAAAGGGGTCCATAGTACCAAAATAGTACCCATCATTATGAACAACTTTTACTATTAGCAACTCTGAAAACGTTAAAAAAATACACAAAATGTATGGAACAGCTTATATGGTTTTCGCGATTTCAGGGTTTGTCCCATAGTAAAAGCAGCATTGCGTATTTAGTGTATATATGTATGTATATAATGATATTTATTTATATATATTTATTTATATTTTATGTGCACCACCGACCGTTTTTTAACTTCTTTAGTCCTGTCCATCCAAAGGTTGCCTGGAAGAAATCGCTTTAGGCGATTAGGTCGCCCATTACACTGCCGTGTATTTGTTTTTTATGTTAGTTTAAGTTTCATTTGTATTTTCGGTGTGTAATAAAGTAATATTGTATTGTATTGTAAAAGTTCATAATGCTGAGTATAATGTACTTCATTGACTTGGTACACCCTTTCCGCGTAACCCTGTAGTTGCCTGTAGTGGCTATTCTTGTTCTGCAGGTGGTGACGCCCTCCGCACGCCCCCTCTAGACGACGCCCTCTCCACTCCTAACATGGTCGGTCTGAGCCCCAGCACGCGGCGGCGGCTGCAAGCGGTGCGCCGCGGGGAGATGCCATCCGACCCGATACGTACACCACAAGACCCTTGTAAGGTTTTCATTAATCTATCTAATAACTTTAAACGAGCAATAGGCATGTCTAATATTATTTTAATCTATACTAATAATATTATAAAGAGGAAAGATTTGATTGTTTGTTTGCATTGAATAGGCTCCTAAACCACTTAACCGAATTAAAAAATTCTTTCACTGTTGGAAAGCTACACTATCCCCGGGTAACATAGGCTATATTATATTTTAAAAAAAAAAGGGATCATTACTAAAACTCCAATAACGTAACCCAAGGTGTAAAAAAATAAGATTTACAATTTTGTCTTTGCGTGTTTGACAGTTCTAAGACAGGACAACGTCTATCAGGTCAGCTAGTAATATTATAAAGAGGAAAGATTTGATTGTTTGTTTGCATTGAATAGGCTCCGAAACTACTGAACCGATTTGAAAAATTATTTCATTGTTGGGATGCTACATTATCCCCGGGCGACATAGGCTATAATATATTTTTAAAAAAAAATAGGGATCCTCACTAAAACTCCAATAATGTAACCCAAGGTGTAAAAAAGTAAGATTTACAATTGCGTGTTTGACAGTTCTAAGACAGGACATCTGTCAGGTCAGCTAGTTATTTCATAAAAAAGTTGATCACAAATAGAACCCATCAACGAAAACAAAATTAAAATTAGTTCAAAAATAAATAAGTTATCTGCCGAATAATTTTACCAATAAAACTAAAGGAATTTCTCTTTTTCATGGGTAAGTAAAACGATAACCCTAAACATGTTACGGCATTGTGAAACTATAGTTTTTTGACATAATTATGAATTTTTTGTTTGAGTGCCCGCTCTCAACCGCAAACATCTCTTTCACACATTTTCAACATTAATGAAGATAAAAAAAACACTGAGCGGGAATTAAAGGAAAACTGAATATAATTTAAAAACCTAAGTATCTTAATTTCATGCTAGACAGAGAGCGCAGTATACTGAGTTATGATATCACGCCTCAGGCGCGTTATATAAATGCTATACTAACACCCACCCCCCCACCCCCCACCTAAAAGCTTAAACGCTCATATTATCTCAGAGATTTATCAGCCAATTTAATTTATTTTTTCAGTATGTGTAATGTATTTAGCTATATTCATCGCTAAGCCTGTTGTCTATACTATCTATACTAATATTATAAAGAGGAAAGATTTGTATGTAAGTATGTTTGTAATGAATTGGCTCAAAAAGAACTGGACCGATTTTAAAAAATATTTCACTGTTGGGAAGCTACATTATCCCCGGGTGACATAGGCTATAATCTATACCCGTGCGAAGCTAGGGCGGACCGCTAGTTTGCAATAAATTAAACATTAGGACACATGCTTATTCTGCTATGTCGATAGTCCCTTTGGTCCAGGTGGTAGTGAACCTGCCTTTTGCCTTTGGGGCGTGGGTTCAATTCCCACCTAGGACAAACATTCATGTGATGAACATTTGTGATTGACGTTAATTATTATTCCACCTGAAGGACTCTGTACATGGTCATGAAATAAACAAATAAACTATCACCAGTCGACAACAATCCTCCGACGCCAGACAGCGCATATGGTGCAGCGCTCCGGCCCGGCACCGGGCGGCTGTCCCCCGAAGCAAGGAAGCGCTTATGGCGTGTTGTGGAGGATCTGCCCGGGAAACCACCCGACACAGGAAAGGATAAACACACGGCAAGTTACACGTTATCTCGCATATATATACTTACTAGGTTTTCCTGTGCGTGTTTCCAGGTGTGTGTAATAAAGTAAATTAAAAACCAACCAAAGCCACTTGATGCATTACAGCGTAGAGCTGTCAGAATTGTCGACGATCCCAAGCTCACTGAACACCTAGAGCCGCTCTGCATGCGCAGAGACGTTGCGTTGGTCTCTCTGTATCTTTTATAGCATTCACAACGGGAGCGTCCTAAAGAACTGTTTGATCTGATGTCGGTGTCACGGTTTTACCATCGCATCGCATAGCCTGAAAGCTCATCCACATATTATCATAGATCAGTGGAAATCGCACACTGTGCGATTCACGCAAACCCTCTTGCTTTCAAAATGTGGAATAAGCTATCTTCCGCGGTGTTTCCGTGAAATTACAACATGGGGTTCTTCATAGGGTCGGCAACGTAGTTCTGATGCATCTGGTGTTACAAGTATCCATAGGCGACGGCTTACCATCAAGCAGCCCGTCTGCTTGTTTGCCACCTAAGGCATTAAAAAAACACCCTTTGAGGTGGAACTTCTTGCTAATGTCACGCGTGAAAACGAGACATTCTCTAAAGAACTAAAGAACAGTTTTTTATAGTTTAGCTTATCGTGAGTTTATGCATAAGAGGGTACAGTCCGCGAGGCGTAAGCTGAGCTTTGCATTTGTGTGAGTGTACATAGATAGTGTAGGTGTGATAGCCGGCCTGAGGCGCAGTGCATCTTTTGCTTGGTTTAAACCGGTTTAAACTGTTTTTTGGCAACCGGCCTGAGGCGCGGTGCGTCCCTCGCGTTTGTGATTGATGATCACTCACACAAATGCAAAGCTCAGCTTAGGCCTCGCGGACTGACATCTATTACTGTTTGTAACGTGCATGGCTGCATGGATTTGTTAATACCCCCATAGTAACAATTCCAAGAAGTCCAATAAGGACCCCCCACCCTTCCCCTTACGACGCCTGAGTGTGCGTTCGACTAGTAATACATCTAAGTAAGAAAGAATGTACTGGAATAGGGTGTTTGACTGTATTGAAAATATTATGCCAATTGACATCATCCATAAACATGACACAATGAAAAAGCATATTTCATTGATTTTTTTATAAAAATATGCTTATTTTTTGTAAAAAACGCGAATAAAATAACTGTATTTTCGACATTTGATCACGTGATCGAAAACGGTCTGTAATTGGCTTCATCCCTAGTGACGTCACACAAATCTAAACAAACAGATTTTGTATTGGTATTTGCGAATTTAATGTTGTAAAGCTATTTTGAGAGCGATTTATCCAGAAATTATCACCAAAAACAGTCCGGAGGTTAAATGTGAGAAGAATGGATAACATTTTGTGCAAGCAGACAGCAGTAACTTACCCAAAATTTATGTATTTATGGTTGCATATTTCTTCAATAATAATCTACGTCATTGTTTCTACGCTGCAGAACTCAAAACGTAAAAACTACAATGTAAGTATTAATTTTTAATTGTTCTCCAAGCAAAACATTCAATCAAGTTGTACAAAAAGTATGTTGTAGTAGGTGGATATCACTATTTTGTTAGGTTATGTCTTTACAATGTTTAAAAAGAAAGTAACAGTACATAAAATAGTAATGCAATAAAAACACAAATTATAATAGAAATATATAGACTCAAATATGTACCTCAAAATGATCTTCGCACATAGAAACACTTGAATTAGCTCCAATAATTTTGGGTTCTCTACGAGCTACTTAGTTCCAACCACTTTTTGCTAGTTTTGGGGTCCATTGGAACAGAAACGAATAGTTTTTCCGGTGTTTTATGGAAGTATTTGTACATTGTGGCACTACACAACATTTATAAACCATTACTTCTATTAGAAAATTAGTGATTATCAAACTTTTGCTGCCTGGCTGCAGCTGTTTTGTTTTGTGTGACGTCAATCGTCGCTCGACCGGAGCTATGACGCAGGTCTGCGTTTTGGCGCGATATTTTTTTATTCAAACTTTAACATCGATTTATATCGTAAATACGACTGATATACAGAAAATATAAATGCAGTATACATTAAATTATATCAGGCAATAATGTGCAATAGTTTCCCAAAAGTAGTCAAATACCCTATTGGCATAATAGGTTTTTTTGTGATTTTTCTAGCCATTGTCGGAGATTCGCAACAGATTCCTGGCTCAATTCAACAGCGGCGATGCGCCGACGCCTCCCTCAGAACATCATGCGGCGCCAAGAAAATTACTACTGCAGGTACTTTAACACAAAAACAATATTGCCACTTAAGTTATATGATTATTTACGGGATATTTACCGTGGTAAGGTTGGGGAACGACCGACCGCCATTACATACCAAGGATGGTAAAGGAAACTATTGAGATCTCGAAATGCTAGAATTTCAATCAAGGTGATGGTTTTCAACTCGTCTGTGCGTGGGATCCAGTATTGGGTTGCCCTAAAAATAAAAGTTCGTGTTCAAAATACTATACGCAGTGATACAGTGAGTGTGTTTTGTCGGGACTTAAGTTCGAGTTCCAGTGATAACCGTAGCAAAAGACTAAGAAAGAGGGTAGATCATTATGTCTGCACCTAAAGATAAAGATTATTTATTTGCACAAAACACGAGTAAATCACCTAAGTTTGAACTGTTCGATCAACTACCCATATTCAGTATTCCCGTGAACATGGTGCATGTAACTGCGCCGAAATATCGGGAGCTCATTCCACAACCTTACCACGGTAAATATCCCGTAAATAATCATATAACTTTACTGAAACCGATAGTTTAAAAAAATATTTTAATATTGGTATTTAGTTCTAAATTTCATTTTTACTTAAAACTGTGAAATAATTTTGCTATCTGTCAGCATCGAGAAACAATACATATAGAGACACAATCGTGGCTAAAATGACCGAACAAAAACTCGGCGCACGCTACGAATTGCGCAGACTTTTTGGTTAGTTACAAGGTAGCCGCGATCTGACTACAACGCCGCCGCGCGATGACAGAGCTACGACAACATAGCGGACAACTAACGTTAACACTATGCAAGCGACATAACGTCTAAATTAGAGTAAATGTGGCATTGTGAAGTATATAATTGATACAATGTTTATACAACGACGCACGTTTTTTGACTGTTTTCACTGAGAGACTGTGACTATAGGAATTGTATCTCGATGTCAGTCAGATAGTTTTTTTACTCGTTAAATCCGCGATATGATGAGATCTTCGGTCTGTAGAATAATATTTTTTTAATGTATTTTTTTCTAGGACCAAGCTGATACTCCGCCACCAGCTAAAATGCCTAGAGTGACTGATAATCAGGTAACATATTTTACATAAATAAAATTTGACAAAAACAGTAAAAATCCACGTGTCTGCAAAATGACTTATCCTTCTCTTTTTTTAGCATAGTCCAGGCTCAGCGTTAAGAAAGTTCAACCCACCCCAGTCAGACGACTCGAAGCGGCTTGAAGCGGAAGAAGAAGGCGTTAAAAGCGCTTCAAGCAGCCTTACTTCGGTAGTGGACGCGCAGCTGTTGAGACTGAATGCAGTATTGAGCAATCGTCTGAGCTCTCAGCGTCCAAAGCGAACTAGAGACTCGAGTAACGTCCCTCACCCACGTAAGATATTTACTACTTATTATGGGTTGAGTGGCAGTGGGCAGGGCACATATCACGCAGGACAGATGGCCGATGGGGCCGAAAGGTTCTGGAATGGAGACCACGGACTGGTAAGCGCAGCGTAGGACGTCCACCCACTAGATAGACAGACGACCTAAAAGAGACCGCAGGGAAACGCTGGATGCAGGCCACTTACCAACATGCACTGGGCCAGCATGGTGGATTAGGGGGATTACCCTCTCTCTGAGAGAAGGCCTGTGTCCCAGCAGTGAGTGGAAACTTTTTTTGTATACCATAGCTGGCAAACAAGCAGACGGGCCGCCTGATGGTACGTAGTCACCGTCGCATATGGATACTTTTAACACCAGAGGCATTAGAAATACTTTTCCGACCCTTAATGACTCTATTAACTCGCCTTTTGAAGAACCCCATGTTGTAGCTTCTCGGAAACCTCACGTTAGGTAGCTCATTCCACATTTTGCAAGTGTGAGGCAAGAAGGATCGTGTTAACTGTACCCTTAGCCCCAGATTTGAAAGTTTACGAAAACTTTTTCCGTTTACGTATTGTTCCATACATTCTAGTAAAGCGCCTCCAGCGGAAACGCGGAGGAACTAAAATCGGCGGTATAGATTGCTTCACTCTAATACGAAAAAAGTTTTCGAATACCTCTCAGCCCAGCAATGTATGGAACAAAACGTAAACGAAAAAAGTTTTCGAAAACTATCAAATCTGGGACTAAGCCCCCTGATAATAATGATGATGATAATGGTTCAAACATTAACATTTTCTTACAGCACCTGAATCAGAACCGGGTCCAGAATCCCAGCCCAATACGGTTGGTTGGGACGACAGCCGGCCAGCCGCCGTGCCCACTCCACCAGTCATCAAACGGTTCATGCTCTCTTCCAACGTCGATGTAAGTCATATCCAGCATCTCAACCTGACCCAGAAAGAGTTATATCGTAAACCTTCTTAAATTTCATCTCGATTGTAATATATGCTTCTCAGAAGTGGGATTAAATACTATTATAAATAATTCATTCAGCCAAAGAACCAGAGTCACCGACATAGCTGTTAAAATTTGCAAGTTGAAGTTGCAATGGGAGGCCACATCGCTCGAAGAACCGATAACCGATGGGGAAGAAAGGTACTGGAGTGGAGACCGCGAACCGGAAGACGCAGCGTAGGGAGGCCTCCCACTAGATGGACCGACGACATTGTGAGAGTCGCGGGTATTCAGTGGATGCAAAAGGCGGGCTGTCGTTCAGTGTGGAGGTTAAAGGGGGAGGCCTATGTTCAGCAGTGGACGTCTTCCGGCTGATGATGATGATGATGATAAATAATTCATTATGCCTTGAAATGACATAGAAATATTTATATATTTATTTGAACCCTAACATAATGTAGGAACGTCTTTATCTTATTCTTTTTAAACTACTATTGGCTAACGCACACTATAAGACAGGACGGTAGAGGATTTTAAATGTATCAATGTATATTTCATTTATGACATTTAATTAACATTTCAATCATCGAGATAAAATTCCTAGGTATTTTAACTTGATGTGTTCAATGCATATATAATATATGCTCCAAAGTCGACCGACCATTGAAATATATAGCTTAATAAGATCGTTTTATATGAAATATTATTGATGTGCAAAGTGAGAAGCAGCCGCGCGCGCATTCACTTTGAAAAAGACCACCGAATGCGAGTGAAACTATAGTCATACGTGAGTAATTCCCGTGTCATATAAATAAAATACAAATTCATAAATTTAAAATCTGTCCGCTGGTATGCGCTGGCCTTAATGTACATTTTCTACATAATATTGCAAGACAGTTTCAATTAGAATGTTTTCTTATTGAAGCAACTCTCTTCTAACCATAAAAATAGAATAATTTCTAGCTTGAAACTGATTGTTAACAATTAAGTTCAAAATCGCGTCTCCTAAATCTAGGAAAAACTGCTATTTTTAACCGACTTCGAAAAGGAGGAGGTTATCAATTCGCCTGTATGTTTTTTTTATTTTTTATGTTTGTTACGCGATTACTCCACCAATTTAGAATTGTTTTTGATGATTCTTTTTTTTTCTATGTATTTTTCCCCCAGAATCGCGAAGAGATAATCGAAGCGATCCAATATCTGGGCGGTGAAGTATGCGACGGAGCGGAGCTTGATCCCGAAGCAACGCATTTGCTCTGCGCTGCTCCGGGACGAAGCGAGAAAATGTTGGGATCAATCGCGGCGGGAAGATGGGTGCTACACCCCGCGTATGTGGCTAGAAGTCGCGTCGAGGGGTCTTTTCTACCTGTAAGTATACAATACAATAAAAAAAAAACTAATTTATAAAAAAAAACCCGATTGCATTGTATAAATAGTAGGTAACTGAAAGTCGATCGATGGGGAAGGCCTATGTCCAGCACTGGACATCCTATGGCTGAAATGATGATGATGATGATGATGATAATGAACTGAAAAGTAACAGCGACGCGCTGCGTACCTATCGTATCTGCAGTTCAAGTACCGTTCTTTATCGATCGTCACATTAGACAGTTGAGATCGTCAAATTCGATATAATGCCATTTGATCAGTACTCGCTATTATCGATTCTATGGCTATTTATCGAATTTGACGATAGATAAAGAACGGTACTTGCACTGTTGTATCGTAGTAGATACAGAGCTCTTTCAAACCGCTTTATCTCGTAAACTCCGGAATGTTGCATAGTAGTGATATATATTTTTGAAATCTGCAGAGTTTGCTCTACGTAATGATGGCAATATTGACCTATTTACCAAAGTAAACTTACAATTTTAATATTTTTTTGCGGACGCTATCTTGAATTCTAGTACCCTATGTATCTCCCACTATTAAAACGATTCAAATGATACCTCATATATCGAAATCCATTAATCCGTTTAGACTGTAGGGCGTGCCAAAAATACTTCACACACGCACACCCGAAAAACATAGCCCTCCTTGCGCAGTGAAGTAAAAAGGCAATAGGCATGATGACTAATATTTTTTTATAACCTCGTAAAAAAGCTGATCATAAATAGAGCACATCAATAAAAACAAAATTTAAATTAGTTCAAAACTAAATAAGATATAAGCATTTTAATTTCATGCTAGGCAGAGAGCGCACTATACTGAGCCGTGACGTCACGGCTCAGGAGCGCCATACAAATGCTATACTAACACACGCTTTGCGAGAAAGGGATAGAACATCCCCTCTCTATCCCCACCTAAAACTTTAAATACTCATATCTCAGAGATTTATCAGCCAATTCAAATTATTTTTACAGTATGTGTCATGTATTTAGTTATATTCATCGCTAAGCCGGTTATTTGTAATAAATTAAACATTAGGACACATGCCTATTGTTCAAATTTAGCAAGCAAATGAAGATGTTAAGGATTTGGAGAAATTTACTCTACAAAAGATCGGTACGTGCCAGAACTGCTCTCCCTGGATAGCTCTGGCCGCGACAGAAGTTTTCTCCCTGTATCGATCTGGCTATGTTAGAATTGCTCTCCCAGGGTAATTCTGGCCGTGCATAGAATTGCTTTCTCTGGATAACTAGGCGTTCTAAAATTGCTTTTCTTGGATAGCTTTAGTCGTAGCAGGATCAATCCTTGAATCTCATACAACAAACGTATTTTTTTAACGTATTTTTGTATTAGCTCTAATGTAGAAACGGTAATACGTACAAGCATCAATTTTGGCATGATTATAGTACACACTCTAAAGTATAATAACAAAAGTAAATAAAATAAATAATAAATAAATAGCGCGGTTGGTACTTGGATGGGTGAACACCTGGGCGTGATGTTGTCTTTTTGCACTGCGAGCCCGACTTGCACTTGGCCAGTTTTTTTAATCTTACTTACATATATTAATATTATGTTATTTCGACAACACCATTTTTATTCAACTTTATTTGATGCAGGAAGAGGAATACGAGTGGGGCAATCCCTCGGCTACTTCCCTGCCCGCGGTGACAGGTGGTGAGGCTGTGTTGGCGCGAGCCGCGTGTCGCTGGCGGCAGGCGAGTCATCTTTACCATTTTACATGCTTTATTTAACTTGCAATATTTGTATTTTTTCGTAGAGAAACCCTGAGCATAGCCCTCTCCATAGCTCGTGCGACTTAGAGCTTGCTTATGAGGCCCATAGTTCCACGTTTCAGTGCCGTATGTCATCACTGGTAACACACACTGAAATCAGAAATGAGGAGATCCGTAGACGAACGAAAATCACAGACATAGCTCGCCGGATTAGGCAGGGAAGTGGCAGTGGGCAGGGCACATATCACGCAGAACAGATGGCCTATGGGGTCGAAAGGTTCTGGAATGGAAACCACGGACCGGTAAACGCAGCGTAGGACGTCCACCCACAAGATGGACAGACGACCTAAAAGAGGCAGGGAAACGCTGGACGCAGGCCGCTTCCAACCGGCCCTTTTGGAGATCGATGGGGGAGGCCTAGGTTCAACAGTGGACGTCCTATGGCTGAAAATTTTTATATGTTGGTTTGGTTCCGATGACAATGCATTAATATGGTAAGCATGACCTGAATTGACATCCAGGATTAGCTCCAAATAAAGAATCTCTTCAACGGTCAACACCAAGCATACTAAGCCTACGATGTCTGTCTATCTGCCCGTCTGTCCGTCTGTCCATCTGTCCTAAATATTAACAGCTCTATCTTTCGAACCGTGTTTTCACAGAATATGAAATGTTACGGCGGATTAACTAACAAACAATAAAAAAGTCGAAAAGTAAAAACGAAAGGGGGAGCCATATCACAAACTTTTTTATACGCGTTTTTGTATTAGCCCTAATGTAAAAATTATTATAGTACACACTCTAAAGTATAACAACAAATAATAAAAAAATTACCAAGTGCGAGTCGGTGACAAGTTTCTGTTCATTACCAAGTTATAACTGGTAATTTCGTTATTGAATTTTGTGGTGGTACGGAACCCTCAGTGTGCGAGCCAGCCCGACTCGCACATGGGCCGTTATTAATAATGTTGTATCAATAATGTTTTTGGGAAATAATCCTTGCCCATGTTAGAAATCTAGGCATAAGCCTACACTTGCACTTGGCCGTTTTTTTTTTTACTATTATTTTATTCCATCATTTTCCTTACTGTTATCGCCTTATTTCCTATGTCCTTTGGCTGACCGATTTACTTCATCAAGCTGATATTTTTTTTGCGATTTCAGAGTTGCTTCCATAGTGAAAGTTGTTCATAATATAGTCCCTTTTCGGCTTTTTCTGCGTAACCTAATATATGGTATGTTTGTGAATGAGAAGATATGTTGCAGGCGCGTGGCAGCGGGTGCGCCGGCCCCTTCCACGGCGTGAGCGCGCTGCTGCACGTGCCGCCTGCGCGCAGGAAGCTGCTCGCCAGGCTCGTGGAGGCGGGCGACGGTGTGGCACCGCCCGACCAGTAAGTATAGTATAGTCATAGTATTTTTTTATAGTAGATAGGCTTGCGCTTGTCCGCCATCTCGCCTGATGTTAAGTGACGATGCGGCCTACGATGGAGCACGCTTGTCTAGAAGAAACCGATTCACTATCGACTTGAAGACACCCAGATTGTAACTACCACGGAACACCCATTTAGGTAGCGAATTCCATAGACTAGCGGGTCGCACAATAAATGTGCAATAAATATTTATTACATTAGAGCAGCCTATTATGTTCCTACTTGGTAGCCCCGTTGGTCCAGTTGGTAGTGAACCTACCTTCTGAGCTTGGGGGCGAGGGTTCGATTCCCACCTGGGACAAATATTTATGTGATGAACATTTGTGTTTGTTCTATATCTGGTTGTTAATATCTATTTAAGTATGTATTTAAAACTATATATGTATGTATATCAGTCTCTGGCAGCCATATCACAAGCTTTGCTTAGTTTGGGGTCAGATGACCGTGAGTGCAAAAATGTCACGAATATTTATTTATTTACTGCTGGGACACAGGCCTCTCAAAGATATAGGATGGGGGCCCTCATCCACCACGCTGGCCCAGTGCATGTTAGTGAATGTTATATTTCTATGAACTTTTGAGGTTCTTAGACATACCAGTTTCCTCACCCTTTACCGTTATTGAGCGAAGGCATCGAAACTGCACATAATTTATTTAAGTCCCTATTAAGTATTTTGTGCAGAGCCGAGGATCGAACCAGGGGCCTTAAATTGTAAAACACACATGCTACTGCTCGGCCACCATGTAAGTCTTTTCAAAAACGCCTAGAACCTACGAATCCCGTAAACGTAAACCAATGACAATAATTATAACCACTTGCCTGCTCACCCTTTACCCCGCCGTAAGCCAACGTTACACTTTTTCAGCTTAACCTTTTTCGAGCGGGCCAATGCTAGGCGCGAATTGAATGAATGACTTGAGTCTTCAATCACAAGTGGGCGGTCCCAAGTGGGCCGAAGTCGAGATAATATGGCAAAGTGGGGGTATATAAAGGGCTCTGATACCGAATGTCTTTGTCCGATCCGACTGCTCCTAGCAATAGGAAATATTCAGTTTTTGGTACAGGCGTCGGTTACCAGAGGCACACACACACAGCGATCCCGCCGGCAGGATCGTAGACCCACAGGATCTGTTAGAAGATCGGTTAGATTCTCTCCAAATAATCAATCAGTTCAACAAACCGTTAGGGCTCCAGGGCACACCCCCTCTGGGGTGCCTGGGCAAGTCTGATTCCCACTCCCGGCGACGGCCCAAGCCGAGGTTCGTACCTTCGAGGTGCCCTTGTGCTAGTCGCCTATAAACTTAACCACCAAGTTATGCCGAACGCACTCTGCGGTAGGTAACTAGTCCGGTCAAGCTGTAGAGGCCAAAAGGCCAACAGTACAAGTCAATATCAAAAAAAAAAGAATGTCTTTGTGGTGTGGACCCTCAAATAATGCCACACTTGATGGAGTGTGCATGTCCTACAACATGCACACTAGGTGACCTGAATGAAGCCATGGAAAGAGCCATTGGGGTGGCAACATTTTGGTCTAAAAACTTAATTTGAAAACAAAATAATAATCTACGAAACATCGACTCGAAAGAAGAAGTGAGTTATTTAAATAAAGAGCAATTGCTTTTGTAACTTTCGAGCAATATTATGTGGAAATTTGCATTGTCAGCCAACGTACACCAACGTACGGGACGCCAGATGATTTTTAATTTGTCAATATGTTTCATACTTATCCAATCAAGCATGTATTGAAATATATACGGTTATTTAATAGGCATGTGTCCTCATGTTTAATTTATTACAAATAACCGGCTTAGTGATGAATATAACTAAATACATTACACATACTGAAAAAATAATTTAAATTGGCTGATAAATCTCTGAGATATGAGCGTTTAAAGTTTTAGGTGGGGATAGGGAGGGGATGCTGTATCCCTTTCTCACAAAGCATGTGTTAGTATAGCATTTGTATGGCGCTCCTGAGCCGTTACGTCACGGCTCATCATAGTGCGCTCTCTGTCTAACATGAAATTTAAATGCTTATATCTGCTTATATCTTATTTATTTTTGAACTAATTTTAATTTTGTTTTCGTTGATGGGCTCTATTTCTGATCAGCTTTTTTATGAGGTAACAAAATAATATTAGTCATCATGCCTATTGCATAAGTGTGAAATATACATTGAAATCCTCTACTGTCCTGTCTTATGGTGTGCGCTGGCCATTAAGGTATGAAGTAGATTAGAGTGAATAATAAATAAAAATAACTTTGTATTAGGTGTCCAATAATAACGTTAATATTTATCGTAGTAATTTCAAGGCACAATACTTATTTATAATGGACATAATCCCACTTCTGAGAAGCAAATGTTACAATCGAGATAAAATTTCAGAATGTTTGCGATATAACTCTTTTTGGATAAGGTTGTGATGCTGGATATGACGGGATTGACTTACATCGACGTTGGAAGAGAGCATGAACTGTTTGATGGTTGGTGGGCAGGCCCCCGCGTGACTCGTGCGCGGTCAAGTGGTTATATTATCTTTGCCGTAAGCCGTCCGTGCCTGTTTCCCACTAAAATATTACGACTTTTTCCAGACCGCCATACAACAACGAGAGCATCACAGTATGCTTCGCGGACATCAAACGATACCCACTGTGTGACCGCGACGCCGCCTGGTTCAAGTCCCGCGCCATCCCAGTGTGTGCTCCGGTACTACTCAGCGCTTACCTCACTGACGAGACGACACCCGACCCTGTGGCGCATTGCCTGCCAGAGTACCGACCTACAGTCTAACATACATTATGTTATTCTAGTAAATATATAAGCTGTAAAAGCTATACCGTGATATTATAGTGACAAAACGATTTGCACTTACAGTTTATAATGAATGCTCATACGAGTTTTGACGAAGTGAAAGCTATGTGGGGGTTACGCGATGAGGGAGTACTAAGCCGAAAAGGGTCTGTATATATGTAACAAAAAGGGGTTGTCTATAAAGTCGGTTTACGGACGATAATTTTACGTGATAACGCTTAGGCCGATCGTGCCTCTCTATCGCTTGTTCCGCGCTCTCGCTTGCACGCGCGGCTCAGTCGGAACGTGACAATTTTTTGTGCGTGCTGCCGGCGTTCATCGATTTATAATACGTTATCACGTCAAAAAGTAATATTATCATCATCATCATTTCAGCCATAGGACGTCCACTGCTGGACATAGAACTCCCCAATCGATCTTCAAAAGGGCCGGTTGGAAGCGGCCTGCATCCAGCGTTTCCCTGCGGTCTCTTTTAGGTCGTCCTACGCTGCGCTTACCAGCCCGTAGTCTCCATTCGAGAACCTTTCGGCCCCATCGGCCAACTGTTCTGCGTGCTATGTGCCCTGCCCACTGCCATTCAACTAGCTAATCCGGTGAGCTATGTCGGTAACTTTCGTTCGTCTACGGATCTCCTCATTTCAATAGTAATATCCAACTAATTAATTATTAAAAAGAAGCTATATCAGCTCAATGACGTTTACAAAGGTTAGAAACACAATAAATTGTCTAAGAACTAGTTTTAAATGCCAATTTAAAATGCTAAGTAGTTTCTTTTTAGTGTTATCTTGTATTTGGTCTCCTGCGTCAAAAATATAGCAAAATAAACTTTTGAACCCGTTGGTCCAGTTGGTATTGAACCTACTTTCTGCGCTTGGGGGCGTGGGCTCGATTTCCACCTAGGATTAACATTTATGTGATGAACATTTGTGTTTGTTCTATATCTGGTTGTTAATATCTATTTATATAATATGTATTTAAAACTATATATGTATGTATATCAGTCTTTGGCAGCCACATTACAAGCTTTGCTTAGTTTGGGGTCAGATGACCGTGTGTGCAAAAAGTCACGATGTTTTAAAAATATATTTATATTTGGTTCTATGATGGATGTCCATATGTTATTCGGATTGTGGTCGCGATCGCGTGCCGTCTCGCTCACGCGCATGGTGGCAGTGTTGCAATTAAAAAGCAAAATCGGTAGAGGTGTTGTTGTGTAAAGTTATACGGTCGAATTTAGATCTATCATCTAAAACTTAGACATGTTAAGGTGCCGCTTTTCACCTAAGGCGGGGAATTAATATTACAAACAGATTTTTTTGTCCTTTTAGTCTAGGCTGGGTAATATTTTTTAAATGACAGTGTTTGCGCAAATCGTATATGGTACTGAGACGTGGTCCTTAACTGTTGGCCTTTTGGAAAAACTCAAAGTCACACAGCGGGCAATGGAGAGAGCTGTGCTCGGAGTTTCTTTGCGCGATAGAATTCGGAATGTAGATATTCGCCAAAGAACCAGAGTCACCGACATAGCTGTTAAAATTTGCAAGTTGAAGTGGCAATGAACAGGCCACATCGCTCGAAGAACCGATAACCGATGGGGAAGAAAGGTTCTGGAGTGGAGACCACGAACCGGAAGACGCAGCGTAGGTAGGCCTCCCACTAGATGGACCGACGACATTGTGAGAGTCGCGGGCATCCAGTGGATGCAAAAGGCAGGCTGTCGTTCAGTGTCGAGGTTAAAGGGGGAGGCCTATGTTCAGCAGTGGACGTCTTCTGGCTGGTGATGATGATGAGTGTTTGCGCAAATCGTTGGTTGTTCTTTACATTATCATGTATAGCTATTTAACAGTAACGCACCATATTACTTACATTTGTCAATAAACCGTTTGAAACAGCAAAGTTTAGTTTAATGACAAATGTAAGTAATAATGTGCATTAGAGATATTTTATTTTATTTTATTTATTTAGATACACAAAACAGATAACAATCAATTAATTACTCAAATAAATACTTATAAAAATCTGAACTGGATTATCACCCAAAACATGTGCATACAAAAAAAAAATGAGACAACGTGATGGAAGTACCCATCCGCATAGCAATGAGCTTGCTGATGGGCACCTCCAAGATGGCAAAACATTTGACTAAAAACTAAAACAAACTAACAAAAATAACTAAACATGAGATGGACTATTCAGACGCAACACAGCTGCTGCGTCTGAACGATCTAGTTTAAGATTAAGACTGAGGACATCCTTTACGGTTCTTACGTAACTACTAAACTTAGGATCAAATATATCTAAATCAGAATTATTTATTAACAAATCATTGTATTGACGTGCCATTCTTACAATTGGGTTAAAGAAGGATGTATTGTTTCTATAGACTTGAAGTGTAAAGAGATTAGTGACTCTGGCTCTGCGCGCGCTGTATGTAATATTAAAAGATAACTGAGATAACAAATCTGGGGAATCAACTTTGGAGTGAATAATTTTATGTAAGTACACAAAGTCGAAGTACTTCCTACGCATTTTCAGAGACTGAACATTAAATTTTACCAATCTCCGCTCGTAATTTAAGTCACTACGTCCTACATGCTGACGATAACAAAGTATTCTCAGACATTTTCTCTGTACTCTCTCAATTTCATCGGAGATAAATAGCTTTACATGATTTTGTAAAGAATAATAATCAATTTGCGCAAACATCATGATCGTTTACAATAATTACCCGGCCTAGCTACAAGGACAAGAAAACTGTTTGAAATTTGAATTTCCCGCCACAGGTGAAACGTACCACCTTAATGTATAGTTGTATAAAGAAACCCGTACCCTTAGTATGTAGTATATCTTTAATATCATCATCATCATCATCATACTTCATAAACCCTTTTTTTAACTTATGCTAACTCTTTTATTAAATGCTAACTATAACTATTTTTTGTTACAAACACCCATTTTTTTTTTTGCATAAGTAAAAAAAAGTTATGACGTTAAAAAGAGTTAGCATAAGTCAAAAAAAGGTTTGATGAAGTATGATGATGATGATGATATTAAAGATATACTACAAGTACAAGTTTTGATAGTATTCGAAAACTTTTTCGTTTACGTCTTGTTCCATACATTGCTGGGCTGAAAGGTATTCGAAAACTTTTTTCGTATTAGAGTGAAGCAATCTATACCGCCGATTATAGTTCCTCCGCGTTTCCGCTGGAGGCGCTTTACTAAAATGTATGGAACAATACGGAAACGAAAAAAGTTCTCGAAAACTATCAAATCTGGGACTAAGCGTACTATGTACTATGTATATTTAATATATACTTGTAAATAACTGGTCTCGCAGGTTATTGCAATTCTGTCCTTGAATAAAGCTTTATCTTTATTTAGTGGCAAATTTGTGCGAGAAATCGTACATACATAATTTATATTATTGTTAGTTATAGATTAAAGACTGTTACTATGTAATTTATTGTTTTATTTTCCAACGAAGCAAGAATTGCGTTTTTTTTAAATTATTTCATTCATAGTGCGTCGGCAGCCAACTCACCTGATGTAAAGCGATGATGCGGTCTACGGTGGTGCACGTTTGCTTAGAAGAAAACGATTCACTCGTGATTTGAAGACACCCAGATTGTAACTATCAAACAACAGTCAAAAAACGTCCGAGCGTCATTGTACATACATTGTATCAATTATATACTTCACAATGCCACATTTACTCTAATTTAGACGTTATGTCGATTGAATAGTGTTCAACGTTGGTTGTCCGCTTTGACATCGTAGCTCTGGCATCGCGCGGTGTTGTACTCGGATCGCGGTTACCTTGTAACTAACCAAAAAGTCTGCGCACGATAACGTGCGCCGAGTTTTGGTTCGGACATTTTTTTGGCACGATTGTGACTATGTTATTGTATCTCGATGCCTTATTAAAGTTAACAAGAATATTTTTTTAAACCTTCGATAAAAGAGCTGATTTTCTTGAATTACAGCTAACTAGCTGCGCCCCGCGGTTTAACCCGCGTAGTGATGAAAAATGGTGATGGTGATGATGAAAAGCCCATGTCACTCTCCAACCCTTGAACTATACCCGTGCAAAAAATCAGGTTGATCCGTTGGTCTGTTGCTGCGTGAAAGAGGAACAAATAAACCAACAATCTTTTCACTGAAACCCGCTACTTCGTACGCGTAGAGCTCGGTCTTCGGCCTCGCTACTACAATCCGTTATTGCATATGTTTTATTCTAATGTATAAGCTATATTATTGTAAACATTCATTAAAATCCATTCAGTCGTTTTTGCGTGAAAGAGGAACAAACATCCATACATACAAACTTTCGCGTTTATATTACCTCACCTTTCAGTCACCTTTGAAACAAACATTAAAAAAAAAATGCCGCAGACAGACACAGATACACTCATTAAATTTATAACAACCATCAGTTTGCATAGGGGGTTCAAAATAAAAATACGTTTAATAATTGAAATAAATCTTTATTCATTAATTAACAACAAAATACTAAAATACGGAATAGTTTTAACCTGATAATTATACGTGTAGTTACTTCCATAAGTTATTAGTCCAAACATAATAGATAAATACATATCTGCCTAAAAATTGCCACCATAATAATAACACATTTAGTTGAAAAAAAAAACCACACATAACTACATAAATTAATAACGCTCCCTTCGTCAAAACGTAAGAACAAGTCACTCGCCATTCATTTGTTGCCTCTATTAGGTACTGGCTTGTGACGTAAGGAAATTCGAACCAAAGCCAAGTAACGTGAACAAAAAAAAAAAATATTTTGAATTATTATTCTAATAATCAAGATATTATTTTGAAGTTTTAAGTAACGAGGTAAATAAAAAAAAAAGTAGGATTAAACTAATCTTTTATACCAGTTATTAAATTGGACACCTAAGAACACTATAAATACTTTTTTATCATATACTTGATGGTACGATTGTCGTCATTTGGATAAGGCAACCCCGCTTCGGCTAGTTCTCTGATGGATATTTCTGCTATGGTCTGGAAACCGCAAGACGCAGCCAGTTTCTGCGATGCGATGCCTGTGAATACTGTCGCCGTGCCTTTGATGCCTTGGGTCTTGCACAGTGGCTCTCTGAGAGAAACAAATGGCTTTAAAAATTGAGTAAGTATCATTTTGTCTAAAAATATCATCACACAATCAATAATAATATTGACTAAGACTATGTACCTACCTACATAGGTGTTTGTCATTGGTTTATTACCTAGATGACTAAACTACTGAACCTGTTTTAACAAAATTTCGAAAACAGTAATAGGTTTCATCATCATCATCATCACCATTTCAGCCGTAGGATATCCACTGCTGGAGATAGGCCTCCCCCATCGATCTCCTAAAGGGCCGGTTGGAAGCGGCCTGCGTCCAGCGTTTCCCTGTGATCTCTTTTAGGTCGTCTGTCCATCTTGTGGGTGGAATTCCTACGCTGCGCTTACCGGTCCGTGGTCTCTATTCCAGAACCTTTCGGCCCATCGGCCATCTGTTCTGCGTGATATGTGCCCTGACCACTGCCACTTCAACTTGCTAATCCGATGGGCTATGTCGGTGACTTTCGTTCGTCTACGGATCTCCTCATTTCTGATTCGATCTCGTAGAGAGACCCCGAGCATTGCCCTCTCCATAGTTCATTGTGCGACATTGAGCTTGCTTATGAGGCCCATAGTGAGAGACCACGTTTCAGTGCCGTATGTCATTACTGGTAACACACACTGGCTCAAGACTTTCGTCAGGCACCGAGGAAATTAACATTGTAACGTTTATTTGTACAAAGTTCAAATCCTTTAGGACAAGCATGATCTAAAGAATGATTAATCAAGAGTAAAAATAAATAATTTTAAGATAACAAAAACAAATATAAAAAGTCTAAGCAGGTTGTCCGCCTGATAGTGAGCGTAAAAAGCTAACAACTAGCTAAACCAATCCGTGATCTGACCACTTAAGTAAATCTATAGAAAAGTCATTCTGTCTTACCTATAATTTCATGAAATTGTGTCTTTTCAAAATGTAAACGTTGAATAAGCGGTGACGTGAATAACGTTATTCAAATTTGCTCGTCTGACTTCGCCTTGATACTATAATGGCTGATAATGATACAGTCTTTAGGAAAGCTAGAATAATGTTTTCTGGACCAAAGAACTGGCTAGACCTTGAATGACTATGTTATTTTCCTTCACACGGTAAACGTCATTGTATACCTAACTAATATGTATTTGATACGCTAAGTAATTGTTTAAGACAAAATAAAAAGTTGCATTACCGTCCTTTTAGTTTTTTTAACTAAGTATAATTGATAGGTAATAAAACGACCAAGTGCAAGTCAGGCATGCGAACTGGGGGATCCGTACCACCAAAAAATACAAAAAGTAGTGCAAAAAGATAACATCACGCCCAGGCGGACACCCATGACACCCATCCAAGTACCGACCACGCCCGACGTTGCTTATCTTGGTAATGAACAGAAATTTGTCACCGACTCACACTTGCCCATTATTTATTAATTGTTTTTATACTTTAAAGTTATTTTAAAAAAACCTGTGAAAATTTCAACTGCCTATCTATTACGGTTCGAAAGATACAGCCGTTAATAGGTAAGATAGACAGACGCACAGACTGAAAGCGTAGGCTCAGTAATAGGGTCCCGTTTTTACCCTTTGGGTCATCATCATCATCATAATCAGCCTTTTACCAGTCCACTGCTGGACTTTTAGCCTACCCCCGAAAGGGTGATTGGGCCATATCCACCACGCTGGCCCAGTGTGGGTTGGTGGATTCACATACGCCATTGAATTCCTTCTCCGTACGTATGCAGGTTTCTCACAATGTACCCCCTTTGGGTAGGTACGAAACCCTAAATGGTATCAGAAAAAATGAGAAAACGAAATCTTTGTGATGGAACTATATAGTATCTTATTACTATAAAATTTAGTTACCTTGCTGCTAACAGTCTCTTTCCTAGCTTGGCTCCTCTATAATCCCGTCTAACGACGAGTCCCATAGCGTGCAGAAGCACCTCCAAGCCCATGTACTCGTACGCATCCACTTTAGTCTCAGCAAACTTTATCACCTCGTACACGTTTTTCCATTTCTCGCCCTTGACCTAGCAAAGCAAAAAAGGTAAATAAAAAAAATGCTCCCCAAAAAAAGAAAAGAAAAGTAAACAAGATGAAAAGTCCGTTTGATAGCCCGTTGGTCCAGTTGGTAGTGAACCTGCCTTCTGGGCGTGGGTTCGATTCCCACCTAGGACAAACATTTATGTGATGAACATTTGTGTTTGTTCTATATCTGGTTGTTAGTATCTATTTAAGTATGTATTTAAAACTATATATGTATGTATATCAGTCTCTGGCAGCCATATCACAAGCTTTGCTTAGTTTGGGGTCAGATGACCGTGTGTGCAAAAATGTCACGAATATTTATTTATTTATAGTTCCAGCGCCAGATTTTTTCGATTGGCGCAGCGAAATTAATTGGTATTGGTACATAATCATTGTAGTAGATATCATAGTGAGAGTCGCGGGCATCCAGTGGATGCAAAAGGTAGGCTGTCGTTTAGTGTGGAGGTTAAATGCAGAGGCCTGGTTGAATGCAGCAGTGGACGTCTTCTGGCTGATGATGATGGTACCTATAATTTCGCTGCATTGGTGTTTCATCATAGCTGCACCTTGTTGCAGATGTTATCACGCCTGGATTGAGCACTAGGCTGGCTCTCAATAAGTGAGCCTGCCGGGATACAGCGGTTGCGGCTTTTTTTAAACTCGAGCCTTGATTTGTTAATATACATTGTCCAACCACCATGCTAAGGTTGCTTGATCTTACCACCATTGAAAGTCGAAACTCTTATGAGGATATGATCCCCATACCTTGCAGCTTGGCAAACTATAATTGGGGTCTCAAACAAACCATCTATTGTCACGTCTTGCTTCTTTATGGCTATCATAATCAGACCGAAATATCACGCATACATTCAACACTACCAGCGTCTTGTCTGTTCTCCTCGTGGCAGTTCAATGTCCTTCACTGCGGCAGGGTCTCGCTGCAGAGTTTTCGCGTTGTACAAAATATTTCATACTTTCATCGTGGTCATCATCAGACCCAATAACCACACATAAGTACATTCAACGCTAATAACGTTTTCTGTCTGTTCTCTTTCATTCCTTCAGAATCGATGGCTGCACCTTTTTTTTAAATTAAAATTAGGCTTGCGCTTGACCTTCATCTTGCCTAATGTTAAGCGATGGTGTAGTCTACAATGGAGCATGCTTGCCTAGAGGAAACAGATTCACTGGCAACACCCAGATTGTTACCATCGGCGAACACCCAGGCAGCGCATTCCACAGTCTGGCCTTTGGCCATTTAAACTAATTCTTACCTCCTCATCATGATCATCGTCTGCCCTGGTCACCACGCATACGTTCAACGCTGCCAGCGTCTTCTGTCCGTTCTTCTCCTCGTAGCAACCCAGACTCATCCGCTGCGGTAGGATCTGTCGCCAGAACTCGCCCATGTGCAGCACGCTTGGCGGATCTTCCATTAGTTCTGGATTTAATTTGGGTTTTTATAGCAATTATGGTTTTTATACTATATATTATTACTGCAGTTGCAGTTTATAGGTTAATTTGACTTGATGTAATATTGTGACGACGTGTCACCTTTATCAAGCACTTACTGCGACGCCAGTATAATATATGTAGTATTATTATTGCTAATGATACTACCACACCTCGCAGGTACCCAGTTTGCAGTAAATATGCAAACGAAATCGGCGTGTAGACTCTCTTCAACGAAAATTTGACTCTAATGTCCTAACCTAGTGCCATAGTAGGTATTACAGTTCAAAAAATCAAACCTCCCGTGACGCGACAGCGTAAAGATGCATTCAGTCTCTTAATAGTTATTGAAGCTAGCTACAGACTTGTGAACATGAATTGTCGATCGCGTGGCAAAAAATTGACGAATGGGAGGCATTTGCTTACCCACCCCTTTTACTGTTTATGGCGCGTCGGTCCTGTTTTGCTTACGCAGACATGCACTGCGTAAGGGCCACTTCGGGGGTTAAAGGCAGGACGGACGGACGGCGTAAGCTAGTATAGGATAGATACCTTTGACACCTCAAAAGCCTAGCTCGAAAGTTCATCTCCGTTAAAAAAATAAGACTTACTCTGTATCTGGCATAGGGTTTCATCAGTGCATAGGTGATTGATGAGAATCTTAATGGCTTCTTCGTCGTCTTCCGGCCTGAGATCCTGGATGACCCAAGTGGAGTCGCCAGTTGTCCACGTTTCGTACACGTTAGGATATGATGCATCGGTGATCCTCTTAAAATGCATGGTTTATCTAGAAATGGAGAAGATATTTTGTATCCATCGTCAATGTTGATTGCCCCGTTGGCCTAGTTGGTAACCTGTCTTCTGCGCTTGGGGGCGTGGGTTCAGTTCCCACCTGGAGCAAACATTCATGGTAACGAACAAGTGTTTGTTCTATATATCTGGGTGTTAAGTTCTATTTAAGTATGCATTTAAAATATATATGTATGTATGTATATCAGTTTTTGGCAGCCATATTACAAGCTTTGCTTAGTTTGGGGACAGATAACAGTGTGTGCAAAAAAAAAAACATTAGGTAAAACGTCATCTGAGAGAACACACTTAAAAAAAGCAATCAAATTTAAATATGTATGCACTCACACAGCTATTACCGCCACTATCGAACAATGCACTTCTAATATTAAAACTGCACCAAGAATTTTTTAAACGTTTTAACGTTGCTCTCCTAGTGGTAGCGTTACCTAATAACTGTCACATGTCTAGCATTATGTAGGTACCTATTCTGTGGTCTAGCCTAGAGACCACTGATTTAAAAAGTATGTATGTACTTGCATAATACAATTTAATGGTAGAGACTGCATGCAAATCACCTATCTTTGTCGTGCTCCGAACGCAAATAGCTAGTACCCACTTAAACTTGTTTGTACAAGAAAATACAATATTATCTAGTAAATTGAAGATAAGTAATTTGTTTAGTAAATATACTAAGTAGATACTAAATAATTTATTTATACGAAACATATTTAAAACACAGATATTTAAAACCTAAAACTACTACTGCCAAACATTAAAATTAAATAATTAAAAAAACAACAAATTAAAAACTAACTGTCATTCTATTAAACCGCCACCAGTGGAAACTGTTCTCAAAATGCTGGCCCCATTACCACATTGCCATTGTATGGCGATGCTCACCCTTTGAGCAAAGTAGAGGCCGGCATTTTGGTCACGAGTTGCATCGAACAGACGCGAAGACAAATCTTTGAATTTTTTTTGGCTCCTGATACTTAATCTAATTTAATATCAGTAGGTACTTAATCTTATTTAATCTCATTTATAAATGGTACGTAAGAGCTGACCATGGTATTATGTTTTAGATTTTTCGGTATAAGAATCCTCCATACTCCGTTCTCATGATGCACGTTATTTCCTTTCCAAATACTGTCAAGATCAAATTATTCAGCTGTTTATTCGCGAATGCATCAAACGTTTTTTTATCAATAGCCTTGCGCAATCTAGACCGCCAACTCGTCTGTCACCAATTTCGCCAAGTTGGAATAAAAAAAAAGTATAAGATTATTATTTTGAAAATGTCGTACGATGAGGTGAGGACTCGTTCGAGGTCTGGTGTTTCCCGGAAATATCCCGTAACTTCTCTACATTTTTCACTTTTACTTTTTGTTTATTTTCAACATAACTTTGTTTTAAGATTAGTTAGGCTATAAGTACATATGTAGTGCAATCTGTGTGTTCGATTTGCTGTGACAACTCACTCGCATTCATAGTTTATTGTACTTAACTGTTTTCTAGTAATGTTCGCACCCGAGCCCCAAGATACAGGCCCTGTGCTTAGTTTGGGGCTCACCGCCAAACCTGTTTAGAGATAGTACCCGCTGGTTTCAGAAGTAGTTTAATTTTCCTAGTGTTTTTACTAATTTTTATTGTACAAGTCTCTTTTTTGATAAATAAAGATATTAACTATAAAAAAAATAAAAAAATAAAATCATTTCAATACTCTTAAAGTAGTTTCTTCTCATTGGAAATGTTTTATTTGGCGGAAGAGATCGTAAAAAAACTGTATTTTTTATCTACTCCACTATTTTACAAAGATTTAACAAACTTATAACATGCTTTACCTTTTTTTTTCTAATAATAGGCTTGCGTTTGACCGCCAACTCGCCAGATGTAAACTTATACCATTTGTAGCAATTTGCAAAGTGGGAAAAGAGAGCCTTAATATAAAATTACTGTCTACTTTTGAATAATGTGCTTCGGTCGTTTTTCAAAGTTAATATTTCAAAATATTTAGAAAAAAATTTGGTTTTAATATTTTTTATTATGACCACAAAAAATAGGATAAACAGTTTTTCCCATTTATTCTGGTTACTAGAAAAAACGTTGAACAAGAATTTGTCCTAATCATTTTGAAATATTAATTTCGCAAAATGACCGAAGCACATTTATAAAAAGTAGAAAAAAAAAAAACCAGACAAGTACGAGTAGGACTCGTGCTCTGAGGGTTCCGTTAGACGGAACCCTCAGAGCGCGAGACCAAAAAAAAACTAACTGAAGTTAAAATATTGAAAGACAAACTTAAGTTTGTAGTTTTTTTTTACTGGGCAAGTGCCTTTAATAACTAAACAAAATACAAGCTAAAACTAACACTACAAATACAGTTAGACTGCCCATAGACCGTTGAAGGTCTAAAGACAATCCAAATGCTCAAGCCCACTACCAGTTGGCAGCGTACCCAACATGCTGGCGGCATTACCACGTTGAATGGCAATGCTAATGCGTTGAGCCAGAAACACGCCAGCATTTTGGTCACGCGTCGCATTAACCAGGCGCAACCCCAAGGGCCCAATGTCTCGACCCCAAACGCCTCAAATATGTAACCACTGCCGAGGTTAGCATATTTGCGACGCTTGTGCTGCTCTGCCGAATTAGCAGCCGCGCCAGCCCTACCCTGTGTCTCAGGAAGATGTGACGGCGCCAAAGTATCGACACAAGTTGCGTCCCATACAAGGGGCCGCCCCAACCTCCAGGGCACAAGTGTCATACCGTCAGGCCTCTTTCCATCGTCACGCGCAAGACGGTTTGACGCGGTTTGAGCACAGCTGCGACATTGGCGGTGGAAAGTACCCTGCGTATGATGTCGTTCAGGCTAGCGTGTCGGCCAATACGACCAGCGCTTCTCGAGCAAGAGAGACCATGGTGACCGAGCTGGTCAACAGCAGTACCACACTGACAGCGATGGGCCTCACAGCACCTTGCACCCAAGCGTAAGCTGACAGCTAGACGACATGCGGTTGGATCTAAAAGGCTACCTGTGTTAAAAGAGGGCATGGCTTGCAACCAAAGTTCCGATTCCCAAACAGAGACAGCAAGAATACGAGCGCGATCTGCAATACTAGGACACGTATCTAGTAGCGATTTCCATGCTAGTTCGCAGATCGGCCGATCCCACAGTCTCTGGGAAGACAACTTTGAAGTTTGTAGTTGACAATAAGGTTCTTCCATACATCCCAACTACAAAATGTAAGTTTGTAATAGCAAAATAATTATTTTTAAATACCTTCAAATTTATAACTTTCGGATTTATTCCTATATATGTACTATGAGACCTTGCCTCTTGCCAAATTTCATGATTCTAGGTCAACGGGAAGTACCCTATAGGTTTTGATTCCCCTGTGAAATCGCAAAATATACGACATAAAGGAACCCTAAGAGCGCGAGACCAAAAAAAAACTAACTGAAGTTAAAATATTGAAAGACAAACTTAAGTTTGTAGTTGACAATAAGGTTCTTCCATACATTCCAACTACAAAATGTAAGTTTGTAATAGCAAAATAATCATTTTTAAATGATATACCTTCATATTTATAACTTTCAGATTTATTCCTATATATGTGCTATGAGACCTTGCTTTTTGCCAAATTTCATGATTCTAGGTCAACGGGAAGTACCCTATAGGTTTTGGTTCCCCTGTGAAATCGCAAAATATGCGACATAAACGTTCATATCTTTTGATTGCGTTGACTTACAACTTTTATTTTTTTACAGCCGAAAGAAACCGTAGACCCAAGTATTTAGTATAAATTTCAACTTGCTACCTTTACGCGTTCTTGAGAAAAAGGGTCTTGACAGACGGACAGACAGACAGACAGACAGACGGACAACGAAGTGATCCTATAAGGGTTCCGTTTTTTCCTTTTGAGGTACGGAACCCTAAAAAGGAAGTTACCCACAATACATTGCGTTATATATTATTTCCTCTTTTCTTAGAACGGCAAAACAATACGTCTTGCCTTCGTCTGTGTTTTCGCATAATTACAACCTACGATAGTTCAAGTCTAGAGTTAATAATTAATATGTTAATTCTAGTTAAACATGCGAAATTATCGTCGCTTTCCATCGAGTGACATCGCGGTAACCTACTTCGATGTACCTACAGCAAACAGTTGCTTTCGCATTGTTTAGTGCAATGACATCAGGACACGATGATGGCTGTACCTAGGTTCCTTGATACTAGGTAAACATGTAGCCTGTACCAACCTATAGGTACCAATCTGGGTGTCTTCAAATTGCGAATGAATCCGTATCAGGCACAGTAGGTATATGTCTGTGGTATCAGGCTTAGTTGCCCGCAAACGCAAGCCTATTATTTAATTTAAAAAACCTGAATAGGTTGGATGTATTAACAATTTTCTCATTCAAAAGTAGACATTTATGTATAAGTTCGACTCTTAGATCAGAAAACAAGGGAGATATGGTAAGGTGGCGTGGTGGGTGCGAACGCATCTGGCCTAAATCAGGCTTGATGTCTTCAGTAGAACTCATCTAGCTGACGACCTTGTCGCCCTTTTTTGCATGGATTAAAAGTTTCTTAGAGTGCGTGAAAAAAATGAGTTTTTTGCATTTAGGTTGAGCGGCATAGTGCAAAAAAAAAACCACTAAAACATTTGAACGCGAACGATAATTGTACTAAGGTATATCTAACGTTTTTGTCTGATCGGATGCCAGTACAAACATAAACCGGTATGATGTAAAAAAAAACTCATTCAGACGTGGACATTACACATAAGTATGACCTTAAAATTATTCCTAAATTCCTACTCATAGTTAGTTAAAATAGTCAGAAATAATAACTTTTGCAAGTTGTATGTAGAAATCTATAAAAAAAGGTCTTTGAGAGCATAAGCAATTGCAAAAAAAAACCCAGATCATAAACAAACAAAAAACTTACATTGCAGTCGAGTTTACAATCGCTGTTTGCTGTCACACGTGTTAATCGGTAAGAGGTCGTTCTAATAATAAATATATTAACTTCCTACAACACAGACGTAAGTAATTGATAAGTGGTTAGGTACTCGACTCTAGAGACGTGTTCTCATTGGTTATAGAGGAAACTGAGTGTGGCATACGTTCTTGCTTTGCCTAGACCTGTTCTCAAGTTGAAAGTGAACTATGCAAAACTAGCTATCTTACATTTTATGTATTTAAAAACTAGTAAAGTCAGTACTATTTGCGATGTACGCCACATACCTAGTACACAGTACCTACATTTTTATTCTGGTGTATCACTATAGACGACTGATATATCGTCATTATAAACAACTTTATTAAGGTCTGCGAAGAACACGCTAACTCGCATGGCCTACAATATAAACCGGCAAAGTGCGAGTCGGGCTCGCGCACTGAGGGGTTCCGTACCACCCCATCATCATCATCAGCCCTGAGTGACCCACTGCTGGGTATAGGCCTCCCTTTGTTTATGCCACTCTCCCCGGTCTCTCGCTATTCGCATCCACTCGTTCCTGACAGTATTTCTGATGTCGTTAGTCCACCTCATCCTCGGTCGGCCTGGGTTCCGCAAACCTAGTCTCGGCCACCACGCAGTTACTGCTGTACACCATCTCCCATCGCTACGTCTGGCCATGTGTCCTGCCCAGTTCCTCTTAAGTTCCTTACGACGACGTCTGCAGCTTTGGTGCGACGTTGTATCTCAGTGATTCGGATACGGTCCTGCAATTTGATGCCGAGTATGGCTCGCTCCATGGCTCTCTGTGCTACGGCTATCTTGTGCACAGTCTTTTCCGTGAGCGTCCATGTCTCAGCACCATAGGTCATGGTGGGCAGGACACATTGGCAGGCACATTGTTCCGTACCACCCCAAAATACATTAATTATCAATAAAAATACCGACTTCAAAATTATGCCATTTCGACTCGGTGAAGAAATTATGTCATCCAAATAACCCAATTACTAGTTATAACTTGGTAATGAACAAAAATTTGTCACCGACTCGCACTTGGACATTATTTATTATTTGTTGTTATACTTTAGAGTGTTCATGCTAAGTTTGACGGTTGTAGGTACGTATTACCGTTTTTAAATTAGACCTAATAAGAAAATATGTAAAAAACGTTTGTTGTATAGGGTTTCTCGTTTCTCGTTCTCGTTTGTTGTAAAGGGCCTTTCGTTTTTACTTTTTGACCATTTTATTATTTGTTAGTCAATCCGCCGTAACATTACATATTTTGTAAAAATTTCAACTGGCTATCTATTACGGTTCCAAAGATACAGCCGTTAACAGGTAGGACAGACGGACAGACAGACGTAAGCTCAGTAATAGGGTCCCGTTTTTACCCTTTTGGTACGGAACTCTAATAATGTTAAAAAGAGTAAATTATTAATATTTACTGTCATAATAAGCACCCTGAAAATGGCAATAAATTTACTTATGACAGAGTATTATATTAACCACAAACTCTCCTAATAGTAAGCAAAGGTATGGCCGAGGATGAAGCATGTCGATCAAGAAATCTAATAGACATTAGCTTTAAAAATAGCCTAGATTTGTAGTTCTCAGAACCTTAAAAGTTCAAAGACAATGACATTCACCAACATGCACTGGGCCAGCATGGTGGATTAGAGCCCATACCCTCTCTCTGAGAGGCCTCTGTCTCTGCTGAGACACATGATAGGCTGAAAATGATGATGATGCAGTTGTTCTCAGATAACAAGGAATACAGCATGAAGTTCCATTCTTGGATATATACCCGACAGACTTATAACTGACTTGATACTCTCATCATCTTAACGTAAGTCTTCTCAGTGTTCTCTTCGATCTAGAAGAAGAAAAGAACTTCCAGGTGGTAATATTCAACTGTCTTGGGATAAGGAATTAAAATTAAATCATCACCCAAAAGTTTTCTGTAGAAGAAATTCGTATATACGGTTTAAATTTAGAGGGCAAAATAGAGAGCAATAGGTACAGAGAAAAAAACAACAACATACAAACAAAAAGATAAAATGTCAATACAGATTCGCCTTATTACCCTTGAAACAAAAAAAAATGTATCTACGAAATACTGCGCTTATCTAGGTAAAATAACTAATTTATTCGTATAAAATAAGACTCTACACTTTGTGGTTCCAGTTATTTTGAAGATTTGCGTTGAAATGATCGTCTCGGTATTTCTTGTCATTTTTATAGCATTATTAGTTTGTGTCAATGGAAAACGTAATGAACATTATTGGAAAAGACGCGGTGTGGTGTTTTGGAGGAAGAGTAAGAGTCTGGGCGTGTTCTGGCATTTTCTATCAGGAAAGAGATCCATGACCCTGATATTTGATGAAATATATAACGATTATTCCGACGCCCCAGCGGTAGCTTTCGGTGCACTTCTGACTCCGTCGATATTCTTGAAGAACCTTGTCAATATTCGCCACGTGACAATCAGTGACTTTCAATCTTTTTCCCATAGAGGACTAGCGTACGGAAAAGACGATAAACTAACAAACAGCATTGCCTTTTTACATGGCCCGAAATGAAAAATTCTGAGGCAGGTTTTGTCTCCATTGTTCACGGCTGCCAAACTAAAAAAAATGCACTACATTGTCGATAAGTGTGCGCGAGACTTCATCCAGTTACTCAAGAGCAATCCTGACAAGCTCAAAGGTGATGTTTTTATGGTGATGGAGAAATACTGTTGCGCTGCATTAACAGCCGCTGTCTTCGGGATGGGCACAGAATCTGCTTTTGAGTCCCCGTTCATAAAAATGGCGAAACAAGCTCTAGCACCTACATCCTGGAGGAACTTTAAGTTCATGTTGTCAGGAGCGAGCCCACAACTGTTTAACTTTTTGGGTCTATCACTGTTCACTGCTCAAGAAAAAAGTTTTATTAAAACCATAAAGCAAGTGATTAAAGAACGAAAGCAGAACGAAGATAAGAAACATGACTTTGTCGACCTTTGTGTGAATTTACAGAACGGTGGTTTGTTAATTGATCCTGATACAGGGTTTCAATTAGAACCCACCGATGAAGTAATGGCTGCACAAGCGTTTTTTTTTTTACATGGCGGGACTTGAACCTTGTGCTGCCGGTTTATTCGGAACTTTATTTGAACTCGGCAGAAATCCTGAAATGCAAAAACGTCTACAACAAGATATTGACACTGCATTTGAGAAACATAACGGAGAGCTGACGTACGATGCTATAGTACAGATGAAGTATTTAGACCAAGTTGTTAAAGAAGCTCTAAGAATTCATACACCAGTGGGATTTCTTACGAGAGAGTGTGTCGCAGATGCCACATTACCTGTGGGTAATATACAAATTGACAAAGGGACCAAAGTCTACATACCAATTTATTCTCAGCACCACGACCCTAACAATTTTCCTGACCCGATGGTGTTTGATCCGGAAAGATTCTCCAAGGAAAAAGACATGGCTGATTACTATATTCCCTTCGGGCAAGGTAACAGGAGCTGCCTTGGGCTGAGATATGCGTATATCCAAATAAAAACTGGCATCGTACATGTTCTAAGGCATTTCGATATAGAGAGTTATTTGATACACGGTAAAGTTAACTATCAGAAAAATAATTTGTTTGTACGATTAAAAGATGTGAATTTTGTAATGGTTCCGAAGAAACCGATGTTTTGACTTTTATAGGTACATAGTTTTTTTTTTTTTTTTTTAAGTATACATGAAATGTTTGTTTCTATTTCTTGTAATTTGACGGAATAACATGACACGAGAAATAAAAATCACTTGTTACCATTTTACTGTGTCAAATTAAAATATACCAAATTGACAATTTCTTTGTTTGTAATGTTACGATGGACGCAAAGACATGATTTTGTTACTTTTTGGAAATTCACAATCATTGATTTTATATCTTCAATAATGTGAAAATGTGCGAGCGAGTGAGCTGCAGAGGGTATACAGGCCCCTTAATGATCATCATCATCATCATCATTTCAGCCGTAGGACGTCCACTGCTGGACATAGGCCTCCCCCATCGATCTCCAAAAGGGCCGGTTGGAAGCGGCCTGCATCCAGCGTTTCCCTGCGGTCTCTTTTAGGTCGTCTGTCCATCTTGTGGGTGGACGTCCTACGCTGCGCTTACCAGTCCGTGGTCTCCATTCCAGAACCTTTCGGCCCCATCGGCCATCTGTTCTGCGTGATATGTGCCCTGCCCACTGCCATTTCAACTTACTAATCCGGTGGGCTATGTCGGTGACTTTCGTTCGTCTACGGAAAGAAAGAAAGAGAAAGAAAGAGGACTTCAAGAAAGAGGTCAATCGGCGAATCCAACTCGGCTGGGCAGCGTTCGGTAAACTACGCAACGTCTTCTCGTCCAAAATACCTCAGTGCCTTAAGACGAAAGTCTTCGACCAGTGTGTGTTACCAGTGATGACATACGGCACTGAAACGTGGTCTCTCACTATGGGCCTCATAAGCAAGCTCAAAGTCGCACAACGAGCTATGGAGAGGGCTATGCTCGGGGTTTCTCTACGAGATCGAATCCGAAATGAGGAGATCCTTAATGATCGATGGTAGTTAATTATAGACTTGTACCCCCATACCAAATATACTATTACTATGGAGTTGGGTTCTGCTATATACACGTTGTGTAATTTATTCCTATGTCTAGTGGTTGTAAGATTCGAATACTCATCAATTTCAGATCTAACTAAAAGATATGCCTCTAAAATGTACAATGAAGGAAGCGTCAGTTTTTTTTTAAAGTATGGCTTACATGAATCATTTTGTCAAGTCAACACATAGATCTGATAAACTTCTTTTGCGCCTTGAATGCAGTTTCTTTCTCTGTAGAGTTAGCCCAATATAAGACGCCAAACCTCAGAGTGGAACCTACATAACCATGGTAAGCAGTGATTAATGTATCTTGGTTAGCTACTTTCTTAAGCATGTACAGTACATAGGTATATTGACGCAGTTTAAATACTGTGTTCCTATCGAACAATGCACTTCTAAAATAAAAATTATGAGCACCTAGGAAGTAGAAACATTTTAAAAAATTCTCCTAGTGGTAGGGTTTTCTGTCGCTTATCTAACCTAAAGACCATGGACTTACATAATATCAACAAGTTAATGGCAGAGACTGCATGCAAATCACCTATATTTGTCGTGCTACGAACGCAAATAGTTGTTTCTACTTGGTACGTAGGGGAAGGTAGCATAGGTAGATACAATATCATCTAGTACATTGAAGATAAGTAATTTGTTTAGTAAATATACTAAGACGTAATTAATGACATATATAAATGGTACGTAAGACCTGCCCAGATTTCTCGAAATAAAGAATCCTCCATAGTCCGTTCTCATCATCATCATCATTTCAGCCGTAGAACGTCCACTGTTAGACATAGGCCTTCCACATCGATCTCCAAAAGGGCCGGTTGGAAGCGGCCTGCATCCAACGTTTCCCTGCGGTCTCTTTTAGGTCGTCTGTTCGTTCTCATAGTGCATAAAATTTCCTTTCCAAATGCCGTCAAGATCTGTTGAGACCTGGATGTCTTTAAATCGCGAGTAAATCGGTTTCTTCTAGGCAATGGGTGTTCTCTTATAGTTAAAATCTGGGTGTTTCCAAATCACGAGTGAATCGGTTTCGTTAGACAAGCGTGTTCCATCGAAGACAGTATGACGCTTGCCAGGACGCAGGACTTTATAATCCATATAATATTATTCTATGGATTTTTAATCTTATTATATGGATTATAAAGTCCTGGATACGTCATGGATACATACACTACTTGTTAACCCAGAAAAAATATGGTTGCTGTAGAATAGCTTGTGAAACTGCGGGTCGCTGATAGTTACATAAATAACCGACATTCAACCCCGCCCGTATCGCAAGCCCTAGCCGAGTTAGTAAAGAAAACTACTTGCCTTTAAAATGTGTCATATTTGAGAGTTCAATCAATGACCTTTGAACTACGATAGATGGCAATGATATTGAAAAACAAGATGTATTATTTTTAAAAAACTCAACTGCAAAACATACGACTTAAGATTTCGGGATTGTAGACGAATCTAAGGACACCGCACGCTCTCCGAAATCTGTCAAGCCGTTTAGGCTAACAAGAACCTTAGAAATTGATACATAGAAATCTACCTAGTAGCTTTACCTAGTCAGTGATAGAAACACACAAAAATACATGCAAATACGACCAAAAAACATTATCTCCGTAATCACCCTGATAGTTATTATGGCCAGAGAATCACGCAGTGGGTGCCTGAAAAGATAACAGTCGAATGAGCAAAGATAGACCAAGAAAACAGTGTCGCGATGACCTTGACGCTTTTTAAATGGACGGGTTAAAACTACTGGATCCCATCGTCGGGGAACAACTGGGGGAGAATCAATGCGATTTCGAGATGCGATGGGGAGGTTCAAGTTCGTAGTGTAAGGGCACTACAAACACCTCAAACAAATAAACATCTATCTACTTAGTACTTACTTATCTTCCAGCTATATATAGGTACTCGTACTCTTTATCTATGCTGTGGTACCTACCTTTTACCATACATTGCAACGCACTGACAATGCCCCGGGTATTGTAGGTGTCTATAGGCGGCGGTGACCACTTACCATCAGGTGGCCCGTTGCTTGTTTGCCACTCTTTGCTTGTCTGTATCAAGCTCAAGTCCGATCGTGTTTGGAATACTGCTGTCATCTTTGGGATGGCTCAGCCAAATACCAGCTCGAAGCTCTTGAATCGGTAGACCGGCGTGCTGTTCGTCTTATAGGCGATGAGAAGTTAGTAGCTAAGAAACTTCTCAGTCTAGAACACCGCCGTAAGGTAGCGAGTCTGTCAATTTTCTACAGGATTTATTTTGGAGAATGTGCATCAGAGCTACATGACCTTATCCTGCCATCCCTTTCTACCACAGGACAAGTAGGAAAACGGCCCACTACCACCCATACATTGTGGATTTTCCTTGGATATGTACCAAACGTTTCGATTCTACGTTTTTAATCCGTACGGCCAAAGTTTGGAACAACCTGCCAGCTTCCTTTTTTCCTGAGAGATATAACCTGGGCCTTTTCAAGGCCAGAGTGAATAGGTATCTTCTAAGTCTGCGTGCTTCATCTTCGACCACATCGTCTCTTACCAACAGGCGAGTTAGTGGTCAAACGCGGACTTATCAGCGTTAAAAAAAAAAAAAAAAAACATAATAGTAAGTGGCAACGCAGAAACGTACATTAATCCCCATGCACGTCCGTCCTAACTTACGGGGCACAGACCTAGTAGTCATTGACAGATTCTCAAAAGTTTAAGCTTGGGGTTTGCTAAAAAGTGATGGAGTGCAGCGTCCGAAGAATCAAAAGAACGGACCGACTCTGCATTCAGTTATTGAAATCGCTGATATTCGCATCATAGCTGCCAAATTAAAGTGGGGTTTATCAGACACGTAGCCAGAATGCATCCTGCAGGGCCCCACTGCGTGATTCTCTGGCCATATCTATAATGATAGATTTCCATTTTTGTTTACCAAAAAAAAGGCTCATCTTATTGTAAGGTTTCACTTGCAAGTCAACTTTAACAAAATGCACTCACGAACCATCAAACAACAATCTATACCTGGTCCTCCCGGTCCAAGTTTTAGCTTTGACAGATTATGAGGTTCTGGTTACTTTTGAGACGTTTTTGAACGTATAATTAAAGCTGGCATCCGATATACTACAGTTAAATATTAAAATAATATGTTTTCATACAGCTTTTTACAATGTTATTGCAGCTATCAGAGCTAGTAAAAACATAAGTAGTTAGATAAGTTAGGTAGAGCATTGGCCACTAACGCTCCTGATAGTAAGCGATTGTATGACCGAAGATAAAGCACGTTGATTTGGAAGAAATCTAATAGAAAGTCTATTAGATTTCTTTAGCTCTCAGGAAACAAAGAGGACATCAGAGAGTTCCATTCTTTGGTTGGAAGTAGGTGTTAAACATGACAGACTTATAACTGACTCGATATCTTTCTTGTCTTAATGTAGTGAGTGCTTTCTCATCAGAAGATATTTCTTGCGTCTAGAAGAAGCAAGAAGATCACCTTTCAGCTGGATATTCAACTGTCTTGTATTGTCTGATAAGGAATTAAAATTAAATCGTCACCCATAAGTTTTCTGTAGAAGACATTTATACAGTTTCAACTTAAAGAGCAAAATAGACGGCACAATACATAAGAAAACAAATAAACAAATAGATAAAATGTCAAAACAGATTTGCCTTAAAATTACCCTTGAAACAAGAGGACAATGTCCGAGTTACTATTCTTTTATGGATAAAAATAATTTATTCATATCATCAATTCATATAAAATAAGTCTCGACATGTTTTAAGCCAGTTACTTTCAAGATATGAATTGAAATGATTGTCTCGGCATTTCTTGTCATTTTGATAGCATTATTAGTTTGTGTCAATGGAAAACGTAATGAATATTACTGGAAAAGACGCGGTGTGGTGTTTTGGAGGAAGAGTAAGAGTCTGGGCGTGTTCTGGCATTTTCTATCAGGAAAGAGATCCATGACCCTGATATTTGATGAAATATATACAGATTATTCCGACGCCCCAGCGGTAGCTTTCGGTGCACTTCTGACTCCGTCGATATTCTTGAAGAACCCTGTCAATATTCGCCACGTGACAATCAGTGACTTTCAATCTTTTTGCCACAGAGGACTAACGTACGGAAAAAACGATAAACTAGCAAAAAACATTGCCCTCTTACATGGCCCGAAATGGAAAATTTTGAAGCAGGCTTTGTCTCCACTGTTTACGCCTGCCAAATTAAAAAAAATGCATTATATTGTCGATAAGTGTGCGCGGGACTTCACCCAGCTACTCAAGAGCAATCCTGACAAGCTCAAAGGTGATGTTTATATGAAGTTGGAGACCTACTGTTGCGCCGCATTAACAGCCGCTGTCTTCGGGATGGACACAGAATCTCCTTTCGAGTCCCCGTTAATAAAAATGACGAAACAAGCTCTAGCGCCAACATTCTGGAAGAACTTTAAGTTCATAATATCGGGAGTGAGCCCACAACTCTTTAATTTTTTGGGTCTATCATTGTTATCTGTTCACGAAGATAGTTTTATTAAAACCATGAAGCAAGTGATTAAAAAACGAAAGCAAAACGAAGATAAGAAACATGACTTTGTCGACCTTTGTGTAAATTTACAGAACGGTGGTTTGTTAATTGATCCCGATACAGGGTTTCAATTAGAACCCACCGATGAAGTAATGGCTGCACAAGCGTTTTTCTTTTTCGTTGCGGGACTTGAACCGTGCGCCGCCGTTTTATTCGGAACTTTATTTGAGCTTGGCAGAAATCCTAAAATGCAAAAACGTCTACAACAAGATATTGACACTGCATTTGAGAAACATAACGGAGAGCTGACGTACGATGCTATAGTACAGATGAAGTATTTAGACCAAGTTGTTAAAGAAGCTCTAAGAATTCATACACCAGTAGGATTTCTTACGAGAGAGTGTGTCGCAGATGCCACATTACCTATGGGTAATATACAAATTGACAAAGGGACCAAAGTCTACATACCAATTTATTCTCAGCACCACGACCCTAACAATTTTCCTGACCCGATGGTGTTTGATCCGGAAAGATTCTCCAATGAAAAAGACCTGGCTGATTACTATATTCCCTTCGGACAAGGTAACAGGAGCTGCCTTGGACTGAGATATGCGTATATCCAAATAAAAACTGGTATCGTACATGTTCTAAGGCATTTCGATATAGAGAGTTATTTGATACACGGTAAAGTTAACTATCAGAAACATAATTTGTTTGTTCGATTAAAAGATGTGAATTTTGTGATGGTTCCGAAGAAAACGTCAATTTGATTTTTAGAGTTCCGTAGCAAACTAAGGAACCCCTTTATACTTTTATTGAGAGACTATGCCTATGAGATTATGACTATAAATACCCGCTACAAGAGTTTAAAAAAATTGCTTGAAAAGAAGATGTATAAAATGGTTCACCTGTAATTTAACTGTTTTTATAAATTTATTCCATTTTTTTAATAAACGTGTCAAAAACTGTTTTGTTGAGTGCCAAGTTTTTATTATATTTACCTGTCCCGGCTTCCGCGATATCGTCCAACCAAGTTTGACAGCTGTCATCCGAAACGAAGATCTCTATCACTTTTGTAAAGGAACTGCTCTGTGGAACTCACAGATCTACTACCTATAGATTTTCAATGAGCGTGGCTAGCTCAGTGCCTCTCGCTTCAACAAGGTGTGTTGCCACATTAAAATGATTTGCTATAAGTTAGGGTAATTTACCTACTATGATGGGTGTGAATCTTCAATGAGTACTTTGGAAACAATACTACCTTTTAAATATTTATATTTTATACACTATCTGCTGCAACCCGCGGAGCTACCTGCAATATTCTGGGAAGAAAAGTACGTTGTATGTCCTCATGACACACCCTATCGTCCTGACAAAATTTGACTTAGCCCATGATCTAAGAAAAAAGGTCTAGCAATTTGAGAGTGGTCCCGCAATGACGTCACTGTCCAGTTGCCACTTTATTCAATCAGCTGTTACGTGGTGTATCGTCATCTCTCTCGAACCTGTTGTAAATTGACATCATGACATCATTGCGGGACGCCCACGTAAACATTTTTTCTCGGATTGGCGGAGTATATTATTATACCATGACTTAGCCATTTCCTCGTAAAAACAGACAGAAAGTTACTTGCGTTTTTATTATAATTATTTGTTAGGATTAGAATATAGTACTAGAAAAAAGGTTGTAAAGTAACCATAGCATGATTTTTTATAATTAATAAAATATAATAAAAAAGTCAGAGTTAAAACGGAACGGGGGTCCCTCATGCAACAAACGTTAAACGTATTTTTGGATTTGTTCTAGTGTAAAAACGGTAATCCGTACAAGCGTCAAATTTAGCGGATTATAGTGAACATAAGTAAAACAACAAATAATAAACACTGGCCAAGTGCGAGTCAGTGACAAATTTCTGTTTACCACTAAGCTAAGCAACGTCGGGCGCGGTCGGTACTTGGATGGGTGACAGCCTGGGCGTGATGTTGTCTTTTTGCACAACTTTTTGTATTTTGTGATTGTAAAGAACTCTCAGCGCGCGAGCCCGACTCGCGCTTGGTCAGTTTAGTTTTTTCATGAATGGAATTATGTATAACATTCCAAATAATTAGATAAATAGACTCTTTAATGTTTACAGTACAAATTTCACGAACAGCGCGTAGCTTTTTGAATCGGTTCGCCGAAATCGCCTTTTGCTTTTCCAGCTTCATAACTGTGGCCTCATTAATATATATTTAATATTAACATTCACCATATTCATATGGGCATAAAAGGGTCGGTATTTTGCACTTCTTGCAATGTGCCAGTTTTTTTCAGCAATGTGACAGGATCAGTTGGAAACCTGCAGAACGAATAATTTATGTTAGTTGCGGTGGGTAATTTCTTTCATAAACTGGCAACATTCATAATTTATTTTCTAAGTGAATAATTTGATAAAATTCATAGAATTAGACCACAAATCGACCTAAAAACTGACTAATTATGAATAAAATATTTGCGAATCGATATCCTGAATTTATTTAGGTGATCGTTACAAGCTTTATATGTTTACTTACGTGTGAAATGATATTTCATCGTATTTTCGCTCACTGCGCTTCTTGCAGCCCAAAATGCTACAACCAACCATTGTAAAATATCTTTTACAATTATTTCTCAGAGGAAACACGCATTTATCACATTAAATCACCAAAAAAAGGCAATAAATATAATTCAGACCCGTTTTGTTTGTCACTGATTATTACAGATTTTGACACTTGAGGTACCAAAAACAGGTCACGCCGATAAGGACAACAAAATCTATTTATGTCCTTTTCGTACTTGTGCTGAGCCATATCAAGTTGTCTCTTTCACTAAAATATATTGCCGATCTGGTTGTGTATATCTGTGGTGGAACTGCTAGTCCAGGGTCGACAGTTTTCGAGATATCGCCCAACCGAGTTTGACATCTATCACACTGACATCTGTCAAAGCCCACATCTACCCTGAAAGAGAGCCCCAAGTCCGTCTTCTTTCCTTTTGAGAAATAACACAAAAAAATACTCTGTACGCCAGGATCCGTTCCGAATTTATTTCTTGTATCCACGGATACCGGTGTTAGAGGGTAATATGATTTATTATGTTATAATTTAATTTATATAATTAATTTTCATAATTTTGTAATTAAAATTAATTAGTGGTCCACTTAGGTCCTAGACCCAGCCCATGGGGTCATGAACCCTCCCCTGGAACCGCTCACTCGCCTTAAATGTCAAGCGATAATGCGGTCTACGATGGAGCACGCTTGGACGCTTGCTTAGAAGATATCGATTCACTCGTGTTTTGTAGACATTCATATTGTAACTATCGGGGAACACCCATTTAGAAAGCGCATTCCACAGTTTATCAGTTCGCACAATAAAAGTGGAATCAAAGCGTTTTGTACGGGTTTTTGGAATATTAACCATAAAGCGGTGATGATTGTACCCACTCTAGCAGTCCGATAGAAAAACGGGCGGAGGGGGGGAATTAGATCATGAAGATCCGATGCACACGCCGAAATGTATCCGATAAAAAACCAATAGACTAGCAACGTAGCGTCGATGCTCAAGACTAACAAGCTTAGTCCGAACTAAGGATTCGTTGCTGAAGAGGCCCTTGGCACTTTTCTTAATAGACTCCAATGCTTTAAGCTGGTAATCGGCTGAACCATCCCAAAGGTGAGATCAGTACTCCATGCACGACCGAACTTGTGCTTGTGTACAGTGAAATCAACTGTTCCGACGTAAAGTACCGTCGCACCTTTCATAGGATACCCAGTTTTTTGGCAGCCAATTGAGTCGTGTTTTCAATATAGGAGCTAAAGCATCAACCCTCTGATGTCAGAAAAACGCCCAAAAGCTCAAGTTGGACAGTTATCGGAATGGATATATCCCGGAAAGTAGATGCCATTTGAAATGGCATTCTTTTTGTTGAAAAGAAACACGCCTGGGTCTTAGCGGCATTGAATTTGACCAGTTTGGCATCAACCCGATCGAAGACTGCCTTAAGGGACAAACAAGTTCATGCGCTCAACCATGGCGTCTCTGAGAGACTGGATTTGCAGTTGGCTGGTTCGAGCATTGGATAGCTCTCTACTACTGTGCTGTCATCTGCTGTCATCAAATATATGTCATTTGTATAGGTTAATTATTATTATTATTTTTTAATTTCCGTTGTTGGGTTTTAGTTTCTTAACCTTTCTTGTTACTCATGTGAGTTTTGAAGTCGGGAAATAATAGTCAAACCTGTATGTCACAATTGCAATTTATAATGGCCACATTATTGTAAATGGATAAAACAACGTCAAGCAACGGCTAATGTGCGACAAACTAAGCCAATATGACTATCATTTCAGCCTATCATGTACCCACTGCTGGGTCACAAGCCTTCTCTCACAGAGAGAGATGGGCTGTAATCCACCATGCTGGCCAAGTACGTGTTGGTGAATGTCATTATAGGTTTTAAAGATCGCGTGAATCGAACTGATCCTTTCCACTGATCTATGATATGTAATATTTACCGTGATAAGGTTATGGAAGGAACACCTAATATTTCGACGCAGTTACATGCACCATGTTTACGGGAAGACTGAAGAATGCGGGGGGTTTGGCAACCTGTGAGGTTGCATATCATAGATCAGTGGAAAGGATCAGTTCGATTCACGCGATCTTCCTTGCCTCACACTTGCAAAATGCGGAATGAGCTACCTTCCACGGTGTTGCTGAGAAGCTAGAACATTGGGTTCTTCAAAAGGCGAGTTAATAGATTCTTAAAGGGTCGGCGACGTAGTTGTGATGCCTCTGGTGTTACAAGTATCCATAGGCGACGGTGACTGCCACCTATGGCATAAAAATCCCGTTAAGGGCCCAGTCTCTCGGAGCAAAACAGAAGAAACGCGGGAAAGCACGCGGAATGTTTCCCGCAGTCGTCTTACTCGTACCTTAGCGAAATTATTAGGTAACAAGACTTAATACGAAAAGTTGCTCTACAAATTAGGAATAGACTAGAGGTAGACGAATATGGAATGGACGAATTAAGAAGTGGACGAATAAGTAGACGAATACGGAATGGACGAATTCAGAAGTGGACGACTTAGGAATTTGTACAACGACAAGTTAGGAAAAGGACGTGTTAGGAATGGACGAATTAGGAAGTTGACAACTTTGGAAATTGACAAGTTAGGAAGTGGACAATCGGTCTCCTTAAGATTTCCAGTAGGTGGTAACTAAGTCTTATGGTTATTGTGTAATAATAATTGCACAGGGTAGCTCATAACACTTCACGAGTTTGTCATCATACGCGATCCAAAACAACCTTGTCGGTTGTTTGAATCAATCACTGCACACTGCTAGTTCAATGGGCTGTTACGCAAACAGGATACCAAAAACCTAAACTTGTTGATACTCACGAATGTGTGCTAATTGCAAATGCAACTCGATAACTTTCCCATGGTCATATTAGTGACAACGAGCTCAGTGCTACGCGTGTTGCGGACACTAAAAGCAAAAAGCAATAAGTATTTGAAGTCTCAGTTTGAAATGATGAAATCCATACTTATTCTGAGTTTATTTTGTCAAATTTGTCGTGAGTTCAATTTATTTAGTTTCTTTGATTACTCTATATCTATCGAACTGTAATTCGAATTTTTCTTTTTTAGTTTCTACCTCGGAATTAACGTCTATCACTCGCATGAAACCTAAAGCCCCTTGCGAAAACCCTAACAAGAACGCCCTAATAGAGCACTTTTTCAACACTGTCTTTACGGAGTTTTATTCTTCGCCACCTATCTGTGTGTGCGTGCAAATGTGTGTTGGACACTCCACGTACTGCTACCCGAACGGATGCCTAAAAACTGCCGCCCAAGAAAATGAAGTAAAAACAGAAACTACTCCAATTATGCAAAAGAATAAGAACCATTTTATGCTATTAAAAGGTGAACACGATTTCATGACAGAATTTTTAGAGCGAAATTATGTGGACGACTCGAAAGGTACGACATATTCTCGTAATAGGCATATTTTTATTGTGTTTTATTTGTTGACTAGCGGACCGCCCCAGCTTCGCACGAGTATAGATTATAGCCTATGTTACCCAGGGATAATGTAACTTCCCAAAAGTGAAAGAATTTTTCAAATCGGTCCAGTACTTTTTGAGCCAATTCGTTACAAACATACTTACATACAAATCTTTCCTTTTTATAATATTAGTATAGAGGTATAGATTAGAAACGTAACATGTATCTACTTGTAATGGAAAATTCAGTCAAAGCTTACTTGTAAGTAAGTATTCGATAGTTTGATTCAAATTCATAACATAAAGTTGTTTTCAGAACCTTCACCGACTCATAATCCAGTAGAAGATCTGCGTCCAGACATATTTAAAAAAAAGAAATACAGCATTGTTGCAAAATTTAAAACAGCCCCTACTGTTAACATAAAGCAAACTATACAGGACAAAGTAAAAAAGGAAGTAATGAAAACTGAAGGTGTTGACTGGACCAAAACCAGGTGGCCATTGAATACGCAAAATTGGAGAAGTGTACGTCGACCGTTTTTAAATATTGAAAAGCCGCTGAGAACTCAAGGAAAGTATTTTGCAGCAATGCTGCATGATAATGAAATCGCAGAATACCCTCCAAAATATTTCAAAAGAGAACTTACAAAATCTGTTGATGACGATGAAGGAAACATAAAAGCATTTTATCATTTAGAAAATTCCCTCAATATGACAGATGGCAAAAGCTTTTCACTGGAGACGTTAATCGACAATTTAATTAGGAGTAGTTTTGGAACAGATATAGAAACAACAACGAATATTGCTATCTCTAAAAGGGATGATCCGGAAATTGGATCCAGAGCACCAATAGAAAACGTCCTTAACGTAAATCTGACGGACCTCGTTAATGAGACTACGAGCGTACTTTCAATGAATTTTACTAATGAAAACGTCGAAAGGAATAAGTATTTAGACACAAATCAGATGAAGAAGACTGCCAATTTAAATGAAATGATTACGATTTTAGCTAATCGAATTGAAATTGAAAATAATACAAGTATGGAAATAGCTAGAAAAACTATCAAGAATTTGAACGAAGATACATTGGAAGCAAACAATGATGATACTTTGCTATTGAACTCAACTATGGAACCAACTGAAATAAATCCCACACCAAAGGGGACCGTTTTTGGTCAAATATTCACGACTAAAACCACAGTTACAACAACAGACATGGAACCTGAAACAACAACTTTACAAGAGGTTAAAGTTACTAAGAAGAATAGACAAAAGGTAGTGAAGAAAGCCAGCAGTAAAATGAATACCCCTGATGTAAATCTAAAATTCTAAGTTAACTGATTAAATTAACCGCAGATTTAATATTATCAAATCCTTGTGTAAATTAGCGATACCCCGTAGTAATTTCAGCTGAACAAAACAGGTTATTAGGTATAACTGGGTGGAATTAATTTACGGGAAGACCGGAAAATGGGGTACAATGAAAATTGTGACTGTGCGAACATTTTTGTCTCGAGGGATCGGGATTTCTCTGCTGAAAAAGGGTTGTCAGTTACATTACAATAGACAGCATCTGTCGCTGTTTCCACGAAATGGCTAAACGTTAAAAAGTGTTTCTCAACATTTGCGTAACTTGCAAAAATGGACTGCAAAGGACATTTTATGGTTTTGAACGGTCGCAAATGCAAGTATCCAATCTATCCAATTCGCCTACAGGGTTACACGAAACGTGGTGATAAGCTGAAAAAGGATCATGTACTCATATTTATGGACAACTTGTACCATGGATTAACCTTAAAATTCCGAGTTTTTTTTTTGCTCTCCCACTGTGATGTAATGTAAAGAGCAGTTTTTTCGCTATTTCACGGTTGGTTTCATGAAAAAAGTTGTTCCTGATGATAAGTACAATGACCTCCTTTTGGCTTAGTACCACCGTTATGGGTAGCCCTGTAGAATGATTTGAAGAAATAATTTATTCCATTGATACATTTTTATGCTGTTACTTTATAATTAATTTTAGTAGCATTATATTAAAATAAAATAATATTTAAGTTACAACGTGCATTTATTTAATTTATATAGCAATGTAAACTACTGCTAAAAAGTACAACAGAAGAAGGCAAATTTCATAATCTGGGATTAATCTGTAATTTTTTTGCCTGGGTGTCTACAAATCACGAGTGAATTGGTTTCTTCTAGGCAAGCGTGCTCCATCGTATACCGCATCATCGCTTAACAACATGCGAGATGGTGGTCAAACGCAAGCTTGTTAATTATTTTTAAAAAAACTTACCCGCTTATTTGGTCACAATAAAATGAGTATAATATTATGTTAAAATTTATGTATATGACAACACTGTTTGTAATTAGTAAAATATTAGGCTAACGGACAGGTGTTTGATGTGTTAAAAATAACGAGCTTAGTAAAAATATAATTAAACAATAAACAGGTACTGTAAATTAACTGTAAACAAGTTTTATTTATATTACACGGGAATTACTCACGTAAGATTAAGCCGGTCACTCCGACTATAGTTTCAACCGCATTAGGCAGTCTTTTTCAAGGTGAATGCGCGCGCGCGGCTGCGTCTCGCTTGGCTTGTAAACAAGTTGTTTAACTCGGCTAATGAAGTTCTGCGATAAAAGCGTTTAAAGTTTTTGTCGGATTAGGAAGGGATGCTTTGTACTTTTCCAGCATAGTGAGTATGGCAAGCTCACAAGTGACGTCACTACTAAGAATAGTGCGCTCTCTGTCAAGCAAGATATTAAAAGTTTAAGATCTTCCTTAATTTTGATTTTGTTTTCGGTGATCGGTAAAAATAAGTAATTAAAAAAAAATAAAAAATGTTGTTTGAAAACTCCTGAAAGCTTTGGCATTTGAGCGCATCCTTAAAAAAGCTTGAGCAACACTGGATGACCTTGTTACAGGTTATTATCACCGAAGACATTAAGAGCATCCTGCTTTTATGATTCTAGGTACCTATAAAGGGATTTTCCTTTTCCGTTTCTACGAGTACCTGGGTACCGACTAAGTTCGTTCTATTTGCGTTCATTAATTTATATGCAAGAAACTAGAAAAAAAAAACCGGACAAGTACGAGTAGGACTCGTGCTCTGAGGGTTCCGTTAGACGGAACCCTCAGAGCGCGAGACCAAAAAAAAAACTAACTGAAGTTAAAATATTGAAAGACAAACTTAGGTTTGTAGTTTTTTTTTACTGGGCAAGTGCCTTTAATAACTAAACAAAATACAAGCTAAAACTAACACTACAAATACAGTTAGACTGCCCATAGACCGTTGAAGGTCTAAAGACAATCCAAATGCTCAAGCCCACTACCAGTTGGCAGCGTACCCAACATGCTGGCGGCATTACCACGTTGAATGGCAATGCTAATGCGTTGAGCCAGAAACACGCCAGCATTTTGGTCACGCGTCGCATTAACCAGGCGCTCTGAAAGATTTTTGAAAATGAGGTGAGCTCCCGGTCCCTAAGGGCCCAATGTCAGAAATCAGAAAACAGAAATCAGAAATATTTATTGGCCATAAAAACATTAAACGTTATAGGCAAGTCACTTTTACAAGGAATATAAGCGTTAAATAAAATCGGCTGAATTATAAAACATAAATACTAAACCACTAAAAACAAAAAACAACAAATCAACAACTGAAAAACTCAACTTCACAAAACTATTAAACTAACCTAAAACTGACTAAACTTACAAAAATGAGGATTCCGTGAGCTTCATTGAAGTATATTCACATAATTTGTAATATGGGTTGTTTTCGAAGAAATGCTTTAGTATCTGCTTGAATTTACTATATTTTAGTTCGGTTATACTATTCGGTAATTTATTGTACATTAATATTTTTGCGAGACGACCTTGTTTCTCAACTTTAACTAACCTAGTCCTTGGCTGGTACAGCTTTTCCTTGTTACGCAGGTTGCACTGGTGCTTATCCTTGTTCTTTGGTAAATTAGCCTCATGTATTTCTAATAAGCTATTATATATATAGAGAGATATCACAGTCATTATTTTATTATATTTAAAGTGTTTTTTTGCAGAATTGCGTTTCTTTATACCATTGATTATTCTAATAGCTCTCTTTTGACACCTTAATACTTTAGTAATATTCACAGCATTTCCTCACACTGTAATGGCATATCTTAGAATAGAATGTATGTACGCATAATACACGGATATAAGAGTTTTTTTGTCTAATAATGGCTTAAGTTTAAGCAAAGCCCAAACCCAAACCCCAAATGGGGTTTGTCTCGACCCCAAACGCCTCAAATATGTAACCACTGCCGAGGTTAGCATATTTGCGACGCTTGTGCTGCTCTGCCGAATTAGCAGCCGCGCCAGCCCTACCCTGTGTCTCAGGAAGATGTGACGGCGCCAAAGTATCGACACAAGTTGCGTCCCATACAAGGGGCCGCCCCAACCTCCAGGGCACAAGTGTCATACCGTCAGGCCTCTTTCCATCGTCACGCGCAAGACCACTCGGTTTGAGCACAGCTGCGACATTGGCGGTGGAAAGTGCCATGCGTATGATGTCGTTCAGGCTAGCGTGTCGGCTAATACGACCAGCGCTTCTCGAGCAAGAGAGACCATGGTGACCGAGCTGGTCAACAGCAGTACCACACTGACAGCGATGGGCCTCACAGCACCTTGCACCCAAGCGTAAGCTGACAGCTAGACGAAATGCGGTTGGATCTAAAAGGCTACCTGTGTTAAAAGAGGGCATGGCTTGCAACCAAAGTCCCGATTCCCAAACAGAGACAGCAAAAATACGAGCGCGATCTGCAATACTAGGACACGTATCTAGTAGCGATTTCCATGCTAGTTCGCACATCGGCCGATCCCACAGTCTCTGGGAAGACAACTTTGAAGTTTGTAGTTGACAATAAGGTTCTTCCATACATCCCAACTACAAAATGTAAGTTTGTAATAGCAAAATAATTATTTTTAAATACCTTCAAATTTATAACTTTCGGATTTATTCCTATATATGTACTATGAGACCTTGCCTCTTGCCAAATTTCATGATTCTAGGTCAACGGGAAGTACCCTATAGGTTTTGATTCCCCTGTGAAATCGCAAAATATACGACATAAAGGAACCCTAAGAGCGCGAGACCTAAAAAAAACTAACTGAAGTTAAAATATTGAAAGACAAACTTAAGTTTGTAGTTGACAATAAGGTTCTTCCATACATTCCAACTACAAAATGTAAGTTTGTAATAGCAAAATAATCATTTTTAAATGATATACCTTCATATTTATAACTTTCGGATTTATTCCTATATATGTGCTATGAGACCTTGCTTTTTGCCAAATTTCATGATTCTAGGTCAACGGGAAGTACCCTATAGGTTTTGGTTCCCCTGTGAAATCGCAAAATATGCGACATAAACGTTCATATCTTTTGATTGCGTTGACTTACAACTTTTATTTTTTTACAGCCGAAAGAAACCGTAGACTCAAGTATTTAGTATAAATTTCAACTTGCTACCTTTACGCGTTCTTGAGAAAAAGGGTCTTGACAGACGGACAGACAGACAGACAGACAGACGGACAACGAAGTGATCCTATAAGGGTTCCGTTTTTTCCTTTTGAGGTACGGAACCCTAAAAAACGGACAAGTACGAATAGGACTTGCGCTCGGAGGGTTCCATTGGATGGAACACTCAGACAGAGCGCGAGTCCAAACAAAAAAAAAACAACAAAAAAGTTGAAATATTTAAACACAAACTTAACTTTGTAGTGGACAATAAGATTATTCGATATATTCCAACTACAAAATGTAAGTATATATTATAACTTCATGACTTTCGGATTTATTCCTTTATATGTGTTATAAACTTGCCTCTTGCCAAATTTCATGATTATAGGTCAACGGGAAGTACCCTATAGGTTTTGATTCCCTTGTGAAATCGCAAAATATGCGAAAGACGGCCATATCTATTGATCGCGTAAACTTACAAATTTGTTTTTTTCACAGCTGAAAGAAACCGTAGGTTTGAGTATTCAACTTGATATCTTTACGCGTTCCTGAGATAAAGGGTCTTGACAGACGGACAGACGGACAGACAGCCAGACCAACAGACGGTCAGATGGACCACAGAAAAGGAAAAAAAAATGTTTAAATTACCACGGCTGACAAGGCATTTTTGTAAGAAATTTGTTGTGGTCAGTTGCACTCATATAAACGAAACGTCAGTCATTTGAAATCAGTTAGCAACTGTGATGCGGACAAAGAACTTTGAGACCTAACCCAAAAAGGTAAGGTCCAAGTTCTTTGGATGCGGAGTTCGACGCGTTGACAATAAGAATGTTCAATCAAAGTTCTGTCATAATGCCTGGCGACAGATTTTCCTTCTCATTTCCGTTCGATTTACTTCTCTTTTCTGTGAGATGGACAGACGGATAGACGGACAGACGGACAACAAAGTGATCCTATAAGGCTTCCGCTTTTTCTTATTGAGGTACGGAACTCTAAAAAGAAACTAGTGAAACGGCGGTGTGGTGCTTATTAGTGTTCCGTAACTAATAAGTCCTGTATTACTAAGCCTACCTACGCTATCTGTCCGTCCATCGTATACCTTTTAACGGCTGTGTCTTTAGAAATAGATAGCCAGTTGAAATTGCCACAGAATATGTAATGTTACGGCACCTGGTGTCATCATTGAAAATTCTTTGATATTAGTAAAATTAAAATGGGTCGAACTTTACAAAAGGTTGAATTACTTAAGAAAATCTGCGTAAGACAGATTTCAATTATCGCCCCCACTCCGGCCCTTGTACCTACCTTGTACCTTGTACCTACGTCGTTTGAAGAAACGTTTGGAATTCAACAATTGTAATTGAATCAGATTTGATTCTGGATGATATTCGTAAGAGACACAATAAAGTGAACTATTTTTTTAAAAATGCACATTTTGACGTGATCACGTTTTATAATTCGATGAAAGCCGGCTGCACGCATGAAAAATTGTCACGTTCCGACTGAGCCGCGCGTGCAAGCGAGAGCGCGGAACAAGCGATAGAGAGGCACGATCGGCCTAAGCGTTATCACGTAAAATTATCGTCCGTAAACAGACTTTACAGACAACCTTTTTATTTAGACACTTACCGTCTTACCACAAAAGATTTAAGCACGCTTTAGACAAGTGTTTAGCAATTGTTTCTCTGCGAAAAATATGCTAAACACTTGTCTAAAGCGTGCTTAAATCTTTTGTGGTAAGACGGCTTATATTCTACTTAAAACATCACTACATAATGATCACCTCTACTGTATCATACTGTATACCAGGGATGTAACGGAGGTAGTTTTATCGGAACCGAAGGCGGATTCGGAGTTTTTAAATTTGCTTTATCGGAGTCGGAATCGGAATCGGAGGCAGGATCAAAAGTAGTGGCATGAGAGAGAATTTTTATTTAAGGACAAATAAAACATTATTTAGTAAAATTTTAAAGTTAAGTTAAATGTTAAAGTTTAAAACAAACAATGAAAAAAAAATTGCATATTTCCAAATAAACAAGCCACCGCCGCCGCAATGTTATGCTTCGTGGTAATACACCTCCGATTAAAACCTTCGATTTAAAAGTGTCGGAGCCGAAGTTGGAACCGAAGGTGTAATAATAATCGGAAGTTCCGACTTAACGGAACCGGAGTCGAAGCTCCGTAACATCCCTGCTATATACTATAAATATTATAAATGCTAAAAGTTTGTTGGTTTGTTTGTTCCTCTTTCACGCAGCACAAAAGAAACGGATCGACCTGATTTTTTGCATGGGTATAGTTCAAGGGCTGGTGAGTGACATAGACAACTTTTCATCATCATCATCATCACCATCACCATTTTTCATCACTACGCGGGTGAAACCGCGGGGCGCAGCTAGTTGATTATAATTCCAGTGTTTAGTTTGTTATACAAAATATTTATGAAAAAGACCGGTTTATTAAAATCAGGACTAATTTAACGCTAAAGCGTGTTTCCATGGCCACCATCTTAATTCATTGAAACAAAAAGAAATAAAGTACAATTTGTACCAGAAACAAAGCGGAGCCTCTCCAAGACTTTTTTATTAAGTCGTGGGGAAGTATTCATTCGAGCATTAAATGGTCGGGATTGCACTAATGATAGGTTTTATGGGACGGTACTAGGAAATTGCTTATCACTTAGCATTGTATTGGTATAATGTATTGCATAATTATTTCCCATAAGGCTTTTGTCGTTTTTTTAGGGTTCCGTACCTCAAAAGGAAAAAAAGGAATCCTTATAGGATCAATTTGTTGTTCGTCTGTCCGTCTGTTCGTCTGTCCGTCTGTCCGTCTGTCCGTCTGTCTGGCCGTCTATCAAGACCATTTTTCTCAAGAACACGTAAAGATATCAAGTTGAAATTTATATCAAATACTCAAATCTACGGTTTCTTTTAGCTGTGAAAAAATTAAACTTGTAAGTTTACGTGATCAAAAGATATGACTGTTTATGTCGCATATTTTCGCATATTTTGCGATTTCACAAGGAAATCAAAACTTATAGGGTACTTCCCATTGACTTAGAATCATGAAATTTGGCAAGATCGGGCGGCCTTATCGCCACTCACGCCACATATTGTAGTAATACATTAACAGGGCCTTAGGAGGGCTAGCTGTTTAAAGCAATCCAGTTTAGGTGATGAAAAAATGTTGCGCGACCGCAAACTGTATCTGAGCGCGTTAAGGTTTAAGTTCGCGTGATTTTCTGAACTGCGTGGTTTTAACGCTAGTTTGATACCGCGTAAGCAGTTGGCCGTAAGGTCCCAGATCGAACTTAGAACCTTGGATCCTTGAGTCGGTTAGTTATCAATATTAATCATCTGATAGCAGGATTGAATATTTGGATTGAGCAACTTTAGACTTTGAACGGTCTAACGCATTGATGTAAGTAATTTTAAAACTGTCATTGGTCTAAGGGCAATACATTTTTTTTTTTTTTTTAAATATATATTTATGATATAATGTTACATATATTACATGTTTGCTGTCACCAAAAAACCTCGCAGAGGTTTATCTGGGTGACATGTTCTCAGCTTAAAATAATTAGAACATTAATTAAGTAAACAGTTGTGTACATCTGTGAGTAAACATAATAGGTACCTACATCGGAAATAACCGAGCGAGTGCATACCCGTCACTCCGGATCATTCGGGTGGCTTCGGCTTGCTATGTCGTCGCCAGTAGAACAAAGCACATTTTAGGTTATGTTAATTTTAACTTTCCACTGACATTTTACTATTATTATTTTTATACCTAATTCTTTGTCCAAATGTTGCTAAGTATGAGTCCATGGTTACTTGAAATAAACAATTTGAAGAAAAAAAGCACTCGGCCTCGGAAATGTTTTTGTATATTAGGCTAAGAGAAGTACCTAGTGTTCTAGTATCCAAAAGCGTAGTTTTTTTTCATGACACATTAAAGCTAGGTCGGTACGTAGTAAGTACCTTTTCAGTAAAATATTATTAAACTTGAGTAAAAGTCGTCTTTTTATAACCTACCTACTAGCTTAAACTTTTTCGGTCCAGAGCCATCAAAGCCCAAAGTTTCTCGTCTGGAATTCGCCTCAACATCTTGATAACTCTTTTTGGTCTCGAAGACATGATTTAGAATTGTTCGAGGTTTCTTTTTACGCGATAAAGCGTGTATCTCGGAGGACATTTGTTAAAACGTCCATTATTTTCTTTCTTATTTTCGCGGGAAAAGTTTGCCAAGTTTGGTCGGCAGTTGACTCACTTCAGATCTCCGTAATGGAGCTTTGCGATTATTTAATGGGAAGTAGACGATTTATACAATATATATATTATATACTTAATTGTTTTTTAGGGTTCCGTACCCAAAGGGTTAAAAACGGGACCCTATTACTAAGCCTACGCTGTCTGTCTGTCTGCCCGTCCGTCTGAATATCTGTCTGTCTGCCCTACCGTTTCGTATTAATTTTTGGACTTTTTTATTATTTGTTAGTTAATTCGCCGTAACATTACTTGTTCTGTGAAAATTTCAACTGGCTGTTTATTACGGTTCGAAAGATACAGCTATAGATACAGCAGATACAAGATGGACAGATGGACGGACGGACGGACCACCACCAACCTGCAACTGAGCCAGCGTGGTGGATATGGTCAACTCGCTCTTTCCCCCGAAAGAGCGATTTGAGTAGGCTAAAAGCCCAGCAGTGGACTTTTTTTAATTCTTGGCAGATTATGCATGCCAGTGTCTATCTGAATCATTCCAGCTCTTTGAACATTAACGACGTCGACGTGATGATCCGCTAACATTTTTGTACCTCTTTACGATGGGCGGTGAACACGGTCTGCACATAAATGTATTTAAGTATGTGTATTTAGGTAGGTATAGATTTGCACGCATGCGCAAAACAAACTCTCATTCATATGGAAGCACACTATAACGGATTTGCGACACGGCTATGCACACAGTTGTAACATATCGCGTAACTACACAATGCAACGACCGAACCAGAAGACGCAGCGTAGGTTGGGTTCCCACTAGATGAACCGACAACACCGTGAAAGTCGCGAGCATCCAGCGGATGCAGATGGCAGGCTGGCGTTCAGTGTGGAGGTCTAAGGGGGAGGCCTATGTTCAGCAGTGGACGTCTTCTGGCTGATGATGATGACACAATGTTGTGTGCATGGTAATATAGTTACAGTTTTTTTAGAATAGAGTTTTATGCCTCGGCGTGCCACTTTTGTGGTTATAAATATGTATAATCGGCTATTTGGTTCCTTGAAACATTGCTCCAGTGGCGTATGGATGATGGTAATTTGATGATAACAAGCACGTCTATGCTAACACAATTTGTGTGCTCTTATATAGGGAATATTTAAACTGCTATATTTACTTTTTTATTTTGCTTGTACTCCTCGTAAATTTCTTGTTTAGCAAGTTCCGGATAACAACATCCTGTATGGGTGTTGTTTTCGCAAGTCGACTAGGACTGGAACCGGTTTAGGATGAGTGAATAGCGTTCGAGTTCGACTCGTACGCAACTTCACATATTTATGTTACATTGGCTAAATTACTATGATATATTTTTATATTTATGATAGTTAGCGATGACAAACAGCTGCTTCCTCGATCTATAAATATTTTAGTAGATAATGATGTATGAAAGTTTGATATGTACCTTCCTATTTTTATTTTTTATTTTGTAAGTGCGCGGTGAATGTGAGCACCATGTCAAACCAACTGTGGTTTTTTGGTGCAACAATATGCTATAAACTGTATTATTTGAGTAAAGTAAATAAATTAAAAAAAAATTAAAAAAATCAGTCTATTCCATCCATTGCCACCGTCTCATATAAAGGTGCTTTCAGACATTTATCTTCTCCCTTCCGAGCGTCGAGGTACATACGTTCATCAATCGCGCCCACGTGAGTTAAGTATCGAATCACGTTACACGTAATCGAATAAATTCGCTCATCCGTCTGGGATCGCGTTAAAATCAATCAATTAGGTACTTCACATCGGATGTGGGTACAGACAGTAACGTTACTCCAAGGTAACCATTTATCTTGCGCAAAGGCTGGGGTGATCTCTAACATCGCGTAAACTGTGGTCAAATGCTCAATGAAACGACGATGGGCGAAAATTTCCAACACCAACCACGCAGGATTGTGTAGCTACTAATCCACGGAACACTATTAATCCCAGCGGAGTACTAATCTCTGTGCACGGAACACTATTACTCCTAGTCTCTGTGTCATTCAATCCGATAAATAACGTAATCGGTACATAGTACATATAGGTCAATGCGTAATCGTAATAAAAAATTCGTTTCAAATCCGTAACTTTTTTATTCTTTCCTCTTAAAAGTAGTTTGGCATCCCACGTCTTGTGCATTTGCCAGTGTCAAGTACTGAAATATTTTCAAGTTTTATAATATTGTCAAACAGTCATAGTCAACAGTCAGAGTCAAGCGAAGTAAGTTATAGTCTTAGATAATAGTTATCAAGTATCTATATCATGCCCTAGTAAAGTGGTGGAGACAACAGACTTCTTGGGAGTTTTGGAAACATCACAAAAGACATGTTTCACCTCATCATGTTACTTTCTCACACTCGAGCACGTTCACGAACACTTAATAAATAATAATCCACCATTATACTATATAAATTATGTTACATAGGATTTTTTAAGCGTTCAATTTATCTATATAATAATTAACATAACTTAATAAGTATCGTCAACGTAGCAGGGAGCACGGATCCCTGAAGCACAAGCTACAGCTTAGTTTAGGGATCCGAAGCTCATTAGTTTTTGAGGCGAAATCCGAGAAATATATGCTTATATGAAATATTCGTGTTTATGTGCAAATAAAATTATCTTATCTTATCTTATCTTACCATTAATACATAAAATACTCAAGTTTAGGAAAATAATACAATGAGGCGACATGTTTTTTTTTACCTTGGCGCTAAGCCTTAATTTAATCCATTACTTTTCATTGACAGCATATTCTTTTTTTTATCCCGTCATATTGTTTTTTTTTTTGCTTATTTCTGGACATGTTAAAGTCATTAGGGCCATACCGTCTCGTCATACGTATTTTACTGACGTAAGTATTCCCCCGGGGCTGGCATAATCGCATAGCAACTAAAGCCCCAAACAAAAAAATTAGATAAAAAAAAAAAGGAATAAATAAATAAATAAATTTGTGGAGACTTTATCATAGGTTTCTAAGTGTCTATGGAGTTTATTGGAAACAACATGAAAATACGTTTACGATTAACGAATACTTAAAAAAAAAACACCATTGAAAATACTCAAGTTTAAGACAATACCAAATACAATGCGGCGACAGATTTTTCAAATTGGCGCCAAAAAACTCTTATTGAAAATTTTGTAGGTACCTACTTAGCAGACTGCCCCTTTACGCAAATCTTGTCCGTCTTGGACAATAAGACCGCATAGGCCTATTTTATGTAGCTATGAGAGTTTTGAAACCCAGACATTGCACTTTAGGATATAAGTATCGAAAATATGTAAAATGCATTAAAAACGATTGAAAACAGCATTGCGTGGTATGGTTTTAAAGTAGTACCGGCGTTTTGAAATGGAGTTTGAGACTCTGCTTCCATTTGTATAAATCGTCGATAGGTCAAGTTGTATCAATAGAGGGATCAATTAGGTTTTTCACGGCCCTCCAGATCGGCAAATATTGGATTACACGCAAATTAGATTTTACGTAACGATATCTCAAAGCAAAACTCTGGTAGGTTCGAGATAGGTCAATGTAAAGGTTATTCCAATTATAGAGTATAGAAACTGTAGAACTAGATAGATAGATAGATAGATACAAATACAAATTAATTAATTGGGCATTATAAAAATGTACAAAATATTATATGAACCCATTGACTCCGAACTAGTAATAAATACTGTGTTTCGGGAGCCAACGGCCTCTCCCATTAGATGTTACTAACTAAATGCCAAAACACAGACTAAAATAATAAAAAAAACATGACAAAAAATGACAAAAGTTATTAATTTTTACAAAACAAATAAAATACATAATATATACAAATACAGGCAAATTTTCATATCAAATACACACACTTAATAAGGCGATAGTATAATACATAAGAATCAAACAATAAAGCTATTAAAAACAATAAGTCATATAAATGTACGCATTGTTGTGCCATCTCAATACACAAGAACTCACATGAGTATGTGCACATACATGTGTGGGGGGTTGTATATGTGTGTGTGGGGGTGGGTGCGTGGGTGTGTGTGTATGTATTAGTGTGGTGTGTAAGTGTTTTATGAGACATCTAAATCTGTTAGCATATGCTCAATGCCATCATAATCAAATTTATCTAGCCAGGACCGTAGAACTTTGCTATATTTTTTTATTTTACATTCATCATTTACTTTATTATATACTAGCTGACCTGACAGACGTTGTCCTGTCTTAGAACTGTCAAACAAACAAAGTCAAAATTGTAAATCTTATTTTTTTACACCTTGGGTAACATTATTGGAGTTTTAGTAAGAATCTCTATTTAAAAAAATATAGCCTATGTTAACCGGGGATAGTGTAGCTACCCAACAGTGAAAGAATTTTTGAAATCGGTTCAGTTGTTTCGGAGCCTATTCAATGCAAACAAACAAACAAACAAACAATCAAATCTTTCCTCTTTATAATATTAGTATAGACTAGCTGACCTGACAGACGTTGTCCTGTCTTAGAACTGTCAAACAAACAAAGTCAAAATTGTAAATCTTATTTTTTTACACCTTGGGTAACATTATTGGAGTTTTAGTAAGAATCCCTATTTAAAAAAAAAAAATATAGCCTATGTTAACCGGGGATAGTGTAGCTACCCAACAGTGAAAGAATTTTTGAAATCGGTTCAGTTGTTTCGGAGCCTATTCAATGCAAACAAACAAACAAACAAACAAACAAACAATCAAATCTTTCCTCTTTATCATATTAGTATAGACTAGCTGACCTGACAGACGTTGTCCTGTTTTAGAACTGTCAAACACGCAAAATCAAAATTGCAAATCTTATTTTTTACTCCTTGGGTTACATTATTGGAGTTTAGTAAGGATCCCTATTTTTTTTGAAAATATAATATAGCCTATGTTAACCAGGCATAGTGTAGCTTCCCAACAGTAATAGAATTTTTCAAATCGGTACATTAGTTTCGGAGCCTATTCAATGCAAACACACAAACAATCAAATCTTTCCTCTTTATAATATTAGTATAGAAGAGCGGAACAATGTCTTCAAAACTTCTTCGTGCAAATTTTCGTTTCGCTCCCGGGATAGGACACTCGACGGTCACGTTTGGTTGCATTTTGTAATAAAGGTACAGTTTTCCTATGATACCGTCGTAGACTATCGCAAATAAATAATATTCTAATGATAGTTAGATAGAAATTCTTTATTGTGTACACTAGTAGTTATTAGTTACTTTGTGGCGCGTCTTCTAATGCAGCGCCTTGGTAGGTATGTGCTAAAAGTAAGTTGTCCAGATACAGACCCAAGTTGCATTTCGATCTATCAAACCAATCTGCACTATGAGGTCAAAATAACAATCCTAATTTGAAATTCAACGCCAGCTTAAAACGCGTTTCAGATAGCGCTTCAGTACCGCCATTTGGACGTTAATAATAACGCTAGAAGCGCTTTACAGAGCTGCCAGGCCAGGGGCTATTAGAGCCCTGTAATATTCCCAATTATTGTCCAGAACTAGCGGAGCTCGCGGCGCTGTCTGCTTGATTTTCCAATTTCTTGAAGATATTTAACAAAAAAAAAAAACTTACTTAGCAGCCCTTTGAAGTTGTTCATGCTTGTGAATCTTTTTCGTAGTGATCCTTTGAGATAATTTAAACGAAAATTTATTGTAAATGTGTTTTTTTAAGGTCCCAAAGGGTAAAAGCGGGGCCCTATTACTGAGCCTACGTTGTCTGTTTGTCCGTCTGTCTGTCTGTCCTACCTTTAAACGGCTGTATCTTTCGAACCGTAATAGATAGCCAGTTGAAATTATCACAGAATATTATGAAATGTAACGGTGGATTAACTAACAAATAATAAAAAAGTCAAAAAGTAAAAACGAAAGAAAAAAGTATAAAGTAATAACGAACCCCATACAGCAAACGTATTTTTTTTTAACGTATTTTTTTATTAGCTCTAATGTAAAAAGGGTAATACGTATAAGCGTCAAACTTGGCATGATTGTAGAAAACACCCTAAAATATAATTTAAAAAAAAAATGGCTAAGTGCGAGTCAGTGACAAATTTCTGTTCATTACCAAGTTATTATACTCGAGTGCCTGTAACAAACTGCGTAGCAAATTACTCCGGCGATTTTGGAAGGCGTTATAATAACTGGTAATTCGGTTACTTGGCCAACTTTATTGTATTTTGTTGTGGTACGGAACCCTCAGTGCGCCAGCACGACTCTCACTTGGCCGGTAATTTTTTCATATTTTTTTACCATTTAAATCCTGTACATTCGATACATGAAAAATTTCAAAATGACTATTCTTAACACGCTGTTATTTCCTTGTTATTTTAGACAAAATTATTATCAACTCTCGCAACTTACTATTTCAGGTAGCGCTCGCTGGCGTTGGTTCCAATGGGTAGGTATGGAAATAGCGCATTTCTGTACTTAAACGACAACATGTGAACTAACCATATCAAACTGCAGGCAACAACGATTAACATTAGCAGCGAGTCTCTACTTTAGCATTGCCGCTAGGAGCTGTGCCGGCGTATCTGCCTGTTTTAGTATTCTTGTATCAGACAATAGGCGTCCAGCAAATTTCCAGTTTCTTCAAAATTTTGGTAACTTAGAGTTTCATGGAGCTTGCTACGCGATTCGTAGCTCGTACAGTCGTAGCAATTTTCGTAGCACTTTTACACAATCAACATTTTTACTTACTTCTGATTCAAAAAGAGGGGTGTTATAAGTAATTTATTGTGTATCTGTTAAAACACGTGTGTCTATGTGGCTATACCACCGTTTTGAGGGTTCCTTAGTAGTACTACTACAAGGAACCCTTATAAGATCGTTCTGTCCGTCCGTCTGTCTGTCAGTTGAGTCTGTCCATTCTTTTTTAACCTGATCCTCTATAATTAAGATAAGTGCATGAAACTTTGCACAATTACAGTTGTAGTATATAGAACTCACACACATCGCTCGAAGAACCGATAACCGATGCGGAAGAAAGGTTCTGGAGTGGAGACCACGAACCGGAAGACGCAGCGTGGGTAGGCCTCCCACTAGATGGACCAACGACATAGTGAGAGTCGCTGGCATCCAGTGGATGCAAAAGGCAGGCTGTCGTTCAGTGTGGAGGTTAAAGGGGGAGGCCTATGTTCAGCAGTGGACGTCTTCTGGCTGATGATGATGATATAGAACTCAATTTAAAAGGATAAAAAAAATGCATTTTAGGTTGGCTCTGGTACATGAGAAATGTGGATCAGTTTTCGCTGCGCCCCTTGTATGTGTGGTATCGTTAAATAAGTTTTTTTAAATGCATAATAATATCACTTTTTATTAAATGTATACTTTGCGAAATATGGCCCACCAAAATGGCAAAAGCCCTGCATTTATAAACTATTAGACAAAGCAATTTGTTACTTGCGCGCTGATAGGTCTTAGTAAAACACTTTCATAAATAAATATTTCGAACATTTTCTGATTGTCTATACTTAATATTATAAAGAGGAAAGATTTGATTGTTTGTTTGTTTGTTTGCATTGAATAAGCTCCGAAACTACAGAACCGATTTGAAAAATTCTTTCACTGTTGGGAAGCTACACTATCCCCGGGTAACACAGGCTATATTATATTTTCAAAAAAAATAGGGATCCTTACTAAAACTCCAATAATGTAACCCAAGGTGTAAATAAATAAGATTTACAATTTTGACTTTGTGTGTTTGACAGTTCTAAGACAGGACAACGTCTGTCAGATCAGCTAGTATTCGATAAAAATGTAATAGGCGCTTTGGAGTTATAGTGGAATTAAGCACGCTTTTTGTATCTTTGAATCCAGTATATCACTAAATTTAGGATATGAATGAAATTTCGTATAGAGGATCTAGTCTATCGCTCGCTGTTTATAAAGACCGTGTAAAGCAATTTTATTTGTCGCAGTGACCACCTTGTTGACGCTGTTGTTGTTTATTTAACTACTCATATTAGTAAATTTTGTATGTTTATGTATTAGTATATTATCGTAATTATAAGTATTATTATGTATTGTTATTAGAATATACGGTTTATATTATAACTATCACATTATTCAATATTGCACGCCTTCTACCTCCTGTATAAATCATTTCCATCCTAAGGTTGCCTGGAAGAGATCGCTCTTAGCGATAAGGTCGCCGATTGTTGCACTAGTTTTTAAGCTGTTTTATCGTGTGTATGAAATTTGTGGTGTGAACAATAAAGAGTTTATCTATCTACCTAATTTATACTTTGGTTAAAAGCATAGGTATCTTTTTCCTTCAGAAAAGAAACGGTTTCATTAGAATGGCGAGTGAAACCACAGTACAAAGCTAGTCTAATATACATTTTAATTAAAACAAAATATATGTTGCGTAAATTCTAGTCTTGTAGGACATCCTGAGGTCGATATATTATTCCTTAGATCGGACAAAAGGGCAGATATATTGAAGCCGTAGCGCCAGTGGCGGATTTACCAGCAGTTTGAGTAGGCTGGAGCCTAGGGCGGCATATTTTAGGGGCGGTGAATTTGGGGCCAATTTTTGTTAAATATCTTACAGAAATTAAAAGATCCATATTTATATACTTAAATGTTATAAGGTATTGAATTGTAGAGGTCGTAAGGGGTCGTAGAGGTCGTAAAGGTCGTAAGGGTCGTAAAATTTGAGTAGCCTACTGGCGGCAAATGTGTAAATCCGCCACTGCTTGGCGCACAATTTATCGTTTGCGTTCAAATGTCTCCGAGTTTTTCAGTATAATTATAGCCTTTTCCGCAAAAATTGTAAGTATAACTTTTTTCACGCACAATAAGAAACTTGCAGTGACACCAATGAACTAACTAATAGTCCACATAAAAAAAAGACGGCAAGATCGTCTGCAAGGCGAAAAGGTATCAAAACTGATTTAAGCATAATGCGTTCACACCCGTCACGCCATCTTAATATATCCCCCTTGTTTGTCTGTTCTGATGTTCTCTCCAATATTGCAAGGACGCACGCAATGAAAGGCATAATTATCTAGACTAGACAAACGATCCATATATAATCACTAGGTGTAAAGCCATTTCTCTCTTGATAGTAAATTAAGTTATGAGACCATAATTCTAAGAAAATTACTAGTTTGCGGCGATCCCACGGCATATAGTGGTCTAATTTATAGCACCCATGTAACGCGTATTATTATTTTACTGGCACGTTTTAAGTTTTAAGACACAGAAGAGAAAAATTTTTCGTTTAAAATAGAACGGCTGTCAAGGCATTTTTGCAAGAAATCCGTTGTAGCCAGTTGCACACATGTAAACGAAACGTCATAATATAACTACATAGGAAGGAATGCAATAATTCGTCAAGATTATTATTAATCCAAAAGGTTATGAACGCCATTTTGTTAAAGTTTAAAACTGACCTTCTCGTGGTGCAATACGGTTCAGTTCCCTGTGCATTTCGCGCAATTATTTCGGTAAATGCTGCTATTCCAAAAAAACTGCACGATTCTTGTGCAGTTCAAAAAACTAGTACGAGTTCAACAGTCCTTAACGTAAATTTATCTACGACATAGTTAAAATAGTTCCAAATTAAACTGCACGATAAGCACGAGGGTTAAAATAATTTCGCTAAGAGTTTTTCATCGATTTTGCTTTTTTATTTAACAAAACTAGTGTATTAACGCATGTGCTTGTGTAATAATATTGAATTATTATCCGTTAAATAAGATTAAGGCAAATTCGTAGGTTTGCGTGAGTGTAGGCAAACAATGGGAAGTTGCAAATGTGATTTTTTTGTTTTGCCCCAGAACTCCATAGAAACTTGATTAAAAAGTTTCCATGACCTTACTAGGTCATGATTTGACCATGATATTGACGTAGGCTATGTTTAGAGTTCGTTTTATGTGACTTTAAATGGGTAGAAAAATAAATATATTACTTGATACGGTTAAATGCTATTTTCGTGAGGAGCCATTAAAAAAAATACCTCGTCCTAAAATTTAGAATGTGGTATCACAGCTAGTGATGGGAAAGTTTTGTGTGCAGTTTTAATTTTATCGATAAACTTAATAGGCATGATGACTTATATTTTTTTATTACCTCATAAAAAAGCTGATCATAAATAGAGCACATCAACGAAAACAAAATAAAAATTAGTTCAAGAATAAATAAAAAATAAATAAATTAGTTAAATTAGTTAAAATAAATTAGTCACTGACTCGCATTTGATCATTATTTATTATTTTTTGTTATACTTTAGGTAGAGTGTGTCTGTGTACTATATTCATGCCAATTATTACGCTTGTACGTATTATCGTTACACTAAATTACATATACATTAGATCTAATACAAAAATACGTTAAAATACGTTTGCTGTATGGGGACCCCTCTTTCGTTTTAACTTTTTGACTTTTTAGGGTTTCGTACCCAAAGGGTAAAAACGGAACCCTATTACTAAGCCTACGAGTCTAAGTCTACTAACTTACTAAGTCTGTCCGTCTGTCTATACCATTAAATATTATGGAATCGTGGGTGTGACTTATTTAAAAACGTGGAGTTTTAGTACAGTTGTATGATTATTAACGACTTATTTACCGTGATTATGTTGTGGATATGGAGTTCCTAATGTTTCGGCACAAGAAATGACTCAAAAACGTTATAAATAATGTTTAAATATTCCGTAATCATACAACTAAATAGTGAACAACCGGAATATTATAAAAAGTGGAGTTTAAAGTTTCGGGATCGCAATTGAAGCTGGCTAGGTTTTTTATTGAATAAAATTATCAATAATGAATATCAAAGTTAGTTGATTGAATCAGGCGTCACTTTACGGAAGTCTCAAATGTGCATCACAGATATTTATAAAGAAAAATAATTTATAACTTTGTAACTTCCTTTAGTTTGCGTTTTCTTGGGAGTCGAAGAATTTGAACAGGCAGGTGAAGCTATTTTAAGCCTCTTTGGAGATTCAAATGAGGTTGTCTGAGAGTAGTATGAAGACGTTGGTGTTGGTGATATGATTTAATTTTTAACCACTGAATGTAAATAAATAATTAATTTTTGTGATATTGCTAATGGCTTCAAGTATCTTTTATTTGTCGTGATACATATATGTCCAAAAATTTTTTTGAACAAATTGTGCTTGTTTAGTAGGAATCCAATCACGTCTTCCCGTTGCATCAATCCATTTTTGCCTAGTAGACGGATTGCCTGGAAAACTGTAATAAATTCAATGTCTATTTATACAATAGAAAATTACGGGAAATGTAATAGTGCTAATAGACGAGACGGACTTGGTCCATACGTCTGTTAGTACTATAAGAAAAATCTAAATGTATCGATATCGATAAAATAATGGTAACCACTATTATTGTCAACGGCTTGTCAACAGCTTTGTAATTAAAACACGGTGAAATAATAAAATTATAAACAATTTAGACATACCGGTGATAGGATATGCTTCCTTTTTTTTAAATAAAATCTTTGCTAGCTAGGCGACACGTAATTACAGCGCAAGAAGGCATTGTGGAATAAATTCGATGGAGCAGCTACGCGTACAAAATCAGTTAGCAATTGTGATACGGAGTTCAACGCGTTGACGTAAATAAGAATGTTCACTCGTATGCCTGGTAACAGATGTTCCTTCTCTTTTCCGTTCTATCTACTTCTCTTTTCTGTGTTTTAAGACAACCTTATTTTGTATGATTTGACGTTCGATTTCTTCTTCATTAGCTTTAGTCTTTAGTCCTTCTTCTGAGTAGCTACAACCCACAGAAAAGAAAAGTTTTCTACAACCCACTACTACTAAAAAGTACAGAGATTTAAGTGTTTAGTAAGTAGATCCCCATGCTCACTTGCAAACCCTTTTAGAAAACTTTTTGAATCAATCAGTTGGCGCAAAGCCTTTAAATCAAATGAAATTGATTTATCACTGGTTTCTTTTATACGTTTCTTTGTCGAGAGTTTTACATCGAGTTTATGAATAAAAGAAACTCTTTGCTCAGTTGGTCCGATAGTTACTGACATACTCTGAGAACTGGTTAAAATATTCGTTTTTACGATGTTGCATTATGTGTTGAATTTTTTCTGTGTTGCAAATCTGAAACCTTAGAATAACTACTCAGAGAAGGTAGGTTTCCAAACAACGCCTTCTCAAAACGTAAGCTACAAATTCGCTTTGTAGCTTACGTTTCAATTGGTATTTTAAACGATTTAAGCAAGAAAATTAATGGATTACCTGTGGAATGTCACACTATAACTCTTATGCTGCTTTTCTGATTTGTTGTGGTACGATTTCACCGCGCAAATTGTCATAGTAAATAAAATTATATTTTTTTTGGAGCCATATATGACACCATTTGTATGGTTTAAATTTTGCGAATGTACTTGGTTTTTTTGTGTAGTTATTCTAAGTCTGAAAGTTAAGTTTTTAAAATAAAATTTAAACTTTTATAACGTTAAAACACTGTTCAGCTCCGGATATTTCGGTGCAGTTACATGCACCATGTTCACGGGAAGACCCTGTCTATGAAGACTGTGTCAGTCTTCCCGTGAACATGACGGACGGACGGACGGACAGACGGACAGACAGACATACTGACAGACAGACATACAGACAGACGGACAGAACGAATTTATAAGGGTTCCTTGTCAGGCTACGGAGCCCTAAAAGTAGAAAAATTACAGAAAACTTTTGCTGAAATGAACCACAAACCAAAACGACATCTATGTATATTTTTTGTTTTTAAAGTTCGGAATAAATTGCAATAAAATTTATATGGTATCTGGGAAATAATATACCTACCAAACAAAAAAATAATAATCAGAATCAATTCGATATTGGCGGAACAATCACGTTTTTTTAAAGCCTACGGTCGATTTGAGAACTCTTTCTTTTTTCTTTTTTGAGGTCTGTTACAAATGCATTCGCGTCGATATAATCATACTAATATTATAAATGCGAAAAGTTTGTTGGTTTGTTTCGCAGCAACAGAGCAACGGATCGAACTCATTTTTTGCATGGGCATAGTTCAAGGACTGGAGAGTGACATAGCTACTTTTCATCATTATCATCATCGCCATTTTTCAAAACTACACGGGTGAAACCGCGGGGCGCAGCTAGTATTAAGATACTAGCTACGCCCCGCGGTTAGATAAGGGAGCAATGTTTCATTGCTTTATTAAAGCAATTTTTGTACGATTGTAGAGATATTGATAAATCGCAAATCTCATACACTCATTATTTTGTGAGAATCAATACACTCACAGAAGTATATTTTGGAACTTAAACAATGAACAACAACAAGTGTTTTATTTTTATGCAATTTATATCACCACATTGCGATATTCCAGTCAAAACATACAGTAAACTAATTAGCAAGCCGCCAGCGCGCCTGCGTTCGAGCGCAGCTTGCCCTAATGTCTATATCCTGGCACATTATCTGCCGCCAATTTATTAGAACTTCGAGCTTAAAGACGCTTTCAAGCCAGTTTGAAGCTGTGAGAATTACAGAATTACGCACATGCGTCGGTTTATTCTAGGCCAGCGTGATCTATCGTAGACAACATTGGCAGTCAAACGCAAGCCAACTCAATAATAAATAAATCGGCCAAGTGCGAGTCAGGCTCAAGCACTGAGGGTTCCATATAACCATAAAATACAATAAGGTGGTCCAAGTAACTGAATTACCAGTTATTATAACGCCTTCCAATCGTCGGAGTAATTTGCTACGCAGTTTGCTACAGGCGCTCGAGTATAATAACTTGGCTATGAACAGAAACTCGCACTTGGCCATTATTTATTATTTGTTGTTATACTTTAGAGTGTGTACTACAATCGTGCCAAGTTTGACGCTTGTACGTATTACCATTTTTACATTAGAGCTAATACAAAAATACGTTAAAAAATTCGTTTGTTGTATGGGGATCCCCCTTTCGTTTTGACTTTTTGACTTTTTTATTATTTCTTAGGTAATCCGCCGTATCATTGTACATTATAATTATGACCTAATTAATTCGTCCATCATTCTTTGATGAAAACTTTCAAGATAAGTAAGATATCTGTCACTGATTAGTTGTGATTTGCAGCGCTTTTGTAAGTAAGCTGGACAGCAATGGAACAAATGATGATGGATGATTTAAAATGGTATTACAAGACTATACCCAGTAAAAAGATTAAAGTTTTGTATAATACTTGAAGTGCTACAAGTTTTTAACCAGAATCCAGTCATCAACTCGATCATCCAAAGAGCCAGAGTGCGCTACTCATTGACGGCATACACCAAAAAGGGTCTTGAGATCTTATAAATTTCATCATAATTTTAGCCCACTGCTGGACTGGCCCAACGCACGTCACTCAGCTCATTCTTCTGCTTTGTTTCCAGCCATCGCCAGATTCTGCACGTTTTTAGTCACTCCATCAAGTCACAAATTTAATAGGATCTATCTTCGATCATATAGCTTGGATTTGCCTTAAACTCGAGTTAGTCTTCGATCAAAATGAAATGAATGGACGGGCCCAGAAGGAGCGCATTTTTGAAGATTACAAAAGAAGCGCCGGCGTTTTCTTCGTTTCAGTCGGTCTCTACCCGTAGGAAGTGCACAGGACTAATGGCACAATCATGATAACGGAACATCTGACTAAGTTAAGTCATTGTGTGCTTTCCCGAAGTCTAAAAACACAACAGAAAACCGCTATCTATTTTTTGTGGCAAATGTACTGTGACGAGGTGAAAGAGTTAAACGGGATTTGAAGGTATTACATTTCAATTAGGAAGGTATTACATTCATGGCTTTTCGGTGAAGGAAAACATCGTGAAGAAAGGCATACGTACGGAGAAGAAATTCAATGGCGTATGTGAATCCATCAACCCGCACTGGGCCAGCGTGGTGGATATGGCCCAATCACCCTTTCGGGGGTAGGCTAAAAGTCCAGCAGTGGACTGTTAAAAGGCTGATTATGATGATGATGACATTTCAATTTAAAAAAAAAACCGAGGTATCTATATTTACGCACCATTTATTTTAAATCTATAAGAGGATTTATTTATTATTCAATTTCTCGTCATACAAAATCTTTAGGTAGATGATATTACTACAGAAAAAAACTACGATGCTCGCATTTTCAATTTAGAAAACTGCCTCTATCGTTAGCCATTACCATTTTATTTTGCCTACCTATTGCAGTGTGCAGTGCGAGGTGTAATACATAGCACGCTGGAGAAAAAGTTTATTTGCATTAGTTCTTTGTAGTTGGCAATTATTATTATAATTTATTTTTTTCTGGGCAAGTGCCTTTATTAACTAAACAAAAATGACAATTAAAATGTTGGCAATTATTCTGAATGAAAGTTGTCGAGAACTATGTTCATCTAGAGCAAAAAAAAACATCATCATTTCAGGCATAGGACGTCCACTGCTGGACATAGGCCTCCCCCATCGATCTCCAAAAGGGCCGGTTGGAAGCGGCCTGCATCCAGCGTTTCCCTGCGGTCTCTTTTAGGTCGTCTCTCCATCTAGTGGGTGGACGTCCTACGCTGCGCTTACCGGTCCGTGGTCTCCATTCTAGAACCTTTCGGCCTCATCGGCCATCTGTTCTGCGCAGTGCACTTTTCGCAGTGAAACAATTGCTAAACACATGTCTAAAGCGTTCTTAATTCTTTTGTGGTAAGACGGCTAGTGTTTAAAAACCTCGTCCCTTCAGTTTTTGCAAACTTTTTCGGTATTAGCTCGAGTTTGAGACAGATCCAAACTATATTTTTATCATCAAAGACTATAGAATAACAGCTATCAGACCGTGTCAGAAGCATTTCAAAGCTCTAATATTAGGGATAGCCGCCAACACGACAAACAAGCAAATAGCTATCCTTAGCTAACCACAGTGCATAATTTTCGCCAGACATTGTACAAGCACGTAAGTATTTATAGCTATGGCTACGCTCAGCTTGGCCATAGCTCGGCTGTGGCGCCATAAAACCATTTTAATTGAAAAACTTTTACCTAGGCAAAGAGGCTTACAGACGCCTACACCAACCGCAACTATCTACATATTATAAACTAATATTACGATATAAAGAGGAAAGATTTGATTGTTTGTTTGTTTGTTTGAATAGGCTCCGAAACTACTGAACCGATTTGAAAAATTCTTTCATTGTTGGGAATCTACACTATCCCCGGGTAACATCATCACTACTTAGTATAAAATAAAGTCGCTGTCGCTGCCTGTCCGTCCGTATGTATGCTTAAATCTTTAAAACTACACAACGGATTATGAAGCGGTTTTCTTAAATAGATAGAGTAATTCAAGAGGAAGGTTTAAATGTATAACTAGCGAACCGCCCCGGCTTCGCACGTAAATTACACCCGTGCGAAGCCGGGCGGGCGGGTCGCTAGTGGGCTATAATCTATACCCGTGCGAAGCGTTGCTAGTTATAAATAAAAGAACAAGCGTTTTTCTAGGAATCAACGTACAGAACAAACCGCTGATGGTAGAACGTGAAATTTGAACAGAATATTTCTCAAATATACAACAAGCTCAAACTCTCTATATCTCACTCTGGGGGTTAAATGGAACCATTAAAGTTGGTATCGAAACAAAAAAACATGCTTCTTTCAAATAAATTAATTACGTTAATGGCTTCTTTACAAAAAAAAAATGGCAAGTGGCAAAATTTTCCAAAAATTCAAATTATGGCTGGAAATTCAAATTTTAAATAGTAAACAGTAACAAAGCGTCCCAGCGTCATTGTACATACATTGTATCAATTATGTAGTTCGCAATGCCACATTTACTCCTATTTAGACGTTATATCGCTTGCATAGTGTTCAACGTTAGTTGCCCGCTCTGTAGCTCTGGCATCGCGTGGTGATGTTGTAGTCGCTTATAATTATGTATTTCAATTTAATAACTTTGTAATGTTGCCTATCATTGGTGTAATTGGTTTTTGACCGTGCTTCATACTACCTCTAGTATATAATCTTTGATACTACTATTATAAATACGAAAGTGTGGGTGCGTTTGTTGGTTTGTTTGTTCCTCTTTCACGCAGCAGCAGAGCAACGGATCGACCTGTTTTTTTTCATGGACATAGCTTAAGGGTTGGAAAGTGACAGGGCGCAGCTAGAATTAAATAAATTGAAATATCTATATTGATTTTTAAATGTCATGACATTCTATTACTGCAGCATTAAATAAAAGTGAATATAAACACAACATAGGAATGCAATGGAATTCAATAAAGCAATAGGTAGCTGTCAATTCTGAATAGCATTCTCTGAAAGCCATTGTAAAGCGAAATTGATTGTCAGTGCATTACGTGCTAGCTAGTATATTTATAGGTTATTCCATAATTCTATGCAATGTATGCAATTCTGAGCAATGATGTTATATTTTATATGTTGCAGTCGTTGCAACATATAGGTATAACCTGAGGTAGATACGTTTTGCCGAGGTCTGCGCGGCGATACAAACACAAGCTAATTAGCTTGGGTGAGCTCAGTCCGTCCTGTGTCTGGCAACGACGCAAAGGTACGTCGCACGATTTTGGAGTATGAAAAATAATAAACAATGCCATGTTGTGTGTTTAAAAAGAGAAATACTTATACTGGGACAGCTGGAAACGGCTGTAAGGCTGTAAAGTTCTTTGGGTCCTACATAGGTAGCTAAAGTCCTGGAGTCTGCGTAAATATAATGCGTCTCGCTCGCACAGACGGCGGTCATTGCATCTGTGCGAGCGAAACGCATTATATTTACGCGGGAGCGACAAGGACGAAATTCTTCCTGCTCCGCGACCAAACATATCACCATGTTTTTAGAGCTTTATGACGCTTCGATCAAGAATCTTGATCGAAGTTATGACGTCTCTAATGGTAAAACATCATTAGGCATTCCGTATCGTTTAACGTTGACTGATTGTAAAACATGTTTAGCCTGAATTCACTTAAGCAGTCCCTAAATACGTTTAGCTACATTAAGCTACCCTAAATAAATAATTGATGCAGAGCCTGAGGATTGAACCGAGTGCCGTCAGATTGTAAAGCACACATGCGACCGCCCGGCTGACATCACTCAATCTAGACTAAACTAAAATAATTATTCATTCCTCTCGCGTGAAAATGTTGTGTGGTTTTTATGTGCATTTATGTAGTTTATTACTTGAGTATTTAAGTTGTCTAAAATTTGCATAGTACAACTAAGATGTAGGTAGGCTAAATAAGCCGAAGGAGGTCTAGGGGGTCTAGAAACTTGGGCCCAGCACGTGCATTGTTCCAAACTACTTACAGTAGAGTTCACGCCAGCCTACTAGGGGATCAACTATATTCATGTTGTTAGTCAACTTTAAGATATGCATAGATAGAGTGAAGACAATTTATTGTGTTCTCCTTGTATTATAAGTGTTAACTATTTAGTTAGTCTGAGGTTATTTAAACTACATTCACTTGTGTTTTATTAACTAACTAACCAAAACCAAGCCAATAACAACAATCTAAACAAAAAATACGGAAACGCTAACAACCATTTTTAAAACACCACGCCGTTGTCCTTCGATCCAAAAGTAACCCTGCGTCTCCGTCATTAAATCTATTATTCTTTTTTTTTAATTCCATTTACATGTACTTTTTATGTAAACAACTCGGTGGACCACAGACTGCAGGTTTTATAGCCTTAGTTATGGCTTTCGCATTTGTTACACAGACTGCAGTTCTTTTAGGTGTTGCCAATATAAGTAGTACTACACAAGTATTAAATTGTTTTTGTACATGTAGCTAATTAAGTACTTGCAACTTATCTGGAACCATAAACAAAGTAAACATAAGTACATATTTACTTCCATCAATGGTTACTACTCTTTATTTATCATTTGATTTCCGTACCCGGCAGCAATGGGGCCGTACAATATTTCTTACTATAGTTTGATGTTATTAGAGCCTACCTTATTTAAGCCTTTGTTTATAAATACAATAATAATAGTAGATTATGCACTAAGGGAATAAAAGAGTGTCTCACGTCGCGGGCGGCATATTGAAACCTGATCACAACGAGGGCCTCTAGAGTTATATATTCATATTAATTTATTTTAGCATTTCACAATGTTTCTTAGCTGGTAGAATAGTATTATGATAGTTACAACTGTGGACCCCTTCGGACACAGCTAAATGATATGGAAGAGAGAAGTAGTATAGAGTCCTGAGTGAAGGGAGGGGTTCAAGCTGCCCAAGACAAAGACAGACTTTATTCCAGAGGAGCATACTCTACTTTTCACATCTTCTGCGAGACAATAAAAAGCCAAGTTTCAACGTAAATCACAGCACCAAACACCGTCTTTTGTTTCACATTCTTTGTAAACGCACCTTTTTATATTTTTTTGAGTTCTGCTTATGGTGGCCAGTTTGATTTTAGAACATACCTCTTTACAATGCCATATGGGCGTTTTTTTACTTAGCGTTTTCCACGAGTTTCCACACGAATTTGACGTTCCAAATGCAAATCACTTTATTCCCTAGGGAGTTTCATACAACTTTATATCCCTTATGAGATAATGCTTTACTTTACGTTGAGGTTGCATGATACGTAATTGGAAATTGTCGAGCGGTGTGAAAATATTTTTTTATATTATTTTAGTTTTAGTCAGTTAGATTATAAATTTTTCAATCGAATCATCGTCGATATCTACTATAGACAAATAATGCTATGCCTGCATGACTACATCATCGTATTTTCATACCAGGAAATATTGTCACAAAAAATTGTTATAATGGCCATACTTTTACAAACCAAGTGTCAATGAAATAAATAAAAAAAACAAAAAAACAAGTGTCAGTGAGTTTTGGCGCCAACGTGGAAAAAACATGTCGGCTCGTTGAATTATTTTCCTAAACTTGTGTATTTTCAAGTGTTAATGTGTACTATAATTCTGGTGAATTATTATTCATTAAGTGCTCGTAAACGTGCTCGAGTGTGGAAATTTTAGTGATATAACGAGGTGAAACGTGTATTTTCGTGTAGTTTCCAAAACTACATAGGAGCCTCTTGTAAATCTCCACCACTTTACAGGGGCATGAGTTTAACTTGACCGTGACTTACTTAGCTTGATTCTTACTGTGACTATGACTTGTTTGACGCTATTAAGACTATGTAAACTGTTTAATAACACGACTAAAGGACATTGAATCCACGGTCATGAATATTTTAACAAAAAAAAAAAAACAAGTGTCAATTTATTTTACTGCCTACATCTCAAAACGTAGAGATTAGTATACTTAGCCTATGTCTCATAAGAATAATAATTTTTATTCTGTGGCCTGCTTTCAGTGTTATTATCTAAAAAGTTTTTAACGTTCCCGATGTTTTCTTGTTACAAAATACGCTGGTTTGACTGTTAGTTTCGATAATATATTTTCACAAAAATTTCTTTCTGATGTCAATTAAATAATTGAAAGTGAGATAAATGTGACTGTATGAAATACTTATTTTTATCCCACAAAAATAAACAAGTACTCATACGAAATGTACCTACTTGAAATCAATGTGTTCCATTCAACGATCAATTACTATACTACGCATGTTCCATTTAAATGGATTGAAAGAGATTGATAGACCAATGATCACCGAATAGCGAAATAACTCTATTGACAAATCTGTTGCCAAAAAATGCTTTTTAAATATTACTTACCAGTCTATACCTACAGCCAATTTTTATATTTACGTGTGGATAGTAAAATGAAATCTAAAATGGTATTCAATCTCCTTCTTTTGACAACTAGATAGGTATGAATTTTACAGTTAGGTAGATAGATATATACCCTGAATTAACATGTATAAAAATTTAATAATTATTATTTATCAATGAACGAAACAATGGAACGCCTTGCCCCTGTCTGTGTTTTCACAGCATTACAGTCTTGGAGTGTTCAAGTTTAGAGTTAATAGGTTATTACTGGGCAATCGTGCTCCATCTTCGACCGCATCATCGCTTTCCATCAGGCGAGATCGCGGCCAAACGTTAGCTTAGTCCGATGTAAAAAAACAAAAAAAAAACTATCATTTTCCTTAACGGTCTTAAGGCCCTTGGGGCTTTACGGCTAGCTGTTTTAAGCGAGTCTGTTTAGGTGATGATATAAGAAGTGCAACCGCGAGCCGTATCTCGGCGCGATAAGGTTGACGTTCGCGTGATTTTCCGAACTGCACTGTTTTGGCGCTAATTCGAGCCCGCATGAAAAGTTAGCCACAAGGCCCCTGGGGGGTTAGATAAGATCCACTTTCTGTTAGCGTTAGCGCCTGCGGAAAAATGAAATTGTATGAAAATGACATTAGCTTGAGATAACATCTCTCAAGCTCATGTCATTGTCAATGTCATTTTCATAAAATTTCATCTTTCCGCAGGCGTTAACGCTAACAGAAACTGGGTCTTGTCTAACCCCCCTGGTCAGTTTTACAACATAGTAAGTACGTCTGGCTGCATGGTTTTACCGCCGCTAGTTCACGCCAGGCGTCGCCACTATCAACGATCCCTCATTAGCCACAGGTCACGCGCCGACCAGATTGTCTTAATGTCTTCCAGACGTGATCTTTTTGAGTTACGACCTTCGATTTCCGGAGGTGAGCCTCGCTTTCAATGTACGATAACTAGGATATAGGTTTAGGATTAATTTGTTGGGACGTGGCTAGCGTCAGCTGGCAACAAAATTGATAGTTTCTTGTTTCCTCACTTGGTATTTTGGCTTATGTTGTTTGGAGTATTTTTTTGTACTGTAGTTATTGGCATTTTAGTTAAGACATAATAAAACCGGACAATTTGAGTAGGACTCGTACCCTGATGGTTCCGTACAAACTTAATAAATATGTACTTATGTAGATCCATCCCGAAAATCGAGTCTTGACGAAAAATTGATAAAAATATTGAAATATAGAATGACAAATTTAACTTTGTAGTTGTCAAAAAAGTGCTCCCATACATACCAACTACAAAATGTAAGTTTGTAATAGCAAAAACATTTTTTATGTGATGTAATATCGAATCAACAAATTTCTGATTTTTCCTTTACGTAACAGATAGCTTGTTGATATTTCCACAGAATATGTAATATTACGGCAGATTAACTAACAAATAATAATAAAGTCTAGAAGTAAATACTAAAGGGAGGTTCCATTCCCATAAAACAAACGTATTTTTAACGTATGGTTGTATTAGCTCCAATTTAAAAACGGTACTATGTACAAACGTCAAACTTGGCAGGATTATAACAACAAATAATAAACAATGGCAAAGTTAAACAACGTTAGGGCGCGGTCAGTACTTGGATGGGTGACCGCCTGGGCATGATGTTGTCTTTTGCACCACTTTTTGTATTGTGTGGTGGTGCGGAACCCTCAGTGCGCGAGCCCGACTCGCACTCGGCCGGTTTATTTTGAGATCGGTAGTAAAAAACAAAAAACAATACTGCATTTCATCGTTACAAAACAATTTCTAAAATTTAAACAAGTCCTATATGCTGATATTTGAATATAAGCCTTGTGACAATAACAATAAAGACTTGGTTGGTAGGTACGATGTTTAAATAAAACATTAATTTTAATGATAATAATTATTAATATCATTTTAAGACGTATCATGACTAGCAATTTAATGATCTGTTTATCATTTAATTATTATCTATCCACGTGTAAATACTGATAAGGAAGAAAACAAATATGTAAACAGATTTTATTTCTATTTATTAATCAATCTATGATTGATGGATTGATGAATCAATATATGTTTAACCCTCGATACAAACAGAGGGGTATTATCTGTATCTGTTTTAGGCATCGAGCTCCCAAATGGCTAAACCGATTTTGATTTAGTTTTTTTGTTTGAAAGGTGACTTGATCAAGTGTTCTTAGCTATGATTAAAAACAACTATTCAGCAGCTTCAAGATCATGAGACCTTTTACAGGGGGTAAAAAAATATGACTATGATAAGGGAAGGTTATTTCGTGATACAGGTTAAGTTGTGATAAATTTTTTCATTACTCATACTCGAAAAGTTGGTCTGAAGTTGCCTGAGGAGCGGGTTGAAAGTAATACATTTCAGCCCTAGGGAGAATCACTTTCAACTCACAGTGACAGTTGAAAACTGACAGACAATCAAATTATAAAAAAAAACTAGTTCTATTTTGACATTTTTGTTAAACCATGTTCCAACTTTTTTTTCAAGGGAATTATGGTCCGGTGCTTCTCGTGCAGTTGCCAGTATCAGGAAGTTAAAAAAAAATGGCGGGAATCCGATCTTCATTGTAGAGTTTTGTTTATACTTCCGTATAGCAGATTTGTATTAACACACGAATTATTAATTATTAATCTTCAAATCACGAGTTGATCGGTTCCTTCTAGGCAAGCGTGCTTCAACGTAGGCCGCATCATCGCTTAATATCAGGCGTGTTGTTGGTCAAACGCAAGCCTATTAATTATAAAAAATAAAATAAAAACACAATCAGTTTGTTTTTATTTTTAGTTTCCTTGTATTCGTAATGAAAAGCACAGTGTTTACCTCGGGTTTAAAGACTTATTTAGTCCTTCGAACTATTAGCTAAACCCCGTCTCGGGACTAAATAAGTTATTTCCACCCCTAGGATAACAATGTACTATTAAACGTTTGTATCCTTTTTGCCTGTGTCGGAATTGAAGTGAAAACGTGAATATGGTTGAGCAAGATGGTACCTAGTATGAATTTCAGTTACATAAAGTTAATACGACGCGGGTGAGCAAGACGGATGTAGTTGTCAGTACACCGTTCGACACGGTCAGTGTGTTGTGTGTAGACCCTAAATGTGTAACACAAGTGTCACCATGTACAAGCGAAACGGAAGAGAATAGACCAGTAACGGAGGCAGGCGGGTGCAAGGGCAGCAAGAGCGGTTGCACGCTCTGCGCGTGCGCGCACCGCCGTCGCGGCCTTGGCATCGCCAATACGCGGGCGACCTTCTCCAGAACCGCGCGTATTCCCTGAGGAAGGGGCTCTAATGGCTCCGAAACCGGTCGATCGTCTCAACGGATAGAAATATTATCGTTACATTTTACAATTTACATAAAGTTTGCGGCAAACTTCAAGTCGAACTTTTAATAAATTATCACAACTTAACCTGAATCACGGAATAAACTCCCCTTACCCTACAGTCTTGCTATGCTGCATGAGTTATCTTGAAGGACGAGAAAGCGAATAACAAATGACATTGTAAATGCACAGGTGCATCCGTGATCAGGGCAAACTGTTGAGCGTACCGAGCTACCTCGAGAAGTCCTACAAGTTATCTACATACAAACACTAACCAGAAGACAAAACGACAGCCAGTAGTCCACAGTCTTTTGAGTATTAACCATCGAGATACACTACGAGTCACAATCATGCCAAAAAAGGTCCAAACCAAAACTCGGGGCACGTTACGAATTACGCAGACTTTTTGATTAGTTACAAGGTAACCGCGATCCGACTACAACGCCGCGCGATGCCAGAGCTACGATAACATAGCGAACAACTAACGTTGAACACTGTAGTGTGCAAGCAACATAACGTCTAAATTGGAGTAAATGTGGCATTGTGAAGTATATAATTGATACAATGAATGTACAATGACGCTCGGACGTTTTTTTGACTGTTTTCACTGAGAGATTGTGGCTCTATAGGATCCGTATCTCGATGATATTAACACATAAAAATTTATAAATGTATTCATTTATCTGATTAATTATTTCAGCTATCATGTTCTTATACACGGGGATGCATGCCTTCTCTCAGAAAGAGAATAATATTAATACGAATTATATGGTAAATGTTGTAGTATATTTGCATAATGCGAGGATCTTAATTTCAAGCAAAGTTAATAAAATTAAGTTAAAATACTTTTGTAACATATAAAGTAGGTATTTTTGCGAGGTGGAGTTACATAGTCGCACGATGTCAATCGTTCACTGTCCCTCGGGAATTCCATTTTAAACGGATCGCAGTGACTCGCGTGTTTTTAAACGCACAGCATTTTTCAATCGAACCTTCTTTCAAACGAATTATGTTGTTTAATCTCATCCTTTACCATCTATCTACTGACAACTGACAAGTTAGGCGGTTGCCCACATCTCACTATCTTATTGAAGATAGTACTTCTAGCTTAGAATAAAGTTAGATTGAGAACCTGACATTTTTAAATCTATAGTCCGGTAATTTTGCTATAGCGTCATTGATGTAAAATTTTTAAAACTGTCATTGTAAAGCGTCATTTTGTTACCAAAACATTCTGCGAAATGATTCTTGTGGTATACTACCGAAATGCCTTGCAATTCCGCTCCTCTCCACCAAGCCATCTCACTGGTAGGGTAAAGACATATAGGACCATTGGGGTCACAGATATTTTTCCATTCCACAATCTTACTACGGTATATATCCCGTAAATAATCATATAACTTTAGTGTACAACTGTGATAGTTTAAAACAGTGTTTTATTAGAACGGTTATGTCAAGGCATTTTTGTAAGAAATTTGTTGAAGTCAGTTGCACCCATATAAACGAAACGTCAGTCATTCGAAATCAGTTAGCAATTGTGATGCGGAGTTCGACGCGTTGATCTAAAGAATGTTCAATCAAGGTTCACTCGTATGCCTGGTAACAGATTTTCCTTTTTTATTATAGAAACTGACGTGGTTTTCACACATTTTATTTATATTACACGGGAATTACTCACGTAAGATTAAGCTGGTCACTCCGACTATAGTTTCAACCGCATTAGGCAGTCTTTTTCAAGGTGAATGCGCGCGCGCGGCTGCGTCTCGCTTGGCACTATAGTCGGAGTGACCGGCTTAATCTTACGTGAGTAATTCCCGTGTAATATAAATAAAAAGATTTTACTTTCTTATTTCCGTTCTATTTACTTCTCTTTTCTGTGATTGGGGTAGAGTGAAATGTCTAAAAGTCACACTTGTCGGAAAACCTGTCTTCCTACGTTTACTGTGAGATGAGATTTCGTCTAATCCTTGATTATAATATATTTTTGACTGGCGATAGAGATTTTAGAAAACAACCTGACTTCGTTCTATAAATATTTCTGGATGTGTAAATTCACACATACGTTGTTCGTCCCATGGGGGTTTCATTTAGGATGAAGCACACAACTCCTCGTATCGCATGTTTCAGGACGCGGGACATTTTTCAATCAAGCCGCGTTGCGCCATCCTGGCAATGTTTTCCGACACTTCTACAGATATCTCTTTTATCTAATCATTTTTAATATCCTTCATCGTCACTTAAAATAAACAACCACTGTGAACAAATCTGAGTAAATTGGTAAATACTGCTTGAATCACGTTTACTATTAATTTATTACTTTTATTTCAGGTTGAATTTTAAAGCCAAGTTAGATTTTCAAGCTGTTAAAAACTATGACCTCATTGGCTCTTAGCCTATACAAACTTATCACCCTTCTTCTTCTCTTATATATAAAAAAATCAAACGCTGTTCGTTAGTCTTGCTAAAACTCAAAAACAGCTTGACCGATTTGTATTTTAGGGTTCCGTACCTCAAAAGGAAAAAAACAGAACCCTTATAGGATCGCTTTGTTGTCCGTCTGTCCGTCTGTCAAGACAATTTTTCTCAAGAGCACGTAAAGATATCAAGTTGAAATTTTTATCAATTACTCAAATCTACGGTTTCTTTCAACTGTGAAAAAAATCAAACTTGTAAGTTTACGCAATCAAAAGATATGACCGTTTATGTCGCATATTTTCGCATAAATTTGCGATTTCACAAGGAAATCAAATCCTATAGAGTACTTCCCGTTTACCTAGAATCATGAAATTTGGCAAAAAGCAAGGTCTTACAGCATATATAAAGGAATAAATCCGACAGTCATAAATTTGAAGTTATATCATAAAAAAATAATTGTTTTGCTATTACAAACTTACATTTTGTAGTTGGAATGTATGGAAGAACCTTATTGTCCACTACAAAGTTAAGTTTGTCTTTCAATATTTCAACTTTTTTTGTGTTTTTTTGTTTGGACTCGCTCTCTGAGGGTTCCATCTAACGGAACCCTCAGAGCGCGAGTCCTACTCGTACTTGTCCGGTTTATTTCGTTTGTTGGTAGGCTTAAGGACTAGGAATCCGTACGTCAAATTAAATTTCTTTTGTGGCATATTAGGTCGTGCATTTTGCTACGAAGGCATTTTCTGATGTCTTCGTAGACTCGTCGTACGCTATCTACACTACATATCTAACAATAAAACCTTTCACGTCAACAGATATTGCATAAGTCTCAAACACTGTCTGTTTGTGGCTGTGGTGACAGCAAGTCTACAGTGCAATATTTAGAGGCGGCCGCTGACCCCACGTCATTAGAGCTCGGGAGCGATGCTAAAAGTTTCCATTCAGGAGAACAGAGGGATTGAGATTCCATTATGTTAAAAAATACTTGGGGTTTATTTTTTGGTATCGTATGTGGTAAGGTCTTGGGTATTACATATTGTATCTTGGGTAGTTAATGTTGATTTTTAAACCTTTTGTTATGCATGATAAAATAGTTTACTTCCTGGTTCAACTCTACTGTATCAAATTGTGTATAATTGTTGTATTTTTGTATTAATAATCATAACCACAAGCTTCACTTAAAAGACAGAGGGTGTAAACAAAAACAAATCAACAGCAACTCCACTCGCGTCCAATTCAGCCCATTCCCAGTTGGAGAAACAAACGCTTTCATTCGAGATTTCGCGTCGACTGTCGAAACTTATTTGCATAAGAGAAACCTAAATGGGGCGAAAAATGCACGGAATCCCGGATCCCGTGATTCATTTGCGAGAATTGGCACTCGGCTGCCGACGAGCACTGATCCTATTGTAATTTAGGCATCTCATTACTTTGGCAAAATCGATTTTAGGCGAAAATTTCTTAGCGACAGCTTCGATTAGAGTGAAATGGCACTTATATGTAAGAGACTAAAATTACCAAGTGGATTTTTTGCTAAAATGGAAAAAAATAGTGACTAGTGCATGGAGTAGAAGCTATGACAAAACAACACGTTTCAAAAACTCTATAGAAGCCTCTAGTAGTCTTCATCACGTTATCAGTGCATGACTTGAACTGGATCGCGATTTACTTTGCTTGACTCTGACTTGAACATTAAAATATTACAATACTTGACATTGGCTAATGCACAAGACGCGAGACGCCAAAATACTATAAAATGAAAAAAAAAAAAAAACCTTTGCACATTGAGATTTGAGAATTTGCAACAATCTTTTCAAGTGAGAGCCAGTTAGTATTTCGGGTGGTAGCGAGATTTGGGCGGGATCGCGGTTAGGGCGCAGCCGTCAGCAATACTGTCCTAATTGCTGCTCCCGCTGAAAATGCTAAGTCAAATGTTAATTTAAACCACGACTCGTTTACAACTGGGAAATTAGACTATATACGAAGAAATTGGGATCAAGGTAAAGTAATTGTGTATTGGAAAGGAAATACTTAGATTATTTCGCCGCTGAAATGAATGCTTGTATACAAGTGATTAATTTTAATGACAGAAATTATTTGAATAAGATTAGTCTTGATAAAGGTCTACCTAAAGTTCGTCATCATCAAAATCAGCTTCTGTCTTCCATGACTTTATGGTTAGCATTATTATTTACTCTCATACAATGATTATTCATACTGTTATATTTTAACAGACTTCAAAAAAGGAGGAGGTTATCAATTGAAAAAAAAAACTTCCGAAAACCCGATTTGTATTTTTTTTTTATGGATACTTTCTGAATTTATGGGCGTCCGAGCTAAGGTTAGGGAAAGCCACGACATTTTCGAAACCCCAGCATTCCAGGATCAATGTCCTGGGACGTCTGGGACTTCGAAACTTTTCTATATAATACAAAATAATGTCATGGCATTGTCTACAGCTACTCGATTAAATTTTCGTGCTGTTTTTATGACTAATCTAGCTAAACAAATTAATTTTGTCTGATCCATCTTGTCGTTGGGTATTTTGCCACCAGATTTTGGCGGCCCATTAAAGTAATTCTCATTATGTTCTCTCTTATTGTTTATGTTATAAAGCATTATCAGTTGGTACAAAACCGCTTCGTCATCATGACTATAATTATCTAATATCACGCATACCTACTTATTTGTTTTTATATCTTGTTTATTTCAAGTTAGTCATTATCTCATACAGTATTTGCTATAAATACTACGACGGGATATTATTTGGTAGTTGACAACTTTAATTGATAGATTACAAACGTTAGCAGAATGTTTCTTGAAATAATTTTGGCAGCTGTGGCTGTTTTTTTGGCTTTCGTGTACTTGAACGGCCAATTCAATGAGATATACTGGAAAAAGCGTGGAGTAAAGTTCCATCCGAGAAATAAATTTTTTGGACCTTCTTGGGACTATGTGCTTGGAGGGCGTCCATTCTTCGAAATCATCGGTGACTTGTACAAGGAATATGAAAAAGAACCGGTGGTGGGCATCGGCTCAATGTTCACGCCCAGTGTTTTCGTACCGAATGCAGAAAACGTTAATCACATACTACAAAACGATTTCAACTCATTCAACCACAGAGGGTTTGAGAATTTCGAAGGTGATCAGCTATCAGAGAATATCCTGTTCCTGAACGGGCCGAAATGGAAACTCATGCGTCAAAATATGACCCCACTCTTCACAAGTACAAAGCTGAAGCAAATGTATTACATCATGGATAAAAGCGCACAAGATTTTGTGAGTTATATGAAGCAAGACATAAAAAGACAAAAAGGTAATGCGTATGATACTTTGACCAACTTTTGTAGTGCCGCAATAACTGCCTCCGTGTTTGGAATCGGAACGGAATCTGTGTTTGATTCTCCATTTGTGAAAGTGGCTCGAGCTGCGACATCTCCGACCTTATCAATGAATATCAAATTTTCTCTTGCCACCATTAGCCCGGGTCTAGTTAAATTCTTCCGTTTTAAAATATTTAGTGAATACGAAGATTTCTTCATTGGAGCAATAAAACAAGTTTTGGATCAAAGAGAAAAAGAAAATGTTAAAAAGCACGACTTTGCTGACCTGGCCCTCAGTATACAGAAGAATGGGATGTTAAAAGACTTGACCACAGGTTGTGAAATGGAGCCGACTGTTGGGCTATTGGCCGCACAAGCTTTTTTCTTTTTCATTGCTGGTGTGGAACCCAGTGCTACTTCTATGTTCGGCACTCTCATTGAATTGGGAGTAAACCCTGATATCCTGCAAAAAGTTCAAGAAGAAATAGACGATGCTTTTGAAAAGAACAATAATAACATCAACTACGACGTTATATCGGAAATGAATTACTTGGAGAAGGTTCTGAGCGAGGGTCTGCGGAAATATCCTCCTATTGGGCAGTTGACGCGACAATGTACCCAAGATACAGTTTTGCCGGTAGGAAACATCAAGATCTCTAAAGGAACCAATATTATGACTCCCATATTTAATATTCACAACGATCCTCGGTACTATCCTGAGCCAGAGAAGTTCGATCCAGAGAGGTTCACTCGGGACGGGCAGCAGCCGCTGAGCGATGCATTCTACATGCCGTTCGGTCGAGGTGGCAGGATCTGCATCGGCGCCAGGTTTGCGCGAATACAAGTAAAGGCTGGCCTCGTGCACTTGCTGCGACACTTCTCCGTCAAGACCATCAACTATGACAAACTTCAGTACAAAAAAGAATTGTTTGCTCTGCGGCCTACTAACGTTGATGTCATGTTTATCCCTAGAGATATAAAATCTTGAAGAGCTTGTATTAATTGTGTTCGTTTTTTGGGAGAATTGTTGAAGTTATTCAGTCTGATAATATTAGTACTATTTTTTTGTTGGGAAAGCTTATACTAACAATACAAAAACAGACTGCCCATAGACAGTTGAAGGTCTAAAGACAATCCAAATGCAAGCCAACTAACAGTTGGCAGCTAACCCAACATGCTGGCGGCATTACCACGCTGAATGGTGAGTAATGGAACGTAATGGTATGCTTTATCATACGTACTTGATTCATTAATTCTATTTTGTATGTTTTTGTATGTGATGCTCTGTGTAGCTTTACTCAAAATTGTGCGTTTACGTTTATCACGATAGTTAAATACTACGATGGTCTGAAAATTATACACTTAAAAGTGTTGCGTGTATGTTATCATTATATTTAGATAGGTCATTATAAGATTATTTTATAAGAGTAAACATATTTTTTGCGAACTAATGGCTTATTTTTTATCATCCAAATTTAAATACATTTCTGTAATTATCGGCAATTATAATTTACAATGCTTACTTTAGATGCTTACTTTTTTATTCTTTGGATATTGCGTTTATCTATATCTTCGTTTATAATTCACTCTAGCAAGTGATAATAGGCATGATGACATTTTTTTATTACCTCATAAAAAAACTGATCATAAATAGAGCACATCAACGAAAACAAAATTAAAATATGTTTAAAAATAAATAAATTACAAGCATTTTAATTTCATGCTAGACAGAGAGCGCACTATACTGAGCCGTGACGTCACGCCTCAGGCGCGCCATACAAATGCTATTCTAACACACGCTTTGCGAGAAAGGGATAGAGCACCCCACCCATCCCCACCTCTATCCCCACCTAAAACTTTAAACACTCATATCTCAGAGATTTATCAGCCGATTTAAATTATTTTTTCAGTATGTGTAATGTATTTAGTTATATTAATCGCTAAGCCGGTTATTTGTACTAAATTAAACTTTAGAAATCATGCCTATTGCAACATGCTTAAGTAGGTACCTACTATAAAGAGCATAATCATATTCTAAGTAGTTTGAAATGGTCGGAAAAACGGTTAGGTTCGTTTTGGCATCAGGAGAAAAAAAACTTTTTTTTTGCTTTTCAGGGTTCTCTACCCAAAAGGTCTTAACAGAAACCTATAGCTAAGCATAGCATACACTATCTGTTTGAGCTACTTTTTAACGGCTCTATCCTCTGAATGAATTAACTAAGATATAATAATGAAATCAACAAGTAAAAAATAGCGGGTAAAAAAAAAGCAATTGTATTTTTGAGACGATTTTTTGCCTTTGCTCTAGTTTAAAAACAGTAATACGTACAAGCGTCAAACTTGACATTATAATAGTACACACTTTAAAGTAAAATAATAAATAAAGAACGCTAGGCAAGTGCAAATCAGACGCGAGCTAAAGGTACCAATCAAAATGAAAGAAAACACATTTTTTAAGTGCGAATCCCTCTTTCACCCGACATGCACTTGTGTTTTTGTTGCAGTTTTTCTAAATGCATATTGTACTCAGCTACGGAACAAGATTATTTTCGTAGCTAAACTATTTATTAAACCCAAATCCTTTCATTGCTAGAGGTACGATGCCAAGAACAAGAAGCCCTAAACCTTAAGCCATATCTATTACATTAGGTTCGACAGAGCGAAAGTGCTGGCACGGGAGAAATTATTAGTGCCCCGGAAAGTCAGAGAAGCCAACGAGATCGGTCGACGTCCAACTTTCAATAGGGATGGAGGATAGAACCTGCCACCGACTTGGAGACCATGTCTTCATGGAGTTCGTGGGAGTGACCGTGGGACTGGTGGTGACGTGAGCTCCGCGTGCTGGAGTATTCCCGACACACAGGAAGATTCGAGTGAGGAAGTGTTCCAGTGTGTGCTGGCGCATCATATTTCTCTGACCCTCGCACCCAATCAGCAGCCATTGTCATTACGTGCGCGCCGCGCGGCGGCCCGTACTGCAAAGCGAGACGTAGCCACGCGCGCGCATTTACCTTGAAAAAGACCGTCTAATGCGGTTGAAACTATAGTCGGAGTGACCGGTTTAATCTTACGTGAGTGATTCCCGTGTAGTATAAATAAAATGTGTGAAAACAACGTCAGTTTCTATAATAACAAGCAGCCATTTTCATACGGTATCTTACCGTCTTACCGCTATCGCCATATAGATTCACTCTGCAATGTTCTACAGAGTAATAAACGTAATTCTATTTCCTGCACTTTCAAATAACCGTCGAGGGGGGACGCTTAGTCGTAACAAAAAGGATTTTATTCAAATAGCTTCAGCAACAATACGGGTACGGTTACGGATATTGGAATTCTTCTATGTGAGGATAGGGTTTGGAGCTTAGTTGAATTAATGCATGTTTGCGCTTCTAGTTATAGTTCAGTCCGCAATATTTTTCATTTTTGAGAATGCACCTTTACTGTTGAATTGCATAAAAAGCCGAAATTGGCATGAAAGATATACTTTAAGGGTTCCGTACCCAAAGGGAGTAAACAGGACAACACTCTATTACTAAGCCTACGTTGTCTGTCTGTCCGTCCGCCCGTCTGTTCACCTTACATATATCCCCCTATAGCCTGTTGAAATTTTCACAGAATATGTAATGTTACGGCGGATTAGATAGCCCATTGGTCCAGTTGGTAGTGAACCTGCCTTCTGAGCTTGGGGGCGTGAGTTCGATTCCCACCTAGGACAAACATTTATGTGATGAACATAATTATGTGTTTGTTCTATATCTGGTTGTTAATATCTATTTAAGTATGTATTTAAAACTATATATGTATGTATATCAGTCTCTGGCAGCCATATCACAAGCTTTGCTTAGTTTGGGGTCAGATGACCGTGTGTGCAAAAATGTCCCGAATATTTATTTATTTATTACCTAAGAAATATTAAAGTCTAAAAGTAAAAACTTATGGGGTACATACAACAATGTTTTTTTTTTGATTTTCATTTGCTCTAATTGAAAACAGTAATAATATATGTACAAGCGTCAAACTTGGAAAATAGCTACATATTACACACTCTAAAGTATAACAAAAAATAATGGTCAAGTGCGAGTCGGTGACAAATTTCTCTTCACCACCAGTTCTCGTACAATCACCGAAATTAAGCAACGTCGGGTGTGGTCGGTACTTGGATGGGTGACCATCATGGGCGTTGATGGGATGTTGTCTTTTTTTTTGTAGTTTAGTAGCTAACAAGTTATATTGTGGTACAGAACCCAACAGCGTTGCCGACCTATTAATGATCTATTAACTCGCCTTTTGAAGAAGCCCATGTTGTAGCTTCTCGGAAACACCACGGAAGGTAACTCATTCCACATTATGCAGATGTGAGGCAAGAAAGGTCGCGTGAATCGCACAGTGTGTGATTTTTCCGCTGATCTATGATAATTATGTAGATGAGCTTTCTGACGGTGGCGGCTAGTGCGATGGTAAAACTGTAACGCCGGCATCAGATCAAACAGTTCTTCTGTTCTCTCTCGTCCTGCTTAAATTTTTTTAAATATAGTAATAGGCTTGCCTTTGATTGCCAACTCGCCTGATGTTAAGTGGTGATGCGGTCTACAATGGAGCAAGCTTGCGCGTTTGTCTAGAAGAAACCGATTCACTCGTGATTGACCCAGATTGTAACTATCGGGGAATACACTTCTTTGGGGAACACCCACTCAGGCAGCGCATTCCACAGACTACCAGTTCGCACAATAAAAGTGGAATCAAAGCGCTATATAGTGTAACTTAAATAATACTTTAAGAGGGTCAAGAATCCTCATAACAATGGAGACTGATTACACATGCTACATTATATGACTACCCGCGAACAGAGATACAGTCCCACACAGTGTAATATGTACATACTGGTGTGCTTATCTGTGTACAGTTCTAATCCCTGCACATACCATTAGGCCCCGGAGAGGATTAATTAGTGGGATCACTTGGCACGACCTGCTTAACATAAGACTGGGCAAATTGACACTGATACTGTGTTTGGCAAGCTAGCTTAATTACGGAAGGCTTTGGATAAATGAGTTATCGGAAGCTACGATGGCAAAGTGAAATTTATTAAGTTCAGTTAAATTTGTGAAGTTCGAACGTGAGGGACTTTAGTTTGTAACATCATAATGTACTACGTTTGCTACAATAAATATTTTTTTATTTTCATTTTTCATTTACTAGCTTCTAATGGCAAAATTCAAACTCGAAAGTTTTGGTATCTTTATTGAAAAGCACAACGCTGCGGTAAGAGGTTCCACCGTCAAAAGTCAAAAATTAAAAATTGTCTATTGATAGAAAGCAATTGGAATGATTCGAACTACTCGTTGCGTTAGCGAGTGATATGACTATAAAAAAAAAAAAAAAACCGGACAAGTACAAGTAGGACTCGTGCTCAGTGCAATAAAAAAACTAACTGAAGTTAAAATATTGAAAGACAAACTTAAGTTTGTAGTTGACAATAAGGTTCTTCCATACATTCGAACTACAAAATGTAAGTTTGTAACAGCAAAATAATTATTTTTAAATGATATAAATTCAAATTTATAACTTTCAGATTTATTCCTATATATGTACCTACTATGTATGAGACCTTGCCTCTTGCCAAATTTCATGATTCTAGGTCAACGGGAAGTACCCTATAGGTTTTGATTCCCCTGTGAAATCGCAAAATATACGACATAAACGTTCATATCTTTTGATTGCTTTGACTTACAACTTAAATTTTTTTACAGCCGAAAGTAACCGTAGACCCAAGTATTTAGTATAAATTTCAACTTGCTACCTTGACGCGTTCTTGAGAAAAAGGGTCTTGACAGACGGACAGACGGACAGACAGACAGACGGACAACGAAGTGATCCTATAAGGGTTCCGTTTTTTCCTTTTGAGGTACGGAACCTTAAAAATACGACTTTTGTTTGGGATAACGTTCAAAAGTCAGTCATTTCGCGTGATATTTCTTGCGAAATATCATGACCGATTCAAAAATTAAGCTCCTGCACTTAATCCAGAGAGCAATCTCCGCGTGACGATCCTAACGATTCCGATTCCGGTCTAGTTAGAAAACAACCCCACGTGCAGCAACCATATCATAGTAAAACCTAAAATCGGCATCTTAATAAAATAGTAAGTACATAAAATTTCGCGTGTGTGCCGTTGGCTGTTAAAGAGTATCTGGAGCTAATTCTGGATGTTGATTCAGGTCATGCTTATGGAATTGAACCAACGTATAAAGTTCAACTCTATAGGATAAAGTGGAAGGGGCTCCAATTCAGCTTGCAGGATAAGACCTAAACAAACCATGTTAGTAACATTGTTAGTTATATAAAAGCTTGTAAAAATTTAATTAAATGTGTGAAAGCGTTTGTTATTAATATATTTTGCAGTAGTAGTGTGGCTGTAATCATTTTATGCAAAAATAGTCTCTCCGGCGGGGAATCGAACCCCGGTCTCCCGCGTGACAGGCGGGGATACTTACCACTATACTACCGAAGACATGACTGTGAAGCTGAAATAATTTCTTATGATTTATGATACTGAAGGATGACCTGCCGATATCACTGAAACGTAGACTTATCAACATGTGTATTTTGCCCGTCCTAACCTACGGTTCTCAGACCTGGTCACTGACTGATGCTCAAAAGTTTAAACTTGGGGTTGCCAAAGAGCAATGGAACGCAGCGTGCTTGGTATCAAAAGAATGGACAAAGTCCGCAACAGCGCACTGCGCTCCATAATAGCTGTGGTCGACTTTGGCCAAAAGCCGCCAGATTAAAATGGGATTGGGCGGGACATGTGGCGCGTATGCATCCCGATCGATGGGCCAGGATCGTCACGCAGTGGATGCCCGATGGACGACGCAGTTAAGGAAAGCCCAATAAACGCTGGCGTGACGATCTTAACTCATCCCGGAGAGGTTGGCAAGAGGTGGCGGAGGACCGAGATTTATGGAAGGAAATGGGGGAGACTTTTGCCCAGCAGTGGGACAGTATAGGTTAAAAAAAATATATGATACTGAATCAGTTAATTAACCTAAGTTCGGATATATAGGAGGCTCTGTAGAGGTGACTGTTTTAAAATTCCGGTTGAGTGACTAAGATTGAAAAACTCAGGTTCACACAACGGGCAATGGAGAGAGCTATGCTCGGAGTTTCTTTGCGCGATAGAATCCAGAACGTGGATATTCGTCAAAGAACCAGAGATAATCGACAAGGAAGAAAGGTTATTGAGTGGAGACCACGAACCGGAAGACGCAGCGTAGGTATGCCTCCCACTAGATGGACCGACGACATTGTGAGAGTCGCGGGCGTCCAGTGGATGTAAAAGGGAGGATGTCGTTCAGTGTGGAGGTGGCTGAAGATGATGGTGATGAAAACTGTAAATCAAAAATATCTAAAGTAATCTGAAGTCTTAAACAGTATAATTAAAATAACAGCGTCTTAGCACAATGACACACGCTCTCACTATGCCACAAGCTGTTGATGATCGCCACCATATTATGATAGATTCATATTAATTCTATTTTTAGAAGTGTTTGGTGTGAAGTACTTACTTTAAAGATAATTGATAATAATCCTACAAAAGTACCTAATCACTTTTTAGATTGATTGTATCTTAATAATCTTAGTAGTTCTATCTGGAACAAAATTTGCGTATCCAAATTGTTCGACTAGCCAGTATAACAAATTGGAATATTTTTGTCCAAACAGTTCGATCATCGAACTAGTTGGACAGAATGGAATAAACGCTAAATTTGCGGGTGCCTTACCTCATACCATAGACCAGCTCTGCACCGTCAAGAATTCACCACACTATTGTGAATTATTGTAACCCAGAATTTTTCAATACTATTCTGTACAATAGTTTTATATTCCCGTTCACACACATTCCATAATTGTATGTTATATTAAACAGGGTCTCTTGATCACAGAAAAGAGAAAAAAATGTGCTCTTGATGATTCCACATACCTCACAATTTTTTTAATGCCATACAAATACAAATATTTATAAAAACACCAATGTTACATGTCAAACAAAGTAAATTCTGTCAGGTGGCATACAAGCAGACGGGCTGCCTGATGGTAAGCAGTCACCGTCGCCTATAGATACTTCTAACATAGCACCTGAGGTATCACAGCTAGGTTGCCGACCCTTTAATAATCCATTAACTTAATATCCGGCGAGATGGAGGTGAAACGCAAGCCCACCACTAAAAAAACTCGCTTTTGAAGAATGTCGTTAGGGAAATAGTTCAGTAATCACTTTAACAGTTATGATTGGTTTATATTTTCTCCATATTGAATAAAGATCTAAGTAAATATATTCAGCCAACCTATCCAAACTTAGAATTGAAATATGAAATTCTTGAATCGCATGCATCGGCGGTTATGTGCTAATGGTATCTTTGCACGATCTAGCTACTATCACCATAAAAAGTTTTTTTTTTTTTTATAAAATTAATAGGGTTGCGTTTGACCACCATCATGCCTGAAAAAAAAATTGTTGGAGAAGACTGGAAGACGTTGTTTTTAAAATAGCTTGATTAAAATTTAATTCTCTGAATGGGTCACCTCAAATGAGTAATGAATGAATGACCTTGAAGTTAAATATTTTGGTATCGGGGTGGTACCTATGTATTTATTTTTAACCATTAACTTGAATACCAAATATTATGTCCCAAGCATTAAAAATATAGAACCTTCAACCCCCATTTGTCCCCCTTAATTCGGCTTTTCATTAAATTCTTTCATAGCGGACCTCTATCTACATCCCATAAGGAATACCTATACCTGCCAAATTTCAGCTTAGTAGGTCAAGTCGTGTTTGTGACTACGTGATGAGTATTATGCTTCTATTAATTATTATCATCATCATCATTTCAGCCGTAAGACGTCCACTGTTGGACATAGGTCTCCCCCATCGATCTCCAAAAGGGCCGGTTGGAAGTAGCCTGCATCCAGCGTTTCCCTGCGGTCTCTTTTAGGTCGTTTGTCCATCTTGACAGACATCTTTATTATTATATAGAAGGTAAATTCAGTGTGGTCTCCTAAGGCATTTTTAAATTTTTCCGCCATTATTAATGGCAAAATTAAGTGGGTGTGACTATTTGTTTAATCAGTAATTTGCATTTTTTTTTAATTTACACATACTGCAATATTTAGCCATCTATGCTGCTAACTGTGCCAGTGTCTAAAAGCCTCACGTCGTTGCTTCATAGAGCTGGATGGTTCGTGCTGTCAATGGAAGAGCAAAATACGAAAACGGCTTAGTATTTTTACATGAATACGTTTTCAGTAAGAGAATCAAAATCTTTATTGATTTTTCTATGTAATTGGTTTTACTAAACTTGTAATAGGCCTTTGTAGTCTAGATACTACAAAATACTTGTGTTATCAATATAACATTAATTTAATACAAACAGCGGATTTATTATACCATGCCACAGACTAGGTAAAGCTGACTTTATACATAACTAACAACGCACCCCGGCTTCGCACGGGTGTAAGTCTTATTTTTTTACACTTGGGTTACATTATTGGAGTTTTAGTAAGGATCCCTATTTTTTTTGAAAATATCATTTAGCCTGTATTATCCGGGGATAGTGTAGCTTCCCAATAAAGAAAGAATTTTTCAAATCGGTTCAGTAGTTTCTGAGCCTATTCAATGCAAACAAACAAACAAACAAATCTTTCCTCATTATAATATTAGTACAGAAGTATAGATTATAATAAAGTAGGTATATCCTAGTATATCCGAATTCCCCCAATTTTTTTATTATGAAAATAATTATATCACATAAGGTGCATAATAACTTGTATTGTGAGGTGATTGAAGACCACATTTTTTCAACTTTGGGCTTTGATTGTATTTCCGTTATAGATGAGTTTAACTTTCCTAATGTAAACGAAGCACAGGCATCACTCGGGAAGCGGTTCATGCTACGCAAATAAACTAGGTTTGAAGAAACTCCATGGAACTTCTCCTGGGAGCAATTTGCTGTTTAATGGACGTTTAATACTAGACCTAGCATAGTGGATGCGAGCGCATCCGGCACAAATCAGGCTTGTTGCTTTTAGTTGAACTCATCCAGCAGAAAACTTTGTCGCCTTTTTTTGCTTGTGGACTATTAATTAGTTCTCTGGTGTCGCTGTAAGTTTCTTATTATGCGTAAAAGATGAGGAAGTGAGTCGTAATTATAGTTTTTGCCATAACTGGTTAAGTGATTTTTTAAAATGAAAAATTGAGACATTTTATCACGAACAATAATTGTACTAAGGCATATTTACCTTGCTAGTCTGATTTGTAATCAAAGTAGTTAGCAGAATGATGACCGCAGAACGCAAAGCCAATGAATGCTTAGCAGACGTCCAGTGCAATGGTGGCACGACGCTGTTACGGCGCCAGGACTGCACTAAATCATAATCATCAACTCTTAATCGTTCACCCCACAAATTATATCGTCATCATCAGGTCTGAATGACCCACCGCTGGGTATAGGCCTCCCTTTGTTTATTCCACTTTTTCCAGTTTCTTGCTAGTCGCATCTTTTCGTTTCCGACAGTTCTATTAATGTCGTCAGTCCATCTCATCATCGGTCGGCCTGGGTTCCGCTTACCTAGTCTTGGTCACCACGCTGCTACTGCTGTTCACCACCTTCAATCATTACGCCTGGCCATGTGTTCTGCCCAGTTTCACTTTAGTTCCGTCACCCGTTTTACGATGTCTGCAGCCTTGGTGCGACATAGTATCTCACTGTTTTGGATACAGTCATGCAATTATTAATCGTGGAGATAGAGAGAGAGTATAGGACGTCCACTGCTGGACATAGGCCTTCCCCATCGATCTCCTGTCGATTTTAGTCTCACGCCAGTGCGGCTTGTCGTGGCACTGTAAATGTCAAAAGCCAACATTGGCGTTTGCGCTTTTAGTTACTTACCTCGTCTAGTCGATTTCTATTTATATGGTTGTATTGACATAGAATCGACCCGTGTAAATCTCCCATAACAGATACGAGTCATAACAATCAGCGTAGGAAAGTGTTCTCTTAACAATCGTGTTCAATCGTTAACAAGTTTTCAAATGCTGATTACTAGTTCATTATCATCATCATCAGCCTATTTAATGTTCGCCCACGAAAGCCTCTCTTAAAAAACGCCACAAGGCACGAATCTTCTTACTAGACAAATACTAACTGATCATCATCATTTCAGCCATAGGACGTCCACTGCTGGACATAGGCCTCCCTCATCGATCTTCAAAAGGGCCGGTTGGAAGCAGTCTGCAACCAGCGTTTCCCTGCGGTCTCTTTTAGGTCGTCTGCTCATATTGTGGGTGGACGTCCTACGCTGCGCTTACTGGTCCGTGCTCTCCATTCGAGAACCTTACAGCCCCCATTGGCCATCTGTTCTGCATGCTATGTGCCCTGCCCACTGCCACCTCAACTTGCTAATACGGTGGGCTATGTCGGTAACTTTCTTTCTTCTACGGATCTCCTCATTTCTGATTCGATCTCGTAGAGAAACCCCGAGCAGAACCCTCTCCATAGCCCGTTGTGCGTAGCTTCGTTGTTATACTAACTGATACTACTGATCAGTACTATTAATAATCAACTGCTGATTACCGATTTACTAGATAAATCTGGTTTGTTCTATTTGGGCTCGCCAAGGTCGGCTTAATGTTGCAGCGTGAACCAATGTTACGGAAACAGTGATAAATATACTCAACATGATTTTGGATATTTTTTTCCTTTCCAAGTAGGTATCAGCATTGACGACGATTTTGTGAAAAGGCATGATTTCATTCGCCATGGCCATCTGACGAGAAAAAAATCACTGGCTAAGAGCATGTCAAGACACGCAGTAGGGTTTCGTAACCATACCCATATATTTGTGGTCACAGTGACAGTTGAAAAAAGTGATGAATAAACTTTATCTTTAAAAAAATTAAACCTTTCAACGCAGCCCATATGAGAAGAGTGCAGCGAAAAAAAAATCATATCTATTCAAAGCTAATCCCTAAAGTATAAAATATATTTTTGTACACTTAAAGTTGAGACTATACCAAAACTGTGATTTGTAAAAGTTTCATAATAATTATAGTAGTTAAAAGGCTCTAAAGGGGTACGATGGGCTGAGAGAACGAACTTATAAGGGTTCTTTGTAGTACTAGGGAACCCTAAAAAGGCCTACATCAATGTGTATAAAGTACCGGCGGAACCACGGCCAATTTATACGCAATTCTCAGCATTCATCTCTCCGAGCCTCGTTTAATCATACGGGGCAATTCTGTCGTCCTCACGACTGTCACAATTTATAGGCGAGTGTGACGTCACAGGTTCCCAGGGATTAAATTTATGAGGAGGTAAATGTAAGATTTGGGCGTATTGGTTTTATTTTTTATTGGGTTTGTAGATGTGTGTGGGTAAGTATCCAGTGTTTAGGGAAATTCAGTTTAGTAATTTTTTTTGTGGTATTTTATTTGCTGTTGCATCGACCATGAAGCGGTGTCGCTTTTTCGTGCTCACTCTAGCAGTCCGATACAAAAACAGGCTGGAGAGAATTAGATCATGCAGATCCGTCCACACACTCTTTCCCACACTTTCCATAGAAAATGACGAGTGAAGCCAGTAATTAAGATTGTGCATAGTGGCCCTGAAATAAAGAGTAAATACTTTTAAGGAACGTTGCATTTATTGCCCTCAGCTTCCCCCCTGAATAAAATCCTAGCTACACCCTTGAGTCTAGATGTAAGTACATACCTAACTCGTCTGCATACCTAAACCGTCTTAGAAGCAATTGCTATTCAACCGCTATGTCAACACGTAATGCAAAACCGTAAAGGCTTATTCAAATGAGTTGCACGTTTAACTGTCTGCGAATTTAATGAATACGACGTAGTTTGGAAACGGTTCTAACTCTGAATACAACCTCGATGTTGCCTGTCATAATAGCTTATTGCGCGTGTATGTGCAGTGGAGATGGAGGAAGTAACGTTTAAATATGACTGAAAATATTTACGAAGTACATAATTTATATACAGAGTGGATTTTTTTACCGCGCCCGGAGGGAAAGGCTTGGATTTTAGCCGGCTCGATTACAGAGTGTGGCAAGCGAGGTTAAAAAAAAAATGTATTCAGATTTGTTTCTTTTTAAAAATGAAGGTAAAACTTGCTATCTCCGGTATTTAGAGTAGAGTATATTAATTGTTGGCTATTTCAAAACTATTTAACTTACCTCAGAAATTAGGGAGGTTCTCAATTCGATCAGATTTTTTACCGACTTTTACAACGGTGGTTTAATTCGACTGCTGTTTTTAAGGTTCCGTAGCCAAAGGGTAAAAACGAGACCCTAATATTAAGCCTACGATATCTGGCTGTCTGTCTGTCTGTCCGTCCGTCCGTCCGTCTGTCCTAGCTATTAACGGCTGTATCTTTCGAACTGTAACAGATAGCCACTTGAAATTTTCACACAATATGTAATGTTACGGCGGATTACTTATGAAATACTAAAAAAGACAAAAAGTATATACGAAAAGGGGTCTTCATACAAAAATATATTTTTAAAGTATTTTTGTATTAGCTCTAATGTAAAAACGGTAATACGTAAAAGCTTCAAATTTGGCATAATTATAGTACACACTCTAAATTATAACAAAAAATAATAACAAATGGCCAAGTGCGAGTCAGTGACCAATTTCTGTTCACCACCGGTTCTCGTACGATCACCAAAGTTAAGCAACGTCGAGCGCAGTGAGTACTTGGATGGATGACCGCCTGGGCGTTGATGGGATGTTGTCTTTTTGCAAAAAATTTTTTTTGCTTTAGTAGCTAACAAGTTATGTGGTTGTACGGAACCTTCACTCTGCGAGCCCGACTCGCACTTGGCCGGTTTTATTTGTTCGTTCTAATGTTGCGCAATATCTTAGCCAATTATTATTCTGAACCAATTTTGATGATTCTATACTTTTCGATGATGATATAAAATTTGTTGCACTATCTGACTAACTAACTAATAACTAACCATTTAATCAAATCTTGGAAGTCAATTTCGACCTATTTTGCCGCGCTGGGTAGCATCGTGAGACCTGTCCCTTATGGCATGTCTGTAACTCTGTATTATTGGCATTTTAACTCCCGACGCTAAAAGAGGGGTGTTACCTATAAGTTAAATCTGTGTACCTGTGCACCCGGAGAACCGATTTTGATTTCGTTTATTGTTTGTTTGAAAGGTGACTTGATCAGAAAAATGTTTTCAGCTACTTGAAGGTAACATCTCTATTACCGTGAGATACAAAAAAAAATATACTTCTTCACAAACATCTGTCTACAAAAGGCAATCAAGGGTATTTGACTGTATTAAAAGTATAAAAAATTCATGCTGGTGTAATCCTAGAAAATGATTATATTAAAACATAATTCATTTCTAAATAATTATAAAGTACCATTTTCAATACAATAAAAAAAAAAAAAAAAAAAACATCACGTGACTTGATTGCAAACACTCTATGTAGGTCGAATGTCCTTATGACGTCACACAAAAGTAAATAAAGGCAACAATTGTAAGCGAGAAGAACTCGTTTGCTTATGTGTGACGTTACCAATGTCACGTGCCCCCATAAATGTCAAAGGGAGCGTATACGCAGTAGTTTAATAATTTGAATTTAGATCTGCCGTTTAAACCACAGATACAAAAAATTATGAGGATCAAATCACAAGATTGCTTTATTTTAATATAATAAACAATTTAGATGGTTTCGTAAAATCAGTCAAATACCCTATTTAGACTTTTCCACCATTTTCACTTCCTTAATGACGTCACATCTGCACCTAACTAGTAGAAGTAGCAGGTAAGTACTCCACTCGCTCAGTTAAAATGCCTCGCATTTGAGGCGCGCTTAGACACTCCTAATTCTTAAACAGCTTAGCTTGCTTTGCAAACACTCTACCACCTTCACTAGAAACCTGTCACTTCATATTTCTCAGCAACCACATCGTTCCAACACGCAACCATTACCGCTTTCATGGGCGCAGCTTTTGTTAGTATATAGGTAAGCACGCAATGGTTGCAGAAGATGCTTTAAGGAAAAATTGTCGTCCCAGATTTTCTTCAAGATAAAGAAGATTTCCCTCGGTAGGCAAATCCGGTGTTGTTATAATGAGTGGGAGGGTCGCAGTTGTCTTCCCATAAATATTAATCAGGCCCTCATTAGCAGTCGTCGAGCGGTCGACGGAGGTATTTGCATTTAACCGTTATAAGGTTCCGATTTGGAATTGTACAATTAAAACTCTTTAGGAGCGTTTCGTTGTTCAGAATAGATTAAAGATCAATTCTGATCTGGCTTGGATAACTTATAAAGTCTGTGGTATAATAAGACTAGCAACTGTCAAAGTGGTGCAACTAAAGGTTATAAGCTATCTAGTACCTTTTATTTAGTAAAGGCAATAGCTATCTAAACTTTCTGTTAAGTAAAGCTATCTAGTACCTTTTTAGGGTTCCGTACCTCAAAAGGAAAAAACGGAACCCTTATAGGATCACTTCGTTGTCCGTCTGTCTGTCCGTCTGTCTGTCAGTCCGTCTGTCCGTCTGTTAAGACCCTTTTTCTCAAGAACGCGTAAAGGTATCAAGTTGACATTTATACTAAATACTTGGGCCTACGGTTTCTTTCGGCTGTAAAAAAATAAAAGTTGTAAGTCAACGCAATCAAAAGATATGAACGTTTATATCGTATATTTTGCGATTTCACAGGGGAATCAAAACCTATAGGGTACTTCCCGTTGACCTAGAATCATGAAATTTGGCAAGAGGCAAGGTCTTATAGCACGTATATAGGAATAAATCTGAAAGTTATAAGTTTGAAGTTATATCATTTTAAAATAATTATTTTGCTATTACAGACTTACATTTTGTAGTTGGAATGTATGGAAGAACCTTATTGTCAACTACAAACTTAAGTTTGTCTTTCAATATTTTAACATCAGTTAGTTTTTTTTTTGGTCTCGTGCTCGTACTTGTCCGGTTTTTTTTGAGTAAAGACACAAGCTATTTAGTACCTTTTGTTGAATAAAGGCACTAGTTATCTATTACTTTTTATTAGGTAACTATACTGGTTATACTGGTTAGCTATTTAGTACCTTTGGTTGAGTAAAGACACTTTAAAGACACGAGCTATCTAGCACCTTTGTTGAGTAAATATACTAGTTATCTAGTACCTTTTGTTAAGTAAATATACTAGTTATTTAGTACCTTTTGTTAAGTAAATATACTAGTTTTTTTTTTTATTTTATTTATGAATTACATACCTTATTTAGTACCCTTTGTTAAGTAAATATACTAGTTATCTAGTACCTTTTGTTAAGTAAATATACTAGTTATTTAGTACCTTTTGTTAAGTAAATATACTAGTTATCTAGTACCCTTTGTTAAGTAAATATACTAGTTATTTAGTACCCTTTGTTAAGTAAATATACTAGTTATCTAGTACCTTTTGTTAAGTAAATATACTAGTTATTTAGTACCCTTTGTTAAGTAAATATACTAGTTATCTAGTACCTTTTGTTAAGTAAATATACTAGTTATTTAGTACCCTTTGTTAAGTAAATATACTAGTTATCTAGTACCTTTTGTTAAGTAAATATACTAGTTATTTAGTACCCTTTGTTAAGTAAATATACTAGTTATCTAGTACCTTTTGTTAAGTAAATATACTAGTTATTTAGTACCTTTTGTAAAGTAAAGAAAGCTCTTGTAGAGGCTTTGATTTCAGCTAAAGTTTTCTGTTTCAATCATAAAAGTATTCTTTTTGATCGCGGTTTCAAATATATTAGCTCTAAAAGTTATAAGTTTTTGCACAAAGAATGTTATTCTCATTTTTGCTCTTGAACATGAAAAGGTAAGCCACAACATAATTCCAAAGAAAGTCTCTACTAATTTCTGCGGCTACAAAGAGACAAGAGCACTGTACCAGTGTACACCATAACGGAGTTATTACGGAGAATTTAATACAGCCCAGGTAGCCTACCACAAACTAAAAGATATTTTTACTAGTTGCGGCCCGTGGTTTTACCCGCAGGATAGAAAGTCCTATCTCACTGTCAGGCCCTCCAACAATCTATATACAATCTTTATAAATAAATATAGAATTTGAATTTAAATTTGAATATGTTTAAAATTTTATTTAGATCCGTTGCTCTGTTGTTGCAAAGTTCTTTTTTATTTTGCTCGTAAGAGTATTTTGGTGTTGTAAGTGCTGTGCGTCTCTACAAGATCGAATCAGAAATGAGGAGATTCGTAGACGAACGAAAGATACCTACATAGCTCACCTGATTAGGAAGTTGAAGTGGCAGTGGGCAGGGCACATAACACGCAGAACAGATGGCCGATGGGGCTGAAAGGTTCTCAAATGGAGACCACAGACCGGCAAGCGCAGCGTAGGATGTCCACAAGATTGACAGAAGACCTAAAAGAGATCGCAGGGAAACGCTGGATGCAGGCCGCTTCCAACCGGTCCTTTTAGAGATCGGGGGGAGGCCTATGCCCAGCAGTGGACGTCTTACGGCTGAAATTATGATGATGAAGTGCTGTGCATTTGCCAGTGTCAAGTATTGAATGATTTTAACGGGTGGTCACGGTCGTTGTTTGATTTTCTCACAAAACTAGACAGGGTGAGAACAAAATTCAACGTTAGATTAAAATAAGGATGCTTCGATATTGTAGTAGGCCCCTTCCTTTGTGGCTCGCTTGTAACTTGTACGTATACTGTGGCGGACGCACGGCAATTAAAGCTTAGTTATGACGTCGTTTTCCCGTAGCATCTAATATTATAATCTGTGGCGAGTCTCGGAGGTACCGCAGCATTATACTTCCAAGCTAGGGAAAAGGTAGAGGTATTAAGTTCGTACAGGGTGGACGGTTTTAGCTCGTTTTTAGGGTTTTGTACCCAAGGCGTAAAAACGGGACCCTATCACTAAGCCTACGATCTCTGTCTGTCTTTCTGTTTGTCTGTCTGTCCGTCTGTCTGTCTATCCTACCTATTAGCTGTATCTTTCGAACCGTAATAGATAGGTCAAATAGTCAAAACAAAAGGCCGCTCCTCATACAACAAACGTATTTTTTAACGTATTTTTGTATTAGTTCTAATGTAAAAACGGTAATACTTACAAGCATCAAACTTAACATGATTATAGTACACACTCTAAAGTATAACAACAAATAATAAATAATGGCCAAGTGTGAGTCAGTGACAAGTTTCTGTTCATTACCAAGTTATAACTGGTAATTTCGTTATTGAATATTGTGGTGGTACGGAACCCTCAGTGCGCGCGCCCGACTCGCACTTGGCCAGTTTATTAAGCTGTTGTATCATGTGTATGTAGTTTGTGGTATGAACAAAAAAAGTTTATCTATCTAAGCTGTAGTGAACAACCGTTATAGTTTAAAACGATGTTTTGCTATTAGTTTAGTACCTAATCATTAGAAAATTCTTAGTCAATTCTTTGCATCCAATGGTTGCCTGGAAGAGATCGCTTTTAGCGATAAGGCCGCCACTTGTGGCACTAGCTCGTAAGTGTTTTCTATATTGTTGTAATTTTTATTTCTGGTGTACACAATAAAGAGTTTCTATCTATCTATCTATCATCTCTTTTCTATCTCTATCTCTATCTTCTCTATCTCTATCTCTTCTCTATCTCTACATAGTATAGATTAAAGTCGCTTTCCTCGTCTGTCTGTCTGTATGGCCGCTAACTCCTCCTAAACCACGCAACGGATTCTGATGCGGTTTTCACTATTAGTTAGGTACATTTTCACGGAGGTTTATATATATAACTAGCGACCCGCCCCGGCTTCGCACGTAAATTACATCCGTGCGAAGCCGGGCGGGCGGGTCGCTAGTTAAGTATATACGTATTGTTGAAACAAAGTTTTGTACCATGCCAAGTTTTAAAAACCATTCACTAAAGTAAATAGATATGTCTTTTCCGGAAAAGTAAAAGAAAACTTGAGTAGAAAGCTGGCGAGGAACATAAGGGCATCGAGTAGGTATATACATATACTTGGTTCTGAGCACGCCCGCATTCTGGATAAACCCTTCTAAGCCTTCTCACATATCTCAAGGAGACATTTGGCATACGTATATATTTACACGTTTAGTATATTTGTATTGTAGCTCTCGAGGTATCACTGAACTGAGCGGTCCTAACGGATCACCGAAATTGAGAGACCTTTGGATGGGAAACAGCGTATTTATAACTGAGCGCTGTGATTCGGAACGTAACGTTTTAGGTCTCAACGGGTTCTTCCAGCTAAGACAAAACAACAGGTAGATAGATAGATAGATAGACTCTTCATTGTATACACCAGAAATAAACATTACAAACAGATAGAAAACACTTACGAGCTAATGCCACAAGCGGCGGCCTTATCGCTAAAAGAGATCTTTTCCAGGCGTCCATTGGATGGAAAGAATAATATGTAGGTACTTATAACGCTCACATCGCTCGAAGAACCGATAACCGATGGGGAAAAAAGGTTCTGGAGTGGAGACCACGAACCGGAAGACGCAGCGTAGGGAGGCCTCCCACTAGATGGACCGACGACATTGTGAGAGTCGTGGGTATCCAGTGGATGCAAAAGGCGGGCTGTCGTTCAGTGTGGAGGTTAAAGGGGGAGGCCTATGTTCAGCAGTGGACGTCTTCCGACTGATGATGATGATGACTTATAGCGCTAGAATGTTTCGTATGGAAATTCGAAACATGCTAGCGCTCAGTTGTAATAGACTAGTTGACCTTCAAATGCAATGTGTCTGCTGAGCTGTCATGTTTTCGTGATATTAATGTTGACCACATTTCTTCGTGTCTATACAAATAACAAAATTTGTCAAAGGGTCCAGTAGACTAATTCAAATATGCATTATGTCAACTGATCCCGCGGGATCGTTTCGAGCGGGTCCGGTTGACGTAAGATCGACTAGCGACCCATCCACTCATCCATCCATCCAAGGACTGACTGGATCGTCCGTTGCTTATTATCTAGCAGATTATCAAGTGCGTTATGATGTAGCAAAAAAAATCTGGAACATGTTTATAAATATTCGGGAAATTTTTGCACACACGGTCATCTGACCCCAAACTAAGCAAAGCTTGTGATATGGCTGCCAGAGACTGATATACATACATATATAGTTTTAAATACATACTTAAATAGATATTAACAACCAGATATAGAACAAACACAAATGTTCATCACATAAATATTTGTCCTACGTGGGAGTCGAACCCACGCCCTCAGGCTCAGAAGGTAGGTTCACTACCAACTTGCTATCCGTTTGTTATCCGTTATGTTTGTTGCTTGAATGGGGATTCAAACAACAAACTTGCAACAAACTTGCAACAAACTTTCCCATTTATAAATTTGTGTGATATACGTTACGCAATTATAACTAAACACACGTTCCAGATTTTTTTTGCGACATAGGTATAATTTATAATTTATACTAAAGGTATAATTATTTTTTCTAAAATTAATTGGCTTGCGGTATAAACGATGATGCGGCTATCATAACGCGCTTGATAAAATCTGCTAGATATAAAAGTTTTTTTTTTTTTTTAATAATAGCTGCTTAAGATCATCTGAGGAACAGTATATAGCAGTACATAATTTTGCTCCTTTGGACCATCTTACCGCGACCAAGCATCGAGATACAATTCCTATAGAGTCTCAATCTCTCAGTGAAAATAGTCAACGTCCGAGCGTCATTGTACATACCATTGTATCAATTATAATTATAGTTCACAATACCACATTTACTCCAATTTAGACGTTATGTCGCTTGCATAGTGTTCAACGTTAGTTGTCCGCAATGTCATCGTAGCTCTAACATCGCGCGGCGGCGTTGTAGTCGGATCGCGGTTACCTTGTAAAAAAGTAGGCGCAATTCGTAGCGCCGGATTTTGGTTCGAATTGTTTTTGGCACGACTGTGACTCTATATTTATTGTATCTCGATGCCACCAAGGGTCAATTGGTAAACACTTCCCATTTTATGGGTCTGTCTTGTTGGATCACTCGAAAAGTTCCTGTCTGATCCGATATCACAACTATTTGTTATGGAGATAGTATGCTACTTTTTATCTCGGCAAAATTAACGCTTGTAAGAAAATATGTGAAACCGCGAGGAGTCCCTATTGTAGGTATACCTACAAATTTAATTAATGTCAAAAGTACAACATACTCGACATTATTACTTCTAACGTCACCCGGCAGGATACAGTATAATTTCTCTCTCAATACTCATGTCAAATGTCTCACAGAAGTTCTGGGAACTTTGAACAAAGACCTAAAGACATCGACTGCATAATGAAAGGGGCAAGGCAAAGGGTAGCAAGATTCTGTCAAGTCATCAGTGAATTAACACTAATAACTTTGTAATTGTAATATGGTTATAACTTATGGTAATAACTTTGTAATATGGTTATATCTTTTGATCGCGATGCCATACAAGTTTGATTTTTTCACAGTTAAAAGAAACCATGATTTTTTCATAGCTAAAAGTAACCGTAAACCCAAGTATTTAATATAAATTTCAATTTGATACCTTTACGCCTTATTGAGAATAAGGGTCTTGACAGACGGACAGACGGACAGACGGACAACAAGGTGATCCTATAAGTGTTCCGTTTTTTTTTTGAGGTACGAAACCCTAAAAATCAAAAGAAAGTAGCTTTGTGGACGTAGCCTTTCAAAGATGTATCATCTCGTCTATATTTTTTATGGTTTAGTCAAAGATAAAACTAGTTGGGAAATATTCTTTGTTATGATTATTTTACAAGCATATCAATGATTATGAGCAAGAAAGTCTTGAATATATTACAGTTTTGTCACTATAACTCATAAAGTTGTTAGAACAAAATATAAAAAAAAAAAAAAATATATCACAATGGCAAGTAACAGGTTTACATAACTTAGGTACCTTCATTTACTTAAACTGTAATTCTGCAAAGTTTCATGCACCTATTTTAATAACAATATAAATTATAAGATTCTAAAAAATTTGGACGGATGGACAGGGTTCCTTGTGGAGGTTTCCAGGGTTCCTACGGAACCCTAAAAAGGACTCAGATATTCTATCTATTTATTAGCAGTCTATGACTAACGCGAGATGGGAGACGTCATATTTATAATGAGAATCCATCAGAAGTTACACAATTATTTTCAATGGAAGCAAATTTTCGGTATAATTTTACAATTTTCACGGTTAATTAACTTTTAAAACTCATTGGTTAAGTATTGGGAATGTTTTATGGTTTGATAGGCTTAGGACGTTTCTACTAACTTTTAAAGCAACAGGTAGCTAAAGTTATATTATTATTTACGGGATATTTACCGTGGAAAGAGGGTAGATCGTTATGTCTGCACCTAACTTTTTAACTGTTCGACCAACCACCCGCATTCTTCAGTCTTCCCGTGAACATGGTGCATGTAACTGCGCCGAAATATCTGGAGCTCATTCCACAACCTTACCACGGTAAATATCCCGTAAATAATCATATAACTTTAATGAACAACCGTGATAGTTTAAAACAGGTAGCTGATCTCAAATTAAGAATACCCATCGGTGGCAAGGTTAGAGATTGTTTTTTTGGCTTCAAATGGCTAATGGATTCAGGTGTGGATGTTACTGAACAATAAATCCTACTAATATTATAAACGCAAAAGTTTGTATGTATGGATGTATGGATGTTTGTTCCTCTTTCACGCTGCAACGGAACAACGGATCCACCTGATTTTTTTCATGGGTTTAGTTACATGCCAGGGAGCCAGAGAGAGACACAGGCTACTTTTCATGTCACCATTTTTCATCACTACGCGGGTGAAACCACGAGGCGCAGCTAGTATATTAATAAAACCAACCAAGTGCGAGTAGGGCTCGCGCACCAAGGGTTCCGTACCACCACAACTTGTTAGCTACTAAAGTACAAAAATATAGTGCAAAAAGACAACATCCCATCAACGCCCAGGTGGTCGCCCATCCAAGTACCGGCCGCGCCAGACGTTGCTTCACTTCGTGATAGTACGAGAACCGATGCTGAACAAAAATTTTACACTGACTCGCACTTGGCCATTATTTATTATTCGTTGTTATTTATACTTTAGAGTGTGTACCTATTATAATCGCGCCAAGTTTGACGCTTGTACTTATTACCGTTTTTACATTAGAGCTAATACAAAAATACGTAAAAAATGTGTTTGTTATATGAGGACCTCCCTTTCGTTTATACTTACTTTTTTATTATTTTTTAGATAATCCGCCGTAACATATCATATTCTGTGAAAATTACAACTGGCTATCTATTACGGTTCGAAAGATACAGCCGTTAATAGGTAGGACAGACGGACAGACAGACATCGTAGGCTTAGTAATAGGGTCCCATTTTTACCCTTAGGGTCCGAACACCCTAAAAAGCACATAATAGATGATGGTACCTGCACGTATTAAAATATTTTTTATTCTGAAAACCAACTAATACATTTCGGCTTAATATACAAAACGTGCAGAACCAAAGAGGAAAAAATGTGAAAATCTATAAAAATACATCCGATGACTAAGAAACCGGGAGAAATTGAAATAAAACTGTTAATTTTAAAAAGTTTACTTTAACCGGCTAGAACGAAAACTGTTAATAATTATCCACTAACTGGCTCCAAGGCTTACGTAAAATTTAACTGCACAATAAAATCATGAAATAAAAAGCCGACAGCTCCACAAGGTTAATTGCTGCCATCTATCGGGAACAAAGGTCGGGAAATTAATGAGCACTAAAAACGACGCAGTTAAATCTCTCGCACGAACTTTAATTGGCAAATTCCAAAATTATATAGATACAAGGAAATACTACAATTTCGTGCTTCTTTCAGGAGCTTTATTACAAAAGCTTTGTTGAAATATAGATAAACTGTCTTAGAATAACTATTCAGAGAACGTAGGTTTCCAAACAACGCCTTCTCAAAACGTAAGCTACAAATTAGCTTTTTAGCTTACGTTTCGATTGGTATTTTAAACGATTTAAGCAAGAAAATTAATGGATTACCTGTGGAATGTCACACCATAACTCTTATGCTGCTTTTCTGATTTGTTGTGGCACGATTTCACCACGCAAATTGTCATAGTAAAATTTTTATATTTTTTTGGAGCCATATATGACACCATTTGAATGGCTTAAATTTTGCGAATGTACTTGGTTTCTTTGTGTAGTTATTCTAAGTAAACTGTACTGTTTTTTCTGAATTCGATGTGGAACGTTCTGCTGAAGTCTGTGATCCCCGAAATGTAGGTAAAATTGGTGTCTTCAAATAAAGAGCAAACAGGTAGGCAAATCTAGGTAAGTATGCGCTCCCAGATCAGACAAACAAGAAGTGACGAGGCGGGTGAAAACGATTTTTTTGGCCATAGATGGCAAACAAGCAGACGGGTTGCCTGATGGTAAGCAGTCACTGTCATCTATGGATACTTGTAATACCAGACGCATCTCAAATACGCTGGTAACCTTAAGGACTAATAACTCGCCTTTTGAAGAACCCCATGTTGTAGCTTCTCGGAAACACCACGGAAGGTAGCTCATTCCACATTTTGCAGGTGTGAGCAAGAAAGATCGTGTGAATCACACAGTGTGCGATTTCCACTGATCTATGATGTGTGGATGAGCCTTCAGGCGGTGGCGGCTAGTACGATGGTAAAACCGTGACGCCGGCATCAGATCAAATAGTTCTTCAGAACACTCCCCGTTGTAAATGCGATACAGAGAGACCCAACCTCTCTGCGCATGCTGATAACTTAAATCAGGTTTGATGCCTTCAGTTGTGCTTCAGTTAAATCAACCGCACCTCGAAACTGTAAGTAATACTTACTTATTTTTTACTAGCTGTGCCCCGCGGTTTCACCCGCGTAGTGATGAAAAATGGTGATGGTGATGATGATGAAAAGTGATGAGCCTGATGATGAGCCTATGTCACTCTCTGGCTCTTGTACTATACCCATGCAAAAAATCAGGTCGATCCGTTGTTCCGTTGCAGCGTGAAAGAGGAACAAACAAACCAACAAACAAACACACTTTCGCTTTTATAATATTAGTATGAAATCCACTTAGAAACTTGCAGCGGCAACAATTACCAATAGTACCTATGTAACTGATAGTCTACAAGCAAAAATAAACAGTGGCAAGGTCTTCTGCAGGGGTGCGTTCAGTTTGATCGTCGGGCGATCGCTCGATGACAACTCACTCGTTCAATAAGCCAGTTTGTTTCACACCTCATCGTTCAATAAGATTGTCGATCGTCACCGGGCCACTCTCACCGTACCGTAAAATCGGTGGGTGAAAATCACACCATTGTCAGTTTGATCATAACTTCAACTTCAATTCTTAGTTTAATGGCTTTTGTGGAGGAGCCACCACAATTTCGCCTATGCTACGTATTGAAATAGATCATCAAACGTAGGATTGGCTGGTGAGCACAATGGTGATTATAATTCCACCGTGAATTTTCCAGACGGAGCACTTTAATGTACATTAAAACAAAAATATTTGATCATAATTATATAGTTTTTTTTCTGAGCTGTTAGATTATAAAAACAACCGGAGTCGTTTCGTACTGTTCAGTAACGTCGGACAAAAATCATAGACAACCGGTTAACATTCGTCCGGCGAAAATCAAACTGAGTGTGTTCAAACTGAACGCAGCCCTGGGTGAGCTCGACTAAAAGGACCCAGACTCATTTAGACTGGCGACGCGGTCGCACCCACCACCCCACTTTAGCATATCTCCCTTGCGTATCTGATCTGAGGTGTTTACAAACGCTTAAATCAGAGAATGAATATTTTCAAGAGACAAAATTGTATGCTCATCACGTCGTTAAATGCCTACAAATTACCATTACAACTTTTAGCGATCATTAAATCAGTTAAACAAATTATGAACAAAGCGGAAAGAGAAATTAGAAATGAATATCGTTACCGAGTTGCAGAGTTGTTTGAGCAAATTAAAAACTTTAGCTTCGCTCTGTCAATCTGGGAGAATTAGCAATGTGACAAGTTACGAGGATAACGTGAGGATAACGTTTTGTTTTGTAGAAAAGTAGAAACTCATTTCACTAACCTGCTGCAAATAATGAAAGCTGGTTTCACAGCTGTCCGGGAGACCAGTACGGGTCAGCCGTACTACGCGAGACGGGATCTACACGGAGGCAAGTCCCGTATGGAACAATCCGCGTCGCTGTGAAACGATGTTCTAGCGCCTCACGTATGTCTCCACTCCGGGAGCCTGTACTACGGGAGACGGGGTCTACGCAAAGGCAAGTTCCGTATGGAACAATCCGCGGCGCTGTGAAACGATGTTCTAGCGCCTCACGTATGTTCCGGTTTCCGGGAGCCCGTAAGGGCGATCCGCGTGGGTGCAGTGAAACCAGCCTTAATGTATTTCTTGTGGTTTTCTGCATGTATTGACTGCAACGTGAGAAAATTATGTTACCCTATTGTATTATTTTGTGTAGCAGAGACATGTGTAATAATGTTCGATAATGATTTTTTAAGTGTAGTGTTCATGATCGTTCTAGAGTAAGGGCGAGTGATATGATGAGGTAAGACGTGTATTTTCGTGCTGTTTCCAAAATGAAGTAAAGTCTCCACCACTATTGGGTCATGACTTAGAATTAACTTTGACTGTGACTATGGAAATGTTTTGTTTAAACGGGCAAGTGCCTTTATTAACTTAAAAAAATACAAGCTAACACTAACACTACAAAAACAGGTAGACTGCCCATAGACCTTGAAGGCCTAAAGACAATCCAGATGCTCAAGCCCACTATCAGTTGGCAGCGTACCCAGCATGCTGGCGGCATTGCTGGACTAGTTTGATTACCAAAACTCGAGAATATTCAAATACTTGACATTGGCACAACACGAGAACGCTAAAAATTTGTTCATTTCTAGCACAGATTTGTATTTTGTTATTTGGCGCCATTCCCCCTTAAGGGTGATCGGACTTTGAACAAAGTTTTTAAATAAAGTGTACAAGTATTATAAGTTTTTGAGGTATTTAAGACATCTCAATAACTGGAAACCATAACCGTTTTTTAGAAATCCAATCATAGATTATGTTTTTTTTATTTTTTTTATAGAACAAGTGGCAAACAAGCAACAGACCATCTGATGGTAAGTGGTCACCACCGCCTATAGACACCTACAATACCCGGTATAAAAATGGTTGCCAATAATACTTATTGGCAACCATTTTTATGGTTACGAGTAAATGTTTTCATACATCTTGTATCTCAGTATCAGATATCCGGCAGTTGATTGTTGATTGGTTACAAAACCTAAGTGTCAAAAAAATTCAAACAAATTTTGCGACGTGTCCAAAAGAGTTTAAAAAATCGAACAAAAATTATTTCGTATCACAAAACTTCTAAACCGTTTCTATTCGCTTCGAAAAACTCCAGCCAGCGGCAAAAATGTTATTCAAATGGTTTACCGTCACTAGGTTTCAGTTGAACGCGAGCGTTAACTTCCTGTTCCCCCCCAGCTTTTACGCACTTCCGGTCCCACCAAACCAACTGTGCCCGAGTTTTGTCGCTTGAATATTGTAAAAAACTGTGCAAAATTAAATCATTCAAATTTTTATACTGACGGAATGCGTCGAATAAAATATTTTTTGGTAACACAGGCTGGATTATCATCATCATCATCATCATCAGCTAGTAGATGTCCACTGAACATAGGATGGATCATCCATGATGATGCAAGTTGCCTTGCAAATGACATCTTGCCTTCCAAAACTGATTTATTCTTCCAAGACTCTGCTGGAAAGACAGGTTTTTAGGGTTCCGTACCCAAAGGGTAAAAACGGGACTCTATTACTAAGCCTACGATGTCTGTCTGTACTACCTATTAACGGCTGTAATTATCTTTCGAATCGTAATAGGTAACCTGTTGAAATTTTCACAAAATATGTAATGCTACGGCGGATTAACTAAGACATAATAAAAAAAAAACCAGACAAGTACGAGTAGGACTCGTGCTCTGAGGGTTCCGTTAGACGGAACCCTCAGAGCGCGAGACCAAAAAAAAACTAACTGAAGTTAAAATATTGAAAGACAAACTTAAGTTTGTAGTTTTTTTTTACTGGGCAAGTGCCTTTAATAACTAAACAAAATACAAGCTAAAACTAACACTACAAATACAGTTAGACTGCCCATAGACCGTTGAAGGTCTAAAGACAATCCAAATGCTCAAGCCCACTACCAGTTGGCAGCGTACCCAACATGCTGGCGGCATTACCACGTTGAATGGCAATGCTAACGCGTTGAGCCAGAAACACGCCAGCATTTTGGTCACGCGCCGCATTAACCAGGCGCAACCCCAAGGGCCCAATGTCTCGACCCCAAACGCCTCAAATATGTAACCACTGCCGAGGTTAGCATATTTGCGACGCTTGTGCTGCTCTGCCGAATTAGCAGCCGCGCCAGCCCTACCCTGTGTCTCAGGAAGATGTGACGGCGCCAAAGTATCGATACAAGTTGCGTCCCATACAAGGGGCCGCCCCAACCTCCAGGGCACAAGTGTCATACCGTCAGGCCTCTTTCCATCGTCACGCGCAAGACCACTCGGTTTGAGCACAGCTGCGACATTGGCGGTGGAAAGTACCCTGCGTATGATGTCGTTCAGGCTAGCGTGTCGGCCAATACGACCAGCGCTTCTCGAGCAAGAGAGACCATGGTGACCGAGCTGGTCAACAGCAGTACCACACTGACAGCGATGGGCCTCACAGCACCTTGCACCCAAGCGTAAGCTGACAGCTAGACGAAATGCGGTTGGATCTAAAAGGCTACCTGTGTTAAAAGAGGGCATGGCTTGCAACCAAAGTTCCGATTCCCAAACAGAGACAGCAAGAATACGAGCGCGATCTGCAATACTAGGACACGTATCTAGTAGCGATTTCCATGCTAGTTCGCAGATCGGCCGATCCCACAGTCTCTGGGAAGACAACTTTGAAGTTTGTAGTTGACAATAAGGTTCTTCCATACATCCCAACTACAAAATGTAAGTTTGTAATAGCAAAATAATTATTTTTAAATACCTTCAAATTTATAACTTTCGGATTTATTCCTATATATGTACTATGAGACCTTGCCTCTTGCCAAATTTCATGATTCTAGGTCAACGGGAAGTACCCTATAGGTTTTGATTCCCCTGTGAAATCGCAAAATATACGACATAAAGGAACCCTAAGAGCGCGAGACCAAAAAAAAAAACTAACTGAAGTTAAAATATTGAAAGACAAACTTAAGTTTGTAGTTGACAATAAGGTTCTTCCATACATTCCAACTACAAAATGTAAGTTTGTAATAGCAAAATAATAATTTTTAAATGATATACCTTCATATTTATAACTTTCAGATTTATTCCTATATATGTGCTATGAGACCTTGCTTTTTGCCAAATTTCATGATTCTAGGTCAACGGGAAGTACCCTATAGGTTTTGGTTCCCCTGTGAAATCGCAAAATATGCGACATAAACGTTCATATCTTTTGATTGCGTTGACTTACAACTTTTATTTTTTTACAGCCGAAAGAAACCGTAGACCCAAGTATTTAGTATAAATTTCAACTTGCTACCTTTACGCGTTCTTGAGAAAAAGGGTCTTGACAGACGGACAGACAGACAGACAGACAGACGGACAACGAAGTGATCCTATAAGGGTTCCGTTTTTTCCTTTTGAGGTACGGAACCCTAAAAAGTCCAAAAATGTAAGGGTACCGCAGGGAAACGTTGAATGCAGGCCGCTTCCAACCGGCCCTTTTGGAGATCGATGGGGGAAGCCTATGTCTAGCAGTGGATGTCCTAAGGCTGAAGTTATGAAGTCGGTTTTCTAAATTGGTAATTATTATATTTTGTGGTGGTACAGAACCCTCAGTGCGCGAGCCCGACTCGCACTTGACCAGCTTAATTTTTTGAGTAGGCTATTAAACAAATGGTGAATTTTGGAATTAAAATTTGTTGGTATTTTGTTGTAAATTTTTGAGCATACATTTGCTTCTTCACACTAACTAAAACACTATAAAGAAAGCAAATTTGTGTAACATTCGGATTTGAGATTTTGATCCGACGATTTTCTCAAAGACAGTTATAATTCATAAATGAAAATGTAGCCTTAGGCATAATAGTTGAGAGCTTATTATTTTTACTTTTATGACTTGCCTTGGGTGTAATCTGTCTGTAGCACAGTACAAGTTCAGAATTGTGAAAAAACTTGTGATATGCATAAACAGCCCGTCACAATATGAAAGCTTTACGAAAGACCGTCAAATCTTTCACGGCCTTTGCTTTTAGTTTTACTTTGCAAAAGGCGGGCTATATTCGTAACTTCTGACTTAATTTAGACTTTTATACAGCAAAGTATGTAGCAATCTCCAGTCTCAGGAGTACTCCGCTCTATCTCAGTCGTAATAAACTTAAATTGACGCGAAAAGGACCCCTTAGGGGCTTGTAAACTGAATTAGAGCCAAATGTATAATCATGTTTGTAGATATTTTTGCGCTGAAATTCTGAGCGTTTCGTTGAAAATATTATAAACACTAAGCTTGAGATACACCGTAACTTAACCTGGCCCCAGTGCGCCAAACTTTTAAGATACCTCTTTATGCCTCGGGGGTTAAATACCCCCGACGCGGTTAGCGTTGGTTTCCAACAAATGGTTGCAATGTTAAAATTATTAGGTACACTGACAAAGCTCCTAACGCTAGATAAAATATGTAAAAGGTGTGAGAATATGATATACTATATTGCACAATTTCAATTAATTGCTGTTGCTAAGTATTGAGAATGGAAGCAAACATGATAATTGTACACATGGTGGCTCCTATGGCCTATAATAATAATGGCTACAAATGCTACACATGGAGGCTACAATGTGTAATGCTGTTCTTTGGTAAGACCATCACTTAATATTTAGCTAATGAACCAATTTAGCTAACTTTTTTGATATGCTTCGTCCGAATTCGGTTTTTAAGGAACGAAAATATTAGAAAAAGACTCCGTTTTTTTTTTACAAAACCGTACTTGAAGCTTGATTTTAAAAACAAGCTGCTCAGCAAAACCTTTCATTTGATATCCATATTTATCTTGGGAGTGCTTAAAAAAAATACTGGTTCGTCAAATTTCAGCTCAATCGGTTGAGGTTCTACTGGTTCTCAACTGGTCTAAAATTCAGTTGTAAGATTTGTACCACACATACATACATATCGTACAGACATAGTCACAAGGAAAGTTAAATAAAACCTTGCAATAAACCCAGCCAGTAGAACGCACCAACTTGGACGGAGCCGCAAAAATACAAAACATAATCAAGAATAACCACGGCTTCATCAAGATTTCCACTCACTGTTCATCAAATGAATAGAAAGCCATGCGAATGTTCAATAATCAAATTAAAATACTCATTGAATTATTCGACATTCAATGAAATAATGCAATACAATAAGGACTAAATTGATTTATCTCAAAATGTAAGTGTTCAGTCGAGGTACATCTCCAAATTAAAAGAATAATCCTATAAGGCCTGCTCACGAATAATAATGAAACATCACAATGTGACCCTTGAAATAAGAAATTTTTTGGGAAAAATCTTAATTTAGCATTTCGTATTGAAGAACTTCTCAGAAGATATTCGCAATTCTCAGATGTAATTGAAGTATATATCATGAAAGAAAGGTGCAAAACTAACACCGAAGACATAAAAAAAATTAGAACACTGTTTTTTTCTATAATTACAAACTCAAGATATGAGATATGAAACATGCATGTCTAAAACCTTAGGCTTGTATCAATCAAATGACGCAAAAAAAAAATTACAACGACTCTTGACCTGAGACAAATCGACGAGCATACAAAAAAAACCTGAGGCTCAACACCTACTGGAAAATTAAACCTAAGGTAAGCCAGGAAGAAATGACTTTTTCACAGCTGTTTATACGACCTGAAAACTCCTTGATTCTGTAAACAATGGTCCTTATCCTATATTTTTAGGTACGACAAATAGATACATACATTTGAAAAAAAGGTTGTTAAGTATAGACGATTCGATATTGACTCGGGTATTGGTAACGATATGTTTTGATATTATATTATACTTAAAATCACAATAGTACTTTTTTTCCTGGAAGAATGCATAATATATTTTAAAAAAAACTCAAGCAAATCTATAGAGCGCTGCTTTATATGTAAACATTTACATTTGAAAATCAATTTCTCTCAAACCTGCCACATCTCGAGTTCCAGCCGCGCGCAGACAAAATTGCGAGAGACTAGAGGACAGGTGTACCCGGACCCGGTCTTATTACGGAGACTCGATCCTTGATCTCTCCCAGTTCCTTTCTGATTCCATGCGGTTTTCCATACGATTGAGTGTTGACAATAAAATAGCAGTAAAACAATACATTCGAGTACTTTTTAAACAAGCTTGTTTTATCCATTACCTTACAGCAGTATAGCTTGTAACATTTATCATTAACATCATCATCATTTCAGCCATATGATATCCACTGCTAAACATAGGCCTCCCCATTAATCTCCAAAAGGGCCGATTGGAAGCGGCATGCATCCAGCGTTTTCTTGCGGTCTGTTTTAGGTCGTCTGTCCATCTTGTGGCTGGATGTTCATGTTGCGCTTGCCGGACCGTGGTCTTTATTTGAGAACCTTTCAGCCCCATCGGCTATCTGTTCTGCGTGCTATGTGCCCTGCCCACACAGCCACTTCAACTTGTTAATCCGTCGGTAACTTTCGTTCGTCTACGGACCCCCGAAACCCCGAGTATAGCCCTGTCCATAGCTCGTTGTGCGACTATGAGCTTGCTTATGAGCTCATTGTGAGAGACTGTTGACAGCCTGTGACACAGTGAGAGCTGACGGACACTGTTATTTTAAAATACCGTTTTAGACTTTAGATACCTTTAGATATTTTAGAATCATAATTTTAATTTTATCAATTCTTCCCAAATCTGCTACATCCCTAGTCAACCGAGCACATACAAAATTGCAACAGTCTGAAGGTGTCTCGTTGTCCTATTACGGCGCGGCGATTCGACCCTCGATCCGTCCCAATGCCATTCCAATTCCAACGCGACTTGCGGTTTCCCACATTGTTATTATACAGGGTGCTGAGAATACAGTATTAGTGTGTTTTTATTTTGCTTTGTTTTTATTGGACTTTGATTCCGATAAAGGTAAAGAGATGACACGCAGAGGTTGAGTTTACTAAACTTTTAGGAATTAGACAACTTGTAAAAACTTTATTTGTTCAATCGTCTTATTATATTAGTGCTAGGCCTCTCCTAAGGCAAGCCATTTCCCCGATCTTTAGTTTTCCATTTCCAGCTAGTGCCAGCCAAAGAGTTTTACATATTATAAAAGATCATTGCTGCCAGCTGTCACGTGTAAATCGTCACCCCTTATCATCATCATAATCATCATCATTTCAGCCATAGGACGCCATTGGGACCCCTTATAATAAGATAAAGTTATTTTTTTCATGTTTTGGCGGGTCAAGGTTGAGTGAAAGCTAATAACTGTTTTGTATGCCATAGGTGGCAAACGCGCAGACGGGCTGCCTGATGGTAAGCAGTTACCGTCGCCCACAGAAGAGAATATTTTTTCTCTTTTCTGTGCCATCGCCTATGGAAACTCGTAACACCAGAGGCATCACAGATACGTTGCCGACCCTTTAATTTGTCACCTTAACTCCGAATGGAAACACATATCAAATTAGATAATAGTTACCTGACAATTCATACATAAACATTATTAGTTAAAAAGAAAGCATTCATATTATTAGAAGCTAAGTCTTACAATTTTACAATTCAAAATTTGAGGACCATCAGGATTCGAACCTGCACCATCGGGTATGCGCCCTAAGCACTCTATCGATTAAAATACGGCCGCTCTGTCATCATGTCTGACCTGTTGTCATCCAAATTCTTGAATCTTGTTTTTTTTTTTCAGAACAAATATAATATATATTCTATACATCAGTACAATAACTCTTTATTAAAATACCACAAAACAAGGATAACATAAACATTACAACTATTTATAGGCTTAAGCGGCCTTATCGCTTAAAGCGATCTCTTCCAGGCAACCGTGCACGGAAAGGAATTATATGGCCAAAACAAACTGCCGTGTTTCTGGCTCAACGCATAAGCATCGCCATTCAACGTGGTAATACCGCCAGCATGCTGGGTACGCTGCCAACTGGTAGTGGGCTTGAGCATTTGGATTGTCCTTAGACCTTCAACGGTCTATGGGCAGTCTAACTATATTTGTAGTGTTAGTTTTAGCTTATATTTTGTTTAGTTAATAAAGGCACTTGCCCAGTAAAAAAAAAACAACTTTTGATAAATTACTGTTTTAAACTATCACGGTTGTTCACTAAAGTTATATGAAAGAGGGTAGATCGTTATGTCTGCACCTAACTTTTTAACTGTTCTCCAACCACCCGCATTCTTCAGTCTTCCCGTGAACATGGTGCATGTAACTGCGCCGAAATATCGGGAGCTCATTCCACAACCTTACCACGGTAAATATCCCGTAAATAATAATATAACTTTTTTTTTTTTTCAGTTTAAAATATAATATTATGAATTCCCCTCTACGCAGTCACCTGCGGATTTCGTCCAAATCACGTACTTATTAATACTGTAGAATAGGAATTGGATTCCTTTATTGGAGGGCGATTATTCCGGTTTTCGTTTCTCGCTCCGTGACTCTTCATTTATTCAGTTTTAATTGGAATCAAAGCGATCTGGGGCTGAGTGAATTAAATTTTGGATTTAGAAACGGGAACTAAACTTAGAAAGGCTTTGTAATTTGAGATCGTAATTTAGTTTGCTGTTTTGTTTGTACGCGCCAGGTGTCAAGAACTTCATAGAAATTTAATGTTATTTGAATCACAATTGGCGGAAACTTGTAATTGGCCCAGTCACCTTATAATTTTTTACTTTATATACTACTAGCGGTCCGCCCCGGCTCCGCACGGGTATAGTTATATAGCCTATTAAAATAGCCTACATTAATCAGTGATAATGTAGCATTCAAATGGTAAAAGAATTTTTAAAATCAGCCCAGTACTTTTTGAGCCAATTCATTACAAACATACTTACAAATCTTTCCACTTTATAATATTATATATTATTATTATATAGTATAAGCTAGCGGTCCGCCCCAGCTTCGCACGGGTATAGATTATAGCCTATGTTACCCGGGGATAGTGTGGCTTCCCAACAGTGAAATAATTTTTCAAATCGGTTCAGTAGTTTGGGAGCCTATTCAATGCAAACAAACAAACAATCAAATCTTTCCTTTTTATAATATTAGTATAGATTAGACTGTAAGTTTCCCTAAAAATGCAAAAAAAATAAAAAAGTTTTTTTAACACTAACTGTCCTGAGACAGAAAAAAAAATCATCAAAATCAAATCATAATTGGTGGCGTAATTGCGTAACAAAAAAACAAAAAAACAATCGAATTGATAAACTCATCTTTTTTGAAGTCGGTTAAAATTAAAGAAAAAAAACCGGACAAGTACGAGTAACACTCGTGCTCTGAGGGTTCCGTTAGACGGAACCCTCAGAGCGCGAGACCAAAAAAAAATACTAACTGAAGTTAAAATATTGAAAGACAAACTTAAGTTTGTAGTTTTTTTTTACTGGGCAAGTGCCTTTAATAACTAAACAAAATACAAGCTAAAACTAACACTACAAATACAGTTAGACTGCCCATAGACCGTTGAAGGTCTAAAGACAATCCAAATGCTCAAGCCCACTACCAGTTGGCAGCGTACCCAACATGCTAGCGGCATTACCACGTTGAATGGCAATGCTAATGCGTTGAGCCAGAAACACGTCAGCATTTTGGTCACGCGTCGCATTAACCAGGCGCTCTGAAAGATTTTTGAAAATGAGGTGAGCTCCCGGTCCCCAAGGGCCCAATGTCTCGACCCCAAACGCCTCAAATATGTAACCACTGCCGAGGTTAGCATATTTGCGACGCTTGTGCTGCTCTGCCGAATTAGCAGCCGCACCAGCCCTACCCTGTGTCTCAGGAAGATGTGACGGCGCCAAAGTATCGACACAAGTTGCGTCCCATACAAGGGGCCGCCCCAACCTCCAGGGCACAAATGTCATACCGTCAGGCCTCTTTCCATCGTCACGCGCAAGACCACTCGGTTTGAGCACAGCTGCGACATTGGCGGTGGAAAGTGCCCTGCGTATGATGTCGTTCAGGCTAGCGTGTCGGCCAATACAACCAGCGCTTCTCGAGCAAGAGAGACAATTCTGACCGAGCTGGTCAACAGCAGTACCACACTGACAGCGATGGGCCTCACAGCACCTTGCACTCAAGCGTAAGCTGACAGCTAGACGAAATGCGGTTGGATCTAAAAGGCTACCTGTGTTAAAAGAGGGCATGGCTTGCAACCAAAGTCCCGATTCCCAAACAGAGACAGCAAGAATACGAGCGCGATCTGCAATACTAGGACACGTATCTAGTAGCGATTTCCATGCTAGTTCGCAGATCGGCCGATCCCACAGTCTCTGGGAAGACAACTTTGAAGTTTGTAGTTGACAATAAGGTTCTTCCATACATCCCAACTACAAAATGTAAGTTTGTATTAGCAAAATAATTATTTTTAAATACCTTCAAATTTATAACTTTCGGATTTATTCCTATATATGTACTATGAGACCTTGCCTCTTGCTAAATTTCATGATTCTAGGTCAACGGGAAGTACCCTATAGGTTTTGATTCCCCTGTGAAATCGCAAAATATACGACATAAAGGAACCCTAAGAGGGCGAGACCAAAAAAAAAACTAACTGAAGTTAAAATATTGAAAGACAAACTTAAGTTTGTAGTTGACAATAAGGTTCTTCCATACATTCCAACTACAAAATGTAAGTTTGTAATAGCAAAATAATCATTTTTAAATGATATACCTTCATATTTATAACTTTCTGATTTATTCCTATATATGTGCTATGAGACCTTGCTTTTTGCCAAATTTCATGATTCTAGGTCAACGGGAAGTACCCTATAGGTTTTGGTTCCCCTGTGAAATCGCAAAATATGCGACATAAACGTTCATATCTTTTGATTGCGTTGACTTACAACTTTTATTTTTTTACAGCCAAAAGAAACCGTAGACCCAAGTTTTTAATATAAATTTCAACTTGCTACCTTTACGCGTTCTTGAGAAAAAGGGTCTTGACAGACGGACAGACAGACAGACGGACAACGAAGTGATCCTATAAGGGTTCCGTTTTTTCCTTTTGAGGTACGGAACCCTAAAAAGGGATGAAAGTACCCGAAATGTCCATTGATGAGAAATAATTTTCTGGTGTATATAAACGTAATTTTCACAAACCTTTGATGATGTCGTATCGTATGACGCAAGCTGCCTGCAAAAGAGCGATTCTATCCCGTCATTACAGGAATTTAATATTACATAACCGCTTGTAAAACCTATTAACTTCGACAAATTGCATTTTCGATTAATTTATTTGGCTCTGCGGCGTTCGTATAAAATTTAGTAATCGATTTTGTGGAGACATGAGGATACAAACGGTTTTCAGCGTTAATGAAAATTTACGATATTTGTAGGAGTACTTACAGAATGTGATTATAATTATACTGAAGGAATCCACACTTCACCTATGCGGGGAAGTTCAAATTTCAAACAGTTTTGTGTCCTTGTACCTACGCCTAGCGGGTAACTATAATTGTAAAAGATCACGGTGTTTGCGAAAATAGATGATTATTCTTTATAATTAATATAATGTAAAGCTATATATTTATCAGTACCGCATCTTTTTTAACCGCTGAACGAAGGAGGATATCAATTCGACTGTATTTTTTTTTTGTATTTCTATACTAATATTATAAAGAGGAAAGATTTGATTGTTTGTTTGTTTGTTTGTTTGTTTGCATTGAATAGGCTCCGAAACTACTGAACCGACTTGAAAAATTCTTTCACTGTTGGGAAGCTACACTATCCCAGGGTAACATAGGCTATAATATATTTTCAAAAAAAAATAGGGATCTTTACTAAAACTCCAATAATGTAACCCAAGGTGTAAAAAAATAAGATTTTCAATGTTGACTTTGCGTGTTTGACATTTCTAAGACAGCACAACGTCTGTCAGGTCTGCTAGTTTGTTATACGTATGATCATGTTTCAGAGGTGGGCCCATATTTTTTTTTTCGAAATTAATTCAGCTCTTATTGAAATAAAAACCGGCCAAGTGCGAGTCAGGCTCGTGCACTGAGGGTTCCGTACCACCACAAAATACAATAAGGTAGTCCAAGTGACCGAATTACCAGTTATTATAACGCCTTCCAATCGTCGGAGTAATTTGCTACGCAGTTTGCTACAGGCGCTCGAGTATAATAACTTGGTAATGAACAGTAATTTGTCACCGACTCGCACTTATCCATTATTTATTATTTGTTGTTATACTTTAGAGTGTGTACTACAATCGTGCCAAGTTTGACGCTTGTACGTATTATCGTTTACCCATTAGAGCTAATACAAAAATTCGTAAAAAAATATGTATATTGTATGGGGACGCCCATTCGTTTTAACTTTTTGACTTATTTATTATATATGTTAGGTGATTACATATTCTGTGAAAATTTCAACTGGCATTACGGTTTGAAAGATATAGCCGTATAAACGTAGGACGGACGGACCGACAGACGGACAGACACACAGCCACCGTAGCCACCGTATTTACCCTTTGGGTACGAAACCCTAATCATTACCTTTTCTTTATTATTCAAACAAAAGAAAGGTGTGAAAGAAAATGTTTAAGGTGGTACGATTCACCTATGGCGGGAAATTAAAATTTTAAACAGTTTTTTGGTCCTAGTAGCCAGGCCAGGTAATTATTTTTAAATAACACAGTGTTTACGCAAATTGTTGGTTGTTCTTCACATTATATTGTACAACTATTTAACAGTAACGCACCATATTACTCACATTTGTCAATAAGCCGTTTGAAACAGCAAAGTTTAGTTTATTGACAAATGTAAGTAATAATGTGCGTTAGAGATAAATAGCTTTACATGATTTTGTAAAGAATAATAATCAATTTGCGCAAACATGATGGTTCACAATAATTACCCAGCCTAGCTACAAGGACAAGAAAACTGTTTCAAATTCAAATTCAAATTCAAATTATTTATTTGTCAGAACATGGTAGGTACACATACATATAAAGTAGCATACATAGTCGTAAGAATGGAGACGTATCTCATGTCCTTGCCTGTTACAGCGTACAAATGTTAGTTTTTTATTAATATTTTTATTAGTTTTTGTTAAAGTTAAAAAGGAAAAAAATAAACAAAATTATGTCTATGTTTGAAATTTGAATTTCCCGCCATTTGTGAAACGAACCACCTTAATGCAGTAAGTCATGTAAGTTTATGAATTCGTTGACCTCTCGCTCGGTGTGAATCGACCTCGCTAGTGAAATTGACCTCGCGGGGTTACGATAACTACACGCTGCTACACTTAGCTTTAATTAGAGCTGAGTACATAATAGTACTTGAATAAAATAATATTTAGGTACTTATCATATATTATTTTCAACTCATTCGTGTGGATTTAAATGCTTTCCACAATATAAATGAAAGAGCAAAGCGTTGATCCATGGTAAAAATATGATTCAAGCTGGTGTAATCCTGAGATTAGTTTATTGACAATAATTTTATTTAATAAAACCTACACAATTATATCAAAAAATACAAATTGTTTTTTAGGTTTCCGTACCTCAAAAGCAAAAAACGGAACCCTTATAAAATCACTTTGTTGTCCGTCTGCTCGTCGTCCGGCAAATACTCTATGACGGTATTGGTAATGACGTTAGTGGTTGGTGCGTTTGAATTCCGAAGGGTGTGGGTTCAAATCCCAACAATAAGCTTGAGCTGCCGGTCATAGAAAACATCACGAGGAGATCATTGTGGTAGCACTTTCTAATGCTTGGCTGACTATACTTAGCTACATTCAAGTTGAAAATCTGCCGTCAAGCACCGAACGCTTTGTTCCGGCGTTCTCAATTGAGGGCTAGTTCCCGTTCAAGGCTAGGCGTGTTTATCATCTTCGAACACACCGTCACTTAACATCTAGTTAGCTGTGGTCAAACGCCTAGCCTGTCGACAATAAACAGTGAATATTTTAATCTTCAAACGAGTATAATGCAATAACTCATTATTGACATCACAAAAGGCAATTTTTTATGCCATAGGTGTTTTTGTGCCATAGGTTTTTATGGCCGCCTGATAGTACGCAGTCACCGTCGCCTATGAATACTTGTAACACCAGAGGCATCACAAATATGTTGCCGACTCTTAAGGACTCTATTAACTTCCTTTTTGAAGAACCCCATGTTGTAGTAAGAAAGACGAACTTTCGCACATTCGCACAAACTACGGTCTTACTGATTCTGGTGGGTTCTACTGAAGGATAACTATGAACGGTTGTTAGATAATAAAAAAAAATCCTTTGTAAAAGTGCTACGAAAAATGCTACGATTGTATGAGCTACGAATGTCGTAGCAAGCTCCATACCACAAAGCTAAACTTTTCTAGGAACAAAAATTTTAGGTTCTATTATTTTACTACATTTTTAAAGCGGAAGTTCCTTTATTAAAAGAAGAAGAAAAAACACATACTACCTAATATAATTATCCCGCTACAAGAAAACAATTGTACTATCTATAGACCATTGATAATCTAAAGATAATCCAAATCTCAGATCAGACAAACTACGAAGATATGCCTTAGTACAATTATCGTTAATGTTCAAATGTTTCCGTGTTTCATTTTTTTGTCCACTATACGGCTAAACCACTGAAAGAAAAAAACTTTAAGTACAGCACACTTACTCATATTTCACGCACACTAAGAAACTTGCAGTGACACCATTGAAGTACCTAAAGGGGAAAAAGGCATAAAGGTCGTCTGGAAGATGAATTCGACCATATGCATCAAGCCTGATTTGCCAGACCGTAAACTATTCCAGCCTCCTTGGAATTTGGATCAGACAAAATCTTTTTTATAGGCTCTAGCACCACAGCCTTGCCTGGTTGGTTAATTATACCATAAGTATAAATGACCAACTAGGTAGGTTTGTGGTTTAGGTAAGTTTGTGGTTGTGTAAAGTAATAAGTTTAAGTCCATTTATTTAGGAAATTTATGTTTTGCCAGGATACGATGGGGCTGACATAGACATGTTGTCTAAAAGCCCCCAAAAAATTAACCCGTCGAATGCGAGCGAAGGAGTTTTTTTATGGCTAAAATGGGGGATTTCACTTACATTTCAGATAATTTAAAAAAAAAGTTTAAAAAAGTATAAAATACGTGCATAATGTTATATACCATTGGTATTGGTCTTCTTACACACAATACGCGCATCGGAGCAGTTTTTCCTTACGCCGACATGCGGTGCGTAACACATTTGAGGGGTTAAAGATTAAAAAAAAAGTCTAATTTAGGCTTCTTTCTATTGCATCTGCTACACTACCTTACCCCCCATCTCCCTTGTATGTCTGATTTAATATCCAAATCTTCAAAAGCATTCTGGCGGTATATTTAATGCGGAATGGCAATGTTTATAGAAACAGATAAACGCCAACAAATCAATTAATGATTATAGATTACGCTCGCAACTAAGAATATTCCTTTTACATCAACCACAAAGTTCATTGTCCTTTAAACCTCTTGTCAACCTTTCTATTGTAGACACAATCACAAAAAAAGTTTCAGCAAATGAACCGAAACTAGTGAGGGGTGAGTCTTATGTCCATTATTATTTTCTAAGAAGACAGAAAGGTGTAAAGAAACAATTTATATATTGCGCACAGTGAATAAAACATTAGTTAGCGAGAAATATGACACATGTAGCCAGATTAATGGTGTAAAGATAAAAACAGAGCGAATAGAGCAGGAGGCGGTGTCGTGAAGCTTTGTACTCGTATATCACGGAGTCACTATTTTATGACAATGTACTTACCTAAAAGTTGTATCTAGGACCAGCGGTTTATAGATAAGAGCAATAAGACCCTAAACGGACTCAGAACAAGAGCCCTAGGAGACTTATGAAGTTTTTTATTTGATTTTTTGTACTTAATAGTTCTTATACTACGTTAGGCCATACGTATTAATTACAATACAATACATATACTACGTTAGGCCATCAACTTGCCTGATGGTAAGCGACAATGTGGCCGAGGATCTTATCGTCACCGCTTTATGGTAGATATTCCGAAAACCCGTACAAAGCGCTTTGATTCCACATTTATTGTGCGAACTGCTAGTCTGTGGAATGCACTGCCTGAATGGGTGTTCCCCGATGGTTACAATCTGGGTGTCTTCAAATCACGAGTGAATCGGTTCCTTCTAGGTAAGCGTGCTCCAACGTAGACCGCATCATCGCTTAACATCAGGCGTGATGGTGGTCAAACGCAAGCCTATTAATTATAGAAAAAAAAAATGTAAATTTTCCTGGGAAAGTGCTCCTTTATAATTTACTCAACCACTAACACCGTTTAACAGATATATAAAACTGTTAGATAATCACGAGCCCTTCCCCGATGGATATGGTCTGCTTAAAGTTCAGCATTTTCTTTTAGTTTTCGGATATTTTTTACCGACTTCAAAAAAGGAGTAAAGTTCTCAATTCTACTAACAACGGATTCGGAAGGTCGGTATTCAAAATGACCTGCAAAATTCTAGGCGGTACTGAATTTTATGCAGTCGGGGAAGACTTGCCCGATTTATCGTGGTTGTATAATAAAGGTAAACATTTTTTTCCTTGAATAAAATTTTGACGTTTAGCTAGATCGATTTGGCCCCATAAATATATCAGTGTAATTTTTATAAAAACTATTAGAGCCGTTTTTCAGAAACATACTTATAAACAAATATAAATTTGTGCGCATTTAACTTTGCTTTTTTATCCGATTATCCATACTAATATTATAAAGAGGAAAGATTTGATTGTTTGTTTGTTTGCATTGAATAGGCTCCGAAACAACTAAACCGATTTGAAAAATTCCTTCACTTTTGGGAAGCTACACTATCCCCGGTTAACATAGGCTATATTATATTTTCAAAAAAAATAGGGATCCTTACTAAAACTCCAATAATGTAACCCAAGGTGTAAAAAAATAAGATTTACAATTTTGACTTTGCGTGTTTGACAGTTCTAAGACAGGACAACGTCTGTCAGGTCAGCTAGTAATTATATAAACTTGCGTTTGATCGCCATGAAAAATACACGGAACATTCTTTAACAGTACATTTTTTATGCGTCGTTCTATATACGAGCTAGGGGCCTCATAACAAGCCAAAATCGTCGACAAAACAGCACCTAACTTATAACGAGCCCCTAATTTTTAACTAAAATTGTATTTCTGTGTTAGCATACAATAAACTTGTGATAACGACTGTACTAATGTTACCCCGATTAACGTTGCTCCGAATTTTTTTACTCCGATGTACGTTTAACCGTAAAGCTGTTAACAGAAGTGTGGATTCGGTTGACCGGATCGGACTAACGTACACCATCATCATAGTAATCAGCCTTTTTAACAGTCCACTGCTAGACTTTAAGCTTACCCCCGAAAGTTATTAGAAAGTTAACAGAGAAAGTATTGTGTTTCGTTATAAACACAATACATCAAAAACGTGGACCCTGTTGAAAGCTATACATTTAACAGGGTCTATTTTGGTATATATCCGGTCCAATAAAAAAAAAAACTATTAATAGGCTTGTGTTTGACCGCCAACTCGCCTGATGTAAAGCGAAGATCAGACGATTAGAGATACCTTTACAAGAGTTTTCGGAGGTGCATACAACGGTAAAAAGCAGCGGTCAACGGCCAGATTTTTGTAGACAAAAATCATCATTATGTGCGAATTTAAATAATCGACCAGGTAAATAATAATGCATATGGTATAAACCAATTTTCGTGTTAAAATGGTGTAGAAGATTAAGAAACTCGATTTTTTTCGTCATTCATAACGTCATTTATGATTAAGAATAAATCGAGTTTTTTAATCAAACCCAAATCGTTGAGTACGAATCTTTGGAATTTACATGAGTAACGGTCGCAGTGTGCAGTCTTTTTACTTGTCCTGTAGTAAAAGGGGAAGCTGACAGGTACGGCCATGAAGCTCTTGCGCACACTCGCCAAAATGTATCAAATAGAAAATATACAGACAAGCTACTTTACGGCTTTGCAATTTTCATCGCCCCAACCAAATAAAATAATACAACATAAGAAAATATAAATCGTTTACAATTTTATTCTAAAATGTATGCCAAATCGTATTTTTTTTTCTTACTCAAATTTTTTATCTTAAAAAATATTGAAAATGTGCGGAAAAGATATCTCTGGCTGATGAAGCATTAATGAACTTTCGGAGTTTAGTCAATCGTAGTTCCGAAACTTCAAAGTTCCATAGTACATTCGCATATAATAACCGGTGGCTCCTGATGTAATGTTTATACAGTCGCGACACGCCACGCCAACCGATTTAGAAGGCGAATCATGGAAATTATTACTGAGTATTATTTTTTATCCGCTGTGATGGACGGGGTCTTGCTGTTGCTCGCAGTGCAAGTTAGAAGCAGAAGAATCACTTGGCTGGTTCACTTTGTTTATAGTAAGCTAAAATTTTGGACATTTGGTTTATGTGTGACTGATTTACAGTTGCACTAAAATTATAAGTTATAATGTGTTTTTTTACTAAACAAGTATATTTTTTAAAGGAAACAATAAATCCGAATATAAAATCTTGCTTTTTATACTCTGGCCTTATAAGAGGTTAATATAATTAGAAAAATTTATAAATACAAATTTAAAAAAAATAAACATTGATACATCCGCCAGAATATCAATATATTCCTTTTTGGGCAGTCGGGTAAAAATAAAATAAAGTTAGCAAATACTTTAACACTTTTTTACTTGTATACTTTTGCTTTGGTCATCTTTGAAGTCTATCTATTAGAAGCGACAATTTTTACGGGCAAGTGCCTTTGTTGACCAAAAATTATACAGACAAACAAAATCAATACTCAATCTACTGAGTCTACACAAAAAGTGTAGGATTACCGACATTTTAAAGTCATTCCGTCTTACTACAAAAGATTTAAGAACGCTTTAGACATGTGTTTAGCAGTTGTTTCACTGCGAAAAATATGTTAAACACATGTCTAAAGCGTTCTTAAATCTTATGTGGTAAGACGGTAAAGTTCTCATTCTGAAGTTCACTACCAGTTAGCTTACAAGTTTTACTTACATTATTTTGTGTCAAAGATATGTTTTTATACAAAGTTACTGATAAATTATAATATTATTTTATAGGTACAAGTTGCTCTACTGACTTTATCTTTACTGTGACGTTTGCGTGAACATGACCGTCGTACTTTACTTTTATTATAGCGTTTTGTACACACACATCGCAGTTGATTGCATCGTCCGTCATTCTGTACGAGTCTGACGTTGTCGTCAGTCTATGGAGGCGGGGCACAGACTAGGTAAAGATACTACAAGTCTTTGATGCGGGGTCAACACAGCTTGTTGTTACGTACCTACGATAAACGGGTGAGAGTGTTTTAATACTCTTTTACTGGCTACTAAATAATGAACCAACTATTTAAACAAATATTGGAAGTCGATTTTGACCTTCTGATTGTCGTATGGATTTGAAACTTTGCATCTTAAATGTATGTGATTTAGGTAAGATGTGATTCCAAACATTTCTTGTTTTAATTAATATTTGAAAAGACATTTATACATTATACACTGTTGATAAAAATATATTAAAGGCAATGGTTTTAGTTTGCAGACATTTGTTTGTGTTCGGATGACAATATACTTATTTGGATTTCAAAGGACTAAGCGGGTTTTTTTAATAACAAAAAAATTTTTTTTTTCGAATGAGGTATCTTGGATACTTTGTATCTTGCTCAACTCAGGCTGGTTTCAAAGCTCTACAGGTTACCCGTGTGGGTCGCCCGTGCTACGGGAAACGGGATCTATGCGGAGGCAAGTCCCGTACGGAACAAACCGCGTCGCTGTCAAACAATGTTCCAGCACCTCACGTATGTCTCCGCTCCGGGAACCTGTACTACGGGAGACGGGATCTACGTGGAGGCAAGTCCCGTACGGAACAATCCGCGTCACTGTGAAATGATGTTCTAGCGCCTTTCGGATGTCTTCGCTCCGGGAGCCCGTACTACGGGGGACGGGATCTACGCGGAGGCAAGTCCCGTACGGAACAATCCACGTCGCTGTGAAACGATGTTCTAGCACCTCACGTATGTCTTCACTCCGGGAGCCCGTACGGGCAACCGACGCGGGTCTTTCGTACAGCTGTGAAACCAGCATTAGCAACAAACAAATCGGAAAACGTAACGTAGGACACCCTGAGACTCTGAGAGAATCTCAGATGAAGTGACGATACACGTAAGGCAGTGGCAGTGACTGGACGCATTAAAACCAAAGATCAGACAAAGTTGGCGTGCCTTGGTAGAGGCCTATGCCCAGCAGTGGACTAAGCTGACCTAATTATGATGATTTCTAGAGAATAAAAATATTATTACAGGCACTTATGGGACCACCTGGCCACAGTTTTTGATTCCTAAAAACGAATACTAGCTTCAAGGTCAGAGTGAATATGTATCTTCTAGAATCTAGATCTACGCGCTTTATCTTCGGCCACAGCGTCGTTTTCTGTCAGGTGAGTTGGTGTTCAAACGTAGACCTACATTGAACAAAACCTACTATAGAACATTATCTGCAAGTGAATACTGTCAATCAATGCCACCCGTGGAGACTCCCTAAATGTACAACTACAGCACAATAGTTTCACACCTACTATTGTAAAACCTAAACAAATCCACTCGGCTAGAGTCCGGCGGAGCGTCGCAAACCGGGATTTATTCCTACCACATTTCCTCCTTAACCCGAGCGGTAAACAGCCGGGTTAATGTAATTCCACCGTTTATCCTTGTTGCCGGTGGACCGGAGAAATATCGGCTTTTTTACTCAACCAGTTTTTACAGTGAGCGATGCGATGTTCAAGGCAAAGGATTACCTCTAGTACGTAGCTCTGTTGTAATATCTGAAGTTCGAGCGAATTTGATGGAGGTCTACTCAAAGCAGAACATGTTTATGCTGACGCGTGTGACGTGTTGGTCTTATTGTCAACCTATCATGTTCCGACCACTTGGACACAGGCCTTCTCTCAGACAGAGAGGATGGGCTTACCATGCTGGCTTAGTGCATGATAGTGAATGTCTTAATTATTATGTAATTGAACTTTTTATTTGAGATTGCTTTGACCGTTTTTAAGCGACGTCATCTAAAACTGCTCGAAATGTAATTTGAGTACCTACTGAATACATTTTTGGTGCAGGGCTGAGGATCGAACCGGCCGTTAAATTGTGAAGTGCACATGCTACCACTTGGCCACCATCGCACACATCACCACCATCGCTGCGTGGTCTCAGTGAATGGTGATTAGTATCTTTATCATCGTCATCATTGTCAGCGTATCTTTTTCCCACTGCTGGGATGCAAGCCTTCTTTCAGAGAGAGAGAGAGAGAGAGAGAGAAAGAGAGAGAAAGAGTATAGGTTGTAATCAACCATGCTGGCCCAGTGAATGTTGGTGAAGGTCATATGTCTTTAATTAGTAACTTACGTGGGTTCAAATCCCAACAATCCGCTTGTTTTCACACAACGGCCAGAAAATGAAAACTGGTGGTGGCAGAAACGAGACAAAACTCAACAGCTAGCTATAGTTAAAAATAATAATAGTTATAATATAGGAATAATAACAATTATAATAGGTAATAGGAAGAGCAGCACAAGCGACGTATGCGGCGGTTAGCGAAATATGCTAACCTCGGCAGTGGTTACATAATTGAGGCGTTTGGGGTCGAGACATTGGGCCCTTGGGGACCGGGAGCTCACCTCATTATCAAAAATCTTTCAGAGCGCCTGGTTAATGCGACGCGTGACCAAAATGCTGGAGTGTTTCTGGCTCAACGCATAAGCATTGCCATTCAGCGTGGTAATGCCGCCAGCATGCTGGGTGCGCTGCCAACTGGTAATGGGCTTGAGAATTTGGATTGTCTTTAGACCTCCAACGGTCTATGGGCAGTCTAACTGTATTTGTAGTGGTAGTATTAGCTTGTATTTTGTTTAGTTAATAAAGGCACTTGTCCCAGAAAAAAATAATCGGTAATGGCTATTATAATTGTTTGACAATTTTGAACGTCGTATCGCGTTATCTGAAAATGGCCACACAAATGTTGCCAGTTGTTTTCGGCGGCAGGGATAATGCGATTCAATAGGTTGATGGATTGGTCAACGTCTCGATATTTCGGAATTGCGGACGTTGAGGTGTTCATTCACCTGGGTAGATTAATATATCGTGAGGCTACAACATGGATACCTACTTAGATTGGAGAAACAGAGCTGCGTTCTATTTAGTACTCATTTCGAGTAAGGAGTTTTTATTTAAGTAAACAGAAAGTAAAGTTAAGCTGGCATTACAAATGATTGTTCGCCGGATGGATTGCCCCATCCAAAACAAGTGGATGTGTATCTTAATGGGCAAGAAGCTTAAATTATATTATTAAATTTATTGATTATGTATTGTAAAATAATTTTAATTGTTATTGTTTTGTTTTTATGTTTCTTTGTAGTTTGTAGTTTATTTCAACAGTTTATTTTTCTCTTTTAATATTGTTTCAATTTTGTGAAATATGGTGTACATGGATATTTTCCGAAATAAAATTATAAATAAATATATTACAAGTTTCTGGCAATGGCTGAGACCCTAGGTCCGTGGTCATCCGACAATAAATAATTTTGCACTCTCTCCATCGAGGGATCCAGAGCTGGTGCATTATTTTGCTCAAAATTTGAGCCTTGCGATCCGGAGGCTGGCAGAATTGTTCGCAATTCTGGTAATATAGACGGCTTATTTCATTTTGTAAATATTAATTTTATTAGTTCATCGAAGTTATTTTTTAAACCTTCTTTCTATGTAATTTTTTTCTGTTATTGTAAGTGAAGTAAATAGAATACATACTAACTGATAATAAATACCGAAACTAATTAGCCTATTTTACAAAAGAAACAGTTGGATTGCCCATAAACCGTTGACCGTAGACTATCGAAGGCACCTTCTTGCGCCGGAGTCGTGTGTTGGGTCGCTCTCTTCCCTAAGATATGGTTGAGGAGAGAGGAGGCTGTTTGCGGGTCGCTGGACTCACTGCTCGCGGTATACACACAACCACTAGTAGTAACATAACCAAATTGTTTTAACCTTAGATTAAGATATAACTAACTTTCGTCTCCCTGTATTGTGAATAACTGAAGTAAATTCGTATAACAAAATTGTAGTCAAGTATAATAAAAGTCACGGACCCAGGGGTCCGTGGAGTTGCATTTTAAATAATAATATAAAAAACTGAAACCTCATATGAAGCAATAAACCCAAATTAATATAATCCTAGTAAGTTTTAGGCTAAGGCCGAAGGGAAATTAATTAAATCTCTGCACTGTTTACCGAAAACTTTGACGTCAAAAATAACGTTACAACACGGTTTCAAAGGTTTCAAACTGTGTTCCGTAACATTTTTTCTACATCATAATATTTTAACAGGCTTTTATTAGCTACTGTTTTAACTATGAAACTGTGTTAACAAATATTAGAACTGAATTTTAACCTACTTTTAAAATTGTGGCATCGTTTTGAAACTTTGCTAATGGGTACATTATATGCAATCCGATTGACTATAATAATAATGTTTTACTATCGAACTGATCTTAAGATGAAGCCATGAGATGGACAAATCAAATCATCAATGGCTATGGAACTCTTCAATGGCTACTAGTAAAACCTTCAAGTTTGGGCTTATTTGGTTTGTTTTAACAAGACCCATATCAAGAACTATCCATCATCAACACCATAGCACCAGATGATGATAGCATCAGATCCTCATCACCAAGTGCGATAGCCCCTCGAGTTTGGCCACTTTTGGTTTGTTTTAACGAATTACTTAAGAGTTTTACTGTTTTTCATTTATTTATTATAAAAATTAATATAATGTTGACTAAAGAATACTGGTTATACTGGTTTATACAGAATGGTCGTACTAAGCCGAAAAGAGGTCATTGTACTCATTATTATGAGCAACTTTTACTACGGGGCCAACCCTGATATGTGTTTTCTCGATTTCAGGTTTGGTTTTATAGTAAAAGTTGTTCATAATACTAAAACAGTTAAGTTGTCAAACATCGACAAAAAAGACGAAGAAAAAGGTGCAATATTGGCATATTGCACATTGCAGACAAAAGCAGACAGAATAAAATAATAACCTAATTATAAGAAAGTACCGGTAACAGATACGATCACTACAATGTAAATGGGTAGGCCACATCTCTAAGTTCGAAAATACCACATGGACAAAAAAGGCTACGGAGTGGATTCCACGAGACGGGAAAAGAAGTCAAGGAAGAGATGGAGATTGGAGATTTTCACAGCAAGATATGGGTCGGACTCGTCCGTATTGCTGTCCATATTTATACTTCTTTTCTTCTCGTCTTCCTTAACTAAATAAGGAAAACAAAAAGAAGAAAAACTCTGGGTTTAAGGGATGCCTACGCCGCAGAGGAAATTTCTACAAATACATATTAATTTACGGACTAGCAAGTTGAAGTGGCAGTGGGCAGGGCACATATCACGCAGAACAGATTGCCGATGGGGCCGAAAGGTTCTGGAATGGAGACCACGGGCCGGTAAGCACAGCGTAGGACGTCCACCCACGAGATGGATGGACGATCTAAAAGAGACCGCAGGGAAACGCTGGATGGAGGCCACTTCCAACCGGCCCTTTTGGAGATCGATAGGGGGAGGCCTATGTCCAGCAGTGGACGTCCTATGGCTGAAATGATAATGATGATGATGACATAATTACTTTGAAGCACAATACAGGTATCCTTGTTGGTTTTGTGTAGAAATACCCTACTTTTACTTTAATATTGAGTACAATTACCTCCTGTCGGCTTAGTGCGTCCGTGCAACCCTGTATCACAATTAGGTGAAATGAAATGGGCAACACCGTGTAAAAATAGTTTTCAACAGTAACTAACAAAGCAACTCGGCAGTAAGCGGATTTTAGTCCCTTGTCCACCCCGTGTCAGCTCAGTGCAGCGACAACCTTAACAAATTCTATTTCATTTTAAAAAGTTGCAAGGAGGCAAAATGCTGCCATGTTTAATAGGGGTGTTCCCTCAGATCAGATAAACAAGGCAGATATGGTAATGTGGCGTAGTGGTTGCAAACGCGTCAAGCCTAAATCGGGCTTGATGTCTTTAGTCGAACTCATCCTGCCTATGCATCCTGCCACAGATCTATGTGTATATCTGTGCATCCTGCAGACGATCTTACCACTTTTTTCTGACATTTCACTGACATATACTTCAACACCCAATTATAACCATGTGCAGTAAAGTTACAAAAAATAGGTAGCAGTTTTTTGATGTGTATTTGCACTTCGGGAAAGCACACAAAGGCATAATTTTATCAGATGTTTCGTTATCATGTAACAATAGACACGTGTCGTACTTCCTACGGCTAGAGACCGACTGAAACAAAGTGAGCGCCGGCGCTCATTTTGTAATCTTCAAAAATGCGCTTCTTTTGGGCCCGTCCATTAATTTTATTTTGGTCATAGTCAAACCTGGCATATGAAAAAAAATATCACATAAACATAAGCTTAGTATTCATATTATAATTATATGATCAGCTATTAACACATACTTGCTTATGTGTATGAAAGATTTGAACACAAAATTCTTATACTGCAAGGCAATTCTAGGCAAGCGTACTCCATTGTAGACCGCATCTTCATGAAATATAACAAGGATGGCAGCCTAACATATGCTTTTTTTTACAGTGTTACCGCAAAAGCTAGTGTACTGTAAAATCGTGAAGAAGCCTATGCACACGCAAAATCAATAAAATTAGTTGAAAACAATATTGTACTCGCCGAGATTAGCTGCTGGCCGCTGCCACCAAGTAGTACCGAACCGAACTCAAGCAACCTAACTGAATCACTCGCAGGATGTTCTGACAGCTGACTTTGACAGATCAGCTGCGTCTCTGATTGGTTGTCGGCTCTCGACGTGTGGTTGGTCAAGAGTATGGAGGACATAGACGTAGCGAAATTTGAGAACAATAATGATTAGAGTCTGGCTAATGAAAGTAGAGACTGAAAAAAAAATGAAAATAAATGCTGAAATTTTTAAATTAGCCGCGCTTTTTCAGTTTCTACTTTCATTAGCCTGACTCTACAGCCATCTTCATCAATCCAGCGTGAACATACCGAAACAAAAATCTTGTAACAAGGAAGCTTATTCTTTCAAGGAAGGGACTCTGTTTTCTGCCAACTGAACCCCAGCTACAAAACATCATGTAGAACATTTTAATAAATCCGCTGTAAAAGCTCTACGAGGTACGATACTGCGAGCCACTCCTTAATTGTGAAACTTTTCGAAACTCGCGCTTTGTCGAAAATTCTCGAAGATTTTATTATGGCCCTAAAATACGTCGAGATTATGATAAATTTTTCTTATCGGGCCACTTTTTTGGGATAAACTTTCCCTTTTCCCGATGTTCGTGAGGTTTTTTAATCAATCTCTTTTATAGGGTGTTTAGTAATTTCAAGTTGGTGGTAAGAATTCAGTCGTAAGATGCTAAGGTACTTGAGATTTCTGAAGGTGTCTGTTCAAAATGTTGAAAGACATGGTTATCAGAATTATTACTAAAATATTTCCTTTTGTCAAAATTTTTTTATTCTGCTGGTTTTCTCTCTGTCCGATCAGTGAAACAAAATGATTATCAAAGAATTAAATTTCTTTTACTTGCTTATTATACAAAAATATTTATATAGTGAAAGTAAGTAAATAAAATAATAGGTGAACAAATCGCCACCCCATGCAGAGTCCCCAGAACGCTGCGCAGTGCTGCCAGCATTGCGCCGCAATTGATTTCCTGTAGTTTTTGATTCAACATCCCAGATTAGCTACACGTAAAATTATCTCAGTAAACTCATCTCATCACATCATCAGCCATTAAATATCCCCTTAACAAAGGCCTCCCTCTTAGATAGGGATGTTACCATAATCCCTACACATGGCAGGTGGCTTGGGGATCGCAGTAAGTTCACCGTGTACTATAATAAGACGCTGCACATCCTCCGGTGGTTCTTGTTGCAGTTTTAGGACATACCCGAGTCTGGGTAAACGTATAAGACAACGAAAATTTGCGCATCACACCTTTGACCAAAGTAAAATGAACAAACGGGCCCAGAACAAGCGCATTTTTGAAGATTACAAAATGAGCGCCGGCGCTCACTTGGTGTCAGTCGGTCTCTAGCCGTAGGAAGAGCGACACGAGTCTATTGTTAATGATAACGAAACATCTGACAAAATTATGCCTTCGTGTGCTTTCCAGTGCTTGTACCAGTTTTTACAATAAAGATTATTCTGATTCTGATTCCCGAAGTGTAAATACACAACAAAAAACCGCCATCTATTTTTTGTAACAAATGTTCTGTACATGGTTATAATTAGGCATTGAAGTATAATTATGTCCAACGATTTTGACTCGTTTTTACTGAGCAAGTTCAATGGTTATGGCCCGTCCATTCTTTTATTTTCGTCGTAGGGCATCAAGACAAATTTAACGGCAATAAATGCAGAATAAACACAACAAAATTTATAACAATAAAGCATTTACGATAACCTGACGATCAACGGAGTTTATAGCGTGAACTTAGTATGCAGGGTTGCAGGGCGCGACCGCAAGCCGCCGAGGCGTAGACTGCATAAATCGTGTTTACCATTAATGGGATACCATTCGAGATAGTTTGCGTGGCATGCTGGGAATAATGAGATGTCGTGTGGGCGGAGCCTTTGTGTAGAATGTGTTTTAAATAAGGCGAAAGAGGGTAGAGCATTCTGTAAATTCAGACAGACAAAAATTATCGTTATTTAAAAAAGAAATGTTAAACGTGAAAAGAATTGAGAAAAGAAATTCTGGGTAACATACCTAGAGATACAAAAAGTAAAAAAAAAACAATTAGAAAAAAAACAGACAGACAAACTAGGTCATGATTTATAATTTTTAAAACGTGTTCTACGATGTTCTTAGTCTTCAATTTACAAAAAAAAAAAAAATTTAGAACCTCAACAGTGTTAAATTTTACACTGTATAATCTAATCTTATTAAGCTAGCTTTGAATTCGATCTTGTAATGGTGACGTTACGGTCATAAAAAACGCCATCATCATCTATACAATACACTCTTATGCCAACGGTACTGATTTATTGCGACCTTTGAAACAAAATGGTGTTTGTATTCAAAATCGTTACATCATATTTTGTTCTAATTGGCGTTTTCACTTATCATGGAGGATTGCTGTATTTAAATTTTTTATTTAATCGAAATAAATCATTATCTCGATTTTTTTACAAAAACTAATTTAATACAATATTAAAAATCGGCTTAATATCCTATATCTTATATGATATTATATAAACCGATGTGTGTAATTGTGCAAGACGCATAAGCATCAACTCGAAACAAATAAGCATAAATAGAAAAAAAAAAAACACTTGACATTTGCACACCCAAGCGTATTTTATTCAAAACATTCAAAGTTATAAAACGCTAAAATCTAAATTCAAAAACAGCTTCCCCGCTTAATGATGTAATTAAAGCATGTAAAAATTACGACTCGGCGATGGTACTAAAACGTTATACCTCTTAGGTCTACTTTTAATTAGTTTACGGCCTCTTAAAAGTTAAGAATCGTAAAAGATCGCGTTAAAATGAATTTGTTTTTGTCTCCAGTTTAATTAGGATAATGTTTGTGTTGGGAAAGTCAAGGTTAGGGAAATAATATTACTTAACGAAACATCTGCAGGCTAGTACGTAATAAAATGTAATAAAGTTTTATACACTCCACTCTTTTTTTCTCGTAAGAATTAGACAGACGTATCCACATTCTAGCTTTGTCACGTTTACGCACGGATAAAAAGGTTGAACAATTGTTTAGAAAATACATAGAAGTTAATTGTATTACATACAAATATGTAAGTATAAATATATTCACTGTTTTAAACTATCACGGTTGTTCACTAAAGTTATATGTGTGTGTTACCACCCGCATTCTTCAGTCTTCCCGTGAACATGGTGCATGTAACTGCGCCGAAATATCGGGAGCTCATTCCACAATCTTACCACGGTAAATATCCCGTAAATAATCATATAAATATATTCCTATTAGTAGGTAACCACTTTTGATAGATAGGTCAAGCATTATAATAACAGCCCGTTGCCAGTTGAAAGACCATGAGTAGTGCTGAGGCAAACATAACCTAGGCGTCATGAGAAAGTCAGTGTGATACATTATAATGTAGATTTCCCCTACCAGCGTCTACCCGAGCTAACCCAGCTCCTTGAATTACCGGAGCGAAGCTCTGGGGTGCTGGTACAGTTACTCCTTATAATTCTTCTTCTGTGCTACAGTGGCGTTTATGAACGTGTAGGTGATGATACTGAAAAGCTACTGTGGTGACATGGATGATGAAGATGTGATGACACATGCAACCCAGTAGCGACTCTAGTATATTCTGTGGCTTCAGCAGATGCTACAGTCTCGCTCTCCTTTATACCTAAGACCTACCAACAGGCGAAGGTCCTGAAGTAGCAGTTTCAGTAGATTGTTATTGTTTTCCTGTGAAGAATTGGGAAAACAGCATGCTTACAGTGGTCTTTTTTGTCTCACAGATTCTGTTGTTCGTTTTTGACGTGACAGCGAAGTAGCTCTCGCATTTCCATCACTGATCGTTTGCAAAATCCCACAAAGACGTCATAGTTATATCTTATTTCTACAACCTACTTAGCAGGGGTATCCGCCATTTATTACCTACACTCCGTCCGTGGTTTTTCGTTTATCTGTGCTTGTTTTTGAGTGTTTGTAATGCTGAATGACATTCAACAGTGACACTTGTCCTTGTTACTGACCTTCTGAGCTAGCTACAGGCTATTTCATCCCACAGATCTAGTACCTATAGATTTTCAATGAGCGTGGCTAGCTCAGTGCCTCTCGCTTCAACAAGGTGTGCTGCCACATTAAAATGATTTGCCATAAGTTAGGGTAATTTACCTACTATGATGGGTAGTGAATCTTCAATGAGTACTTTGAAAACAATACTACCTTTTAAATATTTATATTTTATACACTATCTGCTGCAACCCGCGGAGCTACCTGCAATTTTCTGGGAAGAAAAGTACGTTGTCTGTCCTCATGACACACCCTATCGTCCTGACAAAATTTGACTTAGCCCATGATCTAAGAAAACAAAGTCTAGCAATCTGGGAGTGGTCCCGCAATGACGTCACTGTCCAGTTGCCACTTTATTCAATCAGCTGTTACGTGGTGTATCGTCATCTCTCTCGAACCTGTTGTAAATTGACATCATGACATCATTGCGGGACGCCTACGAAAACATTTTTTCTCGAATTGCTATACCTGGCGGAATATATTATTATACCATGACTTAGCCGTTTCCTCGTAAAAAACAGACAGAAAGTTACAAACTTAGTTGCGTTTTTATTATAATTATTGGTTAGGATTAGAATATAGTACTAGAAAAAAGGTTGTAAAGTAACCATAGCATGATTTTTTATGATTAATTAAAAATAATAAAAAAGTCAAAGAGTTAAAACGGAAGGGCAAAGGAAGGGCCCCCATGCAACAAACGTTAAACGTATTTTTGGATTTGTTCTAGTGTAAAAACGGTAATCCGTACAAGCATCAAATTTAGCGGATTATAGTGAACATAAGTAAAACAACAAATAATAAACACTGGCCAAGTGCGAGTCAGTGACAAATTTCTGTTTACCACTAAGCTAAGCAACGTCGGGCGCGGTCGGTACTTGGATGGGTGACAGCCTGGGCGTGATGTTGTCTTTTTGCACAACTTTTTGTATTTTGTGATTGTAAAGAGCTCTCAGCGCGCGAGCCCGACTCGCGGTTGGTCAGTTTAGTTTTTTCATGAATGGAATTATGTATAACATTCCAAATAATTAGATAAATAGACTCTTTAATGTTTACAGTACAAATTTCACGAACAGCGCGTAGCTTTTTGAATCGGTTCGCCGAAATCGCCTTTTGCTTTTCCAGCTTCATAACTGTGGCCTCATTAATATATATTTAATATTAACATTCACCATATTCATATGGGCATAAAAGGGTCGGTATTTTGCACTTCTTGCAATGTGCCAGCTTTTTTCAGCAATGTGACAGGATCAGTTGGAAACCTGCAGAACGAATAATTTATGTTAGTTGCGGTGGGTAATTTCTTTCATAAACTGGCAACATTCATAATTTATTTTCTAAGTGAATAATTTGATAAAATTCATAGAATTAGACCACAAATCGACCTAAAAACTGACTAATTATGAATAAAATATTTGCGAATTGATATCCTGAATTTATTTAGGTGATCGTTACAAGCTTTATATGTTTACTTACGTGTGAAATGATATTTCATCGTATTTTCGCTCACTGCGCTTCTTGCAGCCCAAAATGCTACAACCAACCATTGTAAAATATCTTTTACAATTATTTCTCAGAGGAAATACGCATTTATCACATTAAATCACCAAAAAAAGGCAATAAATATAATTCAGACCCGTTTTGTTTGTCACTGATTATTACAGATTTTGACACTTGAGGTACCAAAAACAGGTCACGTCGATAAGGACAACAAAATCTATTTATGTCTTTTTCGTACTTGTGCTGAGCCATATCAAGTTGTCTCTTTCACTAAAATATATTGCCGATCTGGTTGTGTATATCTGTGTTTCATCCTTGTATTTTGCAGTCTGTGTATAGTGTATGTTTTACGAGGCTGGTACCCATCTAAGTGTCAATTAATATAAACTGCTGATAAAGATTAAAAGTAAACTTCAATTATTAAAATAGAAAAAAAAAGTTGGACCATAAGAAACCTAAATCAAGATGATGGGACGAACTTGATATCAGATAAGTAGGTATAAAGCAGATGATTTTTTGTCATCGTTTTGCTAAAAAGTTTGTTAACTTTACATATTTACTTGTAGTTATAAGTACGTTGTTATAAAAACTACCTTACGTAAGTGAGTATCACAAAAAGTTAAAACACGTACGATCACAAAACAGAAAACACGCCCCAAATCGCGGGAAAGTTTGCCAAAGTTGACCCGGAAAGTGCCAAGAAAGAGATTACAATACAAACCGATTACCCATCCCTTTCATCTTTATGCCAACCGTCGACCTCAAGGTGTGTCCAACAAGAAAAAGGGCTCGAACTTCTACGACCATCTCATTAAAACTTTTTCGAGGAATTAAATAATGTCGCGGAAACAAATCCGTTTACGGCGCGACTTTGCTGAGTTTTATAAAGCAATTTTGAAGTTAGCTGCGCTAGACTTAGCTGGCTTGGGTTATCAAAGCTTAGTGCAGGGTACCTCGTTTACGGTTATGAGATTACTGCAAAATGCGTTTTGCTAAATCCAGGTGGATGCTGGAGATTTAGTGAGTTTCTTCGTGGATAAGTCTGTAAGTATTCGTTGCAATATGCGATAACGTGAAAAATTCTGTTACTTTGTAGCTTTGATAATATAGTTTGGATCTGCCTTGAACTCAAGGTAGTACGAAACAGACGCTAAAAAACTGAACGGGGCGAGGTAAACACGTATTGCACACATTGTCACATTCTTACTAGTTCTACAAACGCACACTTAGCTAAGAAGCACCGCAATGAAACATGCTTACAAATTAAAAAATTACATTAAAATCGGTTTAGGCGTTTTGGAGAAAAACGGTTACAAACTAACTACGACTACTTACTTCATTTGTGTTTGTTCTATATCTGGTTGTTAATATCTATTTAAGTATGTATTTAAAACTATATATGTATGTATATCAGTCTCTGGCAGCCATTTCACAAGCTTTGCTTAGTTTGGGTCAGATGACCGTGTGTGAAAAAATGTCCCGAATATTTATTATTTTTTTTTATTTATTAACAACCTTTTACCCCAAATACAAATGAAGTACCTTCTCCGTATTGTCATGGGTAAAAGTAGGTAATATCATTCGTTGTAAAATGATAGTTCGTGGCAGAAACAGATTCACCTGCAATGCAGTTAACAAATGTAATTGAAATTTAATAATTAGATTCAACGGCAACTAATGTGACATACTAAAGTGAATAAAGGATCAGAGTTGCAAAAGAACTTTGCCCATATTTTGGATTCTTCACAGAGTATATGAAATTTTGCAGATCTTATAATTAATCATACCGGGTGCTTTGTTTACGATACAGATAAAAATTTTGAGAATTTAGGAAACTTTGGAGTATGACAGAAACTTTGCCGATTTAACTTTTTCCCAAAACTTTATTGGACATTAGAGTGGAGGACAGATTTATTTATTTATAGTATTTTTTTAATACAACACAGGACTTTGAACATTTAATACAGCTTAAGCATCACCATGTCACACCATAATTCTACCGTTTCGGCAAAAAAAAAGACAACCGCTATATCTAAAATTATGTCTGATCATTCTAACTCTATATAGTTCATTCTAGGCTCATCATCATCATCATCATCAGCCAGAAGACGTCCACTGCTGAACATAGGCCTCCCCCTTTAACCTCCACACTGAACGACAGCCTGCCTTTTGAATCCACTGGATGCCAGCGACTCTTACTATGTCGTCGGTCCATCTAGTGAGAGGCCTACCTACGCTGCGTCTTCCGGTTCGTGGTCTCCAGTCAAGAACCTTTCTTCCCCATCGGGTATCGGTTCTCCGAGCGCTGTGGCCTGCCCATTGCCACTGCAACTTGCAAATTTTAACAGCTATGTCGGTGACTTTGGTTCTTGGGCCATTCTAGGCTAACGTGTCATAAATATGGTGAATAAACACAATTAACTTTAACAAAAAAAGATTTATTTTTAGCAGCACTATGTTATTTTACTGGATTACTCGTGATAAGGTAAATATTCCAACGATTTTGATGTGATGATTATTTTAACGATTTTGATTGGTTCACATCAAAACTGGTCCAGGCGTTCAAGAGTTACGGGGGAATTAAGAATACATAGGTTTCTTCTAGGCAAGCGTGCTCCATCGTAGGCTGCATCATCGCTTAACATCAGGCGAGTTGGCGGCCAAGAGCAAGCTTATTTAAAATTAAAAAAAAAAACATACATGAACCCCTAAAAACATAAATCTCCTTTTTTTGTTGGGGAGTCATGTAAAAAGCCTTTGTTGTTACTTGCTATAGAAATAGGTAAAAAAACAGTTACTTAGCTTTCTGAACATTCGGGACAAAATATTCGGGACAATTATTTTTTACACACGGTCATCTACTAACCAAACTAATCAAAGCTTGTGATATGGCTGCCAGAGACTGATATACATACATATATAGTTTAAAATACATACTTAAATATATATTAACAACCAGATATAGAACAAACACAAATGTTCATCACATAAATATTTATCGAACCAACGCCCCCAAGCTCAGAAGGCAGGTTCACTACCAACTGGTCCGACGGGCTATCTACATTGACACAGTTTTTAATCTTTGGTAAAATATAATTACAATTTACAAATGACGTTTGCATTTTGCAAACAATGCGTTGAACAAAATGTATCAAATGTATCACTTGCACATAGATCAAATGTGGCCATATATCTCTCGCCTCATTATTTCAAAGTATTAAAAGATACTAGAATACTATCTTTAAGCGAAGAAAAAAACTCTTATGTGACACAAGGTAAGGCCACCATTTTGTGTCACTAGCTCGTAAGTGCTCGTATTCCTCCTCCTTCACACTGTAAGTCGTTCACTTTTCAAGCTAGTCTGCTGTGGAATGCGCTGCCTGCTTGTATCAGGCAGGCCAAATCTCTTCCTATTTTTAAGAATCAAGTCTATACACATTATTTTTCTTCGTGTTAATTGGTACGTATATATATATCATGTATTTAATTTATAATATTTATGGTATGTATTCAGCATTGCGTATTTAGTGTATATATGTATGTATATATTATTTATTTATATTTTATGTGCACCACCGACCGTTTTTCAACTTCTTTAGTCCTGTCTATCCAAAGGTTGCCTGGAAGAAATCACTTTAGGCGATAAGGCCTCCCATTATACTGCCGTTTATTTGTTTTTTTATGTTAGTTTAAGTTTCCTTTGTATTTTCGGTGTGTAATAAAGTTGTATTGTATTGTATTGTATTTTAAGTGTTTTTATTTGTTTGTAATTTTTATTTCTGTGTACACAATAAAGAGATTTTATCTATCTATCCAAGGTAGGGCTAGTGCGGTAGCCAACTCGGAGGAGCAGCACAAATATTGCAAAAATGTTAACCTCGGCAGAGGTTACATATTTGAGCATTTTTGGGTTGAGACATTGGGTCCTTGGGGACCGGAACTCAGCTCATTTTCAAAAACCTTTCAGAGCACCTGGTTAATTTGACGTTTGACCACAATGCTGGCGTGTTCCTGACTCCAAGATTTGTTTACATATAGTTAGTTAATAGTGAAGCTAATAAAACCGCGCTAAAAAGACAGTATAGTATTTTTGCGAAGAAAAAACGCCGGATAAATAATACTATTAAACACGGGACCTGAAATAACAAGCAATACCAAGAGTTTGTAGCTCTTTGTAACGAACTAATTGCTAAAGTTTGAGATGGTCAGTGGTATCGCTATCTGATATATAGTTTGTTTAGAATCGCAATCTTACATAATATATTTTATGGGCTTCCTGTACAGTATACAGTGCTACGTAAAATGGTGATGTTTCATTATCATTACGAGGGTTCGGGAACAGGGGTCAAGAGACGGGGGACGAGGAACCGGGACGGGGAACCGGGACGTGGAACCAGGATGGGGATGGGGATGGAGAACCGGGATGGGGAATGGGGCTCGGGGCCGACGGGGAACGAGGGACGGGGGAAGGTGGACCAAAAACGTGGGACGTGGGAAGAGGTGGTGAGCTGCGGGACAGGGGGCGGGGAACGTGGGACAATGGACAGGGGACAGGGCGGTATATTGTGACAAACATAAAACTGAAATTATTACTTTTATATCGTGAAAAAAGATTAGTATCAGCTTATGCGATGTTGAGCGGTGGTGGCCGAGCGGTGCGTAGCATGTGTGCTTTACAATCTGACGGCACCCGGTTCGATCCTCGGCCAACCAATGGCTTATTTAGTACCAAAATAAATTATGTGCAGTTTCAATGCCATTGCTCAAAAACGGCGACGGAAAAAATCGTTATGTCAAAGAACCTCACAAGTTCAAATGCATGTATGACATTCACCAACATGCACTGAGCCACCATGCTAGCTCAGGGCGCATCCTTCATGGCAAGGTCTGTGTCCCTGCAATGAGAACATGAAATGCTGATAATGATGATAACTTAGTTTATGGTAACCACTTAGAGAGTAAATTCATTATAATATTTTTTTATGTGAAGCTAGAAATGTTATTTGTATGAAGTTATCTGATTATAAAAATTTAGTTTAAGTTAACCTTTCAGAACCTATTATACCTTCCAATTAACCTTTAAAACACCCTGGCAATAACAAAATTAAATATTATGAGAGTATTTATGAACCTGTGCGAGTAAAATTTTAGGATATATACAACGAATGTTTCCCGCCTACAATACAATACAATTCTTTATTAATAACTCCATAGTTACAAGTCAAATTTCTCCAGTACACTTTCTACAACGATATATGTAAACTTATATAAACAGTATATGTTAACAATATTATTATGTGTACATAATTCAAATTAATTAATAAATTATTCAATTACAAATATTTAAAAAATATATAAAACGTAATATAAAACCTACCCGCCTCATAAAGCCAAACACGGTAGATCGTCCCCGGATAAGATACCATGTCTAAGGTCATGTTACCTCACCCCGGGCATACTAATTAGCCCGGATATGCCCGGATGAACTCTGAAATGAAACTTTTCAGATCCCGCGTTGTTCTTGAGAGTTTGGGAACTTGAAATTGGGTTGGATGTTGTAATTTACGAGGGAAACTGTGGAAAATATTGTATCAGGTGGTGGAAGTTTGTTTAGCCAGGATACGTATGGTCTTATAAAGCTTTGTTAACAGGCTTTTGAAGAGACTCTCATATTGTGGGTGGGAAGTGCGAAGGACACGATTTTCTGCCTCGTAATTGTAAAACCTGCTCTTTTACACCGGTGAACGTACTGCGATCCCCAAGCCGCCTGCCAAGCATGGAGATTATGGAAACATCCCGAGACCTTTGTTCAGCAGTGGACGTTTACTGACTGAGGATGTGATGTAATATTTTATTGTCATTTTTGTTTTTGCATATAATACTAGCGGTCCGCCCCAGCTTCGCACGGGTATAGAATATAGCCTATGTCACCCGGGAATAGTGTAGCTTCCCAACAGTGAAAGAATTTTTCAGATCGGTTCAGAAATTTCAGAGCCTACTCAATGCAAACAAACAAACAAACAAACAAATCTTTCCTCTTTATTATATTAGTATAGATGGAGAAAAAAAGCCAAAATTCGAATTATCTAAATCATGGAACTAAAGTTGTTAGGTACGATGTGGCGGATGCTGCCTGCGAGAGATTGATATCTAAACTCGGTCAAAGCATTTCTTTCCCATGACAACTGCAATAACATAATAAATAAATGAATGAAAACCACGAATTCTGATCGCTTGCGCTAGGTTTTTGAACGTAAGAATGTTGCAGGTACCCGATAAACTTCAGTGAAATATTAAAAAGAAAAAAATAATTTAAATTGAATCAGCGGAGAGCCTCAAAAGGCGCAAATATAGTACCCTAGATAGCGGGTATATATTGGAGCCTTTTGGGGTTGAGACGCTTGGGCTGTGGGGACCAGGAGCCCATCGAATATTTAAAGACATATCAGGGCGACTGGTCGAAGCAACTCGTGACCAAAATGCTGGCCTTTATTTAGCCCAAAGAATAAGCATTGCCATACAACGTGGCAATGCTGCCAGCATTTTGGGAACGCTGCCCACTGGTAGCGGCTTGTTAGACTAGTATTAGTTTTAGATTAGTTTTAGTTATAAATTTAAATTTAAGATAGTTTTTATTTTACTTGTAATTTTTATTGAATAAAGTACCTATTTCTTCCTTTTCTAAAAGAAAAGAAACTTTTATCAATGCTATTACAACTGACAGAACAAATAAACGAATGGAAATAGCAATTGTATAAGTATTTTATTTTCCATGTTCTTTTTATTCCACATCCATTGATATTTTCTCATTTCAAAACAGTAACTAGATTCTAGCCATTGAAGACTAAAAGAGCACGTCAACTTAAAAAAACAGCATTGCAACACCAAAATTTGTATGAAATGCAAACATTACTGTGTTACAATAAAAAAAAAAGTATCAAGTGAGATTATTCTAAGTATATCATACTAATTTTTCAATGGGGTTTCAATGTCTTCAATGCTGATATTTTTAAATTGGCCGCGCCTTTTCAGTCTACTTTCATTAGCTAGACTCTATCAATTTTTTTATCTAAACTAATATTATAAAGAGGAAAGATTTGTATGTAAGTATGTTTGTAACGAATTGGCTTAAAAAGTACTGGACCGATTAAAAAAATTCTTTCACCGTTGGGAAGCTGCACTATCCCCGAGTAACATAGGCTACAATCTATACCCGTGCAAAGCTAAAGCGGCGCACTAGTCAACAATAATTCGTTAGAGTTCTAAATATATTTCTAGCAGCAATATGAAATAAAATCACCCTCCGAAATCCATTACAGGAAAGTAAAGAACGTTTTCCTGTTATTCCCCAAAAGATCTTTGACATTTCTAAAGGTCAAAGAAAATATTCATTGGATTAATGTTTTTCATACATAATATTTTATTCATTTCATTACCATACCGTGATACGCCGCTATGGATAGGTGAACCCAAATTCTTAAGGCGTTTTTTACAGAGCTCCGTGTTGAGTTTGTGAGCAATATGATGAAGTTTGTAGATGATGCTGATGTTAAATGTTGATGCTTGGTAAGTACTACTATAATAATTGTAAAATAGTACATATATTAGTAACTTTGCGTATAGTTTTTTTAGGGTTCCGTACCCAAAGGGTAAACACGGGACAATATTACTAAGCCTACGATGTCTGTCTGTCTGTCCTACCTATTAACGGCTGTATCTTTCGTAATCGATAGCCAGTTGAAATTTTCACAGTATATGTGAAAACACAGTTTACGGCGGATCGACTAACAAATAATAAAAAATTCAAAAGGTAAAATCGAAAGGGGGGCCCCATACTACAAACGTATTTTTTACGTATTTTTGTATTAGCTCTCATCTAAAAATGGTAATACGTACAAACTTAACATGATTATAGTACACACTCTGAAGTATAACGAAAAAATAATAAAAAATGGCTAAATGCGAGTTGGTGACAAGTTTCTGATCATTACCAAGTATAACTGGTAATTTCATTATTGAATTTTGTGGTGGTACGGAACCCTCAGTGCGCGAGGCCGATTCGCACTTGGCTGGTTTATTTTGATTTGTTAACGCAAAAACTGTAAGTACGGTAGTAGCTGTGTAGTAAAAACACTTTTTTTCCGGGCATGTAAAGAGACTAGAAGCGACACCAATATACTAACTAATAGTCAACATTGAAAGTAAAGTGACATGGTCATCTGCAGGGTGAGTCGAACTCACAATAATTGCATCAAGCCTGATTTAGGCCAGATGTGTTCGCAGCCGCCACGTCAACTAGCCATATCTCTCTTGCTTGTCTGATTCAGATTAGACAAGCCAAGGGAAATGTGAATTAGTGCCATGTCAAAGACCATCTCAGTAAGTCTAAAAGTGCTGATAACTAGGGTTACTTAACCTTAACGACAAAACCAAAACCTATTGCAGGAAATCCACCCCGTATCCTCCCTATTGAAACATGTGTTCAAATCGCGAAAGTTTAAAAATTATTATTGCAGGAGCTGACCCAGAACGCTTTATTCAAGTGAATAGAGAAGTTATTAATTTCCAATCGCATTCAGAGTGGGATGGAACGAAATTCTACGTCCATTAGTCCGGCCAGCTTAGCGATTCATGAATGGGTTACAACCTTTTTGAATGCGGAGCTTTCAGCGATTCCACCTATTTGCTATTTAGGGTTCCGTGGCTAAACACTAATAGCTACTTTTTTTACAAATTTTCATTGCCTCGGATGGTGTGAACAGCATCACCATGGTTGAGGACGTACTGTTCTAGATCTTGTGGACAAAATTAGAGAAGTATTTTTACTGCCTGACTCCATCAGGAAATCTTGAAAACTACGAGATCTACGGAACTGAAATTTGGCAGGTATGAGGTAGATTCCGTATGAGGTGTAGAGGTTTGCGAAGGGTTTTGCAAAAGGGCCAAATTAAGGGAGGCAAATGGGGGTTGAAAGTTCATATGAAAGTCTACACGTACGATGTCGCGGGCAACAGCTAGTGTTGGTATGTGTTTGGGCTAGATTGTGTTTTATCGTGTTCATATACAACGGCAATAGACACTAAAAAAAAAATTGTTATTTTTCTTGTATGTATTTATCTATTTCTTGTTAGAATTTAAGTTCTCTTCTTTGTTTTCGTTGGTTGACATGTTTCTTTTTGTTTTTTGGTTGGTTGTTTTAAGACTAATACTATTTCTCATGCACGCCTGCATATATTATTAAAAAAATCATTTTTTTTCTCTTTCTTGCTTTTTCTTTTTTTCTTATTTTTTTGGTATATGTCTGGTAAAAAAATGCTTAGCATTATAAGTCTTCTAGTTGTCTATTTCTATGTTATTTGTAGATGTGAAATAATGTATTTAATGAACACTATATCTTCATTGGTTATGGTCAAACACCTATCTTACACAGCATTTAATAAATATGATAATCCTTTTTTTTATGTCATAGGTGGTTAGCAAGCTGCCGGGCTGCTTGATGGTAAGCAGTCACCGTCGCCTATGGATACTAGTAACACCAAAGGCACCACTTAAAAGCGAGATTTATTTTACAGCACAATTTTATTACATACCGAACCCTTGTTTTGACCAAACCTTCTTATGACCAATTTTTTAGGTAAGTAGTTAAAGTCGTGGAAAGGAATGACCTAACCGAGGCCGAGGTGCTTTAGGGCTCTTTTATGGCTGTGAGTCAGATGTAGGTTTTATAAGATACTTTTTATTGCTTTGTTAAAGTTAGACGGAAAGGATGTGTGGCTTTTGTTGTTCTCGACCTTGCTCCGGTAAGTACCTATTTGGGGAAATAAAACTCGGGATATTTTACCTCCCCTTTACTTTGTGGTACGAAATGAAAAGTTTAACCTCAGCAAACGAATTCAAATTGGTTCGTTGCATTGCTTAGGTTTGAACATTTTCCAATTTCACCAATCAGTTATTTGACGAGTCGGCGCAATCTTATATGTAGGTATCTTTATTTTGTTTTATACTGAAACGGAATAAACCAGACAAGTGCGAGCTGGGCTCGCGCACTGAGAGTTCTGTATCACAACAAAATAACAGCATCTGAACAGCGAAGGCCGTTTATCGTTTTTTTTCGTTTAACTGCTAGTCTGTGGAATGCGTTGCCTAAATGGGTGTTCCCCGATGGTTACAATCTGGGTCTTTACAAATCACGAGTGAATTGGTTTTTTCTAAGCAAGCATGCTCCAACGTAGACCGCATCATCGCTTTACATCAGGCGTGATGGTAATCTAAAGCATGCCATCATGCTATCTATACTAATATTATAAAGAGGAAAGATTTGATTGTTTGTTTGCATTGAATAGGCTCCAAAACCACTTTCACTTTTGGGAAGCTACACTAAGTATCCCCGGGTAACATAGGCTATAATCTATACCCGTGCGAAGCTGGGGCAGATCGCAAGTTATTTCCAAAAAAAAAAACGGATCACCGTTTGAAAAAAAAAATTTTGCCCTTCATTTTGTTTGTTAAAAAAAAAATTACACAAAAAGTGATTACAGCGCCATTTAAAGGCAATACGCGTAAGATTTTTTTATTAATTTTACGTACTTTTTTATTGGTTTTATAATTATTATTTAGTAAGTAATCGGGAAACGCTGGATGCAGGCCGCTTCCAACTGGTTCTTTTGGAGATCGATGGGGGAGGCCTATGTCCAGCAGTGGACGTCCTATGGCTGAAATGATGATGATGATGATGAATGAACACACAATTGATATAATCTTTTTACATTAAACACAGCACAAAGGTCGAACATATGGCATAAGTCGACTACATAGAAATTATCTACACAATACACAACTTTATGCCTCAGGCAAGTGGTCCATTCAACAAACCAGATACTTGTAGCTACGTAATTTAGACTTGTATTGTTTGACCCCAAAGCTAGGGTTTTATTCTGCCCATAAAAGACTCTAGTTTTATTTCTGTATAAACTGAGGCGGCTTTAAAGTAGGTATTTACGTCGCTCGTTTGGTTAGATTAAAGTTGTTAAATCTAGTTTTATTTTTCGTTACTTTGAGCTAATTTGAAACCATAAAATTACAGTTAAATGCAAGAAAATCTAAGTTTTTGTACGCAGTGTCCAGTAATTTTTTTCGTTTAGCAATTATTGAAGACCTTAAAAACTCTTCTTACTAACTTACGAAACCATTAAACATGTAATTATATAAGTTCTAACCAGACTTATTTTTGACAATTCACACTATATAGCAGCTCTACCTAATATTCTATGTGTCGGAGATGCCATGGGTAATTAATTAAACAATCACATAAACTACGTGCTACTCACCAGAGAGCCAAATCAGTCATCGAGCTGAGCCAAAACAGCCATGACCATGTGCCGTAATTAATTAAACAATCACATAAACTACGTGTTACTCAACACTGAGCCAAACCAGTCATCGAGCTGAGCCAAAATTACCGTGATTATGTGCCGTAATTAATTAAACAATCACATAAACTACGTGTTACTCACCAGTGAGCCAAACCAGTCATCGAGCTGAGCCAGAACTATCATGATCATGTGCCGTAATTAATTAAACAATCACATAAACTACGTGTTACTCACCACTGAGCCAAACCAGTCATCGAGCTGTGCCAAACTACCGAGATTATGTGACGTAATAAATTAAACAATCACATAAACTATGTGTTACTCACCACTGAGTCAAACCTGTCATCGAGCTGAGCCAAAACTACCGTGACTATGTGCCGTAATTAATTAAACAATTACAATAAGTATGCAAATATTCACCGTACAAATAACACCACACAGTCACAGATTATGCAACGCTAACTGCGTAAACATACCCTCAAACAAATATAATTTCCACTTTCACATACATGATGTTATATCATCATAGTGCCAACATATAGTTGCAACTTCTTTGTATAGGATGTGTCGACTTCCCATTCGCACGGATGACATCAAAGCGACTCATTCACAAAGGGTGTTCGCTGCGGAGCTTGGTGGTTACTATTCTAATTAGTGGCAACTATTAATGTTACATTAATAGTAATATTTTACGCCCTAGTAATTAAGAATTAATTATTCGCACATTAAGTTGCGGTGAGCTGTGATTCGATAATTAGTTGACTTACTTTGTTGACTTGCCGCATTATTAGTAGCACCTGCCACGGAACAGTTCTTACTGGCAGGTGCCAAAGATATTTTGAACGACAAAGTTGATAGCTTAATTAAGGCCCTCGTTTCTCACTTTTAGCAATTTTGGCCATTCTAGTTTTAATTTGTCTACTTCCATGGTTAGCTTAAAATTATTTAATTGGTGTCATATAAAAATTGAATGTTTTATAGGAAACTGTAAAGACCGAAACACGGTTAAGGACATGTCGCTCGATAGAAAAAACATCTATGAAAGTAACACTGATTTGAGCTTTTCTCCCTGTTTTTTTAATTCATTCAAATAGCTTTTTACTTAATAATGTCTACGATATCATAATATTCAGATTTCATAATGATGGAAGGAACTGTAAATGTATATTTTACATTAAAACTATAATTTTCGAATAATGAAAAAAACCTCAATGTAGGAGTACCGAAACGCACCACTATGTGTAATCGCCAAAGTTTTGCTCCACTAAAACTTTTATACAATATGTTATGCCTTATGGTCATTTGTAGTAAAAAGCGATGCTTAAAGTGGGAAAACCTCGTCTTAACATCAATAGAGCTGTCATCAAACGAATAGATACTTACTTACTACGTTGGTGCAGCGACCCGAAGTGAGTCATGGCTTCCGACACAAGAGAATGCAGCCATCGGTCCCGGTCTCGCGCTGTCTCTCGGCGACTTGGAGTTTGCGCAAGACCAACGGGTCGGCGGCCATTGAGAACTACAAGATACGCAAGGACATCGCATTCTTGGCATTCTCATCATTAATTGTATTCTTGTTTTATGTAAAAAAAAATAAGCGTTTGACTGCAGTTGCAAACTTTTTTTTTAAAATAATTAATAGGCTTGCGTTTGACCGCCATCACGCCTGAAGTAAAGCGATGATGCGGTCTACGTTGGAGCACGCTTGCCTATAAGGAACCGATTCACTCGTGATTTGAAGACAACCAGATTGACTTATGACAATTATGATGTGATAGTGTGGCCAAAGATAGAGAAAATGGCACATGAAATACAACTGGCATTCCAATGACACTTTTGGTATGCACCGTTAGGCGCATAGCATCATTTCTAGCTACCAGGAAAGTTCTAGACAGTGCTTTACTGCCACTCTATTGTTTTCTCACGGCGTTCTTCTTCAGCTGTCAATAAGCTTGTAGTTCAAAGTTATTGTGCAATTTGAATCTGTACCCTACAGCACGGTGTCATTAACACTGAGCATAAATTCGGCGACACTTATCTTGTATTTTGTACGGTGTATATTTAATAGATCAAAAGGGAGCACTCAAAATGTCATTAAGCTCCACTTGCACATTCCTCTAACGCGGAAGACAAAGTAGCTAGACGCGTCTGCAATTTCTAGAAACTAAAACAAGATGGCGTGCATACTAATTTAATTACAATAACTAACTGGAAACTTTTTAAGAAGTTGGCTGCGTACCAAGCGCCTTGCTATGTGCGATGCTCACACTATAGAACCTAAAAATTTTGTTTTTTTTGCAACTTCATTAAATCATCAAAGTTTTTTTTATGGATATTATTTTGTAAAGCAATCACGCTTATGCCTCTTGGCTGTTTTTGGTGAATGAATCGGTTGAATTCATAGCTTTTACGTACCTATGCGGTTGTGAACTAGTTTGGATTGCTGCGCTAGTACAGCATAGTATGGGTGTAGAAGTAAGCTTTTAGTTTGTCTTCAGACCTTCATCAGCCTATAGGCATCCTATTATTTTGTTTTATTATTTTAAGTTAAATAATTCTGGTATCCACGCCAAAGAGTTAGAAAAGAAAATTGTTTCAATCAGAATTTAATCAGTAGTATAAAAGGGGATAAATTCAGTTAATTGTTTAACTTTGTTTTTGAAATATCGGAAATATCGGTCCGCCCGGCTACGCACGGGTATTATTGAAGTTTTAGTAAGGATCCCTAATTTTTTTGAAAATATAATATAGCCTATCTATGTCACCCGGGAATAGTGTAGCTTCCAAACAGTGAAAGAATTTTTCAAATCGTTTCAGTAGTTTCGGAGCCTATTCTATACAAACAAACAAACAAACAATCAAATCTTTCCTCTCCATAATATTTATTATTTCACATAATACATTTTATACATTTGAAATCTCTAGTGTCGATTAATCCCTAGAGGTATCAAGAAATAATAAAATATTTCGTTTTCAAGCTCAACACTTATATAAATAAATATAACTAATAAATTATAATTCAATATTATTTTTGTGATTATCACTTTAATTCAAATTATTATGTAATCTTTAGTATTTTAAATATTAGGTACTTAGTTGATATAACTTTCTTATAGTCGGTTATTTTGTTGCAAAAATGTTTTAGTTATACAGAAAAGAAGTGCTTTTTATCTACGAAACAATGTGGAAAACTGGATATTTGCAAAAAAAAACATGAGATTGTTGACCTATAGCCAGTACCTTTTATAGAAAAAAAAAAAACGGAACACTTTTGCACACCCCATCTGACCCCAAACAAAGCAAAGCTTGTACTATGGCTACCAGAGACTGATATACATACATTATATATTTTTAAATATATAAATAAATAGATATTAACACCCAGATATAGAACAAACAAAAATGTTCATCACATTAATGTTTGCCCTAAGTGGGAATTGAACCCACGCCCCCAAACGCAGACGGCAGGTTCACTACCAACTGTAACCTCCATACAATAGACATGTGTCCTCATGTTTAATTTATTACAAATAACCGACTTATCGAGGAATATAACTAAATACATTACACATACTGAAAAAATAATTTAAATTGGCTGATAAATCTCTGAGATATGAGCGTTTAAAGTTTTAGGTGGGGATAGGGAGGGGATGCTCTATCCCTTTCTCACAAAGCGTGTGTTAGTATAGCATTTGTATGGCGCTCCTGAGCCGTGACGTCACGGCTCAGTATAGTGCGCTCTCTGTCTAGCATGAAATTTAAATGCTTATATCTGCTTATATCTTATTTATTTTTGAACTAATTTTAATTTTGTTTTCGTTGATGGGCTCTATTTATGATCAGCTTTTTTATGAGGTAATAAAAAAATATTAGTCATCATGCCTATTGCAGAGTACGCCATTGCCCAGTGTTGTTTTTTTATGCGTACTCAGAACATGTGACCGCGCCCTAACTCTAAGTGGGACTCGCAGTTAAGTGGACGAATACAATTTATGTGTTACTCAGAGAGTGCGATGGCCAACTTCTTATTAGTTCTGGAAGTACGCCGGGCTAAGTGGACGGATTGAGATCAACACTCGACGAGGATTATAACTTGGCGCTAAGTAATAAACTTAGCAGTTGCCTGTTTAGTTCACTAATACCTCTGCGTAAACATTTTATTGGTTAGCTCACATTGACATTGATTTACAAACATGAATATCGGGTCTAGTACAAAATTCACGAAAAAAAATCCAATCGTACGTATACAATATAAATTATATGTTGCAATGTGTATAATCTAGTATTCTATATAATACCTAGGTAATGTATAGAATACCAAAAACGTTCAGGTAATGTATGAAATATTATATGTTTAATACTTTGCCTATAGGTATTCTATACAATGCCCAATGCGCAGCCGGTAATGTGTGTAAAAGACGAGAGCGGGGAAGGGGGAGACTTGCGAGCAGGCAGTAAACTCCTTGCGACGCGGGCGGGAGGCGTGATGGCCCTCTAATACAGCTTATAAACATGGCTCATAAGCGAGATGGGTCTGTTATTTTAAAGCAAGGTGTTGACACACACTCACACACACGCGCGCACATGCGCACACGCACGCACACATACACTCTATCTCACTCACTTACACACGCTTTTGTGTTGGTACAGAACCCTCAGTACGCGAGCCTGACTCGCACTTGGCTGGTTTATTTTTCTGAATGATGAGCCGGGGTGGGTCGCTAGTATTATATAAGGAACATTCAGAGTCCATTCTAAAAGCTGTGAACACAGCATACGAAAATTAAAAGACTTTGTATATTAGTACTATTAAAGTACTATTATAGTATACTAGCGGTCCGCCCCGGCTTCCCACGGGTATAGTTTATAGCCTATAATCAATACCCGGAAATAGTGTAGCTTCCCAACAGTGAAAGAATTTTTCAAATCGGTTCAGTAGTTTCGGAGCCTACTCAATGCAAACAAACAAACAATCAAAGTTTTCTTCTTTATAATATTAGTATAGACTAGCGGTCCGCTCCGGATTCGCACGGGTATTATTGGAGTTTAAGTAAGGATCCTATTTTATTTTGAAAATATAATATAGCCTATGTCACCCGAAGATAGTGTAGCTTCCCAACAGTGGAAGAATTTTTCAAATCGGTTCAGTAGTTTCGGAGCCAATTCAATGCAAACAAACAAACAAACAATCAAATCTTTCCTCTTTATAATATTAGTATAGATTAACAATCTCCCTTCACATGATGCATCCTATCTGAGTGATCTAACATTTTTACTCTGCAATAAAAATAAAAGCTTTAGAGCTTTTGTAAACAATTGTACAGCTACGAGCGTCGCAATTATTACCCACTGCTGTCCCTAACTCCTTTTTAAACGAAAACTGATATTGCTTCGCAGCTGGACATCGGTTTCAATACTAAGAGAGCTATACAGCATTTTTGAGGCAATTATTTAAAAAATAAAATTGAAACAATTACAATTTAAAAACAATTTCTTTAGTAGAATCGGGAGCCAGATATCTTAACATTTAACGAATATAGACATTCACCTCTCAAGAGCTTACTGCGATACAAGAATTGAATTCTCGACCGTATTGTAATAACCAGTTATGTTTCGTTACGTTTCCATTTGCATTTATAAAGGAAAACGGCGCGTTGCGGGGCGACGGCCACCGTAGACCGTAGATGGTTTTCCAGAGCCGAGAGGCTGACTCTAAAAACAATAATCGAATAAGCAGTATTCGAATGAAGTTTAATCGAACGTCCAAAATACTTGAACGAAACCTTCTACCAAAATAAAATGAATGGACAGGCCCAGTAGAAGCGCATTTTTGAAGATAACAAAATGAGCGCCGGCTCTCATTTCGTCTCAGTCGGTCTCTAGCCGTAGAAAGTGCAACACGTGTCCTATTGTTACGTGATAACGAAATATCTGACAAAATTATGCATTCATATGTTTTCCCGAAGTGTAAATACACAAATAATACCGGGATCTATTTTTTGTAACAAATATACTGTACATTTTTATAATGAGGTGTTAAAGTATATGTCCGACGGTATGGCTCGTTTTTACTGAGCAAGTTCAATGGTTAGGACCCATCCATTAATTTTATTTTAGTCGAAGAACGAAACAGGTATAAATTAAAAAATCACCTGACAAAAGAACTGTGATGACTTACGGCTGAACAGTTTTCTTCAATCATAGTCAAGAAAAAATGCGAACAAAACACCTTTCAAACAAAAAAAACTAAATTAAAATAGGTTTGTCCGTTTTGGAGATAAATGGGAACATTTGTTTTATGTACACACAAACAATTAACAAATTAGTTTTTAGTCCTTATTCTGAGTATACACCTCCTCCATTCCGTCGTGGCTAAAATAAGATGCTCCGATTATTAAGATTTTAGTAAAAAAAAATATTTTCGCGGTTTGTACGCATTTTTTAAATGATTATCGGAATTTTTACCTAAATAACATAATACGTGATAAGTCTAGATAAATATTTAAAATATTAAGTTTTTTTTAACCTCCGTTTTACCCTGAATTTCACCCTCATAAGTACGTAGAACGAGCTAATCTATGCTGCAATATAAATGAATTTTTCTTGCTTTTATGCGCAACACTTTTGAAATTGACAGATCATTTTATTAAGAAATTTTAGGCATTATGTTTCAATCTACAATTACCAACGAACGAAAAATTCACAATTTTGAATTACACCTAATGTGATCCAGTATTTACGTATTTTGGGGGTCGGTAATAAAGTTTCCAGTTGAAAACTGCTTTGAGTAATTATGAATTAGCAAGATTTTAATATTATGATTTTTTTAATTCAAATAAGGCCTTTTTTAGAATCGAATAAGTCGAACACACAGTTCTTCGAATGTTCATTGGTAATTATCGCAATTGACACACATCCCTAGCAAACGACATTGTCAAGGGGACTACTAGGCTATCATTATGGTTATGTGATCGGGTTATGTGATTATAGATCATATAGTATTGAAATTAGACTCGTTTGGAATTAAATTAGTTTTGGAAATAGATAAGAAATTGGGGCGTAATTATCGTTCGGTTATTAGAAGGTTTCTTTCGAAAATTGATATGACGGTTGCTGTTGTACCTACTTAGATATACAGGGTTATTGGTAATTACCTAGAATAGAATAGAATAGAATTATTTATTGGCCTTATAACTAAATTGTCACATTAGGCAAGTCTTATTACAACATTCCAGCATAAAATTATATGGAACAATAAAATAAGTATTTTAATTTTTTAATCCTCATAATAATTAATGTCACGAAGGAAATCTAAAATAATAGCTATAAAATTATTCTATTAATGTCAATTATACTATTCTAATCACATAAGAATGAAGATTCATTTAGACGCATTTTCATAAATTCGTTTAGTGTGTAAAAAGGGTTCATCTCAAAGAAATGTTTTATTTTTCTCTTGAAATCATTGGCATGTAGTTTGGTGATATCTTGCGGTAATTTGTTAAACATGCAGATTTTATTGTATATCCCTTGCTTTTGTACTTTCGTTAATCTGTTCAGAGGTTTATACAGTTGATCATAATGTCGACACTTACGTGTATACTTGTTTTTGGGTTTACTTAGTTTTTCTTTTTCATCATAAATTTCTAGAATACAGTTATAGATGTATAAAGAAATGGCCGTCATAATTTCGTTTTCTTTGAAATGCTTTCTGACTGATACCTAATAGGTAATCAGACAGTTGCCCTACGTCAAATTTAAAAACTTTCTGTTTCATGACTTTAAATAAACCGGCCAAGTGAGAGTCGGCCTCGCGCACTGAAAGTTCCATACCACCACAAAATTCAATAACGAAATTACCAGTTATGACTTTGTAATGAACAGAAACTTGTCACCGACTCGCACTTGCCCATTTTTTATTTTTGTTGTTATACTACAGAGTGTGTGCTATAATCATGCCAAGTTTGACGCTTGTAAGTATTACCGTTTTTACATTAGAGCTAATACAAAAATTACGTTAAAAAATACTTTTGCTGTATGGGGATCCCCCTTTCGTTTTTTAAAACTTTTTTACTTTTTTATTATTTGTTAGTCAATCCGCTGTAACATTACATGTTCTGTGAAGATTTCAACTGGCTATCTATTACGGTTCGAAAAATACAGCCGTTAATAGGTAGGACAGACAGACAGACATCGTAGGCTTAGTAATAGGGTCCCGTTTTTACCCTTTGAGTACGGAACCTTAAAAAACAATCTTATCGTGGTAATTACCCCGTTAATAATCATATAAATGTATCATCATCATCCACAGTCTTCCTTATCCCACTGCTGGGTATAGGCCTCTTGCTAGGCCATCTGCCTCGGTCCTGTGCTAACCGAGTCATTTCTGCACCTATCCAATTATTGCACCACATCATTTATAACATACCTTTTTTTTGTAGGTAGGCTTGCGCTTGTTTAGATGTTTAGCGACGATGCAGTCTACGATAGAGCACGCTTGCCTAGAAGACACCCATATTGTAACTGACGGGGAAAACCCATTTAAGCAGTGAATTCCACAGACAATATACATATTTTTTTGCACCTATCTAATTGAATACCAATTCAAAATATATATTATTTGTCTAGAACGTATTGGAAAGAATAACAAAAACGCGGAGTAAGGCAGTTCGGCGGACAGGTGTTGCGACCCTCTTCAGCGAGCGACACATATTACGGCAGTGCGTTGCTCTGTCTCAGATTTGGTAGCTCAATTGACAAAAACATTATGGCGAAACAGTTTGCAATTAAACTTGAGTGGTTCACTTTGTATTGCATTTTGGAAAGAAAGTTATGAAGTTTAGGATACCCGTTTGAAAAATAATGTTCATCAACTGACAGATATGCTAATAAAATAACAATGCAACAACAAGCATGCATAAAAAGGAAAGCGTCTCTTCGGATGTTCTCGTTTGATTTGATTTAGCACGCCAATGCTCAAAGCAGTCAATAGTTACTTACCGCGGCCGACTAACCTTCACACTGCTGTCACAATTGTGTGATCACAGATAGGTAGTAGATCTGTGATCACAGATAAGAAAAATATAATGTTTTAATTAGAACGGCTGTCAAGGCATTTTTGTAAGAAATTTGTTGTAGCCAGTTGCACCCATATAAACGAAACGTCAGTCATTCAAAATCAGTAAGCAACTGTGATGCGGAGTTCGACGCGTTGATCTAAATAAGAATGTTCAAACAAGGCTCACTCATAATGCCTGGTAACAGATTTTCCATCTCATTTCCGTTCTATTTTCTGTGGGTGTGATGATTAGGAAGAAAATTTCCTGACGTTCACATTAGTATTAAGGAAAGGAATTCGCTTTCCTAACCTTAACACCGTTGCGTAATCTTTCCTCACTTTCACACTCATAACTAACCACGAGCGACTACCCTTCACACTGCTCTCACTGGTGTGACTGGTGTGACGATTAAGAACTAATCTTCATACTGTACCTACTTTTATGTTTCTACAGTATAAAGTACCAGGAGACCAGAAATACCCAGAAGGTGAGGGTTATAAAATGTGAATAAAGAATATAAATAAATGTGAGTAAATGTGAAAATGTGAGAGAAATGCCAAGTGAGAGTCGGGCTCGCATTTGGCCGGTTTATTGTTTGTTTGACTTGATCGAGAGTGTTCAGAAGCTATGATTCAAAAAACCAGTCATTAGTCAAAATTATTTAGATATAGAAGATGATAAATTACCTGTTTAGATTGCCACGTGCAGTAAATATCACAAATTGAGTATAAAAACTTTTCCTATCCTTTACATAGAAGCTTGTTAGTGGAGAGTACAAGTCACGCTGTGCAGTTCGAAGCTGCGGTCCAAACTTTACAGTTTTTGTTGATTTATTCGAGTGTTGAACACTGCTTTAAAAGTTTACGCTGTTGTTCCGCAGTTCTGATTTTTCCTTCTTGATTTTAGTCACATTTTCTGTTTAGGTAAGTGTGTTAGCACGTATTTTTTTTTCGAAGTCGCCTTTTTTTCGCTCGCGAATATGTCTGCGTTTGACCACCAATTCGCCTGTTGGTAAGTTACTGTGGTCGAAGATGAAGCACACACTACGAAGATAGCTATTCACCCCTAACCTTGAAAAGGCCCTGATTATATCTCTCAGGGAACAAGGAAGCGGGCAGTTTGTTCCAATCCTTGGCCGTACGGATTAGAAACGTAGACCCAAAACGTTTGGTACGTATCCAAGGAAAATCCATGTATGGGTGATAGGTGGCTGATTTCCTACTTGTCCTGTAGTAGAAAGGAGATACCACAAGGTCATGTAGCTCCGATGCACATTCTTCTAAATTATTCCTGTAGAAAATTGACTCTACGCGACTACTCGCTACTTTACGGCGGTGTTTCACTGAGAAGGTAACCTTGGGCCTTGATCGAACAGTCTGATTTTGAAAAAGCCCACTTCGTGCCCCTCTGGCAGTCCGATAGAAAAATGAACAGGAGGAAATTAGATTATGCAGATCAATGCACATTCTCCGTCTGTATTAGCAATATGGTAGGGAATGATCTACTTGGCAATTTTTTTGTGATGACCAAATGAATTATTTACAAGCCATCGTCGAACAAATATACAAACAAAAATGCCGGTGCCATTAGAATCTGAGATCTCTCTTTGACCGAGATCTAATATCTTTATTAGATCTCGGTCAAAAACTAGACTCATAAGAGTCGTAAAGTTAGAAAATAAGTAAACAGAAAGAAGTAAGTAAAGTAATGCAGTACTTCCTTGACGTGTAGACAGCTTTAGAAATCAAATAAACGCACCAACCTATCACCGTCTTTATTTATTGTAACGAATCGAAACCTAAAAGCGAAAAGTTAAATTGAATATAAATCTATCAGTAGACATTTACAAACATTCACAAACACCACCACAATACAACTTTAAACCTTATGCTAACACATTTTAGTAGAGAGTGTAGGAACACAGAAATTTGCAGTTCAGAGTACAGGCAACGTCAATCGAAGGGGTTGGGGGGTGTTTAAATAAATAAAATAACCCAGTTTAGGGCAATTAGGGAATCGTAAATGTTTGTTTTTCCTCTCGACCAGGAAGGTTGTTTGAGAAAAAGTGCCGAATTGTTGTTGCCACTAACCGGTGCGTGGGATTTTTAAATTTATTTTCTGGTAACTACGTGATCGTGTAATTGGATTCCGACAACGATTGTTTTTAAAAAATTGACGGTTTTCGTTTTGTTTGGAACGATAAATTAAACTTTAGTCAACTGAGTAACTACTTGTTATGTTTCAGAAAATGCTTACCCTGTATAATCTACTTCAAAAGTTTTATTGTAGTGCTCGTTTAGTCCAGTCCTTTGGTGGCCAGAACCCAAGGATTATTATTTTTTGGTAGTGAATTAGGAAACTTGGTTACTTGGCTTGGTTAGTGGTACTTTAACGTATTTTAGGACAGAGGTGTCTATTGTTTTTGACATCTAATGGCATTAGCAAACATGGCCGATGTGCCATAAAATCATCCTTGATAGACTCGCTTTCATTATTATTAGAACTGATAGAATAAACCGTCCAAGTGCGAGTCGGATTCGCGCACTGAGGGTTCCGTACCACCACAAAATACAATAACGAAATGACTAGTTATAACTTGGTAATGAACAGAAATTTGTCATCGACTCGCACTTGGCCATTATTTATTACTTGATATTATATTTTAAGGTGAGTACTATAACCATGCCAAGTTTGTACGTAATGTACGTATTGGAGTTTTACATTAGAGCAAATAAAAAAAAAAAAAAATTTGTTGTATGATTTGTTGTTTTTAGGGTTCCGTACCTCAAAAGGAAAAAACGGAACCCTTATAGGATCACTTCGTTGTCCGTCTGTCTGTCTGTCTGTCTGTCCGTCTGTCAAGACCCTTTTTCTCAAGAACGCGTAAAGGTAGCAAGTTGAAATTTATACTAAATACTTGGGTCTACGGTTTCTTTCGGCTGTAAAAAAATAAAAGTTGTAAGTCAACGCAATCAAAAGATATGAACGTTTATGTCGCATATTTTGCGATTTCACAGGGGAACCAAAACCTATAGGGTATTTCCCGTTGACCTAGAATCATGAAATTTGGCAAAAAGCAAGGTCTCATAGCACATATATAGGAATAAATCTGAAAGTTATAAATATGAAGGTATATCATTTAAAAATGATTATTTTGCTATTACAAACTTACATTTTGTAGTTGGAATGTATCGAAGAACCTTATTGTCAACTACAAACTTAAGTTTGTCTTTCAATATTTTTACTTCAGTTAGTTTTTTTTTTGGTCTCGCGCTCTTAGGGTTCCTTTATGTCGTATATTTTGCGATTTCACAGGGGTATCAAAACCTATAGGGTACTTCCCGTTGACCTAGAATCATGAAATTTGGCAAGAGGCAAGGTCTCATAGTACATATATAGGAATAAATGCGAAAGTTATAAATTTGAAAGTATTTAAAACTAATTATTTTGCTATTACAAACTTACATTTTGTAGTTGGGATGTATGGAAGAACCTTATTGTCAACTACAAACTTCAAAGTTGTCTTCCCAGAGACTGTGGGATCGGCCGATCTGCGAACTAGCATGGAAATCGCTACTAGATACGTGTCCTAGTATTGCAGATCGCGCTCGTATTCTTGCTGTCTCTGTTTGGGAATCGGGACTTTGGTTGCAAGCCATGCCCTCTTTTAACACAGGTAGCCTTTGAGATCCAACCGCATTTCGTCTAGCTGTCAGCTTACGCTTGGGTGCAAGGTGCTGTGAGGCCCATCGCTGTCAGTGTGGTACTGCTGTTGACCAGCTCGGTCACCATGGTCTCTCTTGCTCGAGAAGCGCTGCATGGTCGTATTAGCCGACACGCTAGCCTGAACGACATCATACGCAGGGCACTTTCCACCGCCAATGTCGCAGCTGTGCTCAAACCAAGTGGTCTTGCGCGTGACGATGGAAAGAGGCCTGACGGTATGACACTTGTGCCCTGGAGGTTGGGGCGGCCCCTTGTATGGGACGCAACTTGTGTCGATACTTTGGCGCCGTCACATCTTCCTGAGACACAGGGTAAGGCTGGCGCGGCTGCTAATTCGGCAGAGCAGCACAAGCGTCGCAAATATGCTAACCTCGGCAGTGGTTACATATTTGAGGCGTTTGGGGTCGAGACATTGGGCCCTTGGGGACCGGGAGTCAACCTCATTTTCAAAAATCTTTCAGAGCGCCTGGTTAATGCGACGCGTGACCAAAATGCTGGCGTGTTTCTGGCTCAACGCATTAGCATTGCCATTCAACGTGGTAATGCCGCCAGCATGTTGGGTACGCTGCCAACTGGTAGTGGGCTTGAGCATTTGGAATGTCTTTAGACCTTCAACGGTCTATGGGCAGTCTAACTGTATTTGTAGTGTTAGTTTTATCTTGTATTTTGTTTAGTTATTAAAGTCACTTGCCCAGTAAAAAAAAACTACAAACTTAAGTTTGTCTTTCAATATTTTAACTACAGTTAGTTTTTTTTTGGTCTCGCGCTCTGAGGGTTCCGTCTAACGGAACCCTCAGAGCACGAGTCCTACTCGTACTTGTCCGGTTTTTTTTTTTTTATTATTTCTTTTACATATTCTGTGAAAATGTCAACTTGCTATCTATTACAATTTGAAAGATACAGCCGTTAGCAGCTAAGACAGACAAACAGACGTACAGACAGACAACGTAGGCTTAGCAATAGCGTCTCGTGTTTACCCTTTGGGTACGGAATCCTAAAAATGCTTTTATATTAATTGATAATTATATTTAAGCGTTTACCTAAAATTTTATTTTACATCAAGTTTTTATTCTTAAACAATTACTACTATACATTAAGAAACCACAGAGATTTTACAAAATAATTATGCGTGATTTCTTGCATCAACTACGAGATGACTGATTGAGGAAACCTTGAGATGCCGAGTCTGCAACTGGGGAAACCCGCAGGTACGAGTTGATGACATAAATACATTTTACATTCTAACAAGGATCTAGACTCTAGATACAAATGATAGACTACAGCGCTCGTAGAGCATGTAGCCGATATCAATATAAATAATTATAGTTTTATTAGAGTATTAGTAAATTCAAATTCAAATTATTTATGTCAGAACATGGTAGGTACACATACATATAAAGTAGCATACATGGTCGTAAGGATGTAGACGTATCTCATGTCCTTGCCTGTTACAGCGTACAAATGTTAGTTTTTTATGTATATATTTTTATTAGTTTTTGATATAAAGTTAAAAGAAAACAAAAACGAAATTATGTGTATGTTAGAATATTGTTAGAAACATATTTTGGTTTAGTTGTATTTTATACCTTAATTAGATGTTTATTACTACCTATGTAAGCTATTATTATTATTGTTTTATTTGTTTATGTCTACGTTATTTTTTTTAATTACCAGATTGAATAGAAGCATATAGGTATCAAGGTTAAATCGATCGCACGTCTATAAAGTATTTTTGACTCAGACAGCTCCTTTAATACAGAAGGAAGATTGTTAGTAAAAAAAAAAAAACATACAGTCGAATTGATATTCTCCTTCTTTTTGAAGTCGGTTAAAAAGGAGAATTAAAACTGTAAATTGTGATCATTTCTACACAAAAAAAGCTTAAATTAATATTATGTCCGTTGATCAAAAATTTAGTCAAGATATTATTTATTGCTTCTAATAAAAATATTTACTTGATAGTAAATATTATTCTCGAGATTAACATAATTCTTGGGTGAACAATTTTTTTATAATTATGCAGCAGAATGTATAGACGCAATGGAGGAATAGAATATCTCTATTTGAGTTATACATAATAATTATACTCGTAGTTAACAGTTTAATTTTAGTACCTACGTTAAATATAGTACACTTTCACAGATCTAGAATAATAATAATATCAGAATCTTGGTTCAGAATTTAGCGCTAAGTGCTCCCTGGCCGTTAATTTAACGTTAAGAGCTGTCGTTCAGGGTGGTGGTCTACGGGGGAGGTCTATATTCAACAGTGGACATCTTCTGGCCGATGATGATGATGAATCCTTTTTTAAATATTCTATTCAGTAATTTTGTATCCCCAGAATATTAAAAATTTGCGGAAATAGAGTTGTATTTGGAACCGGTCTCTCTCGCCGCACTCTCGTCTAGACATCTCTCCTGACAAGTTCGTAGCGCGCACGAGCGTCGCGCAATGCGAACGCACTCTTTTCGAAGTGCTTCGGCGTGTACTTTGCTTCGGCGAGAGTGTATGTTTTTAGCAGCCACGCTAATGCTGCTTTCACTTGGAGGCGAGCGAAGCGATTACCTGTAATCAAAATATAAAATCAAGATTCCAAAAATTGTTATTAGGTATACCAAAACTTAGTAGTGATTCACCTATTCCATAAGAGATGGCGCTGTATTCAAAAATTCACGCGAGTTCAGTATTTTTTTCCTCATTCCAAAACATGATTAAAGATGTTTTCACTTTAAAAAAAAACGAATTAACAAAATCATAAATCTCTTTTTTGCAGAAGAGAGAATTATTTCTATTTTCTATAACAAGTTGGTAAAAAACCTACCTCGCATAAAATTTAATGACTTTGTGGCTGAAGATAGAGCATGTATAGAGCTAGAAAGGTCTTATTCACTTTAGATTTGAAGATACTCAGATTATAGTGAAGAAGATAAAGAGTTTGATAGCCCGTTGGTCTAGTTGGTAGTGAACCTACCTTCTGAGCTTGGGGGCGTGGGTTCGATTCCCATCTAGAACAAACATTTGTGTGATGAACATTTGTGTTTGTTCTATATCTGGTTGTTAATATCTATTTAAGTATGTATTTAAAACTATATATGTATGTATATCAGTCTCTGGCAGCCATATCACAAGCTTTGCTTAGTTTGGGGTCAGATGACCGTGTGTGAAAAAATGTCCTGAATATTTATTGAATATTTATTTATTAGTTATCAATTTAAAATATAATACATACGATTTAATGAAAAACTGTATTTGTTGCTCCGTAGAAACTTATTACTCGTACCTAACGATATATTATTGCTTGAGATGACACTGATGTGGATATAGAAACCGAGCTTGATAATGATAACGTTATTTAGTTGAATTCGGCTGTCACGCTGCCTCTTGTCTAGATAATTAAGTACCAATATTGATCTTAAACGCATTGCTCAAAGAAATATTGGAATATAATAGACGAAATGTATAAGCGATAAATTAACCCAATAAAATTATTTTCAACACACCCTAATCTAAGTATTTGTATAATTATAGATATGATGAAAGTCAACAACTGCATTTTATCATATTTATTCACGTTGAAATAACTTTGCTTTGCAAACAGACATTGATTTTGTTTCTGATATTTAATAGCAGAATTGTGTTTTATGCATCACAATGGTATCTAATACAACGTAATTGCTTTATAATTATACAAATAGAAGCAACCTGTTTCATCCGCTCTTTAAAAAAAAACGTAATATTTTACAAATTAAAGATTTAAGTGAGAATAAAGATACATACATACGTACCAAATACAATAACAAACTTTCGCATTTATAATAAAGTGTAATATACCTAAGGACATCCACTTACGATCTCTTCATCAAATTCACTAATCCTACAGCAGTAAGGTTATCTATAGACGTTCAAGTCTAAGCTTTGCGAACAAGGTGTAAATAAATAAATAAAGCATTCAAGTAAAGCCGAGGTATATACAGAACAAAATAGTAAGTATAAGAGACTCTAGAAAAATCGATTGCAATTGCTGATAATACAGTTTTAAAGTACTCACCGATACAAATTCTATTTCCCTCTCCAAATGGTAGGTAGCTGTAATTCTTCATCTGTGATACATTTTGTGGGGCAAATCTTTCCGGATCAAAAACGTTAGGGTTTGGGTGAAATCTCTTATCTCTATGTATCCCATACACTGGTATCACAACCACCAAATCTTTCTCTATCTTCACTTTTGATGCAGGTAAAACTGTATCTTTGGTACATTGTCTTTGTATTGATCCAATGCTTGGATACATTCTCATAGATTCAGAAAGTACCATGTCTAAATAATGCATTTTCTCAATATCGTTGTAAGTTAGTGACTCAAGATTTCCAAATACAGAATCGATTTCCTTATGAACTTTCTTTAGTATTTCTGGGTGACCTGCAAGCTCTAATAAGGCAAAATGAATTGTATTCGCTGAAGTATCAGCGCCAGCGATAAAAAAGAAAAAGGCTTGGGCTGCGAGCACTTCTATAGTTGGTTCTATTTCATACCCAGTTTGGACGTCTCGAATGACTCCTTCTTTCTGTAGTTCCAAGCAAATCTCAATAAAATCATGCCTCTGCTCAGTTATATTGCGACGGCTCTCAATGACGCTTCTGACAGCGCCAATGAAAAATTCTTCAAATTCACCAAATATTCTTAAGTCCAGCCAGCGGAACAGCGTTGGTGACACATTGTTGGTTAATATTTTTAAATTCGTTTTAAATGATGGTTCAACTGATCTCCATGCCATGTCCATAAAAGGTGAGTCCATAGTGCTTTTTGTAGATTTTGTGTCTATGCCGAAAACTGCAGCACCTATTGATGCAGTTGTATATGTGTAAAGACCGTTGAAAGGGTTTTTCCTCATTTTCTCATCGTCGTTCAGTAAATCAACAAAATCTTTTGCACACTTATCTAATATATAAAACATTTTCTTCAGTTTAGAGCTTGTAAAAACAGGTGATAGCTTCTGTCTAATACACTTCCATCTTTTGAAATCTTCAATAAAAAGAAGGTTGTCTGCTAAGAGATCACTGGCATTAGAATCAAAACCACGTTTGTAAAAGCTTTGAAAATCACCAGCAAGGACGGCCTGGATGTCTTCCAAGTCTTTCACAATCAGAGCTGGTTGAGATCCGAAGAATATGCCCACATGAGTGTCGTGTGTTTCATATACTTCTTTAACGTGTTCTGGTAGAGAGCGGTTGCCAATCATGAACTTCCATAGGACTCCATTCGCTTGAATAATGTTTCTTTTCTTCCAATAGTCGGATTGTTTTCTATTGTAAAGGTATATCAAAATTGCGCACAACAATATAAGCACTAGGAATATCATGGCGAAACGTTCTTATGAACTCAAGTCTACTTGGATACTGAAGCTCCAGTCAGACGGCTAATCTGTAAAAATATAATAAATATATGTTTATTATAGCTGTAGAAGTGTTGATATTTGAACAGGTCATTACATTTATGAAGTAAACATAGATAATGATGGAGCAACAATAGATTATCGTATCTATAAATAAACAATTTTCATATAGTTGTGATTGCGCGTATAACAAAGCAAGTTCACTGATAACGTAAATGATAATTAGTAGGTATACAATGGTCATATAAGACTGATAATAGACATAATAACAGTAACACAGAAACTCTGAAATTATGATTTAGATGATGAAGTTTGTTAGAAATACACTATAACTACATTTATTTTAAAATATAGATTAATTGAGATTGATTTAAAGCCGGGTTTTTTTGTTATCACTAAAATACGTAATATATTATTTATGTATTAAATATTTCCTATATTAAATGAAATGCCAATCATAACGAATGATGATTATGAAACAAACATTACTTTGTTTCGAAGTTTAGTACCTACGGTTGATAAATATCGTTTAAGATCGTAAAGTCATAAGCAGACCCTATCGCTTCCTAGTAGTTTTTGCGTGAATTCAAAATTAATATAAAAACCCATAATGACATGACATCAAAAACTATATTTTTTGCTGAAATAAGTGTTTTTTTTTAAATAGTCGATACGTAAGAAAATCAGAGAACCGTTTTTAATAAGAAGTCATCAAGTTTATATTATGTATTTGTTAAACTTTGGTTAAATGCACACATATGAACATATTTGTACTGAACCGAAATGTTACAATATTATGTATTAATTACAAAAAAAAACTTTCATTAATGTTTTGAGGGCCTGATTTTGAATGGTACAACTCTTGGTTTATTGTAAAAAAAAAAAAAAACTATTTGACAATACCACCAAGTTTTTTGTCATGTAACTTAGTTTGGCATCGTGCCAACTTGTTTTTGGGCTACATTTTAGTGTTTTGAAAGTTCTACTCGAAACTTGAACTCGTCTAATCACTCTTTGGCTTAAAAACTTTGTTGCCTAGCTTTGCTAGAGTCTATAGTGTTTATGACGATGAAATTATTATTATGAGTCAGAATTGTTTTATTTTATTTTAATATCAGACTAAATTATTGCACTTTTTTTTTCTATTTTAGCAAGCACAACGATTTACCAAAATAACCTTTTTAAATTAAGTTCCAGGCAATTACAAGTTACATAACTGAGCGTTAAAAAATGGAGGCCAAGCCATGCAATCTAAAAATGTCATTTCGATAATTAAATTGCTTTGATATTCCGCAAGTTGGCTTCAGAAACCAAAATTTGTTCTTAGCTCTCTGATCTAACCGGAACTAATTTACTTGGCCGACATGTGTCAGACCAATAAAGACGATAAATCCGTAAAATTATCCGTAAATACGGTTTATGGTTCTCGTAAATCCAAAGTTGGAGCAAGTTCCGATTTATGAATCCGGCAAATCAGACAGAAGCGGGATTATTCTGCAAACAGAAAGCCTCCGAGGCGTTAATCAAAATCAGAAGTTATTTATGGACGGAAGTTTATATATGAAAGCCTAAATATTTTTATGAAATAGGTATCAAGAGAGCATTTTCCCAATGATTAAAAAAAAGAACAGTTTGCCGCCCTTCAAACAGATTACGTACATTTCATTCAAGTTAAAACTCCGCGCTCGTCCACATGCAATAATATAAAAGTGCGTACAGGTGCTACTTATACAGGGTTATATAGAAAGGGTATGCTAAGTTAAAAGAAGTTCATTATACTCAACATCGTAAACAACTTTTACTTTAGGACTAAGCCTCAAATCACGAAAAAAATACTGCTGTTCTATACATTATGTCGAGTGTGAGTGACAATTTTATATGGAACAGCTGATATATTTTTCGCGATTTCAGAGTTGCTTCTATAGTAAAATAATCATAATGATAAGTATAACAAACCATTTTTTTATTAGCATACCGTTTTCTTATAACCCTGTATAGAGAGGCACCAGCTCACTTAACTATTATGATTGGAGAAAAATGAAAAAAATAAAATAAAATGAAAATATATATTTGGTGTCTACAAATGTTGTCGATCATAAAAATTTACAATGGTATGTTCCTTAAATATAATTATACTCCATGATGAGAGGAGCCTTGTTACCCAAGCTAAGAATTAACCTGTGTTATGGCGTAACAATACCCTCCGCCGGACAATATACATATAGTCACGATTAAATATTATAAGACAAAAACGAATGTAATATGAGTACCAAATGTGAGAAAAAACTAAATAATTTGGAATATATTGTTTGGTATACACAATAAATTTAAGAATCAGATAAATGGGGAGGGGTGTGTGTGTATGTGTGTGTGTGTGTGTGTGTGTGTGTAAGGTACCTTAAGTAGGTACTTAATTAATACTTCTAATTTGCTAGAAAAAAATTACTTCAACTGGTAGAAAAAACCATTAGCTTGTAATTGTTTAGCTCAAAGAGAATAATTAGTGAGTTTAGTGGGCAGTATGTTTTTGTTCTAGATTGGAGATCACGAATCGTCAAACGTAGCATGGGACACCTTGAGATTCATTATGTGTATATAGTGATGATACACATATGGTAGCTGCTTTGAGAATTCTGAATTCTCTTAGGGTAGCTGATAGTAGCTAGTAGCGGCGGGCTGAGTGAGTTGCCTTGGACAAGGCAGCCAACAGTCGAATAAGAAATGATGATTGTGATGATGGATTTTTCTGCTGGCGTCACAATGACGATTGTGCAGTAAGTTATCGTTAGTTGATGTTTGACACTTCAATTGCATTAGTCCATAAACGCTTACCATCAGCTATTCGTGTTGCTTGTTTCGTTTCTTCTAAGCAAACACAATTCTACCTCAAAATATTATGTCCTTTTAAGGTTTCTTCCAGAAATAAGTACACCTAATGTAAAGTTGATATTTCGTATGAAAGAAATACTAAACTTTTGTAATTCGAAAAGTTTGTAATAACTTTGACGAGAATTTCATTATGATAGATAGAAGCCCTCGTGTGGTTTTGGAGATCGTTTTCAGACCACTTTTTTACAGAAATAAATTCGAATTTATTTTTGTATTACAAATTCATCATAATCATCATCAGCCAGAAGACATCCACTGCTGAACATAGGCCTCCCCCTTTAACCTCCACACTGAACGACAGCTTGCCTTTTGCATCCACTGGATGCCCGCGACTCTCACTATGTCGTCGGTCCATCTAGTGGTAGGCCTACCTACGCTGCGTCTTCCGGTTCGTGGTCTCCACTCCAGAACCTTTCTTCCCCATCGGTTATCGGTTTTTCGAGCGATGTGGCCTGCCCATTGCCACTTCAACTTGCAAATTTTAACAGCTATGTCAGTGACTCTGGTTCTTTGGTGAATATCTACGTTCCGGATTCTATCGCGCAAAGAAACTCCGAGCATAACTCTCTCCATTGCCCGCTGTGTGACTCTGAGTTTTTCCAAGAGGCCAACAGTTAAGGACCAGTTTCAGTACCACATGTCATCACTGGCAACACACACTGGTCAAAGACCTTTATTTTAATAAAATAAACTATTTAAGATGTTTTCGTAAAATCAGTCAAATACCCTATTTACAATCAACAAATAATTGATATTTCCAGATGGTACCGGTTCCAGGTAAAAGCCTTACGCCTAGCTGTTTAAAGCAATCCAGTTTAGGTGATGAAAAAATGTTGCGTGACCGCAAACCGTACCTGAGCGCTTTAAGGTTCACGTTTGCGTGCTTTCCCGAACGGCGCGGTTTTAACGTTAGTTTGGGACCGCGTGTCGAGTTGGGCGTAAGGCCCCAAAGCACAAAACAAGATATTTTCCTTAAACGTCAATCCTGCGCCTACACAGTCCTAAAATAGTGTCCTTTCGTTTGTTGTAAAAGCAGTAAGGAAATTTCTAACTCAAATATTTTTCCTTAAAAAAATAACCATTAGAACATAACTATTTCAATGGTTAACTTATGAGTATGTTTTTGAACATGAGACCATACCAAATTTCATCCAAATCCGTTCAGCTGCTACGTTGTTGAGTGCGAACAAATATACATACAAACAATCGCATTTAAAATGTTAGTGTGGTCTTTGTTTTGTAGTAAAGTGGAATGGTTTGTCCTTACGGCTTTTATAGTTATTCCAAGATATTAGTTTGAGACAAATCCGTCCCCGTATCAAATATCAATGACAAGCAGCCGTCACGGTCCCGGGGAATTTTCACTTATTGCAACCCTTCGAATTGTCGGGAAGGTCCCGATACTTCTGATTGTGCCTGTACAATATTGCGAGTTTCTCCGTGAGTCAGCTATTATTTTTTGGGGTTTGACTATTTCCTTTTTGGGAAAAAACTGTTAGCTCTGACGAGTGCAAAAGAGAGTGAATCTTTTATCAACAACAAAACTGTTTGTAAAAACATTTTTTTGGCTCTTTCCTCTAGCCTCTTTTGCTGGTCCATGAAGGCTTCATACTGACGATGGACGGCTGGTAACATCACTGTGTGGCCAACGAAAAGCTATTCAGTATTTTCGGAACAACGCTAAAGTAGTCATCAAAGTATATGATGATGGTTAATAACAAGCCAAGGCATTGCGACATGCCGAAACAAATGAAAAATAAGACTTTATAATATCAGTCATTAATAAATAAATAAATAAAAAATAAAAAATAATTTTAAAATAATATTTCAGGAATGGAACCCATATACACACATAAATTCTACAATTACAAAAGAAAAGAAAATATTGATTATAGTTAAAATTATTATAATAATATAAAATTGAACCAAAGTCTGCTTTAATTATGTTTGCAGTCTGACACTTCATTTCAACAAGTTACCTATTTCAAATTTATTTGTTGGCATTCTAATATTTATTAATTTGTATCATCTTTTAAGAATACCTACCATAATTATTATACTATGCCGTCATATCGGGTGTAATATTTTTTTTTTTGTTTTTTTTTCCGTAGTTCTGAAGTGTATAAATAAATCACACTTATTTCGGGTCTCGGTTTTTTTAAACGTTGAAAAAAGGAGAAGATTCTCAAGTAGATGCGTTTTATATACGGGTGCTATTTGAGACGACGCACACATTCGACGATATCATTGTAGTTACACATCATTATTAACAATTTTAACTTTGAAACGAAAACAGAAATCGAAAAAAAAACATCAACAACCAATCAACATAAATTATAATTATACTAGCAGTGCCTCGCAGTTTCTCCTGCTATCATATGAGAAGCGTTTATTTTCCCGAGATTTTTATGTCAATGTGTTAATCTAGAGCTGCTTCGCAATTTTCATCCAAATCCGATCAACCGCTGAGTTAACAAACACACACTCACAAACTTTCGTATTTACAATATTAGTATGATACTTAACTTTTCGTGGAAATTAATTTTGAGCTATAATTCTTCACTATTAATTAAAATATTTTATTTATGATTATAAAAAAAAACAGTAAACTGAGGTGCTGTATCAGGTCAAAGCCTCAGCGGTCGCGAGTGAACTGATGCTGAAGGTCACTCTATTCACTCAATATAGTTGTGCTTGTTGTTTGAATAAGGTAATTGTACATAATCAAAGATAATTTGTTGCTATTACGTCTCAAACTCTACCTTAATAGGTATGCTGGTAAATAAGGACAAAGCGGTTGCATTGATTACAATTTAATTGGACATTGTATGAAACTTGGCGAGAATATTACATGACATTATAGTTTTGTAAAAATAATAATTATTCTTGCATTTTGAGTTTTGATTATCTGTATACAGAAAAGCAACGTGTCTAGCAAGTAGTGCGTGGACTTAGTTAGCTATTATAGTTGATAGCACGTTGGTTAACTTGGTAGTGATTTTGCCTTCTGCGCTTGGAGCGTGGGTTCGATTCCCATCTAGGACAAACAATCATGTGATGAACATTTTTGTGTGTTAATATTTATTTAGGTATGTATTTAAAATAATATATAATATGTTAATATATCAGTCTCTGGGACACATATTACAAGCTTTGCTTAGTTTGGGGTCAGATATGAGATGATGTAGATGGTGTGTGCAAAAATATCCCGAATATTTATTATTATTTTTAACTATGTATGTATGTTCATTATGGACTCCGAAACAGCTAGACCGATTTTGATGTAATTTTTAGTGATCTTCAAAGTAGCCCAGCAAATAACCTTGTGATGTTTGGTAGCGATCGGTTTAACAGATTTTTTTCGAACAGACGTCCGACATGCTGCTGCCAAGGCGACGAAGATTGACCTGAATTATGTAGCGTGCCAGTTGTATGGATCCAACTTAAAACAGGCCCTATCAAAGTAGGTGAATCGTGGGGTTCTAGCCTGACAAAAGTCTATGAGTATAGCACCACTAAAAGTATTTTAGGTGGACTTTTTATAGAACTATGACATTAGGAATACGCTTTACGATAATCAAGTACCTCAGATCTTATCTAAATATCTCTCCTAACAATCTTGTACCGAGCGTTTGTATCCCGCAACGCAAACGGGCTTCGCTCGAAATGCTTCGGCGAGTACTTTGCTCCGACAAGAGTGTATGTCTTCAGCAGCCACGCTATTGCTGCTTTTACCTGGAGCCGAGCGAACCGGTTCCCTGGAATTAAAAATAACACTCAGTTAATGCCCAAACGAATTAAATTTCAGATCATAAATGCCTACAACATCCCAATAAGTATTCCTGAAACAAAAAAAATCCCCTATGGATTAACTCTTCATTAGTGTAAATTTTATCTCAGAAGTGATTACCTGAGATATAAATAAAACCGGCCAAGTGCAAGTTGGGCTCCCGTACTGAGGTTTACGTACCACCACAAAATACATTAATTTTAAAATTAGTGTAATATGCAATTTCGATTTGGAGTAAAAAATGATAAGGTCGTCCAAGTAACCGAATACGTTGCTCAACATGGTAATGAACACTTGGCCATTATTTGTTATTTGTTGTTATACTTTAGAGTGTGTACTATAATCTTGCTAAGTTTGACGCATGTACGTTTTGACAACAGAGCAAATACAAAATCCCGTAAAAAATACGTTATGGAGACTCCCAGACAGACATAAATAATAAATAAATATTCGGCACATTTTTGCACACACGGTTATCTGACCACAAACTAAGCAAAGCTTGTGATATGACTGCCAGAGACTGATATACATAACATACATACATATATAGTTTTAAATACATACATAAATAGATATTAACAACCAGATATAGAACAAACACAAATATTCATCACATAAATGTTTGTTCTAGGTGGAAATCGAAATACATAGAACTTACCAATACAAATTCGGTTTCCCTCTCCAAACGGTAGATAGCTGTAATTCTTTATCTGTGACACATTTTGTGGGGCAAATCTTTCCGGATCAAAAACATTGGGATTCGGATAAAATCTCTCATCTCTATGTATTCCATAAATGGGTATCAAAACCTCTGTATTCTTGTCAATTTTGACTTTTGACCCCGGCAGCATGGTATCTTTGGTACATTGTCTCTGTATTGACGCAATGCCTGGATACATTCTCATAGATTCAGAGAGTACCATGTCTAAATAATGCAATTTCTCAATATCATTGTAAGTTAGTGAATCAACATTTTCTAATGTCGAATCAATCTCTTTATGAACTTTCTTTAATATTTCTGGCTGACCTGCTAGCTCTAATAAAACAAAATGAATCGTATTCGCTGATGTATCAGCACCAGCGATGAAGAAGAAAAAGGCTTGCGCTGCCAGTACTTCGACTGTTGGTTCTATTTCATATCCAGTTTGGACATCTCGGATGACTCCTTCCTTCTGAAGCTCAAGGCAAATCTCAATAAAGTCGTGTCTCTGTTTAACAATATTGCGACGACTTTCAATGACGTTTTTGACCGCACCTATGAAAAAATCTTCGAATTCTCCAAATATTTTTAAGTTCAGCCAGTGGAACAGTGTTGGCGACACCCTATTTATAATGATTTTTAAATTCATTTTAAATGATGGTTGTACTGATCTCCAAGCCATGTCTATGAAAGGTGAGTCCATCGTGCTTTTTGTTGATGTTGTGTCTATGCCAAAAACTGCAGCGCCTAGTGAAGCTGTAGTATAGGTGTAGAGAGCATTGAAAGGATTTTGTCTCATTGTTTTATCATTATTTAGTAAGTCAACAAAATCTTTTGCACATTTGTCTAGTATGTAAAACATATTTTTTAGCTTAGAGCCTGTGAAAACAGGAGACAGCTTCTGCCTAATGCACTTCCATCTCTTGAAGTCATCAATGAAAAGAAGGTTGTCACCTAAGAGATCACTTGCGTTAAGATCAAAACCACGCCTGTAGAAACTTTGAAAATCACCGGCTAGAACAGCTTGAATATCTTTTAAATCTTTCACAATTAGAGCTGGTATAGATCCGAACAAAATTCCTACATGAGTGTCATGTGTGTCGTATACTTCTTTGATGTATTCTGGCAGAGAACGGTCTCCAATTATAAACTTCCATAGGACTCCATTTGCTTGAACAACGTTCCTCTTTTTCCAATAATCGGATTGTTTTGTACTGTAAACGTATATTAAAATTGCGCACAAAAATAGAAGCACAAAGAAAAACATGTTGCCACTTTATCATTAACCTAAGCCTATACTTAGGCTCAACACAGGACAATCAGTCAAAATTTATGACACAAGTGCAAAATAAAGATAACCTGTCCAGTTGAGCTCAGTTTTTAGTACTTGGTATCACTGCACTCTTTATCTAGACGTTTGTATGTAGTTTTTATTTTTGTTCACTGTAGATTATTGTATGAAAATCATAAAATAGAGGAGATACTGCATCCAGTCAGTTTCTCAACAGCCGCGATTGTACTGAAGGTCATTTTACTCACTCAAAATACTGCAGTTACTGTAGTGGGTGTTGTTTTAATTGAATAACTGGTTCTGACTATTGCGTTTCAACTTCTATCTTAGTACTTTATGTTGATATATAATTTTGATGTATCTGTTGTATTTTGCTGATTATTATAAATTTGGTATTTTTATAGTGCATCTTTATTTTTTAAATGTTTATCGGGACTTATCACGTATTATTTAATTTAGGTAAAAATATGTACCTTTCAAACATTTAAAACATGTGTTCAAATCGCGAAAGTTTAAAAATTACCATCGTTATTTTGTTCTAATTTGATACCAAAATTACAACAATTTGTATTTCCTTTTTTTTTTTGGTTTGGTCAATCCATGTTTTGTTGGTTATCTAGTTTTTATAACAAGAACATCAATTTCTCAGTTTTGGAAGTCAATAATATTATAAAAACATTAAGATATGTGCATACAAAGACACATGTAAAAATATACATCATACAACTCATTATAGCGTCAGCAAAATGAAGTTGAAGTATAGAAACTATATAATAGAGTTGGTAGACTGCTATTTTCAGGTCAGAAAAATACGAATGCAGTTGAAATCGTTTGGCTATCGGACCTCGTTTTCCCATTCAAACTGGATGCAAATGGTTTGATGTTAAAGGGGTGCGGTTATGTGTATATTTTTTGATTGACTCTTTTCATTTTAGAAAGAATCAGCTGCTACTTCTTGCCAGGTCTCCTTTTTAAATTTAATAATAGGATTGTGTTCGACTGCCAACACATAAACGATGATGTGATCTACGATGGAGCACGTAGTATTATACAAAGAAAGTTCTCGAGATGGTACCACGTAATTTTTATTAACTTTAGCTCTGTCGTTTATTAACCAGCTCCTATAATACGAATAATTTTGTTCGAGCTCCTGTTATTTTGGCAATAGCAATAATTTTGTTCCAGCGCTTTATAATTTAAGTTTTGTTTTTAATATTGATTAAGTTTTCAGTGTCTTTTTTCGTCGCTATTATTTTGTTAAAAAGTTCCAAGTGCCAATGTTATTTTATAGTAACCAGTGTGCCTACCCTTAACCTATCAAACAGAATTACCCGCAACAAGTCGCGATCTCTAGGGGCTTTGATAATTGGACTTTTTATTGGCAATTTGATTCAGTTGTAACTCTGCCGGCCGAATGATTGCCTAAATTTATTTTATTGGGAATTATGGTGTGGTGACCCAATTGTGGCGCGGTGATGATGTGTAATGTGTGGATGGAGAGACGACTGTTGTGTTGGAAAAGGTGCGCAAAAAGCTATCCAGACGGATAGCAAAAACAATACTGCGTTCATATTAGTCAATTTGAGCCAAGAGGCTGCTAATTTGAAGTGTGTTTGGGCTTAGTATGTCCAATAAAACGATAAAACGCTTGTAGTAAGTCTAAATAAATATAGTATTTATTACCAAATAAATAATAAAAAAACATTTTTGTTCAAGTAACATTATGCGAAATGAAATGGACATCAAGTCACCTTCATGCGACGCCTTGTTTGTTGCACTTGCATCAGTTGCGTCTGTGATTCCGGCTGTTTCAGCGATGTCGTTGCAACATATTCTTCTGGGTCGCCTCTTCCTCTTCCATGTAGTGCAGGATTCATTGATTCCAGTGCCCATACGTAGTAAGTCTAACAAGTATATAATAAAATCTTAAAACCTCTTAACCAAATAGACCGACCGAAACCGATGGACGACTTTTGATCAAACATTACTAATAACCACCGCATTGAAATCTGATTTCTTATGAAAAAAAGCCACATTCAAATCAGTCCAGCTATTTTGGAGAAAAATGGTAACTGACAGAAACATTATACAACAATATCTCCTTTCCATCGTGTATTACTAGTGTTGTTATGTTAATTTGAAAATGTTGGTATTAAATTGGAAATTGCATAAGTTTGCCTATTTAGTAAATTTGGATGTATTTTTGGGTTATGCTTAGTAATAAGTAAAGTAATTACATATTCTGAATTATATTAGTTCAATGAACGTATATTTTGTTAATTTATTAAATTTATTTTACCTAGGAAATAATATCAAAAACATTTTTATTTTAAAGACAGGTATCTCTTAGCTTATGGGTTGGGTTGCAAGGTGCTTTAAGGCCTTATAGAAGGGTCAAAGGAAATTGGAGTATTACAGCCCTTTGTTACTAATGGCTGTAATATACGACAGGTTTACAAAGGTAAATGGGAAGAAGATGTAGCAATTCAGAATGAAAGTGGTAATTAACCACGTGGCAAAATGGTTCTATTGTTTCATGACAAAATCAACGACGAGAGAAAATCAAAACAATGCAAGCCAAACTGACTAATAAATGACTGCATAACCTCAAACACAGAAAAGAGAAATAAATCGAAATGAAATGAGAAGATCTGTTACTAGGAATTATGAGTGAACCTTGATTGAACATTCTTATTTAGATCAACGAGTCGAACTCCGCATCATAGTTGTTAACTGATTTCGAATGACTGACGTTTCGTAAAAAGGCTTTTAGTCAAGAAATGTTATTATAAAGTTAGTGATTTTATAAATGATAAATTTTAGTAATGACTGCAGTAGGTCAATTTGTTTATCATACAATAATAGTAATGTCTATCTGTTAACTGTTATTATAATATTAATAACATCATATCTAAACATTTGAAATTGTTTCGACAGTTAATTAAATTAATACTTTTTTATATAAATAATATTTACGGAATTTTGTACCATCTCTCTAGATTTGTACGCCTATAAACTAGGCAAAACATGATACAAAGTAACAAATATTTTAAACCACCTATTGTGCATGCGTTTTAAATGTGTGTATGATTAACTCGTGTTTTGTGCAAATAAATAATCTTTATCTTTATCTTCGTTTATATGGGAGCAATTGGCTACAACCTTACGAAAATGTCAATGACAGCCGTTCTAATTTAAACAAAAAAAAATAACTGTGACCTCATATATATATAAAAGCAAAATACCACTCACTCAATGACTAACTTGAAATAGACATACAAAGCTGAAATTACGCTGGTAGATTCCTTATGGGATGTAGAGGTCAGCTAAGAAAACATTGCGCGAAAGTGCTGAATAAGGGGCTTGAAAGTTTATATGAAAGTAAGTGTATGCAATCGCGGGCAACAGCTATTATTCTTATAATTGGTGATAGGTAGGACATTCGACTGCAAAGCCTTAAGCATCGACGTAAGGCTTTATGTGATCGGTTATTTATCAGACATTTCGGAGAATGTGCTTTGGAATTTACACAACGTGACGCCCCACTTTTATTTTATTGGACACCCAGACAAACGCAATCAAAGCGCCATCCGTAAAAAAATACAATCACTACTTACGCACAAAACGCTTCGATTCCACATTTTTTATGGTCACAGCGAGAGTGTGGAACTAAATACGAGTCTGTGTTTCCTCAAACATAGAATAATATAGGGGTGCCTTTATTAACTAAACAAAATACAAGCTAAAACTAACACTACAAATAGTTAGACTGCCCATAAACCATTGAAGGTCTAAAGACAATCCAAATGCTCAAGCCCACTACCAGTTGGCAGCATATCCAACATCCTGGAACCACCACGTTGAATGGCAATGCTAATGCGTTGAGCCAGAAATACGCCAGCATTTTGGTCACGCGAGGCGCTCTGAAAGACTTTTGAAAATGTGGTGAGCTCCCGGTCTCTATAATATGGGTGTCTTAAAATTAAGGGTAAACAGGTTCCTTATAAATTAGCGTCGTCCATCAAGGTCCGCGGCTTTGCTTAACACCAGGCAAGATATTTTGTAGTCAAACATAAGTTTAACATTTAGCTATTAAAATTTTAATTCGTTATTCGTTTCGTTTTATTCGTTTTGTTGGTTATAAGTCCAGCTCAACCTTCATCAAACATGTGACAGCAAAGTTTGATCATATGCAATATTGCATATGTTATGTCTTAAAGAAATCATATCTGTAACAAGTGTATTTTATTAATCCCTGATATAAAAGAGGTGATAAGTCTTCAAACGGCTGAACAAATATTCATAAATCATAGCTAAGCCAAAAAAGTCGATGATTATGATGACTATTTTTATGACTTACAAATATTATGTTGACATATTTTTACAGCAATTTGTTGTATTTATTATATTAGATTTTTAATTTTATTTTTACTAGGAAATCTATTTTAGTTTAACAGTTTGAGTGAGATAAATGTTAGTAGAATTTGTCCGTTTTTATTGTCAATAAATAATTTGAATTTGAATTTAATTAGAATAGCTAAAAGCACTATAGATTAAGTCTCCTTTCAAACAAACAAAACTAAATCAAAATAGGTTGAGCCGTTTGGGACCTACGATGCCACGGACCAACACACAGATATACCTAGAGACACACAGACACACACCATAAACTTATAACACCCCTCTTTTTACATCGGAGGTTAAGAATTCACGTAGACAGTAAATAAAAACGTAATAAAAAAAACTCTATTTCATTTTAGATTAAACCGGTACTTTCATCACTCATGAACATTGATAGTTCACGTCAGAATGTATATTACCGTCTGAGCGAAATGGAGACAGACCGATAACGAAAAAATAAATTTCTCCAATAATATAAAGTTACCAGACAGGCTTATTACAATAAAGTTTGACAAAAACTGTTTGATCGTTCAATTCCAGTTGATTGATGTCCAAATTGAAGCTAAAGTTAACTCCGCGCACCCCGCCCGTGTCAATCTGTCTGAAATCGAGCTGGTATCAGAAGTGGGATCGGTGAGCTGTGAAATGCTCGCAGACCGTCACTAATGCGGTGCGAACATTGCTAATTATAATAATGCCTATCGCAGTAACTTCAGTAGACAACATACATTATCTTATTCATTCCACAACCTTACCACGGTAAATATCCCGTAAATAATCATATAACTTTATACATTATCTTTTTTTAAACCGACTACAAAAACCACAAAACAAAACATTAAGTTAATATGCCACTACGAAGAACAAAATAATATTTTTACACGGATTTTGAAGTCTCAGGTCTCATAGTTTAAAGTCTGTGTCCGTTGAAATCCATACAATTTGGTGGCATTATGTTACATGTAAAAAAATTGCTAGCATGTTGACAAAATGCCTGGTGGAAAACTATTTTGACCGTAAGTCCGGCCTCACATGGAGTACTGTTCTCATATTTGGAATGGAGCAACTAAGTATCAGCTTGAGCCACTTGATGCATTACAGCGTAGAGCTGTCAGAATTGTCGACGATCCCAAGCTCACTGAACATCTAGAGCCGCTCAGCATGCGTAGAGACGTTGGGTCTCTTTGTGTTTTTTATCGCATTTACAACGATGAATGTTCTGAAGAACTGTTTGATCTGATGCCAGCATTGCGGTTTTATTATCGCACCAGCCGCCACCGCCTGAAAGTTCATCCACATAACATAAATTGGTGGAAATCGTACACTGTGCATTTTACACGATCATTTTTGCCTTACGCCTGCAATTTGTGGAATGAGCTCCCATCCTGTGGCATTACCGAGTAACTATAACATAGGGTTCTTCAAAAGGGCTGTTAATAGAGTCTTTAAGGGTCAGCAACGTATCTGTGATGCCTCTGGTGTTGCAGGTATCCATAGGCGACGGTGATCGCTTACCATCAGGTGGCCCGCCAACTTGTTTGCCACCTATGGCATAAAAAACTGTTTATTTTTCACGGTCACAAAAAAACTTGTAGCAACACTAATGAACTAATTGTCCACATGCTAAAAAGCCTTAACATAATATCACCCTTGTTTGTATGATGTGAGACTGATACATAATATGATACATATTATGGTACTGAGACGTTGTTCTTAACTGTTGGCCTTTTGGAAAAACTCAGAGTCACACAGCGGGCAATGGGGAGAGCTATGCTCGGAGTTTCTTTTGCGCGATAGAATCCGAAACGTAGATATTCGCCAAAGAAAAAGAGTCACCGACATAGCTGTTAAAATTTGCAAGTTGAAGTGGCAATGGGCAGGCCACATCGCTCGAAAAACCGATAACCGATGGGGAAGAAAGGTCTGGAGTGGAGACCACGAACCGGAAGACGCAGCGTAGGTAGGCCTCCCACTAGATGGACCGACGACATTGTGAGAGTCGTGGGCATCCAGTGGATGCAAAAGGCAGGCTGTCGTTCAGTGTGGAGGTTAAAGGGGGAGGCCTGTGTTCAGCAGTGGACGTCTTCTGGCTGATGATGATGATGATGATGAGACTGATACCTTCGTTTAGCTTAGAATACAAGACCTTACGAATACAAGACCTAGATGCAAAACGCCTCATTATTAAGACCCGTCCGAAGCCTTCCTACACCTACACATACAATGCTGATGGTCAGTTGCACTGTGCGCCTTGCAACAGACCTATAAAACTAAGTTTATTTTTGCCAGCCATATACGCGCTAATAACCGGCGCTAGTCAGATTCGCCGTTGACGGACACGTCAAGGAGGCCAATATATATTAGCTTAGTAAATTAAATACAAAAATTAAATAAAGATTATATTCTGACTTTAGGTACAATGCGCCGATCCGGAATAATAAGCATTGTAATTATTACCCAATACGGCTTAATGGACGTTTTAATTAATACGTTAACGCGCTTAATGCCCATTCCGAGGAGGATTATCTCATGTACGGAGAATTCATGATTTTTATGAATATGTCGAATGTACCTATTCAACCTTGGTTAAGGAATTATTTTCATCTATCTATATTTATATGAAAATGAATCCCTATTTCCTTGGTCACGCCATAACTCGAGAACGACTTCACCGATTTCACTCATTTATTTTTTTTTACTTTTTTTTTTATACTCTTTAGATGGTTCTGACGGAAAGAAAAATTAGGAAAGTTGCGCGGAAAATATTTTCAGAAAACTTAACGACGATTTCGATTCGCGTGAGAAACTACGGGGTGCAGCTAATAAGTTAATAATAATTATCAACTTAAAAACCGACAAATAATAATCCGTAAAATACGCATTCTACTAAAGAAACTGTCTTTAAATTGTAATTGTTGTGATTTTAATTGTTAAATGACTGCCTTAAAATTGACAGTTTTAAATATTTTTTTATACTAGATAAATACAACCGCCTAATATTATAAATTTGTATAAAAAAATATTAAAAACTGTCAATTTTGAGGCAGTTATTTAACAATTAAAATCGCAACAATTACAATTTAAAGACAATTTCTTTAGTAGAATCGGGGCCCTGTTGTTGAGCGATGTTATACTAGTAATTGCATGAAATAATTAAAATAAGCGTCTCTTTAATATCAAAAATTGCTTTTAAGAAATGATTACAAAATGCAAAGAGATAATAAAGATTGTGGGTTTGTGGGTTGTGAGCTTGTGGGTGGTGGGTGTGTTATGCGTCATTCATCACAGTTCCAAATTCTAAGTTCCATATTACAGTGACGACAAAAGCAACTTGCGTTGGGATAACCAGGTATTTGGTATTCAGGAAGTAGCTGCATAGTTTCTCTTGAGCGTAAATCGTATACGGTAGAGCGAGCGATCCATCAGCGAGTCTACCGACACGCGGCAGCGAAGCGTATGGTTCGACGAAGCGAGAACCGACATGGGAACTAACGAATCAACGGATTCCAGTTTCGAGGATTATGGGATCGGTTCAATGAATGTTAGTGGTAATAGAAGTACTGGTTATCTTTGTGTGCAAGACTGCAAATCCGCAAAGCATTTCCTGCTAGGTATCTCTGTATATCTACTGTATCTCTGTATGGACCCGGGTATATCCTAAAACTACAGAAATACAGAAATACAACATACATTATGGCAACACCCCTACGAGGGAGGCCTTTGTTAAGCAGTGGACGTTTACAGGCTGATGATGATAATGATGATGATGATGATCTCTGTATATCTAGGTATCCTCCTGTAAAAAAAATTGATAAGTCTGTCGCTGGGTTTGTTATATTCTTATTTAAGGCTAACTGTATCTACAATACATTGTAGTATTCTAGTTTTACTTGGAGTCTGAGATCAGAAAAATAAGAGAGATATGGTAAGATGGCGTGGCGGGTGCGAACGCATCCGGCCTAAATCAGGCTTGATGCTGCTAGTCGAACTCACCTGCAGATGACTTTGCCACCCTTTTTAGGGTTCTGTACCCAAGGGGAAAACGGGCCTCTATTACTAAGCCTACGATGTCTGTCTGTCCGTCTGTCCTACATATTAACGACTGTATCTTTCGAACCGTAATAGATATCTAGTTTAAAATTTTCACAGAATATGTAATGTTTCGGTGAATTAATTAAGAAATAATAATATATTTTTTTTACGTATTTTTGTATTAGCTCTAATGTAAAAACGGTAACATGTACAAGCGTCAAATTTGGCAAGATTATAATACACACTCTAAAGTATAACAACAAGTAATAAATAATGACCAAATTCGGTCGGTACTTGGATGGGTGCCCGCCTGGGCGTTGATGGGATGTTGTCTTTTTGCACTATTTTTTGTACTTTAGTACCTAACAAGTTATGTGGTGGTACGGAACCCTCAGTGCGCGAGCCCCTCTCGCATTTGGCTGGTTTTATTTTTTCTTAGAGATTACCTTATACACCAAAGCACTTCACGGTATTGTGATCCATTCGTCAATAAGTCTATCAACAGTGAAGTGAAATCATCAAAGCGTGAAGCGGAGAACGAAGGGTCGAATCAAAGGACTGAGGGTTTGGGATTTGGGGTAGTGTCCTTTAGTGAATGAAGGAGAATAGGTAGTATTTTATTAGTCCATTCAAATAAATGGTTAAAGAAAGTATAAATAAGAAAATTCAATGTTGAAAAGAGCAAATTCACAGAATAAATATTTTTTTGTTTTATATTAGGCTTTCGCTTACTATAATCATAGCATTTGGCCATTATTTATTATTTTGATGTTTTACTTTAGAGTGTGTATATGCCACTTGTACGTTTTTACCCGTTTTAACACAAGTGCAAATAAAAAAAAACGTTAGTTATACTTTTTGACTTATTATTTGTTAGTCAATCCGTCGTAACTTTACACATTCTGTGAAAATTTCAAATAGCTATCTATTACGGTTAGAAAGATACAGCCGATAAAAGGTCAGACAAACAGGCAGCCAGAGCACGTAGGATTAGTAATAGGGTCCCATTTGCACCCTTTGGGTACGGAACCCTAAAAATTACCTCGACTACGATATAGTAAATTTTTAGTTCTCTTTGTCGGACCGAAGAGGATACGAGAGGTTTGGACCGAGCAAGTCCGCGTGATCGGAAGTGTATTTCATTTGTACGTGTATACGCACCAATTTGTTCTTATTTACCTATACACTAGGAAATAGAGTGTATGTGAAAATAGTGTACAACATTTTTAGTTTAATACAGTATCTAATCAGTGGTGTTAATAAATCTCAATGACAACATAAAGTCATAAACAGAATATAATTTAAAATATGGAAATTATTTTTATTTTATGGTAGAAAAAAGATTGAATGCTATAAAATATTGCCATGTGTTGTAAAAAAGTTTAAGCATATTGCCATATTGCTGTATCTAAATTATAAATCTCAGCAAACTGAAGTCACGAACTTTTAAATAAGTTTGAAATTCAAATGAGATAATATTTTCAGATTCATGAAATTGCCAAAGTAGTAATAATTTTTTTGACAAGCAATTTCTTCAATTAGTTATTTTCTTCTAAAAGTTTCTTAGTTAGGTCTTATTTGTGAGAAGTTTTTGTAACTTATAAAGATTTTTGCTTTGATTGATTTTTATATCAGATATTTTATCATAAACTTTTTGGACGTAGAGGTCACCCTAGTAGAGCTGAAGCTTTACTTAAGTGTTTTAATTGAGTTATGTTTGCTTAAAATTTATCTGCTGCTTATTGCTGTAAGAAATTTTCCTTTGCGAAAACGAATTAAAGTTTTTTATTTTTTATTTATGGACCCTAGCAAACTTTTCTGAATAAATAAATAAAAAATAAAATCGTTTAATTTAGGCAACTTGACCCATAGAACTCGTACTAATTAAAGTCTTAATCTAAAATAAAATAAATGCACACTGTATAGGGGTGATAGTCAAACTCTGACAAACTATACAAAAAGAAGTACGGTGCACAATAGTGCCAGGTCACTTTTTGTTTCTATTCATGTGAACAGAGATCCAATGCTTCATCAGAGACAGCCACTAGGATTTCGTTGCCGGAACGATGCGAGCGATGCCAGAAGGAAGACTTCCTTATGATCTTATAATAGCAAAGAAGTCAGGTACCCCCACCTCAGCAAAAGCCTAATGTATGTTTAGCGATAAAATATATTTAATATTCTTGCGTAAATCAAATGTAATTTTAATGAGATATGAGCCAAATTACAACATCTACTGAAATAAATAAGAAGTCAAATGAGAACACTACCTAAATAAAATAAGGAGCCAAGTGAAAGAACTAGCTGTATAATATGAGGCGCCAAAAAAGAATACGAGCTGTTTGAAATACGGAGCCAAATGAGAACACGAGCTAAATGAGAACACGAGCTAAATGAAATAAGGAGTCAAGTAAAAGAACTAGCTGTATGAGATCAGGCGCCAAAAAAGAACACGAGCAGTTGGAAATAAGAATCCAATTAAGAATATGAGCTGAATAAAATAAGGAGCCAAATGATTGAACCAGCTGTATGAGATAAAGGATCAAAACAGAAGTTGAATTAACAAAGGAGCCAAATAAAAGACCAGCTGTGAGAGACAACAAATCAAATGATAGTAAGTACACCCGAATGAAATAAGGAGACATGTGAGGGTTGTACAAGGACAACCAGTTGTATAAGATAAGGAGCCAAATAATAGAAGTCTTTAAGGGTCGGCAACGTATTTGTGATGCCTCTGGTGTTACATGTATCCATAGGCGACGGTGACTGCTTACCCTCAGGCAGCCCACCTGCTTGTTTGCCACCTATGGCATAAAAAACAAGTTGAATGAAATAAGGAGCCAAAATAAAACAATGAAAAGAGGCGAGATGACTGAGATAAGAAGATGAACTACTGAAATCATTTTTATTTCCATAGTTAGCTCACAACATACAAGTACAACGCATTTAAATAATCGACACCAAAACAAAACCGTAAACCATCAGAAGGGCCGTACGCGTATAAACACGGAGAACAAGTGCCGTAACTTGGACAAGATGGCGTGTATAAATAATAGAATATCGACACTATTTCCAAGGAAAGGGTCCCGTTAAAATATTTAACGTCCATTATTTGCTCCTGAAAAATGCGGATCCCTTCCGTGTCCGCACTTTGTATGCAAATATGACTACCGAGTTAGTTTAGCGACACACGGGACCACGTTGCTATAGAACCAGTGATAACGAAGGCTAAAGTAATTTGGACGTTTATTGGTGGTCATACTAGCATGCCATATTGAAATGACAAGTAAAAGGCACATGCAAAAAAAAAAACTTTTGTATTTTTTAAAATATTTCGGACATTGTTGCACACACGGCCATCTGATCCCAAACTAAGCAAAGCTTGTGATATGGCTGCCAGAGACTGATATACATATGGTTTTAAATACATACTTAAATAGATATTAACAACCAGATATAGAACAAACACAAATGTTCATCACACCCCCAAGCTCAGAAGGTAGGTTCACTACCAACTGGACCAACGGGCTATCAAATATTGGTTTATTTGGTGATCAGCTCTCGATATTGCGGAACAGTTACATGCACCTTGTTCAAGAGAAGACAAAAAAAAAGTGTGCCAAAAAAAGTTAAGACCACTACAGAAGTGAAAACTTCACCAAGGTTGACTATATCCCTCTCGGTCCTATAGTCGACTCGAGCCGACTTTACCGGCAAAGGTTTCAGAGCGTGACGGTCACGCGAGTTCAATGATTTTCCCCCGTCACAAAAAGTGCCCAACGTGCTTAAAGAAGTTTTCACATCAAAAACTGCGCCGAAATATGAACTCCATCCATTACATTGTACAGACAGAGCTTTTTTTCTTGTTTTTTCCGCCAAAAATTCAGTACAGAAACAATTAAATAAATAAATATTCGGGATATTTTTGCACACACGGTCATCTGACCCCAAACTAAGCAAAGCTTGTGATATGGCTGCCAGAGACTGATATACATACATATATAGTTTTCAATACATACTTAAATAGATATTAACACCCAGATATAGAACAAACACAAATGTTCATCACATGAATGTTTGCCCTAGGTGGGATTCGAACCCACGCCCCCAAGCGCAGAAGGCAGGTTCACTACCAACTGGACTACCGGGGCAGTCAACTATAGTCAACTAGTTAAATACTAGAGCAGCTTGATTCACTCTACCGTGGTAAAACGCCTAACGTTCAACGGAGTAGGCTGAAGTATCGCCTTGTATGTCGCCTGGTCCCAGGCTAGAACAGGCAGGTCGGTATAATGTGATACGCGCGGGGACAAAAGTGTGTGATAACACGCCATTTGCGACTCGCTCGGATTATGTATCGCGGTGTGACGCCAGCAAAATTATACAGACGACGCTTTTGAGGTTCTAGGGATAATATAAGTTTATTCAGTGGAAGTAGTTTATGGTGGAGGCCAATATGGCCAATAAGTCAATAGATTTAGGTTACAATTTAAACTGATATTAAAAAACGTCAAACAAAGTATTTTTTTTTGTTTACTTTGTTATTGAAATAGTTGCACAAAACTATCGAGCGTATAGTTATAATGATGCGCAATAAGTCCCGATAATATATGATGAAATCCATAAAACTTTATTTTAGTAAAAAAGGTGACTATTGTTTATATTTTTTTGTTTATTTTTAGTTTACGCAAATTGAATAATAACTCTATGACTATTTCATAGTTCTGGTAGGTTAAAGTTTTATGGAAATTAGATGCTAAATTCTCAAATAACATTTAAAGAATAAGAAGTACCAAGCATTAATAACTAATCTAAAAGTTACTACGTGAATTATTTTATCAATAAGACAAGAATTCGAATTTTTAGCTTACAATAAGAGTTTTTTTTTGTTTAAATGATATGATTAATTTAACTAAAATAAGTATAATTATATAGACCACCAGCCCGCTGGTCGGATGACATCGTTAAGGCAGCAGGAAAGCAGTGGACAGGGCTAGCACAGGACCGGAAAAGATGGCGTGCTGAAGAGGAGACCTATACCCAGCAGTGGGTGGAGAATGGTTGATGATGATGATGATGAAGTATAATTTTTACGAGGGTAAAAAACTCGCTTCATAATGTGTTTTTATTTTTAGTTTTTGTCAAGAAATTAATTCATAAAATATTGAGTAATAACTTACTTTTTTTTTTCGGGAATAAGTTCGCGTTTGACCACCAACTTATTTGCTTTTAAACTGTCCATATACAAAACAACCATGTACCTTGTTCATCTTTTTAACCTACTTGTAGGCACAACAACTTGTTGACAAACGAGAAGCCATCTTGAGTGATAGTGATGGAACGCCAAACTTGTAACTTGAGAAAAAACCGGACAAGTACGAGTAGGACTCGTGCTCTGAGGGTTCCGTTGGGCAGAAGCATCAGAGAGCGAGTCAAAAAAAAAAACTAAAGTTGAAATATTGAAAGACAAACTTAACTTTGTAGTTGACTATTAGGTTCTTCTATACATTCCAACTACAAAATGTAAGTTTGTAATAGCAAAATAATTATTTTTTAATGATATAACTTCAAATTTGTAACTTTCATATTAATTCCTATATATGAGCTATGATAACTTGCCTTTTGCCAAACTTCATGATTCTAGGTCAACGGGAAGTACCCTATAGGTTTTGGTTCCCCTGTGAAATCGCAAAATATGCGACATAAACGTTCATATCTATTGATTGCGTTGACTTATAACTTTTTTTTTTTACAGCCGAAAGAAACCGTAAACCCGTATTTAATTTCACTTGATACCTTTACGCGTTCTTGAGAAAAAGGGTCTTGACAGACGGACAGACGGACAGACAGACGGACAACGAAGTGATCCTATAAGGGTTCCGTTTTTTCCTTTTGAGGTACGGAACCCTAAAAAACACAACGTTTTCTGTCACTTGACGTATTACGTGAGAATTTTTGAGATACCACACACAATCTAATGGTGTGTAGTTCACTACTATATAGCTAGCTAAACCTTCTGCTTATTTGTCATTTTGCGCTTTGCTCTATAAGCTTTTTGGACGTTTTGCTTAGTTATGGTGTTAATTTTGCATATTGCTTATGGTAAATGTCTGTTTTATAGGTAAACAGGGTTATACAGAACGGTGGTACTAAGCTAAAAAGAGGTTTTTGTGCTCTTAATTACAACTTTAACTATTAGATCAAGCCTAAAATCTCGAAAAAAATACCTGTCAGCTGTTCCATACATTTCGTTGAATGTGAAATACTAGTTCAATGTTTAACAGAATTATTTAACAGCTGATTATTTTAGGGTATATTTTCATTCGTCATAATGACCTTCCTTCGGATTAGTATCATTGTACCACCAAGCCCTGTAAAAGTTATGGTGAAATGAAGGAACCTTAAAAACAACACTTAATTGATTAATATATATATAATATTATATAAATTAAAAAATAACATTAATTTACTCAGCGACAAATTTTCATACATAATAATTATGATGTGACCGTACAAAATCGAAAACTATCCAAAACTATACAGTCTGCGTGCTTCATCTTCGACCACATCATCGCTTACTAACAGGCGAGTTAGTTTAATCAGGGTCATTATGGGTTACCTATTTTTTTTAAACCTATCATCTGTATCATCTGTGTGTGTAATTCTTAATTATGCTATTAATTATAGAGTAGGTTTTGAGTTTTGAGTTGGTGGTCAAACGCGGAAATATTCGCGTAATTTAAAAAAATAAAAATATCCTAACAAAACAAAACGTAAAAAGTATAATTTTTGAGTTTTACCGGGTTAAAATTGTGTTAGAAAATTAGGGGTTAAGCCCCTTAAATCCTAACCACCTACACCACCTACTTAATGTAAAATTTTGGCATTAGGGTGTAACTGAGTAGCTACAATGTTAAGTGCAAATGATTAAGTTATCAGCGGGTAAACTAATTCAGCCACTCTGCGGTAATCTAATTTAGAAGCTCACTATGTTGTCTACTGCCGAATACCACAGATAATACATGCGGCTTGCTGAATAAACAGGTTGTTAGTTACTGGGCACGAGTAATTAATTATAATTATATTGTGCCAATATACAGTGAGTGAGTTACGCGGAAAGGGTGTGTACGAAGCCGAAAGGGCTTGTAGTACAGTAACCGGCACACAACTTGAGCCAAGACCTTGAGTGCGCAATATACGATTTTAAGGTATCGTTGGTAGAAAGAGAGGTGCGCTACTAGACAAGAGCTACTTTCTGTTAGCGTTCACGCCTGCGGAAAGATGAAATTGTATGAAAATGCGTGTCTAACCTAGTCGTCGAACATGCGCGAACTTATACCCACTACGTCGACTTGGGCTCAAGTTGTTTGCCGGCTACTGTACCTACCCATCAGTATGAACAACTTTTGCTATGGAACCAACGCGGAAATCGCGAAAAAAATATCAACTGTTCCATACATATTGTAAAGTGTGCTGACGAAAAATTTTCTTCAATCACCTGTTGATTCGGCGAAACCAATAATTTTGTTCGAGTGCTTACTAATTTTAAAGTTGGTTTTTAGGGTTCCGTACCCGAAGCGTAAAAACGGGACCCTATTACTAAGCCTACGATGTCTGTCTGTCTTACTGTCTGTCCGTCTGTATTATCTTTAAACGGCTGTATGTTTCGAACTGTAATAGATAGTCAGTTGAAATGTTCACAGAGTATGTAATGTTATGGCGGATTAACTGAGAATTAATAAAATAGTCATAAAGTCATAACAAAAAGGGAATCCCCATACAACAAACATATTTTTTTAACGTATATTTGTATTAGCTTTAATGAAAAAACAGTAATACGTACAACCGTCAAATTTGGTACGATTATAGTACACACTCTAAAATATAATAATAAATAATGGCCAAGTGCAAGTCAGTACTCATACTCATACTCATTTATTCATACGATCAGTATATGTCAGATGTAAAAATTATAAATAAAATGTATTACAAAAAATAATAAATAATGGCCAAGTGCAAGTCCACCAACCCGCACTGGGCCAGCGTGGTGGACATGGCCCAATCACCCTTTCGGGGGTAGGCTAAAAGTCCAGCAGTGGACTGTTAAAAGGCTGATTATGATGATGATGATGAAGTGCAAGTCAGTGATAAGTTTCTATTCATTACCAAGTTATAACTGGTAATTGTGTGGTGGTACCCTTAGTGCGCGAGCCTGACTCGCACTTGGCCGGTTTATTTAATATTCATTTACATACGGTCAGTTACGTTTAGTTTCAAAATAAAGCACACTAAATGTATTCCATCACGTAGGTATACTTAGGTATACTTAACATAGGTATCAGCTTGCAACCACAGACTCGCCAGCGTTTAATTGGAGAGCTTCGTTAACGAATGTCCCTAAGGATATTTTGTACGGGACTTTATAGCTTATGTAACCCAGATAATGAATAATAGAAACTTGAGTTTAGATTTCCGTGAAAACTGTAAAACATTTATAGTAGTTCAGTTTGAAAGTTAAACAGATTTGTAAATAGGCGCTGCTCATATGATGTACCTATGTCCACATTGGCTTATTGTCAATGTGGTGTAATGCCGCAAAGTTGCTAGTCTATCGGTTTTTTATCGGATATATTTCGGTTGTGTGCATCGGATCTGCATGATTTAATTCCCTCCTGCCCATTTTTCTATCGGACTTCAAGAGCGGACACAAAAAAATCGATACTACTTTATGATTGATATTCCGAAAACCCGAACGAAGCGCTTTGATTCCACTTTTATTATGCGAACTGCTAGTCTGTGGAATGCGCTGCCTGAATGGGTGTTCCCCGATAGTTACAATCTGGGTGTCTTCAAATCACGAGTGCATCGGTTTCTTCTAGGCAATCGTGCCTACCGTAGAACGCATAATCGCTTTACATCAGGCGAGTTGGCGGTCAAACGCAAGCCTATTATTAAATTAAATAAAACTGTACTGTACATCCACATTGATTTTTTGCTTAGCCACGTTTATCACTATGGTCTACAGGGTTACGTGGAAAAGATGTACTAAGCCGAAAGGGGTCAGTTATACTCATCATTTTGAACAACCTTTACTATGGGAGCAATCCTGGAACCACGAAAGAAATAACAGCTGTTCCATACATTCTGTCGAGTGCCATTTTCTATGGAACAACTGATGTTTTTTTCGCAATTACACAGTTGCTTCCATAGTAAAAATTGTTCATAACGATGGGTACTATGGACCCCTTTCGGCTTACACCCTTTTCGCGTGAGCCCAGTATAATGATAACAATAAGTCACACAACTACCAAAACAAACAATAACACAACAACAACTCTGCAACAAAACATCGCATACACATATCGAGATACAATATCTATAGAGTCACAAAGTCTAAGTTAAAAACGGTCAAAAATGACCGAGCGTCCGAGCTGTACACTTAGACATCAATTATATAACTCACAATGCAACATTTACTCCAATTTAGACGTTATGGTGCTTGCATAGTGTTCAATATCGCTTGTCCGCTATGTTATCGCAGCACTGGTGTAGTAGTCGGATCACGGTTGCCTTACAACTAACCAAAAATCGGCGTAATGCGTAGCGTGTGATTGATTGATTAATTGATTGATTAACTCTTTATTGTTCACACCATTAAATTTGATACAGAGGACAAAAAATATCTTAAAATCTAGTGTACTGGCGGCCTTATCGCTAAAAGCGATATCTTTCAGGCAACCTTACAGAATTATGGTTCGGACTTTTGGCACGTTTGTGACTCTATATGTAATGTATCTCGATCCATAAACACAACATAGTTTCGCGTGGCCAAAATGGTGTGTTAACTTATTTAATGCTATAGATGGCAAACAAGCTAACGGGTCGCCTAATAGCAATTACCGCAGGATAACCAGAACACCATGAACAGATGGCCGATGGGGCCGAAAGGTTCTGGAATGGAGACCACGGACTGGTAAGCGCAGCGTAGGACGTCCACCCACAAGATGGACAGACGACCTAAAAGAGACCGCAGGGAAACGCTGGATGCAGGCCGCTTCCAACCGGCCCTTTTGGAGATCGATGGGGGAGGCCTATGTCCAGCAGTGGACGTCCTACGGCTGAAATGATGATGATGAACCAGAACACCAGGGGCATCACATATACGTGTCCTACCTTTAAAGACTGTACTAACAGTCTTTGGAAGGGTTCTACATTATAGTTGCATGTCTAGGCATATCGCAGTAGGCAGTCTGCATTATGCGACAAGTTACGCCACCGCAGGCTCGGCTGCCTGTAATTGGATAGTTGGCGCTTCGTTGCAGTCGCCACACTATATTTTATTATTACCTACGAGAGAGAGAGAGAGAGAGTAAAGAAACCTCTTTTCAATAAGTCAATAAGTTTGTCAATAAATATATCTAACTAGCTGCGCCCCGCGGTTTCACAACCAAGTTAAAATTGTCTTTAAATTTTCAGAATTTTTCCAATTTTCTGCGGAATAATCTTAATTTTACAAAGTTTAAGAAAACTTTTAAAAAAAATCGGTTAAGTCGTTCTCAAGTTATGGCGTGACCAAGGTAAATAGGGATTCATTATTATATTTATAGATAAATATAATAATAGTTTGTCAATATTAAGTTCTATATGTGTATTTCCAGTTCTGTGAACCTATAATAAAAAATAAAAAATAAAAAACTTTTAGACTAGCGTATGATAAGTCAATAAAAAAAAATTAAGGCTTTCGTAGCCACTGTTCATCGTTCTGAATAGCCTGATTAACACGAAAAATATTTATTTAATCCAATCTTCGCCTTCTTGATATATAAAAGGCGATGAAAAAAAAGGGCGGCCATTATTTTTTTATTTTAGATTTTATGATTCTTTCTTAGTTCATCCGATGTAAAATTACATATTTTGTGTTAAACGTTTATCGGGACTTATCACGTATTATTTAATTTAGGTAAAACATATGTACCTTTCGCTCGACGTTTCGACCATGTTACAATGGCCGTGGTCACGAGCTGACTGAACACTGCGGGTGAGTCCGGCGAGAAGAGCGGGTGTTTTGTTCTTCTACCCTCACTTGATCTTGAAAAATCGCAGGTGTTCAAATCAAATTTGTGTTCAAATCACGAAAGTTTAAAAATAACTAAATTACATATTCTTCGATCATATCAACTGGCTATCTATTACGATACAAACAAAAATACAGCCATTAGTAGTAGAGACAGACAGCGTAGGCTTAGCAATAGGGTCCCGTTGACGTCATTTGGGTAAAGAAACCTAAAAATGACATTTCAATATAGCAATTCTTTATTCGGAATCGTACCGAAGAAATTCACGTTACGAAAGAAGTCTGCCACCTTCAGACGTCAGACGTTTGCCACCAACTCGAACTCTCTTTGGCTCTTTGTTTTAGATATCAGAATATTGGATCCCAAACTTCCAATGTCATATAAACACCTTTATTTTTCCCCATTGCCCATATACTACCACGGTTCACTACCAGTAGTGCCGTAAGGATTTTTGCCATTCTACACTATGAACAGTTTAGTGCAGTTTAGTTTAAAAGGCTCAATATTCATTTCCAACGACAGTATTACCTATTTATATTTATCTGTTTAAGAAAACGAAAATAAAATCACAATTTAGAACCAAACAGTATCACAATTTAGAGCGAAACTAATTTTTACACTCAAATCTACATAACAAACATAATTATAACATATAATATAACATTCAGATTCAGATAGCCCGTTGGTCCAGTTGGTAGTGAACCTGCCTTCTGAGCTTGGGGCGTGGGTTCGATTCCCACCTAGGACAAACATTTATGTGATGAACATTTGTGTTTGTTCTATATCTGGTTGGTAATATCTATTTAAGTATGTATTTAAAATTATATATGTATGTATGTCAGTCTCTGGCAGCCATATCACAAGCTTTGCTTAGTTTGGGGTCAGATGAACGTGTGTGCAAAAATGACCCGAATATTTATTTATTTAATATAATATAACAAACATATCCCTACCTCTCACCGCTGAAATGTTTGCTCTCCAACATTGCATACAATATTTTTACTTTCATCCCATTACTAAACCACTTACACTGTTAGTTGTGCAATTAAGTTAGAACAGCATCTAGCATTCATCACTCGTATTACACTGTGATTTTACACTTTAAAGTGAATTCATTTAAGTTTAAAATCGTTTCAGCTGAAGAGGAAAATGTTTCATAAGGGTTGAGGCACACTGACTACTATTCTCATTATAATTATTAAGTCCTAATGAGGAAGGCGAGCAGATTCTGTTTTACAGAGACAGTGTGTCTAGTGCCTATGATTGGTGCATATTGGAAGGGATTGCGTGTTGGACTAATTTATTGATAGTTTAGTTTAGTTCGTTTAGTTTATTAGTTATTAGTTAGTTTATTGATAGTTTAGTTTAGATAGTTTAGTTTAGTTACTAATTTATTGATAGTATAGTTTAGTTCCGTAACTAACGGTAAAAACTGTTAAAAACTGTTACTAAGCCTACGATGTCTTTCTGTCCGTCCGTCCTACCTTTAAACGGCTGTATCTTTCGAACCGTTATAGATAGCCAGTGGAAATTTTCACAAAATATGTAATGTTACGGCGGACTAACTATGAAATAATAAAAAAGACAAAAAAGTTAAAAGAAAAAGGGTGTCCCCGTACAACAAACGTATTTTTTAACGTATTTTTGTATTAACTCTAATGTGAAAAAGGTAATACGTACAAGCGTCAAACTCATAGCTTTATTATAAGTACACACTAAAATATATTATAACAACAAATAATAAATGATGGTCAAGTGCGAGTCGGTGACAAGTTTATTTTCATTACCAAGTTATAACTGGTAATTTGGTAATTGAATTTTTTGGTTGTACGCAACCCTCAGTGCGCGATCCCGACTCAAAACCATTAGTGTTAGTTGTATTGTTAGGTAGTAGTGAGTCACGTTTATTCACAATAAGTGATTTATAGTTTACTATGCGTCAAAAATGCATGGCAAAGAGAACAAATACGCCAAATAAAAAAGAAGTTTTATCAATTTATTTTATTATTAGTACATTTATGGTTGGAGTCATCGATATGCAATACATATAGAGTCACAATCGTGCCAAAAAAATCCGAACCAAAACTCGGCGCACGCTACGAATTCCGCCGACTTTTTGGTTAGATGCAAGGTAACGTCGATCCGACTACAAAGCCGCGCGATGCCAGAGCTACGATGACATATTGGACAACTAATGTTGAACAGTATGCAAGCAACATAACGTCTAAATTGGAGTAAATTTGGCATTGTGAACTATAATTTATAATCGACTAGCTGACCTGACAGACGTTGTCCTGTCTTAGAACTGCCAAACACGCAAAGTCAAAATTGTAAATCTTATTGATTTTACACCTAGGATTACATTATTTGAGTTTTAGTAAGGATCCCCATTTAAAAAAAAAAATAATATAGCCTATGTTACCCGGGAATAGTGTAGCTTCCCAACAGTGGAAGACTTTTTCAAATCGGTTCAGTAGATTCTGAGCCTATTCAATGCAAACAAACAAACAATCAAATCTTTCCTCTTTATAATATTAGTATAGTTATACAATGTATGTACAATGACGCTTGGACGTTTTTTTGACTGTTTTTATTGAGAGATTGTGACTCTATAGGAATTTTATTTCAATGATTGTAGTACGTACAAAGACCACTAAAAAACTATGTTACTCGGCGTGGGTTATGACATAAGATATGCTCTCTAGAAATAAATAAATAGCTAATAATTATTCTTATTACTTGAGCCATATCACAAAGCGCTCACAACGTGCTCTCGCAAACGTCTCGCGACTCTGTTATTATGACGATTGTTATAATTACACGAATAACATCCATTTTGCACGAATAACGTACGTGATTGCGCACGGACTTGCACTTGAATTATTTTATGAGTTACAGTTTTTTTTATTATTATTTTCATGCCATAGGTGGCAAACAAGCAGACGGGCTGCCTGATGGTAAGCAGTCACCGTCGCCTATGGGAAAGTTTAGTTTAGTGGTAGTAGTTGTGTATAACTACATGAATTAAGTCCGTAAGGAAAGTTGAAGTAAATTTTTATAAAATTCGACTTTAACGCGGCATTTCAAATTATGAAATTTTACAACGCGAAAACCGTAGTGATAGAGCGAGAGAAAAGTAGGAGATACTTCAAAAAGTTGTTAGTCACTTGTTAAATAAATCAGCCAAGTGCGAGTTGGGCTCGCGCACTGAGGGTTCCGTACCACCACATGCAACAATTATCAATTCAAAAAATCGACTTCAAAATTACTAAAATATGGAAATTCGATTCGGTGAAAGAAATGATAAGGTCGTCCAAGTAACCGAATACGTTGCTTAACTTGGTAGTGAACAGAAATTTGTCACGGTTCGCACTTGACCATTATTTGTTGCTATACTTTAAAGTGTGTACTATAATCGTGGCAAGTTTGACGCTTGTACGTATTACCGTTTTTACGTTAGAGCTAATACAAAAATACGTTGAAAAAATACGATTGTTGTATGGTTGACCCCTCTTTCGTTTTTACTTTTCGTTTTTACTTTTCGTTTTTAATTCACCGTAACATTACATATTCCGTGAAAATTTCAACTGGCTATTGCGATTTGAAAGATACAGCCGTTAATAGGTAGGACAGACGGACATACAGACAGACAGACATCATAGGCTTAGTAATAGGGTCGCGTTTTTACCCTTTGGGTACGGAACCCTCATCATCATCATCAGCCAGAAGACGTCCACTACTGAACATAGGTCTCCCCTTTAACCTCCACACTGAACGACAGCCTGCCTTTTGCATCCACTGGATGCCCGCAACTACGGTACGGAACCCTAAAATTTCAAAATAGAAGTTATGAAACAAAAGTTGTCCAGTACGATGTAGGAAAGCTGCCTACGACAGGATTTATATTGAAGATATAACCCTGCTCAATGAATAAATTATAAAATACCTAAATAAAATTAAATGATTTTGCTGCTCTAAATAAGAGATACTACATAATATTATTTTGACTGCAAAACGCACCGCTGGAATTTGCCATGGAAATATGAAATTATTTTAACGCTGCATAACATTTTGCTTTCATTATTAAACCCTCAAATAGCTATTATCAAGTCCATTCCACAATCAACTAACAGTCGAGCATCCACTGGCCTGGCTGTTACAGACAAACTGACTAGCCACTGACAAGGCTCATTAATAAAACCAGTGGGCCGTACTTTGTGCTGGACTGATGTATCGGCCGACATGGCCAGTGATTGCAATGCAAGCGTACTATAGATTAAATTGTACAGCAACGTTCCTATAATCGAGCTGGTTGAAAACATTGAATTTATAAGTTTCTTTCATACTAAATCAAAAACCACGAGCAATGGTGGCCGAGCGGTAACACTTTACAATCTGACGGCACCCGGTTCAATCCTTGGTCCTGCACCAATGACTTATCTATACTAATATTATAAAGAGGAAAGATTTGTATGTATGTTTGTAACGAATTGGCTCAAAAAGTACTGGACAGATTTGAAAAATTCTTTCATTGTTGGGAAGCTACACTATCCCCGGGTGACATAGGCTATAATCTATACCCGTGCGAAGCTGGGGCGGACCGCTAGTTATTTATATAATAAAACCGGTATATCTAGGAACCCCAATATAAGTTCAAAGAGATATGACATTCACCAACATGCATTGGGCCAGCATGGTGGATTACCCATTATCTCTCTCTCTTTCTCTCTCTCTCTCTCTCTATCTCTCTCTCTCTCGCTCTCTGAGTGAAGGCCTGTGTCGCAGCTGTGGGAACATGGTGGGCTGATACTGAAGTGCGAGACAGAGTCGCGCACCAAGGGTTCCGCACCATTTTTTAGGGTTCCGTACCTCAAAAGGAAAAAACGGAACCCTTATAGGATCACTTCGTTGTCCGTCTGTCTGTCTGTCTGTCTGTCCGTCTGTCAAGACCCTTTTTCTCAAGAACGCGTAAAGGTAGCAAGTTGAAATTTATACTAAATACTTGGGTCTACGGTTTCTTTCGGCTGTAAAAAAATAAAAGTTGTAAGTCAACGCAATCAAAAGATATGAACGTTTATGTCGCATATTTTGCGATTTCACAGGGGAACCAAAACCTATAGGGTACTTCCCGTTGACCTAGAATCATGAAATTTGGCAAAAAGCAAGGTCTCATAGCACATATATAGGAATAAATCTGAAAGTTATAAATATGAAGGTATATCATTTAAAAATGATTATTTTGCTATTACAAACTTACATTTTGTAGTTGGAATGTATGGAAGAACCTTATTGTCAACTACAAACTTAAGTTTGTCTTTCAATATTTTAACTTCAGTTAGTTTTTTTTTTGGTCTCGCGCTCTTAGGGTTCCTTTATGTCGTATATTTTGCGATTTCACAGGGGAATCAAAACCTATAGGGTACTTCCCGTTGACCTAGAATCATGAAATTTGGCAAGAGGCAAGGTCTCATAGTACATATATAGGAATAAATCCGAAAGTTATAAATTTGAAGGTATTTAAAAATAATTATTTTGCTATTACAAACTTACATTTTGTAGTTGGGATGTATGGAAGAACCTTATTGTCAACTACAAACTTCAAAGTTGTCTTCCCAGAGACTGTGGGATCGGCCGATCTGCGAACTAGCATGGAAATCGCTACTAGATACGTGTCCTAGTATTGCAGATCGCGCTCGTATTCTTGCTGTCTCTGTTTGGGAATCGGAACTTTGGTTGCAAGCCATGCCCTCTTTTAACACAGGTAGCCTTTTAGATCCAACCGCATTTCGTCTAGCTGTCAGCTTACGCTTGGGTGCAAGGTGCTGTGAGGCCCATCGCTGTCAGTGTGGTACTGCTGTTGACCAGCTCGGTCACCATGGTCTCTCTTGCTCGAGAAGCGCTGGTCGTATTGGCCGACACGCTAGCCTGAACGACATCATACGCAGGGCACTTTCCACCGCCAATGTCGCAGCTGTGCTCAAACCGAGTGGTCTTGCGCGTGACGATGGAAAGAGGCCTGACGGTATGACACTTGTGCCCTGGAGGTTGGGGCGGCCCCTTGTATGGGACGCAACTTGTGTCGATACTTTGGCGCCGTCACATCTTCCTGAGACACAGGGTAGGGCTGGCGCGGCTGCTAATTCGGCAGAGCAGCACAAGCGTCGCAAATATGCTAACCTCGGCAGTGGTTACATATTTGAGGCGTTTGGGGTCGAGACATTGGGCCCTTGGGGTTGCGCCTGGTTAATGCGACGCGTGACCAAAATGCTGGCGTGTTTCTGGCTCAACGCATTAGCATTGCCATTCAACGTGGTAATGCCGCCAGCATGTTGGGTACGCTGCCAACTGGTAGTGGGCTTGAGCATTTGGATTGTCTTTAGACCTTCAACGGTCTATGGGCAGTCTAACTGTATTTGTAGTGTTAGTTTTAGCTTGTATTTTGTTTAGTTATTAAAGGCACTTGCCCAGTAAAAAAAAACTACAAACTTAAGTTTGTCTTTCAATATTTTAACTTCAGTTAGTTTTTTTTTGGTCTCGCGCTCTGAGGGTTCCGTCTAACGGAACCCTCAGAGCACGAGTCCTACTCGTACTTGTCTGGTTTTTTTAAACTTCAAGTCACGCCTTACTCGCACTTGGCTGGTGTTTGCACCTATTATTTGTTGTTTTTATCTGGAATATATACCATGCTCATGCCAAGTATGACACTTGTACGTATTACCGCTTTCACGATAGAACAAAGTCTGAAAATACGTGTCAAAATCCATTTGTCGTTTGGGTCTTTATTTTTATCTTTTTAATTTGAGTATTGTTTCCTAGATAATCCGTCGTAACATTACGTCTTTTTGTGGAATTTTTTACTGAATATTACAATTTCAAAAATACAAGCCGTTAAAAGGTAGGACAGACTGGCAGATAGACCGCGTAGGCTTAGTAATAGAGTTCCATTGACAACCTTTGGGCATGGAACCCTACAAATTATGTATATAGCTACGAATAAATAACAAACTTTACTTTAATTTTAAAATACGTATCCCAGTTTAGTATCCATTATAAAAGACCATTATCGTCTTTGGATTCAAAATATCATGTTACTTACTTATTAAATTTTTAAAATTTCGGTTGTGTTTAATAATTTGTTGTATTCACGTTCTACTGAACCGCGTCATCACTGTACATTTGGGTAAAGCAGTGGTTAAACGATTTTCAATTTTAAAATAAGAAATCTAGACCAATCTGAGTTTATGTGACTTTCAACCGCTAGACAGTCGTGTTTAGGTCAAAAATCATATAACGCCTCTATGCTTCATTACTTCACAAGCAATTTAAACTGAATCTAGCAGTAATTATTCAAAGCACACACGAGAGTGAGGCAACATGCGCCATCGTCGTTTAGACGGGGAACAATAGCCGGCAGTAGCTCGTCTTTTGTTTTTGAACGTACCAAGCGGCTCACCATCCTCACCAGCAATCAATCCCTGGTTCAGACTAAGCTTCTTAGTCTTGACATAGACAAAAGGAATAGTATCCTTTTGTCTATGGTCTTGAGTTGGTCTTGAGCATCGGCGAAAAGTTGCTAGTCTATAGGTTTTTTATTGGATATATTTTGGAGAGTGTGCGGATTTAATTCCTTGCTGCCCATTTTTCTATCGAACTGCCAGAGCGAGCACGAAAAATTGACACCAATTTATTCAAACCTTTACGAAGCGCTTTGATTCTCCACATTTATTGTGCGAACTGCTGGTACTTTTCTCCCAAAAAATGCGGAGAAACTGGAAAGTTGCGGGTGACACCGCGGGGCTCAACTAGTAATCCATGTAATGTATAAAAAGCTATGTGTGTATGTATTACACTTGAAAAAAAAAACTGTTATCTAATACAAAGGAAATTGCTGTCCACCTGGAATAGGTTAATGACACTTATGGAGGTGTTTTTTAGGGTTCCGTACCTCAAAAGGAAAAAACGGAACCCTTATAGGATCACTTCGTTGTCCGTCTGTCTGTCTGTCTGTCTGTCCGTCTGTCAAGACCCTTTTTCTCAAGAACGCGTAAAGGTAGCTAGTTGAAATTTATACTAAATACTTGAGTCTACGGTTTCTTTCGGCTGTAAAAAAATAAAAGTTGTAAGTCAACGCAATCAAAAGATATGAACGTTTATGTCGCATATTTTGCGATTTCACAGGGGAACCAAAACCTATAGGGTACTTCCCGTTGACCTAGAATCATGAAATTTGGCAAAAAGCAAGGTCTCATAGCACATATATAGGAATAAATCTGAAAGTTATAAATATGAAGGTATATCATTTAAAAATGATTATTTTGCTATTACAAACTTACATTTTGTAGTTGGAATGTATGGAAGAACCTTATTGTCAACTACAAACTTAAGTTTGTCTTTCAATATTTTAACTTCAGTTAGTTTTTTTTTTTGGTCTCGCGCTCTTAGGGTCCAAAACCTATAGGGTACTTCCCGTTGACCTAGAATCATGAAATTTGGCAAGAGGCAAGGTCTCATAGTACATACTACATACGGTGAATAGAGTCCTCAAAGGTAGGCAACGCACTGACAATGCCCCGGGTATTGTAGGTGTCTATAGGCGGCGGTGACCACTTACCATCAGGTGGCCCGTTGCTTGTTTGCCACTTATTCTATAAAAAAAAAAAAAAAAAAAAAACATATATAGGAATAAATCCGAAAGTTATAAATTTGAAGGTATTTAAAAATAATTATTTTGCTATTACAAACTTACATTTTGTAGTTGGGATGTATGGAAGAACCTTATTGTCAACTACAAACTTCAAAGTTGTCTTCCCAGAGACTGTGGATCTGCGAACTAGCATGGAAATCGCTACTAGATACGTGTCCTAGTATTGCAGATCGCGCTCGTATTCTTGCTATCTCTGTTTGGGAATCGGGACTTTGGTTGCAAGCCATGCCCTCTTTTAACACAGGTAGCCTTTTAGATCCAACCGCATTTCGTCTAGCTGTCAGATTACGCTTGGGTGCAAGGTGCTGTGAGGCCCATCGCTGTCAGTGTGGTACTGCTGTTGACCAGCTCGGTCACCATGGTCTCTCTTGCTCGAGAAGCGCTGGTCGTGTTGGCCGACACGCTAGCCTGAACGACATCATACGCAGGGCACTTTCCACCGCCAATTTCGCAGCTGTGCTCAAACCGAGTGGTCTTGCGCGTGACGATGGAAAGAGGCCTGACGGTATGACACTTGTGCCCTGGAGGTTGGGGCGGCCCCTTGTATGGGACGCAACTTGTGTTGATACTTTGGCGCCGTCACATCTTCCTGAGACACAGGGTAGGGCTGGCGCGGCTGCTAATTCGGCAGAGCAGCACAAGCGTCGCAAATATGCTAACCTCGGCAGTGGTTACATATTTGAGGCGTTTGGGGTCGAGACATTGGGCCCTTGGGGACCGGGAGCTCACCTCATTTTCAAAAATCTTTCAGAGCGCCTGGTTAATGCGACGCGTGACCAAAATGCTGGCGTGCTTCTGGCTCAACGCATTAGCATTGCCATTCAACGTGGTAATGCCGCCAGCATGTTGGGTACGCTGCCAACTGGTAGTGGGCTTGAGCATTTGGATTGTCTTTAGACCTTCAACGGTCTATGGGCAGTCTAACTGTATTTGTAGTGTTAGTTTTAGCTTGTATTTTGTTTAGTTATTAAAGGCACTTGCCCAGTAAAAAAAAAACGACAAACTTAAGTTTGTCTTTCAATATTTTAACTTCAGTTAGTTTTTTTTTTGGTCTCGCGCTCTGAGGGTTCCGTCTAACGGAACCCTCAGAGCACGAGTCCTACTCGTACTTGTCCGGTTTTTTTATGCAACATTTGTTTTTTGCACGCAAATGCGTAAAACTCAATTCAGTAAATATAGGTGTTATTTATGCCCACTTAAGGCCCATATCCCCAAGGCTACTATATTAAACTTTATTAATTTTTAGAAGTAAATACCCGTTTTTTTTTTTTACCTACAAAGTTAAAACAGAGATTGGAAGTCCTCATCAAAACTTAGGAAACCACAAACCAAAACCTCATTTGTGTACGTAATTTTGGTTTTTGTTGAATTTTCCAAAAAGGGTAGAAACAATTTTGATAAAAATTATATGGCACCATCTCTGAGGTATGAACTACCAAAAAAAAAAGAATAATCATAATGCATAATAATTAGTGGAGTAATCGCGTAACAAACAAGAACAAAATACAGTCGAATTGATAACCTCCTTGCGCAAGTTAAAAACCAAGTAATATTTAAAAAAAAAAAAAAAAAAACGTGATGAGTACCGATTAACATTTAAAATAATTATGTGTACAAATCGCGAAAGTTAAAAAATTACCATGTAATATCAGCTACTGTTTTCCACCAATCTTGTACCTTTTGGCTGAATAGTTAAGTCGTCAAGTTATGCACAAGCACGCCCCCTCGTGTCACACCTACGAGTCGCGTCTTATAATTGATCGGTTAGCGACCCTGCGAGGGTGCTTAGAGCAGCGTCTTGACCCGATTAATGTAGAACGTTGTGTCAAGTGTTCACTGGAAGTTGAGTCCTGGTATCTGATAGCTGAAGCGTGAGGCGTGCCGATGCTGTGTTCTTATCACATATATTTAGTAAGTAATAAAGGTCTAGCATTAAATATGGAATGGAATGTACTCGTAGAAAATACTTTTCTGACATCAATTTAGATGATTGTTTTAGTACAACACTGTTTTAAACTATCACAGTTGTTCACTACAGTTATATGAGCATTAACGTGATATTGGCCGTGATAAGTTTGTGGAAGGTTGTGTTTGTGGTGGTTTTAATAAATTATGACCAGCTGTTTGAAACTTATGAGCATGGTTTTTTAATATTGGATAATAGTAGATTATGCAATAAGGGAATAAAGCAGTATTTTACGTCGCGGGCAGCATATTGAACCCTGAGCGTAACGAGGGACTCTAGAGTTATAATTATAGAGTCCTGAGTGAAGCGAGGGGTTCAAGCTGCCCAAGACGAAGACAGGCTTTATTCCAGAGGAGCATACTCTACTTTTCACATCTTCTGCGAGACAATAAAAAGCTAGAGCTTTATAAATTAAGTATTTACGTGTTTTGTTTCACATTCTTTGTAAACGCACTATTTTTTTTTTGAGTTCTGCTTATGGTGGCCAGTTCGATTGTCGAACAAACCTATTTACAATGCCATATGGGCATTTTTTCACTTAGAGTTTTCCATGAGTTTCCATATGAATTTGACGTTCCAAATTCAAATCACATTAATCCCTAGGGAGTTTCATACAACTTTATATCCCTTAACACGTTCGTTGCATTACGAGATCTCTTGCAGGGCTTTTGTATTGTGCGTTGACTATAATCGTGTTATTTCACTCGTTGCGGGAGGCTCTAACGTGTGAAGTTATCTAAGTATGAGTAAGACAAATATACATATTTGCTTCCTACTTAAAGGTAAATTCAAAGAAATTAAAAAACTGTATTTTTAGGAGACCGATTAGGTCTCAAACGCACCAAAGGGTAGGTTAGTTACGAGATCTATTAGGTCTCCATAGCACCAGCTGAAAGTTCTTTGAAAATGATGGCGCAGTGAACGTGTTAAGAGATAATGCTTTACTTTACGTTGAGGTTGCATGATATTTAATTGGACATTGTCGAGCAGGTGGTGTGAAAAACAGATTATATACCTCATTACTTACTGAATAAAGCAAACCACGCTACGCAGTTATGAGAGTTACATGGGATAGTTTCATGTCAATGATAAGAATCCCGTTTTTTTTTGATGTCGAATTCATAATTGTTGATAATTAATTACGTGAAGTATACTACTGCGTGAATACATCAAAACTCGCGTGAGGATTCATTATAAATTATTATAACACCGGCTTGCACTCACGATTATGTTTTGTCGGTCGAGACGATCGACCGGTTACGGAGTGCAAAGTTCGGAGTGCGGAGCGAGTTCAAGCCGGTGCAAAATAATTTACGTGAAAGTAATTTTCTATAATGGTAATTTTCGTCTGGGTTTTTAGAAAAAGCTACTACATCACATATTAATAGTGATACCCAAAATATCAGAAGCTTAATTCTTGTATTTAATTTGAAGTTTTGATCACTCTCAAACAGAAGTCCTATTAAATATATTGTACGAAAATAGAATAATAAGATAAAGATTCTTATTTCCTTTCGGTCTGTAAACCGACGAGGTTGAATAAAGTTAATATTGTTTTTAATTTTGCTGAGTGGTTCGCGAATCTGCCTTCAATTTTGTGGATTCGTGTAAAAACGGGGACGTTTTCATTCATTTTGTTAAAAGTGTGGCGACGCTGCGGTGTCGTATCGATTCGGGTGATTTTGATGGATGGATAGGATTTATCTGTTTTTTATAATAGCCTTAGGTCTTAGAATAACTACTCAGAGAAGGTAGGTTTCCAAACAACGCCTTCTCAAAACGTAAGCTACAAATTCGCTTTGTAGCTTACGTTTCGATTGGTATTTTAAACGATTTAAGCAAGAAAATTAATGGATTACCTGTGGAATGTCACACCATAACTCTTATGCTTACGATTTCACCGCGCCATTTGTCATAGAAAAAATATTTTTTTTGAGCCATATATGACACCATTTAAATGGCTTAAATTTTGCGAATGTACTTGGTTTCTTTGTGTAGTTATTCTAAGCCTTAGGTATTTTTTTTGGAACCAACTCGAGTTCTAGTTTTTGGCAAAACGATTTTAAACACAGACTTATGTCTAAGTAGACTTCACAAGCGGTCCAAAGTGTATGAAAACTAAGCGTGTCAAAATTTTCGTACCTAAAAGTGAAAAGAAATATCTTTATTCTGTCGGCCAACTCTATTTGCGGTATTCTTACAACTCAGTTTTGCACAATTACCCATTTTCGTTGCAAACTGACACGTGTTGTCGCGGCACCGATTGAGCAGACTGATTTTAGCCGGACTCAATTATGACGATTAATCATAATTGTATTTAAAATTGCATGTCATCAAGGTAGGTCGACTTGTGGCGTCTACAAGGATATAGGTATGTGGTTTTAAACTATCACGGTTGTTTACTAAAGTTATATGTTTATTTACGGAATATTTACCGTGGTCGTTGGGAGCTCATTCCGCCACCTTATCCCGGTAAATATCCTGTAAATAATCATGTAACTTTAAAGTTTTTAGTTATTTACTAGGTTGAAAATCCTTAAGTTAAACCAACACTATCTTACTAACTCCTCCACCTTAGGTTGGGTTTAGGTTAGGTTGGCTGGGTTGTTTAGGTTTAAGTTAAGTTAGGTTAAGTTATATAGAAACTGGCTTCTTCTTCATTATAATTATGATCTTGTAAAACGTTCCATAGGCCTGTTTTAGCAAACACATACTTTGTTTTGTTCGCCAGTTACACTCAGTCCTATCGGTTATCCGTACTAGTGGGCTAAGATTAATTTTATTTTGTATATATTATCCATACCCGTGAGTAGGCCTCCCACTAGATGAACCGATGACATCGCGGGTATCTAGTAGATGAAAATGGCAGGCTTTCATTCAATGTGGAGGTCTAAGAGAGTCCTATTTTCAGCTGTGGACGTCTTCAGGCTGATGATGATGACTGATGAATTATCAATGTCAATTGATAATTCTAGCGTTGATGTAACGTCAGTGAAAAAATGACAAAGATCACGCGTCATTAAAAATCTTTTTTAAAAGAACCTTTAATTAAAGACGGAAAATATGTTTCCATAGAAATTAAGTAACGTGTGTTCAAGCTTAGAGCTAGCTAGTCTAAATTGAATTTCGGAATTGAGGCAACAAGCGACGACGTGGAAGAAATAATAACGTTTATTTGCATTGCAACTCTGTAGCGAGCCACGTGGATGTGATATCTTGCTTACTTTGGATGTGGTAGCTAAAACATAGGTACCTCACGGACGTTTGGAGAGGCCTTTCTAAGTAGAGTATATCAGAGTCGGGAACTTTAGAACATTACATCCCATTGGGATGCAGTTCCGTCAGTCAGGATCAGTTTTCAGTAGCACACTAGTTCCCTCTACAATTTTAAACTTACAAGGTCGTCCTTAGTTTTAGTCGTCGTTTTCGCACATAAATAAACATATTTGTTTATCCATGGTGAGTATATAAATTGTCCAAAATTATCACTATAGACTTTCAGTGGTCTATCTATGAGTAAATCAACTGTGTTAACCGACTCCAAAAAGGAAAGGCTCAGATAAGACATTAGGAAGATATGGTAAGGTGGCGGTTGCAAACGCATCAAAGAAGGTATTAACCCTAAATCAACTATAAACGATGCTTTCGGTCGAACTTGGTTGAACTCACCCAGAAGATGACTTTGCCGATTTTATATTGCATTTGGACCTGTAGTATCACCACGTGGATGTGAAATCTTATCTTGTGCGTGAAAAGTTAGTAAATGAGCCGTAATTACAGTTTTAGCGTTAATTAGATTAGCGGCGTGGTGAAAAAAATTTTGAAACAGAGACATTTGAACATGAGCGATAGTTGTACTAAGGCATATCTCCCTTATTTGTCTGGTCTAACGGAGGAGGTTCTCAATTCTATTAGTTTCTTTGTTTTTTTTTGTTTGTGTTTTTTGTTGTTTTGTTTGTTTGTTAGTATTTGTTTTTTGTTTGTTGGTTTTGTTGTTGTTTTATGTGTTTTTTTTTGTTTTTGTGGCTATGTAGTTAATGTGGTAACCTTGTATTTCATTTGGTTAGAAAGGTTAGGCCGTTGCACACAAACTTTTGCATTTGAGACCAGTTTGTATAGAAAAAAAATACGCGACGAATATAACCTTCCTCCTTTTTCGAGGTTGGTAAAAAATTAATACGTTGAATTTTATTTGGTTGGCAAAATTTTACCGATATGAACAAAATCTTTCCTATTTATAATATTAATGAGACCAGTCAAAATTTAAACTTAAAAAGATAATATACGTTGAATTTTGTGGTTTGCAAAGTTTAGCCGTTATTTATTATAATTTATATAAAACTAGCAAGCTAGCTAGCTAGCGGGCTAGCTTTGCACGGGTGTAATTTTTTTTTACACCTTGTGTTACATTTTTAGTTTTAGTAAGGATCCCTATATAAAAAAAATATTTGCTATGTTACCCGGGGATAGTGAAGCTTCCCAACAGTGATTTTTTTTTTCAAATCGGTTCAGTAGTTTCGGAGCCTATTCAATGCAAACAAACAAACAATCAAATCTTTCCTCTTTATAATATTAGTATACACTAATAAGGAATCACGTATTATTAAAATAACCATATCTACTACCATTTAATTTATTACATCCATTGAAAATTGCACCCACAGAAGTAGAGATGCTCACGTAATTAGATCGCACTCACCGAGTGCCGAGGGGTGTAAAGAAAATGGCATATTTTATACCTCTTTCAGCACTCCTCGGGTGCTGAAAAGATGCTTTATGTAGTACGTAAAAATGAAGGGTCGAGATTGAAGGGCCATGCTGACAGGGACTACAAGCGTTCTATAAGTATAAAACACTTCAATGCTATAAGTGAATTTTGACGTATTTTTCTTTCGTGTTATGCCCGTTGATATAAAGTCAAGTTTGCTAAACTTAGTTACTATATACAACTCAATTTTTTTTCAACTCTACATCTCTTCTCTATCTCTACATAGTCGCTTTCCGCGTCTGTCTGTATGGCCGCTAACTCCTCCTAAACCACGCAATGGATTTTGATGCGGTTTTCACCATCAGTTAGATACATTTTCACGGAAGGTTTATATATATAACTAGTGACCCGCCCCAGCTTCGCACGTAAATAATACCCGTGCAAAGCCGGGCGGGCGGGTCGCTAGTCTATCTATATTTATAAAAATTTATCCCTGTTTACCTTGGTCACGCCATAACTTGAGAACGACTTTACCGATTTCAATCATCTTTTTTTTCAAAGTTTTCTAATACATTATAGAACGTTCTCACTGAAAGAATAATTAAAAGAATTGCGCAGAAAATTGGAAATTTTTAGAAAACTTAACCATGACTTTAACTCGCGCGTGAAACCGCGGGGAGCATCTCAGCGGGGCGCAGTTGTATAGTTATGATTACTTAAGACAAATAAACTAGACCACTAGACTTACTATTGCATTCAAAATAGATCGCATTTATTCTTGGTAAACCCATACACAGTAAAACAGTAAAAACTTCATTACGGCAATATACGTTATTGATGTATAACAATATTTATTTATTTTATTTCATAATTATTTTAATTAATTAATATTAATAAAAAAAATACGTCACAAACTACTTAATTCTAGTTACACAAAATCTAGTCTAATCAAACAGCCCGCCCCGGATCGTTCCTGGTGCAAAAGTGCCCATAACACTGGAAGCATTCCCACGCTGAATGGCAATGGCCAATCTTTGCACCAGGAACGAGCCAGAGCGAGAGTCACCACCGTCTCGTATTCTGCGGCCAACCTTTTGCGATCAAGCTCTTGGCCTCAGTGCCCCAAGCCCATAGTTTCCACGGCAATGGGTACAAAAAATACTGTGGCTCCATTGCCGCGTACTTCTGCCGCTTTCTACAGGTGGCATCTTCCGCTGCCGCTGCCGGTGTATGGACGGTTCGACTCAGGCAATGTTTATTATATAAATTATTTAGTTTAAATAAAATTATCTAAATTTAATGGCAGTACTATCCTACTCACTGCGTAAGAAAATCAAAACAAGTCGCAGTTTCAGCTCTCTTGCCACTTTTCCCTCCACCGGAAACCGGGGCTTAGTTAATTTAGTTTTTTGAATTTTAATTTATTAAAATTTGCTGCGGAGTTACTTGCATTGTGATCTCAATGTTTTATTGTATGCAAATGTTGTGAATATGTATTTTAGATTATTTTACCAATTCTGCATCTACATAAAATCATACCAATATTATTACGGAAACTGTATTATTATTTATACCAATGCTAAACTTACTATATTTTTTTACATATCATTATTATTAATTTATGCGAAGGTGTGTTCGTTTGTTTCAATGTTCCTCTATCACGCAGTAAAGGTAGCATACTGATTTCGGAGACCGTGAACAGCGGTATCGACTGCGTCGCGCGACCCACTGCTCAGTATGAATTTATATGGTATGCTAAACAATGCTAGCGACCGCGTTTTGCGACGTTCGCCGAGATCGGAATGCTACCTTTACAACGGGTTGACGCCATTTTTTGCTCAGAGATAGTTGCGAGGGCTGCAATGTGACATAGCGTCAATTGTCAGTGGGAAATTGGGGTAACTTTTTATCCCTGATATACCTATCCCAGCACAGATAGATCTATGCGTTTCACAAAGGAAATGCGTTTCACAAAGGAAATGTTCACGCAAGTGACAGCAGGGGTATAGATAAAGCACAGCAAGTTAAAAAAAATCTGTTAAACGCATGTCAGGAATAACTTTCCCTTGTATTTTCGAGAGATTTTATCTACGGTTGAAGCGAAAACGTTTCACTACCTCCCTATGTATCTATAGGGTGTCACATCACTAGATTTGTAATTGTATTTACACACGTTTCTACTATTTGCTGATGTATTATTTATATTTATGTTTCCTCAAGAAAATATTGAAGGAACTATGGAGGGTGGAAGAAAAATCGATATTGAACCAGTGAATCAAAAGCAATCATTGATGGATATTTTGAAACCGTTTGTTGCTTCGAGAAATTATTCCAAAAACTAATTTACATAATTCAATTTTTAAACTTTTTGGAGTTGAAGCCCCGGTGCGACGAGGAACAATTTTTAGGGTTCCGTGATCAAAGGGTAAAAACAGGGCCCTGTGACTAAGTTTACATTGTCTGTCTGTCCTACATTTAAACAGCTGTATCTTTCGAACCGTAGTAGATAGTCAGTTGAAATTTTCACAGAATATGTAACGTTACGGCGAATTAACAAAAAAATAATAAAAAAGCCAAAAAGTTGAAACAAAAGGGGGGTTTACAACAAATCTATTTTTTAACGAATTTTTGTATAATTCTAATGTAAAAAACGTAAACGTAATGTAATACGTACAATCGTCAAAGTTAGCATGATTATAGTACACATTTTAAAATATAACAATAAATAATGGCCAAGTGCAAGTCAGTGACAAGTTTCTGTTCATGACTAAGTTATTACTTGTAATTTCGTTTTTGAATTTTGTGGTGGTACGGAACTCTCAGTGCACGAGCCGGACTCGCACTTGGTTGTTTTTTTTTTTTAATAATTAATAGGCTTGCGTTTGACCACCATCACGCTTGATGTTAAGCGATGATGCGGTCTACGTTGGAGCACGCTTGCCTAGAAGGAACCGATTCACTCGTGATTTGAAGACATCCAGATTGTAATCATCGGGGAACATTCAGGCAGCGCATTCCACAGACTAGCAGTTCGCACAATAAATGTGGAATCACAGCTAACTATTCGTTTATTGTCACGGACATACACTTATTCTTATTTACAAAATTAGTGTGATTTTCTTATTCAGATACTGCTTAGCAATGTAAAGGAATATTATTGGCTCCCAGAAAAAATTAACCAAACAAAAAGAACCTTAACCCGGAGCAGGTTTCGATCATAAAACTTGGTCCCCGGTTACATGGGGGTGTCCCGGTTGTCTTGACGGATCGTCGGCTTATCCGGACCGGATGTACGTCAGATATAACGTACTGCACTGCTGCGGGGATTTTAATATCGTTCGAATTTAGAGCTATCTTTACAAGCTTTATACTGGGTTACGCAGAAAGGGCACCAAGCCGTATAAGGGGTCCAAAGTACCTATCATTATAAACAACTTTTACTATCGGATCAACCACTGAAAAGAAAAGTAAATAGAAAAAAGTAAAATCGAAGTAAAATCACTATTTTAAACTACTACAACTACAACTTTTTACGGTTGTTCATTCCACAACCTTACCACGGTAAGTATCCCGTAAATAATCATATAACTTTACCAAAGTAAAATCGTCACCGCTTATGGTCGATGTTCCGAAAACCCGTACGAAGCGCTTTGATTCCACATTTATTATGCAAACTGCTAGTCTGTGGAATACGCTGCCTGAATGGATGTTCCCCGATGGTTACAATCTGGGTGTCTTCAAATCACGAGTGAATCGGTTTCTTCTAGGCAAGCGTGCTCCAACGTAGATCGCATCATCGCTTAACATCAGGCAAGATGGTAATCAAACGCAAGCCAGTTATTTATTTTAAAAAAATAGAACGGAAATGAGAAGAAAATCTGTTACCAGGCATATGAGGGAAACTTGATTGAACATTTTTATTTAGATCAACGCGTCAAACTCCGCATCACAGTTGCTGATTTCGAATGACTGACGTTTCGTTTATATGGGTGAAACTGGCTACAAAAAATTTCTTACAAAAATGCCTTGACAGCCGTTCTAATTTAAACAAAAAACTGTGGGATCAACACTGAAACCGTGACAAAAATAACAACCATGCGCGCATATGGGCTGTACAATCTGACGGTACCAGATTCGATCCTCGGTTCTGTACCACTGACTTGACTTGAAATATTTGACCGCCATCTCGCCTGATTTTATGCTACGATGTGATCTACGATGGAGCACGCTCACCCAGAAGAAACCGATTCGCTGTATGTTAAAAAAAAAAACCGGACAAGTACGAGTAGGACTTGCGCTTTGAGGGTTCCATTGGATGGAACCCTCAGAGCGCGAGTCCAAACAAAAAAACAACAACAAAAATAGTTGAAATATTGAAAGATAAACTTAACTTTGTAGTGGACAATAAGGTTCTTCCATACATTCCAACTACAAATTGTAAGTTTGTAATAGCAAAACAATTATTTTGAAAGTATATAACTTCAAATTTATGAATTTCGGATTAATTCACCTTGCTTCTTGCAAAATTTCATGATTCTAAGTCTTCGGGGAGTACCCGATAGGTTTTGATTCTCTTGTGAAATCGCAAAATATGCAACATAAACAGTCATATCTTTTGATCGCGTAAACTTACAAGTTTCATTTTGTCACAGCTGAAAGAAACCGTATAGATTTGTGTATTGGGTATCGCGTATAGATATCTTTACGCATTACTGAGAAAAAGGGTCTTGACAGACGGACAGACGGACAACAAAGTGATCCTATAAGGATTGCGTTTTTTTTTCCTTTTGAGGTACGGAGCCCTAAAAATTTACATTTGTGAATGCGTCTCCATAAGATTCACGCACAATTGTATTGAATTGCTCGAAAAAGGCTGTACCCACGGCCATCTGCAATTTTCTCATGAGTCATACCAACAGAAGAGAAAAAAAACTACTTTTCTTTTCTGTGGTCATATCATTCTAGAGAAACGCTACTTACAGGCAACTATTAACTATTCTATGCGATTAGTAGAGATAGGTCCCTGAGGCCGTGACGGATCATCGCTCTGGCCGGATGTTGTTGTAACCCGGATATAATGCCCATCTCCGCTGTGGCCATAGATTAGATCGGTACCTATAGATAAAATATGAATGACTTTCAATGGGGAGGAAAACTACAGCTTTAAAGGGGGATTGTTGCAGGAGATAACAAAGTAATAGTAAAAAACATACTTTAAACAAGCTTTTACAATGTTTATACAACATTTTGTATCTGTGCTGTTAACCGTTGAGGAGTTCCTTCGTTAGGAGCCAACCTTGAGTGCAGGAGCCATGACATGGACACATTTTTTTTTTAAGTAATTAATTGGCTCGCGTTTGACCACCATCACGCCTGATGTTAAGCGATGATGCGGTTTACGTTGGAGCACGCTTGCCTAGAAGGAACCGATTCACTCGTGATTTGAAGACACCCAGATTGTTACCATCGGGGAACACCCATTCAGGCAGCGCATTCGACAGACTAGCAGTTTGCACAATAAATGTGGAATCAAAGCGCTTCGTACGGGTACACTTAAAATAAAATGGTAAAAAATTTAATGAAATGGCTTTTAGTATGAGTTATAATACTTGAATGCGACATATTATTTTAATGTCTGTGCTGCTAACCATTTAGTGATTCCCTAGTCAGGACCCAACCCTGAGTTGTACTGTCATCCTGATCACAAATATCAGACTGGTGTGAAACTAATAAAAGCTTGTTAAATTAAGTTAATAGTAACCGTTGTTAAAAATTATCGTTTTTAAATTTTACCTACCAATGTAAACTGCCATGTTGGAGCGGTGGCCATGTTGAATTTAGTGTGATGTCACTTTATCGTTTCCTACTCTTCAAGCGCTTTCTTTTGATACCCATATTAACAGGGTTGACAAAAAATAAGCCATCCGCTATCTTGTGGCAGCGGCCATTTTGAATTATTACAATATAAGGTATTGCATAAAATTGTATTGTCACCAGAACTAAAGGTGTATGTAAAATGTCAGCAAAATCGGTTTGGAGGAGCTATTTCTAATTCAGCTTGCAAGATTTGACCTAAACTTACAATCAATGCAAAAAAGCTTGTAAAATGGCTTCGTGTTTCTCAAGTAAGTCAGCATGAACGCATACTCTTAGTCCACGTATGTTTCTTTCGTACAATGTCACTGGAAATGTGTTGTTTTATGTGTTCCGCTGGTTCAGTTTATACGTGAGTGGCCTAACCCTTCGGCTCGGTTGTAAATAGGACATTTGTAAGCCTATCGCTTGAGGTCAACGTTTAGTTGCGAATATACTTTGTTTTGTTGCCTCGTTTCGCTACTGAACCGTGTGGCTTTGTTTTTAAGGAAAATATGGGCGGTGATTGGTGGAAAGTGTTTCTTTTTGCTTGGAAGATATTGCGGTCAAAGGTGTACAGTTTTTTGACTTTTGGTTTGACCAACATCAGGTCGATATCGTCAATAAAAAGCGATTGAAAGTATCCAAAGTGCCCGTGGTGTATTCACAACTCATTCTAAGAGATCACCAAAGTTATACGAGTACCCTTTAGAAGACTATTTACGAGTATATAATTAGATTAATATCATAATTACCGAAAAAATCTGCTGTTTCGTACATTTTATCGAGAGTGAATGCTTATTTTTGTATGAAATGGCTGTTTTTTTCCCACGAATATCGAAAAGTAGTAGAACAACAGTTGTTATGATGTACTGAGGCTGTCTATAAGAGGATGGTAATTGATTACCAGTATAACCCTGTAATAATCCAGCTTCCAACAAAATATACATACTACCTTTATGGTTAGTATGTTTTTTAATTAAATAATTAACTTGCCTTTGATCACCACCTCACCTGATATACGATCTACGAGGGAAAATGCTTGCTAAAAAAAAAAACGATTCACTCGCGTCTTAAGGACGCCCGCCCGCATGGTTCGGACGTTTTGGAGCGCTTATGGAGCGTTTTGGTATTTTGTCAGACTCTTGATTACCACGAAATAAACCGTGAAAATAGACAAAATTTAACGATTCCTTTGTTCATTGTAGAGACTGTAATAGGCCAGACAGTGATATTTTTTATACGTAGGTATTTTTAACCGACTTCGAAAAGGAGTAGGTTATCAATTCGATTGTAGGTTGTTTTTTTTTTTTTTGTATTCGTACAGTTACTTACTCATCTTACATACCTGTACTTAGGTACATACTTTCCATCTTTAACGATCGCTCACGTTCGTAAAAACTTCCCGAAGGAAATAGCTTCGCAAGTCCCCGACTAAAAGGTTTTAAAGGGCCATGATAAGGCGGAAAGTCCCTTATCTTCCCCGGAGTTGGAACTTTTTGTTACTAATTGTGTTTTTTCAGGATTCGTGCGAAAAATACGAACTGAGCAATAGTTTTTGTGAGACAATTTCTGCTGATTGTGTGAATTTGTGAAGCTGCCAAGTTTAGTTTGTTGTAAATGGAGCTCATTTTTATGTCACCTGGGTTTAAGTGGTCTTAAAGGAAATAGTTAGTTAGGTTTGTATTAGGCTGTGACTTTGTAGGATGTGATAACGCTGTGTTTTACGATTATTGTGATTTTAAGTAAAAAAGGATGAAACTGCCGAAGCGTAGAACTACTCTACAAACTCTTCAATACATACAATACAATAATCTCTATAATGAAGATAACAATCTATATATAAACGTAGATGAAGATAACAGAGTACATGCAATAAGCGTTGTTTTATAAGAGTAAATTAGAGTAATGCCATCCGCACATTATAGATGCGTAGAAGACTCGCACTGTTCGATTTGATCGATTATTTCTGCCACGTCCCTGTAAGTTGTGGAATGGCTTACCACCTTCGGTTTTTCCTCCGAAATATAATTTGGATTGCTTCAAACGACGGGTGAATAGAGTCCTCAAAGGTAGGCAACGCACTGACAATGCCCCGGGTATTGTAGGTGTCTATAGGTGGCGGTGACCACTTACCGTCAGGTGGCCCGTTGCTTGTTTGCCACTTATTCTATAAAAAAATAAAAATTTACTATTATAATATGTTTTTACTACTAAATTATAAAATTTACAAACAACAAACACTAATATCGATACAAATAACAAGGCTTATTGTATGTAGTCTGTTATCTTCATCTACGTTTAATGCCAATAGTCAAAGTTATTACGAGGTGTTAGAAAGAACGGTTTATTGTTTAAATAATGACGTATTGTTGTTGTTATTGTGAGTGGGTGCGATGCTACATAGATTAAATCATTGTATGGACAACAAGGTAAACCAACCAAAGTCATGTAATAAATCAAATGTCGCTAGATAGAGTTCACACTGAATTTAGTTGACTGATGTAATTGCTGTTTTGTGGCATTTTAGTAAATAAACATTTAACAAACTTTTGGGCGGACAGAACTATATAAACTCAGTTATCCATTGCTCACCGAACATCTAGTGCAGTTCAGCATGCATAGAGACGTTGGATCTCTTTGTTTCTTTTATCGCATTTACAACGGGGAATGTTCTGAAGAACTGTTCGATCTGATGCCAGCATTGCGGTTTTATCATCGCACCAGCCGCCACCGCCTGTAAGTTCATCCACATAACATAAATTGGTGGAAATCGCACACGGTGCGTTTTACGCGATCTTTTTTGCCTTACATCTGCAATTTGTGGAATAAGCTCCCATCCTGTGGCGTTACCGAGTAACTATAACATTCTTCAAAAAGGCTGTTAATAGAGTCTTTAAGGGTCGGCAACGTATCTGTGATGACCCTGATGAGTGTGCATCGAATCTTCAAGATCTAATTCCCTCCTGCCCATTTTTCTATCGGACTGCCAGAACGGGCACAAAAAATCGACACCGCTTTATGGTCGGTATTCCGAAAACTCAACGAAGCGCTTTGTTTCCACTTTTATTATGCGAACTGCTAGTCTGTGGAATGCGCTGCCTGAATGGGTGTTTCCCGATAGTTACAATCTGCATGGGTGTATTCAAATCACGAGTGAATCGGTTTCTTCTAGGCAAGCATGCTCCATTGCACCGTAGACCGCATCATCGCCTAACATCAGGCGAGTTGGCGGTCAAGGGCAAGCCTAATGTTGAATAAAAAAAAAAAAACTGGTGTTGCAGGTGACGGTGATCGCTTACCACCAGGCGGCCCATCAGCTTGTTTGTCACCTAAGGCATACAAACGGTAGGATATGGTCGTAGACATCCTACGTAAGTATTATCCTACCTTCTCCCTATGACCTTTTCTTCTCACAAAATAAATGATTTCTCATCCGTTACCCTAATTCCACATTATAATCTCGTTAGGACACATCTAATCCCCGGTAATGATAATGAATTAACCCGAGCCATGTAAACAGTATTCAATTAAGTTGAGAGTCTGAACGGAGTTTGTTTTTGGATGACTCAGTGAAACTGTGATTTATCAGGATTTGCTTTATTTATAAAGGCTAAAATCGCGAAGCTAGGTGTTTTCAAGCGTCGTTAAGCTCCGTAAAGATTATGGGCTACATGCAGGACAACGTGCAAACAACGTTTTCTTATATATTTACGAGTATTTTACTGTGTTTGCGAAAACAGTTTAGTCTGGGAACACTTTAAATGTAGATTATGGTTTTAATTTTTTACAAATTAGTTTTAAGGAAGCCTGTGCTTATCTGTGGGTTAAGATTAAGGCTGCTGATTATGATCTCAACGTTATTTCATCATTGCTATCAGCCCATCATGTTTCCACTGTGACGCAGGCCTTCTCTCAGAGTGAGAGAGAGGAAATAGACCCTAATCCACCATGCTGGCCCAGTGCATGTTGGTAAATGTCATATTATGTCTTTGAAATTTTAAGGTTCTTGGAAATACTGGTTTCCTTACGATTTTGTTCACCGTTTTTGAGCAATGACATCGAAAATGGCCATGCAATTTATCAATCTATCTAGATAATTATATAAAAAACTATGTGTGTTTGTATGTTCTTTATGGCCTCTGAAACGGCTGGACCGATTTTGACGGGACTTTCACTGGCAGATAGCGATGTAATAAGGAGTAATCCCGCGGGTGAAACCACGGAGCGCAGCTAGTTCTGTAATGATTTTAACACACTATTATTACTGAACTTTGTGAACAAATTTTTTTTTGTTTTAAACCTACTTCTAAATTGTCGTATCGACTTGAAACTTTGCGAGTTTATGTTATCCGGATAATAATATAATAATTTTGGTACCATCAAACTTATCTGACAATGAAACGGGGTGGTAGGTAGCGGAACTCTTTAATAGCTAACAGTATAATAAAAAAAAAAAAAAAAAAAAAATTGTATTGTATATATTTCTAATTTGGGCTCCTTTGTTATGTTTTGACGTCGCAAACGCATGTTTTTAGGTCAACTATAAACTGGGCCTTTTCAAGGCCAGAGTGAATAACGATCTTCTAAGTCTGTGTGTTTCATACTAAAAAAATACAAAGTAGATACATGCTATCGATAATGTTTGTATAAACTACAATTTCACATTATTTGTAAAGTTTTCATTCTATCGTGACACTTTTCATCTTAACTCACTCTGATGCAATTTCCTTATTGCTTCCACTCATAAACTGAGAGGGATTCTAACAAGTTACTGCAAACTCATTATATGCAGCAGTTATGAAATGTTTTTATGTTATATATTCTTAACCGTTGTCGAAAAAGAGGTTTTCAATTCGACAGTATTTTTTTGTGTTTATGTAAATCTTTGCCACTTGTGAACCGATCTGATGATGACTTAAAACAGGTTTTTTTTTAAACTGTGTATATGCCTGTGTCTGCGTTTATGACTATGTCTACGGCTACATGTATGTTAATGTCTATGGAAATGCACATAATAAACCGAATGTCGTGGCAACAGCTGTCAGTGCATATCCAGATGCTAATGAAGTCAATAAACTTCCACAGTTATGGCGTATGGCATCGCACAAATGTGGAGAATATCTGTTTCAAATTCACTTTATATTATGAAGTTATGAATATCTTGGTATAGAGTTTGAACGCAGTAAATAAGAATTAAAAAATCGAGATTTGTGCGTTGGTGCTAATTATACTGTTGAGATGATTTTAGATGTAGTTTTTTCCTCAGATATAATGTTGGTTATTCGTTTCTTCTAATTATTTTTAATTGAACAATAAATATACGTTTATTATATGCCAATTAAATTAAATCAAACCAAAAAAATATTAAATATGTAGGTGGGTATAAGATGTGTACCTACATAATTTTAACTAAAAGTAAATAACATTAAGTCAAGAACAATAAAAAAAAGTTGAATTAAAACTCAAAATAAATAAATAAACAAAACAAATAAAAACATACGTATAAACACAACAAAAAATATTACGTCAATGACAGGTACAAGTACACTATATAGTACCTGCTCTCCGGTATTGGTACTGGTACATGTGTTTTCCAGCAATGCCGGTGGAAAGCTCAGTCTACCCTGGCCGCAAACATTTTCAGGACGGTGCTAGAGCTGGCTCGAACTCGCACCAAGGACGCGGCCTGCGACCGCATGATCGCGTGAAAACAGGCAGCGTCTGCGTCTGCAAACATGCCTGAGGCACTGCGAAATTGTATTCAAAATCACGTATCCACATTAATGAAGCTAATAGATTGATTGATTAACTCTTTATTGTTCACACCATGAAATTTGATACAGAGGACAAAAAACTCTTAAAAACTAGTGTAACAACTGGCGGCCTTATCGCTAAAAGCGATCTCTTCCAGGCAACCTTAGGATGGAAAGGATTTATAGAAGACGTAGAAGACGGGGTGTGCAATAGAGGATCGACTATAATAGGTCTACTGTTCGAAAAGAAAACGCCCTTAAAAAGTTACAACATTCCAACAACATCCCCATTACAACATTCTTCGATGTCTATTTTCATCTCGCCAAAAATACTTTTTCCGAAAGCGTTATTAAATAAAAGCCTCCAAAGTAACCATCTTGTTTCCACTCTCCCGAAGCTGTCAAATATAGGAAATGTAGAATTTCCCCCATTTTGTCGATATAAAATAAAAAGACGGGTATTCGGAGAGAGGAAATAGGTTTTAGAATGACACGGCTTTGAGACGCGACCGCCCTTCGTGTCATTGTAAGGAGAGTTCCAGAATAGTTTCCATTGTAGATGTGTAGACGATACGGTATGGTCTCCACCTCACGCTGCGTAATGCTAAAGTAGTGGCGCGACATTAGTTGCGCTTTTAATTAAATGCCATTTAATTTAGTAACAATCTAGCCTAATGTAAGTAATAATAAGTAACGTGAACTCGTTGTTCACGTGTTCTTTGTAGGTAGCACTATACCACTTAACACTAACACTTTGTTTTTCACTACACTAACTTGAACGGTTTTTTAATGCCATAGGTGGCAAACAAGCAGGCGGGCCACCTGATGGTAAGCAGTCACCGTCACCTATGAATACTTGTTACACCAGAGGCATCAAAAATACGTTGCTAACCCTTAAGGACTCTATTAACTCGCCTTTTGAAGAACCCCATGGGCTTCTCGGAAACACCGCGGAAGGTAGCTCATTTTACATTTTGCAGGCGTGAAGCAAGAAGGATCGTGTGAATCGCACAGTGTGCGATTTCTACTGATCTATGATGTGTGGATGAAATTTCAGGCGAACTTAAGTCTTCTAACAATGTTGGTGTGATTGAGGAGATGGCCTCGACATTCACATGATGATGAAGTCTATTTTCGTGACCTTTGGCTTACTTTTGAATTAAATTATCAACGAACTCTAGTTGAATATCACTAAAAAAACAAAAAACAAAATATATTTATTGCAGTTTGTTGGTAAACCTAGATGTAATACAGAATATAATCTGTTCTTAAGAGCTCCGAAAACAAACTTTTCTCTAAATGGACATGCAATATTAGCACTGGCATTCATAACTCACTAATTATAAGTTATTAGTATTGTTAGTTTACAAAGGAAATGTCATAGTATAGTAGTTATGTCAAGTTAAATAGGTACAATGTCTACAATGGTATAATGTCATTATTTATTAAACATAATGAGGATTTGTGCTATGTTGCTAGCACACGTCTTGCAAGAAGAACTATGCATGGTGTACGCTAGAGTGATATTTTGTTAACTAAAAAACTATAGCTATGCCGTATCATCTGTGTCAATGGTAATGCGTCAAACCGGCCGTTTTAAGAAAGTATATAAGTACTGCGTCTTTTGTGTAGGCAGTAGCGATGGAAACGAAATTTAATTAAAGTGTGAAATTAACCACTGTCATCCTAGTTTTTAGAATTAAAAGTGCATAATTATGCAAACCTTCACTTTCATGTTCCAATTTTAATGGTAATTAGGAATACAATTTACTGATGACAAAGCGATCGAAATTGAAAAGAAAATCTCTAAATTTTCTTCACGTCACCACGTTAAAATCATCAGCTAGGCTGACTTGTCAGATCATCCAGAGGGACAATATTTTCTTATCTAACGATATCTAAAGATTAAAAAAAAGCTCTAAAGCAGTTTTAGATTCACGTAAACAATGGAAACCCGCACTGGCACCTGCTAGCATCAGGAAATTGGATCTGATTGTATCTGAACCGTGTTAAGTGAACGCCTCTGTTCTGTCCTGTACTGGACGCAGCATTCCTGTTGCTGATCTAGCGAGATTTGTCCTTTGGCATAAACTCTTCGGTAAGATACGTTAACATGTCCAAAATTTGATTGTAGTTTTCAGAATACAGAATGATAACTTTCGCGATTTGAATGCTCATGTTTTAAATGTTTATCGGGTTTTATCGCGCATTACTTATTTAATTTAGGTAAAAATAGGTCCGTCCTTTAAACATTATTTTTATAAAACACTGTTTTAAACTATCACGGTTGTTCACTAAAGTTATATGATTATTTACGGTGCATGTAACTGCGCCGAAATATCGGGAGCTCATTCCACAACCTTACCACGGTAAATATCCCGTAAATAATCATATAACTTTATTATTTTTATAGAATCGCTTATAAAGCGGTTGAAATTAGAAAACATCGCAATTTCAACCAGCACATCCAGAACACCAGTTCTTCAGTGATCGCCAGTACGGTTCCCGTCACGGCCTTTCAAATGGTGATTTTCTGGTATACCTCACTCATCGCTGGGCTGAAGGCTTTGGGAGTAGAAAGGAGGCGCTTGCAGTTATGTACAGGACATAGCCAAAGCCTTCGATCGGGTCTGGCAGAGGGCACTCTTATCCAAGCTACCATCCTACGGCCTACCCAAGGGGCTATGTACTTGGGTCGCCAGCTTCCTATCTGATTGGAGTATTAAGGTCGTTGTCAACGGTTCCTGCTCTGACAGCATGCCTATCAACTCTGGCGTCCCGCAGGGTTCTGTGTTATCGCCAACGCTCTTCTTTCTCCACATCAATGACATGTTGTTTTCAAGTAATATGTATCGGGTGTGCATGACTCCGTATATTTATATTATAGTCTTTGCTCGTGACCACGGCCATTGTAACATGGACGAAACGTTAAGCGAAAGATACCTACCTATTTTTACCTAAACAAAATAATCCGCGACATACCATGGGAAACAGATTATGAGACCCAATTACTAGAATTTTTACAGATTTGTGTTCAGTATTGTCAGTAGATGTGCTTTACATAAGAAAATTATCCTAAATATATGGAAAACAACTTATAATCAAATATGATTCCACATTTATTGTGCGAACTGCTAGTCTGTGGAATGCGCTGCCTGAATGTTCCCAGATGGTTACAATCTGGATGTCTTCAAATCACGAGTGAATCGGTTTCTAATCGGTTCTAGGCTAGCGTGCTCCAACGTAGACCGCATCGTCGCTTGACATCAGGCGAGATGGTGGTCAAACGCAAGCCTATTATTAAAAATAAAAATGTATCAGATATTGGGTAGGTATATACAATGCTCGTTGGTATCATTAACTAATTAACTGACCATTTAACTACTCACAAAAATATGTTTGCTTTGAGTCTTTCCACCTCAATATCTCAAAATTAATACCTATCTCTCATTTATGCCATTTCCCAAATCTCTCGAAAATACAACATTTAAACATTCCCAAAATATTACCGCCTACAGCGTATTTGCAGGCTTTTTGCCTCTCAAAGTAAACATTCAAATAAAGCACGAGTCAGCGCTCAAAGCAGTCTCCGGGCATCAAACATCAGTTGTCGGAATATCCGAGCGAATGTAATGGCGGTCTCGGAATATGAGATCACGGCGCCATCTCTGAATTGTTAATGGTGGCAGTACTTAAGCTCTCGTGTACAAGGACCAGGTGCTAGGTGAGTATGCGACAACTTCTAAAAGACCATCAAGCGGTTGATTTGCTTTGCAACAGCTCCAACTATTTGCAAAAGGTTTAAGTGCAGAGGTTATTCGACGCATAGATAGAAAATTTAAACTGGGCAATGCTGTTAAAAGTCTTTTTGTGCTTTTAGACATGATCTACGGCCTTTCTTATAAACGTTACTTAAGATAATCAATGCTTAAAATTGCTCTGTCTTGTTTTCATGTGTAACAATTTCTGTCAGCGAGAAGTTAACAGCAATTTTAAGCATTGCTTAACTTAAGTAACGTTCATAAGAAAGGCCGATAATGAATGAAATCGGTAAGGACGTTCTCAAGTTATGGCGTGACCAAGGTAAATAGGGATACATTTTTATATATATGGAAGAAGATAGAAGATAACAGGATTTGTGATTAATATAAATGAATAAATTACACATACAGTAAAAATAAATTAAATTGGTTGATAAATCTCGACGATATGAGCGTTTAAAGTTTTAGGTGGGGATAGAGAGGGGATCCTTTGTCCCTTTCTCGCAAAGCGTGTGTTAGTATAGCATTTGTATGGTGCGCCTGAGGCATGAAGTCATAACTCAGTACAGTGCGCTCTCTGTCTAGCATACTTAAAACTTATAATTTATTTAGTTTTGAACTAGTTTTAATTTTGATTTCGTTGATGGGCTCTATTTATGATCAGCTTTTTTATGAGATAATAAAAAAAAATTAGTCATCATGCCTATTTTACAACGTTATTGCAGCAGATGCATTATCTCCGCAGTCAGGCTGTTATTGCACCTGTCAGACAAATTCTCTCAATAAGCACTGCACTGCACTTCTAAGTTCAAAAAAAAATTCTTTAAAACTAAGAAAATTTAGATTAGTCGTAACATCATTTACTGTTCTCCAGCGGTCGGCTTTGGGACAAACGTGGTCTGGAATTATGTATCACTTGAAGAAACGACGCTGCTTACTAGTAGAGAGGATTGCAGGTACAGCAGGAGATAAAAATACATTATTTACGACCTGCGCATCTGGATTCTATTAATGCGATCGACAGCGACGCAGACGTGCGAACGGAACTCAAAATGAGATCAGAAGGTTCCTGAATATATATTTTATATACATAGCATATACAACTGAATACGTCTCTGTCTTGTTCAAAATGTAAGTATAAGCTAGCTAATAATGACAAAATAGAAGGTAATTAACTGGTATGGCCGTGGTAGCCTATTTGGGAGACCGCTAGACTTGAAAGCGTGAGGTCGCTGGTTCAAACCCCGGGCCCGTATCAATGAGCTCTTTGGAGTTTATGTACGGATTTTCATACTGCTTTTCGGTGAAGGAAAAAATCGTGAGGAAGCCTGCATACGTACGGAGAAGGAATTTAATGGCGTATGTGAATTCACCAACCCGGCAACTGGGCCAGCGTGGTAGATATGGCCCAATCACCCTTTCGGGGGTAGGCTAAAAGTCCAACAGTGGACTATTAAAAGGCTGATTCATAATCAGCCGAGAAGGTAACTAATATCACAATTTCGGTCGTGCATGAAGTACTGCTCTCACCTTTGGGATGGATCAGCTAAGTACCAGCTTGAGGAGCTGGAGCCTACTGAGAAACGTGCCAAGATGACCATCAGCAACGAATCTCTAGTTCAGACTAAGCTTCTTAGTCTCCAGCATCGGCGTAAAATAGCTAGCCTATCGGTCTTTTATCGGATACATTTTGGAGAGTATGCATCGGATCTGCATGATCTAACTACTCTCTCCTACCCATTTTTTTAACGGAATGCCAGAGCAGGCGTAAAAATCGACACCGCTTTATGGTTGATATTCCGAAAATCCGTACGAAGTGCTTTGATTCCACTTTTATTATGCTAACTGCTGGTCTGTGGCATGCGCTGCTTGAATGGGTGTTCTCCGATAGTAACAATCTGGGTGTCTTCATGAGCAACGTTTTTTTTTCACACACGGTCATCTGACCCCAATTAAACTAAGCAAAGCTTGTGATATGGTTGCCAGAGACTGATATACTTACATATAAAGTTTTAAATACATACTTGAATAGATATTAACAACCAGATATAGAACAAACACAAATGTTCATCACACAAATGTTTGTCCTAGGTGGGAATCGAACCCACGCCCCCAAGCTCAGAAGGCAGGTTCACTACCAACTAGACCAACGGGCTATTCCCGTCCTATAGGACAAAAAATGACTTAAAACTAGTGTTACAACTGGCAGCTTTATCGTTACCAGGCAACTTGGCAACAATTTTGGTTGGCGTAAAATTGGTCTGTGAAAATGGGTAGCAGGCTCAGTTATTGACTCCCCCATGATGCAGTAAGCTGTAACCAAACCAACAACCATATAGAAATATGGTGGTTCACCACACATTATATTGAATTTTCGTTAAAAGGGCGCTCACAACGCATCGTTATTAATGAGTCTGCGGTACATCGATTCATTTGTTGGATATGAAATTTTGAATTTTGTGGAAATAACTAGGATAATATTTACTAGGAGAATGTTGATTTTTTAGCTCTGTCCTAGAATCGTGTGTGAATTGTAATTGTAATATATAAGGCAAAATTGTTATACTTTCTTACACTTATAACACTAGACCGAAACCCAGCGCTGCGTGACCCTTCGGGACCTCGCAGTACTGCGCTGAGCGTACTCCTATTGCCAAACACTATTTCTCTTTATGTTTTTTACAGTATATTATTATGTCCATTGTTTTTGTTTTTTGGCAATAAATATATCTTATCTTATCTTAGAATTAAGCACTCGTGTAAACTGACTTGCCTCTAATATGTCGAACATGCTATATTGATTAATAAAGAATTGGCAATAAATATATCTTATCTTATCTTAGAATTAAGCACTCGTGTAAACTGACTTGCCTCTAATATGTCGAACATGCTATATTGATTAATAAAGAATTGGCAATAAATATATCTTATCTTATCTTAGAATTAAGCACTTGTGTAAACTGACTTGCCTCTAATATGTCGAACATGTTATATTGATTAATAAAGAATTGGCAATAAATATATCTTATCTTATCTTAGAATTAAGCACTCGTGTAAACTGACTTGCCTTTAATATGTCGAACATGTTATATTGATTAATAAAGAATTGGCAATAAATATATCTTATCTTATCTTAGAATTAAGCACTCGTGTAAACTGACTTGCCTCTAATATGTCGAACATGTTATATTGATTAATAAAGAATTGGCAATAAATATATCTTATCTTATCTTAGAATTAAATACTCGTGTAAACTAACTTGCCTCTAATATGTCGGACATGTTATATTAATTAATAAAGAATCTGAATCTAATATACCAGCTGAATCCTGCGGTGTCACCCACAGTTTTCTTGCATTTTTGGGGGGATAAAGTTTCCTTATGTCCGACCTTATGACATTATTATCCTGCCAAATTTTGCTAAGATAGTCTTAGCTGTTTAGTTGTGGAAGTAAGAGACAGACAGTTACTTTCGCTTTTATTAGTAAGGGTAAGGATATCGACCTCCTTGGCGTGTTTAGCTTCAGTTATAAGCGCGTATATAGCTGGAGAAGCCAACTAAAGGTCTGTTAGTACTTTTATTTGTGCGAGTGCAAGTTATTATTGATTAGTAATTTTGCTAGTGATTAAAGTATTCACTCGCACTGATCTGTTATGTCCAAATGTGTTTAGTACTAATCACTAAGCACCTGCATTAATCACTCGCACTCATCACTAATCAAAGTGCTTTCGGGCCCTAGTCTTAAGGCCCGTTTCCTATATCCCTCATAGTCGCTTTTCACTCTTGTCTTAAAGATACCTAGGTTGTACTTGCTATGAGATGTGAAAGATTGATATGCAAACAATTCCACTTTTGCAACAAAACAACACAACACATAAACACATGTAAACATAAATGTTTATTAACAAATGACTTTGAATTTGCATAATAATAATTAATAATATTGTTTGTACAATACAATACAATACAACTTTATTAAACACCGAAAATAAAAATGAAACTTAAACTAACATAAAAAACAAATAAACGGCAGTATAATGGGCGGCTTTATCGCCTAAAGCGTTTGTAGTGACGTTAAAAAATGAAAATTTACTTCTAATTATAACTAAAGCCATTATTTTTCTGTATTTAAAAGATTCATGCGAAAACTACCGTCAGCAGTTGTTAAATAAAGCCCTAACAAAGTTAACACAACGTGAAATGTACCTCCGCTATATTTTACTCTCCTAGAATGGAGCCGGACGGCTTTTGTAGTTTAATTCTATGCGTCCCCCGAGATATCAGCTAGTTCTATTGTGTGGGAATACCACGTAAATTAATATTAAAGATACATTTTACGGCCAAGCTTTTTTAAACGGATGTTTTTATAATATATTTAGATTTTTATGATGAAATGAGGACCGGTAAGCGCAGCGTCCCACAAGATGGACAGACGACCTAAAAGAGACCGCAGAGAAACGACCGGTGTGAAGTTGGCAGCCAACTTTGGCTGCCTATAATCCGACTAAATTAAGATGACTTTTTTTGTGAAGTTAGCAGCCAACACGATTACGACCTCTTATTCTATAAAAGCAGCTACTAATTCATTTCGAATGGTTCGAAAAATGCAATAAGCATAAATTAAAAACAATATTAAAATGACAAAGTCCCATCAAGACATGTATCGCAACCAAACGCCACAACAAGAATCACAACCTTCATTCCTCTTAAATATGCAACAAAACTTACTGAAACGTGTAGATCGAATAATAGGCTTTTAAATAAAACCTATTTCAGCGCGGTCTAACGATTATTTATTGCCGAAAAAAAATAACGAAAATGGGAATATCGAAATATTTTACGACTCTCAAATGACTTGGTGGATTTCGACCTGTAAACCCCTGAATTCGTGTAAGACTGCTATATCATTGCATTTTCTTATATATAAGCTATCTGAAAAATATTCTGAAAACTGGCAAAACATTTATTTAACCCTGTAATGAACCGACGGAAACTTTTTTTTTCTTTGCCATTTTCATTCCTGAAAATCATTAAAAAAAACACCACTCAACCCCCTGATATTTGGATTTCAATGTAAATAATATCAAAGACTGTATATTTAGCTACAAAAAAAAACATATTTTGTCCGGCTTATCGACAGCATGGAACCCAATTAACATCTGAAACCACTTAGGAAACTAAAATTTTCACGACTAAAGTTGGCTGCTGGTGAATTGCGACCTTTCATCCCCGTAATTATGAAACAAATTGAACTTAAATAGCCTAACTAATATCTAGGCTTTAAAATGAAACCTATTCCAGCCCGGCTAAATGATTGATTATTGCCCAAAAAACCAAACGAAAAAAGAAAATCCAAAATTTTACTTCTCTCAAATGACACGGTCGATTTCGACCCGTGAACCCCTGAAATCGAAAAAAACTGCTATTTCTTAAAATTTATCTATCTTTAAGCCATCTGAAAAATATAATGAAAACTGGCAGAACTATTATTTAACCCTCTAATGGTCCGACGGAGAAAATTAACTTTTTTAATTACATTTTTGTTCCTGAAAATGATAAAATATTACCACACCACCCCGGTTTTTTAGATTTCTATGTACGTAGTACTAAAGCCTGCATACATAACTACAATACACAATTAATTTAAACCCAGTTAAATGACAGATTCGTACCCAAATTATCACCTGAAATCAAATCAGAAGCTTTGATATTTACAAGAAAAGTTGGCTGCTGGTGAATTGCGACCTTTCATCCCCGTAATTATGAAACAAGTTGTGTTAAAATAGTCGAACTAATATCTATGCTTTAAAATGAAACCTATTCTAGCCCGGCTAAATGATTGCTTATAGCCCAAAAAATCATACGAAAAAAGAAAATCCAAAATTTTACTTCTCTCAAATGACACGGTCGATTTCGACCCGTGAACCCCTGAAATCGAATAAAATTGCAATTTCATCAAATTTTCCTATGTTTCAGCCATCTGAAGAATCTACTGCAAAACTATTATTTAACCCTTTAATGGTCCGACGGAGAAAATTAACTTTTTTAATGACATTATGTTCCTGAAAATTATAAAAAAACCCCTCACAACCCCTGCTATTTGGATTTCTATGTACGTAGTACTAAAGCCTGTATACATAACTACAATATATGATCAATTTCAGTCCAACTAAATTGCAGACTGGTACCTAAATTATCACCAGAAATCAAATATGAAGCTTAGATATTTACAACTAAAGTTGGCTGCTGGTGAATTGCGACCTTTCATCCCCGTAATTATGAAACAAATTGTGCTTAAATAGCTAAAATAATAATAAGGCTTTCAAATGAAACCTATTTCAGCCCGGCTCGGTGATTGCTTATTGCCCGAAAAATGAAATGATGAAAGAAAATAAAAAATTTTGCTACTCTCAAATGACATGGTCGATTTCGACCCGTGAACCCCTGAAATCGAATAAAATTGCTATTTCATCTAACTTTTATGTCTTTCAACTATATGAAAAATATACTGAAAAACTGGCAAAACTATTATTTAACCCTCTAATGGTCCGACGGAGAAAATTAACTTTTTTAATGACATTTTTGTTCCTGAAAATTATAAAAAAACCCCTCACAACCCCTGCTATTTGGATTTCTATGTACGTAGTACTAAAGCCTGCATACATAACTACAATATATGATCAATCTCAGCCCAACTAAATGACAGTTTGGTACCTAAATTAATATCTGAAATCAAATATGAAGCTTAGATATTTACAACTAAAGTTGGCTGCTGGTGAATTGCAACCTTTCATCCCCGTAATTATGAATCAAATTGTGCTTAAATAGCCTAACTAATATTTAGGCTTTAAAATGAAACTTATTCCAGCCCGGCTAAATGATTGCTTATTGCCCAAAAAATCAAACGAAAAAAGAAAATCCAAAATTTTACTTCTCTCAAATGACACGGTCGATTTCGACCCGCGAACCCCTGAAATCGAATAAAATTGCTATTTTATCTAACTTTCATGTCTTTCAGCTATCTGAAAAATATACTGAAAAACTAGCAAAACTATTATTTAGCTCTCTAATGGTCCGACGGAGAAAATTAACTTTTTTAATGACATTTTTGTTCCTGAAAATTATAAAAAAACCCCTCACAACCCCTGCTATTTGGATTTCTATGTACGTAGTACTAAAGCCTGCATACATAACTACAATACATGATCAATCTCAGCCCAACTAAATGACAGTTTGGTACCTAAATTAATATCTGAAATCAAATATGAAGCTTAGATATTTACAACTAAAGTTGGCTGCTGGTGAATTGCAACCTTTCATCCCCGTAATTATGAATCAAATTGTGCTTAAATAGCCTAACTAATATTTAGGCTTTAAAATGAAACTTATTCCAGCCCGGCTCGGTGATTGCTTATTGCCCAAAAAATCAAACGAAAAAAGAAAATCCAAAATTTTACTTCTCTCAAATGACACGGTCGATTTCGACCCGCGAACCCCTGAAATCGAATAAAATTGCTATTTTATCTAACTTTCATGTCTTTCAGCTATCTGAAAAATATACTGAAAAACTAGCAAAACTATTATTTAGCTCTCTAATGGTCCGACGGAGAAAATTAACTTTTTTAATGACATTTTTGTTCCTGAAAATTATAAAAAAGTCCCTCACAACCCCTGCTATTTGGATTTCTATGTAGATAGTACTAAAGCCTGCATACATAACTACAATATATGATCAATTTCAGTCCAACTAAATTGCAGACTGGTACCTAAATTATCACCTGAAATCAAATATGAAGCTTAGATATTTACAACTAAAGTTGGCTGCTGGTGAATTGCGACCTTTCATCCCCGTAATTATGAAACAAATTGTGCTTAAATAGCTAAAATAATAATAAGGCTTTCAAATGAAACCTATTTCAGCCCGGCTCGGTGATTGCTTATTGCCCGAAAAATGAAATGATGAAAGAAAATCAAAAATTTTGCTACTCTCAAATGACATGGTCGATTTCGACCCGTGAACCCCTGAAATCGAATAAAATTGCAATTTCATCTAATTTTCTTATGTTTCAGCTATCTGAAAAATATACTGAAAAACTGGCAAAACTATTATTTAACCCTCTAATGGTCCGACGGAGAAAATTAACTTTTTTAATGACATTTTTGTTCCTGAAAATTATAAAAAAACCCCTCACAACCCCTGCTATTTGGATTTCTATGTACGTAGTACTAAAGCCTGCATACATAACTACAATACATGATCAATTTCAGCCCAACTAAATGACAGTTTGGTACCTAAATTAACATCTGAAATCAAATATGAAGCTTAGATATTTACAACTAAAGTTGGCTGCTGGTGAATTGCAACCTTTCATCCCCGTAATTATGAATCAAATTGTGCTTAAATAGCCTAACTAATATTTAGGCTTTAAAATGAAACTTATTCCAGCCCGGCTAAATGATTGCTTATTGCCCAAAAAATCAAACGAAAAAAGAAAATCCAAAATTTTACTTCTCTCAAATGACACGGTCGATTTCGACCCGCGAACCCCTGAAATCGAATAAAATTGCTATTTTATCTAACTTTCATGTCTTTCAGCTATCTGAAAAATATACTGAAAAACTAGCAAAACTATTATTTAGCTCTCTAATGGTCCGACGGAGAAAATTAACTTTTTTAATGACATTTTTGTTCCTGAAAATTATAAAAAAGTCCCTCACAACCCCTGCTATTTGGATTTCTATGTAGGTAGTACTAAAGCCTGCATACATAACTACAATATATGATCAATTTCAGTCCAACTAAATTGCAGACTGGTACCTAAATTATCACCTGAAATCAAATATGAAGCTTAGATATTTACAACTAAAGTTGGCTGCTGGTGAATTGCGACCTTTCATCCCCGTAATTATGAAACAAATTGTGCTTAAATAGCTAAAATAATAATAAGGCTTTCAAATGAAACCTATTTCAGCCCGGCTCGGTGATTGCTTATTGCCCGAAAAATGAAATGATGAAAGAAAATCAAAAATTTTGCTACTCTCAAATGACATGGTCGATTTCGACCCGTGAACCCCTGAAATCGAATAAAATTGCTATTTCATCTAATTTTCTTATGTTTCAGCTATCTGAAAAATATACTGAAAAACTGGCAAAACTATTATTTAACCCTCTAATGGTCCGACGGAGAAAATTAACTTTTTTAATGACATTTTTGTTCCTGAAAATTATAAAAAAACCCCTCACAACCCCTGCTATTTGGATTTCTATGTACGTAGTACTAAAGCCTGCATACATAACTACAATATATGATCAATTTCAGTCCAACTAAATTGCAGACTGGTACCTAAATTATCACCTGAAATCAAATATGAAGCTTAGATATTTACAACTAAAGTTGGCTGCTGGTGAATTGCGACCTTTCATCCCCGTAATTATGAAACAAATTGTGCTGAAATAGCCTAACTTATATCTAGGCTTTAAAATAAAACCTATCTCAGCCCGGCTCGGTGATTGCTTATAACCCGAAAAATATAATAAAGAAAGAAAATAAAAAATTTTGCTACTCTCAAATGACATGGTCGATTTCGACCCGTGAACCCCTGAAATCGAATAAAATTGCTATTTCATCAAATTTTCTTGTGTTTCAACTATCTGAAAAATATACTGAAAACTGGCAGAACTATTACTTAACCCTCTAATGGTCCGACGGAGAAAATTAACTTTTTTAATGACATTTTTGTTCCTGAAAATTATAAAAAAATCCCTCACAACCCCTGCTATTTGGATTTCTATGTACGTAGTACTAAAGCCTGCATACATAACTACAATACATGATCAATTTCAGCCCAACTAAATGACACTTTGGTACCTAAATTAACATCTGAAATCAAATATGAAGCTTAGATATTTACAACTAAAGTTGGCTGCTGGTGAATTGCGACCTTTCATCCCCGTAATTATGAAACAAATTGTGCTTAAATAGCCAAAATAATATCTAAGCTTTCAAATGAAACCTATTTCAGCCCGGCTCGGTGATTGCTTATAGCCCGAAAAATCAAATACAGAAAGAAAATAAAAAATTTTGCTACTCTCAAATGACATGGTCGATTTCGACCCCTGAACCCCTGAAATCGAATAAAATTGCTATTTCATCAAATTCTCTTGTGTTTCAACTATCTGAAAAATATACTGAATAACTGGCAAAACTATTATTTAACCCTCTAATGGTCCGACGCAGAAAATTAACTTTTTTAATGAAATTTTTGTTCCTGAAAATTATAAAAAAGTCCCTCACAACCCCTGCTATTTGGATTTCTATGTACTTAGTACTAAAGCCTGCATAAATAACTACAATACATGATCAATTTCAGCCCAACTAAATGACACTTTGGTGCCTAAATTAACATCTGAAATCAAATATAGAGCTTAGATATTTACAACTAAAGTTGGCTGCTGGTGAATTGCGACCTTTCATCCCCGTAATTATGAAACAAATTGTGCTGAAATAGCCTAACTTATATCTAGGCTTTAAAATAAAACCTATCTCAGCCCGGCTCGGTGATTGCTTATAACCCGAAAAATATAATAAAGAAAGAAAATAATAAATTTTGCTACTCTCAAATGACATGGTCGATTTCGACCCGTGAACCCCTGAAATCGAATAAAATTGCTATTTCATCTAATTTTCTTATGTTTCAGCTATCTGAAAAATATACTGAAAACTGGCAGAACTATTACTTAACCCTCTAATGGTCCGACGGAGAAAATTAACTTTTTTAATGACATTTTTGTTCCTGAAAATTATAAAAAAGTCCCTCACAACCCCTGCTATTTGGATTTCTATGTACGTAGTACTAAAGCCTGCATACATAACTACAATATATGATCAATTTCAGTCCAACTAAATTGCAGACTGGTACCTAAATTATCACCTGAAATCAAATATGAAGCTTAGATATTTACAACTAAAGTTGGCTGCTGGTGAATTGCGACCTTTCATCCCCGTAATTATGAAACAAATTGTGCTTAAATAGCTAAAATAATAATAAGGCTTTCAAATGAAACCTATTTCAGCCCGGCTCGGTGATTGCTTATTGCCCGAAAAATGAAATGATGAAAGAAAATCAAAAATTTTGCTACTCTCAAATGACATGGTCAATTACGACCCGTGAACCCCTGAAATCGAATAAAATTGCTATTTCATCTAATTTTCTTATGTTTCAGCTATCTGAAAAATATACTGAAAAACTGGCAAAACTATTATTTAACCCTCTAATGGTCCGACGGAGAAAATTAACTATTTTAATGACATTTTTGTTCCTGAAAATTATAAAAAAACCCCTTACAACCCCTGCTATTTGGATTTCTATGTACGTAGTACTAAAGCCTACATACATAACTACAATATATGATCAATTTCAGTCCAACTAAATTGCAGACTGGTACCTAAATTATCACCTGAAATCAAATATGAAGCTTAGATATTTACAACTAAAGTTGGCTGCTGGTGAATTGCGACCTTTCATCCCCGTAATTATGAAACAAATTGTGCTTAAATAGCTAAAATAATAATAAGGCTTTCAAATGAAACCTATTTCAGCCCGGCTCGGTGATTGCTTATTGCCCGAAAAATGAAATGATGAAAGAAAATCAAAAATTTTGCTACTCTCAAATGACATGGTCGATTTCGACCCGTGAACCCCTGAAATCGAATAAAATTGCTATTTCATCTAATTTTCTTATGTTTCAGCTATCTGAAAAATATACTGAAAAACAGGCAAAACTATTATTTAACCCTCTAATGGTCCGACGGAGAAAATTAACTTTTTTAATGACATTTTTGTTCCTGAAAATTATAAAAAAACCCCTCACAACCCCTGCTATTTGGATTTCTATGTACGTAGTACTAAAGCCTGCATACATAACTACAATACATGATCAATCTCAGCCCAACTAAATGACAGTTTGGTACCTAAATTAATATCTGAAATCAAATATGAAGCTTAGATATTTACAACTAAAGTTGGCTGCTGGTGAATTGCAACCTTTCATCCCCGTAATTATGAATCAAATTGTGCTTAAATAGCCTAACTAATATTTAGGCTTTAAAATGAAACTTATTCCAGCCCGGCTAAATGATTGCTTATTGCCCAAAAAATCAAACGAAAAAAGAAAATCCAAAATTTTACTTCTCTCAAATGACACGGTCGATTTCGACCCGCGAACCCCTGAAATCGAATAAAATTGCTATTTTATCTAACTTTTATGTCTTTCAGCTATCTGAAAAATATACTGAAAAACTAGCAAAACTATTATTTAGCTCTCTAATGGTCCGACGGAGAAAATTAACTTTTTTAATGACATTTTTGTTCCTGAAAATTATAAAAAAGTCCCTCACAACCCCTGCTATTTGGATTTCTATGTACGTAGTACTAAAGCCTGCATACATAACTACAATAAATGATCAATTTCAGTCCAACTAAATTGCAGACTGGTACCTAAATTATCACCTGAAATCAAATATGAAGCTTAGATATTTACAACTAAAGTTGGCTGCTGGTGAATTGCGACCTTTCATCCCCGTAATTATGAAACAAATTGTGCTGAAATAGCCTAACTTATATCTAGGCTTTAAAATAAAACCTATCTCAGCCCGGCTCGGTGATTGCTTATAACCCGAAAAATATAATAAAGAAAGAAAATAAAAAATTTTGCTACTCTCAAATGACATGGTCGATTTCGACCCGTGAACCCCTGAAATCGAATAAAATTGCTATTTCATCAAATTTTCTTGTGTTTCAACTATCTGAAAAATATACTGAAAACTGGCAGAACTATTACTTAACCCTCTAATGGTCCGACGGAGAAAATTAACTTTTTTAATGACATTTTTGTTCCTGAAAATTATAAAAAAATCCCTCACAACCCCTGCTATTTGGATTTCTATGTACGTAGTACTAAAGCCTGCATACATAACTACAATACATGATCAATTTCAGCCCAACTAAATGACACTTTGGTACCTAAATTAACATCTGAAATCAAATATGAAGCTTAGATATTTACAACTAAAGTTGGCTGCTGGTGAATTGCGACCTTTCATCCCCGTAATTATGAAACAAATTGTGCTTAAATAGCCAAAATAATATCTAAGCTTTCAAATGAAACCTATTTCAGCCCGGCTCGGTGATTGCTTATAGCCCGAAAAATCAAATACAGAAAGAAAATAAAAAATTTTGCTACTCTCAAATGACATGGTCGATTTCGACCCGTGAACCCCTGAAATCGAATAAAATTGCTATTTCATCAAATTCTCTTGTGTTTCAACTATCTGAAAAATATACTGAATAACTGGCAAAACTATTATTTAACCCTCTAATGGTCCGACGCAGAAAATTAACTTTTTTAATGAAATTTTTGTTCCTGAAAATTATAAAAAAGTCCCTCACAACCCCTGCTATTTGGATTTCTATGTACTTAGTACTAAAGCCTGCATACATAACTACAATACATGATCAATTTCAGCCCAACTAAATGACACTTTGGTGCCTAAATTAACATCTGAAATCAAATATAGAGCTTAGATATTTACAACTAAAGTTGGCTGCTGGTGAATTGCGACCTTTCATCCCCGTAATTATGAAACAAATTGTGCTGAAATAGCCTAACTTATATCTAGGCTTTAAAATAAAACCTATCTCAGCCCGGCTCGGTGATTGCTTATAACCCGAAAAATATAATAAAGAAAGAAAATAAAAAAATTTGCTACTCTCAAATGACATGGTCGATTTCGACCCGTGAACCCCTGAAATCGAATAAAATTGCTATTTCATCAAATTTTCTTGTGTTTCAACTATCTGAAAAATATACTGAAAACTGGCAGAACTATTACTTAACCCTCTAATGGTCCGACGGAGAAAATTAACTTTTTTAATGACATTTTTGTTCCTGAAAATTATAAAATGTTATGTATGCAGGCTTTAGTACTACGTACATAGAAATCCAAATAGCAGGGGTTGTGAGGGGTTTTTTTATAATTTTCAGGAACAAAAATGTCATTAAAAAAGTTAATTTTCTCCGTCGGACCATTAGAGGGTTAAGTAATAGTTCTGCCAGTTTTCAGTATATTTTTCAGATAGTTGAAACATAAGAAAATTTGATGAAATAGCAATTTTATTCGATTTCAGGGGTTCACGGGTCGAAATCGACCATGTCATTTGAGAGTAGCAAAATTTTTTATTTTCTTTCTTTATTATATTTTTCGGGTTATAAGCAATCACCGAGCCGGGCTGAGATAGGTTTTATTTTAAAGCCTAGATATAAGTTAGGCTATTTCAGCACAATTTGTTTCATAATTACGGGGATGAAAGGTCGCAATTCACCAGCAGCCAACTTTAGTTGTAAATATCTAAGCTTTATATTTGATTTCAGATGTTAATTTAGGCACCAAAGTGTCATTTAGTTGGGCTGAAAATTATCATGTATTGTAGTTATGTATGCAGGCTTTAGTACTACGTACATAAAAATCTAGATAGCAGGGGTTGTGAGGGATTTTTTTATAATTTTCAGAAACAAAAATGTCATTAAAAAAGTTAATTTTCATCGTCGGACCATTAGAGGGTTAAATAATAGTTTGGCCAGTTTTTCAGTATATTTTTCAGATAGTTGAAACACAAGAGAATTTGATGAAATAGCAATTTTATTCGATTTCAGGGGTTCACGGGTCGAAATCGACCATGTCATTTGAGAGTAGCTAAATTTTTGATTTACTTTCTTTATTTGATTTTTCGGGCCATAAGCAATCACCGAGCCGGGCTGAAATAGGTTTCATTTGAAAGCTTAGATATTATTTTGGCTATTTAAGCACAATTTGTTTCATAATTATGGGGATGAAAGGTCGCAATTCACCAGCAGCCAACTTTAGTTGTAAATATCTAAGCTTCATATTTGATTTCAGATGTTAATTTAGGTACCAAACTTTCATTTAGTTGGGCTTTAAATAATTTTTTGTTGTAGTTATGTATGCAGGCTTTTGTACTCCGTACATAAAAATCCAGATAGCAGGGGTTGTGAGGGATTTTTTAATAATTTTCAGGAACAAAAATGTCATTAAAAAAGTTAATTTTCTGCGTCGGACCATTAGAGGGTTAAATAATAATTTTGCCAGTTTTTCAGTATATTTTTCAGATAGTTGAAACACAAGGAAGTTAGATGAAATAGCAATTTTATTCGATTTCAGGGGTTCACGGGTCGAAATCGACCATGTCATTTGAGAGTAGCAAAATTTTTTATTTTCTTTCTTTATTATATTTTTCGGGTTATAAGCAATCACCGAGCCGGGCTGAGATAGGTTTTATTTTGAAGCCTAGATATAAGTTAGGCTATTTCAGCACAATTTGTTTCATAATTACGGGGATGAAAGGTCGCAATTCACCAGCAGCCAACTTTAGTTGTAAATATCTAAGCTCTATATTTGATTTCAGATGTTAATTTAGGCACCAAAGTGTCATTTAGTTGGGCTGAAATTGATCATGTATTGTAGTTATGTATGCAGGCTTTAGTACTAAGTACATAGAAATCCAAATAGCAGGGGTTGTGAGGGACTTTTTTATAATTTTCAGGAACAAAAATTTCATTAAAAAAGTTAATTTTCTGCGTCGGACCATTAGAGGGTTAAATAATAGTTTTGCCAGTTATTCAGTATATTTTTCAGATAGTTGAAACACAAGAGAATTTGATGAAATAGCAATTTTATTCGATTTCAGGGGTTCACGGGTCGAAATCGACCATGTCATTTGAGAGTAGCAAAATTTTTTATTTTCTTTCTGTATTTGATTTTTCGGGCTATAAGCAATCACCGAGCCGGGCTGAAATAGGTTTCATTTGAAAGCTTAGATATTATTTTGGCTATTTAAGCACAATTTGTTTCATAATTACGGGGATGAAAGGTCGCAATTCACCAGCAGCCAACTTTAGTTGTAAATATCTAAGCTTCATATTTGATTTCAGATATTAATTTAGGTACCAAACTGTCATTTAGTTGGGCTGAGATTGATCATATATTGTAGTTATGTATGCAGGCTTTAGTACTACGTACATAGAAATCCAAATAGCAGGGGTTGTGAGGGATTTTTTTATAATTTTCAGGAACAAAAATGTCATTAAAAAAGTTAATTTTCTCCGTCGGACCATTAGAGGGTTAAGTAATAGTTCTGCCAGTTTTCAGTATATTTTTCAGATAGTTGAAACACAAGAAAATTTGATGAAATAGCAATTTTATTCGATTTCAGGGGTTCACGGGTCGAAATCGACCATGTCATTTGAGAGTAGCAAAATTTTTTATTTTCTTTCTTTATTATATTTTTCGGGTTATAAGCAATCACCGAGCCGGGCTGAGATAGGTTTTATTTTAAAGCCTAGATATAAGTTAGGCTATTTCAGCACAATTTGTTTCATAATTACGGGGATGAAAGGTCGCAATTCACCAGCAGCCAACTTTAGTTGTAAATATCTAAGCTTTATATTTGATTTCAGATGTTAATTTAGGCACCAAAGTGTCATTTAGTTGGGCTGAAAATTATCATGTATTGTAGTTATGTATGCAGGCTTTAGTACTACGTACATAAAAATCTAGATAGCAGGGGTTGTGAGGGATTTTTTTATAATTTTCAGAAACAAAAATGTCATTAAAAAAGTTAATTTTCATCGTCGGACCATTAGAGGGTTAAATAATAGTTTGGCCAGTTTTTCAGTATATTTTTCAGATAGTTGAAACACAAGAGAATTTGATGAAATAGCAATTTTATTCGATTTCAGGGGTTCACGGGTCGAAATCGACCATGTCATTTGAGAGTAGCTAAATTTTTGATTTACTTTCTTTATTTGATTTTTCGGGCCATAAGCAATCACCGAGCCGGGCTGAAATAGGTTTCATTTGAAAGCTTAGATATTATTTTGGCTATTTAAGCACAATTTGTTTCATAATTATGGGGATGAAAGGTCGCAATTCACCAGCAGCCAACTTTAGTTGTAAATATCTAAGCTTCATATTTGATTTCAGATGTTAATTTAGGTACCAAACTTTCATTTAGTTGGGCTTTAAATAATTTTTTGTTGTAGTTATGTATGCAGGCTTTTGTACTCCGTACATAAAAATCCAGATAGCAGGGGTTGTGAGGGATTTTTTAATAATTTTCAGGAACAAAAATGTCATTAAAAAAGTTAATTTTCTGCGTCGGACCATTAGAGGGTTAAATAATAATTTTGCCAGTTTTTCAGTATATTTTTCAGATAGTTGAAACACAAGGAAGTTAGATGAAATAGCAATTTTATTCGATTTCAGGGGTTCACGGGTCGAAATCGACCATGTCATTTGAGAGTAGCAAAATTTTTTATTTTCTTTCTTTATTATATTTTTCGGGTTATAAGCAATCACCGAGCCGGGCTGAGATAGGTTTTATTTTAAAGCCTAGATATAAGTTAGGCTATTTCAGCACAATTTGTTTCATAATTACGGGGATGAAAGGTCGCAATTCACCAGCAGCCAACTTTAGTTGTAAATATCTAAGCTTTATATTTGATTTCAGATGTTAATTTAGGCACCAAAGTGTCATTTAGTTGGGCTGAAATTGATTATGTATTGTAGTTATGTATGCAGACTTTAGTACTACGTACATAGAAATCCAAATAGCAGGGGTTGTGAGGGACTTTTTTATAATTTTCAGGAACAAAAATTTCATTAAAAAAGTTAATTTTCTGCGTCGGACCATTAGAGGGTTAAATAATAGTTTGGCCAGTTTTGCTGTAGATTTTTAAGATGCCTGAAACATAGGAAAATTCGATGAAATAGCAATTTTATTCGATTTCAGGGGTTCACGGGTCGAAATCGACCATGTCATTTGAGAGTTGCAAATTTTTTGATTTTCTTTCTTTATTTGATTTTTCGGGCTATAAGCAATCTCCGAGCCGGGCTGAAATAGGTTTCATTTGAAAGCTTAGATATTATTTTGGCTATTTAAGCACAATTTGTTTCATAATTACGGGGATGAAAGGTCGCAATTCACCAGCAGCCAACTTTAGTTGTAAATATCTAAGCTTCATATTTGATTTCAGATGTTAATTTAGGTACCAAACTGTCATTTAGTTGGGCTGAAATTGATCATGTATTATAGTTATGTATGCAGGCTTTAGTACTGCGTACATAGAAGTCCAAATAGCAGGGGTTGTGAGGGATTTTTTTATAATTTTCAGGAACAAAAATGTCATTAAAAAAGTTAATTTTCATCGTCGGACCATTAGAGGGTTAAATAATAGTTCTGCCAGTTTTCAGTATATTTTTCAGATGGCTTAAATATAGGTCAATTTGATGGAATAGCAATTTTATTCGATTTCAGGGGTTCACGGGTCGAAATCGACCGTGTCATTTGAGAGAAGTAAAATTTTGGATTTTCTTTTTTCGTTTGGTTTTTTGGGCAATAAGCAATCATTTAGCCGGCTTGGAATGGGTTTCATTTTAAAGCTCAGATATTAATAAGGCTATTTAAGCACAATTTGTTTCATAATTACGGGGATAAAAGGTCGCAATTCACCAGCAGCCAACTTTAGTCGTGAAAATTTAAATTTCCTAAGTGGTTTCAGATGTTAATTGGGTTCCATGCTGTCGATAAGCCAGACAAAATATGCTTTTTTTTGTAGCTAGATATACAGTCTTTGATATTATTTACATAGAAATCCAAATATCAAGGGTTGAGTGGTGTTTTTTTTAATGATTTTCAGGAATGAAAATGGCAAAGAAAAAAAGTTTCCGTCGGTTCATTGTCGGTTCCCTGTAGGGTTAAATAAATGTTTTGCCACTATTCAGAATATTTTTCAGATAGCTTATATATAAGAAAATGCAATGATATAGCAGTCTTACACGAATTCAGGGGTTTACAGGTCGAAATCCACCAAGTCATTTGAGAGTCGTAAAATATTTTGATTTTCCCATTTTCGTTATTTTTTTTCGGCAATAAGCAATCGTTAGACCGGGCTGAAATAAGTTTTATTTGAAAGCCTGTTATTTTATCTGCACGTTTCAGTAAGTTTTGTTGCATATTTAAGAGGAATGAAGGTTGTGATTCTTGTTGTGGCGTTTGGTTGCGATACTTGTCTTGATGGGACTTTGCCATTTTAATAATGTTGTTAATCTATGCTTATTGCATTTTTCGAACCATTCGAAATGAATTAGTAACTGCTTTTAAAGAATAAGAGGTCGTAATCGTGTTGGCTGCTAACTTCACAAAAAAAGTCATCTTAATTTAGTCGGATTATAGGCAGCCAAAGTTGGCTGCCAACTTCACACCGGTAGAGAAACGTTGGATGCAGGCCGCTTCCAACCGGCCCTTTCGGAGATCGATGGGGGAGGCCTATGTCCAGCAGTGGACGTCCTACGGCTGAAATGATGATGATGATGATGAAATGAGCATAATGATTTCATGAAACTTTTCAATAACATGATTCACTGCTCGGTCACTATCGCTTTTTGTAATGTATGTGGCACTTTAAAACAATGAACCCACGCTCGAGAGGTTGATTATTAGCCATTGAAGAGTTTCACCATCCACCTTCACTGACTTTATCAACAGCAGGTCGACGATATTAAAGAATTGAGGAGCTCCGGAACAAAAGCCGATAAATCGACCTAATGTCCGTTTTTCTGTTAGTGATATTACTCATTATATACTTGCTGCAAATCTCGTTAAAACCGCACTAAACAAGGCCCTAAAGATGGGCAGCCTAACTCCGACAAATACACTAAATTTTTATCGATTTCGTAAATAAAAAATAGAAAAAAAAAATAGAATAATAATAGAAAAAAAAAAATTTAAAAAAAATAAAAAAAAAAATATTGAATTTTAATTACGAAAAATTATTTTTCTGCATTTTATTTATATTACACGGGAATTACTCACGTAAGATTAAGCCGGTTACTCCGACTATATCTCCGGATTTTGTTCCGGAGCTCCTCGATTCTTTAATATCGTCAAACTGCTGTTAATAAAGTCAGAAGGTGGATCGTGAAACTCTTCAATGGCTACTAATCAACCCCTCGAGCGTGCGTTTATTGTTTTAAAAAGGTGTCACATACATCAAAACTTATTTAGTACTTAAATAATATAATTATTATGAAGTTTCGATGCCATTGCTCGAAAACTGTAAAGCAAAATTTGTGAAGAAACCGGTATGTCCAAGAAACTCAAAGTTCAAAGACATAATCTTCCTCCGAGATAGGTCTGTTTCCCAGCAATGGGAACGTGAAATACTGATAATGAAGAAGTAAAATCACAACAAAAACTAGATCAAATAACTAATTTACTTAATTTATTTACTTTTTTTTTTTTTTTTTTTTCTATAATTTTTTTATTTCTGGTGTACACAATAAAGAGTTTCTATCTATCTATCTATCTATCTAATTTCATCGCAATAAACACACCATACACAAACCTAAGTGCTCTAATATCTAATGGGTAATGCAAATAGTAATTATAGTGCATTACGATTAACGATAGATTTTATTAGTTTATATAGTAATACCCGCCGTTGGCTAATGCTCACCTACCATCTTTTTCTGAGCAAAGGGGTATGCCAAAAACCAGCCCCGCGTGACCCTTCGGGACCTCGCAGTACAGCGCTGAGTGTACCCCTATTGCCAAACATATCTTCTTATGTTTCTTATAGTATATGTCCATTGTTTTTGTTTTTTGGCAATAAATATATCTTAAAACACTGTTTTAAACTATCACGGTTGTTCACTAAAGTTATATGATTATTTACGGGATATTTACCGTGGTAAGGTTGTGGAATGAGCTCCCGAGCACGGGAAGTCTTCCCGTGAACATGGTGCATGTAACTGCGCCGAAATATCGGGAGCTCATTCCACAACCTTACCACGGTAAATATCCCGTAAATAATCATATAACTTTAGTAAATATATCTTATTCTTATTCAATAGGGAGGATTATTTTGATACAAATGCAACAGTTTTATGCTCTACACGCCACGTCCCTCTGGTTTTCCTTTCATCGCATATTTAACTTTGAAACATTATACCACTGGCAGTTGTTTTATCAACATTATGCAGCGCCATTTGGTTGTAACATTTGGCAAATACCGACTGAATTAGTGAAACATTAGGTAATTATATAAATATCATCATCATGATAGGTTCATATGTATTTTCGGTGTACAATAAAGAAATATTGTATTGTATTGTATCATTATCATTTCAGCCGTAGGACGTCCACTGCTGGAGATAGGCCTATCCCATCGATCTCCAAAAGGGCCGGTTGGAAGCGGCCGCATCCAGCGTTTCCCTGCGGTCTCTTTTAGTTCGTCTGTCCATCTTGTGGGTGGACGTCCTACGCTGCGCTTACCGGTCCGTGGTTTCCATTCCAGAACCTTTCGGCCCCATCGACCATCTGTTCTGCGTGATATGTGCCCTGCCCACTGCCTTTTCAACTTGCTAATCCGGTGGGCTATGTCGGTGACTTTCGTTCGTCTACGGATCTCCTCATTTCTGATTTGATCTCGTAGAGAAACCCCGAACATAGCCCTCTCCATAGCTCGTTGTGCAACTTTGAGCTTGCTTATGAGGCCTATAAGATAAATATACTAAAAGTAAATTATTGTAACTGGATGCATTGATGAACTGACATAAATAATGTAGGCTGAGACGTAGCTGAGGCCTGCATACATGGAAGCAAGGGAGATATGATGAATCCTTGCACGTACGTATTACCGTTTTTACACTAGTGAAAATACAAAAATACGTTTTAAAATATTATTGTTTACTATTATTTTTTTTGTTTTGACGTGTTTTTCCACACTTAGATTGATTATAAAGAAAGCTCAAGAATTTTGAGATCGACAGCAAAGCGACCGTAGCGTAGCGGTTAGAGCGATTAGGGCGTAAACCCGGAGGGTGCAGGGGCAGATTCTGCCAGTCGTCAAACGTTTGAATTGTATCATCAATCATCATCAGCCAGACGTCCTCATCTGAACTTAGGCCTTAGAACTCCACACTAAATTGTCTATAACATTTTAACATCATATACGTTTAAAGTGTCATTAACCTACCAGCAGAATATTTTAGCATGTTTTTTGTTTACGGCAGATTTCCCAGAAAACCAGAAAAAGCGATATCCGTTCAAGAATGTCAATCGTCTATTTATTTCCCCAAAAATTCTTCTGCTCCTCACCTAACCCGTGTTTCCGTAAACCTCGCAAAAATAAACACAATATCGGCGTGTCAAACAGAGCGGGACATTTGCGTAAACAATATCGGAGGTTCGTGCGTGACGCGACGTGATGTCACGCTGAGTCGTGTCACGTAAGATAGTGTCACGGTGGGCTATCACTGCTGTCAGTATGGACCGTGTAGTACCCTTTGAGTACATACTACATAGCTGAACATGGATCCATATAGAGCTTCTCCAGTAAGCTGGAGTATAAGGTATCAAGTTTATAGAGTATGCTACCTAATGAGCAACATCGTCATTCATATCAGCCTATTAACTCACTAATGGGGCACAGGCCTTCTCTCAGAGAGAGAGGATGGGTCCTAATCTACCATGCTGGCCCAGTGCATGTTGGTGAATGACTATGTCTTTGAACTTTTGAGGTTCTTGGACATACCGGCTTTCTCACGGTTTCCGGTTTCTAAGTGATGGCAACAAAACTGATTTAATAAGTCATTGGTGCAGAGCCGAGGATCAAACCGAGTGTCATCAAATTATAAAGCGCACATTACACCGTACGACCATCAGCGCTCTAACCTTACCGACTAATTAATGCTGCAGTAGCAGCTTTTTGTTCTTACAGCAGACGTTTATTAATATAGACACCGTTAATTTGTCTACTTTGCGTAAGTTGGATCAATACTCAAACTGCACACTGCATAATTCAGATCTATCTCCACGCGGTGAGATGTCAATACAAAAAATACCAAGTTGCGCCATAATAGAATATAAGCAGTTGGCCGTGCGAATCGAGTTAAACTACTACCACATAATACTTATAAGTATAAGTACAGAAGAGTCTCTCTGCAAAATCGAATCTTGATACTACACAATAAAGTGCAATTCAGAACGTACGAGCGCTAACTACCTACAGCTATATTAACCTAGAAGTTGCCTCTCTTTCTATCACGTAACTGTTATCTCTGTCTTTCGCACAGCAGCGGATGCGGTAGGTCCGACAAGTACTTGTAGCTTCATACCTAAAGTGCGGAGTGCGCCAGGCTAAATGAGGCCAGGCCAAGCCTGATTTAAGCCAGATGAGTTCACTCTGCTGGACAAAGGTTGCCTGCATTTCCTTCGACATATTATGTAGACGTCGGCCAAAAAGCCGCTAGATTAAAATGGGACGCAATGGACGGAGATTTGAACGTAGTTTAGGTAAAAACATTGTACATAAACTATCTACCAAGAACTCGAAGCAATAAATAAAATAGTTAAAAGAGAAATAATATTTTTTTTGTTGGCAACACCCGAAAGCTTTTGAAAGAATAACTCGCAAAACAACTTGTTTTTGAAAATTTACGAGACTTTTCCTTGATTGCTCTTCCCTCCCAACACAATTCATATTGTTTTTTCATCACAAAGATCCCGAGTTGATTTATAAATAAATAGGCGTCAGACATTAAAAGGAAACAATTTATCTTAGGAAATAACACATTTAGTTGAATTCGCTGTTGATAAAGCACTGTTAAAGCGAGAATAATTCAACACAAACTGAATTAATTGCCAGAAGATAAGGCCTGAGATAAATATTAGAACAGTTTCTCTTTCAAATATACTGTCTTCATAAAAGGCCGAAAAAGAGCAAAAGGAATATTGGCCATTGTGCTTTGAAACGGAGTTATTGTCGTTTGAACGTCGATTTACGACGTTTGCTGATACTAAGAAAAACTAAAGAAAAATCAAGAAAATTACGCCACACTGTAGCTATAGCAATTCAAAAATTGTAGCCGGTATTTTTTTATGTTTTTAGGGTTCCGTACCCAAAGGTTAAAAACGGGACCATATTACTAAGCCTACGATGTCTGTCTGTCCGTCTGTCCTACCTATTAACGGCTATATCTTTCGAACCGTAATACATAGCCAGTTGAAATTTTCACAGAATATCTAACGTTACGGCAGATTAACTCACAAATAGGCAATAAACGAAAGGGGTTCCTTATCGTCATAAACAAACTTAAAAAAAAAAACATATTTTTGTATTTGCTTTAATGTAAAAACGACAATACCTACAATCGTCAAACTGGGTACAATTGTAGTACACACTCTAAAATATAACAACAAATATAAATAATGACCAAGTGCGAGTCGGTGATGAATTTCTGTTCATTACCAAGTTATAACTGGTAATTTCGTTATTGAATTTTGTGGTGATACGGAACCCTTAATGCACGAGCCCGACTTGCACTTGGCCAGTTTATTTTTAATGACATTGGTGCCAAACACGCTAACGGGCTGCTTGATGGTAAGCGACCACCGTCACCTATGGATACCTGAAACACCAGGCTTATCACAGATACGTTGCCGACTCTTAAAGACTCTAGGTATTAGCAGCCTTATTGAAGAACCCCACGTTAAAGTTACTCGGAAATGCTGCAAGAGGAAATAACATAGATATGTACACAAAATGTGATCATGCTACGCAAAATCACTAATGACATAGAGACAACCAGCTAACGTGAAAGATAAACTTTAACTCTCAAAAGACTTGCAATCAGTGGCAATTGGTTTAATCTAGAGATTACCTACCGTGCGAGGAAATATATTCCACCTTCGTACAAGGGCTTCACGGCTACCTGTTTTAAGCAATTCTGTTTACCTAGGTGATGAGAAAAGTTGCCAGACCGCAAACCGTATCTCCGCACGTTAAGGTTCACGTCCGCGTGATTTTCCGAACTGTGCTGTTTCAGCGCTATTTTGAGCTTGTTTTAAGAGTTAGCTGTAATGCCTCAGGTTTCCGATTACCTGAGCCTGCCTGTGGTTAGTTTGAACTCTTGCCAGAACAGATTAGTATTTAGTGTCGATGTTGTTCTAAAATGTTAATGTGAAATACCGAGGCTGACGCACAGTTCCTTTTTGGATAAATATTTAATTTTATTTATGTACTTAATAACATTCAGAGCTCTCAAAATGAATGCATTAAAACTAATAGATAAATTTAAACCATTAACGAATTTCCATTTTATAAATATATTTGTTGTGAAAATTACAATCATGCACTAAATAGAAATAGGGATCCGGGAATGTTTTTTTTTTTTTTTTTTAATATAATAGTAGTCAAACAAGCATCGGGCCACCTGATGGTAAGTAGTCACCGTCGTCTATGGACACGTTAAATACCCGGGGCATTGGCGGTGCGTTGCCTACCTTTGAGGACTCTATTCACTCTTAGCTTGAAGCAATTGAGGTTATATTTATATGTCCTAAAACTGCGACCAGAACCACCGAAGGGCGGGCAGCAGCGTCTTATTAGCATACGGTGAAAGTACTGCGATCCCCAAATCACCTGCCAAGCGTGAGGATTATGGCCACACCCCTCTCTAAGAGCGAGGCCTTTGTCCAACAGCTTCCAGATTAATTTTAAAGTGGAGCGCGGAATCCAAAAATCTGAAAAATATAATTCAGTTCAACAAGTATAACCCAGTACCCCATCTTTAAAAGCCATTCAAGTATTTTAGCAATGAGGTAATTATTTTATTGGAAACTGCCAAATTCTTTAAATAATAGATATCGAAGCCGCACGCTTGTTAGTTCTGATGATCTTTCGTGGCCGCGAGCCAACTTGGATTCGATTTTGAATAGTTATCCGCGTACAATTGACCCATCTGAACTGGTAAGTGAACCGTCTTGAATTTAATCGGATCGGAGCTACTTACAATCTGGAATCTCGAACAGTTTTTACAAGCTTTTTTTTTTTTTTTTTTTTTATGCCATAGGTGGCAAACAAGCAGACGGGCTGCCTGATGGTAAGCAGTCACCGTCGCCTATGGATACTTTTATTTAACTTGCCTTGTTAGCTCGAGTCACGTATTAGAATAGAATAGAATAGAATAAACTTTTACTGTGCATAACTGTGTGTTAACAAATGTCCTAAAATAATTATAAGTGTCAACAGTCACTATCCTTACGGACATACAATAAAAAAGTGCGTAGCTACTTTAAGAAACTATACAGATACTATTGAGATCAGCAGTTACATTAAATTATCTAGGTAACTAAAGTTTTAGAGAAAATGTATTATCTTAAATTATAAAGGAAAAAAAATATTTAAAAAAAACATTTATTTCAGGCACGAAAGAAAAAAAAAATCGGCAAAGTGCAATTTTCGCAACAGAAATTGTTTTTACAAGCAGTGGAAAGATAATTGTTTACGTGAGCTAGGCAAAGGAAACGCACAGCAGAGCTACACCATAAAATCCAAATAATACGATTTCAATTCAAACGCTCAACACTTCAATCTGTAAGTAAAATTAATCATTGATATAGTTGTAATTTGAATAAATAAAAAAAAAAAAAAAAAAAAAAAAAACAAATTTTTAATGAAATTACCTTCTGTCCCTCTCGATTTTTCAAAATAAAATGCAAATCCGTGCGGCATTTATCAATCAGATGAATTGCGCATAAATTTGGGCTTATAATAAATTCGTCACGGTTTAAATCAAGGCAGATTCCCGTTGCTGGCCGGGGCCGAACTTGCCGGCAATTCATTAAATGGACCAGTGTGTCTGTGTGCTTGATGTATGGTCGGAGGACGGTCTGGGTGTTGTGTTCTAAGTGATAGGCGATAGATGCGAATACGTGACCATCGGTTGAAGCAATTATGCTATTTGAAAAATAAAGATGCAATTGTGGTTAATTTGTGAGCGACACAATCATGCCGACGCGGCGGTCTACCGGTATTCATGGCTTGAAAGCCAGATATTCATGGTTAAAACAAATTTTCAATGAATGAATGAGTTAATGTTAGTCCTTATCAATTTCAAAAACCCATTTAAAAACAAGTAGCAAATAGTGGACGCTCGAACAAAGTTATCTATGCTTCCTCGTAGTCAAACTATTTAGTCAAACTAGTTTGACCACAAGGAATGGTTTTTCCTCGTGGTTCAATTATTAATATTGCCAAATTAGACATTCTAGCAAACTTATTATTATACTTATTATACTTACTTATTATTGGGGCTGATTAATAAACTACTTATACAAAATGACATTTATGTGGGACCACTTCAAAAGTTTCTTCTACATAACATAAAAGAAACAAGTTATATCGTTCATAAGTGTCGGAGTGATTGGCGTACATAATTATGTACGAAAAAGCATGAAAAGCTTGTGCGATTTACAATCTGACGGCATCCAGTTCGATCGTCAGCCCTGAACCAGTGACTTATTAAGTACTTAAATAAAGCTTTTAATTGATGCCATCGCTCAAAAACGGGGAAGGTAAGCATCACGAAGAAACCAGCATAACCAAGAATCTCAAAAGTGCAAAGGCATATGACATTTACCAACATGCAGTCATGCACTGGGCCAGAAATCCAGTATGGCGATGGCAACCCATCTTATCTTTATGAGAATAGGCCTTTGTCCAAGCAGCGGGAGCATGCACGTTCTTATATTTTTCTTATACGTTGAACGCACTTTACACTTTCTTGTACGTTCTTGTACTCTTCTTGTACGTCTAACGCACTTCATACTTCCTTATACATTCTTGTGCTTGTCTTTTGCATTCAACGCACTTTATACTTTCTTGTACGTTCTTGTACTCTTCTTGTACGTTCAACGGCACTTCACACTTTCTTATACGTTCTTGTACGCTTCTTGTACGTCTAACGGCAGTTCACCCTTTCTTATACCTTCTTGTGGTTTTCTTGTACGTCCAACGCACTTCACACTTTCTTGTACTCTTATTATACGTTGAACGGACTTTATTTTTTTTGTACGTACTTGTTCTCTTCTTGTATTGTACGTTCAAAGCAATTTAATATTTTCTTGTAAACAGTTCACCCCAGTCTCTTGTGTCTTACACCACACGTCATTATAGTGATTTGTAGTTGGGAACGCGTTGTGATAGCTTGATTCACTCGATCCTGTTAATTATTAAAACCAATTCGTCCGTACTTCGACAAATAGGCCGAAAGCCCATTATTATATATTACTTGATGATTTTCACCACTAGTTCACAGATGTGCTAATGAGTTTTGATAGTGTTGAAAAAGTTGGAGACAGCGAAATAGAAAGAGAAATATAGAGTTTATGGACACTTATGCGCTTGTCTCGTGACATCGAGTAATATACACAGAATAAAGATTAGTAGTTTAGAAGGAGTGCGATATAGCATAAACGAATTAAACATGTTACATTAAAAACCTACTCACAATATAGCAAAATTTTTGTTACCAGAACCAAGAAGATATATTTTGACAGGATGGCAAATTGCAGGGTTGTACGCTGATTTGATGTACTAGGGACCTGTAAAAGGCTCCAAAGGCTACAAACTATTTTAAAAATGGCGTGTTACACTTCGTAAATCACGTGACGGATTCTATGCTCTTTATTATTCTGTGGTCATAAATACAAAAGAAAAAATCAAAATTTCAATTCTACTGAAATGAACAGGTACAACACAGCTTTAATTTCACGTAAAACAGAACGTTTTAATCAACTGTAATGATTTTTGAATAGCATCATTTCACAATCTAATGATGCCTTTAAAAATTCACGATAGCATGAGAAACTAAGTGCAAATAATAGCAGCAGCGGTTCAATTTCTGAGAAGGTTTAGCTGCCATTCACATTACTGATTCACTTGCACACATTATACTCTAAAAAGCTCTTTGAGTTTATATTTATTCTCAGCTTTATTTTAATAGGACTATTTTTTTTGGCCTAAGCAAATACAAATATACAAAAATGCGCACAGTAATCTGGGCGAAATAAGAAAGAAGTTATGATTATTTACGGGATATTTTTATTTTAGATTATGAAGGAGGGTAGATCGTTTTGTCTGCACCAAACTTTACCAACCACCCGCATTCTTCAGTCTTCCCGTGAACATGGTGCATGTAACTGCGCCGAAATATCGGAAGCTCTTTCCATAACCTTACCACGGTAAATATCCCGTAAATAATCATTTAACTATAGTGAACAACCGTGTATTAGTGAAAAAAAAAAGAACGAAAGTACGAATAATTACGAGTACGGTTGAGTTTTAGAAAGAACGAGTATTCAAAACTTTAAAATGAGTATAGAATTCTATACAAATATCGATATTGAAATTAAAAATTTGTATGTAATTCCATAAAAAAAGTACTTTACGAATATTCATTATTCGCCCAACTGCAGTGAATACACAACGTATGTTGTTACTTTTTCTCCATTTGAAGGTGTAAAACATGACTTTATTCAAGAAAAATCTAGAAAAACAGGTTACAAACCACAACTGCATCAGATAGGTAGTCTAGTCGTCCCCTTGAGAGCACTAACGTTATTCCTTCTACGAAACTAATCTACATTCTAGAGGGGACGTGCGACGCATTACATCGTAGCGCGAGCTTCGAATACATTTGCTGTGCACTGCTGGATCGGAATCACAATCCAATAACAGTTTTGTGTTGAACGCAAATAGAGAAATAATCTGTAGGTATTATTAGGTACCTATAAAAAAGCCTAGGTAGCCCATTTGGGAAACCACTAGTCTTGAAAGCGTGAGGTCACGGGTTCAAACCTCGGGCCCGTACCAATGAGCTCCTTGGAGCTTATGTACGGATTTTCATACCACTGGCTTTTCGGTGAAGGAAAATATCGTAGGAGGAAACCTGTATACGTACGGAGAAGGAATTCAGTGGCGTATGTGAATCCACCAACCCGCACTGGGCCAGTGTGGTGGATATGGCTCAATCAACCCTTTCGGGGGTAGGCTAAAAGTCCAGCAGTGGACTGTTAAAAGGCAGATGATTCTTGATAACTTGATAACTGTACAAAATCAACTGAAAGATCCGCGAGATAAGCAAGTATACAAGGTACAAGGTGACATGAAATTGGGATTTAAACAAAGATAATATAACCATTTGATCGCACATGTAGTCAAAATTCCCTTTCACAAAATGATTCCGCGTCGGTCGCGGGGAGAGCAGCTTGTGATTGGAGACTTGACGCGACTCGACGCTTGTGAATGGAGAATCAAAAGTCATTCATTCAATTTGCGCCTAGGATTGACCTCGCTCGAAATAGTTTAGGTTGACATGTTAGAACTTTTGGCTTATGCGGGCTAAAGGATGAGCAGTCATGTGGTTCTAATAATGTCATTGGTTTTAAACGAAAAGAGGTCAAAATAGTCGAATGAATAGCTCACTCTATCATCTATATTGATAAAAGCGAAACACCACACACACACTACATGACTGACTCATCACAAAATCTATTTGACCCACGTAGCTTAAATTTGGCAGATATATTCTTCATGAGGTGAAATATGAAATAGCTTTTTTCTTGTGAAATTGCCAAATTAAGTGCGGCAAATGGAGGCTCAAAGTTTAAACGAAAGTCTAGGCATACCACAGGCATCACAAGGCAAATACAACACTCACTAGGAGTCGTATTAAGCATTTCTTCAGATTGTACGAATAGTATGTAATGCATACATGTCATAATTTTTATATTTGTAATTTTAGGTACTGACATACTACTGATCGACCGACCGGTACCGACATAGCTGTTAAAATTTGCAAGTTGAAGTGGCCAATGGACAGGCCACATCGCTCGAAGAACCGATAACAGATGGGGAAGAAAGGTTCAAAGAAGTGTGGTGAAGTGGTTCAAGAAAGAGGAGACCATGAACCGGAAGACGCAGCGTAGGTAGGCCTCCCACTAGATGGACCGACGACATTGTGAGAGTTGCTGGCATCCAGTGGATGCAGATGGCAGGCTGTCGTTCAGTGTGAAGGTTAAAGGGGGAGGCCTATGTTCAGCAGTGGACGTCCTCTGGCTGATGATGATGACATACGACTAAACTCCTCTCTATCTAAAAGTAAAATGTTAAAAATGGCTTTAAGAAAAGAGAAATAAAAAGAGAAAGGAAACAGGTTCCGCAGGGAAACGCTGGCGGCTGGATGCAGGCCGCTTCCAACCGGCCCTTTTGGAGATCGATGGAGGAAGCCTATGACCAGCAGTAGATGTCCTATGGCTGAAATGATGATGATAATGAAACAGAAATCACAAAGAAAAGTATTTATGCCCAAATTGAAAGCAGCTTTCTCAGAATATCCATAACCTCGGCATAAAATTTTAATACAAGCTTGTAACCAATACATATCAAGTTTTGGGGTGACCCTCCGCCCGAAATGATGCCCTACGGTTCGATAAACTCAATTTATTTTTAGTGTAACCGATATCGATAGAGTTCCAGTAATTTTGGAACATAGAAAGCAAAATTTATGTTCCATGCCCGAACGGCCGGAATGCGAATTGTTTGAATGTATAAATGGAATTTGTTGACGATAAAATAAATGTTTTTGTATAATTTAGTGATTTGGTAAATTTGCCATAAACTTTAGTACGTATAAGTAGATTTATAGTTGAGTTCTTTAAGTAGGGAAATAATATTCAGAATTAAATAAAATAAAAATTGGGCTTTAAATACCCATCGTAGTTTTTTTTAAGCATATGCTTATCAGCAGCTACCTACGCATACCCGCTTCGCACTGGTATCAATCTTATTTTTTTACACCTTGAGTTAAATAATTGTAGTTTTAGTAAGGATCCCTTTTATTTAAAAAAAAATATAGCCTTTGTCACTCGGGGATGGTGTAGCTTCCCAACAGTGAAAGAATTTTTCAAATCGGTTCAGTAGTTTTGGAGTAGGCTCCGAAACTACTAAACCGATTTCAATGCAAACAAACAAACTAACTAACAATCAAATCTTTCCTCTTTATAATATTAGTATAGATAAGACCGAACTGCAAGGCAAATTAAAATTCGTTTGAAAAAAAAAAGTTATATATAACCGGCAGTATGAGAAAGTAAACACTGTTTTACCACCAAAGTATTTTTACCGTCTTTGTAAAACGAGGAAGGTTCTCAATTAGATCCGTTTATTAATGGGTTTTTTTACATTAAAAACGGTTAACATTCACTTTATGTTTATCGGTCGAGACGAGCGACTGGTTTCGGAGCCATTTGCTTTACCAAATTGCGTGTTTTACTAAATTTTTTGTCGGTTTTATCAATAAATATTTTATTTATTTAAGAAACCCACGTCTTATGCATCTAACGATAGGTTTATATTCGCTATTATTACAAAAAACATTCAATTATGACGATTTAGTGGAGGAAACAGAAATTCTTGCATCGTATCCTACATGGTTTCGCTGCAAGAATTTCTGTTTTCTCCAGTAAATCATCTTAGTTAAAAGTTTTTATGTACTCTGTACCGAATGTAAGCCTAAACATAAACATTCCTAACAAGCTCAAGCTAGTGAACCGCAACCTGCAGATCTCGCCGCAAATGGCGGGTGTATGCAGCATCGTTAAAACTTTATTCAAACTTCCGTCTGACGTTTAATGAAGGTTAGTTTGAAGTTATGATTCGCTTAACGTTGGTATAAGTAAATAAAACGTTTTGGCCTAGTGAGAAAATATATGTGCACTTTTTAGGGTTCCGTACCCAAAGGGTAACGGAAACGTATTACTAAGCCCACATTGTATGTCTGTCTGTCTATGTCTGTCTGTCCGTCCGTCCTATTATACCTTTAAACGGCTGTATCTTTCGAGCCGTACTAGATAGGCAGTTGAAATTTTCAGAGAATATGTAATATTACAGCGGATTAACTAAAGAATAATAAAAAAAAGTCAATAAGAATTGGTGTCCATACAACAAACGTGTTCTTTTAACATATTTTTATATTAGCTCTATGCGCACAAGCGTTAAACTCGGCATGGTTATAGTACACAAAAATATGTATATAACAACAAAATGATAATGAAAAATAATGGCCAAGTGCGAGTCGGTGACAAGTTTCTGTTCATTACCAAGTTGTAACTGGTAATTTCGTTATTTAATTTTGTGGTGGTACGTAATCCTCAGTGCGCGAGCCTGACTCGCACTTGGCAAGTTTACTTTTTAATAATTATTTTATTAATAGTGGGCTAGCATTTGACCGCCTTTTGTATATATTTATACACATGGAAGACAAATCAAAAGTCAACGTACCAAGCAAGTATTACTTTTTTATTGGCAAGTGCCTTATTAACTAAACTAAATACAAGCTAACACTAAACAAAAACAGACTGCCCATAGATCATTGAAGGTCTAAAGACCATCCAAATGATCAAACCCACTGCCAGTTGGTAGCGTACCCAGTATGCTGGCGGCATTGCCACGCGGAATGGCAATACTTATGCGTAGCCATTGTAGTTTTTCTATAGCACTGCCTGAGCAGGCACGAAAAATTGACACCGCTTTATGGTTGATATTCAAAAAAACCGAAGCGCATTGATTCCACTTTATTGTACGAACTGCTAGTCTGTGGAATGCGCTGCCTGAATGGATGTTCCCAGATAGTTATAAACATCTGGGTGTCTTCATATCACGAGTGAATCGGTTTCTTCTAGGCAAGCGTGCTCCATCGTAGACCGCATCTTCGCTTAACATCAGACGACTTGGCAGCCAAACGCAAGCCTATTACTAATAAATAAAAAATAAAGTAACCAGGTGCCAGGTGAATTTATGAATTGAATTGAAGCTGTCAACATTTTGTCGACTGACAATGACCGTTTTCTATGGAAGAGCTTTCAGAGTTGGTCCCATAGTAAAAGTTATTCTTATTGATAAGAACAATGACCGTTTTTTGGCTTATTAGTCTATATGCGTAACTCTGTATTGCAGTGGGTACTGCAGATTTGAAACCTACTTTAAACTGGAGAGTAAGTAATTGAATATAAAAACAAATATCCAGTTCCAGTGATGGCCACACATGCACGCTACACTCACACTTGCATGCTAAGACGCGTCTCTCACAGACACAATAAGGCTGCACACACGAGAAAATTCTCTCAATTCCGATTCAATTTAGATATTTTCTTGCCTTTCCGGCTTCAGTTTACACAGGCTGCTCCAATATTTTTGTTTGTTCATTCCGGGGATGTTTTTGTTGTGAATTCTGTGCGATCCTAATAGAAAACTTTGGCAAGTAGTGTATTATATTTTGTAATCATCATCATGGTCAGCATATTTTAGTCCACCGCTGGACATATGCCTATCTAAGTCACGCTATTCTGCCCTATCTTCGGCTCTTCGCTTCGCAACCAGCTAAACTCTTAAACTTTGTTCTCTCGAACGCACAATGCCGTAAGCGGTTCCAACGCATCGTCAATATCTGCCCCTCACCGCTGATAAATGATTCTTTTTTTCGATGGAACAACACACTACACATTTTTCATACAGGCCTAGGCACTAATTATTTTCATTACCTTATAAAAGAGCTAATCATCATCATCATCATTTTAGCCGTAGGACGTCCACTGCTGGACATAGGCCTCCCTTATCGATCTCCAAGAGGGCCGGTAATCTAATCTAATCATAAATAACGAAAACCTTCAACGAAAACCAAATTAAAATGTGTTCAAAAATAAATAAGCTAGACAGAGAGCGCACTGTAGCAAATTATGATGTCAAGCCTTGCGGGTGCCATATATATGCTATACTGATACACGCTTTCCGAGAAAGGGACATATTTTCCCCTCTCAATCCCCACCAAAAACTTTAAACGTGTATATCTAACATTTATAATAACATAAATAACATAAATAAGTTATCTAAGATGACTAATTAGAAAGAAATTATGTATAATAATAAGTCTATCGAATTTAAAATGAATTCAAAATTTAATTCTCAAAAGTCCACTATGACATATTATTTACTTCATTTACTTAGAAAATATCTCTAATAAGATAAGAAATTCCCTCCAATTCCGTGATTAAAGGGAATTTCATAAAACCAAGCACAACATTAATGGCATTAATTAGAGCCCGCATTCAAGATAATCCGAATAAGGATGTTTAATATTAATCTCTCTAAAACACGCAATGAAGTGATTATAATTAACTAATTAAAAACGGCTACTGTAAAGACGCACCCTGTAGATTAGAACCTGCCTCTAGAGATAGCTCGAGTGTTTTCACCTTCGAAATGAGCGAAAATTTAAGACACAGTGCATAAAACTTTCAGTATGTGAAACCAAATGCTGAATAATACAACTTAGAATACAATACAATAAGTTTCTTTCTTCAAAAATGTAAAACCCTCAGATTAGAATTTTAATATGAATATGTTTTTCTGATATAAAATAAAAACCGACACCAGTATCTTTTGGTGGATCATATTTCGCAATACGATGCTCAGCGACCTCAGTGGCGTTTCCCAACAGGTGGGTCTTAAAATGAACATTGACAAGACGAAGATTATGTCTAATGTCCATGTTGTACCTGTGCTGGTAAACGTTGGGAACTATACTCTCGAAGTTGTTGACCAGTATACCTATCTTATACATATTGTTTAGTTAGCAAAGAAACTTAAGCAAAGAGGTTGCCCCAAGAATCCGACTCGGATGGGTTGCGAAATTACGTGACATCTTCTCGTCAAAAATACTACACTGCTAAAAGACTAGGATTTTTAACCAGTGTGTTTAAGCCTTTAACCTTTGATGACATGGTACTGAGACGTGGTTTTTAACTGCTAGGCTTTTGGAAAAACTCAGAGTTGCACAGCGGGCAATGGAGAAAGCTATGCTTGGAGTTTCTTTGCGCGATAGAATCTGAAACGAGGATACTCGCCAAAAAATCACAGTCACCGACATAGCTGCTCAGATTATCAAGTTGAAGTAATAATGGACAGGCCACATCGCTCGAAGAACCGATAACCGATGAAGAAGAAAGGTTCTTGAGTGGAGACCACGAACCGAAAGACGCAGCGTAGGTAGGCCTCCCACTAGATAGACCGTTGACATTGTGAGAGTTGCGGGCATCCAGTGGATGCAGAATAGATGGCAGGCTGTCGTTCAGTGTGGAAATCTAAGGGGGAGGCCTATGTTCAGCAGTGGACGTCTTTGATCTGATGATGATGACGATGAATATTTCGCAAAAGGATATATCACCTGAACAAAAATTATGTGCTAAACTAACTCATTGTCTATACTAATATTATAAAGAGGAAAGATTTGATTGTTTGATTGTTTGCATTGAATAGGCTCCAAAACTACTGAACTGATTTAAAAAAATTTTTCACTGTTGGGAAGCTACATTATCCCCGGGTAACATAGGCTATATTATATTTTCAAAAAAAATAAGGATCCTAACTAAGACTACAATAAAGATTTTCAATTTTAACTTTGCGTATTTGACAGTTCTAAGACAGAACAACGTCTGTCAGGTCAGCTAGTACCTTATAAATAGGTACAGATGCCGAAAACACACATTAAATATCTGTGTATGCCATGATTGCATACCTGCCTAATTACTAAAGTACCTGCGGTACATTAGCTGTTAAAAACTATAAACCATAGTGAAAGAACGGAACTTTGAGCAAAAAACTTCCACATCACGTGACCTTGTTTTCTATCCATAGAAAAACCCAAGATCCGTCGGGCTGAAAGAGGTTGACTGGAAAACGATCTAGTTAGCGGTTGAAAACATTGGGTGTTGCAAGTTTTGTCACTGCATTGTCTCTTCTACACGTAAAGCGCAGAGCACGTGAACGACAAAATGAATGAACGAAAATGATCTTCTAAAGACGAGACTCAATTCGTTTCTTGAAACGTTTACCTTCTGAGTTCAGGTCTTAATTTTTAAGCAATATGATTCAATTTAGCGTAACATGTGAAGCTGCATCGTCTGATATAGAGATAGTAATTTTTGATGTAATTGAATTCTTGAACTTACAATGGTCTAACAATTTTATACGTTGAATTGTTTATTTTGATTCAAGCAGATTACAATATATTTTACATTAATGTTTCTACATAAAATGTCCAAGAAAATGACGTGAATCTATAATGGCGTACGTGATTTATTTTATATAAAAAAAAAGTTATTTCGAGATGAATATTCTTAAGTAGGCAAAAAGGGACTTTTAATCGATATCGATATATACACATCAAACTAAAGGGGGTGAGGTAAACCTTCGTTCTCTCCGTTCTTCTTACTAGTTTTACAAACGCACACTTCAATATTGAGCGGCACACAACTGCAAACGATATGTTCAAAATGTAATCAAATAAACGAGCTTATTTGGGCGATGTACGACGATGTGACGACCGTAATAATTAAATGTAATCAAATGAACGACCAAGAGAGGGAGGGGCCCTCTCTTGGTCGTTCATTTGATTACATTTATATACTCTGTTTTCATTAATTTATTCTAAGAAAACGGTAGATAGGTAGTGCAGTGTACTCAAATCCTACGATTCAATATCCGCAAAGGCTATAGTGGAACTAAGACTATTTAATTTGAAATTAAATAATCCACAGCAGGCCGGCTGATCACGGCTGTGCCCGGAACCACGGCGGTAGGTCACGTAGAATCCCGGGTGCATCCGCTTTAATTTCCGAACGGCACTTTTCGAGATTTCACGGACATTTGCATTTTGCCAGAGGTGTGGCCAGAGCGAATTATAATCTCATTAACGGCGGTTTTAACGGGAGAGAGCAAACATAAAAAAGGGAAAAATCTGTTCTGTTTAATAAACGTGAAAAAGATGTAGGTAAACAATGACTTAAAAGCATGCCATGAAAAATTGGTAATTTGAAGTGTATCTTTGAAGTATCATCTGGGCCTATACAAAGCTAGAGTGAATAGGTGTCTTCTAAGTCTGCGTGCTTCATCTTCGTTGAAGGTCAAACGCGGACTTATCCGCAAAATTATATTTAAAAAAATACTCAGATTAGACTGAGTGACCCACACACACACACACACACACACAGAGAGAGAGAGAGAGAGAAACAGAGAGAGAGAGAGAGAGAGAGAGACAGAATGAATGAGTGAGCGTGAGTCTCTCTTTTTGGGTGAGGTTCATACTAACATTACAAATGCGTAAGTGTGTTTGTTCTTCCTCTTTCACGTAGCAACAGAGCAAGAGACGAAATTTTTCATCATCATCATCATCATTTTAGCCATAGGACGTCCACTGCTGGACATAAGCCTCCTCCATCAATCTCCAATAGGGCCAGTTGGAAGCGGCCTGCATCCAGCGTTTCCCTGCGGTCTCTTTTAGGTCACGAGATTTTTCGCATACAGATATTTGGTGTGCTGAAAAGTGACTTGATACTTTTTATACCGGAAAAATTACCTACTCTGAGAGAATGTCTACGCGGGTGAAACTGCAGAACGCAGTTAGTAACTTTATAATTTTCTGTAACAAAATAGCAAAAACGTGCGGTGGAAAATCGCAGGTGTGTTTCGACTTTTAATAAACGAGGTATGTCAGTGATAAATCTTGGTAAACAGTAAATTTAGTAGAATAAATCTAGATTTACGTTAAAAATGCAGTGTTGTATGTAAGCATTTGGGCGTGAGTCGTGGAATTATGACGGATGCCGGAGTCGCGTGCCGAGACTGCGGCTGCGAGCCAAACGCCTACACTTTGTAGGGGTGCCACGTATCACACTAATGTCATATATGAAAAAGCTTGCATGAAAGTTGAGAGAAGGAGACTTGAGGTGACTTACCATCTGAACAGACTATATGTAGGTCAGTTTAATAGGCTACTGGCTGAACCCGATTCAGATGCAGCCAGGGAGCTGTTCGGATATGTGAGTTTAAAAAAAATATAGAGTGTGTCTACGTTTGTCCACCAACTCGCCTGATGATAAGCGATGGTGTGGCCGAGGATGAAACACGTTGATCTAGAAAAAAAATTATTCACTCTAGCCTACAAGATGCCTAGATTGTAGTTCTCAGGAAACAAAGAGGACCGCAGAGATTTCCATTCTTAGGCAGTACGTAGGTATCAGAAATGACGACCCAAATCATTGTGTACGAATCTTTGTGATTTCCACTAGGAAATTAATTGTCAAACTTGGGATGATTATAGTACACGATCTAAAGTAAAACAACAAATAATAAATAAAGGCCAAGTGCAAGGCGGTGACAATATTTGTTCACCACCAATTTAAGCAACGTCGGGCGCAGTCGGTACTTGGATGGGTGACCACCTAGGCGTGATGGTTGTCTTTTGCACTACTTTTTGTATATTGTAGTGGTACGGAAATATACGCGGACCTGACTCGCACTTGAACGGTTAATTTATTTTCACGAAACATTATTGTTAAAGCTCCCAGCAAAAATTTACAAATTTAATAAAATATCCACCAATTCCGGGTAAACTAAAGCCGGTATTTATTAATAACGGGCCTTCCAAGCAATTTGAACATTGTGTTTATAATTGCCTGACCAAACATTAACGACCAAAACAAAAGCAACAAATCACCCATCGAAAACGCCCAAAGCTGACCTTCCAATTTGCAGCGTATTAAGAAATTGACGGTAATATAGAAATTGATAGTCAAAAATTTACGAGGGCAACCCTACGGGTCGGAAGAAATATAACTGTAACATTATATTAATTACGGTAACAACTGTGGTAACCTGAAAATTACGACCGCTAAGTAGAATTAATTTACATTACAGAAAGCCTTTCTAAATGCAAATTTTGGACAAATTTGTTAAATTATGTTCTGTGCTATTTTATTTCCTTGCTATACTCCTGTCGCCCTGTAGGCAGATAGTTACATAACTAATTTTAACTTAGGTCCTCTTTTCCCACTTTAAGCGATTTTGGTCATTCTAGCTTTAGTTTATCTACTTCCATGCTTACCTCAAAATTATAAAAATTATGTCATATCAAAATTGAATATTTTATCTAGGAAACCGTAAAAACTGAAATACGATTAAGGACATTTTGCTCGATAGAAAAGAAATATGAAATTAACACTGATTTGAGATTTTTTCTTGTTTCTTTGGATTTATCCAAATACCTATTTACTAAATAATGTCTACGATATCTTAATATACAGATTTTATAATTTTGGAGGGAACCATAAAGGTACATTTTACATTGCAGTTATACATTGCGAAAAATAATATGAGAAAAACTTGAAAAAAATTAAAAGTTGGAACACGCAGACTGTGGGAAAGCGCCATGATTTTGCTCAACTAAATCCGACTTTACTATAATATATTAAGTTTATAGTCATCTGTAGTAACAAGCGTTGCTTAAAAGCGGGAAAACCTTGCCTTAAACTTGGTTTAAGCATACATTTGCTCAACCGACTGCAAATGTGGTAAAAATCCGAATGAAATCTACGAATTCTTATTACTTTCGCTTGATTTTTGAACGTAAGACTGAGCAGGTACTTGGACATACTTCAGTGAAATATTAAAAGAAAATGGTTTATTCAGCTTTTTACAATGTTATTGCAGATATCAGATCAAATAAACGCTTGAACCGAGTTTCATTCTAATATTATTTAGACGACTTTTTCCGACTTTTGATATATGGTATGCTATGTTCCTTATAGACTCCAAAACGGCTGGACCGATTTAGACAGGACTCTCACTGGTTGATAGCTGTTGATATGGGGAATAATTCACGTGGGTGAAACCGCGGGGCGCAGCTAATACCTAATATTTTTGGAATAAAAAATAATTGAATAAACAACCAAGCGACCTTGTGTAACCACTATATATTTGCTCCATTAAATTCAACCTTATGGTATAAATCATAAGCTTAGAAATGGAATGTAATAACAAACTACCAAGAAAGACTTGTTATTTCATTGTTTATCGTTCTTTATAGCACGTTATTTGCTTCATTTATTAGTGACTAACTTAGGAACTGTTTTAAGGGGATTTTCTCGTCTGCAGTCGCTCGCATATTATCACATTATTGTAGATATTAAATCACTGCAAAATAATTTTACAAAATAAACCAGCAAAGAGCGACTCGGGATCGTGCACTGAAGGTTCCGTACCCACACATAAATTGTTCATTGTTTAATTATTTATTTATTTGTTAACTACTAATGGATAAAAAAGTAGTGAAAAAGACTTTATCATGCGCAGGCGGTCACCCATTCAAGTACCGACCGCTCCCGACGTTGCTTAACTTTGGTGAACAGTTTGTCACCGACTCGCACTTAGCCAGTATTTATTTGTTTTTATACTTTTGAATGTGTGCTATAATCATTAATAATCCTGCCAAGTTTTAAGCTTGTACGTGTTACCGTTTTTACACTAGAGCAAATACAAAAATACGTTTAAGATAACGTTTGTTGTATGGGGACACCCCATTCGTTTTTACTTTTTGACTTTTTATTATTTGTTAGTCAATCCACCGTAACATTACATATAGGTACCTCCCTATAGTTATTACTTTTTGACTTTATTATTATTTCTTGGAGCAATTTCTTTTCAATTTCATGTAATTTCAAGTAGCTATCTGTTACGTTTCGAAAGGTACAGTCGTTAATAGGACATATTATAAACAGACAGACAGACAGCGTAGGCTAAGTAATACATCCCTCCCTTTTACACCCTTTGGGTACGGAACCCTTAGTCAAGTAAGTAATAAATACATTTAAAAAACTAGTTATGCTTTACAAAATATTTTTTATTTTTATTTTATATCACTATAGTATTATTATTTTCCAATTTATCATTGTTTTCGCACAAAATTCTATTAAATGCGTATTCATGAATTCTGAATTCACTAACGCCTTTGTCCTTCTGTCTGTAACCAAAGGCTGATGATTATAAATTGAGCTACACGAGCGCTCTACCAAAACACAATATCTATGAATTGTTACAATAACAACTTCTCTTCAACTTGAAATAACTAGCAATGCTTTTAAACGTAATAAATTCGAGTAAAGCAGTCTTTAGATCCACTATACTGTAAATAAAATGCTTCAGAAGCAATAAACTGTCCGTGCTCTCTTGTTCAGTATATTTAAGGCGACTTGCACACGGTGATCTTGATTTATTCTAACAAAATTATGCTACCGTGATTATTATTTTGATTTATTATTGGTATACAGTATGTTTAACGATTCGACAATGAACCAAATTGAAATTCGCATTTCGTCTAGCTGTCAGCTTACGCTTGGGTGCAAGGTGCTGTGAGACCCATCGCTGTTAGTGTGGTACTGCTGTTGACCAGCTCGGTCACCATGGTCTCTCTTGCTCGAGAAGCGCTGGTCGTATTGGCCGACACACTAGCCTGAACGACATCATACGCAGGGCACTTTCCACCGCCAATGTCGCAGCTGTGCTCGAACCGCTCGAAGCTTGCACGTGGCGATGGAAGGAGGCCTGACGGTATGACACTTGTGCCCTGGAGGTTGGGGCGGCCCCTTGTATGGGACGTAACTTGTGTCGATACTTTGGCGCCGTAACATCTTCCTGAGACACAAGGTAGGGCTGGCGCGGCTGCCAATTCGGCAGAGCAGCACAAGCAACGCAAATATGCTAACCTCGGCAGTGGTTACATATTTGAGGCGTTTGGGGCCGAGACATTGGGCCCTTAGGGACCGGGAGCTCACCTCATTTTCAAAAATCTTTCAGAGCGCCTGGTTAATGCGACGCGTGACCAAAATGCTGGCGTGTTTCTGGCTCAACGCATTAGCATTGCCATTCAACGTGGTAATGCCGCCAGCATGTTGGGTACGCTGCCAACTGGTAGTGGGCTTGAGCATTTGGATTATCTTTAGACCTTCAACGGTCTATGGGCAGTCTAACAGTATTTGTAGTGACATATCAAGCAGAACAAGACCACGACCAGTAAGCGCAGCGTAGGACGTCCCCACAAGATGGACAGACGACCTAACAGAGGCCAAAAAATAATTAAATCCTATCAAAAAAAAACCTTCTGTTATTAGAAAATGTCATAATGACAAAAAAAAATCTTACAATTTCACTATCATGAAGGCAATTTATATCCTGGAATTTATATAAAAATTAATTCCAAAAATACGAGGTTCCTCTAGGTTGGCGGGTAAAACCGCGGGCAGATGCTAGTCTACCAATAAATTGCTCAAATAACAAAGTTATCTAATCCCGATAGGCGCAGGCTATGTTATCAGGTTTAGATCGGAGATGCGTGGGAGCGTTACACAGAATTAACTACCCAACTTAAAGCTCATAGTCCTTGAAGGATATTATCAAGGTTAAACGATATAGATAACGAGCCTCCTGGAATCGATACCAATGTTACTATGAAAAGCTAATAACTTAAACTATAGTCCCCTTACTAATAAACGTGGAGTAGCCTTGGAATAGTTACTCCGTCTTTTGTCTTTTTCGATCGAGTTTAAAATGTGAAAGAGAGAAAAAGACAAAACACTGCGTAACTATTCCAAGACTACTCCACGTTTATTAGTAAGAGGGATTGTGACTAGCTGCAGTGGCACGTGTTTTCACTGCACGAACACGTATAACGAACACGTGTAGCACGTGTAGCACGCGTGTACTATTCTACAGGAATTGTTAATTAGTAAATAATTAATAATAAAAAATGCCCAAATGCGAGTCAGGCTCGCGCTCTGGGGGTTCCGTACCATCACATAAAATACTAAAGTTTAATTTGAAACAAAAAAGTAGTGCAAAAAGATAAACAGAAATGTATCACCGACTCGCACTTGGCCAGTATTTATTGTTTGTTATCTCACTTTAGAGTGTGTAATATAATCATGGTAAGTTTGGCACTTGTACCTATTATCGTTTTTACACTAGAGCAAATATAAAAACTACGTTTAAAAAACCTTTGTTATTTGGAGACCCCTCCTTTAGTTTTTATTTTTCGACTTTATTATTATTTCTTAATTAAATAGTCAAAACATTACATATAAAAAAACTTTAAAAAAAACAACTGGCTATCTATCGCGGTTTGAAAGATATAGCCGTTAAAAGTAGGACGGACGGACAGACAGACAGCGTAACCTTATTAATAGGGTCCCGTTTACACACTTTGGGTACGGAACTAATATTAGTGTGTTTTTTACGTGAGTACTTGTTTAAAGTGTGCAGTCGTCTTTATCATCAAAACCGGCGCACGTACGTACTATGAAACGAAGTGCCAGCGCAAATATTGTGTAGAATAGGGTTCATAATATACTGCGTTAGGACGATGATTTCAAAAAGAAGTGGACTTATGTGACTGCTCCTTTTTATGGAAAAGAATATGTGCAACGTTCATGGAAAATTCGGTTTTGCTCACCGAGATACAATACCTAAATACTCACAGACGTGCAAAAAAATTACCGAGTCAAAACTCAGCGCACGCTTCGCATAGCGCCGACTTTCTGGTTAGTTGTAAGGCGACTGCGATCCGACTACAACTCCTCGTGATGCAAGAGCTACGATGACATAGCGGACAAGTGACGTTAAACACTACGCAGGCGACATAACATCTAAATTGGAGTAAAATGGCATTGCAAATTATATAATTGATGTCTAAGTATGTACAACAACGTTCGGACGATTTTTGACTGTTTTCACTTAGAGATTGTGACTCTATAGGCATTGTATCTCTACGGGTTCGTTTGTAATTTTCGGGATATTTCCTTGAACATTCTCGCTATGTTTGAGAAAAATAGTAAAGAACTTTGGCGGCAATTAAGGCGCAAATGATCCATAGTCACATTTAGTTGCCAGATCGGTGTGACAACGCATAATTTTATATATTTGCAGCCATACTGGAGTCACACAAGTGTGACTCCGGATACTTTTATTTATCTGTAGCCACGCTGGAGTCACATTGGTGTGACTCCGGATAATTGGATTTATCTGCAGCCACACTGAAGCTACACGGATGTGACTTTGGAAGTTTTTATTTATTTGTACCCACACCGATGTGAATACGGAATTTTTATTTATTTCTTGCCACACCGGAATCACAACGGTGTGACTACGGATTATAATATTGGCTTCGGTTTAATTGCTACTAAGGTTTGTTTAGTATTTTAGTCGAGTTGATGGTGTCACTAATTAAGTGCTTCAACTTTGCATCGTCAGTCCACGATTTTACTTTCGCCTATCAAACGCATTTTTGCCAGTCGGTACCTACTAATATAGGTGAACCACCCATTTTTGCCTGTAAATATGCATTTATATCATTTATGTGCGAGTACATTATCTTATCAGTCAAAAAATAGTCAAACTTATAAAAGGCAACTTATAAAGAGTAACATTTAACACGGACTTGGTAAAAACTTGCGATGCTACGAACGTCTACAAAGTGCTACGTCGCTACGGAATATCGTAGACAATTTGTAGACTTTGCTACGAGCTTTACTTTGCCTCACTCTCAAAGGATAACCGACAAAGGGTATTGAATGTACTTTATGCAAGTATGTATGCGGCTAAGTGGGTGTTATTTCTGAGATACACCGAATGTTTGCAATGTTTTCATAGCGTGTCAGACGGAATTTTCAACATGGGTATGTGAGTTAGAAATATTGATGATAATTTGCTCTCCTTTTTAGGGTTTAGTTCTATAAGGAACCCTTCTAAGTTCATTCTGTCCATCCGTCTGTCTGCCTTTTAATAATTTTTTTAGCACTCTCTTACTTTTCTAGGTATATAAGTGCATGAAACTTTGCATAATGATGGTTTTAGTACATATCTCAATTTTAGAATTATAAGAGACAACGCATTTTTCACTTAGGGGTGCCTCTGGTACATGTGAAATGGAGTAATTTTTTTGCTGCACCTCCTCGTTTTTTAGTTATCTTAAAATGAAGGTAAGATTTCATACATAGTTTTGGGAAAACACGGATCCATTTGGACACGAATGATACTTGTACTAAGGTATATCTTAAAAACCAAACAACTATTTTGATGTAATTTCTATAGGAGTAGAAAATCTAAAAGTATATCATTTCAAATAAAAAAATATTTATCTAAATCGGTTCATAAATAACGGAGTTCTGAGGTAACATAAAAAAATACCGAGCAAGTGCGAGATGGGCTCATGCACTTAGGGTTCTGTGCCACCACAAAATTCAATAACGAAATTACCAGTTATAAATTGGTATTGAGCAAAAATTTGTCACCGACACGCACTTGGCCATTATTTACTATATTTTTGTTATATTTTAGAATATGTACTATACTCATGCCAAGTTTGACGTTTGTACGCGTTACCGTTTTCACATTAGAGCTAATAAAAAAATGCGTTAAAAAAACACGTTTTTTGTATGGAGACCCCCCTTTCGTTTTTACTTTTTGACTTTTTTTGTATTTTAGTTAATCCGCCGTAACATTACATATTTTGTGAAAATTTAGGATAACAGGTAATGTAGGCTTAGTATTAGGGTACCGTTTTTACCCTTTGGGTACGGAACCTTAAAAAACAACGCAATAGATTACCCCCTCCTCTTTCGAAATCGGTTAAAAAGAAAAAAAACTTGTAAAGTAATCAGAGTATACAAAACATAATAATAAGATATGTATAAATATGTACAGAAAACTATGAACTATATATATCTAGGTTGGTATATAGTGCAAAACTAGTAAGGCGCAGTGTAAACAGCCGTGTTTGGTTAGGCCTGAGCCTTCCGGTAGATGTCGCAGTCACGGGTAGAAGTACTTGTGTTTGAGTTTAATTATTAATTACGAACTTTTTGATTGGACACTTGTAAGTAGATCCAACTTTTTCTTAACCTAAATGAGACCCCGAGATGGTGGTGGAACCGCACGAGCTAAGAACCTAATCTCCTGGGTGGAAAGACATGAAACCGAGAGTAGTGTTTAGTGAAAGTGCGGCACATCCCTTGTCCGTAAGCCACCCACGCCAATGTTGCCCCTCCGGCGCTAATATAAGGTAGCATTTAGTGGGTGAAAAATTATCACCCATATCAATATTTTGAGATTCATGAGGCATAATTAGCGAGTGCCGTACCACATATCATAAACCAGCCCAACATCTCCAAGAACTCATGACAATGGCCCTGAATTTTTCAATCCTATAGGTACTGTATAGTTTCATATTCCTTATTATGCACATACAATAATTGAATTTTATATTAAACAGGGCGTCTTGGTGTTGGTTTTGGCCTCACTAATGCCTCTCAAATGTATAGACTAGACCCAAGAATGTTTGGAATTAAAGATAAATAGTAAAACTGTAACTCATATTTTATTATTTGCTTGTTAGACAGTGCATGGACGATAATAAATATTATGTTAATGTACTGACATTCAAACCTATCCGCAAATACATTTAGGATGAAGACTAAACAAACAATGTTCGGGAACAATGATAATGGAAAGTTAAATAAAATATTTAAAAAAAACCTGTCCCATATTATAGCAAGTTAAATAAATACTTGCTGTAATGTTATTAAAAAATTAACTTAAAATATTAAGGTATTTTTTTTCGTATTCTTGTCATGTATCAATTGATACCCATAACCATATTGGTAGATAAGAAAATGTTGTCCGCCATCTTGGAGCGTCTGCCATATTGAATGTAGTGTGACGACATTTTATTTTAAGTATTCTGTTTAGTAAATTCTTTTATTTGATACTCATATCATGGGGATGCATAAAAATAGCTGGTCCACCATCATTGTGCATCACATTTGATTTAATGACGTTTTTAGCTAACCATGCATTTTCATCCAAACTAAACGTGTTTGCAAAATTTCAGCTCAATCAGTTAAAGGTCTGTCAAAAAATCAGTTGCAAAATTTAACCCAAACTAATAAGCCAAGTTTAAAATAAATTCAAAATCAAATTATTTATTTGTTTGCTTAAATTTGTTAGCTGAAAATCTTGTAAAAAGAAAACTATTCAAAATGCCTAAACAACAAGGAAGTTGACATCAAAATCTTCAATCCTTTCACTAAGAGCACAACAATTTTCTTTGGTAGAAGCCTCTTTAAACATAACGCAGCTATCACAAAGGTAACATTTCACGAGACAAGGTAGAGAAGACCCTTATCAGAGACATGAGCTCATTCACACAGACAGATACGCGATCTTTTGTGTTGTGACACGGATGGAATTGGGTTAGGCACGCCGTATACTTGCGGTTATAAGAATATGGTTACAAATCTAACTATCTATCTAAATATATAAAAATGAATCCCAATTTACCTTGGTCACGCCATTACTTGAGAACGACTATACCAATACATATACCAATTTCATTCTTCGTTTTTTGTTTACTTATTCTTTGAAGAATGTTCTTAAGGAAAGAAAAATATAGAAAATTGCGCAGAAAATTGGAAAAATTCAGAAAACATATATATAAAAATAGATCCATATTTACCACGATCACGCCGTAACTTGAGAACGACTTTACCGATTTCGTACATATTTTTATTAAAATTCTTTGTAGAAGCTTCTTAAGGAAAGAAAAATCAAAAGATTGCGCAGAAAATTGGAAAAATTCAGAAAACGTAACGATGATTTTAACTTCGCGCGTTTGATAGCTCTAAGACAGGAAAAAGTCTGTCGACTGTCAAATAAAAAAAAAACACAAAACACAAACATTGACTTGACCGTGACTTACTTTGCTTGGCTCTGACTGTGATTATGACTTGTTTGACGTTATTTAATAAAAAGCAAATTTGTTTAATATTACGACTGAAGGACTCCTCTGTAAAAGGTCATTAAAAATTAATAAAATCATTATTAGAATCCACACCCTGCGACGTATTTCCGAACACGCCAATAACAGACACTGAGCTCTATAGTATATCATTGCTACATGTGTTTTTATAAAATACTAGCAGACCTGACAGACGTTGTCCTGTCTTAGAACTGTCAAACACGCAAAGTCAAAATTACAAATCTTATTTTTTACACCTTGGGTTTCATTATTGGAGTTTTAGTAAGGATCCCTATTTTTTTTAAAATATAATAAAGCCTATGTTAACCGGGGATAGTGTAGCTTCCCAACGGTGAAAGAATTTTTCAAATCGGTTCAGTGGTTTCGGAGCCTATTCAATGCAAACAAACAAACAAACAAACAATCAAATCTTTCCTCTTTATAATATTAGTATAGACTAGCTGACCTGACAGACGTTGTCCAGTCTTAGAACTGTCAAACACGCAAAGTCAAAATTGTAAATCTTATTTTTTTACACCTTGGGTTACATTATTGGAGAATTAGTAAGGATCCCTATAAAAAAAAAAATATCGCCTATGTTGACCGGGGTTAGTGTAGCTTCCCAACAGTGAAAGAATTTTTCAAATCGGTTCAGTAGTTTCGGAGCCTATTCAATGCAAACAAACAAACAATCAAATCTTTCCTCTTTATAATATTAGTATAGACAAAATTACAAAATCCATAGTGTGCGCGGAACCATCTCGGAAAAGGAAATTGATATTTTCTATCCCGCTCCCAGTAAGTACATTCTCTCGTGTCGTTTGATGCGATAACTGAAAGAAATCAAAGTGTCTGCCAAAAGTGAATCGTTATTCGATCTACGGTTGTTTTTGATCGTGAAAAAGTGATTGTTTTTGTGTTAGATTGGACTTCAACCGTCTTACCACAAAAGATCTAAGAACGCATTAGACATGTGTTTAGCATTTGTTTCACTGTGAAAAATATGCTAAACACATGTCTAAAGCGTTCTTAAATCTTTTCTAGTAAGACGGTAAACGTTTTGTTACCCTTTTTGTCGCTATTTTTAAAACAGTGGTGACAGTGATTATGCTGAAAATTACTGTGGTGAGAAATTTAATAATGAATGCAATCGGGTTTTAGTAAAAACTAAATACAGACAACAGTTATATATGATTATTAACGGGATATTTACCGTGGTAAGTTTGTGGAAGGATCTCCCGATATATTGTTGCAGTTTCATGCACCATGTTTACGGGAACAGAGAAGAATGCGGGTGGTTGGTCGAACAGTTCGTCGAACTTTTCCATTATATCCATCGCAAGCAAAAAAAAACAACCTACTTAAATTCCCAACACGCGCGTCCGAATCAACGCGCCCTTAGCCAGTCTGGGGGAATACTATATAACATGCACAAAGCTTTTTTTTGATCTCCACTATAAATATTATAATTTTTCTACACTATAGTATACAGGTCTACTGGCTTTCGGGACTACAGGCGGTCTCAGTACATCAAAACAAAACAAAAAACATTCACTTCGGAAAAAGTATTTGAAACACCTTAGAACTACCAGAGAAGGTAGGTTTCCAAACAACGCTCTCTCAAAACGTAAGCTACAAATTCGCTTTGTAGCTTACGTTTCGATTGGTATTTTAAACGAATTAAGCAAGAAAATTAATGGATTACCTGTGGAATGTCACACCATACCTCTTATGCTGCTTTTCTGATTTGTTGTGGCACGATTTCACCGCGCAAATTGTCATAGTTTTTTTTTTTGGAGCCATATATGACACTATTTGAATGGCTTAAATTTTGCGAATGTACTTAGTTTCTTTGTGTAGTTATTCTAAGATGAAACAATATTTTTTTTGCGAATATTGGAAAGTCGTAGGACAAAAGTTGTTGGTTTTAATGTACTAAGGCCACCCTTAAGAGAGTACTTACTGATTACCAGTAACCCTGTATAATACAAGTTTATTCGTTTATCATTTGTGTTTTTTGGTTCTAAGAGAAAGACAGAGGCTGAAAAAATTATTTTTTTACATTAGAGATCCTGGTAGGCCCTTGGTGCCGTGGCCGGAAACTGTGACGGAAAATAAACGTGTTAAGGTGACGTTACTTAGCGACGCGTGCTTTTTCTTCACTTTTCCTTTTAGTTAGAACAGCCCTGGCATGCATTGTATAACGTATCTTGAACGTATCATAACTAAGCCACCTTTAATCTTGTTGTTTTTAGGGTTCCGTACCCAAAGGGTAAAAACGGGACCTTATTAATAACCCTACGATGCTTGTCTGTCCGTCTGTTGGTCTGTCCTACCTATTAACGGCTGTATCTTTCGAACCGTAATAGATAGCCAGTTGAAATTTTCACAGAATATGTAATGTTGCGGCAGATTAACTAACAAACAATAAAAATGTAATAAAGAAATATTTAAAGTGTTTATTATCCTTTGATAGCCCATTGGTCCAGTTGGTAGTGAACCTGCCTTCTGAGCTTAGGGGCGTGGGTTCGATTCCCACCTAGGACAAACATTTATGTGATGAACATTTGTGTTTGTTCTATATCTGGATGTTAATATCTATTTAAGTATGTATTTAATAATATATATGTATGTTTATCAGTCTTTGGCAGCCATATCACAAGCTTTGCTTAGTTTGGGGTCAGATGACCGAGTATGCAAAAAATGTACCGATTTTTTTTTTTTGTTTTTTTTTCATGAGCTGTTTTTCCGGACGCATGTCTCTGTTTCATACTTACAAAAAAAATTTAAGAAGGAAAATAAAATTGGGAAATTAAAAAAGAGAAGATAAGAGCTTTTCGCAAAAAGACTGCCTATTGTATATGTCTAACTTATTCTTATTTTATGTTACTGTCAATAAAGTGTTATTGTATTCATATTGAAAACGATCGCTATAACAAAGCAATGCACCAACTGTCATTTTGATTCAACAGCAAACCAGTGTTAAAAATCAAAAACATGATCAAAAATTTACCTGAAACTGTTATTAAACGAACAAAAAAGAAGTAACATATTATGACCAGTAGAAGGTTGATTATTAATTGTGATACTGATATTATGAAAGCCTTTAATAACACCGTAAATAATAATAGTGGCTCAATAATTCTAAATACACTCTGAAGGTTTTTTAGACTGTAAACAGTCTATGCTAAATTTCACATGGATTAAAGCTATTCAGTATACCACATTGACAATATGACCCTACTTACGGTAACATTAAATATAAAAGGGCAAATTACACTTAAAACACGTGCAAAGCCAATAAAAAACGCCACAAATCTGGCCCAGCAGTTTCAGCACAAAGGCCTTTGGAGATCCTCGTCTAAATCCCATACAAAGAGAAACATATCAATTCTCGTGCCATGGCCGTCTTACGGGATTGTCGGTAAGGTGACAGGGGACATGTCACAGTGTAAAAAACAAGACAGTGTTAACAGTAAACTTTGAAACTTTTGAAGAAAAGGGACGGACAGAATTTTTAGCGCGTATCTGACCACTAACTTGGCCGTTGGTAAGCCGCAATGTGATGAAAGATGTAAGACTGACTTAGCTGATCTTTATCACACTAACTTACACGAAAAAACTTACATTAAATCTCTCAGAAAACAAAGGACATATCAAAAATATTACGCAGTATTATGGTGCTACACAATAAATCAATCATTGTACACATCACTAAGAACAACTTTTAGTATGAGACCAACCCTGAAATAACGAAGAAAATGTCGAAAACAAATGAAACAACATAGTTCTTAAAGTGAATGTTTGTGTGCAACATTTATATATACTTCTATACTAATATTATAAAGAGGAAAGATTTGATTGTTTGTTTGTTTGCATTGAATAGGCTCCGAAACTACTGAACCGATTTGAAAAATTCTTTCACTGTTGGGAAGTTACAATATCCCCGGGTAACATAAGCTATATTTTTTTTTTTTAGATAGGGAATCCTTACTAAAACTCCAATAATGTAACCCAAGGTGTAAAAAAATAAGATTTACAATTTTAAGTTTGCGTGTTTGACAGTTCTAATACAGGACAACGTCTGTCAGGTCAGCTAGTATGTAAATAAATGACTGCAAATTCTATATACCAAATTGTGATAAAAAATACCTAAAGTTTCTTGTAGACCCGTAATTAAATTAATATAATAAAAATTGATAGGGTTCGTAATTAAGATTTTCCAGACAAATTTTTATTCCAGAAAATGCGGAAAGTATTGGATTAAACTGAAAAACATTTATCGTTTATGTAGTCGCTTTATTACTTAATTTTACAAAAAATATTATTGCACGTAACAGCAAAGAAAGGTCAAAGTTAAGAATCATCATCATCATCATCATAATTTCAGACATAGAACGCCCACTGCTGGACATAGGCCATCGATCTCTAAAAGGCTGGTTGGAAGCGGCCTGCATCCAGCGTTTCCTTGCGATGTCTTTTAGGCTTAAAAGTTAAGAATAGTTATATCCAATTCATTCAATATAGTTCAAATAGCTATTCACTTATTTTCTTTTCCATATCTGCAACTTATCCCTTAGCTTTTAGCTTTTTCAAATTCCTCAAGTGTACACATGAGTTATACTTCTGAATAAAATAAGGTTATTAATATTATCTGTGACCACACAGTTTGCCCTTGACAAATATCCGCATAATTCGTGCCTCCCGAGATTTAGCGTTTGTACCGCTGTTGTCTGTTTACTGCTTTGGGGTTAGGTAGATAAAATTACCTGCCCTCCCATAATTTTATTTATGGCTGAAGCAAAACAAAGAAGTCACTTTCGTATAGGTAAACCACAATGTTGGCGATTCTGTCATACCACTCACTAAACTAAACCAATCTGACAGGACTAAAATTATGTGCCTCACTTTCCATTTTAATATGTGAGAGAAGGATGGCAACAAGTTTAGAGCTGTCAAATTTATTTTAGTTTAGTTTTTCAATGCCATTATCTCTTTATTACACACTGAAAATACAAATGAATACAAAATAAAATTACATCAAAACACACGGCAATATAATAGTAAATATACCTAAATAAATATAGATACCACTAGCAGACCTGACAGACGTTGTCCTGTCTTAGAACTGTCAAACACGCAAAGTCAAAATTACAAATCTTATTTTTTTACACCTTGGGTTACATTATTGGAGTTTAGTAAGGATCCCTATTTTTTTTTTTAATTATAATATAGCGTAATTCACCCGGGGATAGTATAGCTACCCAACAGTGAAAGAATTTTTCAAATCGGTTCATTAGTTTCGGAGCCTATTCAATGCAAACAAACAAACAAACAAACAAACAATCAAATCTTTCCTCTTTATAATATTAGTATAGATAAATATTAGAAGTAAAATAAATACATATCGTACCAATTAACATGAACTAAAAGAATGTGTATAGACACTAGAAAGAGATTTGGCCTGCCTGATATAAGCAGACGGCGCATTCCGCAGCAGGACAGCTTGAAAAGTGGAGGACTTATATGTAGTAGGAAAGATTTACATGGGAAGAAGAAGGAATATGTTTGTGTGTGTGTGTATGTGTGTAGTGTGTGTGTGTGAGGGGGGGGGGGGTATATGTAGTCTTGGACTATAAAACCTAGTGTAGTCTTATACAACTAGGTGTACAGTTAAAGACCATGGCCCAAAACAGATGAAAAGCTTCGGCCCTCCACGCAGACGGTGCGATGCATTTCAAACTGGGTTTTAACTCGATTACAGGGCAAGTAAAAATACTTTTTTGAACGCCATAGGTGGCAATCAATCAGACGGGCTGCCTGATGGTAAGCAGTCACCGTTGCCTATGGATACTTGTAACACCAGAGTCGCCACACATACGTTGCCAACTCTATTAACTCGCCTTTGAAGAACCCCATATTAGCTTATCGGAAACCCCGCGGAAGATTACCACTACCACGCTACATTTTGCATTTTCTTGGATACGTACAAAACGTCTTGATTCAAGTTTCGTTTCCATTCAGCCTAGAAATATAAAAACTCATCAGCTTCCTTGTTTTTTAGAATATATTATCTAGACCTTTTCAAGATCAGAGGTATTTTCTTGAATAGGTATAATGAAGTATAAGTATTTCACTTTCGACTACATCGTCACTTACTAATAAGCAATTCGTTTTGTAGGTACAATTAATTCATATTAGGAAAGATAGTAGGGAATCATATTAATAAATAAAAAACTCAACAGTAAAAAATACTAACAATAACAACGAAAAACCTGAGAGCTTAGATACACTTTTTTGCGCTTTATACAAAACCCGAAAACTTCAAAAGCTTTTTTGCGCTTTGTACAGTTGTATGTATGAGTGAATAAAGGTTTTTGATGCGTGCGAAATCTTGAATTAGGTTCGGTAACATAACATTACAACCTGCTTACAAGGGGAATAGATTATGAACCGTTAATTTAACACTTATTGATAAATGTTCGACAAATTGATTGATCATGAACAATTAACACGCTAACGAGTGTGTAAAGCTTGTCGCCCATACAAGTACACCGCAGCATCGAGTCGACTCAAATAAATAATTATCTATGTATCATCATCATCATCATCAGCCAGAAGACGTCCACTGCTGAACATAGGCCTCCCCCTTTAACCTCCACACTGAACGACAGCTTGCCTTTTGCATCCACTGGATGGTCGCGACTCTCACAATGTCGTCGGTCCATCTAGTGGGATGCCTACCTACGCTGCGTCTTCCGGTTCGTGGACTCTACTCCAGAACCTTTCTTCCCCATCGGTTATCGGTTCTTCGAGCGATGTGGCCTGCCCATTGCCACTGCAACTTGCAAATTTTAACAGCTATGTCGGTGACTTTGGTTCTTTGGCGAATATCCACGTTCCGGATTCTATCACGCAAAGAAACTCCATCTATGTATACTTTGTGGTTATACTACTGAAATGATAATGATGATGATGATGATGACTTTATGGTTCGTTCAGAATCACCTTTCCTATATTTTTCTTTTTTTTTCTTTCCAATTTTGAGTTTTGCGTGTTGAATGCACATTTACTGTCACGTGACCACGCATAGAGAAACATTTTCCGAGTATTATGGTGTTGGTAGAATTGCTACGCACCGTGCGTTTTCGCTGTGTTGGCATCCCAACCTTCGGGTGACGGGCAGTTGGAGATTGGCCGTCACGTGTGCTATACGTCTCCACCTCACGAGTGCGCATCCTTGAAGCCTACCAGGTGCGCGAGCGCGTCTAACGCCACCATATCATATTCAACAATTGCAACGAACAAACCAAAAAAAAACGTGACTCCACTTCCCGAGTGCCACCTTCGGATCTTCACAGGTTAGTGGCTTTTCCTCCGCACCACAACTATAATTTTGTTCATAGGTATTCGTGATTACACATTGAAATTGAACACTTTAAACCAATTTAAATAATAATGACACTAATGTTAATAACACGTGACAAAATCTTCGATATCATTCCATCTGTGACTTAGTCGTAGAAACATAATTTTTTTATTTCATTTGTGGCAAGCTTACTGCCCTGATGGTACGCGATCACCGTTGCCTATGACAGATGACCTATTGCCTATAGTCGTAGTCATAGTCATTTTATTTATAAAGCCAATTTACATGTCCAATTAAAAAAAAAAAAAAAATTCAATAATAAATAATTAAAAATACTACTTAGTAGGTAAAAATTTTCATAAACATTTGTAGAACTCATGATAATTGTAGAATGCTTGCTCAACAAGCCAACGTTGTAAGCGTGATTTAAAACATTGTAGGCTAGGAGCTGCAGTGACATGTTCTGGGAGGTGGTTGTACACGTCGGGGCCTATAACATGAGTAAGCTTGTCCGACTACAGAGCTTAGGTTTATTCTTACGTTTATGTTGCCACCTGCAATATAATTATTGATGGCAGCGTAAGAATTCCTAAGCTCTTGAAATATGGTTTTGCGTGGGTCTCCTGGTCTACTCCCACAATTGCTCGTACGGCGCATTTTTGGAGTCGGAAAACCTTCTCCCACTCTGCGCATCTTCCCCACAGATCCGCACCGTACTGTATGAGTGAGTGCACTGTGACAAAGTATATATCTGGCACGATTTGCTCCAGTGTCATACACGGGAGTGTTGATAATGGTGATAAACAGTCCTACTTATGTGACATAGATGATGATGGAGCAATCCTCATGTAATCCAGTAGCGTTTCTACAAATTTTAATCAACTGTGCGTTAACCTTTAAACGATAACGATTGTGGTATAACTTTCCCAATATCGATAACGAGTCCAAATTGCAATTAGTATCGAATTGTTTTCACAATAACTAATACGAAATTCTCGATTGGTGTTTATGATATATTTGATATCATCGACTTGGAAAAATAAATCTAGAATAAATACTAACTGGTTAAATATTTGTTAAAATCATGTGTAAATAAAATACGCGATAAATAAGAATTTAAAACTTGAAAAGAAACGAAGCTTGAATTTTTTTTCGTATAGACATCTACACGAACTAATATAAAGCCGACGATGACGTAAACACATACATTTTTTTTTTTTTTAACTACCTTAATTATAATTTATTCATTCAAATTAGTATCTTAAAATAGTCAATATTTTTTGAAAATAACAAAACTATAAATAAGTTCAGAAAATTTTAGCAATCCCCTTTGGAAAAAAAAAAACAAAAGTTGTAAGATATGACATTTACTAAAATGCACTGCCAGCATGGCGGATCGGGGCTCATTTTCTCTCTCTGAGAGAAGGCCAGTGGCTAGCAGTGGGAACATGATAGGCTGATAAAATGATGTTACGCAAAGTCGCTAATGAGAAGACGCTATTAAGTGCCTATCACGCTTTTGTCGGCTCCACGCTAAAATATGGGGTGCTCACCTGGGCGAATCCCGCCGAAAGACAATCCGCTCTTATAGCTCAAAAAAAGTGTACTCGATCAATGTGTGGGTTGAAACGCAGAGATTCTTGCAAACCATATTTTAAAAAACTGAAACTTTTAACTCTACCTTCGATATACAATTACGAGTCAGCCCTACTTGTAAAGAAAAATGTAAACAAGTATGAAACTCTAGTTAGTAAGCGTCACGACAGCAGGCTGCGTGAGCCATACCGCAGAACTGCCCTATACAGTAACAGCACGTTTGTGATGAGACTGACTGTTTATAATAAACTATCGCAACATTTAAAAGAGATAAGTAATTTTGACATTATCAAATTTAGACTTAAGAAGTTGCTAATTGACAAGGCTTACTATCCTATTCATCATCATCATCATCATTTCAGCCGTAAGACGTCCACTGCTGGACATAGGCCTCCCCATCGATCTCCAAAAGGGCCGGTTGGAAGCGGCCTGCATCCAGCGTTTCCCTGCGGTCTCTTTTAGGTCGTCTGTCCATCTTGTGGGTGGACGTCCTACGCTACGCTTACCAGTCCGTAGTCTCCATTCCAGAACCTTTCGGCCCCATCGGCCATCTGTTCTGCGTGATATGTGCCCTGCCCACTGCCATTTCAACTTACTAATCCGGTGGGCTATGTCGGTGACTTTCGTTCGTCTACGGATCTCCTCATTTCGGATTCGATCTCGTAGAGATCTATTCTATTACAGAGTTTTTAAATGACAAATTGCTAAAATAAATAATTGTTCTGATGTTAGATTTTATATAATTGAGTGTTTTATAAATTTTGCATGCCATGATGCTAGATCATGGTGTTCTTTAACTTATGTAAATATATTAACATCTGCATGTTACCCATGTTTGCGCAAAATAAATATTTTGAATTTGAATTTGAATGATGATGAAGCGAATGATCATCAACATTCACAGCCTTCCTCATTCCACTTTAAAAACACCAAGCGGCTATTCCATCTGCCTTGGTAATCTGGTAATGCAACGCACACTAAATTATATTCTGATATAAAAGTGGCTAAATATTACAATATGCGTTTGGAACCAATTCTAGCTTAATACAATGGTTAAATGTAAGAACCCTTGATAAAGTGTAGTCAGAAGTTATAAGGGTAATAATATGTGGGATTCCTTTATATTCCCACCCAGGCTGCTACTTACACCGATGGGGTCATACATGTTAATATTTCGTGAATAATAATTAGACCCACTTGGTTAAAACTTTAAAACAATATGTTTTTTTCTCGCTTTACACTAATATTCTTAATGCGAATGTTTGTGCGTAAGTGTGTTTGTTTGTCTACACTGAACTCCGTAACAGCTGAACGGATTTCGATGAAGTTGTTGGTATGGATGTAGATCATTCTCTGGAACATAATTATTATGCTGAAAAAAACATGGTTCCTGCAAAATACAGGATAAAACCGCGAGATGGTGCTAGTTATATTATCTACAACAACGTTTTTGTATCTTATTCTTGAAGCCACATATGCATTATTTTTAACTGTGACATCATATTTGTAATTTTTTATGAAAATAAATTGTGGTCAAGCTGTCTTTTATTTACTTACCACCTACGCTTTATAATTTGACCAACAATTTTTTGAGTTTTTCCATGATATTTTTTTTTATCCATCTTTTAAGTTTGCTACTTTGAAACCAAATTTCATCGATATCCGTCAAGCAGATTGGTAGTGACATGATCACATAGAAGAACAGGGAAACAAATAACTACAAATTTGGTGTCAGAGTCAGACTAAGTTTGGTTCAGAGGAACATGGTGTTTCTTATTTATTTATTTTCGCATTTTTTCATTCAAAATACATTCTTAGTCAAAATCGTGAAGAGATATATAATTACGGTTCCAGTTACGTTTCGGTGTAACAGTGAGCCAGCTTTAGTCTACAAGATTTAATATCACTTTTGTTGAATTTCCTATTCTCTAAAACCGCTTTAGACCGACGAAGCCGTATTGAGAATGTTTTATTGCAGTTTTTAGCTCGGGACATGTGTTACTGCTTCAAATAAAGGACGGCTTTCATTTTGTTTCGAACGATTTGTGGAAGTATCCTTTTGAAATATTTGTTATTAGAAATGGATTTAGCAAAGTTGGAAATAGATATGATTAAACTTGCAGCTTGCAGCTTGTTTCGTTGGACGGCACCCTCAGAGCGCAAGTCCAAAAAAAAAACAACAAGTAAATGAAGTTGTAATATTGAAAGACAAACTTAACTTTGTAGTTGACAATAAGGTTCTTCCATACATAACAAGTACAAAATGTAAGTTTGTAATTATAAAACAATATTTTTATATGATATAACTCTAAATTAACAACTTTCAGATTTATTCCTTTATATGTGCTGTAAAACCTTGCCTCTCGCCAAAATTAATGATTCTAGGTTATCGGGAAGTACCCTACAGGTTTTGATTCCCCTGTGAAATCGCAAAATATGCGACATAAACGTTTATATCTTTTGATTGCGTTGACTTACAACTTTTATTTTTTTACAGCCGAAAGAACCCGTAGACCCAAGTATTTAGTATAAATTTCAACTTGATACCTTTACGCGTTCTTGAGAAAAAGGGTATTGACAGACGGACAGACAGACGGACAGACGGACAACGAAGTGATCCTATAAGGGTTCCGTTTTTTCCCTTTCAGATACGGACCCCTAAAACAGTGATGAAGTTACAATTGTATTTTTTTAATAAGTTTTTTTTTCTATTAACTTTTTATATATTTTGTTAATAACTGTTAACAAATACAACATACCGGATGGCAACAAATATGAAGGTCTAAAATGTAACCACTGCCGAGGTTAGCATATCTGCGTCGCTTGTGCTGCTCTGCTGAATTGGCAGCTGCACCAGCCCTACCTTGTGCCTCAACAAGATGTGACGGCGCCAAAGTATCGACACAAGTCACGTCCCATACAAAGGGCCGCCCCAATCTCCAGGGCACAAGTGTCATACCATAAGTGTGTACGTCGTGTCATAAATGTTTTATTAGTGACTAGCTGTTGCCCGCGACTTCGTACGCCATCCTTAATTTGGCCCTTTCGTAAAATCCTTTCTTAGAAGACCTCTAAACCCCATAAGGAATCTACCTGCCAAATTTCAGCTTCGTAGGTCAAGTAGTTTTCGAGATTTCGTGTTTAATGAGTGAGTGAGTGAGTAGATGAATTTCGCTTTTATATATAATTATCTATACTAATATTATAAAGAGGAAAGATTTGATTGTTTGTTTGTTTGTTTGCATTGAATAGGCTATTGAACGAAACTATTGAACCGATTTGATAGATTATAAAATAAGTATGATGCATGTCAAATGAAAAATTAATAGGATTTAAGAAACAAACATTAGCAGTTCTATCTAATAACACCTTAGCGCGCTGCCATACTAAACCAAATCCCAACATCGCTTCAAAATTTCCTCTGATATAAAGATAACATGAATAAAAAAGAAAGATCTTCTTTAATCAAGCAACACATCACAGGCGATACTTCCTCGTATGAGACACAAAAAAGCAATTTCAAAGGGGTAATGCGGAATCCAGTTTTCTTTGGCTCAAAATTTCCGTTTCACAGCTTCGTTTCACAGTATGGTGCAGAGATCTTTGATCTCGAAATTTTAATAAAACGACTCCGATAATTCTCTAACCGCGTTTATTCCGAAACAGATATAAGGTTACGAGTATCGAAAAGATTATTTTTAAGTCACTCGCTAATCGACTTTTCAGTTTGTAGATTAGTAATCATAAATTCACATAATTATAAACTTGATCAAATACATAATTGAAAACAGTGTCATAATATATTCTATTAATTGTACACATAAGAATTGTGAGTGTGTTATTTTTTTATTTTTATTTTGTACATGTATAATTATTTTACAATAATATTATAAATTTAATATTGTTTATTGGGGTTCTTCAAAAGGCGAGTTAATCGAGTCCTAAAGGGTCGGCAACGTATTTGTGATGCCTCTGGTGTTACAAGTATCCATAGACGACGGTGACTGCTTCCCATCAGGCAGCCCGTCTGCTTGTTTGCCACCTAGGGCATTAAAAAAAAAACATACAACCGATTCCGAAATAAGCTCTAACTTTTATACCGCTGGGCAGACTGATCAACCGTAGCTAAGAACTACTGAAACGTAACCAGAGTTTAAAATAAAAAAAAGGCATTCAAATTGGTTCATCCATTTTGGAGAAAAATTAAAAGTATTTATTGCTGGACAACTAAATGCATTGTTAGAAAAAAAATAAAAATTGTAAAAGACACAAAAATAACTTATTATACCAGACGCGTAAATATACCTACCAACTCCATGCCATCGAACAGGTAAAATAAAACCAGCTACGTGCGAGTCGGGTTCGCGCACTGATGGTTCCGTACCACCACATATTTTGTTGGCTACTAAAGTACAAAAAATAGTGCAAAAAGACAACATCTTATCCGCCGCGCCCGACGCTGCTTCACTTCGGTGATCGTACGAGAACAGGTGGTGAATTTGACACCAACTCGCACTTGGTCATTATTTATTATTTGTTGTTATTCTTGAGAGTTTGTAAGGAGTGTGTAAATCTATTAGGGTTCGAAAGATACAACCGTTAATAGGTAGGACAGACAGACGGGCAGACGGACAGACGGACAGACGGACAGACGGACAGACGGACAGACGGACAGACGGACAGACGGACAGACGGACAGACGGACTGAGAGACAGACAGACATTGTAGACTTAGCAATAGGGTCCCGTTTTTATCCTTTGAGACAGAACCCTAAAGATTACAAACTTTCAAACATTTTTACTAATAGGCGCACTTTTTATGTCAAATACGACATGATTTTGCGATTGCAGCGGTACGGTCATAGTAAGCCTGATGAGTTTCTTTCATGTCTGGTACGTTTATAGTATCGTCCGGTGTAGTGAGCAGAATCTCTAAGTGGTACGAGTTAAAATGTGTAATTCCCGGAGGCAGGACATAGCTAATTAAGGTGTCTAGTCTATTACGGGGCACATTTCATTAAATTGTTATAGTTACAGTTTTAACTTTCTGCACTCGCTGGGGAAATCCAACTGCTAGGTTTGAAGGGAACTTTCTGCGGCGGTAATGAACAGAAATATCGTTGCGTTTCCGTTGCCTACCTGAGAATACTAGCCATTTGAAATAGTTTTCTTTTTCTTTTTGTTCCGTTTAAACTTCCTCCTAAAATTTATGTTGGAGAGATTGTTATTTAGGGCACATAGCACGCAGAACAGATGGCCGATAGGGCCGAAAGGTTCTCGAATGGGGACCATGGACCGGCAAGCGCAGCGTAGGACGTTCACACACAAGATGGACAGACGAGTCAAATGAGACCGCAGGGAAACGCTGGCTGCAGGCCGCTTCCAACCGGCCCTTTTGGATATCGATGGGGGAGGTTTATGTTCAGCAGTGGACGTCCTATGGCTGAAATAATGATGATGATGATGATGATTGTTAGACCAAATGCTTATTAGAATAGAGTAGAATAGAATATCATTTATTGATCGGCCGACTACAACATCTTAGTATAATTAAATATTATGAGGTGGGCATCATACCGATCTCGTCGTGTCACAAAATGTATAATTAATAATTTAGTATTCAGCTGTAAAAGGGCTATAGTATAAATAATAATTATATAAGAATAAAAAATTAAATTAAATAGGTAATTTTCAAGTTATCAAACAGGCTCTAAATGGCTATAGTCATTATTAAAAAACTCCTTAATCGTATATATTGACCTGTCTAACAAAAACACTTTGACGGCGTTGGAGAATTGTATTTCGCTCGTAATGGACTTTATAAATTCTGGAAGTTGATTAAACAAATTTTGACCCCATAATCATTGGTTTCTTATTCGTCATGTTCAATCTTGGGTATGTTGTCTCTAATAATATTTTATTATTTCGTATGGCCCGCTTACTTTTCACATGTTTTATTTTACATTCATGTATATGTTTTTTAACATATTTGAGTTATTGGCTCACAGGCTTTACTGTGATACGAGAGAGTCATGTTAAATGACAATTTTTTTTTTGGAACGGCAAGAATTGAATTCTGTTTTAATTATAATTATTGCCTTATTACATGATAGAAAAAAAGCGTCTTTGTCAACTAACTATGCCACAGACTAAGAAAGTTGTCCCCCCTTTTTTATGTATGTTATAGTCCGAATAAGATTTTTATGAAAAGGGATATTAGAAAAGTTGCCTGGAAAATTGGAAAATTCAGGAAAACCTAAAGTTTTTTTTTCTATTAGATTTTTGTATGAACAAGAACTCAAAAAATATTAAACAAATTCATTTAAATTTTGACAGGATTAAGTCTGTCAAGTCAACTAGTTTTTAATAAAAATTATGCATATTTAATTATAAAAAACTAGCGACCCGCCCGCCCGGGTGCAATTCACGCGTGTAATTTACGTGCGAAGCTGGGGCGGGTTGCTAATTAATTATATAAGCCTTCCTTGAAAATGTATCTAACTGATAGTGAAAACCGCATCAAAATCCGTTGCGTGGTTTAGGAGGAGTTAGCGGCCATACAGACAGACAGACAGACAGACGCGGAAAGCGACTTCAATTTATACTATGTAGAGATAGAGATAGAGAAGAGAAGAGAAAGAAAGAGAAGAGGTGTAGAGATTTATCGACGCTCTATAGAATAGAACCAACAAAGCGATATAAAAACAAATGGACGGTGTTTATCGCGCAGTTGATCGGTCCGGTTCTCGGTGGGTGAGGTATCCGTGGCACCCACATTAACCGGACTACCGGAATATTACGAATACCCGTTGGTACCGGTAAATATTCCAATCGTTTACCTTTCTCATATTCGTGTAGACCGTAGGTAATAAAGCTCTATTTTCTGGCTGGCTCTATTTTTGTAGAATTTGAGGACTCCAATAATCTTTTGTATATGCATCGATTATGTATTACTACTCTCTTATAATGGTAATAATTATTTACAATAACATAAATATGATTCAATGAGTTTTGTAAAGAGAAAAAAAATCCTGACTACTACAAAACTGATCTATAAAAAAATACCTACAGAAAAAATATATATTTAAAATTACCGCTACCAGTGGAATTTATTCCCACAATGCTGGCCAAGTTACTACTGTTGTAGAATAGTTCTTAACCCTTTGAGCAAAGTAAAGGCCAGCATTTTGATCACGTGACAATTTTAGTCATACCCTAGCATGACAACCATGATCATGATTTACTTTGCTTGACTCTGACTTGTTCGGCGACTTCGATTTAATCAAATAAAACTTGGAAATCTCAATACTGGAAAATGCACAAGACATGAGTTGCCAAAATCCTCTCAAAAGGAAAGAATAAAAAACGGACTTTTCAAAATATATAACACGACTGCATCTGCATTGTATAAATACTAGGTAAGTAACTGAAAAACGCTGCGTATCTATCTATACCTATAATTGTAGTAGATACAAAGCTCTTTCATACCGCTTTATGTTGTATTTTTTTTAAATCTGCCGAGTAAGTTATACATAATGGTGGTCATATATCAAAGTTTACTCAAATTTTTTCTCTGAAACTTTTTTCACGCACGCCATTTTGTATTCTTGTCCCCATGTCACTTGCACTATTAAAACGATTCAAATGAAATCTCACAGTCATGTCGAAATCTAAGGCTTTAGAGCATGCCAAAGAAACCACACCTACATATACCTACATACACAACCCTCCTTCTTGCGCAGTCGGGTAAAAAGGGCCAACCACGGCATTACTAAGTTTACTTGTGATCATAAATTCAAAACCAAATTGATCCAAACAGTACTTAACTTGGTCGATCTATGGTTGACTGAGACAGAGAAAGTTATACCTAGACGATAAGAGCTGATTGCGCCTCAAGCTTAGATCTTTCTTTAGACGGAGAGAAACAGATTGATTGAATTAGGCAGTCAAATCTACGAGTCCATAGTAAATTCTCTTTGTCCTAGTCCATCTAACTCAGACTTTGACTCACTAAACGCGGCAGGCAAGTGTAACACAGTTATTTATCGAGTTACAAGTTAGAGCGAACTGCAGCGCCAACTTGGATGTTATCTTAGAACTATGGGTGACGAATGTAAGGGTCAGATTCTCGCGAGCAAGTTTGCGAGCATGTTTTTTTTTTCACTTCACAATAATATAAAAAAATGCGAAAGTTCATGTTTAAGTGTGTATGTCTATCCACAATTCTACACAATAATAAAACCAATTTATTGAGTATTAAATGCATAATAACATAATCTCAATTATTCGTCAATTTCAACATATTATTATCATCTTCTCACTGCTGGAACACATGCCTTCCCTCAGAGAGAAAGGATGGGCCCTAATCCACCATGCTGGCCCAGTGCATGTTGGTGAATGTCACAAATTGATGTATTGAACTATTGAGGTTCTTGGGCATATCGGTTTCCTCACGATGTTTTCCTTCGCTGTTGTTGAGCGATGGCAATTATAATTTTGCACTATTATTTTTATGTATTATTCAATTATTATATTAGTAAGTTTTACTATTCGGCGTGTTTAATGCTGCTTGTTTTGTACTTTTTTTTTCTTGTAAAAATGGATACATAGGTTAAATAGATATATGTAGGTTAAATAGTAGTACCTACTGCTGATTTATTACCTATAATACAAACATTTTGACTGTTGAAACACTAAGCATTTGTTCCATTATTGTACACAGTTTATGCAATAAAATTTTACTTTACTTTACTAGCATGCTGAGTACGCGCTGCTAACTGGTGGTGTATGGATTGAGCATGTGGTTTGTCTTTAAACCTTCAACGATCTATGGGTAGTGAAACTGTTTTTGCAGTGTTAGTATTATTTTGTATTTAGTTTAGTTAATAAAGGAACTTCAAAACAGATTAACCTGCAACAGATTGTTCAGTTAGGTAAGTCCAACTTAGGCAAAGAGGTCGCCCGAAGAATCCAACTCGGATGGGCAGCGTTCGGGAAATTGCGTGACATCTTCTCGTCCAAGATACCACAGTGCCTCAAGACGAGGGTATTTGACCAGTGTGTGTTGCCAGTGATGACATATGGTACTGAGACGTGGTCCTTAACTGTTGGCCTTTTGGAAAAGCTCAGAGTCACACAGCGGGCAATGGAGAGAGCTATGCTCGGAGTTTCTTTGCGCGATAAGATCCGAAACGTGGATATTCGCCAAAGAACCAGAGTCACCGACATAATAGCTGTTAAAATTTGCAAGTTGAAGTGGCAATGGGCAGGCCACATCGCTCGAAGAACCGATAACCGATGGGGAAGAAAGGTTCTTGAGTGGAGACCACGAACCGGAAGACGCAGCGTAGGGAGGCCTCCCACTAGATGGACCGACGACATTGTGCGAGTCGCGGGTATCCAGTGGATGCAAAAGGCGGGCTGTCGTTCAGTGTGGAGGTTAAAGGGGGAGGCCTATGTTCAGCAGTGGACGTCTTCTGGCTGATGATGATGATGATGAATAAAGGAACTACAGCCAGTATAAAATGAAACCACCTTGAGAGCATCTCTCCACATAACAAAAGAGGAATCATGTAAACTTCGGTTCACAAACATCGGAGTATTCGGTGTACATAATATATAAAAAACAAAAATGTGGACCGGATTAAGAACCCTAAAGATAAAAAAAAGCTAAAAAATATCAATATTTTTCTTGCTTTTGTTCTTTCTATAGTCGCTAAAGAACTAAATATACCTACTGAAACCTATCAGTATAAAGCAGTTAACATTTGAGCAAGCTCTCAGCAATACATTTCCTTGCGTCGCCCGAACAAGTCCCAAGCGAATGACAAAATTTGTGGGCCGAAGCAACTATTCGAAACTAAAGCCCACCACAGACGGGTGTTAATGGTGACGCCAGTTAACTGATATCAGACTTATAATAGTTCCCAGTTTAGAAGTGGGATTAGGAGTGTACCAATCAAGAGATTGGAACTTGAAGTTGTGTTTTGTGAGAGATGAACCACGATGACTAGTTAGAATTCAAATAGTAAGTTCAAATATTCTGAGCGGTATGCTTTAGTATCAGTTAATTTTTGGCCAAATGGGCCAAAAGGTTCTCGAATGGAAACCACGGACTGGTAAGCGCAGCGTAGAATATTCACTCACAAGATGGACGGACGACCTAAAAGAGACCGCAGGGAAACGTTGAATGCAGGCCGCTTTTAACCAACCCTTTTGGAGATCGATGGGGAAGGCATATCTCCAGCAGTGGACGTCCTATAGCTGAAATGATGATGATAATGAGTTTAGATTCATGGCGGTTTCATGAATGTTGCAATTTCAAAATGCAAAGCTTTCGTGTTAAAGTCATCATCATCAGCCGAAAGACGTCCACTGCTGAACATAGGCAAAATATTTCCAAACGGCCAACAATGAAGGACCACGTCTCTGTACCAGAAATATCATCACTGGTAACACACACACAAGGGTCACAAAGACCGTTGTCTTAAGGAACTGTGGTATTTTTTACGAGATGTCACGTAATTTCCCGAACGCCTAAGTCCAAGTTGGATTTGCTGGAACGTGTTACGGTAAAAAAGTGATATCCCTAAAAAAATACTTATTATAATTTCTTTTACCAAATAATGGATGTGATGTTTTTGCTTTGCCACTGGTGGCAAACAAGCCAACGGGTTGCCTGATGGTAAGCAAACACCGTCACCTATAGATGTAACAGTACATTGCCGACCTTTAAAGACTGTATTAAAAGCCTTTGAATAACCCCATGTTATTCGGTTATAGTTACTCGGAAATGCTGCAGAAGGGATTTCGTACCACATATTGCAGATGCAAGAAGAGAGTGAGGCAAAAAAGATTGCGCAAAACACACAGTGTGCGACTCCCACATATCTATCATACATGTGGATGACCTTTCATGACTTTTGTTTGAAAGGTAAAAAAAAAGAGTTTTATATTAAATCTTTCTACAAACGAGTTTAAAATAGTTTAAGGCATTTTCAACTCACGCTAGGCTTGTTGGCCTATCCTTAAAATGTAATTTGTTTTATTGTCTCGCTATGGCGACCAAAGGCTTTAAAGAGTATTTTTTTCTACATACTAAAATATTTTCATCGAAATATACAACCACTTTTCACCCGACTTCTCTTAATAATAGAACTTCTTATTTAGAGTAATAAAATAATAAACATGAAGATATAGATTTATGAACACTAGGTTTGGTGCACATGGCGGGTAAACTACTCAACCGATTAAACTGTCGGGTAGTGGCCAACTCGCTCGGTTCTCAGATCACTGGAGACACAGATGGACAACGACAAACAAGTTCACTAAACCTAAACAACCAATCTTGTGTAATTTTCTAAATTAAAAGTTTTAGATCGTCTGTATTTTGTTACAGGAACTGGATGGGAGCCATTTGCCACTGCCAAGGGACCGAGGAGAATAGCAGAATCCAGACCTGATAATTTGGCAGTCTAAAAAAATGTTGTAATCAACATCTATATAATATCAATAAAAGGGGCAAATGGAGGTTGAAAGTTTAGATACAAATCTACGCGTACGCGCAAGTTGCGGCTACAGCTGGTTTATCATTATGTACGAGTACAATACATTATTAATTTATTTACGAAAATCCTGCGCAAAGTGTATTTTTTTGTTCCCATAGATACAATACATCTTAAGGTCGTATTACAATGTAGTTTGTAATTTTCCCCGTGTAGCTTACTAGCCTTTGCCAGCTGTTTTGTCTGCGTTGTGAACAAAACCTTTACCTGAATAGCCATGGAATTAAGTGATAAGGGTAGCTTCCTAAAACATAGCTTTCTATTATTTAAATATAGTTAGTAACAAATAAAATCACTAACTTTATCGCTTAATAATATTGGGTAGAAATGTTGATGGTGTAGACACTCTGTCCTTTCATGATCAGTGCCTTTGATGTGCATGAGCGGTCACGAAGTGAACCGATTGTATGCTATTGGACGAGTATAGAACTTGATAGCTTTATTTGGCTTCCGGTTTGTGGTTAGTCTTAGGTAAACATCTGTGTTATGTATTTTTTAGGCTTGCGCCTTGTTTTGACTGTAATGTTAAGCGATAATGCAGTTTATGATAGAATACGCTTGCCTAAACCGTTGGGTAGTCAACACATACTTACACGCTTTCATATCTAATACAAATTGTTTTTCGTTGGACTCAGAACGACTGGATCAAGGTGGCATTTTTTTTCAAATATCTGTATTTGTCCGAATAAAGTTTTAAGGGGAAGAAAAAAATTTAAAAAGTGCCCGAAATTGTTTTAAAATTCAGGAAAATATTTATGTGTACGTAACAAACGTGTAACAAATTTATTCAAACATGGAAAGGACAACGTCTGTCAGTTCTAGAATTATGTTATTACAGTATATTTGTTACAAAAAATAGATCCCGGTTTTATTTGTGTATTTACACTTCGGGAAAGCATAATTATATGAATGCATAATTTTGTCAGATGTTTCGTTATCACGTAACAATAGACACGTGTTGCACTTCCTACGGCTAGAGACCGACTGAAACGAAATGAGAGCCGGCGCTCATTTTGTTATCTTCAAAAATGCGGTTCTACTGGGCCTGTCCTGTATTTTATTTTGGTCGAAGGTTCTAAATACAACCGTGTAGAGATAAGCAGTTCTTATACCTTCCATACTCGAATACAAGTACTGGTACAATAAAGGAAAAATACTTTTGCTGTACATTTTGTCCCCAACCTTAACGAGACATGAATGCACTCCGCAGAATTGCAGTCGCAGTCAACAAAGGCACAGAGTCCGACAAAAAATTTACATAAAGTGAAAAATTTTCATAACCGCCGTGCCGTGAAATCGCAACAAGAGACAACTTTCTTCCAACTCTCGCCAACTGTCTCTGTTCAAACAATGCTGGATCGAAAAAAGGCTACCAGGAAAGTGCATTTGGTCCTTGATCAGTTGAATACAGTACCTTATCTTACTCTTGTTGCTCTAATGTTATTTAAATAACTACGGACGCAATCTAATCCAATTTAATTTAATCTTTATATAATTTATGAATTAATTAATTAATTGGAAAGTATTTATAATTATGATTATTATTATTTTTAACATGATTTTTTTTTTAAATCACCTTACGCAACTTACAGCGCCATATTATTGCTTAGGTAAAATAGCTCTGGTTCAATATTTTGATTATTATGTGGTTACGAGATAACTGCTTATTGCCCACAGGTAAAAAAAACACCCTTAAAACCTAACCTAACATTTTAAAACGTGTGTATTAATCGCGAAAGTTTAAACGTTACACGTCTTCTTGTTGTCTTGTCAAAAGTTGTATTTGAAGTAATTTCACATTAAAAAAATATTGGGTTACGAACTAAGATTTTGCAAAACCGACAGTGATGTGAACTGATGGATGGGAGAAAAAAAATCCACGACAAACCTGACACCTTTTTTTTACATATTTACTAAGTTTGCATGGAACCCTCAGTGCGCGAGACCGACTCGTAGATGATAGCTATTGTTTATGGAATAATCTGTTTTTTACACATAAAAAATCAAAACCTTGTTTACTGTCAAGATTAACGTCCATAGTACGTACCTCGGATCCGCGCGCGATAAACTGTAGGTAAAGTTTTGGAGTTGCTTGGAAATTTTTCGGCGAGCACCGAGCACGGTTAAAACGAGCCGTGCAGCCGTGCTCCGTAGAAACTGCAGCCCGTGTGAAATGTTCCAGCATTTTGGAGGTTTTATAGTAACACGGCTGTTTTGGAACTAGAAAACTGTCGCAAAATACAAAATGATTACAGAAATAACAAACAAAATTGACAAAAATATCTGGAAATCTTAGATTAACTACACAGAGATGGTAAGTTTCCAAACAACGCCTTCTCAAAATGTAAGCTACAAATTCGCTACGTGTGCTGTGTTTACTTGCCTTGTCACGCACACAGACGCAAAAATTATGCGGCAACAATTAAGTTCATTTTTTTGGGAGCTCTTAACACTATCACCTGACTAAGAGCGCTGACCACGGAACACTATTACAGCGGAAACTGACCGCGCGAGCGTCGTTTGGTGTCATATATGGCTCCATTTGAACGGTTTAAATTTTGCGAATGTACTTGGTTTCTGTATATAGTTATTCTAATCTTGAAATGAACTAAAATGCGCTTGAATTATAAATGCGAAAGTTCACATGTAAGGGCCTTACTCATAAACGTAACGGTTATATCGTACATACAGACGCGGCAAGTGACTTTAATTTATACTATGTAAAGATAGAGAAGTACATGCCCACCTGGCCTGGCGAGGTTTCCCTACCTTTAAACAACGCTTGTTTACACAGTAAACCTAATTCTTTGCTTTGCGTCGTCAGGTCAAATGTAAAATTCGGACCTTAATAATACCTTAAGTTTTTAATTTCGCTGAAACCTGTCCTGAAGGCAGACATAGATTAAGCTTTGTTGATGTACTCCGAGGTTGAAGAATAGCTTAACTCTGTCACAGTCAACAGACAACAGTCCTCTGACTTTCGGCCATGTACCAGCACCTTTGTGGCGTGGGGTGACGTGAGATACGAAAAACAAATGACAGCTGAAACCAAGCACCAGCCTAAATGGATGACAAAATGGCAATAGTGTGGATGTTTTCCGCAATGTGACGTGGCACATGAAATCATGAGATATTTAATTTTATTTGATTTGTGTGTATAAGAATTTAATATCAAAAATTCGTGGGAGAGGATTTTTAAATACTCTTATAACACCAAACTGGTCATTTAATTCAAATGTGTCATTATTTTGTTGGACAAAATTTGTCTTTTTTTTGACAGCTTTGCCATTGTATACATGTTATAATTCATAATTTACCAATGTTAAACCATCGTTACAATAAAATTGGAAAAAGTTCCGAGGCCTTATTCATATCTTCATGGCAAGCTGTTTACGTAATTTTTGGATAACTGTAACACTAGAGGCATTAAAATACTTTGCCGACCTTTTAATACTCTATTAACTCGTCTTTTTAATACTCTATTAACTTGTCTTTTTAATACTCTATTAACTCGTCTTTTTAATACTCTATTAACTTGTCTTTTTAATACTCTATTAACTCGTCTTTTTAATACTCTATTAACTCGTCTTTTTAATACTCTATTAACTCGTCTTTTTAATACTCTATTAACTGGTCTTTTTAATCTCGTGTTTTTTCGTTTATCGGAAATACTGCGGAAGGTCGAAGGTGGGGCGAATGATGACAACATCATTCACCCCACAGCAGGACACAAACTTTTTTCACCAATTTTCTCTTTTTAACGCCAGTCTCGCAAAATTCGTTTATTTTTCCCGCTGGACTGGTCTTCTGGCTTTTCTTCTTCTCTATTCCACCAACCGAGACCTGCTCCATCTAGCCAAGTGTCTTATAGCCAGCGCCACTTGAGTTTATACGGGATCCTATAATTTTCATTTTGGTACTTCTTCGTATTTTTATTTGCCATTATATCATTTAGATTTTGCTTCTGTGGTCGCCACGATTCTTGTACCAAGTTATACTAAATGAAGTATACTTAACCCAACACATGTAACTGGCCTGTAATGATGGTTGAACATGCAACGCTTGCGTAGCTATTGCCGAACAATACGCAACTTCACAACAAATTTGTACAGCAGTGTACAAATATGCAAGTAAAATTGTATCTATGGTACGCGTTAACGTTCTGAATACTTAATAACGAATCGAGAGTTTGTAGGAGTTTATAGATAGTAAGAATAATGATATATGCGATTGCTGTAATTAATTATCATTTCAGCCATAGGACGTCCACTGCTGGACATAGGTCTCCCCATCGATCTCCAAGAGGCCCGGTTGAAAGCGGCCTGCATCTAGCGCTTCCCTGCGGTCTTTTTTAGGTCACCTGTCCATCTTGCTGTAATTAGTAATTATGGTTTAAAAAACACACGCTTTAGTGTTTTTTTATTTATAGAATAAGTGGCATTCAAGCGACAAGCCCTGATGGTAAATGGTCATTGCTGCCATTAGTTCGCTGCTGCTGCCTATAGACACTTACAATACCCGGGGCACTGTCAGTGCGTTGTCGTTGACTTGAACAAACTAAAAGAATTCAAGGGTTTCTCTCGGGGTTTATTTGCAGCTGTTGACGAATTCCACTATACTTCCTGGAGTCCTGGCTCAGCACCGATGGTACCAAATTACTGTATTGTCATCTAGATTACATATAAAGGTTATAATCGAAGGATATATCATCATCATCATCAGCCAGAAGATGTCCACTGCTGAACATAGGCCTCCCCTTTTAACCTCCACTAAACGAAAGCCTGACATCTGCATCTACTGGATACCCGTGGCTCTCACTCTGTCAAAAAGAAAAAGTTTCTCACAATGTCGTCGGTCCATATAGTGGGCCTACCTACGCTGCGTCTTTTGGTTTGTCTTCTCCACTCGATAAATTTCTTCCCCACCGTTTAAAGGTTCTTCGTGGCCTGCTCATTGCCACTTCAACTTGATAATTTTAGAAGCTATATCAGTGACTGTGGTTCTCATGCTAATATTCTCGGTTCAGATTTTATCGCGCGAATAAACTCCGAGTATAGCGACTGTGTGTGTCCTGTCCTTATCTGTGTCGGCTAATAAAATCCTATTGTAAATATGTGATGCAAATGTATGTTAAGTGGTTACCGGTATACCCGTAAATTTAAATTGGTAGAAATGTCTGAACTATTATATCATTTATGGAACTAAGTACATGATTAATTTATGGATTTGACCCGAGAGCCCGTTCATCGCCTAACCGCAACTCAACACAGCAATTAAGGTAAAATATTCCATCAAATTAAAATTTTAATACCATGTGGGGAGTTTCACATTAACCGACACGACTGTGATATCCATCACTTACTACAACTGCAGATAGAAGCATGCATTAATTGTCAGCCTATCATGTTCCCATTACTGGGGCACAGGTTTTCTCTCAGAAAAAGAGAGAGAGAGAGAGAGAGGATGGGCTTTAAATCTACCATGATGGTCCAGTGCAGTTGCAGTGCAGGTGAATGATGTCCAAGAACCTCAAAGACATAATTATGTCTTTGAGGTTTCTTTACGTTTCTTTACGATGTTTTCCTTCACCGTTGTCGAGAGATGGCATCGAAACGAAATAAAAAAAAATATTCGGGACATATTTTCGCACACGTCATCTGACCCCAAACTAAGCAAAGCTTGTTATATGGCTGCCAGAGACTGATATACGTACATATATAGTTTTAAATACATACTTAAATAGATATTAACAACCAGATATAGAACAAACACAAATGTTCATCACATAAATGTTTGTCCTAGGTGGGAATCGAACCCACGCCCCAAGCTCAGAAGGCAGGTTCACTACCAACTAGACCAACGGGCTATCTAAACTGCACATAATAAGATTTTTGGTAAGAAGCACCAAGCCTGTTCGCTAAGCCTGTTATCTCTATCTCTATCTCTACGTAGTGTAAATTAAAGTCGCTTTCCGCGTCTGTCTTTCTGTATGGCCGCTAACTTCTTCTAAACCACGCAACGGATTTTGATGCGGTTTTCACCATCACTTAGATACTTTTTCACGAAAGGTTTATATATATAACTAGCGACCCGCCCCAGCTTCAAACGTAAATTAAACCCGTGCGAAGCCGGGCGGGCGGTCGCTAGTTTGTATTAAATTGAACTTTAGGACGCATGCCTAATATCAACCATTTTCCACCAACTGATGGAACTGATGGGACTTACAGTATGGTGCGTTGCATCGTCTAACATAAATACCTAACCGAATCGGGTACAATTCGCCAAATATTTCCATACATTTAACGGTTGAATGGGTTCCAATCATGATTATTGTTGGTGCAGTCGCATAGTGCCAAAACGTACATGTTTCATGCTGTATGTAGTCCAAGTTGTTAGTCGATTAATCTGTTCGGTGCTTGTGTACAGTTGGACCAACTTATTTATAGAGTTAAGTGGAGGCACCACCATCGTATTTTCCGAACAGAACTGACTGCTATCCGTAGAAAATATTTAGTTCCTTCATTTGGTCAACGTACAGATTAGTTGGTTTGTAGAGGCTTTCAGATGGTCTGAAATGTTTGACATTAATGGTGCGAGCAAAGTTGTTATACTATCTATGGGTGCGAGCTTCTACTATCGTGCGTTTCATGAAAAAACTTTTGTGGACAAAACTGATCCTAGGACAAAAAGAGATGCAAATAATTTTCTAGCGTGCCATCTCTTTCGATCTAAATAAAAATTGAACTAAACAATGTACTAACTATATGATTAACTATATGAGCCATTAATAGTGGGATGCGTAAAATATAAATTCTATGGGAAAAGCAACAAAGCGACTTTAATGAGCAATTAAGTGCATCTCCAGCAATTAATTGAAAATTGTTAAACGATTGAAATAAATTTCGTAGACTGTTTTAGCACTTCTGACATAATTTTATTATGTAGAATTTGTGGAATACAAAAACGGCTTTTTTACACTCTCTAAACATTCCGAATGGTTTAAAAAATGCTTTGACATCATCAAAAAAAATCACTCAGTGACTTCTAAAACCACGACGAAATAATTTCTGACCAATACGTGGTACTACATTGAAACTAAAAATATTTAGCTAAACATGAGGAATTAAGATAATGTAAAATACACGCAGAACAATCCGTAAAAGTGTTTAATTTCAATGTAAATTTCACTTCATCACATCACGTCATCAGCAACCAATAAACGTGCACAGCTGAACAAAGGCCTCCCAATTAGAGAGGGGTGTTGCCATAATCCTCACGCTTGGCAGGCAACTTGGGGATCGCAGTTCGTTCACCGTGTACTATTAGGATGCTGTTGCCCATCCTCCGGTGGTTCTGGTTGCAGTTTTAGGACATACCCGGGTCTCAATATCAATGTGTAATCATCACGAATATTTAAGAAATCATTAGGTATGTTATACATGGTGTAAGGGGAACACTCTCGAAGCCAAAAGAAGGTAATTGTACTCATAATTATGAATAACTTTTACTATGAGACCAGCCCTGAAATCGAATTTATAACGATAGAGGTACGTAAACCGTACGTGCCTAGTTATTAGACACGTGTGATGTGTAGACGTTATCGTGCGTGCTTGTTGTATACACTCCCTTAGCCGGAGACAGGTTTAATTTCCGATGCACTGTAATGGATATTACGTTATGATGATAAATATACTGACAGTACGTGTTCAGGATTTTTGACGTAAAATAATTCAATAGAAACTTATGTTGGTGAGTAATAATGTGAAGGCGATAGACAAATTAAGGAAAAAAACGATTCAAATTTCAATTTCGTATAAGTGGAATAAAATCACTTATTATGCTCTAGTGCAAAAACTGTGCTTTTAGTTCACATATGCATAAAAATAAAGTAGACTTCTATAAAATTTTATTTAATGTAGAAAGTTAGCTCAAGTCTCTAATCAGGGTATTATGTATTAATAAAAAAAACGTCTCGGTTAAAATGGATTGTTTTGTGCACTCGTTGTATAATCTAATACTTATATAGTGACCGGCAAATCGTAAAAAAGCGGGTAGTGCATTTACTACACATGGACACACTACAATCAAGTTCATGCGTTCAAAATCTCCTCATACCTCTTTTGGTCCACCAGAGATCTAAATATAATCAGGTCTTTTTTCCCGATTTTACGGTACCTATTGCGATCTCTTTCAAAGTTCCAAGTAACCTTATTGCATTTAAATTTTCGTTTTTATACCGAAGTGAATCAGACATCCATTCAAAGTAGAAAATAACATGACTAAAAGCTGGCATAGAGCCAGCTGACATTTCGTTTCAAAGATTTCCCATTGCCATTTTATCAAGTTTGATCATGTCTTTGAATAGCTAAGTAAGCCAAAACCATTCAATACTGACTTGATTTAATGTTATTATGGAAAAAATATGTCAAATTATGCATAGCACGAAATTCCGTCACATCAAAATTGTGAAAGTTCCTGACAGTTTATAGAGGAAATGTAGAAATAATAATCAGTGCCAGTTTTAGCACTACCAGCGCCCAGCGAGTAGGTATACTACTATTTTTATATACTTGCGGCGTCCCTTAATAATAATAAAATAATAAATAATAAAAATTCGGGATATTTTTGCACACACGGTCATCTGACCCCAAACTAAGCAAAAACTGTGATATGGCTGCCAGAGACTGATATACATACATATATAGCTTTAAATACATACTTAAATAGATATTAACACCCAGATATAGAACAAACACAAATGTTCATCGCATAAATGTTTGTCCTAGATGGGAATCGAACCCACGCCCCCAAGCTCAGAAGGTAGGTTCACTACCAACTGGACCAACGGGCTATCAAATAGGCGCCTTTGGTGGCCCTTTTTATCTGGCACCCTAGGTGGTCGCCCAACCAGGCCCTACCCTAACGCCGGTACTGATAATAATACTACCAGCGTCAAATCAAAAGACACCTTTAATACTTAATGGTCGCAGCTGATATTTTTAAATAGGACAAGTGCTTTTATTAACTAAACAAAATACAAGCTAACACTAATACTACAAATACAGTTAGACTGCCCATAGACCGTTGAAGGTCTAAAGATAATCCAAATGCTCAAGCCCACGATGATGATGATTATGATTATTAATACAGTGATGGAGTGCAATCATCATCATCATCATTTCAGCCGAAGGATGTTCACTGCTGGACATAAGCCTCCCCCATCGATCTCTAAAAAGGCCGGTTGGAAGCGGCCCGCATCCTGCGTTTCCCTTTGGTCTTTTTTAGGTCGTCTGTCCATCTTGTGGATGGACGTCCTACGCTGCGCTTACCAGTCCGTGGTCTCCATTCGAGAACCTTTCCTTTGGGAGTGATATAGGTTAGCGGAATTCTGGTTAATCGATATTGAAGAGGTCCGACAATATTAGAAAGAAGAATGAGAATGAATGCGATTGGCAAAAGAACTAAGTGAAAGGCACAATGAAAAAACCTATTCCTAGCAGTTTATAAATGCAACTGAGTAACTCGATGCTTGTTTGATGGTAAGCATTACACGTCTTGCTTAGAACAGTTCAATGCCACCCAGAATTAACCAGTTCATACCTTATACGGCAATTCTACTGCACTTGTTATCGATGTAAAAAAATTATGCCCCTATTTTCACTGGAAACATTGCCCTGCAGGGCAAACCGAAACTGATTAAATGAAGCTGATGTAAAAAAAAATATATCAGCATACTTAAATATTTTCACGTCATAATCTTTGTTTAGAATTTTAACATTGGAAACAAAGATGCTGAATAAACAACAATTTATCTATACTAATATTATAAAGAGGAAAGATTTGATTGTTTGTTTGTTTGTTTGTTTGCATTGAATATAGGCTCCGAAACTACTGAACCGATTTGAAAAATTCTTTCACTGTTGGGAAGCTACACTATCCCCGGGTGACATAGGCTATAATCTATACCCGTGCGAAGCTGGGGCGGATCGCTATTAATATTATAAAGAGGAAAGATTTGATTGTTTGTTTGTTTGCATTGAATAGGCTCCGAAACTACTGAACCGATTTGAAAAATTCTTTCACTGTTGGGAAGCTACACTATCTCCGGTTAACATAGGCAATTTTTTTTTTTTTTTAATAGGGATCTTACTAAAACTCCAATAATGTAAGCCAAGGTGTAAAAAATAAGATTTGTAATTTTGACTTTGCGTGTTTGACAGTTCTAAGACAGGACAACGTCTGTCAGGTCAGCTAGTCTTCAATATTTTAGAAGTAAGAGATGAAATTTATAAAAAAAATAATTTTAAAAGAAACGAATCTTGTTTATAATCCTGCATATTTCCAAAGCACATTTGCATCGAAACCCCCATCCGAATCCCAGCGCCCAAAAACTTATGTAAAGCAATCACGAGAAAGGGTCCAGAAAATTGCTTGAACAGTTAAAACTTTGACAAAAGGAACCGAACCCCGCCTCTCCGTTGAGAAATAAACGCAATCGACTATATTGACAAAGTTCTGGCTCAGTACAATTCAGTCTGTTCCGGAGATATTTCAAAGTTTTGGTGAGTACCTTATATAATTTGTTAATCATTACAACATAGGTGTATATCTGAAACTATTGCTTTGCGTTTCGTCACTCTATGGAGTGAAACTTTACGAAAGACTAACCCTCATATCCATAGTTGTTATAAAGGTCACTCGAATCCACACGTCACCCTCAAGTGATATTTTTATATGCCAAAACACCACATGAGAACTTCCTTTGAAGGTGACGTAAGAATTTAAAGTACCTTTATTTACGTCTATGAATATGAGGGTAAGACTGGCAGGCACTTAAAGTTTTTTTATTTATTTAAAAATCCCACGCTGTTTTGAGGGATCTCATTTTGCGAATGGTATACACCAAAACATAATTATAACTGGAAATTCGCCAAAGAACCAAAGTCGCTGACATAGCTAGTAGCAGGCATCTAATGGATGTAGATGGCAAGCTGTCGTTCAGTGTGGAGGTCAAAGGGGAAGCCTATGTGCAGCAGTGGACGTCTTCTGGCTGATGATGATGACACGAAAATAGTATACACTGTTATAAACTGTCACGGTTGTTCACTACAGTTATATTATTATTAACGGGATATTTACCGTGGTTGTGGAATGTGGATGGAGCTCCCGATATTTCGGCGCTGTTACATGCACCATGTTCAAAGGAAGAATTCAGGTTGTTGGTTGAACAGTTAAAAGGTTCTTATTTTCTTGGTAAAGTATTGATGTTAATGCATCAAAATATGCAAAGTGTCATCCAGTATCTTGTGTAAAACAATTTGTATTTAATGTATATAAAATGGCAGCATCATTTTATCAAAACTGTATTAGCAAACGTGTAAAATAGTTCAGAAGGTGATTTCTTGGTTGAAATGCTAACACTTGTGACAAAAACTTATTTCGATCTATCGCTTGAAGATGACGTGAGATTCATATAACATTTTGAACATACACACACATACATTACATTTACATTTTTTTTTTTTTTTTTTTTTACATTTTTAAAGTAAGCATTTTTGACTCTTTTTTAAATTTATTTTTTATTCTAAATTGTCTTGCGCTTGGCTGCCAACTCGCATGATGTTAAGCGGAAAAAAAAACTATAAACGAATTAGAACAAATGAGAGCCTAAAGTAACATCGAGAAAATAAGTAATTTCTTACGTAAATTTTGTTTTCAAAACTTTACAGATTACAGAGCCCAACTAAGGAGCACAAACTCGGTATATAACCCCGATAGTTTGAGAGACAGTAAACTGTAGTTATAACTTGTAGTAATTACTTTATTACTGTCGTTTGCCCAGCGACCCGGCACAGAGATGTTTGTTTAGGTGCTCCTTCGAGTTTGTAGTGTTATTGGTTTAACCGTTGGCTCTCCGGCTATGACTGTGTAAACGGTTAACATAGGTTGTAATAATTAAATGATTTTGACAGTTTATATTGGACTTACGTTTCGATTTCTTGATTCTGAAGCGACTTCTAACGTTTACTCAGGTCGTTTGATTGAAGATAGGATAATTGCAGGTGTGTTTTTTAGGGTTCCGTACCCAAAGGGTAAAAAATGGACCCTAATACTAAGTCTACGATGTCTGTCTATCTGTCAGATCCGTCGGTCTGTCCTATCTATTAACGGCTGTAACTTTCGAACCGTAATAGATAGACTGTTGAAATTTTCACAGAATACGTAACGTTACTGCGGATTGCGGACTGCGAAACATACAAAAACATAACATATATCACATTTACATCTATAATTTTTTTTACATTTATTACTACATTTATCTATAGGTACGTAACTGTACACAAACTCACTTTCCCAAACTAAAGCGAGTAGCATTCGCGTGCCGACTTGCAAACTGCAAATACAATTTGTGTTCAGAAAATACGTATTCAGGAGATTCCTTTATACAAACTGGATAAAAGACGACTTTGTCCTAAATAAATACAACATAATGGACTTTGTCTCGATTTTGAAGTCCATTTACAAGTTGCTGTCTTTTGGACATTCGCCTTGAAACGAGGTCAGTAAAAGCTTTCAGGAAAAATACTGTTAAACTGAATCCGGTCTCTGGTTTTCTCATAAATCACATGACTGGCCTAAAAACAATGGTTTTATAAATTCTCCTGTTGCATTAAAATAAACCTTAAGACGAAAGTCTTCGACCAGTGTGTGTTACCAGTGATGACATACGGCACTGAAACGTGGTCTCTCACTATGTGCCTCATAAGCAAGCTCAAAGTCGCACAACGAGCTATGGAGAGGGCTATGCTCGGGGTTTCTCTACGAGATCGAATCCGAAATGAGGAGACCCGTAGACGAACGAAAGTCACCGACATAGCCCACCGGATTAGTAACTTGAAATGGCAGTGGGCAGGGCACATATCACGCAGAACAGATGGCCGATGGGGCCGAAAGGTTCTGGAATGGAGACCACGGACTGGTAAGCGCAGCGTAGGACGTCCACCCACAAGATGGACATACGACCTAAAAGAGACCGCAGGGAAACGCTGGATGCAGGCCGCTTCGAACCGGCCCTTTTGGAGATCGATGGGGGAGGCCTATGTCCAGCAGTGGACGTCCTACGGCTGAAATGATGATGATGATGATGATTAAAATAAACTGTCGATTGTTTGTTTAAAAACTAAACAAAAAACGCTTACTTATTGTAGAGTTCCATTACCTAGTGTCGGCACCAAGTGTTATCGTTAAAACAATCCACCATTTGCAGTTCCACTATCCACTTCCCAGTTCTATCATTAGATCAGTTTGATGGTACTTCTTTATTGTGTTGCTGTCTGGGTAACTTTTTTTAGTATTAGGCTTGCGTTTGACCGCCAACTCGCCTGACGTTAAGCGATTATGTGGCGTACGATAGAGCACGCTTGCCTAGAAGAAACCGATTCACTCGTGATTTGAAGACACCCAGATTGTAACTATTGGGGAATAACTATTCAGGCAGCACATTTCACTGACTAGCAGCATATACTTTCAAAGCTTCAAATCGATACGACAGTTAGAAGTAGGATAAAATCGTTCACATAGTTCGTTACTTAAAATTGAAGATAATATCGTCCACAATAGACGATATTGAAAATGATTAAATCTGCAAAGTAACTGCCATATTAATAAGTTTTCCACTTCATGTACACTGCCACTCTCTATTTTACCTTTTCGGAAAATAAGTCACCCGTATGGTACTTATTACTAGTAATTTTGAACTATGAAATAAAAAGTACACCAGTGGGCAGACGAGCAATTATCCGTTTCCCTTATTGCTGCCTTTATGGGTATATTTGTCGCTCTTTAGTGTGGTACATGTGAAAAAAAAATATGAAAAATTATAATGGTCACCGAAACGTCTCGATCTGAATAACTCAAGCAGAAATTCGAGATAGTTTGTACTATCTATAGACCTCGATCTTCAGTTAGTTTAGTTTTTAACCGACTTGAAAAAGGAGGAGGTTATCAATTCGAGTATGTTTTTTTTTGTATGCGCGACGCGATAGTAATCGCGTCGCGAGGGAGTACCCTCAATATAGAATTGTTTTTGATGATTCCTTTTATTATTAGGTAGGCCATAAATCATAGGTTGTCCCATATTTTACAATGACTACACTATCTACAACTATCAGTATCAATATCTCGTAAATTTTTTGCACTATTTTTTTACCATCTTATTAACTTCTGGACTGCCTGTCTGTTCGGTACAAATTTCAAAATCGAATTGAAGCTGACCTAGGCTTAGTGTTGTCGAAGATGATATTTATTGACTAGTTTGAAGTGGTGAGGTGAGTGAGTACAAAATACATCATAATTACATTCCAAGTGGAATCAACATCAAAATTGTATATTATGCAATTAGTGAATAAATGACGGATTTAAAGCGAGGGCCATAGATGAACCACGAGCAAGTGAAGGATTCTAACGACTGAATCACGACCGTAGGGATTGATTAATGATGATTGAAACACGAGCGTAGAGAGTGATTCAAGTGTTAGAATCCTGAGTGACGCGAGTGATTCATGGCCCTTGATATAAATCCGTTTTATTCAAGAGTGGCATACTATACTTTATACCATGACTATGAGAAAAAGAAAGATTTAAGGAGTTTGCATCAAGTATTTTTTGCGCATAGAAGCTGTATACGTATAGTATTGAGATAGAGGTCCGAATATATTAGTTCTAAATTCAAACCCCAAAATAATGATTAAAAGTTGTCGCTGTTTTCAGCGAATAAAATAAGCTTTTTAGAGGGGGAATAGTAAAAAATATACATATTAAAACGTGGTTTGAATTAAAATCGCTCTCGCCATGTGCCTTAGGCCAACAGAGATGCAACGAGAAGACGTATTATTTATGGTTCGCGAGGCGGCGCTGTTTTTTTATTTTTCAGAGTGACGATGGCTGCAATAAAAGGGATTGCTTTACGAACTGGATCCACGAGCAGTGAAGATCTGAGTGAAGAAATTCAAGGAGAAAATAAGGAAAGCGGGAAACAATCTTAATGATAGGGGAGTGGTAATTTGGTGGTCTAAATTTTACAACCACTTCGTTACTCATATTCATCATCATTATCAGCCAATCGTCACACGTTTTCTCTCAGAGAGAGAGAGAGAGAGAGAGAGAGAGAGAGAGAGCAGACCCAGTGCATGCTAGAGAATGTCATAATTATGTCTTTGAACTTTTGAGGTTCTTGGACATACTGGTTTTCTCAAGATGGTTTCCTCCGGCTTATTCTCTCATTTCAGAGTCTTTCACTATTGGCGTAGTGACAGCCTTACAACTTTGCATACCAAATCTCTGAAGTACCTTTTTGGTGTAGGCAGCTTGATTTATTTTGGTACAATCTTCCTCTTTTTAAATTTCAAGTCCCAGTTTACCTTCACCGTTTTTGAGCGATAGCATCGATGCTAAATAAGCCATTGGCGTAGGGCCGAGGATTGAACTGGGCGCTGTCAGATTGTAAAGCGCACATGCTACCGCCAACATTGCTTGTTCGTATCCTCATAATATTAATAAATCTAAATTTATGCTAATATTAGTATGATCTAATATTTTGTTGAGACCTTTTCTTAAGACCTAAATTTTAGGAAGTCCGTCCGTCCGTCTTTTTGGAAGTCAGTTAAAAAGATAGAGGCTCTGGAATATTAGGTGTTATTAAAAAAACTGTTCTCTAACTATACTGAGTGTGTATTACTTGGGAGAATAATTTTAGGCAACAATAATCTCATTTTCCTACTAATATTATAAATGCGAAAGTTTGTATGGCCGTTTGTATGGATGTATAGATGTATGGATGTTTGTTCCTCTTTCACGCTGCAACGAAACAACGGATCGACCTGATTTTTTGCATGGATATAGTTCAAGAGCCAGAGAGTGACATAGGCTACATCATCATCACCATTTTCATCACTACGCGGGTGAAACCGCGGGGCGCAGCTAGTATGAAATAAAGTAGGTAATTGATCTAAACCTATTTTTTTATTCTAAAGTGGCTTGCTCTGTGCTCTGTTTCTGAGTTCTTTGCCCCAGTCTTAAGTGTGCAAAAATAATTTCACCGTATCTTCCAAAACTTTTCGAAGCCCTAACCCTCGAAAACTATTTTACTAGGCTCTTCGAATAAGTTTTTGAAAGTTTTCGAGACGTTTCCTCGCGCGTGGTGTAAAGATGGTATGTTTTCCAACTGTTTAGGTAAATGTGGGGTAGTTTTGAGTGTGCTTAGAGTTTTGGAAGTGTTTTTGAAACTAAATCCGGCATAATACTAGTCAGGGCTTGGGTTTCTTATATATTTTGCTCTAGTTATACAGGATTGTTAGGGATGCTCTCTACCTCGTATTAAGAGTTTATATGTCGTAAACTTGGGTAGCGTTGCATCAATTTACGCGGTTATGGCAAACAGCAACAAATTCATATTTTGGTTATAAATAGTTAAGAATACAAGTAAGTTAAATGTAATTTTGGAAACATGATCGGTGAAACTTTTCTCGATAGAATAATTCGGCGAAAACAGGCTTATTAAAACACGTTTAAAGGTTTTTCTCCGCGTCTGGAAGTTCGTAACAATTTATTTATTCATATTCTAATGGTCATTTGTATAATGTAATTTAAAGTAAATTCGTTTTATTTAAAATTAAAATAGTTCTTGAGTAATTTGAAGTTTTTAGTATATGTCGCTTCCGTAATTTAGTTCTGAGGCGGGTGCCGACTCGTGCGTATATCTTCCTGCAGGCGCAGATAGCAAATTTTGTCACTGTTTCGCGCAGAGGCAAAACTTGAATTTGAGCTGACGACATATCGACTCTTAAGTAACAAAAGTTCGTCAAAGTTCATGGAGTTCTTCCATGACTTTTTACGAAACTCAATTCACTATAGTAAACGCATTATCATCTGAGTCGTCAGGTCATAAATCATTGTCTGTCTATCTCGCTCGCACTTACAGGTTTTATGGTATGACGTCTATTGCTCGACGACTCAGTTGGTAACGCGGTGACTATAGTAATTATGTTTAAGCATGTAGGAATAACTTTTTAGTTGTGTTTGTTGTAGGCACAACATTCGGATCTTAACATTCACCCCCGCATTTCTTCTCATTTGAAACTCATAAAATTAATAACTCCTATTTAGAGCTAAGATTTTTATATAAGAAATCTTAGTTTAGATGTTTTTGTATATCAGTAACTATGATCCATATTCGACTTCATCATCAGGATCTGATGGTAAAGCCAAGAGATAGACAGTGGAGCTGTCTATTATGTCTTCTGTGGTGGAGCTCTTGAATAACTAACCGTATTTTTTTGTTTGAAACTTTAATAATTTGTTCCAAGAACATCCACAGTTTTTTACAGTTGTATGATTATTGACTTATTTACCATGATAAGGCTGTGGATGGAGTTCCCGATATTTCAGCGCAGTTACATACACCATGTTGGATGTGAAAGAAATTATTGAGATCTCGAAATGCCAGAATATCAATCGAGGATGGTTTTCAACTCGCCAGTGCGTGGACTCCAGTATTAGGTTGCGCCTTAAAAATAAAAATACTCGTCCAAAATGTGTTAAAACACCATACGCAGTTTTGTCAGGACTTGGGTTCAAGTTCAAAATCCCGTGATAGCCGTAGCAAAAGACTAAGAAAGAGGGTAGATTGCTTTGTCTGCACCTAACTTTGAACTTTTTGACCAACCAGCATTATTCAGTTTTCCCGTGAACATGGTGCATGTCATCATCATCATTTCAGTCATAGGACGTCCACTGCTGACATAAGCCTCCCCCTCATCGATCTCCAAAAGGGCCGGTTGGAGGCCTGCCTGCATCTAAAGTTTCTTTTAGGTAGTCTATCCTTATTGTGGGTGGACGTCCTACGCTGCGCTTACCGGTCCGTAGTTTCAATTCGAGAACCTTTCAGCCCCATCTGCCATCTGTTCTGCGCATGTCATCATAATCATCATAATCAGCCTTTTAACAGTCCACTGCTGGATTTTTAGCTTACCCCGAAAGGGTGATTGGGCTATATCCACCACGCTGGCCCAGTGCGGGATGGTGGATTCACATACGCCATTGAATTCCTTCTCCGTACGTATGCAGGTTTCCTCACGATGTTTTCCTTCACCGAAAAGCCAGTGGTATGAAAATCCGTACATAAGCTCTAAAGAGCTCATTGGTACGTGCCCGGGGTTTTAACCCGCGACCTCACGCTTTCAAGTCTAGCGGTCTCCCATATAGGCTAACTCGGCTTACATGCGCATGTAACTGCGCCGAAATATAGGGAGCTCTTCCACTACCTTATCACGGTAAATATCCCGTAACTATAGTGAGCAACAGTGATCCACAGTTTGAACACAATCATACTAAAATAGAAGCACTGCAGGTATACTCTATCCATCAAGCCATAACTGTCAAAATGTCAAAAGCACACGACATTCCCATCACGCCACTGAACGACGCATTCCAAAGCACAGCACATATCGCGCTCTAAATTACTGTGAACATGGAAAAACTTTTCCGTTGCGAACCTATCAATTTTACGATAGGTAACGTAACGTAAACTCGCGCGAGCCGGTTTACGGTTCGCGATATCCGTAGTTTACGAGTTTCGTCGCAGTAATAAACAAAATGCAAAAGGGAAATAGGAACGATCAATATCACCTGCCCTGAACGCTGGATCACATAAATGGTGCGGTAATAAAGAATTATGGGAGATTACCCTATTAGGGTTTTAATTTTTGCCACTCCGTGTTATCCCGTTAAAAGTCGAACGTAAAATTTTGAGAGGAAATTTTCATGCAAATGCTTGCTTGGTTTGGGATTCTACTAGGGGTATGAAGCCAGCGTTTGGCGTGTGCCATGCAAATTGTTGTGAGTTTAACTGAAAATACAAAACAAAAATAACAAAAAAGTTTTTAAGTTGGTCATCACGTCGTCCAGTCGATGCAACAGGTGAAGAACCCTAAGGCACACTACCAATGCAAGTCTGATTCTCCACTCCCAGCGACGGCCGTACTTTCGAGGTGCCATTGAGCGAGTAGCCCATAAGTTCGGCTCAAGTTCATCTGCGTTTGCCAACGGTCAAGATGTCGAGTCCATCTGAGGCAAACAGCGTGGTAAGTTCTTAAAAACTAAAAAAGCGCGTGACCCAAATATACTGGCCTCTTTTTTGCTCAAAAGGTGAGCATTGCATAAGGCCATTTATGCCGCATATTTTGAGACTGGCAAGGGAATCAAAACCTACTACTGTTGGAATAATGAAATTTGGCAAGAAAAAAGGCACATAATAATATACTTAAAAAACGGACGTTTTTATTTTGAAGTTACATCACTAAAAAAGATTTGGTATTAAACTTACATTGCTTGTATTGGAGCACCTCTTTGCTAACTACAAAAATTCAGTGTGTCCTTCAATATTTCGAAACTTTTCAACGTTTTTCGTCGAGAACCGATTCCCGGGATGGATGGGAAAAAAACTTTATGAAATTATATCATTCCTGCTTTCTCAGTACGATCGACCTAGACCGAAATACGTGACTGTTTTAAAGCTTACATCCCTGACCTTGTAGAAAATGCCAGGAAAAATTACAATCAGATTCAATGATAATTATGCACTCTTACTAGGTAATAAAGCTATTTAAGAATTCAATTGGCAATATCGTTCATCAAACGTTTTGCTCGTTTCATTTTCACTTCAAAATTTATCATTAACATTTACTAACTCAATCACGTCTCGTGAACATCGTTAACTAGACATCCAATTACTGCAGCCGTCTGATTACAGATTCCATCGGATATCAAACATTTGATCGCGCCAATCATGGAGCCATCAGGTGCGCGGGAAAAGATTTACATCATTTGTTCATCGACCGCATCATAAGCTTTAATGGTTAATTTTATATTACGGATGTTTTATTGTGATTTTTATGGGGTATCATGTGGGAAAACATACTGTCATTTTAAATGTTAGTTCTATAATCATCATCATCATTTCAGCCATAAGATGTCCATTGGTGGACATAGGCCTCCCCTATCGATCTCCAAAAGGACCGGTTGGAAGAGGCCTGCATGTAGCGTTTTCAGTGTTTTTAATTTAATGTAATAAAATAGCATAAGCTGCATAATATGATTGTGGTAACCAAATAAATAAATGTGTTAATTCATTATTTTTTAATCATATGAAATTTTTCAAATTAGAAATACAATATACTATATAAAAAATGCTTGTTTAAAAATAAGCTCTTGAATTAAAACATATTTTAACAGTATTAAATAAGAAACGACATTAAATTATGTTAATCGGGTTAGTAACGCGTAGGAAAACTGTTGAACACAAGGTTTAAATAGCGAATATCAATTCCAGTTTTTTTTTTAAGTCCGAACCGTACTTAATTGCAATGATTCTAGCAGATAAACCTACCTATAATAAAATAAAAAGTAAATATTTGACAATATTTAATATTTAAATAAAGTACAATTTTTAAATAGTTTAATCATTATTATTTATTCAACATTCAAAAAACAACGTAACATCTGGCGTCAGTTTGCACATTTGTATACAATTGTGTGGGACAATTCATTTGCTATCGCTTGACGAGCTTCTCTTCATAATTCCATTCATCTAAGTAGGTACCGTACCTTTTTGTACCGCAAAGCCACAGAAAAGATATGACAGTAGGAATGTTCTTTAAATTAAACTAGGTGTTTGCCCCGAACTGTGACGTCGTGATTCAAATATCTTCGTAACTCCTGAATCGATTTTGCTCATATTCAAACTTTAAAAAATAATATTTTTATCTACACTTTCAAATTCAGACTTATTTCGTTAAAATCTGAGACCTCTTTTTGTTCAGTCAACTAGCTCGCTGCTATTTTCTTCTGTATATACTGTATTTAGACTTAAATGACTCATTAGCAGAAACGAATTGCTTCTGCCAAATGAGTTTTAAGATTTTTTTACTACAAATTTGCCTTCGGATATCATAATGACGTGGCCGAAAAAAGAACACGCAAAAATCTACTTAATCATTAATTTACAAGAAATATAATACATTAGTTCTATTCTTATTGTGATTGAAATAGATATTAGCAAAAAAAAATATTGCTCTAGAACAATCACACAGTTTTTATTCTACATCACACCATACCAGTTTTTATGTTTGACATCTCATAGATGTTTGACATCTCTGATAATGATGCGATATGATGATGGAACACAATGACGGCGTTGTTGAAAATGGTTTGAATCCACAGTAAAAGGTTGAGTAGCCAATCTTAACATCAGTGTTTCAAGGCCACGAAAAAGCTTACTTCGATTTCTTACTGTATTTTTTACCCTGTGGCATGATTGTTCATGAACTCTCTTATCGCGCTGTAGAATAGTTTGGCCATATCTCTGCCGCTTTGAATTTAAAAACTCCTGAACTACGTGACACATTTTTTTATTTACCCGGTTAGCGTTGCCGTTAAACATTTTGCGAGAGGAACACCTGAAACGGAATTTTGTAGTGGATTTTATGAGCGTTTTAGAATGTTACGTGAGTGGAGTGTGTTATTAAGTTATTTTTTTTTTGCATTTTTGATGCTGTTTTGTTGGATGATTCAGCTCTAATAATACGAAATATATTGTTTGAGTTTAATTGTGTGACAAAGTTTTTCTAATTTTAAAGTCAATTTTAGGCACTGTGCTCAGAATCGAAAATTTGTAAGAGAATTGAGAATAGTTTTATTCATGATAATAGGCTTGCGTTATTGCGCTAGTCCACATCATGCCTCGCAGACTAGGATGGAGCATGGTTATTTAGAAGGAACCTGTTGTCTCTCGAAACAAATATTGTACTTTTCGGGAAACACAGGCTTCGACAGAGAGTTTTACATACTCGTTGTGCGTATAAATATGCGCAATCAACGCACCAAAGCCAAAATTCATCATCATCAGCCAGAAGACGTCCACTGCTAAACATAAGTCTCCCCCTTTAATCTCCACACTGAACGACAGACTGCCTTTTGCATCCACTGGATGCCAGTGACTCTCACAATGTCGTCGGTCCATCTAGTGGGAGGCCTACCTACGGTGCGTCTTCCAGTTCGTGGTCTCCATTCAAGAACCTGCCAAAGTTAGGTTTTGATAATGTCGGTGTAAATGCACTCCAACACTAACATATTACAGCTTGGAAAGGCGTTCGGAGCTTTGAAATGTTTGACTCCGGCTGCTATCGATATCTGTACAGTGCCTTCTAATCTAACTATATGTTTGTATTCCATCTAAACTCTGTAACCTGATTGGATATATCTATTGGATACAAAAATAGAGATTAAATTTAGATTCTATATAGAGAATTAGAAAAATATATATATATATACATAAAAAAAAAAAAAACGGATATAAATAGATATGAGTGTATCGGTGACATTATCCTGCATTAATGTGGCAGTGCCTAATTTTCACACAACTTTAACCCTAAACCTTTAAAATAATGAAAATTATATATTATATGTTGTACATATTTATTTATTATATATATTTATTTATGTTTTATGTATAATATATTTAAATAATGAAAATTAGAAATTAGATTTAGAATTTTTATTACTACAAAAACCTAGGCAAATGTAAGAACACAAAAATATGTTTGGAAAGCTAGACGACATTATTCAAAGACCGACAAATGTCGCAATGTCTGCAGACCCGTCTGTATAAACAATGTGTCTTGTCCACAATGACGTGTGGTGCGTGGAACATGGACGGCGGACACGATGAGAGTCGCAAAACGGACCATAGAGCGGCCCATGTCAGGCATCACGATACTCGACAGAGTTCGAAATACGGAGATCCAATAAAGGACCAGTGGTGGGCGATGCTGGCAGAGCGGTAACATGTGCGTTACAATCTGACGGCACTCGATTCGATCCTCGGCCCTGCATCAGTGATTTATATAGTCTCAGTAAATTATGTGATCGGTCAAAAAACGGCGAAGGAAAACATCGTGAGGAAACCAGTATGTCCAAGAACCTCAAAACTTCAAAGACATGACATTCATTAACTTGCACTGGGCTAACATGGTGGATAGCGGCCCATCGGCCCCTCTCAGAGAAGGCCTGTATCCAGCAGTGGGAACAAGATAGGCTGATAATGATGAACAAGGACCAAAGTAGAAGAAATACTCTGTTATGCCAAAACGGATAAAAATAGATATGAGTGTATCCATGACATTATCCTGCATTAATGTGGCAGTGCCTAATTTTCACACGAATTTGACCCTAAACCTTTAAAAGTGTACATTTAAAGTTCTACTTTGTTACATTACAATTTATAAATAATCTTCCGTTTTGTACCTACATCTTACATTTTTCGGATATATCTATTATGTCTGAACCACTGGAGGATGTGCAACAGCGTCCTATTAGTACACGGTGAACCCAAGCCACCTGCCAAGCGTGGGGATTATGGCAACAGTCCTCTCTAAGAGACCTTTGTCCAGCAGTAGACGTTTAATGGTTCCTGATGTGATGTGTGTCTATACTGGGTTACGCTGAAAGGGTCTACTAAGCGCAAAGGAGTCTATATAGTACCCATCATTATGACTTTTACTACCTGTGAAACCGTGAAAAAATAGTCATTGACAATCGACAAAATTTATGGAACAACTGATATTTTTTCGCGTTTTAGTGTTTATCCCTTAGTTAAAGTTGTTCATACTGATGAATATAACGGACCCCTTTCAGCTTAGTACACTCTTTTCGCGTAACCCTGTATACCTGTCCCTAACTGCTACTGGTGTACGCAAAAGTCAGAACCAGAGTATACAAGATCCTAGCTGCAGATGCATTGTCACTCTGAAAATATCTCGGCACACGTGTTATGTTATAAATAGAATCTATTTTATTTTAAACCGCGAATTAAATCACTACATAGTATAAAACAAAGTCGCTTCCTGCTGTCTGTCCGTCCCTATGTATGCTTAGATCTATAAAACTACGTCACGGATTTTGATGCGGTTTTCACCATCAGTTAGATATTGTTTTACGGAAGGTTTATATATGTAACAAGCGCCCCGCCCTGGTTTCGCACGTAAGTTACACCCGTGCGATGCCGGGCGGGCGGGTCGATAGTAAATAATAAATAAATAAATATTCGCACATTTTTGCACACATCTAAGGTAATCTGACCCCAAACTAAGCAAAGCTTGTGATATGGCTGCCAGAGACTGATTGATATACATACATATATAGTTTTAAATACATACTTAAATAGATATTAACACCCAGATATAGAACAAACACAAATGTTCATCGCATAAATGTTTGTCCTAGATGGGAATCGAACCCGCCCCCAAGCTCAGAAGGTAGGTTCACTACCAAATAGACCAACGGGCTATCTATTTACGGGTTTATTTTACCGTAAACACAATACACAACCTATAATTATATTTCACGTGGCTTATTAATACGCCTACGCTCCACCTTTGAACTAAAGTTGCTTTGTTTAGACAGTTACTTCAACCTATTTGGTTTCAAAGTATAATTTCTCGCTATTTGGACCTGAGACGGTGTAAATTCTAAAACAATTACGTTACTCAAAATACCAAGCTTTAAAGGTAAGAAAATCTAATTTGGCTAAATGAAAGGATAGCTGTTGCCTGTTGGTAAAGTTTGTTATACAGTAGACAGCTCGTGTACTGTGTCCGATCCCGATTGGTCCAGTATTTTCTGGACAAAATTAATGTAGCGCCAACAACGTTTCTTTTTATGCTATGGGAGGCCAGCAATCAGGCGGGCTGCCTGTTGGTAAGCAGTCACTGTCGCCCATGGATACTTGTAACACCAGAGGCATCACAAATTCGTTGCCCTTCCTTTAAGACTTCATTACCTCGCCTATTAAGGAACCCCATTTTTTTTTTGTAGATAGGCTTGCGCTTGGCCGCCATCTCGCCTGATGGTCTACGATGTCTAGTTTCCCGGAAATACCGCGGAAGGTAGCTCATTCTAAATTTTGCAGGTGAAGCAGGAAAGATTGAGTGTGATTTCCACTGATCTATGATATTTTTTTCAGGCGGTGGCGGCTAGTGCAATGGTAAAACCGCAACGCCGGCATCAGATCAAACAATTCTTCAGAATTACAGCACGTTGTAAATACGATAAAAGAAGTAAAAAAAGCGCCACACATTGATGCCTCCGACCACGTAATTTATTTTTATAGATACTTGCTAAATACTTAAGACTCTGAATGTTCAAGTTTTTCATTGTAAATTTTGGGTTCAGACCTTCGACCAAAATAAAATAAATGGACAGACTCACAAGGAGCACATTTTTGAAGATTACAAATAGATCGCCAGCGCTCACTAAGTTTCAGTCGGTTTCTAGCCGTAGGAAGTACAACACAAAACTATTGTTACGTGATAAAGAAACTAACAAAATTAAGCCTTCGTATGCTGTCCCAAAGTGTAAAAACACAACAAAAAAAACGCTATCTATTTTTGTTAAGACATTGTTTGTAAGAGCTGCTTGTTTGTTTGCCTGGTGTCTGCATGAGTGATTTAATAAGCATAATAATTTTGACATATTTTTTTCGAAACTTTGCTAGTGAGTGTTGCCGCTGTGTCTGTCGACCTTTCTTTGTTCGGATCGGACAACTAAAATGCTTTTAAAGATTTGACTAGATTTTGATTAAAGTTTAGTTAACAGATGTTTCGATTACTTCGCTTTAAATTGAATTAGAACGAATTTCATCATTGTTCCAGAATTGCCAAGGCCCAAGTCAACATTCTGTTTAAATTATATTAATTTTAATTAATTGTGAACTTAATTATTAGAATTTTAACTAGATTAAGTGGATTAGTACTCATTTTAATTTTTGTTTTTCTCTGTACATACTTTTTTAATAGATTAGATTTTTATTAATATTACACGGGAATTACTCACGTAAGATTAAGCCGGTCACTCCGACTATAGTTTCAACTGCATTACTTGCAGTCTTTTTCAAGGTGAATGCACACGCGCGGCTGCGTCTCGCTTGGAAGACCAGGTGCCAAGGTGCTGGGCCCGTCCATTCATTTTATTTTGGTCGAAGTATACAGTGGGAAAGCGCCAATATTAGTGGCGGCTCGCTATAAAGCAGATATAGATCTCTGAACAGATGGCTTCTAAACAGAAAATTTGAAGTGTACATCTCATAATAAAATTATTACATTAATTAATACCTCGATGCCACACGATGTAATGACGCGCCAACCACGCGTCGATCACGCGTTAACCACGCTTCGGTCACGCGTCAACTATGCGTTGCGTAGTTTTATACATAAACTTCACTTGAAATGTTGACTGTGTACTGCTACTATAATATAGTAATTAGACTATATAGTAAGCACTTACCCTGTGGTGCTAAGAAGTGTAACTACTGCGAACCAATGTTAAGGCTTGCCTGCTTCGTGGGTACGTTGCAAATTTTTTATTTGTTGTACTAAACATATTGGTACGCAATTTTTGGACCAATATGACGTCATGTCTCGTGACGTCAATGAAACTTTTTAGTGTTGAAAGTTTAGGCGCTGTTTCATTTCATTTTCTCGAGTAAAGTTCGCGTGTCCGAGTGAATGTGAACATTGACCTAATTCCAAGCCAAATTGAGATGGGCCTTTTTATTTTTGTTCCGTATGGGATGAAACGTTTACTGCTATCATGGTTATTATGGTATACAGGATATGACCATGTTCTTTATGTTACTCCCAAGTGTTTTATGTTAATTTCTTACATGGACATCGTTAACATGGGGGTTTTAGTGTCGTTGGATTTGGGTGACTTATCAAATGAGAGAAAGAGCGGGAAGGTTGTATAACTTGAGGTTTTATTCTTTTTTTTTTGGCTTTTATGAAACTTTTTTTTTTATGTAATACATTTTCGCGCGTTTTGTGTAGAGTTTTCGATGTCAACTAATGCCTGACGCTAAGCAATGATACGGTCTACAATGGAGCATGCTTGTCTAGAAGAAATCGATTTACTCATGATTTGAAGATACCACTGAAGCGATTTCTATTTCTTATTTCAGTTTCTTCAAATAAAAGAATTCCTGTCCAGAAACAAAGCGAGCTCTCTCATAGTGCCTAGCAACAGTCACCCTACAACCGTACCTATACACTCCCTCACTAAAACAAATAGCACTAATTCCGTTCTGGTTGAAAGCGCGATGCCGTATCATTATCCCTTAACGCGGTGCGGTGGGATCGCATTTGTCAAACAATACTTTATCATTGTTTCAACTGTGATTACACGCATTTGTGAAGCGGAAACAAATGTTCCAAATGTGGTGAATGTGGTGAGTGTTGCCATTAATTAAACAAAAGACAGTGCATTTAGTATTTTTGTTACGGGCCGTACCATGAACTTCAAATGCGATGCAGTTCAGTTTATGTGCAGAAGCTCACTCGCGTGACCTCTTTAAAACACGAATACATTTATCTTTAGGTTTTTAAAGAATCAACGACGTCCATAGTTCATAGTTATTTTATTAATATCAGAAAGATACATGTCAAATACAGGTTAAAATAAACTTAGTATAATGATTACTATAAATAATTAATTAAGCATCTAATAACATTTTAATAACAGTAATTATAGAAATCAAGCTAGCAATTAATTTATAGCAATATTAAATTAAAATAAATAATAGCATTTGAATAGTTATCTCTGGCTTAAAATTGAAAAGGACAACCCCATACAACTTTCTACTTGGGCCTCGTGCAAAATTTTCGTTCTGAAATTTAAAATTTAAATGGCATATCCTTGTTGGAAAGTAGATGTGTTTTAATTTGTATATTATATACAATATATAAAGTCGGGTTAGTTACACAATTTTTATATCACAAATTACGGCTAAACTGATTTTCATGATCTTTGATTTGTCGGATTTTTCCTCGGCCTCGAATAGCAGAATAATTATTAAAACATCGGCGAATTTCACGAAAAAATTATATCATTATGAACAAAATTCATTTTCCCATACATTTTGTACGCAACGGCAATAATTGAAGACTACATTGACTTGACTTACCTACATCATGAAAAAAAAAAAAAACATCTGCTGTCTTGCTTGGTTGCTGTCGCTACCAAGGAGCTTGCTTCAAGGAGGCATATAACGCAGGTGAAACCGCGGGGGAGCAGTTAGTTTTATAATAAATAAAATAAAATAAATAAACATTCGGGAATTTATTGCACACACGTTCATCTGACACCAAACTAAGCAAAGCTTGTAATAGGTATGGCTGCCAGAGATAACAACACCCAGATATAGAACAAACACTAATGATAAAAAACGTAATTAATCATGAACATAATATAATCAAAATTAAGAACAACTTTTGATAGAGAGTTGAAAGTGATATACTTTTTATCCTGGAAAATCTTCCATTCCTCGGGGTTTGTCCACGCGGGGGTTTTATAACTAATTTTCCTAATATATGATTAAAAGAATCAAGAAATTCAATTCACTTATCGTAAAATACGGGCAATGGATTGCAAACAGCAGTAAATAGACAATCCACAGCTCACAGTCGATGTGCACTATGTTCGAGTATTCACTAGCCACTGATGCCACTGATTTGCATACTGAAGCAGACCCAGGGGCATCCAGTTTAGTGGCTTATGTGAGTGATATTGTTACAGAGAAACACTGTTTTAAGCAATTCCGCACATCATCTGTAAGACTACAGGTGCCAAAAAGTAAACTTCAAGGTAGTACAATGCATAAAACATAATATCCAAATAGACTGTAGAAAAGTGTTTTCCTACAAAGGCAGGATTAACCTGTCTTTCTTTGCTGGCAGCGACTCCAAAAATTACTGATTATAAATTGTAAATATACCTATAAGTAAGTAGGTAATATATTATGTATTAATAATTTCGTTGATTGTTCTTTAATGCTCATTGCTTTGCTATAACGGTTTTTCACTAAAGTTTTATGTTAGTTATTCAACCTTACCACGGTAAATATCCCGTAAATAATCATATAACTTTAGTGTTACAGAGAAGGTTATACAAAACAATACAATAGAATATTTCTTTATCACACACCGAAAATACAAATGAAACTTAAACTAACATAAAGATATATATTTGGCAGTATAATGGACGGCCTTATCACCTAAAGCGATTTCTTTCAGGCAACCTTTGGATGGACAGGACTAAAGAATTTGAAAAACGGTCAGTGGTGTACATAAAATATACCTAAATAAATTTATATATCCGTACATTTATGTATACAATAAATACACAATACTACATACATACTTTAAATATTATAAACTAGTGGTCCGCCCCGGCTTCGCACAGGTATAGATTATAGCCTATGTCACCCGGGGATAGTGTAGCTTCCAACAGTGAAAGAATTTTTCAAATCAGTTCAGTACTTTTTGAGCCAATTCGTTACAAACATACTTACATACAAATCTTTCCTCTTTATAATATTAGTATAGATATAGATAGAATACATACATACGTACCAATTAACATAAACTAAAATAATGTGTAGGTATAGACTTGATTCTTAAAACTAGAAAGCGATTTGACCTGCCTGATAGAAGCAGGCAGCGCATTCCACAGTGTACGGACATAAAATGTTTATGACACTAATACAGGGTTACGCATACAGACTGTACTAAGTCGAAAGGAGGTACTTACTTTACGTACGTACGTACTTTTACTGTGTGACCAACCCCGAAATCGCGAAAAAAATATCAGCGTATATCCCGTACGAAGCGCTACGATTCCACATTTTTTGTGCGAACTGCTAATCTGTGGATTGCGCTACCTGAATGGGTGTTCGCCGATGGTTACAATCTGGGTGTCTTCAAATCACTAGTGAATCGGTTTCTTCTAGGCAAGCGTGCTCCAACGTAGACCGCATCATCGCTTAACATCAGGCGTGATGGTGGTCAAACGCAAGCCTATTATTTATATAAAAAAAACCGGACAAGTACGAGCACGAGACCAAAAAAAAACTAATTGAAGTTAAAATATTGAAAGACAAACTTAAGTTTGTAGTTTTTTTTTACTGGGCAAGTGCCTTTAATAACTAAACAAAATACAAGCTAAAACTAACACTACAAATACAGTTAGACTGCCCATAGACCGTTGAAGGTCTAAAGACAATCCAAATGCTCAAGCCCACTACCAGTTGGCAGCGTACCCAACATGCTGGCGGCATTACCACGTTGAATGGCAATGCTAATGCGTTGAGCCAGAAACACGCCAGCATTTTGGTCACGCGTCGCATTAACCAGGCGCTCTGAAAGATTTTTGAAAATGAGGTGAGCTCTCGGTCCCCAAGGGCCCAATGTCTCGACCCCAAACGCCTCAAATATGTAACCACTGCCGAGGTTAGCATATTTGCGACGCTTGTGCTGCTCTGCCGAATTAGCAGCCGCGCCAGCCCTACCCTGTGTCTCAGGAAGATGTGACGGCGCCAAAGTATCGACACAAGTTGCGTCCCATACAAGGGGCCGCCCCAATCTCCAGGGCACAAGTGTCATACCGTCAGGCCTCTTTCCATCGTCACGCGCAAGACCACTCGGTTTGAGCACAGCTGCGACATTGGCGGTGGAAAGTGCCCTGCGTATGATGTCGTTCAGGCTAGCGTGTCGGCCAATACGACCAGCGCTTCCCGAGCAAGAGAGACCATGGTGACCGAGCTGGTCAACAGCAGTACCACACTGACAGCGATGGGCCTCACAGCACCTTGCACCCAAGCGTAAGCTGACAGCTAGACGAAATGCGGTTGGATCTAAAAGGCTACCTGTGTTAAAAGAGGGCATGGCTTGCAACCAAAGTCCCGATTCCCAAACAGAGATAGCAAGAATACGAGCGCGATCTGCAATACTAGGACACGTATCTAGTAGCGATTTCCATGCTAGTTCGCAGATCGGCCGATCCCACAGTCTCTGGGAAGACAACTTTGAAGTTTGTAGTTGACAATAAGGTTCTTCCATACATCCCAACTACAAAATGTAAGTTTGTAATAGCAAAATAATTATTTTTAAATACCTTCAAATTTATAACTTTCGGATTTATTCCTATATATGTACTATGAGACCTTGCCGCTTGCCAAATTTCATGATTCTAGGTCAACGGGAAGTACCCTATAGGTTTTGATTCCCCTGTGAAATCGCAAAATATACGACATAAAGGAACCCTAAGAGCGCGAGACCAAAAAAAAACTAACTGAAGTTAAAATATTGAAAGACAAACTTAAGTTTGTAGTTGACAATAAGGTTCTTCCATACATTCCAACTACAAAATGTAAGTTTGTAATAGCAAAATAATCATTTTTAAATGATATACCTTCATATTTATAACTTTCGGATTTATTCCTATATATGTGCTATGAGACCTTGCTTTTTGCCAAATTTCATGATTCTAGGTCAACGGAAAGTACCCTATAGGTTTTGGTTTCCCTGTGAAATCGCAAAATATGCGACATAAACGTTCATATCTTTTGATTGCGTTGACTTACAACTTTTATTTTTTTACAGCCGAAAGAAACCGTAGACCCAAGTATTTAGTATAAATTTCAACTTGCTACCTTTACGCGTTCTTGAGAAAAAGGGTCTTGACAGACGGACAGACAGACAGACAGACAGACGGATAACGAAGTGATCCTATAAGGGTTCCGTTTTTTCCTTTTGAGGTACGGAACCCTAAAAAGAGCTATTTCATAGGTAATTGCAATTGACACTCGTCAAAATGGTATAGTGTTTTTTTTTTTTTTATGAAAGTGGAGACATTTGGATACGAACTATAATAAAATTTTACTAAAGCGTATCAGTGTTTGTCTGATCTGAGATCTTAACCCTACTAATGCAACGTCATGTACACACAGTCAACAATTTGAAGCCTGAACCGTTTTACTTCGCATTCAGTATGATTTGCATGCTGTTTGTCGACTATTGCTGGCAGCGTACCGACAAGCCTACACAAAACAATAAATACTCGGTTTCACTTGTAAAATACTTACCACCTACCACAGTAACAGTGTGTAGGTGTCACTCCCGAAATGCCAGACCTTGTTTTTAGGGTTCAGTACCCAAAGGGTGAAAACGGGACCCTATTACTAAGTCTATGATCTGTCTGTCTGTCCGTCCGTCCGTCGATCCTACCTATTAACGGCTGTATCTTTCGAACCATAATAAAAAGAAAGTTGAAATTTTCACAAAATATATTACTGTAATGTAACGTATGTTTGTGATGTGTTTAAACGTATTTTTGTATTAGCTGTAATGTAATAAAACCAGCCAAGTGCGATTCGGGCTCGTGAACCGAGGGTTCCGTACCACCACATAACCTGTTAGCTACTAAAATAAAAATAAAATTTCCAAAGAAATCATCCCATCAACGCCCAAGCGATCACCCATCCAAGTATGTAAGTACCGGCCGCACCCGACGTTGCTTCACTTTGGTGATCGTACAAGAAACGGTGGTGAACAGAAATTTGACACCGACTCGCACTTGATCATTATTTATTATTTATTGTTGTACTTTAGAGTGTGTACTATAGTCATGCCAAGTTTAACGCTTGTATGTTACCTCGAACCTGGTTTATTTGTATCATGATTGGTCCCTAGAACTACCCTGCTACTGATGTAATGGCGTGCAGTAAAAGCGACATTTAGTTTAAAATTAAATTCAATGTTCTGAATAATTTGAATAATAACTATTTTCCAATTGTTATGTTAAGCTCACTGAGCAGAGTGTACCGCTTCAAGTGTCTCAAAGAAAACTTAAAGTCAGTCTTCGTTTGCATTTAAATTCCAGACAATTGTGATGCAAATGCTAATCATACAAACGTCTGATGAACCTTCTTGTTTATGTTTTCAATGACTATGAAATTCAATTCTCCCACAGAGAATTGAGCTCTTAATTATTTTCTAGAAATTCACTTAGTGCCGAGAATTAATAAAGCTATGAGAAGGTTTATGAACATAAATGTATTCTGTTTAAACTTTCACAGTTTGAATGTTAACGATAATCAACGTTTATATTATATACAGTGTATAGCAAATTATATTTTTCGGATGTTTATTACAAAGTTAGAAGTTCTTGGAGAAATTTTGCATAAAACTGAAAAAAGTGCATCAAAGTGCACAAACAAATATGGTAGAGTAAAACTTTTATCTCAATAATAATTTCAACTGCATATTTAAAAGATTCCGCGGATCAACAGCAGCAGCGGCCACGCAGCTTAAACGCAAGAATACGCGTTGGTTAATGCAAAGAACTACACAAATAGACAATTTAAAAAAGAATCATCAAAAACAATTCTAAATTGGCGGAGTAATCGCGTAACAAACATACAAAAAAAAAAACTGTTGAATTGATAACCTCCTCCTTTTTGAAGTCGGTAAAAAAAATGCGACCGGCATGATTTGAACCTGCGTCATTGGGTATACGCCCGAGAGCTCTATCAACTAAACCTCGGCTGCCCTCTTGTTGGCTTCCAAATTCTTGAGCTGTCAGCAATCAATCTTGCATTTATTTTGTGACGTCTATAATTCTAGCTCTCTGCAAATAGCTACTCAGGTAAAACTTTTACAAGTCCCAAAGTTGAATGAAAGATGACGCTTTTTTATTCATCATCATCAGCCCGGAGACGTTCACTGCTGGACATAGACTTCCCTCTTAGACTTCTACACTGAACGACAGCCTGCCATCTGCATCCACTGGAGGCCCACGACTAACGATTTCGTCGGTTTACATAGTGGAAAGCCTACCTACGCTGCGTCTTCCGGTTCGTGGTCTTCACTCAAAAACCTTCCTTCTGTATTGGTTACCAGTTCTTCGAGCGATGTGGCCTGCCCTTTGCCACTTCAATTTGCGCAAATCTCAGTTATGTCAGTGACTGTGGTTCTGCGGTGAATATCCTCGTTCTGGATTTATTCGCGCAAGGAAACTCCGAGCATAGCTCTCTCCATTGCCCACTGTGTGACTCTGAGTTTTTCCAAAAGGCCAGCAGTTAAGGACCACGTCTCAATATCATCATTTCATAACTAGTAACACACATTTAAAGGGTTGGCAACGTATTTGTGATGCCTCTGGTGTTACAAGTATCCATAGGCGACGGTGACTGCTTACCATCAGGCAGCACGTCTGCTTGTTTGCGACATATGGCATAAAAAGAAAAATAAAACATTAGTTAAAGACCCTGGTCTTCAGGGCTTGTTGACGCTTTTTTACTGACCCAAAAGTAACAAAGAACTTTATGAAACTCAACACACCAAAATATTCAAGCAGCACGTGAGCTTTGCACCCGCGGTGCAGTTCGAGCTACGTGTAGTGGTTTAAACATTTTCTTGTGTAAAACTTGCGGGCACACATTCAAGCTGCGCTGCAGATGACATGCGTTTGGTCTGTGGAAGGCAAAACTATTATTACCTCAACAATATATAAGTGTGGCAAGTATCTTTATTAACTTAACAAAATACAAGCTAATACTAACATTACACATACAGTTAGACTGCCCATAGATCGTTGAAGGTCTAAAGACAATCCAAATGCTCGAGCCCACTACCAGTTTGCAGCATACCCAACATGCTGGCGGCATTACCACGTTGAATGGCAATGCTTGCGCGTTGAGCCAGAAACACGCCAACATTTTGGTCACGCATCGCATCCACTAACTGGCGCTCTGTAAGATTTTTGAAAATGGGGTGAGCTATAATATATATGTGAAGTTTGAATGGATATCATGCTTAGGAAATCAATCTATTGTTGCTCACCTCCACACAGAGTTTGACTCCAAAATCAAGTCTCCACATCCAGCCAGTTAGTATTTACATCTGAAACGTGGCTTCTATGAATAAATCATTTCGGCTCCATCTACGATTTAATGTACGTTTTGATGCCGAGCGATACACTCAAGGTAGGCGTGTGAATACACTTGATTGATTTCACTTTCAGATTTAGTGAGTACACTTAAATCTGAATGCTAAATGAATATTTGGTACAAACTGACATGGATAACTAATACCAAATTCAATCTCTTTTTTTAGGGTTCCCTACCCAAAGGGTAAAAACCGAACCCAATTACTAAGCCTACGATGTTTGTCTGTCCTACCTCTAAACGGTTGTATCTTTCAAACCGTAATAGATAGCTAGGTGAAATTTTCACGGAATATGTAATATTTTGGCGGATTAACTAAGAAATAATAAAAAAATCTGAAAATAACAACGAAAGGGAAGCCTTTAATAAAACGTTCGAACGAAACTGCGGGAGAGAATACTCAAAAAACAAAAATTCAAAATTATTTTATTCAGTATTCGGTCCATTTCCACTCGTATATCGCTCTAATACCCAAACTAGGTGAAGGAAACACCTGTATCTTGAGAATTACTTTAAATATCTATACTAATATTATAAAGAGGAAAGATTTGATTAATTGTTTGTTTGCATTTAATAGGCTCAGAAACTACTGAACCGAATCGAAAAATTCTTTCACTGTTGGGAAGCTACACTATCCCCGGGTGACATAGGCTATAATCTATACCCGTGCGAAGCTGGGGCGGACCGCTAGTGGTTATATAAATAAAAATACTTACAGAGTATAAAATAATCATTAGATCACAATGTATTTTACTGCAAAAAATTATCGTGCAGCACGAATTCTCACCACTTCTAAAAAACTTTACCTTGAAGGATTAAGGTATGATCTCAGCACCTTGGTATAAACCGTCGCTTGTTGAGAGATGCTTTTCAAGAGGATTTACTTCCATCGCAGCTCTTGACGTCCCTGTGACGTGCGACAAGTATGCTCTGTTTAGCAGAGGTAGAGATAAAAATTAACAAGTTTACAAGTCACGAATGTTTGTTAATAATTTTGTGCCAAATATACATAATATGTATATCTTGTTACTATTGTATTAAAGATAATGATTAGAAACAAGATTTATATAAAAAAATAAACCAGCCAAGTGCCAGTCGGGCTTTCGTACTGAGGGTTCCGTACCACCACAAAATTCGATAACGAAATTACCAGTTATAACTTGGTAATGAACAGAAACTTATCATCGTTTCGCGTTTGGGCATTTTTTATTCTTTGTTGTTATATTTTAGAGTATGTACTATAAACATGCCAAGGTGGACGCTTGTAGGTTTTGCCGTTTTTACATTAGAGCTAATACAAAAATACGTTAAGAAATATGTTTGTTGTATGGGGACTTTACCCCCCTTTCGTTTTTACATTTTTATTATTTGTTAGTTAATCCACCGTAATATTACATATTCTGTGGAAAATTCAACTGGCTATCTATTACGGTTCGAAAGACACAGCCGTTAATAGGTAGGACAGACGAACAGACAGACAGACAGACAGACAGACATCGTAGGCCTAAGTACGGGACCCTATTACTAATAATAGGGTTCCGTTTTTACCCTTTGGGTACGCCTAAAAAACACAAACTACAAAAACAACAACAGATGTTTTTTTTTTTGCGATAACAGAATTCTTCTTCTTCCTAGATAATTTCCTATTTACTTGGGGTCAGCCTTCCTTGTCTTTTTCTCCATTGAGCACGATTTTGTGCTAAGTCAGGTGTTATTTGAGCTTCTTTGAGGTCTTTGCTAACTGTCGTCCACCAAGTGGAGGTTGGTCGTCCACGAGTACGTTTTCTGGTTGGCAAATCCAGGGCAAGCTTCGCCATATAGTCTTCTGGGCGTGAGTCTTCACATCTTCTTCTTTTTGGTCGCCGTACTCGCCGTGTTGTTCTCAAAAAAAGTTGTTTATAATGTGGCGAACAATGATGTCCTCAAATATGCTCGTTAATTAGGCATGATGACAATTTTTTTTATTACCTCATAAAAAAGCTGATCATAAATAGAACCCATCAACGAAAACAAAATTAAAATAAGCTCAAAAATAAATAAGATATAAGCATTTTAATTTCATACTAGACATAGAGCGCACTATACTGAGCCATGACGTCACGCCTCAGGTGCACCATACAAATGCTATACTAACACACGCTTTGCAAGAAAGGGATAGAGCATCCCCACCCATCTCTATCCCCACCTAAAACTTTAAACACTCATATCTCAGAGATTTATCAGCCAATTTAATTTATTCTTTCATTATCTGTAAATTAACTGTAATGTCCTTTTACCATATACTTAGGTAAGAATTGTTTGACATGTATTATTATAATTTTTTTGTTTTATTATTTCTGTAATGCAATTATATAGTCTGATTTAATCAATTAAGTGATTATTATTGAAATTTTTCTCACTTCAAGTGAGCATTTGTTATTTGACGTGTAAATTAACATTTTATCAATAAATTACTTATGACTTATGTATTTAGTTATATTATTCGCTAAGCCGGTTATCTATACTATTTGATTTGATTGATTGTTTGTTTTTTGTTTGTTTGTTTGCATTGAATAGGCTCCGAAACTACTGAACCGATTTGAAAAATTCTTTCACTGTTGGGATGCTACACTATCCCCGGGTAACATAGGCTATTTTATACAAAAATAAATAAATAGGGATCTTTACTAAAACTCCCATAATATAAACCAAGGTGTAAAAAAATAAGATTTACAATTTTGTCTTTGCGTGTTTGACAGTTCTAAGACAGGACAACGTCTGTCAGGTCAGCTAGTTTGTAATAAATTATACATTAAGACACATTGACCTATTGTTATTATTGATAGACATTTATTTGGTATCTTGTGAACTTGTAGCTTTAGTGAACCAGCCCCTAAGTTACTCGTGTATCGTATAGCATGCAAATGAGGTGCTGCAAGTTGGAGTGGCTTTGTCGCGAGCTTCCATAATGAAAGGATTGATAGGTACTTAGACATTCTACTCGATTAAGGTATGAGCAAAATATACAATGTTGTTTGATTAGTTTTGTTTTACAAGGTCTTTTACTTCCCTTCAGTCTTCTAATCACGGTTCTTGTTCACAAAGGATATAAGTGTCCATTTTTTTGAAGACTGATAGACCTACAACTGCAATACAAACCATCCTACCAACCAACATAATCTTACAAGCAATTTCATTTTTAGGGTTCCGTAGTCTTTCAAGTCAATCCCTGAATTTCTAAACTATCATACATAAAACACTGTTTTAAACTATCACGGTTGTTCACTAAAATAATCATATAACTATCAGACATAGTTACTTGCAATACTAGCAGGCCATAATATATTTCAAACCTTCAAAATGTTTCGATCATTATGTGATTATAACTTACTAGCGGTCCGCCCCGGCTTCGCACGGGTATAGATTATAGTCTATGTCACCCGGAGATAATGTAGCTTCCCAACAGTGAAAGAATTTTTAAAATCGGTCCAGTACTTTTTGAGCCAATTTGTTACAAACATACTTACATACAAATCTTTCATCTTTATAATATTACTAGCTGTGCCCCACGGTTTCATCCGCTTAGTGATGAAAAATGGTGATGGTGATGATGATGATGATGAAAAATAGCCTATGTCACTCTCTGGCTCTTGAACTATACCCATGCAAAAAATGAGGTCGATCCGTTGTTCCGTTGCAGCGTGAAAGAGGAACAAACAAACCAACAAACAAACACACTTTTGCATTTATAATATTAGTATATAGTATAGATTGAGTTATAGGCATTGATGTAAGTAAAGTTATAGGGATAAAATTGTCATAAATTCAAACAACGTTTTATCTCAGTTCTATAAAGAAGGTCATTGATCTTTACGTTGATCTTATCAAAGTATGTTTCCTTAGTAGTTTTCTTATTGATTAAACCATAAAAAGTAAATGCTATGTCGGGATAATACATTTTTGAATTTGTTTAAGTTTACAGAGCTTCGTTCTATCGATTTTTTTCAAAACTAGGAATTTCTGAACTATGAATTTGACTACAATTTTATGGTTTTGGTTACGGAACCCTATCATATGCGTGCATCGACACGCTCTTGGCCAGTTCATCATCATCATCATCATCATCATTGCTTGATTCACGGTTGACCACATCGGTGAACTGATTTAGATAATTATTGAGAACATGCAGTGCTTGCTAATGAGCAGCTCTTTGAATCTAGCTCTCAAAACGATTTGATGACAGGCTTTATTGCAGAGTTTTAAAAGCTATTTACTTTATGCGAAGGTTTTGATTCGGTTGAAAACCTGCCAGCCACAAAATTGTCTGATTTGTTGTGTGAGCGTGAAAGCCCAAAGTGAATCCGTGAATACTAATATTTTGTTAAATATTATGAAGGCTTATTTATACACATGTCAGGATTCACCGTACTAACGCAATTATGTCAAAATTATTACGTTATATTTGGTTCGTAATTATTGTGTGAATAGGCATGATTCCTAATGTTTAATTTATTACAAATAACCGGCTTAGCAATGAATATAAGTAAATACATTACACATACTGAAAAAATAATTTGAATTGGCTGATAAATCTCTGAGATATGAGTATTTAAAGTTTTAGGTGGGGATAGAGAGGGAATGTTATATCCCTTTCTCGCAAAGCGAGAGAGAGATGTGTTAGTATAGCATTTGTATGGCGCTCCTGAGCCGTGACGTCACGGCTCAGTATAATGGGCTCTCTGTCTAGCATGAAATTAAATGAAAATAAAATGCTTATATATATATTTTTTTGCTAATTTTATTTTTATTTTTGTAATGTGCTCTATTTATGATCAGCTTTTTTATGAGGTAATAAAAAATATTAGAAATCATGCCTATTATAACGTTGCAGATGACGCGCAGTACTCACGCAAGTACCACTCGCACGAGCACCGCACATCGCTTGCAATGAGCCACAACACTCCCTGCTTAGTGCCAGTGGCAGTGGAAGATGCTTAGTAAGTAGTTAGTAGTCTAGCTCTAAGCAAAAAGTGATGCAGCTTGCCCCAGGCGACGCACAGCACTCGCACGAGTGCTTATTCGATTGTTGAAACTGTTCATTGAAGTCACGAAAGTTTTGTTGTGTGCCATTTGAAACATATACTGTGACGCGCCAAAGTTACTTTGTTGGTTTATTAAGAACTAGCTGACCTGACAGACGTTGTCCTGTCTCAGAACTGTCAAACACGCAAAGTTAAAATTGTAAATCTTATTTTTTTACTCCTTGGGTTACATTATTGGAGTTTTAATAAGGATCCCTAATTTTTTTTTAAAAATAATATAGCCTTTGTTACCCGGGGATAGTGTAGCTTCCCAAGAATGAAAGAATTTTTCAAATCGGTTCAGTAGTTTCGGAGCATATTCAATGCAAACAAACAAACAAACAATCAAATCTTTCCTCTTTATAATATTAGTATAGAAGACTAGCTGACCTGACAGACGTTGTCTTATCTTAGAACTGTCAAACACGCAAAGTCAATATTGTAAATCTTATTGATTTTACACCTTGGGTTTACATTATTGGAGTTAGTATAAGGATCCTTATTAAAAAAATATATAGCCTATGTTTCCCGGGGATAGTGTAGCTTCTTAACAGTGAAAGAATTTTTCAAATCGGTTCAGTAGTTTCGGAGCCTATTCAATGCAAACAAACAAACAAACAATTAAATCTTTCCTCTTTATAATATTAGTATTGATAAACTTGACTGGATTCAAATTCGAAAGATGCTCTTCATTATGAATCGGTAAAAAGGTTTATGTAGAATAGCCTTTACAATTGTTTCACAAAATACCTACCATATTATTCATTAGCATTTTGAACTCCGTCTATTTTATTTTACATTGCAGCAAAATATTACCTTAATTTCCCAATAAAGTTATTTGAGTCCCGGCTGTATATTTTAAACCAAATAGCCATTGCAGTTTTAAGCACTAATAGCATATAACATTAATTTTAATGCTCACTGTAGCATAGCGCGAGATAAATGAGCGTAAACTCATTTAGTTGCTTTAATACGCAGAAAGACTGATATGTTTTATTCTTTTCTAAAAAATGCTAACCATAAGTAGAAATAATCATCAAAACCAAACCTAAAAACAAAGTGTTAAACCTAAAAAAAATGTGTAAAAAATTAAGGAAATTATATAAGCATTTTAGGTCTTTAACCAGTGTGTCCTACCCGTTATGACCTACGGTGCCGAGACGTGGACACTCACGGTTAAGGTGGTTCACAAGTTTAAAGTCGCTCAGCGAGCTATGGAGAGAGCTATGCTTGGAGTTTCTATAGGGACAAAATTCGGAACGAAGTGATTCGACATAGAACCAAAGTTACCGACATAGCTCAAAGGATTAGCAAGCTGAAGTGGCAGTGGGCCGGCCACATTTCCCGAAGAACCGATAACCGATGGGGTAGACGAGTTCTGGAGTGGAGACCACGTTTAGGCAAACGTAGTGTAGGACACCCTGTTGCCAGGTGGAGTGATGACCTGCGTAAAACGGCGGGTAAAAACTGGATGCAAGGTACTGCCGACCGAGCTCAGTGGCGTGCATTGGGAGAGGCCTATGTCCAGCAGTGGACAGTTAGAGGCTGATGATGATGATGATATAAGCATTTTACTGTATTACTAAAAAGAGAGCCCGCCATACTAATTACTAAAGACGTCCCGTACGTACGTCATACGTTACAATCTATATTATATTGACACCACTTTGTGGAAACGGGACAGAGTTCCTCTGAACTAAAACTAAATGATTATTTTTCAGAAATTTATCAGCTGAATTTAATCATTTCTTCAGTGGTTATGTGAAATATTTACATAAAACATGACATTATTGGCCTTTTGGTACGAAACATCATAATGGGAAGATGAGACAGTCAGTGCAAAAAGCAATCTGCTCCTCTGCTGCGGAGTACGCAATTACGCATGCCCAGTGTGTGTCCACTATCTCCACGTACGTGTTTCTGGATCAACGCATAAGCATTGCTATTTATTTATTTAATACTTTATTGCACACTTATATATTAAGTAGATACAATTGGAGGATTTAAGGCTAAATATTTTCTACCAGTCATCCACCAGGTTGGAACAAATGGTAGGTAGGCGTGCATAAAAAACACCTTATAAAAGACTAAAAGAAATAAATAGACCTACCAAAGTTTTACAAGATAATTTACATAACAACAAATTACAACAAATATAAACATCAATTATTTATCAATACAAAATAATACTATTATATTACTATTACTATTATATTATTTGGTGGTTATTTTACTATTCAGCGTGGTAATGCCACCTAATGGCATACTGGGTACGCTGCCAACTGATAGTGGGCTTGAGCATTTGGATTGTCTTTAGAGTTTCTACGGTCTATGGTCAGTTTAACTGTTTTTGTCGTGTTAGTGGTAGCTTGTATTTTGTTTAGTACACTAAGATGAATTTTTGATTTTGTGAAACTTAAATAAATTGGCCAAGTGCGAGTCGGGGTCGCGCACTAAGGGTTCCGTGTCACCACAAAATTCAATAACGAAATTATCAGTTATAACTTGGTAATGCACAGAAATGTATCACCGACTCTCACTTGATCATTATTTATTATTTGTTGTTATACATTAGAGTGTGTATAATCATACCAAGTTTAACGCTTATACATAATTATTACCGTTTTTACATTAGAACTAATACATAAAAAATACGTTTGTTGTTATATGAGGACCTCCCTTTCGTTTTGACTTTTTTATTATTTGTTAGCTGTTAATCCGCCGTAACATTACATATTGTGTAAAAAAATTAACTGACTCATCATCATCATCATCATCACCATCAGCCAGAAGATGTCCACTGCTGAACATAGGCCTCCCCCTTTAGCCTCCACACTGAACGACAGCCTGCCTTTTGCATCCACTGAATGCCCGCGACTCTCACAATGTCGTCGGTCCATCTAGTGGGAGGCCTACCTACGCTGCGTCTTCCAGTTCGTGGTCTCCACTCCAGAACCTTTCTTCCCCGTCGGTTATTGGTTCTTCGAGCGATGAGCGACTGACTATCTATTACGATTCGAAAGATACAGCCTTTTAAAGTCAGGACGGACAGACAGACATACATACAGACATTGTAGGCTTAGTAATAGGGTCCCGTTTTTACTATTTAGGTACGGACCCCTAAATATAACGTTAACTCTTCACAATTTTTGATGCAAACTTTTCTACCACCGCCACCGTTGAAGTTTGCTTCTAAACTAGGAGAAACAACATGGTGTTGTTTGTTTAGTGCAGCAGCGGCGTGTGGTCAGTTCGATCGATGTTCGGAGTTCGGAACTTTGTCATAGTACGCGTGGGTTGTAAATTGATGGGAAATGTGTCAGAATCATATGAATATTGATGAGATTTTTTACTTTATATTTATATAGTATATATATATATATATATATATAGTTCATTAGGGTTTCGTGCCCAAAGGGTAAAAACGGTCTGTCTGTCCGTCTGTCTGTCTGCCTGTTTATTCTACGATTAAACGGCTGTATCTTTCGAATCGTAATAGATGGCAAGTTGAAATTTTACAGAACATATAATGTTACGGCGGATTAAATAAAACATTACAAAAAAGTCAAAAAGTGAAAAACAATGTAATTATATGGGGTTTCCATTCAACAAACGTCTTTTTTACGTATTTTTGTATTAGCTCTAATGTAAAAAATGTAATACGTATAAGCATCAAACTTGGCGTGATTATAGTAAACACTACTACTTATACTTAAGTATAACAACAAGTAATAAATAATGGCCAAGTGCGAGTCGGTGACAAGTTTCTGTTCATTACCAAGTTAAACCTGGAAATTTCGTTTTTGAATTTTGTGGTGGTACGGAACCCCGCGAGCCCGACTTGCACTTCGCCAGTTTATTTACAAATTAACATTGTTCTGCCCTCAGATCAGACATACAAGGGAGATAAGGTAAGATAGCGTGACAGGTGCGAATGCATCTGGTCTAAATAAGGCTTGATCCCTACCGTCGAACTCACCTTGCAGACGGCCTTGCAGTTTTTTTTTTTTTAAATGTGTAATTATGCTGTATGCAGGCCGCTTCCAACCGGCCTTTTTGGAGATCGATGGAGGAGGCCTATGCCTAGCAGTGGACGTCCTACGGCTGAAATGATGATGATGATGAAGTATGCCGTACTTACAGTTACTGTTTTTGCGGAAGTTAGGTTCACTACCAACTGGACCAACGGGCTATCTAAGCATATAACTTTTTATCTAAGTTCTACAAAGGCCTACTCGCACAAATTGTACCTAAGACAGAGCATAATCCGGTACATGTTCACAAACTAAGTTTTCCCTAGTGTCTTGAAACCCACACCCCAAATGAAACATTTCATAAACTACTGTTAGACTAAACAGGAATAGATGGGCAACGTACTGCAATGCCCAAGCTGCCTGCCAAGCGTGGGGATTATGGCAACACTTCTCTCTAAGAGAGAGGCCGAGTTTTTGGCATCAACGTGCAAAAAACGTGTCAGCTCGTTGTATTTTTTTTTACTTGTGTATTTTTGAGTGCTAATGTGTAATAATGATGGATAATTTTTTATTAAGTGTAGTAACTAGGAAAGTGATATAACGAGGTGAAATATGTCTTTTAGTTTTGTTTCCAAAACTCCATAGATGCCTCTTGTAAAGCCTGCACCACTTTACTGGGGCATGAATTTGACTTGATCGAGACTTCATTTGATTGACTCTGACTGTGACTATGACTTGTTTGACGTCATAAGACTATGTAAACATGTTTAATATTAAGACTGAAGAACTCTGTATCCATGGTCATGAAAACAATTAACAAAAAAAACTGAGGCCTTTGTTTAGCAGTGAAATTTTAATGGTTGATGGTGTGTGATGCTTTTTACTCAACTTGTAGAATAATATTTGTCACCTAGCTAGCCAGTTTGTCTTGAAGGCTCAAGAAGCCAATGGTTATTAACCCCTGATGTTGTATACCTTAATATTTGAGATCTAAACTTCTAGAACGTTTTGTTCTTATTGAAGTTTTAATGAAGGCTTAAGTGTTAGGATTATCTTTCCAGACTTGCGAACTGAGATAGGGGCTTTTAGTTCTGTTATTGTGGAATTAATGCCGGGCTTCCCTAATTTGGTTGTATTAAAACAGGAGATTTAGATTCGTTGAAAATATTTTAAAATTCTATGCCTATTAGGGACACAATTGTAGTGAACAGTGCTGATTTTACTTATATTTCTATTAGTGTTTTAAATGTTAATCGGGACTTATCACGTATTATTTAATTTAGGTAAAAAATATGTACCTTTCGCTCGACGTTTCGACCATGTTACAATGGCCGTGGTCACGAGCTGACTGAAAACTGCGAGTGAGTCCGGCGAGAAACACTGACTGTGTCGGTAAATGTCCTAGTACCTACACCGCGGTTTGTACAGTCCCGATTAACATTCAAAATATGTGTACAAATCGCGAAAGTTTAAAAATTACTAGTTCTATTAGTGTTTTAAAACCACAGAAATAAATTTATAATATAAAATTAATCTATACTATGTAATTTAATATAATCTACACTAATATTATAAAGAGGAAAGATTTGTATGTAAGTATGTTTGTAATGAATTGGCTCAAAAAGTACTAGACCGATTTTAAAATTCTTTCACCATTTGAATGCTATATTATCACTGATTAATATAGGCTATATATCTATACCCGTGCGAAGCCGAGGCGGGCCGCCAATAATATTATAAAGAGGAAAGATTTGATTGTTTGGTTGTTTGTTTGCATTGAGTAGGCTCCGAAACTACTAAACCGATTTGAAAAATTCTTTCACTGTTGGAAAGCTATACTATCCCCGGGTGACATAGGCTATATTTTTTTTTATAGAGATTTATACTAAAACTCCAATAATGTAACAGCTGAAGTTTAATGTGTTACGTTATAATTGCTGTCTCATTTTCTCGTGAAAATTTCTAACCGCAAGAAGTTGAACGGCTTTAAATTTATTTCTTCAATTTATTAATCTGCAATTGTATTAAGGGCCTTTAAACAAATATGACGGTAGTAAATGTTCCAAAATTGCACAAAATATGTTAATAGCACTTTTATGGCGGTCCAAAATTTATGAATACGTTACGCATGTTTATTGTGGCTACAATTTTTATATGTATTTTACGAAACTACAAACATAAAACAACCGTAAAACATATCAAATGACACAAATAACTATCGATATTTTATGACTTTTTTGTATTATACTATTTTGGTCGTAATTTGTTTTATATGGGTACCTAAGTCTTTTCTTATTGGTCACTGAAATGGACTTTTTATACATAGAAAAAAAAATGTGAATTAGTTTTAGATACTAATAAACTCTTTGTTTGGAACACCAGAAATGAAAGTTACGTAACTTAAAACTAGAAACTAGCTAGCTAGAAGCTAGATGATGATGATGATGATGATGAAGATCCAATGATGTATTTTTTATGAAGTATGAGATCATCCTAATATTATAAATGCGAAAAGTATGTTGGTTTATTTGTTCCTTTTACACGTAGCAACAGAGCAACGGATAGACCTGATTTTTTGCAAGGGTATATGGCCGGAGAGTGAAATAGGCTTTTTATCATCATCATCATCATTACCAGTTTTCATCATAACGCGGGTGAAACCACGGGGTGCAGCTAGTATTACATAATGTGCTCTAAAATCTGTTAAATATTTTTATATTATTTTCAAATTTATATTATTCAACTGGATTTACCAAGCTTAGCACAATTATATATCGGGATGCTGTTTAATTTTATTGCGAACAAAATATGACAAACTTTTATCAAAGAACATTGCACACAATTTTTCCATTTCGCATTTTCATGGAGTGCTATTTCCTTCGCTATGTAAGTCAAGGCTACGCAACATGAAAAGGGTTGTGAAAAAAGCATGAAAAAAGTATAAAATATACAACGTTCATAGTTGAACAGGAATAGGGCGGTTTTATGAGCGATTGAACTCTTATGCAAGGGTTCTATCACCCGTAGGGGTTAGGAGACTTTCCCATAAACCACCATACTTGAGTATACGGCGTAGATGAACATAAACTCGTTTGCTATACCGCAACGAGACGTCGTATCCATATTCAGAAGGCAAAGATGAAAATGATAGATATGACATAGATTTGAAAACAGTTTTTGGGAATTTTTTTCTGCACTTACAAACATGTTATCTTGTTGATTATCTTGTTATTGTGCGATTAAATCCAGAACGTGGATATTCACCGAAGAAAAGTCACCGACATAGCTATTAAAATTTGCAAGTTGAAGTGGCAATAGGCAAGCCACATCGCTCGAAGAACCAATAACCGGTGGGGGAGAAAGGTTCTTGAGTGGAGTCCACGAACCAGAAGACGCAGCGTAGGTAGGCCTCCCACTAGATGGCCCGAAGACATCTTGAGAGTGGCAGGCATCCAGTGAATGCAGATGGCAGGCTGTCGTCCAGTGTGGAGGTTAAAGGGGGAGGCCTATGTTCAGCAGTGGACGTCTTCTGACTGATGATGGTGATGATGATGAGAAAGTCATATTTTTTTTATATTCGAGTATTATGGAAACTGTTGTGGTTTTCACACATTTTGTTTATATAACACGGAAATTACTCACGTAAGATTAAGCCAGTTACTAACTTAAACAAACTAACAAACATTATGAGTTAAAATATTGTAAAAATTGTAATTTTCATATGTCTTTGAACTTTAGAGGTTCTTGGACATACCGGTTTCCTCACGATGTTTTCCTTCACCATTGTTGAGCGATAGCATCAAAAGTGCACATAATTTATTTTAATTTTTTATTTAGAAAACGTACAGTGATAATCTATACTAATATTATAAAGAGGAAAGATTTGATTGTTTGTTTGTTTGTTTGCATTGAATAGGCTCCGAAACTACTGAACCGATTCGAAAAATTCTTTCACTGTTGGGAAGCTACACTATCCCCGGGTAACATAGGCTATATTATATATATATTTTTAATAGGAATCCTTACTAAAACTCCAATAATGTAACCCAAGGTGTAAAAAAATAAGATTTACAATTTCGACTTTGCGTGTTTGACAGTTCTAAGACAGGACAACGTCTGTCAGGTCAGCTTGTATATAATATAGGTAACAAATTTACAAGGAATTTTGGTAACTTAGCACTATTAACACGTTTCCGCGTACAAAGTTTTAATTAACAGCTTATTTACGGTAAACTTGTTACTATAGGTCAAGGTAAGTGTAAAAGCTAGATTAGCAATGACATAAATAATGACCTATAAACAAGACAAGAATTCGCACCAAACCAGCTCTTGAAGACTGTAGCTTTAAATTTGTGTAGAGAAAAAAAAAAAAAAATCGGGAATATCATTCAGATTGTTTTCAACACAGTTTGCGGACCTTATGAAAAAAGAGTTTTTCCTGTAGTTTGTAGAACTATGAGGGATATGAAGACTAATAGGATGTCTTACAGAAGACCTTGTAGGGACTTTCAGATTTACCATAGAACGGACATCAATGGCTTATTCAGGTACTAAATAAGTCATTGATGCAGGGCCTAAAATGATATCGCTAGGACACCATCGCCCGAGAATTTGCAAAAAAATATCTAATTTTGCTCCTTGATACTAAATAATTATAATAGGGCACATATCACGCAGAAAAGATGGCCGATGAGGCTGAAAGGTTCTGGAATGGAGACCACGGACTGGTAAGCGCAGCGTAGGACGTCCACCCATGAGGTGGACAGATGACCTAAAAGAGACCGCAGGGAAACGCTGGATGCAGGCCGCTTCCAACCGGCCCTTTTGGAGATCGATGGGGGAGGCCTATGTCCAGCAGTGGACGTGCTATGGCTGAAATGATAATGACGTTGACTAAATAATAATACTAAATATTAATTACCCTAAATATAGGTATTTTTGTTCTCTTAATACACACCATTTCATTTATAAATGTCATTTGTAAATGTTATGTTATCAGGCTTGGCAACTGTCAAATTAGGATGAAAATTTAGTCATCATGACATTTATGTAAGAAGTACTAAATTAACTAAAAAGTTTCTAGCGGCAAATCTCATTTAACAAAAGGTAAACAACTGACAGAAGGACTGACATAGGGAAGGGCCGAGTTATTTTGGCAATTACACTATTTCGGTGATGATTCTACCCCTCACTACCCACTATATACCAAATACCATACTCATATAATATTTACTCCTTCACTTAATAATTCCACAAGCTCGTAATAACAGCAATTAAGTAACTATTATTTAATCTACGACAATACCACTAATTTGGAATCCATTACCACAGAAATGTAGAACAAATATTCCACCAAAATACTTGCTTACAATGATAACAATCTATTTTCAATTTGACTATCGTTAGCTAATTACCAAACTGTAGCTAATGACTAAACTATTTGCTAAAAGTTAGCATTGCTTTGATTACAATTAGGGGAATACAACGTTTGGATTCTAGCCAGAGGAACGAAGTTAGCAGTTACGTGATTGGAAATAGGGGTCGGCACTAAAAAGTCATTGATCTTCTAATGGGATGTTGATTCCTTTCTATTTTTAATTTAGTCTAATATTATAATAGTTATCCATAATTATCTATAAGTTTTTGTACAGGTGTCGAATAAAATTTATTTTCTTTCTTTCTTTCATTCATCAAAAAACTGACTTCAAAATAAATAAATATACGCAATTTAGTTTACTTGGATGACATATTTTTTCCAGTAATTTTGATTTAAAAATCAAACCACTAAACTAATTATGATGAAAATTCTATGGTACCAATCCTTTATGTAAGGAAGAAATGTTTTTGTTTTTACTAAATTGGTTTATAAATGAAATAACGAATGCTGACCCCGACACCATGAAATGAAATGAAATGAAATATGAAATGAAATAATTTTATTTTCAAAAATTACAAGTACATCACAATAAAGACGAAAAACCAATTACAACATAAAGAAGTGACTTGCGGAACTTGACAATGTCGTGCAGCACCTACACTAAGAATTAACTTGTGTCGTAGGTGACTGCTTTTCCTTCAGTGGTTCTCGCTGTTCAATTTGTGTGACATCGAAATGGTGAGTATATTAATTGATAATTTATTATTATGTTTATAAGGTTATATATATATATATTTTAACATTATGATTTCAAAATATAAAAACTTCAAAATTTAAATTACAAGTAAATTTGAAATATTAGTGTTATTAATTAGTTTGTGTTATTATAATTATCATGCTTGGCGTAAAATAATATAAATAAATTGGGTTTAAAAAAAAAAATTTTGTTATCGAGTGTATATTTTATTTTGTGACTATGAGTAAATTTTCTGTATCTGCATAGTCTAAACTGCTAAGCCAGTTGTTAATAGCCAATTTAGCGTCTCTAATGTTGAGATTGTTCAGATTGCTCATGACTCTGAGAGCGTTATTGTACAAGTAAGGACCGAGAAACGATTGGTCATGTTGAGCTGAGATTGTTCTAAGAAATGGCACCTTAAATAATTTGTCTTTTCGTCTTTTTAGGGTTCCGTACCTCAAAAGGAAAAAACGGAACCCTTATAGGATCACTTCGTTGTCCGTCTGTCTGTCTGTCCGTCTGTCAAGACCCTTTTTCTCAAGAACGCGTAAAGGTAGCAAGTTGAAATTTATACTAAATACTTGGGTCTACGGTTTCTTTCGGCTGTAAAAAAATAAAAGTTGTAAGTCAACGCAATCAAAAGATATGAACGTTTATGTCGCATATTTTGCGATTTCACAGGGGAACCAAAACCTATAGGGTACTTCCCGTTGACCTAGAATCATGAAATTTGGCAAAAAGCAAGGTCTCATAGCACATATATAGGAATAAATCCGAAAGTTATAAATATGAAGGTATATCATTTAAAAATGATTATTTTGCTATTACAAACTTACATTTTGTAGTTAGAATGTATGGAAGAACCTTATTGTCAACTACAAACTTAAGTTTGTTTTTCAATATTTTAACTTCAGTTAGTTTTTTTTGGTCTCGCGCTCTTAGGGTTCCTTTATGTCGTATATTTTGCGATTTCACAGGGGAATCAAAACCTATAGGGTACTTCCCGTTGACCTAGAATCATGAAATTTGGCAAGAGGCAAGGTCTCATAGTACATATATAGGAATAAATCCGAAAGTTATAAATTTGAAGGTATTTAAAAATAATTATTTTGCTATTACAAACTTACATTTTGTAGTTGGGATGTATGGAAGAACCTTATTGTCAACTACAAACTTCAAAGTTGTCTTCCCAGAGACTGTGGGATCGGCCGATCTGCGAACTAGCATGGAAATCGCTACTAGATACGTGTCCTAGTATTGCAGATCGCGCTCGTATTCTTGCTGTCTCTGTTTGGGAATCGGGACTTTGGTTGCAAGCCATGCCCTCTTTTAACACAGGTAGCCTTTTAGATCCAACCGCATTTCGTCTAGCTGTCAGCGTACGCTTGGGTGCAAGGTGCTGTGAGGCCCATCGCTGGCAGTGTGGTACTGCTGCTGACCAGCTCGGTCACCGTCTCTCTTGCTCGAGAAGCGCTGGTCGTATTGGCCGACACGCTAGCCTGAACGACATCATACGCAGGGCACTTTCCACCGCCAATGTCGCAGCTGTGCTCAAACCGAGTGGTCTTGCGCGTGACGATGGAAAGAGGCCTGACGGTATGACACTTGTGCCCTGGAGGTTGGGGCGGCCCCTTGTATGGGACGCAACTTGTGTCGATACTTTGGCGCCGTCACATCTTCCTGAGACACAGGGTAGGGCTGGCGCGGCTGCTAATTCGGCAGACCAGCACAAGCGTCGCAAATATGCTAACCTCGGCAGTGGTTACATATTTGAGGCGTTTGGGGTCGAGACATTGGGCCCTTGGGGACCGGGAGCTCACCTCATTTTAAAAAATCTTTCAGAGCGCCTGGTTAATGCGACGCGTGACCAAAATGCTGGCGTGTTTCTGGCTCAACGCATTAGCATTGCCATTCAACGTGGTAATGCCGCCAGCATGTTGGGTACGCTGCCAACTGGTAGTGGGCTTGAGCATTTGGATTGTCTTTAGACCTTCAACGGTCTATGGGCAGTCTAACTGTATTTGTAGTGTTAGTTTTAGCTTGTATTTTGTTTAGTTATTAAAGGCACTTGCCCAGTAAAAAAATACTACAAACTTAAGTTTGTCTTTCAATATTTTAACTTCAGTTAGTTTTTTTTTTGGTCTCGCGCTCTGAGGGTTCCGTCTAACGGAACCCTCAGAGCACGAGTCCTACTCGTACTTGTCCGTTTTTTTTTTATTCCATTTCATTTTTTCAATAACATACAAAACAGAATGCATTTTTTTTTTTTTTAATCTTTAATTGGTGTAAGGTCCGGCACGATGAACCTGCAATAAGAGTTTCCTAGGTTTTTTCCATAATTAACTTTTCATAAGATTATCAAGAACTAACCAAACCACAAACTTTGATCACGTTTAAAAAGCATCCGTTATCAGTTGCCTGAAATTTTCTTACGTAATTTCGGATAGCTAGTTCACCAGACTTTTTTGTAAGTTTAAGTATTTATTTATTCCTCTCGAAGCGATGACTCATCTGTTTTGTATTTGTTTATTCTTTGACAAGAAGTGCCCCATACCATCTTGCGAAGCAACTGACGTATTGGTACACGATTTACAATGATTGTGGTCCGTAACTTTGGGCATCTAGTTCTGGCCTCAGGCCAAAGGGTTTTTCGTTCAGCTGGTTGTGTATGCATCAAAAGTTTCTTCAATTATAAAGGACTTTACTCATGGGAGAGGCTACATTAGACTAATTGAAAATTTTACATCGAAATCATACCTATCGTGTGTACTGACCGTGTACAAAATAGTTAACATTATCAGCCTATCATATTCCCACTGCTGGGACTCGAGTTTTTTTTCAGAGTGAGAGGATGGGATCCATAATGCTGGACAAGTGCACCTTGGTGAATGTCATAGGTCTTTGAACTTTAGAGGTTCTTGGACATACCGGTTTCCTCACGATGTTTTCCTTCACCATTGTTGAGCGATAGCATCAAAAGAGCACATAATTAATTTTTATTTTAATTTTTTATTTAGAAAACGTACAGTGATAATCTATACTAATATTATAAAGAGGAAAGATTTGATTGTTTGTTTGTTTGTTTGCATTGAATAGGCTCCGAAACTACTGAACCGATTTGAAAAATTCTTTCACTGTTGGGAAGCTACACTATCCCCGGGTAACATAGGCTATATTATATATATTTTTTAATAGGGATCCTTACTAAAACTCCAATAATGTAACCCAAGGTGTAAAAAAATAAGATTTACAATTTCGACTTTGCGTGTTTGACAGTTCTAAGACAGGACAACGTCTGTCAGGTCAGCTAGTATATAATATAGGTAACAAATTTACAAGGAATTTTGGTAACTTAGCACTATTAACACGTTTCCGCGTATAAAGTTTTAATTAACAGCTTATTTACGCTGAACTTGTTACTATAGGTCAAGGTAAGTGTAAAAGCTAGATTAGCAATGACATAAATAATGACCTATAAACAAGACAAGAATTCGCACCAAACCAGCTCTTGAAGACTGTAGCTTTAAATTTGTGTAGAGGAAAAAAAACAACAAAAATCGGGAAAACAATTCAGACTGTTTTCAACACAGTTTGCGGACCTTATGAAAAAAGAGTTTTTCCTGTAGTTTGTAGAACTATGAGGGATATGAAGACTAATAGGATGTCTTACAGAAGACCTTGTAGGGACTTTCAGATTTACCATAGAACGGACATCAATGGCTTATTCAGGTACTAAATAAGTCATTGATGCAGGGCCTAAAATGATATCGCTAGGACACCATCGCCCGAGAATTTGCAAAAAAATATCTAATTTTGCTCCTTGATACTAAATAATTATAATAGGGCACATATCACGCAGAAAAGATGGCCGATGAGGCTGAAAGGTTCTGGAATGGAGACCACGGACTGATAAGCGTAGCGTAGGACGTCCACCCATTAGGTGGACAGATGACCTAAAAGAGACCGCTGGGAAACGCTGGATGCAGGCCGCTTCCAACCGGCCCTTTTGGAGATCGATGGGGGAGGCCTATGTCCAGTAGTGGACGTGCTATGGCTGAAATGATGATGACGTTGACTAAATAATAATACTAAATATTAATTACCCTAAATATAGGTATTTTTGTTCTCTTAATACACACCATTTCATTTATAAATGTTATTAATATTCAGGCTTGGCAACTGTCAAATTAGGATGAAAATTTAGTCATCATGACATTTATGTAAGAAGTACTAAATTAACTCAAAAGTTTCTAGCGGCAAATCTCATTTAACAAAAGGTAAACAACTGACAGAAAGGCTGACATAGGGAAGGGCCGAGTTATTTTGGCAATTACACTATTTCGGTGATGATTCTACCCACTATATACCAAATACCATACTCATATAATATTTACTCCTTCACTTAATAATTCCACAAGCTCGTAATAACAGCAATTAAGTAACTATTATTTAATCTACGACAATACCACTAATTTGGAATCCATTACCGCACAAATGTAGAACAAATATTCCACCAAAATACTTGCTTACAATGATAACAATCTATTTTCAATTTGACTATCGTTAGCTAATTACCAAACTGTAGCTAATGACTAAACTATTTGCTAAAAGTTAGCATTGCTTTGATTACAATTAGGGGAATACAACGTTTGGATTCTAGCCAGAGGAACGAAGTTAGCAGTTACGTGATTGGAAATAGGGGTCGGCACTAAAAAGTCATTGATCTTCTAATGGGATGTTGATTCCTTTCTATTTTTAATTTAGTCTAATATTATAATAGTTATCCATAATTATCTATAAGTTTTTGTACAGGTGTCGAATAAAATTTATTTTCTTTCTTTCTTTCATTCATCAAAAAACTGACTTCAAAATAAATAAATATACGCAATTTAGTTTACTTGGATGACATATTTTTTCCAGTAATTTTGATTTAAAAATCAAACCACTAAACTAATTATGATGAAAATTCTATGGTACCAATCCTTTATGTAAGGAAGAAATGTTTTTGTTTTTACTAAATTGGTTTATAAATGAAATAACGAATGCTGACCCCGACACCATGAAATGAAATGAAATGAAATATGAAATGAAATAATTTTATTTTCAAAAATTACAAGTACATCACAATAAAGACGAAAAACCAATTACAACATAAAGAAGTGACTTGCGGAACTTGACAATGTCGTGCAGCACCTACACTAAGAATTAACTTGTGTCGTAGGTGACTGCTTTTCCTTCAGTGGTTCTCGCTGTTCAATTTGTGTGACATCGAAATGGTGAGTATATTAATTGATAATTTATTATTATGTTTATAAGGTTATATATATATATATATATATTTTAACATTATGATTTCAAAATATAAAAACTTCAAAATTTAAATTACAAGTAAATTTGAAATATTAGTGTTATTAATTAGTTTGTGTTATTATAATTATCATGCTTGGCGTAAAATAATATAAATAAATTGGGTTTAAAAAAAAAAAATTTGTTATCGAGTGTATATTTTATTTTGTGACTATGAGTAAATTTTCTGTATCTGCATAGTCTAAACTGCTAAGCCAGTTGTTAATAGCCAATTTAGCGTCTCTAATGTTGAGATTGTTCAGATTGCTCATGACTCTGAGAGCGTTATTGTACAAGTAAGGACCGAGAAACGATTGGTCATGTTGAGCTGAGATTGTTCTAAGAAATGGCACCTTAAATAATTTGTCTTTTCGTCTTTTTAGGGTTCCGTACCTCAAAAGGAAAAAACGGAACCCTTATAGGATCACTTCGTTGTCCGTCTGTCTGTCTGTCCGTCTGTCAAGACCCTTTTTCTCAAGAACGCGTAAAGGTAGCAAGTTGAAATTTATACTAAATACTTGGGTCTACGGTTTCTTTCGGCTGTAAAAAAATAAAAGTTGTAAGTCAACGCAATCAAAAGATATGAACGTTTATGTCGCATACTTTGCGATTTCACAAGGGAACCAAAACCTATAGGGTACTTCCCGTTGACCTAGAATCATGAAATTTGGCAAAAAGCAAGGTCTCATAGCACATATATAGGAATAAATCCGAAAGTTATAAATATGAAGGTATATCATTTAAAAATGATTATTTTGCTATTACAAACTTACATTTTGTAGTTAGAATGTATGGAAGAACCTTATTGTCAACTACAAACTTAAGTTTGTTTTTCAATATTTTAACTTCAGTTAGTTTTTTTTGGTCTCGCGCTCTTAGGGTTCCTTTATGTCGTATATTTTGCGATTTCACAGGGGAATCAAAACCTATAGGGTACTTCCCGTTGACCTAGAATCATGAAATTTGGCAAGAGGCAAGATCTCATAGTACATATATAGGAATAAATCCGAAGTTATAAATTTGAAGGTATTTAAAAATTATTATTTTGCTATTACAAACTTACATTTTGTAGTTGGGATGTATGGAAGAACCTTATTGTCAACTACAAACTTCAAAGTTGTCTTCCCAGAGACTGTAGGATCGGGCGATCTGCGAACTAGCATGGAAATCGCTACTAGATACGTGTCCTAGTATTGCAGATCACGCTCGTATTCTTGCTGTCTCTGTTTGGGAATCGGGACTTTGGTTACAAGCCATGCCCTCTTTTAACACAGGTAGCCTTTTAGATCCAACCGCATTTCGTCTAGCTGTCAGCTTACGCTTGGGTGCAAGGTGCTGTGAGGCCCATCGCTGTCAGTGTGGTACTGCTGTTGACCAGCTCGGTCACCATGGTCTCTCTAGCTCGAGAAGCGCTGGTCGTATTGGCCGACACGCTAGCCTGAACGACATCATACGCAGGGCACTTTCCACCGCCAATGTCGCAGCTGTGCTCAAACCGAGTGGTCTTGCGCGTGAAAGCGTGACGATGGAAACAGGCCTGACGGTATGACACTTGTGCCCTGGAGGTTGGGGCGGCCCCTTGTATGAGACGCAACTTGTGTCGATACTTTGGCGCCGTCACATCTTCCTGATACACAGGGTAGGGCTGGCGCGGCTGCTAATTCGGCAGAGCAGCACAAGCGTCGCAAATATGCTAACCTCGGCAGTGGTTACATATTTGAGGCGTTTGGGGTCGAGACATTGGGCCCTTGGGGACCGGGAGCTCACCTCATTTTCAAAAATCTTTCAGAGCGTCTGGTTAATGCGACGCGTGACCATAATGCTGGCGTGTTTCTGGCTCAACGCATTAGCATTGCCATTCAACGTGGTAATGCCGCCAGCATGTTGGGTACGCTGCCAACTGGTAGTGGGCTTGAGCATTTGGATTGTCTTTAGACCTTCAAGGGTCTATGGGCAGTCTAACTGTATTTGTAGTGTTAGTTTTAGCTTGTATTTTGTTTAGTTATTAAAGGCACTTGCCCAATAAAAAAAAACTACAAACTTAAGTTTGTCTTTCAATATTTTAACTTCAGTTAGTTTTTTTTTTTGGTCTCGCGCTCTGAGGGTTCCCTCTAACGGAACCCTCAGAGCACGAGTCCTACTCGTACTTGTCCGGTTTTTTTTACTGTACTGTGGATTTTCTGCCATTTTCGTAAGTTTGTGGTAAGATAGTATTAGTGTAGATACAAAAACTTGACGTACAGTCAATACTCCATGTGGGATTCATAGTCGGGAAGAGAAAGAGGGAGTAAGATTTTATTGGGGAGACGATCTCAAGCGATGGTGGCCGAGCGGCAGCATGTGCGCTTTACAATCTGATCGCACCCGGTTCGATCCTCGGCTAGTGGTATATTTATTACTTAATTAAATCATGTGCAGTTTAAATGCCATCGCTCAAAATTTGTAAAGGTAACAAACATAGTGAAAAAAAACCGGATGTTTGAATTTTTTCTTATAATTTTTTATTGAGTATGTCTGCGTTTGACCACCATCTCATGTGATGAAAAGCGCTGTTGTGGCCAAAGATGCAGCTAGTAGACCTAAATGGTACTTATACACTCTGACCGTGAAGACACCCAGCGTAAAGTTTTCAGGAAACAAGGACGGTGGCTTAGAATAACTACTCGGAGAAGGTAGGTTTCCAAACAACGCCTTCTCAAAACGTAAGCTAAAAATTCACCTTGTAGCTTACGTTTCGATTGGTATTTTAAACGATTTAAGCAAGAAAATTAATGGATTATCTGTGGAATGTCACACCATAACTATTAAGCTGCTTTTCTGATGTGTTGTGGTAAGATTTCACCGCGCAAATTGCCATAGAATTTTTTAAAAATTTTTTTTGGAGGCATATATGACACCATTTGAATGGCTTTAATTTTGCGAATGTACTTGGTTTCTTTGTGTAGTTATTCTAAGGACGGTGACAAATCATTCCAGTCCCTAGCTGTTCGCATTAAGAAGATGGAAGCAAACCGACTAGCTAGATCCAGTAGTTCCTTTCTCTCTCTCTCTGAGATGGTCTGTGTGATAGCAATGGGTGGAACATTATAGGCTAAAGTTTAAAATGAACAACCAAACATTTCACTCATCGGCATTCATTTTAATTTCATTGGCATTTTCGTTGGACTCATTACACCTAAAACCACTTGCAATTAAAATAGCTTAAAACCAATCGCCCAATTTTCAGATTCACGGTACAGAGCACTAAAGCACTTTCCGTCTAAATGCTATATAGCTCCCAGTTTTCTATTGGCAAAATACAAAACAATTCCCTTTAATCCTTCCAGTCAGCAGTGCGTCCATCCAAAACTCGCTTTTCAGTTCTTTTGTACCAAAAATCGATCTCAGTGGAGTTCACTGTCGATAGCAAAAAAGCCGACATTTTACGATGCTAAATAGCGGGCTCATATCTTTAGCTAAAAGCATTCAAAAGTGCCAGGAAGACTTTGAGTAAGTGAGAGTATGTTACATTTTTTGCGCTTTAAAATGATGTAAAAAAACTTCCACTTTCCCGGTCCATTAGTCTGGGATGTTGAGTGCCTAACGTGGTGGAAAGGTCGGGAGTTAAAGATCATCGTAACTAGGTATAATGGTAGGCTTACGATGATGGGGTGTCGTATAGCCGAAGGTAAACTCTTTTATCTTTTTGTGAGTTGTATTTGCTTGTGAATCAGAACTTTATAGTTGGATGTTTGATACTAAATATACAAAAAAGTTTCCTTTGAACTTTGCTAGTTTTCTAAATGGAACTTTTTGACAATGAAATGAAAAAAATATTGCAAGTAATTGCAATAGGCATGATGACTAATATTTTTTTATTACCTCATAAAAAAAGGTGATCATAAATAAATAGAACACATCAACGAAAACAAAATTAAAATTAGTTCAAAAATAAATAAGTTATAAGCATTTTAATTTCATGCTAGACAAAGAGCGCACTATACTGAGCCGTGACGTCACGCCTCAGGAGCGCCATACAAATGCTATACTAACACACGCTTTGCGACAAAGGGATAGAGCATCCCCTCTCTATCCCCACCTAAAACTTTAAACACTCAAATCTCAGAGATTTATCAGCCGAATTAAATTATTTTTTCAGAATGTGTAATGTATTTATTTATATTCATCGCTAAGCTAAATTAAACATTAGGACACATGTCTATTGTCTTCATTCGCGTATTTTAACATTTTTGATAGTAGATGTAATGACTAGATTTATTTATAAATATGAACAATATAAAAGCTGTATAAATATCGAGTATGACAAGCAACAAATAAAAAAGTTATATTTTCATATTTATTTAAACAAGATTATTTAAAAAAAAAAAAAACAATTTGAATTTTTTTTTATTATTTTTACTACTTCACTCCAATAGATACATTTTAATTTTTTTGTATTTAAAAATAAATTTAATCTTTTTATCTTCAATAATGTCATCAACATTATCATCCTTTCAGCCATAGGACGTCCACTGCTAGACATAGGCCTCCCCATCAATCTAACAACTCCAACTGGCCCTTTTCTTAAAAAGGGCCAGTTGGAAGCGGCCTGCATCCAGCGTTTCCTTAAGGTCTCTTTTCGTCGGTAGACTGTCCATCTTATGGGTGAACGTTCTACGCTGTGCTTACCGGTCCCTGGTCTCCATCCGATAACCTTTCGGCTTCATCGGCCATCTGTTCTGCGTGCTACGTGCCTTGCCCATTGCCACTTTAACTTTTTTTTTTAACTCATTATAATTGTAAGTATTTGAGTTTTTTGTAAGAATCACATATAAGAATTTAAAAATAAATTCACTCTTTTAGTAAACCTTCAAAAGTATGCTGAGTACGATGCACGATGAGCACGCTAGTTTTATGATAGTTTTCTAGAATTATATTAGAACGTTAGAAAGATTTTATAGGTCAGATCAGATACAGTGAAGGTAATTAATCAGAGGGAAAAGAAGAGGAAATACCATGATCCGTTTACAAGGAATCAATTTCTAATCCCATAAAAACGACGATTGAATAATTAATAGAATTACACGGGAGCTGGGTCAGGTTAACTTCTGTACCTTGGAGGAAAATCTCTTCAAAATTAACGAAGAGCAAAATGATTTTTCTTACTTTCCTATTAAAATTTCGGCTAACTAGAGAGGTCTGCTAAATGAATAGTCCGCGACCAGAACTGTTGCAAGAAATTAAAAAAAAACCGGACAAGTACGAGCAGGACTCGCACTCTGTGGGTTCCGTTGGATGGAACCATCAAAGCGCAAGACAAAAAAAAAAAAAAAAACTACAAAGAAAAATACTAACAAAATACAATATTGAAAGACTAACTTAACTTTGTAGTGAGCAATAAGGTTCTTAAATACATTCCAACTACAAAATGTAAGTTTGTAATAGCTAAACAATAATTTTTCAATGATATAACTTCAAATTTATGACTTTCGGATTTATTCCTTTATAGGTGCTTTGTGATGTTGCCCTATAGGTTTTGATTCCCCTGTGAAATCGCAAAATAATTATGCGAAAATATGCGACACAAACGGTCGTATCTTTTGATCGCCTAAACTTACAAATTTGATTTTTTACAGAAAAGAAACCGTAGGCTTGATAATTTGATATGAATTTAAACTTGATATCTTTACGCGCTTCTGAGAAATAGGGTATGACAGACGACAAACGGACAGACGGACAGCAAAGTGATCCTATTATAAGGATTTCGTTTTTTTCCTTTTGAGGTACGGAACCCTAAAAATGGACGCAGACATGGCGTGGACTTTCATGTTTTAATTTAAACTTCAAACAAGGTTATTTCTCTCTAGAGGAAGCGGCAAAATGGGAATGGTTTTTGACGAATTTCCGGTGCAATTTTATTGGATAGAGACAGTGTTTGAAACGTATTTGTGTGTCTCTTGGGAAGTTTCTATTTTCTATTTGATACGTTTGCGAAAATTAGAGGTAACTGATGTGCAACAAAATTTTTTACTGACTTCAAAAAAGGGGTTCGCATTTTTTCTTTTCATGTTTGTTCCTTCATTTATGAACTGATTAGGAAAATATTTTTTTAATTTGATAGGATATATTTTCAAATTTGTCCCATAGATATTTCATCAAAATCAGTTGAGTAGTTTGGTAATTAAATCAAACTGAAAAAAAACTCATTTTTTTTGTAATTATAAAATTATTAATGATAGTTAAGATAGTAACTAGTATAGTAGTAGTAGTTATAGTTATGATTTGCTAATCATTAAAACGTAACTAGCATTGCACCAAAATCAACGATGTAACAGGTTTATAGAAATATTTCAGTTTGCAAAATCCTCTGTTGTATGATATTTTTTTAGCCAGAAATTAATCTGTAGTTTGACAGCCACCTCACCTAATGTTAAGCGATGCAGCCGAATTTTTTTCTCTTCTGTGGATGCAGCCGTCTACGGTAGAGTACGCTTGCTTAAAATTAACCGATTCACTCGAGATTTAAAGACACCCAGATTGTACTTATGGAGGAACACCCTTTTGAAAGAAATATTATTTTTTTCCATGTTAACAAACTAGACAATAACTCACAATCTTAGGATACTAATCAACACAAAACTCCTAATGATTCCCCCAAAAATAATCATAAAACGCTTTATCATACAAATCTGAGCGAGAGTTCTCCCACAGAGTCGTAAAATAAAAACACACTTTACATTGTTTAAGGAGGCCTTCAAGCTTAACGTTGGGTAAAGATTACTCTTTACAATCTACACTGTGGCTTAATTATCTCATCTTTGGGAGAATTTTCTCCAGCGGAATGGCTTCGAATGAATTTTTATACAGTGTGGCGAAAAATACGTTAGAACATATTTTTATCTACCTACTGTATCTAGTACTGTTTATTTGATGGAGAAAATTTTCGTTGCAGAGTTTAACTTCAACAAGTTTGTTTTGTTGAAATCTCGACAATGATAGTTTTATCGGGTCAAAATGAACAAAAAAAATAACTCAAATTTTATTTTATTTATACTTTTAAAACACTTCACTTTCGTTTTTTACCGACGAATAAAAGAAAGAGGTTCTAGTACACGAGTTTTTTTTATGTGTACGCGTAACTTTTTCTGAACAGTCTGATTTTGTTGATTATTTTCCTATTTAATAATACATGCGGCTGAATTTGTTTATCCGCACTTGACATGTTTAATGCTCAATGGTCCAGGATGGACAGTTTCCGAGATATCGCTCAGCCAAGTTTGACATCTGTCACACTGCCATGTGTCAACGCCCACATTTACCCTAAGAGAGAGGCCCAAGGCCGTCTTCTTTCCTTTTGGGAAATACCATAAAAATAAAGTACTCTGTACGCCGGGATTCGTTTCGAAAACGAATTTATTTTATTTCTTGTATCCACGGATACAGGTATCAGCAGGTAATTTGAAAAAAAAAAAATTTCTTGTATCCACGGATACCGGTATCAGCGGGTAATTTGAAAATTATTTTTTTCTTGTATCCACGGATACCGGTATCAGCGGGTAATTTGAAAATTATTTTTTTCTTGTATCCACGGATACCGGTATCAGCGGGTAATTTGAAAATTATTTTTTTCTTGTATCCACGGATACCGGTATCAGCGGGTAATTTGAAAATTATTTTTTTCTTGTATCCACGGATACCGGTATCAGCGGTAATTTGAAAATTATTTTTTTCTTGTATCCACGGATACCGGTATCAGCGGGTAATTTGAAAATATTTTTTTCTGAAAAAAAAACGGATCCCGGTATCGGTGGATACAACTCGCCGGTATCCGTGGCTAATTCAAACCGATACCGGGATCCGTGGATACAAACACACCCAGTGACCATATTTGAGCGTAAAAAAATCTATTAACACCTTATGTAAAAAAAAAATGGTTCAGAGGTTTGGGTTCTATCTTTTGGCTTTGAGTAAAGAGACACCGCAATTTCAGTGTGACTATTTTATAATTGTAATAAAAAGTAACATCCTTAAAAAATAAGATGATAAATTAAATTCCCAATGTTAAAATTAATACCTTAATTTATTACTAAAAACAAAATGTTAAAATCAAATTATAATGCTCGTATCAATATTTGTAATGGCGTACCTTGTGAACATCATGTAGGTACTGTAAAATCATGTTTGTACGCTTCCCAAAGTACTATCAAATAAGGGCCCTAAATAAATATTTTATGACACATTTTAAGCTCATGTTTGCATTCAGCTTTCGACTTTATTAACTTGGCAATTTCATAATTTTATTGCTTGAAATGAAAATTTGTTTCGAATTTTGCCGGACATGATTTTAATAAAATTTGACAAGAAGGTAGTAGTCATCACAAATACAGATATGGAATACTTCCCTCCTGGCCATTTTTGGGTTAACTGCAAATTGTAGAAAAGATTACAGACTATCTCAATTTTGAGCTCAGTTCCTAAATTGAAAGATGCCACTGCTGCATCATACCTATGGCACGAATTGACTAAGAAGCAGATTGCCTTACTGTCATTGCTTAAATACATAAACTATTTGGCCTTAACAAAAAGAGTTGGACTGCCCATGGACCCATTCATCACCATCAGTCAGAAGACGTCCACTGCTGAACATAGGCCTCCCCCTTTAACCTCCACACTGAACGACAGCCTGTCATTTGCATACAGTGGATGCCCGTGACTCTCACAATGTCGTCCATCTAGTAGGAGGCCTATCTACACTGCGTCTTACAATTCGTGGTCTCCACTCAAGAACTTTTCTTTCCCATTGGTTACTTGTTCTTCGAGCAATGTGGCCTGCCCAGCCCATTGCCACTTTAACTTGCAAATTTTAATAGCTATGTTGGTGACTCATGCTTGGCAAATATCCGTGTTCCGGATTTTATCGCGCAAAGAAACTCCGTAAATAGCTCTCCATTGCCCGCTGTGTGACTGAGTTTTTCCAAAAGACCAACAGTTAACAGACCATGTCTCAGTACCATATGTCATCACTGGCAACACACACTGGTGAAATACCCTTGTCTTTAGGCACTGTGCTATCTTGGACGAGAAGATGTCACGCAATTTCCCAAACGCTGCCCATCCGAGTTGGATTCTTCGGGATACCTCCTTACCTAAGTTGGACTTACCTAACTGAACAATCTGTCCAAGATAGGTGTCTACACCTAGGTTGACCGTTTCCAACGACTATCGGCACTGGTACAACATGGAAATTGGACATGAGTTTTGTCTTGTCCATGTTCATTTTAAGACCCACCTATTGGGAAAGGCTACTGAGGTGGCTGAGCATTGTATTGAGATCCTCCAGCGATTCTTTCATGATGACTATATCATCGGATAAACGAAGCCTGTATACTATAACGAAGATGTATTCGCCATTGATGTTGATGTCAAATCCGTTCCAGTCCAAGAGCTTGAAAACGTCCTCTAATGCGTTCGTGAACAGTTTCGGAGAGATAACATCTCGTTGAAACAGGATATATTCTGGTATAAAATTAAATGTAAAAGATTGAAGATGGATTTTTAATAAGGTATCTACTGGCAGCCCTATTGAAGGTTGCACACGCTGCGGCAACGGTAAGGGCCCTCGAGCGCTAACCTGCAGAATAAATAGGCAAAGATTAACAACTTTGCAGAAACACTGAAGCTTAGCACAGTGCTCACTACTTACTCAATCCACTGGCATATTGAAGAAGTAAAGGCTTACTTTATTTACTTCCTTACTACTTTTTTGGACTCACCATAAAGTTTCGGGTATTGACACGAAATTTCTTTTATCGTTGTGATAAATGAAGCTTCGTCTATAGTTGCGTTAAACGAAGCTTAGTCTATCGCTACGAAGCTATAGCCATGAAGGTTCGTCTATCGTTGCTAGATAAATCAGCAGTGCAAGTACCTTTCTTTATCGATCTTCAAATTCAATAAACCTTGCTTAAACCTTGCGATTACCTTACATTTTAATTGTAGCGCGATAAGTAATGATAAAGTCACTCAAAATTTGTCACTCATATTTGGGAGGGCATCACGTCACTCTATTCCGATGTGGGTTTTGAGGTCTTTTCGTAATTGCCATCTGTATTTTTATATTCTGCGGCTGAGTGTCCCGTAATTTGGGTCAGCGGATGCATAAGTTTCCATCTGGCGAATTTTTAATTTGATTAGACTTTAGTAGCTCTTCGGTCTGCAGTTTTAAAGTTTTTGGGTTGAGATGCGCTGTTTGGGTGGTTACCAAAAGGTTTTGAAAAACAGAGCTATGAGTAATTTTTTCACCAGAACGAAAAAAATTGGATTTGACAGGTAAATAGACATTATTCGACAATATTTTATTTGTAACAAATATCCATACACACTGGGTACACTCAAATCGGGTACATGTAGTAAAGAATATAGATTACCTAGTTGTTTTGGAATTTTTACAGGTTTTGAAATCCTCTATTGTATGAAAATCACCATAATATAAGAGCATTCTCTACTAACTGCAACCCGTGGCTTTGGCCGCGTGGACGTACCCTTAACAACAATTTATAAAACGGTATAAATCCTATGTTACTTTCCGGCTTTTAATTTTGCTGCATCACGTCAATTTTTTGCTCTTTTGCTGCGCAGAGAAATAAACCAACACACTTTCGCATTTGTAATTAGTAGTAAGTATGATACAATAGACTTTATTCAATAGAGGATAAAACATAATCAAATTAATTATACCATAGGCTTTTTCTTTGTTACTTCTGACCATGGTATAATAATTTACTCCGCCAGGTATAGAGCTCCGAGAAAAAATGTCACGTAGGCGTCCCGCAATGATGTCATCAATGTCATGGATACACGTACACGTGTATAAGCAAGTGCAGAATAAGTAATTTACAACAAGTTCGAGAGAGATGACGATACACGAAACAATGGCGGACTCTCTATGATTTTCTGTGTTAACAGTAGCGTGAAATTATAACTCCCCAATATCCGTATATTACTTGTGGGAATCCAATAAATCAATGTGGTTTTGATAAAATTGTGTTTAATATATTCAATTCGTGCTTAACTTGCTTGAGCGGACAAACCAAATGACAATTGAATGCTTTTTGTATTTTATTTAATACAATTGAAATGCTTTTTGTATTTTATTTAATAGATTTAAAAAATATGTTTCCCAGTATGTTGTGTTTGTTACAATAAAGTGGCAACTGGACAGTGACGTCATTGCGGGGCAACTCCCAGAGCGCTAGACCTTGTTTTCTGGGATCATGCTCTTGACGTAATGCTTTGATTTATGTACTTTGTCAAAGACGTAATGGAATCTGAATAAAGTAAATATGTACCTGTCACATGATTTTTTTTTCTGTTTTAGTGAAACATGTCACCAGATATTTATAAAAAAAATATAATTATCAAATCATAATTATTATTTGTTTATAATTTGAATTTTTATTGTTTTAAATTATTTATTTATTGTTTAATAATTTGAATTTTTTAATGGTGTAGAATTTTATTGGTGTAGAATTATCAATCAAAGCATTTTATTTATAATTTGAATTTTTAATTTTTAATGGTGTAGAATTTTGTAACAAGTTTGGACATTGTCTGAAAGAAATGATCATTTAATATAATTTAGTTTATAAAACAATTTTTCAAGTAATTAAAAACACATGAATTATGAAAACTAGAAGACAGAACAACACATTTTTTTAAACTTTCGCGATTTGAACACATGTTTTAAATGTTTAAATAAAATAATACGTGATAAGTCCCGATAAACATTTAAAACAAATTAATATGTACCTAATACACGGCGAAAAATCGTACCAGACCAAATTTACGTATTTACTAACATAGATTTATATTGACCGTATTCTTACTTCAATACTCTAAAGATGGTGATAAAGCCCATCTTTCCACTCCCACGAAACTAAATCGCCGGTTCCACAATAAAAAGCAAGCAGCCGGAAGCCCCTCCAGTAAAGTAGGTGCAATATTTCACGGTTCCCATATAAAAAGTCCACACGGAGGCGTGGAAAAAATCTCGTAACATGAAAAAGATTCTCTAGATAACTTTGTCAAAGGTGTTTCACTTTATAGAATAGTAAAATCCTTAGTATAGCCACGTCCTTACCTAGCAGAATGACGTCATTTTGCAGTAGTGGCTTGAGATGAGAATGCCTTTCAGAGGCGATCTTCTAAAGCAAAAGTCGGGTGACCTTTCATATATTTTATGCTTGCGTTAAGTTTAAGTCTCGAGTAAAAATGTTTTATTAGATCATCAAAGTATTATGTTGGATTATCCTGGGAGACGATTCTCGTGAATTTTGAACTAAAGTTAGTGGATTTGATGATCTCTGCGAACTGTTGGTTTAGTTACGTTGTTTGTTACGATGAAATAAGGTTGAATTTTGTAAAATGGTTATTTAACGGTAACTAAACATTGTGTGACTCGGTTTTAAGGCCCAACATCAACGGCTGAAGAGCCAAAGCGGTAAACGGTATCAATAGTTGAGGTGGGAAAGCGTCGCGGCGTACCAGCCGTGTAAAAGTTCTTCAAACTAAATCACTTATTTTGTCAAAACATAGTAGGGAGGTACATATACATTCAAAGTATCATCCAGGGTTGTACAAATGGAAACGTATGTCATGACGTTGCCAGGAGCAACGTACAAGTGCGAGGTTAATTTTTGATTTTTTTTTGCTTGTTTGTACAAATGTAAAAAAGTAAGTCAAGCCTTAAAGGCAAAAAAATGGCTTCTCTTTTAGTTGATAAATGCTTCTCTCGGTCTTTCAGGTTCTCCCTTTACTTTTTCTTCATTTATTATTAATTAATATGTCATAAGGAGGCTAAATATTTTGCCTCTTCTAGCCTCTGTTAGACTACTTCTATGAGTTGTTATTACATTTCTAATAATTATGGTGTCATTTTTTTAGTTCTGTACCTAGTATGGCATATTAGATAGTTTTGGTAGTAATAACAGATGTGACCTATTATACCCATCGGTAAATTTCAGATTTAGCGAGTAGATTTAATTTCATACTATCGAAATAGTTATTTATGATACAAGTGCGGAAAGTTGGTTATTACAAACGAGTAGACGAATGTAAGCCCAAGACGAAGTCAAGGGCTTACCATAGTCACGAGTTTGTAATAACCAATCCGCACGTGTGCCATACAACGTTTTACAACACATTTGCGAGAAAAAAACAAAAAATGGAAATTAAAAAAATACCGTAAAGTACACGCACGGTGCTATACAACGGAGCGTGCGGACAAATTCATTACAGCACGCTCCGTTGTATGATGCGTTTCATTACAGCACGCTCCGTTGTATGATCCGTAATGTTTAACTTTCGAAAGATGTATTCAGGCTTCGTAAGTGCACTTTTTGAGCAAATGTGTTGTAAAAAAAATTAAACCTAAAAAAAAACATGTTAGAACATTAACAACAGGTTGAACAACCATGTTAGTTTAAAACAGTGTTGTATTAATATATCAGTAGAGGAAAATGGCAAGGAAAATCAAAAACTGTACTAATTTTCACGAATTTTATTCTGTCTTATTTTTCATGATACTTGTCATAAGATTTCGTAGTAACGGTTAGATAAACTTGTTATCTTATAAACCAACGTTATTATAATTAAGTTAGTATTTTTTTACATTAAACAAAAAACTATTTACAATGTTAGTCTTATACGCAGACTATATTTTAAAAATATATTTTCTAGTAATTATTGTAAAAACAAGTCTACAAAACATTGTAAATGTAAATAAAATAAATTTTATAAGATAATGTTACGATAAAAATAAAACGTCAATAAAATTTGCAATGTCTAGTAGTATAAGGCTGGTTTCACAGCTGCACGAGAGACCCGAGCGGGTCGCCTGTACTACGATAGATCTCAGATCAGAGATCTACGCGGAGGCAAGTCCCGTACGGAATAATACGTGTCGCTGTGAAACGATGTTCTAGTGCCTCACGTATATCTCCGCTCCGGGAGCCCGTACTTCGGGAGATGGGATCTACGCAGAGGCAAGTCCCGTACGGAACAATCCGCGTCGCTGTGAAACGATGTTCTAGCGCCTCACGTATGTCTCCACTCCGGGAGCCCGTACTACGGGAGACGGGATCTACGCAGAGGCAAGTCCCGTACGGAACAATCCGCGTCGTTGTGAAACGATGCTCTAGCGCCTTACGTAAGTCTTCCCTTCGTGAACCCGTACGGGCGACCCGCACGGGTCTTCGGTACAGCTCTGTGAAACCAGCCTAAGAATATAATAAACATATATTTTTCCTATCGGTATGAGCATTTTTTTTTACCCAGAACCTCAAAAGTATGTGACACAGTTATTAAACACAACAATAAAAAATGTTGTGAAAGTTTACGATATTTTTACTTTTATTCTGATGCTTACTTTGCGTACAGCCTGAAATTATTACTGTCTTGAAGACGATTTGACAAGACAAATCATAAAGACTACTGTGTTTAGGGTTACCAATTTAAAATAAGGGAATGCCTATCTGAGATGCCTGAAATGCCTGGATGTTCAGTAAAACCTGACTTAAGGCTTGAGTTAAGCCGTTTTCCCACTTTTAAGCACTTTTTTACATATGACCATAAGGCTTAACATATTGTATTAAAGACGCATTTAGTGGATCAAAATCAGGGCGTTTACGCGCAGGCGTGCGTTTTTTTGAGGTTTTCTCATCCAAAAGTATAGCTGTAATGTAAAATGCACCTTTACAGTTCCCTCCATTTTTATGAAATCTGTATATTAAGATATCGTAGACATCATTTAGTAAATAGGTATTTGAATGAATCCAAAAAACAGGATGAAAAGCGCAAATCTTTGTTACTTTATATTTTTTTTCCTAACGAGCAAAATATCCTTAATCTTGCTTCGATCTTTACGGTATCCTAAATAAAACATTTAGTTTTGATATGACACTATTTTTCTAATTTTAAGCTAACTATGAAAGTAGACAAACTAAAACTAGAATGACCAAAATTGCTAAAAGTGGGAAAAAAGGGGCTTAAGTTGAAAATTTGTTGCCAAGCACCTAACGGTGTGTTCCAGCAGCATCACTTGAGAGCCAATTCTTATTACAGTGTTGGCGTGTTTACCATCTTCCACCACACTGCCACTTAACACCACGTGTTGAGTTGTTTTTTATAGTTGACAAGCTAGGCGTTTGACCACATCTCACCTGACACTGTCACTGGTAAACCCACCTACCGACAGGAATTAGCTCTTAATTGATGGTGCCGGAACGCACTCTAGGTGCTTGGTGACAGGTCTTAAACTTAAGGGTAGAAACTAACCAGCCGAGCACTGGAATGTACCTTAATACCATATTATGGTTTTTTAACTATATTTTCTCATTCAGGCAGCTCATTATTGGGATTAAGCGGCATTTTGGCTTCGCCAGTTTCTGAGGAAGCCAAAATGCTCTTAAAATTGTATAGGTAATTGTATAGGCGTGTGATATAAGTGTCAAAATCATGTCTGTTTTTTTCATAGTCACTGCGTGTCAAAACTTCTTTACAACAAATAACGTTTAAAAAAAACTCTTAGTATTTGAACGTGCTAACCAGTGAGATACGAACTTACATTGATACTAATACTGGTAAAAGCCAGAAGACAATTTCAAAAAACTTTTAATGGCAACCTTTAAAAAAATACGTTACTTAACTAAAACGACTGAGAGTGGTTATTTTTCAGACAAAATTTCGAAAAAAAATGTCATTAGGTACTAGGCTCCCAAAAAAGGCACAAAGAAACAAAGTTTTTTTGTCTCAGATCAATGCCATTCAAACGCGCCTGTGAAGCCTCAACATTCTTGTCAAATTCGGTAAATACCTATCACATGGTAACCCTAACTGTGTTACAATTCTGTTATAATCAAACAAAATATTTGAAGATTATTTAATGTTAGTATACAGTCTTTAAGATTCTAAATATATACAGATGTAGCCATTTTAAATGGCCATAGTACTAGTAAATAAATAATGAGGGGTTAATTTTAATAATATATGATTAAGTATTATTTTATGATTGAACATATTTCAATGAATTGATATTATACTTGACTATTTTATTACAACGAAATTAAATACTGTATTTTGTTATTTTATAATGGCTAGTTTAGACTTAACGAACGGACGCTGACGAAGGCATACGAGCGAACATAAGCAATGCGCTGATAGACACCACAGGCTTGTTCCTCATCGCTTTTTTTATCAAGGATGCTCTAGAATTGACGCGCCACATTATACTATAATTTGGGACTACTTTGCGGCTAGTTAGTCATTTTGCATGCCTGCCAAGCCAGTGTGTTAGCTTTGAAAAACCATGGACGTATTTACATATTATAGACATAATTTTGTACATCCAAAACGTGACCTTATTTCCTTTTCCCTACAAAAGTAAATATTTGTGTTGTATCAACACACAATAAAATTAAAATAAAAAACTGACTCGCTATGTACTGACATACACTAGCAAACGCAAGCGAATCTTTCGTTTCGATCACTGATCCGCCCATAACTCGTTCGTTCGCTTTATAATGTTCAAATTTGACAGTGAACGTTCGCTTAGTCTAAACCAGGGCATAATTCCTATATTTGGTTAGGATTTCAAAATATTGATTCAAATTTCTACAAAAAAGAAATGGAATTCAGAATTTGTTGCTATTATCTAATTTTTACTGTATTTTGGAAACCTTACCATTTTTAATGGAAATTACATATTGATATTCATTATTAATATTTATGTACAAAACAACACAAGTATTTTTACACGTGATTTTTGAACAGTGAGAAAACATTTTTCAAATGACATCCTTTTAAATTTGTAAACAAACTGTTCACGAAACCTTACTAAAATTACGAAGTACAATAAATCTTAAAAATATTCCATGACAATTAATATCACTAGTAACACGTCAATTTATTTACATAATTTTTCGATATTTACAACTATGAATGAGTTCAGTGCCACTGTGTCCCTCTCACTTCAGCCACTATCACTTTACACATAATTGTAAATATCGTCCATGTCTCATACGTTCATTTCAGACATCGCCGCTTGAGGTACTCTCGACTTCTGGAAGTTATGAGTGGGGGGAGAAGAAGGGACGTTGCCATTCCCAGACCCCTGCGACTGCCCCGTCTGAGCTTGAACATCGGGCAAGTTACTCGCACTGCTCATAAATGACGCATTTTTTGGCAATGTCATACAGTTCACGTTTGGCGGACACATCTGATTCTGCTGCTGGTAAGCGAAGCCTACTTTTCTCGGCAACGTCGTATGCCCTCGATTTGTTGGCGGACTCGACTTTTGCGATAAACTTGACATTTGTATCCCCGTATGACACACGTTAGGACAATTTGAAGTAGCGAAGTGCGGCACTCGGTTTGTCATCGCAATTATAGCGTTCTTATCCTGATGATCTATGTCAACGATCGTACTCGAACTTTGAGAATGTCCGACAAAATAATGAGGATGTTTTGACGAGACGCTGTCAAACGTTGAATTGTGATTCCGTTTCTGCTGTTGCTGCAAAGCTTTGACTTGCAATCTCGTCTTGTCTCTCTGATAATACACGCCGGCAAAAATCAACACATTGAGAATGAGCAGAGAGCATCCTATAGCGATGGTAACACTCAGAGCTGTCGAGTAAGCGGTGTAACCAGCTACTTCTAAGTTTGAAACATCCTGAGCTGGTGTGTTGTTATGTTGATTTTGAGTGACGGCCGAGCCTGGGCGAGCGGACATCACGCTGATACACGTAGTGACGTAAGTTTCCATGGTAGTGGATGGAAGGTCGAGAGTGACGTTGTATATCGGCTTGCGGTAGAGCTCGAGCGTGGGGTCGAAGTAGTTGGCCCGGGTGAGTGGGTCCGGCCGGACGAGCCCGTCGTACAGCTCCGGGTCGTTGTGGTTTCTGAAAAGGTTGTGCTTAGCCACGACGTCCTTCATCCCCGCCCGGTGGATCTCGGGGATAAGCCGCAGCCAAACTGACAGCTGATGCGCGCGGTAATGGTTTTTCATCCGCGGCTTCATGCCTGCAAAGGAATTCCTTATTGTGAAACGGGTTGGGAATTTCACCCAAATTGTGTAGCGTAGAGGCCGGGAAAAAGGTCGCGGTAATTAACTTTGTAATTGATATTGCTGGGATAAGGTGAGCGAGATTAAATTTTGTCTTGCAGATTAAACTAAAGTTCCCTTTTATCCTTCCGCATACATTTCGAGTAATAGAGTGGTCCTAAAATTTAACCACTTCAAAGTGTTTCGAATTGTTGTAATTTACTTACCGATTTCCAAGTACTTCTGATGGAGAGTGTCGTATTCGTCCCAGACAATGCTTTTGTATTTATTGCGCTCCCTTGATATTGGAAGCACCGATTCTTGTCGCTGAGCCTCGTTGGGGTTCCTAAACAAACAAACCATTGATTGATTCATTCATTGTTCCACACAAAACAGGAGATCGACATTGTATTTTATGATATTCGGTGTGATGAAAAATACAATATTTACAATTGTTTATTTCTTTGTAGATTTAGAAAATAAATCAGGTGATATTTCTCGTTTTCTTGTTATTTTTTCGTTGGGAATATAGTAAAAATATATTTGGTGTATGTAATCGTCAAAAATTTAACTTGTTCTAATTGGTGTTAGGATTGTAGGTACTAGTTCATTGATGTAGATATCAAGACACGCCTATCCAAACATTTGCGTACCAGATGTCTAATACCTACTAGAAAAATAAGCGTTATCTACCAAATTTTTTGTATTGCTCTCCATAAACTACGTAGCATCCCTTTTAAAGTATGACGATCGCTCACCAACAAAGCTCGTGTGCAACTGGGTTCACATTGGTGCGCTCTCTACTTGAGCGCACCACTAAATCAGTTCGAAAAAAGTTCCTTTGGACCAGTCTTAATAATTTACATAAAAAATTGGCGATAAATTTTGTATTTGACGCGATATAAAAAGCAGTATAAGAGTTAAGCAACGTTAAAATCACAAACCACCAAACAACCTTCGTCAAATTTCCTACCATAATTCACAGATAAGACCAACACATTCGTTTTTGTTACTCTAAATTAGATTTACCGCACCAAGTTTCTTAGTACAAAATCTGGCAAAACATCGTTGTAGGGAGTTATTGAAATAAATTACGTCAAAATTGAAAAGAGCATGGTCCACGTAACTCGAAACAAAGTTGCCCGTTGAGAACAATAATTTTCCATTTTGAGTTGCCAAACAAGGAAAACCGATGCGTAGAATGCTAACCACAAAATGAGAACGTGGATGATGCTGTTTCTATAAAGCCAGCGTTTATTTTCGAAACTGGCAAATATTGTAAATAATTTTAGTAACAATCAACGTCCGTCGACAACGTATAACTAATCTTAGTGACATCTTTTGGATTGAACATGCACTAGGCTAGCATCGTGGATTAGGGCCCGACCTCTCTCTTCGTGAGAAGGCCTGTATTCCATCAGTAAGAACATAACAGGCTGCTAATGATAATGATGATAAAACATGTGCTAATCTTTTCAAATTGTGAGTAATCAAAGTCTTAATTTGCGTCATTCAGGACATCATTATGTCCACAGATTTGAGACATTAAGTGATTGCGAATTGATTAAGTGTCTACAGATTTAAGAGGGAAAGGTGTCAGATCGTGTTGACAAACACGTCAGTAAATGGGGTAGTACCAGATTTTTTGAGATTATTCTAGAAGCCTAAATAAAACACAATTGATTTAAAACAACAGAGTACGGCTAATAATATTTATATCAATCACGGTGCCTCTAAATTAAGAGTGAAATAAGTTTCTTCTAGGCAAGCGCGCTCCATCGTAGACCGCATCGTCGCTTAACATCAGGCGAGTTGGCGGCCAAACGCAAGCCTATAATAATAATAAAACATATTTGTGTGTCACGTTTATTGCCAGCAATATCTGCATCTTTACTTCTGTGGTTAGGCCACGATACATTTTTCGTATTCAGTGAGTTGCAAAAATAATGACAAGGTTTTTCCCTACTATGTTTTATTGTTCGTGAGCTCTCCCATATGAAAGCAAAAAGAATAGTTATTATATTTTTTTAAAGAAAATGCAGGCACATTTTTCGAAAGACCTTTTATTTTTCAATTAGCAACTTAATAAAAATAATGGAATAACATTTATTATTTTGTTTGCTTGAATGAATACTGAAATTTTACTTAGCATTTTTATGTTATATTCTTTATTCGGGCAGCTTACTCAGCTTAGCTTTATTTACAACTAGCTGACCTGACACACGTTGTCCTATCTTAGAACTGTCAAACACGCAAAGTCAAAATTACAAATATTATTTTTTTACACCTTGGGTTACATTATTGGAGTTTTAGTAAGGATCCCTATTAAAAAAAAAAATATATAATATAGCCTATGTTACCCGGGGATAGTGTAGCTTCCCAACAGTGAAAGAATTTATCAAATCGGTTCAGTAGTTTCGGAGCCTATTCAATGTAAACAAACAAACAAACAATCAAATCTTTCCTCTTTATAATATTAGATAGATAGAATATCTTTATAGATAAGTAAATACAAAAAAATATATTTTTAAAATAGAGTTAGCACTAAGCATTGGCTTAAAATAAATAAAATAAATTTAATAATTCAATATATTCATTTCTAATAAATACTTCCGTCTTTTTTTAAGCCAATCATCATCATCATCATCAGCCAGAAAACGTCCACTGCTGAACATAGGCCTCCCCCTTTAACCTCCACACTGAACGACAGCCTGCCTCTTGCATCTACTGGATGCCCGCGACTCTCACAATGTCTTCGGTCCAACTAGTGCGAGGCCTACCTACGCTGCGTCTTCCGAATCGTGGTCTCCACTCAAGAACCTTTCTTAGAAATAGTCATCATAATCAGCCTTTTAACAGTCCACTGCTGGACTTTTAGCCTACCCGCGAAAGGGTGATTGGGCCTTATCCACCACGCTGGCCCAGTGCGGGTTGGTGGATTCTTAGAAATAATAATGGAATGAAATTCATTTTACCAATATCAATAAAATTATTAATAGAACCTACCCGCTCCTGATAAAATTCGCCATGTACTGTATAAAAGATTCCGACAGCGCCACTTCAGACTTGGTGTAGTTCTTTGGGAAGTGACCCAGGCCTTCCACCAGCGGAGCCCCGAACAGGTACGGGAGCTCTTCACCGTGCACTGAACCCATTCGCTGCAAATAATAATAAAAATTAAAACAACTAAATAACACGACTCAGCAAAATAGATGAAAGACACCAAAAAGAAGACGCGGGAAAAACACCAAATATCGGGCTCCGTGCTGTGCACGATGTTTGAAGTCTTTCCCACTAGATGTCTCTATCAGTATGATTTACAGCATTGAAGAGCTCCATTTTCTACCTGATCCTCATACGATCAGTTCGTTACCAAATTATTGTAATTGTCATCTCATCATCATCATCATCATTTCAGCCGTAGGACGTCCACTGCTGGACATAGGCCTCCCCCATCGATCTCCAAAAGGGCCGGTTGGAAGCGGCCTGCATCATCACAAAAACATCATAACAAATCATCATCATCATCATCATCATCTGAATCATAACAAATATTATAAAAGCGAAAGTAACTCTGCCTCTCTGTCTGTTTGTTCGCTTTTCACTACAAAACAGCTGGGCAGATCCTAATGAAATTTGGCATGATAGTGTACGTCATAAGGACAAAAATAGAGCACATTTTCTTTCCAGAAAATGAAAAAAAAGATGGTGGATTTCGGGTACGCCGCAATATTCAGCTAGTTTAACTTTATTTTCAAAATTTCAAATCTACAATCAAAAGATAAGTAAAAGCGATATCCAAGTATTGATTAAATTGTTAGTTAGTTACAAGTGATGCTAATAAAAATCTAAAAATCTAAATTAAATCTAAAAAAACATTTAATTTGTATTAGGTTTTATATATTTGCAATTTGTATGTTGTGTTTGTACGGGCTGTTTGACTAGATTAGTTTATATTATAATTAGAATTAAGTAGTTTGTTAATTTGAGAAGTATAAAAAAAAAAAAAAACTGTTATTTATAAATTTTTTCTTTCTGGTAACTAATTTATTATGTCTTATGTAAAGACCTCGAATGTTTGTTTTCCAATTACTATTTATCTATCCAGGCCCTAGTTGGTGTTGCAACGGGGCATTTACACTATTTCTAGTTTGTATAAGTGAAAACATGTTTTTTGGCTTTTGTGTAACTGTTTATCTCATATCTACTGTATTAATTGGCAGGTATATGTTTTCCTTGTAAAATAAAATAAAATAAATAAAATAAAATAAAACGTGTTAAAAATATAAAATTACATTCGAAGATCAATATATGAGTTTTGAATTCGTCTGCAGTTAAATGGTAGGGTATATTGCTTCATCATCAGCTTAATCTAACCACTGTATTTAATCTTCCTTCATTCGAAAACTTAACCGTGTTTTCACCTAACTATGTATTGCTTTATTATCTCAGGCTTACACGTTACGATGATGATTCAGATTCAGTTTAAATTTATTTGCCAGTTTTTTTTTTTTTTTTGTTGAAAAATTGGCTGTTACAAAATCATACTTATTTCAAAATTGTATTTCACCTCGATGAGGCGTTCAAATTATGAAAGTCACAAACAAAGCTAAAAAAAAATAAAACAAAAAAAAAAAAGTATTATAATTATAGACTGCTCGATACAAAAGAAAATTATAGAAGGCAGGCACGATCATCCATCTAAAGACTGGCTATCAGGTTAAAATGGTGCTTCAATTTAGCTGACAAATTAAGACCAACTATTTGAGCTTTGGACGATACAGGCGCCACAAATGGACTGAAAATGTCATTACAAAAAAAATTAACAGATCAAATTGAGGACCCCCCTTTTTGATGTCAGTTAAAATTTGCCAAAATTTTCAAGATGTATAATTTTAGTTTGTCCGTGTATCTAGGAGAATTTTCCAAACAGACGTAATGAAGCTTAGATATATAATATATATTCAACCCTTTTCATTAATATTGCACGCTCACTTTATAACCTGAGGCTAATCAAATACTGACCAACTTCAAAGTTATAATCGTTTCAAGGGTTACTCAACCGTCAGTACCCTCTTTACTACAATAACATAACTCCATTAGCGGGATAAATTAGTTAAATAAATCTATTTTCACTGAAAACGTGAAGTTTGTGTTCGAAGAAAAAAATTGATTAAAATTAAAAGTAATTATAATTAAATAATAATTAAAACAAAAAAAAAAAAAATCTTATAAAGTAATATACAGGGTCATTATATTTATACAGGGTTATATTTACTGGTAATCAGCTACATCCTCATTAGAGCGGCTTCAATACGTCAAATCAAAAAATTTCTGTTCTACGAGTAAAAAAATCGCGATCAAAATCTGTCTTTTCATATATTTTGTCGGGAGTGAATGTTTATTTATATGGAACAGCTGTTTTTTCGTGAATTTCGAAATGTCGTAGTTTTTTTTTTGTTTTGATGCACCGAGGCCGCTCTTAGAAGGATGCTAACTAATTAACAGTAGCCCTGTATGATAACACTTATAAAGAAAATTGTATATCAAAATTTTTGTTAAAAACAAGTGCAAAGTATTTCAATATGTATATATAAATCTCTTTGTAGTTGTTGTAGTGTACAGCCATCGATATACAATTATGTACTACGTACTGAATTCATTGTTTACAGCGTAATGCGTAGCACTTTAGTGACGTCATGTCGTAGTGACGTAGCGCCATCGTAGCGATGAAGTGCTTTCGTAGCACTGTAGCATCGTAGCGCCGCCGTAGCAATCCCCATAGTAAATAGACTACAATAGTGAAGCAATGCTAAACTTTGTGTAATCTATGTGACATTGTATGTGTATAGGAGTCACAAAGCTTTGCAGAATGATATGAAACAGCTTTCATAATGTATATTATATCTATACTCTTTACATTTTCTTATTTTTGTTGTTTTTTGGGATTCACGGGCAAAATAACGAATACGATTCCAAGGCTTCCGATTTAACCAAATAATTGTTAATCTACAGAGCTACGCGGAGAGGGTGTATTAAGCTGAAAGGGGTCCACAATTTTTACTACGGGACCAACCCTGAAATCGAAAAAAATAATAATTTGGTGGTGCATAAATTTTTCGGGTGTGAATGACATTCGTTTTCTGTGGAGCAGCTGTTTAAAAGAAAATATATTGGCTTGCGCTTGGCCACCAACTCACCTGATGTTAAGTGATGATGCGGTCTACGATGGAGCACGCTTGTCTAGAAGAAACCGATTCACTCTCGTATCATAGTTCCATATAAAAAGTTGTTTATAACGATTCTTCTTCTTTCGAGTCGATGTTCCGCAAAATACAATTCTATTTTCAAATCAAGTTTCTAGACCAAAACTTTGCCACCTCAATGGCATTTTGCGTGGCTTCATTCAGGTCATCTTGTGTGCAAGTTGTAGGACACGCTGCACAGTTCATCAAGTGTGTCATTGTCTGAGGGTTCACACCACAAAGACATTCGGTGTCAGAGCCCTTTATATAACCCCACTTTGCCATATTATCCCGACTTCGGCCCACTTTGGACCGAAGTCGGTTCAGTGTTTTCCAAGTGGGCCATGGTTCTTTATGGCCTGGGGGGAGCTCTTCAGCAGGGACAATGTAATTTGGAGGTGGACTGTGCAGTTCTTGCCACGTGGCAAGTCGAGCGTCTTTGGGGTGACCTTCCAGAGCTATTGTATGGTTTAAAAAACTTCTGCGGCTTTTGAGACGGCTGTTACATTTATCTACGTTAAATAAGGAGTGGCGGTAGTCTGCTTCCTGACGATGTTTTTCAGCGGCACAGGCAACACTTCTGCGAGCTGCTGGTGGTGCGATGCCTGCAAGTGGGTACAGTTTGTTAAGAGGAGTCGGTTTCAAGCACCCTGTTATTGTCCGACATGTCTCATTTAAGGCTACATCTACCTCTTTTGCGTGAGTAGAACGATGCCACACTGGGCATGCGTACTCTCCAGCAGAGAAGCAGAGTGCCAATCCGGTAGTCCGGAGAACATGTGGAGCAGCTCCCCAGGTTGTTGAAGTGAGGCGCCGGAGGAGGTTGTTTCGGGATTCAACTTTCATTCGTGTCTTATGGCAGTGATTTCTGTATGTCAAGGTCCTGTCCAATGTAACGCCTAGATAAACCGGGTTGTCGCAGTGTAGAACTTTGGTGCCTCGCCACGAAATGTTAAGCTTTCGGTTAGCTTGGTGGTTGCGCAGGTGGAAGGCACAACACTGTGTTTTAGATGGATTAGGTCTCAAGGAGTTCTGATCATAATATGAGCTGAGAGAATCCAAGGCTTTGCTAAGTTTTTCTTCGGCTTCTTCAAATGTGGAAGTTTGGACGGCTAGTGCAAGGTCATCGGCGTACAAAAATCTTTCTGTGTCAGGGGGTTTTATTTGGTCGTTGGTGTAGATGTTAAACAGGATCGGCGCAAGTACACTTCCCTGGGGTAAGGTTATTATGAACCCCTTTCGGCTTAGTACACCCTTTCCGAGTAACTCTTTTGAGTAATTTATTTTTCTTTAAGTTTGCAAGTATGTCTAGACTTTGGTTCTAGATAATTTAAAGATATAATTTTCAAGTTTTTCTGGATAAAACTAGTAAAAATTTGGCGCTTTGAAATGCTATAAATAAATTTGAGATAACTAACCATATCATAATAGCACTTACTTGAGGATAATCGCCATCCTTTGTCTGATAATCAAACACGTAGAAAAAAGCATTGGGTCCGGAGTCGGGGGAACTTTTGGCGACGCTTAGAAAGTCTCCAGTCTGTACCAGAGGCGCTACATACTGCGCGTCTGATAGGGCCAGTACTGCCGCATCTCGGGTGTTAATGGGGTGCTGCAATGGAAAAGAAACGTTAATTCTAAAGAAATAGAACATAAATTTGCTTTTGTTTACTGCAATGGAACATTCCAAGTACCGTAATGTAACCATGAAACATGTTTACATTACGGGTCATGTTAGTGTACTGCAATGGATATTGGATAGTGACTTTTAATTGTTATGTAATAGAACAGAGGTGGTTTTCTATTACTGCAATGGAATGGAGTTACATCCCTGGTTGTGATAGTGTGCTGCAATGGATAGTGACTTTTAATTTTAATGTATTAGAAAAGAGGTACTTCTCTATTACTACAATGAAACGGAGTTCTATCACGTGTTGTGATGGTGTGCTGCAATGGATAGTGACCTTTAATTGTAATATACTATAACAGCGGTTGTTCTCAATTACTGCAATGGAATGGGGTTACATCACGGATTGTGATGGTGTGCTGCAATGGATAGTGACTTAATTTTTATGTAAATAGAAAATAGGTTTTTTCTATAACTGCAATAGAATGGCGTTACACCATTGGGTTGTGATAATGTGCTGCAATGGGTAGTGACTTTTTATTGCAATGTATTAGAGCAGAGGTTGTTCTCTATTACTGCAATAGAACAGGGTCACATCACGCGTTGCGATGGAGTGGTGTAATGAAAATGCTTTAGGACATCTGTTGACTGTACTCGTAGGAGAAAATATTGAATGAACAAGAAATTGTGATCAATGAATTTTATCACTAAGGTATTTAATGAGTTTTTGTTAAAAATAATAGTCCTAAATTTTATCCACGCAACAAATAAGGTATTTGCATTTGAGGCAAGAGGTTGTTTGTTAGTCTGCTTGTATGTCTGTTACCATTTTCCTCCAAACCAGCTGGACCAATTTTAAGGTGATTATTTTAATTGATAGGTAATTTTATTGCCGTGGTCCATATCAATGTTTATATTTTGATCTATTCAGTTGTTTTTTTATTTATTGTTTACATGCTAGGCGTTTGACCAAATCTAACCTGACAGTGTTGTCGAAAATGATAAGCGCGTTTCAAAGTTATAAGGTCTTTTCAGAACTGGTCACGTTTTTTTTGGCTTTTATCTTTGCTTGTACATTATTAGAATTGGGATTAAGATTTAAATAGATATGTGTGATTTATCAAACTCTAAATTTTTTTTGCAGATCCAACCCGTTGAAAATTTAATCATAGCTTCAAAACTGTTTAATTTGAAGTCAAAGCTGTCTCAATATTAATAAACTTAGTTTGTGAAGTTATCTTTTATAATTTTCCGAAGTAAAATAATTAATTAAAACTTTCAACTTATACAAAAAGCGTCACTTTAGAACTTAGTTCTTTGAACTGGTCATGAATAAACTGTGAAGTTTTGATAATTCAGTAAAAACAATTAACTGATATTAAGGAATAGTGTGGTCAAAGACAGTAGCACGCTAGTTTGGATTAAAAACTTAGTTCTTGAATGAAGCTGCTAAAAATATCACGTGATGATGTGATATTTTTTTAGCCAGTAAACGCCCACTGCTGAGCAAAGGCCTCTATCTCAAAGAAGGGTGTTGCCATAATCGAAGGGATCGCAGTATGTTCACTATGGACTAATAGGACACTGTTGCCCATTCTGCGGTAGTCTGGTCGCAGTTTTAGGACATAACTGGGTAAAAATAAAAATATGGGCAAAATTAATCTTACCTGACGATGCAAATTAAAGAGAAAAGTACTCGTATTATGTTTAGCGTGTTTTAATACGTGTTCTATCAATGTTTCAATAAGTTCTACTTTAAAAAGATGAACAAATTAATAACGATTTTTTGCAGCTCAAACGCTAACGAGACGATGTTTGTACATATATGTTTCACCACAATACTTTTTACTTTGCGTCAAACTAAAAAGAAAGACAATTTGGGAATTAGAGCAAAATTGCCGATTAAAAAGGAGACTTCTTCATCTTCACCGTAAAGTTGTCTATGTCATAGCAGTATATAAGTAAAAACATTTTCTAGAGAAAATGAACATTGTGAACGTTCTCATTGCACGTGACATTTTGCCCGAGACATGCAGGGCAGCCAAAACAATCAGCCATTTTGTGCTTTACCACTTGGACATAAAGACCAGGCAACATGTCCAAGGTACTTAGATACAATGCATTTTCTAACACAAGTAACGTACAATTTTCAATCTTAATACCCAAAGATAAAGGTGAAATGGTTGTTTGTTCTAGATTATGTCCCAGAAGTGCTATTGGTTACAGCACGTATCGTGATTACTTACAACTAGCGGTCCGCCCCAGCTTCGCACGGGTATAGATTATAGCTTATGTCACCCGGGGATAGTGTAACTTCCCAACAGTGAAATAATTTTTCAAATCGGTCAAGTAGTTTCGGAGCCTATTCAATGCAAACAAACAATCAAATCTTTCCTCTTTATAATATTAGTATAGATGATGCTGGGAAATAAAGTCAGTTTCCGTTGAAATAAGAAAAATGGTTTAGGTTTTTTTCAGATTTATACATAAAATATATTATGCTTGGCCGAAGTATTTTTTTTCTGTCCATTTTTATATTAGCTTTGGAAACTGGAATAGATTGGAAAAACTACACATAATCCATAATTTCTGATCAACATTGTGAAGTTTAATAGTAAATAAAAATGTTTTCTTTTACAATTTTGCAAGTTTTTATGATCTACTGCAACTGACAGAGCTAATACTAGCGTGGACTATGTATATATTCGAACAGAAAAAAACACAAGTCACGATAGATATTTTTTTCTGAGTAACATATTCCGTCATAGGAATTCAATGGCGTACATGAATCCACCAACCCGCACTGGGCCAGCGTGGTCGATATGGCCCAATCACCCTTTCGGGGGTAGGCTAAAAGTCCAACAGTGGACTGTTAAAAGGCTGATTATGATGATGATGATGATATTCCGTCGTCGATCGCGGTCATTATAATGTAATAGGAAGAATTCTATGATCACATTTTTTTTTACTTCCATATAAACCCTTTTAAATTTAGCAAGGTACCGCAAACCCCAAACAGTCAAAATTATATTTCAATAAACCGAACTGGCGCCGTGTGAGCATCGAAATTCGAAACTAGCATGAAAACCTCGCGAACTATATCATTTTCAACTTATCGTATAAAATACATCTGGTAGTCAGCCCTCTCTGAATACGCAGCTGGAGAATACAGTATAGCCAGTAGCTCAACTTTTTTAATGACCAAAACACTCTCCAAGGGAGATAAAAATATTATTCTGTTGTTAACATAATTATCTAACTTAATCAAAAGTCACGTGAGAATTTATTATTATAAATTATTATAAAACGGCCGCGGCCTTGGCAGTACCAGTGCGTGGGTAACCGTCTCTGGGAGCGCGCGTATTCCCTAATGAAGGAGCTCTCATTAGAACTCCTTTATTAGAGAATACGTGCGCGATAAACCTATCGTCTTGAAGGATAAACATAACGTGTGAGTAAGCCGTTTGATAATCCTTACTAATATTATAACAGCGAAAATAACTCTGTCTTTCTGTCTGGGTGTTTGTTCGCTTTTCACGACTAAACCGCTTAGCCGATCTCAACAAATTTTGGCAGGGTGATAGTGTACATCATATGGACGGAGATAGGGTACTTATTCTCTCAAAAAATAAGGGAAAACTGGAAAATCACGGGTAGCACCGCGGTATTCAGCTAGTAATTTATAATTATCTAATGTTCATCGGCTTACAAATTACAAAACATCTTACATTATTTTACTACCTTATCTGATAAGAATATACTAGAAAAATACCGACATGAGCTTATCTAGTATAGCTTTCATGCAATAGTTATGATACCAAGATGATCAAGGTGAGTTTTAACCACGAAGATCACTTCTTTTTGGAACGAGCAAGTACCTTTACGTAGATAACCTGACGCAACCTAGGTGCCGTGCCAAAATAAAATCAGAAAAAAAAACAGACAGTCGAATTGATAACCTCCTTCTTTTTGAAGCCGGTTAAAAATTATGCTATCAGTTTTCCTAAGGACTTTTTATTTTACTTCATCATCAGCCTCTAAATGTCCACTGCTGGACATAGGCCTCTCCCAATGCACGCCACTGAGCTCGGTCGGCAGTACCTTGCATCCAGTTTTTACCCGCCGTTTTACGCAGGTCATCACTCCACCTGGCAACAGGGTGTCCTACACTACGTTTGCCTAAACGTGGTCTCCACTCCAGAACTCGTCTACCCCATCGGTTATCGGTTCTTCGGGAAATGTGGCCGGCCCACTGCCACTTCAGTTTGCTAATCCTTTGAGCTATGTCGGTAACTTTGGTTCTATGTCGAATCACTTCGTTCCGAATTTTGTCCCGTATAGAAACTCCAAGCATAGCTCTCTCCATAGCTCACTGAGCGACTTTAAACTTGTGGACCACCTTAACCGTGAGTGTCCACGTCTCGGCACCGTAGGTCATAACGGGTAGGACACACTGGTTAAAGACCTTTGTCTTGAGACACTGTGGTATGGACGACGTGAAGACTTGACGAAGCTTACCGAATGCTGCCCATCCCAGCCGAATTCTTCTATTGGCTTCTTTCTCGAAGTTGTTATTACCTAACTGCAGAGTTTGTCCTAGGTATGCGTACTCTTGAACAACTTCGAGGTGAACGCCATTAACTACTATCGGCCCCGGGTCTATGCGACTATTGAGCATGATTTTTGTCTTATCTATGTTCATTCCGAGGCCGATGCGTCTAGAAGCGTCGGCCAGGCTAGACAGCATCCCTTGCAGGTCCTGTACGGACTCAGCCATTATGACAATATCGTCAGCAAATCGTAAATGTGAGAGGTATTCACCGTTGACATTAATGCCCTTACCTTTCCAGTCCAGGGTCTTAAACATATCTTCCAGGACACTCGTGAACAGTTTCGGGGATATTACATCTCCCTGTCTCACTCCCCTGCGCAATTGGATATGCTTAGACTGCTGGTTCTGTACTTGGACACTCATAGTTGCGGCGTCGTAAATACATCTCAACACCTCGATGTACCGACAGTCGACTTGGCAGCGCTGCAGAGACTCCAGAACAGCCCAGGTTTCGACTGAGTCAAAGGCTTTCTCATAGTCCACGAACGCAAGGCACAGGGGCTGGTTATACTCTTCGGTCTTCTGTATAACCTGCCTCACTGTGTGTATGTGGTCTATGGTGCCAAATCCTGAGCGAAACCCGGCCTGCTCCGGGGGCTGAAACTCATCAAGTCTTCCAGCGAGGCGATTTAAGATGACCCTCGAGAACAACTTACAAACGTGGCTCAGAAGTGAAATGGGGCGGTAGTTCTTAAGAAGCGTTTTGTCTCCTTTCTTGAAGAACAAGACCACCACACTCCTGCTCCACGCCTCTGGAGTTCTCCCGGTGTTCAAAACGGTACCAAATAACTTGCGAAGCTCAAGAAGTACGGGCTTACCCCCTGCCTTTAATAGCTCCGAAGTTATACCGTCTTCACCTGGGGCTTTTCCATTTCTAAGTTGTCTGAGGGCCAGCTCGATCTCGCCTAAGCTGACATCCGGCAGCTCGTCAGTGTAGTGGCGTGCTAGTTTTGCGCGAGAATCCTCTGCGCTGGTTTCAGGTCTTGGGGCGTGCGAAGCGTACAACCGGCCGTAGAAGTCTTCAATCTCCACGAGCACCTCCGGCTTAGAGACAACAGTGTTGCCATTTGCAGTTGTGAGCTTTGTCAGATGGGCCCTACTAAGTTGTTTGGCAAAGACTTTGGACCCCCGATTCTGTTCAATTGCCTCTTCAATTCGGCGTGTGTTTGAACGTCGGAGGTCACGCCGCACAAACTTAGAGACCCTCTGATTTAGCTCCCGCAACTCTGATGCTGGGGCATCCTGCTTATCTCGCCTTAAATCCATAAGCCGGAGGGTCTCATCGGAGAGTTTAGACCTCGTACCTGTACGCTGCGACTGGCAAAACTTCGCACCCTCCTCCCTCAGGATTCTCACTGTATGTTGAAGTTCCTCGTCCACGTCACTTGAGGTTCCTAGAGCAGCGAATCTATTTTGCAGCTTGAGCTGGAATGTGTCGGATCCCACTACAGTTTGGATAAGATTAGGTCGGAGCGTAGAATTCATCAGACGACATCTTTCAAGCTTACAGTTGATATTCAAAGAGCCTCGAACAAGCCTGTGATCACTTCCGGTATAAAACCTGTTAAGCACTGAGACATCTCTGAATACGTGCTTCTTGTCTGTCATGATGAAATCAATCTCGTTTCTAGTAACCTTATCTGGGCTTTCCCAAGTCCACTTTCGGTGAGGCTTCTTCTCAAAGAACGAGTTCATTAAGAAGAGCCCCTCCTTTGCCATGAAGTTGACCAGGATATGACCCCTGTCATTCCTGCTTCCAATGCCATGTGGACCGACTTTTGATTCGCTGCAAGCCTGTACTCCCACTTTAGCGTTGAAGTCCCCCATGACTACGTTGTAGTGAGCCCTAGTGGTGTTATGTAGAGCCGAAGAAACGTAGTCTAAGGCTTCTTCGTATTCTTCGTCTGAGTATCGGCAACAGGGTGCGTAGACCTGTACGACTTTGAGAGTATACCTCTCAGTCAGTTTCAGTATAAGGTACGCTAGCCTTGCCGACACACTCGACATTTCCACAACATTGTCAGCTAGGGACTTGTTGACGAGAAACCCCACCCCACCTTGGGACAGTTGGTCGCCCTCTCGGTAATAGAATAGGTGGCCAGAATCCAGAGTTATGGTGTCCTCCCCCTGTCTTCGGACTTCACTTAGCCCTAGGATGTCCCACCTAATCTTTGACAACTCGACCTCGAGTGCTGCCATCCTGTCATCAGTCCTCATCGATCTTCCGTTGTACGAAGCTAGGGTCAGTGGTTTTGATTTTCGGTGGCCTGCGGTAACCCGGGGATTCTTAGCACCCCCCACCTCGCCGTTACCATGGCCGCCACCTTGGCCAGGAATAGCGAGGCTACCGGGAACTAGGGGCCGTTTTTTGGTTGTACTGTGCATTGGAGGTAATACCCATAATCGCCACGCGCAAATTTATTTTACTTAATTGACGCTAATTTAAGAGAAAATTGTAATTGAAATCATACAGTTTTACTCTCGAAACATGATTTTTCAAGCAGATACACAAAAATTATTTTCCCTTTTGCTTCGGTTCAAATCACATTTTAAAAAGTTGATATTCTGCTTGTATTGCGAAGTTTGAGCAAGGAGCTCAAAACAATAGGATTTTGGCACCGTTTGAGTTTAGAGCGGCACTGCTCGGTGCCAAATGGGGAGTGCCAACTCATCATCACCGTGTGTCGTCTAGTGCTGAACAAACTTCGCTTAGAAATGGGCTTAGTGCCTATGGAGACTTTTCATTTTGAGAAAATCTAAAAGTTTATTAGATTCAAGTGTGCAAAAGACTGTTGTGTTAGTAGGTGTTTACTTTTTAGCTTCAAAGTTATGTCTTTTCTTAAGTAATTTGATATCAATTCAATATTTACGGACAATATTTGAAAATTGAGACCGGCAGGATTTGAACTGTATCCACTAAGCTACTGCTGCTCTACTGTCAATTTCCGAATTCTTGAGATGTCTTTTCAACAACTCTAAGCGTTGGTGACACTTAACGAAAAGTTGATCTAATTCTTACTACCGCATGCAAGCTTGGCAGGCTAGGCGTAGGTTCCAATTCTGCTAGTCATAAAATTTTGATGAATTGATGAATTTTATATAACCTCTAAATAGTAAATTCTCAAGAACAACTTCAAATATAAATTATTTGAAGTGTTATTGTAATAATAAAACACGTGTTATCATATAAATGAAACATACGACATTTTAAGGCTTACATTCTCATCATCATCATCATCAGCCAGAAGACGTCCACTGCTGAACATAGGCCTCCCCCTTTAACCTCCACACTGAACGACAGCCTGTCTTTTGCATCCACTGGATGCCCACGACTCTCAAAATGTCGTCGGCCCATCTAGTGGGAGGCCTACCTACGCTGCGTCTTCCGGTTCGTGGTCTCCACTCCAGAACTTTTCTTCCCCATCGGTTATCGGTTCTTCGAGCGATGTGGCCTGCCCATTGCTACTTCAACTTGCAAACATCTTACATTCTACTTACCATTAATTGATTGAATTGATTGAAAAACACTACCCACACCCTTCTTTTTCTCTGTCATTGTGAAACGATTTGTAAGTAGAATTGAAGCCAGCTAGCTGCTTTACAGCTAGCTGCTGTAAAATTAGATCATACCTGAACAGTTCTCTCCCAATCCGTGTATTCGTTGACGATAGTAAAAAATATTTCGCTCAAATGATATGTGTAAGCATTTCTGACGTAAGTCCTGTAACAAGAAAAAAGTTATTTTTCAAGCAGGAAGGTAGTTTGCATCGTAAAGACGAACATGGGGTACTTTTCCCTCCAGAAATTTATTTTTATCCGCCAGGACCTTTTATAAAGTAAATATTTACAAACAAAATGAAAAAATCTCTCATTTCTTAGGGTCATTGTATCTACATAGTATACGTGACGATATACATAAATTAAGACAGCTGGCAGTGGCAGGAAGTGAAATGCCTAAACTTAGGGCGAGACACAACCCTTGGGGATATTGAGAGACCTATAATGTGTCTATCAATGGCCACAAATAGGTCGACTTTCATGATTATCAACAAAGTTTACAATTGTTTTGAAACAACAACAAAATATTGAAATCACTATTGACTCAAAATTGTTATTTTATATCAATAGTACTCCTTTCCTTCAACATTCCTTCGAGTCACTCCATAATACCCCAAAATTTGTTCCCGCGAGACTTGCCCGATAAAACACCTATTCCATCAAAAACAAAGACACCAATAACGTCTTATTGTTCACCGCATCCAATACCATGTGAGACCAATTCCCTGTTTTCATTATCCACCATTCGCATGTAGCCTGTGACCGACCCCCTGCGTTCAAACACCAATTTGCTGAATAAACATCAGACCTCACCTTATTATTCGATCCCTTCTCTCGCCTTCGAAGCCGTTCTGTATATCTTGAGCTGAGAATTTCCACAGTGCCTCGCTCGTAACAACTCCAAACAAAAGATCATACTTGTTCTGCCCGCCTCGGATTCCAAATGTCCTATCCCCACTTCGTTTATCCGCTTTGAAATTATTGACTCCGGATACACTAGTAAAGCCTTGAAGGTCATTGGGGATGAAGAAAGTTAGTAGTTCTTTAGCATAATCAGTCTTTACGACCACTCCGTCGACGGATGGCCCGAACGCAGTCAGATAGCTTGGAGTACTAATTTCGGCAGACATGAGTTCTTCAAGTGCGACTTCTCTGAGGCAGTCAACTATCAGCTCATGGTCTTTCACGATGTCTTCTGGCAGCGTGCAGTTTGACTGTTTGGCTAGCTGGACGGAGAAACTGACGGGATCCTCAACTAAAGCCCAGGAACTGAGAGCTGACCCTGATAGGAGTATAGCACGATGAAATAAACCTGAAACAAAGAAGGCTTATATATTCACTGGGTGCTTACAAAAGGTTAGGGTGATATAATGGATAGACTGATAAGCATGCATTTTTCAAACTATTCTTCAAAGTTTTCCAAAATAAACACCATCAGTCAACCTCATCGATTATCAAAACGGTTGTTATTCGAGCAATTTTAGGAAAAATCTGGGGATGGTACTGGATTAGTCTGGTTTCTAGTACATTTTCTTTTTTAGTGAAGATTACGCACTATTTGCATATTTACATATTTGAGGCGTTTGGGGTCGAGACATTGGGTCCTAGGGGGACGGGAGCACACCTCATTTTCAAAATTCTTTCAGAGCGCCTGGTTAATGCGACGCGTGACCATAATGCTGGCGTGGCACCGCATAAGCATTGCTATTCAACATGATAATGCCGCCAGCATGTTGGGTACGCTGCTAGCTGGTAGTGGGCTTGAGCATTTGGATTGTCTTTAGACTTTCAACGGTCTATGGGCAGTCTAATTGTATTTGTAGTGTTAGTTTTAGCTTGTATTTTGTTAAGTTAATATAGGCACTTGCCCAATATAGCACTATTTGCACTTCACAGTGCTTTTAGCTTAAAGCAAAGCAGATTTTTTAGAATTTCTATTTATCATTGATTTTTCCAATAGTGATCTAACACAAGCAGTTAAACAAATACAATACACGCCAATGTTTTCTGTCCGATTTCTAATATTTATAATTATTTCTTGCATAATTTATTTCTATTTGAAGATATAGTTTTTAAATAAACTGTTTGCAATAAAATAATTATACCATAGTTGACAAACTAGCTATTATGGGTAGAATGGTCTTAATATTAATCAAACCAAAACGTGTTGAATTGGTTTTGACTTTCCCTTCGCGCCAAACTCCAAAACTGCACAATCAAATGTGAAAATTGCTTCCTAGTTTTAATTGACGAGTTCATGAATTCGGTAATTGGACCCAAATTTTAATTGAGTGTCAGATGGAGGTGCAAATGGCAATTCCTCATGGCTTACGTTTTTGCTGATGAAATATTTTTTTTGGGTCTACAAAATGGAATGTTATAAATCTGTTAAAACCACTTTCTTTACATCAACACCCATCCTATCCATACTTTGAGCGATATTGCTCAATTTATTTCATTAGTTTTAAGTTTTTTTGTGTTTTTTTTTTTTTATTAAAATTGGAATAAGAGTTCTCAGAAAAGCTGATACAAACCTGGCATAACTGTGGGTGAAATCATGAGAAAGTTGATACAGGCCGCCCCGGAGCCGTGACCCAGCATGGTGACGTTGCCGGCGTCTCCTCCGAACAGCGCTATGTTCTGCTGGACCCAGTGCAGGGCTGCTATCTGATCCATGAGGCCGTAGTTTGCGACTCGCGCTTTGAGGTGCGGGATGGGGTTCGCGTTGAGGAATCCTGTGGGAACACGAGACAGTTACAAAGAGAGATACTTTTTGTCAGAATAGAATACAAAAGTTATTTTTTTTGAAGAGAAAACTTTTTTCAGCACGTAAGGCACTTTTTGGGATGGGGGAAAATTTGCATGACCGTCACGCTCAGATACTCGTTAAAAGAGCTGCTATCAGGCAAGCACTTCACCTGATGAAAAACGGTTATCACTTCTTCAACGCCAGTAAGTGTAAGAAAGCGGCTTAGCGATATAATGAAAAAAATATATATGACAAACGGAGGCACTGACGATAATGTTATTGTACTCAAGCCCCCTTAGCTCATCCCTTAGCTTGGTTGGCCCCTTGTTTGTCTGATCTGAGGAGGAGGCCTTTGCCTTGGTCGTGGTGGTGGTGAAGAAGTCTATCCACAGCCAATCATAATAAAAGTAAATGTATATTGGATCACGGCACCGCTCTCACTCAGCTGTCAGCGAGGTCAAACGTCCAGCCTAAATGTCTCTAAAACCCGTTCCTTTGAATGTTTAACGACAATAATTACGCAAGTATTTAGTTCTAGCCCTTTCTATGACCAGAAAACCATTTGGCCTGCCTAATAATTAAACGATTCCCTTTACCCAACGAATCCGTTTTAAAGGTAAATAAATGTAATTTTTCTTATATTATTACCAATTACCGATTATAATTCTATTTAACCAGTTAACATTTTCTTAATCATCATTTCAACCATACGACTTCCACTGCTAGACATAGGCTTCCCCTATTAAACTCTAAAAGGGCCGGTTGGAACCGGCCTGCATCCAGCGTTTTCCTGCGGTTTCTTTTAGGTCGTCTGTCCACCTTGTGGGACGTCCTACGCTGCACTCACCGGTCCGTGGTCTCCATTCGAGACCCTTTCGGCCCTATCGGCCATCTGTTCTAGTATGGTTTTATTTAAAATTTATTTACGTTTAATATAATTTTAACATAAAATAAAAGGGGAAAATTTTACGGTCACTGTACCCTCAAGTATCTCTCTAAGAACGTACAATTGTTCAGAGAAATAAAGAACACCACAGTACTAAAAAGTAAAAGAGTCGGGTCTTATCCGTCATAATGAAAGGACCTAAGCAAACAGTGGCTTAGAAAATATCTACACATTTTGGAGGTAAAAGGGATATTGTTGGAAAATATCTTTGCTAGAATACCTACAGACTTTTCTGTTAGTACGAAAATGTATGAAAACCTTTTAGGTACCATTGTCATCGTGCTTGTATAGATACTATAATTATATTGAAAAAAAAAAAAACTTTTTTGAATGTTTGATTTAATGTCTGTGTCTGTGTATATGCACAGATTATATACACGTATGTTTTTTTTATAAACCCTCATAAATGAGCTGACAATCTTTAAACGGCTGAATACACACACATTCACATTCATTACACTATACATTACATTATTTACATTTTCGTAAACACTCTCGGCCAAGTCATCTTTCAAATAAATAAAAAAGCTAAATCAAAATCAGTTCAGCTGATTGGAAGCTACGATGTCATAGAAGATACACAAGTTCACACGTTAATCTTATAACTCCCCCTTTCTTGAGCCGGAGTTAAAAACACAATAGATAAACATAAAAACATAATAGAAAACATAATAGACGTCATTGAAAACATAATAGATTTTTATTAAAAAACCAGCCCCGCGGTTTCACCCGCGTAGTGATGAAAAATGGTGATGATGATAATGATGAAAAGTAGCCTATGTCACTATCCAGCTCTCGAACTATACCCTAGCAAAAAATCAGTTCCATCCGTTGCTCTGTTACTGTGTGAAAGAGGAACTTGGAGGAAGGGAACTTTCATCATCATCATTTTCATCACTACGCGGGTGAAACCACGAGACGCAGCTAGTAAATAATAATCCACAATTATTGCGTATTTGTGTAATAAATACAATTTGGAATAATAATACAATAAGGGAAAACGTTTATTTTATGTCAGCTCCAAAACTCTGTTTATTTATTTTATCTGACGTATTGGTTGGTATCAAAACTTTTAATAAAAATATTTTCAATATGATTTGATTAATTCGTGTCTACATATACCATTTTACAGAATATTTTTTTTTTAAACCCATGTTGATTTTAATTTTGGAATTCATCGAAAATATAATTTTGAAATCCATTTATTAACATATCGTACATTCCATTCACTTCACGCAATCAGAAAAAGTTCGAGTCGAAATTATTTTCATCGAATTTTCATCTCAAATATTCATGGAAAATTATACTTACGTCTCCAGCGCAATACGGGTTATTTCAGGATAAAGGGGCGTTTTACTTTGTACTGCAAACTTTCACAAGAAAATGTTTAATTAAGTAGAGTGGCACTGGGCACGTGACGAAAGCATAGTCTCGGAGCTATATAGACGATAATTAGGTTGCACGAAACAAAACTAGTTAAATGTTTTTGAAAGCATTTTCAGCCCTTTACACCACACGCAGACGACATACAAGTCCGCGAGCATTTTACAATAACTTAGTGTAACTTGCATATTCAATACAATTTCAAGTACATCCAAAATGTAATTGAAATTACACAAAAAAATATTGGAAATATCGTGTTAAGATGTATAAATTTTAGTCTACGTTTAATTATGGCGGAAAATTTAAGGCAAATTGTACTGAATGTGCAAGTAACACTAAGTTGATTGCACTTGACTATCAAAACTACAGCAGATATTTACACTCACTTTCTAGTTTGTTGCATACGTTTTTTATTGGTTTAATACTAGCGAGATGATATAAATTTAAGTGGGTAGTATATATTTATGCATCACTCCAATAAGCTCAGCATGATATGGAACCTCTATATATTATAGTAAACAATAAAGTAGCTTTCCAAGTCTGTCTATCTGTCTGTATGTATATCCGCTAACTCTTCTAAACCATGCAACGGATTTTGATGCAGTATTCACCTACATTTAGAAAAAAAAACACAGAATGTTTATATATATATAATAAAAATTACACCCATGCGAAACCGGGACGGGTCGCTGGTTTAGTCTAAAACACGATTGTGTTCTTAAATGGCAACGTACTGTTACTATAATAATTATATAGAAACGAAAATATAAGTAGCTGCATACTGTCAAAAGAAATAAAAAAAATTAAGGCGATATTTAGTTTGTGTGTCGTCATAAAAATCTGATCTGTTTGAGTGTGACCGATGTTTGTGATATGGCGTCCACATTATTACAATATTTTTTTGTTAAGCTGTATGTTTGGCCATACAGTTCTTAGTAATTTATTGGGTCCAAGAAAGTCTGCAAACTGAAGTATGCCGTCTGCACAGTCCATTAGAGACTTAAAACGAGTTGTAACTAGATTTGTGCGGTGCAATCCAATTTATTGCTCCACTGGCGACAATTTTATTTATTTGCCGTTTTACTGTTAGCACAGAATAAAAACTAAGGAAGAAACTCATTACTTATATCCGCTCAACCTACTTCTTAGACCCGAGTGATATAATTAAAGTTTCAAGAGATTTAGTATTTTCAAGTTGACAGTTTGAGGGTTCTTCGCTTGAGAAAATGGGGACGAAACGTTGGAACAATTTTATTCTTTGAGTCGTACTTTAGCTTGACTTACCTATTATGTTGAAGTTTGAAGTGGTATGAAGATTGTTTGCTAAAGTAAGTATCTGGTTACTCTGTCAAAACTTCCGCCAAGACAGCAAAAATATTTTTATATATTTTTACTAGTATTGAATGAAACAGGCGAGGAAATAGGTATGTCCAAGAACCTCAAATAATTCAAAGACATTATGACATTCACCAAAATGCGCTGGGCCAGCATGATGGCTTCTTTGAGAGAAGCCCTGTGTCCTAGCAGTGGATAACATGATAATGATGATTATAGAAAGATTGGTGATGACATAAGTTTACCTAAGATCCAGAGCCTGTAGTTGATGGTGATGACGACGAGACCTATGTAGCTCGCCAGTTCTCTAAGAGAAGGTCTGTGTCCCAGCAGTGGGAACATGATAATGATGATTATATAATGATTGGTGATGACATAAGTTTACCTAAGATCCCGAGCCTGTAGCTGATGTTGATGACGACGAGACCTGTGTAGCTCACCAGTTCTCTGAGAAAAGGTTCATGTCTCAGCAGTGGAAACATGATAATGATGATCATATAATGATTGGTGATAACATGAGTTTACCTAAGATCCCGAGCCTGCATTTGATGGTGATGACGACGAGACCTGTGTAGCTCGCCAGTTCTCTGAGAGAAGGTCTGAGTCCCAGCAGTGGGAAAATGATAATGATGATTATAATTATAATGATAGGTGATGACATGAGTTTATCTAAGATTTCGAGCCTATAGCTGATGGTGATGACGACGAGATCTGTGTAGCTCGCCAGCTCTCTGAGAGGTCTGTCCCAGCAGTGGGTAACATGTTAATAATGATCATATAATGATTGGTGATGACAAAAGTGAACCTAAGATCAAGATCTTAGTCATCTTCATCATCTTAGTATCGTATCGTAGTTTCATCTTAGTTATGGTATCGTCATCACCATTCAACTACAGGCTCAAGAGCTTGTAGTTGAATGGTGATGACGACGAGGCCCACGTAGCTCGCCAGCCCTCTAAGAGAAGGCCTGTATCCCAGCAGTGGGAACATGATAATGATGATCATATAATGATTGGCGATGACATGAGTTTACCTAAGATCCCGAGCCTGTAGTTGATGGTGATGACGACGAGGCCCGCGTAGCTCGCCAGCACGGCACCGTCGTACACGTTCCCAGAGTTCCACTCGAAGGACTCGCCGTGGATGAACATCACCACGGGGTACTTGGCTTGGAGGGTTGGGCCCACTGGAACAATATTCATTATGAATACGCGTGTAGTATATTTTTTTTACTTATAAGAAATATTAAAATATATTTATTAACATAAACATAGGCTTTATATAAGGAAGGTAAATCAAATAAATAAGACCTAGGGCCTTATGGCTAGCTGTTTTAAGCAATCCAGTTTAGGCGATGAAAAAAGTTGCGCGACCGCAAACCGTACGTGGACGCGTTAAGGTTCACGTTCGCGTGATTTTTCAAACTGCGCTGTTTTAACATTAGTTTAAGACCACGTAAGGGATTTTGCCGTAAGGCCCCAGGGGCCTTACGGCTACCTGTTTTAAACGATTATGTTTAAGTGATTGCGAAAAATTGTGCGACCGCAAAAGCACATCGTTTATGTGCGAGTTGAGTTCATAAAAATGATAACACAGTAATTTCCGCACTAGGCTAGACCTGTACCGCCGGAATCCGTTAATTTATTTTATTTGGTACATATTTAGTATTTTTTGTTTTATAACGGCTATAAAATAGTTTTTCTCATTTATTCTGGTAATTACAAAAAAAATATAAGACAAAAATTTACATTTTTACAAAGTAGGCACAGTAACTGATTTCATGCTAGACTACGAAAAAGGTTTGACTAGACTACTAGAATATGACGTCTGGCGTCTCTTAAAAATTACGCATGCTGATAGAAAACTGTTCTGTATATTTCTCTCTCACAATTCAAGACAAATCGTACGTAATATACTATTATGCATTCTGTGTCCAAGTATACAGCTATCTTTGTGCTCCAGATAGTCTCTGGATAGCGTCCAAAGGCTATGAATTTATGCCAGTCCCATTGAATACGTCACTGTTTTGTTTTGTTAAAATTTAAGTTTTGCGGAATTGTAAAGAATATTTTTGTGATTTTTAATAAAAAAATCTCACTTGAATTTTTGAAGCGTAGCATTCAAATAAAAGCTCTGCTGCTATAAAAAGAACACTGATATTATAATATCTATGTATTAGATGCTTGGCATGGAGTAGTATATTTCTACAACTCTTATGCTGATGCAATTACTAGTTACTAGCTCTTGCTTGCGGTTTCGCCCGTGTTGATAACAACATATCCTATTTCACTTAGGGATACTGTAAAATCTTTCTAAAATATTTTTTCAACGGTGTTTTTGTTTGTTTAGTGTAGTTTTTAATTATTTTAAAGTAATTTTAGTTCATAAGAAGTTGGACATTAATAAGTAAATTTTTGATTAGCTATATTTTTTTCCGAATTTCTATCATGTTTTGTTTTGAGTATAAATTACATTTCTGAGTATAATAATTCATCATCATCACCATCATCAGCCAGAAGACGTCCACTGCTGAACATAGGCCTCCCCCTTTAACCTCCACACTGAACGACAGCCTGCCTTTTGCATCCACTGGATGCCAGTGACTCTTGCTATGTCGTCGGTCCATCTAGTGGGAGGCCTACCTACGCTGCGTCTTCCGGTTCGTGGTCTCCACTCAAGAACCTTTCTTCCCCATCGGTTATCGGTTCTCCGAGCGTATAATAATTATGGATTGATAATAAAAAATACAAAAAAAAAACACATTTGCAACATGGAAAAAAACTCAAGACACGGTTTTCGGGAATTTTGTACCTACTATTGCCTAACACATTCATGTGTTTGTACACCAATACAATTATAATCCAGTCTTCAGACCTTCAGCGGTCTATGGGCAGTGTAACTGCTTTTGTTGTGTTAGTGTTAGGTTATACTTTGTTTAGTTAACAAAGGCACTTGCCCCGTGAAAAATTAATCCATATCAATGTTTTAAAGAGATTGGCAACTCTTTGAAAATACGTAAAATAACTAGAGCAACTTTGTGGCAAAATTGAGAATCTAGAGCAAATTTCAGATCGGATTTGCGCGCTCCAGACAAATCAATCAGTATTATATACAGCGGAATGTATAAACCGATCCAGTGTTGGTAGATTAGCATCCATAATAGATTCTGACGCATACATTATTGGTAGATTACCAATTTGACCAATATACTCATGATTATTGAATCAACAGTAGGTCCTATTGTAAGAACTTTTTTGGTTTCAGTTGTTATTAAAACTTTCATACATAATTTACCATTAAAAAAACCGACTTCAAAGTTAGTAAAATACGTAATTTCGTTTACTTAGATGAGAGTAATAATATTATGTCATCCAAATAATAATAAAAAAACAAATATAAAAATAAAATAACATTTTCTAAATCTACCTACGTAGGTAGGCCTCCCACTGGATGGAACGACGGCATAGTAAGAGTCGCTGGCATCCAGTGGATGCAAAAGGCAGGCTGTCGTTCAGTGTGGAGGTTAAAGGGGGAGGCATATGTTCAGCAGTGGACGTCTTCTGGCTGATGATGATTTTCTAAATCATAACGATGAATAATAAATAATGACGGAGTAATAAAGTAAAAAACATTTTGAAAAAAAAAATACAACCGAATAACTTATTTTTTTTTTTAATTCGGTTAAAATTAGCAAATATTGGATAAATGGCTTATACCTTAGATCAGATAAGCAAGTGAGATATGCCTTAATACAATTATCGTTCGTGTTCAAATGTCTCCATGTTTCAAATTTTTTTTACTCCAAGCCATTTCGCTTACCTCAATAACTATAGGAATTGCTCATTTGCCCCTGTTTCACAGATAATAAGAAACGAGTGACATGAATAAACGCACTGATAGTCCACATTGTCATGCAAAAAATGGGCGGCAAGGTCGTCGGCTGACTGCTGCTGTCTGCTAATTTTGACTAAAGGCATCAAGCCTGATTTAGACCAGATGCGTTCGTACCCGCCACGCCTCCTTACCATATCTCCTTTGTTTGTCTTTGTTTTTAGGGTTCCATACCTCAAAAGGAAAAAAACGGAACCCTTATAGGATCACTTCGTTGTCCGTCTGTCTGTCCGTCTGTCCGTCTGTGAAGACCCTTTTTCTCAAGAACGCGTAAAGGTATTAAATTGAAATTTATATTAAATACTTGGGTCTAAGGTTTCTTTCGGCTGTAAAAAAATAAAAGTTGTAAGTCAACGCAATCAAAATATATGAACGTTTATGTCGCATATTTTGCGATTTCACAGGGGAATCAAAACTTATAGGGTACTTCCCGTTGACCTAGCATCATGAAATTTGGCAAAAGGCAAGGTCTCATAGCATATATATAGGAAATAATCTGAAAGTTATAAATTTGAAGTTATATCATTTAAAAATAATTATTTTGCTATTACAAACTTACATTGTGTAGTTGGAATGTATGGAATAACCTTATTGTCAACTACAGACTTAAGTTTGTCTTTTTTTGGACTCGCGCTCTGAGGGTTCCGTTGGACACAACGGAACCCTCAGAGCACGAATCCTACTCGTACTTGTCCGTTTTTTTTTTTGTTTGTTTGTCTGATCTGGTGCTAATCTTCTTATTTAGTATTTTTGCGCATATTTCTGGAGATAGGCCTCTCTTAATTTTCTCCACGACCTGCGATCTTCTCCTTTATGCATCCAGTCGTTATCTGCCTGTCTTTGGATATCGTCAACCCAGCGTTTCGGCGGGTGGTCTGGTGGGATGGTGCTTGCCCTCGGTCTCTACTTAAGGAAGCGTCTCCAACGGTAACTGTCCATCCGAGCTCAATGACCAGTCCAACTTTCATTTTCTTCCCGCAATCTCTTCAACGAAGTCTCTCAGCCTGGTAGCATTCATCAGGTCTGAGGCTTATACTTAACAGGAATCAAGAACTTGTATCAGTTTAGGTTATAAATCTTCTCTTCTTCTGTACACAATACACTACAGCTTCACAACTCCGATAAAATTCGAAATCAGCTCACAACACCCAACAAACTACTGAAGTTGTCTACGAATGTATGTAAACAGGGTTGCCACCTTTTTGAAGAAAAAAGTCAAAGGAAAGATACAAAAATTACAAAAATCTTCTATAACGTAATTAATGTCACCCCCACATTTTTTACTATATTCTTTTATTCACAATTTAGTTTACAGTCGCTAAAACAAAACTAGGTCAACGGGAAGTACAATATAGGTTTTGATTTCCCTGTGAAATCGCAAAATATGCGACATGAACGTTCATATCTTTTGATTGCGTTGACTTACAACTTTTATTTTTTTACTGCCGAAAGAAACCGTAGACCCAAGTATTTAGTATAAATTTCAACTTGATACCTTTACGCGTTCTTGAGAAAAAGGGTCTTGACAGACGTACAGACGGACAGACAGACGGACAGACAGACGGACAACGAAGTGATCCTATAAGGGTTCCGTTTTTCCTTTTGAGGTACGGAACCGTAAAAAGAAAAACACAAACTATTAATAACGTCTATCACTAGATCTGTAGGAGGACGATTGCAATTTGAGACCATCAATAGGCATGATGACTAATATTTTTTTAATACCTCATAAAGAAGCTGATCATAAATAGAGCACATGATCAAAAACAAAATTAAATTAGTTCAAAAATAAATAAGATATAAGCATTTTAATTTAATTTAATTCATGCTAGACAGAGAGCGCTCTATACTGAGCCGTGAGGTCACGGCTCAGGAGCGCCATACAAATGCTATACTAACACACGCTTTGTGAGAAAGGGATAGAACATCCCCTCTCCATCTCCACCTAAAACTTTAAATACTCATATCTCAGAGATTTATCAGCCAATTCAAATTATTTTTTCAGTATGTGTAATGTATTTACTTATATTCATCGCTAAGCCAGTTATTTGTAATAAATTAAACATTAGGAATCATGCCTATTCCCACAGTTCCATTGACACCCCGTAGTTGACGCGTATTTTTGCGACGCTTCAATGTGCTGTGAGTCTGGATAAATGGAGCGATTGTCGCATGTTATAAAAAAATCGGAACATAATTATAGGTTATCGGGACACGGGACAATAATAGGCATGTGTCCTAATGTTTAATTTGGCTTAGCGATGAATATAACTAAATACATTACACATACTGAAAAAAATATTTGAATTGGCTGATAAATCTCTGAGATATGAGTATTTAAATTTTAGGAGGGGATGGTAAAAAAAAAAATTAAAAAAAAAATTAAGGTAGGCAGGAACAAGGCAAGCTAATGAAGGTTTACGGTACTTGTAGTCCCTGCACTAGGCGAGACGCCTGTGTCGCAGGGCCTACATTCTAGCGTTTACTTAGCTTTAGTGCGAGAGAGGGGGCGCATAGAGAGGGGATGTTCAATCCCTTTCTCGCAAAGCGTGTGTTAGTATAGCATTTGTATGGCGCTCCTGAGGCGTGACGTCACGGCTCAGTATAGTGCGCTCTTTGTCTAGCATGAAATTAAAATGCTTATAACTTATTAATTTTTGATTATTTATTTACTAATTTTAATTTTGTTTTCGTTCTATGTATGATCAGCTTTTTTATGAGGTAATAAAGAAAGATTAGTCATCATGCCTATTGTCATCAAAATCGGGACTATCCTGGTAGAATCGGGACAGGCAACCCTGAATGTAAATGTAACGCTTGTATTATATCGATTTCACAAACTTGAATAAACCCTGAACGAATTCCGTCGAAATGATCTTCCGTTGAACTTTGGACGTGAATCGAGGGACAGAGATTCGATGAGAGGAAGACGCGACGTACATTGGAAACTTTCAATTTTATCTCGGATGTGGAGAAAGAATGAAAGTAAATAAACTGCGGACCCGAAAATATATGAAAATGTTACTTTTTTTTCCTACAAAAGCTTAAATATAACTTGCTTTTGAAATTAACCCGTTTCTAATTTAGGTTAGAAGTGTTGATAATTTTTGACCACACCTTTAATTAACATCTACATGAGCTATAGTCAAACGCATAGCTTGTAAACCATAAAAAGATCCCATATTTAAAGCCTCATTTAAGTATAATATTACAGGTTACGCGGAAAGGGTGTAATAAGCTAAAATAGAGGAATGATGTGTATAATGGACCCATTTTGGCTTATTACACCCTTTCCGCGTTATCAACATTATCAAGACGTCTACTACTGAACATAGGCCTCCCACTTAGACCTCCACACATAATTAAGCCTGCCATCTGCATCCACTGGATGCTCGCAACTCTCACGATGTCGTCGGTCCATCTAGTAGGAGGCCTACCTACACTGCGTCTTCCATTTCGTGGTCTCCACTCAAGAACCTTTCTACCCCATCGGTTATTGTTTCTTCAAGCGATGTGGCCTGCCCGTCAACTTGCAAATGTTAATAGCTATGTCGGTAACTGAATGTTTGGCGAATCCCTAATCTTCTCAAAAATATTTTGTGGTGAAACATACTAATAAAATTTTCATTCCTAAACAAAGTTTAAGAATGAAAATTCGATATTTCTACGTATAAAATTAGGAAGCAGGTAATATTTTTGTCTATAAAAGGTTCATACTCAGTAGCAAAAAAACCTAATGAATCATAAATCAACTGGGGGCATATCGTGCAATCTGCCTCAAGTATTGCCTTAAGTATTTTCTACTTAATTTCTTTTTAATGAATGGCCTTCACCATAAAAACATTTCTTTCCAAGTAGAAAACATTTTAGTCATGATTTGTGGAACAAAAAGGCTTACCAATAAATTGGTCAAAGTAATGTAAGTGAAATAATGAAATTTGTGAATTACATTTATGTTTTAGTAGCACCGGTAAAAGCGAAGTGTGTATGTATGTTCCCTACGGACTCCGAATCGACCAGACCGATATTGACGGGTCTCTTACTGGCAGATAGCTGATGTTAGAAGGAGTCACACCCGTGAGTGAAACTGCGGGACTCAGCTAGTATAATATTCCTAACATCCAAACTTCCGTTGAAGTCTTACGTCACTTTGTAAGATTATATTTTGTTTTCCTTTAAATTAGACATTCTAACGTAAGGGTTTTCCAGAGCTCCGCCAGAAACAACAAACTTTTTCACTAAAACCTCATTGAAAATACAGTCCCCTTGCACTGTCTCTCCGAAATATTTGATAAACATCCAACTCTGTGCTATCTATGAAACGAGGGTATAAAACGTCCTTGATGAAACGATAGTTTGGACATTTCGTGAAATGTTTTTAAAATAGAGGTGCACTCTAAGCCAGTCATTAAATTTAATTTTAACAATTTAGCATTTTTATCATTTTGCCACGAATAGGCATGATGACTAATATTTTTTTATTACCTCATAAAAAAGCTGATCATAAATAGAGCACGCCAACAAAAACAAAATTACAATTAGTTCAAAAATAAATAAGATATAAGCATTTTAATTTAATTTCATGCTAGACAGAGAGCGCACTATTATACTGAGCCGTGACGTCACGGCTCAGGAGCGCCATACAAATGGTATACTAACACACGCTTTGCGAGAAAGGGATAGAACATCCCCTCTCCATCCCCACCTAAAACTTTAAACACTCATATCTCAGAGATTATCAGCCAATTCAAATTATTTTTTCAATATGTGTAATGTATTTAGTAATATTCATCGCTAAGCCGGTTATTTGTAATAAATTAAACATTAGGAATCATTATTTATTACCAGCTCTTTTCTTGCGTTCGTATGCGTTTCACAGAAATGCTTATACATTACTAGATAGGTACCAATTATATCTCTTAATAATTATATAGCATGGATGCAATGCTGATTTAGTATGAATATAATTTTTTGGAGCGATAGTGTCGCTCAACAATCTGATGGTTCCGGGTTCGATCCTTGACCCTGTACTAATAACATAAATCACGTCCATTAAATCAATTGTGTGCAATTTAAGCCATCGCTCGAAAACGGCGGAGGAAAACCTGTATGTTTTTATTTTTATTTTTTTAAATAATAGATAAACTTGCGCTTGGCCGCCATCTCGCCTGATGTTAAGCGACGATGCGATCTACGATGGAGCACGCTTGCCTAGAAGAAACTGATTCATTCTCGACTTGAAGACACCCTGATGTCTGACGTGAAAACCCATTCAGGCAGCGAATTCCACAGCTAGCAGTTCGCACAATAAATGTGGAATCAAAGCGCTTATGTCCGAGAACCTCAAAATTTCAAAGACATGATATTCATCAACATGCACTGGAGCAGCATGGTGGATTAGAGCCCATCTACGAGTCAAGCCCTATGACCCAGCAGATGGAATATAAGCATTTAATATTTTTTGAGTTCTGAGGCAAATATTCCAAGTATCCGGCTAAAACAGCTGCTTGCAACTCTATCTTAAAATATTATTCCATGCAAATCCGCATACAAAATGAAAACAATGTGACAGTGAGCGACCTCTCTTGTTCTCGTCGCGTGTTACCGCTCAGTTCACTGTTTCAATGATTTTATTCAACGCTGGTTTATGGATTCCATAATAATATAAAGCCACGTAACTGAATAATCTTTGTACAGAAATGGGTGACTGCACTTTACATTGGTAAAATTATTTCATGAACTAACAAAGGCCCAATTGTATTATTTAAGTTGTTATTGGGTAATGGGTAGGGCACATAGCACGCAGAACTGATGGGCCTGAAAGTTTCTCGAATGGAGACCACGGACCGGTAAGCGCAGCGTAGGACGTCCACCCACAAGATGGACAGACGACCTAAAAGAGACCGCAGGGAAACGCTGGATGCAGGCTGCTTCCAACCGGCCCGTATGGAGACCTATGGGGGAGACCTATGTGAAGCAGTGGACGTCTTATGGCTGAAATGCTGATTATGTTAAACTATGTAAAGTTGAAAAAAGTTGTAACAATCTCTCAGCCCATCTCCCAATCAAAATCATAAACATAAAGCAAAAAATATAAACAGCTTTATTTACAAACGTAACTCTTAACTGTTCATAAACTGGTTCATTTTATCAATTTTACAGACTTCTACTTAACGTTCTATAAAAGTAGTAAAGTCTTAGATAACGTTGCTTCAAGCGATATTGTGCGGTTTATTGTGGCTTTACTGCGAACATTCGGGTTTATGTTTGCCGGCGGCATCTGGTAGGATGAAATACGGCTTGGAACTCTGCTTCCTGGTTTTTGGCTTTCAAAGTCTTAACGCCTGGCTTAGACACCTTATTGGAAGCCGGCACTGGCTTGGATACTAGTTTTTCACATCGTTACTATGACTTTAATTCAATATGGCGGACGGACAAAATGTTTATATCTACCCATGATATGGGTATCAAATGAAAAGGTTTGCTGAAAAGAATACGAAAAAGCTTTTTTACTATAAAAACTGACGTGGTTTTCACACATTTTACAAGGGAATTACTCACGTAAGATTAAGCTTGTGTAAACTAAGATTAAACTGTAGTCGGAGTGACCGGCTTAATCTTACGTGAGTAGGTAATTTCCGTGTAATACAAACAAAACGAAAAAGCTTGTTTAAAAAATATGATTTTTTATTAATAAAGTTTATTTAATAATCTCTCTGTAATGCTCTTATTGGGGGAAGACGCGTGACATCCAAACATTGTACCCAATAAATATGGCCTGTTTCGGCTCGAGTCAACGGTGACGTTGACGTCTACACTGTAAACGTCAACTTCACCGCTCCATAAGACACTACACTAGACCATAGAAGTGACATTTAAAGAAAATTAAGTTAATTATTGTTAAGTATTTACGAGTGAAAAGTAATGCCGGGAAACTTGTTTTTTGTCTTCGAACTGTTGGTGCACCTTGTGAAAACGCAGGAAGTAATTTTTGCTGCTTTTTTCACACAATTTTGACAAGTTATTCACGTGCTATCAAAACGCCAGTACGATTGTGACTGAAGTGGATTGTGCCCCAGAGCCTATATTGTGCGGTCCACGTCAAGAAGTTCGTCCCGTAACTTCCCTCTATTTACTTACATCATTACATAAAAAGCTCTTGAAATTCGCTTAGCTTTTTCCATAAATTATTTTATTTATGATTATTTACTTAAAAATCTTATTAATATACAAATATTATTCTTACACTTAATTCAATGTAAAACATAACGATAACAGATAACTTTTCTAGTTTCAATATTTATCTAAACTACAATCAAGCATTCTAAGAAATAATTTGCTTTCGACTATTAGCAGGGTAAACAAATTGTATCAGCTATAGACTAGATACTATTACAATAAACTAGTACCTACTTTATGTCGATAAGTATAAGCTACATATTTGGGTTTTGACGGTACTGTAGAGTTTATTTGCCTTATTTCGAAGTATCACTTCTATTGTGTGTATTTAGGCTGAAACGGAATTGCGTCTTTTAGTCACAGATTGAGTTGTAGTACATTGGTGTACTCACATAAAAGTCTTTTGTCGTTTAAATTAGAACGGCTTTCAAGGCATTTTTGTAAGAAATTTGTTGTAGCCAGTTGCACCCATATAAACGAAACGTCAGTCATTCGAAATCAGTTAGCAATTGTGATGCGGACAAAGAACTTTGAGACAACCCAAAAAGGTAAGGTCCAAGTTCTTTGGATGCGGAGTTCGACGCGTTGATCTAAATAAGAATGTTCAATCAAGGTTCACTCATAACGCCTGGCGACAGATTTTCCTTCTCATTTCCGTTCTATTTACTTATTTTTTCTGTGGGTGTACTCGTGCCTATTTGAAATATGGTAACAGTTGCACCTAAATGTTACTATGCAATGGCAGGTATTCTGACAGCTGGAGAAACATAGTTCTGCTACCATCGAAAGATGGCGCTGGCGAATCATGATTCTCATTTTATTCGCATTTGTCGATGAAAAAGCAAAGATATCAGAGCCATAAAATAAGACAAAACAAGCACAATATTCAGTATCAGATAGAAAGATAATTGTCTATGATTATAAGTAAGTTTTTTTAAAGGTCTACATTCATCATCATCATTATCAGCCAGAAGACGTCCTCTGCTGAACGTAGGCCTCGCCCTTAGACCTCCACACTGAAAGATAGCTTGTCATCCCCAGTCAGTCCGCTGGATGCCCGCAACTTCTACGATGTTGTCGGTCCATCTAGTGGGAGGCCTTTCCACGCTGCGTCTTCCGGTTTGTAGTCTACACTCCAGAACCTTTCTTCCCCATCGGTTATCGGTTCTTCGAGCGATGTGGCCTGCCCATTGTCACTAAAACTTTAAAACTTTTATAGCTATGTCGGCGACTGTGATTCTTTGGCGAATATCCACGTTCCGGATTCTATCGCGCAAAGAAACTCCGAGCATAGCTCTGTCCATTGTCCGCTGTGTGACTCTGAGTTTTTCCAAAACGTCAACAGTTAGGTCCACGTCTCAGTACCATATGTCGTTACTGGCAACACAAACTGGTCAAAGACCCTTGTCTTTAGGCACTGTGGTATTTTGGACCAGAAGATGTAACATAATTTCTCTCTCATCTTCTTTCATCTTTGATCACCATCATGATTTAAAATATATATATAATTATGAAAATAATTACATAATAACAATGTAATATAATTAGCCATAATATTACATTGTATATTGTATGGTATCTGTTATTTGGTGACATACACAACAACGCAGCCACGGAGTTGCTGTTTTAAAAATGGTCCGATTTTACACAAAATGTAGCACCCGCAAACAACGTTTTCACCACGTAGTCTTATAAAACAGCTGACAAATTGTCGAATCGCGGTTGCTTTGCGACAAACGCCACAACGTAGCCAGTTTACGGCGGTTGTCAGCCATTTTGTTCCCAGACGCTTGGTGCAAGACACGTTGTATGCTCCGTGACGGGATTTAAGAGGATAAAGTGGGCTTAAGAGAGAACAGCGTTTTGTTTAAGGTGGATGACATTTTAAGTGGGTCAGACAATTAAGTGTTATACAGTTTCACTGTTGTGCTTTACAATTTCACGCAGGTTACTCGTAAAACTGTGTTTGCAAACGCGCCAAAATATCGGAAACTAGACAAAGAAAATGACATTATCATCATTATTTCAGCCACAGAACGTCCACTGCTGGACATCGGTTTCCCCCATCGATCTCCAAAAGGGCCGGTTGGAAGCGGCCTGCAACCAGCGTTTTCCTGCGGTTTCTTTTAGGTCCTCCATCCATATTGTGGGTGGACGTCTTACGCTGCGCTTACTGGTCCGTGGTCTCCATTTGATAACCTTTCGGCCCCATCGACCATATGTTCTGTGTTCTATGTGTCCTACCCACTGCCACTTCAACTTGCTAATCCGGAAAAATTACACGATTTCGTTGAATTTTTAATCAAACTAACGCCTGATTTTAGTCCGTTCGCACAGTCCAATTCTGTCATACATTTCCCTAAGCTTCCCATAATATCCTGAATGGCCATTCCCAAGAATTTTCGCATTAATGTTCCCCAAATTCCCAAAATATCTGGTGAAAAAATTTCAAAGTTCCTAAAGCGCCTCAAAATTATTAGTGCTTGTAGCGCTATGTTTACCGTACCTATTTACAACAAATAAACTGTCTCAAACATGCTTTATAGACAGTAGCATGTAACGAAGCGCTACCTCTTCCAACGAGCACTCGTGAAAGCTCTAGCGTCTCAAGACTATCGACATTAGCGCTGCGTATTGATCTACTGAATGCCATTACTCTGTGTCATGTTTGCTGCCGAAATTCAATATTAATGTGATGGTATATAGCCGCGCTTTGTATACTGTGGCAGCAAGTAATAGTATATATTACACTGAGATGTTTGTTTGGCTAGATGCTGTCTATTTAAGGCGGTCTTACGGACAAAAAAGGCTTCACAGAAATTTTTTCTAGGACAATATATTCATTTTAAAGCAGTAAAAAAAATATGTGGTAATCTTGATCATATTTCTGAGTGTACCATTAGTTCCAAAACACGTTTCCGATAAATTTTCTTGATAGAAAAAAATCATGAAATAACCTCTAACCTTGAAATTTACCTAAACGCATACAATGTTATCTCGACTATTGATGAACAAATCTTTACAAAATTTACAAGAATGATGTTAAATATTGTAACAAATAACATCATTAATTTTATTTATTGATTAAAATTCAATTTTTCTATCTATTAATTAATTTAATCATAAATTGGCTCGAACGTGTCGAACGAAACGTCGTGCCGCCGCGGCGTCTTTTCACTTCTCTCTTATTTTTACGCGATGTGACAGAGACCGCTGAGGCGCGCTGCTAGACGGACGTGTGTCGCTTTGTTCCGCTAACCGCTCCAAAATATAATCTCAACTTTATGACACAAAAACACCTTGACGCAAGTTGTAAAGTAAGTACCTACCTTATCTGCAATGTTTTCTTGCATTATAAGTACTAAAAAGGCAGGCGAATGAAAATTACATTTTGTAACGATTTGTTTGTATTTATTAGTTTACGAAGGATAATTTCACCACAATCGTCATAGTCCAGTTGGCCGAATGGTTTGACCCAATGGATAAGTTCTCTGCGACTCTGTGAGTAAGCTCCGGGTTCAAATCTCATAGTCACCAATAATTTTAATTTTTGTAATTTTTCTTATGTTTTTAAAATAATTCGTCATGTTCGTGCGTGCGTGCGTGGGTGTGTGTGTGTTTGTGTTTGTGTTTGTATGCATGTGTGTAATGTTCTTTACTCGAAAATGGTAGGGCCGATATTGACGGGATTTTCACTGTCAGATAGCTGATGCTATGACCTCGTGGCCGACCAAAGCGACGATGGCTTGACGTCATAAGAGATGACATGAGAGCCAATAAACTCACCAAGAATGACGCTAACGACCGTGCGAAGTGGAGGAGTCGCAGTAGGAAAGCGGACCCCGGCCCGTGCCGGGATACACGCTAAGCAGAAGAAGATAGCTGATGCTATGAGGAGAAAAAAAATTGGCATCTTTTTATCATCATCATCACCATTTTTTCATTACTTCGCAGGTGAACCCGCAGAGCACAGTTAGTCTACTTTTTTAGGGTCCCGTACCTCAAAAGGATAAAACGGAACCCTTATAAGATCACTTCGTTGTCCGTCTGTCTGTCCGTCTGTCAATACCCTTTTTCTCAAGAACGCGTAAAGGTATCAAGTTGAAATTTATACTAAATACTTGGGCCTACGGTTTCTTTCGGCTGTAAAAAATAAAAGTTGTAAGTCAAAGCAATCAAAAGATATGAACGTTTATGTCGTATATTTTGCGATTTCACAGGGGAATCAAAACCTATAGGGTACTTCCCGTTGACCTAGAATCATGAAATTTGGCAAGAGGCAAGGTCTCATAGCACATATATAGGAATAAATCCGATAAATTTGAAGTTATATCATTTAAAAATAATTATTTTGCTATTACAAACTTACATTTTGTAGTTGGAATGTATGGAATAACCTTATTGTCAACTACAAACTTAAGTTTGTCTTTCAATATTTTAACTTCAGTTAGTTTTTCTTTTTGGTCTCGCGCTCTGAGGGTTCCGTCTAACGGAACCCTCAGAGCACGAGTCCTACTCGTACTTGTCCGGTTTTTTTATGTGGCATAGGTGGCAAACAAGCAGACGGGCTACCTGATGGTAAGCAGTCATCGTCGCCTATGGATACTTGTAACACCAGAAGCATCACAAATATGTTGCCGACCCTTTAGGACTCTATTACGATACTATAAAGGTTAGAAAGTTCTATACAACTTGGAATGGACAGACAGACGGATGGACAGAAGGAACTTATATGGGTTCCTTGTAGTTCTACGGAACCCTAAAAAGGTGTTACATTCTTCTTTGAACGTTCAGGGATTCATTACATAGTGATACGGTTTCGGTGTAGTTGCATTCCGGACCTAGTCTTCACGGTTTGCGCGGGGGAGGAGAGTGGAGTGACATCAGTCGAGAGGCATAATAATTACTTCCAAGCACAGATCTACTACCTATATATCTGTGCTTCCAAGTATCGGTGGTCGATGTACCACAAAAAAAAGAGTCTCGAGCATTTGCAGAGGTCACACAAAGTGGACAGTCAGCGACGTTATCATACAAAATAGCTTTCCGTCCAGTTTAATTAGACATTCCAGTTGATACCTTGAGAAGTACGTAATTTACGCGTAAAATTTACAAGTTGGTCTCACCCTTACTTCCTTTGGTCAGGCTTCAAGTAAGTACTTAGTACTAAACAGGCAGGCGAATGAAAATTACATTTTGTGACGATTTCTTTGTACATTTATATTATTTTATAGATTAAGAAGCATAATTTCACCGCTTGCGTCATAGTTCAATTAGAAGAGTGGTTGACGCAATGGATTAGTTCCTGTGACTCAGTAGGCTCCGGGTTCAACTCTCACATTTCCATTTTATTTTTGTTATTGAAATATTTCGTCTTGTGCGTATGTCTGTAATGTTCTTTATAGACTCGAAAACTGCAGGACCGATTTTGATGGGATTTTCACTGTAAGATAGCTGATGTTGAAAAAAATTCGAGCAACTTTTCATCATCATCATCATCACAATTTTTTCATTACTACGCAGGTGAATGCGCGGGGTGCAGTTAGTCTACTATAATGGTTAGGAAGTCCTAAACAACTTGGGATGGACAGACAGACAGACGGATGGGCAGAACGAACTTATATGGGTTCCTTGTAATTCTACGGAACCCTAAAAAGGTGTTACAGTCTTCTTTGAGTATATCTTTCTTCTATATACATATAAAAAGCGATGTATGTATGTTCCCTATGAAGGCTGATGATGATGATGATGATATTACGTATAAACTCCAAAATGGCTGAACTGATTTTTATGGGATTTTCACTCTCAGATAGCTGATGTTATAGCGAGAGGAAAAAATGCTGCTTTTCATCATCGTCGTCATCATCAGCACCAATTTTTAGTTTAGTTTAGTTTGAGCTAGTTTGGTAAGTCGTGATGTTACTTTCTCCAGAAACGGATTAACTGACCTGATCGAGGACTTCGGAGTCTGCTACGGAACTGCTAGACGGATAGAGCTAGAAGTGTCGAGTTTGGGCTCGTTTTATTAGTCGTGATGAGAGCTTCTTCCACGAATATTTTGACTGACCTGATCGAGGATTTCGGAGCCAGCTAGTGGAACTGCTAGACGGATAGAGCTAGAAGTGTCGAGTTTGGGCTTGTTTCATTAGTCGTGATGAGATCTTCTTCCAGAAATATTTTGACTGACCTGATCGAGGACTTCGGAGACTGCTACTGGAACTGCTAGACGGAAAGAGCTAGAAGTGTCGAGTTTGGGCTCGTTTCATTAATTGTGATGAGATCTTCTTCTAGGAATATTTTGACTGACCTGATCGAGGACTTCGGAGACTGCTACTGGAACTGCTAGACGGAAAGAGCTAGAAGTGTCGAGTTTGGGCTCGTTTAATTAGTTGTGATGAGATCTTCTTCTAGGAATATTTTGACTGACCTGATCGAGGATTTCGGAGCCAGCTAGTGGAACTGCTAGACGGATAGAGCTAGAAGTGTCGAGTTTGGGCTCGTTTCATTAGTCGTGATGAGATCTTCTTCCAGAAATATTTTGACTGACCTGATCGAGGACTTCGGAGACTGCTTCTGGAACTGCTAGACGGATAGAGCTAGAAGTGTCGAGTTTGGGCTTGTTTCATTAGTCGTGATGAGATCTTCTTCCAGAAATATTTTGACTGACCTGATCGAGGACTTCGGAGACTGCTACTGGAACTGCTAGACGGAAAGAGCTAGAAGTGTCGAGTTTGGGCTCGTTTCATTAGTTGTGATGAGATCTTCTTCTAGGAATATTTTGACTGACCTGATCGAGGACTTCGGAGACTGCTACTGGAACTGCTAGACGGAAAGAGCTAAAAGTGTCGAGTTTAGGCTCGTTTCATTAGTCGTGATGAGATCTTCTTCCAGGAATATTTTGACTGACCTGATCGAGGATTTCGGAGACTGCTACTGGAACTGCTAGACGGATAGAGCTAGAAGTGTCGAGTTTGGGCTCGTTTCATTAGTCGTGATGAGGTTTTCTTCTAGGAATATTTTGACTGACCTGATCGAGGACTTCGGAGACTGCTACTGGAACTGCTAGACGGAAAGAGCTAGAAGTGTCGAGTTTGGGCTCGTTTAATTAGTTGTGATGAGATCTTCTTCTAGGAATATTTTGACTGACCTGATCGAGGATTTCGGAGCCAGCTAGTGGAACTGCTAGACGGATAGAGCTAGAAGTGTCGAGTTTGGGCTCGTTTCATTAGTCGTGATGAGATCTTCTTCCAGAAATATTTTGACTGACCTGATCGAGGACTTCGGAGACTGCTTCTGGAACTGCTAGACGGATAGAGCTAGAAGTGTCGAGTTTGGGCTTGTTTCATTAGTCGTGATGAGATCTTCTTCCAGAAATATTTTGACTGACCTGATCGAGGACTTCGGAGACTGCTACTGGAACTGCTAGACGGAAAGAGCTAGAAGTGTCGAGTTTGGGCTCGTTTCATTAGTTGTGATGAGATCTTCTAGGAATATTTTGACTGACCTGATCGAGGACTTCGGAGACTGCTACTGGAACTGCTAGACGGAAAGAGCTAAAAGTGTCGAGTTTGGGCTCGTTTCATTAGTTGTGATGAGATCTTCTTCTAGGAATATTTTGACTGACCTGATCGAGGATTTCGGAGACTGCTACTGGAACTGCTAGACGGAAAGAGCTAGAAGTGTCGAGTTTGGGCTCGTTTCATTAGTCGTGATGAGATCTTCTTCCAGGAATATTTTGACTGACCTGATCGAGGATTTCGGAGACTGCTACTGGAACTGCTAGACGGATAGAGCTAGAAGTGTCGAGTTTGGGCTCGTTTCATTAGTCGTGATGAGGTTTTCTTCTAGGAATATTTTGACTGACCTGATCGAGGACTTCGGAGACTGCTACTGGAACTGCTAGACGGATAGAGCTAGAAGTGTCAAGTTTGGGCTTGTTTCATTAGTCGTGATGAGATCTTCTTCCAGAAATATTTTGACTGACCTGATCGAGAATTTTGGAGACTGCTAGTGAAACTGCTAGACGGATAGGGCTAGAAGTGTCGAGTTTGGGCTCATTTCATTAGTCGTGAAAAGATCTTCTTCCAGGAATATTTTGACTGACCTGATAGAGGATTTTGGAGACTGCTAGTGGATCTGCTAGACGGATAGAGCTAGAAGTGTCTAGTTTGGGCTTGTTTCATTAGTCGTGATGAGGTTTTCTTCCAGGAATATTTTGACTGACCTGATCAAGGATTTCGGAGCCTGCTAGTGGAACTGCTAGATGGAAAGAGATAGGAGCGTGGAGTTTGGGATCGTTTCATTAGTTGTGATGAGATCTTCTTCCAGGAATATTTTGACTGACCTGATCGAGGAGCCCAAAATCGACACTTCTAGCTCTATCCGTCTAGCAGTTCTAGTAGCAGTCTCCGAAGTCCTCGATCAGGTCAGTCAAAATATTCCTAGAAGAAGATCTCATCACAACTAATGAAACGAGCCCAAACTCGACACTTCTAGCTCTTTCCGTCTAGCAGTTCCAGTAGCAGTCTCCGAAGTCCTCGATCAGGTCAGTCAAAATATTTCTGGAAGAAGATCTCATCACGACTAATGAAACGAGCCCAAACTCGACCATTCTATCTCTATCCGTCTAGCAGTTCCAGTAGCAGTCTCTGAAGTTCTCGATCAGGTCAGTCAAAATATTCCTAGAAGAAGATCTCATCACGACTAATGAAACGAGCCCAAACTCGACCATTCTATCTCTATGCGTCTAGCAGTTCCAGTAGCAGTCTTCCAAATTCTCGATCAGGTCAGTCAAAATATTCCTGGAAGAAGATCTCATCACGACTAATGAAACGAGCCCAAACTCGACACTTCTAGGTCTTTCCGTCTAGCAGTTCCAGTAGCAGTCTTCGAAATCCTCGATCAGGTCAGTCAAAATATTCCTAGAAGAAGATCTCATCATGACTAATGAAACGAGCCCAAACTCGACACTTCTAGGTCTTTCCGTCTAGCAGTTCCAGTAGTAGTCTCCGAAATCCTCGATCAGGTCAGTCAAAACATTCCTTGACTAACACTTCTCACTAAGACTAAAAAAACGAGCCCAACCTTGACTTATCTCGCTTTCCCTATTTAGCAGTTTTAGCAGTCTCCGAACTCTACCATCAAGTTAGTAGAATTATACCAGGAGTAAGTCTATAAGTAAGGGAGGGTCCCTTTGCATAATGCGTAATGTTATGATAAAAAATTGAGTCCAAAAATATCTACATAGTACTAGATTTGAACCGGGCATTCGTGGTTTACCAGCGCGGTGCCAGACCACTAGGCCAACAGAGCTTTGCTGTGGACCGACGAAATTACATGTCTTTAGCTGTGTATAGGTGAAGGTCGTCACGTTTCTGCGAGATTCACGCGGTGCGCCCCGCTGTAGTCGGCCGCCACTGCCTCTGCTTCACCCCCTCAAAAACATAAAAGTCAGCTAGTCACGGCGCCTTAAGTGTAGATAACTATTTATTTTTCACACCACAAATGACACATTAAGACAAAAATAACTTAAAACTAGTGAAACAATTGGCGGCCTTATTGCTATGAGCGATCTCTTCCAGGCATCCTTACCTTACAGACTTCGAATTAGGACTGTATAAGCGTGTTTACTATCTTTGACTGGACTTATACTGTGAAATTGGTATTATACTCGGCCAAAGTTTTAGAAGCTCTGACAAATGCAGCTCATTGTAAAAAGCTGGATGAACACACTACAACCAATAGCGTGGACACGGGCGTAATAACTCGAAAAAACTTCGTCCTTTTTTGATTCGCGAAACTGATGTAAAAATCAACTATTGCGTACCCAAAGGGTAAAAACGGGCCATATTATTGAGCCGACGCTGTCTTTCTATCTGTATTTCCTACCTTTTAAGGGCTGTATCTTCCGAACCGTAATAGATAGCCAGTTGAACTTTTCACAGAATATGTAATGTTACGGTGGATTAACTAAGAAATAACAATAAAGTCAAAAAGAAACAACTAAAGGGCTAAACCATACAAAAAAAACTTATTATTTACGTATTTTTGCATTTGCTTTAATGTTAAAATGGTTATACGAACAAGCTTCAAACTTGGCATGATTATAGTACATACATATAAATAATGGTGGTAAGTGAAAGTCGGTCACAATTTTCTGTTCATTACCAAGTTAATCAACGTAGGTAGGTACTTGAATGGGTGACCGACTGGGCGTCATTTTGTCTTTTTGCACTGCTTTTTGTATTTTGTGGTGGTACGGAACCCTCAGTGCGTGAGCCCAACTCGCACTTGGCTGGTTTTTCACTTTATTATTATTTCTTAGTTAATCCGCCATAACATTACATATTTTGTGATTTTTTTACTGGCTGTCTATTACGGTTCGAAAGATACAGCCGTTAAAAAGTAGGACGGTAGGACAGACAGACAACCTAGGCTTATTAATAGAGTCCCGTTTACATCCTTTGGGTACGAAACCCTAAAAATTTACTGTTGACTCATTTTTCAAGACGTTTGCCGATCGCTATACGAAGTAAAGTACACGTGGGGCGTATCGGTTTCCGGAACTCGATATTGTTGCGGTATCTACAAGTCTACACAGTGTTCTGAGATAATTGAATCAATTGTAGGTTTGAGAGGGTCGTATTGTTGTGTGTTTAAGCAATTGAATGTCTGTTTGCTCCATTTGGTGGCATTTCAAGTTGGCACTAATTGAGTTAGGTGGCGGTATTGTACTTAAAGTATTGTATAACATGTTAGCAGATGTTATTAATAGGTATCATGTGAGCTACAGTGATTTCTTTGCATTTAGAATTATTGGATTCGGATTTTGATTATACAGGGCTATACATATAGACTGTATTAAGCCAATAGGAGGTCATTTTACTCATCATTATCACAGAAGACAATAACACATAGAAGGTTTACTCCGCAAAGAAATTTAAATAATTATAGACTATCTACGAGGCAATAAAGTAGTAATTCAACTCGTTCAGCGCTGGGTACCGCTTGATAAATTCACCTAGAAGGCAAGTATCATACAGTATCTCACAGTATCTTTTATACGTATTATAACATAGTCATTGTTCGTTGCAAAATCACAGAAAAGATGCATAATAGCGCGTGACGTGGCTAGCGTGGGATGCGAGCCGGGCGAGAGCCGAGCGGCTACGGACTGCCCTGCCATACTCCCTCTTGAAGAGGAGCGCCGTCTGAATATACATAAAAGCGCAGAATATACAAACATCATATGCTTACATCATAGAAAAAAATTTCAACTAAGTCAAGGGGGTTGCTATCGCTACCAAGCAAGCTTTTGCGTTTGCTTGAAGGAGGTACTCGTATATAACGCGGTGGGACCGCGGGACGCTGTTAGTAAATAGATAAATATCAAGACCGAGTAACAAGAAAGTAGGAAATATGCCTAAGATCTTCCCCACACTCATCCTGTGACAATCAATCATCACGTGACATTCCTAACAATGACACCTACTCGAAGCCCGCTCCTTAATCATAATCACCCCGAGTTCACTCCATCATCATCAACTGTCGACTTATCGCTCCACATGTGTTAAGACAAGTGTGCTTTGTGTGTATTTTGATACTTATTAGTGAGCATTTACACGGATTATATTGCCCAGCATAAATATCAATCTAACTGGAGATCGTTGATATTTTGATGTATGACTTCCCATTGAAATAGTGGAAATAATTATACAATTATTAATGTACAACTAAAGCGCGACCGCTGCAATTATTCGTTTATAGCCGAATTGTTGTTGACCAGGATACGGTTTGCGGTCGTGCAACAATTTTTCATCATCAATTTTAACCATATTCCAATCATAACCAATTTTTATGAATTGATTTAAACAGCTAGCCCCACGACCATTGGAGGATAGGCAGCAGCGTCCTATTAGCACACGGTGAACGTACTGCGATACCAAGCCTGATGCCAAGTTTGGAGATTATGACAACACCTCTCTCCAAGAGGGGAGGCTTGTGTTTACCAGTACATGTTTACTGGCTGATGCGATGAGCTTTGTAAAAATAAGAACTTAAACAGTAAATTCTGATCAGTTTTACTAGCTCTTCGAACAAAATATTGTAGCTGCTAGCCAATACACTACACCAAAATATTAAAAGAAAATATTTTTATTCAGATTTTTACAATTGTATATACTTAAACGTAGGCAAGTGCATTTATTTAACTAAACAAAATACTAGCTAAAAGTAACACTACCAAAACAGTTAGACTGCATGCCTATAGACCCCTAAAGGAGTAAAGACAATCCAAATGCTTAAGCCCACTATTAGTTGGCAGTTTACCCAGCATGCTGGCGGCATTACCACGCTGAATGGCAATGCTTATGCATTGAGCCAGAAACACGCCAGCATTTTGGTCACGCGTCTGATAATGACTAGGTGATGCAATTTCGTATCTTCAGTTGTATCAATGGTTCAAGTAGCATGTCGCATAAAATGGTAGTTGACTGGTGTTCCATTTATCACAAATAACAGGCTTAGCGAAGGATTAAATACATTTCATAATTATACTGAAAACTTATTTAGTATTTTTTTTATTTTTTTTTATTATTCATAGAGTCACTCATTTATTTATTTGTCAATACATGTTATTAATATTAAACAATTAATAAGTCACAAACTACTTAATTCTAATTTAAAAAAAAAACAAAAAAAACGAGTCTAATCAAACAGCCCGCCCCGGATCGTTCCTGGTGCAAAAGTGCCCATAACACTGGTAGCATTCCCACGCTGAATGGCAATGGCCAATCTTAGTAGAAGCTAGAATTTTTTGCAAAAAACCTAATGGTAAATTGTCCAACAAGATAACACATTCTCCTTGAAGAAAAATGATCTAACCCAGTTCAATACCCTGTCGCGTGCGAAAAGGCACCTTTGTCTCCAAACAAAGAAACTATTTTCCAACCTCAAACTATCTACAATCTAAAGGGATCCATTGTGGGCTGTGATTAAAATTTTCGTCTCCAAGATTCTGCTGGCATTTCATTGCGGGACTATTTACACGAAATATTAAAATTTAACGGAGCGATTCAAGTCTTTGCGGCTGCAACTGTAATCGGAGGCTTCCCTTCGTGTAAATATTGACGAGACTTAGAGGGTTTGCGCTTTTGTTCCGTGTCGATATTGATATTCGACTTGATTGCTTTTTGTGTTTTTTTTTTCAATCTATATCTTCAAATAAACCGAGGATATTGCATCAACCGTCCGATACGCCCAGGATCTGTTAGAAGATCGGTTAGATTCTCTCCAAATAATCAATCAGTTCAACCAACCGTTAGGGCTCCAGGGCACACCCCTTCTGGGGTGCCTGGGCAAGTCTGATTCCCACTCCCGGCGACGGCCCAAGCCAAGGTTCGTACCTTCGAGGTGCCCTTGTGCTAGTCGCCTTTAAACTTAACCACCAAGTTATGCCGAACGCACTCTGCGTTCGCTAACTAGTCTGGTCAAGCTGTAGAGGCTAAAAGGCCAACAGTACAAGTCAATACAAAAATATAAAAAAACAACCGTCCGATCGCGGCCTACTGAAAACTCTGCCAAAACGCGCCCGAGCAGCCGTTTGCATTCAGTTGTTCGTTACCTGATGCGTAGACATGACGTGCCATAAACAAAAATGTATAGCTAGTATCAGAACCTACAGAATATTAGTCCTACAGAAGAAGGACTAATATTATGTGAGCTAGTATGTAGTGGTGTCAATTCTGTTGTACCATAATCTAAACTAAACAAAATTTATTAAAATAAATATATTATAAAGAGACAGCTCTAAAATTGTTGCCATCTTTCTCTCACATATTAAAATGAAAAGAGAAGTAGATAATTTTAATCCTGTCAGATTGGTTTAGTTTAGTGAGTATGATAGAATCTATTCTATTTTCACCACAGAAAAGACAAGCCAAAAAAATATTTTCTGTGGTTTTCACAGTGAATATTGCATACGGCGTGCGATATTATAATATTTGATCCAATATCTATATAAATATCTGTATATTTGTAAAGGAATTAAAATTATTGTTTTGATGACTTTAAAACACTGACAAAAAGGAAAATACATATAACGGGGCAATAGCAAACCTGACAAAAACAAAAAAAGTACAATTAAGTGATGCAATGAGCAAGTTGCTCACCCTATGGTAAGGGTCACGTTCGGCCATAATTTATTGTGTGTTTTAGATATTTAAATATTTTATCAATCTTGAATTGTTTGTTACAGCCCGTAGGTGAAACCGTGACCTTCTTCGACCGTCAACCTTTCGAACTTAAATTTTCAAAGAGAATTCCACACCACTAATTGGCGATAAAACTTGGACCGTGGCACTACTAGAATGCTTTGTGGTTATGACGACCAAACGCTGTTCTGGGTCATTGAACAGTTGCCAAGTATGTCATACATGGCTACGTATCTTCGCTTGAGAGCTGCTATTATTTATGCTCAGAACAGAAGGCTTATTACCATTGAGCTATGTTACTGAGAGTTTATTTATTAAATATTTTTATGTTTTCTCCTGTTCACTCAACGCCAATATAATGCTAAAGGCAACCGCATATGCTAAGTTATGAAAAACAACAAAAAACATTTCAACTCGGCGACTAATTTTCACATATTTTTGATCCGGGAAAACTTGTTAATTATTCCTTTTTTGGGTTCCATAGTAACCAGGAACTCTTTTCAGTTTGTTCTGTCCGTTCGTCAATCAGTCTCTTCGTCTGTCCGTTCGTCCTATTTCTCTATAACCTTCTTACTTCTATAGTTATTAAGATTAGTCCGTAAAAATTTGCAGTTACAGTGTTAGTATAGATCTCAATAATAACCGTACCTTTTTATTAAGGGGTAGCTCTGGTACATGAGGTATAATAAAATGTATGGAACCTCACCTTCATTTCAAAATACTTATCCAACGACAACCAGCACGATCGAAAAAAAACCCGTCCCTATTTCAAACGTACTAGAGCCACCTTTCTAAAATATAAAATTATATTTATTTGTTACTTTTAAAATTGAGATCTATATTAAAACTTTACTGTGCAAAGTTTCATGCATTTATCCTTATAATTATAGAAGTTAGAAGGTTCTAAATAACTCGGAAGGACAGACACCCCGACGAACAGATGGACAGAACCAACCACATACTTATATCCAAGTACAAATATTATAGACGCCACAAATAAACCTACCTTGCATGTCAAATTTCTAACACAACTATGACGAATAGTCGTAATTGAGTCCTGCTAAAACCAGTCTGCTCTATTGGTGCTGCAACAACACGTGACAGTTTGAAACGAAAATGGGTAGCTTTGCAATACTGTTGTAAGAATACCACAAATAGAGTTGGCCGACAGAATAAATATATTTTTTATCACTTTTAGGTACAGAAAAAATTACACGCTTAGATTTCATAATATATATATATATATAATAAAAATAATAAATAAATAAATATTTTGGGACTCTTTTTGCACACACGGTCACCTGACCCCAAACTAAGCAAAGCTTGTGATATGGCTGCCAGAGACTGATATACATACATATATAGTTTTAAATACATACTTAAATAGATATTAACAACCAGATATAGAACAAACACAAATGTTCATCACACAAATGTTTGTCCTACGTGGGAATCGAACCCACGCCCTCAGGCTCAGAAGGTAGGTTCACTACCAACTGGACCAACGGGCTATATATATTTTTATGACTTGCGTTTGACTACCATCTCGCCTGATGTTAAGCGATGATGCGGTTTACGCGGCCGTTTACTTAGATATACTAGGTCTGTGGAACAAACTTATAAGGGTGCCATGTAGTACAAAGAAACCCTAAAAAACGTAACAGGTTACGTTGGCCTATTTGTTAGCATTCTGCAAAAAGTATTGAATTCACCTCTGATTTATACCCCCCGTTATTTTAACGACTTACATACAAACAATAACGCGACAAAGCCAGCCCCATTCCAATACTAAATACAATATCACAGGGAAATCCATTTTGACGGAAGCAATAAATCCTGTATGATCGGAGTCAGCTATGCGTGAGGATGTATGTGCCAGCATTGGAGGGCATTGACCCGGAATCAAATACATCACGTGTGAAGCTAATACAGGTAGACGGGTTCGTCACTCAAACGTGCTCGGGCGATCCATGCTTTCGTATCATAGATTAAAACTATACATTATTAATTATAGTTTGAAAAAAAAACCGGACAAGTACGAGTAGGACTCGTCCTCTGAGGGTTCCGTTGGACAGACCATCAGAGCGCGAGTCCAAAAAAAAACTAAAGTTGAAATATTGAAAGACAAACATAACTTTGTAGTTGACTATAAGGTTCTTCTATACATTCCAACAACAAAATGTAAGTTTGTAATAGCAAAATAATTATTTTTAAATGATATAACTTCAAATTTGTAACTCAGATTTATTCCTATATATGTGCTATGAGATCTTGCCTTTTGCCAAATTTCATGATTCTAGGTCAACGGGAAGTACCCTATAGGTTTTGATTTCCCTGTGAAATCGCAAAATATGAGACATAAACGTTCATATATTTTGATTGCGTTGACTTACAACTTTTATTTTTTTACAGCCGAAAGAAACCTTAGACCCAAGTATTTAATATAAATTTCAATTTAATACCTTTACGCGTTCTTGAGAAAAAGGGTCTTGACAGACGGACAGACAGACGGACAGACAGACGGACAGACAGACGGACAACGAAGTGATCCTATAAGGGTTCCGTTTTTTCCTATTGAGGTACGGAACCCTAAAAACGACCAAGTGCGAGTCAGGCTCGCGCAAGGGTTCCGTACCACTACAAAATACAAGAAGGTTGTCCAAGTAACCGAATTACCAGTTATTATAACGCCTTCCAATCGTCGGAGTAATTTGCTAAGCAGTTTGCTACAGGCGCTCGAGTATAATAACTTGGTAATGAACAGAAATTTGTCACCGACTCGCACTTGGCCATTATTTAAAATTTGCTGTTATACTTTAGAGTGTGTACTACAATCGTGCCAAGTTTGACGCTTGTACGTTTTTACATTAGAGCTGATACAAAGTCAAAAAGTAAAAGCGAAACTTTATTATTATTTGGTAGTTAATCCGCTGTAACGTTACATATTCTGTGAAAAGTTCAACTGTCTATCTATTAGAGTTCGAAAGATATAGCCGTTAATAGGTAGGACAGACAGACGGACGGACAGACAGACAGACTAACATCGTAGGCTTAGTAACAGGGTCCCGTTTTTACCCTTCGGGTACGGAACCGTAATAACAAGCTTACCTATGTGACTCGTTTAAAGAAATCGCAGGAAACTTGAGAGGTTAAATTTTGAAGTGAAAACTTCTTAAGAAAAGCACTGAATCCGCGTGACCGTCTAGTTTAGATAATAATATGATGTATCCGCTATTTTTGAATACAGGGCCATCTCTTGTGGAATTAGTGAATTACTACTTAAATTTTCACTTCTGACGTGCAGTCTTACGACCGATTCTTTTTAATATAATTATTTAGTAAAATAGGTTGGATTTTGAAATTGGATTTACGTTTGACTGCCAACTCGCCTGATGAGTGATGATGCGGTGTTCGTTGGAGCACGCTTGCCTAGAAGAAACCGATTCACTCGTGATTTGAAGACACCTAGATTGTAACTATCAGGAAACACCCACTCAAGCAGCGCATTCCACATGTACTAGCAGTTCGCACAATAAACTTGCACAATTTTGATGGGGTTATGTCTGTGGGGTTATGTTTACGAGTACATATTTTTTTTTGGTAAAATTTTCATCACCGTGGATTCAATGTCCTTTAGTCGTAATATTAAACAGTTTACATAGACTTAATAGCGTCAAACAAGTCATAGTCAAGCTAAGTAAGTCACGGTCAAGTCAAACTCATGCCCCTGTAAAGTGGTGGAGACTTTACAAGAGGCTCCTATGGAGTTTTGGAAACAACACGAAAAGACACGTTTCACCTCGTTATATCACTTTCCCATACTCGAGCACGTTTACGAGCACTTAATGAATAATAATTCACTATTAACACTCGAAAATACACAAGTTTAGCAAAATAATCCAACGAGCCGACATGTTTTTTTCCACGTTGGCGCCAAAACTCCACGAGTACATAATTCATGTAGTGTTGTAAGTTTTTTAGTAAAAAGAGCAGCAAACATGCACATATTCCGCTTGGTTGATAAGAAGTGACTGCCGTCTATGGACCTGGCAACACAGGTGGTGTTTTTGATGAGTTAAGGGAGCTCTTCCCATGTACAATTTTTTTGCTCGCAAATTATCACAGCAATGAAGATAATAATATTATATAAAATCACACGCAGTGATTTTTTTTATCTATACTAATATTATAAAGAGGAAAGATTTGATTGCTTGTTTGTTTGTTTGTTTGCATTGAATAGGATCCGAAACTACTGAACCGATTTGAAACATTCTTTCACTGTTGGGAAGCTACACTATCCCCGGGTAACATAAGTTTTATTATATTTTCAAAAAAAAAAATAGGGATCCTTACTAAAACTCCAATAATGTAACCCAAGGTGTAAAAAAAAAGATTTACATTTTTAACTTTGCGTGTTTGACAGTTCTAAGACAGGACAACGTCTGTCAGGTCAGCTAGTCTATACTAATATTATAAAGAGGAAAGATTTGATTGTTTGTTTGTTTGTTTGCATCGAATAGGCTCCGAAACTACTGAACCGATTTGAAAAATTATTTCACTGTTGGGAAGCTACACTATCCCCGGGTGACATAGGCTATTATCTATACCCGTATGCGAAGCTGGGGCGGACCGCTAGTCTTTAATAATAAGATAATGTGCGACCGAAAGAACTGGTCAGAGACCATTATCAGAGACCCTTTAAAGCCCAAAAAGTATTATTATATTGTTTTTTACGAAGTTGTTAGCGATATAAAACTATTTTACAATGACTATTATTATCAAAATGAATGTGTTTTAGTTATTTAATTTTGTGCACACTACTAACTGTCTCTGAAGTGCAAAACTAACCCAATAACCTGATGACCTAAAACACTATCGCCTACGTAGAAGGCTCAAACAGGTGTTACCCATCACCTTAAAGCCTTTGAAAAAACCTTGGCAAGGTATTGGCGTCGAAAAAAGAGCTCACAAAGAAAGTGTACTTTGGCATCGACTTTCACGGGAGAGCTTAGACATCAACCAACTTACCTGTATTTAGTTGAATGGGGGAGCTACCATCGAATTTTCAATACAAAACCGACAACCATCGTTTATAACACATTTAGTTCCTAATTTGCCCAACTCTACAGATAAGCTGGTCGGTCTGTATAAGGAAACTGATACGTACCACGTTTATGAAATCTCTGAAATACAACGCTGAGGTTATACGCAATAATTTCTGGTTGGCTGGAAATGAGAACAACCGGTTAAGATAAGCTCGAGAATTTTGTATTCGAGAAACACGCGGGCTCAGTATTTTTGTTATGTTTTTGCGTTGATTTTTTTACGCTGGTTTTATGTTTTTTTTTTTTGTTTTTTATCCCGTAGAATTCTGCATTTGACCACTAACTCGCCTGTTGGTAAACGACGATGTGGTCGAAGATGAAGCACGCAAATTCACTCTGGCTTTGAAAAGGCCCTGATAATATCTCTCAGGAAACAAGGAAGCAGGGCGCCTTCCTTCCCCGTTCCTCCACCCTTCGCCGTATGGATTAGAAACGTAGAATAGAAACGTTTCGATATCTTTGATTAAATCATAAAAATAAAATTTTATTAGAATTTTTTTTTCTCTTTTGTCCTGTCAACGCCAATTTTTGAACTATTTAATGTGACCACAATAATATGACATTGGCTTCGGAAACCTACTATATGTGTGTCTCGACACGCTCTTGCCTAGTAATTTTTATTATTATTGTAAATGTACTTTAGGTTCTAATTGACATTGAAACGTGCTTGGATTCCTATTAACGTATGTTTATTTAATTTTTAGTTTTTTTTTCATAATTAAAACTACGCCATCTTCAGTGTGGAGAAATTGAAAAATTACCATAGACTACAAAAGTCTAGTGTAGTGACGTACTCAAAGTGATGTGCCTTAAATCTATAAGAATTAGTGTTCGTATAACGCACTATAATTTCACTCTGGCAACACAAGTGGGTGCATAAGTACATGGGAGTTATTTGCGCCAACGTAGAAAAAAATCGGCTCGTATTATTTTTCTAAATGTCGAGTGTTAATGTGTAATAATGGTGGATTATTATTTATTAAGTGCTCGTAAACGTGTTCAAATGTGGCAAGTGATATAACAAGGTAAAACATGTATTTTTGTGTGGTTTCCAAAACTGCATAGAAGCCTCTTGCAAAGCCTCCACCACTTTATTGGGGTATGAGTTGTACTTGACCGTGACTTTCTTTGTAAAAACTGACTGTGACTATGACTTGTTTAATTCAATTTAAAACTATGTTAACGACTGAAGGACTTTGTATCCATGAAAAAAAAATATAACGAAAAATTTAAGTACATGTAAATATTTGACTGAAACTAAAAGGTAAAGGGAGAGTATTTTAGCGTGACCCAACAACGAAATTACCAACCATGAAAAGTAAAGAAAAACAGTCGCACGTAAGGTAAAGGTCACCAAAACAAGTGAACTATTACATTATTCACCGGGGCCCAGCTATGGCATCATAACACTCGCTAGAAACGTTTCAGAGCAATATGCGCAAAAAAGGTTTTCGTCAACAATACCTACAACATTACATAAGAAATGAGGGAAATTGGGTCACAAGTGAGTTTTGTATTCGGTCACCCTTCCACGCCGTGACTCCGCGAATACGAATGCGAACTCGACTCGAGAATAATACCAGCTATTGTTTTTCTGGAATGAGAACAGAAATATCTGCGAGGAAATGCTCAATTTGGCTGTCAAATATTCTAGAACTGTAGAACGTTGGAAGTTGTATTCGCAGTGCGCCGTTTGCCAAATTCGAAATTTCGCACAAGTCTCTATATTCTGTACGTTATGGGTTCGGTTTGCGTAGAGACAGTCCACAGTATACGCTATAAACTGCCATTGGTATTGCTGGGTAGCTATAGGTACCTACTATGTATGAATTTGCATGTTGTAATGTAACAATGTTAAGTGAAGCGATAACTCTTAGTGGTTAGCACTAACATCAAACCACTGGGTGTGGCTTCAAATCTCAATAATAAACTTGGCCGTGAAGGAAGTCATCGTGGTGATATCTTTTTTTTTTATCTTTAATTTTCACCTCCCCCAAATTTTGGAGACGATTTTAGCTGTCATTTTCATATCCATTTTACAATCAATATATTTTTCTATATAAGTATTAGAGCAATTTACATGGGTTATTGCTTGTCAAGTTTCGTGGGGTCAATAAATGGCAGTCAAAACTCTTTTTTTAATATCATAACATGGTGGAGTTTCCTGTGCTCAGCTACCATCGCATCGTTAAGTTGAAAATCTGTCGTCTGTCTGTATTTAGGTACCAACCAAGCCAAGCCAATTCAAGCTTACTGAACACCTAGAGCCGGTCAGCATGCGCAGAGGTGGGTTTATTTGTATCTTTTATAGCATTTACAACGAAGAATGTTCTGAAAAACTGTTTGATCTGATGCCAGCGTCGCGGTTTTACCATAGCACTAGCTGCCACCGCCTGATAGCTCATCCACATTATCATAGGTCAGTGGAATTCACACACAGGGCATTTTACGCGATCTTTTTTGCCAGTTGCAATTTATGTGGAATGAGCAGTAATCCTGCAGTATTCCCGAGAAACTATAACAATTCTTCAAATAGGCTGTTAATAGAGTCCTAAAAGGTCAGCAACGTGTCTGTGATGCCCCTGGTGTGATAGGTATCCATAAGCGAGTCACAAACGTGCTGAAAAAATGACCGAATCAAAACTCCGCACAAGCTAAGCATTGCGCAGACTTTTTGGTTAGTTGTAAGGCAACCGTGATCCGACTACAACGCCGCGTGATGCCAGTGCTACGATTACATAGCGGACAAGAGACGTAACGTTTAAATTGGTATTGTGAACTATATAATTGATGTTTAGGACGTACTACGACGCTCGGACGTTTTTTGACCGTTTTCACTTAGTGATTGTGACTCTAAAGGTATAACATAAAATAAATACAATATCAATCACGGCTTCGACAGTCTGATCATTGAAGTGTTTCCCGCAATATTGAAAGCCAAATTGAATTTAGAGGAAAATGACAATAGCTTCCAGCACAATGTATTTCCTTTAGTTATTCTGTTACAATAAACAATTTTATCCGATGGGTCCCTACCGAACCTTGATACGTGATTTTGAATAAGATAAGAATAAATTCGGTTATGGTAAACAATTCTGATTTATAAAGGTTATAGGAAAAACTGGGTATGTAAATACAAGATATACAATAGTATCAAGTTAATGTACAACGATACATAGTGTTCTGTTAGACGGCGTTTAACGTCTTTCAAAACGAGACGCTGAACCCAAATATGTTACAAGTATAAAGAGTTTATCTTTAACCCCCCGATAAAAGATCTGATAACTGGTCCTTGCGAGCGCGTTGTTATAGTTTTTCATAGCCATGGACACCAAGTCCTTCAGTCGTAATATTAATCAAAAGACTATCTAAGTCTTAAATAGCGTCAAACAAGTCATATTCACAGTCAAAGTCAAGCAAAGTAAGTCACGGTCAAGTAAAACTCATGCCCTAGTAAAGTAGTGGAAGCTTTACAAGAGGCTTCTATGTAGTTTTGGAAACAACACGAAAAGACATGTTTCACCTTGTTATATCATGTACCTTCACTCGAGCACGTTCACGAGCACTTAATAAATAATAATCCACTATTATTACACATTAAAACTCGAAAATACACAAGTTTAGGAAAATAATACGAGCCGACATGTTTTTTCCACGTTGGCGCCAAAACTCCTCTTGCAAGTGCATTCATTAATTATTAATTTATTACCAAGGTTCGGATATTGCATGGCATTTTTAATTTGTCAAAGAGATTGCACGTTTATCGACTGCTGATTGTCGATTATTTCTCTACTTCTGTTTCGTGTGAATAAAAATGCATATTTAAATAAACTAACTGTATTTAAGCTAAATAGAAATATTCAAATGTTTTAAACAGTTTATTAACATAAGTATAAAAAAAAATAAAAAAAAAATACGTTAATACTCCTTTTGCATCCTAAGGTTGCCTGCAAGAGATCACCTTTAGCGATAAAGCCGCTAGTTGTTACACTAGTTTTTAAGGGTTTTTTATCATCTGTATCAAATTTTATGGTGTGAACAATAAAGAGTTAATCAATCAATCAATCAATTAATACATACATTTAAATCCACTAATCAAAAGTCGGATACAGTTTATAAACATAAAAAAAATAAAAATAAAATACATAAAAAAATACATACATTTAAAACATGTAATCAAAAGTCGATGGAATAATTGCCAGTACCAATATGATAAGGAACTAACAATATATTAGAGGTTTAAAACATCGACAATCGGCAGTCGATTAACGTGCAATCCCTTTGACAAATTAAAAGTGCTGTGAAAATTCCGGACACTGATTATTATGGATTTTAGTATTACACATGTTTATCAGTAAAGTTTAGATCATGCCTTGTGGCGTTCTTTAGGAGGGGCCTACGACCAGTAGTGGACGAATATTAACATGCTGATGATGATCAGTAAAAATAACAATGAAGTAATATTTTTTCATACCATGTATAAGTCAAAAGTAATATTCTCAAATAATGACCATCGTCTATTACAACACCCTGTACAGCCACTCGGGTGTGTATCAGAGAACAACTATCTTTTCACAGAACTTTAGTTAGCTAAGAAAAACGTATTGTTATCTTACTCGGAAACTATATGGTACAGATTTTATGAACAGTAATATCATAAACAAAAGCTGTGTCCGATTTCGTATTTCTATGAAAAGACTTTCGCCTAGCAAAAGATAAAATAACTACCTACATAGTACAAGCGTATGGCTAGAAATATCAAAGTCATTCGTAACAATTTTGGGATCATAGGTATCAGATTATATTTTATAGTAATGATTTTGACAGTTGCAGTATATTTACATCAATTGAATGAAAAAAAAAAAACTCCGAGTCACACAGCGGGCAATGGAGAGAGCTATGTTCGGAGTTTCTTTGCGCGATAGAATCCGAAACGTGGATATTCGCCAAAGAACCAAAGTCACCGACATAGCTGTTTAAATTTGCAAGTTGAAGTGGCAATGGGCAGGCCACATCGCTCGGAGAACCGATAACCGATGGGGAAGAAAGGTTCTTGAGTGGAGACCACGAACCGGAAGACGCAGCGTAGGTAGGCCTCCCACTAGATGGACCGACGACATAGTAAGAGTCGCTGGCATCCAGTGGATGCGAAAGGCAGACTGTCGTTCAGTGTGGAGGTTAAAGGGGGAGGCCTATTCAGCAGTGGACGTCTTCTGGCTGATGATGATGAAATGAAAAATACATAATTTATTGTATTATATTGAAAGTTTTTAAAATTATAATTATGTTTTTTTATTTGATTGATGAATTTATTCAATAAAAATTACAAGTAAAATAAAAATAACTAAAACTAATTATGATTGAGTCAATCAATCTTAATTAATTTCGGAGAGGTTTGCAAGAGGTGGCAGACGACTGGAAGTAAGGAAGGAAATGGTGGGGAGACCTTTGCCCAGCACTGGGATAGTAAAGGTTAAAAAAAATATTAACGGGATATTTACCGTGATAATCCCTTGTGAAACAATTTACTAATTATATTCCAGAAGTGGATTTTTGTATAAGGCAAGCTGTGTATTGTTTTAATATTTTCTATCATCTTTAAGGTTAAAACATTATATTCCCAACACAAATTTACTTAAGCTACCTGACAATTTTATAGAACTGTTTTACTAGACAAATTTGTAATAAAACATAATAAGTAATTAAACAAATATGCGCTATGTTTTTCATACGAGTTTTGTCTTGACTTTAAGCCAAAATATTACTATCAAGAAAAAAAATAAGAGCACAAATTGTAACGCTTGTGAATAAAATAGGTAACCGGTGGCTTACCTTGCACAGGCGTATAAATATTCATATACAAGCAGTCTTCGCTCTGGTTCTTCAGCCTCGGCAGCAGTCTTCTCAAATACTCCAGTCTACCCTTCGGCATCCTCTCCAAGACCAGGGTTTCGTTGGAGATATCTGGTAACTTCTGCGGGCAGACCGGCCCCATAGTGTCGACTGTCTTTACGTCATCCCAGGGTGCTGGCGCTCGCGTTGGTGCAAACCTGGGAAGTTATATTAATATAAGTACGAATCAAGGGATAAAAGGAGGAAGACTTGGATCTCATAGTAAGTGCCAAGCCTTATCATTACAGAGCATTGCCAAAAATGTAGAAGATAGAAAATTAAGAAAGAATCACGCTTATCTATTTAGTCAATAAATGCATCTATTTGGACTCAGACCAGCAAAAAAACAACTTTTTTTTTACTGGGCAAGTACCTTTATTAACTAAACAAAATACAAGCTAAAACTAACACTACAAATACAGTTAGACTGCCCATAGACCGTTGAAGGTCTAAAGACAATCCAAATGCTCAAGCCCACTACCAGTTGGCAGCGTACCCAACATGCCGGCGGCATTACCACGTTGAATGGCAATGCTAATGCGTTGAGCCAGAAACACGCCAGCATTTTGGTCACGCGTCGCATTAACCAGGCGCTCTGAAAGATTTTTGATAATGAGGTGAACTCCCAGTCCCCAAGGGCCCAATGTCTCGACCCCAAACGCCTCAAATATGTAACCACTGCCGAGGTTAGCATATTTGCGTCGCTTGTGCTGCTCTACTTTTATTCGAACAAGGTAAGCTGGAAGCTGGAATGATTTGAACGTGAATAATAGTCAAATCGGTCCAGCCGTTTTCTATACTAATATTATAAAGAGGAAAGATTTGATTGTTTATTTGTTTGTTTGCATTGAATAGGATCCGAAACTACTGAACCGATTTGAAAAATTCTTTCACTGTTGGGAAGCTACACTATCCCCGGGTGACATAGGCTGACATATCTATGTCCGTGTGAAGCCGGGCGGCCCGCTAGTGGAAAATAAAACCGTAATATACCTACCTACATTAAAACATACATACTATATAACACTTCCCCAAAAATACAGCTACGCCGTCCCTTCGTGGATGAAAAAACAATGTTATTTAAGGCTCTGTTTATGTTTATTTGTAAATTGGGAAGAGAATTGTTAGTGGACCTTTAAGGAAAATCAGCAAAAACCCTTCGAACCAACTTTTGTCATAAAATTGTATTTAATATCATTTTTGTCTGGGAAGTCACTTCATACACTAAACACTCTGTTATCTATACTAATATCATAAAGAGGAAAGATTTGATTGTTTGTTTGTTTGTTTGCATTGAATAGGCTCCGAAACTACAGAACCGATTTGAAAAATTATTTCACTGTTGGGAAGCTACACTATCCCCGGGTGACATAGACTATATTATATTTCCAAAAAAATGGATACCAATCCTTACTAAAATTCCAATAATACCCGTGCCAAACCGGGGCGGACCGCTAGTATAATTATAACCAACTAGCGGTTCGCCCCAGCTTCGCACGGGTATGGATATACCTATGTCACCCGGGGATAGTGTAGCTTCCCAACAGTGAAAGAATTTTTCAAATCGGTTCAGTAATGTCGGAACCTATTCATTGCAAACAAACAAACAATCAAATCTTTCCTCTTCATAATATTAGTATAGATGTTGAATAAAAGTATTTTATTTTTTAGAAATGCTTACTGCCACATTTTGCCAAACACACTCAAAGAACGATTCATTCAATATTGATTACCTACATTGAAAACCCGTAGTTGTCTCCTAAAAGGTTCAATTACTAGCATCAATTTACCAAATGGATGCGAACGATCGAAGTTAGGATGCGGCAATAAGGGATGGCGCCCCTGAGGACTAAGCACTGAACATTTTTTCCGGTCTCTGCGGCCGCGAGTAAATGTAGCGTGAATCCCCATGGATTCGAGTCGTATAGTGGACGAACTCAGGAGAAAACGTAAAAGAAAAAGCCGTATAAATGGACATCAAAAATGTTGCAAGATCTTAATTTCAAGAATAATAATGATAAAAATATAAAGGCGTTGAAATTTTATCCTACTAGAATTTTTTTAACAGCTATACGGATATATATTTGCCTTAATAAGAGACCCTAATGTAGAACCCTAAAAACAATATCACTCAATGCCAAGTTGCTTTTTTATCAACGGGTTTTAACTTTCTCAATTTGCTTTTAAAGACAAATATAGAATGTAATTTTTCTTAAGATTTGGTTAATTTATTGATTTATTACGCACTAGCTGTGCCCCGCGGTTTCACCCGCGTAGTGATGATAAAATGGTGATGATGACGATGGAAAGTAACCTATGTCACTCTCTGGCTCTTGGACTATGCCCATGCAAAAAATCAGGTCGATCCATTATTCCGTTGCAGCGTGAAAGAGGAACAAACATCCATACATTCATACATCTATACATCCATACATACAAACTTTCGCGTTAATAATATTAGTAGGAATTATGATGATATGATACATAAATGGAAATATAGGTAATCTACTTTTAAAAACAAACTATGAAATAAGATAACTTAATAAAAACCGGCCAAGTGCGAGTCGGGCTCGCGCACTTAGGGTTCCGTACCAACACGAAATTCAATAACGAAATTACCAGTTTTAACTTGTCAAATAATGAACAAAAACTTGTCACCGACTTGCACTTGGCTATTATTTATTATTTGTAGTTATAGTTTTTTTTTTTTATCAATTTTTTGTTGTTATACTTTAGAGTGTGTACTATAATCATGACAAGTTCTGTGAAAATTTCAACTGGCTATCTATTACGGTTCGAAAGATACAGCCGTTAATAGGTAGGACAGACGGACAGACAGACAGCGTAGGCTTAGTAATAGGGTCCCGTGGTTCCCTTTTTAACTAAATTTAATCCAAATTAAATTTACTACTTATCGAATATTATAAGAACAATTGCATTTTGTTACAAAAAATAGATAGCAGTTTTTTGTTGCGTATTTATACTTCGGGAAAGCATACGAAGGTATAATTTTGTCAGATGTTTCGTTATCATGTAACAATAGTTTCGGGTTGCACTTCCTACGGCTAGGACCGACTGAAACGAAGTGAATGCCGGCGCTCATTTTGTAACTTCAAAAATGCGCTTCTTATGGGCGCGTACATTCATTTTATTTTGGTCGAAGCATACAACTGCGCAAATATCGATAACTGAAAACTCAACAAAACGAGGTATTATCCCGTTCACTTTTATGAATTCCAAATGTCTTTGAATTTAACTTTATTAAATAATAATTTGTGTTTATCCACATCTACTTCAGAAGAGTTAATGCGTCATTCCGAATTTTCTTACCGATAAGGGTCAACTACCATAAGTCCTTCCTACGTCTCTGGTTCCTGACGTAAACATAGTGAAGAGTCATCTGAAATACGATGTTTTTCCTATCCAAGTTTGTAAGATTCGAAAATAGAGCTTGGTAATTTAGAAACCGTATGTTGCTCGTCGTTGTGGTTTTGTGAAAATCATTGCTAACTTTCTAGTTGTGTCTAGGAAACAATAAAATGTATCCATTTTTTTAATACTGTCACAGTATAAAATTTATAAAACTTCCTTTGAAAAATCTCAAGTGCCATCCGTCCGTTCAATGTCGCATTAAATACAATAAATAATTTGGGAAAATTATTTTCATCATCATCATTTCAGCCATTGGACGTCCACTGCTGGACATAGGCCGCCCCCATCGATCTCCAAAAGAGCTGGTTGGAAGCGGCCTGCATGCAGCGTTTCCCTGCAGTCTCTTTTAGGTCATCTGGCTATCAATTATTTTACTCTACTGAAATTTGTAAATGTACAATCTAAATGTTTGTATGTGTATTTGTACTGTTAGATATACATACAAGTGTCTTTAATAACTTAACAAAATACAAGCTAACACTAACACTACAAAAACAGTTAAACTGCCCATAGACCGATATAGGTCTAAAGACAATCCGAATGCTCAAGCCCATTATCAGTTGGCTTATTATGTTAAATTTCGTTTACCAAGCCAGGCTTTATATTTACTTGCTCATTTGAAAATGATGCAATCACCCTTAAAACATTAGCGAATCAATGCAGATTTGATTTTTTCCACATTTCTTACAACTTCGTCTACATTTTCGCCGTCGCTAATTTCCTGGCAGCTGAACAAAGCAATTTCGCTAATGAGCTTTCGGTTTTCAACGTCTTTCTGAATACGGCATTCAATGTCGAAATCGGGTCCTTTCTGGCATTAATTTAAATTTTCGCTAATTGGACATTCATAAAATAATAACAAGAAACAGGAAAATTGCAACTTGATGACAACATGTTTACAGATAATAAGAAAACCAGGAAATGGGCAATCATTACATAAGTATCTAGGAAAAAATATACGATGTTTTGTGATATTGATGAAAATACCCTGGATAGTATGTTTACATATGAGTATTTTTGTTTTTCTGTCGACAGTTTTCATGTTTATGTCGATGTCAGAGCAAATAAATGCTCGGCTCATGTTAAAAATTGTATTGCAGACACAGAAAAGATTTTTTTTTCTCTTCTGTGATTGCAGACGCTATTGACGTGACTAGTCGTGACTTTTGTAAGTGTACGTGTTACGTGTAAGTTGACTCACCTATTAGATCCTGTAGGTGGCGTGGCGTACGGAACTCCAAGATACGCCTCAACCGGCTTCAAGTACTTATGCTGATCCATCGGCATTATCACTCCTTGTAATTTCCCGTACCTAGTCCCTATCACTCTAGTCCTAAGCATAGAGTTCCTTCCACTGAAGTTACAGTTCGTATTCTGACTCAATAACAATACTAGCAATATTACTAACTTCACTTTCTCCTCTAATTTGAATTTAAACTTAATTTGTATCACTTTAAATTCTATTTTAGTTAAAAACTGCTTTATTGAGTTGCAAAGGTGAAGTGGCAGTCTGTTAGTGGCCATTTTCCTGTATATCACCTTTGCAGACCCATCTCTCTCGGTCTTGTATCATGTGAATTTGTTTGCTATGACATTTTGGTTTTTATTTGGTAACTACGTTGGCACATTTTTAGTTAGCACGGCCATTGGCGTACCTGGAACAAGAATAAGATTCATTAGCCAAGTAAACACTATTGAAAAGTAAGAAGTTTTTTTAGTATATGCATTGCCGTCTAGAAACTTTAAAATTGATTTTAAAATTTGTACTGAACCAACAGACAGAGCAACAGAGGGTGATGGTGGCCGAGTGGTAGCATGTTCACTTTACAATCTGGTGGTACCCGGTTCGATCATCGGCCTTGCACCAAATTGACTTTAGTACCTAAATATTACGTGCATTTTCAATGCCATTACTCAAAAACGGTGAAGGGATAATTGTAAAGAAACCTGTATGTCCAAGAACCTTAAAAGTTCAAAGATATTATGGCATTCACCAAAATGCATTAGACCAGTATGGTGAATTAAGACCCATCCTCTCTCTCTCTCTCTCTCTCTGAGAGAAGGCCTGTGTCCTAGCAGTGGAAATATAAAAGGTTGATAATGAACAGACAGAAAAAAAAACAACTTGATAGACTCGAAGTGATAGCAAAGGTTTGTACGATATCTCTACATAGTATAAATTGAAGTCGCTTTCCGCGTCTGTCTGTCTGTCTGTATGGCCGCTAACTCTTATTCTCCTAGCGAATTTTGATGCGGTTTTCACCATCAGTAAGATACATTTTCAAGGAAGGTTTATATATATAATTAGCGACCAGCCCCTGCTTCGCACGTAAATTACACCCGTGCGAAGCCGTGCGGACGGGTCGCTAGTATTATATAATTTTACTTCAAGTATAATTATGTTAGGTATGTAACTTTGATTTTATATCTAAGATTTTAATTTAAGATATCTCACTCTAACATTCATGTTAAATTAGATTCTGGTAGGTACGTAACTTTAAATAAACGATGAAGGGAATTCAACCAGACAGTCTACCTTGATTAAATTTGGTACACCGCCCAAAATAACAATAAGTGTAAAAATGTTTTCAAGTATTCCACCACTTTCAGCGATGATATCCAACCATGAATTTTTATCCGACAGCCGTAGGTACTAAAAACCTTAAACTGACCCTTACGTTTGACTGAATTAAACTGAATTAATAATTTTGAGCTGAAAATATTTGGCACACAGAACAGAAAGAGAGGACTTCAGACTAAATAAACCGGTCAAGTGCGAGTCAGTCTCGGGCACTGAGGGTTCCGTACCACAAAAAAAAAATCCATAACGAAATTACCAGTTATAACTTGGTAATGAACAGAAACTGGTCACCGACTCGCACTTGGTCATTATTTATTATTTATTGTTATACTTAAGAATGTATTCTATAATCGTGCTAAGTTTGACGTTTGTACGTATTACCGTTTTTACATTATAGTTACCACAAAAATACGTTAAAAGCATGTTTCTTGTATGGGGACCCCTTTCGTTTTTACTTTTTGACTTTTTAGTATTTCGTAGTTAATCCGCCGTAATATTGCATATTATCATATATTATACTGTGAAAATTTCAACTGGCTATCTATTACGGTTCGAAAGATACAGCCGTTAATAGGTTGCACAGACGGACGGCCTAGACGGACATACGGACAGACGGACAGACGGGCAGACGGGCAGACGGACAGACGGACATACGGATAGACGGACAGACAGACATCGTAGGCTTAGTAACAGGGTCCTGTTATTACCTTTTGGGTACGGAACCCTATAAACTAAATCAAAATCATTTCGGTTGTTTGGGAGCTACGATGCCACAGACATACAGATACAAAAACAAATAGACACACACTCAGACACACACGTTAAACTTATAACACCCCTCATTTTGCGTCGAGGTTTATAAAAGACACATTTAAATTTTGATGTAAAAAAATCCCAATTTGTTAACAAATTGGAATTTTGAGTGGAAATGTATATTTACTCTGATTGATCCCATAGGAGGTGGTAGTTGTATGAAATTTAAGTTTTAACACAAAACAATGAACGAATACAATTTGATTCCTTTTAACAACACGTGCCAACAACAAACATTTTATTTCGTTCACCTAAAACCATCCTTAGTAAAAAAGGGCTAACCTCTGCTCGTTAGCCTGAATTAATAACGAGAGTAAAAAAATAAAACCCTTTTCACGTATAGATATTGAATTTGTAAACACAAAGCCTTACAAAGGGCACGTTGAGGAAGAATTACAGCAATTGTTTTGTGAAACGTGAATTTACGTGTGAAAGCTTTATTTTTGTTTTGTTGTGTGTAATCTCCCGGAAAGTAAAGGGAATCCAAAGCCGGTTATGTGTTCGGGAAATCTGGCTCTGATGGTATACGGAAACATAATATCTATAGGGCAAATGTAGATAACTACGTGATCCGCATTTTTGGGGTGCTGGTAAAGTCGAAACCCTCGTTGCTTTTACGCGTGCTTATCAAAATTTGAGCGAATACTTTACGTACCATTGGAATCATTAGAACCCATTTGTCAAAGGGGCGTACCACAACTTCTAAAACATTCTCATAATAATGTTAAATTGAGCTTTGTCTTGTTCTATCATTAGTCAAGAGACCGAGACTATTTATTTATTATTGAAAACACTTATTACACCATTACAGATAAACTAAAGCGATGCTATATAAACTTAGCAACTTAAATAAATTTAAACTATTTTAATTTTAAAGTACCAAAAATGTATTGTATATATTTTTTTAGTCTCGTTAGCTAAGTTCAATGTATGATCAATTTGAGAATTGACGTTATGGTAATACTCCAAAACATTGCATTGCATGACGTCCTATATTCTATTAATGAATTCAAAGAAGACAAAACTATGAGGTTTTGGCTACATCTAATTTAGCATGGGAAACTAAATTAAATATCTATTAAAAATCTAATGCTAAGGCTGACCACCAGATGGAACGACAACATTGTTAGGGTACAGGGAAAACATGAACGGAATCGATGCAGAAAAGAAATAAAGGTGTGTTAAAGAAGTCAAGTACAAAGGTATATCGATTAAAGCTGATATAAAGAATCAATTCCGTAGAAGCGGAATTACACTAGAAATTCATATACACATTATTATTGATACAATAATGATAAAAGATCTAACAATGAACTGAACGATAACATCACAAACTCAAATTTCCTAAAAAAAAAACTTTTTTACCTGCACTGAACATATTACGTTTTTTAACATCCAAAGAAGTCCTGCCTAAAAACTCATATCGATCTCTTTGAAACTCACTTGCCTATCAGGATTGGGATTGCAAAGATATTAAAAAAAGATGACAAATAGCTTATTCGATATTCCCGCAGGGCGTTCACGATAAATCAATAAAGCTACCATTACACAGAATATGAATACTGAACGAGGTATGAAGATGTCTCGTTAGGGACCGAAGATTCTCAAATACCTATTTAAATATCCAATAAGTAGTTTATATTTAATGAAAACTGGGATTATACGAAGAATTTGAAGCACCAGTGACCTAAGTAATGGAGTCCTAAAATAATGTTATTATTGTATAGGTAAGGAAAGTCAAAAAAAAAAAAGAATTTAGATAAAAGATGGACAAAACAATGTGATATTGAATAGAGCCAATGTAAGTTCCACTAGGGTGGCCCAATTCTAGTAAAAATAACTGCATATACTACATCGTAACAAAAAGAAAATTATAATATAGAAAAACAATTTCGGAGACTAATTCATTAACAAAATATTAAAAAAAGGATGTCCTAGAAGGATTACAACTCAACATAGTCAATAATATATCGGGAGCTCATTCCACAACCTTACCACGGTAAATATAGTCAATAACATATCAGGAGCTCATTCCATAACCTTACCACGGTAAATCGTAAATAATCATGTAACTTTAGTGAACAACCGTGATAGTTTAAAACAGTGTCAATTACGTATTTTAGAATTATCATCATGAAAACTTGCTATGATATGATATAAAACATACACAACAACAACAGTTTTTCGTCCTGTAATATAACGATGATTTGGTAGCTACAAAAATAAACAATTCATGTGACGAATTCTATCGGAAATAGCAACGGAAGGCAACTTTGAAGCTTTTACCTTAAATATACGATGAGGAAATTAGTGTAAACAGTTTTGAGGCCACATAAATAATGTGTTTGAAGACTAGAATTTATTAAGTCTCCTGTAATTCTGTTTCGGTTATGAAGGAAAATCAAAACACTGATAATCTTTTGATCGCGTAAACCCAAGTTTAATTTTTTCACAGCCGAAAGATACCGTAGATTTGAATATTTGTTATAAATTTCAACTTGATTTCTTTACGTGTTATTGAGTAAAATGTATATCTGGTAATCTATGTGTGTCTGGTCTTAACAGACGGACAGACGGACAGACATACGGACAGACGGACAACAAAGTGATCCTATAAGGGTTCCGTTTTTTTTCCTTTTGAGGTACGGAACCCTAAAACCACAAGTTTAAAGCCATCTACACTTTATAGATGCGTGGAAGTCTCGCACTATTCGATTTGATCGTTTCTGTAACGCACCTGTAAGTTGTGGAATGGCTTACCACAATCGGTTTTTTCTCCAAATTATGACCACAATTGCTTCAAACGAAGAGTGAATAGAGTCCTTAAAGGTAGGTAACACAGCTAATGCCCCGGGTATTGTAGGTGTCGATAGGTGACGGTGACTACTTATCAGGTGGCCCGTCGCTTGTTTGTCTACTACTATTACTTAAAATAAAATAATACAATGCTGGGGCATGATTTTCCCCATTGGCGCCAATAACCCGTCTTAGTGGTCTATATTTATATTTAATGCCCTCCTTGACGCTAAACAAGAGTGTGACGTGTTTGCGGATGACTGGAAGTTGATAATGTCGGAATGTTTGCGGTACTGTGAGATGATTGCTTGATTGGGTAGGTATGATAGTTAGGTCCTGTTATATTTTGTTTAATTTTTTTATTTTTTTTAATTTTTTGTTTTAGGATGTTTTAATTTTCTGCATGGTAACTTTTAATTGTAATGTGTTATGTGTTATTTAATTTTAAATTTTTGTGACATTTAATTTTTATTTTTATTTTTAAATGTTTATTGTGTAGACATAATAGACAACCATTTATTTTGACATTTTTTGCATGGTAATTATTTATTGTATAATGATAATTTATTTTGACTCTTAATTAATTATTGTATAACGACCATTTATTTATTTATTATGTAATTATTATTTTTTATTTTTTATAATCACCTTTTGTATTGTTACTATAATATATTGTGACAAAAATGTATTCTTCGACATGTAATTAGTTAATCTGGTAGGTATTTAAATTCCATAATTATGTAATATTATCTGTCATTAGTGTAATTGGTTTTTGAACCGTGCTAATTGAATAAATAAATACAAATACAAATACAAATACAAAATATTTTAGTATTGTTATAATGGTATTGGTTCATACCATTATGTTTTTGTCTAATTGAATAGGTACTCTGTGTTTGAACCCTACTCAAGCTGCACCGATTTAGTATTCCACGTTTTTGCTATTCTCTACTGTGTAAAGCCAGTATAACCATTTAACAACTTTTATATCTTTTTATTTGACCTGAAAAATTCACGATTGTGCTCCAATCCGAGTGAATGTGAAACACTCACGTCCAAAGCATAAATCTACGCTGAATATCAAATACACTGCGAAACTATGATTTCATATGCAAATCTGGCAGTTTTTACTATCTGTGAATTGTTTTTGGAATGAGTTTTTTTGGGAAAGCGAGAACTATTACACAGTTTTATGAGTATCACGTGTGTGGAACTGGCGTTTTGTGAAGGGTTAAAAAAAACGTACAAAGTGTAATTTTAGATGTTAACACAATCATGTTAATTGACCAGGTTTCTAGTTAGATTTTTTATTATATCTGTAGTTTAACAACGTTGTGACACTGGGCCATTTAAATCCATATAATAATAAAAAACTACTTAATAATAATATTAAATCATGAAACTGGTTCTTGAACATGAAATTTTACAAAAATGTTCTATAAATAACGTAAGTGACCACTAAGAAATAATTGATGGAATCAAATTCATCAGATTTTGCGTTAGGGCCGAATTATGAGGGCAAATGGAGTTTGAAGTTTTTTACGAAAAATCTACGCGTACGAAGTAGTGAGCAACAGATAGTAATTTTAGAAATTTAAATTTACATTTATTGCTATTTAAATTTAAAATTTATAGCTTTCTGTAAAATTTAACTAGTTAATTTGTGTGAAAAGTATGAAAAATAATTAACTTCCGGGGAATCTTAAGACAGGTAAATATCACGACGATAGCACAAAACCGAACTAAAAACTGTCTCAAAGTATCCAAAACACAGACTCATTCGTTTCCTATAAACGCAGAAAATGTTAATTAGAAAAAAAATGTGTGTAGTTTTAATGCTGTTATGAAGGTAAAAAAAAATAGTATTCCTTATTTCACCTAAGTTTATTCAGAAATCACCAAAGCGATCCTTCCAAATTAATGTAAAACAGCCATAAAACATCTACGACTCACGACGATTGCTCATGTACCAGCAACGACTAGGAATTCGAGCACACTCCAAAGCACAGCGAGCTCCAAGACTCCAGTAGTGCCGTAAAATTTAATTCCTCTTTTATTGTCGAAAGGATTCGTAATAAAGTTAAAATTGCCGGAGACGGGAGCTAACCGGAGAATAGACTGAAAGAAACCGAAGAGTTTTCCGCATACCGGAAATTTGTGAAAATTTGAATTGAGTGTCTAGTCAATTAAGTCAATGAACAAAATATTTTTTTCTGAATTAACGTTCTTGCAATTTATTGTTGCTGTTATTATTAGGTGATAAGTACAATCGATAATTTATGAAAAACAAATAATAAACGCTAATTAAATAGGCAGGTATTTACATTCACAATATTTTTCCATACTATTAATAATTTTGTAAAACCTTCTCAAAGCCTAATTACTACTCATTTGCAAAAAAATCAAGATGATTTCTCACTCGTTTTCATTAGCTACACAATTTTCGATTGTCTTTTCTAGGAGTGGACTAATTTTACTCCCGATAAGGCGGAGAATGTTTTTGAACTTTTAATTTTCTAACCTTTCCTTTCCTTCCATTTTCGTAACACCGGGGATTGGTGCCGTGGAAAAGAGACACAAAGGTGTTGCTTACTTTAGGTTATGTATGAAATGAGGATTGAGACTATTTATTTTGCTAAAGTATTTTTGGGAAAGTTTCTATTGAAAATAAAATGTGGATCGGAAAAGCACACACTTCAGGAAACAGATTTTGCTTTAAGGTTTCGGAATCATGATCCTTCTTGTAAAGAATTGGTGATAACGATAAGGGTACAGGCCAAATGAGTGACCAGTTTGTGAACCAGGTTTATGGCAAGGGCTAAGGCTGCCAAAAGTCTGTATGAAATACGCCCGTAAACTTATTGTACAAAACAATGGAAACCATCATCATCATCATCATCAGCCAGAAAATGTCCACTGCTGAACATAGGCTTCCCCCTTTAACCTTCACACTGAACGACAGCCTGCTTTTTGCATCCACTGGAGGCCAGCGACTCTCACAATGTCGTTGATCCATATAGTGGGAGGCCTACCTACGTTGCGTCTTCCAATTTGTGATCTCCCTTCTAGAACCTTTCTTCTTCATCGGTCATGGAAACCATAATAAGCAGTAAAGTTATTAGCATCAGACATGGCATAATGTTACCATGAGAAGCTTGATAGTTCTGCTACAGATATCATGCGGAGTACAATAGTGTGTGTATCATTTATCTATGTTATAAGCTTAGTAATTGTTTACGTGTTACATTGTCGCGTCGTTGTCTGTCACGTTTCGGGTCTTCACTCGAAAATTGTTAACATCGGAAGAATTCGGTTAATGTTTCCCTATTACATTAATTTGGGTTCTTTCTTTGTTTACTTCCTTCTGAAGATTAATGCGTTCAGTTATATTGGAGTTTATTTTGTCAGTAACGGCAGAATGATTTACAGAAGGCAAAGTTCTACTTAGATGGTCTAAATATGGAATGTTGAACGATTACCTTTCCAAATTAGTTTCTTAACAAGTTTTTTAAGTGAAAACTTCTTTAGGCTCGTTGGGTACTTTTTAGGATGGGGCAAAAGCACTGATCTTGCGTGACCGTCACGTTCAGATACTAGTTCAGGTCAAGTCAGCTCAAGTCAACTAAGGGAGCGAGTGAGATTTATGGTCAACCTTGTTGAAATTTTCACTTCTGTCGTGTGGTCTTAAGCATACATTTTTTGTTCAGTAAATAATACTTTGTCTCATGAAAATTGTATTACGTCAAATAATCGTTAAGATTCCGCTTCTTCAAAGAAGATTACAACAAACAATGAAATAATAATACACACTGCTCTAATCCCACAGATAATACATCTGGCTCAGAGAAATAATCTGTCAAAATGCTACAGACGAAATGAATGACGTACACAAAGCAACAGACCGCTTAGGAGGCATTATTGAGCGAAAATTTGGAATGAAGAACAAGACCTCCTCCCTTCCCCTCAACCTCTCAGCATCCGTTCTCCAATATATTATATGGGTAATTGAATCGATGCACGTTACCCGTAATGCTTATGATGTATGAAAGCAATTTTGTTTAAACGTCTTTTGTAGGACGCTTATACAGAAGATGGCGTATGGAATTGTTCAAATTTCGGCAAGCAATTTGGTGGGCGAAGTGGAATAAAATATGCGAGGTTTTGGCAAAGTTTTATAGAGTTCAGAGCAAATTGATTTGTGGCAGTGACCTACATTTGCTTCGTTGAATGAAAAAAGCGTACTGTAGCAATGTATGATACTGTTATAGTCATATATTTTGTTATGGTGTTGATTTCATTTTATTTTGGTCGAAGGTTGATATACCTACTCAAAAGCTGTCATTTTTTAATACTAGAACATTGTTTTAAATGTATAATATACATGTTATAAGTAAAAATAGGTACCAGTGTAGGGAAAGGTATAAGTAATACGTACGAAGGACAAAACCTGTTATTGTGTTCAAATCAATTAGAATCACGCTCGGTAATGATAGCGTTGGTCCAGTTGGTAGTGAACCTGCCTTCTGCGCTGTGACTGTATTGCTTAGATCTATAAAACTACGCAACGGATTTTAATGCGGTTTTCACCATCAGTTAGATAATTTTTCATTTATGTAACAAGCAAACCGCCCGGCTTCGCACGTAAGTTACACCCGTGCGAAGCCGAGCGGGCGGGTCGCTAGTCTATTATATAAAAAAAAAAACTTCGTTATTCCTGAAATAATATAATGTAAAGCATCACATTTTGCAACGTTAAATAAATGACTTTGCGCGCATAAATAAAGAAATAAAAATTTTAAATTACGTTCTGCTAGTGGCTCGTTAAGCGCACCGGTTAATGGCGCTGTATGTAACAAGCCTTAAATAAGAATCAAAATGGAATTAAACCACATGAGCGTGAACTTTAAGCTGTTACATACATAAGCGAATAACGCAGCTACGCGAAAATGCGCCAGGAAAGCAGAATAAAGACACAAAGCAAACTAAAGCTACGGCTCGATAATTTATTATTGTTTTGTTTTGCAGTATTACCAATCGCTTAGGTGTGACCGTTAAGCATTTGCACATACGTACTACTGCTATCTGATTAAATAATTATGCGTGTAAGCTATATGTTTTTTTTTTATATTTACTTTTACATACGCCAAAATACGACCGAAACCGAAACGAGAAAGAAACCGACGAGAAAGGGGTGTTTTAAATTTGAGGTTGTGCAAGGTATTGAATTATTACCGATTGATGTTCCAAATAAGTATATTATATGTCTGTAAAATTTGTTTCTGTCACAAATAAATATTTTTCTTTGTTTCTTTCTTTCTTTTAAATAAAATTTAATTACAAAGTAGTCAGACTAGTCACTACTGGGCGTAAAACATAAAAAATGATGTTGTTATTACAGTTAAAGATAGAGATAAAACTATTCAGAAATTTTTTCACTAAAAACACCCGACTTTTCTCGTAGAAAAAAGGTGTATTATTAATTAGTCAGTTGGTTCTCTTCAAAACTGTTTTAAAATTTCCGTTTTTAAATTTTCTTAATTAACTTTTATACCTGATACTTCTTACCTCTTCCTAAAAATCTACTCTACGGTCTAACTGCTATAAAATCTACTTTACGGTCTACCTAAAAAAATAACAATTATATTATGCCAAAATTACTGTAATTTCATACACAAACATTAAATACCAAATCCAATCAATTGCCCGCAGGAACTCAACATAGTTATATCGAAATTTATTATCAAGATTTCTTTTATTTGTTGTATTCCAACATCAAAGATAGCTTGTCGTTGAAATATTTATAAACCTAACTTAGGGGATTGTAGATCATTTTATCTGAAAACAGCACTTTTATTTATAACTAGCAACCCGCCCGTCCAGCTTCGCACGGGTGTAACTTACGTGCGAAACCAGGGCGGGGCGCTTGTTACATACATAAACCTTCCGTAAAACAATATCTAACTGTAGGTGAAAACCGCATCAAAATCCGTTGCGTAGTTTCATAGATCTAAGCATACATAGGGATGGATAGACAGCGGGAAGTGACTTTGTTTTATACTATGTAGTAGTGATTTGTAGCAAAGATTATATACTAGAGTTTGTAGTTAGGATAAGTGGGTTAAATGTTATAGTACAAAATGTATTTAACTAAATGAAGTGTGTGTGTATGTGTGTGTGTGTGTGTATGTCTGAATTAATATCTTAATTGAATTAAGAATTAGTTGAAATGCGTCTTCATAAATTATTGTATATTGTTAGTGAAACACCTGGGATTCTTCAAAGCCATAGTGAATCTAGGTCTACGTGCTCTATCTCCATAACATCACTACACAACATCGGCCACAATACCAGCAGGAGAGTTGATGGCCAAACGTAATCCTATTATTCAATACAAAAAAAAAAACCTAATCTGTAACAGATGCAGTGTTTTACTATTAAATCACACGATCCAATTGTTTTTTTTTTTGAAGTAACATTCAAAGAATTTTTTTATCAATGTGTTTGGCGAAGTATTTCAACAGGTTATAACGATTACATTTCTATTAACAAATTAGCCGAAAACTACACAAAACATCCACTATGTGTAGTTAGACTAGCTGGGCCTTACAGTTTCACACAGTACCTATTCAAAAGAAATTTATTACTTTTCTAAAATAAAATTAATTAATCTAAGATTGTGGTATCTCCACACAATCTCAATCTCCACAAGTTTCGTCCGAACGTGTTCAGTCATTAGTAAGGAGCGGAATATAGTGGCAAAACAATTGAAGTATTATAGAGATGAGTCATGTTTTTATCGATTATCGAGCTATCGATACTTTTTAGTTTAAAACTGTATAACTAGCTGCCCCGCTTACTGCAGCGTTTGTGTGTTTGGATTAACTAGCAATTTCAGTTGTTTTGCCATGAAGTTCCGATTTCTGCTCATTAAGGACAAAGGTGGCAAAGAGCAAACAAAACCATTGCGTTCATAATATGAGTGTGACAGCTTTGTGTCTTGTGTCGGATACAACGCTACCAATGAATATTTGATTTCTATATAATCAGTATGAAATCAGCCACTCCCTGCGCAGACATTGTGTCCAGTTGCTTCCACTTGATTGGTACTGGGTGTGCCGTGTCGGCAACAAAAAGTGTCTACGTTTGCGCAGCGCCTTAGGGAACTAATGTAGTTACTGTTTGTATTAATTTGTCTCGCAAACACGTTCTCGTATTGATCTTAACACGAATCCTTGCAATTCTAAGATCACTCCGCTAAGAACTCAAGGAAAACAGACCAGTACACGTACTCGGCAAACAATAATAACATATTACCAGCCCCCATGTGGTCCTTTTATTGCCGAATCGAAGCCATTACTGGCTGAGTGCTCATCGGGATGTTCTCATTTGGAACGTGACGCACGAGCTTTTGGTATACTTGTGTGGATCTAAATGTGTTATTTTGGCAAATACACGTTGCGGATGACAGCTGTGTAAGATAATTTGTACCAAGGAACGAGATATTTTCCCTGACGTATTGTTTTTAGTTTGGGCAATGGGCACATCCGTAATGGAACAACTAAGCTCGCGACGAAACTCAAGATGATTGAACTGTCTTATGCATGTGGTATTTTTTACTTTGATGATAGTATTATATTGGTTATATACATAACATAACAATTTATCTATCACATCGTTTCTAACTGCAATATTCACTATTTATTTCACTTCCTGTCCACAAAAACGCCAATTCCCGGCACTTTCAACATAAATCGAAAAATTTCCCCGCTGCTAATATCTGGGGAGAAAAAACTCCTTTCACGGTTGTCAAGCGAGAGAAATCCGCTAAGTAATGCCCCCTCAGAAGCAGAAACGGGTCAAGATGTAGTACTGGGGATGCTGGTGTTGCCGCAAATAAATAATGGGCCACATATTTGTGGAGATCGTAAAAATAGGTTGATGGTTAGTGCAATATTGTTGTTGGTTTAATGTGTTTGGATATGAATTATTATATACCGTTGGTTACAAAGATTAAACATCTTGTAAACAGATAAATTCAGTTCAGTATTTATGTGCTACGCAATGTAGCAAATGGCCTTGCGACGTGTAATTCATAGTAGTGTATTCCATGTTGTTGTTTTAAACGTCAAACACTAATCGGTGACAGACCCCGGAGATCTTAGGGACAAGATTATAAGGCAACGGGTAGGTGTTAATTTTGTAATCAGGTAATTTTACAGAAATTTCATCACCATCAGTTGATTGATTATTTACAATACGATACTGAATCACATCCAGCGTTTCCCTGCGGTACCTTATAGGTCGTCTGTCCATCTTGTGGGTAGACGTCCTACGCTGCGCTTACCAGTCCGTGATCTCCATTCCAGAACCTTTTGGCCCTATCAGCCATCTGTTCTGCGTGATATGTGCCCTACTCACTGCCACTTCAACTCAGATGGACAGACGGCCTAAAAGAGATCGCAGGAAAACGCTGGACGCAGGCCGCTTCCAACCGGCCCTTTTGAAGATCGATGGGGAGGCCTATGTCCAGGAGGGACGTCCTATGGCTGAAATGATGATGACTGAATCACAATTTTTACGCAATTTTATTTTCCTCGTCATACAAGAGAGTGTGGATCGATTCGAATATGCCATTAACCCGTTCAGTGTTATCGAGCAATCGAATCAGTTTATTGCGTGGCAACACTGGCAGCCTCGGCGACGCATTTTTATTGCCCCGACCTCATTTTTAAGCCGCTAAAGCACTTTTTAGCGATTTAAATTTTTGTAATCCCTTCCCTACTTAGCAGTTTGGCGGTGAACGATTTTATACTTTCTGATAAGTGATTGTTTATGTGCAATGGTTTTGGTCTGCTAAAGGCTAACTTTTCAAGTTACTAGTTACTAATAAATATTTACTTGTGTCGTATTGTATCTAAGTATTTACAAAGAACTATTATAGAAATATATATCTGATCACAATATATCTACACTAAAACTATTTTATTTAAATAAAAATAGAAGAATCTCGCGGAACGCTGTATTTTATGCAACTGCAAAAAGTTAAAAATATTTATCTGGCAAAACATAGCTCAATTTGTGCTGCAAATATTTCGAAACGAATTGAAAGTCACTGTGCAGTCAAAAGCAAGCAAAATGATTCGGATGAAATATGTATGAATGCGCTACAGCGCAAAGCAAATAAATGAATTATTAATTTGTAAGACAAGCAACAGGTAAAAAACCGGACAAGTACGAGTAGGACTCGTGCTCTGAGGGTTCCGTTAGACGGAACCCTCAGACCGCGATACCAAAAATAAAATAAAAATGAAGTTAAAATATTGAAAGACAAACTTAAGTTTGTAGTTTTTTTTTACTGGGCAAGTGCCTTTAATAACTAAACAAAATACAAGCTAAAACTAACACTACAAATACAGTTAGACTGCCCATAGACCGTTGAAGGTACAAAGACAATCCAAATGCTCAAGCCCACTACCAGTTGGCAGCGTACCCAACATGCTGGCGGCATTACCACGTTGAATGGCAATGCTAATGCGTTGAGCCAGAAACACGCCAGCATTTTGGTCACGCGTCGCATTAACCAGGCGCTCTGAAAGATTTTTGAAAATGAGGTGAGCTCCCGGTCCCCAAGGGCCCAATGTCTCGACCCCAAACGCCTCAAATATGTAACCACTGCCGAGGTTAGCATATTTGCGACTCTTGTGCTGCTCTGCCGAATTAGCAGCCGCGCCAGCCCTACCCTGTGTCTAAGGAAGATGTGACGGCGCCAAAGTATCGACACAAGTTGCGTCCCATACAAGGGCCGCCCCAACCTCCAGGGCACAAGTGTCATACCGTCAGGCCTCTTTCCATCGTCACGCGCAAGACCACTCGGTTTAAGCACAGCTGCGACATTGGCGGTGGAAAGTGCCCTGCGTATGATGTCGTTCAGGCTAGCGTGTCGGCCAATACGACCAGCGCTTCTCGAGCAAGAGAGACCATGGTGACCGAGCTGGTCAACAGCAGTACCACACTGACAGCGATGGGCCTCACAGCACCTTGCACCCAAGCGTAAGCTGACAGCTAGACGAAATGCGGTTGGATCTAAAAGGCTACCTGTGTTAAAAGAGGGCATGGCTTGCAACCAAAGTCCCGATTCCCAAACAGAGACAGCAAGAATACGAGCGCGATCTGCAATACTAGGACACGTATCTAGTAGCGATTTCCATGCTAGTTCGCAGATCGGCCGATCCCACAGTCTCTGGGAAGACAACTTTGAAGTTTGTAGTTGACAATAAGGTTCTTCCATACATCCCAACTACAAAATGTAAGTTTGTAATAGCAAAATAATTATTTTTAAATACCTTCAAATTTATAACTTTCGTATTTATTCCTATATATGTACTATGAGACCTTGCCTCTTGCCAAATTTCATGATTCTAGGTCAACGGGAAGTACCCTATAGGTTTTGATTCCCCTGTGAAATCGCAAAATATACGACATAAAGGAACCCTAAGAGCGCGAGACCAAAAAAAACTAACTGAAGTTAAAATATTGAAAAACAAACTTAAGTTTGTAGTTGACAATAAGGTTCTTCCATACATTCCAACTACAAAATGTAAGTTTGTAATAGCAAAATAATCATTTTTAAATGATATACCTTCATATTTATAACTTTCGGATTTATTCCTATATATGTGCTATGAGACCTTGCTTTTTGCCAAATTTCATGATTCTAGATCAACGGGAAGTACCCTATAGGTTTTGGTTCCCCTGTGAAATCGCAAAATATGCGACATAAACGTTCATATCTTTTGATTGCGTTGATTTACAAGTTTTATTTTTTTACAGCCGAAAGAAACCGTAGACCCAAGTATTTAGTATAAATTTCAACTTGCTACCTTTACGCGTTCTTGAGAAAAAGGGTCTTGACAGACGGACAGACAGACAGACAGACGGACAACGAAGTGATCCTATAAGGGTTCCGTTTTTTCCTTTTGAGGTACGGAACCCTAACAATCTTTTTCGTATTCTTCTCTGCTGGTTATTTGATACCCACATCCATCATGGTGTTAGATAAGATTATTTTGTCCACCATCTTAGGGCGTCCGCCATTTTGAATTTATCGTCTAGGACCAAAGTGTTTGGGAAGACAAATCCAACGAATCCAAACTCGACGGGGTTACGTTGATTCGTTTCTTCGTTTATGAGTTCCTATGGCCACCTTCTGTCTCCATCATCAGACCAGCTCGATGGTACCATAACATTGCATTGTCACTAAACTTACATAAGTATGCCGAATTTCAACTCAATCGGTTGAGGATAGCGGGTCAAAAATTCAGTTGCAAGCTTTGTACCACGCATACCGCGAACGAACATACATACCAACACTTCGTTGTCCGTCTGTCTGTCCGTCTGTCTGTCCGTCTGTCAAGACCTTTTTTCTCAAGAACGCGTAAAGATATCAAGTTGAAATTTATACTAAATACTTGGGTCTACGGTTTCTTTTGGCTGTAAAAAAATGAAAGTTGTAAGTCAACGCAATCAAAAGATATGAACGTTTATGTCGCATATTTTGCGATTTCACAGGGAAATCAAAATCTATAGAGTACTACCCGTTGACCTAGAATCATGAAATATGGCAAAAGGCAAGGTCTCATAACACATATATAGGTATAAATCTGAAAGTTACAAATTTGAAGTTATATCATTTAAAAATAATTATTTTGCTATTACAAACTTACATTTTGTAGTTGGAATGTATAGAAGAACCTTATAGTCAACTACAAAGTTAAGTTTGTCTTTCAATATTTCAACTTTAGTTTTTTTTTTGGACTCGCGCTCTGATAGTTCAGTCCAACGGAACCCTCAGAGCACGAATCCTACTCGTACTTGTCCAGTTTTTTTTTAATACTAAATAGGTACGTGATGACTTTCTTTTGATAAGTTTCCATGGCTTTTTGACCCCCTGTATTTGTCCCTGTCGTATATTGTAAGAAAGCTGCATGTAAGATTTTTATGTAAGAGATTTTAGGTACATAAATAACCCTGTAGGTTGTATTATATTGGCGAGATTGTTTTGGATACAAAATAAAGCCATAGCCAGTAAAGTTTTGATTGCTTGTTATTAGAAACCTTTCATACAGATACAGAACAAAGTTATTATAAAACTATTTAGAATGTGTTGTAGAGAATATTACGAGAACATAAAGGCTTACAAGTACCCAACAATCTGCTCTCGGAATATGAAGTTAGTTTTAGTTTGTTGAAGCTTAAAGATAAAGATAAAGATAAAGATAAAGATCATTTATTTTTATACAACATGAGAATTTTTGTGCATTTCCATGCACAAAAGATGTTAAAATAAACAAAAATAGTACTAAATCACGTTGTGCCGGTCAGGCGTACAAATGTCAGAGTGATGGCACTATGCTCGTAACACTAATGTTTTAATATTAATCATCACTAAAATAACAATGTCATACAGATAAAAAGTTGAAAAGAAAAAAAAATACATAATTTCAAAATAAAATACCTTGTAACAAAGTTACATTTATTCATATTATCTCAATATTTTTATGTCTTTATTTAGATGGTCCCTCTATCATATTGTACCTATATGAACCCATTTCGTATTTTAATTCCGTCAAGAGGAGGCCTTTTTTTATTCCAATATTTTTTTGGGTCTTATATAGTATTCTACATCATAGCATACACACTACATTACTACATGATGGCAGTCCCATTGTTTGTTTTAAACTAGAGGACATCATTAATACACAAAACACAGATAACAAACAAACACAGGGTCGATGGTTACTTGAGCTGACTCGCATATCCGAACAGCTCCCTGGCTGCATCCGAATTGGGTTCAACTAGTAGTCTGTTAAACTGACCCACGTCTAGTCTGTTCAGATGGTAAGTCACCTCAAGTCTCCTTCTCTCATGCTGGAGGCGGACACATTCCACCAGAAGACACACCTTTTCCACCACTCCACATGTATCACAGTTCGGTGTTTCTGTTTTCCCCACCATAAAGGCGTTTTAAAAAAAATGATCAGTCCTTAATCTGCATGGAAGTTTTAGGGTATAAAACGTCCTTGTTAATCTGTGAGGTATTTTGTTTAGTTGATGTTATTACCCGTGCTCATAAAAAAAAAACAATGGGATATTTACCGTGGTAAGGTCATGGATGGAGTTACCTATATTTCGGCGCAGTTACATGCACCATGTTCCCGGGAGGATTGAATGTGGGTAGTTGATCAAACAGTTCGAAGTTAGGTGCAAACAAAACGATCTACCCTCTTTATTAGACTTTTGTTACGGTTACAAAACACACATACTGTATCAGTGCGTCTATTACTTTGAATATATTTTGAACGCAGACTTTTAATGTAACCTAATACTGGATTCCACGCACTGGCTCTTTCCACAACCTTACCACGGTAAAATATCCCGTTAATACTTATATAGCTGTAGATACAGCATTAACCCCATTGTGAACACAAAAGGTTCAAAGCTCATAATGCCTGTCACTTTTCTAGTTGAGAGACATTCCATTATTGTGTATCTCTTGAGATAATAATACAATAAGGTACAAAACAGTACAAAGCCAACAGTTGACGTCACAGGTCTTTCAGTAATTAATTAGTCAATAGTGTTAGCTTTAGGCCAAGAAAACAATCAAGTAATCACTTTTAATTGTCCAGAATCACCTCACACAATTCGTTTACATTTGTTCTCGCTTTATTTATTATAGCTTTAATTATTATTATTCCGACTGAAGGACTTTGTATCCAAGTTCACAAAAAAGTTAAATGAGAATGACAAAAGAAAAACGAATGAAAAAATAATGGCCAATGTAGGCGCTAGCATGTCGGTCACCAGTAGCTTCCACAATAAAATAACTAACTAGCCTAAAACTCGAAACTCGCCTTTAAATCAATCATCATTCGCATTCCATCACAGAACCTAAAAACCTTAATTTACGTTGACGTCGACCGTAAAAACACGAGTGACAGAACAATTCCCGATTCCAGTTGGACAGTAAAAACTCTTCAGAAGCAAAATGGGTCGAGATGTACTCATAGATAGAAGATGTTATACAGATAGGTAAATGGTGGAATCGTGTGGCAAACGGCTCAACTTGATTGTCTTTTTGCAGGATGTGGAAATACCTAGTCATAAAATATAGGTACAAAGGTACGCGCACATATGACGGGCCGCAACGGGCCGGGTCGCATCGCAATAATCATTTTCATACTTTTTATATGGAAATCTGCCCCGTTGCACCCATAATGTGCGATACTTCATATAAAAAATGAAAGTGATTTTTGTGATGCGCCCCGGCCCACTAGGGCCCATCCTAATGTGCTCGATCCTTATAAAAATCCGATAAAATACTTGTTACTTTAGTTATAAGATATTTAACGGAATATTTACCGTGGTAAGTTTGTGGAAGGAGTTCCCGATATTTCGGCGCAGTTACATGCACCATGTTACGAGAAGACTGAAGAATGTAGTTGGTTGGTCCAACAGTTCAAAGTTAGGTGCAGATAAATCCATCTACCCTCTTTCTTAGGTTTTTGCTACGGTTATCATTGGAACTCGAACTTAAGTCCCTTCAAAACTCACTCACTGTATTACTGCGTATGGTATTTGGAGCAAAATTTTGAATATGTATTTTTAAATTTAAGCCAGCCCAAAACTGTATTCCACCGGAAAGTAGCTCATTCCTCATTTTGCAGGTGTGAGGCAAGAATAATCGTATGAATAGCAGTGTTTGATTGGCGCGTGGGTTGTTCCACGACTAGCGCGGTGATAAAACGCGATGCCGACAAAAGGTCAAAACTGTTCTTCAGAACACTGCCCGTTAAAGATGCGATAGAATATACAGAATATTTAATAATAAGAGATTATATTTATGTTGTAAGACATTTTTAGTCATTCGGGTGTACATAATTATATCTTCGATACGGCACGTGTTAGATAAAGCAAACAAAATTGCGCCAAAAAACGTTAACCAATTAAGGTACCTAGAAAAGAAGCCAAAGGGGGCCTTATTATGATTCTTTGACCGGGATCGAGATTGCATGCCGTCCCGTTCGTATCTATTTACTCGCACCACGTGCGTAAGTGAGATGGCACGCGATCGCGATCACGATCCGAATCACCCATAATAAGGCATCAGGTTACAGAATCTAACCTAACAGTCAGTTCGTAGATGGCGGACCGTGCGCACGCGTAGCATCAACTCGGGCTTAAGTTATCCCCACTCTGCGCTTTGACCATCCGCGCCGGCGGCTTTCAAACTTTTTTATTTTTATTAAATTAACATATTTGAATTAACCCTTTGAATGTGTTACGCACCGCATGTCGGCGTAAGCGAAAAGTGCTCGACGCGCGTTACGCACCGGAGCGGTGCGTAAGGAAATCACCGCTATTCGTCAATTTATTCCCGCTCGAATGAACGTTCCAAAGACAATTTAAGTTCTTTCGCCTCTAGCTTACTTCAATCACTAGAGAATCGATGCATTCTTACCGTGTCAGGGGGCCTATAGAGGTTTGAAAAAAATAAAATACAACTCCGCCTGACCAAAAAGAATGAACTGACAGTGCGATAGCCATATTGTGAAATTTTACTGTCGAATCGGTTTATGTTTTTATGTCAAGAAAATGTTACAAAGGCGAAAACGGTGAGTAAAAGCTTTTAAATTACTGAAAAATGTGTATAGAGTGTGTTAAAAGTGTTTTAGGATGTATTTGTGGCAAAAATAAATGAGAAAAAACATAAAAACTTTTAATTGCAATAAAACGATCGCTTGGTGCCGGCAGTTTTTAGCTGATAATTCGACAAACTTACCTGTAAAAATGTAAAATCGCATCCAAGTTTGTAAATAATGTATCTTGAAACATTTCTTGATAAACAGGTTCTCATTTAAGTGCATTAATATCATATAGTAACCTTTTTTCTAAAATAAGAAGTCGGCCATTTCATTTCAACACGGGAAGTACAGTCGACAAAAAAAAATTACGATTGCTAACTCGCCCATACAAAATAGATTTTATAGATCGAGACGTTTAACCTTTTTTTAAACTTTTTTTCTCCGGCAACGCAACTATTAAATTATTTATAAAAAAATATTCAAAAATAAAAAACAGTTCGTTAGATAATTAAAATGTATGTAGCGTATGTATGTTTTGTCATCATCATCATCAATTTTTGAATTGAAACAGATAGATTACATTTAGATAGTACATTTTTATTATATCCGTTTTTTTTTTGTAAAATCAATGTTTTTTTTTTCTGATAATGAATTCTGCTGCTTGTAGTGTATACCTTGCACGAATTTTTACCCTTTCTTCAATCAACTTTTTGAAAAGTACGTACGTAGTAAATTACTTACTTGTAGAAATGTGTTGGTCGTGTAGATATTTCATCAGACTTATTTTTACTGTTTTTAGATTAGCTAGATTGCGGTCGACGAGCTCGGAGTTTGGGCGTTCACGATCTGTGACGCCCAGCTCCGAGCGCAGAGGCCCACGGCCCTCTGCCGCACGACGTGCTCTCTTAATGGGGCTGGCGGCAGACGCAGCGCCGCGCGACCCTGAGATGCCTCCGCCAGAGGTCCTTCCCCGGTATGCCAACCTTTTTCTGCTTTTTTTAAATATTATTCATGATGCTTATAATCAGGTTGTAATAAATAGAGACTACTGCAATGAAAGTATCCTAAAAGTTAATTTAATCAAAATTTCGCCATAATTCACAAACTCACTTTTACATAATTGTATATTATATTATATATTGTAAATTTTTCACTTTTTAGGTCATTAGGAATTGCCGTCCAGGTCACTCCTGGCGGTTCTTTCAAAATTACTGGGGACACCGTCCCCATACAACAAACCCCAGGTGGTACCGTCCGTCGAGTCATGGAGTTGGAGCCCATGCCTTCGCTCAGGTACGTTTTTTCATATATATTTTTATTTAACATAGGCTTGCGTTTGAACACATCATGGCTGATATTCTAAGCCTTTGTTTAACATCAGGTAAGTGTTCAAAATAGTTTGTTACAATGTTACATTTCCTTGCAGCACCAGTGTGGTGGAGCGAGTGGAGGCCATGGACCTCACCGACGACGAGGCGGACGACGCCATGGAGCAGGTGAGGCGGTGGGTGGAGGATCAGGGATTTGCCTCACCTAGGCCACTTACGCCTAGCACTGCTGCCGAGGAAAACTTTTGCAGTGCTTCGGGAAATGCTAGTTTCCAACCGCAAGGAACTAGCATTCAGCCTGGAAGCGTAGCGAATGTTTCCTCCGTAGATGCTGATGTTCGTCCGTCATGTTCGGGGGTGACAACCACATCTAAGCGAGTCACTAGGCGCAAGGCATGTAAAGGCAGTGATTTAGATAGCGAGTTTGACGACGAGTTCGACGTAGCTCCTATCGAAACCAACGTCTTTGCTGGCATAGGGAGGGAAATTCCGGATAACGAGGAACTAGAAGAACCTGTTCGAGATATTTTATCTTCTGTTGAGAGGGCAATGGATGAAGCAGCTGATTGTTTGCTTGGCGTCTCTAATACTTTCACGTGGGAAAGTAAATTTGAGTCGTTTCGTGGTGTTCCTGAAGTATTTTCAGGTCCGACCCCGGGGCCACTCAAAGACTACGATACGCCTTATGATGCTTTTACTGATATCTGGAGTAATGACATCATAGAGCTTATCGCCCTAGAAACTAATAGGTACGCGAAACAAACAATCGATCATATGAGGGCCAACGAGACGTTGAAGAAATCGTCTCGTCTTCATCAGTGGACTGACACTGATGCAGACGAGATAATGATTCTTTTTGCTGTTTTCATGTTCATGGGCATTGACCAGCGGACATCGCAGCATGAATATTGGAAGTCACTCGGTTGCCTAACGTTGTCCAATTTCAAGCAACTGATGACTTACGATCGGTATGTTTTGCTGAGCAAATTTCTGCATTTCGTCGATAATGCTGATGTAAGTCAGGACTATGTACGATATGAAGAACTTGAGCTTTCACCGAAACTGGCGAAAATAGTACCTGTGATCTCACACCTCAACGGCAAATTTTCCTCCCTCTATAACTTGCAACGACAAATTTCTATCGATGAGTCATTGACCTTATTCAAGGGCCGCTTGTCCTGGGTTCAAGCAATAAGGACAAAGGCTGCGCGTTTTGGCATAAAGTCTTACGAGCTCTGTGAGTCACGAACGGGGTACTTGTACAAATTTCAAATCTATACGGGGAAAAACTCTGCAAGTACCGGCGACCTTGCGCCTAGTGCTGATTTGGGTGGCAAGAGTACCAAAGTGGTACTCGAATTATTACAAGGTCTCGAGAATCTGGGACACTGCGTAACGATGGACAATTTTTATAATTGCCCAGCGTTAGCGCGGCATCTCAAGAGCTTGGGTTTTGATTGTTTGGGAACTTTGCGCACAAATCGTAAGCACGTGCCTCAGGACATCGCGAAAGTACCGAAGAATGTGAAAAAAGGGACCATCATCGCGCGTCAATGTGGTGATCTTTCCGTGTTAGCATGGAAAGACTCCAAATTGGTGACGATGATCTCCACCTATCACAACGACGACACCTACGTTGGATCGAAGGCAGGTAAACCGCTAGTGAAGCCTGTGAGTGTGAGAGATTACAACAATACAATGGGAGGTGTTGATCTCAAAGATCAAAAACTCTCAATGTATTTGTTGGAGCGGAAGAGATGTGTGAAGTGGTATATAAAGATTTTTAAGAGGCTGCTGAACGTGAGCACCCATAACGCTTTTGTTATGTACGCCAGCTCTTTGAAACGACGTGACAAGCTGCCCGTGACGCATCGTGAGTTTCGTTACGCGCTGGCTAATTCTCTGGTCGAGCACCACCGTCCTGTTCGTCAGGAGATTAGCGAGCCCGTGTACAAAGACACGAGGTTGAGAATGGATGTCATGCACGTACCAAAGTACTTGCCGGGCAAAAGTACCATAAAGCGTTGTGTGATTCACCAAAGACAAGGAATCCGAAAAGTTGTACATACGAAATGCGTTACCTGTGACGTTTTTCTGTGCTTTGAGGACTGCTGGGAAGAGTGGCATTCTCTTGCAGAGCTCAAAGGGCATGAAATTCGTGGGCGGAAAAGACGACGCGAATGAGTCTTCACAACTTTTTGTGTGTGAAAAGTGTGTGAAAGCGAGATTTGATTGGCTTAGTTTGTGATGTTTGTTTCCCAAATAATTCTTGCAATAATTAGGACAATGGTCATTCGTGTTCAATTGTAAATACCAGATTTTACTTTTGGATTAATCATAACTAGGCAGAGTTGTTTTTTTTTTTTTGCCGCTTAGTTGGACATGGGGCATTGGGAGGTGGTAAGTAAGTAAGTAAATAAATAATTTAGGGATATTCGTTACTGATATGGGGCTTTCAAACTCATGAACATTTTAAACAGCCTCTGTTTTTGTGGTTTTTATTTCGCTCATTGCCGTCACTGTCCCGAGTAAAATAGAATTCAAAATTTCTCGGCAGGTTTGGCTAGCTTTTCTAGGTAAGTTAGGTAATATTGTATATAGTGTATTTAAGAATCATGTATATTTTCATTGTAATTAATTAATTTGTAATTTTATTTTGATTGTTTTTTATTGTAAATGATAGTCAGCGTTATATTATTAACGTAATATTGTAATCAAACATAAAAATTGTGAACACCATACCATCTACCAACCTATTAATATTAATTTTGGCCACGCACTCAACATTGAATTATATACTTTCCATTTATTTTCCTTTATACATAAGTACATTAATTATTATAACCAAATTGAAATACCGATTAACTTGATATTGTAATCAAACAAAACATGTATGTCAAAACATAATGTATACTTTACCATCTACCGTCTTATTAATATTACTTTAGCCAAACATTCAACATTGAGTTGTGTGCTATGTTTTTATTTTATTTTGTATACTTAACATTAATATAATATCATGACCAAATTCACATGCCGAATGACGGCAAAATAGGAGAACTAAATAAAAATCTTATAGTCAGTGTTATATCATATTTTAATTTGATAAAGTTTGCCCGCGTTGCTTTGCTCGTGTAGAATTATTATAATCTAGAATTATATGTATTTTCATCTTATGGTTTCCTTTTTGTTGTGTCATAATAGAGTTATTGTATTGTATAACGTTATTCGTTGCCATGTGAACGCGCTGCGCATTTAATTATATACAGCTTTAGATAGATAGATTTTTTTTTTTTTTTTCATAAATTCTTCTTGTGTCTGATGTCTTGATGAATATCTTGCGTTTGATCACCATCTCACCTGACGTTAAGCGATAAATTCAAATTCAAATTATTTATTTGTCAGAACATGGTAGGTATACATACATATAAAGTAGCATACATGGTCGTAAGAATGGAGACGTATCTCATGTCCTTGCTTGTTACAGCGTACAAATGTTAGTTTTTCATATATAATTATATTTTAATCGTTTCTGATAAAGTTAAGAAAAAAAACTAAATTATGTCTGTTAGAATATTGTAAGAATTATATTTTGGTTTAGTTGTATTTTATACCTTAATTAGATGTTTATAACCACCAATATAAGCTATTATTATTATTTTACTTTTTCCTACTACCTAGTCTCGATTTTATGTTAATTATTTAGTCTACATTACATATCATACATATACATACATGTATACGTGCATTATTGTCCCATTTCATCCTCTTGTGGGTCGAATATCGCAAATTCCCTTATACAAGGTACGCATAGTAATAGGAAATAACTGTATTTTTCATTATTCTACCATCAGTAGTTAGGTTGTGCGTTGATATGTATAGTTGTAAGCATTTTAACTTCAGATACATAATTATATATAGATGAATAGCTTCACTCCGTGGTTTCATCCGCGTAGTGATGATGATGATGATGATGAAAAGTAGCCTACGTCACTTTCCTGCACTGTAACTATAAGCAAAAATCAGTTTGATCCGTTGCTCTGTTGCTGCGTGAAAGAGGAACAAACAAAGAAACCAAGAAGCCAACAAACACACTTTCGCATTTATAATATTAGTATGATAGATATTTTGAACACACAATTGAAAGTGTATTTATTTTTAGTGTTTGAATTATATTTTACTTCAAAAACATTTATTTGGTTTTAATTTTACAACTTAGGAAAATCTTTCTCTGCATAACAGTGAATCTAAATATTTTATAATAAAATAATATATATAATTATATATGTATATAGTAGTGATGTAGCGACGAAAAATTGTGATGATGACGATGAAAAGTAGCCTATGTCATTTTCCGGTACTTGAACTATATCCATGCAAAAAGTCAGGTAGCTCTGTAGCAGCGCGAAAGAGAAACAAACAAACCGACAAGTCATCAAAAAAATACACTTTCGCATTTATAATGTTACTTAGTATGAGAGACATTTTGAATACATAATCGCAAATGTACTTATTTTTAGTGTTTGAATTATATATTACTTAAAAACAATTATTTGGTTTTATTTTTACACCATAGGGAAATCCCTCTCTGCATTACAGAAAATCTAAATATTTATTAACAATAGTATAATTTTTTTGGAAATTATTCACTAGAACACGATTTGATAATTATAAGAATAACCGTTACGATTATTCACATAAAAATTTTTTTTGGCAACAGTACTTTGTGAGTGGGATTTCCCCGTTTAGCCAGTGTTCGGCAAACTGACATGGCGGAAACATTACGTAAAAATGGTTCGCGATAAAGTTTTAGTTTTTGAAGTGAATATTGCCTATTAGTGTCAAGTAATTAGTGTAAAAGTTGCGGAAATAGTGCTCCCTTGTTGTGAAAGTGGTGTGATTGTAATTTATTGTAAAAAAATAGCATATTTTTATCAACAAGTGCGTGATGGCGCAAGAAAATTCAGAAATTATAATTTCATCACGAGATTTTGTACTAATGGTGAGTAATTAAATATATAATACATGAAAATATCATACAGCAATTCAAGACGATTAATATTATATATAATATATGAACATAAAATGTCAAATTAATAGGAAAAAAATATATTTTATTTTACAGTCGGTTAGTTTTCGAAAATTCGGTTGGACTCTCACATTTCTGGCAACAGAGGCTAGTCAGCCCATTGCGCGGGAAGGGTTAAACAAATCGCAATGCCTATGTGCACACGCTGTAATGCTGAATTCAGAGATGGCGTCCAATGTACAATGTGCCAGGGGCACTACGACTTTCCATGCGCTGGTATTACAGAAACTGGATATCGGAAGCTCGGTGATAGACGCAACACATGGAAGTGTATCACTTGTAAGAATACAGGAGCATCCAGTCCGCTGAATATACCTTCGGGAAATGCGGGTTCAACCAAATCTCCCGTACCGGCGGACTTGGAAAACATAGCATTGGAACTAAAGCGCCTTACATCCCAGATGGCCTCGCTCCCAGCGTTGATGGAGAGTCTGAACTCAATCCAATCTGACATTAAGGAACTTAAGAGCCTTAAAGCTGATATTGCAGACTTGAAATTAATGAAGCCAGATATCGCCGATGTAAAAGCCTCCGTGGAATTTATTCAGCACTCCGTGGAAACCCTCGCTGGTCGGGTCTCTGGCATAGACCAGGAAATGCAAGACTTGCGGAAGGCAAAGGACGTCGTGACTACGCTACAACAGGAAGTCGGTGAACTCAAAAGCACGATTCGGGAACAAGATCAAAGAGCCCGCATGAACAATGTCGAAATAAAAGGCGTCCCCATGACTAACACGGAGAATCTTTTCGAGCTAATTTCGAGAATCGGCAGCCTCATACAATGTCCAATGGAAAAGGTTCAAATCAATTACGTCGCTAGAGTGCCGATGCGTGGCGATAAGACCATTAAATCTATCATAGTGTCTGTACACAGCAGACACCTAAAAGACGATTTCGTTGCGGCTTCCAAAAAGCTTACAATCACTCCATCTGACCTGGGCCTTCGAGGCGATACCAGGATATTTGTGAATGATCACCTCACAATTGAAAACAAAATGCTGCTCAATAAAGCAAAAGCGCTGGCAAAGGAGCGAAATTTTGCATTCACTTGGGTGAAGGGGTGCAAGATTTTTATGCGGAAGAACCCCACATCGCCTGTTCTTACCATCAAGTCGGAAGCCGACCTGAAGAGACTCTCAAATTAAAATGCAGTGTTATTTTGAGGCCTACACTAAAGAAAAAATATTTGTTCCATCATACTCGTAAGTATCATAACACCTGCACGCAAAGTTTGAGAATCACATCCATGTCTGACTCGCACTCGGTTTGCGCGCACCATTCGTGTGATCACGACGCGCGCCCGGCCTTTTGTTTTTTTATCGCTATAGGACGACCGATCTGCTATTCACTGCTATTGCACTTTTATTGTCGTAGCTTGTCTATTTATTTCGCCACCAAATATTGTAACATAAAGAATTTATTACTACCTCAATATGCCTTCATTACCAACTATTGCAGTAATTACTTATCTGCAAATAACCTGCCTTTTACCGCATTTTCTATTCAGACGATAAAACTACCTCATTCTAAATGGATTCGATAAGGATTTTTTATCAAAACGTTCGCGGTTTACGAACAAAAACAGGTGAATTCTATAGAAACGTATGCCTAAATGATTACGATGTTATATGTCTTACAGAGACGTGGCTTATCGATGGTGTGAATAATAGTGAGCTATTTGATAGCCGTTATCTAATTTTTAGGCGAGACAGAAGTTACGACGCGACCGGACAGACCCTCGGTGGGGGAGTTCTGGTCGCAGTGCGTCGTGAACACGTCGCCGTGGGTCACGATGACTGGTGCTCCACAGCTGAAGATGTGTGGGTGACAATTTCCCTCCGTCATATTAGTTCTAAAGTTGACTATAAATTGCATATCTGTGTCGTATATATGTGTCGACAAAACTTAGGAAACTCGCTCGCTTTACAAACATCAATATTTTCGTCTACCCTCACTGACATTTCGATGACCCGGCCGTTAGATAAATTCGTTGTTTTAGGAGACTTTAACTTACCAAATCTGACATGGATACTATCTGAAGATGGGTATTCGTATGAACCCCATAATATTCAAGGTGCGTATCAGTTCGAACTGTTCGATAATCTTACATTATGCAATTTATCTCAATACAACGCTATCTCGAACATAAACAACAGAATTTTAGATTTGATATTTTCTAATAATATTTTGTCGGTGTCACATTCTATTAGCCCGTTAGTACCTGAAGATCCTCACCACAAAGCCTTATGTATTGTTACTGAATTTGAACAATTGCGTGCATTAAACTCTAAGCCGTACTTAAAATATTGGTACCATAAAGGTGATTACGCATCAATATCATCGCATTTAGATGAGATTGACTGGCAGAAGGAAATCTCCAATAAATGCCTAGATAATTCACTCGATTTTATTTATAAGACTTTAAACTTGCTACGTAATAATTTTATTCCCTCTAAAACAGTTTTTCAGACGCGTAAGTATCCTCCCTGGTTTAAATCACCATTGATTAAGCTGCTAAAGGAAAAAACTAAATATCGTAAAAAACATAAAATATACAATAATGTAAGTGACCTCAATTCGTTTATCGTTTTAAAGGAACGAGCCAAGCTATTGGAGAGAGACATGTTTCAGGATTATATTTCAAGCGTTGAAAGTAACATAAGGCAAAATCCAAAAGCTTTCTGGTCTTACATAAAAACTAAAAAACAAGCCAATGCTTACCCTTCAGTTCTTACACTCGAACAAAAATCATCAGATAAAGGAGAAGAGGTATGTAATATGTTTGGCCAGTATTTTCATTCTACTTTCCAGCAGTCTTCCTCACATACCTTGCGCACTGCTACACATGATTTCGAGTTACCTAATTCCGGCACTGACATAGGGGCTATAGAAGTATCCGGCACTGAAGTTGTAAAACTCTTTGAAACGCTAGATCTTAATAAAACCGCCGGTCCTGATGGCATACCCCCTGTGTTGATTTATAATTGTGCAAAAAGCTTAGCGGTCCCACTTACAATTATCTATAGGCGCTCATTAAATGAAGGAATAGTACCCTCGATATGGAAGTCAGTATATATAACTCCTATACATAAAAAAGGACCTAAAAATGATATAAAAAATTATAGGCCTATTTCTAAACTGTGCGTTTTTGCCAAAATATTAGAAAAAATTGTATACAGACAACTCTATCATTCGCTTAAACATACGTTTAGCGCTGAACAACATGGGTTCCTTAAAGGCAGATCGACTACGTCGAATCTTATCCTATGTAGTGAATTTCTGTCGAAACACATGTCTGAACCCTCGCAGGTGGACATAATTTATACAGACTACAGCAAATGTTTCGACAGGATAGATCACGTCATCTTACTGCAGAAACTACAACAGATCGGCATTAGAGGTAATCTGTACAGGTGGTTCTCATCTTACGTGCAAAATAGATGTCAGACGGTTGTGCTTAATGGTTACACGTCGGTTCCAATGAACATTCCTTCAGGAATTCCCCAAGGCTCATTGCTTGGGCCACTCCTTTTTATTTTATTTATTTATGATATAACTTGCTGCTTTCAATCCTCAAAAATTCTTCTGTACGCAGATGACATGAAAATTCTTTGCCCTATTCAAACTACTGAAGACACATTGCGTCTTCAAGACGACTTAAACCGGTTTCAGAATTACTGTATTCTTAATAAATTAGACTTAAACGTATCAAAATGTTATATCTGTTCATTTACACGCAAGCCTAAACCTATTGTTGGCAATTATCAATTAATAAATTCAACCTTAAATATTGTCTCTAGTGTCACTGATTTAGGAGTCGTTTTTGACTCAAAACTTTTATTTGATAAGCATGTCAATACTATTATTAAGAAATCATCGAAAGCGTTAGGTTTTGTCCTACGAATGTCCTCTGAGTTTCAGTCAATAAAAACCTTCAAAATACTCTATTGCGCGTACGTTAGAAGTCACCTTGAGTATGCGTCTCAAGTTTGGAACCCGTGCTACAATATTTACATTAACCGCATTGAAAGTATCCAAAAACGCTTTCTCCGTTATTTACAATTCCGCTCGAAAACTTACATAAACAGTTATAATTCTCGCTGTAAAAAATTTCATCTACTTCCACTACAGGAGAGGCGACGTGTGGCAGACGTTGCTTTCCTTATCAATATAGCGAATGGCACGATCGATTGTCCCGAGCTGCTCGGACAGATAGGACTAAGGACCCCCGCAACTATAATTAGAAAACCTAATCTAATTCACATTCCATTAGTAAAATGTAGCTACAGGCAGAACAGTTATTTAATTAGAGCGTGCAGGTGTTATAATACATTGGCCAGAGAAATTGATGTAGATTTGTTTAATACATCGGCGTTCGGACTTAAGCGACTTATGAACGATTGTTTCTTTGACTCGTGATGGATGAACTAAATAAGCTAAGTAGTTTGTTTGGTTTATCTATTGCGGGTCGAGGGGGCAGTTGTTCGTAGGTCGCTTCAGTCTAACTAATATGTTATTTTTCTTTTCTTAATTTGTTTATTCCCTTTTTTTTTTAATAAGTTTCGTACACATCTACCATGGACAAATACAGTTCCTATATGTGAAAACTTTTAATTAGCCTTAAGTTATGTATATATAATCAAATATGTTTTTTAAGTAGCTGTTAGTTTTCCGAATAAAATAAAATAAAATAAATAAAATAAAATAAAATAAAATAAAGCAGGTATTACAAATTAGTGTATTCCCACCACCCCCGAGCCATTTTCCCCGACGCCAGAGAAGCTAGCGGCAATTCAAAATGAAAAACCGGGCGAGCCTTTACATCGTGTAATTTATTGCTTAATTTATCAAAACAACGACGGTAAGAAGGTATGAGTAAACAACAAATTTCGCCGCGATTTCTCTGAAACGTTTTTTTCAGCTGGTTATTTCAAAGCTTGCGTGTCTGGAGTTTTTACGCCGGCGCTTGCGTATGGCTGTACTTAAAAATTTTACGCCGGCGCTTGCGTAACTACTTACTGCTGTACTTAAAATACTTACATGTAGCGTCATAAACTTGTCATAAATACATTTAATTGTTTTTATAAAGAATAGTACATCCGCACATAGGGTGGCTCAACGCATAAACATTGCCATTCAGCGTGGTAATGCCGCCAGCATGCTGGGTACTCTGCCAACTGGTAGTGGGCTTGAGCATTTGGATTATCTTTACACTTGAACGGTCTATGGGCAGTCTAACTAATAATAATAAATAATAAATATTTCGCGACATTTATTTTTAATAACACCCACTATATAGAGACGTATACTTGGCATAGATTTAACCATCCATCCATCCTCAGCCTCTAACTGTCCACTGCTGGACATAGGCCTCTCCCAATGCACGCCACTGAGCTCGGTCGGCAGTACCTTGCATCCAGTTTTTACCCGCCGTTTTACGCAGGTCATCACTCCACCTGGCAACAGCGTGTCCTACACTACGTTTGCCTAAACGTGGTCTCCACTCCAGAACTCGTCTACCCCATCGGTTATCGGTTCTTCGGGAAATGTGGCCGGCCCACTGCCACTTCAGCTTGCTAATCCTTTGAGCTATGTCGGTAACTTTGGTTCTATGTCGAATCACTTCGTTCCGAATTTTGTCCCGTATAGAAACTCCAAGCATAGCTCTCTCCATAGCTCGCTGAGCGACTTTAAACTTGTGGACCACCTTAACCGTGAGTGTCCACGTCTTGGTACCGTAGGTCATAACGGGTAGGACACACTGGTTAAAGACCTTTGTCTTGAGACACTGTGGTATGGACGACGTGAAGACTTGACGAAGCTTACCGAATGCTGCCCATCCCAGCTGAATTCTTCTATTGGCTTCTTTCTCGAAGTTGTTCTTACCTAACTGCAGAGTTTGTCCTAGGTATGCGTACTCTTGAACAACTTCGAGGTGAACGCCATTAACTACTATCGGCCCCGGTTAGATTAAACTTTAAAGTATAAATATTAAGTACTATTTTGTGACGCACTATTCAACATTTGTGCCGTCTTACCTTTAGTTTCTCTTATATTCTTACGGAATGCGTGAAAATATCTTCTAGACTTGCTCGGTTTTCGTAAACGTAATAGAGATTAAATTTTCTTTATTGGAGTATAATGGCTTTTTGTGGAATAAAAAGCGTTCGTTCGTCAATTTGTGTAATGGAAATAAACGACGGAGTTAAAATAAGATTTTGTGGCCTATTTCTTTCTACTCGTTTTTTTACACGCCTTATATTAGCTTTACTTGTAACTTACTAACAATGTAATCAATGCAAACGTGAACGAGCGGTAGCATGTGCGATTTATAATCGGACGCCACCCGGTTCGATCCTTGGCGCTGCACCAATGTTTTATTTAGTAGGTAAATAAATTATGTGCAGTTTCACCGTCATTGCTCAAAAATGCGAAGGGAAACATTGTAAAGAAAACGGTATGTCCAAGAACCACAAAAGTTCAAATACATGAGTATGACATTCACTAACACGCACTGGGCCAGCATGGTGTATTGCGGCCCATTATCTCTCTCTGAGAGAAGGCCTGTGTCCCAGCAGCAGTGGAAACATGATAGGCTGAAATGATGATGATAAACATTTGTTTTATTATTATTATTTCGGGACATTTTTGCACACACGGTCATCTGAACCCAAACTAAGCAAAGCTTGTGATATGATATGGATATGGCAAATTACATAAATGTTTGTCCTGGGTGGGACTCAAACCCACGCCCCCAGAAGAGCGCAGAAGACAGGTTCACTACCAACTGGACCAACGAGCTATAACATAACTATTCTATTCTATTCTATAACAATATAATCAATGTAATGTCATACAATATAATCTATACTAATAATAATATTATAAAGAGGAAAGATTTGATTGTTTGTTTGTTTGCATTGAATAGTCTCCGAAACTACTGAATCGAGTTGAAAAATTCTTTCACTGTTGGGAAGCTACACTATCCCCGGGTAGCATAGGATATATTATATTTAAAAAAAAAAATAGGGTCCTTACTAAAACTCCAATAAAGTAACCCAAGGTGTAAAAAATAAGATTTACAATTTTAACTTTGCGTGTTTGACAGTTCTAAGACAGGACAACGTCTGTCAGGTCAGCTAGTTATCTATAACAATGTAATCAAATCTTGGAAGTCGAGTTTAACCTACTTCTAATTGTCGTATTGATTTGATACTTTGGAAGTACATAGTAATTTGTATGACAATACTTATACAATACTTTAGTATCATAGAACTGATTTGAGAAGGACCAGGAGGTTGAAAGTAGAATTTTTCACTGGTGTGAATTATACTGAGGAAAGCCATTTACCGGGAGAGAACTGTCATGCCAAGAACTGTCAAGAATAAAGAAAAAGGAAGAATGCCTAATGCACAAATGCACAATTACCACAGAATAATAAAGAGCATAGAATCCGTGACGTGATTTACAAAGCGTACAAGGCCGTCTGTCAAATAGTATATAGCCTTTGGAGCATTTTACAGGTCCCTAGTACCTCTACTATATAATCTTTGCTAGTACTAACATTAAAACATTGTACAGCCTTGCAAATTGCCGTCTTTAAAAAAATATACCTACCTGTATAGTTCTGGTAACAAAAAACCGGACAAGTACGAGTAGGACTCGTGCTTTGAGGGTTCCGTCCAACGGAACCCTCAAAAAGCGAGTCCAAAAAAAAAACTGAAGTTGAAATATTTAAAGACAAACTTAACTTTGTAGTTTACTATAAGGTTCTTCCATATATTCCAACTACAAAATGTAAGTTTGTAATAGCAAAATAATTATTTTTAAATGATATAACTTCAAATTAGTAACTTTCGGATTTATTCCTGTGTATGTGCTATGAGACCTTGCCTTTTGCTAAATGTTTGCCATGTTTCTAGGTCAACGGGAAGTACCCTATAGGTTTTGATTCCCCTGTGAAATCGCAAAATATGCGACATAAACGTTCATATCTTTTGATTGCGTTGACATACAATTTTTTTTTTTTTACAGCCGAAAGAAACCGTCGACCCAAGTATTTAATGTAAATTTCAACTTGATACCTTTACGCGTTCTTGAGAAAAAGGGTCTTGACAGACGAACAGACAGACGGACAGACAGACGGACAACGTAGTGATCCTATAAGGGTTCCGTTTTTTTTTTTTTTGAGGTACGGAACCCTAAAAAATTGGCATAATGAGTAAAGAATGTAACATGTTTAATTCGTTTAAGCTAAGCTAGCAATGCTGTCGTTCTTCTGAGACAATTACACAGCGCGATGTCAATTGAGCACGGCAGAAGCTAGTACGCGATAAAAAAGTTTATTTTAATTTCTCTTGAAAGCTATAAAAACTTGCATAGTTAAGTAAAATACAAATGTATTATTCTGAATCACGAACAACTGTCGCGCTCTGTCTAATTATGACGTTCAAAGCTACAACATTAAAATATCTAGTTATGTTCTCTGCTCAGATCAGACAAACAAGGGAGATATGCCTTAGTACAATGAGCTTTCGTGTTCAAATGTGTCCATGTTTAATAGAAAGAAAGAAAGAAAACATTTATTTTGTGAACAAAACACCACAACATCAACATGACTTAACATTTATTTTCTACACAAAACACTACAACATCAACATTACATAACAGAATCAGGTCAGCGCTGATTTTCAGCACTGACCTTCTGAGACGCACAGATCTAAAAATAGAGTTAAAAAAAACCAACCATTCGTAGAATGAAGTACATTATAATAAACACACAAATAACATGGACAACACATCAGAAAATATAAAATAAACCGGTCATGTGCGAGTCGGGCTCGCGCACTGTGGATTCCGTACCACCACAGAATTCAATAAGGAAATTACCAGTTATTGGTAATGTTTGAACTAACTTTAAATTAACTTGGTAATGAACATAAGCTTGTTACTGACTCACACTTGGCCATTTTTATTATTTGTTGTTATACTTTAGAGTGTGTACTATAATCATGTTAAGTTTGACGCTTGTAAGTATTACCGTTTTTACATTAGAGCTCATACAAAAATACGTTTAAAAAATACGTTTGTTGTATCCCCATACAACAGACGTATTTTTTAAACTTTTTGTTTTTACTTTTTGACTTTTTTATTGTTTGTTGGTTAATTCGCCGTAACATTACATATTTTCTGAAAATTTTAACTGGCTATTTATTACAATTCGAAAGATACAGCCTTTTGAAGGTGGGACAGACAGACAGACAGACGGACGGGCGGACAGACAGACAGAAATTGTAGGCTTAGTAATAGGGTCCCGTTTTTACCCTTTGGGTATGGAACCTTAAAAACAAAACATGAGGGGATTTTTTTTTCTATACCTTTAGGTACCTATGGTTCACTTACAAATTTTTCATGCACACCCAGAAACTTGTAGCGGCACCAATGGACTAACTTTTAGTTCACATGCCACAAACCTGATTTAGGCTGAAGCGTTCGCACCCACCACGCCAACTAACCATATCTCCCTTATTTGTCAGATCTGAGAGCTAAGGTATAACCAAAGGAATTCCTACAGATCCAAGTTAACAAAGTCACTAATAAAACGCGTCGCTCGCGCACTCGGTTCAAGCCAAGGGCCGCTATTCACTGAGAACTGGCAATCCATCAAATCGCAGCCGTAATATCTGAAGCGTAAACCGAGCGATTTTCACGGTTGTTTTTCCTAGAAGGTTGGCTAACAAACAACATTCATTTTTTATCACATTAAAACGTTCCCTATAGATTTGCTACAATATAAGGTGCATTTTTAGGGTTCCATGCGAGTCGGTGACATTGCCAAGTACGAATCATTCTCCAAGTGCGAGTCGGTGACATATTTCTGTTCACAGAAGTTATGCGACGTCGGGCACGCTTGGCACTTGGATGGCACTGGACGTGATGTTGTCTTTTTGCACTACTTTTTGTACTATTTATGAGGCGGTACGGAACCCTCAGTGCGCGAACTCAACTTGCACTTTGCCGGTTTTTTTTTTGTGACGTTTATACGTGCGTATACTTAAGTACGTGCACCATCCGTAGGGCACGAACCCGAACAAGTTAAAAGACGTGGTAATTTTAACATGTATTGTATAATATACCCTATTTAGCGGAATACACTGAAAATTAAGATAAAAATATCAACGACTTATGTATTGTCTTCTTTAAAAATAACATTTAAAAATTCTACTAGAAAATTTCCGAATTTCTTAGTGATAAAAATCATCTGTTAGGTAATGTATATTAAATACAAAATCTCCATAGAAGGCTTTTGTAAAGTCTCCACCACATTACTAGGGCATAACTTTGACTTGACCGTGTCTTACTTTCTAACTGCGACTGACTTGATCGACTACATCAAATTTGATAATAATTTAATACACACTGGCAAATGTTCAAGAGTGTGACGACAAAATCTTCACAGAGTAAAGCTTAAAAAAGCAGAGTTAGCATGGGTTGCAAAAAAATTGGCTTATGTATTTTTCATGCAACAACGTGTTTCGTGACAGCAAACCTAATGAACATGTTTCAAAGTAAATAAATCAAAAAAAGTATGATATTTTCCTAAAATGTCAACCGGGTAGGTAATACCGTTACAAGGGTAAACTCTGTGGGTGGTACAACGTTGTATACCCAAACAAATTTGCTTTTCTGTGTTAAATTTTCCTTTTTCGTATGAAAATTTGTGGGCAAAAAACCTCTTTGTAGTCTTGGTTAGATTTACATTTGCTACTAGAAAATGTAACATTCAACAGAATTAATATTATTTTACTAGACATCTTGATAACAAAAGATGAAAAGGCCGGTAAGATATTTTACCTATACAAATCTTTGAAGCGACGCTAAATGCCTTGATATGAGCGCTCTGCTCTGCAATTTTTTTTTGACAAACGGTATATTTAAGTTAAATTGGCATGTTGAAGTGACAATGGGTGGGCCACATCGCTCAGAGAACCGTTAACCGATAGGGAAGAAAGGTTCTAGAGTGGAGACCACGAACCGGAAGAAGCAGAGTAGGTAGACCTCCCACTAGATGGACCGATGACATCGTGAGAATTGCGGGCATCCAGTGGATATAGATGGCAGGCTGTCATTTAGTGTGGATTACTAAGGGGGATGCCTATGTAGGAGTGGATGTTTTCTAGCTGATGATGATGATGAAATTGTTTACACTAGATACAGGAAGTAAGAGCGGAATAAAGTAATTTTTAAGGTTCCGTACCTAAAAGGTAATAACGGGACCCTATTACTAAGCCTACAATACGATGTCTGTCCGTCTTCGTACGCGTTGACTTTAATACAAACTTTCAACCCCCTTTTGAAATCTTTTTTTAGGAAGCCTCTACACCCCCTATCATTATCATCTATTCAGCCATAGGACGTCCACTTTTGGACATAGGTACCTCCATCGATCTCCAAAAGGGCCGGTTGGAAGCGGCCTGCATCCATCGTTTCACTACGGTTTTTTATTAGCTCGTCTTTCCATCTTGTAGGTGGACGTCCTACGCTGCGTTTACTGGCAACGCCCCATAAATGTGGGTGTGCTTTGAAATTTGAGTGTTTCGAAAAATCTTAAAAATATCGTGGACGATATCTGCCTCCCGATTCTACTAAAAATTTAAATTGTAATTGTTGCGATTTTAATTGTTAAATAATTGCCTCAAAGTTGACAGTTTTTAATTTTATTTCACACTATGTTATAATATTAGGTGGTTGTATTTTTCTAGTATTTTTTTTTTTTAAACTGTCATTTTTGAGGCAGTTATTTAACAATTAAAATCGCAACAATTACAATTTAAAAACAATTTCTTTAGTAGAATCGGGGCCCAGGAGTATGCTCAAGAAATGAGAGATTTAAAGGCCTCTTTTCTCACTTTTCGCAATTTTGGTCATTCTAGTTCCAGTTTGTCTATATCCATGGTTAGCTGAAAATTATGAAAGTGATGTCATATAAAATTGAAAGTTTTATCTAGGATACTGTAACGTTAACGTTTGTTGTATGAGCCCCCTTTAGTTTTAACTTTGGACTTTATTATTTCTTAGTTAGTCTGCCGGAAGACGCAGCGTAGGTAGGCCTCCCACTAGATGGACCGACGACATAGTTAGAGTCACTGGCATCCAGTGGATGCAAAAGGCAGGCTGTCGTTCAGTGTGGAGGTTAAAGGGGGAGGCCTATGTTCAGCAGTGGACGTCTTCTGGCTGATGATGATGATGAGTCTGCCGTAACGTTACACTATTCTGTACAATACAATACAAAAACTCTTTATTAAAATACCACAACAACAAGGATAACATAAACATTACAATAAAAAAAAACTGGCTTTTAACAGGCGGTCTGTAAAATGTCAACTGTTTATTTATTACGGTTTGAAAGATACAGCCGTTAAAAAGGTAGGACAGTTAGAACGGACGAAAAGACCTGCTTAGTAATAGGGTCCTGTTTCCTCCATTTAGATACCGAAATCTAACAAGGTAAAAAAAATGCCTTTGTAATCATTTATAGAGCTGGTACGGTATTTATTAACTTTTCCGTCTACTCATAAAACGTCAGACATCTTGCTTTCTTGCATATTTTTTTTTCCAGTTGAGCAACTTTTGTTACCGGCCACTTTGCATTATAAATCTCAAAGTTTTAAAAATGTCTCCATCCACGGATAAGCAGGATTTATGGCATCCGAAGAAGAATCGCTAGAATTAACAAGGAATCCGTGAAAATTCTAATCCAGAAGCAAATTCATGAACGATTCTTATCGGAGGTCCAATTTTTTTTGTTGGTTTAGGGAAAGAATAATTTATTGGGAAATTTAAAGTAAACGTTTGGAGCCTGAAATAAAATCAGACGTTCCATACAACAACAAAAAAAATATGCCCCGACAAAATATAATTATGAAACATCTTTACTGTTTTTTTTTCTCTCGGGAATTTTATGAGTCGTAGTACAAAATAAAAGTTGTGTGTTTTTACTAGCTTTACAGGTCTGTGGTTTTGACGTATTGAAGCAGCCCTTAAGAGGAAGCTAGTTATTACTAGAAACCAAATAACCCTCTATCTATTGTATATCTATTATACCAACTTCCTCGTCTAATGTAATACATTTATTTGAACATTTACTCCGTAAGTTAGTTAGCTATGCGTAAAAAAATATGACTTGAGAATTTCCTCATCTAAAATTATACTGTTGCTATGGCATTATGATTGACGGCAAAGGCGTGTCCTAATTTTTATTTAATACTAGCTACGCCCCGCGGTTTCACACGCGAGTTAAAAACGTCGTTGTTTTCTGTAATTTCCCAATTTTCTTAATTTTTCTTTCCATAAGAACCTTCTCTACAGTATTAGAAATTGAAAAAAATATGAATGAAATCGGTAAAGTCGTTCTCGAGTTATGGCGTCACCAAGGTAAATAGGGATTCATTTTTATATACACAGATTTCATAAAAAAGCTGATCATACATTTAATAGAGCCCGTCCTGGAAAAAAAACCTGCTAGACAGAGAACGCACGATACCTGCAGCACGCGATGACGTCAAGGCGTGCGCACGCCATACAAATGCTAAACTAACACACACTTTGCGAGAGAGGGACGCATCATCCGCTTACTATATCCACTAGAACATTTAAATGCTCATATCTCAGAGATTTATCAGCTAATTCAATTTATGTTTTCAATACGTGTAAAGTATTTAGCTATATTTAGTTACACATGCCTATTTTGACTACAGTTTAGCTGATATAATTGCAGAAGTTGAAAGTCTATTAATGGTAACCGGCTTTCAAGTAACGAAGGAAACTGAAAAGTGGATCAAATAATATATTTAAAAGGGGTTGAGAGACGCGTAGTACTACTGCTATTGTTGTTTTTAGCTTGGTGAGTCTCACTGGTGAGCAAAGGTCTCTGTCTGACTTTTTCAGTGTTTGGGTGTGGTTTTTTGTTGCAGGTTTTGTGCTTGACTATGTACGATTCAAAGCGCTTTCTCTTAAGGAAAGTAAGAATACAATATTCGCCCTGAATTCCAGTTTGAAAAAAAAATCGATGACGATGTTCCAATTTGCCGTAATCCTTGGCAATTTCGTGAACTGAGCAATAGGGAATATGCATGTGTTTTATTTTTATTTTTAATCAACTGTTTACTTCGTTATATCATAGTAAAAAATATAATTACAGTTGGAAATGCTCAAATTAATTTTTAAAATAATATTTAAAACATTGAATAAATTTGAGCTGTTTGAACGCCGCAATTTTTCGCGGGCCTTGGATGACGTCAGAAGCCACGTTCTATGATTGTTTACTATAGACGATACAGTTATTTCACACAGATTTTCAGTTTTATTGATATTCAGACCATGGAAGAAGCCAAAAAACATTTTTATAGGTATCGTCTTGTGCCAAAGTGTACAAACACTATTAGAAATACACCCGATAAAGTGTTTTTTCCTATTCCAAGAGATGCGAAAATACGTAAACAATGGTGTAAGGTTATGAGAAGAGATGAAGTATCTCCAACATCATGTTTGCATTGTTGTGAAGATCATTTTAGTGTAAATATGTGATATTTTGATAGCATGGTGTGAGTTAGAAGTATGTTTAGTATTAAATATTATGCACTCAACAAACAAACAATAAGTAGGTACATTAAGTATTTAGAGTAAACAGTATTCACATTTTTTTTTTAAACTTAAAAATTCACGGAAAATTACGGAACATAAGTAAGTAATGTTAGGTATAATTACTTATAAATTATTATAATATAGATAGTAGAGCAGCAAATTCATAACAATTTTAATGACCAATGATTATTTATAGGTTATGTTTTGGTAATTACTGGCGAGTGCATTTATGCGTAAAAACCTATGTAATGGATTAAAATATATCATGGATTATAACAATTACCTTGGAGCTTTCACTCCTTTGATCTCAGCAACTGTGAAATCTGGATTTGATGCAAAATATGCTGTCATTATGAATGCATCTAGATATTTTTGGTAGATAGTCCGAATGTGCTTTGACAAAACCAGTCTCAGTCATCGTCCTAAATGATCTCTAGTCTCACAAGAATGCTAAAATTACACTAGCTAATGGAAAAAACTACAGGAACTCAATATAAAACGATTTTTCTCTCAAACACTACTAAAACAGTATGAATATCGACGCCGCTAAAGGCAATGTTGTGGCTTTTGACGTCACGTTTCGTTTCGACCAATGGTGAAGCGTTTCGCAAATTTGAATTTCCCTCTTATATTTTGCACTTTTTATTTAATATTTTAAGGAATTAAAATGTATATAAATAAATAAAAAATCTTTTAGATATAAAGTCAGAACAATAAAGATTCGGAAAACAATTATTTCAACCAAATTTAAACCACATGCATATTCCCTATTAGGCTGGGTGACATTGACATAGGTTTCCCTGATTGTAGAGCTCTTGTACGGGAGTCTGTTGGGATAGCAACCCACGATCCCAATCAGTAAATACTATTTATAATCCATATTAGTCGGAATCGGTAATTTTAACTCAGATATTAAGATTATTGATAAAAGAAAAAAAAACAAGAAAATCCGGCTACTAAAAACCTTAGATGACATACGGCACTGAAACGTGGTCTCTCACTATGGGCCTCATAAGCAAGCTCAAAGTCGCACAACGAGCTATGGGGAGGGATATGCTCGGGGTTTCTCTACGAGATTGAATCCGAAATGAGGAGATCCGTAGACGAACGAAAGTCACCGACATAGCCAAGTTGAATGGCAGTGGGCAGGGCACATATCATGCAGAGCAGATGGCTGATGGGGCCGAAAGGTTCTGGAATGGAGACCACGGACCGGTAAGCGCAGCGTAGGACGTCCACCCACAAGATGAACAGACGACCTAAAAGAGATAGCAGGGAAACGCTGGATACAGGCCGCTTCCAACCGGCCCTTTTGGAAATCGATGGGGGAGGCCTATATCCAGCAGTGGACGTCCTATGGCTGAAATGATGATGATTTTTTTGCTGACGGAACTTTTTTTATGCCATAGGTGGGCAACAAGCAGGCGGACTGATTGATGGTAAGGTGCTTGTGAATATGCTCGAGTGTATGAAAGTTACGAAACGAGGAGAAACATGTTTTTTCGTGTCGTTTCTAAAACTCCATAGAAGCCTCCTGTAAAGCCTTCACCACTTTACTGGAGCATGAATTTGACTTGACTGTGACTTACTTTGCTTGACTCTGATTATGAATATGACTTCTTTGACATTATTTCAGACTATGTACCTAAACTTGTAATATCACGACTGAAGGACTTTGTATCCAATGGTCATGAAAAAATAGTATAAAAACAACATAAAACTACGTAAATAAACAAGTCTTTCGCCTGGTGATAAGCATCACGCTTGTCCAAAACGATAGGCTACCGGATTGATTATCTTTTTATAGTCTTATAAAAAAAAATATCACAAAATCAATCACTGAAAAACACTGAAAACACAAAAAAAATTGGTATTCAAAATTAAATTCAATTTCAAATTATTTAATGAGAATAAAAACGAACAAATTCCTCTTACATTTATCTCACAAACTGTTAAAACTAAAATAGATTTCCTAGTAAAAATAGGAATAATATTATAAAATTACTAATATAATAAATACAACAAATTGCTGTAAAAATATGTCAACATAAAATTTGTATGTCATACAAATTGTCATTATAGTCATCGGCCTTTTGGCCCCTGTCCCATTGATCAGTTAAATTTTCACAATAAGTTAAAAACACTTTCATTACTGTTTTCCAATTGTCACAAATAATATCACAATCAGTTTTGGCGGAAAGGAGTGCATTGAAGTGGCGGCGGGCGCTAGAGAAAGGGTGTCTTGCTATAAAGAGAGCACACTCTAAATAAAATATTTTACTTTTAAGTATATCATACAAATTCTATAATGACACTTTGCGGGAAAGGGAGAGGACATACTTTTATTGTTCAACCAAAACATTTAATCGCTTATAATGCAGAGGAAAGACAGAGCAATTTTTGCGCAAGATGTTTATAACAAGCGCAAGTTTGTTTATGAGCATAATACAAAGACAAAAGTGCAGAAAGCTGCACATTTTCGTGAGCAATTTTTACGGTCCATTTATTGTGTAAACTTTTTAGAAGTTTGACTTCTCAGTTCCGGATATTTGTAACTTAACGTATTGGAAACAATGGTATTTTCAGAGTTTCAGTGCACCAATATGACAAAGAAGTCGTATAAGAACAACGGTAAAGGAAACTGCTGCTTTAGATCTGAGTAGTAACTAGGCTCCATCGAACTTGGATGGCTGCCAATGAGGTCAGCTAACTCACTTTAATGTAACTATTTTGGGTTTAACAAGTAATATATCGGGTTAATTTTTAGGGTTCCGTACCCAAAGGGTAAAACTCAGAAGTCAGAAGACGAAAACAAAAAGTATGTTTGTCTGTCCGTCTATCTGTCTGTCCTACCTATTAACGGCTATATCTTTTAAACCGTAATAGATAGCAAACTGTAATTTTCACAGAATACGTAATGTTACGACGGATTAACTAATAATTAATAAAAACAAACGTATTTTCCAATTTTTATATTAGCTGTAATATAAAAACAGTAGTACGTACAAGCGTCAAATTTGCTATGATTATAGAGTACACTTTAAAGTATAACAACAAATAATAAATAATGGCCAAGCGAGAGTCGGTGACAAGTGTCTGTTCTGTTAGGGCCCGTCCATTCATTTTGGTCGAAGCCTAAGGTATCCTTTTTCACAATTTCACTTACAATTCAAACAACTGTATACATTCTTAAGCGCGGTAAATTTTGCTTTATTTTCCGTATCTGCAAAAATTGTTCTAGCATTTTTCACACTCGATCTAAAGAACCAATAAATTCAACTCGGCCCGCGGCCGCGTTCAAAACAAAATAAAACATCGCCACGAGTAAAGTCCTGCAAACAAAGAATAAGACATCGGAAACCAAACGCTTAACGTATCTCAAGTTTACCCGGAAGAACAACTAGGAGAAAGAGAAAAGTTGTTTTATTGAATTAGAGAATTAAAAGTGCTTTTATTATAAAAGCAGACAATAGTATTTTATACAGGGTTACTTTTAATTATACACATTAAAATAAATAAATTACAAAGTAGCCCTTTAAACCTTTCAGCTGACGGTGTAACTTTTAATTATTGTTTTAATTATTTTTTTCATAATTAGCTGTGCTCCGCGGTTACAGTCACGTAAATTACTACTTATAGCATCAACTATCTGCCAGTGAAAGTCCCGTTAAAATCGGTCCCGTCGTTTTGGAGTCCATAAGGAATAAACATACACTATCGATTTTTAGGTATATAAAAAGAGGCTTGCTTTTGAACGCCAACCGCCTGATGTTTAGCGATGATGCGGCCTATGGTGAAGCACGCTTGCCTAGAAGAAATCGATTCACTCGTGATTTCAAGATAAGAAATATCGACTCGTGATTCCAAGAGAGATTGTAATAATATTTTGACACATTGTCAACTATAATCAACATAATATTATCTTAGTTTTTGTTTTTTTGCTTCCTGTTACAGGGGTAATAATTAGCTATTAACGCATCGCAGGCAGCTTCCCTGAATTATAATTAACAACTTTTTCCATGGCATAAAATAGGGCAAGAGTCTTGTTTTTTTTTATCCGGCCAATTTTCTTTATCATCATTAGCATTTAACTATCCACTGCTGGGTATAGGCTTCTCTTAATAGACGCCAGTTGCTTCGTCAGTTCTTTGCATCCAAGTCTTAGCCACCATTTTACCCCAGAACAAACTATAGAAATGTTATGGTTTTGTTTGCCTAAACGTGGTCTCCAATCTAGAACTCGTCTACGGTCATCGGTTGTCGGTTATTAGGGCAATATGGCCGGCCCACCGCCACTTCAGTTTACTAATCCTTGTAGCTTGTCGACCTCGGTCTGCGATATTTTATTTGCTAGTAATTAATAACCCTGTATATAGGTTGGCACTGTTAATATAACAGTGCCACCATATGGCACTTTTATATTAATACATTTCTCGATGGTTCCCCCAGTTTTGTCTACCTTAGCAAACACTAGTTGATGGCACTATACTCCATTGTGGCACTGTAATGTATTTCTCTGTTCCCACCGTCACGTGCCACGCCGTTTTCGTGCGTCACGATTTTTAATAACAACCGCCTCGCTCCGGAAAATTGTTTAAAAAATATTGACACGAACTTTGTTGATTGTTAACTTGCGGAGAGTTGCGTAATAGTAGCCTTTTACGAGGGTCGCTTTTTTAGTTTTTTGACGACTTGTGGTTGTGGTGAGTTTGCAAACTGGTAACCGGTGCTTAATGGAGGTTTTACTTGAAAATCTCTTAAAGTCATTTGCATAAATGTAAGGGCCTGAAGTACGCAAAACTTTTTTCGGGCGCCTTTTTTATCCACAAACCTACCTACGCTAGACGTTTGTCATTTATGTATAACTACTTAAATATTCATCACTTCATCAAAACTCGCGTTCATTATACATTATTATAACACCGGCTTGCACTCACTATGATGGCTAATGGCTCTAAAACCGGTCAATCGTCTAGACCGATAAAAAATCATCGTGAGTGCAAGCTGGTGTTAATTTTTTTTAAATAATTATACCGATAATTATTGACATACTAATAATTATAAAATCGGCCAAGTGCGAGTCAGGCGAGTACGAGTCGCACACTGAGGGTTCCGTACCACCACATAACGAAACAGCAGTGCAAGTACCGTTCTTTATCGATCGTCAAATTCGCTAAAATGCCATAGAATCGATCACAGCGAGTACTGAAAAAATGGCATATTATCGAATTTGACGACCTCAACTGTCAATTTGACGATCGCTGAAAGAACGGTACTTGCACCCCCGAATCGCTTAAAACAGGTAGCCGTAAAGCTCCTGATTCTAGTGAGAATATTGATCCTCTAGGTACATTACTGTATAGCGACCAGTAACAGAAGCATTTATGGATGAACGTAAAAATATGGGCCGAATAAAGCCGCAAAAAAAAATACTGGCGTTCCATTTAAAAAAAAAAAAAAAAAAATATTAATAACAAAAATTATGAATTGGCAGAAATTTGATAATTCGAAAGTTGTTTGTTTTGACGTATTGAAGAGGATGCTAACTGATTACCAGTAACCCTGTATATATAAATATAAATATGAATGTTTGTGTGTACGTGTTGGTTTCAACTCGACTTCGTAACTGCCAAACAGATTTAGCTTACGTGAGAACTATAGTTACGGTTTATGAAAAGAAGAAAAGTTTCTATGGAGTATCGAGAAAATTCGCGGAGCGCTGTCTGATGGTTGTAAATGTACTTTACTTGAACAAAATTTATGTACTCGGTAAAAAACTAAACAAAACGTGAACTGTTTTGAGTGAACGCTCTCAAGAGTACCAACTATTTCCATTTTTCCTGAATAGCTAGGTTGGTGTATATATTTGGGTAGGGCTGTTATAGTTTTGGTACGTGAGATTTTCCCCGAATACACTGAAAGCCTCGCTTTTGTTATTTAAATCGTGAATGAGGCTCGGTAGCATTTTTCTAGAGAGAAAGGTAAAACCGATATTATATGCAGTTTTGTTATACTAGTGCTATAATGTTTGAGAGGTTTTGCTAGGAATAGAAATAACCTTATGCTGTTCCACCATTTCAACATAATCTTCCTTTTGATACACAATACATTTCACGTTGACAACGTAGGTGTTCGTGTGATATCAAATAACAGTTACAGATCCACAGAGTAAAGACAGAGAAAGCAAATTACTGGCCACAGTGACTTCCAAGTTCACCTACGCATAAGTAGCACCATCGTTTGTTGAGAACTAAATATTCAACAAAAGATAGCGTCACATTGTGTGCGTTAAACCCAATGATATATATAAACTGAGGTAGATACGTTATACCGAAGTCTGCGTGGTGAAACACGAGTTAATTAGCTTGAGCGAACTCAATCCTTCCTGTGTCTGGCAACGACGCAAACGTACGATGCGCGATTTTGGATTTTGCGTGTGATATTCTAAATAATTCACCAATAAAGTATCTGTTTCAATTTACTATACTATTAAAAGAAATACATCCTAAATCCAAACATTTAAACCAGAAAAATACAAAGCAAATAGACCAAAAACCTTTTTACTCCATCCATTAATAAACGCTGACAAATGGCTAAATATTTCACGTTGTACATTAGTAAACAGGACGTGTCACTACACATTCTACCGAGAACTATTCCGTTGAAACACGGCTGCTCGAGTAGGCACAGTGGCCGGAACTACTGTGTATACTTACCACGGTACATAAGATTGGTTTATACTTACCTTTCCACCATCATATGTACCATTATACATATAGTGACTCCTATCCATTGAAATACTATAACTATAGAGTCACAATCATGCAAAAAAATGTCCGAACCAAAACACGGCGCTTTTGGTTAGTTACAAGCGTGATCTGACCACAACGCCGCGCGATGCCAGATCTACGAAGACATGAGTAGATTAAGGTTATACTTACCATAAAAATTAATTGTCATCCAACTGAACCAATCTATATCTATACTAATATTATAAAGAGGAAAGATTTGTATGTAACTTTGTTTGCAACGAATTGGCTCAAAAAGTACTGGACCGATTTTAAAATTCTTTCACTGTTGGGAAGCTACACTATCCCGGGTGACATAGGCTATAATTTATACCCGTGCAAAGCTGGGGTAGACCGCTAGTTATATATAAATATTCTACTTCGTAGGATAAGAGGAAGTGGTTCTAATTCAGCTTGCAAGATTTGATTTAAATACACAAACTAACATACAACGTTGCAAGTTAATAAAAAAGCTTGTTAAACACTCCCGACATAAGAGATGATAATTTTCAATAATAGCTAAGAACTCTCGATAAAGTCACCTATTCAACAAATAAAACTAAATCTACATTTGGGAGCTACAATGACACAGACAAACACGCAGATACACACGTTAAACTTATGACACCCCTCTTTTTACGTCGGGGGCTAAAAGAATATCAACATTTGCTACGCAGGGGAAGGTGAGAATACACTGGGCAAAATTTGCTCAATAGACGCTCTCTTTTAGGTTTACTTGTCTATACTAATATTATAAAGAGGAAATATTTGATTGTTTGTTTGTTTGTTTGCATTGAATAGGCTCCGAAACCACTAAACCGATTTGAAAAATTCTTTCACTGTTGGGAAGCTACACTATACCCGGGTGACATAGGCTATAATCTATACCTATGCGAAGCTGGGGCCGACCGCTAGTATTTATATAATTATGCAGGCTAGAGTCAGGAAGGCTGAGGAAACTAGAAGCGGCAGAACTTTATGGCAGTAAGAGTTTTTCATGATGAAGTTCTGATTTATAATGATGCAGCTTTTATCGAAAAAATACTCGTAGAAAAGATTCTTTTTTGAATTTTTGTTTTGCAAAAAAAAATATTGCATTGCAAAAAAAAAAAACGTAAATTAGTATTTTTGTTAGTTTGAATACTGTTTTCTAGTGTTTTCTGTGACGAAATTCTCTCCGGGAACACACGTCACGTAACTTAAAGCACATCCAAACTTAACCGAGTAATAGTTTACGTTTTATCTGGACCCTCGAAAAGTTGCGGAGTCCGTGAGACCCGGGAGGTGTTCGGTAGGTTGAGAGCTTAGTTCGAGTGAGGTTTCGGCCCAAGGAGGATTTTGTTGAAACTTTCTCTAATTTGATCGAGGTATTTAGTCGTTACATTGGTTTCACTGATGAGGGATGGCGTTTGGTCAAAGTTTCGAGGGTTGAAGACAAGGTGTGTCTAATTTAAAGGTACAATAGTTTGACTTAAAATTAAACATATTCGGCAACCCGACCCAAATTATATATTAGGGACCCGGGTATGTCCTAAAACTGCTACCAGAACTACCAAAGGATGAGCAGCAGCGTCCTATTAGTACACGGTGAACGTACTGCGATTCCCAAGCCGCCTGCCAAGCGTGGGGATTATGGCAACACCCCTCTCTAAGAGGGGCCTATGTTCAGCAGGACGTTTAATGGCTGATGATGATGATGATATTAGGCAAAGGCTCAAGCAAAATAACACTCGTATTCATGTACTGAAAAACGTCTCAAAGCAACAGGCAATCTCTCTATCGCTTTGTTAGGCCTTCTGTATATTGTTTGTAACAGTCAAATGATCATGGTACGGAACTAGTGTGCAGTTTGCAGACGAACGTATATAATTATTTATAGTTAAATTAAAGTGATGATGATGATGATGATGATGATATTATAATACGAGTATTATACAACACTATTCCGAAAGATTGTTTATTACTTTTTTAAACTATCACAAAGCTCACAAATAGTGCCATGAAATATAGAAGTTTTAAATTAAATTGGTAAGGTTAAAAATTTCTAACGCAATTACCTATTCAGTCGTCAAATTGAATTTTCCACTCGATGATTTAACTAGAGAACTAAATTGATAATTTTGAAAGTTTTGTGGTTGTATCTAAATTTATTTCGGAATTCAATGATGAGATAGACATATATACCTATCTGTACAAATCAACATATTTTATTTTTAGACATCAGTATGGTGATTGAAAGCTTTGTCAAATAGTAATTGCATTTGACTGAAGAAAAGTTTTTGTTTGTTTCATGGATTGACTGAAACAACCGGAACAAAAAACCGGACAAGTACGAGTAGGACTCGGTTTTGTCCAACGGAACCCTCAAAACGCGAGACCAAAAAAAAAAAAATCTAACTGACGTTGAAATATTGAAAGACAAACTTAACTTTGTAGTTGACTATAAGATTCTTCCATACATTCCAACTACAAAATGTAAGATTGTAATAGCATTTTTTTTTTTTTAATGATATAACTTAACAAATGAGTAACTTTCGGATTTATTCCTATATATGTGCTATAAGACCTTACCTTTTGCCAAATTTCATGATTCTAGGTCAACGGGAAGTACCCTATAGGTTTTGATTCTCCTGTGAAATCGCAAAATATGCGACATAAACGTTCATATCTTTTGACTGCGTTGACTTACAATTTTTATTTTTTTACAGTCAAAAGAAACCGTAGACCCAAGTATTTCGTATACATTTCAACTTGATACCTATACGCGTTCTTGAGAAAGGGTCTTGACAGACGGACAACGAAGTGATCCTATAAGGGTTCCGTTTTTTCCTTTTAAGGTACGGAACCCTAGAAACAAACAAAAAATTGATAAAAAAACAAACGCTTCAGCGTTTTTTTACTAAGACTGATTTATTTACTCTGTATGATGTTTGTAAGTCCCGGTATTGACTTATGAGACGTGTTGTTACGTAATTCAAGCTCAATACATATTTTTGAAAGTCTTGATCATTAAAAAACATAAGTGTATAGTAATAGTTATTTATAATACAAGTGCGGTAAGTTGGTTATTACAAACGAGTAGACGAATGTAAGCCCGAGACGAAGTCTAGGGCTTACCATAGTCACGAGTTTGTAATGACCAATCCGCACGTGTGCCATACAACTTTTTACAACACATTTGCGAGAAAAAAACAAAAAATGGAAATTTAAAAAATACCGTAAAGTACACGCACGGTGCTATACAACGGAGCGTGCGGTAAAATTCATTACCGCACGCTCCGTTGTATGATCCGTAATGTTTAACTTTCGAACGATGTATACAGGCTTCGTAAATGCACTTTTTGAGCAAATGTGTTGTAAAATATTTTAAAGGTATTGGTTAAACATTACCAATAAAATCTTACCAAAATAAAGAACCAATTTTCAAATAACCATTCACAAAAACCAACCTTATTGATTTATTTACCATTATAACTAATTTATATTTTTTATAATATAATTTATAATTTTTATAACTGTTCGTCAAAGCGTACTTCCTGCATAAATGTATAAACACTATTTTGTAGCCGGTTTTGGCAAGTTGATGTTGAATTTTTTTTTTCTATACTTACTAATCTATACTAATATTATAAAGAGGAAAGATTTGATTGTTTGTTTGTTTGCATTGAATAGGCTCCGAAACTACTGAAGCGATTTGAAAAATTCTTTCACTGTTGGGAAGCTACACTATCCCCGGGTAACATAGGCTATATTATATTTTTTTTTATAGGTATCCTTACTAAAACTCCAATAATGTAACCCAAAGTGTAAAAAAATAAGATTTACAATTTTGACTTTGCGTGTTTGACAGTTCTAAGACAGGACAACGTCTGTCAGGTCAGCTAGTAATATTATAAAGAGGAAAGATTTGTATGTAAGTATGTTTGTAACAAATTGGCTCAAAAATACTAGACCAATTTAAAAAATTCTTTCACTGATAGGAAGCTACACTATCCCCGGGTGACATAAGCTATAATCTATACCCGTGCGAAGCTGGGGCGGACTGCTAGTTTTTAAATAAATAACGTATGGCATAAATACTTAGAAACTTGCTTAGCAATTTCTTTCCTGTTCTATCACTCAGTATAATCGTCATAAAATAACCTTGTATAAAACTTTTAAAGCTACTTTTGCCTTGTAGTTGTCTCTCTGTCAGTTACTTACTTAGCAAATTGACTGCTTTGTTGGAGGCGAAAGGGTCACTCCTGATACGGGCTGGGAGAGTTTCTGAGAAATCTTTGACGTCATTGATGTCAACCGATTAAGGTTTAAATTAGATAAGTTTAAATGGTTTTACTGGCATTATTATGAGGAGTGTGGTTTGGACCTTTGTTAAGTGTTAATCCGTTGAAAGTAGAAATCTGATTGAGTTGTGACAAATTAAGTAAAGCTAATAAGTCAAGATGGTAACAAGTCTTTACCGCGGTAAGGTTGTAGACGAGGTTACCGGGACTTGCATCCACAAAATCACCACGGAAAATATCTCGTTAAAAATCATGTCACTGTAGCTAAAACCCGTTTTTTTTAAATTATAAATAAGTATGCTTGCGCTTGGTCGCCAACTCGCCTGATGTAATGCGATGATGCGGTCTACGATGGAGCACGTAAAATTAAAATAAAATTATAACAAAAAATTATACAGTAATTATTAAACAGTGTTTTACAATTATTTTGTTGCTATCAACTTGGTATGCGTGCTTAGTGGACCTCTACGCCTTATAAGGAATGCATCTGTCTTTTAACTTCATATTATGTAAAGTAGTTTTTGAGTTCTGTTACAAGTCAGTCAGGTGATTTAATATTATATTATAGAATAGTGATTTTTACAATAGTTAACAGTAAATGTATTCCTTGTAGACGCTCATTTTTTAGGGTTCCGTACCTCAAAAGGAGAAAACAGAACCCTTATAGGATCACTTCGTTGTCCGTCTGTCTGTCCGTCTGTCTGTCCGTCTGTCCGTCTGTCAAGACCCTTTTTCTCAAGAACGCGTAAAGGTATCAAGTTGAAATTTATATTAAATACTTGGGTCTACGGTTTCTTTCGGCTGTAAAAAAATAAAAGTTGTAAGTCAACGCAATCAAAAGATATGAACGTTTATGTCGCATATTTTGCGATTTCACAGGGAAATCAAAACCTATAGGGTACTTCCCGTTGACCTAGAATCATGAAATTTGGCAAAAGGCAAGGTCTTATAGCACATATATAGGAATAAATCCGAAACTTACAAGTTTGAAGTTATATCATTTAAAAATAATTATTTTAATATTACAAACTTACATTTTGTAGTTGGAATGTATAGAAGAGCCTTATAGTCAACTACAAAGTTAAGTTTGTTTTTCAATATTTCAACTTCAGTTAGTTTTTTTTTGGACTCGTGCCCCCGAGTTTTCCTTCCAACGGAATCCTCAGAGCACGAGTCCTACTCGTACTTGTCCGGTTTTTTATCTTTCTAAGACAAAAATTACAATAAAATTGTAGCTTGCGTTCAAATAATGTAAAAATAAATTGTTCGAAAGTTTTAAAACTAATCTAAGATTTTCACGGTACAATGGTCAAACAAAGTAGGTACTTGCTTCAAACAATTAAAATGTTGTGGTTAACTTTATGGAATAAAATACGACATAATGAGATTAAAAAAATGTTACTACAACGTAAAATTAGTATAAAAATTCGAAGACGAAAAATGTTTTCACAAAAATCAACAAAAGTAATTCGAATCTGTTTCATAAATCCACTGAAGTGAAAACATCAAAAACCTTTTTCAATTACAAAAGTCCTAAGAATAATTACGCTTTCTCACAAACTTACCTCCAGATAGCTTTCAATAAAACCAAAAGGAGCCAAGTTAATAGAAAGCCACCGAAGCGAGCGCAATATAACTTCCCAATGATGCTCTGAGATTTAGGGGCATCAGCCATCACGGGACATTGGCCACGAAATTAATTTATTGACTTGGAAGATATGGCAATGTTATGAAAGACAGTAGTAGAACTTAATCTAGGTGGTCTAGAACAAGTTACGCACAGAAGCAAGCAAGCAAGTTCTTAAAAAAATGATTTTCAGAATAACAATGAAGAAATAGTTCCTTCTGACTCGATAGATAGTGATACAATTGCAGTTGAATTTAAGTTATTGTCCATAAGTGTTTTTTTACTTCTAAATTTGATTTTGTTAAAGTTTAATACAGACAACAGAAATATTTAAGTATATAAATTTTACTCATCATTACCAACAACTTGTTTCATTACACAGGAATCGCGAAAAATTAATATGGCTTCTGATAATTATGACACTTCACAACGAAATTGAATAACGGTTTTTTTTTCACGATAGCACGGTTGGTCCCAAAACAGGCCTGGCGCTAGTAGCTTTACCTAGTCTGTGCCTGGCGCACTTTGCACTTTACCTATGAAGCTACAAGTATCCGACTTATCGGACTTGCCGCGCCTGCTACCGTGCGTAGACAAGAGATAACGCGACAAGAGTTACGCGATAGACAGAGAGGCAAGTTCTAGGTTAACGGCCGGTTATCCAAGTCGCGTAGGCAACAAAACGCTGCCCCCGCCAAGTTATAGCGACGATTTATTTTGCCACCCAAGAATCAGGACGCCCGCGGGGGGAGTGCAACGACAAAAACGAACATAGGTCCGACCTCGATGACGCCTGGCACGGTACTGAACGCGGCGCGCGCAAATTCTCGCGATCTTTTTACGCTTTTAATTCCACTAAAAAACGAAACTAGTCACAAAATCTATCCAAATAAAAAAAAAAAAATTGCCTTTCAGTACATGCAATTTCCAGGTTGTTACGAGCTTTCATTAGAGCATAAAACGAAAAAAATAAACTAACTCGACTATGTTTCAGATTTTTTTTTTGATCGAGGAAAGTTTATTCTGTCGTGTTTTGAACCAAATCATAAACTCAAACACAGATGTATCTGTGACATGTATTTTTTTCCAGCTCAAATATTGTAATTACACTGAATAAAATTGATTTAAAACCGTCAAATTTGGTATATGAGCCCGTTAATATAGCTGTAGGTAGTTAGCGCTCGCACGTCCTGAATTGCACTTTATTGTGTCGCAAGAGTCGCAGGTGTTTGCGGAGTGAATCTTCTGTATTTGTACTAATATGTATTCTGTACCCAAAATAAAAGTTGTTAATAATTTGAGTACAACAATATCCTTGAATATGTCTAACGTCTAGAGATATAAAGTACCTTCTGAGATTGAATATGGATTTATTGTCATAAAATACTACGTACTAGATGATCAAGATGTTCGAAGTTTGAGTTTATGTACTGTATTGAACACCAAAATATTTTTTCGTGATAGGACACTGCTTTGTCTCAACTAGAAAAAGATACCCAGCCGCGTTTCATTTAGCTCGCCCTTACTCGGTATTTCGACGGCTTTATTTATCTGAAATACTGCCTCAGTTTGACCTATATTTTTTTGGAAGTTTCGTTATAAATTACACCTCTTTTTTGACAAGTTTGAACAGTTTAATTAAGTTACGGAGGCACTACGGGTTGCCATATTGTGTTGAAGATAATGTTTTAGTAAAAACTTAATTTGAACGTTGTTACAATTAAGTTAACGTTATTTTTGATGAGGATTTCAAACTTTATTTAAACTGTATTTTGTTCTATTTTTTTTTTGTTTTTTGTACATGTAGTTTTGAAATCGTTTTTTTTTTAAATCAATTTTTTCTTCTTTTGGATGTTATTGTGTAACTGCGGCGCACAGAAGTCTTTTAATATTGCATCTTGTTGATTTTTTTCGCGTATGTGTTAATAGACTTTGTACCTTAGAATAACTACACAAAGAAACTAAGTACTTTCGCAAAATTTAAGCCATTCAAATGGTGTCATATATGACACCAAAAAATATATAAAAAATTTACTATGACAATTTGCGCGGTGAAATCGTACCACAACAAATCAGAAAAGCAGCATAAGAGTTATGGTGTGACATTCCACAGGTAATCCATTAATTTTCTTGCTTAAATCGTTTAAAATACTAATCGAAACGTAAGCTACAAAGCGAATTTGTAGCTTACGTTTTGAGAAGGCGTTGTTTTGATACTTACCTTCTCTGAGTAGTTATTCTAAGCTTTGTACCTATTTTAAAGTTCAAAAAATTGCGTATTCTCTCATATATTTCAGTCTGCCTCTTCATTTACTATACTCAGCTTAAGATGTTAACAGACACAACGTAATCGAGCTACTAAGCTAACGTTCAAGCTAAACTAGCTTACCGAATAGTGCGATCGGGTCATCCTCCCAAGCTGCACTGTGTAACTTAATACTTAAGTGGGAGACTCCATTTCGGGAAGATCTTAAGCTACTATAATTAGGAATTAAGGAAGCACTTAACTTTATTTATTTCGGTAAGAAAGTGTGGCGTTTTAAGAGGCAGTACGTACCCAACTTAGTAGGTATTCGTTTATTTCTGGCAATTATAATATTATAGTGAGGTTTTTGGAAACTTGAATTCTTTTGAATTGGCATAAGAATCTTAGATCTAATATGGACAACTTAGAGATAAAAAAACGCTTTAACAAAGTTTAACAAGTACCGGTATACAAAGTTAATTAAAAAAAAATCACAAGCATAAAAATAAAATATGTTCTATAGTGTGTATGTGAAATAAAATAACATGAAAATAAAATTAAAATATCGAAATGGTTTTAGAATCATTTTAAAATCTATATATTTTCAAAAATAGAGCATATTCTACGGCTGAACTAAAACTTACAAAAAGTCTGACTAACTCAGCAATGATTGCTGTTTTTGTTAATCGATTGTATAATTTAGTTCTGTAATAAATAATAAGTATAATAATTTATACAATCGATTAACAAAAACAGTAATTATTCAAACAAAAAAACCAGACAAGTACGAGTAGGACTCGTGCTCTGAGGGTTCCGTTAGACGGAACCCTCAGAGCGCGAGACCAAAAAAAAAACTAACTGAAGTTAAAATATTGAAAGACAAACTTAAGTTTGTAGTTTTTTTTTACTGGGCAAGTGCCTTTAATAACTAAACAAAATACAAGCTAAAACTAACACTACAAATACAGTTAGACTGCCCATAGACCGTTGAAGGTCTAAAGACAATCCAAATGCTCAAGCCCACTACCAGTTGGCAGCGTACCCAACATGCTGGCGGCATTACCACGTTGAATGGCAATGCTAATGCGTTGAGCCAGAAACACGCCAGCATTTTGGTCACGCGTCGCATTAACCAGGCGCAACCCCAAGGGCCCAATGTCTCGACCCCAAACGCCTCAAATATGTAACCACTGCCGAGGCTAGCATATTTGCGATGCTTGTGCTGCTCTGCCGAATTAGCAGCAGCGCCAGCCCTACCCTGTGTCTCAGGAAGATGTGACGGCGCCAAAGTATCGACACAAGTTGCGTCCCATACAAGGGGCCGCCCCAACCTCCAGGGCACAAGTGTCATACCGTCAGGCCTCTTTCCATCGTCACGCGCAAGACCACTCGGTTTGAGCACAGCTGTGACATTGGCGGTGGAAAGTGCCCTGCGTATGATGTCGTTCAGGCTAGCGTGTCGGCCAATACGACCAGCGCTTCTCGAGCAAGAGAGACCATGGTGACCGAGCTGGTCAACAGCAGTACCACACTGACAGCGATGGGCCTCACAGCACCTTGCACCCAAGCGTAAGCTGACAGCTAGACGAAATGCGGTTGGATCTAAAAGGCTACCTGTGTTAAAAGAGGGCATGGCTTGCAACCAAAGTCCCGATTCCCAAACAGAGACAGCAAGAATACGAGCGCGATCTGCAATACTAGGACACGTATCTAGTAGCGATTTCCATGCTAGTTCGCAGATCGGCCGATCCCACAGTCTCTGGGAAGACAACTTTGAAGTTTGTAGTTGACAATAAGGTTCTTCCATACATCCCAACTACAAAATGTAAGTTTGTAATAGCAAAATAATTATTTTTAAATACCTTCAAATTTATAACTTTCGGATTTATTCCTATATATGTACTATGAGACCTTGCCTCTTGCCAAATTTCATGATTCTAGGTCAACGGGAAGTACCCTATAGGTTTTGATTCCCCTGTGAAATCGCAAAATATACGACATAAAGGAACCCTAAGAGCGCGAGACCAAAAAAAAAACTAACTGAAGTTAAAATATTGAAAGACAAACTTAAGTTTGTAGTTGACAATAAGGTTCTTCCATATATTCCAACTACAAAATGTAAGTTTGTAATAGCAAAATAATCATTTTTAAATGATATACCTTCATATTTATAACTTTCAGATTTATTCCTATATATGTGCTATGAGACCTTGCTTTTTGCCAAATTTCATGATTCTAGGTCAACGGGAAGTACCCTATAGGTTTTGGTTCCCCTGTGAAATCGCAAAATATGCGACATAAACGTTCATATCTTTTGATTGCGTTGACTTACAACTTTTATTTTTTTACAGCCGAAAGAAACCGTAGACCCAAGTATTTAGTATAAATTTCAACTTGCTACCTTTACGCGTTCTTGAGAAAAAGGGTCTTGACAGACGGACAGACAGACAGACAGACAGACGGACAACGAAGTGATCCTATAAGGGTTCCGTTTTTTCCTTTTGAGGTACGGAACCCTAAAAATTAGACATCAGTATAAATATCCATGGTCTCTCACTATGGGTCTCATAAGCAGGGTCGCACAACGAGCTATGAAGAGGGTTTGGGATTTCTCTACAAGATCGATTCAGCAATGAGGAGATCCGTAGACGAACGAAAGCTACCTACATAGCCCACCAGATTAGCAAGTTGAATTGGCAGTGGGAACTGTGGGCAGGGCATATATCACGCCGAACAGATGACCGATAGGGCCAAAAAGTTCTGGAATGTAGACCACGGACCGGTAAGCCCAGAGTAGGAAGTTCACCCACAAGATGGACAGACGACCTAAAAGAGACTGCAGGAAAACGCTGCATGCAGGCCGCTTCCAACCAGCCCTTTTGGAAATCAATGGGGGAGACCTATGTCCAGCAGTGGACCTGGACGTCTTATGGCTGAAATGATGATGCTGATAAATATCTAAACCAAGTCATAAACAAAGGTAATTATAAAAACGATTGGAGTGTAAAAATGATACTACCACATAATAAAAGCCCAGAACCGAATAATTAAATCACCACGCAAATCGACAGATTTCCATAACAATCCATCAGACGTGTGTCGCTTCAGAGTAATTAAAATATCTTTTGTTTGCGTGAAAAATTCGCTGACATTTTGTTTGCGAAGCCTCTCTTTGTTCAAGCTAATGGGTCCTGTAATGCTCCGCACACAGATTGGGTACCTACGTTTTTAGGATCCCATAGTTTTAAGGCGGGCCTATATTGTGATGCGAGAACATTTTTCCTGCAGGTTATCATTTATTTTATTATATAATTTTACTATACTGTACCATATAGGTTGATATTGAATGGCGCAAATATGTGGCAGTTTATAAGGTTGTGCGTGTGAAGTATCAAGTATTGAGGGTTTGTTTTTTTCATTTTCTTCGAGAAGGTCAAACGCTTAGCTTGCCAACCATAAAAAAAACCGTAATAAGTGTGAGTTAGGACTTAAAACAACTTTCACGTGGATTCATTATCATACTTACTAATGTTATAAATACGAAAGTGTATTTGTTTTTTGGTTTGTTTGTTCCTCTTTCACGCTGCAACGAAACAACAGATCGACCCGATTTTTTGCATGGGTATAGTTCAAGAGCCAGAGAGTGACATAGGCTACTTTTCGTCATCATCATCACCATCGCCATTTTTCATCAATACGCGGGTGAAACCGCGGGGCGCAGCTTGTAAAATATATTATCAGTACACGTTTCAAGCATTCAATTTAGTCATATTTGATACAAAAAAGTATTTGAATCATTCTAAATTATGTTTTTATTCTTAACAATTTCTTGCGTGCCTTGTGGCGTTGTTTAGGAGAGGCCTACGTCCAGCAGTGGACGAACATTAAATAGGCTGATGATGATGATGTAAAAAATATTGTTAACTAAATTTTGTAAAGATATCCAAAAAACTTTAACAGGCGGAAACCTTCATAAGGGCAGTTAGCTTCACTTTTAAAATCGTCCGGTATTGAAGATGTAGTTAAATAAAATTATATTTGTTGAATAAAGAAAAGAAAAGAAAATTAAATATTTAGTCAGAAAAAAAATATATATTAAAATTTATAATTAGGGAATTTTTATCTTATTTATTTATCAGGGAATTTTGAAATAGGTATTTTAGTAATTCAATAGATAGGTATTAGGTAAGGCGGTAGATATTAGGCACAAGCGAAATTAAATGCTCCATCTTGGCCAAACGCTTGATGGAGGCGACATGTGACCGGAATGCTGGCGCCTACTTTGGTCAAAAAATTTGCATTGCCATCCAACGTGGCAATGCTGCCAGCATTCTGGCCACTTTTCCCTCCACCGAAGGGCTTTTAGATTAGTATTTTTAATGATTTTGATAATTTATTGTTCATTTTAATTTGTATATAATAATTAGGTAGTGAATGCCATGTAAAATAAAATATATATTTCAATGAAAAACTATACCCGCGGGTAAATGTCTGCAAAACCCTCCATTATTCGATTTTCAATACACATTTCCGTAATACCTTACTGTTTTATAAAACTCTAAATGAACGGTTATTATTGTAAGTTTTTTGTGGTCGAACCGACCTTTTGGTTTGCGCGATGAAAAAATAATGAAACCTTTTTGTGGGCGCTCCCCTCTTTTCGTTATTGAAGGTCAGTTACAATTAATTGACCGTTATGCTGCTTATTCTTTTGGGTATGTATTAACTTGGATCCGAATATGATAATCGTTTTGTGGGTATAGAAAGCACTAACTGCGTTTCGCAGTTTTACCCATGTGTAAAATCTCAAAAGAATCGTTCCAGAAAAGAGTAGGCATTCTATGGTAGCCTTCGGGTTATTGGATCTCTCTGCGTAAAAACTTCTCGATCTTATTATTCTATTCATCATCATCACCATTTCAGCCATAGGACGTCCGCTGCTGGACATAGGCCTCCCCATCGATCTCCAAAAGGGCCGGTTGGAAGCGGCCTGCATCCCGCGTTTCCCTGCGGTCTATTTTAGGTCGTTTGTCTATCTAGTGGGTGCATGTCCTACGCTGCGCTTACCGGTACGTGGTCTCCATTCCAGAACCTTTCGGCCCCATCGGCCATCTGTTCTGCATGATATGTGCCCTGCCCACTGCCACTTAAATTTGCTAATCCGGTGGGCTATATCAGTGGCTTTCGTTCATCTACGGATCTCCTCGTTTCTGATTCGATCTCGTAAAGAAACTCTGAGCATAGCCCTCTCCACAGCTCGTTGTGCGACTTTGAGCTTGCTTTGAGGCCCATAGTGAGAGACCACGTTTCAGAGCCGTATGTCATCACTGATAACACACACTGGTCGAAGACTTTTGTCTTAAGGTACAGAGGTATTTTAGACGAGAAGACTTTGCGAAGTTTACCAAACGCTGCCGAACGAATTGTTCCGTTATTGTGTAAAAAATCAACAAAAAAACAATAAATCGCTTTTAGTAAAAATATCATGTTTCACTATACAGCATGCCTAGCACGGGCCGTGGACAAATTGTCTTTCCTCCGTTTTAATCCACACCTAGACGCGACAAAGCTAGAATATAGATACGTTTGTCTCTTTCCCCCGGGATAAAAACAGTGGATAGACAATTTATCCACGGCCGTGCTAGGCCTACAAGAGCCACACACTGTTAGCGTTCACGCCTGCGGAAAGATGAAATTGTATGAAAATGACATTAGTTTCAGATAATTTATCTCATGCTAATGTCATTGTCAATTTCATTTTCATACAATTTCATCTTTCCGCAGGCGTGAACGCTAACAGTGTGTGGCTGTTGTCTAGACCCCCTTGGCTACTCATATTATTATAGACTATACATAAACCGAAAGAAGGTCATTGTACTCATAATTATGAACACCTTTTACTACAGAACCAACACTGAAATAGCGAAAATAAAATCAGCTGTTCCATATAAAACGGTCATTGGCACTCGACAAAATGTATGGAGCAGCACAACGGATTTTTTTTATATACAAATAAATACATTGAGACAATTAAATTTCATAATAGAAAAAAAGTCATCTGAGTCAAAGGAGGTTGCTGTTGCTACCAAGGAGGTACATATAACGTGGGTGAAACTGCAGGATGCAGCTAGTTTTACAAAACAACCAGAAGTAGGAATTTCGACTAACACTCCGCAAGTGATTTAAAATTCTCATTTTCAAATAGATTCCGTACACAAATTTTACATAAATTAAGCTCAACCTATGGCTGCAAAACATTAACAACAATATCATGAACTAGATTCCAGTAAATTGAATGTGAAAGCATAATAATTAATATTAATGTGGACACACAAAAGCAACCTCACGAAGACGGGAAAGCCAAAAACACAGGACTTGGTACACTGCCAGCGGGTTTATCGCCGAGAAAAATATGAATATAATAATATAAATAATACGTGGTTGGCTGAAATACAAAACAATTTCGGGGTTCTCATTACTACAGCATTCGCTGGAATTAAGGTTTATCTTTACGGAAACCGTTTATTTCGTATATAAAGTTCACAGATTTCTAAGAGATTCCTGATTTTGAGAACATGTCCTCTTTATTGACTAAGAAGATTTAAAAAAAAAATGCCTCTTATTTTCCACATCGGCATGCATTAAGTATGTCATTTTCTAAATTGATATAATATAGTAATTTATAATGTCTTTGTTACATTCATTTACAAAATGTAACCAATTGTTATGTCAATATTGAAATTAAATAATAATAATAAATAATAGTTGATGCATAGTATTAAAATTAAATTACAATTATAATGCATTGTATTACCATTAAAAATTCAATTAGAATTAATGCACTGTGTTATATTACACAACATTGTTATATGTATTGTATTTTTAGTATTGATATTATTGAGGTTGAGGACCCCTTTTCGGCTCAAGGCCTCCTCCAGAGCTTCCCAGTCTTGTCTGTTCTGTGCTTTGTCCATCCAGTTTTTCTCTCCTGTAGCAGTTACTTCGTCAGCCCATCATTCTTGTGGTCCTACTATTGCTTGGGTACCCATGGGCCTTGCCATTGAGTAGACATCTTAGTCCATCTGTTGTCTGTTGTACGTGCCGAACGGCCCAATGCCACTTTAGTTTTTGTGTGTTGGAACATGTCTACTACTCCTGTTTTTAGGGTTCAGTACCGAAAGGGTACATTTACACCCTTTGGGTACGGAACCCTAAAAAAATCCCCTGAATGCGGTTGAAACTTTACGATAGTTGGAATATCCGGGTTAATTCTATGTAATTTCCGTATAATATAGGTAAACAAAACCATTAAAACTTATTTCACTTTCGGTCGAGATTTCTTTTTTACTTTATACTAGCGGTCCGCCCCGGCTTCGCACGGGTATAGATTATAGCCTATGTTACCCGGGGATAGTGTAGCTTCCCAACATGAAATAATTTTTAAAATCAGTCCAGTACTTTTTGAGCCAATTCGTTACAAACATACTTACATACAAATCTTTCCTCTTTATAATATCATATTAAATATTAAATTATATTAGTAAAGTATAGATGAAATTTGCATGTAATTTTTTGTTACTACAAAGACATAATTTCCATAGAAAAATGTGCAGAAAATTACGATAAAAAATTAGTACTGAAATTAAAAATAAACTGTAAGCGGTAAATTGTTTTAAAACAACCGGCCATAAAATTAAGACCGTATTAAAAAAATATAAACACGATGGAAAATCAACCCAACAGTAATTTTGTAGAACATTATAAAACTTTTTAGTACTTGTACTCACGGAAACTTGGACTTTAGTTTTTAGTGGCTAAGTACAAGAATTTCTTTGTAACAAGGTACGAGTAGTGCGCTTTAAACTTTCATAGGTGAAAATGAAGACAAGCAGTTTTATTTTCTTAGCAGCAAATTTTAAAATGTGCATTATGGTAGGACATCTTTTGTACCAAGATCTTGTAATAGTAGCAACGGTGACAATGGAAGGCATTTTTCTGTTAAACAGGATATCATCGTCAGTATAATTATCATACCTGGGAACCTCTCCCTCCACTAATGGTTTTTTATTTTTTAGTTATTTTAAGTTTATAGTATTTTGTGTTTATATAGTTTTGTGTGACTCAGAGTTACACAGCGAGAAATGGAGAGAGCTATGCTCAGAGTTTCTTTGCGCGATAGAATCTAAAACGTGGATATATGCCAAAAAACCAGTCACCGACATAGCTGTTAAAATTTGCAAGTTGAAGTGGCAATGGGCAGGGCACATCGCTTGAAGAACCGATGACCGATGGGGAAGAAAGGTTCTTGAGTGGAGACCACGAACCGGAAGACGATGCGTAGGGAGGCCTCCCACTAGATGGACCGACGAAATAGTGAGAGTCGCTGGCATTCAGTGGATGCAGATGGCAGGCTGTCGTTCAGTGTGGAGGTTAAAGGGGTAGGCCTATGTTCAGCAGTGGACGTTTTCTGGTTGATGATGAGTATTTTACGTTTTCGTTAATGTTCTGTTTTTTAAGTTATGCATACCAAGCTCATATCTGAGGTGTCGATGTTCCCAAATTCTACAAAATTCTCTCATAGAGATACAATTCCTATAAAGTCACAATGTCTCAGTAAAAACAGTCAAATAACGTCCAAGCGTCATTGTACATACATTGTATCAATTATATGCTTCACAATGCCACATTTACTCCAATTTAGACGTTATGTCGCTTGCATAGTGTTCAACGTTAGTTATCCGCTATGTCATCGTAGCTCTGGCATCGCACGGTGTTGTAGTCGGATCGCGGCTACCTTCTAAAAAGTCTGCGCAATTAGTAGCGTGCGCCGAGGTTTGTATCGGATTTTTTTGGCACGATTGTGACTCTATATGAATTGTATCTCGATGAGTTCTCTCCTAATATTTAGTCACAGTCGCAAGGATTACTGAATTTATATCTCCAGTCCCAATGATAGAGTCCACCTTTAATAAAGATTACATTTAATTTCAAGCAGAAATTTTGATACCAATTTAGTTAAAAATTACCACACTAACAAATCCAACAAAAATGCCCCAATTCTAGCTTTTCAACTATAACAAAGTTTGATACCTACCATTAACGGCAAAACACGGGAACCGTGTTTCCAATTCATCAATTCAGTTGACGAAGTCTTTAATGGTCAAGGAAATAGATCCAATTTCGTCCGCTTCAACGATATAAGCCAGTGGTACAGTGTAAACCGTGGGTATACCGTGCGTGCGTGTAATAACATACGTGAGTTACTGTAGTATTTTCTTTGACTTATAAATTATGTTTGTGTACCACACGCTCTTTGCTGAGGGAATTTGATAATTATCTGTTTGTAAAGTTTGTCATTTTTAGGATTCCGTAACCAAAGGGTAAAAACGTGACCCTATTACTAAGCCTACGATGTCTGTCTGTCCTACCTATTAACGGCTATATCTGTCAAACCGTAATAGATATCCAGTCGAAATTTTTACAGAATAATGTAATGTTATGGCGAATTAACTAAAAAGTAATAAAAAAGGCAAAACGTAAAAACGAAAGCATACAAAAAACATTTTTTTTTACTTATTTTTTGTTTTAGCTCTTATGTAAAAACGGTAACACGTACAAGCCTCAAACTTGGCATGATTATAGTACACACTCTAAAGTATAACAATAAATAATAAACCATGGCCAAATGTGAGTCGGTGTCAAATTTTATTTCATTACCAAGTTATAACTGGTAATTTCTCACATCATAAAGAGATCATCCTCTTTATCATTTCACCGGATCGAAATGACATCATTGTATCTCAATAATTTTGAATTCGGTTATATAAATTGATAATTATTATTGCATTTTGTGGTATGGTGGTGACTCGCACTTGGCCATTTTATTTAAAGTTATTTAATTATTCACGGAAAAAAATACGGACACATAACAGATTAATTATTTCGAGTTATTAATTATTAATGGGTTCGATTTATAGTTCCATTGATAATAGTAGTAAAAGACTAAGAAAGAGAGTAGATCGTTATGTCTGCACCTAACTTTGAACTTGACCAACCACCCGCATTCTTCAGTCTTCCCGTGAACATGGTGCATGTAACTGCGCCGAAATATCGGGAGCTCACTCCACAATCTTGCCACGGTAAATTTCCCATAAATAATTTTTGGTTGACCGAAAAGTTCGAACTTTTAGGCGCAAACAAAACGATCTAGAGTCTTTCTTAGTCTTTTGGTAAGTAACCTTATCACGGTAATAATCCTATAATTATAGTGAACAGCCGTGATAATTTAAAACATTGTCTTCTTCTTGACGCAAAAAATTACATTCAAAATTCACTTTCGAAAGTATGTAAGACAATGTATACCGTGGAAGTCTTCTAAGTTACTAGGAAAAGCACGCTACATTTGCTCCAATGTTTAACATGCAAGTTTTAAAATAAAAAATTCTAGTATAATAAAAACTATCTTAAATTTAAATTTATAACTAAAACCACCCTAAAACTAAAATGTATCTAAAACTAAAACTAATCCAACAAGCCGCTGCCAGTGGGCAGCGTTCCCAAAGTGCGGGCAGCATTGCCACGTGGTATGGCAAAATCGAGTTTTAAAATTGATATTATAATTTCTTCATCATTGCGAGAAAGCTAGAGAATCATTACACCGGAAAATAAACACTCTGATAATTACAAAACAAAATACAAAATATTAAATTTTCCAGTACACTTCCTTAACCTAATTTACAAGAACATGTGTAATAGTTAATGTAAAACAAATTGAAAAATACATTAAGGTAGGCAGGAACAAGGCAAGCTAACGAAGGTTTACGGTACTTGTAGTCCCTGCACTAGGCGAGGCGCCTGTGTCGCAGGTCGTGTGTGTGTGTGTGTTTGTTGTGATGCTGATAATTCCAGCGGTGTAGTCAAACATTTCCTAGACTTTGAGATATAACCAACCTCAGGTTAACTGATCATTTCTAGTAAACTCTCAGTCTCACCATAAGTAAGTGAATTTAAATACTTGAACAGCAAGGTTTTACACTCCCTCAACGTTGTATTACGAATAAAACATTTTTCGTTAATTTTGTTGTATATGTATATGTATATAATTACATCAAATAATTGTACTGATTACTAGTTGTTGCCCTCGACTTCGTACACGTAGACATTAATAATAAACTTTCAGCCCCTTTTCATCCTTTCATGTTCCCATTGCTGGGACATAAGACTTCTCTCAGAGAGAGATAGGATGGGCCTTTATCCACAATTCAGACCCCAGTGCATGTTGGTGAATGTCATGTCTTTGAAATTTTGTGGTTCTTGGACATACGATGATTTCTTTCAATGTTGTTGGGTGATAGCATCGAAACTCAGCTCCCTTTGGTTCTATTTGATTCGGCCCTTTGCAAATTTCTTTCTTAACGAATTTATACACCCCATAAGAAATCCGCCTGCCAAATTTCAGTTTCGTGATCAAGTTATATTTGGGATTTTGTGTTGTCAGTCAGTTAGTGTATTACGCTTTTGGAATGATGGGTATGAAATTTGCGGAATCGAGGTTCAAGTCAAGCGACTTTCAATCAACTCCCACTCCATTCCATCCCCAGCCGCAACCGCGACACCTGTCTACGACAACCCTCATAGTTCACAAATTAATTTTACCTTAAAATCAACCCTCCATCGACCATTCTGCTGAAACGAGAGGAACTTCTAATTGGGTCAAATAGATCCTTTGTTCGACCCTTCAAGCAAAAGCATCGGGTACCAGAGACCGAGTAAGCTAAAATTTTCGATACCGGTATAGGGGTAGTGATTGAGTTACGCGGAATCCATGTAGTGCGAGCAAAACGATTTGGCCTTTGTGACTGAGATTTTACTGTATTTTTGAAGTAAAAACTTCTTTTGGCACGTTGTGCACTTATTTGGATGAGGAAAAGCAATAATAAACTCGCATAACCGTCACGTTCAAAAATTAAATTATTGTATATCCGTAGTTTTAATACAGGGCGATCTCTTGTGGAATATGAGAATTACTACTTAAGTTATCACTTTTGACGTGTAGTCCGAATGTTTTTTTTTCTTTATTGCGGATTATTTACGGATTACGGATGCATCTAGGTACTATAGTTTTGTAGGACTACATTGTGAAACAAACACCTAATTAAGTATGCTGAACCATTAGTCCATGTGACAAAATGGATGTTGAGATCACTAAAATTATTAACTGAGATACAATTAATATTAAACAACAGGACACTGGTGTTTAAAACCAAAACAATTTCGATAATTTTTATTAAGAACTTCAGAGAAACAATACATAAAATATAATGTACCGTGATGATTCTCAAGTTTCGTTCTTTATATGTATTCAAAGTAATTTGAGCCAACCTTGTACTCGTGATCTGATTTCAATTATTATTCAATACAAATTCGAATATTCTTCTGAATATTTGAATCTGTATTGCCAAGTTTAATCAGATTTGTTTATATGACCAACAAATGTAAAGATAATTTTGAAAAAATCTTAGTCTTTAAACTTCGTTATTATTGAATAAGTTTATTTAGGTTTTGTAGCAGTGAGGTATTTTTTCTGGTTTTGTTTTTGAACAGTATAATAATTTTTCTTAGAGATCTTGTTCCTGAGCGTGTCAATTTCTGTCTGTGAGAAATTGAAAGGGTATAGAGCTTAGATTATTTTTAGCGTTTCTAAGTAAATTCGTTGTTATTTTTATTCAAAAATAGTGTCATATTTTTGCAATATGTTACACAAAATATTTATTATCTATATGGATTTCAAATGCTGTAGATCTTGCTATGTCAATGTAAATTTTTTTCTGTCTCACTGCTGGGTTATTGTGTAACTTTCCTCCTCACTTCCTTTCACAAATTTCGGTCCTCCCGCGGATATATAGTTTAAGCAATAATAATTTTATTCATGTATTTGTAACTGTGCACTAGTTTGGTGTGTCCAATAATTATTTTAAAGCAACCGTTTCTCATAAAATTTATTTGGAAACGGCTGGCATGAATAGTATGAAATAAGTTTTTAAACCAGCGTTTCCCCGCGGTCTCTTTTGGGACGTTTGTACATCTTGTGGGTAGACCTCCTACGCTGCGCTTACCGGTCCGTGGTCTCCATTTGAGAACCTTTTAGCCCCATAGGCCATCTGTTCTGCGTGATATCTGCCCTGCCCACTGCCACTTCAACTTGCTAATCCAGTGGGCTATGTCGGTAACTTTCGTTCGTGTACGGATCTCCTCATTTCTGATTCGATCTCGTAGAGAAACTCAGAGCATAGCCCTCTCTAATACTCTCCATAGCTCGTTGTGTGATTTTGAGTTTGCTTATGAGACCCACAATGAGGCCCATTTCATGAAATACCTAACCTGAATCAAAACATTGTACTTACAATATCAGATAAATTGACTATTCAGTTATATCGTAACACTACATGGATATATTTAACTACTATTTGTAGTTAACGGGGCCAGTTTATAGTTTAATATCTACCTATTAAGTTAATTATTATCATCCGGTTTTTTCGATGTCATTGATCAAAAATGACGAAAGTAAACATCGTGAGGAAACCAGTATGTTCAAGAACCTCTAAAGTTAAAAGATATATGACATTCACCAACATGCACTGGGCCAGCATGGTGGATTAGAGCCCATGCTCTCTCTGAGGGAAGGCCTGTGTCCCAGCAGTGGGAACATTTTGGGCTGAAACGTAATCCAGTTATTAGCTTACTTTACTTGCGTTACTTTTTATAAGTTTTTTTTTTTTTTTTTTTTTTTTATATATAGAAAAAGTTAACTGTCATAGACTTAAACGAATATCATGAAAAATTGTCAGTACGTGCCATTTTCACGTTGGGTCCTAGTTATCCATTTTTTAACCGACTTCAAGAGGAGGTTATCAATTCGACTGTATGATTTTTTTTTGTATGTTTGTTACGCGGTTACTCCCTCAATATATATATATATATTTTTTTTTTACTATTGCTTGCTATTTTTGACTGTGAGCATTGTTTACTTATCGGTCAAATATTTTAAACTTGACTCAAAAAACAATGTTAGAACCAACACGCTCGAAAATATGAGTTTGTATGTGCGACAATACAAATACGAAATAGTTTTACGACAAAAGTAAAATGGTTTTTCATTCAAATATCCTGCGGCACATTTTCCCTGGGCAACTGGTTTTATTTCATCGTTTCAGTATTATCTTTGCTTTAAAGTCGATGGATAAAATTAAAGAGGCGGATTTTAAACCAAATGAGCAAATTGAGAATTAAATTAGTACGAATGTTGAAATTGCTTAGAATGCAATCATAAAATAGCTGTTGCCAGCGACTTCGTACGCATAGGTTATTATATAAAATTTCAACACCCAAGGGGTGCCTCCCTAAATTCATCTTAGGCAGAATGCTTTCTTAGCTGACCCCTACAACTAGCCAAATTTCGGCAACACTATCTTTTCGTGTCGTTTTATCTATGGATTTTTTTGGCAGGACAACGTTTCCATACCAAAATTTACTCAAATCCAATGAACTGTTCCAGAGTTTAGTGTGGATAAACATACACCCACATAATATAATATATAAGCTTTTGCATCTATAATATTAGTATGATTAAGGAAAATAACCAATAGAAGTGATAATTAGAAAAACCGGACAAGTACGAGTAGGACTCGTACTCTGAGGGTTCCGTTGGATGGAACCCTAAGAGCGCGAATCCAAAAAAAAATACTAACTGAAGTTGAAATATTGAAAGACAAACTTAAGTTTGTAGTTGACTATAAGGTTCATACATTCCAACTACAAAATGTAAGTTTGTAATAGCAAAATAATTATTTTTAAATGATATAACTTCATATTTGTAACTTTCGGATTTATTCCTATATATGTGCTATGAGACCTTGCTTTTTGCAAAATTTATGATTCTAGGTCAACGGAAAGTACCCTATAGGTTTTGATTCCCCTGTGAAATCGCAAAATATGCAACATAAACGTTCATATCTTTTGATTGCGTTGACTTATACCTTTAATTTTTTTACATCCGAAAGAAACCGTAGACCAAAGTATATAGTATAAATTTCAACTTGATACCTTTACGCGTTCTTGAGAAAAAGGGTCTTGACAGACGGACAGACGGACAGACGGACCGACAGAGGCACGGAACCCTAAAAAAAACCGGACAAGTACGAGTAGGACTCGTGCTCTGAGGGTTCCGTTAGACGGAACCCTCAGAGCGCGAGACCAAAAAAAAAAACTAACTGAAGTTAAAATATTGAAAGACAAACTTAAGTTTGTAGTTTTTTTTTACTGGGCAAGTGCCTTTAATACCTAAACAAAATACAAGCTAAAACTAACACTACAAATACAGTTAGACTGCCCATAGACCGTTGAAGGTCTAAAGACAATCCAAATGCTCAAGCCCACTACCAGTTGGCAGCGTACCCAACATGCTGGCGGCATTACCACGTTGAATGGCAATGCTAATGCGTTGAGCCAGAAACACGCCAGCATTTTGGTCTAGCGTCGCATTAACCAGGCGCTCTGAAAGATTTTTGAAAATGAGGTGAGCTCCCGGTCCCCAAGGGCCCAATGTCTCGACCCCAAACGCCTCAAATATGTAACCACTGCCGAGGTTAGCATATTTGCGACGCTTGTGCTGCTCTGCCGAATTGGCAGCCGCACCAGCCCTACCTTGTGTCTCAGGAAGATGTGACGGCGCCAAAGTATCGACACAAGTTGCGTCCCATACAAGAGGCCGCCCCAACCTCCAGGGCACAAGTGTCATACCGTCAGGACTCTTTCCATCGTCACGCGCAAGCACAGTTGCGACATTGTCGGTGGAAAGTGCCCTGCGTATGATGTCGTTCAGGCTAGCGTGTCGGCCAATACGACCAGCGCTTCTCGAGCAAGAGAGACCATGGTGACCGAGCTGGTCAACAGCAGTACCACACTGACAGCGATGGGCCTCACAGCACCTTGCACCCAAGCGTAAGCTGACAGCTAGACGAAATGCGGTTGGATCTAAAAGGCTACCTGTGTTAAAAGAGGGCATGGCTTGCAACCAAAGTCCCGATTCCCAAACAGAGACAGCAAGAATACGAGCGCGATCTGCAATACTAGGACACGTATCTAGTAGCGATTTCCATGCTAGTTCGCAGATTGGCCGATCCCACAGTCTCTGGGAAGACAACTTTGAAGTTTGTAGTTGACAATAAGGTTCTTCCATACATCCCAACTACAAAATGTAAGTTTGTAATAGCAAAATAATTATTTTTAAATACCTTCAAATTTATAACTTTCGGATTTATTCCTATATATGTACTATGAGACCTTGCCTCTTGCCAAATTTCATGATTCTAGGTCAACGGGAAGTACCCTATAGGTTTTGATTCCCCTGTGAAATCGCAAAATATACGACATAAAGGAACCCTAAGAGCGCGAGACCAAAAAAAAACTAACTGAAATTAAAATATTGAAAGACAAACTTAAGATTGTAGTTGACAATAAGGTTCTTCCATACATTCCAACTACAAAATGTAAGTTTGTAATAGCAAAATAATCATTTTTAAATGATATACTTTCATATTTATAACTTTCGGATTTATTCCTATATATGTGCTATGAGACCTTAATTTTGGCCAAATTTCATGATTCTAGGTCAACGGGAAGTACCCTATAGGTTTTGGTTCCCCTGTGAAATCGCAAAATATGCGACATAAACGTTCATATCTTTTGATTGCGTTGACTTACAACTTTAATTTTTTTACAGCCGAAAGAAATCGTAGACCCAGGTATTTAGTATAAATTTCAACTTGCTACCTTTACGCGTTTTTGAGAAAAAGGGTCTTGACAGACGGACAGACAGACAGACAGACGGACAACGAAGTGATCCTATAAGGGTTCCGTTTTTTCCTTTTGAGGTACGGAACCCTAAAAAGACAACCACAAAACGTTTCCTAAGAAGAAACTTGCGGAAGGCAAATTTAACAACATATTGTACTCAAAAATCTGTCAAAGTATGGTTACAGGAGGTAGGTAATTTATGAACACTCATTACCTTACTTACGTTCAAAAAATATTGTAATTAATGTCGTTCTTTCAAAGGTCATCCCACCGAGCTTCAACATGAACCGTCTTACCACAAAAGATTTAAGAACGCTTTAGACATGTGTTTAGCATATTTTTCACAGTGAAACAATTGCTAAACACATGTCTAAAGCGTTCTTAAATCTTTTGTGGTAAGACGGGATACGTTTCAAAAAGGGTGTCTACAACTATCTCTTCGGGCTGGTAAATCACCGTAAACACCGCTAGTATTGCAGGTGTTCATAAGCGGTGGTTTCTGCTTACTATCAGGCTGAACGAATGCATGTTTACCACTTATTTTAATAATAAAAAATTGAAGTCTTTTCCCCCATTGGACAGTCGGTAAAAACAAACAACAACCCAACAGATACCATTTTCATTAAACGATACGTTTTTTTTATCAAAGGCATCCCAAAACTCAGTAAAACAAACCTATTTGTAATCCACAACCCAGCATAAAAAGGCTACCATTATCAATTCTAATTATCGCCCGTTCCGGCAGTTATATTTACAAATGACACGAGTTTGGCCAAATTGTGTCTCAAGGGTGGAATTATGGCCATACTTTGTGTCATGTTTCTTACTTTATGGGCATACAAGTTGCCTCGGCTTTCTAGTAACGAATGAGTTATGACGCTGTTTTTAGAGTGACCTTCTTGTTGTTTAGTTTAGGGCTTAGTTGGAACCCATGACTGTGTGTAGAACCCTGAATTTGAGGAATTAAGTTATTAATAATAATAAATAATTAATTACCATTCAATAGGCGGTAATCTAGGTAAAAAAAAAAAACTCTCATAGTAGGTTTTTATAATGTTATTATTTTATTAATATAAAAAATATTGTAAATTGTATACTTCAAAAGACAATAATATAACTGAAATAATAATATGTAGCTTTTTAGGGTTCCGTATCCAAAGGTTACGGTACGGTAAAGGGTAAGGGTACGGGTAGGGTATGGTACTGAGACGTGGTCCTTGACTGTTGGCCTTTTGGAAAAGCTCAGAGTCACACAGCGGGCAATGGAGAGAGCTATGCTCGGAGTTTCTTTGCGCGATAAGATCCGAAACGTGGATATTCGCCAAAGAACCAGAGTCACCGACATAGCTGTTAAAATTTGCAAGTTGAAGTGGCAATGGGCAGGCCACATCGCTCGAAGAACCGATAACCGATGGGGAAGAAAGATGGAGACCACGAACCGGAAGACGCAGCGTAGGGTGGCCTCCCACTAGATGGACCGACAACATTGTGAGAGTCGCGGGTATCCAGTGGATGCAAAAGGCGGGCTGTCGTTCAGTGTGGAGGTTAAAGGGGGAGGCCTATGTTCAGCAGTGGACGTCTTCCGGCTGATGATGATGATGATGATGATCCAAAGGGTAAAAACGGGATCCTATTACTAATCCTACGCTGTCTGTCTGTCCTAGCCTTAAACGGCTGTATATTTCGAACCGTAATCTTAGATGCCAGTTGAAATTTTCACAGAATACATAATGTTACGGCGTATTAACTAAGAAAATAAGAAAATCCAAAAAATAAAAACAAAAGAGTGTTTCCATACAAGAAACGTATTTTTGTATTAGTTCTGATGTAAAAACGATAATACGTACAAGCGTCAAACTTGGCACGATTATAGTACACACTCTAAAGTATAACAACAAACAATAAATAATGACCAAGTGCGAGTCGATGACAAATTTCTGTTCATTTTCAATTTACCAATTGTACCACCACAAAATTCAATAACGATATAACCAGTTTATTTCGTTATTGAATTTTGTGGTGGTATGGGACCCTCAGTGCGCGAGCCCGATTCGCAATTGGCTGGTTTAGTTTACAGAGTTATTGCAGCTGTTAGTTAGCAAATTAACTAAATACTCAATAAAAAAAATGCAAACATTATATTATGTAGGTACATGGAGTTTTTAAATTAACATGTTTTAATAAAGCAATTAATATATTATGACCCTTGTAGGTATGGCAATAGTCGGAACGGAACGTAACCCTATATATACATTTTGTCTAAATTATAATTGAACAATTTCTTCTAAGTTGTAATAATATTTGGATTCTAAAATACCTTTTAAATTAAAGTTATATGATTATTTACGGGATGTTTACCGTGGTAAGGTTGTGGAATGAGCTCCCGATATTTCGGCGTAGTTACATGCACCATGTTCACGGGAAGACTTCCCGTGCTCGGGAGCTCATTCCACAACCTTACCACGGTAAATATCCCGTAAATAATCATATAACTTTAGTGAACAACCGTGATAGTTTAAAACGGACCTTTTAAATTGTTTGTGAAAGTTACTTCTTTTTTGATAAACAAATGGCAATATTATAATAGCAATGACAAAATTACTGACTACGCCTTTGGTCACTATTTCCTACGCATTCTTGCATCTTTCACTGATAGTTTTTGCCCTCGCTGCCTTACATCGTCCGATATCCATTTCGTGCCGTGCATGGCAAACAACAGTCGAAGTAGTTATACTTTTTGTTTTATATTTGCCAGTAACTGCCATGAAACATTGGGGGCATTGATTTTTATCATAGTTGAGAACACGTTTCGGATTTTAATATTTTTTATGGTTTGCTTTGTAAATTAAAAAGGTCTTTTGCGAGGCCAGTTAACAGATATCTGTCTGTCTGATAGTGTATACAAAGATGACTTACTTTCTATACTTCTTTTATTACACTTTCCATAAGCTCGTGAAGTCAGAGAGGTCTGTCTACATTGTAGGACCTGCGATATATAACCGCCTGCCTAAACACGTACGTGATGCACCTTCCACTGCGTCGTTTAAGGCGAAATGGTAGAGAACCGTACACTTGTATGACGGTAATGCAGCGTGCGCGCTTTCAAATATTTTCGATAATTATTTTTTCTTTATTTTCTACTAATAATCTTACGCTTTTACAAAAACTGCGACCACTAAAGTATTTGTATGATTGTTAGGATAACACACAATATGCTTTGATAAAAATATCTTGTATTGTATCCGAATGAAATTGATTCAATCCATTGAAGGGAACGCAAAAACGGGTGTTTTTTAGGAAAGTTTACGATTTTTTTCTATCGAGCCAAATTCCTTTAATCGTTTATCGGTGAACACATCCGAATAAAATATATCAAGAACATTTATTAAACAAAGAAATAATGTCAATTAATCGATTTTAAGGGTCTACTTTTGAATATTCGTGAGGACGAATCGTCAAATTTGAAGCATATTTCATCTTAAGGTCAGGCTTAAAACTTGGCTCCTTGACCAACAATTTTATAATTTTGATGACTATGTTAAACTGTCTGAAATATGAATGGATTCGTTCATAAATATTTCAGGTAGCTGCGTTAATAAATACTTATTATTATTACATATTGAAATACTGACATAATATATTGTAATACATTTTAGCTTATAATTTTTATATTTTTTTTATTAACTTAACAAAATACAAGTTAACACTAACACTACAAATACAGTTAGACTGCCCATAGACCGTTGAAAGTCTAAAGACAATACAAATGCTCAAGTCAACTACCAGTTGCCAGCGTACCCAGCATGCGGGCTTTATTCCCACGTTGCGAATTTTTGATTGAATATTTTATTATCTAATATGACTTACACATAATATTATTAAAATATAATTTTATTTACATCGTTGTAGAAAGTGTACTGGAGAAGTTTGACTTATACCTATGGAGTTATTAATAAAGAATTGTATTGTATAGAAATTGTTGAATAGTTTTTGAATAACATTGTCATTAAGGTAGATATAGATGTGAAGGGGACAAAACATATGTCTAAATGCAGACCTATTTCTAAATGCCTAAATTCTTAAAGCATGTGTCAGTACCTATTTAGATCGGATGAAAATCTATGTATGACCTAAGTACTTACAATTTTACTAGATATTGAATCATGTAAAATTTCCAGGCCATTTCAGAGGCTTTCGGATTGCCTTAAAGCTTTGACAATCATATTTATTTATTTAGTAAAAGGCTTGCGTTTGATCGCTAACTCGATTGATGGTAAGCGATGATGCGGTCTGCGATGGAGCACGCTTCATCATCATCATCATCAGCCAGAAGACATACATAGGCCTCCCCCTTTAACCCCCACACTGAACGATAGCCTGCATTTTGCATCCACTGGATGCAAGCGACTCCCACTATGTCGTCGGTCCATCTAGTGGGAAGTCTACCTACGCTGCGTCTTCCGGTTCGTGGTCTCCACTCAAGAACCTTTCTTCCCTATCGGTTATCGGTTCTACGAGCGATGTGGCCTGCCCATTGCCACTTCAACTTGCAAATTTTAACAGCTATGTCGCTGACTTTGGTTCTTTGGCGAATATCTACGTTTCGGATTCCATCGCGCAAAGAAACTCCGAGCATAGCTCTCTCCATTGCCCGCTGTGTGACTCAGAGCACACTTGCCTAGAAGAAACTAATTCACTCGTGATTTGAAGACACCCAGATTGTAATTTAACTATCGGGGAATATCCTGCGCATTGCACAGATTAGCAAATTGCACAATAAAAGTGGAATTAAACTATTTGGGTCGTCATTATTGATACGTACTGCCCAAGAATGGAACTCCCTGCCGTCCTCCTTGTTTTCTGAGAACTACAATCTAGGTATCTTCAAGGCTAGAGTGAATAGATTTCTTCTTGATCAATGTGTTCAATTCGTTGCTTACCATCAGGCAAGCTGGTGGACAAACGTAGATCTATTATATATTTAAAAAAACAAACGCTTCGTCCGTTTGTTCGGAATACCAACAATAAAGCGGTGTCGATTTTTTGTGACCACTCTGGCAGTCCGACATAAAAATGGGCAGGAGGCACACATATAAATAGGACAAGCAAGCAATAGACTAACTACACTAGATATTTCATAGATTTTTTGGTCCGCAGCCTACCCATATTATACAAGGTCAGCTTAATGTTCAAACTAAGTGGAACTAAGTGCTTAGTCTGCACTAAGCGATGGAATTTATTATTCAGAGTTTGGATAGAAATGGTAATGACTAAAATAATCTGCATAAATTATTAGTACCAATCTTGATATTGTACATACAAAATTCGATTTAGATTACAGCAAAATAAGGACTGCCTTTGCCCGTCTAATCTGTATCTATCTGTATTTTGGGAGAGAAATAAAGCATTATACGGCTTTTTGACGCTACGACAAATTAATAGTGAAAGTAATTTTGTTCATCATCATTACCTAGAAGACGTCCACTGATTGATCATAGCCCTCCTCCCCCTTGAACCTCCACACTGAACGACAGCCTGCCATCTACATTCACTGGATGCCCGCGACTCTCATGATGTCGTCAGTCCACCTAGTAGGTGGCCATCGTAAGCTGAGTCTTCAAGTTTTTTTTTTAAATTTCTGCTACACAGTTTTTTTTTTATTTTTTTATTTACAACACTCAAAATATCTACGACTTTTTTCATTCAAATTTCAATAGAAACGATACTAACTATTTTAAGGGTTATCGAGTTTTGATTTTATAACTGATGCAACTCGTGATTACGATATGTTTTTATGACATTTCGACTCCATGTTACTTGAAAGTTTGACTACAGCTTACTTGACAGTTTGACTACAGCTTACTTGAAAGTTTTACTACAGCTTACTTGACAGTTTGACTACAGCTTACTTGAAAGTTTTACTACAGCTTACTTGACAGTTTGACTCCATCTTACTTGACAGTTCGATCATAGTTTGCTTGATAGTTTGACTCCAACTTACTTGATAATTTGACTACAGCTTACTTGAAAGTCTGACTACAGTTTACTTGACAGTTTGACTATAGTTTGCTTGACAGTTTGACTCCATCTTACTTGAAAGTTTTGTCTACAGCTTACTTGACAGTTTGACTACGGCCTACTTGATGCTAAGTTACGGTATGACCAAGGTATAAACTAACTCTGAAATAGCTTTGACAGACAGAATATTCACCGAAGCCGTAACAAATTGCATAATATTCCAAACATCGTGGTGCCGTCAACTAGCATATAATATAATCGAGTTCCTAGCTGAATTCAATTTGCGGACAAACTAAGTTTATCTTGGACTAACTAGGTCGTTAAAGCTTGGCTCCATCTTGTTCAAGTCTGGCCTTATACACATTATAGTAAAGATGATCGCGGTGGTATGACTGTTATTTTTTCTTTTTTTAGTGCAATTAAATATATATGGGTATATGAATATGTTAAAAATATGATTTATACTGGTGTAATCCTAGAAGATTATTATTTTTAGTAATTATTTAACTACAAGAAACTATAAAATAATATCCTTATTTTCAGAAAAATCATACTAATGATTATAAACTTATTTGTTTGTTACTCTTTCACGCAGCAACAGAGCAACGGATCGACCTGATTTTTTGCATGGGTATCGTTAAAAGGCCGGAAAGTGATATAGGCTACTTTTCATCATCATCGTCATCATCACCATTTTTCATCACTAGGCGGGTGAAACCGCGGGGCGCAGCTAGTAAATTATAAATACGAAAAGTTTGTTGGTTTGTTTGATTTGTTTGTTCTTCTTTCACGCAGCAACAGAACAACGGATCGATCTGATTTTTTGCATGGGTACATTTCAAGGGCCAGAAAGTGACATAGATTTTCATCATTATCATCACAATTTTTGATCACTACGCGGCTGAAACCGCGGCGCGGCTAGTACATAATAAAAAGATTGTTTATTGATCACGTGACTTGTCTGCAACGTATCTGTGATGCCTTTGGTGTTACAGGTCGATGGTGATCTCTTACTACCAGCTTGTTTGTGACCTATGGCAAAACAAAAAGACCTTTTTGCATGAGTAAAATATTTGATTAACCTACTATTGATGTAAAAAATTCCTCCTTCTTCTCACGTCAATCTTTCCTACTGTAAGTCGTTCACTTTTCAAGCTGTTCTGCTGTGGAATGCGCTGCCTGCTTCTATCAGGCAGGCCAAATCTCTTCCTAGTTGTAAAAATCAACTCTCTACACATTGGTGTCGATTCTGTTGTACCATTCTTTAAACGAAACTAAATTTGACAGCTCTAAAACTGTTGCCATCCTTTTCTGACGTATTAAATTAAAAGAGACGCGGATAATTTTAGTCCTGTCAAATTAGTTTATGGCACAACAGAATTGACACCACTATCTTAGTTCATGTTAATTGGTACGTATATAGATTATGTATTTTATTTATAATATTTATGGTATGTATGTAGCATTGCGTATTTAGTGTATATATTATATTTAGTTATATTTTATGCGCACCACCGACCGTATTTCAAATTCTTCAGTCCTGTTCATCCAAATGTTGCATGGAAGAAATTGCTTTAGGCGATAAGGCCGCCTATTATAGACTGCTGTATATTTGTTTTATATTTTAGTTAAGTTTTATTTGTATTTTCGGTGTGTAATAAAGACGTATTGTATTGTATATTGTATGTATTCTGTACCCGTTACTATGGGAGAGATAGGGATGGCTGTATAAACGAGCTTTTGAAGCGATAAAATCTGTTTTCCGAACTAAGTAAAGCCAAATTCCCCTAAGACACGTATACAAACTTATGGAGCTCAAAGCTTGGCAAAATATCTTGTTAAAGTTTGCTGGCCTTGCCTGAAAAAAGTTTGGGCTACCTTTACAAAATTGGAAGCTAAAATCTTGGTGGCTTACAGATACATAATTTTATATGAAAATATCGGGTTGTGTCCAAAATATATTGATTACTACTATTATTTAGGGCAAGAATACACCAGAGCTGTGTGAAACTGGCTGGGTTAAAATGTCAAATATTTCAAAGAATAAAAAAAAACACTAACGAATCTGGCTCTTTTTTAACCGACTTCAAAACATGAGAATGTTCTCAATAAGTTTTTTTTACCACAGAGCTTCGTTATTTATGAACTGATATAGATATAATTTATTCATCATCGTCATCAGCCAGAAGACGTCCACTGCTGAACATAGGTCTCCCCCTTAATCTCCACACTGAACGACAGCCTGCCTTTTACATTCACTGGATGCCAGCGACTCTCACAATTTCGTCGGTCCATCTAGTGAGAGGCCTACCTACGCTGTATCTTCCTGTTCGTGGTCTCCACTCCACACCTTTCTTCCACATCGGTTATCGGTTCTTCGAGCGATGTGGCCTGCCCATTCACACTTAAACTTACAAAATTTAACTGCTATGTCGCTATGTATGTATAATTTATTGCAAGGATATTAATATACTCTCAGATTGGTCCCATACAAATTTAGTCAAAATCGGTTTAACAGTTTGTCTTTTAAACTTTTATTAAGTCATCTAAGTAACCAAAATGGCGATTACTAAGTCGGTTTTTAAAATTGATAATTATTTAAAGATTTAATTCAACCCAGCCTTGCTTCATATAGCTTTTTTTCTACCATATTTGACCGTACTGTTAATCATACATTATGTGGAATGTATAATTACTGAATCAGTGTACTACTTCAGTATTCATAAGGTTATAATTACTAAGAAACGGGTTTCAGGTTGTAATATTTACCAAATTAAAATACACAGGTATCTTTCGAAGAGAAACCTAAATTTCCATCACGGTTGATAAAATTGCAGATAATTCTAATAAGAATCCCCTTTAAAAATAAAACCAGACAAGTACGAGTAGGACTCGTGCTCTGAGGGTTCCGTTAGACGGAACCCTCAGAGCGCGAGACCAAAAAAAAACTAACTGAAGTTAAAATATTGAAAGACAAACTTAAGTTTGTAGTTTTTTTTTACTGGGCAAGTGCCTTTAATAACTAAACAAAATACAAGCTAAAACTAACACTACAAATACAGTTAGACTGCCCATAGACCGTTGAAGGTCTAAAGACAATCCAAATGCTCAAGCCCACTACCAGTTGGCAGCGTACCCAACATGCTGGCGGCATTACCACGTTGAATGGCAATGCTAATGCGTTGAGCCAGAAACACGCCAGCATTTTGGTCACGCGTCGCATTAACCAGGCGCAACCCCAAGGGCCCAATGTCTCGACCCCAAACGCCTCAAATATGTAACCACTGCCGAGGTTAGCATATTTGCGACGCTTGTGCTGCTCTGCCGAATTAGCAGCCGCGCCAGCCCTACCCTGTGTCTCAGGAAGATGTGACGGCGCCAAAGTATCGACACAAGTTGCGTCCCATACAAGGGGCCGCCCCAACCTCCAGGGCACAAGTGTCATACCGTCAGGCCTCTTTCCATCGTCACGCGCAAGACCACTCGGTTTGAGCACAGCTGCGACATTGGCGGTGGAAAGTACCCTGCGTATGATGTCGTTCAGGCTAGCGTGTCGGCCAATACGACCAGCGCTTCTCGAGCAAGAGAGACCATGGTGACCGAGCTGGTCAACAGCAGTACCACACTGACAGCGATGGGCCTCACAGCACCTTGCACCCAAGCGTAAGCTGACAGCTAGACGAAATGCGGTTGGATCTAAAAGGCTACCTGTGTTAAAAGAGGGCATGGCTTGCAACCAAAGTTCCGATTCCCAAACAGAGACAGCAAGAATACGAGCGCGATCTGCAATACTAGGACACGTATCTAGTAGCGATTTCCATGCTAGTTCGCAGATCGGCCGATCCCACAGTCTCTGGGAAGACAACTTTGAAGTTTGTAGTTGACAATAAGGTTCTTCCATACATCCCAACTACAAAATGTAAGTTTGTAATAGCAAAATAATTATTTTTAAATACCTTCAAATTTATAACTTTCGGATTTATTCCTATATATGTACTATGAGACCTTGCCTCTTGCCAAATTTCATGATTCTAGGTCAACGGGAAGTACCCTATAGGTTTTGATTCCCCTGTGAAATCGCAAAATATACGACATAAAGGAACCCTAAGAGCGCGAGACCAAAAAAAAAACTAACTGAAGTTAAAATATTGAAAGACAAACTTAAGTTTGTAGTTGACAATAAGGTTCTTCCATACATTCCAACTACAAAATGTAAGTTTGTAATAGCAAAATAATCATTTTTAAATTATATACCTTCATATTTATAACTTTCAGATTTATTCCTATATATGTGCTATGAGACCTTGCTTTTTGTCAAATTTCATGATTCTAGGTCAACGGGAAGTACCCTATAGGTTTTGGTTCCCCTGTGAAATCGCAAATTATGCGACATAAACGTTCATATCTTTTGATTGCGTTGACTTACAACTTTTATTTTTTTACAGCCGAAAGAAACCGTAGACCCAAGTATTTAGTATAAATTTCAACTTGCTACCTTTACGCGTTCTTGAGAAAAAGGGTCTTGACAGACGGACAGACAGACAGACAGACAGACGGACAACGAAGTGATCCTATAAGGGTTCCGTTTTTTCCTTTTGAGGTACGGAACCCTAAAAAACAAGAATAACAGTAGGAGGAAATTAAAGAAAATAGCACGATACCAGATTTTACGACTACCAAATGAATTAAAGTTTAAAACATGTAGTTTTTTCATGATTAAACAAGTAAAATAAAAATAAGGTAAGTTTTGAAAACGCGGTAACCGAGGAAGCATACTTCAGTTTTGCTAAGTAAACAAAAATTACCAGGCGAATACGTGACCCACAAGCTTTTTGCGAACCTTCTACAAATTGTACCAGACAACTAATAATTCACACACACCTCATTTTTGACAAATAAAAAGGAGCAATCTTCACCCCTGTCAGGTCTGACAGTTATTACCTAAAACAAGAGACGTATTATGGCTATAAACGAAAAAGTATCATACTTACTGGGAATAAGATAGGGGTCAACAAATCACTGAAACCGTTACACTTCACTCACACTATCCTGTTATAAACCACGTCTATGTACACTCAACACCAGTCATCACACTCAGAAAGAGGTTAGTTTAAAGCACGCACGTGATTTTTCTCAACAAAAACCATTAGACCGCGACTGTCTGATGTTCAGAGCACACTGAAACGCGCAAACCGGGCCTAGTACAGACTATTTGCTTCTCTTTCTCTCCTCACTTTACTGTAGCGTTAGGTTATCAGCTTTCTCTGTCTCGCAAGCTGAAAGAGAGCCTGTGAGTACTCGTAATAGGTATAGGTCAATATGAAACTCTTCGGGTGCTGGAGGCTGCAGTTATGGTGCCCACATAGGACTTGTGGTTTTTGGGATACGGCAAATTACATCATGTAATGTGAAATGTTAGAAGGCAATTACATTATAAGTGTCGTTAGCAGCCATTTGCAGTGTAATAGAATTTAGTAACTCTATTTAGTTGTAGAAAATTAAGGTGGTTTCATCTTAGTGTGGCTAATGATAGTGAATATTGAGTAGGTAAAGTTTTAACAAACATTCAACGGCATAAATAAAATATACTAATATTATAAAGAGGAAAGATTTGATTGTTTATTTGTTTGTTCGTTTGTTTGCATTGAATAGGCTCCGAAACTACTGAACCAATTTGAAACATTCTTTCACTGTCGGGAAGTTGCACTATCCCCGGGTAACATAAGTTATATTATATTTTCAAAAAAAATAGGGATCCTTACTAAAACTCCAATAATGTAACCCAAGGTGTAAAATATTAAGATTTACAATTTTAACTTTGCGTGTTTGACAGTTCGAAGACAGGACAGTGTCTGTCAGGTCAGCTAGTTTATTGATAAAATGACATATTAAAATATTTTTACTTATAATAGAGAGAAATATTTATTATTATTATTTCTTTTGATTCTTGAGTCTAGCCCGCGCTTTGAGGGATGCGGTCGATACCAACACCAAGAGGCCGTGTTCTGTATAAAATACAAATTATTATTAGAATTAATTTAAATTCCAAACAGGTACAACAATTTACATACTTAATTGCAAAAATATAAATATATGTCAAAACATTTTTATTTGTTGTAAAGATACATTTTTATGTTTATAAAATTTTCAGAATACGTCAAATTGTACAAAGATTGCTTCATGAGCCGATTTTTTTAACCAAAATATTTTGCGTATAAATTGAAAAGTAAAATAAAAATAAAATAATGAGAGCTGAATAATTACAATAATTATTACAGAAATACTCGTATCATTATCTATACTAATATTATAAAGAGGAAAGATTTGATTGTTTGTTTGTCTGTTTGTTTGTTTGTTTGTTTGTTTGTTTGTTTGTTTGTTTGCATTGAATAGGCTCCGAAACTACTGAACCAATTTGAAAAATTCTTTCACTGTTGGGAAGCTACACTATCTCCGGGTAACATAGGCTATATTATTTTTTTTTTTTTAAATACGGATCCTTACTAAAACTCCAATAAGGTAACCCAAGGTGTAGTAAAATAAGATTTACAATTTTGACGTTGCGTGTTTGACAGTTCTAAGACAGGACAACGTCTGTCAGGTCAGCTAGTGATATATAATCTGATTACTAAAATATCTTCGTTTCATCTATTTTAATCGTTAGCCATTAAAATTATCTCAATTTATTTTATTTATCAATAATTTTTCAGGATTGAAAGTTGAACCGAATTTCAATCCTTAATGCCACAAATATCCTTCTCTTACTACTGGGTATAGGCCTCTCTCTTGGTACACTATCTGCCTCTGTCCTGTGATAATCAAATCCACGTTCAACCCACGATGATACCTAACAATAACATAATTTAAAGTTAAACTAATATTCCCCAACAAATTCTCACTGTCCCAAAATTCCGGCAAATCCAGGTCACCGTACGCTACCCGCCTTGTATCCACCCCGCGCGCATGCGTCCTGCAGAACCCGGCCGAGACGGACAGAAGCACACACCCCAGAAAATTAATTATTTCAAACTGTACACCCTTGTTGCGATGAGCATTATTTATGCCATTTGCTGTTGATTACGCGAATGGCCTGGTTCTACGCAAATAGCCTCAATCTACAATGGCTTGAGCCTTAAATGGCCTGAGGTGAAACGCAACCAGCAAATTCAATCACAGTATACAGCTTCGCGCAGTTGAATATACCATAGACTATCAAACAGTTATACAGCACCTAGACAACTTGACGAATAAGAATTAAATAATATTTTTTACATACGCTTTAAATTAATCATATCATTGTTTTCACAAACGTCGCACAGGCGCAAACAGCGCAAATAGATTCGTTTTACGCAAACGGCGTCAGTTTTGTGATAATGTTCTTAGTCATCAATGACTAGTCTGCAAAAACTTCAGTTTACTATCACTTTAGTCAACTAATAACATAGCTTCAGTCTACAATAGCTCCAGTCTATAATGATCTCAGTCAACTATGCCTTCAGTCTACAATGCCTTCAGTTTACAATGACCTTAGTTAACTATGCCTTCAGTCTATAATTGACTAGCATTTGGATTGTCGTTAGACCTTCAACGGTCTATGGGCAGTCTAACTGTATTTGCAGTGTTAGTTTTAGCTTGTATTTTGTTTAGTTAATAGAGGCACTTGCCCAGAAAAAAAAGTGTATAATTGCCTCAGTCTATAATAATCTCAGTTAACTATGCCTTCAGTCTACAATAGTTTCAGTCTACCATTACCTACCATAGATAACTATGTCTTATAATAATTTCAGTTAACTAATAAGTATAAGTATAGTTATAAGTTTCAGTCTACTATTACCTACCATAGATAACTATGTATTTAGTCTACAACACCCTCAGTCTACAATTACTTTAGTCAACAATGTCTTCAGTCTACACTCGCTTCAGTATATTCTATTCAGTCTATAATGGTCTCAGTGTACAATTACCTAAACAACTATGCTTTCAGTCTAAAATGGCCTCAGTCTGCAATTACTTAGTCAACTATACTTTCAGTCTACAACAAACTCTGTCTGCAGTAGCCTAAATCTAAAGTAGCTTGGGACTAATTACATTCACACATTTGATCGAAGTCTCTGACGTCATTCAACGTCTCAGTGCGTAATTTAAATCATACAAACCAGTCATTATTTGACGACGTTTATGCTGTTTTGATTTGATGGCCGATGGAGCCGAAAGGTTCTGGAATGGAGACCACGGACTGGAAAGCGCAGCATAGGACGTCCACCCATAAGATGGACACACTACCTAAAAGTGACCGCAAGGAAACGCTGGATGCAGGCCGCTTCCAACCGGCCCTTTTGGAGATCGATGGGGGAGGCCTATGTCCAGCAGTGGACGTCCTATGGCTGAAATTATGATGATGATGATGCTGTTTTCCAATTTGGGGGCGCAAAACAGCTTGCGCATTTTGAAAGCTCAGGCTTAATATACCAAAAGGACCTGAGTCTGCACTAGGCTTACATTTTAAATCATAGCTTTATAGCCTTGCCTTCAAAATCAGACGTAGAATTATTTCTTGAAAGTAAAATCGTAGACTGAGTAGCAAACCCTTACGTCAGAGATTTTAGGCCATCTAAAGAGACCTCTGACATGACTTTATAACAACCGTGACCTGAAATTTCATGAATGAAATATTGCATTGCATCATCATCATCATAATCAGCCTTTTAACAGTCCACTGCTGAACTTTTAGCCTACCCCCGAAAGGGTGATTGGGCCATATCCACCACGCTGGCCCAGTGCGGGTTGGTGGATTCACATATGCCATTAAATTTCTTCTCCGTACGTATGCTGGTTTCCTCACGATGTTTTCTTTCACCCAAAAGCCAGTGGTATGAAAATCCGTGCATAAGCTCCAAAGGGCTCATTTACGGACCCGGGGTTTGAACCCACGATCTCACGCTTTCAAGTCTAGCGGTCTCCCAAGTGGGCTACCACGGATTCCACGGCTTTGCATTACATAATAATGTTTAATTATTAACTAACCGAACCAATTATTAAAACGCGATTTTCATCTGTAGTAATTAGCGTTGCTTAAAAGTGGGAAAACTTCACCTTAAGCATGTTGTGCCACAGCTTTAGAAACTGTTCATAAAGATGCTGTCCTAAAATGGATGTCTTTAGATAGTTTCAACTCTACAGAGCACGTCTCAAATCTATAGCTGCGCTAAAATGCTCAGAGTTCGATAAATATAGTATCACTTGATAAATTAAACCTGATATGAAACAACGTTTTTTCTTCTTGATTACTACTTCTTGTTGTTTTATTTTCATTAGAGAACTTAATACAATATGTATGGAAAAGAGTTACCACATTTCACCTAAACAGGGTTACAGAAAATGGCGGCGGACGTCCCGCAACTACGTCATAAATGTTATGGATACACGTACACGTGCATAAGCAAGAGCAGAATAAATAATTTACAACAAGTTCGAGAGAGATGACGATACACGAAACAATGGCGGACTCTCTACGAAACAGCTGATTTTCTATGTAGTAGCGTGAAATATAACTCCATAATATCCGTATATTACCTGTGGGAATCCAATAAATCAATGTGGTTTTGATAAATATTGTGTTTAATATATTCAATTCATGCTTAACTTGAATTGCTTTGCTTGAGGGGACTAACCAAATGACAATTGAAATGCTTTTTGTATTTTATTTAATAGATTATTAACAAATTTGTTTCCTAATATTTGTGTTTGTAACAATAAAGTGGCAACTGGATATTAACGTCATTGCGGGACAACTTCCGGAGCGCTAGACCTTGTTTTCTTAGATCATGATCTACCCGAAAATTTAAATTTCCTGGTTGTACTGGTACCAAAACCAATGGAAACACTTAGAATTCAATCTGTTTGATTATGTTCATATAATATATTGTTTTGCATCGTATCTCACAAAATGGCTACAAAGAATAACGTAAGCAAACTCGCCGAGGACAAACTTATTTCAATTCCATCAGGCCATAACAGTACGAGCATACTTTATGTTTTTATTTTGACGATATGAAAAGCTATGTGGTTTTGAACTTTCGCGATTTGAACACATGTTTTAAACGTTTATCGTTTTTTACCTAAATTAAATAATACGTGATAAGTCCCGATAAACGTTTAAAACATATGTGGTTTTGGTAAATATATAACGAAAATTTGTTTATTTTTAGATGTTCAACTATGTAAACAAACATGGCGTATTTTGACCAATAACAGTTTTCGTTTTCCTCGCTAGTGATTGGCACCGATTCTGATGTACTCTAATCTAAACTAAACTAAATTTGATTGCTCTAAAATTGTTGCCATCTTTCTCTCACATATTAAAATGAAAAGAGAGGCAGATAATTTTAGTCCTGTCAAATTGGTTAAGTTTAGTGGTATGACAGAATCGACGCCAAAGTTATTGGTTGCCTGTCAGCCATATTAGTTTACAAAGTTGGATATCTAATAACAAACATACAAAAAAAATACATATACATAGTTGAATAGAAAACCTCCTCTTTTTTGAAGTCGGTTAAAAAGAAACAAACTTACATTTACAACATTTTTTACAACATACTTACATATCCAGACCCTATACTACTAGCTTTTGTGTAATAACATTTCATTACGTGTTTCAGGACCATATTCATCATCATCATCATTTCAGCCGTAGGACGTCCACTGCTGGACATAGACCTCCCCCGTCGATCCAAAAGGGCCGGTTAGAAGCGGCCTGCATCCAGCGTTTCCCTGCGGTCTCTTTTAGATCGTCTGTCCATCTTGTGGGTGGGTGGGAGGACCATATTACTCAAGTATATTTTCACCCAACGACGCACAGGGAGGGTATTATGCTAACTTATTGTTATGTATGCTTGTATGTTACAACTTATAACCTAAACGCCTAAACCAAAAAAAAAAAAAAAACGTGTCAACAACTTGTATTTATGATGACGTCCCCATCGATGGAGAGCTTGGTGGGGACGATGGGAATATACCATGACGTCATCATAAATACAAGTTGTTGACATGTAAAGTGTTATTACTAAAAGTAATTGGAATAGACTTCTGAATCTTTTTTTTATCCGGAAATAAATGTCGCTATGTCACAAATAAATACTGTTAATACTTCCTTTTTTCTTTCAAATTATGGTCACACTCATGCTTAGTATGCAGTATACAAGTTACTACGTAAGTGTACATAGCAACTAAGATAGTAACTTGCTATGTCCAGAATAGAAATGGTTTACTTTAGGAACGACTGGTAAACTGGAACACTCAGTACTTGACGACGGACGTTTTTACACAAAAAAATGTCGTCAGAAAAAGTGGATGAAATTGGTGAACGGGATTCATCCCCTAATTATCCACTCTTAGAAGCGATTTTTTTTTTTAATTTTAAGTGTTTATTTTTTCTTTAAATTTGAAAAAAAGCTTAGAAACCCATTCCATACTATTCCATATAATGGCACTGTCTGGAATGGGTGTTTTCCGATAGTTACATTCTGGTTGTATTCAAATCACGAGTGAATGTCTTCAAGGCAAGCATGCTCCATAGTAGACCGTATCAACGCTTGACATCAGGTGAGTTGAGACAAAAAACTAAGACTATTAAATAAATAAAAATACAGCCATGTAGCTTAACATACACACATACAAAAATAATACAGCCTTGAAAACCACTTTTTGTTTAAGTCAGTTGATAAATGTGATATACTCATTCCTTTTTGTCTATTCGTTCACAATTTAGTCCACAAACTCCTAGCCATTTAAATCCACTTTGGGTCACAGTTCCTTTATTCTAAACGCTTTTATTTTTACGCTATTAGCCAAGCCCTCAAAGGACGAGGCGTCGAAGGACCTCTGATTAAAGAAAATGTCCTATAAGGACAAGGAAAATAAGAGAAAAACGAGGAAATTACAAAACACCTCCATTTTGCTTAGTCAAAAGTAAATTAAGGTGTACCTACATTGATAAATTAGGGTTCAGTTTAGAAGCGAAGATCTGCGATAAAGTTGGGAAGGCTTTTTATGAATTTGGACGGATTAAGTTTGGTGGAAAAATTAAATTCGTGGCGTGCTGCTCAAATTTCTGTTTATGCCGTGGTAAGAAATAGCCATGTTTTCAAATTTATTGTGAGTTTAGTTATTTTATTAAAAAAATACTTGATTAGTATTTTGAGACTGAAATTAAACTTTTTTATTTTGACCGATTTACATTATTTTACAGACCATATACTACTATATACTACTACTAGCTTTTGTGTAATAACATTTCATTACGTGTTTTAGGACCATATTCATCATCATCATCATTTCAGCCATAGGACGGCCACTGCTGAACATACGCCTCCCCCATCGATCTCCAAAAGAGCTGGTTGGAAGCGGCCTACCTCCAGTGTTTCCCTGCGGTATCTTTTAGGTCAGTTAGATAAACTTTTGATATAAAATTACATTGAATTGTTGACCGAGACAAATGTCATGTAACAATTTTATTATTACGTCATTGTGTGGTAACCTGCCCATGGTTCACCTAGCTAATTCACCCGGGTAGACTATGGGTACTAACACTAACCCGTGATCTACATAATTGGACAGTACACACGTTACACGTAACGCGTGTAGTTACAAGTAAGAGAAAGAAGACATCCTCAAGTAAGGATACCCCAAGCACGCATACAATTTATACTAAGTACACGTGTCCCAGATAAGCACTCGAAATATCACCCGTCCGTATAAACGGCTCTCAAACACTAGTGCAATCCTAAAACAACATATCGCAGCAGCTTTGAGGCTCGCATCTATTCATCTGATAGACGGATGTAGAGGGAATAGACAACGTAAATAGATTATTCATGGACAAAATGATATAATTGAGAATAAGAAAATTCATCATCATCATCATCAGCCAGAAGACGTCCACTGCTGAACATAGGCCTCCCCCTTTAACCTCCACACTGAACGACAGCCTGCCTTTTGCATTCACTGGATGCCAGCGACTCTTACTATTACGTCGGTCCATCTAGTGGAAGGCCTACCTACGCTGCGTCTTCCGGTTCGTGGTCTCCACTCAAGAACCTTTCTTCCCCATCGATTATTGGTTCTCCGAGCGATGTAGCCTGCCCATTGCCACTTCAATTTGCAAATTTTAACAGCTATGTCGGTGACTCTGGTTCTTTGGCGAATATCCACGTTTCGGATTCTATCGCGCAAAGAAACTCCGAGCATAGCTCTCTCCATTGCCCGCTGTGTGACTCTGAGTTTTTCCAAAAGGCCAACAGTTAAGGACCACGAAAAGAAAATTAAGCAAATTAAAGAATAAGAAAATTAACCTAGTTTAAATAAATTTAAGAGTTCTTTGTTTTGCAGGCTTTTCAGCTTGAAAACGTCTCTCATCTCTGTGTGTCTTTCGGTAAAAGCCTCATATTACTCTTTCCATTCTATTCTGTCTAAGGTAATCCTTCGCTAGTTAGGACTTTCGGCTGTCAGTTTGATGTCATTTGTTTCTTCTGGGCAAGCATGCTCCATCGTAGACCACATCATCGCTTAACATCAGGCGAGTTGCGCTCAAGCGCAAGCCTATTGACAAAAAAAACCTCCCATCTCATGCACTGTTTGCCTCTACTCCGGATGCCATGTCTGGGACTGGGGTACCGTTCTACGACTGGTTTAGACCACTTATTTCTGTGTTCATCATAATGACATGTTTGATTATTTTTTTTGTTGATCTATTATCTCGGTTATGTCCTTGAGCTTTGTTTCCCATTCTGAGGTCACGCCCTAATTTAGGATTTTTCAAAAATTTAAAATCCATTTATTCCTTTGTTATGGGTAGGTATAGAGTTGGACAGATGGCCGATGGGGCCGAAAGGTTCTGGAATGGAGATCACGGACTGGTAAGCGCAGCGTAGGACGTCCACCCACAAGATAGACAGACGATCTAAAAGAGACCGCAGGGAAACGCTGGATGCAGGCCGCTTCCAACCGGCCCTTTTGGAGATCGATGGGGGAGGCCTATGTCCAGCAGTGGACGTCTTATGGCTGAAATGATGATGATGATGAGGTAGATTACAGTTTTTAAATTTAAATGTTTGAAGCACTATCTTCAGCCTTTATTGAACGCGCAAAATATAAAATTTTCGAAGTTTTATGCAATTGATAGCGTCATTTAGCGTCGTCTGCGTTATTCGTCCGGTGAGCTCGCTAGAAGTAGGGCACGGTTGTTTGCAGACGCAGAAATGAGGCGGTTTTGTACTACAATCACATTCGAAGGGCTCCGTATACCTTGAGATTAATTACAGGTGTATGTACTACATCTCTGTAGATGTACCTACTATGTAGGTTTCTTTGTTTAATGTATCGTAATTCGTGTTGCGATATTTGATTACAGTCATATTAAAGTTTGTATGCAAGTGTGCATATTTGTCCGCTTTCAACTTTGTAGCAGCTAAGCACTATAGTATGTATGAAGTAAGAGCCATCTTCATGGCGCTAGATGGCACTGCTTTTATTTCATACAAACATAATCAAATAGATAAACGCAACTGAAAAACTCGCAGTAAGCATTCGATGTTAAGTAACAGTGTGATCGAAGATACTAAGAATGCCTAGCATTTCGACTTTTGGTCTCATCATTTCAGCCATAGGACGTCCACTGCTGGACATAGGCCTCTCCTATCGATCTCCAAAAGGTCCGGTTGGAAGCGGCCTGCATCCAGCGTTTCGCTGCGGTCTTTTTTAGGTCGTCTGCCCATCTTGTGGGTGGACATCCTACGCTGTGCTTACCAGTCCGTGGTCTCCATTCGAGAACCTTTCAGCCCCATTGGCCATCTGTTTTGTGTGATATGTGCCCTGCCCACTGCCACTTCAACTTGCTAATCCAGCGGGCTATGTCGGTAACTTTCGTTCATCTACGGACCTCCTCATTTCTGATTCGACATCGTAGAAAAACCCCGAGCATAGCCCTCTCAATAGCTCGTTGTGGGACTTTTAGCTTCCTTATAAGACCCATATTGAGAGCCCACGTTTCAGTGCCGTATGTCATCACTAGCAATACATACTAGTCGAAAACTTTCCTCTTAAGGCACTGAGGTACTTTGGACGAGAAGACATTGCGAAGTTTACCGAACGCTACCCAGCCGAGTTGGATTCGCCGATTGACCTCTTTCTTGAAGTTGGACCTGCCTAGTTGGACGGTTTGTCCTTGACTTTTGGTCAATATAAATTAAATTAAAATGCTGTTCTTTGATAAACGTAACACTTGAGAAAAGCTAGACCATGTTGGCAATTTTTTGAAATGTTTACGAAGAAGGTTTTTTCGGAAAGTTGAAAGTCGAAAATATTCAGGTGCTATTTTCTTAGGGAATTTTGTATGAACTCAAAGCCCTTTATTTTAACACATTTATTAAAATTTAGGCAGATTAACGTCTATCGGGTCAGCTAGTAAAAGATAAATCTAGTTTTTTCGTGGTTTATTAAATCGCAGTAATACAAAAAAGAACTACTAAGTAAAAATGTAGTTGATTTACTACGAGATTTAGTAATCTTAGAATACTTAAACCTTTTTAAAGATCTAAATCAGCCAGAGGCTTAGCAGGATTTAGCAAAGGATCCTCTCAAGGCAAACTGCTAGTTAATCAAACGCCCAAAACACATTCGAGTATAAAAAGAAAAATCTGCCCATCACTCTATAAATACCAACAAAAACCTATGCAAATACGACACAAGAAAGAAACCGAATGAATATCCCACAAAATGATGGATGGGCGTCGGTAATCGTTCAATAATCGCTCCATTGGGCGAAAGATCCTCGTTTTAATTATTATGGTAGCGTTTTGATCGATTTGTTTAGATGTGGCTTTTGGGCAATTTGTCACGGCAGAGTGACAGCGTGCGTGTTACAACATTATTCAACATTTTTGCGTGACGTTGATTCTTGTGGCTTTATAATGGTGTATATTTCAGCGGCGAAATGTATGGACGAGATGAAAGTGTTCCGTTTTTTGATAAATAAGTATTTTATACTTATTTTATGGTATATCTTTGTGCATTCTTGGCAGCGAACAAAATAGGCACATAATGTAAATAACTAGCTGTAACCATACAACCACCGTTTGTTTAGTAACGAACTACGCTGCGTCTTCCAGTTTGTGATCTTCACTCGAAAACCTTCTCCCTCCTTTTTTATTGGTTCTTCGAGCGATGTAGCCTGCCCATTGCTACTTCAACTTGCAAATCCTAAAAGCATATTTTATTATTATCATTTTACTAGCACTGCCCTCCCAACGAAGAGTGCAGTAACTAGCATTTTTGGATAAAAATGTAATATATAATTATGTTCGGTACATATACCTGTAGTTTTTTGGAGATAAATAAATTCTATATAAAAATATGTCAATCTGTTGCTGAAAAACAAAGCAACATACACACATACATTGTATTATAGAAACTGACGTATTTTCATGCATTTTGTTAATTTCAAGAGATTTTTTCACGGCTGTTCTTTCAACGAAAAATTGCGCTATTTTTTTATCTCGCTTTTGCATTTGTAATGCTATTATAATCATAATTTCATCATTTCAGCCATAGGACGTCCACTGCTGGACATAGGCCTCCCCCATCGATCTCCAAAAGGGCCGGTTGGTAGCGGCCTGCATCCAGCGTTTCCCTGCGGTCTCTTTTAGGTCGTCTGTCCATCTTGTGGGTGGACGTCCTACGCATAATCATCTACTATATAAAAATAAGTCGGGTTTTCCTTCCTGACGCTATAACTCCAGAACGCACGAACCGATTTCCACAGTTTTGCATTCGTTGGAAAGGTCTCGGGCTCCGTGAGGCTTATAGCATATAAGTTTATATTAGCGAGGCCGAAGACCGAGCTCTACGCGTACGAAGTAGCGGGATTCAGCTAGTAATTTATATAAATGAAATCATTAGCTTTTAAGTTAGAGTACATACTAATCTTCTAGATTTTTGTCAGCCTTACTAAATATATTTTAGATTCTAAATGTAAATTTAACAAAATGTCTGCAGCAAAATATCAAAGCAAAAATGACTTATATTATATTTTAATAAACAGAAACAAGATCTTCTAAATCACATCCGACGTCTAACCTCACAAGGGGGAACCATTTTCGATTTTTATCCAAGAGAGGGGGAATATTTCCGTTATTTTATCCGCTGCTTATCATAAAAACGCCCGCTTCCATACTAATTCGTTATTGGGCCGGTATCGATCCGTATCTGATCTCATTATCGGCCGTATTCTGTTTGTATTAATAGAAACATTATTTCAATTTCTATTCACTGTATTATGTTTATTATTGTAAATATAATGTATTATTTTTATGAATTCTAAGCGATCATGCACCTGGAACCGGGTTTGTCCTAAAACTGCGGCCAGACCACCGGAGGATCGGCAGCAGCGTCCTATTAGTACGCGGTGAATGTTTTGTGATCCGCAAGCCGCCTGCCAAGCGTGGGGATTATGGCAACACCACTCTCTAAGGGAGGTTTTTTTTCAGCAGTGGTCGTTTACTGGCTGACGATGTGATTTTACACCTTAAAATATTACCTTGAACATTCAACTAATCATTTAATATCATTTCATGTCGCTAGCTTTATGGGCATCTAAAAATTGCATTAATGGGCAAATTACAAAACTTTCCACTAAAAAAACTACTTTCACGACATTTCTAAACTATTTCTTCGAGCTTGAAAATTCCACTTTAAAGTTTTCTTTCCAATTAAGCGTCGGCAAGTTGGCAATTTGAAGTCTTCATTTCAACTAACAATTTTATAACAGAAAAAAAACCACGACGTTATTACATGGCAAACACTTTCATTATCCAAGTTGTTTATTTGAACCACAAAGATAATAATAAACGTTTGTACTCGGGTCTTGGGATTGTAAGAGTGTTTTATATAGACAGTATAAGGAATTCACAAAAGGGTTACTCAAATATATTAACGAGTAACATTAGAAAGGGTACATAAAACTCGTCCAAATTAACAACTTTAGCGCAAGTTAAATCTCGCAATAGCTCTACTACCAAGCGTAGTAATCATTCATGGCCACACGTAGCAATATAGCGCTTAAAAAACATGACATAGCAAACGAAACAACACGGCGTAGCGCTAGTAGCAACATGGCGTATTGTTCATAGCAACATAGTAGCTCGTAGCTACATAGCGTAGCACTCAGTGTAAAATTGCTTAATGCTTTAGCAACGTGGCATAGTGTTTAAAAATATAGCATAGAACTTGAAGCAACATGGCATAGTGCATGTAGCAAAATAGCGTAGCGTTCGTAGCAGCACAGTGTTGTAGCTCGTAGCTACATGGCGTAGCGCTAAGAGAAAAACTGCGTAGGGATTGTAACATGGCATAGTGCTTGAAACATATCGCATAGCACTTGAAGCAACGTGGCATGGTGCTTGGAGCAACATGGCGTAGCGTTCGTAGCATATAGGGAGTGGCACGTAGCAAAAATCACGCTTAGCATCAATATGAATCAATTCGGCTGCTTTTTATAAAATGGTATGTGATTTTGGTCAGGTAATCTTTAAGAAGACGTGAATTATTTTTACTTAATTTTTTTTAATACCTTATTTTTTTTTGGTATTGTAAAAGTAGTAAGACCAGGAAATAAGCTTGATAAAAATATAGAGTCCTTACTCTAACGTGAAAATAAGGTCGTGATTTCCATCCAGAATAAGTACGCGGGCGGATAAGCACAGAATACAAATCAGGAGGTTATCAGGCGCTCCTTATTGGTTTCAAACGGGACGTGGATTTGTTAGCATTTTTAATTTTGTTACTTTTGGTCATTTAACTTCTGATACACGAAGTTCCTTTTAGTTCCGTGATCAGATTTGTTTATTTTGGTCAAGGAAGCTTGAATATAGCTTTTATTCCGTTGTTCAAATTGTTCTTATGAATTTTCTTGTAGTGTGAAGAGCGGTGTTGCGTCTTATACTAAGTGTAGACTAGGTCAGTGGAACCCGGGCCGGTAGAGGATGAGATGGCCTGACGACATGAAAAAAAGCTGCTGAAAATGAGAGGATATGACTGGCGAGAGACCGGAGAGAGTGACACAAACAAAGGGATGCATAAAGGCGGCATTTAGGCATTTGGGTGGCTGAGTAACCCGTTGCTGGGTTAAAGACCCAGCAGTGAATTACCAGGATGCTTTTATATTTAGTAATATGTTTGCGCTTGGCTGTCAACTCGCTTAAGGTTAAGCGAAGCTGTGGTCTACGGTAGAGTATACTTACCTAGAAGAAACCGATTCACTCTTTATTTGAAGACACCCTTGATTGTAACTATCGGGGAACACCATGATGATGATGTGTCTTGTACACTTCGAATCAGTTGCGCACTTTGCGCAGGTTTATAAGGAGGCACGTATCGTGGTCAGCTGTGGTCAAACGTTTATCCTGTGAACCATAAAAAAGCATGATTGTATTTTGCGCTTACATGCGTGCCTTTGTTTTAAGTTGCGCCATAGAGACCACATACCGCAGCGTAGGACGTCCACCCACAAGATGGACAGGCGACCTAAAAAAAGCCGCAAGGAAACGCTGGATGCAGGCCGTTTCCAACCGGCCTTTTTGGAGAGCGATGGGAGAGGCCTATGTCCAGCAGTGGACGTCCTATGGCTGAAATGATGGTGATGATGAATTCAGTCAGTCTTTGAGTAACATTGAGTGACACTTGAAAATAAATATACCTAGCATCGTTCCCAAAACGCTGGCCGCGTTGCCTTGGATTGCAATACTGACGCGTTGCGCAAGGTACCGGCATTTTGGTCACGAGATGTTTCGCCAAGACGTATAGGTAGATTAATCTTAAAAAAAATTGTTGGGGCGCCCGGCCCCAATCGTTCTAAAGTTTCGACCTCAATAGGCTCAAATATGAACCCATTTTCTAGGGTACTATATTTGTGCATTTTTATTGAGACTTTTTGCGAATTTAGCTGATGCACCAGCATTATATTGCGTACCGGAAAGATGAGACGGCGCAAGAGTAGGTATCAACGCAAATAGCATCCCGTACTAAAGGCTGTCCCATCAAGGAATCAAGATCATGCCCTCCGATCTTTATTTATCATTTGCTCTGCTTATGTTCGCACTTTTAAAGTGCCTATACATTCTCAGGAAAAAAAAAAGAAAGATTTTTTTTATATTTGTGACCAACTTTTTGAACATCACTAAAAGACAAACGTTAAAAAGTCACATAACAGCATAACGCCGGCTATTAACCAGTGCTGGTCTTCCGTTGGAACCGTTTGGTGATGTCACGGTACAGGCACATAGTACACAGCAAAATGTTATTATTTCGAGATAATAAAGTTCTAAACCATAATACGGTGATTCGGACGGCACGTTTAATGGCACTATCGTCAACAGCAACTACTTTTTATTTCACCGTAACAAAGTAAACTCGATATTTACCAGCCGAAGTAATTTGCAAACAAATTATTCCGAATTGTTGAACTTTGTTCCAGTTTTAATGAAAGATTCCGTTGTGTTTGGCGCTGGCAAGCTGCTGTGATTTATTCTAATTATCGAGGTCAATAATTACTTACTATACTATTACTTTGTTAAACTTTGATAAAACATTGAGAGACCATAGTTATGTTTATTAACGGGGTTTTACCGTGATAAGGTTGTGAATGGAACCAATGAATCCAGATTCTAGCCACCGAGGAACACATTCAGGCAGTGCATTCACAGACTAGTAGTTCGTACAATAAAGGTGGAAATAAAAATAAAAAATATGAGGAAAAAAAAGGAAGTGGAATGGTTGGCAGCGGTGGTGTTTGGAGTGGAATAAAAGTGGAGTGGTGGTGGTAGAATGGACTGAAATTGGAGTGGCGAGTGGAGTGGAGTGTTTCGTACGGGTTTTCAGAATATCAAAAATGAAAAAAAGTTAATATTTGTGTATGATAGTTGATTGAATCACACGTCACTGCGGAAATCCATGTTTTATTTGTACTCGTGAAGAGGCGAATTCCGTGTAGACAAGGTACACTGAGGAAAAGGATATAATTGTTTATTTCATTCAAATTTAAATTAAATAATATTTTTAGTCATTGCATATTAATTGCTGCAAATTTCAAATATATTATTTAAATTTAATAGCATTAGTACAAATTATTAAAATGTTTTTTTTTTTTTATTCAGATTCAGATTATAGCAGACTTTTTCGACACTAACTCGAGTGGGCAAATCCGAGCTATATAATAGGGAATATGCATGTGTTTTTTTTATATTTTTAATTAACTGTTTACATCGTTATATCATAGTAAAAAATATAATTACAGTTGGAAATGCTCAAATTAATTTTTAAAATAATATTTAAAACATTGAATAAATTTGAGCTGTTTGAACGCCGCAATTTTTCGCGGGCCTTGGATGACGTCAGAAGCCACGTTCTGTGTTTGTTTACTATAGACGATACAGTTATTTCACACAGATTTTCAGTTTTATTGATATCCAGACCATGGAAGAAGCTAAAAAACATTTTTATAGGTATCGTCTTGTGCCAAAGTGTACAAACACTATTAGAAATACACCCGATAAAGTGTTTTTTTCCTATTCCAAGAGATGCGAAAATACGTAAACAATGGTGTAAGGTTATGAGAAGAGATGAAGTATCTCCAACATCATGTTTGCTTTGTTGTGAAGATCATTTTAATGTAAGTATGTTATATTTTGATAGCATGGTGTGAGTTAGAAGTATGTTTAGTATTGAATATTATGCACTCAACAAACAAACAATAAGTAGGTACATTAAGTATTTAGAGTAAACAGTATTCACATTTTAAAAAAAAACTTAAAAATTCACGGAAAATTACGGAACTTAAGTAATGTTAGGTATAATTACTTATAAATTATTATAATATAGACAGTAGAGCAGCAAATTCATAACAATTTTAATGACCAATGATTATTTATAGGTTATGTTTTGGTAATTACTGCCGAGTGCATTTATGTGTAAAAACCTATGTAATGGATTAAAATATATCATGGATTATAACAATTACCTTGCCGCTTTCACTCCTTTGATCTCAGCAACTGTAAAATCTGGATTTGATGCAAAATATGCTGTCATTATGAATGCATCTAAATATTTTTGGTAGATTGTCCGATTGTGCTTTGACAAAACCAGTCTCAGTCATCGTCCTAAATGATCTCTAGTCTCACGAGAACGCTAAAATTACACTAGCTAATGGAAAAAACTACAGGAACTCAATATAAAACGATTTTTCTCTCAAACACTACTAAAACAGTATGAATATCGACGCCGCTAAAGGCAATGTTGTGGCTTTTGACGTCACGTTTCGTTTCGACCAATGGTAAAGCGTTTCGCAAATTTGAATTTCCATCTTATATTTTGCACTTTTTATTTAATATTTTAAGCAATTAAAATGTAAATAAATAAAAAAAAAATCTTTTAGATATAAAGTCAGAACAATAAAGATTCGGAAAAAAAATATTTCAACCAGATTTAAACCACATGCATATTCCCTATTATGATCAAAGATCGCATAAATAACTATCAAACTGCTGTAATAAGTAATGCTTCTCTCTTGTTCTTAGATTCCTTTAATCAGCCAAAAATTAATTATATTTTTAATGTACCTACTAACTTATATTCCAAAAACTAACTCTCGTTTTTTAATAGCATGTAGTCTGCACCTATAATTGTGGTGGCGTTTAGTTTACTTCTTGTGCCTTGTCTCCGTCATGTAAGCAAGGACGTACATCATGTTAGTGATCATTAAGAAAAAAAAAAAATGCCTTGTCTCTCTGAAGACACTTGTCTTCATTAGCGAAAAGCTAACAACCATTAAAATGCTGATAACTGACACAGATTTGCTTATCGAACGTTTCTGATAAAAGGAGAAGATACTTTTTAACCAGTTTTGATCGAGTCGTTTGACCGTTTTTATCAAATAAACAATTATTTAAAGGAAAACTCATTACCGTTACCCCACCGACAGAACCGTACTTCTAATCACAAAATCGAAGGTGGGCTCCGCATAGGCCATTTTATCGGGCAATAATGAAAATAAGCAAGCAGTTTCACAGAATAAAAAGCAGAACAGACGGAGAACTTGAAAATATTGCAAGTAGCTCAACATTCGGTTGAAAGTATATAAAGTAAATAAGAATAAAGGAAACAAGAATATTTTTTTCTGGGTGCGTTCCGATTAAAGCCCAACAACGTCTCTAACAACGCTTTCATCATCATCATCATCATCATTTCAGCCGTAGGACGTCCACTGCTGGACATAAGCTTCCCCCATCTATCTCCAAAAGCGCCGGTTGGAAGCGGCCTGCATCCAGCGTTTCCCTGCGGTCTCTTTTAGGTCGTCTGTCCATCTTGTGACGCTGCGCTTACCGGTCCGTGGTCTCCATTCCAGAACCTTTCGGCCCCATCGACCATCTGTTCCGCGTGATATGTGCCCTGCCCACTGCCATTTCAACTTGCTAATCCTGTGGGCTATGTTGGTGACTTTCATTAGTCTACGGATCTCCTCATTTCGGATTTGATCTCGTAGAGAAACCCCGAGCATAGCCCTCTCCATAGCTCGTTGTGCGATTTTGAGCTTGCTTATGAGGTCCATAGTGAGAGACCACGTTTCAGTGTGATGTCATCACTGGTAACACACACTGGTCGAAGATTTTCGTCTTAAGGCACTGAGGTATTTTGGACGCTTTAATAAGAACAAACACGACAAAAATAAATTTTCTTCGGTACAGCTGTATTTCACTGACGCCGTTGAAGTTGATTCGGAACTCGCCCAAGATCGCATAATTATTTTAATGTAGGTACAGACAAAATAAACTTAAAACCAACAGCCCTCATTCCTTTCCTTAATTGTATTTTTTTACAAGCTCATGAAGGCAATACATATACCCTAATACGGGTGAAGTTAAGGTAGTAAATCACCTGTGAAAGAAACTTAAGGTGGCAACCTAGCGACTAATATTCACACATACCTATTTTGCTCAGAAAAACTCAAAAATTATCCCTTTTTGGTTTAATTTTGCTAGCCAAGTAGTTTCATAATTATAATAATGGACACCCCGTTAATCTATACTAATATTATAAAGAGGAAAGATTTAGATTGATTTTTGGATTTGATTGTTTGTTTGTTTTGTTTGTTTGCATTGATTAGGCTCCGAAACTACTGAACCGATTTGAAAAATTCTTTCACTGTTGGGAAGCTACACTATCCCCGGGTAATATAAGATATATTATATAAAAAAAATATATAGGGATTCTTACTAAAACTTCAATAATGTAACCCAAGGTGTAAAAAAATAAGATTTACAATTTTGACTTTGCGTGTTTGACAGTTCTAAGACAGGACAACGTCTGTCAGGTCAACTAGTTAAGAATAAGTAAAGAATTAATTTAAATTAATTATGTGTATATATATGAAATAAATGAATTAAAAAAAAATATATATTTAAAAAAAAAAAAAAAAAAAAACATTTTTATTATTATTATTAGCATGTTTTCATCAACGTGGCTATTTAAAAAAAAAAACTATATTTTCGAGCTTTACTGGGTAATAGTAGTTTACAATTTATGCGTCAAATTTTCAAGCAAAAAAATAATGTTGAGCTGTTTTATTCACTGCGTGTCTAGACTTGTCCCTCTGTAAATCTACGTTCCCTTCGTAGTCAAGAATAGCTCCTGCACGTTACTCTTTATTACAACATTCGGGAACATTCGAGAATATTCGGGTATTACACAAGAGGGTAATGTGTACAAGTAATCGTAAGGATCTTGGAATACGGAAACAGTGGAAACTCTTTCAAGTGTATAGAATAGGGTAATGTTTCTAAGTTAAGGATGGTGATTGATCTGATTTAATTTTTAAACTAGTTCATCATTATCATCATCATTATCAGCCATTCATATTCCCACTGCTGGGACACAAGTCTTCTCTCAGAGAAAGGACGGGCCCTAATCCAGCCCAGCGGTCATGCCGGCCCAGTGCATGTTGTTTAAACTAGTTGTTTGCTTCTGAACTGTGATTTTACGACTCCTATATTTTTTCGCAACACCTTAACCAACTATGCTCATCTCTACATAATATAAATTAAAGTCACTTTCCGCGTCTGTCTGTCTGTCTGTATGGCCACTAACTCCTCCTAAACCACGACACGGATTTTGATGCGGTTTTCACCATCAGTTAGATAATTTTTCACAGAAGGTTTATATAATTAACTAGCAACCCGCCCCGGCTTCAAATGGAAATTACACCCGTGCAAAGCCGGGCGGGCAGGTCGCTAGTTTTTATTAAGTTATATTAGAATGAGTTAGTCAACAAAGGGGTTCGAAGATTTTGGTTTGGAAAGTGGCATACGGTCAGCCGCCATCTTGGATTTTTACGAAAATGTTGTCGCAGTCAGAAATCTATGTATCTATATCGATTGATGGTAACTAGAAATTCAAAAACGTACATGGCATTTTGGCGGAGTATTATAGATAGATAGAAACCCTTTATTGTGTACCACAGAAAAAATAAATACAAGCAGATAAAAAAACTCTAACGAGCTAGTGCCACAAGTGGTGAACTTATCGCTAAAAGAGATCTATTCCAGTCAGCCATTGGATAAGATTTTATAGGTGGCAAACAAGCAGATGAGCTGGTTACAATATAATTAATAAACCCAACACAAACCCACAAATTGGTGGGTTTAATTCGAGACTCAAAAATGAATTAGTTACTGGGTTAATAAGTAACACCAAAACGAGTGTTGGCTTCCGAGACATAATGCGCCACTTGACTATACGATGTGGTCGCTAACATTTTTTTATTTTTTTTTTAATACCTAAATTAATAAATGCATAAACTATTTATATACCATAAATACTGGACATACAGACGAACGGCAAAGCTTCATCCTTACACGGTAGAAAAGTTTTTCATTGCACCAAGCGTTTTGCTTCCTCTTTCTTAACAATAGAACGCCTTGCCTCTGTCTGTGTTTCCGCAGCATTACAATTTTGGAATATTCAAGTCTATGGTTAATAGGTTATTACTAGGCAAACGTACTCCATCTTTGACCGCATCATCGCTTCCTATCAGGCTAGATCGCGACCAACCGTTAGCTTAGTCCGATGTAAAAAAAAAACTATTAGAAACAGCTGCGTTTAGCCAGTTATGGCATGAAAATGGCTAAAGAAAATAATACGTGATAAGTCCCGAAAAACAATTAAAACATGAAAATTGATTCAAAGTTTTATAACAAAATCTCCTGACGAACTCTCTATTCATTGATATAATCAATTAATAATATTGTGATACTCAGAATTCTTTAATACTCTTATCGATAAGCTCTTTTAGGTTTTTTGTAATGATTTGGTCTGGATATATTATTTTCAGTTCTTTACAGAAAATTTCAAAGAGGCTTCAGGGAAACGGTTGAATTGTTCAGACGGAAAATTCAGTGAACTGTACCGATATTATTATCTGTGAACTTCTAAGCTGTTATTCTGAATGGAATCGATAGCGTTCATTTTGCAAAATTATTTATTATACTTTTTTTTGAATAGATAATTATTATCCGTCTTACCACAAAAATTTAAGAACGCTTTAGACATGTGTTTAGCAATTGTTTCACTGCGAAAAATATGCTAAACACTTGTCTAAAGCGTGCCTAAATCTTTTGTGGTAAGACGGTATATTTTTAGAGATACAACGGTTATACATGATGTTACAAAAAGATGTCTCACATGCACACACCTACATCTACATAGCAAAGCGAACAACTTGTAAATCACAAAGTTTATTTCAATTCAAAATGAAACAAATGTTTTGACATAAAATGACCGATGACGTGGCCCATTTATTAATAACTAGTTGCGCCCCGCGGTTTCCCCCGCGTAGTGATGAAAAGTGGTGATGATGATAATGATTATGATAGTAAAAAGTATGCCTATGTCACTCTCCGGCCCTTGAACTATACAGGTCAAAAAGCAGGTCGATCCATTGCTCTGTTGCTGCGTGAAAGAGGAACAAACAAACCTACAAGTCAACAAACTTTTCGCGTTTATCATATTAGCATGATTCAAAATCAAATTCATTTTATTTCAGGTTTTAGGAACCATTCCATAGGTAATTGAAGAATACAATTAAAATTTAATCAAATAAAAGAATTTTCCACGGTGGATATTCCCATTTCATTGAGAATTCACTTTTTTTTTCAGGTTATGTTTAATTATAATCACACAGTTCATCAAATTGCAGTTCTACCGTGTTCTAGAGTGGATACCAAGAATCGGTAAACGTAGCGTAGGACACCCTGTGACTTGTTAGAGTGATGATATACGTAAAACGACTGGCAGTGGCTCAAAGAGAAAAGCCGAAGATCGGGCTGAGTGGCTCGCCTTAGGAGAGGCATATGCCCAGCAGTGCACTAGTATACGCTGATTATGATGTCAACCAATTGGCAAACCAAGACAACGCATCCTAGCGCAGGCTGTTTAGGAAAGCTAACCCTACATAACGTGGAAAGAAGAAAAAAAATTCGTGTTGCGGTAAACAATGGAGTCCTGCCCATCAGTCCATACATACTGTTTACTTCATTTGAAACTTTTTATACACCCACTTGTTTTCTTAGACCTTTTATAGACCAACACTTGTGAAATATGGCGACACGGTTTGTAATATCGTATGAGAAAACACGCGAGAAAAGGTATATCAGACAATAGGCGTTCTTTTGTCCCCTATCTTTTCCATTCGCCTCGAGTTTTCCGTGGAATATTATTGTATTGTTCGATATTTTGCATTTTCTTATTTTGCTGCACTTTCTCATTTACATTTAAATTAAATTTTAAGGTTTTAGCCGAGTTTTTAGTAACGGTTATTGTAATCACACTGTTTTACAATGCTTGGATTAAATAATGTCTTGCTTGAAAACGTTACATAAGCGTTACATAGCCAAACGTTGCTCTATCAACTTTTCGCTGGCGGAACTTGTCAGGCGTGAAAACGAGACAACGTTTAAGTTAACGTGTGTTAATTATTCGTGGGAATGTTTTTGCTTAGCACGTCAACTTCAATAATCTTAAATTGCATTCTTGTTCTTCTTTCGAGTCGATGTTCCGCAAAATACAATACTATTTTCAAATCAAGTTTCTAGACCAAAACTTTGCCACCTCAAAGGCATTCTGCGTGGCTTCATTCAGGTCGTCTTGTGTGCAAGTTGTAGGACACGCTGCACACTCCACTCTTTAATTGCATTAGTCGGCTATGAAGTTTGCCATCTGATCGGATTTCTACATGATGGTTACTTAGCAAGTTTGCATCAGCAGGTGTTAAGGCGAAATGGTAGAGAACCGTACACTTGTATGACGGTAATGCGGCGTGCGCCCTTTAAAATATAAAAAAAAAAACTTTATTTTCTACAAATAATCTTACGCTTTTACAAAAAACTACGACCACTAAAGTATTTGAATGATTGTTAGGATTACACACAAATTTTTTTTGATGAAAATATCTTCTATAGAATCCGAATGAAGTTGATTCAATTCATTGAAGGGAACGTAAAAACGGGTGTTTTTTTAGGAAAGTTTACGATTTTTTTTATCGTACCAAATTTCTTCAATCGTGTATCGGTGAACACATCCGAATAAAATATCTCACAATACATCAATATTTATCGATTAACCATGTCAAATAATCGATTTTAAAGGTCTACTTTTGAATATTCGTGATGACGAATGGTCAAATTTGAAGCATATTTCGTCTTACGAAAAAATCCTCATCTAGCCGATTCTCAAGTAAAACTGAGTAAACCTGCCTCTAAGAGGATGGTGGTGATATTTTGGTTGCTTGTTATTAATTAATACCTTGTAAACTTCACTATTATTCCGACTGAAGGGGGAAAAATAAATAAAAAAATGTCATGTTTTTTTTTTATAATTATAAACATGAAGGTAAATACGATTTTTACAATAAAATATTGGGTTCAACCACTTGGAGACTGGTTTTTTACTTTAGCTTGTGAAGTTAAGCTTTTTATTTCTCTAGCTTTTTAAATACATACATATAAATTGAACAGGTTTTGTGTACTATCGCAAACGGTACACAAACTAATTAAAACATTATAGACCTTTACGATACGTCTCATGAGGATTGCATTTTTTTATTCGAAGCTTACATTTTAATTTCCTTTATATAATCCTATATATCCTAATAGTTTTTAAGAGGTCAGTTCTAAATCTTCAGACCACTCCATAGCACTATAAGTCTTCTTCACAACATGGAGGCAACAAACGGTGCCTCAGATTGCATGGTTTATTTCATGCCAGTCGTCATGTCATGTCATATTTACACCTTGTCTGTGAGATCTTTTGAGAGGCGAGCTCTAGGGTGTGGTGGAACGCTTAGCGGGTTAGAGGTTAGAATTAGAAAAATTGGTTCTGCTCGTTGATAAAACATACTATACAAATGAAGGAAAATCTTTAGAAAAAAGCGTGTCGAAACATGCAATCGTAGGGTTCCATAACCAAATCCATATAATTGTTGTCACATTCATAGTTCAGAAGTTGGTGGTTTTAGAAAAAAATAAACGAACAAATCTTTGTGGACTTGGCTAAATTTTAGAGATATATCATCCTGAAATAACATATATTATTATACTTCAAAGGTGCGGGTCACACCGCGCCGTTGTCTTCCCTGGGCTCGCTTGAATGGGAGGCCAAATCTCCAAATCTGAACATCCACGGGTCTAGTACAGGTCCCCATTTAATCGATTGTTATGATTGGCAGATACATCTTTATACATCTTTGGCGATTCCCAAGCCGCCTGCCAAGCGTGAGGATCATGGCAAAACCCCTCTCTAACAGGGAGGCCTTTGTGCCAACAGTGGACGTTTAATGGCTGCTAACGACATCTTTATAAAACCTACCATTATCACGCTATCGGATACGAGAGCGACCTGGAGGTTCACTGCTTAGTTGCACCCACTCCGTTGAGACTTTGCCCATCTTTCCTGGTCCATTTGGCTTACTTGACCAGCTAAAGATAATATAATTAATCGCGCATGTAGTCAAAATTCTCTTTTGCACGAGTCGCCAGTCACAGGCGCTTGTGATTGGAGAATCAAAAGTAATACATTAAATTGGCACGCTCGTTCAAGATTATGCTGAAAATTTTGTACCTTTTCATTGCAAGGGGGAAAGATGAGCAGTCAAGTGGTTATAAATCGTCAATGTGAGCCACAGAAGAGAAAAAAAAACTACTTCTCTTTTCTGTGATGTAAGCAGCCCACTCTCGTAAGTCATTTGTTTGTTCAATATCTGGTTGTTAATATCTATTTAAGTATGTATTTAAAACTATATATGTGTGTATATCAGTCTCTGGCAGCCATATCACAAGCTTTGCTTAGTTTAGGGTCAGATGACCGTGTGTACAAAAATGTCCCAAAATATTTATTTTATTTATTTATTTATGAGAACAAAACAAAACGACAGATTCTTGCAAATGTCATCGCTATAAAAAGATCAATCTTGGTAAAAATACATTTATGCTTATTTTTTGGGCCTATTTCTAGGAAATCTTATTTTCATCACCGCCCACACCGGAGCCACAGAATCTCTTACTTGAAGTGAATAGGCACAAATTCCGTGTTGATAGAATTCTTTATACCTACCGCGCTCCAGTTTGAATTACTCTGGGTTACTGCAAATTACTCGGCGTTACGAGACATGCGGTTTTTTACTGAGATAATGATTTCATTCAAGATTCTATCATTAACATCTACTTATATTTTAATAATTATGAAACGTTGTGCTTATAACGTATCTTAAAGTTTTTTAACCTTAAAAACGAGTTTCGGAATTCGACCGTTTTTTGTATACATATTTATTTACGGACTGCAATACGATTTGTTCGATTATTTTTTATAAAATAGGCTGTCTCGAAAAAAAAAAAAAAGAATAGATTATATCAAGAAATAGGCATCAATTTGGTTTTTTGAAATTTTCGTCTATATGGTTTTTAATTCTTGTAAAAGGGTATGGATGAACAAAAATAATTGCATGTATGATACTTCCTACTCTATGGAAGTAGGTACCAAGTTCGAGTAAATACACATTAGTAATCATATTCAAACCGGAAGACGCAGCGTAGGTAGGCCTCCCACTAGATGGACCGACGACATTATGAGAGTTGCGGGCATCCAGTGGATGCAAAAGGCAGGCTGTCGTTCAGTGTGGAGGTTAAAGGGGAAGGCCTATGTTCAGCAGTGGACGTCTTCTGGCTGATGATAATGATGATGATGAATCATGTTAAAAAAAGAAAGGTTATTCTTTTATTGGAAAAGCTTTTTTGAAATTCGAGGTACGAAATATCTATCTTTAAACATGCAAAATATAATCCTATGAAAAAAAAACATGTTTATTTTTTAAACAGAAAGAGCTAAACGCAAGGGGAGATAATCTAAGCATAATGATATTTTTCTTATAAGATATACTAATAATACCCATAACAAAGGAATAAAATACCTGAAAATTATTCATACAGTCGAGAACTGTATTAAAAATAAGACGGAATTATGAGAGCCGTTGAAAATTAAAACAAACAAATCGTGTCTCGAGAAAAACGAAAATAAGCAAAGAAAATAAAAACATGGGAGAAGTCAGAACTTGCGTATGAAACAGTGGTTCTGTACATAAAAAAAACTGCTAATAAATACTCTACATAATATTGTTTTTATGACGTTTATTGATATAGTGGTCTGAAGACCACGAAGCAGAAGACACAGCGTAGGTAGACATAGAGTGCTTTTCATGTTTGAAGTCCCCCAGACGCGGCGCTGTCATCGCGTATCAATCACTATCAGTATCATTTCTCGAGTAGAACTTTAACAACTTATGGCATCGTACACGACTCTTTAACGATCGAAAATTAATAAAAATCTCACTAGCGTCCAAACACAGTAACAACACCTGACAACTGCAACATGGAAATTTAGTTCCGCTGTTTGTCGTGGGACTTCTTTCATGAAAAGGACTTTACTATTAGATGGACTGACAGCATCGTGAGAGTCATAGGCATCCAGTGGGTGTAGACGGTAGGCTGTCGATTAGTGTGGAGTTCTAAGAAGGAGACATAATTGTTTAGCAGTGGACGTCTTCTGACTGATGACGATAATAACATTTGTTGTGAATTTAAGTCAAAATGTAGCCAACTGGCCTTCATTAAAACGTAACATAAAAATAAAAAGTTGATCAAAATTGGTTTTCTCGGTTACGGAACCTCAATTATTCAAGACCGACCGAGGTGCAATTTCAAAGTACGTTGATAGATATTTTATTCGAATAAAAAGTAGCCAGCTTTTATAAATTTGATTAGGAAGTTAAAGTCAGTGTGAAAATGAATAATTGAGTTTGACAAGGACTAGATTCATGGAAAATGTAACGAATATCTTGGGCACAAAGTTGAATATGTACAAACATTTTGAGCACAAAGTTGAATGTGTACGAACATCTTGAGCACAAAGTTGAATGTGTACGAACATCTTGAGCACAAAGTTGAATGTGTACGAACATCATGAGCACAAAGTTGAATGTGTATGAACATCTTGAGCACAAAGTTGTGGAGAAAGTTGTTGTGGTGCACGCACACAACCAATCGCACAGGCCCGGAAAAATTTCTCGAAATCCCCTCGTTCCTTTTATTTATTTATAGAAAAATACCCGGCATTGCCGGCTTTGGTGGCATTGCCAGCGTGTTTCCAGCTCAACGCATAAGCATTGCCATTCAAGGTGGTAATTAATGCCGCCAGCATGCTGGAGACACTGCCAACCGCTAGTGGGCTTGAGCATTTGAATTGTCCTTAGACCTTCGACGGACTATGGGCAGTCTTACTGTTTTTGTAGGTTGGTGTTAGGTTGTTTTTTTATGGTCATCATGCTCGTACAGAAAAATAGTATTTACACATTGTTTAAACTGACTCCAACCCAGCATAATACTGGCTGCAAACAACCAGTGCTGGTCTTCCGGTGGAACCGGCTGTAACGTCAAATTTAAATGTATTTGCAGCTGTCAGAGATTAAAAAAACTCAGATCGAGTATAGCAAAATGGTGTTAAAGAGAACTGCAAATTATTTTATTTCATTGCTTATATAAATCATACGGGAAGCATAAATGGTAGAGCCAAGAAAATCACGGCAGACTCCACATAACTGTGGGAGTCTGTATTATCTGTAACGTATGTGGTGTTTCATCGAATTTATGACCCTCCCACGTTTTCCTTGTAAATAATATTTACGAATTTTCACACGTAGCAATAAATAATCCCAAATCTTGATTTTGGCCTTCACGAAAGGTAAAGTAATAAAAACTTCGAGGAACCTTTATGGAATTATGAAAACATTCGCTCACAACCCTACGTCGGACGTTGATTGATGACCCTGACTTGTAAACATCGCCCTTTGATCGCGATAGGGTTGTTACATGTGAGTTTTATTACTTTTTTGAGAAAATAGGAGTTTGCGTTGATGCGTTTTTTTTTATAATCTTTATTTTAAGTGCTTTTTCGTAAAGCGAAAATATCGCACTAATAGTTCTTAACATAAATTACATTCACATGAGCATCTAAATCCAAGGACGTTTTATACCCTAAAAACGTCCTCAGACTGAAACTGAACCTCAGACCTGAGCCTGTTGAGAGGTGAAAATCTTATTTTAACAAGGCATTTCATTTTTTACTTTCAGAAAATACAAGAATATAACATATTAGCTGCGCCTTAAGGTTTCACCTGCGTTATGTACCTCCTTGAAGCAACCTGCTTTGACTTAGATGGCAATTTCTTTTTTGTGTCTATGATGTAATATTATGCCATTGTAACACTCCTAGCTGCCTTACATACAATAACTTCAGGTGCGGTAGATAGTGAAATTAGAACAGCAATGAGGTTAACGAGATCTATAATAAGTAAAAAGTTAAAGCATACAAAATTAATAAAAAGGGTAGGTAGATACATTTTTAAGAAATAATTAAGGTACATTTAGACAGGGTCGGGGTAAAGTACATTTATGGACAGAGACGTGTTGTTCGACCGTAGAGAGACACTGGCCTTGAATTTGTAGTGCGCGGTACCATAGCGACGGAACAGATGTTGAATGGGGGCAGTAGGGCAAATGACCCTTAAGTTGTCAGCGTGATGTCCAAGTAGCAGGTTAGGTCCGCGCAACGTAGGGAAGCAGCAGCAGCTAGTACACCAGCGGGGCAGATCTGCACGAGGTAGTGGGGCAGTAGGGCACCAAGCAACAGGTCATCCAGTCGTCGAGTAGGTTCGTCTGCGTCAAGTGATGGAGCAGTAGGGCAGCTGACAACCCTGGAAGTTCACATTATTGGTCGTTTTATACTTTAGGGTATAAAACGTCCTTGTATTCATCATTATCTTTTCAGTAATAGCATGATTCCAGAAAACAAGGTCTAGCGCTCTGGGAGATGTCCCGCAATGACGTCACTGTCCAGTTGCCACTTTATTGTAACAAACACAGATACTGGGAAACTTTAAAAAAAAATATCTATTAAATAAAATACAAAAAGCATTTCAATTGTCATTTGGTTTGTCCGCTCAAGCAAGTTAAACACAAATTGAATATATTAAACACAATTTTATCAAAACCACATCGATTTATTGGATTCCCACAGGTAATATACGGATATTGGGGAGTTATAATTTCACGCTATTGTTAACACAGAAAATCATAGAGTCCGCTATTGCTTCGTGTATCGTAATCTCTCTCGAACTTGTTGTAAATTACTTATTCTGCTCTTGCGTATGCACGTGTACGTGTATCCATGACATTGATGACATCATTGCGGGACGCCCACGTGGCATTTTTTCTCGGAGTGCTATACCTGGCGGAGTATAATTATTATTATACCATGAGTAATAGAACGTCCACTGCTGGACATAGACCTCCCCATCGATCTCCAAAAGGGCCAGTTGGAAGCGGCCTGCATACAGCGTTTCTCCGCGGTCTCTTTTAGGTCGTCTGTCAATCTTGTGGGTGGACGACCTACGTTGCGCTCACCGGTCCGTGGTCTCCATTCGAGAACCTTTTGGCCCCATCGGCCATCTGTTCTGCGTGATATGTGCCCTACCCAATGCCACTTCAACTTGCTAATCCGGTGGCCATGTTCGTTCGTCTACGGATCTCCTCATTTCTGATTTGATTTCTGACTTCACTGTTGGGAAGCTACATTTGGGAAGCCCCGGGTAACATAGGCTATATTTTTTAAAATTTTAAATAGGGTTCCTTTCTAAAACTCCAATAATGTAACCCAATGTGTAAAAAAATTAGATTTACAATTTTAACTTTGCGTGTTTGACAGATCTAAGACAGCACAACGTCTGTCAGGTCAGCTAGTATAATATAATAGTACTTTTACATTTGAGCCATAATTTTGGGAAGAATTCCCTCAGGTAGCGGTTTAAAGATTAGTTTAGCAGTTAGGTATTAATTGGTTGTAGTTGTTTTTTTTTTCATCTTACGAACGTATAGATGGATTGTTATATAAATTACTGAAATAAATTGCCTTGTCACGTTTTTTGTATCACTCTAAACAGGCAATTCTTTGCTATATGCTAATTAGAGTGCTTCTATCTGCATTTTCTTTGAAAAGCATTTTACCAATACTTGAACCAGACAATCCCAGTCAAGTCTTTTATATTTTCACACACGGTTTAAAGTGCTTTTCAAATTAATCGAATTCTTAGAGAAAATGCTCCGTGGAAAATCGTTTGCATATTTCATTTTCATGCGGGAACGATTTAAAGGCTTTTAGAGGGTCACATTATAGATTAAATTTTGTAAGGAGATTATTATCGGGATTCCTTTGAATCATTAATAAATTGATCAATGCAAATATTATACAGATACTTGTCGAAAAAATTTGCATTTCAATGTATTGAATCTACAATAATCATCATCATTTCAGCCGTAGGACGTCCACTGCTGGACATAGGCCTCCCCATCAATCTCCAAAAAAGCCGGTTGGAAGCGGCCTGCATCCGTTGCCCTGCAGTCAATGCCAATGCAAAAAAATCTAGGCCAACCTCCATCATGACCAGGTCTCCTTAGTCCACTGGTGGACATAACACTCTTCCAAGGCATGTTTTTCAGGCATATCTTAAAGCCCTAACAGACGCGTTGATTTGAACACCTCAACCACCGTCCAACCAACGGGAGAGAAAGAGTGAGAGTAACATATATCCCTTTTATTATTATCCCTCTCTTACTCTCCCGTTGGTCAGACGGCGGTTGAGGTCAACCAAATTCACACGTTTGTAAGTGCTTTTAGACTGTCCATGCGTTGCAATGCGTGGTAGGTTTAGGGGTACCCTTGCGCGAGTTGCCTCAAAAACGTAGTCCCAAAGCCATATACGCTTAAAAGCCGTGGTAGCCCATTTGGGAGACCGCTAGACTTGAGCGTGAGGTCGCGGGTTCAAACCTCGGGCCCGTACCAATGAGCTCTTTGTGGCTTATGTACGGATTTTCATGCCACTGGCTTTTCGGTGAAGGAAAACATCGTGAAGAAACCTGCATACGTACGGAGAAGAAATTCAATGTCGTATGTGAATCCCCCAATCCGCACTGGGCTAGCGTGGTGGATATGGCCCTATCACCCTTTCGGGGGTAGGCTAAAAGTCCAGCAGTGGACTGTTAAAAAGGCCGATTATGAAAGCCATATGGGTTTTCCCGGTCACGCTATCGAGGTTATCTTTGTATCTCATTCATATAAAAACGCATAACAAAGTTACTCAGTCGACTTTCGGCTTTTTGCTTCCACTCACTGCCAACAGTCTTCATCATATCGTCGAGTAAAAAAAAACGAATTTCACGCATAAAAATAATAAAGATACATTTCTTCTAGGTGAGCGTGCTCCAACGTAGACCGCATCATTCAAACACAAGCCTAATATGTATTATAATTTTTTTAAATACGCAAAATGACACAAACACGAAATGGCACACTTGCATTAACGCTGAATTCAACGAGTGCCTATTGTTATTAGGGTATATGGAGACTAATATAAAAATACCGATTTTAATTTTATAGATGTCAAAAAGAACTAATTAAGCCCAAAGTGCAAGCGCAAGCCTATAGTTTGTACTTTTTTTTTAATCATTACTATATACGCGCAACATTTTTTTTTGTGTCGTCAACATCATCATCAGCTGTGTGACCTACTGCTGGGTATAGGCCACTCTTTGCTTATGCCACACTCTCCGGTCTCTCGCAAATCACATCCACTCGTTTCCAATGGTGGTATGGAACCCTCAGTGCACGAGCCCAACTCGCACTTGGCTGGGTTTTTGTTTACTATGAACTTATTGCACTTTCCCAAGCATCGCGTTTCCAGTTTCATGAAAAAAGAGTCTGTAAATACCTATCAAAGGTTTTTTTTTATGTTAAGTTTAATTTGCCGCCTTGTCGTATTTCATTTAGGAATTAGTTATGAGACGCTAACTAATTTGATAACCCAGTCAATTAAGTTTCAAACCAAGCTCTGTGTTTGTAACAAAGCAAAAACTCTCCAAAATTAAATTTTCAATAGCAAAAGTTCCAGAACTCGCCCGTGGTTGGTAAAGCGTGAACGAAGTAATTTCTCGACAAAATAAATTTCACTATCTCGGGTTAAAGATAACGTCTCCAAACGAAATAAGATCTTACTCGAGTTTCTGGTGGCGCCAATTTACTTCCTTCGCTTTGGTTTTGTTTTGAGATTCTGTTTGACCGATATATTAGGAGTAAATGGCCAGACATTTTTATAGCTCGTGAGTCAAGTTAGAGGTGTTAGAAATCGTTGTTTTCTGGAGATAATAATATGCCTTAGCATAATTATCAATCGTGTTGAAATGGCTTCGTGTTTCACTAGTTTTTTTTTTCTTCTTTAACATACCACTAATCTGTTTATCGCAAAAACTTTAACTTTTAGTAAGGCACAGTTACAAATTTTAGAGCACACTAAGAAACTTCCAGTGATACTAATAAACTAACTTATAGTCATCGACCAAAATAAAATGAATGGACGGGCCCAGAAGAAGTGCATTTTTGAAGATTACGAAATGAGCGCCAGCGCTCACATCGTTTCAGTCGGTCTCTAGACGTAGGAAGTGCAACACGCGACTATTGTTACATGATAACGAAACATCTGACAAAATTATGCCTTCGTGTGCTTTCCCGAAGTGTAAATACACAACGAAAAACCGCTTTCTATTTTTGGAACAAATGTACTGTACATGGTTATAATTAGGTAGTGAAGTATATGCCCGACAGTTTTGACTCATTTTTACTGAGCAAGTTCACTGGTTATGTTCCGTCCATTCATTTTATTTTGGTCGTAGCTTATAGTCTACATGCAAAGCTTAAGGGAGCTTGGCATCTGCAGAGTGAACTGAACTTCATATCAAGCCTTATTTAAGCCTGATGCGTTCGCTTCCGTCACCCGAGTTTACCGTACCATAAGGTGAGCTGTGGTCAAAGGCTAGCCCATCATTTACAACAGTCCCTTTTGACTGATCTAATGCCCTTCTCAATAAATAGCTCTGTATAGTTAGCTACTTGACGATCTCGAATTCCTCTTGAGACGTCTTTAGAATTAGCGTCAAAATTAATAAATATTTCCAAAGGAATTAGGGATGGTGGAAAAATGCTGGGAAAGTTATAATTTTAAGGTAAATGGACTTTTTCCTCTTTATTCTTCTAAGAATTATTTTGGGCCTCAGGTTGGGCATGATAAATATGGGAGTTACTTATCTTGATTATTACATTTTGTACGTTATTTCTTTTGAGTCAGAGTTTGTTAAATTAAACAGTTAAGTTTGAGCACTTCTTTTAAAGACTACACTAAAATAATTTATTTAAAATGTGCATAACTAAAAAAGCTAAATAATAATTATGGCATTGCAATAGTAATAATAAAATTGTTTAAAATCATTCAATAACAATTCATTTTCATCCTATCATGTCCTGCTGGGACGAAGGTTTTGTCTCAGAGACGGAAGATGGGGCCTAATATGCCATGCTGCCCAGTGCAAGTGCGTGAATGTCATGTCTTTGAACTGGTTCTTGGACATACCGGTTTCCTGACAATGTTTTCCTTCACCTTCCAAACGCATAGAAACGGCAATTTCTGCAAAATCAATTAGGAAAAACTGGTTCTAATTAAGCTTGCAAGATTTGACCTAAACAAACTAACAAACATACAAACATTGTAAGTTAAATAAAAGCTTAAAATTATAATAAACCAGTCAAGTTCGAGTCGGGCTCACGCGTTAAGGGTTCCGTGCCACCATAAAATTCAAAAAGTAGTACAAAAAGACAAATCGCGCCCCAAGCAGGAGATCCCCGGTTTTTATTTTTGGTCGGATAAATGTTTGAAGAATGAATTTCAATATCTGCTCTACATAGGTCTAAGTGATAGTTATCTGTGTCTTTGTTTGTTTTCTCTGGCATCTCCGACATAGAGCATTCTAATGGGGAGATATAAGTGTCAAGCTATAAGTGCTATAGGTAAGTGTTCAAATTTGCAAGTTAAAGTGGCAATAGGCAGGCCAGATTGCTCGAAGAACCGATGACCAATAGGAAAGTCAGGTTCTTGAGTGGAGACCACGAACCGGAAGACGCAGCGTAGGTAGGCCTCCCACTAGATGGACCTACGACATTGTGAGAGTCGCGGGCATCCAGTGGTTCAAGAGGGAAGCCTATGTTCAACAGTGGACGTTTTCTGGCTGATGATGAAGTGAAAAGCATTTTATTCCACTGTGTAATGGCTTGACGACATTTGACAATACTTTGTGTGAAGCAGTTTATATTCGGTAACGTTATAGGCTCCTCTATAAAACTATAATAATGTGATTATTAAGTATACAGTTCATGTTTTTTTCCATATTGTGCAATTTTGGTAATGATATCAGTCAGTCTAGAACACCGCCGTAAAGTAGTGAGTCTGTCATTTTTCTACAGGATTCGTTTCGGAGAATGTGCATCAGAGCTACATGACCTTATCCTGCCATCCCCTTTCTACTACAGGACAAGTAGGAAAACGGCCCACTACCACCCATACATTGTGGATTTTCTTTGGATACGTACCAAACGTTTCGATACTACGTTTCTAATCCGTACGGCCAGAAATTGGAACAACTTGCCCGCTTCATTGTTTCCTGAGAGATATATTAATCTGGGCCTTTTTAAGGCCAGAGTGAATAGGTATCTTCTAAGTCTGCGTGCTTCATCTTTGACCATATAGTCGCTTACCAACAGGCGAGTTGGTGGTCAAACGCGGACTTATCCGGGTAAAAAAAATTGCAAGGCAATGTTACTTAATAAGTAAAAACCTAATCTCCACTCATTAGCGAGGTAACCCCGCACTAACCTCAAAAAGAAAGCCAAAAAATCTAAAACCCTTTCCGTGCGAGTAAAAAATACCCTTACACAAGGAGCGGCCTTTTTACCTGACACTGGAAATAAATACGCAACAAGACACATAATGAGACTCCTGATAACACCGTGTGCAATCTCAGACGAAAATTTCTCAAGGAAGGGACTGCTGTGAGAGGCGGCGGGGGAAGAGTCTATCTCTAAGTAAACATAGAAGGTATTATTTTTTCTTTTTTTTGGGATTCCGTTCGCAAATGGATTAACCGGGACCCTATTATTAAGCCTACATTGTCTGTCTGTCCGTCTGTCTGTCTTTCCGTCCTAACTATAAACGGCTGTATCTTTTGAACCGTAATAGATAGCCAGTTGAAATTTTCACAGAATTATGTAATGTTACGGCGGATTAATTGATAAATAATAATAAGTCAAAAAGTAAAAACGAAAGGACAACAACAACAAACGTTTTTTTTTACGTATTTTTGTATTAGCTGTAATGTAAAAACAGTAATACGTACAAGCGTCAAACTTAGCATGATTATACTACACATTTTGTAGTATTACAAAAAATAATAAATTATGGCCAAGTGCGAGTCGGTGACAAATTTCTGTTCATTACCAATTTATAACTGGTAATTTCGTTATTAAATTTGGTGGTGGTACGGAACCCTCAGTGCGCGAGCCTGACTCCCACTTAGTTGTTTTTTTGTTGTTTATTAGATTTGGAACGTCAGACAGTATAGTGGGTGTATTTAGGTTTTAGCTATCTTGGCGCAAATTAGACACTCTCTAGATCTTCGACAAAAAATAAATACATACTTTTTACACATAATTGAAATGGAAGTGATACTGGTAAATTTAGACATTACAAATTGGTTTACGTCAGTGATCTTATTAAAGAATGTTTTTATATCTTCCGCGTTATACATTACTAGCTCAGCCTCGCGGTTTCACCCGCATTGTGATGAAAAATGGTGATGATGATGATGATGAAAATGTTGAAATTATGATGATGTTTTTCGGGATAAAAAGTAGCCTAAGTGGTAATCCAGGGTATAAGCTAACTCCATACCAAATTTCATCTAAACAGGTTGAGTAGTTTCGGCGTTGTGTCCAGCCAAACACACACTTTCGCATTTATAATATTAGTATGATACCGTGTTGTCATAACTCTTAAAACTACCTGTCACGACACTTCCCCCGAAAAAATGATTAATCACACAAGTGACACAAAGAAACTCCCGAAAATGTAATTACTCGCTCCGCCCATGCGCTATAATCCCAACCTCACGAGTAAAACTCCCGCTTGCTCCCTTTCTGCGCCCATAATCGAATCCCTTTGTTGTCGAAAAAAATCTCCACCCAATTTCCGAGAAAAACCTTTGAAGTTGAAACTTTGCTTTCTCTGAAAGAAATCGCTTCAAGTTTTCTAATAATCAGGTTTAATGATGAATGCTTTATTGAGTAGATTAAGTTTATTGCTTTGTTTTAGTAACACTCAGATTTTATTTCGTGGAGTTGAGGAATGGGATAGATACTTGGACAGTAAAAATTCAGCGGAGAACACGGAAAGGATTTACGAAGTTTTTTAATCTTATAATTTAGAATTTTATTTTTAAGAGCTGTGAAAATTTTACAATACAAAAAACTGAACCAAGTTTTTTTTTAATTATTATAATTATAATAGGCGATGTGGCGGTCAAACGCGGCTTGCGTTTCTATATTATAATAGGTTTGCGTTTGACCGCCTTCTCGTTACGGAAAAAACAAGTCGCCAAAATCAACGGGTGAGTAAATAAAATCAACGACAAACTATAATAGCTAAACAAGTGGCCAAAAGCGTGTTTAGACGCGCATATGGTAAGCTTCTGTGAAGTAGCCAAGGTCATATAATTGTAGTCAAATTCATAGTGCAGGAATTGTGGGTGATAGAAAAATTCCGACGAACAAAGCTCTGTGGACATAGCCTTCAGAGATGTATTAACCCGACATATATTAATACTTTGTATAGTTTAGCCAAAGAGAAATCTACCTGGGAAATCAACCAAAACCTTTGTTAAGATAATTTTACGTAAAAATCAAAACCTTTGAGCTAGAGCTATAAGGTCATACATTTATTAACGGTTTTACAGCCATATCTCAAAAATATATTCAAATATTATAAATATTGTTAAATATGTATTCTTTTATTTTATTTTGCTTGTAGAGTATGACTGATAATTATGTACATTACTAGCAATCTGCCCCGGCTTTGCACGGGTATTATTGGAGTTTTAGTAATGAATTTAGTATAGTTAAAAAAAAAAATTATAGCCTATGTCACCCGGGGATAGTGGAGCTTCCCAAAAGTGAAATAATTTTTCAAATCGGTTCAGTAGTTTCGGAGCCTATTCAATGCAAACAAACAAACAAACAATCACATCTTTCCTCTTTATAATATTAAATAATAATAATGAGTATAGATAAAACCCTCCTAGCTGCTGAAAAAACACCATTTAATATCCACAATGACAACTCATATAACATTTGAATTTAAATTCCACCTCGAAATGGATTATGTGGCACGAAATTTAAAATTCCTGTCTCCAGCGGTGCATTGAAATAACTTCCTTTCACTTTGCTAATGGAAAGAAAATACGTATGCAGGGCATTGAGGTCACATTTTGAGTTAAATAATAATAATTAATTTGCGTAATGAATATAATTATCATCATCATTATCGACATCTGAAATACTGTCAGGAACGAGTGGATGCGAATAGCGAGAGACCGGGGAGAGTGGCATAAACAAAGGGAGGCCTATACCCAGCAGTGGGTCACTAAGGGCTGATGATGATGATGAATGAATATAATTATGTTGTTGTGCCGTTTTAAAATAACACGGTTGTTCACTACAGTTATATGATTATCAATGGATATTTTTACCGTGATAAGCCATTAGCCCACTACAAACCTCAGGGATTTTATAACCCACTATAGCTGACCTGACAGACGTCCTGTCTTAGAACTGTCAAACCGCATAGTCAAAATTGTAAATCTTATTTTTTTACACCTTGGGTTACATTATTGGAGTTTTAGTAAGGATTATTGTTTTTGAAAATATAATATAGTCTATGTTACCCGGGGATAGTGTAGCTGTTGGGAAACAGTGAAAGAATTTTTCAAATCGGTTGAGTAGTTTCGGAGCCTATTCAATGCAAACAAACAAACAAACAATCAAATCTTTCCTCTTTATAATATTAGTATAGATATATCGAGCCCCAGTATATATCAAGGCTGGTGAAGGAAATTATTGAGATCTCTAACAACTAGAATTTAAATTACTGGGCAAGTAAGTGCCTTTAATAACTAAACAAAATACAAGCTAAAACTAACACTACAAATACAGTTAGACTGCCCATAGACCGTTAAAGGTCTAAAGACAATCCAAATGCTCAAGCCCACTACCAGTTGGCATCGTACCCAGCATGCTGGCGGCATTACCACGTTGAATGGCAATGCTTATGCGTTGAGTCAGAAACACGCCAGCATTTTGGTCACGCGTCGCATTAACCAGGCGCTCTGAAAGATTTTTGAATGAATTTCAATGAGGTGATAGTTTTTATCTCTCCAGTGCGTGCAATCTAGTATTTAGTTGCTTTAAAAATAAAAATGTATGCTTCCAAAATCTATTCAAATACCATATGCGGTGAGTAAATTTTGTCAAGAGTAAGGTTTGAGTTCAAGTTCCAGTGATAACTGTAGCAAAAGACTAAAATAGAGGGTAGATCGTTTTGTATGCGCCTAACTTTGAACTGTTCGACCAACCACCCACATTCTTCTGTAATCCGGTGAACATAATAGTTACATTACAGCGCCAAATATCAGAAGGTCCATCCAAAACACTGCATATGTCTCATTAAAATTATATAATTGTATTTCTTACGTACCTAGTTATATTAGCTTTGCTCTGATAAATTTTGTTAAGAGTTTCATGAATACAAATAAGTCAAAATTCTATGTAAAACTTTTGCGGAATATAGCCCTAAACTATGAGGCTTGTTTCATCAAAAATAAAACAATAAAAAAAACCCACCATTTTTCCAATCTATCAAGTTTGCACAATAATTTTCTCTTATAAAACCTCTATAACTTATAATAAAAATAAAAGTGAACAAATCCCCGAAAGAAAAACTAGAAATCTCTACTTTGATTCAAACAAATAGTCGAGAACGTTCCACAAATCACCTTGAGTGAAGTTCAGCCAAGTGCGAATTTTAATAATTTACTGAAAGTATTTCCAAAGATTTGCAGATACTAAGGGACCATTAGCACGAGCGACTTTATTGCTGAAATGTATGTATTGCATGTAAAACAGTAACCCCTAATAAGAGGTTTTCAAAGACCTTTAGGCAAGATTCACTAGAAGTCGCAATTTTTTAAATATTTATACCTAGGGACCCGGGTATGTATTGTCATAAAACTGTGACCAGAACCACCAGAGGTTGGGAAGAACGGTTCGTAGGGCGATCCCTAAGCTGCCTGCCAAGCGTGGCGATTATGGCAACACCCCTCTCTAAGAGGCCTTTGTCCAGCAGTGGACGTTTAATGACTGCTGATGACTGTGTGTGTGTGCGTGCGTGCATGTGTGCGTGAGTGTGTGTGTGTATGTGTGTGCGCGCGCGTGAGTGTGTGTGTATGTGTGCGTGTGTGTGTGTATGAGATACCTACCTAGCCCCTTCATCAAAACTAAACCACCTAATTACCTAATACCAAGCATAATCACAAAAGATCCTAATCAGCCTTTTAACAGTCCACTAGACTTAGGCCTAACCTCGAAAGAGCAATTGGACCATAATTACATACCACGCAGACAACCACCACTGAATATACACACGCTAAAACAACCCTTCCGAATCGTCTGATATGGATTTACATCGGACCGATGGCGCCACTTTCTATGCAATGTCTAAGAAAAGTTCCGTAATTATCCGCAGACACCGAAGCGTAACCAAATTCGACGGGTTATAAAAAATTGTGCTAGGTACTAACGGTTACGTCATAGTCATCTTTCGAGTCAGCTGAAACTTTTTTAAACTTTATTAAATTTGTTACCCTATACTAAACTCAGAAGAAGGATAGAAAAAGACTCAGAGGATATTGTTCTGTGCCCTAAAAAGCTTTCATTGAAATCATTATGAGTTTTGGCGCCAACGTAAAAATATAAACATGTTGCGTCATTGTATTATTTTCTTAAACTTCCTGTTATTGCGAGTGTGAATGTGGTATAATGGTTGTTTATTATTCTTTCTATATATAATTAGTATAAGCTTTTTACCTGCGACTTCTCCTATATGATCAAATTTGAAACATCATAGTTTCGGTCACAAGTTGGATGGACGATTTCATCGAGCTTGAAGACCATACGGTACCCGATGAAATGTAACTCTTTTTTCACTATAACGCGAGCTGCCTTAAGCGCAGAAAGATATTGGGTCAAGAAACAGTTGGCTCACACCCAACTCGCAATCTTGTACATTAATTTTTTTCGACATTGTGAAGTAACAGAGCATAACCGATTTAGCAATAAGCGGGACGCTCACAAAGGGCGGTTGGAGTTATTGTGGAAAATGCATTCTTTATGAGATTCCGCCGCCACGGCACAAAGGACGGGAAGAGATTTGGGCCTTTATTAACTGTGTCATCACGAACCTTAATTACTTTCTTTGGTGCTTTTTTACGGGAGAAAAATTGTTATTGGAAAGTTAAACTGTGCAACGGGTTTGTAATTAACATTTTAGTAAATAGATCGTGAATTGAAAAAAAAACGACTTTTCAACCGAAACAAAACTAGAAAGAGAAACAAACCAAACGTAATAAAAAGGTAACCTTATTTACAAAATTTTAGTGATGTGTCTTTAATTGACTGTGGATAGTTGGTATGGTGAGTAAATACGGCATTCCTTAGAATCTCAAATATGCCTCAAAAAAAAATGTCTCCAAAAATTTCAAAAGCAATTTTGGTAATTTAAATAACCATATTATTATTATCTAAGTACCTAACGCCGATAATATTTTATTGCAGCAAAGTTAATTAAGCAATTTTAACTATCCTAAAAAATTCAACTTTTTAACAATCTGATGTAATTGCCTCGCTCGCTGCCAGTTGTGTACTTACTTAGATATTAAAACATTATTATATAGTAAATCGGCGTAGACTAAAATTCCATAATTATGGCATTACTAGTAAACCTTAGTGGTTTTTAAATGCTATTATATCCTATTTGTATACTTTCCTTTTTTTAAAGATAAATAAATTAAAAAAAAGTTCCCTTCACTTTACTAGGGTGTTACTTGGACCTTGGACTTTACCGTGACTTATATTGCTCATTTTGACTATGACTTATTTGACATTATTTGTTACCTTGAAAACCTACTTATTATTCCGACAGATGGAATATGTATCCAAGGTCACGAAAAAATATATATTCTGTACAAGTAGGTATTATATTATAATTCCCAACCGTATTCTAAATAAAACATTATCAGACCAAGTTCCAACACAGAAGTTAACCGATATTTTACCGACAACAACAATTAGCAACATCAGAACTAAAACAATTACGTGAAATGATAGTAGCGCATTCCGAGTCCATAACAAATGAGTTAAGACGTAACAACTTTGATTACGAACACCAACTTATTTGTAGTTTGAATCAAGGAGCCACTGTTCTATTTTATGAACATAACGGACAACCTTTCCTCGAACATTTTTAGTTCCCTTATTTGGCCATCTCTGAGATAAGTTGGTTGTTGTGTAAGCCTTACTTTTGCTATTAGAGCCTTCGAAGTTGGGAAGTGTTATAATTATGGTTAACAGAGAATTGTTATCTTGGAGCTTGTGGAATTAAAACTCTGATCCGATTCTGTGATATATTTAGTTTTAACAGCAACTAAAAAGCAGAGCAAAAATGTGTTTATGATAAGATTAGAAAGAAAGAAATGTAAGAAAATAAAATGTATTCGACACCTTATAAAAACGTATATCTAAAGGATACAATCAGTGTCGAATGGGTGGTATTAGCTACAGTTCTACTTATCCAGAAATGATTGTATGACACTTGCTTTTGCGAGAAGCGAAATATTGCGTTGGAATCACTTTTGCCGAGATACTCCAAGCCTAGAGCCAGAGTGTGCTTAAGAGACTACCTATCTAATAATAGGTTCCAGCTGGATAGTAGGTGAGAGGTCATGACTATTGGTGAATCCACTTAGAGCCAAAATACGACCGTCCTCGGCCAAGAAGCTCCCCTTCCCTTCTTTTGCATTACCACCATAGGCCCAATAAATAAGCTAGAAATTTCCACAACTTATTGCTAACGCGTTTTTTTAAACTATATGCTTGCGCTTTACCGCCACCTCGCCTGATGTTAAACGATGATGCGGTCTACGATGGAGCACGCTTGCCTAGAAAAAAACGATTCACTCGCAACTTAAAGACACACATTCTAACCATTGGGGATTAATTCAGGCAGCACATTCCACAGACTAGCAATTCGCACAATACAAGTGCAGTAATTAAGGAAACTGCCAAAACTTGTAGAATTTAGCGACTTACACATTGTTTCGGCTGTAAGAATTTTCTTGTAAAGTCAACCATAGACAGCTGTGCAAGACAACGTACGTTCACAATTGATACAAAAGGTATAATTATGCGAAACTGTCGCACAATGCTAGTTGACCCACGCCATGCCAACGACAAAGTGAAAGAGAGTGAGAGTAGATGAGTGCGGGTGGAAATGTAACTCTGAAGCGTGGAAAATAAACTCAGCTGGTGTCTCCTTATCAAACCCACTCGTGTGCTTCTGACGTCACATTACATCGCAGTCATGCATAGTGCAACTTCGTGCGAAAGCCAGCATACGTATGGAGAAGAAGTCAATTCAAATTCAATTAATTCAGGTACAAAAAAGACCCGTAAACAGCGAAAACAATTGCCAATAAACAAGATGCCGGCGTCGCGGTTTTACCATCGCACTAGCCGCCACCGCCTGAAGGTTCATCCACACATCATAGATCAGTGGAAATTGCACACTGTCCGATTCACTCGATTCTTCTTGCCTCATACCTGCAAAATGTGGAATGAGCTACCTTCCACGGTGTTTCCGAGAGGCTACAACATGGGATTCTTCAAAAGGCGAGTTAATCGAGTCCTAAAGGGTCGGCAACGTATTTGTGATGCCTCTGGTGTTACAAGTATTCATAGGCGACCGTGACTGCTTACCATCAGGCAGCCTACCTGCTTGTTTGCGACCTATGGCATAAAAAAAAAAGTTATATAATAAATAATATTAAGGTAACACACGTCATTATAATAAAGTCAAAATAAAAGCAATTAATAAATCAAATATGTCTTCAAAATATGACATTAAAATATATAAATAACATACAATGGCGTATGGCGTATCCACTAACCCACATGACAGCTTGACCAGCGTGATGAATATGGCCCAATCGCCTTTTAGGGGGTAGGCCTAAGTCCAGAAATTGACTATTAAAAGGCTGATTGTGAATGATTTCACGTGGCCCACCATGTGTTGAAATGAAAAGAAATTGCAACCACGGTGTTGGTCATCCAGTAAAGCAAAAAATAAAACAAAAATAAGTATAAAAATGTATGGCAGCCCATTTTGATCATTACTAAAGATACGTGTCAACGTAGCCGTGTGCAGCAGTCTATAGCCAGCTTTAAAGTATCCACGTCGTTCGCGTCAAAAGGCACGTTTTGTAGTTCAAGTCCTTTATACGATACATAAGTTGCGATGAGTGAGACAACCATCTCAAACACAATAGTAATAGTTGTTTGTCGCAGAGCAACACCAGCTCCGAACTGTAAACTTTTCAAATCATACTACTAGCTAGCAATCTTTGATGTATCGTATAAAAGTATTGAGTCTAGTTGGTTGTTATTATTTTCTCTGTTGTTCGGTAAACTTTGCAACGTATTTTCTTCCAAAATACCTCAGTGTCTTAAGACGAAAGTCTTCGACCAGTGTGTGTTACCAGTGACGACATCACACTGAAACGTGGTCTCTCACTATGGACCTCATAAGCAAGCTCAAAGTCGCACGAGCTATGGAGAGGGCTATGCTCGGGGTTTATTTACGAGATCGAATCAGAAATGAGGAGATCCGTAAACGAACGAAAGTCACCAACATAGCTCACCAGATTAGCAAGTTGACGTGGCAGTGGGCAGGGCACATATCACGCAGAACAGATGGCTGATGGGGCCGAAAGGTTCTGGAATGGAGACCACGGACCGGTAAGTGCAGCGTAGGACGTCCACCCACTAGATGGACAGACGAACTAAAAGAGACCGCAGGGAAACGCTGGATGCAGGCCGTTTCCAACCAGCGCTTTTGGAGATCGATGGTGAGGCCTATGTCCAGCACTGCAGTGGACGTCTTATAGCTGAAATGATGAATGAAAATTGAAATGATTTACAAAAGAAATGGCTTTGGATTCAATAAACGAGCCGAAGTTGAGGTTAAGCGAGAGGTCAACACCCAAAAGCTCGAGGTGGTTACTTACCGGTAAGGAGATCCCACGGAAAGACGGGGCCACGTGTAACGAACTTTGTTTAGCGGAGAATAAACACGCCTGTGTTTTGGTTGCATTAAACCTGACTAAGTTAGCGTCGCCCCAATCGGACACCGCTTTCAAGGCCAGGTTCAAACGATCAACCATTGCCTCTCTCTGGGACTGAATTTTGTCTCTGGTGGCACGAGCATTGGACACATATCTTTCAACAACTGTAGTGTCATCTGCATACCCAAATGTTCCGGGTTTAAGCAGGTCGTTAATACCTATCTCTGAGATAATGAGCGTTTAAAGTTTTAGGTGGGGATAGAGAGGGGATACGCTATCCTTTTCTTGCAAAGCGTGTGTTAGTATAGCTTTTGTATGGCGCGCCTGAGGCGTGACCTCATAACTCAGTATAGCGCACTCTCTGTCTAACGTGAAATTAAAATACTTGTAACTTATTTATTTTTGTACTAATTTTAATTCTGTTTTCGTTGATTGGCTCTATTTATGAGCAGGTTTTTATGAGGTAATAAAAAAATATTAGTTATCATGCCTAGGTCAAAGCTGGCAGTTGACAGTTCAAAGCTGATGATGATGAAACAAACTAACTTACCCATAAAACTAAATAGGCAAGTAGGTACAGTATACTTGAGCTATCGGACAAATGCCGGCGGCAGGTGCGCCGCCGTAATTCAATAAAGATGAGATACAACATCGCAGTGGCAACATTATGTGACGTCATATTTCCGCAAATAATAGACCTCCATTAGTTGTTCACAAAACCGGAAATAACCGTACAGTATCTTACATTGTGAGTATAGCATTATTGTTTGCTATCATCTCTCTGATTTCAGTCTGTTAGTTGATTGAATCAGGCGCTACTTTGCGGAAGTCCATTTTTATTTATTTATGACAAATTTCTAGTGTAATTCCGTTTCTACGTCGCTTCGAGTACAATAAAGATTTTGGGATAAATTATTTTTCTCTGTAGATATTTTGGGATGCTAATTTAAAACTAACCTGAAATTATACAAATGATACTTATACTAATTCAGTCTGTTAGTTGTGAAAAAATGCGTAGAGAAATAAACCGGCCAAGTGCGTGTCGGGCTCGCGCACTGAGAGTTCCGTACCACCACATAAATATATTTTTTTTAAACTAGTGCATAATAGACAACTTCATGCCCACCTTACCCATCCAAGTACCGAGCGTGAGATACGTTGCTTAACTTCGGTGAACAGAAATTTGTCACCGATTCGCACTTGGCCAGTATTTATTATATGTTGTTTAATGTTATAATCAAATATTGAAATTTATAGCTTAGTTGGCCCAGTTGGTAGTGAACCTGCCTTCTGCGCTTGGTTGGTTGGCGCATAGGTTCGATTCCCACCTAGGACAAACATACATGAGGTGAACATTTATTTGTGTTTGTTCTATGTCTGGGTGTTAATATCTATTTAAGTATGTATTTAAAAGTATATATTTATGTATATCAGTTTCTCGCAATCATAATAATTATAAGCTTTACGTAGTATGGTGACCGTGTGTGCAAAAATGTCCCGAATATTTATTTAAACCTAAAAACAACAAAAATACTTACTGTATTTATCTTGGTATTTATTTTTACGACTAAATACTTACATATGAGGAAAACCAGTCCAGCTAAACCGATTATGAAGACAAACATAATCTCGGCTTAAACCTGAAGTGACATCAAAGCAACATCATCATCATCATCAGCCAGAAGACGTCCACTGCTGAACATAGGCCTCCCCCTTTAACCTCCACACTGAACGACAGACTGCCTTTTGCATCCACTGGATGCCAGGGACTCTCACAAGGTCGTCGGTCCATCCAGTGGGAGGACTACCTACGCTGCGTCTTCCGGTTCGTGGTCTCCACTCAAGAACCTTTCTTCCCCATCGGTTATCGGTTTTTCGAGCGATGTGGCCTGCCCATTGCCACTTCAACTTGCAAATTTTATCAGCTATGTCGGTGACTCTGGTTCTTTGGCGAATACTATCCACGTTTCGGATTCTATCGCGCAAAGAAACTCCGAGCATAGCTCTCTCCATTGCCCGCTGTGTGACTTGAGTTTTTCCAAAAGGCCAACAGTTAAGGACCACGTCTCAGTACCATATGTCATCACTGGCAACACACACTGGTCAAACACCCTTGTCTTTAGGCACTGTGGTATCTTGGACGAGAAGATAGCAGCATAGTCCTCCGTAACTACGAATAATGAGGCCTAAACAAAAATCTATTATTATGCCTTCTAATAAAAGTTTATTATACGCTTTTTTTTTTCTTCTTAGAGGATTTTGGTGTCTCACGTCTTGTGCATTTTTACGGACCTCAAAAAAGAAGGGGGTTCTCAATTCGGTTGTAATTTATTATGTTCGTTAACTCGGAGCTCCGTCACTTATGAACCAATTTGAAAAATTCTTGAAAGTATATGCTTTCAGATTGGTCCCATAGAAATTTCATCATAATTGGTTCGGTTATGTGGCTTACAAATCAAATAACTAGAAAAAAATCTCACTTTGATGACAATATTATGTCAACCGAGGAATTGAAATTGCATTTAAAAAAAAATGAGTCTGTTTTTTTAATTGATAATTATTGAGTATAAAGTTCTTTTTTTAATTTTATTTAGTAGTAGGCTTGCGTTTGTCCGCCACTCGCTTGATGTAAAGCGATGGTGCAGTCTACAATGGAGCACGCTTTCCTAGAAGAAACCGATTCACTCAATTGTCTAAAATGAATCGATGGGAAAAACGGCACTGGAATGAGAAACCACGCTGCTGACGAGTAGACATGCACTGCAGGGCTACACCAACGCCCAAGCCCGAGGATGTCCATTGGGCCTTTTCAGCTGGTTGCCAACGGGCACGATGACGCATCCCGGAATTTTTCGCGAGTTGGCGGGGCAGGCTTTTGTGAGTGGCTAGTTCACTTGGCAGTTGGCAAGCGGTGCACCGTGCGTCGGATCTCGCTACCCTCCATGACTAGTTACCCGATGTATCGTCACAGCGCATGATAAGATAGTCTTGCATCAGTGAAGCAACTGTTCTGACCTGTTTTTCCTAACAGTGTCACCAGACAACACGCTAGAACATGGCTAAGCCACTTGGTGACATGACTTGGTCTGGTAGGTGACTACCCACTAGCTCCGGCTGAAGCCACCAGTGTTCCACAGGGGGACTACGTGTGGGGTTCTCGATCTCAAAAAAAAATATTACAAAAGTATAGGCGGTATTACAAGAAATATTTTTAGGCTCTTGTTTAGTTCGCTTTTTTATTTATATCGTCAAACAAGTCATAGTCACAGTTAAATTAAAGTATTTAACAGTCGAGTAAAATACATTTGTGCATTTGAGACTTTGACATCAATCGTGAAAAAAGGTATGTATTTTGATAATTTTATATTCGGACTATTGATCTTATTTGCCCACGCTTAAATTGTGTAGCAAGCTGTAGCAAGTTACAACGCCGCATGATGTTGCCTTGGTATAATGTAAGCTTAATGTTTGTGGGCGTCATTCACGTAGCATAAGTAATAATTTTTCCGCGGACATTCCGGATAAACAGTTCTCTTTGTCCAGAAAACTAGAGCCTTTTGGACACGACTAATCCGGAGCAGTGGCATGGTGTCATTACGATTCCGGGTAAGTAAGTTCATTTATTTTCTGTAACATGGTATCTTTGATACATCGTAAAAGAATGTATTGAAGAATCTTCTTCTTTCAAAATTAATCTTTAAGGCCTCGACCGTTTCTGGCAATGAAATTGGACCCAAAAAAGTAGGTCCAATTTCTTTGGTTTCTGGCGTAGTTGTCAATTTTTATCTCCTCTAATTATCTTGTACGAGCGTACATTATTTCAATTTGCAAAGAGGTTTGATTATGTTTTTCCGCTGAAATGAGGCGAATGCACGGAGGTTTCTTAGAGTTTGTAAACAAGAAATATTGACATTTCCAGGTGTCTTGTTATTGGCGCAAAGTATAAACCATAGCCATCTGTTTTTTCCTTAGTTTAAAGGAAAGTTTTGATACAATGTGAAATTTTATATATGTGTTTTTTTTAAATAAACAATACAATATTTCAGAAATGTACTATAAAATATTTTTCATACTAAACTACGATCGTTGAGTACTATACATTTCTAGGCGGCAACTGAGTATTTATGGCAATGATCTTATTGATTTATGGACTCACGTATGCTGGCCTCGGCTACGCCTCAGCCCACATTTTCAGATTCGTCCACAAATGATTTTGTTGGAGGCCGCTCTTTGCACTAATATACTGTTGGCATATAAGTCAAGCACTCATGGAATGAGTGTGAAAATTATGTGATAACACTGAGATTAAGAATTATTATTGTGTGGTGTACTCGAAACATATAGTAAAAAGGTTTTCTAGGAATAAGACCGTGCATCACCTTTTCATTACCGGACGTCCAGACGAACGGCAAAGCGTCACCCTTACTTGGTCGAAATACCATTTATTCGCACCAAGCGTTTTGACTCCACTTTCTTAATTAGAACAGCAAAACAATGGAACGCCTTGCCCCTGTCTGTGTTTCCGCAGCATTACAATCTTGGAGTGTTCAAGTCTAGGAATAATAGGTTATTACTGGGCAAACGTGCTCCATCTTCGACCGCATCATCGCTTTCCATCAGGCGAGATCGCGGTCAAACGTTAGCCTAGTCCGATGTAAAAAAAAAAATATAAAAAAAATAGGTTCAGTGAGATTGATGAATATTTTTGAGAGACTAAATATTTTTAAGACACAGTGAACCTGAATTTCTACTTATATTTACTGTTTTGTAAATATTTAAGTAAAAATCTTATTCCCAATAGTGTTACAAAACTTTACGACGGTAATATAAATTTTCACAGTTTTTTTACGGTCGACAAATAAAGTTTTTCAAAGTTGTTTGACAGTAAAATAGGAATATTTTATGATGCAAAACAATAATTATTATACTTTCTCTTCATAGTTAATGTCAAAGTTTAAATTATTGTGCAGGTTTTTCATTTCTTCAACATTCAAGAAAATTCCAGACAGACAGCCGTCAAGCTTTCGGTTTTTATAATCTTTCAAACTATTACGCACAAAATACGACATACAATTATTAAAATGTACCTATGTAATGCAACATTGTTTTTACGCTTATTAACTATAAATAAAATTTATTTTTTAAATATTTCCTCTAAAGAAAATTTTGGCGTCACACGTGCTTTCCATTTGTCAGTGTCAAGTATTGAAATTCATTGTCGACCGTAAAAATACTAACTAAAAACACTTTTTAAATTTTTAATTAGATATTGTTAAATGAGTCATAGACACACACAGTCAGAGTCAAGCAAATTAAGTCAAAGTCCAGTCAAAGTCATGCCCTAGTAAAATGATGGAGGATTTATAAGAGGCTTCTATGGAGACTTGGAAACATCACGAAAAGGTACGCTCAAATTGTTTTATCACTTTCTCATAGTTGATCCACGAACATTCAATAAATAATAATATACAGTTGTTACATAATATACATTAACACTCAAAAATACACAAGTTAAGAAAAAAACAATAATACAATGAGGCGACATGTTTTTTTCCAACTTGGCGTCAAAACTGCCCAAAAATAAATCATTAACATCTAATGATATTTACCAGCTTTCAGCCAATGATGTTACTATATAAATTGTGGTAGATACGTTTAACCGATGTCTGCGTGGCGATACAAACACAAGTTAATTATCTTGAGTGGACTCAGTCCATCCTGCGTCTGAAAACGACGCAAACGTACGATGCGCAATTTTGGAGTATAAAAAATTATCAGAAATGTCTTATTGTAGGAAGGGAAATAATTATACTGGGAAAGTTGTAAAAGGATGTAAGGCTATAAAGTTATATGAGTTTTATGTAGGTAGCTATTGTAAATATTGCCTTGTTTTTAGTGGGGTTTTTTTAATGAGTATAACGTCTCTTTTGGTAAAACCTCATTACCCTCAGCTCAAGCTTAATTACACAGGCCGCTGGAAAAAAAAACATTTAACGAACGATTTAAAATATTTAACCGTGCCAATATTGCTTCCCGGTATTAAAAATCCACTGTCGATAAACGAACAGGAACTGGTCTAATTAAACGTGCCGTCCCGTCACTGAGCATTCCTGAGAAGAAATACTGTGTAAAAGTTACTCTTTAATTTGAGGTCGGTGGAGTTGGCCTTGCAATCGTGGTTCGCAGTTATAGGTTTATGTTGGTGTTTAAAAAAAACGTCGCGTATGAATTTAATGGGAATTTATACACTTTGGCAGCGTACCCAGAATGCTGGTAGCATAACCAAATACTAAATAGCAAAGCCTTTTTTTATTTTTGTCTGGGCCTTCGTTTGCTGATTGCGAATAAATTATTTTTATTCAAAATTATTTTGTGAGCCAATTTTTTCTACTCATAATAATTAAAATAAGTACGCACCTGCCCCGCTGCCGGCGGCACCCTAGTTTTTAAGTTTATTATGTTAATTATATTTATATGTAATGTAAATAAACTGACCAAGTGCGAGTCGGGCTCGCGCACTGAGGGTTCCGTACCACCACAAAATCCAATAATGAAATTACCAGTTATAACTTGGTAATGAACAGAAACTTGTCACCGTCTCGTATTTGGCCATTTTTTATTATTTGTTGTTATATTTTAAAGTGTGTACTATAATCATGTTAAGTTTGACCCTTGTCGGTATAACCATTTTTACATTAGAGCTAATACAAAAATTCATAAAAAATACATTTGATGTATGGACCCCCCTTTCGTTTTTACTTTTTTTTTTTTTTTTGTTATTCAGTCCGCCGTAACATAACATATTCTGTGGAAATTTCAACTGGCTATCTATACGGTTCGAAAGGTACAGCCGTTAATAGGTAGGCTAGACAGACGGACAGACATCGTAGGCTTTGTAATAGGGCCCCATTTTTACCCTATGGGTACGGTACCCTAAAAACTTTAAAATTAAGCCAATAAATGAAATAACATTTTCCGTCCATCCAACGCGGAAACTTTTAGCAAAAATCAGAGATCTCCGACCTCTGGACCATTGATTACACGTCCATTAGTATTCTTGTAACAAGAGCAACAAAACCCCACATACAGGGGCCGAGACACACGTCACGATGCGGGGCAATGCCCGACTGCCTCGTACGTGAGGTGCCTGATAAAATTATATCGAGGGCATATCAAGGACATATCGACGGCATATTGAGAGTATTTTGAGGGTAGCTCAAGCAATGCACGAGAGCGCGTGGCTTGTGTTCGTATGCAAGTTTTATTTGCCTCGAGCTTTTATGCTCACCATCGTAGGCACCTTGCGGCGGCGTCGTGTGTCGGGTTGCTCTCTTCCCTCAGATATGGTTGAAGAGGGCGATGGCTGGCACATGTGTCATACTCGTGATCGGGTGCTGTTTGCGGGTCGCTTCTCTGCTCGCGGTATATACACAAACTAATTATGACGTGACTCAATTGTTAAAAAACAACAAAAAAACAATAAAAATCAATCAATAAATTGTTCTCAATTGTTTGTTGTTGTTTGCTGTTGTTTGTGTTTGTTGTTCTTAGATTAAGATGTAACTTTCCTCTCCCTGCGTTGTGTATAGCTAAAGTAAAACAAAGGTCACGGAACCCGAGGTCCGTAGAGGTGCATTTTTTTTTTTTTTAATAACAAAATTGCCTAATACTGTCCCAAGTGAGCTGAAATACAAAAGCTCCAAATCGCACCGCTACCAAATGCCCCAATTTTAAGGCTGAACTACCAGTGTATACAACAACAGTTGAACATGGTGCAAGTAACTGCGCCAAAATATTGGGAGCTCATTCCACAACCTTACCACGGTAAATATCCCGTAAATAATCATATAACTTTAGTGAACAACCGTGATAATTAATATTTAATTTTTAATTAATATTTTATTTAATTAATGTTTAATTATTATGGTAAGTAAGTTTCAGAATGCCAGAACTATACTGACGACTTGTTTGCATGTTATAGGAAATGGTATAATCTTGAATCGATACCGGTTAATGACGGTGTACCGGAAATGGGAGAATTCGGGTTAATGAACGGGAAGCTGAGCTTAATGTTAAAAGTCTGGACGCTGTTAAAGGCCCGAATTGTCTATCGTTTTAGTTTTAGGTTCTATTCCAAGAGATACAATTTTTCTACAATTGAAGGTAATTTTTAAACTTTCGCGATTTGATCACATGTTTTAAATGTTTATCGGGACTTATCACGTAGAGTGCTTTTCATGAAAGAAGTCCCCCAGACGCGGCGCTGTCATCGCGTATCAATCACTATCAGTATCATTTCTCGAGTAGAACTTTAACAACTTTTGGCATCGTACACGACTCTTTAACGATGGAAAATTATTAAAAATCTCACTAGCGTCCAAACACAGTAACAACACCTGACAACTACAACATGGAAATTTAGTTCCGCTGTTTGCCGTGGGACTTCTTTCATGAAAAGGACTCTATTATTTAATTTAGGTAAAAATATGTACCTTTCGCTCGACGTTCGCTCGGAAGTCCCGATAAACATTTAAAACATATTGAAGGTAACTGTAAAAGTAAAAATGACGGGCCAAGACAATGTCAAGACACGCGTATTGTTGGTTTCGTATATAGCCAAAGCCATTGTGGTCACATCTTAGAATAACTACACAAAGAAACCAAGTACATTCGCAAAATTTAAGCCATTCGAAAGGTGTCATATATGGCTGCAAAAAAATTATAAAAATTTTACTATGGCAATTTGCGCGGTGAAATCGTACCACAACAAATCAAAAAAGCAGCATAAGAGTTATGGTGTGATTTTCCACAGGTAATACATTAACTTTTTTTTTTTCGGGCCTGCCCGTTCCTTTAATAACTAAACAAAATACAAGCTAAAACTAACACTACAAATTAACTTTCTTGCTTAAATCGTTTAAAATATCAATCGAAACGTAAGCTACAAAGCGAATTTGTAGCTTACGTTTTGAGTAGGCGTTGTTTGGAAACCTACCTTCTCTGAGTAGTTATTCTAAGGGTCACATATAATTTTATAGTAAAAAAAATTGGCGGATATAGATCAATTCGAACGAACAGAGCTTGGTGAACTTTTTGGTGCCAAATTTAACAGCTTTATCATCTCTACATATTATTTTTAATGGTTTAACCAAAGAGAAAACTACTAGAAAAAAATCATTGTTAAGGTTATTTTACGAAAATGTCAATGAGCTAGAAGGTTTTTTTTTTTAAATTTTATTGCTATAAAAGATTGTGACACATAATATTCGAAATGATTTCAATAAAGGTTTTTACATTAACCTTGTAGCATGGAAAGTTATATGTCTATTAGTGGTTTAGAAATGCAGGTAAAGGGGCATTTTCATTGCCATTTTGGCGGCTTATATTTTCACAAAGGGTAGGAACACTTGATAAAAAGTGATAATTCAAACCTTACATTCATTTAAAAAATACATATTAAAAATTCAACACGAATGGAACACGAATTCCGCAAAAATACATTTTCATCCTCATATTTTCACAAGTACCAGATTTAAACACGAAATGAGAAAAATAACTGAAAATTGGGATCAATTATAATAATACTAAAAAATAATACTATAATACTAAATAATATTATAATACTAAAGCTGTAACTGTGTACTTATCTTCATAACTATAAAAATTAGATGGTTCTAAAGGATGAGGACAGACAAACGGACAGACAGACGGACAGACAGACGGACAGACGAATGAACAAAAGGGAAAGAGAGACATCATCCGTTCTTACTTTAACCAAATACCAATGCTTATTAAAAAAGTGAAGTGAAGTTACAATAAAGTATATTGAACACCGTTATAATAAATAAAATAAAAATCAATATTCGGGACATTTTTTCACACACGGTCATCTGACCCCAAACTAAGCAAAGCTTGTGATATGGCTGCCAGAGACTGATATACATACATATATAGTTTTAAATGCATACTTAAATAGATATTAACAACCAGATATAGAACAAACACAAATGTTCATCACACAAATGTTTGTCCTACGTGGGAATCGAACCCACGCCCTCAGGCTCAGAAGGTAGGTTCACTACCAACTGGACCAACGGGCTATCAAAAGAGCTAAAATAAAGTGATATACTGTTATTGTTATAATTATTTGGTTACCATACATACCAATTCTTAACTTATCTATTATTTCCATCCACAAATTCAATTTGCTGAGTAATAGAAATACGAAAAGTACTGTCACGCAGAAAACTTACAATGAGATTTAAATATTGTTTTGCTGACAGTCCATGATCACCTTTTTAATGGAGTACGTGACCGCGCCGTGGTGAATCGTTAATTAATATTTTTCCGCTTTTCCGTTTATTTTTCCTTTTTCCCGCAACGGTGTTTGGATTTGGGCATTGTTGAGAAAGTAGAAATATGAGAATTCATTAACCGACTTCGAAAAAGAGGAGGTTATCAATTCGACTGAATGTTGTTTTTTTTTTATTCATCAACACCATAAGTAAAAGTAGGTCTTAAATTGTTTTTTCTTGGTTCTACAAAATTTGTTTTCTTTTATTGAATTAAAAAACTGTCTGCATTCTGACTTAAGTGCCACTAGCAAAATTAGGCCGGTAAAATTTATAGCCTTAATGATTTTACGTGTCCATGCCAAAGAAAAGATATTTTTTTTACTTCTCCTATCTATGGTCCCTGCCATACAAAATGAATTAACGCTGACGCTGTCGCTGACTTCTGGCTGATGATGATAATGATGATGATGAGTAGCACCGTATTTTTTAATGTGTTTTTGTAATCCATAATCATCATCATTTCAGCCATGGGACGTCCACTGCTGGGCATATGCCTCCCCCATCGATCTCCAAAAGGGCCGGCTGGAAGCTGTCGGGCGGTTTTTGTAATTGCTCTACTGTAACAACGGTAATACGTACAAGCGTGAAACTTGGCCTGGTTATAGTACACACTATAGTATAACAGCAAATAATAAATAATGGCCAAGTGTGAGTCAGTGACACTGTTCACCATTAAGTTAAGCAACTTCGGGCGCGGTCGGTACTTGGATGGGTGACCGCCTTGGCGTGATTTTGTCTTTTTGCACTACTTTTTGTATTTTGTGGTAGTACAGAACCCTCAATTCACGTGCCTGACTCGTAGTTGATCTGTTTATTTATTTTAATATTTTGTTAATATAGAATAAGGCAAAATTTTGAATTTGCAACACCAGGTTATTTTCACACCTGATTTAATTTGTTACGCAATAAAAGAAAAAGGCAAACAGGAAATCGGACAGAATTTTATGGTCCTTTTTTACTTTTCTAATATCAACATCATTTATTGCGTCATAAACATAGTTTGTGACGTAATGAGAGGTTAGGGAGCTCGTTATGTTGACTTGTTGGTATTGCTTATTATCTGCAATTTATGAGATTTTTTTACCCATGGTTTTAGCCACGTGGAGATTACCGCAATAACCGTACATTTTTCCGGGATAAAAAGTATCCTATGTCAGTCTCTGGGCCGCTAACTATCTCTATGGAAAGTCATGTCGATCCGTTGCTTTGTTTCTGCGTGAAGAACAAACAAACACCGTTGCGCATTATATTACTGGTCGTCATCATCATCATTATCATAACCATAACCATTATCAGCTAGAAGACGTCCACTGCTGAACATGAGCCTCTTACTTAGACCTCCACACTGAGCAACAGCTCGTCATCCGCATCCACTGCATGCCCGCAACTCTCGCGATGTCATCGGTCCATCTAGTGAGAGGCTTTACTACGCTGCGTCTTCCGGTTCGTGGTCTCCACTCAACAACCTTTCTTCCCCATCGGTTATCGGTTCTTCAAGCGATGTGGCTTGCCCATTGCTACCTCAACTTGCAAATTTTTATAGCTGTCAGTGACTCTGGTTTTTTGGCGACTATCCATGTTCTGGATTCAATCGCGCTATAGCTACTCATATATACACGGTCAAAATTTTGGTATCGAGACAAATATAAACCTTATAGTAATTTTTTTAACACCTAAATTTTGTATTTGATTATGCTATCATTAATTCTGCTGTAGAATTATCTACGCTACCACTGTAGCAGCGAGTCTTGTGGCCAGAGGACAGCAAAAATAATCATCATCATATCAGCCATTAATGTTCCCACAGCGCAGCGTAGGACGTCCACCCAAAATGGAAAAACTACCTAAAAGAGACCGCAGGGAAACACTGGATGCAGGCCGCTTCCAACCGGCCCTTTTGGAGATCGATGGCAGAGGCCTATGTCCAACAGTGGACGTCCTATGGCTGAAATTATGAATGTTCCCACTGTTTAGACACAAGCCTTCTATTATAAGCTTTCTGTAAGCATTCTGTTGATGAATAAATAAAATAAATAAATAAATAAATAGAGGGAGGATGGGCCCTAATCCACCATGCTGGCCCAGTGCATGTTGGTGTATGTCCTATGTATTTTAACTTTTGAGGTTCTTGGGCATACCGGTTTCCTCACGATGTTTTCCTTCAGCGTTTTTGAGGGACAATTTAACTACTAATAGTCATTGGTGCAGGGCCGAGGATCAAACCGGGTGCTGTCAGATTGTAACGCGCAGATGCTACCGCTCGGCTACCATCGCTCCTTCCCTAGATGATGACTATCATTCACCACTTTAATAACAATTTATCGATACAATACACCAAGACATTATGTTGTTTTATGGGCAATTCGTCTCGAAAGTTCTGTGTAGCGAGCTCCGCTAGGATTTATGGGGGAATAATAAAACCGCATCAGATCATAGTAAAATGGATTTTAATGGTGTGTGCAGGAGTGGAGGTAATGGCTTCATATTGCGGGTGTTTGTGTATTTCGGTTTTTGTTTATGCTTCTATGGTAAGTAGCTAAGTAATATAAAACGACAAGTCACAGATTTTGTCTCTGAATCGGTGACTGAGACCACAATCTTTATTTTTGTTGTTTTTGGGCAACGGCCAGAGTCTAGCTGGGGAATTACTAACAATTTTCGTCAATGCTGATTTTGAAATTAGTATAGCAATGCTAGCAAAACTCGTTAATAAGGCTGGTTTCACAGCTGTACGGGAGACCCGTGCGGGTTGCCCGCACAAGCTTCTGGAGCGACGACATACGTGAGGCCACAGAAAAGAGAAGTAAATAGAACGGAAATGAGAAGGAAAATCTGTTACCAGGCATATGAAGGAACTTTGATTGAACATTCTTATTTAGATCAACGCGTCAAACTCTGCATCACAGTTGCTAACTGATTTCGAATGACTGACGTTTCGTTTATGTGGGTGCAACTGGCTACAACAAATTTCTTACAATAACGCCTTGACAGCCGTTCTAATTTAAACCAAAAAAAAACTTTTCTGTGCGTGAGGCGCTAGAACATCGTTTCACAGCGACGCGGATTGTTTCATACGGAATTTGCCTCCGCGTAGTTTTTTTTTCTCGTACGGGCAACCATGCATAATCTCCCACAGAGCTGTGAAACCAGCCTAAAATATTGTCACGAATAATCAGTTTTGTTTTTGTTCTTAATACATCGCTCAATAACATTATTCAAAAACATTCTAAATTTTCAATACTTTTAATGCTAAAGGTGAGTTCTACTAACAGTGAACTCGCTTAACTAAGGAAATAGTTAATAGAACTGTGTGGCTCTCAGTGTAACTGCCAAACTGACTGTGTAACTTGTAACAATATATAGGTTGAAAAAATAAAACTCGACTACATTATTATTAATGTTTAATTTATGTTCGTAGCTGGTTACGAAAGTTCAGATACAAACGTGGACGAAATGTAATACAATATAATATTATGTTCTTGAAATGTGCTAATTAAGCCCTTTCATTTGATACCCAACAAGGCATCATAAAAAAAATTAAGGTCATGACTTTTCATCCTCTAAAGAGCACCATATTTAATTTAATGGGATGTCAGATAGTCTCTAACCAGCGGACAATCAAGACCACAAAAAAGAGAAGTAAAACTAAAAATATATATTTTCTGTGATCAAGATGCTTCCAACGATCTCATTGGTCAAATTTACAAGTAGTTTAAAACTTATGAGGATACAGATATTAAACATACATACATATACATACATACCGGTCAAACTCACAACAATCGTTTTTTCTTCGCCGTAATCGGGTAAGAAAGAAAGTAATTCTTGTTAAGGCAGAAGTAATGACAGAATGACAGACAGAAATTTTGTTTTGGCAGTGTCTTACGGTTTACCATGTTCATACATTTCATGAATTACACCGTAAGTTTATGACTTAAGTAACTTTCGGAGCATTTCTCCCAATCCCATAACTCGTTAAACTAAAAACTTTAAACTTAAAACTTGTAAAACTTTATGGCATGCTACTATAACAACTAATACGAGACTTAAGCTGGAAGCAAATTTTCAGGCGCAGCTGACGGACGCGGCTGACGGATGCGGCTGACGGACGCGGCTGACGGACGTGACATAAAGGTATCTAGATAATGAATGTACTGTACACTGAGGTGTGCAATCTATCGGACGTAATACCCGCTGCCGTGCGGAATGCTCCTTCCACCGCCCAGTTCAAAACGAAATTTAAGTCCTGGCTACATGAAAACCTATTTTACGAAATAGCTGACTACTTCAAATTGCCGGACCATTAATTTGTTAATTATTCTAATTGTTTTTTTATTTTATTAAATCTATTTGAAATTATTATTTATACAATTTTTATACAATTTTACAATTATTATAATGAATAAATTCAATGTAATTATAATAAGACAGAATCTATAGTTTATTGACATGTAACATAGGTGTTATTAATAAATATTTGTATTTGTATTTGTAAGTCGTGGACGTAACCTTGGGCTGACCTTGAGCATTCGGACGTCCGACAGGAATCTGGCGCGCCGGATGTTTTTGTCAGCCGTTGTGTCTTTTAAAAAACTGTGCACACTTATCAGTCGCTTCCGTCAGCCGCGTCCGATAGTTTGTTTCCAGCTTTACCGTTCAATCTTTTATGCAACGTGTATGTTGTGTAAAATAATTTAAAATAGCAATTTTACGATATTATAATATACCTATACCTAGCAATCCAAAGTGGCAGCCAGCAATAATTCCAGCCGATTTTCAACCGATCACAGACTAAATACCCATTTATGCAAATAAGAACTCTGTTCGTACAATTTGAAGTATGAGCGATTTGAATAGTCATATGGCGTCACATGGCGTCACGTGGCGCCGCGTGACGTCGTGTGTCGAGTGATTAATATCGCAACAGACTTAGGCGGCTCATTTGCATGGGATCCGATCCGAATGGAATTGGAGAGGATTTCCATAATGCACTGCTGAAACGAAGCATAAATATTAGTATGGTGGGTTTAAGTGACGAATTCACGGAAGGTAGCAATCATCAAGATGGCTGTTTATTGCTCTGTATTGTGACGCTGTTTGGATGCCATCGCTCATGAAAGGGTTTGCTAAGAAAAAATTAGAAAAAGCTTGCTAAAAAAGTTTTTTTTTAAAATCAAAAAAGCTTATTCTATAACTAGCTGCGCCCCGCGGTTTCACCCGCGTAGTGATGAAAAACGGTGATGATGATGATGATGATGTCTCTCTCTGGCTCTTGAACTTATACCATGCAAATCTGGTCGATCCGTTGTTCCGTTGCAGCGTGAAAGAAGAACAAACATCCATACATCCATACATACAAACTTTCGCGTTTATAATATTAGTAGGATTTATCTTGGTGTTAATATATATTTAAGTATGTATGTAATATGTATGTATATCAGTCTCTGGCAGCCATATTACAAGCTTTGCTTAGTTTGGGATCACATGACCGTGTGTGCAAAAATGTCCCGAATATTTACTTACTATCTTCAAGACTAGAATGAATAGATTTCTTCAAGTTCAACGTTTTGCTCGTCACTTACTATCAAGCAATTCTATACCAAAAGAAAGAAAAAAAAACGTATTAAAGTTTGCACTAAGAGGAGACCCTGCAGGTTCATTCCCCTCGCATGGTATAGAATAGAATATAATAAATAGAAAAATATTTATTTACCAAAATAAGAACAGAAGTAATTAAATAATAGATTTAAAACTTCAGTTGTTGGCAGTTCCGTACTACGTCTGAAATAGGTTGGCGGTGAACCCTAAACTAGGCCCAAGGTCTGTTTCTTGGAGCTCGAGTGCGCGGTTACCAGATAAAGTACAGTGTGAATTGTTTTTCTATCAGAGCTATATGGGGTACTTTCTCTGATACAGTACAAAAACTAAGGTAACAAAACCAATCAAGTTATATATGTATAAAAAAAATATTTACATGATATAAAGTAAAGAGAGAAAAGGAGTTTATGCTTGTGAGTATGATTGTTGGCATTTTTTATAGCTTTGTGAATCTATTCAGATATTCTGCTATTTGAAATAAATGTGGTATAGGTACATTCAGTTCTTCAACACTATTCTCTATATTAAATGTGCATAAGATCTTGTGTTTCGTCGTAGGATAGATTTAAAAGCCAGATTTATAATGGCATAACTTCTAATAAGCCGTGCACTGCGTCGCGAACATCCTCTCTGTATCTGCGAAACTTGGTGCTGGTCGCACAATGAGGAGCAAGCCATAAATCATAGTCTGGAAGTCCCTGGCACTAGCACTGGGGCTTACTGTGAAACACTAATACACCGGTTTGTAACATCAAACAGCCCTCTTAAGTATAAACGACTAGCTGACCTGACAGACGTTGTTCTGTCTTAGAACTGTCAAACACGCAAAGTTAAAATTGTAAATCTTATTTTTTTACACCTTGGGTTACATTATTGGAGTTTTAGTAAGGATCCCTCTTTTTTTTTCTTGCAATTAAAATAACCTATGTTAATCAGTGATAATGTAGCATCCAAATGGTAAAAGAATTTTTAAAATCGGTCCAGTACTTTTTGAGCCAATTCGTTACAAACATACTTACATAGAAACCTTTCTTCTTCATAATATTAGTATAGATAAGCTGCACTATGCTATGAAAAGATCTGTCAATTTCTTGTTATGGAAAATGGCACACGATAAGCAAGAAAAAAATTTACTCTATATTTATTTTTTATCCGACTTCAAAAATAAAATAATCAAGGAGGTATCGTTTGAAGTTACTTTTGCTTTGGCTGGCACCGACTCCAAAAATAACTGACTATAAATTGTAAATAGGTTAGTAATATTTATAATGTATCAATAATTTTGTTGATTGTTCTTTAATGCTCATTGATTTGAAATAATTTTAATAATATTTTTAATTTTTTACATTTATTTTTGATTTTTTTTACTTTATACGTTTTTATTTTTTTATTTTTTTTTACCTTAAAAATGTTTTTTCTTTTAAGTTTGTAAATGTAGGTATAGTATTGAAGTCGGTTCTTGTTTTTTTTCCTTAAAAATTTTCTTTATTGTACTTTATTGCTGGTCAAGCATAAACTTTAAGATAGTAATTGTTCTACAATAATTATATCGCTCACTGTTTTTTAAATTCATTATATGCTTGCGTTTGTTCACGTACCCGATGTTTAGAAATGACGTAGACTCGGAGGATCACGCTAAGTTAGAAGGATCCTCTTTTGCATAATCTTCTAACGTAAATGATTTGAAAAAGATGAAAGACTGACGCGCAAATCAAATCGTAATATTTCAGCTCTTGGATTATTATATTCCTACATTCTCTAATTTTAATTCAGTTCAAATTGATAAGACCTGCACTGACGTCACACTTGTGGTGGTTAGTGCATTTTCTTCTGCCAGCCCTCTCAAACTAAGTCTTGTTAAAATAACTAAGCCCAACTTTAGGTCGCTAGAAAAACTGTTTTACCTTATTTTGCCAGGTTTTGTAGGTTGTCAGGCAATTCGTAGCGTGCGCCGAGTTTTGGTTGGGATATTTTTTGAAACGATTGTGAGTCTATATGTATTGTATCTCGATGGTAGAAAGCCTCAGCACATAAGACTATGTGTAGCATTCTGTCATCATCTTCACAATTTCAGCCATAGGACGTCCACTGCTGGACATATCCCCATCCCCCCATCGATCTCCAAAAGGGCCGGTTGGAAGCGGTCCGCATCCAGTGTTTCCCTGCGGTCTCTTTTAGGTCGTCTGTCCATCTTGTGGGTGGACGTCCTACGCTGCGCTTACCAGTCCGCGGTCTCCATTCCAGAACCTTTCAGCCCCATCGGCCATCTGTTCTGCGTGATATGTGCCCGGCCCACTGCCATTTCAACTTGCTAATCCGGTGGGCTATGTCGGCTATTATGTCATCACTCTCTCGAAATAACGTTTACTAAAATGGATTCGATACACTCTGGTGTGAGACGCGTCCTATTCCAGACTATGATCCTGCACGATCCTTTTATCTGGGAGCAGTGATCCCATCCGCGGATACATCCCAGATTTTTCCTTCGTTATACCGCCTTTTTGTGCTAACTGCCATTATCAAACCGGCTATCGGAAAGCCACAGCAAATTGATGTATTTTACTGGAGTAACGTCTGATATATTTAGGGTTCCGTACCCAAAGGTATAGAAATCTCTTTACCCGGATAGAATCCGGAACGTAAATATTCGCCAAAGAACTAGAGTCACCGACATAGCTGTTAAAATTTGCAAGTTGAAGTGGTAATGGGCATGGTACATCGCTCGAAGAACCGATAACCGATGGGGAAGAAAGGTTCTGGAGTGGAGACTACGAACCGGAAGACGCAGCGTAAGTAGGCCTCCCACTAGATGGACCGACGACATTGTGAGAGTCGCGGGCATCCAGTGGATGCAAAAGGCAGGCTGTCGTTCAGTGTGGAGGTTAAAGGGGGAGGCTTATGTTCAGCAGTGGACGTCTTCTGACTGATGATGATGATGACCCAAAGGGTAAAAACGGGACCCTATTAAGCATACGATGTCTGTCTGTCCGTCTGTCCTAACTTTAAACGGCTGTATCTTTCGAACCGTAATAGATAGCCAGTTGAAATTTTCACAGAATATGTATAGTTAGGGCGGATTAACTGATAAATAAAAAAGTCATAAAGTAAAAACGTAAGGTATAAAACCTACATTACAACAAACGTATTTTTGTATTAGCTAATGTCAAAAGGTAGCCAAGTGTGAGTCGGTGTCCAATTTTAGTTCAATACCAAGTTATAACTGGTAATTCCTTACCTGGATGACCTGGATCATTTCACTGTATCGAAATGCCATATCTTTTGAAGTCGGTTTTTTTAATTGATAATCATTGTATTTTGTGATGGTACGGAACCCTCAGAGCACGAGTCCGACTTGAACTCGGCCGGTTAATTTAACAAATCATCACTAATCTTTTCTTTTTATACAGGGTGTTAATTTAATGACACCCTTGTAACTGGTTGTTCTTTATACTTCTGGTCGAAGAACGCGTTATTAATAACTCGAACTATGAATAAAAAAACCGGACAAGTACGAGTAGGACTCGTGCTCTGAGGGTTCCGTTGGACAGAAACCTCGGAGCGCGAGTCCAAAAAAAAATAACTAGCTGAAGTTGAAATATTGAAAGACAAACTTAACTTTGTAGTTGACTATAAGGTTCTTCCATACATTCCAACTACAAAATGTAAGTTTGTAATAGCAAAATAATAATTTTTAAATGATATAACTTCAATAAAGTTACATGATTATTTACGGGATATTTACTGTGGTAAGGTTGTGGAATGAGCTCCCGATATTTCGGCGCAGTTACATGCACCATGTTCACGACGCGCACGACGCGACGTGCTATGAGATCTTGCCTTTTGCCAAATTTCATGATTCTAGGTCAACGGGAAGTACCCTATAGGTTTTGATTCCCCTGTGAAATCGCAAAATATGCGACATCATCATCATCATCATCATCATTTCAGCCGTAGGACGTCCACTGCTGGACATAGGCCTCCCCCGTCGCGAAAATATGCGACATAAACGTTCATATCTTTTGATTGCGTTGACTTCCAACTTTTATTTTTTTACAGCTCAAAGGAACTGTAGACCCAAGTATTTATTATAAATTTCAACTTGATACCTTTACGCGTTCTTGAGAAAAAGAGTCTTGACAGACGGACAGACTGACGGACAGACAGACGGACAACGAAGTGATCCTATAAAGGTTCAGTTTTTTCCTTTTGAGGTACGGAACCCTAAAAAACATTGTATTGATTTCCGTAATATACTTTCGCATAAAATAAAACAATTTTGTTTCCGACACGAACATTTTCTGCGGCCCAACATTTACGTATTCAGTTACAAGACGAATTTGAAAATGCGTCACATCAGATTTTATCTCGCGTTACAGTTATGACGTCACAGGCTCGTACTTTTTCATATCCCGGGCGGGCCATATTTCATGGAAAATGGATCATCCGCGCTACACTAGTGTAACCTACATACAGGGTGTTCCTGTTAGGTATGTACGAGTTGGCTGCAAAGAGGCTTATCTTGTTTTAACCTCTGAAAGGTCAAAGTTTGTGTGGTAATTCATCGTCATAATAATCCGCTTACATAGCCATTGTTGAACATAGGCCTATCCCTCAGATCAGTCAAACAAGGGGGATATGACTAGGAACAATTATCGTTCGTATTCATAATATGTCTCCGTGTTTCACACACTTTTTTGAGTAAACAACATAACGCAAAAACTGTATGTACGACACAATTATTCATTTTACACTCTAAGAAAATTGCAGCAACACCAATGAACTAACTAATACTACACATTAGAAAAACTTAACCAAGGTAGTCTGCAGGATGAGTTTGACTAAAGACATCAAGCCTGATTTAGGCCAGATGCGTTCGCATCCACCACGCTACTTTACCATATCTCCCTTGTTTGTCTGCTGAATCCAATCCCAAGGCACGCAGACCGATCTTCGCCTTTTTGTATACAGCCACTACCAGCTGGTCTATTCCAACGGTTATCGGTTTTGCGACGGATATGTTCGGCCTACCGTCACTTCAGCTTGCTAATACGCTGAGCTATGTCAGTAACTTTAGTTCTAATAATTACGAATATACGACCCAAAAAGAGAAAACAATGTGGAAAATTTGCTATTTCTTTTTTCCGGTAAAGTAAGTCTGATAGGCTGAGAGATGAGCCTTAAATTAGAGTTTTTGGGCCGCCTGAAACTCTGAAGGTTTCATTCTTAACTCTATAGAGTTTAAGGTTAAACTGGGGTCGATTTTGAAGGCACCATTTAAAATTAGAAAGCTAACTAAAATTTCTAACTATAAGTTTAACTTCTAACAATTGGTATTCTAGAGGCACCCATAAACTAAAATATTGACCGGAATTTGAGTTACTTTTGTTCATTTATTTTGAATTGACAGATGAAAAAACATCATTAAAAAACCGGTAATTCCTTCCGATTTCGTTCCGATTTCATGATTACCTGTGGTGTCACTCATTAGGCAAATAGCAAGTGTTGCAAGCTTTTTACCTAAAATGCTTATTGATATTATTCTTAGTAAACATTTTACTTCATAAATTTTTATATTATTAATTGTATCCGACGGTTGTATCAATCGGCGAATCTAACTCGGCTGGGCAGCGTTCGGTAAACTACGCAACGTCTTCTCGTCCAAAATACCTCAGTGCCTTAAGACGAAAGTCTTCGACCAGTGTGTGTTACCAGTGATGACATACGGCACTGAAACGTGGTCTCTCACTATGGGCCTCATAAGCAAGCTCAAAGTCGCACAACGAACTATGGAGAGGGCTATGCTCGGGGTTTCTCTACGAGATCGAATCCGAAATGAGGAGATCCGTAGACGAACGAAAGTCACCGACATAGCCCACCGGATTAGTAAGTTGAAATGGCAGTGGGCAGGGCACATATCACGCAGAACAGATGGCCGATGGGGCCGAAAGGTTCTGGAATGGAGACCACGGACTGGTAAGCGCAGCGTAGGACGTCCACCCACAAGATGGATAGACGACCTAAAAGAGACGGCAGGGAAACGCTGGATGCAGGCCGCTTCCAACCGGCCCTTTTGGAGATCGATGGGGGAGGCCTATGTCCAGCAGTGGACGTCCTACGGCTGAAATGATGATGATGATGATTCGACGGGTGCTACAGCTATTCTGCAGGTTAATTTTTAAGAGAAACATGTTAATAGTTCGCATACAATTCAATTGTTACAAAACATCACTAAAGTACAAGAAAGTTTTCGTTACCATAGTAAATTTATTTATTAAAGTTCAAAGGGACACTTTTGCCACGGAAAACAAACACAGGTAATGAAAGTTAGACATTTGTTTGCGAATTATAACACATTCTTGGGATAAATAAAGGCTCGATTTCAGATTTCATAGCTATGGCAATTCATTATATGTTGCCGGCTCATGGACTTTTGGCGCCAACGTGAAAAAAAAACATGTCTCCTGATTGTATTATTTTCCTAAACTTGTGTTATTTCGAGTGTTATCGTTTAATAATAGTAAATTACTGTTTAATAAGTTTTATCGACCGTTTTCAAGTGTAGTCAAACGATTTATTGACCTGAAACATGTATTTTCGGATGTTTACCAAATTCCACAGAAGCCTCTTGTAAAGTATCCACCATTTTATCAGGGAATAACTTGGACTTGACCGCAACTTACTTTGCTCGACTCTCCCTGTGAGTTGTTTCACGTTATTAATTAATATCATGTAAACCTCAATAGTATTCTGACTGAAGGACTCTGTATCCATGGTCACAAAAAGAAATAAAAATTTGCCGGATGACGTCCATTTGGTAAAAACATTAAATTTTTTGGTTATTTCAATTTCTCTCCGTGTCCACAAATAAAAAGATGAACAAACCTCTTATTGGTCAGTGGATCAACAGAATTCACAGAAAAACAGAATCAAGTCAACGATAACCGAAAAAACAACGACCACTCTGGCTGGACAGTCGAAAATACACAATCTAGAACGAAGTTGGATTAAAATGCTACGGCTCTTGACCTATTCATCACAGGCATAGAGCTGGTATCTACAGCGGGAAGTATGCTGACGCAGCGTCATGGTTTTACCACTACAACATCACTAAACATCAGGTAAAACGGCCGTAGCTAGAATATATGCTGGATAGGCAGTGTATCGCGGTTTTACTCACTATGATAAAGCATTAAGTCGTTCTGGTCAACGGCCGTAGCTAGAATATATACTGGACAGGCAGAGTCCGTGATTTTAGTCACTATGTTACAGCAGAAACAGTTCTTTTGTGAGTAGAAACCAAACAGACGCATTTACAAACTCGCTTTTGTAATATTATTGAATGTGAAAAGCAAATGTAGTTTTTAACGGGTCACTTTCAAAATTTCGCAGCGCAATACACTTCCACTTGTTCAAAATGTTAGCAAGGTCTAACAAATTCAAAGCGAATCAATTGAATATGAAAAGATAATCCATTATCGACTTCTGTTTTTCTATTCGATCTTGCCAAGTATTAAATTAGATTATTTGGTTTCAGCACGATGAATGGATCCATGCACTCAATGACATAGTACGGAGAGCCTTTGTGTCAGCAAACGTTCCCACCGGGCTCTGCAGGTCTGACGGGAAGAGGCCGGACGGGCTGACTCTCGTGCCTTGGAAGAACGGGAAGTGCCTGATATGGGATGCTACTTGCGTCAGCACTGTCGCAGCCAGCCACCTGAGTCGCACCGTCCACTCACCATCAGCAGGGCGGAATATGCCGCTGATAAGAAAAGGGAAAAGTACGCGGCGTTGGAGCCGCGTTACAATTTCGAGCCCGTTGAGCAAGAAGCTCATTTCGGAGATAGGGCACAGGCTCAAGATAAAGTGTGGTGACTCCCGCTCTGGCTCGTTCCTGGTGCAAAGGTTGGCCATTGCCATCCAACGTGGTAATGCAGCGAGTGTTTTGGGTACCTTTGCGCCGGGAACGGTTAGAGGTGGGTTATTTGAATAGATATTAGTGAATAACAAATATTTTGGATTTATTTGACATATGTATTTAAATGTAAATGAAATAAACAATTTTTTATTATTTATGTAGTATTTATTTCAAAGAGATTAAGTTTTGAAACATTTTTACAGTTTTCCTATTAAATATTATTAAATCCACTTATATTATCAATGGCATCTTTCAATTATATAAATATTGTAGTCTATGTATTTTGCATTCTGAGCCTTGCTAGAATCTACCCAAATCATTATAACTCTGAAGTCACAGCAGATTGATGGACCAGCGGACATAGCTGTACCTACTGCTCGGTAGAGTAGTATTAGGATATTCCTTGCAGTACTATTTCATGGGGGTGATGTATTGACACACATTCGTGCGATGCTCAGATTGTGTAGCTTTAAGCAGCACCTGGAAGTAAAAACAATTTTAAGGTTTTTTATTAAGTACTCTGTCCACACCGCATTAAGTTGTGAGTGTGACTTTTAACAGTGTAGTGTAGGTCGGTCACAAGGAATGGAACAGTCATATGAGCATTATTTCTTTCTTTTCGCATGTGCCAATTGGTACTTCGACCAAAATAAAATTGATGGACGGGCCCAGAAGAAGCGCATTTTTGAAGATTACAAAATGAGCGCCAGCGCTCACTTCGTTTCAGTCACTCTCTAGCCGTAGGAAGTGTATAACGAAACATCTGACAAAATTATGCCTTCGTGTGCTTTCCCGAAGTGTAAATACACAACAAAAAACCGCTAACTATTTTTTGTAACAAATGTATTGTACTTACATGGTTATAATTAAGTGTTGAAGTATATGTATGTCCGACGGTTTTGACTCATTTTTACTGAGCAAGTTCAATGGTTATAGCCCGTCCATTCATTTTATTTTGGTCGAAGAATTGGTAACCGTTCTGTAATGTTATAGAGCGAGATCTTTACTCATCACCATTGAATTATTATGAATGAAATTAGTATGGGTTCTCTTTCGGTTCCTTTTTTTGATCCTACTATAATGCCCTTTGGTATGGTAGTAGTGTGCATTATTAGTTTGGATGTATAAGTACTAACAAACATGTGTATTTTGATAACAACCAACTGAAAGGGAAAAAAGGAAATTTTCTTTTTCCCATTTGTTGGACGGCGGTCTGTCAGCCAAGTAAGTCCGTCTCATCTGTTAGCTACTTAAGACATTCGCACAGACGGAGACCAGGACAGTGGGCAGGAGACATGCTGGAATCGACTAATCACATTGGTTGAAATACACATCTAGTCTCCGCTCTGCTTCAATGGATCATAACGGAGACAGGGAATTAATTGTATGGCAAGCAGATTCATCATCATCATCATCACCATTTCAGCCGTAGGACGTCCACTGCTGGACATAGGCCTCCCCCATCGATCTCCAAAAGGGCCGGTTGGAAGCGGCCTGCATCCAGCGTTTCCTTGCGGTCTCTTTTAGGTCGTCTGTCCATCTTGTGGGTGGACGTCCTACGCTGCGCTTACCAGTCCAAGCAAGCAAGCAGATTAGCGCAGCTGAAAGGAGCGAAGTATAAAGTTATGCTATTGGATCATGCGCCCGCTCCGCTCGTCTCTGCTACACGACTACACGTATCTGTTCGTCTCCACTACTGAAGTCTACTCATCTCAGCTCCTCTCATCCCTGCTTCAATAGAAACACCCTTTACTCTGTCTACGTACCTATTCAACAATTTATCACAACATAACTAGACCATTGAACCAATTAACAGTAAGTGATGTGCTCTATGCGAACCGACAAAAGACATTATTTATTATAGGAAAATAGAAAACCACCGGGCGCCGCGAATCTTACGTATTGGTAGGTGCTGACCTTGATGTGTTCTCCTTAGCTCCAACTCTATGTTATGCAGTTTTCTTACAGCACTGGAATGAATAAACGCATCTTCGAGATGCATAATAATAATTCCTTCAGGTCCATCACGCATCTAGATCTTGTAATATGTATTGTCTTGTATTGTTTTCAACCATAAAGCAGATAAGTATAATCTACTTTTCTATTACTGGTGCCACTTGTTAGTCGCAAAAAGTAGATCATGTTTGATCCACATTTGATCACATTTCCCGTCGAACCAATACGATTTTAAGTCTTTGATATGTTTATCTGTATGTTGATCATTAGGACACGTTTGTTTTTTTGAGCAAAAAACACAAATAATGAGTTTAAACTCACTTTGAAATTCAAGTTATTTTAAAGAGGACCTCAAATGGTCCTTGTTAAAAAACTAACCTATAAGCTAAAATATCAGCTGTTTTGGCAACTAAAACGATTTAAAATCATTTAAAATGTGCCTTCAGAATAGCAAAACTGCATTTAAACGTGAATTGAGTAGTTTACGGCACATTACGTTCATTCGATTTAAAAATTTGATTTTGACGTTTTTATAATAATTTAAGTGGTGCCTCTGGAATACCGATTAGCTTTTTTAAATATAACAAGTTTTAAAGCTAAACTAAATTTAACTTGTGCCTTCAAAATCGGGCCCACTGTGTTTCTACGAAAAAGCAAACAAATATTTTTATCAAGTGATGAAACTTTTACGTCGTACCATGACGTCAATTTCCGAAGGTAAATGCCAATTACAGCATGTTGCGTCGTTTACAGAAATACCTATTTTATGGTTGTTTTACGAGATAATAAACATGGATTAAGTTAAAAGTGCCGTAAACTGTAAGCCGAGCTAGATGAGAATGTTCACTTATGTTATTGCTGTTTAACTTTGTTGCTTCGTGTGAATTTAAGTACTTGGGTTACCCACTGCCCGACTAGAGGAAAGTCACCAAATATGGAATAGTATCCTAATATGGAATACCTTCATTTCTCTAAGACTTAAGTATGAAACGCAACACTCGACCATCTTCTGTTTCATTCGGTCTACTACCGATAGGCGATGGTCGAGTGTTGCGTTTCATACTTAAGTCTTAGAGAAATGAAGGTATTCCATATTAGGATACTATTCCATATTTGGTGACTTTCCTCTATATATAATTATCATCTCTTTCGGCTCTCAAAGCGTACGCAAATTGCCGATTCGCGGTCTCCACTCTAGAACACCGTGAGTAAACCATAGCATAATCATCATTGTCAGCCTTTCATGTTCGTGCTGGGGCACAGAACTTCTCTCAGAGAGAGAGGATGGGCCCTAATCCACCAGGCTGGTCCAGTGCATGTTGGTGAATGTTATTAATTTAGATAGGATTAGATAGGTTTTAGATAGTTTAGGTTGAAGTGGCAATGGGCAGGTCGACACACATCGCTCGAAGAACCGATAACTGATGGGGAAGAAAGGTTCTTGAGTGGAGATCACGAAACGGAAGACGCAGCGTAAGTAGGCCTCCCACTAGATGGACCGACGACATTGTGAGAGTCGCGGGCATCTAGTGGATGCAAAAGGCAGGCTGTCGTTCAGTGTGATGATGATGATGATGATAAGGTTTTAGATAGCCCGTTGGTCCAGTTGGTAGTGAACCTACCTTTTGAGCTTGAGGGCGTGGGTTCCCACCTAGGACAAACATTTATGTGATGAACATTAAAATTTGTGTTTGTTCTATATCTGGTTGTTAATATCTATTTAAGTATGTATTTAAAATTATATATGTATGTATATCAGTCTCTGGCAGCCATATCACAAGCTTTGCTTAGTTTGGGGTCAGAAGCCCGTGTGTGCAAAAATGTCCCGAATAAAAGAGCAAATTTATCTAACCATATCATATTAATTGCTGAAATAATTATTTCATATTATTTAACGGAATTTTGTTTCAGGTTAGTTTAACATTATCTTTTATGTAATTAATGTTTATTTTACGTTAAGCAAATTAGCATCATTAACAAATATCTACCTAGAGAGTCAAATAATTCATGCCAAATTCCTTATTTTACTTAAAGTGACGTAGAAGCAGATACTCATACTCATTTAATCATACGATCAGTATATGTCAGATGTAAAAATTATAAATAAAAATGTCAATACAAAGTAGGTACGTAATATTAGGTAGGTACAAACTAATAATAATTAAATATATTTAGGATGTTACTTTAAGAGCCATAAATTCCTTATCAATGTCGTAGAACGCTTGACTGACAAGCCAGCGTGCTAACCTTGCCTTGAAAATGGACAAGTTGGACGCCTCAACTACATCCTCGAGAAGCCTGTTGTAGATCATTGTGCCCATAACATGAGTCAACTTCGTGGACTTGGCGAGTGACCGTTTTACGGGTAGGAGCCTGTGCTTATGGCGAGTAGTGCGCTGCTGGGATTCCCGTAGATTTCACCGAATGCTGTATACGACTGGAGATTTATTCGCATATATATAGCAACTTGCATTATCACTATTGATGGCAGAGTGAGAATCTTACGTGAAATGAAAAACGGCTTAGCCGACTGGTCCTGTGAGATTCGAGCTATCGCGCGGACGGCTCTATAAATACTATATACAAGAGATAACGTTTTTATGTGTTGAACATATTTTGATGAGTAGACTTCGAGCAACTGAACTCAAAGCACATGAATAACTTTGCCTTGGTGGAACAAAGCCGTTCGTAGCAATATTATTTTAGGTTCCGGAGACAGCGTAACTTTCTCTTCCTTGAAAACTTACAGACTTACGGTTTTATTCACTTTCCCCAACACGGGTGAAGGATAATTTTCAGTGGCCAAGAGAAATTGCCATAGCACGTGTTGTATTACCGAGATTTCACCCTTTTTGCCTTGCGCCCTTTTTACTGGCTTTTTGCAGGAAACTCGTGGTTGGAGAGAATAAAACGTCGGGGTTACTCAGGGGCTGATGAATACACAAACCCCCTTATACGATACTCCGTTACTTCTAACTTTTCAATTCAATTAGATATAAAAAATTATTGTTATATTTGGTTTGCGTTTGACGGGCAGCTTTTTTAGGGTTTCGTACCCAAAGGGTAAAAACGGGATCCTATTACTAAGCCTACAGTGTCAGTCTGTCTGTCTGTATGTCTGTCTGTCCGTCTGTCTTACCTATTAACGGCTGTATCTTTCAAACCGTAATAGATAGCCAGTTCAAATTTTCAAAGAATATGTATTGTTATGGTGGAATAACTAATAAATAATATAAAAGACGAAAAGTAAAAACGAAAGGGGGTCTCCAAACATCAAACGTATTTTTTTACGTATTTTTGTATTAGCTCTCATGTAAAAACGGTAAAATGTACAAGCATTAAACTTGGCATGATTATAATACACACTTTGAAATATAACAACAAATAATAAATAATGGCCAAGTGCGAGTCGAGTGTTTCGAATTAAAGAGAAGGCTATAGTTTTTATTTGCTTCCTAATGGGTATACAATGTCTTAAAATTATTAGTGTCTATCAGCCCTTCCGGACTTGCATACCCATAAGGGATTGAATTAGATAAGACAAGTATTATAAATAAGTCATAAGAATAATTGCATAAATTTGCAACTATTAGGTATCACAATCACGAGCTATGGAGAGGGCTATGCTCGGGGTTAATCTACGAGATCGTATCAGAAATGAGGAGATCCGTAGACGAACGGAAGTCACTGACATAGCCCAGCGGATTAGCAAGTTGAAATGGCAGTGGGCAGGGCACATATAACGCAGAACAGATGGCCGATGGGGCTGAAAGGTTCTGGAATGGAGCCCACGGACCGGTAAGCGCAGCGTAGGACGTCCACCCACAAGGACAGACGATCTAAAAGAGACCGCAGGGAAACGCTGGATGCAGGCCGCCTCCAACCGGAGCTTTTGGAGATCGATGGGGGAGTCCTATGGCTGAAATGATGATGAGGTATGGCGATCTATTTTGTCAACAAGCCAAATCATAACAATAAAGACCATTATGACATTTTATGAAGAAAAACTTTCGCTTCATAAAAGCTCTCCTTTACCAACTATAGTTCCTCAACTGAGTATACAAATACCTATATTAGATCTAGCACTATTTGGTAGCCCGTTGGTCTAGTTGGTAGTGAACCTACCTTCTGAGCTTGGTGGCGTGGGTTCGATTCCCACCTAGGACAAACATTTATGTGGTGAACATTTGTGTTTGTTCTATATCTGGTTGTTAATATCTATTTAAGTATGTATTTAAAACTATATATGTATGTATATCAGTCTCTGGCAGCCATATCACAAGCTTTGCTTAGTTTGGGGTCAGATGACCGTGTGTGCAAAAATGTCCCAAAATATTTCACTTCACTACTCTACACTTCACTACTACACTGAAAAAATTAAAGCTACTGTCGATATACAATTCACACATGCATAAACTTTCGCATTCATAATTTTAGTGTAATTATGATATTTCATTGCTTTTCTTTTGCTGAACTTAAGCCTAAAACTGTATACTTGGACGTTGTTTCGGAATTTGAGTCAGGAAACTGTTTTTTGCTCCGAAACTTTCTTTGGCTTTCGTAACGAAGTAGTTAAAAGCCTGACCTCGGTGAAAGTTTGTGTTTTTCTTGTGATACGTGCTCTTACGTGTCGGCCTTTTAGCTCAAACTACCTAAATAAATGAAAGCTTAAAACATGTTTATGTCTGAATAGGTATATGGATGGTAAAATCATTGAAGTCTGTCTAGCATAGCTATGTAGAATTGTTCTACGTTGCTACGTAGAACAATTTTTATTTTATTTGTTTTATTTTTATTTGTACTGTTAGTTTATATTTTATGGGTCATTTACGTGCCTAAAATAAATTATTTTATTTATTTATTTATTATAGCAATGACTTTGTTCTAGCACTTACATATTTTGAAGTTAATATTAAGGGTTCCTTACCCAAAGAGTATAAACGAGACCTTATTACTAAGCCTACGCTGTCCGTCGGTCTGTCCGTCTGTCTGTCCGTCTGTCCGTCTTTCCGTCTGTCCGTCTGTCCATCTGTCCGTCTGTCCGTCTGTCCGTCTGTCCGTCTGTCCGTCTGTCCGTCTGTCCGTCTGTCCGTCTGTCCGTCTGTCCGTCTGTCCGTCTGTCCGTCTGTCCGTCTGTCCGTCTGTCCGTCTGTCCGTCTGTCCGTCTGTCCGTCTGTCCGTCTGTCCGTCTGTCCGTCTGTCCGTCTGTCCGTCTGTCCGTCTGTCCGTCTGTCCGTCTGTCCGTCTGTCCGTCTGTCCGTCTATGTGGAGTCTGTAAGTGCGAGTCGGTGACCAGTTTCTGTTTCACCACCGGTTCTCGTACGATCACCAAATTTAAGCAACGTCGGGCTCAGTCGGTACTTGGATGGGTGACCGTCTGGGCGTGATTGATTGATTAATTGATTGCGTGATGCATTTTTGCACTCCTTTTTTGTACTTTAGTAGTTAAAAATGTATGTGGTGGCACGGAACCCCCAGATTGAGAGCCCGCCTTGCCCTTGGCCGTTTTTATTCAAAAGTTTACCTTATACTACAATTTTAACAGTTTCGATGCGACAGAGGTGCTACGAGGCGCAAAAAGCAGCAAGAGAGTTTTTTCCACGGCTGTTTATACACCGCATTCCTGCCCCCGATTCTACTAAACAAATTTGTAATTGTTGCGATTTTAATTGTTAAATAACTGCCTCAAAATTGACAGTTTTTAATATTTTTTTATACTAAGTTATAATATTAGGTAGTTGTATTTTTTTTGCATAAAAAAAACCATTTAGAACTGCAAATTTTGAGGCAGTTATTTAACAATTAAAATTGCAAAAATTACAATTTAAAGACAATTTATTTGGTAGAATCGGGGCCCAGGTTTGAACTGCTTGACTTTCCAGTGGACGTTAGGCCTTACAAGAGGTTTATTATGCGGGATCGTGAAACAATTTAATCTCGATTGAGCTTACATAATTACCATCGTTACTCGATATCGCGTGATACTTATTGTGTACGTGACTCAAATTCAGTTTCTGGGTGTATGCACAGAATAGAGAAGTCACCAAACTATTACTCATAAATTCTGATCGTCATCAGCCCAAAGACGCCCACTGCTGAACATAGGGCTCCCCTTTAGACCTCCACATTGAACGACAGCCTGCCATCTGCATCCACTAGATGCCCGCAAATACAAATAAGCATAAGTCTAAGCTTCGACCAAAATAAAATGAATGGACGGGCCCAGAAGGAGCGCACTTTTGAAGATAACAAAATGAGGACTGGCGCTCACTTCGTTTCAGTCGGTCTCTAGCCGTAGAAAGTGCAACACGAGTCTATTGTTACATGATAACGAAACATCTGACTAAATCACGAGCGGAGTCGCTGGCATCCAGTGGATGCAAAAGGCAGGCTGTTCTGCAGTGTGGAGGTTAAAGGGAGAGGCCTATATTCAGCAGTGGACGTCTTCTGGCTGATGATGATGATATGTCCAATGGTTTGGACTCGTTTTTACTGAGCAAGTTCAATGGTTATGGCCCGTCCATTCGTTTTATTTTGGTCGAAGAATCTAAATCAATGACAAATAATAATGACAAAATGGAAGTACCTATAATGCAATGTAATAAAACCCTTTTAACAAATTACAAGCACAACTACTTCAAGAGCCTAATTTAAAAGATATTTGATCCCAAACACCTTGTTCGAGATAAACCAGTCAACTTCAACCTGAAAACATGAATTAGATATGTATTTACTAGGTAAGTATCTAATGGAGTACTTTGACACAATGTAGGGTGTGTTAAGAGTACTTATCATACTTTCACACGCATTAGAATCCTTTCGTGTTAGCACTTAATTTGGATGTTGATAGTTCGGGAGGTAAATGGTTGAATTGGTTACATTAGACACAAAATAATCTTACTAATTTCAAAGTGAGAAAAAAGATTTAAGTCGCAGAAGAACTTATTTTAGCAAATTGCAAGCATATAAAAAAACTAAAGTTAATTTTTTTATAAGATAACATGGTCTGACTGATCTTATAAAAAAAAATCGATATTTTTTTGTCATAAGTATTTTATATCAAACAGTAAGTAGAAAACACATAAAAGTTTTAAGGCATAACATAATTGCATGAAAATTACAGAACGATAGTCAGAAAATAAATCAGTATCTACTCTTTTGGGTCCTCTTTTTTTTTTTAATATAACATTTTAACATGCAAGTAATTGATTTAACTTTTAGTAAGGCACTCTTGCCTTTTGTTAAAACAAAATAGAACCGAAATAAAACTAAAAAACTACTCAGATTATTTTACATTTACCTATTGATTTCTACATAAATATAAAATTGAAATATAACTCACTCATTACCTGACTGACCGAAATCTTAAAAACCACTTGAAAGGATTTTGCAAAATGGCGGAATGGATGATGGGGGTAAAAAAGGGTTTAAAGTTAATAAGTACGAAGTCACTAAAATAAAAAAGTTATTAGTATTTATTACTAGCTGCGCCACGCGGTTCCACCCGCGTAGTGATGAAAAATGGTGATGCTGATGATAATGATGATGATGAAATAGCATATGCCACTCTCCAGCCCTTGAACTATACCCATGCAAAAATTAGGTCGATCTGTTGCTCTGTTGCTGCGTGAAATAGGAACAAACAAACCAACAAACCAACAAGCTTTTCGCATTTATAATATTAAGTATTAGTATGAACTTATTTTCAAATTGTAGCGTAATAGGAATGACCAATATCACCGTTTCTAAAAATTTCCAAGCAATCAATTAACCGGCTTTTACTATCTCCCATTTCAGGCGACAGCTGAAACTTTCGCCAAAGGATTATGGCCCTAAAAGCGTCGGTGCGAGAGATAAATATTGACGCACAATAAGCACAATAACAGCGAATATAATAATACTGAAGGGTGACAGTTTGGAAGCTGGCAACTCCCCGAATTGTTGGGAGAAAGTTAAATTTATGCGGTAAGTTGATGTAAAATTGTTTACGTGATATACTGACGTGGTGGTTGGAGAGTTTTTAGTTTCTGTGTATAAGTTGGTGGCTGAGCGGTAGCATGTGCGCTTTACAATCTGACGGCACCCTGTTCCAACCTCGGCCATGCACCAATGACTTATTTAGTACATAAATAAATTATGTGCAGTTTCGATGTCATCGCTTATAAACGGCGAAATAAAACCGGAGGAAACCGGTATGTCCAAGAACCTCTAAAGTTCAAAGGCGGACGACATACAACCACATGCACAACATGTGTTTTAGAGCCTATCCTCTCTCTCTCTCTCTCTCTGAGAGAAGGCCTGAGTCCCAGCAGTGGGAACATCATAGACCGAAATGATGATGATGAGTTGTATTCTCAGATCAGACAAATAAGGGAGATATGCCTTATGTACAATAATTTTCGTTCGGGTTCAAATGTCTCCCTTTTTCGTACATTTTTATTATTATGCCACTTAACGCAAAAAGTGCTGTATGGCTTTTACTCATTGTTTACGCCCAATGACAAACTTGTAGTGACTTCAATGCGCTATCTAATAGTCCTCATGCAAAAAAGGTCATCTGCCTTCAGGGTGAGTTCAACTTAAGGCATACATCCTGATTTATGCCAGATGCGCTTCCGCCACGCCACCTTACCATTATCTCTTTTGTTTGTCTAATCTGAGGTTATATTAGTCTCCTCCTTTCGTCGATCCCCCAATGCTGGCGGTCGTGACCCATCACGGCATCAACTTCTTCCTTAGGATGTTCCGCCATCTGTTCCGGCTTTTAGCGTGAACCGCTTCGGCAACGTTGATGTTGAGGGTGGTACGGATTTCATCTTTCCAACGAATTGGTCCTCTCGGTCTCTTGCCCTCTATTTTTCCGGTGACGATGAGTTTTTGGATGCTGTCACCAGGTTTACGGGCTATGTGGCCAAAGAACTCACAAACTCTCCGGAGGCATGTGTTGGAAAGCTTTAGCTTCTTATGAATATAGAGTTCTTTGGTTGTATTAGTAATAAACGACTTATTAATTAATATTCTTGCCTTTCCTGTTATTATTAAAAAACTTTTGCTTGTCATAAATTCAAGCAGTGTAACCCAATCATCGTGAAAGGCAAAATAATGAAGAAACAATTATATTTCACTAACTCGAAAGTGCAAAGCAGTCAGTGAAATGGCTTTGGCTAAAGTCTGCCTATGGCAATGATTATAGCATTATTTTTTTAACAAGAAAGGAATCAGTATCTCAAATATTCTCTACACTGAAACAGACTCTAAACAACAAGTCATACTTATTTTTAGCATATAAAACACGAATTATCATTCACAAAAAAAAATGCACAAGACGTGCGACGCCAAAGTGCTCTCGTCAGGAAAAAAATGGTTACTAGTTTACTAGTCTATGCCTACATTTATTATTTACTTGGAGTGTCGCATAGATTCAGTGCGTTCTCCCTCTACGGAGTGTCGTCAACTTACTATTGAAAACCTTATTATCAACGTCACGAACTTTTTTCTTTTTTATCTATACTAATATTATAAAGAGGAAAGATTTGATTGTTTGTTCGTTTGTTTGCATTGAATAGGCTCCGAAACTACTGAACCGATTTGAATAATTATTTCACTGTAGGGAAGCTACACTATCCCCGGGTGACATAGGCTATAATCTATACCCGTGCGAAGCTGGGGCGGACTGCTAGTAGGCTTGCGCTTGGCCGCCAACTCGCCTGATGGTAAGCGATGATGCGGTCTACTGTGGAGCACGCTTGCCTAAATGAAACAGATCCACTCTCGACTTGAAGACACCCAGATTGTAACTATCGGGGAACACCCATTCAGGCAGCGAATGCCACAGACCAGCAGTTCGCACAATAAATGTGGAATCAAAGCGCTTCGTGCAGGTTCTCGGAATATCAACCATAAAGCAGTGTAAATTTTGCGGGCTCGCTCTGATGCACACTTTCAGAAATGTATCCGATAAAAAACTGATAGACTAGCAACTTTGCGTCGATGCTCAAGACTAAGAAGCTTAGTCTGAACCAGGGATTCGTTGCTGATGAGCCTCTTGGCACCATTCACAATGGACTCCAATGCCTCTAAGAAGCAGGCTTTTGTTCAACAGTGGACGTTTAACAGCTGATGATATGTGTGTTTAAAATTTGGGAAAAAACTAGATTAAATTAAATTAAAGAACCATGTGATGTTATAATAAAATTATGTTGTTTTTCAAACAAAACAGAAGGTCAAAAGCGAAAAGTAGATCCTTTATTTTTGTAGTTAAAAGTTGAAATGGCAGTGGGCAGGGCACATATCACGCAGAACAGATGGCCGATGGGGCCGAAAGGTTCTGGAATGGACTACAAGATGGACAGACGACCTAAGAGACCGCAGGGAAACGCTGAATGGAGGCCGCTTCCAACCGGCCCTTTTGGTGATCGATGGGGGAGGCCTATGTCCAGCAGTGGCCGTCCTACGGCTGAAATGATGATGATGATGACAATCAACACCATGCCTATTTTCAAATGCGCAGAGTGAACGCAAACTTTTAAATGAGCTACACAAAATGAGACCCACAGATGTCCCTCTTGTGTTATTGTATTTTTTTGCCACAAATAAATTATGTCTATGTCTATGTCTATGTCTCTCAATTCTTATCAAATCAATATACACTAATTGAACAAACAAACCTGCAAGTTCCCTAGAGGTGTGCAATAATTCCCGACCAACTCGACGGACCCGGTTTGAAGTTTTGCAATTCCGTTCTTACTGAGTTGATGCTACGGAGAATATTTCATTCCAAGTTATTAGTTCGACTCATAGAAATTAGCAACTGGTTTAGCAGACTGCTAGTATCTAAATTATAGATTAAGCAATCAACTTGCCAAAAATAGCAGCAAAATGCAATGCTTACAGACACGAATTTTATAAATAATACATATAGTGTACACTGCGACTCTCACTATGGGCCTCATAAGCAAGCTCAAAGTCGCACAACGAGCTATGGAGAGGGCATGCTCGGGGTTTCTCTACGAGATCGAATCCGAAATGAGGAGATCCGGTGACGAACGAAAGTCACCGACATAGCCCACCGGATTAGCAAGTTGAAATGGCAGTGGGCAGGGCACATATCACGCAGAACAGATGCTTGATGAGGCCGAAAGGTTCTGGAATGGAGACCACGGACCGGTAAGCGCAGCGTAGGACGTCCACCCACAAGATGGACAGACGACCTAAAAGAGACCGCAGGGAAACGCTGGATGCAGGCCGCTTCCAACCGCCTCTTTTGGAGATCGATAGGGGAGGCCTATGTCCAGCAGTGGACGTTCTACGGCTGAAATGACGATGATGATGATGATATAGTGTAAACTCTATATAGCGACATTTTATGGCGTTATTGAGTAGTTAAATGAAGACAAGAAAAATGAATATCATTTAACTATTATAATTATGTAATTACTAGTAAAGTATACAAATTACAAACAAACATTAAAATTGATACAAATAACAACGCTTATTGCCCTAGTCTGTTACCTTCATCAGACGTTTTTTTGCTCCAGTATTTTATTTAAATACTAGCGGTCCGCCCCAGCTTCGCACGGGTATAGATTATAGCCTATGTCACCCGGGGATAGTGTAGCTTCCCAACAGTGAAAGAATTTTTCAAATCGGCTTAGTACTTTTTGAGCCAAATCGTTACAAACATACTTACATAAAAATATTTCCTCTTTATAATATTAGTATAGATAAGATATAGACGAGGTGTTAGAAAGTAATGTTTATTGCTTAGTAATGACGTATTTAGAGTGATGCTACATAGAGTGATAGAGTGCATCATTGTATGGACAACAAGGTAACCCAACCAAGCTCAAGTAATTTCGACGTTTTATGTATGTCATTAAATCGAGTGTCGCTATATAGAGTTTACACTGAATTAAAAAAAAAATTACTTCATGGCTAGTTAAATAAACGGGGTTAGTTTTATTCTTTCCCTAATTGTTTTAGAATATTTTCTACAAATTGATATTCGGCGAATATATTATTGCAAGCTATGGTGGCCGGGCGGTAGCATGTGCGTTTTACAATCTGACGGTACACGGTTTGAACCTCGACCCTGCACCGATAAAATTATTTATTTAGTACCTAAATTATTTATATGCAGTTTCGATGCCATCGCTCAAAACCGGTGATGGAAAACATAGTGAGGTGTAAGGAAACCGGTATGTCCAAGAACTTCAAAGACTTCATTCACTAAAGTGCACTGGGCCAGCATGGTGGATTAAGGCCAATCCTCTCTCCGAGAGAAGGCCTGTCTCAGCAACGAGACAATTATCACCTTCTTGGTTTTAGCATGACGTCATAATATGACGTCATATCTTAAGATGAGTTAAGATGCTTAGATACCTCATTGGTCAAAATATGATAAGTAGATCAGGAGATTATAGGAAACACATAAACATACTTACATACATACATAAACGGTAAAACTCATAACCCTCCCTTTACCGTAGTCGGGTAAAAAGTCAGTGACATCTTATAGAACAACAATGAAGCCAAGCATAGACGCTGCTCTAATGTAGAACAATACGTGTTTGCCTCCAATGTTGTTCTAGAAACTTCTATATAATAATAGCGAAGCATCAATCAGGGCAGGCCGTTAATTAGGAAAGTTTACACGAGCGCCGTGAGCGAAGTCGGAAGCAATTTGTTCCGGAGCGAAAGGAACGAAAGTGTGGAGCGCGAAGTTTTTAAACTGTTCCGTTGTTATTACGCGCTTGGTTTCTAGGCTGGTTTTCTGAGGCTACTAAAAGGGGACCTCCAGGCTCGGGATGGTCAAAGTTGGGGCTCTGACCGTCCACTTAAGCGTGCCCAGGGAGAGAACGACAACGTTGTGTGACCAACGTTGTCGTGGGCGGAGGGGCTAAGACAACACGGTTGTCTCGGGAGGAGCCGTAGCGCAGTACCGAGAGCTTCCGTGCGTTCTTCTGGAGATCCCGGAGCCCTCTTGTTAAGCACTAAGGCTGGTCACCGGGGGGTTTTTAGTGGGTATAATAAGCTGGCTGTACCCCAATGCAGCCGGGTATCTTTGGAAGATGTCCCCTCGAAAAAAAAGGCTGGGTTTCTTGTAAGGTCTTGTATTGAAGGTAAAACAATAAAGTAATCTTAATACTTACGCCACTAGGGTTAGGAATGGATTTATTCTAGGAAATAAAAGTCCACGATCGGCTCAATAATATATTGAAAATTGCAAAGAAATACAAGACGTGCAGAAAATAACGCGAATATGAACCTGAACGCGTCGCGATACGGTTTGCGGTCGCGCAGCTTTTCGCGTCACCTAAACAGAATCGCTTAAAACAGGTAGCCGTAAGGCTCCAGTGGTGTTAAGCTGTAAATAAATCATCGGACGCATTCATAAGATGCAGCTGTCGATCACTATCAGGCAGCCCAAAAAAGATTCAGTTATGATAGTTTTTGATCTGAAAGCACTTGAGTCCATACACTATCATATCAGACATACTGACACACAGACTACGTACAGTGTGTGTACAGTGTGTTTGAATAACAGTTATTCAAATTCAAATTATTTATTGACAATAAAAATTCCACTAACATTTATGTCACATACTGTTAAACTAAAATAGATTTCCTAGTAAAAATAAGAAAAATATTATAAAATTACCAAAAAATTACTAATATAATAAATACAACAAATTGCTGTAAAAATATGTCAACATAAAATTTGTATGTCATACAAATTGTCATCATAGTCATCGGCTTTTTTGCCCCATTGATCAGTTAAGTTTTCACAATAAGTCAAAAATACTTTCGTTACAGTTTTCCAATTGTCACAAATAATATCACAATCAGTGTTGGTGGATTGAAGTGGCGGCGGGCGCGAATCAGCGAAGACATGAAGCGTGCCACAGTGCGGCTGTGATCCACGTGGAAAAACTTGGGCAATTTTCCACACCTATTAGCCGGAAACACGGGCTTGTCTGGCACAAACAAAGTGCACAATACATTGTGCAGATGCAAGGAGTCAACCGATCCTCTGAGCACCTTGCAGCAAGTAGCAAGCTGATCCGACATCCTTCTCACTTCTAGTGAGTTGTAGCCGATCTGGCCGAGCAAAAACTTAGTTGGGTACATGAACGGGTAATAACCGTGAAGCTTCTTATACAGCGAAAAGCCTTTTGAACTTTCTCAAGCATCCGCACGTAGGTGACGTGGTGCGGGTTCCAGACACATGCGTTCGACTCCGGCTTGCTTCTGACTAACGAGTTGTACAATGTTCTAATAACTAACGGATTTTCAAAATATTTAGCATCTCGTAATACGAAGCCTAGACGACGATAGGTTTCTTTGGAGATATCAGAGATGTGATCATGTGAATTCAGGGTACGATCAAATGTCACCCCCAGATCCTTAATGATCCTTAAGTTATAATCGACGTATCTCTTCATAGGGTGGACTATACAAATTAAGGGAAGTTCTCTACGCCGAAAAAACCCACTAACACAAGCGTACGAGTATGTTCTTTATTAATAATACAACAGGCAATTCTTGACAAGGCCACTTTAGCGCAAACTTATCTATTCAAGTACGCCACGCTAAAGTTTCGCCGCGTGAGACGAAGTGAATTTCCAGGGAAAGTTGACTAGAGACTCAACTAGATAGAGACAGGGTAGACGAGTTTGGTAAAGGTAAACTTATAAAGAATATTTTATTCACTCATCGCTGGTCTAAATAAATAGGTACTTACATGTCAAGTATTGATGTAAATGGGTACGTTAACCATAGACGGATAAAACAAACAAACGCAACCAAGGACGTTGGTATATATAAGGTTTAAAGTTTTAAAAAGTTAATTAGTTCAATATAACTTAGTGACTAAATACATACACCGAATTAACAGAGGATGCTGAAGAAGGTAACAAAATTAACCCTTACTACTAACAGTGTTTCATCGGTGTGCACTGAAACCCACACTAGGGTGATCTGTGTTGTGGGCTTCAGGTTCTTCCTTTGACAAAATTGACAAGGTACATAAAAATAAAAATAAAAAGCGAGCAGAAAACAACAATTAAATAGTTTAAGTTACTAACTAAGTACTATTTACTAATTAGGTACTACTTGCATACTAAAATAATAATAAAAAATAAAATAAAAATAATAAAGGTCCTTGAAGGCAACATATAGAAAACAACTGCATGATATTAGGTATATGGTAATTGTATTGTAGGCTGAAAGTGGTTTAAAATAAATATATAATTACGCCCCGCGGTTTCATCTGCGTAGTGATGAAAAATGGTGATGATGATGAAAAGTAGCGTATGTCACTCTCCGACCCTTGAATTAAACCTATGCAAAAAATCAGGTCGATCCGTTGCTTTGTTGTTGCATGAAAGAAGAACAAACAAACCAACAAGCAAACACACTATTGCGTTTATAATATGAGTATGATTAATAAAATAAAACTTTTTAAAAACAAGCTTTTCGGCGTCTGCCATATTGAATTTAGTGTGACGTCATTTAATTTTCGTATTTGTCTCAAACAAATTCTTTTATTTGATGAGGGTGCATAAAAATAACTGGTCTGCTATCTTTGGGAGTCCGCTATATTGAATTTAGAATAACGGCACTATTGTCATCCAAACAAACGTATATGCAAAATTTGAGCTCAATAAGTTGGGTAGCTCAATAATGTTTGTTTCCATCAGAGGTTAAAAAACCACATCAGTTTCCCTAATAAAATTGTAAACTCACATTTGCAAATTAAAAATTTACAGACATCAGAACTTAACATGATAAATTACCTTGACTGCGCTATAGTCAACTTTTAGGTATACCCTTATTGCTCCTAAGTATGTAATAGCTTGGCGCACTCTATATAGTTTAAGTAGGTAAAGGGTCCAACCGGACCTTTAGACGATTATGGTAGAGACCTATGTCCAGCAGTGGACGTCCTATGGCTGAAATGATGATGATGATGAGGTAAAGGGAAAAGATCCGCCATAACACCACGAGGTATTTTTGACCACGTGCATCCGTGCTATCGTTTGTAGTGTTCGTTGCACCACAAGTTGGTGCAACGAACGATGTTAGGTTTTTGCTCAACATATTTGCCGGTCACTATACTTACTGAAACTAAAAGCCAAAAGAAGGTAATTGTACTCATCATTATGAACACCTTTTACTATGGGACCAACCCTGAAATCGCGAAAAAAATGTCAGCTGTTCTATAGAAAACGGTCATTGATACTCGACAAAATGTATGGAACAGCTGTCTTTTTTTTTTGCGATTTCAGGGTTGGTCCCATACTAAAAGTGGTTCATAATAATGAGTACGTTACCTTCTTTTGGCTTCGAGAGTGTTCCCCTTACACCCTGTATAGAGTTCACTAAGTCATTACAAAAGAACAAACTATAAAATATTTTTTACTGGTAGCTGATTCCGAAGCGAACAAATGATATTTCACAACAAACTGCTCAGTAAATTTAGATTTGAATTACACTTGGAGCATTAAAGTCACCCCGTTATGGCTTATACGAGGAAATAGATTCAGAATCTGTATTACATCCCGAGGGATTTACGTTTTAAGATTTTTTTAAGAAGTTTATAAATATTTTTTCTCTGGGAATAGCCCTATGTCCTAGGAGTAATAGTATTCCGTGATGTTGATCAACCGACTTGCCTGATGGTAAGTTGTCAGTATGGCCAAGACTAGTACTCGTCGATTTAGAAGAAATTCATTCAATCGAGGCTGGCATACGGAAAATGTTTTTTTTTTTCAAGAAACAAGGACTACGCCAGTGTTCCGTAGTTCAAATTAAATTTTAAGTCTTATAGACTTCTAAATAAAACAATAATAAATACGCAGGTGTGACTTTATGACAGTCTTCGGTGAGTGGCGACACCGTGTACCCCGATTCCATGGGGCTAAATGAGACCCTTGACCCCTGGCTTGCCTTAACCGGCCATCTGGGGGTGCTACAACCACCACAAGGGCTAAGAACCTAGGCTCCAAGGTGTGAAGTATTAAAGGACATAACAAAGCAAGTAGCTCTTCGTGAAAGTGCAGCACACCTCTCGATACTCTAAGCCACCCACACCAATGTTGCCCCTTCAGTGTCGATATGCGGCAGCCATTATGGGGGCCCATTTAGTGGGTGGCAAGTCATCACCTGCCTAAATATATTTTGAGATGAGACAGGATAAGACAGGTGCCGTTTCTCATCCTATAGATGTGCCGCAGTGCCAAACGGCAGTACATAGCCGATCAAATTGAGTCTTCCTCTACGGGCGGTATCTGGAAATTTCTCCGATCAATCGGCATCGGCAAGCCCAAGTCGCCCGATATCAAGGTTCCGTTGGATTTGAATACCCTCAACAGACACTTTACCTCCTGCAATACCCTTGACCCCACCGACAAACTTTATACCCTTGATGAAATAAACAAATTACCCTTCGCGATCTCTGACCTTTTTGATTTATCTCCCGTTAGTCAAGATTTTATCCATAAAACAATTCTCAATCTGAAATCAAAAGCCACAGGTTGTGATGACATTGGCCGTATCATGTTAATGTACATCCTAAAACATATTCTCCCTGCCTTTGTCCATATAATCAACTACTCCTTATCATCCGGACAATTTCCTGATATATGGCGTAAGGCTCACGTACTTCCTCTTCCCAAAACCCCCAACGCTCTTTTACCCAACCAATTTCACCCTATTTCTATTCTTCCATTTCTTTCGAAGGTCATTGAGTCAGTGGTTCACAAACAAGTTACCGAGTTTCTGACGATGGCGAAACTGTTTAACCCACTTCAGTCAGGGTTCAGATCTGGACATAGCACTACTACCGCTTTGTTAAAAGTTACTGAGGATATGAGGGGGGCCATGGAAAATGGCCAAGTTACTGTTCTGGTTTTGATTGATTTCACGCAGTTGACCATGATCTCCTATTGGCAGTCCTTCGCCACTTAAATTTTTCTAGTACCTCAATCGACTGGTTTTGTTCATACCTTAAAGGACGTCGGCAGGCGATTCATGCCGATCAGACCTTGTCAGATTAGTGTGAGTTGATTGCAGGGGTCCCTCAGGGTGGCATTTTGTCACCCTTGCTCTTTTCTTCGTTTATCAATATGCTTTCGACTCTATTGTCTTGCCGTTATCACTTTTACGCTGACGATCTCCAACTGTATCAACATACTAGTGTTTTGGCCAATTAGTGACCCAACCAAAGACTTAATCACAAGCCAATCTGCGTATAAAACTGCATAGTTTTCTTTGTGTTTCGAAGCAATTTATGTTATGCAGCTCTCAAAATGTCATCAGAATTGAACCATCTTTTCTAAATTTATTGCAATTTTCTTGCGGCTTAGGCCAACAGGATTGCGGACATCGAAGAGGACAATAAAATCCAGTGTTTAACACCCAATGCCCCTAAACTATAAACTCGGACATTTTATAGTTTTAAAACAACATCTCTGAGGTGTGAAACTGGGTAATAGTTTTAAAATTTATTTTATTGTATCTTTTGAGTGTCTATATTAAGTCAATACAAAAAATATTTGCTAAGAACGTCTGGTATTTTACTTATGATTATAGCTACGCGTTTTGTTCCACTATTTAATTTTTCATTTTTCGTAGTATACCGAAGTAAAAAAATCTCCAATAACGTTGCTTATTTAAATTTATTTTTATTAAGAACGTCTGATATTAAATTTACTTTTGATTATAACTACGCGTTTTGTTCCACTTTTTAATTTTCCGTTTTTTCGTAGTATACCGAAGTAAAAAAATCTACAATAACGTTGCTTATTTAAATTTATTTTTATTAAGAACGTCTGGTATAAAATTTACTTTTGGTTATAACTACGCGTTTTGTTCCACTTTTTAATTTTCCGTTTTTTCGTAGTATACCGAAGTAAAAAATCTCCAATAACGTTGCTTATTTAAATATAATTTTTTTAAGAACGTCTGATATATAATTTACTTTTGATTATAACTACGCGTTTTGTTCAACTATTTAATTTTTCGTTTTTCGTAGTATACCGAAGTAAAAAAATCTCCAATAACGATGCTTATTTAAATTTATTTTTATTAAGAACGTCTGATATTAAATTTACTTTTGATTATAGCTGCGCGTTCTGTTTCACTTTTTAATTTTCCGTTTTTCGTAGTATACCGAAGTAAAAAAATCTACAATAACGTTGCTTATTTAAATTTATTTTTATTAAGAACGTCTGGTATAAAATTTACTTTTGGTTATAACTACGCGTTTTGTTCCACTTTTTAATTTTCAATTTTTTCGTAGTATACCGAAGTAAAAAAAATCTCCTATACCGTTTCTCATTATAAATACTATCTTCTTAATAAATCCTATCTAGATTGTTTATTTCAATTACATTAAATTAAATAATATTTATAGTCATTGCACATTAAATTGCTGGAAGTTAAGTTTTTTTTAATAATATAATTATTACAAATTATTAAAACTAATTATTTGTTTAAGATTACATAATTTTTGTTTCTAGACTAAATTAGCATAATTAAAATATCTGTAGAGTAAAATTAATTTATCCCAAATTCTTTATTATAATAAAGGCGACGTAAAAGCAGAAATACACTAGAGATTTGTCAGAAAAACATAGAGCAGACTAAAATAATTTTATGTATATTATATAACCCAATTGCAATGGTTATAAGATCGAGCTTAAATTAAAACCTAAAATGACATTAACTACCTCATTAAAAATTAAAAACACCAAATGATTTTACAAGCTTTTTCTTAATGTAAAAAAAGTTCGGACTACCCTCGTAAACGTCTCTCAGCTGTCAAATATTAGTTAACAAATTGTTTCGTTCAGGTGGCCAAGGTAACGGATTCGATTCCCGTGGGATCCACAGGGAATATTGAAGGAAAAGGGAAAGGAATCTGGTTGAAATAATCTGAATATTATATGTATTTATTTACTTGCGGACGGAAATAACGATCGGAGTTTTAGCTTTGCGCTTAGCCAGTGAAGTGAAATAATTATTATTGTTAAACTAAAATATGCTTAAGTGACTTGTTAAAACGAAACAAAAAAGCCCAAACTCGAGGGTTCATTACATTTAGTAACGGAGGTCTGATGATGGAACTAGGACTAGGTACTAGGGTCTGAAAGTACTAGGATAGTAGAATTCTTGGCATAGGACTCGTTAAAAGAAACCAAATAAGTCAAAATTCGATGATTTTACTAATCATTGAAAAGTGCCACTATCAACATGATATCAGTTCGATGGTGCTATATTATTTTATTGTCACCAGAATTATGAATATAGTTGCAAAGTCACAAATTGATTCAACAATAAAATTAGGAGTGGGTTAAAATTTACTTCTAAAATTTGTTAACATTGTTAGCTAGTCAGTAACAAGTGAAGCTAATTATATCTGCTAGTATATTTTAGTATAGTATAGTAGTATAGTATAGTAAGTATATTTTATTTTAATCCTTATTTGATTTGACTTGTGTTGAAAATGTTTTGTTTTTATAGACTTAGTTCTAATTTTTGTTTCAGGTTAGGTTAATTTTAAAACAAAAATCATTAATCCTAAATTCCTTATTGTACTTATTGAGACGTTAAAGCGAAAATACAATAGATATTTCTCAAAAAAAAAAACAGTTTTATTAGTAAGTTTTGTAAGTACTTTTTTTCCGTAGATTGATTTGTTTTGCATTAAGTTTTTCATTGATGAGAATTATATATTTAGACGTAGTTTTAAAAGCAGATTAAACAACTGCTTAGTATGTATGAAATTAAGCTTTCAAGAATGCATTTTATGTAAAAAAAAAACATAGCTATGTTTCGGAAAAAAAAACTTATTTTATTCATATGGACATCGTTTATTTGCGACAATAAAACACATAAACAACCAACAAACTAATATTCCGATATAATTATGATACAGTATAGTTAGTTAGTTATAGTTTATAGCAAGGGTTTGCTACGATACAATTAAACTGAACATGCTGACGGGTCCTTACACAAGTCAATTTCTTTAAGTTTTGTAGTCTATTTGACATATTCCCTGCATTTTAACACGTGGTTTCTTCCTGTCACCACCACAATTTGAGTAAATCGCTTGTCCAACCTTATCAGTTCGTTGAATTTCAAATGATGAAATTACCCTTTCTAAACTACCTTCGGAGCGGCGTTCTTGCATCGCTGGGTAACTAGAGCTGATCATCATAATGTACCTCCGGCTACTGATGGCTGTTAAACCCCTGAAATAACAAGGCTTTATTTTTCCTATATATTGTGATGGAAATTTGCAGACTAGTGTTCTGTAGTTGTATCTGTACTAAAAATGTACCCCTACTTTTACTGTTAGTAAATACTTCACTTTTTGTAGTTTAAATAAAGTGTTATTTGTAACCTACTCAATTTTATTTTTATTTGACGCTAGTGGTCCGCCCCAGCTTCGCACGGGTATATATTATAGCCTATGTCACCCGGGGATAGTGTAGCTTCAAACAGTGATTTTTTTTTTCAAATCGGTCCAGTACCTTTTGAGCCAATTCGTTACAAACATACTTACATACAAATCTTTCCTCTTTATAATATTAGTATAGAAGTATAAATTTAGAAAATTATTAGTACTATTACCCATTTTTTATTTTTTTTATATTATATTTTATTTGACGTTTAGATTATAATTATAAGCTCTGACATTATTTATTTTTATGGACTTTTTGTGTTTGAATTTATTATCATCATCATCATCAGCCAGAAGACGTCCACTGCTGAACATAGGCCTCCCCCTTTAACCTCCACACTGAACGGCAGCCTGCCTTTTGCATCCACTGGATGTCAACGGCTCTTACTATGTCGTCGGTCCATCTAGTGGGAGGCCTATCTACGCTGCGTCTATATTATTATATTTAATTTATTATAATTATTGCAAATTGTAATTTTTCTGTGTTACTGTTCTTTCTGTATTCTGAGGTTACTGTGTGAGGTAAATGTAGTTGATCATATTGTTTTTATCTCAATAAACACTTTTTTGTTTTGTTTTAAACCAATACCGGTTGTATACCTATCTAGATGACGGACATATTCAAGGTTATCATTGTACTATTTTTTTTTCGGGCAAATGCCTTTAATAACTAAACAAAATACAAGCTAAAACTAACACTACAAATACAGTTAGACTGCCCATAGACCGTTGAAGGTCTAAAGGTTGAGCATTTTCATTGTACTTATCATTATAAATAAGTTTTACTATAAGACTAATTCGGTTAGCCGGTGTTATAATAATGTATAATGAATCCTCACGTGAATTTTGATGAGATGATTATACAACAGTAAATAAAATATGCCGACTGACATAGCCAGTTGGATTAGAAAGTTGAAGTGGCAGTGGGAAGGGCACATATCACGCGGAACATATGGCCAATGAAGCCGAAAGGTTCTCGAATGGAGACCACGGACCGGTAAGCGCAGCGTAAGACGTCCACCCACAAGATGGACAGACGACCTAAAAGAGACCGCAGGGAAACGCAGGATGCAGGCCGCTTCCAACCGCCTCTTTTGGAGATCGATAGGGGAGGCCTATGTCCAGCAGTGTACGTCCTATGGCTGAAATGATGAGGATGATGATGAAATACAATTACCAACACAAAAACATACAACACTAACAACATTAACATTAACTTGTATGTACTGGAGATAATAGTAGAAAATTCTACATCAGAATACAACACACAAGTTCCGTCGTGAGAAATGTCTTTCAACCATCCAGTTAAATTGATGCAAATACCTGCGCTGCACTGGCGCGGGCTATGAAAGCATCTATGTGTAACCCTGCTTTATGTTGGGAGAGTTGCACTTCTATCCAGTATTTGATCAAGTACCATTAGGTTCCAAAATACATAGTAGCTATTCTACTAGTTAGGTTCCAAAATGCATTTTACTTATTATAAGTTTTTCGGTATTAATGGACTTATTGAACTGAATGCATTCGTAAACATAGTAAATTAAATTTAAAAAAAACTGCTTATTAATATTTCGAAATAGGCTTGCTTTGATCGCTTCCTAATTAAATACTCTCATGTATCTGTGTTCTAAGTTAAAAAGAAACCCAAAGTTCACTAACAAAGCTTATTATTAATCTCGAAAAAAAAAAAAAAAACTATACTCATTTCTTACCTCGATGAAAATTTAAATGTATTGGACGTAGTACCTAGAACCAGTTTGTATCTATTTTATATATTTAGTAACATTTAGTTTTTTCGTAGGGACAGAATTTTCAGGTTTCATGTTAATATAATTTTTAGTAGATATCAGTCAAATTATTAAATAGTATTGGTCAAACCGGTTACCATACTACCGGCTTAGAGCATCACTACAAAACAGTTATTTTAAATTATTAACGTGATATTTATCGTGATAAGGTTGTGGATGGAGCTCACGATATTTCGGCTCAGTTACGTGCACCATGTTCACGGGAAGACATGAATCATACTATTGTAAACAGCCGTGATAGTTAAAACATTGTATCACTACGAAAGCCCGCTGATATGCGTGACATTTGACAACGGGACGTCACAATAGGGCGGCATTATTGCTGAGACATTTTTATGAAAGTTAGGTGCAGACAAAACGATCTACCCTCTTTCTTAGTATTTTGCTACGGTTACGGCTATCGGGAGCTCATTCCACAACCTTACGTAAAGATCCCGTAAATAATCATATAACTTTAGTTAAAGTTTTTGTTATTATATCTAGCGTAAATTACCTTTCGATCATCCATTGTTGGAGCTCATTATTCTGACAGTTGGTTCTTCCACAAGCTTTACTTGACCGGCCACTATCTTCATGTAAACAGGTAAGCTAAAGAATCAACGGAGCGTGAAGATACGCTAAATGGACGTGTGTGAACTTTATTACGCCACGGATTAGTTTAATGTGTGAGTGAGTTAATGTACCAATGTTTGTATTTAAGACGACTTTTAGAGCACTATAAGTTGGTTTTGTTTAAGTAAGATGCCTTTTAGGCTTTTAAAGTTACATAGTGATTTTAAGTTTGTTTATTATTGGCTAAAATTCCACTGCTTTAAAGAAAGGATCGTTACGTCTGTGTAAGTTTAGAGCTAAATTAACTTTGAAAGTCATGTTAATAATGATAAATGATATTGTTTGTCTCACCTGTCATTGTCACTGTCATTGAGATTAACATAGTAGTGACGGGAATAGAGACATTGCGTCAATTGATTTAAGCCATTCAATTTAGGTGGCTGCTTTTGTGTGGCTCTTTTAATATATACTAAAATTCCTAAAATTATCAAAGACTTATATTGAAATACATATATAAAAATAAACGCTTACGCACACAAGTTGTTAACTAACCACATTTCTGGTTTATATGAGAATACATCCCGAGCTACGCAGCATCAGAATGTATTGTCATATAAACCTATAGAGAATGTATGGGGACCAGTAGTGCTGCTGCAGCACTGTTGCGGCAGCACTGCTGCGCGCTGCCGAGTTCGCAATCATACCTTAAAGGTACCATTACTTAATAATATTTGGGTAGTACTAAGTAAGTATGAAACTGTCTGAAATTTTATCAATAAAATATTTCAGAATCTTGGCCTGAAAAGTTGCCATAGCTCTAACGCTACGGATCTTAAATCTTAAAGAACAAGCTCCAAAAACAGCAATTAAAATAATATTAACAGTACACTCCCTGGCAACACTATGAGTAAATCTAGGCGGCACACTTGGCTGACATCGCTCTACTGTTGGGCCGGCTCCAAATTCAATAATAGGTAGGATGGGGCCTTAAGACATAGGGGCAGTAAGTTAACAGATTTCGCGCTTGGCTATCTAGGGTTGTGTGCGTACTAATATTGTTTGGAATTACTTCAAACTCAATCTAGAACCGAAAAAAGCTTTCCAGAAACTGAAGAGGTCGAAGTAAACCCGTATTGCACACACTGGTATATACTTAGATACTAGTTCTACAAACGTATACTTCGATATTGAGCGCCACACAACTACAAACGAGACGATCAAATTCATCAAATGGACGACCAAAGGGCGGTGTAGTGTAAGTGTTGAAGGGGAAACTGAATGTATAACACTTTCATTTATTTTTCGGAGTGTGCATACTAGCAGTAGCTCGTGGTTTCACGCGAATTTTTTTATATTGACATATTTTACTCGAGTAATTTATTTGTTTTATTTGTAACGTAGAACAAAATTGTGATACTTGGTGCGATTGGGTTGTTACCTAAACAAGATAGAATAGAATCAAATCGTACTAATAGGTATTTAAAATGCAGACGTTTGTCTGTATGTTTGTTTGATTGTTCAATGAATTTGGATTAAAAACATCAAGTCTGAATTCAGGCTGATGTGTTTAGACTCGACGCGACCTATTTGACCATTGTATTGTGCCATTTACAAGTAGAAGTCTTTGATCAGTACGCAAATAAATTGTCGCAATCTCATGCTGCTTCCTTTTTATGCTGTCAGCTTAGTCTGATATTTATGCAGTTAATTTAGTAATCTGATCCATAATCTAAAAATTTAATAAGATTATCCTTCGTCATGTTGTGAATTAAACATTTTAAGTCGACAATATCGCCAGACGCTGATTCATCAGTTTCATTATGCGACGTGATTAATGATTAAACTGAGGTGATTTGGCTGTGCCCTCCATGGGGAACTGAGAGGAAAAATGAGAGAGTCACGCTGAGGTTTGCTTTTCAGTGTTTTGAGAGCCATCTCGGTGAGGAGAAAATTATTATTTATCCATAGGTACCTTCAACCAAAATAAAATGAACGGACGGGCCATAACCATTGAACTTGCTCAGTAAAAACGAGGGAAACCGTTGAACATATATTTCAACACCTAATTTTAACCATGTACAGTACATTTGTTACAAAAATAGATAGCGGTTCTTGTTGTATACACTTCGGGAAAGCACACGAAGGCATAATTTTGTCAGATGTTTCGTTATCATGTAACAATAATTATGTGTCGCTCTTCCTATGGCTAGAGACCGACTGAAACGAAGTGAGAGCCAGCGCTCATTTTGTATCTTCAAAAATGCGCTTCTTCTGGGCCCGTCCATAATTTTTTTTTGGTCTAAGTAGGTACTAAGGTAGGTTGTAAGGCTTCATAAGCAAGCTTAAAGTCACACAACAAGCTATGGAGAGGGCTATGCTTGAGGTTTCTCTGCGAGATCGAATTAGAAATGAGAAGATCTGTAGACGAACAAAAGTTACCGACATAACCCACTGGATTAGTAAGTTGAAGTGAACAGATCAGATGGCCGATGTGGCCGAAAAGTTTTCAAGACCACGGACCGGTAAGCGCAGCGTAGGACATTCACTCACGTCCCACAAGATGGACGAATGACTTACAAAGACAGCAGGCAAACGCTGGATGCAAGCCGCTTCCAACCGGCCCTTTTGGAAATAGATGGAGGAGGCCGGAGGCCTATCTATGTCCAGCAGTAGACGTCCTATGTCTGAAATGATGATGATGATTGTAAGGCTACGAGTATGTACTTTCTACTGGTAATTTGAGCAAATTATTTGAGTATTTCTAAATTTAGCACTGTTGTTGCTTGTTGTTTTAACGAGTTTATAAAGAGTACAATTTTGGCGCCAACGTGAAAAAAACATGTCGCTTCATTGTATTATTTTCCTAAACTTGTTATAATTCGAGTGTTGATATGTTATAATGGTAAATTATTGTTTATTAAGTTTTCTTGAACGTGCTCGAGTGTAGGCAAGTGATATAATGAGGTGAAACAAGTATTTTCGTGTTGTTTCCAAAACTCCATAGAAGCCTCTAGTAAAGTCTCCACCACTGTACTAGGAACAGAATATGACTTGACCGATAAAAAAATGAAAAAGTAGCCGAAAGGAATTACTGAGTGGCAAGGAAGTTTGGTCCCTTTAGGGTATAGATCTTTGCAGCAAGATCTTTGCTGAGTGGACGGCTGTTATATCAAACGAGTGTTAAATATTAGGGCAGATCCGAATTCTGTCAGGTTAGAAGGCGGGAGCGAAGCGAAGCAAATCTCCCACCATACGCGTTTTTTTTTTTTCATAACAACGCAAAATCTATCTTTTCTACCCCTCTATCGGGAAAAATTTGAAGTCTGCCAGTTAGGTTAACTTGATTAGGATAACACGCTGCATTCCTAAAGTAAACTATAGAATGCAGAATGTTGAATATAATGATACATTTTTAGCGGTTGTTGTAATGCGCCCATTTAGTATTTTGGTAAGTCATATTCAGTGTCTTCGACCCCTTTAATTATTTGAATTTATGTTCGCTCGTTAAAATACTACCCCCTTCATTCAGTGCATTTTGTAACCGCAAACAGCAGTTGCAATAACTTCAGAGTCCTAAGCCTAAACAGTATTGCAATAGACCACAGCCTAAAAATGCCTCGCAAAACGCGCGAGTCCCAACGCCAAAAAGACTAAAATGTCATATCGAATAGCAATAAACTGTACTTATCTCCAATCCGCTGGTCATGGGCTGGCACTGGCGTACAGGCATAAGGGAGTTTGCACAAAGGCGGACTGTTTCAGCTTTTGAGTAACCATGCACTGTGTGAATACAACGCATTGTAGGTAATAAAAAAATATTATGGTATAGGTACTAACTGTTTGCCCTCGATTTTATATGCAGCCTACGCCTTCATATAAACTTTCAACTCTCGTTTGGTTCTTTTGATTCGGCTCGTTCTCACCGGATCTCTTCAACTCGTAAGGAAACCTGTCAAATTTCAGGTTCGTAGGTCAATTAGTTTTCTAGACTTCGTGATGATTTAGTGAAGGAGTGAGTGAATGAGTGAGTGCATGAGTGAGTGAATGAGTGAGTGAATGAGTGAGTGAGTGAGTAAACGAATGAGTGAGTGAAGGAGTGAGTGGATGAGTGAGTGAATGAGTGAATGAGTGAGTGAATGAGTGAGTGAATGAGTGAGTGGAGTGGTAGATCGCTTTTATGTAAGTATAGTATCTACTTGGGTGACATAATTTTTACACCGATTTCTCCGACATTTATTTTATGAACCAATTTCCGTGATTCTTTTTTTAAGAATATCTCGAGATGGTCCCTAAAACGATGAATTAAATTTGGTTCAGTAGTCATATAAACTAGCTCTAATTAGGTAATTTTGTTTGAGCGCCTGTTGATTTGGCAATATCAATAAATTTGGAGTGCTTACAAATTTCGAAGTCAATTTTTTTAATCCCTAATAATTTATTTTGATAAAATTCTATTTGTCTCTTTGTGGCTCCGTTTACAATGGCTGTGTTAGCATGCTCGCTTTTGTTTGTATGTGTATAGGAACGCAGCCTACTGTTTATTGGAGCATTGTGCTGTGAATATCTTGGAAAATGGTGCGCGGTCTTTTTGTTTCCATGTTTCGGTGGTTGATTTTATTGGCACAGTTTTGCAGAACTACTAGTCAATCTGTGTTTTTCCCGCATTGAAGTCCGTTTAGAATATTTTGTGAATAGGGATTCTATACACTAATAGAATTAATATTACATAACACTTACAAATGCGAAAGTTTGTGTGTAAGTGTTAAGGTGTGTATTGGTCCCCACTCAATTCCCTTACAGCCAATTTGAATGAATTTGGTATGGGGGTAGAGTATATGGAGTAGTCTATAGATTAAAATATAGCCTATGGATATATCCGAGAAATATCCCTGAAAACCCCTGAGTGTTGGTGGCCAAGCGGTGGCATGTGCGCTTTACAATCTGACGGCACCAGGTTCGACCCTCGACCCTCAACCAATTACATATTTAGTACCTAAATAAATTATGTGCAGTTTTGAAGTAATTGCTCAAACACTGTGAAAGAAAACATCGTGAAAAAACCAGTATGTCCAAAAACCTTAAAAAAGACATACCATAATAAAGGACTGCCAGGACATATGTCTTCTCTCAGAGGTAGACGATGGGCTCTAATCAACCGTGCTGGCCCAGTCCATGTTATTGAAAGTCATAATGTCTTTGAACTGTTTAAGTGCTTGGACATACTGGTTTCCTCACGATGTTTACCGTTGTTGACCAATGGCATCGATACTGTAGATAATTATATTAATAAAAAAATAAAAATAAAACATTTTTTGCATCAGGGACGAGTATCAAACCAGGCGCCGTCAGATTGTAAAGTGCACATGCTATCTCTCGGGTGTTTCCGAGAGGTTACAACATGGGGTTCTTCAAAAGGCGAGTTAATAGAGTTCTAAAGGGTCGGCAACGTATTTGTGATGCCTCTGGTGTTACAAGTATCCATAGGCGACGGTGACTGCTTACCATCAGGCAGCCCGTCTGCTTGTTTGCCACCTATGGGATAAAAAAAAAAAAAAAAAAAAAAAAAACAACATCGCAGCTGCCTATGTATTCTATTTTAATGCACAATAATCTCATAAGACTAGAATCTCTCATACAAATATGTTTTAAGCCTTTCAGCTCAAAAAGAGCCTTTTAGTCCCCCAAATAAAGTCTTGTAATCAGGGTTGCTCCTTAGTTAGGAAATTTTAAGAGAAACTAGTCTTCCAACAAGCAAAATTACTGTTTGTATGTGTAGAAAGCTCGATGAAGAAAAATATGTTTTCACAATTAATGCACCTAAAAAACCCGAGAGGAAGATTGATTGTCCCTGGTCAATAGCGAACCGGGTGAAAAGTATTTTTTATATTATTTCCCAGGTAGGGCCCGGATATAAATCAATCTGACAGCTCGAAGCGAAGAAATATTACATTTTTCTTAAGTGACAACCCTGTGGAAAACATACGGTTGTATTTACGATCAAAATATTGTTATTGACAAACTGGATTTGTCACCACGAGTAGCTTTTCATAGAATTTCCTGAGAAAACTGTTGTTTAAAAGTTGTATCCATGTTTATTTTTAAGGTTCCGTACCCAAAGGGTAAAAAAAGGTTCCGCTAATACTGAGCCTACGTTGTCTGTCTGTCTGTCCGTCCTACCTTTAAACTGCTGTATCTTTACGAACCGTAATAGATAGCCAATTGAATTTTTTACAGAATATGTTATGTTACGGCGGATTAACTAACAAAAAATAAAAAAGACGAAATGAAATGGGAGTCCCCATACAACAAAATGTATTTTTGTAATTGCTCTAATGTAAAAACGGGAATACGTACAAGCGTCAAACTTGGCATGATTATAGTATACACTATAAAGTATAACTACAAATAATAAGTAATGGTCAAGTGCAAATCGGTGGCAAATTATGCTACAAGTGAATTGAGTTGACGTAGCAGTGGGCAGGGCACATATCACGCAGAACAGATGGCCGATGGGGCCTAAAGGTTCTCGAATGGAGACCACGGACCGGTAAGCGCAGCGTAGGATGTCCACCCACAAGATGGTCAGACGACCTAAAAGAGACCGCAAGGAAACGCTGGATGCAGGACGCTTGCAACCGGCCATTTTGGAGATCGATGGGGAAGGCGTATGTCCAGCAGTGGACATCCTACGGCTGAAATGATGATGCTTAGAACTACTTATTAAGTTAAAATTAGTTATTTAGAACATATTTTGTAGACAATTTTTGCAATAAATCTATTCTGATAATGATGATAAAAATATTAATGTAGGTACGTACTTGAACCTCCTCCTCCCTTTCCTCTCGTATAACAAGCACAAAATGTATGGACGTGTTGCCAAAACCGGCCTTTTAAATTACAAATGCGACTCGTCACATGGTTAGTTTGAGTGCGGTGACGTCATCAAATTGCAGAATGGGCCGCACACCTGCCGGAAAAAAGTTTTGAATAAACAACCGGCGCTGCGCGAAACTTGCTGGTGCAAGCGGACGATGTGGGGCTAGACAATCAGAGGCTTGATTTATAAATCGCTCGTATGATACAACTGATGTATACGCGCCCCTCCCTTTGTTTTGCGGCCGGCGGGTGACAACTGGTGCAGCGCGCCGGCCAGTAATAAACAAGCAACGAAACGAAGTGCGTGTTATTTCTCACCACCCTCGGACATATCATTTGGCGAACGACTGATGCTGAATACCCACGAAGAAAAAAAAAAAAGTGATCATGTCTGTAGCTTATTTGGGGAATTTGCCTATTTTTGATCACAAAAACAGTGAATGGGCAATTTTCAAAGCAAGGCTGAACCAGTTCGCGAAGATAAATAGCGTGGAAGTAGGAAATCGAAGCGGATTACTCCTGACGCATCTCAACGACGAGACGTACCGTTTAGCACGAGACTTGGCATTTCCAAAGGAATTGGATTCGTTAAGCTACACGGAGCTTCTTTTATTACTCGACGGTCATTTCAAACCAAAAAAGATCTCTTTTGTGGAGAAGGCGAAATTTCACGGAGCGAATCGAAGTCCAGGCGAATCTTTAGGAGACTGGGCGGCGCGACTGAGAGGCCTAGCATGTTATTGCGGCTTCGGCACTGCCTTAGAAACGAATCTGTTGGATCGTTTCGTCCTTGGCCTGGGCTCAGGCCCCGAACGCAATAAGTTGTTTGAGCAGGACCCGTGTAAACTGACATTGTCACGGGCTATTGAAATAGCGGAGCAGGCGGCATGCGCTAAGCAGGCGAAGGCGATGATGTCCACCGGCGAGGCTCTTATCGTCAAGGAAGAACCGGTGTACCGAGCAAAGTTCCAAGCCGGTCGCGGCGGCGACTCGCGGCGAGGCGGTGGTAGCGGAGGCGGCGCCCCGACAAGAGCCGGGTTCGGCGCGGGACCGGCAAACTCATCGAGTTGTACCGTTTGCGGAATGAAAAATCATCAAAGTGATAAGTGCAGGTATCGCGCATATAAATGTCAAAAATGTGGCCTCAAGGGGCATCTAAAGCGCGTATGTGATAGTGTAAAAAATACGTCGGGATTTCACCATGTTGAGACGGACCAGAATTACAATGCGGCGGACCAAACTATGGACACGTCTTGCGAGGAATGTCAAAACTTTAACTTAAGGTATGTAACTGACAAGCCTATCAATGTGGATCTTGTATTGGGAGGTCATGAAATGTCAATGGAACTCGATTCAGGTTCCAGCAGCTGTGTAATTTCAGAGAAATTGTATAACCAAAAATTTTCTAATCATCAGTTACAGAAAAGTTGTATTAAAATGTGTTTGTATAACGGACATAAAATTTCTCCTTTGGGCTATTTTCAAATTGAGGCTAATTTTAATAATATTAAAAAGCTAATGAGGGTATTTGTCGTGCAGAATGGAGGACCGCCCTTGCTCGGCAGAGATTTTATGTCCGCCTTCAATTTCATAATAACAACTGATACTAACATGAATATTTATGCCCTAAATAGTGACACAGCAGCTGAGGTAGGTGATTTATTGCAAAAGTATCCGGAATTATGGCGTGATGAGCTGGGTGAATTTAACCAATTTAAAGTTCACTTAAAACTAAAAGACAATGCTGATACGAAGTTTTTTAAGCCACGATCTGTGCCCTTTGCCCAGCGCGATAAGGTCGAAGAAGAGTTAAACCGGTTAGTGGGGTTAGGTATATTAATTCCAGTGAATCATCCAGAGTATGCTACACCCATCGTACCCGTGGTTAAAAATAACGGCCAAGTTAAGATTGCAGGTGACTTTTCCGTGACTTTGAATAGGGACCTTATAATTGACAAATACCCTCTGCCTCGAATCGAGGAAGTATTTGCTAAAATCGGAGGCGGTGAGCGGTACAGTAAAATTGATTTAAAAAATGCATATAATAAATTTTTGCTTGATGAAAATTCACAGGAGCTCACTACTATTAATACCCACAAGGGTTTATTCAAATATACTAGGTTGGTGTACGGCTTAGCAAACGCACCTGCAATTTTCCAAAAATCAATGGAAACATTGCTTTCGGGGATCGACGGTGTCAGTATCTGGCTCGATGACATTTGTATTACCGGTTCCAATAGGATAATCCATTTGAGAAATTTAAACGAGGTTTTAAGTAGGCTTAGGAACGCGGGGTTGCGTTTACATAAGGAAAAATGCGAATTTTTCAAAGAAAGCGTCACGTATTTAGGTTACGTTATCAGTAAAGCGGGTCTCAAGACTTGCCCCGATAAGGTCACGGCAATATTGAACGCACCCGAACCTACAAACGTCACCGAGGTAAAAAGATTTTTGGGCGTTTTAAATTATTATAGGAATTTTATCCCAAACGCGTCTGCCATACTCAGCCCTTTACACGAACTCTTATGTAAAGATGCTGCGTGGGAGTGGGGCGAACGTCAACGACACAGCGTGGCATGCGTACGCCGCGAGCTGGCATCGGAGCGTGTTTTAGCGCATTTTGAACCAGGCGCTCAGCTGTGTCTGGCCGTGGATGCTGGACCCCAAGGAATTGGGGCAGTCCTCAATCAGCTCGACGCAGATGGTACGGAGCGTCCGCTCGCGTACGCATCACGCTCGCTCTCTGCCAGCGAGCGGAACTATAGCCAGATACAGAAAGAGGCGACTGCTATTATTTTTGGGGTAAAAAGATTTCACCAGTATTTGTACGGGCGCGACGATCCTTTTATTTTAAAAACCGACCATAAGCCCTTAGTTTCGATATTCAATAGCAAAACTGGTATACCCGTGACGACAGCATTGAGACTCCAAAGATATGCCATCATACTATCGGCATATAATTACGTCGTGCAATATATATCTAGCGAAAATAACTTAGTAGCGGATTTTTTTTCACGCGCTCCGTTACCCAGCGATGGAACAACAGACAGTACTGATAGTGGAGTAGATACTTATTATGCGCTTAAGTTCCTAGATGCGTCATCGCCGGCGATAACGGTCACAGACATCGTGCAAATGACTGCAAGCGATACGACAATGTAGACGGTCGTTAAATATATGCAACACGCCTGGCCACGTAAAATAAATTGTAAATCAGTTTTACCATACTTTCAATGCAAATCAGATCTGCAATTCGAGAACGGCTGTCTATTTAGGGGGCATAGGATAGTTATTCCGTCAGTGCTAAGAAAAAAAATGCTGAAAGAATTGCATGATTCACATTTAGGTATAATTAAAAGCAAAAGTAACTGCCGATCTCGTTTCTGGTGGCCACGGGTCGATCAAGACATTGAAACCTGGATAGGCTCGTGCGCAACTTGTGCGTCGGTACGTGCCGCACCCCCGCGCGACCCGCCCGCGCCCTGGCCCGCCCCCGTGCTGCCCTGGCAGCGCCTGCACATTGATTACATGACTGTGGGGCAGAGGGTGTACTTGGTGGTTGTCGATGCGTTTAGCAAGTGGTTGGAGTGCCTGTACATGAATAACGGTACTGCAACGAGCGCTTTGATTACGAAACTAAAGGGAATTTTTGCTACATTTGGAGTGCCAGATGTAGTGGTATCAGACAATGATGTGAAAATTAATTCAGTCGAATTTAAAGTGTTTTGCACGGCTAATGGGATTAAATACATGACCAGTCCGATTTATCATCCACCCAGCAATGGCCAAGCAGAAAATTCCGTACGAACTTGTAAAAAAATGTTAAAATGCATCATTAAAGAGAACGCATCGCCACAACACATGCAAGAACAGCTGCTAGGTTACTTATTTAACTATAGGAATACCGTGCATTGTACCACGGGTGAGACTCCGGCAAAGCTAATGTTCGGAAGGCAGTTACGCACGCGCCTCGATCTTGTATTACCGACTAAGAAGCTCAAGAAATTAGCGGAAGTGCCTATAAGACGACATTTCGAGATAAATGATATGGTTCGGGTCCGATGGTACAGTGCACGGAAGGAAATTTGGCAGTTAGGAAAGATAAGTGAAAAGATAGGAAGTAAAATGTACAAAGTGTTTATATTTGATTTCGATCTCTGCTACATCAGACATGTAGATCAAATAATTAAATACACAGGTGACAAAAATATTATCACTAAAACCAAAGGTGTACCCGACGAGCCTCATCCGTTTCCGTGCGTGCACGCGGAAAATATTTCTGAATTGGAACAGCATTTGCTGCCAGCGGCCACCAGTGCTCAAAGAGTTGTCGACCGAACAACGCAGCACGGAATTGATGAGGCTCCATCGGTACCTGACGCTCAATGTGATGTGGAAGCGTGGCGTGATTCTCAGACGGAAGAGGGTGAGCAAGGGACCGTTGAGAATGTCGAAGCGGCAGCTAGCGCTGACCACGAAGTGGCACCAGCCGCTGCGGCAACGCACACTCGTCCGGTGGACTCACCGGCGCCCTCTCTCATGCCAGCACGCGCCAGGCGTGATAAGCCCACAATAGATTATAAGCGTTATTTGTAAATTAGCTGTAGATTTATAATTATAATAGAAGTCGTTTGTTGTCACCAGGTTTCTAAAATTAAGTGTGGAGGAATGATGTATACGCGCCCCTCCCTTTGTTTTGCGGCCGGCGGGTGACAACTGGTGCAGCGCGCCGGCCAGTAATAAACAAGCAACGAAACGAAGTGCGTGTTATTTCTCACCACCCTCGGACATATCAACAACACGAAAATATCATGCGAAATGAAATACTTTATATTGATGGAAAGCTAATTAAAATACTTCAAACCACACGACGTTGCGTTAGCGAGCGAATATTTATTTATTATTTATACAGTTTATTTCAAATATGCTACTTTTGCTTGGGATTTTGATTAAAAGTCAGTCATTTCGCATGATTTCGCATGAAATTTTCGTGCGTAATATCATACGAGCGATCCAATGATCGAGCCCTAGAGCGTTACTGGGTTGTATTAGGCATCATTTTCTTCATCATCCACGTTGCCACAACAGTAAGACTGCCTTTTATTTGTTATTAATGTACAATAAATTACCTTATAGTATAACCGAATATTTTTTTTGTAAATTCAACTCATACTAAAGCAACTAATTTTACAAATTAATGGCATTACTTAAAAACGTAACTGCACGTAACGTTTCCGTAGGAAAACGCTGGATGCCGGCCGGTTCCAACCGGCCCTTTTGGACATTGATGTGGGAGGCCTATGTCCAGCAGTGGACATGCCATGACTGAAATGATGATGATGATTACTTAAAACGTTACTTAAGTTAAAGTTCATCTACTTCTCACTGATGGAAAATATATTTATTTACATAAACATAGGCTTAAATAAGGTATGTACATCAAACGAACTTTTGGGAAGAAACAGTAAGGCTTATACTTATGAGTGAGTTGGGTAAGTATAGAAGATAAATGCGATTCCCGCACTAGGCTAGGCCTGTATCGCGGAAGTCTGATCCGGTTTTCCTTAGATTAACACCTCTAGTTAAAATATTGTTGGTCATTCACATAATATGTATGAATATACTTCTATTAATATTACAGGAATAGGTACTATTGATTATGTATATGTATATTATGTATGTTAGTATTAATTTAATTTTTTGTTTTGTAATTTATTATGATAAATGTTATTTTTACATTGTAGGTACATTTAAGATAGGATCTTCCATAACACCTCCGTCTCTATATAGCTAAGCGAAGTCAGAAACTTAAAAAGTGTCTTTTTGGCTTCGTAAGCAGTATTTTCTTTCAAATTACAATGTTTATCTACGACGTTGTAAACATGTGCTCTAACGAATAAATACAATAATTATTATTTAAATTTTTTATTTGTAGTTTACTTGGCATATTTGATTAATTAACATGAATGCAGCTCAAAATTATCACACCACAAACATTTATGCATCACGACCATTATAAGTAATATCAAAAATGTTATAGCCCCACAGTCACCAAGCCTAATAAAGTGGGTCGAGCAAACATTGCGCTAAAACTACGCTTTTTACTGGTATTTTTAGTTGCTTTTATACGAGCACTGTCTAGTCTACTCGCCTGCTTTCCCCTGGCTTCCTATCTGTTCTTTTTCTTGATTCCTGCTTTTTTCAGGGTAGATTTCGCTAAAAAGAGCTACTAGGTAGTAAAATATTAGATTCAATAAAAGATAAATCACACTAGATGAGAAAGTTACTGTTAATATTTATTTGTCCAGACCCAAAACTGTAACGGCTAAACGGATTTGTATATGTTTTATAGAAGTAGCTGCATAGTCTTGATGAATCCAAAAAAAACCATTCAAGACTAGCAGGAAAAACAATGGGGTATTGCTAGTAATAAACCTCGTCGTTGGATGGTTATTTTTATATCTGAAAAACTTCACTAGTGATGAACGAACGCAAAGGGATCACTATTACATGCGAGGGAACGAGTTGAGGTGGACGTTTTGACAAAAGCGAGTGAACGTGGTTGTTATTTTGGCTCAAAATTGTTATTTTAAACTGGTACTTTCTGAATATTTACCGTGAAACCTCGCCAACTGTTTTAAGTTTACTCTTTACGCTAGCTCAGTGTAAATACAGCCGGATTGGCAGCATTACAGTTCTTTTGTGGCTTCCGGCTACTTTCGTGGTTTTCAACACGAGATGACTGGTTTTTGTATGACGAGGATGTGTTGTTTGCAGATTTAACTGACGGTAGACGGTGGGTGACGTCATGACGTGGTCTTTTTGGATAGAATAACGGCTGTGCAATATAGAGTGCTTTTCATGTTTGAAGTCCCCCAGACGCGGCGCTGTCATCGCGTATCAATCACTATCAGTATCATTTCTCGAGTAGAACTTTAACAACTTTTGGCATCGTACACGACTCTTTAACGATAGAAAATTAATTAAAATCTCACTAGCGTCCAAACACAGTAACAACACCTGACAACTACAACATGGAAATTTAGTTCCGCTGTTTGCGGCTGTCTGTTTGTGGGACTTCTTTCATGAAAAGGACTTTACAGCCGGTATTAGTCTGATTACTATTTTTCTGAAAAATGCTAGCTGAGCGGTAGCCGTAGCAATGTGTGCTTTACAATCTGACGGCACCCGGTTCGATCCTTGACCCTGCACCAACTTATTTAGTATGCAGTGTGCATAAATTATGTGCAGTTTCAATACCATCGCTCAAAAACGGTAGAGGAAAACTTCGTGAGGAAACTGGTATGTCTAAGAACCTCAAAAAAGTTCTAACACATGTCATGTGTCATTCACCAACATGCCCTGGGCTAGCATGGTAGATTAGGGCCTCTCTTCCTCTCTCCCCTCTCTCCCTCTCTCCCCTCTCTCCCTCTCTCCCTTCTCTCCCTCTCTCCCTTCTCTCCCTCTCTCCCCTCTCTCCCCTCTCTCTGAGATAAGGCCTGTGTCCCAGCAGCGGGAGCATGATAAGCTGATAGAGATGACTATTTTCATAATCAAATGAGCTAGCGTTTAACTACACCTATGACAAGTGACAATGAGATGTGATCTAAGATGGGGCACGATTTCCCATGAGGTGCTATGCACCCATGTCTTGAAGAAACCCAGGTTGTACTTTATTGGGAACACCGTATAGCACTTTCTATTTATTTGCTTGATCAATTTTCCAATAACATCGCATAGCTCAGTTCATCTCTATCATCTTAGCAGTATTATGTCAGACGTCACACAATAAACCAGCCAAGTGCAAGTCGGCCTCGTGCGCTGAGAGTTCCATACCACCACAAAATACAATAAGGTTGTCCAAGTAACAGAATTACCAGTTATTATAACGTCTTCCAAAACTGTCGAAGCAATTGCTATGCAGTTAATTACTTCGCTACTGGCGCTCGAGTATAACAATAATAACTTGGTATACCTATTAATATACTGATGAATTAAACACTGTTTTACTATTTGAGTTTTATTTAGAATAAGGAACGATATTACTCACAAAAGATTTAGAGACGAGACCAACAACGGGGCCATCGCTCGGAGGCGACCAGAGACAAGAGAGAGAGCGGACCCGGAAATACATTACTTTACTAACGGGCCATAGAGAAATAAGACATGTATACAGATAATTACGCACTTGCCCATTATTTATTATTTGTTGTTATACTTTAGACTCTTTAGAGTTGAGAGAGCGAGAGAGTCTTTAAAGTGTGTACTATAACAATGCCAAGTTTGACGAATGTACGGATTATCGTATTTACATTAGAGCTAACACAAAAATACGTTTAAAAAAAACGTTTGTTGTATGGGGACAGCTTTTTGGATTTAATTTTTTGACTTTTTTATTATTTATTTATTTATTTTTTTTATTTATTAATTTATTGGAAAACCAACAGCTTTTTACACTAAAATATACAATGGAAAAACGATAGGAAGCCAATTACAGGTTCTCACGAGTAGATATAGATTATGTAAGAAGTTAAACATGTGCAAACACCAAGAAAAATTTAGATAACAAATGAAAAACAAAAAATTTATAGATAAAATAAAATAAGAATAACAAGGTAATAATTAAAAATAAAATTCACATAATACAAGCCCGACATTTTACGATTGTTGACCGTCTGATAGGAAAAACTCACTGCTTAGTTGCCGCCTCGCCGAGGAAGCGCTGGTGCTAAACAGGTCAAGGTCAGTGCGCTTGCTCAGTTTGTTAAAGTTGTCGCTTGCTCGCCATAAGTAAGAGTTCTGTCTATAATTTGTTGACACTAAAGGAATGTGTAATGGTTTATAGAGTCTGGTTGTCTTAAAAGGAACATTTAGTTTAATTTTACATGTGAGGTCTGGGCAATCAATGGTATTATTTGTAATGTTAAGAAGATATACGACGTCTGCAATTTCGCGTCTTTTTGAAAGAGGTAGAAGATGAAATTGTCTACAAATGTTGAGGTACTTGTCGGACGAGTAAGGAATTCGAAGACGATAGCAGAGGTATTTTAGAAATTTGATCTGGATTCGTTCGATTCTTGAGGTGTACTTATCATACCGGGGGTTCCAGACTTGAGATGCGTACTCCAGATTGCTCCGAACAAAAGTGCAATAAAGGATTTTAAATGTTTTAGCTCGCTTGAAGTCCCCAGAAGTACGCATGATGAACCCTAAAGCTCGTGATGCTTTGGCGACAATAGACTCAATATGAGCATCGAAAAGAAGCTTTGAGTCATGAACCACCCCAAGATCTCTAACTACACTGCTTTTTTGGAGTAGCTGGCCTTTCAATGTGTATGATGATGGTATTACCAGTTTATTACGGGTGAAAGTTACTACTGTACATTTAGAGGGGTTAAGGTCCAGCTTATTAAGTGAGCAGTAAGCATCAAGGCGTAATAGGTCAGCTTGAAGGTTCACGATATCTTCAGTTGATTTAATAGAACTAAATATCTTCATATCGTCGGCAAAGCATAATAGTTGACTGTCGTGAAAACATGTAGAGATATCGTTAACAAAAATTAAAAAAAGAAGTGGTCCAAGCACCTTTAAACCTTTTAACCTTAACCTAACAAATAAACCTTTTTATTTGTTAGTTAATCCGCCGTAACGTTACATATTCTGTGAAAATTTCAACTGGCTATCTATTACGGTTCGAAAGATAAAGCCGACGGACTTACGGATAAACAGACAGACAGACATCGTAGGATTAGTAATAGGAGTCCCGTTTCTACCCTTTGGGTACGGAACCATAAAAATAGCAAATTGCGCCACAGTAAACTGTAAAAACTCATCAAATGCAGTTAGCCGTGCGAATGGAGTTAAACTACGACTAAATTGCTCTCGTGATGTCACAGTAAGTACAAAAAATGCGGAACGCTGATTTCTCATATAACTTATGTGGTACCAGCGTTTATCCTGGTATTTCTGCTTTTACCCTAAAAAAGGTTGATATAGCAATTTTAAAGTGTTACACTGAGGCCTCGTTCAACAGATTGAAAAACAGCCAAAGTTAAGATCAAAATTTGATAATAAACAGCCACAAGAATTCCCAAGTGCGTTAGAATGACGAAATCTAATGAAAATTCCTTTCGAAGAAGCGAAATTCTTTAAATACCAAAACTGCGGCTAATGCGGGCTCATAATTTTCACTGTCCCAGTAAAACTGTCAAAACTTTCCGCTCGCATCATTGTAATGGGCTATTATACCTTAGAATCATCTAGTGAAACGATCCTGTAGGTAGTTGGGATGGTCAGTATGGAAATTAGACAAAGGCGATAATACGCTAGCGCAAAATTGGCCTCAGTCTGCTATTTCGTTAGATTTGTACGTAGATACCTAATTACAATCGTTATTGGTGTGTGTCCATTGGCGGCACAGAAATATATGTGTGATTGGCGGCGATTACCGCTTACATCAGATGGACTGAAGCCCGGTTGCCGCTATTTTTAACCGACGAAAGGAGGAGGTTATCAAATTATCAATTTTGTATGTTACGTACGATTATGATTACTTTGCCAATTACGCATTGATATTGATGTTTTTTTTTTGTTTGTTTGGTAGGGCATACTTCAGAGGTGGTCCCATAATCTTCATCGAAATTATAGATCAGCACTTTTTGAATGAATCATATATATTATACACATATTGTGACGATTTGGTTTGTGGTTCCCAACAGAAAAAGTTTTGGTGAGGTCTTTCCAAGGACTTTGTATACCCTAAACGTATATTAAGTCCTTGGTGTAACCATATTAAGATAGGTATACTCAATGACGTTATTAAACGTCCTTGGGTATAGTCTAGAAGTCGTTTTTTTTTTCTTCTTAATATTAATTATTAATATTAAAAAAAGCACTGAATCAATGTCGATAAAAAAAATATGGGACCACCTATGAGTTATGACCTACCAACCAAAAAAAGAATCATCAAAAACAATTCTAAATTGGCGGAGTAATCGCGTAACAAATATAGAAAAAAAAAAAAAAAAAAACATACAATCGAATTGATAACCTCCTCCTTTTCGAAGTCGGTTAAAAACATCAGAAATTACCAGATAACTATGTTGTAGCGGAACTACTGGCGGAAGACGATCTCTTCCAGACAATATTTGGGGGAAGAATATTAAAATTAATGGAATTGGTACAGAAAAGCATGTTACAATTTAGCTGAGCTGGTAGAGTTAGGTCCACAGCATCATCATCTCATAATAAAATTATGTGCATTCTTCATCAGCAGGAGAAAAGGAGAAGGAGGGCTAGGAAGGGAAGGAATAGTTATTCATTCAGATTATATTCTGTATGTTACATATAGGTTTACCAACAAACAGATATTTTTTTTGCACCCTCTGATAGCCCGGTACTTGACGGGTTTGAACCCCAAACTATAGGATGAGGTGTCACCATCCAACAGCTGGAGCTGCTTAAAAGAAAATTTTATCGTGAGAAAAATCATAGCATGGTGGTACACTTAGATTAGAGAAACATGAAAAAAAAAAGACGTTATTTTTTTCTTTTATGGGAGATATGCCGTATTAAAGTTATCGTTCGTAAAGTTATATGATTATTTACGGGATATTTACCGTGGTAAGGTTGTGGAATGGGGTTGTGGGTTGTGGATGTGTTTAGTGAACAACCGTGATAGTTTAAAACAGTGTTTATCGTTCGTGTTCAAATACCTCCAGGTTTCATCTACTTTACTAAACCGCTTCACGCAATTACTCTACGGCACACTTACTCATGTTTCACGCACACTACAAAACTTACAGCGACACCAATGAACTAAGTAACAGTCCGATGGGTGGCAAGGTCGTCTGTCTGCAAGGTGAGTTCGAATTAGATATCAAGCCTGATTTAGGCCAGATGCATTCGCACCCACCACGCTACCTTACCGTATCTTCCTTGTTTGTCTGATCTGCAGTGCAAGTACTGTTCTTTATCGATCGTCAAATTCAATAAAATGCCATAGAATCGAGCATAGCGAGTACTGATCAAATGGTATTTTATCCAATTAGACGATCTCAACTGTCAAATTTGACGATCGATAAAGAACGGTACTTGCACTGCTGAGATGCTACGGCACTTGTAGGACACTTTCTAACTTTCAAGTAGAATGCCTGTCGTAAAGCATTCGACAGCGCCAGTTGAGAGAGAGTTTACATTCCAAGCAAAGCGTGCTTATTGCATTGATCACACTGTTGACTACAGCGGTACTTTACATCAGGTAGAACCGTGGTTAGATGCCTACCCATAACAAACCTGAAACAGCGAAATTTTATAGACAAATTGCAAAGTTAAAAAAAAAACAATAGCTGATGCTTAAATAACGTAGTGTAGCTAGTAGATAATAAAACAAATAATCGGCCAGAATTTATCAGTTACAGTGAAATTCCTTAATTTCCCTGAAGAGCACATAAATTATTCATTGGTAGACATAAGCAATTACTGGGTAGTTCTGTGGTAATAAATATATCATAGAACAGTCAAATTACGCAGTTTATTTATATTTTATGTATATTGGCACGCACTTTACCCGACTACGGCAAAAGGAACGAAGAAGAACTGAGAACCTAAAGTCAACAACATAGCTCAGTGTATGAGAAAACTGAAGTGGCAGTGGGCAGTATTCATATTTATCGCAAAACCAATAACAGTTGGAGTAAGCGTATTCTAGATAAATTTACCACAAATTGGCAAACGATTTTTTTTTATAATACGCTCGCTTGACCTCCACTTCGGCGATGATTCGGTTTACGGTGGAGCACGCTTGCCCAGAAGAAACCAATTCACTCGAGCTTTGAGGACACACAGACTGTAAAGAACTATCGAGAAACACCCATTCCAGCAGTGCATTCCACAGACTAGCAGTTTTCACAATAAAAATGGAATCAAAGCGCTTCGTACGGGTTTTCGGAATATCAACCGTGAAGCCTTCACCTTTTCGTGCCCTCTTAGGCAGTCATAGAAAAATCGGCAGGAGAGTTACGCGGAAATGTTGTATGCCGAAAGAAATCCATAATATGCATTTTTATGAATATTTTTTACTATGAAAACAACACGGAAATTGCGAAAAAAAATCTATTTGTTTCATAGAAAATGGAAATTCACACTCGAAAAAATACATGAAGCAACAGATTGTTTTTGCGATATCAGAGTAGGTCCTTTAAAAAAATGTATAATAAACAATAAGTTGGTGATAATAGTAAGAATAAATTGGTGGGTGCCGTACCTCATACCATATAACAGCTCAACAATAAAAAGAATTGACCCCAATTTGTAGCCCTGAATTTGTCAATCCATACTGTACAATAGTTTCATAATTTCCTTTCACGTAAATTACATAAGTACTAGACCATTGAATGAAAATAAATACAGTGTAATGGATTCGGATTAGGACACACTTTCCACGTAACCCCGTATTTATCGGTTTTACAGACGGGCTTTCATCATCATCAGCTAGAAAAAGTCCACTGCTGAACATAACCCTCCCACTTAGATCTCCACACTGAACGACAGCCTGCCATCTGCACCCACTGGATGCCCACCGACTCTCACGATGTCGTCAGTCTATCTAGTGGAAGGCCTTACACGGGATTTACACCTGGTAAAAACATATCCGTCAATATGCTTGCTTTGATATTACGGTAAGTAATATTTTTAAATTTACCGAATGTCAGATAGGCTCACAGTCCAAACTATCTAACAGTGATGCAACTAACGACCGCCCTCTAGTGCCAATAACGCGTGCATAAAAAACCTATATATCTCCCCTAGACGGTTCACTACTACATTAGCGGTCCGGATCGGCTCGTTTGTCTTCATCAAATCTCGAGAGAGCACCCCGAGATCTCGAAGGTTCTAGATTGTACAACTGAGGGTAGTTTACTCTATCAAGTTGTAGATAAACTAGGAAGAAGAGATATACAGAGTTACGCGGAAAGGGTGTACTAAAGTTAGATGTTTATTAATGCAATATTTACCCTGATAAGGTTTGTTGATAGTGAACAACCGTGATAGCTTAATCAGTGTTGAAAGAGGTTCATAACACCATAAAATAATATATGACAGTGACACCAATGAACTAGTAGTCCACATGCAAAAAACCGCGTTCTGAGGGTTCCATCCAACGGAGGCTAGATGCGCTTGCACGCCACCTTACCATATCTCCCTTGACTGAGCTTATGACATTCAAGAAAATGCAAGGATTCTAACGATACCACTAACATCGACATTAATCCAGGCGTTCAGGGGCTATGGTGGAATTAAAAAGCTGATCACACGTGAACCCTAAAACGTAATACAACTTTTTGGGCAGTCATTTAATTAGTAGTACTTCTTACTACCTACTTCGTGAATACGCAAAATGCTATGCAATGTTTACAAAGGTTTTTAATCCATTTGCATGTGATCTGCACTTTTTAAATAGTTAATTTCGCAGTATGCCTTTGGTTTACCTCATTTTGTTTTACTCTTTTACAACCCACTCAGTTTGTCGCCCTTGTTACATCTAAACACAGATTAAAACAGAAGGCCAACTTTGTAAACGCTTTTAACCAATAACATTTCACTTTTAACACTTTTTGTGGCATTAAGTCATCAAATTAATAAAATCTCAAGCCTAGCTGCAAGACCTTTGCACATTTTTATTTTTATTTTTATTTTTTAATAATTAATAGGCTTGCGTTTGACGACCATCACGCCTGATGTTAAGCGATGATGCGGTCTACGTTGGAGCACGCTTTCCTAGAAGGAACCGATTCACTCGTGATTTGAAGACACCCAGATTGTAACCATCGGGGAAGACCCATTCAGGCAGCGCATTCCACAGACTAGCAGTTTGCACAATAAATGTAGAATAAAAATGCTTAGTACGGGTTTTCGGAATATCAACCATAAAGCGGTGACGATTTTTCGTGCCCACTCTGGCAGTTCGATAGAAAAATGGGCAGGAGGGAATCATTGGCAGTATGTTTTATATTTTATATATATATATTTTTTTTTTTTGATAGCCCGTTGGTCCAGTTGGTAGTGAACCTACCTTCTGAGCTTGGGGGCGTGGGTTCAATTCCATCTAGGACAAACATTTATGCGATGAACATTTGTGTTTGTTCTATATCTGGGTGTTAATATCTATTTAAGTATGTATTTAAAGCTATATATGTATGTATATCAGTCTCTGGCAGCCATATCACAAGCTTTGCTTAGTTTGGGGTCAGATGACCGTGTGTGCAAAAATGTCCAAAATATTTATATTTATTTATTTATTTGTAACGAATGCAAAGAATTCGAAATGTCAGGAATTAAAATAATGTAAAGTACCCGCGATTAAATCTGTTTAAAGTTGATTGAATGAGGCATTACATATTCCACAAATATTGTCTTGTCACGTATATGAAATAGCTGTTTCCCGTGACTTCGTACGCGTAGACTTACAATTAAACTTTCAACCTGAACTTGCCCCTTCTTATCTGGTTCTTTCGCAAAATTATTTGCGATAAGGCTGCCACTTGTGGCACTAGCTCGTAAGGGTTTTCTCTGTTTGTAATTTTTATTTCTGAAAGATTTTCTATCTATCTATGTATTATTTTTGCAGACCTATACCTCTACCATCATTATCATCATCAGCCAGTAGACGTCCACTGCTGAATATAGGCCTCTCCCTTTAACCGCTACACTGAACGACAGACTGCCTTTTGCATCCACTGGATGCCAGGGACTCTCACAAGGTCGTCAGTCCATCTAGTGGGAGGCCTACCTACGCTGCGTCTTACGGTTCGTGGTCTCTACTCAAGAATCTTACTGCCCCATCGGTTATCGGTTCTTCGAGTGATGTGGCCTGCCCATTGCCACTTCAAGTAGCAAATTTTAATAGCTATGTCGGTGGCTCTGGTTCTTTGGCGAATATCCACGTTTCGGATTCTATCGCGCAAAGAAACTCTGAGCTCTCTCCATTGCCCGCTGTGTGACTGAGTTTTTCCAAAAAGCCAGCAGTTAAAGACGACGTCTCAGTATCGTACCATATGTGACCTCTACTACACCCCTTAAGAAACCTACCTGCCGAATTTCGGCTGAATAGGACAAATAGTTTTCAAGATTTTGTGATGAGAAAGTTAGTCAGTCCGTGAATAAGTGATGGGTGGTATTGCTAGCGCGGCTTCACCCGCGTGGATACCGTTGATAAGAGTAATCTTAATTACTCCTTATAACATCAGCAATCTGTCGGTGAAATTCCTGTCAAAATAGGTCCAGCCGTTTTGGAGTCCATAGGAAACCGTGTTTATATAGATACATGTTTATGTAAATATAGATAGATGTACCTAGATTAATTTGATTTTTCAAACTATTGTATTTATTCAACAAAAATTACAAGTAAAATAAAAACTTAAATTTATAACTAAAACTAATCTAAAACTAAAATTAATCTAAAACTAAAACTAATCTAACAAGCCGCTGCCAGTGGGCAACGTTCCCAAAATGCTGGCAGCATTGCCACGTTGTATGGCAATGCTTAGTCTTTGGGCAAAATAAAGGCCAGCATTTTGGTCACGAGTTGCTTCGACCAGTTGCCCTAATAGGTCTTTAAACGCGTTGCCAGTTTAAATTTCAAAAGTTATCAATCTGCTCTTTTTTAATACGTCATATAACAACACCTTATTTATATGTACATCTTGTGAATTTTAAACAGACCTCTTGATGTCTTGAGAGTTGAAGCGTTCAGGGAAGCGGCTTTATAGGTAAGTAAGTACCAGTAGCTTTATTCATATGTTGTAAACCTGCATGGAAAAGTTAAAACAACAGTGTAGTACAGTTTAAAAACAATGCAGCCCGGATAAATAGAACTAGCATCACATAGTCTTTGAAAATTTCAACTTGCTATCTATTACGGTTCGAAAAATGAAAGCAATGTTCCGACGTGAAGTTGGTACCATAGCTCCTTGGAGAGGATACCCAGCTTTTCGACAGCGAATTGAGCCTTGTTTTCAAAATAAGACTCAAAGTTGAGAGCTGATATCAGAGTAACGCCGAAGAGCTATCTGTATTTAATTATAGTCTTTGGAAATCTCTGTAGGAACGCATCGGTGTCCCATAGCACTTTGCCTGAAGCTACTATGCCCTCATAAATTCAGCCTTGTGTCTCAGTTTATAGGATTCAGTAGATAGGCTGGTAAAAATATTATGTTGACATACGCTATTGAATTAGGACATTCCTGTAATGATAGTTGTAATTTGGATAAATAAAAAATAAAAAAAAATATAGAAATTAACAACTTTTAAGACATTAAGTCTTAACAACTGGCAGCTACATAATGGCGTTGATCCTCTCATACTCAGTAAACTAAACCAATCTGACAGGACTAAAAGCATCTGCGTCTCTTTTTATTACAATATGTGAGAAAAGTTTAGCAATATTTTTAGAGCTGTCAAATTTAGTTTAGTTTAGAGTTGTTTTTAGACAAATCTGATGCAGTTATTTCTTTTTCTAAAACTCATTCAATAACAAACCTATCCAATAAATACACTAGCTTTATATTCTACGTATTTTTATCTATGTAATGCATACCTAGATTACATTACAGATAAACTATCGAGAAAACATTTTTATGACCAACGAATATTGGATCAAAATCTGGATTCCGTTATTAAGATTTCTATCAATATTTCCACCTGAATTCATGACGCACGACAAATATGTTTATGTCTTGAAAAATAAAGAAACCATGTTTACGCAAAAGTGCATACATAATTGGATATTATAAGTAATACATGATTCATAAAAAAAAAAAAAAACAAATGCCAATGCTTCTCGTACGTTTTTTTTTCACACTGTAATTATATTATGTAATGGAAATCAATCAAAGAGACATAAGCATATTGTCAAGTATTAAATTTAAATTTATAACTAAAACGAAAACTACTTTAAAACTATAATTAATCTAAAACTAATACTAATCTAACAAGCCGCTACCAATGGGCAGCGTTCCCAAAATGCTGACAGCATTGCCACGTTGTATTGCAATGCTTAGTCTTTGGGCAATCTTTTCTTTCTTTCTAACACTTGTGTTAAAACCATAGATAAAAAAACACATAGATTTATGTTGTTATTCCTCTTAAATCGTATGAAATAGTATGAAATAAACTCATGTATGAAGGAATAAAAAAGAGTAAATAGAGATAAAAGAAGACGTGATATGAAACGCGCCCGGATCTCCAGAAACCGTCTCCTCTGTGGAAGAGAAAAAAAAATGGCGTCACAGAGTTTGTAATGCCTACAGATTGGACTTCGCTAGAAGTTGTTGTGAAACTTTTCCTAATATTCGTTCCATAACAATAACTGACGTGAGCACCATTAAATAAAGATTGTGTCTATCTCGTTAGAATTTATGATTCAGATATTATTATTCATTCGAAATATATTTAAAAAAAAAAAAATGTTTTAAGGAAAAAAGCAAGAACCAACTTCATTACTATACTATATTTACAAACTTAAACTAAAAAGTGAAAAATAATACTAAATTACTTCAAAGCAATGAGCATTGAAGGACAATCAACGAAATTATTGTTGCAATATAAATATACCTCCTTACCTATTTAAAATTTAAAATCAGTTATTTTTGTAGTCGGTGCCAGCCAAAGCAATGCTTTTTCAACCTCCTCCTGAAGTCGGTTAAAAAGCATTTATGACTCAATTTATGTTTTTAATTATATTTAATGCTCAATATTAATGCGTGAACGACACGTGATGCCTTCACGTATTGCTATGAATACATTCAGACTTATTTTATTAATGTTAAACTTTTTGATAATTTATCGAAGTTCGCAGTGTAGGTGGACATAGAAAATAAATAAATTACCACATAATAAAATATTTACCAGCCGTTCTAAGTAAACAATAGTATAAATTGCTTTCGTGTTTGTATGTGTAATAAAGTTTTTAGCAACGCACACCTGCTGTCTGACGTGCGTGACGTCACCTGATCCCAACTCAGTGTATTGCTGGTTGTAAACAACCAGCGCTGGTCTTCCGTGGGAATCGGCTTGTGACAGAAACTATTACTTTGTTGTTTTTAATTTTATTAATAATGTCTGTATATTTTGTTTCTGTCACAAATAAATATTTTTTCTTTCTTTCTTTGTTTCGTTCATAAAATGATTTTACAATTTTTTTTTCAATATAGATAAAAATCAACGATCAGATATAACCCTATTCTAAGAATTCTTCTTCTTGAATAAGTTGCATGCAGGTAAATTATCGTGCGTAATTTTTTACATATTAATGACTAGCGCATTTTTATTTTCAACCGACGATGTCAAAAAAGGTTCTCAATTAGTTTTTTTTTACTTGATATCTTCGCCGATTTCAAACGTATTTTTTAATTAAATGTAAAATATTAGATGATGTAGCCCCATGTTTTTTCAAAGAAAAATTATGATTTTGCTTAATAAGATAATCAATCCCGTTTCCGTTTGAATTTTGGTCTGTTTAAATTTACCAAACATATATTTAAACATATATTTTAAAACATATTTAAACATATATTTTATCATCAGCTTTTAGGCTGTCTTTTCTGTACTAAGCTAGCTCTTTAATCATTGGCCACAAGGACATTTGAGTCGCAGCAAAAACTGTTACTTTCACGACTGAGTTTCCAATCCGGAATGAGTTTGCGTTGAAAGTTTTTGCGGTTTATAATGACATTCGACTGTTCAACGGCTCAACTCTACTGATGATATAAAATAAAAAAAACTGCCTAAAGAGACATAACCTCCAGGAATTTTCTTTCTAGCTTCTCGTTAAACTCTTTAGATTAATCCAAATGAGTGACTACGTCTTCACCAGAATATAGTACTATTGAAAAAACGGATTAATTTTTATTTGCTGTAAACAGTAGTACGCTAAACTACTTTGTTATAATGGAAGAGTACAAAGCATACAGTTTTTAGCAACAATTACAAAGCATCGATGAATGATTGCACTAAACTTCCAACGATTGTTGGAACGAGCAAATTATAACAATATATGGAACGGGTTTTTAACAGCTAATATTTCTGCGTGAACTTTCCAGCTCCATGATTTGCATGAGAAATACAGTGACGTGAGAAATGGCGTCTTTCAATAGGCATGTGTCCTAATGTTTAATTTATTACAAATAACCGGCTTAGCGATGAATATATATATAAATACATTACGCATACTGAAAAAATAATTTGAATTGGCTGATAAATCTCTGAGATATGAGTATTTAAAGTTTTAGGTGGGGATAGGGAGGGGTTGTTCTATCCCTTTCTCCCAAAGCGTGTTAGTATAGCTTTTGTATGGCGCTCCTGAGGCGTGACTTCACGGCTCAGTATAGTGCGCTCTCTGTCTAGCATGAAATTAAAATGCTTATATCTTATTTATTTTTGAACTAATTTTAATTTTGTTTTTGTTGATGTGCTCTATTTATGATCAGCTTTTTTATGAGGTAATAAAAAAATATTAGTCATCAAGTCTATTATCAAACGCCAAGATTGAAAACACTTTTGAAGTTTTTTTTTTTTAAATTGTTGTTTGTTGGATCAATTTCGCCATTAACAGTAAGGAAGGGGCAAAGACGCTTTATACCTATTACCTAGGGTATAAACGGTCCTTGGGAAGGAGATAGTGAGATTGTTTAAAGATGAGGTAATCCTGGTTGATGACACTACTAACAGAAAATAACAAATGGAAAAACTAAAAACAGATATTATAGCGCCGCTCCAGTAAGTAAAAGTAAGAACCTTTTTACGAAGGACTTGAAAAAGGAGGTTTTATTAATTTTTTATGTTACGCGCTCGATTTTAAAGATAGTTAGACAAAAGTAGACTATTTTAAAAATAAATAAAAGAATATTGCGAAATAAATCCGTTTATGAAACTTTTCGTAAAGCTGTTTTTTTTTTCCTTTCAAGTCCTATAATTTATCAATGTAATAATTATGAGCTTGAAATATAACTGTCTATTTTTCAAAATGTTTATATTAAATTCTGTCTGTGTTGCTAACCTAATTAGCTTTAAGAAACCTTGACAAAGCAGTTACGTAATGTTCTCGCAATGAAAATATGAAATGAGTACGAATAAAACTGAAAAAGAAGCTCCGAAAAAATGACCAAAAAAGTTACGAATGCTTCCTTCTTTGCTCAAGTTGTATTAATAACAGTTGGTACAGTTGATAACAAAAGATTTGTGACAACGATTTGTGTGTGAGCGTAATAATGTTTATCACCAACACAAATAATATTTTGATAGCTACAAAGTTCTAATAAATTTCGTTTATAAAATTATTGCTATCAACCAGTTTGACCAATGGTGATAAAGCAATGCGCGTCTATCGCGCGCGGCTGCGATCGGCCGCGATGCATGGAAGGGTATGGGAATGTACCTTTAGGGTGAGAGGTTGTTGATGTATGTATAAATTGTCTGTTATTATTATTGTTGTTATTATTCTCCAAAATGCTAAACCGTTTTTTTTTATTTGTAGTCGTTTTCAATATTTGAACAAAATGTGTTTATTTCTGAGTTTTTTTTTTAGAATTGGTACGGTGTTTTTGGATACATAATGGAAAATGTATCGCTACAATAAAAATAATAGCATTTTTACTAGGTTTTTTTTTAATGCCGGGTTTTTCTTAATGTCTTATTATGGAATTATGTACGTACATAAAAATATGTCTCATGCGTTGTCAAATTTAGGTTGATAAATTTGACAGCTCACATTAAGTATAAGGATAAGGCAGTTAATTAACTTATTTGATCATCGATATTATTCTCATAGAACTTAGTCGATAGTTGCATGGTTATACTGAAAAAATTAAATCATTAATTAGGTATATAATCGTTTTTTTTTATAAATAAGTAATTGCGCGATTTGAGATTGCAAATAACTTAATAATATAGTCAAAACCGATTTTCAATAGTCTGTGTTTATTCATTATGCGTCATTTCACTAAGTGGGCCAATAAAGTACGAAATTATTTATAGTACATTTTACCAAAAGAAATACGAAACTTCATGAGCGTGACCTGCCAAAATTATCATCTTATATTGACAGACCATAGACCAGACAGACCAGACAGACCAGACAGACCGTTACTTTCATTTATTTTTAAATTTTTATCTACCTATTTATTGAATTGTATGCATTACTATATGGGCTGTTTTGTTAACTGAATTTTTTTTTTTTTTGATAGGCCTTTTCCACTTACCTGTCCAGTCATACTTTACAATTCCCTCTGCTCATACATGAGATAGATAATGAGCGATTCAAGATTCTCTTTCGTGATTCAATTCAATTTGGGAAGGTGCTACTTTGGAATTTTCCTGACGATCTTATATCGTTGATGTACGGATTTGAGCGTTAATAAGATTGCCTTCTCAGCGGTTTTCATTTAGTGAAAACATGTCTATAGTCAGCAAAATAATTATATTTTAACCCTAGAACAGTACAGTGATTTAGCATGTCAGATTTTATTTCATGGGGTGCCTGCAGCCCAATATGTATGACTTATATTTTATTAAACAACCCCAAGTAATAATAATAAATACAATTTAATTTTTTTATTAGAATTTCCACGAACTAAAAACACAAAACTATTTAGTAACAATATATATTAGGTAATAACTTTTACTGTGGGAGTAGCAATATTATCGGTCATTGACAATTATTGACAAATTGTATGAAACAGCTGATAATTGTAATTTTTCACGTTTTCGGCATTGGTCTCATAGTAAAAGTTGTTCATAATTATGAGTATAATAGACCCCTTTCGGCTTCGTACACTCTTTACGCGTAACCCTGTACTTATAGGATACATTTTTGATTTTTACTCTCCAGTAATCTTTTATCCTCACAAAACTTCACATCATAACAACCTTCTTAACAAGCGAAGCAAATATGCTAGCCTCGGCAGTGGTTACATACTCATACTCATACTCATACTTTTTTATTCATAACAAATATAGTTACATGTCACAGTGTATACATTCTTATTATCGTTACATATTGATCAAACACGGAAAAAAAAAACACGAAAGAAAAAAAAAACATTCAAATAATAAAATTAAAAATAACAAACAAAATTATTAAATTGCATAATGTCAAAATTAAATTAAACAATTAGAATAAACAAATAATATTAGTCAATAATAATAATAATTTAAAATGTCAGTTTTACATTAGCAAAATATTGTAAATAATTAATTAATGCCTATTCTACCTTAGGTAGAAAGTCATTCACCTTATAAAATGTTTTCTCAACAAGCCATTTCTTTGTTCTACATTTAAATGAGTGTCGTGACGGTGCCTCCTTTATGTCGTCTGGGAGACGGTTGTAAACGTCCGTCGCCATTACGTGGACCTGCTTGGACATCTTCACTAGTCGGCGGGTGGGCGCGCGCAGCACGCGCTCATGCCGTGGGGCATGTGCGCGCTGGTCGCCCAGGCACGAATATTCTTCCAGATGGTCGCGAGCGTACATAGCCGCTTCCAGAATTACCATTGATGGAAGAGTCAGTATCCTCATGGACCGGAACAGAGGCAGTGCCGATGTGTCCTGTGGCACTCTCACTATGGCTCTTACTGCTCTTTTTTGCATTCTAAAGGCACGCTCCCAATCAGCAGAACGCGCCCAGAACTCAACACCATATTGTAGCAGAGAGTGCACAGAAGCAAAATAACAACTTCGGACCATGCTCTTCGGCAAAATGGCTGAAAGTCGCCAAAGCGCAAAACAAGCACGCCCGATTTTCTGGCACAGTCTGTCCACGTGGCTTATCCATGTGAGGGCACTGTCGATCTGGAAACCTAAGAATGTCGTATCGTTTACCTGGTCCATTTTTTCGCCTCGGACTACTACGCAGAGAGGTCTCTTTTGATGACCCGAGAGGTCAAACTTAACGAAGTGCGTTTTGGTTAAGTTCAAGATCAAACCATTGAGTTTGAACCAATGATTGAGATCGGACGCCACTTGGTTCAGCTTTCGCTCTAATTGGTCGTCAGTTGGAGCAGTTACCACTGCGGCGACATCATCGGCATACATCAGTACGTTGCCGTCCTTTATGTTCTCAGGTAAATCGTTAAGGAGAAGAGAGAACATTATATTAGAGAGCGAGGATCCCTGCGCTACTCCAATTACGGTCATGAGTGGTTGCGATTTTACCGCGCCTCCTTCTCCCACGACCACCTGACAGCGATCCCTCATAAAGTCTGTCAGCAGTCGTAACTCCTGATTCACGACTCCGTAGTGCTCGAGTTTTGCAGCGAGGACGTTATGATCAGCGACATCAAATGCTTTGGATAGGTCACAAAAAATCACTGCAACCTGCTGTTGACTTTCACGTGCATCCACGATTTTCCGAAGTAGCTCCCGACCGAGAGTAGTAGTGGAGCGCCCGCTGCGATAAGCATACTGCCTCTCCGATAGACACGTACTCTGAGCCAGATACTCCGTGAGCCGCGAGCTCAGGCCGTGTTCGAAAACTTTTGCAAAAGCCGGAATTATTGACACTGGTCTGTAACTATTAATCTCCTCCTGTTTCCCTTTACCCTTGTACAAAGGGGAGACTTTGACGTGCTTCAATGCGGAAGGATACATACCCTCTTTGATACACCGGTTGTATAAGGAAGAGAGTATGCCAGCCAAAGACGCGGCTACCGTGTGCAGTAGTGAAACCGATATGTCATACGCATCCTTTGACTTCTTCCTCGCTACCCCATGAGTCACTATGCGGAGCACTTCCAGAGCCGTGAACGGTCTCAGCCTTAGCGAGCGATCGGCAGGAGGGCGCGCCACCGCTAGCGCGCGGGTCGCCGCAACGACATCGGCGGCGGGCGCACCGCACGCTGTCGCCGCGTTTACGAAGTGCGCATTAACGGCGTCCACGGCTTCCTCTTTACTGGAAAACTTGGACCCATCGGGTCGGGTAAGCACCTCTGTGTAGTCATGGGTTTTGTGGGACCTACCAGTTTCAGTTTTGACTACTTCCCACATTGATTTTGTCAAATTTGACGATTGGTAAATTAAATTACAATAATACTCGCTCCTCACACGCTGTAGCAATTTGTCATACTTGCTTTGAAACTCGTTAATTTTTATGTTAAGGTCAACGTTTAATGGGAATTTAAGTAGAATATTTCGCATGTCCATTAGAAGTGAATTAAAATGAAATATTTCATCGGTCGCCCAATAAATCTTGCCCGCTGAAATTTTAGAATGTTTTAAAGGAAAACAGGTATTGATATTATTTTTTATTATATTAACAATGGCTTTTGCTAGCTCGTCCGGTGATGCCATAACATACTTCCTCTCAATCTCGAACCAGTCTACGCTATCCACGGCAGTCGCAAAGTTGCATCGATTAGCTTGACTGTAAGACCGAGCGAGGCGGGATTGCGCGATCCGCGAGCCGGCCGCGCACGGCACGCTGGCGCGCACCGCGTAGTGGTCGGACAGATTGCTGCGCACGGGCGCCGCTCGCGTGTCCGCCACCAGGTCGCAGCTGACGTATAAATGGTCCAGACAGGTGCTCGTACTATTAGTCACCCTTGTGGGGAAATCGACGATATTGCACAAATTATGCACCGACAACAAATCATTCAACTTTTTAATGTCACTGTTAAGTGAATTACTGAAATCTAAATTAATATCGCCTACTACTACGAATTCTTTGTCATAGTTAGTAAGCTTGTTGAGCAAACATTCAAAAACAGAGAAAAATAGAGCCGCACTCGTCAGGTTGGACCGGTATATACATACCACCACCATATCTTTGTCTATTAATTCTATGGCTGATATTTCACATACCTGCTCCACAGAGAGCTTAATAAAGCATTCTAGTTTCCTACATTTTATATTATTTTCAACAAAAATACAAGAACCACCATGTTCCACAGTGTTTCTGCAATAAAAGGCTGCTAACACAAAGTTATTTATGTTTATACATTTGATTTCGTGCTCTCTGCAGAAATGCTCAGTTAAACATAATACTTCACACTTTAAACCACATTGCAGTGCGACCTCTACCCGGCTCGTTTTGTTCTTTATTGACCTAATGTTTTGGTGACAGATTTTTACAAAACTTCGTCCGCTAGATGTCTCAACCAACCTAGGCGCATGTGTGTTGTCAACTACCGGTATATCATGCGTTAAGTCATGCGCCTGAGCAGGAAATAGAGCATTACTTCTACTTATCTGCGGGCAGCTGGATCGAGTGGACGCCACGAAAAAACCAATTCGCAAATCTAATCCCTTGCGGCCACACGTTCGGTGTCATCAATTTCGGTTTAATGCTCTCCGGCATTCCTATTATGAAAGACGCATGTCTGTTGGATTTTATTTGCCGTTTCTCTACATAATAATCTGCTCCTACAATAGTGTTCAAAAACTGTTTGACTTCATTGGGCGTAGTGTCAGCTTTGAATTGCCAAGCTTGCATGTAGTATGTCCTTTCTACAGCCTGTATTCCGCAGTTGTCCTTTCCGACTCCTACTACGACTGCTTGTTGTTGCTTGTTGCTGTGACGACGTTTCGTGACCGTCTGCCACTCGTCTTCATACTCATTGCTGTCATCAACTCGTATAACAGCTGAAGTCGACGTCGGTGTTGTGGTTCGCCGCTTCGACGCATTTCCTCGAACTCCATTCTCTAAGCCCGCAATAGTCCCAGTTTTACCTGGGGTCTGCGACATCACGTCTGCAGGCATGGCGGTATTCCTCGATGACGCGTCTTTAGAGCTAGCACTGGCACCATCAGCAGGAACTTCAATTTGCGCTTTATCAGCTACTCTTTTGCACGGTATTTGATCAGATATCGTCGCCGTTTGCACTGCCTGGAACTCTGAATTTCTGGATAAACGCGGAGGGCGACACACTAGATCCTTCAAGTTGGCATTCTCATTACGCTTCACGCGAAGTTCAACTCGGAGTGCCTTCATTTCTACCTCTAATGTGCCCACTCTTGCCAGGTGTTCCTTACTATCAAGTAATTCAGTTCTCAATAAAGTCATCTCCTGCATAAATGAGCTTTCTTTAGTACTTAAAGCAAGTACCTCGGCTTTAAGCTCACGAATGACCGCCAGTATTTGCTGCATCATCTCCATACTAGCAGGCAGAGGCAGTTCCTGTTCTACAACAGCTGAGCTGACTGGCTGCTCTTCCTGCGTTTGGCTCTCTTCCACGAAGTACGTTGCTGCCCCGCGGACTGGGGTGGACGGTTTATTGTCTCGAGGCATCGAACACTTGCAGTTCGGACATAACCAGATCGGGGATACTGTCGCCTTGACAGGTATGTTAACACAGGCTCGGTGGTATACTCCTGTGCATTTACCACATTTTGCGCCCTCTTGTGACGAAATGAATTTTCCGCAACCTCCGCACTTCAACATGCTATCGATATTATCAAGACGTTCTTAAGAATTCCGCTAGATGGCGATATCAATTCACAGCGACTACTCAACGCAGATGGCGCCACTAGTTCGCTGGCGATACTTTACCGAATTTTGGTTGAGGGTAGATGCAAAAAAAAAACTATAGATAAAATCCCACGGAAAATGCCGATATTTCCACTAATAATATAAACAGTCACTGACCATTGCACTGCAACAATTGCTTTTCAACAGTACGTCACAATTAAACACAATCACGGCTGTTTAACAACATAAAACCATTTTAATTAAATTAAAACTTGCAGAGCAACACTAAGTACGTGTGTGCTCAATGTTTGTTTTTTCATTTCTTACATATTTGAGGTATTTGGGGTCGAGACATTGGGCCCTTGGGGACCGGGAGCTCACCTCATTTTCAAAAATCTTTCAGAGCACCTGGTTAATGCGACGCGTGACAAAAATGCTGGCGTGTTTCTGGCTCAACGCATAAGCATTGCCGTTCAGCGTGGTAATACCGCCAGCATGCTGGGTACGCTGCCAACTGGTAGTGGGCTTGAGCATTTGGATTATATTTAGATCTTCAACGTTCAATGGGCAGTTTAACTGTATTTGTATTGTTAGTATTAGCTTGTATTTTGTTTAGTTAATAAAGGCACTTACCCTTTCATGTCAATGTCAATGTCACCTTCCTAAAATTACCTCAAGTATTTCAGGAGAATAAAGACATTATGATCAAATCAAAAAGTCAACTGGCGAATCAACTCAAAGGCTAATACATGAAATATATCAACACGTACATAACTTATGTAACTTAATAACATCATCCGGTCCTCGACGAAATAGGTTCGTCTCAAGAGCAAACTTAATTTTCCATAACTAAGCAGATTACAAGTACCCATAGTAATAAGCTTCGTCACAGGCTACTCACATCGCTTCAACTTTACTTTTGCACTGCATTTTATAGAAATATTTTCCTTAAGGTTTTTCTATGCTGTGTCTAAAACTTGTTTGCAAGTGCTTCATTACATGCGCAACCCACAGCTATTGATAATTCATGCATTAGGAATTCCACAGTGGTCTTAGTGGAACTTCAGTTACAGGTATTGGTTAAGCTGTGAACTATCAACTCAATGGGCTGGCTAACGAGCAATCGACATTGTTTTGTCGCAGTTACACTCTGAAGCCAGTATTTCTAACCCCGGTCGTAACTAAGACGTCAAAAAACGGTGTTATAAGATTAACGTGTGTATCTGCGTATCTGCGTATCTGCGTATCTGCGTATCTGCGTATCTGCGTATCTACGTATCTGTGTATCTGCGTATCTGCGTATCTTTATATCTGTGTGTGGCATCAAAGCACCCAAACGACCGAAAACTTTTTTTTTAAATCTTACTTTATCGAGTGTTATCTTTAGCTATGATTCAGGAAAATCTGTTTAGTTATTTGAAGAATATCAGCTCTTATTTTTAAATTTTTTATACTTGTAGAAAATTTTGTTACACCCTACCGGCCAGTTAACTAAAAGGGTCTCTGAGTTCGTAGGTTGTCCAGAATATAGGTATGAGGAATAATTTTCAAAAACATGCTCATTAAAATTTTAGTTTGTGCCCAGTGTAAGCGGACTAAAACTTTTGTGTGTAAGGTTTTTATGCTTTATTGTATAAAAGTGATTTTTGTGCACTAGTGCTTTAAAAACAAACTGCAAATGTTTCAAATTTATAGGTTTAATTTCTAATATTTTATAGTAGGAAGTTGCCTGGGTCTTCATTGTACCGCGTATACCGAGCGTGCCGATACCTTATCGCTGCTGCACCGAGAAGTCAGGAAAGGGCTTTGTCTTAAAGTTCCTGTTGCAAGTTAGATAATCAAACAAAAATTATATTCTTCTACAGTAGACCATTAAATAGTCTAACTCTAAACAAACAAAAAATAGATTTTCAAACAAAAATACTTCGCTCCCTTAAAAAAAAACCAGTTAATTATATATATTTTTCGGCTATTCTCGGAACGAAAAACAGACGGAACGCACTTCATTCGAACGGGACTGCCGCTAAAGCCACCAAGCTATAGACAAATGGCGCCAAATTTAAACAACTGAATATTCGCATTCGCATTCGCGAATGTTGGCAGCAGATATTCGCATTCGCGAATGTCCAAAATATGACATTCGTTACATCACTAGCGCAGTGTAACTGACCATCAGTATTGTGTAGATGTAAGGAGGCTTTGAGTGGGTCTTAATGATAAGTTTTGCTACGTTTCTGTCCACATTTTCATGTTTATCCAATATCCATAAATACTTTGTATTCTAGTACAAAACCATACACAGTAAATGTACTGTACCTACTATTAAAACTGTTTATTTGACATATTATCTCCAGTGTTTTCTGCTTCAAGTCGCATTTAGTCGGACTTAATTAATGCCTTCAAAAAATTTACATAATAATAATTTTAACATAATTTTAATTTACTTTCAATATTATTTTAAATAACAAAATTTAATTAAAAAATTAAATGTTACATTTTAAATATAAAATTTAATTTAATTAATTTTTTATTAAATGTAAATTTAAATTAAGTTAAAATTAAATGATAAAAAACTGATATTTTTAGACATGCCGAGAAGGCATAAGTAATTATTTTTTTCATTCTGATTACTCCAGTAGTAAAACAAAAATAATTGACCCCAGATTTCTTGCGACGTTGAAGCGGAAAACACGATATTCGTTAAAGAAACAGTTTTGAAACTGAACTACCGCAAAGTAACACCTGATTCAATCAACTATCTAATGTACTATTAATTGAAACCTAAAACAAATAGGTATATCAAATGAAATCCTACTCCATTATTTGACCCCTAGCGAGATCAACTCAACAAATAAGTCTTCGCTGTACTTGGCTCGGATAGAGGAAAGTTTCTCGAGGTGACGTAGGTAATGACGTCATGTGATAGTTGGCTAATGGCATCTAATGGAGTCAGTTTGGATGTAACGCGTCAGTAATGGTGTGATAACTACTTGTTTCAACTAAGTTGAGAGCTTAGAACCTAATCAAAGCTTAAAGCAACTTTTGTACACAAGCAGACTACAAACTAAAGCGAATCGGGCACGTGCTGAATATCCCCAAATAAATGACAGAAAACATATTTTTTGGCTGCAAAACTCTCTTTGTGCGAGTCTGACTCACACTTGGTCAGTGTTTGTTTCATCATCATCATCAGCCATAAGTCGTAGACTGCTGAATATAGGTTTCCCCCTTAGATTTTCACACTAAAGGACAGCCTGCCATTTACATCCACTGGATACCCGCGACTCTCACGATGTCGTCAGTCCACCTTGTGCCCTACCTACGCTGCGTCTTCCAGTTGGTGGTCTCCACTCAAGAACTTTTCTTCCTCATCGCTTATCGGTTATTCGAGCAATGTGGTCTGCCCATTGCCACTTCAATTTGCAAATCTGAGCAGCTATTACAGTGACTCTGGTTCTACGGCGAATATCCTCGTTACGAATTTTATCGCGCAAAGAAACCCCGAGCATAGCTCTCTTCATTGGGTAATGAAGAGAGCTATGCCGATGTTTGTTTATTTCCCCCTAAATTTATAAACATTGAACAGAAGTACTAGTGGAGTTTAACCACGAATAATTATCACGATACAAGTATAAACTGTCTTCTTTTATACCCCCGATAAAAGAACTATTAATCTTCAAACAGCTGAACGGATTTTCATGAATCATAGCTAAGAACACTCTCAATCGAGCCACCTTTAACTATGTTTATTCGTTTGGGACCTACGATGCCAATGAAAAACACAGATGTACACACGTTAAGCTTATAGCACCTTTTGCGTCGGTGATAATAAACAGGACTAGCCTCAGTATAGCCTATATCATGTCCCTACAGCTGGGATGAAGGCCTTTTCTCAGAGAGCCTTATTACACTATGCTGGCCCAGAGCAAATTGGAAAATGCTGATTTCTTTGAATTGTTTAGGTTCTTTGACATTCCAGTTTCCTCGTGACGTTTTACTTTGCCGTTTTGAGGGACGACACCGAAACTGTATTTTTTTTTTTTTTTATGTACTAAATAAGTCATTGTGCAGGGCCAATGATCAAACCAGTAGGTAAAGTGTGATACCATTGCTCAAAACAGGACTGGAGGAAACTAGAATTCGTACAACTATTCGAGAACCTTCTCCCAACACCCTCTCAAAACTTCCCAATCAGCCACAATCCACGCTGAATTAAGATTAATGATGGTATCCGTACGAAATAGCCACATATATGCAGTGTAAGGTGGAATGGTCGTGTGTCTTCCACAAGCGGCGCCTTAAGTATGATCAGATTTTTAAGGAGATTTTATTTCGTTGTGTCTTATTTGTTGGATTCATATCCGTATGTTTTGAATGTCTATCGGACTTATTGCGCATTGAAATCATGAAAGTTTAATAGTAGATTATTACACAAGGGATGCAGTGATCTTTTACATACGAGTTATTTTGGCATCCGATGAGATAAGCATGGAGGGCGTTAGTAGTTTGAAGGTGTAAAGATAACCTACTCGCGCGTGTAAATAATGAGAACAAAATACCAGGTGAAACTGGTGCTTTGCTCATTTTTTTCACCACAGGGGTTTTACATAGCTTCATTTCACACAGTAAACAGTTTCTGACATTTTAACATGGAACTAGTTCTATTTTAAAATTACTTTACCTTATCGGGGAGGTAAATATTTTAAAATTATGAGTCAGCGATGCAAACGTTACTTTTCACTTCTCATGCTCGTAAAGTTCCTGTTTATGCTCGATGTAAGTGGACTAAAATATATTTTTATGCACTAGTGCACAAATACGTTTTTGCCCTAGTGCATAAAAGTAAACTAAAACTCTTTAAAATATTTCAAAGAGGTTCTGAACTGTTCTGTTCTGTTGACCCAGAAAAATTATAAAACTATACTTTTGTGTTTTATTTTAGTTTCATGCTAGTTTCACAGAATCAAGTACCTACATGCAGCAAATTGAAAAAAAAAACATGAATAGTGATATTTTGTATTTAACCTAAGTGATATTTTTTGATGTTTTCATTCTATTTCAATTAACAGTATGTCAATAAATTATATCAAACAAACAAAATAAAGTAAAACATACATCTTTTCGAGTTTTTCCGGATCAAAAATGTGTGAAAATTAGTTCCCGAGTTGACACCTTGACAGTCTAATTGTGTGGTTTTTTTTAATTATTGGGGTCAGTATACTTTATCACTTCTTTTTCCGGCTTCTATAGCCGCACGTTTTTCTTGAAATGACCTTTCCATTCACTTCCAGTGTATCATTTCATAGCTATAGAATGTGTACTTGTGATCCACCTCGAGTTAGTACTACCTACTACTTATACTGTGCCCTGTAATAGTTACTAGCGTATAATCTACGTCTCCACGAGCACCCTCGTTATTCCACGTCGGAACAACAGGAGAACAATGCAGCTTTGTTCTGTGGATTGGGCAGGACTATTGAAATGTAGGCGTAGTAAGAAGTTTAAAGATGGCAAGGCTTAGTCATTTTAGCATCTTTGTCTAAAGAGGTTATTACTAGTAGTTCGCCCCGAACTGTGACCTCGCGAGCCATAAATCTTCAGAACCCCTCGATTGATTTTGCCTATATTAAAATCTTAAAACGTATTGAAATTAACTACTTACCTGCAAAGTTTCATGAAGATCGGATCAATGATACGCTAGTTAACGTCTATAAGAAACCATGCTGCCGAAACGCCGACTTGTCCCATTAGCCATTAGAATCTGAGAGCCCTCTTGGCTTGCTCAACCAATGATATTTCAATGGTTCATCATCATCATCATTTCAGCCATAGGACCTCTACTGCTGGACATAGGCCTTCCCGTCGATCTCCAAGAGGGCCGGTTGGAAGCGGCCCGCATCCAGCGTTTTCCTGCGGTCTATTGCGGTATTGCCATCTTTTGGGTAGACGTTTTACACTGCGCAGTGCTGCTCAGTGGCTAGTGTGTTTGAATTCCAAACCACACAGTGCGGGATCAAATCCCAATAATAAGCTTGGCCTACTGGTGAAAGAAAAAATCGTGAGGAAACCGTAGCATAACGGTAAAGCACTCTTTTTGGTACGCAGGGTTACGCAGAAAGGAGATCATTTTATTCACTAGAAACTACTTTTAATACAAGGCCGACCCTGAAATTGTCAAAAAAGTGTGTCCTTTTTTTCCCCACATGACAGAAGCGAAAACTTCATCAAGGTTGACTATATCTCTCTCGCTCCGTTAGTCGACTCGAGCCGACTTTACCCGAACGAGTATCTACTCGTGACGGTCACTCGAATTCAATGATTTTTCCCCATCCCAAAAACTACCCAACGTGCAATGAAGTTGTCACTTTAAAAAACTATTGTTATATGGAAAAATATCAATCGCACGCACAAAATGTATGGAACAGCTGATCCCCCGAGATTTCATAATTGGTCCCATTGTAAAAATTGTTCTTAATAAAATAAAACAGGAATGATATGTAACCATGTTGTTCATGAGTGAAATGATATTTCCGAATATTTCCACCGTCTAACCAGTTACCTAGTAAGCTGGCTAGCAGCTCTCAAGTTGAGACTTCCAATATTTATTTTGTTTACAGATACCGGTGTATTATTATGATTTTAGTATATGCCTTATAATATACTACGTATTCCATTATTACAGCACACTCCGTCCTTTACCTCTTCTGCGTGTCTTCACCATTCAAAGGAGCCTGGAAGAGATCGCTTGTAAGCGATAGGCCGCCAATTGTAAATATATATATAAATATATTTTTTGGAACATTTTTGCACACACGGTCATCTAACCCCAAACTAAGCAAAGCTTGTGATATGGCTGCCAGAGACTGATACACATACATATTTATATAGTTTTTAAATACATACTTAAATATATATTAACAACCAGATATAGAACAAACACAAATGTTCATCACACAAATGTTTGTCCTACGTGGGAATCGAACCCACGCCCTTAGGCGCAGAAGGTAGGTTCACTACCAACTAGACCAACGGGCTATCAATTGTTTCACTAGGTTTCAGTTGTTTTTGTCATATGTATGTCTATTCTGGTGTGAATAGTAAAGAGTTATCTATTACGTTAGATCAGGTAATGTCGAAACATCATTGTCTAATTAATAGATTATTTAAAAAAATGTTTCCCAGTATCGATCTTATTCATCTATTCTCAGTTATTAATATTATACAAGGAACTTTAAAAACAAATTGATGAATACTTAAAATATAAACTAAAAACTAAAACTTAAAACAACTAAATAAAAGGTACAATTAAACTAAAATATGATTGTATAAAATATACAAACATGTACTACCTACTACAAAACAAAAACGCCGTCTAGATCACCACCGTGCGGCAGGGTTCCCAGAACACTAGCAGAGTTGCCCCGCTGTATAGCAATACTTAGCTTTTGTAAAAAGTATATGCCAGCTCTAGGATCCCCCGAGGCGAGGACTAGCCTAGTCGCATTGTCTATTACATTGTTATTTAGCTAGTTCGTTAAAAATTAAACGAATATAATAAATAAATCGTGTAAAAATTCTGATTAAAATGAATATCAGGAATAACTGCAGAATATATTTGCACGTCAATATTTACACGTAAATTCAGGCAGTAAAAATGATGGACTGATATAAATATTTTAACAAGCATCGCCTGCAGTTCCACTCTCTCACAGTTTTCCATAACATCTTTCAAAGTTTGAAAAGTCTAATCTATATTACTTTTTCAAACAAATTTTGCAAGATTTTGTGTAACTTGCATTGTTAGTATGGGCCACATTTTGCAACTGAATTTTGAAATAGTTATCCCCAATAGATGGAGCTAAATTTCTGCATTTTCGTTTGGTTTTGATGACGTGAGGTCATTCTATATCTTATAATGGCGGACTCCTGAAGATGGCGGACCAGTTTTTTTTTTTTTTTTTTTTTTTTTTTAATTCACTTTTCACAAACTATACAGTTTATTCAGTTATTTTATTTTCGTCCATAGATATGAGTATGGATGTCAAATGAAAGGGTTTGCTGTGAAGAATACGAAAAATATAATAGTTTCACACTAAAGTCAATATGGCGGAAACCTGAGAGCTAGTTTTTTCTTGAAATTAATAATTTAATATTTTTGTACTGCACTAAGCGCTTTGATTTCACATTTTTTTACGCAAAGCGAGGGTGTAGAAATCTGCCGAAATCTGTGTTGCCCAAAAATAAAAAACAATACAGCAAGGCTGTCTTCTAATCTAAAGTAAATAGGTACCTATCTACTAAGTTAGGGTAACTTCTTATACGAATATTTTTTTTGAGCGCCTTTGATTTGGCAATATCAATATAATTTTAATTGAGTGCGTAATTTTTTTTATTGGATAAGTTTTTAAACAAATCATTATAAAAACATTGCTGGATTATGATGATCCGAACTTTCGTATAATTTTTACTTTAATAGTGATCAAATACCAGGTAAAGTATCATCGAATCGAAAATATCGGATGAGACGAGAGCCCTTCAAAGTAAACCAGTTCACTTTTCGCTATGAGAACTTTTACGTACAATTATGTACATCATTATTTAACCAGATGTATTATGTTTGCGATAAATGATCCGCCGTCCAACTTAGTTTTTTTTATAATAGGCTTGCGCTTGGCCGCCAACTCGCCTGATGCTAAGCGATGATGCGGTCTACGATAGAGCACGCTTGCCTAGAAGAAACCAACTCACTTGCGGTTTGAAGACACCCAGATTGTAACTATCATAGAACACCCATTCAGGTAGCGCATTCCACAGACTAGCAGTTTGGACAAAAAAGTGGTATCAAAGCGGCTCGTACGGGTTTTCGGAATATTAACCATGGAGCGGCATACTTTTTCGTGCTCAGTCTCGCATTCCGTTAGCGAAATGGGCAGACGGGAATTAGATCATGCAGATACGATGCAGATACGTACTTTCCTCCTCTTTTGAAATCGTTTAAAAACCGATAGACTAGCATACTTATATTTTTAAAGATATACATTTGTGTAGGCCTTCTTAAACTGTTGCTACATATAGGCCCACCTTTCAAAGGAGCTTACCCTTACCTAGTAACATAAAATCTGCATCATCAACGTCATCATCATCATTTCAGCCATAGGACATCCACTGCTGGACATAGGCCTCCCCCATCGAACTCCAAAAGGACCGGTTGGAAGCAGCCAGCATCCAGCGTTTCCCTGCGGTCTCTTTTAGGTCGTCTGTCCATCTTGTGGGTGGATGTCCTACGCTGCGCTTGCCTGTTCCTGATCTCCATTCGAGAACCTTTCCGCCCTATTGGCCATCTGTTCTGCGTGCTATGTGTAAAATCTGTAAATAAACATTAAAACCAAATAAGCACAGACATCTAATTATCTCAGGTAACTTGCTGAAACATACAACATGGTATCTGTACATCTACCGTCGTGGAGCAAACGCTACCATTGCGTTGTTTGCAAAGCTATTAATCTGGAGCCCGTGGGAGTACGCTCAAGAGGAATACTTATATCACCGAGTAAAATATGTATAGAAAAATAGCTCAGAACTAGAACATAAATATCTGTGTATTTACTTTATGCGGTTATCTTGAGAGAGAAAAAAACGGCCAAGTGCGAGTCAGGCTCAAGCACTGAGGGTTTTGTACCACCATAAATTACAAATTAGTAAAATATATGGTGGCATTTCGATTTGGTGAGACGAATGAACGCATGAGGTCATCTAAGTAACAAAATACGTTGTTTAACTTGTTCATGAACAGAAGCTTGTCACCGACTCCACTTAGCCATTATTTTATACTAGCGACCCGCCCGCCCAGGTTCGCATGGGTGTAATTTTCGTGCGAAGCCGGGACGGGTCGCTAGTTATAACTAGCGACCCGTCCCGGCTTTCCGTGCAAACCTTCCGTGCAAATGTATCTAACTGATGGTGAAAACCGCATCAAAATCGGTTGCGTGGTTTAGGAGTAGAGATAGAGAAAAGATGTGTTGTTATACTTTAAAGTGTGTACATTAATCATGCCAAGTTTGACGTTTGTACGTGTTACCGTTTTAACATTACAGCTAAAAAAATACGTTTGTTGTATGGGGTACGTTACCTACCCCCAATTTTTTTTATTTATTTCTTAGTTAATCTGCCGTAACATTCCATATTCTGTGAAAGTTTCGTTTATAATTGTGGACAGAGAAGAAAAGGGATAGAAAGATAACATTAACTAGAAAGTCGAAGCCACGTCACGGCGTATAAGCGACCGTGGAAAGGTCACTGAACCTGTAAGGTTTACCGTAGATTCAAAATTGACTTGCTTTGTTTTCACGCCGCGCTTCGACTGTTCTAAACTCTAGTAAATATAGTACAACAATGAATCTAGCGTTAAACCGAAAAGAGTTGACTTTACCTTGGCTGCTTGTTCACCGTGACTCTTCCTCGACGTAGGATTTTTGGAGTATTGTAACAATAATCTGCTTTTGTTTTCGGGAGCATTTACTTACACTTTATATATATGTTTTTTTTTGTGTTTTGTCACTTTGTATATACCTACCGATTATAGGGTTGCCATTCACGAGCATTGAATGAAAATACTGCTGCCCTTTGAGTATACAGTACTATGTTATGTACTGAAATCCTTTTCACGCTCTCTGAACCTGTTTTTCTGCTAGATTTTCTTCTTTGTACCTATAGCCTGAGTAACTGTGAAGGAAATAAATTCTCTACTAATTTATACTGAGAGTATTAGCAGTAGAAGTAATGGCCACACTCTGACCTAGAAATGAATCATTAATTCCAGCGTCTCCAACATTTTTAGGGAACATTTGGGTTGGAAGGATATAAAATAATATTTTTCAGTAAACTGTGTCCGCTTTTGCAGAGATTTTAGTTATTTTTATAAAGAACTAGCGGTCCGCCCCAGCTTCGCACGGGTGTAGATGTCGGCCTATGTCATCCGGGGATAGTGTAGCTTCCCAACAGTGAAAGTATTTTTCAAATCGGTTGATTAGTTTCGGAGCCAATTCAATGCAAACAAACAAACAAACAATCAAATCTTTCCTCTTTATAATATTAGTATAGATAGTTCTACGTTTGGCCATTAACTCGCCTAGTGATGAACAACGGTGTGACCGAGGATGGAACACGTTGATCTAGAAGAAATTTAATTACTGTAGCCTTGAAAATGCCCAGATTGTATAGTTCTCAGGAAACAAGGAGGACGGCAGGGAGTTCCATTCGAGCAGTACGTATTATAAAGGACGACTCTGAGTTTGCCGTGAAATAATGACGAAATAATTTCATCCCTGAAATCATTAAAACTTTTCCCACTGTGTTTAACTGCAGTATATTGAAGTTATATGATTAGTTACGGGATATTTACCGTGGTAAGGTTGTGGAATGAGCTCCCGATATTATGGGGTTTGTCGGAGATATTTTTCGGTTCGTCGGGGGTGAATATCGAGAGCTCATTCCACAACCTTACCACGGTAAATATCCCGTAAATAATCATATAACTTTGGTGAACAACCTTTTTAAAACAGTGTTTTAGTATATTGGCTCAGATCAGACGAAAATGGGAGATATGGTATGTAAGCGTGGTGGGTGCGTATAAATCAGGCCTTAATCAGGCTTGATGTCTTTTAGTCGAATTTACCTTGCAGAGATCTTTACCGCCTTTTTTGCATGCGGACATGTTTATTGGTGTCACTACAAGTTTTTGTCAATCATTACCAGTATTTGGGCAACCGTGATCGGCAAATTCCGGTAGCCGTGGTAGGCCGCTTGGGAGACCGCTAGACTTGAAAGCGTGACGTCGCGAGTTCAAACCCCGGGCCCGGACCAATGAGCTCTTTGGAGTTTATGTATGGATTTTCATACCACTGGCTTTTCGGTGAAGGAAAACATCGTAAGGAAACCTGCATACGTACGGAGAAGGAATTCAGTGGCGTATGTGAATCTTCCAACCCGCACTGGACTAGCGTGGTGGATATGGCCCAATCACCCTTTCGAGGGTAGGCTAAAAGTCCAGCAGTGGACTGTTAAAAGGCTGATTATGATGATCGGCAAATTCACGAATAGAATAACAATAGTTTCCACAGAGCTATTAAATTTGTCTTCAAGTAGATTAGACGAGCAATCAACGTCTGAGAAGTAATCTTGCGTTGACTGTGTGACGACAGATGTAAGAAACTGGGCAAATGAAGTGACATTGAAAAACTGTGTAGAAAATGAACTCTTCAATTTGATAATGAAAGTTTGATCAATAAACAATAATATTTATAATAATCCATAATCTTAATCATTTTATTGGTAACTTATAGTTACAAGTCATATTTGTTACTTGTATCAAGGTACTAAAGCCTGAGAGCCTGAGGGCGTGGGTTCGATTCCCACCTAGGACAAACATTTGTGTGATGAACATATTTTGTGTTTGTTCTATATCTGGTTGTTAATATATATAAGTATGTATTTACAAAATATATAATTATGTATGTATATCAGTCTCTGGCAGCCATATCACAAGCTTTGCTTAGTTTGGGGTCAGATGACCGTGTTTGCAAAAATGTCCCAAAAATATTTATATAATTATTTTTTTATTTAAAGTATATAATTATACAGATCTACTATAACTTAACTTTAAAATTTACTAATAGTGTATATCCTATCATATCTAACAATTACGAAAACAAATAATTAAAGTAATATAAACGTTTTTTTTAAAGAAATAATAATAAAAATAAATAGCACAATGCTTAGATTAACTACACAGAGATGGTAAGTTTCCAAACAACGCCTTCTCAAAACGTAAGGTACAAATTCGCTTTGCACTTTCGTTTCGATTGGTATTTTAAACGATTTAAGCAAGAAAATTAATGGATTACCTGTGGAATGTCACACCATAACTCTTATGCTGCTTTTCTGATTTGTTGTGGTACGATTTCACCGCGCAAATTGTCATAGTAAAATTTTTATATTTTTTTTGGAGCCATAAAACATTTGAATGGTTTAAATTTTGTGAATATACTTGGTTTCTTTGTGTAGTTATTCTAAGGCATAATGTCAATAAATAAGAATTAATTAGCATTATGTCAAAGTAAACAAATAAAATCACCATATCAATTTAAACATCATTTCAGCCTCTTAAGTAATTAATTACAATTTTAATTCAATAAAGTCATCATAGCTGTAGAACGTCTGCTCGATAAGCCATCGTCCGAGTCGTGACTTAAAGCTGCCTAAACTGGGCGCCGCGGTGATGTGCTCCGGCAACTTATTATACACGATCAGGCCCATGGCATGCGACGACTTACCGACCTCTCCAGTGCGCAGTCCTCTCCACCTACTGCATTAGTATTTGATAGCGAGAAAAAGCATATTTTTACTAACCAAACAAATTACACACCTAGCCCATCTCTTTTTTTTCGGTAGGTATTAGGTAGCTACTTTTTTACTCAAAAATGCTTGTAATGTGGTCGATATTTCGACAACCTGCTTTGAGAATGGTCGCTCGTGCCGCCCTACTCGAATAGTCGCCAGCAAAGTTGTACGGAACTTGATTGCTGGCGAGTTTTAGCCATCAGATATTTCCTTTGAAAATCCATTGCTGGTGAGTTTTATCCATATTTTTTGTGAGTGGGGTTGTGAGTAGAGTTTAAGTGTGAGTGGGGGTGTAAGCGTGAGACTGTGAAATAGTGTGAGAGGATGTGTGTGGATGTGGAATGAGAGCGTGAGGGTGACTGTGACTTGCATTTTTATAATAATGGCACGGAATATAAATTAGCTCATCTAGTTTTTCTTAATCTGCGTGTAACTAACTTTAGTTTAACAGCAGTCGTTGCCGATGGGAATTGAGCTTTTTGGACAATTTGGGGTGTAGAACTGCAGAAGCGAGATAATTTCAGAGGTTTCGTCAGTTTGTTATTGTTTAATATTTATTGACTTTACATGAATTGAGGTTTTTGGTTAAAGATTGAACTGATTCATAGGTTTCAACCGCTTGTGCAACATATATAATATAAATAAATATATATACGGGCCATTTTTGCACACACGGTCTGACCCCATACTAAGCAAAGCTTGTGATATGGCTGCCAGAGACTGATATATATACTTAAATTGATATTAACAACTAGATATAGAACAAACACAAATGTTCATCACATAAATGTTTGTCCTAGATGGGAATCGAACCCACGCCCCCAAGCTCAGAAGGTAGGTTCACTACCAACTGGACCAACGGACTATCTATTGAACCAAGGAGTACCTAAGGAGTAACATGAACCTTTTTTGTACCAATTGAGAACAACCATTGAACGGATTGGGTAAATAACGACATAGAATGAATTGGGCATTGTACGAACTGGGAATTAATCTTTTTAATACCTACGTATTTATGTGAGAAAGCAATTGATTCCACAGTCACGCGGTTCACACCATTAAAACTGGAATCAAAGCGCTTTGGGTTTTAGGAATATCCGTGAAACTGAGTTGCCTTTTCGTGATTGCCATGGCCACCCGATAGAAAAATGGGCAGGGGGATCCCAGATCTGACGTACACTCCCCGCTGATACTCAAGGCAAAAAAATCTGAACTAGAGATTCGTTAGTGATGTTTTTTTATGGTTTGTTGGCAGGAGATACTTATGACCACAACTTACGATTAGCCTGGGATGGGAACAAGCGGTATTGCCGGAACACAGCATTAGTTGCTTGGCGTCAGATTAAAAAAATGTCTTCATCGGAAAATCAAGTTTATTGTTGGGATTTGAACCTACACTCTGCGGTTTGGTATTCGAACACGTCAACCACTTAGCCACCATGACAGAGTAATTTTTTGGTAAGGCCCCATGTCTGTCAATGACAAATGCAGTACCAGCGGTACCCAAGAGTAAAGTTTGTGACTTTTTTCTTGTGTAAGATAAAAAATATATCTAGTTTTCACTTCTTGTCATAAGCCTCTCCCATGGAACGCTACTCAGACCGTCTTCGGCTTTTCTTTTGCTGCCACTGCCACCAGGGGGTACTTATTATTATCATCATTATTATCAGCCTATCATACGTTCCCACTGCTGGGACACATGCCGTATCATGCACCATTCTGGTAGTGCATGTTGGAGAATTTCACATGTCTTTGAGCTGACACTGGTTTCCTCACGATGTTTTCCTTCACCGTTTTGAGCGATGGCATTGAATACTAAATAAGTCATTTGTGCAAGGCAAAGGATTGAACCGGGTGCCGTCAGATTGTAAAGCGCACATGCTACTGCTCAGCTGCCATTGGGTATATAATATTCACTGGCATTATTTAAGCAATACAGCAAATTAGCGATAAGGCCGCCAGTTGTTACACTAGTTTTTAAGAGTTTTTTGTCCTCTGTATCAAATTTCATGGTGTGAACAATAAAGAGTTAATCAATCAAATTCTTTCACTGATAGAAATCTACAGTATGTCCGATGCCCATTCAAGGTGCACTCCGCACTTTAGGTATGAAACAAAACTGCTGCGTCCGTTGCCGCGTAATAGAGATAATGTGACGCTAGACAGAGAGGTTAATATAGCTGTAAGTAATTAGGGCTCGCGCGTCCTGAATTGCAGAAATAGCTGATGTCGGATTTTGCAGAGTGAATCTTCTGTACTTGTATCATCATCATCATAGTCAGCCTTTTAACAGTCCACTGCTGGACTTTCAGCCTACCCCTGAAAGGGTGATTGGGCCATATCCACCACGCTGGCTCAGTGCGAATTAGTGGATTCACATACGCTTTGAATTCCTTCTCCGTACGTATGCAGGTTTCCTCACGATGTTTTCCTTCACCGAAAAGCCAGTGGTATGCAAATCCGTACATAAGCTCCAACGAGTTCATTGGTACGGGCCCGGGGTTTGAGCCTGCGACCTCACGCTTTGAAGTCTAGCGGTCTCCCAAATGAGCTACCAAGGCTTACTTGTATATATTCTTATAAATGTATTTTGTGCCCCGAGTGAAAAGGGCTATATGTTTTACAAAGCGAGCAAAACCGCGAGCAAAATCTGGTCAAGTAAGTTTTCCATAGCAGACTGTTAGTGAGAAAAGCTTCTGTTTGTGCTCGCGCCAGTGTTCCCGGGGCCTTCGTTACAAACTACTTGGGATATCATTTACATATTACATTGTCGAAGACATTGCGAGACAATTACATGAAGCTTGGAATATTGGACTGACTAGGCTGACTAGACTGGCTTGGGTATGGGACTGACTGGAGCTTTTATAGTTCACCAGCTGCACTCCGCGGTTTTAATTGCGTAGACATTCGGGATAAAACGTCTCCCACATCACTTTCTGACCCTCCAAAATATATCATGGTATGCGAAAAAAATAGAATTTTCTGGTATATCATAATCAGTCTTTTAATAGTCCACTGCTGGACTTTTAGCCTACCCCCGAAAGGGTGATTGGGTCATATCTACCACGCTGGCCCAGTTACGGGTTGGTGGATTCACATACGCTATTGAATTCCTTCTCCGTACGTGTGCAGGTTTCCTCACGATATTTTCCTTCACCGAAAAGCCAGTGATATGAAAATCCGCACATAAACTCCAAAGAGCTCATTGGACCGGTTTCTGGTATATGATGAACCAAAATTTTCATGTGCATGTTGGTCAATGTCATAATTATGTCTGTGATCTTTGATGTCTTGATGTTTTTTTAAAAACAAAACTATATAAAGGCTTGCGCTTGGCTGCCAACTCGCATGAGTTAAGCGATGATGTGGTCTATGATAGAGCACGCTTGCCTAAAAGGAACCTTCAAAGTTCAAACAAACCTTGGGACTTGGAGTTCGAATCCTGCCAGTCATCAAATTTTTGCATTGTCTAAAACATGTTACTTTACCACATCGTCACCTTCTGCCATCCCGGTCTCCATGTTTGGTTTACGCGAGTTCGGCGAGTACATTACATTATTATTCAGTATACAATCTGCTTGCAACGGTTAACTTTCGGTTCCACTGAGATAAATGTGATGTTCCTGGGTTAATATACTGAAACTTCTTTACACGACAGTTTGGGCAAATTACGCTAGAAGTTGGACGTATCTAGTTGAATAAAAGTTAAGTAAAATGGAACATGCGTGGAGTGGGGCAGGCTAAATGGCTCGAAGAACCGATAACCGATGGGGAAGACAGGTTCTTGAGTGGAGACCACGAACCGGAAGACGCAGCGTAGGTAGGCCTCCCACTAGATGGACCGACGACATTGTGAGAGTTGCGGACATCCAGTGGACGCAAAAGGCAGACAGCTATTCAGTGTGGAGGTTAAAGGGGGAGGCCTATGCTCAGCAGTGGAAGTCTTCCGCCTGATGATGATAATAAAAATGGAACAGAACCATTTAACTTTAAACCATTTTAAATGGTGATAATTTGGCGCAGCGAAATGTTTGATACTTTAAAGTTTTTTTATTCCCAATAAATCCTAAATATATGGTATTTACTAACAACTTAACTAACTTCTCAAATAACCCACTTCTGACCGTTCCCGGCGTAAAGGTACCCAAAACACTCGCTGACCGCGTTTGGTACTTTAAAGTACCAAAATGTATACATTATTTAGATTCTATTACATCAGCTCTACCACCGTATTCTGAACCCAATCGGAAAGTTTGGATTTGAGATCTACATTATCAAATGAAAGCCTTTGATTTGATTTGATCAGTGCGTCGTACTTATATTATCTAAACCCGTACGAAGCGCATTTGTTTCCACATTTATTGTGCGAACTGCTAGTATGTGGAATTTGCTGCCTGGTAGTTCCCCGATAGTTACAATCTGGATGTCGAGAGTGAATCGGTTTCTTCTAGGCATCGTCGCTCATCAGGCGAGATGGTGACCAAGAGCAAGCCTACCAGCAACCAATAAAAAAAAAAAAATATCGACTTGAAGTCACTCGGCGAGCTATGCTTGGATTTCTTTGAAAGATAAATAAAAAATAAGGTTAGCCAACAAAGTAAGGGAGAGTAGGGCGGGATGTGACCAGCTGGAGTAACAATCTGCGGAAGGTGGCTAGTGGCAAAGATCTGTAAGATCAGATTCCAATCTCAGAAATGAAAGCGTAAATTGTATGATTTATAAGGATTTATTACTTAATCTCAATAACAAAATGTTGTCTTTTCAATGTATATTTTTCAACTGATATGTATTACTTACGTTGATATTTCAAATTCTGTATCCATCAAATCATAAATCAAATGTTGCCATCTGAATAAAGTGTGCAACATCGTAGGGTACGAATGAAAAGCATGGCAATAAACTATTATTAGTCATACAGCTCATGCCGTATGGCTTTTTAGGAAAGGCCCTCGTTCATCAGTAGGCAAGCATTAAAATACGACGAAGATGTGTGTATTTTACTGAAAAAGCAAACCTTTCGCATTTCTATTTAAGCACAAGCTTAAACCAAAAAATAACACTTCGTCTCAAAAGGTCAAGCCTGAGTAAAATCGCTCGTCTTCATACTTGTCTTGTTCATCCATAGTAATATACGGCATAACAATAAATCGCCGTCTTGGACGACATAATCTTCCTAATCCCACGTGATGGCACCGACCCGCGTCGCACGTCTTGTAACGTACGACCAACTTAATATCTGTATTATTGAAGAGGAGCCACTGACGCAGTTTCTGATCAATTCCGATAGTCTATTGTTGAAAGATTAGTTCCTTCATTTGTTCACTTGTAAAAATTTGTTGGTCTGGCTATCACCTGTCTGATTAATGATATTGGGGCTCAGTTTATGCTGGACAACTCATAGAACTATACAATAATAGCTAAGAATAAGTATAGATACCTTATTATCATCATTATCATTTCAGCCGTAGGACGTCCACTGCTGGGCATAGGCCTCCCTCATCAATCTCCAAAAGGGCCGGTTGCAAGCAGGCCTACATCCAGCAATTCCTTGCGGTCTCTTTTAGGTCGTCTGTTCATCTCGTGGGTGGACGTCCTACGCTGCACTTGCTGGTCCGTGGTCTCCATTCGAGAACCTTTCAGCCCCATCGGCCATCTGTACTGCGTGCTATGTGCCCTGCCCACTGCCACTTCAATACCTACCAAGATACCTATTTCATTGCAAATTCACAAAAGAAACTAGAGTAGTACCTGAGTGCAAGAACCATCTTCATCTGATGATGATAATGAGGCTGTTGTGATGACTTGGACGATTCCAAGTCACCACAACTGCTTGATTGTTTCTCACCATATTTTACTGTTTACTCCCATTTGCGTTCCTGGTAGAAATCAGCTAGCAGCCCCGTCTCGCTCCAGCATTTTAAGCAACTGGGTTGGCTCAGATAAATTCTGGTTGGCAGAAATGCAAAATACACCAAGTGAGATGGCAATACAGGATTTATCGCCTCCTTCTCGGAATAAGAATAATAAAAGTAGTGCCTAACTACTTATTTGAGTCTTTATCACTGATGGTCAGGTTACGCGTTTGAAAACCGGTCAATTAATAATGATGTGATGTAATATTTTGAAACAAAGTTTAAAAAAATAATAATTTAAGTATATACCTATAAAACTAAACTAATCTAATAATCCGCTGTCAGCAGGCATCGTACCCAAAATGCTGGCCGCATTGTATTAGCATTGCAATTCAACGCGGCAATGCGGCCAGCATGTTGGGTACGATGCCTGCTGGCAGCGGATTATTAGATTAGTTTAGTTTTATATTTTAGTACTAGTTTGTATGTATTTTTAAGTAGTTTTTAGTACATACCTAAATGATAGAAGAATTTGAGGTAACATTTTGTTTACGTCCTGTTCGTATTTCTTTAAAAAAATTGGCTCGTATCGTTTGCGTTTAAATGCAGTTTTTTAATAATATTTTAAAGCATGTTTTATTGTGTTGGTTCTTAGTTAAATTTCATCAAAATTTATTTGGGAGCTCAAAAGTTATGGATTCGTTTTCTTCTTCTGCTAAGTAATTTGTACTTTTGAAATATATTTCTATAAAAATAATCACTTTACTTCATTAAATTTTACTGAGCCATTAATTCATCTCGTCGACTCATTTCCCATCGTTTAGGATAAGTACTCACTTGAAGATTAATCAGATGCCAATAATGATCCTAGTATTTGACTTAACTACCTTCAATGCTTCATAAATTTTTATTTTACAGCCCATAAGCTTTAACGAAGGCGTACTTCCCGTTCTTATCTAAAGCAAGCTATGGGGTGACTCTATGGCGCAATTTTAGGAGCCTTAAATCTTGTTTAAAAGTACCCGTGTTTTAGGGTCTTAACCCAGCGTTTGATTTTCACACAACTTTGACCCTGAAAAACGTGGGGATTGAAGAGTTTATGGCAGAGTCAAATTTATGGGAGAGACTAAAGCTCAAACTCCGCTGGACACGCCACCCGCTGAGAATAGGAAAGGATCGCAATGTCAAGAAGGCGTATTTTGGAGTGCTCTATGGCCGCTGACCCGTTGGCCAGCCTAGATATTGCTGGAAAGATGGCGTAGAGTTACCTGTGTGAAGTTGGCAGCCAACTTTGGCTGCCTATAATCCGACTAAATTAAGATGACTTTTTTTGTGAAGTTAGCAGCCAACACGATTACGACCTCTTATTCTATAAAAGCAGCTACTAATTCATTTCGAATGGTTCGAAAAATGCAATAAGCATAAATTAAAAACAATATTAAAATGACAAAGTCCCATCAAGACATGTATCGCAACCAAACGCCATAACAAAAATCACAACCTTAATTCCTCTTAAATATGCAACAAAACTTACTGAAACGTGTAGAAAAAATAAAAGGCTTTCAAATGAAACCTATTTTAGCCCGGTTAAACGATTGCTTATTGCCGGAAAAAAATAACGAAAATGGGAAAATCAAAATATTTTACGACTCTCAAATGACTCGGTGGATTTCGACCTGTAAACCCCTGAATTCGTGTAAAGCTGCTATATCATTGCATTTTCTTATGTTTAAGCTATCTTAAAAATATTCTGAAACGGGGCAAAACATTTATTTAACCCTGTAATGATCCGACGTAAACTTTATTTTACTTTGGCATTTTCATTCCAGAAAATCATTAAAAAAAACACCACACAACCCCTGATATTTGGATTTCTATGTGAATAATATCAAAGAATGTATATCTAGCTACAAAAAAAAAGTAAATGTTGTCTGGCTTATCGACAGCATGGTACCCAATTGTCACCTGAAGTCAAATCTAAAACTTAAATTTTCACGACTAAAGTTGGCTGCTGGTGAATGGCGACCTTTCATCCCCGTAATTATGAAACAATTGGTGCTCAAATAGCTTAACTAATATCTACCCTTTAAAATGAAACCTATTTCAGCCCGGCAGTCTGATTGCTTATTGCCCAAAAACACAAACGAAAAAGGAAAATCAAAAATTTTACTACTCTCAAATGTCACGGTCGATTTCGACCCATGAACCCCTGAAAACGAATAAAACAGCTATTTCATCGAATTTTCTTATATTTTAGCCACCTGAAAAATATACTGAAAAGCTGGCAGAACTATTATTTAACCCTCTACTGGTCCGACGGAGAAAATTAACTTTTTTTATTGCATTTTTGTTCCTGAAAATCATAAAAAAATACCACACAACCCCTGTTATTTGAATTTTTATGTAAGAAGTTTTAAAGCCTGCGTAACTGGCTACAATAGTTGATAAATTTGAGCCCTACTTAATTTCAGTTTCGTACCCAAATCATCACCGGAAATCAAATCTGAAACTTGAATTTTCACGACTAAAGTTGGCTGCTGGTGAATGGCGACCTTTCATCCCCGTAATTATGAAACAAATGGTGCTTAGATAGTCTAACTAATATCTAAGCTTTAAAATGAAACCTATTTCAGCCCGGCAGTCTGATTCCTTACTGCCCAAAAAATCAAACGAAAAAAGAAAATCTAAAATTTTACTACTCTCAAATGACACGGTCGATTTCGACCCCCCGTGAACCCCTGAAAACGAATAAAACTGCTATTTCCTAGAATTCTCTTATGTTTAAGCCACCTTAAAAATATACTGAAAAACTGGCAGAACTATTATTTAACCCTCTAATGGTCCGACGGAGAAAATTAACTTTTTTTATGACATTTTTGTTCCTGAAAATCATAAAAAAATACCTCACAACCCCTGTTATTTGGATTTCTATGTACGTAGTTCGAAAGTCTGCATACATAGCTACAATAATTGATAAATTTGAGCCCAACTAAATGGCAGATTCGTACCCAAATTATCACCGGAAATCAAATCTGAAACTTGAATTTTCACGACTAAAGTTGGCTGCTGGTGAATAGCGACCTTTCATCCCCGTAATTATGAAACAAATGGTGCTTAGATAGCCTAAATAATATCTAAGCTTTAAAATGAAACCTATTTCAGCCCGGCAGTCTGATTCCTTACTGCCCAAAAAATCAAACGAAAAAAGAAAATCTAAAATTTTACTACTCTCAAATGACACGGTCGATTTTGACCCCCCGTGAACCCCTGAAAACGAATAAAACTGCTATTTCCTAGAATTCTCTTATGTTTAAGCCACCTTAAAAATATACTGAAAAACTGGCAGAACTATTATTTAACCCTCTAATGGTCCGACGGAGAAAATTAACTTTTTTTATGACATTTTTGTTCCTGAAAATCATAAAAAAATACCTCACAACCCCTGTTATTTGGATTTCTATGTACGTAGTTCGAAAGTCTGCATACATAGCTACAATAATTGATAAATTTGAGCCCAACTAAATGGCAGATTCGTACCCAAATTATCACCGGAAATCAAATCTGAAACTTGAATTTTCACGACTAAAGTTGGCTGCTGGTGAATAGCGACCTTTCATCCCCGTAATTATGAAACAAATGGTGCTTAGATAGCCTAAATAATATCTAAGCTTTAAAATGAAACCTATTTCAGCCCGGCAGTCTGATTCCTTACTGCCCAAAAAATCAAACGAAAAAAGAAAATCTAAAATTTTACTACTCTCAAATGACACGGTCGATTTTGACCCCCCGTGAACCCCTGAAAACGAATAAAACTGCTATTTCCTAGAATTCTCTTATGTTTAAGCCACCTTAAAAATATACTGAAAAACTGGCAGAACTATTATTTAACCCTCTAATGGTCCGACGGAGAAAATTAACTTTTTTTATGACATTTTTGTTCCTGAAAATCATAAAAAAATACCACACAACCCCTGTTATTTGGATTTCTATGTACGTAGTTCGAAAGTCTGCATACATAGCTACAATAGTTGATAAATTTGAGCCCAACTAAATGGCAGATTCGTACCCAAATAATCACCGGAAATAAAATCTGAAACTTAAATTTTCACGACTAAAGTTGGCTGCTGGTGAATGGCGACCTTTCATCCCCGTAATTATGAAACAAATGGTACTTGAATAGCCTAACTAATATCTAGGCTTTAAAATGTAACCTATTTCAGCCCGGCAGTCTGATTGCTTAATGCCCAAAAACACAAACGAAAAGAGAAAATCTAAAATTTTACAACTCTCAAATGTCACGGTCGATTTCGACCCGTAAACCCCTGAAAACTAATAAAACTGCTATTTCATCGAATTTTCTTATGTTTTAACCACCTGAAAAATATACTGAAAAACTGGCAGAACTATTATTTAACCCTCTGATGGTCCGACGGAGAAAATTAACTTTTTTTATGACATTTTTATTCCTGAAAATCATAAAAAAACACCACACAACCCCTGTTATTTGGATTTCTATGTACGTAGTTTTAAAGCCTGCGTAACTGGCTACAACAGTTGATAAATTTGAGCCCAACTTAATATCAGTTTCGTACCCAAATCATCACCGGAAATCAAATCTGAAACTTAAATTTTCACGACTAAAGTTGGCTGCTGGTGAATGGTGACCTTTCATCCCCGTAATTATGAAAGAAATGGTACTTGAATAACCTAACTAATATCTAGGCTTTAAAATGTAACCTATTTCAGCCCGGCAGTCTGATTGCTTAATGCCCAAAAACACAAACGAAAAGAGAAAATCTAAAATTTTACAACTCTCAAATGTCACGGTCGATTTCGACCCGTGAACCCCTGAAAACGAATAAAACTGCTATTTCATCGAATTTTCTTATATTTTCGCCACCTGAAAAATATACTGAAAAACTGGCAGAACTATTATTTAACCCTCTAATGGTCCGACGGAGAAAATTAACTTATTTTATGACATTTTTATTCCTGAAAATCATAAAAAAACACCACACAACCCCTGTTATTTGGATTTCTATGTACGTAGTTTTAAAGCCTGCGTAACTGGCTACAATAGTTGATAAATTTGAGCCCAACTTAATATCAGTTTCGTACCCAAATCATCACCGGAAATCAAATCTGAAACTTAAATTTTTCACGACTAAAGTTGGCTGCTGGTGAATGGCGACCTTTCATCCCCGTAATTATGAAACAAATGGTGCTTAGATAGTCTAACTAATATCTAAGCTTTAAAATGAAACCTATTTCAGCCCGGCAGTCTGATTCCTTACTGCCCAAAAAATCAAACGAAAAAAGAAAATCTAAAATTTTACTACTCTCAAATGACACGGTCGATTTCGACCCCCCGTGAACCCCTGAAAACGAATAAAACTGCTATTTCCTAGAATTCTCTTATGTTTAAGCCACCTTAAAAATATACTGAAAAACTGGCAGAACTATTATTTAACCCTCTAATGGTCCGACGGAGAAAATTAACTTTTTTTATGACATTTTTGTTCCTGAAAATCATAAAAAAATACCTCACAACCCCTGTTATTTGGATTTCTATGTACGTAGTTCGAAAGTCTGCATACATAGCTACAATAATTGATAAATTTGAGCCCAACTAAATGGCAGATTCGTACCCAAATTATCACCGGAAATCAAATCTGAAACTTGAATTTTCACGACTAAAGTTGGCTGCTGGTGAATAGCGACCTTTCATCCCCGTAATTATGAAACAAATGGTGCTTAGATAGCCTAAATAATATCTAAGCTTTAAAATGAAACCTATTTCAGCCCGGCAGTCTGATTCCTTACTGCCCAAAAAATCAAACGAAAAAAGAAAATCTAAAATTTTACTACTCTCAAATGACACGGTCGATTTTGACCCCCCGTGAACCCCTGAAAACGAATAAAACTGCTATTTCCTAGAATTCTCTTATGCTTAAGCCACCTTAAAAATATACTGAAAAACTGGCAGAACTATTATTTAACCCTCTAATGGTCCGACGGAGAAAATTAACTTTTTTTATGACATTTTTGTTCCTGAAAATCATAAAAAAATACCACACAACCCCTGTTATTTGGATTTCTATGTACGTAGTTCGAAAGTCTGCATACATAGCTACAATAGTTGATAAATTTGAGCCCAACTAAATGGCAGATTCGTACCCAAATAATCACCGGAAATAAAATCTGAAACTTAAATTTTCACGACTAAAGTTGGCTGCTGGTGAATGGCGACCTTTCATCCCCGTAATTATGAAACAAATGGTACTTGAATAGCCTAACTAATATCTAGGCTTTAAAATGTAACCTATTTCAGCCCGGCAGTCTGATTGCTTAATGCCCAAAAACACAAACGAAAAGAGAAAATCTAAAATTTTACAACTCTCAAATGTCACGGTCGATTTCGACCCGTAAACCCCTGAAAACTAATAAAACTGCTATTTCATCGAATTTTCTTATGTTTTAACCACCTGAAAAATATACTGAAAAACTGGCAGAACTATTATTTAACCCTCTGATGGTCCGACGGAGAAAATTAACTTTTTTTATGACATTTTTATTCCTGAAAATCATAAAAAAACACCACACAACCCCTGTTATTTGGATTTCTATGTACGTAGTTTTAAAGCCTGCGTAACTGGCTACAACAGTTGATAAATTTGAGCCCAACTTAATATCAGTTTCGTACCCAAATCATCACCGGAAATCAAATCTGAAACTTAAATTTTCACGACTAAAGTTGGCTGCTGGTGAATGGTGACCTTTCATCCCCGTAATTATGAAAGAAATGGTACTTGAATAACCTAACTAATATCTAGGCTTTAAAATGTAACCTATTTCAGCCCGGCAGTCTGATTGCTTAATGCCCAAAAACACAAACGAAAAGAGAAAATCTAAAATTTTACAACTCTCAAATGTCACGGTCGATTTCGACCCGTGAACCCCTGAAAACGAATAAAACTGCTATTTCATCGAATTTTCTTATATTTTCGCCACCTGAAAAATATACTGAAAAACTGGCAGAACTATTATTTAACCCTCTAATGGTCCGACGGAGAAAATTAACTTATTTTATGACATTTTTATTCCTGAAAATCATAAAAAAACACCACACAACCCCTGTTATTTGGATTTCTATGTACGTAGTTTTAAAGCCTGCGTAACTGGCTACAATAGTTGATAAATTTGAGCCCAACTTAATATCAGTTTCGTACCCAAATCATCACCGGAAATCAAATCTGAAACTTAAATTTTTCACGACTAAAGTTGGCTGCTGGTGAATGGCGACCTTTCATCCCCGTAATTATGAAACAAATGGTGCTTAGATAGTCTAACTAATATCTAAGCTTTAAAATGAAACCTATTTCAGCCCGGCAGTCTGATTCCTTACTGCCCAAAAAATCAAACGAAAAAAGAAAATCTAAAATTTTACTACTCTCAAATGACACGGTCGATTTCGACCCCCCGTGAACCCCTGAAAACGAATAAAACTGCTATTTCCTAGAATTCTCTTATGTTTAAGCCACCTTAAAAATATACTGAAAAACTGGCAGAACTATTATTTAACCCTCTAATGGTCCGACGGAGAAAATTAACTTTTTTTATGACATTTTTGTTCCTGAAAATCATAAAAAAATACCTCACAACCCCTGTTATTTGGATTTCTATGTACGTAGTTCGAAAGTCTGCATACATAGCTACAATAATTGATAAATTTGAGCCCAACTAAATGGCAGATTCGTACCCAAATTATCACCGGAAATCAAATCTGAAACTTGAATTTTCACGACTAAAGTTGGCTGCTGGTGAATAGCGACCTTTCATCCCCGTAATTATGAAACAAATGGTGCTTAGATAGCCTAAATAATATCTAAGCTTTAAAATGAAACCTATTTCAGCCCGGCAGTCTGATTCCTTACTGCCCAAAAAATCAAACGAAAAAAGAAAATCTAAAATTTTACTACTCTCAAATGACACGGTCGATTTTGACCCCCCGTGAACCCCTGAAAACGAATAAAACTGCTATTTCCTAGAATTCTCTTATGTTTAAGCCACCTTAAAAATATACTGAAAAACTGGCAGAACTATTATTTAACCCTCTAATGGTCCGACGGAGAAAATTAACTTTTTTTATGACATTTTTGTTCCTGAAAATCATAAAAAAATACCACACAACCCCTGTTATTTGGATTTCTATGTACGTAGTTCGAAAGTCTGCATACATAGCTACAATAGTTGATAAATTTGAGCCCAACTAAATGGCAGATTCGTACCCAAATAATCACCGGAAATAAAATCTGAAACTTAAATTTTCACGACTAAAGTTGGCTGCTGGTGAATGGCGACCTTTCATCCCCGTAATTATGAAACAAATGGTACTTGAATAGCCTAAATAATATCTAAGCTTTAAAATGAAACCTATTTCAGCCCGGCAGTCTGATTCCTTACTGCCCAAAAAATCAAACGAAAAAAGAAAATCTAAAATTTTACTACTCTCAAATGACACGGTCGATTTTGACCCCCCGTGAACCCCTGAAAACGAATAAAACTGCTATTTCCTAGAATTCTCTTATGTTTAAGCCACCTTAAAAATATACTGAAAAACTGGCAGAACTATTATTTAACCCTCTAATGGTCCGACGGAGAAAATTAACTTTTTTTATGACATTTTTGTTCCTGAAAATCATAAAAAAATACCACACAACCCCTGTTATTTGGATTTCTATGTACGTAGTTCGAAAGTCTGCATACATAGCTACAATAGTTGATAAATTTGAGCCCAACTAAATGGCAGATTCGTACCCAAATAATCACCGGAAATAAAATCTGAAACTTAAATTTTCACGACTAAAGTTGGCTGCTGGTGAATGGCGACCTTTCATCCCCGTAATTATGAAACAAATGGTACTTGAATAGCCTAACTAATATCTAGGCTTTAAAATGTAACCTATTTCAGCCCGGCAGTCGGATTGCTTAATGCCCAAAAACACAAACGAAAAGAGAAAATCTAAAATTTTACAACTCTCAAATGTCACGGTCGATTTCGACCCGTAAACCCCTGAAAACTAATAAAACTGCTATTTCATCGAATTTTCTTATGTTTTAACCACCTGAAAAATATACTGAAAAACTGGCAGAACTATTATTTAACCCTCTGATGGTCCGACGGAGAAAATTAACTTTTTTTATGACATTTTTATTCCTGAAAATCATAAAAAAACACCACACAACCCCTGTTATTTGGATTTCTATGTACGTAGTTTTAAAGCCTGCGTAACTGGCTACAACAGTTGATAAATTTGAGCCCAACTTAATATCAGTTTCGTACCCAAATCATCACCGGAAATCAAATCTGAAACTTAAATTTTCACGACTAAAGTTGGCTGCTGGTGAATGGTGACCTTTCATCCCCGTAATTATGAAAGAAATGGTACTTGAATAACCTAACTAATATCTAGGCTTTAAAATGTAACCTATTTCAGCCCGGCAGTCTGATTGCTTAATGCCCAAAAACACAAACGAAAAGAGAAAATCTAAAATTTTACAACTCTCAAATGTCACGGTCGATTTCGACCCGTGAACCCCTGAAAACGAATAAAACTGTTATTCCATCGAATTTTCTTATGTTTTAACCACCTGAAAAATATACTGAAAAACTGGCAGAACTATTATTTAACCCTCTAATGGTCCGACGGAGAAAATTAACTTTTTTTATTACATTTTCGTTCCTGAAAATCATAAAAAAATACCACACAACCCCTGCTATTTGGATTTCTATGTACGTAGTTCTAAAGCCTGCGTACATAGCTACAATAATTAATAAATTTGAGCCCAACTAAATGACAGATTCGTACCCAAATTATCACCTGAAATCAAACCTGAAACTTAAATTTTCACGACTAAAGTTGGCTGCTGGTGAATGGCGACCCTTCATCCCCGTAATTATGAAAGAAATGGTACTTGAATAACCTAACTAATATCTAGGCTTTAAAATGTAACCTATTTCAGCCCGGCAGTCTGATTGCTTAATGCCCAAAAACACAAACGAAAAGAGAAAATCTAAAATTTTACAACTCTCAAATGTCACGGTCGATTTCGACCCGTGAACCCCTGAAAACTAATAAAACTGCTATTTCCTAGAATTCTCTTATGTTTAAGCCACCTTAAAAATATACTGAAAAACTGGCAGAACTATTATTTAACCCTCTAATGGTCCGACGGAGAAAATTAACTTTTTTTATTGCATTTTTGTTCCTGAAAATCATAAAAAAACACCACACAACCCCTGTTATTTGGATTTCTATGTACGTAGTTTTAAAGCCTGCGTAACTGGCTACAATAATTGATAAATTTGAGCCCAACTTAATATCAGTTTCGTACCCAAATCATCACCGGAAATCAAATCTGAAACTTAAATTTTCACGACTAAAGTTGGCTGCTGGTGAATGGCGACCTTTCATCCCCGTAATTATGAAAGAAATGGTACTTGAATAACCTAACTAATATCTAGGCTTTAAAATGTAACCTATTTCAGCCCGGCAGTCTGATTGCTTAATGCCCAAAAACACAAACGAAAAGAGAAAATCTAAAATTTTACAACTCTCAAATGTCACGGTCGATTTCGACCCGTGAACCCCTGAAAACGAATAAAACTGCTATTTCATCGAATTTTCTTATGTTTTAGCCACCTGAAAAATATATTGTAAAACTGGCAGAACTATTATTTAACCCTCTAATGGTCCGACGGAGAAAAATAACTTTTTTTATTACATTTTCGTTCCTGAAAATCATAAAAAAATACCACACAATCCCTGCTATTTGGATTTCTATGTACGTAGTTCTAAAGCCTGCGTACATAGCTACAATAATTTATAAATTTGAGCCCAACTAAATGACAGATTCGTACCCAAATTATCACCTGAAATCAAATCTGAAACTTAAATTTTCACGACTAAAGTTGGCTGCTGGTGAATGGCGACCCTTCATCCCCGTAATTATGAAAGAAATGGTACTTGAATAACTTAACTAATATCTAGGCTTTAAAATGAAACCTATTTCAGCCCGGCAGTCTGATTATTTAATGCCCAAAAACACAAACGAAAAAAGAAAATCTAAAATTTTACAACTCTCAAATGTCACGGTCGATTTCGACCCGTGAACCCCTGAAAACTAATAAAACTGCTATTTCCTAGAATTCTCTTATGTTTTAACCACCTGAAAAATATACTGAAAAACTGGCAGAACTATTATTTAACCCTCTAATGGTCCGACGGAGAAAATTAACTTTTTTTATTACATTTTCGTTCCTGAAAATCATAAAAAAATACCACACAACCCCTGTTATTTGAATTTTTATGTAAAAAGTTTTAAAGCCTGCAAAACTGGCTACAATAGTTGATAAATTTGAGCCCTACTTAATTTCAGTTTCGTACCCAAATTATCACCTGAAATCAAACCTGAAACTTAAATTTTCACGACTAAAGTTGGCTGCTGGTGAATGGCGACCCTTCATCCCCGTAATTATGAAAGAAATGGTACTTGAATAACCTAACTAATATCTAGGCTTTAAAATGTAACCTATTTCAGCCCGGCAGTCTGATTGCTTAATGCCCAAAAACACAAACAAAAAGAGAAAATCTAAAATTTTACAACTCTCAAATGTCACGGTCGATTTATCCAAATAGCAGGGGTTGTGTGGTATTTTTTTATGATTTTCAGGAACGAAAATGTAATAAAAAAAGTTAATTTTCTCCGTCGGACCATTAGAGGGTTAAATAATAGTTCTGCCAGTTTTTCAGTATATTTTTCAGGTGGTTAAAACATAAGAGAATTCTAGGAAATAGCAGTTTTATTAGTTTTCAGGGGTTCACGGGTCGAAATCGACCGTGACATTTGAGAGTTGTAAAATTTTAGATTTTCTTTTTTCGTTTGTGTTTTTGGGCATTAAATAATCAGACTGCCGGGCTGAAATAGGTTTCATTTTAAAGCCTAGATATTAGTTAAGTTATTCAAGTACCATTTCTTTCATAATTACGGGGATGAAGGGTCGCCATTCACCAGCAGCCAACTTTAGTCGTGAAAATTTAAGTTTCAGATTTGATTTCAGGTGATAATTTGGGTACGAATCTGTCATTTAGTTGGGCTCAAATTTATAAATTATTGTAGCTATGTACGCAGGCTTTAGAACTACGTACATAGAAATCCAAATAGCAGGGATTGTGTGGTATTTTTTTATGATTTTCAGGAACGAAAATGTAATAAAAAAAGTTAATTTTCTCCGTCGGACCATTAGAGGGTTAAATAATAGTTCTGCCAGTTTTACAATATATTTTTCAGGTGGCTAAAACATAAGAAAATTCGATGAAATAGCAGTTTTATTCGTTTTCAGGGGTTCACGGGTCGAAATCGACCGTGACATTTGAGAGTTGTAAAATTTTAGATTTTCTCTTTTCGTTTGTGTTTTTGGGCATTAAGCAATCAGACTGCCGGGCTGAAATAGGTTACATTTTAAAGCCTAGATATTAGTTAGGTTATTCAAGTACCATTTCTTTCATAATTACGGGGATGAAAGGTCGCCATTCACCAGCAGCCAACTTTAGTCGTGAAAATTTAAGTTTCAGATTTGATTTCCGGTGATGATTTGGGTACGAAACTGATATTAAGTTGGGCTCAAATTTATCAATTATTGTAGCCAGTTACGCAGGCTTTAAAACTACGTACATAGAAATCCAAATAACAGGGGTTTTGTGGTGTTTTTTTATGATTTTCAGGAACAAAAATGCAATAAAAAAAGTTAATTTTCTCCGTCGGACCATTAGAGGGTTAAATAATAGTTCTGCCAGTTTTTCAGTATATTTTTAAGGTGGCTTAAACATAAGAGAATTCTAGGAAATAGCAGTTTTATTAGTTTTCAGGGGTTCACGGGTCGAAATCGACCGTGACATTTGAGAGTTGTAAAATTTTAGATTTTCTCTTTTCGTTTGTGTTTTTGGGCATTAAGCAATCAGACTGCCGGGCTGAAATAGGTTACATTTTAAAGCCTAGATATTAGTTAGGTTATTCAAGTACCATTTCTTTCATAATTACGGGGATGAAAGGTCGCCATTCACCAGCAGCCAACTTTAGTCGTGAAAATTTAAGTTTCAGGTTTGATTTCAGGTGATAATTTGGGTACGAATCTGTCATTTAGTTGGGCTCAAATTTATTAATTATTGTAGCTATGTACGCAGGCTTTAGAACTACGTACATAGAAATCCAAATAGCAGGGGTTGTGTGGTATTTTTTTATGATTTTCAGGAACGAAAATGTAATAAAAAAAGTTAATTTTCTCCGTCGGACCATTAGAGGGTTAAATAATAGTTCTGCCAGTTTTTCAGTATATTTTTCAGGTGGTTAAAACATAAGAAAATTCGATGGAATAACAGTTTTATTCGTTTTCAGGGGTTCACGGGTCGAAATCGACCGTGACATTTGAGAGTTGTAAAATTTTAGATTTTCTTTTTTCGTTTGTGTTTTTGGGCATTAAATAATCAGACTGCCGGGCTGAAATAGGTTTCATTTTAAAGCCTAGATATTAGTTAGGTTATTCAAGTACCATTTCTTTCATAATTACGGGGATGAAGGGTCGCCATTCACCAGCAGCCAACTTTAGTCGTGAAAATTTAAGTTTCAGATTTGTTTTCAGGTGATAATTTGGGTACGAATCTGTCATTTAGTTGGGCTCAAATTTATAAATTATTGTAGCTATGTACGCAGGCTTTAGAACTACGTACATAGAAATCCAAATAGCAGGGATTGTGTGGTATTTTTTTATGATTTTCAGGAACGAAAATGTAATAAAAAAAGTTAATTTTCTCCGTCGGACCATTAGAGGGTTAAATAATAGTTCTGCCAGTTTTACAATATATTTTTCAGGTGGCTAAAACATAAGAAAATTCGATGAAATAGCAGTTTTATTCGTTTTCAGGGGTTCACGGGGGGTCAAAATCGACCGTGACATTTGAGAGTTGTAAAATTTTAGATTTTCTCTTTTCGTTTGTGTTTTTGGGCATTAAGCAATCAGACTGCCGGGCTGAAATAGGTTACATTTTAAAGCCTAGATATTAGTTAGGTTATTCAAGTACCATTTCTTTCATAATTACGGGGATGAAAGGTCGCCATTCACCAGCAGCCAACTTTAGTCGTGAAAAATTTAAGTTTCAGATTTGATTTCCGGTGATGATTTGGGTACGAAACTGATATTAAGTTGGGCTCAAATTTATCAACTATTGTAGCCAGTTACGCAGGCTTTAAAACTACGTACATAGAAATCCAAATAACAGGGGTTGTGTGGTGTTTTTTTATGATTTTCAGGAATAAAAATGTCATAAAATAAGTTAATTTTCTCCGTCGGACCATTAGAGGGTTAAATAATAGTTCTGCCAGTTTTTCAGTATATTTTTCAGGTGGCGAAAATATAAGAAAATTCGATGAAATAGCAGTTTTATTCGTTTTCAGGGGTTCACGGGTCGAAATCGACCGTGACATTTGAGAGTTGTAAAATTTTAGATTTTCTCTTTTCGTTTGTGTTTTTGGGCATTAAGCAATCAGACTGCCGGGCTGAAATAGGTTACATTTTAAAGCCTAGATATTAGTTAGGTTATTCAAGTACCATTTCTTTCATAATTACGGGGATGAAAGGTCACCATTCACCAGCAGCCAACTTTAGTCGTGAAAATTTAAGTTTCAGATTTGATTTCCGGTGATGATTTGGGTACGAAACTGATATTAAGTTGGGCTCAAATTTATCAACTGTTGTAGCCAGTTACGCAGGCTTTAAAACTACGTACATAGAAATCCAAATAACAGGGGTTGTGTGGTGTTTTTTTATGATTTTCAGGAATAAAAATGTCATAAAAAAAGTTAATTTTCTCCGTCGGACCATCAGAGGGTTAAATAATAGTTCTGCCAGTTTTTCAGTATATTTTTCAGGTGGTTAAAACATAAGAAAATTCGATGAAATAGCAGTTTTATTAGTTTTCAGGGGTTTACGGGTCGAAATCGACCGTGACATTTGAGAGTTGTAAAATTTTAGATTTTCTCTTTTCGTTTGTGTTTTTGGGCATTAAGCAATCAGACTGCCGGGCTGAAATAGGTTACATTTTAAAGCCTAGATATTAGTTAGGCTATTCAAGTACCATTTGTTTCATAATTACGGGGATGAAAGGTCGCCATTCACCAGCAGCCAACTTTAGTCGTGAAAATTTAAGTTTCAGATTTTATTTCCGGTGATTATTTGGGTACGAATCTGCCATTTAGTTGGGCTCAAATTTATCAACTATTGTAGCTATGTATGCAGACTTTCGAACTACGTACATAGAAATCCAAATAACAGGGGTTGTGTGGTATTTTTTTATGATTTTCAGGAACAAAAATGTCATAAAAAAAGTTAATTTTCTCCGTCGGACCATTAGAGGGTTAAATAATAGTTCTGCCAGTTTTTCAGTATATTTTTAAGGTGGCTTAAACATAAGAGAATTCTAGGAAATAGCAGTTTTATTCGTTTTCAGGGGTTCACGGGGGGTCGAAATCGACCGTGTCATTTGAGAGTAGTAAAATTTTAGATTTTCTTTTTTCGTTTGATTTTTTGGGCAGTAAGGAATCAGACTGCCGGGCTGAAATAGGTTTCATTTTAAAGCTTAGATATTAGTTAGACTATCTAAGCACCATTTGTTTCATAATTACGGGGATGAAAGGTCGCCATTCACCAGCAGCCAACTTTAGTCGTGAAAATTCAAGTTTCAGATTTGATTTCCGGTGATGATTTGGGTACGAAACTGAAATTAAGTAGGGCTCAAATTTATCAACTATTGTAGCCAGTTACGCAGGCTTTAAAACTTCTTACATAAAAATTCAAATAACAGGGGTTGTGTGGTATTTTTTTATGATTTTCAGGAACAAAAATGCAATAAAAAAAGTTAATTTTCTCCGTCGGACCAGTAGAGGGTTAAATAATAGTTCTGCCAGCTTTTCAGTATATTTTTCAGGTGGCTAAAATATAAGAAAATTTGATGAAATAGCTGTTTTATTCGTTTTCAGGGGTTCATGGGTCGAAATCGACCGTGACATTTGAGAGTAGTAAAATTTTTTATTTTCCTTTTTCGTTTGTGTTTTTGGGCAATAAGCAATCAGACTGCCGGGCTGAAATAGGTTTCATTTTAAAGGGTAGATATTAGTTAAGCTATTTGAGCACCAATTGTTTCATAATTACGGGGATGAAAGGTCGCCATTCACCAGCAGCCAACTTTAGTCGTGAAAATTTAAGTTTTAGATTTGACTTCAGGTGACAATTGGGTACCATGCTGTCGATAAGCCAGACAACATTTACTTTTTTTTTGTAGCTAGATATACATTCTTTGATATTATTCACATAGAAATCCAAATATCAGGGGTTGTGTGGTGTTTTTTTTAATGATTTTCTGGAATGAAAATGCCAAAGTAAAATAAAGTTTACGTCGGATCATTACAGGGTTAAATAAATGTTTTGCCCCGTTTCAGAATATTTTTAAGATAGCTTAAACATAAGAAAATGCAATGATATAGCAGCTTTACACGAATTCAGGGGTTTACAGGTCGAAATCCACCGAGTCATTTGAGAGTCGTAAAATATTTTGATTTTCCCATTTTCGTTATTTTTTTCCGGCAATAAGCAATCGTTTAACCGGGCTAAAATAGGTTTCATTTGAAAGCCTTTTATTTTTTCTACACGTTTCAGTAAGTTTTGTTGCATATTTAAGAGGAATTAAGGTTGTGATTTTTGTTATGGCGTTTGGTTGCGATACATGTCTTGATGGGACTTTGTCATTTTAATATTGTTTTTAATTTATGCTTATTGCATTTTTCGAACCATTCGAAATGAATTAGTAGCTGCTTTTATAGAATAAGAGGTCGTAATCGTGTTGGCTGCTAACTTCACAAAAAAAGTCATCTTAATTTAGTCGGATTATAGGCAGCCAAAGTTGGCTGCCAACTTCACACAGGTCGTAGAGTTGGACTTGCGTGAGCTCCAAACCACCGCTAGCAACAGACACTGCGAGACCGGGATCAGTCTATCGGTCTTTTATCGAATACCTTTCGGAGAGTATGCATCGGATCTTCATGATCTAATTCCCTCCTGCCCATTTTTCTATCGGACTGCCAGAACGGGCACAAAAAATTTACACCGCTTTATGGTTGGCATTCCGTAAACCCGAACGAAGCGCTTTGATTCCACTTTTATCGTGCGAACTACTAGTCTGTGGAATGCGCTGCCTGAATGGGTGTTCCCCGATAGTTACAATCTGGGTGTCTTCAAATCTCGAGTGAATCGGTTTCTTCTAGGCAAGCGTGCTCCACCGTAGACAGCATCGCTTAACATCAGGCGAGTTGGCGGTCAAGCACAAGCCTTTTATTTACTTAATAAAACTTGTGTTGGAGGCCAATACCCCAGCCAGTGAATTAAAGAAGTAAGTATCACTAAACTTAGTAAGTAGAAAGGCAGTCAGATCTCTTTGCATACAAAAATTATTACGATTTTTCAATAATTAATTGACCTGGATGTTGATCTCAAACCTCTTCAATTGAAATTTCAAATTGGATCACTTTAACCGAAAGACTCCACCATTCTTCGTATCTTTACTTCGCAATAACCTACCTTAAATGATCGGCAATAAAGTTGAAGTTATCACAATCAATTACTACACAATACTCCTTTAGCACTGTCCATGATTACTGTCAACTAAACCAAACATGACAACGCTTTAGGACTCTTTCGCAAGAAGCGGTTCAGTTATTTTCCGGGCCCCAATCAAGAACGAAAACGACGTGACGACGAATGACGTTTATTGTGACAAAGAATCAGAGTGCGTTGATGTAAATGGAGACCGCTCCAAGAAAGATGAATGGTTTGTCGCTGTAGAGACATAATGGTGTCACGAGTAGAACTGCGATGTCGTGTGTTAAGTTCACAGTTGTGTTTGTTTTGATCTGTTTAGGTTCTGTGTGCGGAAATGACAGTGATCGTAAGTAAATCACGTTCATAACAATTTGCCTATATCCATCTATTAAACATGATTTATGGAGCGTCCAAAATGTATCTTCGCTGAGTATAAAATAAACTGATCCGGGAGCCACAGATGATGTCACATATTTACTCGCATTTTTTTATTACAGTTGCGGTACATTTCTTACCACTATTGCGGTCACATATCTTACTACGGTTGCGGTCGCATATCTTACTACGGTTGTGGTCAAATTTCATACCACAGATGTGGTCACGTTTTTTACCACAGATGTGGTCACATTTTTACTACAATTGTGCTCACTTCTTACCACAGATGTGGTGACATTTTTATCACAGTTATGGTCATATTTACCACAGTTGCGGTCACATTTTTTTACCACAGATGTGGTCACATTATTACCACAGTTATGGTCACATTTATTACCACATAGACGAAACCGCGGGTGCAGCCATATGACAGCACTTTTTATTTATGATAGATTTTGACTGATTGGCCAATAGTGTAAGTTGTTAGTCATTCAACTAGATACCTAGCAACGTAGGTATCCATTAGTTACGAGGTGTCAGGTACACCCCAGGCTAAAATGAATCATTCAAGAATCATGCAATGTTAACTGTCATATGTAGTATGACTCGGCTTATAATAAACGGGTGGCCCGCAGTTCCACTTATAATTCTACATATACCGTATATTTTTTAGGGATAGAAGGTAGCACGACTGTGTGTTTATCCAGAATATAAGTGGAGTTTAGAAGGAAAAAGAAAGAAAGAAAGGAATATATTTATTTTGCAACAGCAACACTAATTATCGTTTAAAACACATTATTTTACTATTCCACAAAATACGTCTGCTTTTATAATATTGTACGTACATGGTTATTGACAGTAAGCCACCGACCTCACGCAGGCAGCTGTTTGTATGTATATCTTTAAATCCACGCCTTTATTAAAAACAAAAATATTTTAATTAGTGCTCCAAATAGCAAAAACTTTACGCGGTTTCAAATAAGAAGCAATGAGCCAAAATCTAGCTAAATAGCCTAGCCAAAATCTTCCTAAATTTATTAATAACCCCGTGTTAGTGCGGTGTGGACGATGGTAATGATAAGGCGCTGTTACTAAGTTTGTCTCACTTTCATATAACAAAGCAAATAAGACGACACTGTAGTTCCACTTTAAATCACGTTCAGTGTATGCTGTGTCGCAGTGTACATCGCGCGACGTAATCAAACGATGCCCCTATTGATAAGTCTCTAACAATGGCGAAACAAACAACGTTTGTTGCATGACAGGCATGGCCTGGTGCAATAAAATAAATCTATGTTGAAACATAACGTACGTCTGTGTTGGCTGCCTTGATGGCCCTGAAATGAATGAATGCCCCCGAAAAACAAGCTATAGAAAATAAACAGTCTACGCAAATCGTGTTGGAGGCTAGTGGATCCAGTTTGTTAGTATGCTTGGGATCGTCAACAATTCTAGTGGCTCGCCGCTGTAGGCTGAGGCTCAAGAGGCTGCATCTGGTATTCTGGTGCGCCATTCCAGATGTGGGAGCGATACTCCACGTGGGGCCGTACATGTGCTTTATAAAGTAGAAGCTGCTGACCCACGTGAAGTGTCACTTCGCTCTGCACCGAGATTCCTGGAAGCGAGTTTTGCTTTGGCCTCTATGTGACCCATAAACTGGACCTCACTAGAAATGTTAACCCCGAGGATCTCCTAGTTCTGAGAGATTTTCAAGGGAATGCCCTGGAATTTCGGAGTGAGCAGCAACAAATGGAGCTTTGTAGTGGCGAAAGCACAATATTGTGTCTTAGTAGGGTTAAATTTGACAAAACTAAGTAAGAAAATAATAGGGAAAATTTCAACTGGCTATCTATTACAGTACGAAAGATACAGCCATTAAAAGGCAGGAAAGACAGATGGGACAGACAGACAGCGTAGACTTAGTAATAGGGTTCCGTTTTCACCCGTTGGGTACGGAACCCTTAAAATCGATAAACATTTGTAATACGTCAATTCAGACCTACAATTTACATTCTCTTACCTACCATAAATGTGCCATCCACAGTATTTTAGTGGATATTCACCAAAGAAACAGAGTCACCAACATAGCTATTAAAATTTGCAAGTTGAAGTGGTAATAAGCAAGCCACATCGCTCGAAGAACCGATAACCGATGGGGAAGAAAATTTCTTGAGTGGAGACCACAAACCGGAAGACGCAGCGTAGGTAGGCTTCCCACTAGATGGACCAATGACATCGTGAGAGAGGCGAGCAGGGCAAATGGATGCAGATGACAGGCTATCGTTCGGTGTGGTGGTCTTAGTGGGATGCCTATATTCAGCAGTTGTCGTCTTCTGGCTGATAACGATGATGATCCTAATGTGTTAATTAAAATATATTTTTAAAAAATTGTTACAAATTTAGGTAGGTACTTAACTTACATGCTTGCTGAGGTCCTTTATTACTACTGGCATAGTCTCCAACACTTGAATTTTTCAGTTCGAAGGATCGACGCCATCCAGCCGGAGCAGCCTTGCCTGCAGGCTGGTGGACTATGCACAGTCGCCACTGACTGTCCCGATGGTCACCTCTCGGAACAACGAGGACTCTGCCCGAAGCAAAAGAACCAGGGAGTCGAGTGTTGTCATGGGAGTAAGTTTTCTTTCTATTGTAGAATAGGAGCCAATGTTTCGTGGGTACTTATTGTCTCGCTTGCACATTTCTACTTTTTATTAGACATTTTATTTTTAGATAATAAAGTCGGTAATTTATTTTAGGCAGTAAATAATTATACATATCTGGAATCAACACAAACTAAACTAAATTAAACTTAAGCCACTAAATAAAAATATCATATTAAAATAAAAATATTAAATGTACTTTTCGTTCCTCCTGTTACTAAACTGTGCCAAAAAAGGAAATAATATAACAAATTAACATTAATATTTTTATTTATAAACAAGTTTTCTTTTCGTGTCTTAAAAATAAATTCTAGTACATAGTAATTTCACGTTACCTTTAAATTTTATTTATTTAAATACTATTAATAAAATTTATTTATTATAAGAAAATTAAAATATATCGTAATCCAACTACTTAATAAATTTTCTCACGATGTTACATATTATAATTATTCTATGTTTCAATTTAAACCACTAAGATAGATAGATTTTATTTTATTACAAATAAACTTTAATATTTAATTTTCCCTTTTTTTATCCTCAGTATCAATGAAAGAGACAAGATGCGTGAAGCATGGAGGAATCTGCATATCGCTGTCCCAGAACTACTGTAACCCGCGACTGGTGTTCGACGGAGCCACGGACTGCCTTGATGACAAACGATGCTGTGTTATGGTTTAAGAATAACTCATTATACCCTTCGACCATAATAAAATGAATGGACGGGCCCAGAAGCAGCGCATTTTTGAAGATTACGAAATGAACGCCGGCGCTCACTTCGTTTCAGTCGGTCTCTAGCCGTAAGAAGTGCGGCACAAGACTATTGTTACATGATAATGAAACTTCTGACAATAATATGCCTTCGTGTGCTTTCCTGAAGTGTAAAAACATACAAAAAAACCGCTATTTAGTTTTAGTAACAAAATAAATGTACTGTAAATGGTTATAATTAGGTGTTGAAGAATATGTCCGGCGGTTTTGACTTGTTTTTACTAAGCAAGTTCAATGGTTATGGTTATGGCCCGTCCATTTATTTCATTTTGGTCGTAGATTATACGTAGCATTTAGTTAACATAATAATATATTATATTTTTTACACATTCGTTTTTGTATTTAACATCTTTAAGCACAATGTTGGTATTGGCGCCAACGTCAAAAAATATTTCGCCTTAATGTATTATTTTCCTAAAATTTAAGAATTATTGTTTATCAGGTGTTCGTAAAAGTTCCTAAAAGAGACGATGCTGGATGCAGGCCGCTTCCAACCGGCCCTTTTGGAGATCGATGAGGGAGGCCTATGTCCAGCAGTGGACGTCCTACGGCTGAAATGATGATGATGATGATGACGTAAACGTGCTCGAGTGTAGGAAAGTGATTTAATGAGGAGAAACATTTCGTGATGTCGGTCGTTTAGTAAAACCTCCACCACTTTACTACAGCATGACTTGGACTTGACTATCATTTACTTGGCTGGATTCTGGCTGTGACTATGGCTTGTTTGAAGATATTTAGTAAAACTTGAAAAAATCTGATATTTGACACTGGCAAATGCACATAACGTGGGACGCCAAAATCCTCGTAAGAAGAATGAATAGAGAAAAAACCGGCTAAGTGTAAGTCGGGTTCGCGCACTGAGGGTACAAAAATACAAAAAGTAGTGCAAAAAGACAACACTCGCACCTACCCAAGTACCGACAACACCCGACGTTTGGTGTACATAAATTTAACAAAGATAATTTCCAATCAAAATCAAATCAGAAATGTATGTAGTGGTACGGAACCCTCAGTACGAGCCCGACTCGCATTTGGCTGGTTTGTTTTGACAATTTTATCATCACTGGGTCAAAAAGTACTCGCCATTTTGATTTACAAAGACAGTAAAGGACTTCACCTGCCTACAAAATCACAACCCCATTTCCTGATAAACATCTCCCCCTTTAGGGAGACAAAATGGATAACGAGATACTAAACCTAATTAATATAAGCAGGACTTAATTTCTTTTAACAACGTAGCGGCTTCCCAGCTACTTAATTAAGAGTCTTTTACAATGATCCGCTAAGTCCTGTAATTAAGGTATCTAATAAATTTAATTTGGTCCAAAATCCAAGTTGTAGCCGTTGAAAACCTGATGTGTTTTTGTCAGAGTACGTATTATTGTTTTTATCAGCAGCGCAGAGTGAATGTTGAGTTGGTACCAGGACAAACCAGCTGTGGTTTTTTGGTACGACATTAGTTTAATAAATATTGTAACAGGAATTAAGTAAACAATAAAAAAAAAAAAAAAAATAATAATAATTGGCGTACCTTAAAGAATACTTTTAGTTTCTAAAGTACATACATTACCTAACCGTCACGGCATACTGTATATTTTTATTTTAAGGGATCATCTTATGGCGTGCCTTGGAAGTAAAACCGACTTGTATGCCGTGACGGCAAACATTGTTACGCTCTCATACCGTCATGTTTCACATCTGCCTGGCGTCCCGTGACGGCTAACTTTTTTAGGGTTCCTTAGTCCTACAAGGTACCTTTGTATCTTGGTTCTGTCCATCAGTCTCTTTTTTGTCTGTCCATGCGTCCTAATTTTTTTAGAACCTTCTCAAAAAAAAAACAAATCAATTCAATTTCTTTTTCTATTCTATAATTATTAAAAAGGAAATTTAGGATTACACTTTACCTAAAAGTTACGGTAAAAAAAAAACCTAAGGACAGACAGACGGACGGACAGAACGAACTACAGAACGGGTTCCTTGTAGGACTATGGAACTCTAAAACACTATAGTTTATATAAATAAATTTTCGCTGAAGCGTTGTTGCTAGTTAGAAGTTAATCAAATCTATGTAATTAATCTGGTACAGCTGAAACAGCTGGTAACAGCAAAATAATTTAAGTCATAAGCCGTGAAAGACCTGGATAATTTGACCAATCAACGAGCTTTTACGGTAGAAATAATACTGTGTTATAACCCTAATGGGTAATCAAGAACTTTATGAACGAAAATATCATACTTGTACGGTCTAATAACAAAAGGTACTGTGGGGTTGTTATATGAGACTGGTGGGTAGAAAACTGTTTTCCTAACATTCAATGTTTGTAAAAAAAAAAACAGCAGTACTTTAACATATATTTGTCATCCCCCCCCACCTCGGTAACAGTATTTTTGCTCTTAAATATCTGAGTGCAAAAGCCGTTTTTATTCGCTAAAGGATAAAGTAAAATTTAATTTAGAACATCGTGTGCACTAGGTTTGTGAATTCAAAACATTATTAAATCTATTTACTTCTACTTCCATGGTGCCGAATTTATCATACCTAAACTGTTAATAATGCGCAAATGTTTTTTTTTTTCTCCATTTAGTAATTTCCTCGCTGAGGTGGGATGAAAAGTTACGTGTTGCACTCGAGTGCAAAGATTTTTCACCTCGTGCTCTTTTGATTCCCTCGCTAACGCTCAGGATTCTAATTTTTGAATCACTCGCTACGCTCGTGATTCAATTTTAGACTCCTTCGTTTCCTCGGTCATCAAAATTGAGCACGCGGTTTAAAAGCAATTTTGCACTCTTGTATAAAAAATAACTACGTTTTGCCTGATAACGACTCTCTCTCTTTTCTGCTTAAGCAACCTTTTATCCACCCGGCGACGCACAAATGACTTGTGTAACGCTTACGTTGCGCAGTTATGATTAATTTGGTTACACAGAGAGTGTTTCGAGCCTCTTTTTCAACCCTCCCCGCTCAACGACGTAGGCGCACGAAAGCGTAAGTGCACTAACAGGCAATTTACAATGATTTATTTCCATCCTTATACTGTTTTGATTGATTGATTGATTCTTTATTGTTCATACTTTTTTTTTTTTTTTTTACTTTGGTCTTTTAGAGTTCCGTACGCAAAGGGTAAAAATGGAACCCTATTACTAAGCTTATGGTGTCTGTCTGTCTGTCCGTCCGTCCTACCTTTAAACGGCTGTATCTTTCGAACCGTAATAGATAGCCAGTTGAAATTTTCACAGAATATGTAAGGCGGATTAATTAAGAAATAATAAAAAAGTCTAAAATTAAAAAGAAAGGAACCCACAATGGACACACAATAAAACTGCGTAACAAAGATACAGTCGCGTTGAGAACCTCCTGTTTTGATGTCAATTAAAAATATTTAAAAAGTTAAAAGTTAGTTTTAAAAGTTAATATCACCTAATTTGTGCGCACCAGTACCGCAATATTCTTATAACGTCCAAGGGATATTTCGTTTCGCTTACACAGCAAGCGGTTAAGCCGAACAAACCAATTACGGTGGTTTTCTGCGATTATTCGACCGTAGAATAACATATTGGGGATCAACGATGTTTTTTGTTGCCACAGCAATTCATTGATGTTTGAGTACGTGGGTGATTTTATGAACTGTTTATTTATACGTTTATTTCATGTATTAGTGATGGAATATACGGATGCCAATAAATTTTCTGGTCCAAAAACTCTGAAGTTAAGTCTTCAACTGTGTATTTAAGACTTTATTATTATTATTTACTAGCTGGCAGCCTGCGGTTTCACCCATGTAGTGATGAAAAATTGTGATGATGATGATGGTAATATTAATGACAAGTAGCTTATGCCAATCTCCGGCCTTTGAACTATACCCATGCAAAATCAGGTCGATCCGTTGCTCTGTTACTGCGTGAAAGAGGAACAAACAAACTAACAAACTTTTCGCATTTATAATATAATAGGTTTTAAATGTGATATTTTATTTTACTTTTATTATTATTATTTATATTAGCCTGCATCGTCCCACTGCAGGGCAAAGGCCTCCCTTTCCGGCTACCATTTCTCTCTGTTTTGAGCAATTTGAGTCCAGTCCTTCAAGGAGTCCAGTCCTTCAAGGAGTCCAGTTCGTCCCTCCATCTCCGTCTGGGCCGTCTGGGAGGTCGTTTGCCATTCTGTGGTAGCCACTGTGCTGTGGTTTAGGCCCAACGATATATGACTGATATGGCCAGCCCAGTCCCTCTTTAGGCAAGCGGCCTTCTGAGCTACGTCGGCAATCTGAGTCTTGGAGCGCAGTATTTAAGATTTAAAGGGAAAATTAAACTATGACGGGAAAAATAATTTGATCTGTAAACAGAGATGAAATACCACGGCTGCGTATGGAGATGCACCACAAGGATGGCCTTGTGGTGCATCTATATGTCTCCATAGGCTGAACCAGAGTGACAAAAAAGTTATGGTATGGCATTTCGAGACACAAAGGTCACGTGGGTGATTTAAGCGTACGTCATTGACACCGTGTTACCAGTAACATGAAACCATAACTCCCCAATCTCCGCATATTACCTGTGGGAATCCGATATAACTATGTGGTTTTGATTATAGAACAAGTACAAGCTTTGCTTAGTTTGGGCACAGAAGACATGAGTTTGGGGTCTGATGACCGGGTGTGCAAAAATGACCCGAATATTTATGTTATTGTAAAAGGTAACACTGAAAATTACAAAAAAACTATTCCTTAGAGTTGCAAAACTGTAATTTAGATAAAAAAATTATCAACCATTTGTTTCATAATTGCAATGTATAAACTTAAACTACATAATCGGTAATTTGTTGCGACCTTATTATGAACACAATACAGGGGTTTTGAGCATTATTTCATCTGTGATACTTTTATTTTTAATAATCTTAGAAGGTAGGAAGCTTCTCGCTTGAAATAACACTCGGACTGCAGGAAGATTAAACGCTATCCCGTCCTCTCCGGCACGCAGTCTTTGTCGACAAACTTAATTAAAATTATATCACGCGTTTCACAGTATATTTTTGGGTTAGTCTTATAGAAACTCAGAAAGACGACAGACTTGACTAAAATGTCAAGTCTGTCGTCTTTCTGGTTCCAGGAGAGAGAAATATAGAATTATTATTTTAATACAAACACGGGTCTAGCCTGGACCTTTGATAGGTATTGGTGGGGCCGAAGCACGGAACACTATTTACTCATAGCGGAGGGCCAAAGCCAACAGCAAGAGGCCCCGTTGAATACTATGGTATGAGGTACGGTATAATATAAGGTATGGTATAATTATTATTACTTATTAAGGCCAAAAAACTCATGTATATGACTTGTTAAAACAAACAAAAGTGATCAAACGCAAGAAATTTACTAGTAGCCTTTAAATAGTTCCACTATTTACTTCCTGGCTTCATCATTACAGCAACTCGAATACACAATCATTACATTAGCAGCAAATTATTTAAACTTGAAAAAAAAGGTGGCAGAATGAGGCTAGCTCTAGAAAAAAAAAATGTCACGCCATTCATATTGCCAATATTTATGTGAAAATTCATGTTATATTTTCGTCGTTTCCTTAAAATATTAAGCATAATTTATACAGCTGGGAGTTAAAACTATTTTTGAATCATTAAATTATTGTAGATATTACTTGTGTATTATCTGAATACACACTAAAAAGGAACCTCAAAGGAGGTTGCTGTCGCTACCAAGGAGGTTTCATTGTTTTTTATCTTTCATTGGCAGATAGCTGATATCATAAGGAGTAACTTAGGCTACTTTTATCCCGGATGTAACGCAGGTGAAACCGCGAGGCGCAGCTAAATAAAATAAATAAATAAATATTCGGGACATTTTTTCACACACGGTCATCTGACCCCAAACTAAGTAAAGCTTGTGATATGGCTGCCAGAGACTGATATACATACATATATAGTTTTAAATACATACTTAAATAGATATGAACAACCAGATATAGAACAAACACATAAATGTTCATCACTTAAATGTTTGTCCTAGGAATCGAACCCACGCCCCCAAGCTCAGAAGGCAGGTTCACTACCACCTGGACCAACGGGCTAGTATTATTATATAAAATAAATCAAGTCCAATGCCACTATCTCTCCGCACAACACAAGTTTCGACGCGAGCAAACGTTGAAAGTCCAAGAACCCCGCCAAATTCATTAGTAACTTCAACTACACGACATTCTTTGAGAAAACGATGAACGTATAAAACTGAGAGAAAACTTTCCGAACTGACACTAACTTGGCAAAATTTTGTTCGCAACAAAAATTGAACGGATCCTTTCTGGGAAAGTTTAAAGTGCTACGCTGTGACTGCGTCGATACAAACGCTAAGAAAATTCAACTTTCACACTAGTGGGACCAAATCGTGAACAGTTTATAAGACAATACAATACAAATTTTACCTTATAAATTAAAATTACATTATAATATCACCGTATACATAGTCAATTTCAGATGACAGCAGAGTTAGGCCAAAATCACTTTGAGCTAGTGAGCTTAGAACTCGGTTTGGAACAAAATGTTTTAAACACTGTCGGTGCAGTCTTTAAAACGTCTAAAAACTATTCAAACATTATTTTGATAACTACGTGCCATCGTGTTTTGTAGAGCACATAACGTGTCGAAGTAATATAGCCCAGATATTTCTTCTAGAACTAGGAGTTCGTGTGTTACCGAAGACCTCTTGTAGTAGCTATATAGGAGTCTTAAAAGTCAGCAAGATATTTGTGATGCCTCTGCTGTTACAGGTATCCATAGGCAACGGTGACTGCTTACCATTAAACAGCTCGTCTTCTCCTTTGCCACCTGTGGCATAAAAAAACTGAATGGCCACCAGCACAGTTGTGCTGGGGGCAGCAAATTTGTGACACACACAAGTGTCATAAATTTGCACTAAATAATGGAACAAATGTGATACTTTTTCTACATATTCTATTGATGAAACGAACACCAAAACGAATGGTAGACACAATAGCGATAGTATTTTTGTGCCTCAAAACGTTTTCATTATCTAGTATGAAAGTGTCAAACCCATGCTAAAGTTTTACTTACTTTTACCTAAACTCCGCAGATTGGCTGTAACCGTTTCATTCATTTCCACACTCGATCGGATAACTTGAATGGAGTCTCCAATTGAAATAGTTCCTGATTCGGTTGCTCCTTCCACATTTCTTGGTCAGAACAGCTTGGTTTTATTTTCTGTAGGTATTATTTTTATGAAAAGTTTTTAGTAACACCTGTTTTAGAAATTGGCTTTATTCACAACCAGCAGGCAAAATAAGCCGAATCAGGTGATTTGCAGGTTTTGTATGTAGATTGTGCTTTTTATGCACCTGGCTTCCTCAATATCACCCCATCCCATCGATTGTGCATTATGTGACATTTAACTTGGACGAGTTGTTAAAGATTGATATTTAATATTTTTTTAAGTGCTGTTTTACCTATTTAGAATATTACGTAAACTCAGTTCTGGTATCCCACGACAATGAGGAGAAGAAATGAGTTTTGGCGCCAACGTGGAAAAAAACATGTCGGCTGAATTATTTTCCTAAACTTTAGTATTTTCGTGTGTTAATGTGTACTAATTGGTGAATTATTATTCATTAAGCGCTCGTAAACGTGCTCGAGTGTGGCCAAGTGATATAACGAAGTGAAACATGTATTTTCGTGCTGTTTCCAAAACTCCATAGGAGCCTGTTGTAGTCTCCACCACTTTACTGGGGCATGAATTTGACTTGACCGTGACTTACTTTGCTTGACTCTGACTGTAACTATGACTTGTTTGACGCTATTAATACTATGTAAACTGTTTAATATTACGACTAAAGGACATTGAATCTACGGTCGTGAAAATTTTAACAAAAAAAAGTGAGTAGAAATTCCATAATTTTTTTTATTAAAAAAAAAAATAGATAGGCTTTCGCTTGGCCACCGTCTCGCCTGATGTTAAGCGAGATTAACATATTATTAGCTAATCATTAATTTGTCATTCGTTATTATTTTGTTTTATATTCATAGACCAAAATACTCTAGATGGAATTTTCTATTTTCAGGGGGTCTAGGTGAAAGTTTTAGTTAATTTCATTCATGATCTCTTGAGGAAAAACTTGAGAGGAAAACATATAAAAAAATCCACTACCCTAGACGGACCAGGCCTCAGCTGTTCACCAATTTGCAGAGCGACACCCATCAAGACAGATTGTCTTAGCGAGACTTTGCAGTCCCATAAAATTAGATTAAATCACTTTTGTGTAACTACAACTATATTTTATTTGTAAGAATAGGTTTACTACAAAACAAGATCTTTCTTAATCTTGCCTAGTAGTCGAAGAAGTACGGAAGCAAGAACTGGACAGCTGCTGTAATTGATCGATGACTGCCTTTGCTTCGAGCTGCAGACACTATTCTGGAGGGTGCAGTTGTTTATTGAATTAGTTTGAATTTTGCGTGAAAACACCGATTTTTGCGACATGGTGTTTATGCATTAGCTCTACTCGTATATTTGAATTTAATTAAACCTACTTCAACATTATTGCAATAAATTTTCAAATTCAGCCCATGTACAGTACAGCTGTGTACTACGATATGCCCGACCAGCCCGATCTTCGGCTTTTTCCAGCCACTATCGCTTTTCTATCGGGCAAGTGCCTTTATTAACTAAACAAAATACCAGCTAAAACTAACACTAGAAATACAGTTAGACTGCTCATAGACCGTTGAAGGTATAAATAAAATCCAAATGCTCAAGCCCACTACCAGTTGGCAGCATACCCAGCATGCTGGCGGCATTACTACGTTGAATGGCAATGCTTATGCGTAAAAAAAAACATTTTTAAAAATCTTTTAGAGCGCCTGGTTAATGCGACGCGTGACTAAAATGCTGGCGTGTTTCCGACAATCACTTGCTTTTGTATATCGTCACTCTATCGAAGCTCACGGCATCCTACTCTACATTAGTTGATTCGTGGGAATTCACCTATATATGCTAGGGTTAGGTAAATTTTTCGAAGCTTTCTAAGAGAACATTTAATTTAAAGAAAGTTGTTTGGTTTGAACAGGTGCTTATTAGTTACTAGCTGCACCCTGCGGGTTCACCCGCGTAGGGATGAAAAATGATGATGATGATGAAAAGTAGCCTATGCCACTCTCAGGCTCTTGAACTATACCCATGCAAAAAATCAGGTCGATCCGGTGTTCCATTGTAGCGTGAAAGAGGAACAAACATCCATACATCCATTCATACAAACGTTCGCGTTTATAATATTCATCATCATCAGCCTGTAAACGTCCACTGCTGAACAAAGGCCTCCCTCGTAGAGAGGGGTGTTGCCATAATCCCCACGCTTGGCAGGCGGCTTGGGGATCGTTTATAATATTAGTAGGATTAATTTCCTTTCTTTAAAAAAAAAACTGTGTCCCAGCATTAAAGGCTGATAATGTTGATAATAATAAGTTAGTCTTTATTAATTTATTGATAACTAGCGGTCCGCCCCAGCTTCGCACGGGTATAGATTATAGCCTAAGTCACCCGTGGATAGTGTAGCTTCCCAACAGTGAAAGAATTTTTCAAATCGGTTCAGTAGTTTCGGAGCCACAAACAAACAAACAAACAATCAATCAAATCTTTCCTCTTTATAATATTAGTATAGATATTAAAATGTCTTCTCGGTAATGTTTATGCAATTTATTAGCAAAATTTCATGATTTGTTTTTCATGTAGTAAATAGTTAGTACGTTCCAGAATAAGCCACAGGAATTGCTTCCAGCCATTCTCGAGCGAGATGTATTGAACTCACTTCAACGAGATTAAAAATTATTTTGCTTCTGCATCGCTTGCCATTCAACAAATAAAAATATATATCTATATAATATAGCAAATCCCTAGTGTGATTCCGCTTCTGCCGGTTTATCTTTTTGCGCTTTTTCGCTTTTGTAGAAGCGGGATTACATTATAGATTTGTTAGAAAAACAGTTTTAAAGTTGGACTTCCGCAAAGTAACGCCTGATTCAATCAACTATATAGCAAAACGTATATATATTACTGGGCTACTGGTCTTTTCGACATAGCTGTTAAAAATTGCAAGTTGAAGTGGCAATGGACAGGCTACATTACTCGAAGAACCGATAACCGATGGGGAACAAAGGTTCTTGAGTGGACACCACGTCACGACGCAGCGTAGGTAGGCCTCCCACTAAATGGGCCGACGACATTGTGAGGGTCGCTGGCATCTAGTGGATGCAAAAGGCAGGTTGTCGTTCAGTGTGAAGGTTAAAGGGGCAGGCCTATGTTCAGCAGTGGACGTCTTCTGGCTGATGATGATGATAATACAGGGCTAAACGAAATGATAAAAATAAGCCAAAAGTAGGTTATAGATGATTTTCTTTCATTATATTGTATACTCGTCATTATATTTTTTTTTAATATAACCCTGACCCTGAAACCGCAAAAAAAATTGCTGTTCCAAACCTTTAGTTGGGTGTATAAATGTAATTTTTGCAATGGAACAGCATTTTTTCATGATTTTGGGTATGGTTCCATAGTATTTTTTTTTTATAATGATGTGTACAATAACCTTCTTTCGGCTTAGCACCACCGATCCGTGTAATCCTATATTACTTATTTACACAGAAATAAGGTTAAATTCACTTTTTTTTTTTCATTTACTTTATTTTCTTAATTGGTGGAGAAAAAAAGGGATATTACAGCCAAAAATCAAACAAAGACAACGTTCCTTACTCGTGAGTTACATTACTTGGTGTACAAAAATACGCAAACCCTAGCTAACAGTCTTGCGTAGGTAATTATGAAAATCGCTGCCATAACATTTGGCACCACGACGCGGTTACCCGACAAGTGTCTTTGTTGAAACTAATGTTATACCGAAACACTAAAAGCGGTTTCTTGTGAAGCTTGTCCGGAAATTAAACAGACTTGGAATGTGCGATATTTTATGGTGTGACCACTGACCAGATGGTGTGGTTAAAGGCGGTGAAAACGCCTGGACTAGATTGGGTGCCAACTCTCAAGTCTGCCGAAACTCAAAGGTGCCATATTTTCAACTTTAAAGCGTCAATTAGTCAAAAGAGAACCAAAAGGTGCCTTCCCATCCAGTTCCTACCAGGCTTGCTCTAATTTTATCACTATTTTCTCACAATAATATATAATTATAATTATTATATAACTAATGTTTCAGCCGTAGGACGTCCACTGCTAGACATAGGCCTTCCCCATTGATCTCCAAAAGGGCCGATTGGAAGCGGCCTGCATCCAGCGTTTCCTTTCGGTGTCTTTTAGGTCGTCTGTCCATCTTGTGGGTGGATGTCCTACGCTGCGCTTACCAGTCCGTGGTCTCCATTCAAGAACCTTTCAGCACCATCGGCCATCTGTTCTGCATGCTATTTTCCCTGCCCACTGCCACTTCAACTTGCTAATCCAGTGGGCTATGTCTATTACATTCCGTTCAGTAAATATTCGTCATAAATTCGAGGAATAAATTAATTCGTCTCTTGAATGAAAAACTCGCACTAATATGAATATGTACTTGATCTATTTTATAGTCACGGACCACCTATTGCTAATTGATTTATGATGAAATATAGAAAAATATTGACACTCATCCTGATTTACTTCACCGTGTCTGTTGGTCTTTTGTACAAAATTTCATAATACCAAGCTCAGGCTATGAAGCCTATCCAAGCAACAGTGCTTCAAAGCTGCCTCGCGAGGACATTAGTGGAACTATAGAGAAGTCTTGAAAAGTTTTACTCCATCATGACATTGTCTAAATTTCATCCACCATGGACCATGGCGTTGGAAATGTAAGTAGAATATTACTTCTCTTTTCTGTGATGTAAGTAGTAAGTGGTGGTGTGTGTGTAGTAGTGTCACTGTATTAAATTCAACGCAAAAACCTCTTTTATTTTTAATCGACTTCAAAAATGAGGGGGATACTTAATTCAGGTTTTTTTTTGTTTGTAAGCTCCGTCAGACATCAGTCATTTGGTTGATAGCACGTTGGTCCAGTTGGTAGTGCCCCAAGCTCAGAAGGTAGGCTACCTTCTGAGCTTGGGGCCTAGGATAAACGTTTATGTGATGAACATTTGTATTTGTTGTATATCTGGTTGTTAATATCTATTTAAGTATGTATTTAAAACTATATATGTATGTATATCAGTCTCTGGCAGCCATTTCACAAGCTTTGCTTAGTTTGGGGTCAGATGACCATGTGTGAAAAAAATTCCCGAATATTTATTTATTTATGATCGATTTGAAAAAAAACTTTTTAATTGAAAGGCCACGCGCATTGCTATAAAACGCGACCACTTATGGCACGCGCTTATGGCAGCCATCATCATCATCATCATCAGCCAGTACGTCCACTGCTGAACATAGGCCTCCCCCTTTAACCTCTACACTGAACGGCAGCCTGCCATCTGCATCCACTGGATGCCTGCGACGAAAAAAAGTAAAAAGAAAGGTTCTCGTGTTCGCGAAGAAAAGTTCTTGGGTGGAGACCACGAACCGGAAGACGCAGCGTAGGTAGGCCTCCCACTCGATGGACCGACGACATTGGCAGCCACGAGTTGTCACGGTTTGTGGCTATGTCTGGCTATGCTATGCCCGCTCTTACAATGGTAACACGTTTACCTCATAATCCAAAGAAACTTCCGTGGAGCCATACTGGTCGTCACACTGGTCAACCAAAGGTCGGCATCCTATTAATATTAAAGCCCTTTGTCATATATTTTTGCTTGTCTATAAGCGGAACACTGTACAATACAGGGCATTAATCTAACGTCTCAAATCTGATTATTCCTAAACACATCAGGCTTTCTGCGAGATTACTTCAATACGGCGATGACGTGTCTTATCCTATAAACAGCAATTTACATTGGATTAGTGGGTAAATCTCCCATGAAGGAGATTTAACGAGATATAGCTAGGGTAGCCATGATTCAAAAATGTGTAATATGTACATTAGATATCTATCAAAGCATCTCTAACTCCATCTCGTCTTGACATGGTATAATTTAAAGTCACTTTCCGCGTCTGTCTCTCTGCCTGTCTGTCTGTATAACCGCTAACTCTACCTAAACCACGCAACGGATTTTGATGCGGTTTTCACTATCAGTTAGATAATTTTTCACGGAAGGTATTATATCAAATAACTAGCGACCCACCCCAGCTTTGCACGTAAATTACACCCGTGCAAAGCCGGGACAGGTTGCTAGTTAGAAATAATATTGTGTTTTAGTCTAAAATTCAGTTTTATTAGTAGGTTCTGATTTTTGAGAAACAATAAAATTATAATTTCTATAATTATGAAAATATATATTTAAAATAATCAAATTTTTGTTAATTTAAGTAGTACTTAGAACTAGCTGCGGCCCGTGGTTTTATTAGCTATCCTACAAGTACTGTAAAGTTTTAGGGATAAAAGGAAGCCTATGTTAAAATTTCTTCTAAATCTGTTGTCAGTTATATTACAGAATTATAAATATATACGGATGGTCACAAACGTTCGCATTTATAATATTATAAAGCCCGTTGGCATAGCCCGTTGGTCCAGTTGGTAGTGAACCTACCTTCTGAGCTTGGGGGCGTGGGTTCGATTCCCACGTAGGACAAACATTTGTGTGATGAACATTTGTGTTTGTTCTATATCTGGTTGTTAATATCTATTTAAGTATGTATTTAAAAACTATATATGGATATATATCAGTTTCTGGCAGCCATATGACAAGCTTTGCTTAGTTTGGGGCCAGATGACCGTGTGTGCAAAAATGTCCCAAATATTTATTTATATTTTAATATTTTATTATAGAATAAAGTTTTCTTTTCATTAAAAGCTATCTAATCCACAGAAAGGGTGAGCGAGGCGAGGGGAGGGCTAGCTATTAAGATGCGAGTATAATAAGATAAAACCCAGGTAAGATACGTTCCAGATTCTAGAACTTTCAAAATTCCTTTCTTGTCCTATTTTCTCAAAAAGTTATGGTTCCACGAATGGGAACGAAATAACGTAGGAATTAGGCCCTTTAATAGGACAGGCGAATGGTTTATTGCAAGGTTTATTTCTTTAGAGTTACTGGGAAATAGAAGAATCTTCTTAGTACTTAACCAATTTTCTGAAGTTGTGAATTGGCCGGAAGCGCGATTTAGATTATAAAGGTGGTACGTTTTACCTATGGCGGAAAATTCAAATTTAAAACAGTTTTCTTGTCTTTGTAGTTAGGCTGGGTAATTATTTTAAAATGGTTCTGGTTCTTTACATCATCATGTACAGCTATTTAACAGTAACGCACCATATTACTTACATTTGACGATTAACCGTATGAAACAGCAAGAATTAGCTTAATAACAAATGTAAGTAATAATTTGCATTAGCAATAAATTGCTGAGTACAATTTTGTAAAGAATAATAAATTTGCGCAAACATGATCGCTTACAATAATTACCCGGCCTAGCTACAAGGACAGGAAAACTGTTTGAAATTTGAATTTCCCGCCATATGTGAAACGTACCACCTTAAGAACATTTAATTTCAGAGATGTCTACAAGCCATAGGGATCACAAAGTTTGTCTAAACAAGACAAAGCCACTTTACCCCGATACGCCCGCGCCTGGTTCCACGAAAAGGACAGAGCGTTATCATGAGATAGTAAACTAATTTAATTTAGTTCCACCTACACTTAAACTCCGTAAAGCCGGTACGCACTGTAAGCAAGACTACCAGTCAACTATCGCAAGCAGTAAAAAGAGCAGCGAGCAGTAAAACTTCTTTGATCGAAAATTATAAAGATTTCTGAATCATCATCATCAACCAGAAGACGTCCACTATTGAACATAGGCCTCCGCCTTAGACCTCCACATTGAACATCAGCCAGTCATCTGCATCCACTGGATGCCAGTGACTCTCAATGTCGCAATTTCTAGCTATATCCAGCAAATAAGACAAAAAGACGTGCTTTTTATTTACATTTGTTTAACTCTTAGAATAACTACACAAAGAAACCAAGTACATTCGCAAAATTTAAGCCATTCAAATGGTGTCATATATGGCTCCAAAAAAAAAAAAAAAAATTACTATGACAATTTGCGCGTTGGAATCGTACCACAACAAATCAGAAAAGCAGCATAAGAGTTATGGTGTGACATTCCACAGGTAATCCATTCATTTTCTTGCTTAAATCGTTTAAAATACCAATCGAAACGTAAGCTACAAAGCGAATTTGTAGCTTACGTTTTGAGAAGGCGTTGTTTGGAAACTTACCTTCTCTGAGTAGTTATTCTAAGGTTTAGCTCAACAAAGCCTTGGTACGGCCAAAATATCAGCAGTCAAAATCTAAGATTTTTTTTAAGACCTGAGTCTAGACCTATAATTAGAATAAGATTAATCTGCATTGTTGCTGTTCTTGTCACTCCCTATTTATTTCAGTAATGGGATAAAAAGGGTGATAAAAATAACATATTATGTAGCCCAAGATTAGCATCTTTACTTTAAATTCTAATTACTGTATTTTTTATATCATGAACCCGATATGATGCAAGGGCCTTACGACTAACTCTTAACGCAGGTTCGAATTAGCGCCGAAACTGCGCAGTTTGAAAAATCACGCGAACGTGTACCGTAACGCACCGTGATACGATTTGCGGTCGCGCAAATTTTCTTATCACCTAAAACCGGTCGCTCAAAACCGGTAGCCGTAAAGCCGAGTCTCTTAAAATATCATAAAGGCGAAAGTGTTTTTGTTTGTTGGTTTGATTGTTCGTTTGTTTGTTCCTCTTTCATGCAACAACAGAGCAACAAATCGACGTGATTTTTTGCATAAAGGTAGATGGCCGTAGACTGATTATTATAGGATACTCTTATCCCAGAGAAAATTTCCTGGGGAATGTCCATGCAGGTACTAGACCGCATCATTGCTTAGCACTAAATGAGGTGACGGTAAAACGCAACCTATTAAACAACCACAAAATAAAAAGTAAAAATATTTATGTACTTTTTTTTTTTTACATCTGTCTTGTCTAACGTTTGACCGCGATCTCGCCTGATGGAAAGCGATGGTGCAGTCGAAGATGGAGCACGTTTGCCCAGTAATAACCTATTAAAGCTAGACTTGAACACTCCAAGATTGTAATGCTGCGGAAACACAGACGTATTTCTGTAGATTCGGTGTAATGCCACCTTAATTCTCTTATCTCCAAACCGGCAACCGCTATCGCCCAATTTACACAGTAAATAGTGAATCTATTTTCTTCACGTACACGATATAGGGGTACTTAGTTCGCTGCAAATTAATTAATGATTAAATCCTCTTTATTTGAACAGTTCTAAACTCATTTAGGCTGGAGTGGGAGCTAAAAGCGTTGGCGGGGAATAGTTCAACGTTATTTCGTCGACGAAAAAATACTTTAATTGAGAGCTGTTTGAAGCTGTTTGAATTGATTTACTAAGAAGAATAGACTTGCGTCCTATTTTTTGATTAATTTGTTAACCGATTTGACCGCGGATACCTAACGATTTTTTTATTACCTCATTAAAAAGCTGGTCATAAATAAATAAATAGAGCTCAACAGTGTTTTTTTTTTAAATATTTAAGTAAGTTTTAAGAAGTTTGTACAACTATTTTAATTTCGTGCTAGACAGAGAGCGCGCTATAGCACTTTATGACGCCAAGCCGCGCGCGTGCCGTACAAATGTTATACTAACACACGGTTTGCGAGAGAGGGCCAGATCATCCGCTTCCTATCCCCACCAAAACATTAAACTATATCTCAGAAATTTACCAGCTAATTTCAATAATTTTTTCAATAATTAGTTTTAATGTGTTACATTATGTATATCCTTCGCTAAACCTGCAAATAGCATATAGCAATAAATGAAACACTAGGACACAAACCCATTAAGCCCATCATATTGAACAATATATTAATACTATTAAGATGAAACCCTAAAAATAAATTCTTCTGTGGAATTCTGTGGAGTTCGCTGCCTGAATGGGGTTTCCCCGTCAGTCAACAATCTGGGTGTCTTCAAGTCGAGAATAAATCGGTTTCTTTTAGGCAAGTGTGCTCCATCGTAGACCGCATCGCAACCGAATTCGTCATCTGTTGAGTGGTTACAGAACATTTCATCTTCCTCTTTATAAACATCTGGAATCGCAAACCACTTGTAATTTAAATAATTCAAAGACACATGAAACAAATACAGTTCCCTTAACAAGTATATACATATTTAATACTACCGCTGAATAACTGAATTGCGGCAAACACTAGCTGTTTTACATGACAACACTGTTACTGGTTGTGAATGCTGCGAATGAAGTAGTTTTGCATTTAAACTGTATTTTTTTTCTTCTAATCAAACAGCCCGCCTCGGATCGTTCCTGGTGCAAAAGTGCCCATAACACTGGCAACTACCAACTGTATATTTGCTTATTTTACTTAGCAAGCTGCGTTTTTTCCCCGCTTACTTGGTAAGCGGAGCGTTGGTCGTCCAGCTGCAAGATGGTTCGACGACATTATTACTATCGCGGGTCGAACCTGGACTCGATTAGCCCAGGACCGAGGCAGATGGCATATCAAGAGATATGCCTATACCAGCAGTGGGATAAGGAAGACTGTGGATGATGATGATGATGGTATTTTACTTATCTACCCATATTAACCGCATTCAGATTAGAATGAGAATTAAATGTTGGTAATTACTTGTAAGCCGGTAAGCACAGCGTAGGACGTCCACCCACAAGATGGACAGACGACCTAAAAGAGACCACAGGGAAAAGCTGGATGCAGGCCGTTTCCAACCGGCCCTTTTGGAGATCGATGGGAGAAGAGCAACAGTGGACGTCTTATGGCTGAAATGATGATGAATGTAAATATTCAAAGATTCAAATTAAAAGGCGCTGAAAAGGAGACCTATACCCAGCAGTGGGTGGATAATGTTTCTTGATGATAATGATGATTCAACGGTTTATTTGTAATAACAAATCAATCAATCAATATCAGCCATCATGTTCTATCATGTTTTCAATGCTGAGATACAGGCTTTCTCTCAGAGAGAGAAAGGATGGGACCTAATTGGTAGATTAGATCCCATCCTTTCCTTTCCTTTCTTTGCTGGCCCAGTGTATGTGTATGTTAGTGAATGTCATAACGTCTTTGAATTTTTAATGTTCTTGGACATACCGATTTTCTCATGATGATTTCCTTCGCCGTTTTTGAGCCATGGCATCGAAACTGGGCATAGTTTATTTAAGTACTAAATAAGTCATTGGTCAGTCAGTATCAGGGCCAAGAATCAAACCCAGTTCCGTCAGATTGTAAGACGCACATGCTACCACTCGGCTACCATCGCTGTAGAAAATAAAGCCAAAAATATTGGAAAAACACAAAAAGAAAACAATTCGGAACTCAAAACTTTTAAACGGCTAGACAGATTTTGGCCATACACAGCTAAGGCAATGACACTATTAAACTAACTAACGGTCCACTTGCAAAAAGGGCAGCAAGGTTGTGTGCAAGGTTGTGTGGTTGTGTTCAACTAAAGGCATCAAGCCTGACTTAGGCCTGGTGCGTTCGCATCCGCCACGACAACTCACAATGACAATATAACCACTTGACTGCTCATTATTTACCCCGCATGAGGCAAAGGTTCTAACATGTCAACCTAAGCTATTTCGAGCGGGGCCAGTCCCAGGCGCGAATTGAATGAATGACTTGATTCTCCAATCACAAGCATCGAGTCGCGTCGAATCTCCAATCACAAGCTGCCCCCCGCGACCGACGAACCATCATTTTGCAAAAGGACGACTACATGAGCGATCAAGTGGTTATATTATCTTTGACAACTTACCAAAACTCTCTATCATAGTTTGTCTGATCGAGGTCATGAGTAGAAGTAAATAATTATTTAAAAAACTAAAAGATTCACTATCTTAGTTAATTTCACTAGAATTAATGAAGTGGTTTATTTAGCAAACATTTTCCACTTTATGAATTTAATTTCGTAAAATTAATTGGCCTATCAATTTGTATGGGAATGAAGTGTAATAAGTTTTCAGCGAACATTTTCAGTGATATTTATGATGTGAATTTTAATATAGGCACTAATGAAAATTTAATTTAAGTATGCAGAGGTATAAAAAAATATTTTTAAAGGTTAGGTTTTTTTTATTGTTTTACCACGATGATCTTTTAATTAATAAACTCAGTAAAATAACTAGATTTTTTATATAGCTCGTGAAACTGTCAACATATCCGCCTATATAATTATAATTATAGTGGTTAGGCGACACCAGCGGTAATGCTTGACAGCTCGAAAGGTCTCCTAAAATCGAGTTTCTCAAGGCGCATGTTGAATCCACCTTAACAGCGTCAAATTCACCAACAGCGCCAATAACGCCAACAGTGCCAACAAAAATAACAATGCCTATGACAATAACATCGCCAAGACCGCCAATGACGCCAACGATGCCATCTGCACAAATGACGCCAACGATGCCATCTGCGCAAATGACGCCAACGGCATCAACAGTGCCAACAGCACTGACGATGCTAACATCACTAACGATGCCAACACCTCCACCAACGTCAAAAGTGCCAATGACACCAACATGGCCAATAACGCCAACAGTGATGCCAACGATTCCAACAGCACCAATTACGTCAATAGCGCCAACGACACCAATAGCACCAACGATGCCAACAGCGCCAACGATGCCAACAGGGTCAATGACACCAACAGCACTAACGATGCCAACAACGCCAACAGTGCTAACAACGCTACGAGCGCTAATGAAAACTAACACCGCATTCTTGATGTCGTGTTGTTTCTCATGTTGATAAATTGTTGGTTCTCATGTTAAAAATTTGTTGGTTTTCATGTAGACAAGTTATTGGTTTTCATAGTGCTTTTGGCATCGGTGGCACTGTTGGCATGAATTTGGAACGTGCCTTTAGTGTTTAAAGGTAAAAAATTGTTTTGGTAACCTAATTGCTTATAATTAGTATTTTAAATACGGTAAAAATTCATTATATAATTCATTAAATAATTTCATTATTATTATTTGCTATTATAATGTTTAATAAAATTAAAAAACAATTAAAAATTATTTAACTATAGTCACCGCGTTACCAACTGAGTCGTCGAGCAATAAACGTCATACCATAAGACCTGTAAGTGCGAGCGAGATAGACAGACAATGATTTATGACCTGACGACTCAGATGATAATGCGTTTACTATAGTGTAATTTTACTGATAAATATGTTTCAAAAACATGGTCTAAAAATGTTAAATCCATCTCCAAGCATTTTGATATAATTTTGTTTTATAAATATAATGCTTCAAAATGAATTTAGATTTAAAAAAACTCTTATTTTGCTACAAGGCAAGGTTTTGCCACAAACAGCATTTATTCAGCAAAACAAACTTTTTGTATAACGAAACTGAAAACTAAATCCCGCATTTTTAACTAACCATAGGATTCAATGCTCAGCTTAACTATCGAAGCCCGTGCAAACTACGTGAGTAGATCATCGATAAAGTTTCCCAATTAGTGAATATTCTATGAACTGAGGTACATTAAAATGCATTCTAAAATCGGTCAACATTTGTTACACTAGGCATCGAGATACAGTACATATAGAGGCACAATCGCAGACGCAGCGTAGGTAGGCCTCCCACTAGATGGACCGACGACATAGTGAGAGTCACTAGCATCCAGTGGACGCAAAAGGCAGGCTGTTGTTCAGTGTGGCGGTTAAAGGGGGACAGCCAGAAGACGTCCACTGCTGAACATAGGCCGTTCAGCAGTGGACGTCTTCTGGCTGATGAAGATGATGATGAGAGGCACAATCGTGCCAACAAATTAATGTCCGAACCTAAACTCAGCGTGACGTGCGCCGACTTTTTGGGTTAGTAACAACATAACCGCGATCAGACTACAACGCCGCGCGATGCCAGAGCTACGATGTTGACATAGCGAACAACTAACGTTGAACACTATGCAAGCGACATAACGTCTAAATTGAAGTAAATGTGGCATTGTGAAGTATATAATTGATACAATGTATGTACAACGACGCTCGGACGTTTATTGACTGTTTTCACTGAGAGATTGTGACTCTATAGGAAGTGTATATCGATGACCTTAGATCTAGTAGAAGTTAGAAAGTATGAAATATATGAAAACAGACAGTTTTTATTTATTTTGCATTGAGTTACAAGAGAACATTGGTACCAGATCAGTGGTGCTAACAAATATACTGCGCACCAGTGTGAAGTCAGTAACTCAGTGACTTCGTTGGTGCGCGGTCGTTGCGTCACATCATGCTTGAGAAGTGCATTTTATTGACTAAACAAAATACAAGCTAATATTAACACTACAAATACAGTTAGACTGCCCATATACCGTTGAAGGTCTAAAAACAATCCAAATGCTCAATCCCACTACCAGTTGGCAGCGTACCCAGCATGCTGGTGGTATTACCACGTGGAATGGCAATAAATGCTTGAGAATAAACATAAACAGGCTGAACTAATTATTTAAACACGTTTAGCCTCGTTATAATACGACTTGTATAATACGTAGTTAATGAAGATTTCGATAGATGATGCACATTTCCCAAGTACTTGACATAATCTGACATCTGATATCTGATATCTTGACATAGTCTGGATGCAATGTTCGGATGAAACTCTATAGGTATGTAGCTCATATATATTATTATTTTACAATGTTACATTCTTAGACTATCTCCTTAATGCAATGGCCAAAATCCAGCCAATCTTCGCCATAAGGCTAAAGTGATTCTACAGAAGGATCCCGTATTCCCCAAGTGAACTGTGTAGGGTTGCGTTACAACAGCGCAAAATGTTTTTCAACTTAAAAGCAATAAAAAAAAAACTCCTTCAATGATACCAAATTCGAAGCACTCAATTATCAGTTTTGACATAAGTATAAAAATATATATGACAATTTTTTTTTTTTTTTTTTTTACACCCTAGTGGGAGGGTTTTATTTCAGTAACTTAAATAAAATGCTAACTTAGACTAAATAATACGAAAACAACTTAAAAAATACATACAAACTAGTACTAAAATATTCTATGTTATATTTATTATTTATTAGAACATATGAAACGTACCCCAAGAGATGCTTGGGTTATGTCCTACCTAGCAGTGGGCAGGCGCTTCAAAGAAAGATTCTATGAGAGTATAAGTTAAAATTTAATCAAGATAAAGGTGAAGTTACATACGAGTTAGACTGAGGGTCGTGAGCTCGGAAGGTGGTGAGAAAATATGTTGGTCTCTTGTTAGGAGACTTAGCTTTAAGAGCGTAGGCGCCGATCGCCGCGTGGCTCGACGCGGCTCGTGGCGCGTAGGAAGCTCAGCTGGGCAGCGTGTGCGGCTGGCGAGGATCAGCGTGCTGGGAGCGAGGGCCAGGAGTACTCCAAGAGCAGCCGGTGTATGGTCAGCGTGGCGGCAGCGAGAGTCAGTAGCACTCGGAGGGCAGCCGGTGTATGGTCAGCGTGGCGGCAGCGAGAGTCAGTAGTACTCGGAGGCAGCCAGAGTATGGCCAGCGTGGAGCACGGGCAAGGTTGCGGTGCCGGGAGAAAAACCCTGGAATGCGTTAAAGGCTACGCATCAGGAGTGGCACAATAAGAGCCGCTCGGTCCAGCCGCGTGAGTTCCACGAAGGTAGTGGCAGATCGGGACAGGCGCCCATAAGTCTCACGGCGTGGTACCGGCGTTGCAAACATAATTTTGATCAGAAGGATCCAAGATACAGAATAATGCTTGAAGAGCTAATAACACAAGACGAAGAAAGAATGTGGTACAGAAAATTACTAAGAAATATATTTTACACTTTTAAAACACAAAACCTAAACACTTCAACAAAAAAACTCACCCGATTATCTGCAATTCGGGGTTCGAAATTAAATTAGGTTCAGATAGAAATTTGCGACTTCCACTTGGAAACGTAGCGGCGGCAATAGGCCGTGTTTATGGCCGGAGGCCTTTATATCACCTAATCCTTCTCGAAGGTACGATTTCCCAAGTTTTTAATATTATTTTGTTATTAAATGAGGGTTGATATTTGTTTCGTTTAAAGGTGAAAGCGATCTGACATTACGTCAGTCACTTTCATTCTGTCAACGATCTTTATGTCAACGTGGTGACTTTTTTATTCGTTAAGTTTGGCTGCTAGCGTATGTGCCATTTGCCATGAACGGAAGATATTTTTAGAACCGTTACACATAATATAGCATATTATTATTTAATTTATTGTTTTTATTTAGGGTGGCACGGAACCCTCAGTGCGCGAGCCCAACTTGCACTTGGCTGGTTTATTTATGTACTTATTTTATGTAGGTGTATTTTGGTAAGAATAAGATAAGGTAAAAAAACCTCCAAAATTATTCGAATTGATTATTTTGTCCCAAGCGATATACCTATTAACTTAACAATATCATAGTATTTTCACAGAATAATTTTTACCCTAAATTCGCGAGAAAACTTCCTATCTGGCAAACATTTTTCTTTTGTAACAAAAGCTTACCATGGATATATCCTACATTTATTTTCTCAGATTGTTCTTTCCCACTTCTGAACCAAGGCCGTCACCATTTCCCACTAGGCCTTCAGGCCTTCTCTCAGAAAGAGAGGATGGGCCCTTATTCACCATGCTGGTCCAGTACGTGTTGGTGAATGTGGTATTATTATGTCTTTGAACTTTTGAGGTTCTTGGACACACCGATTTTCTCACGATATTTTCCTTCGCCGTTGTTGAGCGATGGCATCGAAACTGTACATAATAAATTGTTTAAACTAAATAAAGCGCACAGCCATATGATAGGTAGCATTCCGATCTCGGCGACTGCGAATGGCGGAAGTGGCCGCGTCGCGCGACCCACTGCTCAGTATAAATTTATATTGTGCTAAACAATGCAAGCGACCACGTCACGAAACGTGAGGGTAGCATGCATTGTTTCTATTGTTAAAGAATCGAGCACATTAGGACGGGCCGCAGCCGGCCCGATCGCATTGCAATAATCACTTTCATACATTTTATATGAAGTATCGCACATTATGCTGGGCCGCAGCGGGCCGGGTCGCATCGCAATAATCACTTTCATACATTTTATATGAAGTATCGCACATTATGCTGGGTCGCAGCGGGCCGGGTCGCATCGCAATAATCACTGTCATACATTTTATATGGAAATCCGCCCACTGCGCCCTGGCATAATATGCTATACTACATATAAAATCTATGAAAGTGATTATTGCTATGCGACCTGGTCCACTACGGCCCGTTCTAATGTTCTCGAGCTGCCGCCGGTCGCGGCCACCCGTCGCCGAGGTCGAAATGCTACCATTACAATGTTAAATTAACTACCTAACTTTCCTCAAAATACTAACTGATAATTACCAACTGGGTGATGAAGTGACTTAAAACGAGTGGCCTGGAACGTGACCAAGAAACGCCATTCGCTTTTTTTGTTTTTTGTACCTAAAAATAGGTACTATTATCCACCCAACCTTATAAAAACTGCGAAGGACCCTTAACTACACAAAAAGTCCCACATGCACCGGGTACATTGTCGGTACATCGAAACTCACTTTAGTTAACGAGGCAGCGTCCTCCAGCTGGATGGTACCTCTTTATATGCATTATCATATTGGTCCTTCGGTACAGGACAAGGAACTGATATTTTTGGAATATTATAGTCTTTATTCCCACTGGAAAAGTGGGAACGAAAGAATAAGGTTTGAGAATTACAAATAACGGAAATTTCTCAGCAGTTTTCTGAAAACCTATTATAAATTTAATTCCATTACGCATGTTGAGAAGTTGCGTACTTCGATGAAGATAATATACAAGTGACGAAATAAAAACAGATTTCGGAATATTTTCTACTGAAATTTGCAAAGTGTGCTTGCAAATTAAAAAAAAAAAAAAAAAAAAAACGGTCATTGTAATTTTTTGTTCTCAACTCATCAACTATCTAGTATAGTAAAAGTCTCTGCAAAAATTATAAGGTCCACTTACTTATTTTCACGCAGACGAAAAATTTGAAGCAACTCCAATAAACTAACTAAAAGTCCACATGCAAATAAAGGGCAGCAAGATCGTCTGCAGAGTGAGTTCGACTAAAGACACCAAGCCTGATTTAGGCCTGATACGTTCAGCACCCACCGCTCCACCTTACCATATCGCCCTTGTTTTTCAGCTGTCATCGAACAACCATGACATCGTTTGAGCAACCGTCATCCCATTCCCAAGTACTGCTAATCACCTGGACTATAAATCAGAATAAACACGACGTCCCACACAACGATTGCCTAGAGTAAATCACTCGACGGATAGCTTGTGATGGATAGACCATACTCAGTATAAATACGTACAAATTGTATTTGCTACAATTAGTTTTGTAGGACATGGAGGTACGAAGCTTGCAGGAGTAGCGACATGTCTAGTCTGTTTCTTTTTAGATGTCTATGTCTATATCCACAAAGATGGCGTTTTTTGACCAATGACAGCTCTGAATTTCCTCACTAGTGATTGCCGTTGGTTTCTTGTATTGTTTACATTGCTGGACTTAAAAATAAACAGAATTTAGGTTAGAAAAAAAGGGGTTGTCTGTAGTCGGTTTACGGACGATAATTTTACGTGATAACGTTTAGGCCAATCGTGCCTCTCTATCGCTTGTTCCGCGCTCTCGCTTACACGTGCGGCTCAATCGGGACGTGACAATTTTTCGTGCGTGCAGCCGGCGTTGATCGATTTATAAGACGTTATCACGCCAAAAAAGGTAAAGTATGGTTAATATGTTAAATTTAGTTGTAAACTAGCTGTCAAGAGTTACGGTCAGCTAAATGAACACGTCTGGCAGTCGCCATTGAGAAAAGCTGAACCAAAATAGTAAGTAATGGTCACATTTGCTAGCGTTTTGAACGTAAGATTGTAGCTCGTAGCCAAAATGCTACAGTAAAATATTAAAATAAAATGTTATTATTCAGTTTTTTTTTAACAATGTTATTGCAGGTGTCAGACCTATTGTCTCAGCGGCTGGACTGTAGATTGGCAAACAAAACAATTATAATATTATAATATACATACACAAAAAATTGCAATACAAAGATCTCACGCATAACACTTTGACTTTCAAAATCTGTAAACCGTAAAATACATTAATACAAACATCCAAAAAAAAAACATTGCCATGCTTAAAAAAACTACATCTATGTTATGTTTATATGAAAGCGAATTAACACTCAATTATTTACTGACTGATTGAACGTAAATCCCAAAAAAAGCTGAAATTGAAATTTGGCAAATAAATATATTATGAAGTGTCGAAGTCCGCTAAGAAAGGATCTTGCGGAAGGATCATACGAAATTGCAAACAACAATATAAAATTCAACACAATATAACTCAAAGTTAAAACGAAATTTCTACGCATTTGTTTATATTACGCGGGACTTTCTCACGATTACTCCGACAATAGATTCAACCGCATTTGACTGTTTTATTCAAGGAGAGTGTGCGCGCGTGACTTCTTGCTTTGTTTTCTGCACATTTCATCATCATCATCATTTCAGCCGTAGGACGTCCACTGTTGGACATAGGCCGCCCATATCGATCTCCAAAAGGGTCGGTTGGAAGCGCCTGCAGCCAGCGTTTCCCTGCGGTCTCTTTTAGGTCGTCTGTCCATCTTGTGGGCAGACGTTCTGCACATTTACCTATAAACATTTCAATTGTTTCTTTTACGTATAGATAGAAATTATAACTACTATGTATGGGATTATGACAATGAATCAAAATCAAAACAGCCTTTACGTTTTTTGTTTTTCTCGTGTGTGTTTTCTCAAAATTATGGATGATGGGCATTGGAATCACTTATCCTTAAGGTCGTCAAGTAAAATAAATGGCATTAAACATTATAGATAACCTTGAGTTTATTTCCCAAGAACTTTCATCAGTAACCTTCCAAATCAGAAAATAGATTCCTCTCCAAAACCATTTCTTAGCTCCGATACCAAAGAGGCCAGGAGTGTCTGAAGTAATGATGATATTGTTATTATTTCTAAGAATCGTCTGCTGGAGCTGAAGGCAACCATAATGCAGGTAACAGACCTTTTAACGGTTAATCATTCTCGTCTATACTAATATTATAAAGAGGAAATATTTGTTTGTTTGTTTGCATTGAATAGGCTACAAAACTACAGAATCGATTTGAAAAAATCTTTCACTGTTGGGAAGCTACACTATCCCCGGGTGACAAAGCCTATACTTTTTTATATTTAAAAAAATATATGGATCCTTACTAAATTCCAATAATATAATCCAAGGTGTAAAAAAGAAAGATTTACGCCCGTGTGAAGCCGGGGTGCGTTGCTAGTTTGGTGATATAAATATATATGTATATATATAATTATATATACAATATTATTAACAGTCTTATTTAGAAATAATAATACAATATATTTTAGACCAACTCAACGCCATCAAAAACTTGCCATTATACTATAAGAGCCCTGATATTTTCAATCCTATATGTAGTTTAAAGGCCGGAGAATGATATTATGACACGTTTTAACCTCAGAATACAGAAAAAACCAGAAGGCATGAACGAACCCAATAGTGAAGCGACAAAAACTACTCAAATATAGACTAGTTTTACGCGAACGCGATTAGTTACTCTGTGACCATTAATCGCGCGTGACGTGTTTTACCGTTGCAATATTATTTAAGTTATGCCTTCCTGTGTCGTCCTAACGTGTAAAAATTCAGCTGGGCTACAAAAAAAACAAGATGGGATCACATTCCATACGAAAGTAGCGCATTTAGATGTTTTTTTATTTGATAATTGAATAAATTGTTCAGTCTTTCATTGTCGTAAGTAATGATACCTCCATTGTTATTTTTTTTTATTGTTAAAATCTTCATGAGCGTGGATTCAATGTCCTTTACTCGTAATATTAAACAGTTCATTTTGTCTTATTAGCGTCAAACAAGTCATAGTCACAGTCAGAGTCAAGCTAAGTAAGTCACGGTCAAGTCAAACTCATGCCCCTGTAAAGTGGTGGAGACTTTACAAGAGGCTCCTATGGAGTTTTGGAAACAACACGAAAAGACACCATTCACCTCGTCATATCACTTGCCCACACTCGAGCACGTTTACGAGCACTTAATGAATAATAATTCACCATTTAGTACACATTAACACTCGAAAATACACAAGTTTAGGAAAATAATCCAACGAGCCGACATGTTTTTTCCGCGTTGGCGCCAAAACTCAATGATACCTCCATTTTGTCGGTGTTGCCAAATATCGAGAGTTGCAATTTTCCCTAGAATGAAAACTTTTATTGGTTGGTAGTTCTATATTATATACTTATTTTCAAAAAATCTTAACAGCTTACAAATAGTTATACAGGGTTACTGGTAATCACTTAGTCAGCGTGCTTTTAGGGGAATTTTGTCTGTACAACTTTTGTTCAGCTGCTTTTGAAAATTCTACTGAAGAAAAATCTACTGTCCCATACATTTTGTCGGAAATCGGTGAACTTTTTGTATGGGGCAATCGGTTTTTTACCGACTTCCAAAAAGGAGGAGGTACTATGTTCGACTGTATGTATGTTTTTTTTTTGTATGTTCAAGATATTTTCGTCAATTGTGAACCGATTTAAAAGATAAATTTTTAATTCGAAAGGGTATATATACTCCCGAGGTGGTCCTTTCCATCTGATGATGGAATCTCAAGGAAATCGAGGAAAAACTAACGAATTAACAATATTTGACCGGTTTCCCGGTTTCCTATTGCGCTGAAATTTTGCATACTTATGTAAGTTTAGTAACAATGCAATAATCTGGTACTATTGAGCTGATCTGATGATAGAGCCAGGAGGTTGATAGTGGAACTCCTCAACGGCGAACAGCAAAGGCGCGAAATTTTGTAAATCGATTTAACTATAATATAGCATGTTCTAAACTCCATCATGACATGGCTGCCGCATCCAGGGTTGACTTCCGGCGAGGGAACTCCTCAACGGTGAATAGTACAGACACAAAAATTTGTAAATGGATTAAAAGGATTAAATATTGTAAACTACCATTATGAATCATATTTTTTGCACTGGTAACCCCTTTGTTTACATAAAAGATCTAAGATTAAAAAACGGAGTATAAGTTAGTTTCACGTTTAATATGCAGTACACGGGTTGTCTGTTTGGGGTGCACTAAGCCACCAAAAAAGAGGTACCATTGTGCTCACCATTATGAATAACTGATTTTTTTCTATGAACCGCTGTTTTTTTCCGCAATTTCAAGTACCATAGTAAAAGTCGTTTATAAAGATGAGTGCAATGATGATGATAATGATGAGTACCCTTTCAGCTTTGTACACCCCAAACATATTATAACTTTGTATATGTATAAAAAGTAGTAGCTAGTAATTATATTTTTATTTACTTATGTTTGTTTTTGTGTCAATCCGATCAGTATATTGATTTCATTAAAAGTGTGTGTGAATAGTATCTGACCTAAAACATTTAACCATAAACGGGTAAGTAATGTCTAAGCTGGCAACATTACGCGGGTGGAGGTGAGACAGGCGCGGGACGTGGGTTTTGTTTTTTGGACTCAGCGTGCGGCTTGCAATCACAGCTTAAGGCGGGTTCTGTCGAATTCTGTGGTTTTAACAAAAAAAAAATCTGAGGGAATATCCACGCGGGTGTAACCGCGAGGCACAGCTTGTACAATATTCAAAGTTCTTGCATAATATGACAAAGTTCAGCATATGAATTGGCAGCAGGCTGGTCATATCTGTTGTGGAACCAATAATTGCTGGGGTAGACGAGTTCTATAGTGGAGACCACAAATCGGCAAACATAGCGAAGGACGCCGTTAGACCAGATAGAATGACAAGACAATATATTTTATTTGTAACAAAAATCCATACACACTTAGAGCTACACACAAATTTAAAGTTAAAAAACGTTGGACTTTTGCCACAAGCCGGCCCAGCTCAGCATAATGCCGTTTGTTGTCAAATGGCGCTGGTCTTCCGATGAGGCCGACAGGTGAGGTCACGCTCCGCTCATGTGCGCGTACAAATAGGTACATACCTCAAACACATTCAATACAAAGTAATTTACAATAATTATTAAAAAAAATAGAACAAAAGACATATGAACATAACATGACGACATAATAGAACAATGTCGATTTACGTAAGGCAGTTGGAGATCGAGCTGAGAAGTGTAGCTTGGGAGAGGCCTATATCTAGCAGTGGAATAAGATTAGCTGATTTTGTTGATAATAATGATGATATTTTTCACATATTACAGTATCTATTCCAGTCTGTATGCCCCATTTTCGTTCAAACGTCACGGCCTGCATACATTAGTGGAATGTAAATGAACGAAGCGTCAACAAAAAAACACCGCTTTTAGGGACCGCGTGCGACATTTGCCGATGCATGCATAAATGCAAAAGTCGAAAAATGTGTTTAGGGAACCAATTTAAAAGGATTTGTATGGTATCTAAATATGTATTTCATTCCTACAAACGTTGATACAAACGTTGTGGTTTAAGCATACATTAACCTAATTAATTAATGATAAAAACGCTACTATAGCACTTTAACGCTATTGAGATGCTACTTGCGTCGGCACTGTTGCGGCCATCCACCTGAGTCGAATCGTCCATACACCGAAGCAGCGGAGGATGCCGTTTGTAGAAAACGGCAGAAATACGCGGCAATGGAGCCACAGTATTATTTTGTACCGATTTCCGTGGAAACTATGGGCAGTTGAGGCACTGAGGCCAAGAGCTTGATCTCAGAAGTTGGCCGCAGAATACGAGACAACGGTGGTGACTCTCGCTCTGGCTCGTTCCTGGTGCAAACATTGGCGATTGCCATTCAGCGTGGGAATGCTGCCAGTGTTATGGGCACTTTTGCACCAGGAACGATCCAGGGCGGGTTATTTGACTTGACGTGATATGATGTAATTTAAATTTGTTTGTGATATGTATTAATTGTATGTACTTTGATTGTTATAATTATTTGATTGTTACATGATAAATGACGTCATTATAAATCTAGTATGACACTACACGTACACCAAAAGCTAACCATGCATTGTAATCCAAACTAAACGTGTATGTATATTTTCAGCAAGTTAACTGTTTTAAAATTCAGTTGCAATATTTGACGCAAAATAACAAGGCGAAAGATTACAATAACTTTAAAAAGTTTAAAAAAACTGTCAGTTGATTGAATGAGATTTTTTAGCGATGAACTAAAAAATCTCATCTACATTAATTACCTTTTATTTTAATGAAGATGATTTTAAAATAAGAGCTTTTGGAGTAACAATTTAATAAAAATCAAGATCCAGCGGTGGCGCTACTTTCTACACAATGTCAACTATCTATCTACTATATCTATATAAAAATGTATCCCTATTTACCTTGGTCACGCCATAACTTGAGAACGCTTTAATCGATTTTATTCATCATTTTTAGGGTTCCGTACCTCAAAAGGAAAAAACGGAACCCTTATAGGATCACTTCGTTGTCCGTCTGTCTGTCTGTCCGTCTGTCAAGACCCTTTTTCTCAAGAACGCGTAAAGGTAGCAAGTTGAAATTTATACTAAATACTTGGGTCTGCGGTTTCTTTCGGCTGTAAAAAAATAAAAGTTGTAAGTCAACGCAATCAAAAGATATGAACGTTTATGTCGCATATTTTGCGATTTCACAGGGGAACCAAAACCTATAGGGTACTTCCCGTTGACCTAGAATCATGAAATTTGGCAATAAGCAAGGTCTCATAGCACATATATAGGAATAAATCCGAAAGTTATAAATATGAAGGTATATCATTTAAAAATGATTATTTTGCTATTACAAACTTACATTTTGTAGTTGGAATGTATGGAAGAACCTTATTGTCAACTACAAACTTAAGTTTGTCTTTCAATATTTTAACTTCAGTTAGTTTTTTTTTTGGTCTCGCGCTCTTAGGGTTCCTTTATGTCGTATATTTTGCGATTTCACAGGGGAATCAAAACCTATAGGGTACTTCCCGTTGACCTAGAATCATGAAATTTGGCAAGAGGCAAGGTCTCATAGTACATATATAGGAATAAATCCGAAAGTTATTAATTTGAAGGTATTTAAAAATAATTATTTTGCTATTACAAACTTACATTTTGTAGTTGGGATGTATGGAAGAACCTTATTGTCAACTACAAACTTCAAAGTTGTCTTCCCAGAGACTGTGGGATCGGCCGATCTGCGAACTAGCATGGAAATCGCTACTAGATACGTGTCCTAGTATTGCAGATCGCGCTCGTATTCTTGCTGTCTCTGTTTGGGAATCGGGACTTTGGTTGCAAGCCATGCCCTCTTTTAACACAGGTAGCCTTTTAGATCCAACCGCATTTCGTCTAGCTGTCAGCTTACGCTTGGGTGCAAGGTGCTGTGAGGCCCATCGCTGTCAGTGTGGTACTGCTGTTGACCAGCTCGGTCACCATGGTCTCTCTTGCTCGAGAAGCGCTGGTCGTATTGGCCGACACGCTAGCCTGAACGACATCATACGCAGGGCACTTTCCACCGCCAATGTCGCAGCTGTGCTCAAACCGTGGTCTTGCGCGATGGAAAGAGGCCTGATGGTATGACACTTGTGCCCTGGAGGTTGGGGCGGCCCCTTGTATGGGACGCAACTTGTGTCGATACTTTGGCGCCGTCACATCTTCCTGAGGCACAGGGTAGGGCTGGCGCGGCTGCTAATTCGGCAGAGCAGCACAAGCGTCGCAAATATGCTAACCTCGGCAGTGGTTACATATTTGAGGCGTTTGGGGTCGAGACATTGGGCCCTTGGGGACCGGGAGCTCACCTCATTTTCAAAAATCTTTCAGAGCGCCTGGTTAATGCGACGCGTGACCAAAATGCTGGCGTGTTTCTGGCTCAACGCATTAGCATTGCCATTCAACGTGGTAATGCCGCCAGCATGTTGGGTACGCTGCCAACTGGTAGTGGGCTTGAGCATTTGGATTGTCTTTAGACCTTCAACGGTCTATGGGCAGTCTAACTGTATTTGTAGTGTTAGTTTTAGCTTGTATTTTGTTTAGTTATTAAAGGCACTTGCCCAGTAAAAAAAAACTACAAACTTAAGTTTGTCTTTCAATATTTTAACTTCAGTTAGTTTTTTTTTTGGTCTCGCGCTCTGAGGGTTCCGTCTAACGGAACCCTCAGAGCACGAGTCCTACTCGTACTTGTCCGGTTTTTTTTTTTAAGTTTTCTAATACTTTGTAGAAGGTTCTTACGTAAAGAAATATTACGAAAATTGCGCAGAAAATTGGAATATTTCTGAAAACTTAACAACGATTTTAACTTCGCGCGTTTCACAGTTATAACACCTGTTACAGACACGTCAACATGGCTGACGAACCGCCATCCAACCAACGGGAGAGAAAGAGAAAATTTTCTCTTTCTCTCCTGTTGGTCAGACGGCAGTTCGTCAGACAAGTTCGATACGTCTGTTACGGCTATAATACAGGACAACGTCTGTCTGTCGAGTCAGCTCCTCCTCTCCGTAGACGCCCTAGAAACATCTTGGGCGACCCGGACGACCCCATCGCCGTCGTCACCGCGGCGGCGCTGGGCTCGCCCGATCCGACTGCTCCTAGCAATAGGAAATATTCAGTTTTTGGTACAGGCGTCGGTTACCAGAGGCACACACACACAGCGATCCCGCCGGCAGGATCGTAGACCCACAGGATCTGTTAGAAGATCGGTTAGATTCTCTCCAAATAATCATTCAGTTCAACAAACCGTTAGGGCTCCAGGGCACACCCACTCTGGGGTGCCTGGGCAAGTCTGATTCCCACTCCCGGCGACGGCCCAAGCCGAGGTTCGTACCTTCGAGGTGCCCTTGTGCTAGTCGCCTATAAACTTAACCACCAAGTTATGCCGAACGCACTCTGCGGTAGGTAACTAGTCCGGTCAAGCTGTAGAGGCCAAAAGGCCAACAGTAAAAGTCGCTTATTAAAAAAAAAAAAAAAAACTGTCGGTTCAGCTAGTCCTTTTATATTATGAAGAAAGTAGTGGCGCCGTGGCGATGACTTAGGACAGCCTATTCGGAATGGTCAGAAAAGTTTTAGAGTAGGTATGTGGTTTGGGTCTCAATAGAGATTATACGTTAAAAAAAGCGCCATCTCGTGGAGCTTATCAAAAGAAGGATCCCACTAAAACAAAAGCTACATTCAATCCCGAAACGATTTATTATGGCTTCTACTTGCAGTTAAACCACACAGCACAACTTGCATATTAGATACTGCCTAGTTCATCAAGTCTCGAACAGGCGCAAGCCCGAACATCAGGGCGACAGGCGCGCCTGCCGTGGGAGATAACCACCGCTAATTATACTATCAACCGTTATTAATCATAGTGTTGAGCTGACGTCAGTCGTGCGGTGAAAATGTGTGCTTAGGTTAAGCCTATTATATAGCTGATCCTTGTAGTTATGGTTATCTAACCATAGAGCATGACACGTTACATTTCTCTTAATTTTATTGTCTAATCCTGCCCATTTTCTATCGGACTGCCAGAGCACGAAAAATCGACACCGCTTTATGGTTGATATTCCGAAAACCCAAACGAAGCGCTTTAATTTCACTTTTATTATGTGAACTGCTAGTCTGTGGAATGCGCTGCCTGAATGGGTGTTCCCCGATAGTTACAATTCGGGTGTCTTCAAATCACGAGTGAATCGGTTTCTTCTAGGCAAGCGTGCTCCATCGTGGACCGCATCATCGCTTAACATCATACGAGCTGGTGGTCAAACAGTCTAATATATTTAAAATAATACATGTCACTGTCTTCATTTACATGGTAATTACCATAGATCATAGTATAATAATATACTCCGCCAGGTATAGCAATCCGAGAAAAATGTCCACGTGGGCGTCCCGCAATGATGTCATGATATCAATTTACAACAGGTTCGAGAGAGATGAAGATACAACACGTAACAGCTGATTGAATAAAGTGGCAACTGGACAGTGACGTCATTGCGGGACCACTTCCAGATTACTAGACCTTGTTTTCTTAGATCATGCCGTGGATCTACTGCATTTTTTACCTTAACTATTATTATCTTACTACTGTGTCATCTTTTACTGTATTTTAAAATAACAATTGGATGTTAAAAGGACACATTGGTGTACCTATAGTCCTTTTCATGAAAGAAGTCCCACGGCAAACAGCGGAACTAAATTTCCATGTTGTAGTTGTCAGGTGTTATTACTGTGTTTGGACGCTAGTGAGATTTTTATTAATTTTCCATCGTTAAAGAGTCGTGTACGATGCCAAAAGTTGTTAAAGTTCTACTCGAGAAATGATACTGTTAGTGATTGATACGCGATGACAGCGCCGCGTCTGGGGGACTTCAAACATGAAAAGCACTCTAAGCAAAGCTTGTGATTGCAAAGCGTGTGCTTTTCACCATGGACGTAATCGTCCATGCCTTTATTTGCTCATTATTAAACATTTCTCTTAGGCGTAATATTACAAGACTTAATAAACTTAAATACTAATGAGTCAATCTTTTAATTTTTTTCATCACATAAATGTGTGTCTTAGGCGGGAATCGAACCCACACCCCCAAGCTCAGAAGGCAGGTTCACTACCAACTGGACCACCGGGCTATCAAATTGTATGTGGAAACATTGTTTCAAGTCCTCGGATATGACCAAAGTAACGCAATGATTGTACCCAATAACTCTTATATCAATCACATAAATTACACTTGTAGACCTAAGTAATAGGTAAGTATTGCCCAAATATACTCTTTAGTTGTTTCATCCAATATAAAAAAAACCGGACAAGTACGAGTAGGACTCGTGCTCTGAGGGTTCCGTTAGACGGAACCCTCAGAGCGCGAGACCAAAAAAAAACTAACTGAAGTTAAAATATTGAAAGACAAACATAAGTTTGTAGTTTTTTTTTTACTGGGCAAGTGCCTTTAATAACTAAACAAAATACAAGCTAAAACTAACACTACAAATACAGTTAGACTGCCCATAGACCGTTGAAGGTCTAAAGACAATCCAAATGCTCAAGCCCACTACCAGTTGGCAGCGTACCCAACATGCTGGCGGCATTACCACGTTGAATGGCAATGCTAATGCGTAGAGCCAGAAACACGCCAGCATTTTGGTCACGCGTCGCATTAACCAGGCGCTCTGAAAGATTTTTGAAAATGAGGTGAGCTCCCGGTCCCCAAGGGCCCAATGTCTCGACCCCAAACGCCTCAAATATGTAACCACTGCCGAGGTTAGCATATTTGCGACGCTTGTGCTGCTCTGCCGAATTAGCAGCCGCGCCAGCCCTACCCTGTGTCTCAGGAAGATGTGACGGCGCCAAAGTATCGACACAAGTTGCGTCCCATACAAGGGGCCGCCCCAACCTCCAGGGCACAAGTGTCATACCGTCAGGCCTCTTTCCATCGTCACGCGCAAGACCACTCGGTTTGAGCACAGCTGCGACATTGGCGGTGGAAAGTGCCCTGCGTATGATGTCGTTCAGGCTAGCGTGTCGGCCAATACGACCAGCGCTTCTTGAGCAAGAGAGACCATGGTGACCGAGCTGGTCAACAGCAGTACCACACTGACAGCGATGGGCCTCACAGCACCTTGCACCCAAGCGTAAGCTGACAGCTAGACGAAATGCGGTTGGATCTAAAAGGCTACCTGTGTTAAAAGAGGGCATGGCTTGCAACCAAAGTCCCGATTCCCAAACAGAGACAGCAAGAATACGAGCGCGATCTGCAATACTAGGACACGTATCTAGTAGCGATTTCCATGCTAGTTCGCAGATCGGCCGATCCCACAGTCTCTGGGAAGACAACTTTGAAGTTTGTAGTTGACAATAAGGTTCTTCCATACATCCCAACTACAAAATGTAAGTTTGTAATAGCAAAATAATTATTTTTAAATACCTTCAAATTTATAACTTTCGGATTTATTCCTATATATGTACTATGAGACCTTGCCTCTTGCCAAATTTCATGATTCTAGGTCAACGGGAAGTACCCTATAGGTTTTGATTCCCCTGTGAAATCGCAAAATATACGACATAAAGGAACCCTAAGAGCGCGAGACCAAAAAAAAAAAAAACCGGACAAGTACGAGTAGGACTCGTGCTCTGAGGGTTCCGTTAGACGGAACCCTCAGAGCGCGAGACCAAAAAAAAAACTAATTGAAGTTAAAATATTGAAAGACAAACTTAAGTTTGTAGTTTTTTTTTACTGGGCAAGTGCCTTTAATAACTAAACAAAATACAAGCTAAAACTAACACTACAAATACAGTTAGACTGCCCATAGACCGTTGAAGGTCTAAAGACAATCCAAATGCTCAAGCCCACTACCAGTTGGCAGCGTACCCAACATGCTGGCGGCATTACCACATTGAATGGCAATGCTAATGCGTTGAGCCAGAAACACGCCAGCATTTTGGTCACGCGTCGCATTAACCAGGCGCTCTGAAAGATATTTGAAAATGAGGTGAGCTCCCGGTCCCCAAGGGCCCAATGTCTCGACTCCAAATGCCTCAAATATGTAACCACTGCCGAGGTTAGCAGTGCCTAACGGTTTGAGCACAGCTGCGAAATTGGCGGTGGAAAGTGCCCTGCGTATGATGTCGTTCAGGCTAGCGTGTCGGCCAATACGACCAGCGCTTCTCGAGCAAGAGAGACCATGGTGACCGAGCTGGTCAACAGCAGTACCACACTGACAGCGATGGGCCTCACAGCACCTTGCACCCAAGCGTAAGCTGACAGCTAGACGAAATGCGGTTGGATCTAAAAGGCTACCTGTGTTAAAAGAGGGCATGGCTTGCAACCAAAGTCCCGATTCCCAAGCAGAGACAGCAAGAATACGAGCGCGATCTGCAATACTAGGACACGTATCTAGTAGCGATTTCCATGCTAGTTCGCAGATCGGCCGATCCCACAGTCTCTGGGAAGACAACTTTGAAGATTGTAGTTGACAATAAGGTTCTTCCATACATCCCAACTACAAAATGTAAGTTTGTAATAGCAAAATAATTATTTTTAAATACCTTCAAATTTATAACTTTCGGATTTATTCCTATATATGTACTATGAGACCTTGCCTCTTGCCAAATTTCATGATTCTAGGTCAACGGGAAGTACCCTATAGGTTTTGATTCCCCTGTGAAATCGCAAAATATACGACATAAAGGAACCCTAAGAGCGCGAGACCAAAAAAAAAAACTAACTGAAGTTAAAATATTGAAAGACAAACTTAAGTTTGTAGTTGACAATAAGGTTCTTCCATACATTCCAACTACAAAATGTAAGTTTGTAATAGCAAAATAATCATTTTTAAATGATATACCTTCATATTTATAACTTTCGGATTTATTCCTATATATGTGCTATGAGACCTTGCTTTTTGCCAAATTTCATGATTCTAGGTCAACGGGAAGTACCCTATAGGTTTTGGTTCCCCTGTGAAATCGCAAAATATGCGACATAAACGTTCATATCTTTTGATTGCGTTGACTTACAACTTTTATTTTTTTACAGCCGAAAGAAACCGTAGACCCAAATATTTAGTATAAATTTCAACTTGCTACCTTTACGCGTTCTTGAGAAAAAGGGTCTTGACAGACGGACAGACAGACAGACGGACAACGAAGTGATCCTATAAGGGTTCCGTTTTTTCCTTTTGAGGTACGGAACCCTAAAAAAAGACTCTAACTAATTAACTTCAACAAAAAACTAAAGAGAGCAAACAAATATCTATTCCCATTGATATACAAACAATGGATTTTAGGTCAGGTACAAAATTCACGAAAAATGTGTCCTAAGTTTATATAAGTACATTTTAGATGTCTTTAAGAAATCCCAACAAACTAAATTAATTTATATAACTTTAAAGAAGGTTCGATCCAGCTTGCAAAAAAAAAACGTGAACTATATTTTTTTTTGTGTGGAATTTTTTAGCTCTGGCGCAATTCATTATCCATAGTTTTAGATACCTTCGCTTCTAACTTACTTATCTTGCTACACAAAGTACAAAATTAAATGAAACCTCTTTGTAAATTCGAAATCAGAATAATAGAATTAAAACAACTTAAGGGTTCTATTCTCACTGCTTCTTTTAAAAAGAAAAAGTGACAAACGAAACTGGCTGTTTTCATTTTAAACTGAGAATTAGAAAAAGAAATTAAGAATAAAGCCATGAAACAGCAGACTAACGATTCCAAATTGAAACTCGTGTAAAGTGACTTTTTTAACAGCTCTTGTGCTACAGAACATAGTTTTTTATCTGTCTGGCTACGTCATTAATCAGCCTAGACTATATAAAAAGAAACTCAGTAAGGACTCAGGTAAACTTTTGGCGCCATCTTTGAGAAAAGAAGGGCGACATACATATAACATTAGGACTACTACTTCATCTGTATCTGCAAGTCGGGCTCACGCACTGAGGGTTCTGTACCACCACAAAATACAAAAGTAGTGCAAAATGACAATATTATCACGCCCAGGTGGTCACCCATCCAAGTACTGATCGCGTCCGACGTTGCTTGACTTGGTGGTGGACAGAAATGTAACACTGACTCGCTATTATTTATTATAATATACTTGTATTTTTTTTTCTTTGTATTTTTCTTGTATTTTGTTCTTGTACTATAATCATTCTTCTTGCTGCGTCTTCCGGTTCATGAGTGGAGACCACGAACTGGAAGACGCAGCGTAGGTAGATGCACAGACGACATTGTGAGTGTTGCTGGCATCCAGTGGATGCAGAAGGCAGACTGTCGTTCAGTGTGGAGGTTAAAAGGGGAGGCCTAGTTCAGCAATGGACGTCTTCTGGCTAATGATGATGACTATAATCATGCCAAGTTTGACGCTTGTACGTAGGTATAACTGTTTTTACGCTAGCGCAAATACATCACAAAAATATGTTCAAAAAAACGTTTGCTATATCGTCCCTTAAATTTTTCTTTTTGTTTTTATTATTATTTCTTAGTTAATCTGCCGTTACATAGCATTTATATATTCTGTGAAAATTTCAACGTTACGTACGGTACAAAAATAATGTCAAAATATCAAGTTGTAGCATTATCCTTACTGTTATAAAGATTATTCTATGACCAAGCACTACGATAGGAACTCGCAGAAAACAAGAAAAGTTTCCTTTCTCTTGAATTAAAATCTTCAAAAGCATGACTTTGGCTTTTTTTTCTATTTTGTTGGCTGAAGCCATGATACCTACCCAAAGGTATCATGGCTGAAGCAGTTGTTTCCAATTTGACAATTGGACTTTCCAATATTACATCGAAAAGTCAGTTTGTTTATGCCAAAATCACAACATTTTTTAGCAAGTGGCCTAAAACAAAAAGAGATAAGGTATTATGTTTACATTTAATAATAAATCGATTTAAAATCTACTCTCAAAAGTCATGTCTATTCGAAAATAAATAATGATAATAAAAACATTTTCTCGTAGTCATAGTATAAAGTATGTTAGTGGATTAGTATGCGACTCTTGAATAAAACGGATATTATATCAAGGGCCATGAATCACTCGCGTCGCTCAGGATTCTAACACTTGAATATCTCGCTACGGCCATGATTCATCTATGGCCCTTGCTTTAAATCCGTCCTTTATTCACTAATTGCATAATATTTTATACTATTTTGTTGTACGATTTTTTTTTAATTCATGAAAAAATAATCAGCCGTCTATACAAAAAAAAGATTCTCTCCCGACAATAGTATACAAATACAAATACAAATAATTTATTCGGGCATAATTTATAGTAAGCTATAGTAATGATCCCAGAGGCTCCCGAACTATTCAGAGACTGTGTGATGGGTCACGGGATCTAATGGCTTCTCCTATTAATGTATTAATTAATTATACATATGTATAATGTAAATACCATTGTCTGTGTAGTATATTATGCAACTAGTGAATAAAGGACGGATTTAAAGCGATGAATAATGCTCATAGATGAATCACGAGCAAGTGAAGGATTCTAACGACTGATGATTCAAGTGCTAGAATCCTGAGCGGCGTGAGTGATTCACGGCCCTCGATATAAATACATTTTATTCAAGAGTTGCATACTATATGCAACTCAATATACTTTATACCATGACTACGAAAAAAATAAAGATTTAAGCGAAAATAGACATTTAATTAAGAAAAACGGAAGGTTAAATTAATTAAATTGCACATTAAAATTAGAACAATTACTAAAATTACTATTAATATTTTACTTAGTTTATATCTATCTATCTATCTAAAATTATGAGTAATTTTCTTATTGTTATTATTTTTAATGTCAATGTTATGCCTTGTTTTTATAGTACACCGTAGCATAGAATACAAACTCCATAATGTAGATGACTTCTTTTTCTTCGACAGCTCATTAAAATAAGTTAGAAAAACAGACTCTGAAAATGTGCCAGAAGCTTGATTTTCATTTTTCCATTTGCAAAACTCATCGTAGGCTTTGATGTAAGCCAGCCGTGATTTGTTGGGTAGCAAGTTTTCTACTATATCGGCCGCCCTCTCTTTCATAAACTCAGGTGTTAACACACAATACATCTTCTTCGTCACTTGAATGCATTTTCAATCGATTTATTATTAAGTACCTAACACTAAACTACGTTGTCGTACAATTGACACTAATCAAAATAGCGCCAATTTACTAATAATGACAGCAAAGAACGCAAAATAGTTTTTATTCTAATGCTAAACTCCTTATCGGAAATGTCGACCAATCAAATTCAATCCAATCAAGAGGCATTGAGATGGAGGTCGAATAGGTATATTGGTGTGTTCTAAATTCAAAATCGTGATTAAAAGGGCTTTTTATTCACTGTTTTCAGTGAAAGCTTTTAAGAGGGGGAATGGTATAAAATATTTTATTGTTTTGACGTATTGAAGCTGCGCCCTTAAGAGGATGATAACAGATTACCAGTAACCCTGTACATATAAAAATCGATGTGTGTTGTGTAATGTGTATATTGTGTGTATGTTCCATAATGGTCTCCAAAAAGACCGGTTTTGACAGGACTTTCAGCAGCATATAGCTGATGTTTGGAGTAACTTAGGCTACTTTTATCGAGGGTATACATGCGGGTGAAGCCGTGGGGCGCAGCTACTTTTATAATTAATGTCATCATCATCATTCATCATCATTTCAGCCGTAGGACGTCCACTGCTGGACATAGGCCTCCCCCATCGATCTCCAAAAGGGCCGGTTGGAAGCGGCCTGCATCCAGCGTTTCCCTGCGGTCTCTTTTAGGTCGTCTGTCCATCTTGTGGGTGGACATATAATTAATGTGCCGTTAGCGAAATATAATTTGCCAGAATGCCGTTTAAAGAAAGAAATAAGCACGATTTTTGCATTTCAGATTGATCAAGAACAATCAGCTAGTTTTTTGAGAAAAGTATTATTTGTGACTCAAATAACATTTGTGAAAAATTTCATAGAGCACCTTAGAATAACTACTCAGAGAAGGTAAGTTTCCAAACAACGCCTTCTCAAAACGTAAGCTACAAATTCGCTTTGTAGCTTACGTTTGGATTGGTATTTTAAACGATTTAAGCAAGAAAATTAATGGATTACCTGTGGAATGTCACACCATAACTCTTATGCTGCCTTTCTGATTTGTTGTGGCACGATTTCACTGCGCAAATTGTCATAGTAAAATTTTTATATATTTTTTGGTGTCATATATGACACCATTTGAACGGATTTTTTGCGAATGTAGTTGGTTTCTTTGTGTAGTTATTCTAAGTAGAGCACGAAGTGAAAACATAACTTTTTTGAGAGCCAAACAAACATTTCTATAATAAAGTTTTCCATATTTGCTAGATGCATTCCCAAAGGGTATTTAGAAATTAAAAACGCGCTTGGCTATTCCAGGAAAATTATGCAATAAGCCATATTTTCTAGCACGCAGTCTTTGTAGACGACTTTAATTAGTTATACCAGGTTTTTATTGTATTTATAAGATTCAGGTTGACTTGACTTAGAGACAATAGAATTATTTACTTTTTACTAATATAGAAAGACGGAATAATAATAATTAATTTGGTAAAAATATCTAACTGTCCCAGTGAGATTGATATCACATCTGTGATTGCGTTTGTAGAGAAATAATTTATCAATAAATTTTTCTGATAGTCTTTTCGAAGATCAAGGTTTCAACGTTGGCCACGGGATTAAGCCAAATGCGCCACATCCCATAGTGATTACGTCATTGTCTTGTACATGGAGGATGTATTTGTACATTGTACATGGAGGAGGTCTTGAAGTCAGATTTTGTTTTTTTCTAAAGAAATAACATTTAAGTAATAATAGGGTACTTTTCGGTAGTTTAGGTTTATTTATTTATTTACATAGTATTGTACCTATACTTTAGTCACAAGTAAAGAGTTTAGGCTTGTTAAAATATTCTATGCTGTTGTCATCTTCGACCAAAATAAAATGAATGGACGGGCCCAGAAGAAGCGCATTTTTGAAGATTACAAAATGAGCGCCTGCTCTCACTTCGTTTCAGTCGGTGTCTAGCCGTAGAAAGTGCGACACGCGTCTATTATTACATGATAACGAAAAATCTGGCAAAATTATGCCTTCGTGTGCTTTCTCGAAATACACATCAAAAAATCGCTAACTATTTTTTGTAACAAATTTTTGTACTTTGCTATAATTAGGTGTTGAAGTAAACGTCCAACGGGTTTGCCTTGTTTTTACTGAGCAAGTCAATGGTTAAAGCCGGTCCATTCATTTTATTTTGGTCGAAGGTTGTCATATTGATTTCAATTTGTACAAAAATTCACACTGAATTGAAACAAGAGCTGGTAACCAACGCGGAGACTGGAGTGTCACTAAAATAAACAAACAAATCTGAAGAATTCTATTTATATTCACAGAGGAAAAACATGAAAACAGTGAAAAGGTTTGATGAACATTCGAGATTTAAATAAAGTCCATTACACTTGCGAATGAATATGCTGGCCATTTCCCTTGTGATTTTGCTTGTGCATGAAAGCATTACTTTGTATGGCATACATACATGGGGTATAATTTTTAGGGTTCCGTACCCAAAGGGTGAAAACGGGTCCCTAATACTAAATCTACGCTGTTTGTCTGTTGTCTTAGTTAATACGCCGTTACATAACATATTATGTAAAAAAAAATAACTGGCTATCTATTACGGTTCGAAAGATATAGCCGTTTAAAGGTAGGACGAATAGACGGACAGACGGACAGCGTAGGCTTAGTAATAGGGTCCCGTTTTAACCCTTTGGTTTCGGAACCCTAAACAAGTCAAAAAGGAAAAACGAAAGGGGAATACATAACACAAATGTGCCCTTTTGGTTATGTTTTAATATTAATACCGGTTTTACAATAATGAAGGACAAACCGTTTACTGATATTTTTTTTTTTTTTTTTTGTTTTTTCATTTTATTTAATTTCTGTAAACAGCGTGCTCTTGATTAAATTAAATTAGTAGAATAAATTTTTTTTTTTATATTTTACGGGCAAAGCAAACAGTGGCCATTTTATAGTCTGAATACCAAAAACAATTAACCAACACAATAATGAGGATCAGTAAAGTAATAGCAAATTCAATAGAACTAGTACTCACTTTATTTTTCATGATATAATAATGATATATCTTTTTGAATTATCCAAATCGGACCATTACTTACGAAGATATTAAGTAATAAACATTATGCCGTTCCTGCCGCTAAAATAAATGTACGTGGGTGCGTGTGACCTCACTGTATCGTTCGTCGCCAGTTACCCGTTGGCAGCTATCTTACCAGATATAGCCAGAGATACCTACCAGATAACTAGATAAATTATACATCAAAATAAGTTTTTTTTTAACGTTCGAGATGTATTTCAAGTCGTAAAAACATAAAAAATAAAATAAAATAAAAATTCATAAAAATTAGGTCACAGTATTCATTAGTGTTGTTATCTCGTCTTGATTTTCTTGTCCTTTCAAACAAAAGGGCCGCTAGAGTAATTCGTCACTTAGGCTTATAATGTACAAATGACGTGTATTCTCTCTCGTGAGCACAAAAGATGCACAAACAATGTTCGTGTACACTTGCTTGCAATGGAAAGTGACGACGACCTTATAAAATATTAAGTGATTTGAATGGCCTGATACCTACTAGAACTGACTTACTAGAATTCATTCATCATTCATTGCAATATTAGGTGATTTGAATGGCCTAACATTAGAACTGCTTCATTCATTCATCATTCATTACAATATTAGGTGATTTCAACGGCCTGACATTAGAACTGCTTCATTCATTCATCATTCATTACAATATTAGGTGATTTGAACGGCCTGACATTAGAACTGCTTCATTCATTCATCATTCATTACAATATTAGATGATTAGAATAGCCTGACACTAGAATTATTTAATTCATTTCATTATTAGGTAATTTGAATGAACTGACACTACACTGACTGTTTCATTCATTCATTCATTACAGTATTAGGTGATTTGAATGGCCTGACGTGGCAGTTTTGTCTAGACGGTTCCCGCCACGTGCTTGTAGCTTCATACCTAAAGTGTGGTGTGCCTGGTAGAACTAAGCAGTAGGACCATGTGTAAAGAATGGTCCCAACAGACAAGTGGGAACATGTTAGACTGATAATGATGATGAAAATGACTCTCAAAGAAGAAAAATCTATCATAATTTATTATTCGACTATACTCACGAACAATGTATGAGTCAATTATATTATGTTATTCCTCTATGACGCAATAGTTAGGACATGAGGAAAATTTTATCCTGGTGTCCAAACTAGTGTGGCAACCTAGTTAGGCCACGAGGAAACGCCCAATAAGCCCATCAATCGTAACCGCAATTCATCATCATCTGCCTGTAAACGTCCACTGCTGAACAAAGGCCTCCTTCTTAGAAAGGGGTGTTGCCATAATACATCCCACAATTTTTTTCTTCAATATTAATTGACATGCGTTCGACTGCTAACTCGCCTGATGTTAAGCGATGATGCGGTCTACGATGTAGCATTCTGTTTGCCTAGAAAAATCCGATTCACTCGTGATTTGAAGATGCCAGATGAGACTCAGTTAAGTACCAGCTTGGGGTATTGGAGTCTATTGAGAAACGTGCCAAGAGGCTCATCAGCAACGAATTCCTGGTTCAAGCTAAGCTTCTTAGTATTGAGCATCGGCGCAAAGTTGATAGTCTATCGGTTTTTTATCAGTTACATTTCGAAGAGTGTGCATCAGATCTGCATGATTTGATTCCCTCCTGCCCATTTTTCTATCGGACTGCCAGAGTGGGCACGAAAAACCGTCACCGCTATATGGTTGATATTCCGAGAACCCGTACGAAGCGCTTTGATTCCACATTTATTATGCGAACTGGAATTCGCTGCCTGAGTGGGTGTTCCCCGATAGTTACAATCAGTCTTCAAATCAAGAGTGAATCGGTTTCTTCTAGGCAAGAGTGCTCCATCGTAGACCGCATCATCGTTTAACATCAGGCGAGATGGTGGTCAAGCCTATTTATAATAAAAATAAATAAAAAAGATTGTAACGAATTCTTCTATCAAGCTCACAATCTTGTCTCGAGTTGTAGCGTACGCAAATGGCGCGTTTGCGTTTCTCACAACGCGTAGACCTGAATTACCGGAGCGCAGAAATTTATTACAAATTGTAATTAAAATGTTTGTCGGCTCAGGTGCTGCGGTTTTATTACCGCACGCACTTTTACTAATTTGTGTTTATGTAATTATTTTGTGTGTTTTGTTATCCAATCATTTATCTATTACTGGAAATGTAATAGGAGCCCGGCTATCCGCACGTATTTAACGATTGAAGAAATTACTGAACGGGTACTAAAATAAACCGGCCAAGTGCGAGTCGGGCTCGTGAACTGAGGATTCCGTACCACTACAAAATACAATAATTATAAATTAACATCAAAATTAGTAATATATAATCATCGTAAGAAATGATCTCTCGCTCATATAACTTATATTTAAATATTAAAAAAAAAAAAAAAAACCAGCTAGTAAACTTCCACTTCTGAACAATGGCCTCCGGATCTCAGAGAGGGGTTTTGCAATAATCCTCACGCTTGGCAGGCGGCTTGGGGATCGCAGTACGTTCACGGTGTACTAATACGGATGCTACTGCCCATCCTCCGGTAGCACTCGTCGCAGTTTAAGGACATATTCAAGCCAACTTGGGTTCTTACAACAAAATTTTATTTAATAAAGACCAAAAGGCACAATCTTCCCAAAAGTTTTATTTCCAGATGAAATCACAATAATTATGAAAAGGTTCAACAAAGTCAATACGAACGAGTTAACACAAAATAAGCGCAAATTTAAATTCGTTAAACGGTTTACACGACTGACCAATTATTTTCAGTTGAATTCTGAAACTGCACAAACTGTTACCAACTTCCCGTTTTGTGGTCACCAATAAAACGGGACGTGCTTCAAAAGTTAATAATTGGATTTTAATATTCGGGGTAATAATGACTGAGTGGTTTTGGCCAGAAAAATGGCATGAAAGTGAATGGTTGTGAAGATATATAGCTCAGTGTGTGATGTGATTATTATTTTTCACTGACAGAAAAAGAGGTGCTCTTGTCAACGCAATTATAAAAAAATATTAATGACCGACAAAAAAGGAGAAGGTTCACGAGTAGACGCGGTTAAAAAAAAGTTCTTTCTTCATTTAAGAAATGATAACAAAAGTAGCTCAGGGGAAATTATTTATTTCACGGTCATGGTTAACAATCTACTATTTTTGAACACGTATAAAATAACGGCTTCGGGTATGTCCTAAAACTGTGACAACCACTGGAGGATGGACAACAGCGTCCTATTAGTACACGGTGAACGTATTGCGATCCCCAAGCCACCTGCCAAGCGTGGGAATTATGGCAACGCCTCTCTATGAGGGAGGCCTTTCTTTAGCAGTCAGTGGACGTTTACTGACTGATGATGTGATGTGATAAAATAACTAAACACTCATATTATAATAATCTCACTTATCTACCTTCCGCCTTAATAATATCCTCAAAAACCAATAAACAGTAAACATACAGTACATAGTATGTACTACGTATGTACACATACTACCCCAGTGTAAACACAGAATTATTTTTTCGCAAGCTCCTCAATGTCGAAGCCTTCAAGTATAAATATAAAAAACATCCGTCTCATAAAATTGTTATCTAAGTTGTTTCCTTTATTTACCTTCTTTTACATCCCGCCTTTAATACTAGTATAGCGGATATTTGTTTCGCAAACGCGACCCATAAAAAGAAACCCGCCTTATCAACGTAAACACAGAATTAACATGCATACGGGCAGATTACAGAAAAAGGCAGATGTACAAAGTTGAGATTGTCTTCTTTTATTAATTAATACAAGTATACACATACAAGTACCTACTACATAGGTAAGCATAAGTTATTTAAAATACTCCTCATTTCACTTTCAACATAAATTTTTTTTCTTAAAGTGAGCAAACTGGCCGCAATCTGCGTGATTTTTTGAATTAACAGTATATGCTCCGCGCATCTTTTATCTCGCTCGCGCAAATCAACGTTCTTCGAGATTTAGAATGATTGAAAAAAAAAAAAAAAAAATATATATATATATATATATTGAATGGACTTGTTGTGGATTTGAATTGGAATGTGAAATAAAACAGAGTTAATATTTAATTAGTGTTTACACCTACTATAACTATCTTAACAAGTATAAACATATCTTGATACAAATCAATAAATAAGTATTACACTTTACAAAAAAAAGTGTGTGCCGACAGAAGTGAAAAATTCATCAAAGTTGACTATAATATCTCTTGCTCCCTCGAATCACGCTTTACCCGAACGGGTATTTGAGCGTGATGGTCATGCATGCTCAGTGCTTTTTCCCCATCCCAAAAAGTGTCCAAAGTGCATAAAGAAGTTTTCACTTCAATAATTGCACACCCTATTTTGAATGTATTTTGCTGGTAATGCGACCTGAATTTATGTAAGAGAGTTGATTTATGTGCATCGTTTTCTCAATATTTTACGATACTTAATATCATCACCGGTCGACAGTTTTATGAAAAAAAAAGTTGTATCTCATTATAACCTTGTAAATACACGCGGAAGTACAGAAATTACGGTAGATATATCTACGTACCTCTATTTGTTCCTCAATTCTCAGAAAATGCAATGGTCATAAACGTATTCGATGTGTTTTTCTTTTCCTTTTTTTGTTGTGGAATATTACTACTTTGAAATTTTAATTAGTGTCTCTCTGTTAATAATCTGTGATGCGGGCTACTATAAATTTACTTATATCAATGGATTGTTGTCATAGTGTTTTTTACGGTTAGCTAGAATACCAGTGCTTGTCACCGTAAGAATGTGGGTGAAATTTTTGTGTGTATCGGCATTAGTTGCAGTGGTGTGTTGTGGGTCGGTACCAAATTATGGAAGACTAGACAATGATCGCGGTAAGATTGAATGACAATGATTCAAAACTTTAAATATAATAAAATCGTAGTGATAAAAAAAACTGTAATTGCGTAATCAACAAAAAAAATCACACGGGTGTCTTAAAACAGGCAACTGAACACGTTAGGACAGTTTTTAGAATTTTCGTCTGTTTGTTTGTTTGTGCACGCACATCTCCTAAACCATTGGACGGATTTAAATGCGGTTTTCACGAATATGCTCAGCCAGATTAAAGTACAGGCTATGTTATGTAACTGGCATCAGCTAGTATTTTTATATTTTTTTAAACTTATTTACCTACACGGTCTTTTTGTACCTATTCTTCTCAGCAAACCCTTTCATTTGATACCATATTATGATGGTAGATAAGAACATTGTGTTTTCCATCGTGGGGTGTCCGCCATATTGAATTAAGTGTGACGTCATTTCGTTTTCTTCTCATCAAATTCTACCCATATCATGGAAGTGCATACAAATAACTGAACCTTTGGACCTTCCGCCATTGGGTACGGAACCCTAAAACGAAAGAAGGGTCGTGTTAACATATTTTTGTATTAGCTATAATGTAAAAACGGTAATACATACAAGCGTCAAACTTACCACAATTATAGTAAACATTCAGAAGTATAACAACAAATAAAAAATAATGGCAAAGTGTGAGTCGGTGACAAATTTCTGTAAGCAACGTAAGGTGCGATCGGTACTTGGATGGGTGACCGCCTGAGCGTGATGTTGTCTTTTTGCCCTACTTTTTGTATTTTATGGTAGTACCGATACGGAACCCTCAGTGCACGAAATGAAGGTGCACTTGGCCGTTTTTTTTAAATTTAATTATTATTTTCAGGCATTGAATCTCCATCTTCTATTAACTCCGGTGAAAAATTCCCATCTCCACTTTATGAGCTGCCATGCATGGGCTATGGTGGCTTGTGCTTGCAGGAGAACGAGTGCCCTGAAGGGAAGCAAGTTGGAGTGAAAGGCTTGTGCCCTATGCAGCAAGAAAAAGGAGTGGAGTGCTGTTACTCTGGTGATTTTTGAGTCCTATTTCAAATAACAGAATACATCATAATATTATTTACTTTGTCATTTTGGTCACAACCTTTAATAAGATTTTCTCCTGAACCAGAATGTCAGTGACCTATCTATAAACCAGTTTTATGAACTTATATATTTGAATGTTTTTTTTATTTTATTTAATGATAGACTTGCGTTTGACCGCCAACTTGCCTGATGTTAAGCCATGATGCGATCTACGATGGCGCACGCTTGCCTAGAAAGGTCATTTATGGGTTTTCTCCGTCAGTTACAATCTGGGTATTTTCAAGTCGAGAGTGAATCGGTTTCTTCTAGGCAAGCGTGCTCCATCGTAGACCGCATCATCGCTTAACATCAGGCAAAATGGTGGCCAAACCCAAACCTTTTTTTTAAATCTTCACACTTTTTTTTTAACTCGTTCCAAGCATTTACATGCTCTGATATCTGCAATAGCATTGTAAAAAGCTTATTAGAACGTTTTGTTTTAATATATCACTGAAGTATATCAGGTACCTGCTACAGTCTTACGTTCAAAAACCTAGCGAAAGCGATCAAAATTCATAATTTAAATTCAGTTTTTTAGCAGCTATCAAAAAAATTAACACTTGGACCAAAGATTTGATTGTGTAACCGTTTTAACTGTAACTTAAATGCTAGTCGTTTGTCCCCAACTGTGACCGGTATATCTAAATGGTCTTTGCTTCACTCGGTCAATTAGTAATGCATGTATGTTTTTTTCCAGTTGGTAAATCATCGACCACATGCCGCTTGAATGGAGGAGAGTGCATGTCTTTGCATACAAATTGTGGCCCAAATCAAAATCTCTTGTTTTCAAAAGCCTCAGACTGCCATGAAGATGAAAAATGTTGTATTTTAGTTCATTAAAGTTTTTATTTATTTTTACTTTTACTTGTTTAAAATCAAACCTGTCATCAATCAATCAAATCGTGGGCTTATCTCAGAACGTCCCACCATTTAAGTAGGAGGATGCTGCTGCCCATCCTCTGGTGGTTCTGGTCATAGTTTTAGGACGTACCCGGGTCCACCACTAGGCTTCCCACTAGATGGGCCGACGACATTGTGAGAGTTGCTGGCATCCAGTGGATGCAAAAGGCAGGCTGTCGTTCAGTGTGGAGGTTAAAGGGGGAGGCCTATGTTCAGCAGTGGACGTCTTCTGGCTGATGATGATGATGAATATCAAATCATTTAATAGCAAAAAAATGATTTGTATTTGTATAGTTTTGATTATACTAAAATCGTGAATCATCTTGCCAGGAGTGATGGATTCTTCTAATTTTCCCGGGAATTTCTAAGAATTTGGCAATTGTTTTTGTTAAAGGAAGATAAACATAGCATCTATGTTATAAGAATTGGTATACACAAGGTCAAAGGTAAATAACGCAAAACCTCGTAAGGGCAATTTTAATGCTTCAAGACTAACAAATTTTGTTCAACAACTTTTCGAAATTCGCGTAAAAACATACAAAAAATGATCATCAGCAGTTTATATGCGAATTTCGGAAACTTTTAGAACAAAAGTTGTTAGTCTTGATGCACCAAAATCCCCCTTAAGAGGTTTTGCGTTAGTTACTTTTGACCCTGTATATGTTAGATATTAGTAGTATTGGTACATACTTAATAGTAGAATTGGTTATATTATCAGGTATCTAGGTATATTAAATTTGACAAACATTCATCTGTTTTGTCCTCTATGTCAACAAATAAAGTACTTAAACAGTATTAATCATCATCATTTCGGCCATAGGACGTTTACTGCTGGACATAGGCCTCCCCCATCGATCTCCGAAAGGGCCGGTTGAAAGCGCAGCCAGCGTTTCCCTGCGGTCTCTTTTAGATCGTCTGTCCATCTTGTGGGTAGGTAAACACTATTATGAAAACACATTTTGTCTCGGGCTTACCATAGTCACGAGTTTGTAATAACCAATCCGCACGTGTGCCATACAACGTTTTACAACAAATTTGCGAGAAAAAAAATCAATTTTTATGGAAATGGAAATAAAAAAAATACCGTAAAGTACACGCACGGTGCTATACAACGGAGCGTGCGGTAAAATTCATTACCGCACGCTCCGTTGTATGATCCGTAATGTTTAACTTTCGAACGATGTATACAGGCTTCGTAAGTGCACTTTTTGAGCAAATGTGTTGTAAAATAATAGATAAGTCAAAGTAGGTAGAGTTACGTTACTGCAGTAATTTTCCCAAAGTTGAAAGTAATAAACCAGCATAAAATACAACTTCCAGTGAAGCAGCGATATTAAAAAACTTATTCACTGCAAACACATAATTCGTTTACAATATTAACATCGATGAAGCTCCGTGCAAACGAGATGTCGAGATATAAAACACAAGCTACGTGCTTGGTTTCATCCGTGATTAAAGTACTTTAAGTAAATTTCGTGAAAAATTTGCCTGGTAAAAGAATAGAACAGTTGCTTTGCAGAGCTTCTTTTAAGTGTTAAAGCATTCAGCGTTTTTAGCAGCTATGCTGCTATGACTGTATGCAACATGTGAAGACGAAAAAAGTTTAGCATCTGTATTGAATTTGCATCAGTGGAAACGCTTTGCTAAAAACGGTGTGGCATCTTTACGTAACGTTATAAGATAGATAAATAGAAACTCTTTACTATTTACACCTCTCTTCCTCTCTCTTTTTTCCCACCTATGAATCTCACCTTGATGGTAGGGTCAGTCTTCTTTACATTCTTCTTTCTTTATTGTGTACACCAAAAAACAAATATAAATAATAAAACCGGAAAAATGCGAGTTTGACGCTTATACGTATTGCTGTTTTTACTAGAGCTAATACAAAAATACGTTTGTTGTATGGGGGACCCCCCTTTCGTTTTTACTTTTTGACATTTTTATTATGTGTTAGTTAATTCGCCGTAACATTACTTATTCTGTGATAATTTGAACTGGTTATCTGTTACGGTTCAAAAGATACAGTCGTTTTAACGTAGCACAGACAGACGGACAGACAGACATCGTAAGCTCAGTAATAAGGCCCCGTTTCACCCTTTGGGTACGGAACCTTAAAAAACACTAATAAAATAAAACAAAAATATAGAAACAAACATACGAATAAATTAAATTTATTAGTTTTTGAGACTTTATAGCACCAGTAGGCATCATACACAGGACAAAATCTTAGTTGATGAATTTAAATATTAGCGATTTTTTTTTCAGTAATTAGATTATTTTGTTTGGACGATTTCAAACAAAATATGGGGCAAGCAAACTCGTTAACAAAAGCTAGCTTGTCCCGTCTCCGAAGAAGGCGATCGTTATCTCTATACTAAATTAGATGAACGTGGGCGAAAGGGTGCGTTTTATCTGCCCTTTACGTGGGCCAAGTGGGCCAATGTGGGCCAATGCGGGCCACATTAGTTCTGTGCTTCTTGAGTTACACGGTAAGATTGTATCAGGAAAACGTGACAATGGGGTAACTTGAGTGAATGGGTTTGGAGGTAGTATATATGTGCAGTTTTGTGGGTATACAATAATACAGGTAAAAGGTAGAATAATTGATCAAATAAAGCTGACTTTTTTTACCTTGCGAGATAATTTTGGCGTTGTTCTTTTTGCACATTAGCCAGTGTTAATATAATAAGAAAATATTCCATAAATGTAGGGAATAAATGGCTGAATCCTGCTTAATAAACTTCCCGTGAAATCGGTTGTTATCTTTTGTATTAATTATAATATATATTTTTTTGTTTTAAGGAACTATAGCGTCGAAAAATATAGACAGTTTAAATATAGTTTAATTTGGGCATCTAAATATTCAATATTGTTGGTCACTCTGTTATATAAGAACTTTCGTATGTGCGATGTCATTAAATTTTTTAGTACCAAATAAAAAAAAAAAAAAACTTAAAGTCGAATTGATAATCTCCTCTTGAAGTCGGTTAAAAACTTGAACGACCTTCAATATTAAACAGCAGTATTTTAGTTATCTACTGTTTACGATAACTCAGTCAGTGTTTTTCAACGTGTGGGTCGCGACCCCCTGGGGGGTCACGAAGCCTCAGTAAAAAAAGAAAAGAAAAAAAAACAAAGTTTAAAAATATGATAAGGATCTGTTTTGGCTATGTATCGCTTATCCAACGTTGAATAGTACTTAATTGTCAGAGAGACGTATGTTTTTAAGCTTTTTCACCTCGTTTTTGCCAAACATAATCTCTGCTGTATCTAAAACCACTGGTATTTGATATTTCTAATGTAATAAAATACATATTATAAACAGTGGAGGGGGTCGCGAATATATTTTTCATAATTTTAATTTTTTATATTTTCGTTTGCTGAGTGAGACTCAATGGTTCTTGCTTATAACTAAATAAATAAAAAATGTGCCTAAATTAACGAGTCCATAATAGGAGCATTTGTCATTTTTTTTTTTTTTTTAATAAAAATTATTACTAATGTGACATTATGATAATAAATGATATTCTATTCTATTCTATTCTTCTATTTATACTAAGGGGGTCACGTCATAAAAAAGGTTGAAAAACACTGCTCTAAGTGAAAACCCCTGGAGCAGACATCACAAAACGGGAATTTAATCAGCCAAAATTCGATTGTACAGTCAGAAACGATAATTATCTTCTGACATGTGACACACACATATGACGAAGTGTATTATTGTAGCCTTGCCAAATCAATAACCAGTTCAAAAACTTTTTTCAAGCCAATTTAAACTCAATGGTCACAGATTTAAGGCGTCAGTGAAATATAGAAATGTGGAATTTGAAGGTGTTTTTGGATGGACATCGGTTATTCACAATTGGATTCCCTTCAAATTTTGGGGTAATTCCGTTATTTCACATTCGGTAAGTTCACATGACGAGGCAAATCGAGTTAAGGGTAGGCACTGTCTGGATCATTAGAATCACTTGTGTCTAATGGACTCCTGAACGGGTACAGTCGGAAACACTAAGTGACTTGGTGACTTTTTAATTTTTTCACGTGTTAAGTAAGGCTATTATAGAAACATACGTGTTATTCCCACATTTTGTTTATCATTATTATCATCATCAGCCAGAAGACGTCCATTGCTGAACAACAGCCTACCATCTACATCCACTGGATGCCCTTAACTCTCACGACGTTGTCGGTCTATCCAAAGTAATAAAATGATTTTAATTTATTTTTTTATTTAAATTATAACGTAATTATATTATAATTATACTAACTGAGCCCCGCGGTATCACCCGCATTGTGATGAAAAATATTGATGATGATTATGATGAACATGATAATGTTGAAATGATGATGATGTTTTTTGGTATATGATATATGTGTAAGCCTATGTGTTAATCCAGGTTATAAGCTAACTCCATACCAAATTTCATCTAAATCGGTTGAGTAGTTTCAGCGTTGAGTCCAGCCAAACATACACACTTACACACAAACTTTCACATTTATAATATTAGTAAGGTTAGTAAGATTTCTGTGGTATTGTATCACCAATTACCAGCACAATCACCAGTCTTCGTTCCTCTTACCGCTTTTATACAGTATTGTTGTTAAATATTGTTTAATTTTCCCGCCATTTTTTGGGACTAAATAAGCTGGTTTACCGATAACTAATGGGGAAAAAAGCTTCTTGAGTAGAGACCACGAACTGAAAGACGCGTCGTAGTAGGCCTCCCACTAGATGGACCAACGACATCGTGCAAGTCGCGGGCATCCAGTGGATGTAGATGGCAGGCTGTCGTTTATTGTTAAATTCTAAGTAGCAAGCCTATATTCAGCAGTGGCCGTATTCTGGCTGATGATGATGTTGATGGTGAAGCTAGTTTGACAAGTACTAATTGATTATTAAGCGTTTAAACATGACCATGGCATAAAAATATACTTCACCAGGTATAGCGCTCCGAGAAAAAATTTCACGTGGGCGTCCCGCAATGATGTCATGTGTCATGGATACACGTACACGTGCATAATCAAGATCAGAATTAGTAATTTACAACAAGTTCGAGAGAGATGACGATACACGAAACAATGGAGGACTCTCTATGATTTTATGTGTTAACATTAGCGTGAAATTATAACTCCCCAATATCCGTATATTACCTGTGGGAATCCAATAAATCAATGTGGTTTTTATAAAATTGTGTTTAATATATTTAATTTGTGCTTAACTTGCTTGAGCGGACAAACCAAATGACAATTGAAATGCTTTTTGTATTTTATTTGATAGATTATTAAAAAAAAAACAGTATCGTGTTTGTTACAATAAAGTGGCAACAGTGGCAGTGACGTCATTGCGGTACATCTCCCAGAGCGTTAGACCTTGTTTTCTTGGATCATGAACATGACGATGTTTCGGCTATACTTACGTGTGTTCTGTTTCGAAATAATTCTTCTCATGTATCGTTTGTCGTAAAATAATCGCATTACCCGCCACCATTCGCACTTTCTCCCAACCACATTACTTCTGCTTAGCTACTAAATAAAATAAATACGGATTAGACGGAATGTCTCCTTAAGAAGTTGTGTTGTACTATTCATATACCATTAGGTATTTATTGTCGATAGAATAAAATCCGAAAAAACTCAAAAACTTGAAACTCTATCTAAATCATAAATGTACATTATGGTCTATAGAAGTAGTATTAAATAGTATAGTATAAGCACCATAAATTCATTTATAAATTCCTTCGTCGCTGCAACGTTTTGTGGGTCTTGCCTCCTTAACGAACTTTTTTCTTCTTTGTTGGCCTTTCAACTGAAATTCTTTTTCCCATTATGTATGGTTAGGTTACCCCACCGACAAACTCCTCTTTTACCCGGGCTTGGGACCGGCAGTGCTATCGAAACAAACGTTTGGCAGAGCGCAATAAACATTTTCTCAGGGTTAAATTGTTGCTACAAAAATGCATTGTTAATTCAGGATATAAACCATGGTAACCTCAGAAACCGTTTTTTTTGACTATTGCCGTCTTACCACAAAAGATTTAAGAACGCTTTAGACATGTGTTTAGCTATTGTTTCACTTTGAAAAATATGTTAAACACATGTCTAAAGCGTGCTTAAATCTTTTGTGGTTAGACGGTTTATCTTTTATCTCAGAGTTGAGTAGAAAACATTAGATAATAATTGGTTCATTATTATCAGCCTATCACGATCCCACTGCTGGAACACAGGCTTTCTCTCTGAGAGAGAGAGAGAGAGAGGATAGGCTTTAATCACCATACTGCCTAGTGCATGTGCCTGCATGTATGTTTTTGAATTTTGAAGTTCATAGACATATACTGGCTTGCGCACGATGTTTTCCTTCATCATTTGTTAGCAATGGCATTGAAACTGCACATTTTTTTAAAGTGCTAAATAAGTGATTTTTATGTTATAAATAAGCCGTTGACATAGGCCAATGAATGAACTCGGTGCCGTTGGACTGTGAAGCGAACATGCTGCCGCTCGGCTACCATTCTCAAAAAACGTAAATTTATGTCGATATCGATACAATTACTTGCAAGCAGCGCATCACTAGCGAGAGTACGGGTGATTTTTTCATATTTCCTGTGTGTTCCTCGAGCTGCACATCAATTCGCGCATTAGCTCCTCGCCTCGCTGTGTTTACCTAAATGGATGATAAGGTGAGACTAAACGGTGTTATTATTATTATGAAGTTGATAGCCCTTGCAACCATCCTAAGCTGATACCTGGGTATTTATTTAATTTCGAAAAAAAAAAACAAAACAAAATATTCTCAATTCGACTGTTTATTTTGTTTACGCAACTGGAACCATTTTTAATTTTGATACTTTACTTGAATTAACCATTTTATCAACAGTGAACGTTTAATGGCGATGATGAACCATTTTATTTTGACATAAAATTTTATTTTTAGCCTTCTAGAGATATTATAATATATTTATTTGTTTTGGTCTAGAAACGACATGAAGATGATTGACATGATTTGAATTTCAAAATATATTTGACTCATAACATATTATGTCATTTGTCTTTTGTCAAAATGTTAATAATTATGAATACAGTACATTCACACCTAACGGCGGTCACAGTGACTCCAGCGTTTATTGTTTTTTGAATTATTTCGTTATTACGCGAGCTATGCGTCTGAGTTCATTTACTTTACCATTGTGCCATTAATAGTTTTATATAATAGACTGATAAGCACACTACCAAAAAATAAGTAAATTTTAATATGTTTCCATTATAGTTCCTTGTCAGATCTCAGATTTTTAGAATGCCTAGATTTTGTTCTAAAATGTTCAAGTTAATTATAAGTATTGATTAATAATATGTATAAGTGGTATTTTCGAAAGTTTATTAATGTCATTATAATAAAGAGTAAATAAAGATTACGATCTGTCTTAAATTTATGTCTTAAAAAAAAAAAGTTAAATTAGAAAATAATGCAAGCGGTCACCATGACCGCCCTTAGGTGGTAGTGTAACTCAAAAACACGTTAAGTGGCTAAGGGTTAATAACTGCTGCACTAAAACAGCTTTTTGAAACTTTTCAGTAGATAATGAAAGAAATTTTACAAATATTTCTGAACGCAGTCTTGTGAGGTACAAAAGAAAATGTTTTTATTCATTTTATTGTAGCTGTCAGAGTAAACAAATGATTAGACCGAGCAGTTTCTTTTCTATAATTACTTTTAAGTACTTCAAACAGCAAATATTATTGAAATGTATCATTGCAAAGTTACGTGTAATTGGAATTTTTTAAAGCAGCTTGTCTTTGTCTTTCCAGCTCATTCGCTCAATATGCAAACTTATTGGGTGAGTGAACCTAATAATGAGCAGAGAGAGCCAGAAAGATCTCGGTCCCAGGACCAGTCAATTTGTGTTATGGATATTATCAATTTTGATTGAACTAACTTCTACCTTTAAATATACGTGCTATTATTACATTTACCTAAATATTTCGTAGTCTCAACTATACATAATAAATTACACATCAGAAAAATAAAAAATATTCGTTGATCGACTATACCTGCCTGGTGGCAAATTCAGCCTAAAATTAATAAAATGTTCAAATTCAACAAAAAAATCAGGTAGGTAGGTTAGATTCGAGTTCGAGTTCCAGTGATAGCCGTAGCAAAGACTAAGAAAGAGGGTAGATCGTTTTGTCTACACCTAACTTTTTAACAGTTCAACCAACCCGCATTCTTCAGTCTTCCCGTGAACATGGTGCATGTAACTGCGCCGAAATATCGGGAGCTCATTCCACAACCTTACCATGGTAAATATCCCGTAAATAATCATCTAACTTTAAAAAAAACACGATTTCCTGGTTACAAATAGTTACAATATGTAATCATTGGTTGAACTACACACATTATAGCCCACTAAGCATGCAACATGTAAGCACAATCCCTCATCAATATCTCATCAAGAGTGATGACACTGTTCCGCCAGTCATGGCCTTGATGGATGGCCCTCAATAGAGACAATTTTTCAAATGGAATCGATTCGGATGAAGGAGTTGGTTGAAGAATGATTTAGGTTTTTGTTGGGAGCCTCATCTTGAAACTGGGATACAAAATTTTGGAGCTGCCTTAGATTTTCAAATGTTTGCAAGTTCAAACTTTTGAAGTTACTTTGGTCTGTCTCACTATATAATTAGGCTTTCCAATGATAGTTTTTGTATTATATATAGGTAGATTTACATGCAGCCACCAACTCGCTTGGCGGTAAGTGATGGTGTGGCCAAGGATGTTTTTTTTTTTGTTTTTAATACCATAGGTGGCAATTAAGCAGACGGGCTGCCTGATGGTTAGCAGTCACCGTCGCATAAGGATATTTGTAACACCAGAGGCGTCACAAATACATTGCCGACCCTTTAGCACTCGATTGACTAGTTTTTTGAAGAACCCCATGTTGTAGCTTCTCGGAAACACCGTGGAAGGTTGTTCATTCCACATTTTGCAGGTATGAGGCAAGAAGGATCGTGTGCATCGCACAGTGTGCGATTTCCATTAATCTATGATGTGTGGATGAGCCTTCAGGCGGTGGCGGCTAGTGCGATGGCAAAACCGCGACGCCGCTACCACTTAGCCACCATCGCTCAATTGTTAGCTAGGTACAGAGTAATAAGTGGTCCATGAAGCCGTCAATTTCATGAATTTTAGAACATTTATCAATATTTTTGGGCTTTCTAAGCTGAGAGTGTACAGTCCAATCCAAGCTTAGGTTTATGGTGTAATTCCTGAATAACGAGAACCAAGTCAGCTTAAAAATGCTACTAGCTACATAGAATATAAGAACTTATTTTCCTAGAGCCGTAAGAAGTTATCCCTAAAGATTTTCCGTCGGCATATCTCAGGGTACCCTGATTTATTTCTTTATACACAGTTTCCGGTTGCGCGGCCCGGGTTAGGGTCTTATACTTAGTATTTCTTTGTATATGGTAGGATTATGTTTGTACGGACTGCGGATATTATATGAGATTTTATTTGTCGAGCTCAGTTTTGATAGTTGTTTGAATGTTTGATGATTTTTGTTCAAAGTCTAGATGATAATGCGTTGTAGCTTTAACTAGTTTGTGATAGATAAAGACAAAAAAACAGAGATAATTTCTTTGAGTAAACCAAACACTCACTTAAAATCACATGCACATTAATAGGTGTTTAAACCAATAAATAAATAAATAAATACATTTTCGGGACATTTTTGCACAGACGGTCATCTGACCCCAAACTAAGCAAAGCTTGTGATATGGTTGCCAGAGACTGATATACACACATATATAGTTTTAAATACATACTTAAATAGATATTAACAACCAGATATAGAACAAATACAAATGTTCATCACATAAATGTTTGCCCTAGGTGGGAATCGAATCCATGCCCCCAAGCTCAGAAGGCAGGTTCACTATCAACTGGACCAACGGGCTATCTCAATGTTTAAACAACAACAAAAACGTTTTACTTGTTTATGTGGTTTGTAGAATATTAGTCACTAAACAATATAACTATATATAAATTATTAATTAATAATTATTTACATATTTTTTGTGTGTGAGTCGTGGGCATCCAGTGGCTGCAAAAGGCAGGTTGTTGTTCAGTGAGGAGGTTAAAGGGGGAGGCCTATGTTCAGCAGTGGACGTCTTCTGGCTGATGATGATGAAACAATATTAGGCAATAAATGGTTTGAGATACAAAAATATTATTGTTATGGATTAAAGAATTTTACTGCCAACAAAATATTACATATTGTGTACTAAATGTGATAACCAAAATAGTTTTAGTAGTTTTATAGGGGTTTAATCGTTTTTTATGGTAAAAATTTCTTTAGGCACGTTGGGCTCATTTTGGAAGGGGAAAAGGCACTGAGCTCGAGCGACCATCACGCATACTAGTTCGGGTAAAGTCGGCTCGAGTCTAGGCAGCGAGAGAGATATAGTTCATAGTCAACTTTGATGAAATTTTCACTTTTGGCATGTGGTCTTATAGTGTTAGCACACGTATGGATTTGGTTGTCGGACCAACGTCCAACCAACGGGAGTTCTCCCCCGTTGGCTGGAGAAGAGAGTGAGAATATCATATTTCCCTTTCTGTCTCTCCCGTTGGTCAGACGGCGGTTGAGATCAACCAAATCCCGTATGGATTTGGTTGACCTCAACCGCCGTTAATGTTAACACTATAAAACACATTTTTTTTAATAGGTAAGTTATATCGCATGGTTCAGCAAGTTGAAGTGGCAGTGGACAGGGTACATATCACGCAGAATAGGTGGCCGATGGGGCCGAAAGGTTCTGGAACGGAGACCACGGAACGGTATATTCATATTATTCATATTCATTTATTTTGTAAATATTATTTACTACGGTAAGCGCAGACATGAAATTTAATTTGAATATAGAAAATAATACACGAGCCAAAACATAATAAAAAACTACAAACTGGAGCGCTGTTTCTACCGGCCATCTTAAAAACTCTCTAGCAACATAACCTATTCAACTTACTACATTATCACAGGTTATGAGATACCGAATAGACGGTGTAGATTTTTGTTGGATTCTTTGGTATGAAGCCCTAAAAACCGGGGCGCTTGCCTTAAGTACACTGAGCTGCAAAAGTATTGCTCGGAGCGCAATTTCTGCAATTCGGTTACTGTGTACACTACACTGATATTAGTTTCGTGGAATATGTAGGAAAAGAGCTGTGGTACTTTTTAATTACTTGTGCACAAAATTAAAGAGGTAGTTAAAACGCTTGAAAGAAAATAATAAATGACTCGATAGCTCTTAAACTAACATTGCTGGTGCAGGTAAACCACTTTTTTAAATTTATTTATTCCAATAATCTTAGAGCAAATAAAAATACAGAGTCCCTACGGCGCACTGCCAAAGTGACGCCAAAATCGCTTCTAAAACTACGTGACTACGTGACTAAGTTCTTAGTTATTAGCAATTCAAAATAATAATTTCAGCCGTTAAGATTATCAGCTCTTAAATCGGGAGTTTAAAAAAAACCATCTCTTCTCTTCTCTATCTCTACACAGTACATAGTATAAATTAAAGTCGCTTTCCGCGTCTGTCTGTATGGCCGCTAACTACTCCTAAACCACGCAACGGATTTTGATGCGGTTTTCACCATCAGTTAGAGATTTTTTTACGGAAGGTTTATATATATAACTAGCGACCCGCCCCGGCTTCGCACGTAAATTACACCCTCGCGAAGCCGGGCGGGCGGGTCGCTAGTATAATATAAATACTTGTATAACAATTGCTGTCTCATACATTCTTCTAAGTCTTTCTTTCTTGCGCCACTTCTATATTAAGCAGTTGGCATCTGGATATTCTCGCCATCTCCTTTTAAACCAGCTTCAGAAACTACTACAGGAGTCCATATACAGGGTGTAAGGGGAACACTCTCGAAGTCAAAAGAAGGTAATTGTACTCATCATTATGAACACCTTTTACTATGGGACCAAACCTAAAATCGCGGAAAAAATACCCGCTGTTCCATACATTTTGTCGAGTGTCAATGACCGTTTTCTATGGAACAGCTGATATTTTTTTCGCGATTTCAGGGCTGGTCCCATAGTAAAAGTTGTTCATAATGATGAGTACAATTACCTTCTTTTGGCTTCGAGAGCGTTCCCCTTACATCCTGTATAACAGACCTTGCTCAGCAGATTACGTTTGCTATAGACGTCGTAACCAAACTGACCCTAAACTCTTCTTTTAAGTCTACAACGAAAAGCTAAGCTATTTATTTAGTGTTATGCAACGTACAAGCATTGGGGAAGAGATGCAAATGAAAATGTTTGGTGGAGCGAAATTTGAGGCGCATTTGACTGCTTCCCGCTGTTTATTTTTGGATGTTGCGATGAAATGTAAAAAAGTTCATATTATACGGGGATAGGCGTACGGACTATATTTTTTTTCTTACAAAAAACTGACCATAATTCCGAACATCGAAACAAAATTTTAATGTACTCTAAATTAAAAAAAAAACTTGCTAGACGGAGAGCGCACTATACTTACGAATGACGTCACCGTAAGTATCTACGCCATACAAACTCCTTTTTGACAGAGCATCCCTTCCTAATCTGAAAAAAAAAACTTTAAGAGGGCATCCCACGGCCAAGAAATTAGATGAATAGGTATTTAGCAAATATATTGCTGTCCCTTGACCTCAAGCTTCTCTCCGTAGAGCGCAAGAGGGACAAACTGCAGCTTGGATCGATTATACCTACGAAAAGTAGACAAAATCATCGTCTCGTATTTTTCTGTTTCCTCATTCAAAACTCGGCCGATTTCATTATTTTTTAAATTAATAGTTGTGAAAAAGATTGCACTATGCTTCTGTCATTTATTTTTGCTATATAAACCCGTCAAATTTGTTTGATAGACGTCTGAACATGGCGGTATAAAAAACAATTTTTGGAATATTTAAATGCTCATATTTCTTATAGTAGTTAACTTATAAGAAAAAATAAATGATATAAGCATGACAATAGAGGAGATACATTTCATTTTAAAAAATTACAGCTCTAGCGCTATTATCCAGGGAGGAAACACGAGAATACGTTTGTATGGACAAAACGCTGCCCATGTGCCCACTTAAGCGCTTATATCTTAAATCTGCATTAGCCAATTTAAATAGTTTCTTTAGTTTTTTGCATATAATTATACTTTTCACTAAGGCTGTTATTTTTTAACAAATGAAAGAGCACGCTTGCCTAGATTCAGTCGCTATTTTAAAACTGATAACAAAATAGATGATGAATAAAAATTTAGAACAGCAGCATAAGAGCAGTTTTCATGTCAAATGTGTGCAAGTACATCTGTAACGTAAAACTGCGTAAAATAATTCCTGTCTAACTCTACCTTAACCAAATTGCGATTGCACAGTTTTCTCAGGTGGTTCAACTTCTGCATACTTGCATAAAATATACTCGCCTTGAATATATTAACTAAACTAATAAACCAATCTATAGATGAGGAATGCTTCCCTGAAAAATTAAAGATAGCCAAGATTAAACCGATCTTTAAAAAAAACGGAAAGTGTACAGATATTAACCAGTACAGACCAATCGCACTACTACCTGCGTTATCTAAAATATTTGAGCGCGTAGTATCAGACCAAATTTACAACTTTTTAGAAAAATACCAGCTTTTGGATAAAAACCAATACGGATTTCGTAAAAACTCCTCTACAACTCTCGCAATCTATAACTTTACACAGCACATATTAGAAAACATAAAAGATAAACAATACTCCATAGGCTTACTCCTAGATATGACAAAAGCATATGATAAAATCTCACATAGCATACTATTAAAAAAATTACACGAAATAGGAATAAGAGGAAAACCATACAATTGGCTAAGATCTTATTTATTGAATAGGAAACAGATGGTGCAAATTGAACATTATACTAAAAACAATAACATAAAACAAACAGCAGAATCAGACATACAGACACTTAACTGGTCCATCCCCCAAGGAAGTGTTTTGGCCTGTATACTATTTTTAATATACATTAACGATTTACCAAAAATATTAGACTCCCCGTGTGTATTATTTGCTGATGACATATCATTAATTTTCAAATGTACGTCAGACACTAACGCACTAATCAAAGTAATAGATACTTTTACAAGGGTAAAATCTTGGATAACATCACACAACTTGGAATTAAATACTAACAAAACAAAATTAATCCAATTCCATCCATACCAAAAAAAGCCTTTAAATCTCACCACTTTAACAAGTTCCATTAATATAAACGAAACACATAACGCAACACTTTTGGGCATTACTATGGACTCGTATCTCAACTGGCAGAGCCACGTTAAAAACATCAAAAATAAAATGTCACAGTTTACATACGCGCTATCAGTTTTAAAAGCAAATACAAATATGTCAGCAGCTAAAAGCGCTTACTATGCGTACGCCCATTCCTGGCTAAAGTACGGTATCATAATATGGGGATATAGTACTGATGCAAAAGACTTATTTATAATGCAAAAAAAAAATATTCGAATAATAATGAACATCCGACAACGAGACAGCTGTAGACCCCACTTTACACAACAAAACATCCTAACACTCCCATCTTTGTATATCCTCGAGGCAGCAACTTTTGTAAAAAAACACACTAATTTATTCACATTTAACACAAACGCTCGCAGAAAAAACCAGATCGTGGCTCCAGAACCAAAACTAGAAATAGTCAGAAGAGGTCCTCAGTACATGATGTACAAAATATTCAACCATCTACCGAAAGAAATAAGAGAAGAGACACATGACGGAAAGTTCCAAAACAAACTGAAATTATTTTTGATAAAAAAATGTTATTACACAATAGACGAGTTTTTACAAGAAAAATCTTTCAATCTCATAAGTATTTTATGAACATTATTCTTAGTGTAATTTTAAGTAGAATAAGTAAAACCATTTACTGTTTGCAACACCCTATAAACAGGGTATAATGTGTATCTAGTGCATTTTAAATGTTACAACGCATTATATGGCAAAGTAAATAAATAAATAAATAAATAAATAAGTAACGCGAAAATTTATCACTTAGCTTAAAATTTGAAAACTTTTAAGCAAGAGATAAATGAACCTACGCAACTTTAGGAATTATGACGGCGCCTCGTAATTATGGTAGACCTTGAGGAATTTGAAATAACGTCATCTCTTTGGTTGAATAAAAAAAATTTAAAAAAAACAACTACATTAGTAGCTCACAAGCAATACAAGTGCACGTATTTTCTCCTACAGTAGCCTGCGTAATTGTTTCATTTTACCATACACATGTATATTCCATAAATATAAGTAATGTGAATAAGTCCTTATAACGCAAAGCTAACATCATAACAAAGTTGCAATTTCATACTCGTACCCGCCAAAAGATATTTAAAACTATGGATGTGCAGCACTCATCAATGTCCAAACTAAAGGAAGACTAAAACCATAATCTAAATGGCTTCTATATCTCTAGCTAATTATTAAATCTGTTATTTATGGCCGTTAGTTTCTGTGAGATATAAAAATTACTATTTATATGTCCAATTACGGAAAACTAAATAAGACAATGTTATCACCGACATAGTCATCAAAATTTGCAATTTGAAGTGGCAATGGCAATGGGCAGGCTACATTGCTCGAAGCACCAATAAACGAAGGGAAAGAAACGTTTTTAAGCACGAACCGGAAGACGCTGCGTAGTCTTCCCACTAGAAAGAGCGATGTTGCATCCAGTGGATGAAGTTAGTAGGTGTGAAGTTTAATGGTGACGCCTATGCTCAGCAGTTGACGTTTTCTAACTGATGATGATGATAACAACACGGGAGGGACTAGTGGAACAATAATATTGCTGAGGTAAAATACCTAGACCTCGCTCAATGTTTCGACCATGTTGCAATAGCCTTGGTCACGAGCTGTCTAAAAATGCGGGATACAATGCATTTAAAACCACGGTGTTCAAAATGCGAAACTTTAAAAGTTTCTCTTAACATCAGACGAGTTGGCGGCCAAGTACAAGCCTATTACATAATAATACTAATAATTATTTAGTGGGTGGCAAGTCATCACCTGCCTAAATGTACTTTGTGATGAGACAGGATAAGGCAGGTGCCGTTTTCCATCTGTTCTCCCCATCCACAAGTTGTTCACCTCAATAGCCCAAATTTTTTAATACATTGAAATCCAAACTGTTGTACAGGTACAACAGTTGTTGTTGGTGTTTTATATTCCATTTTATAGATATTATTTGTAAATTTTGTATTCAACAGGGACTCTTGGTGTTGGCTTCGGCCCCACCAATGCCTATCAAATGTTTGGGCTAGGCTAAAGAAAATTAAATAAAGAGGTAATAATAAAAAAAAGTCTCGACATAGGATTTAAATTAGTTTTTTGGTAATTCTAAAATGTGTCTAAATTATATATGTATCATATTATATATGTATTATTATATTTTATAAATATATATATTATATGTGTCTAATTTATATAGGTACTCAGGACGCTGTTTGTAAATTCCGCGCTAAGCCCAATATCTATGTGTTTGTATATCTATGTAGGAGTCGCAGTAAAAATGTTATGAATATACGCTTATGTTCAGAGAAATGAAGCTGGAATAACGTTTGAATTACTGCTAATAGCATAGTAATGGGTCGGTGTTTCTTTCTCACTGTAACGATGTATTAAAAATAGTATTAACATAGAAACTGCTACGTTTTACTGGTAGTTCTAGAAAGGGTTCGTTTTTACGTTAACACGAAGAATCAGTATTGTTTGCATGTACCTAATATAAATTGTTATCTCTATATCTATTTATTGTTACCTCTTTCGCACGTTTTCAACGTTTTTGATTATATTAATAAGTGATGATTTAAATAAACCGGCCAAGTGCGAGTTAGGCTCACGTACTGAGTGTTCCGTAACACCACAATAAACAATCACATCCTTTAAATGTCCACTGCTGAACAAAAGCCTTCCTTTTATAGAGGGGTGTTGCCACAAAATACAATAAGTAGTGCAAAATTACAACATCACGCCCAGGCCATGGGTGACCATATCCAAGTACCAACCGCGTCTGGTGTTGCTTAACTTGGTGATGTGTAGTTATTTGTAATCGAGTAGTACTTACAAATACAATACAAAATACAAATACAAAATATTTAATTCCCAGTACACTTCCTTAACCTAATTTACAAGAATATGTGCAATAGTTAATGTAAAACAAATTGAAAAAAATACTTTAAGGTAGGCACGAACAACTTGGCCAGTATTTATTATTTGTTGTTTTACTTTAGACTTGTGTGTACTATTATAGACATACCAAGCTTGACGCTTGTACGTATTACTGTTTTTTCACTAAAGCAAATACAAATATACGCTTTCAAAACGTATGTTGTATGGGGACCCCCATAAAATTATTCTTTTTGAATTTTTTATTATTTCTTATTTAATTCGCCATACATTACAATATGACATATTTATATCCTACGCTACATCATCTATACATCTATACAAATATTATAAAGAGGAAAGATTTAATTGTTTGTTTGATTGCATTGAATAGGCTCCGAAACTGCTGAATCGATTTGAAAAATTCTTTTACTGTTGGGAAGCTTCACTATCTCCGGGTGACATATGCTATAATCTATACCCGTGCGAAGCCGGGGCGGACCACTAGTCATAAATAATACGAAAATATTCTTGTTTTTTTTAATATTATAGAGTTGTAAATAGTAAATGAATTTGCATGAAATTTTGGCCTGGAAATACCAATATTAATTGTACTGCTCGCATCATAAATTTATACTAATAGTAGAGAAATGCCAATGCCAGCTTAAACTCCAAAAATAGGGGAAAAAAAACGTATGTACGTCTTGGAAAATAACGCAGCGCATAGCGTAATATTTCGCTTAACGTCAGGCGTAGTGGCGGTCAAAAGCAAGCCTATATTTTGCTGAAACAGGCGTCACTTTGTGGAAGTACATCCTCATAAATGGTTTTACTTACGAATCTCTAGTCTAGTCTAGTCTTTAGTTCCACTCTTACGTCGCTTCAAGTACAATAAGGAGATTGGGATAAATTATGTTACTCTATAGATATTTGTTAACGATGCTAATGTAGCCTGACCTGAAACAAAATAATATTTACATACAAGAGAAAAAATTACCTAACCTGAAACAATAATTAATAATGTAATAATGATATTGACTGAATTTTTTTTTTTTTGAAACTTTCAATTGTATTATATTATTTTAGATGTTCATGATTGTTTCAGATTCAATTAGTTATTGTTTCAAGTTAGGTAATTTTTTGAAAATACTACATAATGTTATGAAGACATTAATTTATATTTTATTTATTATTTGGCACCTCGTTGAGCCTCAAAAATGAGGACATAAGTTTCCTCCTTCTTTCGCCAATACTAAATAATTATTCTTCGTGTCGATGATCAAATAACCTACAAGGTTCTCCCATTATTTGGCTTCTTCTATTTCGTTATCTCTTAGTATTAGCCCTGTTTAGACTGATTTACTAATTTTTATTATATATTATTTAACTGACATACTAATTTTATGTTGACAGTTTTACAGCAATTTGTTGTATTTATTATATTAGTAATTTTATATTATTATTCCTATTTTTACTAGGAAATCTATTTTAGTTTTAACAGTATATGAGATAAATGTTAGTGGAATTTGTCCGTTTTTATTCTCAATAAATAATTTGAATTTGAATTTGAATTAGCTGTAATATCGTCCATAAGTTTTTACGGAAACTTAACTGTATCGGTAAAAGATTCTGCATCACACGCATTCAAATAAATCCCCAAAATTGGCTACAACTCACACCCGCCGCGTTGCCTTAACGCATATTTCTTGTATTCCGTCAAATACCAACCGTAAAATTGCCAGTGAGATCGTAAAAGTGACAGAATTTTGTCGCGGCGTCACCTTAATTGTGCCATTACTTGTTCCGTACGCTATCTGGCGACCTCAGATGGGGACCGGATAAAATATGAGACCTTTTAAGCGAAGAGATGCTTCCACTTTACATAGATTTTTCCGCACACATGATATTTTAAGAATATGTGGGTGTTTTGTCTCTTGGCATGGACGGTTATCGTAGATAGCTCTATCATCTAGTTGGTCTCCGTTTGTTATTTTACGTATAAACTTGGTAACATAGCTTGGTCTTAACAAATAACTTTTTAAAGAAATTGACGTCATTTTCACATATTTTGTTTATATTATAGAGTTACGCGGAAAGGCTGTACTAAGCTGCAAGGGGTCCGAACCCTCAACAGTATCAACAACGTATGATACTAAGTCACATTTATCTTGAAATCACAAAGAAAAACCCAACTGTTTCATACATTTTATCGAGTGTCAATGACCGTTTTCTATGAAACAGCTAATATTTTTACGCGATTTCAAAGTTGCTCCCATAATAAAAGTTGATCATAACGATGTGTACTATTGACCCCTTTTGGCTAAGTACACGTATCCCTATAATCTAATTTAACATTTATCACTGAAATATATTTTAGAATCGATTTATTTTGTTCAAGAGACAAAATATACACAATATCACAAACGTGTGTTCATAATGATGTACCTATATCTAATCTAGATTAAACTTCTGTTTTATTTATGTACAAACTATGAAAATGTACCTCATATTATTGCAGATTTAAACGACATACGATGTAAGTAGGACCTAAAATTGCAGCCGCAATTTTTTAAGTGTAAGACAAAGACCTAAGAGGCATTGGACTTCCACATTTACTCAAAAAAATAAATATAAATCACTTTTTATTTGAGTTGAATTGCAAGGGCAATGCAAATTTATTTATTTCGTTAATTATTCTAAGTCTACCAACAGCTGCAAAACAAACAGCCTTTTTTATCAAAAAACATTATCACCTAAATACCACAATTACAAAATATTGTACAAATGCTGCGCCGTCCAATTAATGGGTACAATGGAATTATTCTTAATTAAACTTCAGTAGCTGCGGTGGATAGATAAATGCCGACACTCACAGTGGAACTAAAAGACAGTGAATGGTATAAAGTCAACGTAAAGCGTTTCTTTTTCACACGTTTTAATCGGCATCGCTTTTCAATAATATATTTAGCAAAAATAAATGCAAATCTTAGAATAAACACTTTTTCAAAGAAACCAAGTACATTCGCAAAATTTAAGCCATTCAAATGGTGTCATATATGGCTCCAAAAAATATATTTTAATTTGCTCTAAAAATTTTACTATGACAATTTGCGCGGTGAAATCGTACCACAACAAATCAGAAAAGCAGCATAAGAGTTATGGTGTGACATTCCACAGGTAATCCATTAATTTTCTTGCTTAAATCGTTTAAAATACCAATCGAAACGTAAGCTACAAAGCGAATTTGTAGCTTACGTTTTGAGAAGGCGTTGTTTTGATACCTACCTTCTCTGAGTAGTTATTCTAAAATGCAAATAGATAAAATAAAATAGTTAGCAAATCCTGGAAGTCAATTTTAACTTACCTATTTCTAACAAAATTTTCGTTTTTTTTTTTATAGTACTATTTATAATACGGATGACAACACAATAATTTGGTCCAATCAAACTAATCTAATCATGGTGCCAGATGAAAGATAAATTTTTAGGGTCCCGTTTCCAAAGGGTAAAAATGGGACCCTATTACTAAGCCTACGATGTCTGTCTGTTTGTCCGTCCGTCCTACCATTAAATGGTCTTATTTTTCGAACCGTAATAGATAGCCAGTTGTTTTTTTACAGAATATGTAATGTTACAGTCCATTAACGAAGAAATAATAAAAAAGTCAAAATGTAAAAATAAAGGGAAAACAAACTATTTTTGTATTTACACCATACAAAAAGAAACTATTTTTGTATTAGCTCAAATGTAAAAACGATAATAAGTGCAATTGTCAAACTTGGCATGATTATAGTAGGTACACACACTAGTAGGTAGTAGTAGTGGTAGTAGGTAGTACACACTCTAAAGTATAACAACGAATAATAAATAATGGCCAAGTGCGAGTCGGTAACAAATTTCTGTTCATTACCAAGTTATAACTGATAATTTCGTTATTGTATTTTGTGGGTTTGCGGAACCCCCAGTGCGCGAGCCCTACTCACACTTGGCCGGTTTTATTTAAATTTTGTAATGTTTATTTACCACCGGATTAGCAAGTTGAAATGGCAGTGGGCAGAGCACATATCACGCAGAACAGATGGCCGATGGGGCCGAAAGGTTCTGGAATGGAGACCACGGACTGGTAAGCGCAGCGTAGGACGTCCACCCACAAGATGGACAAACGACCTAAAAGAGACCGCAGGAAAACGCTGGATGCAGGCCGCTTCCAACCGGCTCTTTTGGAGATCGATGGGGGAGACTTATGTCCAGCACTACCCTGATAAATTACATTCAAAAATATAAGGTATATAACTGTCATAGAGTCCATAGTTACGCAGTTCGTCGCTCCGGTCCCCGAAGAAATAATGACGAAGTTTTTAATGGGCAGCGCTTAAATTACGCTTTACAGCTTACATCTGTTGCAGTTTCGATGGAACTTTGTTTCTGTATGAGTTTATTTAGTTTGGAGAACTAATTATCATAGTAATTATCCTAACAGCCATGTGATATGGTTCAGTTGTATCTTTTTTGTTATATACCTACTGGGCTACGCAGAAATTTGCAAGTTGAAGTGGCAATGTGCAGGACACATCGAAGAACCGATAACCGATGGGGAAGAAAGGTTCTTGAGTAGAGACCACCAACCGGAAGACTGAAGACTTTCACTGCTGAACATAGGCCTCCTTCTTTAACCTCCACACTGAATTAAAGTCTGCCATCTGCATCCATTGGATACCCGCGACTCTCACAATGTCATCGGTCCATCTAGTGGGCCTACGCCTACGCCACCTACGCCGTGTCTTCCGTTTCGTGGTCTCCACTCAAGAACCTTTCTTCCCCATCGGTTATGTTATGGTATATGCTGCTTTTAGTTTGTTTTTAAAGCCGTGTTGTTTGCCTTTTATGTCTCTATTATTACACCTCACTGGTAATACCCCAATGCAGCTCTGGGGACATATTCCAAAGATAACCGATAAAATAAAAACCAAATAAGACTCGTTCCACCTGAAACTGTTTATTGTTGTTTGATGGATACACCAATGAGCTCGTAGCTTTCGGTGTCTATATAAATCCTTATTTATACTAAAAAAAACAGACAAGTACAAGTAGAACTTGTTCTCGGAGGGTTCAGATGGACGAAACCCACAACGCCAAACAAAAACAAAAGGTTTAAAGGTTTTTTAACAAAGGTTTGTTCTTTGTGAAATCGCAAAATATGCGAAAATATGGATATAAAATTTCATATCTTTTGATCACGTTGACTTACAAATTTGATTTTTCACAGCTAAAAAAACTGTAGCTTCAAGTATTTGTTATAAATTTCAACTTGATACCTTTACGCATTCTTGAGAAAAGGTGTCTTGACAGACAGACAGACGGACAGACAAACAAAGTGATCCTATAAGGTTTCCGTTTTTTTTTCTTTTTAGGTACGGAGCTCTAAAAACTCAGGAATTAATAAAGGGGACGTACGTTAACATCAAAATTGATTACCTCAGGGCTTGGAAGTCACTTTACAGTAATGTGAATCAGACCGTTCCATCGTTATCGTGTTACGTTTTATAATCTGACTGTGCTCTGCAATTTCACGTGAACTCAATAAATCCAGCATCGTATAAAATCTATTCGCGCACTTGATTTTATCCATCATCATCATCAGCCTGTAACTGTCCACTGCTGGACATAGGCCTCTCCCAATGCACGCCACTGAGCTCGGTTGGCAGTTCTTTGCATCCAGTTTTTATCCACCGTTTTACGCAGATCGTCTTTCGGTGGCCTGCGGTAACACGGGGATTCTTAGCACCCGCCCTCTTGCCGTTACGCTGCCGTTACCCATAATTAATAATAATTAATACCAATTTTCTATTTTAACTATTCGCCTCGCCGCGCCGTATAATTTTACCTGTACCAGAAATTTGTGGCTGTTTTATGTCTGCACCCACTCTGCACCCAAATGCCCACAAGCGCAAAGACTACTATATATATACACAAGCGTCTTACGTAGTATTTATATTCTCTTTGCACAAGCGCTTGGAGTTGCAACAGAGAGCAGAAACGTCAGCTGTCAGTTGTCTGTCACCATTAGGGTGTATTCACATAGGAAACGGGCTACCAGCGCTGATCTACCAGTGCTTCACGAAACGAAGTCAGATCGTCAATCGGCGTGATGAAGTGAGCCCGTTAATATCGTAGCGCTTGGTTATCTGTGACAACCTCGAGAGAAGGTACAGTATTACTACAAGTTCTAGAATACAGGAGATAAACACGGTTATTCCTTTAAAAAATAAAACACCGACAAGTGTTGGACTAACTAATAATCCGCATACAACAAAGGGCGAGAAGGTCTTCTGCAGGGTGAGTTCAACTAAAGGCATCCAGGCTCATTTTGGACTGGATGAGTTCGCACCTCTAAAAGTTAGCCCTTATTCCCTAGGCAATAGAAGCCAAGTTTTAGGGGCTAACTTAACGCACCGCGTTACGTGCGTGTTTTAGTTAATGAGGGACCTGTAATATTTGCAATAAGTTAAGCTTATGTTGAGATTATTCTGTTTTGTGTACCTTCTAAATAAATAGTACATTGTTACCCCAGGGGTGAAAGTAACTTATATAGTCCCGAGATGGGGTTTGGCACCCGAGCGTAGCGAGGGCGCAATAGTTCGAGGTACTAAAATACGTCTTTAACACCGAGGTAAAAAAAATAATAATTTGATTGTGAAAATAGAAATAGTTTTTTTAATAATTTGAGTGTCTGTCAACTGTCTTCAGGCTACAGATAATTAATTTTATTACAAACCTTATTATCATACACCCTAACAAATTTAACTCTCGTTTTTTAATAGCATCTAGTCTGCACCTATAACTGTGGTGGCGTTTAATTTACTTCTTGTGCCTTGTCTCCGTCATGCAAAGCGAGGACGTACATCATGCCATCCGCACATTATAGATGCGTGAAAGACTCGCACTGTTCGATTTGATCGATTGTTTCTGCCACGTACCTGTAAGTTGTGGAATGGCTTACCTTCGGTTTTTCATCCAAAGTATAATTTGGACTGTTTCAAACAAAGGGTGAATAGAGTCCTCATAGATAGGCAACGCACTGACACTGCCCCGGGTATTGTAGGTGTCTATAGGCGGCGGTGACCATCAGGTGGGCCATAGCTTGTTTGCCACTTATTCTATTAAAAAAAAAAACATGATGGTGTTCAATAATAAAATAAAAATAAATAAAATACACCCCAAAAACATGCCGCAGAGCATTCTTCTTGAGCAGCCGGGTAAAACATATAAATGCCATTAGTAGTGGTGTTTCTGAATCAGCTCATACAGAATGAGTTAATATTTTATGCGGTGCGCGAACGAAGCAGTTTGTGGGTGCCTTGAGAGCACTTAACTAGAAGGTTCGATTATTTACTAACGCTGTATGGCACAGATGGTGTTTGTGAAATGCTGTTACAAGTTAAAATTGTAAATAAATGCTCAGAAATTGTTGATAAACTGGGTTACGCGGAAGTACACCCTACTAAGCCGAAAAGGGTCCAGAGTACCCATCATTATGAATAACTTTTACTATTGGAGTAACTCTAGGAAAACATTAAAACAAAAAAGTATACTATTATGCATCGAGATACAATTTCTATAGAGTCACAATCTCTCAGTGGAAACAGTCAAAAAACGTACGAGCGTCATTGTACATCATCATCAGCCAGAAGACGTCCACTGCTGAACATAGGCCTCCCCCTTTAACCTCCACACTGAACGACAGCCTGCCTTTTTCATCCACTGGATGCCCGCGACTCTCACAATGTCGTCGGTCCATCTAGTGGGAGGCCTACCTACGCCGCATTAGTCATAGTCATATTTATTTATTTCCATTGGAACACATTAGAGCACTTGGACACGTCAACAAAACAATTCGGTAAATAAAATATTAATAACAAATTAATATGCGGCTGTAAAGGGGCCTTGTCATGGAAAACATATTTATAACTTAGTGGACTGCTTACTAAGATTAACAGTTTTTTTTAAAGCATTCAATGAGTTTCGTTCAGAGCCAGACAATTTCCAAACATTTTTATCTTCAGTATAATGTTTAAATTTATAATATGCCTTTTTTGTCAAATAGTGTTTAATGTAATTTTTTTAAACTAGTTTCATTGTACAGACATTATATAGTCACGATTCCACATTAACTGTAATTTAGACGCTATGTCGCTTGCATAGTGCTTAACGTTAGTTGTTCCCTATGTGATAGTAGCTCTGGCATCGCGCGGCGTTGTAGTCGGATCACGGTTACCTTGTAACTCACCAAAAGTAGGCGCAATTCTTAGCGTACGCCGAGTTTTGGTTCGGACATATTTTGCACGATTGTGACTCTATAATGTGTTGTATTGTATCTCGATGCTTATTTATGTAAATTTTTTGTTACCAGAACGAAACCTAGATATATTTTTGACAGAACGGCAAATTAATTGCAGGGTTGTACACTGTTTTAATGTACTAGGGACCTGTAAAAGACTCCAAAGGCTACATACTATTTGACAGACGGCCTGCTACGCTTTGTAAATCACGAGACCGATTCTATGCTTGTCTATTTTCTTAGTTGCAAATATTTTACGATGTCTATTAAAACTTGAAATTACCTACTTTTTGAACATTCTATAACTTAGTAGATCTGTGCTATAACTGGACACTGGCTAAAGAGACGTAATGATGCCAAAACTTAAAACAAAAAGAAATGGCATTGAGACCTATTCTGTCATACCACTCACTAAACTAAACCAATCTGACAGGACTAAAATTATCTGCCTCTCTTTTCATTTTAATACTTGAGAGAAGGATGGCAACAATGTTAGAGCTGTCAAATTAATTTGTTTAGTTTAGAGTGCATCAGAATCAATGCCATTGTTTTTTTTTTAATTCTACTTGGTTGTCTGGTTGTCTATGGGTTGTCATTTACTTTCTGGTGATGTGAATTTCTTATGATAGTTTTGCTTATTTTATGCTCTTGTTTGTTCTTTATGTACTTGATTGTACCCTACATTACTTATTACTTTAATAAAGTCCAATATATAGCAGACTTGAAACAAAATGGACGAAGGTCTAGACGGTCTAGACTATAACAGTGACGAGCAGTTGCGGAAAGTGTCCACTGCTTGGGCTTTAGGTCACAATGCTGGCTCCATCGAATCTCTTTCTAGAGATCCTTCTAGGCTATACTTGCAGTACAAGAACTATCATTTGCACTTGGTGCAACAGGTAAGTGGTGTTTTTTAAAATTTTATAATAGGCTTGCGTTTAACCGCCAACTCGCCTGATGCAAAGCAATGATGCGGTCTACGGTGGAGCACGCTTGCCTAGAAGAAACCGATTCACTCGTGATTTGAAGACACCCAGATTGTAACTATCGGAGAACACCCATTCAGACAGCGCATTTCACAGACTAGCAGTTCGCCTAATAAAAGTGGAATCAAAACGCTTCGTACGGGTTTTCCGAATATCAACCATATAGCGGTGACGATTTTTCGTGCCCACTCTGGCAGTCCGATAGAAAAATGGGCAGGAGGGAATTAGATCATATGCAGATCCGATGCACAGTATGCACACTCTCCAAAATGTTTCCGATAATAAACGGATAGACTAGCAACTTTGCGCCGATGCAAAAGACTAAGGAGCTTAGTCTGAACCAGGGATTGGTGATTAGCCTCTTGGCACGTTTCTCAATAGACTTTAATGCCCCAAGCTGATCCTAAAGCATCGTAAACGTGGCGACATAAGTCAGATCATAGTTGCTCACTTGATGTTAAGCGCCAGTCTAAGCCATTATTAAGTTGCACTGTCAGCCAAAATCCTTAACTTCAGGCAGTTCAAAAGAATACATGGCACTAAATTGTGATAATTAATCACCTTGAGACTTTTTCTGTCAATCTTCTTTTTTACACGTAATTTATCTTTAAACTAGCGGTCCGCCCTAGCTTCGCACGGGTGAAGATTATAGCCTATGTCACCCGGGGATAGTGTGGCTTCCCAACAGTGAAAGAATTTTTCAAATCGGTTCAGTAATTTCGGAGCCTATTCAATGCAAACAAACAAACAAATAATCAAATCTTTCTTCTTAATAATATTAGTATAGATAATGCCATTTTGTTCATAATCCACAACGTGAGTCTGATGATAGAACCTGAGAGTTTCTTCTAAGTGTGGCTCTTTTCCGTTTTGGATTTGCCGCTAGTTTTGCAGGTGTCCATAGATGGCGAATACCACTTACCATCAGGTGGACTACTTGCCTATGTGCAACTATTATTATGTTTGAAAAAAGATATATTTGTCGGCGCGTTGAAGTTTTAGCACTCGGCGCAACTACCGTCGGATAGTTTTTAAGGCTTAGATTATGTAGGTAGGCGTCACCTAGCTTTGTTTTGGTGGATTAGTGATGGAAGTGACGCCATCACTGGTGTAACGCTGCAGTAACTTACTCTGCTGAAGTTCGTTGTGAAGTTGTGTCGTTGACAACCAATCAGAGTTTAGCAAGTTGGTATACTGTCCGGCAGAGGCGCTAGTGAGGGCGTGGTGACGTGAGGCTTGGTGGAGCTCACTCTTACTTTGGTGTCTAAATTGGGATTGTCACTTTTTGAGGTTAGAAATTGGAATTGTTGGTTGGAGGGTGGTAGCGTTCGTTACAAGGCGGAACACCTTGTCCCCAAGTAATTTTCAAGTAATTTGATATTGTGATAATTAATCATTGTGCTACGAAATAAAAACTGTGTCAATGTACGTGCGATGTCTCATTCTCCTCGGCCGCTATACTCACGCCATAGAACGAAGATAATCTTATGAAGATCGGCCATCCACCGACCGGTGCCCCCGCCTCACGCATCCAGGCTCGCCCCGACATATCTATTATTATATTTGTGACAGGTGACCAAAGAGCTGGCGCTTATCTTGGCCAAAGGATAAGTTTGGCCATTCAACGTGGTAATGTCGCCAGCTTTTTGGGCACCTTACCTATTATGTCTTCTGTGACCTTACCCGACAGCGTTTTTATCCATAGGTTGTGCATAGGATCGGATCAGTGGACTGTATTTTCTATATAATATCATAATCAGTGGAAAAACATTTACAAAAAAAGATTTAACTACAAATTATGGCAAGCGAAAAGCTTCTTTTTTTCAGTAATAATTTGTGATATTATTTGATATTAGTTAAACATGGATATATAATTGGGTATACTTAATTAAATATACTGAAAAAGGAAGCGATATTGGCCGAGTGGTAGCATCTGTGCTTTTTAATCTGACGGTACCCGGTCTGATTCTCGATCCTCATGTATAGATAGATAGAAACTCTTTATTGTGTACACAAGAAAGAAAAATTACAATTACTACTTATTTTGTACTTAAATAAATTATGTGCAGTTCTTGATGCCATTGCTCAAAAACGGCAAAAGAAAACATCGCGAAGAAACCGGTATGTCCAATAACCCCAATAGTACAAAGAATAGGCATGATTCCTAATGTTTAATTTATTACAAATAACCGGCTTAGCGATGAATATAAGTAAATACATTACACATACTGAAAAAAATAATTTGAATTGGCTGATAAATCTCTGAGATATGAGTATTTAAAGTTTTAGGTGGGGATAGAGAGGGGATGTTCTATCCCTTTCTCGCAAAGCATGTGTTAGTATAGCATTTGTTTGGCGCTCCTGAGCCGTGACGTCACGGCTCAGTATAGTGCGCTCTCTGTCTAGCATGAATTTAAATTAAATTAAAATGATTATTATATCTTATTTATTTTTGAACTAATTTTAATTTTGTTTTTGTTCATGTGCTCTATTTATGATCAGCTTTTTTATGTGGTAATAAATAAATATTAGTCATCATGCCTATTACCACATGCAATGGGCCAGCATGCTGGATTGAATGCTGTATAGGGCCCATTTCATATCTCTGAGAGAAGTCATGTATCCCAGCAGTGGGAAAATGATAGGCTGAAAATGCTGATGATGACTTTCAATTAAACTTTTTTTTTCCTTCTATTTCTAGGTGGAATACCCTTCTTCGCGCCGTACCTTCCCGTCGACAAAGGCAGAGAGGTATTCATATTACAGGAGTTACACAACATCGCCGAACAAATGCCAGCTCATGTGCATGGCTTTCAGCCAGTTTAACGTGTAAGTAATAAACCTTTTTTTACTATTGAAATATAAAAATAAAAATAAAGTAAAAAAAAACTATATTAAAAAAAAAGGGCGCTCGGTCGGTCGGATTCGGACCGTTATATGCAAGCAAAGAAGTTTTTTTTATGGCTAAAATGGGAAAAAAAAATTAAGTATAAATTACGTGCATAAGTATTATATACCATTGGTATTGTGTATAAATCTTCTTACAGACAATACTCGCGTCGGAGGACTTTTTAAATTTTTTTGGCAATTAAATCACATTTATTTCTTGTCTGGAAAGTTGCAGTAGAAGTCACTCTCGATAAAAATTCTACTTATCGATATACATTTTATAACATATCGTACATTGAAAGGTAATTTCGATGAAGAACAGTGAACTACGAAGCTAATTGTATAAAAGAGATTTTAAATACAATTAATTTACGCACAGTTTAAATTTTTAGTTTTCTTTCCCAAAGGGAAGTTGTCCCCAAAGGGCACTATTACCAAGACTGCTGTCTTTTTAACTCACCTTATAATGGCTGTATCTTTTGAGCCGCTTTAGAACAAGATCAAGACATAGCCCATTGTCTCATTCAGGAATAGTGCCCTAGTGTAGCTTTATAACAAGCGTATTTTTGATGTGAAACATCCATTGACTAAGGATAGGTATAGACTCGCTCTTAAACTAATAATAATAACGAAAGTGAGATAACGTATCTGAACAACTTCGTGAGAGTGAGCAGGACAAAGATTATATATTTTGTCCATTACTGGCGTATAGGTTTTGTTGTTTGCCATCGACTGATCTGACACTTCAGGTGGCAGGCAAATTGTGGCGTCGTTGAAAATAACTGTAAAAACCCCATAGAAAGAACTCATTTGGTTTTTCGTTTGTGACTTTGTAAGTGGATTTATTGTGCGGTACAGTTTAATAGGGTGTAAAAGCCGTAGTGAACGGAATGAACCCAACATATACCTTTCATCGGCAAGTAGTAAGTCGAACTATCGCTATTTGTATATGCTGAGGACTAGTCTATACCTATCCTTAGTCAATGGAAACATCTATTAGTGCGCCTTAACAGTAAAACCGACTCTGACATATGCCGTGACGGACGTGTCGTCGTGTTTCACATGTACCGGGAGTCTGTGATGGTTGACTTTTTGAGTTGAAAACTTATTTAGGCACGTTGGGCACTTTTTGGGGTGGGGAAAAATACTGAAGTCACGTGACCGTCACGCTCAGATATTTTATGTATCCATAATTTTTGAAAACAGCTTCATCTCTTAAGGAATAGGTGAAGTTTTCACTTCTGACGTGTAGTCTTATGACATTATTTTTTTGATCAGCAAAAGTACTGTTCTTTATCGCTCAGCAGTGCAAGTACTGTTCTTTATCGCTCGTCAAATTCGATAAAATTCCATAGAATCAATAAAAAACGATGCAAGCACAAGTCAAATTTGACAGTTGAGATCGTCGAATCCGATGAAATGCTATTTGATCAGGACTCGCTATGATCGATTCTATGGCATTTTTAACAAATTTGACGATCTATAAAGAACGGTACTTGAACTGCAGTTTCGGACGTTACCTCAACAAATTTTATGTCTTTATATTATTAGTATAGCTTAAGTTCTAGTATAATATTTATATCAAGGCTGGCAATTCACTTCAATGATTCATTGATTCATTGTGCTTCTAGAATATTTTGGACTTACCTTTTCAACCTATTTTTCAAGACTATTCCGCATACATACACCAATTTGTTCCTAGCTGCGTATTCACCGGAGGAACACCTATTTATTCCGAAAATGGTGCCGTTATTTTACGGTAAGTAACACATAGTTTACATAACAGACGCCTTGCACGCGTTCTACGCGAAAACTCGCACAGAGTTTATTTTATCCTCGATTTTATTTCAATAGCTATGTAGTTTATGCAAATTATCACACATACAATGCACAGTACCACAGAAAAATAATACAATATCAAAATACGAACCGTGAAAAAAGACACGCTTAAACGATCAAATAAATAAAACAGAGGAGAGTATAAAATAAACTTTGTAAGCAGTTCGCATTCACTTGCATCTGAAATTTGAACGACATGGTAGGGAACAATAGTATATTATGCAATTAGTGAATAAAGGGCAGATATAAAGCGAAGGTCATAGATGAATTCCGAGCAAGTGAAGTATTCTAACAACGGAATCATGGCAGCAGGGTGTGATTCATGATGATTGAATCACGAACGTAGCGAGTATTCAAGTGTTAGCATCCTGACCGACGCGAGTAATTCATGGCCCTTGATATAAATCCGTTTTATTCAAGAGTTGCATACTATAATTTATACCATGACTACGAGAAAAAGAAAATTTTTAGCGAAAAAAAAACATACAGTCGAATTGATAACCTCCTCCTTTTTGAAGTCGGTTAAAAATAGAAATTTAATTAAGAAAAGGGGAAGGTTATTATCGAATACTTTTTGCGCAAAGAGTTTGTATAGCATTGAGATGGAGGTCGAATATTATATATTGGTGTATTCTAAATTCAATGCTTTTTATTTACTGTTTTCAGTGAAAAAAATAAGCATTTTTAGATTCAGATTCAGATTATATTTATCGTTCAACTGTGTTACATGTCAGGTCCTAATTAATGCTTATAAGTATCAACAGCGAACATACAATAATATATTACTTAAACTGATTTCACGCATTTATTAAATTAAATTATATTCCGACTAGCAACCAACCCCAGCTTCGCACGGGTGTAAATCTAATTTTTTTACACCTTGGGTTACATTATTGGAGTATTAGTAAGGATCACTATTTTTTTTGAAAATATAATATAGCCTATGTTACCCGGGGATAGTATAGCTTCCCAACAGTGAAATAATTTTTCAAATCGGTTCAGTAGTTTCGGAGTCTATTCAATGCAAACAAACAAATAAACAAACAATCAAATCTTTCCTCTTTATAATATTAGTATAGACAAATGCTGAAATCTCGTAAATATAAAGACATGGGAATGTCAAAATATTAAATTTTACGTGTAAGTGTGGTTTACAGAAATCTGTCAGCTGACAGATTTGTCTGTCAGTGACAGACAAACCTCAAACATTTATTTTTAGGGGGGGCGGTATAAAATATTTATTGCATAAGTACTGTCTATTAGTCGGTCACATATTAACTGTTTTTTTTTATTTTTTTTAAATAATAGGTTTGGGTTTGACCACCATCTCGCCTGATGTTAAGCGATGATGCGGTCTACGTTGGAGCACGCTTGCCTAAAAGAAACCGATTCACACGTGATTTGAAGACACCCAGATTGTAACTATCGGGGAACACCCATTCAGGCAGCGCATTCCACAGACTAACAGTTCGCATAATAAATGTAGAATCAAAGCGCTTAGTACGGGTTTTCGGAATATCAACCATATAGCGGTGACGATTTTTCGTGCCCACTCTGGCAGTCCGATAGAAAAATGGGCAGGAGGGAATTAGATCATATGCAGATCCGATGCACAGTATGCACACTCTCCAAAATGTTTCCGATAATAAACCGATAGACTAGCAACTTTGTAATTATTATTTGTGTCGTCTATGGTTTTAGTACAACTCTAAACTACCAGGTTCTTGTTACTATTAAACTATCGCGATTTGTACATAAGTTCTAAATGTCGATCGGGACTTCATCATCATCAGCCGGAAGACGTCCACTGCTGAACATAGGCCTCCCCCTTTAACCTCCACACTGAACGACAGCTCGCCTTTTGCATCCACTGAATACCCGCGACTCTCACAATGTCGTCGGTCCATCTAGTGGGAGGCCTCCCTACGCTGCGTCTTCCGGTTCGTGGTCTCCACTCCAGAACCTTTCTTCCCCATCGGTTATCGGTTTTTCGAGCGATGTGGCCTGCCCATTGCCACTTCAACTTGCAAATTTTAACAGCTATATCGGTGACTCTGGTTGTTTGGCGAATATCCACGTTTACGATCGGGACTTATCGCCCATTATTTATAATTCCAAAGTTTTTTAAGAGATAAAAAAAAACATTTAAAAAAAATAGTCTCTAAGGGAAAAACTTTGGTCAGAATAGATATTAGAAAATTCATAAATCGAAATAAAATGTCACCAAAAACGATGTTGTTCCTTGGATTATTTTCCTTAGAGGGATCAACCTATTTTAGAGTATAACCATCAGAAATTCTAAGTAAATCATCTACCGTAAGACATAAAGTCCTTTTCATGAAAGAAGTCCCACGGCAAACAGCGGAACTAAATTTCCATGTTGTAGTTGTCAGGTGTTGTTACTGTGTTTGGACGCTAGTGAGATTTTTATTAATTTTCCATCGTTAAAGAGTCGTGTACGATGCCAAAAGTTGTTAAAGTTCTACTCGAGAAATGATACTGATAGTCATTGATACGCGATGACAGCGCCGCGTCTGGGGGACTTCAAACATGAAAAGCACTCTAATTTGGTTGTTGTAATGAATGAGTACATAATAAAACAATTTTTTACAGGTTGCAAGTTTGCGTTTTTGGTAACATCAATTTACGAACTATTGATCTGCTTAGGGCAGGTGGTATTTCTTTTTGCATATTTGATGCATGGTATTGCAAACAGAAATCCTTGGAACAGGTAGGTACCTACAATAGGCTAGTTGATTGGTTTTAAACTATCACGGTTATTCACTAAAGTTATATGATTATTAACGGAATATTTACCGTGGTAAGGTTGTGGAAGTAGCTCCCGATATTTCGGCGCAGTTACATGCATCATGTTAACGGGAAGACAGACTTCACGGAACACGGTTTGCCACGGTAAATATCCCGAAAATAATCATATAACTTTAGTTGTCTGGTGTTTCATTTATTATAACAAATATAAAATGCGATGTGAGTCTTCGACCAAAATAAAATGGATGGACGGGCTATAACCATTAAACTAGCTTGGTAAAAACGAGTCAAAACCGTCTGACATAATATATACTTCATCACTTAATTATAATCATGTACACTACATTTGTTACAAAAAATAGATAGTGGTTTTTTGTTGTGTATTTACATTTCTGGAAAGCATACGAAGGTATAATTTTGTCAGATGTTTCGTTATCATGTAACAATAGTCACGTGTTGCACTTCCTACGGCTAGAGACCGACTGAAACGCAGTGAGCGTCGGCTCTCATTTTGTAATCTTCAAAAATGCGCTTCTTCTGGCCCGTTCATTCATATTATTTTGGTCGAACATGTGAGTATGATATAAATATCTATGTTCCCTATAGACTCCGAAACGCCTGGGCCCATTTTGATGTGATTTTCACTGGCGGATAGCTGATGTTATAAAGAAGAATTCCGCGGTTGAAAACGCGAGGCACAATTAGTTACAAATATAGACTTAGCGAAGGATATAATTAAGATACTGAAAAAAATTTACTATAAATTTTGCAAGGACGGCTGTGTGCGTGTGTCTGTCTGTGTGTGAGTGTGTGTGTGTGCGTGTGCTTGTTTGATTGTTTTCACCTACAGACTCAACGCTTTAATCAATTTAAGTTTATAGTTCAGGGATGGTCACTGGATATAGGTAAAGTCACCATAATTATTAATAACAAGATTCGTAAGCGTAAGAGTCGAAAGCGGGGACGAAAATATAAATTTGCTGCACCCCCTCAAGTGTTGTACCTATCATTGACTAGGTCTTTTAAAATAAAATTTAGGTTTGCTACATAATTTTTGTCCGGGTACGTACTGATTGCGAACATTAATGCAGCAAAATACAGTTATAGGGTATTTAATTTTAGAAAGCAAAAAAAAAAGTTATTTATGACTTTGCGTCTTCGAGTAAAATATAAAGCTAAACCATGCACGTCAGTGCTTTTAATGTTTAGATAGCCCGTTGGTCCAGTTGGTAGTGAACCTACCTTCTGTGCTTAGGGGCGTGGGTTCAATTCCCACCTAGGACAAACATTTATGTGATGAACATTTGTGTTTGTTCTATATCTGGTTGTTAATATCTATTTAAGTGTGTATTTTAAAGTATATATGTATGTATATCAGTCTCTGGCAGACATATCACAAGCTTTGCTTAGTTTGGGGTCAGATGACCGTGTGTGCAAAAATGTCCAGAATATTTATTATTATTATTTATTTATTAGTGCTATTTTTAAAATAATGGTGTGTGATTTGGTTTAAGTTCACGTGTTTTCTCGTTTTTAGATGTCACGCTAAGGAAATTGTGTTTAAAAATAATAAAATTGCTTGTCTAGAATTACCTGCGTTTTCTGCAAAGATTAAAAACACGACGTGGAAATTTAAGGATTATTATTTTTTATCTTCAAACGGAGATAAATTCCAGCTAGTGCAAGTTGAACATTTTAGGTAAGTAACCTCTGCTATTAATGCAAATTAATAGTTCTCACATGTTGTTTAACTGGTTCAAAATGTTTTTCATGATCATCATCATCATTTCAGCCATAGGACGTCCACTGCTGGGCATAGGCCTCCCCCATCGATCTCCAAAAGGGCCGGTTGGAAGCGGCCTGCATCCAGCGTTTCCCTGCGGTCTCTTTTAGGTCATCTGTCCATCTTGTGGGGGAACGTCCTATGCTGCGCTTACCAGTCCGTGGTCTCCATTCCAGAACCTTTCGGCCCCATCAGCCAAAAGTTCTGCGTGAGATGTGCCTGGCCGCCCCCCTGCCATTTCAACTTGCTAATCCGGTGGGCTATGTCGGTGACTTTCATTCGTCTACGGATCTCCTCATTTCGGATTCGATCTCGTAGAGAAACCCCGAGCATAGCCCTCTCCATAGCTCGTTGTGCGACTTTGAGCTTGCTTATTACTGCAGATGACCATAAGACCTAACATTTTTTTTTTTTTTTTTTTTCATTATAGTACTTTCCAGAAACAATAACTGCGCTAACCATCAAACTGGGTTTGATCACCCGTATCTTGAAGTTAGGCTTCCCTTACATGGCAAATAAATTTAAGTACATTGAGAATTATAAATTGTGAAATGAAATGAAAATTAATATCTTAATTAACATGCAAATATTATAATTATTAAATTTATGTCATAAATATCATGCAAATATATTATTATAAAATTATTAAATTGTTCCTAGATCAAATTTTAATTAATAGTTATAATGTCAATAATTGGAATAGTAGTCAGACTGTAATTAATTATTGTTTTTATTAAAAATATAATGCGTCTGTATGTGCAAGTATAATGATATGTTTAAAGTTTGTTTACTTACTCATTCACTGACAAATTCACTCACTTATTATGAGAAGGTTTTCAGTGTCATGGTATGTTAGGCTTTTCAGCCAAGGTTCAACCACCTTTTTACAGTTATTGCCGTAACATATTGCCGTAACATATTGCCGTAACATATTGCCGTAGCCCGTGTCTATCAGACATTCTCCATCGCTTGCTACTTTCAAAGATCGCGCAAAGAGTTTTATTTGTCAAAGTTGCAGCCTTGTTAATATCGTTATGTCGAACAGCTTATTCGTATTATTTGTATCATTAATTATTACATAATTATATATATATATATAAATATATATATATATATATATATATATATATATATATATATGTAACGTTGCTTGCACCTATATTAGAAATAGCTCGGTGGCTTTCAGTTACATTCTGGGAACATATACGTATTTTGTCAATTTTACGAGTGTTCAGGATCTGAGGCAGAGCAATACACATGCACTCACGTACCTGGGACTGCTCCGGACCTCCGTTGATGTTTCCACCTGCAATCTTCGCGACTCGGGATATCACGAACACAAAATGTATGTCTTTGGATAAATGGGTTTCTTTCACAGCCGCGAGGCACCAGTTCACACGCGAGATATGTAATTATTTCGATATTATTTGATGCGATGTCAGTTCAGCGCACGCGTTCGATTCAAGATGGATGGTTCTTTTTACTCAGCAAGCCTTACGCTCCCATTGGACGAGTGCGCGGTGCATGACAGTTGGTGTCACTGCGTTTCGCTACTGCCCAAGATCTGGTCACTCGAATTTAATTGATAAATACGTTTTAAAGAAAGTAGTACCCAGAAATAGAAGCGTTTCGCTTTTGCGGAAACGGTACATACCGCCCACCAAAATGCCTATGGTATTTTCTGGTCAAAACCAATGAAGAACAAATTGGGGGACAGGTTCGATAGATTTGATGCGCTAAATCTAACTAGATTACGTTTATGCTACTAAAGCTAAAGTTTCAAGAAGGTTCGATAAGTTCGAGACGGTTCGATAAGAGATTACCTAATAGAATACACTTAGATCTACAGACTAACTAACTATTGATACGGTGAGTTACATTTGATACGGTTTAAGCTAGTCCTCTATGGGTAGAGGGCACAACTTAACTAACGGTCGTTTGATCATGTGATTATTCGCGAGTTTCACTACTGCGCTCCGAGCGATCCCATCAGGGCCGACCAGCAGACTTACTACTTTGGCAAGAGACCAGTGCAGTGGTGAGCGATTTTTGTTTTTGATAATCACCATTGAACCGATTGGCAATGCTTTGGAATTCTTGATCCATTTGGCGCATGGCGTTAGAGGGTTGAGATATTTGTGTTTCCATCTGGACCAAAAATTCTGATGAAATGCTGGTATCAGCTGCCACCGATGAAGCCGACGTAGATTCACATTAGAGAGATCTTGATCGGGGACAGCTGATAAAGGCTCTAAGGTGTGAAAGTGTCCAACGGAAAACGGTTTGACTTGGTTTACGCGGAACGACGGAAGATTGCTCATGAACGGCTGCAACGGTTGAGGGTGTGTCCGATAGCATATGATGCATTTAGCGAGATGACGACGAATTGTACGTTTAGCAGCACTGATCCAGAACTGTTGCAGGAGCAGAAAATGTGATGTGTTGATGCCAGGATGCAAGTACTTGCGATTAATGAAATCAATGATTAAGAATGTGAGCGGGTGATTGGAAGGCAGAAATGCGAGATGCTTTTGTTCGTATGGTAAATCTGATTGTGTGATTTTGCCGCCTACCCTGAGGACACTCTGGGTGTCGGAAAACGGGTTGAGTTTTGGTTTCGATAATGGTTTTGGATATTTCAGGTTAGCGATTTCTGCTGAAAACGCAGTAACCTGAACGTGTTTGACTAGTTGAGTCGGATTGCGATTATTATTGATGAAATGATAGATATAAGATACTACGTTGACAAGCTTTTGCAGTGACGAAAATCGAGTTAGCAAGTGATCGATAGGGACGAGTTCGATTTCATCGTTCTTCGGAATGGTCAGGACCATAGACTTGCTCACTTCAGCCTCCACGATCTTGTTATCCTCCTGAGATAAGTCGATTGAATCGATAGGCCAGGACTCACTATTCTCCGGTATCCGTTGCGGCCCCGCCCACCATAGCGTATTATTCAAGAGTTCGTTCGGCATAAGCGCCGATGAATTCGGTAAAGAATCTAATTCCCGTTTACAGTAAACTAACAAGTTTAGTTCGTTATCGATATCTGGCAAAGTATGTAATAGAGTACCTGATGAGAGACGTGTTTTGCCTAAAAGAAGCCAACCAAAGAGAGAATTAAGCGCGGTAGGTTGGTTGACACCTCCTTTGATACGCTGACCGAGCACAGAGTCAGCGAAGACATCTGCTGCTAACAATAAGTGTATCGGTCCGGGAATATCAAATCCCGGATCGCTCAGTGACAGTGAATTAATATGTGACCAATCCGATGTGTTTAGTTTCGCTATAGGTTGATCGTCACATATTTTAGAAATTACGTGCATGTTGAGATTAAACAGAACTTGACTGTTAGTACCGATAGAACAAGTGACATCTCCAATAACTGGGGCTTCCGCTTGTCCCAACCCGTTGACGTGAGCATTGGTAGTTGCTACATTTAAATTTAATTGCTTCACTGCAGATTCGGATATAAAATTGCTTTGAGATCCGCTGTCAAAGAGAGCACGGAATGATTGCATATTACCCGCAGCATCTTTAACTTGCACGATAGCGGTAGCCAACAGCACGGTAACATCCGATCGTGAGCATGACATCAGAGTTGATGTGACGTTAGAGTTGTTAGGAGGTCTGCAGAGCAAACTGTGATGTTTTCGTTTACAAGATCTACACGAGAATATCGATTTGCAGTCCTTTAATTGATGCGAAGGCTTCAGACAATTAAAGCACCAGTTTTTCTCCGACGCAGTGGCCATACGTTCGTCTATAGATTTCTTAAGAAACGTCGGACACGATAATATTGAATGTTGTTCATTGCAATAAGAGCACTTGCCTGCATACAAATTCGGTTTCCTATCACTTGTATTTTGTTGTTGATCGGTCGCCGCTACGAGTGAGTGTGACAAGGTACCACGCCTCGGCTGTTGCTGTGCAAAGGTGGATTTAGAAGTGGTCGTAGGGGTAGGCTTATCTATTTTAACCGACTCGGAGAAGTGAGTATCGCGCACCAGTGCTTCACATTTGGATCGTAGGAAACTCCTTAATTGATAATACGTCGGGAGTTCGACGTCTGAGTGTTTTTCTTCAAAGTCGCGGCGCAAGTCTTTGTCTAGTTTCGATAAAATGTGATAAACCAAAACAAAGTCCCATTTTGCAATCGGCAACTGAACGGTTTTCAGAATGCTCAAGTTTTCTTCGAAGAGATCCAACGATTTTTGAAACTCCCGCGGATTATTGCTTTTAAATTCAATATTTAAAACGTCACGCCAACATGTAAAAGCTAAGGTGCGTTTGCTTTGATAACGCGTGACGAGCGAGTTGTATGCATCGTGATAATGCTCATGAGTCATAGGATACGCCTTCACCACCAATAACGGATCACCGCTGAGAGACGAGATCATATAATGGAATTTTTCCGTGTCCGTAAGTCTGTCTGAATAATGGATCAACGCGTTGAAAATGTCGAAGTACTTAGGCCACTCTTTAATGTCGCCAGAGAATTTAGGCAACTCGATTTTAGGCAACCTTATATTCGATTTAGATGATGATGATTGCCCACTGCTGAGTGGAGACGTTTCGCTTTTTGTAATTATACGATTAATCGATAAGACCTGGAAATATATTTCATCAAACTGTTCCTGCATTTTATCATCTTCGTTGTCTTCAGTATCGGACCCTTCAGTTTCAGGACTTACAAGTTGAATAATTGCGAAGTGCGCGCTTTCAAAGTTCGATACGATTTGCTTTAGTTCTTGATAATAAGATAAAAACAAGTCGCGCTGTGATGAGTCACCCACAGATAAATTACCTATTTCTAAAGCCTTAGCGAGCCGTTTATACGCGATAGTTCGCTTTCGACGTATTGCCGGCAAATCTTTGGCGGTGAATTCATCCTTAGATTTCGATTTCTGTAAAGTACCTTTGCGAGTAGACGACCCTTTAGCAAGAAACGACATGATTGAATTTATTTAATTAAGTCGAACTAGTAAAAGTATAATGCAATACAGATTAAAATAAAACCTGACAATGATAACTGATAAGAGATAAATTCTGTTAATTCTTAGAAACTTTGTAAATTTTAGGTTTAATTTCGACCTTACGTTATGGAAATAAAGGTTACAATAACAACGACGAAAATGCACTCTGCACTTACAACCTTCCGCTACGATAGTGTGAGTACTGTGTGCGCCTGTGCGTGTGTCTTGTGATAACGAAAATATTGTAGGTACAACGTAAACGAAGCGGTCGGAACGAAATTTCGCCGTTTGACGGTCGAGTTGTTATTTCAAACTACCTTCAACTTGCAGGTAGAAAATAAATTACGAAAATGATTTTACGATTTTACAATGAAAGTTTGAGCATGTATTGATGAAGTATTTGGGTAGGTAATCAATGTGTAATAAACTAATATTTTATGTAAGGTTTGTGAACATTAACGGTTGTGAAGAAATGAATTCTAGTAAGCCGACAAGATATTATTGTGCACCGAAAAGTTTGACTGATTGCACAATAGATCTTAAAATAATTCTAAATACCTAATTGTTCACCTTATTTTGCGGTTTTGATGTTGGTTTGCGATTAATTATTAGATAGATTGAACTAATAACGATGAATGAATTATTGTAAGCCGATGAAATATTATTGTGCACCGAGTAAGATTATGTGATTGCACAACAATAAGTAGGTACCTAGGTAGATAGATCTTACAATAATTCACGGTTTTGTTTTGCGATGTGACTGTTGAATTGGAATAATTACAAGCCGTTAGAATTAAGCACCGATGATATAGTGATTGCTTAATTAGATCTTGCAATAATTCCCGATTTTTGTTAGAAAGAAATATTTTCGATAGTGAAGTTTTGTGAACGTAAAATATGACGCGTAAGGTAGAAAATGGCGGTATGATGGGATGGCTTAGAACGCAGTAGATAACGATTTAGTGATTTTGATTGATGTAGATTATGTGTTCTAAGCTACGTTGTTACGATTTATGACCAGAAATACCAAACGCATCTGATGATTGGGATGATTTTAAGTGAAAACGTCCCGGGTTTCGGCACCAAAAAGAAATATGTAACGTTGCTTGCACCTATATTAGAAATAGCTCGGTGGCTTTCAGTTACATTCTGGGAACATATACGTATTTTGTCAATTTTACGAGTGTTCAGGATCTGAGGCAGAGCAATACACATGCACTCACGTACCTGGGACTGCTCCGGACCTCCGTTGATGTTTCCACCTGCAATCTTCGCGACTCGGGATATCACGAACACAAAATGTATGTCTTTGGATAAATGGGTTTCTTTCACAGCCGCGAGGCACCAGTTCACACGCGAGATATGTAATTATTTCGATATTATTTGATGCGATGTCAGTTCAGCGCACGCGTTCGATTCAAGATGGATGGTTCTTTTTACTCAGCAAGCCTTACGCTCCCATTGGACGAGTGCGCGGTGCATGACAGTTGGTGTCACTGCGTTTCGCTACTGCCCAAGATCTGGTCACTCGAATTTAATTGATAAATACGTTTTAAAGAAAGTAGTACCCAGAAATAGAAGCGTTTCGCTTTTGCGGAAACGGTACATATATATATATATATATATATTAATTGCATATCTATTAGTATATTTATTTTAAATAATTTTAAGTAATAGTGTGTATTACTATTAGAATGTATGTGTATGGTATAAGTAAAAATTTTATAGTCGATCCTCTATTGCACACCCCGTCTTCTACGTCTTCTATAAATCCTTTCCATCCTAAGGTTGCCTGGAAGAGATCGCTTTTAGCGATAAGGCCGCCAGTTGTTACACTAGTTTTTAAGAGTTTTTTGTCCTCTGTATCAAATTCCATGGTGTGAACAAAAAAAGAGTTAATCAATCAATCAATCATATTGTAATAGAGTCGCATTTAGTGGAGCCATACCATGGCCCTTACACACAGTCGTACGTTTCACACAGTCGTACGTTTCACACAGTCGTACGTTTCACACAGTCGTACGTTTCACACAGTCGTGTTTCGCTACTTCTATTTTTGATGGTACTCTCATAATTTTCGAAAATAATAGCTGTAATGTAAAATCTACTTTTGAGGTTCCCTTCATTATTATGAAAACTGTATATTAAGATATCGTAGACGTCTATTGATAAATAGGTATTTGAATGAAACCAAAAAAGTAGAGAACAAAAAGCAGCTTTAGCTTTAGTCACAAAACTAAAACTTTTAGGCACTAGAGCATAAACATTAGTTTTAGTCCGCTTACACCGAGCCTGAGCAAGAACTTCACGAGCATGAGAAGTGAAAAATAAATAAAAACTTATTTAAATTTGGTTTCAGATATTTTATGTGTGATATTCTGACTTCTACATATCTATTAGTTTATGTGTTAATATTCTGGTCAATTTTAGTTTTGACGCACAACTTTGTTTATAGCAGATTGTTCTGGAAGGTAACAGTGTTTATTTTTCTAAAATACTTTTATTTTTGAGGTTATGCAGCTTACGCATTCTTCAGTGAGTTTCAAGAAAAGGCTTAATTTAGTTTGCCATCATAAGCAATTTTAGACAGCCAGCCATCGAGATACAATACATATAGAGTCACAATCGTGCTAAAAATGTCCGAACCAAAACTCGGCGCACGCTACGAATTGTGACGACTTTTGGTTAGTTACAAGATAGCCGCGATCCGACTGCACGCCGCCGCGCGATGCCAGAGCTATGATGACATAGCGGACAACTAACGTTGAACACTATGCAAGCGACATAGCTTTTAAATTGGAGTAAACGTGGCATTGTGAACTACATTGCTACAATGTATGTACAATGACGCTCGGACGTTTTATGATTATTTTCACTGAGAGAATGTATTCTATAGGAATTGTACTCTATAGGAATTGTATCTCGATGCAGCGAGTAAAAGGTTTTTTTTATATATGTCGCAGCGTTGGCATAGTGGCGCTGCCTGTCGAAATATTTGCGGGAAACGTCAGGTGTTCCCATTTAAAAAGTACACTTGAGTGTGGTCTGTGCAGTTGTCTCTGTCCCTTGGATGTTGTTAGTTTGATGGAGGATGACGTTTCAGACGGAGGTGTCTGTTCGGGACATAGGCTAAGTATAGTTCGGGAGTGTTATGTGGTCACACTTGGCATTCGAACGAGAGACAGCGCAGAACTCACTACGTTTCTCCAATCCATCGCCATCCTACTAGATTAGGAATTACGATTAACACTGTGAATGGCAATTTATTAAACAGCGATTGGAGAACAAGCCTGCGTTCTTATTTTTGGAAGAAACGTCAACTCTTGAATATTTCGGGCGACGAAAAGGCCAACGAATCGGTGAGATACCCCACGGGCCTTCCGATATAATTTTTTGTTTATGTTTTACAGATTCAACACAGAATGCAACTGTCACTGATAGCAGTGGAAATAGTCCTGTTCGTTTATCTAATGCACTCATATCTTTATGAAATCGATATTCCTGAACAAATTAGTGATGCTGACATAAAAATATACGATGAATTAGCGGTAAGTACGGAAAACAACAACCTAAACATAAGTCATTATCCTGACAGATTTGCGACTGAATCATAATCTGACCCAGGGAGAGATAGCGATATTTTAAGGTCATGTTATCCATTTTTTTTTTAACCCGCTATCATTGAGATATAATTCGTATAGAGTCACAGTCTCTCAGCGAAAACAGTCAAAAAAACGTCCGAGTGCCATTGTACACCATTATATTGTATTAATTATATAGTTCACAATGCCATATTTACTCAATTTAGACGTTATGTCGCTTGCATAATGTTCAACGTCAGTTGTCCGCTATGTCATCGTAGCTCTGCCATCGCGCGGCATTATACTCGGATCGCAGTTACCTTGTAACTAAACAAAAAGTCTGCGCATTTCGTAGCGTGCGCCTAGTTTTGGTTCGGATTTTTTTGGAACGATTGTGACTCTGTATGTATTGTATCTCGAAGCCCCCGATGCAAAAAGAAGGTATTTTTGAATTTCAAAACGTATGTATCTGTGTATATGTCTGAGGCATCGTAGCTCTCAAATGGCTGAACTAATTTTGACCGATAACCGATGGGGAAGAAAAGTTCTTGAGTGGAGACCACGAATCAGAAGACGCAGCGTAGGGCTCCCACTAGATGGACCGACGACATTGTGAGAGTCACGGGCATCCAGTAGATGCAGATGGCAGGCTGTCGGTCAGTGTGGAGGTTAAAGGGGGAGGCTTATGTTCAGCAGTGGACGTCTTCTGGCTGATGATGATGATGATGATGATGATTCCGAAAACCCAAATGAGTGAACTGTTAAAGAGTATGCTAGTTCATAGTATGTTTATAAGCATGATATTGTATGAGCATATCTGTCAGTAGCTTAACATATGAAAATGACTCTTACAGAGCGCTGACATTGAATTCTTAGCCGAATCAATAACTGCACCGCCAGTGCTCCATGTACTGACAGCCAGAAGCAAACAAGATGTAAGTAGCTTGGTTGACATCTATACGAAATATGAGCAAACACTTAGAGGATTTTTATATCCCACATCAGTCCACTGCTGGACATATGCCTCTCCCAAATCAGCTTGCTCTTTGGTATTTAACTTTCTTTTTTTTTTTTGTTAGTTGCATAGCAGTTTACTATATTTTTAGATTCTCAGCGATAATCACCTTTCATATTATAACTTGATAATCACATATATATATATATATATATATATAAATATATATATATATATTAACTAGAATTTACTACAAAACAAAAGCTCTGAGTGTCATGGTATCACCACGAATGGAGCCTCCATGTTTGCTCCATGTGTATAATTATCATGTTTGCTTCCATTCACAATACTTAGCAACAGCAATTAATTTAAGTATTTTACTTTCTTGCTATCCTTACGAACAGTTTACTGCAATTAAATCGTAAGTCGTGCTACGCGTTTTTTCGCGTTCGGTCAAATACGCATTCGGTCAAGTGACCGAATAATAAATAATAACGGTCCACTAAAATCCATTGTAAAGATTCATTAATGGATCTTTACAATGGATTTTCGTTACACGCTAGTGCAAAAAAGTCCACTTTGCAATAAATCATGGATAAAGAAATACAGTGGACATAAAGGTGCAAAAAGATCCATTAATGTATGTTTACAATGGATTTTAGTGGAGCGAGCGTAATTATGTTTTATTTATTTTTATAGTAGGGATTAGTGAACTTAGAGTTTTCATCTATCTCTACCAGTAGGGATACTTTGGTAGTGGTAGAGATAGGTGTACCAGCCGGAAAACCCCACAAAATCGCGAACGGTCAAAATAGTGATTGGTTCAAAATGTGCTTAATTTTTTCAGGCCGTGCCCGTAGTACAACTTCTCAGTTCACCTGGGTGGACCACGAGCACTTTTTCTTGCCTGTGGTCCCGAACGGACAAAGTAGCAAACAGTCAAAATCGCAATCGGTCAAATACTTTTTTTTTTGTAGGTATATAGATCAAAGTCATAAATTATTTATGATTAACTGGTACCCGCGTCTTCACTCACATAGTATAGGGATCCACTTTGCTTCCGGTCTGCTAAGACCGATTTAATAATTTTCTGATCTCATTTAGATAAAAAAATATATTACAAATCTAAATGTTCTCAAAACGACTGATTTTCTGTATGTCTTTGTTTATGACATTACAGATAATGCCAAGTAACGACAGTTTCCTGCTCTGCTTGTCAAATGCTGTATCTTACCTCTTTAGAAGCAGTTTAGCAAATCGACTCAGAAGTTACTGTAAGAATATTGCTGGAGCCCCTTTACAACTTACACAATATAGTGAGTATTTAAATCCTCTTTTATAATGTATAATATGCTTGTGAATATCAGGCGGTACTGTAGCCGTTAAAAAAAAAATTATAAAAAAAAACGGCTAAATTTGGTATGCAATTAGTGTATAGTCCCCCTTAGCTGTTCAGTCGACAGCGTCGTTAGTGGAGAATATGGAATTGCCACCTAAGAAAATCACCAAAAAAGTTGCAGTTCCAATTTTGCCCACCTGAGCAGTAAAAAAAAAATATTATAGAGTTTATGTGGTGAAATTCTGATGATGATTCTGATTATTTATGGTGTGAATTTCACCACATAAACTTTTTAATCCAAAATTAGCTGCTATATCAGTGCCGACAAAGTAAAAACGATGATCGGGTAGAGTAATGTGGCGAAGTTCTCACTGACAATACTGACACTGTCAAGAGCTGTCAGGCTTATTTTTTCCTACGGATGGGTTAGGCCATTGGTGTTTTGACCATATAACTTTGGTTTTAAACACCAAAAATGGCTTCTCATTGCCACCGCATTTTCCCTTAGCAAATATCGCGCATCTATCAAAAATCAAGGATTGCATCAGGTTGGTAACATTTTATTGAAGATAGAATCTTGTTACAGATCCATACACATGGTTTTACTTCTGGACGTTTTTTTACAAGCAGTTTTATTGGGGAGAATTGTTTGTATTGGGCTTTTTTACCTTAAACCTCATAGTTGATGTGTTGACATTAGTAAGTGCAAAATTTTATACTTGGTATACAGGATTACTAGTTACATGGTAGTAAGTCAAAAAGAGACTATTGTACTATCATCATTGAACAAGTTATATACAACAAACGCATTTTTTAACGTATTTTTGTATTAGCTCTAATGTCAAAATGGTAATTTATGTACAAACGTCCAACTTGGCGTGATTACAGTCCACACTCTAAAGTATAACAAAAAAAAAAATGGCCAAATGCGAGTCGGTGACAAATTTCTGTTGATTACCAAGTTATAACTGGTAATTTCGTTATTGAATTTTGTGGTGGTACGGAACCCTCAGTGCGCGAGCCCGACTCGCACTTGGCCGGTTTTTTTAATTTGTTCTCTCAACTGGCCCTAACATTTTCAGATACGTTATTTAAATACATAATTATAATAATTATATTATATAAGTGAAAAGGCATGGCCACCTAGATATGAAAAATAAAATAAAAATATGCTGCACTTCTTTTATATCCACGTGCATTGTTTTGTAATTATTGTGATAGTGAGATTTTAACAATATTTTTTTTAATGGCAGCTTTTTTTTTCCAGATTATAACGTATCATTGTTTCGTGGAAGTAATACTTTGCGAGTGGACATTTTTAAAAGAATGGATAGTGAATTTAATTGTAGTTGCGGTTTGCATACCGATACAAATGTTTACTAGTAATTGGGTAATAATAATGTTTTAATTCGCTACGCAACGAAAAAAAAAACGATTCTGTTTTTTTTTTAATTTGTTTTTCCTTATCGATTCTCAGTATGATTGCCTCATATTTTAGGATTTCTTTATCAGTGTAATAGTGAAGTTTGTGATTTCCAAAATAAAAACAAAATATTTTGTTATATTCACGTATGATTAAGCTGGCTCTTCCGACTATAGCTTCAACCGTATTCGGCGATTTTTTTCAAGGCGAGTGAATGAAGAACAAAGAAAATACATTTTATTCGACATTGTTATAAAAAACTTCTATCTAAATGATACAATCAATGTCGAATTGGTCTGTCTGTCGAATTAACGATGAAAGTCCATGACTATTAAGCACCAGTTTTCAGATCAACCTTTAGTTTAAAATTAACACAAATTGATATAAAACAAAAGTAATGGTGTCTATTTATGTATTTTAAACTAAATAGGAAACAGAAAATATAATATGGTAGGATAAACAAATATTTTTACTTAATTAACACTACTATAAGATATATAAAAGAATAAGGAATTAATACATAATAAGACAGAGTATATATAATTACAATGATAATAATGACAACAGGAATTTAAATAGTATTGAAATAAATATGTACCAGAAGAGAAAGACAAACTTAAGTTTGTAGTTGACATTAAGGTTCTTCCATACATTCCAACTACAAAATGTAAGTTTGTAATATCAAAATAATCATTTTTAAATGATGTAACTTCAAATTTATAACTTTCGGATTTATTCCTATGTATGTGCTATAAGACCTTGCCTCTTGCCAAATTTAATGATTCTAGGTCAACGGGAAGTACCCTATAGGTTTTGATTTCCCTGTGAAATCGCAAAATATACGACATAAACGTTCATATCTTTTGATTGCGTTCACTCACCACTTTTATTTTTTACAGACGAAAGAAAAAAGTATTTAATAAAAATTTCTACTTGATACCTTTACGCGTTCTTGAGAAAAAGGGTCTTGACAGACGGACAGACAGACAGACAGACGGACAGACAGATAGACGGACAACGAAGTGATCTTATAAGGGTTCCGTTTTTTTCCTTTCGTTCCGTACCTCAGTACGGAACCCTAAAAACAACACATCTATTGAAGTATAAGTAACTATCTACTTATTAAAATTGTTTTATTATTTGATAATAATAATAAAAAATGTGAGTGCACCACGCGAACGCAACTCTCAATTGGCTCGCTTACCCGCACTTTGTTTTGCTTTAGATGCAAAGTGAGATGGTACCGCCCGCGTGAAAAAGACCGTCAAATGCGGTTAAAACTCTAATCGGAATAACCAACTTAATCATAGGTGAGTAATTCCCGTGAAATTTGAACTAAATGTGTACCACGTAAGTTTCAATAACCAAACAAAATATATTTTTTTTAACTTTTTTTTTCAGGGAAAACTTTTTATTCACGTTTACAACACGGGTGTTGCAACTTTTGTTGAAATTTTCGTTATTTATTATCTGTATCCAGTAGAAAGATTGATTGATGACGTCATATTCCATTATGGATACCCACCGACCACGCTTAGACAAGCGTGTTTTAGGTTGATGCCTGTATTTTATGGTGTAAGTAAATTTCAACCATTAACTGCGCTCAACGGCTAGTAATATCTTTTTCACACATTTTTTTAAATGACGGGCGACCTGCCTATATCACTGAAGCGTAGACTTATCGACATGTGTATTTTGCCCGTCCTAACCTACGGTGCTCAGACCTGGTCACTGACTGATTCTCAAAAGTTCAAACTTGTGGTTTGCCAAAGAGCAATGGAACGCAGCGTGCTAGGTATCAAAAAAATGGACAAAGTCCGCAACAGCGCACTGCGCTCCATAACAGGTGTGGTCGACGTTGGCCAAAAAGCTGCCAGACTAAAATAGGATTGGGCGGGACATGTGGCGCGTATGCATCCCGACCGATGGGCCAGGATCGTCACGCAGTGGATGCCCGACGGACGGCGCAGTCAAGGCAGGCCCAAGAAACGCTGGCGTGACGATCTCGACTCATTCCGGAGAGGTTGGAAAGAGGTGGCGGAGGACCGAAATTTATGGAAGGAGACGGGGGAGACCTTCGCCCAGCAGTGGGACAGTATAGGTTAAAAAAAAAAACTTAATTATCAACATAACATCGCTCGCTCACATGGTCAAGAGTCGAGACGGCATCGAGGCGCGGTGCGCTGCGTCTGTGTTTTGGTTCTTCTTCGTGATCAAACTGGATTGTCTGTTTTCTTTATAAATAAACTAGCTTTTACTTGCAACTTCGTACGCGTAGACTTTACCTTAACTTTCAAACTACGTTTGGTCCCGTTTTATTCGGCCTTTATGCAACATAACTTGTCAGTGAACGTCTACATTATATTATGGGGTAGGCCTATGTCCAGCAGTGGACGTCCTACGGCTGAAATGATGATGATGATGATATTATGGGAATCTACTTGCCAAATCAGAGCTTCGTGGTTGCATAGCTTTCAGCACAACATTCAACTCCGATTTTACTTCCATAACCCATCCTTTTTGTAAAAATCTTATAATAGTATTCAATTTCATATAAACTTTAAGAGAGGCCTATACCCAGCAGTGGGATAAGGAAGGCTGATGATGATGATGATACATTTTTTACCTCCATTTACCCCCCTTAATTCGACCATTTTGCAAAATTGTTTCTTAGCGGACCTCTACTTGCAAAATTGGATAGAAACACCAACTTCTCTTATTAGAATGTGAGACCTCTCTTTCCCCGGTCAATTAGAGAGCACGAAATACATAAAAGTGTTCTTATGTAACTCTAATATGTTTGCAGGTGAAATTTTACATCTTAATATTAAATACCACACACCTGAGAAGTTTAAAGATGACGAAATTATATGAAAAATGGTGGTGGTTAGCGCTCGTACCCTACGTTATGGGAATGATATACATTACATACAAGTACATGTTTAAAGACAAAAGGGTAAAATGAGATCTCAATTGCTTTGAATAATTTATATTTCATCATCATCATCATCATAAGCCCTGAGTGACCCATTGCTAGATATAGGCCTCCCTGCATTTATGCCACTCTCCCCGGTCTCTCGCTATTCGCATCCACTCGTTCCTGACAGTATTTCTGATGTCGTTTATATTTTATTTTGTTTAATAATAGGCTAGCGTTTGGCCACCAGCTCGCCTGGTGTTAAATGATGATGCGGTCTACGACTAAGCACGCTTGCTTACAAGAAACCTATTCACTCGTGATTTGAAGACACCCATATCGTAACTATCGGGGAACATCCATTCAGGCAGGGCATTCTATAGAATCTACAGACTAGTAGTTCGCACAATAAAAGTGAAATCGAAAAGCTTCGTACGGGATTTCAGAATATCAACCAAAAAGCGGTGTCGATTTTTTGTGCCTACTCTGGCAGTCCGATAGAAAAATGGGCAGGAGAGAATCAGATCATGCAGATCCGATGCACTCTCGAAAATGTATCCGATAAAACCGATAGCCCAGCTAAAAATTGCACCAATGCCCAAGACAAAGCAGCTTAGTCTGAACTAGGGATTCGTGCTGATGAGCCTCTTTGCCTCTCAATAGACTCCATCGCCCCAAGCTGATACTTAGCTGATCCACACTAAAATAATGTGAGGATGTATATTTTTATAGAGCTGGCAACGCATGTTGGTCCCTGATAACGACTGGGGTCCCCAAGATCACCAATTGAGACGACTGAGGAAGGAGTTTAATTCACGTACGGTTAGTTTATTCTTTTGTAGGTATATGTGGCGAAGTGGGTGCTTTTCAGAGAGACGATTGAACAATACAGTGTTTCCAGCTGATTCACTAGCTTTTTTTAAGCCATAGGTGGCAAATAAGCGGACGGGCCGCCTGATGGTAAGCGATCACCGTCGTCTATGGATACCTGCAACACCAGGAGCATAAATCCTCCTCGATGAAGATTGGATTATCGTACTTTTATCGCAATTGCGATGAATATTTCCGCAATTTTCAGCTGGTACTGACGTTTTACCAAACCTAATCATCATCATCAGCATCAGTCAGAAGACGTCCACTGCTGAACATAGGCCTCCCCCTTTAACCTCCACACTGAACGAAAGCCTGCCTTTTGCATCCACTGGATGCCCGCGACTCTCACAATGTCGCAATACAAATCTATCGAATTAAAATAAGGTTTGAAATCTTTGATGTTTTTAAGATTCCGTGCCTGAAAAAGATAAAAGGAACCCTTATAGGATCACTTTATTGTCCGTCTGCCCGTTTGTCTGTCCGTCTGTCAAAACAATTTTTCTCACGAACGCGCAAAGATATAAAATTGAAATTTATATAAAATACTCTAAATCTACAATTTCTTTCAGCTGTGAAAAAATTAAACTTGTAAGTTTACGCGATTAAAAGATTTATGACCGTTTATGTCGCATATTTTGCGATTTAATAAGGAAATCATAACCTATAGGGTACTTCTCCTTGACACACACATTATAAAGGAATAAATCCGAAAGTTATAAATTTGAAGATAAATCATTAAAAAATAATTGTTTTGCTATTACAAACTTACATTTTGTAGTTGTTATGTATAGAAGAACCTTATTGTCCACCACAAAGTTAAGCATGTCTTAATTTTTTTTTTGTTTTGACTCGCTCTCTAAGGGTTACAAATACAAATACAAAAACTCTTTATTAAAATACCACAAAACAAGGATAACATAAAAATTACAACAAAAATATTATTTAGGCTTTCATCCAACAGAACCCTCAGAGCGCGAGTCCTACTCGTAATTTTCTGTTTTTTCAATTAATATAAAATAAATCTTTTTCCCAGTACATTGGCTCGCAAGCAATGCGTCTCCTTAGCCGACACATGATCAGCAAACAGGAATCGAAAGCTTTCCAGTTAAATCTGAACTATGATCCAAACAAACGTACGACCATGGCTACAACTCAGTTTCGGATGGACACTGACAAAAAGGACACTTGAAATTATTTAAGTTTTTGAGGTTATTTAATTTTAGTATACTTAAAAAAAAAGTTTTAATGTTTATTGTATAATTATGTTCATTATAATAAAGCCATAGAGATAAAAAAGTCTATGATTTCGAATACAAAAAGGATATATTTTGACTTGGACTTGACCGTTACTTACTTTGCTCGATTCTGACTGTGACTTTTTTCTAGTAATATCTAATTTGTATACTGATCTAAAAACAATAAATAATAATATTATTTATCAACAAAATAACGAAAGCTAACTTTGTTATGAACATCCTAAAGGCAACATGTGAATCACAATTCTGTTCACAATCCCAATCTACGTTCCCGCCAATTAGTGCACGGAACGTAAACGAGTTTCCAGCTTATTATCTCTCATTCCGATATCAACCCCTTTTGTTTGCTTAAATGACTACACACACAAAAAAACAGAAAAAAACTTTAAATACCAAATTATATAAGTTTTTTCTATGGTTACTTGACCCCTCAAAAATGTCATAGACAATTCAAAAACAAATCATGTCATTTCAAATTCATCTAGTCATGTCAAAACCAGGGGGCTAGTGACATATTTCTTCTAAAATATTAATTTTAAAGTGTTTTTGATGTAAAAATATAAAAGAACATAGCTGAAAAGTAAACTTTCTTGTTGACTGCATTGTAATTTTTTGAAGCATAGAGATACTGAATTTATTAACTTTGTTTTTGTTGTCATGAAGTAGAGTCCTTTTCATGAAAGAAGTCCCACGGCAAACAGCGGAACTAAGTTTCCATGTTGTAGTTGTCAGGTGTTGTTACTGTGCTTGGACGCTAGTGAGATTTTTATTAATTTTCCGTCGTTAAAGAGTCGTGTACGATGCCAAAAGTTGTTAAAGTTCTACTCGAGAAATGATACTGATAGTGATTGATACGCGATGACAGCGCCGCGTCTGGGGGACATCTTTCATGAAAAGCATTTTATTTGGAATTTTGCATTGACTCCTTTTGCCTTTACACCGTCGACTTAGCTTTATTTTACTAACAAATCACAACAATCTCCCGCACCGGCAATAACATTCGTCTCGCCTCGATTTGCCCAATAAAGTGTTTGTATCCGATCGTGTGCATCTCGTAACTCAGTCGCGATTGTGCACGGATGGTTTATGGACCACTAAAACTCTGGAGCGGGGAGATTGAAACTAGCGTTTTAAATTTGATTAGAATGTAGATAGACAGGTATCCATACTAATATTATAAACGCGAAAGTAACTCTGTCTCTCTGTCTGGATGTTTGTTCGCTTTTCACGACTTAACGCTAAACCGATCCTAACGAATTTTGGCAGGATGATAGTGTACATCATATAGTCTGACATAGAGTACTTATTCTCCCGGAAAATTCGGGAAAATTTGAATATCACGGGTAGCACCGCGGGATTCAGCTAGTATAAAATATGCTTCGCTGGGAACGTTCCTAATTTGGTTCGATTGCTTGAGGATATACGTCATGCTCCTATTCTTAAGTATGTAAGCAATATCTTAGTTCATCAAGAATAGTTTTTAGGGTTCTGTCTGTCTGTCTGCCTGTCCATCCTACCTTGAAACAGCTGTACCTTTCAAACCGTAACTTTCAGCAGCAGTTGAAATTTTCCAAAACATGTTAATGCCACGGCGGATTTACTATGAAATAATAAAAAAGCCAAGAAGTAAAAATAATTGGCGGGTCCTTCTCCATAAAAAAAAACGATTTTTTCAATGTGTTTTTGTATTAGCTTTAATGTAAAAATGTCAAACTTGGCATGATTATATTATACACTCAAGTATACCTAACAACAAATAATAAAAAATGGCCAAGTGCGAGTAGGTGACAAGTTTCTGTTCATTACCAAATTATAACTAGTAATTTCGTTATTGATTTTTGTGGTGGTACGGAACCCTCAGTGCACGACCCCGACTTGCACTTGGCTGTTTTTTTTTAAATATCTAATAGGCTTGCGTTTGACAGCTACTTTGCCTGAAGTTACGTGATGATAACAGTAGTGATAACGTCTAGTAGTTAGGTCTACTACGATAGATCTCGCTTGCTGAAACTGATTCACTCGTGAATTGAAGAAACCCAGATTGTAACTATCGGAGAACACACTTTCAGGCAGTGCTTTCTACATACTGGCAGTTAGCACAATAAAAGTGGAATCAAAGCGCTTTGAACGGATACCAATGCTTTTCAAATGGAGCGTTTCCGCATGCTCGTAGGTACTATAGGTACTCCCACTAGTAGGAGCACGAGGTTCTTATGCTTATGAGATTGATCGGAGCCTGACATGGGTAGCGCATGCTTTGCCTTGAACCGAGTTGCTAGAGTTGTGCCGGATGAGATAGTGAGATCGTGCTATTTTGCCACTGTCCATTCCCTTTTGCAATACGGTACGGAGTTATTTGGCAGGGCTGCGGACTGGGAGCGTGTTTTTTTACTGCAAAAGCGCGCTGTCCGATCTATTGCAAGAATCCCTAAGGATGTCTCCGTACGCCCACATTTTAAAAGGCTTGGGATTCTGACTTTGCCAGCACTGGTTATATTCCAAGTTGCGGTATATGTCAGATTGAACCAAGCCTCTTACAAAACGCATGACGGCGCCCGCAACAAGGGCAGGCTGGCAGAGGTGCCTCGCGCACTGGAGAGGTCGGCTAAATCGTCGCATGTTATGGGCCCGACCGTGTATAATAAGTTGCCGGAGCACATCACCGTGGCGCCCAGTTTAGGCAGCTTTAAGTCACGACGATGGCTTATCGAGCAGACGTTCTACAGTGACTTTATTAAATTAAAATTGTAATTACTTACTTAAGAGGCTGCGATGATGTTTAAATTGATATGGTGATTTTATTTGTTTACTTTGACATAATGCTAATTAATTATTATTTTTTGACATTGTGCTAATTCTTTTTATTATTATTTCTTTCTTTATTAATTTATATTAATTTGACATTAATTATTTGTTTTTGTAATTGTTAGATATGATAGGTACACTATTAGTATATTTTTACCAATTACCTAGTTTAAGTTAGAATAGATCTTATAATTATTTACTTTAGTACCTTGATACTAGTAACAAAGATGACTTGTAATTATTAGTTACCAATAAAATGATTATGATTATGATTATGCTCCTATTGTGATGTTATATGCAATAAGGACACAAAAATTATATTTTGTTTACAATCAAATCCAAGTACCAGGAATGCATAAGCCATGGAGAGGTTTCCTCCTAGCGTCCCGTAATTACACATTTTGGGAATATAGAGTGAAATACCTCTCCATCGTATCTGCTATCCTGGTATCTGGAATCGACAAGTCCGGCCAGACCCGAGAATAAAAATTAATGAAGAAAAAGGAATTGGTCTATTTTGCTGTGTAAACATAATAAACAAAAATACTTCCACTACCACGGATAAAATTAACAGCTCCACTCGATAGGTGCTGAAGTAAAACCGGTAAAACTCCGGTAACAAATACGTGCGACGTTTGCACGGACGTTGATTGAACCGGCACATTCATCTAGCGTCGAACCCCGGGCCCACAGTACAATCAAAATAGAAAACCAACTCCATAGTCAGTTTATAGTTGATACTCTATACGCCTAAAGATAAAAACCCAATTCACTTTATCCCTTAATAGCGCTTTACCTAATAACTAGTCCAAAACCACAAGAATTTTAATCACTGTACTTCTAAAGCTCGGTAAAGAAACACTCCGTATGGAAACCATAGCACTGGGGCCTTACGGCCAACGTCTTACGGCGGTCTCAAACTAACATTAAAATCGCGCAGTTCAGAAAATCACGCAAACGTGAACCTTAACGCGCCCAGAGTCAATTTGCGGTCGCGCAACATTTTTTCATACCTAAACTGCATTGCTTTAAGCAACTAGCCGTAAAGCGGTGATAATCTTTGATGACTTTCTAATGATCGTTTGGTTACCATACTCAGCGCTTAATTTCTACACACTTTGACCTACAAAAACGATATCGATAATTCTTATCCTAACCTTATTGATGATCCATATTATCATACTAGTTTCTCAATTAAGGAAAGCAGTAAATTGAAAAATAATCGCAATTAAAAACTTTCATTTGAGAAAGAAAAGTTGTTTTAAATATTTTTTTACTTGAAGTAACCCAAGTGAAGTGGAAATCCAGGGCAAAATCACCTCCATGTCAAATATTTTCAGTTGTTGCGGTGTTGAGTGCGGAACCCACACATACATTAACACTTCCGGATTTATAATATTAGTGTAATCTATTAGTGGTGTAGCGATGGTGGCCAAGCGGTATCATGTGCGCTTTACAATCTGACGGCACCAGGTTCGATCCTCGGCCCTGCACCAATGACTTATATAGTACTTAAATAGTATACTGGTTGATACCATCACTCAAAAACGGTGAAGGAAACATTGTAAGGAAACCAATATCTCTAAGAACCTTAAAGGTTGCTAGCATGGTGGATTAGCCCATCTCTCTCTTTGAAAGAAGGCCTGTGTCGACAGTGGCAAAATGATAGTCTGATAATGATGATGATGATGATGAAGAGTGAAGAGTGGGATCTAATAAGTCATCTTTGCTCTGATAAAGTACGAAATCTTGTGACCGCTGTCGGTAAGATTCACCCCAATAGTCAAACGTGTCTCGATACTTTTGCGATGCCGTGACTGTTTCCTACATGTCCATTTTTCTTCATCGTGAACTAACTTATCCTTCTTTTTGAACTGTCTACTATATCCAGTTTATTAGCTCCCGTGAGGTATCGTTTATCTGGGTCTTGGTAATTAGGCTTTATTTAGAACGTGCTACAAGCGGAATTATTCTCAGCATGCCTGAGATAAAGAGTTCGGAAGTGTTTGGCGCGTGTCTGAAATAATAAGACAGGATAGATAAATTACCATCCCTCCTTGTAGAAACAGTACCAATAGTACGATCTGAACTTTTTTTTTAAATTACAATTTCTCAAAAACTTACAGCTAAAACATTATTGAGACAATAAAAAAACTTTTCTTACTTGGCTACTGCTACGCGTTTAGTGATATTATCACTTCACACTAATATAATAACTAAGGCTGTTTTAAACTATCACGGTTGTTCACTAAAGTTATATGATTATTTACGGGATATTTACCGTGGTAAGGTTGTGGACCACAACCTTCCACAACCTTACCACGGTAAATATCCCATAAATAATCATATAACTTTAAGGCTGTTTGTTTGTAAGGAAGTGTCTTAGTGTGTTTGATCCTGGAAAAAATTAAATTGGACTAATGGATTAGATAATATTGTACAGTGTGTACAGATCCTGCTACCATATTATTCTATTTCTCCTGAAAAAAATACTTTTCCTGTAAGATAGCAGATGAAACCACATGCATTGCCACTATTAAAATATATTAACGGTTTGGTCAAAAAATCTTATAGTGCACTCACTATAAGATTTTTTGACCAACCCGCACTTGGCCAGCTAGGTGGATTATAGCCTATACTCTTTCCATGTGAGAGAAGGCACGTGTCCCAGCAGTGAAATCATAATGGGCTGATGATGATAACATTTTATAATCTATACTTTAATATTATAAAGAGGAAAGATTTGATTGTTTGTTTGTTTGCATTGAATAGGCTCCGAAACTACTGAATCGATTTGAATTTTTTTTTCACTGTTGGGAAACTACACTATCTCCGGGAGACAAAGGCTATATTATATTTTCAAAAAAAATAGGAATCCTTACTTAAACTCCAATAATGTAACCCAAGGTGTAAAAAAATAAGACTTACACCCGTGCGAAGCTGGAGTGCGTTGCTTGTTATCTAAATAAAATACAAGCTAAACTACAAAAAAAACGTTGTATTGACCATAGACCGTTGAAGGTATAAAGACAATACAAATAATGCTCAAGCCCACTACCAGTTGGCATCGTACCCAGCTTGCTGGCGACATTACCATGCTAATTGGAAATGCTTATTAGATTAATCTTGTTTATCCGTTATTTAAATTTTATTAATAAAATGATTCATGGTCTGAAAATTTTTAAACTATCATTTTGCAAGTCATCAGAAAAATATAAATCATGATACAGCAATTTTTTGTCAGTCAACAAACTTTGCATTAAATACTTTTTCATGCAAATCACCTCTATTATAGCACTTTTGATTCATTCCAACACCCCCACTTAATAGACCCCTATTCAATACGATAATAGTTTTCTAAGGCGCCAATGGCGCTATACAATTTGTTGGGTTCATAATGGCACTAAACGTGACCTTCGTTTGCCACGATAAATCCTTTTATACGACTGTTCAATTGAGCTACCAAGAACGACAAGGTTTGATACTTTTAAATACATAGAAGGAACTGTACACTGCAATACAGGCTCTAACGAGACCTAGTGCAGGGTATAGTGATCCTAAAGGTACACCACTATACACCTAAGCAAATATTTGTACGCTAATAATATTACCAACACCAGTGTTTAAACGAAATAAAAAACTTATTATTATTATTATTATTATATTATAAGTATTGACTCCTAGCTGTTGCCCTCGTCTTCGTATGTGTAAACTTTCAACTCCCCTTTCATCATCATTATTATCAGCCAGAAGACGTCCACTGCTGAACATAGGCCTCCCCCTTAGACCTCCACACTGAACGACAGCCTGCTTTTTGCATCCACTGGATGCCGGTGACTCTCACAATGTCGTCGGTCCATCTAGTGGGAGGCATACCTACGCTGCGTCTTCCGGTTCGTGGTCTCCACTCAAGAACCTTTCGTCCCCATCGGTTATCGGTTCTTCGAGCGATGTGGCCTGCCCATTGCCACTTCAACTTGCAAATTTTAACTTGCAACTCCCCTTTGGCCTCCTTTAATTCAACACTTTCACAAATATTTCCTAGCGGACCTCTATATCCTAGGAATCTTCCTGCCAAATCTTAGCATCGTAGTTGTTTTTATGCCATAGATGGCAAACGAGCAGACGGGCTGCCTGATGGTAAGCAGTCACCGTCGCCTATGGATACTTGTAACACCAGAGGCTAATTAAAACTACGGGGGACTGTTAGTAAGCAATAAGTGAGTAGAGTATAGCCAAGTATCAAAACCACCCAGTCCGCAACATCCATTAAACATACAAAGGTATACAGCACTTGCCAACTCCAAGCTTCAGTATTCGTCTTATTCAAATACGATAGGCACTTAAAACTTTTTCATACAAGACGTGAACATTACATCAAAAATGAATAAGAATGTCGCAAGCCGTTGGAAAACCGTCAAGATGAACGTAACGCAAAACGCTAAGAAAAAAGAGGAAGAGAAAAAACCAGCGGTGCTGAACAAGGTTTTTCATATCTCTAGGGATAAAGGTAAGCGTTTAAAGCTTGCTTCTTTATTAATTTAAGCAGGTAATCCTTAGCTATGAGTCTTGTTGCCTTGTAAAAGGTTACAATGTTTGTTAGAAAAATATGCGGACATATTGTATTTTCTAAAAACATGGTTGTTACGCTAAACAATGAAAATAAATAAACTGACGTGATGTTTACACATTATGTAACTGGCTTAATCTAACTACGTGAGTCTTATAAAACAAACAAATTAAACAGTTTTCATTTTTTTTTATCATTAACATTTTAGATAATACTTTTCCCACTTATATTACTAGTTCCATACTTTAGTGTGCCTAGTTTGATGACAGTACATCAGAAATTAAGGTCATTCACTAGGATTTAAAGGATTAGATTTAGATTATGTGGCGTACTATCAATTTTTATTATAATAAAAAATTGATCATCATCGATATTAATCATGGTGATTACATATTTTTTATTTATTAACATTGTTTACGTTTCATCATCATCATCATCATTTCAACCGTATGACGTCCACTGCTGGACATAGGCCTCCCCCATCGATCTCCAAAAGGGCCGGTTGGAAGCGGCCTGCATCCAGCGTTTCCCTACGGTCTCTTTTAGGTCGTCTGTCCATCTTGTAGGTGGAGGTCCAAAAAATGACAAAAAAAAATAGAAATCAAATAGGTAAAATATTTCCTTAATTGCCTTGCTAAGTTTTGATTAACTTCGGTCTTAAGTTTTATAGATGAAACAGACAGATATATTTGACTAATCAATTTTGAGTAGCATATAACGTGAACTTCTTTAATTCAGTCTAGACGAATAAAAACAAATCAAATTAACTCATGTTCCAAAGCTATTAACGCGTCGCAAGAAAGTCGCTTACGAAGGCGCGATTTTATGTGACAAACTCGTTCAAACTCTTGGCCATTTTGTTTGCGGTCCTCGTTTTTTACTTACTTTATCACTTCACTCTTGAAATGTTTCTAGGCCCGTTTTTTCAGCGGCTATTATGTGTAACGTTGTCGACACTGCTACTCGAGGACAGACATTTTCACAGAATTCACGTGGTGATAATTTTCGAGCTATTAAGTCGTCTCTAGCCTTTTTCGCTTTAACGAGGAGCTAGGTTTCTTTAATTGCGTCTGCTTTTTGGTTAAATGAGCCAGTTTCCTAGTAGAAGTGGAGTTCGTGTAGGGAAAGACATGTCTGAGGTCGTGAGTGAACGCGAAAAAGTGTTTATGTCGCCTGTACGGAAGAACAAGAATTACTACAGCAATTTTTATCATGGTGAGTCTTCTGAAGGTCTTTTGACTCTTACGTACTATAAAAATATGATAATTTGAATCTGAGTTGCAAAGTCTGAAAAACAGATGCTTGAACGCATAAATCAACATCATCAGCCCTGAGTTACCACTACTGGGTATATACATACTTCCCTTTGTTTATGCCAACAACAAGGAAAACAATAAATGTGAGCGACGCCGCCATTGACTTTTTTTTTTTTTTTTTTAATATACATAAATTGCATGCATACAGCGTGCTCAAAAGGTGCAATATCAATAAAGTTTGACTAAAAAGTTTGAATACGAGGAATCACCGACTTTTCCCGGTCTCTCGCTAGTCGCATCCACTCGTTTCCGATAGTTCTTTTGATGGGCCTGGGTTGAAACCCGTTCGCATAGCCTAGGCTAGTATAAAACAGAAGAAGAATACAAAACAAATTTTCTAAATCTTCAAAGAACATCACTGAATCAATAATCATCAAGGTGACTTTCATAGCAGAGCTCTTTTGCAAAGTTCTGGGGAAATACCACACCTTTTCCAGTTATTCAATTGCCAATTGCAAGTAGTAGTGTACTAATTTTACTGATTTTTGGATTGAAGAGCAATATTTCCAGTGAAATTACTGACCAAAAAGAGATTAAATATTGACCGTCTTACCACAAAAGATTTAAGCACGCTTTAGACAAGTGTTTAGCAATTGTTTCACTGCGAAAAATATGCTAACCACTTGCTAAAGCGTGCTTAAATCTTTTGTGGTAAGACGGATAAAATCTGCTGTATGACGACCGCTGTGCATTGACGCACAGGGTTTTCAATTGTTCAAAATCGAAATTCTATCTATGTGATGTTTAAAAATGTACCCAACCGGCAACTTTGACTCTTGACACTTGACTAGTTTAGCTATTTGTCTTCTTTTGAAACTAAGGACTTTAAAGCGCTTTTATTAATTTATATCAACAATATTTTTAATTGTGTGAAACTAGTAGGTTAACAAAATAAAACAAAAAGTTATAATTATCGAGTTTTGTTGGGAGAAAAGTTATGTAATCATTTAGAAGCTGAGTAAAGCCTTGCGTTGCTTTGCTGCTTGCGGACAACGTGCTTTTGCTTTTTTGAGATTAAAATGAGTTAGTGGGAATTAAAAAATCGATTAGAAATCGATCGAATAACATTGCGAATCGTATAATGGTAAAATTATGTTATCTTAATATATATTTTTCACATAAGGTAAGTCTGGCCGGCGAGGGACGCCTTAGAGTGTGAAATATTAGCAACACATAAGCTACACAGCTTTAACATCACATTGAATTCAAACGTCATTTTGAGAGACGTTATAACTTTCAACCCAATTCGAGGATCGTTATCTGTTAAATTTACGAGTCCTCATTACCGTAATGTAGAATACAGTAATATCTAATTAATGAAACTGTTTCATTTGTATGTAAAGCGAACACCTGCAGCGCGCTTATCGCCTACGCGGGCTTTTGACAGTGACGCTTGTATAGCGGGGTTGATACTTGAATAATATTATTTTGTTCAATAAAAAAATTTTTTTTTTAAAGTTTTTAGTTTTAGCTAGTAAAAATGTTATCAAGTTTAGTGTGGTGTAGTGTAGTGTTAAACATTGTCAAATTAATATGATCAGCTGATCTTGTGGCCGTAGCCATTTTATAATCGAATTGAATCCAACCGAATTGAATGAATCGAACCTAATTTATTTGAATTATTTCAAAATTAAATTAAATTAGAAAAAACATTATTCTTAGAGACAGTAGACTAAGGTTTGATTTTTTTGTTATCAAATTTTAGGTATAATAATTATGGACTTATTATTTTTATAGTGTATCAATTTTGGTGATAGTTTGTTCATCAGAAAATTACTGCATATACCTACTGCATTTTATTAAGATTTTTGAACTACCAATGATGGTATCAATTCGTTTCTAAGACGTGAAATTAGTAAAAACTATGAAATCGAGACTAATAGTCGATAAAATAAAATGTACACTAGTGTATTATTCGTTTTCGTATTCATATGAATTATTAGTACTCAACCGCGGTAACGTAAACTAGGATTTGTATGAAGTAAGAGCAGTTCCATCTACGTGGCGCTAGATGGCGCTATCTTTATTTCACACAAATCGTAGTTAACTTTAACGCGATTAAATAAATAAACGAAATTAGAAAAACTCGCACTATGCACTTTGGTACTTGCTTCACATTTTACGTTTGAAACCCCAGCGAAAGTGACCATATAAAGTATCAAAACCATTTCAATATCAAAACAACAGCGGGTAAAATTAGAATGATTTGTAATTGATCCGTGGCACGAGTAGGGTATGCCGCTTCAGTTTATCACACTTGTCTGTCTTTGTAAACGTGGAATGGTACGATACCTACAATGAGTAATTAGTTTCATACCTACTGATCAAAATTAAAATATCATCATCATCCTCAGCCAGAAGACATCCACTGCTGAACATAGGCCTCTCCTTTTAAACTCCACACAAAAATCTAAATATAAATAGGTATAATTACCTACTAATAATTCTGTTTAAATTCATCCGATATAATTATGAATCAAACTAAATAAAACCTAAGTATATTTTCTTTTTCATTACAGTAATTGCTGGCTAAATTGTAATTAAATTAAAGCTTATCGTTTACAAGCGTACAAATACAATATATTTAATGCACTAGCTGTTGCTCGTGACTTCATACGTCAAAACTTTCATATATTATAAGCTTTTATTTTCAAATTGCCTTCTTTAATTCAGCTATATTTGCAGCCTTTCATGGCGGACCTCCACATTCTATGAGTAATCTATCTAAGTATCATTTCAGCTTCGCTTGTTAGTCAGTCAGTCAACTAATGAATAATGGATGATGACCGTATTTCGCTTTTATATGGGTAGGTAAATGTAAAGTATTTAAAATTTTAACAAGCGGCCCAAAAAATTTAATAGGCTAAGTTGAAGAAGTCATAGTTAACAGACATAGCTATTAAAACTGCAACTTGAAGTGGCAATGGGCAGGCCACATCGCTCGAAGAACCGATAACCGATGGGGAAGAAAGGTTCTGGAGTGGAGACCACGAACCAGAAGTCGCAGCGAAGCTAGGATTCCCACTAGGTGGTTGTGAGAGTTGCGGGCATCCAGTGGATGCAGATGACACGTGTAGAGGTCTAAGAGGGAGGGTCTTCTGGCTGGAGATGATGACGATGATGATGTATACAGAGTCACGCGGAAAGGGTGTAGGGAAAAGTACGCCCTTTTCGCCTAGCCCTGTAGAATCAGTACAAGAACAAAGTTAACCTTGACACGTTACGTACAGAACTTACTTACTAACTGTTTATGGCCTAGGCATTCTATTGCCTTCCATTTCACACCATGCAAGCTCAAATAGGCACCAATTTCCAAACAAGAAACTATTTGGAATTCACACGGAACATTGAAATTTCAAGTGCCTAGAAGAACTAGCTATTGCCACTGGATTTATGCCTGTTCTTAATGTAAAATCTCATACAAAATTGTATCGTATAATTTATATACTTACGATACATTTTTGTCTATATCATAATAATTTTTGTATCAGTTCCCTAATGTTATTAATTTTGTTTTATAGTTCTGCATTGATAATTCAATTTCAATTAAATCTTCTTTTTTTTCACACAGAAGGTAATTAAATATAAATTTTGTAAAAGCTTCTATTATTTAATCTGGTGAATAACTCTTCTAATATTTTTTCAAACTTAAATGATGATTAAAAGGTGAGATTATCAAATCTAGTGAATGATCAAAGTGATCAAGCCATGAAACTTTATGAATTTTGGAACATACATTGATTTGAGGAACAGAAACGAAAGCGAATTTATTAGGCAGAACACATAATAACATCGGTAATCGTTTTCATGTTGCACATTTAAGGGTTAACAAAATATACACTGAATAATCTCGTTGTTAAAATTTGTATATTTTGAATATGTCAATCAAAACTTTGTTATAAGGAGTCCATAAAAAAGAAAAGCACTACTTTTCTTCGATGACTACTAAGTCTTTCTTGAGAGTTTACAGTTAATGTTACAGTCAGTCAGGAATACAACAGTTTTATTAGACATAGAGTAGACAAGTCAAGGTAACAAGACAGTGCAAATTGTCGTACGTGGAACATAGGAATTCCTGATTTCACTGCGCGTTGAGTTCTAGTCACCTTTTAGCTACTCCGTGATACGTTGTTGCCGAGAGCATACCACGCAAAGATCTGCAATTTGTTACATTATTGCACAAAATCGTTTTGAAAATCGTAATCGTATTCGAAACGATTGACAATAAATTGAAACCGCAATTTGTTCGGACAAGTTTCGGTTGTAAGATAGCTTATCCAAAACATAACCTTGTTAAAATTTGGTACCGTATAAAATACTATTATTTTGAACTAATTTAATTCACTTTTTCTTACACTAGTCTCTTTTGTGCAAAGTTTCTTAGGCATATTTAAATTTTTCGTTTTACTTTTTGGTTTTTTTACCAAAGCTTTATTATCATAATTATGTTTAGCAAATTAATATTTGTACTTATATTAACGGATATTTTTGTAAAATCTTAGCAATAACTATAAAAATAACGTATAAAATACATTTTTGAAGTCTGCTCCAGCAAAATACACTTTATTGCTCTCTGACATTAAGGTGAATAATGGACCAGTTAACAAGATATCTAGTGTATAACAAAACTCCTCGCTGCAGAAACGATATGGACTATAACACTCTGGCAGCTCATAAAGAGGTCAGAACTAGTATTGGAGACATTGATAAGAGGATCATGCAGCTGTCGCCAGATTTGGGAAGGAATTATGGTAAGACCAAAAAAAATATTTCCTCACTTAATTTTTTAGCGTTCCGCAATAAAACGAAACCCTTTTTATTTATCCTTGTCCATCTGTTTGCTTGTGTGTATCGGTCATTTTACTCTTACAAGACTTAAAGTACTGAAACTTGGTACACATATAAATAACTTTATTAAACTTACAAGATACGAGCAAAACTTTGATAAAACATAATTACATAGCTACTATAGAGCACTACTCACGATATAAATATTTCGATATTAAATTTTTAGAGGTGTAAAAAAGAAGTAATTGTACATTTCCCCAGTTCAATTCAACCCTAAAATGTGGTTTGGTATTTTTGAACAACATCTTGTTATTATTCAACATTCTTCCGGTCGTCAGATTTTTTGAACTGTTTATTAAAAAATATCTAACCCAAATCTGCTGCAGTTTCTGTGGCCACTGATCAGATTAATATAAACCATAATCGAATTGCTGACTCGATAAAAATAAGATCTAATTCATCAACTTATAGAGATATATTTTATATATTTTGATTATATTAGTGATAATTAGTAATAAGTAATAATTAAGGCTTTTTTATTTATTTTGTACTTATATAAATAAATTATTACAATTAACCTATAGAGTATCTATTTCCCATTTTCAAATTTTTATACAAACATTTATAATACCTCACACCAGGTAGAGTCGTAAACTCTACGTCGTGATTCGATTTTACATTACTCCTTCTAACCAACTTAATTTTGCGAAATTTAATGGAAAACCATTAATCGTTGCTTGATGATGTGATATTTCCGCGTATGCATCGACCTTCATGTCTTCCCAAGGGTAAGATTACCAAGCATCGCTATTGTGTTGAACGGTTTTGATACTTGGAAGTTTTTGTTGGCATGTCAGGTTAATGAACGTGAGTTTCATTGTTTGGTAAAATGTTCCCCTAAGGGCCAAGTGCAAGTTTTTTCCAATTTTGTTTACTTACTGGATCGCATCGATAAACAGCGCCATCTAGCGCATGTAGATGGAACTGCTCTTCTTTCATACAAATCGTAGTTACGCGATCGAATAAATAAACGTCACTGGTAAAACTCACACTAGGCCCTCTGAAATATAAATAAAATTAGTCTGTTATGTTAGAAAGATGAGCCTTTCTTATTTTGGATGGTTAAGATGATTAACTTTTACTAGCATCTAATAAATTATAATTATTTATATAATAACACCGCTATATTGTGGCGTGCCTTGCGTAATGTCCAGCCAATCAGTGGGCTCTCGTAGTGATGTGCTACGCTGGTAGAGTGGTGACAACTGTTTTAGCCAATAACCTTCAAATACCTACGTTAATATCCTAGGTTTGTCCTTAGGACACATCTGATGTTTTTTGTTAAATTTTATACAAATTGGTTTGGTTGTTTGGATTTGAAATTTTACATAATTATGTACAGACAGGAAGACTTGTCTTATTCTAAAGCTCGCGGTCTTAATCTCTCTGAGTTACTTTCGCATTTAAATTATTTCTAATGAAATACCTGTCAGGTTAAAACTACTTCGCCCACTTTCCATTTGCTAACTAGATTAGTATTATACTGCAAAGCGCAAACGGCAAAGATAAACAAAAGGTATAAGCTCAAGATCTCTCGCGGCGCTTGGTGCCGCTTATCTTGTCGATTAGTTTGATGAATGCATAACAGCGCACTTCGTTGCTTGAGGCTTGGTACAAAAAATATCAAGACTTTTTGTATCCTGAAATCGTAAAACAATAGAAAGTAAGGTATTTATCTTATTTATTAGTAATCTAAGCCTACGCTGTCTGTCTGTTCTACCTTTCTTTTGAATTGTAATAGATAACTAGTTTAAATATTTTTTTTACCTAAACTAAGAAAAAGTAACAAAACTAAGACGTAAAAAATTGAGTGTTAAGTACAAAAAACTTTCTTATTCATGTAGGTAGTATTTTTATCTTTGCTTTTTTAAAGAATTTGTTGCAAACAAGCGATTCTCTACCTGATGGTAAGTGGTCATTGCCGCCTGTAGGACAATACACGGAGCATTTTCAGTGCGTTGCCTACTTTTAAGGACTATTCACCTTTCATTTGTAACAGCCCAAATTAAATTTCGGAGGAAAAACCGAAGATGATAGCCGTTGATATAGTGTTAAAACAGTAACACATACAAGCATTAAATCTTGCACGATTCTAGTACACACTTTTAGTTCATACATATAAAAAAAAAAACAAAAAAAAAAACAAAACAAAAAAAAAAATACAAATTAAAAAAAAAACAAAAAAAAAAAATAATATAATAAACACCGACCAGCTGTTACCACGAGTCGAGTGCGCACTAAAATGAAAGAAAAGATTTTTTGGGTTTTTTTTTTTTTTTTTTTTGGGTTTTTAACCCTCATTGCGCAAGTATAATTCGCACTTGGCCAGTTATTTAAAAACGATAACGCTCGGTGTAATGTCAGCAAATAATCAGTGCTCTTATTCGTACTTGTAGCTCTTGATTAAATTTGTCTTTAAGATAAGATAAGATAAGATAAGATAAATTTATTTCCAAAAATACGAATTAACTACATTTTTAACATAATAATTATAGTTAAGGTACATTAAAATTCATGTAGACAATTCGCAGACATTTCTGCGGTCCCACACTAGGCTCAAGGTCCGTAATATGGAGACCAACAAAACGAAACACAATATAACTATTACTATTTTAGGAGGCATCCTAGCGAATATATAAAGTTACAGATTATCCTAGTGAGTGTGGTGTATGTTTGTGTGTGTACTTGTTTGTGTGTGTGTGTGTGTGTGTGTGTGTGTGTGTGTGTGTAGCTTAGTACCTATACGATATGTTACGCTCATAATTATGAAATAAATTATAAAATCGCTCATGCACTTCTTCATGACGTTGTCTAATCCGCTATAAGTTTATCTTTTGAAGCCAGTTTCGGCTAGTTGTTCGCCAACGGTTAGTACAATAATTGCTTTCTTAGACAGAGCTGTTTGTTTCTTTGAATCTAGTGAACTTTCATAGCTAAGACTGAAATGGCCAACCAAAAACGTGAAAAGAAGTCAAAAGGTAAGTGAGCAAAATGTATTTTTCATTGATATTTATGTCAGTAAAAAAGTGCAATAAAAATACAGAGATAAGTCAATACCAGTACCGAAACCAATAAATCAACGCGTAAACAATTCAGAAGACAAAATAACGGTCTATTTTAAAAATCGAATGCAACGCCATTTTAAAATATGGCGGGCACACATTATTGTAGCTACACACGAACGCTCACTACCGTGTGAGCGCGGTATTGGCGCTAAAAATAAAAGATTAATTTCCTTTAACGTCGGTGTGGCATGACTTTAATCTTGCGCGACGTGATGCAGGAATAAAGTTGCATGTGTGTTGCGGCTTATTTTACCTGATGCGGAAATAAAGATGAAAGTGTGGGTGGTTTATATTGGAGCTAAGTGGCGACGTGTAGTGTGTGTCACGCGCATTTTACGGTCTTGCTTGCTTCAGTTTTCGTATCGCTACATGTCGCTATCACTTCGCTACAAGTCGCATTCCGCATCTGTCTGTCTGTATGACCGCTAACTCTTCCTAAACCACGCAACGGATTTTGATGCGGTTGTCGCCATCAGTAAAAAAAAAATACGGAAGGTTTTTATATAATTAGCGATTCATATTAATGCAACATAATATATCATTACTTGTGTTAGCATTTCGGCCAAGAAATCACCTCCTAAACTATTTTACACACAATTCGTTTACACTTGTTCTCGCTTCGAGGTTCGAGCACCGAAAGAGGGCGATTGCAATGCAACCGCAACTTATATACTGTGTTCGTTGACAGTTGTCAGCAGTCAACTGTCAACGAATACACATGACGTTTGCTAATACAGATTTGATAAAATGGTGTTGCCATTTTATATACATTAAATACAAATTGTTTTACACTTGTAAGTTATATTATTATATGACTATACTTATTTAAATATCATGTTATACAAGTATCCTAATTATTTAACTTTTGGTTATTAAATGACTGTTAGGGGCGAATGTAGCCTGAGAAGTCATATATATTTATGTTATCTACAAATATTAGACTGTGTCTGTTTTGTAAGAATTTATGTACTTATAAGAATGATAAATAAAGAACATTTAAAAAAAAAACTCACCCCGGCTTCGCACGTAAATTACACCCGTGCGAAGCTGGGGCGGGTCGCTAGTTTAAGATATTAAGATGCTCTTATCACAATATATAATCGAGTACCACTGACGCAAACAGAGAGGTGTTATAAGTTTAATGTGAGTATATTATGTGTCTTAGTGACATTGTGTCATTATGTTCTGGAGCCCAAACGGCTAAACCAATTTTGATTTAGTTTTCTTTTCAATGATTGATGTGGCTATCGAGTGTTTTTGGATATGATTCAACAAAATCTGTCCAGCCATTTGAAGATTGTCAGCTATATTATGGTTTTTTGTTTGTTTTTAAATTATCTATTAATGGTTGTAGTTTTTATATCATACGCTTTAAAACATAACTGAACAAGAGATTCTGTGTCAAAAATGTCACGGAACACGCAAAGCCACTGAAAACTAACACCAGACGAAAACGAGCTGCTGGAACCTAAATATTATGAACAACCTGTTTTTACATCTTTGAGGGTTGATTTTCTACACCAGTTTCTTATTTTCTTCTGCTTAGTAGATGGGAAAATATTCATAGCACTAGTTTGAAGAAAAAAATTGTTCCATACAAAATGTAACATCCTGTTTAACTACATAGTGTTTTTATTTTATTTTATTTTTTAATTTTGTTTAGTATTATAATTAACAAAGTTTAATTACAGCAGCTTAAAACAAATTGTTATCTCCACGAACCCCACTTGGGGGTAGTTTTTCAGAAAAATACAAAACATGTACTTATGTATTATATAATTTATTGTACATTCGCAAAGATTTTACTGTAATATTCTTAAAAGTGTATACATTCTCTTACACCCCATATAGAGGAAAATTTTCGAAAACTTCTGAGACACGCCCTTTTTAATTTTTTACTATTATTATACAAACTGAGTTTCATCAGCGTAGCGTATTAAATAATTAGTGAAATTAAATTCAACATAGAAACATCTGCCTGTCCGGAAATCAAACCCTGTTCATAAAGCAGTTTTATTCAATTTTACAATTTGGTATCTTGAGAGATTCTGAGTGATAATTAAAATTAGCGACAGTTAATTGAAATTTTCACTTTTCAGTGGTAAATTTCAGTTTTTTTTTTTGTTTAAATTAGATCGGCTGTCAAGGCATTTTTGGTAAGAAATTTGCTGTAGCCAGCTGTACCCATATATTATAAACGAAACGTCAGTTATTCGAAGTGTGATGCGGAGTTCGACGCGTTGATCTAAATAAGATTGTACAACCAAGGGTCACTCATAATGCCTGGTAACGGATTTTCCTTCTCATTTCCGTTCTATTTACTTCTCTTTTCTGTGGAAAATTTAGTAGATTTTAAATCACTAGCAAGCGTTGCTACAGAAAATAAATATTCCTTTCTCTTTTCTGTGAGCATTGCACATGCCTTATCCACTTTACCTTCATGCTACCTCCTTCGTGTTCCACTGTATTACCACCTACCACAAGAATCATTTACTTGCCTTGCACCAACAGTGCTACCATTTTGAAACAATCACGTTTCCTCGCTTGACGTGTATATTGCTGTCATATCAGGGCTGTTATTTGTGATAGGTGTGATATTTGCTTGACAAGGTAAGCCTTGATGGATAATCATTGAACAAGTTTGATTGGAAGTTAGATTTTAATTGAACGTGACCCGTGTGAATAGTGCATCAGTGGCTTTAGAATTATTGTTCCAAGAATAATTTGAATTGTGATTATAGTAAATTTTTATGAGTTTATATAAGGCGATAAGTTTGCATTTATGACGGGAAATTCAAATTTCAAACAGTTTTTTGTCCTTGTAGCTAGGCCGGGTAATTATTATAAAATGCCACAGTGTTTGCGCAAACCGTTGGTTTTTCTTTACATTATCATGTATAGCTATTTATCAGTAACGCACTGTGTTACTTACATTTATCAATAAACAGTTGGAAATAGCAAAAAAAAATTTATAGGCAAATGTAAGTAATTATGTGCATTTGAGTCAAAATTTAACAGCTTTACAGGATTGTAAAGAATAATAATCAATTTGCGCAAACATCATGACCTTTTACAATAATTACGCATCCTAGCAACAAGGACAAAAAACTATTTGAAATTTGAATTTCCCGCCACGGGTTAAACGTGCCACCTTAAACAAAATTATTTATACTATTTGCTATCAAAAACGAACACTACATTTTTCTAAATTTGAATAGCTTAAAGCTGACAAAAATTTAATTTTGGTAAATCATTCATAACTTTTGGTGGTGGTCTCTCACTATGGGCCTCATAAGCAAGCTCAAAGTCGCACAACGAGCTATGGAGAGGGCTATGCTCGGGGTTTCTCTACGAGATCGAATCCGAAATGAGGAGATCCGTAGACGAACGAAAGTCACCGACATAGCCCACCGGATTAGTAAGTTGAAATGGCAGTGGGCAGGGCACATATCACGCAGAACAGATGGCCGATGGGGCCGAAAGGTTCTGGAATGGAGACCACGGACTGGCAAGCGCAGCGTAGGACGTCCACCCACAAGATGGACAGACGACCTAAAAGAGACCGCAGGGAAACGCTGGATGCAGGCCGCTTCCAACCGGCCCTTTTGGAGATCGATGGGGGAGGCCTATGTCCAGCAGTGGACGTCCTACGGCTGAAATGATGATGATGATTAATAACTTTTAATATTCAAATGACAAATTATATTTTGAATCAAATTCAATTAAAATTATTACGAATTGTCAATTTGTTTTTGGCCAGTAACTTTTATTTTATTTGTAGCAACATTTGTCTTAAAAACGATGCAGCGCGCAAACCGTGAAAATGCAGCACAACTAGCAAAGATTGAAGGTAATTTAAAATCCTTTAAGTTAGTTATTTGTGTTTTAATTTTGAGAAAGCGATATTCAAAATTTGATTGTAATTTTTTTTTGATTGTATTTCTTATAAGATGCTTATGAATTACATGGTGGTGATTAAAGTAAATCTTAATTAAATTATTTTGATTAGATTTGAGTAAGAGTATACCTATATCTTAAAAGGATCTTAGCTATTACTGTACAGTTAAAATATCGGCTTTCTCCTTTATGCAAAAACCCCGGATCAATTCTTTGATAGCCCGTTGGTCCAGTTGGCAGTGAACCTGCCTTCTGCGCTTGGGGGCGTGGGTTCGATTCCCACCTAGAACAAACATTTTAGTGATGTACATTTGTGTTTGTTCTATATTGGGTGTTATTAACCTATTTATGTATGTATTTAAAAACTATAAATGCATGTATATCAGTCTCTGGCAGCCATATCACAAGCTTTGCTTAGTTTTGGGTCAGATAACCATGTGTGCCAAAATTTCTCGAATATTTTGTTTTTATTAACTTTGAGATAAATTAAACTTTACAACTGTCAAATGGCTTAACAGATTCTCACCAGACAGCTAAGAACCAACATAATTAATTTTTTAATGGTCTGTAATATATAAAAAGTGAGATCGTATCAACATTTCAAATGTAAAAATTACATCCTCTATCATTGAAAATATAAATGTAGTAGTAAATTACAAAGATAAACCTTTAGCAATCACTGTCTCACCCGGCTTTCTAGCTAGAGTTTCAATTCCCAATAGCAATCACAGCTATCATGGCACATTGCAATCCACATTGAATGGCATTGAATGTCAAGGAACACCTATTATATAGCCTTATTCATAGATTTATTGAATGTATATCATCAAACAACCTATCTCACCTGTGATTATTGCATTCCACATTCTGCGTTTATAGCATACGGTGTATTAGGGAAGTGTTTTTTGTGAATAGATGTAATTCTTATTTACCATATAAAAAAATATTATAATTTTATTAAAAACTAGCGGTCCGCCCCAGCTTCGCATGGGTATAGATTATAGCCTATGTTACCTGGGGATAGTGTAGCTTCCCAACTGTGAAAGAATTTTTAAATTTGGTTTTGTACTTTTTGAAACAATTCGTTACAAACATACTTACATACAAATCTTTTCTTTTTATAATATTAGTATAGACTAGCGGTCCACCCCAGCTTTCCACGGGTATAGATTATAGCCTATTTTACCCGGCGTCCCGTGATTTTATCCACGTAGACAATTCCCCTGGAACCACACTTTTTATCGGTATAAAAAGTCCTATCTTATGTCACTGTCCGGCCCACCAAATGTCTGTGCAAAAAATTACGCCAATCTGTCGATCTGCTGCTACGTCAAAGTGGAAGCAGCACACACTTTTGCTTTTATAACATAAGAATCAATAAATAAAAAAAAGGAATTCTAGGCTAGATCAACGTTTTCCATTCTTGGCCATACATCAGGCGAGTTGGTGGCCCAACATAGATCTTTTCAATGAAAAACAGACAGGCAGGCGGACGGACATAACGAATTTATAATTAATAGGTATATGATTTGAAAAAAAAAAAACAATAGTATTACCAACGACAATGAAAAAAAACCTCGTTTGGCCACGGAACCCTAAAAATTAAGGACTGTTCATCTAATAGTACTTAATGTTTTTAATGTTACCACAAATCAATAAACATTACAAATGAATTTCAAACTAATTTAACTTATTGAAAAAAATACTACTTACATAATTATGTTGACGCAGCGACCCAAAATGTGTGTTGGCCTCCGATACTAAAAGACGCAATTCTTCTCTATCTTGCGTAAGTTCACTCCAGTCATGGACGTCTAGTTTCTGTAGATCTTTTCCCACTACATCTTTCCATCTTTACTTGGGACGGCCCACGGGCCTTCGGCCGTCAGGCAGTCCCAAATAAGCCCTTTTTACGGCGCGATCCTAAAAATACTGTTTTTTTGTATAATTATCTCAATTCCTTAGAATAACTACTCAGAGAAGGTAAGTTTCCAAACAACGCCTTCTCAAAACGTAAGCTACAAATTCGCTTTGTAGCTTACGTTTAGATTGGTATTTTAAACGATTTAAGCAAGAAAATTTATGGATTACCTGTGGAATGTCACACCATAACTCTTATGCTGCTTTTCTGATTTGTAGTGGTACGATTTCACCGCGCAAATTGTCATAGTAAACATTTATATATTTTTTGGTGTCATATATGACACCATTTGAATGGCTTAAATTTTGCGAATGTACTTGGTTTCTTTGTGCAGTTATTCTAAGCTCAATTCATAATGTTTAGAAAATGTTAAACCAATGATTACACGTATGTACCCCAACTTGTAAGTTCAAAAACACCTTCAACGCTTCTAAGTCAAGAGTTCCGTCAGAGCGTCCGGTCTCGTTACCCTCAAGAGTGCTCGTACTCCGAGTTCCGAGGGTCATTACCGAGGCTGACCCTCTCGTGGCTCTGACCCTCGCAGTTGTATCATTTGTCAAATTGTGAGAGGCGAGTTTCGAAAGGGTTTTGAGGTCGTTTCTATGCTTTTAGTTAGGAATAGTGCTTGCATGTTGGACGTATTGGATTAAGGTAATATTTCAGTGTCTAAAAGAATAGGCAAGTACTATTTTTTAGGATTCCGTACCTCAAAAGGAACAAAACGGAACCCTTATAGGATCACTTTGTTGTCCGTCTGTCCGTCTGTCAAGACCCTTTTTCATAGGAACGCGTAAAGATATCAAGTTGAAGTTTATATCAAATACTCAAATCTACAGTTTTTTTCAGATGTAAAAAAATCAAACTTGTAAGTTAACGCGATCAAAAGATAATATATGACCGTTCTCGAGTGTTTTGCGATTTCACAAGGGAATCTCAACCTATAGGGTACTTCCCGTTGACCTAGAATCATGAAATTTGGCAAAAGCAAGGTCTTACAGCACATATAAAGGAATAAATCAAAATATATATATATATATATATAAATTTAAAGTTAAATCATTTAAAAATAATTGTTTTGAAATTACAAACTTACATTTTGTAGTTGGAATGTATGGAAGAACCCTATTGTCCACTACAAAGTTAAGTTAGTTTTTCAATATTTCAACTTTTTAAAATTTTTTATTTCACTCGCCGTCTGAGGGTTCTGTCCAACGGAACCCTCAGAGCGCGAGTCCTACTCGTACTTGTCTGGTTTTTGTTTTTGTTTAATTTCATTACTCTACTAGTTTTGCACTATAAAAGGCGGGCAAAATTAATAAAAATATCTCAAAAAGAGGAAATTTGCGAGACTAATAAACCTTCCAATTATAATATTTATTTATCCTTAATTATCTGCAACTATTAGCTGCACCTCGAAGTGCAAATTAGTCGCTGAGTGAAACCCTTAAGTAGCTACTATTAAATCGCTGTATAAGAAAAATAAGGCAATTTTTTATTGTAATATTGCTTTTCAATCTGAGACATAATTATTAATGTTTGGGCACTACTGCTTGGCAGTTGAATAAGTGGCAAAATCAGGGAAACTAAGGTGGTGTTACTTCCAGATCACCTAGGCGCACTATGCATAAGGTCCACCACTAGAAAGATATATACTATATATATATTACTATATTATATATCTATATATATATCTATATATATATTATTATTATTATATTTTTTTTTTTATATTTGTAAATAAATATTTTGCTAAAACTACTTCATTGATTTTTCTACGTGAGGCAAGTTTAAAAAAAGCATTTTTTAAAGTTAGGAGGGTTCACCAATAAAGTTAAAATGACAACTCTAAGGTTTTATTAGTGCCGTTGGGCTATGCTAATTATTTTCTAGAGATTTTCATATTTTTCAATGTTGAGAAAAACACTTGGTACTTGGGTCACTCTTAATTATTTTTAGAGGTTCCCATATTTTTTACACTAATATATCAAGCTTAAAATGCTGAGAAAAAACACTTGGAACTGCATAAGAAGAAAGCTACGGTGCGTAAGTATGCTACAAGAAAACAAAACTAATAAGTAAGCTTAGAATAACTACTCAGAGAAGGTAAGTTTCCAAACAGCGCCTTTTCAAAACGTAAGCTACATATTCGCTTTGTAGCTTACGTTTCGATTGGTATTTTAAACGATTTAAGCAAGAAAATTAATGAATTACCTGTGGAATGTCACACTATAACTCTTATGCTGCTTTTCTGATTTGTTGTGGTACGATTTCACCACGCAAATTGTCATAGTAATTTTTTTTTATATTTTTTGGTGTCATATATGACACCATTTGAATGGCTTAAATTTTGCGAATGTACTTGGTTTCTTTGTGTAGTTATTCTAAGTAAGTAAATTTTGTATGTTTTTAACCCCTAATGCAAAAAGAGGGGTGCGTGTGTGTCTGTTTTTTGTGTATCTTTGTATCTGTGTATTTGTTTATGACATCATAGCTACCAAGCGGTTGATCCGATTTTTTAATAATTTTACTGAGGTGACTGAATCGAGATTGTTATGTCCTATGATTACAGAAAATATGTTCAGCCGTTTTAAGATTATTAGGTCTTCGATTGAGGGTTAAAAAAATAATTTATGTAGGTAATTGTTATAACTATGGCAAACAGATGACTTCAACTTACGTATTTTTCAGTTCAACAACAAGAATAAAAGGTGGGCTCGCGCACTGAGGTTCCCGTACCACAACATAAACGTTAGATATCCGTGGTCAGATCGGTTAGTTAGATTGACCAACCGCGCCCGACGTTGCCTAACTTGGTGATGAATAGAAATTTGTCACCGACTTGCACTTAGCCATTATTTATTTGTTGTTTTACTTTAGAGTGTGTACTATTATCTTGCCAATTTTGACGCTTGTGAGTATCACCATTTTTAGTATCACCAAATACAAAAATACGTTTAAAAAACGTTTGTTTACGGTTTAAAACCCTCCTTTAGTTATTACTTTTTGACTTATAGGTATATATACAATCATATTGTAAAACAATTTGTATTTAATGTATATAAAATAGCAACACCATTTTAACAAAACTGTATAATGAATTGTATTAGCAAACGTCATGTGTATTCGTTGACAGTTGACTGCTGACAACTGTCAACGAAAACTAGACAAGCCGCATTGTAATTAACAAATAAGCATTGATTTACAAATAAACGGATGTTGAATCTAGTACATACAAATCAAAGAAAAGCTATTATAATTATGAGTTTACTTACATAAAGAACCGGATTAGCAAGTTGAAGTAGCAGTGGGCACGCAGAACAGAAATGGGAATGGAAATGCCGATGGGGCCGAAAGAGTCTCGAATAGAAACGTTGACAGTTGACTGCTGACAACTGTCAACGAAAACAGTACATAAGTATCGGTTGCATTGTAATCGCCCTCCCGATCCGACTGCTCCTAGCAATAGGAAATATTCAGTTTTTGGTACAGGCGTCGGTTACCAGAGGCACACACACACACAGCGATCCCGCCGGCAGGATCGTAGACCCACAGGATCTGTTAGAAGATCGGTTAGATTCTCTCCAAATAATCATTCAATTCAACAAACCGTTAGGGCTCCAGGGCACACCCCCTCTGGGGTGCCTGGGCAAGTCTGATTCCCACTCCCGGCGACGGCCCAAGCCGAGGTTCGTACCTTCGAGGTGCCCTTGTGCTAGTCGCCTATAAACTTAACCACCAAGTTATGCCGAATGCACTCTGCGTTCGCTAACTAGTCCGGTCAAGCTGTAGAGGCCAAAAGGCCAACAGTACAAGTCAATATCAAAAAAAAAAAAAAAAGTAATCACCCTCTTTCTGTGATTGAACCTCGAAGCGAGAACAAGTGTAAACGAATTGTGTGTAAAATAGTTCAAGAGGTGATTTCTTGGCCGAAATGCTAACAATATTCTGTTAAAATTTCAACTGCTTACGCCAAGCTTATCTACTACGGTTCAAAAAATACAGCCGTTAAAAGGATGGATGGACGGACAGACAGACAGCGTAGGCTTAGTAATATGGGCCCGTTTACACCTTATGAGTACGGAACTTTAAAAACCTATTTGTGAGCGAAATTATTATACTGTTAGTACTTTAGCCCTTAATCATAAACTGTTGTATCAATCCTTTCGATTGACTGTACTTGTGCTTGTATAACGTCAGATAAGATAAATTCGCCTAAAGGTAATATCACAGTATTTTTTTCCTCTTTCAGTACTTAGTAAATCCTTACGTAACAAATTATGTTTTTCAAAGGAAATACTAATAATACAAGAAGAATCCAATTCAGGAAAATCTAATCAGTAACACAGGCAGCGTTTGTCAAGCAAAATCAAATGAAGGCTGGCACGTCGCTCCAGCGTCAAACCAGCAGGAGTCCCCGAGACCTCCCCGTGGAGTAATTGGAATGTATTGTGATCCCACAATGGGGCCCTAACAGGATTCCGAGGGTCCATTTATGTGAGATAGCGAGGATTTGTCCGGATCGACCCCCGAGTAATGTTGAGTTGTGGGGACTTTTTCTAATGGGTAGTTTTGGAAGTGGATATATTTTGGTGGTCTTGGCGTATGTGCTTTTGGAAGTTGAGAGTTGAAAAAATACAAACACAAAATAAATTTATTTGAAATAAGAATGTTGTACGAAGTTAATTCTTACCCATTAATTCCAAACCAGTTTTCACTGTGTTTTAGAGACAATGGACTCCGTCACACAGTGAACATTATGCTTAAAAAAAATAGTTTTGAAAAAAAATATAAACTATGTATATAAAAGTACTATAAATCTAAATATATCATCATCATTTCAGCCATAGGATGTTCACTGATGGACATAAGCCTCCCCTTTAGATTTCCACAGTGAATGACAGTCGGCCATCTGCATCCACTGGATGCCCGCGAATAATAATGCGTATATCGTACTTAAAATAAAATAATTAACAATTATAGTTAAATACTGACCAATTGGCCGAATTGTTAATGTGCCGAAAGGTTCTGGAATGGAGACCACGGACCGGTAAGCGCAGCGTAGGACGTCCACCAAGATGGACAGACGACCTAAAAGAGACCGCAGGGAAACGTTGGATGCAGGCTGCTTCCAACCGGCCCTTTTAGAGATCGATGGGGGAGGCCTATGTCCAGCAGTGGACGTCCCATGGCTGAAATTATGATGATGATGACAAAACTTTATTTTATTTTAATCCTTGGGCGTACGGATTAGAAATAGTATCGAAGCGTTTGGTACGTATCGAAGGAAAATCCACAATGTATGGGTGGTAGTAATTTTTAAACTTTCGCGATTTTAACACATGTTTTAAATGTTTATCGGGACTTATTACGTAATATTTAATTTAGGTAAGAATTTCGTCCATGTTACAATGGCCGTGGTCACGAGCTGACTGAACACTGCGGGTGAGTCCGGCGAGAAGAGCGGGTGTTTTGTTCTCCTACCCTCACTTGATCTTGAAAAATCGCAGGGTTGTCACTACGACACACAACACTGACTGTATCGGTAAATATGTCTTAGTAAATTAAATAATACGTGATAAGTCCCGATAAACATTTGAAACGTATGGGTGGTAGTGAATGTTTGTGTTTTCAGATGCAGTCGGGTTTTTTGTTTATTGTTGTATTCCTTTTGTCTTTCAGAACGCGTACTTTATGCGCGGAGCAAGCTTCTGAATGGTGCTCGACCAGCTGTCGTTGGTGGGACACCGATCACCGAAGCGCTGGCTATCGTAAGTCGAATTACATTAGTTTTTCATACGTCAATATTTTTTTATTTTTTTCGTACAGCTATCGTCGGCGTGACACCGATCACTGAAGCGCAAGCGCAGTAAGTTGAATCACATTAGTTTTATACGTCAATAATTATTAGTGTATAATTATTGCGTATACAGTGTTATCTTCCCGTTACTATACAACTTAATTGCTAACCGCCACCTATACAGATCCATAGTAAAAGATCAGCTCAGCTGATCAACTTAAGCAAATCAGCTGATCCATAGAAAAAGGTCACAGACACTCGACAAAATATGAAAAAAAAATTACAGTTGTTTTTTTTTCTCGCGATTTCTGGTTTGGTTCCATGGTAAAAGTTGTTCATAGTGATGAGTATAATGGCCTCCTTTCGACTTTAAACTCTTTATATGCCTCTATGTGTCTTTATATGCGTAACCCTGTACAAAAAAAACTTTATAACTAATACTAAATTATAATTTTTAAAATTCAATAACTTTTTTACATTAAATGAAAGTAGAACTTAGAATAACTACCTATATTCTAAGAAGTAGAATGATGATTAAAATCAAATAGGTAAAATATAAATCTTCGGGACATTTTTGCACACACGGTCATCTGACCCTAAATTAAGTAAAGCTTGTACTAAAGCTACCAGAGACTGATATACATCTATACTAATATTGTAAAGAGGAAAGATTTGTTTGTTTGTTTGCATTGAATAGGCTCCGAAACTACTAAACCGATTTGAAAAATTCTTTCACTGTTGGGAAGCTACACTATCCCCGGGTAACATAGGCTATATTATATTTTTTTTTTAAATAGGGATCCTTACTAAAACTCCAATAATGTAACCCAAGGTATAAAAAAATAAGATTTACAATTTTTACTTTGCGTGTTTGACAGTTCTAAGACAGGACAACGTCTGTCAGGTCAGCTAGTACATAGTATATTTTAAATACATTTTTAAATAGAAAATAACACCCAGATACAGAACAAACAAAAATGGTAATTACGAATCAAAAGTGAGTCACTACTACCTTGTAAAGTCAAAGCTTCAACTAGCTATTGACCAGTCGAGGTAGATTCTAAAGGATCCCATCCCTACTGGTTGAAACTTGTCCTTGTCCGTCCAACTTTGAGGAAGACCTAAACGATCTAAGAGGCTTAGCATAACGAGTGGGGGTTACGGTGAATCGTGTAACTTTCTTGTGGCCATTGAGTAAAGATATTTAAACTGTGGATAAAGGTGTAGATATTTTTAGCGCTCGAAAGAAAAGTGTGAATAGGACTCGCAATCTGCGGGTTCCGTACCAACTTATAATAAATATGTATGTAGATAGTTCATCCATCCCGGCAATCGAGTCTCGGCGAAAACAAAGGTTAAAAAGGTTGAAATATTGATACACAAACTTAACTTTGTAGTTGGCAAAAGGTGCTCCGAAAAATACTAACTACACAATTTAAGTTTGTAATAGCAATTTTTTTATGTGAGGTTACTTCAAATTCATAAATTTTTTTTTTTTCTTTAGTATGTGGCTATGAGACATTGTTTCTTGCCAAATTTCATTATTCTACGTCAACGGGAAGTACCCTATAGGTTATGATTACGTTGTAAAATCGCAAAACATGCGAAACTTATAAATAAATAAATTATATGCGACATAAACGGTCATATCTTTTAATCGCGTAACTTACGTTAGATTTTTTCACAGCTAAAAGAGACCGTTAGATATATTTGATATTAATTTCAACTTGATATACTTCTACGCGTTTCTGCGAAAAGGGTCTTGACAGACGGATAGTCGGACAACAAAGTGATCCCATAAGGGTTCCTTTTTTCCTTTTCAGGTACGGAACCCTAAAAGCTTTACCAGAAGTTTAATCATCATCATCATTTCAGCCATAGGACTTCCACTGCTGGACATAAGCCTATCATCGATCTCAAAAGGGCCGGTTGGAAGCGTCCTGCATCGTTTCCCTGCGGTCTCTTTTAGGTCGTCAATGAATAAGTTCAATAGATGGGATTTATCTCCTTATTTCACATTATTTAGTGAAATCTTTTCTTTCAATATAAATTGGACCACAATCGAGATAAAGTCTATTGTACAAAATAAATATGAATCGCAAAACTAGCCTAGACATTAAAATAAAATTGGACTTGGAACTTCCCTTTTTGAAGTCAGTTAAAAGGTAGGCTAGGACCGTACCGTCTGAACTTGCAGAACACAGCTGGTGTTTGATAACATCCCATACTGTTATCTTAGGGTGGAGAATTTAGATCAGATAAATTCTCCACCCTAAGATAAATTATCCAGTCTAGAAACTATCCCGATACCTGACGATGTCGAGAAAGTTGGTGATAGTAATCTCGTTAACTAAGAGCTTCATAATGAATTTGATGAAATTTAACATCTTGGGGCGAGTTAGGAGAACGAGGCACCGCGACATTTATATAGGTATAGTAGATGATAAGTTTACTTAGGTGTGAGATAACGTTCTTAAAGTTTTGTGGAAAATGGATCGCAATTTTTTTTATTTTTTTTTTATGAATCGTAAACTTTGACAAAATCCGCTCGCGGTGTTTCCAAAATTCCTTATTAACTGACAAAAGAAAAGTGTCTCTACTCGTCGACGCATATTTTAATTGTTTTCCGATTCAGATTCTTTATTGCTTCCATACAGTACAAGGTGGTAATAATACTAAAATTATATATATATATTTTTTTTTTATATTAATACAAACTGCAAAATGAATCGAATGTGTTCCCTTTATGCCACATTCTAGGTCTATTTTCAAGACACACACAACAATCGCGAGAAAAAAATACCTGAGAAAAAGCGTGAACGACCATAACTTTATTTTAATAAATCACGAGTACGGTGAAAATTTCAGGATTTATGAGGAGATTTTGGCTTTATCCGTAGCTAGTTGTTGCCCGCGACTTTGTACGCGTAGATTTTCTTATAAACTTTCAACCTCCATTTGCCCCCCTTAATTCGGCCCTCTCGCAAATCTTATCCTTAGCTATTCTTAGCGGACCTCTATATCCAACAAGAAATTTACCTGCCAAATTACAGCATCGTAGGTAACGTAGGTAGTTATCGAGATTTCGTGATGAGTGAGTGAATGAGTGAGTAGGTGAATTTCACTTTTATATTATATAGATTTTGTAAACCTTCCACAGGATCTTCGAGTAACGGCGTTCAGCACCGCGTCGTGTCCTCCCCGGGGAGAATGGATCCGGACGCCGCTCATCATGAGGCCTCCTGACCAGCCGCTGGCTTACGGACTTGCTGCTCCAAGAAATGGTGCTAGGTAACAGATCAAGCGTTTTTCATTGTAGTTGCCTGCACAAGGACCTGAGGCCTTATTATGGTTCTTTGATCGGGATCGAGATTGCATGCCGTCCCATTAGTATCTATTTACTCGCACCATGTGCGTAAGTGAGATGGCATGCGATTGCGATCACGATCCGCATCATCCATAATAAGGGGCCTGGTTTAAACGAGTTTTTATAACTCAAATTTTCTATTAAGTTGATGTTGAGTAGTAGTAGGCTGTTAATAAAGTCTTCAAAGATCGGCATCGTATCTGTGATGCCTCTGGTGTTACATGTATAGGCGATGGTGATCGCTTACCATCAGGCGGTCGGTTAACATGTTTGCCACCAATTATTAAAAAAAACTGCATTTTATAAGATAACTAGCGGCCTGTCCCGGCTTCGCACGGGTATAGATATAATAATATAACTACAGTATCCCCGGGTGACATAGGCTATAATATAGCCTATGTCACCCGGGGCTAGTGTGGCTTCCCTAACAGTGAAAGAATTTTTCAAATTGGTTCAGTAATTTCGGAGCCTATTCAATGAAAACAAGCAAACAAACAAACAAACAAACAATCATAATATCTTTCCTCTTTATAATATTAGACTAGATTAGCTGCACACACACACACACACACACACACACACACACACACACACACACGAACACACAACTTTAGATGCTTGCGGTTTCTATATTGATAAAGTTCTGTGGTAATGTCACCGCTAAGTTACTCACATACTTATTGGTGTACTATTTTCAGATCTCTATTGTCAGCGCTTCAAGCGCACATGATTAAGTGGCTGCTCTTCGATTCACGACCACAAACAAAGGACAACAAATCGGAAGTACCTCCAGAAACGTAAGGATCTCCGTTTTATACTGGCACTGGTTTCGATTCTATTATACGATTTACTACACTAAATTAAACTAGTAGTTCACCCCGAATTACTGAGCCCTCGCATTGTTCCGTTTTTATAAGTTTTTAGTTCACCTACACTAAGGTGCTGTACACTCTCCATAGTTTTCCTACCTACCATGATCTTGATTGAAAAAAATAACGATAATCAACTGACAATCTGCAGTCTTAGTAAAACTTTTTGCACAAAACAAGTTCATGTCGGATTCATTAGGAACTTCTGCGTATAACTATTTCTTTATTTTACAATTTTATTATTTTAATATCTTTACAACCCCCTTCATCGGATTAGCTCATAAAATTTATATTTGCTTGAAGAAATTTTGTAGGCAAGTCCTACAAAATTTCACGAAGATCGAATCTTTGATCTTTGATATACAAACATAGGTAATACGCCGATTCCACCCTCTTCTTATTCTCTCACATATTGAAATGAAATAAGACTCGTAAAATTATAATTTTAGTCTTATAACATTGGTTTTATTTTAATGATTGGTATGACAGAATCGACACCATTGTCTATCTATCAGTCTCCTAGAAAAATATTGCCACTTCAGTATTAATATGAGTGTAATAAGCTACAACACTCAACAAATAGGTTCATTCTAAGACAGATAGTGCACGTATTTTGTTAAAATAATCCTAAAATTTTACTCAAAGTATTTCGCTCCAACATCGAGAACGGTAAATGTTGCAAGCGCTATGGAATCACGCTGGAGCATGTTATAAACGATCTAAGTTCCTCACTATACAAAAGTGTTTTCTAAGGGGTTAAACACATGGTCGATATTAAAACCACGTTACGAGCTTAAAAAACTATACGAATTGAATTGAGAACATCCATCCTTTTTGAAGTTGGTGAAATAAAGCATTTGATACCGGGGCTACGTTACTAGTCTTATAATTCTGTATGAAACCATTTAACGCGCTTGTAAAACGCCGTAAACATTTAAACACGCACCTGTAAGTTGTGGAATGGCTTACCACCTTCGGTTTTTCCTCCAAAATATGACCACAATTGCTTCAAGCGAAGAGTGAATAGAGTCCTCAAAGGGAGGCAACGCTCCGCCAATGCCCCGGGTATTGTAGGTGCCCATAGGCGACGGTGACTACTTCAGGTGGCCCGTCGCTTGTTTCCGTAGTTGCAAAACTTAAACGCTTGTTGGAAAGTGACAAAAGGTCTAAGTTATCTTTGGATCTGAGAATACTATAGGCACCAAGAAGAACTGAATTTAAGAGTAATAAGAACCATAAAATGGCGCTGTTTGCGTCATTTTATGGTGGTTCGCTCTGGGTTGGTCGCATCCGTGCTACTGTTTGTTCTACCAATATAATCATTAGTTAAATATTTATGATACAGTAGTATTGCACTGAATATGTTTTTTCCTAGCGAATAAGTGCTTTTTTGACCACCAACTCGCCTGTTGATAAGCGACGATGTGGTGAAAGATGAAGCACGCAGACTTAGAAGATAACTAAGATTGTGCCTAGTTTGGGGTTCACCGCCAACCTATTTCAGACGTAGTACGGAACCACCAACTACTGAAGTTTAAATCTATTATTTAAGCACCTCTGTACTTATTTTGGTAAATAAATATTATTCTATTACTCTATTCTACTCTAAGATATCATAAAGATAAATTGTTTTTCTTTATATTCAGTAATTTTCATAGAAAAAAGCTCCACAGCTTCTAAATAAGATATAATGCCATTTTAGAGCTCTTTTTCGGCTAATAATTTGGAGTGCAAATTTAGTATACAAATAATTTTTTTACGCTGTTTCACACGATGTATAGTCGTTTATTTCTCGCTCCTTAAAATCACTCTCTAACACGAACGCGAAGGCACAACATAGCTTCCAAACGCCGATCATAATTCTAACCTATGCCACGCCACACCACGTGTTTCGACATAAATCTGAACTATGCACTACCCAATATTTTACGTGAAATGAACAACTTTATGCTCTAAACCTTTCGCTCGTTTATTTTAAATATCGCATTTTTCGAATCCCATTTTGCTTATGATGTATAGTGGTGGCAGTGTTGCTAGTTTGATAGCCGAAATGTATTACAGACTAGATAGTTTAGTTGGTATGATTTGGTTTGAAAATTAGTACCTACTGCTATAATATCTATTGCCAATTTTGATGGCAATTACCGCGACCGCAAAATAATTATTATAGCATAATAAAAGAAATGGACCTTCAACTAAGACTCAATCCAGATCAAGATGCTAAGGAAAGTTTGTCAATGGAAAGTTACGTTAACGTCTGTTTATTTATTGATATATATATATATTGGCATGCGTTTGACCGTCACATGCAAAGGGTTGATGCAGTAAACAATTCAATTCAATTCAAATTCATTTATTTCAATCGACAATTTGATCATACTATTATAATAAAATAAAATAATAATAATAATATTATATTAAAATAAAACAATAAAAATTTATAATTAGATTAGGTACATATTTAAAATAAATAAAATAGAGCTAAACTAACACACACTTAACACACACCTTTCAGCATTTGCTTGTTAGTCAGTACATGTACCATTGAGCAATGGTTCATATACTGACAGTCAAACCTATTCGCAAATACGTTTAGGATGGTTGAAGTGGCAAAAGGCAAGCTACATCCCTGGAAGTACCGATGACGGATGGGGAAGAAAGGTTCTTGAGTGGAGACCACGAACCGGAAGACGCAGCGTAGGTAGGCCTACCATAGGTGGACCGACGTCATAGTCAGAGTCGCAGGAATCCAGTGGATGCAGATGGCAGGCTGTCGTTCAGTGTGGAGTTCTAAGAGGGAGGCCTGTGTTCAGTGGACGTTTTCAGACTGATGATGATGATAATACTACAAGTAACTATACTTTTTTCATCTAACAGCTATCTCCGTCCATCTGAAGAGCGTCAAGAAGAGGCCCTCTGGCGAGCTTGCAGTGAAGTAATCTGGCGCTGTGCTGGCGGCTTCAACCACCAGGTGGGCGTGGAAACCATGGCTGTGGTAGGGCTCCCGAGTGAAGAGATTTATGTGCAGCATAGTTCTTCTTATTATCAAGATGGGATTACTGAAAAGGTAAGAATGTTCTTTTAATTTGGGGCTTTACAAGGCCATAGTGAATAAATAACTTCTTAGTCTGCGTGCTTCGACTTTAACCACTTCGCTTACCAACAGACGAGTTGGTGATCAAAGGCGGACTTATTTGTGATAAAAGATAGGTTATTAAATGCTAGCCTATTGATAAATAAAAAAGTATGCCCTCACGGGATGCCCAACAAATTTGAAACAAACTCACACAGAGAAGCAGTATAGTAGTATACGCGCACGTACACATAAGAAAGTTGAGAGCAGTGGCGTGGAGGAGACATGATAGCATAAAAGAGCGTCATATCGTTTGCTGTCACGGCATACGAGTCGGTTTTACTGCCATGGCCCGGCAAAAGATGTTCATAAAAATTCTATGTTTAACACAGATGTTTAATTTATATCTTGTGTTTTTTTTTTTGGATCTTCTGCTTAGACCAAAGAGAATAAATAACCGCTAATGCTGATTTGGACTTAATACACAAGATAAATTGACATATTACACCATTGAAAAAAAGTTACAAAAAAGTCTAAGGAGGTTGCTGTCGCTACCAAGGAGGTTGCTTCAAGCAACCTCCTTGCAACAATGCAAGCTTGTTTTCATCTTTCACTGGCAGATAGCTAAATAATGTTATAAGAAGTAATTTAGTCTTACTTTTATCCCAGATAAAATGCAGCTGCGAGGTGCATATGGTATCAAATAATTAATTTAAATAATTGATACTTTTCCAGGAATCATCACAAAGTTTTCTGTTTCAAGCTGCATATATTTGAATTCAAGAGCTTGGAGGACCTGCAAATATTTCTGAAGCGGTATTTGTATTTGGTGAGATTAGTTTTTTTACTTGTAACAGTGATTTACAAACACCTTTATATTACTACTTTACTAGTTTTTAAATACATAAAATGTAAGCTACCTACTTTTGCATAGTTCACCTTCAACTTGTGAACAGGTCTAGGCAAAGCAAGTACGTATGCCACACTCAGTTTCCTCTATAACCAGTAAGAACACGTCTCTAGAATCAAGTACTATCCCAGTATACCCCCTTATTAATAAATGTGGTGTAGTCTTGGAATAGTTACGGAGTGTTTTGTCTTCTTCTCTCTTTCAAAATTTGAACTCGATCGAAAAAGACAAAAAATGGAGTAACTATTCCAAGCCTACTCCAAGTTTATTAATAGGGGTAATAGAGTTTGAATCTGGTATAAATTTCAGATTTAAAAAAAAACCTGACCTTACATTTAAAATTATATAATTCTTAGAAATGCTGACTAAAGTAGCTAACAGACGAGACGGACTTGGTTGACGGACCACCGTCCAACCAACGGGAGAGAAAGAGTGAGAATAACATATTTCCCTCTCTTTCTCTCCCGTTGGTCAGACGGCGGTTGAGGTCAACCAAACCCACACGTCTGTTAGCACTATAACATTTACAACAAACACACGCACACACATTATTTCGTTCATACAATGTCTAGTTTAGCTTACAACAAATGAGAGTCTTTACTGAAAAAGGGACCCGACGGAAAAATAATTATTGATTAACGAAAAAACGTGTTTTTAAATTTGGAACTGAAGAGTAGTCAGAAAATATTTTTCTTTAATAAAACTAATTCATTTAAAAAGGATCCTGTTTACACCAAAATGAAGTTTAAGGACCACAATCATTATTCAAATCTCAAAAAAATTACAAATCTTAGAATAACTACTCAGAGAAGGTAGGTTTCCAAACAACGCGTTCTCAAAACGTAAGCTACAAATTCGCTTTGTAGCTTACGTTTCGATTGGTATTTTAAACGATTTAAGCAAGAAAATTAATGGATTACCTGTGGATTGTCACACCATAACTCTTATGCTGCTTTTTTGATTTGTTGTGGAACGATTTCACCGCGCAAATTGTCATAGTAAATTTTTTATATATTTTTTGGAGCCATATATGCCATTTAAATGGCTTAAATTTTGCGAATGTACTTGATTTCTTTGTGTAGTTAATCTAAGTAACAAATACTTTTTTTAATAGACCTTTTTTTGTACTAACTATTTTTTTTGTATTTTTTCAGCAAACCTTTTCATTTGACACCCATATCATGATAGTAGATAAAAAAAAGTTGTCGTCTTGGGGCGTCGTCCATATTAAATTGTGTGTGACGTCATGTTATTTTTTGTATTTTTCTCAGCAACCCCTATTATTTGATACCAATGTCATGGAGGAGCATCTTTGGGAGTCCACCATATTGGATTTGGAATGACGTAATTTGGCTAACCATGCATTGTCACCCAAACTAAATGTTTGTACAAAACTTCAGATCAATCGGTTGGGGATAACTGTTTTAAAATTCAGATATATTTTTTTTACCAAAAGTGAAAACTTTTCCATTCCTGTCAGGTTCCTTTTTGCGCAAACTAGCTTAATAGTTAATATGATTTTATTCAACTTTTGACTCGGATATTTTCAGAACTGACCCAATATTCATAGTTCTAAATTACTGACTTGTAATAATTTCTTCTAACACTATTACGTCGAAAACTATCCTCAGTTCCAAACGGAGGAAGGTTCTGGAGCTTTGCTACTTCTTTATGCTGCCATGTTGTCTAGAGGATGTGAAAAGTGAGTGTTTCAAATTATATACATGCTACAATTAAACACTTTAATTTATATAAATTTACACCACTCTGGGCACTCTGGCTTATTAATAAACTGCACTTTATAGAAGACTAGCAACGCACCCTGGCTTCGCACGGGTGTAAGTCTAATTTTTTTTACATCTTGGGTTACAGTATTGGAGTTGTAGTAAGGATCCCTATTTTTTTTGAAAATATAATTTATTGTATCTCCGAAACGGCTGAAACGGTTTTCATTTAGTATTTTTTTGTTTAAAAGGTGTCTTGATCGAGTGTGTTCTTAGCTATAATTCAAGAAAATGTGTTCAGCTTTTTGAAGATCATCAGCTCATAATCATCATCAGCCAGAAGACGCCCACTGCTGAACATAGGCATCCCCCTTTAACCTCCACACTGTATGACAGCCTGCCTTTTGCACTAGACGCCAGCAACTCTTACAATGTCGTTGGTCCATCTAGTGGAAGGGGTCTATCTACACTGCGTCTTCCGGTTCGTGGTCTCCACTCAAGAACCTTTCTTCCCCATCGGTTATCGGTTCTTCAAGCGATGTGACTGCTTATTGCCACTTCAAGTTGCAAATTTTAACAGCACTCTCGGCAACTCTGGTTCTTTGGTGAATATCCACATTTCGGATGCACTCATATGTCAGGGATTAAAAAAACAATGTATACGAATATTGTTAAATTAGCGTATCGCAAATAAAACTTTTACTTCTTTAATCTATTTACAGTGTAAGGAAAGACCTGGACGGCAAACTGACCCACCTGGTGTCAGCTCACGTGGAAGGCTCTCTCAACGTGGTAACACTGCTGCTGACTGGACGGGCTACTCCGTATCTTCACAATGGAGTACTGTATGTTGGTGATGAAGACCATTATGTAAGTAGAGATCTGTAGCTTTGGAACCATAGGTGCGTTTGAATTACAATCCGAAGTGTATGGGTTTAAATTCCAACAATGGGTTTGAGCAAACTATAGCATGCCGGTGAGCATTCAACTTTTACAGTGTTGACGTATAGGTTCAAGTACCAACAACGAGCTTGAGCTAGCAATGAAGGCAAACACCGTGTAAAAACCATAGTAAAGTTGTGGTTAGAAAGTCTGTCGTCAAGCACTTGACAGTGTGTTCCATAAATTCATAAATTGCGGTGCCCTAATAAACGCCATACCGGGTCCACAATATAGTGTTCTGAAAGGTACCACGTTTTCCTGCGTTCACCAGTATTGGCTGCCTTCATTATCGTGTGACCATTAAGATAGTGTTAGTGCTCTTGGAATTTCTTATGTTTGATTTATTATAAGAACAATGTTTGTGTATATTTCAGGCTATGCCGCAATTCGGAGTACTATCCCGAAGCCCCGTTGGTCTCCTTGTTTGGTACGGTTGCGAGGAAAACTCTAAACACAACATCAATAAGCAGTTTCCGGGATCAAGGCTGAAGACTCCTGCTTTGCCTATTTGGGTATAACTTTTAAACACAAATAAAGGACTAAAATATATAATTTGTTTATCTTATAATGTGATTTACCTGGGTCAAGTAATTTGCCTGGTGGTAAGCTTGTGGTGCCATGCTTGCTCACACTTGTAGCAGTATCACCCAGATTTTTTAAAACTTTAAAACTGTCACTGAACTGGTCCCTTCTTTCTGAAATGAATAATTATCATAGTTATTAAATATCGCAATATCCTTGTAATTTTATTGGAACATTGACTTGACTAAATTTATCGAATTTTTCAGGTGACAAGCTGTTCTGGACATTTTGGGATCCTATTCAATACCAATCGGGAGCTGTTGAGGAACTACCATGCTGAAAGACGGTGATTATATATTCATTAAATTTTGATCTGAGATTTTCTATTTTTCTATGTTTAGTTGTAAAATGTACAAGAACAGAGGATCATAGTTTCGTCAAAAAGTTATTTTACTGGTTAGGTACTTTACTAGATTTGCTTCGCAGATTTTGTCCAATGCCTTACAGGAACTGTTTTTTAGGATAGGAGGGCAGGTGGTCTAAGTCTAGAAGCCATCTGGATGAAGGATGAAGATCCTAAAAGAAGAATGTGGTCTAGGGACCACATACCACGTGTGATAATTGCACGGAATTTCACATATAATGACGATTTGTACTATTGAATATTACTGAGGGTAGATTGGCCTAGAGAAATAAAAATAAAAAGGAGCTCAAAATGTTAATTCAAGCTGTTATGTAAGCTACCGTTATATCAAATTACATTTAAGGAGTTCAGTGAGAACAAATTAATATACATCATCTACGCACTCACAATCTTTTGCACGCAAAATATTAGTATAGTTCGTCATTTCTGCCATTAATCCTTACTAATACCTACCTATTTATAACAAGCTTTTATTAAGCTTGCCCTGTTAGTATGTAGATATTATGTACCTATGTGTCAGTGGACAATGGAGAGAGCTATGCTCGGAGTTTCTTTGCGCGATAAGATCCGAAACGTGGATATTCGCCAAAGAACCAAAGTCACCGACATAGCTGTTAAAATTTGCAAGTTGAAGTGGCAATGGGCAGGCCACATCGCTCGAAGAACCGATAACCGATGGGGAAGAAAGGTTCTGGAGTGGAGATCACGAACCGGAAGACGCAGCGTAGGGAGGCCTCCCACTAGATGGACCGACGACATTGTGAGAGTCGCGGGTATCCAGTGGATGCAAAAGGCGGGCTGTCGTTCAGTGTGGAGGTTAAAGGGGGAGACCTATGTTCAGCAGTGGACGTCTTCCGGCTGATGATGATGATGATGATGTGTGGGACAAATTTTACAACTGAATTTTAGACCAGTTATCCTCAACCGATTGAGCTGAAATGTGGCATACTTTTGTAAGTTTGGTGTCAATGTACATCACATATTATAGTACCATCGAGCTATGGTACATCTGAGTACATCTGATGATGGAGACAGAAGGTGACCATAGGAACTCCTAAACGAAACGACGTAACTCCGTCGAGTTCGAGTTCGTTGGATTTGTCTTCCCAAGCACTTTGGTCCTAGCTGATAAATTCAATATGGGCAACGCCCCAAGAATGTGGCAGACAAAATGTTCTTATTTACCATCATGATATGGGTATAACATGAAAGGGTTTGCTGAGAAGAATACGAAAATGTTTGTTTTTAAACTAATAATTTTATTCATCATCACCATCAGCCAGTAAACATCCACTGCTGAACAAAGGCCACCCTCTTAGAGAGAGGTGTTGCCATAATCCCCACGCTTGCCAGGCGGCTTGGGGATCGCAGTATGCTCACCGTGTACTAATAGGATGCTGCTGCCCATCCTCCGGTGGTTCTGGTCGCAGTTTTAGGACATACCCGGGTCTATAATTTTATTAAATTACTTTTATGTTATTCTTCAGGTTCGACATCCAGTACTACACATGTGGTGGCTGCCACGTGGTGCTGAGCGTCGACACGCGGGCTCATGACGAAGCTGCTGGGCATCTGCGGAATGATGACATCAGCGCTACTCCGTTGGAAAAACTTATTCATTCCAAGTAATCAAACCATCAATTCTTTAAATTAAGCTGGACAATAACTTAGCAGAGCTACGAAGACAATAGATAATTCTATATTAACTAGACAGAACAAAAAGCGTGTACATCATACATTGTATACATCAAATAGTTTTTCGCGACAATCCAGCTCCAAGTCAGCATAATGCTGGCTATAAATACCCAGCGCTGGTTTTTTGTTGCAACCAGCTGTGCGGTCACCCCTACCACACGGAGGACGTGTGACAAGTATCCTAGCTTTCTTCAATACTCAATACTCAATCATTTATTGCATTATTATTATGAAGTTCACATACAGATGTTTGGTAGCATGTTTATATTAGGTAATACCATAATGACCCTGCATGGGTATGGCAATATAGTGCGGAGCGGATCGATTCATTCCATAGTTGATTTGTCTTTTAAATACGTTTAAGCTATAATAACATTTTGCTAGCAATATGTTTTTTTAGGGTTTTGTCAAATTTATTTTCATTTTCTAAATCCTTTATCTGTACTCATTGATGTAAGTTAATAGGGGGAAGATACGGGACGAACTTCTTGACGTGGACCGCACAATATAGGCTCCGGGGCACAATCCACTTCAGTCACAATCGAACTGGCGTTTTGATAGCACGTGAATTACTTGTCAAAATTGTGTGAAATAAAGCAGCAAAAATTACTTCCTGCGTTTTCACAAGGTGCACCTGTTGGTGCACCTCGTGATGCACCTCGTGGTTGGTGGTTCGAAGACAAAAAACAAGTTTCACGGCATTACTTTTCACTCGTAAATACTTAAAAACAATTAACTTAATTTTCTTTAAATGTCACTTCTATGGTCTAGTGTAGTGTCTAATGGAGCAGTGAAGTTGACGTTTACCGTGTAGACGTCAACGTCGCCGCTGACTCGAGCCGAAACAGAGCCTTATTTATTGGATACAATGTTTGGATGTCACGCGTCTTCCCCCTTTTTAAAACTGTCATTGTCTGTACTGGTAGTTTATTATATATTTTGATGGCCATTGGATTTGGGCCGTAGCTATACATTGCTAATTTAGATGTTGGTAAGATTGATTTATGTTTATAGTTAAGTACAGCTTGTAATAATGTGTCCCAATGATTGGACTTAGGCCTCCTCTCAGAGAGAATGGGCCGTTATCCGCCATGCTGGCAAATTTTAAGTGGTAAAAAAGCCAACTCCTTGGAATGAAGAAGACTTCGCGGAACTAGTATATTATCAGTTCATTGCACAGATATTATTTTGTTTTCAGATGGCAAGACGCAAAAATAACTTGGACTGGATCGACGCCTTATGTCGGGGAGACACCGAAATAGATTGCTTTAGTAATAGCACTAGCTCAATTTTTGCCAGCAATCAAATGAAAATCAGCTATGTGGTTAGGGCCTTCGGGTGGTCTAAAACGAATTTAGACCCCCCCAGTGACCTTTTTAGTGCCACTTATATAGAAAACAAGCAATATAGAAGTAGTTTTTATTGCGTCAATTAAGAAAGTAAGACGTTGTCTCCACGTACTTGATTTAGATACAGAAACGACACAGTAATTATTATATTCATTGTATTTTTTTGGCTTGGTGACAATCATACGTGGAGATGACGCCTTAGGCAAAAAAAGATAATAAGGTTATAAGAAAGGAGCAGGGTATTTTGCAAGAGGAAAGAGATAGGTAAGGAATGAGTAGAAATTAGCCAAAATAAAATGTTCTTTTTCAAACTTTGTTTATTTTTATTCTTGCATTTCGAGTTTTTACTAAAACACGTGACCCACTGCTGGGCATAGGCCACCATTTGTTTATGCCATTCTCCCCGGACTCTCGCCAGTCGCATCCACTCGTTTCCAGCAGTTTTTTCGTCTCGGAATGAACTGAAAACCTTGATCCAGATAAGGCAAACACTAAAAAGCATACGAAAACCTATTTTGCTGATCTAAAGCACAGCGAGTCTCCTAAGGTAACTCTTTGCAAATTTTTCAATGACTTCAATTTTGTAATTTGTCAGCGGTAGACTCAGATACTTTGGGGTGGAGGGCTAAGGAGCTCAAGCCCCCTCAAAGTATCTGGGTCCACCGCTGATCCCCCTGGTTTGTGACTTTGCACGTGGAAATATCTGGAACTACTGAACTAATTCCGAATACATTTTTTTATTATAGAAAGACTATTTTCGTCCAATACTAATTTCTACGAGCCCGCAAGCCAAAAATACACCCACTATTATACCGCGGTCTGAATTGGCTTGATGGCTCTTTGTGCATGCTTGAAATCCATAGACTGTTGGCTTGCTGACCCGCTGACCGAAAGTATTGGTCGAGATTGCTCGATAAATGTCATTCATGGTTACGACGGGACAATAAACATCGAGTCAATATCTCCCATAGCGGTAATTTTGTGAGTCAAGTCAAGGTATTTGTAATCTGTGTAAAACGGTGGGTAAATCTGGATGTAGAGAACTGCCGACCGAGCTCAGTGGCGTGCATTAGGAGAAGCCTATGTCCAGCAGTGGACAATAAAAGGCTGATGATGATGCTGATGATAGGGCTATTTAATATCCAATGATTTTTTGAGCCTACCAATATTCAAGTGAAGTTTATCTACTCGTTATTCATTTATCACGAAATCTCAAAAACTACTTGACCTATTAAGCTGAAATTTGTCAAGTAGGTTCCTTATGGGGTGTAGAGATTTTGCAAAAGGGCTGAGCTAAGAGGATCAAACGGAGGTTAAAATTTTATATGAAAGTCTACGCGTACAAAGTCGCGTGCAACAGCTAGTCTATACTAATATTATAAAGAGGAAAGATTTGATTGTTTGTTTGTTTGCACTGAATAGGCTCGGAAACTACTGAACCGATTTGAAAAATTCGTTCACTGTTGGGAAGCTTCACTATCTCCGTGCGAAGCTGGGGCGGACCCCTAGTGTTATATAATTTGACAAAATTTGTAATATTTTCCATAATGAACCTACAACTTCAAACAAACATTACAAACTACATCTAACTGTAAAAATCTTATAAGCCCGTTAAGAATGATCGATGGGTCCCGTGACAAATCCAGTAATAAAAGTGATTTATCAAGCTCACGTCAGAACCAGAGGTGTCTTCTATATTGAGAAGCAATTTCAAGAGACATTTTTGCGGGTACATAAATTGTTGAGAACTGCACTGATGAACTATAGCTTCTCTCGTAAATAAGGCATACATTATTATTACCTTGTATTTAAAATTATATGAAAACAAAGACTTTTTACGGAAACGGTTGCCTTTTTTTTTCTTTACGTAAACTGAAAATATGGTTAAAGATTAATTGAAATCGGTTATGAAACTTTTATGACATCAAAAACACACTGGAAATTCATAGCAATTTTTGCGTAGAATACGTGGTTCTACGCAAAAGTTGCTATGTTTTTGGTCAAACACATTCTTAGGGAGTCGATTGAATCAGGCGTCACTTTGCAGAAGTCCATGTTTTATTTCTATATGATGATCTCTATTGTAATTCCGCTTTTACGTCGCTTCGAGTGTAATTTATCGCAAAATCTTTACTTTACTCAAAGTGACATAGAAGCGGAATTCCACTAAAGATTCGTCATAATATACAAATAAAACACGGACTTCCGCAAAGTGACGCTTGATTCAATCAACTGCCAAAGAATGCGTTTGAAGCGCTGCGTTTTAGTCAGTTATAAAAAAAAACTTTGTTTCCTACCTCTTGGTAAATTTTTAAATTACTGACTCTTCAACAGCATTCAAGTGTTTAGAATAGCACTGACAGTAGTTATCAATAACAAATAGATAATCATCGTGCTCAAACATGGGCATACGCGTATATCAATCAAAAATTTGACGAAATAATGCAAGCGGTAACTGCGTCAGGATATCAGGCTCTAACAACCTGAATTCACGAGGAACTTGAAGCCACCTCCACACAGTATTGTAGTATTTAAACTCGTAGCTCTACAGAACAATGGCCGTCAACGCAATCCGGCCGCTATTGTAGATCAGATAACAAAGTGCGTCCGGCGCCACGCTGGCATTTGTCAAAATATTTGCATAGTCGGGCTATGTAGGTACCTACTTCGGGAACTGGCTAGTCGCTGTTTTCGCTGAGACGGAAATATACTAAGTGATCATTTCAATCCATAGCGGGTGTAACTTTACTAGTATGTATATCTATATTTATATTATTATCATTTCGGAGAGATGAATGAAATTTGGAATGATGGAAGCTCATACCCTGGATTAACATACATTCTAATTTTTATCCCGCAAAAGTTAGCAGTTTCTGTAGGAGGCAAGTAAAACCACAGAGCACAACAACTAGTATGATATAAAAGTCTGTTTTTATTAATGGCACTCGTAAGTAGTAACCTCAGATGTTTTTGTCATACGAGACATGTCACTAATGATGTTGTTTGGAATGTTATAATTAAACATGTGGCTAATTATGCTATGTTCAGAATGTTTGCGAAAAAGATTGTTGGTATGTTTGGGGGCTGAGTATAAACAACAGGGACTTCGTAATTAGAGAGTATAATGTGTGACGGTTCCTACTAAGCAGTGGGTGAGAATACTAAGAAGTGTGGACACAGAATACAATACATACAAGTACAGAAGATTCACTCCGTAAAATCATTTAAGTAAGTAGCGACTCTTGCTACTACACAATAAAGTGTAATTCAGGACGTGCGAGCGCTAACTACCTACAGCTTATATCCTAATCTATACTAATATTATAAATAGGATTTTTTTTATGTAAGTATGTTTGTAACGAATTAGCTCACAAAGTACTGGACTGATTTGAAAAATTCTTTCGCTGTTGGGAAGCCACACTATCTCCGGGTAACATAGGCTATAATCTATACCCGTGCAAAGCTGGGGCGGATCACTAGTTATAAATATCGCCGTCACACCACAAACTGACTAGGTTGACGGTTGCTTAAATTTGTTGATCTAATAGTATTAGCAAGAGTTATGATTGTTATTTAAAGTTTTAAGAACTGTTTTACTTTTAGTTTTAAGTTTCCAATACGTGGCTCGCAACTATCTATCGCTAAGTCGTTAAGCTCTAAAACAGAATTGCCATAAACATCAAATCGGGCCGTGGCCCTCAATCATGGCTCTCGGCCCACAATCCACTTGAACGCAGACGAATCTACAATTAGACATGAAACATTTGAGTCCAGTCCTTCAAATAGAAGTCTAGGGCGTATTTCTATCTCCATCTGGCCCGTTCGGGAGGTCGTTTGCCATCCTATAGAAGCCACTGTTTCATGGTTTTGGCCCAACAGTTCTCTGAAAATAAACATTGCCTTCTGAGCTACGTCGGTAATCTGATTATTAGATACAGATTTTAAAAAAGTTGGCCTTGGCAGATATGAAACATGATGGCATAAGAGAGCTTCATGTCATTAGCCATCACGCCATTCAAGTCAGTTTTACTGCCAAGGAGTGCCAATAGGATGTTTCATATCAAAACTATAAAGAACGCTTAATTTACATGGGATTCGTTAAAATGAACCGAATAAGCAAAACTTATGGGATAAGCTAATGAAGAGTTCCATTATCCATCTCCTGGCTCTATTATCAGATCAGATTAGTGCTACCAAATTATTGTATTGCCATCCGGATTACAATCCTTGCTAAGTTTCATGTTGTTATGAAAATTAGAAGTAGGCAGCGTTTCGTACGGCTATTCAGAATATCCACTATGAAACGGTGTCGCCTTTTTGATCCTAGCCTGACCATTTGATAGAAAAATAGATAGAAGGGAATTAAATCATGCAGATCCGATGCACAATCTCCAAAATGCACCAGAAAAATAAATCAATAGACTAGCAACTTTACGTCGTCTTGCATCTAATTCAACATCAAGTAAGATAACGATGGTCAAGTCACACGTCCCGTGGATAATTCATCCACGCCTTTACAGACTACGGGGCATGGACCACGCAAACAATAGGCAATGGCGTCGTAAATCAGAATAGATGTGCCGATCCAGTGGTATTTGTAGGCATTTGTCGGAGAACTACGCTATCACAATGGCTAATTGGTGGATTTTAGGGGTAGAGAAACGGCGAAGAACATTTTAGCTCGGTTGTAAAGAAATTGATGTTGTTTTGATGATGTTTCTTGCTAGCATTTATTTATTTTTTAACCTCAAACGGGCATATTATATCGGTAAGTATAGCAACTGCAAGCACATTAAGTTGAAAATCCACTGATTTTTTTTTGTACCTATGATGTAACGGGAGCAACTTCTTGGTAGATTAAATCCATTCGCAATATGAAATGCTAGTTGAAGCATTGATCTAACTTATGGTGGTTATAGATACTGCGCGCCGAGATAAATATTTTTCCTTTAAAAGCGCAATTATGACCTCACATGGAGTACTGCTCTCATCTTTGGATCGGAGTACCCAAGTATCAGCTTGACCCACTTGATGCATTACAGCGTAGAGCTGTCAGGACTGTCAACGATCCCAAGCTCACTGAACACTTAGCATGCGCTTAGTTGGGTCTCTTTGTTTCTTTTATCGCATTTACAACAGGGAATGATCTGAAGATTTCTAATTCTAATTCTGAATTCTATGAAGATTCTAAAGTTTTCTAACACTTGCAATTAGTGGAATGAGTTCCTCTCCTGCAGAATTTCCGAGTAACTATAACATGGGGTTCTTCAAATAGGCTATTAATAGAGTCTTACAGGGTCGACAACGTATCTATGATGCCCCTGGTGTTACAGGTATCGATAGGCGACGGTGATCGCTTACCATCAGGCGGCCCGTTAGTTTGTTATGGTATAAAAATATATTTATTTTCTCTAAGAATTGTGTATTTTATTGTATGAGAAAACACAAAATGTTCATAACAGTAACTTTTTTCAACTAAAAACATCAGAGTAGACGACAAAAAAATAATACAAGCTACATTTATTTAATTTATTGGGTAAATTTATAAAATTGTAAATCTCTAAACGCACTTTTAGATGATTACACAAGGGTTTTTTAAAATCCCTCTTGCTTGGATGGGGTCGGACCCGTGCTCCACCTAGGTTCTCCACCTGGGTGAAGCACGGGTCCCGTGCAAAGTCCCCGTGCTCGCAACTACCAGTAATTACAGTCGTGTGCAAAAGTCTTTTATATACATTTTTATTCGAAAATCAATAATTTTCTTGTGACATTTTAAAAAATCTAAAATAATAGGATTTGGTGACTGCTATTACTACAACAAAGTACCAGGAGATCAGAAATATTAAGAAGGTAGTACAATCCTTTCCTTCTTAATATTTCTACTACCTTCTTAATATTTCTGATCTCCGGGTACTTTGTTGTAGAAATAGCAGTCGCCAAATCCTTTATTTCCCTAAAAAGAAATTAAGTTCATAGGAAAGTAAACTTACCTATTCAAGACAAAACTCTCGCAGCCGCTTCTCCACGTTAAGGTCCGACCGCATCAGTAACAAAATGTTGGACAGTAAATCGCGCGTGCCGCGAACAAGCTTTTGTATTCGAACTTTAGCAATTACGTTAGTCAGGATTAAAGTTCAGTTTGCAACTTTCAAAACGGGATGGATGGCTACCGTGGAGATGCGCTACAGAGTTTCATTTTGCCGAGCAAGTTCGAAGAGATGTTAGATCATCTCAACACTCAATAATTTATAGCTCATTGTGAAATTCACATACAGATCTTAAGCATGTTTAAGGCAAGGTTCTCCCACTTTTAAGCAACATTTGTTACTACAGAGGCTTAATATACTCGTATTGTAATATAGTCGCATTTAGTGCAGCAAAACCATAGCGTTTACACAGTCGTGCGTTTTGCTATACTTCTATAATTATTATAGAGGTTTTTTTGCATATTTTTTGAAAAGTATATAGCTTTAATTTAAAATTTACCTTTACTCAATAATTTCCCTCAATAATTATGAAATCTATATATTAAAATATCATAGATATCATTTAGTAAAAGGGTATTTCAATTCAAAATTCAAATTCAAACTGTTTATTTCAAGTAACCATGGACTCATACTTAGCAATATTCGGACCAGAATTAGGTATAAAAATAATTGTAAAATCAATGAAACAGGGAGAAAAGTTCAAATCAGTGTTACATTCATATATATTTTCTGTCAAGTGAAATGTTCTTAATCGTATTTCGATTATTACGGTTTCCTAGATAAAACATAAAATTTTGATATGACACAAATTTCATAGTTTTATGCTAACCAAGGAGGCAGGGCAGACTAATTAAAACCAGTATGACCATAATTGCTAAAAGTGGGAAAAGAGGGCATTAAGTAAATTAATTTACATTAATTCATGGTTGTGGCTTTTATAGTGTTCTTGCTCTCCAAACTCCTGGGTCGTGAGTACACTGGTACTTATCCACAGATTCTGCAATCACACTTTACGTACTTTTCAACCGCACTCTTGTTTGCGATCGGAAAATTTATGCAAGTTTTTGTTGCAAAGAACATCTTTGTGGCCAGAAGGAAGCGGCCAAGTTGTTAGTACCTATCTAATGAAAACGTAGTAGCTTGCAGTTGGATGTAGGATAGAAAGGGGAAAAAGTTATTTGCATCCTAGGTAACATCAGAGCTCTAGATATTACCACCCAAGTACAATTCCAAGTTTTTTTTTTTCATGTTTAATAGTATACAATTTGTAGGTATACAATTAAATCATAACGAAAATGTAGCTATAGTTTTAGATCTAGCTATTTATATTTCATACGTAATGTTGCCAGATATGTGCGTTTTAGTTGTTTTAACAAAACAGTTCATTATAACGAATATGTAGCTAGAATTTTAGATCTAGCTATTTATATTTCATACGTAATGTTGCCAGATATGTACGTTTCAGTTGTAATTAGTCCATGCCAGTTATAATAAGAACGTACATAAATCACATGAGATGATTATCATAAAACATAGCAGTTTCTCCCGCGGGAGTGGCCCGCGTTCAAAGGGAATCTTTACCTTATCCTGTTTTGTAGGGAGTTAAGATGGAAGATTGAAGAGGTTACGTTTGATATACAAGATTTTCATAAAGATAATCAAAAGTTATTTTTATTTCAATTTGAAGACGATTTACTATGGATATGTTATTGTTATTCACAATGTTATTCCTATGTTGATACGTGGTTTTCTGACAGCTGGAGGGACATGATAGTTCTTCAGCCATCGATAGATGGTGCTGACGCGACATGATTATAATTTTATTCGCATTGGCCAATGAAAAGGCAAAGGGATTGGAGCCAAAAAGTAAAATATAAGATTACTATAAGCAAGGATCATGGAAGATTCCTTTTGTCTATGCTATAAGATAGACAGTATATATGTCAGACAAACAGATAGATATTATCAGCACATTATCAGTCTACTCAAATCAAGGACGTTGTATACACCCATAGGCTAAGTATACTATTGCTTTCTCCCTCTACGTATACACCCTAGTGTATTAAAAGTCCTTGATAAAAAAAAAAAAACGAATTTATAACCTCCTTCTTTTTGAAGTCGGTTAAAAATAAGCAAGATTTTTTTTTGACAGATTTTTTATTAACTTTTCATCATCTGTGGTTTTTCAGATCCACGTCTCGTCAAGACCATCTATCGCATCTGTATGCTCAATTTTTCTATTGTATTTCGAAAAACTTATTAAAAAATTGTCTGTGATAATAAATAAGACAAAAAAAAAAGTTTGGACGTGTTGAACAAAACAGAGTCGCTTTCGTCTCCACCCCAGACCATCCGTCATAATATCAACCATAACTATAAAGATATTCATTCTCGCGTCTCGAGAGACGGTCTCCTAATTCGGTTTGAGGCTAACGTCAAGCTGTTACGTCCAAGTGTTTTTACTGCCCCACTTGCGTTTCTTTGATGGTATTATTACAGAAGAAATAAAGAGAGACGGATTAGTCGCTCTGCTACACTCATCTAGCGTGTCGATCTGCTACGCTACTCTGCTACACCGGTTCCCTACGCCAGCTCACCGCTACTACACCGCTCTGCTACGTTACTTTCCTACACTAGTCCACTACGCTGCTCAGCTGCGCCAGTTTCTTACGCCAGTCGACTACGTCAGTTTGCTACGCTAGTCCACTACGCCGCTATGCTACGCCAGTTTCCTAAGCCTGTCCAATACGCCACTCTGCAACGCCGGGTCCCTACACCAGTGCATAATACCACTCTGCTACGCTGGTATTCTACGTCAAGCCACTACACCGTTCTGCTACGCCAGTTTCCTACGCCGATATGCTACGCCAGTCTCTAATCTGGTATGTTTATTTGAAATGTATTCCACTTATTTGTTCTGTAGCATCGTAACATAACGAACATAGTGGTCGATGAGCGAAAAAGTCCGCTGACAAGCCAATTATACTAGTTTAAAGTCTGGTGAAAGTAGAATAAACCAAGGCAAAGTGAAAAACTTCTTTGATTTAGAGCGCAAAATATTCAATGTTACACAGTGTTCTTTTTAAGTAAAAAAATTAAGATTCATTTTTATTTATTTTTTATTTAATAATAGTCTTGCTTTTGACCGCCAACTCACCTGATGTTAAGCGATGATGCGGTCTACGTTAGAGCACGCTTGCCTAGAAGAAACCGATTCACTCGTAATTTGGAGACACCCATGATTCTCTGCCACATAATATTAATAGATATACTTATTACTTTTTAAATTCCTATTAAAGTTACCCTTCTGTTTCGTCTTAATCTGCAGCATTATCTTGCTTTGTTACGGTTGGAACAAGATTGCATATGTGGAGCTCGAGGCAGAGAATAAAGCCTCCTGAGCTTTTCTTGCGTCCATACCGTATTACACCTAGTAAGTGCGCTTAGGTTTCTTGTACATACTTGTTGTAGTTTACGGACGGTTTTATCAAGCAATGGCCATTGTTTTAATTACTAGATTAAAAAGATAGCAATAAATTTATTGTTCTATATATAAGAGGATATTATGATATAGTACTGCCAGTATTCTGGCCACTTGTTCTTCCACCAAAAAGCTTTTAACAAGGGTCAATTGGCTGCCAAGAAGCTGGGTATCCTCTAGAACAGTGATTTTCAACGTGTGGGTCGCGACCCCTAGGGGGTCACAAAACCTCTTTAAGGAGGTCGCGAAGCCTCAGTAAAAGAAGAAAAAAACAAAGTTTTATAATATGACGAGGATCTGTTTTAGCTATATTATGTATCGCTCATCCTGCATTGGTTAGGCTTGATGACAATTTTTTTTATTACCTCTTAAAAAAGCTGATCATAAATAGAGCACATCAACGAAAACAAAATTAAATACTTAGCTGGTTAGTAATACTTAGCTGCGAAATGTTATTGTAAGAAAAGTTTTTTGTTATTGTCTCAAAAATGTTTTGGTTTTTTGCTGTAAGTTTTTGAGAAATTTTCTTAAAATAAATAAATAAAATTTGTTCAAAAATAAATAAGTAACAAGCATTTTAATTTCATGCTAGACAAAGAGCGCACTATACTGAGTCGTGACGTCACGTCTCAGGAGCGCCATACAAATGTTATAATAACACACGCCTTACGAGAAAGGGATAGAGCATCCCCTCTCTATCCCCACCTAAAACTTTAAACACTCATATCTCAGAGATTTATCAGCCGATTTAAATTGTTTTTTCAGTATGTGTAATGTATTTAGTTATATTCATCGCTAAGCCGGTTATTTGTACCAAATTAAACATTAAGACACATGTCTATTGTCAGAGAAACGTATATTTTTGAACTTTTCCACCTCGTGTTTGCCAAAAATAATTTCTGCTATATTTAAAGCCTGGTATTTGATATTTCCAATATAATAAAATACATATTATAAAAAGTGGAGGGTAGGGGGTCGCGAAAATGTTTTTCATACTAAGGGGGTCGCGTCATTAAAAAGGTTGAGAAACGCTGCTCTAGAAGGTGTGACGATACGACACCAGACTGATTTTTTTTCATTGTATCAAGCACAAGTTCTGTCATGCATGGAGTACTGCTAGCACATTTGGTATTGATCAGCCTAGTACCGGCTTGGGGCGTTGGAGTCCATTGAAAAACGTGCCAAGAAACTTAGTAAGAACGTACCCCTTGTTCAGACTAAACTTCTTAATCTTGATCATTGGCGCAAAATTGCTAGTCTATTGGTTTTTATCGGATACTATGAAGAGTTTTTCTGACACTCTCCGAATACGTAACCTTTAAAGCCATAAATTATTTTTCAAAGTCGAAGAACGCTTGATTTTCAAGCAAACGTGCTAACCTTGCTTTAAATATAGATAAATTCGACGCCTATATTAATTAAACCTACTATTTATTACTGTTAAACTTGATTCTTTAGCAAAATCAACAAATATCAATTTGGCAGTTCTATTTGGCAATCGTGAATTAAGGAAACCATTTTCGTCCACGATATTTTCAGCATTTCACCTCAGTGTATTAGCATAACTTCAAAATTATTCAAACCTTTCCTGCATACATTTCGAATGAAAATATTGACCTCCAACCGTACCCAGGGCCGGACTGTAAACGATTATATAATTTCAAAATAAGGCACAGATAATGGCGCCTATTCTGTCATACCACTCGCTAAACTAAACCAATCTGACAGGACTAAAATTATCTGTCTTTCTTTTCATTTTAATATGTGAGAGAAGGATGGCAACAATTTTAGAGCTGTCAAATTTAGTTTAGTTTAGATAATGGTACATCAGAATCGACGTCATTGTCTGTCTATGAGAATAAACAAGTTTTTTTAAATTGACTTTTTTAGGATTCCGTAGCCAAAGGGTAAAAATGGGACCCTATTACTAAGCCTACGATGTCTGTCTGTCTGTCTGTCTGTCCGTCCGTCTGTCTGTCTTACCTATTAACGGCTGTAAATTTCGAACCGTAATAGATAGACAGTTGAAATTTTCACAGAATATGTAATGTTACGGCGGATTAACTAACAGATTATAAAAAAGTTAAAACGAAAGTGGGGTCTTCATAACCCACGGTAAATATCCCGTAAATAATCATATAACTTTAAATAAAGATTCTAGATTCTCTAGTCCGTCCCTGTCCAAAAACCTAACCTGTTTTTCACGTCTACACAACGTAAATAATAAATAGCAAACCCAGATCCAGGTTTGGGAAAATCTAGAGTAGGTACAAAATTTTCATATGAATAATTATGTACCTTCCTATCTATTTAGATACACAAAGACTTTAAAATAATCCTAGGAACCTGCAGCAAAAATAAATGTCAAGATTCATCATCATCATTTCAGCCATAGGACGTCCACTGCTGAACATAGGCCTCCCCCATCGATCTCCAAAAGGGCCGGTTGGAAGCGGCCTACATCCAGCGTTTCCCTGCGGTCTCTTTTAGGGCGTCTGTCCATCTTGTGCTAATCCGGTGGGCTATGTCAGTGACTTTCGTTCGTCTACGGATCTCCTCATTTCTGATTCGATCTCGTAGAGAAACCTCGAGCATAGCCCTCTCCATAGCTCGTTGTGCGACTTTGAGCTTGCTTATGAGGCCCATAGTGAGAGACCACGTTTCAGTGCCGTATGTCATCACTGGTAACACACACTGGTCGAAGACTTTCGGCTTAAGGTACTGAGGTATTTTGGTAATGTCAAATTTAGTTTTACCAAATTACCAATCGACAAAAATTCTTATAAAAATAATACCAAAATCACGACAAAACCTGTCATAAAATTTAATCTTTCAACCCTGGAACCTCACAGGTCAGCAAATTTTAAGAGCTCGTGAAAGAAAAGCCAATTTAAAAACTTAATTACATGACCGAAACATAAAATCTGATACTCTCGCCTTCTCTTCTTCACTCGTTATGTTGTGAGAGAGAGACAGCAGTAGGATGTAGAGTGTCCCATTTAATTATTCAAAAGGGGACTGATCGAGATTGGCCCGCGATTAATCTCATATTCATTGGCTGCCGTGAATTGACATAGATTTGTGGATTCTTTGGAAATGAAGGAAAAAGTGTAATGGAACAGCGTTTCGGCTAAAATGTATTCATGGGTTGGAAATTTGTCTAAGAACAAGAGTATTACGGCTACCTCTTAATGCAGGCTCGAAACAGCGCTGAAACAGCGCAGTGCGGACAATCACGCGAACTTTTTTTGTACCTCGAACTTGGCTAACGTTTTAGCGCGATCTATCCTGATGGAAAGCGATGATGCGGTCGAAGATCGAGCACGTTTGCCTAGTAATAACTTATTAACCCTAGACTTGAACACTCCAAGATTGTAATGCTGCGGAAACACAGACAGGGGCAAGGCGTTCCATTGTAAAACGTGAACCTTATTGCGCTGAGATACGGTTTGCAGTCTTACAACTTTAAACAATCACCCAGAGTCGCTTAAAACAGGCTCGCAAGACCCCAGAAACTACAACATTGAGTTATTTAATGGGCGAGATAGAGTCTTAAGAGACGGCAACAAATTTTTGATGCATCTGGTGTTACAAGTATCCATGGGTGACGGTAAATGCTTACCATCAAGCTGGCTATCTGCTTGTTTGCTACCTTATGACATAGGGAATAAAATAAACTTCAAAATTTCAAAAAACCTCGTCAATTATTGAATCATAAAGTTGGTACGCTAGCGGGTTCGAACTGAAAACGAACAAGTTGAACTTCAGTGCATTCCGTTTTCGGAAATAATAATAATTACAGATTTTTCATTCAATATAATAATTAATTTTTAAATTATGAGCCAAAGATAATCACTGTATTTATATCGTTTCAAATTCTAATATAAACGCCATCTGTGAACATTTTCTGAAACTATCAAGTGAATAGGCTTTCCTTTTACAAAAGGGTGGAAACTTGTGCACCTTTACTTACTTCTTTACAATGCTGGATTCCAGAGATTTTTCATAGATGGCGCTAAAAATATTTAAAAAAAACAAGTAGAAAAATAAACAGAATAAAATAATTGATGTATGAAATTCTAGTTACAAGATACCAATATTTTTTTAAAGCTTGTAGAAACTTAACTCATTAAAATTCAATACAGCTCATACCTTATGTTTCTCAAAGGTGAATTTAAATCTACTTCTATTATAAACGTCACAAGAATAAAACAGAAACACTTATAACAGCCAAAATAATACAAAAAGGGTATTTTTTTAATATTCTATTAGGTACTTACTTACCTTTTTATATAGACACCCACAGTAAGTTCTAAATTAATTATTAAATTGCGTGTTCCCGACACATAATCTGGGTTCCCTTGTTTAATTAACCCAAGGACTAGATTGAATTAATAAAATACAAAAGGTTTCCTCAAATTAAGGTACATAGCTACATATACAATAACATAATTACAAGTAATATTGAATTACACATAACTTCCGAAGTAATTTGGTTGCTTTGAAGAAGCTATACAGTGATTGGATGAGAGATGAGGCCTGAATAAGTAACTGGAATAGGTAGGTGCCACCCGCGGGTTGACTTTTGTGCTAAAATTGAGTGTATTATAATCTGCTCACATTCCTAAATCGTTAAAGGAAAGCCGTAACCTATATTAAGTGCTACCGTCGGGTGTATTACTGTTGGGTGCCTTACATTCGAGTATGTTACCGTCAGGTGTGTTACCGTCGGGTGTGTTACTGTCGGGTGTTATACCGTTAAGTGTGTTACCCTCGGAAGTGTTACCACCGGGTGTGTTACCGTACCGTGCTAGGCTTGCTGAAAAGTGAAAGATTATTTTTTTTATCCCCAAAAATGTGATTCCTTTGGCAATGTCCACGCGGGTGAAACCACCGGGTGCAATTAGTTACAAATAAAAATGGCAATAAGCAATTTTTTCCAAATAAACATCTGATTATCTGAATTGTTCAACCCGAACGTCGTAGCATTCCACATTGGACAGTTATTTATACCCCAATATGTTTTTTCGCTTTCTTCATGAGAAATCGGTCGGGTCTCGCGATGGACGTGACAAATTCCAGACCCCGTCGGACACACATCAATGTCGGTGGGGTTGCGTAGTTAATGTAGCCAAGTAAAATAGGTAGGTAAGTACCTACGGAGACACCAAATTACATGTAAAATTTACCAAATGATAGGACTAAAGTTTTGCCTAAAAGTATTGGTCATGCTCGGAAAATACTATGAAAGCCAAACCATTGTGATTATCAATTAAAAAAACCGACTTCAAAATAATCATCCTCATCATCATTTCAGCCGTAGGATGTCCACGTGTCTGCTTGCCTTAGGCCTCCCCCTATCGATCTCCAAAAAAGCTTGTAAGCGGCCTGCATCCAGCGTTTCCTTCCATCGTCCATCGTGTGGGTGTAGGTGGTGTCAAAAATACTAAAATACGCGATTTCGGTTGCTTGGATGACCTATTATTAAGTCATCCAAGTAACCGGATTTCAAGTTATTTTAATTTAATAGCTAAACAACTGAACCGATTTTAATACAATTTCAATGAGACTACCCTGAAAGTATATAATTCCAAATAAAAAAAGAATTTTCTAAATCAGTTCACAAACGACGGAGTTATGAAGTAACAAACATAAAAAATACAACCGAATGAGAACCTCCTCGTAAAATTTACTGATAAATTGTTTAGTTCATTGAAAATTGAGAATCAATATACTTTTCTTTCAACTTCTTAGTAATGTTATATCATTAATCAAAACAAAACCGATCACAAAGGACGTATTTTTTGCTTAGAACCAAAAAAGTGCAGAAATGTTATAATAATTATGAAATCTCATTGTTGCACAGTTTTTCATTAATGCATTGTTTTTAATTTTTAATTTAGATATAAATTTACCACATATGTTAATGTCAATGTATGCATTAAATCAAAAAGTGACTGGGTGAAAATAAAAATCGACGGAATAAAGCTGACTTGGTGAAAATAATTTTGAGTTTTAAATTTAATATAGTTTAATTTTATTTTATTTACGGAGAAGATGAATTAAACTTTGTTTTTATTAAATTAAGTTTTTATTTTGAGTAGGTATATTTTATCACGGTAGGCAGATGGGTAGTCGAAAGGAAAGTAGATTCGAATTGTAAAAAGTTCACTCGTGTTACTTTAGTACCAACATAACACTCTTATATAAATAACTCACTTTGCGCTCGATGCAACAATCTACTATTATAAAACACTCTTACGAGACTCGTATCTGTATATTCTTTCTTTCTTCTTCTTTTTCATAGCCGCGCCATCTATTGGTGACAACATCCCCCATTGTTTCTCTAAATAAATAACAGGTGGTGTTGTTGCGATAGAAACTGCTTTTTCATAGACACTTGATAAAATGTATGGAACAGCTGATTTTGTTTCGCGATATCAGTGTTGGTTCCATAGTTAAAAGTTTTTTTATAATCATGAGTACAATGATATCTTGGAATATCTTCCACTGTCTAACCAGTTACCCAGTATTGTTCTAAGAAAACTATTGTGTTAGTTCTCTTTCTAATCATTCACGCTATAGAACTAAAGCCATATAAATATGATTCAGCATTTGAAAAACAGATAAAATTTCCAATCGTTATATATTGCGAAAAATACTGATAGGTAGCGAACAAATAGAAGCGATTTATATTCCGCACATTTATTGCCGTTTCTTGCGAATTGGAAATTGGTTTTATTCAGGATTTGATCAAACTCGTCCTGCCATGATTTGTTGCATCGAAGTGGTTGCGACGTCGGTCGTTCAATTTATTGGGAAGGAGCTTTGAAAATAGGAAACAAAAACTGGCCAAGAGTGTGTCGAGACGAGTGTGTATAACCAAAACCATATAAATGTGGTCACATTTATAGTTCATAATATATTTTGTTTTTATCGCGAATAAATCCGCTTTTGACCGCCAACTCGCATGTAGGTAAGCGACGATGTATTTTTTTTTTTAATATAAAATAAAAAAAAGGCTTGCGTTTGAGCACCATCTTGCTTGATGTTAAGCGATGAGGCCGTCTACGATGGAGCACGCTCATTTAGAAGAAACCGATTCACTCGAATTCACTTGGATTCGATGTAGTTGAAGATGAAGCAGACTTAGAAGATACCTATGCACCCTGGCCTTGAAAAGGCCGAAATGATATCAATCCTTAGATGTAACTATTGCCTAGGCCATTTATCCCATCAAATTAGTAGGGAATGGGAAATAGTTGATAGTGCATTTCCCCCCAGAGTGATACTATTTACCTGCTTTTTTAATTATACAGTAATTATTTAACAAAAGTCAAAAATAAGAAGAAAAAGAAAAAGAGGTAGAAGAAGAAGAGTGTTAAGTACTATTAACCGGCTTTTTTAATTATGCAGTAATTATTTTATGACGCATCAGCCAAAAATGCCTGCCATTCTTAGAAAGGTTAGGCAAACTGAATACCATTTTAATAAAATACTATAAATACACAAAATGAAACAATAATTTGTACGTTAGGTATCACTTTTTAACGTCCATTTGATAAAATTTACAATGTCTTTCCGTTTTCTCTTCTAATAATTTTATAGATCGAAATTTACGACAAAATTTTGTATTTTTAAACTTTTGGTGGGAAAGAACTTTCTGGGTCGTTAGGTGTTCAGTTCCGCCCTTAAAAAGTTAGATGATAACTTTATTTATGAATTATTCAGATAAATTTACTGGCACATTGTAGCATTATCAAAGAAAGAGTCAAATTAATGTTGAATTCTGACGTTGGTCGGCAATAACTTTAGGTCAGCATTTTAGTTTCTGTTCTATGACATGTATCTATGTGAGATATATCTTCCACCACACTGTTTTTTTAGAGAAGGTTTTGCAAATTTATAAGTTCTAATCGTTTCCTCGCTAGGCAAAGCCTGTATCGAGGAACCCTGTTTTCAAAAAGATAAAAAAATTTCATATCCTCTATCGACATAATGATGTTACAAAAAGTTCTAAAATAGACAAATTAAAAATAAATAAATATATAATTATGTACATAGCAATTAGTGCATATAAAATAATGATAATGATAGAGATAAACGAAGGGTACTATTTCTAAATATAAAACAAAAGTAAAAATATACACTCCCCTACTATAAGTTTGAATAAATCCTCTGTTTTGTCGAATGTTAATAAAGCTAGGCATTTATGTGTTATACTTTTTGCTTCCATCAAAGTTTTATCCTTAATATTACAGCTTCACTGGTACAGATTAAGTGAGTTGTAGATCACAGCAGATAGTTAAAGTTGAAGTGGCAATGGGCAGGCCACATCACTCGAAGCACCGATAACTGATGGGAAAGAAAGTTTCTCAGGTGGAGACCACGAACTTGAAGACGCAGCGTAGGTTGGCCTCCCACTAGATGGACCGACGACATCGTGAGAGTCACAGGCTTCCAGTGGATGCGGATGAAAGGCTGTCGTTCAGTGTGGAGTTCTAGTGGGTGTCTTCAGGGTGATTATGATGAATAAACAGGAAACCTCTTTAATCTGTTTTTAGTTAGGGCCAACTTTTTTGTTTTTTAACGAACGAAAAAGATAATTGCTATAAGTAAGTATATGTGTGTATGTGTATATGTGTGGCTGTCTGTGGCATAATAGCTCCCAAACAGCTCAACCGTTTTTTTTAATGTTTGGAAGGTGATTAGGTATATTGATGTTTTTTTAGCTATGATTAAAAAATCTGTTCATCCATTTGAATATTATTTATTTTTATTATCTTATAGATACTAACGGCCATAATTAACACAGTTAATAATTAGCTAGAGACAAAGGAGCCATTTAAAAGTGTCTACTTATAAAATAAGATTATCACCTCTTTTATCGGGATTAATAAATAAAATTTTATTGTTTTATTAATAGGCTTGCGGTTGACCGCCACCTAGGCGGATGTTTATTATCATAGATGAATATTACCAACGAATGTTCAAGAAACTAACTAAGACTTTGCACTTATCCTGTAGAAAGAGATAATATATCTCACTAATGGTCTCAGTTGCAACGAAACATTATGCTGACCATATTACCCTGTAGTTGTTGCCATACATTTCCTCTTTCTCGACTTGTTTAGGTTTTGATCCCTCTTCTACCATTAACCAAAACTATACCTTATTATTGAATATAATAAAATTCAATTTGCTACAGCTTTGAATGAGAGGGGATTACAACATAGAAAATAGGAAAAGAGCCCGAATATGAACTTTAGCGCAATAGAAATAGACACTACAATTGTATTGAACTCAGAAAATTTGAAGACACAGTGACCAAACACGTTAGCTCATTGCCACCGCAAAATAGTCGTTATAAAGTTAATCTTATGAATGATTTTGGTGTTTCCGTAGTTAAAGTAAATCTAAATTTAGATATAGGTCAATGCATAGAGGCTCGTTAATTGTCTAGGGTGCGTTAAAGCACTCTCAAGGCTTTTAGACCATTTTGCGTTGCTTTTACAATAATAAAATCCTACATAAACTTATGTGGGAAAAGTTTTCGTTTTACGCAGAAGAAATGGTTTGTATTTAGGTATTAGCTTAAAATAAAATAAAGTTCATTTTGTTTGTATTTACCAATAACTTAAAGTACGTAAAAATACTGTTTTAGAATTACAAAACACTAATTAGTTGCGTTGAGTTCTTTAAATTCAAGATCACCTGGCTGCTATAGCTATAGCCTAGGCTGCTGCTATAAATTCTTTTTCTAACACCAAATTTCCATATAACTTTGATCCACCAGAATTTGAAAAGTATCCCTACATTTTAGTTTTATGTTTCTTAAACTATTAATACAAATAAAAATATATAAACTGGCCAAGTGCGAGTTGGGCTCACGCACTGAGGGTTCCGTATCACCACAAAATACAATGATTATCAATTTAAAATCCGACTCTAAAATTAGTAAAAGATGGCTTTTCGATTTGTTGAGACAAAATATAAGGTCATGTAAGTAACGAAATTACCAGTTATAACTTGGTAATGAATTAAATTTTGTCACGGACTTGTTACTTGGCCATTATTTATATTTTTTGTTATACTTTAGAGTGTGTACTATAATCATGCCAAGTTTGATGCTTGTATGTATTACCGTTTTTACGTTAGAGCAATTACAAAAATACGTTTGTTGTATGGGGACCCCCCTTTAGTTTTTACTTTTTGACTTTATTATTATTTATAGTTAATCCGCTGTAACATTACATATTCTGTGAAAATTTCAACTGACTATCTTTAACGGTTTGGATGATACAGCAGTTAAAATACAGAACAGACAGACAGACAGCGTAGGCTTATTATGAGCGTAGGCGTATTAGGTTATTACTACCCGAGTACCCGAATTACTACACTTGAAATAGAAAAATTCGATGAAATGCTATTTGATCCGTACTCGCTATGATCGACTCTATGGCATTTTGTCGATTTAAACTGTCAAATCTGTCGATCGATAAGAACGGTACTTTTACTGCAGGTTCGACCCGCGATAGTGATAAATTCGTCGACCCATTAACTTAGTTTAAAATTTAATAATATATTTGTACACCATCTGATCATCATCATCATTATCATAATCATCAACATTATCATCGTCATCATCATCATCATCATCATCGTCGTTATCATCATAATTTCAGCCGTATGACGTCCACTGCTGGACATAGTCCTCCCCCCATCGATCTCCAAAAGGGCGGGTTGGAAGCGGCCTGTACCATCTGATATCAGGGATTAATTGTCATATTACAATTTCTAAATGAATTCAATGCTTATTTGAAACTAGAATTACAAATATTCGGCGAAGCGTTTCGAATATATTAATTAGTGAACATCTCGATTGAAATGTTATGTAAACTTGTAATTGTTTCGTAGTTTGATCTCGGTTTACATTGTAGCTGATAACAATAGTTTCAGTTTGATATCTATCAAAATACTAGTTAAATTATAACGTATCACTTCATCTACTAATCAATATTAGAAACCAGAGAAACTAGCGAAAGGTCACCTTATCTGGATATGTACTGCGGCATGATTAGAATTTTCTCTTGCAGTCCATCATGATGGGCAAAATGTCATGGAAACGTTAGGTCGGATGTCGTGGCTTCACAATATTATAGTGTGAATAACAATGGTTCAGACATGCGCTGGATACGGTTTTTTTAAATAGTACTGCTAATGTCATCTTTTAAAGTTTTATTATTGGAGAAGAAGCAGGTTCGGCCACATATGGAATACTGCTCCCATCTCTGGAGTGGCGCACTGAAGTACCAGCTCGATCCGCTTGACTCTTTGCAAAGAGCCGTTAGACTTGTCGATGACCCAAATCTAACCAACGCCTTGGAACCGCTGAGCTTGCGCCAGGACGTTGGTTCGCTCAGCTTGTTCTACAGGTATTATAATGGGAAATGCTCTGATGAACTATTTGACTTCATCCCTCTATCGCGGTTTTACTATCGAACCAGCCGCCATCACCAAAAAAGCCATCCTCATATTATAGATGCGTGGAAGTCTCGCACTGTTCGATTTGATCGATTGTTTCTGCCATGCACCTGTAAGTTGTGGAATGGCTTACCACCTTCGGTTTTTCCTCCAAAATATAACCTCAATTGCTTCAAGCGAAGAGTGAATAGAGTCCTCAAAGGTAGGCAACGCACCGCCAATGCCCCGGGCAATGCAGGTGTCTATAAGCGACGGTGACTACTTACCATCAGGTGGCCCGTCACTTGATTGTCTACTATTATACAAAAATAAAGCACTAAGAGATGATGGAGTTATGGATGTGTGGATGGTTGCAAAATTCAAATGCGTCAAACAAATCTAACGCCTTCTGATTAGATACTATATTATCTTGAATAACACGCACAAACGTTTTTTTAATGCCATAGGTTGCAAAAAAGCAGACTTGCCGCCTGATGGTAAGCAGTCACCGTCACCTATGGATACTTGTAGCACCAGAGGCATCACACATACGTTGCCAACCGTTAAGGACTCTTATACCTCGCCTTTTGAAGAACCCCAATGTTGTAGCTTCTCGGAAACACCACGTTAGGTAGCTCATTCCACATTTTGCAGGTGTGAGGCAAGAAAGATCGTATGAATCGCACAGTGTGCGATTTCCACTGATCTATGATATTTGTATGAACTTTCAGGTGGTGGCGGCTAGTACGATGATAAAACCGTGACGCCAGCATGAGATCAAACAGTTCTAAGTCGCTAGCTTGCTCCATTATTTGACACTTCAAAACGAGCTGGACCCTTATTCTGTATAAAATAACATAACCCACCAATAATACGTCATAAACATTTTATAAACGGTAAACATGGTTACAAATAACAGGGTAACTACAGTTACAACATTCAAACGCGTCAAACGAATCAAACACGTCTTCCCATCAAACTTTAAAATGAGCACGTTACGAATCTCCTCTCATTAGCAAACTTGACATTGCCAATAATAAGATTTTCTGTTAATATGAGATCTCGCGTTTTTAGCAAGTAATTTCATGTGAGATAGAGTATAAGGTCTAATCGCTAATGCAATGTGTAAGTAGCTTTCCCTAGTCTGTGGTGCAAGCGAACGCAAATGTTTCACGCGGCAGTTTCCACGCGTCACTTGCTTCTGCCGCTTTAGCCGCGCCGCTCTAGTTTTGTCGCAGACTGCATACCTTTAGAAGACTGTAGACCTTTAATGGGATTGCTTGACATCACAGGAAAGTTTTTTTTGTTGAAATTAGATTGGCTGTCAAGGCATTTTTGTAAGAAATTGCACCCATATAAAAGAAACGTCAGTCATTCGAAATCAGTTAGCAACTGTGATGCGGACAAAGAACTTTGAGACCTAACCCAAAAAGGTAAGGTCCAAGTTCTTTGGATGCGGAGTTCGACGCGTTGACATAAATAAGAATATTCAATCATGTTTCTGTCATAACGCCTGGCAACAGATTTTCCTTCTCTTTTCTGTTCTATTTACTTCTCTTTTCTTTGCATGACATTTTGCATACTGACTTCTTTTTCGCTAATTTAGGACTTACAATAGTTATTATACAATTAATTGCTCGTATATTTAAACCTTTGCAGGTAAAACCACAGCTTGGTTTTTACGCTTTTTTTTTTGTGAAATCCACATTATATTTTCACAAGAACTCTCTCTCGTTTCCATTTCATTATAATACAGGTTATGTTTCATTTCCCCCGGGCGAAAGATTTTCGCAAATAACCAACTGTGTGGAAGAAAATTAAATTATGGTAAACCTTGTGAAAAAAACAAGTAATTCATAAAATACGCTAGAACAAGGTTATTGTTCTGTAGTTCATGAGAAATCATACTATTTTATTTTTTAATATAAATTAGTTGTATAAATTTCAAATGTTTAATATACTTATATGCATAGTTCCATAATTCTTTTTTTTTCCAAACAATAATACACATGTTTATGACTGGACAATTACCTACTCATTTGCCATTTGCGAGAAGAAACGAAATAGGTGTAGGGTGAAAAAAGCTAAAATAATAATAAACCACCAACCCGCCAACCACCCGCGTTCTTCAGTCTTCCCGTGAACATGTCGCATGTAACTGCGCCGAAATATCGGGAGCTCATTCCACAACCTTACCACGGTAAATATCCCTATAACTTTAGTTAACAACCGTGACAGCTTAAAACAGTGTTGTTAAGTTTAGTATGGTGTAGGGAAGCTGCCTACAATAGGTTGTTAAATAATATTGGATAGTAACTTTCATCTTCCACACAAAGACGAAAGCATTTCGTCCAAAAACTGTATGACGGTTAAATCAAATACACATTACTAACACCAACACAACAGATAAACACTTACAAGCGAGCGAATATGAAAAGCAAACACACACAGATGAATATGTATATAGAACTTCCTTTAGGTTAGTGTGACAGATATTTATGAATTTCGTGGATGTTTGTCTAACGTGAATAGTTTTGGGCTCTTTTTAGGGTTCATCATCATCAGCCAGAAGACGTCCACTGCTGAACATAGGCCTTCTCCTTTAACCTCCACACTGAACGACAGCCTGTCTTTTGCATCCAATGGATGCCCGCGACTCTCACAATGTCGTCGGTCCATCTAGTGGGAGGCCTACCTACGCTGCATCTTCCGGTTCGTGGTCTCCACTCCAGAACCTTCCTTCCCCTTCGGTTATCGGTTCTTCGAGCTTCGATGGGGCCTGCCCATTGCAAATTTTAACAGCTATGTCTGTGACTCCGGTTCTTTGGAGAAATTCTACGTTTTGGATTCTATCGCGCAAAGAAACTCCGAGCATAGCTCTCTCCATTGCCCGCTGTGTGACTGAGTTTTTCCAAAAGGACCACGTCTCCTTCTCGCAAAGTGTATTAGTATAGCATTTGTATGGCGCGCGCAAGGCTTGACGTCATCACGTGCTTAGTACGTCTTTTTCTAGCATGATATTAAAGTAGGTACTTATAACTTATTTATTTTTGAACAAATTATGATATTGTTTTCGTTGATGGGCTCTATTTATGGTCAGATTTTTGTAAGATATAAAAAAATAGGACAAAAGCATATTATACAGCGTATGGGTTACGCGTAAAGGGTGTAATGAGCTGAAAAGGGTCCACTATAATAAACATTGTTAACGACTTTTGAACAAGAAAAATATCATCTGTTCCGTACCTTTTGTCTATTGTCATGACCATTTTCTATAGAACAGCTGATATTTTTTTCACGATTTCATAGTTACCCCCGTAGTAAAAGTTGTTCATAATGATGGGTACCTATTACAAGACAATACAATACAATAACTCTTTATTAAAATACCACAAAACAAGGATCACATACCTCATCCTATCCTATCCTATTATGGACCCCTTTCGGCTTAAAACATCCTTTCCGCGTAGTTCAGTATACATTCTGCACAAAATATTAGTTATATCCTGCCACTAGATGCAGTAAACATGGCCACCATACACATAGATAACGTTCTAATCCAAAGCTACGGCTTAACATTCCGTCTTGCAGGCTCTTACGCTTCCTTAATGTATATCCGCTATTTTATCAAACATACAGCTGAAAATAACCATTAAGGCAGTAGCTATAAAGACTAAAATAGCGTCAAAGTACGTATCACATAACATTGAACTAAGGTGAGGAGTAGTGATGGAAAGATGCCAGATTAGGGTATTGAACATAATGTATGGAAATACGATGTGGCTTCAAAGACGTAGTTTATATTGTAAATAGGTACTTTATCTACTAAAATACCGTACAGTCAAGCCTTGGTATTGCATGAAACGATGGAAATATTTCACTCATTTTCACACCATACTAATATTATAAATATGTACCTACTAGAAATTCGTGAAAACCAGTTTTTTTTTACAATGTATTATTGTATGTTATAGTTTTATCTGAGAGTATCTTACATTTTCAAATGAAATTAATGCGCTTAAAACCCGCAAAGCAATTTAAAAACGTTTGTGAAGGAATCCCGAACTTTAATTCCGGATTTGGTTGGTACTGGTATTTGCAATTAGTGTCGTACGTATTTTAAAATGACCATACGTCAGTCGTCCAGAGAATAGAGTGGAACTGGGCTCCAGACCGCATTAAACTTTTAATTACAGCTATATCCGTGTGCTTGGCTGGTTTCAGTAGCCTTGGGACGTTGAAATTTAGAGGTGGCTTTGGAGTATTTTTTTAGATAACATAATAGTATACCTATCTGATTTTTATGCCATGGGTGGCAAAGAAGCTGACGAGCCGCCTGATGGTAAGCGATCACCGTCGCCTATAGATACCTGCAACACCAGGGGCATCACACATACGATGCCAACCCTTAAAGACTCTATTAACAGCCCTTTTGAAGAACCCCATCTGTGCAAAATGAAAAAAAAATATTATAATGACTGCAAAAAATAAGAATATGTTAAAAGTGAATATTCTATGAGACTAACAGCATTTTGCGTGAAACAACTATTATTTAAGACATTGTTTTACACTAGACTAACTGAATCCCGCTACTTCGTACGCGTAGAGCTCGGCCTTCGGCCTCGCTACTATAAACCTATATGCTATAAACCTCACGGAGCCCGAGACCTTTCCAACGAATGCAAAACCGTGGAAATCGGTTCGTGCGTTCTGGAGTTATAGCGTCAGGAAGGAAAACCCGACTTATTTTTATATAGTAGATGGGAGAAGACGCTGCAGAAACCAACGACGTTTGGCATTTGGTAGTCTTAGAAGCAGAAGATCGCAGATCGTCCAGAAATGGACGAAGAAAGGCTAAAGAAAAAGAATAAGAAGAAGAGGGAGAAGACGCTGGATCCCTAACTAACAGTGCAAACTAGTTTGGGATCCAGAGGCTTCACTGTATAAAATGTATCGTTACTATTAGTTCACAATCATTCGACTCGATCATTTTGATCGATTAATTGATTTTACATCGTGACAGATAATTGAAAATACAAAGTTATCGTTAAATTTGTCACTAAACGTAAGAGTGAAGTACAGATACAAAAATACATTTTTCTTTAATTGATTACATTTATTTGGTTAAACGTTACATAACTATAATGTCAAGAGTTAACAAGTGACTATGACTATAGTTATATTTATTTCATCATCATCATCAGCCAGAAGACGTCCACTGCTGAACATAGGCCTCCCCCTTTAACCTCCACACTGAACGACAGCTTGCCTTTTGCATCCACTGGATGCCAGCGACTCTCACTATGTCGTCGGTCCATCTAGTGGGAGGCCTACCTACGCTACGTCTTCCGGTTCGTGGTCTCCACTCAAGAAACTTTCTTCCTCATCGCCCCATGTAGCCTGCCCATTGCCACTTCAACTTGCAAATTTTAACAGCTATGTCGGTGACTTTGGTTCTTTGGCGAATATCCACGTTTCGGATTCTATCGCGTAAAGAAACTCCGAGCATAGCACTCTCCGTTGCCCGCTGTGTTTTTCCAAGTTTTTCCAAAAGGCCAACAGTTAAGGACCACGTCTCAGTACCATATGTCATCACTGGCAACACACACTGGTCAAAGACCCTTGTCTTTAGGCACTGTGGGATCTTGTGGTATATTTATTTAGTTAATTTAAAGTCGTTTAAATTGGTTCAAACGTATCTAAAACCAAAACGCCTTCTCTAATTTACCCGTACAAACTTTTCCGCCTTCCCGTTGCAGTACTCCCCAAAGCGTTTTAAAGTATGGCGTCAAAGATAAATTGGTTTTCGCAGCTTAGAACGGTGACCATGACTTAATTTAGATTAACTTTGGAACTGTACTTAAGATTATTGAGGAAGACAAACAAAAAGCTTAAGGTGTTTTTGTTAATGGTGAAGTATGCGAGCGTTTAACTACAACTTACCTAATGGAAAGTAACGATGCTAAGATGAGACACGCTTGCCTATGAAGGACTATTTAATCTGGTCTCTTGTATGTTGTCTTGTAATTTTTTTTTTGTTTTTTTTTTTTTTTTTTGCTAACCAGCTGCCTTATTATGGTTCTTTGATCGGGATCGAGATTGCATGCCGTCCCGTTCGTATCTATTTACTCGCACCACGTGCGTAAGTGAGATGGCACGCGATCGCGATCACGATCCGCATCATCCATAATAATGGGCCTGGTTTGCCTTCACCTTCTTAGCAAACGGTTTGCAAACCGCTAGAGTTCCTGAAAACTATAACCTGGGTATATTTAAGACCAGATTGAAGTACCTTCTAAGTATACGTGGTCTATCTTCAGCCACAACATCGCATTCTATTTATATATTCAATTAAACCGACCAAATGCAAGTCCGGCTTGCGCACTGCAGAGGGTTCCGTACCACCACATACATAGTCAACTGCTAAAGTACAAAAAAAGTGTAAAAAGACAAAATCATGCCTAGACGGTCACATATCCAAGCACTGACCACGCCCGACGTTGCTTAACTTCGGTAATTGTTCGAGAAATTAATGCAGAGAAACCGGTGGTGAAAGGAAATTTGTCATCTCGGTGACTGGCTCTTCGGCAAATATCCACGTTTCGGATTTTATCGCGCAAAGAATCTCCGAGCATAGCTCTCTCCATTTCCCGTTGTACGATTGAGTTTTTCCAAAAGTCCAGCAGTTAAGGACCATGACGTATCAGTACCAAATGTCGTCACTGGTGAAAGATTCGACACCTGTCTTTAAGCACTGTGGTATTTTGGACGAGAAGATGTCACGTAATTCCGCAAACGCTGCCCATCCGAGTTGGTTTCTTCAGCGGTTGTTTTTTATTTTTATTGAATAAGATATAATCTAGAAGGATGTCTCAATTAAATTTGAAGATATTTTTTTACCAGTTTTTTTATGATGAAAAATTACGGCTACTTACTATTTATTTTACTCCGTGAATACGGTTGATGTTTTTTTTAATGAAAATGTATCATATATTATTTGGATCTTCGCGTTCGCATCTCGCCCACGTCTGCTCTACGCCACCGATGTGTCCGTACCAATCTGCGAACAAATTAGAGCAAAAAAAAAAGGCACAAATCAAACAAATAACTCTGTAAGTTTTATTACTTCCAAAACACACAGAACGGAGCAAAACAAAAAATAAAAGTCCAGGTTGGTAAAAATATAATTCAAAACCTCAAAACAAAGAGCCGCGAAACGAACAGTAAAAATATATATTACCACAGGAACTTGTATAATATATTTTGTGTAAACAAATAAAAGTGATACTAAATCGTGTCCATTGCGCAAAAAATATCTTGCTCTTAGAGAATTCTAATGCTTACGGCGCAAGTGGAGAGAACAGAGCGACACTAAAATAAATAAAAAATATCGCATAACAATAATCATGATGCAATAAGTAACCATGATGTAGTTGAATATTCATAACATCTCCGCCGAGCATTTGTATTATTTATGTAGAACATTCATAGCATTTCTGTGCAACGTTCGTAGCATTTCTGTAGAGCATTCGTAGCATATCCCTAAAACATTCAAAGCGTATCTGTAGAACATTGGTAGCGTCTCTATAAAACATTCGTAGCATCTTTCTAGAACATTCATTCGTCTTTGTAGAATAATCGTAGCATCTCTGTAGAACATTTTGTAGCATCTCTCTAAAACATTTAATTTTGTAGCGTCTTTAATCTCGTAGCATATCTCTAAAACATAACTATGACATCGTTGAAGAGCTTACATTGTCATCTGTGTGTACGTAAAATGTATGTAGCACTTATACCCATTATTTTTGACATCAAAAATCATATTATCTGTTTCTGTAAAATATACCTAAGTGGCACTTTTGTACAATATATTTGTCGAACCTTTGTCTGCTCAATAGAACATTTTTGCAGCAGAAAAGTCTGTACAACAAACGTAGCACCTTTGTAAAAACTTTTTAGAGCTAATATATATATATATATATATATATATTATAATCTTTTTCACCTAATCCTTTGTCAATATTAACACGCGAGTCTATTGTTTGGGCCAACCCTCAATTTGCAATAATACCAGCGTCCCTAAGAGGGATATATTTCTATGAAAATATCCGGTAACGGTGGTTTGTAAAGCATAAAATATATCACGTTTTAGCAACTCTAAACATACGTTTCAACCAAATTATGTTCACGAACAAAAGAATAAACATGATTTCATGGAAGAAAAATATTTTTGAAACTTATTTACTCAAATAAAAGGGTTTTAATCTTTAGGAATTCTTTTTTGTTGAAATTGTGAATTTGTAAGCAACATTTTAGTTTTTACCTGTTACATCTGAGTTCCACGTAATTTCACAAGCACTCAAAGGGATAGTGAATTTCAATTTAACGCCATCTATTATCGCTCACAGGAATCAATTCAAAGGCTTACCCGCAAGCAACTCGCGATAACCACCCGACCGCGAAAATTAGGTCCATATTCAGTAGCATTTTCAGTTGACGCGCGGCCGTCGCCACGTACTGACGTGTTCGCGTTGCATTATATATCATCTACCCGCATTTCGTGAAATTTAAAATTAAATACTTACGAGTTCCTTGACATAATACTATTTTATCTGTGACTGTTTAGAATAAGGAGTGTAGTAACTAAGTGGTCGTGTTTATTGTGGTTTAGAGACGGTGATGTAGAGATGGATGCTATGTCGCGGTATTTTTGAAAAGGTACGTTGATAGAAATTAGATGACTTGTATGCTTCACAAAAACATGTTTTTGTTGAGCATGACTTATTTCCCGTCAATTTAAGATGAAACCTTAGTTTTCCGTGTTAATATGAACCTTAATTTAAGAGTCTATTAAATGACTGTTATTGAAATTTTATAAGCGAATATTTACAAATCCAGTTTTTTTTGTCGAAATGCAGTCATTATCTTAATCTTAATAATAAATAAATCCTAACTTAACTTCACTAGCGTTTTACTGATTTTATCGCTAGTGTTTTACATAACTTTAATTCTTGATGTTTAAAATACTTTGCAGTGTTCGTGGTCATAGGTAGATTAGATGAAGGATATCCATAGAAATTGTATGTAATTATTTACTAGTACTCGATAAATTTAATCAAAATATTCCCTGGGTACGTAGTATTCGTCATGGTGGCCATAGGTAGGTATTATAATGTTGTACCGGGCTTATGATTTTGATGACTGGATCCCAAGCAAGTGAAACTTGCCAGCCAACCCTCATCACCTCAAACTGTAACCTTGCGTATCATCCTTAAGGTCCGATCGCACTTTGATTAGTGAATAGCGCGAGTGATTAATGCAGGTGTTTAGTGATTAGTTCTAAACATATTTGGACCATGACTCATTAGTGCGAGTGTATACTTTAATCACTCGCAAAATTACTAATCAATAATCACTTGCACTCGCACTAATCAAAGTGCAAACGCCTTTAGTAGCAGTGATTCTCCTTGGGAAGAATTTGAGGATTATGAAAATGAATGTAGTGGTTGGGGTTGCCAAAAACATGCTCACATACTGCAGACTTGGTCGAGCGTCTTCTTTTCATGTCAACTTTATTTTCTTTAGACTCGATACTTATGTTTTGATGTCTGTCTATGTAGTGATTCGGGGGGTATGCTAATCGTGCTTACACAGAATACCTAAGCGTAACAAAAACGAAAAGTAGAAAAACAAACGAACATAATATACATCTAGACATCTCTACATAGTATAAATTAAAATCATTTTCCGCGTCTGTCTGTCTGTCTGTGTGTCTGTATGGCCGCTAACTCCTTCTAAACCACGCAACGTATTTTGATGCGGTTTTCATCATCAGTTAGATACATTTTCATGGGAGGTTTATATATATAACTAGCGATCCGCCCCGGCTTCGAACATAAATTACACCTGTGTGAAGCCGGGCAGGCGGGTCGCTAGTATTATATTATATACAAAGTATAAATTAACGTCGCTTTTCGCGTCTGTCTGTATGACCACTAACTCCTCTTAAACCACGTAACGGATTTTGATGCGGTTTTCACCATCAGTTAGATAATTTTTCACGGAAGGTTTATATAGTTAGGTGAACCGCCCCGGATTCGCACGTAAATTACACCCGTGCATTGCCAGGGCTGGTACATCGTAAATAACATGACAACTGTTTAAAAATTATATGGTCTAAGTTAACGAAATTTCAGTACATAAAAACGAAATAAAATATAACTAAGTTAACGGGGTGTAAGGGGAACACTCTCGAAGCCAAAAGAAGGTAATTGTACTCATCATTATGAACAACTTTTACAATGGGACCTACCCTGAAATCGCGAAATAAATATCTGCTGTTCTATAGAAAACGGTCATTGACACTCGACAAAATGTATGGAACAGCTGTTTTTTTTTCGCAATTTCAGGGTTGGTCCCATAGTAAAAGTTGTTCATAATGATCAGTACAATTACCTACTTTTGACTTCGAGAGTGTTCCCCTTACACCCTGTATAAACGCCGGGACCGCGGCTGGCAACGCTAAACCGCAGCGGAAATATGCACAATTGAGGTCAAAATGATCATAATTCGTGGTTTTCATTCAACTTTTTAATAGTTATTGCTGTTTCTCAAATTCCTTATTGTACTTAATGGGACGTTAAATTGGAAATACAGTTGACATTCGTCAAAGAAATAGTGTTGAAGATGAACGTTCGCAAAGTAACGCTTGATTCAATCAACTATTTTAATGATTTTAAATTAGTGCTGCTGTCAGCCTCGACCAAAATAAACTGTCAGAACAAATAAACGTATGGAAATAGTGCTTAAATACCTACTTCATTTTTATATTTCCACACAAAAAAATTAAAACCAATGTAAATAAGATTTATTTTGAGGGTCCTTAAAAATAAACTGTTCAGACGTTAAATAAGAGCTCTTTTGAATTATTCAAATGGAATTCCTCCACTTTGTTGTTCAGTCTTTGAAGGATACTTCTTTCACCTCGTTTTGTTTTATCGCACAACTGAATTATATCAGACTATCTGCACTCGGCGGTTTCATACACAGAAAAAAGAAATAAATAGAACGGAAATGAGAAAGAAAATCTGTTACCAGGCATTATGAGTGAACTTTAATTGAACATTCTTATTTAGATCAACGCCTCGAACTCCGCATCACAGTTCCTAACTGATTTCGAATGACTGATGTTTCGTTTATATGGGTGCAACTGGCTACAACAAATTTCTCACTAAAATGCCTCGACAGCCGTTAAAAAAAATATATTAAAAAAATATCTGTGGTTCATCTGAGATTGCCACACTAGGCCAGTTAGATTTCCAAATTTACCTGCATAAAAAAATTTCTGCTTTAATCATGCAAACTAATTTTGTTCATCATCATTACTAACAGCTTATCATGTTTCCACAGCTGGGACATAAACTTCTCTCACAGAAAGAAAGAAAAAAAGAAAGAAAATAAATTTTATTCGACACCTTTACAAAAACTTATATCTAAAGGATACAATCAGTGTCGAATGGTTCCGTCTCGGTATTAATGCTAAAAGTCAAGGACTATCAGCGCCGATTTTCAGATGAACCCTTGAGTTTCTCTCACAGAGAGAGAGAGAGAGAGAGAGAGGAGATGGGCCCTAATGCACTAAAATGTTGGTGAATGTCATATTATTATGTCTCTGAACTTTTAAGATTCTTGAACATACCGATTTCCTCACTATGTTTTCTTCGCCGTTTTTGAGAGATGACATATACATCTACAACTGCATATAATTTAACTGGTTACTAAATAAGTCATTGCCGCAGGGCTGAGTATGAAACCGGGTGCCGACAGATTGTAAAGCGCACATGCTGCCGCTCGGCCACCATAGCTCTATTTTTGTGTTGTCTTCATCAAAATCAGTTCATCGTTTTACTTGTAAAGAAGTATCCATACAGAAAGAGACAAATACTTTTTTTTCATCATATTTGCATAAACAAATCTGAAGAAAAAATAATTGAAAATAAGTATTTCGTAATTAAACTGTAATGTCAATAATCATGTTTTTTTTAAATGATTGGCTGATTTATTTCAGTAACTTCAATAACATTTGTTGTCATCTCTAACTTCGTAACATAAAAAAAAACTTGAATTTATTTATATTCGAAACAATTTTAATTCATTTTATTTATATTACACGGGAATTACTCACGTAAGATTAAGCCGGTCACTCCGACTATAGAAATAAAAAAAAATATAAATATGAAAAAAAATAATAATAATAATATGAAATAAAAAAATATAAAAATATAAATAATAATAAAAAAAAATATCCGTGTAATATAAATAAAATGTGTGAAAACCACGTCAGTTTCTATAATAAAATTTTAATTCATCTGTAAAGTAACGTTTGTTTCAATCAATCAGACGTTGTCATGACGACATCAGAAGTTTTTTCCACAAAAATTATGTTATTCTGAAAAGTTACTTGGCTAAGTAATTATGTGTATCTGTTCTCACAATAAAGTTTAAAATTATTCGTTTTAGACGCCACGTCATCCACTTTTCACAGCCTTCGTGCGAATCTCACAGACGTAAAAGTTATAATTGGGAGAAATTTCGACGTGCAAAAAAATACAGTCATAATTTTTTACAACACGCAGATTTCTCTGGTTTGCACGATTTTAAATTTCTTAACTTTTCGGCGCTCAAAGAATATCTCGTTCTGCCTAATTAGCTTTTTTATAATTTCGCCCTTTTAGTTTTCCTCTCAAGCGAGAGTCGTAAAACAAATTTTTAAATATAAAACTCGTGCTTCGTAAATGCTGGAAATGTTTGAGCATTTCGTTTGCTGTTCGAGCTGAAATTTATTCAATTATTCTGCCAATAAACGTAGCTGCATTTTATCTCGTACCAGTACTATTATAACAATTATAAGTTGCATTTAATTACGTGTTACTTTACAATATTTTAGCCCTACATAGCCTTATATTCTTAACTCGATATTTGAGTTACATAATAGTGGTCTCTAGACTTTATTCCACGCTGCGTTATTCAGTGCCACACCACCCCTGGTATACATTACTCTATCTTTCTCATCCGTAGAATTGGAATTGTACTATCTGAGCAATCGAATCTTCTTGGAATGCTACAATAAATTCCTAGGCGGATCATTATAATCGCAAGTTTATTTGTTACTAGCAATATCTCGTTGGTTTTCTCGCGTGGAGATTCCATTACATCACCATTATCGGCCTTTAATGTTCCCACTGCTGGAACAAAGGTCATACTCTCTCTCTCGCTCTCCCTCTGAGCCCTAGGCTCTAATCCACCATGCTGGCTCAGTACATGTTGATGAATTTATATCTTTGGACTTTTGAGGTTCTTGGTACCTGTTTCCTCACCATGTTTTCCTTCACAGTTTCTGAGCAATTCCATCGAAGCTGCACATAATTTTTTTTAATAAAAAACTCACTGACTCTTAATTGACGAGTCCATAATAGAAGCGTTCGTAGTATATATTTTTAACCGACTTCAAGAGGAGGTTATTAATTCGACTGTATGTTTTTTTTTGTTATTATGAAAATTATTACTAATGTAACTTTATTACAATAATAGACACATTTTTATTTACGGAAAAAACACATATTTTGAAAATTAATAAAAAATACACACATTACAAATTGTTTTCCCCAACAAACTGGTAATGAATGATATTCTATTATATTCTATTCTTCATTGGTGCTGGGCTGAAATTCGAACCAGGTGCCGTTAGATTAAGATGTGCACATGCTACCACTCCGCCATCATCGCAAAAGGCAGCATCTGATTCCATTCTGAAACCCACTGAAACCGTTAATTTTTAAGGTAAAATGAATCCCACACAGAAGACATTATTATAGGTCTGTGGTTTATCTTTTCCTCACTCAATCTTAATTAAAAAAAAAAAAACATTTCGATTGACAATCCAGAACAAAATATTATAACAATAGGCATGATGACTAATATTTTTTTATTTCTTCATAAAAAAGCTGATCATAAACAGAGCCCATCAACGAAAACAAAATAAAAATTAGTTCAAAAATAAATAAGATATAAGCATTTTAATTTAATTTAATTTCATGCTAGACAGAGAGCGCGCTATACTGAGCCGTGACGTCACGGCTCAGGAGCGCAATACAAATGCTATACTAACACACGCTTTGCGAGAAAGGGATAGAACATCCCCTCTCCATCCCCACCTAAAACTTTAAATACTCATATCTCAGAGATTTATCAGCCAATTCAAATTATTTTTTCAGTATGTGTAATGTATTTACTTATATTCATCGCTAAGCCGGTTATTTGTAATAAATTAAACATTAGGAATCATGCCTATTTAGCTAACAAAATATTCTTTTAGACGGAGGTAAAATTATTTTAAATAAAACATCGTGGGTATGCTTGTAAATGTTACGAGTCCGTATTTTCATTAAAAAAATCTAATGCTGTATAGTGATAATGGTGATGAATACTCTATGAATAATCATAGAGTATTCATCACTCCCTCCATCTATCTCTATCTCTTTCTCTCTCGCTCTCTGAGTTTGAATGTTTACAAAAGTAGCTCAGTAATGTAGGAACTCAGTAAGTTGTAGCTTTGTGTAAGAACCTAATAGAAAACAATTGAATTTCGCAAACAAATAAAAAGCACTCAATTTCGCCACGTTTGCGACCAGCGACCGCCTAAAATACACAAAGAACTTTGCAAACATTTCACGCTAGCAAATTGAGTTTTCTAACAAAAGAACTGAAACTTGACTAAATATAAGACAAAAGAATTCGCAAACTATCTTCAAGGCGTGATTATTTCGACGCCGGAGCAATTAGTGAGTACCGAAACATTTTTGTCAAAAAATTCGATGTTTCCAGGCTAAATTGTTGCCTCACTGATTTCATTCCGTAACAGCTAGCCTGTGCCAAAATTTTCAGATTTTTTAACCCATTTTTATTGATGAAATGGGACAGTACAGGTGAGTTCAAATGGAGCGAATTATTTCATTGTCAGGGAACAATTTTAGGGACGAATTGGAAAGGAAATGGTGATCAATTCCCTTTGGAATAGAGCTATTCGTTGGAGCGCGGAACATAAAGTACCTATGCATTGTGTTCTTTGTCATAGTGGGATGGTTATACTAGACAATTGTTGGTAGGGTAGGTTTTAAGCGGATTGTACTAGTTAAAAAGTATTAGCTGCACCCCGCGGTTTCGCCCGCAATATATACCTCCTGGAAGAAACCTTCTTGGTAGCGCCAGCAACCTCCTTTGATCACAATATCTTTTTTTTTATATGATATAATATAAAAAATAAACATCCGTTTTTTAAAGATAATATTAAAACACCAAAAAATAAACATTTTGTTCCGATCGCTACCAAACTTGACAAGATCACTTGCGGGCTAATCTGAAGATTGTCTGATTATTTCATCAAAATCCGTCCAGCTGTTTCAGAGTCCATAGAAAACAAACTTGCATACATAAATCACCTATCACTTTTTTGACGGCCGGCTTTGTATCTTACAACTATTGATGTAACGTTAGCGTCGGCGTTCCATCGACGTCCCTCGCCCGTGGATCTTGCACAAAATAAAAGTAGAATTGAAACACCTTTTCTAAGCTCTATTTACTAATTATGGTAATTTTTTTGGTTGTTAGTTTGTCTGGTTGCACTAAGTAAAAATTCAATCAAAAAGTTCTCTGCCCAATATATTAGAATTCAAGTTTTGATATTTCGACCTCGAAATGAGAAAAATTCTATAATCTCCTGTCCAACGTAGATGAGTCTAGACATGCTAGACAAGCACATTTAGCGAATATGACATTTTTACTGCTTTTGTTCATATAGAAGGAAAGTTTGGTGAAATTTTCATTTTGATTCGGCAGTAAAACTAAGTTTTTATGGAGAATAGTATGTTCGCTAGCAAATAGAGCTATAAAAAGTTCTTTTATAATTTGGTATTTTATGATTTTTAGCTGTTACCTTTTACAGTGGACTGAGTATTTGGCAAGTAGGTGAACTTGCCATACTGTATATAAATGAAACAAGGTCGTACAGTAGGCACAGCAGTCATTTTGTGTCTCCGAAGTTAGTCTGTGCGAACCATTGCGCAAGTAGTATTTGACATTACGTAATTTAATAATGTTTATTTTTTTGTATTTTTGGGATGTTTTTTTTTCTTTCATGCTTTTTTTTCATGTTTGATCATTATTTAAACGATAATAAGAATGTATACACTGTGACATAAGTATAATTTTTATGAATAAAAAAGTGTGAGTATGAGTATGAGTGAGTAGCACATCCCTTGTGACATAAAAATAGCTACTGCGCAACGCCTTGCAGCCAACTTCAGAGACAAAGATCCGCTGTGCCTACTGTGAGCAATAAAATGCAGTCCAAGTCCACCATATCAAAATTTTAATAGAGTTGAGATACTTAGAGATTTTTAGTAGAAAAAACGCAATCAAAGTGCTTTACACAAATAATTATTATAGTTATTGTAAGCACGTACAAAATATTCCAGGAGGCAAAAAATGGGCCACCTACATTTTAAAGGTCAAGACATAAAATTTTAGTTTTAATTTGTTTTTTTCTTCAAATTATTGACATAATATGTGCGAAAAAAATATGTAACAAGGGTAAGGGAAGGCTATTCCATGATACAGCTTAAGTTATGTAAAGTTTTTAAAAGTTCAACGTGAAGTTTGCTTCAAGCGATAATGTAACTGAGATTCATACTACCATCTCGCTCACTCTTAAGTGCATCCTTATACGCGTTTTCACTTCAATTCCGACGAAAGCAAATAGTTACAAACGTTTAAAAAAAAAAACACAACTTAACCTGTATCAGACAATAACCTCCCATTACCATAGTATTTATCAGAAATACTATGTTTTTACAACAGAAAAAAAAAAAAAAACTTCTTTTTACCACCGCATTTTTTTTACACCGAGTACACTAGAGTGCATATAGCTCCGCATGGTTTCACACGAATGCTATTTTGGGAGTATTTTTGAAAGTTTATTGTAATTTATGAGGGAGTAAAAAAGTAATGTAAATCATTAGTACACATTTTCTCGATGTGTAAGTTCAATTCTCATCATCATCATTATCATTCTGATATAATATAATTTCTTAAATTCTCAATCTAATTGTATTTTCTTCGCTACAGGCCACTCGATGTTTTGAATTAAGAACGTGATGTCAAACAAAATTATAAATTTGTACTCCCTTAGAAAATACAAAAACTACCAAAAATACTCCTAAAATAGCATCCACGTGAAGCAGTGTGGAGTGTGAACTCCATTTGACCTCATTAACTTGCAAACTGTGATAATACGAGAAATAAAAACTTGCATAATGGGTGCAGTGTAATTCGGTATGTAAAGTTTTTTTTTTGTATTTTTTTTATATTTTTATTTCGTAGATAAGGCTATTTTAAGAAACTAATTTCAATATTTTTGTTTTCTATTGAGTAGTTATTTTACAAAAATTTTTTGAATATTGAAATTATGTGACTTCACCATATAGCACAAAATTTCGTTGCGTTGAGAAGCCTAAAAAAGCACCCCATATTGGCAGCCCGGAAAAAAACCAGACAGTCAAACCACAGAAATGAAAAAAAATTTCTATTCTGCGTGACGAACAGTGTGTCAAATGTATAATATTTTTATTCTTAAAAGGCACAGAAAATAAAATGCTACAATGTGACGTCATTTAGAGGACAGTGAAAGTCGAATGATTTCTTAGTTTTATGTTAAAATAAATGGCATCTTATCGTTTTAAAAGGTCGGAGTAGAAAAATAAGGATTGGTAAGATAAAATCTCGAAATGGTTTTGGAATTGGCATAGGTAAATTTTTTTTTGCATACTGAATTCAGAGTCAGTTACTGCCTTTTTAGGGTTCCGTAACCTAAGGGTAAAAGCGGGACCCTATTACTAAGCCTACATTTTCTGTGCGTCCGTCTGTCTGTCTGCCTGTCTATTTGTCTATCTTAGTGTGGCGTTCTCAAGGAGAGGCCTATTAGCAGTGAACGTCTTCTGGCTGATGATGATGAACAAAACAAATGGCTCACACTCTACGGTAACAAGCTACCGTTTGTATGTATGTTTGTGTGACGATAATAATATAATATGAATTGTTCAGCTTCGATCCGACATTCATCAATGTTTGTAGGCAGTTAATGCAAAACTAGTTTTTATTTTTGACTATGAGCACAATCGAACAAGGGGTTGTGTATATATCAAGTCGCGAGGTCACGGCTTAGAGAATACGCTAGTATAGGTACAACTAAGTGACGAAATAAGCCGCTTAATTGATGGTAAGCCGTCGATCCTGTTATGTAAATTCTTTCCATCCAATGCCTGGAAGAGATCGCTTTTAGCGATAAGGCCGCCACTTGTGACACTAGCTCATAAGTGTTTTCTATATATCTAAGTGCCACTTTTTCTTAAAATAAATAATAGTCTTGCGCGTGACCGCCAACTCGCCTGATGTTAAGCGATGATGCGGTCTACGGTGGAGTACGCTTGCCTAGAAGAAACCGATTCACTCGTGATTTGATGACACCCAGATTGTAACTATCGGGGAACACCCATTCAGGCAGCGCATTCCACAGACTAGCAGTTCGCACAGTAAAAGTGGAATCAAAGCGCTTCGTTCGAGTTTTCGGAATACCAACCATAAAGCGGTGTCGACTTGTTTCTATAGCTACTGCACTCCTACCAAGAGAATCAAATATCTAACCCTATGTATTATAAAAATGTCTTTAACGTTGAAATGCATAGTTTGGGTGATTTATGATAACTGTTTTATAAAATTGTAAAATGATCTCTTAAGAATATGTAATGGAAATTGTCGTCGAAAATAAATAAAATAAAAAATAAATATTCGGGACATTTTTGCACACACGGTCATCTGACCCCAAACTAAGCAAAGCTTGTAATATGGCTGCCAGAGACTGATATACATACATACATAGTTTTAAATACATACTTAATTAGATATTAACAACCAGATATAGAACAAACACAAATGTTCATCACATAAATGTTTGTCCTTGGCGGGAATCGAACCCACGCCCCCAAGCTCAGAAGTTAGGTTCACTACCAACTGGACCAACGGGCTATCTAATATAAGTACTAAATATACTGTAGTATACCAAAAGTACTATGAAAATAAGTACCAAATTTCAAGATACCTTTGAAACTGCATTACAAAGTATATTGTAAATAAGCGAAAGCTTTATTTTACTGCCTTGGATTTAAGCGCCTAATCCTCATTTTGGGCGCCTATTAAGCGTCTTCTGTTTTGTTTTCGATTTTCATTATTGTTGCTACAAAGTAAATTATTTTAGCTACGGCTAGCGTCATCACATCGGGTTACGACTGAAGTAGGTTAACAATTTCATTGCTATTTTGGGTTGTAGTATTTATTTCAGTGTTGACGTTTTATGTGATAATCTTAGAATAACTACACATAGAAACCAAGTATATTCGCAAAATTTAAGCCATTCAAATGGAGTCATATATGGCTCCAAAATGGTGTGAAATTCCACAGGTAATCCATTAATTTTCTTGCTTAAATCGTTTAAAATATCAATCCAAATGTAAGCTACAAAGCGAATTTGTAGCTTATGTTTTGAGAAGGCGTTGTTTGGAAACCTACCTTCTCTGAGTAGTTATTCTAAGGTGATAATATAGAATGTGACACTGTTAAGTGATCGTGATAAACTTTTATGCACTCATGAAAAGCATGACACAAAAAGATGACAATACCAATAAAAATTTTTTTTTTTTTTTTTTTAAGGAACTTGTGTCTGATAATGAAATATCTTTGATAGATTATTGATTTTTATATCTAATAATATAATTGTTTTAAACATTTTTCATGTAAATAAAAATTAAGTAATATGCTGGTCGGGTGACATCGTTAAGACAGCAAGAAAGCAGTGGACAAGGCTAGCACAGGACCGGTAAAGATGGCGCGCTGAAGAGGAGACCTATACTCAGCAGTGGGTGGAGAATGATTGATGATGAAATAAAAATTCCTGTTGATATTTGATTTATGAGTATGAAAATGTGTTAGAATCAAAATAAATAAATCACTTTATTTTTATTTTATTTATTAAGGAACAGTAAACAGCTATATTATAAAATGTACAATAATGTGGATAGATTAATAAACTTAATAATAATACAGCCAACAACACTATTCACAGATTACTTACAGAATTATATAAATTTACCGCTAGAAGTAGCTAGCTTGCAAAAAAATAATATTTAACTATACATATGTTTTTTGTTTAATAAGCCCTAAAACAAACAAAAAATTAAAATTTATGGTTTTATAAAGTTTAAACAACTATTAACTAACATAATAATAACAATATTGTTTCAAAATATGTACTGAAGTTATGAGGAGAGCTTTTGAAGTACTGCTGCTTTAAATTTACCAGCAGTGCAAGCAAAAATGTCAATATTTTGAAAAGAGTCATTATACGATTCCACCATCCGACGAGTAGGAATGCGCAGTCCGGCGTTTGAGTGGCAATTGCCCAACGCAAATAAGCGCCCTGCGCGCACCTCCCGCTTATAAATTGTTCTAGGTACAGCATAACATACATTATTAACCAAATCCATACAGTCAAAGTGATTGTTAACAATTTTAAAAAGAGTAGTAGCTTCAAGGTATTTGCGTCTTGATTCAAGTGTGGGCATGTTATATTTGCCGAGCAATTTAGTATACGATAGATATCGTTTATGACATCTGTAGTGCATGGCACGTAAGAACTTTCTTTGAACCTTCTCAATAGCTTCCTTATACTTTTCGTAATAGGGGTAAATATCGGTAAATATCCCGTAAATAATCATATAACTTTAGTGAACAACCGTGATAGTTTAAAACAGTGTTTTACATTGGTACTAACTATTTAAACAACTGGAACTGACTAAAATTACCAAAAAATAATCAAATAAACACGATTTTACGAGATTAATGTATCCAAAAGTAGGCCTGGGGCCTTATTATGATTCTTTGATCGGGATCGAGATTGCATGCCGTCCCGTTCGTATCTATTTACTCGCACCACGTGCGTAAGTGAGATGGCACGCGATCGCGATCACGATCCGAATCATTCATAATAAGGCATCTGGTGCACTCTAGCACCACACTTTAGGTATGAAGCTACAAGTAGTTGACTTGTCTGACCTGTAACGGATCTTTTCGAGCAATATACGTATTGAATAATAATAATTGTATACAACACCAAAATATTCACATGTCTTTACCACGGTCCACTGAAGCGTCAGTTGACTAACTGTCCAACTTTGTACAAAGTCCCGACGAAGTGTAGAATAGGCGCCAGTGACAACTTAGTTTCCAAACTAGGTCTGGAAGGCTGACAGGTGCGCTTTGACTATTATCGCAAGGAAACTTAGTTTGTGCTCGCAAATCCTAGTTATAACTTTAGACGGGAGTTCTTTTTCCCAATTGGTGTTTTTCCTAGCACTTAATTTTGCTATTGAAGGTGAGAAAAACGCCGTAGAGTTCAGTTCTTTATTATTTAACTGTATTTTTAAACAAAAACCGGGCAAGTACGAGTAGGACTCGTGCTCTGAGGGTTCCGTTGGACGGAACCCTCAGAACACGAGTCCAAAAAAAAAACAACTGAAGTTGAAATATTGAAAGACAAACTTAACTTTATAGTTGACGATAAGGTTCTTCTTCTTCTATACATTCCAACTACAAAATGTAAGTTTGTAATAGCAAAATATATATTTTAAAATGATATAACTTCAAATTTGTAACTTTCAGATTTATTCCTATATATGTGCTATAAGACCTTGCTTTTTGCCAAATTTCATGATTCTAGGTCAACAGGAAGTACCCTATAGGTTTTGATTTCCCTGTGAAATCGCAAAATATGTCGTTTAAATAAAAACAGTTTTTTTTTTTTTTTAAATATACTTATTATTTATATGGAATTATTTTATCAATTATTTATATGGAAAGGATACAAGAATACGTGTATCCTTTCCATATAAATAATTGTTAGTGTTTTCATAATTATGAACTTTTTATACCACGAGACTAACTCCAAAATTGCCATAAAAATGTGTTTCAGATAACGCTCAATAGTGTGAAAAATATTTTTTTTTAGGAAAGCAGGATTTACAAAATGCTGATAATTTTACATTGACCTCAATTAGACTTAGTACCTTTCCGTGTAAAGTTACATAAATACAATCTGGGTGTCTTCAAATCACGAGTGAATCGGTTTCTTCTAGGCAAGCGTGCTCCAACGTAGCCCGCATCATCGCTTAAAATCAGGAGAGATGGTGGTCAAACGCAAGCCTGTTCTTTATAAAAAAAATAAAAAAAAACACACAATATTCCATAGATTCAGTTCCACAACGTGTATGTTCATACTGTTTTCTTATTACTAAACTTCCAGACACTTTACGAGCATAACCTCGATCTGAACTCTATTAAAGTTTCCACCACGAAATCACCCGTTCGACTTTACAATTTAGAAGCAAACATATTTCCCTGGCATGTTTCGAATATTTCGCCACGTGATATGAATTTTTTATACATTGGGAAATGGGCGTTCGACAAACGCTGTCGGTGAAAGGGTTTTTAATTTAACGTTAATAATGCTGTAAAGATTTAAAGCTGGTTAAATCGATTCTAAGTAATAACTTCTCAGTATAGAACACCGCCATAAAGTAGCGAGTCTGTAAATTTTCTACAGGATTCATTTCGGAGAATGTGCATCAGAGCTACATGACCTTATCCTACCCTCCCCTTTCTACTACAGGACAAATAAGAAAACTGCCCACTACCACCCATACATTGTGGATTTTCCTTGGATACGTACCAAACGTTTCTAATCCGTACGGCCAAGGATTGGAATAACCTGCCCACTTCCTTGTTTCCTGAATGATATAATCTGCTTTTCAAGGCTAGAGTGAGTAGTTATCTTCTAAGTCTGCCTGCTTCATTTTTGACCACAGCGTCGCTTACCAACAGACGAGTTGGTGGTCAAATGTGGACTTATCTGCGTTAAAAAAAACTGACCATAATTCTGCCAAAATAAAGAAAACTCTTCAAAACAGCGTACCCAGATTAAAATAAACTGGAAAAGTACGATTAGGACTCGTGCTCTGAGGGTTCCGTTGGAAGGAACCCTCAGAGCGCGAGTCCAATAAAAAAAACTAACCGAAGTTGAAATATTGAAAGACAAACTTAACTTTGTAGTTGACTATAAGGTTCTTCGATACATCGCAACTACAAAATGTAAGATTGTAATAGAAAAATAATTATTTTTAAATGATAGAAGTTCAAATTTGTAATTTTCAGATTTATTCCTATATATGTGCTATAAGACCTTGCTTTTTGCCAAATTTCATGATTCTAGGTCAACGGAAATATATAGGTTAGGATAGGTTTATAGGTTTTGATTTCCCTGTGAAATCGCAAAATATGCGACATAAACGTTCATATCTTTTGATTGCGTTGATTTACAACTTTTATTTTTTTACAGCCGAAAGAAACCGTAGACCCTAGTATATTGTATAAATTTCAACTTGATACCTTTACGCGTTCTTGAGAAAAAGGGTCTTGACAGACGGACAGACAGACGGCCAACGAAGTGATCCTGTAAGGGTTCTGTTTTTTTCCTTTTGAGGTACGGAACCCTAAAAAGAGCGAAGAGTCTTTCATACTATTTGTGATAGTTCCATTAATTGTGCAAAATGTATTTCCTAAGGTAAGGTGAAACAAAAAAAAAGTTATATAAACTTTTCGATTTGTTGTTGACTCGTGTGTTACTAATTTAAGTAAAGTTTATTGAATACTTCAGCAACGTTTACGTCTACACAATATATGTTTCTAGTCATTTTCCACTTTACAAGGCAGCAAATCAATGGCGCTCTGAACTTGTTTTCTGCTCACTGAATAGTGCTACGACAATGCCTTAATTTAAAATAGTAGCTATAATAGAAGATAATGAATTATTACTAGCTGCGCCCCGCGGTTTCTCCCGCGTAGTGATGAAAAATTGTGACGGTGAAAAGTCTATGTCACTCTCTGGCTCTTGAACTATACCCATGCAAAAAATCAGGTCGATCCGTTGTTCCGTTGCAGCGTGAAAGAGGAACAAACATCCATACATACAAACTTTCGCGTTTATAATAATACTAGCAGTCCACCCCGGCTTTGCACGGGTATAGATTATAGCCTATGTCACCCGGGGATAGTGTAGCTTCCCAACAGTGAAAGAATTTTTCAAATCGGTTCAGTAGTTTCGGAGCCTATTCAATGCAAACAAACAATCAAATCTTTCCTCTTTATAATATTAGTATAGATTAGTAGGAAACTAATATTATGCAAACATCTGTTATTAAACAATAAATTTAATTAGTTGCTATAGATAAATGTTTTGCTATTTGAGAAGACCGATTGTTTTTTACCAAGTTTTTTGGTTTGTTCTTCTTTCACGACGCAACAGATCAACGTGATTTTTTGAATAAAATTAGTTTGAAAACCGGAGACTGACTGGGAATACTTGTTGTCAGTTGAAAAATTTGCAATTTCCACGCGGCTAAAACCGCGGTGCGCATCTAGTAGCCATTAGACCAGCGAGGTGTAATAATAGAGACGTTATAGGAGAAACGCACGGCTTTAAAAACTGACTAAACGCAGCATATACCATAGCTTACCTATGTATTTTGTGAAATAAGGGAATAGTACATTGTTACCCTAGGGGTGAAAGTACTTTATTTAGTCCCGAGACGTGGTTTGGCGCCCAAGCGTAGCGAAGGATGCTAATAGTTCGAGGGACTAAATAAATCTTTAGCCCTGAGGTAAACATTTCATTACGAATACAATAAACTAAAAATAAAAACATGAACTGACTAAAGAAATTAGGGGTAAATTTTATTTTACATAAATAAACATTTTAGGTGTGAAATTTATTTAAAGTTTATGGTAAAATTAGTGAGCAATTTTTATACTCATATTTGGTGAAAGGTTTTTTCCGGATAGGTATATTGATATTAGATATTTTCACTACTGCTTTAGCCTCTTCTTGAAATTGTGTTAATACAAATCTGCTATACGGAAGTACAAACAAAACTCTACAATGAAGATTGGATTCAAGCCAGTTTTTTTTTTTTTTTTTAACATCCTGACACTGGAAAATGCGCGAGAAGTGCGTGGCCATAATCCTCTAAGGAGAAAAAAAAGTTGAAACATGGTTCAATACAAATGTGAAAATAGAACATTTTTTTTAAATTATTTGTTAAATAATTAATAACTAAATAATTAGTTGTCAACTGTCACTGTCAGTTGAAAGTGATTCTCCTTAGGGCTGAAATGTATTACTTTAACCCGCTCCTCAGGCAACTTCAGACCTACTTTCCAAGTTTGAGTAATGAAAAGAATATAAAAAACACTTTTTACATTATATCTGATGTTAAAAAGAGACAAAAATACATTACGATGTGGACATTCCGAGTGTGTGACTGAGGGACGGCCGAACGAAGTCGGGCAGCCAGCCTTGCATTCGTCTAGTCAATATGGTGGTGTGCACAACCTATCTACCTACAAGTAAAAATATCTTAGACTTAGACCAAGTTCCATACATTTATGCCCTTTATTGTCCTTGTCTATCCTTAACTTATGATGACACTGAAAAGTTTCTTAAAATTATTTCTTAATGTTATGTTATTTGTTTTGTTAATCTAGTTTTTTATTACTTGTGAGCTCTTGTCGTAGTTTCGTCGAATACAAGCATTGATGTAAGTAAATAGGGGGAAGATACGGGACGAACTTCTTGACGTGGACCGCACAATATAGGCTCCGGGGCACAATCCACTTCAGTCACAATCGAACTGGCGTTTTGATAGCACGTGAATTACTTGTCAAAATTGTGTGAAATAAAGCAGCAAAAATTACTTCCTGCGTTTTCACAAGGTGCACCAACAGTTCGAAGACAAAAAACAAGTTTCACGGCATTACTTTTCACTCGTAAATACTTAAAAACAATTAACTTAATTTTCTTTAAATGTCACTTCTATGGTCTAGTGTAGTGTCTAATGGAGCGGTGAAGTTGACTTTTACAGTGTAGACGTCAACGTCGCCGTCGAGCCGAAACAGAGCCATTTTTATTGGGTACAATGTTTGGATGTCACGCGCCTTCCCTCTTTTTAAAACTGTCATTGAATATAAGTTTTTTTTTTTTTTTTGTTAATTTGTTTTTTATCTTCCACGAGACAGGCTTTGTCCTAGTGTGGGGACCAAGAGTAAATTATTATTTTTAAGATGTTACTTTTAAGAAATAAAAAATCTTTAATCTTTGTATAAGTAAACTTAAGACACATTTTTCGTGATAAGAACCCAATGTTGTAGCATCTCGGAAACACCGTGGAACGTAGCCTATTCCTCATCTAGACTCAATGTATGACTAATAGTAGTGTTTTTTTTTATAAGGTGGAGAAATTTATTTATTGTAATTTATAATGTTTTGCTATTATTTATCATCTAAAATTTGGTAAACAGGTTGTCAAACCTCAGAGAAACCTGAGTAGAAAATTCCTCTGAACTCTATTGGGAAACGTTTGGGTAATGAGCTTTTGTGGGTCGCAATTTCCTTTGATGCCGTGATAATAGAATTGAATTTCCACCTGAGTGAGAAAATTTGACTGATTGATGATTCATTAATTATTTAATTATGTTTATTAATACTTACAGATTGTGCTTTTTGCGTATTGTGCACTGGTAATCAATGTTTGTATTGCATTTTGTGGTGACTAAAGTGACCGTTGACCGTTTTAATTTGATTTTTGTAACCATTCTAGGATATTGTTATTCCTATTATTAAAGCATTTTATTTGTGCGGAATCGGAAACACCTATAATATTTTTTTCATATCATGACAGTTCTCTCTTATATTTAGAAACAAAACACATCTCGTTTCAAATAAAATAATATAGGCGGCCACGAAGGTCACTCTCTCTTATATCTAGAAACAAAACACATCTCGTTTCAAATAAAATAATATAGGCGGCCGCAAATGTCACTCTCTCTCTCTCTCTTATATCTAGAAACAAAACACATCTCGTTTCAAATAAAATAATATAGGCGGCCGCAAATGTCGCTCTCTCTCTCTTATATCTAGAAACAAAACACATCTCGTTTCAAATAAAATAATATATGCGGCCGCGAAGGTCGCACTCAATGAAAAAGAGTTCCGCCACACCATATCTAAATAATATTTATATTTATTTATATCTAAAAAGGCTTTATTTGTATCTAAAAATCCTAAAAAATATAACAATTTTTATAGAGATTGAAGCCAATTATAAAAACTTAAAATAACTAAAATACTGGCGTGTTTCTGGCTCAACGCATAAGCATTGCTATTCAACGTGGTAATGCCGCCAGCATGTTAGTTACGCTGCCAAGTGGTAGTGGGCTTGATCATTTGGATTGTCTCTAGACGTACTGTCCATCATCATCAGCCAGAAGACGTCCATTGCTGAACATAGGACTCCCCCTTTAACCTCCACACTGAACGACAGCATTTTGCATCCACTGGATGCCAGCGACTGTCACAATGTCGTCGGTCCATCTAGTTGGAGGCCTACCTACGCTGCGTCTTCCGGTTCGTACCTTTCTTCCCCATCGGTTATCGGTTCTTCAAGCGATGTGGCCTGCCCATTGCCACTTCAACTTGCAAATTTTAACAGCTATGTCGGTGAACCTGGTTCTTTGAAGAAAAAAAAAATACTTCACCATGCCGCGCCGTTCGCCTCATGTGGCGTGGCAGTTGTCACTTTTTCCACGAGATGGGTCTGTCAGCATAATTAATTAGTATACTATTACAAGATAGGCCTATATTAATATGCGATATTCAAACAAACAAGGACAAACATATTATTTGAATACGGCTTAATTTATGAGCATGCTATTCAAATTCAAAATTCTTTATTAACTGATTTTTATAATATACAGGTGTTTGGCCTTTCCTGTTAAGTTTTGACAACCTGTGTTAGGAGGGACCGCTCGTTCGTTCTTACATCGTAATTTCACATTAATATGTATAAAGAGTTTATTATTATGTAAAACACTGTTTTATACTATCACGGTTGTTCACTAAAGTTATATGATTATCATATAACTTTATAATTATGTATATAGTTAATAGGTAGTTTTAAATTTATGTATGTGTATGTGTTTATGTCAATGACTGAGTAAGTGCTCCGTTTGCTCGTAATCAAGTTGCTTTAACCATGTTAATATTTTTAACATTGTAGAAGTGACATTGTGTAAATATTTTTTATACTATTAATTTTATTATTTTATTATAAATTTTAATTAAAGAAGCTAATATTGTAGCTTTTTGCTAGATTGTTATTACAGAAGAAAAATCCTAAGTACTGATACAAAAAAGGTGCAAAATAAATAACGTACATGCGAATCTACAGCATTTCAAAAGACCTCGTTACCTACAAGATGACTCTTGAAATAATTCACGTTCAAACAGTCCATTTCAAAAGCACCAAAAGAAAGAAACGCGTGACTTTTCTTTTGTCGCTTGAGACAGGGCAGCATCTTCAGAATACTTTATAATTGTATGCCGGTCCAAATCGTGTGATAAATTGGGATTAATGGACAGGTTTTTTATTTTTTCCTGCTCTTTGACATGATTTTAGGGTTCCGTTCCTCAAAAGGATAAAACGGATCACTATCACTTTGTTATCCATCTGTCCGTCTGTCCGTCTGTCAAGACCCTTTTTTCTCAGGATTGCGTAAAGATATCAAGGTGAAAATATCAAATACTCAAATCTACGTTTTCTTTCAGCTGTGAAAAATTAAACTTGTAAGTTTACGCGATCAAAAGACATGACCGTTTATGTTACATATTTAGCGATTTCACAGGGGAATCAAAGCCTATAGGGTATTTCCCGTGACCTAGAATAATGAAATTTGCCAAGAGGTAAGGTCTCACAGCACATACTATATAAAGGACCTCGTACCCGTCCGGTTTTTTTAACAATGTTTTGAATTACAACATAGCACTCGTGAACAATATTCGCAATATAAATAAAACGGCCAAGTGCGAGTCAGCCTCGCACGCTGAGGGTTCCGTACCATCATAAAACACAAAAAGTAGTGCAAAAAGACAATATCATGCTATCATACCACCTAGGTCATTCATCCAAGTACCGACCGCGCCCGAGGTTTCTTAATTAGGTGGTGAATTATTTATTTATTATATTTTATTATCATTTTTTTTACTGGGCAAGTGCCTTTAATAACTAAACAAAATACAAGCTAAAACTAACACTACAAATACAGTTAGACTGCCCATAGATCGTTGAAGGTCTAAAGACAATCCAAATGCTCAAGCCCACTTATCTTTTATTATCATTATTTAATTTGTTGTAAGTACCAAAGATTAGGTATTACTTTAGAGTGTAAACTATAATCATGCCAAGTTTCATGCCTGTATTGCTGTTTTTACATTAGGACAAAGAAAAAATACATATCATATCAAATACTCATATCTACGGTTTCTTTCAGCTGTGAAATAATCAAACTTGTAAGTTTACGCGATCATAAGATTTACGATTTATGTCGCATATTTTCGCATATTTTGCGATTTCACGAGGAAATCAAAATCTATAGGGTACTTCCCGTTGACCTGGAATCATGAAATATGGCAAGAGGCAAGGTCTTGCAGCACATATAAAGTAAACAAATCCAAAAGTCATAACTTTGGAGTTATATCATTAAAAATATTTGTTTTGCTATTACAAACTTACATTTTGTAGTTGGGATGTATCGAAGAACCTTATTGTCCACTACAAAATTATTTTTGCCTTTCAAAATTTTTTTTTTTTTTTTGTACTCGCTCTCTGGGTTCCATTTAACGGAACCCTCAGAGCGCGGGTCCTACTCGTAGTTGTACGGTTTTTTTAAATCTTTATTTTTTCATTTTTTATAATAGGCTTGCGTTTGACCTCCAACTCTCCTGATGTTAAGTTATATCTATTATATTTTGTACATTTCTCCAGATTTTAGTAGCCTAATCTTTTATTTAGTTATGCCACTAGGCAAATAGCAGCTGCCTTTATTAAACTAGACAAATTATTTGGTTGTGACAAGGGTCTGCCATGATACCTATTTAGATCTAGGGGAGTGAGAGAGTCATCAACGTAATAGCTAAGGGCTTATTAATCAGCACCTAATTTTCCCACAACTCTGTCCTTTGTCCCGTCAAAAGCCAATGACCAAAATTGGCGTTTTTTTTTATGTTTATGTTTGTGTTTCATACTTGGTAATTAGATGCAGAATAATATGACTAACAACAATTATAAAGGGTTATCATACCTTACATTTAATAACCAAAGTATATCGATTTAAAAAAGTGACATAATTAAGATATAAAGTCAAATATCTTAGCTTTGACTGTGTTTGTAGAAAAAATATTCATAAATTAATTCTTCTGATAGTATTTTCCAACGTGGGCCAAGGTTTCAAATAAAACAATAAAAAAGAAAATACGTAAAATACGAAAAATTCAATAAATAATAATAATTAATCCTTGACACGGCACGTATTGTCAGGAGGTTCCTCACTCTGCAGCCCTAACCACCGGTAGCTTGGGCCTTGCCCCGCTGCCGGCGGCACCCTAGGTTTGTTTTTTTTTTATAATATTTTGTTTTTATATATTTATTGTAAAAAAAAACTTAAATCTAAGAAAGAAAATATATACAAAAATTAATAATAATAATTATTCTTTTTGTGTTTTGAAATTTTGTGGACAGCTTTGTTCCGCCAAAACTTTGAAAAGATACCTCGTTGTTTTATTAACCGACTCCAAAAAAGGAAGTTCTCAACTCAGTTGTATATTTCATGTTTGTTACCTCAGAACTCCCCCATTTATCAACCGGTTTGTTTTTTTTTTTACTATCAGGATATATTTTCAGATTAGTAGTTTGGCAAAATAACTGAAAAATTCGGTTAGGTACTTGGATAACAATTTATAATGTCATCCAAGTATGAAATTGTGTATTTTACTAATTTTGTGAAGACGGTTTTTTAAATTGATAATTATTTTGTTTCGCTACTAGTTTTACAAAATCATAAGCGTTATGCAGCTAAATGACAATTAAAAAAAACTTTTAAAAAGTTTCCTGTCACGGAACGCCAGGAAACATGACGGAATAAGAAAGCGTAATAATTTTATAATAGAAACTGACTTGGTTTTCAAACTTTTTTTTTTTTTTTGAAACGTTTGTTGGAGTTACCGTCTTAAACTTACGTGAGAAATTCCCGTGTAATATAAATAAAAAGCGTAATAATGTTTACCGTCACGTCACGGAAGACCATGCCAGTTGAAAAATCGTTTTTTTTTTTTTTTTTTTTCATTTCGTAAATCGTAGTCTCTTCTGACAATTCAAGTTTTTTATGCCATAGGAAAAAACCTTCAACATCAACAAAATCAAATCAAGTTATCCTCTACGAATAAAATCCAGTAATTTTCAATAGAAATTATACGACATTGTGGACAGGTGGCGCTCAAATGATCTTCGTTATTCCAATTGTGATTCAAGGAGCGTGGTCCAGCAAAGCGGTATTGAGAAAAATCCTTAAAATTCCTCTGAAAGCATTTCTATAATGATCCCGGTAATCAAAGAGCTTATTAAAAACTGATCTCGTGAAATTGGAGGTTTCGATTTTATGGTGGAATATTTAATAGGGCTTCGGTAAAAAGTGAGATGTTCAAAACGAGGACTGTGTTGAAGCAGATGAAATTGAGTGAAATGTAAATGTAAGAGTATTTTCCATCGAGATACAATACATAGGTATAGGTATAGTCACAATCGTGCCAAAAAAAATCCGAACCAAAACTCGTGCACGCTTCGAATTGCGCAGACTTTTTGGTTAGTTAAAAGGTAACCGCGATCCGACTACAACGGCGCGCGATGCCAGAGCTACGATGACATAGCGGACAACTAACGTTGAACACTATGCAAGCGACATAACGTCTAAATTGGAGTAAATGGTGCTTTGTTAAGTATATAATAGATACAATGTATGTACAATGACGCTCGGACGTTTTTAACTGTTTTCAGTGAGAGATTTTGACTCGATTTGATAGGAATTGTATCTCGATGGTATTTTCACATCAATTCCATAAACATAAAAAAACAATTTAGGTTTCGTACAAAACTTTACAGAAATCATAGATTTTACTCTGAGGTAGTCACTTCAGCGGAGCCACCAATATTTTTTTTTCATACATAGTCCACTTTATTAGAATGTTATTGATTGTTATTACGCATAAAGTATTCTAAAACTACATTTTCATATTGCTAGCAATCAAACTCAGTATTATTCAATTATAAAATAAGACACTATTTAGTTCATTTGGACATCGAGACGCTAATATCTGGAAATCCGAGGAGCTGCAAAGTCATCCAGGCAAATTGGCCAGACCACACCTTTGTAATCCACTAATGGCCTTGACCGACCTCGGGTTCCCAAATAATTAATGTAAGTGCACAGACTCATTAATCTCATGACGTAACACCGCTGTAAGTACAGACAGACAGACACCTGGAACTTAATTATTAATTTGTTGTTACTCGAACTTTGACATATGCATATTTTATTTTATTTAGAATGTACACAAAACTGGATAATCTCAACTTAAGCTAAAATTATTGCAAATAGTTTTGAACTGGAGAGTATGCCAGAATATGCGAACACAGCATGATTGGCAATGATACGATAAAAAGTTAATGTTAGATTAATTGCAAGGACTAATTGAAGCTAAAACAGACGCTGCAGCTAAAGTACTGCAGCGTGAATTGAAATGTATTAAGATATATTAAGATCCGAGAGGATGGTAAACATATACCGTCTTACCACAAAAGATTTAAGCACGCTTTAGACAAGTGTTTAGCAATTGTTTCACTGCGAAAAATATGCTAAACACTTGTCTAAAGCGTGCTTAAATCTTTTGTGGTAAGACGTATATTTTTTAAATTTATAAAGATTGTTGTTAATGTCATATAACAGCGTTGCTTGGAATAGTGTCTCTAAGCTGAAAAGAGGTCATTGTACTCATCAATAATAAAGAGTTATTCAATAAATCAATAAATAACAATTTTTACAATGAACCAACGCTTAAACCATGAACAGTATCAGCTGTTGTAAAAAATCATTTGCACTTAAGGCAATGCAGTGGAAAAGCTGACTTTTAACGCGTTTTCAGGGTTAGTGCCATGGTGAAAAGTGTAATGATGAGTACAATCAGCACAATGACTTACTTTCGACTTAGCACCACCACTCTGCGTAACCCTTTATACAACAATCTCGCCATGCCAGGCAGGCGCTTACTAAAAGTACATTTATTGTGAGTTTTTAGTACATTTTGTGTAAATTAACGAAAAACTATACAACAAAATGATAAACTGTGTTAAAACACCAATGTAAAGACCTGAAACACCCCGAGAAAGTCCGTAAAATTTTAATTTAACGAATTATTCCTTGAAGATACACTTTCCTCATAGAGACACTTGGAAATAATTCGCTTATATTCCTAAACTGTTCTTTTCAAAAATCCTGGACAGTTGTTCTTCTTAGATACACTTCTATCAGTTTCTGACGTTTTGCTTATTATGTACACAGAGTGATGGTATTGCATGCGTATTCTGTAAGGCCGTATCTACAGAGGCTATGTGCTATACTTTGAGCGATACATTAGCTAGTTAATGTTAATTAATGGTCAATCCGTATCTGTAGACAAACGAATGTAACCGACATAGCCCACCCGATTAGCAAGTTCAAGTGGCAGTGGGCAGGGCACATAGCACGCAGAACAGATGGCCGATGGGGCTGAAGGGTTTTCAGATGGAGACCACGGACCGGTAAGCGCAGTGTAGGACCCACAAGATGGACAGACGACCTAAAAGAGGCCGCAGGGAAACGCTGGGTGTGGACCGCTTCCAAACGGTCCTTTTCAAGATTGATGGGGGAGGCTTATGTCCAGCAGTGGACGTCCTACGGCTGAAATGATGATGACGGTGATGAATGGTTATTCAGATGTTCAGAAAAAATACAGTAAAAAAGTATTCGATAAAAAAAAACTTTACGAGGTAAACATCATTATAATAATGCTGGCTTACATAATAACCTGAGTTCATTTATATTGCGTCATAATATAGTCCATACCTGGTCCCTGCGATTAATTGGGGGCTGGCTTTTAGTGGGACCCTCCAGATGACTTAATATACCTTCGGAGGGTGCGTTTACATAACATACGTCTTGAGCCTTATAAACAGTTCGGTTGAATTGAGAGAACCTTCCATTTCTGTTTACATTGCGCGGGGACCGTGAAACGCTTATTCATAATAATATGCGAGGTATAACTGGCGCCCAAACTGGGACTATCATTAATTTCAAAATGTATTTGTTGAATTTGGATTAGTTGGTGTTTGCTATTACTTATATATTTATAATGGTTTGTGATGTTCAAAAGTATCTTGTTAGTCAGAAACTTTAAAAAAGTTTTTGTTGGCGCTCAACGTGTGACGAAGTAACAGCTATTTTTGTAAAGTTATATGATTATTTACGGGATATTTACCGTGGTAAGGTTGTGGAATGAGCTCATATAATCATATAACTTTAGTGAACAACCGTGATAGTTTAAAACAGCTATTTTTGTTCCGTTTTATATCGAATAATGCATAGTAATATTACCAATTTTTCTTCTAATATTGTAGCTTGATCTGCTTAAATATTACGCAATTTACCTTGCTTAGAAAAACAATATCATTGCTGAAATTAATAATCCCATTAATAACTCTCAAGTAAATTTTGTCAAGAGTAATTTTTTTTGAAATAAGGAGCCAAATTACAATATTTCAGTTAATTACACATCTCTCCAAGCTTCCAATAACGTCAACAGTCATAACCTAATATGATTGTTTTTCTCATAAAAAACCCACTGACCTAAAACGACTTAATATTCCGCACCCCATGTCTTGGCAACGGAAGAGAATTAATTTGATGGGAATGAATGTGTTCCGTACATTATTAACACCGGCTGTACAGTATTGTATGAATAAGTAATCTTTTTGGAGATTGAACTTGGAATGAGTACAACCGCAGTAATAAAGGAAAATTTGCGCGGTACGTGAACGTTCGAGCAGTACACGTATACGTGGTACATTTGATCACATGCTTTGTGATTGTAATTCTTTTGTTATTGAATGAACAAGTGGAGTACTAAATAAATGGTACACGGTAAATTAAAGAGTGGTTTTCCCACTTTTAAGCAACGCTTGTACTACAGATGACCATAAGGCCTAATGTCCTACTAATATTATGAACGCGAAAGTTTGTATAAATATTTAAATATTCGGGACATTTTTTGCACACACGGTCATCTGACCCCAAACTAAGCAAAGCTTGTGATATGGGTGCCAGAGACTGATATACATACATATATAGTTTTAAATACATACTTAAATAGATATTAACAACCAGATATAGAACAAACACAAATGTTCATCACACAAATGTTTGTCCTACGTGGGAATCGAACCCACGCCCTCAGGCTCAGAAGTTAGGTTCACTACCAACTGGACCAGCAGGCTATCAAATATGTATGGATGAATAGATGTATGAATGTATGGATGTTTGTTCCTCTTTCACGCTGCAACGGAATAACGAATCGACCTGATTTTTTGCATGGGTATATTTCGCGAGCCAGAAAGTGACATAGACTACTTTTCACCACTATGCGGGAGAAACCACGGGGCGCAGCTAGTATTGTAATAAAGTCAAATTTAGTGAAGCAAAACCACGGCTCCTTGACACAGTCGTGCATTTCGCTACATCTATTTTTGAGGTTTTTCTCATATTTATAGAAAACTATAGCTGTTATGTGAAATGTGCCTTTACGGTTCTCTCCATATTTATGAAATATTTATATTAAGACTAGCTGAATCCCGCGGTGCTACCGTGATTTTCTAGTTTTCCCGCATTTTCTGGGAGAATAAGTACCCTATGTCCGTCCAAATAATGTACACTATCATCCTGCCAAAATTCGTTAAGATCGGCTTAGCGGTTTAGTCGTGAAAAGCGAACAAACATCCAGACAGAGAGACATACAGACAGAGTTACTTTCGCTTTTATAATATTAGTAAGGATATCGTAGATTTCATTTAGTAAATATGTAATCGAATTAATTACAAAGAAACAGGAAGATGAACGTAAAATCCGTGTTTATTTTTTTCTCTCTCTCTGTCGAATAGAATGTCCTTAATCATATTAGGGTTTTTACGGTTTCTTAGATAAAACATTCCATTTCGATATGATACCATGTTAATAAAATTTTAAGCTAACCATGATAGTAGAAAAACAAAAACTAGAATAACCAAAATTGCTAAAAGTGGGAAAAGAGGGCCTTAAGCTAGTAAGAGGACTTATAGAACACGACATAACGTGACTTGCAATGTTCTTAAAACTATTAAGTATCTATATTTTTATTTTTTTACGTTGATTTTTTAGATATACGTGCACTAAGAATTTAAATCATGATGGCATAGGATAGTGTAGAGGAGAATAAACTACATCCATAAAAGTAAATCTTATCGAATAATACTATCGCGAAGTTCACAAAACGGGACATATTTCCTTATTTTCTAATCTAGAAATAGCACGACACAACTTTACAATGGATTCAGTTGATTAAAAATAACTTAAGTACTAACTGAACTTTGGGAACAGTTCCCACTGGTAGCGGTTTCATAGAATGATAATTAGGTTTTAATTTGTTGTTTTTTTTTTTGTTTTTTTTATAATAGTGTAAAGTTATATACTGAATTACCTTATAATAATAAATATGACCCTATTTGGATATGGCAAGAATTTAGTAATTACAGAAAACTTAAGTACTTGTATTTAAAATAATGAGTAAAAATAATTATGATAAATTTATAATGACTGCTCTTCGTGTCATCATACCGCTTTGCATATGTGACAAACAATTTAATCACCCACAAACTTCAAATCTCAACTCCATAAACGAAATTGGACCCATCCGTTTAATCGTTACCCATCAAACGTGTCAATCCTCATTGACACGGCCAAATCCGGGACGGTTGCGTCCCATAAACGACTTATCATTAATACCGTCACGTCCACCACTAATCCATAATTTAAATATTTGTGCTGTCCTTCTGTTTACCGCTGCCGCATCTGCGTTGTATCTCATAATCGCCTACGCTGACAGTTTAAGAGGCTTACCCACGAACGGGATTACCCGATTTCATTTTTTCGTACGCAGGTGCCTCCTGTCACCTCCCTCGACTTTCTTACATTTAATTTCACGGAGTGCGTTAAGGTGATGGATTTGAGATTTAATATTGTAGCTTGTTTTATGACAAAGCTTCGTTGGAGATTGAAAGGGGGGGTTATGAAATGTGCGTGACAAATGTAAAGTATGAGTGAACAAGATAGGTAAAACTACTAAATACTGAATTTGGTTTGACATGACCGCAAAATATTTAGAAAGTAAAATGAAACGAATGGAAGTACGCGTTATAAGTTGTACAGCAACTTTATGTATAACCAGGTAGCATTAATGTTACTAAAATGTTTTGTATTTAGAATAATATTGTACATTTGTACACATATTTATTTATGGCGCCCAACGTGTGGATTGCCACACGTTGGGCGCCATAAATAAATGGCAGCTACGACTATGCAAATAAGACATCTGATATGAAAACCAATTTAACCAGTTGATTACCAGACTATAAAATAGTAACTATAATGTAGTCCCAGAAAAAAAAAGTATAGTACTTTATACTTTTCACATGTAAATTTTCCAGTTTTCCGGTATAATTAATTTGTAATAATTATATAACATACCCGGGAATGTCCTAAAACTGGGACCAGAACCACCAGATGCTAGGAAGCAGCATCCTATTAGTACACGGTGAACGTAATGCGATCCCCAAGCGACCTGCCAAGCGTAGGGATTATAGCAACACCCCTCCCTTAAAGGCCTTTGTTTGTTAACTATTAAATTAGTGTGAGGTTATCTAAACTACATTCGCTCGTATTTAATTAACTCGTGGTATTTTGAGTAACCAAAACCAAGCCAATAACCACAATCCAAACATAAAAACACGGACCAGCTAACAATCATTTTTTTAACACCACGGCCTTTTCCTTATCACCCAAAAAGTCCCCCTCCGTCGTCTCTTGTTCTTCTTTTTTTCTTGGATTCCATAGACACATAAGAGACAGACTTTGTTCGTAAGCCGCTCGGTCTACCATAGACTGCAGTTCTTCTAGGTGTTGCCAACATGTTCAGCAGTGGGCATTTAATGGCTGATGAAGATGCGATATACGAAACATAGCAATCACCAATCAATCAATCCTAATAATATATGCATAAATATACTCTAGTCAATTTCGTCACTTGACAACATGTCATAACCTACGCCCGCCTTCGATTTACTTTCAGTACACCGCGCAGCAATAGTTTTCATGACATGTCAAAACGCGTTTCGCCTCCAATATTACGAGTTTGCAGCTACACTTTCATAACGTGAATACCTCTGAACCGTGACGAAAAAATAAGGGACATGGAACTCCTGAATAAACACTGAGTAACTTTTATAGAGCCCGGGAACAATGCAATTTAATGCTTTAATCAGAAACACATTTATTTTACCAATGCTTTACAACATGTTTGAGCAAATATACAGCTGCTATGGTTTAGTTACAAAATAGATTCAGTCGATAAGGTGTTTTAATGTCTAGCAAATTTTACGTGACACTGTCAACTGCCTCTTCAAGCACGACAGTAATTAACTTAAAAAAGGAGGCCTTTCTTATTTATTAGGCGGGGAATATGTTCTATCAGTTCTCGGTTGTTGGCAGGTCTTAGAATATGGCTTGTTGCTTGCCGTTGGTCGTAGAAACTGATTAAAAAACTGGCCAAGTGCGAGTCAGGCTCGCACACTGAGGGTTCCGTACCACCAACCACCATAAAATTCAATAACGAAATTACCAGTTATAACTTGGTAATGAATGGGGGATTTCGGTTTAACTTTTTGACTGTTTTTATTATTTTTTTGTTAATCCGCCGTAACATTACATATTTTGTGAAAATTTCAACTGGCTATCTTTTTCGTTCCGATGATACAGCCGTTATCGTTCTATATAGGTAGGACAGACGGACGGACGGAACTACTAGTATATCCAACTACTAGTATTATATTATAATTATAATAATACTAGTAGTTCGCCCGGAACTGAGACGTCTCGATGCAATCTTTTACTTTACCTACACTAAAGTACATGCACCATAGTTTTGACAGTTACCGTAGTGACAGTTAACGGCTACGATAATCAACTGACAACCTTCAGTCATACTTACATTATCTGTACAAAATAAGTTAATTTCGGTTACATTAGTAACTCCTTCTTTTAACCAACGGTATTTTATAACTTTGTTATATCTTTATAACCATGGGATTAACTCATATAAAAACTTAAAAATTATATTTACTTGGATTACTTGCCTACAAAATTTCATGAAGATCAAATGAGCGGTACTCAAAATATCGTCGAATAAACGTACAAACGTAAATTTTTTTGAACGCCGATTTTCCCACTGTAAAGTCTTAGACCTCCGTTCGGTCAATTATGGAGGACTTGGTGACTTTCGAGGCACAGAGGACAGAGCAACGAGGTGAAAAGGTTTTGTGGGTGAAATTTCACATAACCCAGTGGGCTTAGAATAACTACACAAAGAAACCAAGTACATTCGCAAAATTTAAGCCATTCAAATGGTGTCAGATATGGCTCCAAAAAAATACAAAAATTTTACTATGACAATTTGCGCGGTGAAATCGTACCACAACAAATCAGAAAAGCAGCATAAGAGTTGGTGTGACATTCCACAGTTAATCCATAAATTTTCTTGCTTAAATCGTTTAAAATACCAATCGAAACGTAAGCTACAAAGCGAATTTGCAGCTTAAGTTTTGAGAAGGCGTTTTTTGGAAACCTACCTTCTTTCTCTGAGTAGTTATTCTAAGCCAGTGAGTATTTTTTTGAAGTTTTTAGCCCGTCCCAAAATATAAGGGTGCAAACAAAACATGTCCCGAGACTTATTCATAAAAACCCGTGAAAGCTAAACGAAATATTAGCATCTGTTACTTTGTTGGTGACGTGTCCCACATATCATTTTCTGCATTATTGAATCAAGAGATAGCGAAAAGTTACTACCCGGAAAATTTCTCCGCGCTACCAAGGCTGAGTTGGTTGGATAATGATATTTTTGGGGATAGCCAGTTTGAAATGTTACTTTTACGCCTTCGAGAATTGCAATCGTTTGTTGATATTTTCTGATGGTAGATATGCTGCAATTAGGCATTTTCATGTTCTAAACGGTAAATTTATTTTATTTTAAATATATTAGTGGATTAGGCATTTTCATGTTCTAAGCGGTAATTTTTTTTTTTTAATATAGTAGTAGACAAACAAGCGACGGCCACCTGATGGTAAGTAGTCACCGTCGCCTATGGAATGGACACCTACATTACCCGGGGCATTGACGGTTGCCTATCTTTGAGGACTCTATTCACTCTTCGCTTGAAGCAATTGAGGTTATATTTTGGAGGAAAAACCGAAGGTGGTAAGCCATTCCACAACTTACAGGTACGGGGCAGAAACAATCGATCAAATCGAACAGTGCGAGACTTCCATGCATCTATAATGTGAGGATGGCTTTTACTTCTGTAACTACATAAAATTCAATTATTGTGGCTAACTAGGGTAATAACTCATCTCTTAATTACCTTTAGGGTGTGGTCCTTAACAGAGCAAGTAAGTGTTCAATATGTCAAAAAGGTTAAAAAAAATTACCCGACGACAAAGACGAAAAGGTGGGTATTATGTTTCACGTATTAATGTCTCTACAGTCTAAACGTCTCAACCGAATTTCATAAGCGAGGAGTCGATAGATTCATGTAAATTCAGGTTTGGTATCTAACAGCCGCACACAGAGACGTTACTTAATGCTTAAAATTGCTCTGTCTCGTTTTCATGTGTGACAATTTCCATCAACGAGAAGTTGACAGAGCAATTTTAAGTATTCCTTAACTTAAGTAACGTCTCTGAGTGCGGCTGTAAGTAGGTATATGACGTCATCATAAATATAAGATTCGATGCCAATATTATGCAAGGTGGGGATAAATAAAATCAACGGTACGCTTTTATGCGAAATATCATTAAATTGCTCTTTTAACTTGAGAGTGAGGTTTGGTATATCATGTTTATTCAGGTCTATTTTCGAAATAACATTCGTAAAAAGTTTCGTTTTCGGGTTTTTAAATAAAAAAAAAACCTCGATGGACCAGTATCACACGGGTAAGATATAAATTTTTCGTAATTTCCTAGTTTTTGGTAAAATATCAGCAAAAATGAAAAGCAAACTCGGTTCAAGCAATTATTTGCGTTGACAGCAGCAGCATTGTAATTTTTTTATAAATACCTCGAGTGCAGTTCACTTTCGTGGTTTTCAAACGTAAGACTGTAGGACGTATCCAATTATAAAACACTGTTTTAAACTATCACGGTTGTTCACTAAAGTTATATGATTATTTACGTGTGTTTTGTTGGGACTTAGGTTCGAGTTCGAGTTCCAGTGATAACCGTAGCAAAAGACTAAGAAAGAGGGTAGATCGTTATGTCTGCACCTAACTTTTTAACTGTTCTCCAACCACCCGCATTCTTCAGTCTTCCCGTGAACATGGTGCATGTAACTGCGTCGAAATATCGGGAACTCATTCCACAACCTTACCACGGTAAATATCCCGTAAATAATCATATAACTTTAGTATCCAATTATACTTTAGTGAAATATTAAAAGATTTTTTTAATTCAAATTTTTACAATTATGTTGCAGCTGTCAGAGAAAATACATGCTCGGACCGAATTTATTCAGTAATTGTGTAAGAATGGAAGGTACAACACAATATGAGTTCAAAAACAGTAACAACAACATTACTTCAAAGCCTCAAAGAGTTCTGAAACAACATCTCTCAAAGTACTTGTTTGTGTTCAAAATAAACGTCAACGCGTAATGCTCAGCCGTTTTACCTTCTCAGAATAAATACGACTTTGAGGTCACAGGGTAAAAAAATCCAGATATAAAACTTTATGTACTCGATAAAATTTGTGAGCGATGTAGGTCGAGCGGTAGCATGTGCACTTTAAAATCTAACAGCACTTGGTTCGATCTTCGGCCCAGTTCGGTGACTCACACTTGGCCGGTTTTATTTTTAGTTTGAAATAACTTTATGAATACAGAAATTAGTCAAATATTAAATAGTCTAAATGGGTTTGAGCATTTAAACTGTCTCTAAATCTTTAACGGTCTGTAGGAAATCCGTAGACGAACGAAAGTCACCGACATAGCCCACCGGATCAGCAAGTTGAAATGGCAGTGGGCAGGGCACATATCACGATGCACCGATGGGGCCGAAAGGTTCTGGAATGGAAAACACGGACTGGTGGGCGCAGCGTAGGACATCCACCCACAAGATGGACAGACGACCTAAAAGAGACCGCAGGGAAACGCTGGATACAGGCCGCTTCCAACCGGCCCTTTTGGAGATCGATGGGGGAGGCCTATATCTTGCAGTGGACGTCCTATGGCTGAATGATGATGATGATGATGAGGATATCCGTTTGTATGATAGACTTAGTTTAGTTATAAGAGTTAGTTTGTAATAACTAAGTATTTAATGTGCATAAATAATTGTTTGATCTCACTTTATGAATACAGAAATCAGCCAATTTTAAATAATCTAAGTGGGCTTGAGCATTTGACTTATCTCTAAACCTTTAACGGTCTGTAAGAAATCTGTTTGTATAATAGACTTACTTTAGTTTTAAGAGTTAAGTTGTATTTTGTTAAGTTAGAAAAGTTATATACGTGCCCTCTTTAAAGAGCTAAGTATAATTATGATGTGCATATTATAATTATATTAAAAAAAATTATACCGCCTCTTTTACTTTGTCGTAAATTCTATTTTATCCTTATTCTGTGATGAAGTTGTCAACTTGTCGACATGTAAAGTGAAACGCGAATTAATTTAGTCGACAGACTCAGCGGGCGAGGAAAATACTGCGCTAATTTGACGCTACATTTTAAGCGCTTTTCTTTGACAAAACGTTTAATTATTAACGAAAAACATGATAAAATTACAGTATCTTTGAATATTTTTTTCGGATAATTAACTAACTTGCTTGCTTAAAAGGTGTTTAGTTATTGATACACTTAATTTTAATTTTTGTGGTATTTTTATATATTTTTGTGCATAGGTGGCAAACTAGTAGACGGGACTGCCTGATTTTTTTAAACGACGAAAAAAGAATGCAGATCTCCAGTTGATGCTAACATCCAGCCCACATTGGAGCTCAATATTAAATGCCACTCGCGGTCACCCATCCGAAGACTGACCATCACGCATTGGCTTCGAGCAACTACCATAAGAGAAGCAATGGCATTTGGTTGTTTGAAATAAAGTCCACCAATTTCCTTCAAAACAAACTTAACTCCTACTATATTTCTCTCACCACTTGATTGAGCAGGAGGTAATTTTAATTGCACTGAATGACGGAGATTGGTGAGAAATTTAAGATATTTACCCCCACTTACGCACAGATCTAGCTTCTGGTCGGTACTGCGGTCAGTAGAGCGGTTTTGCTCTGATATTTGTGCAAAATCACTCACCAGTAACGGAAACAGACGCACCGGCAATACCTCTTTCGGGGCTAGTTGCTCAATGAGCATCGGTGATTAAAAGTGCACTTATTTGAGATACCACGCTACACCACAGAAGATATAATAGATAGCTACACACCCGCTACGGTCATTAATACAGTCTGTAGTTAGCACAGATCTAGTTCTGTGGTAGTTAGACTACCAGTCTAGTAGGTGGTTTTTTGCGGAGGGAAGTATCACAACTTTGCCTGTTATTGAACCGCCAAGCAATAGTGTGTAAATATTATTGTGTTCCTATTAAATTTATGGGGCATAAAGATATATAACATCTAATATTTCAGGGCGATGAGCGCACTGCATTACGCCACAGGATTTAGAACCGTTCTAAATTATTAGTGGTTGTATGATCTGAAGGCGTACTGTTATGGGCAAGCGTAGAACTTACTATCGGGCAAGCAATTTGCTCGTTTTGTCACTTAGTCATAAAAAGCAGTAAAAACACAGGTAATATTAAGAAGTAAGTACGTGAAAGTCAGATAATCAATTGAAACGCGCGCTGACAGAGCAAGCTCTTTGATACGCCACGTCCTATCAATGTTTGGTAAATAGTAGAGTTGCCAATGCTTTTGAATTTCCATTGTTTGATTCACATTGTGGCTGAATAAGAGATGATTTTGAGATCTGTGAGCCCTTTCAATGGTTAAAAGGAGTTTAAAATGGTTTGTCAAATGATTCTAGCTACGACTAACAATAACGTTAATCGATCTAAAAACTATTCTATCTATATCTATACTATAATATAATAATATTAATATAATTAATATATAATATTATAAAGAGAAAAGATTTGAATGTTTGTTTGTTTGTTTGCATTGAATAGGCTCAGTAACTACTGAACCGATTTGAAAAATTCTTTCACTGTTGGGAAGCTACCCTATCCCCGGGTGACATAGGCTATAATATATACCCATGCGAAGCTGGGGCGGACCGCTAGTAATTAGTAAAAATGAATCCTTATCGGAGAGAGCTATGCTCGGAGTTTCTTTGCGCGATAGAATCTGAAACGTGGATATTAGCCAAAGAACCAGAGTCACCGACATAGCTGTTAAAATTTGCAAGTTGAAGTGGCAATGGGCAGGCCACATCGCTCGAAGAACCGATAACCGATGGGGAAGAAAGGTTCTTGAGTGGAGACCACGAACCGGAAGACGGAGCGTAGGTAGGCCTCCCACTAGATGAACTGACGACATCGTGAGAGTCGCTGGCATCCAGTGGATGCCAAAGGCAGGCTGTCGTTCAGTGTGGAGGTTAAAGGGGGAGGCCTATGTTCAGCAGTGGACGTCTTCTGGCTGATGATGATGATGATGAATCCCTATTTAACTTGGTCATGCTATAACTTGAAGACTTTACCAATCATTCATATTTTTTTAAAGTTGTCTAAAACTTTGTAAAAGGTCCTTGCGGAAAGAAAAATTAAGAAAATTGCGCAAAAAAAATTGGCAAATTCAGAAAAATTAACGACGTTTTTAAATTCTCGCGTTTGACAGTTCTACGACAAGACAACGTCTGTCGGGTCAGCTAGTTTAAAAAAATTGATCGGGAATTATTATTACAAAGTTAGTGAATTTAGATATGATAAGTTTTGGGCATGGATAGCGGAAGTAGTCGAAATAGTTTATTTTGCAATTTAAAAAATGTATATTAGTTATTTAAATAGATTAATGATATGATAGTTTAATTATTTAAATAGTTTCGACAATTTCATTTTACAGCATTTTTTGAAATACCTACATAATATTTACGGAATGTTGATGCCATCTTTCTAGATTTGTACGTTTACTAACTCGGCAAAAAAATATACAAAGCGACTAATATTTAACCCATTTATTGTGCATGCGATTTTAAATGTGTACGTATACTTTAAACGTGTTTTGGGCAAATAAATTATCTTTATCTTTTATCTTTATACAATACTAGGGGTCCGCCCCAGCTTCGCACGGATATATATTATAGCTTATGTCGCCCGGGGATAGCGTAGCTTCCAAACAGTGAATGAATTTTTAAAATCAGTCCAGTAATTTTAGCCAATTCGTTACAAACATACTTACATACAAATCTTTCCTCTTTATAATATTAGTATAGAATACCGACACAATGTAATCCATAGTGGAAAAAAAATGCTGTTTCCCATCTATTTGTATTAAAATAAAACCGTTTTCACCGCGTGACTAGTACAAACTAGGCTTTGTTAATATAGATATAATTCCAATTGCGATATTCCTTTACTATCATTTCTATAGCAAGCAAAAAAATAACACAAGCGAAAAAATATAAAATTTTCTGTGATATTTTCGTGAAGAATATATTTTTTTTCTCCACCACAGAGCATTAGGCATTCGTATCGTCGCAAAGGCTCGAAATAAATCGGGTACCTTTTCCCTGCGTTCATAACAGGAAGCTAGTAGTCCGATAAAATTCTTTCAAAACGTATTTCATGTAAACTTACAGTAAGGGTACGAATGCGGAATATTAATGCAGAGCTTGCATGAGTTTGGGTTATTTTTTCCCCGCTAAGCATAATAATTTGGCATCTTTTTGTAATGATTGACTCTAGCGAACGCAAATAAACACTACCGAGCGCAAATGAACTCTACCGAATGCAAATGAACACTACTCAATGCAAATGAACACTACTGAACGCAATATGAATACTACCGAACGCAAATGAACACTATTAGAACTTGAACGAAAGCTACCAAAGAGTCATGACACTTCCGAACTTGAATGATCACTACCGAACGCAAATGAACTCTACCGAATGCAAATGAACACTACTGAATGCAAATGAACACTACTGAACGCAATATGAATACTACCGAACGCAAATGAACACTATTAGAACTTGAACGAAAGCTACCAAACAGTCATGACACTTCCGAACTTGAATGAACACTACCGAACGCAAATGAACTCTACCGAATGCAAATGAACACTACTGAATGAAAATAAACACTACTGAACTTGAATGAACACCAAATGCAAATGAACACTATATAACGCGAATGAACGAACGTAAACGTGAATAAACGCTTCCAAACGCAAATGAATAGAACCAAACATGAATTAACACTATCGAATGCAATTGAACACTTCCGAATGTAAATTAACACTAACAAGCGTAAATGAATACTATATAACGCGAATGAAAAATTCATACTGTTATATCGTAGCATTTACACTTCCATGTTTCATTTGACCGAACAAAACTGATGTGCAAACAAATCTAGGGAAAGGGAAGGATTATTGTGCTTATCCGTCGGCCCAATCTGACGTGATTAGTTTATGTGAAAGGGTTTATATCTAAAGGAAGGATGCTTGACCAGAGATTACTTAATGTAAAGTAACACTATGGTCGAAAATCATTACAAATCTAACCTCATCATCATCATCATTTCAGCCGTAGGACGTCCACTGCTGGACATAGGCCTGCCCCATCGATCTCCATAAAGGCCGGTTGGAAGCAGCCTACATTCAGCGTTTCCCTGCAGTCTATTTTAGGTCGTCTGTCCATCTGCGCTTACCAGTCTGTGGTCTCCATTCCCGAACCTTTCGGCCCCATTGGCCATGTGTTCTGCGTGCTATGTGCCCTGCCCACTGCCACTTCAACTTGCTAATCCAGTGGGCTTTGTCTGTAACTTTCGTTCGTCCACGATCTCCTCATTTCTGATTTGATCTCGTAGAAGAACGCCAAGCATAGCTCTATCCATAGCTCGTTGTGCGACTTTGAGCTTGCTTTTAAGACCCTTCTCGATGTGCCTGTTTTATTACATTTGGATGGAAGAAAGAAATGCAGCATATTTATTTAAAGTTACTTGTTTTTATTACTTTTTCGTATTGTTTTTCAAGCGTATGTATGTATAAATTATAACAAAACGGTTTAATGAAAATAACAATTGAAATAACAATTTGAATTTTAATAATAATAATAATTAAAATAATTCATTTTATAATAATTTATAATGATACTCCACACGAGTTTTGATGAAAAGTATGTATCTTGATTGTATTTTAGTAATGTTTCAATATTGTCTTTTATAGCATCACAAGTACAAAGTTTATAACTAAATATATTTTTTTGGATTTGTCATTGGTGAATATAGAACAAAATGCATATTGAAATACACATACTGAAAGCTTATAGCATCGTATGTAGTTATAATTATGATTATCAACGAGATATTTACCGTGGTAAGGTTTTGAATGGCTCCTGATATTTCGGCGCAGTTACATGCACCAAATTCACGGGAAGACGGGAAAGTCACGATGTCTTTCCATGAACATGGTGCGTTTAATAGCGCCGACATATCGGGAGCTCCATTCGCAACCTTACCACGGTAAATATCCTGTTCATAAATATATTACTGTAGTGAACAACCGTGATAGTTTAAAACAGTGTTATATCATAACAGTTCAAAAAAATCCATAACCAGATTTTCGATCGCAAAATAATGTAATTTTACTTATACTTACCATAAAATTAGACTTTTCATGTGACTATTTCAATTATCAGAATTAATACCCAAAAATATAGTTTCTGAACTCCTGAATACGTTGCCATTAGATCTATAATATAGTAAATGTTGTGGGTCTGGCAAATTGTCTGCCATCTGCCTCGGCCTAAAAGGATTTGCTCGCAATGACCAGTTGGGCTGTAATTACGCGATGCCATTTCGGCCGGTCTCTTTTATGAGTATTCTCTACCAATAGAGGAACTTTCTTAGAAGATACCTTTTCTAAGAAAAAAGCTTTCTCTCTCATAAATAATTTTAATGCTTTTTATTACTTCTAGTGATAGGCTGCGAGCTGCGATATGCTGCAGATTACACAAGGTATATTTAAGTAGCATAGTTAGAGGACTAGTAAGACAGTGAAGGCAGTGGGTGATGACAATGATGATGTTTGATTATAATAATAACCCATCATTATCATCATCATCCAGAATACGTCCACTGTTAAACATAGGCCACATTGAACGACAGCCTGACATCTGCATCTACTGGATGCAGCCTCTCAAAATGTCGGCGGTGCATATATTCTATTTCTATATTTTTTATTCATATGTTTTAGCGTTCACATAATGTCCTCTATTTTTAACCGACTTCGAAAAGGAGGAGGTTATCAATTCGATTGTATGTTTTTTTTTTTTTAAGTAGAATCTTTTAAATGACCCTTTGCCTCTAGCTAATTATTAACTCTGTTAATTACTATTGAGACCGTTAGTTTCACTAAGATAATAAAAAAAATAATTAAATAAAAATATAGTGGGAGGCCTACCTACGCCGCGTCTTCCGGTTCGTGGTCTCCACTCAACAACCTTTTGATAATAATAACAAAATAAATTCTATTTTTTACAGATTGATCCTACTGTAATAACTGTTTTTGTTTTGGCATAATTATCTCTACATAGTATAAATTAAAGTCGCTTTCCCCGTCTGTCTGTCTGTATGTCTGTATGGCCGCTAACTCCTCCTAAACCACGCAACGGATTTTGATGCGGTTTTCACCATCAGTTAGATAAATTTTCACGGAAGGTTTATATATAACTAGCGACCCGCCCCGGCTTTGCACGTAAATTACACCCGTGCGAAGACGGGCGGGCGGGTCGCTAGTACAGGATAAACAAGAGACAAGAGAACACTGGCTAGAGGTTATCCAGGACTGGTTATACAGGAGAAGCCACTGGTAACACACGTTCTTAGATTAGCTCGGGAGTTAAATAGCAAAATGTTGAATCTAGTTCGAGCACTAATTAGATTAAAGTCGATTTTTTCACATTGATTAATTATTATTACGTTTTGGCTGCACACATCAAGTCTCTTAGCCAATTAATTTGGTTATAATAAGAATTAGAAACAGCCTTCGTCGTTATATATTAAATTCATAAATACATTATAGATCTCTGTTTTTTATCAATAAGTTTCAATTAGCGCTCCAGTACGAATAATTATTACAATAAAACCCCATTTCTCTTATTCGTGCTGATAAATATTCATTTTCATTTGTTCGTTCATACCCAAATGCTAAAGGAGACCGCACACCATAACAGCACACATTCAAGTCAAAGTAAAACATTGATATTTGACCACTATATCGTATATTATTGTTTGTAGTTCAATGTGAGTTTGTAGTTTTTGTTTGTAGTTGTTGACTACGTGACGTTCCTTATAAGAGATTGATCAGTTGTGCGTGATGATGATGATGATGTCATCATGTATGATTTGAAATACCCAATTTTTCTTCGAGTCGTGTGAGATGGGTGCTTTTTGAGACAGATGAGTATTAACAAGGAAGATAGACTACGGTATTAATAAAGCGATATATCCCGACATCTAGAACTACCTGAGGACTTTATGTCTTCAGGTATATATATATATATTTTTTTTTTATATATAAGCATAATTTACATGGAAATTAACACAGAAGTAGAAAGTTACACATTAATAAAAAGACAAATAAAAATGAGGGTTAATAAAATACATTACTAAAACAGATATTCTGTACGGTACCAATGGGCCCCAAACTAGGCAAAGCCTGCATCTTGGTGGCCCAGTAGATATTGTAGATGTCGAGACCTTTGGCTTCCAACGGTATATTTAAAAGTCGGTTAAGTCGTTTTTTTATCAATAAGGACTGCTATTCTCTCTAAGTGTATTTTAGTATGCAATTATATTTATGTAATACTTTGCAACATTAGCTAAGCATTATGCTGTATTTCCTTGAATTGCGAGTACATAGTGTACGCTAGTATATATATTCTTACTATGACTTGTGATATATCGCTTTTAGCGATAAGGCCGCCAGTTGTGACACGAGTTTTTAGGAGTCTTTTGTGCTCTGTATAAAATTTTATGGTGTGGTGGTGTAAGAGTTAATCAATCAATATTGTAAATAGTTACCAATATAAAATATGTATCTGTATTGAATCTAAAATAAATACAGTGTGCGAAGGACTTTACTTTTATGGAAATCTCATTTGAATATTGATTTTTTTAAGTGGTTTATTTTCATCAGTTTTGATTTAGTAATTTGCATTTCAGTTCAGTGGGATTACGTAACTCTTGAAGACTCATAAATCATTCTAATAGCTATGTCCTGGTATTTTAATAACAACAAAATATATTTCAATATTCACAAAATATATTTCGGCTATTCTTTGTAAAGAGTAATAAGATGAAAAACACATATTTTTGTCTTCTCATGCTCGTTAAGTTTTTATGTTCTTTGTGTGAGGACTAAACTGACTGTTTTAATGCTCTAGTGCATCAAAGTCTACTTTTTGTGCACTAGTGCATAATAATATTTATTTTTTATTTTTCAAAGAGATTCAATTTGTAATATGTTTAAATTAAGAAGTTTACATGGGTCTTTAAACATAGATCGAGGTATTATTAAAGACCCGTAACCCCGAAAAGTGTTCGTGAACGCTCCAATGTAGGTGATATATTATGAGGTGAAATGTGTATTTTCGTGATGTTTCCAAAGTCAAGAAGTCTAGTAAAGTCTCCACGTACATAATTATGACAATAAAATACGTAAAACATGGCGGTATGGCTTTAGCGTGCCCAGAAATGGGCAGTTTTTTTTTTAATTAAAAATTTTATTTATGAAATAGGTATTACTTACCTGTATTACTTTAATTTCCTCGCAATTAAATTGAAAAACCGAGTATATAAAACAAATAATTTTACTCTCGACATAAATATCCGCCAACGTTTTCTGCTCGGGCTGATAAATGTCTCGGTTGGAATTACTTATTTTATGCACTCGTTGCACAATCTACTTTATAACTTATTGTAAAAAAAAAAAAAAAGTTTTTTTATTAATACTTAGTGAATTTTATCTTTAGAAATGTTTTAAACGTGTAGAGAAGATAGCTCTGGCAAATGAGCGTGGCTTTCAGTTCGAATATACTGAAATCGGCCCAGGGGTTGCAAAGGTTGGGGTCGCGAGGTCACAGTTCACGGTGAACGCTAAAATCTATGTACCTACGTAGCTGTTAATTGCATTTTTAAGAAAACCCATCTACATATTACCTTTAAATGATTCTCCTATTTACTTTTACTGCAATCATTATCCAAAAACTATTAAGTTTTATTTTATTTGTCAGTGTGTTTAGGCAAATCCACACTTACATAAACGCATGTGGTAAAATACAGTTTATTGTAAGTCTATTTAGAGTAATGTCTAGTACTCTTTAGTACTCTAATATTGATAGCTGGGTAACCTATCGAAGGTGCGACGATACTTCACGGCCTAAAAAAACTAGGCCTAAATAGCCAGGCCATTGATATTTTGTCGATTCATATACTCTACTCCGGGGTCTTACGGCCAATGGCTAACTCGGTATCAAACTAACTTTAAATCCGCTCAGTTGGAAAATCACGCGTACGTGACCTCCAATGCGCCCAGATACGGTTTGCTGTCGCGTGTTTTACCAACTGGGCGGATTTAACGTTAGTTTGATACCGAGTTAGCCGTTGGCCGTAAGGCCCTAGTTCAAGCAATACTTAGAGTACAATACTGTTCTAAACCATCACGGTTGTTCACCACAGTTATCTCTATCTCTACATAGTATAAATTGAAGTCGCTTTCCGCGTCTGTCTGTCTGTATGGCCGCTAACTCCTCCTAAACCGCACAACGGATTTTGATGCAGTTTTCACCATCAGTTAGATAAATTTTCACGGAAGGTTTATATATATAACTAGCGTACCGCCCCGGCTTCGCACGTAAATTACACCAGTGCGAAGCCGGGTGGGCGGGTCGCTAGTAATTTATAATTAGTTCAAGTGATAACCGTAGCAAAAGACTAAGAAAGAGGGTAGTTCATTTTGTCTGCACCTAACTTTGAACGAATTTGCCAACCACTCGCATTCTTCAGTCTTCCCGTGAATATGGTGCATATACCTGCGCCAAAATATCGGGACTTCCAATTACAACCTTATCACGGTAAATATCTTTACTTTTGCTTATTTCTAAAGCAATCTATACAGCCTTACACTTTTTATTGGGTAGAAACAAAATTGAGATTTGACTTCTTACAAAAGTATGTCCTAACTTCAAAGAAAAATTCTTCTCAAACAATCGAGATTTCATTGCCATGACGCAAGTTACACAGTAGCCGATACTTTAGACCCAACGCCGACTGCGAAGTTAAGGCGGCATCGTCGTCGTGGCTGTGAAAAGTCAACTTTTTTTTGTTTACGCTAATTTCTGACGTATCTATTTCTAACCTTAGTGATGTATAAAGTATGGTTATTATCTCTTTATTTATTTTTATTTTCGGGTCTAGCCGGACATTATACAGGCATTGATAACCTAACCAAACACCAAGAGACTGTTGAATACAAAATTAATTAATTGAATACTAGCGACCCGCCCGCCCGGCTTCGCACGGGTGCAATTTACGTGCGAAGCCAGGGCGCGTCGCTAATCATATATATAAACCTTCCGTGAAAAATTCTCTAACTGATGGTGAAAACCGCATCAAAATCCGTTGCGTGGTTTAGGAGTCAGGAGTTAGCGGCCATACAGACACACAGACAGACAGACGCGGAAAGTAACTTTAATTTATACTATGCAGAGATGTATTTAAGGGAATATGAAACTATTGTACAGTATGGGATTAACAACGTCTGGGCTATTGTGGTGAGTTCTTGATGGTTTTGAGCTGGTCTGTGGTATGAGGGACAGCACACGCCAATTATGCCTCAATTCAAAATACAGTGGCGGGTGAGGCCCATTTAGTGGGTGGACACCCACTAAATGGGCCTCCCAAACCGATAATCGATGGGGAAGAAAGGTTCTGGAGTGGAGACCACGAACTGGAAGCCGCAGCGTAGGGAGGCCTCCCACTAGATGGACCAACGACATTGTGAGAGTCGCGGGCATCCAGTGGATGCAAAAAGCAGGCTGTCGTTTAGTGTGGAGGTTTAAGGGGGAGGCCTATGTTCAGCAGTGGACGTCTTCCGGCTGATGATGATGATAATAATGATGAAATGGGCCCCCCATAATGACTGCCGTATATTGGCACATTTGGTAGGGGCAACATTGGTGTGAGTGGCTTAGGGTGTCAAGAGACCTGCTTCACTTTTACTAAACGCTACTGGCGGCGTTATGCCTTTTAAACTTCTACCCTGGAGATTATAGGTTCTTAGTTCCTGCAATTTCCACTTCAAAGACAGCTAGTTAAGGCAAGCCAGGGGTCGAGGTCTCATTTAGCCCCATGGAATCGGGTTACATGGTGTCGCCACTCACCGAAGGCACTACACAGCCACCCCTGCGTTAAAAATATTAAGTATTATTTATATTTATTTCACCTATGAACTCTAGTAAATTAATACCTTATCGAGAACTACGGTTCTCGATAAGGTATTAATTTACTAGAGTTTATAACAATTTAGGCGTGATGCGGAGCAGAAACGTGGCGGAACGATTTTGAATCTACGGTAAACTGAAAAGACGAGTTTTTCACGGCCGTTTGTAAACTGCGACGCCGCATAGGCCCTTCAATGTGCGTTGGCCCTTATTCAGCTCTATACGAACGTCCTAGTTATCCATGTAGAATGTAATAATGTAGAAGATAAGAGAAGTACTTCGATAAGTTTGGCTATTGTCTATACAAAGTAGAGACGTTGTAAATTTTGATGGTTGCTACAGTATCGTCGTATCGTATGTATGTATTATTATATTTATCAGTATAGGTACTAGTTTTGTCTTGTGGTTTAAGTGCCAATTTATGTAAGAGAGAGAGAGAGAGAGTACTTAACTACCCGCATCGCAGATTGTGTTAAAATATTATGTTCAGATACGGAAATGAGTGGCAACAAACGTTTACACACTTACTTAATAACACAAACACACACACGCACACACTGAACACCGTTCATTTCACCGAATCGATATGCCACATTTTACAAATTTTGAAGTCGGTTTTTTAAATTGTTTTATTTTAAGGTGGTACGGAACTCTTAGTGCACGAGCCCGACTCGCACTTCGCCAGTTTTTTACAGAAACTGAAAGATTATGAAATAAATATTCCGAACTTTTTGTACACATGGTCATCTGACCCCAAAGCTTGAAATATGGCTGCCAAATACATACAATATTATATAATACATATATATTTAGAATTTTTGAAATAAAGATACAACACAAGTGGAATCTTATGACATAGTACCTTTGCAACTATGCAGATAAAAATTTTCTAAATTCCTTACTCCATGGATGATAGACTTATTAATAGTGTTTTTTTAAAACAAAGTCTTATAAACTAAAATATTTGTAAAAAAAAAACTATGGCCATAAATATTTATTTCCATTATCCATGCACCTCACACCCATTATTTTAGTTTCCGCAAAAAAACCATCCTGTAAAAGTGGATAACATTGTTTTCGTCAAAGATAATATCGTTAATAAACATCTATTTCTTCTTGCAAGTTTATTTAAAACTTCGTTAAAAGTCTTCCATCTTCAAAATGAAAAACAAAATTCCGGCGTCACGTTTTTTTTTTCATTTGACGTTTCCCTTTGATATTTATCGGGAGTCCGTTATTAAAACCAATTTCCCCTTTTATATCGGGGATAGAACGCTCTTTAGTGTGCGGGGTCTTAGCATCCGTGGACAAATAAATAACAGGACAATATTCGGTCGTCTCTGTAAGCTAAACTACTAAGAACATTGCTGCTGAAAAGATAAACAGTGATGTCAATTCAATGTAAGAATTTGGATAAAAATAGATTAAAATCATACAAAAAAAAAATTTTTTAGGGCTAGGCTTGCGTTTGAATTTACCCTACCTTACTGTAACCACTGGCTTGACTGGCACTGCAAAGTGTTCTGATTTGTTTTAAATTTAAAAAAATACAATTGTAATTATATTGTAGCCCGTTGGTCCAGTTAGTAGTGAACCTGCCTTCTGAGCTTGGGGGCGTGGGTTCCATTCCCACCTAGGGCAAACATTTGTGTGATGATTTGTGTGTTAAGTCTTCCTTTGCAAGACGTTTTACCCATTACACTCTTCCATTTTTGTATCAGCGTATGATGAAGATCTGTAATCTTAGTGATATCTCCACTTACGGCGTCAAGGAGAAAGTGAAAAAATGGCTCCTAACACTAGATTACGATGCCACAGAGGCTTTGTTTATCATTCAATACTGAATAATACTATTAATAACCACAATATATAATTATATAAGTTTTAGAACACTTTATACTTACACTCTCACATACACTCGCTACCATTATCAATAATTATGTACCATTACACAAACACACACACATACACACACACACACACACAAACACACATCCACATACAATCACAAACATAATTAGCCTAAAACATTAATAGTAATCAAAATAGTACTAAGTTCTCTTTTATTCATAGTTTCTTTGTAATTGATCACAGTCTCCCGCGATACAGGCTAGCCCTAGTGCGGGGTCTACTAGAAAACTGTATATTTATTTTTCATTTTTAAGGTAAATAAAGATATTTGTATTTGTATATATTTGTATTTGTATGAACATTTGTGTTTGTTCTATATCTGGATGTCAATATCTATTTAAGTATGTATTTAAAACTATATATGTATGTATATCAGTCTCTGGCAGCCATATCACAAGCCTTGCTTAGTTTAGGGTCAGATGACCGTGTGTGCAAAAATGACCCGATTTTTTTTTTGCCACAAATATAATCATGATGTCTATGGCTATGTGATCAAAACGTCAAAAATTTAAATAATGCATGAAATAATATCCGTTAGAAATATTAAATTTAAAAACGCAAAGAAACACGTATTTTTAACGCAGATAACGGTAGAATAACCAGTCGATATTTTGTTTTATTAGATCAAACAATTAAAGTTTGTTGCATAGACCAGTGACATTTTTAATTTTACTAGGTGCACCCCGTGGTATCCCTCGAGTGCGTTTCGCTTCAGGATCTGTATTCTACCGGGATAAAAAGCCCATGTACTCCAGCCCTTGAACTGTATCCTTGCTATCTGCTAGGGACTGGAATGATTTGCCACCGTCCTTGTTTCCTGAAAATTATAACCTGGGTGTCTTCACGGCCAGATTGAATAAGTACCTTCTAGGTCTACGTGCCCATCTTCAGCCACAGCATCGCTTTTTATCGGGTGAGTTGGTCGCCAAACGGTGACCTATTCTATATTAAAAACATGCCAAAAATCACATCGATCTGTTGCTTTGAAAGAAGAAGAAATATTGATTTTTTACATAATATATATTTTGTTATATTCTGCGGCATATTATTATTACAGCATTATGCTGAGCTGGGGCCGGTTTGTGGCGAAAATCCAACGTTTTTTTAGTTTTAAATTTGTGTAGCTCTAAGTGTCTGTGGATTTTTGTTACAAATAAAATATTGTCTATTGTCTATTATATTGGGTAGAATTTCAAACTGCTCCAATTACTTTTATGGTTCAGTTTTTATAAATTTATTTTTTATATTTTTGTCGTGTCCCGTGTTTTATTAGTGCATGTGTGCGTCCCATTCTTCCCATTCGATTTTAACTCCGCATCGAGCCGTTGGACCCAAATGCCCGATGGTCTAGTCATTTACCCGAAACACGGCCTCTGGCGATGAATAAATTTCTCATTCCTTGTTTCTTCCATCGTTTCGGCCGATTCAACGATGCTTTAGAGTGGACAGTACAGAAACATAAAATATATGTAAAAAAATCTGATTTGCTTAACATGGTAGGTTATTTGAGTCGACAGACTTTTGAGTTTTTGACCACAACTTACCCTGATGGTGTGGTATACCCAAAATACCCTTAGCCTGAAAAAGAAACTTCATGACACTCAAGTGACCATTTTTTAATTTAATAATAGGCTTGCGTTTGGCCGCCATCTCGCCTTATGTTAAGTGATGATGCGGTCTACGACGGAGCACGGTTGCCTAGAAGAAACCGATTCACTCTTGATTTGAAGACACCCAGATTGTAACTATCGGGAAGCACCCAGTTTCCGAATAGTTAGTGTTCAAGCAGCGTAATTCACAGACCAGCTGCAGCTTGCACAATAAAAGTGGAATCAATGCACTTCGTACGGTTTTCGGAATAGTAATCATAAAATGGTGTCGATATTTCGTGACCTCTCTGGCAGTCCGAAAGAAAAATAAATTATATTTTGAAAAAAAACCGTCCAAGTGCGATTTGGGCTCGCATACAGAGGGTTCCGTACCACCACATAACTTGTTAGCTACTAAATTACAAATAAGTAGTGCAAAAAGGCAACAATCCATCAACTCCCAGGCGGTCACCCAGATAACCGGTGGTGAACAGAAATTTGTCACCAACGGCCATTTTTTATTATTTGTTATTATAATTTAGTTTGTACTATAATCATACCAAGCTTGACGCTTGTACGTATTACCGTTTTTAAATTAGAGCTAATAAAACAATACGTAACAAAATTTGTTTGCTGTATGAGGACCCCTCTTTTGTTTTTACTTTTTGACTTTATTAGATTTTTTTTGTTTATCCGCCAGAACATTACGCATTCTGTGAAAATTTCAACTGGCTATATAATTATTACTGTTCGAAAGATAAATCCGTTAAAGGTAGGATAGACAGACGGACGGACGACAGACAGAAAGACCGTCCCGTGGGTCCCGTTTTGACTCTTTGTGTACGGAACCCTAAAAACTAAAATTATGAAAGGGTACTGAGAAAAACGAGCTATACAACTTTACTAATTTACGCTTTGAATGAAAGATGAATGTTTTTACTGTTCTGACATTTCTTTTGGAGATTTTTTGTAAAACGGAATGGACAAACAGTTTCCTGCCCGAGACGATGACCCCGACTGATGTGACGAGTTGGTAAAGCTTTTTAGAAAACACGATCCGTATTAAATAGCACTCGGACCTTGTTCGAGAAAAAAATGTTGAGAAATTCTGTATTTTGAAAGCCCTAAGTGGGTAAAATTCATGTAAAATGATGTAAAAGCTTTTTTAAGAAACTGCTTGTGACAATTTCTAAGAAAAATAACTTTTTTCTTGAGCTTTTGTAACTATGGAAGTAATAAGCACTTAAATATGTACCAGGGTATCTATAATTTAGCGAAACATTTGTTCGAAATGCGATTTTATCGGTGATTTATTCTATCGAGATTATTTCATTCCATCGTGTTTTTTATATTATAGGATAACAGACCACAGGGTAAAAACGCTTTCAATTTTTTAATCTTTAATGAGTGTACCTAATCAGGTAAATATATGAATTATTTACCAATTTTATATGAATACTAAATATTTATAATACTTATGTGGAATGAGCGACCTTTCGCGGTGTTTCCAAGAAGCTACAACATGGGGTTCTTCAAAAGGGGAGTTAAGAGATCCTTCAAGGGTCGGCAACGCAATTGTGATGCCATGGTGTTACAACTATCCATAGGCAACGGTGACTGCTTACCATCAGACAGTCTATCTTCTTGTTTGCCAACTATGGCATAAAAACACATTGTTACAGGGTTGCCCCATCAATGATCTGGGTGTCTTCAAATCACAAGTGAATCGGTTTCTTATAGGCAATCGTGTTTCAACGTAGACCGCATCATCGCTTAACATCAGGTGAGTAGGTGGTCAAAGGCAAGTCTATATTTAAAAAATTATATATAAAAAAAATACAAGATTACAATGCTAACCGTTTTAGAAAGTATTTTAGTAATATGTGCTGCCGCGTTATTGATAGCTCTATTTGTATGTTCTAGAAAACATCTATACATCTAAAATATCAGAAACGTTGAATTAAAACTCAGCCTAATCTCCAGAATAAATTTTAGAGCTGACTGCTCAGAAAATTACGTAACTCTGCTGATGTACTTAGACCGGGTAAGGAAGCAACGAATTGCCACATTGCCAAATAATACCTACCTTAAACTAAACCGTCCTATTCTAAACAGTCCTAAAGCCTTTAAGGTCCCTCATTTCCGCAAGACAACAAGTTTATAGTTACAACATACATGTTTGCACTTAACCATGTTGACAATTTTCTGTAGTTCAAGAGTCGCACAAATTAAGACCCTCCCCTCAACAACAAAGCAATTCGTCTCAATTTGTAGCCAAAACAAATTCATCTCGCGTGTGACTAAAGTCAGTAAGCTGTCACTATTGGAGTGGGTTCACGATTGTGAACTATATTTTGAAAGAGTTAAGGCGTGAGTGAACGCATTTGTAGAATTGTGTTGCCGCGTTTGTTACAGTTTTGGTCCGACGGAAAATCCTTCGATTTGCATGGGAATATGAATGTGTTGCGATTCTAAGTTTGGTATGCGTGATATTTTGTTTGTGTGATTTATTAATCTTTTGGGTTGCACCAAACGCCCATATCAATGGCAGCGTTGTCATATATGATCATAATTTCAGCCATAGGACGTCTACTGCTGGACATAGGCCGCCCTCATCAATCTCCAAAAGGGCCGGTTGCAAGCGGCCTGCATCCTGCGTTTTCCTGCGACCTTTAAGGTCGTCTGTCCATATTATGGGTGGATATCTTACGCTACGCTGCTCTTTCATTACTTAGAATATATAACTAAATATGTACAATGACTAGTGCACTTCATGTTGTCAGCCGGAATAGGCATGATGACTAATATTTTTTTATTACCTCATAAAAAAGCTGATCATAAATAGAGCACATCAACGAAAACAAAATTAAAATTAGTTCAAAAATAAATAAGATATAAGCATTTTAATTTCATGCTAGACAGAGAGCGCACTATACTGAGCCGTGACGTCACGGCTCAGGAGCGCCATACAAATGCTATACTAACACACGCTTTGCTAGAAAGGGATAGAACATCCCCTCTCTATCCGCACTTAAAACTTTAAATACTCATATCTCAGAGATTTATCAGCCAATTCAAATTATTTTTTCAGTGTGTGTAATGTATTTAGTTGTATTCATCGCTAAGCTGGTTGTTTGTAATAAATTAAACATTAGGAATCATGCCTATTCTACAAATCCATAGGCTAGGTGACAATTCAGTATTATAAGCTATCTGCAATAGAATGAGATAGCTTTTAATCTATGTGATTAAATAAGTTATTGTTGTAGTCTTGTTGTTGTTGTTATAACAGAAAAGTATTTTTTTTATTCAAATTAAAATGAACAATAAATTATCAAAATCATTTAAAATACTAATCTAAAAGCCCTTCGGTGGAGGGAAAAGTGGCCAGAATGCTGGCAGCATTGCCACGTTGGATGGCAATGCTAATTTTTTGACCAAAGTAGGCGCCAGCATTCCGGTCACATGTCGCCTCCATCAAGCGTTTGGCCAAGTCCCTATATAAATCATGGGCGGCCGGCCCCCACGGTCCTAAGGTCTCGACCCCAAACGGCACAAACATATACACCCTGTCTAAAAATCTATATTTGTGCCGTTTGAGGTTTTCAGCCTTAGTCGCGGCAGCTCCAGCCTGAAAAGATGTCCCAGGAAGATGAGACGGCGCCAATGTATCGACGCATGTAGCGTCCCATATTACAGGCCGCCCCATCTTCCATGGGATGAGGGTCATTTTATTTAAATTAGATCGGCTGTCGAAGCATTCTTGTAAGAAATTCGTTGTAGCCAGTTGCACTCATATAAACGAAACGTCAGTCATTCGAAATCAGTTAGCAACTGTGATGCGGACGAAGAACTTTGAGACCTAACCCAAAAAGGTAAGGTCCAAGTTTTTTGGATGCTCAATTCGACGCGTTGATTTAAATAAAAATGTCCAATCAAGGTTCACTCATATGCCTGGTAACAGATTTTCATTCCATTTCCGTTCTATTTACTTCTCTTTTCTGTGATTCTGACTATACTTTCAAGCGAATTTGGCGGTCTTTTCCAAAGTGAATACGCGCACCGCTGCGTCTCATTTTGCACTGCAGGCCGCCGCGCCGTGCACTTGATGATAATGGCCGCTGATCAGATGCAAGCTCCGAGGCGGGTACAGAAATATAAAGTGCCGACGCACACTAAAGCTCACGTAATAAACAAAATGTGTAAAAACCACGTCAGTTTCCATAACAACATTGTAAATATCACCTTATCATTGTAATCACCAAGTATTGGCAATGTAAAAGGTTGCTTCCAATCTGTTTGGACCAGCTGCTTAAGTTACGCCTATGAATGCTACACTGAAAAGTTACAGAGCACAATTTCTAATTACACCTAATATTAATTTCTTGGACCATCTGTTAAACCTTTACTTTGTTCAATACAAATTAAACTGAAATATATCACCGTCTGCGTTTCTCATTTAAATTATGAATTGATTCAATTTCAACCACACGAGTGTTCAACTTTCCAACTTGGCAACAAATTACCAGCGAACGGTAAAGTTAGTCGCTGCAACTAAAGATTTATCATTTCAGAAACCGTTTCAAAGACTTGTCCATAATTTGATTCCGTGTCTGAGTTTCCGGGCGTGTTTTGAATAACAATATTTGGTATCTAAGTTGCTTTTGAAGTTGTTCTCAACGTGGGAATGATTGACGAACATCGAAAGTTCAGGTTTGAGATAAGGTATGGGATTTTCTTGTTGCTATTCTTTTATTTATTTTGCTCAAAATAGATAAGATATTTTAAGTAGTTGGAACACTATTTAGAGTTTAGATAACGGTAGGTTCTGGCAACGCACTTGAGAGATAGTAGGCATTCCAGGATATACGTGTTTTACCATGTTCGACCACAATGACACTTAACAGCAGGAGAATTGGCGGTCCAACGCAAGTTTTTAGGGTTCCGTACCTCAAAAGGAAAAAACGGAACCCTTATAGGATCACTTCGTTGTCCGTCTGTCTGTCCGTCTGTCAAGACCCTTTTTCTCAAGAACGCGTAAATGTATAAAGTTGAAATTTATATTATATACTTGGGTCTACAATTTATTTCGGCTGTAAAAAAACAATAGTCGTAAGTCAACGCAATCAAAAGATATGAACGTTTATGTCGTATATTTTGCGATTTCACAGGGGAATCAAAACCCATAAGGGTACTTCCCGTTGACCTAGAATCATGAAATTTGGCAAAAAGCAAGGTCTCATAGCACATATATAGGAATAAATCCAAGTCACAAATTTGAAGTCATATCATTTAAAAATAATTATTTTGCGCTTAAAAACTTACATTTTGTAGTTGGACTGTATGGAAGAACCTTATAGTCAACTACAAAGTTAAGTTTGTCTTTCAATATTTCAACTTCAGTTAGTTTTTTTTTGGACTCGCGCTCTGAGTTTTCGCTCCAACGGAACCCTCAGAGCACGAGTCCTACTCTAACTTGTCCGGTTTTTAAATATATATTCTTCCTGTCAGTGTGACACTATGACCTTATCGTAATAGTCACCAAAGTCATCTCCTTTTGACTTTAGAATAGGTGACCGCGGCTGCAATTAAAACCTCAACACGGCCGTTTCTTTTGTCCCGGAGTAGCATTCAACTAAGTGCTACCACGGTTCCTATGATACGTTTATGGCGTTGGATTTAAGTAAGCGTCGAGTCGCTTCGCGTCACTAATCACAAGCTGCCCCCCGCGACTGACGTGGCATCATTTTGCAAAAGGGAATTATGACTGCATACGCGATCAAGTGGCTATATTATCTTTGGTATAAATCGACTTCCAAGATTTGTTAACACAGTTAGTTTAACAAGAACATAACGTTATGTAAACAATACTCTAAGCTCATCATCAAAATATCAATACGTAATCTCAACAGGCCTGCATCAAAAGCTCCTTAGCAAACACGTGGGGTTTCAATCCGTACCTCTAGAGTCCTCCAGAGGCCCTCCGGTCCGTCTCATCCCTAAAAGTGATGTAACAGATGTGTTTTTGACATTACAAAGCCGCATCAAAATATTCGAACAATTTCTGATCCGATAACAGCGGTAACAAATTTTCTTGTTTTAAAATTAATAAAGGTACTAGCAAGGTCCCACCGTAATTTTTTGACGTGATAACGCCTTATAAATCGATGAACGCTGGCTGCACGCACGAAAAATTGTCACGTTCCGCCTGAGCTGCGCGTGCAAGCGAGAGACGGAACAAGCGATAGAGAGGCACTAAGAGTTATCACGTAAAATTATCGTCCGTAAACTGACTTTACAGACAGCCCCTTTTTTAATGCCATTGGTGGCAAACAAGCAGACGGGCCGCCTGATGGTAAGCAGTCACCGTCGTCTATGGATACTTGTAACACCAGAGGTATCACAAATACGTTGCTGACCCTTAAGAACTGTATTAACTCGCCTTTTGAAGAACCCCATGTTGTAGCTTCACGGCAACACCGCGGAAGGTCACATTTTCACTCGCTATGCTAAAGGAATCATGTTTTTTTATGGGATACAAATAAGCCTTATGTGAGACACATCCTTGTCAAATTTCATTCATATCCTTTCAACTGTCACTCACCCACACACAATAAAACACATTTAGAATATTAGTGTGATAAACTTTGTAATAAAAAACTTATTTTAATTTTTATAATTAGTGTTTTTTTTTAGTTTAGTTTGATAATAGAACATCGATGTAAGGCGAGTATTTATTATCCATTCGATAAAGCTTTTCGGTTTGGTTTTAGGTTTTTGTACTTTAATCATTAACTGGAAAGAGACAGGAATAGCGTTCTCTAATTCAGCCAAAGAAGTAAATAATTTATCTATGTAGAAATTACAACATGGGGTTCTTCAAAAGGCGAGTTGTTGTTGTTGTTGTTGGAGGCGAGGCTGCTTGTTTGCCACCTATGGCATAAAAAAAAAATATCAGTAACACTCTAATTGAAAATATAAAGTTGCTGTCTCCTCCACAATTCTATAAAATATTAACACAAACATTGATTTATCCTATTGGCCTTCGACCAATATAAAATGAATACACGGGCCCAGAAGGAGCGCATTTTTGAAGATTACAAAATGAGCGCCGGCGCTCACTTCGTTTCAGTCGGTCTCTAGTCGTGAGAAGTGCGACACAAGATTACATGATAACGAAACATCTGACGAAATGCCTTCGTGTGCTTTCCCGAAATGTAAAAACACAACAAAAAACTGCTATCTAATTTTGTAACAAATGTAAAATTGTACATGGTTATAAATAGGTGTTGAAGTATATGTGCGACGGTTTGGACTCGTTTTTACTGAGCAAGTTAATTACTGAGGTTATGGCCCGTCCATTAATTTTATTTTGGTCGAAGCTATTGGCAATATCATTCTAAAGATAAGGCCCAATAGATTTTTTTATTCGGTAATTTTTATCTTACTTAATGCTGAAAACGTGCAAAAGAGATAGCCTGTGGCTGTTGTGAGCAGCTCTAAACCGTCGCATCGTTGTTTCGCTATGTTACTAATATTTCTGACCGACTTTCTGAATTCGAATTATGACAACGTTGCGAACAAAAAAATGTACGAACCCGAATAGCCATTACATCACTAATATCTTCTCAAATCGAACGAATGGCCGCGACTATTTGTTCGGACAAGGCTCGGTTTCTTGTATCCTTTTCACGGTCTATTTAGTAATTGGTCCTTTATTTCCTTTTTATTGTTCCTTGATGCTGTTGATTGAATGTGACCTTTTTGTTCAGTTGCGACTCGCTACTAATAAATTTATATTGAAAAGTGATAATATTGAAAAAAGTAATCATAGTTTGTGGCACCACGATATCCTGTGCGAAGTAGCTATGGAAATTGGATGTATTTATTATATTATATATTATATTATATTACAAATACAAATACAAATTATTTAATAATGAATTTTTAATAATGACGACAACAAAATTCTAAAGAAAAGGGTCTTGCGTGTGTTGGCAGTGATAACATAATTTTATTATGGTACTGAGAATTTCTTAACTGTTTGTCTTTTGGAAAAAGTCATGTTCACACAGCGGGCAATGAAGAGAGCTATGCTTGGAGATTCTTTACGTGATAGAATCCAGGAAAGAAATCAGAAGAATCAAAGTCACCGACATACAGTGACAGGTTTCTATTTACTTACATCAATGCCGACATAGCAATTTTTGCAAGTTGACATAGCAATGGACAGGCCATATCGCTCGAAGAATCGATAATAATCATTGGGGAAGAAAGGTTCTGGAGTGGAGACCACGAACCGGAAGACGCAGCGTAGGGAGGCCTCCCACTAGATGGACCAACGACAACGTGAGAGGGGCATCCAGTGGGTGCAGGTGGTGGGCTGTCGTTTAGTGTGGAGGTCTAAGGGGGAGGGCTATGTTCGGCAGTGGACATCTTCTAGCTGATGATGATTATGATGATGACCTAAAATTGTGATTTATCATCATTATTAGCTTACTTACCGTCTTACCACAAAAGATTTAAGAACGCTTTAGACATGTGTTTAGCAATTGTTTTCCTGCGAAAAATATGCTAAACAGTTGTCTAAAGCGTGCTTAAATCTTTTGTGGTTAGACGGGTAATGTTTGATCAGTTTAGTAATCTCCTAAAGAGCGCCATATGACAAGACCTGCTTTACAGTTGTTAGTTTATCGGGCAAACGTTGGAGAGCTGAAACATTTACTGAACACGTGTTCGTGTTTCGTCAGTGTGGAGGTCTAGAGGGGAGGTCTATGTCTAGTGATGTCTTCTGGCTGATGATGATGATGCTGATAATAATAATTAAATCACAAAGATACAAACAAACGACGATTGGTTTCCTTGGAGTTTAGACGCTGATAATTTCATTCCCTTCAGTCATAATAGTTATTTATGATACAAGTGCGGTAAGTTGGTTATTACAAACGAGTAGACGAATGTTTATAATAACCAATCCGCACGTGTGCCATACAACGTTTTACAACACATTTGGGAGAAAAAAACAAAAAATGGAAATTAAAAAAATACCGTAAAGTACACGCACGGTGCTATACAACGGAGCGTGCGGTAAAATTCATTACCGCACGCTCCGTTGTATGATTCGTAATGTTTAACTTTCGAACGATGTATACAGGCTTCGTAAGTGCACTTTTTGAGCAAATGTGTTGTAATAGTTATTTATGATACAAGTGCGGAAAGTTGGTTATTACAAACGAGTAGACGAATGTAAGCCCGAGACGAAGTCGAAGGCTTACCATAGTCACGAGTTTGTAATAACCAATCCGCACGTGTGCCATACAACGTTTTACAACACATTTGCGAAAATAAAACAAAGAATGAAAATTAAAACAATACCGTAAAGTACACGCACGGTGCTATACAACGGGGCGTGCGGACAAATTCATTACAGCACGCTCCGTTGTATGATCCGTAATGTTTAACTTTCGAAAGATGTATTCAGGCTTCGTAAGTGCACTTTTTGAGCAAATGTGTTGTAAATAATAATATATTATTGCTGCGGTCTGTAATAAGTGCGTTGCTGCCAGCGATGATTATGTCCGAAAACGCAGCTTAGCGCAAGTCCAGGCCACCACAGTGCAGTCAGCATTACAGTCCTTGATAGACAAGGTAAAATAAAGGCTTAGACCGAAGGTAGAGGCTTTTATAGCGCGGACAGCAAAGGCTGCAATTATGACCAAGCTTGAAGACCGAGAGCGTAGCTAAGCTTAGCTTGAGGCCATCATAGAGTGGCCAGCAGCGCAATCATTGCGGATCAAGACTTGTATAAAGCTTTATTTAACTAATGCGAGTAATTTAAATAAAACCAGCTGTAAATGCTTGCACTGCCTATTACTCTTACGTATACAGCCAAATACTGAATAAAATGTACTATTACACAACAATTTCTTATCTTTAGCTAACCGCGGATCAACATATAACGGAAAGCACCCGACTTGTGACACATTGGCAGTATACCAAAACAAAACAAGGCTTCCTAACCGATGCAATTAACAATTTCAATCAGTTTCGTCAATCAAAACAAATTTGCTTCGGTCTCGTAACGCGAGGCTAGGTGATAAGCTGGTGTATAATTTAATTACGAATAAGCATTAAGACATTTAATTAAGTTACCGTTTCTTTTTTATTTGTTTAAAATAATAATAAAAAGAAATGGTTTACTAAGCTGGCCGTTACTTCTCTCAACAATCTTCTAGAAGTGAACACTGCATGCACGCAACTGAATACAATAGTAATACATCTACTTAAATTTAAGATATCAATTACAATTTTATGTTTTTTTTTATTTTGCCTGATGTAGTATTAAAATTATCGAAACCGTTACAAATGTTATTGCAAGATGAAGGCATTCGATACATTGGTGAATGTTATTAGTAATTTATTCGACAGGTTGAGCAGCTAGCGGTTTTTAATGTGTTTCATGACCAAGTATACACATTCCTTCAGTCACAATAATAATAAGGTTTACAAGCTATTAAAATAACGTAAGACAAGTCATGCCTAGTTGCGGTCAGAGTCAAGCAAAGTAAGTTACTGTCAAGTCAAAGTCATGCCCTAATAAAATTGTGGAGACTTTACAAAAGATTCTACCGAGCTTTGTACAGAACAGTGTACCTCATACTACCCTTCATATGGATTTTAAATTTGAAGGCATAGAATTTTGAACAACAGTTTAAAAAAATAACTTTAGTACAGTTTAATTTCATATCGTAACGAATAAAACCTGGAGCTCTTCAACTATGACTTTGTATTTCTTTGTAATGATATTTCAATCTTCCCAGATGCTAATTAAGAAATTTGAATGTCAGATTTGTTTGGGAAATGTATTTCTGAATAGACAAACGGGAAGTGGTTTCATTCCGATGATGAAAGCAGCTGTGATTTAATTTTCTTTGCTTTACCTAATAAATTTAGATTAAAATAAGGTTACGCAAAAAAAACTTTCATACTAGCGGTCCGCCCCAGCTTCGCACGGGTATAGATTATAGCCTATGTCACCCGGGGATAGTGTAGCTTCCCAACAGTGAAAGAATTTTTTAAATCGGTTCAGTAGTTTCGGAACCTATTTAATGCAAACAACCAAACAAACAAACAATCAAATCTTTCCTCTTTATAATATTAGTATAGATTTCGTTCTGATTTTGACTTTTTGAGTTACAGCTATAAAACTTTAATACATTCAAGACGTTCTAGCTCAAGGGTCAATAGCCTTATCAAAACAAAATGATCTTCCCTAGGAGTTTAATTCATTAATAATAGGCTTGCGTTTGACCACCAACTCGCCTGATGTTAAGTGATGATGCGGTCTACGATAGAGCATGCTTGCTTGTATTGATTAAACCTTTAAAAGTATAATGTTATGTCGGGATGATAATGAATGAATGAATGAAAATGAAAAATATATTTATTAACATAAACATAGACTTAAATAAGGTATGTACACCAAACGAACAATACAGTAAGGCTTATGCTTATGAGAGAGTTGGGTAGTTTATATAATAACAGCGATTCCCGCACTAGGCTGGGCCTGTATCGTGGGAACCTGGTACGGTTTTTCATAGATTTAAACCTCTAGTTAAGATATTGTGGTTTATTCACATAATAATGTATTATATATATATACTAGCTGACCTGACAGACGTTGTCCTGTCTTAGAACTGTCAAACACGCAAAGTCAAAATTGTAAATCTTATTTTTTTACACCTTGGGTTACATTATTGGAGTTTTAGTAAGGATCCCTATTTTTTTTTGAAAAATATAATATAGCCTTTGTTAACCGGGGATAGTGTAGCTTCCCAACAGTGAAGGAATTTTTCAAATCGGTTCAGTAGTTTCGGAGCCTATTCAATGCAAACAAACAAACAAACAATCAAATTTTTTTGTCTTTATAATATTAGTATAGATAATATATCTGAAATTTGGCTAAGTCGGCAAGGCTTTGTTAATTTGGATTTTTCTATAAACAACAAATTCTGAAATAAACGTGTAAATTAATGTGACAACAATTATATGGCTTTTGTTACGGAACTCTACAATATGCGTGTCTCGACACCTCTTGGCCAGTTATTTTCTGAACTTGCTGTTCCCTTTTGAACTGTGATATTTTTCTTTGCACAAGACAAAGACGTTTTGATAATAATATCCCACCAAAAACATTCTGTAAAAAACTAGCCAAGTCTCGATGGAGCTGCTTGTTTATCTCTAAAAAGTAATGAAATCTAGACAAAGTCGTGCCAAGTCTAAGGTTCCTTACTGCGATTTCTTTATTATTATAGTTAATGTTGTGTGACTTAGCCGTTGAAGGGTACACAAGGGTACAAAACCAGGTGCTCCATGACACCATTGCACCAATCTGTTGCCAGAACCGCTACCTATTGACGATGGAAAATTGCCACTTGGAAAACGTTGATTCAATCAAATCCAGAGGTTCTCAAATAGGGGCCTGAAAATGCGGCGAAATGGTTCCAGTAAAGGATGGTACGGCAGTGTTTGCTTCGCGCTTGACTTGGCGGGGGCACTGCCGTGCCCTCCGATCACAATAAGCTTCAAAATCGACCTAAAAGAGACCACAGGGAGATGCAGGCCGCTTCCAACCGGCTCTTTTGGAGATCAATGGGGAAGGCATATGTCCAGCAGTGGACGTCCTACAGCTGAAATGAGGATGATGATGATGATTATGAAGCTTCAAACCTTTATAATCATTGCGAAACGTTTAACCCAGTCCTAGTTTTCAAATTTCAGTTCACTTCAAACTTGTTGCAAGAATTGCACAACACTCTGAAACCCAGAGCCTCAATCTCAAGAGATTAAATTTATTTATTCTCGCTCTGTTTGCTTTGCAATATTGATTCTCGGGGTATATTCAAAGACTTGTTTTCGGTCATTTTGCGGAGTCGGCTTCGACGGTTTGTTGATTTCGTGAAAGTGAGGCTTTTGAGTTCTGCCTGAGAATGTTTGGATGTTTTAGTGGATGGTTTTATTATTTCAAAGCTGGTTTGATTCAAAGTTTACAGAAAATGGTATTCAGATTATGATAAAACTTTGGAGCTTCATATCTTTAACTTTGGGTATGAGTTTGCTTTAAGGAATTATGCGGTTATTTTTTGCAGTTATATTTTCTTATTAAAATTTGCAAGTTGAAGTGGCAAGGGGCAGGCTACATTGCTCGAAGAACCGATAACCGATGGGGAAGAAAGTTTCTTGAGTGGAGACCACGATCCGGCAGACGTAGCGTAGATGGACTACGGCCCGGCAGCGTAGATGGACCGACGACATTGTGAGAGTCGCGGGTATTCAGTGGATGCAAAAGGCAGGCTGTCGTTCAGTGTGGAGGTTAAAGAGAGAGGCTTATGTTCAGCAGTGGACGTCTTCTGTCTGATGATGATGTTTTTATGGTGCGTGGTCCAGGCCAGACGTTTGGTTTGGTTTTGAGTGACCATGTGGTCAAACATTCATCGGTAGCTCCAAGCCATTGGAGAGATTTGAACCCACACCCATCAGTTTGAAATGCGAACGCGCCAACCACTTAGCATTGCAACAAAAATACATACGACGTATTGAAATTTTTCAACACTCTATTTACTGCACTATATTATTCATACATTCAAGAGCAATGTAAACACACTTCAAGTCATGAAGTCTTTGAAACATGACCAAATTGCCAATCTAGTTCCTAAAGCTTTTAACGAAAGGTTGGGTTTTGTTTGTGGTTAGTTTTTGTTAAAGTCGAAAGGAACGCTCTCTATGGTAAAAATATTATCTAAACCTTATGTGGAATGTGTTTAGATTTTTCAATTTATAGTATGTTTTTAGCTCAATGTCAGTTCATTAACACTTATATTTCAAGTGAATAAAGTTTAAAATTACATTGAGTTAGCTCAAAAATAAAGTACGCCATTTACCACGACATAGTTAAACCCCTATCAGACTTCAAAACGACACTAACCCAAAACGACGGAGGCCTCAAAACTTTACTACTTAGTACAAACGAGCAAAATAAGGGATTCTACTGTAAGCTGAGTAAATTGAAGGTAATTTGGCACTCCAACGAGTTGACAGTAATGGAATGTTTATATGAAGATGATAAGGTAACCCTTAAAAGGTCAGAGAATAGGGGAAAGTAAGTGAATTATTCAGAAGTAGGAGAAAAGGTTAGACGTTTTTGACAAGATTGTGTCACGAATATCAACCTTATGACTATGCAAAAGAGTGTAATTCAATAACTTTTTGCAGAAAAAGTACACTATAGCAACATTGGTGCTATAAATAAACCAGCCAAGTACGAGTCAGGCTCGCGCATTGAGGATTCCGTACCACCAAAACATACAACGATTATAATTTTTTAAACCGACTTCAAAACGGCACGCTCTCTTCTTTCGCTCGGCTTGCACATTGTGGTGCACCAGTAACCTAACACTCCTCGCTTTGCTCGTCGTTGTACCTATAATATATGACTTTGCTAACAACCAGATAATGAAATATTACTATAATAAACAAAAACACTTAACGGAATTATACCAAAACCACAATTATAATATATCACATCATCAACATATAAAAGAAAATTATGTAACTTGAACCGTACCTGTATAACATTAGTATTATACAAAAACATAGTATTTCAGTAGATCGATATATCAAATGCTGGTGTGGTTTCACCCGCGTAGTGAAGAAAAATGGTGATGATGATGATGAAAAGTATTCTATGTCCGTCTCCTGGTTTTAAGCTACCTCCCCACCAATTTTCAGCCAAATCGACTCATCCATTCTTGAGTTTAAATAGTGTAACTAACACGACTTTCTTCTTCTATAATTATACGATAGATGGTATATCTATAACGAATATCAAATAAAATTCGATGAACTCTCCTATATGGAAAAAGACAATTATACTCAGTGAACGGTATTGAAATAAAAATATGTGAAATGAATTTCGATCAAATTGAACGCACGCAAGAAAACTATCTCAGCATTTCCAGTTTCTTTCTCCTCATACTACAGTATTATGTTCCCAAATATTTCTTGGAATCCCTAATGGGCCACACAATTCTTTATAACGTGAATACACACAATTATGTTATCAAAACAATCAGAACACGTATCGCATTTCTCTCACAATACGTTACTGTAGTACCTCATTATGTTGCTAGAGGACTCTGACCCTTAATAAGGGTCGGCCAAAGAAAGGGCGAAAAGCGACGACTGGTTTCAGTAAAGTTAATACCAAAGACGTGTCAATAACAGCACAGCTCAAACCCGTGCGTTTATTATTACAAAGGAAACACACCATTCGCCAAATATAATCGAACCTACTCGCAAGCTGTTCCATGACTGTGCTGCTTACGTGCTGCTCATCCACTGTCCTGCTGGTGGTATTCATTAAGTCTTAAGCAAATTTTAGAAATAAGCTGGTGTCTTATTAGACACTAGCGGCATGCCCCGGCTTCACACGGGTATAGATATATAGCCTATGTCACCCGGGGATAGTGTAGCTTCACAACAGTGAAATAATTTTTCAATTCGGTTCTGTAGTTTCGGAGCCTATTCAATGCAAACAAACAAACAAAAAATCAAATCTTTCCTCTTTATAATATTAGTATGGATGAACCAAATGACAATGAATTAAATAAATAATAGAGCAGAGAAATTAAAAAGAAAAAAGCTAAGAGCAAAGTTAAAAAGTTAATAAAGAGTTAATCAACCAATCAAAGTGAATTGGTTTTATCACATTTTGTATAATGGTGAGTAATTATTCAAAGGTATGTTTTATGTTCAGTGTGGAGGTTAAAGGGGGAGGCCTATGTTCAGCAGTGGACGTCTTCTGGCTGATGATGATGATTGTTTATTGTTTATTGTTTACTAACTAAAACGGCACACAACGCAATTACATCAGTTAATCGAAAATTAAAATTGTACAGAATGAAATAATAATATATAAAACAATGCAGTAATAATTTAAAACTATCACTTAAAGTCAATAAATCTAATTCAACTTAGCCTAGCAAAAAATATAATAAGAACACATTATAAAAAATAAATAAATTCATTAAATTAATGTACAATTAACTGGCACTTAATGTCTGATACCATAATATGGCATAGTCATAGTCAACCAAGTAGTCAAGTTAGCCTACCACAAAATTAATTAAAAACACAATATAAATAAAATTCATTCAATGTCAAAAACAAAATTATTACATTGCAAAATCATGAAAGTCCGATGCATCCTCTTCCGCTACCACCTTGCACGATGATGTTTTATGTTGTTCAAATAGGAGAGCAGAAAAAATGATGAGGCGTAGCAAGCGAACAAGTTATCTACAAATTCCTATACCATTATCTCCTACCTGTTATCTTTCATGGCTAAAATACTAAATTGATCTTGATAACGTCTGGTAAGGAAGTAGTGTACATCGTGTGGGCAAGCGTATGATTTATAATGGCAACTGATGTTTTTTACACATTTTATTTATATGATACGGGGATTACTCCCGTATCACTAAGCCAGTTACTCCGACTAAAGTTTCAATCGCAGTCGGTGGATTTTTTCATATAGTCGAAGTAACCGGCTTAATCAAACGTAAGGAAATCCCGTGTAATACAAATAAAACGTATAATTTATATTCCTGAAAAAAATATGGAACAACTAAAAAATCGTTGATAAGATACATGCTGGCTGAAAAATTAGTACACGATGAAAGTACTGCAATTCCCAAGCCACCTGCCAAGCGTGGAGATTATGGCAAAACCCTTTGTAAAGGAGGCCTTTGTTCAGCAGTGACATTTACTGGCTAATGATGTGGCTGAAAAATGTATGCTAAAATAATACAATTCATAATGCCTTCTAATTTTCACTCTCGCTTCCGCCTTTAGTAAGCCCATACCCTTAAAGGTCGAGCCCTATTACCCCCTAACCTCGGGTTAGCTGGCCGTCCCTCATTCAATCCGAGACAATTGCTTCAAAAGACATCCATTGAGCGTTTGTATCCTCGCACGAGCTTTAAGCATAAACAGATGGGGCAATGGAAAGCGATTTAGAAAATTGTTTATCTAGAAAGGGATGAGATCCGGAGATTCAGCGTATTTACTTTAAATGATTGTCTATTCTTCGGGTCTTATTGTGATGAGGTGTTTTTTATTTTGTCCAATTTCGAGTCTAGATACAAAGTCCTGAGTATTGAGTATGTAAAGTACTCTTTTTTTTTTTTTTTTTTTTTTAATTTTATTACTTTTATTATCTATTATTTTGATATTTCGTTTTCTTGTCCAGATTTTCTTTTTTCCTTTTAAATCTGGATAAAAAATGGATTGCTGTTTTTAACCGACTTCGAGAGGAGGTTATCAATTCGACTGTTTGTTTTTTTTTTTGTTTAAATGTTTGAAGCGTCGTTAAAAAAACTCGGGCTAGAGCCTTTATTAACTAATGTAAACGGGATGACATATAAAACACTCAGAGTGGCGACTACTTCATTTATTCAGCAATCGAAATGAACAGAGAGAGAGTTAGCTGGCAGGCTGGCTTATATATCCACTCCCCTCAAAGGCTTGGCGAGCTTGACAGTGGCATGGCGTGAGGGAGGGGGTGTGTCATGGCGGCTGGCTCGTTGTCATTCGTAGTTTCGCAGGCAACGTCACGTCCGTTTTGTTACACTCGACCATCCTGCAACAATTGCTCCCGCAATTGGGAACAAACAACAAGGTTTAGTTTCTAATAAATTAACAATGTGTTCAGTCTGAGGCCGACTACTGGCAATAATAATGGCTACGGGCAACATTAAGGGCTAGTATTAATATTAAAGGCCAATGGCAATATTAAGGTGAAACAGAAGAGAAATAAATATGCTCGCAGACAATTAACTTGATTTATTTCTCAGTTATCGGACAGAGTTTCGACTTATCTTCCTTAGAGCACCGTAAAATAATAATCGACAAATGAGCTCTTGCACCATTTTAAAGGTTTACCGGTAGGTATAAATGGTAGGCCAGCCGGAAATGACGTCGCGGCCAATCAACAGCTGACTTTGCTGTCATTGAAGAACTTCCGCTGTGGCGGTATATTTGGAAGATCAGTCGAAGGCTTGGTTTGGCTTGGCGTGCATTGGCTTGGCTTGGCTTGGCATGGCTTGGATTGGCTTGGCTTGGCTTGGCTTGGCATGGCATGGCTTGGCTTGGCTTGGCTTGGCATGGCTTGGCGTGCCTTGGCTTTGGCTTGGCTTGGCTTGGCTTGGCTTGGCTTGGCTTGGCTTGGCTTGGCTTGGCTTGGCTTGGCTTGGCTTGGCTTGGCTTGGCTTGGCTTGGCTTGGCTTGGCTTGGCTTGGCTTGGCTTGGCTTGGCTTGGCTTGGCTTGGCTTGGCTTGGCTTGGCTTGGCTTGGCTTTGGCTTGGCTTGGCTTTGGCTTGGCTTGGCTTTGGCTTGGCTTGGCTTTGGCTTGGCTTTCCTAAGCTTGGCTTGGCGGGGATGGCGTTACAAAGGGCTACTGGAGATATTCCAACTATCAGTGATCGGTTCCATCAAACCTACAATTGCCTTCAAAGCTTTAGTTACCATCAAAGCTATAGTTACCATCAAAGCTATAGTTACCATCAAAGCTATAGTTACCATCAAAGCTATAGTTACCATCAAAGCTATAGTTACCATCAAAGCTATAGTTACCATCAAAGCTATAGTTACCATCAAAGCTATAGTTACCATCAAAGCTATAGTTACCATCAAAGCTATAGTTACCATCAAAGCTATAGTTACCATCAAAGCTATAGTTACCATCAAAGCTATAGTTACAATCAAAACCATTGATTGCTTAAACTATTGAAGCCACCGAAACTATTTCTTAATAAAATTACCGAAGATGTTAAAACTACTGGCAGTTGCTACTGGCAAAGTTAGATCTACAGAATTATCAGAACTACTGGGTTATTAGAATAATGAGAGCTACTCGCACTATCAAACCTATAAGAATTAATTACTATCACCATCAGAACAATCGGCACTATCAGCAACATAATTTGAAACAAACAGAACTACTACTGCGCAATACTCTAATTTATCAGAGTTCGGTATCATTCTAATCAGAAGTACTTTACTGCATCACAGTACAGCGTTGTCACGTTTGGTATAATACCATATTTGAACTAGAATGTTTGTACCTGATATCCCCGAAACCTATGTAAGGAATTAAGGATTCGTTTACAGAGCAAATTCCTCTCGCTGCAATTCATACGAAGATACTACTTATTTGTAACTTGACCATAATATCAAAATATAGACAGCAACTAATGAATGGTAAGTACTAAGTTCATCTTTGGAGCAGTAAAGGTATAACAGCTATGCCTATCTAAAAAATATCACAATTCCGTGGCAAACATCAAATCTGACACACCTGTTACAGAATGAATATAAGGTACGTACTACGTAGGTACTTCAAGTGCTCATATAAATTTATAGCACTGACAGTCCTATATTTATTTTAAAGGTACATCATAACAACAACTAAACTAAAACGACGGCGTTAGGCCATTTATTAAGGTACCTACACCTTGCATATTAAGCACCAAATTAATTTTAAACTGGCAATGCTATTCCTATGCTATCAGCAAACTATTGCTATCAGTACCTAACCATTACTTTCGTGAGAATCAACCAACTCATAGTTTATACTCGAGTTGCGTTGCATCAATTTGCGCGGTTAAGTATGTCTAACAGTAACAAATTCATATTTTGGTTATTAATAGTTAATTGAGGACATAAACAAGTTTAATGTAATTTTGGAAACATGATTGAAACTTAAATGGTTCCTTAATAATCTACAGTTTTATTATTTGTTGCTTGCACTTATTTTTTAGTTCTAAGGCGTGCGCCGACTCTTGCGTAATAATTCCTGCAGGCGCAGATCGCACGGATTTGTCACTATTTCGTGCAGGGGCAAAACTTGGCTTTGAGCTGATGACGTGGTACCGAGTATCGACTCGGCATAGATTTGAAATAAGCTACCCCCATGTGTTTCAGTTTTAACTGTGGTTTTATCATGCTCAGTACTGGAAATGCAATATCCCTTTGCGTTAAGGTGTGCGTTATTTTAGGTACAGCTTCCAAGACTAGTATCGACTAAAGAATCCTTTGACATACTTCGTCAACAAGATTGAAACATACAACTTTATGTAAAATTTTCTAGTAAATAAAATCTATGTCGAAGGTTGTCATATCTCCTAGGCTCAGTAGAGATGTCATGACTAGGCTTTGCATTGCTATTTGCTAGGCTCACTATAGATTTAATTTTCTGTCTGTCATGATTCAATTAGTAACACCAGTCTAATTCACCAGTACCTAATCTGAATCACATTCCATCACAAATTACTATTTTGCAACGCGAGAAATTCCCCAGTCTACCCGCAGACATGACAATAAAAGTTATTTTCCATCCCACCCACAGACTCGACTTAGAAATAAAATGAGGTATCGAACTAACGAAGCTAGCACTTCCACAATGTAATTTTTCTAATCTACCTACAGGTATCGTAGTTTCTCTGATCAAAAGTGTAAAAGTCAATTATAAATCTTTAGACAAACTCGGCATCGATTAAACTGGAGTGAATAGTTGTATCTAATCTATGTATGATATGTAAAGGCTGTTTAACCTAAATCTTACATGTTCATAAGCACGTACTATTGGGATTACCCTCAAGTTGTGCGTAAGGAGTGTGATTGCACGTCAATCTACCAACCATTGCAGTTTTATTTTATGATCACGGAAGAAAATTATCGAACTTTCGAGTGCATCTGATACAATTTTTTTTTTTTTGTTTCGTTTTGACCTACCAATGAGTAGTCACTAATAATTAGAAAGCAAAGCACGGGCCAAGACAATGATTTAGTTTTCGTCTTTTCTTCTGTACAGTCTAAATCACGTCTGTAGGTACAATCAAATCTATCGGAATTGGAACTAGGCAATTAGGTACGATAGTTACTTAGGAAATGTGCATGGTTTGCTCACTGCTATCAGTTAATGGTCATATTTTGAAGTCATACTTGTAAATTTTCTAATACTAACTTGAATTAGTGGCAATAAGGCCAAAAATAGGTATATCTCATAAGCATAATGGCAAGTAGAAACAAACACACCTGGCTATTAGGCTAAGGCTCCTCGCTAGCTCCAACTGATGCAGGCTGGCCTCCGCTGCTTTAGGCCCTAGTTAGGTTAGGACCTCGCCCGGCTGCTACACGCCACACGGATGCAGGCCCCATGCTGGCAGGCAGACAGGCAGATTGGCACGCAGGCGGGCAGGCTGGTAGGCAGGTAGATAGTAGTATCTTGCCACGTGTCTTGCGGCCCGAGATGGAATCTTGAAATCTTCGATGTCACAGTTTTCGCACGCAGTGGGTAGTAAGGTCACGGGCAGAAAGTAGGGTTCGCCGTGTTTAAATGCCACGGAAGCGGCAACAAGTAAATAATATCCTTATTTCTTCTTCTTGCTCAGTACGTGGCGTCGAATGATGAGAAAACAGGGTGGGTGGTGTTAGATCTTCATGATTGTGGCGACATTATTCTGCATTTTTACTTCGTTTTTCATCAGGCCAACTAAGTAGCACGATGCTTTAGCTTGGCAGAGTCAACGTTCTTGCAGTACATAATTACGTCATCGTAAATTCTTCTCAAGCAGTAACTTCGCCGTTATAGACAGCATTATATAGTCTTCTTCCAGGATCAGAATCAATTTGACCAAGCGCCATGAAGCCGCAGTGCGCGTAGGTATTAAATTTTCTTCTTTATCCCTCTTCTGAATGTAAACGGGATGACATATAAAACACTCAGAGTGGCGACTACTTCATTTATTCAGCAATCGAAATGAACAGAGAGAGAGTTAGCTGGCAGGCTGGCTTATATATCCACTCCCCTCAAAGGCTTGGCGAGCTTGACAGTGGCATGGCGTGAGGGAGGGGGTGTGTCATGGCGGCTGGCTCGTTGTCATTCGTAGTTTCGCAGGCAACGTCACGTCCGTTTTGTTACACTAAACAAAATACAAGCTAATACTAACACTACAAATACAGTTAGACTGCCCATGGACCGTTGACGGTCTAAAGACAATCTAAATGCTCAAGCCCACTACCAGTTGGCAGCGTACCCACCATGCTGGTGGCATTTAATTCAATTCAATTCAAAAATGCGTGATAAGTCCCGATAAACATTTAAAACGTGTGTTCATATCGCGAAAGTTAAAAAGTTAATTTTAAATGGCTTTTCATACAACGTAACATTTATGCTGCAAACCATAGACTAAAAATATCTTATTGCTTTTGTAGCCGGCTACAAAAAAAGGGTAAGCAAAAATACGGTTCAATTATCCACGTTTGACTATAACCTCAAGCTTTTGTATAAAAAGAACCGAGTATCCAATATGGTTTTTATTTCAAAAACATCTTACCATGAAAATGTGTAAAAGAATCAATTTGTTCCGAGCTGCCAACAATTTCTGATGCCATGAACATCAAAGTAATATCACCGGCATTGCAGAAAACATTTGTGGCATTTCCATCTTTCTCGTATTGAAATTGTCGAAACAGTTTTCCTGTCGTATTGCGATCCTTAAAAGGAACGTCTCAGTGGTTGTCTGAAAAAAAAACTGACCCAGTTTTTACCCCGTGCTATTTCCGAGGAAAGCCATTGGAATAAATCACATAGTTTTGAATTATTGTAGGCAGTTATTTTTATGGGGCATTTGATGCAGATATAAACAGCTGATATAAATATGGCGTTGATAGAAACACCATCTTGTGATTCATCATCATCATCATCATCAGCCAGAAGACGTCCACTGCCGAACATAGGCCTCCCCCTTTAACCTCCACACTGAACGACAGCCTGCCTTTTGCATCCACTGGATGCCAGCGACTCTTGCTATGTCGTCGGTCCATCTAGTGGGAGGCCTACCTACGCTGCGTCTTCCGGTTCGTGGTCTCCACTCAAGAACCTTTCTTCCCCATCTTGTGATTAAAAGGCGCCAAATACGATAACAATCATAGAGTATCCTGTTTTGTGATTATTTTTTGATATTCTTGATACTTTTTGATTTTGAGATGGGACCTAAAAGACCTAAAACAGACCGCAGGGAAACGCTGGATGCAGGTCACTTCCAACCGGCCCTTTAATAAATCGATGGGGAGGCCTATGTCCAGCGATGGACGTCCTACGGCTGAAATGATGATGATGATGATTTTTTGATAGTTTATAGCAATGATCTTATATGGTTTATAGCTTTAGTTACGTAGTCTGTGGGCTTGGATTCAAATTATTTGGACAAAATTACAAAGTGTAGGCGCTAACGTGAAGGGAGCATGTTGACTTATTGTAATATTTTCGTAAACTTGTCTATTTTCGAGTTATTACAATATTAAATTGTAATAATTTTGAATTATTATTTATAAAGAATTTGTGAACGTGCTTGAGTCTGGAATAAAGATAAAACGAGGTGAAATGTGTATTTATGTGTTGTTTCCAAAATTATATAGAAGCCTCTAGTAAAAACTCCATCACTTTACTAGGGCATGACTTTGAATTGACCGTGACCTACTTTGTTAGACTCTGACTGTGACTATGACTTGTTTGAAGATATCTGACAAAACTTAAACTTTGAAATTTTTCAATACATGACACTGGCCAATTCTCAAGATTTGTGACGCCAAAGAATAAAAAAATATAACCTGGTTTACATGTCGAATATTCAAAGTTGATTTGATATCATGCTCGTGATTTTTATTGCACAAAAAACTTACGTATGTATTTATGTAGGTAATGATAACGTCGATATATACTATGACAACGTCGATATAATACTATGACAACGTCGGTATAAAGAAGAACAACAAACAGTTTCCATTTGTATATTTCCCACGGACAATCATTCAACGGATTCTCTTTTGTTTCAGATGGCGCAAACAACGAAGCGCAAAAGCGATCGCCACCGAAAAATGAAAACACAAAAATGGTAACATGATGAAATATGTTACAAAACGGACAGCTCCATAAACCGCGGACTCACCGTGATCCGAGCATGTGTTATTATTGCGACGCAAAATGTCCTGAAAAAAGAATAAAAAACCAACCGGCGTGTTTCAATTTGTACTGCATAATAGTTGTCACGTGTCTGTCCATACAAGTGGTTAACTCAAACACTACTAACATGCGACATTTCAGTGATAAAGATTCTAAAACTAAAGTTAGTGTAAATGACAAACAAAACGATAGCCCCAACGAAGAAAACTACGAAGATCATGAGCACGATACCGTAGATTACACCAAAGTCAATTTCGAGAACAATCCGTATTACAACAGTGAAGATTTCGTACATTTGAACAGTAAATTCTACTCAAGTGAAAATAATGCGTATAGTAACTACGAAGACTACAAAAAGTTCTATTTGAGCCCGGATCCAATTCCAAGGAGTAGTGTGAAGTTTAAGATTAGCAGTAGGATAGTTCAAACTAAGTATGGAAAGTTACAGGGGATTATTTTGGCGATGGATGAGCACAGATATCTGAGTCCTCTCGAAGTTTTTTTAGGTGTACCTTACGCTACGCCTCCTGTTGGATCAAATAGGTAAGTTATTTGAGATAAGAGCGATCAAGAGCTTGATCGCAGAAGTTGGCCGCAGAATACGAGATAACGGTGGCGACTCCCGCTCTGGCTCGTTCCTGGTGCAAAGATTGGTCATTGCCATTCAGCGTGGGAATGTGTTATGGGCACTTTTGTACCAGGAACGATCCGGGGCGGGCTGTTTGATTAGACTAGGTTTTTTGTAATTAGAATTAAGTAGTTTGTGACGTATTAATATTATGTATTGACGAATATTTAATAATATGCAATAGAGAAGTGTTTGAGATAATGAACTAATGCAATTTTTGCGTTCAAACAAGATTTTTCTTTTATCTGCAAGATATTTAATTTATTAAAATTTTTGTTTTCGGCTTTAGTCGCTATGCGATAATGCCAATCCCGTTATACAAAGCAACTTCGACAACAAAAGGGATCATAATATTTGATAATTTGACAATGTCAGTGCATTTAAGCAACTAAACTCGGTCCAAGCATATTCCCTGGAATCTGCAATAATATTATAAAAAATTTAAGGGAAACCATTAGTTTTAATCATGTTCGCTAGGTTTTTGAACGTAATACTGTAGCAGGTACCTGAAATAAAAAAAAACTAATTTTTACAATGTTATTGCAGAGCAAATAAAAGCTTGGACCATGAATAAGTGTTAAATTTAACGTAATATTTTAGTTTGTTAATTTAAATTATTCTAAAACACTGTTTTAAGCTACCACGGCTGTTCACTAAAGTTATATTATGATTATTTACGGGATATTTACCGTGGTAAGGTTGTGGAAGATATTTCGGCGTAGTTATATGCACCATGTTATTATTGTTAATATCGGGAGCTCATTCCACAACCTTACCACGGTAAATATTCCGTAAATAATTATATAACTTTAAATTATTCTAGTCTGCTTTTCTTCCGATTATAATCGGAAATAAATAATCAAATATGATTATATTTGTATTTAGTTTTCTCGGCTAAAAATGTCCTATATTTTCTTGTAAAAACCTTTATTCGCATTTTTGTACTGTCTCCTTATTTTTGTAAGCTGGTAACAATCAAATGTTTTATAACTCACCACGAGTTTATAAAAAGGCAAAAAACCTCATTAGCCCAAATGTGCCGACACAATTGTAGTCCTAAGCCTCACAGACAAAAAGTACCTAGCTAAAATTAAGTGTTCTGATATCTCGACTCAGGCACTGAGGCCGTTTTTTGGTAGTCAATTAATGGATGTGAAAAATGATACAAGCATGCCACTAAGTATCTCCCATCCATAAATAAAGATAGAACTTCATTGTGTCGTTTAATCTGACCAAATTTGCCAATACCCGCCTACAATCTGGGGGGTTAGACAAGACCCACTTTCTGTTAGCGTTAACGCCTGCGGAAAGGTGAAAAATTTTATGAAAATGAAATAACATTTCTCAAGGTAATGTCATTGTCAATGTCATTTTCATACAATTTCATCTTTCCGCAGGCGTTAACGCTAACAGAAAATGGGTCTTGTCTAAACCCCAGATGTTAATCAATAGTTAGATAGATAGACACTATTGTGTATTTGTGTGCACCAGAAATAAAAATCACAAGCAGATAGAAAACACTTAAAAGTTTTTGCAACAAGGTGTGGTCTTATCGCTAAAAGCGATTTCTTCCAGGCAATTGCATGAAAAGAAAAAAAGAGGAAAATTAATTAATATAAATAACCATTAACAAAATACAAAGAACAATTTCATTTAGATCAATATTTACAACAGTTCTAATTATGATTATTAACGGGAACTAACCACAACCTAAAATATCCCGTTAATAATCATAACTGTAGTGAAAACCCGTGATAGTTTTAATCAATAGCTTTTAATCAATATTTAGCGATTGTTTCTTAATCAATCCTTTCTTCTAGATTCAGTCCCACTCGGACCCCCTCCCCGTGGGACGGAGTCAGGGTGTCCGACAGACCGGGTCCAGCATGCCCCCAGAAGTTACCAGACCTGGACGACGAAAGGACCATATTAGACAAAATGCCTAAAGGCAGATTAGAATATTTGAAAAGACTGATGCCTTATCTTAAGAATCAAAGTGAAGATTGCCTGTATTTAAACATATTTGCTCCTTTGCAAAGTAAGTAAATTCATATATTATTACGGTTTTTAGTAACTTTCCTTTAGTGTTATGATCATTGATGATAATTCATTGGCTTATTATTTGCTTGAACGTAGGCCTTTGTAATTGTGCGCTACTAAGATTGATCTTCAGCTTTCAACTCGCTTTAGGCAGATCGTCACTCTACCTGCCAGCTTTAGCTGCCGCGGGTGATGGTTTGTTTCAACCTTGCAAGCAAGTAGACTAACGAATGCACTGTCTGAATTGGTGTTCCCCGATAGTTATAATCTGGGTGCTTTTAAGTCACGAGGTAATCAGTTTCTTCTATGCAAGTCTGTTTCTTCGTAGATCTCATCATGGCTTAAAGTTGGGTGGTGATCAAAAGCCAGCCTATAATTCAATAAAAAAAACCTTTTTTAAGTGGAAATTAATTATTTTGATTAAAAAATCCAATAAACACGCTTAAGTGACTCGTTAAAGAGCTCAAGGGGTCTTTACACATAATGACGAGGGTCTGATGATGAAGCCGGGAGATGGATGGTGGAATTTTTGGTGTGGGACTCGTTAAAACAAACCCAATGACACAGCGGGCCGGGCGAGAGCCGAGCGGCCACTGACTGCCCTGCCATACTCCCTCTTGAAGAGGAGCGCCAGCTGAATATACCTAAACAGCGGAGTGAGCCCCCCCTGCCAATGATCCCAAACACGAAATACTAGTAGCCATTAAAAAGGTCCACTACATCTCCACGTTCAACCATCAGATCAGTTCGATGGTATCAAATTATTGTATCAATTCGGTGAAGGAAAACATCGTCAGGAAATCTGCATACGTACGGAGAAGGAATTCAATGGCGTATGTGAATCTACCAACCTGCACTGAGCCAGCATGGTGGATATGGCCCAATCACCCTTTCGGGGGTAGGCTAAAAGTCCAGCAGTGGACTGTTAAAAGGCTGACTATGATGAAGTATTCCTCTGTTTAACTTTTTGTTAGCTGAGCTTTCAGATCAGACAAACAAGGAAGATATGCCATAGTACAATAGGCTAGTTGCCTGTTTAGGGTTTCCGTACCCAAAGGGTAAAAACGGGACCCTATTGCTAAGCCTACGATGTCTGTGCATCCGTCTGTCTGTCTGTCCTACCTATTAACGGCTATATCTTTCGAACCGTAATAGATAGCCACTTGAAATTTTCATAAAATATGTAACGTTACGGCGGATAACCTAAGAAATAATATTAAAAAAACTTTTTTTACGTATTTTTGTAATTGCTCTAATGTAAAAACGGTAATACGTACAGACGTCAAACTTGGCATGATTATAGTAGTGAAAAGATGAAATTATTGTATTGTCATCCGAATTACATAATTATACTTTCAAAGCTGCAAATCGATTCGATCAATCAATAGTAGAAGTAGATTAAAATCGATTAGATTTGTTTACATTGCTAGCTACGATTGAAGCTAATATTTATAACAACTTTTTAAATTCCAAGATATTTCTAATCAATGTTAACGACCTTTGCTTCAATGCACGTGCATCACACAATTATAGAGTTCTATTTCCAATACTCTCTGAGATTACCTTCGACCCTATTATCCTCTAAAATTTCTCCTCCAACGATTTTTCGCTCTCTGACGTGCTTGTTATCATCCATGCGACAGTGATGCTGTGATGTATAACAGTATATAAGCTTGAAAAAGAGCTGTAAAAAGTAGCAGAAATGTTTTTTTCATAGATTATAATGGATCCGCGCGCAAGTTTTGATGAAGTAGTGGTTTCTTTTTATTATCTCACGGCTTTCTATTGGCTCTCATCAGCCAGTAAACGGCCACTGCTGAACAAAAGCCTCCCTCTTAGAGACGGGCGTTGCCATAATTCTCACGCTTAGCAGACAGCTTGGGGATCGCAGTATGTTCACCGTATACTAATAGGACGCTGCTATGCATGCTACGGTGGTTCTGGTCGCAGTTTTAGGATATATCCGTGTCTTTTTATTGTCTGTCGATGCCAAAATCTCGCTGTTGTCAAGGAGCCATGATAGCCGAGCGGTTAGATGTGCGTTTTAAAATCTGACAGTACCTGGTTCAATTCTCGGCCCTGCACTAACAACTTATTCAGTATTTAAGTAAATTATGTGCAGTTTCGTTGCCATGGCTCAATAACGGTGAAGGTAGAGAGCATGAAGAAACCGGTATGTCAAAAAACCTCAAAATATTCACAGACGTAATGACATTCACCAAAATGAACTGGGTCAACAGATTATGACCCGTCTACTCTCTCTGAAAGAAGGCCTGCGGCCTGTTCCCAGCAGTGGGAACAAGATAGGCTGATATTGATGCCAAAAAATCCTAAATCATCAAAATGGTACACGTATCCCCGATCCCCGTGGTTTGAATCTTAGTTTCGTTAGGTTTTGGTCAAACCCTTGAGGGAAATTTCTTCACTAGTAAGAAACCCAAAAAAACCATCAGTTTCTTGTGATTAAAAGTAATACTATTATCGTTATTTAAGGTGGTAGCTCAGCGCATAGTTTTTGAACAACTTTGGTCGGCCAAAACATAAAATTACATTTTTTGTTTAATTTTATTATTATACCTACCAGTTTCACATAATAAGGAAATGCTAAATAAACACGGAAAAAATTCTCGATTTTTTATTAATTTTCAGCTACCGTTATATTTTTGCAAGAAAATAAAACAAAAGGGGATAATTTTCAATTTTCGGTGGGTCAAAGTTATTTGAAAATTTGGCATCTCATTAAGGTATTATCTATCGTATATCCCCACAAAATTACGTCCAAATAAATTTACCTGTTTTGGTGCCATAATTATGGACTCTTGTATGCTAACGAAATTTTAAGCTTTGCTTTTATGCATTTATGGATTACACAATCTAGCAGAAAAAAAATTCGAGAGGTAAATCTTCCAAAGGGTCCGGGGTTCTGCATTGGGGTGCAGCCAGATTATGTGTGCTTCCTTAGTGCTTGACAAGAAGGCTTCGGTATATCCAGAGAAATGCACCGGAGCCCTCAGCATTGCCTTACGGCTCCTCCCGAGACAACTGCGTGTTGTCTCAGTCCCTCCATCCACGACAATGTTGGTCCCACAACGTTTTCGTTCTCTCCCTGGGCACGCTTAAGTGGATCAGAGCCCCAACTATGAACCTGGATGTCCCCTCTTAGTAGCCTCTTACTACAAGCAGGGGGTACCAGTGCTGTATTCTATTGCCCTGGTGCCAGGGCTAAACCTTGCATAGGTACCAAGCTTAGGTACTGCCCACATTAATATACGAGACACTAACCAGTTTCATGCATCCATACTTGCATCTCCCCTTTGCTATCCCATCTAAGTAAGGAGCTCTTTTGATGTGTAGTTAATCTGTCGTTTCGTTATTTTTAAGCCTTTTTAGAGAGCTTGTAATGTTGTTGTGCTGCATTTTTTAAGGATTTTATTTTGAAGCTGATTGCGCTTTGGCTCACATTTCAAAAAGTATGTAAAATGGATGAATGTAATTTAGTATTTAGTTCCGTTTAACCCACAGAAAAGAGAAGTAAATAGAACAGAGATGAGAAGGAAAATCTGTTACCAGGCATTATGAGTAAACCTTGAACATTCTTATTTCGATCAACGCGTCGAACTCCGCATCCAAAGAACTTGGACCTTAACTTTTTGGGTTAGGTCTCAAAGTTTTTTGTCCGCATCTCAGTTGCCAACTGATTTCGAATTACTGACGTTTCGACTGACAACAAATTTCTTACAAAAATGACTAGCCAGCCGTTCGAAATAAAAAAAAAAACAAAAAAAAAAACGGTGGTTTAAGCTATGGGTTGCAAAGATCTTATATATATTCAAAAATCCTGAAAAAATATCTGTGAAAATTGTTAATTAGCCCTCTCACATTTTTAAACTGAAAGAGTAGCTGTAGCTGAAGAAAGAGCTCATAGTCTTTTATGTCTGTTTGCAGTGGACGAAACCAAACTGAGTCTGCCAGTGGTGGTATACATTCACGGGGAGAGCTACTCGTGGAGTTCCAGCCATCCATACGACGGCTCCGTGCTGGCGAGCTACACCGACCTCATCGTCGTCACGCTCAACTTCCGACTTGGGGTTTTGGGTGAGTTTTCTACATAAATGCCTAATTTTTGATAATAATACGACCTGACAAATCTGAAAAAAAAATTTTTTTTAGTTTTTTTTGGTTCACTGCAGTGTTTCACACCGAGTTTGTTTCGCACCACCACGCTGTGAATCGCTCATGTTTTTTGATACTGAATGCATTCGAACCACGGTGTAAATCGCTAATGATATCAGCGATTGTGAATTCTGAATAGTAAAAAAAAAGAAAGTTTTTCGTGATCAAATTAAGTAGGTATATATGAAAATCTGAATGAATATTTTATATGTAAAATGTAAAACCCTTTATATGTAACACAATATTGAAAAATGACTGAATTGAGTTGTCGCAAAGTTAACCATCTTATATATTTTAGTGTATTAGTTATTTAGTAAGAGGTAATTTTTTTTTACAGATTTTCTTTGTATATAATAATTAATAGATAGTATTTTGTAAGATAAATATATTCCGTAATATTTCAACAAAAACAGTTTATTTAATCATTGATTGTTAACTGGAAGCAAAAAAATACAGATAAAATAACAAAAGAGGCTGCAGTGATCGGCAAACATCTTGAAGATATGCATAGTGCAGAGAAAACTGTAGCATTATCGCTGAGCACTGCCCTTTTTTGTCGCACTGCACACTACAGTGACAACTTCATCATTATCAGCCTTTTAACAGTCCACTGCTGGACTTTTAGCCTACTCCCGAAAAGGTGATTGGGCCAAATTCACCACGCCGGTGGATTGGCGGATTCACATAGGCCATTGAATTCCTTCACCGTACGTATGCAGGTTTCCTCTCGATGTTTTCCTTCACCGAGAAGCTAAAAGTATGAAAATCCGTACATAACCTCCAAAGAGCTCATTGGTACGGGCTCAGGGTTTGAACCCGCGACCTCACGCTTTCAAGTCTAGTGGTCTCCCAAATGAACTACCATGGCTTCTTAGAGTGACACCTGTTTTTTTTTTGTTGTGTCTGTTTTGTAATGTTATGTTGTAGTGTTTAGTGTACGAAATAAATGCTTTTTTCTCTTTCTTTCTTTCTTAATAGTCGATGTTTAGGGCTTTTTTGTGGAATGGAAGCGGGACGAGTAATATAATGTAAATTCGTGATTGGCCGTAAGTGAAGTAAGTTGTACATTTTTTTGTGTTTTAAGGGCTGTAAATTTTGTAAAACTATACTGTTAACTAATTACAAAAATTAAAACGCACATAAAAACTCTAAAATGTTCCCGTTTAGTCCTTGTAGATTTTGAAACTTTCGGTCCGATAATTCAAATATAAACATAATTGTATCATGTGTTAACAAACGTTAATGAAACCAAAATTCAAGGTACACTAGTTAGAGAAATAAACAATTTGTAGCAACATCTCAATTTAGGGCAAGTTTCTTACGAAATTAAATTGAAAGCTCATTTCAGGCCACTGGACTCAGAATAATTTACAAGTGTAATTTTCTATCTAAACATCTTGAAGTATACAAGCTACAAGCTCTGTGAAAGCTTCTGATCCGTGAAGCTTGACTTTCCCTTCGAATTCGATCAACCGTTTGCAGCGACAGGGTTGTTGAACTGAAGTGTTTTCAGAGGAAATGAGGGAACCTTGCCTCAATACATTTTTAGCAGTAGCAAATATATGTAATTTTTGTTTAGTATTTATTTATCCTTAAAACTCGATTGGTTGGATCTTGCCCCACAAGAAAACAAGTTTGCTGAATTCGAGAAAAAATATTGTGTCCTTATAAAAAATACTAATCACGTGATCCATTTCGTATAAATAACTAAATTAATAAATATTTAGAACATTTTTGCACACACAGTCATCTGACCCCAAACTAAGCAAAGCTTGTAATATGGCTGCCAGAGACTGATATACATACATAATATAATAATTATATTTTCAAACGCATAAATAAATAGATATTAACACCCAGAGAAAAAACACAAACGTTCATCACATTAATGTTTGTCCTAGGTGGGAATCGAACCCACGCCCCCAAGCGCAGAAGGCAGGTTCAATACCCTCTTAAGTATTACTGTAAAAAACTTTTCTGTTATAAACATAGACATAATTTATACGTAAGTTGATTTTAATAATTTCTTCAGGTTATGTGATACACATCGAGATACAATTTCTATAGAGTCACAATATCTCAGTGAAAACAGTAAAAAAACGTCCAAACGTCATTGTACATACATTGTATCAATTATATACTTCACAATGCCACATTTACTCCAATTTAGACGTTATGTCGCTTACATAGTGTTCAACGTTAGTTGTCCGCTATGTCATCGTAGCTCTGGCATCGCGCGTCGTTGTAGTCGGATCGCAGTTACATTGTAACTAACCAAAAAGTCTGCGCAATTCGGTATTTTTTTTTGGCACGATCGTGACTCTATATGTATTGTATTTCTATGGTGATATCATAGAAGATATAATAGACACAGAAGGTTCACTCCGCGAAGAAATTTAAATAAATATGGACTCTATCTGCGAGGCAATAAAGTAACAATTCAACTCGTACAGCGCTAGATACCGCTCGCTATATTCACCTAGAAGGCCGCCCTCTTTCTATCACGTAGCTCTATCTCTCCTGACGCGGCACGTGTAACGTTAGAGTTGTCTTCTTGATATTTACACAGAATCATCATCATCATCAGCCAGTAAACGTCCACTGCTGAACACATGCGTCCCTCTTCGAGAGGGGTGTTACACAGAATACTTATTAGTATTTACTTACTAGCTATGTAGCCTATGTAGTACCTACCTATTACCTATATTCTATTTAATTGGAATGACATTTAATCTGCACAAAAAAACTAACGCTTATTCTGAATTTGGTCCAATAACAATCATGCAAAAGTATAAGTTTAAGAGGCATATTACAATCAATCAATCAATAGTTTATTTAATAATCATCCCGATGCATATTTAGGTAAAAACTACATGAAACATGGAGACCTCATTTGGGAGACCTAATTTGCAGATTCTGTTGAAAATAATTGGTCAAGGTCCCTGACAGAAAAGATGCTTAATTACGCGCGACGTGGCTAGCGTAGCGTGCGGGCCGGGCGCGAGCCGAGCGGCCACTGATTGCCCTGCTATGACCCTCTTGGGAAGAGACATCGGCCGAATATACCTAGAGTGCGCCATGCCTGGTGAAACATTTGAAATTTTACTAATTTTTTTCTAAACTTGTTCTTTTTAAATCAAACTCCTGGCCTATTATAAGATCAGTTACTGCTACAACGTATTTTAAGTCGAGCCGTCGGTTTCTAGACGTCCGCTTGTAATTCGGTTATTCAAATGAAGTCGGATTTTAGAGGAGGTGCGATGAGCGCGAGTGGCGGCAGAATTCAAGATAGGTAAAATTATTACTTTGTGTTAATTTCTAATTGGGATATGAGATCAAAATCAAGAAAGATAGCAGATAAACAAGTATTTTACTGACAATAGTCTATACTAATATTATAAAGAGGAAAGATTTGATTGTTTGTTTGTTTGTTTGCATTGAATAGGCTCCGAAACTACTGAACCGATTTGAAAAATTCTTCCACTGTTAGGAAGCTACACTATCCCCGGTTAACATAGGCTATATTATAATTTCAAAAAAAATAGGGGTCTTACTAAAACTCCAATAATGTAACCCAAGGTGTAAAAAAAATAGATATACAATTTTGACTTTGCGTGTTTGACAGTTCTAAGACAGGACAACGTCTGTCAGGTCTGCTAGTAAGTAAATAAAGATAAAATAAATAAAATAAAATAAATAATAATAGTGTAAGTAGTAATAGTATAAGTATAATAGTATATTCCGAAAACCCGTACGAAGCGCTTTGATTCCACATTTATTGTGCGTACTGCTAGTCTGTGCAATGCGCTGCCTGAATGGGTGTTCCCCGATAGTTACAAACTGGGTGTCTTCAAATCGCGAGTGAATCAGTTTCTTCTAGGCAAGTGTGCTCCAACGTAGACCGCATCATCGTCTAACATCAGGCGAGATGATGGTCAAAAGAGAGCCTATTATTTATATAAAGAAAAATGGGCTACCGGGCTGTTATTTTACTAGCTTACATAAAACCTGGCGATAGAGTTGATAACCGAAAACAAAATTAAAATGTGCTAAAAATTAAGGAATATAATAGCATTTTTATATTTTCTAGACAGACTTAATGTCTTAAAAGATATTTTAAAAAACACTTTCACGTGGCACATTGTCATTATCTAATAGCGAAAAAATGTTTTTTTTTATTCCTGGATTTTGTGAATATAAAGTTTTTTTTTTGTAAAACCACAGAGCTCAGCTAGTTTGATAAAAATATAGAAAACACTTCGAGATGAAATTTTCATGCTTTTTGGTCATAAATTTCCGCAAACGTTAGTAAATTCTAACGCTGGCTTTTAAACAGAATAATTAGATGGGTAAGAACACAACTTCAATGCAAAACGGCAGCTGTAACTTATGTACAATAACTTCACCCAGCACACTCCAACATGTCTCATGCACAAACGTGTAGCATTCATTACGACACAGTCCTTCTAAGGACTGTGTTATGTAAGGATCTCATTTCACATTACACCACACTTCCTGCATGCAACGCACTACCATTTTGTTAATGAATGCACGTCCCAGTTCCTTTATTTGCACACGCATTTCTACCGTATGCAATACTACAGCGTCCTATGGCTCTACAAGTACGAGTATAAACAGATACCCACGTTTAACCATCAAAGACGCGTGTTTGCGCCCTGTTTTACAATTCTGTTTCGATTTGAATGCACTCTTTGACCCCGCACGCTCCTTGGGGCTGTATTTACTGAATGCAAACAGTAATAGAAAACAAAACTACGGATTCAGCTGAGGACTGTGATGTTAAACTTTAGAGTTCATTATTCATTTTATACCATGTTGTTGCAGTTTTAGTTTGGGTCTTTATTATTTACTGATACAGTAAGTATCCGAGCTATGCTCAGAGTTTTTTGCGCGATAGAATTCGGAACGTGGATATTCGCCAAAGAACCAGAGTCACCGACATAGCTTTAAAAGTTTGCATTTATTTTCTCATATGTTTTATATGGAACGGCAAGAATTGAAGTCATTATGTTGTACATTGATATATTACATCCAAGGACCTTATATATACCCTAAAGTTGGGCACTTCTTGAAGAAAAAGCACTGAGCTCTCGTGACCTTCACGCTCAGATACTCGTTCGGGTAAATTCAGCTCGAATCGACTAAGGGAGCGAGAGAGATATAGTCAACCTTGATGAAAACAAAAAATAAAAGAAAAAATTTTTTTTTTCAAAAAAAAAAGAGTTCCCTTTGTATACAAGGTCCTTGATAACATCATAGACAAAAAAAACATCTAAGTCAAAGGGGGTTGCGTCACTACCTAGGAAATTCCTTCAAGGAAGTATAATATAACGCGGACGAAACCACGGGGCGCAGCTAGTAAAAAAATAATACAAACATTGACTTTGCTTAGGAACAATAAAGTATTTTATAAACTTGCCAGCTTCATACAAAGCCATCGTTCTGTCACAAAACTTTTAGTTAGACAGTTAGTCGCCATTTCACTTGTGCCGTCTGACCATCAAGGGAATTCCAAGTTGTATTCCGTACAACTTGTCTGTAGTTAAGTGACAGGGCTTTATCGTATTTTCTGAACAAAGCTGTAGAATTTTTTAGTTATATTGTTGGCCATCTTTTTCAGACAAGTTTGTTGCTATATTTATGATGCGTGATGTATCTATATTTGCTTGTTTTTTTTGGTGTGTGATATCTTTGCTGCTCAAAAATAGTTGATAGACAAGTCCATAGAAATGCAGTTACGAAAATACGAATATTCTATACGTAAAAAACAATTCTAAATTGGCGGAGCAATCGCGTAACACACATACAAAAAAAAACATACAGTCAAATTGATAGCCGCCTCTTTTTGGAAGTCGGTAAAAATAGGCACTTATCGACTTCCACATAAATTTCAATTTCGGAATTCAACATTTATATGGAACTAGCTGCGCCCCGCGGTTTCATCCGCGTAGTGATGAACAATGGTGATGATGATGATGAAAAATTTATGTTACTCTCCGGCCATTGAACTATACCCGTGCAAAAAATCAGGTCGATCCGTTGCTCTGTTGCTGCGTGAAAGAGGAACAAACAAACCAAAAAGTGAATAAGAGCCAGATTTTACAGGCAGATAGCAGATAGATGAAATTTTTCGATACCATATCCCTGGTATCGAAAAGTTCCATCTAAATTCCTGCAGAACTAGTACGTGCGCCAAGATATTTTTTCATCTACTCGTTTTATCCTTGCGCTAACGTGACAAAGCCGGAATGTGAATACGTCTATTTCGTTTAACAGAGAGAAACGAAAGCACGGCATTACGGCACGGCACGGCACTTTTTTTTTTTTTTTTTTTATGATGAAATGGGCAAGCGTTTGACTACAACTCACCTGATGGTAAGCGACGATGCAGTCTAAGATGGAGCACACTTGCCCATGAGGTGCCTATTCACTCTTGTCTTGAAGAGACCCAGGTGGTACTGTTCATCCGGAATGTCATTTATGAGTGTTTCAAGCTGTTGTTCGTAAGCATTCCAATTATCTCCCGAAAATACTTCCAAGCTTGATATTGGATTCATTTTGACAATGCGGGAAGTTTGTGTTTTCTTCATCAGTTATTTTTCTCAAAAATTGTCGAATTTCATCTATCGAGTTTGCGCTTGTAAATCTGGTACTCCCAATTAATTTGTTCGCAATTTCTACAAGTTCTTCTTTCTTCAACGTTTGTATCCACGCCTTTTTGCCTTCTCTAATTTTTTTTATCGCTTCTTCCATTAATTTTAGAAAAATATCAATATTTCAGAGAAACACCGGAAAAATAAGTGCACGTTTTCTTTGAGGTTATGTTTCGTTTCATAATGTGTTGAAACACTTTTTTTTTTGAACACACGTTTAAGTCCGGCTCGTCGCCAAATGTTGTAGCTTCCTATTATCCCGAATGCTTTGTCTATGTATATCCTGAATGTAATTAATTAATACGACGGATTACTTTTTGTACGTTGTTTATTTCCCAACGGCAGACACACTAACTAGGGGCAGGAGACAGAGCTGTCATCTCTCATAAGTAGGTGAGAATAGATAGATACAACAAGAGAAACGAAAGAGTGAAACGAAGCCCTAAATGTGCAATGATAAGCATCTTAACCTTAATAAATAAATAAATATTTTTTTGTTCACAGGGTTTCTAAACGCAAACCCAGCGCCGCACCTCAAAGCGCGAGTTGCGAACTACGGCCTCATGGACCAGATAGCTGCTCTGCACTGGGTCCAGCAGAACATAGCGCTGTTCGGAGGAGACCCAACTAATATCACCCTTATGGGTCACGGCTCCGGAGCCGCGTGTATTAACTTTCTTATGATATCTCCAACTGTAATGCCAGGTTTGTATATATATATATATATATATATATATTTTTATAGAATAAGTGGCAAACAAGCAGTGGGCCACCTGATGGTAAGTGGTCACCGCCGCCTATAGACATCTACAATACCCGGGGTATTGTCAGTGCGTTGCCTACCTTTGAGGACTTTTTCACCCATATAATTTTGTGGTCAGTTAATTTTTATTAAGTAGGTATCAGTACACTATTAAAAAAGGGGCCGATAGATTCTGGAATGGAGACCATGTACCAGTAAGCGCAGCGTAGGACGTCCGCCCACTAGATGGACTAACGACCTAAAAGAGACCACATGGAAATGCTGGATGCAAGCCGCTTCCAACCGGCCCTTTTGGAGATCAATGGGGAGGCCTACGTCCAGCAGTGGACATCCTATGCCAACAATGATGATGACGATAATTATGACACTATTGTCTCTACAGTCAGTGAAAAGGCTGTTTGTCCAAACTGGAATTAGGCTGGGCACATCTGCCACATAGACGAAGACCTATGGGCCAGAAACCACAAAAATGTGGACACCAATAACTAAAATGTCCAAAATGAGACAGTAGGACAAGCTCTACTACCACTGCAGCGTTTGGACCACAAAAGCTCTCGATCGTAACTAATAGCAAAAGAAGATTCACTCTCAACCGCTGCAGGAGGCTTTTACCATGCAGTGGAACGATCGTGGCTAAAATAAATATCATCATAATAATAAAAAGCTACAATGTACCCGAATGACATGAATGTTTCATCCACAAGCAGGCAAAGCAGTTGGAAACGCTAGTCGTCAATGATTTAAAATGAGTTGCTGGCATCCAGTGGATGCAAAAAGCAGACTGTCGTTCAGTATGGAGGTTAAAAAGGGAGGCCTATGTTCAGCAGTGGACGTCTTCTAGCTGATGATGATGATGAAACGAAACTTTTCCAAATTTTATAATAAAGTTTTGCCAGGGTTGAGTAGTAGACTTAAATAGTTTTTTTACTGCCTGCTTACTTTTCCAAAGTTTCGGATACATAAGCAAAGTAACTAATGATACAATATATTTTCAGGTCTATTTCACAGAGCTATCCTACTATCAGGGTCAGCTCTCAGTTCTTGGGCGATAGTAGACGATCCAGTCTTTTACTCCCTAAGACTAGCCAAGCACATTAATTGCACGATTCCAGAAGACTTGTCAAAAGACCATGAAGTCATAGTAGACTGCCTGAGAGAAGCCAGCATAGAAGAATTACTATCACTAGACATATCACCACCAAATTTCTTGACAGCGTTTGGACCTTCAGTGGACGGAGTGGTCATCAAGACAGATTTTGCAAAAGACTTTCTAACTATGTATTCCACGGGTGATTTCCCAAGTTTTGGACCGTTGAACAATATGAATTTTAACCTGAACATGCATAAAAAAAGGAGTGATAGTGGAAGAAGATTGTTCCAGAATAAATATGATCTGTTGTTTGGGGTTGTGACGAATGAAGCGTTGTGGAAATTTTCGGCTAACGATGTTCAGAATGGCATCGAACCTGATAAACGAGATCGAATGCTGAGGTGAGTACTTACTTCTTTGCGTACTTACATTATAGCCCAGGCCAGGTTATATCTCTCAGGAAACAAGGAAGCTGGCAGGTTGTGCCAAACTTTTTTTTTTCTCAAAAAAATATATTACAATTATAGTCACAAAGTCAAACATAGTACGTTTCGGTCAAATCCCAGTTATACCCCAGTCATAGGACCCTTTACGAAAGGGTTCTATGAAGTTTTGGAAATAACATGGAAAGATACATTTTACCTCATTATATCACTTGCTCACACTTGATTACCTTGATGATCCACTTCAGTGGATTAATATATGATATTATATTATTACAATTTATATTTACACTTGAAAATGCAATGACGTGAAATATTTTTTACTTTGGCGACAAAACGTAAAGATGGTTTTTGGCCGCTGATATTAGAAAATGCATTTTTTTTGTCGGTGTAATAAAATTAGTTTTTTTTTAATCGCCTTGTACTTTGGCACTATCACCAACTCTTTGCGAACTAATCCCTATCATATTACTTTCAGAACGTACGTGAGAAATTCATACACGTATCATCTGAGTGAAATCTTCTACACCATCGTCAATGAATACACGGACTGGGAAAGAACGGTAGAGGTTTGTTTTTATTATAAAACGAAAGGTCCACGCCAGCTTTTATGGCTGCTCTGAGCTATGATGAACCACATCACCAATACGTATAAATAATAAATAAATATTCGGGACATTTTTGCACACACGGTCATCTGACCCCAAACTAAGCAAAGCTTGTAATACGGCTGCCAGAAACTGATATACATACATATATATTTCTAAATACATAATTGAATAAATATTAACACCCAGATATAGAACCAACACAAATGTTCATCACATGAATGTTTGTCCTAGGTGGGAACCGAACCCACGCTCCCAAGCGCAGAAGGCAGGTTCACTACCAACTAGACCAACGGGCTATCACGGGCTATAAACACCGAATACCTAAATTTAAAGAGTTAAAATAGAGTCTGTTAATAGAGCCTTCAAAGGCCGGCCACTTATCATTGATGCCCCTGGTATTACAGGTATCCATAACCGATGGTGAACGCTTACCATCGGGTGGCCCGGTAGCTTATTTGACAGATATAGAATAAAAAATATAATTATAGTCTAAAATAATTATGCTACAACGGCTAAGGATCTTTTACCCAATTGAAACGTACCATGATTGTGCAGTTACGTTATGTACAGACAAAAAAATAACTTTAATTTATGTATTGAACCATATTTTAATGGAGTTACAGTCCCAAATTTGATAACAAATCTGGGCACTACGTCCCTTGTTATTTGGCTCATACAATACGACCAAATACTTTGTCAAACAACATCTTTTAATAATTGCAATTTTCTGAAAGAAAGAGATAATGCGTGACACGTGTATCGTATATTCCAGTTTTGTTAAGAGTTTCTTAACCACGACACTGTCTATAAAAGAGAGAGGCCTAAAAATTTTACATGTACAAACAGGGTTGCTATTTTAGACACTTTCTAAAATCTAAATGCCACGCTACACCATGCGGTTTCACCCGCACGGTGATGAAAAATTGTGATGTCGGTGATGATGATGATGATGAATATATAAATAATAGCCTATGTATTAATTCAGGACATAAGCTATCTATATTTCAAATTTCATCTAAATCCGTTGAACCGTTTCTGCGTGAAGGAGAAACAAACATACACACACTGAGTGTGCCATATACACAAAGTTTCGTATGTACCTATAATAATTATTAGTGTGGTTATTGTTTTACTTTATTGTTAGTTTGAAATTTGCATATCCATGGAAAAGCGCTGTCCAGAATTCAAAATGTTATTGTAATATTATCATAATATTCAGCTCTCCCTGTGCTCATTATAAAAAGGTTAAACGGCACCAGGGAGAATTTCTTAATAATAATTTTTGTATGGAATTTATTACTCCGATAAAAGTAACGTAAAGTTTCCTTTTTATATACGTATTAGATTTTAAATGATTACTTAGTCTTTTTTCTTTCATGAGATCAACATTTTAAATGCAAACAACAAAAAAAACTGTGTATATATCTTAGAATGTACGGGAAAGATCGGCGTTTGTATGTTTATGAATTTGTATATTTGTTTGAAGATAATTTTTGTACTACAGATCCAATTTTCATGAAATTTTGTTGACAATTAATTTATTCAGACAAAATTTTTATATTCAAAAACGAAATAAATCGATTTCTCTCAAAGTGCCGAAATCGGTTTTATTACTATTTTCCAGAGGTATAAGGGTTGCGAAGTTACGGTTCAGGGGGTCTAGACAAGAGCCACACACTGTTAGCGTTCACGCCTGCGGAAAGATGAAATTGTATGAAAATGACATTCAGATAATTTATCCCATGCTAATGTCATTGTCAATGTCATTTTCATACAATTTCATCTTTCCGCAGGCATGAACGCTAACAGTGTGTGGCTCTTGTCTAGACCCCCTGGGCTAACGACTAGTTAATAAGCCCCCTATAATTTATCAGTTTTTTGCTCTGTACAAATTGAACGTTTTTAAAAGCCCCCAATTAAAGGGGTGATAATCTTCAAACGGTTGAACAGATTTTATAAAATCACAGCCAAGAACACTCGAACAAGTCACCTTTCAAATACAAAAAAAATAAAAATAAAAATAAATAAAAACAAACAAAAATTGGTTCAACCGTTAACGGCTACGGTGCCATAGACTGACAAATAGATACACCGATAAACAGGTACTTATAAGATACACTCTTTAATAAAACGTAGACAATAGACACATTTTTATTTTTGGAAGAAAACAAAAACACGTCATATTTTGAGAACTAATGAAAAACACACACATTACAATTTGTTTTCCTCCAAAAACCAGTTCCAACTCAGCACTTTGCTGGTTGCAAACAACCAGTGCTGGTCTTCCATCGGAACCGCCGGTGACATCACCCATGGCCAACACCGAACAGTATACGAGAAATGAAATATAACGTTGAGGGGTAACGCTCTGTTTGCGTCGGGGGATAAATTTTAAAATTCTTGTTTGATCAGTGTCCTAATGCGGTCGTACCCTTATTGTCATTCCAGTATCCATTACCATAATGTATGCCATTGTTACAGAGCCCGATCAACACCAGGGATGCCACAATAGCGGCGTTGTCTGACGCACAATACGTGGCTCCGATGGTGCAAAGTGGAGATTTGCTCAGCGGCGGCCCTAAGCCAGCTGTCAGTGAGGAAGACGGACCTGGGAGACTGACGAAAACGTTCTTCTATGTGTTCGATTATCAGTCTAGAGAGTCAGTTTATCCCCAGGTATGTGGCTTTAAATATCTTTCATCATTCTTATGTTATAGATGTTAAAGTGTTACGTTACGGAAATGGGGACTGTTGACAGAAGTGAAAACTAATACGTCACATTAGCATGTCAGTGACGCAAACACAGTCATGTCATACGTCTTACCCCAACCAAAAATCACTAAATTCATTAAAAAAAACAATAATCCTTACATTTGACTAAACATAGTGGACGATTAACTTCGGACTAAAGAGATAACCCTGGATCCGCTAAAATCACTGCGAAGACTCCTAAACTAATTCCACTATTCACCAAAACGCCCGTAAATCGGCAGACGTGCAGTAAAACTTTTATCATGTATTCACTTCGGTAAGTTAGGGGAATTTTATGGGGCTGTAAAATGACAACGGTGGAGGTGACGTAGGTGAACTCTTGTAAAATCATTCTAGTAACCTTGTTATAGGGCTAAATAATTATTTTCGTTTATATTAAATAGTATGGGATAATATCCCATACGATTTAATGGTAACACATATTATGTGTGTTTAAATATGGGGAAAGTTTAAACAGTGCTTAAACAAACTTTTGGCATTTTGAACCCGTACGAAGTGCTTTGATTCCACTTTTATTATGCGTACTGTTAGTCTGTCGAATGCGCTGCTTGAATGGGTGTTCCCCGATACTTACAATCTGGGTGTCTTCAAATCACGAGTGAATCGGTTTCTTCTAGGCAAGCGTGCTCCAACGTAGACCGCATCGTAATGTCGCTTTACATCAGGCGAGTTTGAGGTCAAACGCAAGCCTATTATTAAATAAAAAATATATATTATAACATTACTTTGTTAAACAAAAATAACGAGTAATGTACCTTTGCTGTGAATTCATTGTGAAGCAAGTGGTTTTGAAATATTGGTTTTAAGGTCGCGCTTACCAGCTACAGCTATTTCATTCACGCATATTCAACATTTTTGAAGAATAAACAAAAACACTATTATCAATTTAGATGTTTACATTTTTTTTTATTTCTGTCGTGCATATCTTCAATACCTTTATAATCAATTTTTTTACCATAGATAGATAGATAGATAGAAACTCTTTATTGTGTACACCAGAAATAAAAATTACAACACGATAGAAAACGCTTACGAGCTAGTGCCACAAGTGGCGGCCTTATCGCTAAAAGCGATCTCTTCCAGGCAACCATTGGATGGAAAGAATTTACGTAACAGAATCGACGGGGGATGCTAAAACACTTTTAATGATACCATTAAATAAATACTACTAAATGATACATAGTATAATATATATATATAAATATATATATATAAACACACATAATACAGACGCGACAAGTAAGAACATACTATACCCTAAGTCCCTGGAGTACCTTCGCACTATGAGCACACAATGCAAGGGCAGCCAGGAACACACACAATGAAAGAGCAAATAACGGCCAACACGAATTCGGAGCAACAGGTATGTCCAAAAACTCTCTTCCAACAGTAACGAACAGTTTTAGACTTGGGAAAGGTAAAAGTCTTTCACTCTAGCCTTGAAAATGTTGATAGATTGGGATTGTCTAATGGAGACCGGAAGGGAATTCCACAACCGTATGGCTTTCACGGAGAACGCATCTTCATAGAAAGTACTTTTATGTTTGGGAGTAACAAGAGAGAGAAGAGTTGACTGTCTCAGAGAACGAGAAGAAGCAGGGTCGTGGAAAAATTTGAAACGTTCTTTGAGATAGCACGGGGTGAAGGGATTATATAATGTATTGAAGAGAAGTGCCAGGATGTGCGCATTTCGGCGAAGACGAACAGGGAGCCATTTGAGTTTAGCGCGGAATTGAGAAATACGGTCATACTTACGTAAGCCGAATACAAACCTTATACAAAAATTTTGAAGGCGCTCAAGCTTGTTAAATTGTTCTTCAGTAAGATCTAGGTAAGAAACATCGGCATAATCAAGGATTGGAAGCAGTAAGGATACCAAGGATTGGAAGCAGTAAGGATACCATGTAATTATTACTTTTTTATTTCGTTACTAGCAGACCTGACAGACGTTGTTCTGTCTTAAAAATGTCAAACACGCAAAGTCAAAATTGAAAATCTAATTTTTTTACACCTCGGGTTACATTATTGGAGTTTTAGTAAGGATCCATATTTTTTTTTAAATGTAATGTCAACCGGGGATAGTGTAGCTTCCCAACAGTGAAAGAATTTTTCAGTAGTTTCGGAGCCTATTCAATGCAAACAAACAAACAATCAAATCTTTCCTCTTTATAATATTAATATTTCGTTAGTATCGTACTTTTTAGTGTCATACTCTCCATAAAAAAAAAAAAATATATATATAAAACCGTGGAGCAACAGTGTGAACGACAAACCTACAAGTATTATTTTAGTCCTTACATCCTTACTAATATTATAAAAGCGAAAGTAACTCTGTCTGTCTGTCTGGATGTTTGTTTGCTTTTCACGGCTAAACCGCTAAGCCGATCTTAACGAATTTTGCCAGGATGATAGTGTACATCATTTGGACGGACATAGGGTACTCATTCTCCCAGGAAATGCGGGAAAATTGGAAAATCGTGGGTAGCACCGCAGAATTCAGCTAGTAATATATAAAAGAGCTACGGCGCAATAGGATTCAATTAAATAATTTAACAAACTCTGTTAATTTCCAGGCAGACATCGACACGTATAATTGGCATAAAATTATCATAAAATTTAAACCTAACAGGTGACAGCTGCTGATATTAAAACGTTTTACTACTTTGTACTTTCGAAATATTTTACTTTTATTACTGTCAGGCAAAGGCAAATAGCAATTGTTATGAGCGAACGTGCCGCTTACCACCAGGCGATGAACAGCTTCTTGATCATATTGACAACAAATCGTATATGAAACAAAACTCTACTTTTACAATTTTTACAAGCTTTTGTTTATCTTGCCTTGTTAGTATGTTCGTATGTGCGGGACAAATCTTGCAAGGGGCCGTCCATTAATCACGTGTTTTTTTTTGCATTTTTAATCCCCCCTCCCCCTTGGTGAGGTTTCAGACTATTGTTTGTATATTGATTGTGATATTTTGTGATTTTTGCTAAACCCCCTCCCCCCTTTTCAAGCCTCACGTGATTAATGGACGGTCCCCAATTGAATTTTAAAACAGTTATCCTCCTCAACTGATTGAACTGAAATTTAGCATATTTATATAATTTTTATACAATTTTTAAAGTAACCGACATAGCTCAAAGGATTGGCAAGCTGAAGTGGCAATGGGCTGGCCATATCTGTAGAAGAACTGACAACCGCTGGGTTAGACGGGTTCTAGAGTGGAGACCCGAGTATCGGCAATCGTGGAGTAGGACGCCCTGTAGCCAGGTGGAGTGACGACCTGCGAAAGGCGGTTGGTGGCAAGTGGATGCAAAAAGCAAAAGATCGTGCCTTGTGGCGTTCTTTAGGAGAGGCCTACGTCCAGCAGTGGATGAACATGAAATAGGCTGATGATGATGATATAATTTTGGTGACAATTCAATGTTATGGTACTATCGAGCTGGTATGATGATGAAAACAGAAGATGGCCATAGGAACTTCTAAACGAAACGATGCAACTCCGTCGAGTTTGGATTCGTTGGATTTGTCTTCCCAAGCACTTTGGTCCTAAATGATAAATTCATGATGAACGCCCCAAGATGGCAAACAAATGTTCATAATCTACCATCATGATTATAGGTATCAAATAAAAAGATTTGCAGAGAAGAATACGAAAAAGATTGTTGAATAAAAGTATTTTTTTTAAAGTTATTAAAGTTTATTGCGCGACTGCTCCAAAAAAGAGTTTTAGGTTTTCAGGGTATTTGAAAATCAATAGATGGGCCTGATCGATTCAGAAAAACAAATTTGTTAACACTGCATCAAATAATGACCAATAGTTACTCTTCATTTACCAAAAAGCCATAAATTATTCAGCATCAAAAAGCTACCACATAAAATTCATTAGCAAAAATCACTAAAAAAATTCAGTTATTCACTTAAAACAAAGTTTAATTATTCAAATATCACGCCCAAAACCAAAAAGAACAATGCAAGCTTCGAAAGGCTTATGGAGCTCTTGCATATTGCAGAATAGTGCTGTAGCCAGAGATTATGGTAATCCTTCAGTTTATACTATGAAAATTCTTGGTGCATTTGAAACCGGACCGGCATTAAAGTTACTGTTGGATAATGCCAAAATTCCCGGCTGCATTTAACGATAGGCGAATCCTCAGAACAGACAAACAAGAATGACATTCCTTAATACAATTATTATCGTTATTCAAATTTCTCTTTTTTTTCACCCACTTTTTAAGGTTCCGTACCAAAAGGGTAAAAAACGGGACGGAACGGCCAATAATATTTTATTTTTATTTTTTATTGTTTAATCAATACATTGTTTATATACGATTTAGAAAAATGAAGCACCAAAAAACTAGGTTTAGGTTTATTACTGAGCCTATTGAGTCTGTCGTCAGACCTTTAAACGGCTTTATCTTTCGAACCATAATAGATAGCCAGTTGACATTTTCACAGAATGTGTAATGTTATGGTGGATTAACTGAGAAATAATAAAAAGTCAAAAAGTAAAACGAAAGGGGGGTCCTCATACAACGAACGTATTTTTTACGTATTTTTGTATTAGGTCTAATGTAAAAACGGTAATACGTACAAGCACCAAACTTGGTATGATTATAGTACACACTCTAAAGTATAACAACAAAAAATAAATAATGGCCAAGTGCTAGCCGGTAATATGTTTCTGTTCATAAAAATTTATACCGAGCGTCACTTGCAAAATATTAACTATGTGACGGCGTAGCAATTGCTTAGTTATTTTGGTTGTCGTTTTGTTCGGACCACATAGTTTTTTTATTAATACGGATTATTATTGTATTTTGTGGTGGTACGGAACCCTCAGTGCGCGAGCCCGACTCACTTGGCTGTTTTTATGTTTGAAACTTTTGAAAGGTGGCTTGATCGAGAGTGTTTTTGCTATAATTTAGGAACATCATGACGGTTTTTTTTTTAAAACATTAAATATTAACAAAAATTATGATAGCGTTGAATATCAAAGTTCAGATATAAAAATAGTTGTATGAACGTGCCACCAACTCGGACCAGCTTTTAATTTTCCTCTCATATTTCGTACCGCGAGATAAAATGCATAACTCTGTAACATTTTTTATCTATTTTTGTCTGCATTCTTCTAGGTTCAGCATAAATCCTAGTTAGTGCCACGGATTTGTTGGCACTATCTCTGTTTCACACGAATTTTTATACGCCTTTGCAGTTGTACTCATATCGAACAAGTTTTGTTTCGTCCTTTATAATTTTCTTTGCTTCTCCTAAAACCTACTGAAATGCAGTGAACATTTTAAATTATTTTACCGAATACTTAGTTTTCAGTAATTCAAATTTGTTTATTTATTAATTTGGAGACCACGTACCGGTAAGCGCAGTGTAGGACGTCTGTATAAGATGGACAGATGACCTAAAAGAGACCGCAGGGAAACGTTGGATGCAGGCTGCTTCCAATCGGCCCTTTTGGAGGTCGATGTGGGAGGCCTATGTCCAGCAGTGGACGTCCTATGGCTAAAATGATGATGATGTTGACTAATTTGAAATCTGGTGGCACTTGGTTCGATCCACTACTCTGCACCAATGACTTATTTGGCACCTGAAAAAATTACGTGCAGTTTCGATAACATCGCTCAAAAAACGGTGAAGGAAACCATCACGAGGAAACTAGTATGTCCAACAACTTCGAAAGTTCTGAGACATATGACATTCACCAACATGCACTGGGACAGCATGGTGGCGTGGCCCATCCTCTCTCTCTCTCTCTCTCTCTCTCTCTCTCTCTCTCTATCTCTCTCTCTCTCTCTCTGAGGGAAAGCCTGTGTCCCAGGATTGGTAACATGACGAAAACAAGTTTGGCTCGCCACCAACTTCTTGATTAGCTGCGAGATTGTATAACAATCTGACTTCCATTACCCAGTTCGCAACCCCAAAACTTTATCAGAAATGAAATTGACTGTATTTACACACCAGTTTTTGTTTCGTTTTAGAGAACTGGAGCAGTCCACGGAGAAGAGCTACCTTACGTATTCGGAGCTCCACTGGTGAACGGGTTTGGGCACTTTCCCAAAAACTATACTAAGTCTGAAGTGGCGCTTGCAGAGTCCATCATGCTGTTTGTTTCTAACTTCGCTAAGAGTGGGTAAGAGATCATTTTGTTTATTTTTTTTTAGGGTTCCGTACTCAAATAATTTAAACGCGACCCTATTACTAAGCATATACGCTGTCTGTCCGGTTGTCCGTCCTACCTTTTAACGGTTGAATCTTTCGAACCGTAATAGATAGCCAGTTGATATTTTTACGGAATAAAATGTAATGTTACGGCGGACCAAGTCGTTTTACAACAAATGTTTTATTTAAATGTATTTTTGAATCAGCTCTAATGTAAAAACGGTAATACGGCGTGCGTCAAACTTGGTATGATTATAGTACGTCCAAAATAAAGTAAAACAACAAATTATAAATGCTAGCCAAGTGTGAGTCGGTGAACAATTTGTGCTCACCATCGGTTCTCTCATGATCATCGATCACGTCGGGTGCGGTCGCTACCTGGATGGGTGACCGCCTGGGCATGAAATCTTTTTTCACTGATCCGTTACTTTGTTTTAGATAATTGAAAAATCAAGAATTAAAGCACGAGTTGTGTTACATTATTTCAAGTGACATTTGGGAATAATGTCCTTGACGTTGTTAAAAGTATTATTTTTTTGTCATATAATTAAAACTTTCAAAACCTGAAGTAAGTGGAAACTTTTGTTAATTGGCGCCGGGGCAACTAGCCCTGGCGCCGGGGCAATAGAATACGGCACCGGTAACCCCTGCCTGTAGTAAGAGGCTACTAAAAGGGGACCTCCGGGCTCGGGATGGTCAAAGTTGGGGCTTTGACCATCCACATAAGCGTGCCCAGGGAGAGAACGACAACGTTGTGTGACCAACGTTGTCGTGGGTGGAGGGGCTGAGACAACACGGTTGTCTCGGGAGGAGCCGTAGCGCAGTGCCGAGGGCTCCGGTGCGTTCCTCTGGAGATCTCGGAGCCCTCTTGTCAAGCACTAAGGCTGGTCACCGGGGGGGTTTTAGTGGGTATAATCTCACATAACCTGGCTGCACCCCAATGCAGCAGGGTATCTTTAGAAGATTTCCCCCTCGAAAAAAAAAAAAAAAAAAAAAAAAAGGTATATACAATCATACCAGCTATGCGATGGCTGCTATTTCTTCTTTCCGTACCCAGCGTATGGTTAAGAAGAAATGGCAACCATCGGCATAATTAACAATGGACATTTGACTGATTGATTAACTCTTATTGTTCACACCATTAAATCTGACACAAAGAACTCTTCAAAAACTAGTGTAATAACTGGCGGCCTAATCGCTAAAAACGATTTCTTCCAGGCAACCTTAGGATGGAAAGGATTTATAGAAGACATTTGCTTCTTTCAAAAGTGTCGACCCTATAGCTTGTATCATATTAATATCATTGTTCTCGGTAAAACAATGTTTTTGACGTAAACATCAACAAATAATTTAATCAAACATGTCTTGTAATCTCAACGTTACATGGAAATTAAAATGGCGTTCGCCTCCGGTAAGAAACCATGTTTTCCCAGTAGACGTTTTCCTTAACATCTAATCAAAATGAACCTACATCATTCTGAGACCAATTTACGAATTTAATCTTGTACAGGAACATTTCGACTACAAAACGAGAAAAAGAACCTTCAAAGATTTGTTAAGAATGTCACCGTTACTAAAATTTAATGGAATGTTAGTACAATTGTAGGACGGAATAGCCAACTTAAAAAAAATGGCTTGCGTTTGACCGCCAACTCGCCTGATGATAAGCGATGATGCGGTCTGCCATGGAGCACGCTTGCCTTGAAGAAACCGATTCACTCGTGATTTTAAGATACCCAGATTGTAACTATCGGGGAACAACTATTCTGCAGCTCAGCCCACAGCCTAGCAGTCCGCACAATAAAAGTGGAATCAAAGTATATTCATTTAACCATTGAGAAGATAATTAAGGTTTTAAAATTGTATTTGCTAGACAGCATCCAAAGGATTTATTTCTAAGAAATAGAAAATGAAAAAGCTTTCGGTGTTGCCCTACATAAATTTTGCTAAGTAGTTTTAACTAGCTATAATAATACGAATTTGTTATGTGTTTACTAATTTTCAAGTATTTTTTATATAATATAGATATTTTGACAATCTGTTAAAACATTGTTTTGTGTTAACTAAATGGTACGCATTTCCCTTAACACAACAAATTTTTAAGCTATCTATAAATAAGCAGCCACACAATTGCTACATAATTTTATGTAACATTATGTAAAGGCAGCATATTTTTCGTGGCTTGCAATTTTCCTCGTAGAATTAACGCAACGTAACGTCCTAATGACATAATATTAAGATAAATGGACGACTCAAAAGAGACCGCAGGGAAACGCTGGATGCAGGCCGCTGTACCCTTTTGGAGATCGATGAGGGAGGCATATGTCCAGCAGTGGACGTCCTATGGCTGAAATGATGATGATGATGAACGTCATAATTAGTGGCCAAGCACTAGGTCTTTCATAAGTAAATATTTTATAATTATGATTTACTAGCTGAGCCCCGTGGTTTCACTCACATTGTAATGAAAAATGGTGATGATGATGATGAAAATTTTGAATTGATTATGTTTTTTTTTTTAGATAAAAAGGAGCCTCTGTGTTAATCCAGGGTATAAGCTAACTCCATACCAAATTTAATTTAAATCGGTTGAGTAGTTTCGGCGTTGAGTTCAGCCAAACATACACACTTTCACATTTATAATATTAGTATGATATGATTTTCTCATAAAATACTCAGAAAATACTCGATGATCTTTTTTTTTAAAACGTTGGTAATTCCGGTTTTAACGAAACGTTTGGTACGTATCCAAGGAAAATCCACAATGTATGGGTGGTAGTGGGCCGTTTTCCTACTTGTCCTGTAGTAGAAAGGGGATGGCAGGATAAGGTCATGTAAGCTCTGATGCACATTCTCCGAAATGAATCCTGTAGAAAATTGACAGACTCGCTACTTTATGGCGGTGTTCTAGACTGAAATGTTTCTTAGCCACTAACTTCTTATTGCCTATAAGTCGATCGGCACGCCGGTCTACCGATTCAGGAGCTTCGAGCTTGATTCTATCTATTATAAAATCTATATTTAACTTTTTTTAACTGGGCAAGTGCCTTTAATAACTAAAAAAAATACAAGCTAAAACTAACACTACAAATACAGTTAGACTGCCCATAGACCGTTGAAGGTCTAAAGACAATCCAAATGCTCAAGCCCACTACCAGTTGGCAGCGCACCCAATATGCTGGCGGCATTACCACGTTGAATGGCAATGCTAATGCGTTGAGCCAGAAACACGCCAGCATTTTGGTCACGCGTCGCATTAACCAGGCGCTCTGAAAGATTTTTGAAAATGAGGTGAGCTCCCGGTCCCCAAGGGCCCAATGTCTCGACCCCAAACGCCTCAAATATGTAACCACTGCCGAGGTTAGCATATTTGCGTCGCTTGTGCTGCTCTGCTGAATTGGCAGCCGAGCCAGCCCTACCTTGTGTCTCAGGAAGATGTGACGGCGCCAAAGTATCGACACAAGTTGCGTCCCATACAAGGGGCCGCCCCAACCTCCAGGGCACAAGTGTCATACCGTCAGGCCTATATTTAACTATAATTTACCTACGAAGTACATTTCGGACCCCTGAAAGATTTACTCCACTAACCCTATTACTCCTTCAATACGCCAATTCCATACAATTTGTAAGCAAGAAAAGCGAAATCAATCATATACTATTGCTCCCTTCAAAAGGAAATAGGTCTCCGAAATAAAACGAAGGCCATTTACTTTGGTAACAAGACTTCCAGTTTGGTAACGAGACTTCCGGTTAGCGGATAATTATGTACACAATTTTCCTATTCCGAGCTCTTTGGTAGAATGTGGCTTCCTGCAAAGCTTTAGCGTCTTATTAGGAACTTAGCCAAATGTTGTCATAAAGAAATTAGGTCAAATTTTATGGGTGTTCTGTACAGTAAAGTAATTCACTTACTTATATATGTTAAAAGAAAAAGGCGTGTTTACGCATTTTGTTGTTCTTTGATAGCCAATCTGTGTTCAAAGTAGTATCTTTGTCCACAACATGGGGTTCTTCAAAAGGCGAGTCAACAGAGTCTTAAATGGTCGGAAACGTAGTTGTGATGTCTCTGGTGTTACAAGTATAGTCGACGGGGACTGCTTACCATCAGGCAGCCTGTCTGCTTGTTTGCCACCGATGGCACAAAAACATCAAATAAACTGTAATTTTACCTAGGCTGCCAGTAATAAAATTAAAATCATAGAAATCACCTCTATACATAAAAATCGATGTGTGGTTGTCCCTGTGGACTCCAAAACGGCTGGATCGATTTCGATGGGACTTTTGGTAGCTGAACTTATAAGGAGTAAATTAGGCTAGTTTTGTCGCGAGTAGGTATTCCCACGATTGAAACTGCTGGGCGCAGCTAGTTAACTTTAAATTAGTAACGTAATTGATTATAGGAATCCGAAGATTAGGCTGAATGCCGTGCATTGGAAGAGGCATATGTCCAGCAGTGGACTAATTATGATAATGGTGATTTAAATGAACAAAACATAGATTAAAAAGTTACTAGGCCACCAGTGGGCTTGTCATATCTGCTGTAAAACTGTTAACCGTTGGAGTAGATGTGTTTTACAGTGGATACTACGAATTTAAATGTACGTAAATGTACTACACCGTGAGACACGATGGAGTCAAGATATTCTGTCATGGTATACGTAAAGTAATTATGATAATGATATCTGTTTTCCCCACAGGAACCCGAATGACAACAGTCGCCAAGAAGCCCTACTGCCAGCATCACGAGAGAGGAACAAGTTCAGAGGCGTCGTCTGGGAAGAATACGACTCAACGCATCAGAAATATTTGGAGATAGGTCAGTATAATTATATCAACAAATAATAAATAACGGCCAAGTGCGAGTCGGTGACAAATTTATTTTCACCACCGGTTCTCGTACTATCACCGAAGTGAAACAACGTCGGGAAGGGTCGGTACTTGGATGAGTGACCGCCTGGACGTTGATGGGATTTTGTCTTTTTGCACAAATTTTTTGTACTTTAGTAGCTTAAGTGATGTGGTGGTACGGAACCCTCAGTGTATGAGCCCGACTCGCACTTGGGAAGTTTTATTTTAAATAATTTAAGTTAGTTGTTGTAAACAATCGTAATTTATGTGATGTGCAACAGTCAAATCGAACACACAAAACGAATTCCAAAGCGTTCCAGTAAAAGGAAACAACTCCACATCAGAAGCACTTGGAAATAGGTCAGTGTATTTTGTACTTGTACGTGTCAGAACTTTGTATTTGAATTCGACGCGTATTTGTATGGCTTGATGGAATTTATAATGCTGTTTTTCTTTGCGGAACAAAGTCTATATATAGGTATGTTTGTTTTCGATGCTAAGATTGTTGATATTAATAATATTTTTGAATACAGTTTCTTTAATGATTCTCTATTGTATTTCTACTTTTGCGTTGTATTAAATACAATAAAAATAAGGTTTATATTTTTTTGAAGACGTAGTTCCGTACTTCTTGATTCAATCAACAATATATTTTTTATCGATTTCTTTGTCGTGGTTTTACTAAATTAGTTATTTTAGTTTTAATTTTAAACAAGTTTAAGTTTGAATTTATTTTTATTTATAATAATATATGCATTATTGATGTTGTTGTAAGTAGACATTGTCTTTGTTTTTGGTCAGTAAACTGGTTGGGTGTTTCTTAGCAAGAAATTAATATTTGGCCTCTGAGTTGATTTTGGAACAGTCTAGATTGTTTATATTATTATCTTCGTTACAATCATGTCTGAATTGTCTGGTGAGTATTTTCTGAGAATTATCTTGCTGGTGTTCAAATTCCACTTAATGGTCAAATATATACTTATAATATGAAATGGGACTCGGTTTTAAGTGAAAGTACGTCGAAACATTGAAATCCATCCCCGGTTTGATAATTTTTACAAGTTTTTATTTTACTTGCAATGTATGTATGTAACTATGTTTGTTCGGGTGGAATCTTGCAACTCAATTTTGAAGCAGATATCTTCAACAGATTGAGCTGCAATGTTATAAAAAATGTTTTTACTATTGACTTATTTCCAGTTTCTACGTTAGGAGTCGGCTTTTCTAGGCAGCCCGCGCCAGGATACTCTGCAATTTAAGTTTCATCGTAGTTTGGGTCACGTTCATCTACATTTATTCATTTGCATTTCTTTTTTTGTGCGTTACAGCCCGTACCATCGCAGTCAACTTTCAGCCATCATATCGGTTACGGCCACTACTATAAAACTACTCCGAAACTTCCAGTCATTTTACTTTGAAAGTAATTTAAACTAGCTAAAATACTTAACATTTACACATTCAAGTCAAATGTATGAGACGCCAACAAATCAACTACAACCTAACATTTCACATAAGATATTCATGAATTTTCTGCTTCACCTCCATTCTATCTCGCTCGCTTACGAGTGGCAAACGTGAGAACATTTTACAAACCCTAATGTAGGTCGTCAAGATGGCTGACACATTCAAACCGTTGAGCTTGTGGAAGTGATGACGCCTTAGGACAATTCAGACATTTAAAATCACTGCCTTAAAACTGGAATACCTATAAGAAGTGACATTACAGTATTGGCTCTAAATTGTAATACAAAACCTACGATCTCAAACATTGTTGATAATGGTTTGAGAATTCGTTAGGTACATAATATTTTTCCCACTTGAATATAATTGTTAAACTTAGTGACACAATCCAAAATCTAAATTATGGATTCTAAATATTTGTGCAACTGTAATTCTTATGCAAAAGCTTATATTAACTTAAAAATATTTCGTGAATAATAATAAATATTTTCTTGACATTTTTGCACACGGTCATCTGACCCCAAGCTAAGCAAAGCTTGTGGTATAGCTGCCAGAGACTGATATACATACATATAGTTTTTAAATACATACTTAAATAGTTATTAATACTCAGATATTTATAGAACAAACACAAATGTTCATCACATAATTGATTCTCCTTTTTTTTTTTTGTCCTATATCGAACCCTCACCTGCGCCCCCAAGCTCAGAAGGTAGGTTCACTACCAACTCATATAAAAGCACCTATTATGGCCTTTCCAACTGCTTTCCGATAAAAAACTCTAACCATAGATCCGTCAAATCGTTCAAAACCATTTACACCAAACATTAATTTTATTTTTCAGTTGTGGCTTTTTGTATTTCGTAGGTTTTTTTCAACAAAGGTCTATATTTCTACTCATTTATTGCTTATTCGTTGTTGCATCAAATAATAAATAATAAATATTCGGGACATTTTTTCGCACACTGTCATCTGACCCCAAACTAAGCAAAGCTTGTGATATGGCTGCCAGAGACTGATATACATACATATATAGTTTTAAATACATGCTTAAATAGATATTAAAAACCAGATATAGAACAAACACAAATGTTCATCAGACAAATGTTTGTCTTACGTGGGAATCGAACCTACGCCCCCAAGCTCAGAAGGTAGGTTCCCTACCAACTGGACCAACGGGCTATCTCCGTATCCAAATAATCTCTATATCCAAATCAATACATTGTTGCTATTCCAAAGACCCATCTTATTTTGATTTTCAAATAAACACCGTGTCATCTGGAGCAATTACCAAGGCAGGTGCTTCGAAAACGGTTCCGCTGAGACCTCAAATCTCCCCATTCACAAACAGTCTTTGATTATGAAAATGATGACGTCTCGACTCAATTTATACGGGCGGCCTCATGAATCTGCTTCGGATAGACCTGCCGAGGGAAGCCGAGAGATTTATCGTTGTTTCGGGTTGGATTGTCTTGTGCATGAAATTAATGTTCGGAAGATGTGCGTCTTGGTGCGGTAAGATTCAGTTTGCATTGTCATGACTCGATGGTTTATTTTCGGAATGGTATCGATTAAGTAACCTATAATCGGTCTAGTTTTCTTTGTATTTGCTTTTTAGTATGCAGCCCCATATTTTGATATTATCAACCATCAGCTTCCAATCTCCCAGCGTGGTATGCGGTTTGATTTTTGATTAATTGACGTTTTTTCTGTCCTGTTTTTCTATTTTTATTTTAGTACAAGTAACAGTTTTTTTTTCTTATAAATTTATCTGACATTACAATATGGCCACCAACCAAAGATTTCATAGTATATTACGTATGTCCCACCAAACCTTTAACAAAATATTGACATTCATCTTCTTCGATTATTATTTTATTTGCATGATTATTTTTATTTCTACCTATATATTATGTCAATGTCTTCTTTTTTGTCAGTTTTTTTGGAAATTTTATATATATGTTAGTTTGTGTTTAACAAATAATATCTAAAACCATCAGTTAAACCTATGTAGGAATTTAATTATCATTCAAAAGGCTTATTATCAGATGCCTCCGAGAAATATTATTCCCGCGATCTAATTAACCTCAAACGGCTTTGTGTATACGACCTATAAGACTTACTTTTAGCTTTAAGGCAACATTCCAGTAAATTAAACTCACCATACTCGTAAACATTTTCTGTAGCCATGTTACGTTTCTCTATTTCACTTACAATCAACGATTTGACAACAGGCCTATTTTCATTTATTTTAACGACGCAATGGCTTAACTTTGATAAATTTTCACAAACTTGGTAATGTAAAATTGTCAAAAAATGTAATGACAAATTTGAGGATAGAGAACCAGGATGCTATCTTGATACAACATAACTAAACATTACTCTCAAATGTTATATACTATTGTATTGAAGATATTCAACAAAGTTAAATAAGTTATTTGGAATAGACTAAGTGAGAGGCCAGAAGCAAAATCGATACCTACAGTTTATCGTATCATTCGTCCCACGGTAGTACATAGTTGAGACATACAATGTTCACCCGTTTGAAAACTTCGCTGATTATCCGTTGGTTAAGGCAAAAAGACGCTGGGTAAAAAAAAACTTGTATAACTTTTAACTCCTTCTATAATTTTTGTTTGTTTATGCTATAAAATAAATGTGTAAAATGCCTAGCTAGTGTATTTTTATTCTGTACTTGTTAGGTTTTTTTTTAAACAGATCAGGCTACCCTTTTTCACGTTGCTCGTAACGTCGTGTCGGCGTCGTATCGGCGTCGTGTCGTAGATGGTAAATGAACCTGCGGTATTTATACTTGTATATCTATTCCGTATTCTTGCTCCCTATTCCGTATATTGTATCTCGTTCTTGGATTAAGGAAACACAGCTCACGTACCACGCACTGTTATATTTTCTGTGGTATTAGGTCACAGTTGGTCGTTTCAGTAGGAGAATTTTGATCGTTTAGAAAAACGAGTAAACGAGTTCTTCTGTCGTTTAACTTGTCACTCGCATATTAAAATAGTACACCAGAACTTTTACTCAGATATTGCTAGAGTATGTTTTTGTCATAAAAAACTAGCTGCACCCCGCTGTTTCACCCGTGTTTTTTTTTTTTTTTTTTTTACATCGGACTAGGCTAACGTTTGACCGTGTGCATTACACATTATAACATCAGATATCTGCGATTGAAAGTCTCGTCAAAATCGGTCCAGCCGTTTTGGAGTCCACAGGGAACATACACACATCGGTTTATAATACAAAAAAAACGTTTTTTTTTTTTCCAACTCGTTTTATATATTAAAATTGGTATTTTTTATTTTTTATAGTTTTAGTTTTAGTTAAAATTGGTATTTTTAGTTTTAGTTAAAATTGGAATTTTCTATTTTTTATAGTTTATAGTTTTATTTTTTATAGTATTGTATTTTGCTGCTACTGACTCAATTTTTACTGTGACCCTGTGTTACGATAAGCCAAATTCCGGGTAACAAGAGCGTTGTATCGCGGCGTTCTTTCCAACATGCTTAGTGCCTACCTTCTTACATGCTGACGCTTTTCTGTTGAGAACTCTTAGATGCCTTTACTGATTTAATTAAAGTGAAAATACTCCTTCGTTTTCTTCCTAATATGTATCTAAAAATTGTGTTATTGTAAATTGCTAGATATTTCTTTGCTACGTGCTTATTTTGTAAATTATGGTGGATTGGAGTTTTTTTTAAATTAAGTAACAATCTTTTGTTATTACCTCGCCTAGATGCGATCTATACGATGAAGCACGCCTGCTTGGAAAAAAAACTATTCACTAGCGATTTGAAGACGATGGTAAATCCAGTTGGTAAATATCAGGAGCACAGACATGTTAAACACTGTTTTAAACTATCACGGTTGTTTATGTCTGCACCTAACTTTTTAACTGTTCGACCAACCACCCGCATTCTTCAGTCTTCCCGTGAACATGGTGCATGTAACTGCGTCGAAATATCGGGAGCTCATTCCACAACTTTACCACGGTAAATATCCCGTAAATAATCATATAACATAGACATGTTACCTCCTGTATGAATCCTTCGTTTCATTTCGTTTTTTCCAAATCCTCATGTGATCGCTCTTAGCGATAAGGCCGCCGATTGTTGCACTAGTTTTTATGCTGTTTTCTCATGTATGAAACTTGTGGTTTGAACAATAAAGAGTTTATCTATCTATCTGGTTGTTAATATCTATTTAAGTATGTATTTAAAACTATATATGTATGTATATCAGTCTCTGGCAGCCATATCACAAGCTTTGCTTAGTTTGGGGTCAGATGACCGTGTGTGGAAAAATGTCCCGGATAATTTATTTATTATTATTATTTATCTAAATCTATCATGTTTCGCGTCAACTTAATATTACGTAAATATGTATTTAAACTCGGTCCAAATATATAATCGCTATATCAGCTGCAATAATAACATTGTATAAAACTAAATGATAATCATGTGTTCTGTTCACTTTCACTAGATTTTTGAACATAAAACTGTTGGTAATAAATTATTGCAGCTGTCAGAGCTAAAAAACGAATAGAAATAGTGTAGGTACCGTTATATTTTTTTCAAAAAATGTGTCCCCATTGTTTTTTTTTGAAAGGATTTGATAATCGTATGTGCTTTATAAAAACAGTTTAAAAACTAAAACAGAGGTTCTTAATACATAAATGGTTTTTGCAGAGACGATTAAAATATTTTGTTTAAACATAAATTACTACAAGTTATCTTTGATTGTTTGTTGGTAATTTGTCATCGTCATAAACCTCTTGTTATTTTGTCAGTTTCAAATTGAAGGTTTAACAGGCTGTGTAATATAATATTGTTTATTTCTTTATTGAAATATTAGGCGATATAACACTTCGTCTTTATGTTATTTCGACACGTATATGAACCGACCGTGGGTGTAGGTAGCTGTGGGTGTAGGTAACCGTGGGTGTAGGTAGCTGTGGGTGTGAATGGAAGCCTGCTGAATGATGCTTCATTTCCATAATTCACGCTACCTTTTATATTTTTTTAGTCCAGTATTTATTTTAAGCTGAGTAAACTTTACGGTACCATATATACATATAATCCAGGATGGCTTTGAATATGGTCGACCTTTAGTAATAATAATAATCCATTTACCCCGATTCCATGGGGCTAAAACCCCAGAGACTCCGGCCCCTAGCTGGCTTTAGCCAGCCGGAAACCCCAAGAGCTAAGAAATTAAGCTCCAAGTTCCCGAAGTCATAATATTTATGTCATTAAATTGGGCCTGTAAATTACGACATAAGATCATTGATTACGACACTCAAGACAATACCAAAAATTCAAAGGTACAAGTTTAGTATCTGCCTAAACTAAGCCGTGCTTTATTATAACGCAATAAACACAGTTAAGTTAACGTGGACTGATATGACGTAGTTGATTCGGTATCGCTTCACCCCGAGAGGAAGTACTCCAACACAGACAGTTTTTATAACAGACTTTTTGTTGTCAACAGGTATGAAGCCACGCCTCAAAAACCACTACAGAGCCCATCAACTATCAGTATGGCTGCGCCTGGTTCCCGAACTCCACCGAGCTGGTATGGAAGACGTCGCAGCACGCCACAACCTGTTCAAAAATCACAACGAACAGGACTTGTACGAAGGCATCGTACGCCCAGACCCTCTAGCACGAAACCCAAACGATAACGACCAGGTCCAACGCAACGGTTCTATTTACCCAGATACTGCGCTTACTACAGTTGATACAATTCTCGCTACCTGTGCCACGATGCTGCCTGGACGAGATTTGCAAACTCCAAATGTAACAGAGAACACTCTAGCTAATTTAGAAGCGGCTGGATACGCTGCGTATTCCACAGCTCTCAGCGTTACAATAGCTATAGGGTGCTCGTTACTCATACTCAATGTACTAATATTTGCCGGTGTCTACTACCAGAGAGATAAAACCAGGTCACGCGGAAAGCAGCAACGATTCAACGAGAAACATTTCGAGACTATATCGGGTAAGCATTCGCATTATCATATGGATCCGACTCTCGCCCCTAGTTTGGTCGTCGACGTGGAAAGGCATAATCGTAAGAAGCAAATGATGGGGAGCGATGCGCATTTGTCTAGTCTCAATTTCAAAGGGCCGTTGGACGGTCCGAAATCTCCGCCGAGTCCAAGTCTGAGTATCGATAACATGATGCTTCCGAGCAAATTGGGAAGCAGGAACAGCAGTTTTCGGATACCTAACGTCAGCTATCCCCAAGTAGGGAGCTACGCGACAATGCCCAAGAATGTGAGTCACTTTAATAACTCGCCTCCATTGCAGGAGTTAAGGCAACAGAAATACCAGCCGCCGAATGGGTCGACAGCGCAAAACTCCCCGAGAGATGGGGAGGCGAGGGGAGGCCCTCACGCTACCCTCCGCAGAGGGAAAAGTGCCCTCCATTCTAACCTCCCACAAGCAGCTATCGACGAAATGAGAGTGTGACAGTTAATTCCATGTGACTATGCATCGCAGAATTAAAAAGTGTTTCCGATGTAACATAATTATTGTATGTATGTGTGTAAATAGATGTAACGAGAATGTCAGTTTTTCTAAGTGAAGTGTTATCGATTTTCTCCGGATGGAATATGATTATCGAATAAAAATCAATAGAGTCTTCACGGCGATTTAATTTTCCGCTAAAGTATGCGATCCTAAAATAGGGATGTCAAAACTTTAGAAGTTTGGTAAGTCCGTGTCGATATTTTAAGTATTTTATCGAACAAAAGTCGATAACGGAATATCAAACGGCTTCTGTTCAAAGAAAGTTTTCGAAGTGGTTGCTAAAACGAGCATTTTGTTAGGAATTCCTTGCGGTCGGCGATAAACAAGGCCGTAAAGGGTCTTTGTTCAGTTCCCGGCCGCATACGTAATATGAGGCCACTAGTGATGTACTGCGGTTCTCCGTGTTATGTAAGTATCGATAAAATATATCGCCTGGTAGCCTGATCTGGGTCGACGACTGGCTGTTGGATATAAAACGGTCTGGTTGATTAACAATAAAAATATACGATATTTTTCATATCACTCTTGGAAAATAACACGAAAATAAAAACATGAAGCTAGAATTCAAACTAATTAGTAAAGAATAAGATAGATTTTTGTTCGAATAATGAGCTTAAAATATGCATAGAAAAAGTAATTGGGATGTCAAGAAATCATGAGCTTTCATTAAAATGAGTATAAAGAAAATATTAACCTTGTCTGAGGTTCTCTTAAAATAATGAAAATAATTAAGGAGAACGGAGAAAATATTATTTAAAAAACCGCACAAATGTGAGTCGGGCTCGCACACTGAGGGTTCCGTACCATCACAAAATTCAATAACGAAATTATCAGTTCTAACTTGGTAATGAACAGAAATTTGTAACCGACTCGCACTTGACCTTTTTTTTGTTATACTTTAAAGTGTGCACTATAATCGTGCCAAGTTTGACGCTTGTACGTATTACCGTTTTTACATTAGAGCTAATATAAAAATACGTTGAAAAAATATAATACGTTTGTTGTACGGGGGGGGGGGGGGGGGGGGGGGGTACGGCGGGTTAAGTTAAGGGGGGGCTGTGTACCCCCCTTTCGTTATTACTTTTCGACATTTTTATTATTTCTTAGTTAATCCGCCGTTACATTACATATTTTGTGAAAATTTCAACTGGCTATCCATTACGGTTCGAAAGATATAGCCGTTAATAGGTAGGACAGACAGATAGACGGACAGACAGACGGACAGAGAGAGACAGACGTCATAGGCGTAGTAATAGGGTCCCGTTTTACCCATTGGGTACGGAACCCTAAAAATTGACATTAGTACTAAACTATTCAGCTTTTTACAATGTTATTGCAACTGCCAGAGCAAATAAATACTTGGATAGAGTTGTAGTCATACTGTATTAGTAAATAAATATTTCCCCAGAAAAAACCAGGATTAGTGACATCTGAAGGTTTTCGTTCAATAAATTATGTTATACGTATCCTTCTTGTGATTTATGCTGGCGAGAACACCATATTTTTCAACAATTTTGGCGGAGATTGGGAAACTCACTTATTAGAATCGGAGTGGTTATATAAAACGGTCATTGACACTCGACAAAATGTATGGAAAAGCTGTTTTTTTTTCGTGATTACAGGTTTGGTCCCATAGTAAAAGTTAAATTAATAATAAATAAATAAATCCTACTAATATTATAAACGCGAAAGTTTGTATGTATGGAATATGGATGTATGGATGTTTGTTCCGTGATCAAAAATATATTTGAAACAACGACATGCGACTGCGTTTTTAGGGTTCCGTGCCCAAAGGGTAAAAACGGGACACTATTGCCTACGATGTCTGTCTGTCTGTCTGTCCGTCCGTCTGTCCTACTTTTAAACGGCTGTATCTTACGAACCGTAATAGATAGCTAGTTGAAATTTTCACAGAATATCGTATGTAATGTTACGGCGGATTAACTAACCATTAATTAAAAAGTCAAAAAGTAATAACGAAAAGTAATAGCGATAAGGCCGCCCATTATACTGCCGTTTATTTGTTTTTATGTTACTTTAAGTTTCATTTGTATTTTCGGTGTGTAATAAAGTTGTATTGTATTGTATTGTATTGTAACGAAAGGGGGTCTTCATACAACAAAGGTATATTTTTTCGTATTTTTGTATTATCTCTAATGTAAAAACGGTAATACGTACAAACGTCAAACTTGACATGATTATAGTACACACTCTAAAATATAACACTAATAATAAAAAATGCCCAAGTGTAAGTTGGTGATAAGTTTCTGTTCATTACCAAGTTATAACTGGTAATTTCGTTATTGAATTTTGTGGTGGTACGGAACCCTCAATGCATGATCCAGACTCGCACTTGGCTGGTTTATTTCCCTTTATTGCGATTGTTTGCGACTTCAGATTATCTTACAATATTTTGAAATAACAGTTAAAAGTAATATACTTACAAAAGCGATATTATCTATACTAATATTATAAAAAGGAAAGATTTGATTGTTTTTTTGTTTGTTTGTTTGCATTGAATAGGCTCTAAAACAACTGAACCGATTTGAAAAATTCTTTCACTATTGGGAAGCGACACTATCCCCGGGTGACTTAGGCTATAATCTATACCCGTGCGAAGCTTTGGCGGACCGCTAGTATACTATAAAATATTATAAAGAGGAAAGATTTGATTGTTTGTTTGTTTGTTTGCATTGAATAGGCTCCGAAACTACTGAACCAATTTGAAAAATTCTTTCACTGTTGGGAAGCTACACTATCCCCGGTTGACATTATATTTAAAAAAAAATAGGGATCCTTACTAAAACTCCTATAATGTAACCCAAGGTGTAAAAAAAAAGATTAACAATTTTGACTTTGCGTGTTTGACAGTTCTAAGACAGGACAACGTCTGTCAGGTCAGCTAGTATACTATAATATACTTTGTGTCTACTATTCCGCTGCCGTTATCTAGAAGTTTCTAAGAAGTTAGATATAAGCATTATACTCTGTAATCGTAGTACTAAAAGTAATATGAAAATAAGCCCGGAATGGCCTTAACAAGAAACTAAGAGGCCATAATTTACATTTCTGGAGCAGCACCCCGGTTTTCTTGCCAACAGGCTAACAACGGAACGACAATGGATATAAAAAACAGTGAACGATCTTCATATAAATGGCCTCACTGTTCGTTCACTCACATGGTAAGTGAAGCTATTGTTATAATTAATTGTTTTTGTGCGGTAACAACTACAGGGGGTATATTACTACTACTAGAGCAGGATCATATTATTTAGGTCGTAGTAGTGCTAATTAAAAGGTCAGGTGCAAATGCCATTTGGCTAGTTCTTAACACATTCAAATATTAAATCGCTTGTCAAGCAGCTGCGTATTTTGGTAGGGTTTTGTGTTTTACAAAGGTTCATCATCATCATCATCAGCCAGAAGACGTCCACTGCTGAACATAGGCCTCCCCCTTTAACCTCCACACTGAGCGACAGCCTGCCTTTTGCATCCACTGGATGCCCGCGACTCTCACAATGTCAACGGTCCATCTAGTGGGAGACCTACCTACGCTGCGTCTTCCGGTTCGTGGTCTCCACTCCAGAACCTTTCTTCCCCATTGGTTATAGGTTCTTTGAGCAATGTGGCCTGCCTATTGCCACTTCAACTTGCAAATTTTAACAGCTATGTCGGTGACTCTAGTTCTTTGGCAAATATCCACGTTCCGGATTCTATCACGCAAAGAAACTCCGAGCAGAGCTCTCTCCATTGCCTGCTGTGTGACTCTGAGTTTTTCCAAAAGGCCAACACTTAAGGACCACGTCTCAGTACCATATGTCATCACTGGCAACACACACTGGTCAAAGACCCTTGTCTTGTTATAAAGATTACAAGGCGTTATAAAAAGTTAAAAAAATTAAATAAGTTGCATAAGTAATGTGCCACCTGGTGGTAAGTAGTCAACACAGTCTATGGGCAACAGCATCATCAGCGTTGATACGCTTCTTGGCATCTTCAACTACTAATACAATGTCATATGGCTTTAGAAGAGCTTAGTAATAAAGAAGATGGATTTTTGATATTTTATGAAAACGTACTGTGATATCCAAGTATCATTATTACCTATCACAGCGTAAAATTTCAAGAAATTATTACTTTAATGGTTTCTGGCATACCAAAAAACTAGAATCTTTTTTCTAGGAAAATTGATGGTCTACACCCGAACTAGATTAAGCCCAGGAATAAGAACATTAATCACTGCATGCTACCTACATAGTAACTATTATTGGCAGTGACTTGGTTAGAAAATCGATAGCTCCTAAATTCTGGTACCAATTTCTTGGAAGAATAAAGCATGGATAAGAAATTCCAGAATATTAAATACCGTTGGTGACTCAGTATTTAAGGAGGTTCTTTCCATCTACAGTTTTCTTGCTTGTAAATACACGTATGGATTCAAATAGTAACAATAAAAAATAAAACATATGTGCGAAAATTTATTTGCTAAATGTCAGCAAAACATTAATTTGGAACTTTTTGAAAATTCGCATTTAGTGATTTTATATTTTCAAGAATGAGCCACGAGAAGCCTTGAGACCGTGAAGTCGCGTATAAGCCAGTTTCTTTTAGGCAAGTGTACTCCATCGTAGATTAATAAGCTTAAACTTGTACCCATTAAAAATAAGTGGAATTTTACGAGCGACCGAATCGCGGGCGGAATCATCCTCCTTAACTTTTTTTTTTTTATGTTTTTCATTCATTGCAACAATTTTTACAGGATTAACCTAATACAATAGTGCAGTTTACAAGTTAACATTTTAAGAAATTAATTACAATTATAAAATTTGTCTTTAGTTAAATAATAATACATGCATTAGATTAGATTAAATTAGATTATACATATATGTCATTATATTAAAGTAGTCCATAAATCAATTCTTCAATTATTAATTAATTCATAACACAAATTCATAACATAAATGAAACATTACCGCCTTTTTTTTTTATTTTTTTTTTTTAATTCTACTCCACACAAACAGGTCTGTTTTCTTTGCTATTTGATTTAGTGCTTGCAACATTCGAATCAATGGGCTCTTAGCAAGTAAGTTAGTCCTTAGCATCTCATGTTTCAACCATCAGCTAGCGTACGACAAATTGACCACGCAACTTGCATTGTAAATATAGTAAAGAGCGAGACTACTAAGCAACTTCCACTGCCACTGGCACTAAGAAAAAGTGTTGTAGCTCCTTAAAAATATTGTTTAATATTGACAAAGGTTAGACGAATGTAATTTGAGTTGAAGTTTTTGGGAACCCTAATTAAATTATATAAATATTTTGCGACATGTTATGCACACAATACATGGTCATCTGACCTCAAACTAAGCAAAGCATTAAGTTAAAACAAGCATAAGCATTTAGTTTAAATTACTCAAATAATGGGATGCAAAAAAACAAAACTAAAATTACGCCATACTTACTCACTTTTTGGTAGGTTCAAAATTCTTAGTTCACGGCAAAGTTAAAAAGGAGCAGCTGCGTGTCCTGCTGTTTATTGGTCCCTGTGCTTTGTTGCAAGGTAAAGGTCGTAAAGTCAAGATTTTATGTGTTATGTTGCTATAGTGCGATAGTAAAGATGTTTATCACCCTTCAGAGGAATACAAGTACGCCATAGGTTGTAAGGTCAAGTCTTAGAGGGTTGTAAACTAAGGTACAAGATTTGATACTTACTACTTTACTGTTGTATAGGTTGTAGAATATTAAATACAAATTAGCTATTAGACCATGGGTTGTTGGGGGACTGAGGCCAAGAAGCTCATTTCGGAGATAGGGCTTGAGGTAAAGTGTGGTGACTCCCGCTCCGGCTCGTTCCTGGTGCAAAGGTTGGCCATTGCCATCCAACGCGGTAACGCAGCGAGCGTTTTGGGTACCTTTGCACCGGGAACGGTCAGGGGTGGGTTATTTGAATAGTTATTAGTTTAGTTATTAGTGAATTCCAAATATTAAAAAAAATATTTGCTATTGTATGTATCGGTCTTTAACTTAATGGTTAGGTTAAGATAAAAAAAAAAAAAAAAAAGATTTGTTGTTGTTTTCTGAGGTACTCGTATTTTGTGTTGTTTTTGAGGTGCTTGCATTATATATCCCTTTTCAGTATGAGATTGTTATTTAAATTTAAATGTGTTTTCATCATCATCATTTCATCCATAAGACGTCTAGTGCGGGACAAGTCATCTGATTCTGAGAAACAAAAAAAGTTACCAAATCATGGCCTCCCGTGAAAGACTAGCTTATTGCTATCTACTGAATATCATTAACGTCACAGCCAAAATAGGTACCTACTTCATATTCAAAATCAATCATACCGTAGCAAGACGCATGATAAGCGAAAATGGGGCATAAATAGTGCCGGAGGGTATATTTTACAACCAGAAAAGGCTACCTACCAATACAGGTTGTAACGAAAGCTAGAGTATAAAAAAAAATAGAGTAGATAAACAAATAAAACAACCAAGCCTTAGTAAAAAAAAAATTGCTTAAATAAGCTTTTAATTTTTATTTCGGGACATTCGGGACATTTTTGCTCACACAATCACATAACCCCAAACTAAGCTTGATGATATGGCTGCCAGAGTCTGGCAAGAAAAAAGTTTAATATAAAATGTGTGTGACGTGTGTATGTGTTAAATGTTTAAATGTTTTATTTGTTTGTTTGTTGTAATTTTTTTTGTCCATTTTGAAAATATTGCAATATTGGATACCATACCGACATTAATTGTATTTTCACCTTAACTATCGCTGTATGCAAATTTCACTAAAATCGGATCTAAACTATAATCTCGAAAACCCCAAATAATCTGAAACCCTCCCGAATATCCCATAATATTAATAATTTTACAAGCTGATATTTAACTTGCAATGTTTATTTGTTTGATGAAGAGAATTTGTTTAGATCAAACAAATAAACATTGCAAGTAAAATAACAGCTTGTAAAAAGGTATGAAAAAATTGTCGACGAGTAGCCTTCATGTAACTTAATAATATAATACACAATGTAGACTGTAGAAGTTTTTTTTTTTTAGTAATTAATAGGCTTTCATTTGACCACCATCACGCCTGATGTTAAGTGATGATGCGGTCTACGTTGGAGCACGCTTGCCTAGAAGAAACCGATTCGATTCGATTCATACTAATATTATAAAATTAAATGTGAAAAGTTTGTTGGTTTGTTGGTTTGTTTGTTCCTCTTTCACGCAGCAACAGACCAACGGATCGACCGGATTTTTTGCATGGGTATAGTTCAAGGGTCGGAGAGTGACAAAGGCTTTTCATCATCATCATCATCATCATCACCATTTATCATCACTACGCGGGTGAAACCGCGGGGCGCAGCTAGTAAATAAATAAATAAACAAAAACGTCACAGCTAATTTCGCAGTGCTTGTGTTTTGTGTCTAAAAGTTGGTAGGTACCAAAGTTTTTTGAGGAGATATATTGTTTTAAACTGTTACACAGGTAAATATAACGAAACAATTTTGTTTACTGGTGATAAACTCTTAACTTTACTCTTACTCTTAACTTTATCGTGTGTATGAAATTTGTGGTGTGAACAATAAAGAGTTTATCTATCTATCTATCTATAAACGTACGTTTGGCTATCAACTCGTCTGATGGTAAGCGGCAGTGTTCTCGAGGATGCAAATAACTATAATAAAAATAATTAAAAACAAAATTGAAAATAAGAAACAATAAGCCAATAACGTTATAACAACCATCATACCAATATTATAAATGTGAAAAGTTTGTTTGTTTGTTTGTTCCTCTTTCACGCAGCAACAGAGCAACGGATCGACTTACTTTTAAGCACGTGCACAGTTCAAGAGCTGGAAAGTGACATAGTCTACTTTTCATCATCATCATCACCATTTTTCATCACTACGCGGATGAAACCGCGGGGCGCAGCTAGTAACATATAAAGTTAAACAAACGTTTTATAACCACTTATTACGTATACACAACATTTCTCGCCAGAGTTTTGATAACATCAGCATTTTGGGCCTTTCCGTCCACTAATGCCGATATTATTACCTCAAGGATCGAACAAACTTTTGTTACACCCTGTATGAGAGAGTTTTCGGTCTCAACAACAAGCTTCATGACTTTCCGATGAAATAGGTCACTGGAGATTTCGTATTATACAAATGTTTGTACAGGCAGAGGATCACACATGTATTGTTTACGTTCAAACCCTTTTTACCGTCTTCTTAATATTTTATGGTTGTGTTTTATGCGTTTACATTATGTATGAATTGACCATGTATGTTTAAAAAAAAACCGGACAAGTACGAGTAGGACTCGTGCTCTGAAGGTTCCGCTGGATGGAACCCTCAGAGACGAGTCCGAAAAAAACTAACTGAAGTTGAAATATTGAAAGACAAACTTAACTTTGTAGTCGAAAATAAGTTTCTTCCATACATTCCAACTACAAAATTAAGTTTGTTATATCAAAATAATTATTTTTAAATGATATAACTTCAAATTTATGACTTTCGGATTTATTCCTATATATGTGCTATGAGAACTTGCCTCTTCCCAAATTTCATGATTCTAGGTCAACGGGAAGTACCCTATAGGTTTTGATTCCCCTGTGAAATCGCAAAATATGCGACATAAACGTTCATATCTTTTGATTGCGTTGATTAACAGCTTTTATTTTTTTACAGCCGAAAGAAACTGTAAACCCAAGTATTTAATATAAATTTCAACTTGATACCTTTACGCGTTCTTGAGAAAAAGGGTCTTGACAGACGGACAGACGGACAACGAAGTGATCCTATAAGGGTTCTGTTTTTTTCCTTTTGAGGTACGGAACCCTAAAAATGTATAAAATATTACCTGAATATTATGCTGGTTTCATTGAACTCCAATTCGAAGAATTCAACTCGGATGGGCAGCGTTCGGGAAATCACGTGACATTTTATCGTCTAAAATACCACGGTTCCTAAAGACAAGGGTCTTTGACCAGAAAAACTCAGAGTAGCACAGCGGGGAATGGAGTTTCTTTGCGCGATAGAATACGAAACGTAGATATTCGCCAAAGTACCAGAGTCACCGACATAGCTGAAAGCCAAAATAACTGGGCGTATCAAGTAAGCGGCATAAAACCTTAACAATCAGCGGCGTTGTTTTATGCAGGAAAACCCCTTTTTCTCTGCTCATTTGGCAAGGTTAGGATAACAGTTTCCGTTCCACGAATAGTTTTTTGACGGAGGCTTTTGGTGGGAACGTATCCGTGAAAGTGCCTCTGTAGTGACGGTTTATTGGGACCGGATGTCCGGGTACCCGTATACCTAGTTGGTATGTTTTTGTTGTCTCATCTTAGAGGAAAAAACAGCAATAAAAATAAATGCGGGAATCTTTCTCTATCATTATCATTTCAGCCGTAGGACGTCCACTGCTGGACATAGGCCTCCCCATTGACCTCCAAAAGGGCTGGTTGGAAGATGCCTGCATCCAGCATTTCCCTGCGGTCTCTTTTACGTCATCTGTCCATCTATAAATGTCAGTCTGCGTCTTTCTCTATAATGTCACAGATCAAAGAAAAGATTATTATTTTTTTAATTAGAATTAATTAATTTTTGTAGCCAGTTGCACCCATATAAAAGAAACGTCAGTCATTCGAAATCAGTTAGCAACTGTGATGCGGACAAAGAACTTTGAGACCTAACCCAAAAAGCTCTCCGGTCCAGTCAGTCAGGTCCAAGTTCTTTGGGTGCGGATTTCAATGCGTTGACATAAATAAGAATGTTCAATCAAGGTTCTGTCATGATGCCTGGTGACAGATTTTCCTTCTCATTTCCGTTCGATTTACTTCTCTTTTCTGTGTCACAGATAGTGTTTGTGAAATATCATGATCACACGGGAACAGGGCTGGAAGAAAATTTCAATTTTTAAACGAGCCGAACCTTTCTTTTCGGTTTTGTTTGTTTTTAGGTTCCGTACCCAAATGATAAAAACGGGTAATTACCAAGTCTACGCTGTCTGTCCATCCGTCCATCTGTCCGTCCTCTTTAAACGGCTGTATCTTTCGAACCATAATAAATAGCCAGTTCAAATTTTCACGGAATATGTAATTTTACGGCGGATTAACTAATAAATAATAATAAAAAGTCAAAAAGTAATAAGTATTTTTTTTCTATTGTTGTATTAGCTCTAATGTGAAAACGGTAATACGTACAAGAGTGTAATTATAATTATAGTACACACTCTAAAGTATAACAATAAATAATGACCAAGTGCGAGTCAGTGACAAATTTCAGTGTCTATCGTGGTAATGGTCTGTGAGATGTATCAATTTTGCTGATCTGTCAAAACCAAGTCAAGGCTACGTCACGAGCGCAATGAAAATCAAGATAACCCTTTTACGTTACGTTTAGTGGGGTGGAATTAACTTCTCCCTTTGCAGATAACTATTACGCGTTGATACACTCTGCAGACCCTTAGCGAACCGACCCTTTTTTTAGGGTTCCATGTTGAATTGATAGACATAATAACGATTATTGGCAAGGTTAATTTTCTGCCTAGTAATGAAAAAAAAAACTCTCGATTTTATGATAAAATAAAGTTAGATATTCAAAAGTAATTAATTCGTTAATAATTTATTCAAAAAAGACAGCGAATTTTTGCAAGCAAAAATTTGCACAAATATTTTAGGTTTGTTTTAAAATATTGTTTTAAGCTATCACGGTTGTTCATTAAAGTTATATGTTATTTGTACCAATGATGTACTGTTTGACCAACCACCCGCATTCTTCAGTCTTCCCGTGAACATGGTGCATGTAACTGCGTCGAAATATCGAGACCTCATTCCACAACCTTACCACTGTAAATAATCATATAACTTCGTTTTAAAATATGTTAAAAAATAAACTATGTTGCTATAAAAAAATAAAAAAATAGTAATTTGTTGTAATATGCTGTAAATTTGTAATTTGGTGTGAGTAGCGATGGATTCAATTCGCAAAAGACGTAAATAAATTTTATGCCGAGTGGAAAAAATAACTTTTGACTCTTCATCACGGAAAATAGTTTAAGTGATTTCTCTAAAGGAAAGGTCAGTTCAACTTTACACTTTCCACTAATTTTTTTACTGCTTTACCACTTCAAATTTAAATAAATAATAATAAATATTCGGGACGAAACAGCGGGTGAAACCGCGGGGCGTAGCTACTTTAAAATGATTTAAAGAACGACGGCGATCATTTACCATCAGGCTGTCTGTTAGTTTTCTGTCACTTACGGCATAAAAAACGTACGGAACCCTACTGAAATCTCAAAAATACTACACAATATACATTTTTGCGTAAACTGCTAGTACAAAAGGCTCTCAATGGCCTGGCAAAGAAAAGTTCGGTTAAGTACAGCCCACTTATGAGTTTCTACGTAAACAGAGAGTGGATAAGTGTATCTTGAACTAACTTACTATGTGAGTGGAATAGAATATTACTACAGTTAATTTTGTTCTGCATTTTATTACAGACTAGCGGTCCGCCCCAGCTTTGCACGGGTATGGATTATAGCCTATGTCACCCGGGGATAGAGCAGCTTCCCAACGGTGAAAGAATTTTTTTAATCGGTCCAGTACTTTTTGAGCCAATTCGTTACAAACATACTTACATACAAATCTTTCCTCTTTATAATGTTAGTATAGATACCAACAGGTTTTATGTATTTTATTTCAGGGGCCTTACGGCTAGCCCTCTTAAGCTGTTAAAAGTTGCATGGCCGCAAAGCGTATCTGAGCGCGTTAAGGTTCACGTTCGCGTGATTTTCCTAACTGCGCTATTTTAACGTTAGTTTTAGACTGCGTAAAAAGTTTGCTGTAAGGCCCCAGGTGTACGTACGTCCAGACAAATGGAAAAACGTCACCATTACATGGTCGAAATGTCATTAATTTGCATCAAGCGTTTTGAAAAATTAAATTAGCTTCAATACCTTCGAATGTGTTTCTAAAATGGACAAATTCAATATTATGCTTAAGAAAAATATCTAACGTTCTAAAACATTACGAATTCAATTACCGAATCAGGAATATGAACAAACTGAATTAATTTTATGAAGTTTAGACAAAAAAAACAATTCAGTAAAAATGTTCAGTATTTTTGTTAGAAAAGACATGAATAACGATTGGTTTTGTTTAAAACTGGTTCGTTAAATTTTAGTATGATATTTGTACAAGTTTTCATTTTTTTGTATTTTTTCGTTGCTTTTATTCGATGCTGAAATAACAAACTATTCGTGAACGCTACGTTGAATTGGGACCGGTTTGTGTCAAAAATTATTATTTTGTTGTTTTTACTCGTAATATTTATGTATATTTTGTTTCTGTCATAAATAAATAATTTTCTTTCTTATTACTAGATTTCATTTAACTTGCAATGTACCTAATGTTTTAAATGTTTATCACATATTAATTAATTTAGGTAAAAATAGGTACCTTTCGCTCGACGAGCTGACTGAGTCAGCCCGTGACCACGGCCATTGTAACATGGTCGAAACGTCGAGCGAAAGGTACTAATTTTTACCTAAATTAATTAAAATGTGATAAGTCCCGATAAACATTTAAAACGTGTGTTCAAATCGCGAAAGTTACAAAATTACTAATGTACCTAATGTTTGTACCTATGTTAGTTTATTTTCAGTTCAAATCTTTCAAGCTATATTAGAACCAGATGCCTTATAGATTTCTTGTCGTCATTCGGATTGTGATCGCGTGCCATCTCACTCACGCGCGTGGTGCGAGTAAGTAGATGCGAACGGGACGGCATGCAATCTCGATCACAATCAAACTTCTATAATACGGCCGCAGCTCCTCCAATTTTGCTGAAATTTTGTAGAAGTACTTATCTGCCTATAGGTACCCATATTCAGTTTCAGAGGTAACGTGCGTGGAAAATACCTAATAATACCTAATATAATTAGTAACTGAGCCGTAGTCACAGAAAAGAGAAGTAAATAGAACAGAAATGAGAAGGAAAATCTGTTACCAGGCATTATGAGTGAACCTTGATTGAACATTCTTATTTAGACTAACGCATCAAACTCGGCATCACAATTGTGAACTGATTTCTAATGACTGACGTTATGTTTATATGGGTACAACTGGCTACAACAAATTTCTTACAAAAATGCCTAGACAGCCGTTCTTATTTAAACAAAAAAAAAACTTTTCTGTGGCCGTAATTACAGTTTTTGCGTTAAGCAGTTTAGCGATATAGTAAAATAAATTTATGAAAAATAGAGTCATTTTAACACAAACGATAATTGTACTAAGGCATCTCCCTTGTCTGTCTGATCTGAGGAATGAACCGGCCTCGAAGAAAAAACTTAATGTGCATCACAAGAATTATTCTAATGTCTGAGGCAATTACAGAATTAAGCTTGCATTTAAAATAAAGAAGGTAAAAAGAAAATCCCGCTTATTCTAAAGTAATAAGATGCAGTTTTTCAGACTCAAACCTGCAAAAAATCCAACCTCTTTTATTCAAAGAAGGTAAGCTCATTGAAATTTTAATTAGAAATAATTGGATTTTTCAACCGTTGACGAATTGAATATTAATCCAAGGGTCGAAGCCATCTGGTTACGCCAACCAGTAGATATTAAGTCTGAGACACGACTTACGATTACATAATTTAGTCAATACATTAGTGATTTTTCCACTTATGGTAATATTAATTTCTTAAAGGACCAATAGGAGAATAGATCTACATTTGGCTACCAACTCGCCTGATGGGAAGCAACGGTGTGGCCAAGGATGAAATACATTGATCTAGAAGAAATCTATCCACTCTAGCCTTGGAGGATGCCTAGATTTTAGTTCTCAGGAAACAATTGTTAAATTGCTAAGAATTTTTATGGAAAAAATAGAATTTTATGTTATAAAGCTTCTGTAGTATTGCACGTTTTTTATATCCGTTGTTCTCTAGCTTTACTATGTAGCTTTACAAAAACCACAAAATACAGTACAAGCATTAAAACTTGGAGTTGAAGGAAGTCTTTCAACATTATAGGTAAATAGATATACAACTCTTTATCATTCATGTCAGAAATTACATACAAAGAACAAAATAATATTTAAAACTCGTGTAAAAACTGGCAGTCTATTCGCTATAAGCAATTTCTTCCAGGCAACCTTAGCACGGAGGTGGTATACAGATGACGTAAGAGAAGTAACACAACATACAACATAATGTTGTTTCTGAACAAATTGTGTTCTAAGATGAAACATTCAAACGTCATTGTTTTTAACTTTTTGATACTTGTAATATACAACAAGGACACTGAGTAATGTAGCACAAATAATTTTCAAACTGTTGTGTGTAAAAATTTAAATAGAATGGAGCTGACATAGTCGCAAAGCGACTCAAGTACCAAAATAAATAATGAATTAAAAAAAAACTAAAAATCTAAAGCACTAATGAAAAATATACCAAAAATCAAGAAAGCAGCCGTAGCGTTTTTGTACTCGTATTTTATCTAAATATAAAAATAAAAAATCGTCTCAATCAGGTTATTTCATCGATGCGCCAGTGAGTAAAGTCAAGTAAGTGAATCTATGGAATCTTTAATCGAGTTTAAGATGGGTCAATGGGTGTTGAAGTGGGAAGATATTTTGTCTTTGGCCGACTTTTAGAAATTTTCTCCCTGTTTATAATAAAGAAAAAAGTATACCTATAGTTAGGAGAAGTTAGTTATTATAAAACTCCCTATTATTTTCTGGGTTCCGTACCCAAAGAAAGAAAAGAAAAGAAAGAAAATAGATTTAAAATAATAATAAAAAATAATAATAAAAATAATTTAAAATAATAATTATAATTTTTTTTTTTTTTTTCAAAGGGTGTTTACGAACCCGTTTTTAGTTAACCTATTTTTGTATTTGCTCTAAAGTAAAAACTATCATACGTCAAGTTTGACGCATGTACAACATGCGTACGACAACCCTGCGATTTTTCAAGATCAAGTGAAGATAGGAGAACAAAACACCCGCTCTTCTCGCCGGACTCGCCCGCAGTGTTCAGTCAGCTCGTGACCACGGTCATTGTAACATGGTCGAAACGTCGAGCGAAAGGTAATTTTTTTTTTTTTTTACCTATATTAAATAATACGTCCCGATAAACGTTTAAAACATATTTTTGTATTAGCTCTAATGTGAAAATTATAATACGTACAAGCGTCAAACTTGGCACGATTGTAGTACACACTCTAAAGTATAACAACAAATAATAAATAATGGCCAAGTGCGAGTCGGCCATTATTAGTAAAAGTATAAAGTAATAACGAACCCCATACAGCAAAAGTATTTTTTTTTAAACGTATTTTTGTATTAGCTCTAATGTAAAAAGGGTAATACGTACAAGCGTCAAACTTAGCATGATTGTAGAACACACCCTAAAATATAATTTAAAAAAAAATGGCTAAGTGCGAGTCGGTGACAAATTTCTGTTCATTACCAAGTTATTATACTCGAGCGCCTGTAGCAAACTGCGTAGCAAATTACTCCGACGATTTTGGAAGGCGTTATAATAACTGGTAATTCGGTTACGTACTTGGACAACCTTATTCTATTTTTTGGTGGTAAGGAACCCTCAGTGCGCGGGCGTGACTTGCACTTGGCCGGTTTATTAAAGAATTTAGATTATGTGTCCCGCTCGTTTACTTTGATTTAAAAAAACTCTGCTACCCAGCTGTCACATAGGTCCAGTGGTTTCTCGCCCTAAATCTAGTCCAGAACTGCAAAAAGCAACAAACAGGCCTAAGCATCAATCACTAGGTTGCCCACAATATTTTTTCTACCACTTCCCATTTTTCCCACAAAAATGTCCCACATTTCGTCCGCGTCATAAATTATTTCCAAAAGGACAGATCCGGTCCAGGGACACAGATTATTACAGACAGAAAACTTCAGTTAAAATATATCGCTTAGGGCTATCAACATGGGTGGAGTAAACTCTCTGTCTCGTTTTAGATTACATATTATAATCTATTTGCTGCTTAGTCTGGACACGAGCAATAAAAAATTATGCGCTCCCCGCCTGTGCACAGTCTGCAGAGTCTTGCAAATATAAATAAATAATTAAAAATTAATATTCGGGACATTTAGCACACACCGTCATCTGACCCCAAACTAAGCAAAGCTTGTGATATGGCTGCCAGAGACTGATATACATACATTTTTTTTAAACACACTTAAATAGATATTAACACCCAGATATAGAACAAACACAAATGTTCATCACATAAATGTTTGTCTTAGGTGGGAATCGAACCCAAACCCCCAAGCGCAGAAGGCAGGGTCACTACCAACTAGATCAACGGGCTATCTATAGTTTTGTTTTACAGTATCAATAAAATAGTAAGACATATATTTTATTATATTTTACTACTTGCAGTAGGCACTAGGCAGTAGCTTGAGCAATGCCAACAAATTGTTACTTATAACTTATTTTATCGCATGTGGTAAAAATCGTTTTAAGATTAACATGATTAACCGTGAACAAGAAAGGATTACAAACATTAATATTGTTAGAAATCGGTTCAATATTCATTTTCTTTTGGTTTTCGATAAATTATTTTAATTTTATATATATTAAAATTTTTATTGTAATAGTAGAATTTCTGTGTCACAATATTGGTTACATGCCTGAAATAAAGACATATTATTATTTATTTTTATCAATAATTCACATGTATTTTTGTGTGTAGGTATGTTGCGTAATATCTCGCCGGTAGTTCGCCGATAGTCGACCTATTAATGATATATAATTATGTTTTTATTAAATAGACGATACATTGAGGGTGGTACCATTTCAATTGAAAAAAATATACAAAAATAGGTAAAGAATTCCTTTTATTAAATTTCCCGTGAAGCCGGTTGTTATATTTTTTTTGTATCATACTAAGTTTTGTCACCTTCTTGAAGTTAGGTATCTGTTCCGTGTCTTACTTTGTGCTAGGGTAAGCGCGTCGAGCCAGAATAACACGGACGATAGATGGCGCCTGTGAAACGGCCCTTTTGACGGGCGAAGCCTAGATGATGAATGCAGGAATTATATGAGACGTATTTCTTAGGTCTTGTATGACGGTCTGAGAGCGGATTTAGAAAGGAGGGGTTGAAAATCCGCCCTTTGAATTCTGAAAGTGTCAAGATGTAGGCGAGATCTAAAATGATGGGATGCGTACATCCTTACTTACCTCCTATCTTACCTCCTCCATCCTATATTACATTTTAGGGTGTCGATAAATTTTTAACCGACTTCGAAAAGGAGGAGGTTATCAATTCGACTGTATGTTTTTTTTTTTTGTATGTTTGTTACGCGATTACTCCGCCAATTTAGAATTGTTTTTGTTGATTCTTTTTTTTTTAAATTGTTTTAAGTTATTCCTCATAGTATAGTCCGTTGGTCCAGTTGGTAGTGAACCTGCCTTCTGCGCTTGGGGGCATGGGTTCGATTTCCACCTAGGACAAACATTTTATGTGATGAACATTTGTGTTTGTTCTATATCTGGTTTTTAATATCTATTTAAAAACTATAAATGTATGTATATCAGTCTCTGGCAGCCATATCACAAGCTTTGCTTAGATTGGGGTCAGATGACAATGTGTGCAAAAATGTCCCGAATAATTATTTATTATTATTATTTATAGTGGTATTTTTTATTATTAATAATAGGCTTGCGTTTGAGCTCGCCTGATGTTAAACGACGTTGCGATCTAAGATGGAGCACGCTTGCAAAGAAGAAACCGATTCACTCCTGATTTGAAGACACCCCGATTGTAACTATCGGGGAACACCTATTCAGGCAGCGCATTCCACAGACTAGCAGTTAGCACAATAAATATGGAATCAAAGCGCTTCGTACGGGCATTGTATTGTCATTAACTGCTCGTTTTGCTGGTGGCTTTTAGGGATACCATAATATTTTATCAATATTATTTACCAATATTTTTTCTATTAAAACTGCAAGAGAGAGATGAACCAATATAAGATTTTGGAGTGAGTAAAACAAGAGAAAGTATTTTTGCTAACTAAAACACCGTTGTCTATGAGAACTCTTACCATCAGACAAAATCATGCTCATGTCTATGAAAATCCCAATTTCCCAATTTCCTCAAGCTCCCAAAATCGTGCATACAAAAATATTAACTCGCAAGACGTCCCACGCAAATAAAAATTAACATACCCTTACCATTCCCATCCTCAATTACATACCCTATTATTTAAACTTTAGGGTCTAAAATTGTTTGGCAGAAGTTAGGGTCTAATCGTCCCATGAATAAACACGGTGCGCGATTCGGCAGGCATAGATTAAACGGTTAACAACGCACGAAGAGCCCACAGGTTGCTTTGTATCTGTACCTGTAAAACTGAAACTTACAACCCTTGAATTATGTATGAGTGGGGAGTATGGTGCAAGGTACAGGCGTAAATCTAACTATATATATAATAAATCGGCCAAGTGCGAGTCAGGCTCGCGCACTGAGGGTTCCATACCATAACAAAATACAATAAGGTTGTCCAAGTAACCAAATTACCAGTTCTTATAACGCCTTCTGAAATTGTCGGAGTAATTGCTACGCAGTTTGCTTTGTAATGAACAGAAATTTGTCACCAACTCGCACTTGTATTTTTTTTTTTTTTTTTTAATACTTTAGAGTTTTTGCTACAACCGTGCCAAGTTTGACGCTTGTACGTATTATCGTTTTTACATTCGAGCTAATACAAAATATGTTAAAAAAAATATGTTAGTTTTCTACGAGTTTCCACACGAATTTGACGTTCCAAATTCAAATCACTTTATTCCCTAGGGAGTTTCATACAACTTTATATCCCTTAAGAAATAATGCTTCTACGTTGAGGTTGCATGATATGTAATTGAACATTGTCGAGCAGGTGGTGTGAAAAGTACATAATGTCGTCTGCTCAATATGTTCAGTAACATTCACTCAAAACAAGTTTCGTCGCCACCTCTTTTATCTCAGCCGCAGCCGCAAGAAATGAGTGGACTAATTTGCATGTTATTACGGCTTAATCCGCGTGCCTCTCGTGTGGGAGATCTCAACTTGTCTCAACAGGATTTTTCGGGTTACCCTCATGAGCATGTCGAATTTTGAAGCCTTTTGAATCTGGGTCATGGACAGAGTGGCTGTAAATGTGCAATCCTACAAGGATGTGTAAAGGTTTGGTACATTTTGGAGTAGCACTGTGGTTCGCATTTAAGGTTCAAATTTCATATTAATGTTCTAACTGAAAAAAATAAAATTGATTGAGATCAAAAATAAGAAGACGAGAAACTGGAAATATGTCATCATCATCATCATCATTTCAGCCAATCTGGTTCTTACGGGGACTCAGGCCATCTCTTAGAGAGAGAGGGTGGGCCCTAATCCACCATGCTGGCCCAGTGCGTCTTGGTGAATGTCATAATATCTTTGAACCAAGTATCCCTTCCCATCTACTTACCAATTCTTTTATTTGTTTTAAACGTTTATCGGGACTTATCACGTATTATTTAATTTATGATAAGTCCCGATAAACGTTTAAAACATGTGTTCAAATCGCGAAAGTTTAAAATTTTTTAATTCTTTTATTATCATAATATTTTTAAATATATTTTAAGTCTTTGGAAAAATATATTATTGGGAAATTGCATTTTTTCCATCAAAGAATCTTGTGTACAATGAACTTTGAAGTTCACACAGTTTACATAAGTACTGTTATATTTTGATCTGCACTTGTTTGGATGATGTCTATCTTAATTTATGCAAAATATTATTTTTGTTTGCATCGTAGAAAGTTTGATCTCAGGATCAACATTTACATTATCAGCAGTGCAAGTACCGTTCTTTATCGATCGTCAAATTCGCTAAAATGCCATAGAATCAATCACAGCGAGTACTGAAAAAATGGCATATTCTCGAATTTGACGACCTCAACTGTCAATTTGACGATCGATAAAAGAACGGTACTTGCACCCCTGACTCGGTAATTTATAGACAATATATTATGATAGTGATTTTGTGAAATATGCCTTAATCTCAATGTAACCTAATCATGTGTCTCATGAGCTTTGTTTTTGCAGCTACGACTGTCATAGAAACTATGACTTACTTCTTAACTAACTTTTCTGAGCTTTATTTATACAGCCTTGAAAATAATGATGTACTTTGCATAATGTTGGACAATATATAATTATTATTTTTCTATATCTTTCTGGTCTGGGCTGGGCTGGTCATTCAGTCGAATGTCGGAAGATCGTTGGGCCGAAACCACAGCACAGTGGCTACCACAGAATGGCAAACGATCTCTCGGACGACCCAGACGGAGATGGAGGGACGAAATGGACTCCTACTTGAAGGACTAGACTCAAATTGCTCAAAACAGAGAGAAATGGAAAGAGGGAAGGGGGTCTTTGCCCTGCAGTGGGACGATGAAGACTAATATAATAAAAAAATATCTCATTCGACTTTATTCTTTTAGAAATAATTTTACAAAACTCTTTAACTTTCCGTTTCGTAACTTTCATTCCATTTCTTTTCGCAGCCTATCTCAAACCCCATAGTGCTGACAAGGAAGTCTTTTAAACATCAACTAGCATGGCCCCAAATTCTGAACTCTAACACAAAGCAATACGATTCAAGACTTCAAAGAATGTCAAGTCCATATCGTGCCAAAAGGCAAACAAATTCAAAATCCCATACACTCACCTGCAATATCGAAGGGCCAAGCCAACACGTTCTTTTATCGAGGTGGCTAACCGCCTATAACTCTTCTATATAGCTGCTATACGACTCTTAAAATCGCGACCGAAGACCGCTCTCGAATGGTGCACCATTACAATATTTTCACATTGAAATAGTGGGCAGTGGGGTTGCCTTTTTGACGGTAAACGGTTCGAAGGAATATATTTTGTTGGGAATAAATAACGTGCTATGCTTAGAATAACTACTCAGAGAAGGTAAGTTTCCAAACAACGCCTTCTCAAAACGTAAGCTACAAATTCGCTTTGTAGCTTACGTTTCGATTAGTATTTTAAACGATTTAAACAAGAAAATTAATGGATTACCTGTGGAATGTCACACCATAACTCTTATGCTGCTTTTCTGATTTGTTGTGGTACGATTTCACCGCGCAAATTGTCATAGTGAATTTTTTATATATTTTTTGGTGTCATATATGACACCATTTGAATGGCTTAAATTTTGCGAATGTACTTGGTTTTTTGTGTAGTTATTCTAAGGTGCTATGATATTGGTATTTGAACATTACAGCATAAACTTTAGCTTGAAAGTATTAAACTACTATATAGTAAGTAGTAGTTAGTATTACAATCTTGGAGTGTTCAAGTCTAGGGTTAACAGGTTATTACTGGGCAAACGTGCTTCATCTTCGACTGCATCATAGCTTTCCATCAGGCGAGATTGCAGTCAAAAGTTTGCCTAGTCCGATGTAAAAAAATATATATTTCAATGGTAGTTTTTACGGTTCTGTAACCAAACGCTAAAAACGGGACCCTACTACTAAGCCTACGATGTCTGTCTGTCTGTCCTACCTATTAACAGCTGTATCTTTTGAACCGTAATAGATAGTCGGTTGAAATTTTCACATAATATGTGTAATGTTACGGTAAATTAACTACTAAAATAGTCAAAAAGTAAAAATAAAGGGGGGTCCCCATACAACAAACGTATTTTTTTAACGTATTTTTGAATCAGCTCTAATGTTAAAACGGTAATACGTACAAGCGTCAAATTTGGCACTGTTAAATTACACACTTTAAAATATAAATAATAAATAATGGCCAAGTGCGAGTCGGTGACAAGTTTCTGTTCTTTAACAAGTTATAATTGGTAATTTCGTCATTGAATTTTTTGAAACAAAATCGATCAGAGTATTATTTACATGGAAATATCGGGAGCTCCTTCCACAACTTTATACCACTGTGAATATCCCGTAAATAATCACATGACTGTAGGAATATTATTTACTAGCGACCCGCCCGCCCGGCTTCGCACAGGTGTAATTTACGTGCGAAGCCGGGGCGGGTCGCTAGTTACATTTATAAACCTTCCGTAAAAAATATCTAACTGATGATGAAAACCGCATCAAAATCCGTTGCGTGGTTTAGGAGGAGTTAGCGGCCATACAGACAGACAGACGCGGAAAGCGACTTTAATTTATACCTAGTATATATATAGTATAACTTGTGTTGGGGGACTGAGGCCAAGAAGCTCATTTCGGAGATAGGGCACAGGCTCGAGGTAAAGTGTGGTGACTCCCGCTCCGGCTCGTTCCTGGTGCAAAGGTTGGCCATTGCCATTCAACGCGGTAACGCAGCGAGCGTTTTGGGTACCTTTGCGCCGGGAACGGTTAGGGGTGGGTTATTTGAATAGTTATTAGTTTAGTTATTAGTGAATTCCAAATATTTTGGATTTATTTGTGTTGAATCTATCTAAGTATAAATTAAGTTATCGTATCGTTGCTGCTTGCATATTCTGCAACTCACTGTTTTCATGAATACAATTTATGTGTATAACTTGTTAAAGAACAGAAACTTGTCACTGACTCGCACTTGGCCATTATTTAACGTTAACAGAGATATTATTACAAATATAAAATACTAGCTGCGCCCCACGGCTTCACTCGCGGTATATCAGGGACAAAAGTAACTTAAGTTACTTCTTCTAATACAGCTACCTGCCAGTGAAAGACGAAAGCAATGCAACCTCCTTGGCAACGACAGCAACCTCCTTTGTCTTAGATGACAATGGCGTCGATTCTGTCATACCACTCATTAAACTAAACCTATCTGACAGGACTAAAATTATCTGCCCCACTTTTCATTTTAATATATTGTGAGAGAAGGATGGCAACAATTTTAGAGCTGTCAAATTTAGTTTAGCTTAGAGAACATCAGAATTGATGCCAAAATATTTTGTAGGTTTCCGAGCCCAAAGGGTGTAAACGGGACTCTATTACTAAACCAACGCTGTCTGTCCGTCTGTCTTACCTTTTAACGGCTGCATCTTTCGAACCGTAATAGATAGCCGTATACTAACATTTCCACGTCGAATCAAATCATAAATTTGGAATATGTGGGACGCAAATAAAAATCTTAATTGAAACTTGACAAATGATTTTTGAAAGAATCTCCTATACCTACCAAGTAAGAAGTGAATAGTCAACCATTCGGTAAATTTATTAAACAACGATAGGAAGGATCTAGCTATAACTCTAGTTATATGGAACACATGTGTGTGGGTATGTGTGAGTGTGTGGGGTTCAGCAGTGGACGTCTTCTGGCTGATGATGATGATGATGTGGAACAAACCGTATCTCACACTGGTCCATTTTATTAGAGTATAATTATTTTACATTCGAAAGCCTTATCAGTATTCCGCACAAAAGGTATAAAGGGAAGATCAACCCTCACGTCAACAAAATAAACGCACCGGCCAGAGATAAACCATTCCCTTTGAAAGGTCGCATGATATGCGCACTACAGAATAATAACAGTGTTTCAACTGTAGTTGTAAAAAAATACGTAAGACGTGAAAAATTACGTAGTTATTGTCTTGGCATCATTATTTATCCACAAAAAATATGCAACTACTTCTATTGCTTCAGTTATTGCCGTGATTACAAGCCACAAAAAATTACGCAACTGACTTCTATATGGCCTTAGTTATTGCCGTGATGTATTACAAGTAAAAAAAAAACGCAACTGACTTCTATATAGCCTTTGTTATTACCGTGATGTATTACAAGTAAAAATTATGGGACAGACTTCTATTGCCTTAGTTATTGCCATGATGTATTACAAGAAATAATTATAGAACAGGTCTCTATTGCCTTAGTTATTGCCATGATGTATTACAAGAAAAAATTATGGAACAGACTTCTATTGCCTTAGTAATTACCATGATATATTACTAGAAAAAAATTATGGAACAGACTTCTATTGCCTTAGTTATTCCCATGATATATTACAAGTTTTTTTTTTTTTTGTACAGACTTCTATTGCCTCAGTTATTGCCATGATATATTACAAGATTTTTTTTTGGTACAGACTTCTATTGCCTCAGTTATTGTCATCGTGTATTACAAGAATTTTTTTTTTAATGCCGTGATGTATTAAATAATAATTATAATACTAACCGTCAATATATAGTCCCGATAAGTGTGATTGTCTGAAGAATGTAGACATTTTACAGCATCACAATTCATACTAATATAATAATGCGAAAGATTGTGTAAGTTTGTCCGCACTCATGGCATGGAAGTAGCTTAGAGCTTGGATTAACACATAAGCTATTTTTTAAATGTTTCATCATAATAATTCATTGGTAAACGCTGACGGTAAAAAAATCTAATATATAACACGATTAATGTATGTACTTTTGTTTTATCAAATTTTTTATGGTTATTACCTTTATATAATTTTTATTGCTACTTTATTACGTTTTAAATGTTGTATATTATCTATATACATTTCTTAAATAATAATATTACAATTGCCTGACCTGTAAACATATGTTTATCAATAAATTACTTTGACTTTGACTTAATACGTACAAGTAAACGGACTGGCATTTTTGAGATCTGTCCACATAAAAACTCGTAAACTGAATCGACTGCTATGAGCATAGTCATAACACTTTCTCAAATTGAGTTACTGTCAGCACGTCAGCTGAGGTATACGTCTAAAACGATGGCAGAATATCAATTATACGATCGAAGCCAGAGCGAGTATCCCATATAACGGTGACATAAATTTTATGGAGGTTCGACCATAAAAATGGAGAATTATCAAACTGTGACGGAATTACCCTAATAAATTATTAAGTTACGGCTGCGTGGAAGGCTCAGCTGGGGTTACAAGGGTTTATGAAAAATATTTCTTACTTGACTGTCACACTACCATGGCACAGTAGATACATAAGCTGAATCAGTTGTTTGACTCTGACGTGTCATTGAATTCAAGGCCTACTGTCAGTCAAAGGGCTAAGGTTGCGACTACCGGGTTATAAGAAGTTTTTTTTTTTTTTTGTAGTCTTCTAAGTTGATGAAAATCACACATGGGGTATCTCATTGACGCAGCGCACGCGAAAATTGCTCTGAGCGTACCGTGAAGTATCGAAACGGGCGGGAAAGGGGCGCTCATTTGATTTAGGCGGTTGTCTAAAGTCATCCTACTGCTTTAGCTAATATATCTACTGTAACCATGGGTTTAATGTCTTAATTGAGTGAAGATTGTTGACTGTGAATTTTTGTGTAATAGATGTACTGCCCAAAAAAACAGCCATAAATATAACCACGATTTAAAATGTGGTCGTACATCATCATCATACATACATAATCAGCCAGTAAACGTCCACTGCTGAAAAAAGGCCTCCCTCTTACAGAGTTATGTGGTCATAACTTGAACTAATTATTTGATTAAAACAGCGCGAAGACGCGTCAAAATTCAATTACCTAAGGATCTTTTTTCTCGTGTACAAAAAACTAATAAAAACCTGAATTTGAAAACATTTTAAAATATTTTATACGTTTGTTAACTGATCTCTGTCTAACTATCTATCTAAAACTATCTAATGGTTGCCTGGAAGAGATCGCTTTTAGCGATAAGGCCGCCACTTGTGGCACTAGCTCGTAAGTGTTTTCTATCGTGTTGTAATTTTTATTTCTGGTGTACACAATAAAGAGTTTCTATCTATCTATCTATCTATCTAAACGTAGCCGAATTTCAGTGGAATTCTTTCCATCTAGTTTTATTTAATTGACGTCAATGTATGAGATGCATAAAATTCAAGACCGATACTGTCTCGTTAAAGTCGCTAAAATATTTACAAGCAATGAAATTGAGAATAGCTGGCGATAAAAGGTAATCAAGCTATAAAATATAAGCTCCGCTATCGTATTTTGTAGTGATGACTGTAGTTCATCATCATTATCATCATCATAATCATCATTTCAGCCATTGGACGTCCACTGCTGGACATAGGCCTCCCCCATCGATCTCCAAAAGGGCCGGTTGGCAGCGGCCTGCATCCAGAGTTTCCGAGCCCTCGTGTGATGACTGTGGTTAACACGTTATAATTCTGAATATTGGAGTGTGGGTTCAAATCCCTACAATGAACTGATGTTATTGAAGAAAAAAAAACGTGAGAAAACCGTAGGAGAGACACCGAGAGCACTTTCTGATGCCCAATTTGTTTTCTACAAACCTCAAGTTTAAAATCTGTCACCAAGCACCTCAAGAGAGTAGAATGAGTATTTCGGCAGTCTCACTTGAGAACCAGTTTCCATTCCAGACAAGACGTGTTAACCATTTTCAACAATGCACCGTCACGTAAAATCAGGTAAGGTGTTTTCAAATGCTTAGCCTCTTAAACAAAAAAGTCACCTAAAAGAAGTATGTAATGTTGGTTTTGGCATCACAATTTAAAAATCACTGAATGTTATCCATCCTTACCTTAGCGTGGGTTGTAACTTTCCGAGTATGTGGATTATTACTTTTCGAGTATGCAGACCAAAAGTTCTAAAAGCGACCAAAAAAGTACACTTAAATCTCAATAATCCGGGTTCACATCACGTACGCACTGTGAAATGACACTCGACCCCTCATTAACATTAACGAGCGGGCCGCAGCGCACCCTCAATTAGTCGCTGCGACCGCGCGACCACTTGCCGTTGGGCACCCTTGCTAAACACGTCACTACCATGGTTAGCATTTTCTAAGTAGGTATAACAACTAATTAATTTTTATCTTTAGATTTAATGTTTTCCAAAAACATTCAACTACTTGCCTGATTGGAAAGCCTGAATTCATAGCTAAACCTAGTTTTAAGGTTTGTAGTATTCCCAGAAACGTTTTCTTTTCAGACTGACTGTACCTATCAAGGAAATTTAAAAAAACAGACCATATATTATTCTGAAAATATTACATTCCAAATAATTTTCCTCTGAAAATTCATCAACCTATTGAAAATACCTACTCCGAAAGAATTTTATGATGATTGCGCAACTTCGAAAGTATAATTATAGCATCCGTAATACAAATGCCAAAAGGTTTAATAAAAAAAAACAAAAAAAAAATACTACTACTACCACCAACTACACGTGCGGTAAGCGCAGCGTAGGTCGTCCACCCGCAAGATAGACAAACGACCTAAAAGAGACCGCAGGGAAACTTCCAACCGGACCTTTTGGAGATCGATGGGGAGGCCTATGTCCAGCAGTGGACATCTTATGGCTGAAATGAGGACTACTACGTTGAGTAGGGAACACTTTCATCTGCTATTTAACGTCCTAAAAATTTCCAAAAAACGATGATCTACCTAAGTTTTACTTGTTCACGTTAAAAGTTGTTCACAGTAACAGTTATTCACAGTAACAGTTGTTCACAGTAACAGTTGTTCACAGTAACAGTTGTTAACAGTAACAGTTGTTCACAGGAGTAGTAAGTATAAGTATCAACTTTCTGACTTCAAAAATTACACACTTCCATACAATCTTTCATCCCTTTTTTAACCCTCTTAGGGGATGAGTTTCCAATGATGACGTGACTAACTTTGACTTATAAATAGATGTTTACGTACCCATTTCCACGTTTCTATCGTCAAAATGACGAACTTCCAAACTTTCATTCTTAGGGGATGAATTTTCAAAAATTCTTGGTTCCCACCATTGTTATGTAAGAAAGACCCAGCGGCTTAGTCTGTGCGTTGTCTGTTAATTCATTTGTTTTTTTTTTATTGAATTGAAATATTGATGTGTTAATTTTCTTCAAAAATCTACTTTAACAAAAACTTCGGTCGTCCCAAAACAAATAATTCACTCCTTCAGGAAATCTTGCTAATGGCTGTATTGATTAGAGTTTTGGGAAAGCCATTATTATGTCCATTTCACGGTTCAGTCATCAATTCCACTCTACTCCATAAGGGTTGAGTTATTTAGTCGGAACTCCGTTTTATGGACGAAACTTTGGTTATTTTAGTTCGAGTTTTGGGCATGAGCCATTTAACATGGGGATAATTTGATGGGTGTTTTTTAGTCGGTAGAGAGACGTTTTTAGTGATGCAGGGTTCTGTGATTTGTGGGATGGTGGGGGGTAAGTATAATGTAGCACTTAAGACGAAATATGCTTCAAATTTGACGATTCGTCCTCACGAATATTCAAAAGTAGACCTTTAAAATCTAATGATTGACATTATTGTTTTATGTGTAATAAATAAAAATCAATTGCTGTTCGTTAGTCTCGCTAAAACTCGAGAACGGCTGGGCCGATTTAGCTGATTTTGGTCTTGAATTATTCGTGGAGGTCTAGGGAAGGTTTAAACGGTGAGTAAACGGCTGGACCGATTTAGATGAAATTTTGTGTTTTGGAGTGGGTCGCGGTAGCGAGGCCGAAGGCCGAGCTCTACGCGTACGAAGTCGCGGGCAACAGCTAGTGTGTAATAAATGTTCTTAAAAAAAAACGGATGTGTTCACCGAGACAAGATTAAATAAATTTGGCTCCATAGAAAAAAATTAGTAAACTTTCCTAAAAAAATGCCCGTTTTTACGTTCCCTTTGATGGATGGAATCAATTTCATTCGGTTTCTATAGAAGATATTTTTATTTAAAACAAATGTTTGTAATCCTAATAATAATTTAAATACTTTAGTGATCGCTATTTTTTTAAAGCCTAAGATTATTTGTAGAAATCAATGAAAAAATAAATATTGAAAATATTCGAAAGCGCGTACGCTGAGTATGCAAGCATTACCGTCAAACAAGTGTACGTTCTCTACCATTTCGCCAGGCAGTTTGTAATGCAGGGCAAGTGGTTCATGGCTCAAGCGTGTTTGCTATTTTTTCTAGAAAATTATCTGATACTAGTTGTGCCCCGCGGTTTTGCCAGTGATTTATCCGGGATAAAAGTAGCCTAAGTTACTTTCTATAACATCAGCGCTTCCCCCCAGACCATAAAAAGCATGGCCCACTTGGAAAACCCTGAACCAACTTCGGTCCCAAGTGGGCTGAAGTCGGGATAAGATGGCAAAGTGGGGTTTTATATAAAGGGTTCTGATTCCGGATGTCTTTGTGTATGAACCCTCAGACTATATCACACGTGATGGACTGTGCAGCATATTCTACAACCTGCACACTAGCGACTTGAATGAAGCCACGGAGAGTGCCATTGGGGTGGCAAATATCTACTATACAAAAATAAGTCGGGTTTTCCTTCCTGACGCTATAACTCCAGAACGCGCGAACCGTTTTCCATGGTTTTGCATTCGTTGGAAAGGTCTCGGGCTCCGTGAGGTTTATAGCATATAGGTTTATAGCATATAGGTTTAAAGTAGCGAGGCCGAAGGCCGAGCTCTACGCGTACGAAGTAGCGGGATTCAGCTAGTTTGGTATAAAAATTAATTTAAAAACAAATGAAGAGTTTACGAAACATCGACTCGAAAGTAGAATCTATCTGCCAGTAAGCTTAAATTTCACATAAGTACATTCAATAATAATTATATTTATCTTCAAAAACGGTCAAAAATGAGGACATAAAAAATTATAGGTACCTCAATGCATACGAATCATCACCTAACCTAACTTTGGCAGTGGACATTGCAGGCAGAACCTACTAATTACCTGAGCAGCAACAGTTAAATTCCATTTAATACAACCAACAATGCGTTCGTAGTTTCCTCTTTCCGATCACGTTTCCCCGGTCCGTGCCGGTCCGTGCTCGTCCTGTGCTCGGACGATTGGACACGGGGATTCAATTATGGATCGGTATTAATCCCGTGTGCTACGTTACGTTGAAGGGTTTTGTTTGGGGTTAAATTGGATTTTATTGCTTTCTGTAACATTGTCATTATTAAATATTTTGTATAGGTATAACATCACACACTGCCGATGCTAGATTAAATAAAAAAGAATTAATAATCAAGTTTTTTTTTCTTCGTGTTAGAATTTTAACGCCGCCCGTCTCGTGCATTTGCCAGAGTTGTATATGATATTTTTAATTTGTATTAAATATCATCGAACGTCATAGACAAAACCAAGCAAAGTAAGTCACGGCCAACTCCAAGTCATGCCCTAGTAAGGTGGTCTACACAATATACTTTACTAGAAAATTCAATGGAGTTTTGGAATTAATTAGCTTAATAAGCTTACAAATTAACAATCTAGGGTTAATAAGTTATTACTGAGCAAACGTGCTCCAACTTCGACCGCATCATCGCTTTCCTTCAGGCGAGAACGCGGTCAAACGTTGGTCTAGTCGGATGTAAAAAAAAGGTGTTGGAAAACGACAAGGTGGCATTAGCATAGCTAGTGCGTTTTGTTATGGGAATTTTATCATTATTACATTTGTTTGTTATCAATAGAAAAATATCAAATTTTAAACAACAACAAAAAAAGATAACTGCCAGTTCTATCTGTAAAAGTTATGACCGTCCCAACTCCATTGATGAAGGACTCAGAGGAATGCTCAATTAGTACAGCATACAGAATGCACATCTGCAATATTTTGGTATGTAGTGTACGATCAATTAATGTGGTCCACGGCCAATAAGAAAGTGGCTACACCATAAAAATCACGTCAATGAAGATGTGAAATTAAATCATAATTATACGCAACTCGGAATCATAGACGTCACATTACTGCTTTGTAGACAATATAGAACACATAACGTGAATCATAGATGGTACACTGTCGCTTTGTAGACATCATATAGCATATAAGCGAATTGTAGACGTCACATTACTGCTTTGTAGACAATATAGAACACATAACGTGAATCATAGATGGTACACTGTCGCTTTGTAGACATCATAGAGCATATAAGCGAATTGTAGACGTCACAACACCGCTTTGTAGACATCACAGAACGCATACGAGAATCCTAGATGGCACACTGTCGCTTTGTAGACATCATAGACCATATAAGCGAATCGTAAACGTCACAACACCGCTTTGTAGACATCACAGAACGCATACGAGAATCCTAGATGGCACACTGTCGCTTTGTAGACGTCATAGAGCATATAAGCGAATTGTAAACGTCACAACACCGCTTTGTAGACATCACAGAACGCATATGAGAATCCTAGATGGCACACTGTCGCTTTGTTGACAATAACGCATCGTGGACCTTGAAAACCATACACGTGAATCAAAGATATTAATCATGTCGTACACCGTAGACTACATCCAAGTAAACCGCGGACTACATAATTATGCTTATTCCAAATTGCCGCAGTTTTTACATTGCTAATTCAACAGATCCTCAAAATTCTGTATTATAGTTTTGTGAAGTTGTAAATAATTTTCAGCCAGTAAATAAAATGCTTAATCCCACATTATTCATGTTTCAGCTCGGCAGTTTCTAGCAATCTCTAAAAAACATTACCAACATACAAACTTTTCTACACAATGCTTGCCTAGCGAAACTAAATACCACAAAGCGATAAGTGACACCGCACAAATTTTTTACCAATGGAAAATCTTTGTCCACGAAATATAATTCACTAGCCATGCCCCGTCGTTTTACTTTTTTGCTAGGCTATGGTAAAACAATACGGTAACAAAAAAAAAAAAGCAGCTAGCTTGAACAAAAAACAACTATCTTGCACAATTATTTTGATCAGTTCGGATTTGGTTCAGATAGCGCTGCGATGGAATCTTTTTCTGTTAACTGACTTCAAAAAGGAGGACGTTATCAATTCCACTGTATGTTTTTTTTTTTAATATTTTCCCTACTCAAAAAAGATTAAGAATTGAATTCTATACGTTGACATATTACATCATAGAAAAAAATATTATCATCAAAAGAGGTCAAAGAAGGTTGCATTGTTTTCGTCTTTCACTGGCAGATAGCAGCTGATGTGGCTGAATCATCCCGGATATAACGTGGGAGAAACAGCGCGACGCAGCTAGTATAAATATAAAATAGTTGATTCGAAAGGGTATTCTGTGGATGGAGCATGTCTTTTAGAATTCAAATTCAAACCTTTTAATTTTAGGACAACTAAATCCTTTGTGTTAGTACAAACAAAATTTAAATCTATTGTTAGACTATACAAAAAATATTGAGACAAAGTGTAAGACAAAAAAAAAACAACATACATTGTTGCAATGAACTTTTTCTACGGAACAGCAGATGTTTTTCTTGCGAATTTTTATAAGTGTTTTTTTTAAAGCTTATGACCGCAATCTCCAGGTATGCGACGATGTGGTCGAAGAAACAGAACTTGTTGATTGTAATGTACTGAAGCTTTTAATTTAATTATGATTAAATAATAAAAATAAAATAACAATATAATTAATTAATTTTAATTTAATTTTGATTTCTGATTAATTTAAGTTAACCCCGAAGAGTTGAAAATACAATTATGTAAACTACAAACAAACGTACGCATTTATAATGTTTGTGTGATCTCTAGATGTTTCAGCGGGAAAAGCTATCTTGATACCGATCGGTGCTGAAACCGGATTTTCTCAAACAATTCCTTTTAAGATTTTGGTTGCGATACACGTGGGTTTTATTTTAGAATCATGTGTTAGCGCTTTCAGGTGAACGTGTAATTCTTATTCGTGTGGTTGTTCTTATCCACGACGGGACGGACAAGTATATGCGTTTGGGTTGTGAAGTGGCGTGTGTGTTTATCATCTATAACATACTTCAAAAGAGGAGGAAGTTTCTTAATTCAGGTCGTATTATTTTGTGTATGTACGTCGATTACGCCGACATCTGTCAACAGATTTTTACATACATTAGATTTTGATATGACACCATTTTTTAGATAGCCCGTTGGTCCAGTTGGCCAACCTGCCTTCTGCGCTTGGGGGCGTGGGTTCGATTCCCGCCTAGGACAAACATTTATGTGATAAACATTTGTGTTTGTTCTATATCTGGTTGTTAATATCTATTTAAGTATGTATTTAAAACTATATATGTATGTATATCAGTTTCTGCCAGCCACATCACAAGCTTTGCTTAGTTTGGGGTCAGATGACCGTGTGTGAAAAAATGTCCCGAATATTTATTTATTTATTTATAATTTTAAGCAAACCATGGAAGTAGAAAAACGACGAAATAGACCATTTTTTTTTAAAATAAAAATTCAAATGCTGCATTGTGTTTTGTTCCACGTGCTTTGTTTCCTGTGTGTGGTCACCACCACACAAAGAGTTTCTTTATAGAAACCCTACCATTTCACCCTACACGTTCACCCTACATTAAATGTCTAGTTATCTAGACATTTACCGTCTTACCACAAAAGATTTAAGCACGCTTTAGACAAGTGTTTAGCATATATTTCGCAGTGAAACAATTGCTAAACACATGTCTAAAGCGTTCTTAAATCTTTTGTGGTTAGACGGTTAATGCAGGGTGAAAGTGTTCATGTTCAGTCACTGTCACATCTGATGAAAATGTCTTATGTAAAGACACGCCCCCAGGGGCACTGAGTGTGACGTCAGTACCGACCAAGCCTGCGATCCTTCAACGTTTCTGCGCTCGTCTTATAATTGTCTATTAAAAATATATAAAACCGCGCTAAGTCTTGTTGTACCAAAAAATATTGCGGCAAAAATTGCCAACCGCTCACCCCGCTCCTCAGACATTTCACTGAATTTTTCCATTGAAAATAATCGTAACTACAATCTTTGCAACCACACCTGACTCTTCCCAAAGACTAGGTAAAGCTATAGCTTTACCTAGTCTTTGCCACCACACCTGACTCTTCCCAAAGCCTAGGTAAAGCTATAGCTTTACCTAGGCTTTGCCACCACACCTGACTCTTCCCAAAGACTAGGTAAAGCTATAGCTTTACCTAGTCTTTGCCACCACACCTGACTCTTCCCAACATTTACAAAACTCCCCGCCTAATCCCACAGCATTTCGGCAAATCTAATTCCTGCCCCAGTTCCATAGTTCGTTCTGTCTTCTCATTTACTGCTCCTTACGGCAATTACATTTACTGCGCTCTCTCGGGGGCAATCCCGAAGGTTTTACTGTTTACTATTTGTTTGGATTAAGAGTGGAAGCGTCGGGAATAAAATTGATGGCGCAAACGATAAGGCTCTGTCGATAGATGAGGTTTGTGATGCGGACTGTAAAATTTGAGGGAACGCACATTAATTACGCGGTGTCAGGGGAGTTTTAGAGATATATTCACAATATTTTGTGCAAAAATAAGATTAATTAAGGACGGGGAAGTCATCAACACAATTTATTTATTTTGTAATTCAGAGCACTTTTAATATGACTTTTACTTCAAAGCGTGTCACCAATATAGAGATTACCTATTTCTAAAAAAGATAAAAAAAACTGAAAAATACTTTAAAGACTATTACGTCGGTGTTAAGGTAGTTTTAGAGATAAATTCACAATATTTTGTGCAAAAATGATATTAATTAAGGACGGGGAACTCATCAACTGTATCTTTACTAATTTAAAACATTTTTAAATGACTTTAACATCAAAGCGTGTCTCCAACAGAGATTATTTACTGAAAAGAAAACAAACTGAAAAATATTTTATAACTGAATACCATACTAAAATTGGATACCTTTGGACTTTGGACACCTGTTAAGATCAAAATGATTTCTATAGCATCCGTCATCTAGTCTACCTGTGGGTGTCTTCAAGTCGAGAGTGAATATGTTTCTTCTAGGCAAGCGTGCTCCATCGTAGACCGCATCATCGCCTAACATCAGGCGAGTTGGCGGCCAAGCGCAAGCCTATTTATAATAAAAAAAAAATTAAAAAAAACCTCGGACACAGCAAATTATTTGAAAGGTCAGAAATTAAAATCTATAAAAGCGAAATTCATTCGATCACTCATCACAAAATCTCGAAAACTACTTGAGCCAGGAAGCTCAAATTGGGCAGGTTTCTTATTAAGTGATGTCCGCTAAGACAGGATTTTCCGAAAGGGCCGAATAAAGGGGGGCAAAAAGGGATTGAATTATATGAAAGTCTACGCGTACGAAGTCGCGGGTAAGAGCTAGTAATGTAATAAACACGAGATAAAATCTGATTCAAGCGTTCATTTCAATCAGTAAAGATACTATATACTACGTTTAATTCTCCGTTCAATTAAAGGTTTAAAAATCGGGTCAAAATTTACGAAAAAGCTTAATAATCTAACTATTCTCCGTAAATCGCCTTTTACTAAACCGGCAAGTCCTTTCGCCCTCTAGGGATTCCTGCACGACTCCGCCCAAGAATCATAAGAATGGAGGTGAACATAAAACCTTTACCTGAACGGAGTGACCTTCAAGTCGCCCTTGAACCTGTGACCTTTGCCATGGCCTTAAACCAAGGTCATTAGTAATTTGGCTTCGATAGAGGAAGTTTCTGCCAAAGATTTTCCGTTCAGTGCGCGATAAACAAGATAGATGTTTAGCCAAAGCAGTTATGCATCTCATAATATAGATACGAAATCGCAAGACGCAAGTAAATCAAATTAAAAAAAACTCACACAATAAGAAATTTGTTTTTTTTGGGATCGATTCAATTTGCTTGGGTACCGTAGGGTTTTACCCAAAGGGTAAAAACGGGACCCTATTTCTAAGCTTACGATGTTTGTCTATCTGTCTTTCCGTCCGTTTGTCTGTCCTACTTATTAACGGCTGTATCTTTCGAACCAAAATAGATAGTAGAAATGTTCGCAGAATATGTAATGTTACAGCGGATTACGGCGGAATAAAAAAATAAAAGAATAAAAAATAAAGGGAGGTCCCCCTTCAACAAACGTATTTTTCTATTACCTCTAATGTAAAAACGCTAAACATACAATAGTTAAACTTGGCATGATTACAGTACACACTCTGAAATATAATACAAAATAAATAATAGCCAAGTCGGTGACAAGTTTCTATTCATTACCAAATTTTAACTGGTAATTTCGTTATTGAATTTTGCGGTGGTACGGAACCCTCGGTGCGCAAGCCCGACTCGTACTTGGCCGGTTTATTATTATTGGAAAATGCCACACATTGAGTGCATTAGCTTTATTAGATAACAAGACTTGGGCAAAAAAATTAGTAAGATTAATTTCACTGAAAAATTAAGATATAGACTTGGCTATTTGACTTGGTAACAACTCATTTATAAATTAGCTCAAGAGAAAAGTTAAATTTTGCTTTTTCAATGTCTGCAGTAATTAATTAATTTCTTTGAAGATCCTTCTAGGACGAATTTCATCTCGCTACAAGATATTCATCATCATCATCATCATCAGCCGGAAGACGTCCACTGCTGAACATAGGCCTCCCCCTTTAACCTCCACACTGAACGACAGCCTGCCTTTTGCATCCACTGGACGCCAGCGACTACAATACAATACAATACAATACAAGATTAGTTATTACAAGATACTCTTGTAATTATATGTAGAGCTAAAACTATATTCTTAAAGTTGAGAAAATTATTGTTCTTTTTTCATGTATTTTTTAGGGTCTTGTAGTAAAATAAACATGTATAGTTTTAACGTATGCATCTATATGTTTGTCTATCTGTATGTCGCATTTATTTTACTCAGAAACTGAATAGCTTATCCACCTACAAGGGAAGCTATTCAAAAAATGCGACGACAATGCAAAATAAAAAATAAAAAATTATCATGATATTAATAATATTTATTTACCAAAAAAAATAGTTTTTTTTTTAACGCGGATTATTCCGCGTTTGGCCAACTCGCCTGTTGGTAAGCGACGATGTGGTCGAAGATGAAGCACGCAGACTTAGAAGATATCTATTCACTCTGGCCTTGAAAAGGCCCAGATTATATCTCTCAGGAAACAAGGAAGCTGGCAGGTTGTTCCAAACTTTAGCCGTACGGATTAAAAACGTAGAATCGAAACGTTTGGTACGTATCCAAGGAAAATCCACAATGTATGGGAGGTAATGGGCCGTTTTCCTACTTGTCCTGTAGTAGAAAAGGGATGGATAAGGTCATGAAGCTCTGATGCACACAGCACATATGTGCTTAAATAATAGAATTAGAACATAGAATAGTTAGCGGTTACGTACTATATTTAGAATAGTTTGACGGTGAACCCCAAACTAGGCACAAGGCCTGTATCTTGGAGCTCGAGTGTGAGGTTACCAGTAAAAGTACAGTGATGAAAAGAGAAAGATTGCCATCTATACACGTGTTACTTACTCTGACAGGAGCAAAAACCAAGGTATCAAATAAGAACAACATCCTTATAGCCAAGTCAAAAAGATAATTTTTAGAATAAAAAAGAACCGACTTCATGATTATACCTTCATTTACAAACTGAAACTAAAAAGTAGAAAATAATATTGAAATAACTTCAAAGCAATGAGCATTAAAGGACAATCAACGAAATTATTAATACATATATCACCTACTTATATATTTACAATGTATAATAATCAGCTATTTTTGGAGTCAATGTCGATAAAAAAAATATGGGATCACCTATGAGATAATATGACCTACCAACCAAAAAAGGAATCATCAAAACAAAATCTAAATTGGCGGAGTAATCGCGTAACAAACATACAAAAAAAAACATACAGTCGTATTGATAACCTCCTCTTTTTTGAAGTCGGTTAAAAATGAGCAAGTAAAAGGTTATTTTATTAATATTTCCAATGCCTATAAAACGCAGCCATGAGCGTGCCGTGACATGTAACTGATATCATATTATTTTCTACAGTAATTAAACAAAATGTACTGTTTACGAACGGTTTGTGCCATAATTGTAAATAAACACATTCCGGTTCATGAAATCTGTGAATGCAATTAAAGCAGACATCTCACATACTCAACACTTACTCGACTCATTATGACCTTTATGACACCTATTCGAACCACAATGTTGCCAACAGTTTTAGCTTTCAGTACAGCGCTACAAGATTATCTCTAAAGTTGAACGCGAGCGCCACCATCGTCTTTTCCTAACGAAATGTATAGAATCCTGTGATTTTTTTAGTTGCTTTATTTGGCCACATTACATGTGCGTTTGTTCCCAGAACTGTACAACACATTTTCACTTCATTCACATTCATACCTAGTAATAAATTTTCAAACCAGCTAGGAAAAAAAATCTTTTCTTCCATGTTTCATAATCAGTAAACAAACAACAAACAAGACCAAACAACAACACACTTTTGTCTATGCACAAAACACAATAACAAACAAAACCACATCTCTACATAGTATAAATTAAAGTCGCTTTCCGCGTCTGTCTGTTTGTATGGCCGCTAACTCCTCCTAAGCCATGCAACGGATTTTGATGCGGTTTTCACCATCAGTTAGATAATTTTTCACGGAAGGTTTATATATAAAACTAGCGATCCGCCCCGGCTTCGCACGTAAATTGTACCCGTGCGAAGCCGGGCGGGCGGGTCGCTAGTAATATATAAAACAAGACCTTTTGTTTCACAGTTATTTTTTTTTATAATTTGGCATTTCTAACTTTGACTAAGGATAGATATAGACTCGTCCTCAGCGCATACAAATGCGATAGCGATAGTTCGAAATTTTAGTACTTACCGATGAAAGGTTTAGTAATTGGCAATAAATTCAATGGATGTAATAAAGGGAAGAAAGAATGAAAGGTTTTTGAGTGGAGACCACAAACTGGAAGACGCAACGTAGGACTCCCACTAGATGAACTGACGACATTGTGAGAGTCGCGGGCATCCAGTGGATGCAAAAGGCAGGCTGTCGTACAGTGTGGAGGTTAAAGGGAAGGCCTATGTTCAGCAGTGGACGTCTTCTGGCTGATGATGATGATGATGAACAAATTTAATACCAGACTAGAACAAAACAAAACTTTGTATCTTATCAAATTTTGAGAAACCAAATTCGTCACACCGCGGGGTCTAGTCGTTCCCATAAATTGAACGGAAATAGGATAAAAATATATCCCTCATATACATCCCTCAAATATATATCCCTCAGGAACCTCGGCGTCCAACTAGAGGGTAGATATAAATAAAAACCAAAACAATTAGTGCACGCGCCCTCTTAATACATGGCCGTTGATAATATGAGGTCGAGCTGGCGTTCGGCCAGGAAAGTGTAAAGCGTTGAACACAGTGAGCGTTTATTGTTTTTACAAGTTTTTAGGGTTCCGTACCCAAAGGTTAAAAACGGGACCCTATTACTAAGCCTATGATGTCTGTCTGTCCGTATGTCTGTATGTCTATCCGTCCTACCTATTAACAGTTACATCTTTTGGCGTGTGTATCTGTGTGTATGTCTGTGCCATCGTAGCTCCCAAACGAATTTTGACAAAATAGGAATCAATATATTTCGTTCAGACATAGTCACTGTGTAGGTAACGTCCTAGTATCAGTTGGGAACTCAGTTCTTGAAGCTGTTGACGCGTACATCTACCTAGGACAAACAGTCGAACTAGGTAGGTCCAACTTCAAGAAAGAGGTCAATCGGCGAATCCAACTCGGCTGGGCAGCGTTCGGTAAACTTCGCAACGTCTTCTCGTCCAAAATACCTCAGTGCCTTAAGACGAAAGCCTTCGACCAGTGGTGTTCCCAGTGATGACATAAGGCAGTGAAACGTGGTCTCACACTATGTGCCTCATAAGCAAGCTCAAAGTCACACAACGAGCTATGGAGATGGCTATGCTCGGGGTTTCTCTACGAGATCGAATCCGAAATGAGAAGATCCGTAGACGAATGAAAGTCACCGACATAGCCCACCGGATTAGCATGTTGAAATGGCAGTGGACAGGGCACATATCACGCAGAACAGATGGCCAATGGGGCCGAAAGGTTCTAGAATGGAGACCACGGACTGGTAAGCGTAGCGTAGGACGTCCACCCACAAGATAGACAGACGACCTAAAAGAGACTGCAGGGAAACGCTGGATGCAGGCCGCTTCCAACCGGCCCTTTTGGAGATCGATGGGGGAGGCCAATGTCCAGCAGTGGACGTCCTATGGCTGAAATGATGATGATGATGATGAGGTAACGTCACCATAACTACAAGAAAGCTACTTATAAACTAGGAAAAAAATATTTTATTTATATTACACGGGAATTACTCACGTAAGATTAAGCCGGTCACTCCGACTATAGTTTCAACCGCATTAGGCAGTCTTTTTCAAGGTGAATGCGCGCGCGCGGCTGCGTCTCGCTTGGCACTACGGACCGCCGCGCGGCGCGCACGTGATGTCAACGGCAGCTGATCGGGTGCGGGGGTGGGGGTGCGTAGAGAAATATGCTGCGACGGCGTACACCGGAACTCTTCCTCACTCGAATCTTCCTGTGTGTCAGGAATATTCCAGCAGGCGGAGCTCACCACGTCGCCACCAATCCCACGGTCACTCCCACGAACTCCATGAAGACACGGTCTCCAAGTCGGTGGCAGGTTACATCCTCCATCCCTATTGAAGGTTGGACGTCGACTGATCTCGATGGCTTCTCTGACTTTCCGGGGCACAAAGAATTTCTCCCGTGCCAGCACTTTCGCTCTGTCGAACCTAATATAATGTTGCGCGCCGGAGCCCAGAGAATGTTCTACCACCGCGGACCCGTTGGTGTCGAGTATAATTTAATTCCCGTGTAATATAAATAAAATGTAATAAAATGTAATAGACATGGGCGGTGCTAGAGTCTCTCCAGCGATGCCGTATTGACTATCGGTATGTCGAAGTGTTGAAGTGTTTGTACAATAACGCCACCATGTCGGTCCGAGTACAGGAGCAGAGTTCGAAGGCAATTCCATTGCGAAGAGGCGTGAGACAGGGAGACGTTATCTCTCCGAAACTGTTCACTGCCACAATGGAAGATGCCTTCAAGCTCCTGGAATGGCAAGGACTCGGCATCAACATCAACGGCGAGTACATCACTCACCTTCGGTTTGCCGACGATATTGTGGTCATGGCAGAGTCGATGGAAGATCTCAGCATGATGCTCGAAGGCCTCAATCGAGTCTCCCAACAGGTGGGCCTTAAAATGAACATGGACAAGACAAAGGTCATGTCAAATATCCATGTTGTGCCCACCCCAGTATCAGTTGGGAACTCAGTTCTTGAAGCTGTTGACGCGTACGTCTACCTAGGACAAACAGTCCAACTAGGTAGGTCCAACTTCAAGAAAGAGGTCAATCGGCGAATCCAACTCGGCTGGGCAGCGTTCGGTAAACTACGCAACGTCTTCTCGTCCAAAATACCTCAGTGCCTTAAGACGAAAGTCTTCGACCAGTGTGTGTTACCAGTGATGACATACGGCACTGAAACGTGGTCTCTCACTATGGGCCTCATAAGCAAGCTCAAAGTCGCACAACGAGCTATGGAGAGGGCTATGCTCGGGGTTTCTCTACGAGATCGAATCCGAAATGAGGAGATCCGTAGACGAACGAAAGTCACCGACATAGCCCACCGGATTAGTAAGTTGAAATGGCAGTGGGCAGGGCACATATCACGCAGAACAGATGGCCAATGGGGCCGAAAGGTTCTAGAATGGAGACCACGGACTGGTAAGCGTAGCGTAGGACGTCCACCCACAAGATAGACAGACGACCTAAAAGAGACTGCAGGGAAACGCTGGATGCAGGCCGCTTCCAACCGGCCCTTTTGGAGATCGATGGGGGAGGCCAATGTCCAGCAGTGGACGTCCTATGGCTGAAATGATGATGATGATGATGAGGTAACGTCACCATAACTACAAGAAAGCTACTTATAAACTAGGAAAAAAATATTTTATTTATATTACACGGGAATTACTCACGTAAGATTAAGCCGGTCACTCCGACTATAGTTTCAACCGCATTAGGCAGTCTTTTTCAAGGTGAATGCGCGCGCGCGGCTGCGTCTCGCTTGGCACTACGGACCGCCGCGCGGCGCGCACGTGATGTCAACGGCAGCTGATCGGGTGCGGGGGTGGGGGTGCGTAGAGAAATATGCTGCGACGGCGCACACCGGAACTCTTCCTCACTCGAATCTTCCTGTGTGTCAGGAATATTCCAGCAGGCGGAGCTCACCACGTCGCCACCAATCCCACGGTCACTCCCACGAACTCCATGAAGACACGGTCTCCAAGTCGGTGGCAGGTTCCATCCTCCATCCCTATTGAAGGTTGGACGTCGACTGATCTCGATGGCTTCTCTGACTTTCCGGGGCACAAAGAATTTCTCTCGTGCCAGCACTTTCGCTCTGTCGAACCTAATATAATGTTGCGCGCCGGAGCCCAGAGAATGTTCTACCACCGCGGACCCGTTGGTGTCGAGTATAATTTAATTCCCGTGTAATATAAATAAAATGTGTGAAAACCACGTCAGTTTCTATAGGAATAAAATACTGCACCCTTATCATTGAAAATAGGTCTTTTACAACTTTACAAGATTCTAGAGATAAACTCATCGTAGACATACACCTAGGTGATATACCCAGGTCAACAACACCAATTTTACCGACGGAAAAAGACACACTTGAATCCATAAATCAGTTTTTTTTAGTTAAGTTAAAATATACATAAACCCTTCGACTAAAATAAAATGAATGGACGGGCCCTAACCATTGAAATTGCTCAGTAAAAACGAGTCAAAACCGTCTGATATATACTTCAACACCTAATTATAAAAATGTACAGTATATTTGTTACAAAAAATAGATCCCGGTTTTATTTGTGTATTTACACTTCGGGAAAGCATATGAATGCATAATTTTGTCAGATGTTTCGTTATCACGTAACAATAGACACGTGTTGCACTTCCTACGGCTACAGACCGAATGAAACGAAATGAGAGCTGGCGCTCATTTTGTTATCTTAAAAAATGCGCTTCTACTGGGTCTATCCATTCGTTTTATTTTGGTCGAAGCAGAAACCCCGAAAATTTACTTCGGAATATAAAATATAATTTTAAAGTTCCTTTAGCAAGATTCTAATTAAGTAGCTTTAATCATACCGGTTAATAAAGATTCTCCTTATCGTGAAGATCAAAAGTAATACAACACCGCAATTTGAATTCCCAACAGCTTACACAAAGAAATAGGAAGGAATACCTTAGGAACTCAAATTTGGTGAGCAATCGCTTAAGGTTGTTTCCTAATATAATTAGGTTTACAGGGATGTACTCAGGTCTGTAAAATGGAATGAATTCAGGTATTTCCTGTAAGGTACTTGAGTGTAGACCACGAACCGGAAGACGACATCGTGAGAGTCGCGGACATCCAGTGGATGCAGATGGCTGGCTTTCATTCAGTGTGAAGGTTAAAGGGGGAGGTCTATGTTCAGCAGTGGACGTCTTCTGGCTGTTGATGATGATGATGATTTCCTATCAGTTAAATAGGGAATAATTTTTAAGATAGCCCGTTGGTCCAGTTGGTAGTTGGTTGGTGGTTGGTAGTGGTTGATAGTTGCCTTCTGCGCTCGGGCGCGTGGGTTCGATTCCCACCTAGGACAAATATTCGTTAACGTATATAACGTACCCGTATGAAGCGCTTCGATTTCACTCTTATTATGCAAACTGCTAGTCTGTGGAATGCTCTGCCTGAATGGGTGTTCCGATTGTTACAATCTGGGTGTCTTCAAATCACGACTGCATCAGTTTTTTCTAGGCAAGCGTTCTCCATCGTAAACCGCAGGCGATTTGGCGGTCAAACGCAAGCCTATTATAAAATAAAATAAAATGCAACATTCACCAAAGAAACAGATTGAATTTATTAAATGTATTTTTTTATTAAGAAGTTTTAAATGTAGGGTATCGATTTGTCATTTTACTAAATGGACTACGCATAATACAGAACGGTGCTTAGCCATTCATATCTCCGAACCCCTATTAAATGACACCATAAAATAAAACATAAAAAATAATCGACATAACAGGGGTAAAAAGGTTAAGAATATTGAATCTAAATTGTCACCCCCCGAACGTACCCTTACTCCGCCCCCTTCACTTGAACAAACGATTCAGAGGAAATTTTGAGGGACCTCCTCGGCTGTTTAAATTGAGTGTGCTTGAGTAAACGTTTGTCTTAGGTTTTCAACAAAACGCGTTGGGGTGGAAAACTATTTTTGTAAACGCTCTGTGTATAAAGTAACATTTCAAAATAAAGATATTTTTGAGTATTTTTTATGAACCTCTTTTGCATTTTTGCTGCCTATTTTATTTATCGAAAATATTAAAAAGCTCTCTTAGTATTTATATTATTTTGTCATCGATGTGGAATGTTAAGTATAACCTAACATAGTATTTGAACAAGCGTTAAGCTAGTTAAGAATATTTATTTTATTTATTTTACAAAATCCACAGCCCTTTAAAAACAAAACAATAATCTACCAATTTAATACGGCTAAGCCAATAAGTAAGCGTGCTCCATCGTAGACCGCATCTTCGCTTAACATCAGGCGAGTTGGTGGACAAACGCTATTTTTTAGGGTTCCGTACCTCAAAAGGAAAAAACGGAACCCTTATAGGATCACTTCATTGTCCATCTGTCTGTCTGTCCGTCTGTCCGTCTGTCAAGACCCTTTTTCTCAAGAACGCGTAAAGGTATCAAGTTGAAATTTACATTAAATACTTGGGCATACGGTTTCTTTCGGCTGTAAAAAAATAATAGTTGTAAGTCAACGCAATCAAAAGATATGACCCTTTATGTCGCATATTTTGCGATTTCACAGGGAAATCAAAACTATAGGATACTTACCGTTGAGCTAGAATTATGAAATTTGGCAAAAGGCAAGGTCTCATAGCACATGTATAGGAATAAATCCGAAAGTTACAAATTTGAAGTTATATCATTTAAAAATAATTATTATGCTATTACAAACTTACATTTTGCAGTTGGAATGTATCGAAGAAACTTATAGTCAACTAGAAAGTTAAGTTTATCTTTCAATATTTCAACTTAATTTTTTTTTGGTCTCTGACTGAGGCTTCCGTCCAACGGAACCCTCAGAGCGTGAGACGTGAGACGTGAGATAAGTATGAGTAAGATCCGGTTTTTAAAGAATAATTTACTCCCAGAGTATCACAGACTTTACTCTCCAACAAATTGATGTCTCGGCTCCGGATTGTCAAGCTCATTCGCGGCATTTAAAGCTTGCCACATCGCCCACATAACTCTGTAATACAATATAATACAATGCTATATGTACGTTTCATAGTACGCTACTTAGCTCTAACTTTGGCTATACCTCTTTGTGTGGTATTTGGAGTAATGGGCAGTAAGACAATTTAAACTAAGCTTTAGTATATCTGCAATGAGATACATGACATGTACATACAATGAGTTTAAGGCGAAATGGTAGAGAACCGCACACTTGTATGACGGTAATGCGGCGTGCGCGCTTTCAAATATTTTCCATATTTATTTTTCTTTATTTTCTACAAATAATCTTACGCTTTTACAAAAAACTGCGACCACTAAAGTATTTGAATGATTGTTAGGATAACACACAATTTTTTTTTGATAAAAATATCTTCTATAGAATCAGATCGAAGTTGATTCAATCCATTGAAGGGAACGTAAAAACGGGTATTTTTTAGGAAAGTTAACAATTTTTTTCTGTCGAGCCAAACTTATTTAGTCGTGTATCGGTAAACACATCCGATTAAAAATGAAGAAATAATGTCAATTAATCGGTTTTAAAGGTCTATTTTTAAATATTCGTGATGACGAATCGTCAAATTTGAAGCATATTTCGTCTTAAGGTACGTTATTAAAGCCAGTACCTATCAAATAGTTTTGCACGTGAAGAACGTGAAAAAAAAAACTGGACAAGTGTGAAATCAATATGTATGTAGATCCATCCCGATAATCGAGTCTTGACGGAAAAAGGTTCAAAAGATTGAAATATTGAATGACACACTTAATTTTGTAGTTGGCAAACAGGTGTTCCGATACATACCAACCACAAAATGTAAGTTTGTAATAGCAAAAAAAATATGTGATCTATAATACCAACTAACAAATTTCGATATTTTTTTTCTTTATATTTGCTGGGAGACCTTGCTTTTTTCCAAATTTTAAATTTTGAGTCTGGGTCAACGAGAAATACCATATAGGTTTTGATTCCCTTGTGAAAATCCCAATATATGCGAAAATATGTCGCATATTTTATCGGTCATAATCTTTTGATCGCGTTGACTTACAAGTTTGTTTTTTCACAGCCAAATTTCAACTTGATACCTCACCACGTTCTCGAGAAAAAGGGTCTTGACAGACGGACAGACGGACAACAAAGTGATCATGTAAGGGTTCCGTTTTTTTTCCTTTTGAGGTACGGAACCCTAAAAATTATTATTATTAAATTAACTTAGATATCGCTTAACATAAGTATAAATAAAGTCAAATTTAAAACGTTTTTTTTTTTAATTTACAAAATAGCTTCATGCTGCAAGCTACAAGGTAAAATTTTCACGTAAATAAAAACGAAAGAAGAAAAATTCAGAAAAAAAACTATGTATAACGGAAGAAAATAAATATATAAACCTGCACAAAGAACGAAAGAGTAACACAATACTTGGCAGTGACAGACGAATGAATTAGAAAAAGGCCAAGGGCACATCTGAGACTTTAATCGAATCACGTTCCCGAACATCTGAACCCGCCTTAAATAATGTATTTTGTTTATTTATACGCCTTTACAGTTTCGGAAAGAATTGGGAATCGGGGTAAAAGTTCAGGAAGGTTTTCTTTGTTTCTTTTTTATGATTTTGTTAAGACGTGCACCTAATAGTAAGTCTCTTGTCTGTCCATCAAATACGTATACACTTATTTAACGGCCTCTTATAGCAAATTTGACTGTTTTAAATTTGCCTCTTTTTCGACCCTTTTCCATCTTTAGCTTTGACTCTCCAAATTTGATAATAAACCTTTTTTTTAACTGCTATCCTATTATCTATATCAGATAGCCTATTAGTCCATTTGGTAGTGAACCTGCCTTCTGAGCTTGGGGGAGTGGGTTCGATTCCCACCTAGGACAAACATTTGTGTGATGAGCATATGTGTTTGTTCTATATCTGGTTGTTAATATCTATTTAAGTATGTATTTATAACTATATATGTATGTATATCAGTCTCTGGCAGCCATATCACAAGCTTTGCTTAGTTTGGGGTCAGATGACCGTGTGTGAAAAAATGTCCCGAATTTAATTATTTATTTATTTATTTATCAGTGTAAATTGCATACTGTGCGATTCACACGATCATTCTTGCCTCATACCTGCAAAATTTGGAATGAGCTACCTTCCACGGAGCAGGGTCGGCAACGTATTTGTGACGCTTCTGGTGTTACAAATATCTATAAGCGACGGTGACTGATTACCATCAGGCAGCCCATCTGCTTGTTTGCCACATATGGCATGAAAAATCCCTAATAGATTTCCATAATACAGCAAAATTAAAAAGAAAAAAAATCTGCATAGATCTCTATCAGAATAGACTCCACAAGTTTACCTACTTAGCAAATTTGGTGGATGCACTAGCACTCCGCATAATTCATTTTGACCTCCATTGCCTTGGCAGTAGTACGTCAGACGCCAATAAAAATTTCGCATTTGATCAATTCGACATAGTAAACTATAAAAAATTTGCAAATCGTGGAAATGTCGGGCTAGCAACTGCAAAATACAAAATCTGTATCTAATTTTGATAGTAGTTCCCGCCCAAATTCAAAATCTATATATAACTACTATTTTGGTCTTTGTAGTGGTACAATTTTTGTTTTGTGAATTTTTGAAGTCGGTTTTTTTAAAGATAATTTCTAATTTGTTATATGACGATTTTCTAGTGTAATTCCCCTTCTACGTCGTTTCGAGTACAATAAAGATTTGCACAAGATTTTAGGTAATTTATAGACATTGTGCTAAGTCATTGCCAAGTAGACGTTTTGCACTTTAGACATCATGCCGTTTAGGAATTTTACTTAGTTGATGATTTGATTTGTTGTCAATGTGATCGAGAAGCTTTTATTTTTAAGCTCGTTTTGTAGTTAAATTAAAACTACTCAAGTTCAAGGACAAAGTTATCCACTTCCGGTCCACAATGAACCCTTTTCAACGACAGCCTGCCCAAACTTCAACACAAAGGGGACAAGCTCTCTAGTTCCTATTATCTATTCTGTGTCGTAGTTTCATTACCCCACAGCTGCATTCATTTATGTCAGAAGCCGTAGCCTATTCAGAGTCTGGTGGGTAGTACTTGGTACTTGAAGGAGGTCTGCGCAAACAATGGCCCGACATTTGGCCAGAAGTGGTCCCGAGTTACAGTAGGAGAACTCACCACTTTGTTTCTGTCATATCAGTGTTAACTATTTAGTTAGTGTGAGGTTATTTAAACTACATTCACTGGTGTTTAGTTTACCTGTGGTTTGTATTTGTATTTGTTTATTCATTTAGCACAGTTATACACCAATTACACTAAAGAGACACAGTTATGAAAAATTATGACCTACAAAAATAACAAATTAAAATGTCATAACATAATATAATTACATTAGGTAGGTACTTAAAAATTCTAAATCAATTAAAAATTATTTTAAATATTCAGGTACGAATAATGTCATTTAAGTTAGTAAAAACTAGTCAATATTATATAAAAATAAAATAATCAAAGAAATAAATGTGTACAACATTTACGTGGTAATTTGAGGAACCAAAACCAAGCCAATAACAACAATCCAAACATAAAAAACCTTTTAAAAAATCACCACTCCGTTGTTCCTCGAACCAAGTCACCCTCCGTTGTATGTTCTCCTTCTTCTTTTTTTTGGATTCCATAGACACATACTTTTTTGTAAGCCGCTCGGTGTACCATAGACTATAGTTCTTCTAGGTGTTGCCAACATCGGTAGTAAGCGTGACATGCTCACCAATTTAATCAACTTTTAACTATTTTGGTCATTCTAGACTCAGTTTTTCTATTTCCGTGGTTAGCTTAATTTTTCTTTTAATGGTCTCATGTCAAAGTTGAATAGTTTATCTAAGAAATCGTAAAGACCGAAACACGATAATGAAAATTAAGTTCTAAAGAAAAAAATACCCCACAGTAACACTGGTTTGCGCTTCCCGATATCGGGAATATCGGGAGTTCATTCCACGACCTTACCAATTTACCACGGTAAATATCCCGTAAATAATCATATAACTTTAGTGAACCACCGTGATAGCTTAAAACAGTGTTGAATTATATAAATTTCGATTGCCCTTCATACTATTTGTTTTGGTAGTTTTCAGGGGGAGATCCAAAATATTAATAGCTATTTACACATTTACAAATTCGGAATTGATGTAATTTTTTTGACTAGTCCATTTAGATGTTATTAATCTATACTAATATTATAAACAGGAAAGATTAACAATTTGTTTGTTTGTTTGCATTGAATAGGCTTCGAAACTACAGAACCGATTTGAAAAATTCTTTCACTGTTGGGAACCTACAATATCCCCGGGTAACATAGGTAATATAATACAAAAATTTTTTTACAATTTTGACTTTGCGTGTTTGACAGTTCTAAGACAGGACAACGTCTGTCAGGTCAGCTCACAGTCAGCTAGTATTTATATTTGTCAAATCTCTGTTAGCGCAGCTACAAATAATATTGTATTCTATTCATAGCCCTTGGAACGCCACAAACGACAATCTGCCGTCTACATCCACTGGATGCCCGCAACTCTCACGATGTCGTAAATCCATCTAGTGCGGGAAGTCTACCTACACTGTGTTTTCCAGTTTGTAGTTTCCGCATTTTTAGATTCTAACGCATTTGAGACAAGTTTCCTTACTGCTGATACGTCGTCTCCAAATGACGAAGGGAAGGATGCAGTGATTGCAAAGATGAAATAATAATATTGGGTAAGGACTTGAGAATTTCTACCCGTTTCAAATTAAAATACTCTGGTAATTCAGTAGAAAACCATTGAAACTGTTCCATACTTCAATAGATTGACAATGAATTCGTGGTTTGTGTCGAAAGTTTGAAAGAGTTTATTTTTTTATTTATCCAAATAAATAAATAAAAAAAAAAACAATTTATTAGTTATAGAGTTACTTTCAAGAATATTTTCGACACGGTAAAATAATAAGTATTTTTTTTTAAAGTGCTCACAATCTTGATTGATCTTTGTTCACAGAAGATTTAAATTCTATGTAGAATCACAATTGTTCCATATAAAAGTTTTTATTTTTGTCATAATAGAGAACACGGAATTATGGAAGGAGACAAGTTTCTATGTCTACGTAAATATATTATTTTGATACTTTTATTTTAGATCTATTATGGGAGGTAATAGAAAAATGGTGATGGTCCCTTGTTTGGATATTAGCTGGAAGGAAGTGGCGGAAGAGTCCCTCTTTGTACCCTTTGGTCACGGAACCTTAAATAGTAGAAAACGAAAATTTTCTACTTTATCTCATCAAATTTTTTGCTGAAAGGATCAAACCAAAACGTCATCTGTGTATGTATTTTTTGTTTTTGTCTGTATTTATCAATTTTGATAAAATTTATATGAGACCGCATGTCTGAAGTATGGCCTAAAACCATCAAAATCAATTCATAATTGGCGGAGTAATCACGTAAGAAACATACAGTCAACTGAAAACCTGCTTCTTTTGTAAAGTCGGTTAAAAAGGATATGTATTAAATGAAATGAAAATATTTTTTACATAAAAAGAGCTCAGAAAAGTTATTCTTAAATCAGACCCAATAAAAAAAAACATCGGTTCTCGTATTGCAAAAGCATAACTGTTTAATGGTTGTTCATATATTTTCTTCTTACCAGTTTTCTGAATGGTTTCACTTCCCCCACAGGAGTTCCTGCTCTATTCAGGAGTTTCTAAAGTTCATTTTGTGTAGATTTTTAATTATCCCAGTAATGCAATGAGTTAAAAATGTAATTAAGTGCCTTCACTGCGTTTTTTAACTACGGTTGGCATTTTGCGAGCAATTTAAAGTTCTCGTAAAGATATAAAATAAAGATATAAAAGTATTACAGAGTGTTTGTACAAGTTTCAAGGGAGAAGATTTTGTATTACTCGTAATTAAGGTAAATCTAATTCAAATAAAATAAATATTCGGGACATTTGCATGTAGAGAGAAATAATAAATACAAAAAAAAAAAAAAAATAATAATAATAAAAAAAACAACAATAAATTTGCAGTACTTTTTACTAGGCTGTATAATATACACTTACAACATAATCAGATGTTGGAACACTTTTGACAATATTATCAATAAAAAAAACCGGACAAGTAAAAGTAGGACTCGCGGTCTGTGGATCCGATGGACAGAGCCCACAGAGCGCGAGTCCAAACAAAAAAAAAACAAATATTAGTGATAATTAGTGATAAGTAATAATTAATAAATAATAATAAATATTTGGGACATTTTTGCACACACGGTCATCTGACCCCAAACTAAGCAAAGCTTGTGATATGGCTGCCAGAGACTAATATACATACATAATTATATAGTTTTAAATACATACTTAATAAAAAAAAAAAATAGAATAAGTGGCAAACAAGCAACGGGCCACCTGATGGTAAGTGGTCACCGCCGCCTATAGACACCTACAATACCCGGGGCATTGTCAGTGCGTTGCCTATCTTTGAGGACTCCATATATTAACAACCAGATAAAGAACAAACACAAAAATGACAGAGAAAACGAGAAAGAGGAAAAAAATACCTACAAGTCCTACAACTCATCAAAGAAGCATGTAAGTAGTAAAGCTTAACGGTATCGCACTCGGATTCAGTTAATTCGCAGTTAAAGTTTGTTAGAACTTAATTAATTTGATGAATGGAAGATTGTACGTGCGTGTCCGTGTATATTGGACTTCTATAGTGTCTGCATAGAGAGCCAGAGTAGATTGATCTGTAAGAATTTTTCCTCGCGATTGTAGATAAAACTTCATCGTCATCATCATTTCAGCCGTAGGACGTCCACTGCTGGACATAGGCCTCCCCCATCGATCTCCTAAAGGGCCGGTTGGAAGCGGCCTGCATCCAGCGTTTCCCTGCGGTCTCTTTTAGATCGTCTGTCCATCTTGTGGGTGGACGTATTACGCTGCGCTTACCGGTCCGTGGTCTCCAGAAACTTTCGGCACCATTGGTCATCTGTTCTGCGTGATATGTGCCCTGCCCACTGCCACTTCAACTTACTAATCCGGTGGGCTATGTCGGTGACTTTCGGTCGTCTACGGATCTCCTCATTTCGGATTCGATCTTGTAGAGAAACCCCGAGCATAGCCCTCTCCATAGCTCGTTGTGTGACTTTGAGCTTGCTTATGGGGCCCATAGTGAGAGACCACGATAAAACTTAGTATTATTTAATCCACTCACAATGGAACAATGGAGCCACTGCCCGGACTCGTGCTTGGAAACAGCAAGAAACATTGCGCGATCCTGGTCACTGTTTTTTTTTTTTTTGTGTCAAATCTTGTTGGTCTCTGTACCAATGGAGCATCCCGTAGTATAATAACACGAAAATCCTGAACAACTCTTCGGAACCCCGATGGACATCGGTTTAATTATATTTGTGGGGTATACGGTTTACTGAGGGTTATTTTGATAGGATATGCTATGTTACAAGAGGCTCAGTTGTACTGTGTGAACAACTTTCACTGTGGGACTCATTCTGTACAAATCAAATGAAATCATTTATTTGCCACAATTTTGTAAGTACACATGCACAAAGTAGGCAAGGGCGTACAAAATTTAAACGTATCTCATGTCTTTGCCAGGTGCGGCGTATAAATGAGGGGAAATATACTCAAAAAAAAAAAAAAATACATTCCATATTTTTTTCTTTCAACTACGTAGTAATGTTATCATTTATCACTACAAAACCGATCACAAAGAACGTATAGTACAGAAATATTAAATGAAATCTCACTGTTGCACAGTTTTCATTAATGCACCGTTTTTTTATTTTTTATTTAGATATAAATTCCCATTCCTTAATCCATTAGGTTTAATATAAAATATATGCATTGGATCAAAAAGATACAGACTGAAAATTAAAATCCGTGCAATAAAACCGACTTGGTGATAATAATTGTAAGTTTTAAATGTTTGAGGAAAAAATTAATTAAACTTTGTTTTCATTATCTTGAGTTTTTATTTTGATTAGGTATATTTTATCACGGTAGGTAGATTGGTAGTTGAAAGAAAAGTAGATTACGCACCTTGCTAAAGTGAGTTATCAATGCACTCGTGTTAATTTAGTCATAACACTCGTGCATTAATAACTCACTTTGCGCTCGATGCAACAATCTACTATTATATAATATAGTTCCATGTGTATTCAATTGTGAATGATCCTGTTCTATAAACAGCTGATATTTATTGCACCTTCAGCAGTCCCATAGAAAAATGAGTCTTAAGGCGAAATGGTAGAGAACCGTACACTTGTATCACGGTAATGCGGCGTGTGCGTTTTCAAATATATATATATATTTTATTTTTTTTCTACAAATACGCTTCTACAGCAATCTTAACGCAACAATCATATCTTATCTTAATCAATCTTACGCTTTTACAAAAAACTGTGACAACTAAATTATTTGAATGATTGTTAAGATAAGACACAACTTTTTTTGATAAAAATATCTTCCATAGAATCAGAATGAAGTTGATTCAATCCATTGAAGGGAACGTAAAAACGGGTGTTTTTAGGAAAGTTTACGATTTTTTTTCTATCAAGCCAAATTTCTGTAATCGTGTATCGGTGAACACATCCGAATAAAATATTTCAAGAACATTTATTAAACATAAAGAAATAATGTAAATTATTCGATTTTAACGGTCTACTTTTGAATATTCGTAATGACGAATCGTCAAATTTGAAGCATTATTTCGTCTTAACAGCTTCAAATTTGCGTACCTTTTCCAAATAACACAACATACTTAGTTTTAGTTTCGTTAGCTCGTGCTGATATGCAATTTACATTGCCCACAGAATCTTGTCTAAAATTCAAATTCCTAGAGGCTACGACAGCGTCGATATTGAAACTGGCTACATTCTAGCCACGTACTTAGGTTGATAAAGGGCGCATGGCATTCTGCGCTGGCTACCGATGAGAGCCTGTACAATTATATGTGAGTTGATACATACGTATAAGTGGGCTACAAATCAGCTAACAATATTGGCTTAAACAGTAAAAACAAAGCAAGTGAAGCTTAACTGTAGCAATTTTTTTATTTATTAAAATAAGCCTTTCTTATTCTTTACAGCAAATCCTTTGATTTGATACCCATATCATGGGGCTGCATAAAATATAACTGATCCGCCATCTTTGGAAGACCACCAAAGGCTATTATTGGTTTTAGAATGACTTCATTTAGCATGCATTGCTAAACGTATATGCAACATTTTAGCAATTTTTTAATTTATTCAATAATAAGCTTGCGTTTGACCGCCAACTTGCCAACTCAGTTGGTTGGGAATAACTTTTTTAATATTCAGTTGCAAAATTAGATCCATACTAAAATACAAATACAAATCATTTATACAAATCATTTATTCGGGCATAATTTATAGTAAGCTATAGTAATGATCCCAGAGGCTCCCGAACTAGTCAAAGACTGTGTGACGGGAGCCAATGGCTTCTCCTATTAATGTATCAATTAATTATACCAAAACAGCAATATAACATTTTAAAATTAAGTAAAAAATATTTCAAAGTATTTTAAAATTTTGGTTACTATGCCAATAAGTAGCCAAAAGAAAAATAATAATAAGATAAAATAATTTTTAAACCATTAAATGCAACAGTATGCGCTATTCTATGCGCAGCGTGTGTGTGTGTGTGTGTGTGTGTGTGTGTGTGTGTGTGTGTGTGTGTGTATGTGTGTGTGCAAGAAGTACTAAGAAAGTACTGTAAATAAAAGCCTAAAAAAAAAAAAAAAAAAAAAAAAAAACCTCAAACCTTGAAAAATACCTCATTAGAGCTAAACAACTAGTTATAAGTAGCAAGGGAAGATATTGCGTTATTTACGTTCACTTGAACCATTAATTTATTAGAATTACGTGCCTCGCTGTTAATGAAGGCTCGAGCAGAGTTATATATATATCTCACTCGTTTGCAGGCAGAATTAATTAATACACATAGATTAGGTCGGTATTGTTTCCTGAGTAGAAATTGCAGGCTGTATTTATTTTCGTTTATTTAAATAGAAACAAGAATAATTATTGTTATTTTCCTTGTTATTCTAGACTAGCCGCATTCCACGTGGGCATTCATTCAGGAATCGGACTCTTTTCCGGGATTAATAGTAGATTATGCACTAACCCCCTTATTAATAAACGTGGAGTAGTCTTGGAATAGTTACGCCGTGTTTTGTCTTCTTTTCTCTTTCACATTTTGAACTCGATCGAAAAAGACAAAAGACGGAGTAACTATTCCAAGCCTACTCCACGTTTATTAATAAGGGGATATAGGAATAAAGCAGTGTCTTACGTCGCAGGCGGTATATTGAACCCTGAGCGTATTACGAATGAGCGTATTATTATTCTGATATTTTGGATACGCTCATTCATTCATTGTTATGTAAATGTGGTATATTCTAACATACATAATAAGCATGCCTTTAGTATAATATGCGTTTTGTAATTATTTACAGTACGTTTCAGTAACCAACATAAATAATTTTATTTGGTTACTCTTTATTTTATTTTATTCATTTTTAATTATTGTTACTATTGACATGTACCTATTTCTAATTTTGTTTTACTTAATTATTTTTTTATGTAATTTGTGTCAAAATGTATATGGACCTGGTCTGAAATAAATGATTACTCCTGTCTCAGCTATGTCCATCCAAAGGTTGCCTGGAAGAAATCGCTTAAGGCGATAAGGCCGCCTATTATACTGCCGGTTTTTGTATTATTTATAAGTTACCTATTTTTGTATTTTTTTATTTCGGTGTATAATAAAGTTATATATTATTATTATTATTAATAAAAAAATAAAAAATAAAAATTTCTATTAAAATTAAACGTGTTTTAAAGTAATAAATTGTACCTAACGAGCAACCCACCCTGGCTTCGCATAATAGTAAGTTTTATTTTATAAAACCTTCCATGAAAAATTATCTAACTGCTTGTGAAAACCGCATTACAATATTTACAATCCGTTGCGTGGTTTAAGAGGAGTTAGCGGATATAGGGTCTTCAAATCACGAGTGAATCGGCTTCTTCTAGGCAAGCGTATTCCACCGTAGATGGGCGGTCAAACGCAAGTCTATTATAAAAAAAAATACAGACAGACGCAGAAAGCTATTATATTTTATACTATGTAGAGATAAATTGTTTTAAATTGAAACTTCGAAATCTATACGTTTTACAGAACATTATAGTAGATTTGACAGCCCTAGCGCTAGTACGGTTGCGCATAGATTATAAAAATTAAGGCCAGCCGGAGCCAGCCTTCTGTACCTATTTATTTTGTGACAATATGTTCCACGAAACACGTTCGATTGGAGATTGTTCGGGTGATTGCGCACGTTTGCCGTAATTAATTGTATTTATTTACATTGACAGCCTTTTGATCATTGCCTCTTTTGATGTGAAGATGAGCAATAAAGTTATTTGAACATATTTAAACGAAAATAGGGCAAAATTATCAACATGAAATACCTACATAACTCACAAATATTACACCTCAGAACAGACAAATAAGGGAGATATGGTAAGGTGACGTGACGGGTACAAACGCATCAGGTCTAAATGAAGCTTGAAACTCTTTATTCGAACTCACCTTGTAGACGACCTTGTTGTCCATTTTTTTAGGGTTACTAAAAGGAAAGTAAAAACGGGACCCTATTACTAAGCCTAAAATATCTGTCTGTCCGTCTGTCCTAACTTTAACCGGCTGTATCTTTCGAACATTGATAGATATACAGTTGAAATTTTCACAGAATATGTAATGTTACGGCAGATTAACTAACAAATAATAAAAAAAGTTTAACAGTAAAAACAAAAGGGGGGTACACAACAAGTGTATTTTTTTCGTATTTTTGTATTAGGTCTAATGTAAAAAAGGTAATATATACAAGCGTCAAACATGGTATGTTTATAGTACACAATCTAAAGTATAACAACAAATAATAAATAATGGACAATTGCGAGTCGGTGACAAATTTCTGTTCACCACTAGTTCTCGAACGATCACCGAATTTAAGCAACGTCAGGCGCAGTTGGTACTTGATTGGATGACCGCCTGGGTATTGATGGATTTTTGATACCTAACATTTCTTTGTTAATCCGCTGTAACATCACATATTCTGTGAAAATTTCAACTGGATTTCTATCTATGAAGGTTCCAAAGAAATGTCCAGCCGTTTAAAGGTTGAACGGACAGCTAGACAGACGGACAGACAGACAATGTAGGCTTAACAATAGGGTCCCGTTTTAACCCTTTGGGTACGGAACCCTAAAAACGGAGACGTCTGACACTCAACACCGTAACTTAAATAAAAGAAGACAACGCGAGATAACTGATTAGTGAAATTCGTCTGAATTTTCTCGCACAGAAAGCTAAATGCTCTTTATTATGAACGGGCGCATACATTTGTTACATAAAGTTTCTAAATTCTCTTTTTTAAGTCACAAGAAACAGCGACAGAACAAAACAGTTCCCATACCTAGTAAAATAGTTATTGGCTGCACTAAGCTGCTAATTTGTTGTTTGGTGCAAGTGGCTGTTATTAAATCCAAAGCAAGCGAAGGATTCTAAGATTAACTAAACCACTGAACACTCGCTAAGCTTTGTTCAAAGGTAGAATCCTGATCCAATTAACACGAGAGGTAAATACATTTTGCAGTTTTTTGGAATACAAAATTTTTAATCTCACCTTATCGAGCAAAATATTCAATTTGTTTGAAGTTAAGATTCCCATCTACCTTATTAAACAAATTATATAGCATTAATAGAGACCATCTAATTCGTTGAGTAAAGGCATGATCATTAAATATCAATATTAATTTTACGATGTTCTTACGCATCTACTTTTTCCAACAAACAATATCTGTCAGACAAAATTATGGTTAAAAAGGGGTTGTCTGTAAAGTCGGTTTACGGACGATAATTTTACATGATAATGCTTAAGCCGATCGTGCCTCTCTATCGCTTGTTCCACGCTCTCGCTTGCACGCTCGGCTCAGGCGGAACGTGACAATTTTTCGTGCGTGGAGCCGGCGTTCATCGATTTATAAGACGTTATCACGTCAAAAAAAAAACTACATGTGATGGCGTCTGTTTATAAACGTTACGACATTTAACGCTCCACGTCGAACATTACTGAAACTATCTACAAACTTTCAAACAATAATTGGTGCCTGTTTTCATAATCATGACGTCATCAGCTCTGTTTGGCGCTTAACTAATCATGGAAGATTACTGAATTTATATTTTTGTTTGACAAAATGTATTTTATTCTGGTTTTTAAATGTTAAAAATATTTATAAATAAAGTTTTTAGAATTTTCCTAAATAGTTTCGTAATTAGACTACTTCAAAAAAGTAGAGGGTTATCAATTGAGAGAGAAAAAAACAACCTAATTCGGTTGTAATTAATGTTGAAGTCGGTTGCTGAAATTGATAATTATTTTAGATATTAATATCAGTGATTCTTTGTAACCATCATAATCCTGATGGTTATGGTATGTTTTACTAAATTGGCTAAGCTTTAAGCCGCTATAAGTCTAACCATTGGACCGCACACAAAATCCTCCAGAGGAGTGACGGCAACAATATATCCCGCTCACAGACGGCGTTACATTAGTGAGTTTTCCACCTAGTTGTACATCACCAGCACAAAGGAAAACTAGAGGTAGTTGAACACCCTGTACGTGGGTTGCAACATGGTGCGTGGCGGAGATTAATATGCTAATTATTGTGTGAAATGAAGCTGCATCCCGCTGTAGATAATAAACAGGTGAAACTTTTCAAGTAATATAATCCTACTAGCTGAGTTTCACCCGCATTGTGATGAAAAATGGTAATGATGATGATGAAAATGTTGACATGATGATGTTTTTCGGGGTAAAAGGTAGCCTATGTGTTAATCCAGGCTATAAGCTAACTTCATACGAAATTTCATCTAAATCGGTTGAGTAGTATCGGCGGCGAGTTCAGCCAAACATACACACATTCACATTTATAATATTAGTATGATGTATTATTAATTTTCAATGTGAACAGTACTTACTTGTTACTTGTGTAGCGGGCATTTTCCGCAACTAGGCCATTCATTGGCCCATTTTGCGTCACCCGGCTGCAGCTAATTCAGCCACCCGGTCTCCTCCAGGAAAGCCAGCAGCTCGCTTATGCCTGCGCAGGCCTCCCAGAGCGTCCTCGGTGATCCGAGGATAGTGTTTCGTTGTTCTGCCACGCTGCTGCACTCCAGCAGCATATGTGCGGCCGTTTCTTCAGTCTCCAGACACCCTCTACATAGGGGACTGTCAGTAACCCCAATTTTAAAAAGGTGTTTGTTTAAAAGGCAATGCCCTGTGATAACCCCAACAATTTGCCGGAGTTTGCCACGTTTTAGATTCAACAATCTACGGGAGTATCTCGGATTGAGTTCCGGGAAAGCTTCCCTTGATTGTCTACAGTTTTTAGTACTTGCCCAGTATTCTTTGTGAAGTCTTGTAGTACGTTGACGAATCCAGGATCTGATTTGGCTAAAAGGTAAGGGGATTATCGGCTCGGGCCCTACCGGTCGTATGCTCGAGCCTCTCCGCGCCAGTTCATCAGCCGCATCATTTCCCCTAGACCCACTGTGCCCCTTGATCCATTGGAGAGTAACATGATTGTGTTTACTTACGGTCTCCAGCAGGTCATGGCACTGTATGGTTAGTCCTGAGGTATGCTCGTATCTCTGTAATGCTTTTAGCACTGCAGCACTATCCGAGAGAATTCTGATAGTTTGGTCAGTTACCTGTCTTTGTAATACCGCTGTTGCCGCCTGGATGATACCTACACATTCTGCTTGGAAAATGGAGTTATATTCACCCAAGGTTGTTGATAAATGTATATTGAGGTCTTCCGAGAACGTACCAGACCCGGTGCCTCTATCTGTTTTAGACCCATCTGTATAAATTCTCACTTCCCTTATCCCAGAGCTGTCGCTGTGTTCTTCATATAATTGGATATTGTAGCTCCTTGTGAAGATATGTTTCTTTGGCACCCTATCATATAGTGAGACCATTGTTGGGTTACAGTCTGCGTAGGCAGCTAGTATGGTGGTATGTTTGGCTAGATCATCTTGTACCCAGAGGCCTAAAGCTCTGAGCCTGTATGCGGATGCTGCTGCTTCTTGCTGTATGAAGAACTGCAGCGGTGTCAGCCCCAGTAGTGCTTCCAGCGCTACCGTGGGTGCAGAGCTCATGCAACCTGTCGCCGCTACACAAGCTAATCTCTGTATCGTGGCTAGTTTATCTATTGTTGTACTTAGTTTGGTTCTGGGCCACCATACTACTACACCATAAGTCAGAGAGGGTCTGACTACGGTATTATATAGCCAAAGTGTTATTTTGGGGTTGAGACCCCAAGATTTCCCTATCATTTTCCTACACTGCCAGAATGATATGGTAGCCTTCTTTGCTTTGTTTTCGAGATGTTTGGCCCAATTTAGTTTTCTATCTAGTGTGATTCCCAAATATTTTACTTCTTCCGACAAGGAGAGCTGTTGTCCAAAGAGGGAGGGTAGTTTATAAGGTCCCAGATTCCTTTTGTTTGTAAACATTACAAGTTCTGTTTTACCCGGGTTGACGGTTAGCTCATATTCATTACACCATCTTTCTACAATTTTTAGTGCATTATTCATGAGGTTGCATGCAACGCTGGCGAATTGGCCTGAGATCAGGATCGTCAGGTCATCAGCGTACCCCACCGTAAGAAAGCGTTCTGTGTTCAGTCTCGTAATTAGGACATTTACTACCATGTTCCATAGGATCGGCGATGCTACGCCACCTTGTGGGCAGCCCTTCATCACCATTCCCCTCGTCGCGCCATCCAGGTCAATCCGCACTGCCCTTAGTCGCAGCATGTTTAGTGTCCATTCTATCAGCGTTGGGTTAGTGTTGTGTTTTATCAGTGCTGTTTCGATGCTATTAAAATTTGTCTTATCAAAAGCACCTTCTATGTCTATAAAAGCTCCCAGACATAGGGCTTTATTGTTGATATCTCGTTCTATGACTTGTACAACTCTGTGTAGAGCTGACTCAGTGGATTTCCCCGAGCTGTATGCATGTTGTTGTGGGTGTAAAGGGTTGTTGATTAGAACGTTGTCCCTAATGTGCCTTTCTACTAGTCTTTCTAGAGTTTTTAATAGGAAAGATGAGAGACTGATTGGTCTATAGGCTTTCGGATTTGTGTAGTCGCTTTTACCCGGTTTTGGAATGAAGAGTACTCTTACCTCTCTCCATCCAAGCGGAATATACTTAAAGGCTAGGCAGGCCCTGAAGAGTTGTTTTATGGTTTCATTTAGTAAGTGTTCTCCCCATTGTAGGAGTCCTGGAAAGACTCCATCTAGTCCAGGTGACTTGAAAGTTTGGAATGATTTTATTGCCCAGGTTAGCTTATCGCTTGTTACTACTGACCGTGCGGCCGCCCAGTCTGAGTCTGTTGCTATGGTCCCATTGTTCTCGATCCATGTGGATTGATTACTAATAAGACATCCTGGGAAGTGTGTTTGTAGTAGTAGGTTATTAGTTTCTATTTCTGTTCTAGTGTAGGTGTTATCGGATCTTTTGAGTGTTCCTATATCACGGTTTGGATCAGCCGCTAGGATTTTCCTGACTCTGTTCGCTGCAGAGTTAGACTCAATATTACTAGTAAATTTTTTCCATGATCGTCGCTTGTTAGTTCGTATAATTTTTTTATATTCTCGCATCGCCATTTTATAATTGTCCCAATCTACATCGCCATAGGTGTTCATGGCGCGATTGTACAGCTTACGTGTCTTCTTTCTTAGCTTCTCTGCGTCCCTGGACCAACACCGGTTACCTTTACTTTGGCCTCCCGGAGTTGATAGTGGGCACGCTGCCCTGAAGCTTGTGGTAAGGTTGTCTGTCAGTACAGTCACAGCATTTTCTATTTCTTTAATGTGCGTATAGGTTGTACCCGGGTGAATAGGGTTAAGGTTTAGTTTTAGGGCTGATATGTAACCTACCTTGTTAGTTCTACGAGGGTTTCTCGTCGGTGTTGGCATTGTCTGGGTCAGTGCTAGGTCATACCTGATCCACCTGTGGTCTGAGCCGGAGTGCTCGTTTGAGACTCTCCAGTTCTTCACAAGGCTGCAGTCACCCGAGACTAAGGTTAGGTCTATGATGGTGCGGCTTTGCCTTGTCACAAATGTTGGCTCTGCCCCTAAATTCGCAATAGAGAGATTAGTAGTAAATAAAAAGTTTACCAGTTCCTCCCCCCGACCGTTTGATGATGGCATTCCCCACAGAGGATGATGTGCATTTCCATCTGTTGAGATAATAAGCTTGAAGTCGTTAGTTTCACAGTAGCTTACCTTAACAGTAGCTTATTAATGTGAACAGTAAAAGGCTTATCACTTTTTGTGAATGTTGGCCACTCAACAATTTTAGCCCAAAAGTAAAATATTAAAAATAAAACTAAAACTTTCTTGATTATCTCTTTAAAAAATCTTTATCTGGCCTAGATCAATATTTTTTAGCTCGATTTTTTTTTTTTTTTTTTTCGTCACTAACTACTTGATAAAATCATATTTAACCGACGAAGATCAAAAAATGCTACTGTATGTTTGAGTAGCAATTACTCCTAATTGAATTGTATTTGAGGATATTTATTTTGTTTGGTAGGTTATATTTCCTCAAGAAGTCTTTGACCAGTGTGTGTAGCCAGTGATGACATATGGTACTGAGACGTGGTCCTTAACTGTTGGCCTTTTAGAAAAATTCAGAGTCACACAGCGGGCAATGGAGAGAGCTATGCTCGGAATTTCTTTGCGCGATAGAATCCGGAACGTAGATATTCACGAAAGAACCAGAGTCACCGACATAGCTGTTAAAATTTGCAAGTTGAAGTGGCAATAGGCAGGCCACATCGCTCGAAGAACCGATAACCGATGGAGAAGAAAGGTTCTTGAGTGGAGACCACGAGCCGGAAGACGCAGCGTAGGTAGGCCTCCCACTAGATGGACCGACGACATTGTGAGAGTCGCGGGCATCCAGTGGATGCAAAAGGCAGGCTGTCGTTCAGTATGGAGGTTAAAGGGGGAGGCCTATGTTCAGCAGTGGACGTGTTCTGGCTGATGATGATGATGATGAGGTTATATTTCAAACGTGCTGATAATTACTTCATAATGAATATTGTCGAAGTTTTGTTAGCGCTTCTTGAATTAAAAAACCGGACAAGTACGAGTAGGACTCGTGCTCTGAGGGTTCCGTCTAACGCAGAGCGCGAGACCAAAAAAAAAACTAACAAGTTAAAATATTGAAAGACAAACTTAAGTTTGTAGTTTTTTTTTTACTGGGCAAGTGCCTTTAACAACTAAACAAAATACAAGCTAAAACTAACACTACAAATACAGTTAAAAGTTAGAATATTGTTATAAATATATATATAAACAAGTTAAAATATTGAAAGACAAACTTAAGTTGTAGTTTTTTTTTTACTGGGCAAGTGCCTTTAAGAACTAAACAAAATACAAGCTAAAACTAACACTACAAATACAGTTAGACTGCCCATAGACCGTTGAAGGTCTAAAGACAATCCAAATGCTCAAGCCCACTACCAGTTGGCAGCGTACCCAACATGCTGGCGGCATTACCACGTTGAATGGCAATGCTAATGCGTTGAGCCAGAAACACGCCAGCATTTTGGTCACGCGTCGCATTAACCAGGCGCTCTGAAAGATTTTTGAAAATGAGGTGAGCTCCCGGTCCCCAAACGCCCAATGTCTCGACCCCAAACGCCTCAAATATGTAACCACTGCCGAGGTTAGCATATTTGCGACGCTTGTGCTGCTCTGCCGAATTAGCAGCCACGCCAGCCCTACCCTGTGTCTCAGGAAGATGTGACGGCGCCAAAGTATCGACACAAGTTGCGTCCCATACAAGGGGCCGCCCCAACCTCCAGGGCACAAGTGTCATACCGTCAGGCTTCTTTCCATCGTCACGCGCAAGACCACTCGGTTTGAGCACAGCTGCGACATTGGCGGTGGAAAGTGCCCTGCGTATGATGTCGTTCAGGCTAGCGTGTCGGCCAATACGACCAGCGCTTCTCGAGCAAGAGAGACCATGGTGACCGAGCTGGTCAACAGCAGTACCACACTGACAGCGATGGGCCTCACAGCACCTTGCACCCAAGCGTAAGCTGACAGCTAGACGAAATGCGGTTGGATCTAAAAGGCTACCTGTGTAAAAAGAGGGCATGGCTTGCAACCAAAGTCCCGATTCCCAAACAGAGACAGCAAGAATACGAGCGCGATCTGCAATACTAGGACACGTATCTGGTAGCGATTTCCATGCTAGTTCGCAGATCGGCCGATCCCACAGTCTCTGGGAAGACAACTTTGAAGTTTGTAGTTGACAATAAGGTTCTTCCATACATCCCAACTACAAAATGTAAGTTTGTAATAGCAAAATAATTATTTTTAAATACCTTCAAATTTATAACTTTCGGATTTATTCCTATATATGTACTATGAGACCTTGCCTCTTGCCAAATTTCATGATTCTAGGTCAACGGGAAGTACCCTATAGGTTTTGATTCCCCTGTGAAATCGCAAAATATACGACATAAAGGAACCCTAAGAGCGCGAGACCAAAAAAAAAACTAACTGAAGTTAAAATATTGAAAGACAAACTTAAGTTTGTAGTTGACAATAAGGTTCTTCCATACATTCCAACTACAAAATGTAAGTTTGTAATAGCAAAATAATAAATTTTCAATGATATAACTTCATATTTATAACTTTCGGATTTATTCCTATATATGTACTATGAGACCTTGCCTCTTGCCAAATTTCATGATTCTAGGTCAACGGGAAGTACCCTATAGGTTTTGGTTCCTCTGTAAAATCGCAAAATATGCGACATAAACGTTCATATCTTTTGATTGCGTTGACTTACAACTTTTATTTTTTTACAGCCGAAAGAAACCGTAGACCCAAGTATTTAGTATAAATTTCAACTTGCTACCTTTACGCGTTCTTGAGAAAAAGGGTCTTGACAGACGGACAGACAGACAGACGGACAACGAAGTGATCCTATAAGGGTTCCGTTTTTTCCTTTTGAGGTACGGAACCCTAAAAAACTACAAAACCCAAAAATATATAAACATGACGGTTTGCTTATGTTTTGATGAGGAATTTCAATATTTTTTCACTTTCATTTTCTACTCTTTTAGTTTAAGTTTATACTTGTAGGTGTGTTGTTTTTTTATTCCATAGTTGGCAAACAAGCAGACGGGCCGCCTGATGGTAAGCAGTCACCGTCGCCTATGGATACCTGTAGCACCAGAGGCATCACAAATACGTTGCGGACTCTATTAACTCGCCTTTTGAAGAACCCCATGTTGTAGCTTCTCGGAAACACCGCGGAAGGTAGCTCATTCCACATTTTGCAGGAGTTTTCGAATGTATAGACTCCAAGCTTGTTTGAATTTGTTTTTTCAAATAAAGTATTTATTAATTAGTTTTGTCACCCTATTTGTTCCACTTAATCAATTACGATAAAAAAAAAACAAAAAAAAAATTTGACAAAAATGATTTTTTGCTTCAAATAAAATTATGGTTTCGCCACTAAAATACATGAACATAGTAAATATCACAAAAAAAAACATGAAACATGAAATAAACATGAGCTAGCTATGTTCGTATTGGAGACACGAGTGAACAAATGTTTTCGCTCAGTTTGCAGCTTCTGTCTCGATGATATTTAATTGCTAAAATAGATAGATACGTTATGACACTCAGAGTTCAGTGTCTGATAAATAGGGTATTTGACTACTTTTGGGAAACTATTGCACATTATTGCCTGATATAATTTAATGTATACTGCATTTATATTTTCTGGATATCAGTCGTATTTGCGATATAAATCGATGTTAAAGTTTGAATAAAAAAATATCGCGCCAAAACGCAGACCTGCGTCATAGCTCCGGTCGAGCGACGATTGACGTCACACAAAACAAAACAGCTGCAGCCAGGCAGCAAAAGTTTGATAATCACTAATTTTCTAATAGAAGTAATGGTTTATAGATGTTGTGTAGTGCCACAATGTACAAATACTTCCATAAAACACCGGAAAAACTATTCGTTTCTGTTCCAATGGACCCCAAAACTCGCAAAAAGTGGTTGGAACTAAGTAGCTCGTAGATAACCTAAAAGTATTGGAGCTAATTCAAGTGTTTCTATGTGCGAAGATCATTTTGAGGTACATATTTGAGTCTATATATTTCTATTACAATTTGAGTTTTTATTGCATTACTATTTTATGTACTGTTACTTTCTTTTTAAACATTGTAAAGACATAACCTAACAAAATAGTGATATCCACCTACTACAACATACTTTTTGTACAACTTGATTGAATGTTTTGCTTGGAGAACAATTAAAAATTAATACTTACATTGTAGTTTTTACGTTTTGAGTTCTGCAGCGTAGAAACAATGACGTAGATTATTATTGAAGAAATATGCAACCATAAATACATTAATTTTGGGTAAGTTACTGCTGTCTGCTTGCACAAAATGTTTCTCCATTCTTCTCACATTTAACCTCCGGACTGTTTTTGGTGATAATTTCTGGATAAAATAGCTCTCAAAATAGCTTTACAACATTAAATTCGCAAATATCAATACAAAATCTGTTTGTTTAGATTTGTGTGACGTCACTAGGGATGAAGCCAATTACAGACCGTTTTCGATCACGTGATCAAATGTCGAAAATACAATTATTTTATTTGCGTTTTTTACAAAAAATAAGCATATTTTTATTAAAAAATCAATGAAATATGCTTTTTCATTAGGTCATGTTTATGGATGATGTCAATTGGCATAATATTTTCAATGCAGTCAAACACCCTATTATGTTGTTACGATCTTAGATTGATGATGTTGTATATAAACTGAAGCAGATACGTATTACCGTGGTCTGCGTAGCAATACAAACACAGGTTAATTAGCTTGAGTGAACCATCCTGTATCTGGAAACGACTCTAACGTACGTTGCGCGATTTTGGAGTATGAAAAGTATTATGTTGTGTGATTTAGAAAGTGAAATACTTATATTGCCACTGCTATGAAAGCCTGTAAGACTGTACAGTTCTATAGGTCCTATGTAGGTAGCTATAATAAAATAATATCACCATGATTTTAGTACCTGAGTGGGCACGAAAAATCGTCACCGCTTTATCTATACTAATATTATAAAGAGGAAAGATTTGATTGTTTGTTTGTTTGCATTGAATAGGCTCCGAAACTACTGAACCGATTTGAAAAATTCTTCCACTGTTGGAAAGCTACTCTATCCCCGGGTGACATAGGCTATAATCTAAACCAATGCGAAGCCAGGGCGGACTGCTAGTGGTTGATGTTCCAAAAACCCGTACGAAGCGCTTTGATTCCACAATTATTGTGCGAACTGCTAGTCAGTGGAATGCGCTGCTTGAATTGTCTTCAAATCACGAGTGAATCGGTCTCTTCTAGGCAAGCGTGCTCCAAAGTAGGCCGTATCATCGCTTAACATCAGGCAAGTTGGTGGTCAAACGCAAGCCTATTGCCTAATAATATATATTTTTTAAACCTTTTAATGAGTATGGTGTCGCTTTGCTAAAACCTCATTGGAAATATCTAACAGTTTCATGAAATCACGCCATTTCAATGTTAGCACTTATAGGTATTTACATGTCTTATATGTACTGAAACTACTGTTTTGTTTTATCCAGTCCGTAATGGTCCATGGACAAAAATGCATGGTTATAGTAAAATACTTATTTTACCATAAGGCATGTCTATGATCTTAAAATCATGGAACAGTAAGTTTTATTCTGGACTTCTGTTGATGCAATTACGTTAAAAGCAATGAAGTTTGTTTGTATAGATGTTATTGTGCACTGACTGTACCCTACATGAAGTCACATTGTGCTTTTGTTGAGGCACGATGTTAAGAAATTGAAGATTTCCTTATCATCCTGCAGTGCAGGTGAAAAAGGAAAGTTTTTTGATCTCTTTACAAGTAACTTTTTTATTGTCATAAGTGCAGCGATCCATGAAATGTTTTGTTTTCGTATACCAAAATTCCTGTTTCTTATCTCGTTTTAGTCATGGGGAGATTTATCTTAGTAAAGATCAGCTCTCGTGGCTTAACGATTGACATGACTTCCAGTTTCAATAGGCATGTTGACTAATATTTTTTATTACCTCATAAAGAAGCTGATCATAAATAGAGCCTATTAACGAAAATAAAATTAAAATTAGTTCAAAAATTAATATGTTATAAGTATTTAATTTCATGCTAGACAGAGAGCATGCTATACTGAGCTATGACGTCATGCCTCAGGCGCGCCATACGAATGCTATACTAACACACGCTTTGCGAGAAAGTGACAGAGTATCCCCTCTCTATCCCCAGCTAAAACTTTAAACGCTCATATGTCAGAGATTTATCAGCAATTTTTTTTTTTTTTTCAGTATTTGCAATGTATTGAGTAATATTCATCGTGTAATAAATTAAACACATGCCTATTTCTTGACGTGTAAAATGAATGTGTGTGAAGTCTCTGGAATCAAATAATTACGTTTTGTGACGTTTGACCATGGCTCATTTCTTGATGGCGATCGAAAATGTGTGCAGTGGCAGTAAGCAGGGCACATAGCCCGCAGAATAGATGGCTATTGGGGTTGAATGGTTCTTGAATGGAGACCACGGACCAGTATGCGCAGCGTAGGACTTCCACCCACAAGATGGACAGACGTACTAAAAGAGACCGCAGGGAAACGCTGGATGCAGGTCGCTTCCAACCGGCCCTTATAGAGATCGATGGGGTAGGCCTATGTCCAGCAGTGGACGTCCTATGGCTGAAATGGTGATGATCGAAAATGAAAACAAGCTTAATTAGTCTGGAATGTGACTGGCTTCCAACGCACTCTTGGAAGTTTGGCAACAGATTGACGAGGATGGTAGCTAACTAGCGGTAAAATGTGTTCTGCTCTCTCGTGGTGATTTCCTTCACCAACGGCAATAGTTAAGCAAGTAGTGTTTACGTTAAAAACAACGTATGTATAAGCCGTTTAGCAATAATTTATAATGAATCCTTACGCGAGTTTTGATGAAGTGACTTGTTGATTGTTATTGGCATTTGTTATTAATTTAAAGATCACCGTTGAAAAATAAAGGACAAACTAGCCAGTTTTTGGATACTGACTGTGGCATTTACTGGGCGCTACCGTTGGTCGGAAAGCATGTGAAACTCGGATATTAGAACAAGCAATTCAGCTAATATCGACTGGTTTTGAGCTATTAGAGCTCCTTCATCAGGGAATACACGCACTCTCTGTGATGGTTGCCCGTGCCTATAAACATTTAAGTCGATTTGAAGTAATTTATTCAACAAGTCGATAATTTTGTGCGACAACACTATTGGTTATTTTAAGGGGAGTATAAATGTTCGTCCCTTTTTTTGACATTTTAGTGGGTACTAAACTTTCCATAACCTAGTTTGAAGCTACAACACTTTCTTACCTTCATGATAACACAGTCGACAATATTATGAGTATCACTCACATAGACTCGGTAACGAAGTGTCTCGAGGGTTCATAAAACCCATCGGAGCCAGCAAAGTGATGTTCTATAAACAAGCACCACTAAACAAAAGGAGCTCTCACCTGATATTCAATATCACGTTTTTACCATATTCTACTTCAATATTCCCTTACGGAAGAAAATTAAATTCAGTAACAAGTAGGTAAAGGGATTGATATAATCGACTGGCTTATTCGAATAATCATTCAACTAACTAGTTGATTGAATAAGGCGTTACTTTGCGGAAGTCCATTTTTAATGTGTATATGAATTTCTAGTGCAATTCCGCTTCTACGTCGTTTTGACGTTTTGTCATCGTCAATTTTACTTTTTTATGTAATTAATATTTATGTCAGGTTAGGTTTAAATTAGCATCACAAATATTTATAGAGTAAAATAGTTTGTCCCAAATCTTTATTGTACTCAAAACGACGTAGAAGCGGAATTACACTAGAAATTCATATACACATTCAACTAACTTTCGATTCGATTTATTTTGAATCATTTTGAGTTGTAGTTTGTATTTTTAACCGACTTCAGGAGGAGGTTATAAATTCGACTTTATGTTTTTTTTTTTTTAGTTCTATAAATGTAGAAAAAAAACATGACAACCTGTAACGAATGCTTTGATTCCTTTTTTTGTGTTTATATTTTGGGTTGTTTTCAAGAGAAAATACCCAGCGAGTGAATCGATTCCTTCCGGGGAAGCGTACTCCTTCGTAGACAGCGTCATTCAAGCGAGGTAACGGTCAAACGCAAGCCTATTTATTTATTTATTTATTGATAGAGATACGCCAACAGTGAACATATTACACATTCTTAAAAAATACAAAATAATTATACATACATAGATCTGATATGAACACCTTTTACAGGCGTATACAACATTCGCCAAAAAAGTGGTTAGACACTAAAAACTATATAATCTAATAACAAAATTATATGATATTCTTAATATTATTTGTCTCTAGTTAGAGACTTTACTATTTTGTTTTTAAAAACATATAAAGAATCATTAAATACATCCAGATCACTCAAGGAAACGTTAAATTCGTTATAGGTGCGACATAATCTGTGTGTATGGGAGTTAAGTGCCAAATTGGTTCTAGCAGCTTGCCGCCAACCTAGAATTCGAGAAATTCTGTGCCTAGGATAGTGGTATGGAACCTTTAGAGATATTTCTTTTAAAATAGATGGACAGTCAATAAATGCATGGATCACTTTATGAAGAAACGTTAGATCGCGGATTTTTCGCCTGTCTCGCAAGGTATGCATTTTAAAATAACATAGACGACTTTCATAATGTCTATTATGTAGTTAGTTTTTTAAATATCAGGGAAAGAAAGGCAAATCATCAAAGTTGCAAGTAAGTTAACCGTCTACTTACTAACTTAGGGCATAGCGAAATTACACTCAGTTTTGGTTAATAATTTGTTGTATGTGGTTTGTTCACTTTTTTATTTTTTGACTTTTTTATTATTTGTTATTTTTAATCCGCCATAACAGTACCTACATATTATTTTGTGAATATTTAAACTGGCTATCTAGGCTATTAATACGTTTCGAAAGATATAGCCGTTTAAAGGTAGGACGACAGACGGACGGACAGATAGACAGACAGAAATCGTAGTCTTAGTAATAGTCCTGTTTTTACCCTTTAAGTACGGAACCCTAAAAATTCAAAACTTATTACCATAAAGATTAGGTAACTTCAAAATGTTAAAAGGAAACTATTCGAATAATGACTCTTTTCCCATTTAAAAACTAACCTCCTTTCTACAATTCAAACATAGAAGAATTCTGTACAAAGAATATCAATTCGCTGAATCATTCGAATGATTAAATTACAAATGGAACAATGAGGATACCCCAGCTCTAGTAAGAGGAGTTCTTTTGACAAGCGTTCCTATAATAGCGTCTTTTGATAAACTATCCCTTCTTGGGTTCAGACCGACCACCTTAGCTCTAAGGTTGAATGAGGGAGCCATCATCGGTTTTTTTTACAAAACTAACAGCTATCCGTTCAGTTACATTTTTTTGCCAACTGCACAGATAAGTTTGTCGGTCTGTCCTTAGTCTATTGTGAGCCTTTGCGGCAATAAATCGCCCGCTTGTTGTGGGTAGTGAATGTGGCGCGCTGATTGGACCTAATAATGATTTCATTGGCAATTTTATGTCGCATTCTCACTTTGGCTGTGTTTAGCAGAATCAGAATCAGAAAATATTTATTGTATAAACTGTATATATATGTCGGAGAACACCCGGTACTAGGATGTTTTTTTGAAGCTGTGACGTCATTAGTGCTGATGATACTGTTTCCATCACTGGGTTCTACCATTGGAGATAAAACCTTAACTGGCAGAACTACTCTCTTTTAAGCAACTTTGTAGTTTTTAGGCTGTACCAAACTGAGTTATTCACGGGGTAGGTCAAAGAAACACATTGAAAGTTCTCCTTGTTCCTTTATTTCTGCATAGACCCTAAGAAGGTGCTCTATGCTAATGCTAATTTACCGCCACGTTCATAAAACCCTAGACGCTTATAGAAGAAGGGCAAGAAACTACAGCGCCATCACTTTATCACAATTATTACAGAATAACACTTTTCATAACACTTATTGAGCAATAACTAGTAGTTAACAAAATAGTAACAGCACTCTAAGTGCACCGGATATCGCTTCAAGCAAGACTGCTTGTTTCCGCACTTTGTACTGTGCTCGATGAATGCCTCAAACAGAATGAACCTGGCTCCACAACAGCTCGCCATTTTATAACAAAGATGGCGTCATGTCGTTGTGAAGTCATAACACTGTTCATTAAAGATCTACAAATAACCTACTTTACAGTAGTTTATAACTTGTTAAATAATCTTAACTATTTACAGAACTTAGCTCTTATTAACACTTAAGCTAAACATTTAAATAATCGAAACAAGGCGCCATGTTTTTCGTTTTGTAAATTGAATATCAAATCAGCTGTCTTTTAATGTAATCATTAACTAATGATTTTAAACACAATGTTTATCTTTTACAAATCAAGACATGAATTTAGCAATAGATAACTTTACATTTAACTAAAGATTAAATAGTCTTGTGTCATTGTTTCCTGTCCGGAAAGAGAACAAAACATATTTTTACATTTTAGTTTTCCACAGTTAACTTTACGCTTAGAAAGGTAAACTAATTACATCAATCAGTTTGTAAACCTTTCTGCTCTTCATTTTAACGGACATTGTTGAATTCGACGTTATTATTTAGAAGCTTATATTGGTCTTGCGCCGACATATATATAGATGTTAAAATAAGTAAGTACTAGTTTCAACCTTCGACCAAAAATAAAATTAATGGACAGGCCATAACCATTGAAATTGTTCAGTAAAAACAAGTCAAAACCGTCGCACATATAGTTCAACGCCTAGTAAAATTATAACCATGTACAGTACATTTGTTACGAAAATAGATAGCGGTTTTTTGTTGTGTATTTAAACTTCGGGAAAGCACACGAAGGCATAATTTTGTCAAATGTTTCGTTATCATGTAACAATAATCTCGTGTTGCACTTCCTACGGCTAGAGACAGACTGAAACGAAGTGAGCGCCGGCGCTCATTTGGTAATTTTGAAAAATGCGATTTTTCTGGGCCCGTCCATTTAGTTTATTTTGGTCGAAGGTTTCAACAGATTTGACCATCACAAACACTTGCCTAAGTCTTATAACTAGTTAGACTTACTGAAAGCTCTCAGTGAAAGTGCAGCACACCTCTCGACACCCTAAGCCACCAATGTTGCCCCTCCGGGGTCAAGATGCGGAGCCATTATAGGGGGCTCATTTAGTGGGTTGCAAGTCATCATCTGCCTAAATATATTTTGAGATGAGACAGGATAAGGCAGGTGCCGTTTCTCATCCTATAAATCTATTATCCCATCCACAAGTTGTTCACCTCAATAGCCCATGTTTTTTAATCCTATGCTGTACAATAGTTTTATATTCCATTTTATACATAATTGTAAATTTTGTACTCAACGGGGTCTCTTGGTGTTGGCTTCGGCCCCAACAATGCCTATCAAAGGTCTGGGCTAGACCCGTGTTTATATTGAAATATTACTAACTAGCTGACCTGACAGACGTTGTCCTGTCTTAGAATTGTCAAACACGTAAAGTTAAAATTGTAAATCAATATTTTTTTACACCTTGTGTTACATTATTGTAGATTTAGTAAGGATCCCTATTAAAAATAAAAATTATAATAAAACCTAATATATAATATAACCTATGTTACCCGGAGATAGTGTAGCTTCCCAACAGTGAAAGAATTTTTCAAATCGGTTCAGTAGTTTCGGAGCCTATTCAATGCAAACAAACAAACAAACAAATCTTTCCTCTTTATAATATTAGTATAGATAATAGTAAGTAATAGTTGATAAATACTGTGGAATAGTTTATAATTCCCACTAGCGACCCGTCCGTCCGGCTTCGCACGAGTGTAATTTCCATGGGAAGCCGGGTCGGGTCGATATAAACCTTCCGTGAAAAATTATCTAACTGATAGTGAAAACCGCATCAAAATCCGTTGCGTGGTTTAGGAGGAGTTAGCGGCCATACAGATACACAGACAGACAGACAGACGCGGAAAGTGACTTTAATTTATACTACTTACATGTAGAGAAGATTCACACACATCCAATAATTGTATTTTTTGCCAACGGAGCACAAGATAAAGTCCTACCACTATACTATGGTTTTCTTACTATGTTTTCTTTCCCAACATCTCAAGTTTATCGTTGGAATTTAAAATTCGATCGCTCCAACCACTATGATATCATAGCTACAACTATACTTACTGTAGTCAGACTCCATTATAATGTATATTGCATAGAGCTCGTTCATTTTACATGGTATTTCTCCACAGATTGCGCAGAACAAGGCATAGTTCCAGTTCCAGCATCTCGCTTGCATTGTCACGTACTGCGATTGCGCTCAAACTCCGTAAAATATTATGTCGCTGACTAGCGTGACTGCAGGCGTAGATGAAAAACAGTACAACTTCTTTAGAAAAGTAAAATCTTTAGAACATATTTTTTAAACGTTTTGACCGAATGAATAGAGGGAAACCAACCAATGACCGAACCGACTAAACTGTACGAGGCGTATCAAGTACGTAAGTTATATCCAGTTTTGTACCCAAAACCATGAGCGGAAAGTTTTATGATGTTCTTTTTTAAACTGCTAACAAATATCAGGGTAAAAAAGGGCAGAAACAATTTCGCATTCACTATAATAGCCGACCAGGCGACGCACAGTATGTTGGTATATCGTTGTTTGTTAAAACTGTTATAAGTAAATAGGCATGATGACTAATTTCTTTTAATTACCTCATAAGAAAGCTGATCATAAATAGAGCACATCAAAGAAATCAAAATTAAAATTAGTTCAAAAATGAATAAGATATAAGCATTTTAATTTCATGCTAGACAAAGAGCGCACTATACTGAGCCGTGACGTCACGCCTCAGGTGCGCCATACAAATGCTATACACGCTTTGCGAGAAAGGGATAGAGCATCCCCTCTATCCACACCTAAAACTTTAAACACTCATATCTCAGAAATTTATCAACCAATTTAAATTATTATTTCATGTTGTGTAATGTATTTAGTTATATTCATCGCTAAGCCGGTTATTTTTTATAAATTAAACATTAGGACACATGTCTATTATACCCAGTTTCGATGTCATCGCTCAAAAACGGTGAAGGAAAACATCGCGAGGAAAACGGTATGTATGTCCAAGAACTTCAAAAGTTCAAAGACATGATATTTACCAACATACACTGGGCCAGCATGATGGAATGAGGTCAATATTGGATCTGTCTTTTGGAAAAACTCAGTCGTACAGCGGGGAATGGAGAAAGCTATTCTCAGTGTTTCTATGTGCGATAGAATCTGGAACAAGAATATTCATCTAAGAACTCCAGTCACCAATATATCTACTCAGATTTGCAAGTAGAAGTGGCAATGAGCAGGTCACATCGCTCGAAGAATCGATAGCCAGTGAAGATGTTCTGGAGTGGAGACCACGAACAAGAAAACGCAGCGTAGTTAGGCCAACCACTAGATGGACCGACGATATCGTGAGAGTCGCAGGCATCCAGTGGATGCAGATGCCAGACTTTTAGCGTGGCATTTTAAGGGGGAGGCCTTTGTTCAGCAGTGGACATTCTAGCTGATGACGATGATGATGATTGGAATTGTATAAGCTTGCAATAGTTATGAAAGCCTCGTTTTGTCAGATATTTTTTTATGTGAAAGCTTCTTTAGGCGCTCTAAGCACTTTATTTTGTGGGTATTTAATGTGATTGAGCCGTCACGCTCGGCTATGTAACGCTCGTTCGGGTAAAATCGGCTCGAGTCGCCTAAGACAGCGAGAGTTATAATATTAAATTATCCTGTATGCTAGGACCATTGGCAAAGCGAATTGCCCATGGTTCAACTAGCCAGACTATCAGAAATACAACTTGCCCGTAGTCCTACCAAAAGAACCACCGGGGAAAAAATACCCGTGGTCCTACTAGTAACGCGCTTGGACTACGGAAATGTGAGTTGCCCGTGGTCCTACCTATAGGACCACCGGGAAAAAAACACCCGTGGTCCTACTAGTAGAAGTCAATCGTGATGAAGTTTCCACTTCTGTCATGTGCTCTTATGCACACACACACACACACATACATCATTATATTTAAAAAAACTATTTGTATCCGGACTAAAAATAAATGATCCAACTGACGTATTCTCTCTGTGGTTGTCCCTCGACCATATTGTTGCAGTAATCCAACATCTGCTATGATAAAGCACCGGAACAAAATGACGGGTTTAAACTTTTTAATTAGTTTCGGAACATGTAAGTCGTGGTAGGGTTTTCAGTACAGTCAGCAACATAAAGCTAAATAGGATTTCATACCAACATTTATTCAAGGTATACATATTTAATTTTTAAAACTGCTTAACAACAAAACTCTTTGTTTGAAAATATTTATATATAGTATCATTAATTGAACACGTCATGTCATAATTAATTTGATTGTTTTATATTTAATACATTATTATCCACTCGCAGAAAGTCCACCGTGATCTTTACATTTACAGTGTCGTTATTAGTTATCGAATATATAAAAATAACCATATTTAGAGTATTAATTTATGTCTCTATCTCATTGAAAAAATAGTATATAATAGCTTTTTTGATCGAACAGACAGAAAACCTAGAGTGCGAGTAACGTGTTAATAAATAACGTGGTAAAATGTTCTTTTTTTTTTTATAACGCCTTAATATGTTTTTATTTTTATTTGTGTTTTATTTGTAGTGCAGCTACATGGATCAATCCAGGAACGTTGGCTTTTGTGTACTATTACAAAAAAAAGAAACAAGGATATTTCGAATATAATTTTATTTTATTTTATTAATGAACACCAATATTTCACTTTGTTCTCGGCTTTTAACGCTTAGTCTTGGATTCTGTAAGTCTTGTAGTTTTCATAGAAATTGTAGAAAATAGGTGCAACATTTAGAATATAAATCATCTAGACTGAATACACGTAGTTCCAGTTGTACCAAATTAAATGTGACAGCTTTAAATTCCATAAACTTATGTTGTCAACTGTACATCGGCCACCATTTAAGCCGTTCCGACTCATTTGAAATGGAGGAATGCGCATGATTAGCTTTTGTACGAGAGTTTAAACTATAGTTTTATCAGTCATATCACATTACCTAGTTGTATGGTCGTAGTTTAAACTATAAAGTACTGTTGTACTGTTGGTCGTGCCGATAAAAGTTTTGCTACAACTTTAGGTGCGGGCGCGAGTGCTAATTAAATAATAGTAAAATTACGGGAGTCTGTATTTTGGTATCACAAACATTATTATTGAAAATGGAAAATTGTGTATGTTTCTGTCAGTGTGTTTGTTAATAATCGTATGTGAATGAAAACATTGATTGACACATAGGCTACATTTTAATAACAAAGCATAAAATATTAAACTAATTTTTCTGAAAATATGCACACTTCCCTCACTTTCACTTTTAGGGTAGTGAGTATTACCGTGATGTCATCATCATCATCATTTCAGCCGTAGGACGTCCACTGCTGGATATAGGCCTCCCCATCGATCTCCAAAAGGGCCGATTGGAAGCGGCTTGCATCCAGTGTTTCCCTGCGGTCTCTTTTAAGTCGTCAGTCCATATTGTGGGTGGACATCTTACGCTGCTCTTACCAGTCCGTGGTGTCTATTCGAAAACCCATTGGCCCGATGGCCCCATTGGCCATCTCTTCTGCGTGATACAATGATCTTGGCGCGGCCGTGTTAAGAGTTAATGTGGTCATAGAAACAAAAGACGCAGAGTCCATTTTTACCGACTTCACAAAGAAGGAGGTTATCATTTCGACTGTGTTTTTTTGTATGTAACAAACACGCGATTTCTCCGCCAATTAAGAATTGTTTTTGATGTTTTTTTATTTTATTTGGTAGGTAATTTTATTCTTAGATGGTTCCATACATTAAAAAAAAAACTACTTTTTAGTTGTACATAAAAAAATTGTATAGTTCTTGAGAAAAAGGGTCTTGACAGACGGACAGACGGACAGACGGACAGAAAGACGGACAGACAGACGGACAACGAAGTGATCCTATAAGGGTTCCGTTTCTTTCTTTTTGAGGTACGGAGCCCTAAAAACAACTAAATGAGAGCCTCCTTTTTTGAAGTCAGTTAAAAACGAACTGAAACGAGCCTCCCTGCTCAGGTTGGTTAAACCCTGACTTGATTGTCACTAACAATTTCAGCTAAACCGTAGTGGAATCAATTAGTTGTTCCAATCAATCTTCTGCAAATGATCCTGATTAATAGATTATTTGCATTAGAAATGGGAGATAAATAGTCAATAATTATATTAGTTTTGGCTATTAGTTGACTAACTATTGGCCTTTTGATTTCAGTTTATTGTTTGATGTGACCTTTAGTATAATTACTGTTGACATAATTTTTAATTTTAATTTTATTTTACTTGATGTGTTTAAAAATTTGTATTCTTTTCTCTATTTTTATGGACTTTGTCTGAAACAAATGAATAATAAATTATGTGGTTATTGATGATATCTAGGTTAAAGTTATATGATTATTTACGGGATATTTACCGTAGTAAAGTTGTGGAATGAGCTCCCGATATTTCGGCGCAGTTACATGCACCATGGGTAAGAAAGGGGGTAGATCGTTATGTCTGCACCTAAATTTTTTACTGTTTGACCAACTACCCGCATTCTTCAGTCTTCCCGTGAACATGGTGCATGTAACTGCGCTGAAATATCGGGAGCTCATTCCACAACCTTACCACGGTAAATAAAATAATAAATATTCGGGACATTTTTGCGCACACGGTCAACTGACCCCAAACTAAGCAAAGCTTGTGATATGGCTGCCAGAGACTGATATACATACATAATTATATAGTTTTTAAATACATACTTAAATAGATATTAACAACCAGATATAGAACAAACACAAATGTTCATCACACAAATGTTTGTCCTACGTGGGAATCGAACCCACGCCCTTAGGCTCAGAAGGTAGGTTCACTATCAACTGGACCAACGGGCTATCGAAATATCCCGTAAATAATCATATAACTTTAGTGAACAACCGTGATAGTTTAAAACAGTGATCTAGGTTAAAGTGTAAGAATTTACTAGTGGTTGATATAATTTCAAGTTTTAGAAGATCAATACAATATACTGAGCTACTCGGAAAGGGGTCCATAGTACCCATCATTATGAACAACTTTTACTATGGAAGCAACTGTGAAATCGCGAAGAAAATATTAGCTGTTCCTTAGGAAACGGTCATTTGCACTCGACAAAATGTATGGAAAAGCTGATATTTTTCACGATTTCAAGGTTGGTCCCATATGGTAAAAGTTGTTCATGATGATGGGTTCTGTTAGACCCGTTCGGATTTGTTCACCCTTTCCACGTAACCTTGTAAACAATATAATGTCAGCCTGTCATGTTCCCACTGCTGGGATACATGCCTTCTCTCAGAGAAAGAGAGGCACTAATCTACCATGCTGGCCTAGTGCATGTTGATGCATGTAATTATGTCTTTGAACTTTGAGGTTCTTAGACAGACTCAACAATAGGGGAATTACTCACCTCAAAATATAATTATAAAATGCGCGCTACATTTGGTTTGTATGAGGATAAACTTTTATACCTCCTTCAAGATGGTGATAAATATTGTCTGTCTTATGTCAATCAAGGAGTATTGTGTTTCCCAGTCCGTGCTATGAAGCGGGAGTAGCGGGACATAATGTCTATGACAAACGTCAAGTGGAAATATTTTATCCCTTTCCCCGTTTGCCATGCTATGTAAGACGGAAAAGATAATTATTTCCACTGACAGGTGGACAAAAAGGGTGGAAAGACAATTTATCCACGCCACGTGCTAGGCCCGATAACCGATGGGGAAGAAAGGTTCTTGAGTGGAGACCACGAACCGGAAGACGCAGCGTAGGTAGGCCTCCCACTAGATGGACCGACGACATAGTAAGAGTCGCTGGCATCCAGATGCAAAAGGCAGGCTGTCGTTCAGTGTGGAGGTTAAAGGGGGAGGCCTATGTTCAGCAGTGGACGTCTTCTGGCTGATGATGATGATGATGATGACGTGCTAGGCCCGCTGGTTTCTTCACGATGTTTATTTACCTTTACCGTTTTTTTTTAGAAGATCAAAAAATCATAATCACTATCAAAGTCAAGCAAAGCAAGTCACAGTCGCGTACTAACGTGCATAGCCTGAATGAATTGGTGCAAAAGGGATGCCACGATTGTTCGCAAGTGACATCTAGCGTTATCAGGCTGCCGATTGAAGATCGATAGCTTAGCATCGGTGAAACCAATTTCGCTTATCGGTTAGTTAAAGTACATTGATTAACTACCAAAGTTCTCACTAGCGTAGCTATTGTGTCTCATTAAATTTCTTCTTCGGACAGATTTAAAGAGCGAAGTAGAGGTATAAATTTGCCTTTACGATCTCGGCGAAAATTTGAAAGTCGGATTTTCAAATTGGTATGCGGTTACGTGGTCCCCAAAACCGATTTACAGTAAATCTTTTTAAAATTATTCCACTTGGAATGCTTACGGAGCACTCTTAAATACTTTACTAAATTGTGAAGTGAAATACTTGGCTTCTTTATAGGAGATAATTTTAGAAATTTTACTAATAAAAACTTGAAGTTTGTTTTTTCTTGAATCACCTTCCTTATTTTAGTTACACTACGGTTTCCTCACGATGTTTTTCCTTCACCATTTTTAGCGATAGCATCGACTGCACACAGTTTATTTTGGTACCAAACAAGTCATTGGTGAAGAGCCGAGGATTGAACCGGGTGCCTTTGATTATGGAGCGCACATGCTCACGCTCAGCCACCATTGCTCTAGGGTTTTTATAGCTTTCTTCTTAAGTTGTTCGGTAAAAACAATAAAAGAACAGAATTTATGTAATCTGGTTATATTTTAAACAGTTTACAAATTAAAAGTGGATTAATATTATCTTAGTTAGTTGCAGAACAGATGGCCGATGGGGCCGAAAGGTTCTGGAATGGAGACCACGGACTGGTAAGCGCAGCGTAGGACGTCCACCCACAAGATGGACAGACGACCTAAATGAGACCGCAGGGAAACGCTGGATGCAGGCCGCTTCCAACCGGCCCTTTTGGAGATCGATGGGGGAGGCCTATGTCCAGCAGTGGACGTCCTATGGCTGAAATGATGATGATGAATATCTTAGTTAACTAAAAAAAAAACCGGACAAGTACGAGTAGGACTCGTGCTCTGAGGGTTCCGTTAGACGGAAATCTCAGAGCACGAGACCAAAAAAAAAACTAACTGAAGTTAAAATATTGAAAGACAAACTTAAGTTTGTAGTTTTTTTTTTCTGGGCAAGTGCCTTTAATAACTAAACAAAATACAAGCTAAAACTAACACTACAAATACAGTTAGACTGCCCATAGACCGTCGAAGGTCTAAAGACAATCCAAATGCTCAAGCCCACTACCAGTTGGCAGCGTGCCCAACATGCTGGCGGCATTGCCACGTTGAATGGCAATGCTAATGCGTTGAGCCAGAAACACGCCAGCATTTTGGTCAGGCGTCGCATTAACCAGGCACTCTGAAAGATTTTTGAAAATGAGGTGAGCTCCCGGTCCCCAAGGGCCCAATGTCTCGACCCCAAACGCCTCAAATATGTAACCACTGCCGAGGTTAGCATATTTGCGACGCTTGTGCTGCTCTGCCAAATTAGCAGCCGCGCCAGCCCTACCCTGTGTCTCAGGAAGATGTGACGGCGCCAAAGTATCGACACAAGTTGCGTCCCATACAAGGGGCCGCCCCAACCTCCAGGGCACAAGTGTCATACCGTCAGGCCTCTTTCCATCGTCACTCGCAAGAAACAGCTGCGACATTGGCGGTGGAAAGTGCCCTGCGTATGATGTCGTTCAGGTTAGCGTGTCGGCCAATACGACCAGCGCTTCTCGAGCAAGAGAGACCATGGTGACCGAGCTGGTCAACAGCAGTACCACACTGACAGCGATGGGCCTCACAGCACCTTGCACCCAAGCGTAAGCTGACAGCTAGACGAAATGCGGTTGGATCTAAAAGGCTACCTGTGTTAAAAGAGGGCATGGCTTGCAACCTAAGTCCCGATTCCCAAACAGAGACAGCAAGAATACGAGCGCGATCTGCAATACTAGGACACGTATCTAGTAGCGATTTCCGTGCTAGTTCGCAGATCGGCCGATCCCACAGTCTCTGGGAAGACAACTTTGAAGTTTGTAGTTGACAATAAGGTTCTTCCATACATCCCAACTACAAAATGTAAGTTTGTAATAGCAAAATAATTATTTTTAAATGAATATACCTTCAAATTTATAACTTTCGGATTTATTCCTATATATGTGCTATGAGACCTTGCTTGCCTCTTGCCAAATTTCATGATTCTAGGTCAACGGGAAGTACCCTATAGGTTTTGATTCCCCTGTAAAATCGCAAAATATACGACATAAAGGAACCATAAGAGCACGAGACCAAAAAAAAACTAACTGAAGTTAAAATATTGAAAGACAAACTTAAGTTTGTAGTTGACAATAAGGTTCTTCCATACATTCCAACTACAAAATGTAAGTTTGTAATAGCAAAATAATCATTTTTAAATGATATACCTTCATATTTATAACTTTCGGATTTATTCCTATATATGTGCTATAAGACCTTGCTTTTTGCCAAATTTTATGATTCTAGGTCAACGGGAAATACCCTATAGGTTTTGGTTCCCCTGTGAAATCGCAAAATATGCGACATAAACGTTCATATCTTTTGATTTCGTTGATTTACAACTTTTATTTTTTTACAGCCGAAAGAAACCGTAGACCCAAGTATTTAGTATAAATTTCAACTTGCTACTTTTACGCGTTCTTGAGAAAAAGGGTCTTGACAGACGGACAGACAGACAGACGGACAACGAAGTGATCCTATAAGGGTTCCGTTTTTTCCTTTTGAGGTACGGAACCCTAAAAATGGCCAAGAGCATGTCGAGGCAAGCAAATGGTCCCAATCACATGCTTCCGTAGCCGAACACATATAACTGTGGTCACAGTCATGGTTCAGAAACTAGTGGTTACGGAAAAACACGAAATAACATAGCTTAGTGGACATAGCCAAATTAAAAAGGAAGGGCGTAGTTACATTTTCAATTAAACTAACAAAAAAAAAAACCGGACAAGTACGAGTAGGACTCGTGCTCTGAGGGTTCCGTTAGACGGAACCCTCAGAGCGCGAGACCAATAAAAAAACTAACTGAAGTTAAAATATTGAAAAACAAACTTAAGTTTGTAGTTGACAATAAGGTTCTTCCATACATTCCAACTACAAAATGTAAGTTTGTAATAGCAAAATAATTATTTTTAAATGATATAAATTCAAATTTATAACTTTCGGATTTATTCCTATGTATGTACTATGAGACCTTGCTTCTTGCTAAATTTCATGATTCTAGGTCAACGGGAAGTACCCTATAGGTTTTGATTCCCCTGTTAAATCGCAAAATATACGACATAAACGTTCATATCTTTTGATTGCTTTGACTTACAACTTTTATTTTTTTACAGTCGAAAGAAACCGTAGATTCAAGTATTTAGTATAAATTTCAACTTGCTACCTTTGCGCGTTCTTGAGAAAAAGGGTCTTGACAGACGGACAGACAGACAGACAGACGGACAACGAAGTGATCCTATAAGGGTTCCGTTTTTTCCTTTTGAGGTACGGAACCCTAAAAACATACAAATTTAAGGATTTTTAGACCTCATATTGCTGCAATTCCAATGGTCATTTAATTAGATGCCTTCTTTACCATTCAGCGCTTCAAGCGTGTAAATATTCCAATTGTTAGCAACAAAAAGCTCGTACTACTTGTAGGTTACAGACAAGGTAAGTAAACCTATTGCTTTAATCGAATTCTTTCTTTGCTGTATAATAAATTAGCTGAAGCGGTTGAACGGGCGCAGCTGCGGTATTTACATTTAAACAAGATGAATGTGTGAAAGTTTGCTGAGTTACAGTGTGGAGGTAGGAATTGCTCGAGTATAAACGCCTTGTAAACGGGAACATACTGTTATGCGAAAAAGATGGTTTGTTCTACATGATACTTCTATTTGCTCATTCCACAACCTTACCACGGTAAATATCCCGTAAATAATAATGCTTTTATTAGCATTGCAGACTTGTGTTTAAAACTCGGGACCCGGGTATGTCCTCAAACTGCGTCTAGAACCACTTTAGGATGGGCAGCAGCGTTCTATTAGTACATGGTGAACGTACTGTGATCCCCAAGCCGCCTGCCAAGCGTGGAGATTATGCCAATACCCCTCTCTAAGAGCCTTTGTTCAGCAGTGGACCTTTAATGGCTATTGATGTGATGATGATGTTTAAAACCAAGTCAAGTGCGAGTGGCACGCATACTGAGGGTTCTGTACCATTTATCACACATTTATTTTTAAAGGTAAAACAAAAAAATCCGGAGATAAAAATTGATTCATTTTATTTGTTTTTCATTTTTGTCTGTCAGTTTTGTCAATATTTAACACTACGCAATGTAGTACTTGTTATATTGCAATGCAGTGTTTTGTTATCTTGCAATCTAGTACTTGTTATCTCCCAATATTGTACATGCTGATAGCCCTTTGGTACAGTTGGTAGTGAACCTGCCTTCTACGATTGGGGTGTGGGTTCGATTCCCACTTAGGGCAAACATTTATGTGATGAACATTTATCTATATATGGATGTTAATATCTATTTAAGTATGTATTAAAAATATATATGTATGTATATCCGTCTCTGGCAGCCATATCACAAGCTTTACTTAGTTCGGGGTCAGATGACCGTGTGTGCAAAAATGCCCAGAATATTTTTTTATATATAGAATATTTATTTATATTTTATATTTTATGTTATCTCCTAATGCAGTACTATTATCTACTAATGTTGCACTTGTTATCTTGCAATCTAGTTCTATTATCTCCTAGTACTCTACTTTTTATCTTGCAATGCAGTATTTGTTATCTCCCAATGCTGTACTATTTTTTGCAACTCAAAAATGCAGGCAAAGCTACATAGCTACCACTGAACTTAAATAAATGTGTGTAAAAGCTATGTCACGAGGTATTTTCTTGGCTCTGTAATGTGATGGAAAGGTAATTTTAGTGAGTGCTCTGAATATTTTTCTTAATCCAATTTTGGCGTGACTTTTACTTTTGAAGAAATAAATTGTTTGCAAGAAAAGCCACATCATTTTACGTGATGAGACAAAAATCTCAGCTTCTAAATATTTTTATGAATATATTTTGAATAGGTAAGTATGTACAGTGTCGTCACCAGCAAACCAGGGGGGTTAGACAAGACCCACTTTCTGTTAGCGTTAACGCCTGCGGAAAGATGAAATTGTATAACAATGACATTGACAATGACATTAGCTTGAGAGATGTTATCTATAACTAATGTCATTTTCATACAATTTCATCTTTCCGCAGGCGTTAACGCTAACAGAAAGTGGGTCTTGTCTAACCTCCCTGGATTGCTAGTGACGACAATGTACATTTAAAAATATTTAATATCTTTTTATGTACGTCATGCTTAGGGGGTTAGACAAGACCCACTTTCTGTTAGCGTTAACGCCTGCGGAAAGATGAAATTGTATGAAAATGACATTGACAATGACATGAGCTTGAGAGATGTTATCTATAATAATCTTTGCTATAACTAATCTACTAACTAATCTATAACTAGGCAAAACGTACATAAAAAGATATTAACTATTTTTAAAACCAATAAATGGAATATTTCTAAGAGTTTCTCATAAACTCAGCGATTTTGTAGCTGCCCCGAGAGCAGATTCAATATTTTAATCCCAAGAGATAAGAGTTTCATTCTTCAAAAGGCAAACACAAGGAATTCATTGCGACATGGATATTGAAAAGTATCCAAATACGACGTCACTGAATAATTCAATGCTCGAGAGACTTTCTTCTTGTGAAGACCTACTAGGCTATAAGAAATTAGAAAAAGTGAGTTTTATTTACGATTAAGATATCCACCATACATCAAACTTATTTTTATCGTATTTTTATATTAGCTCTAATGTAAAAACGATAAGACATACAAGCGTCTAACTTGGCATGATTATAGTAAACATCCTAAAGTATAACAACAAATAATAAATAATAGCCAAGTGCAAGTCGGTGAAAATGTCTGTTCACGTCAGCAACGTCGGGTGCGGTTGGTACTTGGATGGGTGACCGCCAGGGCGTTGATGGGATGTTGTCTTTTTGCACTTCTTTTTTGTACTCTAGTAGCTAACAAGTTATGCGGTGGTACGGAACCCACAGTGCATGAGCCCGACTCGCACTTGGCCGGTTTTTTATTTATTGTCAGTTAACGGCGTATTTCTGTAATCATCATTGCAATGAAAAGAATTTCTCCGGGATCGTCTGCTAGCTTATACTCCCGTGTATTTTGTTTGGTACAAAGCAACATTCATATTAAGATGGCAAATACCCTACTTCATTTACATAGGAAACCATCAAACGTGTGTCAATTCTACCATATAATTGGTTTAACACAAACAAAACTTGGCATCGTCTGAAGCCCAATTAATGCACTAATGGGTAGATCGTATTGAATTGGCGTGGATGAATGGTAGTTTAAAATTTATAAGGATGGTTTTGTCAATATAGTAGGATGTGTTTAGTCATTGCAATAAAAAACCAACCAAGTGCAAGAAAGGCTCGCGCACTGAGGGTTCCGTACCACCACAAAATATGATAAACCAATTTAAAAACCGATTTCAAAATTTGGTGGCATTTTGATACGGTGGTGAAAGAAATAATAAGGTCATCCAAATAACCGAATTACATAACTTGGTAATGAACAGAAATTTGTCTCCGACTCGCACTTGGCCATTATTTATTTGTTATCCTTAGAGTGTGTTCTATAATCATGCCAAGTTTGACACTTGTACGTATTACCGTTTTTTCATTACAGCAATTACATAAATACGTAAAAAAATAAGTTTGTTGTGTTTACTTTTTGACCTTCTTATTATTATTTTATTAATCCCCCGTAAGATTACATACTATGCGCCGGAAGACGCAGCGTAGGTAGGCCTCCCACTAGATGGACCGACGACATAGTAAGAGTCGCTGGCATCCAGTGGATGCAAAAGGCAGGCTGTCGTTCAGTGTGGAGGTTAAAGGGGGAGGCCTATGTTCAGCAGTGGACGTCTTCTGGCTGATGATGATGATGAAGATTACATATTCTGGGAAAATTTCAACTGGCTGTCTATTACGGTTCGAAAGATGTAGCCGTTAATAAAGGTAGGACGGACAGATAGACAGACATACAGACGGACAGACAGACAGCATAGGTTCAGTAATAGGGTCCAGTTTTTACCCTTTTGCTACGGAAACCTAAAAAATATAATTTCATTATGCAAATGAATATGTGAAAAACACCATCATCATAATCATCCAACACTAGTCCACCGCTGAACATAGTCATCTCTCAAGGCACGCCACTCAATCCGATCATTGGCTTTTTTCTTCCAGAGACTGCCAGCTGCCTTACGTATATCGTCACACCATCGACTTTCTAGGCGTTCTACGCTACGTTTCCCGATTCGTGGCCTCCACTCTAGAACACTTCTACCCCAATGGTTATCGGTTCTGCGACTGATATTGCCAGCCAACTGCCACTTCTGCTTGCTAATACGTTGAGCTTGTTGGCGACTGGTTCTCTGGCGAACAGCTTCGCTCCGGATACGATCCCTTAGTGAAACGCCGAGCATAGCTCTCTCCATAGCACTGAGCGACCCCGAACTTGTAGATTGCTCTGATTGTGAGTCTCCACGTTTCAGCACCGTAAATCATGACTTTCGTCTTAAGACTTTGCAGTGAAGGTGACTTGAAAACTTTGCGTAGATCTGTATTTCCAATCCATATCAAAATTAAAATTTTGTATCTTTTTATGCACTTACATTACTAATTATATAGATTAGAAGGTTCTAAAATATTAGGGCGGATGGACAGTATAAACTTACAAGGGTTCCTTGTAGTAAACGCAACCTGAAACACTTATGAGCTAGTGCTACAAGTGGCGGCCTTATCGCTAAAAGCGATCTCCTATACCTTGGATTAACAAATGGCCTACTATTTATCACCACAAAAATACTCCTGAAGCATAAGGCAGGTGAAAACGTGGGACGCTGCTAGTTCTTCATATAATATTCTGCATCATGTCATAAGATTACTAGGTTCACGTTACAGGTGTTTGCTTTTAATAGATTGAGAGTCAAGTCAATGCAGTATGTTATTTCCGTACAATTGCATTCCTCTCGCTTCTATAGGCTTGTACTCAAGTCTAGCGATGCCAATAATCTTACCTGATATTAATTGATATCGGCAATTTCACCCAAAGCACAGTAGTAAAGCTAAAGCAGTAGCATAACTCGGACGCTTCCTTGAATTCAATAACTACTCATAGGTCACAGGATGACGTTCATAGGGCTAGGGTTGCTACGGGTATAAAGAAAATTTTCATTATTTTTTACGCTACTACTACGCTGATCACAGAAGAAAAAAATCAAGGCAAGGCATTTTTGTAAAAAATTTGTTGTAGCCAGTTGCACCCCATATAAACGAAACGTCAGTCATTCGAAATCAGCTAGCAACTGTGATGCGGACAAAGAACTTTGTGACCTTACCCAAACAGGTAAGGTCCCAGTTCTTTGGATGCGGAGTTCAACGCGTTGATCTAAATAAGAACGTTCAATCAAGGTTCTGTCACAATGCCTGGCGATAGATTTTCCTTCTCATTTCCGTTCTGTTTACTTCTTTTTTCTGTGACGCTGACGACACACACGTGACAAATAATAATGACGCGGCGCAAGAGTATCGCTCCAAAGGTACCGTGAAGTATCGTTGCAGTTGGAGTAAAAGGCACTCGTTTGATTACGTCACTTGATACGGGCGTTTGTGTAAAGCCAAATTACTGATTTAGCTATAATTATATTATCTCTAATGACCGAAGGTTCGGTAATCCTGCTTACCCAGACAGACCCATTAGTTTAGGGTATAAGCAAAGGACTGACATATTGCTGTTGGCGTAGATATTGCTCTAAAAAGGTAATATTCAAATCCATAATAAGTACGCAGCAACTCATGTTTCTCTCTCAAGATTTAGTCACTTGATCGGAATGTATAGATCTGCATTAAGTGTTATGGCGTTGTCAGGCTAACTAATTACGACTCTAATAATTCCTTATTTTAGCATAAACATAGATAGAAAGACACTCTTTATTGTGTACACCAGAACACTTACGAGCTAATGCCACAAGTGGCGGCCTTATCGTTAAAGCGATCTATACCAGGCAACCATAATCTTAATTAACAAACAAAACTACATGATGGGAAGGCTACTCAACAAAATACAGACGTTGCCACACCTAGCTTGGCTATATGGCTGCAAATTTAATGTATTTTATTCCAATGCAATAAATTATTTAGAGTTTTTTAATTTGGTAAATCTGGTGAGATCGTTCCAAAAAAAGAATTGGCAATAGACAAAAATGCAATTTAGAAATTATTTTTCATTTGAACAATTTTTTTTAATAAGTAATAGGCTTGCGCTTGACCGCCAACTCGCCTGATGTTATGATTTTGTTATTTATGTAAACTTTAACGTGACCCTAATATCCATAGAAAGTAAGTCACGGTCAAGTCAAACTCATGCTCTAGTAAAGTGGTGGAGGCTTTACAGGTGGCTTCTATGGAGTTTTGAAAACATCACGAAAATGCATGTTTCATCGCGTTATATATCACTTAAGCACATCCACGAACACTAAACTTAAAAATCTAGACACCATCATCATCATCATCACCGTCATCATCACGGTCATCATCATCATCATTAGCCAGAAGACGTCCACTGCTGAACATAGGCCTCCCCCTTTAACCTCCACACTGTACGACAACCTGCCTTTTGCATCCACTGGATGCCAGCGTCTCTCACTATGTCGTCGGTCCATCTAGTGGGAGGCCTACCTACGCTGCGTCTTCCGGTTCGTGGTCTCCACTCAAGAACCTTTCTTCCCCATCGGTTATCAGTTCTTCGAGCGACCGAAAAACTTGTAGTTCACCCCGAAATGTGACCTTGCGACCCAAAAATCTTCGGAACCGATTTTGCCTGTATTCGAATATTATTTTGTATTGAAATGAACTACTTGCCTACAAAGTTTCATGAAGATCGGATCAACGATACCCAAGTTATTGTCGAACCGAAACCGTGCACACCTAAATTCCAACTTATCCCATTAGCCATTAGAATGTGTCTCTGTCTTGGCTCGGTCAATAATAATCCACCATTATTATACAACACGCAAAAATACACCAGTTTAAGAAAATAATACAACTGAGTCGACACGTATTTTCCACATTGGCGCCAAAACTCTCTTAGGTCCTTACATATGAGAGAAATTTTAATTACACTCATCCTCAAAGGAGAGAGCCTCTTTGTGTGAACTTATTTCCCGAGGTAACGCAGGTAATGAAAAATCTTAGTGTATAGGTTTATGAAATTTTACATTCATTTTAAATTGTGTATTTTTTTGTAACAAAAATGGCTTGTTTTGACACTCGCAACAACTTACTTATGAGAATGAATTGTGTTCTAAAATTTACTTTGTTTAGTTTTTGGGAGTCAATTTTACAGACAACACAATACACACAGACAGTTCTTCACACAGATCTTTTATTTTATTTTATTTGACATCTATTTTAATTGTAAGTATTGTAATACAACTTTTTATTTATATTACACGGAAATTAGTCACGTAAGATTAAATTGGTTACTCTGACTATAGTTTTACCGCATTTGGAGGTCTTTTCCAAGGTGAATGCGCGCGCGGCTGTGTCTCGTTTTGCACTGCAGGCCGCCGCGTCGTGCACGTGATGACAACGGCTGCTGATTGGCTGCAGGGGTCGTATGCGTAGTGAAATATGTTGCGCCGGCGCACATTGGAGCTCTTCCCCACTCGAATCTTCTTGTGTGTCGGGAATACTCCAGCACACGGAGCTCAACACGTCGCCACCAATCTCATGGTCACTTCCACGAACTCCATGAAGAAATGGTCTCCAAGTAGGTGGCAGGTTCCATCCTCCTTCCATATTGAAGGTTGGACATCGACTGATCTCGATGGCTTCTTTGACTTTTGACGAGAGAAATTCTTTGTACCCCGGGGTACAAAGAATTTCTCCCGTGCCAGCACTTTTGCTCTTTCGGACCTGATACAATGCTACGCACTGAAGCCCAGAGAATATTCTGCCAACACGGAACCATTGGAATCGAGCTTCTATAATATAACTAGCCAAGAGCATGTTGAGATTCACATAATAGTGGTGGTGGTAGGGTTCCGTAACCAAAGCTTCAACTACGCTAACTTTGGCCACAACAATTTAATACTTAAAACCTGGATGCTAAACCAAGGCTATCTTACAAAGTTGTCTTTCTCTCGAAAGCATATAATCAAGAAAGATAAACCCAGCCACGAAACTTCTTCATTACCCTACACACAAAGTCGTTATCCTCAAATTTTAAGTGATACATAAGGCTAATAGCTCCATTAGGGTCCGAGTGCACTACACGTTTCACATCGCATGTCGACACGACATAATTTACAGCAAGAAAATATTTTTTTAAAATAAAATCAAAAAGTGATATCAATACATATAAAAACACATATAAAAACTTACATATACATGTAAAAATTTATACTAAAAAGTAGAAAAATTACAGTTAAAACAGAGATTAAAAGTTTTCATCAAAACTTTTGCTGAAGGGAACCACATACTAAAACGTCATCTGTGTATATATTTTTTGTTTGTGTTGATTTTTAAAGTTCCTTACCCAAAGGATAAAACGAGACTATTACTATGCCTACGATGTCTGTCCGTTTGTCCATCTGTCCGTCTGTCCGTCTGTCTGTCTGTCCGTCTGTCCGTCTGTCCGTCTGTCCGTCTGTCCGTCTGTCCGTCTGTCCGTCTGTCCGTCTGTCCGTCTGTCCGTCTGTCCGTCTGTCCGTCTGTCCGTCTGTCCGTCTGTCCGTCTGTCCGTCTGTCCGTCTGTCCGTCTGTCCGTCTGTCCGTCTGTCCGTCTGTCCGTCTGTCCGTCTGTCCGTCTGTCCGTCTGTCCGTCTGTCCGTCTGTCCGTCTGTCCGTCTTTCCGTCTGTCCGTCTGTCCGTCTATTCGTCTGTCCGTCTGTCCATCTGTTCTACCTGTTAACGGCTAACGGCTATATCTTTCGAACCGTAATAGATAGCCACTTGAAATTTTCACCGATATGTAACTTTAGGGCGGATTACCTTATTGTATTTTGTGGTGGTACGGAACCCTCAGTGCATAAGCCTGACTCGCACTTGGCTGGTTTTTTAAAGCTCTGATTCAATTTTGATGAAATTTATTTAGGACTGAACCACTGAACTGATGTATGACTTACCAAAAAAAACAACATCAAAATCAATTCATCATTGGCGGCGTAATCGCGTAACAAACACACACTAAAAACTACATTTTTACTACAACTACACAAACAACATTTATATGTCTCCTTTGTCTCTGGCTACTTATTAACTCTGTTAATAATGGCCGTTAGTTATTCTAAGGGTATAATTTATTCATAAAACATTACAAGTAAAACAAAAACTATCTTAAATATAAATTTATAAATAAAACTAAAACAAATCTATAAAAAAACATACAGTCGAATTGATGACCTCCTTTCGTCGGTTAGAAAGGAATATAAAAGATATGACAAAAGTGTTTACGAAACTTTGCCTTAAAATAAATTTCTTAAATAATATTTCTGGTCGCGTCGTATCGCGTCGTGTGAATACTGCCTAGCGCGCTCTGACCCTGAAACTCCGTAAAATGCATCTTGGGACCGCTGAAACTGGATGGAGAGGATCGAGTGCCGCCATCAGAATAAATAAAGACATTAAACGGGACACTAATTAGTTGTAATGACTGCACGACTGTTGGGAGGGACTGTTTGAGGTTTGTGTGGCTGTGATCTATATCTATATACAGTGTAAACTCTATAAAGCGTCACTTAAGGGACTGAGCATTTCATATCGTTTTTGAGAGTTGTCGTTAAATGGAGAGAAGAAAAAATAATATTATTATACTATAATAGTATGTAAGTAATTAAGTACTAATAAAGTATAAAATTAACAAACAACAAACTATAATATTGATACAAACAATAACGCTTATTGTTATATATTATATATGCAATATTTTCGTCTCAGTACGATGCCGACAGTCGAGATAAATACAAAGTATATACGAGGTGTTAAAAAGTACTGTTTATATCTTAATAATGATGTATTGTTGCCGTTATTTAGAGTGGGTGTGATTCTACATAGAGTGTATCATTGTACTAGTATGTACAACAAGGTAAACCAACCAAAGTCAAGTAATTTCGACGTTTTACGGAGTTTGTCGTTAAATAGAGAGTCGCTAAATAGAGTTTACACTATATATAAAAGCGAAATTCATCTACTCACTCACTGATCACGAAATCTCGATATGTACTTGACCTAAAAAGCAAAGAAATTTGGTAGGTAGATTCCTTATCGGGGCGTAGAGGTCCGCTAAGAAAGTATTTTGCGAAAGAACTGAATTAAAAATGTGGTTTAAAATATTATATGAAAGTCGGTTACAGTAGAAGTTGCGGGCAACAGCTAGTATAATATAATATATAGAAATCTCTGCGCACCTCTCTTTTCCCTCCTATGTTATTACCAAATGCTGCCTCTATAAAACACGTGAACAAAATGCCTTTCCCATACGAGATATAATGAGAAACACGTAAGATTCTTATAGTGCTAACAGACGCTCGAACGCGGCTGACCTTAACCGCCGTCTGACCAATGGGAGAGAAAGAGAGGGAAATATGATATTCTCACTCTATCTCTCGCGTTTGTTTGACGGCGGTCCGTCAGCCGCGTTCGAGCGTCTGTTAGCACTATTAGATTATATTTTACCTGGAAGCTTATGATAGAACAGGTTTAAGTTTGAACTAGAAGATGAGATATAGTTAACAGTTTTGTAGTGTTGATGTTTTACTTCATAATGTGAAATAATACTAATATTATATGAATGCGAATTTATTTTTTTGTTTGTTTTTAGGGTTCCGTACCCAAAGCGTGAAAATCGGACCCTATTACTAAGCCTACGCTGTCTGTCTGTCCGTCCGTCCGTTCGTCTGTCCTACATATTAACGGCTGTATCTTTAGAAGCGTAATAGATTTTAAAAAAAACCGTTGAAATTTTTACAGAATATATAATGTTACGGCGGTTTACCTAAGAAATAATCCATACTAATATTATAAAGAGGAAAGATTTGTTTGTTTGTTTGTTTGTTTGCATTGAATAGGCTCCGAAACTACTGAACCGATTTGAAAAAATCATTCACTGTTGGGAAGCTACACTAACCCTGGGTAACATAGGCTATATTATATTTTCAACAAAAAAATAGGGATCCTTACTAAACCTCCAATAATGTAACCCAAGGTGTAAAAAATTATATTTACAATTTTAACTTAGCGTGTTTGACAGTTCTAAGACAGGACAACGTCTGTCAGGTCAGCTAGTCTATACTAATATTATAAAGCGGAAAGATTTGATTGTTTGTTTGTTTGCATTGAATAGGCTCCGAAACTACTTAACTGATTTGAAAAATTATTTCACTGTTGGGAACATCTATCCCCGGGTGACATAGGCTATATTATTCAATATATAAATTGTACCGTTACTATGATCCCAATAAATGATTGATTGATTGATTGATTGATTGATTGATTGATTATATTTAAAAAAAAAGGGATCCTTACTAAGCCTCCAATAATGTAACCCAAGGTGTAAAAAATAAGATTAAAAATTTTAACTTTGCGTGTTTGACAGTTCTAATACAGGACAATTACTTGGCTTTATTAGGCGTAATACTTGGCTTTATTAGGCGTAACACTAAAAGTTTTAGATCTCCTCTCACGAAAATTATACTCTACAACTCAATGGTACGCAGCTGTCTGGAATACGGGAGCATAGCATGGAATCCTTTTTATGCAGTGCATTCTCAGCGCATCGAAGGCGTCCAGCGTGCTTTTACGAGATCATTGGCTTTCTCCAGCCAAGGCATTTCCCACAGAAGTCCTTATGAAAGTCGTCTATGTTATTTTAAAATGCATACCTTGCGAGACAGGCGAAAAATCCGCGATCTAACGTTTCTTCATAAAGTGATCCATGCATTTATTGACTGTCCATCTATTTTAAAAGAAATCTCTCTAAAGGTTCCATACCACTATCCTAGGCACAGAATTTCTCGAATTCTAGGTTGGCGGCAAGCTGCTAGAACCAATTTGGCACTTAACTCCCCTACACACAGATTATGTCGCACCTATAACGAATTTAACGTTTCCTTGAGTGATCTGGATGTATTTAATGATTCTTTATATGTTTTTAAAAACAAAATAGTAAAGTCTCTAACTAGAGACAAATAATATTAAGAATATTATATAATTTTGTTATTAGATTATATAGTTTTTAGTGTCTAACCACTTTTTTGGCGAATGTTGTATACGCCTGTAAAAGGTGTTCATATCAGATCTATGTATGTATAATTATTTTGTATTTTTTAAGAATGTGTAATATGTTCACTGTTGGCGTATCTCTATCAATAAATAAATAAAAATAAAATAAAATGTCTGTCAGGTCAGCTAGTAAATAAATAAAAATAAAAACGAAAGAGGGTAATACAACAAACTTATTTTTTACGTATTTTGTGTATTAGCTAATGTAAAAACTGTAATACGCACAAGCGTCAAACTTGGCATTATTATAGTACACGCTCTAATGTTCAATAAAAAATGGCCAAGTGCAAGTCGGCGACAAATTTCTGTTCATTACTAGTTGAGTTATAACTAGTAATTTCGATATTTAGACGACCTTATCATTTCACCGAATCGAAATGCATTATTTTGCTAATTATCAATTGCTTCGACTATTTTGGAAGGCGTTGAACCTGAACAATAACTGGTAATTCGGTTACTTTGACGACCTTATTGTATTTTGTGGTGGTACGGAACCCTCAGTGCGCGACCCCGACTCACAGAGGGCTGGTTTATTTGTATTTGCTCTAGTGTTAAAGCGGTAATACGTACAAGTGTCAAACTTGGCATGATTATAGTGAACACTAAAGTAAAACAAAACACGGGTTAAACTTTGGGGTGGAGCTAGTTCAATCATCATCATCATCATCATGAGCCAGAAGATGTCCACTGCTGAACATAGGCCTCCCCCTTTAACCTCCACACTGAACGACAGCCTGCCTTTTGCATCCTCTGGATGCCAGCGAGTCTCACTATGTCGTTGGTCCATCTAGTGGGAGGCCTCCCTACGCTGCGTCTTTCGGTTCGTGGTCTCCACTCCAGAACCTTTCTTCCCCATCGGTTATCGGTTCTTCGAGCGATGTGGCCTGCCCATTGCCACTTCAACTTGCAAATTTTAACAGCTATGTCAGTGACTCTGGTTCTTTGGCGAATATCCACGTTCCGGATTCTATCGCACTAAGAAACTCCGAGCATAGCTCTCTCCATTGCCCGCTGTGCGACTCTGAGTTTTTCCAAAAGTTAAATCTAGCTAGTTAAATATGTTCGTAAAATAACAGTAAAATAATAAAATAACTCTCATAAAGCAAGTGGAATGGCCAACAGAAATTTTAAATTCTTTAGTTATGAAATTTTTATGACGCCACTGACGCTAAAGTGCACTGCATTATAATGATGGAAGCATCGAGATGCAATACCTATAGAGTCACAATCTCTAAGTGAAAACGGTAAAAAAACGTCCGAGTGTCGTTGTACATAGCTAAACATCAATTGTGAGAGCGAAAGTGCTGGCACGGGAGAAATTCTTTGTGCCCCGGAAAGTTAGAGAAGCCATCGAGATCAGTCGACGTCCAACCTTCAATAGGGATGGAGGATGACACAACCGTGCGCGTGCATTCACCTTAAAAAAGACTGCCTAATGCGGTTGAAACTATAGTCGGAGTGACCGGCTTATTGTATAGTTCACAGTGCCTCATTTACTCTAATTTTGACGTTATGTCCCTTGACATCGCTTGTCCGCTATGGCATCGTAGCATTGGCATCGCGCGGCGTTGTAGTCGGATCGCAGTTGCTTTATACTTCTAACCAAAGAGCCGGAATTTTTTTCGCACGTTTGTGACTCTATAGGTATTGTATCTCGATGGATGGAAGCTGTATACCAGTTTCAGTAATGTGACGATGGAAGTTCAGAATACCATTCACTTTTATTGACGGTTCGTTTTCCAGTTTCTACAAACATGTTTTACTGTAGTGGAAAATTCAAAAAGAAAATTCATGGTTTAGTGTTGAACCGTGCCTTTTCACCACCAAATAGAAAAGCGGCAAATTACCGTCTAGACGTCGGTCGACGGGTGTTCCGCGCAAATCTAATTAAAACACCCAGCGGACTGCAAGAAGGCACTTTCAACTCCCGAGTAGAAAAAAGACAGAAAAATAACTTCAATTGTATAATAAATTGGTAATATAAAAATACTGCATTACTTCACTATATGAACTGCAATAATTATGTGCGTGAAGTGGCTCATAACGCTAGATTAACGTCCTAACGAAGAAGTATAAACTAAAAAAGAGCAATTCAGTCATATCATATAGGACAGCTTCTAAATCTCTACCAAGGTCAGGTCCGATCATGCTTGGAGTTCCTTTTCATTGCCGGACGAACGGCAAAGCGTCACCCTTACTTGGTCGAAATGCCATTTATTCGCACCAAGCATTTTGACTCCTCTTTCTAAATTAGAACAGCAAAACAATGGAACGCCTTGCCCCTGTCTGTGTTTCCGCAGCATTACAATCTTGGAGTGTTCAAGTCTAGGAATAATAGGAATACTGGGCAGACATGCTCCATCTTCGACCGCATTATCGCTTTCCATTAGGCGAGATTGCGGTCAAACGTTAGCTTAGTCCGATGTAAAAAAATATCATCAACTTCAAAAAGACATCAGTGACTTTAGGTTTCAAATTCGTACCGAGAGAACAAAAATGAAAAATATTTTTAGCGCATATTAAGAAGTTTAATAATACGAAAACCAACAAGGCGACGTGACTAACAGTCTAACTAAAGGGGCCTTACGGATGGACAACTGCTATTACAGGCACCTAATCCGCTCAGTTGGAAAATCACGCGGCCGCAAACCGTATCTGGGCGCGATAAGGTTTGCGGTCGCGTGATCTTCCAACTGAGCAGATTAGGTGCCTGTAATAGCAGTTGTCCGTAAGGCCCCACTAATCTATCTTTTTTTTTTCAATACAATAAAATATATTAGTATCTATTTCTTTGTTTAATTTACTCTGCGGTAAGAAGGCACTTCCAACACTCTAATTACATCTTCGTAATTTGTTTTTCATTGTGATTATGAGGCTTCGGCGATTCGGGCCGAGTGGTGGATGAGGCCAGTTTCGGAATGTAAAGGGTTGAAGATTGCTTGGTGCTATTTTTGGTCGTGTTATACAGCTTGGACAATGAGCTGTGTTTGAGTTGAATATATATTGAATATTAATTTGAGTTGATTTCTTGATGGTGTTGAGCTGGTCTATGGTATGATTTAAAGCATCTGCCAACTATGCTTCATTTAAAAATATTGTAGCGGATGATAAAACGCCCATTAAATAGGCCTCCCAAAAAGGCTGCACTATATTGGCACTGGCGAGCAACATAGGTTTTTTATGCCATAGGTGGCAAACAAGCAGACGGGCCGCCTGATGGTAAGCAGTGACCGTCGCCTATGGATACTTGTAACACCAGAGTCATTACAGATACGTTGCCGACCCTTAAGAACTCTTTTAATTCGCCTTTTGAAGAACCCCATGTTGTAGCTTCTCGAAAACACCACGATAGGTTTAGGGTGTCGAGAGGTGCTGCACTTTAACTGAATGCTACTCGTGGTTTTATGCTTTTAAAACTTGTACCATGGAGCTTAGGTTCTTAGCTCTTGCGAATTGCACCTCCAAATGGCAAGTTGAGGCAAACCAGGAATCAGGAACGAACGAAGTGATTCTACAAACAAAGTTACCGACAACTTTGTGGATGCATGTTCTGGAGTGGAAACCACGCTTAGGAAAACATAGTGTAGGACACTCTGCGGCCAGTTACGACTTGCGTAAAACGGCGGGTAAAAACTGGATGCAAAGAACTGCCAACCGAGCTCAGTAGCGTGCATTGGGAGAGGCCTACGTCCAGCAGTGGACAGTTAAAGGCTGATGATGATGAGGAATTAGGATTACATTTAGCCCCATTGGATCAGGGTACGTGGTGTCACCACACGAACCCGGTTATTTGTCTTTATTATTAGTATTTCTGTTTGTTTGTGTGTTATTAAGTAGAACAATATTCCTGCAATGGCTACCAAATGCAGAGCTAAAGTTAGCCTTTCATTACTCATTATCACCATCATCATTTCAGCCATAGGTCGTCCACTGCTGGACATAGGCCTCCCCCATCGATCTCTAAAAGGGCCGATTGGAAGCGGCCCGCATCTAGCGTTTCCCTGCGGTCTCTTTTAGGTCGTCTGTCCATCTTGTGGGTTGACGTCCTACGCTGCGCTTACCGGTCCGTGGTCTCCATTCTAGAACCTTTTCATTACTGTATTAGACTAAATCAGAAACATCCAAACAACAGACAAGCGCAAACTCTGAGTAAACAGATTAACTTGTATATATTGAGAAACTTGCTTGTGCAAGACTTGATGCAGTTTCGAACAAGAAGCTTGAACTTTGCTGATTCTACTTCTTTTAGGGTTCCGTGCCTGAAAAGGAAAAAACGGAAACCTTACAGGACCACTTTGTTGTCCGTCTGTCCGTCTGTCAAGACCTTTTTTTCTCAGGAACGCGTAAAGGTATCAAGTTAAATTTTGTATCAAATACTCAAAACTACAGTTTCCTTCAGCTTTTAAAAAATCAAATTTGTAAGTCAACGCTTTCAAAATATATGACCGTTTATGTCGCATATTAGCGCATATTTTGCAATTTCACAAGGGAATCCACACCTATCGGAAATTTCTCGTTGACTTAGAATCATGAAATTTTGCGAGTGGCAGCATACATAAAGGAAAAAATCCGAAAATTGTTAATTTGAAGTTATATCATAAAAATATTGTTTTACAATTACAAACTTATGTATGTATATGGTATGTATCGAAGCACCGTTTAGTCCACTACAAAGTTAAGTTTGTCTTTCATTTTTTTTTTGTTGTTTTTTGTTTGGATTCGGCGCCCGAGTCATACTCGTAATCTTTTGTTTTTTAAATAAAATATGTGGCAAATAAGCAACGATCCTTCTTTGCAAAGAAGATAAGGTGCTGAATGAGATGAAAAAAAATCTGTTGATAATAATACTGATAGCTGTCGAAAACTTAAGAGTGACAAAATCTAGCGCGGTAACAAAATGAATACTTTCCATGCATCCATGGTCGCAAAAAATAAACCAGCCAAGTGCGAGTCGAGCTTGCGCACAGAAGATTCCTTACCACCACAAAATACATTTAAAAAAATTAAAATACAACCGGCCAAGTGCGAGTTGGGCTCGTGCGCTGAGGGTTCCTCACCACCACATAACTTGTTAACTACTAAAATACAAATAAACCGGTCTGTGCGAGTCGGACTCGTACACTGAGTTTTCCGTACCACCACAAAATACTTTTTTTTTTTTTTGTTAAAATAAAACTGGCCAAGTGCGAGTCAGTCTCACGCACTGAGGGTTCCTCACCAACACAAAATGCAATATATATATTTTTTTTATTAAAATAAAACCGGCCTAGTGCGAGTCGGGCTCGCACACTGAAGGTTCCGTACCACTACAAAGCTTGTTGGCTACTAAAGTACAAAAAATAGTGCGAAAATACAAAATCCCATCAACGCCCAGGCGGTCACCCATCCAAGAACCAACTGCACCCGCCGTTGCTTCACTTCGGTGATCGTACGAGAACCGGTGGTGAAAAGAAATTCATCACCGACTTGCACTTGGCCATTATGTATTGTTATACTTTAGAGTGTGTACTATAATCATGCCAAGTTTGACGCTTATACGTACTGCAGAACCAATAATTTCTAAAACACTGTTTTAAACTATCACGCTTGTTCACTAAAGTTATATGAATATTTACGTATTTTATTACATATTTACGTATTATTTCATTTTGAGTCTTCCCGTGAACATGTCGCATGTAACTGCGCCGAAATATCGGGAGCTCATTCCACAACCTTACCACGGTAAATATCTCGTAAATAATCATATAACTTCAGTAATGTCTAGACTTGTAGGTAGTTATGTCATACTAATCCTTTACGTATTCATCAATTAGCCCCCGGCCTAGTCAGTCAACGTTATTACAGTGTTATTTGTCCCCGAGAGAAGTTTGGGTGTGCAAACATTATCTTCCTTCATTGTTATAATTGTTAGAGCAGGTGGTATGGAGGGTATACAATATACATCCCACTGTGTAGTTAAATTTGTAAAGATCTGTTACGTCTTGTTTGCTGGTCTAGTAGACAAACAATCCTACTTCCTATTAATATTATAAATGCGAAAGTTTGTATGTACGGATGTATAGATGTATGGATGTTTGTTCCTCTTTCACGCTGCAACGGAACAACGGATCAACCTGATTTTTTGCATGGGTATAGTTCAAGAGCCAGAGAATGACATAGGCTATAGACTATAGGCTTTTCCTCATCATCATCATCACCTTTTTAGCGGGGCGCAGCTAGTGTGCTATATTCATCGAGATACAATTCTTATACAGTCACAATCTTTTAGAAAAAAACTGGATAAGTATTAGTAGGATTTGCACCCTGAGGGTTCCGTCCAAAAGTAATAATAATGTATGCAGATCCATCCCGGGAATCGAATCTTGACGAAAAAAGGTTAAAAAGTATGAAATATTTAATGAAAAACATAACTTTGTAGTTGGCAAACTGGTGTTTCGTTTTTTTTTAGTTTGGATTCACTCTTTGTGGGTTCTGTCCATTGGAACCTTCGGAACGTGAGATCCACTCGTACATGTCCGGTTTTTTCTAAATAATAATTATATGACAAAACATTTTTAACTGTACACTGGTACATTAAGCCTTCACTCGTTATCTAACATTCCAATTAAACGCTCAATGGTCCATAAAGTAATTCTAAAGGGCAACGATCCAGTGAATTGCAGTAAGCTAGTTATGGCTCGAGAACCGTTATAAGTAATTTATAAAGGTAAATTAACCTATTTTAATTCCGCTAATGGCACAGTAAATAAAAGAAATGGCCTGTTCTTTAGATGCTTTAATTGCTTATTGTGTCGGTTTTACGTGCTTGTTTTCTTCCATTGAGATTCTTCTGTTTTTTTTTTTTTTTTTTTTAATAAATATTGGAACGGATTCATTGTTATTCAGTTTTTGTCCGTCTATCTGTCCTACCTATTAACGGCTATATCATTCGAATTGTAATAGATGGCCAGTTGAAATTTTCATAGAATATGTAACGTTACGGCGGATTAACTAACAAAATAATAATAAAGTCAAAAAGTCAAAACGAAAGCCCCATACAACAAACGTATTTTTTAACGAAACGTATTTTTATATTAGCTCTAATGTAAAAACGATAATACGTACAAGAGTCAAACTTGGCACGATTATAGTACATACTCTAAAGTATAACAACAAATGATAAATAATGGACAAGTGCAACTAGGTGACAAATTTCTGTTCATTACCAAGTTATAATACTCGAGCGCCTGTAGCAAACCGAGTAGCAAATTACTCCGACAAAATTTTGGAAGGTGTTACAATAACTGGTGATTCGGTTACTTGGGCAACCTTATTGTAATTTTTGGTGGTACAGAACCCTCAGTGCAAGACCCCGATTCGCACTTGGCCGGTTTATTTTTTAAAAGTGTCTAGGCCTTCCTAGAATGGCTGATAATATATGCGCAAAATATTTTTAGCGTAAAGCCTTCTGATACTAACCCTTATCCCACATCTTCGAAATAAATAAAGAACAAGGTATATTTTGCTACCGCAGTACGAGCCATTTCTCCCTACAAATTGCCAGTTACCATCTCTGCGAAGACATTACCTCTCAAGAATTTACCTCTCATAAAAAGGGATGATATTTCAGCATTTCCAGCGCTTGAAATGCTGGTTGCTGCACGCCACTTGACGTGACGACAAATTTAGACGTTATTTAGCGCTGTAGCAAGTTTAACTAGGTCAGGTTTTTTAGGTAACATACTCAGAGCAAATAAAAATACAGAGTCCCTACGGCGCACTGCCAAAGTGACACAAAAATCGCTTCCAAAACTACGTGAATTCCCAATAAATACACGACTCATACGCATTCAAAACTACGTGAATTTCTTGTCAGAACATCGTACTGAAAACATCCGTTTTAAAACGAAACAATGACTTCTTGCAGTGTTAAAAACTGTAAAAACAACACAAAAGTAAATAAGAAGAAGGATGGAATATTTCCACACTTAAGTATTTATATTATCCCTTATTTTGATGAATTACACGACACGAACATCGACTATGCACGTCGCACACATGTTTCAAAAAGTGGCTTCACTTTTCATGTTCGCGGTAGTCCCTCAGTATTTTTATTTGCTCTGAGGTAACAAAACGTTTGAAATATATTTTGCTACAATTTATGCATCTTTGTAATGTTTAGGTATCTTATTGAAATTGATGTAGAGATTGTACTTGTAGAGAAAATGGAGCCAGACACAGGTCATCGTAGCTTTTGAATAGACACTCAGTGCGTGATCCCGACTCTCACTTGGCTGGTTTATTTGTTATGACAGGTCAGTAAGGTATTTAATTTTTTTTGGCCCACTTATATTGTAAAGAATATCTCGACAACACTTAAAACGTTTACAAATAAATTATGTCGTGTTCAACTATTTTAAAACTACTTATATAATTTTGAACATAAAACATGTTCAGTAGTTAATTTTCTTATATTTTTGTTGTACCAAACTAGCGTTGCTATAAATCAAAGGCAGCGAGCGTTGCAAACAGCGCGGTTGGTAAAGTCCACAGTAACGGTTAGTGGGTAAACTGTTATGTAATATGATACCATTTTATTAGATAAAACCACACCAGACAAATTTTTTTCTTGGTAAACATTTGTACTGTGTTATATGATTCCATAAATACTGTGGCGATGATTTAGTGCTACTGATGATTGGATGCAATATGGGTCAACAAAGTTGTCACCATTAGTTGATAGCCCGTTGGTCCAGTTGGTAGTGAACCTGCCTGCGGGTCTGGGGGCGTGGGTTCGATTCCCATCTAGGACAAACATTTGTGTGATGAACATTTGTGTTTGTTCTATATCTGGTTGTTAATATCTATTTAAGTATGTATTTAAAACTATATATGTATGTATATCAGTCTCTGGCAGCCATATCACAAGCTTTGCTTAGTTTGGGGTCAGATGACCGTGTGTGAAAAATGTCCCGAATATTTATTTATTTATTTATTACGGGTCGATCCTGGACTCAGCACGACGTCCAATCACTGTTTTCGGAACGATGACGTCATGGCTATTGATTGGGCGTTCACTGATCGCTACGCAATTGTTGTGGCTTGCATATATTCCAATATGCATCCATACGGTTCCAAACAACGTAAGTTCTGTAATTTTTATTAGTTTTTCTTTTAGGTTTTTAGAATGTATGTATGTATGAGGTTTCTTTGGCACGCCTTACAGCCTAAATGGCTGTAAGGCGATTTATGGATATATTATATTTATGGTTATATTATGGATTTTAATATGTGAGATGTCATATAAATTGTTTTAATAGTGGGAGTGACATAGGGTACAAGAAATAAGGATGGCGTCCGCGAAAAAAAAAGGGTAAAAGAGTAAGTAAACTTTGCTAAATAGGTCACAATATTACCATAATTACGTAGAACATTACTATGAAATACTTTACTATGAGATAAAGCGGTATGAAAGAGCTCTGGAGCCTTACGGCCAACTCCTTACGCGGTCTCAAACTGACGTTAAAACAGTGAAGTTCGGAAAATCACGCGAACATGAATCTTGCGGAACGCACCCAGATACGGTTTGCAACGTTTTTCATCACCTAAACTGGATTGCTTAAAACAGTTAGCCGTTAGGCCCTTACGCTTCGCGTCACTGTTACTTTTCAGTTGCCTACCATGCAGTTGGGTTATATTTTTTTATAATTTAATTTACTTGTTTATATTCAAACATAATGTGACTTAAGCATAACATTTAAAACCTCGCTGTTCCTAATGAAACGTAAACGAAGAACATTTCCTTAACAATTCACTGTCTCAGTTCTTTCATCACATTGCATAACAAAGACCTCATCGCTTTGCAAATCCCTTGTCCTTAAATTCGCACCACCCATGGAAGACTGGCGTAAACACATTTACGTCAAATATTTTTTATTTCATATTAGATAGAGGAAAGTCTAATACACGAACTCAATTTTTTTTATAAAATAATTAGAATAAATACGTTTAAAAAATCAATACGAAAATATATTTTTCATAAATTACCTGGTAAACTTATGCAAGTTTTGTTACGCTAAAGAGAACGCTGAAGAGTTGCCTTTTAATATTAGCTTAAACAAAATTACGCAATTATTATACGTCTTTCCAAAAAAACTTATTTACATATATGAACTTACATACTTTTTCCACGTGATAAATAAAGACATATACGCTCATACCCAGTTACGCATTTCTTCCATGGTACTTTTAGAAGAAAAAAAAGCAGTTAGTATGATTGAGTTAATATTCTGCGGGGAATTTATTTGCCTTTATTCGAATTGAAGTCACGGAAAACAGTAAGGACATGTTAACATAGACAAAGGTTAAGTGTTGATAGCCCGTTGGTCCAGTTGGTTCCCATCTAGGACAAACATTTGTGTGATGAACATTTGTGTTTGTTCTATATCTGGTTGTTAATATCTATTTAAGTATGTATTTAAAAAACTATATATGTATGTATATCAGTCTCTGGCAGCCATATCACAAGCTTTGCTTAGTTTGGGGTCAGATGACCGTGTGTGAAAAATGTCCCGAATATTTATTTATTTATTTATGTTGTAAACTAATTTATTAGTGTAATGACATTTACTTAAATATCCTAGTAAACGCCAATACAAGCTTTGGTGGTACTCGGAAATTGGTGAATTCTCGTTACATGCCTCGATTTCGTGTTTTTCATGGATGTTCATCAAAAGATTTTTGCCTACCTTACCAGTAAATGTAACTTAAGTGTAGCATAATTTTATTAATCTACTAGCTGTTGCCCGTGACTTCGTACGCGTAGATTATCATATTAACTTTCAACCCCCTTTTGTCATTCTTAATTCGGTCCTTTCGTAAAATCCTTATTAGCGGACTTCTACACTCCATAAGGAATCTACCTGCCAAATTTCAGCTTCGTAAGTCAAGTAGTTTTCGAGATTTCGTGTTTAATGAGTGAGTGAGTGAGTAGATGAATTTCGCTTTTATATATAGATATCACTTATATAATACCATAGATAAATAATACTAGCTGAACTGTCAAACGGATATAGTTAAAATTGTCGTTAAGTTTCTGAAATCTTCCAATTTTCTGAGTAATTTTAGTCGTTCTCAAGTTATGGCGTGACCAAGTAAATAGGGATTCATTTTAAATAATTTTCATTTATTTATATTTAATTATGTGTATATTTTATACTGGTCGAAGACTTTCGTCTTAAGTCGCACAACGAGCTATGGAGAGGGCTATGCTCGAGGTTTCTCTACGAGATCGAATCCGAAATGAGGAGATCCGTAGACGAACGAAAGTCACCGACATAGCCCACCGGATAAGTAAGTTGAAATGGCAGTGGGCAGGGCACATATCACGCAGAACAGATGGCCGATGGGGCCGAAAGGTTCTGGAATGGAGACCACGGACTGGTAAGCGCAGCGTAGGACGTCCACCCACAAGATGGACAGACGACCTAAAAGAGACCGCAGGGAAACGCTGGATGCAGGCTGCTTCCAACCGGCCCTTTTGGAGATCGATGGGGGAGGCCTATGTCCAGCAGTGGACGTCCTACGGCTGAAATGATGATGATGATGATGATATTTTATACTTATACCTAATAATTTATGTTCCCATATCGACTCCAAAACGGCTAGACCGTATTTGACGGGACTTTCACCGGCAGACAGCTAGTATATTATAATAAATCCATATAGACAAAATGTTTTTAACAGTAACAATTTGAGCAGTAAAAAGTTATCCCAATTATCTCAACTAAGAATTATTTTAGCAAACTGTTGCATCCTAGTTACTGCTAACATATCGCTTCAAATGTTACTGGCGGGTCTCCCATGTCAATGACATTACACCTTTGTCAATGTCAGAAGTGCGTGTGTGTAAGCAATTTTGTTCCAGAGTTAAGCCCTTTTATAAATTACTGCCTTAATACGACCAGCCATCGCGAGGTGTGATAATATAGTGAACTAGTTACTCCATACGGTTCCACCAGGGTACATCAGCACTAATCAGCAGCCATTTTTTTTATACAGTAGATAGTCTTGCGCTTGGCCGCCATCTCGCTTGATGTTAACTGTTCACACACACACACCCACGCACACGCACAAGCACGCACGCACGCACACACACACACACACACACATACATCCACTGTTGGTCAAAGGCCTTAGAGTCATAATCCCCACGCTTGGCAGGCAGCTTGGGAATCGCAGTAAGTTCACCGTGTGCTAATAGGTGGTTCTGGTCGCAGTTTTATAACATACCCGGGTCCAGCGTTCATATTGCCACACAATCATACAGTTTTCTGGGATGTAAAGTATCAAAATTCAACCATCCACTGGTTCGTGAAAACGTGGTATAAACGTGGTTTTGGTGAAAAATTAACAAACGAACCAACATAAACATTTTCGAATTTATATTTATTGGTATGAAGTAAAGGGCTTAAGCGCTTCCTATATTTAAATTTAAATAAAACAAAGTGTGTGTGATATATTATCATCGAAATTTTAATTCGTTTGAAAGACCTATCGATGCCATTATGTATGGAATATAACATTCAAATGTCCGCCAAGGCTTCTCTGGGTGGAGCGCATATAGCAGCTGTAGCACAGGTCTTCCTAGAACAGCTGCTTACGAGACACCTACAGAAAGGTACTTATACTCATAATAAATAGTTAATTTTAGACTTGTTAAAAATGTTAGGTTAATATTGTAAAATTATAAATATTGGGAATAAACGAATTGAATTGAATTAAATTTTACCAAAGTCACCGACATAGCTGTTAAAATTTGCAAGTTGAAGTGGCAATGGGCAGGCTACATCGCTCGGAGAACCGATAACCGATGGGGAAGAAAGGTTCTTGAGTGGAGACCACGAACCGGAAGACGCAGCGTAGGGAGGCCTCCCACTAGATGGACCGACGACATAGTAAGAGTCGCTGGCATCCAGTGGATGCAAAAGGCAGGCTGTCGTTCAGTGTGGAGGTTAAAGGGGGAGGCCTATGTTCAGCAGTGGACGTCTTCTGGCTGATGATGATGATGAATTAAATTTTATTTAAATTTAAAGATAGGAATCGCTTAATTAAAGACCCGTTATAATAAAACTTTGAAATACTTATGGATGGAAAAAAACAATCATAAATAGCGTTAAACCTATTTAACAAGTATAAATTGTAATTTTTCATTCCACCTGCTCGACAATGATGAATTATCTATACTAATATTATAAAGAGGAAAGATTTGTATGTATGTTTGTAACGAATTGGCTAAAAAAGTACTGGACCGATCTTAAAAATTCTTTCACCATTTGAATGTTACATTATCACCGATTAACATAGGCTATTTTAATAGGCTATATAACTATACCCGTGCGGAGCCGGGGCGGACCGCTAGTTGTCATATAAACCAAATCCAAAGTAAGTAATTATTGCCCTACGGTCTTGCCGGGAAATAATATTGTACTAAACTTAGTTATATCTTGCTAGTAAATAATGTAATTTGAATTTAGAATTTGGCACCTTAACTTTAATATTAATTTTTACCATAGTGTCCTGCACCAAAAAAAACCAGACAAGTACGAGTAGGACTCGTGCTCTGAGGGTTCCGTTGGACAGAACACTCAGAGCGCGAGTCCAAAAAAAAACTGAAACTGAAAAAGTTGATATATTGAAAGACAAACTTAACTTTGTAGTTGACTATAAGGTTCTTTTATACATTCCAACTACAAAATGTAAGTTTGTAATATCAAAATAATTATTCTTAAATGATATAACTTCAAATTTGTAACTTTCGGATTTATTCCTATATATGTGCTATGAGACCTTGCCTTTTACCAAATTTCATGATTCTAGGTCAACGGGAAGTACCCTATAGGTTTTGGTTCCCCTGTGTAATCGCAAAATATGCGACATAAACCTTCATATCTTTTGATTGCGTTGACTTACAACTTTTATTTTGTTACAGCCGAAAGAAACCGTAGATCCAAGTATTTAGTATATATTTCAACTTGCTACCTTTACGCGTTCTTGAGAAAAAGGGTCTTGACAGATGGACAGACGGACATACAGACGTACAGACAGACGGACAGACAGACTGACAACGAAGTGATCCTTTAAGGGTTCCGTTTTTTCCTTTTGAGGTACGGAACCCTAAAAAAGAAAAACGGCGCAAATACCGCAAATCGCTGTAGTGTTAAACAACAAACACTTATTGATTCTAAAATACAAATTTTGTATAATTACTCATGTAACGACAATGATTTGACTCCGGATTCCATTAAATCCGAAGCCGTGGGCATTGTTAGTAATCTTCTTCTAGAAGACATACCTACATGAACGCCTGCGACGATATCCACAAACGGAAAACGATAAAAAGCGTGAAATCAGTATCTGAATCAGTGCTTTTATTATGTTTTGTCTTTCCACAAATTTACTGATTTATCATTTAATATACTATATCAAACATTAATTTTCACTTTTTGTAAAAAAATATCTACTTTAGCACAAGTAGGTACAAATAATCTGACTAAATATTTTAGTGGGTCGTCGTAGGTATATTTGTGTATCTGTTTAAAAGCATTTTTATCAAGGTCTGCTCAAATGCTCATACTTTCAACGACTTGAGGATGTGGTTCATGGCCCTTCCAATTTCTATTAGATTCTTCGTAGTAGTCAGCTGGATTTACTTTTTAATTTTTTTTTGTACCTGACCGTAAAATCCTAATTTATGTTACATTTTAGAGGTAATACAAAATTTGTTGGAGCAAAAAATTTAGCCTTTTCGGCTTAAGCTATAATTTATGAATTGCAGGGTATAACCGGATAACGGTAATTTTGCCGGTTTTTTTGACAAATTATCTTTAAATTAAATACATTTTCACCAAGAATGCATAATCTTAAAAGAATAACAGGTCATTTAATTATTTACATTTAACGTAATGACGTATTCAACCCAAAGCCGAATTTATTCCGAATGTTGTTAGCAAGATTGACATCAATAATAAATTTATAGGGTTCCGTACCCAAAAAATGTAAACGGACCCTATTACTAAGCCGGATAGACAAACAGACAAACAGACAACGTAATGTCTGTTTATCTGATACCGTAATAGTTTTTTTTTACAGAATTTGTAATATTACAGCAAATTAAAAACAAAATGGCATTACATCTGTTTTTGTAGTGTTCGTATTTGTATTTTGTTCAGCTAATAAAGGCACTTGTCCCACAAAAACAATTAAAAAAATACGAATGAAAAATAATAAGTAAAAAAGTAAAAACTAAAGAGGGACCGGGAATGCAACAAACTTAGACTAACTACTCAGTGAAGGTAAGTTTCCAAACAACGACTTCTCAAACCGTAAGGTACAAATTCGCTTTGTAGCTTACGTTTCGATTGGTATTTTAAACTGTTTAAGCAAGAAAATTAATGGATTACCTGTGGAATGTAACACCATAACTCTTATGCTGCTTTTCTGATTTGTTGTGGTACGTTTTCACCGCGCAAATTGTCATAGTAATTTTTTTTATTTATTTTGGAGCCATATATGACTACCTTTGAATGGCTTAAATTTTGCGAATGTACTTGGTTTCTATGTGTAGTTATTCTAAGGCAACAAACTTATTTTTATTTGCTCTATTGTAAAAACGGTAATACGCACTAGCGTCAAACTTGGCATGATTATAGTACACACTCTACAGTAAAACAATAAGTAGTTGCCAAGTGCGAGTCGGTAACAAATTTGTGACCTGGTCGTGATGTTGTCTTTTGCACTACTTTTTGTATTTTGAAGTGGTATGGAACCCTCGCGCGCGAGCCTGACTCGCACTTTCGTTTTATTTTGTAGTATTATTCCGTAACTTGACAGATAAACATCCATACTCAACTTAAAACAATTCAACAAATTCGACGCCTTTGGAAGTGAACGTGGCATTAATGGAGAATAGCTGTCCCGTGAGTTTGGAACTTCGGAACATTCAACTCTGGAACTTTGCAGAGTCTTGGTTTTGAAAGGAGATGGCGGCGGCGGTGGCTAGTTCAGTGAATAATCGCTGTCAGTTCAACTTTCATTGATGTTTTTAGTTTAAATTATAGCTGACTAAATAGTGCGTATAATATGTTAACTATATGTGCATGTATATCAGTCTCTGGCAGCCTTATCACAAGCTTTGCTTAGTTTGGAGTCAGATGACCGTGTGAGCAAAATGTCCCGAACATTTATTTATTTATTATAATGCCTAAAAACGGAATCAACTGAAGAACTGGCAATTATTCCCTACCTTTTTTTATAATAGGCTTGCGTTTGGCCGCTAACTTACCTGATGTTAAGCGATGATGCGGTCTACGATGGAGCACCGGCCTAGAAGAAATTGATTCCGAAACCGAAAGGTAGGACAGACAGACAGCTGCGTAGGCTTAGTAATAGGGTCCCGTTTTCGCCCTTTGGGTACGGAACCCTAAAAATCACTTCCAGTTATCTGATTCAGACGCTTATTTTGGATTGGTGGATTGGATTTTTTGATACCCAGATATAGAACAAACACAAATGTTCATTACATGCATGTTATTATATATTATATAAATATTATTTCATACCTTCTTCGTTAAAACAAATTAATCCAATCTTTCAACTGATTTCAGTAATAAAACACATAGATAACTATCCGAACTATCTTAACAATCTCAGCAATACCTGCCCCCATTCTTGTTCACAACAATAAGGCTTTTAAACAGATAACCAACACCCATAGATCTGTCTTCGAAGCAGTAGCTTAAATAAATCAGGGGCCCAGTTACACTGGGCTACGCGTCTCGGTTCAAATAAGTCCTTCGAGTCCAGTTAACATCGTTACAATACGAAGTGCTGATATATACTTAAGAAAATGGCGGATCGTGCAAACGGGACTAGGAAATTTTAATAGTCATAATATATTCAACTCGGTTTAAGCATATATTAGTTATGGAGAGGGCTATGCTCGGGGTTTCTCTACGATATCGAATCAGAGATTAGGAGATCCGTAGACGTTGTAGACGTCCTACATATCCCACTGGATTAGCAAGTTGAAGTGACAGTGGGCAGGGCACATAGCACGCTGAGCAGATGGCCGATGGGGCCAAGAGATTCTCGAATGGAGACCGCGGACCGGTAAGCACAGCGGAGGATATCCGAGCGTAAAAATTTTCCTCTTTTTCATAAATTTTCCAATTATAACTTAACCAACTGATATGGATTTTTTATTTTATTTTTTTGGAACTGGTATGACCCTTCCTCTTGCCCCGTGCCCGCTTGACGTTGAGTTCTGGGACAGCCTGTATATAAATACATAGTCAGAACAGTCATGTACGGTTGGCTTAGTACAGTCATGCATAACCCTGTATACTGTATGAGTAATCGAACAGTTCACAATGTACTTACATGCGTAATATAGGTAGCAACAGTTAACATAGTAACCTCTATAAGCGACCACTTCATTCGAGATATCAGAGACGGTGCCAATCGGGACAGAAATTGATGGCCCTTGAAACTGGCTCCAACGATCCGAAGCCAGCGTTTGTTGCGCAACTCACATTCTAACGTAATGTTTGATATTATACGACATGCTTTTGAATTAAGAGTGCGTATAAAGCGAGGAAAATTTCTGATTTCACCCGCGCGTCTCGCATCACCCGCATTAGTGTGAAACACAACCACGGCAGCGCGGCAGTCGCGCGCAGCTCCAGTACACATAACTCGCGTAGTCGAACTCGTCATGCGGCAAGGAGTAATAAACACAGGATAAGCATAATGTTGGCGTTTTGGCGATTAGCTGGGTTCGGTCGCGGCGCGCAAAACCGTAAATTGTTTATTTCAATTTTCAAAATTGTGTTTGTTGTATATTTTTAAACTTAATTTTTAATTTTTCTACAATATCAATATAAAATTAATAAATTATATAAATTAAATTGAAATTGCCCAAATTAATTTTCAAATTAAAATTTTACGCTTGAGACAGAGAGTCAGAGATCGTTAAACATTAAATCAAACTAAACTAAACTAATGCTATGCTATGCTATGCTACGCTACGCTATGCTATACTATACTAAACGAAACACGCGAAACGAAATACCCGAAAGCCCGTTGGTCCAGTTGGTAGTGAACCTACCTTCTGAGCTTCGGGCGTGGGTTCGATTCCCACCTAGGACAAAATTCAAAAATCAAAATCAAAAAAAAATCAAAATCATTTATTAGGCAATAAATTTAGCACTGCAGAGGATTGTCTGTGGGTCCCAAACTCGGCTCAGCCTGTGTCTTGGGGTCCGATGAGCAAGCAATTCCTGTTCTGACATGTCGCACGCGCTTACAAGTGGGATTCACAATATAAAATATTAATTAAAATTAAATTAAACTGTAGGTACAAATAAATAAAGCTAAAGTACATGCCTATAATTAAAAGAAAAATAATAATAATAAGAAATCCATTACATACAAACAAAAATTAAACTAAATTAAATACCTAACATTGATTTTATAAATATTTATTTACGACCGCCTGGTATGAGTGAGTGTAGGTGAGTAGGGTGTGTGTGTGTGTGTGTGTGTGTGTGTGGGGGGGGGGTGAGTAGGTGACTGTGCGTGCTGAATTAGAATAGTATGTTTGTGCAAACTTGACCCATTAGCCAAGATCATAGACTCTTACTAGGGCTTCAGTTTTCTCGTAACTGAGGTTGAGTAGCCAATCTTTCACCTTGGATCTGGCTTTTCTGTGGGTGACTTCTCTCAGGTCTTGAAATTTAAGCACTGAGTTGTATGTAAACCTATGTATGAATGGAGGAAGGCGGCGCGCGAACACTGTCCTGGTTGCCGGGAGAGGACCCAGTTTCAGGCGAGTGCTTCTTTTAGAAGGTGTTGCGCCAAAAATATGTGCTTTATCAATTGCACGTATGATAAAAAGTTGCCTGACTGTATGTAGTTTTGCCTCCTGGTATAGTAGCTCAGTAGGGTATAAACGAGGTTTCCCTAGCATGACTTTTATAACTGCCCGTTGGGCCCTCTCCACACCAGTCATGTAGGTCTTAGCAGCTCCGCCCCACACGCTGATACAGTATTGCAGCAGAGATTGGCACAATGCAGTGTACACCAGAATCATTACCTCTGCGCTAGCAGCAGGTCTCAGTTTCTTCAATTAATGTGATGAACATTTTGTGTTTGTTCTACGAGTATACCTGGTTGTTAATATCTATTTAAGTATGATTTATTTAATTTAATTTAATGTAATTTAATGCAATGCAATTCAATTCCATTCCATTCAATTCAATTTACTAAAAAATATCATCATCATCCTTCACAGAACCTTCCTCATTATTTGAAGTCGGCCTAATATACCTACTGTTTGACCTACCAGTACCTACCCGAGCCAACCCGGCCGGTCTAACAGTTGGTATTACTACTTACCTTTTTATCCGACTTCAAATAAGGAGGAAGGTTCTCAATGCGACTTGTATAATCTTAGTGTCTCTGTCTACTTGGTCCACAGTGTTGCACCGCAGTGTTGTAAAGCAGTGTTGCACCGCAGTGTTGCAACGCAGTGTTGCAACGCAGTGTGGCAACGCAGTGTTGCATCGCACTGTTGCGCCGCAGTGTTGCAACGCACTGTTGCACCGCAGTGTTGCAACGCAGTGATTGATAATTTTATTGCATACCTACCTTGCCAAAAGATTCGCTTTTTTACCAGCTAAGGAAACATTAACTTTTTTCTGAGATTCGCCACTGTCAAGAAACATTTTACTGTTTAAAGGCAAAGTTTATTTTTATTGTTTCATTCAAGAGCAATGTTTATAACCTCAAATAAGCCACAAATGACAGCACCAGCGAAGGTGGCGCCATCTGAGATAAGTTTTGCCGTGGTTTGCCTGTAGCTTCTCATTACCCAAAATGTATGAAAAATACTGCGTTAGTTCCCTAATACTCACCCTGTGAAATCATTTACCACTGAATAAAACTCAAAATATGTAGTGATGGTCAAAATATTTTCGGATTTGAATTAAATAAAGAAAATTCGTTAGTGAAGCTACTTCTCAAAATCTCTGAAATATTGGTGCCGTCGTTTGGCTTTAGACCTCAGCAGCCATAAATCGATGCCACAGACTTAAAATATTCAAGGATGGCTGAAATATTTTCTGATTTAACGTCTTCACTGAAATATTGAAGATGTCTTCTAGTATTAGAACTGAACAATCTATAATCACCGTTACTGATTTAAAATATGCAAGGATGGCAGAAATATTTTACGATACAAGTCATGATTCTCTGAAATATAAGAAACATTTTACTGTTTAAAAGCAAAGTTTATTTTTATTGTTTCATTCAAGAGCAATGTTTATAACCTCAAATAAGCCACAAATGACAGCACCAGCGAAGGTGGCGCCATCTGAGATAAGTTTTGCCGTGGTTTGCCTGTGGCTTCTCATTACCCAAAATGTATGAAAAATACTGCGTTAGTTCCCTAATACTCACCCTGTGAAATCATTTACCACTGAATAAAACTCAAAATATGTAGTGATGGTCAAAATATTTTCGGATTTGAATTAAATAAAGAAAATTCGTTAGTGAAGCTACTTCTCAAAATCTCTGAAATATTGGTGCCGTCGTTTGGCTTTAGACCTCAGCAGCCATTAATCGATGCCACAGACTTAAAATATTCAAGGATGGCTGAAATATTTTCTGATTTAACGTCTTCACTGAAATATTGAAGATGTCTTCTAGTATTAGAACTGAACAATCTATAATCACCGTTACTGATTTAAAATATGCAAGGATGGCAGAAATATTTTACGATACAAGTCAAGATTCTCTGAAATATAAATGCTCTCATCTAGTGTTGGACGCAAATCACGCAAAACCTCACCTAATCCTCAAAAAAAAACTCACCTATGTTTCCAACCAATTAGTTCAAAATATTCAAAAATAGCTATTTATTTTTTGATATAACTTCACTTTGCTGAAATACTGGTGGTGCCACCTAGCGTTTGATCTGAGAAACTCGTATTTTATGCTACTGATTCAAAATATTTAAAGATGGTACCGCACTGTTGTACCGCACTGTTGTACCACACTGTTGCACCGCACTGTTGCACCGCACTGTTGCACCGCAGTGTTGCAACGCAGTGTTGCACCGCATTGTTGCACCGCAGTGGTGGACTGCAATTCAACCAGTATAAAAAAATACTGGTCGAATTGAAGGTACTCTAAGGTAAATGAGAACCTTCCTCCTTATTTGAAGTCGGATAAAAAGGTAAGTAGTATTTGACTTTGACTAAGGTAAGTAGTCCCGCTAGTGTATTGTGCATTTCCCCTTACCAGCACATACCCGAGCCAACCCAACTGGTCAAACAGTAGGTACTTATGTTTTTAACCGACTTCAAAGAAGGAGGAAGGTCCTCAATTCGACTAGTATTTTTTTATACCGGTTGAATTGAGAACCTTGCCCCTGTTTTGAAGTCGGTTAAAAACATAAGTACCTATTGGTTGACTTTCCACATTTAAATTTTTTTTTATTAGAAGATGTTTTTTTGCTTCCATTATTACCAAGCTATTTTTTGTCTGTTAAAATTGAGAACCTTCCTCCTTTTGCAGAAAGCCGCTTCTCGTAAAAACGTGAGAAAATGTGGATGGAACTCTCAAGTCAAATTAACCATCACATTAATTTAAATGATTTTTAATTTTAATTTTATAAAATTATAATGAATCTAAATTATTTTATAATGTCATTTAATTTTTAGTTTTATCTTTCTGACTCTCTCTCTCTGCTTCTCTCCGTCTCTCTCTCTCTCTCTCTCTCTGTCTGTTTGTCTGTCACAAAGAAACACTCCGACTCTAATAGTTATATTACTGAGCATACATAATAATGGATTCGTTAGGGCCTAGTCGTATCCATTTTATTTGTATCTATGTTATTTTTTCGTAGTAGCTTTACCTAGTCTGTGCTCTAAGGTCATTGTCACCACTTGGTAGCCGCATCAAGTGGTCGCGTTCAAGCCATCGATTTTTTATATTATCCTTTGTTTGAAAATACAGTAGGTGTTGATATAATCGCACTCGGAAGATAAAACCAAGGCGAAAAGCAAGCGCGTGCGTCCTTCCCCGTTGAGGCACAGTGCGGTACTGAGGTTAAACGGAGCATGTTTCGCTATTTAGATGCAAAGCGCAACAGAATAAGACTGAATATCGGACTTGCCGTTTGACCGAATAGTTGCTTAGAACTAAAGGACGTAAGTCTCAAATCGAATATAATTTATTATGAGAGTACTAATTAATCTAGGTAAATTTTGTCTTAACACTGGAAAACAAACTATATTTTCCTTCGGTGAGTATTTATTTTAGATATGTAACTGAAGTACTTTCCAAGTAAAATCAAAAAAATTAGCAAAAAGGCACCATTTTCAAAACATTAAAGTATCGAGTAAATATCTTGCTATTATGTTTCTGTCTTAATGGCGGAAAGAAAATGAATTGAAAATTCACATATATCAATTATTACGGTGATCGGATATTTGGTTTAGTTAGAATATCATGGCAAATTAGCATAAAATTTCGGTTGCCCCCTCTTAACGCAAAACCGCATACGTAACAACCTGTGTTGTGAAACATATACTTTATATCTGGATATTTTATTTGTATACTAGCGGTCCGCCCCAGCTTAGCACGGGTATAGATGATAGCCTATGTCACCCGGGGATAGTGTAGCTTCCCAACAGTGAAACAATTGTTCAAATCGGTTCAGTAGTTTCGGAGCCTATTCAATGCAAACAAACAAACAAATCTTTCCTCTTTATAATATTAGTATAGACTAGCTGACCTGACAGACGGTGTCCTGTCTTAGAACAGTCAAACGCGCGAAGTTATGATCGTTGTTAAGTTTTCTAACATTCTAAATTTTTACGCAATTTTCTTAATTTTTCTTTCCATAAGAACCTTCAAAAGTATTAGAAAATTATTTATGAACTATTTGTCAATATTTTGAACTTGAATTTGAATTTGTTATCATAAAACATACTGACATTGAAAAGTGACACCTACCCTTACCTTTTATATGAACCGTGTTAACAAGTATAAATTAACATAGTACGATATACAAAATTGTTACTTACATATTTTAATTAACACTAAACCCAGTTTTAAGCATGTTGTGGTTGATTTAAATCCACTAGAGTAATAATAATAAATGATCTGTTCACCTGGGTGAATTAATTCCACCAGTGAACAAATAACACCAATAATGTCTAATAACGTCACCTAGGTGTTTCCCTGGTGCAATGATTCCGAGGTGAAATGAAGAAACCATAATTTCCACTTAGTTCACCCAGGTGATTTCATTAAGTTAAACATAGTGGAATAAATATCATGTGGAATAGAACCCTGGGAAGTAACAAGCGCTACCTATATTGCAATCTTTAATTTGGTTTTATGGCATTTTAATTAATTAGTCTTTAAGAAAAATTTTGTCTTTTAAGATGTGGTGTGGTTTTTAGGGTTTCGTACCCAAAGGGTAAAAACGGGTCCCCATTACTAAGCCTGCGATGTCCGTCTGTCTGTCTGTCCTATCTATTAACGTTTATATATTTCGAACCGTAATAGCCAACTGAAATTTTCACAGAATATGCAATGTTACAGCGGATTAACTAAGAAATAATAAAAAAGTCAAAAAATTAAAGCGAAGGGCTACCACACAACAAACGTATTTTTAACCTTTTTTTTTGTACTAGCTCTAATGTAAAAACTGTTATACGAACAAGCGTCAAATTTGGCACGATTATAGTACACACTCTAAAGTATAACAACTAATAATAAATAATGGCCAAGTGCGAGTCGGTCACAAGTTTCTGTTCATTACCAAGTTATAACTTGTAATTTCGTTATTGAATTTTGTGGTGGTACGGAACCCTCAGTGCGCGAGCCCGTCTAGCTCTTGGCCAGTTTATTAAATTAATTATACTTGTTCAACCTCTTCCTCTCTTCTACCTAAATCCTAGTTACATCTCATAGCTAAAATCAAGAGAAAGCTAATTAATTCTGTAAAGGCCCCCATTAAACAATGTAATCCTTCCTAACCATCAAAGCACCCGAACTACAAATGCAATCAATTATGTCCTCTTTAACATAAGCGATAGAGTTCATAAATTATTTAAGCTGGTAATTAAATTGAGATTGGATCGATGCACGCGGAAAACGAGTCTTTTTTAAGGGGTTCCGTACCCAAATGGTGTAAATGGGATCCTATTACCAAGTCCACACTGTCTGTCTGTCCGTCTGTCTGTCCTTCATACATTTAACGGCCGTATCTTTCGAAAGGTAATAGATAGCCGTTTCACAGAATATGCAATGCTAAGGCGAATTAACTACGAAATAACAATAATGAAATCAAAAACTAAAAGGGTCCAAGGGTCCTGTACAAACTTTTTCAAACGTATTTTTGTATTTACACTCTAAGGTATAAAATAACCAATAATAAATAATGGTCAGGTAAACCTGTTTCTTTTGCCATCAAGTAACGTCAAGCATGGACGGTACTTGGATGGGTGACCGCCTGGGCATGAACTACTTTTTGTATTTTGTGCTGGTATGGAATCCTCAGTGCGTGAGCCCAACTTGCACTTGGCCGGTTTATTTTTAAATGAGTGGTTCGTTGCCGTTGCTTCATAATTCTGGATTGCAGTTATTTCCAGTAATTCCCAGTTAAACATTATCGTTGACGTCATTTGCATAAATGACAGAGAGCCGCCGAGTGTATATCGGAAATGTATTTAACTGAAGTTATTAAATTATCCTGCAAATGGTAGTGTTGGATGTTGAGTATCTGTGCATAATTTATCATGGCTTATGTATAAGTTAATATTTAATTGCGCATCTAACATATCTTAAAGATACACTTCTAAATATCACCATTAAGGTGGTAAGTTTCACCTATGGCGGGATATTTTAATTTTAAACAGTTTTTTTAGGTGCAATCACTATTAACTTAACAAAAATTAATATAATATCACTGTTTTAAACTATCACGGTTGTTCACTAAAGTTATATGACCTCCCGACATTTTGGCGCAGTTACATGCACCATGTTCATGGTGCTCATTCCACAACCTTACCACGGTAAATATCTCGAAAATAATCTTATAACTTTAATATAAAATCGTCTGATTATTTTACCTATACTTACGTAAATATTTACAAGTTTTTTTTGTCATGTTAAAAATTTCACTGACTTTGCAGTATTTAAGGCTAGGTTCTCTTACTTTCAAGCAACGCTTGTTACTACAGATGACTACAAGGCTTAACATAATATATTGTATTAAAGTTGCATTTAGTGAAGCAAAACTATGGCGCTTACACACAGTCGTGCGTTTCGCTTCTGCTATTTATCAGGTTTTTATCATATTTTTCATAAAGTATAGCTGTAATGTAAAATGTACCTTAACAGTTCCCTCCATAATTATGAATACTGTATATCAAGATATCGTAGACATCATTTAGAAAATAGGTATTTGAATGATTTAAAAAAACATAGTACAGCGTAATTTATTTTTCTATCAAACGAAATATCCTTAATCTTGTTTTGATCTTTACAGTTTCCTATATATAATACATTCAATTCTGATATGAAGTCATGTTTATAATTTTAAACTAACCACGGAAGTGGAAAAACTAAAACTACAATGACCAGATAGTTAAAAGTGGGATAAGAGGGCCTTAAACAAGTAAAATCCGTCCAATTGACAGTTACTAATGACAATGGAGCATGGAATCGTTTCATGCTAAATGTAGCCACCGATCCGTCACATTCAGTCATAATCAGCGATATTCAATTAGTTTCGGCATTAACTGCATCGATGGACGGAGTAAGGATGCACGAGCAAGGACCATTAAGGCCATCATCATGACAAAAAAAAAAAACAAGCTGCGATCCAAAATTTGTTATGGTTTTAGTTTAAACTAAAAGATTAAATATTGTTCGCTTTTTTTTTTTGGGGGGGACTAAATGAAGTCCTCAAGTCCGTTATCAACATCATCTCAGTTATTTTCGATACGTAATAGGTCTGTAAAATTACATCAACATCTAACAAGTCTTCTTAATATTTATTTATTATTTTATTTTCAAAGGAAAACTTACAGTTATGTACACAATTAGGAAAAATAAATAGAGATAGATGGCCAAATAAATTTAAAGAAAAAAAAATTGAATGCGTCATCTATACCATAATATTATTCCGTAAAATAGCGGAGACCAATTACAGTAAATAACGGTGGACCAAAAAAAATTTAAAAATCTTATAAAATAAAATAGATAAGTTAAAATGAATGCCTCCATAAAAATATCATTAGCTATTTTAATGATTGCGTGGACCAAAACTGATGGTTTTCATGCTGTCATTCAGAAAAAAGTGTCATCATTGATGTGGAGGGTACGAGGAAATCACAACAGCATCCTGTTTTTTTTTACGTGCAATTATTTTGAGTCACTACGTGACGACGATCAAGCAAGAGAATATTTAATCTGTCTTTATGATCAGAACGCATAAGATACCTCAAAAGTGCGTTCACGTTCCTCCACTACATCCACACCTCCACTGTACAATACTAACATTCGAATTTTAAGTCTTGTGTATACTTACTATGGAAGTTTATTATCCTAAATATATTTTGATTTCATTTATAAAAAATACTGCCCCAAATAACTCCCTGCAGCCGTCCCTAGTTGCACAACGTCATCCATCAGGGATAATTGACGTGCCAAAAGCAGCTCAGACTATTTGCCACTTCATTTTGCGGCTCAAAGCTCCGCACGGTTTGGGAATTAGGTACGTCCTGTTAGAATAAACTAAGCAGCAAAAAGTTGCTTTTGGTTTGAAACTATCTCATCATCATCATCATCATTAACCAGAAGATGTCCACTGCTGGACATAGGCCTTTACCTTAGAACTCCACTAAACCACAACCAGCTATCTGCATCGACTGGATGCCTGCAACTATCACAATTTTGTCGATTCTTCTATGGTAAACGCATTACCATCTGAGTCGTCAGGTCATAAATCATTGGTCTATCTATCTCGCTCGAACCCACATGTCATATCTGTTTATTTCGCTCGCACTTACAGGTCTTATGGTATGACGTTTATGGCCCTACACTCAGTTGGTAACGCCGTGAGTATAGTTAGTGGAAGGCCTATCTACGCTGCGTCTAAATATGTCTTAAAACTGCGTCCAGAACTACCAAAGAAGCAGCATCCTCTTTTGCATGTTGAAGTCTCTGCAATCTCCAAGCTGCCTGCCAAAAGGAGGAAGGTTATCAATTCCATCAATTTTAAGAACATTGCATTTATTTGAGCGCCAATAACTACAATTATGCTTTATTTTTAAATTTATTGAGAGGTTATACTACCCAATGTGTATTGTGATAAGTTATTTTTGCTATTTGTAAACATAAACCTTTTAGTAGGTGAGTTCGAAAATATTTAGTCAAACTCCATGTTTTCATAAAAAATTGTTATTTTTCTCTTGAAAACCTCTTCATACAAAGCCGTTTTGTTTCTTGCACGGTTATCCACTTTTTGTAACATAAAAGAGGCTCTTTCAATTCATAACGTTTTCTGTAGGGTTACGGGTGAAAAAATACTTCCGTGGCTCCTTTTGATATTGGGAGCAATTTTTGGGATGCCCCATTTGGGTTATTATTATGGTCAACGGTTTATTGACTTCTTTTGTAAAGCCAAGCCATTTGTGGCGATGGATGTGTAAAAAATGTTCTGAGGACTTCCTCTAGACTTTATAAAGCGTAGTTTTTTTCTGTTTGTATTTTTTCCTTGCTTTAAAACCTTCTTTGGACGAACGAACGTTCAAAACAGCTAAATCAGTTCAAACGTTCTCAAATTATTTTTAAATTTATTGGTATAGATACATTATTAGTTATTAGAAGTTAAAATCCTTTGGAAAATTATAGAGCTGCTTGCTTTCTGTCGAAAATTATAGAGCTGCTTGCGTTCTGTCGAAAATTATGGAGCTGCTTGCGTTCTGTCTAAAATTATAGAGCTGCTTGCGTTCTATCTAAAATTATAAAGCTGCTGGCGCTCTGTCGAAAATTATAGAGCTGCTTGGGTTCTGTCTAAAATTATAGAGCTGCTTGCGTTCTGTCTAAAACTTGTAAAAGGTATTAAGACTTACACAAATACACAATACCTCGGTATAGTATTGGCTTTTGATCTTTCAACTATGTTTTGTATGTACGATATTAAATTTACAACTTAGATCAGACTAACAAAGGAAATGTGCCTTAGTGCAGTTATCGTTCGTGAACAATCTCCGTATTTCACTCACGCTTTTCAATACAACGCTACAGCGCTTAACTCAAAAACGTTAGGTACGATACACTTAAAAAAAATTCAAACACACAAAAAAACATGCAGCAATACAATTATGTAATAATAGATGTCACTCACTCGGATCAGTGACTGTGAGAGACGACTGAACAGAGTCAGGAACAGTTCAGCCAGCCTTGCATTTGTCTAGTCAATATGGTGGCGGGCACAACCTATCTACAGGTAAAAATATGTTAGCAGTAATACCAATTAACTAATTCATAGTCATCATACAAAAAGGACCTAAAAGAGACCGCAGGGAAACGCTGGATGCAGGCCGCTTCCAACCGGCCCTTTTGGAGATCGATGGGGGAGGCCTATGTCCAGCAGTGGACGTCCTACGGCTGAAATGATGATGATGATGATGATGATACAAAAAGGGCGGCAAGGTCTGCAGTCCGACTAAAAGCATCAAGCCTGATTTAGGCCTGATGCGATCACACTTGCCACGGTTCCATACCAAATCTTCATTAAAATTATTTAAGGGAGATTTTTTTTTTTTTATTTTTTTTTTATTTATCATTTCGTCTGGTCTGAGATTTACATCCACAATAGATTTATATTACAAAATAAACGTAAAACTATTCATCTAAAGCTACATCAGATAACTACCTCGATTTATCGCCGTTGTAAATCACTCCGTGGTTTTGTGATAATTTCAGCTGGAATTTACTATAGGTATTATTCTAGAAGTCATTGTTGCGGAAGTGGCTCGGTTCCTCAGTGATACCTTTAGAATAACTACTCAGAGAAGGTAAGTTTCCAAACAACGCCTTCTCAAAACGTAAGCTACAAATTCGCTTTGTAGCTTACGTTTCGATTGGTATTTTAAACGATTTAAGCAAGAAAATTAATGGATTACCTGTGGAATGTCACACCATAACTCTTATGCTGCTTTTCTGATTTGTTGTGGTACGATTTCACCGCGCAAATTGTCATAGTAACAATTTTTTTTTTTGGAGTCATATATGACACCATTTGAATGGCTTAAATTTTGCGAATGTACTTGGTTTCCTTGTGTAGTTATTCTAAGGTAATACCCTTGTCTAGAATGGTGTGTCAGTAAAACACCCTGTCTAATGACATACCGTATTAGACAGAGTGTTTTACCGTCATTAATCCGTCCGACCGTTGGTTGGACGAACTACCGTCCAACCAACGAGAGGAGAGAGAGAAAAAAATCTCTTTCCCTCTCATTGGTGGTTGACGGTGGTTCGTCAACCAAGTACGTCTCGTCTGTTAGCACTATAAAACAACCGATATCGACATATTTGGTGACAACGTTATTAGTTTGAAAAGGTATCTGAGGTCTCTGACTATCTGAACAGTTTTTAATTATTTGTATTTTCTTTTTGACATTTTTTTGACTTTTAATTTAAATATTTAATTTTGACATAACTTTTGACTGTTAATTTTAATTTCTTTGTTTTATATCTCAGTTGTATTCATCTATACTTATAATAACATTGTATTACTTATACTGTAAAAGGTCCAATTATGTACATTGAAGATATTTTGGATTTTTTTTGGACGGCATTCTGTTTTCGATACTGAAATCAGAACTATTTTTTTACATTTTTGTCTGTCTGTCTGTATCTAGGCCGCGCATCACGCCGAAACTACTAAATGGATTCAAATTAAACTTAGCACAATTTGACTTCATACTCCGAGGTAGGTTATAGGATACTTTTTATCCCGAAATTTTGCGCATGGTTCCCTTGGGAGAGGGGATGAAAGTCAAAATGTGTACTTAGTTGTAAATCATTACCGCGTAGTCCGATTTCATATTTTTTTTTGTATAAAGGAGGTACTTTAAAAAACGTCCCGTTAAAATTTCAAGGTCATCGATTTTGTAGTTCAGAAATTACAGACATCACAACCGTCACTAATAGGTCCAAATAACTTGACCTCCGGAATGTACAGGAACCTTTGAAAGTACGGCTCATCTTAAGCTAGAAATAGCTTTGTAGCGCACTTTGTAGTGCACGTTGAGTAGGTACTACGTTGAGTAGGTAGGGTCCACAAATCACGTGATGCAAATTAATGGGGGTTACTATATTTTGTAGAAGGTTCTTATGGAAAGAAAAATAAAGAAAATTTGAAAATTTCAGAAAAATTACGTTTTCATTTCTAAGACAGGACTACGTCTGTCGGGTCAGCTAGTGTTTAACTAAATTATTAACTCTTATTATTTTATTTTATCGCTCAATATTATTGGGTACTGTCTTCCTGTAATTATAGTGACATTTAGTTATATTTTTATTTCTGTTTAACGTTTTGATAAATTGTATTGATGTACACAGAGAAGGTGGACTTAAATAAAAAAATACCTTTCCACGGCTAAGTGGCTGAACTGATTTAATGAAGTTTGATAACGAAGTTAATGATGGGAATTAACGTAGATACTATTTTTTTTTATGGCATGTGCCTTTATTAATTACTAGTGACCCGCCCGCCCGGCTTCGCACGGGTGTAATTTACGTGAGAAGCCGGGGCGGGTCGTTAGTTATATATATAAACCTTTCGTGAAAATGTATCTAACTGATGGTGAAAACCCCATCAGAATTCGTTGCGTGGTTTAGGAGGAGTTAGCGGCCATACAGACAGACGCGGAAAGCGACTTTAATTTATACTCTGTAGAGATAGAGATAGAGAAGAGAAGAGAATACAAAATACAAGCTTACACTAACACTATAAAAATATACTTTACAACACATTTGCTCAAAAAGTGCACTTACGAAGCCTGTATACATCGTTCGAAAGTTAAACATTACGCATCATACAACGGAGCGTGCGGTAATGAATTTTACCGCACGCTCAGATGTATAGCACCGTGCGTGTACTTTACGGTATTTTTTAAATTTCCATTTCCATAAAAATTGTTTCATTTGTAGCCTTTTTTTCTCGCAAATGTGTTGTAAAACGTTGTACGGCACACGTGGGGATTGGTTTTTACAAACTCGTGATTATGGTAAGCCCTCGACTTCGCCTCGGGCTTACATTCGTCTACTCATTTGTAATAACCAACTTACCGCATTTGTATCATAAATAACTATTTTAGTTACTTTAGAGTTTTTAAATTTTGACTTTATCATTATTTCTTAATTTATCCGCCTTACATTACATATTCTGTGAAAATTTCAACTAGCTATGTATTACGGTTCGAAAGATACAGTCGTTAAAAGGTAGGACGAACAGACAGACAGACAGCGCAGGCTTAGTAATAGGGTCCCGATTACACGCTTTGGGTACGGAAGTTGAAACTGTATCGAAAAGCTTTTATGTGAATGTTCTTGCAACCTTAATACAAAGCTAGTTACCAATTCCCAACTCAGGTTATGAGATTGCCATCTTTGACAACACTATAAATAGTTAACTGTGGTCAAGTGCCTATTCTGTCTGGCTTATCATTTAGGAGTCTTGTCACTTCATTCCCGTATACATGTATTGTACATCTACTCACAGCATGGAGCCAAAGTATCATCCATAAACCGTTTTTACCGCCAAGCATATTCCAAATGCCTCTGCCGATCCGACATCTATCACAAATATTTTATCTCCTCGAATTCCCGCATCCAGAATACGCAAAAAATACCATATTTCATCCTAATAAGTGGCATTGTTTCCAAGCGCTTACGTTTTATGACAAATTGAATATATTCTGCGTTATGCTGTAAGAGTGCTCTGATGAATTGGGTTCCTTGAAAAAGTATGACGGGATAAAAAATTCTGTAAGAATGTATGCTGTAACTATGTTTTTGTAGGTAGTTACTGAGTACTTTATAGTTATTTATGATACAAGTGCGGAAAGTTGGTTATTACAAACGAGTAGACGAATGTAAGCCCGAGACGAAGTCGAGAGCTTACCATAGTCACGTTTGTATTAACCAATCCGCACGTGTGCCATGCAACGTTTTACAACACATTTGCGAGAAAAAAACAAAAAATGGAAATTAAAAAAATACCGTAACGTACACGCATGGTGCTATACAACGGAGCGTGCGGACAAATTCATTACAGCACGCTCCGTTGTATGATGCGTTTCATTACAGCACGCTCCGTTGTATGATGCGTTTCATTACAGCACGCTCCGTTGTATGATCCGTAATGTTTAACTTTCGAAAGATGTATTCAGTTATCGTAAGTGCACTTTTTGAGCAAATGTGATGTAAAATTTATTTTGTATTTTTCCATGATAAAAATTCAACAAATCCTGATCAAAAAGACAATACAATTTTACATAATAAATATTTCGTTTCATGTTTATACCTTGCGGTGCGAAACCAAAATGGGGGTTTGGGTTTAACTGTTGCTCGTGACTTCGTACGCGTAGACTTTCATACAAATTTTCATCCGTATTTTCCTCCCCTTAGTTCAGCCTTTTCTCATAACCCTTGACAAATTTGAGCTTCGTAGGTCTAGTAGTTTTCGCGATATCGTGATGAGTCAGTCAGTGAGTGAGCGAATGAGTGAGTGGCTTTCATATGAATAAATTGCCCCCCATAATTCGGCCCTTGCTCAAAATCCTTTCTTAGCTGATCTCAACATCCCAAAAAGACAAATTTGAGCTTCGTAGGTCAAGCAGTTTTCGAAATTTCGTGGTGAGTCAGTGATTGAGTGATATTTCGCTTTCATCTATACTAATATTATAAAGAGGAAAGATTTAATTGTTTGTTTGCATTGAATAGGCTTCGAAACTACTGAACCGATTTGAAAAATTCTTTCACTGTTGGGAAGCTACTACGTTGGGATCCTTACTAAAACTCCAATAATGTAACCCAAGGTGTAAAAAAAAATAAGCCTTTCACTCGTGCAAAGCCGGGGTGCGTTGCTAGTATTGTATATGTATACAGGGTGATAATCAGTTAGCATCCTCTTAAGGACGGCGTCAGTACATCAAAACAAACCACTTACTCTGTATCCCATCTTATAAGTGTAAACGCTTTTGATAGATTGCTCAAAGTTCAATGATGGTGACTAGGTTAGTGAAGTCATCGTAAAAAAATCGTAGCATGTGAAAAGTAAAAGTAAATTTTACTGATTTCAATTTGATTTGTTTTAAATTTAATTTCTAAACGAATACGGTAATCGCTGGCTTTGATTTTAATGAAAAATTTAGGCAAGTCCCAAATGTTCCCCAGATTAATTTGTTAAATTCAAACCGTTTTAGTATCGGTAACAAAGTAATTGATACCACAGAACCAAATTACTAACAAACCCGTACAAATGTTGTTTGCAATAAAATTTATAATCAAATTAATATCGACGAGACCGCTAATCAGTTTTAGGATATACATTTATTTGTGGAAGTATATGAATCTTTTTATTTGAAAATTAATTTATTTTGATTTGAATAAGAACACTTTCTCTCTGTCTCTCTTTTCTCTGAGAGAAGGCCCGTGTTCCAGGAGTGGGAACATGAAAGGCTGATAATTATGATGATAGCTTTTTTCGTCAATTTCGTGACTAGACCCCATGTCAAGTACTTATAAATCAATGATTGAATAAGCCTCTGGCAACAGTTCATCAGTAGGACGCCCACCCACAAGATGGACAGACGGCCTAAAACGCTGGATGCAGGCCGCTTCCAACCGGCCCTTTTGGAGATCGCTGGGGGAGGCCTATGTCCAGCAGTGGACGTCCTACTGCTGAAATGATGATGATTATGAACAATTATTCATCTAATCCATCACAGTTACAGACTCAAAAATGGCCACTTATATCCTAACAAAAGGTTCTAAAAATCAAAAATCCCTAAACGTTTTCGAGCGCCAACAAAGGGCGATAAAATTAACAAAACTATCAATCTCGGCATTCAATAAAGCCGTTGTCGGTGGGTGTCGCCGTGTGAAAAATGCGCGAATCCGTTTAGGCCTCCGAGAGGCAATCAATCAATCGGAGAAATTGAGATTGCTCAGAAAATTTGGACGTGGATTCAGTCATGTGAATAGAGCGGATTATTTCAGTTTGTCATAATAATATCTCTTCTCTTCTCTTCTCTTCGGATAGGTACTTATGTGCACTGTGCATTCAGGCAAGTGCTTGTGCATTAAGATATGTGCCTCTTCGTTGGACATGACTGTGTTCATGCAATAGGACATGTATTTGTGTATTAGGACATAATGCCTGTGCATTTATTAAGGCTGATGCATGTGCATTAGAGCATGTGCCCTTGTGTTAGGTCTAATCTCCAAGCTCCAAGTCGAAGTCTTGTGTCCAATTACGAGTAAATTTACACCCACTATAATTGTTCAAATCGAGATAAAGATTATAAACTAAAACGAACTATAAACTAACGAGCTAAAAACGGAACGTTCACCAGGTGCAAGAACTCATATAACTTGATGATTTATTTGTGACCGTAACTTACATTTACATTATAGCATCACCGCTTATATCTTAGACCAAATATCTATCAGGAACCATCAAACTGACATTTCCGCCCTATAGTCAGCCATTAGTTCGACAAATATTTTCTTCTTGCTAATTTGTTTGCAAAATTGCACAAACTGTTTTATTAGCTGACACTTTTTGGTGGAACGTTTCATGACAAATTAGTTGCAAATTTTGATACAAGTGCCTTTATTAACTAAACAAAATACAAGCTAAAACTAACACTACAATTACAATTAGACTGCCCATAGACCGTTGAAGATCTAAAGATAATCCAAATTCCCAAGCCCACTACCAGTTGGCAGCGTACGTTGTTGGAAGTTGTTCATTCATGGGTATTATGGACCCTTTCCGCTTAACCCTGAATATTATGAAACACGAACCCTATTATTTTTTTTAAATTAATATTTTATAGATATTGGCTTGCGTTTGACCACCACCGGTTTCGGTTGCGACGATAGAGCGCTTGCTTAGAAGAAACCAATTCAATCGCAAATTGAAAACACCCAGATTGTAACTATTGGAAAGCACCCATTCAAGGCAGTGCATTCCACAGTTTAGCAGTTCACACAATTAAATTTGAATCAAAGCGCTTGGAGTATCAGCCATAAAAGGGTATCCCCGTTTTGTTCCCGCCCTGGACGTCCGACAGAAAAACGGATTGGAGAGCAATTTACCACTTTTTTTGATTTCAAGTTATTTAAGGACCCTTTTACCTATTTAACATCGTCAGAAACATTTATTTTCAAATGCTATATGTAAATTTGTTTCTGTACAAATTATTTTAATAGGATCGGGAGTGTTTGCAGCACTTGCGTTCATGACTGGATCGACCAAACCGGGATAATTATTCAGCTGTGATCGCAACACTAGCAAACGAAGCCTTGGTAAAGGTTCAAGGAAAGCGCCAAGGAAAGCGCGAAGATGGCACTTCTGTTTTTCTTATATGTGCGTTATTGGGCCATTAACCCGATTAAAGTTAAAATAAATTGAAATTCCACTAACCTACCTACTTAATTATTAATTTCAAACATTTCAGCGTGTCTCCTAAAAAGCTTTATTAATTTATAATTAAAAACTTCCTGCTACGGTTTGGCCACTGAGCAGGACATTTGCAGAGAAACAACTCTAACTGTAGCTATTTACTTATTCAATTGAAGTTGATTGAATTTAATAGCTGTCTTGTAAACGCTCGTGAACATAACATTTGTCCATCAACACTGCACGCACACATCACTATGAATTTAAGAGCACACGCAATTGTTTTTCACGCAAATTTTTTGTTTGTGTGCATTTTTTGCCTTATAATCATCATAATCCTTTTTTTTTTGTATCAGATACTACTCAAAACATGTTATAGGATTGTCTGGTCGCCAGAAGTTCAGGTAACTCTAGTTGGTGATTGAAGAGGGCATTTATTTGGTTCAAGCTTGATACTAATTATTCGTTCAATGCAGTGAGTTGTTAGGAATGTTAAACTATGTTATAAATAGCAGCCTACATAAAAAAAGCAGACTCAGAGCTCCACACACTAGGATCTACTGACACTGGGCTAGCATGGTGGATTTGGGCTTACCCTCTCTCTCGAAGAGAACATGATAGGCTGATTAAGTATAGGTAGCAAACAAGCTAACGAGCCTAATAGAAAACGACCACCATCACTTGATACCTGTAATACCAAGGGCATCACAGATTCGTTGCTGACCTTTAAAGACTCTTTTAACAGCCCTTTTATAGAACCCCATGTTATATTTAGTCGGGAATGCCACTCTTTCCACATATTAGGAGTGGGACAATAAAATCACTTAAAACGCACAGTGTGCAATTTACACAGATCTATGTGGATAAGCTTTCATGCAGTAGTGGCAAAAAATCTCAAAAAAAAATCAGAACATTCGCCGTCGTAATTATGATAAAAGATACAAGAAGATGCGTCTATGTGCCTGTTCAGTGGTTTTAGGTGTTCTAAAAAGATTTTTACATTCAAAGCCGTTTCTCTGGCGAGTTTACTCACTGGCCTCGTTCAAATGAGCTCTGCCGTTATTCTGAAGTTGTAAAGCTACGCTTACCGACTTACGCTTGTCGACAACTTTTGCTACACGAGTTATTAATTAAGACACATTTAATTTTGTAATTTGACGTTTGACGTTGAGTTTTTTTGCTAACTTTAAAAAATCTGTTTAAACCATGCCCCAAAACTCAACAATTTGCAATAGTGGCTTTATGTACGGATGGTACGACATGTGGATAAGTTAAGAGCAACAGTTATTAATGTTAATGTTCATGTTATGCTAATGTTATTTTCCATGGTAAGGCTGTGGAATGAACAGTGTTAAACAGATATTTTCTTTTTATCTACTTGTCTCTACTGCTACTCAAAAATATTAAAATAGAAATGGACCGCCACTAGCACCCCTCGCACTACTTGGCACTAGCTCGAAGTGTTTCCTATCTGTTTGTAACTTTTGTTTCTGGTGTCACAATAAAGAGTTTCTATCTAGAGTTTCTGTTTTTTTTTGTTTTTTGTTTTTTCAGCAGGCATTATTATTTTAAGTAATTTAGTTGGTAATAAAACTTTTTTTATTTTTTTTATCTCTTTATCTATCTGTACCTACTGCCATTTATTGTTGTTTTCTGTCTGTCTGTATTATCATCTATTAAGATTGATGATAATGAAAAACCTTTTTTTAATATTTCACTGAAGTAATTCACTGCAACAGTCTTACGTTCAACAAGTATACTTTTTTTTTACTCTCGTAAAAAAATCTGATAATATTCTAAAGTTCAAACAAATTATTTTTAATTAAAATAATAAATTATTCATAGCTTTTAAGCACTTTCGATCGTCACTTTTAAAACAAAATAATTATCGTTTTAGCCGCTACAATCCCACAGACAGACAACCCCACACAGATAATCATATACATAAACACACAGATACACACTTAAACTTATAATATCCCGCTTTTGCATCGGGGGTTAAAAATTTAGCGAAGTTGTTTAGAATTCGCGGTTCATTTGGCTTTTACAAAGTTATTACAGCTATCAGAGCCAATAAAAGCTTGAACCGAGCTTAAGGATACCTTGTGAAGTAGCACTGCTACCTGCTTAGTGAAAGTCCCCCCTCCCATCCAGTAGGTACATAATACGTCAAAATCATTAAAATTAAACCGGCCAAGTGCGAGTCAGGCTCGCGAACTGAGGGTTCCGTACCACCAAATAAATTGTTAACTACTAAAAAAAGGTAGTGCAAAACGACATCACACCCAGGCGTCACGCATCCAAGTACCGACCGCGCTCGACGTGGCTTAACTTCGGTGATCGTACGAGAAACGGTGGTGAGCAGAAATTGGTAACCAATTCGCACTTTGCCAGTATTTGTTATATATTCTTTTACTTTACAGTGTGCACTATAATCATGCCAAGTTTTACGCTTTTACGTATTACCGTGTTTATACTAGAGCTAATGTAAAAATACGTTTAAAAAAATGTTTGTTATATGGAGACTCCCTTATCGTATTGATTTTTTGAATTTATTATTTTTACTAGTTAATCAGCCATAAAAATATACATTCTGTGAAAATTTCAACTATCTATTACGATTCCAAAGATACAGCCGTTAAAAATTTCAGTTGATTATCTATTACGGTTCGAAAGATGTAGCTGTTAATAGGTAGGACGGACAGTCAGACAGACAGCGTAGGCTTATGTTTTAAACGTTTATCGGGACTTATCACGTATTATTTAATCACCCGCAGTTTTCAGTCAGCTCGTGACCATGGCTATTGTAACATGGTCGAAACGTCGAGCGAAAGGTACATATTATTACCTAAATTAAATAATACGTGATAAGTCCCGATAAACGTTTAAAACATGTGTTCAAATCGCGAAAGTTTAAAAAAATTACTAGCGTAGGCTTAGTAATAGGGTCCCGTTTACACCCTTTGGGCACCTTACGGAACATTAAAAATACAAAGTTCTGTTATGTTATTGTTTAAATTTTTTTTTCTTACGTATTCCTGCATGAGACCATAACAAATGTCCAGGAATGTAATGATATTATTCTATTACGTTTTCCTTAACCGCCACAATTTTCAAGTTTGTAATTCAATGGTCGCACTCAGGAAACAATATATCTCGGACTTTATTCCTGTGTGTAAAATAAACAAAGGGAAGGAAGCTTTGCGATTATTATTTTAACTTTATGCTCTCGGGAAAATGATGCAGGAAGAATACTAATCACTGTGGAGATAGGAGAGCTAATGATCCTGCACAAAGTTACAATGTTTTGAGAAATTCATAAAGATAGTGTCGGTTCTTTGAAATAATATTATGAAAACGCTGAAGTTTTTCACGGGAGATGCAACCGCAATAATCCGCAAACATTGTTTTCTGCCAGTTTTTGTGGGGCAAAGACCGGTAAAACCGGTGCTGTGCTACAGCACCGGTTTTACTGCCAAGGCGCGTTTTAGATGTTTTTTTGTTTTTTTTTAATATATAATAGTCTTGCTTTTGGCCACCATTGCGGTCTACGTTGGAGCACGCTTGCCTAGAAGAAACCGGTTCACTCGTGATTTGAAGACACCTAGATTGTAACCATCGGGGAACACCCATTCAGGCCACGCATTCCACAGACTAGCAGTTCGCACAATAAATATGGAATCAAAGCGCTTCGTACGGGTTTTCGGAACATAAACCATAAAGCGGTGATGATTTTGCGTGCCCGCTCTGGCAGTCCGATAGAAAAATGGGCAGGAGAGAAGCGGCCTGCATCCAGCGTTTCCCTGCGGTCTCTTTTAGGTCGTCTGTCCATCTTTTGGGTGGACGTCCTATGCGGCGCTTACCAGTCCGTGGTCTCCATTCCAGAACCTTTCGATTTGAGATTTAGCACTGAATATTAAATCCGTCATTCTATAATGGCATATTGATTTTTTGTGAAGTACCTCACCTTATCGTTTTCTACTCATCAATCTCTTTTATTTGCTTTTCATATTATAAGGTTTGACAAAGAAAAATACACCATCCACCATCCTGTGGCAGTGGCCATTTTAAAAATATACAATAATGGATAATACATATTGTACTGTCACTAGAATTCTAAGGGTGTATGCAAAATTGCAGCACAGTTGGTTAAGATAAAGTGGTTCTAATTAAGCAAGATTTGACCCAAACAAAAAACATTACACGTTAAAATAAAAGTTCTTAAAAATAACGCTGTAACCAAAAATAATACAACAAAAACCTACGTACTAAAAGTTGGCGGCTACACGTACGATAGTTTCTAACACAAGTTTTACAAGAGACCCGCCGGGTTCCGTATAAAATCATAAAGGCCCTTGTCTGGCAGCCGCGCTTTCAATTATAATAAATGGGCGTTAATTTTATGCAAAAGTTGTGCTCTAGCTGCGACAAGGATTCACTTTTAAGATGGGACTTTGTTGTTTTAAAACTAAAATGGAATAACTTTTTAACAGTTCTCCAACCACCCGCATTCTTCAGTCTTCCCGTGAACATGGTGCATGTAACTGCGCCGAAATATCGGGAGCTCATTCCACAACCTTACCGCGGTAAATATCCCGTAAATAATCATATAACTTTAGTGAACAACCGTGATAGTTTAAAACAGTGTTCTAAAATGGAATTTTTTATTAAATCAACTTAGAAGATAAAATCGTGCGACTTCTTTTTATTTATATGTTTTACGATGACATGAACGAGTTTATGTATTAGGATTACACTACTCGTAAAGAGTTAAATAATAAAAATATGATTAACTTTTTTTTAATGCATGTTGCTTTTTAGGTAAACAAAGTACAAGCTAACACTGAAACAGTTAGACTGCCCATATACCGTTGAAGGTCTAATAGTGCTAACAGAGACTCGAACGCGGCTGACGGACCGCCGTCCAACCACCGGGAGAGAAAGAGTGAGAATATCATATTTCCCTCTCTTTCTCTCCCATTGGTCAGACGGCGGTTTAGGTCAGCCGCGTTCGAGCGTCTGTTAGCACTATAAAGACAATCCAAAAGCTCAAGCCTACTATCAGTTGGCAGCGTACCCAGGATAAATAGTAGTTAGTTAATTAACTAACCGTTACAATTAATAATCTGCCTATCTTAGTCCACATCCAGTCTCTGCCTGAAGAATATAAAACATATTACGTACATTTAAGAAGTTTTAAACAAAAGAATCCACAGTATAAAATAAAAAATGGCCAAGTGCAAGTCGGGCTCGCGCACTGAGGGTTCCTTACCATCACAAAAACAAAAAGTAGTGCAAAAAAAAGTCACGCCAGTCACGCGTCAGTCACCCATTCGATTACCAGTCGCGCTCGATGTTGCTTAACTTGAGAAATTTGTCACCGACTCGAACTTGACCATTATTTATTATTTAACTTTTTTAAAGTGCATAGGTACTATAATCATGCCAAATTTGACGCTTGTACGTATTACTGTTTTTACATCAGAATAAAAATACGTTTAAAAAAACTTTGTTGTATGGGACGTCTTGTTGTTTTTACTTCATGACTTTATTAATATTTCATAGTAATACTCTTGTAATATTATACACTCTGTGAAAATTTCAACAACAAATACAGCCGTTGAAAGTTAGGATTGACAGACGAACAGATAGACAGCGACAGCGTAGACAGCGTAGACTTAGGAATACCCCTTATTCATATCCATATCCTTTGGGTACGGAATCCTAAAAAAACTACATTATCTAAGTATCCAAAGGCGACGGTGACTGCTTACCATCAAGCAGCCCGTCTGCTTGTTTGCCACCTATAGCATAAGGAAAAGTATTTCCATCGTTTTCAGCATACTTTGTTAGTGAAATAACTGTGGTGATAAAACTTGCTTGCCACCCCAGTAATAACGAACTCCGTTCCAGAGTGTCACTTGATGCGACCGCGGCACATGGAAATGAGCTGAATGCGGAATATTAACCCGCTGGGTGTTTTACTGGGTCTGGTCAGTTGTTAGGGGAGTATTTTTCTGTTACCTATATATTTGGTTTCTGACCAGTAAGGGTGTCATTTTTAACCGACTTCAAAATAGGAGGGAGTTCTCAATTACGTTGTATTTTTTATGTTTGTTACCTCAAAACTCCGTTATTTATGAACCAATTTTATTTATAAAAGAACTAACTTTCAGATTCTCACAATGATGTCAGTTCATCTAGTCGGTAGGACTGCCTACGCTGCGTCTTCCGTTTCGTGGTCACCACTCAAGAACCTTTCTTCTCCATCGGTTATCGGTTCATCGAGCGATATGTCCTGCTCATTGCCACTTCAACTTGCAAATTTCGCGTATTTAGAAAATTTTGAGTTTCGGGCATCCAGTCGATGCAGATGGCATGCTGTCATTCAGTGTGGAGGTTAAAAGGGGTGGCCTATGTTTAGCAGTGGACGTCTTCTGGTTGATGATGATGATGACATCAACAAAAAAAAGCCTTTCTGTAAGACATTGGATGACTTAAATACCAATACAAATTAATATATTGGGCATTATAAAAATTTACACAATAATGAAAAGAGACAGAAAGAAAAGAAAAATGAAAGAAGAAAGAAACGAAATAAAAAAGAGATATAATTATCTCTTATAGCGATAATTCAACTCAATCAGTAATTCCATATACATGATTCTTAGAATAACTACACAAAGAAACCCAGTACATTCGCAAAATTTAAGCCATTCAAATGATGTCATATATGGCTCCAAAAAATATATAAAAAATTTACTATGCCAATTTGCGCGGTGAAATCGTACCACAACAAATCAGAAAAGCAGCATGTGTGTGACATTCCACAGGTAATCCATTAATTTTCTTGCTTAAATTGTTTAAAATACCAATCGAAACGTAAGCTACAAAGCGAATTTGTAGCTTACGTTTTGAAAAGGCGTTGTTTGGAAATTTACCTTCTCTGAGTAGTTATTCTAAGACTTTTTTGCGTTTGCACAATAACTAGGTTATATTATCTCTCTCTATATCCACCTATTTTTAACAGACTTCAGGAGGAGGTTATCAATTCGACTGTATGTTTTTTTTTTTTATGTCACTCAATTCATACTTTCACTTCTACTTGTCACTTTTATGAATACGAAAAGTTCGAACAAAAGAGATGAAAGAGCGTGAAAATACAATATTCTTTACAGAGCCAAGCACCCCAAATCCACATGAGTACAAAAACATAAACTCGTTAGTTGTACATCTCATGGCACCGTCCCTAAAGCGAAACGTCAGCGTCCTATTCACAACGTAATCCGCCTCATGCATAGTCAATGCGATTTTTTGTGCATCACAAACGTGGACAGGGGAACAAAGTGGACAGTGTTTGAGAAAACATGGAAACTCCCAAATGTTTTTTGGTGTCCCTTCCAATTAAAATGTTTTTACTAGACTACTCTACTTTTTCGACTTCTACGTCTGGAATTTGTTTCTTCGCTTTCTAATTTTAAAATTATAGAATAGAGTACAGTGGCCTGTGTAACAAAAAGTGTTTAGATTAAATTAAAATAAGGTTTAATGAAAGATGAGGATGATGATGATATAGAGATATACTACAAGGTCTTCCCTTACTCCCCTATCAAAATGGCCACCTGAACGTAAAATCTATAGTAACTAGTAGTACGCCTCGAACTGTGACCTCGCGAACTTTATCTTCACATCCTTTAACCAATTTTGTTCATATTTAAACATAAAAATTGTATCAAAATTAAATAAATAAAAAATATTCGGGACATTTTTGCACACACGGTCATCTGACCCCAAACTAAGCAAAGCTTGTGATATGGCTGCCAGAGACTGATATACATACATATATAGTTTTAAATACATACTTAAATAGATATTAACAACCAGATATAGAACAAACACAAATGTTCATCACATAAATGTTTGTCCTACGTGGGAATCGAACCCACACCCCCAAGCTCAGAAGGCAGGTTCACTACCAACTAGACCAACGGGCTATCAAATTATTATTATTATTTTTAGTAAAAGCTTACAAAATATCATGAAAATCGGTACGCCAAACCAAAATAAAATATATGAAGCAATAACGTCCGCGCTGTCATCAAAGTCCAAAAAGTCACGCAATCATAATATTAATATTACAAATGCGAAAAGTTTCTTGGTTTGTTAGTTTGTTTGTTTCTCTTTCACGCAGCAACAGATCAACGGATCAACCTGATGTTTTGCATGCGGATCAACCTGATATTTTGCATGGGTATTCTATGGCCGGAGAATGAAAACTACTTTATACTACTTTTCATCATCATCATTTTTCATCACTACGCGGGTGAAACCGCAGCTAGTGGATGTATTGTAACTATGTCGAAACGTTCTTTCGGTAAAAAGTGTTTCGGCTAATAATTTTTTCGTTTAACAGTTTTTCGGCGAACCGTTCTTTCTGTGTACGGTTGTATCGTCGAAAGGTGTTTCGGCGAATTGTACGTGCCTCGTACATTTAACATAATAAATATCCAGATCCTTCTTTTGCGTCGTCGGTTTAAATTAATCGTGTACGCCACACACACACACACTTATAAAAATGCCACCCCACACTCCACACAAGCATCGCATTACAAGCCCGAGAATATTCATCGAGTAAATACTACGCAATGGAATCTTTCATCCGAAACTCTTGGAAAGCGATTGCTTTAGAAGTACCGTAGGGTACTTTTTCAAGTATTTCATGAAGAATGCATTGTGGTAAATATTTAGTACAAGGACTCTGACGTTTTTTTTTTTTTTGTCCTAAATGAAATCTCGTTTAATGTTTACTTTAAGAATTTTTAGTTAAATGGTTAGTACAAGGACTCTGAAATACTTTTTTTTTGTCCTAAATGAAATCTCGTTTGATGTTTACTTTAAGAATTTTTAGTTAAATGGTTAGTACAAGGACTCTGTTTTTTTTTTGTCCTAAATGAAATCTCGTTTGATGTTTACTTTAAGAATTTTTAGTTAAATGGTTAGTACAAGGACTCTGAAATATTTTTTTTTTTGTCCTAAATGAAATCTCGTTTGATGTTTGCTTTAAGAATTTTTAGTTAAATGGTGATTTAAACGTAATGTCATTTGAAAGTTTGCATATACTAGGTTACGCAGAAAGGGTGTACTAAGCCGAAAGAGGTTCAGTGCCAGTCAGCTATTCCATAAAAAAACAGTCATCACACTCGACAAAATGTATGAAACAGCTGTTTTTTTAATTTGCTACTTCAGGGTTGGTCCGATACTAAAAGATTTTCGTAATTATCATTATCATTATCAGCCAGAAGATTTCAGATTCTTTATTAACCAATATAACATGTTAGTCATATGAGGCAAGTCAGGAATCCACAAATAATATTCATAATGATGGGTAGATGGGTACTAATAGACCCCTTTGGGCTTATTACATCCTTTCCGCGTAACCCCGTTTTAACAAAAAAAAAATTGCGGTAGTTTTTTTTTTTTTTAATTGTTTATGATTCATTTTGTTTTCCTTTGTATGTTTTTTACTTTATTTATAGATTCGTATTTTTAGTTGTAATTGAATATCCAGACTGTCATACAGTTCTTGGCAAAGTACCTAAGTTTAATTGTATAAAAAAGACCTTATTTTGTTTTGATAATTATGACCTAATACGCTTACCAACGCCCAAAGAGATTTTTGAAAAATATCATGTCTAACAAAACCTACGCGTTTTTCGCATGTTTCATTAATTTCCATACAGAAAAATGAGCAAGTATTTTCATTTCACCTCCGAATGCTCGGTCACAGTAAGCATGTTTCGCCTCTAAGAAGATTACGTACTTTGCAAAGTGCTTCACTTCATTTAATACAGCGCGGGCAAAAAATGGCCGAGCGTGGCGTTAATTTCTTTTTAATCTTCGAGATTTTTCGTGTTAATATTTTTACATATACTTTTTTTTTTTTATTCAGTCATAGGCAGGTGGAACTTTTTATAAATTACACGTCAAAAACGAAGTTTAAGTTGGGTTAAGAAGTTAAGATTATAATCTTTTTGAATATTTTTTTTTTGTTACCTTGTATTTTCTTTACATGCACTTGCACAGTAAACAAATAAATGTATTTATCCGAATTTTTAGGATCGTTTTCTATTTTTACTATAGAAAACACTTACGTATTAATTATTTGGTATCGTATCTCCCAAACAGCTGAACTGTTTTTTTTTTTATTAGGTAACTTAATCGAGAGTATTCTTAACTATATCTCATGAAAATTGGTTTAACCATTTGAAGATAATCAGCTCTTTTATCAGGGGTTTTTAAAAACTTTCAATCAAAATGTATACTTCTGAATTATTAATTTTTGTAACAATATTGGTACAAAAATGGCTAGTCATGCCATTTCTTCTGCTTGCAACTGTATAATATCTTCATACGTATAAAGATTAAGAAATACTACGTCAAAGGCAGCTATAATGCGATCTTTAAGAGTCTTCAGATTAACTCTAAGCTCTCTCATGCACGGGGATTGCTCGGAACTTCTTATATTTAATGTAACATTAATACGAGACTAAAAGGTGACTATGCCTTGTTTTGTTTTGAATTTGCTAGGGTTGATAAGATAAGATAAGATATTCTTTATTGTCATAAGAGTAAATCTATTATTATAATCTAAGTATAATAAAGATTACGTTTATGGACTCGTCCGGTTTACACAATTTTAAGTTAAAAATTATAAAATCTATTCACAATTTACAAAATTTTTGCTGTACTTAGGGGCTTAATATTTTTTTTTTTTTATGTAGATTAGCTGTATATGGGCTTCGTCAATAATTATTAAATATAAAATATACAATTGTCATAATAATTGTAACTATTCATTATTAATTTTATATATTTTTTTTTTTTTAAATCTTTATTTTGAAATGGGGTTTTGTCATAAAATGACTATGCCACCCCGTAAAGCTAAAATACACACAATCACACAAACACTTGACTGACAACTTCCACACGGACACTTATAGTCTATAAATAAATGGTACATTTGCATCAACATCTTGGCCTCTCTGGAACCAGGTGAAGCCAAGATACTGTTGCAATAACCTATATTATTGCCATAGGGCGACAATGCTCGCCGCTGCACTTCGTAGCGCGCACATTCCGACAACACATGATGTACATCCTCCACCGAGCCGCAGAAACAGCAGAGTGGTGATTCACTTTTTTTCATTAGGTACTTGAATTTGTTGCCCGGAATGTGCCCGGTACGGAGTCTGAGCAGGCTACCACATCTTGTCTCTTCATGTCCATGTAATTTCATAGTTGCGGTAGTCATGTTTTATGTAGTCGTCTATTTTATATACAGTTTTAGACAGTAACAGATTCTTGACATTTGCACAAAACATGTCAACATATTACATTTCGTAGAAGATTTAATGCAATTTGGCAGTTTATTGTAAAGTTGCTGGCCGATCACTATCGGATTTTTGGTAGATCTATGCAACCTATGCTTTACTGCCAGGATATTGTCTTTGTTACGTAAATTAATATTTTTATACTCACCACGAGTTTGATACATATGGAAACATAGTTAGGTATCTGTTTATTTAGAACCGATGTTTAAAACTAATAACCGATGGGAAAGAAAGGTTCTTGAGTGGAGACCACGAACCGGAAGACGCAGCGTAGGTAGGCCTCCCACTAGATGGACCGACGACATAGTGAGAGTCGCTGGCATCCAGTGGATGCAAAAGGCAGGACGTCGTTCAGTATGGAGGTTAAAGGGGATGCCTATGTTCAGCAGTGGACGTCTTCTGGCTGATGATGATGATGATGATTTTGGACGAGAAGATGTCACGTAATTTTCTGAACGCTGCCCATCCGAGTTTGATTCTTCGGGCGACCTCTTTGCCTATGTTGGAATTACCTAACTGAACAATCTGTCCAAGATAGGTGTAACAACAAGGTAGGTGTAACATTGATCAACAACTTCGAGAGTATCGTTCCCAGCGACGGCACGGGTACAACATGGACATTGGACATGATTTTCGTCTTATCCATGTTCATTTTAAGACCCACCTGTTGCGTAAGGGTACTGAGGTCGCTGAGCATAAAGTATTTTAGTGACATTAAGCCATTCATCATCATCATTACAGCCATAGGACATCCACTGTTGGACATAGGCCTTCCCCATCGATCTCCAAAAGGGCCGATTGGAAGTGGCCTGCATCCAGCGTTTCCCTGCTGTCTCGTTAAGGTCATCTGTTCATCTTGTGGGTGGACGTCCTACGCTCCGCTTACCGGTCGTGGTCTCCGTTCCAGAACCTTTCGGCCCCATCGGCCATCTGTTCTGCATGATATGTGCCCTGCCCACTGCCACTTCTACTCGCTGATCCGGTGGGCTATATCGGTGACTTTCGTTCGTCTACGTATCTCCTCATTTTCATTATTTCTTGTAAATTACAGTCCACATTTAAATTCCAATACTACATGTCATTTCTTTAACAATTATGACCAGAAAATTACGAATAATCTTTACCAAATCTTTCTACAAGTATTGTTGCAATCGAAACCAATTCAAAAAGCCTCTCAGAAACCATCTTAGCTCGCATGACCAGCGGTTTTCCATAAGCTTTCACCCATATGTTAATGGTGTGGTTGCGGGACCTTTTTCTTTTTTTAACAGCACACCCGTGTCAAGTCTGTCAACCACAAAGGTCGAGGGGACCGGAAAAAAACTGATGAAGTCACGGCTTTGACCACTTTTGAAGCAAAGTTGGGAGACGGGAGTTAATTAAATATTTTCGGGCCTTTGATTTAACTGTTTTTGTTCTTTTTTATACGTTTTGTGTAAGCTTTACTTGTAATATCCAAACGAAAAAAGTTATATATTTTTTAAACTTAATTCTAATTTTCGTTTCAATTTTATACTTTGAAAATTAATTTAATATGAAGTTTAGATGAAAATACACAGCACTGAATCGTCAATAAAGGCCTTATAAGGAAGGTCAAACTCGCACAACGAGCTATGGAGTAGGTTGTGCTCGGGGTTTATCTACGAGATAGAATCAGAAATGAAGAGATCGTATAGATGAACGAAAGGTACCGACATAGCCCACCGGATTAGCAAGTTGAAGTGACAGGGGGCAGGGTACATAGAACGCAGACAGACGGCGAATAGGACCGAAAGGTTTTTGAATAGAGACCACGGACGCATTTATTATTTATTGTATTATGTGGTGGCACGGAACCCTCAATGCACGAGCCCGACTCGCATTTGGCCGGTTTTATAAAACTAAAGTAATTATTTCTAATTTTAGACTTTAATAGAAATTGAAAAGGCTCTTGGGTACTTAACGAGTATTTATAGTATTTTATTACTTGAGCAGTTTTCGAACTTTCCTTCCCTTGACAGTAAATAACGCAATTAAAACTGTCCAAACAATTATTTAAGGAACAAGCGCATTATAATTTAACGCTTTACCAGCCTTAATTAACATCGAAGCTAATTAAAACGTACGGTAGGAAAACTCTACGCACTGATAGTGGGAAGTAACAGTAAGTGAACTAAGCACAAATATATAATTGTTGCGGACATTTTGCGGCAGCACGTTATAAGATGAAATATCAGTGAATTTAGTAAGAAAATGGACCAGTGATAGACAATTGCGCCAGCGCAATGTATAGCGTATTACGTAGCAAGCGTAGTGCTTAGCAAACGTAGAGTGTAGCAATCGTAGCATGTGATAAGAGTGGCGCGTAGCATACGTAGTAAGCGTAGCACGTAAAAAATTAAGAAAAGATCTAGCAATATAGCTTGAAATGTCATTTCCATCGCCATACTAATGTTTCTATGTCTTATTAATATGAAAACGGTAATAGGTACAAACGTCAAACTTGGCATGATTAAAGTAAGTAAAACAATAATTGATAAACACTGGCCAAGTGCAAATCATTGACAAATTTTTGTTCGTAACGTAACATAATAACTTCAAGAATTTTCTTACACCTGTTGCCAATAGATGGCACAGTTATCACTTTGACCGCAAGCTTTATCTCGAGGAACCTGTTGTAGTTTTTGGTGGTGCTGAACTCTTAGTGCGTGAGACCAACTTGCACTTGGCTGACTTATATTTGACCTGACTAACTAGGTAGCAGATCTTGGTGTAGTTATCATAGAGGTACTCGACTCGTGATCAACAATTATAACTACCGAGATACAACTCCTACAGAGTCACAATCTCTCAGTGATTAAAAAATCGTCCGAGCGTCATTATACATACATTATATACTTCACAATGCCACATATACTCCAATTTAGACTTTGTGTCGCTTGAGTGTTCAACGTTAGTTGTCCGCTATGTCATCGTAGCTCTGGCATCGCGCGTCGTTGTAGTCGGATCGCGGTTACCTTGTAACTAACCAAAAAGACTGCGCAATTCGAAGCGTGTGCCGAGTTATGGTACGGTTTTTTTTTTGGTACGATTACGTATCTATTATGTATTGAATCTCGATGATTATAACAGACTTTTTTAAATAGTACGACTCAGATGATCTACTATATACCATTCCTATACGTATACTTGTAACACAGTGTAGGTAAAATGTTTATAGCTTATATAATTAAAATATGGGTCTCCGGCTCATTACAAATAATGCACTTTGCATAATTAAATGCGAAAGTAAAGTGGTATTTAAATAAGTATTACTCATACAGAGAGAATAATGCTGAAAAGTGGACTACAGAAATTGCCTCTTTATGCTCTGTACCTGTAATTTGCGGAACGAAAATAGGCTAAATAATTTAATAATTTTTGTTGGGTTCAAATACTGGTAGCTAAAATTTAACTAAACTTGTTATAGTAATTTTTTTTTTTTTTTTTTTTACGATTTTGTTAAATATAAATACTTGTTTTTATTATTTAATTACGGTTAATTATAAGTTAAATATAACAACATAATTATAAATAACAATAAATATAATTACAGCTTACATAAATAAGTTTTTTATTTTAGTTATAGGTTTTGTTACTTTTTAACGTTTGTTGTTATAATGTAACTAAACAAACTACACTGTTTTAAACTGTCACCGGTTGTTCACTAAAGTTATATGACGGTAAATATCCCGTAAATAATCATATAACTTTAGTAAACGAACTAGTTTCGAAACCAAGCTGGACTGCAAATATTTCTGTTTTGTAATATATTTTAGTCTACTAGTAGCTTACCTTCCTGAGTAATATAAAAAAGAAAAAAAAGAGACTCATTGCATAAACTTTTTTTATCTCTCTTATTCATCCTTCCTTTTGTACTTTGAACCAATCATTTTTTACTTGTTTTTTTTCTTTTTCTTTTTTTTCCTTTAGTTTTTTTGTGTTTTTGATGAACTGTTTAAATTTATTGTTAGCAGTGTTTTTATGGAAGTGACATTAACATCTTATATGAGAATAAATGTCTATAAACATACTTACCTTCCCTATTTTTATTCTTATAATATTTCATTGAATAAACTGAAAATAATGTACGCAATTATTTAGCATCGATATAATTTATCATAGAATTGCAGACACAATTCTACAAACGAGCTATCTGGTTCTCTTTGGTTAGAACTAGTCGGTGTAATCAATTGTACACAAACTGCATATCCAAATAGATACACGGATGCAGAATACGTCGGGAATCAGTGCACAATACTACTAATCAATCATTCTCTACAGTGGTTTTACAGTAGACAATCTTTCTCCCTATTTTTATCTTGTAGAGCGATGGTGGCCGAGCGGTAACATGTGCGCTTTGCAATCTGACGGCACCCGGTTCTATCCTCAGCTCTTAACCAATGACTTATTTAGTACCAAAATCAATTATGTGCAGTTTCTATGTCATCGATGAAGGAAAACATCATGAGGAAACCGGTATGTCCAAGACCCTCAAAAGTTCGAAGGCATAAGGACATTCACCAACATGCTGGGCCAGCATGGTGGATTAGGTCTTATCCTCTCTCTTTGAGATAAAGCCTGAGTCCCTGCAGTGAGAACGTGATAGGCTGAAATGACAATGATGATGAGGCAATATCTCTGATGAATATTACCAAAGATTATGATATTACTAACTTCTGTAAGCCAAGTAATTAGACGAAAAAAATTGAAAAAAAAGAAGTGCAAAATTTCATTTCTTCCAGGTGTGATTTTGAAACAAGAAAAACCAAAATCTTAATATTATTAATACGGAAGAAAATTACAAACGATAGTTCGTAATTTTATTTGCGTTTCCACTTACGTTTTTTCAAGAATTGAATTGTTTTTTATTTTTTTTTATCGCGGATAAGTCCGCATTTGACCACCAACTCGTCTTCCAACTAGCTTGTTCTCATAAGTAAAACATCAAAATTACAAGGATTAAAAAAATAATATAACTACAGGCTATGTTGTTTCTATAAAGTATAACTTGAGACTTTTAAAACAAGAGTGAATGGGCGCGCATGCGCCATTTTAAATCACATCGTCCTTTCTTGTCAGGTCAAATCTAGCTCATTTCATATCATAAAAATACAATTTTCTCATAAAAAATATTAAATGCATGTTTTATCAGTGCGTATTTATTCGCATACATTAAAGTCAAGACGTCACATAATTAAAATGTCTACTGTTGTATAGCGTACTACCACAAACAAAATGCTATAAAGTATAAACTAAACCGCTTCACTCTGAATGCAGTGGGCAAATATGCCCGAGCCTTTGCCCGCTGCTGTGGAAATAATTTGCAAGCTCGGAACATCTTTGCTAGGCTTGCATTCATTGGCTTCCTAGTAACTGGTTTGGTTGTGTTTCTAACTAAATAATTGTTTTACTTTGGTATTGGGAATAGTGCCTAGTAGCAAGATGGAACAGGCTTTTTTTTATGGGCAAGTGCCTTTATTAACTAAACAAAATTGATGCTAATACAAACACTACAAATACAGTTAGACTGCCCATATACCGTTGAAGGTCTAAAGACAATCCAAATGCTCAAGCCCACTATCAGTTGGCAGCGTAGCTGGCGGTATTATCACGCTGAATGGCAATGGTTATGCGTTGAGCCAGAACCACGCCAGCATTTTGGTAAGCGTCGCATTAACCAGGCGCTCTGAAAGAATTAATTAATAATAATTTTTGAAAGGACAGTGAGATAAAGGTTATAAAGCGCGAGAAAATGCCTGTACCCAGTTATAGTATATAGCAGTTATGGATGATTATGACAAGTAACCTAAACCTAACAACAGTAACATGATTATTTACGGGATATTTACCGTGATAAATTACACACAAAGATGAGCGATGTGAGGAGATGTTCCAAGATCGAAGATAATTGTCAGTGGTTTTGTGTTAGACAGAAGGGGCTTTAGGGGATGGGTGGTCTTTACAAACGTTTAGAATCTTCTCAGTCTAGAACACCGCCGTAAAGTAGCAAGTCTGTAAATTTTCTACAGGATTCATTTCGGAGAATGTGCATGCAAGCTACATGCATGCCCTTATCCTACCATCCCCTTTCTACTACAGGACAAGTTAAGTAGGAAAACGGTCCACTACCACCCATACATTGTGTCGTACGTATGTACGCACCCATACGTACCAAACGTTTCGATTCTACGTTTCTAATCCATACGGCCAAAGTTTGGAACAACCTGCCCGCCTCCTTGTGTCCTGAGAGGTAAATGGGTCTTTTCAAGGCCAGAGTGAATAGGTATCTTCTAAGTCTGCGTGCTCCATCTTCAACCACATCGTCGCTTACCAACAGGCGAGTTGGCGGTCAAACACAACTTATACACGTTAAAAAAATACTGGTCTGACCAAAAACGATATGAACAGGCTCACCTCGACTCTCCTTGCTGGTGCCTCCAGGAAGTTCTGGCAATGATGAAGATCGATATGTCCTCATACGCGGCACACTACGATCTTCTCTTTGTTGATAAATGTTGATATCATTGTCAGAGCACTTGATGGTTTTCGCAGTTAGAACTTGAATAGCGCTGTGCTTGTGATGAGGTATTTTAAAAACAGCGCGTATGTTTTTTAATTGATAGATTAATAGATTGTTACAAGCCTGTTAGCGTAGCTCTTTACTGCGCCACTGACACCTTATGTACCAAATTTTACAGTAAAATCGATTCTGAATCTGACTTTTAATGACAGTCTAAAAGTTTAAACGATTGAGCGGGAAGATTTAAAAAACAATATAACGATACAAAGGTTATTAGCATATATTTAGAAATGCTAGTTTAGAGGAGATTTTGCAAGAATAACCTACAGTTTTATAAGCACAATCAGGTCAGGTAGCGTGCTCGGACGCCACGTTTTAGGGTGTTATTATGACATAAGGTTCAAATTCACATAATAAACATAGATTTTTTCTAGTGTAGCATCTGTTTATGGCCAAACGCATATTTATGGCCAAATGACTAACCTAAAACAAATGGAAATAAGTCTTTATATTTTAGTTATTTTGAAATACCTACCTATCTTATGGATTAAGATTAACTCGACTTCGTTCCGTTTACATTTCTCCCTATTGAATCGGGCTGAAAAAAATGTCTGCGGCATTTTATTGCAGACCTTGGGTTCCGCCGTATTTTACACAAAATAGGTTTTTGAATTTTATGACGACAATGGATAGAGGAAAGGCGGGTCGTGCTGGATTTTGTAGGTTTATGTTCTTACCTAAACTTCAAAAACGTACTATAATACTAGTGATATTTCTAGTAAAGTGTAAAAAATAAGCAACCTCATGTTTTAGAATCACGTTATATCGTTATAATTAGCCTTTTTCACTGTTAAATATAAACCTAAGCGTAACCAAGACCAACAAAAAAAAAGAATAAAATCAAACAGGGAAAAAAAAAAGATTACATCGTCGCCAATAGTGAGTTGGTGGTCAAACAATGAAATAGCCACGATTAAAAAATAACGAAAAAAGTTTAGAGTAATATATATATTTTTTTAATTATTAATACGTTTGCGTTTGAGCACCATCACGCCTGATGTTAAGCGATGATGCGGTCTACGTTGGAGCACGCTTGCCTAGAAGGAACTGATTCACTCGCGATTTGAAGACACCCAGATTGTAACCATCCGGGAACACCCATTCAGGCAGCGCATTCCACAGACTAGCAGTTCGCACAATAAGTGTTGAATCAAAGCGCTTCGTACGGGTTTTCGGAATATCAACCCTATAGCGGTGACGATTTTTCGTGCCCGCTCTGGCAGTCCGATAGAAAAATGGGCAGGAGGGAATTAGATCGTATTAATGATTTTAAAGTAGGTACAATACTTTGTTATATTTTTCATAATCATAATCAAAAATTATCGGTAACATGGTAACATGTTTATTTTTTGAAAAGTAAAAATCGAACAGATAAGGTGACAAGCCTCAAATGCATTTGAAAAGACCAAGTCAATGATACGTCAGCAAGGCATGCCTGTGATGGGGTGTGCATAATATACATAATATATTTCTTAAAGAAAACTACTTACTATTTGTTGGAATGATGAGGAACCCGTGTAATTTCTGTTAAAGCTTTCTCATCATTTGGAGTCGATTTAAAAGCTCATCTACTTTTAGTTTAAGTTTGAACATGTAGGTATATAGTCTAACTGTATTTGTAGTGTTAGTTTTAGCTTGTATTTTGTTTATTTAATAAAGGCAATTGCCCAGAAGAAAAAAAGGGTATATAGTATTGTAGTCGGTTTTTTTTTCTTCTAAAAATTAATTATTGCTTTTCATCGTTGAATAAAAATATATTACGAGATAGGGAGAGTTGGTTTTTTTATTTATTTTAAGTTAATTTTAAAGTCGCCTGTCATTAAAACATTTATATATTAATACTAGCTGCGCCCCGCGGCTTCACTCGCGTAGTATGAAAAATGGTGATGATGATGATGATGATGAAAAGTATTCTATGTCACTCTCCAGCCCTTGAACTTATACCTTTGCAAAAAATCCGATCCGTTGCTCTGTTGCTGCGTGAAAGAGGAACAAACAAACCAACAAACTTTTCGCATTTATAATATTAGTTTGAAGTATGATTCTAATGTCCCAATGTCTCTTTTAACACCAACAAAATAAAGGCAAAATCTTAGAATAACTACTCAGAGAAGGTAGGTTTCCAAACAACGCCATCTCAAAACGTAAGCTACAAATTCGCTTTGTAGCTTACGTTTCGATTGGTATTTTAAACGATTTAAGCAAGAAAATTAATGGATTACCTGTGGAATGTCACACCATAATACTCTTATGCTGCTTTTCTGATTTGTTGTGGTACGATTTGACCACGCAAATTGTCATAGTAAAAAATTTATATATTTTTGGAGCCATGTATGACACCATTTGAATGGCTTAAATTTTGCGAATGTACTTGGTTTCTTTGTGTAGTTATTCTAAGGGCAAAATCTTATTAAAATCATAAACAGAACACGGCGCATTCTGTAGTAATTGAACATGAATAATTTATCTGTTCATTTATCGTCTTCGCCAGGATAAATTGATTCGCATTGTATTAATTTAGGTATGCAGAGTTTGGTACAAGTGATGGAAAAATAGATTTCTTATTTCATTATGTAGTATCTCAGTATTTTTAAACGCATATTTATAAATCTGAGTATGCATGTGTATTGAGCATTGTAATAGGCATGTGTCCTAATGTTTAATTTATTACAAATAACCGGCTTAGCGATGAATATAACTAAATACATTACACATACCGATTTTTTTTTGAATTGGCCGATTACTCTCTGAGATATGAGTATTTAAAGTTTTAGGTGGGAATAGAGAGGGGATTTTCAATCCCTTTCTCACAAAGTGTGTGTTAGTATAGCATTTGTATGGCGCTCCTGAGCCGTGACGTCACGGCTCAGTATAGTGCGCTCTCTGTCTAGCATGAAATTAATTTGCTTATATCTTATTTATTTTTGTACTAATTTTAATTTTGTTTTTCTTGATGTGCTCTATTTATGATCAGCTTTTTTAAGAGGTAATATGAAATATTAGTCATCATGCCTTTAGGTTTTTTTTCAGACTATTTTTCAGGCCATAAAAATATTTTGAATGCAAGACGTATAATAAAATTAAGCAGATCATGTCACTAAATAGGCGTAATAATATTAGAGTGTAGTAACAATAAAGTGAATGCCTATTTACGTCTTTGGAAATATCTCGTTTTTAGACCAGATCTACAGTTGTTTTACACAAGTAAAACAGTACAATGCAATGCCATGTCATGCTATGCTATGCCATGCTATGCTATGCCATGCAATGCAATGAATAGACAAGACAAAAACCACTGGGTTTTAAATCTTGTACCTTAATGTTAGGTAGGTACATAGTTCTTATAAAATCTAAGCTCTTAAAGGTGCTTTCACATAATTATAATTTGTAGGTCCAATTGAGATACAACAAAATTCTTTGTGACTGGGTTTTTCTGTATCTAGATTAATCACGTTACACAAAAAAGGTAAGATTCGCAGTGTCGCTTTTATGTTTAGACTCGTACCACGCCCCTGGCGAGTTTACCAGCTGTGTGGGTTGTTGTAATAAATTGACCAAGGCTTGTTTAGAAGGATACTCGCCTTTGCTTGTGAAAAGAAAGCAAGAAAATCTTAGAAAGGAATTTAGTCAAAACACGAAATAATATTAATATTTTCTTCCCAGGGGTTGAGTGGCACTTACGACTTTATTCCCGACGCAGGATTTGTTTGAATTTGATTTTGGCAATTTGGTTTTATTTTGACACTAGCTGGAACCCGCTACTTCGTACGCGTAGAGCTCGGCCTTCGGCCTCGCTACTACAGCTCGTTATAGCCTATGTGTTATTCTAATGTATAAGCTATATTATTGTAAACTTTCATTAAAATCCATTCCGTAGTTTTTGCGTGAAAGAGGAACAAACATCCATACCTTATACCAATATTCCTTAATGCCGCAAAAATGCCAAATTCATGTGACGGGTGATGACTTGCCACCCACTAAATGCTCCACAAAGGATGCTTTGTTTTGGCGCCAGAGACATTGGGGTGTCAAGAGATGTGTTTGACACTTTAATATATCCTACTAATATTATAAACGCGAAAGTTTGTATGTATGGATGTATCCATGGATGTTTGTTCTTCTTTCACGCTGCAACGGAACAACGGATCAACCTGATTTTTTGCATGGCTATAGTTCAAGAGCCAGAGAGTAACATAGGCTTTTCATCATCATCATCACCATTTTTCATCACTATGCGGGTGAAACCGCGGGACGCAGCTAGTATAGTATATTATTGTGAAGGTTTTCGAATTTAAGGTATGTGGTATTATTATTATTTATTTGTATTTATTAGGTATACTAGATGAGTTAACGCTAGTATGGAAATCGTACCGGGTTTCCGCGATACAGGCCTAGCCTAGTGTGGAAATCACTATTAATGTCCGTACTGGGTTTCCGCGATACAGGCCTAGCCTAGTATAGAAATCACTATTAATGTCCGTACTGGGTTTCCGCGATACAGGCCTAGCCTAGTGTGGAAATAACTATTAATGTCCGTACTGGGTTTCCGCGATACAGGCCTAGCCTAGTATAGAAATCACTATTAATGTCCGTACTGGGTTTCCGCGATACAGGCCTAGCCTAGTGTGGAAATCACTATTAATGTCCGTACTGGGTTTCCGCGATACAGGCCTAGCCTAGTGTGGAAATCACTATTAATGTCCGTACTGGGTTTCCGCAATACAGGCCTAGCCTAGTGTGGAAATCACTATTAATGTCCGTACTGGGTTTCCGCGATACAGGCCTAGCCTAGTGTGGAAATCACTATTAATGTCCGTACTGGGTTTCCGCGATACAGGCCTAGCCTAGTGTGGAAATCACTATTAATGTAAACTTAGTGATAATCTCCCATAAGCATAATTTAAGCTCCTAGTTTATAAGTTTGTTTGTTGTAATTTACCTTATGTTTATGTAAATAAATATTTTTTCATTTTCATTTCAAATAGTTTCATACGCATTTCCTTTCACACACATTCCATACTAAAATTGTGTATTGGTTTATATACAAAAAGTCCTCTTGGTGTTAGCTTCAGCCTCACCAATTTTTCTCAAAATACTGGGCTGGAGTTTTCCCGTGCGCGAATTTCCTTGACTTTTGTTTTTGTCAATCGATTCATCTATACTAATATTATAACGAGGAAAGATTTGATTGATTCGTTGTTTGTTTGTTTGCATTGAATAGGCTCGAAAACTACTGAACCGATTTGAAAAATTCTTTCACTGTTGGGAAGCTACACTATCCCCGGGTAACATGGGCTATATTATATTTTCAAAAAAAAATAGGGATTCTTACTAAAACTCCAATAATGTAACCCAAGGAGTAAAAAAATAATATTTACAATTTTAACTTTACGTGTTTGACTGTTCTAAGACAAGACAACGTCTGTCAGGTCAGCTAGTCTATACTAATATTATAAAGAGGAAAGATTTGTTTGTTTGTTTGTTTGTTTGTTTGCATTGAATAGGCTCCGAAACTACTGAACCGATTTGAAAAATTCTTTCACTGTTGGGAAGCTACACTATCCCCGGGTAACATAGACTATAATCTATACCCGTGCGAAGTCGGGGCGGACCGCTAGTAGTCTATATCACCACATATTTTTTTACTCTTCTCTTTTCTATGCCTATCAAAAATATATACCCGGTGTAAGATCACTGTACTGATCGGATCTTAAATGTTTTTCTACTTTAATTATCAAAAAAACAAATATTTGGGCAATGCTACGAACGATTTCAACTCGTGAATCATCGTGCATTCCTATCAATTAATGGAAAACGCGTAGAATTTGCATAATGGACGACATCAAGAATTTACTGCTAGCGTAGGAATCGGCCCAAACAATGAATTATTGTTCTACTATATCTATATACTATGTAAATGAGTAAGACGTGAAAAAAAAAATTTGCATGTAATTATGACGTGGACTACAGTCCGGCCACTAAGGAAATGTTTCTAACAGCTGCAAAAAAATTGATTAAAAACATTTATAATTTGTTTATATTACACGGGAATCACTCACGTATGATAAAGCCGGCTATTTCGACTATAGGTTAACCCGACTCTATAGTCCGTTAAACCTATAGAAACTTCTGTTTATATAGTAAGCTGTATTTATGTACCCGTTTTATGCACATTCAATAATTTGTGTTTTTTCAATTTGATTTTGATTTGAATACTCTTTTGGTTATGCTTAATGGGGGAAAGAGACAGAAATATCAAAATTTACAGGCTTTTGCATTTATGATTCATCATTAGGTAGGTATTTTAGAATTTTTGGGACTCAAACGGTGTCAAAATTTTTTTTTCAAAGTATCTGATATTCAGACAAATATGTGGCATACAATAATTATGCGACATAATAAATGTGTGAAAATTATTTGGTGTCTTATTTTGGTAAATTGAATTCAAAGCAATTTTTTTATTTTATTTTTTTATACCTACTTTTGATCCTAACAAAATTGATGGAACCTTTAAACTTTGGCAAAACGCGGTTTCTTATGTTAAGAGTAGTTATTATCAATTTTTGAATAAAGGGCAGACCAACTCAGAAGTGAGTGGAAAATGGTAGATTATGATGACAATATGACAACTTTTGTCTGTTATAAAACAATCGGTAATGGCACATGCTATAAATTCATGTTTATTTAAAAAAACGTTTTAAATTACAACAGAAACATTTAAACGTGTCAAGGGATCGTATTTCAAGAAGTAACGCGGAAGTTGAGATGAAATAGAATGACGCGGCGTTTCTCCCCGGATGATGGATCGTCATTTTAATGGAAATTCTCACAAGTTGTATGAAATTTCGGTTGCAACGTGATCTTTTTAATTTATGGAACTTGTATACAAGTTTTAATGTACTAATACTAACTACTAACTACTAACATTACTAACTTTAGACTATATAATAACTTATTTTAATGTGTATTCTGAAATATAATGTATTTGTATGTAAATTAATTTTTTAATGTAGTCTTTATAACAGTAACAATGACGAAGTGTACTAAACAAATAAACAAACAATCAATTGATTTACAAACTGAAGGACTAATCCCCAAGATACAGGTGTTTCTACACCTAGTTTGGGCATTAGTGCGACATTAGATAGAAATGTACCGATTACTGAATAAATAATTTTGAATTTTTTTGAATTTGAATTATTAGTCATTAGTCATTAATCAAAACATCATAATTTTGTTTAGTAAATTGATTAGTCTCAGGTTAGTCAAACCCAATATGTTTTGATATAGTTAATAGCTGGAGAAAAAAAAAAAAAAAAAAAAACACAACAGTACATTAAAATAAAATCTTTCAGAGCGCCTGGTTAATGCGACGCGTGATAAAAATGCTGGCGTGTTTCTGGCTCAATACATAAGCATTGCTATTCAACGTGGTAATGCCGCCAGCATGCTGGGTACGCTGCCAACTGGTAGTGGGCTTGAGCATTTGGATTGTCTTAAGACCTTCAACGGTCTATGGGCAGTCTAACTGTATTTGTAGTGTTAGTTTTAGCTTGTATTTTGATATCTATACTAATATTATAAAGAGGAAAGATTTGATTGTTTGTTTGTTTGTTTGTTTGCATTGAATAGGCTCCGAAACTACCAAACCGATTTGAAAAATTCTTTCACTGTTAGGAAGCTACACTATCCCCGGTTAACATAGGCTATATTATATATTTTTTTTAATAGGGATCCTTACTAAAACTCCAATAATGTAACCCAAGGTGTAAAAAATAAGATTTGGAATTTTGACTTTGCGTGTTTGACAGTTCTAAGACAGGACAACGTCTGTCAGGTCTTCTAGTAGTTAATAAAGGCAATTGCCCAGTAAAAAAAAAATAAGTATAATATTTACTATTAGAGTTAAAAGTATTTTGGATAAAACAATTATTTAACAGCACTTGACTATTGGTATCCTCACTAGACAAGCCTGTATCAAGGAAACCGAACAACCAAAATGTACAATATCTCATTGTCAAGACAGTGAACGGGTAAAAATAATATACTAAGTGTCTTGTTACAACTGTAACACATACCGTGTTACAGTTGTTACAGTTAAAAAAATAAAATGGTCGTTAAAAATAAAAAGTAAAAGTCGGTAAATTTTTACTTGTCGGTAAAATTAAGTCAGTAAAACAGTCATTACGTAATTTTTGAAGCAGGTATGATAATCATTATGTAGGCAAATAGACCTTTTTTTTTTATTTCAATCTTACGCCGTTTTGTACATTAAAGTTGTGAGCCATTTCTGAATGATGCATTTTGCTTCGTTGAAATTTTTGTTTTTAATATCACAGTATTTTGTAACTTCGTTATAAACATACGCTCTTACAAATTCACCAATAAACTACCCCCCGTCGAGGCCTATCACGCTTCACGGGAAGCCTATCCCTTGGACCATCTCGACCAAGTATCTCGGCGTGACTCTCGATCGCCGACTCACACACACAAACTCAAACACATTCAGATAGTCCGCAACCGAGCGGCGTTCTTCCTAGGGCGCCTCAGCCCCCTCCTCGGTGAGCGTAGTAAATTGTCACTTAGAAATAAGCTGACAATTTACAAAACTTGCATCCGCCCCGTCATGAATTATGCCTCCGTGGCATTCGCCCACGCCTCCCGCAACGATCTGGACAAGCTGCAGGTCATTCAAAACCGCTTCATATGCAGAGCGGTCGGCACTGCGATGTCGAACTCCCATCCATGATTCAATACATTAAGTATACCTCCGCCGCTACTTTGACGCGGCGCCTCACCACCCCAATCTTCTTGTAGTAAAATCCTCAAACTACTCGACAGACGTGACAGACCCTCCTCCTCTCCATAGACGCCCTAGAAACATCTTGGGCGACCCGGACGACCCCATCGCCGTCGTCACCGCGGCGGCGCTGGGCTCGCCCGATCCGACTGCTCCTAGCAATAGGAAATATTCAGTTTTTGGTACAGGCGTCGGTTACCAGAGGCACACACACACACACAGCGATCCCACCGGCAGGATCGTAGACCCACAGGATCTGTTAGAAGATCGGTTAGATTCTCTCCAAATAATCAATCAGTTCAACAAACCGTTAGGGCTCCAGGGCACACCCCTTCTGGGGTGCCTGGGCAAGTCTGATTCCCACTCCCGGTGACGGCCCATGCCGAGGTTCGTACCTTCGAGGTGCCCTTGTGCTAGTCACCCCTAAACTTAAACCACCAAGTTATGCCGAACGCACTCTGCGTTCGCTAACTAGTCCAGTCAAGCTGTAGAGGCCAAAAGGCCAACAGCACAAGTCAATATCAAAAAAAAAACACCAAAACGATGAGCAAAGCATGTATTTACTGATAACAGAGGCATTCTATAAACCCGTCGAGTAACAAGTGATCCATATTCTGGTGTAGTAAGAAATAATTTTTAGCACACCGGTCAATGATTACACCATTTCTTCCTTTGTAGCTTTCATCTGCAAATAATCACTAAAAGGTATAATTAGTAAGTAGCATCCGTCCCGCATATACCTTTATTTCCGTATAGATTTAATATTCATCAGCGTGTGAGTAAATAGTTTAGGTGTAACACCTTTGCCTGTTTATAGTAACACCCTTTTAAACCTCAAAGCTTTTGACCAAATTATTAAGCTCCTCTTAACTTAAAAGCTTCCGCGTCAGGGTCAAAAACTGAATTATGTTTTAAAAGTTTTAACAATTTTATTGATGCTTGTAAAATTTGTTTAGCACTTTTAACAGCTCTTTTATTAAATTTGCCCTGTTAGTATGTGTAAGACAAGACTTGCAACTGAATTTTAGAGCAGCTATTCTCAACCGATAAGCTGAAATTATGCATACACGTTTAGTTTGGATTACAATGCATGGTTGGCTAAATGCATGATCCAAGAAAACAAGGTCTAACGCTCTGGGAGTTGTCCTGCAATGATGTCACTGTCCAGTTGCTAATTTATTGTAACAAACACAGATACAGGGAAACATTTTTTTTAATAATCTATTAAATATAACATAAAATGCATTTCACTTGCCATTTGGTTTGTCCGCTCAAGCAAGTTAAGCACGAATTGCATATATTAAACACAATTTTATCAAAACCACATTGATTTATTGGATTCCCACAGGTAATAATATACGGATATTGGGGAGTTATAATTTCACGCTGCTGTTAACACAGAAAATCATACAAAGTCCGCGGGTTTTTGGCGCCAACGCGGAAAAAACATGTCGGCTCGTTGGATTATTTTCCTAAACTTGTGTATTTTCGAGTGTTAATGTGTACTAAATGGTGAATTATTATTCATTAAGTGCTCGTAAACGTGCTCGAGTGTGGGCAAGTGATATAACGAGGTGAAACGTGTCTTTTCGTGTTGTTTCCAAAACTCCATAGGAGCCTCTTGTAAAGTCTCCACCACTTTACAGGGGCATGAGTTCGACTTGACCGTGACTTACTTAGCTTGACTCTGACTGTGACTATGACTTGTTTGACGCTATTAAGACAAAGTAAACTGTTTAATATTACGAGTAAAGGACATTGAATCCAAGCTCATGAAGATTTTAACAAAAAATATAAAATACAAAGTCCGCCATTGTTTCGTGTATCGTCATCTCTCTCGAACTTGTTGGAAATTACTTATTCTGCTCTTGCTTATGCACGTGTACGACAGACTATACGTGTATCTATGACATTGATGACATCATTGCGGGACGCCCACGTGAAATTTTTTTCTCGGAGCGCTATACCTGGCGGAGTATATTATAATACCATGGCATTCAAAATCCAATATGGCGGCCTCCCAAAGATGGCGGACCTGTTATTTTTATGCACGTCCATGATATGGGTCTGAAATGAATGGGTTTGCTGAGAAGAATACGAAAAATAAAATGCTGCCACACTAAATTCAATATGGTGGACACAATTTTCTTATCTACCATCATGATAAAGGTATCAAATGAAAGAATTTGTTGAAGAACACGAAAATATTTATTTAATTTTATTGTTACATTAAAGTTACGGTTAAAAGTATTTAGATCATTGTATACAATCACAAATTTTAACCACGTTGACATAAATAGTAGGGAAACGGGTAAACAACTTTTCCAATTGTGGTTTTAGAGGTGCTCACAAGTCAGTGTCCAAAGCTGCTCGTCGACTTTGTTGGTGCTCACTGCACGTCACAGTTTTTTTATTTCATTTAGGTGCGCGTCGCGTCATTTTGACAGCAAACACAAATAGCCACACATAAACACTTATTACGTTCCGGCACGCTAGATGCAATAATAATATAGTAATTCCCTCTTGGCAATTTTTCTATCGGACGGCCACAGCGGACACGTAAAAGTGACACCATTTCATGGTTGGTATTGCGAAAACCCGTACAAAAAACGCTTTGATTCCACTCAAAGACTGCTACGTAGTAGCGTTACCTATGTAGTGTGTGATTCCACTAGGGCTGTTGGATACAGATTTTTACAATCTGGGTTTTTTCAAATCACGACTGAATTGGTTCCTTCTAGGCAAGCGTGCTCCATTGTAGACAGCATTATCGCATAACAACAGGCAAGGTGGCGGTTCAACGCAAGCCTATTATAAAATACAAAAATATTAGTTTGTTGACATTTGACAGATTTGCAAATTTATCAAGTACTAGATGCGCCCTAAGGATTCCTCCTTATAACATCAGCTATCTGCTAGTGAAAGACCTGTCAAAAACGAATCGGCAGTTTTGGTGTTCATAGAGAACATACGTACAAACATCGCCTTTTATATAATAGATTTTAACAGAAATATTTATTTCGTCGTCTCGTTTTGACTTATCCTACAGTCATGAATGTTTCATGAGGCTTGCGTTCTAGCCACCCCATAGTAGATTTATTTTATTTAAAAAAGACATTTTCTGTGGAAATCTTGTCTTAGTTATGGATATTGTTCTCTGTGAGCGAAAACCGATAGAAATGTTTTTCTGTCGTTTCCCTGGAAATATAAACCTACTGCGTGTTTTGTATTGCTATGTTTGAACATACAAAAGCGATGTTATTTTTACCGTTTGTTTGTTGTTAAAGTAAAAAGAGTGGTCTTTGATAGCGTTTGATTCATTTGAAGTTCTTTGTAGAACTAAAACAATAAAAAAATTACCTCTGTTTTGTAAAGAATTTTTAACATTAATTACACATTCCCTTAAAATTTATATATACTAATATTATAAAGAGAAAAGATTTGGTTGTTTGTTTGTTAGTTTCTTTGCATTGAATAGGCTCCGAAACTACTTGAAAAACGACTTGAAAAATTATTTCACTGTTGGGAAGCTACACTATACCCGGGTGACATAGGCTATAATATATACCCGTCATCGGCTTTTTTGCCCCTGTCCCATTGGTCAGTTAAGTTTTCACAATAAGTCAAAAATACTTTCGTTACAGTTTTCCAATTGTCACAAATAATATCACAAGCAGTGTTGGTGGAAAGGAGTGCATTGTAGTGGTGGCGGGCGCGAATCAGCGGAGACATGGAGCGCGCTACAGTGCGGCTGTGATCCACGTGGAAAAACTTGGGCAATTTTCCACGCCTATTAGCCGGAAACGGGCTTGTCTGGCACGAACAAAGTGAACAATAAATTGTGCAGTTGGAAGGAGTCGACCGATCCTATGAGCATCTTGCAGCAAATAGCGAGCTGATCCGAGATTCTTCTCACTGGTGATGGTAGATGGTATGAAGGTTACTTGGTGTCAAAAATCTGTTTTTCCATAGAATAAGCATGTTGATAAATAATTTCTGATTAAAGCAAGGTTTACCTACATTTAAGCAACGGTTACTACAGATGACTATGAAGCTTTAAATGTTAGTTTGCATGTTTTTATTTTGTGTTGTTGTTGCTATATTATTATTGTTATTATTTAATTTCTCGTATACTGTTCGGTGTTGGCCATGGGTGATGTCACCGGCGGCTCCAACGGAAGACCAGCGCTGGTTGTTCGCAACCAGCAATATGCTGAGTTGGAACCGGTTTGTGGAGGAAATCAATTTGTAATGTGTGTTCTTTTTATGAATTCTCAAAAAAGTGTAATTTTTTTTTCTTTCATAAATAAAAATTTGTCTATTGTCTATAAAATATTGTATTAAAGTCGCATTTAGTGGAGCAAAACCATGGCGCTTATACACAGTCGTGCGTTTCGCTTCTATTTTTTAGGTTTTTCTAAAAAAACAACACACACACACACACAAACGCGGAGAGTTTCGTTGTAGGTATACAAATAAATAAACCAGCCAAGTCCGAGTCGAGCTCGCGCACTGAAGGTTCCGTACCACCTCAAAATTCAATAACGAAATTACCAGTTATAACTTGGTAATGAACAAAAACTTGTCACCGACTCGCACTTGGTCATCATTTATTGCTTGTTGTTATACTTTAAAGCGTGTATTTATAATCGTGCCAAGTTTGATGCTTGTATATATTACCGCTTTTACATTAGAGCTAATACAAAAATACGTTAAAAAAATACGTTTTTTGTATGGGGATCCGCTTATGTTTTTACATTTTTTTTTGTTAATCTGCTGTATCATTACATATTCTGTGATAATTTTAACTAGCTATCTATTACGGTTCGAAAGATACAGCCGTTTAAAGGTAGGACAGACAGACGGTAGTAATAGGGTCCCGTTTTTACCGTTTGGTAAGGAACCCTAAAAATGGACTTCCACAAAGTGACGCCTAATTCAATCAACTGTCTATGGACAGTAAAACTTTTCAACACCTAACTATTTTTTACACTTTAATCAGTTTATTTCGACACAAGAGAAGCAAATGAAGTGCTTTTAAATTAAAATCTTTACACGCTAGCACTGCATGTTAACACAATTACCCCACGTCGAGTAGAATGCTGAATATTCAAACCGTTGCTGGATTAACGGAGCATCACAGCTGTACACGACGGGAATAATACGAGCAGTAAATAAACATAACGAATAAGTATAACCATAAATAGCTGCGATATGTTTGTCCAGAATTTTCTATTTTCTAAGGCGCTGCGCAAACGTAGATACTTTTTGTTGCCGACACGGCACACTAATTAAACAACAATTTGAAAACGACGATAATTTAATTTTTAAACACTGTAAAATTTTACCTTTTTTGCGCAATTTCAAATGATGCTACTTAAAGAACACTTTTTTAATGAGACTTTTAGAAAAAAATACCAGCATACTGTATACACGCGGGCCGTCGCTCAAAACCAGCTTTGCACGACTCGACGTACAAACAATACCTACGGGGAACAGACCGCTTCGTATTTAGTTCCTCGTTTAATTAATAATCTACCTTCAGATTTATGTAAACATATTACTCCATATAATATTAAAACAAAATTAAAATCCTACTTTTTAACAATCTGATGTAATTGCCTCGCTCGCTGCCAGTGTGTACTTACTTAGATATTAAAACATTATTATATAGTAAATCGGCGTATAGACTAAAACTCCATAATTATGGCATTACTAATAAACCTTAGTGATTTTTAAATGCTGTTATATCCTATTTGTATACTTTTCTTTTTTTAAATGATATTTTTTTTTTTTAAGTAATCAAGTGGAAGCAACTGGACACAGAGTCTGCGCAGGGAGTGGCTGATATCATACTGATTATATTATAGAAATCAAATATTCATTGATAGATTGTGTCCGATACAAGACACAAAAGTGTCTCCGTGTGCGCCCTGCCTAAGCGCATTATTTCTAAAATGCAATGCTGAAGATATTTGGACATATTCTCTAATACAAAACCTTGATGTCAGACAAAAGGCAGGTCAGTTTGAAGGGCAGTTGGACTAGACACATCTACCGGATGTCCGAAAACTTGTGGACCAAAAACACGATGTGGATACCGAATGTAATAAGCACTCCCACAGCAGACTCATAAATATACCGGTCAAATGCGACTCAGGTTAACGCAATGAGGGTTCTGTCATCATCATTCATCAACACTTCAGCCATACGACGTCCACTGCTGGATATAGACCTCCCCATCGATCTCCACCAGGGCCGGTTGAAAGCGGTCTGCATCCAGCGTTTCCCTGCGGTTTCTTTTGGTTCGTCGGTCCATCTTGTGGTTGGACGTCCTACGCTGCGCTTACCGGTCCGTGGTATGGTCATCTGTTCCGCGTGATGTGCCCTGCCCACTGCCACTTCAACTTGCTAATCCGGTGGGCTATGTCGGTAACTTTCGTTCGTCTACGGATCTCCTCATTTCTGATTCGATCTCGTAGAGAAACCCCTAGCATAGCCCTCTCTATAGCTCGCCCTCTTTATTTTCCTTTATGTACGGAACCCTAAAAGTCCAATTCTCTAAATACCATCAATTATCAGGATTATTTGAAGTATTTTAATGTTATTTTTAACCAAATTTGAAACTCTTGCATGAGATTTAATTAACTGATCACCATTAAAAAAGGGTAAAATGACCGTATTGACCCCCTTACATTGTTTATAACGATCTCCGTTAATTCGCTTTGTTACCCAGTAACGATAGGTCGAACACGCCAATATTTATGATGATCCTGAATTTTGCTAATTTAAATACAAAACCAGCTAAATTTGGTCCAGGCATTTATTTGATGTGATAAGTGCAACAACATTGAAAAAAGCTGAAAGAAAACCACGACTATTGATTACTTTCGCTCTCAGAAAAAATAAATAACCACAAAATAATAGCATTATACCTACAGTTTCTTCTTTATCCCTCCCCCTCCCCCTTTGATCGTCCACTTGATTAAATTTTATGCATATCGTTTGCAGTTGTGTGCCGCTAGTATTGAAGTGTACGTTTGTAGAACTATTAAAAAAAACAGTGCGTGCAATACGTGTTTACCGCGCCCCTTTCCGTTTTTGGCAGACTTTTTGCAGTACTAGTTTGAGTTTAGGCAGGTCTAAACTATAGGTATATATTATCAAAGCTTTTTCTTAGTTTTTAACCGTAAAACTGTAGATGGTAACCGATATACTTCAGTGAAATATTTTTACGATGTTCTTGCAGCTGTCAGAGCAAATAAATGCTTGGACTGGTTTCAGTAACTTAGTGAAAACGAATTTATACCAGACTAGTGACCCGCCGCGGCTTCGCAGGGGTATAATTTGCGTGCGAAGCCGGGGTGGGTCGCTAGTTATTTATATAAACCTTCCGTGAAAAATTATATAACTAGAAAACTAACCACTTCAAAACCGCATCAAAATCCGTTGTGTGGTTTAGGAGGAGTTAGCGGATAGATAGACAGACGGACAGACAGACGCGGAATGCGATTTTAATTTATTTATTTACGATTTTAAACCTATGACATTTCGACAGAGTGTTCCAAATCCTTTTGAGCAACGTTGATACATTTTTTGTTTGGAGGCTGCAAAACCTGTGCGAAAAGCGCACAAAAGCTAACTTTTTGAGTAGAAATGGTTACACGTAGTATTTTTACGGAATAGCACTATTGTTTTTGTTTATTCTGCACTAAAATAAACATTGTTATCGCTTGGTACTATAAATATGTCCAGTTCGATTTTGTATTGTAGATCCAGTACATTAACTTTAATAAAGTCTTCCCGCTTTGACCACTATCGGACGTTCTTTGATATGTTACTTATGGTTATCTATGTTTTTTTTTTGACTAACATGCACCAGCATCATGGATTAGGGCTCATCCTGTCTTTCTCTCTCTCTCTGAGAGAAGGTGCCCCGCAGTGGGAATGCAATAGGCGGAAATGATGATGGTAAATATAAGTTTTTCATTTGTTTGTAGTGTTGTTTTCTTTATGTTTATCAGAATATATTATGTGTATACGATGGGGCTGACATAGACAATAGACATGTTGTCTAAAAGCCCCCAAAGATTTTTTTTTTTTTTTTTTTAAAACCAAAAGCGCCACGTAGCTTCTTCGGGGCGTATATCAAGTGGAGCAGGTTCGAATCCTGCCAGGCATAATTTTTTTTAATTGTCTATTACATAAAAAAAAAGTTTTGTCTTTGTGGCTGAGCAGCAGCATGTGCGCTTTAAAATCTGATGGCACCCTGTTCGACCCTCAGCCCCGAACTATAATGACTTGTTTCGTACCTAAATAAATGATTTGAAAAATTATGTCACTGTTGGGAAGCTACACTATCCCCGGGTGACATAGGCTATAATCTATAACCGTGCGAAGCTGGGGCAGACCGCTAGTCTGTTATAACTTGGTAATGAACAAAAACTTGTCACCGACTCGCACTTGGTCGTTATTTGTTATTTGTGGTTATACTTTGGAGTATGTGCTATAATCATGTCAAATTTGACGCTTGTACGTATTACCATTTTTACATTAGAGCTAATACGAAAAAAAGTTAAAAAAACGTTTGTTATATATTCGGGACAATTTCGGGACAATTTTGCACACACGGTCATCTGACCCCAAACTAAGCAAAGCTTGTGATATGGCTGCCAGAGACTGATATACATACATATATAGTTTTAAATACATACTTAAATAGATATTAACACCCAGATATAGAACAAACACAAATGTTCATCACACAAATGTTTGTCCTAGATGGGAATCGAACCCACGCCCCCAAGCTCAGAAGGTAGGTTCACTACCAACTGGACCAACGGGCTATCCAAATAGCCAAATATATAGGGTTACCCTATCGTTTTTACTTTTAAACTTTTTTGTTATTTCTCAGTTAATTCCCTGTAACATTACATATTCTGTAAAAATTTCAACTGGCTATCTATTACGGATCGAAAGATACAGCCTTTTAAAGCTAGGACGGACAGACGGACAGACAGACAGACATCGTAGGCTTAGTATAATAGGTTTTCACCCTTCGGGTACGGAACCCTAAAAAGCTGAAAATTATACGGTTAGTGTTTGTTGGAGCAATGATCCAACAGCCAATCGGGAACCAAAATAAACGTGCCACTGAAAGCTATTAGTTATAAATGCTAGTTTGCCAGCACCATCCAATTAAAATTGGATCCCATCAATCGTTTTATAATTATACTGATCAATAGAGACAATAATTACGTTCTGCATTACCTCGTTATTTAGAGTGACCAGTAGAGCTGTAGCCGACATAGCTATTAAAATTTGCAAGTTGAAGTGGCAATGGCCAGGCCACATCGCTCGAAGAACCGATAACTGATGCAGAAGAAAGGTTCTAGAGTGGAGACCACGAACTGGAAGACGCAGCGTAGGTAGGCCTCTCACTAGATGGACCGACGACTTTGTGAGAGTCGCTTGGCGAGAGAGATTGTTCAGTGTGGAGGTTAAAGGGGGAGGCCTATGTTCAGCAGTGGACGTCTTATGGCTGATGATGATGAAGCCATACAAGCTTCACTACTGCCAGCTCCGTTAGTGGTGGTCGCGGTTTTGTTGTACAAACCGGTGAGGTTTATGTTTGACAAACAAATGGCTGTTTGCTTTGCAGGTCAGTTATAAAGTACCAATTTATTTGTAAACCAGGCAGTGACAGGTAAGCTTATACTTGAGCTATGTTTGCTGAAGCACTAAAAACAGGGCAATAAACTTTTTCAGGCTATTAAATTTTATCTGAGTCCATAAATTGTCATTGCCATCACGTTAGTACTTCCTGAAACATATTATTGCGTTGAAGTTCACGTAGAAATGTTCGTAAATATCTTGGGGTTTTACATTTCAATAAACGTTGCCTGGCAAACAAACTTCTAAATTAAAATTCTAGATAGATATGGCTTATACTATGAGCCAATCATCATCATTATGATTTGCTTCTTTTTAGAGGAAAAACGTTATCAAGTTTCAATAAAGTATTTTTTTAATATTTTGCACATTAAAATATTAGACGCACGAAAGAATTTAGAGGCGGCAAAAATTACTTTAAGGTCGAGCCCTTAAAGTCAAATTTTCGTGGAAGAAGGTTCTTCGAATTATGAACACATTGAACATCATGTTTCAGAATTCATCTATTGTATTGGTGCTCGTAAACAATGCACTGTATCCCCAATGCATATTCAGTTACAAAGTGAAAATGGATAGGTATCCACTAAATCATTTTCGCTAAGTATTTTCACGGAAATATGATAGGTAAGTCAAGTGAACCGTCCCGAATGCCATTTGGATTTCAGCCAAAGTTACTTCTGGAATATGACAAAATATATTCAAATAAAAAAAAATATGACGGAAATCAAAACAAACATTTAAAAAAAGCACCTTCAATATATTTAGATTAGTCTATTACTTAATTTGCACATCTTGTTAGTACAATCAGGCTTGGAGCACTCCGCACTTTAGGTATGAAGCTACAAGTAGCCGACTTGTCGGACATTCTGCGCCCGCTGCTACGCGATAGACAGAGATAACACGACAAGAGTCACGCGATAGACAGAGAGTCAACTTACATGTTAGTGTAGCTGTAGGTAGTTAGCGCTCGCACAATTATTTAAACGAAAGGACTGTTTGTCATAAATGTACAATATTCTTTTTTTTCATCCGGTCAATATGAAACACATAATATGCAAAAAAAACGTAGCCTAGTCCCTGTTATATGGAAGAAATATTATTCTTATGATCCGGAACTTTACCTACCACAGGTAAATCACCAATTTATGTCTCCTGCCGGTAATGCGCGTGGCAGACCATGCAAAGTAGGTACAAGTAGCAAGTGCAGTGCATCGTTTGCAACAAGGTACAAACTTTTTGCTTAGTGCAAGCGGCAGTGGAAGTGTTTTTAGTAACATGTATATAGTAGCAGTGAAAGTGTGTAGCTCGTTGCATACGATGCGTAGTAGGTACTTGCTACTTGTACTTCACATGGTCTGCAATAGGCATAAGGGACAGTGTTTTTTTTTATGGCGTTGTGTCCCATTGGTTGACATCGCAACATTTTTTCTCTATGAAGTATGGAAGACATAAAGTGGGACAATGGGAATGAACGTCATTATATGCAAAATGACAAATTTAACTTATGTAAAATCCGGCCAAAAATGTCCGATTCAACGGATTATCCGGATAAATTCTATAGCATCTAGAAAACACTTCCACTTACAATGTAATCGAGTTTTGCATCCATAATATATCTGAAGTAAAACTCTTGGATACGCGATGTACTCGTAAAGTTGTTACGGCACAATATGGTACTAAGTTTTTTATATGTTTTATATTATGCCGTAACAAATGTTTTACGTTGAGCTGGTGTTATATGATGTAGCTTAAATGAGAGAAAAAATATCAACATCATCATCACAATCAGCCCACTTTTGTCCACTGCTGGACAAAGGCCTGTAGGCTCATTCAAATATCATATACAATGACAATATGACCACTTGACTAATCATCCTTTAACCCGCATGAGGCAAAGGTTCTAACATGTCAACCTAAGCTATTCCGAGCGGGGCCAATCCTAGGCGCGAATTTAATGAATGACTTTAATTCTCCAGTCGCGTCAAGTCTCCGCTCAGAAGCTGCCCCCCGCGACCGACGTGGCATCATTTTGCAAAGGGAATAATTGACTACATGCTCGATCAAGTGGTTATAAATTATCCTTGATCATAGATCAGTGGGAATAGAACACTGTGCGATTCACGCAATCTTTCTTTCACCATACCTGCAAAATGTGAAATGAGCTACCTTCCGTGGTGTCTCCGAAAAGCTACAACATGGGGTTCTCAAATAGCGAGTTAACGGCTGGTTATCCGAGTCGCGTAGGCAACATAACGCTCCCTCAGCCCCCGACAAGTAAGAGCGACGATGTATTTTGCCACGCAAGAGTCAGGAGATCCGCGGGGGGAGTGCAACGACAAAAACAAACATAGGTCCGACCTCGATGACGCCTGGCGTGGGACTGAGTGAGGCGCGCGTAAATTCTCGCGACCTTTTTACGCTTTTAATTTCACGAAACTATTCACTATCAAAAATCTATCCAAACCAAAAAAAAAAAAGAATAGGATTGCCTTTCAGTACATGCAATTTCCAGCGTGTTACGAGCTTTCATTAGAGCATAAAACTAAAAAAATAAACTTAATCGCCTTTGTTTCAGATTTTTTTTTGATCGGTGAAATTTTATTCTATCGTGTTTTGAACCAAATCATAAACTCAAATAGATGTATCTGTGACATGTATTTTTTTCCAGCTCAAATATTGTAATTTAACTGTATAAAATTTGTTTTAAAACCTTCAAATATGGTATAAGAGGCCGTTAAAAGATTCTTAAAGGATCGGCAACGTAATTGTGATGCTTCTGGTATTACAAGTATCCAGAGATGACGATGACTGCTTACCATCAGGCTGATTGGTTGCTTGTTTGCCACCTATGGCAAAAAGACATATCCTAAGCCAGCCTACTCAGGACAGTTTTTTACTACCGGTCACTACCAACTATTGCGTATGTAGTCACTCCATAAAGTTTTAGAGCATCTCGTGCTGAGCCCTAGATTCTAGACTCTAGAAGACCCTAGCAGAAGATAGTTCTACGACAGATTTGACGTGGGCCACAGTAAGTTTAGCTTCCTGATATATATGCTGAGCTAAATCAGCGACTTTGAAGGAGAAACAAATATAAAATAAAATATTTTTACGAAATTGGTAAACTGAATACCACATTTTAATCGTCATCGAGATACAATAAATAAGGACTCACAATCGTGCCAAAAAAAAGAAAAAAAAACTCGGCACACGCTACAAATTGGGCAGACGTTTTGGTTAGTTACAATGTAACCACGATCGGCTTACAACGCCGCGCGACGCCAGAGCTACATGACATAGCGGACAACTAACTTTGAACGCTATGCAAGTGACATAACGTCTAAGTTGGAGTAAATGTGCCATATAATTGATACAATGTTTAATAATACAATGTTGCCATATATATTTTTAATTTCGTTATCATTTTACTTTTTTTTTTCTTCTTATTAATAGGCTTGCGTTTGACCACCATATCGCCTGTTAGGCAAAATGCGGCAACAAAATTTAATTTTATGCCGTAGTTGAACTTGATAGTGACTACCTGAGGACACTATTTAAGCCAAAAAGGTCTCAAAATTCATCAAACAAAGTGTCACATAATTACTCTCCAGCTAAAAGTTTTTAAAGTATTATTTGGAACTATGAAGTGCCTAGAAACTGTATTTTTTTAAACAATGAACTTTTAAATTCTTTTTAAAAACGTACAAACACATTTAAAAACATGCAAGTAGGCAGGTACCTACATAATCTTATTTAATGTTCTAAATTAAACATTTTCAACGCTAAAAAGTGGTTGATAAATAATGTATTTTATGATTTAAATGAGTTCATTAATAGAAATAACTCTAATGAAATGACATTAATAATTAAACGATTTTGACAAATTTTCTATATAAATAACATGACTGAGATGAATAATAATTGCGTCAACTTATGATGCAATTGTTATTATTATTTTATTGTTTTCATTTTGTATTCGCTGTTGACATATATAATTAACTTGACATCATAATCATATAAGAAATTGTTTAAAATTAAATTGTATTATTTTTGTAAATGTAAATATTGAATGCCCGATGAGGGTAGACTGATGAATACAGTTTTTGCACTAACATCTAGCATAATAATAATGTATCAGTTGATCAATAAATGTTTTCTGATTCTGATTCTGATTCTATATTGTACTCTCTTCACTGTCCTTTGAATTTATGCTCATCAAAATTTCCCCTTAAATCTTAGCGTTAAGGTTCAAGATCCTGCTTTAAATGAGAGGTAACAATGAGTCCTAAGTACTCAAACCCAAATAAACAGAATGGTCCAAGAGCTACCTTTGGCTCTAATTAGATATGTAGCAAGAAAACAGTTCATGGCAATGATAATTCGTACTTTTTTATAAACAGGCTTGCGCTTGACCCGTATCACATGATGATGAGCGACAATGTAGTCTACGATGGAGCGGTCGATGTTATCGATTATTCGAATTATTTTGATTCGAATGTTTTCTTGTTGTTCTCTTATTATATCTCCTGCAAGTAACTACTCAGATACAAATTTTACAGGCTCCGCAGCTGACTGAGAGACGAAGTCTTTTGACTAACTCGATAGTATATTTTTTTAATATTTTAAGTGCTGTTCCACACTGTAGCGTTTACTATATAAATGTTAGACAATTAAAAATATTAAAGACCGCCAGGATTCGAACATTCGCTATCGAGTCTCGAATGTCTATGAAATTTAAATAAAACATTCTGGAGTATGGTATAATACTTCATTTATATAATAATTAATTTTAAGACACAAAACAAAAACAGACTTGAAGATTCAGATTCAGATTCAGATTTTTATTAGCCTTATAACAATGATTCGTTATACTAGGTAGGTCAAATACAGGTCGAAGACTATAATACCTACATAGTTAAAACAAATTTTGACGTCGATTCTGATCTACCATTATCTAAACTAAACTAAGTTTGACAGCTCTACAATCGGTGCCGTTAGTACTGTCAGATTAGTTTAATTTAGCTAATGGTACAACAGAATTGACGCCATTGTAAGTACCTACTTACCAAAACTTTTGCTCAAGGTAACCACAAACTAAAACGGCATCTGTGTATATTTTTAAAAGAGTTATATAATATGTATATATATATATATATTTATATATATTTTTTAAAGCACTGAATCAATTTTGATAAAATGTATATGGAAATACTTCTGAGGCCATTTCTGAGCTCGAGAGGTTTTACGGACAGTTGTACACCTCGACACGACAGCCTATAATTGGTACAGCTCAGGACAAGAGAGCTAAACTGACCCGACACCACACTGAGGACATCCCAGACATCAGCTTGTTGCGAGATTAGAATGGCTCTAAAACAGCTTAAGAAAAACAAGACACCGGGTGATGACGGAATCACGACATAACTACTGTGAGCGGGTGGAAAACCGGCACTGTTAGTCCTCCAGAAGTCATTTAATTCCATCATACTCGATGGTACTACGCCTGAAGCATGGCACAGGAGTGTGTACAGGAGGAGTACTAACAAACAAAAAAGAATCATCAAAATCTATTCATAGTTGGCGGAGAATCGTGTAACAAACATACAAAAAAAATACATACAATCGAATTGATAACCTCTTCCTGAAGTCGGTTAAAAAATATTATGTATTTTTAGCATAATACATAAATAAAAATACTTTTTTTTTAGCAAGCAATAGATCAGAAATTCTTGTGAAGTTTGTGATTTTTCTCAATTTCCTGAAAAAATCGGGTTTTTTAGGTACCAAAAAGTGCACAGTTATTTGTTTATACTGTTCAACCTTATCATACTTTAAAAGCTGCCTTCACACTAAATTTCATTTAAATCCATTCTTCTGTTGCAAATTGACCTACTAGTGGTCCTACTAGTAGTTCAATGTACATTGTGATAGGACACATAATGTTGTGAGCTAAGAAGCTACCCGGGGACAGGCCGCAATCGTGGATACGCAGCAGAAGGTTTGGGCACAGAAGACATATGGGAACTCTGATTGGCAATCCTCAGGTAAGACTGTTCTTTTTAGAAATGTAACTTTGCAAAACTCAGAAGGACGGTCCTGACCACAGGTCCTTATTGACCTACTAGTGGTCCTAAATGTGCAATGTGCTAAATTATTCTCAATCAACATTTTTTTTTTTTATAAATGCAATAAAATAATGTCATTTACGCTAAATTTTTATTCGAAATGTTCGATTATAATTTTTTGACACAATAGCCCATGTCTAGCGCTGGCACATCCAGATTTGCATAATTTATGGAGCTCAACCTTCAGAACTTTGCAATTTCGTAGAGAGGATAGAAAACTGTCCTATTTGCATGTAGGCTGGGGATTTGGTGAATTTATAAAGAGCTTCCTCTTAAAAGTGGAACGTGATATTTTTTGGGTTTTTGTTACATGTAATTTTATTTCGATGCTGTCATTGTAATTTTTTTCGTCTCAAAATTATTTGTCTGTATTACTGCTATATAATTCCCATTCGTTTATTTGCTTTGATAGTTGCAATAACAATTTAAAAACCTGAATAAAACATTTAATTTTGATATTCCACCGAATTATGACGGGTCCCTGCCACAGTCTTCCATTAAAAAAAAACTAGCAAAACTGATCAGAATTTGTGGTTTTATTTAATTTCAGATTTAGCTTATTACAATGTTATTGCAGCTGTCAATTCAATAAAATAAATTAAAAAAGTATATATGATACATTTTTCAGAAGAAAGCTGCGTTTCCGCTCATCTTCCTCGCTCATTTATAGTGGTAACGCAGCCTGAAAACCGCAGAATAATGAAAACCGCTCAACTAACAAGGAGTCTCCTCAAAAAGCCAATCTTAACACGTTTTGAATAAACCTTTAACCTTTAACCTCTATGTTAAACGAGCCTTAGGTAAAGATCAAATCGATTTTCCAAACTGAAGTTCAACGCCTCGGCGGAATTCTTGGATTCCTTGGATAAACAAGAACACAAAGGTATTTTAGCATCCAATTTCTACGACCTAGATATATTATATATTATTATCTGGGGCGGTGTTAGCATCAATTAACCCAAATGATCCTAGAGAAAAAATACTAGAGGATTATTTAAAGACAGATGGGCAACTTGGACCTGCCCGCAAAAGCATCAACGATCTTATCTACGTGTAATGTAGCAAAGAGCCCACATACTACTGGCTGACTTGTACTGAAAGATAGTCGTCCTCATTGCTTGTACTATAACACGCCGGCGCAGCGCCGCGGCAATGGGAGAGAGAGTAGGGTAACAGATGAGCGGAAGCAAAACAAAGCTTTCTCACAATGTATGCAAATAAACGAACTTTATTTTTGCATGGCCATGAAATTCACTCGACCGTAGCATCAGTGACAACCCACGAGTGTCTGATGTCAGAAATACACGCAGCCTTCCATACCGTACGCATGGACTGTTATGTGATAATAATATGTATGGTGGCTTGTATTGAACAAAGCTAAGACACGTGTCAAATGCGTAGCTATCTATGGCCGGCTTTATACGTACCTATGATTGATGCATTCCTCATGCGTAGATAAAGTTATCTACGCATATATAAAAAATCTTAAAATAGACGTTTTACCAAAACTATCCTACGTTGACAAAATTAACTGACGTTGTGGTCGGTTATGGTGCTATTGTATGAATAACTGATTAAGGGCTTAGTTGTCCATCTGTTTTGTTTTAATCTGTAAAACCACTCAGCACAATCGGAGTGTTTACCGTTAATGGAAACACGCGTGCCTATTGATTTCCATTAATGGGTTTCATTGCGAAAAGAAAGGTCATTGTTTTTTGCAAAGGTGTTTTTATTTGTTTTAATTTTGGTTTGAATACCTTGCATGTTGCTTTGAATTTGTAATCGAGAAAACAGTTGGGTAGAAAGAAAAGTACCTATGTTTGAATTTTACTGGTACGATGTTTTTTTTACTGATACTTCGATAGTCATGATATTTGATAATGGCAGTAAAGAAATAATGTACCCATAGTTTTAAACACTATTTAGATAACTCCGTAGCGTTACCAAACATTTTTAAGTAAATAGAGCAGAATACTTTTAGAAGTAAACCTCTCTAAGCAAAGTTCACTTACTTAAGGTTTGAATTTTTACAGAATATAAAATCGCGTTTTTACTATTTCGCGCAGAGCGTTGGTCGGAAGATACCTACTGAATAAATAATTTAAGAATGTAAAAAGAAATAGGTATTTCAGGTAATTTTATTTTTCTACTCGTGGTTGGAAATGTTTTGCCACGAACTTACTATACGAACTATACGTATTTATATTCCTCCACATGCCACAATAACTGTTTGTGATGTATTTTGCATGAGATCTATTAGCAGGGCATGCAACGCGCCCCTTACAGCATCATCACCATCATCACCATCATCATCATCAGCATAATCATCATCATAATCATCATCATTATCATCATCATCAGCCAGAAGACGTCCACTGCTGAACATAGGCCTCCCCCTTTAACCTCCACACAGAACGACAGCCATACAGCCTTACAGCATAGTGCTGCAGTTTTACAGCAAGTATGGTATGATCAGCTACGTCGAACGCCTTGGACAGATCCCAGCAAAGGATCACCACATTCTGTTTATTTTCGCAGGCCTGCAACACTTCCCGGGCAGCGGTGTGGTAGTGGTTGGTTCAAACAAACGCCTGATTCAAACAACTATCAATGCTAAATTTTTATATTTTCTCTATAATGACAATAATAATGACAGGTGACAGCAAGGTGCAAACGGTGGCCGAGGCAAAGTAAGTGGAGCGTTAGTCGTCCAGCTGAAAGATGGGTCGATATGGTCGTGGGATATTGTTACGATCATTGAATCTAGCCTTGATTATTACAAAACAGAATCAGATGATATAGCAAGAGAGAGGCCTTTATCCATCAGTGAGATAAGGAAAGCTGTGGATGATGATTATAATAACCATCACGTAGTTAGACGGTCAAAAACTCTGACCGGGCTGACGTGTTTCTGGCTCAACGCATAAGCATTTCCATTCAGCGTAGTAATGCTACCAGCATGCTGGTTACTCTGCCAGTTAATAGAAGACGCAAGCATTTGGATTGTCTTTAGAAAAGTTCTATGTTCAATCCAACTGTCTTTATAGGTAGATAGATAGAAAGTCTTTATTGTGTACACCAGAAATAAAAATTACAACACGATAGAAAACACGAGTTAGTGCCACAAGTGGCGGCCTTATCGCTTAAAGCAATCTCTTCCAGGCAACTATTGGACGAAAATAATTTACGTAACAGAATCGACGGGGGATGCTAAAACACCTTTAATGATACCATTAAATAAATACTACTAAATGATACATAGTATAATAAATATACATACAAATATACAAACATAATAATATGTAATGTTAGTTTGTATTATGTTTAACTAATAAAGGCACTTGCCAGTAAAACACCTCTGACCATAGAATTCCAACAAGCGACACTACTTCTGACACTATATTAGAGCTCAACTCTGCCTAAACAAATAAGCACAAATAAATCCACCTCTATCCGTCCCCAATGTACATTTCCATCAATCATAATGCATCCTCGTTAATCTCCCGACGACGGAGACATATTGCGGTAATTATTTCTTTCTTTCTTTCTTATATTGTGACAGGGATTGTACTGATATACGACTTGCGAAAACAAGCTAATGTTTGTGGTAAGCTAATGATATATAATAAATGTATTAGTATTGTGGGCCATACACTCCTACATTGCGGTGGTGGCTGAGTGGTAGCATGTGCGTTTTACAATTTGACGGCACCCGGTTCGATCCTCGGCGCATGGCTGATGACCAAACCAATGACTTATGATGATCTTAAGACGCGGATACGAGATTTTATGAAACTTTTGAGACAACTTTTAGAATGCCAAAACGAAGGTGTATAGAAGTTTAAAGCTGTGTATTTCCCATTCCGAGGTGAAACCTAATTTGCCTGGGTCACATTATAGCTATTATTATTAGTAGCTACAGCTACTAATAATCAACGTCAAATTTGCAATTATAGCTTTTTTTGCAGCGACGCGAAGATGCGATTATCGCAAGCACCAAATATATGCCGTAAGATCCATGCCAGTTCTCACTTTGCTCTAAATACATCGACGGCTACGAAGCTCGGTCAGAATCGGTCATATTATGGCGACATTAACCAAGTTACACAATTAACTCTTACTCTATTCTTCAACTCGTTAAATCTGCAGTTGATGTAAACAGAAACCCGAGTGCTATTAATTAATCCGACCAAATAACAGTGGAGCAGATAATACCAGCGCGGTTATAACATCTCTATGCACTTGGGAGTTGAAACTGGTGCAAGCGATAAACTACTAGCAATTAAACGTAGTCAACTCAGATTGGGACTTTGATTCTTCAAAACGATAATGTGTTAGTATCGGTACTACATGCTGAATGGTATAAAAGTCGATTAGTAATTTAAGAAAACAAAAAATACAGGTTCATTAGAATTTAGTGGATTTTTAAAACGTAGTCTGTTGTTGTCCAGCGTTCCTTTGCGGTCTCTTTTAGGTCGTATTATCTCCCTTCATCATCATCATCATCATCAGCCTGTAAACGTCCACTGCTGAACAAAGGCCTCCCTCGGATAGAGGGGTGTTGCCATAATCCCCACGCTTGGCAGGCGGCTTGGGGATCGCAGTACATTCACCGTGTACTAATAGGATGCTGCTGCCCATCCTCCGGTGGTTCTGGTCGCAGTTTTAAAACATACCCGGGTCTCTTATGGTCTTATGGTATGGTCTTATGGTCTTATGTCTCTTAGGGTTATCTCCCTTACCTGATCTGAAATAGAAGCCTTTGGATGAAAAGTTCAGTTTAATAATTGACTATTTATGAACTTGTGCCTTGGACCACACTTATTTCTCAGATACATTTTGAACTTCAATGCTTAACTTTACTGTATCCAGAGAATGTAATGTTAATTCAAAATAGTGCTCTGGCGTTGAGCTCAGTGCATGGAAGTGATGAGTTCAACTGCTCAACTTGGTGAAACTATAACGCTTAGAACATTCAACTGTTTAGTAAACTCAATTCAAGTTTAGTGAAGTAAAGTAAGGTTTTTTATTTTTATTTTGTATGCAAGTGCATACAAAACTAAACAAAACACAAACAAAACAAAAACAAACAAAACACAAGCTAATAATAACACTACAAATACAGTTAGATAGTTTGACTGCCCATATACCGCTGAAGCTTATAAGACTTACAGCCGAACTCAGAGACGTTACTTAAGCTAAGGAATACTTAAAATTGCTCTGTCAACTTCTCGTTGACGGAAATTGTCACAGATAAAAACGAGACAGAGCAATTTTAAGTATTCCTTAGAGCAACTTTAAGTATTCCTTCTCTGAGTGCGGCTGTATAAGCTATATCCACACTACGAGTACATCCTGCTTGGCACAGCTGTTTTAGAATCGAGCTTTGATTTTGTATTTTATGCAGTACATAGTTACTTAAATAGTAAGTAGGTTAAATACTATGTTTCTAAACACAAAACCTTTTTTAAATGCATTTTATTATTTACATATGACTTGACTATACGGTACACTTTTGTAAAAAAAATATCTTTTGTATTTCATAAAATTATATTTGGAGAAATAATATTTTAGATTTATCAGACATTTTGGTTGATTATCTAGGGAGAACATTTGTGATTGAGCAAGAAAATCGTTCGTTTAAAGATTGAGATACCACTAAGCAGCCTGGGGTATTTTCACAGGCATATAGGCCATATTGGGGTAGTAAGGCATATTAGGATAGTAGGCATATGGATAAGCAGCACCGTACATCGGAATCGGTTGTGGAGTTTCCTTCTTTTCTTCAACGGGAATCCCAGCAAGTCGCCTGGCATCATCACCGGTTTTGACTTGAACTGAGGGGTTTACCATGAATGTGTTGTATAACTGAGAATCAGGCTGGAGTCCTAGTAACCAAGTGCCATTGCTGTTGCGTCCAATTTCTCCTTGAAAACCAGGTTCCCAACGGTTTGCGATAAGCGTTTTCAATGATGCATCTCCAGCAATGATGCTATCACCAGCTTGTGCGGATCCGCGAGCAATCAGAGTCGGTTCCCACGAGGCTCCGATGATCCCTCGGCCGGTTCCATTGATGGATAAACCGTCTATATCACCCCTCAGGTGTCCGCCAATCGTGCCGTTTATATGGCTGTCGTATCCTAAAGTTCCACCCAGACCAAGCAAAGTTCCTGGAGCACCTGTGAATGCAAAAAAAATATATAATAACAATGGGTACATACATACACACTGTTTTAAACTATCACGGTTGTTCACTAAAGTTATATGATAATTTACGGTGGTAAAGTTGTGGAATGAGCTCTTGATATTTCAGCGCAGTTAGTTAAAAATATACCGTTAATAATCATATTACTTTAGTATACATAGAAACATATACATAGTATACATACATACATACATCGGTTTTCATATGTATATGTAGATTGTTAATAAATTGGTGGCAATTTTTTAAGGATTTCTTTTGAGGTTACTGTCGAAACGATTCAAAAATCTAGTGTACCTATAAGAACTAATCATCATCCCACATCATCAGCCAGTAAACGCCTCTGCTGAACAAAGGCCTCCCTCTTAGAGCAGGGTGTTGCTATAATCACCACGCTGGTGGCTTGCGGATCGCAGTACGTTCACCATGTACTAATAAAACTGCAACTTTCCGCAACTAGGCCATTCATTGGCCCATTTTGCGTCACCCGGCTGCAGCTAGTTCAGCCACCCGGTCTCCTCTAGGAAAGCCAGCAGCACGCTTATGCCTGCGTAGGCTTCGTAGACCCTCCTCGGTGAACCGAGAATAGTGTCAACTTCCTCCGGTGGTTCTGGTCGCAGATTTAGGACATAGCCGTGTCTTATAATAAGAACTAATAATAAATTATAAATAATATACTCACAGTAGCACCCTACTACCAGCATCAGAAGCGGCATCAAGAACTGGCCCATCTGAAACAATAAATACGGATTAATAATACTGTAGCTGCGCCTAACTTTATCTAATAACGTAAGGCCATAAGAAATATATTTTTCACACCACCTGCTCGAAAATATCCAATTACATATTATCATGCAATCTCAACGTAAAGTACAGCATTATCTCTTAAGGGATATAAAGTTGTATGAAACTCCCTAGGGAATAAAGTGATTTGAATTTGGAAAGTCAAATTCGTGTGGAAACTCGTGGAAAACTCTAAGTAAAAAAATGCCCATATGGCATTGTAAAGAGGGTTGTTCGAAAATTTAACTGGACAAAATAAGCTATTTAAAAAAAAAAAGTTGCGTTTACAAAGAATGTGAAACAAAAGTTGGTGTTGGTGCTGTGATTTTCAGTGAAACCTGGCTTTTTATTGTCTCGCAGAAGGTGTGAAAAGTAGAGTATGCTTCTCTGGAATAAAGCCTGTCTTCGTCTTGGGCAGCTTGAACCCCTCGCTTCACTCAGGACTCTATATAACTCCCTCGCCACGCTCGGCAGTTAATTCTAGAGTCCCTCGTTACGCTCAGGGTTCAATATGCCGCCCGCGACGTAAGAACAGCTTTATTCCCAAGCCCCCTTATTAATAAACGTGGAGTAGCCTTGGAATAGTTACGCCGTGTTTTGTCTTCTTCTCTCTTTCACATTTTGAACTCGATCGAAAAAGACAAAAGATGGAGTAATTATTCCAAACCTACTCCACATTTATTAATAAGGGCGTTAGAGCATAATCTACTAGTGATTAACGTATATTATGAATGTATGTTATTCTTGTTGTTTCCACCTACAACGTACACGCCTCTTATTATAAAATCTTGATAAATAAGGTGGTGATAGATTAGATTAGATAGAAGTTTAGGAATGGCCACTGGGTAGATGACGTCATCGCCGTAAATGCAATATATTAATGCATAACTGTTAATTTGGTTACTTGGACGGCCTTAACATTTCTTTCACAAATCGAAATTCCATATTTCAGTAATTTTGAAGTCGGTTTTTTAAATTGATAATTATTGTATTTTGTGGTGGTACGGAACCCTTAGTGCACGAGCCTGACTTGCACTTCGCCAGTTTATTATATATTCACCTGTTACTTAACGATATTTTCCGATAGTCTTAATTCGAGCTAATTCAATGAATTAACATCGATTGGCCGTAATAAATAAAAATCAAATAAACAAACCATTTTTCTCGCGGAGTGTAGTATACAGGAGGTATGCAAGGCACTTTGTGTGATCACTCCAGGTTCAACATCGATTTATATGCAAAATGCAATGTATGATGTTTTAATTTTACGGTATTATTTAACCGCGTAAAGTCCCATGTTGTCATATACCTACATCTATATGTAGAAATGCACATAATTATAACTATATAGGTTGTCCGTAAAATAAAATGTTATGGTTAAATATGTTTTTTTTAATTCAATTTTTAGGGACTTCTATAAAATAAATAATAATAATAAATATTCGGCACATTTTTGCACAGACGGTCATCTGACCCCAAACTAAGCGAAGCTTGTGATATGGCTGCCAGAGACTGATATACATACGTATATACAGGGTGTAAGGGGAACACTCTCGAAGCCAAAAGAAGGTAATTGTACTCATCATTATGAACAACTTTTACTATGGGACCAACCCTGAAATCGCGAAAAAAATATCAGCTGTTCTATAGAAAACGGTCATTGACACTCAACAAAATGTATGGAACAGCTGTTTTTTTTCGCGATTTCAGGGTTGGTCCCTTACTAAAAGTGGTTACCTTCTTTTTGCTTCGAGAGTGTTCCCCTTACACCCTGTATAGTTTTTAAATAGATACTGAAATAGATATGAACAACCAGATATAGAACAAACACAAATATTCAACACATAAATGTTTGTCCTAGGTACTCACGCCCCCAAGCTCCAAAGGTAGGTTTACTACCAATTGGACCAACGGGCTATCTATAGCATGCTACATGGCAGGTCCATTGTATGTTCTAATGTAAAAAAATCAAAATTAATACATAAAACACAGACAACAAACAAACACAGGGTCGATGGTCACTTGAGGTGACTCACACATCCGAATAGTTCCCTGGCTGCGTCCGAATCGAGTTCAGCCAGTAGTCTGTTAAACGACCCTGATATCTAGTCTGTTCAGGGGCCTTACGGACAACTGTTATTAAAGGCACCTAATCCGCTCAGTTGGAAAATCATGCGACCGCAAACCGTATCTTGGCGCGATAAGGTTTGCGGTCGCATGATTTTCCAATTGAGCGGATTAGGTGCCTGTAATAGCAGTTGTCTGTAAGGCCCCAGATCTCAGAAAAGAGAAGTAAATAGAACGAAAATGAGAAGGAATATCTGTTACCAGGCATTATGAGTGAACCTTGATTGAACATTCTTATTTAGATCAACAACACTTAAAACTTAAAATTCCACAATGGTTATTTAGTAAATCTATATTAAAAGCGAAATTCATTCACTCATCACGAAATCTCAAAAACTACTTGACCTACGAAGCTGAAATTTGGCAGGTAGATTTCATATGGGGTTTAGAGGTCCGCTAAGAAATGCTTTTGTGAAAGGGCTGAATTGAGGGGGGCAAAACGGAGGTTGAAATATTATATGAAAGTTTATGCGTACGAAGTCGCGGGCAACAGGTACCTAGTGCTTAATAATGTAAGGAAACCTTTTGAGATGATGCAACGTGTTATTGAATATTAAATAAACAAATAAATAATACGACGGCATTATGTCTATATATAGATGATATGCACCAGTTAGTAAATTTGTTTATTTTCCTGTATTTAATGGCAAAGAAATATATATACCTGTTAAATGAATTTTGATAAATCCAAATAACAAAATAATTATAATTTAATTCAAAGTGTACCATTTTATTATTTTTCATTAATAGCACTCGGTAAGTGGGTCATTGATGACTCAGAATACTGGCAGTAAATGTCACTTGCCTCCCTAAGGAGATAAAATAATAAAAAAATCGAACTAGTCCTTTTTCATGAAATACCATTGAGCTAACTTTTTTATTTTCTTCGACCATCATTTAAGGTCCGTACCATACCATGTCAGGAACTTTTTACTCTGTGAAATGTAGGTAAGTAACAATTATGTAAACCTCGGTGGTGTAAAACTGGTGCCTTGCATTTTTTTAGCGGGAAATAAAAATGAAACTGATTTTTCTCATGTTTTATGATACCTTACGCTAGTGATTAAACGTAGATTATTTATATAGTACGCGAGTTGGTGATATTTTACACCCTCAAACTATTAGCTCCTTGCTGCTTGGGCGCCAAAACATCTCGTGTGTCACGAGATTATACCACACAATAAACCGGCCAACTCGCACTTGGCCGGTTTATTTATCATCATTATAAAACACAATTTTATTTAAGTTTGGACAGGACGTCTGTCGGGTCAGCTAGTTATAGTATAAATATTTCAACTGACTTATCTATTACGGTTCGAAAGATACAGCCGTTAATAGTTAGGACAGACGGACAGACGGACAGACGGACAGACGGACAGACGGACAGACGGACAGACGGACAGACGGACAGACGGACAGACGGACAGACGGACAGACGGACAGACGGACAGACGGACAGACGGACAGACGGAAAGACGGAAAGACGGACAGACGGACAGACGGACAGACGGACAGACGGACAGACGGACAGACGGATAGACGGACAGACGGACAGACGGACAGACGGACAGACGGACAGACGGACAGACGGACAGACGGACAGACGGACAGACGGACAGACGGACAGACGGACAGACGGACAGACGGACAGACGGACAGACGGACAGACGGACAGACGGACAGACGGACAGACGGACAGACGGACAGACGGACAGACGGACAGACGGACAGACGGACAGACGGACAGACGGACAGACGGACAGACGGACAGACGGACAGACGGACAGACGGACAGACGGACAGACGGACAGACGGACAGACGGACAGACGGACAGACGGACAGACGGACAGACGGACAGACGGATAGACGGACAGACGGACAGACGGACAGCCGGACAGACGGTCAGACGGACAGACAGACAGACATCGTAGGCTTAGTAACAGGGTCCCGTTTTTACCCTTTGGGTACGGAACCCTAAAAAGGGTGTTATAAGATTAACGTGATTATCTGTGTGCCTATTTGTGGCATCATGGCTCCCAAACGGCTGAAATAGTTTTGATTTTTTCTAATATAATTCATGAAAATCGGTACAGCCGTTTAGCGGCCTCATATTCCAAATTTGACGGTTTTAAATCAATTTTATTCAGTTAAATTACATTATTTGAGCTAGAAAAATATACATGTCACAGATACATCTGTATTTGAGTTTATAATTTGGTTCAAAACAAGATAGAATAAACTTTCCTCGATCAAAAAAAAAATCTGAAACAAAGTCGAGTTAGTTTATTTTTTTCATGTTATGCTCTAATGAAAGCTCGTAACAACCTGGAAATTGCATGAACTGAAAGGCAATTTTATTCAAAAAAATAAAATTTTTGGATAAAATTTGATAGGGAATAGTTTCATTTTTTAGTGGAATTAAAAGCGTAAAATGGTCGCGAGAATTTGCACGCGCCGCGTTCAGTACCGCGCCAGGCGTCATCGAGGTCGGACCTATGTTCGTTTTTGTCGTTGCACTCCCCCCGCGGGCGTCTTGATTGTTGCGTGGCAAAATACATCGTCGCTATAACTAGGCGGGGGCTGAGGGAGCGCTTTGTTGCCTACGCGACTCGGATAACCGGCCGTTAAATATTATCAGCTATTTTATCGGAGGTTTAAAAAATACACTTGTCACTCAAATAGTGCAATTTAGATGGTCCAGGCATTACAGAGCGATACCTACTTTCTCAATGCGAAATAAAATGCCATTACTGTAGAATACAAATTTCTTCTGCAAATACTTTTTCTCTTGCATTTAAGTTTTCTTTGTCTTAAATTCCTTTTAGCAAAAAGAACTGGAACTGCTAGTAATGACGTTTTATTTGTCTACCTTACTTTGTCTATCGCTAGTCCATTGCAATATTTAAATGCATTTAAGAAAATAAATTTATATTGCTTGCTTTAGCAAATTGACCAGCGTCGCCTTGGAAGTAATATAGATTGTTTTTATTTATTTTTATTAGAATCATCATAATCATCATCATCCAGAAGACGTCCACTGCTGAACATAGGCCTCCCCCTTTAACCTCCAAAATGAACGACAGTCTGCCATCTGCATCCACTGGATGCCCGCGACTCTAAAAATGTCGTCTGTCCATCTAGTGGGAGGCGTACCTACGCTGCGTCGTCCGGTTTGTGGTCTCCACTCAACCTTTCGAACCTTTCTTCCCCATCGGCCATCGGTTTTTCGAGCGATTTATTAGAATAGAATAGAAATATTATTTTATTAGTCTTATAACTAAATTGTCACATTAGGCAAGTCTTATAACAACACTCCGGCATATAAGATAATGATATATTATGGAACAATAAAATAAGTTTTTTTTTTAAATCCTAATTATAAATTAATGTCACACAAAAGAAATCTAAAATAATAGCTATAATTACTGTATTAATGACAATTAGACTATCCTAATCACATAATGACAATTAGACTCTCCTAATCACATAAGAATGAAGATTAATTTAGACGCATTTTCATAAATTAATTTAGTGTGTAAAAAGGATTCATCGCAAAGAATTTTTTTCTTTTTCTTTTGAAATCTTTGGCATTGTAGTTTGGTTATATCTTGCGGCAATTTGTTAAACTTACAGATTTTATTGTATGTCGTTTGCTTTTGTACTTTCGTTAATCTGATCAAAGTTTTATTCAGTTCATCATACTGTCGACACTTACGTGTGTAATTGTATTTGGGTTTACTTAGTTTTTCTTTTTCGTCATAAATTACTAGCAGTCATAATTACGTTGTCGTTGAAATGTTGTCTAACTGATCTGCGCTGATGTGTGATTTTTTATACTATGGCAAGCTAGCTGACGGGCCACCTCATGGTAAGCAATCACCGTTACTTATGGATACTTGTAGCACCAGGGGTATCACAGACACGCGGTCCATCTTCTCTCTTCGAAAGAAGGTCTGTATAACCGGGAAGAAAGCTGATAATGATGATGATTTTGTTTTATGACAGATAGCCGCAGTGATGGCAGCTGATATTATATGGCCGTGACAGCGTGGTGGCTGAGGCAAAGCCAACGGAGCTTTAGTCGTCCACTAGCACATTCCTAACTAATTATTATTAGCCATCGGGAAACACCCATTCAGGCAGCGTATTCCACAGACTAGCAGTTCGCACAATAAATGTGGAATCAAATCTTGAGATCCAGCGGGGTAATGGTGCCTCTATTTTGGGAAAATAATTTTATGTATCTGCTCTGGGATTCATACTCATACTCATTCTCTTTTAAATGTGTATATGAATTTCTAGTGTCTAGTGTCACATTTAAAATGGACTTCCGCAAAGTAACGCCTGATTCAATCAACTATCATTCTCTTTTATTCAAACGATCAGTATATAATGTCAGATGTAAAAAATCTAAATAAAAATGTCAATACAAAGTACTTAATAGTAAGTAAAAACTAATAAAAATTAAATATACTTAGGATGTTACTTTTCCCCGAGGCGAGGACTAATCTGGTCAAAATATCTTTGCAAAATTGTTTAGTGTAGGATGACCATGGGCCCAGAGTCTATAGATATAGTTATTATCATCTCTATATTGATGTAGCTACTAATATATAAAAGCTTCATTAGATTTTAACACTAAGACTAGATTTATACATGTGACGTCACCAAACTAACAACTCCCCCCTTCTCACACGATGTCACACTTTGTTGACCCCCTCCCACCCCTTTAACGTGTGACGTAATACATATGAATGGCCCCGCTAAAAACTATTCATTTGCCCGGGGTGTGTCGTAGGTTCAGGTCCTAATTTAATTTTGAGGGTTCCGTACCGAAATTATGTCAACGGATTCCTATTACTAAACCTACGCTGGCTGTTTGTCTTACATTCAAACGGCTGTATCTTTTGAACCGTAATAGATAACTAGCTGAAATTTTCACAGCATATTATGTAATGTTACGGCAAATTAACTGTGACATTTATAATAAGAAAACCAAAAAAACGTGTACAACAAAATGTATTTTTGTCATTGCTCTAGTGTTAAAACGGTAACACGTATACAAGCGTAAAAATTGGTATAATTATTCTACACACACACACACACACTTAAGTAGCACTACAAAATAATAAACAACGATCAATTGTTGTGCGTACTCCCAGCGGAAAACTGTCGAATTGAATAATTTGAGAGATTTTTATGCAAGTCTGCTACGCTTTAAAAACGAAATGAATGAACTCGATCGTATCCGACTCGCACTTGGCTGGTGTTTCTTTTTTCAACTCTACTGAATAATAATAATCGATTTCTTCTAGGCAAACGTATTCCATCGTAGACTGCATCGTCGCTTTAAAAGCAAGTATATTATTACATTTTAAAAAATACCATCTATTTCACTCTAAAGTGAAAGTCCGATTGTGACCGAAACAATAGAATGTAACGCCGGAGATAAAACAAACCTTTACATGTAATAAAATACCTGTTTCAAGCGCTTATTGAAAACCCTCTTTAGTTTGGAGTTGTAAAAAGTTACAATAGTTTCTGAATTATAATAGAATTTTGTGAGAGCGTAAGTAAAAACAAAATAATAGGCCTGCATTTGACCGATAACTCGCCTTATGTTAATTGATCATGCGAAAGAGCATGCTCGCCTAGAAGAAAGGAAGAACTTGGATAGAGGAAAGTAATCGACGTAATTTTGCTTCAATTTGATGGCTGATGGATTCGTTTTTAACCGACTTCAGGAGATGCTTATCAATTCCACTGCATGTTTTTTTGTACATTCCACTCTATGGTGAGCTCTTGGCTTTCCCATAATGAGCAAATTTCGTGATAATTCCCAGTTTGGGCATATTTTATTTAATTTATTTTTTCCTACGTCCCATATATTCGGCATTCGTTAAAAACTACACTCAAAACTTTTATTCCAGCATTGGGAATTCCGATCTTCAACGCAATAAGTCATAGTGACGTGCGCAGATCCTGGCTCATAGCCAGCCGATGGATAGAGGATTGACTTATAGCCGCTATAGCCAGCTATAGCCAGCTATAGCCAACCCGTAGTTTGTAGAAAGCCTTTAACGGTATAGGCGTATTGGTTTGGTGCGGCTGACAGGCATTCTGGTCGGCTTTAGGGGTTTGTCACTATTTAACTGCTAATGGCCCAGCTACACGATAGAGGCAAACTTCGGTGTTCTACGTATATTTTTTATTTAAACTCACTGGTGGTGACTTAAACAAAAAACCGCCAAATGCAACTTGGACTCGCCCACTGAGAGTTCCGTATCATCACATAAATTACCAAAAATGTAATATTTACTTAGATTAGTTTTAACTTTTTGACTTTATTATATTTTTTAAGTTGATCTGACGTAACATTACATATAGGTACCTACTCTGAAAATTTCAACTGACTATTACGGTTCGAAAGATACAGCCGTCAAAAGGCAGGACAGATAGACAGCAAAGGCTTAGAAAATAGCCTCCCGCTTAAACCGTTTGTTAGTATTATTGAGTACAGTGATTCTTCCCAATAAGGGTATCAGCGTCAATTTTTTTTTTTTTCATTCCCTCTTTACATTTTTAGCTATTTATGATAACGTTACCGTAGTGATTATTTTTTTGTGACCATAGCTACAGAAAATGTGCTACGGACCCCTAGAAAGTGATACGACAAATCATGTTACTCTGAAAGTATTTCATTCAGCTGCCGAATGAAAACCGTTCTTTTCCCCCGTACAAAGATTTTATTAAGCTCTCCAACGCTGGGTGTCACTCCCGTCGCCGATCGTTCAACACGCTACTATCGGCTTTAAATTTTTCACCCTTGACACTTACATCGGTGTCTCGGCACCTATCCGTGCAAGCCTGCTTGGCTGACTTCCAGATGATGAAAACATTTTTGGTATTACACTCCTAATCCTGCAAACGAACTAAAGCTTTATATTTGAGCCACTAAAGGCCGAATTCGAAATAACTATCAATACCTACAAATGACGAACTTACTTTTAGGGGTATACCTACAGACTTTAGCTTTGTTTTTAGATTGTAGTCTTTAGAGTTCAAAGTTTAAGGATGGTATTCGAATGGGATGAAATTGGATTTCTTGTTTGACCGTTGTCTTATCGAAGATCAACTGGACGTAAGAGCAAATCTGGCGAGACCTTTTGAATGGATTCACATGAGCTTTCAGCGAGATTATTTTTTGGCGCCAAAATTGATTTAAATAATTTTACTGTTTTTACTAGCTTGCTTTTTATCTAAAAACCGAGACTGTATACCGAGAATCTAGCGCAAGTTTCGATGTCTTCGCCCCAAGTAGAATAAAAAACAAGCAAATTAAATACTTAAGGCCCTCTTTGATCCTTTTTTTGGCCCTTTTTGATCTGATGCCGGCGTCACGGTTTTATCATCGTACTAGCCATCACCGCCTGAAAGTTCATCCACACCTTAGAAGAACTACACAATGTGTAGTTAATCACATAATAAATCAGTGAAAATTGCACACTGTGTGATTCACACGATTTTTCTTGCCTTACACCTGCAAAATGTGGAATGAGCTATCTAACGTGGTGTTTTCCGACTTTTAGCAATTTTGGTCATTCTAATTTGAGTGACTACTTCCATGGTTAGTTTAAAATTATAAAAATGGTGTCATATAATTTAACGTTTTATCAGGGACTAGCGGTCCACCCCAGCTTCGTACGGGTATAGATTATAGCCTATGTCACCCGGGGATATTGGTCCAGTACTTTTTGAGACAATTCGTTACAAACATACTTACATACAAATCTTTCCTCTTTCTAATATTACTAGCTGACCTGACAGACGTTGTCCTGTTTTAGAACTGTCAAACACGCAAAGTTAAAATTGTAAATCTTATTTTTTTACACCTTGGATTACATTATTGGAGTTATAGTAAGGATCCCCATTTTATTTGAAAATATAATATAGCCTATGTTACCTGGGGATAGTGTAGCTTCCCAACAGTAAAAGAATTTTTCAAAACGGTTTACTAGTTTCGGAGCCTATTGGTTTCCGAGAAGCTACAACATTGGGGTTCTTCAAAAGGCGAGTCCTTAAGGGTCGGCAACGTATTTGTGATGCCTCTGCTGTTACAAGTATCCATAGGCGAAGGTAATTGCTTACCATCAGGTGACACGTCTGCTTGTTAGCCACCTGTAGCATATAAAATATACTTGTTGAATCGTTTGAAAACGGTTTTTCTACTGAACTATATTACCCACAACATAGTAGGCTTACTAAAATTTGCAGTACTATTTATGGTTTTAGAGTAATAAACTCGTAGTTTATAAGCTAGTTTGTCATTGTAACGAGGTACAGGAAGACGAAGACATTACTCTTGTAATGTATCACCGACAACCCGCCGCGCTTGTCGGATAACAAAACATCCTAAATGAATTAACTTGCTATTAATTATAGAGGAAATTCGAGATATTTTACTTAAATTTATAAACCTAGATAGTAAAGTTGTTGTTAATAATTATACAACGGGCTTATTAAAACTATAACTTTTTAAAAATAATAAATATATAAATAAAATATGTGGGACATTTTTGCACACACGGTCATCTAAACCCTAACTAAGCAAAGCTTGTGATATGGCTACCAGAGACTGATATACATACATATATAATTTTAAATACGTACTTAGATAGATATTAACAACCAGATATAGAACAAACACAAATTTTCATCACATGAATGTTTGTTCTAGGTGGGAATCAAACCCACGCCCCCAAGCGCAGAAGGCAGGTTCACTACCAACAGGGCCACCGGGGCAGTCAAAGGTCCAGTAAAACAGGGTTTTACGAAAAAGATGACTAAATGTGGTGAAAAGGGGTTTAAAAATGTATTGACACGCTACGCGTACAAAATCATGGGCAACAGCAGAGCTAGTATTCTTTAAAAAAAAACATAACCAATTTGACCTGACAATGTCTCTTCAAAGAACTTTTCCAATTTCTAACCAGTTCCAAATTCCTTTGAAAAGTTGGATACGATCGGTTTAAAATTAATTTATGTGCCAAGTTATGTTCGCGTAAACAAAGAATAAGTTTTTCAAGTGTAAATATTTGCTTCATCGCACCATCTTAAAGCGATAACACATGCGACGCGCATAAAACTCAGAAGTAAATTTTTCACAAAATAATTAAATGTCACAACGAATGGTTCAAATTCGATAAACCGAATTTATCACCAAATTTTTCACCCCTAGTAGTAGAATGCTTTCTATCCTTGATAATATTATAAAAGCAAAAGTAGCTTTATCTCTCTGTCTGTCTGTCTGTCTGTTTTTCACGACTGACGACTAACCGGCTAAGTTGATATCAATAAAATGTGGCAGAATGATACTATACATTATAAGGACAAACATGAGGTACTTTACTTCCAGAAAATATGGAAAAAACTGGAAAATCGCAGGTAATACCGCGGGTTTCAGTTAGTAAATAATAAATCGGTTAACGTTGGGCTAAAATATCGCGCAATATACACACACAAAATATGGTCGAAATAAGAATCTTCGTTTATAGAGTTCTGTACCCAAAGGGTAAAAACGGGACCACATTACTAAGCCTACGATGTCTGTCTGTCTGTCCGTCCGTTTGTCCGTCTGTCTGTCCTACTTTTAAACGGCTGATCACTGTGTCAGTTATTTTTTTTTTTAGGAATATGTAATGTTACGGCGGATTAACTAAAAAATAATAAAAAAGTCGAAAAGGGGGACAGGAAGGGGGAAACGAAAGGGGGGTTCCCATGCAACAAACGTATTTTTAACGTATTTTTGTATTAGCTCTAATGTAAAAACGGTAATATGTACAAGCGTCAAACTTGGCATGATTATAGTACACACTCCAAAGTGTAACAACAAATAATAAATAATGGCCAAGTACAAGTCAGTGTTAAATTTCTGTTTCCACCGATTCTCATACGATCACCTAAGTGAAGCAACGTCGGGCGCGGTCGGTGCTTGGATGGGTGACCGCCTGGGCGTTGATGGGATTATGTCTTTATGCACTATTGTTTTGTACTTTAGTAGCTAACAAGCTATGTGATGGTACGGAACCCCCAGTGTGCGAGTTCGACTTGCACTTGTCCGGTTTTTTGTAATCATTTGAAAAAAATACGTTCCTAAGGTAGGTACACATACTTTAAATAATGATTTTTCCGAGATACGAGTCGTAAATATTTATAATCATTATTCAAGCTCATTGCTCATTCTAGTACAGTAGTTGCGAAAAATTTACTTTCAAAACCAAGCTCAAAAAACCTCCCGCAAAGCTTTATATCAAAAACACGTCTAGAAAATCATTGTAGCGTTTTCTATTCACGTTATTTCTTCTACTATAGTTATAGTATAAATTCTAGGCACACAATTGCGCAGTGGAATAACAAGACAGTGAATAATATACCACGTTTTTTTTTTTTTTACTTTCGATAATAGACCTGTTAATTATCAAATGGTGGCACAGATTTTTATGAATCATAGCTAAGAACACATTTGATCAAGTTAACTTTAAAAAAAAAACCTAAATCAAAATCACTTCAGCCCTTAGGAAGCTATGACATCACAGACAGACACTCAGATATACACACGTTTCACTTATAACACACCTTTGTATGTGTTGGGGATTAAAAACGTGATTTAGAAGGCTTAACTAGTTATAATCAAAATATGACGAGTGAATCGGTTTCTTCTAGGCCAGCGTGCTCCACCGTAAACTGAATCATCGCTTAACATCAGGCGAGTTGGCGGTCCAATGTAAGCTTACTATTACAAAAAAAATATGGTACTGTTAGCCATAACCACGCAAATTGATTCAACGCAACCAGGGTAAGAAAATAGATGAAGAAATTTCAACTTTTAATGTGGCAAGCCATGCACACAGTGCAAGTAACCTGTTCAACTTAGAACAATGGTGCGTGTGCGGGATGCATGTATGTAATGATATGTGCACCCTTCTCAACTTGTGCAGGTTAGATGTGCTATGTGCAAAATAAATTTAGGGACGTCGTTAGGGAACCGAAAGCCTCAAGCAATGCTTAGTGTCTGGATAGAGTTATGCCTATTGCAGATGATGCACAGTTCTCGCGCGAGTACCACTCGCACCACGCACCGCCTGCAACGAGCCACAACACTTTCAGCTTAGTGCCAGTAGCACTACAAGATGCTTAGTAGTCTCACTCTAAGTGAAAAGAGCAGCAGCTCGCCCCAGGCAACGCGCACCACTTGTGCAAGCACTACTCGCGCGAGTTTACAGCGCATCATCTGAAATGTGCTTAAGTTAGAACTAAATGTTAAACTAGTCATACAAAAAAGAGAGTGAGACAAAAGTTCTGTAACGACTCCCATTTGCTATTCCTATTTAAATCTGGTAAAAAAACCTCTATGTAGTATGAATATCAGACACTGTATGCCAACTACACTGCTCAAAGTGAGAACGAAGGTTGGGCATGCGTTTCGTTTCAGACCTCTGTGAAATCTGTTGGTAGAATTCTCGACGGGCTGTTATCACAAGCGGTGCCTTTCGCAGGTATTGTTTAAAGTTTTCTTTAAAGTGGTAGCTTTGTAGATATGATTTCTTACTTTAGAGTTTCCTTTTGAGCTTGATTGGAAATTGAAATTGCAATAGTACTTGCTTTTAAAACTTAAACAGAGAAAAAACTTAGCGATGGATCTCAAGATCAGATTTTTGAGGCTGTGGATTTCAGGATATTCAGTTTTTTTAATATATATTTGACGTGCATTCTAATATGTATTATTTTGAACTTTAATTAATTAATGAAGTAATTAGTGTTTTACCATTTAAATTTTTAATAAAAAAAAATTACCGTGGTGAAAAATGTCCCGAATATTTATTTTGATTTAATTTAATTTTTATTTTTATAATAATAAATTATTTAATAATAACAAATAAATTAATTCTGTATTACATTGTAAAAAACCTTTTCTACACATACAAGGTAATATTATTTTAATGTAACAAGCAACAATAGTAGCTTTTGAAAGTTTTCACTATAACAAAATGCACATTTGCAACCACTTTGCGCTTTCACCGCTCTGAGTAGTTCCTTTTACGAGAAGTGTGTATGAATATTGTAGAAAAAGCCATCAGGAAGTACTCCTAGCAACGAGTTTTTAGTGAAGCAATTTCACAAGAACTTGTTTTAAAGAATAGCAGCTTCAAGTTGTAGTTTTTTGAATGAGTGTTAGGTATGTACTTTTAAGATTAGCGCAAAGTGATGCGGAAGCTGTGGCTTTTTAATTACAAGTTTTTATTTTGTTTCACTTGTCCCGGTGTCTGTCTGTAATCCAGTCTTGTAAGTTTTAATAATATAAAGATAATATAGCCAAAAAGACTACAGACTAATAAAATAAAAAGACGTAGTATCAAAAAGACTAATGTTTAATTTTATTTTTTATTTAGTCATATCAAAGATTATATGGTAATATCAAGTAATATGGATACCGAGTCCTACAGTCGGAATAGTAATCAGGTTACATGGTATTAAATAACATTAAACAAGTTATAGTCACAGTCAGAGTCAAACAAAGAAAGTCACAGTTAAGTCCAAGTCATGCTCTAGTAAAGTGGTAGCTTGCTCCGGGATTCAGTTTTGGCAGGCTTTTTTCGGTACGAGTTTAAGGTAGATCCAAAATATATATTATCAAATATAGACCCACTTCCCGGTATTTGGGCCTAAATTTGGCATACTTGTCAAGTTCCGATGATAATACAATACTATGGTGACAGCGAGCTGATTTGATGATGGTGATGGTGGACAACGGCACTCCTCGATGGGTAATAGTAGACTGGCAGTGTTTGGGCTCATTTTGATCAGGACACCGTTCCGATCACTAATTTCATAAAAGCAATAAGAAACTTCGTTATTTTTGGAGTCATTGATATTAATTTTTAGCGTCATGCCATTGTTAGTATCATTGATACTTTTTTACCGACTATAAAAAAGATACGTCATTTATATTTTACTACCTGCACCCCGCGGTTTCACTCACGTAGTGATGAAAAATGGTGATGATGATGAAAAGTTACCTATGTACTGAACCTTGAACCTTCGAACCTAGAATTATGCCCATGCAAAAATCAGGTCGATCCGTTGCTCTGTTGCTGCGTGAAAGAGGAACAACAAACCAACAAACTAACTAACCAACAAAAACAATCGCATTTATAATTTGAAAAGATATATTTTGAGTTTAATCCCATAGAAATTTCATCAACATTGGTATAGTAGTTTGGTTTTTAAATCAAAATAACTTGAATCATCCAAGTATACTAATTGCGTATATATTTTTTTTGAAGTCGGTCTTTTATTACACTGATATTAATCTTCGTTTCAAGTGGACTTTAAAAAAACTATAGTATAAGATTAAAATGGCGTAAACTATTAATATTTCTAAGGTAACTTTTTCGTACCTTTTTTCGATAATTTTGAACAGTAATGAACACACGCGTCAATCTTAGCTTGATTAAAGAACACACTCTAAAATAAAACTTTTTTTATCCGGCCAAGTGCAAGTGCGCGCGCTAAAGAAAGAAAGAAAACACATTTCCAGAGTGCGGGTCCCTCGGTACACAAGTTCTAGGCTAGTGTTTTTTCCCCATCAAAACTCTAGTACTTGACAGTCATATAACTGCGAAAATCGTTTCAAGTCTGTACTATGTAGGTACGTAATATGTAACAAAATTCGCGTGAAGTACATTACAAAGTTAAGGGCAAGTTGTAAGATGCTCGGAAGTCTGATCAAGTTGATAGTTTGGAGAATAATTCATGCATTTTGAGACATACGACAGTAAAATTTGGCAAACTAAATATAGAGAATACCTATGGGCCGTCGTGGTCTATGGATGCTTTAAGCGATCCCGATGTAATTAGTTAGTTATAGTATTTAATTTAAAAAATAGTTTAAATATGTTATTAGATTTACGGGAGTGGCATGGTCGAATATCGACAAAACTCCTAAAAAAAAAAAAAAAAAAATTAAAAAAAAAAAAAAAAAAAGAGAACGTTCTCATTCCTATTTTGTTATTTTCATGTAAAAAATAACCAAAGAAAGAAACTCTTTCAACAAAAGAGTTATAAGATTTCATTTGAAGACGAGTTTTTCCTGTTAAAAAGTTTATTTTTATTTCCAAGGCTCTTTAAGTGTTTCTGCGTGAACGAATAGAAAAACAGCAAATAAATTATAATAAACTAGCTGTGCCCCGCGGTTTCACCCGCGAGTTAAAATCGTTGTTAAGTTTTCTGTAATTTTCCAATTTTTTGCGCAATTTTCTTAACTTTTCTTACCGTAAGAACCTTCTACAAAGTATTAAGAAACTTAAAAAAAATATGAATGGAATCGATAGTCGTTCTCAAGAATAAGGCGAGACCAAGGAAAATAGGGATTAATTTTTAGGGTTCCGTACCCAAAGGCTAAAAACGGGACCATCTTACTAAGCCTACGATGTCAGTCTGTCTGTCCTACTTATTAACGGCTATATATTTCGAACCGTAATAGATAGACAGTTGAAATTTTCACAGAATATGTAATGTTACGGCGGATTAACAAAGAAATAATAAAAGTGACGCACTTGGCCATTATTTATTATTTGTTGTTATACTATAGAGTGTGTACTACAATCGTGCCAAGTTTGACGCTTGTACGTATTATCGTTTTTACATTAGAGCTAATACAAAAATACGATAAAAAATACGATTGTTGTATGTGGTTTCGTTTTTACATTTTTTATTATTATTTCTTATTAAATCCGCCGTAACATATTCAACTGGCTATCTTTTACGGTTCGAAAGATACAACCGTTAATAGGTAGGACAGACAGACGGACAGACGGACGTAGGCTTATTAATTGGGTCCCGTTTTTCACCTTTGGGTACGGAAAGGCACTCTTGAATGAAAAATGTAACCACGTCTTGTTCGCTCAATTTGGTCTCCGTATTCACTAACTAAATACTTAGCAAGTAGAATAGTTTTAAACTAGTTGCGAATAATGCACAAACAGTGCATGCTCTTACTTACTTACCTTGTTTGTATTTACTAACGACAATAATTTACTGCAAATTTTTAACGACCTATGTAAAAAATTTGTAACTTAGACTTCTGTTTATGAGTATAAGTAAGATAAATCATTGGTTTTTGGAAAGTAAATAGTGTGTATTAAGCTGTACCTATAAACGATTTGTATGGATTTTCGTACATTTTAAAATTTAGAATCGTGGAAATAGCGAAAAACACAAGCCAGACAGAACAATCAGTTGCAATTCTAAATGGATGGACTACAAAAACTACTATTCTATTCTAAATCGAGACAGAATATGTAAACGAGCCCTATTCCAACTACTAACGCCCATGTGTCGGTAGGAAGGAACGCTTCGAATGTGGAATAAAACAAAAAGGCGCTTCCGAGTGGTGCGATATTGCTTCCTTTCTGCAGAGCGCCGTAATCGTGGTTACTTAGCGCTGGGGATGAGTGTGCAGAAGTATCACTTTACTTGCCTACTACGTCATAAAATAATTTATAGAAATTCCATTGGTTGGGTTTGGGTTTCTAGGTATTTTTTTACTAACAAGGTTAGTACGCAAAGGTTGTTATAAGTTTAACGTGTGTATTATTACTTTATTTTTATTTTATTTATGAAATACATACCTTGATTATTTTATTATGATATTTGTGTATGTCTGTGGCATCGTAGCTCCCAAACGACTGAATTGATGTTGGTTTATTTTTCAGAAATTTCTGTAATTCAGGAGCAAAGTAGTTATTAACGTATATTAATAAATTCCAGGTACTGGTAGGAAGTCTCTCACTATGGGCCTCATAAACAAGCTCAAAGTCGCACAACGAACTATGGAGAGGATTATGGTTTCTCTACGAGATCGAATCAGAAATGTGGAGATCGTAGACGAACGAAAGTTACCGAGATAGCCCACTTAGACAGCATGTTGGTCCAGTTGGTTGTGAACCTACCTTCTGAGCCTGAGGGCGTGGGTTCGATTCCCACTTAGGACAAACATTTGTGTGGTAAACATTTGTGTTTGTTCTATATCTGGTTGTTAATATCTATTTAAGTATGTATTTAAAAACTATATATGTATGTATATCAGTCTCTGGCAGCCATATCACAAGCTTTGCTTAGTTTGGGGTCAGATGGCCATGTGTGCAAAAATGTCCCAAAAATATTTATTTATTTATTTATTATTTTATTAGCAACTTGAAGTGGCAGTAGGCGGGCACATAGCACGCAGAACAGATGGCCGATGTGGCCAAAAGGTTCTCAAATGAAGACCACGGACCAGTAAGCGCAGCATAGGACGTCCACCCACAAGATGGACAGACGACCTAAAAATATCATCATCAACCATAAGACGTCCACTGCTGAACATAGGCGTCCACACTGAATGACAGCCTGCCATCTGCATCCACTGAATGCCCGCGATTCTCACGATGTCGGCGGTCCATCTAGTGGGAGGCCTACCTATGCTGCGTCTTCCGGTTCGTGGTCTCCACTCTAGAACCTTTCTTCTCCACAGTTATCGGTTCTTCGAGCGATATGCCCATTGCCACTATAAAACAGAACACTCGTGGAAAATGTCCATCTGTACATTAATATTCCTGTACTCAGTAATAAAACATACCACTTCCATAACCGCAATGCGTGTGTAATATTTAAGTAACGTCGGGCGTCGGTAATGCCGGGCTATGTGTTGTGTAATCTTTGTATAATGTTCAGTATTACCGTAATAGAGGCCATATTTGCGGAAATAACTCTTGTTACTTATTTTGGTGTTATATGGAGAGGGCTATGCTCGAGGTTTCTCTACGAGATCGAATCCGAAATGAGGAGATCCGTAAAGGAACGAAAGTCACCGACATAGCCCACCGGATTAGCAAGTTGAAATGGCAGTGGGCAGGACACATATCACCCAGAACAAATGGCCGATGGGGCCTAAAGGTTCTGGAATTGAGACCACGGACCGGTAAGCGCAGCGTAGGACTTCCACCCACAAGATGGACAGACGACCTAAAAGAGGCCGCAGGGAAACGATTGATGCAGCCCGCTTCCAACCGGCCCTTTTGGAGATCGATGGGGGAGGCCTATGTCCAGCAGTGGACGTCCTACGGCTGAAGTGATGATAATGATGACTTATTTTGGTACAAGTACGAGTTAATTAGATATTGGACGTTGTTTGCACACTATAAACCGACTTCAGAAAAGGAGTTTCTCACTCTCGACTTTTTTCGACTTTCGACTTGTTTCGACGTTTTTTACTTTGTTTAGGAAATTAATTGACCGAGCGATGAGAGGTGGGTCTCAGATTGTAATGGCTAAAGTTATATGATTATTTACGGGATATTTACCGTGGTAAAGTTGTGGAATGAGCTCATTCCACAACCTTACCACATGATTATTTACGGGATATTTACCGTGGTAAGGTTGTGGAATGAGCTCATTCCACAACCTTACCACGGTAAATATCCCGTAAATAATCATATAACTTTAGTGAAAAACCGTGATAGTTTAAAACAGTGTAATGGCTAATTGGTTAATTTCGCATTTCGGCAACATGGTTTCTTCGACGGCAACTTGCGTATCGTTGATCCGATCTACATGAAACTTTGTAAGCAAGTAATTCATTTCAATACAAATCGTAAGTTTAAATAAGGCGAAAAAGATCGAGAAAAATTATAACTTTGAGCATCTGATGGGCAGGGCCGAAGATCACTTTGCGGTACGCTAGAAGGTGCTCCCACTTTCTGGTTGAGTGCGGACGGAGCGAGTCTATGAAAGAATAATGTTGCACGAGTACGGCGTAAACCCTCGAGATGTTGGCATGTTTCAAGGTATCCTGGCCGCACCCACGTGTGATGCGGTGAGGGCCTTGTATGCCATGGTCTTGGTCGCATTAGATCAGCGTAAAGACGCTGGTCTGCTTTGGAAAATAATCGCATAGCGACTAAGGCCCAAAAAAATATAGATTTCAATAAAACGATCGTGTTCAAATGTCTCCATTTTTCATACGTTTTTTCACTATCTCTTCTTCTTTTCACTCATTTGCTCATTTTTCACACACACTAAGAAACGAGTAGCGACACTATTGAACTAACTAAAAGTCTGTGAGTTCGACTAAAGATATCAGGCCTGATTTAGGCCAGATACGTTCGCACCACCTTACCATATTTCCCTTGCTTGTCTGATCTGAGATGTTTACCATCTTCGACCACACCGTCAGTTAACATCAGATTAGCTGTAGTCAAACGCCTAACTTGTCAATAAAAATAACTCTTTATGTAAAATAAACAAGCCCACATTTACGTCAGTGGGGAATGAATCTCCAAACGGCGTCGTCTCGTCGTTAACGTCTCCTAACGACGTGAACACTCTACGGGCCCCAGTTCCTGTGACCACGCGTCACGTGTCACGTCATTCTGGTAACTACGCTAGTTTTTGTAGAGTTTATAGTTTAAAAATTTTTTAGCCACGACGGAACGGAAAATTTTTATGCTTCATCGCGTGTCACGTCATTTTGATAACAATGCTAGTTTTCATAGAGGTTATAGCTTAAAAACTTTTTTGCCACGAAGGAACAGAGAGTTTGTATGGGTCATCATATGTCACTTTATTCTGATAACTACGCTAGTTTTCATAGAGGTTAAAGCTATGACGGAAGGGAGAATTCGTATGTCTCGTCACGTGTCACGTCATTCTGGTAACTACGCTAGTTTTCATAGAGGTTATTTAGCCTAAAACATTTTTTACCACGATGACCACACCACCGGGTGTGTGAATTTAGGGTTAGAGCCAGAGAGGTTGTTTGTTTGTGTGTGCTAAAAATGAATGTCCATTTATCTCCTAAATGGCGCCGACTTTCTGTTAGTTTTAAGGCAACCGCAATATGACTACAACGCCGTGCGATGCCAGTGCTACGATAACATAGCAGACGAGCAGCGTTAAACACTATGCAAGCGACATAACGTCTAAATTGGAGTAAATGTGGCATTGCGAACTATATAATTGATTTCTAAGTATGTACGCTTGGACAAATTTTGACTATTTTCACTTAGGGTGGGTTGCACCATCTTGCTTTAGCTTTAACAAACGTCGACATTTAAGTTAAAGTACCGGTTAGACAAAAAAATTGTTGCACCATCTGACAATTGTTAAATGACGTCATAACTTTTACTGTTAACCGTAACTGCCCACGATTCGCTATTGTTTATTATAAATATTATCTTCAGATTTTTAAAATATAATTCCAGCTATGTATCTGGAGTAAATAAGGTCTCATTTGACTTGCAACCCTATTAACTTTAACTATGCTAGGGCATACGCTGGTGCAACGCATTTTGCAGTAACTGCTAAAGTCAGCATCATTGTTATTGTCAAATTTGTCATAAACCTTAACTTTAACTACTACTAGTTAATGTAACATTAACGCTGACTTTAGCAGTTACTGCAAAATGCGTTGCACCAGCGTATTCACTAGCATAGTTAAAGTTACCAGAGTTGCAAATCAAATGAGACCTTATTTACTCCAGAAGCATAACTGGAATTATATTTTATGCGTCTGACAGATATTTAAAATAAACAATAGCGAATCGTGGGCAGTTACGGTTAACAGCTAAAGTTATGACGTCATTTAACAATTGTCAGATGGTGCAACAATTTTTTTGCCTAGCTGGTACTTTAACTGAAATGTCGACGTTTGTTAAAGTTAAAGTAAGATGGTGCAACCCACCCTTAGAGATTGTGATTTTATAGGTTTATTTTATTTCGATGAATAGAAACCATGAATTTTGAAACAACTCATAAATTTTTCAAACTTTTCCCTTAATTTTTGACACCTACCTAAATTGAGACTTCATTCGATACCAGCTCGAATCTCCACCGCAGCATTATGCAGATGAGAACCCCGTGTTGACTACAAGCTGGTGCTTAGTTTAATCTTGATACTATAACTATTAAAGCAAACTGCGTCACTGATTCATTATGCTCTACTAACCTGATCGTAATACCAATTCTCAGTAACTGGCTTAATACAAGCACTGATTCCCTAGAGAGCATGTTTGTTGCAAAATCATTATGCATAGTAATCGACTGAATAATTCTAATATTGTTTACTTATAGATGTGCTTTGATCATTAATGCTATTTTGATAAATATTTTTTTTACAAAAACAATAAAAATAAAAAGACAATTCGGAAAATGCACAAGAGATCGATGGGGGAGGCTTATGTCCAGCAGTGACTGTGGACGTCCTATGGCTGAAATGATGATGATGATGGTGAATTAACAATTTATTTGGTGGTATGGAACTCTCAGGGCGCGATTGCAACTTTTACTTGGCCGGTTTTTTATTTTTACCTAATGGAAAATTCGAAAAGTGCTAACAGACGTGTAGATTTGGCACGCTGGACCGCCATCTGACCAAAAGGCGAACAAAAGTGAGAATATAATATTTTTCCTCTTTTTCTCCCACAGTAAATAACCAAATTAATTTCAAAAGTCAATTAAAAAAATGTGCAAAGTCAGACAAACATTTTAGAAAATATAGCAATAGGCATAATGAAATTTTTTTTTATTACCTCCAAAAAAAGCTGGTCGTAAATAGAGCACATCAACGAAAACAAAATTAAAATTAGTTCAAAAATAAATAAGATATAAGCATTTTAATTTCATGCTAGACAGAGAGCGCACTATACTGAGCCGTGACGTCAAGCCTCAGGCCCGCCATACAAATGCTATACTAACACATACTTTGCGAGAAAGGGATAGAGCATCCCCTCCCTATCCCCACCTAAAACTTTAAGCGCTCATATCTCAAAGATTTATCAGCTAATTGAATTTATTTTTTCAGTATGTGTAATGTATTTAGTTATATTCCTCGCTAAGCATAATATAAATAAATAAATAAAAAATAAAATATTAAAAAAAAATATTATATAAAAAAATATAAATATTATATATTATATTAAATATTATAAATATTAGTAATAAATTAAACATTAGGACACATGCCGATTGTGGCAGATAAAACGTACTATAGTGCTAAGATTGAGAATATTATTCTAATGTTTGTCTGACGTTATAAATTTTTTGAATTGTCTTTTGAAATTATTTTGGTTATTTACTATGGGAGAAAAGAGAGAAAATTATATTCTCACTCTTTTTCTCCCGTTGGTCAGATGGCGGTCCGGCGTGCCAAATCCGCACGTCTGTTAGCACTTTTAGAACTCTCCATCAGGAAAAAATATAAAACCGGCCAAGTGCGAGTTGCGCTCGCGCACTGAGTGTTCCATACCACCAAATAAATTGTTAATTCAGCATCATTATCATCATACCCCCGTTTATTTATTAGCTCAGCTTCTAAATTATTCGTATCAAGCTCGTAATTTCACCGAAAATTCCTGGTTATGTCCCAGATTTTCCCAAGAAAATCCTAGTTATATCCTAAATTGTGGTCATCGTGCACTCGACCCGGTAACAAACGTGCACTCTGCACTTTTTGCTGGGCTAATGATTCTCTCGCGACAGCGACAGTCACATTTTCTCTCGTTCTTATGATTTCTTAATAGTTTATGTAGTTTTTGACATCAAAGAAATGTTTGACATTGAAAGTTCATATACTGTATTTATTTTGTCTCACAAAATTATTAATCTAAACACAAGTAGTTAAGGCAAATCCACGGTGTTAAACATTTAAATAAAATTTCACTTTCTGTTCCCGCTTTTTAGATAAATATTTTATTAAATTAAAAAAGGTACAATGTCTTTTACAAATGTTTCATTAACTAAATGCACAACATTGAGGACAAACGTTTGTTAATAGTATTTATTTAAAACACTGTTTTAAACTATCACGGTTGTTTAATAAAGTTATATGATTATTTACGGGATATTTACCGTGGTAAGGTTGTGGAATGAGCTCCCGATATTTCGGCGCAGTTACATGCACCATGTTCACGGTAGGATTGTAGAATGCGGGTGGTTGGTCGAACAGTTAAAAAGTTAGGTGCAGACATAACGATCTACCCTCTTTCTTAGCCTCACCTTACCACGGTAAATATCCCGTAAATAATCATATAACTTTAGTATTTATTTACCCTTCTGTAGATAGGTAATGACGCTTCTATTATTCATCAAATCCTCAACATAGATTTACTATTCATAGAAATATAAGCTGTTAATAAATTTCATCATCCCAACCAATAACAATATAACCACTTGACTGATCATCCTTTACCCTGCCGTAAACCAAAGGTTCTAAAATGTCAACCTAAAGTATATCAAGAGAGCCAATCTCTCAATCGCTCATCACAAGCGTAGAGTCGCGTCGAGACTCCAACCACAAGCTGCCCCAGCGACTGATGCGGCTTCATTTTGCAAAAGGGAATTTTGACTACAATACAATACAATACAACTTTATTACACACCGAAAATACAAATGAAACATGGGCGACTACATGGGCGATCAAGTGGTTATAATATTATCTTTGATCCCAATGAAAGTACTTAACAGTTTTTATATTGAAAATTTTACCTTAATTAATCAACTCTAATAACACACATGGGGAACTAACGACTACTATTACTCATTACAACGTTATTATTTAAAAAAAATATGTTGCGAGGACCAACAAGTTTTTCCAAAAAAAATTTTTTTTTTTTTTTTGTTTCCAAAAGGACAAATTCCAAATCATTTCCGAAATTTAAGAGAGTATATTAGGAATTTTATTAAAATAATTCAAGTGCACAATAATTAAATACTTTTAAATGTAAAGCAAGTTTGAGCAACAATATAGCTGAAAATAATGAGATCTTTTAAACTTTCGCAATTTATACACGTTTTAAATGTTTATCAGGACTTATCGCGTATTATTTTATCTATACTAATATTATAAAGAGGAAAGATTTGTATGTAAGTATGTTTGTAAAGAATTGGCTCAAAAAGTACTAGACCGATTTAAAAATTCTTTCACTGTTGGGAAACTGCACTATCCCCGGATGACATAGGCTATAATCTATACCCGTGCGAAGCCGATGCGGACCGCTAGTTTAAGTATAAATACCTTTCAATCGAAGCTTACAGACATTAAAACGTAATATATTGTTATACTTAGATAATAGTATTCCCACACTTATTGCATTTTTGTCATCTAGAAAGGAGCGTTAATTGAGTGACCGGCTTAATCTTACGTGAGTAATTCCCGTGTAATATAAATAAAATGAGCATTAAATACATCATTCCAGCTCAAAATATTTCTGTCTCGACATCTGACGAAGCGCTCTCCAAAGGAAACACACATTTTACGGCTCTCAAAACTACTGAAAGGCTGCCATTCGGTGCTGCACTGTGAAGGATTATCGCCCGTATAGCTAAGGAGCACGTATTTTTTCTGCGACTAATGCGATGAATTTTTTAAAGTATAAAGACAATTATTGTTCCTCGGGAAATAAAGCTTTACTAAACCAATTTATTTGCAAAGGGCTAGTCATTCATTATCATTTCAGCCATAGGACGTCCACTGCTGGACATATGCCTCTCCCATCGATCTCCAAAAAGGCCGGCTGGAAGGGCCCTGCGTCCAGCGTTTCCCTGCGGTCTCTTTTAGGTCGTCTGTCCATCTTGTGGGTGGATGTCCTACGCTGTGCTTAACGATCTGTGGTCCTTGGTGGGTATATCTAGTCAAGTAAAACCAATCTATGATATTAGCTCAATTGTACCACTAACCTGCAGTTTTAGGACTTACCCACCCAGGGGTATGTCCTAAAACTGCGACTAGAACCACCGGAGGATGGCACAGAAGAGTCTTATTAGTACACGGTGAACGTACTGCGATTGCCAAGCCGCATGCCAAGCATGAGGATTAAGACAACACCTCTCCAAGAGCGAGGTCTTTGTATAATGAGTGTGTCTGTGATTTGATATCACTAACCTAGACGATAAACCAGACTATCTCACTGTAACGTAAGTCTATTGTGATTCTAATATTATGCCTGACTCTTAATTTAACTTTCAAAAAATAATTTATCTTCTTTTTGTCTATGAACCACTCCCTATTCCTTCTTCATTTAGTCAATAATTTATTGTGATTTTTGTCATTTAAAATTAGTGTTTGAACACCGATTTTCAATGGGAGAGGCGTTAGATTTAAGATATGTATGTAGTGTGCAAGAATTGCGTACAATAGCATGCTTTTCCCTAACACCAACCAACTAAAACTGTCCGTCAGCTCTCAACCTACATTTCCTATTCCCGCTACATCTGCCTTCCATCAATCTTTGTGCAGATAAGCGCAGTATTGGAGCCGGGCCGAGGATAAACATCCCGTGAAGTTTATGGATTGCAGCGAAGCGGATTCCGCGCTGGATGCATATGGGAACCCATAAGTTGGCGAGATAGCATTGAAACTTGGTGAGGTGATCGATGGGTTCACATCAATATAAGCGACCTAGTTTTTTCCTTCATTTAGAATTGTAAATTTTCTGGCTATTGCAGTAGAGAGGATTCCATGCCGGTTGCGTATAATGCTATACATTTCAACTTACGTTTTACTCTTCTTTTCATGCAATTGAGCATGCAACTATTTGCAATCATCATCATGAGTCGGCTGTCAAGGCATTTTTGTAAGTTTGTTGTAGCCAGTTGCACCCAAATAAACGAAACGTCAGTCATTCGAAATCAGTTAGCAACTGTGATGCGAAGATCGACGCGTTGATCTAAATAAGAATGTTCAATCAAGGTTCACTCATAATTTCTGGACAGATTTTCCTTCTCATTTCCATTCTATTTACTTCTCTTTTCTGTGGGCATAGGTCTCCTTTTGATTATGCCATTCACCTCAAGCCCTTTTCTCGTCTCCATTTAAACTTCGCTGCCTTTCTGTTTGCAATAGTGGTGTCAATTTATATTTGGTTTTTCATTCATTAGTTATAATATCATTCATTCATTAGTTATAATATCATTCATTCATTAGTTATGTTTTTCAGTCAAATTATTTGGACTCATATCTTCGTAATTACCTTAAACATGAGAGTTCTGGGTTGAACCAATGAAGAAAATTAATTGAAGAAAAAAAGCAATGTTTCTAGAGAAATTACAGAACAACACTTTACTGGGCATAAAGAGATATAGCATCTGATATCTCAAGGTGAAAAGTGCAGTGCATTGTTGCGCGGGGCTTAGAACTTATTCAAGTTAGAAATATATAGAAGTTATATTAAAATAATAGTTGTAGTTGAATTTGCTGTAGTTGAAGCTAAATGGATAATGTAAAATGTCATGCATTAAAAAAAAAAAACTCAGATCCTTAAATTTGTTTGTATGCCGAAAGGTCGATTATGGTGCTCTTTTACTGTAAATTTTCCATCTCCTGTGTACCCATATTATACGCAATAAACGAAATATGAATATGTATTTAACTACTATGGAAAAACATGACGCTTACATCAGTTGAGCATTTCGGAGAGTGTGCATCGGATCTGCATGATCTAATTCCCTCCTGCCCATTTTTTTATCGGACTGGCGGAGGGGTACGAAAAATTGCCACCGCTTTAAGGTTAATATTCCGAAAACCCGTACGAAGCGCTTTGATTCCACTTTTAATGTGCAAACTGCTACTATGTGGAATGCGCTGCCTGAATGGGTGTTACAATCTGCATGGGTGTCTTCAAATCATGAGTGAATCGGTTTCTTCTAGGCAACCGTGCTCCATCGTAAACCACATCATTGCATTACATCAAGCGAGTTGGCGGTCAAATGCTCGTCAATGAGGAGCATTAAAATAAACTCATTTTTCCAGTGAATAAAATAATGATGTAGAAAGTATATTCTAATCAATTGTTTGGAACTAACATTATCTTATGTTATCCATTCCATTGGTTAGGTCGAGATGATAAATTATTCCATTTGTATTGCAGTAAGGGGACTACCTCAAGCCATTTTTATTCAAAGCGAACCGTTGAAGCAGTTTGATTTGTTTCAGAAATTAAGGTCATTTACTTCAGAGTTTTTAAATAAAAATTGTACCGATATTTTGGATCAGAATATTTTAAGCTTGTGAGGTGATTGATCAAATCAATTCATTTAATTATTTCCTAAAAACACTACTTAACAAAAACTGTTGCGGGACAAACCATCAAACTATGTGAAACGCCTGTATCTTGAATTATTAGTCAACCCGTAAAATCTAAATGTAAATACAGCACTATGAATCAATTGAATAAGTGTAATGCCACCAGCATGCTGGGCACGCTGCCAACTGGTAGTGGGTATTTAGATTACCTTTAACTTTAGACCTTCAACGGTCTATGGCCTAACTGTTTTTGTAGTATTAGCTTATATTTTGTTTACTTTATAAAGGCATTTGCCAGTAAAAACATTCTTCTGCAGCTGTCTAAGCTCAAAAGTGTTGGTATCAACATCTTTGAAATATATAACTCAAACTTTTCGTTGTACAGGTTAAATATTTACCATGTTACAACAACAAAAAAATAAGAACGCTTTAGACATGTGTTTAGCAGTTGTTTCACTGTGAAAAATATGTTAAACACATGTCTAAAGTGTTCTTAAATATTTTGTAGTAAGACGGATTGCCTTTATTTACTAAACTAGAGGGAGACCACGGACCGGTAAGCGCAGCGTATGACGTCCACCCACAAGATAGACAGACCACCTAAAAGATAGACAGACCACCTAAAAGAGACCGCATGGAAACGCCTCTGCAGGCCGCTTCCAACCGGCCCTTTTGGAGATCGATGGGGGCCTATGTCAAGCAGTGGACGTCCTATGGCTGAAATGACGATGATGATGATGATTTAGCGTTAGCTTATGTTTATCTCCTGCTTAATATTTTTTTAGTAATTTACTGCAATCCCAAACCCACACTGGTCGCAGACCTTCGTCTTGCACTGAGGTGTTTTGGACGAGAAGACATTGCGAAGTTTACCGAACGCTGCCCAGCCGAGTTGGATTCGCCGATTGACCTCTTTCTAGAAGTTGGCCCTACCTTGTTGGACTGTTTGTCCAACTAAATTACCTACGTAGTATTAGTAATTTTTAAACTTTCGCGATTTGAACACATGTTTTAAACGTTTATCGGGACTTATCACGTATTATTTAATTTAGGTAATAATATGTACCTTTCGCTCGACGTTTCGACCATGTTACAATGGCCGTGGTCACAAGCTGACTGAAAACTGCGGGTGAGTCCGGCGAGAAGAGCGGTTGTTTTGTTCTCCTACCCTCACTTGATCTTGAAAAATGGCAGGGTTGTCACTACGACACACAACACTGACTGTATCGGTACGTACGTAGTATTATCTAAAATCTCTCTGAAACTAGCTTGTAGTAGGACCAATGAACTTCGTGTCGTAGGAAAGACAAAGCACGTGTATAATAACTACGTAAGTTCGACGTACGGAATCTCGCTACTTCCGAGACGTATTGCCATTCCAGAAACTGCAGTTTGGCAATCGCTCTTGTTTCAGAGTGAAGCTGTTGATCCGGAACACATAACTCATTTTGTAAGTAATAAGTATTCCTCTGTTTAACTTTTTGTTAGCTGAGCTTTCAGATCAGACAAACAAGGAAGATATGCCATAGTACAATAGGCTAGTTGCCTGTTTAGGGTTTCCGTACCCAAAGGGTAAAAATTGGACCCTATTGCTAAGCCTACGATGTCTGTCCATCCGTCTGTCTGTCTGTCCTACCTATTAACGGCTATATCTTTCGAACCGTAATAGATAGCCAGTTGAAATTTTCATAGAATATGTAACGTTACGGCGGATAACCTAAGAAATAATATTAAAAATACTTTTTTACGTATTTTTGTAATTGCTCTAATGTAAAAACGGTAATACGTACAGGCGTCAAACTTGGCATGATTATAGTACGCATTTTAAATTATAAGAATAAATAATAAACAATAGCCAAATGCGAGATGGTGATAAGTTTCTGTTCATTACCAAGCTATAACTGAACACAAGTTTGTTATTGAATTTTTTGGTGGGATCAACCCTCATTGAGCGAGCGCTACTCGCACTTGGCGGTTTATTTTTACCTTATAAAAAAGCAGATCGTAAACAGAGCCCACTGAAGAAAACAAAATTAAAATTTGTTTAATAATAAATAAGTATTTTAATTTCATTCTAGACAGAGAGTACACCATAGCACGTGATGACGTCAAGCCGTGCGCGCGCAATAGTGGTGGATTCGAACGCATCTAGTCGAAATCAGACTTGAAACTTTTAGTACACGAACGATAATTGTACTAAAGCACATGTTCCATTTTTGTTTGATCTTAGTTTCAACCCTATAACCAAAGACTTTTTATAACTGGACATTTAATGTAGGGCGAACGTGTTGTCACTACATCAGATGAAAACGTCATATGTAAAGACACGCCCACTGAAGGCACTGAGTGTCACGTCAGTACCGACCAAGCCTGCGCTCGTCTTATAATAGGCATGTGTCCTCATGTTTAATTTATTACAAATAACCAGCTTAGCGAGGAATATAACTAAATACATTACACTTACTGAAAAAATAATTTAAATTGGCTGATAAATCTCTGAGATATGAGCTCTTAAAGTTTAAGGTGGGGATAGGGAGAGGATGCTCTATCCCTTTCTCACAAAGCGTGTGTTAGTAAAGTATTTGTATGGCGCTCCTGAGCCGTGACGTCACGGCTCAGTATAGTGCGCTCTCTGTCTAGCATGAAATTTAAATGCTTATATCTTATTTATTTTTGTTTTCGTTGATGTGCTCTATTTATGATCAGCTTTTTTATGAGGTAATAAAAAATATTAGTCATCATGCCTATTGTCTATTGAAATTATTTAAAACCGCGCTAGGTCATTTGTAAAAAAAAATATTGCGGCAAAAATTGCCAACCCCTCACCCCGCTCCTCAGACATTTGACTGAATTGTTTTCATTGAAAATATTCGTAACTACAAGTCTGGGCTACGTAGTAGCTTTACCTAGTCAGTGCCTATAACACTGAATAGAGCATTGAGAAAAAAAAAAAAAACATACAGTCGAATTGATAACCGCCTCTTTTTGGAAGTCGGTTAAAAAGAAGACCTAATGCACACTTGCAAATGTTTATAACTGTTTTTTAGCGAGACAATAGACAATAGACAAATTTTTATTTATGAAAGAAAAAAAAAACATTTTTTTCGAATCCGAATGTAGAACGAGCGAAAAATTGTTACCATTCCATTTATCAACGGCTTCCAAGTGAATTCCTTATCAATCACATCGGCCCTACAAAGAAACATAGGTACATCTTTCCATCTTGTAACACTTTCAACCCCGTCTTTCATCCATACGACACTTTGTCTCCCGGGAAATTAGTCTTCACACGATTTCTTGTTACAACCTACTAAAACCTACCTTTACATAATAGAACTCTGTCACAGTAAAAGAATCTACAGCTCCTGCTATATTTTGTTCATAATTGCAATATTTTTACTGTGTCAAAGTTGTATCTCGACTTTTTTCAGATAATCTGCGGGCGATAAAAAAAGAGTTCTGTATTTCATCGCTTGAAAAATGAAGGATTACGGAGATCTGGTTTTGGTCTACGGAAATGAAATTTGGTGGAGAATTAATCTTGGTTTCGTTTTGTGAATTCAGTTTGGCAGTTCTTGGTTTCTATGAAAATTCAAAATCATTTATTCAAGAAATTGGGTGTTGAAAACTCGTGTTTTAATCTAGTTCCTTCCATTTGTCATAGGCTAAGGTCATAATAGTACATTCATTGATATATTTACATTAGTTTCGTAGTACTAGCTGTGGACCGTGGTTTCGCCCGTGTAAATTACTCCTTATATCATTAGCTATCTGCCAGTCAAAGTCCCTTCAAAATCGGTCCAGCCGTTTTGGAATCCATAAGACTAAATTATCTCCTTAATATGACGAAATACGCTTCAAATTTGACGATTCGTCATCACGAATATTCAAAAGTAGACCTTTAAAATCGATTAATTGACATTATTTCTTTATGTTTAATAAATGTTCTTGAAATATTTTATTCGAATATGTTCACCGATACACGGTTAAAGAAATTTGGCTCGATAGAAAAAAATCGTAAACTTTCCTTTAAAACACCCGTTTTTACGTTTCCTTCAATGGATTGAATCAACTTCATTCGGAGCCTATAGAAGATATTTTTATCAAAAAAAAATGAGTCTTATCCTAACAATCATTCAAATATTTAATGGTCGCAGTTTTTGTAAAAGCGTAAGATTATTTGTATAGAAAATAAAGAAAAAAAAAACATTGAAATTATTTGATAGCGCGCACGCCGCATTACCGTCATACAAATGTGCGGTTCTCTACCATTTCTCCTTATGTTCTGCATTACCGCCATACAAATATACGGTTCTCTACCATTTCTCCTTATGTTCCTATTGTGATGTCATATTAATATGACATATTATGTTTCTCGTGCTCCTACTAGTAGGATTACCCAGGAGGAGCAAGCGGAAACGCTCATTATTATCAAGATTGATGAAATGTAGTCAAACAAGTCAGTCAAAGTCAAGCAAAGTAAGTTACAGAGTTTACAAGAGGCTTCCATGTAGCTTGGAAACAACACAAAAACACTGGATGTTGATTTATGCCAGTTTCAAGTAAGTAAATAAACAAAATAGTACTTCTTATTATTTACTAAATAATAAAAAGTACTATTTTGTATAATATTATGCAATAAGTACACAAGTAAATAATAAAAAGTACTATTTTGTATAATATTATGCAATAAGTACACAAGTAAATAATAAAAAGTACTATTTTGTTTATTAATATAATATTATGCAATAAGTAACCAAGTAAATTAAAAAAAAAAAAACACATTTTTTATTTACTTATTTGAAACTGGCAAATGCGCAGTGCGATGCCAAAACCCTCACAGAGGAAAGGTAAAAAAAACTCTTCATGTTACACAGAATTACGTTTACGTTATGCCATTTAGAAAATTCCGTATGAAATATTATACTGGTTTGAATATACAAATAGATACATGTTTAATCTATTTTTAAAATAACAAAGTGCGTTACGAGCTTATAATAATCTTTTTGTTGAAAATTCGTAATCAAAACGCATCAAATATCATTTATTTAATATGTTTTATGTTTAGGTTTTGAGTAGGTATTTATAAAATTGCTTTCGTGCTAATTCTATGTGCTAAATACTATTAAAAAATAATATTCTATGTATAAAATACTATATTATACTCATTGGTAATACAGTATTTTAGCAACCCATACCTGCTATCTGACGTGCGTGACGTCACCTGTCGATTCCCACGGAAGACCAGCGCTGGTTGTTTACAACCAGCAACACGCTGAGTTGGGATCGGCTTGTGACAGAAACTATTACTTTGTTGTTTTAATTTTATTCGTAATGTCTGTATATTTTGTTTCTGTCATAAATAAATATTTTTCTTTCTTCCTTTTTTTCATTCTTAAATCAAACTGCAACAAATCGAACGCTGGCTTGATGGACCAATCACAATATTTAATAAGTTTTATCCATACAGCTGTAACCTCACCAACACCATAAACACAAAATAATACGTTTTTACATTTCACATGAAAAGAACCAAATTATGTGTGCGCCGATTCGGCATTTCCGATACAAATTCGAATTCCTGTCTATATTTACAGTCGTCGTGAATTAGTCCCCCGAGATGCAATCGTGCAATTTCTAGATATTTTCCTCCGTAAAATGGGTGATAAATGTGTGTAGCCGAACCCGCACCGATTCAAATCCCTAGTGCAAAAACGTATTTGTAAATTTCTCCCGGAGAGTTTGGCTTATTTTCTTTTTAGGCAAATGGCGCATATTTTTTGACTTTCTCCCTTTTATGAAATGTTTTGTTCCTCGAGAATTTCTTACCTATATTTCCAATCTGCGAAATCCCTGACGCGGATATTTGGGAGCGAATGTTCACGATTTTTTGGCACTTACCGAACGTCGGCACGTTTTTGCGCAAAAATGTCTTTGAATTTGAGCCAAAAATTCGATTCTGTAAACTAGTTTTATATGACTTGTAATAAATTCAGAAGTCTGATTAGAGTCAAATTCACTGAATCGAAATATTTCAATTTTCTTCTGAATGCTGATGCCAAATTCAGGTATTTTCGTTGAAATTTGCTAGATTTTTGAGTTTCTTTCAAAGCTAAATTCTAAGGTGCAACCAGATAAATTTTATAAATTTTTAGCATTGTGTCGTTTTTAGGGTTCCCTTATTAGGGAACCTTATTACCACTACAAAGCTAAGTTTTGTTTGGACTCGCGTTCTGAGGGTTCCGTTGGCCGGAACCTTCAAACGCTAGTCCAAACAAAAAACTTTGAATATTAAAAGACAATACAAAAAAAAACCATGCAGTCGAATTGATAACCGCCTCTTTTTGGAAGTCGGTTAAAAAGAAAGAAGATAATGAAAGAAAAAAAAAATTGGATATCGAGTCCTACTCGTACTTGTCCGGTTTATTTATTATAATGAACTCTTTAAACACTCTTTCTTCTTTTTTTTACTCTTTTTTTATATTACCGAAAAACATTTCTCAGATTTCACCAACAAAATGGTTTATTTCGCATATGCGGCGCATAATTATCACGCCCGAATGACCATAATACTGCCATTCAATTGAATTCCGATCTCTAACACTTTCGCAATAAGGCTTAAAATCTCTTATACCTTACATGTAACACACATTAAGGCAACAATTCCTTAATTTCCTTTTGTCTGGCAAACAAAGCGGTTGACAATTATACCGCCAAGAAGAGTGGTAATGAGGCGGTTCTCATTTAACCGATATTTAGTGGTAATAATCTCTTTATTGGCGGTTTTGAATTTAGCGTTTAAGTGGCATAATCATGGGGTTTGTTTACAGCAAACCCTTTTAAATTTAGCATTATGGCAGTGTGAATTATTCCGCACCCCGCATTTTTACAAAGATTTTTTATTTGTACTATACTTTTCGGATCACATGTTTTGCAACTGTACTCTTTTCCAATTAAATTGTAGCTGATAGTATACCTAGTATGCCATTTTCATATTTTTTTCGCAGTTACATAATAATAACAATAAATAAATATTTGGGACATTTTTGCATACACGGTCATCTGACCCCAAACTAAGCAAATTGTGATATGACATGTATGCCAGAGACTGATATATATACATTATTATGGTCTTACATACTTAAATAGATATTAACAACCAGATATAGAACAAACACAAATGTTCATCACATAAATGTTTGTCCTAGGTGAGACTCGAACCAACTGAACCAACGGGCTATCAACTCAAATAGCTCCTTGGCTAAAAGAATTCTTCGACATAAAGATAAAAATGTAAATATGAATCATATTAAATCAATATGTCACTGTCAAAGTCAAAATAGTTGCTAGCTGCGTCCTACTGTTTTACCTGGGTTGACAATCCTACAAGAACCGTTACTGTTTCCGGGATAATAAGTAGCTTATGTTACTATTCGACTCCTTAACTGTGCCCATGAAAAAAATCACTTTCATACATCGCTCTGTTACTACGTAAAAAAGGATAAGCAAACCAACAAAATCCACTTTCACATTTTTTTACATTAGTTTGATGTGACAATAAAAAAACTTAATTAGCTTTTTTTTATTGTATAGGTATTGACTTGACAGACGTTTAGAGTGTAACTGAGTTTTTTTTCCCTTGTGAGATTTTTGTTTGTTCATACAAAAATCTCATAGGAAACACTTTAAATTTTCCCGAATTTTCCAATATTTCGTAAATCGTTTTAATTTTTTCTCTCTATTATAACCTTTTTTGGACTATTACCAATATTTATTTTAAAAAGTAGTCAATTTTGTCCAGTTCTTCTGAAGTAATGCAATTACAAACGAAGAGCGTTTAATTTTTATTTATGTAGATTATTAGAGTTGTGTTTGGCCGCCAAATCGCCGTTTACCATCATACATTTCTAAAATTGTTTCACATTAATATAGGTAATTTATTTTCGGTAATTTAGGCAGAAATTTCGGGTTTTCGATATTCTGTAAAAGAATCAAACCTTATCAGTCTAAATAAATGGACCCAAATGCTAATCCATAAACAACAGATCAGATAATCGTTCCCCTTTCAGCTTCCATTGTACCACAATCGCTAAATATGCAACAGCGGCCAATTCAAATCAACAATCGAATAATTGTTATTCCCCAACTGTGTACTAACGATAAATTAAATAAGGCCAAATCCCATTTCACAAACAAGCTCAAAATCTAACAACCGCTAGATTTAATTTCAACCTTATAGGTATTACCCAAAGTATGATATCGTCAAGCGAATTAGAGTAAAATGGTCTATCTGAACTTTATCGGAAACGAATGCAAGAAATCGACGAGTCAGCGAAAGTTGGAGTAACGATTTTTGTTCAAACCCTCCTTGTACTAATGTGATAATTGTTTTTACACGATGTTCCTCTTTTGTTGATTTGGGGCTATTGAGTTACTTTGTTTTGATGTTACTTGGATTAGTGAGATATCTCCCGATTAACCCAAAACTTTTTGGGTTAATCGGGAGATATCTGTGCTATCTAACAGTAGATTTGTGGGTCAAAATTATTATTTTATTTGACGCAGACTGAAATTTTGATACTCAATACTCAATATGTTTATAGCGACATATGTATGCATGCAAACCTTAAATAACATATTTTTTCATCTTAAAATGACATGTAGTACCTACATAATATGACCCTGTTATGGCAACAGAAAGAAGGGAACGGTCTATTTGTACATCGTCAAAAAAAAAAAATCGTCCAGGGTGTAGTAACATTTAGATTCCAAGAATCCAGAAGACATTTAGATTTAAAGTCGGCTGTGTCTTTCGAACCGTAATAGATAGCCAGTTTAAATTTTCACAGAATAAGTAATATCATAAACGCGAATGTGTGTTTGTTTGTTGGTTTATTAGTTAGTTGGTTTGTTTGTTCCACTTTCACGCAGCAACAAAGCAACGGATTGACCTGATTTTTTCATGGGTATAGTTCAAAGGTCGGAGAGTGACATAGGCTACTTTTCATCATCACCATATTTCATCACTACGCCGTTGAAACCGCGGGGAGCAGCTAGTATACTCATATTTGACGAATAAATGAACTGATCTAAATCGGCATGGTCTTATAACTCTTCCACTTATGTTAAAGAGACATGTAACTTTTCCAGCATAGCGTGTCCAGCCAGCTTTAGACTAGAACATAGTAAATCACTTTGTTCCACAACAAATGATGTTGTAAGCACGTGTGTGCTAATGGGCGGCCCACACGCGACTGCGCCATAGCATACATCACTTCACGCAGGCTCTGATATAAATAAACTAGATTAGGTACAAAATCATAACAAACAAAATCATAACAAATGTTCGAAGACAAAAGTGTTTGTTAAATACTTAGAATAACTACACAAAGAAACCAAGTACATTCGCAAAATTTAAGCCATTCAAATGGTGTCTTATATGACACCAAAAAAATATAAAAATTTTACTATGACAATTTGCGCGGTGAAATCGTACCACAACAAATCAGAAAAGCAGCATAAGAGTTATGGTGTGACATTCCACAGGTAATCCATTAATTTTCTTGCTTAAATCGTGTAAAATACCAATCGAAACGTAAGCTACAAAGCGAATTTGTAGCTTACGTTTTGAGAAGGCGTTGTTTGGAAACTTACCTTCTCAGAGCAGTTATTCTAAGGTTAAATAGTTTTTTTAAATTTTGAACCTCTCTGCGCCAACTAGGTCGATTAGACCATCGCGTTATAAGCTTCTGAGCTGCTCCAACTGGAAAACGAATCTGGGCAAAAATGCCCTGTTAACAGACTAGCCAGGGAGTTTAATGTTTTCTCCCGAGATGACGTAGTGGACTTATTCGCTGGTGGCGTGGGTTCAAACTATCTATTCGTAGTAAACTATCAAACTGTTGTAATAAGTAATGTTTTTCTCTCATTCTTAGATTCCTTTAATTGGTCAAAAATTAATTTAATGTATAATGTACTAACTTATATTCCAAAAATTAATTCTTGTTTTTTAATAGCATGTAGTCTGCACCTATAATTGTGGTGGCGTTTGGTTTACTTATTTTGCCTTGTCTCCGTCATGTTATGCAAGGACGTGAATCATGTTGGTGCTCAATAATAAAAAAAAAATAAAAAAAATTGTTTCACAATATGAAAATCACAACATCAGATTCTGAAAGCAGTCACCGAAATCAAACGTCAGTCATTCGAAATCAGCAACAGTGATGCGGAGTTCAACGCGTTGATCTAAATAAGAACGCTCAATCAAGGTTCACTCATAATGCCTAGTAACAGATTTTCCTTCTCATTTCCGTTATATTTACTTCTCTTTTCTGTGGTCAACGCTATTGGATAAACTCGTACTGCAGTGAACAGATTTGTTTTGAAAAAAAAAAACATACGTATCTTATAGGATAGCGAGTGAAATCGAGGGGCGCTGCTCGTCTGTTATAAATTATCTGTCCTAAATATTGGGCAACAGTGTTGCCACATCTGCTGCCGATACCACGTTCTTAATTAAAAGCAAATTTTGATATAAAAGCTAATCTGATATTTGTGCGATAGATTATTAAAATTCATTAATCTCTTATTGGTTGGTGAGGCTAAAAACTATTATATTTAAACAAATAAAATAACAACTGACTTCGTAAAATTCAATAAATGGGATACGTAGGTAACATAATTTTCCGGAATTGGATCTTTTTGTTTATTTAAATGGGGCTTCTAACGTTACGTAACGTAACGTTAACTAATTCAATTAAAAATCTTAAAATATGCTAATCTTCTACTTAGTCGTGCACTCCTGGCAGAGTGGTCGTGATTGCGGTGATGGTACAGCAAAGCTCCTCGCTGTCGCCTTTGTCTCTTCCCAGGGCTGCCGCTCGTCTCACGATGCTTCTCCATTTCTGGCGGTGTGGTGATGGTACAGCAAAGCTCCTCGCTGTCGCCTTTGTCTCTTCCTAGGGCTGCCGCTCGTCTTGCGATGCTTCTTCATTTCTGGCGGTGCGGTGATGGTACAACAAAGCTCCTCGCTGTCGCCTTTGTCTCTTCCCAGGACTGCCGCTCGTCTCGCGATGCTTCTCCATTTCTGGCGGTGTGGTGATGGTAAAGCAAAGCTCCTCGCTGTCGCCTTTGTCTCTTCCTAGGGCTGCCGCTCGTCTTGCGATGCTTCTCAATTTCTGGCGGTGCGGTGATGGTACAGCAAAGCTCCTCGCTGTCGCCTTTGTCTCTTCCTAGGGCTGCCGCTCGTCTTGCGATGCTTCTCAATTTCTGGCGGTGCGGTGATGGTACAGCAAAGCTCCTCGCTGTCGCCTTTGTCTCTTCCTAGGGCTGCCGCTCGTCTCCGCGATGCTTCTCAATTTCTGGCGATGCGGTGATGGTACAGCAAAGCTCCTCGCTGTCGCCTTCGTCTCTTCCCAGGGCTGCCGCTCGTCTCGCGATGCTTCTCCATTTCTGGCGGCTGGTTGCACTGCGAGCACACTGCACCATGGTAGGCTGCGTGGCATTTTTGATGGACTCGGTCCAGCGAGTTGGTGACTGACCAGGGCTACGCTTGCCTTTTACTGGGCCCTGTACCACAAGCCTCTCCATCGAGTTCATGTTTCTGGACATATGGCCATAGAACTTCAGTAAAATATGCTAATATAAAGTTATTATGATGATTTACGCGATATTTACCGTGGTAAGGTTGAGCTGTGGTCACATAACTTTAATGAACAACCGTGATAGTTTAAAATAGTGTTTTATTAAACTCAACGTTGAATCATCATCATCAGCCAGAAGATATATAGGATATAATTATAACAAAGGCCTCCCCCTTAGAACTCCACACTGAACGACAGCTCGCTATCTGCATCCACTGGATGCCAGCGACTCTCACAATGTCGCTGGTCCAGCTAGTGGAACGCCTACCTACGCTGCCTCCTCCGGTACGTGGTCTCCACTCAAGAACCTTTATTATTCAGTAGAACCGTATAAAACCGATAACCGATGTTGAATGCGTAGTCAAAATTAATAATAATGGGTCAGTAGGTAGTGATAGGTGGTTATTAAGTGCTCTAGTGTATACCTTAAGAATAACAATACCTACGTAAAGGCATTCGTTTTCAATAATCAGTATGAATGTTTGTTGTTTGAGGGTCTTATTTGCAAAAGAACGTTAAATTGTAACAAAATATTTGCAGCAGAAAAAGGACTCGTCTCGATCTCTAAGAAACTGATATTTTAGTTGCCTTCGTATTTTTATTTTAAATTAAATTCCATTTGCAGCTTGATTAAAAGAAAATTGTAGAAAAGTTTTTAGAGCAAATGAAATTTTCCAATTCTTTGTATAAACAACAAAATTTAACATGACAAGATAACTTACTGCTGTGTGAAACGGATATTGAGCAAAAAAAATACTAAATCCAACATTTTGATTGAAAAAATAGCTTCTTGAAAAACTGAAACTAAAAATTTCAACTTTACAATTAAAATCAACTGTTTTCTTATTAAAGAGGTAGACAATTTTATAAAGCTAAGCTAGCTATAAATGAAATAGAACAAAAAAACCTTCTTTGAAGATTTTGAGGTCGAGATATTGGGCCCTCCAAAAATCTTTCAGAGCGCCTGGTTAATGCGACGCGTGACCAAAATGCTGGCGTGTTTCTGGCTCAACGCATAAGCATTGCCATTCAGCGAGGTAATGCCGCCAGCATGCTGGGTACTGTCAATTGATAGTGGGCTTGAGCTGTTAGATTGTCATTAGACCTTCAACGGTCTATGGGCAGTCTAACTGTTTTTGTAGTGTTGGTGTTGATTGTTTTATATTTAGTTAATTATAACACTTGCCCTTGAATAAAAACAACAATCTTACAATCTATTAAACTCATCAAAATATTTACAACTATTTATATCGGGTCAACTAGTCCTATTATGTTCTCCACTGCTGGGACAAAGGCTTTCTCTCAGAATATGGATCATTGTCCACCATGCTGGCCCAGTGTATGCTGGAGAATATCATTATGTCTTTAGAAGTTAGAGTTTTAAATCGTCAACATCATCATCATTTATATCAACACTATTTTAACTTATTGTAATATTTATAATAATTGACATAAGCATTGTATATATTGGACTAATTTTGTAATAATGTAAATTAGATAATAAGTGTAAGTGGCGTTAGCCGTTCTTATTATTATTCAATAAATAAATAAATAAAATAAAATCATTTCAGCCGTAGGACGTCCAGTGCTGGATCTAGAGTGCTCTCTAGATTTGTACGCCTATAAACTAGGCAAAACATGATACAAAGTGACAAATATTTCAAACCACCTATTGTGCATGCGTTTTAAATGTGTGTATGATTTACTCGTGTTATGTGCAAATAAATAATCTTTATCTTTATCTTTATCTTTAAGATTTGTTTACATAGCACGTTACAAGTGAAGCTAATAACAAGCGGGCGGATAATGTCACTTGCCGGGCCTAACAGAATACCAGCGCTGTTGTGTACAACCAGCAACATGCTGAGTTGGGCCTGGTTTTTGGGATAATGTACCTACCTATCTTTAGTTAGTTTTGTTGGGCTTTATCGCATTATCGCAAAATAAACATTTCTGTATTTTCTGTAATAAAAATATGTTATGAAAACTCGTGGGGTCGTTACCTACGATGCCCGGTACATGAGATTGCCACCGACATTGTATAATATGTACTTAAGTTTATAAACTTATAACAATTGACTGGACTCTACTTTGGTAGGATATTTAGGTAGGACATTTGCTCACACTTATTAAACAAAGCAACGTAGCGAAAATGAATTACCACCCAAAGGAAAGTCCACCTACAACAGTACCTAAACTACTTCAAATCAAATAACCTAAAACAACAGTCTATTCTGTGCCTAAAAGCTCCAGACCCCCAGAGATTAAGCCCTGACTCTACGTCCCCTGTAATGAGAATTTAGAGTTACCTGAAGTTACGGTGAAGGAGAGGGCAAGGACTGAATCTTCCAGAAATATTTACACGGTTTGTAACCGGTATTAGATTTTACTAATATTTTAAATGCGAAAATATGTATATATTGGCATCGATTCTGATGGACTCTAAACTAAACTCAACTGAATTTGACAGCTCTAAAATTGTTGTTTATTGTCTCTCACATATTAAAATGAAAAGAGTGGCAGATGGTATGACAGAATCGACGCCATTATATTTTTTTTTGTTCATGCCTCACGCAGCAAGAAACCAAAGGATCGATCTGATTTTTCGCATTTAAATAGTTAGATAACCGAAGCGTGGTAAGGGCTACTTATATCTCAAAAAAATAACGGTCTGTAAGCAAGTAATTTAAACTTTACTACCCAATAATATATTCATTTACAAATTCGAAACATAGTGAACGAAAGCTTAGGTATAAATTATAGCAACAATATCTTCCATTGTTACACTCTATGTATTATTACATCAATTACCCAAGTCTTTCTGTTTATTGCCTTCTTTTGAAAGATTTTTACAATGTAACAAAAAGAAAAACTTTCAGTCAAAATATTGTCCACTTTTTGTACGTGATTTTACTCATTGTCGTTGCATTCTGGTACCAAGTATTCGTCAGTACAATAATAATAATAGGTACTTACATTATCCGCCATAATATTAAGACATGAGGCATAATTGGCAAGTGCCGTACCTAAAACCATAGACCAGTCAACACCACAAATAAACCACCGCAATTGCCCAGAATACTTCAGTCCTATACTGTAAAAATTGTTTTATTATTCTCTTTTACACACATTCCATAATTGTATTTTATATTAACCAGAGCCTCTTTGTGTTGGCTTTGGCGCTACCAATCAAAAGTCCGGACTAGACCCAAGAATTAAATTAAATCATAGCAATAATTAAAGTGAGAAAAAAGGTATCTTTAAAACTTAAAAAAAATGTTTCAGAAGCAATGTCCACGCGAGTGAAACCGCGAGTAATATCTATTATAACATTGTAAACATGGCAATATAACCAAAAAAACATGTTATTTTATGTGTTATTACTAATAATTCGGTTCTTCGGTCCTTGAAGCGAAGGACTCGCAGCTAATGACGAAATATTGCGCCAGTTTATATTGCGTTTTGTGACGGCAGAATTAATTAGAGGGAGTTCATAAAATCAGCACTTCGTTTTTCTGTCACACCGTTTGTAAATACAATTTTATACTATGCTTTCTGTATTTCATCGTTTGTAAACACCTAATACAAATAAATGGAGACGCCGTAACTCACCCTATAACTTATTACTGGTATTATACTATCTATATCTATACTAATATTATAAAGAGGAAAGATTTGATTGTTTGTTTGTTTGTTTGCATTGAATAGCATCCGAAACTACTGAACCGATTTGAACAATTGTTTCACTGCTGGGAAGCTACACTATCCCCGGGTGATATAGGCTATAATCTATACCCGAGCGAAGCTGGGGCGGACCGCTAGTTACTAATAAGTAAAGTATTTTTTTCGTAGGAGACTATTAAACTCATGAATTATAAGGATTTTTATTTTTTACAATCACAGAAAAAATAAACCGGCAAAGTGTGAGTCGGGCTCGCGTACTAAGGGTTCCGTAGCACCACAAAATGCAATAAATATAAAACAAAACTGACTACAAAATTTGTAAAAGATGCAATTTGGATTCAGTGTAAGAAATGGTAAGGTCGTCCAAGTAACCGAATTACCAGTTATAACTCGGTAATGAACAGAAATTTGTCGCCGACTCGCACTTGGCCATTATTTATTTGTCGTTATACTTTAGAGTGTGTACTATAATCGTGACAAGGTTGACGCTAGTACGTATTACCGTTTTTACATCAGTAAAATTACAAAAATACGTAAAAAAATACGTTCGTTGTATGGACCCCCTTTCGTTTTATTTTTTTTAATTTGGTTATTATTTCTTAGTTAATCCGCCGTAACATTACATGCGATAAAATTTCATCCGACTATCTATTATGGTTTGAAAGATACAGCCGCTAAAAGGTAGGACGGACAGATAGACAGGCAACGTAGGCTCAGTAGGGTCCCGTTTTTACCTTTCGGGTACGGAACACAAAAAATATATACAACCGAATTGAGAACCCATTTCGAAGTCGGTTAAAAAGAAACCTAAATGCCACTATTTTACGTAATATTTACTCGTATTTGTTGAATTAATTGATAGAATAATGATATTTTAGTTGATATTGTTATTCCACATAAACCTAATCGAGACCTCTCCAAATTGAGGATCCAGCCCCCATTTACAAAACTTAATCGACCAAAAAATTATATTCAGAATAACAATTTTACAACATTCGCAAAATTTCACCTGAAAATTTCGTGTAATCGCATCGAGATATAATACATATTATAGAGTCACAATCTTACCAAAAAAATTACCGAACCAAAACTTGACGCACGCTACGAATTGCCTAGACTTTTTGGTTAGTTACAAGGAACCGCGATCCGACTATAACGCCGTGCGATGCCAGAACTACGATGACATAGCGGACTACTAACGTTGAACACTATGCAAGCGACATAACGTCTAAATTGGAGTAAATTTGGCATTGTAAACTATGTAATTGATACAATGTATGTACAATGATACTCGGACGTTTTTTGACTGTTTTCACTGAAAGATTTTTATTTTATTTTTATAATAGATAGGCTTGCGCTTGGCTGCCATCTCGCCTGATGTTAAGCGACGATGCGGTCTACGATGGAGCGCGCTTGCCTAAAAGAAACCGATTCACTCTCGACTTGAAGACACCCAGATTGTATCTATCGGGAAACTCCTATTCAGGCAGCGAATTCCACAGACTAGCAGTTCGCACAATAAACGTGGAATCAAAGCGCTTTGTGCGGGTTCTCGGAATATTAACCATAAAACGATGTCGATTTTTTTGTGCCCGCTCTGGCGGTCCGATAGAAAAAAGGGCAGGAGGGAATTAAATCATGCAAGTCTGATGCACACTCTCCGAAATGTATAGATGTAATGTGACTCTATAGGAATTGTATCTCGATATGTAATCGGTTTATTCGTCCGATTAATATGCAAAGCCGTGTTAAAACCTACGTCTGGCTTGCCTCCGGTGTGTCGTGGGACGAATTTAATTCCGATTGTGTAAGTGTGTAGCTCAAAGGACTACTATATTTTAGCATTTCAGAGCATTCGTATTGAATTTAAATTAGGTTTTATTGGTTTAGTTTCAAGGGTTTATCATAATATTTATAAGCAGGTAATCCTAAACATTACACGAATGTCTAAATAAACTGGCCAAGTGCTAGTCGGGTACGCGCACTAAGGGTTCTGTATCACCACAAAATTCAATAACGAAATTACCAGTTATAACTTGGTATTGAACAGAAACTTAGCACTGACTCGCACTTGGCCATTATTTATTATTTGTTGTTATACTTTAGACTTTAGAGTGTTTACTATAATCATAGCAAATTTGATGCTTGTAAGTATTACTGTTTTTACATTAAACCTAATACAAAAATACGTAAAAAATACGTTTGTTGTATAGGCCCCCCCTATCGTTTTAACTTTTTGAATTTTTCTTAATTTCTTAGATAGTCCACCGTAACATTACATATTCTGTGAAAATTTCAGTTGGTTATCTATTACGGTTCGAAAGATATCGCCTTTAATAGGTATGATAGACGGACAGACAGACGAACATCGTAGGCTTAGTAATAGGGTCCCATTTTTACCCTTTGGTTACGGAACCCTATAAGGGAGTGTTACAAGCAAGTTATCACCACTTCATCACACATCACCACTTTCCATCAGGTGAGATCTCTATCAAACGCTAGCCTAGCCCGATGTTAAAGAGAAATTTGCATTTGTATGTGCATAAGTTTCTTATTTCTATCATAACTCTTGAACGCAAGGACTGATCATTGCTCACCTAATGAAATCGATATTTACATTGACTGATTAACTCTTTATTGTTCACACCATAAAATTTGATACAGAGGACAAAAAACTCTTAAAAACTAGTGTAACAACTGGCGGCCTTATCGCTAAAAGCGATCTCATCCAGGCAACCTTAGGGTGGAAAGGATTTATAGAAGACGTAAAAGACGGGGTGTGCAATAGAGGATCGACTATTACATTTTACATTGCTTAGATTCCTAAGCACATATCATTATCTCAAGATTGTAATCGTCTCATTAAATACTCCATAAAACGCTATAAAAAGCTACAACATGGGGTTCTTCAAAAAGCGAGTTGATAGATTCCTTAAGGGTCGGCAACGTATCTGCAATACCTCTTGTGTTACCAGTATCGACAGGCGACGGTGACTGCTAACCATCAGGTGGCCCGTCTGCTTGTGTGAAAAAAAACCTTCATGACCCAATTTTCGCCAACTCAAGCGAATACCGCTCAACACTTAACTTTAATCGGTCCATCAGCACGCCATTCCTGCCAAATAATCGGCCAGAACAAGCATCCAAACTATAAAAACAAAAACAATTGAGCTCCAACGAGCGCGAAATCATCGTCAGCTTTCCGATTCACTTGCGCGCTGATCGTGAACATTTCCCTAGCGCGTGGCGTTATAATAAGATTCGTGACTGCGACAGCCAATGCGACAGGGTCTGTCGCGTAGCCTGTCGCATTGACACAGGCCTATTCTGTCATACCACTCACTAAACTGAACCAATCTGACAGGACTAAAGTTATCTGCCTCTCTTTTCATTTTAATATGTGAAAGAAGGATGGCAACAATTTTAGAGCTGTCAAATTTAGTTTAGGAGCCAGATAACTTTAGTCCTGTCAGATTGGTTTAGTTTAGTGAGTGGTATGACAGAATCGATGCCATTGTCACCGTTATATCACATTCATAGCGCTACTATGGGCGCAGCCAGGTTTTATCGAAGAGTGGGGCGAAAAGTTATAAATCTAGAGATTATCGAACATTTCTTTGATTAAATTACATATATTACATGTATATAAACTTTCTTCTTAGCCCACGCTGGCTTAATCTTGTCAGAATTTAGTTATATTAGAAGAAGGGTAAACAATCACAGGAGTAATAAGTGATTTAATTTAAAAAAAAACGGTCAAATCAGCGCCATTCAGATGTCTCTACGCCCATGGTCGCTATGGCGGCGACACGGTGTCGTGAATGGCAACACGATAATCATACCACAATCAACGCGACAAGAGATTTGACAGATGACGCGACAGGGCGACGTGACGTAACAAGTGATAAAATGTAAAGTGGAAAAATGTATGACTATGCTATAAATAACGTTGCAGAGTAATATGACGCGTAATGTGAAATAGCAACGTGATGCACTAGAGCTATGTGACCGGCAACGCTTAAGGCCCTCTTTTCCCACATATGCAATTTTTGTCATTCCAGTTTTAGTTTTTTATACTTTTTTATAGTAGATAGGCGTGTGCTTGGCCGCCATCTCGCCTTATGTTAAGCAACGATACGGTTTACGATGGAGCATGCTTGCCTTGCTTCAAATACCTATTTACTAAATGATGTCTACGATATCTTAATATAGGTACATATTTCATAATTATAGAAGGAACTGTAAAGGTACAAATTACATTATAGCTTTACTTTTCTAAAAATATGAAAAAAAAACTTTAATATAGAAGTATCGAAACGCACGACTGTGTTTAAGCGCCATGGTTTGCTCCACAAAATGCAACTTTAATATAATATATTTAGCTTTATGGTCATATGTAGTAACAAACGTTGCTTAAAAGTGGAAAAACCTCGCCTTAATGTCACGTAAAATGCATCGTGACAAATAAGACAATTGACATGACTACATGCGACTCAGATAATGCGACAGGCAAAGCAACAGAGGACATAACAGGCGATGTCACAGAAAGCAACGCGACAAGCACGGCAGTAACTAAACTTGTCGCAAACTGTCGTGGCCGCTTGCGACACACCGTCCCCTGTTTTGCGAAAATTCTCGAGTGTGAGTAGAACGTTCGCGAGCGTCGGAGAATCCAGCAAAGTGTGTCATTTATATCTGTTTTCCGGGTGGCCGCGCTAAATAATGCAGGTAAAGTGGAAAAAGGCCATTAGCGCTTAAAAGCACTTTCGGACGGCACACTTTGCGGCGGTGTATTATGTTAGCTTTAAAATTGAAGCGCTTTTTTGATGGATTGACATGTTAAACTGATAGGAGAGATTGGTTTCCTACTCGTGGTTCACCTAGCTAGATCGTCTGGGTTGACTATGAGTATTAACACTGATGGACAAACGATCTAAAAGAGACCGCAGGGAAACGCTGGATGCTGGCCGCTTCCAACCGGCCCTTTTGGAGATCGATGGGGGAGGACCATGTCCAGCAGTGGACGTTCTATGGCTGAAATGTTGTTGATGATGATGATGATGCTCACTAACACTGACCCGTGGTCTACTTGCTTGGAGTACTATGGACACTACTATAAATCGTATAATTCGTAGTTCACACAAGAAGTGGTGATGAGAAGAGGTAATTGATATTTTGAAAAATGTAAATTATTTTTTGGATGATGGTGATGTACTTTCTGTTTTAATGGCATAGGTGGCAAACAAGCAGACGGGCTGCCTGATGGTAAGCAGTCACCGTCTACTTGTAACACCAGAGGCTGTTTATAGGATAGGAGGAGTTTATTTTTAGGCATTTGCGAGGTATTAGGTATGTTTACAGTGCATGGCACTTTTGACCCTTATTTAGTAGGCAATGGCCTGTCTAAAAAAATGTATCATGAAATGCTTCACGCTAACTTTCAAATATTTATTTACACAAGAAGAAAACTACTGAAAATTTATATAAAACTATAAAAAAAATATAAAATAATCTTAGTAGGTATAATTCAATTAAATTCTTTATTTGCTAGTATAAGGGTAACATTGATCTTATATTAGGATTGTACAGCCAAAACAACCTTAAATCAGGCATGCAAATTAATAATTAATTATATAATATAATATGTCACAAATAATAGCTCAAAATAATAATAATCAATATCAACATCTCTCGCGATAGAGGTAATAGCGACACGATGCTTTATCCAAGAAATCCTTAACTGAGTAAAAACCTTCGCTACTAGCCACTTTTTAAGTTCCGCAGAGAACTTATAATAAGGCAGGTCCACTAGTCCGATTGGTAGGGAATTATAAATAAGTGGCGCCATGTAAATGCAGTTATTTCTGAATAATTCCAATCTTACAGGAAAAGATCACCATTTTAAATTACTATATCATTATGTTTATTCGATTATAACATAGTGTCTAACCAATTTTATGGCAAATGTTGCATACACCTGTAAAACAGATCTAAATATGTAAATGTATGTTATATTTTTATTTATTTTTCAGAATGTGTGTACACAGTTAGCGTATCTCTCTCAATAAAAAAAGATATGCGTAAAGACACAATATCAGTTCCAGTAGCTAAACTTAAACCTAATTTTACGTCCGTCTTAAGTTTTATGCTTCGATTTTATAGATGGAAGGGCATAAAACTATTTCCCGTTGCAAACTTCCGCGGAAAACTAACTTCCTTATTCAGTTTTTTATGGAAAGTCAATATTAAGGGAATAACATATTTTGTTTGCAAACTTTTAGATATTTCTTCGTAACAGTTTGTCAAATAGACGAGGGAGTTATAAAGTTTCAATAACTTCTGAGAATGTAGGGGAGAAAAAAGTTGGAATTAATTTGTCTCTAGTATCACAGAACTGATGAATAAAATAGTAATTTTTGGAAGTTGTTGCGCAGTTTGATATCATCATCAACCATTTTCCACCCACTGCTGAGCTGTGCTAGGCTTGTCCACTGCTTTCCTGCTGCCTTAACGACGTCGTCTGACCAGCGGGCTGGTGGTCTGCCTGGCAGTCGCTTTCCGTTCCGCGGCCACCATTCTGAGACTGCTTTGGTCCACCGTCTCCCCTTCCGATATAAAGTTTGATATAAAAGTATAACATTTATTATGACCTCAATTGCTTCAAACGAAAAGTGAATAGTTTTCAAAGGTAGGCAACACACCACTAATGCTCCGGGTATTGTAGGTGTCCATAGGTGTCGGTGACTACTTACTAACACATGTTTGACTCCTATTACATTAAAAAAATCAACGGGAAGTACCGTATAGGTTTTGATTCCCGTGTGAAATCGCAAAATATGCGACATCAACATTCAAATCTTTTGATTGCGTGGTCTTACTTTTTTTTTTCACACCTGAAAGAAACAGTAGACCCAAGTATTTGATATACAACTTGATACGTTTACGCGTTCCTCAGAAAAAGTTCTTGACAGACAGACGGACAACCAAGTAATACTATAAGGGTTTTTTTTTCCTTTTTGAGGTCCAAAACTCTAAAAAATAATTAAGGTTAAAGGTTTGGGTTAAAAAAATTACCTAACTTAATTCCAAAGGTATTTTTATTTATTATAAATTGATTTTCGTTTTGACCCAAAGGCTTCAATATCTACACGGTGCAAGTAACGTGCGCAGGTAGCTTGCGGTTCCTGCACGAATCAGATTGCAAATGTTTCATCTATTTCCTAAAATTCGTAAAATAAAAATCATCATCATCATCATCAGCCAGAAGACGTCCACTGCTGAACATAGGCCCTCTTTAACCGCCACACTGAACGACAGCCTGCCTTTTGCATCTACTGAATGCCAGCGACTCTCACAATGTCGTCGGTCCATCTAGTGGGACGCCTACCTACGCTAAAACACAAATACGTAATGCAAAAACCCCTCCGGAAATTGAAGGTCGATGCATAAACTTGAAATTTCAGATTTCCCGTAAGCAGCAAGCGCTCGCGTCAGCAATATTGGTTTACTTTATTACATGAACACCATCTCAACATTTACCGGGAACCCCTCTTCTTATTTTTATTGCTCTAAGGAAATCTTACCTTGCCTTACATTTTTATGCTCGACAGGAGAAGATTTTGGACTTTGATCAACAAGAGAAGATGCGTCAGCGCATCGTTTGGTAATAACACACAACGTAAAAATAACATTAAAAAAAAGCAAATTTAGTTTCATCGTTGTTTAAAATCAAATTTATTATTAACTGAAGTGCTTATTTTCTCAACTAAAACTCAAAATTATGTGAGTAACTACTTTTTTTATGTATTTATTTTACATATTACAATCCAACAGGGGCAATGTGGCCAGCATTTTGGGAACTACACGTCGCTCGTTCCCAAAATAGACTGCTGAATGTGTTAGATTAGTATAATATACTATTATATAATTTACTTTTTTTTATGTTATTTTTTTGTTAATATTAATATGCACATAATATAAAAAAAACACATTAAATTATATATTTAGTATAGGTCATCATCATTTCAGTCATAGGACGTCCACTGCTGGACATAGGCTTCCCCCCATCGATCCCCAAAAGGGCTGGTTGGAAGCTACCTGCACCCAGCATTTTCCTGTGGTCTCTTTTAGGTCGTCTGTCCATCTTGTGAGTGGACATCCTACGCTCTGCTTACCGGTTAGTTTAGGTAATGTTAATTAATAAATTATTTTAAAGCCTTATTCGTAAGAAACATTCATAGCTAACTAATTTAAAAAAGACACAATCCACTTTATTAATGTTTTGGACCGACGCAAACATAATTATCTTTTTTTTTGTCGAGAAGAGTACTAATTCTAGTTTTTTTCTTGATTGTGAATCAAAATATCCCAAAAATTCTTAATGTATTTTCGCAAAAGCACATCTTCTTATATTATTTTCATCCAAGCCAAACTACACGGTTGTTTGCTGTACGATATATATTTTCCCAGTGCATTGGAAAACAAAACACGTAATATGTGCATATTTTTCTAGAGTTTACAAGATTTTAAAATGATCCTGACTGAGGCTTGTGCATTACTTTGTTGGGAGACATATTTATATTGTTTAGAAATTACAACAACTTTATTTTTTGTTATTCTTTAGAGTGTGTACTATAATCGTGCCAAATTTGACGCTGTACGTATTACCATATTTACATTAGAGCTAATGAAAATACGTTAAAACAATACGATTGTTGTATGTAAATAATAATAAACAAGCATCAAAAGTAAATGGTAATTAATAATAATTATTTGTATATTAAATTATTCATAAAAAATTACATATGAATTTAATCTAATTGAAAACATACCATTTGTGAAATTTATAGACTTTTGATAAAATTATCAGGTAGGTAGGTACACGTTTTGAACTCAATACAAAATTAGATCCTAATTGTCGAAAGCTATTCTGAACAAATTGTGAACATGTCCCACGTTCGAAATACACGTACGATCGGAAAATACATTCTATTATTCTTCGCCAAAAATATCGGTACAGGCATAATCCAATCAAGCTATATCGCCAAGGGACAAACGCGTGGTTAGAACATACACTACTATTCAGTGGGCTATCTTTGGAAAATCTGTAAAACTTTAAAATACTTTACAACACATTTGCTCAAAAAGTGCACTTACGAAGCCTGTATACATCGTTCGAAAGTTAAACATTACGCATCATACAACGGAGCGTGCGGTAATGAATTTTACCGCACGCTCAGATGTATAGCACAGTGTGTGTACTTTACGGTATTTTTTTAATTTCCATTTCCATAAAAATTGTTTCATTTGTAGCCCTTTTTTTCTCGCAAATGTGTTGTAAAACGTTGTATGGCACACGTGCGGATTGGTTATTACAAACTCGTGACTATGGTAAGCCCTCGACTTTGTTTCGGGCTTACATTCGTCTACTCGTTTATAATAACCAACCTACCGCACTTGTATCATAAATAACTATTTCCATCCTTTCTATTCCCTTTTCAACTAGCGATAGACATGTAAAGCATAGCGTAGGTGAAATCGCCGATCGCAGCCACGCGCGTCTGCTGCACGCGTCTAACACGCGCGGCTGTCGCGACAATACTTGAACTATGAAATATATGGCGATGTCAGTCGATCGGCAACGCGCGTCTAACGCGTCAGCCACGCGCGTCTAACGTATCGTTGGAAGCGGTGCCTTGTTGCAACAACCGCGTGCGGCTGCGATTGGCCACGATGCACAGAAGTCTGCTTTTAGTCAAAATCACAACTGTGACATCTTATTCTAACAAGTCCTGAAGAAAACGGGAAAAACGTAATTTAAATACCTAACAAGAAAAATTTATTTATCATTACATGTCAATAGCGTGTATCATGCAATTGCATAATGTGTAGTCAGTCGTGACGCTACTTTTTTGAAAGTCGGTTGAAAACGAATAATGAACGACAGTTAATTTTAGTCAATGGTTTCTTTTGTACTTCTTCATCATCGTCATCATCAGTCAGAAGACGGCCACTGCTGAAAATAGGCCTCCCCTTTAAAACTCAACACTGAACGACAGCCTGCCATCTGCATCCACTAGATGGACCGACGACATCGTGAGGCCTACCTACGCTGTGTCTTCCGGTTTGTGGTCTCCACTCAATAACCTTTCTTCCGTATCAGTTAGGGCTGCCCATTGGCAATTTAACTTGAAAATTTTAAAAGCCATATCGTTGACTGTGGTTCTTCGGTGAATATCCACATTTCGGATTCCATATGCATAAAGAATCTCTGAGCTCTCCCCATTGCCCACTGTGCAGCTTCTAAATATTTCCAAAAGGCCAGCAGTTAAATACTTTTTTATCATATAATTCTTTACAATAAAAACGTGTAGTCTTACCAATTTTTCCAACTGAGCCTGCATGTGATTGAATCCCGCGTACTGCTCCGTACATGTTCCGTATATCTCACACGACACGTGTTTTATTGAGCAGTAATCTTGCGGGATTACAGCGATGTTAATAGCTTCGGGAAATGTACAGATGGGCTTTATTCCTCGATGTATCGATTGGGAATTTTTGTGTGTATTTGGTATAAAGAAATTTTTCGGTACTATGGTTCGCAAAGATTCTACTGACACACACATTCTACAGACCTACTGATTGCTTAGAAAAATAGATCGGTAGTTTTTTTTTACGAATAATATTAAATCTACAATCTACGACAAAAATAATAAATCTGATGGCAACAAACTTTTGTACATATTTTATGTATAAACGTGGCTGATTATTTATTTTCACTAATTTGTTTCAATAATCCGGCACTTCAGTACATGGGCACGTCCAGTAGTCCAGCACTATACACGGGCCCTTGCTCTCTCTGCACACGCCTTCTCCTTTCCTCAGCCGCTACCTATATCCACACGCACTCTATACTCCCCAGGTTACTAAAATAGTTGTCCTTAAGAAAATACCATACTAACAACATAATTATTATGTAACGATTCATTTTGTTTACTTTGAATTTTCCTATATAATCCAATAATCAGATCTGATGCCAGCGTCGCGTCACGGTTTTACCATCGCACTAGCCGCCACCGCCTGAAGGCTCATTAACACATCATAGATCAGTGGAAATCACACATTGTGCGATTAACACGATCCTTCTTGCCTCATACCTGCAAAATATGGAATGAGCTACCTTCCACGATTTTTTCTAGAACCCACAACATGGGGTTTTTCAAAAGACGAGTTAATCGAGTCCTAAAGGATCAGCAACGTATTTGTGACGCCTCTGGTGTTACAAGTATCCATAGGCGGCGGTGACTGCTGACCATCAGGCAACCCGTCTGCTTGTTTGCCACCTATGGCATAAAAAAAAGTTATCGAAACATTCCAATAATAAGGTGCCCCTATAATGCCGGATTCTACTGTAATTCCTTACAAATGTTTTAGGAGATTCTAATTTTACAAATGTCACAGAAAACACGAAAATATTTTAGGCAGCATTTTGTATCAAAACGGCAAACTGCTTCTGCATAAATAAAAATTATTAATCAATCAACTGTCCAGGCTATAGGCGTTATAAGATAATGTACACGTTTTTTAGTAATAAATAGGTTTTTTATTCGTCTGTGTGGATTTTGGCGTCGCAATTCTTGTGCATTTAATAGTGTCAATTATTAATATATAATCGTGTTTTTTTTTAACTCAGTTTATTTCCTAAATGCTTGAGAGTGACGGATACAGAAACCATTTTGGCACAAGAGTCATTCCGACGATTTCTGAAATAAGTCTGTTGCGGTCAGATAATACCTATATATATATTCAGGACATTTTTGCACACACGGTCATCTGACCCCAAACCACAGAGCCCAAACTAAGCAAAGCTTGTGATATGGCTGCCAGAGACTGATATACATACATATATAGTTTTAAATACATACTTTAATAGATATTACCAATCAGATATAGAACAAACACAAATGTTTGTCCTAGGTGGGAATCAAACTCACACCCCCAAGCTCAGAAGGTAGGTTCACTTCCAACTGGACCAACGGGCTATCAATTATAATTCCATCCCCTTAATACCTTCTAATACCATTACTAAGTCATTCATAACAACCTCTACCCGCATAATCAACCTAAAACCAACAATATCCACATCCCTAAATTCCGCAAGGCCCTAAACACATTCCTCGCATTAATATCTATTACAATACATCAGTATATCCTATTTTGTCCCATCTAATAGCACAGAGTAATTGTATGGTCGTGCAATTGGCACCGGACAACAGAACATGGTCAGTTAGCGTAGATTAGGAAGAAGCAAATGATCAAACCCGGGACCCGTATATCCTAAAACTGCGACCAGATGCCTTATTATAGATGTCTTATCGAGATTCGGATTGTGATCGCGATCGCGTGCCATCTCACTCACGCGCGTGGTGCGAGTAAGTAGATGCGAACGGGACGGCATGCAATCTCGATCACAATCAATCTTCTATCTATAATAAGGGCGCTGAACCACCGGAGGATGGGCAGCAGCGTCCTATTAGTACACGGTGAACGTACTGTGATCCCCAAGCTGCCTGCTAAGCGTGGGAATTATAGCAACACTCCTCTATAAACGAGAGACCTTTATAAACGTAAACGTCCACTGCTGAACACATGCCTCCCTCTTCGAGAGGGGTGTTACACAGAATACTTATAAGTATTTACTAACCAGCTATGTATCATAATATGTAGTATCTACCTATTACTTATATTCTACTTTAATTGGAACGACATTTAATCTGCACAAAAAAACTAACGCTTATTCTGAATTTGGTCCAATAACAATGATGCAAAAGTATAAGTTTAAGAAGCCTATTACAAGATCATCATCCCGATGCATATTTAGGTTGCAAAACTACATGCACATGGAGACCTCATTTGGGAGCCCTAATTTGCTGATTCTGTTGAAAATAATTGGCGCGACGTGGCTAGCGTAGCGTGCGGGCTGGGCGCGAGCCGAGCGGCCACTGATTGCCCTGCTATGACCCTCTCGGGAAGGGACACCGGCCGAACATACCTAAAGTTCAGAGTGCGCCATGCCTGCCAGAGGGCCTTCTTCTTCAGAGAGAAGATGTTCCCTAATCCACCATGCTGCCCCAGAGCATGTTGGTAAATGTCATATGTCTTTAAAAATTTTGAGGTTCTTGGACATACCTACCAATTTCCCCACTATGTTTTCCTTTATTATTTTTGAGCGCACCAAAACTTTACATAATTTAATTTTAGTACTACATAAGTCAATGGTGCAGGGCCAAGGGTCGATTGTAAAGCGCATATACTGCCGCTCGGCCAACATCACCCGTACAAAAAAGTTAAAAATATAAAAAAAGATTAAATGCCTCGATATTTAATTTGTATACTTTAAAAGTGAGTTGCAAGATTCCACCCGAACAAGCATAATTATATACAATAACTAGCGACCCACCCACCCGGCTTCGCACGGGTGTAATTTACGTGTGAAGCCGGGGCGGGTCGCTAGTTATATGTATAAACCTTCCGTGAAAATGTATCTAACTAATGGTGAAAACCACATCAAAATCCGTTGCGTGGTTTAGGAGGAGTTAGCGGCCATACAGACAGACAAACGCGGAAAGCGACTTTAATTTATACTATGTAGAGAAGAAGAGATAGAGAAGAGAGAAGAGATAGAGATAGAGAAGAGATAGAGAAGAGATAGAGAAGAGAAGAGATAGAGAAGAAGAGATAGAGAAGAGAAGAGATGAGATAGAGATAGAGAAGATAGAGAGATAGAGAAGAGAAGATAGAGAAGAGATTATACATACATACATCATCATCATCATCCACAGCCTTCCTTATCCCACTGCTATCTTATCCATCACATACATACATTGCAAGTTAAGTCGCCGCCAGCATGGTGGGTACGCTGCCAACTGGTAGTGGGCTTGAGCATTTGGATTGTCTTTAGACCTTCAACGGTCTATAGGCAGGTAGTTTTAGCTTGTATTTTGTTTAGTTAATAAAGGCACTTGCCAAGTTTGTAAAAACTACTTACAGCTATTTTGTTAATGTTAGTATACATGAAAATTTACAAAAACAAAATGACTGAAAAGAGGGAATCTGAGGAAATAACATTACTTATTGCAGCCGCTTGTTAGCTTGCTACAAATATATAATTTAAAATTACCAATGCCACCAGCGAATAAGTCCACGGCATCATATATTATCAGCTCGGGAGAAAACGGCATCCATGCATGGCCGCTCAAATTAGTGTGAAAATAAGGTAGCCATTTTAATTAGCGCGTATCGTAAATTTTTGCCATGCATTTCAAGAAAGGACGTTGTAAAGGGAATTATAAGCGTCCTTGATTTAAAGTTACTCCTCTGATATTGAGTAACCTGTGCCATGATATCGTATTGACGATATAATTATAAACTGAACTAACAATGGGGCGCAGTGATAAGGACGCTAGATTGCCATGATTAATAGCTATGATAATAATCTACATGGTGTTCAAGGATGCTACGTGATACAGATACTGTAACAAGATCGGTTGTCTTCGGACCAGTAACCAGTACTTGTAGTTTTACTTATACACGGATAAAATAATTAAGTTTTTTTTTTTACATTAGGCATGTGTTTGATCGCGTACTCATCTGTTGTTAAGTGATGATGCATCATGCAGTCTACGATGGAACACGCTTGCCTAGAAGAAACCGATTCACTCGCAATTTGAAGACACCCAGAATACCCAGTAACTAGTGGGACATCCATCCAGGCAGCGCATTCCACAGACTAGCAGTTACTTCAGGGAAAGCCTCTTGGGCGCAACGTTGGGACGAGTGCCATGACAAGTTGGCCATTTGTGATGGCAACCATTTCTCAAAGTCGGTAATATTTTTTTAGGTCTCTTCTTTAAATAATTTTAAAGAGAATCTCGAAATCATAATTTTTTTTTTCACAATAAGCAGAGTTTTATACACTAAAGCTTTTCGGGTAGCCCGTTGGTCCCGTTGGTAGTGAACCTGCCTTCTGAGCTTGGGGGCGTGGGTTGGAGTCCCGCCTAGGACAAACATTTATGTGATGAACATTTGTGTTTGTTCTATATCTGGTTGTTAATATCTATTTAAGTATGTATTTAAAACTATATATGTAACTGATATATATACCTATATATATCAGTCTCTGGCAGCCATATCACAAGCTTTGCTTAGTTTGGGGTCAGATGACCGTGTGGGAAAATGTCCAGAATAATTATTAAAAAAAAAAATAAAAAAATATCGAAGACGAGCATCAAAACCAATTTTGTCCACTTGCACCGGTCATAAAGAAAAAAATTACGTGCATGAGAAGCGAAAAGGAGTTTTATTACAAACAAGCTACACCCGTTTTTAGTTGGCTAATATTGAGTTTTGTGGAACTTTGGTAGCATTCCAAACCCCGCTGTCAATCGGGGCGCTAACAGCGGCCAGAGTGCAAATATCCTGCGTAAATCGAAACCATTATAGCATTTCAACACTAGAATACAGAATCAAAGATATACGAAAAAATAGGAATCAGTCGTAGGACTGAGCGTTTGAAGTAAAAACTTAAGTAGTCAATTCACCTAGTCTACAAGAGATGGCGCTACCTGTGCTTGACAATCACATGAGTTCAGTACTTTTTCCCCATCCCAAAAAGTGCCCAACGTGCCTAAGGAAGTTTTAACTTAATATTTTTTTGGTTGCCTGTCTTTTCCCGCTGCTGGGCAGCTGGGCGATCTCTATCCTCCACTGATTTCGGAAAATTCGGGTTAAAGGTGCGAAGATTGTTAAGTCACCTCATTTGGGGCTGACTAGGGTGTCGTTGGCCATCTGTAAGGAATTGCCAAAATAAAACCGAGACAGCCAAATTCAAATGGAACTGGGCAAGCCACGTAACTCCCATGCACCCGGCAAGATAGTCAAGATGTGGTTTAGCTGCACAGTTCATGAGATAATGTAAAATTAGAAAAAACGCGACCATAATAATTCGCGCATTGCCTTCATACTGACTCACTGGCAGCTTATAAAAATATTTACCAAATTAAAATAAAAGAGTAAGTATGTACTAGTGTGGAATTAGCTTCCACTTGGAGCAATTCCGAGTAATATGGGGTTTTTAAAAAAAAACTGTTAATAGAGTGTTTAAAGGTTGGCAACGTATTTGTGATACCACGGATGTTACGGGTATCCAAAAGCCACGAAGATTACTCATTATCAGGTGACAATGTTAGCATCTTTGCCACCTGCGGCATAAAAACGCCAAAATTAATACTGACATATGAGGGGGGAAACCGATTATCTTCATCAGTTGGAAGGAAACTGCTGTTAATCATGAAGTGTTGTACATTTTCTGTTTCGCAGATTTTCCAGATTTTCCTTTTCTCTTATTTTGGTACCTTATGTACTCGTATATTTGTCTAGCTTACAGTATTTTTGTTCAGCAAATTTTATTTAGATCTGTCAATCCAACGTTTTTATTTTTGTAGTAAATGTAGTATTTGCGACAATTTAGTGAAACAAAAAGAAGATTATGGAAACCAGCAAGGTGAAAATCACTTTATTAACGAGTAATAATCTTTGAAAGAGGAGTTCCTGTACCGTCTTCATCAATACTCCATTCTGTTAATGCTTCTCGTATACTAATGAGCTTGCTATCGGCATTAACTATTTATATAACCATTAGAGCACTCATTACGTTGAATGTACTGATACCTCCACCTCAGCATAGATATAATTATGATGGTGAAATAATTTATAATCACAAACGGGCAGTGGCTGGCAAGTTGTAGAAATCAGCTGCTTACCAAGTATCCAGAGTTCACTGCTGAACATAGGCCTCCCTCTTGGAGAGGGCTGTAGCCATAATCCCCACGCTTGGCAGGCAGCTTGTGGATACACAATGCGTTCACCGTGTACTAATAGAACGCCGCTGCCCTTCCTCCAGTAGCTCCAGTCGCAGTTTTAAGACATACCCAGGTATATAACAGCAATTCAATAGCTCCAAGTTTCAATATACCAGCATTTTGTCAAATAAGAAAATTCCAAGTTGATCTCAGGTATTACCCACAAAAATAGCATAAAAGAAATCTTTTGTAAGTATACTAAACCTTTTTCCTTTTTCTTTTTGTTGTCAAGGGGGAAAATTCTGCCAGGTTATGTGGGATTATGCCCACTAAAACTTCCCGGTGAATACACATAGTGCTTGATAAAAGTGGCTTTGGGATCCCCAAAGATAGATCTCCAACACTGCGCCAGCTCTTCTCGAAACAACTACGTGTTGTCTCGGCTCCTCCGCCTACGACAACTCTACAGAATTAAAGAGCTACAGTGGTCGTTACCGCCACCCCGGCATCGCTGTCACCGTGCAGGTCTACCTTTTACATAACCTACCTACAAATAACTTGGTGTTGATCCAATCTTCACTTGAAGTTTAATTTATATTAGCCGTGAAGGAGATGAGTGTGACACACTTAGATAGATGAAAACAACACATACTTGTTCTGTATTGGAGAAAGCACGGAGAAAGTATAGTGCACGTTTTCTTAATATAAATGGATTATTTGTACCTACTAATCTTGTAAAGCCGGTAACTTTTTCAGACACTACCGCACAAAAAGCAATAATGGCGTAGATTGGCAACATGTGGTCACTTTGCAAGGCAATGAGTTCGCTCCCGCCGTATAATCCGGCTAATTTGAATTGCATCCGTCGATGAATTTGCCATGTTGAACGCCTTAAGGCAGTTTTAAAAATGGTAATGGCTCCGCCTATACGTTGTCATTTTTGACATTAAAATTAAAAAAAACTTGACGGTTTTATGCACAGAAAAAAAAACCGGCTGTCAAGGCTGTCAGTTACACCCATATAGACGAAACGTCAGTCATTCGGGTTGATCTAAATAAGAATGTTCAATCAAGGTTCACTCATAAATGCCTGGTAACAGATTTTTCTTCTCATTTCCGTTCTATTTACTACTCTTTTCTGTGGTTTTATGTCTTTGTTTCCTGAAAGATACCAGCTAGGTATTTTCAATGTCAGAGTGAATAATTATGCATCTTCTAAGTCTGCATACTTCAACTTCGACTACATTGTATCTAATAAAAAGCACCCATGCAGCGCCATCTATATTGGTGAGTAGAAGAAAGCGGGGTGTAAATTTTCTCAAACCCTCGCATGGACAAGCATAGTCAAGGTTTGCTATGAATTTTTTTATCGTAAAATGTTATGATCTATCTGCCCACATTTGTGGTTTAATAGGGTAACAGTTTTATAAATTAATATAGATTTCAGTAACCTCTTAGGCAATTTATTTCGAAGAAGTGCCAATGTCTGAATTTTACGTGATACTATTATCTAACCAGGTTCAAATTAAAGTTTGATTAGGACGCTGTCCCGAAGCGAATGTTGCGGGACTGCGGGTGTGGGATAAATTAAACGTGGTGTCGAGCTGACACCATGTACAGAGTGCTTTGTATTTAAACTAAACCTATCTACTATCTAGTTTCGGGCAAATGAGATACTTCATTTTGGTTAGCTGTTGTAAGAGGCGGGATGACAATGAATGTTGTATTCAAGGGCGTTGTAAGGAGAGAACCTCACAAGAAAGCAGTGTTTTTTTTAAAGGGAAAATGCATTTTATTAACTAAACAAAATACAAGCTAAAACTAACACTATAAATACAGTTAGACTGCCCATAGACCGTTGAAGGTCTAAAGACAATCCAAATGCTCAAGATCACTACCAGTTGGCAGCGTGAAAGCGTTAAAGAAGATATTAAAAAACAATGTTTTTTTTTTTTTTTTTGTAGTAGTTGTGCTTCATAATTTTACCCGCGTCAACATAACCCTCAGGAGCTGTAGTTTTTACGGGATAAAAAGTCCTTTCGGCCCTTCATCTCTAAGCCTAAAAAAACGTTGATCCTTAACTCTGATGATGCGTCAAAAAGTAACAAACAAACAAACACCTTTGCATTTATTAGTATGATAACTAATCTGGTATACTCGAACCCGAAACTAGTGTTTTTTTTTCTTTTCTTTCCAAATAGTTTGCATTTTCCGCGCGTTTTTCGCTCTACAATCCTTGAATTAGAAAATTTTGTGGTATGTTTTAGTAATTTCACATGAGAAGCATTTCCCATTTCAGATTGGGCATGGAACAATAACCACGACGAAATTAAAAGATTTTAAGTCAATTATCATTTAACTTACCACGTTGTAAGTATACAGTTTAGTCATGTGATAAACCTATTTTATAGAAACTTGCTTGGCAACTTAGCAAGCTGAAGTGGCAATGGGCTGGCCACATCTGTAGAAGAACTGACAACCGCTGGGGTAGACGGGTTCTAGAGTGGAGACCACGTATCGGCAAACATAGAGTAGGACGCCCTGCAGCCAGGTGGAGTGACAACCTGCGAAAGGCGGCTGGTGGCAAGTGGATCGTGCCTTGTGGCGTTCTTTAGGAGAGGCCTACGTCCAGCAGTGGACGAACATTAAATAGGCAGATGATGATGATGATACAAACTTGGCTATATAGACTAAAACTTTGCAAACCGAAGTCAGTTTTTGCTCACAGATAGCTTTAGAGCAGCTTTAGTTATTGCCACAGAACATAAAGATGATAGACGCCTCATTTGATTCATTCATTTATTATAGATGTAACAAGTTACGCAAACATGTTAAATTATATTTTAGGAGGCCTTACTAACTGCATTTAGATGTGACACCGACCTGATATTTTACAATTCCCACAGTACCACAGTAGTTATAAAAGACTTCAAAGAGACCGCAGGGAAACGCTGGATGCAGGCCGCTTCGGACCGGCCCTTTTTGAGATTGATAGGGAAGGCCTGTCTAGCAGTGGACGTCCTATAGCTGAAATGATGATGATGATGAGTAGTTATAGTTTTAGGTTTTATATATCTGCCTTTAACCTGTATTAAGATAATATATTTCGAGGTTTATTATCTCAATATAAAATAAAACTTAATTCAAATTAATTCAGCTGTGATGATATGACTGAAGAAAAAAATACTTTAATCTTTCGCATCCAATTTGTAGCGATCACAGCTCACTGGTTGGCGCGTTCAACTTTCTTGCGACAGGTGTGTGTTCAAATCCCAACAATGAGTTTGAGTTGCCAATGAAGAAAATATTGAGTACTTTATAATACTCAGCTGGCTACCACAATGAAGTTCAAGTCTGTCGTCAAGCACATAACAATGTATTCTGGCGGCAGCACTTGAGAACCAGTTCTTATTCCAGTCTAAGAGTGTTTATTGTCTCCAATCACAGGCATCAGGCATCAGGCGAACTTAGGCAGTTTTTGAAAGCTCATCCACATATCATAGATCAGTGGAAATCGCACACTGTACGATCACGCAATCTTTCTTGCCTCTCACCTACCTTCCGCGGTGTTTCCGAAAAGCGACAACATGGGGTTCTTCAAATTGCGAGTTAATATACTCTTAATAGGGTCAGCAACGTAATTGTGATGCCTCTGGTGTTACAAGTATACATAGGCGATGGCAACTGCTTAACATCAGGCAGCCCGACTGCTTTTTTACCAACTATGGCATAAAAAGGCGTGTTCTACCAAAAAACTGTAAATTATTTAATTATCATCATCATCATTTCAGCCGTAGGATGTCCAATGCTGGACATGGGTCTCCCCCATCGATCTCCAAAAAGGCCGGTTGGAAGCGGCCTGCATCCAGCGTTTCCCTACGGTCTCTTTTAGTTCGTCTGTCTATCTCGTGGGTGGACGTCCTACTCTGCGCTTACCGGTCCGTGGTCTCCATTCGAGAACCTTTCGGCACTATCGGCCATCTGTTCTGCGTACTATGTGCTCTGCCCACTGCCACTTCAACTTGCTAATCCGGTGGGCTATGTCGGTAACCTTCGTTCGTCTACGGATCTCCTCATTTCTGATTATATCTCGTAGAGAAACCCCGACCATATTCCTGTCCATAGCTCGTAATTATTAGCCATTTTTTTTTAAATCTTACTGTCCCACTGCTGGGCAAAGGTCTCTCCCATCTCCTTCCATAAATCTCGGTCCTCCGCCACCTCTTGCCAACCTCTCCGGAATGAGTCGAGATCGTCACGCCAGCGTTTCTTGGGCCTGCCTTTACTGCGCTGTCCATCAGGCATCCACTGCGTGACGATCCTGGCCCAAATAATTAAATAAGTAAAATAAATTTTACCATCAAATAATTGCCAATATAACACAAAAGAAAGTGTCCCTCAAACTATTTGTTTGTTCTTGCGGTGTCCATTATTCACTCGTCTATGGTCCCACCCCAGACAGTTTTACCTGAGCTTATCAGCTCTTACCTCGATCGGAGTAGCTTTGATAAAAAGGGGTCCGTGGTGAGGACACCGCAGGGACAAGACGTTCAACATTGGACGCATAAAATACAAGACATGAAACAAAAAACTATGCAAGAAATAATTACTTAGTTCTATTGACAATTGATACTTAATTAAATAATAATAAATATTTGGGACATTTTTGCACACACGGTCATCTGACCCCAAACTAAGCAAAGCTTGTGATATGGCTGCCAGAGACTGATATACATACATATATAGTTTTAAATACATACTTAAATAGATATTAACAACCAGATATAGAACAAACACAAATGTTCATCACATAAATGTTTGTCCTACGTGGGAATCGAACCCACGCCCTCAGGCTCAGAAGGTAGGTTCACTACCAACTGGAACAAAATCTGTGAATTGGTTTCTTCTAGGTAAGCGTGCTCCATTGTAGACCACATCATCGCTTAACATCAGGCGAGATGGCGGCCAAGCGCAAGCTTATAATTGTTTTTTTTTTTTTACGAGATTTTGGTTGTAACACAAGTTCATGATTCGTGATGTGTCCAGTGGTTATTTGGTTCATGTGTTTTAGTTATTCAGAATAGAGGGATTAAGGACGTAAGAACTGTCGTTGGCTATTCATAGATAGTTCTGTTAAAGGTTTTAGGTGTTGGAAGCAGTTGGACTTGAGATGAAATTTTTGGACCTGACAAAAAGTTGAAGACTAGTTTAAAAAAAATGTTTTCCATAAATATTATTTTAGGGTTCCGTACCCAAAGGATAAAAACGAGACCCTATTACTAAGCCTACGATGTCTGTCTGTCAATCTGTCCTACCTATTAACGGCTGCATCTTTAGAACCGTAATAGGTAGCCAGTTGTTCACAGAATATGTAATGTTACGGCGGATTGACTAACAATAAACCCTCGGTGCGCGAGACCGTCTCCTAATTGGCTGGTTTTATTTACTAAATCTCTTTACTCTTTTGCGTAAAAATCTATCATTTAGGGCGCTAGTTTGATTTTTGCTGGATTCTAAATTTTGCTGAGTGCATTCTACATAAACCGGAAAGTTCGTTATCCAATCATTCAATTCAATCTCTTTCATAGTGACTCGTAAATGGAAATCAAAGTTAACTAACATGTTTTTTAGTAACTTTTACACCCTTTATAATCCTTTCAGCCAATTAAAGTTACATAACTAACTTGGCCTATGTTAGTTTGCGAAGTTAAGTAGGTATATAAAATTGTCGAGGGTGACATTGTGAAATGTTTTTTTGTATACATAATATATATTTGTCGGAACGTCGAGAGGCTGATACGCATCAGATATCGTGGTTTTACGGCGTGGGTATAGTGAGCGAAGATAATGAGACATCGCACGTACAATGAGACAGCTTTTATTCCGTAACACTATGAAAATTACTTGGGGACAAGCTATTATTTTTTTTTTTTAATGAACACCAACATGATGTACGTCCTTGCTTAACATGACGGAGACAAGGCACAAGAAGTAAACTAAACGCCACCACAATTATAGGTGCAGACTACATGCTATTAAAAATAATAATAATGAGAGTTAGTTTTTGGAATATAAATTAGTACATTATACATTAAAAATTCAATTAATATTTGACTGATTAAAGGAATTAGGATTATTTCACTTAGTAACGAACGCTGCCACCCTCTAACCAAAAGTCTAAAGTGAACGCCACCGAGCCTCGCGAATCCGCGCGCCCCCACTAGCACCTCTGTTGGACGGTATCTGAACTTGCTAAACGCTGATTGGTCGCCAATGACACATCCGCAAACAGCGTCAGCAGGGTACGTTACTGCAGCGTTACACCAGTGATGGCGCCACTTCCACCACTAGTCCACCAAAACTAGGCTTAACTAAATAATCTAGGCCTTAAAAACTATCCGACGGTATTTGCCCCCGAGTGCTGAAACGTCAACAGTCAGTTCCGTTTTTTTGCCACTTTTTTAACGTGTCGTTCTGCTTCGCGGTCGCTTGGTCTGACACCTGCCGTGTTTCTAGCCATCTATAACTTCTTGAGACATCATTGCTCTCACCCCATTTAATATTCAACTATTCATACAGATGCCACCATTCACACTTTTAAATGCTAGTAAGAATGGCACTCAAATGACATTACTTTATGGCTCAGTTTATGAGAGAAGCCGTTAAAAATGAGTATTTTCCACAATTCTCTTTGACTATAACGGTTTATGCCTCACAGTAAACATTTTGATGGTATTTTTTGACATAAGGTAATTAAAAGTTTATGAGTGCTTTTATTTTGTGAGAAAAACCCTGATATATTTTTTACGTAATAATGCTCTAGGAAGTACCTATTTACTTTTTCTTTACCACTAATTTAATTTGGAATATTTTTTGAGATTCAATTGTCATAATACAAATATGTTTTAACGGGCAAGCTAACAATATACAATCTTTTTATAACAGCTCAATCAATGAACCACTATTGTATGTTGTACTCCCTTATCAACCAAATAAATAACTGGCCAAAAGCGTGTCGAGACACGCATATGGTAGGCTCCCGTAGCCAAAGTCATATAATTAGTGGTCAGATATTATAATGTGCAGAAATTGGTGGTTATAGAAAAATTTGAACGAACGAAACTCTGTGGATTTTAAAATTTCTGATATGTATGTAGCTGATGTTTTAAGGAGTAACTTGGGTTAATTTTATCGAGAATATTTATGCGGGTAAAACTGGGAGATACAACTAGTAGTTTATAAATGCTAGAGGGGGCTAGGCAGCTTTTTGCCACTTTGGCGGGCCATGTTTTGCAAAGAATACACTTGATAAAAAGAGATGTGCGAAACTTTATACACAAAATTGTATGCAAAGTATTCAATCATCATTATTTCAGCCTTAGGATGTCCACTGCTGGTTTATGTTCAGCATAGGCCTCCCCCATCGATCTCCAAAAGAGCCACCAAACTAAAGCGACCTGCATCCAGCGTTTCTTTGCGGTCTCTTTTAGGTCATCTGTCTATCTTGTTGGATATCCTACGCTGTGCTTACTGGTCCATGGTCTCCATTCGAAAACCTTTCTACCCCGTTGGCCATCTGTTCTGCGTGATATGTGCCCTGCCCACTGCCACTTCAACTTGCTTCGGATCTCCTCATTCTTTCTTAATACATTTAATTATATTATTTCACTAAGCCTAATTATATTTACCCAATTAAACTGCTGTCCGATAGTCAATTCTAGTGCATCACTGAATTATCGATCATAACTTATTTTCTTCTCAAAATAAACAGAGAGCCGTATAAATAGACGATTCTATTTCAAGAGCGAGTGTACTGTCTACACACAGCGTGGAGAGTCGTCGAAACAACAAGTTCTAGAGCGATGGGATCCGTCAACACTGGACTCGAGTGGACCCGCGCGTATACCTATGTATTCACACTTGTATAGCGGATATGGTACCGGGTTCCGTACGTATTTGACATAATATTTCTGACAAATACCGCACCGAGCATGAGCGTTGGTGGCTGAGCATGTGCGCTTTACAATCTGACGGCACCCGGTTCGATTTTCGGCCCTGCACCAATGACTTACCCCTCGTACCTTGAATCCGCTCGAATACCCTCAAGAGATGTATTTTATATGCCAAAACACCACCTGAGGGCTGACGCGAGGATTTGAAGTACCTTCATTTACAAATTATTACAACACCGGTGTTATAATAATTTATAATAAATCCTCGCGCGATTTTTGATGAAGTGACCTTTATTTACGTCTATGAATATGGGAGTTAGTCTTATTTAGTAGGTACCTAAATAAATTATGTGCCGTTTCGATGCCATTGCTCAAAAACGGCGAAGGAAAATATCGTGAGGAAGCCGATATGTCCAAGAACCTCAAAAGTTCCAAAACATAATATGACATTCGCCAACATGCACTGGGCCAGCATGGTGGATTAAAGAACATCTTCTCTCTCTCTCTCTCTCTCTCTCTCTCTCTCTCTCTCTCTCTCTCTCTCTCTCTCTTTCTCTCTCTGTATCTCTATGAGAATAGGTGATTCAGCAGTGGGAACATAAACCTTAACCTGCGACATGACATACGTCATGTAGACATGAGATACGTCTCCATTCTTACGACCATGTATGCTACTTTATATGTATGTGTACCTACCATGTTCTGACAAATAAATAATTTGAATTTGAATTTAATTTGAATTTGAATTTGCCCAATGCCTTAAAAACTAACGTAATTATGATAAAATATACTTACTTAGGACCTTGTTTTTAATCCCCGACGTAGAGACATGGGTGTTATAACTTTAATGTGCGTACTTGTACTAGTCTGTGGTACGTTAGGTAGCTCCCAAACAGCTCAACCGATTTTGATTAAATTTTTTGCTATTTGAAACATGATTAAATTTGATCGAAAAAGTTCTTAGCTATGATTCAAGAAAATGTATTCAGTCGTTTGAAGGGTGTATCTCTTTTATCGGAGGTTTTATGCGGAGTCGATATCATTCTAAGCATCTCACACGGCAGAGTTCAAAATAAGAAGATCTGAAGAAAGACCAACCATTGAATTGAACCATTGAACCATTGAAGAAAGACCAATCGATATCGAGAATCGCTGAGAGTCGATGGCATCCAGTGGATGCAAAAGGCTGGCTGTCGTTCAGTGCGGAGGTTAAAGGAGGAGGTCTATGTTCAGCAGTGGACGTCTTCTGGCTATGATGATGATGAAGAAAGACCAAAGTAGATCACGTCGGTTCCCGTATAACTAAACTCAAGTGTTGTTGGGCAGAACACTTGGCTCAATGCAGTGCAGCAGGTGGATTAGATCTGTGGCGGAATAGTGGCCAGAAGGTAAGCGTAGCCCCAATAGACCAGCCAATGGTGGCGGGATATTTACTTTAGCGGGCATGGACGATAACATAAACGTTATGAACGCAGGGAACATTGGCGGAGCAGGGTAAACGGGTAGATTACAGATCTTGGGTCATCACAAAAGCTGTAGTCACTGCTGCTTCTTAACTTTTGCACTTTCTTGGCGTGCATTTTGTAATTGCCTTAACGAGCAGAATCCTTTAAAACATTAAAGTTCAATAAAAGAAACCTGAACGAAAAGCAACCAAGTTGATTTCAACACTAACAAAATAAATTTAACTTTAATTCATGTTGTGAGGTGGTTCCGTAGTATAATCGTAAATTTATTCACTCTTTGGTAATAAGTCATTGTAGGTAATAAAAACGACTATCGATTATAAGCCTCTGCCATATTCGGTTTTTCTAAAATTGCATTCATTATCATTATTGTAATCAGCCCGTCTTAGCCCACTGCTGGATATATGCCTCTCTTAAGAGTCTTAAGGCACACCAACCAGCCCAATCTTCGGCTTTTCACTTCCAGCCACTGCTAGATTAGACCAATTACCTAAACCTATGAACTGCAACTCCAACCTCTGCTTATTTTATGTTCTGTGATCCATCATACGTGTCACTGAAAGCCGAAAATGTGTACGTGGTATATTTAATACAATATTGCCTTGTATAAGTCTATTACTTACATTTTAAAATTATTATTTTTCTAAAATATGTTTGTGTCACTAAATAAAAAACACCGTTACTCCATCGAGAAAAACTGTAATCAATTTTGTGGTTGTGTTTTTTTGTTTTTTCATACAAAATTGATTATACTTTGTTGAGTTGTTCTTTTTCCTTTTTTTCTCACCAGTGAAATATTAAAAACCAAATTAAAATCAATAGAAAATTATTTGAAGTAAAGACTCATAAAATAACGATACTTACCAATAAAATTACTACGATACATTCTGGTCAAACCCAAACAGCAGCATAATATCAAATAAGCCCAATTTTGCGGTTTTGAATTCAAACATTGAAATAGAAGATCTAGCACTGATTAAAATTGGATTTAAAATCAAACGAGATCCAAAACCCGATCACGTTTCCGTTTCCTAATCCCTTTGCGGACCCCAAAAAAGGCTAGCAAATAGTTCGTAGAGTAGTCGATCCGAGCCTCGTAAAGTTTAATTGCAACTGTTAGTTTATTTTAGTTCTGGGCTTGAAAGGCTTCGAGAACTTTCCAATGGTATGCTTGTTTTTACTATTCGCTTTGGTAAAGTTTGCTTATCAAGTGACCTATTGTCGTGAAGTTAGGATCTCCAAAAGACTGTAACAATTCAACAGCCGTAACATTTGCTTGCGTGTGCAGAACAGATGGTCGATGGGCCCGAAAGGTTCTGGAATGGAGACCACGGACTGGTAAGCGCAGCGTAGGACGTCCACCCACAAGATGGACAGACGACCTAAAAGAGACCGCAGGAAAACGCTGGATGCAGGCCGCTTCCAACCGGATCTTTTGGAGATCGATGGCTTATGTCCAGCAGTGGACGTCCTACGGCTGAAATGATGAATGATGATGATGAACGTTTGCTTATACTGGGATGGCTATCAGACAATCTACCCTCAGTAAGAATACCACTAACAAGCTTCATAACTCTATTGTTCGGTTAGCATTTATAAGCAAGTAAAGGTAGCAAAGGTAGAAGCCGTGGTAGCCTATTTGGAAGAGTGCTAGATTTGACAGCGTAAGGTCACGGGTTCAAACCCCGGGCTCGTACCAATGAGCTCTTTGGTGTTTATGAACGGATTTTCATACCACTGGCTTTTCGGTGAAAGAAAACATTGTGAGGAAACCTGCATACGTAAGGAGAAGGAATTTAATGGCGAATCCACCAACCCGCAACTGGGCCAGCGTCCCAAGTGGGTATGGCCCAATCACCCTTTCGGGAGTCTAGCAGTGCACTGTTAAAAGGCTGATTATGATAAAAGGTAGCATTCCGATCATGGCAACCGGTGACACGGCGAATGCGGCCGGTGACCACAACTGGCGGCTGCGGCCGAGTCACGCGACCCTGGAGTGCTAAACAATGCAAGTGACTGCGTGTGGGGCCGCTTGCATTGTTTAGCACTCCATTTAAATTCATACTGAGCAGTGAATCGCATGTCGCAGTCGCTGGTCGCAGTCACCATTCGCGGTCGTCAAGATCGAAATGCCAGTATATCTGGTTTGTACCAAAATACCTTTTACTGTGCTCTATCAGAATTTTAAATTTTCAGAAAAATTCTCAATTCAATTTGGAAAACCCCATAATAAAGCTAGAATTTATTCAGCAATATAGCATTGTGGTGTGACTGCGATGCGCACAATAAGATTTACTGGTAAAATCATAAAACTCCATGATTGGAATCTGGTAGGAACTTGCTACTGTATCGATTTACGAGATCAAATAAAAAGCGTGCAATACGGTTTGATTTTTTGATACTCAGGTCGTGAATAATCTGTTGTTTCTACTAGTTTCGGTTCTATTCCAGAGATTCTACTTCAAACATTGCTGTTGAGTCTAGCTAGTTGCCAGATTTAGGAACATTCTAATGTCCATCATAGTATTTCAAATAACCACGTATTTGAGTAATCATCATCATCAGCAGCAGCAAGAAGACATCCACTGCTGAAAATAGGCTTCCCCTTAGACCTCCATACTGAACGAGAGCCTGCCATCTGCATCCACTGGATGCCCGCGACTCTCACGATGTCGTCATTCCATCTAGTGGGAGGCCTACCTATGCTGCGTCTTCCGGTACGTGGTCTCCACTCAAGAACCTTTCTTCCACACTGGTTATCGATTCTTCGAGTGATGTGGCCTGCCCATTGCCACTTCCACCCATGAGATAGACAGACGACTTAAAAGAGACCGCAGGGAAACGCTGGATGCAGGCCGCTTCCAACCGGCCTTTTTGGAGATCGATGGGGAAGGCCTTTGTCCAGCAGTGGACGTTCTACGGCTGAAATGATGATGATGATCATGATGATGAGAGTGAAATATTTTCTAACTGTTTCTAGAGTGAGACAGTGCTTCTTCAAGGACTAAACCCGCCAACTGGCAGTATTCGAACCTGAAACAATCTGGACTTTGGGATCACTAGAATAGAACCGGAAGCAATAGAAATTACTCCTTACCGATTTTGGTAATGAAAAAGATACAGCAAACAATGGAACGCCTTGCCCTTGTCTGTATTTCCACAGCATTATAATCTTGGAGTGTTCAAGTCTAGGGTTAATAGGTTATTACTGGGCAAACGTGCTCCATCTTCGACCGCATCAACGCTTTCCATCAGGCAAGATCGCGGTCAAACGATAGCCTAGTCCGAAGTAAAAAAAGATACGATTTTTTTACATTCTCCAATTCTCTACACTATAAACTTTCAATTTCCATCAAACACCATCACAGTTTTAGAAACTTTGAGCCATTCAGATTATAAAATTCTAAAGGACGTCGCGCAGTTAAAATCCCAGGCACGCGCGTTGAAGTAATTTTATATCGAGCCAATATCCTGAAGGGATGATGCTTCGTTGCAGTCATTTGTTCTAACCTCAGAATGAAAGAAGATAGAACTCGTAAGAATTTGTAAGTAAGTAGGTAGCTTGTTAACTGGGCTCAGGATGGTCAAAGTTGGGGCTGACTATCCACTTAAGCTTGCCCAGGGAAAGAACGACAACGTTGTCGTGGGCGAAGGGGCTGAGACAACACGATTGTCTCGGGAGGACCTGTAGCACAGTGTCGAGGGCTCCGTTGCGTTCCCCTGGAGATCCCGGAGTCCTCTTGTCAAGCACTAATGCTGGTCACCAGGGGGGGCTCCAGTTGCACCCCAATGCAGCCGGAATTTTTAGGAAGATTTCAATATATGATGAGTTGTTTAATACTTTATATTTTAGAGTCAATTCAGAAATAGAAATTTTACGGCTGTTAGGATTCGAACCTGCGCCTTCGGAGTATATCTGTCGGGCACTTCAACCAAATAAAATTCAACGGTTCAATGGTCCAATTTTTTTATTACTTTACCTCTCTGTGGAAGCAGAGATATAATTGCCGCCCGCATTTTGAATCACCAATGACCTACTTAAACAGCGCTAGTGGTGAAAAATTTATTACTAACATTCTTCCTTCAACAAATTCTCTCCACGCTTCCAAGAGCAGAGTCTTAGCCAGGCTTTGGATAATGCTCCGATCAATCGAGACGATACAACAGTCGATTATCGTCTCGACATTTGTTTTTGTTGCGAGATGGATCGCCATGGATCGCCCCAACTTTTAAGGAATTGCCTGTTTGTAAACTTTGGGGCGAAAGGCTTCGGTCGGTTTAGGGATGGAGACACCTTGATGGAAAGTTTCTGAATGTTAAGTTGGCGACTGTGGTAAACTGAAAAGCTGTATATTTGCACTCCTATTTCGTTGGTGAGCAGTTGTCGTTCTTAAGAGCGATATACCATCATCATCAGCCAGAAGACATCCACTGCTGAACATAGGCCTCCCCCTTTAACCTCCACACTGAACGACAGCCTGCCATCTGCATCCACTGGATGTCCGCAACTCTCACAATGTCGTAGATCCATCTAGATGGCCTAGTAGCGTAGGCCTACCTACGCTGCGTCACTGGCAACACACGCACTATATTGTGCGTAACCAAGGCCAATTTTTTTGGGGGTGGTAGCGGGGCAACTGCCACTGATATTTCGCGATACAATTATACTATTTTAAGAGCGATAGAATAAATAGAAAATAATGTGACGTAGTTAAGATTTCAATAGGTGGCAATGATCTATAACTGACTTTAAAAAAATACTTTCCCGATTCGATTGTATCTTTTGTGTATGTTATGCGATATCTTCACCGATTGTGATCAAGTTTTTGTTATTATTATTTTTCTTTTTAGAATGCCTTTTACACGGATTTTGTGTATCTTCTCTATCTCTATCTCTACATAGTATAAATTGAAGTCGCTTTCCGCATCTGTCTGTCTGTATGGCCGCTAACTCCTCCTAAACCACGCAACGGATTCTGATGCGGTTTTCACTATCAGTTAGATACATTTTCACGGAATGTTTATATATATAACTAGCGACCCGCCCCGGCTTCGCACGTAAATTACACCCGTGCGAAGCCGGGCGGGCGGGTCGCTAGTAAAATATAAACACTATCTCCTATCTCTATGAGAAATTGACTTGGATAGGTCATGGGTCCCAAGAGTCGCATCTACGACACCAGTTTTTTACACAATGCCATAGCTCAGCCACCTTCAGGAGTAGTTTCCGGAATGTGGCTAATCGGTGAGGAACCCGCAGAATAAAGATTTTATGTAAAAAAAAAAATGAGCTACATTTTTTTTTGTTAACCTAATATGAAACTTCACCTTAGAAAGAGGAAACTCTAAACCATGATACGAGTGCAATATTTTCGTTAATCTATAAATTATAAAGTAGAAAAAAAAAGAAAAAAAAAAAAAAAAAAAACACTAATGATAATATGAAATAAACGATTTTTTTCTATTTTTTGACGCAATTTTTTTGTCTTTTTGTTTTCTTTTTATTGTTATTTCTTCAAAAGCCTTATCAGATCTTCTATCGAACCTACAGATCGATACGTGATAAAGTAGCCATCCTTCGAAATAGTCAACAATACAGACAGTCGCTTTATAGCCGAGAGCCGCAAATCCGCGCGGAATGTGGGGATAAGAGCGTTTATTTGTTCAGACTAATGCACATTTTATGCGGGACCCCGGTTCTTATGACTTACGTGACGTAATGGGTGGGGCGTAGGTCAAGAGATACTTGTGTTCTTGGATGAACACGTCAAGTGCGGGACTGCTTCTAATTGATGTAGATGAGGCGCTGTTACTATGTTTGTCTCTTTTTAATGCTATGTTCACGAGCCAGACTCTCTCTTTCGCACATTTTAAATATTTTTTAAAGATCATCGTAGACCGCATCATTGCTTAACATCAGCCGAGTTGGCGGCCAAACGCAAGTCTATTATTTAAAAAAAATTACTTAAAGTAGAATTAATAAATTCGTTTGTGTTTTTTTTTTTTGTGTTGATGTGTTTTTTTAGAGAAGGAGATCGAAAATAGTTCATACAATCGTTTTATTTTTTCCACCTCTTCACCGGTTATCACTAAGGTTTTACTTTTGACCACGGCCCTATAATTTTTACAAGCCTTTATTTAACTTGCTATATTTGTTAGTTTGTTTAGGTCAAATCTAGTAAGCTGAATTAGAACCAGTTTCTTCCAAGGGGTTTTGCTGAAATTTTTCATATACCTTCAGTTTTGGTGACAACACAATATGCAATACCCAATATTGTAATATTTTTAGACGCAAGAAAAAAAAGAAAAAAAAATATATATACAGGGTGTAAGAGGAACACTCTCGAAGCCAAAAGAAGGTAATTGTACTCATCATTATGAACAACTTTTACTATGGGACCAACCCTGATATCGCGAAAAAAATATCAGCTGGTCTATAGAAAACGGTCAACACTCGACAAAATGTATGGAACAGCAGATTTTTTTTTTCGCGATTTAAACCCTTTATAAAAACGTGTTTAACGTAAACTCGATCGGTTGAGCCGATTAGGTCTAGGTTAAAAGTCTGACTATAGCTAATCCAAAAAAGAGAATAATAGTAGTTAAAAAATGCAACACAACCAAATTTTCGCTTCCCATCAGGTGAGATTGTGTTCCAAAACAAACCATCAAAATATAGAAAAATATATGAAAAATTTTCAAACGGAATAAATGTCTAGAATATTTTATTTCAACCTACGGGAAAAGTTTAAATTTCTCGCGTAAACTTTTAACTCGCACCATCCGTGAAACTACCAGAACGAAAAGAATAGGTCTCGTCGTAAAAATCCACTCGTAAATATGAAAGGAAAAGATTTCTGCGAAAAAAAACCTTTTCCACGGGATTGTTATGTGATACAACTAAATGAGAATTTGTAGTTTGTAGCGAGACTAGTAACTGCTTCATAGTTTGCTCACCTGCTGGACTCTGACATTTGGTGACTTAAGTGAGGGTAGAAGAACAAAACACCCGCTCTTCTCGCCGGACTCACCCGCAGTGTTCAGTCAGCTCGTGACCACGGCCATTGTAACATGGTCGAAGCGTCGAGCGAAAGGTACATATTTTTACCCAAATAAAATAAAGCGTAATAAGTCCCGATTAACATAATTATAAATCATGTGTTCAAATCGGGAAAGTTTAAAAGTTACTCATATATTTTAATATTAACAGGATATTTTGTATAATTCCTTTTTTGCAAAACGATATAAATATGCCCGCAATAACTTTAGAGCTTTAATCAAATCTACTTCTGATATGAAAACGAGGTCGCTTATTTATTACGGACCCCATTTCATTGTCTGAGATGAAAAAAGTAGATAATTTTGTTATATGACATTATTTTGTTTCGCTGGTGTTGGGTAGGGATACTGGCTTTTCCTTTCTCACGTTGTTATTTTAGGTCACAGATTTTTACTAAAATAGACCCCGCAAACATGTCGAGTTGTATAAACCCTAAATGGTCAATTTAATAATCACATTTGACACTACATTGAAATTCAACAACAAAACCTAGTAACAATAACTATTTATTATTCAAAGTTAGAACTACACAATTGTTTAACTTTTTTCAGTAAGAAATAAATAATATTTTTTGTAATAATAACAAAATCAGGCAATTTTACTATTTATTTTGATTTGCTAAGATGTCAAATGTGATCTATTAAATTGGTCCTACTTTAGTGAGCCGCACTTATAAACATAAGAAGTCACGAGGGCAATTTAGTGGTAGTTAAATTCCATTTGCACGGCCAACAACTCGCTTTGAATTCTTTAGTAAACTATGGCGCTATTTAACATATTTTGCTATCTGACGTGCTGTTGATACGACAGACATCGAACTGAATTAAGTGGTGAGCTTGCTGAAACATTGATCTAACTTAAGATCATACTCAACTTTAGATCTTACTTACTTTATCTTAACTTATTGATTTAACTTAGTCACAGACATGCAAAGTAAATTTTCGGTTTCTATCCTGTAAAGATCTGTGGGTGGAAAAGTACCGGCCTTTCCTCGCTTACGTTATTATTTTAGGTACTGTGCTGGCTTCCATTCTTTTTAAAGTTTTATGCTGGCTACACTCTCGCTATTACAGACTGAGAGAAGTTGAAAAGTAGATGTTCTCATGGAATCCCGGTCACTTGCAACCTGACCGAGACCATCACCGAACTTGATCTCTGCCGAGAATGCTTTCGACTCAGACGAATATGCGTAGCCAAAAATTTGACAATGACGTCTGAGCTGAGACCATTAAGCATCTACGTCGTCACTTTTGCAGATTCTCTTGGATCTTGATCACCAATCTACCCAAAGAGAGTCGAGTCATGCTATGTGTCCCACTCATTTCAGCTTGGCAATACGTGTGTGTGCCTAAGTTTTGATTTTCTTGCGTTTCACAATTAATTTATCAGCCTTTCATATTTCCACTGCTGGGATATATTCCCTCAGAGAGAGAGGATGGGCCGTAATCTACCATGCTGGCCCAGTGCATGTTGGTGAATGTCATATTATGTCTTTGAACTTTTTGGACAATTCGGACATACCAGTTTCCTTACGATGTTTTGTTGCGCTGTTTTTGAGCGATGTCATTGAAACTGCCATAATTTGTTTAGGTATTAAATGACTCATTGTCGAGGATCAAACTAGGTGCTTTCAGATTGTGAAGCGCACTTACCATCGCTTGGCCACCATCGCTCTCACCAAAAATGATGAATATTATTTAAAACACTTTTGATTGAGCAAAATTATTCGTTCTCTTTCTGCTCGTTCTTTGAATAAAACAAATACGCGTCTTCTTATTCTAAATATTTCATGGCTGTTTCCATGAATACACAATCTTTAATTATGTGCCAACTACAGATCTAATCTCGCCAAGTCTGTTTATTGCCTAAATTAGAAGGTTATTTTCGGAATTAGATCACGCCGCTTTCATTGTTATATTGAAAATGATAGATTAGATTTATTCGTGGCTTTTTTGGGTAATTTTGCTCTCATAATAAAATATATTAAATTTTGTAAGGAAGTCATTATTAAGGTCTCTCAGGACCTGGACTAGGGTTTGGAATTAACTCAAAAATGGATATTTTTTTTCAATAATCATCATTATTATGTGACAAATGGCTTGATAAAAAATTTATGGAAAATTTATACGTACAGTTTCCCCTTTAGCACTTACACCTCCCATGGTCGCCCATATGATGACATTTTGATCATCTCGTTTGCAGTTGTGTGCCGCTCAACATGGATGTGTGAGTTTGTAGAACTAGTGAAAATATGCCAGTGTGTGCAATACGTGTTTACCTCACCTCCTTCAGTTTTTGGCAGACTTTTTTCGGTACTAGTTCGAGGTTAAGGCAAAACTACATTATGATCAAAGGGCCTGATCTATATTTGGATGGGTGATCACAACTAGCTTTTACAATTAAACGCTATCGTATTTCGTATAGTCGCTAAACATTCTCCAGTGCGTGACCTGAGACCTTGTGAATTTTCCTAGTTTTAGTCATGTCGCACTTTCTACCTTCCTTCGTTTAGTTCTGACATTGGACTCATTAATATTAACAACTTTTAGGGAAAAAACAACCCGGAAATTGTGAAAAATCAACAGTTCCGTAGAAGTGACATTCACGTTCAACAAAATGTATGGAACATATTTCACGAATTTAAATTGTTTACGATTTCAGGGTTAGTCCCATAGTAAAATTTGTTCTAATAGATGAGAATAATAATCTCCTTTCGGCTTAGTACTGCCGTTCTGTGTCACCCAATAGACCATCATTATTATTATTATGGTCTTCAAGGTTAGACGGAAAGGTGGTAATAATTATTATTACTTCAGTGCATATCTTCTAGGGAATAAGTTTTGGTTTGGAACATCTCTACAGTTTTGAACCAACATCTTGTTCTGTTTCGTCCGACCATCATTCTCTCCATCATTTCTTCAAACACAAAAATAACGTTCCTGAATAAACAAAAAGCTCCCATCTGACCTGAACGGGATAATTTGAAGGAACACATTCTGCATGCAATTTATCTTTCCTCCCGTGGGACTCTTCGAGTGAAATAAATTGGTTGAAATACATAACTCACAAAAGGAATCATTTAATTGTACATCAGATATACTTAACGCGCATCAAAATGTCTGTCCGCCAACACTATCATTGCAGACTAAAAGGACTGAGGTTCATGAAGTAGGTTGAAACAAAATAATGTAAAACCTCAGCCTGGTTAGGTTTTTTAATTAACTATATACCGAAATTGCTTTTGCTTTGGGTTTCCATATGACGGAGATGTTAGAACATACAATTATATATGGTACAACAAACAAGACCCGGAAGAGATATTTCGGTTCACCATTCAAAAATGAATGGTCCTAGTCGGGAATTCAACCCTGAACTTCCTGCTTAGAAGGCAGATGATCTCCTTACTACTGTCCAGATCGGTCATTTTCTTTTATTACTATTACCTAGTATTCTACTGCCAAACGTAGGGAAACGCTGGATGCAGGCCGATTCCAACCGGCCCTTTTGGAGATTGATGGGGAGGCCTATGTCCAGCAGTGGACGTCCTACGGCTGAAATGATGATGACGATGATGATGATGAAGATATATTTTTTGTGAGTACGCATACTTTAGTATAATTGATGTAAATAAATTGTTTTTGGTGTTCGATTAAACATCATCAATTCGCAGGAAGTGCTCGGTACAGAGTCTTCCATTACTTGCTACATTTTGGCAGACGTTCGCTTTTCTTATCTTTGGATGTGAGTTTTGGAGATTGAATGTAAACGACGAGACGGTGTGCTTCAATTTTAGCATACGTATCATTTTATCTGGTATTATCTTGAAGTGTTTTGTACAACAGAGTGAAGACGCTTGTCTAATTCTAACTCTTTTTTTGAGTATGGGCGATAACACCAGCACCGACGTCCCGATTCGTGTACTGTACATTTTCTATTGCTAGCCTACTCAAACCAGCAGTGCAAGTGCTGTTCTTTATTGATCGTCAAATTCGATAAAATTCCTTATAACTGATCATAGCGAGTACTGGTAAAATGGCATTTTATCGAATTTGACGATCTCAACACTGTCAAATTTGACGATTGATAAGTAATGGTATTTGCACTGCAGTCTTCTTAAAGTAACAGTGTATGGCTTTATTTTTTTATACTATTATTTTTTCCAAATTTTTTCGAATTTTTTTCACTTTTGTCCCTCTGTCCCAACACTATTCGATTGGTGGATTCATGGGAACTAGTAAATAGAACCCGTAATACCACTGATCTGATACACCGTTGTATGGATGTGAGGCCCTGGGGGTGCCACTGGTCCAAATCCAAGTTCCCCTAAAAAACTGCATTATAGTCGCTCTCTGCGAGTAAGGTCTGTCACGAGTGAATCGGTTTCTTCTAGACCAACGTGCTCCAACGTAGACCGCATCATCGCTTAACATCAGGTGAGATGGTGGTCAAACGCAAGCCTATTATTTATATTTAAAAAAGGTGCCAAGCAGCTGGCAATAAATGAATTTACAAACATGTACCAGGTAAATTTCGTCACTTTGATAAAAATACTGTATCAAAAACTGTTTCACAGTAGCGCCACATAAAGCCTGTGCCCACTGAATCGTGAAGCTAAAGTATGGCACAGCTAACATCCTAATTCGAATAGTGTTTTATCTAGTGGAAGCTTCTAATGACACGTGGACGGTAAATTGGCTCTTCAAGGGCCAGTTTAGGAGACGTATGGGGGACATAGATAATGGTCCTTTTACCCCTTACACCTCGACAAAAATAAAATGAATGAACGCCATAACCATTGAATTTGCTCAGCAAAAACGGATCAAACCATCGGACATAATTCAACGCCTAATTATAACCATGTACAGTACATTTGATACAAAAAATAGATAGAGGTTTTTTGGTGTGTTTATTACACCTCGGAAAAGTACACGAAGGCATAATTTAGTCATTAATATCAGAAATTTTGTTATAATGTAACAAAAGTCATGTGTCGCACTTCCTACGGCTAGAGACCGACTGAAACGAAGTGTTTTTTTTATTTTTATAAGTGACTTTTACTGTTGGCCTTTTGGCCTCTACAGCTTGACCGGACTAGTTAGCGAACGCAGAGTGCGTTCGGCATAACTTGGTGGTTAAGTTTATAGGCGACTAGCACAAGGGCACCTCGAAGGTACGAACCTCGGCTTGGGCCGTCGCCGGGAGTGGGAATCAGACTTGCCCAGGCACCCCAGAGGGGGTGTACCCTGGAGCCCTAACGGTTTGTTGAACTGAATGATTATTTGGAGAGAATCTAACCGATCTTCTAACAGATCCTGTGGGTCTACGATCCTGCCGGCGGGATCGCTGTGTGTGTGTGCCTCTGGTAACCGACGCCTGTACCAAAAACTGAATATTTCCTATTGCTAGGAGCAGTCGGATCGGGAAGCAGTCGGATCGGGGAAACGAAATGAGTGCCGGCTCTCTTTTTATAATCTTCAAAAATGCGCTTCTTCTGGGCCCGTCCATTCATTTTATTTTGGTCAAAGCTATACACAGGGAGATCTAACTAAATTTAGTTAAACTAAATTGTATTTTGTCACAAGACATTTCTTTATAATTGTTATATTTTTGTCTGTAGTTAATTTATTTATTTATTATTATTATTAATTGCAAACAATATAATAAATTTTCATGCCTTTATTTAAGGTATCCATTACTTGATTAAATATTAACATGAAAATTTATTTTAAACGTTCGTAATGATATTTCAAAGATAATTCATAAATCGGTTTTACTTTCTACATGATGGATTTTTTAATAATTTTTATAATGTGCGAGCGAGATAGCTTTGGCTGGAAGCGGGCTTTTAATGCCTGGCGATCAGCATAATCAGCATTTCAGCCCACCCCGGAAAGAGTGATTGGGCCATATCCACCACGCTGGCCCAGTGCGGGTTGGTGGAATCACATACGCCATTGAATTTCTTCTCCGTACGTATGCAGGTTTCCACACGATGTTTGCCTGCACTGAAAATCCGTTTATATAATCCAAAGAGCTCATTGGTACGGGCCCGGGGATCGAACCCCCGACTTCACGATTTCAAGCCTAGCGGTCTCCCAAATAGGCTACCACGGTTTTATTGACGGTGACTGGCAATACTGGGAAACAATTCAATTCACTTTTTTATTTACAAAAGACTGAAGCGAGAAAATACAAATTCAAAAATTCAAGTAGCAGTAGCACAATATTGGACAGGGTAGGGTGAATCGAAAACTTTAAAATTCATGTTCTGGAAAGGACAGGCGAAGTCGCGCTAAGCAATATACATGCAAATGTTTACTGAAGTTTGTATCTACTTGCGTCACTTTTAGAAGGTGGAATGGAAGTTACATGCATCTTGAAGTTCAGCAACCTCATCCCTGACCAGTCATGCGAAGGGCGGCGGCAATTGCTATTTCTTATGAGAACTAAACGATTGTGGCCCATAGTGACACGGATTTTTCTTGTTCTTTTAAGGGCCTTTTTTCTGACTTTTATCAATTTTGGTCATTCTAGTTAGACTGTATCTACTTCCATTGTTAGCTTGAAATTATAAAAACGCCCAAAGACTGAAACACGATTAAGTACATTTCGCTCTACAGAAAAAAAAAATGTAACACTTATTTGAGCTTTTCTCACTGATTTTTTGGATTCATTCAAATACCTATTTACTAAATATGTTTGCGATATCTTAGTATACAGATTTCATAATTACGAAGTGAACTGCAAAGGTACATTTTACATCACAATAAGGTAAGCTTTTTGAAAAATATGAGAAACCTCTAAAATAGAAGTACGTTTGAGTGAGTGTGCGTTTGGAGTAAAAGGTTGTGTTTGTTACCATTTTCCACCAAAACTGCTTGACAGATTAGAATGTGTTTTTTTCGGAAGTAGGTTTCATTGCGTTCGTTCTTAGCTACGCATCGGCAAAATCTTTTTGGACGTTTAAAATTTAAAAGATTTTTTGTGAATTAATCAGACGTTTTTGCTTAATGGATAGAGCAGTCAATGTGCCATTACAGCAATATGATATTAAGTTTTCTATGTGTTTTTTAGGGTTCCGTACCTCAAAAGGAAAAACGGAACCCTTATAGGATCACTTCGTTGTCCGTCTGTCTGTCCGTCTGTCTGTCCGTCTGTCAAGACCCTTTTTCTCAAGAACGCGTAAAGGTAGCAAGTTGAAATTTATATTAAATACAAGCCTACGATTTCTTTCGGCTGTAAAAAAATTAAAGCTGTAAATCAACGCAATCAAAAGATATGAACGTTTCTGTCGCATATTTTGCGATTTCACAGGGGAATCAAAACCTATAGGGTACTTCCCGTTGACCGCACCATCGCTTAACATCAGGCGTGATGGTGGTCAAACGCAAGCTTAATAATTATAAAAAAAAAAACCTAGAATCATGAAATTTGGCAAAAGGCAAGGTCTTATAGCACATATATAGGAAAAAATCCGAAAGTTACAAATTTGAAGTTATATCATTTAAAAATAATTATTTTGCTATAACAAACTTACATTTTGTAATTGGAATGTATGGTAGAACCTTATAGTCAACTACAAAGTTAAGTTTGTCTTTCAATATTTCAACATTTTCAACTTCAGTTAGTTTTTCTTTTTGGACTCGTGCACTGAGGGTTCCGTCCAATGGAACCCTCAGAGCACGAGTCCTACTCGTACCTGTCCAGTTTTTTTAGGTTATGAGTTGTTTCTCTGGTCATGATTTTATTTATTTATTTGTAATAATATGTACTTGTTACTTATTGGCTCCTGTACAAACTAAAAGTGCATTATCAACCTCAGGGATACCAGAGTAACCACAAATGATACCAATTATGAAATTATGATAATTTGTATAATCCTGTAAGTAATCTGTGAATATCTTGTCAGTAAGAACATCGTAAGCGACACAAAAGTCGATTTTGACTTTAATTTATTTTCGTAACGACAAAGTAAATTCACACCTGAAGCTCTGACTCCAGTGTCGAAATTCCTATAAATAGCCGAGATTATTTTTATCGTTTGTGCTTAGACTCGGAGGATGGGCAGCAGCGTCCTATTAGTACACGGTGAACGTACTGCGATCCCCAAGCCGCCTGCCAAGCGTGGGGATTATGGCAACACCCCTCTCTACGAGGGAGGCCTTTGTTCAGCAGTGGACGTGTACAGGCTGATGATGATGATGATGATGATGTGCTTAGACTCGTATTTTTGTTTGCTAGAACCTATCTTAACCGACATTCCAAAAGCATTTAAGTTACCGTAAATGCCAATTCATGTAGGCATATTATTACTTATGTAATAATCCCATCTCCCATCGATCTCCAAAAGGGCCGGTTGGAAGCAACCTGCATCCAGCGTTTCCCTGCGGTCTCTTTTAGGTCGTCTGTCCATCTTGTGGGTGGACGTCCTACGCTGCGCTTCCGGTCCGTGGTCTCCATTCGAGAACCTTTCGGCTCCACCGGCCATCTGTTCTGCGTGCTACGTGCCCTGCCCACTGCTTCTTCAACTTAAGCTAATCCAGTGGCTCATGTTGAATGTTACTAATATAATAAATATATATACATAATTAGAATAACTAAACATGTGTTATTTTTAAGTTAGCATAACACTTAATGTTATTGTACGCTTGTAAAGAGCAGACTGTTGATACCACTATGTTTTACCATATTTTTGTACACAGTTTTTCCAATAAATTATTTCTGATTGTGATCTAATCTAATAGAAATCGTAAGCCTTACCTTCAAAGAATAAATAAGCCCAAAGGATCCATCAAATATGTTTATCATTGCCACGTAAAAAATAATGGAAAGGATTTTTTCAATATTTCTGCAAACAATTTCCTCACAAAAATAACTTCCAGTAACAAACAAGACTGGCTTGAGTACTTTCTATCTCAAGCCATGGTTAATTTTTCACACGCGAAAAGGAAATGAAAAAGAGGTCACTTTTGACAAAGATTGAAGATGCGGCGTTACTTTTGAAATGTTTCCATTGTGTTTGTTTCGCTGTTTATTTAAGAGAATAAAAGCGTTTTATTTTTCAAAAGAGCCGGCCAATTTAATAAACAAAAGGTTTATGAGAGAAGTCTTTTGAAAAGCTGTGCTTGGCAGGATGGTTGAGTTGAGTTTGGAGTATTTTGTTGTGCATTTCTCATTTTATCGTTTTGGATGTTTCAAACTTGAATATCCATTCCTTTTTGATCTTTGTAGAACTATGGAACACATAAATTTTACCATGGAGACTGACGTAGTTTTCACAAATACCCTCCCCTTCCATCCTTTTGTTAATTTATATTTTATTTGCTATATATTCATTAAAATGAAAGCCAAGTATAACTTCAACAACTTTTTAATTTACATAGCAACCTACATAGCTAAGGAGAATAACTTACACAAAATAAATAATACTTACTTAACGTACTCTAACTGATAATCCTAACTTTTAAATTGTGTACTATAAAAGGTTAAATATTGATGTTTATTTCTCATTAAGTTCTAATATTATTAGAAACCAGGGCCACACCGGAGGTAGCAGCAGGCTGTATTGGTGGTGTAGCTAAAGTTACAACATCAGTTTGAAATAGGACCAGTTCATGAATGTGTATACATTGGAGGGAAACTCTTGGAGCGAATCCCTGGTTCAGACTACTTAGTCTTGAGCATCGGCGCAAAGTTGCTAGTCTATCGGTCTTTATCGGATACATTTTGGAGAGTGTGCATCAGATCTGCATGATTTGATTCCCTCCTGCCCATTTTTCTTCAGAGGGCACGAAAATTCGACACCACTTTATGGCCGATATTCTGAGAACCCGTACGAAACCCTTTGATTACACATTTATTGTGCGAAATGCTAGTCTGTGGAATTCACTGCCTGAGTGGATGTTCCCCGATAGCTACAATCTGGGTGCCTTCAAGTCGAGACTGAATTGCTTTCTTCTAGGCAAGCGTGTTCCATCGTAGACCGTCATTGCGAGCTGGTGGCCAAGCGCCAGCTTATTTATAGTAATAATAAAAATATATAAAAAATCCTTCAACGTAAATGACTGATGGAAACTTCGCGTAATTGATTGTAATGACAAAGCTAAGTGAAGCAATCAGATGTCATGCCGTCACCGTTTACATGGATGCGGAAAAACATGCAAACATGAGATACGGTTTACGGCCGCGCAACTTTTCACATTGACCTAAACAGAATCGCCCACCTATGTATTAGACTGTTGCTAAGCCTGCGATATGACCCTGTCTTTAAATCCTTCTATGTAATTAAATGTTCAAGTTCTGCAAACTCATTCTTATTAAATAGCTTTACAGTAATAAAGTTTAATTATATTAACAATTACTAGCAAAGTCAAAATAGTAATTAAAATGTATTGACTTTGAATAACACAACCATCTTTCAAGTTCGTTTTCGTTGCCTTACTAATCCTTTGAGTTATATCGGTACCTTTGGTTCTATGTCGGATCACTTCGTTTCGAATTTTGTCCCGCATAGAATCTCCAAGCTTAGCTCTCCCTATAGCTTGCTGAGCGACTTTGCACTTGTCAACCACCTTAACTGTGAGTGTCCACGTCTTGGTCCTGTAGGCCGTAGGCATTGATTAAACACTTACTATATAGACTTTCATCATTCATCATCAACCATTTTTGATCTATCTATCAAATCATCGCAAAAACAATCTATTTCCAACCACCTCAAAAAAAAAAGTTCTTATTAGACTATTATTTATATGCAAAGATGTCATACTATACTACTATTATATCGATGATTATTTGTATTTGTGTATTTTACTCAATATCTTTGCCGATTGTGAATCGATTATAGATAGTCCGTTGGTCTAGTTGGTAGTGAACCTGCCTTCTGCGCTTGGGGGCGTGGGTTCGATTCCCACCTAGGACAAACATTTATGTGATGAACATTTGTGTTTGTTCTATCTGGGTGTTAATATCTATTTAAGTATGTATTTAAAACTATATATTATGTATGTATATCAGTCTCTGGCAGCCATATCACAAGCTTTGCTTAGTTTGGGGTCGGAAATATCCCGAATATTTATTATAATGATTTATTAGGCTTTATTAGCAAGAGGTCTCATTTAAATTTGAAGTAAATATTCCACCTCTAAGAGAATAAAATGGGAGGATGAATCCTGTTTATTGAATAACGCAGAAATTTGGTTGTTATTTTTTTGTAAACATTTATTAATTATTTTATTCTCAGACTTTAGAATTTAGGGAGATAGAAAAGCCAACACTACCACGCCAACATTGTATTGGCCGTGTCTTGGTTAATTAGCTGATTCCTCGTACAGAGTATTACATTTTTATGGTGGGTTCCTTTCTCTGTCTTAACGTTTCGTATTTATAAAATTAAGTTTGCACCAATGATAATTTTATTTACGTCTTAATCTTCAAGAGCCGGTAGTTTCGGCTTGCCACCAGGTAGGTTTAGGGTATCCAATTCGTTCGCCAAAATGTGCTCAGCTTCCACTGGAAAAAAAAAATAAAAAAATTTAACCTTGGTAAGCGATTTTTCGTCACTAGTTGCTCTATCACGATTTCAGTTTTTTTTTTTCTAGTTTTATTATGTCATTCTGTCTATCGGTGCATTAAAACTTTGGTACTTAAAAGGATGTAAAATTCTTAGTTAATTTTAAAATGCATAAACTGTATTATTTCAGGTAGCAACCATCATCATCATCAGCCAGAAGACGTCCACTGCTGAACATAGGCCTCCCCCTTTAACCTCCACACTGAACGACAGCCTGCCTTTTGTATCCAGTGGATGCCTGCGACTCTCACAATGTCGTCGGTCCATCTAGTGGGAGGCCTACCTACGCTGCGTCTTCCACCACCACAGGTAGCAACAACGGAACATGAATAGTAATTGATAAATTACTAATAGCAAATCCAACCGCTTCCAACAGAGCAGAAGCATTTCTTACGCGCAGTAATACAATTAAACCAGATTACAAAGTTTTTTTAATTATGTTATAAAAATTTAGACGCTTGGCTTTGCGCAAAATTGTGTTTATTGCGGCGTGATGAATCTTATTTTATGTATGGGTTTTCATACCACTGGCTTTTCAGTGAAGAAAAATACCGTGAGGAAATCTGCATACGTATGGAGAAGTAATTCAATGGCGTATGTGTATCCACCAACCCGCAACTGGGCCAACGTGGTTGATATGGCCCAATCACCCTTTCGAGGGTAGGGTAAAAGTCCAAGAATGGACTGTTAAATGGCTGATTATGATGATGATGATGATGATGATGATGATGATGATGATGATGATGATGATGATGAGAGTCTTTGTTTATTTAAATGTTACATATCTTTGCAGTGAGTCGTCTATTTTTAACCGACTTCTTTCTAGTACTGTTATTTATTCTGTGACCAAGCTTAAAATAGGCAATCAATCATTTATCAATACGGATGTTGTATACAACATACAACACCGGAACTTCGTCATGCCTATTTAGATGTTTTTATTAATAAAAACATTATCTCGGTTGTTATTTTGTTGATTTACCTGCCATTCGAATAGATTAGAATATTATCAGACGATGAAATTAGTTTGTTAACCGTCAGTTTGATTATTTGTTTCATTTTCATTGATAGCCAGGATGACTTGTGAGAACCCTGCTGAGAAGATGCCGTCCCCAAGTTAGTGCTCAACCATAGGCTCAACTCTACTAGATTCTGTAGAGTATAAAGTTAAAAAAAAAAAAAATGCCATACGTCGCAAACAAGCAGACGGGCTGTTTGATGGTAAGCAGTCACCGTCGCCTATGAATACTTGTAACACCAGAGGCATCACAAATACATTGCCGATCCTTTAGAACTCGATTTTCGTACGTATAACGTTTTCTACTCGTATGTACGTATAGCGGATGCAATTGTTTTTGTATAAAGTTTGCGGAGCGCGATCCAGTGACCGGGTCCCGCCTCAAAAATAAATAAATAATACGTGATAAGTCCCGATAAATATTTAAAACAAGGTTTAGTAATGACTGCAGTAGATCAATTTCGACAGTTAATTTAATTAATACATTTTTATATAAATAATATTTACGGTATTTTTATAACAACTCTCAGGCCACTGAAGAGAAAAAAAAAATTACTTCTCTTTTCTGTGTCTCAGGCAAAACATGATACAAAGTGACAAATATTTTAACCCAACTATTGTGCATGCGTTTTTAAATGTATGTATGATTTACTTGTGTTTTGTGCAGATAAATTTAATAATCTTTATGTTTATATTTTTTTTTATTTTTTTTATTTTTTTATTTATGAAATACATACCTTGAACGGGCATTACAGTTTCCCAATTCACCCATTCAAGGTTAACTAAAACTAAAATAAAAACAACAGCACATACTAAAAAAAACATTAAACAAAATTTAAATAGATACTAACAATGATATAAAATGTAATATAATTTTAAACCCTATTATCTAAACTAAACCATAAAATAAAACAGCTTAAGAATTTATAAGTACGCCAGCTTTGGACTGGTAATGACTAAATCCATTGCCGCTCTGTGAAACTCGTCATAGGAACTAAGGAACAAATCAAGATCTCGATTTATCCGAGAAGGTGACCAATAAGGCAGATAAATATACGATACGCCATGACATGATGGCTTTATATAAAAATTTATTTCATTTAACGCCATTTAATTTAGGGAAATCTGACAAGAGAGTATTAAAATGTTTTTAATAGTACAGAATTTCAAACATTTTGTTAAACCTTACTTACGTTTTATTCTTTGTATTTTGTTTCCATATCCGAGATCAAAGAAATATGATGTCACAAATGTTAGAGGAACTAAAGGTGCAAACAGGGCCTTATTCTTTGTTTTTCTGTAACTGAAAAAAAGAAAGTATTTAAGAGCCTTTTTAAGGGGCTTGTATACCGTCTGCAGCTCTCTCGCTTGCACATTTTCACATTATTGAAGATATAAAATCCATAAAGTAACAAAATCATGTCATGGTGTCTATCGTAACATTACAAACAAAGAAATTGTCAATTTGGTATATTTTAATTTGACAGTAAAATGGTAACAAGTGATTTTTGTTTCTCGTGTCATGTTATTCCGTCAAATTACAAGATATCAAAACAAACATTTCTATGTTTGTAATCTATACTAATATTATAAAGAGGAAAGATTTGATTGTTTGTTTGTTTGTTTGCATTGAATAGGCTCCGAAACTACTGAACCGATTTGAAAAAATCTTTCACTGTTGGGAAGCTACATTATCCCCGGGTAACATAGGCTGTATTATATTTTCAAAAAAAATAGGAATCCTTACTAAAACTCCAATAATGTAACTCAAGGTGTAAAAAAATAAAGATTTTCAATTTTGACTTTGCGTGTTTGACATTTCTAAGACAGGACAACGTCTGTCAGGTCTGCTAGTATTATATAATATAATAATATATACATAGTTATAGCTAGTTGGAAAATTATTTTTTAATTGAATGGATATACTTTCATGTTGGCTCCATAGAAATCACATCAAAACTGGTATTGTAGTAGGTATGGCTTTTAAATCAAAATAACCGGAAATTGTGTATTTTACATGTTTGTGATGTCGGTTTTTTAAATTTGTTATATTATAATCATAGGTATCCAGTAAACACTAAATTCTGAGAAATTCGTTTTACGCGGTCAAAAATAAGATGTATATTCAAGTGGGGCATTCTTCATGAGTCCGAAGCAATTTAACATAGACTTTTACTGGTATTAGTCTGCCAAAAGCTCCCAACGTAGACATCGTCAGATTTCTATGAATAAATTAGAACAGACTCCTTAACACACTCTTTTAAACATGATAGAATTTTGTAGTATTTTTTACATACCCAGAAATAAGTCCAGTGGCAGCTGTAAGGTAGAAAGTTGCGATCCAATGGAAAGTCTCTCGAGATCCAGCTATTTGCAGCGCCATTTGCTTCTGGATCATCTGATTTTGGACTTCTAGTTGTCTCTCCATCTGAAACACCATATTATTTTTATATACTACTAGCTATACCCGCAACTTTGTTTCGTCATCATCATCATTTCAGCCATAGGGCGTCTACGGCTGGACATAGGCCTCCTCTCCCATCGATTTCCAAAAGGACCGGTTGGAAGCGGCCTGCATCCAGCGTTTCCCTGCGGTTTCTTTTAGGTCGTCTGTCCATCTTATGGGTGGACGTCCTACGGTGAACGCCACTGGGTTGGATAGCAATGGCAACTTTGTTTGCGAAACGCCGCAAACTGCAGTAATATGTTACTAACAATATTGTCAGAAACTATATATACAAATAACCTACCCTTTACAATTCCTGGCGCAAATGTGCCCAGAACCCTCCCTGCATTACCGCGTTGAATAGCAATGGCTAACCTTTTCACCAGGAACGAGCCGGAGCGGGAGTCACCACACTTTTCTTTGAGCCTGTGCCCTATCTCCAAAATTAGCTTTTTGGCCTCAGTCCCTCAACAACCTATGGTCTCCACGGCACCGGGCATGAAGTTGTAAAGTGGCTCCAACGCTGTGTAGTTTTCCCTCTTTTCATCAGCAGCGTATTCCGTTACTGCCGACGGTGAGAGGACGGTGCGACTTAGGTGGCTGGTGGCGACAGTGCTGGGGTCTTAGTCCCAGATTTGATAGTTTTCGAAAACTTTTTTCGTTTACGTATTGTTCCATACATTTTAGTAAAGCGCCTCCAGCGGAAACGCGGAGAAACTAAAATCGGCGGTATAGATTGCTTCATGCACTCTAATACGACAAAAGTTTTCGAATACCTTTCAGCCCAGCAATGTATGGAACAAAACGTAAACGAAAAAAGTTTTCGAATACTATCAAATCTGGGACTGAGCCCCCTGATGCAAGTAGCGTCTCATATCAGGCACTTCCCGTTCTTCCAAGGCACCAGAGTCAACTCGTCCGGCCACATTAGAGTGTGTACTAACACACTCTAATGTGTACTAATGTCTAATGTGTACTTGGCCATTTATTATTATTATTTGTTGTTATACTTACTGACTACAATAATTTGATTGATTGATTGATTATAGTACACATTAGAGTGTACTATAATCAATATTACCGTTTAAAGGTAAGACGACAGACAGATGGACGGACGGACAGACAAACAGACAACATAAATGTTTTGAAATAGGGTACCGTTTGTACCTTTTGGGTACGGAACCCTAAAAAAGCACTTCAATGGCAATTTTGTCCGGTCAAGCGAAGCAATTCAAGTTAACGAATTTTATATACTAAACATCGATGACGCAGGCTTGTGTCACCCACGTGACGTGCGTCTCGGAATGTCATACCTGACGGAGTTATTATTATATCACTCAACAAGGTATACATCAGATCAGACTTGTTTGATCCAAGGTATTCAGGTAGTAACACGCATCATATAAAATTAGAAAAAAATATACATTTTTCGTCTGCAATTTTGCCATATTATCCAGATTCTTCTTCATCTTCTCTTCCATTGAAAACCAGCTGCCCATTTTGAATGATTTACGACACAATCGCGTATTTTCAACAAACTTTGGTGTAAGATAACGTCACATTAAGACCGCGCGTGTTATCAACCTTGTCTGATCGCCACAATGACCGGTTGTTTACTAAACTATTTTTGCTCAATAGTCTTTGTAGCGCTATTTTTTATGTCATTTCGTGTCATTTCATTACATCATCGTTGTGAAGCGCGAACGTAAAACTAAGATGTGACGTTTGCTAGAAACGTTTTTTTTTTTGTGACTAATTGTTATGGAAAAGTAATAATTTTGGCAAAGTACACATTTCTAAGTGATTATTTAGCGACTGTCCCTACTCAATTTTGGAAAATAATTACTATGGAAATGTACCATAGGCGTAGCCAAATTTTAATTTAGGGTGGGATAAAATTATAAAATCTGGAGTAGGTACCGAAACTTTCTATATTTAAACATGTTTTAGGCTCTATGAATACAAAGAATATGAAATAGAAAGAAAAATATCCTGTTAAGTATTAAATGAAAAAAAATTAATTGCATACGTGTTACTTATATTTCTTACGATGTTACAAACTAAAGTTCCTCCACTTCGGCGTTGCAAATACGTCATACAATAATAAATCTACATGGTGTATAATATTTTAACAATTTAGGTACTCACAGATTAATATAGAGCATAATAAAGAGCATAGAATGGATCCGTCAAGTGATTTTCAAAGCGTACAAGGCCATTATTTATTATTTGTAGTTATACTTTAGAGTGTGTACTATAATCATGCCAAGTTTGACGCTTGTACGTATTCCCGTTTTTACATTAGAGCAATTACAAAAATAATTTTTTTATGAAGACTCCTTTTGTTTTTACTCTTAGACTTTTTTATTATTTATTAGTAAATTCGACGTAATTTTACATACGCTTTGAAATTTTCAACTAGCTATCTATTACAGTAAAGCTGTGGTAGCCCATTTGGGAGACCGCTAGACTTCAAAGCGTGAGGTCGCGCGTTCAAACCCCGGGCCCGTACCAATGAACTCTTTGGAGCTTATGTACGGATTTTCATACCACTGGCTTTTCGGTGAAGGAAAAACATCGTGAGGAAACCTGCATACGTACGGAGAAGGAATTCAAAGGCGTATGTGAATCCACCAATTCGCACTGGCCCAGCGTGGTGGATATGGGCCCAATCACCCTTTCGGGGGTAGGCTAAAAGTCCAGTAGTGGACTGTTAAAAGGCTGACTATAATGATGATGATCTATTACAGTTCAAAAGATACAGTCGTTTAAAAGTAGGAAGAATAGACAGACAGACAACGTGGGCTCAGTAATAGGGTTCCATTTTTGCCCTTTGGATACGGAACCTTAAAAATGCAGTGCTACATACACTGCGAAACAGACTGCAAAGAGCTAATGTGACAACAGTAACTGAGATTTACGAGGCTCTTGTATTCACGATGCAGCTCACACGTGCGACCAAGTTATGATGTAACCAGGTTTGCAGCCAATGTACAGTAAATCAAACTTTAACACGATTTTATTAGCTTAACTTGTAACCTTGTAAACAAATATTGGTACTACACGATTTCAGGTTATCTCCTGTTTAAATGTTTATCAGGTTTATTTCTTATCGTGCATTTTTAGGGTTCCGTACCAAAAAGGTAAAAACGGAACCATATTACGTCTGTCCTAAGTTGTCTGTCTGTCTGTCAGTCCTACTTCTTGACCGCTGTATCCGCTGTATATTTTGAACTGTAATATATAGCCTGTTGTTTTTAGGGTTCCGTACCTCAAAAGGAAAAAACGGAACCCTTATAGGATCACTTCGTTGTCCGTCTGTCTGTCTGTCTGTCTGTCCGTCTGTCAAGACCCTTTTTCTCAAGAACGCGTAAAGGTAGCAAGTTGAAATTTATACTAAATACTTGGGTCTACGGTTTCTTTCGGCTGTAAAAAAATAAAAGTTGTAAGTCAACGCAATCAAAAGATATGAACGTTTATGTCGCATATTTTGCGATTTCACAGGGGAACCAAAACCTATAGGGTACTTCCCGTTGACCTAGAATCATGAAATTTGGCAAAAAGCAAGGTCTCATAGCACATATATAGGAATAAATCTGAAAGTTATAAATATGAAGGTATATCATTTAAAAATGATTATTTTGCTATTACAAACTTACATTTTGTAGTTGGAATGTATGGAAGAACCTTATTGTCAACTACAAACTTAAGTTTGTCTTTCAATATTTTAACTTCAGTTAGTTTTTTTTTTGGTCTCGCGCTCTTAGGGTTCCTTTATGTCGTATATTTTGCGATTTCACAGGGGAATCAAAACCTATAGGGTACTTCCCGTTGACCTAGAATCATGAAATTTGGCAAGAGGCAAGGTCTCATAGTACATATATAGGAATAAATCCGAAAGTTATAAATTTGAAGGTATTTAAAAATAATTATTTTGCTATTACAAACTTACATTTTGTAGTTGGGATGTATGGAAGAACCTTATTGTCAACTACAAACTTCAAAGTTGTCTTCCCAGAGACTGTGGGATCGGCCGATCTGCGAACTAGCATGGAAATCGCTACTAGATACGTGTCCTAGTATTGCAGATCGCGCTCGTATTCTTGCTGTCTCTGTTTGGGAATCGGGACTTTGGTTGCAAGCCATGCCCTCTTTTAACACAGGTAGCCTTTTAGATCCAACCGCATTTCGTCTAGCTGTCAGCTTACGCTTAGGTGCAAGGTGCTGTGAGGCCCATCGCTGTCAGTGTGGTACTGCTGTTGACCAGCTCGGTCACCATGGTCTCTCTTGCTCGAGAAGCGCTGGTCGTATTGGCCGACACGCTAGCCTGAACGACATCATACGCAGGGCACTTTCCACCGCCAATGTCGCAGCTGTGCTCAAACCGAGTGGTCTTGCGCGTGACGATGGAAAGAGGCCTGACGGTATGACACTTGTGCCCTGGAGGTTGGGGCGGCCCCTTGTATGGGACGCAACTTGTGTCGATACTTTGGCGCCGTCACATCTTCCTGAGACACAGGGTAGGGCTGGCGCGGCTGCTAATTCGGCAGAGCAGCACAAGCGTCGCAAATATGCTAACCTCGGCAGTGGTTACATATTTGAGGCGTTTGGGGTCGAGACATTGGGCCCTTGGGGTTGCACCTGGTTAATGCGACGCGTGACCAAAATGCTGGCGTGTTTCTGGCTCAACGCATTAGCATTGCCATTCAACGTGGTAATGCCGCCAGCATGTTGGGTACGCTGCCAACTGGTAGTGGGCTTGAGCATTTGGATTGTCTTTAGACCTTCAACGGTCTATGGGCAGTCTAACTGTATTTGTAGTGTTAGTTTTAGCTTGTATTTTGTTTAGTTATTAAAGGCACTTGCCCAGTAAAAAAAAACTACAAACTTAAGTTTGTCTTTCAATATTTTAACTTCAGTTAGTTTTTTTTTGGTCTCGCGCTCTGAGGGTTCCGTCTAACGGAACCCTCAGAGCACGAGTCCTACTCGTACTTGTCTGGTTTTTTTTTTACAGAATATGTAATGATTATATGATATTAATAAAGAAATAATACGTTTACAAGAAGAAATAATAGTAGGATTGAAAGATGTCCCATAAAACAAACGTATTTTTGTAATTGCTCTAATGTAAATACGGTAACACGTACATGCGTCAAACTTGGCATGATTATAGTACACACTCTAAAGTATAACAACAAATAAGTAAAATGGCCAAGTCCAAGTCGGTGACAGATATCTGTTCATTACCAAGTTATAATTGGTAAATCGGTTACTTGTATGACTTTATCGTTAACCGACTTCGAAAAAGGAGAAAGGTTCTCAATTAGGTTTGTATTTTTATTTTTGTACTGTATGTACGCTTCGACCAAAATAAAATGAATGGACGGGCCCTAACCATTGAACTTGCTCAGAAAAACGAGCCAAAACCGTCATATACTTCAACACCTAATTATAAAAATGTACAGTATATTTGTTACAAAAAAATAGATACCGGTTTTATTTGTGTATTTACACTTCGAGAAAGCATACGAAGGCATAATTTTGTCACAAGTTTCGTTATCATGTAACAATAGACGCGTGCCGCACTTCCCACGGCTAGAGACCGAATGAAACGAAGTGAGCGCCGGCGCTCACTTTGTAATCTTTAAAAATGCGCTTCTGGGCCTGTCCATTAATTTTATTTATTTTATTTAGTTCAAAGTATGTACGTCGATTATGCAATTATCTGTAAACCAATTTGCGTATTTCTTCTTGTTTCAGTCACGATTGTTATATTGATTTTCAAAAACATGGATGTTGAATTTCGCATTGTTCAAAAGTGTTCTAAGACATTTTGAGCATCGGCTCGATACCCCAAGAAAATTCACAAATCATAAATTTGAGGCATTAGCTTACCCTTTGCTTGGAACTGTCTTTGGCTAAAATTACTCTGTCTTAAGTAACGAAATTAACTAAACAACTCTGTCACAAAGTAGTTAAATTAGGTCACCATCCGAAGAATGTTCGATTGTTTACAACTTGCTCCCCTGTCTATTGTTGGCGCTACAGACAGTCGTAAGTTTCTCTCTTTTGTTCAAATTGTCTACGTTGCTCAAACTTTTTCGACGCCTTTTTGAAAACTATGTGGTTGAATTCGATTGTAAACTAAAACAAAATAAATATTACTTATTATTTTAAAATGAGTTTTAAAAACATGCTTTTAGGCGTCGGCCATATTGTGACGTCGTTTTATTTTTCGTATTGTTCTCAGTAAATCTTTTCATTTGATAGTCATATTATGGGAGTGCATAAACATACCTGGTCCGCCATCTTAGCATGCCGGCCGACTCGCACTTGGCCGGGTTATTTGATATACTTTAAAGTGTGCACTATAATCATACTAAGTTTGACACTTGTGCGTACTACCGTTTTTACATTAGAGCTAATACTAAAATACAAAAAAATAAAAAAAGTTTGTTGTATGTGGGAGGACGGGAGAAGGGGGGGGGGGGGGGAGAGGAATATTTTATTATTTGTTAGTTAATCCACCGTCACATTACATATTATGTGAAAATTTTAACTGGCTGTCTATTACAGTTCAACAGATGCAGCCGTTTAAAGGTAGTGCAGACAGACAGTCAGACAGACATACAGACGGATTGACGGACGGACGAACAGACAGACACACAGACAGACATCATAGGCTTAGTATCATAGGCATCATAGGCATATAAGTCCCGTTTTTACCCTTTGGGTACGGAACCCTTAAAAAACAGGAAAACAATAAAATTATTTTTTATGCCACAAACTGGCCCCACAGCATGAGGCTGGTTGTAGGTTGTAGACAACCGATGCTGCTATGGTAATATGGCTGTCCATTCGTGATTCGGATTGTGATCACGATTGCGTGCCATCTCACTCACGCACGTGATGCGAGTAAGTTGATGCGAACGGGATGGCATGCAATCTCGATCACAATCAAACTTCTATAATGAGCCCGCTGGTCTTCCAGCATGAATGTATCATACGTGGTCTGTAGACGTATCCAGTTAGTAAAACAATACAAAGGCCTACAAATCAAAAAAATTACAATTCTGTTTCAAGTTTGTGGAAAATAAGTCTCCTCACCACTTCAAAACCAACTTTTAATCATAACTTCTTAGTTTTATCTTATCAACAAATCTTAATCGGTTATTGTCTAACAAGAAACACATTTGAGAACCTCTGGTTTCAAGTGTAAGAGGCTTTCATTATAAAGTTTCTCGAGCTACGTTCTTGTAAACTTGAGAGCTTAAGTAAGTTTTTATGAAGACCATTCTGCCAGAGATCAGGACGCCCGAGAGAGAACTTAAGTACTGATCATTATTGGTCGGATGTTTGCATTAATAGTTTAAATCCTTATGGCTTTTTAAAATTTCAGCCTCCTCGCTCTTTGAATTTATAAAAGCTGGTGAATCGTTAAAGTTAATGAGGTATTTACTGAAATGAAGGAAAATAAGATTTAAGCCTTAATTGGTGCTTCTCGGTTTATTTGCCGTTGTAACCTAGTTTAGATTCGTGGAGTAAATAGTAAGTTTGTAGGTACCTATCAGGTTTTACAAATTTTAATCGGATAGGCAAAAATTACAATATTTTTGTGGTAAATCTTAATTTGACAAACGAACAAAAGTTGTGGTTTAAGACGTTTATTTCTCTAAAATAAATTCTGTGTGTGTGTGTTGTGTGTTGTTTTTATGTGCAAGTAGCATCAAACATGATCCAAGAAAACAAGGTCTAGCGCTCTGGGAGATGTCCCACAATGATGTCACTATCCAGTTGCCACTTTATTGTAACAAACACAGATACTGGGATTTTTTTAAAAAATAATCTATTAAATAAAATACAAAAAGCATTTCAATTGTCATTTGGGTTGTCAAGTTAAGCACGAATTGAATATATTAAACACAATTTTATCAAAACCACATTGGTTTATTGGATTCCCACAGGTAATATACGGATATTGGGGAATTATAATTTCACGCTACTGTTAACACAGAAAATCATAGAGAGTCCGCCATTGTTTCGTGTATCGTCATCCCTCTCGAACTTGTTGTAAATTACTTATTCTGATCTTGCTTATGCACGTGTACGTGTATCCATGACATTGATAATATCATTGCGGGACGCCCACGTGACATTTTTTCTCGGAGCGCCATACCTGGCGGATATTATTATATTATTATACCATGGTATCAAAGAGATTAGTAACACGTATTTTTTTTTAAAGTTACATATGTTACAAGAAACAGCTCAAGTGACAGGATACAACTTTCATTAAAATATTATATTACTGGTCGAATCTCGCGATAGTACCCGTGATTTTCCAGTTTTGCGCATTTGGGGGGGGGGGGGGGAAATACCATTATGTCCATCCTCATGATGCACACTGCCTGCTTGTCCTGCCAAATTTTGTTAAGATCGTCTTAGACGTTTAACCATGAAAAGCGAACAAACAGACATAGAGACAGAGTTACTTTTGCTTTCATAATATTAGTTAGGATTATGATGAACAATACCAGTCTACCGTAGATGACTAGTTCGAAGTTGAAAATGTAATAACTAATTATCAAAAATGGCTTCGCAATGTTCTTAAAAACGCCTATTATAATACTATTACCACATATTTCTGCAGAAAATTTGTAATTTCAATTTTTTTTATTTTTTTAACTATGTAAATTCGCGCCGAAAACACTCACTGGCCGTCTGTTAAAACATACACTTAGGTAACTATTAAAATACATGCCATATTGCCTCGTTAGAGATCAAAGTGGGATGTCGCCACAGCCTTTTTGAACAAAGCAGAGTTATGACGGAATAAATCTAAAAGTCAAGTTACTTTGTTCTTTATTCTTCTACAGAGTTTTCAATTAAATCCCTATATTTAACGACATCATCCTCCGATAAAGTCGTCTGAAGATCGAAGACATTCCGATCTCAATGCTTACTTGAACTATTTACAACTGAACTGTCGAACTTTAAACGCTTTTTCATTGGATTTTCGAAAATTCTTGAAGAATTGCAAATGATTTGATTCTTCGGGATTTCTCTTTGGGATTTGGGACAACTTTGGTTCTTTATTTTGAAATGCTAACCAATATAAAAACCTTCTTATAATGCTAATTTTGGCTATGACACTACAAGGCAACGTAGTAAGCTTTAGTTTACCTATTAGGTGTGAAAACAAAATGAGATGACCTGGGCGCCTGAAGGTTAGCTTGTAGCAAATACTTTTTTTTGCGTGGATAAGTCCGCGTTTGGCCACCAACTCGCCTGTTGGTAAGCGACGATGTGGTCGAAGATAAAGCACGGAGACTTAGATGATCTTTCTCTTTTTATGAAGTCGGTTAAAAATGAAAGATGATGAGAAACGGATTGTAGGACATTAAACTAATGACTCTGGTTTCCCCCAAAAAATTGAAGGTTTAACCAGATTAATGTAAAAAACATTTTAAAAAACATGTTTATGTCATTTTTACATACATTACCAACACAAGACTATGAAATCAAATTAATAATACTTTGAGTGTGAACTAAATGAAAAACAAAATTTAAAAACTTTTAAAATAAAACCTTTTTGTATTCTTCTCAGCAAACCCTTTCATTTGGTACCTATATCATGATAGTAGATAAGAACATTTTGTCCGCCATCTTGGGGCATCTGCCATATTGAATTTATCATCAAGGATCAAAGTGGTTGGGAAGAGCAATCCAATGCACCCAAAGTCGACGAGCTTACATCATTTAGTTTAGTAGTTCTTATGGCCACTTTCTGTCTCCATCATCAGACCAGCTCGATGGTACCAAAACATTAAATTGTCACCGAACTTACATAAGTATGCCAAATTTCAGCTCAATTGGTTGAGGATAACTGGTCTATAATTCAATTGCTAGATTTGTCCCACATATACGAACGTTTGAACTTACATACTTACTAACTAACGGGTAAGTTGAATAAAAGCTTGTATAAAGTCCAATATAATAAGTCCCAGAACGATCTCGTACCAATTTAATATCATCTCAATCGAACCGTTATCGCGATCGAGCCTACGAAGACCGATGGCTGGTATCTAAGCTTGATAAATGTGCCTACCCCTAAACCTTCAGTCTTATAACCGTAATAGGATTGATAATTTTTCATCTTGGTAACGTTCAATTTAGTAAATATCTGAAAGGAGATCTTTGTAGCAATGTTTAATCCCCAAATACAAAAGGGGTGTAAAAGTTTGATTGGGGCTATGTATGTCAGCCTCATTCCACCTTCTTCCTTTAATATAATGTAACATCTTTGGCTACAGGCTACTTGAAGTGGTTGAAATATAAAATTCCTATATTCTATGACAAAATTTAGGGGCTTGTTAAAAGATGGTGTAAAAGTTTAATTAGTTATGTCAGCCTCAATTTTTTTTCTGTATTACGCTACTAAAATCCTTTTGGAGCTATGAGAGTGAGTCAAACAAATTAGTTTCTGATTTTGTCACAGCTTTGTACAATATATTATACCGTCAAGTTGTTACAAAAAATTATTCACATTATAGCCATGATCAAAATAAACATATTTGTGTTTAATTCTGCTATTAATCTATGTGGATGCTTTAGAAACTAAGAGTTCTTATACTTTTACTCTGAATAATAGGTAAGTTTATCTATCTAGAATAGAATAGAATAGAATAATACTTTATTGCCGGACCCGGGTATGTCCTAAAACTGCAACCAGAGCCACCGGAAGTTGGGCAGCAGTGTCTTTTTAGTACACGGTGAACGTCTGCGATCTCTAAGCCAAGCGTGGGGATTATGGCAACACCCCTCTCTAAGAGGGAGACCTTTGTCCAGCAGTGGATGTTTAATGGCTGCTGTTGTGATATCTATCTGTACGTATTTTTGTACAAAGTAAACTTTAACTGAGTGTTTCTTTAAATTAACTTTGTAAGTACATTATAATCTTCGCTGTTTTGTTATATCTATGTTCCACAGAGATACCACGGTTACAATACTAATCTTTCCTAACAATCTCCCTAATGATCATTGTTAAAATTTTCGTAACAAGATTAGAGTTTTTCGTGAAACGCGGGTCCGACTTTGGGCGAAGAATTGTGTCGTCCAAACTTTTCGAAGATTTCAGGGATTATGTAAAAGACTTTGTTAATATTATGTTTTGTAAATTAATTAAGAAAACATAATTCTAACTTGTGAGAGTTTTGTGAGAGTCACTGGCATACAGTGGATGCAAAAGGCAGGCTGATGTTCAGTGTGGAGGTTAAATGGGGAGGCCTATGTTCAGCAGTGGACGTCTTCTGGCTGATGATGATGATGATGAATCCTAACATAAGTATGTAAAGTAAGTTGCTAATCTATAATTTTTGATTATTTACGGGATATTTACCGTGGTAAGGTTGTGGAATGAACTCCCAATATTTCGGCGCAGTTACATGCACCATGTTCACGGGAAGAAAATCTACAAATCTAGAACACTCAATCGAAATATAAATTGTAGGAAATCTATAATTATGCATTCCATCAAATAAAAATAAAGGCTTTTTTTTATTGTTCGTGGAAGCCGTAAGCTAGGCTGTGAAACGCAATTCAAATTCATTTATTTCGATCGACAATTTGATCATTGAATTATTAAATAAAACAATAAAAACATAAAATTAAAATTAAATTAGGTACATATTTAAAATTTATAAAATAGAGCTAAACTAACACACACCTAATACACACCTTTCACCATTTGCTTGTTAGTCAGTACATGCACCATTGAGTAATGGTTCATGTACTGACAGTCAAACCTATTCGCAAATACGTTTAGGATGGTGTTGGGGCTGGGCCGGACCCTGCGCGCCAGGGATGTGCACCGTGCACGCATGCTCGTGTAGAAACAATCGACGCGTGACTCGGCGAACATCCCCGACGCGCTGCAAGCACGAGGCAGCCGCATCAATACCCTAAACGCATTATTGTACTGCACACGAAGGGCATTGTACTTGCACGAAGGGCGTTGCAATGCCTGAGAGAAGACATAATTGATATAGTTAAACTCGTCAAGTGGTTTGGAATAAGTTACTATCTTTGCATTGTGTATCTAATAGACAATTTACTCTTTTACATAATTTCTCGCAAGTTCTAAATACATCCAGTTCATTACCCAAATACCATACGACGCCATTGTCACGTCTTTCCATTTCAAAAGTTTCAAGATGTTGCAAATTAGTTGTCGACCCTACTCAAGTGAGGTTCCGTGTCTCATCCAGGTCTGGCAATATGCATGGAAATTGGTCCTTCATGTACACTTAGGGTCCTCTGCATAGACTGTTATTGTTAGCATAATTTAGAGCTGAAATATAGGTACAGGCTGGTCTGGGATTTTGGGCATATCTAATCTGCTCGGGAAGGTTTGCATTTATGACTGACTTCAAAAGTAAAAATACAATATATGATAAGCTTTTATAGGTTAGGTTAGGTTTGTTCTTATAGGTTAGGTTAGGTTTGTTCTTATAGGTTAGGTTAGGTTTGTTCTTATAGGTTAGGTTAGGTTTATTCTTATAGGTTAGGTCATAGGTTGGTGGGTTAACCCTGAATCTAGTTTCTAGGTCACCTGAAGGATTCTGACATGACTTACTACTTGCAGTGTTTTACAACCGACACTGTTTTAAACTATCACGGTTGTTCTACAATAAAAAAAAATGTCATAATAATTTTAATTGGGCAAGTGCCTTTATTAAATACGTTTAATGTCTAAAGACAATCCAAATACTTAAGCCTTACGTTAAATATCCTGTCAATAATCATATACCTGCATCAAATAATCGCGAGCTTCAGTTTAACGTGTCATCTGACCCACAGTTGCGCTCAGTTATAAATAACTAAATACTACTTGTGGTCACCCATCTTAAGACTGATAGAGCCCTATGAAGCTTCGCTAAGAGCTAAAATGCAAATTTTTGTTTGTAGCTGTGATTGTTTCAAGGTCAAAGGGCACGTACAGTTTTTTTTAATGTTATCATTTTAGCAGTTTCATGTTTTATTTTATATTTTATTATAAATAAGCTTGCGCTTGGCCGCCAACTCGCCTAATGTTAAGCGATAATGCGGCCTACGATGGAGCACGCTTGCAATAACTTTGTCGCGCCGATTCAAGTCTCGCCACAATTGCCCCAATGTGTTCAGTTTATTTATATGTTGTTTATCATATAAATAAATTTACTGGACTTCAGAATTACAGTTTATTTTGAAAGTAATAGAAGAAAACAACACATAATTTTTCCAGGTTTGTAACAAAATATTAATGACAAATTTACAACCTACCTACATCCAAACCCCGTAGAGTATACTAACGATACTCATAATTATAGAATTACCAACTTATCTGTAGAGTTGGTTAAATTTCACACCACAACATTTTCGATGGGGGTCTATCAGTTTTGTTCCGAAAATGTGACAGTGGGGCCCCCACTCAACTCTAAGATAAATTTGTCGCACCGTACAGAAGCTCTCTTCGCAAACAGCCCCTACCTTTGTCAGAATCAGAATAATGTACAACAAAACATAATTACCCGAAGCACCAGAGGGAGAGGGGGGCTCTTGAAAACGTGTCGTCACCTCTCTGTAATTAATTATTTCATTATAAATTTGCCCCCGAATGATTAAAAATTTCCTTCACGGACTATCGTCTAATTACCCGGTAAGTGGCGTTGTTCCACTTGCAGATAAGTGTTGGTTATTTCATTCATGAGGTAACCATGACATGATAGCAAGATGCTTTCTAGTGGCTAACTTCGTTGAAATCTCTCGCTAATGGTATGGTTAGGAGACGTGGCAGGTCCGAACGCATCAGACCTAAATTTCATCATAGTCATAATCTTTATTCGGCACAAGGAAAAATACAAACAAAACAATTGAATCCACTGGCTCCGAACTAGTAAAAAACTGTGTTTCGGAAGCCAGTGGCTTCTCCCAGTTATTAAAAATTAAATATTATGTCTATTGTCTATACTAATACTATTACTAATTATTATAAAGAGGAAAGATTTGATTGTTTGTTTGTTTGCATTGAATAGGCTCCGAAACTACTGAACCAACTAAAAAAAATATTTCACTGTTGGGAAGCTACACTATCCCCGGGTGACATAGGCTATAATCTATACCCGTGCGACGCTGAGGCGGACCACTAGTCTTAAATAAGGATATACAATCAAAATTAATTAGTATAAAATTTTAAAAAAAAAATTTGGCTTGATACCTTTAGTTGAACTCACCATGCATCTTATCATTGATCTTATTGTTCTATTTTAGGGTTCTGTACCCATCCAAAATGTGTAAAGTGTAGTCTTAGTAATAGGGTCCCATTACTAAGACTACGCCGTCTGTCTGTCTGTCCATCTGTCTGTCCATCTGTCTGTCCGTCTTACCTTTTAACGCGTGTATCTTTCGAACCGTAATAGAGAGCCAGTTGAAATTTTCAGTTTGTGACGTAATGTAATAGCAGTTTAACTAAAAATATTAATATTTTATGAAAATTTCAACTGGGTGTCTAATACGGTTCGAAAGATACATCCGTTTTTAGGTAGGACAGACGGACAGACAGACATACATCATAGGCTTAGTAACGGGTCCCGTTTTTACCATTTGGGTACGGAACCCTAAAAAACTTGTATTATATTATTAAACTACTATGTTTATATTATTAAACAATTCAGATTGCTTCTACTGACTTTTACACAAAATCCAATTGTTTAAATGACACTTTAGAAAAGTTAACCGTCTTACCACAAAAGATGCACGCTTTAGACAAGTGTTTAGCATATTTTTCGCAGGGAAACAATTGCTAAACACTTGTCTAAAGCGTGCTTAAATCTTTTGTGGTAAGACGGTCAAAGTTTGAACGGTAATGCGTTTCAAGCTACATCGAGGGCCAAGAATCTTTATAAACTTGACATTTTGATCTAAAACTATGAAATATAAAATACTTTCTAACCTCAATAAGATACCTAGGTATATTCAAAGAATTATCCTATGCCTTTCTTGAAAAAATCTTTGTTTTTTTTTCTTCTAAATCTTAGCTTACACTGTAAGATAAGGTTTACCTCTCTCGCGGGTAATTGTTGTGTTATCATCGTAGAAACCATTAATCTTTCACACGTCTAACAAGAAATTAATATTATCTATCGCAAGATCTACTAATATAATGTGATATTATTATGTACAAGACATGGTAAAAAAAAGTTATGAAAATAAACTTTCCACCAAACTTTGATTACTAATCGCAACTAATTTAAATCTGATTTAAACAGTTTTTAAATATAAACTCGGCAATGTTGCCAACCATAATAATTGTAAAAGTTATTTCTAAACTTTCGCGATTTGAACACATGTTTTAAACGTTTATCGGGACTAAATTAAATAATACGTAATAAGTCCTGATAAACGTTTAAAACATATTGTAAAAGTTGTTCTGAAATAGGCTTGCCTTTGACCGCCAACTTGTCTGATTTTAAGCGATAATACGATGGAGTACGCTTGTCTAGAAGAAACCGATTCTGAACCGAAACTGGTGATTTGAAGACACCCAGATTATCTATATTTTCTGGTTTGCATGTTTAGCGCATTTTAATTTTCCAGACTTACGGTACGCAAGTTGAAGTGGCAATAGATAGGCCGCATAGCTCGCAGAGCCGATAACTAATGGGGAAGAAAGGTTTTTGAGTGGAGACCTTGAACCGGAAGACGCTAGATAGACCGACGACATAGTGAAAGTGGATGCAGGTGTTAGGCTTTTGTTCAGTGTTCTTTATTAGAGTTCTAAGATAGCCCTAGGCTCAGCAGTAAATGTCTTCTGGCTGCTGAAGACGGTACGTTTTTTATACTAACATTTTACTTCTTCACAAACTAAATAAAATAAATAATAAATAAATATTCGGGACATTTTTGCACACACGGTCATCTGACCCCAAACTAAGCAAAGCTTGTGATATGGCTGCCAGAGACTGATATACATACATATATAGCTTTAAATACATACTTAAATAGATATTAACACCCAGATATAGAACAAACACAAATGTTCATCGCATAAATGTTTGTCCTAGATGGGAATCGAACCCACGCCCCCAAGCTCAGAAGGTAGGTTCACTACCAACTGGACCAACGGGCTATCACTGGACCAACGGGCTATCACTGGACCAACGGGCTATCGCTAACGTTATATAAACTGATCTACTTGATCAACCGTCTTCTTTCTTTTTGACTTCAACGTTTATTAAGAAGTATTTTTTTTTACTTTGTGGTTTGTGTATATATTATGCTACCTACGCGATATCTTCAAGATTTTAATTCAATAGACTATAATTATATCTACTGCAGTAGCATTTAAGTAAAAAAAAAATATACTCAATTCCTATACGGTGGAAATTAGGGTACATTTCCATGTTTTAATTGTCTATCGCGCATCATTATTATTTAGATAAAGTAGAGATATTCCAAATTAAACAAATTAATCCCACTTATTGAATTTCCCACGCAATCGGTTTTTATTTTTTGTAAGAATGTGTAAGAATACTTAATTGCCATTGGGAGCTCCAGCCACAACCTTATGCACAAACATCCCGTTAATAATCATATATCATAGGTAACTGTAGCGAAATATCGTTTTCCGCAAAAATAGTCCTATTTATGTAACCAGCTTGAAATAACATTAATATCTTCACACCAAACATTGCTCGATTCCGGATACAAAAGAAACATAACCTAGGAGAATAATCCGAATGACAAACACGATATCGGTGGCCTTCGTAGCTCTAATTCAATAGCAACACTGTTCCACTAAGTTCACTAGCACTGTCAATAAAGGCTTTGGCGCATGGCGCCAACGTGGAAAAAAAACATGTCGGCTCGTTGGATTATTTTCCTAAACTTGTGTATTTTCGAGTACTTATTGGTGAATAATTATTTATTGAGTGCTCGTAAATTGTTTCCTAAACTCCATAGATGCCTCTTGTAAAGTCTCAACCACTTTACTGGGGCATGAGTTTGACTTGACCGTGACATACTTTGCTTGACTCTATGCAAACTTTTAATGTAATGCAAAATATTACGACTAAAGGACTTTGTATCCATGGTCATGAAAAATTTTACAAAAAAAATATTACACTAATTTCACTAGCCCTATCAATGTTTAGGTCGCTTGGTCGCCCGTTGATTCTCTTTGGCCCGTTGATGCAATCTGAATCACAGTAGCGCTCAGTTGCTAACGATGCTATTGTCTAAAATAGGTAATTCGTTTTATGTTATGTAAGCAATAGTTGATAAAAGAATTTGTATAAGTTGACAAAGAGCACGCACCGTGGAGCTGCATAAAAGTTGTTGTTTCTTATCCATGATCCCTTAAGCCATGCAGTATCATGACGTTTACTAATTTCTATTTTATTGTAAGTCTGGGTAAGCGAAAGTTGACATTATTATGTAACTCGCTGATCATCATCATAATCAGCCGCAGCATAACATGCATCTCCCAAAAACATGCTCTCAGCCTGATCTCCTGTTTTTCACTTCCAGCTACTGGCAGCAGCGTTAGGTTAGGTTAGTCACTTCATCAAGGCTTAAGCCATCCTATGCTACGTTTGCCAATTCGTGGTATCCAATCTACCCTAAAGGTTATCGGTTCTGCGACTCATATGACCGGCTCACTGCCAGTTCAACTTGCTATTACGCTGAGCTATGTCAGTGACTTTGGTTCTTTGGCAAATTCCTTAGTTCCAGATACGATTCCTTAGTGCGCCGAGCAGAGCTCTCTCCATAGCTTGCTGAGCAACCTGCAACATGTAGACCTCTCCAATTAAATGCGTGCATGTTTCAGCACAGCAAGTCTGACTTGTAGAGTGCTCTGGTAGAAAACTTTCGTCAAGAAATTGCGCAAGCGTTCCATAAGTTCCTTACATAATTAAATTCAACGTGAGAAAGAACAGCTTTTTGATCCCCACTGATAACTAAATAAGTAACAAGTCCACAAGTTAAGCACTCAAAAAGTTGTGACTTGACAACCGCCTTGAATAGTGTACGAGTAGAAGCGAATCGAGTTTATATACAGAAAATATGTTGCATTGACTTCAACGGTCTTGATACTTATTAATAATTTATAGATCATAATGTTTTGACTCACTACTATTAGCACTAACGGTATGCTTCGACCAAAATAAAATGAATGGACGGGCCATAACCATGAAAGCATGTGAAGGCATAATTTTGTCAGATGTTTCGTTATCATGTAACAATAGTCTCGTGTTGCACTTCCTACGTCTAGAGACCGACGGAAACGAAGTGAGCGCTGGCGCTTATTTTGTAATCTTCAAAAATGCGCTTCTTCTAGGCCCGTCCATTCATTTTATTTTGGTTGAAGAAGGTAAGTATAAAATAGTAAAACTCTAAAATACACCTGTAGAATTTCATATAAATTTTCAACCCTATTTGTTACCATTATTTTGACCATTAAGCAAAATTCTTAGATATTTATACTCTCTAAAAAATCTACCTGCCAAATTTTTACTTCATAGGTCAAGTAGTTTGCGACATTTTTTGTGGTGATTCACTCAGTGAATGAATGAGTAGTATTTTGCCTTCATATACAATATAGTTTGACGTCAAACAACCATTCAGGAGTACTACTAAGTAACTCTACTTAGAAGTGGCTGTATTTGACCTTTGCCTGTAATCAAATGAGCCAGATAATCTCCTCGACGCCTCGCGGGAGAGCGCTTGTAATGCAGTTATCTAGACCTTACTAGAGAACTCTAGATTAGAACCTGGATAAGGAATACACGGTTTGCTACCAAACACACTCGGGGTCTCAAATGAAGTAGGAAATTGCTCATTTTGTCAAGTGGCTTCATATAATTTGACCACAATTAAATGTCATCTCATAAAAGAGATCCTGCACTGCAGTTTATAAAACCCACTAAGGAAGATTACATTCAGAGCTTAGTGAACACCGTATGCAAAAAGGTTTCGTTTAGGACGAGATTAGAAAAATTAAGTATAGTATTCTATGACATGGTGTCTATCTATACTAATATTATAAAGAGGAAAGATTTGTATGTAAGTATGTTTGTAACGAATTGGCTCATAAAATACTGGACCGATTTTAAAAACTCTTTCACTGTTGGGAAGTTACACTATCCCCCGGGTAACATAGGTTATAAACTATACCCGTGCGAAGCTGGGGTGGACCGCTAGTATATAAATAAAAATTAAAAGCTGTTTGTTAGTAAACGCATTACTAGAGAACAACTTGGCCAATCTGGTTATTTTATATTTTAAAATGTTCGTAATAGTCCAAATCAGGTTCTTATGGAAAGTATAGTTTGCAAATTCAGGAAAACATTACGTTTGACGCATCGATACGTAGTAAGTAAAAAATCTTTGGTTTAACGTTATGAAATTTTTGTATGAACTCAAGGCCGTTCAAATTTGGACAGGACAATATCTGGGGCCACCAGTATCTTATATTTATGGCAAATTACAGTATCAAATGGAAACTCTAAACAACTCGTTAAAACAATTAGTGTCTACATAAAGCACCTAAATAGCTAATTAAAATAAATGAGTTACCACAAAGTAACTGCTAGTAAGGGTCTAGACTCCTAATTCAATTAATCGTAGTCGAGTGCAACATCTCACGCCACGTCTTTACCTTCAAGTGAAGTTGCTCACAATAATTTGATAAGACCACGCAAATGCTCCAACCTCACCTAATCTCTGAGAGAAATGAGGTAGAGCAGTAACTTGGTTATGTTTACAAGACTAAATTGCCTGTTACAGAAGTTATTGAAGCAATTGTGGAAGTCGGAACATTTTATCTTAACTTAATGAAGGCAAGCAAGAACATTTTACTCAGCTTCTCTGTTTCCTAAAGCTTTTTGTACGATAATTATTTGCTGTCAGATATAATACGTATACATTCCTCGTGACTTCCTTCTTGATAGCCCGAAAGAAGACAAAGCGCAGCAGCAGCAGTGGATGACAGGTTGTACAGAAGACCCTCCAAGTCCAGACATCTACCAGACTATTGATCCACACGAGGGTTTTGAGAAGCTGTTGCTTGGGCTGGATACTCGCCCCTCCATTTCCCTTGGGGTTGGAGTTTTCCAGAGCCCTTTCTCGGCAACAATCATCATCATCATTTCAGCCGTAGGACGTCCACTGCTGGACATAGGCCTCCCCCATCGATCTCCAAAAGGACCGGTTGGAAGCGGCCTGCATCCAGCGTTTCCCTGCGGTCTCTTTTAGGTCGTCTGTCCATCTTGTGGGTGGACGTCCTACGCTGCGCTTACCAGTCCGTGGTCTCCATTCCAGAACCTTTCGGCCCCATCGGCCATCTGTTCTGCGTGATATGTGCCCTGCCCACTGCCATTTCAACTTACTAATCCGGTGGGCTATGTCGGTGACTTTCGTTCGTCTACGGATCTCCTCATTTCGGATTCGATCTCGTAGAGAAACCCCGAGCATAGCCCTCTCCATAGCTCGTTGTGCGACTTTGAGCTTGCTTATGAGGCCCATAGTGAGAGACCACGTTTCAGTGCCGTATGTCATCACTGGTAACACACACTGGTCGAAGACTTTCGTCTTAAGGCACTGAGGTATTTTGTACGATAATTATTCGGCAACAATGATCATACAATATTATCTTTGCTTGGTAAGGAGTTTCACATTGACGGAGATTGTCCTACCTCATCTCCAGTTAGAAAGAAAGGCCAGCAATGATGATGAGGCCGGTATCTATTCGTCAGTGGATGTTTTATGGTGTTAAACTCGTTTGTCCAAATTTTTGTCACAAAAAATAGGAACACGTAATTATAATTCCTTATATACATTTTTGTAGGCATTAAAATAGTGAGTCATTATTATCATCATTTCAGCCTATCATGTTCCCACTGCTAACTCATAGGTATTCTCTCAGAGAGCAGGGATGGGCCGTAATCCACCATGCTGGCCCAGCGCATGTTGGTGAATGTCATATTTCTTTGAGCATTTGAGGTTCTTGCACATACCGGTTTCCTCACGATGTTTCCCTTCACTGTTTTTGAGCGATGGCATCGAAACTGCTTATAATATAACTAAGTACTAAATAAGTCATTGGTGCAGGGTGGTTTCGACCAAATTAAAATGAATGGACGGGCCCAGAAGAAGCGCATTTTTGAAGATTACAAAATGAGCGCCGGCACTCACTTCGTTTCAGCCGGCCTCTAGCCGTAGGAAGTGCGGCACGCGTCTATTGTTACATGATAACGAAACATCTGACAAAATTATGCCTTCGTGTGCTTTCCCGAAGTGTAAATACACAAACCTGCTACCTATTTATGTAACAAATGTATTGTCCATTGTGATAATTAGGTGTTGAAGTATATGTCCAACGGTTTTGCCTCGTTTTTTACTGAGCAACTTCAATGGTTATGGCCCGTCCATTCATTTTATTTTGATCGAAGCAGGGTGGATGATCCAACCAGGTGCCTTCAGATTGAAAGCCACACATGCTACTGCTTGACCACAATCGCTCAACGAGTAAACGAATAGTAACATTTAAATAGGAAAACGTCGATGAAAAAAAAAACTTATATATATTTCTATTCTAATCTATATTTTATTTACTAACAGAGGGGGCACGAAAAATCAACACCGCTTTATGGTTGATATTCCGAAAACCCGTTCGAAGCGCTTGGATCCCGCTTTTATTGTGTAAACTGCTAGTCTGTGGAATGCGCTGCCTGAATGGGTGTTCCCCGATGCGTTCCAAGCGTGTTCCGTCGTAGACCACATCATCGTTTACCATCAGGTGACATGGCGGCTACGCAAGCCTATTATTAAATAATAATAAATACTTTTCGGGATATTATTCGAAGTCAGACTTTAGTTTTTTTTTTTATTCAATGTTTACAAAATCCTAATTTATCCATAATTAACAACAGGGTGCGTTGAAATCGTATGAAGTCAGCTCATGTTTTCATAACAAGTAATTTTATGTTATAAACGTTTATCGGGACTTATTATTACTTATTTAATTTAGGTAAAAAATATGTACCTTTCGCTCGACGTTTCGACCATGTTACAATGGCCGTGGTCACGAGCTGACTGAAAACTGCGGGTGAGTCCGGCGAGAAGAGCGGGTGTTTTGTTCTCCTACCCTCACTTGATCTTGAAAAATGGCAGGGTTGTCACTACGACACACAACACTGACTGTATCGGTAAATGTTCTAGTAGGGATTCCACGACGCCGCTAACTTAAATCCATCTTCCCGGTTGAAATTGCGATGTTTTCTAATTTCAACAGCTTCACGAACCATTCTAGAAAAATAATTTCGTTCAGTGGAGAGGACCTTCGGATCGTGGAGCTCGATCCAGTGACCGGATCCCGCCTCAAGCAAATGTTCTGTAATAGCAGACTTCTGTGTCTGGCGATTTTTGACGGCCGCGATATGTTCTTTGATCCTTTCAGCTATGGTACGCTTCGTTTGACCTATGAAGGAACTACCGCAGCTACAATCGACCTTGTACACACCAAGGGTCTGGAAAGGAATAACGTCTTTCGGTGTCCTCACATGCCTCGCCAGCTTAGATAAGGGGGTATACACCGTCTAGATGGAGTACTCCTTCAGCAAGGTCCCTACCTTATCCGTTACTCCTTTAACGTAAGGCATGAAAGCCGGCTGCCGCTCGACGTCAGTCCCTCTCCTGTGACATCTGCGTCTCGCCTGCCCGCGTTTTGTCACACTATAGCCATTCCTTTTAAGTACCTCCTGAACATGCTTTTTCTCAACCTCTACATGTTCAGGGTCACAGAGGGCGTCTGCTCTGACACACATGACAGCTCTCAGCTCTCAGCTCTGCTGGGACATGTGTTCAAATCGCGAAAGTTTAAAAATTACTAAGTAATTTTATTATTAATGTTTCACATTACGATACATTTCAAAATTTGCTAACTAATTATGGTAACATGATATTAATAAATGTTTTGCAATTGTTTGAAAACTTTCACCGACAGTTCAGAAACGGTAGGTAAATTTTCAATTTTGTAATAACCCCTTCAAACACAATATTGGGTGAAAGTTCGATTATTAGTTTTGATCTGGGTTCAGTTTACTACCAATAGTTATTAAATAAGTTAGGTAAAACTTCGACGAAGTTTATGTAGTTTGTCTTGTTAGCTGTGGTTACCGGTTACACGTGTTCTATCAACTTTTGTTTTCACCGCTTTCCAGATATTTAACTTTACGTTTAGTTAAACGAATTAACGTTAAGGTTAAAAAAAAGTTATCATTTAAATAAATGTTTCGAGATAGGTAATAGGGTACCGGATAGATGATTAATTTGTAATAATATATTAAAAAAAAAAAAAAAAAAAAAAAAAAAAAAACTATACCTACATAATACAAACTTAAACTGAGGGTTCAGTACCACCACAAAGTACAATAAGGTCGTCCAAGTAACCGAATTACCAATTATTATAACGCCTTACAAAATAGTCGATGCAATTACTACGCAGCCACTATTATTTTGCTACAATGATGCTCGAGTATTACACAATTTATAACTTGGCGTGTGGTTGGAGAAGATTATATAACGGGCTTGGAAACTTTTTCAAAGAAAATCAACCCTGCACCCATTTTTGTCGCCAGTTTTAATAATACAAAGCATCAGTGTCTCATCTATTACCATTCGAAGCTGGATTCACCTCACGTACGATGCCCTTAAACGTAAATTCTGGATTGAACCGGTTTCGGACAGTTTGAATCAGTAAAAGGAAATCGCATTTTTTTGTTCCACTCCGGCTGCTGAGCCTATCAAGTTCTGGGCAATAACAGAAAAAAATAAGTTTTCACACCACCTGTTCGACAATGTCCAATTACATATTATCATACAACCTCAACGTAAAGTAAAGCATTATCTCTTAAGGGATATAAAGGTGTATGAAACTACCTAGAGAATAAAGTGATTTGAATTTGGAACGTCAAATACGTGTGGAAACTCGTGGAAAACTCCAAGTAAAAAAATGCCCATATGGCATTGTAAAGAGGTATGTTCGAAAATCGAACTGCATATGGCTACCATAAGCAGAACTCAATAAAAAAAGGTGCGTTTACAAATAATGTGAAACAAAAGACGGTGTTTTCCAGTGAAACCTGGCTTTTTATTGTCTCGCAGAAGGTGTGTAAAGTAGAGTATGCTCCTCTGGAATACAGCCTGTCTTCGTCTTGGGCAGCTTGAACCCCTCGTTACACTCAGGGTCCAATTTGCCACCCAGGACGTCACACACTAAACTGCTTTATTCCCTTAGTGCATAATCTTCTATTATATAACACAGCTTTAACTATAGGTACCATAGATAAAATATTCAATAAATATTCAGATATTTCACGTAATATTTTTGGCACGAAAAATTTGCCGTGTTTTTAAAATTGTGAACAAAATTGTTTGACCTGTCGGCAACATAACGACAGTTATATATACCTACTTCTTTCATATCTTTGGACTATCGGAACGGCAAAATATTTTTCCACCCCAAGCCTGTCTCTGTCATCCCTCGGGGTTACCGAATTGACTTGAACCGTAGTCGAGAGATGAATTTGCCTTTTCATCCCCTGTTGTTTGTCGGAAGTGATTTTAAATTACAATTTTATTTTTTTCTCCTACATTTTTGTAGCTTCCAGTTATGATTTTGTCTATCAGTAAGAGTGAAGCGTTTAAAATGTTTTTCTTTTTTGGAAATTTTATTTTCGTATAAATTTAATTTTTTGTTTAGATATGTTTGAATTGTAAATTATAAGGACATTTTTGCAGTGCGTTGTTTTAACCAACACCCTATTGGAACCGTAAACTTTTCAGTATATTTATTTTGTCTTAATCTATACTAATATTATAAAGAGGAAAGATTTGATTGTTTGTTTGCATTGAATAGGCTCCGAAACTACTGAACCGATTTAAAAAATTCTTTCACTGTTGGGAAGCTCCACTATCCCCGGGTGACAAAGGCTATATATCTATACCCGTGCGAAGCCGGGGCGGGCCGCTAGTTTTTCTTATAAAATTGTGTTCAGCAGTGTAAACTCTAACACATCAACTGTTATTACCGCCATTCATACAATCAGTCGCGTCGGTTGGCAGAACTGAAGTGATTATACAAATTGCCTGTCATTATCGGCCGCAATGAGCGCGGTAATGCCAACTGCGTAATAGTTGGTGCGGTGGATGTTGGCGGATCGCAGACTGAGTGGATAGACAACTCTTCATCTCTATAGGTACATTCTTGACGGGCCGGAAATGACGTCATAGTGTGTAAGAAAGGTATTATGGATACGAAAGTATATGTGTAAGTGTATTTGTTGCCACTAAATTGAACAGAGACTGAAAAATTAAAAAAAAAAAAGTTTTTCATATAATTTTTTTCAATTCATTTCATTTCATTTAAATGTGTGGAAAGAAACAGTATCAAACATTGCTCAAAGTTATATTCGGTAAGTACTTTCCTTTTTTTACAAGCAACAGAACAAAGTATGACTACCTATTATCAAAAAAACTTCAAAAAATTATGTGACAAAAATGCTGGCCTAATTTTGGTGAAAAAGTTAGCAACACAATCCAGCAAAGCAACGCAGCCAGCTTTTCGGGAAAATTTCCTGAAATTACAGATAATTTTGAAATATATAGGCCTTCGTTGCCTATAGATAGTATAAAAATCTTCAATTAGTTTAGTTTTGAGTTTGGTGTATCGGTAGGAGTTGAATGTTATTCAATTTTTATTTCAATACATCAACCTAAAAAGTACCTACAACAAAAAAAAATTTACACGAAAAATATTTTAAATACAGATATTTAAAACCTAAAACGATTACTACCAAATATATTTAAAAAAAAACAACAAATTTAAACCTAACTACCATAAAAAAAGTAAAATTAAAAAAAAAAAATACTAAAAAATTAAATAGTTATTAAATTAGGTAATTTTAAAGAAACTTTTAAGTACAAGCTTTTACGCTTCCGCCATATTGAATTTAGTGTAACGTCATTTTATTTTTCGTATTCTCCTCAGCAAACATTTGATACCCTTGATACCAATATCATAAGAGTGCATAAAAAATAACTAGTCCGCCATCTTCGTGAGTCCGCCATATTAGATTTAGAATGATGTCACTTCGGTAATGCATTGCATTACCGGACATGCATTGTCATCTGAACTAAATAATATGTATGCAATATTTTCAGCTCAATCGTTTGGGGTAACTGTTTTAAAGTAGTAAGTAGCAAGATTTGACCTAAACTAACAAGGAAAAATAAATAAAAGCTTTAATTTTTTTTGGTAATTATCATGTTTGACACAATACCATGTGAGACATGTGACCACTAGACGTGTCAATGTGTGTAATAGCCAAAAAAACACTAAAACAAAAACCATTATTACCTAAAAACCAGGGCACTGATTCACTAACCTGCTTCATTAATCTGCTGATTCATTAACCTCTAGAAGTTGGACTTTATGTCCTAGGGAAAAGAGGTCAAATTTTTGACGTGTTTTTTGTTAGTGGATCGGACCTAGTTAGTATTCGCTCCATCTAGGGATGTAGATCAATGGCAAGCGGAATGTCAGCAGGGTCAATACCAGTGTTACCAGTGGTGGAATTATCGAGGTAAAACGACTGTGTTATGGGTTTCTGATACACACTAGTGTTCTGATAAATATTATTTTGAAAGATAAGCAGAGCTTGGTGCCTTCAACTCTACTAGACTGAACAATTATACTCTTCATTATAGCCATGGACTTTGAATATACCTTTATTAATGCAATTAGGAAGCTTATCGGCATATTTTGCGAAATTAGATCGAATCAATAAGTCTAATGGACCAATAAGTCAAATCTAAACAAGTTGACATTGTAAGTAACTATATAAGTAATTTCGGAAATTAGTTTATAGTATACTTTTAGCGTGATATGTGCCCTGCCCACTGCCATTTCAACTTACTAATCCGGAAAAAAAAAACACTACAAAACTAAAGAGACCGCAGGGAAACGCTGGATGCAGGCCGCTTCCAACCGGCCCTTTTGGAGATCGATGGGGGAGGCCTATATCCAGTAGTGGACGTCCTACGGCTGAAATGATGATGATGATGATACTTTTAGCATCGTAGACCGCATCGTCGCTTAACATCAGGCGAGAAGGCGGCCAAGCGCAAGCCTATCTATTACAAAAATAAATATATATTTTTCTATAGTAGGAATAATCTATAGAGCAGCTGTACCTAGAATCAGTGAAAATTTTTCACGCTTAACATATGGATGCCAGTTAATTTTTATCTATTTACTTACCGCACAAACCCTTCCAACCTCCAAAATCTGGATCCTTTGAATCTGGGTGTCTTCAAATCACGAGTGAATCAGTTTCTTCTAGGCAAGCGTGCTCCATCGTAGACTGCATCATTGCTTAACAACAGGCGAGTTGGCGGTCAAACGTAAGCCTATTAGTATTAATAATTAAAAAATAAATTAAAAAATGCTGCGAAAAGAAGGCGAAATAGCCACTTTTGACAGCTGTCAAATCCATACCAATTCAATAAAAGCCGCTCCATAGTATTTTTACTTACTATGACTTATTCGAGGTTGCGTCCGTCCGATATGAACGTTATAAAATTGACTGTCAGTCCGCACGGACGGAACTGTAATTTATTACAATGCAATAAAGCATAATTCATCTCGCACAGACTGACAAACCGGTCAATTTACCTGCATGCGATCACGTGTTTTCTAAATAACGCTATAGAGCACTGTTTGTTTCGGGAGGACTGACAATTAAATCGATATCGCGTCGGCCCGTGAAGAAATTCTGATCAAAATACACTTTTTAGGGTTCCGTACTCAAAGGGTAAAAACGGGACCATATTACTAAGCCTACTATGTATGTCTGTCTGTCCGTCCGTACGTCCGTCTGTCCTAACTATTAACGGCTGTATCTTTCGAACTGTAATTGATAGCCAATTGAAACTTTCGCAGAATGTGCAACTTTACGGCGGATTAACTAAGAAATAATCAAAACGTCAAAAAATCAAAATGAATGTCCCCATACAACAAAGATATTTTTTTCCACATATTTTTGCATTAGCTCTAATGTAAAAACGGTAGTACGTACAAGCGTCAAACTTGCCATGATTATAGTACACACTCTAAAGTATAACAACAAGTAATAAATAATGGCCAAGTGCGAGTTTGTGACAAATTTCTGTTCACCACCCGTTCTCGTACGATCGCCGAAGTGAAGCAATGTCGGGCGCGGTGGGTACTTGTATGGGTTGCATGCGCGTTGATGGGATTTTGTCTTATTGCAAATTTTTTTTGTACTTTAGTAGCCAACAAGCTATGTTGTAATACGGAACCCTCAGTGTCTAAGCCTGACTCGCACTTGGCCGGTTTTATTATTAATCTTCCAATGTTGTTTATTTGTTTAGGTCAAATCTTGTAAAATGAATCCAGGCCCAGACCTAATCTACCTAAACGATTTTGCTGAAAATTTGCATACACCTTTAGTTCTGGTGACAATGAATATAATGCAATACGAAATATTGTAATTTTTTTTGTCGCCAATATAAAAATAAAAACATTTAAATAAAAATTATAAGCATAATTTAAAGTAATTAATTTTTTTATTTTGTTATCCGTTTTTAAATAAAGCCTGTTTTTTCCGTGCCAACAAATAGAGATACAAAAGTGTTTCATAAAATATCTTTGTATATTAAATTTACGTTGTCATGATTTAAATTAAACTTAATTCTGAGATTTTTCGTAGAATTTAATTCTAATTCAAAATAAAAACCTTTTCACACTGAATTCTATGCTTAATTCGATTGAAAATTTTCCCACCCGAAGACGTTTTACAATTCAGATACAATAAAAACTTTATCCAAGTTTTTCTTTTAAACCAAACTCCTAAAGAGCCTTGTATATAAGTTTATGGGTCTTCCTTTGTGGCGACTTGCAAATAGAAGTGTCAAAAGCCCCCCAGCTAGACGGAATAAATGTCAGTTGGCTAGTTAGAAAAAGTTTGCTGCAACACAAATTGGATAATGTTATTTATAAGAAAAGTAGATAGTTTCCGAGTAGTGATAATAATTTTTGGAATCACACAGCGGACAATGGAGAAAGCTATGCTCAGAGTTTCTTTGCGCGATAAAATCCCGAACGAGAAAATTCGCCAAAAGAACACAGTCAATGACATAGCTGCTCAGATTTGCGAGTTGAAGTGGCAATAGGCAGGCCACATCGCTCGAAGAACCGATAACTGATGGGGAAGAAAGGTTCTTGAGTAGAGACTACGCACAGGTAGACGCAGCATAGGTAGGCGTCCCACTAGATGGACCGATGACATTGTGAGAGTCACGGGCATCCAGTGGATGCAAAAGGCAGGCTGTCGTTCAGTATGGAGGTTAAAAGGGTAGGCCTATGTTCAGCAGTGGATGACGGACGTCTTTTGGTTTCTTCTGTCGTTTCCTTGTTGCAAGACAAAGCACAAATAAGCTGATCCTTACAGGATCATTGCAGGTTAGCTTAAAAAACTTGAAAGGCTTAGACTTGTTTTGCTGTTTGTACTTGGACACCAATCATCAGCCAGCCAACACCAAGAACTTTTGAGCGAACTAAAGAAACTATTTGGCCTCCCCATCAAGTAATAAATATACTGAGTACTTACTATTTTAATTAAAATATTACCAGAAAAAAACTTGTCATCGGTATTTTCGATGAAGCTGTTTTAAACCGTTAGGGACTTATTTTGAGAGGTCGTGGTCAAGAAAACCTCCAAAGTAATTTTCAATTAAGAAACATGAAACCTAGTAGGTATATAATATACTAGCTGCGCCCCGCGGTTTCACCCGCGTAGTGATGAAAAATGGTGATGATAATGATGAAAAGTACTACCCATGTAGAACTATACCCATGCAAAAATCAGGTCGATCCGTTGTTCCGTTGCAGCGTGAAAGAGGAACAAACATCCATACATCCATACATACAAACCTTCGCGTTTATAATATTAATAGGATGTAACTAGACTATGGAAAGGTTATTTTAGAATTGTCTTAGATCCTTCACTGTTCCTATAATATCAGTGAAAACACCCTAAAACGTTGACAATCTCACGCCCCCACAGTTTAAATGCAGGTTCTAATTTATTCATGTCCCTAAACCATCGTTTACAACGCAAGGTTAAACTCACAAAAAATCTACCCGACAAAAGTTCCGGATATTTTGTTTCTATACAAAAAACATGGATGATAGTTGAGCAATAGACATGAACGAAATCATGGGAGGTTACTTTTATCATAATTTAATAACAATGCTTAATTTTATATTTTTTAAGCTATATGCTTATAATGGTTAAAAAAAATATATAAATAGTAAAAAAATATTCAAATTAAACATGAGTAATTTTTTTCCAAATTGGTCTGGAGTATTACAAAACGTTAACTAGATTGCTGCATGGGAATATATTTTATGAATACTGGGGCCTTCATTGCGTTTTCCTCATCACGGATTTTCACAACGTAGTACATTTATAGCAAAGCTGTAAAAAACGTCGTTACAAGAAATTTGAATAAATCGAATCCACCGCCCTGGATACATTTTAAAACATAACTAAAAACCTTTTCCATAATCGATTTCCAAGATATGTTAACAGAGTCAAGATATGTACTGACTGAGTAAACTCTAACCATTCTTTCTGTACGACTTAATCATAGTGTTAATAATTTATCGTACATGCTTAAGTTTTTATTATACCCTGGTGGACTGTCATAACAGCAGTGCAAGTACCGTTCTTTATCGGTCGTCAAATTCGATAAAATGCCATAGAATCGATCATAGAGTCCTGATCAAATGAGATTTTATCTAATTTGACGATATCAACTGTCAAATCTGACAATCGATAAAGAACGGTACTTGCACTGCTGTTATGACAGCTCCTGTGACACAACTGTGAGCTTTAAAATTTAATACTATATTATTCTGAGATGTTGAAATGGAAAGAGATGTATTTATATTTTTAGCACTTTTTTTCTCATGCATTAAGTGAAGTTGTACTCTTTATACGGAAGGGTGTCCATTGTGTCAGTCGTCAACGAACTTTTCGGATAAATGGGCCTCATTTTGTGTTATGAGGAAAAAGTGAGCCTTACAATTGAGCGGGTTCCTTGGGAGGGAATTACTCATGGTTACCGTACTATATTTCAACGCGTTGTTTTGGTACGTGCTTCAAGTTCAATTACTTCGAATCGCGATAGGGACTAAGAATTTTTGAGCATTGACGTACAGCTAGTTGGGCGTTCATGGGAATGGGCCGTCGGGAAACTGGATGTTTGGAGAAATTGGTCACTAAAAAACTTCGTTTTTAATATGTACGTTTCATGAAACGCTTTTATTCAAGGACGTTTTATACCCTAAATAAAGGGATAAAACGTCCTTGCTTTTAATTGAATAAACAGCGAAACAAAGACGAGAAAGTGTTTTGGGCAGTCCAGCTGTTTTTAGGAATCTTTAGTACTACAAGGAACCCTTGTAAGTTCGTCCTGTCCATCCGTCTGTCGAGCTCGAAACTTTGCACAATTACAATTTTAGTACAGAGGCCTTACGGACAACTGCTATTACAGGCACCTAATCCGCTCAGTTGGAAAATCACGCGACCGCAAACCGTATCTGGGCGCAATAAGGTTCACGTTCGCGTGATTTTCCAACTGAGCGGATTAGGAGCCTGTACCTAATAGCAGTTGTCCGTAAGGCCTCTGATCTCAATAAATAATCTCAATTAAAGGGATTATCATCATCATTATCATCAGCCCTGAATGACCCACTGCTGGGTATAAGCCTTCCTCTGTTTATGCCACTCTCCCCGGATTATATATAAATATTAACAAAAGTAATACACTTTTGCATTTTAGGAGATGGCTTTGAAACCTGAGAAATTAGGATGATTATGTATTAGCGAAATCGTTGAGGTGATCTTTTTAAAATAAAAAAAAACATACAGTCGAATTGATAACCGCCTCTTTTTGGAAGTCGGTTAATAAAAGTAGGGTTTAATACGTCACTTATTTATCAAATGTATACTTTGCAAAATATAGCCCTTCAAAGTGGCAAAAAGTTGGTCGTACACTGTATATCTGAAATATTAAGCATAGAAACTTGTAACTTCCTATGCTAAAAAATTTTTTTTTTTTTTTTTTAATTAAATGGATATCGATAAAACTGCTATAATAATTTCAATTCAACCTTGCAAAGTGAGTTGAAGTCGCGTACGCGTTCACCTTGAAAAAGACCACCGAATGCGGTTGAAACTATAGTCGGAGTAACTGGCTTAATCACACATGAGTAATTCACGTGTCATCCAAACAAAACGTGTAAACTACGTCAGTTTCCTAAGTGAAAATTACACCTTTACTGGTAATATTACACCTAACTTTACAAACATTAACTTACTCGTACTTGGGGTGTAAATTTAAGAGAAACGTCCCGGGTATCCGCAAAACAGGCCTAGCCTAGTGCGGAAGTCGCTATTAATCCTTATCTTTACTAATAATATTATAAACGCGAAAGTAACTCTGTCTCTCTGTCTGGATGTTTGTTCGCTTTTCACGACTAAACCGCTAAGCCGATCTTAACGAATTTTGGCAGGATGATAGTGTACATCATATGGACGGACATAGGGTACTTATTCTCCCAGAAAATGCGGGGAAACTGGAAAATCGCGAGTAGCACCGCGGGATTCAGCTAGTGTGTAATAATAACCTCCCATAAACATGAGGTAGGTTATAGGTTCCTTCTAGGCAAGCGTGCTCCAACATAGACCGCATCATCGCTTAACATCAGGCGTGATGGTGGTCAAACGCAAGCCTATTAATTATAAAAAAAAAAGTCATAATTAATTGTAAGTTTGTTTATTGTAATTTATATCTTAATGTAAATACAGAAATATTTATTCATTAGGTAGAGCATTTGCTAAGCCTCAACACCTTACGCTTCATGACTGGATTCATCATATCATCATAATCAGCTTTTTAACAGTCCACTGTTGGACTTTTAGCCTACCCAAGAAAGGGTGATTGGGCCATATCCACCACGCTGGCCCAGTGCGGGTTGGTGAATTTACATACACCATGGAATTCCTTCTCCGTACGTATGCAGGTTTCCTCACGATGTTTTCCTTCACCAAAAAGCCAGTGGTATGAAAATCCGTACATAAACTCCAAAGAGCTCATTGGTACGGGCCCGGGGTTTGAACCCGCGACCTCCCGATTTCAAGTCTAGCGGTCTCCCAAATGGGCTACCACGGCTTTATTACTGACTGGATTAAGGAGGGGAAATGGGAGTTTTAATTTTTTGTTGACAGTTATGTAATTGCGAAGCTGAAATTTGGCAAGTAAAATACTGGTGTGTAGAGGTCCGCTAAGAAAGGATTTCGCGAAAGGCCTCAATTAAGGGCGGCGAAAGGAGGTTGACATATATGAAAGTCTATGCGAAGTCACGGGCAAAAGCTTGTATTATATTTTAACTATGCCTGTCTCATTTTAGCAATTATATAGCGGCGCGCATCCTAGACATGATTGTTTCGATTTCAACTGGCCCCAAGACGTCAAATACTACGCCTGCCTTAACACGGTCACATAAAAGTCATCTACCCAGCGATTAAACTTCTGCTATGTAAAATTTATGTTACCTTAACTTAATGAAAAAGAATTCTAAAATTTTTCACTACCTGATGGGAAATTCAAAACCGGAAATTGTCAAAGACATTCCAACACAATAACATGCCTTACACAGCTTCGTAATAGGTATTCCGTGTATTCCTATGTTCTATCATACTGTCGTAAACAAATTAATAATGGGAAATAATTCATAGCACGCCTGAATTACTTAATGTGCATCAAAATATTTTCATTAATTGAAACGAAGGTATATGCGTTTGGGGTAGGAAGCTCTGCGTCTATGTTTGCATGTTGTTGACATTTCTCTCAAAAACTATTGGATTTATTTAAAAGCTATTTGTTCTAAATTAAGATTAACAAGTTGAACTGGCAGTGGGCAGGGCACATAGCACGCAGAACAGATGGCCAATGGGGCCGAAAGGTTCTGTAATAGAGATCATGAAACGGTAAGCGCAGCGTAGGACAAGATGGACAGACGACCTAAAAGAGACCGCAGGGAAACGCTGGATGCAGGCCGCTTCCAACTGGCCCTTTTGGAGATCGACGAGCTAGGAATGAACGTTCGATGACTGAAATTATGATGTTGATGATGAAATTAAGATTCGATGAACAGTGGGTTTAAAAACAAATGCACAATGCTCTTCTACACTCTTAGGACGAGATCCAGCGGATTCTAAATAGTTGTAAGCTGGGTAGTATTGTATAATTTTTCCAAACATTATTGTGACACATTTCAACCTAGACTAGCTCCACACAGCTTTAGTAGAATTCCAACCATAATATCTTTTGTTATTTGAACCAAGAATACTTCTCCTACAAACATTTCCTTATTTTATAATATGCACATTTTGATGTACAGTTAGTATTTAGTTGGGATATTTTATTATAAGCGAGTTATTTTGATGAGCGAATTAGTAGTATCATTTTATTTTTTATTTTTTTTTATGCCATAGGTGGCAAACAAGCAGACGGGCTGCCTGATGGTAAGCAGTCACCGTCGCCTATGGATACTTGTAACACCAGAGGCATCACAAATACGTTGCCGACCCTTTAGAACTCTATTAACTCGCCTTTTGAAGAACCCCATGTTGTAACTTCTCGGAAACACCGTAGAAGGTAGCTCATTCCACATTTTGCAGGTATGAGGCAAGAAAGATCGTGTGAATCGCACAGTGTGCGATTTCCACTGATCTATGATGTGTGGATGAGCCTTCAGGCGGTGGCGGCTAGTGCGATGGTAAAACCGCGACGCCGGCATCAGATCAAACAGTTCTTCAGAACACTCCCCGTTGTAAATGCGATAAAAGATACAAAGAGACCCAACGTCTCTGCGCATGCTGAGTGGCTCAAGGTGTTCAGCGAGCTATTTAATAATGAAGGTTGAAACGCGCGTAACTAACAGTGAAAGCACTTGTCGTGGTTTAACCGAACACATAGACCAGTGCGATATGTTAACGAGACGATATCAACGTAACCTTATTTTGAATACGGTAATGACATCATGTGTTAGTCCCCGATCATCGGACTAAAGGCCAATAAATACATAACGTGTAGCGGGAACGTGTAACGTGTCCCGGGATGGGGAAGAAAGGTTCTTGAGTGGAAATCACGAACCGGAAAACGCAGCGTTGCTAGGCCTCCCATTAGACGGACGACGATATTGTACGATGCCCGCGACTCTCACAATGTCGTGTGGGTGTGTGGATGCAGACGGTAGGCTGTCGATCAGTTTGGAGGCTTACGTTCAACAGTGGACGTCTTTTGGCTGATAATGATGATTATTACCAAAAAATACAGATATATACCAAAATTCTACACTAACTATAGACGTAATTCATACATGTTGAGAGTGAGCAAGAACTTCAACACCATCGATAAGCGCTTAGGGTTGGATCTATTCTGCATGAGCGTTGTGGCGGTTAGGCAGCTGTTGAGTAGGGAATTCTTTGTTTAAGCCTATTGTAATGTAATTTTTATTTATTCGACAATCGTATATTGTGTAACTGCGTAATGTCACTTAAATTGTTACTTGTTAAATTTTTATCCGCGAGGACCTGTAATTAGCTTCTGGATCTATCAAGGTTGTTATATTTTTTTAAGGCTGTTGGTCTTCCTTTGAAATAAAAATAAAATAAAATAAAATTAATCATTCGGTTGGAAGCGGCCTGCATCCAGCGTTTCCCTGCGGTCTCTTTTAGGTCGTCTGTCCATATTGTGGGTGGACATCCTACGCTGCGCTTACCGGTCCGATGCTGTTTGTTGCTGCAATTTTATAACTTTTTTTTACTATTATAAAAATAATGTTTAATTTAATTGAATGTTTAAAGCTTTTGAAAAGGAAATCAGGAATTTAGGATTTCGATTATTCCCGAACAAAAGTAGGTAAAGAATCAACAATGAACGCGTCTCCACGAATCATATTCACAATATCACTGAAATCGTTCCCATGTTCGAACTCCTCCTCATACTTGGTTGAACATAGCGTAAATTTAACAGTAGGGTGGGAAAATAATTTTTTTCAACTTACATGCAATAAACATTGTTACAGAATATTTTACTACAGCTTCGCTTCAATTGATAGTTATTTTGATCTATACTAATATTATAAAGAGGAAAGATTTGTATGTAAGTATGTTTGTAACGCATTGGCTCAAAAAGTACTGGACCGATTTAAAAAATTCTTTTACTGTTGGGAAGCTACACTATCCCCGGGTGACATAGGCTATAATCTATACCCGTGCGAAGCTGGGGCGGACCGCTAGTAGTTAATACAACATAGACCAAGACTATAGACTCAATAGGTACAATTGAAATGTAATTAATTAGAATACTTAGACACCTCTCTTAGTTAAATTAACATTCTAAATAGTGTTAATTGTACGTTCGTAAAGGTCAGATACATTTTTCACTTCTCGGGCTCGTAAATTCTTGTCTAAGCCCGGTGTAAGCAGACTAAAACTGGTTTTAGTGCATAAAAGTCTGACGAATACAAAAATTAAGAAAACATTTTTGCACTAGTGAGTTTTCGGTGAATAAAATGTTTTTTATTAACATGAAAAAAGTTTGCATTACCAATGTTGCTTAAATTTTGTGATATTTTGTGTCTTTTATTTCCACATTCATTTTTTGTTTTTGAGAATCTTATCTAAGTTGTGATGATATCAAAAAAGCCCCGCAGCACTGCGCTTCACATTCTCTTCTTCTTAGTTCACATTTTCAATCTTTTGTGCCGTGGCCTTATACACCGCCATGAAATTTTGCATCAATGTCTTCGAGATGTTTTTTTTTTAATCCAGTTTAAGTCCGCACCTGTTGGTAAGTGACGATGTGGTCGAAGATGAAACACTTAGACTCAGAAGAAACCCATTCACTCTGGCCTTGAAAAGGGCCAGATTATATTTCTCAGGAAACAAGGGAGCTGGCAGGTTTTTCAAATCCTTGGCCGTATGGATTAGAAACGTAGAATCGAAACGTATAAAACGTAATCGCGTTAATATTATTTCTCAGTATCTCACAACAACGCGAATATTTGCGGCCTCGGGATTTATCGCGGTATAGCGAAGTGTGATGCTCTATCAAGCATTTAATTTTATGCATTTTTCAGAATTTTACTAAACTAGAGGTCACCTGCTATCGCCATTTTTCTGTAACCCAAGTGGTACGGTATAACCGGCGCGCGTCCCAAGGGTACTTATCACATTGCGAGTGGGCACATTCAAACCGAATGTATGAGCGTGCGAAATAACTACTCCTAGACTGGGGCGGAACTAGCGAGAATGTCAGGAATGGTTTCTGAATCATGTGGAGTTTTGCCTCTAAGAATAACGACTTGTCATCCTAGGTTCGTGTCTCGCCTAGAATAGTAAACTTCAATTACAGTCAAAAACTCAATGCATTTTTCACACTCAGACAAAGATACTATTATAATCAGTAGGTAGGTATATCGTCATTCCCTAAATGCACATGCATTTTTAAATCTTTTTCACACCACCTGCTCGACAATGTCCAATTACATTTATCATGCAACCTCAACGTAAAATAAAGCATTATCTCTTAAGGGATATAAAGTTGTATGAAACTCCCTAGGGAATAAAGTGATTTAAATTTGGAACGTCAAATTCGTGTGGAAACTCGTGGAAAACTCCAAGTAAAAAAATGCCCATATGGCATTGTAAAGAGGTATGTTCGAAAATCGAACTGGCCACCATAAGCAGAACTCAATAAAAAAAGGTGCGTTTACAAAGAATGTGAAACAAAAGACTGTGTATGGTGCTGTGATTTTCAGTGAAACCTGGCTTTTTATTGTCTCGCAGAAGATGTGAAAAGTAGAGTATGCTCCTCTGGAATAAAGCCTGTCTTCGTCTTGGGCACCTTGAACCCCTCGTTTCACTCAGTAGGACTCGATATAACTCTAGAGTCCCTCGTTACGCTCAGGGTTCAATATGCCGCCCGCGACGTAAGACACTACTTTATTCCCTCAGTGCATAATCTACTATTTCATCACTAGCGCTGGGTAAGTGGGTAATTATTGACTTTTTCGGGAGGTAAATATCACTTTACTTCTCTAGAGAGGTCACGTAATTTAAAAATCCAAGGTCCTCCTCTGAAAACCAAGGCCCTTGTTACGTATACCTACATAACCCAGCACCTGTAATTAGTAACCCGCACAATTTTATTGTTCCGTTTGTAAGATGCAAGTCACGCGCGATATTACTCTTTGAACCCCTATTTGTACTTAGTCCGGGGCTTGTGTTGAAATACGAGAGTTAGAAACTGCTGATGCAGGTAGTAGCGATGGTGGCCGAGTGAAGCATGTGCGCTTTACAATCTGAGTGCACCCGGTTCGAATCTAGGCCCTGCACCAATGTCTACACATCATCATCATCAGCCAATAAGCGTCGTGTGAACAAAGGTCTCCTTCTTAGAGAGGGGTGTTTCCATAATCCGCACATTTGCAAGCAGCTTGGGGATCGCAGTACGTTCACCGTGTAGTGTAGTTCATCATCATTTTAATCAGCCTTTTAACAGTCCACTGCTGGACTTTTAGCCTACCCCCGAAAGGGTGATTGGGCCATTTCCACCACGCTGGCCCAGTGCGGGTTGGTGTGTTCCCATGAGTTATTTAGTACCTAAATATATTATGCGCAATTTCGATGCCATCACTCAAAAACGGTGAAGAAAAACATCGTGAGGTATGTCCAAGACTGGTCCAAGGACCTCAAAAATGCAAAGATTTGTGACATTCACCAACATGCACTGCGTCAGCATGGTGGATTAGGGCCAATCCTCTTTCTGTAAGAAAAGGCTTGTCCCAGCAGTGGGAATATGATAAGCTGAAGTAATGATGATGATGATGTAGGTATTTATGACTTTTTGCCTTGGGAAGATTTTTTACAACTTATAATATATTTTATTACTTACTACTAGAAATATCATTAGCAACCGATTAGCTATTGTTACAACTCCCAGCTTATCGCCGCCGTCAATAACGATAACTATGCTAAGTAATTCGTATAAATAAATGTAGGATATTAAGGTTCACCAATTAATCAGTTCAATTCAATAATTATTATTCCAGTTCATGATATTTTATTATTCAATAATGTTTGATCTTTAATTCTATCTATTTTATTATATTATTTCAATTAGCTTGATTGTAAATTATTAGATGCTGGTAACATTGTTGTGTTTGCACTGGCAACTGGAGGATATAGATGGTAACACTAGCAGAAGCGAGAGGCGTTGGTTTGAAATGTAATTCACTTTCGAGACGACCGTTGAATAAAACACAACTTGAAGAATCTGCGTGTTGTTCTTATCACCGCCAATCCCTGCGACATAATCATCGTAACACTATGTAGTAGTATTTTACTCTACTTGCATAATAATCATGAACTCAGTAGGTATATCGGTCTATGGGCAGTCTAACTGTATTTGTGTTTGTTTTTAATAATAAGTATACACTGTTTCATACCACTGGCTTTTCGGTGAAAGAAAACATCGTGAGGAAACCTGCATACGTACGGAGAAGGAATTCAATGGCGTATGTGAATACACCAACCCGCACTGGGCCAGCGTGATGGATATGGCCCAATCACCCTTTCGGGTGTAGGCTAAAAGTCCAGCAGTGGACTGTTAAAAAGCTGACTACAATGTATGTATATCAGTCTCTGGCAGCCATATCAAAACTTTGTTTAGTTTGAGGTCAGATGACCGTATGTGCAAAAATGTCCCGAATATTTATTTATTTATTTATTTGTAGTGTTAGTAATAGCTTGTATTTTGTTTCGTAAATAAAGGCACATGCCCTAAACCTGTTTTAAACTTTCTGTCACAAAATGAATACCAATGTTAACAAAATCCTAAACAATTACTTTTACTTCGTCAGTTTTGATCTAGAGTCGACAGGCTAATAATAATATTTATTTATTTCAAGTAACACAGACTCATATGCACATTGATTAAATTTAGGACAGTCACATTACAAATAATACATATCAAGCAATACACATAATATAAAAATTCCATTACAACAAATCAGATTAAAAATAAAATAAGGTTCATTTTAACCCAAGTTATATTGAAAATAGTGTTAGTTATTTGTCTCGCGTTAAAGTTTCCTGAAACTTTTCCCCTTCCCTTTAAAAGTGTTCGAAGCTCTCAAGACTGATGTTTATACGAAGAGATGGCTGCGTAAAAAAACTTTCCGGTGTTTTTTCTGGAAACGTCTTCCGTGACAAAGTAAACTAACTTTTTTGTCGCTGTCAGTAAGAGCTACGAGTATGGACCGCGACATTTTTATTGAAATTGATATAGTATCTAACCCATTTTGTTGCTACAGTTTTTCTCTTTTTCTTTTTGAGGGTTGTTAGAGCACCTTTGCCTAGTATAGTGTACAGGCATATAATATTATTTTGTAGGTTAAAATTTACACCTGATCTACTTTTATCAAAGTATCGCGAACAGTTGTAGAATTGCAGTTGGTATGTATAGAAGAACCTTATTGTCGACTAGAAAGTTAAGTTTGTATTTCATTTATTGTTTTTTTTTTGTTTTGCGTTTTGAGTGTTCCTTTGGACGGAACCCCAGTGCGAGTCCTACTTGTACTTGTCTGGTTTTTTTTTTGTGTTTGTCAAACATTGAATATTAATACGTTGAAACCGCCATAAAATTCTAACTCTGTTATCATTTAAAAGATCATAATAATATTATAAATGCGAATGTTTGTTTGTCCACACTCAACTTGGTTACAGCTGAACTGAATTGAATAATATTTGATAGGCATAGAAATAACTTATACCCTGGGGCTTTACAGCTAACTCTTAACGTGGGCTCGAATTAGCACTGAAACAACGCAGTTGGGAAAATCACGCGAACGTGAACCTTAACGCGTGGAGATACAGATTGCGATCACGCAAATTTTCTCATCACCTAAACAGCAGTGCAAGTACTGTTCTTTATCGAACGTCAAATTCGATAAAATGTCATAGAATCGATCATAGTGAGTACTGTACAAATGGCATTTTATCGAATGTAACGAACTCAACTGTCAAATAAAAGTTTGACGATCGATAAAGAACGTACTTGCACTGCAACAGATAGCCGTAAGCTTAATGTCACTTTTTATCTCGAATAAAATATATAGTTTTTCTAAGATATTAGTACATTAGGTGCAAATACGAGCGCAGCTGGAAAAATATAATATTTTGTCAAGCAATTTTTTTTAAATCAGCGCTTCCATTTCAATAACAACTTTTTACCCATTTCGCTTAAAAACACGTTTTCTGCGGGTTTCCTGCAATAACCACGTCACCACGTACACGCCATAACTGAGTTCGCATATTCCGACGCTCTGACGCGTTTTTTATACAAATACAATAAACGCGTCCCAGAATGTTCAAAATGTTCAGCCTCGACACTTTTACAATCAGAAATATTCGGGAAACGCCGAAGGAGGTACGATGAAAGTTAGGTACATAAAGGTAAAAAAGTGTTAGCTACAAATACAAGTACCTAAAAAGATGTCTAGAAAAATCATCATCATCATCTCAGTTTTACTATACACAAAGGGTGATAACTCAAGGACTCTTCTTTACTAAGCTTCGCTGTCTGTCTGTCCTACCTTTTAACGACTATATCCTTTAAACCGTAATATAAAGCAAGATGAAGTTTACATTCATCATCATCATTAGCCAGAAGACGTCCTCTGCTGAGCATAGGCGTCCCCCTTTGACCTCCACACTGAACGACAGCCTGCCTTTTGCATCAGAATACAGAATAATAACCCTAAAAGTTACAAGTCAGATTGGCATTAAATAAATTCGATAGTAAAATAGTACAATCGCGTCTCATTAAAATATTTCAATTAAAATTCAATCATAAAAGTACTTAAGTGACGCAGTCAAATAATTAATTCATAAAAATCCAAACATAATTAACTGCTAGAGTTATTTACTCAGAAAATAAAAAGTCCCCGATTGTCCTCATTTTAGCAAATATTAACGTCCGCTATAGAATAAGCTTCATTGGCACAAAAAGAATTAGCAAAATGATACATTTGGTACATTTGATGTGAAATCCGTTCCTTGAACTTAGAATCATTCAAAAAATCAGGTTGATCCGTTGCTCTGTTGCTGCGTTAAAGAGGAACAAACAAACCAACAAACAAACACACTTACGCATTTATAATATTAGTATAATTCTTCATAATTTAATTAAGTACAGTTATCGCACAACTTTGAAGTAGAGCTTCGAAGTTTTAATTTAACTTTTTCATCAAATATTTCCATAAAAGTTAGAAACTAAAGCCTTCCTACAAACTACAGGCCTAAAACATAGAGCGACACTGACCCTCATTAATATGAAATTTTCAAAAGCAAAAAGTTTTATTCGCCAAAGGGCGGCGCCTGAAATGCGGTTAGTCTGATGGAGTTAAACTTGCTTTAATTAAGAATCTGGGTTGTTGGCTAGAGTACTGTTAGTTGCTTATTTGAATTCTAGCGTATGTAGTGTTTAGGGGACTAGCAAACCGTGCAAAGAAGTTTGTCTGTGTAAGTAAGTCTGTCTGTGTAAATTGTAATCTCAATCTGAGTTGATTGTCGGGGATACTGATTGTCGCCTTCGACTAAAATAAAATGAATGGACGGGCCCTAACCATTGAACTTGCTCAGTAAAACGAGTCAAAACCGTCGGACATATAATTCAACACCTAATTATGAAAATGTACAGTATATTTGTTACAAAAAATTGATACCGGTTTTATTTGTGTATTTACACTTCGGGAAAGCATACGAATGCATAATTTTGTCAGATGTTTCGTTATCACGTAACAATAGGCTTGTATTGCACTTTCTACGGCTAGAGACCGACTGAAACGAAGTGAGCGCTGGCGTTCAGCCGCCGCAGCTCGCCGATGTTCAGAATTGGACGTCTTCTGGCTAATTATGATGATAATGATGAAGGTTACAAGCCAATCTAGCTCTAGAAATTGTATTACCACCATACAAAGTTATGCAACTACAGTTATTTAACAATGATTTTGCTTTTAATCAAATATAGAAGCTTCATATTATATTGGCTTCTTATGTTTTAAATGTTTATCGGGACTTGTAAAAATATGTACCTAAAAAAAAAAAGTTATATGTACCGTGTATATGTTTGTGTATGTGTATGTGTATGTTAGGTACATATTTTTAGCTAAATTAAATAAATAAATAAAGTGAATTTTCGGGACACTTTTGCACACACTGTCATCTGACCCCAAACTAAGCAAAGCTTGTGATATGGCTGCCAGAGACTGATATACATACATATATAGTGACAGTATAATACGTGATAAGTCCCGATAAACATTTAAAACATGTGTTCAAATCGCGAAAGTTTATAAATTACTATTGGCTTCTTAGTTATTGACTAGCCGATACTATATCAGCGCATAACACGAGAAGCAAACAGCGTCACAGAATGGAACCTATCCACGGGTTAGTTGGATTATTACGTCACTTTGGTTGCTGCGTATACGTTCGGTGGGAGTTTAGGGTGTAAGCTTAATACCATTGAGTTAATTGTTGAATTATATTTATAATGGGTAGAAAGCATTCCCAATGCCAGGTATCTGCTGTGTTTATAAAAGAAGTTATTTTAGCGCAGAATTACAAGGTCTTTAACAATTAAAACCTAAGATCAAAGCTATTAATACTAAATAAATAAACAAAATAAATAATTATTTTGGGACATTTTTCACACAGACGGTCATCTGACCCCAAACTAAGCAAAACTTGTAATATGGCTGCCAGAGACTGATATACATACATAATTATATATTTTAAAATACATACTTAAATAGATATTAACACCCAGATATAGAACAAACACAAATGCTCATCACATAAATGTTTGTCCTAGGTGGGAATCGAACCCACGCCCCCAAGCTCAGAAGGTAGGTTCACTACCAACTGGCCCAACGGGACACTGTTTTAAACTATCGCGGTTGTTCACTAAACTTATGATGATTATTTACGGGATATTTACCGTGGTAAGTTTGTGGTTTGAGCTCCCGATATTTCGGTGCAGCTACAAGCACCAATGTTCACGAGAAGACACCAACCTCACCCAAGATTTTGCGTAGATAAAAATCATCTGTTACCCATCACTGTCCTTCCCACAATCTGTAACTGCAAAGAGCCATAAATAAACAACGGCCTGTCTAGATAAACCCAACGTACAGCGAACCGCACAAGTGCGTACATAATCGTGTCACGCGAACGCAGTAAATCACTTTGGGCTCTCGTCACGCTCGCGCTCAACTCTTTTGTTCGCTATTGTATCACTGCTGAGGTTCAAAAGGGCATTGTTGGACAGATTCCGTAGATGCAAGTTTTAAAAGAGTAGGCATGTGATAAAAAAAATCAGAACAAAATAGTCTACTTTAATTATTGATTTCACACACACGTCACATCAGCCAGTAAACGTCCACGGCTAAACAATCGCCTTACTCTTTTTTTTTTGTTATAATGTTCATGACCGTGGATTCAATGTCCTTTAGTCATAATCTTAAGCAGTTTACGTTGTCTTAATAGCGTCAAACAAGTCACAGTCAGAGTCAAGCTAAATCAGTCGCGGTTAAGTCAAACTCATGCCCCTGTAAAGTGGTGGAGACTTTACAAGAGGCTCCTATGGAGTTTTGGAAACAAGACGAAAAGACACGTTTCACCTCGTTATATCACTTGCTCACACTCGAGCACGTTTACGAGTACATAATGAATAATAATTCACCATTTAGTACACATTAACACTCGAAAATACACAAGTTTAGGAAAATAATCCAACGAGCAGACATGTTTTTTCCGCGTTGGCGCCAAAACTCTCGCCTTTCTCTTAAAGAGGAGTGTTGCCATAATCCTCACGCTTGGCAGGTGGCTTGAGGATCGCAGTTAGTTCACCGTGTACTACTGATAAGACGCTGCTGCCTATCTTCTGGTGTATTTTAACGCAGTTTTAGGACATACTCAGGGTTTCATTTACTCACAATATAAACTGCTAGGTCTAGAAGCATGAATTTTTTTATGCCTCGTAATTACGGACTTTTTTATCTATATGGCTTTATTATATGAAGATATTGATTAGACAGTATCTTTGTTTTCAAAAGAATGCAATGCAATCGGTTTATACAAGGTTCTGAGATCGTCTAGTAAAATTGGGTCACAATAAAATAAATGGGCGCGTTGGTCCGTAGTGCAGAGCGAGACGCAGTCACGGACGCGTATTCGCCTTGAAAAAGACCGCCTAATGTGGTTGAAACTATATTCGGAGTGACCTGCTTAATCTTACGTGAGTAGTTCCCGTGTAATATCAATAAAAATAATAAAATAACATTGGCATTCTTTCCACATAACCTATGAAGCTATGACTACTGACTTCACCCAGGTGAATTAACAAATGTATTGATACGACCGTTCGAAAATTTTAAGCAGCAGTACGTAAACGGGGTCTTAGTTGTCGCTTAGTTAGCATACGTGATTTAGTTTTGATGCACAGTTCACTTCTTACATATCATGAGGAAAGCATAGCATGCTGGTAAGGCATGCCCGCTTTACTAACCTTCAAGATAACTGAATCTATCGTCTAGGACCTAGTGGGTCTGCATTTGAAAGCCAGTATCCATCTCAGGTATTTACCATCCTTAACGTCCTTTTGACCGGTTCTTTTATCGTTTGCATTTCAGGGAAGTCAATTGTGGAAAGCTTTGCTCGTACTTATTATGGATACTATATCTAAATGAGGCCTAAACCTGCCTAAACTTTCACCTATGAAAACCCGTTGAATTTTATCGCTTTCCTTTGCAAAGTTTTTTGAAATACCACCTTATTTTTTGTCAATGTTGGTGTTTCTTCGTACATCGTATCCATTCGTCTTGTATTTAAAAGGGATAGAGTGTTGATAACGCCTCCATTGTGATGTTGTTTTAAGGTTATTTATGGGCTTGCGTGTAAATAAATAGGTGTTTTACCTCTGATTTAGTATAAAGCGAGTTTGATAAAAAAAGGTTTGTGATACTTAATGGGCAGGTGTGTGGGTCATTATCAGTCTATCTTGTTCCCACTGCTTGGAAACAGGCCTTCTTTTAGAGAGAAAGGATGGGTCGTTGTCCACCATGCTGGTTCAGTGCACGTTGGTGAATGTAATTTTTGTCAATTACTATAAAAATGACTTACACTTACGATTATGTTTAATTTAGGTAAAAATATGTACCTTTCGCTCGACGTTTCGACCATGTTACAATAGCCGTGCTCACGAGCTGACTGAACACTGCGGGTGAGTCCGGCGAAAAGAGCAAGTGTTTTGTTCTCCTACACTCACTTGATCTTGAAAAATTGCAGGGTTGTCACTACGACACACAACACTGACTGTATCGGTAAATGTCCGAGTACCTACACCGCGGTTTAAATCATGTGTTCAAATCGCGAAAGTTTAAAAATTACTACTTACGATTATGTTTATCGGTCCAGATGATCGACTGGTTTCGGAGCCATTAAAGATCCTTCATCAGGGAATAAGTGCGTTTTTGGAGACGGTTGCTCTCGTACTGGCAACACCAAGGCCACGGTTGTGGCGGCAAGTTTTGGCGCCAACGTGGAAAAAAACATGTCGGCTCGTTGGATTATTTTCCTAAACTTGTGTATTTTCGAGTGTTAATGTGTACTAAATGGTGAATTATTTTTCATTAAGTGCTCGTAAGCGTGCTCGAGTGTGGAAAAGTGATTTAACGAGGCGAAACGTGTCTTTTCGTGTTGTTTCCAAAACTCCATAGGAGCCTCTTGTAAAGTCTCCACCACTTTACAGGGGCATGAGTTTGACTTGACCGTGACTTACTTAGCTTGACTCTGACTGTGACTATGACTTTTTTGACACTATTAATACAATGTAAACATGTTTCATATTACGACTAAAGGACATTGAATCCACGGTCATGAAAATATTAACAAAAAAAAAGTTTGTGGCGTCTCATGCCGCGCGCTGTCCTTGTAGCTGCCTGCCTACCGACAGTCGCCTCAGGTACTGGTTTATTCTTTTCTGTGTCGCTTGCACATCACACTTGACTTCGTGAGTTTTGGTGTCATATTTCTTTGAACTTTAAAGATACTTAGACATGCCGGTTTCCTTAAGATAATTTCCTACACCATTTTGGAGCGATGAAATCGAAACTGCCCTTTCAGTTTCACTGCAGTTTCATGTCCTACCTTCTACGGTGTTTCCGAGAAGTTACAACACGGGGTTCTTAAAAAGGCAAGTTAATAGAGTTCTAAAGGGTCGGCAACATATTTGTGATGCCTCTGGCGTTACAAGTATCCATAGGCGACGGTGACTGCTTACCATCAAACAGCCCGTCTGCTTGTTTGCCACCTATGGCATAAAAAAAACCTAGTGTGCAAATGCAGTTTTTTTTTTGAGATTTCAAATCATTACAACACTGTTTACAAATAACCCAGTGTAACAATAAATAACCAAACTGACGTAACTATATGAACCCAAAACCAATCAAGCAAATTCCCTACACTGTTCATTAGTTAGCCAGCAAGTTCAGTGGCTGTCCAAAGTTAACTAGGAGTAGTCCCGAGCGAGCGAGGTTAAGTAATTATGAACCTCTTGTCTGTCCTGAATGCAGCGATGACCACAGGGACAGGTGCCGACGTGATTCTTGAATTTGAGGTAGAATGTTACTGGCACAGTACAGAAGATTTACTCCGCAAAATCATTTAAATAAGTAGCAACTCTTGCTACTACACAATAAAGTGCAATTCAGGACGTGCAAGCGCTAATTACCTACAAGTATATTAACCTAGAAGTTGCCTCTCAGTCTATTGCGTAACTCATGTCGTGTTATCTCTGTCTATCGCGCGGCAGCGGGTGCGGCAGGTCCGACCAGTCGGTTAGTTGTAGCATCATACCTAAAGCATCCTAAAGTGCGGAGTGCGCCAGGCCTACTTGGGGCGAGATTTTGGCTTATATTTTGCACTGCGTGACTAGTATTGCAATAACACCAATTTTGCCGTATTTTTTTTTGCTATTTGCTAGATAATTAACGTTATGCGTCTTAGTTTATAAGCGCCTGCTTCCTGATACAGCTATCTTGCTTGCACAGTACCTACCAACATTTTTTAAGAAAAAATTATCTAAGTGGGAAATAAAATAAATATATAGGCCTACCGACCCCCGTACGGTCCCATTTTTTTATATTTCACTTATTGAGTTGAAATTTTTGTGGACGAATCCAATTTATTTAGCAGTCCGTGAAGTCTGTTGTTTTTTTTCATCGTTCATGCTTAGGCCGGAGGTAAAGTTTAGTATCAAGAAAAAAAAGGAAATAAATGAAAAAAAATATATATATAAAAAACATCGAGAATAGTTACTGGAAATGTAGCAATTGAAAATCAGAATTTCAAGTTCTAGTGACTTGAAGGCTTTTCACTTGTCCATTATATTACTTTAGAGCTCTTGACACAACACAATGTAGTGAATGAAGTACACGTCGTAGGTCATGCTGCATGCATTAAGCTCGGGTGAGCACAAACAACTAATATTTGCAGCTGCTTCGCCTGTATATGCATACTGTTTATTCTGGTTCATAAGACGGTATTACGTGGTCCAAGCAACAAACTCTGAAGGAAGAATTTTGATCTAGAGGGGAAGGTTTGGTGAAGTATTGACCACTAGAGCTTTTGGGTGTATTTTGTCGTTTAGTAACTGAACTAGTTTTAATAATAAAAAGAAGATTCTCAATTCGACTGTTTTTTTGTGTGGTATCTTTCCCATTACAATTTGTGACCCGTATTTAATTACCAATTATTTTTTATTGAATAAGCTTTCTCTTGAGGTCCCATTGAAATTTAAATAAAACAGTCCACCTCTAAAGATGAAAAATAAAGGACGAATCCAGCGTTTATTGAACTGCGCCTACTTTCAGTGCATTGGCGGATCCAGGGGGGGCCGGGGGGGCCATGGGGGCCATGCCCCCCCCCAAAACACCTAGCAATTCCATACATTCGAATAAATTTTTCGATTTGATTCCTTCGAACCTTGTCAGAATAGCTCCCCCAAAATTAAATCCAGAATGGCCCCACCCAAAATGAAATCCTGGATCCACCCCTGTTTCAGTGACATCGTTTACTTGAATTTGTTTGATTTTTAGAACTAAAAAACACGCCGCTTATGTCTTAAACCTGAACATAATAAAATGGAGTTTCCAGGATAGAGTTACTTACAGAGAATCTTTAACGATGCCTCATTTTGATGAAGACAGAGTAGAGAAACATGATTTTGCATCTCGCCCGGGGGATACAGCATTTTGGTTTTAGGGATTTATAGCCGCTATGCTATAATCCTTTGTATTCTTGTGCCGGGATGAAAATAACATAAACTAGCTGTTCGTTGCGGTTAAAAGTATACTCACCACGAAATTTCGTAGATATTATTTAGTATAAATTATTTGTTTTCGTATAAACTACTTGAAATCAACTAGTTTACTAATTACAGTGATTAACCAAAAAGACACAGGTCTTAAAATAGAGAAAAAAAAATTCTTGCAATTTTTTTATTTTTTCGATGCTTTACCTAATTAATGTGTTTGTCTTTTTTTTGGCTCCACACTTAGAGCTTATTTAACCAGTGTCTCAAACATATGTAAAGTATGGGTATTAGTTACAAACTAGGTGTCTTCAAATCGCAAGTGAATCGGTTTCTTCTAGGCAAGCGTGCTCCATCGTAGACCGTATCATCGTTTAATTTCAGGCGAGTTGGCGGTCAATCGCAAGGTTAACAATCAATAAAAAATACTAACCATTTCCATCAGCAAATTCAGACTTTATAATCGTTGTTGTTTTGTTCATAGTACGGTATATTGGACATTTTAAAGCTCTGAGCTACTCGGGATTTACGACATACGCTTCATGATTTCTATATTTTTTTCTGAACTGACCCTAATATTTAATTTATTTTATGAACACCAACATTATGTACGTCCTTGCTTCTTTATTCGAGCTACTAACTTCAATGTAACCTCACATCTCCAATAGACATCATGGTAACAGCTGGGCCGGACATGCCAATTATCCCCATGGGTAATCCGTCATTGTGGTTTCGTACAACAACGTGGCTAGCCTCATATTGAGGCGAAGATTACGTTGTTTTACCCAAGTTAGTTTGTATATGTTTGAGTAGCCAACCCCAACGTCATAGTTTATAGGCCTTATTTATTTAGGAAATTTATGTTTTGTCATGATACGATGGGGCTGACATCGACGTCATGTTGTCTAAAAGCCCCCATAAAAAAAAAAAAAAAAACATTACTCTGCGTTAATATGATCAACCAGTATTTTTTCTCAAACATTACTTTCCTTACCTCTTTCTTACCTTCCCCACAGTAAATCCTTCACTGATAAATCTATCCTGCATGTAGTGAGCTGTCTGCTTCTATCAGGCAGGACAAATATCTTCCTATATTTTAAGAATCTTGTCGACAACCATTATCTTTTTTACAATTCCGTACCCAAAAGGTAAATACGGAACCCTATATTACTAAGCCTACGATGTCTGTCTGTCCGTCCGTCCGTCCCACATTTAAACGAATGTATCTTTCGAACCGTAATAGATAGCCAGTTGAAATTTTCACAGAATATGACATTTGACGGCAGATTAACGAAGAAATAATAAAAAGTCAAAATGTCGATCGAATCGAAGGCCACCATATTTTACCTTTTTTTATGCCATAGGTGGCAAACAAACAGACGGGCTGCCTGCTGGTAAGCAGTCGCCTGGACTTGTAACACCAGAGGCGTCACAAATACGTTGCCGACCCTTTAGGACTCGATTAACTCGCCTTTTGAAGAACCCCATGTTACTAATTTTGATGTCGGTTTTTATATTGATAATTATTATATTTTGTGGTGGTACGCAACCTTCAGTGCACGAGCCCGACTCGCAATTGGCCGGTTATATTTATAATTGGTATATACGTATATTGTAAGTGGGAAATATTAGGTTAAGACGGGAGCAAAGGGAAACACTGTCGTACTTAGCACATATTTATTCGGAATGAAATCGGGATGGCCGCCCGCCGGCGCCTACCCTCGGTTACACTTCCACGCGTTATTATAATGTACTAATGTAGGTACCGCCATACACTACAGTAAGTATGTATTATTTATAGTTATAATGTAAGTAATTACGAGTATTTATTATCTGTAGAGCCGATTACTCCTCTTACAGTTATATCCGTCCAAAACTTGCCTTGAAGAAATCGCTTAAGGCTGCCTATTATACTGCCGGCTTCATTTAATTTTATGTTACTTTGCTTATTTTTAATGTGTAATGAAGTTATATTGTATTGTATTGCTTTTTTTAGGGTTCGGTACCTCAAAAGGAAAAAACGGAACCCTTATAGGATCACTTCGTTGTCCGTCTGTCTGTCCGCCTGTCCGTCTGTCAAGACCCTTTTTCTCAAGAACTCGTAAAGGTATCAAGTTGAATTTTATATTAAATATACTTGGATCTACGGTTTCTTTTGCCTGTAAAAAAATAAAAGATGTAAGTCAACGCAATCAAAAGATATGAACGTTTATGTCACATATTTTGCGATTTCACAGGGAAATCAAAACCTATAGGGTACTTCCCGTTGACCTAGAATCATGAAATTTGGCAAAAAGCAAGGTCTTATAGCACATATATAGGAATAAATCCGAAAGTTACAAATTTGAAGTTATATCATTTAAAAATAATTATTTTGCTATTACAAACTTACTTTTTGTAGTTGGAATGTATAGAAGAACTTTATAGTCAACTATAAAGTTAAGTTTGTCTTTCAATATTTCAACTTTAGTTTTTTTGGACTCGCGCTCTGAGGGTTCTGTCGAACGCAACCCTCAGAGCACGAGTCCTACTCGTACTTGTCTGGTTGTCTTTCTCAAACATGGTATTTATTCTGTCCATATTATGAAGAACCCACTTCAAAACAAGGACTTGCAGGTCTCTTCCTTGAAGTAGTTGGCGGCCTAGTTTTGTCTCCTCTAATATTTTGTTGGTGTGCGAAGAGGTTAATGTATAGAGATGAAGTATGTTTGAATGAAGAGGCAAATAAATATTGAGATTTTCAGGTGGCAAGGGCCTCCTGTAATTAGCTCTTAGTACAAGCTCATGGTCATCTAGAAAGTTCGTTCAACATAAATACCCACTAAAGTAATCTCACTGGTTTTGTTTCCACTGTAACCTACTGAACATGCTTCGATGCCGAAGTCTGGTAAAACATCACGTACTTTCCCTCCCTAGAGCTTCGCATACAACTTGCCTACTATTATTCCACTCAACTTCAACTCGATCTAACTTTCCAATAAAAAGGTCTTAACACAAATCCCTCAGCGTACCGAGAAATACATCAAAGAATGCTCATCTAAAAAGTAATCACGTATTATGGAAACGAATGAAAAAAGTATATTTTTCTCAGTTTCTCTGGTTCTTTTAATGAAGAAGCTGTATTAACTGGGACAGCAGAGACCTCCAGTTATACCTAATTTCCCAGGAGATGGAAAACATTCAGCTTTGAAAAATTTAAACTAGGTATGTAGTTGGTCCGGCCAAATTCAGCCGTCTAGAAATGACCGGCCAAATCTCAGCGTTTTTGAGGTTTGATTGGTTTTTATAAAAACGCTAAAAAAGTTAAGTTTTGACGTTATTATGTAACTAAAAGCGCCTTACTGGTTTACCTGGAGTGCTATTATAGGAATCGTAGTATTTTTCAAAAAAGCACCTTAAATCTATGGTATTTTCAACCTAAATTTTATTATAATAAAATTAAATAAAATATCCATTAAGATGTTACGGAGTTGAGTGGAAATAACCTAACACACATACACCATAATAGTATTTCTAAATTAGTGTGTATTATGCATGCTTATGCACAAATGCTAAAGGCTCGTGCGCTGTTTAAATTTTTTTTGTAGGCACTGCTTGTTCTTAAATAGTGATCCCAAGCAGCCAATGCCTATTAATGCCTTAAAAGACACCAACAACCAATATCTAATATCGGTAATAGAAATTTGTTAAAAAAAATATGAAAAAATGGTCAACCGGCCAAAACATAAGAATTATTACGTCTCTTCTCAAAACAGAGCGTAAAGTTTTGAAATTATAATATTTTTCGTTCCAAAGTTATAACGGCAATAACGTTTTAGCGTTTTTACGTTAAACGACGCGGAATGCAGGAAAAGGACTCTAATTTCCTGCGACTTTGAATCAAGGCTATTGTTTGGGTCAATAAGTGCTAATGCTCTGGAGGATGTCTCAGGATTAAAAGTCAAAGGTTTAATCTTTGAGTTTTTTTTTTTTATATTTTGGTTTTCAAGGATCTGAACAATTTGTTTCATTCTACCTTACCAAAATCTAGTCAGCACAGTACTGTTGTTTTTTTTCTTTGCCTGACTGGTTATGCTATGAAGTCCTTTTAGATAACGGGGCTGAGTTTTTTTTTTAAATCAACGCTTCATAGCTATGTTTGTAAGCATCAAACTTACGCACACCTAATAAAAAATGCCATCTAGTATTTGAATCACAAAATCCAACGCTACTCTTGACTGCGCTCGTTAAACTGAAACCAACACTTTCGCATAATCTAAAAACTCCAATCGTTAAATAATTGGCTATATCAATTATCTGAGAAAGAAAAGAGATCCCAAATTTTGGCTTTTAAATAACTGAAAAAATCAGATTTGGATGACAATATTATGTCATCCAAGTTAATGAAATTGCTCATTTTACTATTTTTAACCGATTTCAGGAGGAGCCACTTACCACTTCGAATGTATGTTTTTTTTTTGATGTTTTGTGTTATCATCATCATTATTTCAGCGGTAGGACGTCCACTGCTGGACATAGGCCTCCTCCACCGATCTCCAAAAGGGCCGGTTGGAAGCGGCCTGCATCCAGCGTTTCCCTGCGGTCTCTTTTTATCGTCTGTCCATCTTGTGGCTGGACGTCCTACGCTGTGCTTACCGGTCCGCGGTCTCCATTCCAGAACTTTTCAGCCCTTTGCTTTGTTTTGTGTAGTCGTTTTTATTATTATTATGTACACTTCTGGAAATATATATACCTGGAATAACGTCAAAGATCCAGTAAATTTGAATTTTGTTTCAATGACTAGAGTAAATGAAAAGATGCAAAAATCTTACCTCTTCTGGAAATGTAAGCTAATAAAATACCAAATTCGCACGTGGACTTCATGGAATCAAATCTGTAAAATCTTATTCCCGACGCCCAACAACTGATCCGATTCACGCATTCGTCGTCGAAAAGTGAATTTCTGAATATTGTAAATCATTTTCAATCGGGAAAGAGTGCGTTTGAGTGCAAATTGTTCCACAATACCCGTATTATATTCGTCCTATATATCCACGTATTGTATTCGTCCACCATGGAGCAAATACTAGTCATTTCCAACTATCTACAACTTTTCTTAAAAATAAATAAATATTCGGGACATTTTTGCACACACGGTCATCTGACCCCAAACTAAGCAAAGCTTGTGATATGGCTGCCAGAGACTGATATACATACATCGTAGTCAGCCTTTTAACAGTCCACTGCTGGACTTTTAGCCTACTCCCAAAAGGGTGTTTGGGCCATATCCACCACGCTGGCCCAGTGCGGGTTGGTGATTCATATACGCCATTGAATTCCTTCTCCGTGCGTATCCGGTACGTAGGTTTTCTCACGATATTTTCCTTCACCGAAAAGCCAGTGGTATGAAAATCCGTACATAAGCTCCAAAGAGCTCATTGGTACGGGCCTAGGGTTTGAACCCGACCTCACGCTTTCAAGTCTAGCGGTCTCCCAAATGGGCTACCAAGGCTTCTATACACATACATTTATATAGTTTTAAATACATACTTAAATAGATATTAACAACCAGATATAGAACAAACACAAATGTTCATCACATAAATGTTTGCCCTAGGTGGGAATCGAACCCACGTCCCCAAGCTCAGAAGGCATGTACACTACCAAGTGGACCAACGGGCTATCTAAAAAACAAAAACAACGAACAAGTGTGAGTAGCACCCGCTCCCTGAGGGTTCCATGCAACTTAATAAATATGTATGTAGATAGTTCATCCATCTCGGGAATCGAGTCTCGATGAAAAAAGGTTAAAAGTTTGACTTGGACAAACTTTGTAGTTGGCAAACAAGTGCTCTCATACATACCAAGTATAAAATTTAAGTTTGTAATTGCATTTTTTTAATTTGGTGTATCTTCAAATTATCAAATTTCGGATTTTTTTTCTTTATGTGTGCTGTAAGCTGTAAGACCTTGTTTCTTGCGAACATTCATTATTCTAAGGTAAACAGGGTAACGGCTTTGATTCCTTTGTGAAATCGCAAAATATGGGACATAAAGAGCCATATCTATAGATCGCGTTGACTAACAAGTTTGATTTTTTCACAGCAAAAAGAAACCGTAGACCCGAGTATTTGATATAAATTTCAATTTGATACCTTTACGAGTTCCTGAGAAAAGGTCTTGACAGACGGACAGACGGACAGACGTACAGACGGACAACAAAGTGATCCTATAAGAGTTCCTTTTTTCCTTTTGAGGTAAGTACGGAACCCTAAAAACCGACTTTACAAAATTATTGTAACACTGATTTTTGCTTTTCATCGTTTTTTTTTAATTCAAGATGTTTTGTCAAGTTTAGTTTTTTGAAACCCCGATAAAAGAACTGATAATCTTCAAACGGTTGAACAAATTTTAATAAGGCATAGCTCGGAACACTCAAGACACATTTAAAACAAACAAAAAAAAAACAGCCGTTTGGGAGCTACGATGCCATAGACAACACAAAATACACACGTTAAACTAACTAACCTCTTTTTACGTTGGGCGTTCAATACTTCTAAATACGACATAGATACAGATTCTAACCAGGTTTTTAGGGTTCCGTACCCAAAGGGTAAAAACAGGACCCTATTACTAAGCCTACGATGTCTGTCTGTCCGTCCGTCTCTCCGTCTGTCTGTCCTACATATTAACGGCTATATATTTCGAACCGTAATAGATAGACAGTTGAAATTTAGTAGTTTCACAGAATACGGCGAACGCTTTCGTTACGGCGGCTTAACCAAAAAATAAAAAAAAATTCAAAAAGTAAAAACGAAAGGGGGTTGGTCCCCATACAACAAACATATTTTTGTAATGTATTTTTATATTAGCTCTAATGTAAAAACGATAATACGTACAAGCGTCAAACTTGGCACGATTGTAGTACACACTCTAAACTAAAGTATAACAACAAGTAATCAATAGTGGCCAAGTGCGAGTCGGTGACAAATTTCTGTTCATTACCAAGTTATTATACTCGAGCGCCTGTAGAAACTGCGTAGCAAATTACTCCGACAATGGGAAGGCGTTATAATAACTGGTAACTCGGTTACTTGGACAACCTTATTGTATGTTATGGTGGTACGGAACCCTCAGTGCGTGAGCCCGACTCGCACTTGGCCGGTTTATTTTCTATATTCTGAACAAAAGAGGCCAGTCCTTAAAAGCTAATTAAAGCTCACGCCAACAAGATGTAAACATGTTGACGCGAAGTTAGAATAACTTCAGTCAACATGTTTTTGTCGACAACGGAATTTATTGTACTGGATTTTTCAGTTGGCGTTTTGTTTCTAGTATTTATGTACCGTTGATACTATTTTTTACTGGGCTCAGGTATGTAGACAATAGACAATAGACAATATTTAACTAACAACACAACAATAAACAAAACAAAACATATTATTTTTTATGTCCTAAAGCTGTGACCAGAACCACCAGAGGATGGGCAGCAGCATCCTCTTGCTGCCTGCCAAGCGAGGGTATTATTATAAAAAATGCGTTCGTTTGATATTGATAGCTGAGCCTGGTCTATTTCTTGGTAATTGACATCATTAGGTTATAATATGATGTGTATTACTACTTACAAACAAACAAACTGTTTACAGACTTCTTTATATACTTACGTACAATCGTTAACGTTTCGATATGTATTTCTAATTATTTATTTAGTTAATATATTTTTCTTCACATTGCGGTCAATTTTGATGGTTTAGTGGACGTTTTAAACTTAATAAAAATAATGCTGTTTTCTATTTCAGGGTACGCAATAAAGACAGCAAAACTTTTTGAGTTTAAGACTGTCAACTATACCTTTAAAAACAATCCCCAATCTCCAAACTACTCCTCTAATTTTCCTAGAATACTTATCAAGTTTCATAAGAAACCAACCAGCAATTTTGTAAGGTCAACACAGGATTTAGTGGCGCCAGCATCTCGTTCACACTTAATTGACACTTAACTTAGATTAATGCTTCGGAACGTAGAGTAAAGCGCAGAGGGGAGAGATACAAACGCTGTCGTTGTCGTTGAGTTGTATACAGCGACTAACAGTGGCCCGCGGATACTCCCGATTTCACCCGCGAAAATTTTTCTTCGTTTTCCTGTACTTAAAAGTACTAGCGCTCTATAAGTTACACAATAACTTTTGAGATTGATTTAGATGCTTTTCAAGAACATGAACAGAGAACTGGGCCCCGATACTACTAAACAAATCGTTTCAAATTGTAATTGTTTCAATTTTAAGTTTTTAATAATAGGCTTAAAATTGGCAGTTTTTTTTAATACTAAGTTATAGTACAAGGCGGTGGTAAAAAAAAAAAAAAAAAAAAAACTGTCAATTTTGAGGCATATATTTCAAAATTAAAATTGAAACAATTACAATTTACATACAATTTGTTTAGTAGAATCTCGAACAATCATCTGGGTATCAAATCACGAGTGAATCGGTTCCTTCTAGGCAAGTGTGCTCCAGCGTAGACCGCATCATCGTTTAACATCAGGCGCGATGGTGGTCAGATGCAAGACTAGCTATTAATGATTAAAAAAAAACAGTAATATTTTAGAAAAGTCTTTTGATGGTTGCTTGCACTATGACGTCACCGCGCAACTGTCGATAGTTTATTATGTTTCTCTATATACTATTTGTTGTTAGAAGTAATAAGATTTACTAATATTAAACAGGAACGATTCCAGATCTCTGATTACAAGACAATACAATTTCTAGGTATTCAGAAGCAGGTAGAATAATTAATTACAGGAACATTCCGCGCAAATTCCAGCAAGGTCACATTCCGGTGTTTAATAATCAACTATAGTGTTCACAGGTTCATTCCAGTGGAATATGGAGGCCTATTCTGTCATACCACTCACTAAACTAAATCAATCTGACTTTATAAAAAAGTGATGTATGAACCTTACCTTTATTTTTTAAGACCTTTACAACTTTAACTCACACAGACAAGTGCAGTGAAAAAAAAAATCCTCATATCACATGTACCTGAGCCATCCCTAAAATACAATATTGGCGTCGAATCTGTCATGCCACTCACTAAACTAAACCAATCTGACAGGACTAAAATCATCTGCCTCTCTTTTCATTTTAATACGTGTGAGAAAGATGGCAACAATTTTAGAGCTGTTAAATTTAGTTTAGAGTGCATCAGAATCGATGCCATTGTCAACTAAACTAGTAAATAAAACTACGGTTTTGCCCGGGATTTCTTAAAATTGTCTAAGAATGATTTTGTTAAAAATCATAGAAGCACTCACCTCTGTAACTGTCGTGATTTGTTACGACAAACTTATTCAATCAATATTTTTGTGATAAAAATACAATCACAAAGTTAAAATAAACACCAGCCAAGTAGGAGTTGGACTCCCACACTGAGGGTTCCTCACAAAAAATATCTTTTATTCAGCTCGGGATCTTTAGCGCGCGCCCGACTCACACTTGCCGGTGTTAATTATTTATCGTGTACTATAATGATACCAAGTTTGACTCTTGTATGTCTTGACTATAGTGTAAAAACGGTAATAAGAGCAAAGACAATTTTTTTTCGCCGTCATACACTTGTCTCTTGTTGTCTCTTGTCACTTGTCATATTCTGTGAAAATTAACAACTGACTATATAGGTAATATGATTTCAAAGATACAGCCGTTAGAAGGTAGGACAGACAGGCAGACAGACGGACAGATAGACGAACAGACAGACAGCGTATGATTAATCATTAGGTCTTACTTACACCCTTTAGGTACGGAACCCTATAAAAAGTCCAGACAAAAAAACAATTGGGTACTTATACAAAATGACCGACCACGTGATTTATTGAGAACAGAAATAAAATTATTTCTTCCCAATGCAAACATGTGTTTTTAAAGTTTTTCAGTTACTGTATATTTTATTATGTTTGTGTGCTTGGCTGTTCCCTGTTGCTTAAAACTTACCTATAATAATAATAATAATATTAATAACTGTTATCCCATCCACAAGTTGTTCACCTCAATAGCCTAGACGTTTTATATCCTATACTGTACAATAGTTTTATAATCCATTTTATACACATTCAATAATATTGTATTTTATATTCAACGGGGCCTCTTGGTGTTGGCTTCGGCCCCACCAATGCCTACCAAATGTCCGGGCTAGACCCGTGTTTATATTGAAATAAAGAGGAATAATAATAAAGCCTTTATTCTGAAATAAATTACATAAAATATCAATGTGTGGGAAACTTACCTATACATACCAAAAATATATCAAACACTAGCTGTTGTCCGCGACTTCGTACGCGTAGATTTTCATATAACATTTCAACCCCCTTTTGTCATCCTTAATTCGGCCCTTTCGCAAAATCCTTTCTTAGCGGACCTCTACGCCTCATAAGGAATCTACCTGCCAAATTTCAGCTTCGTAAGTCAAGTGGTTTTTGAGATTTCGTGTTTAATGAGTGAGTGAATTTCTCTTATATATTTTTTTTTTTTATAGAATAAGAGGCAAACAAGCAACGGGCCACCTGATGGTAAGTGGTCACCGCCGCCTATAGACACCTACAATACCCGGGGCATTGTCAGTGAGTTGCCTACCTTTGAGGACTCTATTCACACCTCTATTATATAGATAGATTTTCAATTTTGGCCGGGTTGATTTTCCGACTAAAATATCGCACTTCGTACTCCTAGGTGTAATTTGATTGGCGTATATAATTCTCTAATGGTTTCTCAAGGAACACATTATCAAAGCCAAGGTTATTATTAGCACTGGTATTTAAACGGAAATTGTTTCCACGTGTATTTGCAAGTTACACGTTTAGCACGTGTGTGTTTTTTTAATAGGCTTGCATTTTATTGCTAACTTGCCTGATGCTAAGCGATGATGCGGTCTACGATGGAGCAAGTTTGCCTAGAAGAAACCGATTCATTCGTGATTTGAAGACCCATATTGGAAATATCGGGGAACACCCATTCAGGCAGCGCATTCTATAGACTAGCAGTTCGCACAATAATAGTTCAATTTTGATTGCACTTTTCCGCGTATAAATTACTCGAAAAAGCGTCTTAGCGTAGCTTTTTAGGGTTCCGTACCTCAAAAGGAAAAAACGGAACCCTTATAGGATCACTTCGTTGTCCGTCTGTCTGTCTGTCCGTCTGTCAAGACCCTTTTTCTCAAGAACGCGTAAAGGTAGCAAGTAGAAATTTATACTAAATACTTGGGTCTACGGTTTCTTTCGGCTGTAAAAAAATAAAAGTTGTAAGTCAACGCAATCAAAAGATATGAACGTTTATGTCGCATATTTTGCGATTTCACAGGGGAACCATAACCTATAGGGTACTTCCCGTTGACCTAGAATCATGAAATTTGGCAAAAAGCAAGGTCTCATAGCACATATATAGGAATAAATCTGAAAGTTATAAATATGAAGGTATATCATTTAAAAATGATTATTTTGCTATTACAAACTTACATTTTGTAGTTGGAATGTATGGAAGAACCTTATTGTCAACTACAAACTTAAGTTTGTATTTCAATATTTTAACTTCAGTTAGTTTTTTTTTTGGTCTCGCGCTCTTAGGGTTCCTTTATGTCGTATATTTTGCGATTTCACAGGGGAATCAAAACCTATAGGGTACTTCCCGTTGACCTAGAATCATGAAATTTGGCAAGAGGCAAGGTCTCATAGTACATATATAGGAATAAATCCGAAAGTTATAAATTTGAAGGTATTTAAAAATAATTATTTTGCTATTACAAACTTACATTTTGTAGTTGGGATGTATGGAAGAACCTTATTGTCAACTACAAACTTCAAAGTTGTCTTCCCAGAGACTGTGGGATCGGCCGATCTGCGAACTAGCATGGAAATCGCTACTAGATACGTGTCCTAGTATTGCAGATCGCGCTCGTATTCTTGCTGTCTCTGTTTGGGAATCGGGACTTTGGTTGCAAGCCATGCCCTCTTTTAACACAGGTAGCCTTTTAGATCCAACCGCATTTCGTCTAGCTGTCAGCTTACGCTTGGGTGCAAGGTGCTGTGAGGCCCATCGCTGTCAGTGTGGTACTGCTGTTGACCAGCTCGGTCACCATGGTCTCTCTTGCTCGAGAAGCGCTGGTCGTATTGGCCGACACGCTAGCCTGAACGACATCATACGCAGGGCACTTTCCACCGCCAATGTCGCAGCTGTGCTCAAACCGAGTGGTCTTGCGCGTGACGATGGAAAGAGGCCTGACGGTATGACACTTGTGCCCTGGAGGTTGGGGCGGCCCCTTGTATGGGACGCAACTTGTGTCGATACTTTGGCGCCGTCACATCTTCCTGAGACACAGGGTAGGGCTGGCGCGGCTGCTAATTCGGCAGAGCAGCACAAGCGTCGCAAATATGCTAACCTCGGCAGTGGTTACATATTTGAGGCGTTTGGGGTCGAGACATTGGGCCCTTGGGGACCGGGAGCTCACCTCATTTTCAAAAATCTTTCAGAGCGCCTGGTTAATGCGACGCGTGACCAAAATGCTGGCGTGTTTCTGGCTCAACGCATTAGCATTGCCATTCAACGTGGTAATGCCGCCAGCATGTTGGGTACGGTGCCAACTGGTAGTGGGCTTGAGCATTTGGATTGTCTTTAGACCTTCAACGGTCTATGGGCAGTCTAACTGTATTTGTAGTGTTAGTTTTAGCTTGTATTTTGTTTAGTTATTAAAGGCACTTGCCCAGTAAAAAAAAACTACAAACTTAAGTTTGTCTTTCAATATTTTAACTTCAGATAGTTTTTTTTTTTGGTCTCGCGCTCTGAGGGTTCCGTCTAACGGAACCCTCAGAGCACGAGTCCTACTCGTACTTGTCCGGTTTTTTGTGTTTTGTATGGGTTTTCGGAATATCAACCATAAAGCGGTGCCTTAGTACCTACACCGCAGTTTGTACACTTGCCCACAAAAATTGTATTTATTATCATCATCATCATCATCATTTCAGCCATAGGTACGTCCAATGATGGATATAGGCCTCCCCCATCGATCTCCAAAAGGGCCGGTTGGAAGCGTCCTGCATCCAGCGTTTACCTGCAGTCTCTTTTAGGTCGTCTGTCCATCTTGTAGGTGGACGTCCTACGCTGCGCTTACCGGTCCGTGGACTCCATTTGAGAACCTTTCGGCCCCATCGTCCATCTGTTCTGCGTCCATGTGCCCTGCCCACTGCCACTTCAACTTGCTAATCCGGTGGGCTATGGCGGTGACTTTCGTTCGTCTACGGATCTCCTCATTTCTGATTTGATCTCGTAGAGAAACCCCGAGCATAGACCTCTCCATAGCTCGATATTATTTTATGATAAATAAAATAAATAAATATTCGGGACATTTTTCACACACGGTCATCTGACCCCAAACTAAGCAAAGCTTGTGATATGGCTGCCAGAGACTGATATACATACATATATAGTTTTAAATCCATACTTTAATAGACATTAACAACATTAAAAATTAACCACCAAGCTCAGAAGGCAGGTTCACTACCAACTGGACCAACGGGCTATCTATCGATAGGTATATTTGTTTGATATTAGCGTCATTCATAGATGTCTCATCATCGTGACATTATGAGGCAGGTCACTTACCAAGCTGGTAGTTATGTCACCACATCAGTCACATCTACAAATTACTATTTGCTAAAAGCATTTTGGTGCATTGTTCAGGTCCTGACCTGTGACATTAGTTTTGTCATCGTCACTCTAATTTGAGTTGACATAAGTGCGACGAGGAAAGATACAGTATCGCTTGTCCAAGAACGCCGACTTGAATAATTATGCTGGCGTCAGACAATGATAAATCTGTCCTTAATAAGTGCTTCCACGCAGCAGTTTGTTAGTAACCGCCACTCCTATGCGTGACAGCCAAACCCAGTGCAATCAAACCAGTAGGTAAAGTGTTACACAGGGTTGGCATTAAGCCGACAGTAGGCTATTTACTCGTCATTATGAACCTACTATGGGATCAACCCTGAAATGGAAAAAAAGTATACCTATGCTGACATTTCATTGAGCGTGTTTGTTCTGATTTTTCTTGTGATTGGTGATTGAGAGTAGTAATTTTTCTATAGAACAGCAGTTTTTTTTGTCTTGTTTGGTCCCACCATCATCGTTATCAGTCTTTCATGTTCCTACTGCTGGGGGACAAGCCTGCTCTCAGATAGAGAGAGAGAGAGAGAGAGAGAGGTTGGATCCAGTGCATTTTGGTGAATGTCCCTCACAAAAAAAAGGTTACTTAGTTGTTTTTTTTAAGTGTTAGCTTCTAACATCTTTTGGCGTGATGACAGAGCTTAGATGGTATCTAAAAAATACCTGAAATCCACGTTTATCACTTATCGAGTTATATATTATAGAAATAAATTACTTTTTAAACTTCTAAACAGTAACCATACCATGTTGAAATCATAATAATATATTATTTAGGAAAGACTTCCAAGGTTTTTAATTGCCTTACTGTTTTATTACGCTGTGTAACGAGTTTGTTACCGTGTGGTTACTGGTTACATGAGTCACTATAATTTGAAACGTTGTTTACTGAACAAACAAGTATTATTACTCTAAGAAAACAATAAATTAACTAAAGACTCCAAAGTCAATAGTCACTTAAACCCAAAGACTTAAATTAATGTGGGGCGACCGTGTTCAGTCACTACATCCGATGACAATGTCTTATGTAAAGACACGCCCACTGAAGGCACTGAGTGTCACGTCAGTACCGACCAAGCCTGCGATCCGTCAACGTTTCTGCGCTCGTCTTATAATTGTCTATTAACATTATTTAAAACCGCGCTACGTCATGTTGTACCAAAAATATTGCGGCAAAAATTGCCAACACCTCACCCAGCTCCTCAGACATTTGACTGAATTGTTTTCAAACAATCGGAACTACAAGTCTACGTAGGTTTCGTCCAAGGCTACGTAGTAGCTTTACCTAGTTTGTGCGTAAAGTTAATTTGTAGAAACTTTTAATATATTGGTTTAAGTTTTTAATTCTATCTGGTCGCAACGAAATAATAAGTTTTAATAAAAATATATTATCCACATCATTCATATTATTTACAGCACTTTTGAACTGTTACGTATAGTCCTCAGATCATACAAACAAGACAGATATGCCTTAGTACAAATTATCGTTAATTTACAAATGTCTCAATTTTTAAGGTTCCGTACCCAAAGGCTAAAAACGGAACCCTATTACTAAGCCTATGATGTCTGTCTGTCTGTCCGTCCTAAATTTAAAAGGCTGTATCTTTCGAACCGTAATAGATAACCAATTGAAATTTTCACAGAATATATGTTACGGCGGATTAATTAAGAAATATTTAAAAAGTTAACAAGTAAAAACAAAAGGACAACAAACAACAAACGTATTATTTTTTACGTATTTTTGTATTAGTTCTAATGTTCAATTGGGTCAGCCGTTTGGGAGCTACAATGCCACAGATAAACAATAAACTTATAACACCTCTCTTTTTGCGTCGGGGTTTAAAAGCTAAACATTACTGTCGATTCACAATCGATAGAGACATCAATGCAAAACATAAACAAAAAAATAGAATGCAATTGATGACTTCCTATAACTTTAGAAGTCGGTTGAAAGAGTCTAAATTTTCTACAATAAAGGAGAAAATTAAGAAAAACGTTCGTAACATTTAGCAAAGGGGAAGATCCCCGAAGTTTTCTCATTTCCTTTAAAAAAGATTAACACGTTGTACTGCGCCGTGATCGGAAATACAAACGTTTTTGAATACAATTATTATTCATCCCCGCGGATGAATGTTAACCTTATTTTACATCAGTGATAGAGTTTTTTATGTCAGTTTCAAACAAGCTAACAGGTCGCCTGACGGTAAGCGCTAGCTGAATGGATTTGGAAAAATCTTTCGAATAAACTAGTTAAAGCGACGCTTTAAAAAAATAGTCTTGCATTGCATGGCGTTTCTATGTCATGCGGTTTACGACGGAGCACGCTTGCCTGGAAAAAACCGATTCACTCGCAACTTGAAGACACCCACCGTCTTTAGACAGGTGTTTAACATATTTTTCACAGTGAAACAACTGCCTAACACATGTCTAAAGCGTTCTTAAATCTTTTGTAGTAAAACGGCCAGATTGTAACCGCCTTACCACAAAAGATTTAAGCACGCTTTAGACAAGTGTTTAGCATATTTTTGGCAGTGAAACAATTGCTAAACACATGTCTAAAGCGTTCTTAAATCTTTTGTAGTAAAACGGCCAGATTGTAACTATCGGGTACATCAACTAAGACAGCGCATTCCACAGACTAGCGGTACACAGAATATCAGTAGTTTGAAGGTAGTACCTACAGACTGCAGACTGGACTGCAACCAGTGGATGCAGATGGCAGGCTTTCGTTCCATATGGAGGTTAAAGGGCCGTCTTCTGGCTGGTGGTGATGTGGTGTGGTGATGACCCACTGACTCGACATGCTACTTTTTATCGAATTAAAGGATAGCGGGTGAATCCGTAGAGCAAAGCTAGTTTAAATACTAGTTTTTTTCCAACATCTATGAACATTGAACAGAAATTTTAAATAACAGCGTCCAGCCTTACAACCAGTGAACTATGTCCCAGATAACGACAGATAAACTCCAGGATAACGAATAAATTTAAACACTTTCATTATTTCAGCTTACAGATAATAATCCTAAATAAGCTAACCCTTGAGCCAAGTTCGAATTAAACGGAGAAATTTTATCTGAAACGAAAGTCTGGTGACGTTATATTTTATGCTTCTTTATCTCCTCGCCCGAGATGTGCGATTCCGCCTAATGTCTCCGGGAAATTCACTTCTTCGAGGTCCTTTCAGAAAGAACGACCCGATTAGTTGAGGTATATCTTCACTCTTTACTTTTAAAATTCATTTTCTTCTAGAACTGGTTAACTTGGCAAGTTTGGGAGTAATACTTTCTAACAGGTTGGCTTGGCAAAATTGAAAGTAAAACTATTTAGAAGAAATTAGCACACTAACTCCATTTTAATTATCCTTTTTTTAAAGAATGCTACATCTTAGCCACAAAATTGAATGCTACAAGCACCACGTAGCAATCTGTAGCACCAGTAACTGCTACATAATGCTACGATTGCTACGGCCACTATGAATTTATGCAAAACTTAGAATAACTACTCAGACAAGGTAGGTTTCCAAACAACGCCTTCTCAAAACGTAAGCTACAAATTCGCTTTGTAGCTTACGTTTCGATTGGTATTTTTAACGATTTAAGCAAGAAAATTAATGAATTACCTGTGCAATGTCACACCATAACTCTTATGCTGCTTTTCTGATTTGTTGTGGTACGATTTCACCGCGCAAATTGTCATAGTCAAATTTTTATACTTTTTTTGGAGCCATATATTATTATGACACCATTTGAATGGCTTAAATTTTGCGAATGTACTTGGTTTCTATGTGTAGTTATTCTAAGATACAAAACTAATTCGGTTTGAAATTTTTCTATATTATACGCTATCTGCTATCGAGTTAAAATATTTTTTCAATTCGTCACTTTGAAAAACTCTCAACATCATCAGCTTGAAGACTTCCACTGCTGAACACGGGCCTCCCCTTTAGAGTGCCATACTGAACGACAGCCTGCCATCTACATTCACTGGATGCCCGCAATTCTCACGATGTCGTCGGTCTATGAAGTAGAAGCCTCCCTACGGTGCGCCTTCTGGTTCATGGTCTCCTCTCAAGAACCTTTCCTAAACCATAACCTTTCCTTTTCCTTTCCTTTCTTAAATGATTATTGGGACTTATCCGCAGTTTTCAGTCAGCTCAAGACCACGGCCATTGTAACATCGCCGAAACGTCGAGCAAATGAGACTAAATAAAATAAGGGTCAATAAGTCCCGATAAACATGTGTTCAAATCGTGATAGATTAAAATATACTTTTTTTACTTTTCTTCTCCATCAGTTATTGGACAACTTTTGAGCGACATGGCCTGCCTTGTGCCATTTGAACTTGCAAGTCTTAGCAGCTGTCAGAGACTGTGGTTTTTTGGTTGTTCTTCATTTTATCGCGCAAAGAAATACCGAGCATAGCTCTCTCCATTACCCGCTGTGCGACTCTGAGTTGAAAAGCTCTCACTGCAACGTAACTATTTAAAAACAAGTCGATCATTATAAAAGACCCCACTCGCTATCTAAGAATGGAACTACGTTCAAGTTGCGTAGAACGAAGCCAGTTTGTCGCGACCCCGCCATTGGCGCGGAAAATTTATGTCATATCATTGTCGAGCTTCGTGTAATTAAAATAAGAGATATATGATATCACGTGAAGCGTTTTCGTTCAGCGTCCAAGTTTGCGGATAAATGTTGGGCTTATTATTGGCTTGTAGAAATAACTTCGGCACATTCGTTGTGTCGAATTTGTTGTAAGTTTTTCTTCAACGATGCAAAGCAAAGAGGGTATTGTATGAGACCCTCTCTGTCCGTATGTGTGTTCCCACTTAAATACGTCAACCGATTGTGATAAATTATATGTCGATAAATTCCTCTAAGTACAGCAATTAAGTGAAAAGGGTGACATGAAAATGAGGAGGATTGTGAATGAGTGTCACTTTCTTTGAAAAAATCTATTGATTTCAAGTAATGTTTGAAAAATATTTTTTGTTCAGTTGTACTGTTCACGAAATATGACGAAAATATAGTAGTGGGGTTTTTAAAGCTTTTTAAAAGTTAAAGATTGAAACTGAAATCCCAAAACGAAGATATGTTGATACGCAGGTAAATCAATGAAAGCTCCATAATAAATCTGGGCGTTTATTGGTGGTCATACTAGCATCTTATATTGATATGACCAATTAGAATCGTTTGTATATGTGGTCATAATTATTTGAGTATATATAAATACTCTATAGGTATATTAGGCCTAACATGAACAAAACAGCACAACATTAATTTATATAAAAAAAAAAAACTCAGTAAAATTTTCTATATGACATTAAAGAGGCGAATAACTATAAGTATATTATTTATATTAACATTCAATAATGATATTAACAAATTATCCCGGAAAATTTGGTCAATATATAGAAAATTCATTCTTAAGTCAAAAGTATAGCATTAAATAAAAATACTATGTATGAACACTGATAAACGCCTATAAATCTGCATAGGTAGATTCACTTTTTAAACAAAACCACAATTCCCTACAGACGTACCCGGGTTTGAATAATGACCAAGTTAATAACACCATGCATAAATTACCCAGTTTGTCCAAGCAGTTCCCGGTATAAGCTGTGCCAAACTTTGAGGCCCCTCTGAACATTGCAAAACACAGCGCAATTTCGCAATTGAAAATTTCAGTTATAAAGACAAGTCCTAGGTGAACTATTTCATTGCATAATGTTCTTTGTCAACTTCTCGCTTTTGAAGTAACATCATTATCAGCATATCGTGTTACCCCACTGATGGGACTTAGGCCTTCTCTCAGAGAAGTCCTAATCCACCATGTTGGCCTAGTGCAATACAATTCTTTATTAATAACTAAACAAAATACAAGCTAATACTAACACTACAAATACAGCTAGACTGCCCATACACCCTTGAAAGTCTAAAGACAATCCAAATGCTCAAGCCCACTATCAGTTGGCAGTATCCACCATGCTGACGGCATTACCACATTGAATGGCAATGCTTATGCGTTGAGCCAGAAACACGCCAGCATTTTGGTCACGCGTCGGATTAAATAGGCGCTCTGAAAATGAGGTAAGCTTCCGGGGTCCCCAAAAGCCCAACGTCTCGACCCAAAATGGATCAAATATGAACCTAACTACTGCCACGTTTAGCATATTTGCGTTTATGCTGCTACGCCGAATTGGCAGCTGCACTAGCACTATCTTGTTTCTCAGGAAAATGTGACGGTCCCAATATATCAACACAAGTCGCGTCCCATACAAGAGGCCGCCACATTTAGTGTCATACCGTCAGGCCTCTTTCCATAATACATGTTGGTGAATGTCATATTGCCACAAGATGTTTTCTCTCACCGTTTTTAACTAAAGATGAAATCGAAATTGTACGTTTATTGAATTGCTAATTAAGTTACTAATGCAGGGCTGAGGATCGAACCAGGTGCTGTCAGATTGTAAAACGCACACAACGCAAACGCACTCGAAAATCGTATCACGTACTAAAACAAGACACCTTTTACATAAATTACTTTCGATAGTCACACAGCGGGCAATGGAGAGAGCTATGCTCGGAGTTTCCTTGCGCGATAGAATCCAGAACATAGAGATTCGCCAAAGAACCAGAGTCACCGACATATCTGTTGGAATTTTCAAGTTGAAGTGGCAATGGGCAGGCCATATCGCTCGGAAAGCCGATAGCCGATGGGGAAGAAAGGTTCTGGAGTGGATACCACGAACCGGAAGACGTAGCGTAGGTAGGCCTCCCACTAGATGGACTGACGACATTGTGGGAGTCGCGGGCATCCAGTGGATGCAAAAGGCAGGCTGTTGTTCAGTGTGGAGGTTAAAGGGGGAGACCTATGTTCAGCAGTGGACATCTTCTGGCTGATGATGATGATGATGATGACTTTCGAAAATATAAAACCGGCTTCAATTAAATTAAGAGAAACATCTGATATAGCAAAAATGTTTTCACGTGCATTACAACCTTTGTTTAAACCTTACAGGTTGTCATGACATCTACAATTCTTTGAACTACACTGGTTAAGACCGTTTTAGTTTGTCATGAACTACCGGACAGTCTCTGTCAGTCCTTTTCAGCCCAGTTTGCAGAGGACGCGACCCTTTGGGTTGTAAATATAATTACCCCCTTGTGGCCTAAAGGTGTAACTATTGACTTGGGCACTTGGGCATGATAAAAAGTTGCTAGTGAGATTTTCATTTATGTGATATTTTATCTTTTCACTATAATATTAGCAATAGATAAAATTTGTATGTTAGAGTCTTTGTTTGTTTGAGATATAATCTTGAACTATGGAACTGATTCTGAAAATATGCTTCTCCAAATAATTATTGTATTTTAAAATACACTTTAACACAAGCTTTGCTTAGTTTGGGGTCAGAAGACCGTGTGTGCAAAAACGTGCCGTATAAATGATTTTTTTATTTTTATTTATTTACATTAGTGACGCGTAAAAACAAAGCAAATGAGTTCAAAACAGCTGTAAATAATCTTACAAAAAAATTTCATCAAAAAATTATCTAAAATTTAAAAAGAAACTATTCGATATTAAAATTATTGCTTGTAATAATATTTGCGTGTGTTTATATAGCATTAACTAACACAAACGCACCTCATGTTTGTGTGTGTCAATGTGTTGCAAAAACCTACAATTTGACTTAAATAACAAGATTACGTATTCAATTAGTCAGTATTACAGATTTAACTTTAACTCTCCCAATAAATTTACGATAATACTCCAAAACCGGTTCAACCAGTTAAAATCTCAACACTTATATAAAATTTATATTCACAAGGTAATATTAACAGCCCAATCCTTCCCTTAATGGCTTTTGTTCTAAAGTTTCACGGCCAATTATTAAAATGTGTCGCCATCTTATTTCGCGAGATATATTGCTTTGGAGGATGTACTGTTATGGGTTAAATTTGTTAATTTTAGGGATGGGATTTCGTCGTACTTCTATATATTGATACTGGTACTTATTTATGTTGGTACTGGTACAGTAACAAATATTAGTAAAGTTGACGATATCGAAAGGACATGAAGTATCTTTTACAGCCGTTTGTTGTTTTTATTTCTGGTGTACACTCAGATCAGACAAATTATTATGATAATTATGATATTCAATAGAACAATTATTTTTCGTGTTCAAATGTATGTATTTATGTATGTATGTATGTGTGTGTGTATGTATGTATGTGTGTGTATGTATTTATGTATGTATATATTTATGTATGTATGTAATGTATGTATGTATGTATGTATGTGTGTCCATTTTTCAAACTTTTTCTAACTATACCACTAAACCACATTAGTACGGTTCACTTACTAATTATTCACTTGCAGTGATGTACTAATTGTCCACATGCAAAATAAGGCGGCAAGAACGCGTGCAAAATGAGCTCAAGTAAAGGCATCCAGACTCATTTAGACTGGATGCGTACACACCCGCCACACCACCGTACCATAATTACCTATCTCGGTGTACACAATAAATATTTGCTATAATTATATATATCTATTCAATATAACCACAAAATAACAATAATTAGTCGAAGGGGGAATCGGTTTCTTCAAGGCAGGCGTGCTCCATCTTCGCCAAGTTGGCGGCCAAGCACAATCCAATTTATAAAAAATAAATAAAAATAAAAATATATATTTTTATTCATACTATCTGTATAATATATTATATACTGATCATATGAATAAAATAATGAGTGTGCGTAAATGATGCATACGCGTACAAGTATAATATATATTTGAGTACTCTATACCACCGGTGTGAAGTTGGCAGCCAACTTTGGCTGCCTATAATCCGACTAAATTAAGATGACTTTTTTTGTGAAGTTAGCAGCCAACACGATTACGACCTCTTATTCTATAAAAGCAGCTACTAATTCATTTCGAATGGTTCGAAAAATGCAATAAGCATAAATTAAAAACAATATTAAAATGACAAAGTCCCATCAAGACATGTATCGCAACCAAACGCCACAACAAGAATCACAACCTTCATTCCTCTTAAATATGCAACAAAACTTACTGAAACGTGTAGATCGAATAATAGGCTTTTAAATAAAACCTATTTCAGCGCGGTCTAACGATTATTTATTGCCGAAAAAAAATAACGAAAATGGGAATATCGAAATATTTTACGACTCTCAAATGACTTGGTGGATTTCGACCTGTAAACCCCTGAATTCGTGTAAGACTGCTATATCATTGCATTTTCTTATATATAAGCTATCTGAAAAATATTCTGAAAACTGGCAAAACATTTATTTAACCCTGTAATGAACCGACGGAAACTTTTTTTTTCTTTGCCATTTTCATTCCTGAAAATCATTAAAAAAAACACCACTCAACCCCCTGATATTTGGATTTCAATGTAAATAATATCAAAGACTGTATATTTAGCTACAAAAAAAAACATATTTTGTCCGGCTTATCGACAGCATGGAACCCAATTAACATCTGAAACCACTTAGGAAACTAAAATTTTCACGACTAAAGTTGGCTGCTGGTGAATTGCGACCTTTCATCCCCGTAATTATGAAACAAATTGAACTTAAATAGCCTAACTAATATCTAGGCTTTAAAATGAAACCTATTCCAGCCCGGCTAAATGATTGATTATTGCCCAAAAAACCAAACGAAAAAAGAAAATCCAAAATTTTACTTCTCTCAAATGACACGGTCGATTTCGACCCGTGAACCCCTGAAATCGAAAAAAACTGCTATTTCTTAAAATTTATCTATCTTTAAGCCATCTGAAAAATATAATGAAAACTGGCAGAACTATTATTTAACCCTCTAATGGTCCGACGGAGAAAATTAACTTTTTTAATTACATTTTTGTTCCTGAAAATGATAAAATATTACCACACCACCCCGGTTTTTTAGATTTCTATGTACGTAGTACTAAAGCCTGCATACATAACTACAATACACAATTAATTTAAACCCAGTTAAATGACAGATTCGTACCCAAATTATCACCTGAAATCAAATCAGAAGCTTTGATATTTACAAGAAAAGTTGGCTGCTGGTGAATTGCGACCTTTCATCCCCGTAATTATGAAACAAGTTGTGTTAAAATAGTCGAACTAATATCTATGCTTTAAAATGAAACCTATTCTAGCCCGGCTAAATGATTGCTTATAGCCCAAAAAATCATACGAAAAAAGAAAATCCAAAATTTTACTTCTCTCAAATGACACGGTCGATTTCGACCCGTGAACCCCTGAAATCGAATAAAATTGCAATTTCATCAAATTTTCCTATGTTTCAGCCATCTGAAGAATCTACTGCAAAACTATTATTTAACCCTTTAATGGTCCGACGGAGAAAATTAACTTTTTTAATGACATTATGTTCCTGAAAATTATAAAAAAACCCCTCACAACCCCTGCTATTTGGATTTCTATGTACGTAGTACTAAAGCCTGTATACATAACTACAATATATGATCAATTTCAGTCCAACTAAATTGCAGACTGGTACCTAAATTATCACCAGAAATCAAATATGAAGCTTAGATATTTACAACTAAAGTTGGCTGCTGGTGAATTGCGACCTTTCATCCCCGTAATTATGAAACAAATTGTGCTTAAATAGCTAAAATAATAATAAGGCTTTCAAATGAAACCTATTTCAGCCCGGCTCGGTGATTGCTTATTGCCCGAAAAATGAAATGATGAAAGAAAATAAAAAATTTTGCTACTCTCAAATGACATGGTCGATTTCGACCCGTGAACCCCTGAAATCGAATAAAATTGCTATTTCATCTAACTTTTATGTCTTTCAACTATATGAAAAATATACTGAAAAACTGGCAAAACTATTATTTAACCCTCTAATGGTCCGACGGAGAAAATTAACTTTTTTAATGACATTTTTGTTCCTGAAAATTATAAAAAAACCCCTCACAACCCCTGCTATTTGGATTTCTATGTACGTAGTACTAAAGCCTGCATACATAACTACAATATATGATCAATCTCAGCCCAACTAAATGACAGTTTGGTACCTAAATTAATATCTGAAATCAAATATGAAGCTTAGATATTTACAACTAAAGTTGGCTGCTGGTGAATTGCAACCTTTCATCCCCGTAATTATGAATCAAATTGTGCTTAAATAGCCTAACTAATATTTAGGCTTTAAAATGAAACTTATTCCAGCCCGGCTAAATGATTGCTTATTGCCCAAAAAATCAAACGAAAAAAGAAAATCCAAAATTTTACTTCTCTCAAATGACACGGTCGATTTCGACCCGCGAACCCCTGAAATCGAATAAAATTGCTATTTTATCTAACTTTCATGTCTTTCAGCTATCTGAAAAATATACTGAAAAACTAGCAAAACTATTATTTAGCTCTCTAATGGTCCGACGGAGAAAATTAACTTTTTTAATGACATTTTTGTTCCTGAAAATTATAAAAAAACCCCTCACAACCCCTGCTATTTGGATTTCTATGTACGTAGTACTAAAGCCTGCATACATAACTACAATACATGATCAATCTCAGCCCAACTAAATGACAGTTTGGTACCTAAATTAATATCTGAAATCAAATATGAAGCTTAGATATTTACAACTAAAGTTGGCTGCTGGTGAATTGCAACCTTTCATCCCCGTAATTATGAATCAAATTGTGCTTAAATAGCCTAACTAATATTTAGGCTTTAAAATGAAACTTATTCCAGCCCGGCTCGGTGATTGCTTATTGCCCAAAAAATCAAACGAAAAAAGAAAATCCAAAATTTTACTTCTCTCAAATGACACGGTCGATTTCGACCCGCGAACCCCTGAAATCGAATAAAATTGCTATTTTATCTAACTTTCATGTCTTTCAGCTATCTGAAAAATATACTGAAAAACTAGCAAAACTATTATTTAGCTCTCTAATGGTCCGACGGAGAAAATTAACTTTTTTAATGACATTTTTGTTCCTGAAAAGTATAAAAAAGTCCCTCACAACCCCTGCTATTTGGATTTCTATGTAGGTAGTACTAAAGCCTGCATACATAACTACAATATATGATCAATTTCAGTCCAACTAAATTGCAGACTGGTACCTAAATTATCACCTGAAATCAAATATGAAGCTTAGATATTTACAACTAAAGTTGGCTGCTGGTGAATTGCGACCTTTCATCCCCGTAATTATGAAACAAATTGTGCTTAAATAGCTAAAATAATAATAAGGCTTTCAAATGAAACCTATTTCAGCCCGGCTCGGTGATTGCTTATTGCCCGAAAAATGAAATGATGAAAGAAAATCAAAAATTTTGCTACTCTCAAATGACACGGTCGATTTCGACCCGTGAACCCCTGAAATCGAATAAAATTGCAATTTCATCTAATTTTCTTATGTTTCAGCTATCTGAAAAATATACTGAAAAACTGGCAAAACTATTATTTAACCCTCTAATGGTCCGACGGAGAAAATTAACTTTTTTAATGACATTTTTGTTCCTGAAAATTATAAAAAAACCCCTCACAACCCCTGCTATTTGGATTTCTATGTACGTAGTACTAAAGCCTGCATACATAACTACAATATATGATCAATCTCAGCCCAACTAAATGACAGTTTGGTACCTAAATTAATATCTGAAATCAAATATGAAGCTTAGATATTTACAACTAAAGTTGGCTGCTGGTGAATTGCGACCTTTCATCCCCGTAATTATGAAACAAATTGTGCTTAAATAGCTAAAATAATAATAAGGCTTTCAAATGAAACCTATTTCAGCCCGGCTCGGTGATTGCTTATTGCCCGAAAAATGAAATGATGAAAGAAAATCAAAAATTTTGCTACTCTCAAATGACATGGTCGATTTCGACCCGTGAACCCCTGAAATCGAATAAATTTGCTATTTCATCTAATTTTCTTATGTTTCAGCTATCTGAAAAATATACTGAAAAACTGGCAAAACTATTATTTAACCCTCTAATGGTCCGACGGAGAAAATTAACTTTTTTAATGACATTTTTGTTCCTGAAAATTATAAAAAAACCCCTCACAACCCCTGCTATTTGGATTTCTATGTACGTAGTACTAAAGCCTGCATACATAACTACAATACATGATCAATCTCAGCCCAACTAAATGACAGTTTGGTACCTAAATTAATATCTGAAATCAAATATGAAGCTTAGATATTTACAACTAAAGTTGGCTGCTGGTGAATTGCGACCTTTCATCCCCGTAATTATGAAACAAATTGTGCTTAAATAGCTAAAATAATAATAAGGCTTTCAAATGAAACCTATTTCAGCCCGGCTCGGTGATTGCTTATTGCCCGAAAAATGAAATGATGAAAGAAAATCAAAAATTTTGCTACTCTCAAATGACATGGTCGATTTCGACCCGTGAACCCCTGAAATCGAATAAAATTGCTATTTCATCAAATTTTCTTATGTTTCAGCTATCTGAAAAATATACTGAAAAACTGGCAAAACTATTATTTAACCCTCTAATGATCCGACGGAGAAAATTAACTTTTTTAATGACATTTTTGTTCCTGAAAATTATAAAAAAACCCCTCACAACCCCTGCTATTTGGATTTCTATGTACGTAGTACTAAAGCCTGCATACATAACTACAATACATGATCAATTTCAGCCCAACTAAATGACACTTTGGTACCTAAATTAACATCTGAAATCAAATATGAAGCTTAGATATTTACAACTAAAGTTGGCTGCTGGTGAATTGCGACCTTTCATCCCCGTAATTATGAAACAAATTGTGCTTAAATAGCCAAAATAATATCTAAGCTTTCAAATGAAACCTATTTCAGCCCGGCTCGGTGATTGCTTATAGCCCGAAAAATCAAATACAGAAAGAAAATAAAAAATTTTGCTACTCTCAAATGACATGGTCGATTTCGACCCGTGAACCCCTGAAATCGAATAAAATTGCTATTTCATCAAATTCTCTTGTGTTTCAACTATCTGAAAAATATACTGAATAACTGGCAAAACTATTATTTAACCCTCTAATGGTCCGACGCAGAAAATTAACTTTTTTAATGAAATTTTTGTTCCTGAAAATTATAAAAAAGTCCCTCACAACCCCTGCTATTTGGATTTCTATGTACTTAGTACTAAAGCCTGCATACATAACTACAATACATGATCAATTTCAGCCCAACTAAATGACACTTTGGTGCCTAAATTAACATCTGAAATCAAATATAGAGCTTAGATATTTACAACTAAAGTTGGCTGCTGGTGAATTGCGACCTTTCATCCCCGTAATTATGAAACAAATTGTGCTGAAATAGCCTAACTTATATCTAGGCTTTAAAATAAAACCTATCTCAGCCCGGCTCGGTGATTGCTTATAACCCGAAAAATATAATAAAGAAAGAAAATAAAAAAATTTGCTACTCTCAAATGACATGGTCGATTTCGACCCGTGAACCCCTGAAATCGAATAAAATTGCTATTTCATCAAATTTTCTTGTGTTTCAACTATCTGAAAAATATACTGAAAACTGGCAGAACTATTACTTAACCCTCTAATGGTCCGACGGAGAAAATTAACTTTTTTAATGACATTTTTGTTCCTGAAAATTATAAAATGTTATGTATGCAGGCTTTAGTACTACGTACATAGAAATCCAAATAGCAGGGGTTGTGAGGGGTTTTTTTATAATTTTCAGGAACAAAAATGTCATTAAAAAAGTTAATTTTCTCCGTCGGACCATTAGAGGGTTAAGTAATAGTTCTGCCAGTTTTCAGTATATTTTTCAGATAGTTGAAACATAAGAAAATTTGATGAAATAGCAATTTTATTCGATTTCAGGGGTTCACGGGTCGAAATCGACCATGTCATTTGAGAGTAGCAAAATTTTTTATTTTCTTTCTTTATTATATTTTTCGGGTTATAAGCAATCACCGAGCCGGGCTGAGATAGGTTTTATTTTAAAGCCTAGATATAAGTTAGGCTATTTCAGCACAATTTGTTTCATAATTACGGGGATGAAAGGTCGCAATTCACCAGCAGCCAACTTTAGTTGTAAATATCTAAGCTTTATATTTGATTTCAGATGTTAATTTAGGCACCAAAGTGTCATTTAGTTGGGCTGAAAATTATCATGTATTGTAGTTATGTATGCAGGCTTTAGTACTACGTACATAAAAATCTAGATAGCAGGGGTTGTGAGGGATTTTTTTATAATTTTCAGAAACAAAAATGTCATTAAAAAAGTTAATTTTCATCGTCGGACCATTAGAGGGTTAAATAATAGTTTGGCCAGTTTTTCAGTATATTTTTCAGATAGTTGAAACACAAGAGAATTTGATGAAATAGCAATTTTATTCGATTTCAGGGGTTCACGGGTCGAAATCGACCATGTCATTTGAGAGTAGCTAAATTTTTGATTTACTTTCTTTATTTGATTTTTCGGGCCATAAGCAATCACCGAGCCGGGCTGAAATAGGTTTCATTTGAAAGCTTAGATATTATTTTGGCTATTTAAGCACAATTTGTTTCATAATTATGGGGATGAAAGGTCGCAATTCACCAGCAGCCAACTTTAGTTGTAAATATCTAAGCTTCATATTTGATTTCAGATGTTAATTTAGGTACCAAACTTTCATTTAGTTGGGCTTTAAATAATTTTTTGTTGTAGTTATGTATGCAGGCTTTTGTACTCCGTACATAAAAATCCAGATAGCAGGGGTTGTGAGGGATTTTTTAATAATTTTCAGGAACAAAAATGTCATTAAAAAAGTTAATTTTCTGCGTCGGACCATTAGAGGGTTAAATAATAGTTTTGCCAGTTTTTCAGTATATTTTTCAGATAGTTGAAACACAAGGAAGTTAGATGAAATAGCAATTTTATTCGATTTCAGGGGTTCACGGGTCGAAATCGACCATGTCATTTGAGAGTAGCAAAATTTTTTATTTTCTTTCTTTATTATATTTTTCGGGTTATAAGCAATCACCGAGCCGGGCTGAGATAGGTTTTATTTTGAAGCCTAGATATAAGTTAGGCTATTTCAGCACAATTTGTTTCATAATTACGGGGATGAAAGGTCGCAATTCACCAGCAGCCAACTTTAGTTGTAAATATCTAAGCTCTATATTTGATTTCAGATGTTAATTTAGGCACCAAAGTGTCATTTAGTTGGGCTGAAATTGATCATGTATTGTAGTTATGTATGCAGGCTTTAGTACTAAGTACATAGAAATCCAAATAGCAGGGGTTGTGAGGGACTTTTTTATAATTTTCAGGAACAAAAATTTCATTAAAAAAGTTAATTTTCTGCGTCGGACCATTAGAGGGTTAAATAATAGTTTTGCCAGTTATTCAGTATATTTTTCAGATAGTTGAAACACAAGAGAATTTGATGAAATAGCAATTTTATTCGATTTCAGGGGTTCACGGGTCGAAATCGACCATGTCATTTGAGAGTAGCAAAATTTTTTATTTTCTTTCTGTATTTGATTTTTCGGGCTATAAGCAATCACCGAGCCGGGCTGAAATAGGTTTCATTTGAAAGCTTAGATATTATTTTGGCTATTTAAGCACAATTTGTTTCATAATTACGGGGATGAAAGGTCGCAATTCACCAGCAGCCAACTTTAGTTGTAAATATCTAAGCTTCATATTTGATTTCAGATATTAATTTAGGTACCAAACTGTCATTTAGTTGGGCTGAGATTGATCATATATTGTAGTTATGTATGCAGGCTTTAGTACTACGTACATAGAAATCCAAATAGCAGGGGTTGTGAGGGATTTTTTTATAATTTTCAGGAACAAAAATGTCATTAAAAAAGTTAATTTTCTCCGTCGGACCATTAGAGGGTTAAGTAATAGTTCTGCCAGTTTTCAGTATATTTTTCAGATAGTTGAAACACAAGAAAATTTGATGAAATAGCAATTTTATTCGATTTCAGGGGTTCACGGGTCGAAATCGACCATGTCATTTGAGAGTAGCAAAATTTTTTATTTTCTTTCTTTATTATATTTTTCGGGTTATAAGCAATCACCGAGCCGGGCTGAGATAGGTTTTATTTTAAAGCCTAGATATAAGTTAGGCTATTTCAGCACAATTTGTTTCATAATTACGGGGATGAAAGGTCGCAATTCACCAGCAGCCAACTTTAGTTGTAAATATCTAAGCTTTATATTTGATTTCAGATGTTAATTTAGGCACCAAAGTGTCATTTAGTTGGGCTGAAAATTATCATGTATTGTAGTTATGTATGCAGGCTTTAGTACTACGTACATAAAAATCTAGATAGCAGGGGTTGTGAGGGATTTTTTTATAATTTTCAGAAACAAAAATGTCATTAAAAAAGTTAATTTTCATCGTCGGACCATTAGAGGGTTAAATAATAGTTTGGCCAGTTTTTCAGTATATTTTTCAGATAGTTGAAACACAAGAGAATTTGATGAAATAGCAATTTTATTCGATTTCAGGGGTTCACGGGTCGAAATCGACCATGTCATTTGAGAGTAGCTAAATTTTTGATTTACTTTCTTTATTTGATTTTTCGGGCCATAAGCAATCACCGAGCCGGGCTGAAATAGGTTTCATTTGAAAGCTTAGATATTATTTTGGCTATTTAAGCACAATTTGTTTCATAATTATGGGGATGAAAGGTCGCAATTCACCAGCAGCCAACTTTAGTTGTAAATATCTAAGCTTCATATTTGATTTCAGATGTTAATTTAGGTACCAAACTTTCATTTAGTTGGGCTTTAAATAATTTTTTGTTGTAGTTATGTATGCAGGCTTTTGTACTCCGTACATAAAAATCCAGATAGCAGGGGTTGTGAGGGATTTTTTAATAATTTTCAGGAACAAAAATGTCATTAAAAAAGTTAATTTTCTGCGTCGGACCATTAGAGGGTTAAATAATAATTTTGCCAGTTTTTCAGTATATTTTTCAGATAGTTGAAACACAAGGAAGTTAGATGAAATAGCAATTTTATTCGATTTCAGGGGTTCACGGGTCGAAATCGACCATGTCATTTGAGAGTAGCAAAATTTTTTATTTTCTTTCTTTATTATATTTTTCGGGTTATAAGCAATCACCGAGCCGGGCTGAGATAGGTTTTATTTTAAAGCCTAGATATAAGTTAGGCTATTTCAGCACAATTTGTTTCATAATTACGGGGATGAAAGGTCGCAATTCACCAGCAGCCAACTTTAGTTGTAAATATCTAAGCTTTATATTTGATTTCAGATGTTAATTTAGGCACCAAAGTGTCATTTAGTTGGGCTGAAATTGATTATGTATTGTAGTTATGTATGCAGACTTTAGTACTACGTACATAGAAATCCAAATAGCAGGGGTTGTGAGGGACTTTTTTATAATTTTCAGGAACAAAAATTTCATTAAAAAAGTTAATTTTCTGCGTCGGACCATTAGAGGGTTAAATAATAGTTTGGCCAGTTTTGCTGTAGATTTTTAAGATGCCTGAAACATAGGAAAATTCGATGAAATAGCAATTTTATTCGATTTCAGGGGTTCACGGGTCGAAATCGACCATGTCATTTGAGAGTTGCAAATTTTTTGATTTTCTTTCTTTATTTGATTTTTCGGGCTATAAGCAATCTCCGAGCCGGGCTGAAATAGGTTTCATTTGAAAGCTTAGATATTATTTTGGCTATTTAAGCACAATTTGTTTCATAATTACGGGGATGAAAGGTCGCAATTCACCAGCAGCCAACTTTAGTTGTAAATATCTAAGCTTCATATTTGATTTCAGATGTTAATTTAGGTACCAAACTGTCATTTAGTTGGGCTGAAATTGATCATGTATTATAGTTATGTATGCAGGCTTTAGTACTGCGTACATAGAAGTCCAAATAGCAGGGGTTGTGAGGGATTTTTTTATAATTTTCAGGAACAAAAATGTCATTAAAAAAGTTAATTTTCATCGTCGGACCATTAGAGGGTTAAATAATAGTTCTGCCAGTTTTCAGTATATTTTTCAGATGGCTTAAATATAGGTCAATTTGATGGAATAGCAATTTTATTCGATTTCAGGGGTTCACGGGTCGAAATCGACCGTGTCATTTGAGAGAAGTAAAATTTTGGATTTTCTTTTTTCGTTTGGTTTTTTGGGCAATAAGCAATCATTTAGCCGGCTTGGAATGGGTTTCATTTTAAAGCTCAGATATTAATAAGGCTATTTAAGCACAATTTGTTTCATAATTACGGGGATAAAAGGTCGCAATTCACCAGCAGCCAACTTTAGTCGTGAAAATTTAAATTTCCTAAGTGGTTTCAGATGTTAATTGGGTTCCATGCTGTCGATAAGCCAGACAAAATATGCTTTTTTTTGTAGCTAGATATACAGTCTTTGATATTATTTACATAGAAATCCAAATATCAAGGGTTGAGTGGTGTTTTTTTTAATGATTTTCAGGAATGAAAATGGCAAAGAAAAAAAGTTTCCGTCGGTTCATTGTCGGTTCCCTGTAGGGTTAAATAAATGTTTTGCCACTATTCAGAATATTTTTCAGATAGCTTATATATAAGAAAATGCAATGATATAGCAGTCTTACACGAATTCAGGGGTTTACAGGTCGAAATCCACCAAGTCATTTGAGAGTCGTAAAATATTTTGATTTTCCCATTTTCGTTATTTTTTTTCGGCAATAAGCAATCGTTAGACCGGGCTGAAATAAGTTTTATTTGAAAGCCTGTTATTTTATCTGCACGTTTCAGTAAGTTTTGTTGCATATTTAAGAGGAATGAAGGTTGTGATTCTTGTTGTGGCGTTTGGTTGCGATACTTGTCTTGATGGGACTTTGCCATTTTAATAATGTTGTTAATCTATGCTTATTGCATTTTTCGAACCATTCGAAATGAATTAGTAACTGCTTTTAAAGAATAAGAGGTCGTAATCGTGTTGGCTGCTAACTTCACAAAAAAAGTCATCTTAATTTAGTCGGATTATAGGCAGCCAAAGTTGGCTGCCAACTTCACACCGGTCTCTATACCTAGTATTCTAAGTACGATTTACTGTACTTGATGGAATGAACGAGCCGAGCGAGTACTATTATGCGGTGTGATAAGTATTTGATGAGTGTTATGTGTCGTTAAATTAAATTTATATGTGAGAGTGTCTGAGAGAAGGCTTGTGCCCCAACAGTGTAGGTATAATAATAGTCATGGCCCTCATTGGACAATTTCACTATCAGTCTCTTCCCTCGCTGTTGATGGCATAATTACCCTAAAACACAAAGAGGCAAAAGCCAAGTAAAAAAAGTTCTCATGGATTATTTACCGTGATATTCCTAAATTTTGCAGTTGCATGCACAGTTTACAAGGCGAGACTCAAGAATTCGAGTCGTCAAACAAAAGTATGCACCAAATAAAGTTGTCAAAACTCAAGAAAATTGCCATAAGTATCTGTCAATACTAATTCAGATTATGTAACGTACTGTTGACTGCAGATTGACAATTTAACCTTTAACTCCTAATTTAATTAAAAGCAATAAAATTTTAATTCTCCAAATTGCTACTTTTATTCCCCATCAAAGTGCGAACTCACATAAAATTTTAATTAACTTAATTTCATTTTAAACACTCAAAACGATCGTGAATGACAATTCTCGATTTTGCCCAACTTTAATTAATTTCAGTATTGTCTGTTTTATTCTGCGTTTCACTTATTTCTATATTAAAAATTGTATTTTTTTTTTATATGGCAATTTTTTTGAATGCAGGAATCGTAGGAGTTTTGGCGCCAACGTGGAAAAAACATACCGGCTCGTTGGATTGTTTTCCTAAACTTGTGTATTTTCGAGTGTTAATGTGTACTAAATGGTGAATTATTATTCATTAAGTGCTCGTTTGCACGGCACTGAAACGTGGTCTCTCACTATGGGCCTCATAAGCAAGCTCAAAGTCACACAACGAGCTATGGAGAGGGCTATGCTCGGGGTTTCTCTACGAGATCGAATCCGAAATGAGGAGATCCGTAGACGAACGAAAGTCACCGACATAGCCCACCGGATTAGTAAGTTGAAATGGCAGTGGGCAGGGCACATATCACGCAGAACAGATGGCCGATGGGGCCGAAAGGTTCTGGAATGGAGACCACGGACTGGTAAGCGCAGCGTAGGACGTCCACCCACAAGATGGACAGACGACCTAAAAGAGACCGCAGGGAAACGCTGGATGCAGGCCGCTTCCAACCGGCCCTTTTGGAGATCGATGGGGGAGGCCTATGTCCAGCAGTGGACGTCCTACGGCTGAAATGATGAAGTGCTCGTTTAAGTGCTCGAGTTTGGGTAAGTGATATAACGAGGTGAAACGTGTCTTTTCGTATTGTTTCCAAAACTCCATAAGAGCCTCTTGTATAGTCTCCACCACTTTACAGGGGCATGAGTTTGACTTGACCGTAACTTACTTAGCTTGACTCTGACTGTGACTATGACTCGTTTGACCCTATTAAGACTATGTAAACTGTTTAATAGCACGACTAAAGGACATCGAATCTATGGTCATGAAAATTTTAACAAAAAAAAAATGCAGCAAACGTAGGGTGGAGTTTTGGCACCAACATGGAAAAAAACGTGTCAGCTTGTTATAATTACAATACAATAAAATACAATATTTCTTCATCACACACCAAAAATACAAATGAAACTTAAACTACCATAAAAAACAAATAAACGGCAGTATAATGGGCGGCCTTATAGCCTAAATCGATTTCTTCCAAACAACCTTCGGATGGACAGGACTAAAGAAGTTAAAAAGCGGTCAATGGTGTACATAAAATATACCTTGCTATAAATAATTTTGCTAAACTTATGTATGTTCGAGTGTTAATGTGTAACAATTATAGACTTATTTAATAAGTGCTCGTAAGCGTACTCGAGTGCTGACAAGTGATATAACGAGGTGAACATGACCATTTCATTCTTGCCAGAACTCCATAGAAGCCTATTGTAAAGCCTCCACCACTTTACTGGGGAATGAGTTTGACTAGACTGTGACTTACTTTGCTTGACTCTGACTGTGACTATGATGCAATGTACTATGGATGCAAAGACCTTCGGTCGTAATATTAATCTAGTATAAATAGCGTCAAACAAGTCAGAGTCATAGTCAGAGTCAAGCAAAGTAAGTCACGTTCAAGTCAAACACATGCCCCAGTAAAGTGGTGGAGGCTTTACAAGAGGCTTCTATAGAGTTTTGGAAACAACACGAAAAGACAATGTTTCACCTCGTCATATCACTTATCCACACTCGAGCACGTCCACGTTGACGCCAAAACTATATAGACAGCGGTTATTCTTTGTGTTGCCAGCACCAGTAGCTCAAATTACTCTTTTTGATTGTTCAAACGTTTTAAAATATAAAGTTATCTAAGTCTGATGACGGCATTATTTCAGAATCAGAATCAGAATCAGAATCCATTTATTGTAACACTGTGTACATATATGCAAGTTCTCAAAATAGGTTTAGTCTCAACAGCTTCGCCCTTAACGGACATACAATAATTTTATAATATTTCAAACTTTATATAATAATAACAATTAAATTAACCTTAATATAATCAAATTTCTAACTACCTACTAAAAAATTATAATTATAAGTGTTCAAATTCCGTACAATGTCAAAATACAATTGTCAATCTTAATTTACATTACTATATTTTTTAATTTGTCCTTCAGGAACTCATCTACTTTATAGTAACCCTTCTCTATCAAGAAGTTAAATAATTTACCAACCAACCAACCAACCAACCAACCATGTATGTATTTTTGTTATACCAACTGCTCTGAATACGACAAAAATATTAAAATAACATGAAAAATTCGTACTAATTTGCCATCTCAAAGGACAAAACCGAGTAGCCAACACAACGAAAGTTAATTTTATTTATATCCCCGCAAAGTGCATATTCGTCACTTACCCCTCGTCATACCCCTGTCAACTGAAATAATTCATACCCCATACAAAGGCTTCAGAACCTCTAGTCTACATTAGATATGAGAAACCGTTAAAAAAAAAAAAAAAAAAATTATTCGATGCATAACAAAATGTACCGTTTGAAACCATCGTGACATAATTCCGATAGAGTCACTATCTTTCCGTGAAAACAGTCAAAAAACGTCCGAGCGTCATTGTACATACAATGTATCAATTATATACTTCTTAATGCCACACTAACTCTGATTTAGACGTTATGTCGCTTGCATAGTGTTCAACGTTAGTTAGCCGCTATGTCATCGTAGCTCTGGAATCGTGCGTCATTGCAGTCAGATTGCGGTTACCTTGTGACTAACCAAAAAGTCTGCGCAATTCGTAGCGTGCGCCGAGATTTGATTCGGACACTCTCCAAATAATCAATCAGTTCAACCAACCGTTAGGGCTCTAGGGCACACCCCTTCTGGGGTGCCTGGGCAAGTCTGATTCCCACTCCCGGCGACGGCCCAAGCCGAGGTTCGTACCTTCGAGGTGCCCTTGTGCTAGTCGCCCATAAACTTAACCACCAAGTTATGCCGAACGCACTCTGCGTTCGCTAACTAGTCCGATTAAGCTGTAGAGGCCAAAAGGCCTACAGTACAAGTCAATATTAAAAAAAAAAAAAAAAAAAAAAAAAAAAATTCGGAAATTTTTTTTTGCACGATTGTGACTATATTTAATTTTATTATATCTCGATGTTCGAAACACAATAATTATTATGCATCTAATATAATTCAAATAATAAAGAGGTATTGTAAGTTTATTATGCGAAACTTAAAAAAAAAGGAAAAATTGCGAAACGTATGAACTAGAACTTAAAATAACGAAATAACACTTAAACTAAAAAACCATTAGATAAATAATTAAGAGGTAACGTATGTCGCTACAAACAGTGCTTGTGAGTTTGTTTGTAAGAGGGTATCACCGAAACCAGTGATGCGATTTTATCGAGAACTAGCTTTGCCCCGTGTTTTCACCCGCGTGAATTACTTCTGATAACATTAGCTATCTGCCAGTGAAATTCCCGTCAAAATTGGCCCAGCCGTTTTATATTTCGTAGTCCATAGGGAGCATACATAAATAATAATATTATACACACATACGCTAATATAGATAAATAGTGTAAATTTCACATCATTAAAATTCTACGATTTTTTTTTCTATTGTTTTCTTTTTATTGTAGCATCTGTGTCTATTCGATATAAATACCTAATATGCTTAGGTACAAAACATTGGTTAGAGTGATAAAAAAATATCGAATGATTTATAAATACCTGGCAAGTATTTTTGTACTATCTGATTCTTCTCTTTCATTGGCCTTAGATTCTATTGTAATATGTCTATTTATTTAAAACACTGACTATATAGGCTATTTATTCGAATTATTATTAATTAACAAACTTATCATGGTTTTTCTCATCTCTATACAGGATCTCTGCAATTTCGCAGAAAGCGGAGCTGTTGGGTAGTTAATCAACCCTCACTATTTTCTATTTCCTTCAAGTGCCATTGTGATAACTCTAGAGGGTTGAACTGATAACGAGATATCTAAATTCGTGATTTCACTAAAGTAATATTGTTATTTTTGCAATCTGATTACAGCTAGCGCCAAGTTTTGATCACAATTTGATGTGTTCTATGCTTCACAATTTCTTTGTCTAAAACTTGAAAATATTTAAATACTTGACATTGGCAAATGAATAATATATGCGACGCCAAAACCCTTTGCGTGAAAAAATGGTATGAAGTAATGGATTATTCAGCGAAAATGTCAGTGTTAAGAGTTTGCAACTGTATTTAGTAGAAATCAAGAACGTTATAAAACTAAAGGGTTTATAACGTTCTTGGTAGAAATTCGGTTATCTAGTGATATTTGATTATGTATAAACATTATCTATCGATTTATTTAATACGTTTTAATCGACCTTTCCATTGAAATGAATTACTTGCTTGCAAAATTTCATTTAGTTATCGTCTAACAAACCATGCATAAATGCAGACTAGAATATGATAACCTCTCGTCGCTCAGACAAAAATAAATACGCGTCCATTTGAAATATTCCAAATATGTTTTCGGTTTAAATATATACTAAATATAATATATACTAAAGCTTACCAGGAAAAGGTTCTGAAAAGCTCTCATCAAGCTAAAGCCACTCAAAAAAAACCGGACAAGTACGAGTAGGACTCGTGCTCTGAGGGTTCCGTTAGACGGAACCCTCAGAGCGCGAGACCAAAAAAAAAAACTATCTGAAGTTAAAATATTGAAAGACAAACTTAAGTTTGTAGTTTTTTTTTACTGGGCAAGTGCCTTTAATAACTAAACAAAATACAAGCTAAAACTAACACTACAAATACAGTTAGACTGCCCATAGACCGTTGAAGGTCTAAAGACAATCCAAATGCTCAAGCCCACTACCAGTTGGCACCGTACCCAACATGCTGGCGGCATTACCACGTTGAATGGCAATGCTAATGCGTTGAGCCAGAAACACGCCAGCATTTTGGTCACGCGTCGCATTAACCAGGCGCTCTGAAAGATTTTTGAAAATGAGGTGAGCTCCCGGTCCCCAAGGGCCCAATGTCTCGACCCCAAACGCCTCAAATATGTAACCACTGCCGAGGTTAGCATATTTGCGACGCTTGTGCTGCTCTGCCGAATTAGCAGCCGCGCCAGCCCTACCCTGTGTCTCAGGAAGATGTGACGGCGCCAAAGTATCGACACAAGTTGCGTCCCATACAAGGGGCCGCCCCAACCTCCAGGGCACAAGTGTCATACCGTCAGGCCTCTTTCCATCGTCACGCGCAAGACCACTCGGTTTGAGCACAGCTGCGACATTGGCGGTGGAAAGTGCCCTGCGTATGATGTCGTTCAGGCTAGCGTGTCGGCCAATACGACCAGCGCTTCTCGAGCAAGAGAGACCATGGTGACCGAGCTGGTCAACAGCAGTACCACACTGACAGCGATGGGCCTCACAGCACCTTGCACCCAAGCGTAAGCTGACAGCTAGACGAAATGCGGTTGGATCTAAAAGGCTACCTGTGTTAAAAGAGGGCATGGCTTGCAACCAAAGTCCCGATTCCCAAACAGAGACAGCAAGAATACGAGCGCGATCTGCAATACTAGGACACGTATCTAGTAGCGATTTCCATGCTAGTTCGCAGATCGGCCGATCCCACAGTCTCTGGGAAGACAACTTTGAAGTTTGTAGTTGACAATAAGGTTCTTCCATACATCCCAACTACAAAATGTAAGTTTGTAATAGCAAAATAATTATTTTTAAATACCTTCAAATTTATAACTTTCGGATTTATTCCTATATATGTACTATGAGACCTTGCCTCTTGCCAAATTTCATGATTCTAGGTCAACGGGAAGTACCCTATAGGTTTTGATTCCCCTGTGAAATCGCAAAATATACGACATAAAGGAACCCTAAGAGCGCGAGACCAAAAAAAAAACTAACTGAAGTTAAAATATTGAAATACAAACTTAAGTTTGTAGTTGACAATAAGGTTCTTCCATACATTCCAACTACAAAATGTAAGTTTGTAATAGCAAAATAATCATTTTTAAATGATATACCTTCATATTTATAACTTTCAGATTTATTCCTATATATGTGCTATGAGACCTTGCTTTTTGCCAAATTTCATGATTCTAGGTCAACGGGAAGTACCCTATAGGTTATGGTTCCCCTGTGAAATCGCAAAATATGCGACATAAACGTTCATATCTTTTGATTGCGTTGACTTACAACTTTTATTTTTTTACAGCCGAAAGAAACCGTAGACCCAAGTATTTAGTATAAATTTCTACTTGCTACCTTTACGCGTTCTTGAGAAAAAGGGTCTTGACAGACGGACAGACAGACAGACGGACAACGAAGTGATCCTATAAGGGTTCCGTTTTTTCCTTTTGAGGTACGGAACCCTAAAAATAGCTGTTTTTTTACGTGTTGAATTTTAAGTAATCAAATTAAAGTAATTCAAATAACATAAAATAAAGTAAACTATTAGAAAAAACTGACTATTATATTATTCCTATATAGTATATACAAACCTAAACTAAAAGTAGAAAAAACATCTTTTAAAACATCAATTGAAATAACACTTTTGCAAATCATAAACAAAAATTTCATCTGTGTACATACAGTTCCCATACAGTTACAATCTCTCAGTGAAAACAGTTAAAAACGTTCGAGCGTCATTGTACATACATTGTATTAATTATATATCCCACAATGCTATATTTACTTCAATTTAGGTGACATGTCGCTTGCATAGTGTTCAACGTTAGTTGTCCGCTATATCATCGTAGCTCTGGCATCGCGCGGCGTTGTACTCGAATCGCGGTTACCTTGTAACTAACCAAAAAATCTGCGCAATACGTAGCGTGCGCCGAGTTTTGGTTTGGACATTTTTTGACACGATTGTGACTCTATAATTATGTATAGTATCTCGATGGCTAGCAAACAAAAAAAGAATCATCTAAATAAAATCATAATTGGCGGAGTAATCGCGTAAAAAACTTCCAAAAAACATACAGTCGAATTGAGAACCTGTTTCTTTTTTGAAGTCGGTTAACATGTAGTCAAACGGACGGGTAACATAAATGACCGCAGCCACCTAACTTGATTACTTCGATTGATATCAGCCAAAGCTTGGCTTCTCATCCGCACTGATTTGATTCTCAAGTCAGTTATTTGGCAAATTGGAATTTCAAATTATGGATTAGTAAGGGACAGAATTTACTTGGTACATAATGTTAATATTACACCAAAGCTTGTTATGAAGGCTTGTTACGCTGGTTTTTATTAACATTTCAGATAGAATGTCTGTAGAAAGTAAAATTGATGAACGTGGGCTTTAAATTCCTCGGGGATCGAGAGTTCAAATCTTTTTCGCCAAAATAGAATACTTAAAATTAAATACTTTTTTTTAAATTTAATCTACCATCATTATAATCATCGATAAAAAGCTTACATAGGTCCAAATTTTCGTCAGAGTATGCTATTCAAATTATGGACAAACTGATCTACCATGTTCGAAAAAATATTGTTATTTTATTTTTTTAACCGAACAAATATATTGTACTTTTAGATCAAGAGCAAATTATTAGACACGCATTGTTTAAAATAAAAATTGAATTGAAATTAAGCTCTTTTTTTATATTTTTTTTAAGCACTTATAATGTATTCTCACCAAAGAGAACCGTTAATAATATAATATGATATGGATGCTACGTGAGGCTATGGAAATTAAAACTTCCAAATTTTAATAGCCTGCCAATGTTATCTGACAAGTACCACCTACATGGGGTCCAGTCATCAAATTAATAAAATCTCAAACCCAGCGCAGAACTACAAGATCTTTGGACACCCTAAGCGCATACTGCGTATGTACATAGGAAAAGTTTTGATTAAAATCAGTGGTGACCCTTGCTACTAATTAACCGACAAAAGGAGGTTATCAATTCAATTTTGTACGCGATTACTCCGCTAATTTTGAATTAATTTTGTTGATTCTTTTTTGTTTGGTTGGCCATACTTCATAAATGGTCCCACAATCCATAAGTAACGTATAAGTTTTATCAAAATTAATTCAGCGCATAAAAATTTAACATAAACTAAAATGTAAACAGATGTCGTTTGGTTTGTGGTTTCCTTCAGCAAAAGTTTGATGAGGACTTTCAATCTCTGTTATAATTGTCATTTTTTACTTTTTTAGTTTTGGTTTTTAAATGGAGGTATGTATATTATAATCTTGAAGATTTTTTAATCTAAAATTAATTTTCTACTTTTTAAGTTTAAGTTTGTACATGGATCTATATTATGATCTTGATTAGCTTTTTTTTTCTTCTAAAATTTCTATCTTTTAAGTTTCTATATGTAGCAGGTATAGCCTTGAAGTAGGATTTTCAGGTTTTTTCTTTAAAAAAAATTATTGCTTCATAACATTTCTATAGATATTCGGTTATTCGTCATCTAGTCTATCTGCGTCCATGGACAGTGTAAAATGTTCAAAACGTCACAAATTAAAATAACTTAAAACACACGCGATAGATTCCGTTAAAAGTGTTTAATTTCAATGTGTAAGTCGCAAATACTTAAAAAAACATTATCATTGCAGTTCACAACCACATAATCTCAGAAAAACGAGATAATTTTGACTAATACTCATTTACCCTCAAACGTGTAGTCATTACATTACGACAGTGTAGAAAAACTAAATCAGAATGATGGACGAGAAGGCCATCGGATCGGAATCGAGGGCCGGGACCCGCGGGTTGATTGATGGGCCGCCACCCAGACCCTTCCGTACACGCCAGTTGATGCCCACATTTGTCACGCCGTTGACGAATCGCGTGACAATTATGTGAGTAGGATTGGAATGTAGCCGAGTGTTAGGGCCGTGACGCTGTCAAAACACACGATTGGTAACATATTTTTTTTCTTTTCTGGCCGTTACACTAAAAAGTACCTACTAGAAAGTATTCCAAGTATTAAAATTATCCAGTATTGGTAGTGTCACGCCATTGACGAATCGCATGACAATTATGTGAGTATTTGTTACATTTTATTTTTATTTTGGGCTGGTACCTTTTTACTAGTTTGTCTGTCATAAGTACCAGTACTAGAAAGTATTGTAAGTATTACAATTATCCCATACTGTCAGTTTCACACCGTTGACGAATCACGTGAAAATTATGTGAGTGCGATTCAAATGATGCTCGATATAACCTCAGATTTCTTTTTTCCTTATTTTGTAGTAACGGCAATCAAAATTTCACCGTTAAAATACACAATAAATTAGTTTTCTATAGATTATGGACTTGCGAATCACAGAAAAGAAAAATAATCTTTTTTGTGTATGGTAAGTTTGACTTTTCCACGGCAGCTTGAATTCTCGCCATCTCAAATCTATAGAGGGCGTTAGTTCTATGATTTCTTCACAATAATTTCTTTCACGGAATTATCAAACCCAGTAATCGTGACATTTGATCACGTTCAGCTATCATAAAACACTGTTTTAAACTATCACGGTTGTTCACTAAAGTTATATGACTAAGAAAGAGGGTAGATCGTTATGTCTGCACCTAACTTTGTAACTGTTCGACCAACCACCCGCATTCTTCAGTCTTCCCGTGGACATGGTGCATGTAACTGCGCCAAAATATCGGGAGCTCATTCCCCAACCTTACCACGGTAAATATCCCGTAAATAATCATATAACTTTAGCTATCATATCTTGAACTAAATACTTCCGAAAGCATGTGCAATACACCTGATAGGTAATTAATTTTCACATCAAAATAGATTTAACGCCTCAGATAATTTGATCAACACACACACACACACAACTTGCGTGATAATGAGGGTATTTCCACTGAGCCTTATTGTTCCGGCGTAACTTGATATTGTGCAGTGCTGCGGCTTTGCGATTTTCATTTTAAATTTACTGTTAATTAGCTGCTGGCCTCGTTTGCGATATTTATAGACTGAAATTGCTTTTGCCTTGTTCTTAAGCGCCAATAACTCATTTATTAATGAGACGAAGTCGAAGACGATCAGTGGAATTTGAACACTGTACAATTCATACGATCCATCTTGCCTCATACCTACAAAATGTGGAATGAGCTACCTTCCACGGTGTTTCCGAGAAGGTACAACATAGGGTTCTTCAAAAGGCGAGTTAATCGAGTCCTAAAGGGTCGGCAACATATTTGTGATGCACCGGTGTTACAAGTATCTATAAGCGACGGTGACTGCTTACCATCAGGCAGCCGCGCATGCTTGTTTGCCACATATGGAATAAAAAAATAAAAAAAACTTCATAATATGATAGACTAATTAAAATATCATTTTTAAAATAATTTCGGTTAAATATTAAGAAAATAAGGCTCCTGTTAACAGTGAAGAACATAACCATAGTTAATTTAATTTAACTGAAAGAAAACACATAAAAGTAAAAATTGCCAATAAAAAGAAGTGGGTGAATTGACGCATGCCGTATGTTATGAGCGAGAGCGATTTAATAAGTAGGTACTCGTAACTTAGTCTGGGATAACATCAAAAACAAACTGCGTCCGCGGTTTCACCTGTGTAGACATAGGAACCATATTTTCCAAACCAACTTCAAAAAGGAGGAGGTTATCAATTCGCCTGTATGTTTTTTTTTCGGTACAAAAATTATCGTATGTATCTCTAGCCTTCCAAATATATTTAGCGAAAAATCTCATCGTTCTGTTTATCTATTACTACCTGACCTGACAGACGTTGTCCTGTCTTAGAACTGTCAAACACGCAAAGTTAAAATTGGAAATATAATTTTTTTACTCCTTGGGTTACATTATTGGAGTTTTAGTAAGGATCCCTATTTTTTTTAAATATAATATAGCCTATTTTAACCGGGGATAGTGTAGCTTCCCAACAGTGAAAGAATTTTTCAAATCGGTTCATTAGTTTCGGAGCCTGTTCAATGCAAACAAACAAACAAACAATCAAATCTTTCCTCATTATAATATTAGTATAGACAACACATTGCAGACCATGTGTAGCATAATTAATTATATATGAATACTAGCTGTTGCTCGCGACTTCGGACGCGTAGATAGATTTTCATAATTATAATATTTTAAACCCTTTTTGCCCCCTTTAATTCAGCCCTTTCGCAAAATCCTTTAATAGCGGACCTCTACACCCCGAAAGTAACCTACTTGCCAAATTTCAGCTTCGTAATTACAAAACTTTAGCCAAAAAAAACCCCACATCTCCTCTTTAATTCGTCTTTTTCAAAAAAAAAATACAGTAAGTATTTATTTATTTTAAACCATTTCGTATTAGGTATTTCGTATTTATAATATTAGGTAGATTATTATTATTTTAGAGCCTACATTTTCTCCCATTGCAGGACAAGGGCTTCTCCCCCCTCCCTCCACGTTTTCCGGCTATAGTTCTCCAGTCTCTAATATAAGAGCCAACTTTAGGATGATAGGTCTAAGAAACATTACAGTCCGTCCGTTGAGAAAATGCATCTGACAGCTGCAAAAACATTGTCAAAATCGAACTACTAACTTAGATTCAAAAACTGATCAAAATTTTAAATATTAAAGAATTCAAAAAAAAAAAAAAAAACTTTTTGTTCAGTTTTCATTCGCATTCTTTCAGCAACTGCACGTTAGTTCAGATAGTGATTTTGATTAAATCGAGTAAATTTCTTCTTACTTATCCCACTAGACCAAACAAGGAAGTAATGTCGTCTGATGTCATAATGTTGATACTCGGCAAGTCCGCGATTCAATTTGACAGAAACGTGAATAAAAAATGTTCCATCTCTGTGATAACGGTTGATAAATAAAGATCACCAACTCAGCAATGAAAAGAAATGATGTGAGCATACGAGAACCACAGACGAAAAAGTTTTCAATGGAGCCTTTTAGAGATGATTAGAAAAATAGTTCCAGTTGATTCGATAGATGCTGCTACAATCGCAAATATGTATTACTGAGTTTCGGAATATGTCCTTTTTTATTGCGAAGCAAGTGGCGCCACCGCGCTGACCCAAATGTAGGGCAGCAGATTTGGAAGGGTTAGTAATGCTTTAGTGTGTTTAATTCTGTGTGATCACACTATTCGTAAATGCATTTTTTTAATGTTCGGTGCAACTGTGATAAGTGAACGTTGGTCGACTCCGTAACAACTGAATATACGAAGTACCAGGAGAGCAGAAGTACTTATGAGTAATCTTGGTATTTTATTTATCTTAAAATCGAAAGAGCTGAATTAAAGAATTAAATAAAACCAGCCAAGTGCGAGTCGGGCTCGCGCACTGAAGGTTCCTTACCACCATATAACTTGCTAGCTACAAAAGAAAAAAAAACGTGAATAAAGACAACGTCCCATCAACGCCAAGGCGGTCACCCACCCAACAATACAATTGGTTTTAGTAATCGGTATCGGTTTTACCTTTCGGGTATGGAACCCTAAAAAGTTGAAAGATTATAATATACGAAAATTTACGCATACAAAGTTGCGGGCAACAGCTAGTATAATAATAATGTTAATTGTTTGGTTTATTTTCCCAAGAAATAAATGAACCGCTCAGATATAGGTCTGTTAAATGAACTATTATGACCCGATGTCCGGAATGCCTGACTAGAAAAATTAAAAAACTCTATACGTGCATTGTCAAATAAAGTATAACATAGTATTATCATAAATATAGCTTGTCGTGTCTCATAAATATCTTAACACACGTATGTTTATTAATAACTTATCTCGGTAAACATCTTGGGAACAACTTTTGTCGATAGCTCGATGTTGCGCATAAATTTTCTGTTATGGTATAAGAGTAGGGTGGTTAGTTTAAGCCATATCTTTTTCAATACCTACTTACATTTTAGATATACTGAATAAATAAAATAAATAAATATTCGGGACGTTTTAGCACACACGGTCACCTGATCCCAAACTAAGCAAAGCTTGTAATATAGCTGCCAGAGACTGATATATACACATATATAATTTAAATACAAACTTAAACAAATATTAATACCCAGATATAGAACAAAAACAAATGTTCGTCACATAAATATTTGTCCTAGGTGAGAATCGAACCCACGCCCCCAAGTTCAGAAGGCATGTTCACTACCAACTAGACCAAAGGTCTATCACTATAATAATATTTTTTTTTTTTTTTTTTTTAAAACCTAATAATAAAATGAAAAGCCATTGAAAAATTTGTAAAATCACTCGATAATACGATTCAAAGAGTATAATTTAGCTGGCACGCTTTAGTGTCATATCGTTAGTGATTTAAAGCAATTTTTTTAAATATACATTATAACTAAATAACTAATATAAAGACATTTCGTGACGTGACATTTTGTTATATTCTACACAAATAAATAATGTATTATTACTTAAAATTCAACATCACTTGTCTCATGTCTTGAAAACTAACAAAACACTATAGTCAAATTGACCGGTCAGCTCTACCATCCCCAGGGTTATTCATACACAATGGATTGGGTCATGAATATGCGATGCCACTGTCAACGGTTTTAGGGCTCTAAATAAATGGCACTCTTAAGGAGCCCTTAAAAATGTAGACGCATTAAAACGGGAGTATTTTGCGCCGTGGAAATTCTCGGAAAATAAATGTTTTATTATGTTTTTACAGGCTTAGAACGGGGAAGTGGTAGTTATTGGGTATTTAACAAGTTTTATAGGTAATTTTTCAACCGTAGTGGTTTAGAATTTGTGAAACAGACATGACATAATCCAAAATTTTGAAATTTTTTATTAAGTTTTTCAAGAAGGTTAAAACTAAGTAGAGTATCCACAACCTGCAATACAAGCCCCTTATAAATTAAAGTGGCCTTATAAATATTTAATCCTTCTTAAGTCTTTCTTAAACGAGTAAAAAAAATAGAGATAGTAATAATTTTTTAAATAAAAGAAAACTTTTTCAAACGAGCTTTTTCATATTCTTTTCATCAAACACTTTCATTTGATACCCATATTATTATCGTGGTGGAAGATAAGAAAATATTGAATTATCTTGAAGAAATCTGAAAGTTGTTAATTTGAAGTTATATCATCTATACTTATAATAAAACTGTAACAGGTCCAATACTGTACATTGAACATTTTTTTTTTTGGACGGCACTCTATAATCGTTACTGAAGTCAAAACTGTAATTTTTTTCATTTTTATCTGTCTGTCTGTCTGTCTTTCTGTCTGTATCTAGGCCGCGCATCACGCCGAAACGACTAAATGGATTCAAATGAAACTTAGCATAATTTGAGTACAGTCTATGAGGTAGCTTATAGAATACTTTTTATCCCGAAATTTTGCGTGGTTCCTTTGGGAGAGGGGATGAAAGTCAAAATGTGTACTTAGTTGTAATTCATTACCGCGTAGTCCGATTTCATTGATTCTTTTTTTGTTAGAAAGGAAGTACATTAAAAAACATCCCGTAAAAATTTCAAGGTCATTGATTGCGTAGTTCAGAAATTACAGACATCACAACCGTCAGTATTAGGTCCAAATAACTTGACCTCCGGAATGTACAGGAACCTTTGAACGTACGGCTCTTCTTAAGCTGGAGATAGCTTTTTAGGGCATTTTGTAATGTACGTTGAGTAGGTACTTAATAAATCTATACATTAATAAATCTTACTAAACAAAAATATGCAAAAAGGGTCCGCAAATCTTATTCTCTTAGAAGTTTCTTATGGAAAGAAAAGTTAAAAAAATTGGAAAATTTCAGAAACTTAACAACGATTTTAGCTTCGCGCATTTTTCATTTCTAAGACAGGACAACGTCTGTTGGGTCAACTAGTATAATATAATTTATTGTTTTACAATTACAAACTTACATTTTGTAGTTGTTATGTATGGAAGAACCTTATTGTCAACTACAAAGTTAAGTTTGTCTTTCAATATTTCAACTTCAGTTAGTATTTTTTTGATTCGCGCTCTGAGGGTTCCGCTCAACGGAATCGAGTTCTACTCGTACTTGTCCGGCTTTTTAAATAATAATAGCGGCAAACAAGCATGCAATCCACCTGATGAAACCGCTGGGTATGCACCTGCAACACTAGCGGTGTTAACGGTGCTTTGCCAACCCGGAGAGGTAGTTGTACATCTTTTTTGAAACGCTTCATATTGAAGCTCGTCGGGATAACTTTATTGGTTATTTTTGTTGTAATTTTTTTCTTTTTGGTATTTTTTTTTTATAAATCATTTTATTTCAGACAATGTCCATACTTATTTTACTACACCAATATAAAAACAAATTAATATACAATCAATAAATAATTAAAAACAACAAAAATTCAAATAAAACACAAAAATGCATTGATACCTATTAACTACAAATAATAATAAAAATAAATTAAAATGAATGTACTGATAGTATATAAATCTACGTTTTTCACTCCTCTTACTATTCAGATTCAGATTCAGATTATATTTGTTGTTCAACTGTGTTACATGTCAGGTCTTAATTAATGCTTATAAGTATCAACAGTCAAGTTCATTGCGAACGTACAATAATAATTTACTTAAACTAATTTCATGCGTTTATTAAATTATATTCCAATTACAATTACACCTCATTCAATTACAATGTATACAAAAAATAAGAATGTCAGCCTAAATTATCATTATCACAACTTGTCAACCAAAAATTCTTGTATTTTATAGTAAGCCTTCAACACGAGCAAATTGAACAACTTCCTTTTAAATACAGTCACACTCTCCGATTCCAATATTGTTTTTGGTAAATGATTGTAGATTATCGGACCCATACCACAAACTCCCTTACTAAAACATGCAGTCCTGTGCTTGGGCATGCGTATTTTATGTTTACTTCCTTTACTTCTGAGGAACTCATACATGTGTAAATTATTTCTAACAAATGCTGAAATCTCGTAAATATAAAGACATGGGAATGTCAAAATATTAAATTTCAAAAAGTGTGGTTTACAGGAATCTGTCGGTTTTAAGTGACAGATAGACCTCAAGCATTTCTTTTGGGCTTTAAAAAGGTTTTCTCGTTCCGAACAGTTCCCCCAGAATATTATGCCGTATCGTAAAGTAGATGTTACATAAGCATGATAAGATGTGAGCACTGCTTGTTGATTTGCTACCTTGGACAACATATAAAGGGCATATGAATAGCTACTTAGTTTTAAGCGTACTGATTCAGCGTGTATTTTCCAGTCCAGATTAGAATCCAAATGGAGACCTAAAAATTTGGCAACTGTAACATCCTGGATGTCATTATCCTTATAGATTATTTTAGATTTCGGTTTCTTGTATTAAAAAACAATGTTTCTATATACTATCTCTCGTTTTTGTATATCTGTTATAATTTTTTTTTTTTTTATGTAGTTAGAATTGTAATAAGTTGTTCCAATAACGGAAACCAATTAAGAACAGACGTTTATTTCTTCAGATGTAATTGGAATAAGTTTCGAATCTCCCGAGTGTGAGTTTTGAATGTTAATCACATCGAATGTGGCTGTTAGCCACTCGCGATTTGTTCGGAAACACACTGCTCACTTCCTAAACTTGGAACAACTTTCAAAAGTTACATATTAGGAGTTCCCCCGCTTTAATGTTGGCGCTTTTATTGCTTACGTGAAAGTAATTTTTGGATCTTCATATATTTTGTCCGCGTTGATTGTTGGAGTATTCAAGTTTATTTTAACTTTTCTCAGACAAAGAGAGGGAAGAGATATAGGCAACCTCAAAGGTAGGTAACGCACTGACAATGCCCGGGGCATTGTAGGTGTCTATAGGCGGTGGTGACCACTTTGCATCAGGTGGCGTGTAGCTTGTTTGCAACTTATTCTTATTTGTAGCAAGACTTTAAAGCAAACATTGTTTAAAAGAATTGTTTCAGAATTTCAAATAGCACGTAAATATTTCCCTGTATTTCAACTTTTACAATTCTCTGAGGATCACTACATTTTTATTTGAAAACAAGTTTGATGCGTACTTGAAACACTGGCGCTCTGGGATTCGGATCGGCGTGTTCGAAGCTTACTTGTACAATTCATATAAAATAGTTTTAGAAAAATTTAGAACATTGACACACCTGCATGATTGTTGTTAGGGTTCCGTATCCAAAGGGTAAAAACGGGACCTTATTATTAAGCCTACAATGTCTGTCTGTCTGTCCGTCCGTCTGCCTGTCTGTCCATCCGTCCGTCCGTCTGTCCGTCCGTCCGTCTCTCCGTCCGTCTGTCCGTCTGTCCGTCTGTTCGTCCGTCCGTCTGTCCGTCCGTCTGTCTATCCGTCCGTCTATCCGTCCGTCCGTCTGTCCTTCTGTCCGTCTGTCTGTCCGTCCGTCTGTCCGTCCGTCCGTCCGTCTGTCAAGCATTTTCTTGTATTAGGTGCAAGATGCGTCGACGATATTGTCACCATCGCGGGTCGGACCTGGGCTCGATTAGCACAGGACCGAGGCAGATGGCATAACATGAGGCCTATACCCAGCAGTTCGATAATGAAGGCTGCGCATGATGATGATGTCTGTGTTCATAGTGAAATAGAAAAATCGCTTAATTTGACGAAATTATAATAAGTTATATTATTACTAAAAAAAAACTGTCGTATAAACGAAACATCAGTCATTCGAAATCAGCTAGCACCTGTGATGCGGAGTTAGACGCGTTGTACTAAATAAGAATGTTCAATCAAGGTTCACTCATAATGTCTGGTAACAGATTTTCCTTCTCATTGCCGTTCTATTTACTTCTCTTTTATGTGGTCTCCGTTATAAATAACGACCGTTTAGTTAATATTACATATAGCTTCTACAAAAATTCGAAGTCACTGCAGACGGCTCATCTTTAATTTACAATATACAAAATTCACTTTACGTTTTAAATTTTTTACAACCCAAGCCGCAAAACCTCGTAAAAAATAAAGCTTTGACCGACATTTTGCAGCTTGATGAGAGGTTAATAAACCGTTGATTAAAACTTAAACGCCTTAGGATTGAGTAAAATGAGTAAAGAGTTTTTACTGAAGCAATTTACCTTCTTTTGTAAAAGCTATCAGAAAGTTGTAAAAAAAGAAAATAAGAGAATTTGTTTCGTTTTTTCTTGAAATTCAATTCAAGCATTTAGTAAGTAGAATTTTTTGTTTCGAGTTTTATGTTTCATTATTAAAAAACTTATTTGTCTAAGGACGAAGAAGATTGTCTGCTCAAAAAGAATAAAATCGCACGATTGCTTTTGGTATACAATTCAATCACAGAAAATATAACATGATTACATATAGGAACTGGATGGACCGAAGACATTGTGAGAGTCGCGGGCATCCAGTGGATGCAAAAGACAGGCTGTCGTTCAGTGTACAGGTTAAAAGAAGAGACCTATTTTCAGCAGTGGACGTCTTCTGACTGATGATGATGATGATGATGAACATACGAAAGTTTAACAAATAAAGTAATTTTTAAGGGAAAAAACAAGAACCGACTTCATCACTATACCTACATTTACAAACCTAAACTAAAAAGTAAAAACTAATATTAAAATTACTTCAAAGCAATGAGCATTAAAGGACAATCAACGAAATTCATCATCATCATCATCATCAGCCAGAAGACGTCCACTGCTGAACATAGGCCTCCCCCTTTAACCTCCACACTGAACGACAGCCTGCCTTTTGCATCCACTGGATGCCAGCGACTCTTGCTATGTCGTCGGTCGGTCGGTCGGTCAACGAAATTATTGATACATTATAAATGTACCTCCTTACCCATTTAAGATTTATAATCAGTTATTTTGGGAGTCTGTGCCAGCCAAGGACAGGTTAATGTACAATGTCAAAGTTTCTGTAGATATTTCAAAAACCACCGAATCAATAGCGGTAAAAAAAAACCGGACAAGTACGAGTAGGACTCGTGCTCTGAGGGTTCCGTTAGACGGAACCCTCAGAGCGCGAGACCAAAAAAAAAAACTATCTGAAGTTAAAATATTGAAAGACAAACTTAAGTTTGTAGTTTTTTTTTACTGGGCAAGTGCCTTTAATAACTAAACAAAATACAAGCTAAAACTAACACTACAAATACAGTTAGACTGCCCATAGACCGTTGAAGGTCTAAAGTCAATCCAAATGCTCAAGCCCACTACCAGTTGGCAGCGTACCCAACATGCTGGCGGCATTACCACGTTGAATGGCAATGCTAATGCGTTGAGCCAGAAACACGCCAGCATTTTGGTCAGGCGTCGCATTAACCAGGCGCTCTGAAAGATTTTTGAAAATGAGGTGAGCTCCCGGTCCCCAAGGGCCCAATGTCTCGACCCCAAACGCCTCAAATATGTAACCACTGCCGAGGTTAGCATATTTGCGACGCTTGTGCTGCTCTGCCGAATTAGCAGCCGCGCCAGCCCTACCCTGTGTCTCAGGAAGATGTGACGGCGCCAAAGTATCGACACAAGTTGCGTCCCATACAAGGGGCCGCCCCAACCTCCAGGGCACAAGTGTCATACCGTCAGGCCTCTTTCCATCGTCACGCGCAAGACCACTCGGTTTGAGCACAGCTGCGACATTGGCGGTGGAAAGTGCCCTGCGTATGATGTCGTTCAGGCTAGCGTGTCGGCCAATACGACCAGCGCTTCTCGAGCAAGAGAGACCATGGTGACCGAGCTGGTCAACAGCAGTACCACACTGACAGCGATGGGCCTCACAGCACCTTGCACCCAAGCGTAAGCTGACAGCTAGACGAAATGCGGTTGGATCTAAAAGGCTACCTGTGTTAAAAGAGGGCATGGCTTGCAACCAAAGTCCCGATTCCCAAACAGAGACAGCAAGAATACGAGCGCGATCTGCAATACTAGGACACGTATCTAGTAGCGATTTCCATGCTAGTTCGCAGATCGGCCGATCCCACAGTCTCTGGGAAGACAACTTTGAAGTTTGTAGTTGACAATAAGGTTCTTCCATACATCCCAACTACAAAATGTAAGTTTGTAATAGCAAAATAATTATTTTTAAATACCTTCAAATTTATAACTTTCGGATTTATTCCTATATATGTACTATGAGACCTTGCCTCTTGCCAAATTTCATGATTCTAGGTCAACGGGAAGTACCCTATAGGTTTTGATTCCCCTGTGAAATCGCAAAATATACGACATAAAGGAACCCTAAGAGCGCGAGACCAAAAAAAAACTAACTGAAGTTAAAATATTGAATGACAAACTTAAGTTTGTAGTTGACAATAAGGTTCTTCCATACATTCCAACTACAAAATGTAAGTTTGTAATAGCAAAATAATCATTTTTAAATGATTTACCTTCATATTTATAACTTTCGGATTTATTCCTATATATGTGCTATGAGACCTTCATCATCATCATTTCAGCCGTAGGACGTCCACTGCTGGACATAGGCCTCCCCCATCGATCTCCAAAAGGGCCGGTTGGAAGCGGCCTGCATCCAGCGTTTCCCTGCGGTCTCTTTTAGGTCGTCTGTCCATCTTGTGGGAGAGACCTTGCTTTTTGCCAAATTTCATGATTCTAGGTCAACGGGAAGTACCCTATAGGTTTTGGTTCCCCTGTGAAATCGCAAAATATGCGACATAAACGTTCATATCTTTTGATTGCGTTGACTTACAACTTTTATTTTTTTACAGCCGAAAGAAACCGTAGACCCAAGTATTTAGTATAAATTTCTACTTGCTACCTTTACGCGTTCTTGAGAAAAAGGGTCTTGACAGACGGACAGACAGACAGACGGACAACGAAGTGATCCTATAAGGGTTCCGTTTTTTCCTTTTGAGGTACGGAACCCTAAAAATGGCACCACCTATGATTTATGGCCTACCTAATATAAAAGGAATCATAAAAAACAATTCTATATTGAGGGAGTAATTGCGTAACTAACATACAAAAAAAAAAAAAAGTGTATAAGTTAACATGTGTAGCGTTCTGTCACCGCCGTGTTAAAAATAAAGCTATTTACACACCAAGTAACGCATGACAACATGTAAACATGTTACTCGTCTCGTTTAATGGATTACTTCAAGTGTAAAATACTGGTGTGTGCAAACCTTACGTCGGTGTTAAGTGGAATGTAAGGGAATTAAAATGACTCTAATATAAATTTTAGATTAAATTATTCGTTTTGTTTAAATTAGACATACCACAAAGACATGCAGAAAAAAAAAATGTTTACATTAGAACGGCTGTGAAGGCATTTTTGTAAGGAATTTGTTGTACCCAGTTGCACTCATATAAACGAAATGTCAGTCATTCGAAATCAGTTAGCAACTGTGATGCGGAGTTCGACGCGTTGATGATAAGAATGTTCAATCAAGGTTCACTCAAAACTCAAATAATATGAATATTTTTGTTCCAGAGCCTGTTGATTTGGCAAAGGCAATAATTTTGTTTAAGCACCTACTAATTTTGAAGTCGTTTTAGGGTTCCGCAACCAAAAAGTAAAAACGGAACTCTATTAGGTACTATGCCTACGAAGTCTCTCTGTCTGTCTGTCCGTCCGTCCGTCTGTCCTACCTATTAACGGCTGTATCTTTCGAACCGTAATATATAGCCAGTTGAAATTTTCACAGTGTAATTATGTAACGGTGCGACAGATTAACTAACAAATAATAATAAAAATAAAAAACAAGTAGAAACGAAAAGGTCCCCATAATTACAAAAAGGTATTTTTAACGTATTTTTGTTTTAGCTCTAATGTAAAAATAATAATACGTACAAGCGTCAAACTTGGCATGATTATAGTACATATTCTATAGTATAACAAAAAATAATAAATAATGGCCAAGTGCGAGTCTGTGACAAATTTCTGTTCATTACCAAGTTATTATTGTGTTATACTCGAGCGCCAGTACCAATATAATTAACTGTGGCTGCGTAGCAATTGCTTCGACTATTTTGGTAGGCGTTATAATAACTGGTAATTCGGTTACTTGGATAACCTTATTGTATTTGGTGGTGGTACGGAACCCTCAGTGCACGAGCCCGACTCGCACATGGCTGGTTTATTATTTAAATAGGTAGGTACACAATAATAATTATTCTTACTAGAATCGAGCGATCCTTACGCACACGAATCTAACTTATATATAAATTTTAATCGAGATTATGAGGTAAGTTTTTCAATACCAAGTTTCTTCAGTGACGGGAATACCAAGGGAAATAGAAGAGTGTTTAGGTGATTCATTTATTTAATTTTTTGGTATGTTATGATGACTGTAGTTATAAAATAAAGAAGAAAATTAAAATAATTTTATTGGGGTATTACTAAGCAAAATTACAATTCATCAACAATAAATAAAATCTAAACTTTATTTATGTTTCTTGCTTTGAACCTAGCTGCGCCCCGCGGTTTCACCCGAGTTGAAGTATATACTTAGCGTATATTATACATCTCCTTGATTATATATTATAGTGATACCAACCTCCTATGACAATATTTTTTATATTTTTTCTATAGTGTAATTACGTCAATGTTGTAGACTTCTGTTTTATGAGAGAAAAACATTAAAAAAACAATCTGTAGAGCCAATCACTACCAAACTTCAAAAGACCACTTACTTAACTAATTTGAAGTCTCAAAATTTTATCAAAATCGATCCAGCTGTTTTGGAGTCTATTGGGAAGATACACACACCGCTTTATATATAATATATATATCATATAATATATTCATACCTTTAACCCGTCGAATGCGAGCGAAGGAGTTTTTTTATGGCTAAAATGGGGGTTTCACTTACATTTCAGATAATTTAAAAAAAAAATGTTCAAAAAAGTATAAAATACGTGCATAATATTATATACCATTGGTATTGGTCTTCCTACACACAATACGCGCATCGGAGCAGTTTTTCCTTACGCCGACACGCGGTGCGTAACACATTTGAGGGTTTAACTACCTTTTAACAAAACTACTTCGTATTTCTTGCAAATTATGTATTCAGAATAATCTTCTTACATTCCCGATATTATTTCGTCTGAAAGCTTTTAAATACAGTTTATTTTCTTTATATCTCCCATATATTGAGATCTAAGTAGCTTTTCTAAGATATTCGTTTTTGAAGTACTTGAGCATACAGATAAATGATAATGAGATTTCGATGTAGCCCAGACAGGGTTTAATAAAAACTTAATATTGGAGCTTTGGGATCATTCTAACGTTTATTTCTAATAATAAAAGTATAAGAGTATTTTGCAAATGAAAATTTATAACGTACCTACTGGGTATAATTTTAATAATGTACTTCATCATCATCATCATTTCAGGCGTCGCCGCGTCGGACGTCCACTGCTGGACATAGGCTTTCCCCATCGATCTCCAAGAGGGCTGGTTGGAAGCTGCCTGCATCCAGTGATCCCCTGCGGTCTCTTTTTGGTCGTCCGTCCATCTTGTAGGTCCTACGCTGCACTTACTGGTCCTTGGTCTCCATTAGAGAATCTTTCGACCCCGTCGGCTATCTGTTCTGTGTGCTATGTGCCCTGCCTACTGCCACTTCACACAATGTACCTAAAAAAATATAATTGTAAAATTTGAAGTATTTTGTATTTAACGCAACAGTTTCATGGTAGTACAAACAGGGTGACGCGGAAAAGGTGTACTAAGCAGATAGGAATTCGTTATACCATAATTATAAACAATGTATACTATGAGAGCAACACTGAAATTAAGAAAAAAAAAATATAAGCTGTTCTATAGGAAACACTCATTGTCACTCAACAAAATGTATGGAATAGCTAACATTTCTACTGCGATTTCAGTGTTGCTCCCATACAAAAAAAATATAAGTATAATATACCCCTTTTGGCTTAGTACACGCTTTCTGCCTAACCCAGTACTGTATCCACAATTTTTTCCAATTGTTTCACACAATACATACTCAACAATTTGATAGCCATTTGGTCCAGTTGGTAGTGAACCTGCCTTCTGCGCTTGTGGGAGTGGGTTCGATTCCCACCTAGGGCAAACATTTGTGTTTGTTCTATATCTGGGTGTTAATATCTATTTAAGTATGTATTTAAAAACTATATACGTATGTATATCAGTCTCTGGCAGCCATATCACAAGCTTTGCTTAGTTTGGGGTCAGATGACCGTATGTGCAAAATGGACCGAATATTTATTATTATTATTTATTAATTACATATATGTTTATATTGTATAGCATAATAAGCCTTTTAATAGTCCACTGCTGGACTTGGGCCTACCCCACGAAAGGGCGATTGGTCCATATCCACCACGCTGGGGTTGGTGGATGGTTTTATATTTGGTCATATTCTTACATATTTTTATATTTGGCCTCTTGGTGTTGGTTTCGGCTCCAACAATGCCTCTCAAAAATGTCCAGAACCAAGATTCCGGTAGAAACGAAATGGATTGTTATAAAAAAAACATGTTGTTCTTCTAACGAACGTTATGTTAATCCACAGCTTTACCAACTACCAATACGTCAGTCCAAGTTGAGAGATCCGCTGCGGAAGTAAACAGAATTAAGCTAGGAACATCCTGCAAGCCGTGGGAGTTCCCGGTACCCGTAGAGATCATAAATTCTGACGGGACTACAAGCTATAGCTCCCAGCTTAATACTCCGCGTCAAGCTGTTCAAACTAAAGTTATTAGTTTCAGAACACGGTGTAGCAATAAAGAACAAATATGAACTAAAAGTTAAACGACCAAAATCCTACGAGCAATTTGGAGAGCTCTTTTCTCGTAACTTTTAAACCACTGCTGGATACGTTTTGATCAAACTTAGATAGAAGATATCGCAATGATTAAAATACAATTGGTAATGGAAGATTTTTTTCTATTTTGTAACTTAAAAAAAAAAAAAAAACCATTAGCTCTATATTTTTTGGAGAAACGAAACGCATTTTTACCTGCGCGTATTTTTTCCGTCGTAATTTAAAAGTAATTTTACGAAAAATACTGTCAGTTTGTCTTTTGACATTATCGAACTAAATTATTATTCTTAAAGCTAAATGAAAAATTTTCATACTAGGCACATAGTTAAATCGTATAGATCATTGGCCAAAACTAATTGCAGAAGAGAAATGTAATGTTCTTACTAAAGCATACATAATTATGTATTTTCTTAACATTGTACCATCAATATTATATTTCTAAATTTATTTTATTTTATGTATATTCCGTTTTGTAAGTTTTAAAAGAGCCTGCACGCCCGATAATTTTTTTATAACACATTGCATTGTACTATTAGGATCCATGTACACTGGTAATTGTACAAATCTGTTACACTTATGATTAATAAAGATATTTTGAAATTGAATTGAGTGCCAGAAGAGAAGGCCTGTTTTTTAATCGAAAACATAAAAAAGAGGGTATTTAAATACTGTTTTTTGACAAATCTCCAGCGTGTTTCATGGTATTTCCGCTTTAACGTCGTGTTAAATATTAATCACAATATGGAATTAGGGATCAGTTATTTATGTTTTATTTCATAGATATTTATCAATGGTGATAATGTAACCTAACCTGGAACAAACAATAATTAAGTAAATAAAAAAAGTTAAGGTGTTTACAAATTTATTATTACATTTTTAATATAATTAAATATGTATTATCTGTCACCTAGAGATATACCTGGTAAAAAGAGACCACTGTATCTAGCCTAAGTGGTAGGATATTTTTTTCTTAATTCAAATTGGCCAATCCTGTAGACCCATTTGGATAACAAGTAAGTACGTTCAGCATGTTCGGTAAAACTTTTGTACATAATTTGTGCTTGATTCAAATTGTTATTATTCACTCACTGTTCAAAATATAGTTTTCATCACTGTTATCGATAAATAAAATACCCTTTTTGGAGTGGCAATGGTAAAATAGTATATTATATCAAATTTGTCCCGAATATTTATTTATATTTAGTATATTATATTATGCAATTAGTGAATATAAAACGGATTTAAAACGAGGGCAATAGATGAATCACGAGCAAGTGTAGGATTCTAACGACTGAATCACGATCGTAGGGAGTGATTCATGATGATTGAATATTGAGCGTCGCGAGTGATTCATTGCCCTCGATATAAATCCGTTTTATTCTAGAGTTGTTTATGCATACTATATTTTATGTTTATACCATGACTACGAGAAAAAGAATGATTTAAGGAGTTTGTATCGAGTATTTTTTTTGCGCAAGGAGGTTATATAGCATTGAGATGGAGGTCAAATATTGGTGTGTTCTAAATTCATCACCAAAAAAGTGATTAAAACTTTTTAGAGGGGGAATGGTATAAAGGAACGTATAACACACTTTGTTCAAGCAACATGACGTCATTCTACCCACTTGTAAAACAACGACAGTCATTTCAATTTACCAAGTAAATTCCAACAAAGTCCAGTGAGTGGAAGCAACACTATTAAGTTATAGTACCCATAAATCCAGCTGGCTTCAGATACGCTTCGTCAAGCTACGAGATCCGATGGAAGTAAAACTAAAAGCTCCAGAATGCACCAAACAAAACTGCAAGACTTCATAGTGGTCATTCCTTAGAGGTTTTGTTTAAATCTTGACTTATAACTCGCCAACATGAATAAAGTAGGTATATTACTTACCCAGATTGTTCGATATCTTCTCAAGCAAAGAAGAATAAGCAGATCATGTTGTACAAAAGCATGTATAAAAATTCATCCCTTTTTGTTTACGAGAATTTCTCATGCAAGGGCCCGGTTTCTTAGGTACTGATATCTAAGGTTTATCTATTCAATAGCGATATTAGTTCCATAACTACTTACAAATGGTGTTTTCGAATACGCAATAATAAAATATACTAAGTTTTGTGTGAGTGCTTTTTTAAAATTTATATTTAGGTGGGCTTGCGCTTGGCCGCCATCTCGCTTGATGTTAAGCAACGATACGGTCTACGACAGAGCACGCTTGCCTAGAAGAAACCGATTCACTCTCTACTTGAAGACGCTCAGATTGTAACTGACGGGGAAAACACATTCAGGCAGTGAATTCCACAGACTAGCTGTTCGCACAATAAATGTGGAATCAAAGCGCTTCGTAAGGGTTTTCGGAATATAAACCATAAAACGATGTTGATTTTTCGTGTAATGTTTTGTCGAATGCAAATTTTCTATAAAAAATTATGCTAAGTTTTTACGTCTAGTAACCTAATTTCGTCTATGAATGTGAGGGTTAGTATAGTTGCATTTGTGAGTTATAAGACACTTACAATTAGTTTGAGATGGACGGACGATCAAAAAGGACCGGAAGAAAACGCTGAATGCAAGCCGCTGCCTACCGGCGCCCTTTTGGAGAACGATACTAGACGCCTATGTCCAGCAGTGGACTTCCTATGGCTGAGGTGATGAATTTGTTTGAGAGTTCGTTGTGTTAGGTTCACTAGCTTTACTGTACAGCTACAGTATCTTTTAAAAGATTAGGTTTTGACAGATTTAAACAAAATGGAAAATTAAAATAGTTTTAGGCCTCGAGCTACATCAACTTGGAACAATGTTTGTTATTTCGGCCGTGAATCCATCAAAATGAGTAAACAACGAGTAGTTGGTACAAAGCTGATTTAATTCTGACCGAGTCGACCAATGTAAACACTCCCATGTTAAATATTCAAAACAGGTAATGAAAACTAACTTTGCTATTAGCTTTGTGGAAATTTTGAAACAGTGAATAAGTTTTTTCTAAAGAGAGTTTAATAAGAGAGTGAAAAATTAGTAGAAAGTGATGTTTTTTTTTGATGTTTTTTTTTGTTTTTTTTTTTTAACGCTTATAAGTCCGCGTTTGACCACCAACTCGCCTGTTTATGTAAGTAAGGTGATTAAGTATATGTTGTAAGTACAAAAAACGGTCATCATCATCATCAGCCATAAAACTGTCCGTCTGTCCGTCTGTCCTACCTTTAAACGGCTGTATCTTCCGAAACCGTAATATAGCCAGTTGAATTGACAGAATATGTAACGTTACGGTGGATTGACTAACAAATAATAAAAAAGTCAAAAAGTAAAAACGAAAGGGGGGTGTCCCCATACAACAAACATATTTTTTTACGTATTTTTGTATTAGCTCTAATGTAAAAACGGTAACACTTACAAGTTCCAAACTTTACATGTTTATAGTACACACTCTAAAATATAACAAAAAATATTAAAAAATTACCAAGTGCGAAATGTGCGAGTGCAAATAACTGACGAGCCATCTGATGGTTACTGGTCATCGACACCTAGGGACACCTACAACACTTGGGTCGATGCCAGTGCTTTGCCCACAAATACAGCTAATTCTATTAACCAAATTACTTGAAAACTAGAAATTAGTTTAAAAACTAAATTCGCCAATACTCGTCGAGTTAAAAGTTTTGAATCGAGTGCAGACCAACTTTACCAACGTAAAGTTAGTTAGTTAGTGATTCTGAAACTTATCAGTTTGTTGCTTACTTAATGCAGATTGAATTATGGTTGAGTTTGATTTTTGGATAATTTTCGTTGATTACTTAGTTTAAGAGCTGTACAAAATGCATCGTAAAATTTTAGGTATTTGAATTTTTGGGCGTAAAATGAAAAACTAAAGCCGTAATTGACAATCTATCTATCTATACTAATATTATAAAGAGCAAAGATTTGATTGTTTGTTTGTTTGTTTGCATTAAATAGGCTCCGAAACTACTGAACCGATTTGAAAAATTATTTCACTGTTGGTAAGCTACACTATCCCCGGGTAACATAGGCTATATTATATTTTCATAAAAATATGGATCCTTACTAAAACTCCAATAATGTAACCCAAGGTGTAAAAAAATAAGATTTACAATTTTAACTTTGCGTGTTTGACAGTTCTAAGACAGGACAAAGTCTGTCAGGTCAACTAGTAATTATATAATAAAAATAACCTCCTCTTGAAGTCGGTTAATGAATCTCTATTTACCTTGGTCACGCCATAACTTGAGAACGACTTTACAGATCTCACTCACCTTTTTTTTTTTTTTATTTTTTTAATTTTTTTTTTTTAAATTTAAATGTGTGAAAACCACGTCAGTTTCTAAAATAAAAATTTAATTTTAATATATTAATAACTGCTCAACCAGTACGGAAAAAGCAAACCAAGACGAAAATTAAAAAAAAGTTAACTATGTGATATCGACGAACATAATATGCAATACTATATTTATGCTACTTGGCGTCGAAAATTTTGGTCCATGTGGTCCATGCGCCAAAAAACCCAACAAATGTTCATTTAGAGCACTTTAGCGATTCGCACCGTGGTGCGAACACATTGCGGTGCGAATCGCTGCATCACCCCAAATATCGCTGGTGATGACAAAACTGGCTCATTCCTCGTGCATAATATTTCTTTAGCTATTGAAAATGGCCTGTATTTTTGGGTACTTTCATCAATGCTACGTCATTTTGATTAGGTTTTAGTGTATGTTTTGTTTGTTTGTTTCAGATATAACTTTTTTTCGCTGAATGCACTTTGTTCAACATGCTTATTAACCTGCTGAGTGACTTAAACAGAAATATTTAATTTTAGTTACTAAACAAAACACTGCTTTACTTTACTTATATAGTACGACTAGCTGACCTGACAGACGTTGTCCTGTCTTAGAACTGTCAAACACGCAAAGTCAAAATTGTAAATCTTATTTTTTTACAGCTTGTGTTACATTATTGGAGTTTTAGTAAGGATCCCTATTTTTTTTTTAAATATAATATAGCCTGTTACTCGGGGATAGTGTAGCTTCCCAACAGTGTTTTTTTTTTTTGGAATCGGTTCAGTAGTTTCGGGGCCTATTCAATGCAAACAAACAAACAATCAAATCTTTCCTCTTTATAATATTAGTATGGATGAATGATAAACGCTCGTAACTCACTATCTATTCACTTGTCGGAAACATAGTTGTTATCTATGCCTTCTATAGTCACGACCTCTGCCCTTTCACGTCGTTGCGCTCATATCGGGCTGTCAATCGGAACCTCTATAACGTCGCCTGAACATCTTAGTCGCCCACAATGTGATGTTACATTGGTCTTAGTAAATATCGCAATATTTTTGTTACAGCTGTGAGTTGCAAAATCCATGGAGATGCTGCTAGTTGCGCCTCGCGGTTTGACTCGTGTGTATATTCTCTCAGAGACTATAGTTTTTATGAAATAATATCATATTATATTAACAGGCGTCAGGTTAACAGCCGGCATTATGCTGAGTTGGGGCGATTTGTGACCTGTGAACCTGTGTATTTTAGCTATTTAAAAAGCGTAATTTGGTCACAAATAAACATTTTTTTCTTTCTTTCTTTCTGTCACTATTATAAATAACTTTTCGGTCCGATGCTCTGTTGCAACGTGAAAGGGCAAATAAACCAATAAACGAACACACCTCATTTATTTATGATATGACGAGAAAATAATGGTGGCCGCGGAACGGAATGTGACCACCGGGTAAACCACCAGCCCGCTGGTCGGACAACACCACTAACGCAGCAGGAAAGAGTACGAGACTGGCACAGGCCCTGAAATGATAGCATGCTGAGGAGACCTTACCCAGCAGTGGATGGAAAGTGGTTGATGATTGATGAGAAAAGTTGTGATACCTTCATCAGTCATATATTAATACCACCACTCTACAAGGGCTGCACCCCACGGTTTCACCCACGTGGATTACTCCTTATATCATCAGCTATCTGCCAGTGGAAATGCCGTCAAAATTGATCCAGAAGTTTTGGAGTCCATAGCGAACATAAAGACATTGATTTTTATAATATTACATACCTAAAGATTCATCATCATCGGCCAGAAGACGTCCACTGCTCAACATAGGCCTCCCCCTTTAACCTCCACACTGAACGACAGCCTGCCTTTTGCATCCACTGGATGCCCGCGACTCTCACAATGTCGTCGGTCTATCAAGTGGGAGGCCTACCTACGCTGCGTCTTCCGGTTCGTGGTCTCCACTCAAGAATCTTTCTATATAAAGATTACACTCCTCCATTTTTGTCAAAACTAGTTAAATGACACACCAGTTTTATTCAAATGTTAGACTATTCAAAAACTTGACAACCGGCAGGATTCAAATTTGTGCAACAGTCCGGGCAAATGCATCCATTGTTGTATCCACTGAGCTACGGTCGCTTTCTTATCGGCCTCTAAATTCCTGGACTGCCTTTTTGCAACCTGTTTAAGCGTAGGTGACGCCATCTATAACTCATGCTACATACTTGCAGCCAGATACCGGCACTATCCAAATTCCTTTAAATCAAAACAAATTTCAGTATCTTCAACGTTTTAAAACTAACTCACAAAAGAATAAGATGCTCCAAAATGTTAAACTCAAACGCTCGACACCTTGGCATAGTGCATAAAATTATAATAATATCCCACGTGCCGTCAAACCCCGCAAAATTGCAAGTGAAATTCATATTTCTAGACCGAGAAAAAGAATTTTGCTAAAAATGAATAGTAAAGTAAATAAATGCGCCACTTTGGCACTGCGGGCGCCCAAATGCAGGCAAGAGAGTCGCCTCTCAAGTAAAATATTTATGTAGTTTGGTGGAAACCAACCGCACGTTAGTAATTGAAAGCTGGTGCAAGATAGGATCAGATAACGGACGGGAGTAGAGTGGCCTCTATGTTCTATACCTCGAGCCAAAGAGCGGTGACGGGATTACATTTTTGTCATAAATGGCACACAAGCTAATGGACCGCCTGATGGACGATCACCGTTTCCTATGGATACCTGTAACATCAGGAGCATCACAGCTACGTTACCAACTTTTGAAGACTCTTTCAATAGTCCTTTTGACGAACCTCAATTAAAAAATAACTATAGTATAGTAGCAGTAAAATAAGGTACAAGAACTTAAGATGTCGGCGCGAAAAAAAAAAAAAATGTAAGTTGCTAATACTTAGCAAACAAATAATTTATAAACCTAAAAGATGCTGTTTGAAAAACGCTATCTATAACTAACTCTATTTCTTCTAAGAAAGAATGCTTCAATGGGGAAGAAAAGTTCTAGAGTGGAGAACGCGAACCAGAAACCATAGGTAGACCTCCCACTAGAAGGACCACCGATATTTGTTTATTTGTTTTGTATAAATTAATAACTTTTTTTGTCATAACTTTTTTATTATTTTAGTCTGTATTTTGGCATTTAGTTAGTAACATCTAATGGGAGAGGCCATTGGCTCCCGAAACACAGTATTTACTACTAGTTCGGAGTCATTGGGTTCATATATTATTTTGAAATTTTTTATAATGCCCAATAAATTAATTTGTTTGTTCGTTTGTTTGATATCATGAGAGTCGCATATCCAGTAGATGCAGATGGCATGCTGTCGTTTAGTGTGGCGTCCTAAGGAAGAGGCTTATGTTCATTGTTAAGCAATGGACGTCTTCTGGCTGATGATGATGATGATAAAGCGCGCTCCACTGTAGGCCTCTTAACATCAGGCGAGGTGGCAGTCAAAGGCAAGCTAATTATCCAATTAAAAAAACTCAAATTCCAAAGCAACCAAAGTTCATAATTTAGACCAAACAAGCAAAGCGGCCATAAAACACAGGGGCCGTTTTGGATTTATGCCCGAACGCCGTGCGTTGCCATCCCTTGTTACACGCCGCATCTAATGCGTTCACTCGGAACGTTCAATTAACCGTGGCTAACGTGGGAACTGGAGGCTTTCTTGCCAAAAATGTGTACCTCATTCACGGTACTAACTGTTATTTCATCTGTGAAGGCATCGTTATCAGCCTTTTTTAACAGTCCACTTCTAGACTTTCAGCCAAGCCCCGAAAGGTTGATTGGGCCATATCCACCACACTGGCCCAGTGCGGGTTGGTGGATTCACATACGCCATTAAATTCCTTCTCCGTACGTATGCAGGTTTCCTCACGATGTTTTACTTCACCGAAAAGCCAGTGGTATGAAAATCTGTACATAAACTCTAAAGAGCTTATTGGAGTTTGAACCAGCGGCCTCATGCTTTCAAGTCTAGCGGTCTTCCAAATAGGCTACCACGGCTTTAAAGCTTTAATTTAAAACATACTCTGTTTCAATACAAACAACCATGTTTTATAATACGATTGCGAAAGATTTTTCCCGAGACCATCGTCCATTCCAGCATAAGTCCATATCATTTGATCACGCTTCTCCGAGCCCGGCAGACATCCGGAGTGCGTTCGACGAACTAATTGGGCGAACCTTCCTGCTTCAGTGTGCTCTATTGTGCTCTAATGGTTATTGATGAGAATTGAGATAACTGTATGTATATGATGCCCAGCGGAGATAAGAGTGGGACCACCCGTAGAGAGGATATCATTGGTTATTATAAAGTCATAAGTTGATAAACTAAATAAGATTTTATTCCTCGTACTGGGTGTCTTCAAATCACGGGTGAATCGGTTTCTTCTAGGCGAGCGTGCTCCAACGTAAACCACATCATCGCTTAAGATCAGGCGTGATGGTGCTCAAACAAAAGCTTATTATTTGTAAAAAAAAAAACTACGCTATATTGACGTTACGAACTATTCAAGCGAACTCTTTACAGCAATGATTTTATGAAACCTTTTGAATCAAATTGCTTGAATACGCGCCCATTGTATAAAATCATAAGAAAACTGTAAAACGTTGAGTTAGTAAACGCGAGTTATATTCTAGAGAGCTTTGCTGTGTTCACTTATATTATAATGCTAGAGAAATAAACTTGTAGAGCTTTTTAGTTCATACCTCGACGTATAAAACTAAATTATGGCTAGTGAAATTAAAAGCATAACTTTATAAGTTTTGAGATTAAATTAGTACATTATGTTATTAAATTGATATGAAATACACAAAATAGTAATCATACTAATATTATAAATGTGATAAAAAATATTTTTTTGTTGGGCAAGTGCCTTTATTAACTAAACAAAATACAAGCTAAAACTAACACTAGTACAGTTAGACTGCTCATAGACCGTTGAAAGTCTAAAGACAATCCAAAATGCTCAAGCTCACTATCAGTTGGCAGCGCACCCAGCATGCTGGCGGCATTACCACGCTGAATGGCAATGCTTATGTGTTGAGCCAGAAACACGCCAGCATTTTGGTCACGCGTCGCATTAATCAAGCGCTCTGATATTTTTTTTGAAAATGAGGTGAGCTCCTGGTCCCCAAGGGCCCAATGTCTCGACCCCAAAGGCCTCAAATATGTAACCACTGCCAAGGTTATCATAACGTTTGTTGGTTTGTTTGTTCCTCGTTCACGCAGTAACAGAGCAACGGATTGGCCTGATTTTTTGCCATGAGTGTAGTTCAAGGGCTGGAGAGTGACATAGGCAATTTTTTGGCTTTTCATCATCATCACGGTTTTTCATCTCTACGCGTGTGAAACCGCGGGCGCAGCTAGTTCATAATAAATTATATTAAGTTGCGATAGTAGGTAGAATATTGTGATATTGCTATAATGTTAAAGCGAAATGGTAGCGAACGTACAATTGTTTTACGGTAATGCTTGCATATTTGGCGTGCACGCTCTCAAATATTTTTAATATTTAATTTTATATTAATAATCTTACGCTTTTACAAAAACTGCGATCACTAAAGTATTTGAATAATTGTTAGGATTGCATATAATTTTTTTTGTAAAAATATCTTCTATTGAATTTGAATGAAGTTAATTCCGTCCATTGAAGGGAACGTAAAAACGAGTGTTTTTAAGGTAAGTTTACGATTTTTTTCTATCGAGCCAAATTTCTTCAATCCTTTATCGATGAATATATCCGAATAATATATTTCATGTACATTTATTGTATATAAATAATGTCAAATAATCGATTTTAAAGGTCTACTTTTCAATATTCGTGAGGATGAATCGTCAAATTTGAAGCATATTGCGTCATAATAATAATTTAATAAACAATTTGGTAGGTAGGTACCTAAATAAAACAAACAAAATATTATTTGAAAATCGTGATTAAGAAACGAAATGTGTCTCGTTATTGGGTATTATTTATCGTTAGCAATTTTTTTTCATATGAATCAATAATAAATATAACTTTTTTCCGGATTTCATTTATTTTAATTATATCTATATAAATAAATATATCTATAAATTAATCTTTGTTTTGTAGTCAACAAAGTTTAATTGAAATCCGGACAAAATGTACATGTGGGGTTTCGTCATCACTGATCCCTCATACTGCAGAGACTGCTAAGTTTATTGGAACCTTTATTTCCCCAGACTTCTTCAATAACTAATTTGCTCAAAAGTGTTGTAACTTTAAACAGGATGACGATGAAAACGTGCTCAAATTGTCACATTGAAATTTGCGCTTTTACTTGCAGATCTTCTGTGGAGTGTACACAGGACATTGAATTGCGACTAGTAAAAATATAAAACAAACAACAACATTGATAATCAACATGGATAATGAGTCGCGCATAGTTGTAAAAAAAATGTAATTCTCTTAGCTGACCTCTTCTTTTGTCGTAGTTGGGTAAAAAGTAGCAAGCTCTAGTTGAATATAATTGGACTGAAACAAATTTAGAATTCCTAACGAACCAACCAAATAGTTGTATCTTTGAGAAAGAATATTAGTTGATCCGTTTCAGTTGGTTATAGTGGCATGACCGAATTAAACACTGTTATTTTACTGTTCATAATGACTTACTCATTAACTTATTCGGTTATAATAACTACACATTAATGTTGCAACAGCACAATCATGGTTTTAAAGCAGATGTGCATCAGATCTGCATGATTTAATTCCCTCCTGCCCATTTTTCTATCGGACTGCCAGGGCGGGCACGAATAATCGACATCGTTTTATGGTTGATATTCCGAAAACCGATACGAAGCGCTTTGATTCCACATTTATTGTGCAAACTGCTAGTCTCAACTCACTGACTGAATGGGTCAAAGTCAAAGTCAAAGTCAAAGTTTTGCCCGGGGTGTTCCCCGTCAGTTATATTCTGGGTGTCTTCAAGTCGACAGTGAATTGGTTTCTTCTAGGCAAGCGTGCTCCATCGTAGACCGCCTCATCGCTTAACATTGAGTGAGATGGCGGTCAAGCGCAAGACTACATACGTTAAAAAAAATTGCTGTATATTGCAACTAAAAGTTCTGGGTGAATTTCAGTCTGATTTTGGCCTTTTAACTTCACAGAGTTGATTGCATACAAAAAGTATCTCAGCAAGCTCGCCCGAACACGGTTCCATATATTCCACTTCTAATCCTGATACATTACCTCTCGTCTCTCGCGTCATTTTTTACTTGTTAATCTGGCAAGTTATTTCTCTTAGTTTGTGTTTATCTGTACATTTATACCAGGATGAAGTCGGATGCATTGTTACCAGCTTAATGATGTTTTATAAGACTTTTGCGAGGAGAATAACTCTGGAGGGATTAATCAGAGCGACGACATTGTGAGAGTCGCGGGCATCTAGTGGATGCACAAGGCAGGTTGTCGTTCAGTGTGGAGGTTAAATAAGGAGGCCTATGTTCAGCAGTGGACTTCTTCTGGCTGATAATGATGATGATGATTCATCATAGGGTGACGAAGAAGATGGGTTTATTCTTCGTATCAGCTTTATTGTTCAGAATGATTACTCGTGTGGATAATTTCTCTGAAACCGTCCATTTTTAACCTACTTCCAAAAAGGGGTTCGCAATTTGGCCCGTATGTATTTTTTTATGTATGGACAGCGATCTGTACACCAATTTGCGTGTTTTTTATCATGTAGAAGAAACCCTTGAGGTGGTCTCACAAATTTTTTATTAATTAGGTTTCAGTAGTTTTTAAACCAGCTCAAATAATATGGATTTTTTCTAGAGCGCTTACGAATTTCGCGATAACAAATAACTTCGTAATTTTATCGTTGGCAAAAAACTGGCGTAGTGGGGAATGTTGAGAACTAAATGCGCGGACTTGGAGATTTGTCTTTTATTGTGTTAGTTGTTTGTGGTTTTTGTCGGTTTGAGTGTTTATTGAAGGAGACGAGGGGATTTCAAGTGATTACTGAAAATCCCTTCGTCCCCTTTCGGTTCGTCAAATTGACAATATTGCACATTTATTAAGATACTAGCGGTCCGCCCCAGCTTCGCACGGGTATAGATTATAGCCTATGTCACCCGGGCATAGTGTAGCTTCCCAACAGCGAAATAATTTTTCAAATCGATTCAGTAGTTTCATATCCTATTCAATGCAAACAAACAAACAAACAAATCTTTCCTCTTTATAATAGGTATTAGTATAGATTTGCCGTACTGTGCTCCACCGAAAGTTGGTGTCAACGGTAGTTCCTATTTTGACCACCTGAACATTTCGCGTTGGCGGCGCTGCACAAAGGTATAGTTAGACCTACTTAAGTAAAGATATTTTAGACAACACACTTTTCAACCTAACCCGGAATAGCAAAATTCGCCCTTATCTTCGACTACTTAAGATCCATTCAACAGCTTCATTGTCATTTTCACTTAACATTTTCTAGGTCGGTTAATAAATTTCGGCGAAACTTTTAATGGCTTCAAGACTTTGGCTTTCGTAATTTTTGGTGACGGCGACATTTTTGCCTCAGTTTAAGGCGCCGTGACTAGCTGACTTTTATGTTTTTGAGGGGGTGAAGCAGAGGCAGTGGCGGCCGACTACAGCGGGGCGCACCGCGTGAATCTCGCAGAAATGTGACGACCTTCACCTATACACAGCTAAAGACAAGTAATTTCGTCGGTCCACAGCAAAGCTCTGTTGGCCTAGTGGTCTGGCACCGCGCTGGTAAACCACGAATGCCCGGTTCAAATCTAGTGCTATGTAGATATTTTTGGACTCAATTTTTTATCACGCACACAGCGACGGGACGACGGAGAACAAACAAACCATAATTCAATCAAACCAACTTGCTAGTTGTAATTATTAAAATTTACTTTCGTCGTACGTTTCAATATTTTATGTTTCTTTTTTGCACCAAATATTTTACCTATTATATTTATAGTTTATAGACTTACTCCTGGTATGATTCTACTAACTTGATGGTAGAGTTCGGAGACTGCTAAAACTGCTAAATAGGGAAAGCGAGATAAGTCAAGGTTGGGCTCGTTTTTTTAGTCTTAGTGAGAATTGTTAGTCAAGGAATGATTTGACTGAGCTGATGGTGGAATTCGGAGACTGCTGCTGGAACTGCTAGACGGGGAAGGCCTGATGTGTCGTGTTTGGGCTGGTTTCATTAGTCATCATGAGATCTTTCTCCGGGAATGTTTTGACTGACCTGATCGAGGACTTCGGAGACTACTATTGGAACTGCTAGACGGAAAGAGCTAGAAGTGTCGAGTTTGGGCTCGTTTCATTAGTCATGATGAGATCTTCTTCCAGGAATATTTTGACTGACCTGATCGAGGACTTCAGAGACTGCTACTGGAACTGCTAGACGGATAGAGATAGAATGGTCGAGTTTGGGCTCGTTTCATTAGTCGTGATGAGATCTTCTTCTAGGAATATTTTGACTGACCTGATCGAGGACTTCAGAGACTGCTACTGGAACTGCTAGACGGATAGAGATAGAATGGTCGAGTTTGGGCTCGTTTCATTAGTCGTGATGAGATCTTCTTCTAGGAATATTTTGACTGACCTGATCGAGAACTTCAGAGACTGCTACTGGAACTGCTAGACGGATAGAGATAGAATGGTCGAGTTTGGGCTCGTTTCATTAGTCGTGATGAGATCTTCTTCCAGGAATATTTTCACTGACCTGATCGAGGATTTCGGGGACTGCTACTGGAACTGCTAGACGGATAGAGATAGAATGGTCGAGTTTGGGCTCGTTTCATTAGTCGTGATGAGAACTTCTTCTAGGAATATTTTGACTGACCTGATCGAGGACTTCAGAGACTGCTACTGGAACTGCTAGACGGATAGAGATAGAATGGTCGAGTTTGGGCTCGTTTCATTAGTCGTGATGAGATCTTCTTCTAGGAATATTTTGACTGACCTGATCGAGAACTTCAGAGACTGCTACTGGAACTGCTAGACGGATAGAGATAGAATGGTCGAGTTTGGGCTCGTTTCATTAGTCGTGATGAGATCTTCTTCCAGGAATATTTTCACTGACCTGATCGAGGATTTCGGGGACTGCTACTGGAACTGCTAGACGGATAGAGATAGAATGGTCGACTTTGGGCTCGTTTCATTTGTCGTGATGAGATCTTCTTCCAGGAATATTTTGACTGACCTGATCGAGGACTTCGGAGACTACTACTGGAACTGCTAGACGGATAGAGATAGAATGGTCGAGTTTGGGCTCGTTTCATTAGTCGTGATGAGATCTTCTTCTAGGAATATTTTGACTGACCTGATCGAGGACTTCAGAGACTGCTACTGGAACTGCTAGACGGATAGAGATAGAATGGTCGAGTTTGGGCTCGTTTCATTAGTCGTGATGAGATCTTCTTCTAGGAATATTTTGACTGACCTGATCGAGAACTTCAGAGACTGTTACTGGAACTGCTAGACGGAAAGACCTAGAAGTGTCGAGTTTGGGCTCGTTTCATTAGTCGTGATGAGATCTTCTTTCAGGAATATTTTGACTGACCTGATCGAGGACTTCAGAGACTGCTACTGGAACTGCTAGACGGATAGAGATAGAATGGTCGAGTTTGGGCTCGTTTCATTAGTCGTGATGAGATCTTCTTCCATGAATATTTTGACAGACCTGATCGAGGATTTCGGGGACTGCTACTGGAACTGCTAGACGGAAAGACCTAGAAGTGTTGAGTTTGGGCTCGTTTCATTAGTCGTGATGAGATCTTCTTCCAGGAATATTTTGACTGATCTGATCGAGGATTTCGGGGACTGCTACTGGAACTGCTAGACGGATAGAGATAGAATGGTCGACTTTGGGCTCGTTTCATTAGTCGTGATGAGATCTTCTTCCAGAAATATTTTGACTGACTAGATCGAGGATTTTGGAGACTGCTAGTGGAACTGCTAGATGGATAGGGCTAGAAGTGTCGAGTTTGGGCTCATTTCATTAGTCTTGATGAGGTTTTCTTCCAGGAATATTTTGACTGACCTGATCGAGGACTTCGGAGACTGCTACTGGAACTGCTAGACGGAAAGAGCTAGAAGTGTCAAGTTTGGGCTCGTTTCATTAGTCGTGATGAGATCTTCTTCCAGGAATATTTTGACTGACCTGATCGAGGATTTCGGAGACCACTACTAGAATTGCTAGACGGATAGAGCTAAAAGTGTCGAGTTTGGGCTCCTCGATCAGGTCAGTCAAAATATTTCTGGAAGAAGATCTCATCACGACTAATGAAACAAGCCCAAACTTGACACTTCTAGCTCTATCCGTCTAGCAGTTCCAGTAGCAGTCTCCGAAGTTCTCGATCAGGTCAGTCATAATATTCCTGGAAGAAGATCTCATCACGACTAATGAAACGAGCCCAAACTCTACACTTCTATTTCTTTCCGTCTAGCAGTTCCAGTAGCAGGCTCCGAAATCCTCGATCAACTCAGTCAAAATATTCCTGGAAGAAAACCTCATCAAGACTAATGAAACGAGCCCAAACTTGACACTTCTAGCTCTATCCGTCTAGCAGTTCCAGTAGCGGTCTCCGAAATCCTCGATCAGGTCAGTCAAAATATTCCTGGAAGAAGATCTCATCACAACTAATGAAACGAGCCCAAACTTGACACTTCTAGCTCTTTCCGTCTAGCAGTTCCAGTAGCAGTCTCCGAAGTCCTCGATCAGGTCAGTCAAAATATTCCTATAAGAAAACCTCATCACGATTCACGACTAATGAAACGAGCCCAAACTCTACACTTCTATCTCTTTCCGTCTAGCAGTTCCAGTAGCGGTCTCCGAAATCCTCGATCAGGTCAGTCAAAATATTCCTGGAAGAAGATCTCATCACAACTAATGAAACAATCCCAAACTCGACACTTCTAGCTCTTTCCGTCTAGCAGTTCCAGTAGCAGTCTCCGAAGTTCTCGATCAGGTCAGTCAAAATATTCCTAGAAGAAGATCTCATCACAACTAATGAAACAATCCCAAACTTGACACTTCTAGCTCTTTCCGTCTAGCAGTTCCAGTAGCAGTCTCCGAAGTCCTCGATCAGGTCAGTCAAAATATTCCTATAAGAAAACCTCATCACGATTCACGACTAATGAAACGAGCCCAAACTCTACACTTCTATCTCTTTCCGTCTAGCAGTTCCAGTAGCGGTCTCCGAAATCCTCGATCAGGTCAGTCAAAATATTCCTGGAAGAAGATCTCATCACAACTAATGAAACAATCCCAAACTCGACGCTCCTATCTCTTTCCGTCTAGCAGTTCCAGTAGCAGTCTCCGAAATCCTCGTTCAGGTCAGTCAAAATATTCCTGGAAGAAGATCTCATCACGACTAATGAAACGAGCCCAAACTCGACACTTCTAGCTCTTTCCGTCTAGCAGTTCCAGTAGCAGTCTCCGAAGTTCTCGATCAGGTCAGTCAAAATATTCCTAGAAGATCTCATCAAAACTAATGAAACGAGCCCAAACTCGACACTTCTAGCTCTTTCCGTCTAGCAGTTCCAGTAGCAGTCTCCGAAGTTCTCGATCAGGTCAGTCAAAATATTCCTAGAAGATCTCATCAAAACTAATGAAACGAGCCCAAACTCGACACTTCTAGCTCTTTCCGTCTAGCAGTTCCAGTAGCAGTCTCCAAAGTCCTCGATCAGGTCAGTCAAAATATTCCTGGAAGAAGATCTCATCACGACTAATGAAACAAGCCCAAACTCGACACTTCTAGCTCTATCCGTCTAGCAGTTCCACTAGCAGGCTCCGAAATCCTCGATCAGGTCAGTCAAAATATTCCTGGAAGAAGATCTCATCACGACTAATGAAACAAGCCCAAAACTCGACACTTCTAGCTCTTTCCGTCTAGCAGTTCCAGTAGCAGTCTCCAAAGTCCTCGATCAGGTCAGTCAAAATATTCCTGGAAGAAGATCTCATCACGACTAATGAAACAAGCCCAAACTCGACACTTCTAGCTCTATCCGTCTAGCAGTTCCACTAGCAGGCTCCGAAATCCTCGATCAGGTCAGTTAAAATATTCCTGGAAGAAGATCTCATCACGACTAATGAAACAAGCCCAAACTCGACACTTCTAGCTCTATCCGTCTAGCAGTTCCACTAGCAGGCTCCGAAATCCTCGATCAGGTCAGTCAAAATATTCCTGGAAGAAGATCTCATCACCACTAATGAAACAAGCCCAAACTCGACACTTCTAGCTCTATCCGTCTAGCAGTTCCACTAGCAGGCTCCGAAATCCTCGATCAGGTCAGTCAAAATATTCGTGGAAGAAGATCTCATCACGACTAATGAAACGAGCCCAAACTCGACACTTCTAGCTCTTTCCGTCTAGCAGTTCCAGTAGCAGTCTCCGAAGTTCTCGATCAGGTCAGTCAAAATATTCCTAGAAGATCTCATCAAAACTAATGAAACGAGCCCAAACTCGACACTTCTAGCTCTTTCCGTCTAGCAGTTCCAGTAGCAGTCTCCAAAGTCCTCGATCAGGTCAGTCAAAATATTCCTGGAAGAAGATCTCATCACGACTAATGAAACAAGCCCAATTTCGACACTTCTAGCTCTATCCGTCTAGCAGTTCCACTAGCAGGCTCCGAAATCCTCGATCAGGTCAGACAAAATATTCCTGGAAGAAGATCTCATCACGACTAATGAAACAAGCCCAAACTCGACACTTCTAGCTCTATCCGTCTAGCAGTTCCAGTAGCAGTCTCCGAAGTTCTCGATCAGGTCAGTCAAAATATTCCTAGAAGAAGATCTCATCACAACTAATGAAACGAGCCCAAACTCGACACTTCTAGCTCTTTCCGTCTAGCAGTTCCAGTAGCAGTCTCCAAAGTCCTCGATCAGGTCAGTCAAAATATTCCTATAAGAAAACCTCATCACGATTCACGACTAATGAAACGAGCCCAAACTCTACACTTCTATCTCTTTCCGTCTAGCAGTTCCAGTAGCGGTCTCCGAAATCCTCGATCAGGTCAGTCAAAATATTCCTGGAAGAAGATCTCATCACAACTAATGAAACAATCCCAAACTCGACACTTCTAGCTCTTTCCGTCTAGCAGTTCCAGTAGCAGTCTCCGAAGTTCTCGAACAGGTCAGTCAAAATATTCCTAGAAGAAGATCTCATCACAACTAATGAAACAATCCCAAACTTGACACTTCTAGCTCTTTCCGTCTAGCAGTTCCAGTAGCAGTCTCCGAAGTCCTCGATCAGGTCAGTCAAAATATTCCTGGAAGAAGATCTCATCACGACTAATGAAACAAGCCCAAACTCGACACTTCTAGCTCTATCCGTCTAGCAGTTCCACTAGCAGGCTCCGAATTCCTCGATCAGGTCAGTCAAAATATTCCTGGAAGAAGATCTCATCACCACTAATGAAACAAGCCCAAACTCGACACTTCTAGCTCTATCCGTCTAGCAGTTCCACTAGCAGGCTCCGAAATCCTCGATCAGGTCAGTCAAAATATTCGTGGAAGAAGATCTCATCACGACTAATAAAACGAGCCCAAACTCGACACTTCTAGCTCTATCCGTCTAGCAGTTCCGTAGCAGACTCCGAAGTCCTCGATCAGGTCAGTTAATCCGTTTCTGGAGAAAGTAACATCACGACTTACCAAACTAGCTCAAACTAAACTAAACTAAAAATTGGTGCTGATGATGACGATGATGATGAAAAGCAGCATTTTTTCCCCTCGTTATAACATCAGCTATCTGAGAGTGAAAATCCCATCAAAATCGGTTCAGCCATTTTGGAGTTTATACGTAATATCATCATCATCATCATCATCATCCTTCATAGGGAACATACATACATCGCTTTTTATATGTATATAGAAGAAAGATATACTCAAAGAAGACTGTAACACCTTTTTAGGGTTCCGTAGAATTACAAGGAACCCATATAAGTTCGTTCTGCCCATCCGTCTCTGTCTGTCCATCCCAAGTTGTTTAGGATTTCCTAACCATTATAGTAGACTGCGCCCCGCGCATTCACCTGCGTAGTAATGAAAAAATTGTGATGATGATGATGATGAAAAGTTGCTCGAATTTTTTTCAACATCAGCTATCTTACAGTGAAAATCCCATCAAAATCGGTCCTGCAGTTTTCGAGTCTATAAAGAACATTACAGACATACGCACACGACGAAATATTTCAAAAACATTATAAAAATAACATGGATATGTGAGAATTGAACCCGGAGCCTACTGAGTCACAGGAACTAATCCATTGCGTCAACCACTCTTCTAATTGATCTATGACGCAAGCGGTGAAATTATGCTTCTAATCTATAAAATAATATAAATGTACAAAGAAATCGTCACAAAATGTAATTTTCATTCGCCTGCCTGTTTAGTACTAAGTACTTACTTGAAGCCTGACCAAAGGAAGTAAGGGTGAGACCAATTTGTAAATTTTACGCGTCAATTACGTACTTCTCTAGGTATCAACTGGAATGTCTAATTAAACTGGACGGAAAGCTATTTTGTATGATAACGTCGCTGACTGTCCACTTTGTGTGACCTCTGCAAATGCTCGAGACTGCTTTGTTCTTATATTGCCCTGGTACACCGACCACCGATACTTGGAAGTAAATTATTACTATGCCTCTCCACTTATGTCACTCCTCCGTTAGACGGAACCCTCAGAGCGCGAGACCAAAAAAAAACTAACTGAAGTTAAAATATTGAAAAACAAACTTAAGTTTGTAGTTGACAATAAGGTTATTCCATACATTCCAACTACAAAATGTAAGTTTGTAATAGCAAAATAATTATTTTTAAATGATATAACTTCAAATTTATAACTTTCGGATTTATTCCTATATATTTGCTATGAGACCTTGCCTCTTGCCAAATTTCATGATTCTAGGTCAACGGGAAGTACCCTATAGGTTTAGATTCCCTTGTGAAATCGCAAAATATACGACATAAACGTTCATATCTTTTGATTGCTTTGACTTACAACTTTTATTTTTTACAGACGAAAGAAACCGTAGGCCCAAGTATTTAGTATAAATTTCAACTTGATACCTTTACGCGTTCTTGAGAAAAAGGGTATTGACAGACGGACAGACAGACGGACAACGAAGTGATCTTATAAGGGTTCCGTTTTATCCTTTTGAGGTACGGGACCCTAAAAAAGTAGACTAACTGTGCTCTGCGGGTTCACCTGCGAAGTAATGAAAAAATGGTGATGATGATGATGATAAAAAAGATGCCAATTTTTTTTCTCCTCATAGAATCAGCTATCTGACAGTGAAAATCCCGTCCCTACCATTTTCGATTAAAGAACATTACACACATGCATACAAACACAAACATACACACACCCACGCACGCACGCACGAACATGACGAATTATTTTAAAAACATAAGAAAAATTACAAAAATTAAAATTATTGGTGACTATGAGATTTGAACCCGGAGCTTACTCACAGAGTCGCAGAGAACTTATCCATTGCGTCAAACCATTCGACCAACTGGACTATGACGATTTTGGTGAAATTATCCTTCGTAAACTAATATATACAAACAAATCGTTACAAAATGTAATTTTCATTCGCCTGCCTTTTTAGTACTTATAATGCAAGAAAACATTGCAGATAAGGTAGGTACTTACTTTACAACTTACGTCAAGGTGTTTTTGTGTCATAAAGTTGAGATTATATTTTGGAGCGGTTAGCGGAACAAAGCGACACACGTCCGTCTAGCAGCGCGCCTCAGCGGTCTCTGTCACATCGCGTAAAAATAAAAGAGAAGTGAAAAGGCGCCGCGGCGGCACGACGTTTCGTTCGACACGTTCGAGCCAATTTATGATTAAATTAATTAATAGATAGAAAAATTGAATTTTTATCAATAAATAAAATTAATGATGTTATTTGTTACAATATTTAACATCATTCTTGTAAATTTTGTAAAGATTTGTTCATTAATACTCGAGATAAAATTGTATGCGTTTAGGTAAATTTCAAGGTTAGAGGTTATTTCATGATTTTTTTCTATCGAGAAAATTTATCGGAAACGTGTTTTGGAACTAATGGTACACTCAGAAATATGATCAAGATTACCACATATTTTTTTTACTGCTTTAAAATGAATATATTGTCTTAATATTTTTTTCTGTGAAGCCTTTTTTGTCTGAAAGACCGCCCTGCCCAATAAGTTGACTCACATAAAAAGTTTTAAAAGCGGAATTGTGTTTATTAAATATTCGTGAAACGGTGTTTAATTTTCATTCATTTTCATTTGCATTTATTTAGCAATTTGCGAAAATATGTGTGGATTATCAAATAATGTTTTTTTTGTTACTTAGATATAAGTCAACATCATCATCATCAGCCAGATTAGAGAGCTCATAAATCTGCGATTTTAAACAAGGTCTGCGCTCTCAAATAATTTTGACCTATTAATGACCTCGATTCTGGGAAGAGGCACCTGTATTGTCTTTGCATTGAACTTATAATAGCTTAAGTTAAGTTGCGCGTAAGTCGGCAAGTTCTGCCAAGTTGCGCGCCTCGTACCTGCGCGGTATGCTAGAACTCTTAAATTAAAACTTACTTATGGAAATGTTGTTTAATATAGAAGTTTCAAAACCGTTTAAGATATCAACAAATTTTGTAAGTATTTAGGAAAGTAAATTTTAAACGTAGTGTCGGTAGAGCGCTCTTCGTCGTGATATAGTGTTCGTTTTGCTATTAGCAGTTGGCGGCTCGATATGACTTGCAGATCAGGCTGAGTTGCCGTGAGAATATCCTGTGCTATACCTAATGAGGGGTAATGTAACGAGGAAAATTATAAAGCATTTAAGGCGAGGTTGTCCACTTTTAGCCACCAACTCGCTTAATGGCAAAATTTTGGCCGAAGATCAGAAAAGTACTCGTTTTCTTTGGCCTTGAAAATTTAAGGGTAGTTTTCAGGAAACAAAGATGGTAGGAAGGCAATTCCAGTGCCTTAAATGGAACTTCACATGAAGAAGGTGGAAGCAAACCGGTTATTTCGAGCTGGTATCAACTATGTAAGAATGGAACAATATTATTGTCTGTACAGTGAAAGATAAACCCAATATTCACATAAATTCTCCCCAAGTAATAAAGTGGCATTGCTTGCATTGTTGTTGTTATTTATAGAGTTAGAGTCGCCAGAGTTTGTTTTTGCTTGAAGTTTTAATCAGATTTCACAATGTTGCGTGTTTGATCGTACTCAAAGGGACTGCATTAGCCATGTGATGGATAGTAGGGATACCTAAACTTTGGAATTTAAATTAATTTAATTGAACAAATTCATGTAAATACCGCACCACAGGGAAACGCTGGTTACAGGCCGCTTCCAACCTGCCCTTTTAGAGATCGACGAGGGAGGCCTATGTCCAGCAGTGGACATCTTACGGCTGAAATGATGATGATGATGATGAGGTAAATATTACTAAGAAACATTATTATCTGTAGTTTTAGAGCTTCCTATGCGTTCGATCTTATTCTGTTTTTTTTTGTATCATCATCATCCACAGCCTTCCTTATCCTACTGCTGGGTATAGTCCTCTCTCTTGCTATGCCATCGGCCTCGGTCCTGTACTATTTGAGTCCAGTGCATTTGATGAAGTGTCAAAAGTGATCTATTAAATTGGCCTTACTTTAGTGTGATGTGATTGAGTTACAGGCAAGAATGACTTTTGCTTTTTTTTTTACAGGGCAAGTGCCTTTATTAACTTAACAAAATACAAGCTAAAACTAACACTAGAAATACAGTTAGGCTGCCCATAGACCGTTGAAAGTCTAAAGATAATCCAAATACTCAAGCCCACTACCAGTTTGCAGCGTACCCAGCATACTGGCGGCATTGAGTTACTTGGTGCTGATACGTGGTGTTATACCACGTACATATATGGTTAAAACCCGGGTTAATTTTAAAGAGGTTTTATGGTTCATTTAAATATTATGATTAAATTTTACTTATAGTAAATCTTTTCCAATAAAAGTACCAACACAATTTCCTACCTAACTAGATTCAAAGACTTACTTCGCCACATTATCAATGGTCGTCCAGCTGCAAGATGGGTCGTCGATACTATTACATCGCGGGTCGAAGCTGGACTCGATTAAGACAGGACCGAGGCCGATGGCATAGCAAGAGAGGCCTATACCCAGCAGTGGGATAAGGAAGGCTGTGGATGATGATGATTATCAACTCGCATCAAGCCAGATTATAAATACAACAGAACATTATAACAGGCTAAGGAAACTTCCTAACGCCTAATTTTGAAACTCTTTAAACTTCCCAGAATCACATTTAACTTAGCTTCTATAATCTAGATAATTTTCACGTTAGGTTGGGTCCAGCGTTATATCTCAACTTGCACATACGTAGGTAGGAGGTACCTACTTATACGGTTCTCATTTGACCGTGACTACAAGTCTGGAAACTTACCTGACCAAGGTCTTTATAGACATTCCTAAGTTCGTCCACCTGGGGACAGTAGAGGCGCAACTTAGATATTTTAGGTTGGCTAGCTGCGTTGAATATATTCTATGACTAGCTTGCTTTCGGCAGGTTAATCTGCAATTTTCTCAACTTTGATGAAAATGTCTTGCCGACAATTAGCTACAGCCATTGGCAACGTGAATGTTCACCTAAGTCAGAGGCCCTGGCATAATGGGCATGTGTCCTGATGTTTAATTTATTACAAATAACAGGCTTAGCGATATATAACTACATATATAATACATTACACAATAATTTGATAGCCCGTTGGTCCAGTTGGTAGTGAACCTGCCTTCTGAGCTTGGGGGCGTGGGTTCGATTCCCATCTAGGACAAACATTTGTGTGATGAACATTTGTGTTTGTTCTATATCTGGTTGTTAATATCTATTTAAGTATGTATTTAAAACTATATATGTATGTATATCAGTCTCTGGCAGCCATATCACAAGCTTTGCTTAGTTTGGGGTCAGATGACCATGTGTGCAAAATGTCCCAAATATTTATTTTATTTATTTTTTTATTACACATACTGAAAAAATAATTAAATTGGCTATTAAATGTTGCTACAAGCGGTGCCTCTCTGTGCATGTTGAGCGGCTAATCATCATGAGCGGATCATTGGTGCAGGGCCGAGGATCGAACCGGGTGCCGTCAGGTTATAAAGCGCACTTGCTACCGCTCAGCTGCTATCACTCTCTTATCTCGATCTGCCAACCAATATTTAGGCTCTAATTCATTTATTGAAAACACTAAAGCCTACAATCACGATGGAAAACCTGAGTCACCTACGCCCATAAAACGTGACGTATACCCACTGAAATATGAAAGTGTAGGCGAAATTTCAGGGTATTTCTCATACAACGTCCAACCGCAGACAATAAAATCATAGGCTACAACTTTCGGCGTATAAATTGTGTAACATTGAGGGTATTTTATCACCTCTCGATACTGATATCTTCTGATTAATTTCATTCACAGAAAATACAAAAACGTTTAATTTGTGACAATCAAATTTAAAACAAAACAAAAAAATATGTATGTGTGTAGGAAGGACATGTATGTAGTAGTTGTGTGTTTAAGTATTTAGCTACATATTTTGAATACATGTCATTTTAACTGACTTGAAAATAGAAGGAAGGTTATCAATTTGGCCCGTTTTTTTTTTTTTTTTTTTTAAGTACGTACTTTTTACCTCGGTTACACCGTCAACCAATTTACGTGTTTCTTTTTTTATCATTTAGAAGAAACTTTCAAGGTGACACCACAAATATGACATTATTATGACTTCCAAATCCAGGTAAAAATATTATTTTGTTCTTTATAGTGACATATTAACTTAGAGTGTTTGTGTTTTGTTTGTTTTTCTTAATAATTTTATATTCGTAAATAATGGCTGCCAGCTTTACCAGTGGGCAACAAAAGCAAACCATGTCAAGAAATTTGAAAGTGGATAATTTTGTATCCACGAACAGACAAAATTCTGATGATAAATGTATACCACGGTATCCGTGGAGAGTCAAAACTGTGTAAAACGCGGTATTAATGGACTAGTGAGTGGAGAAAAATATGAACTTAGTTACAAAAGCTTGTTATAATATTAATTATGTAAAGTATATAATAATTATGATATGGATCTGGTGAGTTAGGATCTTTGATGTATAATCCACTGGTCTGGAATATCACTAGTTTGATTTTGATCAATGTATTATTCTGTTTAAAAAAAAAAATTGTCAAGGCAATTTTTCTGTCGAACATAATAAAATCATAAATAAATTAATAATTAAATTACTGACTGCTAATAAAAAGTAATAAGGTTAACTTATTGAGTAAATTCTGGCATAAAATTATGTATGTATTAATTTAACGTCTCTGTCATTTTCATTTTTAGGGTTCCGTACCTCAAAAGGAAAAAACGGAACCCTTATAGGATCACTTCGTTGTCCGTCTGTCTGTCTGTCCGTCTGTCAAGACCCTTTTTCTCAAGAACGCGTAAAGGTAGCAAGTAGAAATTTATACTAAATACTTGGGTCTACGGTTTCTTTCGGCTGTAAAAAAATAAAAGTTGTAAGTCAACGCAATCAAAAGATATGAACGTTTATGTCGCATATTTTGCGATTTCACAGGGGAACCAAAACCTATAGGGTACTTCCCGTTGACCTAGAATCATGAAATTTGGCAAAAAGCAAGGTCTCTCCCACAAGATGGACAGACGACCTAAAAGAGACCGCAGGGAAACGCTGGATGCAGGCCGCTTCCAACCGGCCCTTTTGGAGATCGATGGGGGAGGCCTATGTCCAGCAGTGGACGTCCTACGGCTGAAATGATGATGATGAAGGTCTCATAGCACATATATAGGAATAAATCCGAAAGTTATAAATATGAAGGTAAATCATTTAAAAATGATTATTTTGCTATTACAAACTTACATTTTGTAGTTGGAATGTATGGAAGAACCTTATTGTCAACTACAAACTTAAGTTTGTCATTCAATATTTTAACTTCAGTTAGTTTTTTTTTGGTCTCGCGCTCTTAGGGTTCCTTTATGTCGTATATTTTGCGATTTCACAGGGGAATCAAAACCTATAGGGTACTTCCCGTTGACCTAGAATCATGAAATTTGGCAAGAGGCAAGGTCTCATAGTACATATATAGGAATAAATCCGAAAGTTATAAATTTGAAGGTATTTAAAAATAATTATTTTGCTATTACAAACTTACATTTTGTAGTTGGGATGTATGGAAGAACCTTATTGTCAACTACAAACTTCAAAGTTGTCTTCCCAGAGACTGTGGGATCGGCCGATCTGCGAACTAGCATGGAAATCGCTACTAGATACGTGTCCTAGTATTGCAGATCGCGCTCGTATTCTTGCTGTCTCTGTTTGGGAATCGGGACTTTGGTTGCAAGCCATGCCCTCTTTTAACACAGGTAGCCTTTTAGATCCAACCGCATTTCGTCTAGCTGTCAGCTTACGCTTGGATACAAGGTGCTGTGAGGCCCATCGCTGTCAGTGTGGTACTGCTGTTGACCAGCTCGGTCACCATGGTCTCTCTTGCTCGAGAAGCGCTGGTCGTATTGGCCGACACGCTAGCCTGAACGACATCATACGCAGGGCACTTTCCACCGCCAATGTCGCAGCTGTGCTCAAACCGAGTGGTCTTGCGCGTGACGATGGAAAGAGGCCTGACGGTATGACACTTGTGCCCTGGAGGTTGGGGCGGCCCCTTGTATGGGACGCAACTTGTGTCGATACTTTGGCGCCGTCACATCTTCCTGAGACACAGGGTAGGGCTGGCGCGGCTGCTAATTCGGCAGAGCAGCACAAGCGTCGCAAATATGCTAACCTCGGCAGTGGTTACATATTTGAGGCGTTTGGGGTCGAGACATTGGGCCCTTGGGGACCGGGAGCTCACCTCATTTTCAAAAATCTTTCAGAGCGCCTGGTTAATGCGACGCCTGACCAAAATGCTGGCGTGTTTCTGGCTCAACGCATTAGCATTGCCATTCAACGTGGTAATGCCGCCAGCATGTTGGGTACGCTGCCAACTGGTAGTGGGCTTGAGCATTTGGATTGACTTTAGACCTTCAACGGTCTATGGGCAGTCTAACTGTATTTGTAGTGTTAGTTTTAGCTTGTATTTTGTTTAGTTATTAAAGGCACTTGCCCAGTAAAAAAAAACTACAAACTTAAGTTTGTCTTTCAATATTTTAACTTCAGATAGTTTTTTTTTTTGGTCTCGCGCTCTGAGGGTTCCGTCTAACGGAACCCTCAGAGCACGAGTCCTACTCGTACTTGTCCGGTTTTTGCGTATTGGATTACCACAAAACACAAATAATGCATCAAACCAACAAAATGTTTGCACCAGTTTGAGAGTAATATTAAAAAATTAGAGCATAAACTGTATTCTATCCATTATGTCTGTGGTCGCCTCTTTTATAGCCATAGGAAGCTTCTAGTTATTTATACTTGCATCAGAGCCTTTTATGTGCACTAAATATTTTATTGGCCAGATTTATGGCGTGCTATCCCTGGTTATGTACCCTTATCGGTTACAGTTATACTTACTGTGGTCGTACTGTATTGGCAGGCGGTGTTTTGAGGTCACAAGGTTTTAGTGTGACACGTCTTTTGACTCGCACGAGAAACGGTAAAGCATTGAGGAAAAGGTTGGTTGTATCTTGTTTACCTTCAGACTAAATATGGAAAACTGGAATGAAATTATGTAATATTTGATATTGTTTTTGTATCAAACTTTAATATTATAGATATAGTTATATCCAAAATATTCTGAGCTAAGTATATTGTATGTCAAGTTTTCTTAATGTCTCTTGTATGGCCAAAACTACCGGTCCCTACTTGGGAAATGGAAGGAAGAAAAAAAATGGAAGTGTTTTAACTACACTTTTCCCTTTAGCTCTTACACCTCCTCCCCACTTAGTCATGGGTTACCTTGCCCCCTTCAGCTTTTGGCAGACTTTTAAGGGCTCCAAAAAACATTAAGGACTACCAAAATAGAAGAAAAAAATACTGCGCTCGAAATTGATGCCTTCTGAGTTGTTATTAGAAAAAATAACAACATACAGTTGAATTGATAACCTCCTCCTTTTTGAAGTCGCTTAAAAACTATGTCACGAGAAAGGACGTTTTATTACTTAATTATAAACTTAGTTTTATTTGAGTTCATTATTACAGACAAATAAGACTAAAAATGAACCTAACCTTTTTATCTTTCAAATAATAAAAGAAAATACAAAAAAACATGCAAGGCGGCCTTTTTTTTGTATTTTTAGGGTTCCGTGCCCAAAGGGTAAAAACGGGACTATTACTAAGCCTACGATGTCTGTCTGTCTGTCCGTCTTTCCTACCTATTAACTAACAAATAATAAAAAATCAAAAAGTCTGCAATCAAGTCCAATAATTATACGAGTACTTACCTAAAATGCGACCAACATACTGTAGAGTTAAATAAGAGAGCCACTATAGTTTTTTGTGAACAAAACTGTAAATCTTCAGTGGAAATTTTTAGTTCCTTAATTTGGCCAACTCTATTATACATATATACATTCCTTGGTATAAGTACATGTAGACATGGAAGCGAACATAGAAACTGGAAACAGTTTAATTTGCAGAGATAATTGAAAACATCAGATGCGCCGGCCACTGTGCAGTGTTGCCAGCGTAGCTAATTTGCAGCTAGACGTGGCTAATTTTACACGCCCTGTTAGCTATGATTTTAAAATTACATTATAAATAATGGCAAACGTTACCTTTCTAGACATTAAAAATAATAAAATAAATAATAATAGTATATTCAGGCAAAAAAGTCCACTTCGACAAATTAAAAGGAACAAAATAATGTTTGTGCACTTTTTCAGCAAAATTTAAGTCCTTAATTATTATAGTTGGACTTTGACTAGTTCGGAAGCCACTGGCACTGTACCTAGCTTACTTTACATTATGCCAAAATAAATGAAATGTATTTGTACTGAACTATCTATAAAACTTCTGTAGGTACGTAATATAATGCAGAATGATATATAAAGATATATTGTATTGTAATGATGCACATGCAGGATTTTTATTCCACTTCTTATTGTCATACTCATTACAAATAAAAATACAGAGTCCCTATGGCGCACTGCCAAAGTGACGCCAAAATTGCTTCCAAAGCTACTCGAATTCCCAATAAATACACGATTCACGCACACATACGCATTCAAAACTATGTGAATTTCTTGTCAGAATGTCGTACTGAAAAACAACACAAAAGTAGCATGCGCAGCAACAAGAAGAAGAAACAACAAGAACAATGGAATATTTCCACACTTAAGTATTTATATTATCACTTATATTGATGAATTATGACACGAACTTCGACTACGCACACATGTTTCAAAAAGTGGCTTCACTTTTCGTGTTCGCGGGAGTCCCTCTGTATTTTTATTTGCTCTGAGTTGTCATATAATACATTTTTTGCTACCTTATCTACAAACACAACAAAAAAAAAACGAACCACTTAGCTATTAACATAGAGCAGCAGTTGGCAACACTGAATTCAAAGGGCGTTGTAAAACTGCAGAGCACTTTTGTTCCCTGCTGGCAAATTGCTTATTTTCATGTAGACGTCTGTAGAGTTTAATTGTGTACGGGAATCACGGAAATTTGAGGTAACAGACAAAGTAAAAATATAAACATTACACGCATTAACGACACGGTCAAATGCTTGTCTTTGATAAGATATATTATGCAAAGAAATAAAAATATACGATGTCAATGTTACATGTTAATAAACCGGCCAAGTGCGAATCGGGCTCGCGCGCTGAGGTTTCCGTGCGACCACAAAATACAAAGTAGTGCATAAAGACATCACGCCCAGGCAGTCACTCATCCAAGATTCGACCGCGTCCTACGTTGTCTTGGTAATGAACAAAAATTTGTCACTGACACACTTCATCATTCCACACGTAATTTTTTTAATTTTCTTAAGGATCAACAAACAGTTTACAACAAGATATTAAATCACATAAGTATACAGATATAATAGATATAAATCACAGCAAAATAAACTAGTTGAAATAACAGCATCGTTGAACACGGATTAATATAGATAAAACATATCATTTCTACGATTCGAAAGTTACAGCCGTTTAAAAGTAGGCCGGACAGACAGACAACGTAGGCTCAGAAATAGGGTCCCGTTGTTACCCTTTGGGTACGGAACCCTAAAACACGACACGATAATTGATCGATATTGATACTCTATATTTAATCTATAAAATAAATAAATAAAATAAATAAATATAAGAGCCTGAGGGCGTGGGTTCGATTCCCACGTCGGACAAACATTTGTGTGATGAACATTTGTGTTTGTTCTATATCTGGTTGTTAATATCTATTTAAGTATGTATTTAAAAACTATATATGTATGTATATCAGTCTCTGGCAGCCATATCACAAGCAGCCAGTTTGGGGTCAGATGACCGTGTGTGCAAAAATGTCCCAAATATTTTATTTAAATATTTAATACAGTAATGTGCAATCTCTAGTTTTAAGTCCCCATAACTCTGTTGAAGGCATTATTATGAAGCTATTTTAAATTTTAATAAGCTTGCTTCGTGAAACTTAAGTTTGAGGTTGGAACAATTTTGCGTATAAAAAAGGCTTGGTGCATTATTTAAGCGTAGACAAAGTGGTATAGTATTATTATAAAAAAAAAACCGGACAAGTACGAGTAGGACTCGTGCTCTGAGGGTTCCGTTAGACGGAACCCTCAGAGCGCGAGACCAAAAAAAAACTAACTGAAGTTAAAATATTGAAAGACAAACTTAAGTTTGTAGTTTTTTTTTTACTGGGCAAGTGCCTTTAATAACTAAACAAAATACAAGCTAAAACTAACACTACAAATACAGTTAGACTGCCCATAGACCGTTGAAGGTCTAAAGACAATCCAAATGCTCAAGCCCACTACCAGTTGGCAGCGTACCCAACATGCTGGCGGCATTACCATGTTGAATGGCAATGCTAATGCGTTGAGCCAGAAACACGCCAGCATTTTGGTCACGCGTCGCATTAACCAGGCGCTCTGAAAGATTTTTGAAAATGAGGTGAGCTCCCGGTCCCCAAGGGCCCAATGTCTCGACCCCAAACGCCTCAAATATGTAACCACTGCCGAGGTTAGCATATTTGCGACGCTTGTGCTGCTCTGCCGAATTAGCAGCCGCGCCAGCCCTACCCTGTGTCTCAGGAAGATGTGACGGCGCCAAAGTATCGACACAAGTTGCGTCCCATACAAGGGGCCGCCCCAACCTCCAGGGCACAAGTGTCATACCGTCAGGCCTCTTTCCATCGTCACGCGCAAGACCACTCGGTTTGAGCACAGCTGCGACATTGGCGGTGGAAAGTGCCCTGCGTATGATGTCGTTCAGGCTAGCGTGTCCGCCAATACGACCAGCGCTTCTCGAGCAAGAGAGACCATGGTGACCGAGCTGGTCAACAGCAGTACCACACTGACAGCGATGGGCCTCACAGCACCTTGCACCCAAGCGTAAGCTGACAGCTAGACGAAATGCGGTTGGATCTAAAAGGCTACCTGTGTTAAAAGAGGGCATGGCTTGCAACCAAAGTCCCGATTCCCAAACAGAGACAGCAAGAATACGAGCGCGATCTGCAATACTAGGACACGTATCTAGTAGCGATTTCCATGCTAGTTCGCAGATCGGCCGATCCCACAGTCTCTGGGAAGACAACTTTGAAGTTTGTAGTTGACAATAAGGTTCTCCCATACATCCCAACTACAAAATGTAAGTTTGTCATACCAAAATAATTATTTTTAAATACCTTCAAATTTATAACTTTCGGATTTATTCCTATATATGTACTACGAGACCTTGCCTCTTGCCAAATTTCATGATTCTAGGTCAACGGGAAGTACCCTATAGGTTTTGATTCCCTGTGAAATCACAAAATATACGACATAAAGGAACCCTAAGAGCGCGAGACCAAAAAAAAAACTAACTGAAGTTAAAATATTGAAAGACAAACTTAAGTTTGTAGTTGACAATAAGGTTCTTCGATACATTCCAACTACAAAATGTAAGTTTGTAATAGCAAAATAATCATTTTTAAATGATATACCTTCATATTTATAACTTTCGGATTTATTCCTATATATGTGCTATGAGACCTTGCTTTTTGCCAAATTTCATGATTCTAGGTCAACGGGAAGTACCCTATAGGTTTTGGTTCCCCTGTGAAATCGCAAAATATGCGACATAAACGTTCATATCTTTTAATTGCGTTGACTTACAACTTTAATTTTTTTACAGCCGAAAGAAACCGTAGACCCAAGTATTTAGTATACATTTCAACTTGCTACCTTTACGCGTTCTTGAGAAAAAGGGTCTTGACAGACGGACAGACAGACAGACGGACAACGAAGTGATCCTATAAGGGTTCCGTTTTTTCCTTTTGAGGTACGGAACCCTAAAAACATCACCCATCCAATTTTCGTATAAAAAAGGCTTTATTTAAACTTATTTAAACGTAGAAAGGTGGTACTTTTTTTTTACATCTGACTAGTCCAAGTAAGTATGGTATTATTATGTAAAAAAAAAAATATTGGCAAAGTTGCCAATAATTTTTTCTGAAATATTTCCGATTCAGAAATGAAATGCAATAATCATACTAGTAACGTAGAAACTTTGGAGCTCGTAGAGATTTCTCAAGGTAAAACTTTTGCTAGCTATTTGTTTTGTGCATGCAATCAAGGATAAGACATTCTGTGTAAACAGAAGCAACTTCAGCTTGGCCTCAATTGAGCTCACTTGCAAACTTCGCAAGCATATTCCAACAACACAGTAGTTACTAAAACTCCACAGGCCATTAGAAGAATAGATACCGCAAGCACCTCAACTTGTATGAAAACCCAGCGTGCCACATTTTTGTACCTACTATGACGTCACGACAGCAATAGGGTATTTGACTCATCATCATTTTAGCCATAGGACGTCCACTACTAGACATAGGCCTCTCCAATCGATCTCCAAAAGGGCCGGTTGAAAGCGGCCTGCATCCAGCGTTTCCCTGCGGTCTCTTTTAGGTCGTTCTCCTCATTTCTGATTCGATCTCGTAGAGAAACCCCGAGCATAGCCCTCTCCATAGCTTGTTGTTGCTCGTCGTTGCTCGTTGAGTATTTAAATGTTTTGATACAATACTTGGGTATTGGCATCGATTCTGATGCACTCTGAACTAAACTAAATTTGACAGCTCCTAAATTGTTGACATCCTTCTCTCACGTATTAAAATTAAAAGAGAGGCAGATAATTTTAGTCCTGTCAGTTTGGTTTAGTTTAGTGAGTGGTATGACAGAATAGGCGTCATTGTATCTCGATGTTAGAAACGTGTTAGAAACTCACTTTTATAAGTCGGTTTTTTTTTGTGAAAAAAATTATGACCGTGGATTCAATGTCCTTTAGTCGTAATATTAATCATGTTTACATAGTATTAATAGCGTCAAACAAGTCATAGTCACAGTCAGAGTCAAGGAAAGTAAGTACGTGCCCCAGTAAAGTGGTGGAGGCTTTACAAGAGGCTCCTATGGAGTTTTTTTTTAGGTCGGTTGACCGTAACGGCCTTGTTCTAAAATCCCTGGATACTTACTACATAAACGCTACAATGATATCTCGTACCCAAACCGACGATAAATGCATGTCGCTTCATCATTCGCTCGCAAATCTCTCTCAGTATTTATTTGGGGTACAATTAAAGCAGAAAAAGCGGGAAGAGCGCCTCGGGTGCGATACGGTAAACAAAACGGATTCGTTTCGGGGTTGCAGCGGTATTGGGACAATCAGTACCTGAACTTGTCATTATTGACTTCTTTGCCTTGTTACCGATAATGTTGTATCCAGGTGGGCTCCAATAATCTCAAAATCATTCTAATAACATTAAATTTAATTTTGTCTTGATCTCTCATTACCCGAGAAAGCGAGACAAAGCTCAATGTAAGGTCATTATAAAAATGTTTTTAAGATTATTGTAATCCACCTTGGTAGCCCACCGCAGGAGCCATATTTAGGTTTAAACACGCGTTTATTAGCTTATCTTGTAACTAACTATGAGTAAAATATTAACCATAATATATATTTTTAATTTATTTGTTAACTCTGGACATGGGGGTCCGTAAATATCACACAAACAAGCTTTCAAGCTTTTTTCCTTGAATTTTAAAACGACAAATAGAAGTAGGATAGAATCGTTTTCCAAGATTTGTTTCCATACATAGTTACAAGTGAAACCCACAGAGCGAGTTAGCGGTCAAAAGCAAACTTATTATAAAAAAAAAAAAAAAAACTGTGTCCCACTTTTACCAAACCTTATTCACTGTTATCTCCCAATATCCGCTGGACTGTATGCGAGTTGTTGAACCAAAAGCGTTGAGTATCGCTGGGGAGCGCTCGCATTCCAAACTTTTGTTTTGGGAGCGGCACTGTCTGAAAATATTTGAGCGGAACCATTGAGATATAGCAACTTTTTTTTTTTTTTTATGCCAGTCACCGTCGCCTATGGATACTTGTAACACCAGAGGCATCACAAATACGTTGCCGAGCAACTCATGTTGAAGAAACGTAGAGTGATGGAAATAGAGAAGATAATTTAACTACGTTAAAGAAGTTTTCGCCTGATCATGTCATATCTTTATAAAACAAAATATTTCAATTTTAAACGACCACAGAAAAGAGAAGTAAATAGAACGGAAATGAGAAGGAAAATCTGTCGCCAGGCATTATGACAGAATCTTGATTGAACATACTTATTTATATCAACGCGTCGAACTCCGCATCTAAAGAACTTGGTCTTTACCTTTTTGGGTTAGGTCTCAAAGTTCTTTGGCCGCATCACAGTTGCTAGCTGACTTCGAATGACTGATGTTTCGTTTATATGGGTGCAACTGGCTACAACAAATTTCTTACAAAAATGCCTTCACAGCCGATCTAATTTAAACAAAATAAAAAACTGTGGCCACGACACATCAGGATAGATCTTTTAAAATGTGTTACAATCACAGATCAGACAAAAAAGCAAATATGGTAACGTGATATGGTAATCCGCCGTAACATTAAATAATCTGTGAAAATTTCAACTGGCTATCTATTACTGTACGGAAGATACAGCCGTTTAAAGGTAGGACGGACAAACGGACGGACGGACAGACAGACAGCATAGGCTCAGTAATAGGGTCCCGTTTTGACCCTTTGGGTATGGAACCTTAAAAACTATGCAAAAATACCATAATAACATGTTTAACAGTAGGAATTCTTCCCGATACCAAAATTTTTCATGGTTATTGTAAAATGGTAAAGCTTCTATTCTACAAGCCGTTGTATCTCACAGTTGAACAATTAAATATAATCTCCTTCTTAGCTTTGCTTTAGAGCTTTCGAAATAAACTGGCTAAACGTTCTAATTGTGATAATAATTCCACTTCTCAAGCCTTTCCTAGACATTAATTGTCCAAGTTTTTGGTTGAGTAATGTGAGGATCAGGGCATGGAAAAGGATCATGATGGAAGCCTTTCAAATGGAAATGACGACTACGAATAACAGTTATAAACTCCTGGCTGTGATAACCGAGTTTGATACTGAATTTAGGACAGTAGGTGGCGCGTGCTGTAGAATTAAAGCGGAGTTCAACCTCCTAGGGACCCGGGTTGTCCTAAAACTACGATCAGAACCACCGGAAGATGAGCAGCAGCGTCGTATTAGTACACGGTGAACGTACTGCAATCCCCAAGCCACCTGCCAAGCGTGGGGATTATGGAAACACTCCTCTCTAAGAGGGAGACCTTTGTTCAGCAGTAGACGTTTACTGGCTGACGTGATGTGACACTCTCCTAGATACAAATTAAATTGCTACACGTAACAGCTTACGTGATAAGGTTAAAATAGCCTTATTACGTAAACTGTCATTCATTATCATGTTATCGCGCTCGCGGATGGTGCGAGTAAATCGGTAATAAGATTGCTGCTACCTAAACTTTTTAATGTCATAGGCTTGGTTGCACCATGGTAGTAGTTAAAGTTAAGGTTTATGACAAATTTGCCAATAACATTAACGCTTACTTTAGCAATTACTGCGAAATGCGTTGCACCAGCGTATTCACTAGCATAATTAAAGTTACCAGGGTTGCAAATCAAATGAGACCTTATTTACTCCAGATGCATAGCTGGAATCATATTTTATGCGACTGACAGATATTTTAAATAAACAATAGCGAAGCGTGGGCAGTTACGGTTAACAGTTAAGTTATGACGTCATTTAACAATTATCAGATGGTGCAACAAATTTTTGGCCTAACCGGTACTTTAACTGAATTGTTAAAGCTAAAGTACAATGGTGCAACCCACCCATATTGTAGCTTTGTAAGAATGACACAAAAAATATTACAATCATAATGTGTAGAGACTATGGAATAACTGTTCCTATTTAAAATCGGTGTATAATTTCGGTGCTAGTTGAAAGTCAAATAAATTCATGTTAAATATGCATCTGGTTTTTTAAATCAAAAGTTATAAAATGACCCATAACTGCTTTATCCTGAGACAATTTGAGAAAGACGGCATCGAAAGACCGCAAATCGGCGCACGTGAACTCAAAGGCTTCATGGCGAGTACCAGAAGTTATGCTGTAAAAGACAACTTGATTCTAACTGAACCTTGTTTTTTAATTTTCTGTATGCAAACCATTTTTTTAATATATTATACTCGTATACTAGGATTAAAAAAACCACTAGATTCCATTAACTTAGACCACACGAAGCTCTCAAAGAACGAGACGCGCAAGACACTTTGGAAGTAATGTTTCAAAAGACAATAAGAGATTTCGCGATGCTAAGAAAGATCGCTTAATCCCGCCCCAGTTTATTACAGGATCCTTAATCTCAGTTTCAGTAAGTTTCGATTGCTCTTTTTAATCTCTAGAAGTTGAGATTTGACTTCAGTGCTTCCTCGTAAAGATTTGATGTTGAATTGAGCACCTCTTAGGGTTTATATGCCGTTTTTTATGTGCTAGAATCTAAAAGCCTATGAAAAATCCAAGCAAATTTAGATTGATGTACGTCAATCAATGTCATGTATTATATTTTAGGGTTAAAAAAAATTAATTTTCTCAACAAGAAATAATATGTATTCTTGTGAAAGCTAACAAAATGTTATAATTAGAGAGATGGATGATACAATCAAATTTAAGAAAAAAAACTTCATTTTATAGACTTATTGACTAGTATTTTTTTATTTCGTCGTATGTACCCTATATTTATTGGTCAAAACTGGTCCACTTTGACCGTTCGATATTGGTTCGTGATAAATAAAATTAAATAAAGCTTGTTCGGTAAAAAAGTTTAATAATATGCTCTAAATGCATTTTACACTATTTTACATTATAAAATTTTGCTTTTTTTACATTTTGCCATGTAAAATAGTCGTATAAAATATATTTCTTACCTAGTCTTTATCATACAACATGTTATTTCATTTTGTCAATCAATAAACACACAGCAATTTAAGTAAATTTACTTAAACACTATTTTCTAACAGAAAATAATTATGTAGCCAGTTTTGATTACAAAGTTTGGCATATATAATGCCACTTAAAATAAAAACATAGTCTAACTATCCTTTTTCACTTCAACTTTCTTAACAGTTCCTGTACTGGTTTCAGTGTCATTAGATGAACCAGAAGTTGAATGTTCCAATTTACTCAAATCCCTTTTACCTTTATCACTTTTAGATTTCAAGCTATAGGAACTAAGAATCGATGGCTTCATACTTTTCTTTGGTTTGACCTTAACTGCTTTTTCTGGTGGTCTATTTATGCTCTCCGTTCTATTTTGTAGCTTGTTTAAGCTAAAGTTAGATTTAATTTTGGCTGTAGGTTCTAAAGAACTTACATCTGGTAAATGCAAATCGGTAACACACACATAATCATCAGAGTTTTTAGGCATAATACTACCAGGGTTAATTTTGAATGGAATTATTTCCAGTTTCTTCTCAAAGGAATTGTCTGGGCCTTTAGAGTCTAATACATCTTCCATATTTGTTGGCGATTCTACGCCTCCAACTAACTCTTGTATTAATTTATCTTCAGCTAAGTCATCTAAAAATGCTTCGTCTAAATCATCGTCATCATCATCTGAACAAAATGATGAGAATGATGTGACCGAGCTTGTCATTTGCGTATGAAAATCATCTGGTAGTCGTACTCTTGGAACATTCGTTGATATTTCAACCTGACTCGATGAAGGTTTTATGACGATCGTTGGATCTGAAGACGGAGAACTAGATGCAATAATAACTTTTGGAATCTCTCGATCCTTTGAAGTGATAATAACTGGGGGGTCAGATCGGTCAGAACCTTTTGACGATTCAAAGGATCTGTTCCAAATCTGAGTATCGGGTGAAAGGGTATTTATATTTTCGTAATTTTTAATCTCAGTTTCGGGAATTTTTCTCACATTCGCATCAAAAGATGACATGGGTTTTGTATTTTTATAAGCGAGTCTACGTTCTAAAGTAGTGGTTCGAAGCGGAGGTTGTGGTGGAACTTTTGACCGATCTGACTGACTTTCAATACTGCTCGAGTAATTGCGGAAAGATTGTAAAGTATTCGGTTGCAAAGACAACCGTTTTTGAGTTTTAGGTAAGTCTGGAAGTACTTTGGGAAAGTTTCTCCTCTTTATAGTGACTAACGCTTCTTCAGGGGTAAGCGGTTGGTTTAATGAGCCATCTTCACGAGAAGTTACATTAATATCATTCCTAAATGTAACTGGAGGCAAGATATCGATTACAGGAACACCTGATTCCATTTTCTCTCTAAACAACTTGCTGTAATTGACATCACTCACTGGATCTGAAGTGGAATGCTTGTGAGATATAACCAACGGTTTATCCTGACTTACAGACAAAGTCACCACGTTCGTGTACGTTTTATTTTCACTATTTTGACCACACGGTTTTATTTCTTCTTCTGTTTTCGATTTTTTTAATTGAGTTATAATGGAATGTTTTTGATCACCAGAGTCGAATGATTTGGAAAGTTCTATCGGCTCTTGTCTTAAAACAGCACTGGTGCGGGCAGCAGGCGTGGCGTCTATAGCCACTGAAACTTTTTTAGATTTTAGGCTATCGGTAGCTTTGCTTTTCAATGAGTCGGTAGATTTGCTTGCTTGTTTTATACTATTCATAGAATGTTTTTTACTATCAATAGAAGAATGTGAACCGAGAGCAGATGTTGATGTAGTTTTCTCAGAGGTTTTAGCTTTGCCGCTCAAACTATTCGAAACCACAGTCTTAGGTATAGTATTATCAATTTTCAGATCGTCTTTTTGCCTTTTTGTATCCGATAATAGTTCTTCCGATCTAGTGAAAGGTTTTAAAATGCTCATATTCTTATCGGTATTAAGATCTGAATTTGATTTTCTCAGTATAGCAGGGGAGCATCTATGCATAACTTCGTTTGCGATCCAATCCCGCACTTTGGTATGCGCATCTAATGTACTCGTAGATAAATGCCTTCTCAGTTGAAATCTTTCACGAAAACCGCCAGAGTCATCAGATTTCGGCGTTTTGCATCCTTCCGATTTCTTCTTAATCTTTTTTACGCTTTTCTTCTTTATGCTCATTGACTTGATAACGCTACAGCCGTTTTTAAGTGTCTGCAATGCGCCCTTATCGTCTTTACTTTTCTGTCCGATTAAGTCTACTTCACCTATTTCGGCTCGCGATTGTCGAGAGCTCTCGAGAGTTTGCTCTCGTAATCTCAGTTTTCTCTTTTTGAAGTATAATATCGAGCAAATAGCAACATCGACGACGAGGAATAAAACCCCGAGTGATATAATCAGAGTAATGGTCGCGCTGGAGGTTTTAACGGGGATGTTTGGCTTTGGTTTTGCGGTGGTTGTGGTTTTTTCCAATAAGCCGGATGGCACGATTCGCGATGGAGTTTTTATTGACTGTATCTGTCTGTATATGGTGTCACTGTCGGATCTCGCTGGCTGGGAGTACGGCCGTAATTTACCGTAATTGGACGGATTGTAATGCGGCGCGGAAGCTACTTGTGGCTGCCAGATTTTTCGAATGGTATCTGAAAACATTAATATGGCCATAACTTTTTTACTAATTGATAAAGCATGTAACTATGGTAAAACTATAACACTAAGGTAGTTAGCAATTTTTGAGTATTAAAATACTTTAATTTTGATTTTTCTGTTAACGAAAATTACACAAAACTCGGTCCAAGCATTTATTTGCTCTAAAAGCTACAATAATATTGTAAACCAACTGAATGAAAACCACGAATTCTGACCATTTCGCTTGGTTTTCAAAATTACAATGATTTTGCAGCTGTCAGATCAAATATACGAATGTAAATAGTGTAATATTATAAATGCAAAAGTATGTTTATTTGGTCACGTTTCACGCAGCAACAGTTTGACGTGAATATTTTGCATTGAGATATTAAGAAAGCCAGAGCATAAAAGAGGATATAATTTTTACTGCGCGAAAAAAAGCTGCTGATAAAAAGGAGCGGCAAACAAGCAAGATTTCCTCCTGATGGTAAGAAGTAATTAGCGGTGTTGTCGTTGCTTTGCAGGCCTAAAGAAAAGGAATATAGACGCGAGTGAAGCCGTGGGGCGCAGGTAATTGCGTATAAAGCAGCGTCAAAATCAAACAAAAACATTATTACAAAATAAAACCGTGGTGAGTATCCCGTTATTAATCATTTGAATAATTTAACTGTTGTGTACAGCAGTGGCAGTTTAAAAATTGTTTTACAGTATGTTATGTAAATAGATACAAAAACTCCAACTCAAGTATGCCAAATAACAAAAGTTAGAACAAGACAAGACTATCTCAAACAAACGCTAACTTATCTAGCTCTTTACATCCCATAACAAAACTTGATTTATTTTTGCCAAAGAAAAAAAATTTAAGACTTTTTCTGCGAAAACTTATAGTAACACGTATTTTTCATCTGATCTAAGATTGTGTACTTCAGGTTTATGAAACTTGTTCGGTCTGTCATGCGTTTCACTACTTCTGTTTTTGAGATTTTACAATTTTTATAAAGTCACAATTTATCAGTGAAACAGTAAAAAAATGACCGAGCGTTATTGTACATGTACATACATTGTATCAATAATATACTTCACAATGTTATGCCTCGTTTACTCCAATTTAGACGTTATGTCACTTAGCTTAGTGTTCAACGTTAGTTGTCCACTACGTCAGCGTAGCTCTGGCTTCGCGCGGCGTTGTAGTCGAATCGCGGTTACCTTGTAACTAACCAAAATCTGCGCAATTCGTAGCGTGCGTCGAGTTTTGGTTCGGACATCTTTTTGGCGCGATTTTGACTACATGTACTGTATCTCGATGAGTGATTCTCGTATTTCTCGAAAAGCATAGCTCTAATGTAAAATGTACCTTTACAGTTCATATTTATGAAATTTGTTTATTAAGAATTGGTAGACATAATTTAGTAAACAGGTATTTGAATGAATCTAAAAAACAAAGAGAATCAATGTTATATTTTTTTCTATCAAGCGAAATATCCATTAGTTTTTCGGTCATTACATACAGTTTAGTAGATAAAATATTCAATTTTATGTTTCTCAATTTTTATAATTTAAAGCTAACAGTGGGAAGTAGACAAACTAAAACTAGAATGATGAAAATTGCGTAAAAGTGGGGCCTTATTGAGTAATTTAAGCGTGTTTTTTAAATCTGTAATATTAATGAAGCACTGTTTTTAAACTATCACGGTTGTTCACTACAGCTATATGATTATTAACGGTACATTTATCGTGATATTTGATCGTGAGCTTACCAAGGCTGCTTTTATGAGTTGTCTTCGCCCTCTGTGTCGAAGTGGGCGTGTAGTCAATGAGCGGATCTATGATGAACTTGCTGATCTTCTGCGGCAACTCTTCGAGCCAGAAACTGGTGTAGTTTGAACGGTAGAGGCTGCTTATCGATGGTGGTATATCTAGAATTATTAACAACAACAAAAAAACCATTAAACAGAACCACCAGAACCATTGAACAAGAATCGTTGGTAAAACAAATCTGCCGATTACATTAAGGTTTTAAAGTAAAATTTTACCCGATAAAGGGTTCTTTAAATTTGATAAACACATTAAAATATTCCTCCGTATAGGAAGATCTATTTACAAAAAATTACGTAATTTTAAGAACGTCGGTAAATGGTGAGAAGAATATCATGTTTACTTAAATTAGCGCAGCGTAGGTAGGCCTGCCACTAGATGAATCGACGACATTGTGAGAGTTGCGGGCATCCAGTGGATGCAGATGGCAGGCTGTCGATCTGTGTGGAGGTTGAAGGGGAAGGCATATGTTCAGCAAGAGGACCCCTTCTGGCTGATCGTGATGAAATTCAACTTGTGTCATTTTATGACCTCTTTTCAATTTAGTACCATCGTTCCTTGTAACTTTGTATGATAGGATTTGGTGAAAACCATCAATCGACTCATTCTTTCTTTACTCTTGACTCTAAACTCTCAGGTTGAATGCCAATTGCAAAATTTGAAATACCATAGTAGTTAAATCATCATCACCATCATCATTCAGTGATATAGGCATCGTTACTACTTATATTTTTTACTAGTATTTTACCTATTTTGTGAAAACTATCAATTGACTCATACTTGGATTACTCTGACTCTAACTCTCAGGCTGAATACCAATTCAAAAATTTGGAATAGCTTCGATGCTATTTTATATTATCATCATCATCATTCAATCATACAGGCGTGAGGCGTCGTTACTATATTTAGTAATATTTTACCTATTTGATGAAAACTCTCAATTGACTCATACTTGGATTACTCTGACTCTAACTCTCAGGCTGAATACCAATTCAAAAATTTGGAATAGCTTCGATGCTATGTAATATCATCATCATCATTCGGTGATACAAGCGTCGATACTATATTTACTAGTCTCAATTCTCACCTAGTCTCAATTCTCACCTAGTCTCAATTCTCACCTAGTCTCAAGTAAGGCTGGTGGTCGACGTCATACTCCGGCCACTCCACGTTGAACTTGTTCCATTGCTTCTGATCCAGCGTGTGGTATTTGTTCACGCTCTGGGTGTTCGGTGACCTAGAAAATATCTTAATTTTATTGTAACTTCACTCAGCAGTTTCATTTCAACAGATTAGTTGTTGTTTCACTTATTACAAACTAGCTGCGGCCCGCGGTTTCACCCACGCAGCGATGAAAAATGGTGATGATGATGATGAAAAGTAGCCTATGTCATTCTCTGGGTTTTGAACTATACACAAAAAATCAGGGCGATCTGTTATTCCGTTGCAGCGTGAAAGAGGAACAAACATCCATACATCTGTACATCCATACATACAAACTTTCGCGTTTATAATATTAGTAGGATAACAAACTTAGTGAAGGTATAATTAAATACATTACACAATACTGAAATAAAATATTGGCTGATAAGTTTATGAGAAATAAGCGTTTAATATTTTTGGTGGGGATCGAGAGGAGATGTATGGCGCCCGCAAGGCTTGACGTTTGAAATTTGCAAGTTAAAGTGGCAATGGGCAGGACACATCGCTCGAAGAACCGATAACCGATGGGGAAGAAAAGTTCTTGAATGGTGACCACGAACCGGAAGACGCAGAGTAGGTAAGCTTACCACTAGATGGACCGACGACATCGTGAGAGTCACGGGCATCCAATGGATGCAGAGGCTGTCGTTTAGTGTGGTTTCTTAATGGGGAGGCCTATGGTCAGCAGTGGACGACTTATGGCTGACAATAATGATGGTATTTCCCATTTTTGTGTGATCTTAATTACAACCATACCAAATTACATTCAAATCCATTCGACCATTACAGAGTTACGTGCGGACAAACAAACACAGTCATGCTCAAACTTTTTTTAATTTTTTTTTATTGTGAATAAGTTCGCGTTTGACCACCAACTCGCCTGTTGCTCAAACTATTGCATATTTTACATTTAGTACTTACCCAATCTTAACAAAGTTGGTCCACAGCCGCATGACGACTTCGCTGAGGAGTTTCTCTTGCGCCGTGTATTCTGAAGGGAGGTGAGTGGTGGCGCCACCTAGCGGCACGCCGAGAATGTAAGGCAGCTCCGAGCCGTGCACGCTTTTATTTAACTGAAAATATTAATAATTCGTTAATTAATAAGTAAATTCCAACGAACTATAGCGATATGTAAACTTTAGTATGGCATTAAATATTTTTGGAATATTTTGAGAGAAAAATAAATATCTATTGGGGGGTAACATAAAGATATAAATATTATGTTGCCAGACTGCGCGCGCTGGGCGTTGAGCAGTTAGCGAGAAGAACATAATGTAAACAATCATCATCATCATCATCATTTCAGGCATAGGACGTCCACTGCTGGACATAGGCCTCCCCCATCGATATCCAAAAGGGCCGGTTGGAAGCGGCCTGCGTCTAGCGTTTCCCTGCGGTCTCTTTTAGGTCGTCTGCCCATCTTGTGCGTGGGTAAACAAATTACTTGCTTAAAATTAAGCGATACTATCAAAGCTTTCCCAAAATGCCTACCAAGGGTTCTTGGCCTCTGGCCTGCAAACGTCTAGGCTTTAAATTGTGTGAGTATCTTTTCAAAATTCATTGCACGTCACGAAGTAGCCAGTTTTTGTTCACGGTTCGTCGGTCGGAACACCTGTTGAAGGAACTTTGAAACTTGCTTCATTTAATGTCCGATCCGCACTTTTTCGATTTGAAAGAAAATAAGAAGCAACGGACATAAGGAAACCTTTCACGGCGAGGTTTTCAACATTATGTTGAGTTGTTGAAGGAGTGAGGATTTTTGTTTGCTGCTTTTTTGTGTGTAAAAAAAGAATAGTTTTTTTTGTTGTTGTTGTGATATATCTCCTAATTGCTAACATCATTCATCAGCTCATACATCATACATATCGAGGGTAATCCCATCGAGATACAATTCCTATAGAGTCACAATATTTCGGTAAATACAGTCAAAAAACGTGTGAGCGTCATTGTACCAATTGTACACACATTGTATCAATTATATACTTCACTATGACGCATTCACTTCAATTTAGACGTTATGTCGCTTGCATAGTGTTCAACGTTAGTTGTCCGCTCTGTCATCGTAGCTCTGGCATCGCGCGGTGTTGTAGTCGGATTGCGGTTACCTTGTAACTAATTCCATACTTGTAACCTTGGACCAAAATAAAATGAATGGACAGGCCCAGTAGAAGCGCATTTTTGAAGATAACAAAATGAGCGCCGTCTCTCATTTCGTTTCAGTCGGTCTCTAGCCGTAGGAAGTGCAACAGGTGTCTATTGTTACGTTATAACGAAACATCTGACAAAATTATACATTCGAATGCTTTCCCGAAGTGTAAATACACAAATAAAACCGGGATCTATTTTTTGTAACAAATATGCTGTACATTTTTATATTTAGTCCGATTTTTATATTATATTTTATATTTAGTTTATATTTGGTCCGACGGTTGTGACTCGTTTTTACCGAGCAATTTCAATGGTTAGGGCCCGTCTATTCATTTTATTTTAGTCGAAGCTTGTAACATATCGGACATTTTTTGGCACGATTGTGATTCTATATGTATTATAATTATCTCGATGGTAATTCCATTTAAATTTGAAGAAAATATTACATCCCTAAGGATGGGAAATCAGAGGTAAAAAGGAATGAATCCCGTAGTGTGTATGGATTTTTGTTACAAATAAAATATTGTCTATTGTCTTGTGGTGTGTCATGTATGATAATACATAAAATACATAAATAAAATATAATACGCAACGTCATGAATAAAATAATAAAATAAACAAAATACAATTTCATATACTTACCTTGTGAAGTTAAATCGCTATAAGCTTATGCATAAACCGCCGCGCGTGCGACGGCCGACTCAACGCGCAGGAGCACTGCGCATGCGCCGTGTCGCCGTCGTTGACACAGAGTCGACACAGTGTTCTACTGATCGTTCGCGCGTACTTCAGCTCAGAATATTATTTAAATTACTACTAGTTATTCGTTGTTTTTAAATAGTGAAATTATTACAAACTGTACGTCATCGTTGCTATTGTAAAGTGCAATATAATAAAGACTAAACATAAAAGGTTTAATAGTGATTTCCTTCATCACCACCCCAGGTTACCACCCCTAACTGGTGACCCCGATCAAGGACTAAAACTGTGAGTCAAAGACAAAAGTGAACTATAAGAGTCCAGTGCAGTGCATATTTTAACATTTTGAACATTGTGAAACGTACCCCAAGAGATGCTTGGGTTATGTCCTACCTAGCAGTGGGCAGGCGCTTCAAAGAAAGATTCTATGAGAGTATAAGTTAAAATTTAATCAAGAAAAAGGTGAAGTTACATGCGAGTTAGACTGAGGGTCGTGAGCTCGGAAGGTGGTGAGAAAATATGTTGGTCTCTTGTTAGGAGACTTAGCTTTAAGAGCGTAGGCGCCGATCGCCGCGTGGCTCGACGCGGCTCGTGGCACGTAGTAAGCTCAGCTGGGCAGCGTGTGCGGCTGGCGAGGATCAGCGTGCTGGGAGCGAGGGTCAGTAGCACTCGGAGGGCAGCCGGTGTATGGTCAGCGTGGCGGCAGCGAGAGTCAGTAGCACTCGGAGGGCAGCCGGTGTATGGTCAGCGTCGCGGCAGCGAGAGTCAGTAGTACTCGGAGGCAGCCAGAGTATGGCCAGCGTGGAGCACGGGCAATGTTGCGATGCCGGGAGAAAAACCCTGGAATGCGTTAAGGCTACGCATCAGGAGTGGCACAATAAGAGCCGCTCGGTCCAGCCGCGTGAGTTCCACGAAGGTAGTGGCAGATCGGGACAGGCGCCCATACGTCTCACGGCGTGGTACCGGCGTTGCAAACATAATTTTGATCGGAAGGATCCAAGATACAGAATAATGCTTGAAGAGCTAATAACACAAGACGAAGAAAGAATGTGGTACAGAAAATTACAAAGAAATATATTTTACACTTTTAAAACACAAAACCTAAACACTTCAACAAAAAAAACTCACCCGATTATCTGCAATTCGGGGTTCGAAGTTTGATTAGGTTCAGATATAAATTTGCGACTTCCACTTGGAAACGTAGAGGCGGCAATAGCCGTGTTTATGGCCGGAGGCCTTTATATCATATTTTGCTTCTAGAAGCTACGTATTACCCCTGTTTTTAATATTATTTTGTTATTAAATGAGGGTTGATATTTGTTTCGTTTAAAGGTGAAAGCGATCTGACATTACGTCAGTCACTTTCATTCTGTCAACGATCTTTATGTCAACGTGGTGACTTTTTTATTCGTTAAGTTTGGCTGCTAGCGTATGTGCCATTTGCCATGAACGGAAGATATTTTTAGAACCGTTACAATTGCAAAAGACATTATTTGGGTAAAAGTGCTAAAGACCCTGGGGTACATAAAAAAACTTTGTTTGGTCCAAGCTACGAGTTGATAGCGATTTGATATTTTCGCTGACGAGAACATGTCGATACCGAAAACTGATGAAGGACGTGGGTCAACTGTATCCTCCGAGTTATTTAGAGTGGGGATACGCGTCCCACCCTTCTGGCCAGAAGAACCTGAAATATGGTTCGCTCAAGTCGAAGGTCAATTTGCAGTATCGAATATAACTTCAGACGTGACGAAGTTTAATTACGTCATTGGACAGCTTGACCATCAGTTCTCAAAGGAGGTGAAAGACATTATCATATCCCCTCCATCAACGGACAAGTATGAAAAGTTGAAGTCAGAGCTTATCAAGCGCCTCAGCGCCTCACGCGAGAAGCAAGTAAAGCAACTTCTCATGCACGAAGAGTTAGGAGACCGTCGCCCGTCACAATTTCTAAGGCATCTACGAAGCCTAGCGGGACCGAGCGTGCCAGAAGATTTTATTAAGACAATCTGGACGAGCAGACTACCACGTAGCGTACAGACGGTGATAGCCGCGCAGCCAACAGCGTCGTTGGAGGTACTGTCCGACCTGGCAGATAGAATCCAAGACATCGCCCCTGCCACGCCGCAAGTATCAGCCGCAGCTGCACCTGCTTCAGCGCTGGACGCTATGGCCAATGAAATAGCCGAGCTCCGCAAGCAGATGAAGACACTGCTGGATCGTCAATCTCGCTCTCGCACTCCTCAAAGAAGCCGTAGCCGCGCTGGAACTAGATCTGATTCTCACTACAGAAAGTTCCCTAACTGTTGGTATCACTGGAAGTTTGGAGACAAATCGACGCGCTGCGTGAAGCCTTGCAACTTTCAGGCGGGAAACTCTCAGGGCGGTCGGTAATGGCGACAAACGACCGTCCCAACTCACCTGGTCGCCTGTTTGTCGTAGATTGTCGGTCGAAGGTGCAATTTCTCGTTGATACAGGAAGCGACGTTTGTGTCTTTCCACGACGAGCACTACATGAACGTCGTAATAAATCAGACTTTCAACTGTCTGCTGCTAACGGTACACCAATCAACACCTACGGATATACACAGCTAGATTTGAACCTCGGATTACGTCGCGATTTCCCATGGCGTTTCATTGTTGGAGATGTCACAAAGGCGATTATAGGAGCTGACTTTTTGAAGTTTTACGGCCTTTTAGTGGATATTCGCAACAAGCGCCTTATAGACAATACGACAACCCTCTCCGTCGTTTGCGCGCCTGCAAACTCGTCGACTGCGATTTCTTCGATCAAGATACCAATCGGCGAGTCTCGCTATGACCAAATCCTGAAGGAATTTCCTGAAATTATAAATCCATCTGCAAACAAAGCAGAAGTAAAGCATCGTACCGTGCACTTCATTAGGACGACGCCAGGACAACCAATAGCCTGTAATCCACGCCGCCTAGCGCCAGACAAACTTAAAATCGCAAAATCAGAAATCGAGTCCATGTTGAAGTCAGGTGTCGCACGACCATCGGAGAGCTCCTGGGCGTCGCCGTTACATCTAGCACAGAAGAAAGATAACGGATGGCGGCCTTGTGGAGATTACCGAATGCTAAATGCTCGCACAATACCTGATATGTATCCAGTCAGACATGTGCATGATTTCACACACAGCATTTCAGGCTGTAGAATATTCTCAACAATCGACCTCGTAAAAGCGTTTCATCAGATTCCTGTAAATCCTGAAGACATCGACAAGACCGCCATCACGACACCGTTTGGATTATATGAATTTCCATTCATGACATTCGGATTGCGAAATGCTGGACAGACGTTCCAGCGCTTTGTTGATGAGATGACACGCGGACTGGATTTTGTCTACCCGTACATTGATGATTTCCTGGTATTCTCGAAAAACGAAGATCTCCATGAAGAACACCTTCGTATACTCTTCGGAAGACTGAAAGACCAAGGATTAATCATCAACACTTCAAAGTGCAGCTTTGGCCGTCCCGAGCTCAAATTCCTAGGCTATCATATATCAGCCAATGGAATCAAGCCTCTGGAGGAGAAAGTGGAAGCAATCAAGACGTTCCCTACCCCTAAAACAGTCCGAGAACTTCGCAGATTTTTAGGGATGCTGAACTTCTACAGACGATTCATTCCCAACGCTGCAGAAGTCCAAGCGCAATTACACGCTCTTATGACGGGCTCTGTAAAAGGTGCCCATCCTATAAATCTGTGTGGTGGCACACTGAAAGCCTTCGAGGATTGTAAAGAAAGCCTCTGCCACGCCGCACTAATCGCGCATCCAGATTGCCAATGCAAACTAGGCCTCGTCACGGACGCGTCTGATACTGCAATCGGCGCTGCCTTACAACAACACAAAGATGGTGCCTGGCAACCGCTTGCCTTCTTCTCGCGCAAGTTAAGCACAGCGCAGCGAAAATACTCTCCTTACGATAGAGAACTCCTCGCAATTTATGAAGCACTGAAATACTTCAGGCACATGGTTGAAGCCAGAGAATTTACAATATACACTGACCACAAGCCACTGTGTTTTGCATTTAATCAGCGTAAGGACAAGTGTTCGCCGAGACAGTTTCGTCATCTGGATTTCATATCTCAATTTACAACAGACTTGAGGCATATCTCGGGGAAGGACAACTTGGTCGCTGACACGCTTAGCAGAGTGAAAGAGCTGGAACTGTCAATCGATTTCTCTCAGCTTGCCAAGTCACAGTCATCTGACCCAGAATTGAAAAACATGCTGGAATGCGGAACTTCGTTGCGTCTAGAGAATATGAAGATACCTGGAACTCGTGCTGAATTATATTGCGATGTCAGCACGCCAATTTCAAGGCCCTACGTCACGAAACCTATGCGCAAGCAAATTTTTGATAGCCTGCACGCATTAAGCCACCCCGGTGCCAACGCCACAATCAAGCTAGTAGCAGAACGCTATGTATGGCCCGGTGTAAAGAAAGACTGCAAAGAGTGGACGCGTACATGCTTAGCTTGTCAACGTTCAAAGATAACTAGGCATGTATCCTCCCCATTGGGCACCTACCGACTTCCACGAGCACGTTTCATTCACGTGCATATTGATCTTATCGGACCACTTCCGATTTGCAATGGAAACCGTTATTGCCTCACCGCCATAGATCGTTTCACTCGATGGCCTGAGGTAATACCAATCTCTGATGCAACAGCTGAAACAGTAGCGAAAGCCCTACTTACTGGATGGATATCAAGGTTCGGATCCCCCGTTGATATAGTAACAGATCGCGGCAGACAGTTCGAATCATCATTATTTCAACATCTATCCAAAATATCAGGATTTCAACATAAAAAGACCACCGCATATCATCCTGCATGCAATGGAGTCATAGAGAGATTCCACAGACAGCTAAAAACTGCTATTACCTGTCATGCAACTGAAAACTGGATGGAAGCCTTACCTTTGGTGTTACTTGGTATCCGAAGCGCGTATAAAGAGGACATCAAAGCGAGTACAGCAGAACTTGTGTACGGAGAACCGTTACGCTTGCCGGGAGAATTTTTTGATGCAAGCACAGCTGGAACAACAGACGTCACAGATTACACTGCCAGATTACGCTCATTCGCTAATAATTTGAAACCCACGCCGGCTTCGAGGCACAGCAAACCATCCATATTCATTTTCAAGGACTTACCAACTGCCAGCCATGTATTCTTGAGAGAAGACGCAGTACGAGCTTCCTTGCAACCTGCATACAAGGGTCCACACGCTGTCCTGGAGAGATCTGAAAAAGTCTACAAGTTATTAATAAAAGGAAAACCTGTCACAGTATCAATAGACCGCTTGAAGCCGGCCTACATATTAGATGACAGTATTGACAGTAGACAGCAAACTCTTGATGAAACTCCTGATGACACTCCTCCACCACCTGAAAACATACAAAGGAAAACAAGATCAGGGCGTATAGTACAATTTCCAGATTATTATCGCCCGTAGAAACGGTCTCTGGAAGGGAGTAATGTGGTGTGTCATGTATGATAATACATAAAATACATAAATAAAATATAATACGCAACGTCATGAATAAAATAATAAAATAAACAAAATACAATTTCATATACTTACCTTGTGAAGTTAAATCGCTATAAGCTTATGCATAAACCGCCGCGCGTGCGACGGCCGACTCAACGCGCAGGAGCACTGCGCATGCGCCGTGTCGCCGTCGTTGACACAGAGTCGACACAGTGTTCTACTGATCGTTCGCGCGTACTTCAGCTCAGAATATTATTTAAATTACTACTAGTTATTCGTTGTTTTTAAATAGTGAAATTATTACAAACTGTACGTCATCGTTGCTATTGTAAAGTGCAATATAATAAAGACTAAACATAAAAGGTTTAATAGTGATTTCCTTCATCACCACCCCAGGTTACCACCCATAGTCTATTGTTTATTCACCTTCAGTGAATATGTTTTTTTTTTTTTCAAACATGTATAATTAAAGGTGAGAGTAAATTATAATTATAATGTTGTTGTTTTTCCTGCTGTTTTTTTTGTTGAGTTTTGTACCCATTGTCTTATTGCCGCCAACCTTTTAACGAATTAATCTTTTTTTTCTTTTTACAGAATTTGTAATGCTACTGTAAATGAATAAGATAATAACATTAAGGAGTGCCAGAAATAAGTATTTTTATATAGACACTAAAAAACTTACGGCAGCAAAATCACTACTAATTGAGTTATGTCCGAAAACATAGAAGTAAGACTGTCGGTTGGCCTTGGACTGGTAGTTGGCGAAGCGAATGGCTGGAGCGAGGGTGCGAGCATCGCTGAAGATATTGAGGATGACGTCACGGTTGGTCTCCACGTTCCAGCGCTGCGGGTGCAGTTTTGATGGGGAATATCTGCAAAATAAATAAAATCACGTACAAAATGACCTAGTTAACAAGATAAAGATAATTTATTTGCACAAAACACAAGTAAGTCATACACACATTTTAAAACAGATGTACAATAGGTGTGAAAACAATCCAAGTAATTCAATATTCCTGATCGGTTTGGTCGAAATGTAATCAATTATCTTGATCAGATAGGTTGGAATGTGATCAGATCTCTTGAGCATTTGGTCGGAATGTGATCAATTCTACTAATCAGTTTGGTCGGAATGTAATCAATTCTACTGATCAGTTTGGTCGGAATGTAATCAATTCTACTGATCAGTTTGGTCGGATTGTAATCAATTCTACTGATCAGTTTGGTCGGATTGTAATCAATTATTCGTATCAGTTTGATCGGAATATTATCAATTCTCTTGATCAGTTTGGTCGGAAAGTAATCAACTCTACTGATCAGTTTGGTCATAATGTAATCAATTCTACTGATCAGTTTGGTCAGAATGTAATAAAATTTTGAAGCGTAAGCGATTCGCGGCCTAAAAGTGACTGTAGATAAATAAGTCAACTCTTAACTACTTTATTAGATTTATTTTAACAATTTGAATGCACTTACTCTTTCAACAAGGCAGTCAAAGCTTCTTTTTCTGCACCTTCAAACACGATTTTAGCATACTTTGTGATGAAATCGTCTCTTTGGTTCTCCAGAATCCCGTGATCTAACTCGATTACTCCGAAATCGTGGTAACTTTCTAACTCGGACACTCCACTGAGCAGTTGATATCTGGAACCACACAATATGATTGACAAATTTAGATAGCTCGTTGCTCCAGTTGGTAGTGAACCTACCTTCTGAGCTTGGGGGCGTGGGTTCAATTCCCACCTAGGACAAACCTTTGTGTTTGTTGTATATCTGGTTGTTAATATCTATTTAAGTATGTATTTAAAAGTATATATGTATGTATATCAGTCTCTGGCAGCCATATCACAAGCTTTGCTTAGTTTGGGGTCAGATGACCGTGTGTGCAATAATGTCCCGAATATTTAATAATCATAGCAAAATGTGTATAAGTATAAATTGTTTTTTTAAACATCCGATAAATGAGCTGAGAAATTTCAAACGGTTGAATAAATTTTCTTGAATCATAGCTAAGAATGCTCTAGACCAAATCATCTTCCAAAAAAAATTATAAAATTCGTGCGGTTTGGGAGCTACGATGCCGCAGATAGACACACAGATATACAAATTAAACTAACAACACCCCTTTTTGCATCGGTGGTTAAAGGTCGAACTGATAGTCTCAAGTTTTGATGTCATTTGAAAGGCATTTGAAGTACATAGCAGAAAACTCTTGAATACTACAAAATATAAACTTTTGACTATTCACTAAATATCCAATAGATCTTTTGCAAACTTTTAATTTGAACGCGAAACTTGTTCAAAGGTAATCGTCAAGAAAATGCTGAGCCGATTGAAATTTGAATGGGAATGGAAGGGTGGGAATCGTTCAACGACTTTACACGCTCCGCTGAATGTTCCTAATCACACCAATTACTGATTTCTGATTATGATTCGACTCTTTGGAGATGGACATTGGCTGTCTTTTGAAACTAGATTTATTATTGTGGCCACTATAAAAAATAAATTAGAAAAGAATGTAGACTTGGCTACACTGTTTTAAGGCGAAGTTTTCCCACTAAAAGTAAGACTTAATTTATTGTGTTAAAGCCGCATTTATTGGAGCAAGAATATGGCGCTTACACACGTTCGTGTTTTTTGCTACTTTTATTTTTTTATATTTTTTTATATTTTTCGAAAAGTATATCTGTAATGTAAAATATGCCTTTATGGTCCATAATTATGTAATCTTTATGTGAAAATAACGTAGACTTCAAAAGGTATTTAGTAAAAAATGGCCAAGTGTGAGTCAGACTCGAGCACCGAGGGTTCCGTACAACCACAAAATACAATAATTATCAATATAAAAAAACGACTTCTTAATTAGTAAGTACGAACCGGAAGACGCAGCGTAGGTAGGCCTCCCACTAGATGGACCGACGACATAGTAAGAGTCGCTGGCATCCAGTGGATGCAAAAGGCAGGCTGTCGTTCAGTGTGGAGGTTAAAGGGGGAGGCCTATGTTCAGCAGTGGACGTCTTCTGGCTGATGATGATGATGATGATGATGAATTAGTAAGTTATGGCTTTTCGATCGGGTGAAATGATAAAGAGGTCATTCAGGTAAGGAAACAGTTATAACTTTTTTTTGCAAAAAAAAGACTAAAAGCATCAAGCCTGAATGACGCCAGATGCGTTCACACCTGCCGCGCTTTACTATAATATCTCTTTTGTTTGTCTGCAGCATACCGGCGGCGTTACAACATTAAATAGGAATGTTTATACATAAATTTAAACAGTTCAACTTTAGCCGTACTTGCTCAGTAAATTTGGGAACGCTTCCATAGTGTTGGCTGGCTCGCTCGGTATAAAAGAACCAGCGACGATCGGTCCCAGAGGAGTTTCAAACTGTCGAGCGAGGATCTGCACTTTCTTGATTTCTGATAACCTGTAACAAGATCAGATTTTCATGTAAAATTATATTTCACTGACTTTTTGGTACCTATAAATAGGCTTGCGTTTGACCGCTCGAATCGATGGAAGATCTCAGAATGATACTCGAAGGCCACAATTGAGTCTCCCAACAGGTCCAAAATACCTCAGTGCCTTAAGACGAAAGTCTTCGACCAGTGTGTGTTACCAGTGTGACATACGGCGCTGAAACGTCGGCCCATAATGAGAGACTACGTTTTGGTCCTAGGTAGACGTACGCGTCAACAGCATCAAGAACTGAGTTCCCAACTGATACTGGGGTGGAGTGATGGTGCAATCTACGATAGAGCACGCTTGTCTAGTAGAAACTGATTCACTCGCCATTTGAAGACACCCAGATTGAAACTATCGGGGAAACCTCATTCTGCTGCGTATTCCGCTGACCAGAAATTCGCACAATAAAAGTAGAAATAAAGCTCTTCGTAAGGGTTTTAGGAATATCAACCCTAAAGCGGTTTAAATTTTTCCAACCCGCTCTCGTAATCCAATAGAAAAGTGGGCAGGAAGGAATTAGATCATGTAGATCGAAGCACACTCTCCGAAATGTATCTGATAAGAAACCGACATACTAGCAACTTTACGCCGATGCTCAGGACTAAGAAGCTTACCTGGTCTGAACCAGGGATTCGTTGCCGATACACCTGATAGGTACGTACGACAAAACAGTCAGACTGAGAACCTACCTTATCTTCTTCTCCCCTTCCCTTCTCCTTATCTTCTTCTCTCCTTTGAAGTACGAAAGTCTGACTTTTTTATAATCTGCAGTTGATTAAAATAATGTGCCTTCTTTGAATTCAATTAAGTTGTTTTTAGCTTATTTTTCTTGACGAGTCAACTTTTCCCCTCTAAAATATTACAGGGCTCGTCATCTAATTATCATGGGTCAGCACGCTGCTCTCAATTCTATTTTACATTTTTGTGCAGCTAGTTATAAAATTAATCAAAGTGCAAATTGATTTTTTTATGTAGTACTTTGATTGAGCGATATTGTAGTTAGCATATCAAGTATAAATAGTTTTTTTTTAACCTTACCCCTGGTAAAAGATATATTTTTCTAAAGCAAGAACATTTTTTTTTATTATAGCTAGTTAGCTTAAAAAAACCGGTTCAGCCGTTTGGCAGCTACGATGATACAGATACACAAGCTACAACTTATAACACTACCCCTGTTTTAGCATTTAGGGTTAAAAATATAGTGGGTCCTTGTACCCTGTGATTTAACAGCAGCTATTCTCCGGGAACATTTTTCTTTTTTGTGTGAACAGTATTCTTTTTGTAATTCCAAGGTATAAGCTGCATCCACACCAAATGGCATCTAATTACGTTCAGCCGTTACGGAGTTGATTGGGATAAAACAGTCACTCACGATATCAGTAATATCAGTGTGGTTAATGAGATAGTACTAGTTGTCCACCTAAGTGGCAGAAAATTTTAAAGTTTTTTTATGCATAATTATACACTTAGAGACTACTTCTACTACGACACTGTAAGATGAGCAAGTCGATCACCTGATGGTAAACGCCACCTTTGCCCAAAACATTCTAGTGCCATCTAGAATATAACTGTAAGCTTAAAATCATTCCCAGCAATGCACTATGCTCGTCACATAGAGATATTTAGGTCGTTCTTATTAGGAATTTGAAACTCTAGCCTACCAAGTGGCCTGTTTATCCTATAACATCCCAAATTGGCCTGCAAACTGTCACCCTTGATCCGACATCATCAAAGCTACAACTTTGACCAAATTTCACCAATTATCAAGTGATAAACCTCCCAACTTCAAAACGACTGTACACCAAACTCCATAAACAGACCTTGTGAAACTCTGTCACAGTTAGGTTATTCAACATCTCCTTGATAAGCGTTTGATAATTTTCAGGTCTGTGATTTTGATTAGGTTTCTGGAATTAACGCGAGTTGTGCAAACTCGAAAGGCCGCGTTACAAAGGTCCAAACATTGGGATCTTTTGTTTTAGGAACAACGTAAATATTATAGATAAGATTGCCAGACGTTTATTGGCAATATTTACCAATTATGAGATGTAACCAGATTTTACAACTTTGGGGAAGTCGGAAAACTGTGCTTTGCTGATAAATAATGTTAATTGTTTTCTTAGAATTAAAATTTCTCGTGATTTTTACAGTAATTCTTCAGCATTACGACGTGATACAAATTTATACTATAAATAAGTCCAATACGAAAGTTGCAGAAATGAAGATGCTGAGGTGGATGTGCGGTGTAACCAGGCTCGATAAAATCCGGAACGAGTACTTGCGAGGAAGCCTGGGCATACGAGACAATTCCGACAAGATGCAAGAGAGTAGGCTGCGATGGTATGGCCACGTAAAGAGAAGACCACCTGATTACGTAGGGAACTTGGCACTGCAACTTTCCATCCCCGGTGAAAGATCCAGAGGCAGACCCACGACTAGATGGAAAGACGTGGTACTAAAGGACATGAGAGAGTGTAAGGTTTTCGAAGACGATGTCGAAAATAGAGTGAAGTGGAGGAGAACGGTAAGGAAGGCTGACTCCACCAGCATGTGGAATTCATAGCCGTAAGTCCAAAAGGAATTTATCTATAACACGTTTAGGTTTGTGGTAACAACTTATAACACTAATCTAAGGTACTCGTTAAGTTATACTTATTTATTTAAGTAGGATACTTTTAAATCAATGGTGCGTGTTCGAGGATCAAACTGGGTGCCGTCAGATTGTGAAGCGACTACCATTGGTCTTATTATTACATAATTTTAAAATATTACGTAGTTTTATTGCGTGTATTTTACATCATACGTGTATTATAACACTTCTGGAGCTTAGTTTCCACTCCCAAACGGCCAGTTAAGGCAAGCAATAAGCAAAGTCAGGTATCTCATTAGCCCCGTGGAATCGGGGTACGCAGTGTCGCCACTCGCCGATGGCTCACCACAATGCTCCTTAGAAGTCATAATTTTAGATTTTTGAACTTACGGCTTTCTCTGTAAGCAGCTCATCATGTTTCTCGAGCTGGGATTACAGCCGAGACTCTGCGCTACTTGCAGTGTGTACTGCGTTGGATCCTTGGTGATTGCCCAGTCGGACAGTGCAGACCCTGACATCAGGATCGCTCGGTGGAACAGGCCTGGAAAAGGTATCCAAATAATTGGAGAACAGTTAGGTACAAAGTTCAGTGTGTTGCATATTATAGGGTTTCAAGCAAAGATAATATAAACACTTGTTCGCGCATGTAGTCAAAATTCCCTTTTGCTTAATTAAACCACGTCGGTCGAGGGGCAGCTTGAGCTGAACTGTGAAGAAGAGACAAGCGGGGCTGTAAAACGGAGTCGAGCTAAGCATGGCCTGATGCTTTTTGTATGGTAACTGTAGTTAGTGAAAGTCATCTGTAAAAAGCACATTATGTTTCAAACCAGACGAACAAAGAAGATAGGTAAAATTATCGCTACTGTTCAAATGTGTCCGTTTTTTACCCACCACTAAACTGCTTAAGGCCAAAAGTAAACTTCACAAGCGGTCCAAACTGTATGAAAACTAAGCATGTATAAAATTTCGTACCTAAAAGTGAAAATAAATATCTTTATTCTGTCAGCAAACTCTATTTGCGGTATTCTCACAACTCAGTATTGCACAATTGCCCATTTTCGTTTCAAACTGACAAGTGTAGTCGCGGCACAGCCGGACTTAATTATGACGATTAATCATAATTTGTATTGGAAATATGACATGCAAGGTAGGTTGTGGCGTCTATTTGGATATAGGTTTGTGGCAAAAACTGTGAGTACAGCAGACTTACTCAGTTTTCACGCAGACTAAGCCACTTGCATCAGCAACTCTAATGAACAACTAATAGCCCACATGCAAAAAAAGGGGCCAAGTTCGTAAGCTTGATGCCTTTATTCAAACCCACCCGGGTTTGAATAAAGGCATCAAGCTTGATTTGACCTTAACGCGCCCAGATACGGTTTGCGGTCGCGTGATTTTCCAACTGCATGAGCGGATTTAACGTTAGTTTGGTGCCGCAATAGCGGTTGTCCGTAAGGCCCCAGATTTGTATTCGCGCCCGCCATGTCACCTTACCATAATATCTTCTTTGTTTGTATTATTTGAGGAATTATACACCAATGAAAGTTATCAAGCAAGTACCGTTGGAAATGGGAGACAGCATGAGGTAGTTAATGCAAGCCGCTCCAGTCCCGTGCCCCATCAGCGTCACTGAGCTAGGGTCACCATTGAGGTCCTCAATGTTGTCTTTGATCCATTGCAGTGCTGCGAGCTGGTCTAGCAGACCATTGTTCCCATAGTCGTGGTCAGTAAGACTTGGTTTTAGGAATCCTGAAAATTTTAAACAACTAGAATTAGACTGAAATGGCTCTTGCCCATCCGAGACGTCGGAATCGCGGTAATGAAGTCAAAGTGGAGCTGGGCAGGACAAGTTGCTAGGCGCAGTGATGACAGGTGGAGTAAGGTCTTAACGGAGTGGTGGCCGAGGCAAGGTAAGCGGAGCGTTGGTCGTCCAGCTGCAAGATGGGTCGACGATATTATTACTATCGCGGGTCGAACCTGGACTAGATTGGCACAGGACCGAGGCACATGGCATATCAAGAGAGAGGCCTATACCCAGCAGTGGGGTAAGAAAGGCTGTGAAGGATGATGATGATGGCACTTGCCCAAAGCACCATCTGGTTTAGCTTATACTTTTACCTACCAGGAATTTGAAATTTGAAATTGAAGAGGTAAATAATTATTTTTAACCGACTTCAAAAAAAGGAGGTAGGTAAGTCTCAATTCCGTTGATTTTTTTCGTCACAATCCAATATTCACTCAATAAACACAAATTCTGGAAAATAAACAATGCCATGACGATAAAATGAAAAATATCTTACCAAATATTCCTAATCTGAAATTGATTGTGATGACCATAATGTTTCCATACGACGCCAATATCCGTCCGTCGTACGGATTCCCTGAACTCCATTCAAAGGAATCTCCGTGGATAAACACCAACACAGGAAACTTCTTTGATTTTTGTTCTGAAAATAATAATGATAAACATTACCATTTGATCGACGTAAATGTATAAATTGACTCTCGATGTCTGAGCTATCCGCATTATTTTGTCGAGTTTGATACAAGTAGCGCCATCTTTGAGGTACCTTCTGAACTTATTTCGCGTATGGGTAGCTGAAAATTATAGCATTGGTGTACCATGAAGTTACAGCTTTTTGTTAATAAAAACGCCAAGTTGTTTTAGTTCAAACTGTTTTTTAAAGATGGCGCTAGTAATAATTTATTTTTGTTTTAAACATACTTTTAGACAATATAATATTATTTGTATCTATTAATTACAAACAACTATTCAAAGATTTTATTATTTTCTTGTTTTTGTTTACAAGTAAACAAAAATGCAAGGAATAATAAGAAATAAGATTATGATTTTAGTGATCCTTATTATGTAAATGGTTAAATTAATATTGTTGAATAATTATCTACACCGAGCACATTGGATTAAAACTAAAACAACGTTCGAACGTTATGTTGTTTTAAAAAATATAATCATCAGCAGCCAGAAGACGTCCACTGCTGAACATACTTAGGCCTCCCCCTTTAACCTCCACACTGAACGACAGCCTGCCTTTTGCATCCACTGGATGCCAGCGACTCTTACTATGTCGTCGGTCCATCTAGTGGGAGGCCTACCTACGCTGCGTCTTCCGGTTCGTGGTCTCCACTCAAGAACCTTTCTTCCCCATTGGTTATCGGTTCTCCGAGCGATGTGGCCTGCCCATTGCCACTTCAACTTGCAAATTTTAACAGCTATGTCGGTGACTTTGGTTCTTTGGCGAATATCCACGTTTCGGATTTTATCGCGCAAAGAAACTCCGAGCATAGCTCTCTCCATTGCCCGCTGTGTGACTCTGAGTTTTTCCAAAAGGCCAACAGTTAAGGATCACGTCTCAGTACCATATAAAAATATAATATACATACTTAATAGATTTGCGTTTGACCACTAAGCTGTCTACGTTGGAGGACGCTTGCCTAGAAGAAACCGATTCATTCGTGATTTGAAGACACACAGATTGTAACCATAGGGGAACACCCATTCAGGCAGCGCATTCCACAGACTAGCAGTTCGCATAATAAAAAAAAAATGCAGATCCGATGCACACTTTCTGAATATGCGATAAAAAAACCGATTGTAATGTAGGTAGGTTGAGTATTGACATAGATGGTATTGAGTAGCCCTTTGATGAAGGGTGGAAATGTTAACTGCTTTGGGAAATTAAATGATGTTAGAATCAACAGTGACCACGCAATCCACGTTCAGTCTTCATGGAGGACAATAGGTCAATAGTTGACAGTGTACTGACAACTGTGTGATGACACCAAACAAAGAGACGGGGGCACACCCCAGGGGCGGATCCAGGATTTAATTTTGGGGGGATTTTCATTTCAAATCGACAAATTGAGTCGAATGTATGGATTTGCTAGGTGTTTTTTGGGGGGGGGGGGGGGGGCAAGCCCATCCATGCTCCTCCCCCCCCGTATGGATGTTTGTTCCTCTTTCACGCTGCAACGGGACAATGGATCGACTATGATTTTTCGCACGGGTATAGTTCAAGAGCCAGTGAGAGACGCATAAGCTACTTATCATCATCATCATCACCATTTTCATCACTACGCGGGTGAAACCGCGGGGCGCCGCTAGTGTCATCTAAAATCGTTTTAGGTATGTGGTATTTCCCTGGTTTTCTTTAGTATATATTATTATGTTATCGCAAACGTATGTAATCCGTCATTTTGGTCAATAAACAGATATCCTAGAAAATCAATACAATGCCTAAATCAATGGGAAATGACATGTGTGAAATAATTTAGGACTTATGTATTTCCTAGAAATTATAGGTACCTATCGTTTCCTAATGATTAGGTCGACGTTCGACTGATAAGGTCGCCCAAGTAACTATAATTTTACCAGTAATAACTTGGTAATGAACAGAAATTTGTCCCGACTCGCACTTGGTCATTATTTATAATGTTTTGTTATATTTTAGAGTGTGTACTATAATCATCCCAAGTTTGTAGCTTTTACGTATCATCATTTTTACATTAGAGCTGATAAAAAAAAATACAAAAAATACGTTAGTTGTATCGGGACCCCCTTTCATTTTTACTTTTTAACTTTTTCTTCTTTGCCTTAACATAACATAATAATGTGTGAAAATTTCAAATGGCTATCTATTACGGTTCGAAAGATACAGCCATTTAAAGGTAAGACTGACGGACCGACATTCAGACAGACAGCGTAGGGTACGGAATCCTCAAATACCATCATACCCGTAGAATACCGTCTACAATTTCTTTACATTTTTCCAATCCAATATTTCTGCCACCAAAAGCCACTCATCCTAAACTTGTCCACTAAAAACTTCGTCCAAGCCGGAGAAGGGTAATTAAAGATTGTTTGGCCACAATAAAAAGCTGGACTCCTGCAATGGTATACGGCCTTGCATTGCCGTCTGCTCCATTGTTTATCCCTTCTTTGTTCCCTCCGTTGCTTTGTTTGTCGGAAAATTACGTGAAATTTTCGCTTCAACCGTACTTTCCCGTTTTTACTGCTGGAAAACTATCAATCAAATCTAAACTCTATTTAAAGATTATAGCGTTCAAATTATGTTTTGTTGGGACAAAAGTGCAGTCGAGATCCCAAGTAGGTTTCTTTGTCCGGGGATCTTAATCTTTTCTTTTAAATAATCTTCTAACTGGATAGTTTGTTTTCGTGGCATTTAACTTTTGCGATTTTCAGTTTGAAACTTTAACAGTGAAATGTGACTGAAAAGGCACGTTTCGCTTACTTCTTAAACCAGAACATCAGCCGTTATTTGTTACAGTTCATTAAGTTTTAACAGTTTCTAAAGTATCAGTAACATTCATCAATGAATCTTAAAACTGAGGCTAATAAACCATTTCAACACCCTCGAAACACGAAAGCGATCTATTTTGAGACGCTTCCGTTTGTTTGCCAGCTCAGATTCTCTTGTCTCTATATGAAAAGAGCATCTTTTTGTCTGACTACATTTTGTACTGAAAAGTACTCCACTAAATAGGGACGCGAAAATTAAAATAAACCGGCCAAGTGCGAGTCGGGCTCGCGCACTGAGGGTTCCGTACCACCACAAAATTAAATAACGAAATTACCAGTTATAGCTTGGTATTATTGAACACCTGGCCATTATTTATCTTTTGTTTTTATACTTTAGAGTATGTACTCTAATCATGCTAAGTTTGACGCTTGTAAGTATCACCGTTTTTACGTTAGAGCTAATACAAAAATACGTAAAAAATACGATTGTTGTATAAGGACCCCCCTTTCGTTTATACATTCATACTTTTTTTTACCCATCGTAACATTACATATTTTGTGAAAATTACAAGTGGCTATCTATTACGGTTCGAAAGATACAGCAGTTTAAAGGTAGGACAGACGGACGTTCAGACAGTCAGACAGACGTCGTAAGCTTAGTAATCGTAAGGGTCCCGTTTTTACTCTTTGGGTACGGAATCCTAACAACATAGTTAAAAAAATCGTACCTACTATTCAAAAGACTTATTTTTAAATTTTTTGTAAAAACTTTGAAAACTAATATATTATTAAAGATAAAGATTATATTAATTAATTACCTATTCAAGCATTGAAGATATAAATTCAACACCAGCAGTGTTAGCAGTGTTAGCAGTGTTAGTGTTAATGAAGCTGTCTCCACTGTAAAACATTTTTTTTAATTTTAATTTCTCTTGCAAAGAAATCACGTGAACTAAGGCGTCAGCTTAGAAATTATTTTAAGGGCGTCAACTATTTTCTCACGGAAAATCAAAACTATTATATCTTCATTTCTGTGATTTTCCTCGCTAAAGGTCACAAAAAGTTGTATTTCCACTTGGCCGCAAAATGTATTTGCTTCTCGTGCCAATGGAATCCAAAATACAAACTATGAATTATTGGAATCTATTGATTCCAAATAACAGTTTTGCAGCTTAGTAGATACAACAAATAACTAACAAATTTCAGAGCACCTGGTTAATGCGACGCGTGACCAAAATGCTGGCGTGTTTCTGGCTCAACGCATAAGCATTGCCATCCAACGTGGTAATGCCGCCAGCATGTTGGGTATGCTGCCAACTGGTAGTGGGCTTGAGCATTTAGATTGTCTTTAGACCGTCAACGGTCCATGGGCAGTCTAACTGTATTTGTTCTAATCTATGTATCTGTACTAATTTTAGTTTGTATTTTGTTTAGTCAATAAAGGCACTTGCCCAGTAAAAAAAAGGTAATCAAGGTACAAATAACTTACTGTTAACTTGACAAATCACACTTTTGTGACACACACGATTATAGTGAAGCTTTAAATGCGAAAATGAAACTTCTGTAACGTAATGAAATAAAATATTAATATTAAAAAATTCATAAAAACAAGCTTTTTTCGTATTCTTCTTAGTAGACCCTTTTATTTGGTAACATTATCTAGATGGTAGATAAAAAAAATATCCGCCATCTTGAGGCGTCCGCCATATTGAGTTTAGTTTTACATCATTTTATTTATCGCATTATTCTCAGCAATCTTTTTTATTTGATACGAAGGGTATTAAATAAAAAAAGGTTAGCTAGGATCATGGGAGTACATAAAAAACACTGGTCTGCTCTGGTCCATCTTTGGGAGTCCACCATATTAGATTTACAATGACGTCATTAAGCTAACTATGCATTGTCATCCAAACTAAACGTGTATGCAATATTTCAGCTTATTGGTTAACGATAACTGTTTTAAATTTCAGTTGCAATATTTAACCCGAACTAAAAAAGCAAGTTAATAAGCTTGAAAAAAAATGAGTCTGCGATATACTTTAAAATGTTGGCTACGTTAACGCATTCGGTCTACGAGCTCTTAAGTCGCCGGCAAAATTGGTTAATGGTCTCTTATTAATAAAGCTCCATTGAACGGAGTGTAGAACTGTGAACTACATTTATTTCGGTTTAGGAATGTCGCTCAGCTATAATTAGTTGTGTCAGTTGCAAGATATTTTTAAACGAATAGAAATTCGAAAACACGAACATGACTATGAAGTATTTTTGGAAACACAAGTTAAGGAATTTACGAACGAAATAGGTTACATTGCTTTAAATATTAACTTTACAGGAAGAAAATTAGGGGCACCTTTTGTGAGACACGTTTTCAACCGTACCTACAAATTAGAGCCTATAGAGAAATGGTACGAGTGAATCGGTTTCTTCTAGGCAAGTGCGCCTCAACGTCGACCGCATCATCGCTTAACATCAGGCGAGATGGTGGTCAAACGAAAGCATATTATTTATAACTAGCGGTTCGTCCCAGCTACGCACGGGTATAGATTATAGCCTATGTCACCCGGGGATAATGTAGCTTCCCAACAGTGAAATAATTTTTCAAATCGGTTTAATAGTTTCGGAGCCTATTCAATGCAAACAAACAAACAAATCTTTCCTCATTATAATATTAGTATATATTAGTATAGATAATAAATTTAAAAAAAGACTCGAAAATTCCCAAACTGGTTCTGGGTACTCCTGAACTGAAATGAGTCATTCTAGTAACCCATTTTGTATTAATTTTTGCTCAAAATTATAAGTCGTAGTACTACCACAATACAACCGAACTGAATATTTTTTAATGTCTTTTAAAAAGCTTATTATATTTAATAGAGCCGATCACCGAAAACAAAATCAAAATGTGTCCAAAATTAAGGAACATTAATGTCAATGTCATGCTAGACAGAGAGCGCACTATACTTACTAATGACGTCACATGTAAGTACGTCATACAAACTCCCTACTGACAAAAACTTTGAGTGACTTGAACATTTCTTCGGTTTTTTAAATCTTATTTATTTTCAAGGGGTCCTGAAAATTCCTCAGTATTAGACGATGATGATGGTCAGAAGACCTAAAAGAGACCGCAGGGAAACGCTGGATGCAGGCCGCTTCCAACCGGCCCTTTTGGAGATCGATGGGGGAGGCCTATGTCCAGCAGTGGACGTCCTACGGCTGAAATGATGTTGATGATGATGATGATGATGGTCCATCCAACCTCGTGCCCCAAATTACTTTGTAGGTTAGTAAGTCCCAGAAATGGGACTTGCATTTACAAAAGCAAATACTGTCTCGCCAATATCAGTTCCCAATTAGCGACTATTTCTGTCCTAACTAAAAAAACTGGCGCCAGTAACCTACATCGTGAAGAGTAAATGAACGTCAATCAATCGTCGTGATTTCAGAGTATTCAGTGTAAGACAGTCACGGAGAGCGCTGAAATTGAGAACTAACGCGCGATGCCCACCTTTAAGATGCCACATTTGGTTTGAAAACTTTGCAGGCACGCCACATATTTTTTTGTTTTTATGATGCTAGTTAGTCCGCATTTGACCATCAACTTGCTTGCTGGTACGCCATTTATGTCCGAACCAATAAAATTTATAGAGCAAAATGAGCTATGTAGTTACATTCATATTACCCCGTTGGTCCAGTTGGTAGTGAACCTGCCTTCTGAGCTTGGGGGCGTGGGTTCGATTCCCACCTAGGACAAACATTTGTGTGACGAACATTTGTGTTTGTTCTATATCTGGTTGTTAATATCTATTTAAGTATGTATTTAAAAATATATATGTATGTATATCAGTCTCTGGCAGCCATATCACAAGCTTTGCTTAGTTTGGGGTCAGATGACCGTGTGTGCAAAAATGTCCCGAATATTTATTTATTTATTTTATTTATATTCAAATCCAATACATTTATTTCGGAGATACGTTAAGTAACAAGTCGTCACCGTATTGAACGAGTCATGACATGCACTTGGCATTTTTAATCATGTGGTATGAATATAGGTATAATTTGAATTAACTCACTAGGGGATCGGCAGCAATTTTTTCATAGATTTGTGAGCACGTCTGGTTGATGCAATTTATGACCAAAATGCCGGTCTCTACTTTGTTCAAAAGGTGAGCATTGCTTTACCAACTTGGTAATGGGGCATGGGGAACAATTCCCACTGGTAGCGGTTTCCTAGATTCGTTTTTAGGATTCCGTACCCAAAGGGTGAAAACAGGTCCCTGTTACTAAGCCTACGATATCTGTCTGTCCGTCCGTCCATCCGTCTGTTCTGCCTTTAAACGGCTGTATCTTTCGAACCGAAAGCCAATTGAAATTTTCACAGAATATGTAATGCTATGGCGGATTAACTAATATATAATAAAAAATAAAAACAAATAGTAAAATAGTAACGGTAACGGTTACGTAACCGTTAACGGTAACGGTAAACCGTTTAAAGGTAGGACAGACAGACAGACACAGCGTAGGCTTAGATAGGGTCCCGTTTTTACCCTTTGGCTACGGAACTAAAAAATAATGACAGAATGATAAACATATTTGTACTAATAATTATGTAAAATCATAGGTAAGGTTGCGCGCGTTAAACATAAGCGTAGGTGCGTTGTCTAGTAAAACAAAAGATTTATAACTTCCTTAGTTTAATCTTCCTCAGCAGCACATAATCACGTTTTACACGCCGTTGTAATCTGCAATGTGTGAGAGAGCAAAGAAACAGCGTTTATTTAGCCGAGCTTTGACATTATTTTTATAATATGACGCTTCTTTCTTTTACAGAATGAGAAACAGTTATTTGTTATACAAGAGTGCAAAGTTGCTTTTTAACAGCGTGCTCAATTTTGATGACCGAGCAAGCGAAGGCTTCAAAATTTTGAATCCTGCGCGTTAGCGAGGGAATCATTAGAGCACGAGGTGAAAAATCTTTGCACTCGAGTGCAACACGTAATTTTTCATCCCACCTCAGCGAGGAAATGACTAAATGAAAAAAAAAAAATACATTTGCGCATTATTAACAGTTTCAGTCAATTCTATTAGCGTCAAATAAACTTCCTAGTCGCTAAATCACTCATTTTAGGTTTTTCACTTAGTTGTTTTTAAGTTTCTTGTTTTCAACCGAAGGTTTTAAAAATATGACGTGAAAAGAAAATGGCGCGCGCAAAGCAAATTAAAATAAAGTACACCATGAAGGTTCCGAGTCTGAGTTTTTAACAAATTAAAAAAGGTTGTATGATAAATTCGGCACCATGGAGGTAGAAGTTAATAGGTTTAATGATGTTTTGAATTCACAAACTTAGTGCACACGATGTTCTAAATTAAATTTTACTTTTTCTCTAGCGGATAATAACGGCATTTGCACTCAGATATCGATGAGCAAAAATACTCTTTCCTAGGTGGGGGGATGAAAAAATCTTTTATAAGAATAACTTTGAATAACCAGCAGATATAGCAGTACATATTAATGCAGGGTTACGCTTATAGACTGTACTAAGCTGAAACGAGGTCATTGTACTCATCATTATGAACAACTTTTACTATGTAACCAAACCAGTTCCATAGAAAACGGTCATTGACACTCGCTAAAATGTATGGGACAGCAGTTTTATTTTTGCAATTTCAGGGTTGCTGCTATAGTAAAAGTTAATTTTACAACAGCATTTTGAGCACGGAAGGCAATTTAAATCTCATTTGTAAAGCGGTTGCCATGCGAGCAAGGTCATTCGAAATTTATGTGGGAATCCAAAAAATCTGTACATTAGTGCCAATTTATTTAATAGTAACGAAACAATTTCTCCGCGTGTGCCAACATCGAGTACAGTGCCAAATAAGAGGCGCCAGATAGGTTTTAGAAGAACCAGGGGCCTTACGGCTAGCTGTTTTAAGCAATCCAGTTTAAGTGATGAAAAAATGTTGCGCAGCTGCAAACCGTATCGGGGTGCGATAAGGTTCACATTCGCGTGATTTTATGAACTGCGCTATTTTAACGTTAGTTTGAGACCGCTGTCAGGCCCCAGGTCATGGAGAAACGTGGCTGTCTTATCTACTTGTACGTTGGATATCCCGCTGCGTCTGCTCTGGTTACCACAATTACCATTTCTTCAATCATCAAGCAGTAGTGAGTAAACATTACTGTGTTTTAGATTGAAGATCAATGTTTCAAGTGAAGTTACTGGGCATAAAACTATCTAAATTAAACACGAGTATCTCAGGGTGACGAACGCAGTGATACGCAGCGTGACGCTTACCATCACGTGAAATACTTGCTTGTTTCATTATTCAGTTCCATTAAAGAAATGATAGTAGTGGCGCGCTTTAGAATTCTTAAACATACGTAATGACTTTTCCCCGAAAGTCTTTGGAGAGAAATCGTTGGAATAGTAATGATCAAAAAGTTATATGATTATTTACGGGATATTTACCGTGGTAAGGTTGTGGAATGAGCCCGTAAATAATCATATAACTTTAGTGAACAACCGTGATAGTTTAAAACAGTAATGATCAAATTCAACTTTGATATTTTGTTAAGTGATTTGATGTTAAAAACACATACTACCAATATTACTTTTAGGGCTTTTAGTGCCATCGTTTGGAACACCCTGTATCATCATCATCATCATCATTTCAGCCATAGGACGTCCACTGCTGGACATATGCCTCCCCCATTGATCTCCAAAAGGGCCGGTTGGAAGCGGCCTGCATCCAGCGTTTCCCTGCGGTCTCTTTTAGGTCGTCTGTCCATCTTGTGGGTGGAACATTCTGTATAAATAAAATAAAATAATTAAACTATAGTTACCTCTATAAGGAACATAAATGTTCAAATACAAGCAGTCTTCTGACTCGTTAGTCAAGAACGGCCTGATCCTGTTCAGGTAGTTCTGTCTGCCCATGGAAGGAGGGTTGCCCTTCTTTATGGGAGGCATGGACTGAGGGCAGACGGGAGCGAAGTGAGTCGCCATCTTCACACCTGGCCATGGGGGCGCGCTCACTGGAACAAAGATAAAGTTATCAAGATTTTTAGAAGGTTTCGGTATTTTTATTTAGGAGAAAGTGACGGCGTATGAGCATGGTATGTCTACCTATATAGGAACCATCGTGCTAGCACGATTCAGTCATAACTCTCAAACAAATGAAACTTTATATTTAAGTCTTGCTGAGTAATTTGTTTCAAAGCCAACATTAAATATCGGTAAGAGGTGATATTGCCATGTGTTGTGCATGCTACTAAGTTAAAGTTGAATACTGAATAAAAACGATAAATAAATCAACTAGGTAATATCTAGGTACCTAACTTATTCTAACTGTACGTTCCATGCCTAAATTTTTACTGTTGCGGATCTAGTAGACGACAAGTTTGGTCGTATTGTCCAGGCCTAGAATAAAAAGTCCCAGCAAAGCACCATATCCTCGATGCAGCTTTTTATGAGCCATTTGTTCCTACATCAAATTGATAACGCTGCCGTTTTGCTGACTAATCAGAAAGTAGAAGGTGCACATTATGGGATATCTAAAGTCCAAAGTCTTTTTAATCTTCGCTTTAATCACAAATATTTTTAAAGTTTGAAAAGCACGGGTATAATCTTCGAAAAAGTAAATGAACTTTCGTCGAAGGTCATAAATTTTTTTTACTGAGGTCATAAATGTATATTCCAGGCATATCTCATACGCAAGCTGTGGTGATGTGCAGTAAGAAGTATGTAGCAATTTACAAATAGTTAAAAAAAAACTAGAGGATTTAAAAGGTTAGGTAGCCCTAAACTTTAAAACAGTAACTACCGGTTGAATTTTAATAGATATTTTATGTATATACAATAATTCTACATCCTCTTTAAAAATATTCAGTCATTCGTCAATGTATTAATCATAATAAAGTCGTAATACATAATATGTTTACATTTTACAGTAAACGTAAACAGAGATTAATCGTAATTAAATCGAAGAACATCACATAAATTCCGTTTTATGATCAAACATCTCAATAATAACATCGTTTTAGTGATTAATTAGGATGAAAATTGTAATGATGTTCCTATAATATTACCAACTAATGTTCATCTGAAGTAAAATAACTGCTAACTTTTAAGTTACATTTAGTTTTTTTTTAATGTAAAATTTAACAGCCAAGCAAATATTGCAAACTGTACTAATTACAGTTCTTAAGGTTTTTATTTTTATTTTTTTAAATATTTAATAGTCTAACGTTTGACCACCATCACGCCTGATGTTAAGCGATGATGCGGTCTACGTTGGAGCACGCTTGCCTAGAAGGAACCGATTCACTCGTGATTTTAAGACACCCAGATTGTAACCATCGGGGAACACCCATTCAGGCAGCGCATTCCACAGACTAGCAGTTCGCACAATAAATGTGGAATCAAAGCGCTTCGTACGGGTTTTAAGGTAAAAGTGGAAAAATTAAAGCTATCACCGAAATTCTGCCGAAAAAATTCACCGGAATTCAAGGTCATTCGATTTATACCGAAATTATCACGATCACTGGCTAACTAACTCCACTTCTGCTAATATAATTTTTTCTCCTATCACCTCAGTTTTCCACCACTATTGGCCAGGTACTTCAGGTCGTGAGGTCATGGACCAGGACATTACAAATACATGGACACAGTGTATACCAAAAACCAATTTTATGAATGTTGCTTACAAAAGCATGAGAGCATATTTTGAAACTCAGGATATACCTATGAAATGAGGTGGGTTATTTGCAAGTTATTATTAATAAATTTTTGGTTATTTACATAAGCGTTTTTTGCCAAATATGTATCATCATCATCATTTCAAACATAGGACGTCCACTGCTGGCTGCTGATGGGGGAGGCCCCCCATCGATCTCCGAAAGGGCCAGTTGGAAGCGGCTTGCATCCAGCGTTTGCCTGCGGTCTCTTTTAGGTTACAAATATTATTGCAATATAAATAGTTTTGATATCAAACTGACCTGGAGGCATAAACCTCAAATTTCCTGTTGGAGGAGCAGCGTATGGAATCCCGAGGAACATCTCCACAAGTTGGAGATCATAGTGTCGACTTGGTTTTACGATCAGACCTCTCAGAGCACCTTGCCTAAGATGGTACTCTCTACTCAATCTTCTTCCTCCATCGTCATTGGGGAAGCTTCGAGCATCATCGTATATCCTCGTCGCTCCTTCGCCAACCATCGGCAAAGCAAGCGAGATAACAACACAAATAAACAGATTGTGATTTATAAAAGGAGTCGCGTGCCGGTCCGTAGCCATTTTGTTTATGTGCTATGCTCTCGGTTTATGTTCACCGTTCTCGAAATAGTTTGCGTTTTATTGTTTGTTTGCACTTTGGTTTTATTAGACTTTGTGTACTTAGTGAGTCAGGTCGTTGTTTTCTGTTCAGTCTTGTTTTTGTTACATCCTTTACTTAATTATTTTTCTCTGAATCATCGCAGAATTCAAAATAAATTTCTTAAACACTCCTTTTTACTTCTTAGAACACTTATACGCCAACAGTTTCTTTCACACCTCGTATCACTTTTTCAACACTTTTACTATCACATGTGTCAACAACACCATCGCTTTCTTTCTCATCATCGACTTCATCACCATCACTCATCACTTCAAAATCATTAATCGTCTTTACCGTATGTTAAATTCTAAAAATAGCAGCTGGTACAAATAGCAGGTTATCGTTATAGCGATAACTTATAGCGATCGATAGCGTGTTCGCGCCAATACAGTGTGCGTGCTACTGGATGGAGTCCAAAGTTGTCGCAGCGATCTAATACCGAAATACTACGGCACGCGAGGCAGAGGGGAGAAGATTTTTGGGATAGTTACGAGCTTGGTCACACGTAGACCGGACTTTCTTTTGTGCTGGTTAGCGTTTAAGACTATTTGAGGAATTCGCGAAGGGTAGTTGCAAACTTCGACCAAAATAAAATGAATGGACCCGTCCATTCCATAACCATTGAAATTTCTCAGTAAAAACTAGTCAAATCCGTCGGACATAATACTTCAACACACAGTACAGTACATTTGTTACAAAAAATAGATAACTGTTTTTTGTTGTGTATTTAACACTTCGGGAAAGCACACGAAGGCATAATTATGTCAGATGTTTTGTTATCATGTAACAAAAGTCACGTGTTGCACTTTCAACGGCTAGATATCGACTGAAACGAAGTGAGCGCCGGCACCCATTTTGTAATTATCAAAAACGCGCTTCTTCTGGGCCTGTCCATTCATTTTATTTTGGCCGAAAGTTGCAAAGCACCGCTCGAATAATGATCTAGTTTGATTCCTATATTACTTAGGTTACGTAATAATAACGAACAATATTCAATTAATTTAGATAAAACAATGTTGAAATTACAGAAGTTGTTAAGTGTTTTGTTGTATTTAAAGTTCTTGGCAATGCCTAATTTTTTGAAATCAAATCTGCTTTTTGTCTAGTTCTTAAAATTAAAAGTAAAGTTAGTTGACCAAATACAGCACTTAAAATTATGAATGTTTTTACATTATGTTGATGTCTAGTAGAATTTATTTCCTGGAAGTAAATAATATAATAAAAATAAATATGTATAATATACACGCGTCGACTAGAGAACCTATAAAGGGGGAGGCCTATATTCAGCAGTGGACGTCTTCTGGCTGATGATGATGATGATGATGATGATGATGATGAGAATACTTAGCATGAAGAACTATTAGAAAAGTTTATCATTAGTTTTATTTGATATATTTTCAGCTCATCTTCAGACATATCCCACACTTCTCAACCTCGTGTGCGCCGCTGCGCGCGCGCACGCCGCGGCCTACCCGCGCGTATTTCTGTAGCGACACGCGCTGTAAACATCCGGATAATGACCGGTGGAAGTCGGAAACGGTAGAATTGGTACCGTTGCGTGGTTAAAAGTGTATTGGCAGATACATCTGGTGTCAAGGAAGTGTTTGTATATTAAAAATAGAAACATAATAGGTACATATAGGTTTGGAGTGAATTGGTTTCATCTAGGAAAGCATGCTCCATCGTATATTTACTTTTTAGCTTAACATCAGGGGAGATGGCGGTCAAACGTAAGCCTATTATTTAATTTAAAAAAGTGAAGATGACAAGACAAACAGCCAGGTAGGCCAGTTTAAGGCTAATTCTTGAAGGCTTTATTCAAGAGGTGTGGCAAAGGATTTTGCCAGGCTAGGCATGCTGTCCATAGGATAATAGTCCATATTGCTAAGTACTTGAAGAACAACAAACGGAAAACCCCGAGTAACCGTGAGTGAGTACCCGTGGTATTGGTTTGTCACATTGGGATGTTTTTTTTTAATTAATAGGCTTGCGTTTGACCACCATCACGCCTGATGTTAAGCGATATTTACCGTGATAAGGTTGTGGATGGAGATCCCGATAATAGTCATATTAATTACTAGTGACCCTTCCGCCCGGCTTCACACGGGTGTAATTTACGTGCGAAGCCGGGGCGGGTCGCTAGTTATATATATATATATAAAAAAATCTTTCGTGAAAATGTATCTAACTGATGGTCAAAACCGCATCAAAATCCGTTGCGTGGTTTAGGAGGAATTAGCAGCCATACAGACATACAGACAGACAGACGCGGAAAGCGACTTGAATCAAATTTATACTATGTAGAGAAGATATAGAGATAGGGGAGAGATAGAGAAGAAGAAGTGAACAACCGTGAATAATAGTTTTAAACAGTATTTTGTCAAATTGAGTCACAAGTAATTACAATTTCGTTTCATAAAGCACAGAGCCACATGTCCAATATTGATGGAATTAGTCATGTTGCCATATTTGGCCTTACGGAATGGTTTTCCTAGAATCCGAAGACGAATGGTCTAGACGCTCCGCCAATTACGGAATATGTAATTCCGTCGTGAATCTGTTTTGATATCATAAGGGTTAGATCTTACTCCTAGTACACTCACCTGAGGTACAGATTAAACTATAGTTACTACGTCATAGACATGCTATTCTATTATTAGAGAAAACTGAAAAGAAAGATTTGTGTTGTTGAAAATATCTTAGGTAAAAATAAAAAAATTTTGTTAATTAAACCAGTCAAATGCGAGGCGGGCTCGCGCACTGCGGGTTCCGTACCACCACATAACTATATTTTTCAACAATTTTTTTATTCCGGCGTAACTTCATAAATATTCTGTGAAAATTTTAACTAGTTATCTATTACGTTTCGACATATACAGCCGTTAATAGGTAGGACAGACGGACAGACGGACAGACGGACAGACGGACAGACGGACAGACGGACAGACGAACAGACGGACAGACGGACAGACGGACAGACGGACAGACGGACAGACGGACAGACGGACAGACGGACAGACGGACAGACGGACAGACGGACAGACGGACAGACGGACAGACGGACAGACGGACAGACGGACAGACGGACAGACGGACAGACGGACAGACGGACAGACGGACAGACGGACAGACGGACAGACGGACAGACGGACAGACGGACAGACGGACAGACGGACAGACGGACAGACGGACAGACGGACAGACGGACACACGGACACACGGACAGACGGACACACGGACAGACGGACAGACGGACAGACGGACAGACGGACAGACGGGCAGACGGACAGACGGACAGACGGACAGACGGACAGACGGACAGACGGACAGACGGACAGACGGACAGACGGACAGACGGACAGACGGACAGACGGACAGACGGACAGACGGACAGACGGACAGACGGACAGACGGACAGACGGACAGACGGACAGACGGACAGACGGACAGACGGACAGACGGACAGACGGACAGACGGACAGACGGACAGACGGACAGACGGACAGACGGACAGACGGACAGACGGGCAGACGGACAGACGGACAGACGGACAGACGGACAGACGGACACACGGACAGACGGACAGACGGACAGACGGACACACGGACACACGGACAGACGGACAGACGGACAGACGGACAGACGGACAGACGGACAGACGGACAGACGGACAGACGGACAGACGGACAGACGGGCAGACGGACAGACGGACAGACGGACAGACGGACACACGGACAGACGGACAGACGGACACACGGACAGACGGACAGACGGACAGACGGACAGACGGACAGACGGACAGACGGACATACGGACAGACGGACAGACGGACAGACGGACAGACGGACAGACGGACAGACGGACACACGGACAGACGGACAGACGGACAGACGGACAGACAGAAAGACGGAAAGACATCGTAGGCTTAGTAATAGCGTCCCGTTTTCACCCTTTGGGTACGGAACCCTAAAAAAGTCAAAATTAGAACCATTTTTTGGAAAGTATGCAGCTTTTGAAATAAACTGAAATCGTAAATCCGTGTAAATTTCAATCTGACATTTACACTCAAATAATACACTATTTCGTGGGTGTAAACTTGGCCCGCGGGTCAAGATGATTCATCATCATCATCATCATCATCATTTCAGCCGTAGGACGTCCACTGCTGGACATAGGCCTCCCCCATCGATCTCCAAAAGGGCCGGCAAGATGATTACCTGACGTCAAACAACCAATTGAGTATGTTTTCATCAGTTTAACATTAACGTTGCCAATCTGATTTAGTATCTACTAAAATTTAAATAGACATGAATAATTTCCTAAAATAGTACAGTGTCGCATAATGCCATATGTCGCGATTTTTTAATTCGTCTGGCCGCATCCGACTCTAAATTTATTACCGTTCTTCTCAGAAGTATATTTTGCTAGTTATTAGGTTGATTTTTTATTGTTTCTAAATATGATCTGAGTAGTTGGATAATGCCCAAATTAGAACTCTTTGGCCTAAATATAATTTTACAACTAACTATTATTTAAACTGTAAAACAGTGGTTAATTTTATTAATAGCAAGAGAATAGAACCACAAATACGCGTACAATCTCTATCTATTTTACCTATAGAAGTATTTTCTTTAGAAGCAACACTATTTAACTGGTTGATAAATAATGTATTTTATGATTTAAATGAGTTCATTAATAGAAATAGCTCTACTGAAATCATCGATGACTGAAATTACATTGTTAAATAAATTATTTTGACTTATATTTTGTATAAATAACATGGCATGTTACCGGAATTATAATTATTATTTTCATTTTGTATTTATTCGCTGTTGACATATATAATTAACTTGACATCATATTATGATCGAGATACACTACATATAGAGTGACAATCATGCCAAAAAATATCCGAACCAAAACTAAAAAATAAATATTCGGGACATTTTAGCACACACGGTCATCTGACCCCAAACAAAGCAAAGCTTGTGATATGGTTGTCAGAGACTGATATACATACATATATACTTTTAAATACATACTTAAATAGATATTAACACCCAGATATAGAACAAACACAAATGTTCATCACATAAATGTTTGTCCTAGGTGGGAATCGAACCCACTCCCCCAAGCGCAGAAGGCAGGTTCACTACCAACTGGACCAACGGGCTATTTCGGCTAACTCGGCACACGCTACGAATTGCGCAAACTTTTTGGTTAGTTACAAGGTAACCGCGATCCGACTACAACCAGAGCACATGCCAGAGCTACGATGACATAGCGGACAACTAACATTGGACACTATGCATTTATCCCAATTTAGACATAACGTCTAAATTGAGATAAATGTGGCATTATGAAGTATATAATTGATACAATGTATGTACAATGAGACTCGGACATTTTTTGACTGTTTTCACTGAGAGATTGGTGACTCTATAGAAATTGTATCTCGATGCATATTATACAAGAAATTGTATAAATTTAAATTGTATCTATTATTGTAAATGTAAATATTGAATGCCCGATGTGGGTAGACTGATGAATACAATAGTTGCACAAACATCTAGCATAATAATAATGTCTCAGTTGATCAATAAAGGTTTTCTGATTCTGATTCTGATATAGTTAAACGTAGTAGGTCTTGCCTGAGCGACGTTTCGCCGTCGTCGCCCAAAAGCGTATTTATTTTTTCCTCTTGTGAGGATTTTGGCATCCTACGTTTTGTACATTTACCAGTGTGAAGTATTGAGATATTTTCAAGTGACTCTATTAACTAAACAAAATAAAAGCTAACACTAAACTAAAACACACTGGCCATAGACAGTTGAATGTCTAAAGACAATTCTAGTGCTTAAGCCCAATACCAGTTACCTAGCATGTATATTTGATTCCCTCCTGTCCATTTTTCTATCGGACTGCCAGAGTGGGCACGAAGAAGTGACGCTTCTTTGTGGTTGATATTCCAAGAACCCGTACGAAGCGCTTTGATTCCACATTTATTGTGCGAAGTGCTAGTCTGTGGAATTCACTGCCTGAGTGGGTTCCCCGATAGTTACAATCTGAGTGTCTTCAAGTCGAGAGTGAATCGGTTTCTTCTAGGCAAGCGTGCTCCCTCGTAGGCCACATCATCGCTTAACATCAGGCGAGTTGGTGGCCAAGCGCAAGCCTATTAATAATATAAAAAATAATGTCTTCAAATAAGTCGTAGTAAGAGTCAAACAAAACATATAACGGTCAAGTCAAAATCATGCCCTAGTAAAGTGGTGGAGGCTTTACTAGAGGCTTTTTTGGAGATTTGGAAACAACACGAAAAAACATATGTTTCACCTCGTTTTATTACTTGTCTACAGGTTCAAGAACACTTTATAAATGATGGGCCTGCAAGGTTCTCGAATGGAGACCACGGACCGGTAAGTGCAGCGTAGGACGTCCACAAGATGGACACATGGACAGACGACCTAAAATACACGGCAGGGAAACGCTGGATGCAGGCCGGTTCCAACCGGCCCTTTTGGAGATCGATTGGGGAGGCCTATGTCCAGCAGTGGACGTCCTACGGCTGAAATGATGATGACGATAATGAATCAATAATAATCCATCATTATTACAGAAAAAACTGGTTTCAGAACAATTTTACTTTTTCAACACCAATTAATTTTCTATATGTATTGGTAGGTATCTTCATTATTCAACCTGCGAAGACTGACCGTCTACTGCACTGTGACCCTTCTAAATCTACACAAATATTCCTAAACTTGGCAACAGCAGTTCATTACGAACTGACGAAGACTGACATTTGACAGGCTGTCAGTATTCCTGTTTGAACACAGATCTACTAAAGTAAAATAAAATGCTTTGGCTATGGTTCGTAGCTTCACGCTAAGGTATTTATGGTGCTCGGATAATGCCAAGCTTTTCAATAGGCAAGCTTGTTCTTTGAAAGTGAAAACTGGCGTTTTGTTTTGTTCCGGTGCCAGAACTTTATCTTTGCTGAACTGATCCGCCGACCGCCACAAAATACAGGTAATTATTTATATGCGGTGCTTCGTTTTACATAATTTACTTAGTATTTACGGCCTAACTTGAAACAGGCCTTATAGACTGGTTTTGCCGTGTTTTCAGAAATAAAAAGTACTTTATACCCAGATCCAGAAATAATCATCATCGTCATTATCAGCCTATCAAGTTCTCATTATTGGGACGGAGGGACACTGGCCTTCTCTCAAAAGGAGAGAGGATGGGCCCTAATCCACCATGCTGGCCCAGTGCAAGTTGGTGAATTCTGAGGTTCTTGGACATATTGGTTTTCTCAAGATGTTTCTCCACCATTACTGAGCGGTGGTATTGAAATATAGTAATAGGTGGTATGGTTGTTTAATATAACATTTAAGCTATAATACACTAGAAAATCTTCCAAAAAAACGTTTTTCAATCAAATCTTTGAGCCATTACGTACCTATATAGCTAAATGGGGAAAATTAATTTGCCACACACTCGTCCGTCTACCTTGCTTACCTATCCTGCACTACGTCAACCTAACTATTGAGTCAGGCTGATGTTGTTTGTATTAACAACGAAAAGAGATTAATAAAATAAAAATTTGAAAACGGTTTCCATATTTCCAACAAAAATTTGCCACAAAACCACCAACATCCCAAAATATTTCCCCACCATTAGCACGTGCCAACGATAAGATCTATCCGCTTGGTAATGAGCAACAAATCTAACCGACGCGGTTTGCTTGTAATCTCCATCTTGACATGATTTTCACTCTATCTATTAGACAAAAGTATTTTAACAAGATGGACGAAATTTGATTTGACGAGGAAACATATTGCGAGAAGTTGAGTACAGAAGTTTAAGTTTTACTTACACTTTCAAGTTCTACTTACTAGGCAAAACATGATACAAAGTGACTAATATTGTTTAAACACCTATTGTGCATGCATTTATAAAATATGAAATTTATATATAAATAAATTTGTATATAAATTTCAAGTAAAAAAATAAATAAAAAAATTTACTAACTAAACCAACAAAAATTAACTAAAGCAAAGTAACGCCTGATTCAATCAACCAAATAAATTATGTTTATATTTAAAGGTTGTGTTTAATGGATAATTGGATGATCTAGTTAAAACAGCGTATTTTTAGGTCTTAACGCAAAAAAGGTGGTATAAGTTTAACGTTTGTATCTTTATGTCTGTAGCACCGTATCTCGGAAACGGCTGAACCGATTTCGACTTAGTTTTTATACCATTAACCATTAAATAAAATGAGAAACCAAAAATAATAAGAAAGTAAAATTAATAATTGATCCTTTGTTCTATATTAAACTTGACACTGAATCACAAAATAGATTGAAACTGAAATATACTAGAGATTCTTTGAAGACAAACATTATTGCTTTATTACTATAGATATTACTTACAAAAACTGGTCATCTAAAGCACAGTGTTCAGTTGTAGTTAGGGCTTTTCACTCAATAAAAAGCAACAATAAAAAATCATGCATAAATAGACATAAATCACGTCAATCTTATAAACCGTACGTAAATATCGTACATCTGCAAATAAAGGCAAGCACAAGTTCGGTCGTGCATGGAGTACTGCTCTCACCTTTGGGATAGATCAGCTAAGTATCAGCTTGGGGCGTTAGAGTCTATTGAGAAACTTGCCAAGCGACTCATCAGCAATGAATCCCTGGTTCAGACTAAGCTTCTTAGTCTTGAGCATCGGCGTAAAGTTGCTAGTCTATCGGTTTTTTATCGGTTTCTTCTAGGCAAGCGTGCTCCATCGTATACCACATCGTCGCTTAACATCAGGCGAGATGGCGGCCATGCGCAAGCCTATCAATTATAAAAAAGGCATTTAGGTACCTCAAAAAACATAAACTTAGTCACACTGCCTATTATGTTCCCACTGTCAGGAGATGACGGCTCAGTACATCAAAAACATAATAAAGACTTAAAAATACTACTATCTAATCAGTCTACACGACTGGCTAGCTAAAACCAGACATAAACAAAGCAACCTACCAAAACAAAAACAAACCCAACAATTTACCCACAAGAAAATTGCATAACAACTTACCAGAATATAGTTTCATCAAATCATAAACAAGCATCAAACGTGGCTTAGATCTGCTGAATTTCACTGGCCATTCTGAAAATATCACGAGTCGAGCCAAAAGGGGCAAAAAGTCGTCGCGCTTGTCGCACATCATGGTTGGGGCGGGGACATGTTGGTGGTATTAGCGACTTATTTTAAGTATCAAAGTTATTTATAAATACATTCCTGGGCCAAATGAGATGGAGATGGTCGAAAATGACACAAAATGAACGGAATGGAACTGCCTCGTATGTGTAGTCAAAAAGTTATCACATAATTATTAAACTAGGTTTAGGCCTCACTCGTGTTTATATCGGGATACAACTTATCATATCAACAGCATAGAAATCATCGTGATCAGTGCGAACTCATAGTCGTCATCAGGGTCAAGAGGCAAGGAACAGCGTAATGGAACTCTCTAGCATCTGAGATCAACATTATTTTAGGCCACTACGTAAATTATATCCATCCAAGGTTTCCTGGAAGATATTGCTTATAGCGACAAGGCCGCTACTTGCGGCACTAGATTTTAAGTTTCTTTATCTGTAACTTTTATTTCTGGTGTGCACAATAAAGGGTTTCTATTGATTTATCTGTCTACATTAGCAAAGTTAGTAAGTAAGTTTGCTTACCGATCTGAATATTATATTAGGTTTAGGCACACAGGTTGCAATAGTTTGATCATGTTGCGTAGACGGAAGAAGTTCGAGCTGTGATGGGAGCATATTTGGAAGGACGATAGCACGTCGCCTGGTAAGGGGTTCCAAGTACTACTGGTCAGATGTCGTGGAAACTGATCTGCGGGAACTCCAGCTATCGATTGGCAGCTGCAGCAGCTAAGGTTGCACAGTGCTGTGAGGTGTGGTGTATTTTATTGCGGAGGCTAAGATCCACTTTTAAGCCATTCCACTACACTAGTAAGTAAGTATCAAAATGTTCCATACCAGATGCCACTACCGGAAGTTATCTCTATAATATGATCCTCAATATGAATATTTTAACTCTTTCTCTTCTATATCCAAGCCCGCAGCCTGAGACGGCACAGCTGCTATGTTCCAGAGATATCGATTGCAAAAAGTACAGACGGACGGACGAGCTGACTAACGGTTTGTACACATTGTCCGCTTCAAGCAGAACTTAAACCCAGTTTAAAAGTCAATGGAATGTTAGAATGGAGAGGTTTGCGGAAGTCGAAAGTTTGGTTGCTAACATTAGCATAATATTTATAAATAAGGCTGATTTGGGGCTTGGCTTATATATCAATATAATCTACATTCATATAAGAAAGAAGAAAATATACAAAAAGAGGTAAGTGTGTATGTAAGTTTAATAGTCTCTGGAAAAACTGTTATGGAACAAATTCTAATTTCAGCAATAGGAAGTTACACTATCTTTTAGTAACATAAGCTTTGTTCACAACAAGCAACAACTAAAACCCAACGAGATGGACAGACGATTTAAAAGAGACCGTAGGGAAACGCTGGATGCAGGCCGCTTCCAACCGGCCCTTTTGGAGATCGATGGGGGAGGCCTGTGTCGTGTGGACGTGTTACGGCTGAAATGATGCTGATGATTATGAACAAACAAAAGTAATTACCTTTCAGAGTGATTGCGAAACAATGTGCATCAGGTTGTGATGGCCTAGGAGTTATAGACCTGGTGATCAGAACGATGGATGTAGAGGCAGATCTAGCTCACTGTCCAAATAACATTATCAAGCAATGGTGAACGTGATGAGGCTCGATGAACCGGAAAAAATCGCACAAAAGAAACCTAAAGCCAGCAGTAATATTTATTACACATCTTTAATCTTTCACTGCTGTTCTTCGTGATAATTTTTAATTGGATTTTAAAATCATAACTCATTTATGAAATTCATCACGGAATTATTGCGCTAGTATCTTTTAAAACATTGAACTAGACTGGTATCCAAGTTCACAAGATTACATAAGTCTTGATCCTGATGTTGTACAATAAATAGCGTAACGCCTATGTTTCTCCTTAGTTTTCTAATCCAAACTTGACTATTTCTATACATCCTCTAATACCGCAAAAGAGGATAAACAACGGATAAATCTGCTATAATTGTGCACCGAGCCTAACCGAGGTGGAGCTCGTTCCTACTATGTCGGGTGTGTGACCGAGTTTAGTCATTAGATATTTGTGTGATACGCATCCAATAGTATATTTAAAGTTAGATTAAGTTTAGAGTCCAAAGTTAGATTTAAAACAATCGTACATTTTTCATCAGGTAGAGTGATTGTGGTCAAACAAAGCCGTGCCTCGTATATGTATTATTGAAAAAATTATATTAAATTATTTTTTTCTATCCATATTTCCTCCAACCCATGAGTCCTTGCTTGGGTATCTTTATAGCATGTTTCATTACATGCGCATGCGTATTTTTGATTTAAACTATTTGTTCAAGTAGCACAGTGTTACAAACACATAAGGTAGTTCGATGACTTCCTGCAAGCTTTAAAAAATTACTTTAAATGAACCGTCAGTATTTTTTTGCTAGCAAGTTTCTTGTAATTAACAGCTACATGCTATTTAACACTAAAAAACAGTTGGCCTACAAAAAGACAAAAGACAAAAGACAAAAAAAATGCTCATTATGCTCAAGCCCTCTATCAGTTGGCAGTATACCCAGCATGCTGGTGGCATTACCACGCTGACTAGTAATACCTATGCGTTGAGCCAGAACCACGGCAGCATTTTGGTCATACGTCGCATTAACGAGGTGCTCTATGAGATTATTGAAAATGAGTTGAACTCCCGGTCCCCAAGGGCCCAATGTCAGAAATTATAGTTAAAATGGCATTCCATTTGTGGGCCAATACTAACCGTGGCGTACTTTGTTGATACAATTCAGAGACATATTTAGATGGGCTAGTAAAGCTATGTCACGGTACTGGCCATCTGACTAACTGGCAAATCTATGCTCTATGTTTTATGCCATACAGTAGAATTTCAAATAGCGGACTTTAGGTGTAAGAGGCATGAACCACGCGTTTTGTACACTTCAAGTCGATCACAAAATTCTACTTACGGCACACAATTTTAGAGCTCACATTTTAATGTATTTGTTTTAAGCCATGTCAAGCCTCAGCTTATACGCCATTTAGACGGATAGGTGTTATGTAGGTTTTATAAACGACGAACTAGTGTGTATATGCTTTTAGAAAGAAGCATAAAGGGGAGTGAGGGACACAATAAATATTTGCACCCAGATTGGAGCAGATGCTTGGTGGGCGTCTTTGATATGAAATAAAGGGAATAAAGCGCGTTGTTTCTTCAGCGGATTACCGAGAAATAGCGCTCTTTCTGATGCGGTTGGCTTTGGATCTTTCTTAGTAATGATATTGATCAACGGCAACTGACGTACTTATCAGTTTAGAATTATATTTTGATCAATTTATATTGTAAAATAAATTTAGGAAAATTATATTGTACCAGTTTAAAGTTTTTATATAAAATAGTAGGTTTGTCTTTGGCCGCAATTCGTTCGCATTTTTACATTATTGTGTTTTTTCGTTTGCATTTTTTTGTGCTTTCTCCTTTTACGTGCATTTTTCTGAGTATTTATTTTGACCGAGCATTACGAAAGTGTCGAAGTCTACAGGACGGTGTTTTTTTTATGTTTGTTGTGTAATAAATATATCTTTCGTAATGTCGATCCAGGAAAACTTACTAAACTTTTGCAAGCAACTAGTTCAATGTTTGTATAAGCATATGTATAATGTTAGTCGTCTATTCTCAGTAGTTCAATGTTTGGATAAGGAAATGTATAATGTTAGTCGTCTATTCTCAGTAGTTCAATGTTTGGATAAGGAAATGTATAATGTTAGTCGTCTATTCTCAGTAGTTCAATGTTTGGATAAGCAAATGTATAATATTAGTCGTCTATTCTCAGTAGTTCAATCAACAGTTCAATTGACTGAACAACTGAGATTTTTTAGTCTCACCAGTTCAATAGTTACTAGTTTTATAAGTATAGTAGCTACTATTCGCCCAGAGGGCGAACTACTAGTTTATATTAAGTATAAATATAAATAAACCGGCCAAGTGCGAATCAGGCTCGTGCAGTGAGGGTTCCGTACCACCACAACATTCAAAATTAAACGAAATTACCAGTATAACTTGGTAATTAACAGAAACTTGTCACCAACTCACATTTGGCAATTTTTTTACCAATTTTTTTTACTTGAAGAACCGGTAACCGATGGGGAAGTAAGGTTCTTGAGTGGAGATCACAAACCGGAAGACGCAACGTAGGTAGGCCTCCCACTAGATGGACCAACGACATTGTGAGAGTCGCCGGCATCCTGTGGATGCAAAAGGCAGGCTGTCGTTCAGTGTGGAGGTTAAAGGGGGAGGCCTATGTTCAGCAGTGGACGTCTTCTGGCTGATGATGATGATTTTTATTTCAGTGTATTTGAGAAAGCAATCATCTTGTATAATGCATGGTTCTAAAACACCTTCGATGTTAATGTTCTATTTTAGAATATTATGTTGAGGGTGTTCTAGAACTATAAATTAACAAAATTTTAGGGCCATCTAGTCTATTTAGTTCAAGATTATATGTCACTTCTTGAAACAACAACTTCATGACAGAAATATAACAGTGAAGACAGCACTTTAATAAAACATTTAAACGTAAAATATTAAACGCTGGGTGTCATCCAGACCTCTGCTGGCTGAAATACGACCAACTATTATTTATTGTGTTTTATCATACTTAAACACGTTTCCGGAAGAAATGGTTGTCTCTAGGGATGGGAAGAGGGAAGACTTGTACGACTATATAATAGTTTTATCATTACTTGTTACAGACGATCTTGTTAGTCCTTAAAGGTGGAACGCACTGACAATGCCGCGAGTATTGTAGGTGTCTATAGGCGGCGGTGACCACTTACAATCAGGTGGCCCGTAGTTTGCTTGTCAGTTATGCTAAAAAAAAATTTTTTTTTTAGAAATATTCAAAGTATTTGTTTATTTTTAAACTAAAATACAATCTTATGTATACTACACTGAGTACTGCATCTGCTTAATCATTTACATAATATTATTTTTTTGGAAAAAAAAGACATAACCGAGTTCAATACTATACCTACCAGGTTATTCGTCAAAGACCTACATGTACAAACTTAAACTAAAAAGTATAGATAGGCTTTTAAATAGACCCTACACTATGAGAAAGCTTTAACTGAAATTACACGGTTGCGTAATCTTTCCTACAATAAAGTAGTTTAGTTATTGAGAATAGGTATATATTAACTTAGGTATAGGTACACATTTTATGATGCCTCCTTACAAATACACACAATCTTACAACCTTACAATTACAATTACACACAATCTTACAACCATACAATTACAAATACACACAATCTTACAACCTTACAATTACAAATACACACAATCTTACAACCTTACAATTACAAATACACACAATCTTCTTTGTTCTAATGTCCCTCCCTCCCTACTGCCAATTTTTCTATCGGACTGCTAGAGCGGGCACGAAAAATCGTCACCACTTTGTGGTTCATATTCTGAAAACCAGTTACAAAGCACTTTGATTCTACATTTATTGTGCGAGCTGCTAGTCTGTGGAATGCGCTGCCTGAATGGGTGTTCCCGGATGGTTACAATCTGTGTGTCTTCAAATCATGAGTGTTTTTTTTTTTTTTTTTTTTAAGATCAGGCGAGATGGAGGTCAAACGCAAGCCAATTTTTTTTTTAACTTCTGTTTCTGCGTGTTCCATCTTCGCCCATATCATTGCTTACACCAACAGGAGAGTTGGTGGAGGAGCAGATTTACACGTTATACAAAAAAAAAACAAGCCCAATTCAATTGTTTTCAGTCTCGCTTAAGTCCATATAGCATCATGTATCACTATGCAATTTTGTATTCAAATAGCATTCAGGAAAAATGATAAGAAGGTCCCCTGCAAAGAGGTGGCAACTGCTCCCGGGATATTAAACCCCCATTAACGGTGCCCAAGATAAAGCAACGACAGAATTCCAAATGTACCCGTAACGATTTTTTTCTGTATTTATTCAAATTAATTGCTTTTTTATGGGCCTCCTGAAATCTCGGACGGTTATTATTTGGATAATTTTATTGGTGGCCCGGATCGTGTGATAGGCGATGCGACAATTCGCTTGCAAATTTTTCCTTTACGACCGTAAAAATAATTAAAACAAGAGTCATTTTCATGCTGAACCTGTTAACTAAATGGCGGTTGCATTTTTTCTGGGCGTTTCATTTGCAGTAACTGATGCAATGTAATTTTATAGACACCTTTACTTTATTAAATAGCAGTATATTTAGCATATACTTATTTTGAGCTTGAATTGTATGAAATTGGACCCGGGTATATCCTAAAACCGCGACCAGAACCACCGGAGGATGGGCAGCAGCGTCCTATTAGTACACGGTAAACGTCTGCGATCCCCAAGCCGCCTGCCACGCGTGGGGATTATGGCAACACTCCTCTCTAAGAGGGAGGCCTTTGTCCAGCACTGGAAGTTTAATAGCTGCCGATGTGATGGTGTGGGATGTGTATGAAATTAAGGCGCTAATTCACCGCTTTAAATAAAGAGCACAAAAGTTTGTAAATAATATATAATTAAATGCAAACAGACCTGTGTTTTAGACACTTAAGACTCCTAAGAATATCTTGAATTACAGAAACAAAAGAAAACCGCACCAAAGGAAACCAATTACGAAACAATTGAAAAACGCAAACTTGTTATTTCGTTCGTAGTATAATTTCGTAGTTAATTAAGGATTAAGAAAGTAATTATTCCAACTTTTCCATTAATTCTCGCTCGATGGCTCGCAAATTTTATGAGCGGGTTTATTGACAATAAAGGAAAGTTATTGTTCGAAAACGAATTCGTCAGCTCTAGTGCTCCGCAGAAATTACGAGATACAAGAGTGCCGTGTCATCTGTGAAGTTTTTTGTACTTCTGTTACCATTTTAAGATTAAACAGCTAAGTTTTTCGCATAACTACACATTACAAGGAAGTAGTGTCATCATTATGATTATCAGCCAGAAGACGTCCACTGCTGAACATAGGCCTCCCCCTGTAACCTCCACACTGAACTAAAGCCTGTCATCTGCATCCACTGGATGCCCGCAACTCTCACGACGTCGTCGGTCCATCTAGTGGGATGCCTACCTACCCTGCATCTTCTGGTGCTTGGTCTCCACCCCAGAACCTTTCTTCCCCATCGGTTATCAGTTCTTCGAGCGATGTTGCCTGCCCATTGTCACTTCAACTCACAAATTTTAATAATTATGTCGGTGACTCTAAATATCTATACACATTTCAGATTCAAGTAGGAAGTAGTGTGCATTATAAGTACTATCATATAGTATTATTTCCTGATATATAGTATATTAACAGATTTGACCCCAAACTAAAGACCATTATCTTCGATCTCATTCCGTCAGTCGCTAAAGAAACTTGCAGCGTCATCAACCGCTAATTCTGACTGGTAGCGATCCATCTTTCGTCCCAGGAAGACATCGCGATAGCAAATTGGATCGCCCAAAACTTATCCCAATTAATACTGCAAGTGAGGTGAATGAGGAAAAGGCGGAACTTAGCGCCCTGATTCAACATACTCACAAGCTGACTTGTGAATTTACTGTTTGTTTATCTTGTAAATTGCAAGTAAACATGAAAGAATGACTTGTGATGCAAGTCGGTACTGTACAAGTCTGATTTCTTAACAAAACTTAGCAAGGTTAGTCTTTTTTATCGCTTGTAGAATATATTTCAGGAATTACAAGCCTAATTTCAATGTTAGTATATTGAACGTGATTTTATCTGATAAAACAAATAGCAATTTTACAAACTGAGAACCAGAAAAACAGGGTTACGCGATTACAGGGTATATATACCTATAAATATTCACCACCCACGAGATGGACAGACGACCTAAAAAAGACCGCAGGGAAACGCTGCATGCAAGCCGCTTCCAACGGGCCAGCAGAGGACGTCCTACGGCTAAAATTTACTATGGGGCCAACCTTGAAATCGCGGGGAAAAAAAAACAGAAACGTTGCCGCCATAATTTGAAAATTTGGCAAAAAATCTAAATGTAACTTAAACCATAGCACAAACAAATTTATGAAAATTTGGATAGAACAACGTAATTATGTCGGGTCCACTAGTCTATAATATATTATAGTTAGAGAAAAGGCGACGTGTCTATATGTATGTATGTATGTTCCTTGTGGACTCCGAAACGGCTAGACCGATTTAGATAAAAATTTGAGGCAATCTTCTAATTAGCCCAGCGAGTAACCCTGTAAAATTTGGAAGAGACGGATCAACAGATTTATTTGTTTTAATACTTTCGTTAAAAAAAAACTAATAATAATTATTATTGACATAATCAGTCAAAGGAGGTTTCTGTCACTACGAAGTGAACCTTGAAAAATGAAAACAATACAACCAGTTGATAGCTGATAAAAATTAACTTTGGCTACTTTTATCCCGGATATAAAGCAGATGAAACTGCGGGGAGTAGCTCGTAGTAACAAAAAAAATAATCATCAAAAACAATTCCAAATTGGCGATTTAGAATTGTTTTGCGGCGGATTCGCGTAACAAATGTACAAAAAAAACACAGTCGATTTGATAACCTCCTCCTTTTCGAAGTCGGTTAATAAAAATAGCAATTAATTACAATCCATAAATGTTTTCCGTTTGTTTTATAACTCAAATTTAAGCTAACAGTGTGTGACCATACTACAAGTAAATAGCACAAACTTGTATCACGAAATTGTAGATTTTATATGAACCTACTCTGACCCATTTTCTCCTATTTTCATCTACGTTAATACGGTCCTACATAATAGCAAACATATAAATCTGTGTTATGTCAGTGCAGGAGTGAATTAGAACGAAAGGCCTCGAATAGCACAGTGATTATTTGAGGGTGTTTTGAGAAGGTATTTAATCTAGTTATTGAGTGTAATAATTAGACTTGATTAATATACCTACTAAATTATAATATTTTTTTTTCATGACCTTGAATAGAGACTTTATTATTTCGACTGAATTCGGATTACTAAAATAGTTTCACACACACACACACACACATATTTGGACCGATGACATTGTGAGAGTCGCGGGCATCCAGTGGATGCAAAAGGCAGGCTGTCGTTCAGTGTGGAGGTTATAGGGGGAGGTCTATGTTCAGCAGTGGACGGCTTCTGGCTGATGATGATGATGATGATGACACACACATCAGCAGCCATTAAACGTCCACTACTGGACAAAGGTCTACCTCTGTTTTTTTTTTGTTTTTTTTTTTTGTGACCTTGGTGTAGTTTACATAGTCTTAATAGCGTCAAACAAGTCTTAGTCACAGTCAGAGTCAAGCTAAGTAAGTCACGGTCAAGTCAAACTCATGCCCCTGTAAAGTGGTGGAGACTATACAAGAGGCTCCTATGGAGTTTTGGAAACAACACGAAAAGACACGTTTCACCTCGTTATATCACCTCCCCACACTCGAGCACGTTTACGAGCACTAAATGAATAATAATTCACCATTTAGTACACATAAACACACGAAAATATACAAGTTTAGGAAAATAATCCAACGAGCCGACATATTTTTTTCCACGTTGGCTCAAAAACCACCTCTTAGAGAGGGGTGTTGCCATAATCCCCGCATACAAAAGTTTATATGGTATTAAATAACGTTTATCAAGTCACAGCCAGAGTCAAGCTAAGTAAGTCATGGTCAAGTCCAATTCATGCCCTAGTAAAGTGGTGAAGACTTTACTAGACGCTTCTGTAGAGTTTTGAAAACATCACGTAAATTCACGTATTACTTTATTATATCATTAGCCTACACTCCAGCACGTTCAAGAACACTTAATAAATAATAATCCACTATTATTACACATTAATATTAGAGATAAAAAAAAATGGAGTTATGTTTTATAGTCGTTTTATTTATATAAAGCCAGACTCAATAAAAAAAAAAAAACAACAAATTTAATTATTATAATTATCATTTAGTTAGGAAGCCCGTTGGTCCAGTTGGTAGTGAACCTGCCTTCTGAGCTTGGGGGCGTGGGTTCGATTCCCACCTAGGACAAACATTTATGTTTGTTCTATATCTGGTTGTTTATATCTATTTAAGTATGTATTTAAAACTGTACATGTATGTATATCAGTCTCTGGCAGCCATATCACAAGCTTTGCTTAGTTTGGGGTCAGATGACCGGGTGTGCAAAAATGTGCCGAATATTTATTTATTTTATAAACTAATCTAAATCATGTTGAGCAGGTTTTAAAAATATAAAACTATACTATACTATAAACTATATAGTAATTTACTAAAAATAGACATGAGAGTGACGACTAGGGGTGTGGTGCGTGGTGCGTGGTGCGATAGAATATAAATGAGGTATCACTTAGGCATTTGTGTTTTTTTTAAATAAAAAGCAATCGAAAAATTAACAGAATATCTACTTTATATTGTAGTTTTGTTTGTATGTTCATTAGCGTCTAATAATTCAACGCTAAAATTCGCTTTGATCGAAGAAGTCAAAACGGCATGAAGCTCCAAATTGTTAACTCCAAACGGAAAACCAAAAAGTATAAATTTAAGTACATAATTATGTATAGGCTAAGTGGTAAGCTCAAATGTCACAGCTATTAGGCCACCTGAAGGCCTCTGAGATGGCTTAACGGTTAGAACAAAGAACCGCAAAAAATTGCTATAAAATGTCTAACGGTACCTCAAAAGAAATATTTCTGTTACTTAATTGAAATTGGAGACGATTAACTCCCACACTCGTTCCTTACAAAACTGGACTTTTGTGGAAGAAAAAAAATTTTTTACTCAACTCTCAATACAAATAAACACCTACTTCCCGAGACAAATTGTTTTTCCTCTATTCCAGAGAATCTATTAACGAATAAAACCCACTTGATAAGACTGAGAGGGATAATATTATTAAATCAGATAAAAGATAGGTAAATACTTTTACAGATTACGAAATACTTTCTACGTAGATCTTGCCACAGAATAGTATCCAATTTCTAGGAAAACCAATTCTCTTCACCACATTTTAAGTACCAGTTTCTACGTAGATTTCACCACAGACTTAATGTCAGTTTCTAAGGATATTGAGTCAGTCCTTATCTGGTCATTCACAAGTTATCAGGCCAATAAGGTTTGATTAGATTGATCCAGCTAATGGAAACTGTAAATGGATTGTAGTTAATTACGGTGTAAGCAGTTTTTGGATTGTATCTCGTGGACGTTGCTGTGTTTGTAAAAAATTAAGAGGTTGGTGTTTTATCCTTCAAGAGATTTCATTTACGAGTGTTTTAACAACTTTTTTAGGGTTCTGTACCTCAAAAGGAAAAAAAACGGAACCCTTACAGGATCACTTTGTTGTCCGTTTGTCCGTCTGTCTGTCTGTCCTACCTATTAACGGCTGTATCTTACGAACCGTAATAGATAGCCAGTTTAAATTTTCACAGAATATTTAATGTTACGACGCATTACCTATATAAAAGTCAAAAAGTAAAAATGAATGAGGGGCGGGGGGGGGGGGGGGTCCCCATACAACAAACGCTTTAATTAGTATTTGTAATAGCTCTAATTTAAAAAGATACTATGTACAAGCGTCAAACTTGCCTTGATTATAGTACACACTCTAAAGTATAATAACAAATAATAAATAATAGCCTATTACGAGTCGGTGATAAATTTCTATTCATTACCAAATTATAACTGGTATTCCCTTACTTGGATGATGTCATCATTGCGTCCTCCTTTATCACGTCACTGAAACAAATGCCATATTTTACTGATGTTCAAGTCGGTTTTTTAAATTGATATTTATTGTATTTTGTGGTGGTACGGAACCCACAGTGCGCGAGCCCAACTTGGCCGGTTTATTAAGTAAATGAAAGCTTTAAACCACTAACCAAGAAAATAACTAGAATATTGCAAACGCTCAAAACCAGACCGAATCAACGAGTCCTAGACAATACTTGTAAGTATATCTATTCTGTGACAATACTTAAGTCGTATACAGAAACTATCCCGCTGATTTGTAAGCAGTACACGTGTCGAAATAAAACTAACGTGGGTGAAGAAACGAAACATCGAACTTGACTGCGTAAAGTACGTGAATAGAACTTTACTAGCACTTGGTTGTCAAGAGCTCGTATGAAAAGTTTCTGTTAATTAACCCCCGACGCAAAAAGAGAGGTGTTATAAGTTTAACGTGCGTATATGGCATCGTAGCTCCCTATCTGTTAAACCAATTTTGATTTAGTTTTTAGGGTTCCGTACCTAAAGGGTGAAACCGGTACCCTATTACTCAAACAAGGTATACGTGTACTACACCTACGCTGTCTGTCTGTTTGTCCGTCCGTCTGTCTGTCCTACTTCTATACGGCTTCATCTTTTGATCCGTAATAAATAGCCAGTTGAAATTTTCACAGAATATGTACATGGCGATATCCATACAACAAACGTTTTTTTAACGTATTTTTTTATTTGATCTAGTGCTAAAACGGTAATGCGTACATGCGTCAAACTTGGCGTGATTAACTGATTATGCCAAAAAACACTTTTAAACAAACTAAAGTAAAAAAAAATAAAAAAATACTGGCCAAGTGCGAGTCGATAACGAATATCTATTCACCGAAATTAAGTAACGTCGGGCGGTACTTGTAAGGGTGACAGCACGGGCGTGATATATATGATAGCGTCTTTTTGCTCTACTTTTTTGTATTCTAGTAATTAACAATTTATGTGATATTACGGAACCCTCAGTACGCGAGACCGACTCGCACTTTGCTGGTTTGTTTTTGTGTTTGAAAGGTAACTTATTCGAGAGAGTTCTCAGCTGTGATTTAAGAAAATATGTAAGTTGTATTTTTTTAAAATACTTTTTACCATGGACAAATTCGTTCAAACCTTTGTTTGCTCACTATAAAAAATAAAATAAAAAACTCTTTGACGTAATATTAAAAGACTCAAATTAAACTTAAATACTAACGCGTTCATGTTTTTTTTCCCTCTATTTTTTTTATTATCTCTGTATAATGATATATACCTTTCTAGGGTTCCGTACCTCGAAAGGAAAAAACGGAACCCTTATAGGATCACTTCATGATTCAGGATTAGACTAAGAAAAAGGGTAGATCGTTATGTCTGCACCTAACTTTTTAACAGTTCGACCAACCACCCGCATTCTTCAGTCTTCCCGTGAACATGGTGCATGTAAGTGCGGCGAAATATCGGGAGCTCATTCCACAACCTTACCACGGTAAATATACCGTAAATAATCATATAACTTCAGGATTATCTGATCTGTTATCGAGCATTAAAAAAATAATATGCGTGCCATATTGGTTCTCATAATCATCTCATAATCATAATATGAGAACCAATATGGCACGAAGATATTATTTTGTTGCACTGTTTTCATCGTTGCCGCTGTTGGCGTGATTTTGAACGTGCTATAGATCTTGCCTTCATACCTTATGCATCGTAGAGCAAATTCTAATTCACTTTGTTTTAAGACCGACCCATCTCCACACCTTTTTAAGTACGCAATCCTAATTCCCCGCTCCCAAGTGGCGAATAAATAAATCCTTTCTATGTACATTGCGGCTGCCCATCAGATTGGCGTGTGTCACTCGTACAGAATAATTAATGTATTTACAAATGGACGCGCGCTCGCCGATTGTTGGCTGAAAACAGGAATTTAATGGTATTATCGAATACTAATTTAGGCTTTGTATTGCATAATGCAAAGCTTGTTTAGGGGTTTGGGTTCTAATGATAATTGATTACTATTATTCACAGCTTCATAGTATCAAATTGGTCGTAAATCTATAAATGTTTATTAATCTGTTTTACCAATTAAGAGTCGATACGTCGTTAGCTCAAATTCAAGCCTGCGCGAAACAGAGATAAATCTATAAGATCTTCGCATGCAGGAAAATCAGCGCCTGCCTCGGAACTAAATGCCGTAAGTGACAAATTATAAAACTCCAGATGACTCACAAACTATTATAATTTTAATTAAAACGAATTTACTTTAATGTACATTGTATAAATGACCATTAGAATATGAAAAATCTAACAGTCACAAACTTTTAGGTTCAAAGAAATAATAAAAAACTGTTTTAAAGAACCGAACCTAAGACCTGTTTTCACCGAATTATTTTATCGAGAACAGTTTCACCAATCATGTTTTTAAAATTACATTAAGGTTATATATGACTTAATTTGGTACTGTGTATATGAATTTCTAGTGTAATTCCTCTTCTACGTCGTTTTGAGTACATAACACATTAAAAATGGACTTCCGCAAAGTAACGCCTGATTCAATCAACTAATTTGGTACTGTTTGCCATAACCATACAAATTGATGCAACGCAACTCAAGTTGAAGACATAAATCAACTCTTAAGCGTGGATTACCAAATAATTAATGTATTACACTCTCCAATAAGCTTCCTTGTGTCAGGGATGTCATAGAACACACACAGACACGACAACACCCACATCCAGAGCAAACATTCAAACTCATCCTTCAAACATCTGCTTGACCGGGAATCGAACCCGGAACCAGAAGCTATGAGCCAGAAGTGGTACCCCTGAGCCATAATAGCATAATGAAACAAAAGATTATGATATATTAAAAATATCTGATTCATCATCATCATCAGCCAGAAGACATCCACTACTGAACATAGCCATAGGCCTCCTCCTTAGATCTCCACATTGAACGACAGTCTGCCATCTGCATCCACTGGGTGCCCTCGACTCGCACGATGTCGTCGGTCCATCTAGTGGGAAGCCTACCTACGCTGAGTCTTCCAGTTCGTGTCCACTCAAGAACCTTTCTTCTCCATCGGCTACCAACTCTTCGTTTATATGAGTAATCGTGAACGTGTTTAAGTGTAGGCAAGTGATAGAATTAGATTAAGTTAATTAGAATTAGACTTTACTAAAGCATGACTTGAACTTAACCGTGACTTACTTTGCCTGATTTTAACTGTAACTATAACTTTTTTGTTGATATTAAACAATACTCGACACTGGCAAATGCACAAGACATGCGACACCAAAATGTCTCAAGAGGAAAAAAAAAACATAAAAAACAAACTTTTCAGTGTAATGTAATAGTGGAACATTAAAACCACGTTAGAAATATTATTGAATAACTGTAAAGTCACAGTAGTGTCTATTATAAATCAACGCCTACAGATTCCTCTTATTCTATTTTAGCCCCCAAATATTCTATTGTATCTCAATTTACTTCACAATACACTTCACTTGACTACTCGAACGCTCAAATCTAGCTGTCATAGACAATACTTGATCATTTTATCTGTTGTAACGTCGGAACCATTGGTGTTCAACCAAGATAATTTTGTTAATAAATGTCTAGTTATTAATTCGCTGCACTGTCTACAATTTTTTTTTTTAAATATTTTGGTATCATGGATCCCTTTTGTAAAATACTTCTGAGGAGGTGACGACGAAAGTAATACGACATCCGTAGTGTAGTGATTCACAAATGTATCAGTTATTGTAAGGCAGGCTCCTACGGTCTAGTGATACGTAATGGAATGCCATTGCTGTTAATGATATAATAATAACAAGGGATAAAAAGTAGTTCTCTTTACGTTTCACTAAATCTCCGTCTCAATTAGTGATGGGGGCGCATGCACACCGAATCGGTCGTCTCCACTAGTGATGTACACGTGACCCACAGATTATGCAATGAACTTAACTAAACATAAACGTGCGGCGTAAGAAGAAAGGGAGAGAGAAAAAAAAACTATATTCAAATATAAATAGATAATAATAAATAAATAAAAAAAGATGGACTCATTAGTATTTAAGTTAAATTTTAAAAAGTCTTGTAATATTACGCCTAAAAGAAATTTTTAATAACGAGCAAATAAAGGCATGGACGATTATGTACGTGGTGAAAATGTATAAAAAAATAAAAAAAACGTGCGCTCATAGAACGCCACAATATTATTATGGTAAATTGTTTAGTGGCCTTAATTTTTTGTTTAATTATTTTCCTAAACTTGTGTATTTTCGAGTGTTAATGTGTACTAATAATGAATTATTATTTATAAAGTGATCGTAAACGTGCTCGAGTGTGGCCGAGTGATATAACGAGATGAAACAAATATTTTCATGTTGTTTCCAAAACTCCATAGAAGCCTCTTGTAGTCTCCACCACTTTACTTGGGCATGAGATTGACTTGACCGTGACTTACTTTGCTTGACTCTGACTGTGACTATGGCTTGTTTGACGCTATTAATACTATGTAAAGTTGTTTAATGTTACGACTAAAGGAAATTGTACACACGGTTAAGAAAAAAAATGAGGTAGTTACAGAAAAGGTTATTTTCTTTTCACATTATTTAGTGTAGTGATGAGAATGATTTGAAATACGAAACTCTAGTTTTATTTATCAAAGAAGTTAAACTTACTTAGACAAAAACCAAAGCGTATTTCTCAGCAAAATAAAAACAAAGCGCCGCAACCTCAAGTCGCCAGGAATTGATCGCCGGTCACAAGTCTCTCTCCACGACTCCGGCAGAGCTGAGACGAGACGGTTTTTGTCTTATAAATTAGCGAGAATTGTGGAAATTGCTGGGACCAAGCCATAGGAGTCTAACATTTTATTTGTTTCTAAGAAATTTGAAATTCGCTGTGGGCCTAGCAGTAGAGTGCTTTTCATGAAAGAAGTCCCCCAGACGCGGCGCTGTCATCGCATATCAATCACTATCAGTGTCATTTCTCGAGTAGAACTTTAACAACTTTTGCCATCGTACACGCCTCTTTAACGACGGAAAATTAATAAAAATCTCACTAGCGTCCAAACACAGTAACAACACCTGACAACTACAACATGGAAATTTAGTTCCGCTGTTTGCCGTGGGACTTCTTTCATGAAAAGGACTCTACTAAACGATTTCATTTATTTGTATCCGACTTTTTCATCTATCTATATATATAAAAACCAGACAAGTACGCGTAGGACTCTCGCTCCGACGATTCCGTTGGACGGAAGCCTAGAACGCGAGTCCAAAAAAAAACCCATAAAATATTGAAAACAAACTTAAGTTTGTGGTGCACAATAAGGTGCTTCCATACATTCCAACTACAAAATGTAAGTTTGTAATCGCTTAAAAAAAAAATATAACTTTAAATTAACTACATTCTGATTTTTTCCTTTATATGTGCTATGAGACCGTATTGCCTCTTGCCAAATTTCATGATTCTAGGGCAACGGGAAGTACCCTATAGATTTTGATTTTTCTGTGAAATCGCAAAATATGTGCATATACATATATGTGTTTTCTTGGAGGCAAGAGACAGACGGACAACAAAGTGATCCTATAAGGGTTCCGTTTTTTTCTTTTGAGGTACGGAACCCTAAAAATGAATCTCTATTTACCTTGGTCACGCTATAACTTGAGAATAACTTTACCTATTTCATTCATCTTTTTTTAAACGTTTTCTAATACTTTATAGAAGATTCTTACGGAAAGAAAAATCAAGAAAATATCACAGAAAATAGGAAAATTTCAGAAGGCTTTACGACGATTTTAACTTCTTGCGTTTGACAGTTCTCAGGACAACGTCTGTCGGGTCAGCTAGTCTATACTAATATTATAATGAGGAAAGATTTGATTGTTTGTTTGCATTGAATAGGCTCCGAAACTACTAAACCGATTTGAAAAATTCTTTCGCTGTTGGGAAGCTACTCTATCCCCGGGTGACATAAGCTATAATCTATACCCGAGCGAAGCTGGGGTGAACCGCTAGTAATATAATATATAAAAATAGGCAGGACCGAATAAGGTCAGATGCTATGCACACTCTCCAAAATGTACCCGATAAAAAACCGATAGACTAGCAACTTTACGCCAACGTTCAAGGTTTTGTGGCTTAGCCTTCATAACGTATGTTGCTGATGAGCTTCTTTATACTTTTTAATCATGACAAAAAATAAACCTTAACCAGGATCGACTTAGACTGAATTTTAAGTGTTCAATTTACCTAATATAATAATATGTAGTAACTGTAGTTACCGACAAAACGAACGAAACGAACGTAGCACGCAGAACACATGGCCGAAGGGGCCGAAAAGTTCTCGAATGGAGACCACGGACCAGTAAGCGCAGCGTAGGACGTCCATTCACAAGATGGACAGACAACGTAAAAGAGATCACAGGGAAACGCTGGATGCAGGCCGCTCTCAACCGGCCCTTTTGGAGAACGATGGAGGAGGCCTATGTCCAGCAGTGGAATTCCTACGACTGAAATAATGATGTTGCCCTGTTTTAAGCTTTTTGTTACTGCACTGAACGGCTTCAATGGAAATTCAGCGCTGTTTGGTGAACAGAATTATGCTGCGTTGAGCTAATTTTTGGAGACCACGAACCGGAAGACGCAGCGTAGGTAGGCCTCCCACTAGATGGACCGACGACATAGTAAGAGTTGCTGGCATCCAGTGAATGCAAAAGGCAGGCTGCCGTTCAGTGTGGAGGCCTATGTTCAGCAGTGGACGTCTTCTGGCTGATGATGATGATGATGATGATGAGGTAATTTTTGTAACACATGACATTAATTAAGCAACTGTTGTAGCTTAGCCATAAGTATACTGGGTGACTGGCTATCTTATATTCATTTTTATGAATAAGTTTTAGGGACCAACCCTGAAATCGCGAAAACAAAATCAGCTGTTCTATGCAATTCTTCGAGAGTCAATGATATTTTTATAAGAAACAGCTCATAATTTTTTACAATAAATCTGGATTGATTCTTTAGTAAATGTTGTTCATAGAGTTATATGAGTACAATGATACCCGAGAATATTTTCAATGTCTAACGAGTCAGCCATTATACCAGCATAATATTGCTCACTTGCCTACTTTTTTTTAATGAAAGAAATAGAACATTTCTTTCTTGTTTCTTTCTTGAAGAATGACCCTGCCCGGTGCGACTGAAGGCAAAACTAATCTTGAACTCACCTTGACGGTCTTTTTCAGCTGCAGTCTTACAACTTACTCCACTAATCAGAATTCTAAGCCATCAGTGGCCCCCGGAGTTTCCTAGAAGATTAAGATAATTAAAATACTCGATGGTGAAGTTACGGCGGTGGTTTCTCAGATTAGGTAGGAAAGTGTGTTAATTTTTCTAAGTAAGAGAGGGAAAGTTTTGATCATTAATCTCAATTTGAACAGGAACGAACTGTGCAGCCTAAGTTTTTGTAAATTAAATATTTGAGGTTGACGAGAAATTTAAGTGTATTTCAAATTACTTCATATTCATCAGCCAGAAGATGTCCACTGATGAACATAGGCCTCCCTGTTTAACCTTCACACTGAACGACAGCCTGCCTTTTGCATCCACTGGATGCCAGCAACTCTCACAATGTCGTCGGTCCATCTAGTGGGAGGCCTACCTACGCTGCGTCTTCTGGTTCGTGGTCTCCACTCAAGAACTTTTCTTCCCCATCGGTTATCGGTTCTTCGAGCGACGTGACCTGCCCATTGCCTTCAACTTGCAAATTTTAACAGCTGTCGGTGACTTTGGTTCTTTGGCAAATTACCACGTTTCGGATTCTATCGCGCAAAGAAACTCCGAGCATAGCTCTCTCCATTGCCCGCTGCGCGCTGTGTGACTGAGTTTTTTCAAAAGTTAAGGACCACGTCTCAGTACCATATCTCATCACTGGCAATACACTTCTAATTACTCACAAACAGTAGTTTTTCCTTTTGCAAGGTAATTATTGTAAATGATAACGGCGTTCGCGGCAATCAATAATTATTTATTGATTGCCGCGAACGCCGTTATCATTCCGTTCACGCCGTTCAAGCTGATTTTTGTTCAAATTTTATAATGATAATGAAACTGAAAATGTAAAATGTAAAAGATTATTCTTTACATTATCGTGTAAAGCTTATATTTACCAGTAACGCATTTTATTACTTACATTTTCAGTTTCATTATCATTAAAAAATTTGAACAAAAATCAGCTTCTCAGAATTTACTTTCATAGCATTCTACTTTCTCAAGTAGCCTTCAAGTATTGAATAAGTTATTTGTTCCAGATTTAATAAGTACCAAGCTGTAGCATAGTTTCGGGACAAACTGACGACACTGCAAACTTTGCTATTCATAGTTAACTACTTCTGAAATTTGCAGAACTGTGCCGTTTGTTATTCAAGAGGGAAAATTATTTATTGCTTTACAACTGCTATATTTTTTATTAATTTCATTGCCATGGACACAGAGTCCTTCAGCCAGAATAATAATAAGTTTTACGAGGTATTAAATAACGTCAAACAAGTCATAGTCACAGTTAAGTCCAAGTCATTCCCAAGAGCTAAGAACCTATCACTATCATAGAAAACCTTTGCATTATCAACATTTTTTGACAATATAGGTAAAAGAAAACTTGAAAATTCTACTACACGGATACTGACTAAATAGAAAAGACGTTTGGAGCCCAAACTTTAAAAAAAAGTCTGTGATAGTGTGTAGCCGGTATAACAAGGCGCTACTCGTAAAATTAAATCAAGAGTCATCTTATTAGATTAAAACTTAACGTTTGGTACGTACTAGATTTTCAGTGCCATGAGACCAAGTTCCAAGGAGTTTCAAGTCTAGGCAGATCACTCCAATCAGCCCGCAGAAGCAAGTTCTGCCAACTTCCAAACTCCGGAATAGATAACAAGACTTGTCTTCCCCTGACAAGATAACGGGCTACTTGTACCTTCGTAAAGACTGTTTACTCGTTGTTTTGATTTAACGATGAAATATGGCCTAGTTGTCTTTTGTTAGGTATTTGTTTAACTTGGTCAATACGCCGAGTTTTTTCGAAAAATATTTTTTTGTATATGAATCCTTGTGTTAAGGGATAAAATATAAAACATTCAGAATGACTACTTCATTTATTTAGCAATCGAAATAAGCAGAGACATGAATGGCTGGCTGGCTGGCTTATAAACATTTTCCCCTTCCAAAGACTTGAAAAGACTGGCAGTGACATGGCGTGAGGAGTGTTATGCCGGCATTGGTGTTTTTGCAGGCAGACGTTCCGTTCCGATACACTTATCAAACTGTTTAGCGGTAAAACACAATTGCGTTATGTAGAGTGTAACATTTTTTTTATTTTTGGGACATTTTTGCACACACGGTCATCTGACCCCAAACTAAGCAAAGCTTGTGATATGGCTGCCAGAGACTGATATACATACAAATATAGTTTTTTTAAATACATACTTAAATAGATATTAACAACCAGATATACAACAAACACAAATGTTCATCACATAAATGTTTGTCCTACGTGGGAATCGAACCCACGCCCTCAGGCTCAGAAGGTAGGTTCACTACCAACTGGACCAACGGGCTATCAAAAATCATCTAAAATATACACTTTTATACAATCACTTTTCTACAATCAACATCTAAAATATACACTTTTATACAATCACTTTTCTATAATCAACATCTAAAATATACACTTTTATACAATCACTTTTCTATAATCAACATCTAAAATATACACTTTTATACAATCACTTTTCTATAATCAACATCTAAAATATACACTTTTATACAATCACTTTTCTATAATCAACATCTAAAATATACACTTTTATACAATCACTTTTCTATAATCAACATCTAAAATATACACTTTTATACAATCACTTTTCTATAATCAACATCTAAAATATACACTTTTATACAATCACTTTTCTATAATCAACATCTAAAATATACACTTTTATACAATCACTTTTCTATAATCAACATCTAAAATATACACTTTTATACAATCACTTTTCTATAATCAACATCTAAAATATACACTTTTATACAATCACTTTTCTATAATCAACATCTAAAATATACACTTTTATACAATCACTTTTCTACAATCAACATCTAAAATATACACTTTTATACAATCACTAGCTGCGTCATGTGGTTACACGCACGTGGACATTGATTTTCCGGGATAAAAAAGTATTAATAATGTCATTATCTCAGCTCTTCAACAATCAAAAAAAATATATAATATGTCACTATGTTGCTCTGTTGATGCCTAAAAGGGGAACAAACAAACCAACATTTATTTATTTATATAGTTAGTATGTTATAGTCGTAAAACTGTGATATGTTTTGTTTTTACAAAAGGTTTCAATTATTTTTTCTTTAGTGCTCATAGATCTCTGTCAGCCTAACGAATGGTGTCTAAAGAGACAAATCGACTCTAGAAATTTAATCAAATCTATGACTGCAAATTCTCGTACACATTCAATAAAAATTACAAGTAAAGTAAAAACTGTCTTACATTTAAATTTATAACTAAAATTAATCTAAATCTATGTCTTAGATGTTGAATGCATTTGAACGCAAACATCGATCCTCTGTGAATTTCCAGACAATAACCGTCTTACTACAAAATATTTAAGAACGCATTAGACATTTGTTTAACATATTTTTCACAGTGAAACAACTGCTAAACACATGTCTAAAGCGTTCTTAAATATTTTGTGGTAAGACGGTAATTCTCTGTCCATACACACCTAGTTTTTTAATAGCTTTTAGATCAATTAGTCACAAAAAGAACAAGCCATAATTTTAACGTTTTAATTAACAATACAGTAAATGTAGAATACTGGAATAAATTCATTGTTAAAGCTGATTATTTACGGGATATTTACAGTGGTAAGGTTGTGGATTGAAATTTACGGGAAGAAGTCTACCCGTGAACATGGTGCATGTAACTACGTCGAAATATTGGGATCTCATTCCACAAAATTACCACACTAAATAGCTTCCGATATTTCGGTGTAGTTTCATGCACTATGTTCACGGGAAGGCTTCTTCCCGTGAACATGGTGCATCTAACTGCACCGTAGCAACTGCGCATGTAGCTGGTAATTTTGTGGAATGAGCTCCTGATATTTCCGCTGCGACCCGGGCCGATATTTCCACAACCTTACCACGGTAAATATCCCATAAATAATCATATAACTTTAGTGAACAACCGTGATAGTGTAAAACAATCTCTGTTGAGATAATAACTTAACAAGTAATAAAATTACATACAAATCGGTCGAATCATGTGGTATCGTTTTTAGAGTAGCTTAAAGAGGTTTTGATGTGTGTATGCTAATTGTTGGTGATATTTTAGTACTTTTTCTAGGAGACTAATTGACTACGGTAGTTACAGTAAAATATTAGCTGTTCCACTTGAAACGGTTATTGACAATCGAAATCATATATGGAACAGCAATTTTTTTCGCAATATCCGGGTTGGTCCTATAGTAAATGTTGTTTATAATGATTGATATTATGGACCCATTTCGGTTTAACACACCAGGGACCTGCCAATCACGCGACCGCAAACCGTATCTGGGCGCGATAAGGTTTGCGGTCGCGTGATTTTCCAACTGAGCGGATTAGGTGCCTGTAATAGCAGTTGTCCGTAAGGCCCCTGTTAGCGACGCACGCATAATGTAAAGTTATTTCTATATTTCGATACGTGTAGCGCTATCTGTTTTAATAGTTTTGTACCAAATTATAATTGGAGGGTGTGCCTAACATTTTCTGTCAAACAAAGTAGTATTTTGGCTCACGAAGCCGTGTCAGCTCGCGTAGCAATATCTCTTGGAACAAAGTTATGAAACCAATTATATTTTGTGCATTATCCTGATGGAAGTTGCGCCGCTCCTCTTATTCTGTGCCACGAAAACCCTTTCTGCATAACCCTGTATTCCATCTCTTTCTAGTCATAAAATCGTGATACATAATTCCAACCACCGAGCCGCAATATAACTCGATCCCTGGCCGACTAATTTTCGTATCAAACTTTCCACGAAGCAGAAATAACATCATAAGCGTTAATAAAGTCTTATTTAAATAAACATTTCTCGAGGCACTGAAGTTTTATGGCTGTCTGCATAATACGGAATACATTAATTATTACCTGTTCGAAGCATAATTACTGGGCTGTATTAATTTTGGACTTTAGAAAATATATAGGAAAAGATTTGTTGCATGCTAAAATTGTACATAATTATTCTTAAGGGGCCTGTATACCCTCTGCAGCTCTCTTGCTCGCACATTTTCACATTATTGAAGATATAAAATCAATGAGTGTGAATTTCCAAAAAGTAACAAAATCATGTCTGTCGTAACTAAGTATCATTGCTAACGAGCGATGTGGCCTGCCCATTGCCACCCGCAATGGGCAGGCCACATCGCTCGAAGAACCAATAACCGATGGGGAACAAAGGTTCTGGAGTGGAGACCACGAACCGGAAGATGCAGCGTAGGCTTCCCACTAGATGGACCGACGACATTGTGAGAGTCGCGGGCATCCAGTGGATGCAAAAGGCAGGCTGTCGTTCAGTGTGGAGGTTAAAGGGGGAGGCCTATGTTCAGCAGTGGAGGTCTTCTGGCTAATGATGATGATGAACGGGTATGTAATAAACTAATAGGTATCGTATAAGTTTTTCACATTTTCTCCCGGCAACGCCAACCTGAGCCATCTCAGCTGAAGTCGAAGTTATTGAGTCATCCTTGAAGTGTGAAAAAGGATATAACTAAGCTAATCCTAAAAATCCTACCCCCTTATTAATAAACGTGGAGTAGTCTTGGAATAGTTACGCCGTGTTTTGTCTTCTTCTCTCTTTCACATTTTGAACTCGATCGAAAAAGACAAAAGACGGAGTAACTATTCCTAGACTACTCCATGTTTATTAATAAGGGGGCTAAGGTTTATTTGAACTACTCTAGTGACGTAGATTCACAATCTTCTTCAACTCAAATCACTAACATGTACGTACTTAGGCACATTAGTATCGAGCTACCCGTACTAACGTCATCACTCAGTATAGCCACCAATCGACGATAATAATTTGGGAAACAAAACGCCTTTACAATTCGCGTTGTAATTTGCACGTACGCGACCGGAACCGCATCGATGTGTTTGCACAGTGGTACGTGTTGCAGGAAAATGCGGGTTTACATATGAGCATAGAACTACCTCGAAAACATTTTTGTTCTAATCTTACATTGAATTTTGTCTTGCTTTCTCATTAGAGGAGAGAGTAAAATAAAGTTCAATATAAGAATGCTTTTGAGATTGTGGTACGCTCCCTAAACTTTTTACACGACTGTACGACAGTGTTATTAGGTTTCGATAAGCCTTATTGATGATTACAGAGTTATTATTCCACACTTTTATAACCGCAAAAATATATTCTATGTTTTCTCTATGTATGGCCAGGCACGAGTGAATAGTTTTCTTTTAAACAAGCGTGCTCCATTGTTAACCGCATCATCGCTTAACATCAGGCGAGATAGCAGATAAACGCAAAGCTATCTTTTAATAAAAAAAATATATACTAGGAAAAATTCAAAATCAAACTTCTTTACGATACCATCTCAATTCAATTGAATAAAAACTTTTTTAATAACTGCAGTTAATGATACTCGAGAAAGGATTCAAAAAACGCTTCCACTACAAACTCGCACCGCACCCAAACTGAAGCCTCTCTACCACTGACAAATGAACTGGGCCCAGCTTGTTTATTAGCAAATGCTACATTTTACGCGAGCAACATCCGCCTATTTCACTACACGTGTTCTGAACTGCGGTGAATAGGCCAACTTTGCCAAAACGCGCCTGAAGATGCAGAGGCTCGAGTAAAACGAGAGGGTTTACGTGCATCAGACAGCCTGGTCTACATAAACATTACTGGCCAATGATTATGGAGTGCTTGAAATACATAAGTGATCAGCATGTAAATGCATTACATTTTGAGCAAATTTTTTTTTTTTTTAATCTCTAGTTAATTTAATAGGCATCACCACTATCATAATCAACCTACAGCTTTTCAATTTGGTTGTATAGATCAGTTTGAACTATAATTATCTAAATACATAAAAGGCTGTGTGTGTGTAAGTGTGTGCGTGTGTGTGTTTGTTTGTGCTTGCGTGCGCGCGTGCTTGCGTGCGTGTGTGTGTGTTTATTAACAACTATAGACTCCGAAAAAACTGCATACTTACGCCAGTAAAGTCCCCTCAAAATTGGGCCAGCCGTTTGTCAGCGAAGGCATTCATTGCACGTGGTGCAAGCAGAAAAGCACGTTATCACCAAGAGACTTACACAATCAGATACCTGGGCCCGCCGGTGACTGAGAAATTACGTGAACGTGAACCTTAGTGCGCTGAGATACGGTTAGCGGTCGCGCAACTTGTCGCAGTCACATAAATTGAATCGCGTTTAGCGTCTCACGATACGAGCCCTGGTCTGAACCTATAGTCGTGAGACAACCTAATGTGCGCTAGCCCTCACAGTCGAGTTACGCTGTAGGCAGAACTAAAAGTTTACAAGTTGGAAGTTCTTATGAAGTTACTCTTTTGAAACTCTTATAAATCTGACGCAGTCGAGTTAACATTTGAAAGGTCCCAAATTACGTTGTAACTTTTTCTCTTTGCTGAAAAACTAGAAACATTTTTGTAATACATTTTATCTAAATAAAGTACTATTTTATGAAGAAGAATTCAGTAATTTTGCTTGATAGATACTTAACCTTATCAGATCCAATTTATGTACTTTTGGGATGGTTCGGTTAGTAGAAAATAGTAGAAGCTTCAATTAGACTATGAAATGAAATATACGTCTAATTTATAATGACGCTCATATCACTAGGCAAGACTAACTTATCATCGTTATGAGCTTATCATGTTCCCACTGTTGGGATTCAGAGAAAGAGAGGATGTGGCCTAATCCACCATGCTGGCCCAGTGCATGTTAGTGAATGTCATTGTTTTTTAACTGTTTTTTTTTAACTTTCTTGGATATACTGATTTCCTCACGATGTTTTCCTTCACCGTTATGAGCGATGACATCGAAACTGCTATACCTCTTTAGGTACTAAGCAAGTCATTTGTCAGAGTCGACGATCGAACCGGGTGCTGTCAGATTGTAAAGTGCACATACTACCGCTCGGCTACCATCGCTATACCTACCTTATAATTTTAATATTTAATTTATTATTTTAGTAATTTTTAGTAGGGTTTTTAAAATCAGAGTTAAAACTCCTGGAAGCAATGATCTTAAATCTCATTGCCTGGAAGTAAGGCAAGTAGCTAAATACAACTTTATTATGTCTAAAGATCCTGGTAGTGGAGTAATTAAATATCAGCTATAAGATCAGTCTCATTTGAAACACTTTTCAGCTGGTAAAGTTGAACATTTAGTAAGTGGTTAAGGGCACTTTGCTTTGGAAACAAGAAAAGGGTTCCTAAGACGTATTTTGTCCAGACGGAAAAAGTTAAGAATTATTATATTCCTGCTTCAAAGTTAGCTTAAGCTAAAAGAGTTTTAATCGCTTAAGAAATTCCTTTATTTTTTCTGGCCAGTATTTTTACTTAAGTTACGCATTTTTTACCCAACGACTGAAGGAGGATTTGATTGAATTCATAATATTATCCATTGAAATATTTTTGTAAAGAAATAATTAATTTCGTAATAATAATAAATTAGTCGTAAAACTTGCTAATCCGGCAGTTTGCATGGCACATATCACGCAGAACAGATGGCCAATGGTACAAAGTCTTCAGTGCGCGAGCTCGACTCACACTTAACCGCTTTTAATCTCAGTATAGTCACCCACAGTGACCAGAGGAGAATAATATCTTCTCTACAAAAATTTTGATGTTTTTAATTTTAATAACCTGCATAATAAAAATACAATCCAATTTTTACTATGCATAACTAAAAAAAAAAACCGGACAAGTACGAGTAGGACTCGTGCTCTGAGGGTTCCGTTAGACGGAACCCTCAGAGCGCGAGACCAAAAAAAAAAACTAACTGAAGTTAAAATATTGAAAGACAAACTTAAGTTTGTAGTTTTTTTTCACTGGGCAAGTGCCTTTAATAACTAAAGAAAATACAAGCTAAAACTAACACTACAAATACAGTTAGACTGCCCATAGACCGTTGAAGGTCTAAAGACAATCCAAATGCTCAAGCCCACTACCAGTTGGCAGCGTACCCAACATGCTGGCGGCATTGCCACGTTGAATGGCAATGCTAATGCGTTGAGCCAGAAACACGCCAGCATTTTGGTCAGGCGTCGCATTAACCAGGCACTCTGAAAGATTTTTGAAAATGAGGTGAGCACCCGGTCCCCAAGGGCCCAATGTCTCGACCCCAAACGCCTCAAATATGTAACCACTGCCGAGGTTAGCATATTTGCGACGCTTGTGCTGCTCTGCCGAATTAGCAGCCGCGCCAGCCCTACCCTGTGTCTCAGGAAGATGTGACGGCGCCAAAGTATCGACACAAGTTGCGTCCCATACAAGGGGCCGCCCCAACCTCCAGGGCACAAGTGTCATACCGTCAGGCCTCTTTCCATCGTCACGCGCAAGACCACTCGGTTTGAGCACAGCTGCGACATTGGCGGTGGAAAGTGCCCTGCGTATGATGTCGTTCAGGCTAGCGTGTCGGCCAATACGACCAGCGCTTCTCGAGCAAGAGAGACCATGGTGACCGAGCTGGTCAACAGCAATACCACACTGACAGCAATGGGCCTCACAGCACCTTGCACCCAAGCGTAAGCTGACAGCTAGACGAAATGCGGTTGGATCTAAAAGGCTACCTGTGTTAAAAGAGGGCATGGCTTGCAACCAAAGTCCCGATTCCCAAACAGAGACAGCAAGAATACGAGCGCGATCTGCAATACTAGGACACGTATCTAGTAGTGATTTCCATGCTAGTTCGCAGATCGGCCGATCCCCCAGTCTCTGGGAAGACAACTTTGAAGTTTGTAGTTGACAATAAGGTTCTTCCATACATCCCAACTACAAAATGTAAGTTTGTAATAGCAAAATAATTATTTTTAAATACCTTCAAATTTATAACTTTCGGATTTATTCCTATATATGTACTATGAGACCTTGCCTCTTGCCAAATTTCATGATTCTAGGTCAACGGGAAGTACCCTATAGGTTTTGATTCCCCTGTGAAATCGCAAAATATACGACATAAAGGAACACTAAGAGCGCGAGACCAAAAAAAAAAACTAACTGAAGTTAAAATATTGAAATACAAACTTAAGTTTGTAGTTGACAATAAGGTTCTTCCATACATTCCAACTACAAAATGTAAGTTTGTAATAGCAAAATAATCATTTTTAAATGATATACCTTCATATTTATAACTTTCGGATTTATTCCTATATATGTGCTATGAGACCTTGCTTTTTGCCAAATTTCATGATTCTAGGTCAACGGGAAGTACCCTATAGGTTTTGGTTCCCCTGTGAAATCGCAAAATATGCGACATAAACGTTCATATCTTTTGATTGCGTTGACTTACAACTTTTATTTTTTTACAGCCGAAAGAAACCGTAGACCCAAGTATTTAGTATAAATTTCAACTTGCTACCTTTACGCGTTCTTGAGAAAAAGGGTCTTGACAGACGGACAGACAGACAGACAGACAGACGGACAATGAAGTGATCCTATAAGGGTTCCGTTTTTTCCTTTTGAGGTACGGAACCCTAAAAACAGAAAATTAACGAAAACTTAAATAAATAACTTAAAACTAAAACTTAAAATAGCTATATACTAATCTAAAAGCCCCTCGGTGGAGGGAAAAGTGGCCAGAATGCTGGCAGCATTGCCACGCTGGATGGCAATGCAAATTTTTTGACCAAAGTAGGCGCCAGCATTCCGGTCACATGTTGCCTCCACCAAGCGTAGCATCCTTGATATAAATACCGATTCTCCTTGGCGAGAACATTTTTTAAATAATTATGAGTTGTTCAGGTACTTACTACACAGAATTTAAACCAACCCTAACCACAGCAAGCCAGAGTTTGCAACGCAGCACCAATTACCTTCACTCTGCTTTAAAGTATGGTATTCAGCTCACGTGTTCTACTTGTTATCTACAAGTTCAGGAGTTCCGACAACTTTTACAATATCCCGCTGTACTACTGTTGCATTCGAGCTCAGCGTTCGAGAGACAATAAAATTACTAGTGGATTTTTCTGCAATATTTTTCTAGTGATGGATAGAAAATGGCCAAAATCACGTACAATAAATAAAGAGAAGAAAAAATCTATTATTGTAACATATAAAAGACAAGAGAAACGTATTTTTTGTCATCTGCAAAATATTTTTACTAGTGACCCGCCCGCCCGGCTTCGCACGGATGTAACTTACGTGCGAAGCCAGGGCGGGGCGCTTGTTACATATATAAACCTTCCGTGAAAAATTATCTAACTGATGGTGAAAACCGCATCAAAATCCGTTGCGTAGTTTTATAGATCTAAGCATAGGGACGGACAGACAGCGGGAAGTGACTTTGTTTTATACTATGGTAGTGAAGTGAAGTGAAAGTGATAAAAAATTTGGCACTCAAAACACCATAACTAAACAGTCAAACCAAGACTAAACTAATAAAACGTTTTCAACGATATCTATCGTATGTTTTAAATGTTTATCGGGACTTATCACGTATTATTAGAAAACAAAAAACATATGTATAGTTAAATATTATTTTTTGCAAGCTAGCTACTTCTAGCGGTAAATTTATATAATTCTGTAAGTAATCTGTGAATAGTGTTGTTGGCTGTATTATTATTAAGTTTATTAATCTATCCACATTATTGTACATTTTATAATATAGCTGTTTACTGTTCCTTAATAAAATTTTTTTTTTATTTTTTTTTTATTAGTAATGCATATGTTCAAATCGCGAAAGTTTAAATATTACTATTGATATCTATCGTAGACACAAAGACCGATATATATTATATTGATAATTAACTGTGTATTTCTAACTGTTTTTTTATAACTGTGTATTTCTATTTTTAGTTTTCGGAAACATTGCGGAAACTCATTCCATATTCGAAAATATCGAAATATTTTTTTTTTTACCTGAGGCGCGGTAAAATTCACAGAGGCTGCCTAGAAAGCTTGCAAAGGTTTTATTTTAAAATCGATAAAAGCTGTGACAAGTGTTTTTAAATAAATTCGAAATAAACCCTCAGTGCAGTACCCATAACAAACAAAATGCATTCAGCGGTTGGAAGTAGCGGCGCATCCCAGAGGAAATGAGGGTAAGTGTGTACCGTGCCGCGCTCATGGCTTTGTTCACGGAAATGGATTCCAGAGGTGATATTGGAATATTTTAATATATCTCAAATCATAGCGTCGGTGGTTAAACAGGCAGATTGGTTTTAGCGTAGCAGATTGTTGGTATTTCTTTTAATCATTTAGTTTATTAAAGTTAAAACATTTATCAATCGATCGGGCTACCTTTTTCGACTGCGCGCGTATTCCTTGATGAAGGAGATCTTATGGCTCCGAAATCGGTCGATTGTCTCGACTGATAAACATAACGTGCGTGTAAGCCGTTTTGTCATAAGTAGTTTATTTTTTAAGCAATCAAATAATGTCACTAGCGATAACACAAACCTGTCCATTTGGAGTTTTGGCGCCTACCTGAGACACGCATTTTGCCTCATCATATTTTTTTTAAACTTGAGTATTTTAAGCCCCTACCCAAATAGAAGGGTGTTATAAGTTTAAGATTTGTTAGTGTCTGTGGCATCGTAAGTACATTTGGCGCCTACCTGAGACACGCATTTTGCCTCATCGTATTTTTTTTAAACTTGAGTATTTTAAACCCCTACCCAAATAGAAGGGTGTTATAAGTTTAAGATTTGTATGTGTCTGTGGCATCGTAAGTACAAAACGGCTAAACGATCTAAAAAAATAATCTTTTCTGTGGCTGAACCATTTTTTATATAGTTTATTTTGCTGCTCCATAGATTCGTGGTTCCGTGCCCTTTGTCACCATTTACAATTTATTTTATCAACTATTATAATCTTTTTCCCTTTTTATCGCAAATAAGTCTACATTTGACCATCAACTCGCCTGTTGGTAAGTTTAGTGACGATGTAGTCGAAGATGAAGCACGCAGAATTAGAAAATATCTATTCACTCCTACCTCCTCTTTTTTTTTACAAGGGGGAAATCTTCCAAAGATTTCCGGCTGCATTGGGTTGCAGCCAGGTTATGTGGGATTATACCCACTAAAACTCCCCGGTGACCAGCCTTAGTGCTTGACAAGAGGGCTCCGGGATCTCTAGAGGAACGCACCGGAGCCCTCGGCACTGCGCTACGGCTCTTTCCGAGACAACCGCGTTGTCTCAGCCCCTCCGCCCACAAAAACGTTGGTCACACAATGCTGTCGTTCTCTCACTGGACACGCTTAAGTGGATGGTCAGAGTCCCAACTTTGACCATCCCGAGGCCGGAGGTCCCCTTTTAGTAGCCTCTTACTACAGGCAGGGGTTACCGGTGCCGTATTCTATTGCCCCGGCGCCAGGGCTAACTCCTTCCTCCTCTAGTAAAAGTTACACCACTTTACTGGGGCATGACTTAGACTTAACTTATTTCTTAATTTAGGTATTTTATTTATTTAATAATAGACTTGCGTGACATCTTCTAGTCCAAGATACCACAGTGCCTAAAGACAAGGGTCTTTGACCAGTGTGTGTTGCCAGTGATGACATATGGTACTGAATGTGTATATGAATTTCTAGTGTAATTCCGCTTCTACGTCGTTTTGAGTACAATAAAGATTTGGGACAAAGAAAGAAACAAACGCCGCGTTGGAAAGTAACGCCTGATTCAATCAACTATATGGTACTGAGATGAGATGGTATGGTCCTTAACTGTTGGCCTTTTGGAAAAACTCAGAGTCACATAGCGGGCAATGGAGAGAGCTATGCTCGGAGTTTCTTTGCGCGATAGAATCCGAAACGTGGATATTCGCCAAAGAACCAAAGTCACCGACATAGCTGTTAAAATTTGCAAGTTGAAGTGGCAATGGGCAGGCCACATCGCTCGGAGAACCGATAACCGATGGGGAAGAAAGGTTCTTGAGTGGAGACCACGAACCGGAAGACGCAGCGTAGGTAGGCCTCCCACTAGATGGACCGATGACATAGCAAGAGTCGCTGGCATCCAGTGGATGCAAAAGGCAGGCTGTCGTTCAGTGTGGAGGTTAAAGGGGGAGGCCTATGTTCAGCAGTGGACGTCTTCTGGCTGACGATGATGATGATGATGAGACTTGCGTTGGGCCGCCAACTCGCCTGGTCGACGATGGAGCACGCTTGCCTAGAAGAAACCGATAAACTCTTGATTTGAAGACGCCCAGATTGTAACTATCGGGGAAAACCCATACAGGCAGCGAATTCCACAGACTAGCAGAATTTGATTGTGAATAAGACTGCTTCGATGATATTTACTGGAACAAGACGTACGATGCCAAAATACTCTCAGGAGGAAAGAAATAAAGCTGTTCTCTCAGTCTGACCAATAAAGTATTCAAGTCACAGTATAAAAAATTCAACCACGAATCACTCTTCTGCAATGAAACAAGACGATCGTTTAGAGGATGCGATGATGTTGCGTCGACACGTGCCGTGCAGTCCCCGGAGAAATAACCTCGAGTGCGGTGTAAGCAGAACTGCTGTTTGTGGAATCGGTTTGAGGCAACTTGATAAGGTAAACTGTATAATACTCCTTATTTTCGTAGTAATTGATAGTTTTGCAAAAGAAGAATAAATGTAATGTTGGTTTAGACCTTCGATCAAAATAAAATGAATGGACGGGCCATAATCATTGAACTTGCTCAGTAAAAACCAGTGGGCCTAAGCATTTGGATTGTCTTTAAACCTTCAACGGTGTATGGGCAGTCTAACTGTATTTGTAGTGTTAGTATTAAGTAGCTTCTATTTTGTTTAGTTAATAAAGGCACTTGCCCCAGTAACAAAAAAAACCAGTCTAATTATACTTCAACATGCACCTTATTATAACCATGTAAAGTACATTATTTTGTTACAAAAAATGGATAGCAGCTTTCTGCTTCGCTCCTTCTGGGCCCGTCCATTCATTTTATTTTAGTCAAAGGTTTAGACCAGTTATTTGGTTCATACATATTGTTTTTGTTGTTGTACATGTTTTGTTTTGGTTTTAACCACCGGTGCAAAAAGAGGGTTGTTATAAGTTTAACGTGTGTATCTGTGTCTGTCTGTGGCATCGTAGCTCCCAAACAGCTGAACCGATTTTGAATTAGTTTTGGAAGTGAAAACTTCTTTAGTCGCGTTGAGCGAGGGCAAGACTTAAGGGTTCGCATCAAAGCCTTAAGTTTTCACTTCTGTGGGCAGTCCCCATAACTATACATTTTTGTTTCAAAGGTTTTTTATTAGTTAAGATTTAAGAAAATCATTATCTGTTTGAAGATTATCAGCTCTTTATCTGGGGTTTAAATAAAAAATATACCGTTTTTTTAGGCTGGTTTCACAGCTGTGCGGAAAACCCGTGTGGGTCGCCCGTACTACGAGAGATGGGACCTACGCGGAGGCAAGTCCCGTACGGAACAATCCGCGTCGCTATGAAACGATGTTCTAGCGCCTCACGTATGTCTCCGCTCCAAGAGCCCGTACTACGGGACACGGGATCTACGCGGAAGCAAGTCCCGTACGGAACAATCCGCGTCGCTGTGAAACGATGTTCTAGCGCCTCACGTATGTCTCCGCTCCAGGAGCCCGTACTACGGGAGATGAGATCTACGCGGAGGCAAGTCCCATACGGAACAATCCGCGTCGCTGTGAAACGATGTCCTAGTGCCTCACGTATGTCTCCGCTCCAGGAGCCCGTACTACGGGAGACGGGATCTACGCGGAGGCAAGTCCTGTACGGAACAATCCGTATCGCTGTGAAACTATGTTCTAGCGTCTCACGTATGCCTCTGCTCCGGGAGCTCGTACGGGTGACCCGCGCGGGTATCTCGTACTGCTGTGAAACCAGCGTTAAATGTATAAAATTATCTTTATTCCTCCGATACAATAAATTCCAAGAGGAGGCGTTCCGACAAATAGCGATAAACGTCTATCTGAAACATAAATCGGTTACAAGAAATGCGGACCCGCCCGCGCGCTGTCTCCTCGGTAGAACGAGCCTTGCTGCTGACGTCACTGCTTGTATTTGAACATTGAAATACAAAACAAAATACCTTTGGAAGTAATAAACTTTTGTTTAACTTGCCATCTATTGTTATGTGAAAGAGAAACAAGCAAATGAAAAAAGCTTTGATTTTATTAAATTTGTTTGATTTTTGACTGACCAGAATTCTTTGACTCTAAGGCAGGTCACTAAGTTTTCACAAAAGTACTACACAATTTAGCAATCTTCGATTGTTGCATACAATTTACCTTTTAAAGATTTTTACTAAAAATATTCCTAAAATACTCCAACAAAATGAGGACAAAACCGAAAATATTAATCATAATCATAACGGAAGTGTTCAGAGAAAGGCCCCAGATATTTAACCATGATATTTCAGCGGCTCTCAGGAGAAATCAAAGTTTTCGCTGAAACGGACGGTGTATTGTTTCCTAGTTTCTTTCAGATTAAACAAAAGAACAGATGTATAACTTCAAAAGTATGGTTATTACTAATTTATTACTTTTTGACACGTGACCAATTAGAATAATTTTTCTGCGTGACGTTCTTTAATCCAGTAAAATAGTTTGAATAAAGTAGGTGTTTGCTATCTGAGCCATAAAGATTGTGACGCATTTTACATAGTTATCAGACCCCAATTTAACGAAATTCGTATACAGAATGTAGCATAAAAATATATATCCTTTAGTTAAGTGTGGAAGACGCTAGGTAGACGTCATGACTGTTCAGAATATTATTGACATTTGTTTCGTGTAAAAGTAACAGGGTTAAAAAAAAAAAACTTTGGTGCTAAAATCACAATTTTCCCAATCGGTTTTTAATAAAGTATTTCTGGATAAATATGCTATTGAATGTAAACTAGGTAAGTAGGTAGGTAGGCCTTAGGTATAGATTTAAAAAAAACTCAAAATTTGTACTAAGGTACGTCGGTATTTAATAAGTTTGATGTCTTCTGGTGTCAAAAAAAATGTCACCAACGCGCACTTGGCCATTTTTTATTGTTTGTTGTTATACTTCAGCGTGTGTACTATAATCGTGCCATGTTTAACGCTTTTACGTATTGCCATTTTTACATTAGAGCTAATACAAAAATACGTAAAAAAATACGTTGCTTGTATAGGGACGCCTTAATTTTTTTTTTTATTTCCTAATTTATCCACCGTAACATTACATATTTTGTGAAAATTTCAACTGGCTATTCGAAACGGCTATACGGTTCGAAAGATAAAGCCTTTTAAAGGTAGGGCGGACAGACAGACGGAAGGACGGATGGACAGACAGACAGACATCGTAGGCTTAGTAATAGGGCCCCATTTTTACCCATTGTATACGGAACCCTAAAAAGAAATTAAAGTACAGCAAGTTATCTTCGTTTGATGATAGCATTTTCCTGAATCCTATGCCAATGACTTTCATTAGCATTATGCTGCCTTCATAACGTCGTTGTAAACCTAGTCTTGGCCAAAAATAGACTAAAGAATAAGAATAAGAATAACATATATTTATTGCAAAAAAAAAAACAAAAACAATGGACATAATTATACTATAAGAAACATAAGGAGATACAATGTTTGGCAATAGGGGTACGCTCAGTGCTGTACTGCGAGATACTCGAAGGGTCACGCAGGGCTGGATTCCGGCATACCACTTTGCTCAGAAAAAAATTGTTGGGTGAACATTGCGACGACTTTGTTCAGTTCTTTACGTTTTGAATATGTTTTTAGGCGAAGTTCATTATAAATGATCTCTCTGCTGTATTCTGCGTTCCTAGTCCCTGACCGGATCCGCTCCTTGTTTACTATTCCAGTTTTACAAATAACTTGTTTGGAAAACCCTTTGGCTGTTGGAAATTAGAGTTTCCTTCTGTTTTTACACGTCTATGGCCCGTAAAGGGAAATGGTAATGTTTTGAGCGATAATCCTTGGATTGAGTAACTATGTAGTTACTGGCTGTGTTGGAACTAATTTAAATACCGTAAAATGAGACGTATAGAAACAACGGGGTGAATAGAAATGAAACTCAAATATTTTTATCTTAAAATTTTCAGATATACAAAATACAAAACTCTTGTATTAAACTATCACGGTTGTTCACTTAAGTCAGGGGTGTCCAACATACGGCCCGCGGGCCGCAATGTGGCCCGCCAATGTTCCTGACCGGCCCGCGAACGACCCATAACTTTTTTAGACGACATTTTGTAAAGAACGGCGCCTCAAATGTTCGTAAAATAAAAAAACGCCGTTCTTGAAAAAAAATACGTCGATCGATCACAATACGACTCGGCAAAAACGTGCGACTAGCTTATCGGGAGAAACCAATAAATTAAACATAAATGCCATTTTAAATCCTGGAACAACACCTGCGCGCGAAAACTTTAACATTACCGCCCCTCTCACCCACCCACTCCCTCCGCGCATGCAACGTACAGGCCTAATGTACGCTTTCTACCATTTTACTTATATTAGTCTTGATTTGCTCAGTTACGAAGCATCTCTTGGCCATAGTTACAAAGTTAATAAATCAGGCCCGCCACAAAATTTAGTTGGACACCCCTGACTTAAGTTATATGAAAAAATAATGAATGTGAGTTATGACATGGATGGAATTGGTTATGATAAAAGTCAGCGTTCAAAATGTGTTCAAAATACTATACGCTGTGATACAGTGAGTGTGTTTTGTCCGGACTCAGGTTCGAGTTCAAATTCCGACAGAATTAAGTATGAAATATTCCGAAGAATATGTATTCCGCCATCTTCCGGCAGCCATATTTAATTCAGTGTTATTACATTCACTTTATCGTTTTATACTCTTCAATCTCTTTCAATTGATACCCATATTAACAGAATTGACAAAAATAAACAACTGCTTTCTTTTGGTGGTGGCCATTTTGAAAATATATATTGAGTTTTAAACTATCACGGTTGTTCACTAAAGTTGTATGATTATTTACGGGATATTTACCGTGGTGAGGTGGTGGAATGAGCTCCCGATATTTCGGCGTAGTTACACGCACCATGTTCACAGGAAGACTGACTACTACATGTATATATTGGGTATTTGCAAATGAATGTCGTCTCTCAAGTCACTTCATCATCATCATCATCATCATCATCAGCCTCTAACTGTCCACTGCTGGACATAGGCCTCTCCCAATGCACGCCACTGAGCTCGGTCGGCAGTACCTTGCATCCAGTTTTTACCCGCCGTTTTACGCAGGTCATCACTCCACCTAGCAACAGGGTGTCCTACACTACGTTTGCCTAAACGTGGTCTCCACTCCAGAACTCGTCTACCCCATCGGTTATCGGTTCTTCGGGAAATGTGGCCGGCCCACTGCCACTTCAGCTTGTTAATCCTTTGAGCTATGTCGGTAACTTTGGTTCTATGTCGAATCACTTCGTTCCGAATTTTGTCCCGTATAGAAACTCCAAGCATAGCTCTCTCCATAGCTCGCTGAGCGACTTTAAACTTGTGGACCACCTTAACCGTGAGTGTCCACGTCTCGGCACCGTAGGTCATAACGGGTAGGACACACTGGTTAAAGACCTTTGTCTTGAGACACTGTGGTATGGACGACGTGAAGACTTGACGAAGCTTACCGAATGCTGCCCATCCCAGCTGAATTTTGAGCAAGTCACTTCAAAACAATAGAAATAAACAATAGTATTGCATATTGTATTGTCACCAAAACTAAAGGTGTGTGAAAATTTCAGCAACATCGGTTACGTGGAACTGGTTCTAATAAAGCTGAGCAAGTGCCTTTATTAACTAAACAAAATACAAGCTAAAACTAACACTACAAATACAGTTAGACTGCCCATATACCGTTGAAGATCTAAAGACAATCTAAATGCTCAAGCCCACTACCAGTTGGCAGCGTACCCAGCATATTGAGCTTGCAAGATTTGTCCTAAGCAAACAAACTTACATACAAACATTGCAAGTTAAATAAAAGGTAGTAAAAATGTGTGCAATAGTCAGGGGGAATATTACAGCTAGTCTTGAAACAAAATACTAAAATATGTATTTTCTCTTTAAACTGAGTGAAACCGCAACACGCAGTTAGTAATCTATTTATAGACGTTTTTCCTTCCAAAGTAAGATGAGAGGAAGATGATAAATTATGACAGATTCTATTAGCCCATCAAAGTAAACACTCTCGTAATAAGGTGGTATTTGCGGGAAACTTTTATGTTGATTGAATAAAGTTAGGGAATTAGATTAATTAGTCCATAGTGGGTAGTCCATAGTATTAGGTGGGTAGGTGGTCCAAGTTGCCGAAATAAAGATGGTGAGGTGGATGTGCGGTGTAACCAGGCTCTATAAAATCCGGAACGAGTACGTGCGAGGAAGCCTGGGCGTACGCGACATCTCCGACAAATGCAAGAGAGTACGCTACGATGGTATGGCCACGTAAAGAGGAGACCACCTAATTACGTAGGGAACTTGGCACTACAACTTTCCATCCCCGGTCAAAGATCCAGAGGCAGACCTAAGACTAGGTGGAAGGACGTGGTGCTTAAGGACATGAGATAGTGTAAGGTTTCCGAAGACGATGTCAAAAATAGAGCGAAGTGGAGGAGAAAAGTAAGGAAGGCTGACCCCACCACCATGTGAGATTCATATTCGGGAAGAGAGAGAGAGTTTATAGTGGGTAGAAGGACTCTAATTAAGTAGTTCTTAGGAACTATTAATTAAGTGCTAAAAAAAGAGTTGAAAAGATATTATATACTTGCCGAAACTGGTAAGAGCCAGAATTACATTAAACTGTTTTTTTTAATGCCATAGGCGGCAAACAAGCAGTCCGTCCACCTGATGGTAAGCAGTCACCGTGACCTATGGATACTTGTAACACCAGAGGCATCACAACTACGTTGCCGACCCTTAAGGACTCTATTAGCTCGCTTTTTGAAGAACCCCATGTTGTAGCGTCGGAAACACCACGTTAGGTAGCTCATTCCACATTTTGCAGGTGAGAAAGAAAGATCATGTGAATAGCACAGTGTGTGATTTCCACTAATCTATGATGTGTGGATGAACATTCAGGCGGTGGCGGCTAGTACGATGATAAAACCGTGACGCCGGCATCAGATCAAACAGTTCTTCAGAACACTCCCCGTTGTAAATGCGATAAAAGATACAGAGACCCAATCTCTTTGCGCGTGTTGAGCGGCTCTAGGTATTCGGTGAGCGTGGGTTTGTTCTGTTTTGTTTCTCTTCAATTTTCAACAATTTTTACAAGTTTTTCTTGCTTCTCTTGTATGGTGATGCTCTCTTATTATAAAGAAGTTCATAAAAAAATGTGGTAAATATATCAAAAATAATTTTAATTATTTATTTAACTTACAGTGAGCCATATTATTACAATGTGGCCCCAATTGTTTGTGCATGTTCCACACCTAACCATCAAGCTATAAACATGTCAAAAACAGAATGTTTCTTTTCACGTTTTAGTGCTATAAATAAAAACGAAGCTCAGAAACTACTTAAAACTAAATCTAACCCAGGGTTCACACCTGAGAACAATACTTTCAATATACAACTTCTGATCCTCAATAAATAAATATGTATTATACCTAACGCCTCCACAAAGAGCAAAGTGCAGGAGTTGCGACCATTAATCATGTTAGTTCCCAAACAAATGCCAGCTGCTAAAACTTGGCAAATAACGTGTATTGGTTCACACACCCTATACACAGACTGCAAAATACAGCTAAACATTTTTGTCATTCTGCGTCAATAGTGAAATTTTTGTTAGAGATATTTTAGGCTACGGTGTGAATGTAAGGTAAACGCGTACAGGCCACGTGTAAGTTTTTCCGATCATTGCAATCACAAAGACGTGCGTCTACGTTGTGATGGATAGTGACAGTTTTGCTCGGGATTTATTGTATTTGTAGGATTTTTGGCGGGTTACGATGAGTCAAATGTCCTATTATTTTCCAGAATTTCATGATAATAATATAAAAATTGCCAAAAAATTATTCTATATCCATCTCTGTGACATACAGCAACTCTTTATCAAATTTTACTAAGATCCGTTGAGCCGTTTAGCCGTGAAAACGTGACAAACGTCCAAACAGAGAGACAGAATTACTTTTGCTTTTATAATATTATTAAGGATAAGAATTAAGTAATGATTTTCAATTACCTATAATGTCTGTAAAGTCAATCTTAAAAATTATCCACCGCACCCCGCTAAATGCAAAAATAAAACTCTTCAATACAACCGAAGACGCATTAATTTTGCATTACCAGCAACTCTGCCCGTGCCTCGAACGGAACCGGCGTAAAGTCACGTATGCCGTGTCCGATAACTTAGCTTACGTGGAGAAATTTTAAAATGTGACGTGTATTAAAAAAATGTTTTTCTTATTATTGTTTGTTCTAGAACGGTATTACGATATTTTTTTTCATTCAAGATATGCTTATTATTATGTTGGTATTATTAAGTATTGCTCAGTACGGGGTCAGATGACCGTATGTGTAAAAATGATCCGTTTTTAGGGTTCCGTACCCAAAGGGTATAAACGGGACCCTATTACTAAGCCTACGGTGTCTGTCCGTCTGTCTGTCTGTCCTACCTATTAACGGCTATATCTTTATAGAAAAATCTAAAAGTAAAAACGAACGGGGGGTCCCCATATAACAAACGTATTTAACGTATTTTTTTAACTTATTTTTGTATTAGCTCTAATGTAAAAACGGTAATAGTTACAAGCGTCAAACTTAAAATGATTATAGTACACACACTCTAAAGTATAATAAAAATGACCAAGTGCTAGTCGGTGACAAGTTTCTGTTCATTGCCAAGTTATAACTGGTAATTTCGTTATTGAATTTTGTGGTGGTACGGAACCCTCAGTGCGCGAGCGCGACTCGCACTTGGCCGGTTTATTTTTTCTTGTTGGTATATCAGTAAAAAAAACTTCATTGTAAACCAGATTTCAACTATAAAACTAGCAAAGCTAATACGCACATCTTACCTATTTATAAGTAACATAAAAAATAACTAAATCAGTAAACTTTGCGACGCGTGACCAAAATGCTCAACGCATTAGCATTGCCATTCAACGTGGTAATGCCGCCAGCATGTTGGGTACGCTGCCAACTGGTAGTGGGCACGAGCATTACGATTGTGTTTAGACCTTCAACGGTCTATGGGCAGTCTAACTGTATTTGTAGTGTTAGTTTTAGCTTGTATTTTGTTTAGTCAATAAAGGCACTTGCCCAGTACATTCGTGTAAACTTTGTCCATTACATTCTACCTCAAATACATTTTTACGTACATATAAAACATTTCCACGTAAACAAACTTGTATAATGTTCCAACACTACAGTGTATGTCGGCTCAAACCATTTTTATTCATTTAAAAACTAGAATAAAATTACAACGGTTCATGTAATCATGTTACTTCATGTTTTTGCAGAAACTGAGCACAAATTTTTCGTGTAATGGATGTAGCTTACTTTTTATTTTAGAGTTCCGTGTGTAGGTAAAATAATAAACGGAAAATAAAAAATCGACTAAGAAGCCTATGATGCTATTCACATGATTTCAGCATTCCAGAATGTTTATATTTTCTATTTCTATGTTTATTGGTAAAGTATTTTGGGACAACAGGCTACCGAACTGATAGGTACTTTAATTGTTGTCTGATACAAATCTGACCTTAAATTGAGCCAATCATAGAAAGCAAAATTGAAATGTGTTATAAAATTAATTAAAAAAAAGTATAACATTTCTTGATAGACATGATATAGAAGAGAGAAGTACTGCAGTAAAAACTTATGTTTTTCTTTTAATGTATTAGTAAATGGAATGGTAAAATTCATAAAACACTTTTAAACTATCACGGTTGGTTCACTACAGTTATATTGTGATTGGTAACGGGATATTTACCGTGGTAAGGTTGTGGAATGAGCTCCCGATTTCAGCACTGTTACATGCACCATGTTCACGGGAAGCCTCGAGACAATCTTACCACGGATAATCATATACCTCTAGTAAGTTTTTTTTTTTTTTTTAGGAAGGTAAAATGTGTTTTTTTTATTGTTTTATTTTGATATTAAATTTGACAATTGAAAAAAAAAAAAAAAAAAATTATAAATTATAAATTATCACATCACGACACCTTGCACCCCAAAATCTGAGAAACCGCTTAGGCTGAAGAAGTAGAAGGTCAATAGGAACAGAGAAAACACAAGCATGCAAACATTTGAAAAATATTGCCCCATCTGGGGCTGTTTGATGTTAGCGCTTTGTTTACCTGCCAGAAATACTGTCTATATCGAAAAACTATATTATGAGCTTAATAACTTTCAGAAATTTTGTTACTTTCAGTGATGGAACCAATTAATATCCCTAATACGCGACGTAATACCAGCTTACTTACATTTACACGTCTTCATGGTGGCTGAGCGGCAGCACGTGGACTTTATAATATGACGGTACCCGATTCGAACCTTGGCCCTGCACCAATGACTTATTTAGTACCTACATAAAACATGTGCAGTTTCGATGCCATCACTCAAAAACGGTGACAGACGGACAGACAGACAATGAAGGCTTAGTAATAGGGTCCCGTTTTTACCCTTTGGGTACGGAACTCTAAAAACGGCGAAGGAAAACATCATAAGAGAACCGGTACATCAGGGAACCTCTAAAGTTCAAAGACATACGAAATTCACCAACATGCACTGGGCCGGCATGGTAGACTAGGGCCCTTCCTCTCTCTGAGAGAAAGCCCGAGTCCCAGCAGTGGGAACATGATAATCTGAAATGCTGAAGTATGCACGTCATAGAAACATGAGTATTCTACAGAACTCTCTGAACGCAAGTTTTTCTCACACCGTACTTTTTTCGTTACGAACTTTCTGATGCAGTTTAGTGTCCAACTTTTGTAGTTAGCGAGATTTGTGTTGGGTTTAAGGTAACTTTTACCCTGTTTTTAACTTGGAGAGTATGGTGTTGTGTTATTATGGAGATGAATTTTTTGTAATGGGTAGTTTTTGTTTGTGTTCTTTGTTGTTACGCTGTATCCATCTTATGAACAAAGTGTTAGTTTGTGAAATATACTTTGTAAGTTATGTCATAGCCACGGTATTCAACTGACTTCAAAAATAGGTCCAAGGCGCCCAATTCAAACTTTAAAAAAAAGATTCCACCTCGAAGAATGAAAAAATACAGTTGTCTTGTCTGTTTTCTCTCCGTGAGCGATGCTTGGCCAGTCCGACATTTTGGCCAATCACAAACAAGTATTTAGTGTAGCAGTATCATCCGTGGGTTTATCATCATCATCATTTTAGCCATAGGACGTCCACTGCTGGACATAGGCCTCCCCCATCGATCTCTAAAAGGGCCGGTTGGAAGCGGCCTGCATCCAGCGTTTCCCTGCGGTCTCTCCGGTTCTGCGGTCATCCATAACCATGGACAAAAAAAATAATTGAAAATGAAATAGTGGGAATGAATGTGTGTGTGTGTGTGGGTGTGTGTGTGTGTGTTGTGTGAATTAGTGGGATTTTAACCCTAAAATCCCACTAATTCAAATTTACATTCAATTTTATTTATTTCAGGCAGTAAAATAACCCAATTCAATAAATAGGTACATCAAAAAATATAAAAATAAATGAAAGTAATAAAATCTAAATAATAAAGTGACACAATACAATTCTAAAGTAAAAATAATAATAAGCAATGTCAAATAGAATAATATGTCAAAATAATAATAATAGTTCAATTAATTTAGTCACTAATGGCCACAATAAAAAAGTGCTAATTCCACCAAACACGTTGTCTTATCTGAAACTGCTTGCTCTATCTGGCATATATAAGATGGCATAAGATTATAATTTTGTCTTTGGCAACTTCAAATATAATTTTGTAAGTGTTATGTTAGTGAAAAGGAACAGACAAAATAAACTTCCATTACAGGTCCAACAATCCAGCAGCCGACAGTGCGATATTTGAACAGAATTGAGCCTATTGAGAAATCGTATCGGTTTCTGGAAACCTTGAAGGATCCCCGTAATTTATGGCATCGTTATCAGTGCAGACGTCAATTCAGATTCGGTAAGACTTTAGGCACGTTTCCTGCTTCAAATGTCGATACCTACTTGTATTACACGGGGTGGAATTACTACTGATTTGTTTTTTTTTGCTATAGTAGGTGGGTCGAAATCTTAACCTCAAGCTTGTACTGCTTGCGTAGGAAACCATAGCTTCATTAATTATCAGCCAGCTATCATGTTCCCACTGCTACGAGACAGGCCTTTTCTCAGAGAGAGTTGATGGGCTTTAATCCACCATGCTGGCCCAGTGCATGTTGGTAAATGTACGTCTTTGAACTTTGTGGTTCTCGGACGTACCGGCTTTCTTATGATGTTTGCCTTCACCGTTTTAGGGTTCCGTACCTAATGGGTAAAAATGGGACCCTATTACTGAGCCTACATTGTCTGTCTGTCCGTCTGTATGTGCGTCTGTCCATCCTACATTTAAACGGCTCTATCTTTCGAACCGTAATAGATAGCCACTTGAAATTTTCACAGAATATGTAGCGTTACAGCAGATTAACTAACAAGAAATAAAAACAAAAACAAAATATTAAACAAAAGTGGGGTCCCCGTATAACAAACACATTTTAACGTATTTTTGTGTTGCCCTAATGTAAAAATAATAATACGTACAAACATCAAACTTAGCATAAGTATAGTACACACTCTAAAGTATAACAACAAATAATAAATAATGGCCATGTGTGAGTCAGTGACAAGTTTCTGTTCATTACCAAGTTATCACTGGTAATTTCGTTATTGAATTTTGTCGTGCTACGGAACCCTCAGTGCGCAAGCCTGACTCTCACTTGGCTGGTTTATTGAGCGATGGCATCGAAACTGCACACAATTTACTTAAGTACTAAATAAGTCATTGGTGCAGGAGGATCGAACCGGGTGCCGTCAGATTGTAAAGCGCACATGCTAACTACTCGGCCACCATCGCTCTCATACCATAACATAGTGGTAGAGTACTTTTTTTTCGGGGCTGGATACCAACCACCATCGGGTAAAAATTTATATAGCCAAGCATTGACTGGTGTGTTATGGCAGCATTATAAAGTCTAGGATTACGAATGCAACAGACTTGCTCGCACACGCGCACTTATTTTAAAAATAAATAAATAATAGGCTTGCGTATTACCACCATCTCGCCTGATGTTAAACGATGATGCGGTCTACGTTGGAGCGCGCTTGCCTAGAAGAAACCGATTCACTCGTGATTTGAAGACACCCCGATTGTAACCATTGGGGAACACCCATTCAGGCAGCGCATTCCACAGACTAGCAGTTCGCACAATAAATGTGGAATCAAAGCGCTTCGGAATATGAACCATAAAGCGGTGACGATTTCTCGTGCCCACTCTGGTAGTCCGATAGAGAAATGGACAGGGAGGAATCAGATCACGCAGATCCGTTGCACACTCTCCGAAATGTATCCGATAAAAACCGATAGACTAGCAACATTACGTCGATGCTCAAGACTAAGAAGCTTAGTCCGAACTAAAGATTCGTTGCCAATGAGCTTCTTGGCACGTTTCTCTATAGACTCCAATGCCTCAAGCTGGTGCTTCGGTCATTATAAGAGGTTAATATTTTTTCATCATATTTAGAACTTATAGAAACTGACGTGGTTTTCACAAATTTTATTTATATTACACGGGAATTACTCACGTAAGATTAAGCCGCTTATTCCGACTATAGTTTCAACCGCATTAGGCAGTCTTTTTCAAGGTGAATGCACGCGCGCGGCTACGTCTCGCTTGGCACACGCGAGACCAAGCGCCAAGCGAGACGTAGCCGCGCGCGTGCGCGCTAACTATAGTCGGAGTGACCGGCTTAATCTTACGTGAGTAATTCCCGTGTAATATAAATAAAATTTAGAACAAACGCTTATATTTTTTATAAAGACTAGAATAAATGGGATAAACTGTTTATCTTATTACACATCCATATATTACCACTCGAAATAATAATAAATAATAAGTTTAGGAAAACAATACAATGAGGCAACGAGTTTTTTCAGCTTGGCGCCAAAAATCTAACTTACAGGGTTACCGTCCCTGTGTTTTCATCTCACGCCCTCTCAATATATCAGGACGTCGGTGATTGTGGACCACAAGGCAATGGGTTTGGAATCTCTGCACTTTTTTCAAAAGATTTGTGCGTCTCTGTTTTATATTTTAGGCACAAAAGTAGGTAGATACTGGAGTTACTAGTTACCAAGTATAAATTTTAGTATAAAAATAAACCGGTCAACTGCGAGTCGGGCTCGCGCACTGAGGGTTCTGTACCTCCACAAAATACAATAATTATCAATAAAAACCGACTTCAAAATTAGTAAGATATGGCATTTCGATCCTGTGAAATGATAAAGAGATCCAGGTAAGGAATTACCAGTTATAACTTGGTAATGAACTAAAATTTGACACAGACTCACACTTGGCCATTATTAAATAAATGTATTGTTTGTTATTATATTTTAGAGTGTGTACTATAATCATGCCAAGTTTTACGCTTGTACGCACTACCGTTAGCTTTACATTAGAGCTAACACAAAAATACGTAAAAAAATACGTTTTTTGTATGGGGACTCACCCCCCTTTTGTCTTTACGTTTTGACTTTTTTATTATTTTTTAGTTAATCCGCCGTAACATTACATATTCTGTGAAAATGTCAACTAGCTATCTATTACGGTTCGAAAGATACAGCCGTTTAGAGGTAGGACCGACGGGTACACGGACGGACAGCAGAAATCGTAGGCGTAGTAGGGTCCCGTTTTTACCCTTTGGATACGGATCCTAAAAAACGATTTAAAAAGCTGATATTATTCAAACAGATTAACAGATTTTCTTGAATCATAGCTCAGTATAATCACGATTTAGGCACCTATCAAACAAATAAAATATCGGTTCATCGTTTGGGAGCTACGATGTCACATACAGACACACATATTATGCATAGATACACGTGAAACTTTTAACATTCCTTTTTTGCGTGGGTTAAAATTGCAGTTAACTTTTATCACGAAACAGATTTATTTATTTAAGTCCATCTACATTGTGTACATCAATACAATTTATCAAAACCATGGTATAATAATATACTCAGCCAGGTATAGCGCTCCGGAAAAATTGTCACGTGGGCGTCCCGCAATGATGTCGTCAATGTCATGGATACACGTACACGTGTATGAGCAAGAGCAGAATAAGTAATTTACAACAAGTTCGAGAGAGAGATGACTATACACGAAACAACGGCGGACTCTATGATTTTATGTGTTAACAGTAGCGTGAAATTATAACTCCCCAATATTCGCATATTACCTGTGGGGAATCCAATAAATCAATGTGGTTTTGATAAAATTGTGTTTAATATATTCAATTCGTGCTTAACTTGCTTGAACGGACAAACCAAATGACAATTGAAATGCTTTTGTATTTAATTTAATAGATTATTTAAAAAAAAACTCAGTATCTCTGTTTATTACAATAAAGTGGCAACTGGACAGTGACGTCATTGCGGTACATCTCCCAGAGCGCTAGACATTGTTTTCTTGGATCATGATCAAAACGTTAAACAGAAATAAAAATATAACTAAATGTCACAATAATTACAGGTGAAGACAGTACGCAATAATATTGAGCGATAAAATAAAATAACTATAGTTTAGTTAGTTAAACATAAACACAAATGAGATAAAAAACGAAAAAATTAAATTACCAGTCAAACTTTAGTCAAAATTGTTTAAATTTAAAATTAATAAGCCAAGTAATAGATATCAAAAAAGAAAATGCATATAATTAAAAACTCAACTTAGATTGACGTCGTAATGTTTGATACTTTTGGCACCTATATATATAGACAGACGATGTCGCTTACTATCAGGTAACCCGTTTGCTTGCTAATCACTTAAAAAAATAAAACTTTATTGCGGTTACATAAATTTGAAATTGTGTGTTAACGTGTGATTCCATATACCAAAATAATAATATTTTCAATAAGGAAAATCTGTAATAATATCGGGAAAAACTACGAAACGCGGCTATTTTAATAAAATGGCTTCATTTCATGTCTTTGACTTTTTCCTTTTCTATTATCTATTTCCCTTTACAAATTGTATCAATTGCTACTATCTGTGACGCCATCAAAACGGCACAAATCCGTCACAAAGCCCATTTGTATCAATGCCGAAGACTTACGATAGAATCCCAAAGATTTATGGTAGAAATACACCATGTAGTAAAAGATGTATGGCCTATATATCTTTTAGCCTGTTGTGAATACGGTCTATATCAATTTATGTATTTTGTTTGTCTTCAGTTTACTTCACAATAATTACAAGGTGGGTTTTTTTTCAAAACGAAGATTCATCCCTAATTCTGTACTTAGCTTAGCAAGGTTAAACAATTAGTTATAAACACAAGTACCTATACATTTCCAAACTAATTTCCGATAAAAGAGCTGTGCTGTCTTCAAATGGCAGATGCGTATTGGTGAGTGTGCATCGGATCTGCATGATCTAATTCCTTCCTGCCCATTTTTTTGTCGGACTGACAGAGCAGGCACGAAAAATTGACACCACTTTATGGTTGTTATTCCGAAAACCCATACTAAGCGCTTTGATTCCACTTTTTACTGTGTGAACTGCTAGTCTGTGTAATGCGCTGCCTGAATGGGTGTTCCCCGATAGTTACAATCTGGATGTATTCAAATCAAGAGTGAATCAGTTTCTTCTAGGACAGTGTGCTCCATCGTAAACAGCATCATCGCTTAACATCAGACGAGTTGCTGATAAAAGCAAGCCTATTATTTAAAAAAAAATCCTTGCCGTTTATCAAATAAATAAAAACTATTCCTAATAAAATATTTGAAACAAAAAAATGCATTTGGAGTTTTCAATAGCAAGGGTCCGGATTACCTACCTTATATTACCTTACATAAGATACAACCAGTCTCTATGCCGCCTCCAAATTGCTTTAAAACAATTATGGTAATGCAATTTTTCAATACTACCCCATTTTCCCCTTACACAAATGACAATAAAATGGTCACGACGAAACTGTATGAAAAAGACGCCACAAAGAAAAGTTAAAGCATCATAGACCGCATCATTGCTTAACATCAGGTGAGTTGGCGACCAAACGCAAGTCTATTAAGCAATTAAAATAAAAAGGTTTTCTTGAATGCATTTCTTTTATGGTGCTGAAACATGGACTCTCACACATGAGGCTGTGCACAAAATCAGAGTAGCACAGAGAGCCATGGAGAGATCCATGCTAGGCATCAAACTCCAAGACCGAGTTCGTAATACCGAAATCCGACGAAGGACAAAGGTTCGAGACGTCGGAATCGCGGTTATGAGGTTGAAGTGGAGCTGGGCAGGACACGTTGCCAGGCGCAGTGATGACAGGTGGAGTAAGGTCTTAACGGAGTGGTGGCCGAGGCAAGGTAAGCGGAGCGTTGGTCGTCCAGCTGCAAGATGAGTCGACGATATTATTACTATCGCGGGTCGAACCTGGACTAGATTAGCACAGGACCGAGGCAGATGGCATAGCAAGAGAGAGGCCTATACCCAGCAGTGGGATAGGGAAGGCTGTGGATGATGATGATGATGAATGCATTTTGATTCGGCGTGCGACCTAAACACAAACTAGGTAAAGCTACTCCCAAAGTCTTTGGGCCTAAACCACGTAAATGACTTAATAAACTCGATATGAAATTGCCTAAATTACGTTCACCTGGTCATAGCCTAAATAATTTCATTAGTATTTCATAGTGATAACCACAGACCTATATTCCTATACACAGACGCCACAAGTCGCCGTGCATGTCACATTTCCAATACAATTATGATTAATCATCATATTTGAGTCCGGCTAAAATCAGTCTGCTCAATAGGAGCCGCGACAACACGTGGTGGTTTGAAACGAAAATAGGTAATTGTGCAATACTGTTGTAAGAATACCGCAAATAGAGTTGGCCGACAGAATAAATATATTTCTTTTCACTTTTAGGTACGTAAAATTTTACACGCTGGTTTTCATGCAGTTTGGACCGCTTGTGAAGTCTATTTAGATATAGGTTTGTGGTGATAACTGCGTAATTTCAAAGCAATAGTCAAGTCCGATATGGTCTAGTGGCTAGGATACCTGGCTCTCACCCAGGAGGCTCGGGTTCGATTCCCGGTATCGGAATTTCCATTTTTGCATTTTGTATGATTTTTACATTACATCTGTATTAATCGACACGCTACTGTAAAACTACTATTCACGATGCTTTGCGTTATATAGTTACTTTGTTTTGGTATCTGAAGCATCGTATGTAAAATATCCAAAGTCGCCTCACGAATGTTTGCCAAAGACTTGGGAGGGAAAGCTTTCACGGCGCTTTTCCACCTTTTTGTTCGCCACATCGCAAGATCCCGTGATTTAAAATGCTATACTAAAACTCTACATGTGGCCGTATACACAATTTTTAGCTCTAAAACGTAGGCGTAAAGACGAAATTCGAAGGAAACGAAAATCTGTTTAGCAGATGTCAAATATTTATACAAATACTTGTTGGAGATTTTTCTTAGTATTTGATCAGGCGCGTGTAGTGTTTGGAAGTGCTCATGGAAAATACATTTTACTGCTTCCTGAGATCGGTATATATTGACTAGTGTACTCTTTGGATCCTTACAAGGAGGTATTAGGTAGGTACATGAAAAATAATGAGACCCTTTTTGCATTGTCAGTGGAACGGACGCTCGGAATGGTTAAAGTTGCGCTAATCGGCCAGAGATACTTATCTTTTGCAAATTTTTGACATTTCGAAGTTAAAAAACCCACTCACTGAAAATTTTAATTATTTAGAATAACATTGCATATTGTATAATAGTAGATTATACAAGTGAAAAAAAGTAAATTTAATTCGAGGGACTAAGTTGGATCCCGAGAGCAGTGAAGGATTCTAGAGCAGAATCCTGAGCAGATCGAGGAATACACGGACCGAGATGATTTTTTAGGGTTCCGTACCCAAAGTGCAAAAACGGGACCCTATTACTAAGCCTACGATGTCTGTCTGTCCGTAATATGTCCTACCTTTAAACGGCTGTATCTTTCGAACCGTAATAGATAGCTACTTGAAATTTTCACAGAATATGTAATGTTACGGCGGATTAACTGAGAAATAATAAAAAAAGGCGTAAAGTCAAAACAAAAGTGGAGCCCTCATATTTTTTTTTTAAATGCATTTTTGTATTAGCTCTAATATAAAAATGGTAGTATGTACAAGCGTCAAATTTGGCATGATTATAGTACACACTCTAAAGTATAACAAAAAGTCAAGGAAGATACTAGGAATGACAATAGCGGTACATTAGAGCGTAGCTTATAAATTTGCCTAAAAACGGTATAAACTTAGATGGCGCCGTAATTTGAGCGTGCTATAGGTTGTCTCGAACTTCCGTAAGCGATGCAGTCAAATGACATACGAAAGGGTTCTACAATTTACCGTAGCGCTAGTATCGCAGTCAAATTTTGAAGCATTTCAAGAGAAGCGTAACTCATACCAGTAGATAGCGCTTTTCTATATTATCTTGAACTGTCCCAAAAAATAATAAATAATGGCCACGTGCGAGTCGGTGACAAGTTTCTGTTCATTACTAAGCTAGAATTAGTAATTTTGTTATTGAATTTTATGGTGGTACGGAACCCTCAGTGCGCGAGCTCGACTCGCACTTGGCTGGTTTATTTAACGAATCGTGTGCTCTTATTTTTAGCATTGACTACGAAAAAATAAATAGTAGTAGTAAATTGGCGGGATATTTTTTTCTTAATGTTAATTCGATAGCTCAATAGAATTAGCTTCATCCAGCTTGTAGGTACGATGTCAGTCAGCTAGTTTTATTGCAGTCCCTCCAACATTTTCATATCAAATATAATGGTATCGATGTGCTGAAGTGTTTGTATAGAAACGCCACGATGTCAATCCAATTATATGACGAGAGCACGGAACAAATCCAGTTGCAGAAAGACGTGAGACAGGGAGACGTTATCTCTCCAAAACTGTTCACGAACGCATTGGAGGACGTTCTTAACCACTTGGACTGGAACGAATTCGGCATCAATATAAATGGCGAATACATCGCTCATCTTCGTTTTGCCGATGATATAGTAATCATGTCAGAGTCGCTGGAGAATCTCAATACGATATTCGGCGACCTCAGTAGCATTTCCCAACAGATGGGTCTAAAAATTAAAATGGACAAGGCGAAGATCATGTCAAATGTCCATATTTTATCTGTTCCGGCAGTCATTGGGAACAATACTTTCGAAATTGTGGACCATTATACTTATCTTGGACAGATTGCTTAGTCAAGTAGGTCCAACTTAGGCAATGTCACCTGAAAAACCCAACTCGGATGGGCAGCGTTTGGGAAATTACGTCATCTTCTAGTCAAAAATACCACAGTGCCTAAAGACCAGGGTTTTTAACCAGTGTGTGTTACCAGTGATGATATATTATGATGGTATTGAGACGTGAACCTTACCTACTGGTTTTTTGGGAAATCTCAGAGTTGCACAGCAGGCAATGGAGAAAGCTATGCTTGGAGTTTCTTTGCGCGAAAGAATCCATAACAAGGATATTCGCTGAAGAACCACAGTCACCGACATACTTGTAGCTGCTCAGATTTGCGAGTTGAAGTATTAATGGGCAGGCCACATCGCAAGAACCGAAATCCGATGAGGAAGAAAGGTTCTTGAGTGGAGACCACGTAACCTCAAGTTCGACCTCAACCTCAACGTCGTCTCAAGTAAATTGAGCGGTGCCCAGTGAAGCTGCCATCTTCACGTTGAAGCTATATTATAAAAATAAAATATTAGCAACTGCAACCGCGATGCAGCCGCGGTCTAGTGCTTTTTATACAACAATGCATTGCACTGCGTCTCAACTATTGTCGCCGTGTAACATCAGTCAGTGATGAATGTCGTGTGAAATTTTTTCACATTTCAGCGGGCTGATCCCAGAAGATTAGACAAGTTTTTGTTCTCCTCGCAAGCACATAATATATTATTATTTTTATTGTCAGGATTATGCCAGTCTTTTTTGACGTGATAACGTCTTATAAATCGATGAACGCTGGTTGCACGTACGAAAAATTGTCACGTTCCGTCTAAGCCAAGCGTGCAAGCGAGAGCGTGGAACAAGCGACAGAGAGGCACGACCATCCAAAACGTTATCACGTAAAATTATCGTCCGTAAACTGACTTTACAGATAACCCCTTTTTAAGAGTAAAATTTTATTATATGACATTAGTGTGATTTGACACACAGGCAAATAGGCGCTAGATACATGTTTTTAATTGCTTATCGGAATTTGTTGAGCGGGATATTAATATTGTTTAGGTAAAATAGCTCTAGATCAACGTTTCTAACGTCATAAATTTACCGTGGTCACGGCCTGACTGAAGACTGTGGGTGAGTCCAACTAGAAGTGCAGGTGTTATCTTTCTACCCTCACTTGACTAAATAAAGTAAATAATCCCTTTATTTTCACATCGGGAATAACACACAACAGACGATAATGTAAGGACTAGCCATGCTCCTAGTAGGCCACTAGTAGATAGATAGATAGATAAACTCTTTATTGTTCACACCACAAATTTCATACACACGATAAAACAGCTTAAAAATTAGTGCAACAATCGACGGCCTTATTATTATATACGGTAGGCTAGATTGCCCTTACATAAATCATTGTTGCAGCCTACACATTGCACACTGCACAGTAGGACCTAGTTTATTAATGTAAGGGTAGGTACTGATGACTGACTTAATTTATTGTATAATGTTGACATTTTTAGTTTAATTATTTTAAATTTCAATTGGTAATAATTATTATTAGTGTAATGTGACTAGCTACTATTATTTTTTTTTTCTATTTTTTCTATTGATATTATTTTTTTGATTTGTATGAGTCTATGTTACTTGGAAATAAATAAATTATTATTATATTATTATTGCTGAGGGCAATCTCTTCCAGGCAACCTTAGTAGTTAGCTCCAATATCGTGACTCCTGTATTAATGTCAAATTTTCAATCAAGCTAATTCACTGCCCTACACTGCTCATATCTGCCACAGAAAAATACCAGTTACTGCTCCCGTTGCTCGCTGGATGTAATTATCCAGAAGCAAGAATGGTGTTGTGTGTCTTTTGAATAAGATTACTCGCTATTTTCCTTTGTCCGGATTCGTTTAGATTTTAATCTTTGAAACTTGTTAACTGAGATGGCAAATGCAGTGGTTTTAAGGAAAAATGCATTGTCTGTTTGAAACTAATTTAGTCGAGGTTGTTTTTGTGAAATCCTTGGTTATATAATTAACTAAGCAGTGTTTAGCTCTCTCTCTTTCTTTCATAGGTCATGACAGGTATATAGTGTTGGAGATTTGGTTTGATAGAGAAATATCTTTCTTTCTTTCTACCTACTAGTTATGCCCCGCGGTTACACCCGCGTTATTACATCCTTTGCAACAGCAACGTACTTTGGCTTGGATGACTTTTTAGGGTTCCGTACCCAAAGAGGAAAAATGGGACCCTATTACTAAGCCTACGATGTCTATCTGTCTGTCTGTGTGTAGGTCCTTCTGTTCTACCTTTAAACGGCTGTATCTTTCGAACTGTAATAGATAGCCAGTTGAACTTTTCATATAACACGTAATGTTACGGCGGATTAACTAATAAATTATAAAAAAATATACAAGTAAAAACGAAATGGTGGAGGGGTCCCAATACAACAAAGCATTTTTTAAACGTATTTTTATATTAACTCTAATGTAAACACGTTAAAACGTACAAGCGTCAAACTATTATAAAAAAAAGTTAAAAAAAAAGAAAAGAAATTATGTCTGTTAGAATATTGTTAAAATTACATTTTGGTTTAGTTGTATTTTATACCTTTGATTGATTGGTTGAATAACTCTTCATTGTTCATACCATTTAATTTGATACAGAGGACAAAAAACTCTTAAAAACTAGTGTAACAACTGGCGGCCTTATCGCTAAAAGCGATCTCTTCCAGTCAAGGTTTTGTTAATTACTACCTATATTACATAATTATTATTAATTAATAAAATAAAATAAAATAAATTAATAAATATTCGGGACATTTTGCCAAATTGTTGCCTAGTACCTAGACTCGATCTTATGTCAATTATTTAGTCTAATTATAAGTATGCTATAACCAGTAACCCTGTATGTAAAATAATTGCTTATTCAAAGTTATCAGATTAGATAAATACATAGCTACTTGATCTATGCTTCAAGTTTTACAAAAACATTCATTATCAGTAAACAGAGTACATAATTAATGTAATACTTACCTCAGCCCTTCTCAATGCTAAGTGGACCGGCCCGCTGCCTGGACTAGCCGCTTGCGGTCTGCGTGGTCAGCAATACGCACGAGTTGCGCAGTAATTAACCCTTGAGGGCTTTAGTCAGGTGAACTTTGAAGAGGAAAGTAAAGGTTGTATCTATGAAAGAAACAAGTATTAAATAGATCATCATCATCAGCCAGAAGACGTCCACTGCTGAACATAGCCATCCCCCTTTAACCTCCACACTGAACGATAGCCAGCCTTTTGCATTCATTGGATGCCAGCGACTCTCATAATGTCGTCGGTCCGGCATGTAGTACGAACCTACGCTGCGTCTTCCGGTTGGTGGTGTCCACTCAAGAACCTTTCTTCCCCATTGGTTATCGGTTGTTTGAGCGATGTGGCCTGCCCTTAACTTGCAAATTTTAACAGCTATGTCGCTGACTTTGTTTCTTTGGCGAATATCCACGTTCCGTATTCTATCGCGCAAAGAAACTCCGAGCATAGCTCTCTCCATTGCCCGCTGTGTGACTGAGTTTTTCCAAATACACAAGAAATAAAAATTACAAACAGATAGAAAAAAACTAACAAGCTAGTGCCACAACTGGTGGCCTAGTATTGTGACTGCACCAGTAGCCCACTCGGCAGTATACCTGCCTTCTGCGCTTAGGGCGTGGGTTCGATTCCCACCTAGGACAAACATTCATGTGATGAACATTGTGTTTGTTCTATATTTGGGTGTTAATATCTGTTTAAGTATGTATTTAAAACTATGTATGTATGTATATCAGTCTCTGGCAGCCATATCACAAGCTTTGCTTGGTTTGGGGTCAGATTGTGTGTGCTAAAATTTCCAAATGAATAAAGTTACCCTTTAATTTTTTATTATGACTTCTTTATTATTTCTTAATTAATCCGCCGTAACATTACATATATTCTTCTGTGAAAATTTTAACTGGATATCTATTGCGGATCGAAAGATACAGCCGAAGGTAGGACGAACGGACAAACGGCGTAAGCTTAGTAATAGGGTCCCATTAGCACCCTTTGGGTACGGAACCACGGAAGACATAATCGGAACCCTAAAAATATCCCTTAACTTATTCAGACCAAAAACCGAAATAAGTTTAGGTTCCTTTGAGTATCAGTGTCAGAAAAACGTGACAGAAACAGAATCCTATCATATCGCGCGAACAAAATAAAATATGGACGAAAGGTATTCAGAATCCTAAACGAGCAATACCTTCGGGATACAGAATACGAAATAAGCAAGGTCAGCTGAAAAATAACTAGATTTTCATGAACCTTATGCCATTCGAATAGGAGTGAATTTCGGTAAGCAGTTCGTAACAACGTGTTCTGGAAAAACGTTTAGTAAAACAGTGCGATTTGCTAGTGTTGCTAATGTTATTTGAATTTATACGAGGAATAAGATTTATTCACATTTTGAAGGAAAAAAACTTTATACATAGTAACATTATTATGCGATGTTTTTGGTGCGAGGAGATCGAGATTTGCCAAGCGCAAGCCTATTTTAAAAACCGGACAAGTACGAGTAGGACTCGTGCTCTGAGGATTCCATTGGAAGGAACCCTCAGAGCACGAGTCCAAAAAAAAACTAACTGGAGTTGAAACGTTGAAAGCCAAACTTAACTTTGTAGTTGACTATAAGCTTCTTCCATACATTCCAACTACAAAATGTAAGTTTGTAATAGCAAAATAATTATTTTTAAATAACTATGAGACCTTGCCTTTTTCCAAATTTCATGAATCTAGGTCAACGGGAAGTACCCTATAGGTTTTGGTTCCCCTGTGAAATCGCAAAATATGCGACATAAACGTTCATATCTTTTGATTGCGTTGACTTACAACTTTTATTTTTTTACAGCCGAAAGAGACCGTAGACCCAAGTATTTAGTATAAATCTCAATTTGATACCTTTACGCGTTCTTGAGAAAAAGGGTCTTGACAGACGGACAGACGGACAGACCGGACAGACAGACGGACAGACAGACGGACAGACAGACGGACAACGAAGTGATCCTATAAGGGTTCCGTTTTTTCCTTTTGCGGTAGGGAAACTAAAAAAAAAAATTTGGTAGGCCCTATTATGGCGCTCTAGAACAATCAAGCCCAACGATTTAGCAACAACAGGCGATTTAGTGTTAGCAACGCACACCTTGGACAACTGCTAACGCGCTATCAAACTAACGTTAAATCCGCTCAGTTGGAAAAATCACGCAACTGCAAACCGTATCTGGGCGCGTTAAGGTTCACGTTCACGTGATTTTCCAAACTGAGCGGTTTCAACGATAGTTTAATACCGCGTAAGCAGTTGGCCGTAAGGGCTAAGCATCAGTTTATTTTAATGGTTCGGAATAATCGAAACCCTCAGTGCGCGAGCCAAACTTGCACTTAGCCGGTTTATTCCAATTCTACAAAACATGGAACCATAATTACCCCAGACTCATAAAATTTCCGCTTTTTGATTATTTCCACTAAATTCCCACACAAACAGAAAAGTTCGACATCAAAATAATAATTATAAAGTAGGTAACAGAAAACAGACTAATAATTATGGGTATGGCTGACGGACCGCCATCCAACAAGTCCGTCTCATCTGATGAGTCGGACGGTCCGTCAGCCATACCCATAATTATTAGTCTGTTAGTACTATTACATAACATTTAATATAATTATTTTATATAATTGATAATATAACATTTAATATGGTAAATATCTTTTATTAATCCGTGGTCAACGATGCTGGTATTTCAACTAGTTATTTTTCTGTTTACTTTTTTTGGTTTTAAATTTTGTTGTATACTGTTTGTTGATCCTTAAATAAGTAAAAAGAAAAAACTCAAACCCCAAATGAAGAGCCTTAAAACATCTTCATGACTTTACTTCACTTGTAGTAAAATTGCAACGACCTCCATAATTCATTGCCAGCCAGTTGCCAGCCCATGATTCAGTTCATCCTGGCGCCACACTCTCATTTATTAGCCTTAAAATCATACCCTTCCTGTCCTTGCAGCGTACGTACGTGTAATTTTATTTGTAAGGTATTTTATGACTGTATAGAACATGCTTAAAACAGAAGAGAAAGTCGGTAAAACCACAACGCATCTATCTATTTATCTATCTATATAAAAGGCGATGTCTGTATGTAGGTATGTATGTTCCACTGCTAGGACACAGGTCTTCTTCAGAGAGAAGATGGCCCAGGTCATATTGGTGTATGTCATATGTCTTTGAACTTTTGAGATTCTTGGTACATACCAGTTTCCTCAAGATGTTTGCCGATGCAGTTCAGCAGTGGAATTCTTCTGGCTGATGATGACTAAACTTTTATGGGCTAACGTATCATGAGAGTAGTGAGATTGCTTGGGTTGCTAAACATCTGCATATAAAAACAAACTTTTGCATAATATGCATGGCTAACAAGACTGGTACGTTAGTCACACTGTGCCACACCGTTTACGAGTACCGTGTGACAAAGTAGCTCTAAAGCAGCTATTTGTTTGGTTTAGTACCCATAATTTACTCATGCCTCGGTGTATTTGGGTCAGAGGGACGGATTCCAAAATTTGTGTATTGTCTTTGAAATGTGGAAGGTAAAAAGGTTTGCCAATTTTGATGTCCTTCCCATATATTAGGGGCTATCTACAGGGTTATAAGGGTATGCTAAGCCGGAAGGGGTTCGTTATACTCATCATTATGATTGACTTTTAACACTGAATCAGTGAAAAAATATATCAGCTGTTCTGTACATTTTGTCAAGAATGAATAAACGTTTTCTACAGAACAGCAGATTTTTTCGCGATCTTTTGTTCTTGGTTGTTCCATTGCAAAAGTAGTTCACTTTGATATGTATAATTAAAACGTTCAGACCAACCCCGTTGTTCTAAATTATGAGTTTTTTAAATGGCAAAGGAGCAAAATAAGCAGACAAGCTGTCTAATGGTAAGTAGTCACCGTTGTCTATACTTGTAACACCAGAGGCATCACAACTACTTTGCCGACCCTTTAAGAATCTATTAACTCCTGTTTTGAAGAACCCCATATGTTGTAGGTTCATGAGTGTCATGATCACCTTTCGGCCTAGCATAAGTTTTCCTTAAAATTCTGTATAAACAGTGGAACGTCCTTCGTCCACTTAAAAAAATATATTTTATTCTCAAAGAGTACCAGCTTCTCTCACGTCATTTCATTGATCCAAGAACAATTATTATATGTGATTTATCGTATGTCAGTCAAAGCAGTTCCTAATTTAAAACACCACGTGGCATGTACCAAAAAAAGTAAATTATAATTTAGAAAGGAGGTGAAATGGGAATGATATTGATAATGGTTATTTCTTGTAAATATAAGGATTTTCGCTTTTATAAAATGCCTAATTATCTACTTAACTGAATAATCTTACTAATATAGCTATAAAAAATTTGCCCACCCACCATCTTTTCATTCTTGTAAGCACTTCGAGCATATTACTACGCTCAACACTTGACTTGACGCTAAATATCTTTTAAATTTTTTTTTTTTAAATCAAACAATAGTAAAAAAAAAAACATTTTATGTCTTAAGAAGGGCGAAATAAGATTGCTAATGAGAAGCCGTGTACGACGGTAGAATTTTGATAACATCTCGGCTTATGCGTGGGTGAAACTTTATTAAAACGATCACACGTCGCCAGGACGTGGAAGGGATGGAATTTTCCCGGAAAAATAGCTTGGACTTGTCGTTTTGTATGTATAATGTGGTAATATAGTAATCAGCTGTAGCTTTGTAAAGTGAGATAACGTCAGGGCCGTTTATGGATGACCATACTGTGACCGTGAGTGAAAACAAGTGAGCGGTATAGTTCTCCGATATCTATAGATCTTTTATTCTAAATGAACACGCCTTTCCACCGTGTTTTTAGGGTTCCGTAGCAAAGGGCTAAAAAGGGGACCCTTTTTTATCTTCTGGTTAATGTCCCTTAGTTGACTTCTACAGCAGCCACGGGAAGAGAAGGGGGGTACATTCTTGGGCCGGTACCTCCACAACCAACCCGAAGGCCGCTTCCAACCAGCCCTTTCGGAAATCGATGGGGGCAGCCTATGTCCAGCAGTGGACGTCCTATGGCTGAAATGATGATGACTCTCGGCCATCTAAATTTAGAAAGGTTCACCTTTCCTACAGTAGATTTATGTGAGTCTGGTCTAACATACCTTACAGTATTAAATTCTATTAAGCTCGCCTTTAACCTAACCAAACATCTGTTGACCGCACTAAATAAACTATGCAAATGTCCTGACCCCGTCACGTGGCGGTAGGGTGCAAATTCACAATATATGGGTAACCAAACTAACCAACCATGGCTCTCACGCTTCCAGTCTCCGTCACTCGTAGTTTCTCGTCAATAAAGTAGTAAGATGTATGTTAAATAAAGTAAGCAAGGTATGGTAACATCACAGTGTAAACAAAACACCAGTCCACCACTTTAATGGGGCATGAGTTTGGCTTGACCGTGACTTACTTTGCTCGACTTTGACTTTTTGACACTTTGTACAGGTTTCTTCTACCAAAGGTTTTAATTCTAGCATGTCACAATAAACTAGAAACTACGAGCTACTTACTCGTTCAAAAACACGAAAGCTTGAACAAGAATGTTATCAGTTCCATTCACCTCACACCAATAACAGTTATGTTTACGACGGAACACAACTTTTATATTGCAAGAATATAAACTTTAGAACAATCTGCAGCGGACAATATTGTGGTTATTTCTTTGTTCTGGCTCCTTTTATATGCCAAATGTGTTATTGCTTTTGGGAAATGCATGTTTGAAATGGTTCAAAGAGGATAGATAGTCTTGCTAATCCGGCACTATTAAATATTAAGAGGTGCCGGATTATTGGAATATTTGGACTAGTGGATTATATAGGGAAATTCAAGGTAAATAAAATAATGTATTACATAATAACGTTGGTAGTATCTATTTATATATCACTTTATATATGAAGTCTATTTTATCTGGGGAGTAAAGAGCGCATGTGAGCATAAGCAGTACAGCGCTATGCATACCCCTATTTCCAAACAGTTTCTCCTGGTGTTTCAAATAGTATATCATGTACAATATTTTTGTTGTTGATAGCCCGTTGGTTCAGTTGGGAGTAAACCTACCATCTGAGCTTGGGGTGTTGGTTCGATTCCCACCTAGGACAAAAATTTGTGTTTGTTCTATATCTGGTTGTTAATATCAGTCTCTGGCAGCCATATCACTAGCTTTGCTTAGTTTGGGGTCAGATGACCGTGTGTGCAAAAATATCCCGAATGTCCCGAATTGTTTTTGTTAGTTTATGGCAATGAATATACCTTTTTTTTATTTTTGAGTAGCGGCTGAGAAAAAGGGAAGGCGTGGGCGGAGAGAACAGGGCCCGTGACTTTAGAGTACCGGATTACTGGACATGCTGACATACTGAAGCTTAGTGCCGGATTAGTGAAACTACTGTATTTGACGTAAAATCATACCTACCTACTCATACAGTCAGCGTTAAATTGTTTTTTAAGTTCAGGATAGTGAAAATAATCGAATTTATTTTTTAAACCATGATATTTAATGTGTTACGATTTGAACGCTCTTCTACAAAAAAATACTTTTGAATTCGTTTATTTTATTTCCCAACAAAAAAAAACAACAAAAATTAAATTAGGACTCTTAATGACAATAACACTACGGAGTCTCAAATAAAAAAATATGCCAAAAAAAAACATACACAAACACACACACACACCAACACACATACAATCACAAACATAATTAGCCTATTATAACATTAATAGTAATCAAAATAGTACTAAGTTCTCTTTTATTCATAGTATAGTGTAATCGATCACAGTCTCCCGCGATACAGGCTAGCCCTAGTGCGGGGACTACTAGAAAACTGTACATTTATTTTGCATTTTAAGGTAAATAAAGATATTTGTATTGTATTTGTTGCGATTTGAACCCACACCCTTTAGATTTGAATTCGAACACGCCAACAACTGAGCAGTCACCACTACGAATGAACTAATTATTTACTTGACTTCATCAAAATTCACGTGAGGATACCGGAAACCTCACAAGAGGAAGATAGGTGGGAACCGTGGCCTTGGCATCACCAGTACGCGGGTGACCTTAACGTTTATAAGTAAGTCCAGTAACATAATGCATCACCAGTATATTGAAATACGAGTCAAAATCTCCCCATTTTAAAATGTTCATCAACCACCTAGCCAAAACAACGTTACTTGCCTCCCGCTAAATAATTCCAAGCACATTGCAGACCCTACATAAATTAGTTGGTGGTCAGCCCTGCGAGCATAATTCTACTTAATTAATCAGTAGTGGGTCGCGTAATTAAGGACTTGTTTTTTGTAGCCACAGGATGAGGTTAGGTCTACTAACTAGGTGGCCGTTTGGTCATCCGTTTTGGTCTAGGTCCAGAGAACCATTCACTACAAAGGCTCTATTTTTCAATGCAAAGCTAATTGAATTTTTTTTAATGAAAAAAATATTAATTTAAAAATACCGACTTCAACTTCACAAAATTTGTTAAATATGATTATTTTGATTTAAAAGATAAAATACTAAATTGATATTAGTTAAATTTCAAAGTAGCTAATGTGATACACTATAACTATAACTTGTTCAACATAGACGTACTCGTATGTTGAACAAGTCCACTCATTTCCGCGACACAGCTCCGCTTGTCTCTGCTACACAAGTCCACTCATCTGTTCTACACAGCTCCACTCATTTCCGCTACACAGCTCTGCTCGTCTATGCTACACAACTCCACTCATCTTCGCTACACAGCTCCGTTGTCTATGCTGCACAAGTCCACTCGTCTGCTCTACACAGCTCAACTCAAGTCTACTCATTTCCGCGACACAGCTCCGCTTGTCTCTGCTACTCAAGTCCACTCGTCTGCACTACACAGCTCCACTTAAGTCCACTCATTTCCGCTACACAGCTCTGTTCGTCTATGCTACATAACTCTACTCATCTTTCCTACACAGCTCCGCTTGTCTATGCTGCACAAGTCCATTCGTCTGCTCTACACAGGTCCGCTCGCCTCCTCAGTAGAATTGTGTAGCGAAGATGAGTGGAGCTGTGTAGAGTAGACGACTGGACTTGTGCAGCATAGACAAGCGGAGCTATGAAGCGAAGATGAGTGGAGTTATGTAGTATAGACGAACAGAGCTGTGTAGCGGAAATAGAGCTGTGTAGAGCAGATGAGTGGACTTGTGTAGCAGAGACAAGCGGAGCTGTGATGAGTGTACTTGTGTAGCGGAGATGATTGGACTTGTAGTAGAGTTGATGTAAGTATGGAGTATGGAGCATTTTAGTTAGTGAAACGATATTTTTCAGAGAACACACACGTCATGTCTTTTCTGAATAGCAAGGACACCCTTTTACATATTTTTTTGCTACGAGGTTTAGTTATGATGTAATTAATGCTACTAGCTGCGCCTCACAGTTTCACCCACGTGGATATTGTCACAGCAAACGTACATTTTGCTGAGGTGAAAATAATTTTCCGTGAAAGAGGAACAATTAAACATATTTTCTCATGTATAATATTTGTTTGATAATGCCTGCAGAACCCTGTATATCATAATCTAGTAACAACACCGCACATGCGATTTCCCCGCGGCATCGCGGCACAGCTAACAAGCTGCAAATATTTGTATTGGTATTTTGCTACCCCATTCTGTTTACAATATTGGTATTTATTTTGTAAATAGCAGATTCCTTCCTTAATTTTTGCTTGTGTGAAAGGCGTACTGTCTTTTTAACCGACATAAAAAACTGGAGGTTCTTAATTCAACTGTATATTTTTTAGGGTTCCGTACCCAAAGGGTAAAAACGAGACTCATTACTAAGCGTACGATGTATGTCTGTCATTCTGTATCGTAATTAACAGCTAGTTGAAATTTTAACAGAATATGTTAAATTACGGCGGATTAACTAACTACAAGTTTTTTAAATTGTCAACTACAAGTTTTAGTATATTTACTTACTAAACATTACTTGTTGAAATCGTATTTTGTATTTTGTAGTAGTAAACACGCAGGGAAACAAACGTTTTGACACGTAAATTCACTAAATTAAGTTTTCCCTATCCAACTCTCACACTATGGCAAATACTGACATACCACTCGCATGGGAAATTTAACCATAACATACCCACATAAATTCGAAAATTGTATTCTAAACACCCTTGTGTTTTCGTAGTATTATTTTCTGATAAACGCGTATTAATATGATAATTTCTACGCGGAAAATTTGACGCTTGGTGAGCTTTGGGGAGAGAACCGTAATATATTCCTGCTTCACATGACGTGATAAATGTTGAAGAAATGTCTTCGAATCTAGCGGGAAATTTGATATGTGCGATGCCGTGTGTGCAAATATGTCCCGAATATTAATTTATTTTATTTTTATTTTATCTCTCATGTATTGTCTACTATTGAATGTTTGCTGCAAGAATACCAGTCATAAAAGTCATGCAATAACTTCTAACGGTCTTAAAACTTATGTTACTGGGGCAAGTGCCTTTATTAACTAAACAAAATACAAGCTAACACTAACACTACAAATACAGTTAGACTGCCCATAGACCGTTGAAGGTTTAAAGACAATCCAAATGCTCAAGCCTACTACCAGTTGGCAGCGTACCCAGCATGCTGGCGGCATTACCACGCTGAATGGCAATGCTTATGCGTTGAACCAGAAACCCTTCAGCATTTTAGTCACGCATCGCATTCAGGTAGGCCTCCCACTAGATGGACCGACGACATAGTAAGAGTCGCTGGCATCCAGTGGATGCAAAAGGCAGGCTGTCGTTCAGTGTGGAGGTTAAAGGGGGAGGCCTATGTTCTTTGTGGAACAGCTTTTATTTCTTTTGCGATTTCAGGGTTGGTCCCATAGTAAAACTAGTTCTTAATGCAGAATTGTTCCTAATGCAGAATATAATGTTTTCCTTTCGGCTTAGTACAGTCTATATTATGACAATACATGTGTAACCTTGTATACGTTTTCCAATTAATACAGTCGGCCTAGGATGCGTGCTGCGACAAAATATTATACAATGAAAGAAATAAGCCAAGTGCGAGTCGGGCTCGCGCACTGATGGTTCCGTACCACTAAAAAATTCAATAACGAAATAACCAGTTATAACTTGGTAATTAACAGAAACTTGTCACCGACTCGCACTTCACCATTACTTATTATTTGTTGTTTTATTTTAGAGTGTGTACTATAACCTTACCAAGTTTGACGCTTGTACGTATTACCATTTTTACATTAGAGCTAAACAAAAATACGTTTGTTGTATGGGGACATACAATAGCCGTTTAAAGGTAGGACAGACGGACGGACGGACGGATAAACAGACAGTCAGACATCGTAGGCTTAGTAAGAGGGTCCCGTTTTTACCCTTTTGATCCGGAACCCTAAAAACATAATAGTAGCTGTAGTGTGGACACTACAGCTACTACTGAATATGTATTATATTTTTGGCGACAAAAGAGACCATATTGCCATATTCATGTTTCTTGAAGTTTACGAAGTTATAAAGTTTGAACTGCGTTCGTAAACTCTACTCGAGACACAAAAAAAAACACTAATTACATTTTATTGCAACCGCTCCTTATTCTCAAACACAAAAGCCATTTTGAAAGAAAAAAGTTGCTTTTTTCAAAAATAATAGCTTCCTTGTTCACCAGAAAACTTCAAAGCAAAGCATTATAGACTTAATTTGCATTTAGACAAAGTCTATTTTGATGCAACGCGAGCGCACTTCACATAATTCTAAGTAGTGAACCTGAAAGCTTACTGCGTTATTACAGGAAATAATGGAGTATTGTTGAGTTAACTTTTTAAGGACAATAAGCTTGCAAACTTTAGTAACATGTTTGTAAAAAAAAACTAAAATTATAACAGTGTTTTTTTATATGAAAATTTCAACGTTTAAACCGAAACAGGGATTATAACGACGAACAGACGTGAAAGCCAAAAAAGTGAGATATTTTCTACGATCACCGATATCAATAACGTCTTCAACTCGTTCGTTGTCATTGTAAATTAAGATTTATATCTAAAATATTGTTTGTTTACTAAAGTTATATGATTATTTACGGGATATTTACCGTGGTAAGGTTGTGGAATGAGCTCCCGATATTTCGGCGCAGTTACATGCACCATGTTCACGGGAAGACTGAAGAATGCGGGTGGTTGGAGAACAGTTAAAAAGTTAGGTGCAGACATAACGATCTACCCTCTTTCTTAGTCTTTTGCTACGGTTATCACTGGAACTCGAACTCGAACCTAAGTCCCGACAAAACACACTCACTGTATCACTGCGTATAGTATTTTAAACACATTTTGAACGCGAATTTTATTTTTTATTTTTGAGGCAACCTAATACTGGATTCCACGCACTGGCGAGTTGAAAACCATCACCTCGATTGAAATTCTGACATTTCTGACATTTTTATTGTTTGTTTCTTTTCATTATGTATATAGCTAGACTCATAAAAAAAATTTATAGTATTTGGGATTCTTAATAAAAACATTAATTATTATTTTAATATATAGAATAGGTTTACTTTATATCCTCAACTCTACTGATGGCAAGCGACTTTGTGGCCTAAAATGGCACACTAAGGCGTAACTTATCCACTCAGTTCACTGAAGGTACTTATTTACTCTGACCTTGAAGATATCCAGGTTATAGTTTTCAGGAAACAAGGATAGTGGCAAGGCATTTCAGTTCCTAGCGGTAACTTTGAGCCGGTGGCACGTCGGCTATGTAGGGATGGTATTTATGTGTTCTCCAACTTTTTCCTGTTGTAGAAGGTGGAAGACTGGATACGGGATAGGTTCGTGTAGTTTGAGCTTATACTCGAAATATAGCCTGTAAAACTTTATCTTACCTACCTCACTTGGATGGGCATTGCCGCTTGAAATAACCTATTTGTTTGCCACGAACTCTGACCTAACTTCTGACCACCTTATCGGATAACCATTATACATTACAATAAAAAACTATCATCTAAGCTTTATGATACACAAATTTCAAAATTGTATTTGCATGAACTAATTACAACATTCTACTACTTACTTACAATATCAGGCGACTTGGCGGTCAAACACAAGTCTAATATTATTTAAAAAAAAGACATGCCTATCAGACCAATTATATATTCTCAAGCTATCGTCAAAAAACACATAAACATGAATACAAATTATGCCGACCTGTGTTCGTTCGGTCCAAATAGTAAATACACTTAATGTTCTCTATAGTTTTCCCTGTCACCATTTTCCTGGCTCCCGTCGCTTGCAGCTTGCACGGCGGACATTTAATTTTCATGCACCCATTCAGGGCACAATGACTCGAAACCGCTTTACAGTGCTGACGCAGAAACAACGGTGGTTACTCTCTGGAGACGACAAGCTTAAGGCCTGAGGCTTGAACCTGCAGAATTGAAGAGTTTGTAGATACTTTATAGAGCATAGAGCGCAATATCAACAGAGAGTGATCCCTCAGTTATTATTGAATATTTCTAATATATTTCTCATCTTGTTCTCATCACACACATCATAACATTAGCCAGTAAACGTCTACTGTTGAACAAAAACCTCCTTAATTATTTTTTGTTAACTTCTTCATGACTTTGGATACAAAGTCCTTTAGTCGTAATATTAAACAAGTTTGCATAGTATTAATAGCGTCAAACAAGTCATAGTCACAGTCAGAGTCAAGCAAAGTAAGTCACGGTCAAGTCAAACTCATGCCCCTGTAAAGTGGTCGAGACTTTAAAAGAAGCTTCTATGGAGTTTTAGAAACAACACGAAAAGACATGTTCCACCCCATTATATCACTTGTCCACACTTGAGCACGTTTACGAGCATTTAATGAATAATAATTCACCATTAGTACACATTAACACTCGAAAATACACAAGTTTAGAAAAATAATACAACGAGTCGACATGTTTTTTTCACGTTGGCGCCAAAAATACGTCCTTCCTCCTTCGTCTTCCTCGAGGGTGTTGCCATAATCCCTACGCTTGGCAGGCGTGGCAAATATGTATAGTACCTGAATAATGGGCCCCATTTTTTTAATATCAGCCGATTCATGTAAAAACATTTACAGTTGACAATGTAGGGCGCAATAGTGGCCGACCGGTTGCATGTGCGCTTTACAATCTGACAGCACCTGGTTCGATCATTGGCCCTGCACTAAAGACATTTATTTGTGAACTGAAAAAAATAATTGCAGTTTCTGCTTTTTTTTTTTTTTTTTGTTAAAATCTTCATGAGCGTGGATTCAATGTCCTTTACTCGTAATATTAAACAGTTCATTTTGTCTTATTAGCGTCAAACAAGTCATAGTCACAGTCAGAGTCAAGCTAAGTAAGTCACGGTCAAGTCGAACTCATGCCCCTGTAAAGTGGTGAAGACTTTACAAGAGGCTCCTATGGAGTTTTGGAAACAACACGAAAAGACACATTTCACCTCGTTATATCACTTGCCCACACTCGAGCACGTTTACGAGCACTTAATGAATAATAATTCACCATTTAGTACACATTAACACTCGAAAATACACAAGTTTAGGAAAATAATCCAACGAGCCGACATGTTTTTTCCGCGTTGGCGCCAAAACTCTGCAGTTTCTGCTTTTTGATAGTGTTGCGATAATACAAATAATACAAAAATTCCGAATTAATATTTAAGCAGTTTCAAATTACCATTTTAAATTACCTTATAATTACAGTTACCGACTTACAAACAAAACCACAGACGCCGCAAATGAGTTTACAACACAACTGTGATTAAAAATTAGAGACAAAGAGCTAGTGGTATAAACGAATAAGTAAAGTTACATTTGTGTCCGTGTGGAAGCGGCGTCGATAAAAATGGACTTCATGGACTCTACTGCCAACGTAGTGCCGGTAGATTTTCCCGCCACGGCTCCATAAATGATATCATCAAACGGGCACTTGCCACCATCAACATCCCTGCTGTTCTCGAGCCGGTGGGGATAGTTCGGGATGATGGTAAGCGCCCTGATGGCTTAACTCTGATCCCCTGAGAGCGGGGAAGGGCTCTCGTTTGGGACGCTACATGCGTCGATACGTTAGCCCCTTCTCACCTCAGGGGGACAATTCAAAAAGCTGGAGCCGCGGCGGAGGCCGCAGAAGACGCCAAGCGGCGCAAGTATGCATCACTTTCAAGTGAATATATATTTGTGCCGCTGGGCGTCGAAACTTTTGGTCCATGGGGCCCATGTACCAAAAAGTTTTTAAAAAAAATTTCGCCACATTTAATCGACGCCGCTGGTGATAAGAGAGCTGGCTCATTCCTCGCGCAGAGAATTTCTTTGGCAATTCAACGCGGGAATGCAGCCAGCGTTCTTGGCACTTTACCACACGGACAACATCTTTTTTTTGATTTTTGATTATATTTTAGTAAAGTTTAAATTTAATTAATGGCTCAGACCGCATCGAGACATGCAAGGTAAGGTATTTTATTTACCATTTAATTGTAGTCAAATTAAAATTTCAGAAATTATTGGTTCTAGAAAAAATCGATCAAACGAAGCTTGGTTGGAGATGTGAGGATGATATTGATGTATGAAACCTTACATTCATTTCAAATATCCTAAAGATAATGGAAACAAGGAGGTGCAGCAAAAATTTAAATTGTATCCTCATTACATCTATAAGGCAAAATTGTATTTTTTTTAAATTAAATTAAATTAAATTAAATTCTAAAAGCAATTCATTCTTAAAAAATTGAATTCTATACTAAACCTGTAATTGTGCAAAGTTTCATGCACTTACCTTAAAGACTAATGAAATTTGGAAGGTTGCCTTGAAAATAAGTCCAAATCAGTCCAGGCATTTTGGAGAAAATAGTAACAGCCAATTTTTACGCCATACTCTTATCCCCCCCTTTTTTTTCTAAACAAGTATCTAAGAAAATAAAATACAGTTATATTAACGGAGTATTTACCGTGATAAGGTTGATGGAGCTCCGATATTTCAGCGCAGTTATATTATGCAACATAATCACGGGAAAACTGAAGAATGCGGGTGCTTAGTCAAAGGGTCTAAGTCAAAATTGGCACCTAGCAAACAAAAAGATCCTTAAATATAAAAAAATCCGTGGTCCTTAACTGTTGGCCTTTTGGAAAAACTCAGAGTCACACAGCGGGCAATGGAGAGAGCTATGCTCGGAGTTTCTTTGCGCGATAGAATCCGAAACATGGATATTCGCCAAAGAACCAAATTCACCGACATTGCTGTTCAAATTTGCAAGTTGAAGTGGCAATGGGCAGGCCACATCGCTCGGAGAATCGATAACCGATGGGGAAGAAAGGTTCTTGAGTGGAGACCACGAACCGGAAGACGCAGCGTATGTAGGCCTCCCACTAGATGGACCGACGACATAGTGAGAGCCGCTGGCATCCAGTGGATGCAAAAGGCAGGCTGTCGTTCAGTGTGGAGTTTAAAGGGGGAGGACTATGTTCAGCAGTGGACGTCTTCTGGCTGATGATGATGATGATGATGAAACAAAAAGATCTAAGGAAATGGATAAATCACATATTAGTGAGATGACAATATCACTTTTTCCTACCGCTAGCTCTCTTGCTATCCACACAAACAAACAGATACTTGCGGTTACATTCGTGCATTAAATATTTCCTTTCCCAGTAATATTAATTGGTTCTATTGTACTGAACAACAATTAATTGTTTATTGACGGAAATACGCGGGACAATGAAATTAGATACATCCGGTTTCCGAGGCCTCTTCTATGGCGAGGAAACTTTAGAAGTGGCAAATAAAAGCTAAGGAGGAAGAACGAAAATAAATTTGAATCGTAAATTATTAAGTGAGCAGTGCAGGGTATAAAAAAAAGTTGCCATAAAAGCTTTTTTTTACCGATTTCAAAAAAGAAGGAGGTTATTAATTCGCCTGTATTTTTTTGTATGTTTGTAATGCAATCACTCTGTTAATTATTAAAAGTTGAAGATGATGTTTTTTTTTAAAAAATCATACTTCAAAGGTGCTCCCATATAAATTATATTTAAATTGGTTCAGTTAAAAAGCAAAAATATCGCTGAAATATCGGGAGCTCATTCCACAACCTTACCACGGTAAATATCCCGTAAATAATCATATAACTTTAGTGAACAACCGTGATAGTTTAAAACAGTGTTATAACAGATTATTTTTTCGCGATTTCAATGTTTGGCCCATAACAAAAGTTGTTCACAATGATGAGTACAATGACCTTCTTTCGCCTTAGTAGAGTGTTTACGCGTGACCCTGTAAAAACTACTAACACTAAGAAGGGCTTTTACCAAAACACAAAAACATCCATAACATCAGCTTGGTCGAACATCACATTCATGTAATTCATCTTTAGGAAAAAAGTTTGGCACGTCTTCCATCAACCCAAGGGCTTGGTTTATTTTAGACACTCCGTGCTTGCCCGTTATTTATTAAAGGTCCATAAATGTACAAGAAAGAAAAGAGAAAAATGTTGTTATATTGCATAAGGGAGAATATCTTTATAAATAAAATAAATTATTAATTTAAAATAAGATTTTCGTATTATTGTAATTTAAGAGTGCTTAAAAAATAACTAGTTTGTCATCTTTCAGTCCGCCATATTTGATTTAGAATGACGTTGCTTAGGTAACCATACAGTGGCATCGATTCTGATGCACTCTAAACTAAACTAAATTTGACAGCTCTAAAATTGTTGCCATCCTTCTCTCACGTATTAAAATGAAAAAAGAGGTAGATAATTTTAGTCCTGACAGATTGGTTTAGTTTAGTGAGTGGTATGTCAGAATAAGCCTCAGTGGCATCGATTTTGATGCACTCTAAACTAAACTAAACTAAATTTGAGAGCTCTAAAATTGTTGCCATCCTTCTCTCACGTATTAAAATGAAAAAAGAGGTAGATAATTTTAGTCCTGACAGATTGGTTTAGTTTAGTGAGTGGTATGTCAGAATAAGCCTCAGTGGCATCGATTTTGATGCACTCTAAACTAAACTAAACTAAATTTGAGAGCTCTAAAATTGTTGCCATCCTTCTCTCACGTATTAAAATGAAAAAAGAGGTAGATAATTTTAGTCCTGACAGATTGGTTTAGTTTAGTGAGTGGTATGACAGAATAAGCCTCAGTGGCATCGATTCTGATGCACTCTAAACTAAACTAAACTAAATTTGACAGCTCTAGAGTTGTTGTGATCCTTCTCACACGTATTAAAATGAAAAGAGAAGTAGATAATGTTAGTCCTGTCAAATTGGTTTAGTTTAGTGCACAGAATCGACGCCACTGTCATCCATACTAAACGTGTATGCAAAATTTCAATTCAATCGTTTAAGGATAACAGTTTTAAAATTTATTTGCTAGATTTATCCCACACATTTATATACATAGATAGATAGAAACTCTTTATTGTGTACACTTGAAATAAAAATAAAAAACAGATACGAGCACTTACGAGCTAGTGCCACAAATGGTGCCCTTATCACTAAGAGCAATCTCTTCCAGGCAACATACTAACTGACAGGGCAAGTTAAATAAAAGCTTAAAACATAATTATGGTAAAACAACCTTGTTGTCAATTAAGCGCAATTTTATTACCTATGTTTTGTGTCATAAATAATCACGGAAAATAAAAACCCACACGAATTGAGATCAAATCAATTTGAAATTCAGTAATTTTTTCTTTGGGTCAATTTATCATGACACTAAAGGTATTCTTCGACATGGTCTTTGTAATAAAATATATAAAAAATAAATTGCACCTTTTTTAATAGGCACTTTTTAATAAATATAACTTATTTATCTCTTTACATGTTTTTTTTTTTTTTTTTTTTTTTACCTGTACTGTCCCACATGTTAATACAGAAAAATATAGTTATATTTTAGAGCTTTCTAGTTTAATTTTACGTAAAAATTGAACAATATAATCGCCGTTAATAATAAAATTATTTAAAACCTTCTCGCCGCTCACTAGTTCCTAGTTAACGCATCGGCGGTTAATTACCGATGCAAATCGGTTTAAACCGGATCAGACTGGCGCTGTGCTAACAATATCGCCTACAGGTAGAAATAGAAAATGGCTTTCAATATTCAGTGTTCACTTTAAATAAAACTAGCTGCGTCCCGCTATCTTACATGAAACGTTCATCTTGGTACATCAACTCTACAAATTTACGAATATCGCGAAAAAAAACGGGACCAGTACGATTAAGACTCGCAATCTGAGGGTTCCGTTAGATGGAACCCTCAGACAGCGAGTCCAAACAAAAAAAAACAACAACAAAGGTAAAATATTGAAAGACAAACTTAACTTTGTAGTGGACAATGAGGTTCTTCGATACATTCCAACTGCAAAATGTAAGTTTGTAATAGCAATAAAATTTTTTTTAAATTATATAACTTCAAATCTATGATTTTCGGATTTATTCCTTTATAATATGTGCTGTGAGACCTTGCTTTTTGCTAAATTTCATGATTCTAGGTAAACAGGAGGTACCCGAGGTTTTGATTTTGTTGTGAAATCGCAAAATATGCGAAAATATGCGACATAATCGGTCATATCTTTTGATCGCGTAAACTTAAAAGTTTTTTTTTTTTCACAGCTGAAAGAAACCGTAGATTTGAGAATTTGATAAAAACTTCAACTTGATATCTTGACGCGTTCTTGAGAAAAAGGGTCTTGAAAGACGGATATACAGACGGACAGACGGACAGACGGACAACGAAGTGATAAGGGTTCTGTTTTTTCCTTTTGAGGTACGGAACCCTAAAAACAGCTGATGGAACAAAAAAATCATTCACACTCGACAAAATGTATGAAACAACTGGTTTTTTTTGCGAATTTTGAAAACATATATTACAAAAGTTGATAGTGTTGATGCACCAAAGTCGCAAGAGGTTTTGTTTTAGTTACCTTTGACCCTGTATAATACAAAACTCTTGATAAAAGAATACAATTTTATCGCAGCGCGCGTTCTAGGCCTGCAGAGTGCAGGTGGGCATACATAGGGTACTAGCTGTTGCCCGCGACTTCGTACGCGTAGACTTTCATATACCTAATATTACAAACCCCTTTTGTCCCCTTAATTCAGCCCTTTCGCAAAAATAATTTCTTAGCGGAGCTCTACAGGTAATATAAGTAATATATTTGCCAAATTTCAGATTCGTAAGCCAAGCAGTTTTCGAGAATTCGTGATGAGTGAGTGAGTGAGTGAGTAGATGAAGTTCAACAAAATTACTTCAACTTTACTACTGGTCAACATGGTCAATAGGTACCAATTAATTTGGGTTGAAATAGGTACTTAGTTTTCAAATTATCTACCATCAAAGTCTGTGCCCGTTGCTTACTTAATTATTAATTATCATCCTTTGACAAGATACTAACTACTTCCGTTTAGCTCAGCTAACGAGGTAACTTAACTAAGCTAACTGCTAAGTCACAAACTTGAGTTGCCGTCGCCTGAATTGGACTTAATCCTGTTGCACACTGCGCAGTGCCTTGCGCAAGTGTTACTTCTGTGCATGAAACATCGTTGAAACGAAGTTTATCAAAAATGTTTTTTTCGTCGACTCTCGATTCCGTGGATGGATGATCTAAACACATTTTTTTTTTATTTTTTTTTTTAATTAAGTTTGTACGGAACCCTCAGGGTGTGAGTCCTACTCACACTTGCCCGTTTTTAGGGTTCCGTACCTCAAAAGGAAAAAACTAAACTCTTATAGGATCACTTTATTGTCCGTCTGTCAAGACCCTTTTTCTCAAGAACGGGTAAAGGTATCAAATTGAAATGTAAATCAAATACTTGGGTCAACGGTTTCCTTCAGCTGTAAAAAAATCAAACTTGTAAGTCAACGCATTCAAAAGATATGACCGTTTATGTCGCATATTTTCGCATATTTTGCGATTTCACAAGGGAATCAAAACAGGGGTGCAAGTACCGTTCTTTATCGGACGTCAAATTCGCTAAAATGCCATAGAATCGATCACAGCGAGTACTGAAAAAATGGCATATTATCGAATTTGACGACCTCAACTGTCAAATTGACGATCGATAAAAGAACGGTACTTGCACTGCAGATTCGTTAAATTTAGCAAAAGGCATAGTCTCACAGCACATATAAAGGAAAAATCCGAAAGTCATTAATTTGAAGTTATATCATATTTTTAAAAAAGTTTTGCAATTACAAACTTACATTTTGTAGTTGGTATGTATCGAAGAACCTTATTGTCGACTAGTTCGCCTCTCAATATTTCAACTTTTTTCTGTTGTTTTTTTTGTTTGATCTCACGCTCTGAGGGTTAAGTCTCACGGAACCCTCAGAGCGCGAGTCCTAATCGTACTTGTCCGGGTTTTTATGTAGAGGAAGCTCTCGAGGTTGTCACACAAAAACTAATAACATTGAATAATTTTGTTTGAGTTTGTATATAGATAATTTATATTATATACTTATCACCACGATACACGACGTGGTCGTTACTTACGCTTGTTCATCCAAACGTATCTAACGCTAGCGTATGTTAATATTTGATACAAAGCTGGTATTAGCTTTAGATTGGCCCAGTCTACGGGCCATTACGATTTGAGAGCTTATTTTCAGATAATCGAAGGTCAGTCTGTTTTATTATGGCAGGTATTAAAAAAAAAAAAAACCAAAAAAATAAAAAAAATATAAATATATATATATAAAAAAAAAAAACATAATATACCACACCATACCATACCATACCATACCATACCATACCATATTGGCGTATGAAAAAATATAATAAAAAACCCATGTCTCGTTCTTGCGCAAGTCACTGCGTATTGTGTGCAATGACCTCAAAGCTTTAGTTGAGCTTAGTCTTGCTAAAAATGAGACTTCTTTGGCCTATTTGTTGCTGTCTTAAGGTTTCCGTAATTTTAACGGATTTCAAAAATAGGGGTCCGCAATTCAGTTGTATAGTTTTTTTATAATATTTTTGCTACCTCAGAACTGTTTTTTTTTTTTTTTTTTTTCTATGTTATATATAGGCTTGCGCTACCAACTCGCCTGATGTTATTTATAAACCAATTTGGAAAATTTGTATTTTAATTTGAAAACTTACAGATTGGTTCCATAGAATTTTTATCAAAATTGTTTCATTGGTTTGGGTTATAAATCAAAACAACTAGAAAAAAGATATCATCCAAGTAACCAAATTTGCGTATTTTCAAATTTTTCCTTGCAATTTTACGTTTAAAATATTTTTATACGCTTATTTTAAATACTAGCGGTCCGCCCCGGCTTGGCACGGGTATAGCCTATGTCACCCGGGGATAGTGTAGCTTTCCAACAGTGAAAGAATTTTTCAAATCGGTTCAGTCGTTTCGGAGCTTATTCGGTGCAAACAAACAAACAATCAAATCTTTCCTCTTTATAATATTAGAATAGATTAGTATAGACATCCGAAAGTATGTTAGCTTCGCTCGGTGAGTTAGTTTCAGGTTAAAAGAAACTGTACAGTACATAAGACAACCGCACATGTTTGGAGAGCAGGAAGTTCCTATGACATTAAAGTGCAAACGATAAATAAACCACTAGAATGCAAAATATCAAAACCATCATCATCATCATCATTTCAGCCATAGGACGTCCACTGCTGGACATAGGCCTTCCCCCATCGATCTTCAGAAGGGCCGGTTGGAAGCGGCCTGCATCCAGCGTTTCCTTGCGGTCTCTTTTAGGTCATCTGTCTATCTTATGGATGGACGTCCTACGCTGCGCTATATCAAATCGTTTACCATAATTTCAAATCGTTTTACCATAATTTCAAATCGTGTTCGAACATCTGTGAAAATCGTTATCCCAAACTAGAAATTAATCGCATCGCCATTCTGCAACTTTCAACCCATCATAATGAATGAAATACGGGGTTACAGAGCATGGGGCTAGAGATGAGAAAATAAAATCGAATCATCAAGCTTTCGATGAGATTGATTAGAATAATTAGCTGTTTGAATTATTCGAATGAAATAAAATTTCATTTTTTGAGAAAAGTCAAATGTTTTAGGGAAAAAACAGTAATATTTAGGCAGGTAGGTTGAATTGAATTATTAGACTTTGCATTGACCACCTCAGTTGCTTATGTCTCGATTTCCATAAGATAGAGGCTAATGGAGCCGTAGATAATATTTATGTAATTTTATTGTTAAATTAATCATTCGAATTATAAATAAAGATCCATGAATCGATTAAAATTAAAATTTATAAAATCGAAACTTGCAATTATTTAAATTATTATAACACCGGCTTACACTCACGATTATATTTTATCGGTCGAGACGATCGACCGGTTATAATATAATTGTAATAATAATTTATAATGAATCCTCACGCGAGTTTTGATGAAGTAATTGCAATTGTTTATTAGAATAATTCGAAAAACTCGATTGTATTTTTTTTATCCAAAATAATCATCTAACTCTACGAGCATTACGTATTCGGGATCCCTTTGAAAGCCATTCGGGTCGACTATGAATATCCTAGCTCGCATATTCTCAGAACGCCCATGTTACGTGGCAGAAATTGTAATTGCCACTTTGTGAACCACACAAAGCCATATCACTAAAATGGATATCACATTGTTTCAAATTGTAGAAAAATCAAGATTACGATCATCAGTCGTTAATGGTACCTATTTCGAGGATTTCAGCTAACTTTACTGATATCACAAAACTTATGATCATAGCTGGAGATGCATTGCCCATGTCTATACAAGGTTGTTTGGAAAGGCTATGCTAAGCTGAAAGGAGTTCGTTATGAATGACTTTTACTATGGGACTAATCCTAAAAACGCTCAAGCTCAAACTATTAATTAAAGAGACAGTTTTGTAGTGTTATATGAGAAAGAAGAAAAAAGGGGATGTTTATTAATCATACAATACATAATAAAAATAATTTAAAAAAAATGGACTCATTAGTATTCAAGTTTAATTTAAGTCTCGTAATTTTTTTGTTAATATTAAAATTCAAAGTATTTTTTAAATTATAATTAGCAAACGAAGTCATGGACAATTTGTCCATGGTGTATATGTATATAAAAACGAAAATCGTGAAAAAATAGCAGTTGTTCCATACATTTTGTCAAGTTTGAATAACCGTTTTCTATAGTATAACTGTTTTTTTTTTTTTTCGCGATTTCAGGTTTTGTCCTTTGCTAAAGGTTGTTTATGATGATGAATTTAACGAAACCCTTTCGACTTAGCATACCCTTTCCTTATAGCCCTGTATTGGCATTAAGAAAACAACACAATATATTTTATACAATCTAATGTAATGTTGTATGTAATGTTTGCAATCTTTAAGTACCTACCTTAGTTAAGTAAAACTTGTATTTTCTCACCTAAGTGAATTATTGTTATTCTTTGAGAAAATAAAATCTTAAACCACATCTAACCCGTCAACAAGGTTTTTATTAAAAAAAAAAAAAAAAAAACACTATAAAATCAGAAAAGTTAATAAAACACCTTGTTGATCACACGATATAAAAGTTTTTATCTATGTAGCCGGGAAGTAGATAATAACTTACAAGATTTCACGAAACTCCTAAACTTTATAGGCCTTAAAAACAAATATAAGATCTAATCTACTAAATAAACAAGTCGTACGAACTTTTGATGTTACTTCCGAAGTTAGTATCAGGTTTTATACAACCTTTACTGACTGACTAACTGAGTTTACTTTGAGTACCTACTTAAAAGGTATGTCCATTTCAGCTTTATTATAATCTGAATTTTAAGTTCTAGTTTTATTTTTATTTTTATGGTAGATAAACTTGCGCTTGGCCGCCATCTCGCCTGATGTTAAGTGACGATGTGGTGTGACGAAGCACGCTTGCCTAGAAGAAACCGATTTACTTTCGACTTAAAAACACCCAGATTGTAACTGTCGGGGAACACCCGTAAAAGCAGCGCATTCCACAGACTAGCAGTTCGCACAATAAATGTAGAATCAAAGCGCTTCGTACGGCTTTTCGGAATATCAACCGTAAAACGATGTAGATTTTTTGTGCCTGTCCTGGCAGTCCGAAAGAGAAAGGGCAGGAAGGAATTCTAGGCAAGCGTACTCCACCATAGGCTGTATCATCGCCTAACATCAGGCAAGTTGGCGGCAAGCGCAAGACTATTTAAAAAAAAAAAAAAAAAAAAAATATCCGAAATATATCCAATTAAAACCCGAGAAGTTTAAGTTATAAGAAATTTTAATATTGTGATCAAAAGAAAAGTGTTACTAAAATGAAATCACAGGTAAGTCGTTGTGGAAGCCATTGTCATAGTCTATGCCATTGTGGCCGTTATTATGATCAAATTTGACTATTGAAATCCCAAAATGGTCAAAACAGCTATCCCGTAGAAAAATTTCATTATTGGAACGAAATGTATGGGACAGTTGATTTTTATTTCGGAATTTTAGGGTTGGTCTGTATATAGGAGTATGGGAGCTACTTTTCGTCTGGCTTTTATTTTAATTTTATGATGGTGTCACCTTACCAGTTTACACCCCTGAATTTTTATTAAGGAAATCTATCGATAATTTTATTAACTTACCGGAATTGGTTTAGTTATTTATTTTAGCGCTAGTTTCTACGGGGTTACGCATATGGACTGCACTAAGAAAGTCATTGTACTCATTATTGTGTACGAATTTTGTTATGGAACCAACCTGACAACGTGAAAAATAAATCTGCTGTTCCATAGAAAAAGGTCATTGACACTTGACAAAATGTATGAAACAGCAATTTTTTTTCGTAATATTGATTACAATGACCTCCTTTTGGCTTAATACAGTTTATATGCGGGAACCTGTGTATATTTGATTTGAAGTATTTAGGTGCCACTCTTTATTTCCAATAAATAAAATTGTAGATGGGAGCATACAGTCATACAATCTCGTTAAACACACCACCCTCTATTTGGCTTTGCGTCATTGGAAATAAACACATTGTAAGAGAGTTTACAAAAATCAAGTTCAAGCAATCTTATTCCCTAAACATAGACAAAATAACAACTACAATAGCATCACAACCTCTCCCAGTAGAATTGTCTCTAATAAAGCTGGAAATAGAATCAGAAATACGGAACTAATACAAGTAATGTTTTCGTATTATCGAGCATTGTTCGATTCTTCCCATTGTTCCATGTGTTTATGAGAATTGCTAAAGTTTTAATTGACTTAGAATTAGTTTTATTCTGTTTGTATGAATAGGATCCGCTTTTATTGAATGTGAATAGAACTCGTTTGTTTGTTAATCAATTTTGGGGGTTTTGTTTTGAAGCATTTTTAACATGCTTGTGATAAAGGTGTAAAGTAATTTTGATTGCTTCATTAATGAAGTGGGTATGTTATTAATTGATTTTGTTTTGTTTCTCTTTGTGCGTTTTACTTATCGTCAGTAATAAGTTCCGTTTTTTATACATTATAGAACTTAATTATCTTATTATTATTAGCTTAATTATCGAAAGTTTGTATGCGCTGGTTGCCATAAAACAAGCCGGTCAGTGACTGAAAAAAAAATGTGAAGGATAAAAAAAATATTTATTTTTCTATCTCTTCCGCGATGTAATGAAATCTCAACACAAAAATTGCATACTATATTTATGTAATGTTAGTGTTAATGTAAAAATTTGCAAGTTGAAGTGACAATGGGCAGGCCACGTCGCTCGAAGAATCGGAAACCGATGGCGAAGAAAGGTCGTTGAGTGGAGACCATGAACTAGAAGACGCAGCGTTGGTAGGTCCTACTAGATGGACTGACGACATTGCGAGAGTTGCGGGTATACAATGGATGCAGATGGCAGGCTGTCATTCAGTAATATTGAAAATGTGTGAAGGAGATAGTTGTGGGCAGTGAGCATGGCCTTAATATCTTAGGTGGCGGTCAGCGCAAAACAACAATAAAAAAACCGGACAGGTACGAGTAGGACTCGTGCTCTGAGGGTTCCGTTGGACGGGAGCCTCAGAGCGCGAGTCCAAAAATATAAACTTTACTGAAGTTCAAATATTGAAAGACAAACTTAATTTTGTAGTTGACAATAAGGTTCTTCCATACATTCCAAATACAAAATGAAAGTTTGTAATAACAAAATAATTATTTTTATTTGATATATCTTCAAATTTGTGACTTTCGGATTTACTCCTATATACGTGATTAGAGACCTTAACTTTTGAAAAATTTCATGATTCTAGGTCAACGGAAAGTACCCTATAGGTTTTGATTCCCCTGTGAAATTGCAAAATATGCGACATAAACATTCATATCTTATGATTGCGTTGACTTACAACTTTAATTTTTTTACAGCCAAAAGAAACTGTAGACCCAAGTATTTAATATAAATTTCAACTTGAAACCCTAACGCGTTCTTGAGAAAAAAGGTCCGAACAGACGGACAACGTAGTGACCCTATAAGGGTTCCGTTTTTTCCTTTTGAGGTACGGAACCCTAAAAAAGTTAAAATAAACGAAGCAAGCATACGCTGATGTGACAGTGGGCTGGCCATTGGAGTAGACATGTACGAGAGTGGAGACCACAAATCGGCAAACGTTGCGTAAGACTGTCAAGTAACAAACAAAACAATTTCGAGGTAGCATGTACTTCTAACTTAGAACTCTCGGCTAAACTTTTAGAGCTAGTTTGTGAAGACTAAATAATAGCACAACTCTAACTTTACAGCGAAAGATCTAGAGCCAGTCCTGAAAGTAACAAGACACATAGTTGGATTCAGGTTGTTAGTAGGACTAGACATTTAGTTTGTTTTACTAAGTAGAACTTTTGTTACATTATTGGAAGGTAAGTGCCTCAGTATCAGCGTAGGACGTCCACCCACAAGATGGACAGACGACCTTAAAGAGACCGCATGGAAACATTGGATGCAGGCCGCTTCCAACCGACCCCTTTGGAGATCGATGTAGCAGCGGACGTCCTACGGCTGAAATGATGATGATGATGAACTTAGCATTCGCACCTTATAACTTAACATCATCACTTCTACAAAATACTTATACAAAATGTTAGCCAACATAAATCTGTCAGTTCCTCCATATTCATTTACTCCCCCATTATTAGTATGTACTTATGTTAGGAAACCGAAACACCATGCTATACTGCCGGGTAACCGCGGGTACTGCCGTGCTCGCTGTGTCGTAAATTATTGTGTTACATTTTAATTTCGGCGAGAAATGTCTCATCAGGCGCGTTTTCCGCTCGCGGGGAAATTTATAACCTCAAGCTTGCTGTGCGGGAGACCGTTTATAGTATACGGGACGACACATTATGGTTTTGATATTATGATGGAGAATAAACACATTTCTGTCGTTTATTGGTACCAGTAGTCAAATCACAGAAAAGAGAAGTAAATAGAACGGAAATGATTAGGAAAATCTGTTACCCAGGCATTATGAGTGAACCTTGGTTGAATATTCTTATTTATGTCAACGCGTCGAACTCCGCATCACAGTTGCTAACTGATTTCGAATGACTGACGTTTCGTTTATATGGGTGCAACTGGCTACACCTTTGTAACATAAATGCCTTGACAGCCGTTCTAATTTAAACAATTTTTGTAATTTCTTTATTGTGTGTCAAAATAATGTTAGAGATAATCCGTCTTCGGCCTCGCTACTACAGCCCGCTCCAGGAGCACAAAATTTCATCCAAATCGGTCCAGCCGTTTATTCACCGTTTAAACCTTCCCTGAACTTCCATAAATATTTAATTACTTATCAACATTAGCCAATCGGCCCAGCCGTTCTCGAGCTTTGGCGAGACAAACGAACAGCAATTGATTTTTATATAATATGATATCATTATCATCATAATAGCCCGATCATCAGATAGCCCGTTGGTCCAGTTGGTAGTGAACCTGCCTTCTGAGCTTGAGGGGCGTGGGTTCGATTCCCATCTAGGACAAACATTTGTGCGATGAACATTTGTGTTTGTTCTATATCTGGTTGTTAATATCTATTTAAGTATGTATTTAAAAACTATATATGTATGTATATCAGTCTCTGGCAGCCATATCACAAGCTTTGCTTAGTTTGGGGTCAGATGACCGTGTGTGAAAAAATGTCCCGAATATATATATATATTAATATTCAGCCTTTTAACAGTCCACTGCTGGACTTTTAGCCTACCCCCGACATTGGGCCATATCCACCACGCTGGCCCAGTGCAGGTTGGTGGATTCTCATACGCCATTGAATTCCTTCTCCGTACGAATGCAGGTTTCCTCACGATGTTTTCCTTCACCGAAAAGCCAGTGGTATGAAAATATGATATAGATAATAGATAATACAAACGCGATAAGTACATGAAATACCATAAGTCCCTGGAGTACAAAGTAAGAATTCTATAATGGATTCAATGCATTCTAACTGTCGGACGGTTAACTACGGACGGACTAACGGACGTGTCCTATTGGTCTCGTCCCGTTACTTATAAAATGTTGTGCAAGAAATTTATTTATAATAATTTCGCGGGAAGGGAGCGGACCGTTGCTGTATTTTATACGTATGTCTGAATCAATTTAAGGTGATGGCTATTCTTCATGTCTATCGGTGAATGTCATGTCTATTAACTTTTATGCCATGCCAGTTTCTTCACGATATTTTCCTTCGCTGGTTTTGAGCGATGTCTATCAGTGGTTGAATTGGACTTTCTCACTGGAACGCATTTCCCTTTAAACCTTGCGAACTTTTAACCGACTGTCCAAGAAGGAGGGTAATGTTTTTGGTTTGTATGTAAGCATGTAAGTATGCTTGTGGGTTCCTGTAGTACCTCCTGTAGCCTAAACGGCTTGACCAATTTTAATGATTGAGGTGTTGTTGGATTCCTCTTTACGAGTGGCATAGGCTACTTTTTCCGCTTTTTCCGAGTATTTCCAAACAAACTAAAGGTTTGGTACCTGCCTAGGTTTTTGCCGAACCAGAACGATATAAGGAGAACTTTTAGGAAACGGAACGGTGATTTTAAGAACCAGAACCGTTCCGGTCCGTTTCGAGCACTGATGTCATTGAAAATTGAAACTGAACATAATTTATTTAAGTACTAAATAAGTCATTGGTGCAGGTCCGAGGATCAAACCGGATTACCAGATTGTTAAGCGCACATTCTACCGCTCGGCCACCATCGCCCCCAACTATCTTCATATCCTCATCATGTGTATATACTCATTGGTAATATAGTATTTTAGCAACGCACACCAGTGGGCCTAGTGTGAGTTTTTCTAGTTGCGTTAACGTACCCGACTGCGTTAGCGTAAACCACGATTTGTATGAAATAAGAGCAGTTTCATCTACGTGGCGCCAGATGGCGTTGTTCTTTTTTCATACAAATCGTGGTTTACGCTAACGCGGTCGTGTACGTTAACGCAACTAGAAAAACTCACACTAGGCCCACTGCTGTCTGACGTGCGTGACGTCACCTGTCGATTCCCACGGAAGACCAGCGCTGGTTGTTTACAACCAACCAACACGCTGAGTTGGGATCGGCTTGTGACAGAAACTATTACTGTTGTCTGTATATTTTGTTTCTGTCATAAATAAATATTTTTCTTTTTCTCTTTCTTCGAACCTGTATATTGATATTTAACGTGAAAAAAACACTTTTTAATAATATATTGTTATAAACAAATGCGTACATCAAACCTCAAAATATAATAATAATTAGCATAAGCAATTAGGATTAGCACGCCAAGTACACAAAATCATAATAATATTGGCTTTGGCCAAATCACAAGTCAAGCGCCAACGTTCTGCAATTAGCATGTGGGCAAAACTAGTCGTTAAACTTCATGTGGTATGTTTGCGGTTCATTAGTATAATAAAGGCTTATAAACGCTAATTTTGGCTATTATAGAATGCTTTACATCGTATGGCTTTTATTTATCATCATCATTGTCAGCCTGTATCAACCCACTGCTGGGTATAGGCCTCCTCTCACTTGCGCCATTGATCCCTGTCTCGGGCTAATCTCATCCACGTATGACCTGCGATGGGCCTGATGTCATCGACCCATCGGGCTGGTTGTCTGCCTACGGAACGCTTATCCGCTATTGGTAACCACTCTGTCACTTTTATTTATAGCAACTATAAATACAAACTCAATAGAAAATATACTCAATTATCTTCTCAAAATTATGCCCGATTACTACACATCGTGTTATCACAAAGAAAGAACACAACTACAGAATAGTACAGAAGGTCGGCTGCATATATCGAGCCTTAACAGGCGCACGCACACAAAGATCACTTTCAGCGATCTCGGATCGAATCGTCGAAGCCAGTTGCGAGGGCATTACACGATTATAGTTTCGCGCGATAATTCGCCTGATTAACACAACATTATAGCTGCTTTGCGTACACTAGCATTACGGTGAGTTTGTTAGTAAAATCCAGGTCAGCCGGAGCCCACCCTCTGCACCCTTTATAATCTGTGACATAATACATACGTGTGCGCATACACACATATACACACAAGTTAACATAACACATCATTAATAAGCATCAGCAGTACAAGTACCGTTCTTTCATCATCATCATCGTCAGCCAGAAGACGTCCACTAACATAGGCCTCCCGCTTTAACCTCCACACTGAACGACAGCCTGCCTTTTGCATCCACTAGATGCCGGCGACTCACCGTTCTTTGTCGATCGTCAAATTTGACAGTTTTTAGCGATAAGGCCGCCACTTGTGGCACTTGGTCGTAAGTGTTTTCTATCTGTAATTTTAATTTCTGGTTTACACAATAAAGAGTTTCCATCTATCTATCTAGAGTACCAAATAATCTAAATTAAACTAAAAAACTAATGTAATATAATCTAAACTTTTTTTGTGTTTAGTAAACACTACAAAACATAGCTTCGGAAACCATCTAAACCGAACCCCCAGCAAAATATCAATGTTTCAAGCATGCAAGTAGTCACTCTCAGTAATTAGCACAAATAGTTCTAAGGCGGGAACTCGCGAAATGGGACTGCACTTACCGGATTCTCTAAAGGCGGATCTACATTTATTTTGTATTTTCTAACAGATGTCACGTGATCTTACAACGCTCGTCAGATTTAATAAATAAATAAATATACGGGACATTTTTGCACACACGGTCATCTGACCCCAAACTAAGCAAAGCTTGTGATATGGCTGCCAGAGACTGATATACATACATATATAGTTTTAAATACATACTTAAATAGATATTAACAACCAGATATAGAACAAACACAAATGTTCATCACATAAATGTTTGTCCTACGTGGGAATCGAACCCACGCCCCCAAACTCAGAAGGCAGGTTCACTACCAACTAGACCAACGGGCTATCTGTCAACTCACTAACGGGCTAACGGGCTATTTGTCAACTCACATCTTCTATACTATTATAAAGAGGAAAGATCTGATTGTTTGTTTGTTTGTTTGCATTGAATAGGCTCCGAAACTACTAAACCGTTTTGAAAAATTTTTTCACTCACATTTAGATACCGATAAAAAATCAGCAGAGCAATGGTTTGTCAGATTCAAACCTGAATAAAATTGAGACCTTCCATGTTATTTCCGAGAAGCTAAAACATAAGGTTCTTTGAAAGGCGAGGTAATATTTCCAAGAAGCTACACATACTAAAGGTTCTTCATAAGGCGAGTTAATCAAGTCTTAGAAGGCTAAGCGACGGTGACTGTTTACCATCAGGCAGTCCGTCTTCTTTGTTTGTATATAGCTTATATATTTTATAAGTTCAAATTACACGTCATTTGTCATGGGACATTATGATGAGAGTGTGAGACGTCTAAGAATACAGAAATACAATCGAGAAAAAACTTGGACATCTTAATACACAATAACCTATTTTACCTAATTTTCTAGATAATTACAAATCCTGATCATCGTAGAATAACCTTGTCTTATTTAATAGCCTTCATTTCCCAAAGCGTGACTTATCTATAATTTAAAATTGCAATCACCATTTCATCTCGGAAATTGAGGACCATCAGAAACCGTTCCTGTTTCGTTGAATCACCCATTTGAAAGGGGCACAGATAAAACACTGGCAGGTATACGGCGATTTCTCAAATAAATCGCAGGGACAGGTCAGAGTTTGGCTTCCGAGTTTGGCATGGGAGTTTGGTATGGGGATGCCAGGATAGAAATAAAATTGTTAATTTTATCAAGTAAAAAAATTTGTACCTACTTTTTTCGTTTGTGCAAAAATGTCCCGAATATTAATTTATTTATTTTATATTTATTTACTTAAATATTATAGACAATTAAAAAAAAAACACGACTGGTATGAGGAGCTTATCCGGGTTGCGCAGGTTTGATTGTACAATCCGGGTAAACACCCGAGTGCTTGAACTGCTAAGCTAAGGTCGCTTTTCTTTTGACCTCCAAATTCATGACCTGTTTTTGCAACTAATCTAAGCCTTAAATTGTCTCTGACATTTAAATAATGAATCCCAAAATTCCAATTTAAACATTAATTTTCCTTATTACTTATTTACTTACTTATTTATGTTTACAAGATGAATTTTATTTTAGGCCTAACCTAACCTAACCTAATAGGTTTGACTTTACAAGATTATCTACCCATTAAAAAAATAACTTATCCATACAGGAGACTCAATCATTCTTTTGGCATTTTCCAAATATAAAAATGATCAAACATGATGCTAGAGAAGTTTCACGCATGGCAACACCATACGTTTGTCATTTCCACCTGAGTGGGTGGTTATGTAAAACTGACGTAGTTTGATACCATCATTTGTATGGAAAGGGTCGAAGTGTAAAGGGAAAACGGTTTTGTGTTAGAAAATGTTTTGTAAAACTGTTTTGTTGGAATTGTTAGAGTAGTTTCTGTTGCCGTGGAAATATTTGTCACTTTCCATTTTATACGCTACTAGCGGTCCGCCCCGGCTTTGCACGGGTATTATTGGAGTTTTAGTAAGGATCTCCAATTTAAAAAAAATATATAATATAGCCTATGTCACCCCGGGATAGTGTAGCTTCCCAACAGTGAAATAATTTTTCAAATCGGTTCAGTAGTTTCGGAGCCTATTCAATGCAAACAAAACAAACAATCAAATCTTTCCCTTTTATAATATTATAGTATAACTAGCTACGTTCTGCGGTTTCACTTGCCCGTTTCTTCAGGAACAGCAATTTTTTCCAGGAGATTTTTTATGTCACTCTCCTTTTTGTTCCTCTTTCAGGCAGCAACAGAGCAACGGATCCACCTGATTTTTTTCTTAGGTATAGATCAAGGGCCGGAGAGTGACATAAGCTACATCATCCGCATCATCATCGACATTACCATTTTCATCACTACACGAGTGAAACCGCGGGGCGCTGCTAGAATCTTCTATATAAATAAAAAATTAAATGCTGTTGGTTGATAAGCGCGTCGCTTGAGAACAGCTGGATTGATTATGTAATTTTTTTGTTTTAAATGTTTTAATAGTCAAAGTTAAGTTTTAATTATAAAATATCTTTTTTTATATTTTCTCGCATAAGTTTTTAATGCGTGACAGTTGAACGTCCTTTATTGTATGGGATTTTTGTATGAATCATAATTCAAACACAAATTTGAAAACGACAATGTTTGTCAGGTCAGCTAGTATGTCATGAATTCATCCAAGCAATATCTAATCCATTTTCTTACCACAAACCAGTGATTAAACCAACATCATAATGCCCTACAATGTGTTCACCTCTTTACATCACGTGTACATACAAGTACATAATTAGGTAGCTCGCTCCGTCTTATGTTACCGACAGTACCACAGCCACCGTGAGTGGAATTTTATGTCTGTATCGCAGAAACAATGTGCTGTATCGATTGTGGGCGAGAAAGATATTGGAAAGTAAAGAAGTCTGTAATGGAATTACAGCCACTGAAAAGTGGACTGGGGAGGGTATTGAATTTAATTTGACGTTTTAGGGTTCCGTACCCAAAGGGTGAAAACAGAACCCTATTGCTAAGCCTAAGCTCTGTCCGTCCGCCTGTACTACCTTTTAACGGCTGTATATTTTCAACCGTAATATCCAGTTTCAAATATAGTCATAAATAAAAACTCTGTTCGATAAGCAACTGTAAGATCATGATTATTAAAACTATAGTTTTGACTACATTCGTTATAGAATGCACCATGGCAGCCATTTTAACTATAAACAAATATAATATTAGCCACGAAATCATCTCACTAATGATTGTACAAAAACAAATATAATAGATTAGACCTGTACACAGTTATTGACAGAATTTACGATTAACTATAAGTAAGTGCTTGGGACAATGCTTGTATAGTAAAACGGCAGGAAGTGAGACTACAACTGTAACAGCCTAGTGCTCCACCAGGAAGCGCTAGGTGAGTCCAATACCTGCCGTTTTGCCCAAGAAGTAAAAGTCAGTATTCCGTCGGTCATGTGGCGAACAGCCTAGCAACCTAGTGGTTTTTAAGGTTCTGTACCCAAAGGGTAAAAACTGGACCCTATTACTAAGCCGATATCTGTCTGTCTGTCCTACCTTTAAACGGCTGTATCTTTCGAACCGTAATAGACAGCTAGTTTAAATTTTCACAGAATATGTAATATTACGGGGGATTAACTAAGAAATAATAAAAAAAAAAACAAAATATAAACAAAAGGGGTCCCCGTACAACAAACGTGTTTTTTTAACGTATTTTTGTATTCGCTCTAATGTGAAAACGGCATTACGTACAAGCGTCAAACTTGGCAAGATTATAGTACACACTCTATAATATAGTAAAAAATATTGGTCAAGTGCGAGTCGGTGACAAGTTTCTGTTCAATACCACGTTATAACTGGTAATTTCGTTGTTGAATTTTGTGGTGGTACGGACCCTCAGTGCGCGAGCCCGACTCGCACTTGGCTGGTTTATTCAAAGTGTAGCTACTAAGCTAATTCCTCATAAGTGATTAATACTGTGTGGTGTTCATCTGGGAAGGTGGTTGCGAATAGCGTATGGTATGTGTAAGTTAATGTTTATTTAGCGAGAAATTAAAAGCGTAACTGAACAAGCTCTCCTGGGTGTTTTGAGTCCAACTTAACATACATAACATCTTCGACCAAAATAAAATGAATAGACGGGCCCTAACCATTGAACTGGCTCAGTAAAAACGAGTCAAAACCATCGGACATATACTTCAGCACCTAATTATGAAACTACAGTATATTTGTTTCAAAAAAATGATACCGGTTTTTTTTTTTTTGTATTGACACTTCGGGAAAGCATACGAACGCATAATTTTGTCAGATGTTTCGTTATCACGTAACAATATACTCGTGTTGCACTTCCTAAGGCTAGAGACCGACTGAAATGAAGTGAGCGCCTGCGCTCATTTTGTAATGTTCAAAAATGCGCTTCTACTGAGCCCGTCCATTCATTTTATTTTGGTCGAAGCTTAATATCATCAACGTATCCAGTTTGTTCTCCCTTTAACATCTGAGGAAAAATGTGTCTCCATAATCATAATAATCATAATCTTTATTCAGCACAAGGAAAAATATAAACAAAACAATTGAATCCACTGGCTCCACAGTAAAAAACTGTGTTTCGGAAGTCAGTGGCTTCTCCCAGTATTTAAAAATCAAATATTATATCTTAAATAAAGATATAAAATCAAATTTAATTAGTATAAAATTTAGAAAAAAAAATAATCAAAATACAATTATTACACAAATTTAGTACCTAATAATTTCTAAATAGAAAATTTATACAATTATAAATGAACCATGTTATGTAATCTGTAGATCAAGCAAGCATTGCCGATACAAAAAAGGAAAAACCTTCAAATCTACGGGAATTTTTCCATTTCTTCCACATCAAACAACAGGTCAAACTACCGGACTATCGCCTTTTGTCTATCTTATCCTTGGACAAATAAGCCATGGGACATAAAGTATGGAAATCACGATTTTCGGGGCATATAAAAAAAACCGACTTCAAAAAAGGGAGGTTCTCAATTCGACTGTATGTTTTTTTGTATGTTTGTTACGCGATTACTCTTGTTAGCATCAGTCTGTCGCAACTTAGAAGAAAAAAAAACGTCGTATGAAAAAGGGCAAAATTTTTATGGCGGATTTGTGATGAATATAGTTATCTCACTCACTTCCTCAACGTTTCTCGTTCTTTCCTAAATTTTATTGTCAGTGTCAGTCCTCCCATGTCATTGCTTTGTTATTCATTAGTGTATTATTTTGGATTTTGCTTACCTACGTCTCTATAATTTTTGCTAAAAGAGATAGGTACTGAAAGAGGGTTTTAAATTGTATGTTTTGGTGAATGTAATGCCTCTGAAAGTGTATATGAATTACAGAAAATGTGAAATATATATGCGGCCTCAAATCCGCACGAAAAGATCACACAAAACGTAATTTTATGGTGAGATATCCTCTGGATGATGTTCGGTATGTAGATCATCAGTTAAATTATGAGTCCCTACTTCTATAATTGGGCCAAAATATCAAAAAACATCATAACCTATTTGGTTCAGAAAATAGTGTGGTGCAACAGAAAGTATAAATATCGATATCGATGCTTTTATTTTTAGGTGTTTTGTTTGTGGGTGGATGGAGTGTGGCAAAGCTTGTCTTGTAAAAAACCGGCCAAGTGCGAGTTGGGCTTACGCACTGGGGGTTCCATATCACCACCGTACAAAAAGTAGTGCAAAAAGACAACATCACGCCCACGTGAAACCGCAGGGCAAAGCTAGTTCTATAATAAAACACTTTTTTTTTCAGGTAGCGATAATTTGAGAAAGTTCGCAGCAACGAGGATATACGAAAAATATTATTATAAATAAAATATAATATTTGAGTCGATGATGGATACACTAAATTTTGTGGCACAAGTTTTGTTATAGCACCGCTAAAACAAAACCAGTGGCGCAAGGTTCTATTTAGTAAACAGTATTGAATTCCACCTAGTAGGTATGAAATCGATATCGATAAATTTTGTATAGGAGGTGGCACATCTCTATTATTTTCCTTATGTTGGTAGAACTGATGTTTTAAGCCGTCAATTCGCTTCGTCAGATTGGCACTACATGCTTTGCCATGTTTTGACGTTAGTAAACTTTTTTTTCTCTATGCAGTCCCGTCTCTTCTCTATTGTATTCTCTTTGGTTAGCATTTCAGCCAAGAAATCACCTCCTGAACTATTTTACACACAATTCGTTTACACTTACTTGTTCTCGCTTCGAGGTTCGAGCACCGAAAGAGGGCGATTGCAATGCAACCGCAACTTATATACTGTGTTGGTTGACAGTTGTCAGCAGTCAACTGTCAACGAATACACATGACGTTTGCTAATACAGTTTTGATAAAATGATGCTGCCATTTTACATACATTAAATACAAATTGTTTTACACTCTGTCAATTATGAATTTATTTTGATGGTTCTTTATACCCCAACCGGCCTTATTGGAGATCGACGGGGGACGCCTATGCAGTGGACGTCTTACGGCTGAAATGACGATGATTCTTTATACAGCGCTTTTTGAAAAAAATAACAAACAAAAAAATATACACAGATAACGTTATGGTTTGTGGTTCCCTTTAGAATTTTTTTTCATGAGGATCAACTTTCCGTCTCTGTTTTAACTACTTTTTTTGTTAAGTTTGTATATATTATGTCGAATGTAGAACGTAATAAAAAAAACCGTATAGTCGTGAGTAGGTTTTTTTTTTAAATTTACTTAGTTTTATTTTATTTTATTTTATTAATGAACACCAACATAGACCGAGATGACGTAGTAGACTTATTATGATACTACGTTATTGTAGGCGTAAGATTAAGAGCAATAGATAGTCTTAGGTTTGTAGCAAAGTCATAGCGGAAAATTCTGGAAAGTTTGAAATTCGTAGCATAGAAGATCGTAGCAAGATGTAGCAGAAGATCGTAGCTAGCTTGTAGAAGTCGTAGCAAGCTTCTCAAAGAAAGCTCAGTAAAAACTGAGAGGACTGTCGTATCCCTGCAGTAAATTTTGTCCTTTCTTACCGTCCTTTGTCCATCATCGCATATAGAATTACATCGGCTCACCCTTTAGGGACCTTTTGCAAATGGACACTTTTTCACATATATAAGTGTATTTACATACCTTCCGTTTTCTCTTTGATGTGTTGTCAGTTTGCGAGTGCCGCTTGGACGCCTTTAGAATTCTAAGATGGTTTTGTTTGCGTTTTTTTAGGTTGTTTATTAAGCCCTGGATTTCGATAAATAAGAATTATTCAAGAGTATTTTTAAAGGACGTTGTAAGATAAACATCATAGTTAAAATAGCGGCTTGAACTAGTTTTAGTCCAAACTTTTTTTTTGACTTTATTGTACTACTTTTTTTTAAATTCTGGATTTACACTATCAAGTCTCTAGCACTAGAACTTCTTAGCATAGAGATTTAATGTTTTTATTAATGAAAATTAATGATTCTGTAAGATAGCGGGTAAAACCGCGAGATGTCTAGTGATTTATAAAACACCAAGAAAACTCATACCTTAAATATTTTTTTGTTCAAAGAAGTTCAACAAAGTTCAAAGAAGACGGCTGCAGAGCAGGTAAATACGATTTCCCTTCTAAAAATACCAATCGCTCACCGGAAGTCCGTTTCATTCAAGAAAGCTTTTAAAACTACCCCCAATTTACATGGACTCCACACCCAAAGGTCCGCCATTAGCATTCCGGGAGGCTATCGATCGTCCTCACTTCCGAGACAAGAGTAACGTCATCAAGGTACAAAGACTCCGTCCAGGGTAGTACTAAGGATGAACTGGTAGGGGCGGTAAAATGTTCGATGATACTGGATGAAATTTCAAATAAATTAACGATATTTGGCAAATATAACTAAATAACTAAACGTATCGAATGATGAAAATGAGAACGAAGGAAAGGAAACCTCAACACTCTTGAGGTTTTACTTGCTTTGAGTGCGGATAGCCAGCCTCACGCGCCTTTCATAACCAACCGTGTAGACCTAGTCTCCAGCGGTAGTTGTAAGAAAGTTTATTTGTTTATTTTTGCCAGTGTACACATTACATGAGGTCCGTAAAACGACATGTCGGTACAAAGACCCTGTTAGGGCGCTGCAATTTAACTTATTTTAACACATATACATAATTTATAACTGTAACACCAACACTCGGTTTACAACCGATGACCGCTAGATGGCGCTAGTTGTGTCTTAAAACGCGCAAACGGAATATTGATGGAAAACACCACCAGTCGGTTCAGTGCAATTATTAATTAATTACAATCAGGCATCTAATATCTTGAGCAGACGGTTCCACCGGCACTCTTGATAAATGTTGTGGTATATTCTATTATATACTATTATCGTAAATTATAATAATAACTATAAAACAAAAGCGTTTCCATTAGTTTGAATATTATCATCATCACCCATAAGATGACCACTGCTAAATATAGGCCTCCCCTTTCAAACGCCACTCGGAACGACAGCCTGCCATCTGCATCCACTGGATGCCCACGACTCTCACAATGTCGTCAGTCCATCTAGTGGTATGCCTACCTACACTGCGTTTTCTGTTTCGTGGTCTCCACTGAAGAATTTTTCTTCAAGCGATGTGTCAGAATCGAGAAAAATAATTATTGCTTACTCCATAAGCACTACAACTTTCTACCGATTTCAAAAATGTTGTGGTGAAATTTTGCCGCATGTGGAAAGATTATAATAAAATAATAATAATAAGGAGCCTATAATTATTATAACGAAGGTCCCTGGATAAAAACTAGAGGATAAATCCCGTTTAAACTACCCGTGAAATTGGTTTCTATTTTTGTACAAAATGCATGATATGCAAGACTCAAAAGGTAAGTCTATCAAATATCATGCCCAAGATTAAGATAACTGGGCCTGATTTTGAGTGCATGTTTATTTACTATTATTATCAACTTTATTTATAGCAGTAACAGTTGTTTGTCATTACTTTTAGACCCTTCGCCAACATTCTAGGCTACGTTCCTGTGTTGTTCCACATGGAACCGGAAGCTCTTAGAGTTTTTCAAAGGAGTGCTCTTGCGGTTAACTTGATTTATGGTGCAACTGTCTCCTGAGATTTGTCGGGATCAAATGCACGTTACGACGCAAGGGAGTAAAAGCGTGTTTTGAAGAAGATTCCCTTTGAGTGTTTTCAGTACAAGGGTATTCAAAATAGCCTGTTGCATGTCTAATGGGGCGGTAATTTCATTGGTAGGTGTTAGCATTAGATCAATATTAATTCTAAGAACCAGTGTTGGTCATTAGATCCTGAGCTGTGGTCAAACGGTTAGGTTGTCGAACATAGAATAAATCAGCCAAGTGCAAGTCAGGCTCTCGCACATATGGTTTTGTACTACCACAAAAAAGAAAAAGTTGTGTAATTAGACAAAATCACGCCCATCTAAGTACCGAGTAGTGAGTACCGGTTTGGCAGTTTGGTTTATGACCGTGTGTGTTAAAATTTCACGAGTATTTAATCATTTATTCTAATAGAACATTTCACTATAATCTGGCAAACGTAAACGGGTTAACGCATGTTAACTGTCCACATCTTAAACAGAATAAAGAGTTAATAATTTACAATGGATATAAAGTTCGATAGTTTACTCGCTGTGAATCGGCCGTGCATTACTGCTTGGTATTTATACGCTGCTCTGCAGCTAAAACTCAGATTTATAGCGGGACGCACTCCAGCTTATATTTCGGAATTTAGCTAATTTAGCTTGACTTATAGAGGACTGGTTTGCATGTGAACTGATACAGTGAAATTTATTTTCTGTTCTGCTATTGGATACTGCTTTTTACTTAATAGCAGCAGTAGTTGTAGAAAAGTTTTCTGGAGAAGTTTGACTTGTAACTACGGAGTTATTAATAAATTATTGTATTGTATTTTGATGTGCTGTGTTGTACTGTATTGTATCGTATTTTAGGACGTGTTTGAAGGCAGATCCATGGGGGTCGGGACCCCCCCTTGGACTGGGTCCAGGAAATAGGTGGACCACTAATTAATATGAAAATTAATTATACTAATTAAATTATAACTTCTTGTGTCTTGACCACAATACAATGGCTCTTTATTAAAATACCAGTGGCTTTAACTCTGCTTGGTAGGGTGAAAAGAAGGAAGGTTTGAATTTTGGTACAAGATTAAATTAAATAGCATGCTTATTTTTTTCATCGTCATCATCAGCCAGAATACGTCCACTGCTGAACATAGACCTCCCCCTTTAACCTCCACACTGAACGACAGCCTGTCTTTTGCATCCACTGGATGTCAGTGACTCTCACAATGTCATCGGTCTATCTAGTGGGAGGCCTACTTTAGCTGCGTCGTCCGGTTCGTGGTCTCCACTCAAGAACCTTTCTTCCCCATCGATTATCGGTTCGAACGATGTGGCCTGCCCATTGCCACTTCAACTTGCAAATTTTAAGGCATTAAAAATAATTGAGTCAGCGTTTTCAAGAACTGAAACATCAAGACGAAACAAATCTAAAATATACAATTTCATTTGTAATCACATTGAACGCTTCTTTCATCTCAGAGATACGTTTATTATCGCTCGACTTGTCAAAATTCCGCGTAACATCATTTATTCTCGTCCACGGGCGATAAGAGCCCCCGAGTTTTATCACAGCTGCGACAGACGTAAAGATATTCAAGAATTGTGTAAGATAAAAATATCAGACAGAACTCCCTCAAAACTTCAGACTCTTGCTGTGGAGCTAGACAAATGGAGAATTTTCATAAAATGATAGGACGAAGTTAGAACAAATTTTATCTTGGGAAGTTTGGATCGTGCACATGTGTAATGTATGTGAGAAAGTTGCATATTGCGTTCGAGTTTTGTGGCGCTTCCAAGTTCTGAACGATAAACGCAGTTAGTTTGATAAATATGTAGCCGTGATTTTGCCGTGTTTTTATAGCACCTGCTTGGAAACTAACAGTCACTAACTTTGCTTGTAACTAACTATGAAAATGAAATAATAGAAACCGATTTTAACTTAAAAATGCGCGTAATAGTTATTTATGATACAAGTGCGCTAAGTTGGTTATTACAAACGAGTAGACGAATGTAAGCCCGAAACGAAGTCGAGGGCTTACCATAGTCACGAGTTTGTAATAACCAATCCGCACGTGTGCCATACAACGTTTTACAACACATTTGCGAGAAAAAAAACAAAAAATGGAAATTAAAAAAATACCTTAAATACACGCACGGTGCTATACCACGGAGCGTGCGGTAAAATTCATTACCGCACGCTCCGTTGTATGATCCGTAATGTTTAACTTTCGAACGATGTATACAGGCTTCGTAAGTGCACTTTTTGAGCAAATGTGTTGTAAAACATATTATTTTGTTCTTTGTAGTGGCATATTAACTTAATCGTTAATTACTTAGTCGTTTTTATTAAGATAATTATTTTATTCTTAGTGTGGGTTGCACCATCTTACTTTAACTTTAACAAACATCGATATTTCAGTTAAATTAACGGTTAGGCAAAAAAAAAATGTTGCACCATCTGACAATAGTTAAATGACGTCATAACTTGAACTGTTAACCTTAACTGCCCACGCTTCTCTATTGTTTATTTTAAATATCTGTGAGATACATAAAATATAATTCCAGCTATGTATCTGTAGTAAATAAGGTCTCATTTTACTTGCAACCTGACAAATTTAACTATACTAGTGAATACGCTGGTGCGACGCATTTCGCAGTAATAGCTAAAGTCAGCGTTATTGTTACTGTCAAATTTTACATATAACCTTAACTTTACCTATACTTTGGTGCAACCCACCCTTAGAGTTAGCTTGTATTTTGTTAAGGTTATAAAGGCACTTGCCCTGTTGTTGATAATAATATCTGGATGAGAATTAAAACAAGTCAACCGTCAAAAAAAGTATAGGAAAGCTGCCACGTGGTTTTAGGTGAAAGGTAACCCTGTATCATTGTAATTTGATCAATACACGTAATTAGATACCTCTGTCCAGACGACTGATTTTAATTTGAAATTTGACGCAGTTGTGATGGTTTTGGCAATTATTTGCGACCAAAATCAGATTTTCACGCGTGCTACTCTGTGGTCTGTGGTAGCTATCTGGGGTTTTGGTGCGGTTTGCATTTGATTTGGAGCGGTGTTTTTTTTTTTTTTTGTAATGTATCATTATTTACTAATGATGACGTCAGACTTGATAAAAGGCTGTTCCAGTCAAATATATAGGCTGGTTTGTATTATATAAAAAACCTTAATGGAAATAGTTTTGAGTTGAAAAAATGCCAGTGAGAACGCATCAACATCAGTTTGAACGCAGTGTGAATGACGCGTAAAGCCGCGTGTAAATCTAGTATTTGATATAATACTTTGTAGAAAAATACATTTTTAAGTTCTGGTTTATCGTTCTCAAAATATAAAGAAAAAAAAACACTGTTGAATTGATAACCTTCTCTTTTTTGAAGGCGGTTAAAAAAAACAAGGACGCTCTATACAGAGGACTCACCAAAACGTCACATTAATTAATCTGGGATTGTTTTAGACTACTAGCTACTGGGACCTCTTTGCTGCTCTCGCCTCTCTTTCTCTCGCTTTGTCTTTTGTTTTCCTCGTCTACCAAGTGAGTATGTTAGCTGTCAAAAATAACAAACAATATTTTAGTTAGGACGCCATTTTGAGTTTTCTAAGTGCTGCACATCAAGTAACATTATTTCCCATCCCCTACAACAGATAATCCTTGATTACAACTCCTTACAGAAATTATAGTCTTTGTAAACACACAGATTGAAGACCTCTATTTATAACTCTACCCAGATACACCACAATCCCTTTTTTACTCCCCAGTTAAACTTATGCAAACAATATATCAGCGTGGTATCCCGGAATGACCTCGGGTCACCACGCACTATCACGCCAACCATATTTTAATGCCGACCATACTGAGACTAGCTGTGTCCCGTCGTTTCATCTGGAGTATTGTAGTTTTTACTCATATTATTTGAGTCATAAGTATTTTAAGTGTCAAAATACCTAATATTATAAGCTACTAGCTGCGCCCCGCGGTTTCACTTTTGTGGTGATGAAAAATGGTGACGATGATGATGAAAAGTAGCCTATGTCACTCTCCGATCCTTGAACTATACCCATGCAAAAAATCAGATCGAACCGCTCTGTTGGTGCGTGAAAGAGGAACAAACAAACCAACAAACAAACACATTTTTGCATTTATAATATTAGTATGATTTCAATAGCTATTTCAATAGTAGTGCAGGAATTGCAGTATAAACATTGAGTATTTCTCTTTTATAGATTTATAAGCCAGTGGTGTATTTCTAGTTGTTACACAAGTATGTAAGCCTATGACGCAAGTAAAAATATTTTTTATATTTTTTTTTCATTTGATTATCATCTTAAATCGTCTAGTTCTGATTTATATAAGGTACTTTATTATTTAGAACTATGTTTTCAAATTTTGAATTTCGTAAGATATAAAATTTTCTAATTTTATGTTTCTAAGTAGCCACAGTAGTATTATAAAAGCGAATGTTTGTGGTTGAGAAATGGTGACTGGCGGTAGCATGTGTGCTTTACAATCTGACGGCGCCTGGTTCGATCCTCGGCCACGCACCAATGACTTATTTAGTACTTAAGTAAATTATGTGCAGTTTCGATGCCATCGCTCAACAACGGCGATGGAAAACATCGTGAAAAAACCAGTATATCCAAGAAGGTCAAAGGTTCAAAGACATATGACGTTCACCAACATGCACTGGGCCAGCATGGTGGATTAGAGCCCATCCTCTCTCTCTGATGGAAGGTATGGATCCCAGCAATGAGAACATAATAGGCTGATAATGATGATGATGAAAGTTTGTCCGCATTTAACTTGGTAACTGCTAAATGGATTAGGTATTGATGTAGCTTAAGCCCCGGATTAGCTCTCCAGCCAAAGATGACCACAACTCAATTAGATGAGAACACAACGAAAGCGTAAACTCGAATCGTTCCACGTTTGAATTGCATTTATGAAATTGTATTTAGATAGCCCGTTGGTTCAGTTGGTAGGTAGTGAACCTACCTTCTGAGCTCCAGGGCGTAGGTTCAATTCCCACCTAGGACAAACATTTATGTAATGAACATTTGTGTTTGTTCTATATCTGGTTGTTAATATCTATTTAAGTATGTATTTAAAACTATATATGTATGTATATCAGTCTCTGGCAGCCATATCACAAGCTTTGCTTAGTTTGGGGTCAGATGACTGAGTGTGTAAAAATGTCCCGAATATTTATTTACTTTATAAAAAAGGTTTGGAAACACATACAAATAGCAATTCTTGCTGTAATAGAGTCAAAGAAGCAAAGACACTGATAATACTTAGCGTATTATCAAGCTGAAGTGGCAGTGCGTCGGTCATTATTCATATTCCAAAAACCCGTACGAAACGCTTTGATTCCACTTTTATTATGCGAACTGCTAGTCTGTGGAATGTGCTGCCTGAATGGGTGTTCCCCGGTAGTTACAATCTGGGTGTCTTCAAATCACGAGTGAATCGGTTTCTTCTAGGCAAGCGAGCTCCATTGTAGACCGCATCGTCGCTTTACATCAGGTGAGTTGGAGGTCAAACGCAAGCCTAATATTAAATAATTATAAAAAAATGCCTTGTTTTCTATAGAAGAATACGAATCTGCAAACGTAGCGTAGGACGCCCTAAAACTCTTTGGAGTGACAATATTTATGATAGGCAGTGACTGGAAGCGTGTATAGTGTATACGAAGATCGGGCGTGGCTTAGGAGATGATGTCCAGCAGTGGACTAAGGTAGGCTAGTTATAGTAAAAAAAAATTGCCAAAGAACAGACATCCTTACAAAGCTTTATGATATATATACGTGTGACATTGTGATGATTTACGGGTTCACCCTTCCTATCTGATCGTGTCCTTATTACTGGACCCTTTGACGTAATGGTTTATGTAAAAACTGGGATCGGGTAAGGTCTTGATCCAATATAGTCTGCTAAAGTTACTGGTGATTTCCAGGAGCGTAGACTTTTTATAATTGAAAATTAAAGGAGGAAACAAGGAAGAGTATAATGGCTAGTTTGTGAAAAGTTCTATCGCCATTTTGTGATCATTATGATTCCACGTAGATGAAAGTCGCACAGTGGCGCGTTCAATGTCACCTCTTATTAGAGCCCGCCGCCACTTCAATGCACTCCTTGCCGCCAACTCTGATTTTGTCATTTTTTGTGACAACTGGAGAATTGTAATGACATCTATTTTGACATATTCGGAGAACCAAATCGACCAATGGGATAGGGGCAAAAACCCGATAATGATTTGGACTTTTAGAAAATAATTGTACCTACCTGCTTAATTTTATTTATATTTGACATTTAGGAAATTGTTAGTACTAATGACATTTTGAAAATTGTAATGGATATTATTTTATTTGATGTTTAGATTATAAGCCTGACATTGTTTACTTTTACTTTTATGGAATTTTAGTTTTTGAATTTATTATTATTGTTCCTAATTATTATTTTTCTGTGTTACTTTGTGAGGTAAATGTAATTGATCAGATCGTTTTTATCTCAATAAACAAATTTAATTTAATTTAATGAAGTTCCACTCTAAACTATCGTAAAATTGAAAAAAAAAACTCTATTTCATTTTCATTACGTTTTCTTTATTATTCATACTATAAAATTAAAATTAAAACTAGTGTAACAACTGGCCGGCCTTATCTCTAAAAGCGTTTTTTTTTTCAGAGATATCTACAGTGTTACGTGGAAAGACGCATAAAAATTTGCCTGTATGGAACAGTTGATATTTTGTTCGCTATGTCAAGCACGACAAGCACCTGGGCCCCGATTCTACTAAAAAAATTGTTTTTAGATTGTAATTGTTGCGATTTTAAATGTTGAATAACTTCCTCAAAATTTACAGTTTTAAATATTTTTTTATACTAGAAAAATACACTCACCTGACATTAAAACTTAGTATAAAAAAATATTAAAAACTATCAATTTGGAGGCAGCTATTTAACAATTACAATTTATAGACAATTTGTTTAGTAAAATCGGGGGGCTGAACGTGTGTTCCGCCAGCACCACTTGAGAGCCAGTTCCCATTCCACACTAAGCGTGTTTAACATTTTCGACCGCACCAGCACGTAATATCAGATGAGTTGAAGTCAAACGCCTAGTCTGTCAAACTAATTAAGAAGCTAGATGGTAGACAATGAATCCATTATCAGAACCTCGTCACCAAGTCTTAAGGAAATCGGTTAGTAAATCCATCACTAATGTAGTCTATGCCTAATTTTATCGCCTAACTTTTTAAGATATTGTGTGTCTCTCTCTCTCTCTCTCTTTCTCTTTCTTCAACGAAAAATGCCGTAATGTATGTACTATGTACAATTCATTGCGAAGGGTGTAAATGCGCTTTGTAAAACAAAATTCTTAGTTACTTACAAGTTCAAAAAAAAAGTTAAATTTAAAAAAAAACTTTTCATAACAAGCTTTTTGGCATTCTTTTAGCAAACTTTTTCATCGGATACCCGTTATAATCATGGGGGTTCATAATAAAAAACTGGTCCGTCATATTTAGGAGTCCGCCATATTGAATTTAGAATGACGTCATTTAGCTAACCATGCAATGGTGTCAATTCTGTTGTACCATTATTTAAACTTAACTAAATTTGACAGCTCTAAAATTGTTGCCATCCTTCTCTCACATATTAACATGAAAAGAGTGGCAGATAATTTTAGTCCTGTCAGATTGGTTAAGTTTAGTTTAGTGGTGTGGCAGAAGCTACGCCATTATCGTCTAAACTAAACTTACCTCAACTCAATCGGTTGAGGATAACTCGTCTGAAATTCAGTTGCAAGATTTGTCTCACACGTAAATACATACTAACAAACATGGCAATTGTAATGCGGTCTACCAAATTTGGAGTCTTTTATTGAAGTCAATTCTTTATTTTAATAATCTAAATAGGGTATATCAAACAAAGAAAATAAAAAAGCCTTAATTATTATCACTAATACTAATTATTACATACAAATTATCACTAATATAATCAAAAATTAAAAAAAAAGATGTCCGTGTGTTTTATTGAATAATTCCAATAAAGACTAATTAAATTAAATTTATCTAGGTACAATTTAATAATTTTATAATAATACATTTTCATGATATTTCTGACATAAATTTATTAATTATAATATTTGCATTTTAATTAAGATATTAATTTCATTTCAAAATTTATAATTCTCACTGTACTTTTTTATTTTAAATAGGCTTGCGCTTGGCCGCCAACTCGCCTGATGTTAACCGATGATGCGGCCTACGATGGAGCACGCTTGCCTAGAAGAAAGCTATTCATTCTCGACTTGAAGACACCCAGATTGTAACTATCGGGGAACCCACTCAGGCAGCGAATTCCACAGACTAGCAGTTCGCATAATAAATGTCGAATCAAAGCGCTTCTACTTAAAACTATTTGCCATGTAAGGGAAGCCAACTTCAAGATACAGGTGATTAAACCCAGTTTGATGGTTAGCACAGTTATTGTTTCTAGAAAGTACTATAATGAAAATAAATTATTTGTATTTGTATTTGTAAAAAATGAACCTGAGTACTGAACTCAATTAGTTAGTTTTAACGAGTCCCTCAGTATTAAATTTGATCATGTCTGCCTGCTCTTTCTTAAAACTTTTCAAACTCTTAAGCCCCTCTAATACCCTTGACACAAAGTAAAAGGAAAACATCTAAATCTTGTAAATTACCGATCAAGCAAGTTCTTTGTCTGTAAAAATAAAAAACATGATAAAAATATCGCTTTTTCCCGCTTGAAAACAAAAAGAAAATGCTTACTTTTCTTGTAATATTGGAAATCACTTAATGATCCGTAAAGATACTGTACTGTATGGATTGGAAATAACTTGAAGCACACTTGTAAGTCTCAACCAGGTGTTAGGATATCCAATATTTCAAACTAGAAAACTTACAATCTTACTCTGTTCATGTTCTGTATAATAATTTGTATCGTGGAGAGGTAGAATACTACGTTTAGTTAATACTTACAGTATGGTATTATGCTTACATAAAAATAAACCGGTCAAGTGCGAGTCGGGCTCGCGCACTGAGGGTTACATACCACCACAAAATTCAATAACGAAATTACCAGTTATGAATTGGTAATGAGCTGTGGAGGTCCGGCCTAAGAATAGACCTCCCCCTTCTCTTCCCGTGGGTGCCGTAGAAGTCGGCTAAGGGATCAACCAGAAGACGGGCAGCAGCGTCTTCTGAGTATAAAAACACCGACTGCGCTCGCCAACCCGCCTGCCAAGCGTGGCGAGTATTGGCAATCCCCCCCCATTATATGATGAATACAAAAAGGACCAGGCCCCCAGTCCCCGGCAGCCCCGCTATTCCTGGCTACGGTAGCGGTCATGGTAACGGCGGGGCCAGGGGTGCTAAGAATCCCCGGCAGACGCTCGGCTACCAACCCCAACGACGACGACTGGCCCTGGTAACACACAACATACGCACCATGAGGACTGATGAGAAGATTGTTGAGCTGGAAGAAGAAATGGGTAGGGTACGTTGGGATATCTTGGGTTTATCCGAAGTCCGTAGAGAGGGCGAGGACACGATAACCCTGAAATCCGGTAACCTACTCTACTACCGGGAGGGCGACCAACAGTCCCAAGGTGGTGTCGGCTTTCTCATCCACAAGTCCCTCATTAACAACATTATCACCATCGACAGTGTTTCGAGCAGGGTTGTATACCTAATACTCAGAATATCCAAGAGATATTCGTTGAAGGTCATTCAGGTATACGCACCGACCTCGTCACACCCAGATGATGAAGTGGAGGTTATGTATGAGGACATTAGTAGAGCCATACATACGTCCGAGACCCACTTCACTGTTGTTATGGGGGACTTTAACGCGAAATTGGGCAAGAGAAGTGATGATGAGTTGAAAGTGGGGAAATTTGGCTGTGGGCAACGGAACCCTAGGGGACAGAGGCTGGCCGACTTTCTGGAGAAAGAGGGACTTTTTATGATGAACTCTTTCTTTCAGAAGCCGCCTCACAGGAAATGGACCTGGATGAGCCCCGATGGTTCTACGAGAAATGAGATAGACTTCATTATGACCACCAAGAGACAAATATTCAATGATGTCTCTGTGATTCACAGGGTGAAAACCGGTAGTGATCACCGAATAGTAAGAGGCACATTGAATATTAACGTTAAAATTGAGAGGTCCCGCCTAATGAAGTCCACGCTCCGACCGAACCATGCCCATATTCAAAACCCCGAGAGCTTTCAACTCGAGCTGTCTAATCGCTTTGATTGCCTGGAGAACTTTGCTTCCGTGGATGAGATTAATAACAGGTTAGTGGAAACTGTCCATGCGGTAGGTTCTAAGTTTTTTAGACCTGGCCGGCGCACAGATAGACCTCAAAAATTATCCGACCATACCCGTAACCTCATGGCTGATCGACGCTCGTTACAACTACAATGTTCCGATGACGCTGACTCATATAGGCAGCTCAATAGACAAATTTGGAAGTCATTGCGGCACGACATACGTACCTTTAATACGAACAGTATTAAAGAGACGATTGAGCAAAACAAAGGCTCCAAAGTGTTTGCAAGAGACATGTCTATTGGGCAAAGCCAGCTGACAAAGCTGAAGAGGGAAGATGGTAGTGTAGCGTCGACCAAAGCCGAGGTATTAGGGGAAATCGAAAGGTTCTATGGACAGTTATACACTTCGGTTGCTAAACCTGTGAGCAGCTCGGCCAAAGACCCAAGAGCCAAGCTGAGCCGACACTATACTGAAGATATCCCGGACATCAGCCTGTACGAGATTAGGATGGCCCTGAAACAGCTCAAGAACAACAAGGCGCCGGGGGACGATGGAATCACATCAGAGCTTCTGAAAGCGGGTGGAACACCGGTACTCAGAGTCCTTCAGAAGCTCTTTAATTCTGTCTTACTCGAAGGTATAACGCCAGAAGCATGGAACAGAGGCGTGGTGGTGCTGTTCTTTAAGAAAGGTGACAAAACCTTGCTGAAGAACTACAGACCCATCTCGCTTCTGAGCCATGTTTATAACCTGTTTTCGAGGGTCATCACGAATCGTCTCGATCGCAGGTTCGATGACTTCCAGCCTATCGAACAAGCCGGTTTCCGAAAAGGCTATAGTACCATAGACCACATCCACACGCTACGCCAAGTTATACAGAAGACCGAAGAATATAACTTGCCACTATGTTTAGCGTTTGTGGACTATGAGAAAGCCTTTGATTCGGTCGAGACATGGGCGGTGCTCGAGTCTCTCCAGCGATGCCGTATTGACTATCGGTATGTCGAAGTGTTGAAGTGTTTGTACAATAACGCCACCATGTCGGTCCGAGTACAGGAGCAGAGTTCGAAGGCAATTCCATTGCGAAGAGGCGTGAGACAGGGAGACGTTATCTCTCCGAAACTGTTCACTGCCACAATGGAAGATGCTTTCAAGCTCCTGGAATGGCAAGGACTCGGCATCAACATCAACGGCGAGTACATCACTCACCTTCGGTTTGCCGACGATATTGTGGTCATGGCAGAATCGATGGAAGATCTCAGCATGATGCTCGAAGGCCTCAATCGAGTCTCCCAACAGGTGGGCCTTAAAATGAACATGGACAAGACAAAGGTTATGTCAAATATCCATGTTGTGCCCACCCCAGTATCAGTTGGGAACTCAGTTCTTGTAGCTGTTGACGCGTACGTCTACCTAGGACAAACCGTCGAACTAGGTAGGTCCAACTTCAAGAAAGAGGTCAATCGGCGAATCCAACTCGGCTGGGCAGCGTTCGGTAAACTACGCAACGTCTTCTCGTCCAAAATACCTCAGTGCCTTAAGACGAAAGTCTTCGACCAGTGTGTGTTACCAGTGATGACATACGGCACTGAAACGTGGTCTCTCACTATGGGCCTCATAAGCAAGCTCAAAGTCGCACAACGAGCTATGGAGAGGGCTATGCTCGGGGTTTCTCTACGAGATCGAATCCGAAATGAGGAGATCCGTAGACGAACGAAAGTCACCGACATAGCCCACCGGATTAGTAAGTTGAAATGGCAGTGGGCAGGGCACATATCACGCAGAACAGATGGCCGATGGGGCCGAAAGGTTCTGGAATGGAGACCACGGACTGGCAAGCGCAGCGTAGGACGTCCACCCACAAGATGGACAGACGACCTAAAAGAGACCGCAGGGAAACGCTGGATGCAGGCCGCTTCCAACCGGCCCTTTTGGAGATCGATGGGGGAGGCCTATGTCCAGCAGTGGACGTCCTACGGCTGAAATGATGATGATGATGATGAATGAGCAGAAAATTGTCACCGACTCGCACTTAGCCATTTTTTATTATTTTTTTGTTATATTTTAAAGTGTGTACTATAACCATATTTAGTTTGACGCTTGTAAGTATTACCGTTTTTACATTAGAGATAATGCAAAAATACGTTTAAAAATACGTTTGTTGTATGGGGACACCCCCTTTAGTTTTTTATTTTGGATTTTTTTATTATTTGTTAGTCAATCCGCCGTAACATTACATATTCTGTAAAAATTTCAACTGGCTATCTATTACGGTTCGAAAGATACAGCCGTTAATAGGTACGATTGTTGTACGATTTTTAGGGTTCCGTACCTCAAAAAGAAAAAAACGGAACCCTTACAGGATCACTTTGTTGCCCGTCTGTCCGTCTGTCAAGGCCCTTTCTCAGGAACGCGTAAAGATATCAAGTTGAAATTTATATCAAGATGTGAAAAACTCATAAGAAGTCTACGCAATCAAAAGATATGACCGTTTATGTCGCATATTTTGTGACAAGGGAATCAAAACCTATAGAGAGCTTTCCGTTGACCTAAAATCATGAAATTTGGCAAGAGGCAAGGTCTCATAGCACAAATAAAGGAATAAATCCGAAAGCCATAAATTTGTATCATTTAAAAATAATTGTTATGCTATTACAAACTTACAATTTGTAGTTGAAGTGTATGGAAGAACCTTCTTGTCCACTACAAAGTTAAGTTTGTCTTTCAATATTTAAATATTTTTTTTTTCTAGCTTTAATAATAATTCCCGATCTCCTATCTAATTTTGTTTCTAAAACCTGACAGAAACGGGCTAAAAGAAAAATGGGGTGGCAGGCGGATTTTACGTAATTTCCGATCTAATGATGGACTCTTTAATGGCATGCCAATCTATCATTTAAAGCTTACGGGTTAAGTTTTTTTCGTTTGGATAATTTTTATTCGAATTTGGCTTTTGTGTAGAAGCGATTATTTCAGGGACAAAATTACTCCACGTGTTTGAAACTTTTTTTGTGGCAGACTGTCTTTTAGTGTAAAGATCTAAAGGGGAGGCCTATGTTCAGTAGTGGACATCTTCTGGATGATGATGATGATTTCACTCGTGTAAACTGACTCACCTCATATGACGAACATGTTATATCTATACTATTTAGCCCTTTGGTCCAGTTGGTAGTGAACCTACCTTCTGAGCCTGAGGGCGTGGGTTCGATTCCCACGTAGGACAAACATTTGTGTGATGAACATTTGTGTTTGTTCTATATCTGGTTGTTAATATCTATTTAAGTATGTATTTAAAACTATATATGTATGTATATCAGTCTCTGGCAGCCATATCACAAGCTTTGCTTAGTTTGGGGTCAGTTGACTGAGTGTGTAAAAATGACCCAAATATTTATTTATTTATTTATTATAAAGAGGAAATATTTGATTGTTTGTTTGTTTGCATTGAATAGGCTCCGAAACTACTGAACCGATTTGAAAAATTATTTCACTGTTGGGAAGCTACACTATCCTCGGGTGGCATAGGCTATATTATGTTTTCCAAATAAACAGGGATCCTTACTAAAACTCCAATAACGTAACCCAAGGTGTAAAAAAATAAGTCTTACACCTGTGCGAAGCCGGGATGCGGTGCTAGTTGGTTAATAAATAATATGAAATCTGAAATCTGAAGTGTTACTATGGATAGTAGAAAGTTTAACCCTTAGGTTTTTAATCTAAAAAAGAAATTTGTTATCTGCCATGGTAAATTTTTTATTATATGCTTTGATAAAATCAAACAGTATTGTCACGAATTTCCCACGAAATTCTTTCAATAATATAGCTGTAATTCTCTTCGACAAACCTCTTGATCAAACTCTCTCTAGAAAAATACGAAAACCGTTTGCTAAGTAGAATCGTCAATACGGACTTTGGAAGTTTTATCTGGACCGATCCAAAGTTCATAATTAGTCTCCGAGGACAAACTTATCGCCGTTGATTTAGTTTAAAAACAATGGCACCGCGGTTTTCTTTCACGATTTACTGAAGAAAAAGAAAATGTATAAATTTTCTGTTTCTTTATTGATTACTAGCGGTCCGCTCCAGTTTCGCACGGGTATAGATTATAGCCTATATCACCCGGGGACAGTGTAGCTTCCCAACAGTGAAATAATTTTTCAAATCGGTCCAGTACTTTTTGAGCCAATTCGTTACAAACATACATACAAATCTTTCCTCTTTATAATATTAGTATAGACTAGCTGACCTGACAGACGTTGTCTTGTCTTAGAACTGTCAAACACGCAAAGTTCAATTGTAAATCTAATTTTTTTACACCTTGGGTTACATTATTGGAGTTTTAGTAAGGATCCCTCACTATTTAAAAAAAAAATATAGCCTATGTCACCCGGGGATAGTGTAGATTCCCAACAGTAGAAGAATTTTTGAAATCGGCTCAGTAGTTACGGAGCCTATTTAATGCAAACAAACAAACAAACAAACAAACGAACAAACAATCATATCTTTCCTCTTTATAATAATATTAGTATAGATTGTAAACTATCACCTTGCACCGTGCTCGCTCACTCACACCAACGCACTCCCTCAGGTAAATCAAAATCATGGATAACTGTCAAGAATTTTGGCAACTCTTAGCTTAGTAGGGTTTCTGGTTTCTCGTCCTCTTTTATATCTCGAGGCACAAGAATTCTCGACCAGTATTACTCGAGTATCTCGAGAAATTTTGAAAATTTTAACTAAAGAGTTCATCATCATCACTTCTCCTAAAACACGCCCACTGCTGGACATAGGCCTCCCCCATCGATCTCCAAATGGGCCGGTTGAAAACGATGTTATTTTCAAATTTGTGGCTGTCTTCCACTTTATAGATTTGTCAGTAAGTAACATTATAAAATCTAATATAATTAACCTTACTTAATTTACTAAGATTAGCATTGAAAACACAATAATACGGGACAAAAAAAAAACGGGACATTTTGCACACAAGCCAAACCAAGCAAAGCTTGTAATCTAGCAACCAGAGGCTGATATACATACATATATATTTTAGATACATATGTAAATACCTAGATAGAGAATAAACACAAACCGTCTGTTTCAACATGTGTTTAGCAATTGTTTCACTGCGAAAAATATGCTAAACACTTGTCTAAAGCGTGCTTAAATCTTTTGTGGTAAGACGGGAAATGTTCATCACATGAATGTTTGTCCTAGGTGGGAATTCAACCCACGTCCCTAAGCGCAGAAGGCAGGTTCACTACCGACTGGACCAAATTTAAAAAAACGAGACAAATTTCTCGAGAATTCTCGAGTAAAAACCCTATATGGGAGTCAGCTATTAAAAATGAATTGACTAAACAGAAGATTACGCTCTCTGCCTAATTAGGAGTTCCTTAGTTAGGCGTCGCCTTGTTCGTGGTTAGTGAACACGGGTAGTAGGTTCATAATACAGGTAGTACCTCCCTAGAATAGGTAGTTTATCTCCACACTTCACCGGCGTGCTCATCAATCCTTCTAATGTAACGTCTTCTATGCAGCGAGCCCCGCACTTAGTTCACGAATCTTGGACTTAGTTCACTATATATCCTTTATCTTCTTTAGTGCACTTGAATTAATTTTCCATTTTAATTTTCAGTAAACAAAGTTAGCATGAATGTTCTACTTCGAGTTAAGTTAAAATATTACGAGTAAGAATAAATTCAATTTCGAACAAAGACCGAAAATATTACTAATAGATAGAGAAGCACAATAGAACAGTGTCCGACCAAGGATCGTAGTTCCCAGGCTCAGACTTTGGCCGCCTTACAAAGGAATTTTAATCCATTACGGAGGCTTTTACCTCGTAGGCCTCGTAATATTGCATTATCAAATTAACAATATTTTGCTTTGTAATCTACTTTTCAAAAAGTATACCAATTTCTTGTTACCATTCTTTTTTAAATGTTAATCGTGACTTATCACGTATTATTTAATTTAGGTTTAAAATATGTGTTCAATACGCGAAAGTTTAAAAATTACTACCATTCTTTTTGTTCGATTTTAACCGATTTCAAAAAGGGAGGGGATTTCAATTCGGTTGTTTTTAGGGTTCGGAACCCAAAGGTTAAAAATAGGACCCTATTACTAAGCATACGATGTCTGTCTGTCTGTCCGTCTGTCCGTCCGTCTGTCCATCTGTCTTACCTATTAACGGCTATATCTTTCGAACCGTAATAGATAGCCAGTTGAAATTTTCACAGAATGTGCGACTACGGCGGATTTGTTTTGTACTTACTTTAGTAGCTAACAAGTTATGCGGTGGTGCAGAACCCTCAGTGTGTGAGCCCAACTCGCACTTGGCCGGTTTTATTTAATTTGACTTCATGAGAATTAAGTTTCAGTACCTGCCTAGCTGAACATTTTACCTATTCTATGATTTCTTTGTGATATTTTCCTTTACCGTAGGCTTCAGTAGATTGGGGTTTGAACCCACACCCTGCAGCGGGACATCCCACCTCATTTCAGACCAGACAAACAAGGGCCTTAGTACAATTATAGTGTGTGTTTAAATGTCTCCGCATTTCATAATTTTTAGGGTTCCGTACCCAAAGGGTAGACGAGAACCTAGTTCTAAACCGACACTATCTATCTATCTATTTTATTTTATTTGGAAAACATACAGTGATGAATATTTTTAAATATTTTTCGTGTAAATAAATATAGTCTCAACGTGAGTAATTCCCGTGTAATATAAATAAAATTTGAAATAGTTCCTCAAAAACAGCCAGTGATAAATAACTAGATGTCTGTCTGCATGTCTGTCTGTCCTACTTTTTAACAGCTGTATCTTCCGAACCATAATAGATAGCCAGTTGAAATTTTCACTGAATAATAAAATGTTACGGCGGATCAACAAAAAAATAATTTTAGCGATAAGGCCTCCACTTGTGGCACTAGCTCGTAAGTGTTTTCTATCTATATTTTTTTCTTCTGGTATACACAATATCTATCTATCTATTTTACTATATCTTTTGTTTGTGTAATCTGATAACCGCACTAACATCAGCTTCCATCGCTTCAAAGCTCTACTGAAGTACCTAAAGCGCCTACAAATTTACATCAGCAATATCACTCACAGCAGACAGACAGCCCCCATTGTAATACCTGTGTAGTTCTAATTCCAGACCACTTTAACTGGCCCTTTTGATGGAGATCTTTCATTGCAGAGGTAGGTCAAGAAATAGTGGATCTGTTGTAAATGAAGTCGCCAAACGGACAAAGGAAGGCAAGTGATGACGTGCGGTGATTTATTGCGGGTGCGCCGTTTAGTCCGCTTTTGTTGTGTCGTCATGGGATCCAATGAAAAGAGCTGGGAATTTAGTAAGGGGAGTCCCCCGTGTTCGAGTTCAATGTGATTTTTTGGGTTTGGAATATGATTTTTAATATTACTTATTATCATTATCTCTAGGCCTAGTTCAGAGATATATACGGCCATAAATGTGTTCCAACTCAACACAGAGAGGCATTTTTGTGTATAAAAATAAATTAAACTTTGTGGAATTGTATGATGCTGGTAAATTGAATATTGATGCTATGTGGTTACAAATATACTGGGCTATTGAGGTGAACAACTTGTGGATAGAAAATCCGCACAATCTCCAATTTGAAAAGGAGGCAGCTTATATCCTAGATTTAAAAAAACTACTTATTTCAAACAAAAAAAGTCAACGGTTCATAGTGGGTGAAAGCGTGGGATACAGCTAGTGCATTCTATATTTTATTTTGTTTTCATACCTAAAAGCTTTGAAAATTATCCTAACCTACAGTTGTTTAACCCTCCTATCCTTTAATTATCCTAACCTATAATTATCCTATAACTTTCATAACTTAAAAGCTGTAAAACATTATCCTCTGTATCCTCTCGGTGGTGACGCAATTCTAACATTTCCACTCAAATAATCTCCCAGTGTAAATAAAAACTGTTCTAAAGTGTCTGATACTTTAATCAAGAAACCAATTGATACCTCGAAGATCAAAGGCACACCTTGTAAAGGAACTGTTCTCAGTATTTTGTATTAGAAAGTGAAATTTTCTCATGGAAATGATGTTGTGAGTAAAACATTTGGGCTATAATGAACGGTAGATCAATACATTGTCTACTTAGAGTTAAATTATTATGTTTTTAAATACACGGGGTGTCAAAAAGAAGTGTGATAAAAACCCATGACTAACTTATAGAAAAAGTTTTTTTATATACAGTAATAGGCTTGCGGTTAACCACTACTCGCTTGATGTTAAGTGATGATGCGGTCTACGATGGAGCACGCTTGCCTAGAAGAAACCGATTCAGTCGTAATTTGAAGACACCAATTAACCCAAAAAAATAATGTTTACAAATATTATAAATTAATTAGGGATAGGATTCATCATACCTTTCCCACTTATTTAAACTTATTCGGCAGAACAGCACAAGCGACGCAAATATGCTAACCTTGGCAGTGGTTACAAATTTGAGGCGTTTGGGGTCGAGACACTGGGCCCTTGGGGACCAGGAGCTCACCTCATTTTCAAAAATCTTTCAGAGCGCCTGGTTAATGAGACGCGTGAACAAAATGCTGGCGTGTTTGTGAATCAACGCATAAGCATTGCTATTCAGAGTGGTAATGTCGCCAGCATGGTGGGTACGCTGCCAACTGGTAGCGGGCTTGAGTATTTGGATTGTCTTTAGACCTTCAACGATCTATAGGTAGTCTAACTGTACTTGTAGTGTTAGTATTAGCTTGTATTTTGTTAAGTTAATAAAGGCACTTGCCCTTTAATACAAATTAAAGTTTTGGTAGGTGTAGTTTGGTTTGTTTGATTATTATGTGTAGGTAAAAGAGTATTCAATTAAGACAGTACATTTATCGTAAACGTCATCAAAAATAAATAAAAAGCGAAACGAGCGAAACACCACAAACACAAGCCGAGTAATAACTGGTTCATACCAGATCCGTCGATAACAAAGTTTCGCTTTGAACGTTTCGTGCAAAATCGATGAAATTGGAAAATATTTCATTTTACCAACATCCTGTATTCGTTTGATGACAATACCGTTGTCAGTTTTAGGGTTCGGATGTAATTTTTGAGCTTGAAAGAGTAAATTCAAGCTTTAACTTTGTGCGGATCATCAAAATAAATATTTTAGGAAGTCTTGTCAGGAAAAACTTGGAAAAAAATTCAAAAAGATCTGATTTTGCCATAGTCAAACATAATTATAGTAAGGTACAGTTAATTTTAAAAAAAACTCATAATTTTTAACCGATGACATACAGATTTTGGTCAAACGTTGCTAAGAATCTCCACAATAAAATATTTAAATAGAAAACCGTCGAGCCGTTGGAGAAAGGTGTTAACAGACATACAAACCAACAAACTAACCCAACTTCTTACCTCAAACGCATATAAGTACCTTTTCTGGACCACCGTGGATAAAAATTGTGATCAAGTCAAGCCAATAATTATGTAATTCAAAAAAGTTACACCAAAACTAAATCTATGGTTCCAGCCTTGAATTTGTCAAGTCAGTATGGTGGCGAGCACAACCTAACTACTTACTGGCAAATCAAATTAAGCAAATTAATTAAAAAAAACTATATTTAAATATAAATAGATAATAATAAATATTTAAAAAAAAGATGGACTCAATAGTAGTTATTTAAGTTTAATTTAAAAAAGTCTTGTAATATTACGCCTAAGAGAATTTTTTTATAATGAGCAAATAAAGGCATGGACGATTATGTCCATGGTGAAGAAGTATTAAAAAAAAAAAAAAAAAAAACTGCTTACTGGTAAAAATATGGTCATGAGACGGAAATTCGCTTTTTTTGGACACATGCAATGAAAATTTCTTTATGAATTCTCACGGTTGATCCTCGAAGGCAGAAATCTAGGGAAAAGAAGCCTAGGTGGAAGAAGGTGACATAAAGACTGGATTGTATTAAGAAATGGACCTGATTGAGTTACCAGCATCTGAAAAAGACATCGCGAAAAATTTTGACTAAGTACCTCCAAACTTCAGAATCAGAATCAGAAGTCTTTATTGTAATGACTGGTACATTATAAGGTGTTATATTTTAGTAGCATCACAGTTTACCCATTTCGGGCATACAATGTTTTGTTTGTTACTTACAAATAAATACAAATATTTTTATTTTTTATATGAAGATGGCATTTGATGATGATGATTGAATAGTTCCAATATCCACCACCTGGTTCCATTACTAGCTCAGTTTGATGCTACCAAATTGTTGTATTGTATCCTGATGAATTTACTTGTAAAGTTTGACATCGATACGACAATATTAGAACAGAGTAAAATATTTCTTGACCTTGATGTTCTTCTTCTTTCGAGTCAATGTTTCGTAAATTATTATTTTGAAATGAAATAAAATTAACACGAAATTTTTTATTTTCCGGATTTGCATCCATAACTTATGATGCAAATTACATTAATTAATTGATGATTAGAAAATTAAAATACGAAAATTACACATAGAAAATTATAATATAGAATTTAAAAGAATTTAAAAATTATTTTTTAAAATTATATTTTTAGACCAAAATTTTGCCACTCCAATGGCACTCTCCGTAGTCTCCGTGGCTTCATTCAGGTCGTCTAGCAGGTTGTAGGAGACGCTGCACACTCCATTAGCTGTGACATTGTCTCAGGGTTCACACCACAAATACATTCGGTATCAAAGCCCTTTCCCTTTATATATAATCCCGCTTTGTCATATTATCCCGACTTCAGCCCACTTGAACTGGTTTGTTGACATAGTTAATTACAAGTGAATTTAAATTAATAAACTCATTTTCTAGTTAATTTATAACACAATCACCTTAAAAACGCTATCCATATTCGATACTAAAAACATAATTCAAAAAGCAAAGGTGAGAAATAACATCAAAATCGAGAATAAAAACGTACAGTTCGACTTCGTTCGGTTGCTCCGCCAATCGTGATATTCGGTACGCATTTATTATGCACGTGCCTACTGGGGAATCTAGTTTAAGGGAGAGAGTGTGTTTACTGGCGAAGCCAACAAAAATCTAGGAGCGAATTTACTTGTGCTATGTAGGTTAGTGAAAAGGCAACACAGTGAAAGAGCAAAAAAGAAAAATTTCTGTTATGGAGTCATTACAAATTTTGACCACAATTAACATCAAGAGAAGTATGTGCAAACATGTCAACTGTTGTCAAATATTCATTTATCAAACTTTAGTATTAACCAACGAAAGAAAGAAGTAGGTTCTCTTTTCAACGCCTATTCTTAAAGTTTCGTACACAAAGGGTAAAAAACAGGACCCTATTACTAAGCCTACACTGTCTGTCCGACAATCAGACCTTTTAACGGCTGTATTTTTCGGCCCGTAATAGACAGCCAGTTGAATTTTTTACTGAATACGTAATGTTATAGCGGATTAACTAAGAAATAATAATAAAGTCAAAAAGTAAAAACTAAAGGAGTTACAATAGGGTTTTTTGTTTTTGTATTTTCGTATTGCTCTAGTCTTAGAATAACTACTCAGAGAAGGTAGGTTTCCAAACAACGCCTTCTCAAAACGTAAGCTACAAATTCGCTTTGTAGCTTACGTTTTGATTGGTATTTTAAACGATTTAAGCAAGAAAATTAATGGATTACCTGTGGAATGTCACACCATAACTCTTATGCTGCTTTTCTGATTTTTTGTGGTACGATTTCACCGTGCAAATTGTCATAGTAACATTTTTATATATTTTTTGGAGCCATAATTATATGACACCATTTGAATGGCTTAAATTTTGCGAATGTACTTGGTTTCTTTGTGTAGTTATTCTAAGGCTCTAGTGTAAAAACGGTAATACATATAAACGTCAAACTTGGCACGATTATAATGCACATTCTATAATAAAACAAACAATAATAAATAATGGTCAAGTGTGAGTCGGTGACATATTTCTGCTCGCCGAAGTTATGCAACGTCAGGCACGGTCAGTACTTGGATGGGTGACTGCCTGGAGCGGAATGTAGTCTTTTGTACTCGCACTTTGCCGGTTTTTTTTAATGTGTAGGGTATGACCATAACTTTTTACTGAGCAGACCCATTTTGATAGTTATTTTTTTGTGTGTTTTCAGTTTTAACTATCAATAATGGTTTTATAATCAACTGCCATAGGTGTCATAACCAAAAAGCTTGGACCGAGTAGGTGACAGTAAACGCTATCTCCCACTACTAGATTCACACCTTAAAATAGAGATAGACAGACCCCTGTAAAAGCAATTTTCTATCTGTCTGATGTCTGCGTTTACCTCATAGTTATATTATGCCGTATTATTAGGTGATTTTTTTCTTTGAATACAATACTCGTTTTCCTTGTATGAGTGATCGGTAGTGTAATAATGTGATATCATATTTGATAGGATAATCTTTTTTTTTTTTTTTTTTTTTTTTTTTTTTTTTTTAATAGGTTCACAGAACTGGAAATACACATATAGAACTTAATTAAACAATACACAATATGAGCGTTAGTGTATGTCCTACTTGGAGTGAACACGGCATACACAAAAAAAAAGTTTAGTACCCTTTTACAAAATGGGTACCCAGTCAACATTAAGTACTTATACAAAAACAAATGCCGGTATTAAAAAACAATGTTATTGTGTGTATAAAAGCCTCTTAAAGGAAGAGACTGATGAACCGAAGATATCAATATAATCCATTTTCTTCTCATAGAGGGTTGACTCAACTATAAAATAAGCTTATTACCCTGTCTTAGTTGAGAAGCATTTTCTTTTCTGTTTAAAAGAAAAAAGGTAGGGGTTCGTCATTTTTGTTTATTGTAATAAAGCGGGAAAAGAGAATAACTCTTTTTATTGCAATATTATTGAATATACGCACTTGAATTAAGGTAGCTTGACTGATTATTATGATTTGACAAAATTTCAGACGTGCATCTTTTAATTTCAGACACGCAACTTTAATTTCGGACGTGCAACTTGAATTTCAGACGTGCAACTTGAATTTCAGACGTGCAACTTGAATTTATTACGTGCAACTTGGATTTTAGACGTGCAACTTGAATTACAGACGTGCAACTCTAATTTAAGATTTGCAACTTTCACATGTCTCAACGATAAAGTACTTTTATGGAGTAAAAATGTATGTCATATTTCATAAGCTGCCACCACAGATCTTTCAGGAGTTAAAAATCGCAAGATTATAAACCCCCGATAAAAGAGTTGATAATCTTCAAACGGCTGAACGGAATTTCTTGAATCATACTCTCCATCTAAGAATCTTCATCTAAGAATTAACTAAGAATACTCTCCATCTAAGAATCTTCTTCTACGAACTAACTAAGAGTACTGTCCATCTAAGAATCTTCTTCTAAGAACTAACTAAGAATACTCTCCATCTAAGAATCTTCATCCAAGAACTAACTAAGAATACTCTCCATCAAGTCACAAAAAAAAACGAAATCAAAATCGGTGTAACAGTTTGGTAGCTACGATATCAGAGACAGACACACATACACAAATACACACGTATTTTTTATAATCGGATCGCATCAAGTTTTTCCATATAGAAAATTTAAAAAAAAAACTTTTCAAAAACAAGCTATCTTGAACTACTTTTCGTTTTCTTATCAACAAAATCTTTCATTTGATATCCTTATCATGGGGGTTCATACAAAAAACTGGTCTGCCATATGGGATTTAAAATGACGTCACTTAACTAACCATGCACTGTCATCCAAACTAAACGTGTATGCAACATTTCAGTTCAATCGGTCGGGGATAACTTTTTTTAAATTCAGTTGCAAGTTATCCTCCGAGCATTCCTGACTCTCGCTGCCAGCACGCTGGCCATATACCGGCCACCCTCCGAGCACTCCTGAATCTCGCTGCCAGCACGCTGGCCATACACCGGCCGCCCTTCGAGCACTCGCACACGGAGCTGTCTCCGAGTCACGGTGCCCAGCTGAGCTTCCTACGTGCCACGAGCCGCGTCGAGCCACGCGGCGATCGGCGCCTACGCTCTTCAAGCTAAGTCTCCTAACAAGAGACCAACATATTTTCTCACCACCATCCGAGCTCACGACCCTCAGTCTTACTCGCATGTAACTTCAATTTTTCTTGATTAAATTTTAACTTATACTCGCATAGAATCTTTCTTTGAAGCGCCTGCCCACTGCTAGGTAGGACATAAACCAAGCTTCACTTGGGGTACGTTTCACTCCTTAGTGAACAACCGTTCTAAAAATTATTATCGCTGAGGTAGGAAACAAAAGTAAAAACAATGAATTATTTTCATTTTATAGTTGTATTTAAATTGTTATTCTGTCACGTTAGTTCAAGGACCCATTGTTTGCGGAACTAAGCAAACACAATAATAAATTTTATGACCAAATAAAAATAAAGATATTTGGACAAACAATAAATCAATGAGTTGATCTGCTAAGCATTCTTACTTAATAACTTTGCTCGGCAATTATTGCCGGGAAAGTTTATAACAGCAATAATCATTATAGGCAATAAAAAATCTGTAAAGTTCTAAGTAAAAATAAATTAAGTAAAGTAAATAATTGTAAAAAAAATCTGCTTACGTAATACTTGAATGACCCCTTGTCTAAAACAATATTAACAGAAACAGTTGAAATATGTGACAAGTTTATAACTGCTCTGTAAGCATATATGGTATAATCATTACTTAATTATATCACACATACATCATTAGCCAGTTAACGTCCACTACTGAACAAAGGCATTTCTCTTAGAGAGGAGTGTTGGCATAGTCCCCATGCTTGGCAGGTGGCCTGGGGATCGCAGTACGTTCACCGTGTAAGGTATAATTTAACCTGAAAAACACATTTTTTCAAGGCGAGATTTCTCTCTAACGGATCTTTTTCTCTAACTAGAAAGGGAACAGAGATAATATTGGATCCTAGTACAAAGAACTCTACACTTCTTGTGAATTAATGATCTCTATAGTTCACTCGTAGAGCGCCCTCTAGAGTTTTACACTGTGACAAGATTTGTTATAAATTATAAATATACTATTCCATTGATTTAAAACCTTAATATTACCGTCACAAAAAATAATAGTAAAATTAGAAAAAATCGGAATCTAGTACCTTTGTCAATCGCGTCTAAACGAACAAGATAAAAAGTTGTAACTATAACCCTGCACTGTAATGATGGCACTGAACAATTGACTGAAGATTTTCAAAGTATAAGTCGAATAAGATATGTCGATTTAATGAAATCAGTTGGTTGTTTATCGATTTTTTTATACTCTTAATTATTTTCTTCGTCTGTGGCAATAAGTTGTTAATAATTATAAGTACTAAAGTCAAAATCAAATAGTTTATTACACAACTGTACAATAAGCAAGGACATTTTACCTTTAGGGTATACAAAATCCTTGACAATAAGTCAATGTTATACTGTCAATTTGCTGGCGCAAATACAACATACTGGACATCCATAGATATTATTAGTGGTCAGCACCAAACTGAGGTGTACCATCACCAATATAATAGTTAGGGGTATTCAAGTTTTATCGAAGAGGTGAGCCGTTAAAAAATACTTTCCACAGTTCACCCAGGTGATCTCAGGAGGTGGACGGTGGGTAAGAACTAAAATTAAATATGCTTCAGGGAATAATTAACTTACTAAAGAGCGGGATATTAGGAAAATATCCTCAAAACTGTTTACAAAACACGTCAAAAGGGAAACACTTATAAAATTTCTAAAACTTTAGTAAAATTAATGTAATTTTGGTTGAAGCCTAAATATCTAAAATAACACTAATATTATTAGAAAAGTGAAAGTTACTGATTCTTAACCTTTCGACAAACAATCAGAAAAACCTGATTACCGCGAAAATAGTGTGCATTATAAAAATGGATAATAATAATCCTGGGATAATGCGGGTAAAATACATGGGGGGCCATTGCGGGGCACAATTAGTGATTGCAAAGAAATCATTTCATCAAACCACTTCGTCATCTGCACAAGAAAATCTGTCAAAATACTCCAAAGTCACCGCCATATTTTCCTTGACCACTTACAATTTGAGTAAAGCACCTTCATAACATAAAATTGGGGGAAAAGTATAAAAACTTACCGCCACATCCAGTTCGCAATCGGCCGGGCTATTATGTAACTTGTGACTAGCGCTTACCGCTTTCAAACTAGCGATAGTCACTTTGACGTTAGTGACGGTCTTTACGGAGGGCATCATGACGGAGCGATGGTGGCTGAGCAGTATAATCTGACGGCACCCAGTTCGACCCTCACTCACTTAGAAGCACGGGATCTTCAGCCTTACACTAGTGACTTATTTAGTACCTAGATAAATTACGTGCAGTTTCAGTCAATGCTTCCGTTCAAAAACGCTGAAGAAAAACACCGCGTGGAAATGGGGTATGTCCAAGAACCTAAAAAGTTCATAGACCTATGACATTTACCAACATGCAATGGACCAGCATAGTGGATTAGGACACATGCTCTCTTTCACTGATTGTATCCTTTAGATATATTTTTTGAGGGAGACAGAATATAATATACTAATTGCTTTTTGGTACATAATTTTAACAAATTGCGAATGATGTTATTTTTTCTTTGACGAGTCTATGTAGAAGTGTTAGTAATATTTTATATAATTATGTAAAATGTCTGTTAACGCAACCATATGATAATAAATAATATTCTATTCTATTCTATAAGTTTTTGTAAAGGTCTCGAATAAAATTTATTTTATTTCTTTCTCTCTCTCTCTCTCTCTCTCTCTCTCTCTCTGTAAGAGAAGGCCTGTGTCCCAGCAGTGAGAATATGAAAGGCTGATGATGATGATGATGACGGTTTTAGTTTATATTGCATAGACTCTAACGCTGCTAGGGTCCAGAGGCAGTAAGGGTAAATCACGCAAATATCACTTTAAAATGTTAAATTTGCGACTATTTTGTCAGCATCGTACGCAATTCGCAAGTTACATAATAGGGCAGTGGTGATTTCCCCCTCGCCGCTAAGTGGGCAAAGTTGCAAAGTTTTTCACAACTTATTTTTTATTTCGGTTGGTCTTGGTTTCCCTGTAATGGACGGTTATTATCGTGTTTATTGTATAGTTTTGTAAATATAACTGAGTACTATGTATATAAGAAAGTTACGTCTAATCATCATCTATTATGTACTACGTATATACATTCTTTACGTCTAATAAGAGTTATTGTAAGTTTATATTGTTAACAAGCAATTATTGGTTAACTATATAACAAGTCAGCAATCTCAAAAACCATCTCGTGCGAGTCAAATGTCGTGGGCAGGAACCGTGGCGATGTGTGGTAATGACAGGTTGAGTAGAGCCCTGAAAAAGTGGTTGCCGATACTTAGCGGACAAGCGATCCGTAGGCAGACTGGTTGTCTGCCGATGGCTTAATCAGACCCATCGCAGGTCATACGTAAACGATATAAGCTCGAGACAGGTATCCATGGAAGAAAGAAGACCTGGTCGACTGCGGATGGAGCGAGTCTATGAGAGAATATAATATGTTGCACGAGTACGGCGTAAACCCTCGAGATGTTGCCATGTTTAAAGGTATCCTGGCCGCACCCACGTGTGATGCAGTGAAGGCCTTGTAGCAGCCTTTCAGCATTAATGCTGAGACGGACTCCTTCGACACTGATTGTATCCTTTAGATATAAGTTTTTGTAAAGGTGTCGAATAAAATTAATCTTCTTTCTTTTTTTCTTTCTTGTATGCCATGGTCTCGGTCACATTAGATCAGCGTAGGAACATTGGTCCCTTTAGATTGTCTAAGTTGCTTTGAAAAACGGGGCTGGCATAATCGCATAGCACCTACAGCCCAAAACAAAAATTAGATTTTAAAAAAGTAGAAGAGGCTGGGTTATAAAAGTCGTCAATACAGGTTGAAGATGAGGTAAACCATTCTGATTCTGGTTTTGATAGCGCCACTTACTTTCACTTGATATCGTGTGTATTAGATTAACTCAAGCTTGACTTGCCGAACAGTATAGGCTCAGTGGTAGCATGTCAGCCTTGAGAACAAGAGGTCTCATGTTCGTATCATGGCCGGGAACACGTTTAAATGTCTGCTCATTAATTTAACAGAAAGACGGTAGCGAAGATGGTGCCGAGTAGCATGTGCGCTTTACAATCTGACGGCACCCGGTTTGATCCTCGGCCCTGCAAATGACTAATTTTATACTTAAATAAATTAAGTGCATTACAAAAATTGGTCCTAATGTGCCAATCACGCGAAGCCAAAATCCCCAAAAAGGAAAAAAAATTGGCCTAAAATAACTAAGTGTTTTAGTGACAAGCGCAGTACAATAATACGCAGATTTTATAATCTTGAATGAAACATAACTATAAATTTTATTTATTATTCTCTTTTAAACTCCTCTGATCCGTCCATCCTAATATTTCCTTTATTATAATGTTCCCGTTTCGTTTCCCTACTTTTAAATTTCAAAACATAATACATTAAAAAACTTGTACATGGCAAATGGGTTAATCACGCAAAGTCAAAAGCCCGAATAGGGGGTAAATATTGTAAAATATGCAGAACTTTGAAGTTGAAAATACTGTGCATTCTACACAGTATTGCCAACAATTAGACAAACTACCCGTTCATCTCGTGTCTAAATTGTATGTGAATAATAAATCCCTGCATACAAAGCTATATAAATAGTGAGACATAGGCACGATTCTAGACACAAACAAATAGCCTGCAGTTGCCCAAACTTTTTACGCTAAAGAGTAGACTGATGGCGTCATTTTTAACGTTTAAATATGTGCGGTTACCAACTATCCCGACAGGAAAGTGGATCCGAGTGGAAGTGGGAAACGATTTAGCTAATATATTAGACCGGGGCTAAAAATGCTGGAGGAAATAGGTTTGGTTGAATTTGGATTAATTCGTTTGAAACTTTTGCTAGTCGTAAAAAGTTGAACAGGTACGTTGTAAATTATGTTATATTTTTTTGGAAATTTACGATTAAAAGTTGATATTCTTTTAGGATTGATCCAATAACCCAATGATATTGGTAGTTTGCAAATTTTGCTGACGTGATAAACCACGCACGTACCTACACATCGAAGTTCGAAAGTAGATAATTATGTTGAATATACTGGGTTACGCGTAAAGGGTGTACTAAGCCCAAGGGGGTCTACAGTACCCATCATTATAAATAACTTTTACTATGGGAGGACCTTTGGTGTTGCTTAAAAAAATCTGCTATTCCATGGGAAACTTTATGTAAGTTTTGCCACAATTTTAGCTGCAATTTTCCATTTTTAACACACGTGAAAATCACACACTGTGAGATTCACACGATCTTTCTTGCCTCACACCTGCAAAATGTGGAATGAGCTACCTTCCGCGGCGTTTCTGAGAAGCTACAACATGGGGTTCTTTGAGGCGAGTTAATAGAGTCCTTAAGGGTTGACAACGTATTTGTGATGCCTCTGTTACAAGTATCCATAGGCGACGGTGACTGCTTACCATCAGGCGGCCCGTCTGTTTTTTTGCCACCTATGGCATAATAAAACTTTTCTCTTTGACCTGTTTAATTCCTTATGATGTTTGCATTTACTAAGATCTGAAAACATCACAAGTAAAGCGCAAGGGCACCGCTAGTTGAATAATTATACTTACCAGTGTGGTAGGCCTTTCCCCCTAAAAGGGGTGAGCGTGGAAGATTGATCGCCGTCCTGTCGTTTCCAAAGTCAGCATCGAGTCTGACAGCCGATTGTCTGCTGGAAATTAGACGCGGCCACTTCGAGAATGTTGAGACGTTTAGGAAAATAAGACTTAATATTATTTTTAGGAGAATATTGAAGAATAAATTGATAACAAGGCAACTATAATTTATTTAATGAAAAACCCTTAGTGGTCCTTTCTGAAATATGGCATCTAATGTGTTCATCCGAGGATTTCTTCAACATAAAAAAAAAAAAACGCAAATTGGTTTAAAGATCTAATCGTAATCGCTGTATAAAAATAAATAAACGATTAGTTTTAGTTTAAGATTAATTTTAGTTTTAGTTTTAGATTAGTTATACATTTATATTTAATATAGTTTTTATTATACTTGTGATTTTTATTGAATAAATAAGAAATAATTTTTCATTTCGGAAAGCTTAATAAAACGGCCCAAATTGAGAAACTCCCATCCTTTTCAGTCGCTTAAAAATATCTCGAAAAAAATGGATGTTGTATGGGGACCTTTATTTTATACTTTTTCACTTTATTATTATTTATTAGTTAACGCCGTAACATTACATGTTCTGTGAAAATTTCAACTGGCTTTCTATTACGGTTCGAAAGATACAGCCGATAAAAGTAGGACAGGCAAAGATACAGATAAACAGACAGACAGCGTAGGCTTGTCAGAGGGTCCCGTTTACACCCTTTGTAAACGGAGCCCTAAAAACTATCAACTCCAAAATCCAGAGTACCTGCACTGCACCTCGGTAATGATATTCACACCTGCTAGTTCCAGCGCAGTGTAGTTCCCAACTGTAAGGGAAGCAATTCCATAAACACCGGGAACCAATTAAACTGTGACTACTAGTATTGCCATGTTTAGTTTCACGTTGTTGCCGCATTGAATTTGATACAAAATTACTTGCATATTGGAAATTATGTACAGTATTTTATTATTTGCATATACTGAATCAGGGTAGTCTCAATTTAATTTGCAATATACGCTGGCAATATGTGGTATTTAAATTGAGTGCATTGAAATAAGTTTAATAAAATATTATCCTAAAAAAAAAAAAGTGCGTTACCAATGGGCCCCAAATTAGGCAAAGCCTGTATCTTAGTGGCCATGTCTCAGGTTAGCGAAAATCGGCAACGCCCTGTACTTATTCACCTTTTTTACCCGACTGCGCAAAGAAGGTTATGTTTTTCGAGTGTATGTGTGTGTGTATGATGGAGTCACAGATATACACAACCAGATCGGCAATATATTTTAGTGAAAGAGACAACTTGATATGGCTCAGCACAAGTACGAAAAGGACATAAATAGATTTTGTTGTCCTTATCGGCGTGACCTGTTTTTGGTACCTCAAGTGTCAAAATCTGTAATAATCAGTGACAAACAAAACGGGTCAGAATTATATTTATTGCCTTTTTGGTGATTTAATGTGATAAATGCGTGTTTCCTCTGAGAAATAAGTGTAAAAGATATTTTACAATGGTTGGTTGTAGCATTTTAGGCTGCAAGAAGCGCAGTGAGCGAAAATACGATGAAATATCATTTCACACGTAAGTAAACATATAAAGCTTGTAACGATCACCTAAATAAATTCAGGATATCAATTCGCAAATATTGTATTCATAATTAGTCAGTTTTTAGGTCGATTTGTGGTCTAATTCTATGAATTTTATCAAATTATTCACTTAGAAAATAAATTATGAATGTTGCCAGTTTATGAAAGAAATTACCCACCGCAACTAACATAAATTATTCGTTCTGCAGGTTTCCAACTGATCCTGTCACATTGCTGAAAAAAGCTGGCACATTGCAAGAAGTGCAAAATACCGACCCTTTTATGCCCATATGAATATGGTGAATGTTAATATTAAATATATATTAATGAGGCCACAGTTATGAAGCTGGAAAAGCAAAAGGCGATTTCAGCGAACCGATTCAAAAAGCTACGCGCTGTTCGTGAAATTTGTACTGTAAACATTAAAGAGTCTATTTATCTAATTATTTGGAATGTTATACATAATTCCATTCATGAAAAAACTAAACTGACCAAGCGCGAGTCGGGCTCGCGCGCTGAGAGTTCTTTACAATCACAAAATACAAAAAGTTGTGCAAAAAGACAACATCACGCCCAGGCTGTCACCCATCCAAGTACCGACCGCGCCCGACGTTGCTTAGCTTAGTGGTAAACAGAAATTTGTCACTGACTCGCACTTGGCCAGTGTTTATTATTTGTTGTTTTACTTATGTTCACTATAATCCGCTAAATTTGACGCTTGTACGGATTACCGTTTTTACACTAGAACAAATCCAAAAATACGTTTAACGTTTGTTGCATGAGGGACCCCCGTTCCGTTTTAACTCTGACTTTTTTATTATATTTTATTAATTATAAAAAATCATGCTATGGTTACTTTACAACCTTTTTTCTAGTACTATATTCTAATCCTAACAAATAATTATAATAAAAACGCAAGTAACTTTCTGTCTGTTTTTACGAGGAAATGGCTAAGTCATGGTATAATAATATACTCCGCCAGGTATAGCAATCCGAGAAAAAATGTTTACGTGGGCGTCCCGCAATGATGTCATGATGTCAATTTACAACAGGTTCGAGAGAGATGACGATACACCACGTAACAGCTGATTGAATAAAGTGGCAACTGGACAGTGACGTCATTGCGGGACCACTCTCAAATTGCTAGACCTTGTTTTCTTAGATCATGGGCTAAGTCAAATTTTGTCAGGACGATAGGGGTGTGTCATGAGGACAGACAACGTACTTTTCTTCCCAGAAAATTGCAGGTAGCTCCGCGGGTTGCAGCAGATAGTGTATAAAATATAAATATTTAAAAGGTAGTATTGTTTCCAAAGTACTCATTGAAGATTCACACCCATCATAGTAGGTAAATTACCCTAACTTATAGCAAATCATTTTAATGTGGCAACACACCTTGTTGAAGCGAGAGGCACTGAGCTAGCCACGCTCATTGAAAATCTATAGGTAGTAGATCTGTGGATGGAGTCTTTGGCATGCTCTACTCCTAAACGGCTTGATTGATTTCGACATAAATGTCATTTGAATTGGTGACATAGGAACAAAATAATTCTAGATGGTGTCCGCGAAAAAAAATATGGTAAAAATAGTAATTAAACTTTGCTAAATATGTCAATATTACCATCATTATGTAAAGCTCACTCCGCATATATTAAAAATATTTCACTACTATGTTTTTTTTTTTTTTGTGAAGCGGGCATTTTTCGCAACTAGGCCATTCATTGGCCCATTTTACTACTATGAAATTAGTTTACGAGATAAAGCGGTATGAAGAGCTTTGTATCAACTACGAGTAGGTATACATAGATACGCAGACCACTGCTGTTACTTTTCAGTTACTTACCTATATAACCCTGCATCGTATACACTATGTATACGATGCAGGGTTATATTTTTACCTAATATTATAAAGAGGAAAGATTTGATTGTTTGTTTGTTTGTTTGCATTGAATAGGCTCAGAAACTACTGAACCGATTTGAAAAAAATATTTCACTGTTGGGAAGCTACACTATGCCCGGGTGACATAGGCTATAATCTATACCCGTGCGAAGCTGGGGTGGACCGCTATTTTTTTATAATTTATGTTACTTTTTTCTAGCTTTTATTTAACTTGTCTTGTTAGTATGAGCCAAATCTTACAACTTAAATTAAAAAAGAACTACCTTTAACCTATTGAGCTGTAAACCTATTGTTGTCTATAATAAAATACTATTGAGCTGTTTTTAGGGTTCCGTACCTCAAAAGGAAAAAACGGAACCCTTATAGGATCACTTCGTTGTCCGTCTGTCTGTCTGTCTGTCCGTCTGTCAAGACCCTTTTTCTCAAGAACGCGTAAAGGTAGCAAGTTGAAATTTATACTAAATAGTTGGGTCTACGGTTTCTTTCGGCTGTAAAAAAATAAAAGTTGTAAGTCAAAGCAATCAAAAGATATGAACGTTTATGTCGTATATTTTGCAATTTCACAGAGGAATCAAAACCTATAGGGTACTTCCCGTTGACCTAGAATCATGAAATTTGGCAAGAGGCAAGGTCTCATAGTACATATATAGGAATAAATCCGAATGTTATAAATTTGAAGTTATATCATTTAAAAATAATTATTTTGCTATTACAAACTAACATTTTGTAGTTGGAATGTATGGAAGAACCTTATTGTCAACTAGAAACTTAAGTTTGTCTCTCAATATTTTAACTTCAGTTAGTTTTTTTTTTGGTCTCGCGCTCTGTGTGTTCCGTCTAACGGAACCCTCAGAGCACGAGTCCTACTCGTACTTGTCCGGTTTTTTTTAGTTTGGATGACAACACAATTGGTTGGCTAATTGACATCATTTAAATGCATGTTGCAAGACACATGTCTATTGGGCAAAGCCAGCTGACAAAGCTGAAGAGGGAAGATGGTAGTGTAGCGTCGACCAAAGCCGAGGTATTAGGGGAAATCGAAAGGTTCTATGGACAGTTATACACTTCGGTTGCTAAACCTGTGAGCAGCTCGGCCAAAGACCCAAGAGCCAAGCTGAGCCGACACTATACCGAAGATATCCCGGACATCAGCCTGTACGAGATTAGGATGGCCCTGAAACAGCTCAAGAACAACAAGGCGCCGGGGGACGATGGAATCACATCAGAGCTTCTGAAAGCGGGTGGAACACCGGTACTCAGAGTCCTTCAGAAGCTCTTTAATTCTGTCTTACTCGAAGGTATAACGCCAGAAGCATGGAACAGAGGCGTGGTGGTGCTGTTCTTTAAGAAAGGTGACAAAACCTTGCTGAAGAATTACAGACCCATCTCGCTTCTGAGCCATGTTTATAAGCTGTTTTCGAGGGTCATCACGAATCGTCTCGATCGCAGGTTCGATGACTTCCAGCCTATCGAACAAGCCGGTTTCCGAAAAGGCTATAGTACCATAGACCACATCCACACGCTACGCCAAGTTATACAGAAGACCGAAGAATATAACTTGCCACTATGTTTGGCGTTTGTGGACTATGAGAAAGCCTTTGATTCGGTCGAGACATGGGCGGTGCTCGAGTCTCTCCAGCGATGCCGTATTGACTATCGGTATGTCGAAGTGTTGAAGTGTTTGTACAATAACGCCACCATGTCGGTCCGAGTACAGGAGCAGAGTTCGAAGGCAATTCCATTGCGAAGAGGCGTGAGACAGGGAGACGTTATCTCTCCGAAACTGTTCACTGCCACAATGGAAGATGCCTTCAAGCTCCTGGAATGGCAAGGACTCGGCATCAACATCAACGGCGAGTACATCACTCACCTTCGGTTTGCCGACGATATTGTGGTCATGGCAGAGTCGATGGAAGATCTCAGCATGATGCTCGAAGGCCTCAATCGAGTCTCCCAACAGGTGGGCCTTAAAATGAACATGGACAAGACAAAGGTCATGTCAAATATCCATGTTGTGCCCACCCCAGTATCAGTTGGGAACTCAGTTCTTGAAGCTGTTGACGCGTACGTCTACCTAGGACAAACAGTCCAACTAGGTAGGTCCAACTTCAAGAAAGAGGTCAATCGGCGAATCCAACTCGGCTGGGCAGCGTTCGGTAAACTACGCAACGTCTTCTCGTCCAAAATACCTCAGTGCCTTAAGACGAAAGTCTTCGACCAGTGTGTGTTACCAGTGATGACATACGGCACTGAAACGTGGTCTCTCACTATGGGCCTCATAAGCAAGCTCAAAGTCGCACAACGAGCTATGGAGAGGGCTATGCTCGGGGTTTCTCTACGAGATCGAATCCGAAATGAGGAGATCCGTAGACGAACGAAAGTCACCGACATAGCCCACCGGATTAGTAAGTTGAAATGGCAGTGGGCAGGGCACATATCACGCAGAACAGATGGCCGATGGGGCCGAAAGGTTCTGGAATGGAGACCACGGACTGGTAAGCGCAGCGTAGGACGTCCACCCACAAGATGGACAGACGACCTAAAAGAGACCGCAGGGAAACGCTGGATGCAGGCCGCTTCCAACCGGCCCTTTTGGAGATCGATGGGGGAGGCCTATGTCCAGCAGTGGACGTCCTACGGCTGAAATGATGATGATGATGAAATCCAAGAGGGCAGACTCCCAAAGATGAAAGACTAGCTCGAAGCCCTAGTGTATTTCTGTTTCAACGTCAAAATCATCACTCATCATCATCATTTCAGTCTATCGTATTCCCACTGCTGGGGCTCAGGGCTTCGCTAAGGATGGACCCTAATCTACCAATTGCCAATTATAACGATGCCTTTGCGTAGTTCAATGCTGTGCCTAAAGTTATCTGAAATCAATGAAAATGTCAGTCTCCCAGAACTGAATTTGGAATCTGCATACAGACTCCCTCGTGGTAATCCATCCATTTTGCACTCCACTATGTGACAAGATCATTTTAGAACTGAAGCCAGCCTATTGGGCGCCAATGTATACCGACAACATAACTGTATCACCATACTACACAATACTCAACCATATTTATTTAGCTACAAGGGTTTGTATAAGAGCAAAGGTAAGTTGGCATTCTTCATTGACTCAATTTCTTGAGCAAACGAATTGTCTCAGAGTTGGTATGTGATTTCTGTATCGGCGAACGCGGTTTGTGTGATTAGATTACGGATTTTTCTATTTATTTATGGAAATGCTTGCTTGCGAGTAATTTAGAGGAAATTGGAAGAGGAAGTGTACTTATTTGGGACGGAATTGAGAAACTTAACCTTTCATTAATCAAATGAAATTATTTTGCGACTTTGCTTTTTAAAGAAAAACACGAAAACGCGTACTTATTATAGTATATTTTCTGTTCATTCACGTTGGCGTGTAATTAATATGCTATAATAAGCATTAACCTGGAAGAGATCACTTTTACCGATAAGGCCGCCAGTTGTTACGCCAGTTTTTAAGAGTTTTTTGTCCTCTGTATCAAATTTTATGGTGAGAACAATAAAGAGTTAATTAATCAATCAATTACGATACTTGTAGATGTAAATGGTTACATTTCTCCCATGTTCATCATCATCATCATTTCAGCCACAGGACGTCCACTGCTGGACATAGGCCTCCAAAAGGGCCGCTTGGAAGCGGACTGCATCCAGCGTTTCCCTGCGATTTTTCTCCTTCCCTTTTAGGTCGCCTGTCCATCATGTGAGTGGACGTCCTACGCTGCGCTTACTAATCCGTGGTCTCTATTCCAGAATCTTTCAGCCCCATTGGCCATCTGTTCTGCGTGCTATGTGTGACCACTGCCACTTCAACTTGCTAATCCGGTGGACTATGTCGCAAACTTTCGTTCGTCTACGGATCTCCTCATTTCTGATTCAATCTCGTGGAGAAACCCCAAGCATAGCCCTCTCCATGACCATCCATATACTTAAACAAATACCTCAACCCATCATTTATCAAAATTGGATGAGGCGTTTAGTATAGATGTATGTGAAACAAAACAAGCATACAGACGAACATACTCGCTAACTAAATACCCTCTTTTTAGCGATGCTTCTTCGGGTAAAAAATTCACATAATACACCTATTTTGAATACGAAATTGGCGTGAATTTACGACCAGATAGTTCTGAAAACAATGAATCAAAGTGTCTCTGAATAAACGACTCTCATTGCGTTTTAATATTTCGTTACTGCCCTAGTTATTTGTGCAGAAAGTTTTATAATGGTTTTGGAATCTGGCCAGGAATGAAATGAACGCTTATTTTGTAGACTAGCGCATTGCCTGCGGCTTTCTCGCTGAAACTGTTGTGTTTATCTCTTCTCTTTTATATTGTATATTTATTTACTTTAAGCCAAGGTGTGGAGATCGCGTAAAGAGTTTGTGGATGTAGAATAAAGACGAGATGTGGCTAGTTATTTTTTGTATATTTTTTTTTTTTCATTTGTTACGTTGGCACGAATGTTTTTTTATTATTTAAATAAACTTAATTAATTAAAAAAAAAAACACTTATTAAACTCAAGTTGTTTCATATTTTCCCCAGCAAACCCTTTCATTTGGTCCACTTATGATGATGTGAAAATTTTATCCGTCAATTTGGGGCGTCTGCCATATTGAATTTATCATCTAGGACCAAAGTGCTTGGAAAGACAAATCCATGACCAACATCTGTCTCCATCATCAGAATAGCTCGATGGTACCATAACATTGCACTGTCACCGAACTTACATAAGTATGCCAAATTTCAGCTCAATCGGTTGAAGATATTTGCATCAAAATTGAGTTGCAAGATTCCACCCGCACAAACATAGTTATATATATATATACATTGTAAGTTAAATAAAAGCTTGTAACAAATTAAAAAATATATTCAAAATAAAAAAAAACCAAGGTTGCAGTTCATGTTGTAGGTACTAGTAATTATGAGTGTAACGGCCTCCTTTCAGCTTCGTAGCACCATCGGTGTAACGATGTATATCTAGCTGTCGTCGTCTCCAATGGTGACCTCACGACCTTTATATCATCACAACCCTGATCGGATGGCCGACGGGGCCGAAAGGTTCTGGAATGGAGACCACGGATCGGTAAGCGCAGCGTAGGATGTCCACCCACAAGATAGACAGACGACCTAAAAGAGACCGCAGGGAAACGTTGCATTCAGGTCGCTTCCAACCGGCCCTTTTGGAGATCGATGGGGGAGGTCTATGTCCAGCAGTGGACGTCCTATGGCTGAAATAATGATGATGATGAACTCTGATCCGGTTTTTTCATATTTGAATTTAAAAATTGTATTGAAACGAGCTACTAGCCTGCAAAGTTTTATAAAGATCGGATTAACGGTACGCAAGTTATAGTTGAACAAATATACATGCTTAACAATCTATTCTCTCTCTCTCTCACACACGTATCACTTACTTAATTACTCACCTGAAGTGGGTCCTCTGACACAAGGGAATGGCCAACGGTCCCAGTCTTGCGTTGTCTCTCGCCAGTCGGTGACTTAGAGCTCGCGCAAGTCCGACATCACATCACATCACGGCAGCTTTCCAGCGATATCTAGGCTGACCGATGGGAAGGTGGCCATTGGGAACTTTTTCTTGACTTCTTCTTTTTTTCTTCGCCTTCTTGACATTGCGACCCTCCCCCATTCTCAGCAGGTGGCCTGCCCAGAAGAGTATCTGTGCTTTGATCTCTCCCATTACATTTGGCACGGTGAAATGATCTCTCCAACTTCCGTCTTCTCTTTGTACCGGAATCTTGCTCATAATTTTCTATCGCATATTAGTTTTTTTTAACTCATAGATCTTCTCTTTTTTTATAAGTAATAGGCTTGCGCTTGACCGCCAACTCGCCCGATGTTAAGCGATGATGCGGTCTACGGTAGAGCACGCTTGCCTAGAAGAAACCGATTCACTCATGATTTGAAGACACCCAGATTGTAACTATCGGGGAACACCCATTCAGGCAGCGCAATCCACAGACTAGCAGCTCGCACAATAAAAGTGGAATCAAAGCACTTCGTTCGGGTTTTCGGAATACCAACCATAAAGCGGTGCCAATTTTTTGTGCCCGCTCTGGCAGTCCGATAGAAAAATGGGCAGGAGATAATTAGATCATGCAGATCAGATGCACACTCTCTCTCTCTCTGCTTGGTCAATTAGAATAGTCACGTGTGTTTTAATACAGTACCTAGCCCGTCATGTCCTTCAATAGAGTTGTTCCTAATGAAGACCGTAGCGTCAGAAGCACGCGGCGACATAAATTAGGTCACACTTGTCACGGCGGCACGGTCATAACTTGTAAGTTATGCGAGTGTCGCGTGCGCTTGAAACGCAGATTTATAGGTCGGGGCTCGTTAGTTTGACTTGTTGATTGTGATTCAAAATGGCATTTATGATCCTAACCTTCGTAAACTCCGCGTACATTACTGTGCAAAATAATTTCTTCTGTCAGGCCCAACACCGATCCTAATTTTGTACTCATAGAGATCTTTTTTTTGTTTTCGAGGGGTAAATCTTCCATTGATACCCGGCTGCATTGGGGTGCAGCAAGTTATGTGGGATTATACCCACTAAAAATAGCCGCACGCCCTTAGTTTCCCCTTAAATAAGGTGATAATATACTGGTAATCAGCATCCTCTTAAATACGTCAAAACAAACAACTTTTGTTCTGCGACTTATCAAAGTTTATGGATAACAAATCAGCTGTTTTATACTATTTGGTCGGGAGTGAATGTTTTTTTATGGAACGGCTGATTTTTTTTTCTTGAATTTCAATGAGTCATCGAACAATAATTGTTTTTGTTTTGAAGTTCAAATGGAGAGGTAATCGGTTTCTTCTAGGCAAGCGTGCTCCATGGTAGACCGCATCAACGCTTAACATCACGTGTGTTGGCGGCCAAGAGCAAGCTTATTTTTTTATTTTTTTTAAACTGAGAGGTACTAAAAAGTAACACCCTTAAGAGGATGCTGATTATCAGTAGCCCTGTATATAGGAAGACCCAAGATGTGAACAAAATAGTTTTATGGTTTACTCTATACACTCGACTTTATCATCAGAAACCAGTCCTTTGTCATGAAACCCTCAGTGAAAAACTACCCAAAACGGATTCGTCAAAATTTTCATTCAAAAGCAAACTAAACCAACATTCGTCTGTCGGTTATCTCCATACTACATGGAAAACAGTGACTCGTCTATACACGTACTAAAAGTAGTAATTAAATTCAAAGATCTATCGAATCAACGGTCATCAACATTCAAAGCTAGAGCTAAAGCTCATCTATACTAATATTATAAAGAGGAAAGATAATGATTGTTTGTTTGTTTGCATTGAATAGGCTGCGAAACTACTGAACCGATTTGAAAAATTCTTTCAATGTTGGGAAGCTACCCTATCCCCGGGTGATATAGGCTATACGTATTATATTTTAAAAAAAATAGGGATCCTTACTAAAACTCCTATAATGTAACCCAAGGTGTAAAAAGATAATATTTAGAACCGTGCAAAGCCGGGGTGTTAGTTATAAATAAACTTAAACATAGTGTCATAAGGTAGTTGTAACATCTATAGATGGTACCTTATTAATTAACAAGCTGGTATTTTATTCAATAAACAAAATACAAGCTAACTGAAACGAAATACCTAAACTAAATAAACCTTGTTGGAGAGGAAATTTATCTTGTTTTGGCCTGTAATATTTATTGCAAAACAGAACATAAAATTCCCCTAATTAATTATTTTTACCTGTCTGCACAATAAGAAAATTTTATTTTTCGAGTGTATGTAATATGTTATAGGTTTCTTTAGCGTGCCTTACACCCTAAACGGCTTAATGAATTTCGACATGACATGTGAGGTGTCATTTGAATCGTTTTTATAGTGGTAGTGACATAGGGTACACAATGTCAATATGGCGTCCGCAAAAAATAAATAAAGGGAAAAGTAGTAAGATGACTTTGCTAAATAGGTCAATTTTACCATCAATATGTAGAGCTCTCTCAGTATATTTCAATAATATATAACACTACCATGAAATATTTAGTAAATTACGAGATAAAGCTGTATGGAAGAGCTCTGCCACTACAAGTAGGTATAGGTATAAATAGGTACACAGAGCGCTGCTGTTAATTTTCAGTTACCTACTATTTATAGAATACAGTCGGGGGCTATATTTATTTTTTAATAATTTAATTTAGGTACTTGTTTTATTCTTATTACCCAGAAGTGAAATGCCGTGAACCTTTGAAGCTTAATCACTGCACGACTTATTCTACTGCAGCGCAAATCCATGACTGGCTTCCTAAAAAAGCAAAATGGTCTATGTTTACTGTGAAAAGCGGCGATGCCTCACTATTTGTGTATGAAAATTGTGCCTAATCCACGTTTACACAGTTCTCTGCTCCATTTACATAGATGGATAAAGACTATGCAAGTTTCTGGTATCAGTGTTTGTAAGCAATACAGTCAATGGCCAATAGAGAAAATGTATAGTTTTTAGGAATTCTAATAATACATGCGAGATATAAAAAAAAAACACGTCTTTAAATAAGCAGCTGAACACGACAGTTTTTTGAATTTTTGTAGATTTGTTTGTTTGTGCACGCACATCTCCCAAACTACTAGACGGATTTAAATGCTGTTTTCACGAATATGCTTAGCCATGACCAGATTGAAGTTCAGGTTATGTTATGTCACGGGCAACAGCTAGTGTATATATAAAAACGATATTCCATCCGTCTGTCTGTCTTTCTGTCTGTCCGTCTGTCTGTCTATCTGTCCGTCGAGTCCGTCCGTCCGTCCATTTGTCCGCCGGGCGTCACATCTGCAAAATAGAAGCGTTTAGGGAGCCGTAGTCCTACAAGGAATCCTTATAAGTTCGATCTGTCCATCTGTCCGTCTGTCCATCTGTCCGTCCGTCTGTCCGTATGTCCTAAGTAGCCTGCCCGATTCGGAAATCGTCCAACATATCAAGACATTTCAATAAACTAAGCAATATTATGCGTTCACAAGTCACATAGCCTCTGAATGTGAATAAATCCGCTGCTCAATGGGATGTCGAGGCAAGTTTGCAAATGGATTCGTTGCAGTCGCGTGCCGGCGGCCATAACGTGTGGAGCCGCAGGAAACCGAATGAAGAAAAACATTAATAACGATTTGAAGTAATCTAAAATGTAGGTTGAGCTTTTCTAGGCACAATTATAATGCAAAAATATTATGAACACTGGACTTACATTACAGTAACACCTGTAGTTTATTTTAAAGTAATGGTGCATCCACCATGACATGTTTAATTTTTGTAAATCTGCGTTTAGTAATATGCTAACTTTTAAGTGTTTTCAAGATATTATTTTGTTTGTATTTGCCATTACTGTGCATGCTAAAGCCATTACGGCCATATCACCCCGTGTTTCGTATGTTACTATCTTAAGTACCTATACCCCCAGTAAAGTATTGGAGTGTATATGAATTTCTAGTGTAATTCCGCTTCTACGTCGTTTTGAGTACAATAATGATTTGGGACAAACTATTTTACTCTATAGATATTTGTGATGCTAATTTATACCTATTCTGACATAAATATTAATTACATAAAAAGTAAAATTAACCTAACCTGAAACAAATTGTAATTAAATTTGTAACAAAAAAATTCGTTTTAACAATTTGTACTAATGATATTAATTTTAAAAAATTTGTTAATCTTGAAATTACTATAAACTTTATTTAATTGAAATGTAAATGAAAAATTTAACAATAAATACTGAAAATAACATGAATTTACTGTAAATATTATTTAATTGAAATGAACTCTAAATTTTTGAATCTATTATGAAATTACTATAAATATTATTCAATTCTATTGTTGAAATATAAATGAAGTAAACAATTATACCCGTTTCCTCAGTGCACCTTGTCGACACGTGTTTCGCCTCTTCACGAGGCATTCTCAAGACGTGTTGACTCTCCAAGCGCGATGCCGAGAATGAGAAAAAAACAAAACTCATTCTCGGCATCGCGCTTGGAGAGTCAACACGTCTTGAGAATGCCTCGTGAAGAGGCGAAACACGTGTCGACAAGGTGCACTGAGGAAACGGGTATAATTGTTTACTTCATTTATATTTCAACAATAGAATTGAATAACATTTATAGTAATTTCATAATAGATTCAAAAATTTAGAGTTCATTTCAATTAAATAATATTTACAGTAAATTCATGTTATTTTCAGTATTTATTGTTAAATTTTTCATTTACATTTCAATTAAATAAAGTTTATAGTAATTTCAAGATTAACAAATTTTTTAAAATTAATATCATTAGACAAATTGTTAAAACGAATTTTTTGTTACAAATTTAATTACAATTTGTTTCAGGTTAGGTTAATTTTACTTTTTATGTAATTAATATTTATGTCAGAATAGGTATAAATTAGCATCACAAATATCTATAGAGTAAAATAGTTTGTCCCAAATCATTATTGTACTCAAAACGACGTAGAAGCGGAATTACACTAGAAATTCATATACACATTTAAAATGGACTTCCGCAAAGTAACGCCTGATTCAATCAAGTATTGGAGTCTTTATTAAAGGCTCCTATACATGTATTTTCCTTACATGTTCTAAAATACATGTTTCCCTTTGTTATATCACTTATCCATACTCGAACACGTTCATGGATACTTAGGTAATAAATATCCACCATTATTACATAAATTAAAACTACCATGCCACCAGTCGCCATGACAATCCCCTGCAAACCATACCACCGGCAAGCTTGCCAAGCTTTTTGAGGGGGGGGGGTATATAAGTCAGCCGGCCAACCAACCAGCTAGTTGGTAGTAAAAGTCAATCATAAAAAAAAAACAACCAGCTAGTCAGCCACGTCTCTGTTCATTTGCAGCCGCTGGTCCAGTTGGTAGTGAACCTGCCTTCTGAGCTTGGAGGCGTGGGTTCGATTCCCGCCTAGGACAAACATTTATGTGATAAACATTTATGTTTGTTCTATATCTGGTTGTTTCTATCTATTTAAGTATGTATTTAAAACTATATAATATGAATTTATATCAGTCTCTGGCAGCCATATCACAAGCTTTGCTTAGTTTGGGGTCAGATGACCGTGTGTGCAAAAATGTCCCGAATATTTATTTTTATTTATGATATTTTATTTTATTTTGATTGCTAAATAAATAAATTTATTGCCACTTAAAAGTTTATATTTAGTCCTGAAATAAAATAAAAAAATAAAATAAATATAGTTGAAAAATTAACACAGTCTTTTTTTTGATTATAGCATCCAAGGTCTATTGACCTTGAACCCAACAAAGAATATAAATAAATATTCGGGACATTTTTGCACACCCCAAACTAAGCAAAGGTTGTGATAGACCAGCTACTGATATACATACATATATAGTTTTTAAAATACATGTTTAAATAGACATTAACAACCAGATATAGAACAAACACAAATGTTCATCACATAAATGTTTGTCCTAAGTGGGAATCGATCCCACGCCCTCAGGCTCAGAAGGTAGGTTCACTACCAACTGGACCAACGGGCTATCAAATATATACAAACGTACATATTCTACATTTCGCCTGTACAATATTTAGAACAGTTGCCCCTCTACAAAACGCGGGGTTCAAACTCCCACATTTCAACTGTTTGCATATTAATCCACGCCTAGTGTTAAACAACAAGTTTTATGAATAAAAACGTAGTTCAACATGAACATTTTGCTTTTTAGTTCCGTTCAACGTTAGACTTTTTAGAAAATACGTTTTGTTAGCGACTGAATTAGTACGACGTCAAGTTTTTAGGGTTCCGTGCCTCAAAAGGAAAAAACGGAACCCTTATAGGATCACTTCGTTGTCCGTCTGTCTGTCTGTCCGTCTGTCAAGACCCTTTTTCTCAAGAACGCGTAAAAGTAGCAAGTTGAAATTTATACTAAATACTTGGGTCTACGGTTTCTTTCGGCTGTAAAAAAATAAAAGTTGTAAGTCAACGCAATCAAAAGATATGAACGTTTATGTCGCATATTTTGCGATTTCACAGGGGAACCAAAACCTATAGGGTATTTCCCGTTGACCTAGAATCATAAAATTTGGCAAAAAGCAAGGTCTCATAGCACATATATAGGAATAAATCCGAAAGTTATAAATATGAAGGTATATCATTTAAAAATGATTATTTTGCTATTACAAACTTACATTTTGTAGTTGGAATGTATGGAAGAACCTTATTGTCAACTACAAACTTAAGTTTGTCTTTCAATATTTTAACTTCAGTTAGTTTTTTTTTGGTCTCGTGCTCTTATGGTTCCTTTATGTCGTATATTTTGCGATTTCACAGGGGAATCAAAACCTATAGGATACTTCCCGTTGACCTAGAATCATGAAATTTGGCAAGAGGCAAGCAAGGTCTCATAGCACATATATAGGAATAAATCCGAAAGTTATAAATTTGAAGGTATATTCATTTAAAAATAATAATTTTGCTATTACAAACTTACATTTTGTAGTTGGGATGTATGGAAGAACCTTATTGTCAACTACAAACTTCAAAGTTGTCTTCCCAGAGACTGTGGGATCGGCCGATCTGCGAACTAGCACGGAAATCGCTACTAGATACGTGTCCTAGTATTGCAGATCGCGCTCGTATTCTTGCTGTCTCTGTTTGGGAATCGGGACTTTGGTTGCAAGCCATGCCCTCTTTTAACACAGGTAGCCTTTTAGATCCAACCGCATTTCGTCTAGCTGTCAGCTTACGCTTGGGTGCAAGGTGCTGTGAGGCCCATCGCTGTCAGTGTGGTACTGCTGTTGACCAGCTCGGTCACCATGGTCTCTCTTGCTCGAGAAGCGCTGGTCGTATTGGCCGACACGCTAGCCTGAACGACATCATACGCAGGGCACTTTCCACCGCCAATGTCGCAGCTGTTTCTTGCGAGTGACGATGGAAAGAGGCCTGACGGTATGATACTTGTGCCCTGGAGGTTGGGGCGGCCCCTTGTATGGGACGCAACTTGTGTCGATACTTTGGCGCCGTCACATCTTCCTGAGACACAGGGTAGGGCTGGCGCGGCTGCTGATTCGGCAGAGCAGCACAAGCGTCGCAAATATGCTAACCTCGGCAGTGGTTACATATTTGAGGCGTTTGGGGTCGAGACATTGGGCCCTTGGTGACCGGGAGCTCACCTCATTTTCAAAAATCTTTCAGAGTGCCTGGTTAATGCGACGCCTGACCAAAATGCTGGCGTGTTTCTGGCTCAACGCATTAGCATTGCCATTCAACGTGGTAATGCCGCCAGCATGTTGGGTACGCTGCCAACTGGTAGTGGGCTTGAGCATTTGGATTGTCTTTAGACCTTCGACGGTCTATGGGCAGTCTAACTGTATTTGTAGTGTTAGTTTTAGCTTGTATTTTGTTTAGTTATTAAAGGCACTTGCCCAGAAAAAAAAAACTACAAACTTAAGTTTGTCTTTCAATATTTTAACTTCAGTTAGTTTTTTTTTTGGTCTCGTGCTCTGAGATTTCCGTCTAACGGAACCCTCAGAGCACGAGTCCTACTCGTACTTGTTAGGGTTCCGTGCCTCAAAAGGAAAAAACGGAACCCTTATAGGATCACTTCGTTGTCCGTCTGTCTGTCTGTCCGTCTGTCAAGACCCTTTTTCTCAAGAACGCGTAAAAGTAGCAAGTTGAAATTTATACTAAATACTTGGGTCTACGGTTTCTTTCGGCTGTAAAAAAATAAAAGTTGTAAGTCAACGCAATCAAAAGATATGAACGTTTATGTCGCATATTTTGCGATTTCACAGGGGAACCAAAACCTATAGGGTATTTCCCGTTGACCTAGAATCATAAAATTTGGCAAAAAGCAAGGTCTCATAGCACATATATAGGAATAAATCCGAAAGTTATAAATATGAAGGTATATCATTTAAAAATGATTATTTTGCTATTACAAACTTACATTTTGTAGTTGGAATGTATGGAAGAACCTTATTGTCAACTACAAACTTAAGTTTGTCTTTCAATATTTTAACTTCAGTTAGTTTTTTTTTGGTCTCGTGCTCTTATGGTTCCTTTATGTCGTATATTTTGCGATTTCACAGGGGAATCAAAACCTATAGGATACTTCCCGTTGACCTAGAATCATGAAATTTGGCAAGAGGCAAGCAAGGTCTCATAGCACATATATAGGAATAAATCCGAAAGTTATAAATTTGAAGGTATATTCATTTAAAAATAATTATTTTGCTATTACAAACTTACATTTTGTAGTTGGGATGTATGGAAGAACCTTATTGTCAACTACAAACTTCAAAGTTGTCTTCCCAGAGACTGTGGGATCGGCCGATCTGCGAACTAGCACGGAAATCGCTACTAGATACGTGTCCTAGTATTGCAGATCGCGCTCGTATTCTTGCTGTCTCTGTTTGGGAATCGGGACTTTGGTTGCAAGCCATGCCCTCTTTTAACACAGGTAGCCTTTTAGATCCAACCGCATTTCGTCTAGCTGTCAGCTTACGCTTGGGTGCAAGGTGCTGTGAGGCCCATCGCTGTCAGTGTGGTACTGCTGTTGACCAGCTCGGTCACCATGGTCTCTCTTGCTCGAGAAGCGCTGGTCGTATTGGCCGACACGCTAGCCTGAACGACATCATACGCAGGGCACTTTCCACCGCCAATGTCGCAGCTGTTTCTTGCGAGTGACGATGGAAAGAGGCCTGACGGTATGATACTTGTGCCCTGGAGGTTGGGGCGGCCCCTTGTATGGGACGCAACTTGTGTCGATACTTTGGCGCCGTCACATCTTCCTGAGACACAGGGTAGGGCTGGCGCGGCTGCTGATTCGGCAGAGCAGCACAAGCGTCGCAAATATGCTAACCTCGGCAGTGGTTACATATTTGAGGCGTTTGGGGTCGAGACATTGGGCCCTTGGTGACCGGGAGCTCACCTCATTTTCAAAAATCTTTCAGAGTGCCTGGTTAATGCGACGCCTGACCAAAATGCTGGCGTGTTTCTGGCTCAACGCATTAGCATTGCCATTCAACGTGGTAATGCCGCCAGCATGTTGGGTACGCTGCCAACTGGTAGTGGGCTTGAGCATTTGGATTGTCTTTAGACCTTCGACGGTCTATGGGCAGTCTAACTGTATTTGTAGTGTTAGTTTTAGCTTGTATTTTGTTTAGTTATTAAAGGCACTTGCCCAGAAAAAAAAAACTACAAACTTAAGTTTGTCTTTCAATATTTTAACTTCAGTTAGTTTTTTTTTTGGTCTCGTGCTCTGAGATTTCCGTCTAACGGAACCCTCAGAGCACGAGTCCTACTCGTACTTGTCCGGTTTTTTATATTACAAGTTCACTGCATTATTATTACTTTTTTTACACGCTTGCCCCACGAAGAGGGTAAAATTTTTCGAGCGTATGTTAGTATGTATGTTTGTTTGTATGTGGTTACATAATATATGGCATGCCTTAGTGGTTCAGGAAGTTTTCTGGAGCCTAAAAGGCTGTCAATATATTAAGCTTTGACAACGCCGCTAGTGTTGTAGGTGTCCATAGGCGGCGTTGACCGCTTACCGGGTGGACAGGCTGCTTGTTTGCCGTTCTTTTCTGTTTCATCATCAACCAGAAGACATCTATTACTGAACATAGGCCTCCCCCATTAACCTCCACACTGAACGACAGCCTGCCTTTTGCATCCACTGGATGCTCGTAACTCTCACAATGTCGTCGGTCTGTCGGACGTATGTCGGTATGTCGGAGGCCTACCCCGCTGCGTCTTCCGGTTCGTGGTCTCCACTCCAGAACCTTTCTTCCCCATCGGATATCGGTTCTTCGAGCGATGTGGCCTGCCCATTGCCACTTCAACTTGCAAATTTTAACAGCTATGTCGGTGACTCTGGTTCTTCTGCGAATATCCACGTTCTAGATTCTATCGCGCAAAGAAACTCCGAGCATAGCTCTTTCCATTGCCCGTTGTGTGACTTTTTCTAAAAGGCCAACAGTTAAGGACCACGTTTCTTCGTATATTCTGTTTAAAAAAAACTGATTTTGAAGAGCACAATATGTCTACCATTTCGCAGATGGTTTTGACAATGATTGTACCTAAGAAAGAAATATATTTTTTCTTTGTTAAATCAGTAACATTATTTAATCATCATCAATCATTCTCCACCCGCTGCTGAGTATAGGTCTCCTCTTCAGCGCGCCATCTTTTCCGGTCCTGTGCTAGCCTTATCCACTGCTTTCCTGCTGTCTTAACGATTAACATTATTTAATACAGGTGAGAAATATTATATTACTATAGATAAACTATAAGTATAGCTTAATTAATGTCTTGGTCACAAAAACGGTCTCGACTCAGCATAACGCGGTTTAGCAAACAGCGTCGATCTTCTGTTAAAATCGTTCAACAAAGTCACGAAATATTTGTCTAAGATGGACGTGAAATCGAATTTCAATGCAACGATCCTTTTGTCTATGTCTTTAAGAAAATTACAATAATTATCATTAAAACAAAACTTTCGAAAACGCATTCGGCTGTTTTGTATTAGCCATGCTTACCAGAAAGAGACACAGTGTTTCCAGATCTGGCATCGGATCGGATTTTTCTGTTTTGTTAACACCATTAAAATATGGTCTATCATTTATGGTCAATATATGGTCTGTCCAGTCTTTTTTTCTTTTTTGTACAAGCCACGCAATTGTGTATAAAATCTTTGATGTCAAATTGCTTTCTTTTATTATTAAAGCATTTATTCTTGGTAACAATGTATTTTGTTAGTTTCACATTACTTGTTGATACGGTTGGTTCGTTCCTTTTCCTAATCCCAATATAAAAGTAGTTTAGAAGATTGTGTCCTTACAATAGCGTACTCCTAGAAGTTTTTATCATTTAGATAAGGAAATGTCGAAGTTCCTGGGAGAAAATCAAGATGTTTTTACGAAAGAAAAAAAACTTATGCTTCTGTAGGATACAATTTTTACGTGTGTGAAGCCAAGCTGGACCTTTCTGTATATTATGAATATTTGCCAAAACCTCATTACTCCGATGAATATTTTTTTACAATTTAATTTAGGAATTGTAATAAAATGTATACCATCCCCCCTCTAAAAAGCTTATTTTACTCACTGAAACCAGTGAATAAAAAGCACTTTAATCACTATTCTGGTGTATGAATTTAGAACACACCAATATAATTATATTCGACCTCCATCTCAATGCTATGCAACCTCCTTGCGCAAAAAATACACGATACAAATTCCTTTCTTTTGAAAAATGAAAAAATGAAAAATATATTTATTAACATAAACATAGACTTAAATAAGGTATGTGCACCAATCGAACAATATAGTAAGGCTTATGCTTATGAGAGAGTTGGGTAGTTTATATAATAACAGAGATTCCCGCACTAGGCTGGGCCTGTATCGCGGGAATCTGGTACGGTTTTTCATAGATTTAAACCTCTAGTTAAGATATTGTGGTTTATTCACATAATAATGTATTATATATATATATATATATATGTATTATAGGAGTTGGTTCTATTGATTATATATATGAATATATTATGTATGCTAAAATTAATTTTATAATTAAGTATGTTAATAAAGTTAAATTACAGTTAATAAATAATAATTTTATAATTAAGTAAGTTATTATTGTACATTTAGGATATGATCTTCAATAAATCTTCCGTCTCCTTATAGCTAAGTGAAGTCAGAAACTTGCAAAGTGTCTTTTTGACTTCGTAAACATTCTTTCCTTTTAAATTACAGTATTTATCTACGACATTGTATACATGTGCTCTAACAAACTGGCCAAATCGTCGGGCAAAACTTGTGTGTACTTGCGGAAAAGGTAATTTGTGAGTTCTTTTTTTAGTTCTTTTGCTCGTAGTCATGGTATAAAAAGTACAGTACCTTGAAACTCTTGAATAAAACGGATTTATATCGAGGGCCATGAATAACTCGCTTCGCTCATGAATCTAACGACTGAATCACGAGCAAAGCGATTGATTCATCTATGGCCCTCGCTTTAAATCCGTCATTTATTCACTAATTGCATAATATACTATTTTAAAGTTTTTTTTTCGTGATTAGAAAAACAGAGTTTTTGTCACGTGTTGAAAATGGAATCGAAAATGTTATATTTTTTTAGTAAATAAAAACTGCAGTTTTACATTAAAAAATTCACTGCTCTTAAGATAACTTAGCTTAGCACTTCAAGTTTAATCATTGAAAGTATTTAGAGTCACTTCCGGTGTAAGTAAAAAGTAAGACTATTTCCTAGGCATAGTGCATGTTGGTGAATATCATTGTTTCGGAACTTTACAGGTTCTAGAGCATACCGGTTTCCTCGCGATGTTTTCCTTCACCGTATTTGGCATATTAGATTGGTGTGCTGCAGTTTTATTGATTTTTATCGATACGAGTGAAAAGTAACTTACAAGGACAAAGAGGTCAGTTGGGACCAAGTTGAGAGGTGATTCATTCCGGATCAGAATGGATTTTCCTTTATCTACCTCCATATTTCTATATTGGATTTGATGGCGATATTTTTGTACTGCGTCTGGGGTTAGAGGATTGAACCGTTCTTGCTTCATTGAGTTAGGTAGAAACTGATGTAATGGATAGAAATGGTGCTTATTTATTCTTACCTGTTTATTACGTGTAACGGTAAGTTACGTCTTTTATTTGATAAAATTAAGTAATCCATTAATCCATTGAAAATTAAAAAAAGGTAAACTGATGCATGGAAACTGACGTGGTTTTCACACATATTATTTATATTACACAGGAATTACTCACGTAAGATTAAGATAAAGCGAGACGCAGCTGCGCGCGTGCATTCACCTTGAAAAAGACCGCCTAATGCGGTTGAAACTATAGTCGGAGTAGTGAGTAATTCCCGTGTAATATAAATAAAATAAACTGATCTAGTTTAGACATAATTATTTTGTTTTAATATAAACTAGCTGCGCCCCAAGGTTTCACCCGCGTAGTGATGAAAAATGGTGATGATGATGAAGATAATGAAAAGTAGTCAATATCACTCTCCCGCCTTTGAACTGTACCATGAAAAAATCAGGTCGATCCGTTGCTCTGTTGCTGCATGAAAGAGGAACAAACAAATTAACAAACCAACAAACACACTTTCGTATCTATAATATTAGCATGATTATTTATGCCGATGCAGAGCGAAGGTGGCCGGGCGATAGTAGTAGTAGATGTGCGCCTTAACAATCTGACGTCATATTCCTAAACTTAAACCTACTTTGGCTCGAAGATAAAGTATTTCCTTCGCATAAAGAACAATTTACAAGTGATATATCCTCAAAGCCGAACCGGGACAGTGGGGCATACCGTCCAGGCTTTTATGGATACTATTTAATTGAGCGTCAAAAAAACATTTTCATGCTACATACTTACAAAAATACTAACAGCACTTTTTTTAAAATAATTAATAGACTTGCGTTTGATACCTGATTCGCCTGATGTTAAGTGATGATGCGGTCAACAATAGAGCACGCTTACCTTTATTTAACCTTTTCGTATCTATCGTAATGATCACACCAGCTAGAGTAATGCTGCAAAACAACAACAAAAATGTGTGTGACATAACAAAATATAAATACTACGTTAAAAACCAAAGAAATATGAACCAATAGAAACTCAAGAAGAGCTCCGTTGTTTTGCTCACTTTTTAGTTTTCTAACTTATTCATAATTTCAGCCGTAGGACGTTCACTGCTGGACATAGGCCTCCCCCATCGACCTCCAAAAGGGCCGGTTGGAAGCGGCCTGCATCGTTTCCCTGCGGTCTCTTTTAGGTCGTCTGTCCATCTTGTGGGTGGATATCCTACGCTGCGCTTACCGGTCCGTGGTCTCTATTCCAGAACCTTTCGGTCCCATCGACCATCTGTTCTGCGTGATATGTGCCCTACCCACAGCCATTTCAACTTGCTAATCCGGTGAGCTATTTCTGTGACTTTCGTTCGTCTACGGATCTCCTCATTTCTGATTCGATCTCGTAGAGAGACCCCGAGCATAGCCCTCTCCATACCTCGTTATAGCTCGGTAGCTTTTAACTTATTACCTTAGTTTATTACATATTTAGCAAGGAAATTTGGAATTGGAAATTACTATTCAAATTTTGATCTACAAAAATATGTATATGTATATTCTTAGTGTGTGCTTGCGTTTGACCGCCATCTTATCTTATAATAGGCTTGCGTTTAAGCGCCACCTCACCTTAGTTATGTGCATGTATCGTGTTTGTTGTATTAGGCCGATATTTTGGTGCACGTTAATTATTTTTGATGTACAATTAAGTACTTCCCGGCTTTTAAGGCTTTGAAAGGGTTCTGAAAACGCCTGAAAAGTGTTCAGCTGCTGAAAGGTGTCTTGGAGAGGCGGAAATTAAAGTGCTGTATAGAGATAAGATGCAAAAATTTGAATATACGATGTAGGATGGTACAATATAACAGTTTAGGAGATGCAATATTTAAAAAAAACTTTTATATGCAGCCTTTTTTCAGGTTTATCAATCATAAAATCAAGTCAAATCAATCGTAGGACTTGGCAACTGCTTCAATCATGCGGAGCCAAAAGCCCCAACACGGGGAAGAAGGAAAAAATATATATCGTTGGACTGCACTAGAAGTGAAAACTTAAGTAGTAATTCACCAATTCCACAAGAGATGGCGCTGTATCAAAAAATTACAGATACATTAAATTATAATATCTGAGCGTGACGGTTGCGTGAGTTCAGAGCTCTTTCCCCATCCCAAAAAGTGCCCAACGTGCCTAAAGAAGTTTTCATTTAAAAAACTATATGGGATTATTTGGGATTTTTTCAAGGAAAGTATTGCCCTTTTCATTGTGGATATAATTTTTTACCCGCGATCATCGAGATACAATTCCTATAGAGTCACAATCTGAAAACAGTGAAAACAGTCAAAAAACGTCCGAGCGTCATTGTACATACATTGTATCAATTATACAATATTGTTGTTTAATATTGTTGTTTTTACTATTGTTCACGATGCCACATTTACTCCAATTTAGACGTTATGTCGCTTGCATTGTGTTCAACGTTAGTTGTCATCTATGTCATCGTAGCTCTGGCATCGCGCGGTGTTGTAGTCAGATCGCGGTTACCTTGTAACTAACCAAAATGTCTGCGCAATTCGTAGCGTGCGCCGAGTTTTGGCTCAGACGTTTTTTTGGCACGATTGTGATTCTATAATTATGTATTGTATCTCAATGCCCGCGATGCATATAGGGGGGTGTTACAAGTTTAACGAGTGTATTTGTGGGATCGTTGCTCTCACGACGGAACTCTCGGTGCGCGAGTCCGACTCGCACTTGCCTGCTGTTTATTGTTTACAACATTATGAACCAACTCCTAAAAGTAAATAAATGTTTTGCGCAATTTAACAAAACAATATACTGCACGGAACCTTGTGCGAAACGTTCGGCACAACTCATAAAACCGCATCGTTCTATACGCGGCGGGGGTGGAAATAAAATTAAACTCTTTTATAAATGGCATTGGGTGCAATATCAATACATTCCTGGAATGGCTTTGGTCTGCCCGGAAGTGTACGTATGATTCGGACTATTGAGAAAATAGTTGGACTATATGACTTTGTTCACTGCGCGCAGAAAAGTAAAAAGTAAATAAACACGGTACGTTTATTTACTTTTTACTTTATGCTATGTTATCTTGATATCAACTTACTTAAGGTGGTACATTTCACCTATGGCGGGAAATTCAAATTTGAAGCTGTTTTCTTGTCCTTGTAGCTAGGCCGGGTAATTATTATACGAGCAATAAAGCTCATTGATGACGAAGTGTTGGTTGGAAAGAAGCTTCAGAACCTGAACCACCGGCGTACAGTCGCAAGCTTGTCGGTATTTGATAGGATTTTCCACGGAGAGTGTGCAACGGAACTTCACGAACTTGTTCCCCCATCACCTTTTCATTACCGGACGTCCAGACGAACGGCAAAGCGTCACCCTTACTTGGTCGAAATGCCATTTATTAGCACCAAGCGTTTTGACTCCACTTTCTTAATTAGAACAGCAAAACAATGGAACGCCTTGCCCCTGTCTGTGTTTCCGCAGCATTACAATCTTGGAGTGATCAAGTCTAAGGTTAATAGGTTATTACTGGGCAAACGTGCTCCATATTCGACCGCATCATCGCTTTCCATTAAGCGAGATCGCGGTCAAACGTTAGCCAAGTCCGATGTAAAAAAAATGTAAACGTTTATGACGTTTGCGCAAATTGATTATTATTCTTTACAAAATCATGTAAAGTTTTGTCAATAAATAAATTTTTGCTGTTTCAAACGGTTTATTGACAAATGTAAGTAATATGGTGCGTTACTGATAAATATCTGTACATGATAATGTAAAGAACAACCAACGATTTGCGCAAACACTGTGCCATTTTAAAATAATTACCCGGCCTAGCTACAATGACAAAAAACTGTTTGTAATTTGAATTTCCCGCCATAGGTGAAACTTACCACCTCAAATAAGTAAATTAAATTAATAAAAAAATATAATCCGACGACATTGTATAAAAAGTAGGTACTTAAGTAACTGTAAAGTAACAGCGGCGTGCTGCGTATATATATACCTATCTATACCTATAAATACTGAGCTCGTTTATACCGCTTTATCTAAAAAACTACCGAGTAGTTCATAGTAGTGTTACATATTTATGAAATCTTGTAAGTGAGTTTAACATAATTATGGTAATATTGATCTATTTAGCAAAGTTTTCTTATAAGTTTTAACCGACTTCAAAAAAGGAGGAACGTATTTTTTTATGTATGTACACTGATTACGCCGGCGTCTGTACACCAATTTGCGTTTTTTTTTTTCATCATGTAGAGAAAACGCTCGTGGTAGTTCCACAAAAATTTCATTAACTAAGGCTCAGTAGTTTTCAACCCAGCTCAAATAATAGATATAGCGCCTACGAATTTCGTTATAACAAATCAACATCAACATTCCCTAACAGTTATGGATTTAAATTAAACTGAGTATGGAGATTGCTGGAATAAATAGCACATAAGTTTTATCACTCGGAGAACCGATAACCGATGGGGAAGAAAGGTTCTTGAGTGGAGACCACGAACCGGAAGACGCAGCGTAGGTAGGCCTTCCACTAGATGAATTGACGACATAGTGAGAGTCGTTGGCATCCAGTGGATGCAAAAGGCAGGCTGTCGTTCAGTGTGGAGGTTAAAGGGGGAGGCCTAGCTATGTTCAGCAGAGGACGTCTTCTGGCTGATGATGATGATGATGAAGTTAAAAGATGAAGAAACCGTGCTGCTAGTTTTATATTTACAAATATACTAGCAACGCATCTCGGCTTCGCACAGGTGTAAGTCTTATCTTTTTACACCTGGGGTTACATTATTGGAGTTTTAGTAAGGATCCCTATTTATTTTAAAATATAATACAGCCTATGTCACCCGGGGATAGTGTAGCTTCCCAACAGTGAAAGAATTTTTCAAATCGGTTCAGTAGTTTCGGAGCCTATCCAATGTAAACAAACAAACAAAATATAAACAATCAAATCTTTCCTCTTTATAATATTAGTAAGCATATAAATATTATATTAATATTTTCATTCACCTTGTCTCCCTCTTAAGTTCCCACCCTGTCTCGACCACTACATTCACAACAATGCCGCCAATTCCACCGTAATCAGTACTCGATACGACTCCATTGTTTGACTTTTCATTTTTTCCACGCCTCGCTAGATCCATTCAAATCGAACATTTTCATATCGAGTATCGATATTACTCGATAACTTGAAATTTCTTTCTTTTTTTAATTAGCGAAGGCATAGAGGATCAGCCTGTGAGAGGTTAATTAAAAATAGAACAATTTAATGAGACGATATGAAAAAGAGAAATAATAAAACCGGCCAAGTGCGAGTCAGGCTCGCACACTGAGGATTCCGTACCACCACATAGCTTGTTAGCTACTAAAGTACAAAAAATTGTACAAAAAGACGGAATTCCACCAACGCCCTGGTGGTATCCATAGTTCCAACGTGCGTTTTTGAATCGTAATGTAAATGTTTTTGCAATTTTGTGTTTGTATATGGCAATGTTTTAAGCCAACACTCGTGATGATATTTTCTACTTTGGCAAAGGGGAAGTTAAAAATACTCACCGTTTTATTATTTTCTCTCCTTTGCAAAAGAATAACCCGAGGCAAATTGATTCAAAACATTTGCAATGTCATTTAAATAAAAAGCTTGATGACTTAATCTGTGATTTGTTGTTGTCATAAATGTTGAACATGTGCGAAACAAATGACCGGGACGACCATTATGTGCCGTCTTTTTCTATCTACAAAATCGAAATACTGCCAATCATAAAATTCCAAAAACTACTTGACCAACGAAACTGAAATGGCAGATAGATTCTCTATGAGGTATACAGGGTCCATTCAGAGAGGATTTTGCAAAAGAACCGATTAAAAGGGACAAAAAGGGGTTTAAAGCCAACGCGACAGGATTTTGCGAAAGAACCGATTAAAAGGTACAAAAAGGGGTTTAAAGCCAACGCGACAGGATTTTTCAAAAGAACCGATTAAAAGGTACAAAAAGGGGTTTAAAGCCAACGGGACAGGATTTTGCGAAAGGACCGATTAAGAAGGCCAAAAAGAGGTATATAGTCAACGCGGACGAAGTCGCTGGCAACATCTGGTATTAAATAAATATACACTGACGTATATTCGAAACACCGGTGGTGGTCGGAGGAAGAATCACGTTGTTTTCGCACAACCCTCGCCCTGTAACAATATTTTGTTTTCATTTGCAACCGGCTCCCGGAGATTAACAAAATAAATACTGAATGTACACGTGGACTCGTTTCACAGGATCTCGGCGTACTACTGGATAATGCAGTACATAAACTCACCTCACTCTGTAAAATGTGGCCAATAAGTGTTGCAGAAAAACCAAACCAAGCGCTTTGATTCCATTTTTATTGTACTGCTACTGTGTGAACTGCTATTGAATGCACTACCTGAATGGGTTTCCCCAATAGTTACAATCTGGGTGTATTTAAGTCGCAAGTGAATCGGTTTCGTGGACCGCCCGGTTATACTTACTTCAGTCTGGCTATCTTAAATCGCTCGAATCCAGTAGATGGCAAATAGTTAAAGATATTGATGATGTGCATTTATGAAGTATATACATAAATAATATTTTACTTGCAGTACTTAATAAATCAAATACTAGTCTCTTAGCATGAGGCAGAAACGAGCGCTAGCTTATAATTTAAAAAAAGGCACTCGTGGGGACTCCTGACAGGAGTGAAAACTTTAAATCATTAGCATGTTGGTGACACTGCCACATTAGCCTGCATTATCGGTGACGCGAACCCAAAAGTTTTACCCCAACTAAAACTGATCAAAGAGGCTAAAAAAGTTTTCACTTTTAAAAACCTCACCAGTGGTCGTTCAAAAGTAACAAAAAAATTTATTCATTGAGTAATTATCATTTAAATGTTTTAACAGTTCTATGGCAAGCTTTCAAACTTAAACATTGAAAAGAGGGATAATTTTTCCACATCTACACACACACGAACTTTTTTGTTTTCAGGAATAAGTAAAAATAATAGAGCATCGAGCGCAGCGTTTGTTTGTAATACTATACCAATTACTGCATTAAAAAAAAAACATGTTGTGTATACATATTTAGGAATAAGGTTTAGTTTAAAATTGTATAGTTCTACTCTAAATTTAAATTGTTTTGACCATATTTTGTTTTGTGTGCCAATAAACTAAATAAATAAATAAGATGTTTTCGGAGTTTATTGAAACCATCTATTGTAGATGAAAACGGGCTATTATGATATTTTCTAAAACGCGTAAGCTCAGTAACTGTACAGACAGGTACCGCGCTTTCGCTGTAAAGTTGTTTGTTTAGTTCTGGGTAAATAGGAACGTAATTTGGTAAGTGGAAAACAACGTGAGTTACTACTTCTGTCTGGTAATGGTGCCCTATTTATAGCTTCAAGATACTAAAATGTCAAGGTATAAGCAGAGTTGGGGTTCATTTTGTAAAGAGTTTTACATTTCTTGAAAAATTAAACCTCACTTAAGATAAGTACCTAACTATAGAACTTGTAATTTTATGCAAGTAACCGGGTGTATCGCTAGACGAAGCCGTGGTAGACTATTTGGGAGACAACTAGACTTGAAAGCATAAAGTCGCGAGTCGAAGAAATTCAATGGCGTATGTGAAACCAACCCGCAACCGGGCCAGCGAGGCGCCAATTGCCCTTTCGGGAGTAGACCTAAGTCCAGCAGTGAACTATTTAAAAAACTGATTATGCTATTGTGCTATCTCTAGATGACTGACATAATTATTCAACAATATCATTGTTATGAACAACTTTTACTAAGGGACCAACACTCGCCACTCTCCACTTGACCTAACAAGATTGGTAGGATATTCCTAGTGTTTACATTTGGGCGCACTACCTTTCCTACGATACTAAAGAGGCAATAATAAATACAGTAAATTTTTCATAGAGGGGCGTTTATTTATTGAAAGAAAAAAATTAGACAATATACCAAATTTTTTCTTCTTAATCTATCTATCTATACTAATATTATAAAGAGGAAAGATTTGATTGTTTGTTTGTTTGTTTGTTTGCATTGAATAGGCTCCGAAACTACTAATCCGATTTGAAAAATTCTTTCACTGTTGGGAAGCTACACTATCCCCGGTTAACAAAGGCTATATTATATTTTTTTAAAAATTGGGATCTTACTAAAACTCCAATAATGTAACCCAAGGTGTAAAAAAATAAGATTTGTAATTTTGACTTTGCGTGTTTGACAGTTCTAAGACAGGACAACGTCTGTCAGGTCAGCTAGTATTATATAAAAATTAATCCCTGTTTACCTTGGTCACGCCATAGCTTGAGAATGAATTTACCAATTTCATTCATCTTTTTTTTCAAGTTTTCTAATACATACTTTGTAGAAGGTTCTTACGGAAAGAAATATTAAGAAAATCGGAGAAACTCATCGATGATTTTAACTCGCGGGTGAAGCCGCAGGGTGCAGCTAGTTAGCTATAAAACTTCTAAGCCATTTTCAACAGACATTTAATAATTGACACTGCTATTAATAAACCTTTTTGTATCGCGTGTAATTCGCGTTTTACCACCAACTGTGATAATGTAATCCCTTACATTATCACAGCTCCCGCACAACATAGAAGGCTACAATAAATTACTACCGGTGATATGAAATATTATCAACAACAAGAGAACAAAGAGTATCGATCTAATACTAGACATAAGCTTCACGGGTATACATAAGCTAGTTATAACAGAAAACTATTTAGAACTTTCCCTAGTTCCACCCACGCGGCTGTTTCATTTGTTCGCGAAGTAATAAAATCCGATCAAATTCAGCCCTGAACATATACCTACCTATATACTCGTACCTAGCCATAAAATGTGTCCTCCACCCGTCTATCTTGTATGCGTACTGTCGGCAGTAAAAATAGCCGGAAATATGGGAAATAAAAGCATTTTCCTTTTTATAGTGGGGAAAATGTGTTAAAAAAATTAAATATTATTCGAAAAATTTGATAATAATTTTCAGTTAATTAACCCTTACCACGTGACGTCGATCTCAGAGAGTCCGGTGGTTACAATGCATGCGATGCAACTGTGTGTCTATGTAATAAATTCTCCTTTGATTGGCCGCTCGAAACATGCGCGCATTACTCTACCTTATTTTGACAGTTCAACATGAGCGTGTTACGAACTTCTTTTGGCTAACAAACTTGAGATTGCCAATACCACGCAGATAACGTGACGTGGCCACGGTGAGTTTATGTGGTCCAAAGACTTTGTATCACAGAAAAGAAAAAAAAAGTATTTTAAAGTCCTTGATGAGGTAATTGAAAAACTTACTCAGTATTTTTTTAAATCTAATTTTCATGTTAACCCGACGCGTGTTTATGGCAAAGAATCTCATGTTAGAGAATAAAGGTGGCAATATTTTGATAAAACCCAACTTGTATTATTTTGGTGCTTTTCTGGCAAGCTACTACTCCGAAGCTTAAAACTATTGCCAAACGCATAGTCTTGGGTTCCAGCAGCTTCACTATATAGAAAGCCAGTTCCCACCTAAGCTAGCCATTAAGCGTATTACAGGTCCCTACATTCAGTCGGTTATATTATGCCGTCTACAAACTTAGCAAACAAACGTTAAGCAGTGGCTTATCCCTGGTACCACGGCAATAAAACACGGTAACGATATCCCCTGCTTATGGTAAAAGACTACTAAAAGGGGACCTCTGGACTCGGGGCTCTGACCATCCATGCAAGGCCTGGTAGAGAACGAATACATTGTGTAACTGAAGTTTTCTTAGGCGGAGAAGCTGATTAAATACGTTTTTGTTTCTGGAGAAGCCACTGTACTACTGCCCTAAACTCCCGATTTAGTAGGTATAATCTCACATAACTCTGACCCCCAATGCAGCTGCGGGTATCTTTGAAAGATTATCCTCTCTTCAACAAAAAAAGACGCGTACTTTCCTACATACCACACGCCTATTAGCCCTTGATTTTGATCACAATGCCGATCAGCTTCTAGCTAACATTCTGCAATTATTGGTGAACGCAAGTCAATCCTCCACACCAACTTGTTTGCACGCGGTTTCTAGGTATGTACTCGGCATTAAGGACTACCACTTGTGACGTACCTTTAGTCAGTGGAAATATATCTCTCTATCTATCTCTTTCTCTCTCTGTATCTATTTATCTCCCTTCCTCACGTAGAATTCTTGCATTATTGGGTTGACTAAAATGTCCGTCATAAGTGCTGGTTCTAATTGCTTAGCTTACAGTAGACAAATTAAAATAAGAAAATCTCAGTAGGTGGCAGTAAGAAAATCAATCCGCTTTAAGTCTGTCACAGTAAGAAAGTCAAAGTAAGCCGAATTCCCTTTAAGTCTGCCATAGTAAGACAGTCAAAGTAAGAAAACCTTTCTGTCTGTCACACTAATAAAAAAACAGTGTAAGCAAAATTCCCTTTAAGTCTGTGATAGTAAGAAAATCCAAGTAAGGAAACCAGTCACAATAAGAAAATCCCCTTTTAGTGAGCCATAGTGAGAAATTCAAAGTAAGAAAATCCCTTACAATCTTTGCCAACATTACCTACGTACTTACGTAGCATCGTAAAACAAAGTCGTCGGTCCGTCTGTCCAAATCTATCTATAGGTACGTAATATAAATCTATCTAATCCTTTACCTGTTCTATTCTATCAGATATGTTGCCCCCAGACGCACTCCGGGTCGGATTTTATGCCATACCGATGAATTCATACAGAGATTTACATTCAAAAAGGTGAGAGAACTTTTTCGAAATATATGCATGATTTTCGGGTCTCTATATACTTAATTATTCGAGGTGATATATTTTATTTGAAATTCACACTGACCTTTTTATGGTATTTTTTTTTTGCAATCTTGGGTATGCGATAATAGGCATGATGATTAATATTTTTTATTACCTCATAATAAAGCTGATCATAAATAGAGCACATCAACAAAAACAAAATTAAAATTAGTTTAAAAATAATTATGATATAAGCATTTTAATTTCATGCTAGACTCTCTGTCTAGCATGAAATTAAAATGCTACTGAGCCGTGACGTCACGCCTCAGGTGCGCCATACAAATGCTATACTAACACACGCTTTGCTAGAAAGGGATAAAGAACATCCCTTCTCTATCCCCACCCAAAACTTTAAACACTCATATCTCAGAGATTTATCAGTCAATTTAAATTATTTTTTCAGTGTATGTAAGTTCTTTATTTATATTCATCGCTAAGTCGGTTATTTGTAATAAATTAAATATTAGGACACAGTCATGCCTATTACTACTTGGCCCACTAGAGGGCAAAGGCTTCCTTTCGTAGTTTGATAGTATTATGATAGATAGAACTTTATTGTTCACACCACAAATTACACACATACGATTAAAAAATAAAAGTAGTGCAACAATTGGCGGCCTTATCCCTAAGAGCAATCTCATCCTGGTTTTTTTTTTTTTTTTTTTTTTTTTTTAAATATAATAATAACTAAACAAGTTGCGGGCCACCTGATGGTCACCGTCGCCTATTTGTAGCCCACCTTTGAGGTCTACTTGTACTTGTTTGAACTTTACCTTTGTTTTAACCTTATGATGGAGAGGATTTATGCAGGAGGTAGAAGTTGGGGCGTGCAATTGGGATGACTATTGCTTGTCTCTGTCAGTGCCATCCAACATCTTGCAGAGCTAACCATGACGCTCCGCTGAGTTGAGATTCAGCTTAGTGGTGAATTAGGCCTAAAGCTATTTTGACACGACCGGCTGTTTCCCTTCAGTTTGATTTCTTGTAGTTTTGGTTAAAAAAATATGGCTGTTTAATTTGTTTACGGTTGACAGACAAGTCCGGGTTTGTCCTTAATCTGCGACCAGAACCACCGGAGAGTGAGCAGCAGCATCTTATTAGTACACGGTGAACGTCCTGTGATCCCCAAGCTGCCTGCCAAGCGTGGGGATTATGGCAACACCTCTCTCTAAAAGGGAGGCCTTTGTTCAGCAATGGACGTTTACTGGCTAAAAGGTGATGCGACAGGCAAGACTTTTGGTCAGATGTTAAGTGATGTTGTGGTCGAAGATGCTAAGCGTATAGTCTGAAATTTGAACTGCCTTTCGTCATGCTTTGCGACAGATTTTCATATCAAGTTTATTTAACTATAGCTAGCCAGCTGGGAACAGGACAGCAGTCAGAAAGCGCAAAACAAATAGCTTTTATCTTACATTTGGACATGATATCTAAATGAAAATAGCTTCACAAACACATATCACAAAATGAACAATTCGAGGGTAAGATATCGTCCAAGAAACTTCTCCGAGCGGCCATAAACCTTGACATTTAAGAGACCCCTTGGAAAACTAATAACAGAGACAATACAAGTGTAACAATCTATTAGCCCGCGCTGCCATTGCTGCCAACATTCCGATAAACATCCAGCGCAGCCAACCTACCGGATCCGCATCGCTACCGGAAGTGGGAAGCGATAAATTCGTACCAAAGTAAAATAAAACCTTCGGCCGCCGTTTCAGTGTGTGCGTTTATGATATACAGTTTGGTGTTTCACGTGTTTTGGGCTCTCCTTGGAGATGATAGTCGTGAATTTTTTAATCCTTCAGTGATTTGAAATACCTCTCTGATCTGGTAAAGCATCGACAACACCTCTAATGGTGCAGATGCCCATAAGTGGCAATTACCGCTAAGCATCATCATTATGCTGAGTACGCCAGAGAACTATAGTCACCGACAAAGCCCAGCTTATTATCAAGCTGAAGTGGCTTCTGGCCGGTAATATCTGTCGCAGAACCGATAACCGTTTGAATAGTCGTGTTCTGGAGACCACGAATAGACAAACGTAGAGTTGGACACCTTGAGATTCGATGGAGTGACAATATTTATAACGACAAAACCGAAGTTCGGCCTGAGTGGCGTGCCCTGGGAGAGGCCTATGTCCAGCAGTGAACTAATATACTGGGTTACACGAATAGGAGGATCTAAGCCGAAAAGGGTCCATAGCAGTAGACGTCTTTTACTATAGAAGCAAAAGTTATATGATTATTTACGGGATATTTACCGTGGTAAGGTTGTGGAATGAGCTCCCGATATTTTGGCACAGTTACATGCACCATGGCACCATGGTTATTGCACCGTGTTTAGCTTCGAGTTCGAGTTCTAGTGATATCCGTAGCAAAAGACTAAGAAAGAGGGTAGATCGTTATGTCTGCACCTAACTTTATAACTGTTCGACCAACCACCCGCATTCTTCAGTCTTCTTGTGAACATGGTGCATGTAACTGCGCCGAAATATCGGGAGCTCATTCCACAACCTTACCACGGTAAATATCCCGTAAATAATCATATAACTTTAGTGAACAACCGTGATAGTTTAAAACAGTGTTTTATAGAAGCAACTTTGAAATCGCGAAAAAATATCAACTATTCCATAGAAAGCGGTCATTCACAATTACATACTCGACAAAATGTATGGAACACTTCAAAAATGTGTGATAAATTTAATTTTGTGGCAATCTTTCTGACGTGAATACGACTTGAAATTTGATTCCACAAAGGTCGTAAAAAATCGAATAGTAACAAAATCATACAGGGTATACAGTTTGATGCTGCAGCTACATAATTATCTGTTGTCTACATCCAAAATTTAATTACACCACTCGATAGCTAAAGGATCATAAAATTCGTACCGTTGAGTGAAAGACACTAGTTGATGCCTGTGACTTCGTACGCGTAGTGCAAAGTAAAACGTATACGTATTCACGTAAAACACACAGCCGTGTCCACAGCACAGCGACGCCCGAATCGTTTCGTTTTCTGAAACTACGATCAAAGATTCGATGAATCTACAAATTGGTACATATAATATTCAATTCGAATTCTCTCCTTGCGCGTTATTTCATAATAATTGTTTTAAACTTTATTTGAACTCACATTTATGAGAGATAATTTGAAAGGTTTCTTGTATAATTTCAACAAATTCTTTATGAAATCAGAATCAAAAACTAAATATATTACGTATTTCTAATCTAAAATCAAAGATTTCAATTTGAAGGTCACTTTCAACTAGAGATAAGTACAAAAAGGTCAATAGTAAAATAAACTCGATTAGATTTTTAAAATAAAAAGAAACGTCTCTCTGTCAAGATTTAATAAACTCGAACAAAAGACAGTTGAAAATAAACTCTCGAGAATTCAACGGTACTAGAAAAGGCTTATCTAAAAACGAGTCGTTTACAAACGAAGCATGAATTAATTAATGATGACCTAATAGAAAATTCTCTGAACTTTTTTTGGTTCTACTCATTATTTGGGTAGTATTTAGTAAAACGCATAATTACAACATCCAGATGTATAAAAGTAAATTGTCTCTTGTGCAATTTGGCTTATTTTTATTTATCCCTGATTCAGACTAAGCTTCTTAGTCTTGAGCATCGGCGCAAAGTTGCTATCTGATCTAATTCCCTCCTGCCCATTTTTCGATCGGAATGCCAGAGCGGGCACAAAAAATGGACACAGCTTTATTACCGAAAGACAAAAGTGTTCGACCAGTGTGTGTTACCAGTGATAGCATACGGTACTGAAACGTGGTCTCTCACTATGGGCCTCATAAACAAGCTCAAAGTCACACAACGAGCTATGCAGAGGGCTATGCTCGGGGTTTCTCTACGAGATCGAATCAGAAATGAGGAGATCCATAGACAAACGAAAGTCACCGACGTAGCCCACCGGATTAGCAAATTTAAAAGGCAGTGGGCAGGGCATATATCACGCAGAACAGATGGCTGATGGGGCCGAAAGGTTCTGGAATAGAGACCACGGACCGGTAAGCGCAGCGTAGGACGTCCACCCACAAGATGGACAGACGATCTAAAAGAGACCGCCAGAAAAACGCTGGATGCAGGCAACTTACAACCGGCCCTTTTGGAGATCGATGGGGGAGGCTTATGTCCAGCAGTGGACGTCCTACGGCTAAAACGATGATGATGAATGAAGTACCTATTCGTGGATGTGTTCGAGTATGGAAAAGTGATACCTATAACGATATGAAACATGTAGTTTCGCGTTGTCCACAAAACTCATCAGAAGCCTCTAGAATAAACAAACTTATTCGGCCATTGCTTTGATTGCCTTAATTTGCGTAATTCTGACTTGTCTCACGATACCTTATGAAAAATTGATCTATGATTGTGACCACAATACGGAAAACGGAACCCTACCATATGCGTGTCTCGACATGCTCTTGGCCAGTTATTTAAGCAGTGTTTTCTCAACATTGATAACTAAAATCAAGAAACAAATAAAATACGAGAGCAAATCTCAGCGTCGTTTTCGACGACCCTTGTTCGTCCGAAAAGGTGTTGAGAGTCTTATCTTAACAACGTTCCAGTAAATCGCATACGAGCTGGAATTAAATTAAAGATCCTCGTAAAGGGTTCCTTTGTCATGTGCTTCGTTTGAATTTGACAGCTAATTGTTTAGTTGAGAGCTTGAGAGGGTATGGGACAAATCAATACTAGAGGAGTAAATTGAATGGTATTGCACCCGAACATGGGTAAATTTTACAATAAGTTAGGTGTTTTTTAACATAATATTTATTGTTGGCTAAAGTCATAGTCACAGTCGAAGTCAAAATCAAATCATTTATTGCACATTATGCTGAATAGGTGAAACTTAAATAAACATAATGACCCAGTTAGGGTATGGCAATTTATATACAGGATGTAAGGGGAACACTCTCGAAGTCAAAAGAAGGTAATTGTACTCATCATTATGAACAACTTTTACTATGGGACCAGCCCTGAAATCGCGAAAAAAATATCAGCTGTTCTATAGAAAACGGTCATTGACACTCGACAAAATGTATGGAACAGCTGATTATTTTTTTCGCGATTTCAGGGCTGGTCCCATAGTAAAAGTTGTTCATAATGATGAGTACAATTATCTTATTTTGGCTTCGCGAGTGTTCCCCTTACACCCTGTATAATATATGGTGCAGAAATGTGGAGCGGCCCGATCTGTTTTATAATGTTATACCGTTAAGAAAATTTTCTACTGAATAATAGCTAAACTTTACTGTTTATTAGTTTCAATGTTTTTTTTTTTTTTTTTTTGTAAACTTAATTTTAACTGCTTTTTCGTAAAGCGAAAATGTCGCACCAATAGTTCTTAACATAAATTACATTCACATGAGCATCTGAATCCAAGGACGTTTTATATCCTAAAAACGTCCTCAGACTGAAACTGAACCTCATTTGACACCGGTATATTTACTATCCCAGTGTCAAACATTGTGATAAGCTAAAATTTCTATGACAATTTGTTATTCAATCTTAACTAAATGGTGACCACAACAAAGAACGCATGAACAAAAATAGTGACAAATAAATTTTCCAAATTCCAAAAAAAAGTGCTTTGTTTTTGCAATCCTTGTTTTGGCAATTTTGAGCAACCTTCTTCGGTGTTTCTAGAAGCTTCAACCCCATGGCTTTTAAAAACCGGAAAAGTACGAGTAGGACTCGCGCTCGAGGGTTCCGTTAAATGGAAACCTCAGACATCGGACCAAACAAAAAAAAAAACAACAAGAAAGTTGAAATATTGAAAAACAAACTTAACTTTGTAGTGGACAATAAGGTTCTTCCATACATTCCAACTACAAAATGTAAGTTTGTAATAGCAAAACAATTTTTTTTATGATTTAACTTCAGATTTATAACTTTCGGATTTATTTCTTTATAATATGTGCTGTGAGACCTTGCCTCTTGCCAAATTTCACGATTCTAAGTCAACGGGAAGTGCCCTATAGGTTTTGATTTCCTTGTGAAATCGCAAAATATGCGACATAAACGGTCATATCTTTTGATCGCGTAAACTTACAAGTATGATTTTTGACAGACAGACAGAGATTTTTTTTCACAGCTGAAAAAAAACCGTAGATTTGAGTATTTGATATAAATTTCAACTTGATACCTTAATGCGTTCTTGAGAAAAAGAGTCTTGACAGACGGACAGACGGAGAACGAAGTGATCCTATAAGGGTTCCGCTTTTTCCTATTGAGGTACGGAACCCTAAAAAGCTAAAAATCATGCAAACATTCTAGTCAAGCTGGTCATAGTTACTCTTAAAATGTCATAGGTCAAGTAACTCTCCTAACTTATACGAGTCACAAGGTTAATATTAACTTAAGTTAATCATATTGGCCCATACTTAAATCCTTTATGCCTGGGTCCTTTCCAAATTAGCTTAAAAGCTGAATGTAAAGGGATGATTACTTTTACATACTTAAATAGTCACTATTTGATTAGACGAACTTGAGTATAAGTTATTTATGAAGTTAAGTCCTTTATATATCAGAAAAACTTAATAAACGTAAAAACGTAGGTTAATCTTAATTTTAATACAGAGCATACTTAGCATATTTGTATTAAGGCGAGGTTTTCCCCAATTTTAAGCTACACTTGTTACTACAGATGACCATATGGCTTGCCATAGTGTAAAAGTCGCATTTAGTGGAGCAAAACTATGGCACACAACGTGCTTTTCGTTACTTCTTATTTTTTGGGTTTTTCTCATATCTAAGGCAATTTTTTATAGTTTTTTTTAAATAATTAATAGGCTTGCGCTTGACCCTCATCACGCCTGATGTTAAGCGATGATGCGGTCTACGTTGGAGCACGCTTGCCTAGAAGGAACCGATTCACTCGTGATTTGAAGACACCCAGATTGTAACCATCGGGGAATACCCATTCAGGCAGCGCATTCCACAGACTAGCAGTTCGCACAATAAATGTGGAATCAAAACGCTTCGTACGGGTTTTCGGAATATCAACCATAAAGCGGTGATAATTTTTCGTGCCCGCTCTGGCAGTCCGATAGAAAAATGGGCAGGATCCCTTCTGAATTAGATTAAATTAGAATTAGATCGAGCATTGGATCTGCACGATCTAATTCCCATTAGATCGTGCAGATCCGATGCACACTCACCGAAATTGTGGGCTTAAACCACCGAAACGACTTTATCTTGTCAAGCTAGCAAGAGTTGACGCGCGATTCTTAAATGATAATAATTGACCTCCAAAATGAATAATACACAATAAATAAAAAAAATACGAAGCTAGCATATAATAGTCAGCCAGTTTACAATAGATATTTTTTCAAAGAAATCCAATATTCATAGCATCTTGACCTTTCAAAATCACCACTTCTCTTGATCTCAGAGTCTCCATTAATTACAAAAGAATGAAGGACACAAACACTCGGGGAAATCCTAATCGCCAAAACCTTACCGGATTTGATCTCATTATAATTTAAAGAAAAAGAAATCCGACTCGAGCGGAATAGCGGAGGAACCGCAAAAAGTTGTAACATTAAATAATTTAGGAGGCTCGCACGGAACGGAAAAATAGAAACCAATTTTTTACATTTACTTAACATTGATGTTGACCAAATATAACTCATAGGACGTAGAGATAGAGGATAGGTTACTGTTTGTGGATTGTAAAAGTAAAGTTGTAAAGGTGTATAGAACTATGAAATTTAAGGTAACGAAGTATACAAGGATGAGTGGTGTGGTTTTTGTTCGTTCTTTATTATTATACTGTGTAACTAAATATGTTAGTGAGCTTCATATCGCGCTGAGCTTTAAATTTCTTTAAAAATCCTATGAATAAGCTAGTTTTATTGCCTCTCATAGTTTTTAACCGACTTCGAAACAAAGGTTCTCAATGCGGTCCGTATTTTTTTTAAATTAACTATACCTACTAAATATTGGGTTATTCATTTTTTTTACAATAATTCCGGTTTTATATATACTTTTCTAGTTTTAATAACCCTGGCCTACCAAGATAAAAATGTAAGTACCAATGGCTTTAGAAACGTTAGTTAAATAAAATTGACAACTTTTTGATGACAGAAACTGTACAAGAACGGAAATGCGGGTATGAGATAAATGACATTTTATGAGATAAATGACATTTTAACTAACACACGCTTTTAAACTTGAAAACGTCAATAAAACAGTGTGTTAACGAAAAAAGTTATTTTTCAAACCTTACCTTCATTTCAAAAGACCTATTCAACAATACACTAAACGAAGCGTGCATCAAAAAATATCATCCCATTTCACATGTACCAGAACCACCCTAAAAATTTAAATTAATATTGATTTCAACTTTTAAAATTGAGTTTTACACTAAAACTGTAATTGTGCAAAAATTTACGCAATTACCTTAATAACATATAGAAGGTTCTAAATAATTAGCACGGAGGGACAGACAAAACGTACAAGGGTCCCTAGTAGTACTTCGGAATCTTAAAAACGTAGTAACGTACTATGCAATATACAAACTAATGATCAACATCATCATCATCAGCAGCCATTAAACGTCCACTGTTGGACAAAGGCCTCCCTGTTAGAGAAGGGGTTTGCCATAATCCCCACGCTTAGCAGGTGGCTTGGGGATCGCAGTACGTTTACCGTGTGCTAATAGTACGCTGCTGCCCATCCTCTGGTGGTTCTGGTCGCAGTTTTAAGACATGCCCGGATCCAAGGTAATAAGATCAACATAGTGGGTAGTTAACCCATATCGTAAATGGGTCACTGTACAAACTTTAAACTTGCCAAACCTAAATCGCCATCCAATATCGATCTCGGTCAATATTCGTAAATCTAACAAAGCCTTCCGACACCTAAAGTGCCGAACTATATTATAAAACCATTCTGGGGTCGATCTAATCAAAGATTCCCGGTCGAAGATTAAGCGATTTAAACGGATCAAAAGTTTTAACTTCTCGGTACAGGCAGTTACACCACTCAATGGACCCCCCATTTATTTTGACGATAATATAAATCTGCCAAGTTTATTTTAGAAACCATTTGAACCTTATATGTGAAGCAATAGGATTTCAAATCGAGTTTTGTGAATTTGAGGATATCTTGGTGTGAAGCTAGGCCTGGTATACAGGGTTGTGGTGGATCTATGGGGATTACTTCGACTAAGATAGCTACTATCCAGAGGAGCACTCAATATCACGGTAGTTTATTTTAGAAAAAATTAACACTAGAATAGACTCCGCAATTTTTTAAGTTTGCTTGCGTTCTCTACTTACGATACGTGGTACGATTCACCTATGGCAGGAAATTCAAATTTTAAACAGTTTCTTGGTCCTAGTAGCCAGGCCAGGTAATAATTTTTAAATAATACAGTGTTTGCGCAAAATGTTGGCTGTTCTTTACATTATAATGTACAACTATTTAACAGTAACGCACCATATTACTTACATTTGTCAATAAACCGTTTGAAACAGTAAAAATTAGTTTATTCTCAAATGTAAGTAATAATGAGCATTAGAGATAAATAGCTTTACATGATTTTTTAAAGAACAATAATCAATTTACGCAAACATCATGATCGTTTACAATAATTACCCGGCCTAGCTACAAGGACAAGAAAACTGTTTGAAATTTGAATTTCCCGCCATTTGTGAAACGAACCACCTTAAGCAGAATAAGCTGAATTATCTTTTTTTTATAATGGATCTTTTAGATAAAACACGTATTCAATCAAATTAAACAAAAATCAACAAATATGGTATGTATGAGATTAACTCACAATGGCGGATCAACGTCAAAATAACCAACCAACCAGTTTTGTATCTAGATATGTCACAGATCTACTACCTATAGATTTTCAATGAGCGTGGCTAGCTCAGTGCCTCTCGCTTCAACAAGGTGTGTTGCCACATTAAAATGATTTGCTATAAGTTAGGGTAATTTACCTACTATGATGGGTAGTGAATCTTCAATGAGTACTTTGGAAACAATACTACCTTTTAAATATTTATATTTTATACACTATCTGCTGCAACCCGCGGAGCTACCTGCAATGTTCTGGGAAGAAAAGTACGTTGTCTGTCCTCATGACACACCCTATCGTCCTGACAAAATTTGACTTAGCCCATGATCTAAGAAAACAAGGTCTAGCAATCTGGGAGTGGTCCCGCAATGACGTCACTGTCCAGTTGCCACTTTATTCAATCAGCTGTTACGTGGTGTATCGTCATCTCTCTCGAACCTGTTGTAAATTGACATCATGACATCATTGCGGGACGCCTACGTAAACATTTTTTCTCGAATTGCTATACCTGGCGGAGTATATTATTATACCATGACTTAGCCGTTTTCTCGTAAAAAAAACAGACAGAAAGTTACAAAGTTACTTGCGTTTTTATTATAATTATTTGTTAGGATTAGCATATAGTACTAGAAAAAAGGTTGTAAAGTAACCATAGCATGATTTTTTATGATTAATTAAAAATAATAAAAAAGTCAAAGAGTTAAAACGGAAGGGCAAAGGAAGGGCCGCCATGCAACAAACGTTAAACGTATTTTTGGATTTGTTCTAGTGTAAAAACGGTAATCCGTACAAGCGTCAAATTTAGCTGATTATAGTGAACATAAGTAAAACAACAAATAATAAACACTGGCCAAGTGCGAGTCAGTGACAAATTTCTGTTTACCACTAAGCTAAGCAACGTCGGGCGCGGTCGGTACTTGGATGGGTGACAGCCGTGATGTTGTCTTTTTGCACAACTTTTTGTATTTTGTGATTGTAAAGAACTCTCAGCGCGCGAGCCCGACTCGCGCTTGGTCAGTTTAGTTTTTTCATGAATGGAATTATGTATAACATTCCAAATAATTAGATAAATAGACTCTTTAATGTTTACAGTACAAATTTCACGAACAGCGCGTAGCTTTTTGAATCGGTTCGCCGAAATCGCCTTTTGCTTTTCCAGCTTCATAACTGTGGCCTCATTAATATATATTTAATATTAACATTCACCATATTCATATGGGCATAAAAGGGTCGGTATTTTGCACTTCTTGCAATGTGCCAGCTTTTTTCAGCAATGTGACAGGATCAGTTGGAAACCTGCAGAACGAATAATTTATCATAGTTGCGGTGGGTAATTTCTTTCATAAACTGGCAACATTCATAATTTATTTTCTAAGTGAATAATTTGATAAAACTCATAGAATTAGACCACTAATCGACCTAAAAACTGACTAATTATGAATAAAATATTTGCGAATTGATATCTTGAATTTATTTAGGTGATCGTTACAAGCTTTATATGTTTACTTACGTGTGAAATGATATTTCATCATCGTATTTTCGCTCACTGCGCTTCTTGCAGCCCAAAATGCTACAACCAACCATTGTAAAATATCTTTTACAATTATTTCTCAGAGGAAACACGCATTTATCACATTTAATCACCAAAAAAAGGCAATAAATATAATTCAGACCCGTTTTGTTTGTCACTGATTATTACAGATTTTGACACTTGAGGTACCAAAAACAGGTCACGCCGATAAGGACAACAAAATCTATTTATGTCCTTTTCGTACTTGTGCTGAGCCATATCAAGTTGTCTCCTTCACTAAAATATATTGCTGATCTGGTTGTGTATATCTGTGAGATATGTAATACTAGCTGACCTGACAGACGTTGTCCTGTCTTAGAACTGTCAAACACGCAAAGTTAAAATTGAAAATCTTATTTTTTTACTCCTTGGGTTACATTATTGTAAAACACTGTTTTAAACTATCACGGTTGTTCACTAAAGTTATATGATTATTTACGGGATATTTACCGTGGTAAGGTTGTGGAATGAGCTCCCGATATTTCGGCGCAGTTACATGCACCATGTTCACGGGAAGACTGAAGAATGCGGGTGGTTGGAGAACAGTTAAAAAGTTAGGTGCAGACATAACGATCTACCCTCTTTCTTAGTCTTTTGCTGCGGTTATCACTGGAACTCGAACTCGAACCTAAGTCCCGACAAAACACACTCACTGTATCACTGCGTATAGTATTTTGAACACATTTTGAACGCGAATTTTTATTTTTATTTTTGAGGCAACCTAATACTGGATTCCACGCACTGGCGAGTTGAAAACCATCACCTCGATTGAAATTCTGACATTTCGAGATCTCAATAGTTTCCTTTACTAGCCTTGGTATGTAATGGCGTTCGGTGGACAGGATTTCAGGGTTGTGAAATTCGATCCAGTGGTTAGGACCTGCGTCCAGCAGATGCTCAGCTATGGCAGATTTGTGTCTCTCGTTGTTTTTTACTGCCTTAATGTGTTCCTTGATGCGGCATGAAACAGTTCGCTTCGTCTGTCCTATGTACGAACTTCCGCAGCTGCAGTTAATTTTGTACACCCCGGGATGCTGAAAGGGAATCTTGTCCTTAGGGGAACGCAGACATTGCGCAATCTTTTTATGTGGAGTAAATATGGTCTTGATAGCATATTTGTCAAGAATTCGACCTATTTTATCTGCGACTCCTTTTACATATGGCAAAAAAGTCGGCTGTCGTTCCACCTTCGGTTTCATCACTGTGTGAGTGTGTGAGTGAGTGTGTTTTGTCGGGACTTAGGTTCGAGTTCGAGTTCCAGTGATAACCGCAGCAAAAGACTAAGAAAGAGGGTAGATCGTTATGTCTGCACCTAACTTTTTAACTGTTCTCCAACCACCCGCATTCTTCAGTCTTCCCGTGAACATGGTGCATGTAACTGCGCCGAAATATCGGGAGCTCATTCCACAACCTTACCACGGTAAATATCCCGTAAATAATCATATAACTTTACATTATTGTAGTTTTAGTAAGGATCTCTTTTTTTTGGAAAATATAATAAAGCCTATGTTACCCGGGGATAGTGTAGCTTCCCAACAGTAAAAAAAAATTCAAATCGATTCAGTAGTTTCGGAGCCTATTCAATGCAAACAAACAAACAAAACAATCAAATCTTTCCTCTTTATAATATTAGTATAGATAATAATTAGTAGTACCTAATAGATTTAGGTTTTAAATATCTTGAATATTTTTTGTGTAAATAAAATCTATCTTTAACTCACAATAAAACTAAAACTACTCTTAGAGTAGTTTTTTTGTGTTCTTCAATATATTCGATACATAATACGTCTGATTAGCGAGACATTATCCACAACGCTTATCCCCTTTTTATGAATTGATTTCCTAACTATGTGGAAAGGTCTAACTCAGACAGTTTTTAAATGTTATATTTTCCTTATTTCATTTAAATACAATATATTGTTTAATCGTCAATGACCAACAACCACCATTGTTCGGCGGAGGGTATTGGTATGCCATCTCACAGGTTTTCCTAGTTTGGGTACCAATGCACTTCCACTAGGAATATTAATAATATGTAATAGCACTATGTATTACAATTATTAAGAAGACGTTTGTTCGATAAATTTTCATTTCATTTCAATGATTAAAATTTATCTGGAAATTACCGGAATTTACGCCTATAATAAGCATCAACTTGGCATTACAGAACTTGATTTCCAAGGTTTATCAGCACAAAGTTCAAAAATTTACCAATAATACGCAATTGATTGAACTGACCTTCTACCATAGCAGAGTACGCGTGCATTACAATGTTGAATCTTTGAGATTCAAACAAAATAGAAATGTTGATTTGATTGGTTTCGTATTCGAAATTTATAAAATGGTTTTGAAATAACTCTCAAAAAGTTACTCCAGAATGGTATCTATTATTTCGAGGAACCTAAATACCCAAACAAATGGATTCCTAAATACATTTCAGCATAGTTCAATTATACGTGTATATTCGCCAAAGAACCAGAGTCACTGACATAGCTGTTAAAATTTGCAAGTTGAAGTGGCAATGAGGCCACATCGCTTGAAGAAACGATAACCGGTGGGGAAGAAAGGTTCTAGAGTGGAGACCATGAACCGGAAGACGCAGCGTAGGTAGGTCTCCCACTAGATAGACCGACGACATTGTGAGAGTCGCGGTCATCCAGTGGATGCAAAAAGCAGCTTTCAGTGTGGATGTTAAAGGGGGAGGCCTATGTTCAGCAGTGGACGTCTTCTGGCTGATGATGATGATAGTTCAATTGGTATTGTCTAATGTGCTTTAGAGTTTTCCAAGAATAAATCTTTTACCAACACGAGAAATATTATTCAAAATGCAAATTTTAAAACGGTTTTCGCGACCTTTTGAGTAGGAATAAGTCTTCAATGAAATTGCTTTCTTGTTACCCATAATAGTCATAATACAATATCTTTATATTTTTTAAACTATCAGTGGCAAACAAGCTAACGGGCTGCCTGATGGTAAGCGCCAAGCGGCTAGTAGCGTTGATAAATTAAGAAGAAAACACGATGTTTTCACAGTCTAGCTCACTAGGTTCCTCAATGTCGACCACAGACCTATAATATCTAAATAGACTTCACAAGTGATCCAAACTGTATGAAAACTAAGCGTGTTAAGTTTTTCGTAGCTAAAAGTACTTATCTGTTAAAAGGATTATCTTTATTTTGTTGACCTGTCTATTAGTGGTATTCTTACAACTCAATATTGCACAATTATCATTTTCGTTTCAACCTGACACGTGTTGTCGCGGCACTGATTGAGCAGACTGATTTTAGCCGGACTCAACTACGACAATTTATCGTAGGTGTATTGGAAATATGACATGCAATATAGGTCAACTTGTGGCGTATGCTTAGATATAGGTCTGTAATGTCGACAATACCATGAAAAGTACACACAGACAGACTCAACTTACCTTCAGACCCAGAACAGATATATAAATCCTTCGCTCAAACGTCTTCCAAGCCGAGAATACAATGACTCTTTACTAAATCAAACCCGAGACCTCAAGCGCTGATATAAGACATTCCGTGTGTAGTGTTTGTATCTATTTAATTGATAATAATAATATTATACCTTAGTAATTTTTAAACTTTTGCGATTTGAACACATGTTTTAAACGTTTATCGGGACTTATCACGTATTATTTAATTTAGGTAAAAAATATGTACCTTTCGCTCGACGTTTCGACCATGTTACAATGGCCGTGGTCAGCTCGTGAAAATCACAGAAAATCATAGAGAGTCCGCCATTGTTTCGTGTATCGTCAACTCTCTCGAACTTGTTGTAAATTACTTATTCTGCTCTTGCTTATGCACGTGTACGTGTATCCATGACATTGATGACATCATTGCGGGACGCCCACGTGACATTATACTAGAGTCACTAGAGTACTATACCTGGCGGAGTATATTATTATACCATGATGTACACAAGTGGTGGAGCGATACGTCAGTGGCAGTCGTTGACAGGTCGTCACGGCGACAGCACGTGCGTCAGTGTAAGACGCACGAGACGTAAGAGGCATTAAAAAGAAACACCATGAAAAAAGTGAAACAATTTATAACCAAAACTTATGTGGAATTATTCAGTTCAAAAGTTTAAATCTACTATAAATTTTGTCGGAACTCACGAGCGTCGCGAACAAACGGCGAATAATTAACAATTAGGTAATTCAGACTCTCAAAGCGACGTCGAAAGAGGCTGTCGCGCGCAGCCCAGCCTTTGAGCGCTGACATTCCACGGAGCTTGCTTGTGACATATTTTTAGTCACAGTTTTCGGTTAGCTTCATATTGTAAACGGTAAGTTAAACTGGTAACTTGGAAACACTTCGCCTGCTATCGAATATTCAACGAAAATTAAAGGACTCAGTTTTGTAAGTGGAAAGGGAACTCTCATCTCGTTTTAAGTAGGTGGTTGCAGATAAAGTTAGGCTAATTAGAGAACGCTCGGTTTTGCTAGAAGCGATAATTAGCTACCTAGCGCTACATTTTGTGCTACGATTTGCTACGCTATGCTACACTGCTACGCTTTTTTACACTGCTTTGTCTTACTATATTATACCTACTATTATTTACTAAAAGTCACAGTTTGCAGTTAAGTCACTACAGTAACTGTATTTTATTCATGCGCTACATTTTATATTACAGTGCTACGATTTCGGCAAGCTTATACGAATACGTTCTTAAGCTTTGCTAGCAATAATACACAATAAAAAAGGTATGATTCCGACAGTGCTGCCGCAGCACTACTGGTACATAGGTACATTCTTTATAGGTTTATTATAAGAATACATTCCGAGCAACGCAGCAATGGCGCAGCAGCAATGTAGCCGTAGCGTCGGAATGTAATCTCATAATAAACCCATAGAGAATGTATGTATCAGTAGTGCTTCGGCTGCACTGCTGCGTGCTGCTGAGTTCGGCATCACACCTTTATGCTTTACTGTTTGCATTTACGCTTTTCCGTCTCCATTTACTCTCTAAGTACCCACAGTACATTATAACGCTACGCTAAGCTTGACTTCGAACAAAAATAAAACCAGCCAAGTATGAGTCGGGCTCACGCACTGAGGGTTCCGTACCACTTCATAACTTGTTAGCTAATAAAGTACAAAAAAGTTTTTTTTTTTTCATCTAAATAGCCTTGCGCTTGGCCGTCAACTGGCCTGATGTTAAGCGACGATGCAGTCTACGGTGGAACTCGCTTGCCTAGAAGAAACCAATTCACTCTTGATTATTGTAGTGCAAAAAGACAACATCCCATCAGCGCCCAGGCGGTCACCCATCCCAGTACCGACCGCGCCTGACATTGTTTAACTTCGGTGATCGTTCGAGAACCTGTGGTGAACAGAAATTTGTCACTGACTCGCACTTGGGCATTATTTATGTCGCGCACTGTCCAGTTGCTACTTCCTTGTAACAAACACAGAAAAAATGGGAAACAAATCTGTTAATAATCTATGAAATAAAATACAAAATGCAGTTTGATGGTCATTTTTGGCCGCTTCATGTTGAATCGAATATAATATGAACATTGATGACGTAGACTTGTGTCACCCGCGTGACCTTTGCGTCTTGGAGTGTCATACCTGGTGGAGTACCTATATTATTATACCATGGTACAAAAAAAAATTACAACAGTGTAAAAAAATACATTCGATTTCTCTTTGTACTAAACTCCAGTTTAGCCTTCAAATTATATAGCTTAGGTTTCAAATATAGATTACCTAAATTGCTCTAACCGACCAATACTTGGCAACATTCCCAATTTGCAACCACGACCTATTGCCGTTTACGATTGCATTGGTAAGTAAATCGTTACAACTTGTGAATTTCAGTGTTAGTCACTATTAATTGCCCCAAAAAAATGTGAATCGTCAGCGTTGGTAAGTTTTTTGGATGGGTGAGGCCGATAAGGCCGCCCATTATACTGCCGTATATTTGTTTTTATGTTAGTTTAAGTTTCATTTGTATTTTTGGTATGTAATAAAGAAATATTGTATTGTATTGTGACCGTGAATTGTACTTACTGTGTACCTAACACACGATGTCCCGGCGTTTTGCTATGATTGAGTTTTGCTATATAAGTTGAAGCAAAGATTGGGGGGCTCTGATAGGATCTGATAGGCTCTGATAGGCTCTGATATGATCTGATATAAGAAATATTCTGCATAATATTAAATTGAATTTAAAATGTCTCCTTGTATCTTTTATCGCATTTACAACGGGGAGTGTTCTGAATAACTGTTCGATCTGATGCCGGCGTCACGGTTTTATCATCGTACTAGCCGCCACCGCCTGAATGTTCATCCACACATCATAGATCAGTGGCAATTGCACACTATGCGATTCACACGATCTTTCTTGCCTTACACCTGCAAAATGTGGAATGAGCTTCCTTCCGCGCGCCATGTTACCGAGAAGCTACAACATGGGGGCTACAACAACTTCTTTAAAAGGCGAGTTAATAGAGTCCTTAAGGGTCGGCAACTTATTTGAGTTGCCTCTGGTGTTACAAGTATCCATAGGCGACGGTGACTGCTTACTATCAGGTGACCCATCTGCTTGTTTGCTACCTATGGCATAAAAATAAATATGAATTTATTGCGATTTAACACGGTCAAGCCAAATAAATCTGATTAAATTAAATTGTATATTGAGATTTAAAACGGATAAACCAATTACATTAGAATCTCACAGGCACGACATACATCTCATGTATAAAAACAACAATAAATTGATCATTTATGTATATAATTATACATACAAATAAAATAAAAAAGGAAATACATTAATTACAAAAATAAGCTCACCAAAAATGAAATAATAATAAAAACATTATGATAATAAACTTGCTTGTTTATCATATTAGCTGAGGAATTAATACAGAATTAAAGATTTTCAAAGCAATCAATATTCCATTCGATGAGGAAAGATTTGATTGTTTGTTTGTTTGTTTGCATTGAATAGGCTCCGAAACTACTGAAAAATTCTTTCACTGTTGGGAAGCTACACTATCCCCGGGTAACACAGGCTATAATATATTTTCAAAAAAAATAGGGATCCTTACTAAAAGTCCAATAATGGAGCCCAAGGTGTAAAAAAATAGGATTTACAATTAACTTTGCGTGTTTGACAGTTCTGAGACAGGACAACGTCTGTCAGGTCAGCTAGTATAATATATTAACGAAATTATCGAGCGGGATCTTAAAACATGCCATCAAAGCACACTAAATTAAATCGATAATGACTCAGATACTTAACTCTGTTTGCGATAACCGCTAATAGTCGCAAGAACAGTGAAGATATCAGCTGCTCAATTAGCATACGCTTGTTTGTCCAAACTCCGACCAAGCAGATTGTTTGCGCGCGGCTATCTCCAGCGCAAACACGGCGCTCTTGAGATTGTGTATATAGCTTGTAAGCTTGTTACTCGGTTACGTTGTTTTGGTTTGACAATACGTGTATACCTACTTTAAACTTAGACGAGGAGAGAGACAATTTTAGAAGCATTCCAGAGACTAGATAACGTTTTAACAAAGTCGCACCTAAGAGTCAAACGCTTTTAGCAGAATGGCAGGAAATGTTGAGCAAAAGTCAACCGTTTTTTTCAGCAGAGTTGCAGTAAACCCTAAAATTCAAGCGTTTTTAGCATAATTGCAGAACGTAAAAGTTAAAGTGTTTTGGCGATGATGTAGTACAACCTCAAAGTCAATAGACACTTGTGGCCTGGAGGTTGGGGCGGCCCTTAGTATGGGACGCAACTTGTGTTGATACCTTGGCGCCGTCACATCTTCCTGAGACACAAGGTAGGGCTGGTGTGGCTGCCAATTCGCAGAGCAGCACAAGCGACGCAAATATGCTAACCTTGGCAGTGGCTACATATTTGAGGTGTTTGGGGTCGAGACATTGGGCTATTGGAGGCCGGGAGCTCAATTCATTTTCAAAAATCTTTCAGAGCGCCTGGTTAATGCGACGTGTGACCAAAATGCTGGCGTGTTTCTGACTCAACGCATTAGCATTGCTATTCAACGTGGTAATGCCGCCAGCATGCTGGGTACGATGTAAACTGATAGTGGGCTTGAGCATTTGAATTTTCTTTAGACCTTCAACGGTCTATGGGCAGTCTAACTGTATTTGTAGTGTTAGTATTAGCTTGTATTTTGTTTACTTTGACGTTAATAAATAAAGGCACTTGCCCGGTTAAAAAAAAAAACTCAGTGTCGAGCGTTTTAAATGATGATGATTAAAATAAATGTTTTCTTCTTCTTCTTCTTCTTCTTCTTCTTCTTCTTCTCGTTTTAGAAAAGTTTTAGTATGACCCAAAATGTCAAGCGTTTTTAACATATTTGCATTAAAACTCAAGTGCTTTTAACATATTCACAGTAAAACGTAAAAGTCGATCGTTTTTTAGCAGAATTGCAGTAAAACCCAAAAGGTTTTTTTTAATACCGATATTGTTTAGGTAAAATCGCACGGCACAGCTAGTACCTACTCACAAAATTCTTCATAACATCCCAAAGTTCGGTGTCGCAAATTAGTTCAAACGTCCCGTTGGGTCTCGAGGTTTTAATTGGTGCAGTTTATTATAACGACATGGTTGAACTCCCTGTAATCTTGTAAGGATTAAATTTAAAGTACTGACACGCGGAACGAGGTTCTGTTGAGCACTGAAAAACGTATAGAATTAGCTGCTTTGTTAAATGTTTTAATGAGTTTTCATAGTTTCATATTGCAAGTGTTATTTTATCAAATCGTGGAAAGTTTTATTTGAAACTTTAACGGTACGGTATGAAACAAGTAAGTTTTAAGTAATGGATGCATAAGCATAAAATATCTCTTTTAAATACAGGGTTTCGCATATAGACTGTACTAAGACGAAAGGAGGTCATTGTACTCATAGCTATAAACAACTTTTACAAACGGACTAAACCTAAAAACGCAAAAAATTCAACTGTTCCATTAAAAAACGGTTATTGGCACTCGACGAAATTAATGGTCAAGCTGATTTTCTTTTTGTGATTGTAGGGTTGGTCCCATGGTGCGGAACTTGTTTACAATCAAATGGTGAGTACAATAACCTACTTTAATAATTGGCGGAGAAATCGTGTAAAAAACATAAAAAATAAAACCGGCCAAGTGCGAGTCGGACTCACACGCTGATGGTTTCGTACCACCACATAGCTTGTTACCTACTAGAGTACATTTTTTTTTTGCAAAAAGGCAAAATCCCGCCCGGTTCCTCATCCAAATACCAACCGCGCCTGACGTTGCTTCACTTCGGTGATCGTACGAGAATCGAAATTTGAAATAGAAGTTTGACACCGACTCACACTTGGCCATTATTTATAATTTTTTTGTTATACTTTAGAGTGTGTACTATTAAACATGCCAAGTTTGTCGCTTGTACGTATTGCTGTTTCTACATTAGAGCTAATACAAAAATACGTTTATGTATGGGGCCCACCCCCCTTTCGTTTTTACTTTTTGACTTTTCTATTGTTTGCTAGTAAATCCGCCGTAATATTACATATTCTGTGAAAATTTCAACTGGCTATCTATTACGGTTCGAAAGATACAGCCGTGTAAAGGTAGGACAGACAGAAGGAGAGACGGACAGACAGACAAACAAACAGATATTGTGTGCTACTTATGTATAAAGGTGCTTAATTTTGTTAATTACCTTTATTATCAACTTATTGAAGCTTAAGCTATTTAGCGCTTAGTATGCAACACATATATGATTTTTAGTAGTGATTTTCGACATTGTTTCTACCACTAATATAGACCTATTAATGGCTGTACTTTAAAATAACTTAATAAAAACTTATGTATATATTTTTGTGCTGTTGGTCTTGAATAAAAATAAAATAAATAAAATAAAATAAACATTGTAGGCTTAGTAATAGGGTCCCGTTTTTATCCTTTGGGTACGGAACCCTAAAAACATACAGTTGAATTGAGGACCTCCTCCTTTTTGAAGTTGGTTAAAGATGGCAGGGCTGATAACAAACAATACTGACAGAACGATTATTAACAATCATAGATTCACTTCTCCCTCTACGTTAACAATCAAAAGGCACAACTATCAACACGCAAGACCAAAAAGGCGAGTAACAAACGCATTACAAAAAGGACATTACCGAAAGTGTCTTGACCTCTTTAGTTCTAATGTGGCTGTAAAAATATCTGGAACATTTTTCGCTGTTTAATCTCCACCGGACATCCGCCAAGAAAGAGGGATTACTGGGAGGGTCCGAGACTCGTAAAAAACCTTCTTGGCAGCGAGAATTTAAATTGTCTCGTACTATGATGGCTTTGTCATTTGGTTTTTAACTTTATTTGGTGTTTAACTCAATTCACTGTAGAGTACTTAATATAAAAACGTATAAAATAATTTTTGATAGAACTACTGCAAAATGTAGCTTCCCAATATGTAGAAAACATTCCTAACTTAAAGACGAATCTTACAACACCTTCTTCAAAATATGTCAAGCCGTTTAAGCTACAGAATCCAGTCAAGCTGCAGACAAATAAACCAAAAACATTACACTACTAGGCTTCATCGTCATTATCTGCCTATTATGTTCCCACTGCTGTGACACGAGCCTTTTTTCAGAGAGAGAGAGAGGAGTGGCCTTAATCCACCATGTTCCAGCAGTAACCCTTGATTTTTGACAGGCATACGATTTTACTTAGGGAAAATGCCAAAAAGACCTGACACTGTCAAGAGCTGTCAGACTTACCTTTTTTACGGATGGGTTAGGCCTTCGTTGTTTTAACCATGTTTCTTAGTTTTTTAACACCGAAAATGGCTTCTAATTGTCACCGAATTTTCCCTAAGTAAAATTTTATGCTTGTCAAAAATCAAGGGTTACACACATTGAGATATAGTTACACAGCGCATGTATGCATCACAGAATGCATATTAGACAAAGATCTTGTATATACCCTAAAGGAACCTAACTTCCTTGATATTAGATTAGAAAACGTTATGCAGAACTGCAATTTGCTGAGATGAATGTTAGAAATTGTTTCAGCGCTATAGTTTAGAAATGGTTTTAATTTGTTACCATACAGCTTGGAAAAGTTATTCACGGCTTTTACACACATAGTTTCTAACTGTTAGACAAACTAAATTCATACTGCGTTTCACGTTAAGTAATTTGCTGTTGTAGCTCTTGTGAAAATCAGGTCATATATTCCCACAGACAGACACCGAACTCTCATAACAGCGGTTTAGTTTTACCATTCTGATAGGACGGACCGGACCGGTAAGCGCAGTAACTTTCGTAAGAAAGTATGGAACACTTTAATAAAAACATATTTTTGTTATTGAAACTGACGTGGTTTTCACACATTATATTTATATTAGGTACACGGGAATTACTTACGTAAGATTAAGCCGGTTACTCCGACTATACGATAGTTTCAACTAAACGAAACGGTTGCAACTATAGTCCGAGTAAGTGAGTAATTCCCGTGTAGGTAATATAAATTAACATATATTTTAGTGTTGAAAAGTTTTGAAATGGTCACAAGCCGCACTCTTTACCTTCACTAGCGTGGAATGCAGCATCTGATTACAAAAGTTGCGTAAAAGCTTATTCATGTAGTTTCCACAGTTTAATTAGAACGGTACAACGGTTGGAGACAATAATTCATAGGGGCATGGGTTGTATTGGAAAGTTTGCTCAAAATATCCAAATGTATATATCATACAGATATTTAACCTCGGATTACATAAACAAGGGAGATATGCTTTGGTATAATTATTCTTCGTGTTCAAGATGTATCAGTATTTCAGTCACTTTTTAGGGTTCAATATCTCAAAAGGGTAAAACGGAACCCTTATAGGATAAACTTAAAACCTCGTATACTATTAGCTAGCAAATAAAAACAAAGCAGAATTTGAAAGCACACAAATTCGAAACATTCACAAATCGTTAAAACACATCAACATAATTACTTATATTCTTTTCAAATATTCATTCCAGAAAAATGTGAGGAACAGACAGATTACAAGAGAAACCGGGGAACGCAGCCAGATGTAAAATAATGCAGGGATTTTAAAACTCCTTTCAAAAATGTGGTTTTATTCCTTCAAGGATATTGCAGCAAAGGAATTTTAATCAGCTCCCTGCATTTGACGAGATTCAATAATCCTTGGAGTTCATTTTGTAGTGGATACCTATTATTTAATAACATGAGATAGAACGTAGTTCGGATGGACATTGACATGAAATGGTAGAAAGTTTTGATCTCGGAGGATTTTGATATTTTGTGCAGTGGTGTTTTGTGACCTTTTATGAGTTAGGAACAAGTGACAAAAGACACTCGATAGCTCCTTCAATGGAACGCTACAGGAACTAATGAGAATTGGTAGTCCCAGTTCCTTTAGCTCCACTGCACTGCACTGCAGTTACAAAAAAGGCTCAGTAATTCCTTAAGAAACTAATGAGAACAAATGGTATTATTTAATTTGTATAATATTTTTTTAGTTATTTCTTTATTCAATTTGTAATAATACATTCATGATCATCATCATCATTTCAGACAAGACGTCCACTGCTGGACATAGGCCTCCCTCATCAATCTCCAAAAGGGGCGGTTGGCAGCGGCCCGCATCCAGCGTTTCTCTGCGGTCTGTTTTAGGTCATCTGGTCGTCTAGGTTAGGAATAATACATTTTTAGTACTTAATTCTTTATTCAGTTTATTCAGTTCAATTAGGAAAAATTATATTTTTTCCAATATTTTAATCAATTTGGAATAAAACCGTTTTATTGTATGATGTTAACTTGACATCGGCACCAAAATGTTTTCCAACATATTTGCCAGCCATATTGGGAATAGAAGTTCCAAAATGAAACGTACTCAAGCATAGGTACCATTAGTTTTTCTCTTCATACATTATCATCATCATTTCAGCCATAGGACGTCCACTGCTGGACATAGGCCTCCCCCATCGATCTCGAAAGGGCCGGTTGAAAGCAGCCTGCATCCAGCGTTTCCCTGCGGTCTCTTTTAGGTCGTCTGTCCATCTTGTGGGTGGACGTCCTACGCTGCGCTTACCGGTCCGTGGTCTCCATTCCAGAACCTTTCGGCCCCATTGTCCATCTGTTCTGCGTGATAAGTGCCCTGCCCACTGCCACTTCGACTTGCTAATCCGGTGGGCTATGTCAGTGACTTTCGTTCGTCTACGGATCTCCTCATTTCGGATTCGATCTCGCAGAGAAACCCCGAGCATAGCCCTCTCTGAACATATTTTAGCAAAATGCAGCATAAAAAATTATTTGCAATTCAATTTTATTTTGTTCAATGCTACATGACGTAATACAATTTTTTCTACTTACATGCTACCTACTTAACATGTAATAAAAAAAGAACAAGCAGTGTTTCGTTCCACGAACCAAATTCCAAGCCTCATAAGCATGAATGCACAAGCGCAAAATGAAAAAGCGCCGAAATTTCAACAGGTAAATATATAAAGATCTTATTTAATTTTTACGAAACCGACTGTCTGGACTCAATTAATGAATTTCATTAATGGAGTTGGTGACTGAGGTGCTAGCATAGCTAATTATGCCAATTTTGTTATTAAGATATTTTCCTGATAAATTAGATTTAAAAAAAGTACTGGCTACCAAACCAACTCTGTAAAAAAAAATACTGGAAAACCCCACTTTAAAGGGTTCCGTTAACTATAAGGAACCCTTATAAATAATTCATCCTGTCCGTCCACCTGTCTGTCTGTTCTTCTGTCCGTCTGTTAGTAAGTCGCGAAACCGCGAAAAAAATATCAGCTAATCCATAGAAAACGGTCAAACGGACAAAATGACAAACCAGCTGTTTTTTTTTCCGCGATTTCATTGTTGGTTAGTAAAAGTCGTTCATCCTCCTTTCGGCTTAGTACAGTCTATGTGCGTAACACCTTATAAAAATATTGTTGAAGTCTTAGTATTAGAATAGAATAAATATGTAATTCTGTAAACGTATTTGTAATTGACTCACTTAACACCGCCAGTAAACTTGATAGATGTAAAAAGAACGTTAGAAAAACGTTCTTTTCATCCGGCGTAGGATTCCAAACGGAAGCGAGTGCGCTTTAGCTCGCTCATATCCGCTTTTGTCGCTTTCTCGTTCGCTCGTTTCCGCTCTCGTCGTGTAGATTTCGCTGGCTGTAAGCGCCAAATTTGAAATGAGTTTACATTTCAGGTGATACGTGATAATAGGCAGATTAAATAGATAATTCGGAATATTAGGTTTGTAGGTTGTAACCATTGAGGTTTAATACACATTGTTTGTAGCTCAGATCCGACTAACATGGAAGATGTGGTAGGGTGTCGTGGTGGGTGCAAACGCATCCGGCCTAAATCAGGTCTGATGCCTTTAATCAAACTCGCCCAGCAGACGATCTTAACACCCTTTTTGGAATGTGGTCTATTTGTTCATGACTTTCTTAATGTGCATAAAAAATTTGTTAGTGAGGCTTACTTCCAGTTTTTGCGTTAAGGTCCTCTTTTTCCACTTTTAGCAATTGCGGTAATTCTAGTTTTAGTGTATCTAAATGAGAAACACCCCAAAAATATTAGTAGTGAAACGCACGACTGTGTGTAAGCACCATGGTTTATCTCCACTAAATGTGACTTTAATACACTATATCAAGGTCATGGTAACAAGTGTTACTCAAGAGTGGCAAAACCTCGCCTTAAGCGATGTAGCAGAATAATAAAAAGATATGATGAAACACGGCTAAATTTGAACACGAATGTTTATTGTACTAAGGTATATCTTCTTTGTTTGTTTGATCTGAATAGTTAACAATATTATAGTGAAATGGTATTATTACCTAAGGGTAGAAAACTCTTTATTCAGACTATATTTATAAGTTTATAGTTTTTAAATTATCATTATTAATTAATGAATAATATTTTCCGTGGAGGCCCGGCCTAAGAATAGACCTCCCCCTTCTCTTCCCGTGGGTGCCGTAGAAGTCGGCTAAGGGATCAACCAGAAGACGGGCAGCAGCGTCTTCTGAGTATAAAAACACCGACTGCGCTCGCCAGCCCGCCTGCCAAGCGTGGCGAGTATTGGCTATCCCCCCAAAAAATATGCTTATTGGAGATCGTTGGGGACGCCTATTTCCAGCAGTGGACGTCTTATGGCTGAAATGATGATGATGATTATTTTCCGTAGCCTCTTACCACAAAAGTAACGAAAACCAGTCGTGTTTCGGTACTTTATCAAAAACTCCACGTTTTTAATCTATAAAAAAAATACCTTCCATTTTGTCGCGCAAAACGAGCAAAACCTAAACGACAAATTACGAGGTATCATTCTATTTCTTACCGCAACAATATAATGGAACTTTTGTTCAATATTAGCTCCCCCCCCTCCCCCCATTCCCATGCCACCATTATAAACATACCATCACTCATTCAGAATTACAACGCGAAAAATAACACGGTTCTTTATCGTATGAAAATGATGAATCAACCGCGCGGTGACATAAATCACGGCCCCTTTGATGTGCCGCTTATTTTTAACCGACTTCAAAAAGGGAGGGGTTCAAATCTGTGTATTATTTTTTAAAGTGAAAACTTCTTTAGGCATGTTGGGCACTTTTAAGGATGGGAAAAGCAAAGAACTTGCGTGACTGCCACGCTCAGATAAAGTCGGCTCGAGTCGACTAAGGGAGCGAGAGAGATAGTCAACCTTGATGAAGTTTTCACTTCTGTCATGTGGTTAAGCACATACTTTTTAACCGACTTCAAAAAAGTGGAGGTTTTCAATTCGCCTGTATGTTTTTTTTTTTTTTTTTTTTATATATATATTTTTACCGAATAAACCTCAAAACCCTTTGTTGCCTCAGAACGCCGTCAAGAGTAGAGTAGAGTGTGTACTATAATCATGCCAAGTTTCACGCTTGTACGTATTTCTATTTTTACATTAGAGCTAATACAAAAATATGTTTAAAAAAATTGTTTGTTGTATGGGGACCCCCTTTTGTTTTAATTTTATGACTTTTCTATTATTTCTTAGTTAATTCACCGTAACATTACATATTCTGTGAAAATTTCAACTATAACGGTTCGAAAGATATAGCCGTTTAAAAGTATAGGACAGACAGACGGACGGACAAACAGACATTGTAGGCTTAGTAATAGGGTTTTATTTTTACTTTTTGGGTACGGAACCCTAAAAACAAGCTGCAACAACCTAAAAATTATCTGTGTAGCAAACTCCTCTTGCCGTAACGAAACCCGTTAGCAACCGTTATAACGCCTGCGGGACAACTCCGTTACGTTTTCCGTTAAACGGTACACGCGTAGCGGGACTGAGGATGGGGATAGTCTCTAATGTGTTCTGTACTTAGTGTTTTTACACGGAATTTTTACAGGAAAGTGTTGTGAGTTGAACATCATGTAATGTAGATATTTTTTAAGATATTTTTGGGCGAAAGTTCTTATTTTATCAGTGAAGTTAATTTGTAAAAGTATACCTACTACACAAAATTTAGATTGGCTGCAAAGACAGCTTAATAATTTTGATAGAGCAACCATATACATATACCGCAACAGTGCCTAAAGACAAGGGTCTTTGACCAGTGTGTTGCCAGTGATGATATATGGTACTGAGTCGTAGTCGTTAACTGTTGGCCTTTTGGAAAAACTCAGAGTCACACAGTGGGCAATGGAGAGAGCTATGCTTGGAGTTTCTTTGCGCGATAGAATCCGAAACATGGATATTCGCCAAAGAACCAGAGTCACCGACATAGCTGTTAAAATTTGCAAGTTGAAGTGGCAATGGGCAGGCCACATCGGCCGAAGAACCGATAATCGTAGGGAAAAAAGGTTTTTGAGTGGAGACCACGAACCGGAAGACGCAGCGTAGGTAGGCCTCCCACTAGATGGACCTACGACATTGTGAGAGTCGCGGCTATCCAGTGAATGCAGGCTTTGGTTCAGTGTGGGGATTAAAGAGGGGAGCTCATAGATTCTGTAATGGACGTCTTCTGGCTGATGATGATGATGATGAACCGTAGCTTATACGGTTGGTTGGATCAAACCCTGCCAGTCGTCAATTCACAATCAACTAAGATATCAACACATACACACAAAAAAACAGCTGATTTAAAATTTTCATTTTGGGAGACGGTTAAAAATAATCCTACGTAACATAGTTTTAATGAAAAACAACTTCTCTTAACCCAGCTCTCGCAACTGTAAAATAAACTGTTTGCACTTAATATAAAGGTAAAGTGAACCTAAATAAATCCGGCGTGCTCAACAAAATGCCACCAAATACACCGTGGCTTAACCAAACAGTCTCGACAGGATGGCTTCCTCGGGACTTCTTTGTGCGAGACCTCAGTATACGGACTGCGCTATCATACTTCAGGAGCGGATTAGGGGAGGACTTCTTGAAAGGTGGGGCCACATATTGTCAAAATTCAAATTTATAAGTATTTATTTTTAGACAACTTTGACCTTTGGTTAGTACAAAAAAGGGGTCTTACACAATTTTTTCTTTGCTTTTCTTGTTATGCGGTATTATTCTTATTTATAAACATAGGTTCTTTAAAATGGCTGTCAAAACTCGGCAACGTATATTTGATGCTTTTGATGTTACTGGTATCCATAGGTGATGGTGATTGGTTACCATCAGGCGGCCCGTTATCTTGTTTGCCACTTATGACAAAAAATTAACTCATCTCTAGGAGATATTTTATTTTGTATTTATTTTTAACTAGAGTAGCTTGTCTTTCTATTTTCTATCGGATACATTTCGGTGAGTGTGCGCAAGAGCTTCATGGCCTTATTTCACCCTCCCTCTTTTACTACAGGACAAGTAGAAAGACTGCACACTACCACCCCTTCCTCGAGGAAATTCCAAAGATTCGTACTCAACGATTTGGGTCGTCATTTATGATACGTACTGCCAAAGAATAAAAAAGAAAAAAGAAACTCCCTGCCGTCCTCCTCGTTTCCTGAGAACTACAATCTGGGCATCTTCAAGGCTGGTGTGAATAGATTTCTTCTAGATCAACGTATTCCTTCCTCGGCCGCAACGTCACTTACCATCAGGCGAGTTGGTGGCCAAACGTATAACTATTCTTCATAAAATAAAAATAAAAACTGAAATTAAACTACAATGCTTGATTTCTTAATCTTTCTTATTTACCTATTTGTTTATTAATTCTTATTTGTTTATTTGTCTTACAAAATTTCTCTATCTTTAATTATTTTACAAAATTGTGTCAAAATGTAAAAAAAAAAACATGATAAAATTATGCTTTCTTTTGATATTCTACTGCCAATCTTCCAGTTCAATTTCGTATCAAAAGTAACTCTTTTGGTAGGTAATTGGTTAAGGGGCCCTCTACTCTTTTCCACGGAGTCCATCCACCTAACCACGTCCCAAGTCCTGGTACATAAGCTGAATGCGCGATGTGACGAGGCAGAATGAGACGCCGCGGGCGGCAGCCTGCGTATTAATGTGGGCGTATAGCATACAAGAGAATACGTACGTGTTAGTGCTGGGAAGTACTCAAAATTTCTTTCAACGAACGTATTACAAATCAATCTGGCCAAGTGCAGGTGCGACGCGTGACCAAAATGCTGGCGTGCTTCTGGCTCAACGCATAAGGATTTCCATTCAGCGTAGTAATGCCGCCAGCATGCTGGGTACGCTGCCAACTGATAGTGGGCTTGAGCATGGGCGTGGGATTGTCTGTACACCTTCAACGGTATATGGGCAATCTAAACAATTTTTGTAATGTTAGATTGTATTTTGTTTAGTTAATAAAGGCATAAAGGCTTTTTTTAAGGATCTATAATTCTTGCTACCTGCATATAGGTAGGTACTTACTCAACTAGAATCTTAACAGGCTCCAAAGCTGAGTTTTTAAGTACACTATCCATCTCTAAGACCAAACTTTTAATGACTAGAATGATATGACGCTCGTGCAGACAAAAAATCGTTACAAAGTGAACTAAAAAGTGAAGGACGTTTTGCAAATTTGGCTAAAACTTGGCTATTTCACAAAAGAGCGTAATTATCGCTGATAAAGATACATTTTTTAGGTTGAGTGCGTCTCAAATCTGGCTTTGTACCAAATTTTATAAAGTAGTGCGTCGTCGCGACACTTGGCTAAGTTCTGTGTTATATTATCTTTGGTTCTGTGACTCGTAGTGAAATTTAATTTATTTCTCATAAAGAAAATATACCGGCCAAGTGCGAGTCGGGCTCCCGCACTGAGGGTTCCGTACCACCACAAAATTCAGTAACGAAATTACCAGTTATAACGTCTTGGTAATGAACAGAAACTTGTCACTGACTCGCACTTGGCTTATTTATTATTTGTTGTTATATTTTAGAGTGTGTACTATAATCATGCCAAGGTTGACGCTTGTACATATTACCGTTTTTACATTAGAGCTAATACAAAAATACGTTAAAAAATAAGTTGGTTGTATGTGGAACCTCCTTTCGTTTTTACTTTTAAACTATTTTATTATTTGTTAGTCAACCCGCCGTAACATTACATATTCTGTGAAAATTTCAACTGGCTATCTATTACGGTTCGAAGGATATAGCCGTTAATAGGTAGGACAGACAGACAGACAGACATCGTAGGCTTAGTATAGGGTCCTGTTTTTAATCTTTTTGTACGAAACTCTAACAAGGAAGATTAATAAATGGATCCTTGGTAAAAATAATACGTGCTATAAAATAGTTATTTGCCTAACTAGAATTAAACTGTCCACAAAATATTCTAACAACTACACCTTTATGTTCCCGAGCTGAGGTCAAGCAGTATCGGAGATCGATACAACTTGAGACCGTCATACAGCTGAGTAATTGCAGTGGGACTAGTTGAGAGAACTATTTCTTTTTACGCAATTTGGATTGTGAATTCTTAAAGAAAATCAAGTTTGAGCTTGTGATTGATGTTTTGTCTGGAAATCTGTGAAGCGGGAATATATATTGTTTTAATGTCTTACAAAAACTGTAAAAGAGTGATACATTATCGAAAAATATCTTCTTTAACGCATGAAAAATTTAAAAAATTAGGTTTTTTAGCCATAGTTTTTTTTATATTTTTCTTTTAAAGTATTATCGCCCAATGGTAAGCGTTACGTGGATGATATGGGGTATTAGACAAGAGCCACTTTCTGTTAGCATTAACGCCTACAGAAAGATGAAATTGTATGAAAATTAAATTGAAAAAACATTAGCTTGAGATTATGTACTCTCAAGCTAATGTCATTTTCATACAATTCTGTTAGCATTAGCTAACAGAAAGTGGCTCTTGTCCAAATACCCAAGGTATATACTAGAATTGGCTTGTTAGGAAATCTTAGTCCAGCAGCCATACCTTGACTCTACTAATGTGAAACACTGTTCGGTTGTTCACTAAAGTTATATGATTATTTACGGAATATTTACCGTGGTAAAGTTAAAAAGTTCACGGGAAGTCTTCCGGTGAACATGGTGCATGTAACTGCGCCGACATATCGGGAGCTCATTCCACAACCTTACCACAGTAAATATACCGTATCATCATCATCGTCATCATAATCAGCCTTTTAACAGTCCACTGCTGGACTTTTAGCCTACCCCCGAAAGGGTGATTGGGCCATATCCACCACGCTGGCCCAGTGCGGATTGGTGGTTTCAGATTTCCTCACGATGTTTTCCTTCACCGAAAAGCCAGTGGTATCCAAAAGCCAGTGGTAGCCAGTGGTATATCCCGTATATAATCATATAACTCTACTAATGTGCTTCTACTAATTGCTTCTCCGCTGTGGCTCAACACCAGTAGAGCTTGATTGATAACCGTGGCCTAAGTTCAGATCGTAAATTAACCGATCCGCCGATTGCTAGGATTACGTCGATGCTTTGTAACGTCTAAATAAGGCTTTATTTCTACAAACGACTACAACTAAAGCTGAGTGTTAAATTGCAGTTTTAATCATAATCAGGCTATCGTTATCCATCGCTGGGCATAGAAAAGTAAACCGGCCAAGTGCGAGACTGACTCGTATACCAAGGGTTCCGTACCACCGCAAAATACAGAAAAGAGTGCAAAAAAAGCAACATCATGCCCAAGCGGTCACCCATCCAAGTACCTACTGATCGCGTTCTACATTGTTTAACTTGGCGATGAACAGAGAATTGTCACTAACACGCACTTGGCCATTATTTATTATTTGTTGTTATATTTTTAGAGTGTGTGAATAATCACGCCAAGTTTGACGCTTGTACGTACGACCTATTACCGTTATTACTTTAGAGCAAATACAAAAATACCTTATAAAATATATTTGTTGTATCGGGACCCCCCCCCCCCCCCATGTTAGGGTGCGTTGCTGACAGACAGACAGCGTAGGTTTAGTAATGGGGTCCCGTATTCACCCTTTGGGTACGGAACGGTACGGGTAAAAATTGCAATACCTACCTTTTTTTTACTATATAATAATTAATATTTTTTTATAAATAAAGTTTACTGTAATTTTATGCCATTTCTGCAGATTTATATGCCTACTATTAGACATAACATGATTCAAAATGACTATTGTTTAAACACTTATTGTGCATGCGTTTTTAAATGTATGTATGATTTATTAGTGTTTTGTGTAAATACGTTTTTGGGCCTATCGCACAAAGCAGGCCAGTTAAATTGTGTTAAATATTTCGTTTAGTTATCCTGCCATTAATTCCGCAGTTATTATTAAACGAGCAAATTATTAAGGCTATTACCAGGTGTATAAAATACGTCTAACAAAGGAACAAGTACGTTAGCGCCATTTTGACAATTACCGTCGCCATTAATGAGATTTTTGAACAAAACCAAAGATTGTCAATCCTTTGTATTTTCCATCGGATTTCGCCACTAAAACACTCGCTTGGAACAAAAGCCAGCGAGCTATAAAAAATATTGGAAGCCTATGAAATTTGATATCCATATCCCCTCGAGGTATTTTTAGTTTTTGAACAAAATGGGCTTGGGAAAAGTTTGATAGTGTGTCCGAAAATGGAAGTACGCAGAACTAGGCATGGTTTTATAAAATCTCATGAACTCGTTTTTTCTGCAATAGGTAGTAACCGAGGAAAAATATGGTAGTCACAGTTATTACATTACATTTACACACACACACACATTTATGTTTTTTTATAATGTATAAATAATAAATAGGGTTGCGCTTTGCCGCTATCTTGCCTGATGTTAAGCGACGTTGCAGATATTCCGAAAACCCGTACGTAGTGCTTTGTTTCCTCATTTATTTTGCGAACTTCGAGTCTGTAGAATGCGCTGCCTGAATGGGTGTTCCTCAATAGTTACAATCTGGGTGTCTTCAAATCACGAGTGAATCGGTTTCTTCTAAGCAAATTTGCTCCATCGTAGACCGCATCATCGCCTATCATCAGGCGAGTTGGCGGTCAAACGCTAGCCTATTATTAATTATTAATATATAATATATATATTGGCAGTGGGCAGGGCACAAAGCACGCAGAACAGATAGCCAATGGGGCTGAAAGGTTCTCGAATGGAGACCACGGAGCGGTAAGCGCAGCGTAGGACGTCCACCCACGAGATAGACGACCTTAAAGAGACCGCAGGGAAACGCTGGATGCAGGCTGCTTTCTACCAGCCCTTTCGGAGATCGATGGGGGCCTATATCCAGCAGTGGACGTCCTATGGCTAAAATTACGAAGATGATGCTGAAAAAAAAAAAACTTCGAAATTTACTCGTACATAGTGCTAAAAATCTACACGTCATATTATATAATGTACTCTCAACAACACTACTACAATGCTCCGTGGAATCGCAAGGATTCTGTACTTTCAGTCGACCGGATTCAATCGAGCTCTTGTATTTTATATCGGAACATGCTCCGATTACTAAACAAAAACCACCGACTAAACATTACTGAGACGTCACATGGTGCAAATTAGGACATGCTATCGGTGTTTATTTTAAACAGAAAATTTGCTCACCTACTTATCGTCATCATCAGCCAGAAGACGTCTACTGCTGAACATAGGCCTCCCCCTCGCCAACTTACCGGACGTTCAGTGATGACACGGTCTACGATGAAGCTCGCTAGCCTAGAAGAAAAAGATTCACTTCCGAGTTGATAGCATAAATTGTAACTATTTCAGTCTAGCGGTGCGCACAATAAACGTGGCATGAGAGCATTTCATTTAGGTTTTCGGAATATCAACCATGAAATGGTGTCACCTCATGGGAATTATCTCTCAAGTGAAATGAAAAATAGATGAAAATTTCGTTGACGTACAATGAACCCCACATTATGAAACTCTCCACATGAAAATGTATAGCTTTACTGTAAAATACAATACAATGCGATGCAACGCAACGAAACGCAAAGCAATGCAATACAGTAAAGTACACCACAGAACAAACTTATGCCCTGGATTAACACTTTAGCAATATACTACTTACCATTTTGAATACAATTTCGCTACTTGAAGGAAGCTGCAGCTCAATAGTTCTAGCTATAAGAGAGCTACGGGCTTTTTAGAATAAATATTATTGAAAAAAAATATACTCCTTAAAAACAAGCTTTTAGGCGTCAGCTTTATTAAATTTAGATGACGTCATATATTAAATCATAATATTGTCATAAAAATTACTGGTCCACCATCTTTGTGAGTCCGCCATATTAAATTTAGAATAAAGGCTTTTAGTTAACCATGCAATGATGTCGATTCTGTTGTACCATTTTCTAAACTAAACTAAATTTGACAACTCTAAAATTGTTGTCATCCTTCTCTCACACATTGAAATGAAAAGTGACGGAGATATTTTAGTCCTGTCAGATTGGTTTAGTTTAGTGAGTGCTATGACAGAATCGATGCCATTGTCATTCAAGCATAACGTGAATGCAACATTTTAGGTCAATCGGTTAGGGACAACTGGTCTGAAATTCAGTTGAAAGATTTATCCCACACATACTAATAGGGCAAGATAAATTATCATCATCATCAGCCAGAAGACGTCCACTGCTGAACATAGGCCTCCCTCTTTAACCTCCACACTGAACGACAGCCTGCCTTTTGCATCCACTGGATGCCCGCGACTCTCACAATGTCGTCGGTCCATCTAGTGGGAGGCCTACGCTGCGTCACCTAGGGCAAGATGAATAAAAGCTTGCCATTTGTAAAAATATAGAGATTTCGCCTCCATTGGTAATCTTTCGTCGGCTGAACTTTGATTCGATTTTACAAGTTGTAATGATTTATTCATTAGTGAGACTGTCGAACCGTTGGAGACACTAAAGTCTAGATCTATTGCTTTAGCTCTAATTAAATTACTGAATCTTTGAGCATTAAAACAGAAGATTTGCTTTCAATTAAAATCAATGGCATATTTGTCATCGATTTTTTTGCGTTCCGTACGCAAAGTACAAACGGGACCCTATTACTAAGCCTTGCTCTGGAGTGGAGACCACGATCCGGAAGACGTAGCGTAGGTAGGCCTCCCACTAGATGGACCGACGACATTGTGAGAGTCGCGGGCATTTAGTGGATGCAGATGGCAGGCTTTCGTTCAGTGTGGAGGTTAAAGGGGGAGGCCTATGTTCAGCAGTGGACGTTTTCTGGCTTATGATGATGATGATTACTAAGCCTACATTATCTGTCTGTCCGTCTGTCTGTCCGTCCTATCTTTAAACGGCAGTATCTTTCGAACCGTAATAGATAGCCTGTTGAAATCTCCACAGAATATGTAATGTTACGGCGTTATTATTATATAGGTAACTAATATTATAAAGAGGAAAATTTTGATTGTTTGTTTGTTTGTTTGCATTGAATAGGCTCCGAAACTACTGACCTGATTTGAAAAGTCTTTCACTGTTGGGAAGCTACACTATCCCCGGGTGACATAGGCTATAATCTATACCCGTGCGAAGCTGGGGCGGACCGTTAGTCTATAATAATATTATAAAGAGGAAAGATTTGATTGTTTGTTTGTTTGTTTGCATTGAATAGGCTCCGAAACTACTGAACCGTTTTGAAAAATTCCTTCACTGTTGGGAAGCTACACTATCCCCGGGTAACATAGGCTATATTATATTGAAAAAAAAATAGGGATCCTTACTTAAACGCCAATAATGTAACCCAAAGTGTAAAAAAAATAAATTTACAATTTTGACTTTGCGTGTTTGACAGTTCTAAGACAGGACAACGTCTGTCAGGTCAGCTAGTAGGCAATAAATGTATTATTATCAGCAAAAATTATAGCGATTACTTAAGTTGTTTTGTCTAGCTATGCAATAAACCTATTGTTTCCAGAAAATGATTTATGTACAAAATTATTGCGTAAAGATTTGAAGTGAAAACTTTTTTTGCCGCGATGAGCTATTTTGGTAGTGACAAAACTTATGGGTTCGCATCGCCGACATAAGCCCAACATGCCAATGTGACGAGAAGGATATATATTTTACATTCTAATAAATAAATAAAAAATACAACTAAAAACTACTTAAAAATACATACAAACTAGTACTAAAATATAAAACTACACTAATCTAATAATCCGCTGCCAGCAGGCATCGTACCCAAAATGTTGGCCGCATTGCCGCGTTGAATTGCAATGCTAATACGCTGTGCAAGATATCGGCCAGCATTTTGGTCACGAGATGCTTCGACCAGACGATTAGATAAATCTTTAAAAATATTTTTAAAGACGTAATGTGACGTAAGTAAAGTTTTCACTTCTGTCAGCAGTCCCCAAGAAAGCCTTTTTTTGACAAAACATTTACATAAGACTGACCTGCAATTAGTCGTAAAATTAAAAACCACTCTACCGTTTTCAATCCGCAATTGATAAATTAAGGCAGGACCAAGTTTTTGATTCCAAAACCGCAGCACAATGCAATTACGAGACAGTACTGATATTTTGGTACTACCAACCAATGTCGGGTATGTCCTAAAACTGCAACCAGAACCACCGGAGGATGGGCAGCAGTGTCCTATTAGTACACGGTGAACGTACTGCGATCCCCAAGCCGCCTGCCAAGCGTGGGGATTATGGCAACACCCCTCTCTACGAGGGAGGCCTTTGTTCAGCAGTGGACGTTTACAGGCTGATGATGATGATGATGATGATGAACCAAAATAAACATTACTATAATTATGTCTACGGGCTTTTATAAAGGGTTACACGAAACGATGGTACTTAGTAAGCCGAAAGGGAAGTAATGTACTAATTTCGATTTTTTAAAAAACGATTTGTACTAATTGGTTATGAAAAATCGCCTGTTCCGTACCTAACTACCTACATTTCATTAGGTGTGATGGCATGGTTTTTTTTCGATTTCATAGTTTGTGCTATCGTAAAAGTTGTACATAATGATAAATTCAATTAAATATTACTTTTCAGTTTAATATCACCATTCCGTTTAAAACGGTACACCATAACAGCGCTTGACTAGTTGATCTTCTTTTTCTTTCGAGTCGATGTTACGTTTTTTTTTTTATAATTTATGTAGACTAATTGACTGAATCAGGCGTTGCGGCGGTGGTTGGTTGACTAGTTGGAAGAAAATTTGCGTTTGACAATCAATGTTCACTAAACTTGTTTGTTTGTTTACATGCTTGCTTGTATGACAAGTATTACAATTGTCCGGTCCCAGTGTCAAGGTTTTTGGCTACGGGAAGGGCTCCAATATTGTTTGACATTGTTAATAATTATAAAGATCACTTGTAGGTTATTCAATGAGAAATAACAGCTATAGTGCTGTTGGTAAGTAAATGTAAGCTAGCTTTATTGACCAGCTTGAAGGTTTTTATAGTGCAGACTTACGAGTTATTTTAAAGCGCTTGTCAGATATGTTTTGGTCTGTTATATCCAAACATGGACACAAAATGAAAAGACGACCTAAAAGAGACCGCAGGGAAACGCTGGAAGCAGGCCGCTTCCAACCGGCTTTTTGGAGATCAACGGAGGGAAGCCTATGTCCAGCATTGGACGTCCTATGACTGAATTAGGTAATTTTAATTAGTTACTAACTACCGATATTGCTATCACGCCTTAGACAATACACGATACGCAATAGAACCCAATATTTACGATGACTAATTCTTTTTTCTTTAGTGGGTAAGGGAAAAAAAACTCTGTTTTAAACTATCACTGTTGTTCACTAAAGTTATATGATTATTTACGGGATATTTACCGAATCCGGTTTTTTTTTTTTGAAAAAAAAAACTGTTACGATAAAATATTATACATACAAATGATTGAAATCTTTAAGTACCTTAGTTAAGTAAAACATGTATTTTCTAACCTAAGTGAATTAATGTTATTCTTTGAGAAAATAAAAATCTTAAACCACAAAATGATGATGATAATGGTCCAAAAATAACATAGTCAACTTTGTATGGGTGTTTTGTATGGGTGGGGCCTGAAATGGACACAGTCCTTTTGCGATTATAAGCTTTGGTACTGTCTCCTATTTCCACAGTGACTTCGAGCTGGGATCTTAGTTACTGCTAGCTCATCTGCGCCGAGGGGTTCACGGGTAGCTAGCTCAATGATCACCGACCAACTTCGCAATCTTGTTACTACTTGTCAAATTTAACCTTGGTTTGTCTTTCGAGTTAACGATTTGAGGCTTAAATATAAATTTATTCATTTATTACTTCGAGTGAGTGAACAATTGAGTAATTGTTCATTCACAGCAGTTAACTTGGGCTATAAATATCGGGAATGTTTTAAACTTTGATAAATTATTTCTTTAAGAAAAGTTTGTTTCATATCTAGGTGAATTTACTTTTTAAAATATTTTTAATGGTTTCTCTGAAGTAATTTTTGTAGGCGTTCTTAATATTTAAAAAAAAGTTATATTTATAAAACTCAAACTGATACAAACTGATTTTTATCCAACTAATTCTGTTGCACCATTTCCTTAACTAGCCCTAAGACATCAGACATGATGTGGCAACCCTACTTAAGCAAGATTGTCTTGAATATAAATAGAAATAAAAAACCGACTTATAAATTAGTAACATTCGTAAATTTGATTAGTTAGTAAACCGTTTTCCAGTCATTTTGATTTAAAAACCATACTACTAAACTGATTTGGAAATTTATTTGGAACTAATTTGAAAGTACATATATCCTTGCAAATAAAAAGAAAATTTTCCTAATAGGTTCATAAATAAGGTAGCTCAGAGGTAACAAAAATGAAAAAGAACACAAAAGAGTTGAGAACCCCCTGATTTTTGCAGTGGGTTATTAATAAAATTTGGTATGATTTATAATTATTTTCTTTTGTTTTTCTTGATTAAAAATTTTGTGTGAAAATTTTAACAATAAAAATTATAAAAAACAATTTTAACATTGTTTGATGCCTAAAACTATTTCGATTTCATATTTTACTTTATTATGAAACCATTAAGACGTGACATTTGATTTGATTATATACATTCTAGCGTAGATAAAACCATACCGTGTAAACTTTCAGACAATAATCACACAAGAATAAAATAAAAATATTTTATGCAACAGTAATTTAAAACACGTTTCTCGAAATTCCTTTGTCAGCCATATTTCATCGTGCAAGCACCCAGAACCATCTCGAGAAAAATAAAAGCAGGGACATAAACAATTCATGTTCTCATCTTGTTTATTCCCGAGAGAGAATTTTCGCAAACTCGTTAGTTATCTATTGCATAGAGTTATAATACGAATTACAAACATTTACTGCGAGGATTTTATTGGTTAGTGGAGAGGAGGTGGTGGGCATTTTGAGTAAGGTTCTTCTAATGTAAAAATGCTATTTATATATGAAATTTAATGTCGTAATATGAAATTTGCTTTTATATTGTCGCTTATCTTTAAATACCTCTTTAGTTTTTAATCTACCTATGAAAAAAAAAAAACTTGATTTTTTTATGTTTTGTTTTTTATTCTTGTAGAAAACAAAACCATTCTCTTTTAATAAAAAAATTAGTTGATCTCGTTTGGAAAGTCTACAGTGCAGTAGTAATTTTTAAACTTTCGCGATTTGAACACGTTTTAAATGTTTATCGGGACTTATCACGTATTATTTAATTTATGTAAAAATATGTAGCTCTCGCTCGACGTTTCGACCATGTTACAATGGCCGCGGTCACGAGCTGACTGAAAACTGCGGGTGAGTCCGGCGAGAAGACAGTGCAGTGTCATCCAGACATTTTTAATGTTGATTATCAAGATTGTTTGAAGTCCTACAAACTTAAGCCGCTTGCAACTTGCTCATTTTATAAAATCTGTTGTAAATATAAATATAATTGATAAGGTTTACCGTTATTGGAATTAAAATGTTTGCATTCTTACTCTTTGTCTCCTACAAATTATCATAGTAATTATGTATGAAATAAGTCCTAAGATTTATTTTTGCAGGACAATAAAAAAGCCTAGCTATTCAAAGAACAATTGCTCTTTTTTCAAAGTAGAAAATAAAATATTACTAGACACGGTTTTTTTATGTATTGAAGTAGCTTCTTGATTAAATTAAAGGCTTCTTTAATTCTTCGAATCCTTATAGCATCCTACCTAATCTGACCGTTAGCTCGTATTCTCTAGTTCAGTACAGTGGGATTAGTTTCGCTATATTAGCGTCATAACTTGAGTTTTATTGTTATTGTGTCTTATAAACATGCGAGGTTCGGCGGAGGGCAAATGAGTGAAATATGAAATAAAATGAATAAACCTAGATACAAGACGATAGAAGCCAAAATACAATGATCGTTGTATTGGTAGATTGTTTTAATTGGAATGATTTCAGGTTCTTTCCGACGATATAAAGTTAGGGCTAGTGTTAATTCAGATGCTGTCGTGAGATTTGCATAAAACTAATACCTACGTTGAACTGTTGAATATATTCTGTTTTAAAATTGCTACCAGAATTTTGCATAATATTTTTTGGGTTCGTGCCTACAAGGTAGTTCTGCACTTTTTGACTTGCTATAGAAAGGTTTGTTTTTGAGAGGTCGAGGCAGATCTCCTACACGCCGGACGGGCCTCATTAAGACAGCAACTAAGTCTACCATAACAGAGTGTTCACGTAATGTGACGAACCGAGTAAAATGGAGAAGCATTGCAAAATCAGTGATCGGCGCCGAGAAGACCGACGACGTTGAAGACCCACCGTGTACCACCGTCTTACCAACCACGACCACTCTGCCAAGAGTGTCCGGCTAAGAAGAGAAAGGTTTGCATCAAAATCTTTTAAATGTGTGACACTTGTACTGTTTGAACCTATACCTATATGAATAACGTCACTTGCAAAGAAATTGTACGTAGACACGTAGTACTGCGTACGTACGTAGTTCTGTATAAGTCAATGGTCACTTATCTTGTCTTTTTGATGCCGTCTGACACCATACTTTCTAAGCTTTATACTTTGAGCGTTCGCAATTTTATATAACTCGACAAAAAAATTGTTTAGTCTTTAAAATGCTTCAAACTATTTTAAAGACTGAACTAAACAATTTTTTTTTTTTGATGTCAATATAAATATTTTTCTAGGTAATTAAGACGTACTTTGAATAGGGCTTTAAGTGAGGTTTTGGTCGGATACATTTCGGAGAGTGACCATCGACTCTGCATGATCTAATTCCCTCCTGCCCATTTTTCCATCGGACGGCCAGAGTTGGCACGAAAAATCGACACCGATTTATAGTTGATATTCCGAAAATTCGTACAAAGCGCTTTGATTCCACTTTTATTGTGCGAGCTGCTAGTCTGTGGAATGCGCTGGCTGAATGGGCGATTCTGTATAGTTGAAATCTGGGTGTCATCAAATCACGACTGAATTGGGCGGGCATGCTCCATCGTAGACCGCATCATAGCTCAACATCAGGCGAGTTAGCGGTCAGAGGCAAGACTATTGAAAAAATTATAATTAAAAAAAAACATTTTTGTTAATATATGTATATTACACACATATATATATATATGTATATATAGACATACACATATATATATATATATGTATATATATATATGTGTAATATATGTCAAAATATGAAATACTTTATATTATAGCAATAAGCTTACATATACAAACTTATTAAGATCACTGTAAAATATCGTTATAAGGAGTTTAATTTTCTTTTGGAAAAAAACGTTTGTTTCCTATTTATAGTTAATTTTCTATCAAATTAGAATACCCTCTCTGCAGTTACTACATAATAGACATCGACCACAACATAAATTAATTAAAAAAAACAGACGTCAAAAAACCACAAAACACAAACATTCTAAGTTAATATGCCACTACAAAGAACACAATAATATTTTTACACAAATTTTAATTGAAATTTCGGAAAAAAACGGGCCAAATTGCGAAAATCTTCCTCCTTTTTCGAAATCGGTAAAAAACAGGAACAGACGTCACACTATCCAAGAATAACACACCAGATCCACTGTCCCATTTTAATAATTCCATTTTATGGCTCCAAAAAGCTGATTAAAAATCCAGGCTCGGCCACTCCGGCCAGCCCGTGGCCACGCTTCGCACATAAAACATCTGCCAGTGGCGTCTGCACCGCCCATCTCTCATTTTGTCGTAAAACTCACTTAAATGGCCAACTCTAACGGCTCCAGCCTTAATTTTTACTCGTCTTGTTCTACTTGGAGATAGAAGACGGAATATGCTAGAAAGAAGGATGGGATGACGGAAAAAGCGATCTTATAGCTTAGCGTGAAATTTTTAGGGTTCCGTACCCAAAGGGTAAAAACGGGACCCTATTACTAAGCCTACGATGTCTGTCTGTCTGTCCTACCTATTAACAACTATATCATTCGAACCGTAATAGATAGACAGTTGAAATATTCACAGAATATGTAACGTTACGGCGGATTAACTAACAAATAATAAAAAAGTCAAAAATTAAAAACAAAAGGCGGTCACTATACAACAAACGTATTTTTGTATTAGCTCTAATGTAAAAACGATAATACGTACAAGCGTCAAACTTGGCACGATTATAGTTCACGTTCTAAAGTATTAAAAAAAAAGGCTAAGTGCGAGTCCATAACAAATTTCTATTTATTATCAAGTTATTACACTCGAGCGCCTGTAGCAGACTGCATAAGTAGCAAATTACTCCGACGATTGGAAGGCGTTATAATAACTAATTCGGGTAATTCGGTTACTTGGACAACCTTATTGTATATTGTGGTGGTACGGAACCCTCAGAGCTCGAGGCCGACTCGCACTTGGAACTTAATGGCGTCAATTCTGTTGTACAATTCTCCTAACTAAACTGATGTGACAAGACTAAAATTATCAGCGTCTCTTTTCATTTCAGTATCTCAGATTTTTTTTTAACCATTTTAGAGCTGGCAAATTTAGTTTAGTTCAGAGAATGGTACATCAGAATCGACGCCATTGTTTCAATTCTGTAAAAAAATAAAAGGAAAAGAAAGTACCTATAAAATTATCCGCATCATGTTTTTCACTGGACGTAGGCCTCTCCAATAAAGAACTAAGTGGCTATTCCTCGTAAGTAGCCAGTCTGTTATACTATCGATCGAGCCAGCCACTTATCGCGCTTCGTTTGAACCGCAGTGATCGCATTTCCAATAACGCGTTGGTTTAAATTCCTTACACCGTCAGAACTTAAAAGAGTAACGAAGAAAGACTCTAACTTTGTGCCAAATGGAATAGTCTTGTTCTCTCTCGTCATTGATTTTCTATACTCGTATTTAATAATATAAGTCTTTAGCTTTATTTCTTTGAATTTAGGCTAAATGCTTTGAGAAAAGTTCAGATAACTATTTATACATAAGGTGACGCGGAAAGGGTATACTAAGCTGAAATGGGACCATATTGCCCAACATTATCTGTGTGTGTTTTGGCATTTACAAATACAAATACAAAAATATAAAATATTTAATTTTCCAGTACACTTCCTTAACCTAATTTACAAGAATATGTGCAATAGTTAATGTAAAACAAATTGAAAAAATACATTAAGGTAGGCAGGAACAAGGCAAGCTAATGAAGGTTTACGGTACTTGTAGTCCCTGCACTAGGCGAGACGCCTGTGTCGCAGGGTCTACATTCTAGCGTTTACAGTGTACATCAGTGCGGTGCAGTATCAATACATTTTATTTACCGTTTGGTTTTGAAATTAAATACATAACTAAATTTAAATTCATTAGATTTGGAAAAAGATTAAGTAATAATTTGATTGATGGCTGAGTGTATGATGACATGATGTGTGTGCGCGTGCGTGAGCGTGTGTGTGTGTGTGTGTGTGTGTGTGTGTGTGTGTGTGTGTGTGTGTGTGTGTGTGTGTGTGTGTGTGTGCGTGCGTGAGCGTGTTGTGTTTTGTGTGTGTGCGTTAGCGTGATTGTTGTGATGCTGATTAGCTTATTTAGTTAGTAACATTTATGGGAGAGGCCATTGGCTCCCGAAACCTAGTATTTATTACTAGTTCGGAGTCAATGGGTTCATATAATATTTAGTCAATTTTTATAATGCCCAATAAATTAATTTGTATTTTGTATTTGTATTATGAACACCTTTTACTATGGGACCAGCCCTGAAATAGCGAAATAAACCGGCCAAGTGCGAGTTGGGCTGGCGCACTGAGGGTTCCATCACAAACTTCAATAACGAAATTACTAGCTACAACTTTGTATTGAACAGAATCTTGTCACCGACTCGAACCTAATTTATTATTTTTTGTTATAATAATTATAAAGTGTGTACTATAATCATGCCAAGTTTGACGCTTGTACGTATTACCGTTTTTACATTAGAGCTAATTCAAAAATACGTTTGTTGTATGGGGATCCCCCTTTTGTTTTGTCATTTTTTTTTTTAATAATCCGCCGTAAATTTACTTATTTTGTGAAAATTTCAAGTGGCTATCTATAACGTTTTGAAAGATACAGTCGTTTAAAAGTAAGACAGACAGTCGGACAGACAGATATCGCAGGCTTAGTAATAGGAACCCGTTTTACCCTTTGGGTGCGGAACCCTAAAAGTATCAGCTGTATTGTACTTTTTTTATTTTAATTATTGTCATACGTTTGACTGCCACCTTTCTCGTTGTCAAGCCATGATGCGCAGGGTCTACGACGAATCACGCTTGCCTAAACTGATTGACTCGCGACTTGAAGACACCCATATTGTATTTTTTATCTTTTAGTTATTGTTGTATTAATTTAATTAAGAGCAGCTTCAATAACATTCGAAAAAGCCAAATAAAAAGTTATTCTTTTAATATTTTACTTCAGTATATCGGCTGGCTACAATTTTACGTTCAAAAACAGCAATAGTGTTCAAAATTTATGGTTTTCAATCAGCTTTTACAATCTACTCAATATGTCAAAGCTTAATAAAACTTGGTTCAGGTATAGCTATTATTCGCATACGTATTATACGCGCATTGCTGTGTTATATATTTTTGTGGTGAATTCAGCATTATAAACCTTAAAAGTAAACATAGATCGATGCTTAAAACTATATTATATCTAAACCATTCAAGCTGTTAGAAAATTGAGTACAAAGGAACATCTATCAATCAATCAATGAAGTGATGACACACGGCACTGAAACGTGGTCTCTCACTATGGGCCTCGTAAGCAATCTCAAAGTCGCACAACGAGCTATGGAGGGGGCTATGCTCAGAGTTTCTCTACGAGATCGAATCAGAAATGAGGAGATCCGTAGATGAACGAAAGTTACCGACATAGCCCACCGGATTAGCAAGTTGAATGGCCGTCGGCAGAGCACATAGCATGCAGAATAGATGACGAATGGGACCGAAAGGTTCTCAAATGTAGACCACGGACCAGTAAGCGCAGCGTAGGACGTCCACCCACAAGATGGACAGACGACTTAAAAGAGACCGCAGGGAAACACTGGATGCAGGCCGCTTCCAACCAGCCCCTTTGGAGATTGGTGGGGAGAGGCTTACATCCAGCAGTAGACGTTCTATGGCTGAAATGATAATGATGAATGAAAACTACAAATTCTGATTAGTTTCTCGAGAGTTTTGAACTTAAGACTGTAAAACACTGTTTTAAACTATCACGGTTGTTCACTAAAGTTATAATATGATTATTTACGGGATATTTACCGTTGTAAGGTTGTGGAATGAGCTCCCGATATTTCGGCGCAGTTTATCATATAATTTTAGTGAACAATATTTTAAAACAGTATTTTGTAATTTCTGCTGTCAGAGCAAATAAATGCTTTGACCGAGTTTAGCCCATCGATTTTTCAGGCACTACAAACCTTTCTTACTACAAAAGTCCAATAAAAGAATCGCGAGAGTCCGCGTCGGTGGCGGTGCGGAAACCTAGTAATCCGTCATTGTCGCTACAAACGTTGCCGGGAAAAAGTTCTTAATGACCCGAGTCTCGTTCACAGCCGGCGACACGACTGGTGACATTGACGACACGGTGACATAAACGCATGGATTTAGGGTATAAAACGTCCTTGCATAAACGCCGTTCATTGATGAAGCCACAGAAAATATATATATTTTTGTTTAAATTAGAACGGCTGTCAAGGCATTTTTGTAAGAAATTTGTTGTAGCCAGTTGCACCCATATAAACGAAACGTCAGTAATTCGAAATCAATTAGCAACTGTGATGCGGAGTTCGAGCGTTGTTCTAAATAAGAATGTTCAATCAAGGTTCACTCATAATTCCTGGTAACGGATTTTCCTTCTCATTTCCGTTCTATTTACTTCTCTTTACTGTGGCGAAGAAGAAGCGAATCATTCACGAAGACAGCTAAATGAGGCTTATTGAATTGTTTACCATTGGCGACTTTAAATTGTACTCTTGTTTCAAAAAGGTTTGTGAGAAAGAAAGTATATTTTACTTTAACTCTCATTATTATCATCATCATCATTTCAGCCATAGGACGTCAACTGCTGGACATAAGCCTCCCCCATCAATCTCCAAAAGGACCGGTTGGAAGCGGCACGTATCGAGCGTTTCCTTGCCGTCTCATTTAGGTCGTCTGTCCACCACCTGTAAAAGCATTTTATACGAACTCGTGTTTTTCCAGCACTGTCGCTTTTTTAGCGTGTTTAAGACTATGTCGCTTGATCGTGTCGCTTATCGTACCGCGGTCGTAATCGTCAACTGTAAAAGACTGTGGTCCCGTTGTAGGTGAGGGCAGTCTTAGATAAATGGAGACGTGAGCTCTGCACTCCGGCTGCTGAGTCTAGTAGTTTTTCTACATCTCGTGAGAATAAACGAAGAGGAAAGTAAAAAAAAACGATTTGTTATAAAAAAAACTTGACAATGATCAAAAATAATTTGACCAATCTATCTATCAGGCAGGCGTTTTGAATTTGTTGAAACTAACACTCTTAGTGAAAAATGTGATTAACTGTTATAAATATACCGAAGAAATTATTTACCTAAATCGGCTTACAAAGATAAAGGGATGCTCTGTCCCGTTCCACAATGTTAGTGTCAGGATGGAGTTATTGCGTACTTACATGTGACGTCACTCGTAAGTATAGTGCGCTCTCTATCTAGCAAGGCATTAAAATACGTAGATTCCTTAATTTTGAACGTGTAATTTTAGTTTAGTTTTTGGTGATTCTATTTATGTATTTTATATTCATTCTAAATTCCAGTAAACGTGTCGATTTTGGTCCTTTGGGAGTGAGTAAACTTTGGTTTGTTTCGAAGAGTTCATATTTTTTTTTTTTCAAATAAAATAAAATAAAATCTTTTCATTTCCGTACAACATGATCCGTAACTTATCCCAAAGAGTAAAATTTTAAACTATACAATTAATAAGATTACATTATTTTCTAAAAACATTTTCACAGAACTATAATTGTTTTTGATACGGATAATAAATAATATCATCATCATCATTTCAGCCGTAGGACGTCCAATGCTGGACATAGGCCTCCCCCATCGATCTCCAAAAGGGCCGGTTGGAAGCGGCCTGCATCCAGCGTTTCCCTGCGGTCTCTTTTAGGTCGTCTGTCCATCTCGTGGGTGGATGTCCTACAATAAATATTATAGAGAAAAAAAATAGAGACTGTAGAACTCAAAACGAATGTAAACTGTTTCTAAGTAATGCGTCTCGTATTGTTTGCCAGTACATTACCGTTACAGTAACAATTGGAGCGTACGAGATACTTGCAATACTTTAACACGTTTCCCATCACTGCTTTACGTGTACCACATTTTTACGCGGTTCACATTTCTGGGGTAACACTGCACTAGGTTGCACGTATTTTGAACGAAGGAAATTGCGGAGTATTCCCAAGGTTTCAGTTAATTTAGAAAATTTAACTTATAGGTACACTGCATAAAATAAAGGTGAGGTTAACAAACGTGATACCGGACGCTGCGGACGAGTTGTAAGGGCTGTAATAACAGACTAGGTAAAGCTACTACGTAGCCCAGACTTGTAATTTTAATAGACAATTATAAGACGAGCGCAGAAACGTTGACGGATCGCAGGCTTGGTCGGTACCGACGTGACACTCAGTGCCTTCAGTGGGCGTGTCTTTACATAATATGACGTTTTCATTGGATGTAGTGACTGAACACGCTACATTAAATGTCTAGTTATAGAAAGTCTTTGGCTGTAATCCGACAAAGTTGTATGGGACTACATTGGGTTAAATACAATTTTCTCGGAAAAGCTATAATTTCAAAGATTTTTCCAAGGCTATTAAAAATTAGATGCGCGTGGCATGTTTGCTTTGGAATACCTCCCGTATCACAATCACTTCGCAGGTTGTCAGACCTAAATTTTATAATTAAATAATTTTATACAATTTTTATACATATAATTTTATAATTTTGTAATAATGTTTTGTGGACGTCCTACGGCTGAAATGATGATGATGATGATGAATAATGTTTTACCGGTTTTGCGAATTTTGATGAATCGAAGAACAAAAGTTGTTTGTTTTGACGTATTTAAGCCGACTTTAAGAGGATGCTAACTGATTACCATTAACCCTGTATAGTTACAACAATTCGCTCTACTCTTGCTGTTTCCGCCCCCAGACAGCCGGTCAAGGCAAGCCAGAGGTCAGGGTCTCATTTAGCCCCATGAAATCAGGGTACGTGATATCAGTCACCGATGGTTCGCCATAAAGCTGCCCCTGCATTATGTTAACATTAATACTATGTAGTTTGATTTCGAGACCGCAGCCCGATGCATCGTGTACGATGCGCTCTCATGTCACCGAGGATAGAGGAAGATAGCGTAGGATCATTAAAAGAGACTGGTGGAAGGTCGAAGTCACAACCCTCAGACATTAGGCACATGCTTAGAGGAGAAGGAGATGTATATTATGTATAGTTTGTGGATCAGAATGCAAAAATTTTGCCATCTTAAGTTCAGATCCTAAATCACTGTAGCTTAAGGCTCTCTTTTCCGAATTTTAGCAGTTTTGGACGTTTTTGTGTGTCTACTTCCATGATTATTTTATAATTATAAAATAATGTCATATCAAAATTGAATGTTTTATCAAGGAAACCCCAAAGACCGAAACACGATTAAGAACATTTCGCTCGATAGAAAAAAAATGAAAGTAATACTGATTTGAGCTTTTCTCCTGTTTTTAGGGTTCCGTACCTCAAAAGGAAAAAAACGGAACCCTTATAGGATCACTTTGTTGTCCGTCTGTCCGTCTGTCTGTCCGTCTGTATGTCCGTCTGTCAAGACCCTTTTTCTCAAGAACGCGTCAAGATATCAAGTTGAAATTTATATCAAATACTCAAATTTACGGTTTCCTTCAGCTGTGAAAAAATCAAACTTGTAAGTTTACGCGATCAAAAGATATGACTGATTATGTCGCATATATTGCGATTTTACGAGGAAATCAAAACCTATAGGCTACTTCCTATTGACCTAGAATCATGAAATTTAGCAATAGGTAAGGTCTCACAACACATATAAAGGAATAAATCTGAAAGTCATACATTTGTAGTTATATCATTTAAAAAAATTGTTTTGCTATTACAATCTTACATGTTGCAGTTGGAATGTATGGAAGAACCTTATTGTCCACTACAAAATTAAGTTTGTCTTTAAATATTACAACTTTTTTGTTGTTTTAGTTTTGTTTGGAGTCGCTGTCTGAGGGTTCCATCTAACGGAACCCTCAAAGCGCGAGTCCTACTCGTACTTGTCTGTTTTTTTTTTTGGTGTATTCATTCAAATACCTATTGATGTCTACGATATCTTAATATACAGATTTCATAGTTATGGAGAAAACAGCAAAAGTGCATTTTACATTACAGTTTTACTAAACGAAAAATATGAGAAAAACCTCAAAAATAGAAGTACCTAGTGAAACGGACGGCTGTGTGTAAGCGCCATGGAATTTTAGTTTTTAAATTTATTATTATTGTTTCTAATTATTATTTTTCTGTGTTACTTTGTGAGGTAAATGTAATTGATCAGATCGTTTTTATCTCAATAAACAAATTTAATTTAATTTAATTTAATTTAATGGTTTTGTTCCACTAAATGCGACTTTAATACAATATATTAAGCATTATGGTCATCTGTAGTAATAAGCGTAGCTTAACCCGTCGAATGTGAGCGAAAGAGTTTTTTTATGGCTAAAATGGGGAATTTCACCTATTTATCTGATAATCTAAAAATATATATATATATAAAATACGTGCATAATATTATATACCATTGGTATTGTGTATAAATCTTCTTACACACAATACGCGCGTCGGAGCACTTTTCGCTTACGCCGACATGCGGTGCGTAACGCATTTGCGGGGTTAAAAGTAGGAAAACTTCGCCAAAATTTTTCATTATGTCGTCTTATCGCCACGGTGTGCTTCTCGTCCTAATGCGATCATACCTTTACACTTCCAGAGCACATACTTACGCGTTCCTTTATCGCGCCGTAACGTGGTTAATGCACGCTCGATAATGGGGAATAAATTTGGCTTACTTTCTCGTTCTCGCGAACTTTGATTCTGTTCTTTTCTTGGAAAGTTGGAGCGCGGAATGGCACTCATATTGTTTACGTTGGCAAGAACAGCAGAAGTTAAAGTATTGCACAATATTGTTTGTCTGTTTTTTGGGGGGGGGGGGGGGGGGGGAGTTATAATTAAAGGGGGAAGAACCTTATGTCCATTACAAAGTTAAATTTATCTTTGAATATTTCAACTTTTTTGTTGTTTTTTTTTACGTTTGGACTCTTGATCTGTGAGTTCCGTCCAACGGAACCCTATGAGCGCGAGTCTTATTCGTAACGCGCCTTAACGCGCCGAGATACGGTTTGCGGTCGCGCAACTATTACCTACACCTAAACAAAATCGCTTAAAACAGGTAGCCGTAAGACCTTTGGGCATTCTATTAAAATAAAGCCTGATGAATCTTGTTAAGATGACACCCGTCATCTGAAAAAGCGTCGAATATTTTTCAAATAAAACGACACAAATCCTTTTTCACGATTGATTAAATATCTCAGCTTTTAAAACACTCCCAAAACTAAAAGCTTTTTGTAAATAGTTTTCAGATTTTCACGCTTCAATTGCGAATCCACTTTACCTGTAAAAGATTAAAGTTTTACACAAAAATCAGTGCCGATTCATATTGACTAGAAGTGGCTCTCGAAAACAACGAGTTGTATTTTTTTTTTTTCATATTTTTTTTCTTCAATATACTCAATACCTTTAACCTTTATTTCAATACCTTTAATTTTATATTCAGAACCAGTAAAAAGCAGTGGAGATGTATTTGCTTGGTTAAAGTTTTTCACACATTTCAATGTATCAAAGAAACATACTCCAAGTTCCCGACTGGCGAGAAACAGTTAGAAACAAGCTTTTGTCGTTTTGCAGAGTGGGAAGCACAACCCACTTTGGGTTGCTGCGTCAGGAGAACAAGTTTAGAGTAACCTACTGCTGGGTATAGGCCTTCCTTTGTATGCCACTCTCCCCGGTCTCCAGACAGTCACATCTACTCGTTTCCAACAGTTCTTTTGATGTCATCAGTCTTCATGTTCGGTCGGCCTGGGCTCTGCCGACCAAGTCTCGATCACCAGGAGGTTACTGCTGTACACAACCCTCCATCATCACGTCTCACCATGTTTCCAGTTTAGGTGATGAGAATAGTTGCGCGAACGTAAGTCACGTGATTATTCGCAATGCACTGTTTCAGCGCTAACTTGAGCCCGCGTTAAGAGTTAGCCGTAAGTTTGTACTATTACTTCATCATCATCATCATCATCGTCAGCCTGTAAACCTCCACTGCTGAACAAAGGCCTCCCTCGTAGAGAGGGGTGTTGCCATAATCCCCACGCTTGGCAGGCGGCTTGGGGATCGCAGTACGTTCACCGTGTACTAATAGGGCGCTGCTGCCCATCCTCCGGTGGTTCTGGTCGCAGTTTTAGGACATACCCGGATCCACACTACTACTATTACTTACTAGTACATAAATCTAACATACTAATGACAAACCGCAATAAAATTTCACAAGATATTGTAAGCCCCGCTGTATTGGACTTGATCACAGAAAATATTTTATTTAAATTTTAATTTTTACGGTTGATTTTGTAAGTTTTTTTTGTAGACAGTGACACCAACATAAACGAAACGTCAGTCATTCGAAATCAGTTAGCAACTGTGATGCGGACAAAGAACTTTGAGACCTAACCCAAAAATGTAAGGTCCAAGTTCTTGGGATGCGGAGTTCGATGCGTTAATCTAAATAATAATGGTCAATCAAAGTTCACTCATAATGCCTGGCGACAGATTTGCCTTCTCATTTCCGTTCTATTTACTTCTCTCCCTGTGGACTTGATAGTGTCATATTAAATAGAAAGGCTAGAATATTGTCGTAGATTGAAGTTGACAGCCCCATTATGGCGGTTTTCTGCTGTATTAGTGCCACGTTAGACTTCGACGGCCTTTAAATGTTTTCCCACTATTTATTGGAATAAAAATGTACCGTATTTTATTTCTAACTTTAGAAGGAAAGAATAGTAGATTATTTACTGAGGGGATATAGCAGTGTCTTAAGACACGGGCGTCATATTGAATCCCGTAATGGAGGATGCGACAGTGAATTCCCGAGCGTAGCGGGGGAGTAAAGAATAGAATCCATTTCACACTCCCTGCGCGACAAAGTCCAATTACATAATTATCATGCAACCTCAACGTAAAGTAAAGCATTATCTCTTAAGGGATATAAATTTGTATGAAACTCCCTAGGGAATAAAGTGATTTGAATCTGAAACGTCAAATTTGTGTGGAAACTCTTGGATAACTGCCCATATGGCAATGTAAAGAGGTTTGTTCGAAAATCAAACTGGCCACCAAAAGCAGAACTCAAAAATAAAATAAAAAGGTTTACAAAGAATGTGAAACAAAAGACGGTGTTTGGTGCTGTGATTTTCAGTGAAACCTGGCTTTTTATTGTCTCGCAGAAGGTGTGTAAAGTAGAGTATGCTCCTCTGGAATAAAGCCTGTCTTCGTCTTGGGCAGCTTGTACCCCTCGCTTCACTCAGTAGGACTCTATGTAACTTAGAGTTATATAACTCTAGAGTCCCGTTACGCTCAGGGTCCAATATGCCGCCTGCGACGTAAGACGCTGCTTTATTCCCTTCGTGCATAATCTACTATTGTTACGCTCGGGATTCAAGCACGCCCAAGATGATTTGTGCGCGCAGCCTGTACAAACTTATTTACAGTATTTATAAGTTATGTTAGTCATCATGCATCCTTCCACTCAGACAACACGGTCTCACCTCTAATTAGCCCTCCCGTCGCAGGACGATGTGAATTTTATATTAGCCGTAGGTAATTATATGCGAAACCGAGGTCGGTCGTGTCTGTGCACAACTCGCGAACATATTAGGCGAAATGGTAGAGAACCGTACACTTGTATGACGGTAATGCGGCGTGCGCGCTTTCGAATATTTTCAATATTTATTTTTTCTTTTTCTCAAATAATCTTACGCTTTTACACAAAACTGCGACCACTAAATTATTTGAATGATTGTTGATAAGACACAATTTTGATAAAAATATCTTCAATAAATTCTGAATGAAGTTGATTCAATCCATTGAAGGGAACGTAAAAACGGCTGTGTTTTAGGAAAATTTACGATTTTTTTTCTATTGAGCCAAATTTCTTTAATCGTGTATCTGTGAACATTTATCCGAATAAAATAATTCAAGAACATTTATTAAACACTAGCGGTCCGCCCCAGCTTCGCACGGGTATAGATTATAGCCTATGTCACCCGGGGATAGTGTAGCTTCCCAACAGTGAAAGAATTTTTCAAATCGGTTCAGTAGTTTCGTAGCCTATTCAATGCAAACAAACAAACAAACAAACAAACAATCAAATCTTTCCTCTTTATAATATTAGTATAGATAAAGTAATAATGTAAATTAATTTATTTTAAAGGTCTACTTTTGAATATTCGTGATGACGAATCGTCAAATTTGGAGCATATTTCGTCTTAAGGGCTTGTTGGTCAAAGTTACTCGTATTGTGTGGATATGATGGTATATGGTCCAACACCATATCTCTTTAGGTCTTTTATCGAATACATTTCGGAAAGTGTGCATCGGATCTACACGATCTAATTCCCACCTGCCCATTTTTCAATCGGACTGCCAGAGCAGGCACAAAAAATCGACACCGCTTTATGGTTGGTATTCCGAAAACCCAAACGAAGCGTTTTGAGTCCACTTTTATTATGTGAACTGCTAGTCTGTGGAATGCGCTGTGTTCTCCGATAGTTACAATCTAGGTGTCTTCAAATCACGAGTGAATCGGGTTCTTCTAGGCAAGCGTGCTCCACCGTAGACCGCATCATTGCTTAACATCAGGCGAGTTGGCGGTCAAACGCAAGCCTATTAATTACAACAAAAATAAGAAATGATTTTTTTTAAAATTATAAATACACATTTAAAAGTTTACTTTTTTAAGGCCTTTTTTTCCACTTTTTACCTATTTTTATAATTCAAATTTTAGTTTCTTTACTTCCATGGTTAGCTTAATATGATAATAAACCAGCTAAGTGTAAGTTGGGCTCAAGCACTGAGGGTTCTGTACCACCACATAACTTGCTAGCTACAAAAATAAATAAAAATTGTGATAAAAGACAACATCCCATCAAACGTATTTCGTGACATCACGCTGGGTTTAACTTGATACGCTCGCAGTGCCCTGATAAAAGGTTTGTGTTTTTACCCGTAAACATAACCTTATGACAAGTAAACTGTAGGGTCCGTAACCCTTGATAAAATCGACCCCTTTTTAAAATACTACCTTCCGATCACAGTATCAGATGCGATAGAAATCTGACCGCGTCATTTTCTTCGGAAAATTGCCGGTCTCGACTGTTACGTGCGTAACGGTACGTTATGTTACGTCACGCGAGACTCGAGGGATACTGATATTGTATCGCAGGTTCACGTTTTGATTGGTGATAAAATTGAGTGAAAGCCTTTGGGGTTTTTAGTTTGTAATTTGGGTTATTTTTACAAGCTTTCATTTAACTTACAATACACAAATTAACTTACACACAGAACCAAGCCCGCCCGACAAGCTGTGCAAGCCCAACTCGCACTTGGCCGGTTTCATTATAAGTATTATTTTGAGGAAGCTATATCAAGGTGGTGTCACAAAATTTTCATTACTACTTTTGGCACATTCGTTTAGAACCAGCTCTTATAATACGAACCTCGAATGATATGGGTATCAAATGAAAAGGTTTGCTGAAAAGAATACGAAAAATAAAATGACGTCACAATCAATTCAACATGGCTGACACCCCACGATGGCGGAAACAATTTTCTTATACAACATCATGATATACGTATCAGATGAAAGAGTTTGCTGAGAATACGAAAACCTTGCTTTAAAAAAGTTTATTTTATTTATAACTACGCACCCCAGCTTCGCACGAGTGTAAATCTTACTTTTTTACACCTTGCGTTATTATTGGAGTTTTATTAAGGATCCCTATTTAAAAAAATATATAATATAGCCTTTGTCATCCGGGTATAGTGTACCTTCCCAACAGTGAAAGAATTTTTCAAATCGGTTCAGTAGTTTCGGAGCCTATTCAATGCAAACAAACAAAGAAACAAAGAAACAATCAAATCTTTTCTCTTTATACTATTAGTATAGATTTATCGTATTTGTATGTATTTTATATCAGTAAACCTATATGTATCTTTTTGGATTAATAAACAGATATAATAAATATTGAGTTCAATTAACATCAATTCCCACAGTTTCTTCATTTCGTTTGTGGAGTGCAAATTGCTATACCTACGAATTGTGATTCAAGAAATATTATAGCACATTATAAAATGAAGCAGGTAGGCCAGTTTAAAAATACCTTTGTAAAATAAAAATGCGACAAAATTCGTGTACAAAGGCTCGACTACCTACATACATTTATATTCACCCAGAAACATGCTAATCTAGTGCAAACGACCCTACATCCCACATAATTACTCTCATTTCTAAAGCCACGAGACATGTTACGAAGCAAAAAATAAAAAATACAAAATATAACACTTTCTTTTATTACCAAAAGGGCTACGTCCATGTATGTTGTTACCACGGTGTTGAGAAAAGAAAGTTTGTTTTTTTAATTGTTTCATATTGGCTTTTTTGCCAAAACTAGCAAATTAATTGTTTTTCTATGTATCTGACATAATGCAGATATGGTTTATTTTAGTTTTATTTTTATACTTATTTGTCATTGATCTGTATACTATTTTTGTTACTATACTAGTAATAATACAGCTAACTCAGAGTCACACAGCGGGCAATGGAGAGAGCTATGCTCGGAGTTTCTTTGCGCGATAGAATCCGGAACGTAGATATTCGCTAAAGAACCAGAGTCACATAGCATTAAAATTTGCTAGTTGAAGTGGCAATGGGCAGGCCACATCGCTCGAAGAACCGATAACCGATGGGGAAGAAAGGTTCTGGAGTGGAGACCACGAACCGGAAGACGCAGCGTAGGTAGGCCTCCCACTAGATGGACCGACGACATTGTGAGAATCGCGGGCATCCAGTGGATGCAAAAGGCAGGCTGTCGTTTAGTGTGGAGGTTAAAGGGGGAGGCCTATGTTGAGCAGCGGACATCTTCTGGCTGATGATGATGATGATGTTACATTTTTTTGTGTGTTAATATTTTGTAGTATTTAAAATTACACAAATACACATGTAAAACTTGTAACCGTGAAAATAGTGTATTATTTATGCTTATAACACCCCTCTGTTTGCGTCAGGAATTAAAAAAAGAATCATTAAAATTGTTTCATATCGCGTTATAGTACATTTAAATTGAAAACTTCCTTAGTTGAAATCGGTTTAAAACAGCATACAAATAAAAAACAGCTAAAAAAACATCTGTTTTCAGTAAAAAATAAGCTTTTTAGAGGGGGAATGGTATAAACTAACGAACTGCATAGCCACTAAAACAGAAAGCAACAAAAGCAAGTTCCAAATGTCAATTTATACACATCATGGTGCGCCGTCGACTCGACACTCCATCTTAGTTCTGCTGATGGAGTGACGCCAGAATAATGCGGCGCTTACGCTGTGAGTGTGGTGGTGAATAATAATTCAGAAGTTCACTTGGGTTGCTCGAAAATGATAAACTAAAAGCTGAAATAGTCAGAATTGATTTTGAAAGTATGATCAAGTGTGTAGACTTCAGATCAGATAAGCAAAGGAGATATACCTAAGTACAAATATACACTAAGGCATATCTCCCTATAGTTACAGTTCGTGTTCAAATGTCTCAATTTTCACCCACTTTTTCTGCCTGGCCTGGCCTTTTTAGGGTTCTGTACCCAAAGGGTTAAAATAGGAACCTATTACTAAGCCTAAGATGTCTGTTTGTCTGTCCGTCTGTCCTCACTATTAAATCCTGTAATTTTCACAGTATATGTAACGTTACGGCGGATAAATTAGAAATAATTAAAAAGTCAAAAAGTCAAAACGAGATGGGGTCCCCATACAACAACCGTATTTTTTAAACGAGTTTTTGTATTAGCTCTAATGTAAAATCGGTAATACGTACAAGCGTCAAACTTGGCATGATTATAGTACACACTCCAGAGTATAACAAAAAATAATGAATAATGGCCATGTGCCGGTTGGTGTCAAATTTCTGTTTACCACCGCTTCTCGTACGACCACCGAAGTGAAGCAACGTCGGGTGCGGCCGGTACTTGGGTGGGTGACCGCCTGGGCTTTGCTGGGATGTTGTCTTTTTGCACATTTTTTGTTGTTGTTTAGTAACTAACAAGTTATGTTATGGTGGTAGGGAACCCTTAGTGCACGAGCCCGACTCGCACTTTGCCGGTTTTATTTCTATTCCTGGTCAGTTTCCTAGTTGGCTTATTTATATTTATATTTTATTATATAATTTTTCTAGTTGGACGTTTTTATAATTGGACGTCTTGGCGCCTAAAGGGGCACCTTTTACCAACGCCAAAACAAAAATGTTTGATACCTTTGAAGATTGGGTCGAGTTTCTAAGACGTGCGATTCACTGCACCCGTCACCGCTACTCCAAGTTAAAACAAATAGAGCCGGCATTTTAAACTACAAAGCCCCCCCGAGGCCCGTGAACACTTCTTACGTGCCAGCGTGCGAGGCAAGCGGTCCCCGAGGCTTGGTACTAATTCGTTTCCTTGTTTCCTGATTGTGTCCGGGAGGTGTAACTAAGTTACGGGATCAGGTTGGTGTTATTTATTCACAGAATGACAGTTGTAAGAGCCCGGTCACCGTCCAAAACTCTTTTTTGCCTTGTTCAGAGCCCACTGGTCAAAGTATTGTTTTCGCACATTGTTAACATTTTAAAGATAATACTCAGTAAAAAAAAACAACGAAAATTTGTAAGCATTCGAACAATAACTAATAAATAATATAAAAATAACTGGTCCGCCATCTTTGGGAGTCCACCAAATTGATAACCATGCATTGTCAAAATTTGTCTGTTGGACGGGCCCAGATGCGCATTTTTGAAGATTACAAAATGAGCGCCGTCGCTCACTTCGTTTCAGTCGGTCTCTAGTCGTAGGAAGTGCAATACGTGTCTATTGTGACATGATAACGAAACATCTGACAAAATTATGCCTTCGTGTGCTTCCCGAATTGTAAATACACAACAAAAAACCGCTACGTATTTTTTGTAATAAATTTAGTGTACATGGTTATAATTAGGTGTTGAAGTATGTGTCCGACGGTTTTGACTCGTTTTTACTGAGCAAGTTCAATGGTTATGACCCGTCCATTCATTTTATTTTGGTCGAAGCCTGAACATACATACTAACTAATAGGCCAAGTTAAATAAAAGCTTGTAATAACATTATTAGACTACTCTATCTATTCATTATACTGTTTCCATGTAAGTATATAGTTTTGAGAATGTTCTACCTACAAGATGATTTAACAAAACCGAGCCTTATCTATACTAATCCTGAGAATTAGCAGATATGAGTGTACATGAGTTTAACTTTAAACTCTCAACCCTTCGAGAGTTGTCCTTAAATGAATTAAACGATTTATCCCCCCTCCTTGGGACTCTTTTCAGCCCTTTTGGAGAGCCCTCCAAGGTAATTTCTATCTGTAGTATATTTGGAACACAGAAGAAGGAAATGGAAATATATCGTATATAACATTTAGAAAGGATGGCGTAGCACCGTACCTAGAGGTACTCCGATGCACACGCTTTCATACTTTTTAACCGACGAAATGAGGTTATCAATTCGACTGTATGTTTTTTTTATTAGTATCTTTGTTCCGCCAATTATGAATTGATTTTGATGTCTTTTTTTTGGTTATACTTTAGAGGTGGTCCCATATAAATTGTGTAGAAAATAATTCAGCGTTTTGTGAAAAAATCAACAAATAAAAAATAAAATTTGCACGGGTAGAGTCCTTTTCATGAAAGAAGTCCCACGGCAAACAGCGGAACTAAATTTCCATGTTGTAGTTGTCAGGTGTTGTTACTGAGTTTGGACGCTAGTGAGATTTTTATTAATTTTCCATCGTTAAAGAGTCGTGTACGATCCCAAAAGTTGTTAAAGTTCTACTCGAGAAATGATACTGATAGTGATTGATACGCGATGACAGCGCCGCGTCTGGGGGACTTCAAACATGAAAAGCACTCTACCACAAGGTTCACCCCTTCAGCAAAAGTTTTAATCAGGACTTTCGATCTTTATTTCTTCTCTGTCGTATTTTTTCAATTTTAGTGCAAGTTTGTTTTTAAGTAGGTAAAATATAGAAGTTGGTTTTGTTTCTTTAAAAAAAATATACTTTATCAAAAGATATCTCTCTGTTATAATCTGTCTTTAATCTCTGTCAGTAGAAAGCTTCTGTAGCTGACTTGGGATGATTTTTCTTCGCCAAAGGGCTAAGTAGATTTTTGTCTAATCTTATCTTGTTTTGTCAAGGGAATAGAGGGCTTTTGTCTTAAGTTTTAGTAAACGGTACCCTCTTTTATTTAAAAGTGCCTTTCCAAACCACGTAATAAACACAGCGTAATTAAGCCTATCTAATTCTCACACTCCTAAATTAATGGATTTATTTATGTAAATAACTTAAATACGCAATGTAGTTTCCTACTGGCTGACCAAGGTCTCTGAATAAACTTGATACTGTGCAGCTTGCAGCTTATGTTGGATATTTTTCATTACTATACTTTTTACAATTTTTTACTGTTCTTTTTTGTTTTGTTTTTGCGATTAAAATCTCTTATAAACAGCCTTTAATTACCTTTATTTCATACTAGTGGTCTGCCCCAGCTGCGCATGGGTATAGATTATAGCCTATGTCACCCGGGGATAGTGTAGCTTCCTAACAGTAAAATAATTTTTCAAATCGATTCAGTAGTTTCGGAGCCTATTCTATGCAAACAAACAAACAAACAATCAAATCTTTCCACTTTATAATATTAGTATAGATAGGTATAAAGTCATATATTACCCCGCACAACATGTCCCTAAGTTGGCAACACTGCACGCAGCCACAGGCGTAAGTAAATCGTTAATTTGTAGACACTTGACCTCATTGTACCGCCGCGAGCCAAAGAATAATTTAGTTGACAGAGGGTCAGTTGATCAAGTTTGGATTGAGTGATGTGATTGTGGGAAAAAGTGACAAGCTTTGTGTGATTGTTAACAAGCTTCGACACTAATAGGCATGATGACTAATATTTTTTATTACCTCATATAAAAGCTGATAATAAATAGAGCACATCAACAAAAACAAAATTAAAATTAGTTCAAAAATAAATAAGATATAAGCATTTTAATTTATTTCATGCTAGACAGAGAGCCCACTATACTGGGCCGTGACGTCACGGCTCAGGAGCGTCATACAAATGCTATACTAACACACGCTTAGGGATAGAACATCCCCTCTCTATCCCCACCTAAAACTTTAAATACTCATATCTCAGAGATTTATCAGCCAATTCAAATTATTTTTTCAGTATGTGTAATGTATTTACTTATATTCATCGCGAAGCCGGTTATTTGTAATAAATTAAACATTAGTAATCATGCCTATTGATGACGAAGTATTAGTTGGAAATAAACTTCAGAACCTGAACCACCGGCGTAAAGTCGCAAGCTTGTCGGTATTTTAAAGGATTTTCCACGGAGAGTGTGCAATTTGATGCAGAAAGCAGGCTGTCGTTTAGTGTGGAGGTTAAAAGGGGAGCCCTATGTTCAGCAGTGGACGTCTTCTGGCTGATAATGAAGATGATGATCTGTTTGTCTGTCTGCAGCATCGTAGCTCCCAAACGGTTGAACCAATTTTGATTTCGCTTTTTGTTACGTCACTCTTATAAATTAGTACAAAGGTTTTTTAGTCTAAGTCATAAACGTTTTGATATGGATTTGTCTTCTGTACTCTACTCTTTGGTCTCACAGCTTTCATGCACCACTTGCCTTATGATTTACTTTGCAAATACAGTTTTGTTCCTGCCACTGCGCATTAGTTTGTTTTTATTTAGTTTATTTCTAGGTTGGAATTGTATATCGGCCAGAATATTTCGAGCCAGCCGTTTGTTAGTGTTTTTATTACGGTATTGGGGATTATATTTTAATGTCTTTTAACAGTAAATTTTTGAATACCATGTAAGCGAATAATCGTCACTGTTGACAGAATGAACTTTTTTAATAATTTTACTTGAATTTTTACAATAAAGATTTGTTTGATTTTGCTAAGTTCTGTAAATTAAGTACTGTGATAATTTTCTTTTATTTTTTAATTTCCCATCTCTAGTAAATATATTAATAGTTAAATAGATGACGGTACTTAAAACTAACTACGGTACTTCAAATCTTCGTCATAATTTTCAGCGTATATGCTCACACTATTGGTACTCAGGCCTTCTCTTAGAATGAGGATGGGCCGTAATCCACCACGCTGGCCCAGTGCATGTTGGTGAATGTCATATCTTTGAATTTTTGAGGTTCTTAGACATATCGGTTTCCTCACGATGTTTTCACTGTTTTTGAACAATGGGATCGAAACTGCACATAATTTATGAAGATATTAAATAAATCATTGGTAGGGCCGAGGATCGAACCGGGCGCCGTCAGATTGTAAAGCGCACATGCTACCGGTTAGCCACTAGACAAAGTCGTAATTGTAAATCTTTTAACCGCAAATATTTATATTGATTGTCTAATATCCAAAATTCGAATTTTAAATACATCATAATTAATTCAAATTCAAATATCTTTAAAATATCCGCATAAACCCAACGGTCCAGCATTTCAAAGACTAATAAATTCAGAGGGGTATTACGAGAATAAGTACCTATTGAAATTTAAATTAATTAACGCGCTGATAACAAAGTAAAATTATCTTTTCTCGTCTGCATTGAATTAATTCTATTGTTTCAAAACCTTTTGCCGGATGATCTGTAAGTTCTAGTCTGTGTAATATAAAACGGAATCATACTAATGAGAGATGCAAAGGTTTGTTGGTATGTTTGATGACGAGCTTACATGAAATACTTGTAGGGAATAACTTTTTCCACATAAATAACAATTGCACAGTGGCGCGCTCAATGTCATCTCTTATTCGCGCCCGCCGCCACTACAATAGTAATAGTGTTCCGTGACTACAATGCACTCCTTGAACTCTGCCGTCAACTCTGATTTTGACATTTTATGTGACAAATGAAAAACTGTAATCACTTTTTAAACATTTTCCAAAATCTAAATTGACCAATGGGATACGGGTAAAAACCCGATACTGATTTGGACTGTTAGTTTTTATTTTTGTTTGACATTCAGAAATTATTTTTACTATTTTGTTTTACTTGAAATTTAGGAAATTTTAGTGAGTATTATTTTATATGACATTTTTTTAGATTATAAACCTGACATTATTTATTTTTATGCTTTTGTAGATTTTGAATTTATTATATATTTTTTTTAAGTTTTCTGTTTTATTGTGTGAGGTAAATGTAATTGATCATCTCGTTTTTATATCAATAAACAAATTTAATTTAATTTAATGAATTTTCATTAAGAGTTGTAGAGAGGATTTGTTAAACGAACTGCTTTTACTTTGGGATTGCATGGCATTTTTTCGAAAGGACAAAATATAGTTAGTTATAATATAACAGAGTTTTAGTAATGTTATATTTTGAGGGGGGAAAAATTGTTTTACTAAACAATAATATCCCAATATAATAAATCATCACTTCCGACTATCGACCGCATTTGAACAAAAACAACTTTTTTATCGGAAGTCTACTGAGAAAATAATAAAAATACTTAAAAAATACTTACCAAAAAATATACAAATAACATTAATTTTGATTATTTATTACCTATGATTTTAAAGTAGGTAAATAAATATTGTAATGTCATTTATTTTTTAACTATATTTAAAGTTTAGTTTGAAATATCTAGCTCATTGGGAAGTTATAAAACCATTCTAAAATTTGTACCTGCCAAACGGACAAACAAAAACCATGGTAAAAACTCCTACGAGTGAACCCAAATGGCAAAGCTAATAATATAATCTACCAGAAAATAAAAAAAAACGCATTATGAAAGTTAAATGTGAAGTAAGGTATTACCTTTTAGGCTATTTGATATTTTTCCTGGAAGCCAGCGAGTTGCCTTTCTAACTTAAATGGTAGGTAAATCTTTGGTGCGCTCAGGTTTTCACAACGTCAAGTCTGTTTGTAATGGTTTATAAATTTTAATTGGTTTAAGACAGACTTTGAATAAGTTCAAGCTTGAAAGAAGATTCAGAATTAAATTTGTACTTTTCTATCAATTCGAGTGAGAATTATTTTTCACGGACGAAAAGAGGAGGTTATCAGTTCAACTGTTTTTTTTTTAATTATTATGTTTGTTACTCGATTACTTCGCCAATTATGAATTGATTTAGATTTTTTTTTTTTGTTTAGTAGGACGTACTTCAGAGTTGGTCTCATGTAAATTTTATCGAAATTGATTCAGCGCTTTTTGAAAAGAAAAAAATACAATATATACACAGATGACGTTCTTGGTGTGTTCCTTTTTATGGTGTTCCTTTCACTAAAAGTTTTGATTAGGACATTCAATTTCTGTCTTAACTATATATGGTTAGGCTAAAAGTCGGTTTTTTTGTTTCTACAAATTAATTTTGCCACAAAAAAAAACGGAGAGAAATAAATAAACCCGTCTAAATGTCCACACGTCATAAATATACAATTCCAAGGTAGGACTGTTTACAATCTGCGATCTCACATTCACCTAACATTTGGTGAGCTGTGGTCAGAAGCCTCACCTCTGTCATGAAAAAACCTAGTCATGACTATGGAGAATATTTGAATAGATTGTCTATTTGCGAAAGAATAAGCTGGATACGTTGTTATAAAAACAATTTATTTACAAATATTAATTTGTCTCTGACTACCGGTATTTTATTGCAATTTTTTTAAGTATGAAATGTCATCGTTGAACTTAAAATCGGAGAAACATTTTGATTCGTCATACCTACTTACTAATCACCTGTGGGAAATGACTATTGAAGCTCTTGACACTTCTGGCGTTGCCTGTAATGACCTACGTAGAAGATTGAAATCAGACCATCTTGATAACATAAAAATATAGTTTCTGTAACTAAGCTACATCATGAAATGTAAAATTTATGTACATAGATTCAATGACTCGTGAATGTGTGAACGAAGTTTTGTCAATAACTTAGGTTAGCACACTTAAATTAGCAATCCAAAAGGTTCGAGTACATAAGTACTGTCACAGAGAAAGTTTTCATGCTCACCATTTTATCTAAAGAGGAGTCAGTTGCTCTATTTATTTTGTAACTACAGCAATAATAATTGTAAATTTATTTTATTCATAACAAATTACACTATGATCAAAAATATCATATGATAAGAAAAGAATAGGTTTAGAATTGGCAAAAAACTTCTCAAAACTAAATGTAGAGAAAAGAAAATGTAAAGATAGCCGGAAAAGTCAGAATAGGCTATTGCGATACATTCGCAACATCAATTCGATTCGTGTTCAAGCAAATATATACTCTATGAATGTGCACATGATGTATGAATCTGCAAAGTCGCGTGGCGGATGCGTGTAACTGTGCGCTCGTAAAAATAGCGTCCATTTACGACCTCCCGACGAATGTCGAAGATTACCGAGCGCGCCCGAATGACTTTCCAAGTCAAATGTAAGCAGATTAGGATGACTTTTATGAGGAAAGGTAGAAATATTGTTGAGATTAGATCAATGAATATTGGTTATTTTTTGGTTCATTTGATCGTGATGTCTATTTAGTAAGTCGTTTTGTAAATCATATTTCCAATCTACCTTTTTATTACTTACTAAATATAGTTTTATTTTATATTAAAGACTTAGAGAATTAATACAAAAAAGATTAAATATTTTCTTAAAGCCTCACATAACAAAATTGTGGGAAAGTATCGACTGTTAAAATTAATTCATTTCATTTAGCTCTTGTATAAAATAAAAGGAAAACAATAAACCTATCTATTTTTTCCAACTTTCTTTGATATCAAACTATTTCGTTTTAAAAAATATATTTTCAAGAATATAATTTAAAAAAATTGCTCTCATCAACATAACAATAAAGTTAACTTATGAAAATTACGTAAATAACATTTCTTAAACTCACAACACAAGGCGGCACACATAAATCGTACACAATAACAGAATTAACGGCGATTTATCGTACGACTTTACTAACGAGGCTTCCTACCGCCACAGCTAAGGATATTCGTCACGATTCGGCATCCGTCGCCTTTCCCAACACTGAAAACCAGTATTTAACCTTCACGGAAATTAAAAATTTTCTTCACGCACTTAAATGCGTAGTTTTTGACTCTTCTGGTTTGGATAAGTGTGCGTACAGATAAAATAAGATCTTCTAGATGGTTAAGATACTATTTATCGTCTTCCTGCGCATGTGTTTGTTGTAAACAATAATGGACGTGACAGTAACTATATTTATTTCATTTAATGTGTAGTGTTATGGAAAAGTAAAAGCTTGAAAACTGTTTGGTTGAGGATATTGGTTCTCTGCCCGCGCCATTTTCATCCCTCCCGCAAATGCGCGGGCAAGCATGCGCAGTACTGCGCGACCGTCAAACGCTGTCAGTATAGCGGCGCGCCTTGCCGCACCGCAATAAACCGCACCCAAATCTATCGGAACGCAAAAATATTAATTCAAAATTAGAACGCGCTTGTGAATGTTAAAGCAAGGATAAATACTAACCTAATACTTATCGACGCGAGTGTACACAATTTGCGTGAAGTGTAGTGTTTGTGAAATGGAGTTTGTGAGTGTGACTTTAGGTGATTGTCGCTGATTGTACCATAGGATTTATTTAATGGTAAGTTTCAATAACCTACACTATACGTAATTTAGTTCCATATCGAAATAATTTAGTCCCGTATCGAAAAAGTGTCGACACGGAAAAGGTGATCGGCAAATTGTTGAATTATTTTTGTGGTTTCCATTTGCGCGAAGCATGTTTGCCCCAAAAATGTCACTTTTCATTTGAGAGGTTTGCGGAAATAAAAAATTGCAAGCCTTCAAAACGGGAAAAATGTAATTACGGTTGAGAATGTGTGCTTAAAGGGAATTTAGAGGCATAATTCGCGCCGGCGTGAATTTATGAGGCTACGAAGTCTACTTTTGTGCGTTTGTGAATTTATAAGAACGAGACCGTAGTGCTAATAAACGAAAGGCGATACTAAAAATTATTCTAATTTTCTTTATAGTTATATCTACATTATATTTAAAAGCAGAAAAACTACATATTGGAGTGCTTGAGTCATAAATTTTCGGAGTATGACGTATTGTTTTGCACCAAGATTTGAGTTAAATTAAACTTAGTTTTCGTGTTTGTCATAAAATATTTATTAGCTACCGGAATGGGGTGAAGTTAGACGATTAATTTAAGTTGGAAAACTTGACCTAGTTGCGTGAAGAAACACTTAAAAGTTTGATAGGGGTGTGACAGTTTAGGGGTGACGCAAGATTAGATTCCACGAAACAAGGGTATTGTTTTTTAATGAAATATGTATAACTTTATTTTGTTGTAAAGTTTCAGATTTATGTTGGCATTTTTCATTAAATATTTTAAGCAATCTTTAATTTAAGTGATATAGGTATTATGTTATTAATATAACTTTTTTTTAAATATCCTAACAGAGTAATTCGTTATCGAAAGAAGTTATGAAAAAATTAAATATAGACTTCATAAATGACATTTATTTCCATAATTTTAAATGTTTTAGTGATTTTCTATTTCAACTGGCCCAGGTTTAAGTCGTGTTTAGTAATCTAATTAGAGATTTCTAGACATAAATTTCTTGTTGAATTCTATTGGAAAGATATTTGTACTTACTGTGATGATAGCTTAGTGCTTGGCTGTCGTTTGGCTGTCACGCCGCTAGCATGGATTCAAACGCCAACATGGAGCTTGGGCGGTTGAAGGATAAAATCGTCGAAAAATAAAAAATCTTAGAATATTGGTAGTGTACTTTTTTGTACTCGCCTGGTACTTTCAAGTTAAAAATCTGTCACCAGCACATAAATGTGTATTCCGGCAGCATCATCACAGCATTGTAGCCAGTTCCAATTCTATGCTAACTGTGTTTAACACCTTTGACCACACGCATCGGGTAAGTTGTGGTCAAATGCTCAGCCAGTTACGTTACTTTACCAAAAACATGCTCTGGAGCGGAATTGTGGATATGACCCATCTTTTCTTTCTGAAAAAAGACCTTTGTCCCAGAAGTGGAAACATGATAGGATAGTCTGTAAACAATACAAAATCAACATTTTTGGCATTCGTATGGCATGACTTCAGAAAAATTTGCATTTTTTCTTACCCGTCACTCCTGATCTACCTATCTCATCAACAGTGATAGGTGTCACAAAAAATATTATATTTCCTGACAATCACGTTACTGTCATATAAAAATCTAAACAAGATACTCAATAACTTTAGACAGCGGTTGTTGAGTGGAACCGTGTTCTCAACAACCATTTCCTAAGGTTGATCGATAAAAAATTCCGTAAAGCTTCTTCGGCCGTAAAAAGTTCCAAATCGAATTCATAGGTTCCGCGTAAAAAGCAATATATCCGGACGCGGGCAGCCCATTAGCACTTTGTTCGATTCGATAAGATGTCCTTTTTCTTGGCGAATACGCTTTATGATCCTCCAGCATTTATCAGTGATCTCACTGAGGTTTTAGTGATTACTGTAACTTTATATTGATCGCGTTGTATCACATGGCTAGTCTCCAGAAGAAGAAAAAATCTGTACAAAATAGTTAATAAAAAAAAGAAAAACTAAGTTTAAAAAAAAATTATTTATATTAAAGTTTTTGTTTATAAAAATTAGTGAATTGGTATCAGTATTAAATTTAGTAATATTTTGGACTTTACTTTAGACGGATACGTAATCTAGATGTTCCCACAAAGACGCCATAATTATGGTGTCGTGCTACAAATATTTTTGGAAATTTTGATTTGCGTTTGATCACCACATGGGACTTGGATTTTAGACATCCACTTTAAATTTTGCTACAGGGAACAAAAAATTGTTAGCGTTCTTTTTTGAAATTTGAAAAAGAGGCAGACATTTTCGACCATGTAGTTGACAAACTGACTGCAAAAAAGGACTAGCTTCCTCATCTGCTTATAGTCAAAAGTAAAATCGCACGATATGAATAGCAAAAAAAAAGTTTTGTAATTAAATATGTTCTATTTCTGACGCTGTGTCGCTACATTGCGCGAAAAATATGCCAAAAAGATTAAAAATTGGTGTAAAATCACCAAAGCTTACTACACTTTACTTCCCTTCAAATTAGACTCAGCCTTTACTTGTTATCTCATAACAATGCGGAAATAGAAAGTGCGGGCTGCAGCTGGTTCTAATTATGTTTGCCTCTGCCAAGTTTTGAACTGATCAATTGATTATTTACGCACCATTTCCTTTTACCAACAGCGGGTTGCCACTAACGAGCTGTTAAGCAAATTTTTGCTCAATTATTTGCTGATCGGTAAATTAAGTCCCCGGAGGTAAAGTGAGACGCAACTTGTGGGGTAGAGACGTAAGTATTTTGCAGGAAAATACGTTACATTGAGGGAAACGAGGTTGCGAGATAAAATGGAATTCAAACGTCGTTGACAGAAATATTTTAAATCTGTGTCTCGATATTTCTTGAGTCTTTAGAAATCTTTTAGAAATATCTCGTAGGAATCTCGTCACTGAGCTTTTTTTAAAACTATTATGTCAACGAAGCTTTATTTCCCTTGGTGAGAAAGAAATAAGACTTATTTTAATGTTCCAATACTTTCTACATGTGATTCATAAGCAATAATATGAAGGAGCAATGGTAGTTTGATATTCACATATATTTTTTTACGTACAAGTTCAAAAACGTAAAAAATAAAAAGGGGTAACTACGGCGACGGCAACACCATATTTACCCTAAAAAAATTACTAAAATCGTCATAATATTATAGTGATTCTATTAATTTAATTACTTTAAATTTTATTTGAATACATTGTAGCACTAGGTCGTAAGTGTTTTCTATGTTTGTAATTTTTATTTCTGGTGTACACAATAAAGAGGTTCCATGTATCTATCTACATTTTATTTGACTTTTATAACAATTTAGTGAAAAAATTTCCTACCCCCGACCTCGAGGAAAATTGTGTGCGAGTGTTCCCGACAGGGGTTTTGTCACTAGAATAATAATGTTATAATGCGTCACTACGAAAGTCAGTTATGCAAGATACAGTGCAAAATAGACCTTGGAAAACAGATTTGTGGTTTTACTTACTAAGTTTCCTATCAGGTTTTCGCTATAAATATTCCAGTTTTTGCATAGTTTGAACGGAGAAAACACGCATGTGTTTTTTCCTATGGTTTATTTTTCAAGGTCTCCCAACATGTACATAATTGTAACTGTTTTTGTGGGACCTTATCTCACTCTTTTTATATCCCTCTCATTCTCTCTCTGTGTTACTTTCTGGCAGTAAAAAGGTGGTGAGCGTTTCCAGTTTTTCTCGTTTCTTTTTGTTTAGTCCGCGACATCGTCTTCTCAAACTTGGTAACACCCTCTTATTTTTGCTAGGGTTTCATCAAAATACCTACAAAAACATAGAATAAAATCTCTTGAACACGCGACCGTATTTTTTATACTTTTCCTCACGTATGTCCCTTTTGAAGTTGTATCAGACATTTCATAAATTATTCTAGGTTGTGTCGACGATCCCACACACGAGGGTAGGGGCATTAAAAAAGCGCTTTTGTTGATTTGGAAACGTCGTAAAGCGAAATTTTAAACAGGTGAAATGGAGGTGAATGACAGAGGCATCAACATTTCAATGGTTTATGATACGCGAAGTGAAATAAATGTTTTTGTCAGGTTTTATATTTGAGTGAAGGGAACTCGAATAAACTTTGACCTGGATTATGTTTTTGGTTTCAATGCTTTAAAATAAATAATATTATCTTTTGTTTGCGTGTCTCTTTTGTTCATAATAATAAATGCGTATACTTAAAATTTATTTCAATAGTTAAAAAGTTGCACTTTGTTTTAGTATGTTTCGATCGGGCTCACATTTCCGAAGAAAGTGATAGTGAAATACGTTTAGTTATATGTTCTATGTTAAATATCCTAAAAGAATAATCTACTTTGATGACATTAGCTTTTAAATTTAGATATTGAAACAAGACAATACCAAAAAAAAGAGAAACAACACTACAATACTACTAACTAAATTAATACCTACAGAACTAATAATTAAATTAAAATCAGTATTTTTTTATTACTAGCGGTCCGCCCCAGCTTCGCACGGGTACAGATTATAGCCTATGTCACCCAAGGATAGTGTGGCTTCCCAACTGAAGGAATTTTTCAAATCGGTTCAGTAGTTTCGGAGCCTATTCAATGCAAACAAACAAACATACAATCAAATCTTTCCTCTTTATAATATTAGGTTTATAGACATTTATTCTCATATAAGATGTTACATCACTTCCATGAGAACACTGCTAACAATAAATTTACAGTTCGTCGTCGCAAAAATAACTAATAACATTACAAACATGTAGAACAAAATAATATAATATAGCATACAGTACATAATATCCATCTAATTAATCGTCCATCACATTTGCTTTAATTTTATGTTGTGATAACATGCTCAGCAAGTGGCTTTTTAAATGTGTTGAACGACTTAGTGTTTTTAATTTCCGAGGGTAGTTTGTTATAAAAGCTATATATTAGTAAAGATAAACAGGCTTGCGCTTGGCCGCAAACTCGCCTGATGTGAAGCGATGATGCGATCTACGATGGAGCACGCTTGCCTAGAAGAAACCGATTCAATATCGACTTGAAGACAACCAGATTGTATCTATTGGGGAACACCCATTCAGGCAGCGAATTCGACAGACTCACAGTTCGCACAATAAATGTGGAATCAAAGCGCTTCTAACGGGTTATCGAAATGTCAACCATAAAGTGGTGTCGATTTTTCGTGCCCGCTCTGGAAGACCGATAGAAAAATAGTCATTTTACGTATGACGTATTTTATCATAATATTATTAATACTATTGACATGTACTTACCTAATTCTTATTTTGTTTTCTTATTATCTATTATCAGTTTGAATTTAATTGTGTCAAATTTTATTAGTGCAAAAATAAACAACATAAAAAATATTTTATTATACTTTTGTTTTATTATGACTTACCGCGTTATTTTCTAGTGTGCATAATGAGAGTGCCACATTTGTGTGCGTGCGTTATGAAAACTTATTAAGCTGTACGTCCACTTTGAATAAGTTGCAAGTCTTATGATTAAAAGACGATTAGCAATTAGCGAATCGATGATCTATGAAAAAACATTAAAAAATTGTTGTCTTATTTCTTTTTAACCCGTCTTCACTAACTTTTACAGAAATTTTACCAAATGGGATACATTAAATTATTTAAAAGGTTACCAAATGAAAATTTTATGGAAAGGAGAATGTTTACCAAACGCAACTTTTTAATCGGTCCATTGAGAGGAGGTCCAATCCCAAAATTACGCAAAAAGTGTATAATCAAATACACAGTTTATTGGTAACAAACCTAAATGTTCAAATAACAAAAATACCACAGGTAGTGTTAAAACCCATAGAAGACTAATAACCGTGTAGAATTTTGTAAAACAAACTAGATTCTTAAAAAAAAAAAACGAATTATGTACATAAAGTATTTAAAAGTTGTATCAAATGGAATACGTACCAAACGGGATGTACCCAATCGTATACTGTAAATAAAATAAGTAATAATAAAACACGTTATTAAAAGAATTAAACTCACTTCATGAAATAAATTAAAACAATTTATGCTACTTATGCATTGTTTTGTTATATCTGTCATATATTTTTTTATCGTTGCAGTAATAGTAGTTTAAGGCCGTAATTTTAAATTATCTATACTAATATTATAAAGAGGAAAGATTTGATTGTTTGTTTGCATTGAATAGGTTCCGAAACTACTCAACTGATTTAAAAATTTCTTTCACTGTTGGGAAGCTACCCTATCCCCGGGTGACATAGGTTATGTTATATTTAAAAAAAAATTGGGATCCTGAATCCAATAATGTAACCCAAGGTGTAAAAAAATAGATTTTCAATTTTAACTTTGCGTGTTTGACAGTTCTAAGACAGGACAACGTCTGTCAGGTCAGCTAGTATAAATATAAAATATGCTTAAGATAAAAACAAAATATTGCAAATTATGAAGAGATTGAAGCAACTAGAGTCTAGCGTTACTTCATTACAGAACAAAAGTTCTTAAGAAATTTCCATGTCCCCGCAGCACTAGGTACTTATACTTAAGTAGTACTTGAAATTCAGGAAAACTTAATAAACAACGAAATTTCCTTCAGACAACATCACAATTCCTAAGTTTTTATGTTCTTTTTGTAGCAAAACATAAAACCTTGTTAGGCTACAGAAAGTTAGAAAGATAAACGTGGAATTTCTCAAACGTTATCTGAAATAAACAAGTCTCGCTTAAAAACTTCAGATATGACTGAAAAACTCTTGTAGGAGTTGTAAACACGCAGATTTGAAACAAACTTTGGCATCGTCATGGAAAACTTATATCTTGAGATTGTATTAGGTAGCCCGTTGTTCCAGTTGGTAGTGAACCTACCTTCTGAGCTTGGGGCCGTGGGTTCGATTCCCACCTAGGACAAACATTTTATGTGATGAACATTTGTGTTTGTTCTATATCTGGGTGTTAAAAGCTATTTAAGTATGTATTTAAAAATATATATGTATGTATATCAGTCTCTGGCAGCCATATTACAAGCTTTGCTTAGTTTGCTTAGTTTCCGAATATTTATTTATTGGTTTGACTAGCTCGAATCTAGATTAAGCAAATCAGCAACTTCAAATCCGATGACAAGTTAAATTTTAAGATCTGTGGTTAGTTCTTGAAAAACAATCGTTGACCATGTTTTCGAAATTTAATTTAATTTTTTACCGACTTCAAAAAACGAGGTTTACAATTCGACTGTATGCTTTTAGGGTTCCGTACCTCAAGAAGAAAAAACGGAACCCATATAGGATCACATTGTTGTCCGTCTGTCTGTCCGTCTTTCTGTCTGTCAGAAAGATATTTATACTTGACACTGGTAAAGACACAAGACGTGTGACGCCAATATCCTCTTAAGGGAACATTATACAATTATATAGGTACATATTATCACAAAATCGCCAAAGAACCAGTGTCGCCGACATAGCTATTAAAATTTGAATGTTGAAGTGGCAATGGGCAGTCCACGTCGCTCGAAGAACCGACAACCGACGGAGAAGGAAGGTTCTAGAGTGGAGACCACGAACTGGAAGACGCAGCGTAGGTAGGCCTCCCACTAGACGGACCGACAACATTGTGAGAGTCGCTGGCATCCATTCAGTGTGGAGGTTAAACGGCGGCCTATGTTCAGCAGTGGACGTCTTCTGGCTGCTGATGATGATGATGACAGAATCGATATTGCAATTACACCACATAAGATGAATTGTTATTTTTTTCATTAAAGATTTTTTTGCGGCTCGCATAACATAGCAAAAAAAAACTAGTAGTATAACTTTTTTATATCTATATTATTAGCGATGGGATAAAGAAGACTGTAGATAATGATGATCTACAAATACCGTTTTTAAATCAAAGTAAATATAAACATTGAATTCTCATAGCAGACGAAGACTATTACCATGTCTGAATCAAGTATAATATTGCTTTTGAACGTTAAAAAGATTCATTGCAAGCTTGTGAATAAACTTTTATGGTTTCAAGTTTCTAGACAAATAATTTGAGCACTGAATTTATTTGATTTGACTGACTTAAATCTGCGTTTCCAATATTTTTTATAAGTTTTAGAAGTGTTATTTGCGTGTTCTATTCAATAAGTATAGGTATATACATGATCCAAGAAAACAAGGTCTAGCGCTCTGGGTGTTGTACCGCAATGACGTCACTGTCCAGTTGCCACTTTATTGTAACAAACACAGATACTGGGAAAGAACTTTTTTAATAATCTATTAAATAAAATACAAAAAGCATTTCAATTGTCATTTGGTTTGTCCGCTCAAGCAAGTTAAGCACGAATTGAATATATTAAACACAATTTTATCAAAACCACATTGATTTATTAGATTCCCACAAGTAATATTGGGGAGTTATAATTTCACGCTACTGTTAACATAGAAAATCATAGAGAGTCCGCCATTGTTTCGTGTATCGTCATCTCTCTCAAACTTGTTGTAAATTACTTATTCTGCTCTTGCTTATGCACGTGTACGTGTATCATGACATTGATGACATCATTGCGGGACGCCCACGTCACATTATTTCTCGGAGGGCTATACCTGGAGGAGTATATTATTATACCATGGGTATATACTTTTGTAAGGATTATTTAAGTACATGATTATTTTTTCATTATGTAGAGGAAGATCCTACAAATGCTTTATGTGGTAATCACGTAAATAACGTAAGTCAAGTAAAGCAAGCACCTATGGGTATCGTTGACCAAATTTATCGGTTTTTTTTAAGAACTTTAATATTATAGTTTCCAGAATTAAATCTATATCTATATAGTATATATAAAATATTACTTATATAATAATTTACCTTGGTCACGCCATAACTTGAGAATGACTTTACCGATTTCATTCATATTTTTTTAGTTTTCTATTATTTTGTAGAAGGTACTTACGAAAATGAGTCGCGGGCATCCAGTGAGCCGCGGGTATCCAGTGGATGCAAAAGGCAGGCTGTCGTTCAGTGTGGAGGTTAAAGGGGAGGCCTATGTTCAGCAGTGGACGTATTCTGGCTGATGATGATGACGATGATGATGACTTACGAAAAGAAAAAATAGGAAAATTACACAAAAAATAAATTGGAAAATTTCAGAAAACTTAACGATGATTTTAACTCGTGGGTAAAACCGCGGGGCGCAGCTAGTTTGAAATAAATAAAATAAATAAATATATCGTCATCGGACCCCAAATTAAGCAAAGCTTGTAATATGGCTGCCAGAGACTGATATACATACATAATATATTTTTAAATACATAATTAAATAGATATTAACAACCAGATATAGAACTAACACAAAATAATGTTCATCACTTGAATGTTTGTCCTAGGTGGGAATCGAACCCACGGCCCCAAGCGCAGAAGGCAAGTTCGGACCAACTGGACAAACGGAAATAAATTAAATTAAATTAATTAAATATTAAATTAATAATTAAATTCCCGTGTGATATAAATAAAATAAAATTAGAAATAAAGAACATTGTCCATTATACACATTGCAAATAAAAAACCCTGTAATAAAGAGAGTACAGTTCAGAAATATTCATCATCTATACTTACTAATATTATAAAAAGGAAAGATTTGATTGTTTGTTTGTTTGCATTGAATAGGCTCCGAAACTACTGAACCGATTTAAAAAATTCTTTCACTGTTGGGAAGCTACACTATCCCCGGGTGACATAGGTTATAATCTATACCCGTGCGAAGCTGGAGCGGGCCGCTAGTATTATATAAAGTTTGGATTTGGCTTAAATTCGACCTAGTACCGAGAAAAGTCTGCCAAAAACTGACGGGGCGAGGTAAATACGTATTGCAAACACTGACATATTCTTACTAGTTCTACAAACGCACACTTCAATATTAAGCGGCCCACAACTGCAAACGAGAAGATCAAACGGACGACCAAAGGAAAAGCGCTAAAGGGAAAACTGCAGGTATAACACTTCCACATATTTTTGCTGATAACAGAAAAAAATAATGAACTGATAGTGTAAATAGTTATTTCCTCACGTTCCAAAAACCAATTTAAACTAACGTTAACGTCCTAACTCTAACGTTGCGACACTTAACCCCTATTACCCCATTAAAGTCGTATCAAGCGCTCAATACTACTTGAATTCTGTTATTTTACCCGTATAATTGATTCATCAGGGCCTCCAGTACCTCAAGGGTCCGTTAGGAAAAGGGAGACCAAGTGGGCAGGGGGGAGACAATGACGGGAATTAATGGAGTCCCCCCTGACATAATTCATGGGGCAAAAAGGAATTGACGCTTTAAGTGGACGTTGCAGGATGTGCCTTAAGATTGTCTCGGGTTGGAAAGGTGAGGGATTTTGTGTTAAAGAGGATTGGTTTTTCGTCGGTTCGGAGGAAAATCTAGCACTGTGAGTTAGCACCTGTGCTTATAAAATCTAGCACTGTGAGTTAACACCTGTGCTTATAAAATCTAGCACTGTGAGTTAGCACCTGTGCTTATAAAATCTAGCACTGTGAGTTAACACCTGTGCTTATAAAATCTAGCACTGTGAGTTAGCACCTGTGCTTATAAAATCTAGCACTGTGAGTTAACACCTGTGCTTATAAAATCTAACACTGTGAGTTAACACCTGTGCTTATAAAATCTAGAACTGTGAATTAACACATGTGCTTATAAAATCTAGCACTGTGAGTTAACACCCGTGCTTATAAAACTTTAATGTGTATTTACTTTCACAACAAATTTCGTTCAATTCTGAATTAGGTAAATACAATTCTGATTTTAGTTACTTGTACTAATATGTATTCTGCGTTATAGGTAAGTACACAAAATGAATAATTGCCAGTTACATACGAGCACACGATATTATTCAGTGATGAATAATTAATGCAATACATTAAAATGGATAATAGAGATAAGCCGACGTGCTGGGCCGATGCGGGTTTAATCGTGAACGAATTGAGTATTGTAGAGTATAGTATAGATGCAATTACCTACCTAGTGAGTAAATAACGTACTTAGTTTTGATAGCCCCGTTGGTCCAGTGTAGTGAACTTGCCTTCTACGCTTGTGGGCTTTTGGGCATTGTGGGCGGGTTCGATTCCCACCTAGAACAAACACTCATGTGATGATCATTTTCGTTTGTTCTATTATCTGGGTATTATTGTAATTTTTTTTAACGTTAGTAAATCTATTTCATTTTTTCTATGCCTATCTGAAACATATATTTTATTTATTTATTGTTTCCTGTACATATTTGGAATCAAAATAAACTAAACTAAATTAAACTAAAGATAGTATGTATTTAAAAATATATGTTTGTATGTATATCAGTCTCTGGCAGCCATATTACAAGCTTTGCTTTATTGGGGTCAGATGACCGTGTGTGCAAAATTGTCTGGAATATTTATTTCTTATTTAATTAGATACACAGTAGACGTACATAGAATAGTATAATAGCATTACCCTAAACTAAAACACACGCCCACTGAAAAGAGAAAGAAAATTTTTATTTTCTGTGCACACGCCAATACAAAGACAAATCTCTCCAAGTTTCAACGGTGTTAATAGAAAGATATACGTTTTTGTTTTAACTTCAGATTAGACAAAGAAGGGAGATATTATGGTAAAGTAGCGTGGCGGGTGTGAACGCATATGGCCTAAGTCAGGCTTGATGCTTTTAGACGAACTCACACTGAGACCTTACCGCTCTTATTTGATTTTAAAAACTTAAACCCCCTTTGCCTCTTTTCTATCTTAAAATTCTTTCATAACAATTGTCCACGTCCAGCTTTGCATGTAAAGTCATTTTCGAGATTTTATAACGAGTCAACCATGAATTGAGTCAATCAGTGAATATTCAGGATATTTTGGCACACACGTCATATTCTGACCCCAAACTAAGCTAAGCTTGTGATAATGGCTGCCAGAGACTACAGTCCGTGGTATCCATTCGAGAACCTTTCGGCTCCATCGGCCATCTCTTCTGCGTGCTATGTGCCCTGCCCACTGCCACTTCAACTTGCTAATCCGGTGGGCTGTCAGTGACTTTCATTAGTCTACGGATCTCCTCATTTCTGATTCGATCTCGTAGAGAAACCCCGAGCATAGCCCTCTTATTTTATTCAGCTCACTACAATTCAGCACGGATGTCGTCGGTTTTCATATATTGGAGGAAGTATAGCGCATCATATATCACAATTTGCAGCCCGGATCCGTCTCTGGGGCCACTTAGATACACGTTCTAATTAATTAGAGTCCATGTTCGGTTACAACTTCGACTGTGTTATACTTCCTATGTACATAGTTACCTATATACCTCTGTGCCGGTTAGCTATGAATGTAGACATCTGTTTCAGGCAGCATATTGGCTTTACGCCTTATAATTATTATACGCTCTGAAATAAAATCCATTAGTTATTTTCCGTTTAGAGATTACTAAAAATCAATAGTTTCCAAACCTGAACTTGAACTTTCGAACCCATTTTTAACTGACTTTAAGAAACGATTTTTTTCTCAATTTGGTTATATTTTTATTTAATTTTTTGGTTCAACATAACTTTTTTTTTACTTGAGTGGAATAAATTGTCATCTAAGAAAATGAAATTGCGTATTTTACTAATTTCGAAGTTTTTAAAACTGATAATTTAATTATTGTTTTTTTGTCTCATCAAATTATTATTTCATTACGAAGTGTATCACATTGTATTTTTTTTTCTTCATCTGTCGCTAGTCGAATTATTGGATTGTCTATAACAACAAGTGTTTCCCAACCTTAAATACGCGTCCCCTTTACAAGTTCAAAAATTATGGTGACCCCCAGGGTCATAATAAAACATAACGAGCTTCAATCAGAAAATGATTCAGTTATTTGCCTCTCAAAACTAAAACCACATTTTGATAAATTAGTAAAAAATAAACAGGCACAGCCTTCTCACTAAAATTGTAGTTTTATCTATTGCATTGTAAGACCTACAAACGCTTACCCGCGACCCAATGCGTAAGCATTGGTGACCTCTTTAGGGGTCGCGACCACATAAAAGAGAAGTAATAGAACGGAAATGAGAAGGAAAATCTGTCGTTATGCATTATGACAGAACCTTGCTTGAACATTCTCATTTATATCAACGCGTCGAACCCCGCATCCAAAGAACTTTAACCTTACCTTTTTGTGTTAGGTCTCAAAGTTATTAGTCCGCATCACAGCTGCTAACTGATTTCGAATGACTGGCGTTTCGTTTATATGGATGCAACTGGCTACAACAAATTTCTTACAAAAATTCCGTTATAATTTAAACAAATTTATTTGTTATTTTCTGTGGTCGTGACCCACAGTTTGAAAAACACTGGTCTATAACATTTAAACAACTTTTAATCTTCTATGTAGTTGTGTAGAAGCTAATTTCTTTTTACATTAAATTGACAACCACTAACCACCTACGATGGGTCGGGCAACCTTTTATAGCCCTAAATGGCATCATTTTATTCGAAACTCGTCGTCTGTGGCAGTCGGAAAGGGCGTCGTTTCCGGATATACGTCTCAGGTAATAGTTTCTTTTGACGCGAACCCTTTCTAGTGCACACCCATGAAATTAGTTTTTCTACCAGATTTATGGGTAAAAGTTGTCATTGTTATGTTTACAGAAATAATTTTTACATTCTATCTCTGTTTATGTTTGACTTTTGAGACATATGATTGAAAAAAAGTTTTAAAAATTCATCATCATCATCATCATTTCAGCCGTAGGACGTCAACTGCTAGACATAGGCCTCCACCATCGAGCTCCAAAAAGGCCAGTTGGAAGCGGCCCTCATCCAGCGTTTCCCTGCGGTCTCTTTTAGGTCGTCCGTCCATCTCGTGGGGGGACGTCCTACGCTGCGCTTACCGGTCCATGGTCTCTATTCGAGACCCTTTCGGTTCCATCGCCCATCTGTTCTGCGTGGTATGTGCCCTGCCCACTGCCACTTCAACTTACTAATCCAGTGGGATATATAGGCAACCTTCGTTCGTTTTCAAAAATTATCACTTTTATACATCATGATTAGCTGCAGTCTATTTTACAATAGTTAGTATGTACCTATGTGTAGGAGAAATTTTGAAACTGAATTTTGGTCCAGTTATTCTGAACCTATTGAGCTGATATTTTGCATACATGTTTAGTTTCGATGACAATGCATGGTTAGCTATGTGACGTCATTTCAAATCCTATATGGCGGACTCCCAAAGATAGAGGACCAGTATTTTTTATGGACGTGAAAGGGTTCGCTGAGAAAAATACGAAAAATAAAATGCTGTCACACTAAATTCAATATGGCGGATACCCCACGGTGGCGGACACAATTTTCTTATCTACTATCATGATAATTATTGGAATCATATGAAAGGGTTCGCTGAGAAGAATACGAAAAGCAAGTATTTAAAAAGTTTTTTTATTTAGTAATTTTATTTACGCATTTCGTGAATTAGTTTTCTAGTAGTAGTTAGTAAATACCGCCTTATGCGGTTGAAACTATAGTCGGAGTAACCGGCTTAATTTTACGTGAGTAATTCCCGTGTCATCATCATCATCATCGCCAGCTAGAAGATGTCTAATGCTGAACGTAGGCCTCCCCTTTTAACCTCCACACTGAACGACAGCCTGCCTTTTGCATCCATTCCCATGTAGCATTAATAAAATATTCTAGTAGTGTTTCATCATCATCATCAGCCGGAAGACGTCCACTCATAGGCCTCCCCCTAGTAGTGTTTACTATTGTACTAAACAAAAGGTGAAAACAGTATAGAAAACTATGTTGTTATACAACACTGTAGCTATCTTGAAAATGATCCAAATGACTAAGGCCTTGCCAAGACCAGCTTGTCCCACAATTTGGCAGAAAAAAGGGAGTGTTGGTGCCAACGCGAAGAAAACATGTCTCATTGTATTATTTTCCTAAGCTTGTGTATTTTTTGAGTCATCATCATCATAATCAGCCTTTTTAACAGTCCACTGCTGGACTTTTAGCCTACCCCCGAAAGGGTGATTGGGCCATATCCACCACGCTGGCCCAGTGCGGGTTGGTGGATTCACATACGCCATTGAATTCCTTCTCCGTACGTATGCAGGTTTCCTCACGATGTTTTCCTTCACCGAAAACCCAGGGGTATAAAAATCCGTACATAAGCTCCAAAGAGCTCATTAGTACGGGCCCGGGGTTTGAACCCGCAACCTCATGGTTTCAATCTTTTGACGGTGTCACCATTTCGTGCGCGCTCTGGCTGTCCGATAGAAAATTGGGCAGGAATAATGATATAAGATCCTTTTGGAGATCGATGGGGGAGGCCTATGCCCAGCAGTGGACGTCCTACGGCTGAAATGATGATGATGATGATGAATGATATAAGAGGATATTGGTAAATTTATATTATAGTCTATTCCACTGTGGTTACCATACTGATATCACCTAGGTCATCATAGGGGACACTAGTATCCTTTGATAACCAGAGAGTAGATGCTCCATTGTAGACCCCATCATCGCTTAACATCAGAAGAGTTCGCGGCCAAATGCAAGCTTATTATTAAATAAATACATATAATAATATACCCTTTGTTATCCATAGGCGACTACAATAGCGTAAAACCTCAGAGAAAGGACGGTAAAACCGTGGTTTTCTCTTCGACCAAAATAAAATGAATGAACGGGCCCTAACCATTGAAATTGCTCAGTAAAAACGAGTCAAAACCGTCGGACTTATACTTCAACACCTAATTATAAAAACGTACAGTATATTTGTTACAAAAAATAAATCCCGGTTTTATTTGTGTATTTACACTTCGGGAAAGCATATGAATGCATAATTTTGACAGATGTTTCGTTATCACGTAACAATAGACACCTGTTGCACTTCCTACGGCTAGAGACTGACTGAAACGAAATGAGAGCCGGCGCTCATTTAGTTATCTTCAAAAATGCCCTTCTACTGGGCTTGTCCATTCATTTTATTTTAGTCGAAAGGTTTTCTGCTAATATTTCTATGAACGAAATACCTAAGCTTTTAAAGAACTAGGATACGCTTTACTTCCTATATACGAGTATATGTACACTATACTTCGAGGTACGGTACACCAGTGACTGGGTTAAGTGAAGTCAAGTGTTATACGCATCTACCCGCATATTGCATGACCCCACTTATCTTGATTGCACTGTTATTATGACTTACAATTAAAACAATGAGCCAGTTTACTAAGAGTTCGTTAATTAATAGTTCAGACTGAATTTCACTCTAAAGTTTTTAAAAAGAATGTTAGGTGGAGTAATTTGAGTTTTAGTGCATGACTTGCGGTTTCATCCACGTAGAATTTCTCTCATGAACTTAAAAAAAAAAGTATTCTGTCACTCGAATTAAAATAATAAATAAGCCAGCAACCAATGTTGCATACCACTTAACAAGAAAAGTTTTTACTCGTACCTAAAGGAGAATTTTTAGAAGTTCTACACTGTAAAATCTATAAGCTGGCATCCAGTGGATGCAAAAGGCAGCCTGTCGTTCAGTGTGGAGGTTAAAGGGGGAGGCCTATGTTCAGCAGTTGACGTCTTCTGGCTGATGATGATGATGATGATGAAATCTATAATGTACCTGTAAACTGCAATTGATGATTCGAATTTGAACTCTCCACTCCTTGATCTAAACCCCTGAAAAAAAACACTTCCATGTTACACTGATAGTTACTCTCTGAAAGATGAACAAGCAAACCAGCAAATAAATTCATTTATAATAAATAATTTATTAGTATCAGGATGATTTATTAGTAATGAACGAGTTTCAATTTCAATGCAATCGCTCAAAAACGGTGAAGATAACTAAATTGTGAGGAAACCGGTATGTCCAAGAACCTCAAAAGTACAAAGACGTACATCTTTTATCTCTGAGAGAAGGCTAGTGGCCCAGCAGTGGGCACATGGAAGACTGATAATGATGATGATGAGTATGAGGATAACTCTTTTTCCGGAAAGTTTCAGAAACTGTGCTTCAAATAGTAATTAAAGACGCTTCAAAACCACACCAACCTCAACGGAGCGACCTGAACTGTAAGAAATTGATATAGCGTCACGTAGCAGTCACGTACTACCACCAATATATTGTGGATTTTCCTTGTATAAGTACCAAACGTTTCGATTCTACGTTTCTAATCCGTACGGCCAAGGATTGGAACAACCTGCCAGCTTCCTTGTTTCCTGAGAGATATAATCTAGGTCTTTTCAGAGTGAATGGGTATCTTTTAGGTATGCGTGCTTTATCTTCGACCACATCGTCGCTTACCAACAGGCGAGTAACTGGTCAAACGCGGATTTAACCGCGTTAAAAAAACATCTCGCCATTCCGATCAGCATTACTTCAGTAGAGCCCGGCTCTGAGACAAGATTAGCTCCAAAATAACATTAATATTTATATAAGCTTTCTGACATCACACGCACAAAATACAATATCCCTAAAAGAAAGTACCTAACCTAACAAACCCAAGGTAGGTATACTTCTTAGTAAAAAAATAACTTGATGAAAAATAAGTAACTCTACCCGAGGCAATCGCGCTAAGTGCTCTATAGCGGCGTAGAGTATGTAGAGTATAGAGCAAAGCGTTCGGGAGCATAAATATCGAACGTATGTGTAACGAGCCATATCAGCTGTGATTTACGAGAATGGGGCTCCAGATTGGTACCACGTAGAGCTGTGCGTTTGATTGGCGAACAGTGACTGCTACGAATAGCGTAGGACTTTATCTAAAATCTATCTTTTTACTATACCATACGAAGCGCTTTGATTCCATTTTTATTGTGCGATCTGCTAGTCTGTGGAATGCGCTGCCTGAATGAGTGTTCCCCGATACTTACAATCGGGGTGTCTTCTTGTCGAGAATAGTGTACTTAGACGAAGCATACAATATGTGTTTGTTAATAATAATGTGGTTGTTAATATCTATTTAAGTATGTATTTAAAACTATATATGTATGTATATCAGTCTCTGGCAGCCATATCACAAGCTTTGCTTAGTTTGGGGTCAGATGACCGTGTGTGCAAAAATGTCCCAAATATATATTATATTATATTATTAAATCAATACCTTGTCCCTGGTACTCATTCTTTATTTTCCTTTCTTTCTTTAGTCATCATCATCATCATCATCAGCCAGGAGACGTCCACTGTTGAACATAGGCCTCCCCCTTTAACCTCCACACTGAACAACAACCTGCCTTTTGCATCCACTGGATGCCCGCGACTCTCACAATGTCGTCGATCCATCTAGTGGGAGGCCTACTTATACGCTGCGTCTTCTGCTTCGTGGTCTCCACTCCAGAATCTTTCTTGCCCATCGGCTATCGGTTCTTCGAGCGATGTGGCCTGCCCATTGCCACTTCAACTTGCAAATCTTAACAGCTATGCCGGTGACTCTGGTTCTTTGGCGAATACCTACGTTCCGGATTCTATCGCGCCAAGAAACTCCGAGCATAGCTCTCTCCATTGCCCGTTGTGTCACTCTGAGTTTTCCAAAAGGCCAACAGTTAAGGACCATGTCTCAGTACCATATGTCATCACTGGCCACACACACTGGTCAAAGACCCTTGTCTTGAGGCACTGTGGTGTCTTAGACTTGGTCTTTCTTCAGTGGCTAATCCTATTTAAGTTTCTAGTCTCTTTGAATGACTCCAAACCACCTGATTTACCTTTTAATTTAACCTGCGAAATAGCCATTTTGCAAACCAATTCAGCAGACAACGAATATAGAAAACGTAAAAAAAAAAAAAACAGAATTAATTGAATCGGTTTTTTTATCCACTAGTTTTAATAAACCGTGTTAAATTGCTTTTATAATCCACTACCAGTATTGAAAGCGTTTTCAATCCTTTTCTAGGCCTGAAAACCATCAATTCACACAAAATAATATTTGCGAGTGCGACAGATCGGGGTCAGAGCGTCGACTGCACCAGTTTTACTGACGCAGACTGAAGTTATGGTTATGCACAGTAAAGTAGCTATTGTGTATGAATATGCAATCATTTTGAAGTATAATTAATTCATCGGCTTAATGAGCATGTGGAGCTGTTTAAGGTGAAGTGCTGACGTCATTGTAATAAATTGCACATGCATTCATCTGATTTACGTGTGTACAGAAGTTCGCTAAATATGACAGGAAACCCATAAATTTTAACATGCATAATTCACCTTCATATTAATCCATTACTTCTTTCCAATCCAATAAACTTTAGCAAAACAACGAGATCAGGAAACTCAAGACAAAAATACCCCAATAGAAAGAAAATTCTTAGGGGAAAAATCCTTATCAATCTACGCAAAAATCACAAACATCCACGCGATAGCTGGGTGAATTGGGGACAATGATCAGATTACCGCGGTATAAAACGAAGCTGGCAAGATGAAATGGGAACATAGCCGCGGGTGGATTAAAATCAATACCCGGGCACAGTGCAGCCAGAGAGGAAGCTTCGGGAAATGTGCAAATGTGCATTGTTGAAGTTTACGAATGCAGGTGTTCCTGGCTGTGAACCATTTTAGCTGCAGGTGGCAGGATTCAATTATACTACTGTCGCCTTCCATATCATAAACTTTTAGCTTCAGTATAGTTGTTATTCGCACAGCCTAGATCATGCAGTAAGTAAACTAATGGTTTTAATAACGGGAAAGCTCAAAATTTGTTTAATATTATAGTCGTATTAATGTACCACAGAAGAAATAAAGTTTTCTGTGAACTGTACACATTTCTACATGGTAGCACCCAAATGATATATGGAACATAACGCCATCGTACAAAATAAAACATTATTTTACACCATTCTCCCTCTAAAATTTTATTCACTGAAAACAGTGAATAATAAGCACTTTTAATAACTATTTTGGTGTTTGAATTTAGGACACACCAATATATTTGACCTGCATCTTAATGCTATACAACCTCCTTGCGCATAAAATACTCGATACAAACTCCTTAAATCTTTCTTTTTCTCGTAGTCATGGTATAAAGTATAGTATACAACTCTTGAACAAAACGAATTTATATCGAGGGTCATAAATCACTCGCTACTCTCGTGATTCAATTATCACGAATCACTCCCTACGGTCGAGAGTCAGTCGTTAAAACCCTTCACTTGCTCGTGATTCATCTATGGCTCTCGCTTTAAATCCTTCCTTTATTCTCTAATTGCATAATATATTATTCTTTAACTGTTTTACAGCAGGTACATAGTATAATACTTATATTTAAATTATTCTATGGAACAAGGAAAATAAGAATCCTTTACAATTATCAAACTAGCCGCTAGAAATTAATTATTTTGAGTGTCACTTCAACAATTGATACTATAAATAATTTGAATTATTTTATCTAAAATAATTAACGCTGCGTATCTCTCAAAATAATTTCCTTTATAAATATTATAAAGTATTTTTAAAGGAAATTATTTTGAGAGACTTTGACGTGGTTTGTTTACCTGAATATTAGTAAACACAAAAATTGGATTAATAAGGTTCTATTCAGTATTTGTTACTTTGTGCATAAATCAGATCAGCGACCCGACTGACTTTTGTTCTTTCAAAAGCCCATAAGATCTTTGAAGCGGAAAGATTTTTGTCAAAACAATGGCTTTTCGGCATTAATACTGTTCGGTCTATTGTACTATTATATTAGTTAATCGTTCAGCTGCATGATGGGTAAGCCAAGGTAGATTCGCTGCTTGAATGGGTGTTCCCCGACAGTTACAAACTGGGTGTCTTCAAGTCGAGAGTGAATCGGTTTCTTCTAGGCAAGCGTGCTCCATCGTAGATCGCATCGTCACTTAAAATCAGGCGAGATGGCGGCCAAACGCCCAAACGGCTAAAGCCTATCTATATAATTTTTTTTAATGGCATAATTATAGCTAGGCCTATAGTGCAATGTGCAATAGGATAGAAGACAGGACGTGTTTAGTGTTTACCATCTTTTATCACATCGACACTTAACATCAAGTGAGCCTTAGTGAAATGCCTTAACCATGAGAGTGAGTGAGAGAGCAAAGTAGAGGAATAATTAATTTTTGATAATGAAGGGTAGTACTTTCTTGTAGTGGTAGAGTCAATCAGGGAAAGTACCAAGTTTTTATTTATGTTACACGGCCCGTCACTCCGACTATCGTTTCAACTGCATACCACCAAGCCAACCAAGTTTTTGCCAGCTATTGAACTGCCAAACGCTAACCAGATTCTGGAACCGGCGGCGTCCGGATTGATGCTAACCATCATAGAATGGATTTGCTTTCGTCACAAAGTTACATAAAAATCTTCCAAAAAGTTAAATGAACTAGAGGCACTGTTTGCCAACGTACGAAATACTACACTACACGTCTGTTCATCCGTCGAGATCGACGGATAGCGCGGGCGACCGGTGTGTCTGATGGACCGTTTTCGGAGTGGTGTGACGTGTTGATGGAATTAACGGAAGCTCTACCATCGGTGTGTACTGGCTAGGCAGGAATGCCTGAGAGCAGTTGTTTTAAGCTAGCAGTTGAATGTTTAGAAGCTAGTGGCAATATTGCTGTCGCAAGCTTTAGCGCAGTTGGATTAGAGATACGTATAATTATATAACGGGAGCTACGATTGACATTTCGTCAGATTTGTATGATGGAATTATCTCCTGGCCACAGTTTTTTTTTTCATTAAAATTATAACGGCTTACAAGGTATTTTTGTAACAAATGTGTTGTAGCCAGTTGCACCCACATAAACGAAACGTCAGTCATTCGAAATCAGACCTAACCCAAAAAGGTAAGGTCCAAGTTCTTTGGATGCGGAGTTCCACGCGTTGATGTAAATAATAATTTTCAATCAAGGTTCACTCATAATTATTGCTTGGCGACAAATTTTCCTTTACATTTCCGTTGTATTTACTTATCTTTTATGTGATCTCCTGGCCATTTTTCTATCGTACTTACTTAACTTACTTTGTTAACTTGTCCATGGCCGCTTTAATGTATGCTTTTTGATAGCCCGTTGGTCTAGTTGGTAGTGACCCTGCCTTCTAAGCTTAGGGGCGTGGGTTCGATTCCCATCTAGGACAAACATTTGTGTGATGAACATTTGTGTTTGTTCTATATCTGGTTGTTAATATCTATTTAAGTATGTATTTAAAACTATATATGTATGTATATCAGTCTCTGGCAGCCATATCACAAGCTTTGCTTAGTTTGGGGTCAGATGACCGTGTGTGCAAAAATGTCCCGAATATTTATTTATTTATTTATTTATTATTTTAATGTTGCAATGCTGCCTCAGCTTTTTGTCAACCATTAGAGCTATTAAGTATGAAAGAAGATTTGTGAAATATTAATGGCTTCACTGCGGTTCATCTTAAAAGCAACTTGCGATTGCTATGGAATAAGAATATGCCATGACACTTCCCCTGACGCCATGCCACGGCAAAGCTTGCAAACCATTGGAGGGGGAAGGGTATATAAGCCAGCCAGCCATGTCTCTGATCCGGCGACGGCCCAAGTCGAGGTTCGTACCTTCGAGGTGCCTTTGTGCTAGTCGCCCATAAACTTAACCACCAAGTTATGCCGAACGCACTCTGCGGTAGCTAACTAGTCCGGTCAAGCTGTAGAGGCCATAAGGCCAACAGTACAAGATAGATAGATAGATAGATAAACTCTTTATGGTTCACACCACAAATTTCATACACACGATAAAACAGCTTAAAAACTAGTGCAACAATCGGCGGCCTTATCGCTAAGAGCGATCTCTTCCAGGCAACCTTAGGATGGAGAGGATTCATACAGGAGGTAGAAGGCGGGGCGAGCAATATTGAATAATGTGATACTTAGTTATAATATAAACCGTACATTCTAATAACAATACATACTAATACATATACTTACTACTTAAAATTACGATACTAATACTTATATTACTTAAGATTACGATAATATACTAATACATAAAATATAAAATTAATTAATATGATTAGTTACACAAACAACAACAGCTTCAACAAGGTGGCAACTGAGACAAATAAAACTGCTTTACACGGTCTTTATAAACAGCGAGCGCACAGTTGTACAGTATGCGTATATAAAATAAAATAAAAACAAAAAAAACATGTCTCTGATTACGCACTCTTCGCTAACTAGTCATGTCAAGCTGTAGAGGCCAAAAGGCCAACAGTACAAGTCAATATCAAAAAAACAAAAATGTCTCTGATCATTTCGATTGCTAAATAAACGAAGTAGTCGCCACTCTGAGTGCTTCATATTTCATCCCGTAACACGATATTTTTATTTCGGTATATACTTACACAAAGTCTCATAGCAAACCCGTTTTCTGAAGTCAATGGTTCTGGAGCTCTAACTAAACCTGCGAGACAAAGAATTTGTACTGTTTTTTATTAATCAGTGCCCTTTTACTAAACTAGCTTATCCTTCAGTCACAAAACCACAAAAACGGCAATCAAAACCCAGACTGGAACCCAATTTTGTAAAGATATATTTTCTCATCAGAATCCTTTCAGAGCGGCCGTATTAAGTATTAATCTGTCCAGGGAGGGTCGAAACATAAAATATTACTGCGGAGGGATGAAGACGATCCTCCGAATATTGTATCGGATGAACCGTAGGTGGATATTAAGTATTGATCCTCGGACCTCAGTGCCGGATGGTAATGAAGTAAAGGTTTCTTTTTGCATGATGGAGAGGCACATGTGAGATATCGAGCAAATGGGGCAGTTTTGGCAAAATCTGCTTACACGTTGTAGTGTTTAAGAAGCGTTTTTTATTATATAGATCAATCGGTTTCTTCCAGGCAAGCGTGCTCCATCGTAGACTGTATCGTCGCCTTACATCGGGCGAGTTGGCGGTCAAACGCAAGCCTGTTTTTTTTTTGAGACTATCTCATGCCAGTCTTTGTCAGTGTAGAAAATGTTCATGCAGAAAATATGTGAATCTTTCCGACAGGAAACTGCAATTAATCTTTTTAAATTACATTATCACAGTAATTATTTTCTCAATTTGTACACTCTTATAAAACAAACTTTGTGTTTGAGTATGCGTTTGACTGCATTCAACTCTCTAAAAGCTTAACGATTTTAGTTAAATTAGCTATGGAGGTATGTCTTCGAACAGTGTGTGTTGCCAGTGATGATATACGGCACTGAAACGTGGTCTCTCACTATGGGCCTCATAATCAAACTCAAAGTTGCTATAGAGATGGCTATGATCGGAGTTTTTCTACGACATCAAATCAGAAATGAAGAGATCCGAGAATGAGGCAAGGAGAACAAAAATTTTATCTTATCCCAGTAAAAAAAACATGTGTTCTTCTAGGATAGCGAGAGAAACCGTGGGGCACGGCTAGTTATTACAATAATATTAAGTTTAAAGGACTGGGTCGGTATTAAATAAACGGCCAAGTCCTCTAAGCTCACCGTAATTTCAAGTGACTCCAATTTATTCCAACCAATTGAAACTAACCTTACTATACGCTAAGAATTAATAGGTGTAATTTAAGTGTGGATTTATAAATAGTTGACTTTCATCTCAAAAGCCTCCTTTAAAGCCGTATTGAAGCACGTTTAAAGCCGAGAGCTAACGTGTCTTGACCACGGAGTTAAGCCGCGTCCGCTTAACTCGAAGGATGGTAATGAAGCGTAAACAAGTGGTTCTTTTAACCGTCAAGAGGATCTCCTTATTAGTACTGTTCGGTACGTGATCTTTTGTTAATAGAATGTCGGTGTCTATCTCGTGGATTAATGTTTTTAGAGCTTTGTTTATTTTTGTAGAATAATCGTTAAAAATGTTACGGGCCACCTGATGGTAAGTTGTCACCGCCGCCTATACCTACAATATTATAATTCGATAGCCCGTTGCTCCAGTTGGTAGTGAACCTGCCTTCTGAGCTTGGGGGTGTGGGTTCGATTACCACCTAAGACAAACATTTATGTGATGAACATTTGTGTTTGTTCTATATCTGGTTGTTAATATTTAAAACTATATATGTATGTATATCAGTCTCTGGCAGCCATATTACAAGCTTTGCTTAGTTTGGGGTCAGATGTTCGTGTGTGAAAAAAATTCCCGAATATTTATTTATTTAATACCCGGGGCATTGTCAGTGCGTTCAAATACTCCTAAATTCAATTTGAATCGGTAACGGAAATATTTTAAAAGTACTTAGATATTAGATATCGCGAAAACGGTAAACCTGCACAAAAATAAACTATGAAACCTCACTACAGGCTATCCACTATCTTTTATTTGTCTTTAATAAGATAGCATAAGCATATAAATAGCATAGAACTGACAAGCAGACGGACGGACAGACAGACAGCGTAGACTTAGTATTGGGGTCCCGGACCCCTACGGAACCCTAACCCCCTTACTAATAAACCTGGAGGAGCCTTGGAATAGTTACTCCGTCTTTTGTCTTATTCGATCGAGTTCAAAATTTGAAAGAGAAAAAAACAAAACACAGCGTAACTATTCCAAGGCTACTCCACGTTTATTAGTAAGGGGGTAAAAGCATAAAGGAAATGTTGAAGCTTACTCAAAACTTTACGCGTATGATAACAACAAGTAGTTAAAATACTCCATCACCATATCCAAGTAACAAGTACGTACTTCAGTGCCATATTCGCATTACACCTTTGTACTTGAAATGAACATTACAGCGCGATAGCACATAAAGAACTCTGTTAAATCTGGTCTGCGCTTTAAAAATGCGGTGTAATATTGTGATACGTCGAATTTTTATGATGATTCGAGATTATATTTCTGATGTGAGTGCATGATTTTATATGAATAAAAGCGGCCAAGTGCGAGTCGGGCTCATGCTCTGAGTGTTCCGTACCACCACAAAATACAAAAAGTCATCCAAAATTATAACATCACGCCCAGGCGGTTACCCTTCCAAGTACCGACCGCGCCCTACGTTGCTTAACTTAGTAATGAACTGATTTTTTTTACCGACTCACAATGTGCCATTATTTATTATTTGTTGTTATACTTTAAAGTGTGTACTATGTATCATGTACTATATCCTGTTTGGACCTCAAGATACAGGCTTAGCCTAGTTTGAGGCCCTCAGGCAATTGCTTTATTGTATCTTTGCCATTATGTGAAATAAATAAATTTGTATTTGTATAATCATGCCAAGCTTGACGCTTGTACATATTACAATTTTTAGGGTTCCGTACCCAAAGGTTAAAAACGGGACCCTATTACTAAGCCTACAATGTCCGTCTGTCTGTCCTACCTATTAACGGCTGTATCTTTCGAACCGTAATAGGTAGCCAGTTGTAATTTTCACATTTTATATGTAATAAAAAAGTCAAAAAGTCAAAATAAAAGATGGGTCCCCATACAACAAACGTATTTTTTTACGTATTTTTGTATTAGCTCTACTGTAAAAACGGTAATACATATACAAGCGTCAAACTTAACATAGTTATAGTACACACTTTAGAATATAAGAACAAATAATAAAATATTACCAAGTGCGAGTCGGTGACAAGTTTATGTTCATTACCAAGTTATAACTGGTAATTTCGTTGTTGAATTTTGTGGTGGTAGGGAACCTTCAGTGTGCGAGCACGACTCGCACTTAGCCGGCTTTTTACATTAGGGCTGATAAAAAAATAGGAACATAAAAAAGTACGTTTGTTGTATGGGGATCCCTTTTCGTTTTTACTTTTTGTCAGTCGGGTAAAATGCAATGCCCATTAGCGTCAATTGCTATTTATGTGCTGTCATTCGAAAAATACTCACTTTGATTACAAAATCCCAAAAATCGGAGAGCCATCAAAATCTCAGTTTGCATATGCGTGTGCCATAAATATTTGATCGCGGCCGCAGCTAGCCGTCAGTAACATCATGGCCGTTTTACACTTTCATGATTTTTGCATCCCATTAATAATGAAAAGCAAGCGGACTCAGATTAATCATAATGAAAGATGAGTACAGGCTTAAAACTTGGCTCCTTGACCAACAATTCAATAATTTTGATGACTATGTTAAACTGCCTGAAATATTAATAGATTCGTCCATAAATATTTCAGTTAGCTGCGTTAATAAATAATTATTAATGAATTAATTTGACATATTGAAATACTGACATAATATATTGTAATAAATTTGCTTATAATATTTTTAAGTGAATAAGTTATTATTTAATTTGAATTATGTACACATAATAATATTATTAATATATACTGTTTATATAAGTCGTTGTAGAAATGTGTACTGGAGAAGTTTGACTTGTAACTATGGAGTTATTAATAAAGAATTGTATTGTATTGTATTGAGTAGTTAAACTTGCATAAAAGGTCCAGTAATAAGCCTTGTGATGTTCGGTTGTCGTATCGTATGTTTTTTAATTGATGCGAAGTCATCACCTATTTCAATTACAGCAAATGTCAATAAAAATTTATTTATATTATATTATATATTTATATAATATAGAAAATATGAAAATCGGTTAGTCTTTCATCGTTGCAAGAGTTAAGTCGTGTTTTTTTCTTTTTCTCTTTAATATTTCAACTACACTACAATAAATAATAAGAGAACAAATGTTACATTTTCAAAACAATATTTTTTATGATCATTATTTGTTTTTTCTGGTTTACTCGGAAAGGTGTCATTAAATCGTATAGGAAAGTCATTTTACTAATTATTGTGAACAAACAGACCAATAAAGTCATTGTATCATCAAACTTTACTACCGGGTTAACCTTGACATCTAAAAAAAGGTGTTGTGTAAAAAAATTATTCACATACACTTCTTCTTCTTTGATATTTTTTGCATCTTTTGGGTGAAACTTAGCTTATTATTTTTATTGTTATTTTAATTTATTTTTATTATTATTTGTAGTTGATAGGTATCAATACATTTTTGTGTTTGATTTGAATTTTTGTTGTTTTTAATTATTTATTGATTGTATATTAATTTGATTTTTTATTGGTGTAGTAAAATAAGTATGGACATAGTCTGAAATAAAATTATTATTATTATTAGCGAAATTTCATTGCTAAAACCAGGACTTCTGATCACTTTCCCAAGGTTTTTCATAAAACTGTTGCATGTACCAGATATAATGCAGTGAAATATAAAAAAAAAAAAAAATTACAATGATATTATAGCTGACAGAGCAAGTAAACTCTTGTACCGAGCTTAGTTTTTTTTTGTAAAAGTTGTTAATATAATAAGTAGATTTACCTCTTTTCCACTTTGTACCACCGCTCCAAGTAATCCTGTATAACTAGTTAAAATTATAATAACCTAATTAAACATTTCTCTGAGGCTTGTAGCAACTAGTGGCGTATCTTTTCTTTGATAATCAAAGCGTACGTCTACCTTTGGTAGGTGCTCCACCTGAAATTTTAATAGGGTTCACAACTCTGAATCACGAAAAAGGATTTATTAAAATGCTTGTTATTTGTTTTAATAACGTATTTTTACGTGGGTCCCTCCGATAATCCAACTTTGAGAGCGTGTACGGGCAGATTGCCGAATAATTGGCACGCAGTAACATGCGATTTATTTTTTAATAAGAGCGCTCGAATCCGAACCAATCGTGATTGAAAACAAATACGAACACAATCGCGATTGTGTCAATAAAATGTGAAATTGGAAAAACAATAGCGCCCTTAAATGACGTTTCGTTTCTACGGATTCTGGGTACAGTTGGAGATTAATCGTAATAAGATTTTGGCGGATCAATTTGCTTCGTTCAAGTTTCAAACGGCTTTCAATAAACGGATTAGCTGACAAAGAACTTGCAAGTATAATTTTGACATTGAAAAATTATGGAGGAGAGAAACAACGTGCAAATCAATTTCAATTTTGTATCTTTTCTGTTGGATTTATATAGCATAGTTCCATTTTAATTTTCTTTGGAGTTTTTTGACGACCGGTTTTTAGTTCAGTGGTAGTGTAGCATGGTATTTTTTAAAATGTAAAAGTAGACAAGCAAGCGATGGGCCACCTGATGGTAAGTAGTCACCGTCGCCTATGGACACCCGGGCATATACCGGAGGCATTGGCAGTGCGTTGCCTACCTTTGAGGACTTTTGTCTGCTTCATAAGTAAGAGGTCCCGGGTTCGATTCGGCCTAGCAGATTTTCGAATATGAATTTTAGTATTTGCTTTGTTTCTGAGAATTAGTTATCCTTATCTTTGTGTATGTTTCATGGCATCTCCAATACAAATAATTCTAGTCTAGAGCTATAAGTGTGAAACATTATAATTTTATTATTTAATAATAGGCTTGCGTTTGGCCGCCATCTCGCCTGATGTCAAGCGATGATGCGGTTTACGATAGAGCACGCTTACCTAGAAGAAACCGATTCACTATTACCGATTCACCGACTGATAAGTATGCAAAGTCTTTCAAAAGACAGCAACGGCTGACAAAAACATCCGGCGCACCAGATTTTTGTCGGACGTCCGAACTCTCAAGGTCAGCCCAAGGTTACGTCCACGACTTACGTCCGATAGTTTGCACAGCTCAGTGTACATTCATTATCTAGATACTTTTATGTCGCGTCCGTCAGCCGCATCCGATAATTATTTTGTTTCCAGCTTTACAGTGTTGCCATAGTCCCCACGCTTGGCATGTGGCTTGGGTAGTACGTTCACCGTGTACTAATAGAACGCTGCTGCCCATCTTACAGTGGTTCTGGTCTCAGTTTAAGACATACCCCGGTCTAAAGATTGATCCACCATCTCAAATAGCAAATACATTTCTATTTCGATCAAAACCTTTACACGATATGGTAGGGTCGTATCATATAAACACAATAATACATATTCATTATCGATTACAATCATTCGCACACGATCCTAATAAACCCGCGAGACGAATAACATTCATCAAAAAGCCAGAGCCATGAATCGATAACGCTGAATGGAAACACATTTTGATTAACGACCCTCCGTTAATCGGGATCCCGAGTCGATTAATGACTCGATATTCGATACTGAGTAATAGTTGGTCCGGCAGAGTGATGCCACCCTCATAATGAGAGACGCATTGTTGTGTTAATTTTGTATTTAGTTTGGAAGTCGATGCGTAAGGGCTCTTACAACTCATCAGAGCTGATAATGGCTATGAGTGGATACATCATCATCAGCCAGAAGACATCCACTGCTGAACATAGGCCTCCCCCTTTAACCTCTACACTGAACGACAGCCTGCCTTTTGTATCCACTGCATGGATGCCAGCGACTCTCACAATGTCGTAGGTCCATCTAGTGGGAGGCCTACCTACGCTGCGTCTTCCGGTTCGTGGTCTCCACTCAAGAACTTTTCTTCCCCATCGGTATCGGTTCTTTGTACGATGTGGCCTTCACATTGCTATTTGAGTGGATACAATAGTAACATATCAATAATCATACGGCCTCCTGGTCCAAAGATCTCCTGAAACACATTAATAAACCTGGGGCCTCCAGGCTACCTCTTAAAACACCGCTGGCTTAAAACAGTGCAGTGCAAAAATCACCCGAACGTGAACCTTAACTCTCGGAGATACGATTTGAGGTTGCGCAACTTTTTGCATCACCTAAACATAATCGCTTATAATAGGTAGGCGTAAGGCCCCTGAGCACAAGATCCCTGATTCAACGCAGCAGTGTCACATACTCCTCATGGTGGCACACGTAAAGATGAAAAAGAAAACAAGTTAATGTATTTTTTTTTAATAATTATCAAATATTTTTTATTAGATTTGGAAACCATTTTATTTGTGATTTAGCATTTTTTTATAACTCATCCAGTGGATGCAAAAGGCAGGCTGTCGTTTAGTGTGGAGGTTAATAAAGGGGGAGGCCTATGTTCAACAGTGGACGATGATGAGCTGCTGGCTCATGATGATGAGCCACCAACTCACCTGATGGAAAGTGATGTTGTGGCCGAAGATGGAGCACGTAGACCTAGACATGTAATTATTTACCCTGGCTTAACACCAAAATGGCTAAAAACAATTATGCTTATCTTCTTACCATAATAGAAAAGCACAATTTTCAAACAAAGGTTTCAAAAACGCACATTTTTCACGCTGCACATTATTTCCCGTCGCATTCATAATAGCAACACGATACGTTGGATTTAAAAGTTAACTAAATGCTGGGCAGAAAATATGGTACCATTTTTAACAGCTTGCGTGAGTTTTATCAGGGAGCGTGACACTGTCGGGCTAGCTGTTTTAATTTGTATGTTATTTGCGAATATAAAAAGCGTTTCTTATTTTGCTATCAAAGTCGCAGTGCTACTCGCAGTGCTATTCGCAGTGTTACATTAGAAAATATGTGACCTACACCGTAGAGATAGCATGATATCAGAACGTTAAAATTAGCGTTGACTTTATTTTCACCTTTAGTTCTCTAATACGTATTTTTTTAACTACTACATAAACTTTTACAGTAACTCAACATACGAACAAAGTTAGCGTGACATACCTAACCGAATTAAATATCATATTAACGTATTATTTTAATATTGTCATAGATATTAATTATATTAGTGGTTAAAATTGACCATAAAATATCAAAATAGCATTGTGACAATAGCGTGACTGTTTTTAGCAGTCAGAATGACACTGATTTCTAAATGTATACTTTTTGAAAATATTATATTATGTTTTCAATTAGTAACTCGTAAAAATCACTTTTCGTGATTAAAAATAACACGAAAATTAAAACTCTGTTTTAAATTATCATTATGATTATTTACGGGTTTCCACAACCTTACCACGGTAAAAATCCCGTAAATAATCACAATTAAAACTTTTAACACGAAAAGTGATTTGAGATACGATTTAGTAGAATAAAACGGAATGATGCCGTTTAACCGCTCGCGTGACAGTGTCACATTGGTTGATATCAGACATTGGGACGTTGTAAGGTTAATTGTTTAATTAATATTTGACTTAATGTTGAGATAATTTAGGATGATGTGAGTTTTTAATGAAACTTGCTGCGTCCTGTGGTTTCACCGGCGTGGATATTCTATCAGCCGAAGTATGAGACTATTATATTTTAAAATACAGAAATCATGCATTTCGTGCGTGCTGTAAGTGGCGTTATCGAAAGTAGGTACCTATTTTTTGGAAACCTAATAGTAGACTTTTATATGGAAACTGTTTCTATTAGAAATAAATGTGTTATGCCTAATACATTGTTCTCAATTGTAACTCCCAAATCTAACCTTTAACAGAATATTAATGTTGCTGTGCCAGCCCTTGCGCTAAGGTTGCGCGTAGGTTATAAAAAAATCGAAGTCAGCCGAAGCTGGATTTCTGTACCTGTTTATTTTGTGTTTCCAGTGATGATGATGATGATGAAGCTTTTTATGCATAAACGCTCGATAAACTAATCTGTTCTATACATAGATTCATACTGAATCTATGGTTCTATACGTGTTATCTATTGTACGTGACGCATGTCGTCAACGATAAGTTGACAGATAATTTTTAAAGGAGGAAATAGGTTTTTTTTTCTAGTCGATGAGTATAATATTTTTTTACAACATAGATTAGCCTATAGCCTAGCAACATATTGAGCGTTTATGCATAAAAATGTATGAGATTTTTTTTAAGTTTATTTTATTTTATTTCATACAATAACTATTTATTAGGGGATAACTTCGTAACATTAAAATTAAAATAGGAAATAACAAATAATCTAATATAAATAATCTGTATTTGTAGTGTTAGTTTTAGCTTGTATTTTGTTTAGTTATCAAAGGCACTTGCCCAGTAAAAAAAAAAAAAAAAAAACTTATTTGAGACACTATCTCACTTATTTCGGAAATTGACTTCTGAGTTTAATCTTTCTATCTTCAGAACTCGGTCGTGCTTTGTCTGAAGCTCACGGAACTGTATTACAAACGTTCAAATTGAAGTTCATATTTCGGTAGGTGTCTCGCTATCGAGTCTCATATAACATTCGACTTATGAACCGAAGCGTATTCAAATGTACCCCTACCTTGCGATTTCCACCCGAGTCGTCAAGCGAGGCGATAAATTGAGAATTTCCAGGAATACGAGACGTTGAGATCACAGGGGAGGCTCTCCTATCGACGCCTTAATAATGATGGAAATACGATGTTTTCTTGGTGGGTGGAACTTTTAAGATGTTTTTCTGGTGACGATCAAATGGAATGACGTGTGCAAATAGATGTGTTTCGTAGAAAAATAAACTCTGTTACTTATTTGTGTTGTTTCGAGAAATCTTTGTAGTTTGTTTTTCCTTGGGAGCTTCTGTATCTACACAAAGTGTGAACCATAATAACGTATAGGTGTATAACGATGTCATAATTTATCTATTTAATGGCTAAATAAGTAAGATCAGAATCAGAATCAGAATCCATTTATTGTAACACTGTGTGCATATATGCAAATTATTCAAACAGGTTTAGTCTCAACAGCCGCCCTTAACGGACATACAATAATTTAATAAATAAATAAATAATAAAATTAATAATATTTCAACTTTATAATATAACTAGCGGTCCGCCCCAGCTTCGCACGGGTATAGATTATAGCCTATGTCACCCGGGGATAGTGTAGCTTCCCAACAGGGAAAGAATTTTTCAAATCGGTTCAGTAGTTTTTGAGACAATTTGTTACAAATATACTTACATACAAATCTTTCCTCTTTATAATATTAGTATAGATAACGATGTCATAATTTATCTATTTAATGGATAAATAAATAAGATCTTAGACCTTCAACTGTATATGGGCAGTTCAACTGTTGTAGTGTTAGTTAGCTTGTATTTTAACCGACTTCGAAAAAGGAGGAAGGTTCTCAATTCGGCTCGTATTAAAAACATCAACATCAGCTTTCTGCCAGAGAAAGTCCTGTCAAAATAGATCCAGCCGCTTTGGAGTCCGCAAACAACATCGATTTTTATAATGTAATGGAGATTATAAGGCGAGCAGCATAAGCTATGAGTTTATCCTACAGTGTCTAAATTAAGTATTTATCAATTTTTATAATTCCATTAATAAAGAAATTAAAATGGAAATTATTTTAAAAAAAAAACGTAATGATAAGAAAAGTGAAAATAACTCTATAACAAGTTCAATACCACAACCCAACCACAGAATATAAAGGGTACAGAAAATCGGCTCCGACTGACCTTGATTGTAATAACCTACACGCCGTAGCGCTCGGGTACCCCAGCAAAGCAGCTATAATATTGTGATTATCGGGCGAATTATCACGCGAAACTATAATTACGTATACGATCGCTGTAAGTGCGCGTCTTTGTGTCCGTGCGCCTGCTTACGCTCGATGTATGCAGCCGACCTGGGGCCTTACGGACAACAGCTATTACAGGAACCTAATACGCTCAGTTGGAAAATCACGCGACCGCAAACCTTATCGCGCCCAGATAAGGTTTGCGAACGCGTGATTTTCCAACTGAGCGTATTAGGTGCCTGTAACAGCAGTTGTCCGTAAGGCCCCAGTACTGTTCTGTGACCCTACTGTACTTTAAGCCTGTCACAGAGTAGATTACTCACCACGCAGACGCATATTAAACTAGCAGCACACCAACGCGCCACGCGACTCGTGTGTCCATTCTCTCGTAAGCTGTGTCAAGTGACGGCCCGCGGTAGAGGCCGCAATTTCCTGTAACCCAGACAGTGACATACGCTTCCGTTTGGACAATACGCTGCAGCTTTAATTAGAAGCTGTTTTTATTGACGTTTGTTTAAAATGTAAACTGTTTGTTGGCAGCTTGATTTGCGATAAGCCTTAACCTAGTTAGGTTAGGTTTCTAACCTAGCCTAGGTTTCTAACCTAACCTAACTAGGTTAAGGCTTAATTTTTTTCATAAAACATAAAACGATGATAAAAATTAGCATCACAAATATCTATAGAGAAAAATAATTTATCCCAAAATCCTTATTGTACTTGAAGCGACGTAGAAGCGGAATTACGCTAGAGATTCATCAAATACAAATTTGAGATTTTTGTCAAAAAATTTGTATTACCATCCAGCGTGGGAATGCTGCCAGGATTCTGGCCACTTTACTCTCCACCGAGAGGCTTATAGATTTCTCTTTTTTATGTGTTTTTTTTTATATTTTAATATGTATATATGTAAGTATTTACATAATAATTATAATAATTAAGCATTTTAAATAATTTTCGTGAAAATAAATAATATTACTTAAGACTTTTATTAAGTACTAGCGGTCCGCCCCAGCTTCGCACGGGTATAGATTATAGCCTATGTCACCCGGGGATAGTGTAGCTTCCCAACAGTGAAAGAATTTTTCAAATCGGTTCAGAAGTTTCGGAGCCTATTCAATGCAAACAAACAAACAATCAAATCTTTCCTCTTTATAATATTAGTATAGAAGTATAGATAAGATAAGACATAAGAAGAATCTGTGATAGGTATTTAATTTGTAGCACATCTTCATCATTACCGACTCTCCGTTCAATCCTGCATATTACTAAGTAGGACTTGAAGATAGGAAGTTTACAACTATCCTCACATCTCGGCCATAACTTAGATATCTGGTTCCTGCGCCGCATTCACGGAAACTTCGCGTAACTTGGTCCAGAAGTACCTTATCCGTCTCGTCCAACGCAATATCTCGTCTTATAACTTGCTGTGCTACTTCATCGTGTGACGATGTTGCGTCATTGTCACACAAATTGTCAGTTATGCTGGAATGTATTTCTTGAATCAACGATTCTCTAGTAATTATTATGAACTAGCTACGCCCTGCGATTTCGCCCGCGTTATATATAACTCCTCGAAGCAACCTTCTTAATAGCGACAGTAACCTCCTTTGACTTAGATTTTTTTTTTTCTTTGATGTAATATGTCATTGCCGTCATTGGTCAATGTAAAGATTTCAATTCTTGTTCTTGTTTTTTCCAAAGGTTTTTTCTAGGGAAAATACAAAGATTTTCTAATGTCGGAAAATATTAATAAAACACCAAAAAATCGTAGTATCGACAAAAAGAAAGAAACCTTGTGTCGATGAGTATAAATATGAAATCTTTGCACCAAAAAGATTAAGATTTTCCGATTCTTACCAGATTTCACAGATCTTAAGATTGCCAGAAATATTCATCAAAATCGGTCTAGCCATTTCGGAGTCCTTATTGGGAACATACATACATACACAGGTTGCCTTTTATATATTATATGTAATACTTTTCATGCAGGCCTCTCACTAGGTGGACCGTCGACATGGCAAGAGTCGCGGGCATCCGGTGGATGCAGATGGCAGACTGTGGTTCAGTGTGGAGATCTAATAGGGGGATGCCTATGTTCAGCAGTGGACATCTTCTGGCTGATGATGATGATAATGAATACTTGTTATAGTTTAAAAAACTAAAAACACGCTTGACCATGTGACAATACATTTCTATGTATTGTCACATGGTCAATCCTCAGGGTCAATCCCACCCAAACCCAAACCACAGAATAATAAAGAGCATAGATTTCGTCACGTCATTTACAAAGCGTAGCACCATAGATTAATATATACTAGGTAGCACGCCATATTCTGTCAATTCGGTATGCTAAAAAAAATTAACCTATGCCAATTCCGAAACCATTTCGAGATTTTATGTTACTAACCCTTATTTTTCTACTCTGACCCTTTAAAACGATAAGATGCCATTTATTTTAACATAAAACTAAGAAATCATTCGACTTTCATTGTCCTCTAAATGACGTCACGGTGTAGCATTTTATTTTCTGTGCCTTTTAAGAATAAAAATATTATACATTTGACACACTGTTCGTCACACAGAATAGAATATTTTTTCATTTATGTGGTTTGACTGTCTGGTTTTTTTCAGGGCTGCCAATATTTTCAGGGCTTTTTTAGACTTCTCAACGCAACGAAATTTTGTGCTATATGGTGACGTCACATAATTTCAATTTTCAAAAAAATATTTTAAAATAACTACTCAATAGAAAACAAAAATATTGAAATTAGTTTCTTAAAATAGCCTTTTCTACGAAATAAAAAAATAAAAAAAAAAATAAAAAAAAAAACTTTACATACCGAATTAGTATGTAGCTTTTTTTGGAGTCTTTTACAGGATCCTAGTACAGTTTAACAGTGTATTTTCATTCTGGTAAAAACCATTTGAAGGAAATTGGAATTTGGAAAGGTTCTGGAGTGGAGACCACGTACCGGAAGACGCAGCGTGGGTAGGCCTCCCACTAGATAGACCAACGACATTGTGAGAGTCGCGGGCATCCAGTGGATGCAAAAGGCAGGCTGTCGTTCAGTGTGGAGGTTAAAGGGGGAGGCCTATTCAGCAGTGGACGTCTTCTGGCTGATGATGACGATGAAAAACAATTTTTGCACATATAATTTTTATTTAAAAAAAAATTGTTATAAAATGAACAATAAGGTGGATAGATTAATAATCTTAATAACAATGTAGCCAACAGCACAAATTACAGATTACTTACACAATTTTATAAATTTACTGTTAGGAGTATCTTTATCTATACTAATATTATAAAGAGGAAAGATTTTATTGTTTGTTTGTTTGTTTGCATTGAATAGGCTCCGAAACTACTGAACCGATTTGAAAAATTCTTTCATTGTTGGGAAGCTACACTATCCCCGGGTGACATAGACTATAATCTATACCCGTGCGAAGCTGGGGCGGACCGCTAGTATTTAAACAAAGAAAAAAGAGAATTCTGCATGAGTACAGAATGTAATATGTTTAATTAGTTTATGCTAAAATTAGCACTACTTCTATGCAGTCCTTATTCTGTGATTCTCTCAAAACTCATAATTTCAAAAGCAATCGTATTTTAATCTATACTAATATTATCAAGAGGAAATATTTGATTGTTAGTTTGTTTGTTTGCATTGAAAAGGCTCCGAAACTACTGAACCGATTTGAATTAGGATAGGATTAAGGATAAAACTCCAATAATGTAACCCAAGGTGTAAAAAAATAAGATTTACAATTTTAACTTTGCCTATTTGACAGTTCTAAGACAGGACAACGTCTGTCAGGTCAGCTAGTCTTATAATAAGTTTTGTCTCGCTCTATCGGTTAATGAAAGAGCAAGACAAAATCCAATCTAATATTAAAATGAGAATGTTTTTGAGGTTTTGGTACGCCCCCGTGTCGCTGTTTTATGATAAAATACGAAGTTACAGTTCTCTCATTTCATCTGTAAAGTTCGGCATTTCCTTTACGTAACTTCATACAACTCAGACCAGAATCACTGTTCCCGTCTTCAAATTCTCCAAGTTTCAAGTCGGTCTACCGCCTGTGGGTAACCACAGGTTCGTGACGTCACGGACACAGTTTCACAACAGTAACTACAAAGGCACAGATTAAACAACAGTTTCTATTGGCACGGTCACAGTTGAAGAAATAGTTACTTCAGACACGATCACAGATTTGATAATAGTTACTACGTGCGGTCGCAATTCAATGCGTCGCAGTAGGCATGATCCCGCAATTTCCCGTCCCGCGTTCCTATTCATGCGTCCCAGCTAGTGTAAGAGCTGGATGCTATTTTGGGCAACGTTTATAACATTTCTGTCTTGTCACTCTCATTGAAATTCGACTAAATTCCAATTTCGTGACGGAAACCGATACATACAACGTCAAGTTTGTTACCTGTTTTAAGTGATTCTGCAGTGAAAGTACCGTTCTTATCGATCGACAAGTTTGACAGTTGAATTCGATAAAATGCCACAGAGTCGATCATAGAGAGTACGGATAAAATCTCATTTTGCCGAATTTGTAGATTTCAACTATAACTTATTTTGTCGATCGATAAAGAACGGTACTTGCACTGCTGTTTAGGTGATCCAAAAAGTTGTGCGACCGCAAACCGTATCTCGGCGCAAACAATTATAAAATTGTAAAAAAATAAACATAATAAATATATTTATATAAAAATTTAAATATATTTATAAATATACATAATTAGTGAGAGTCGCTGGCATCCAGTGGATGCAAAAAGCAGGCTGTCGTTCAGTGTGGAGGTTAAAGGGAGAGGTCTATGTTCAGCAGTGGACGTCTTCTGGCTGATGATGATATAAAAGTTAAACCCCCGATAAAAGATACGGATATCTTCAAACGGATTTTCTTAGTTCATAATTAAGATAACTCTCGATTAAATGATCTTTTAACAAATAAAACTAAATTTAAATCGGTTTTTTAAAAAAATATTTTTTTATTTTATTCAGCTGGCGGTGCGACTATGTGGCGTCGTACCAGCCAGTCTTTATTCCAACAATATTTGCATTCGATTTCTTTGGCACTGAACAATGTTCAATGAACCAATGAACCAATGTTCCAAATTCAAAAAGTGCGCCGCAAAGTTAATTGCGGCGCATTTATATAGATGATTAAAAAGTCATTACTGCCCGCTAAAAGTTTCTTATAGAAAACACCACCTTGCACTTAGGCGAACCAATTCGTCCTTTTCGAATAGATGGGATGAAAATCAATTTGCCTGCTAGCTCTCCGTCTACAATTCTACATTTTATGCCTGGAATAGGCATGAGATACCTGGGCAGTCTGACAAATGGCGATCTCAGGGTATGTTATAATGGATGTAGTTACCGAGAAGAATAAAAGGCTTTTTGCAAAGATGGGTAATATGAAAAGGTCCAGTACTAGTATCTATTCTGTGACCTAGGTAATGCTTTGGTTGTGTCTTTTCCTTGAAAGGATGGAGAAAGGCAGTAGCCATGTTGGTTATTATTTTTGGCCATACATTAGCCATTGGACACATCCTTCGTTTTTTAAGGTTCCTTACCCAAAGGCTGTAAACAGGACCCTGTTACTAAGCCTACACTGTCTGGCTGTCTGGCTGTAGAAGAGCTTGTAAAACCGCAAAGCAATGCTTGTACAATATAAGTTATCTATATCTATATCCTTACTAATATTATAAAAGCGAAAGTAACTCTGTCTTTCTGTCTGGATGTTTGGTCGCTTTTCACGACTAAACCGCTAAGCCGATCTTAACTAATTTTGGCAGGATGATAGTGTACATCATATGGACGGACATAGGGTACTTATTCTCCCAGAAAATGCGGGACAGTTGGAAAATCGCGGGATTCAGCTAGTTATATATAAAAGCGAAATTCACTCACTCACTCATCACGAAATATCGTGAACCGTTGTATATCGTAGGTCAAACTACTTGACCTACGAAGCTGTTGGCGGGCAGATTCCTTATGGAATGTAGGGGTCCGTTAAGATAGGATTTTGTGAAAGCACCGAATTAAGGGGGGCAAATAGGGACTGAAAGTTCATGTGAATGTTTTCGCTATATAAACGCTATATTTCGCTATATACATAAACGCTATATAAATACAAAGTCGCTATATAAACTTTCTATATAATTATGTAAGGCAATCGATGTTAAATTTTCACTTTGCGGCCAGTTCTCTCGCCAACTTTTCGTTCAAGCTGTGTGGATAGCCCTAATTGCTATAGTCCGACAAACCCTCTGTGCCTTCTTGCCAACCCAAGAACTTCACTCCAACTTTCAAACAATCAAGTAATTAATAATTATTTGCTCAATGGTTCTATCCATACAATATTGGCGCGCGTAGGTGTGACGTATTGATAAGGTCGGCGTATGTTTAGTTTCCCAAACAACCCACGCATCGAACCTCTGGGTTTGAAACTTGGTATAGATTTAGATATTATGTGCTGTAAGAATCGACATACAATACTAATAGGGTCACAAACGAGCAAAAAAAATCCGAACCAAAAATAAATAAATTGAAAAAATTAAAAAATAAATAAATTGCGCCATCTTTTTGGTTAGCTTACTTTTGGTTTGGCTTAGAACAATTAATTATACATAGAACTTTTTTTAATGATGAAATGGGCTAGCGTTTGACCACAACTCACCTGATGGTAAGTGACGATGCAGTCTAAGATGGGGCACGCTTGCCCATGAGGTGCCTTCACTCTTGTCTTGAAGAGACCCAGGCTGTACCTTGTAGGGAACACCGAGGCAGGCAGCGCATTCCATTCCTGTGCAGTTCGTAATAGGAAGGAATTTAGGAAACGCTGCGTGCGGACTTTACCAAAGTTCACGATGTAAGGATGGAATGTCCGCCTCGATGACCTTTGCACAACGCTTAGAACATTATAGCCAGAAAACGTCCGCAGTTTCATATATAAACATAGGCACTTAAATAGATACTAATACCCAGATATAGAATAAATACAATCGCTCATCACATGAATGTTTCTCCTAGGTGGGAATTGAACCCACGTCCCCAAGTACAGAAGGGAGGTTCACTACCAAATGGGCTACCAAGGCAGTCATTAAGCTAGTACACAATAAAAACTAATAATATTAATAAATAAATATTCGGGACATTTTTGCACACATGGTCATCTGACCCCAAACTAAGCAAAGCTTGTGAAATGGCTGCCAGAGACTGATATACATACATATAATATAGTTTTAAATACATACTTAAATAGATATTAACAACCAGATACAGAACAAACACAAATGTTCATCACATGAATGTTTGTGTGGGAATGTGGGAATGTGGGTGGGAATCGAACCCACGCCCACAAGTTCAGAAGGCAGGTTCACTACCAACTGGACCAACGGGCTATTTTACTAAGGATGAGTCATACAATTATTCTTGCACTCATGCATACCCCCGTAAAAGTGAATACCCTCTTTTTGGGGCGGTCGGGTAATAAACAAAGTATTGCATTTTGTAGATTTTCTCTCCAAAGTAAGCCCATAGTATGTATATTTCCTTACTTTAACTTACACAGCGTAGTTATATTTATTTCAATAATTTTGAATAGCGAGAGACCGGGGAGAGTGGCATAAACAAAGGGAGGCCTATACCCAGCAGTGGGTCACTCAGGGCTGATGATGATGATTATTTTTTGAAACAATATCCATTAATATAAAATCTCCTGAATGCTCAGTAATCCAATTAAGCTGTTTTCACAAAGTGGAAATAAAACTTGAACCACATCATTCTTACAAAATACTTTCTTTAAAGGTTTCGTTCAAATTGGAGGAAAACGAATATTTTATATTCTAAAGAAAACAGTCCTCCTACACACAAATTTATGTAAAACTTTTTATAGGACAGAAAAATAGAAAATGTAATGGAAAATGTAGTTTCTATGAAAAACTATATTTGGTAATATTAGGCTATTCGTACACGTGGTGATTCGAGTCAGCGACACAGTATATAAATACGCTAAAGCAGTAGTTCCACTCGGACGTGTCCTTGAATTCAATGCCTACTGTCGGTCACAGGGATAGGGTTCAAGTTTTAAAAAAAATTTCACTATTTTCTCGTGGTCTTATACGAGGCTGACGACACACTGACACGGCGAATGTCAATAACGCGGCGCGCGCAACTATCGCGCGAGCGTACCGTGAAATATTGTAGTTAGCGGGGGAAGGGTCGCTCGTTTGACTACGTCACTCGATTTGGGCGTTTGTCTCAAGTCAGACTACTGCTTTAGACTGTGTCAGCGATTTAACCAATGCGCTTCGTGCGAATGGCTTTAGCGAATGGCGTCTGTGACAGATGATTTAAAGAGTATTTTGTCATATCCTTACTAAGGACACTCTTTTTGGTGATCGATAGGAGAGTGGCAGACATTTGTAACTGTCCATACCCAAAGGTGACGGTGGTCACTAACTATTGGACTCAGTTAAGCCCACTTTTTTCTTAAAGCGACGATGGTACTTCACCCTGGAACGGTTGGTTTCATTGTATCAAGCATACGTTAGGTCGTGCATGGAGTACCTTTAGGGTGAATCAGCCAAATGCCAGCGTGGGTCATTGGAGTCCATTAAAAAACGTGCCAAGAAGGTCATTAGACGAATCCCTAGTTCAGACTAAGCTTCTCTGCCTTGAATGTGAGGCATAATTCCTAATGTTTAATTTATTACAAATAACCAGCTTAGCGATGAATATAACTAAATACATTACACATACTGAACAAAATATTTGAATTGGTTGATAAATCTCTGAGATATGAGTATTTCAAGTTTTAGGTGGGGATAGAGAGGGGATGTTCTATGCCTTTCTCGCAAACCGTGTGTTAGTATAGCATTTGTATGGCGCTCCTGAGCCGTGACGTCACGGCGCAGTATAGTGCGCTCTCTGTCTAGCATGAAATTAAATTAAATTAAAATGCTCATATCTTATTTATTTTTGAACCAATTTAAATTTTGTTTTTGTTGGTGTGCTCTATTTATGATCAGCTTTTTTATGAGGTAATAAAAAAAAATTGTCATCATGCCTATTTGCTAGTCTATCGGTTTTTTATTGGATACATTTCGGAGAGTGTGCATCGGATCTTCATGATTTAATTCCCTCCTGCCCATTTATCTATCGGACGGCTAGGCCTGGATTTTGATTCATTTTTTATCTCTCAAACCGCTTATCTGTGGAAAGCCTGAAATGGTGTTCCCATAATAACAATCTGGGTGTCTTCAAATCGCGAGTGAATGGTTTCTTCTAGGTAAGCAAAATAAGCAAGTAAAAACAAGACAAATAATTAGGCGTAATATTAAGTTTAGTGATGATGTTGTCTTAGGCGTGATAGAGGACAAACGCAAGCTAATAAAAAAACAACTGATTTTGTCTATTTTAGTACCTACAACCATCGAGATACAATTCATATAGAGTCACAATATCTCAGTGAAAACAGTCAATAAAAGTCCGAGCGTCATTGTTCACAACCTGTATCAATTATATTTCACAATGCTACATTTACTCCAATTTACACGTTATGTCGCTTGCATAGTGATCAAAGTTAGCTGTCCGCTATGTCTTCGTAGCTCTGGCATCGCGCGACGTTGTAGTCGGGTCGCGATTCCCTTGTAATTAACCAAAAAGTCTGCGCAATTCGTAACGTGTGCTGAGTTTTCGTACGGACATTTTTAGCACAATTGTGACTCTATATTTATTGTATCTCGATGCCCATAACAGATTTAGGCTTGCTGTAGTAATATTTGTAGTATCGTATGTAATTTCTACTCAATTACCTTAAATTCAACTTAAAGTACATCAAGGACCTAAAAGGCATAAACCTTAAACACCTTTACGAGCTATCTTATACCTATTCACCTACTAATACCCCAAACGTTACCCTTTTCCCCCAAATGGGGTATAAAGGAGTAAAGGCGCCGGTTTTCATTGAAGCATTCCATTTTATACACGGGTACACAATACGCCCGGTTTACAACCGGAGATAAGTCGAGCGACACAATGGCTCTAGCCCGCCTCCGTCTAGATATCGAAGCCTTTGTACCGTGTGGGGACGAATATATGCCTTTTCACTCCTATAACACACTGGTTTTTGTTGTAGAAAATTGAAATTAGCCTACCATGCTATTATTAAACTCGGTTTCGCGAAGTCATTAAATCAATTACATTATAATTGCCCGCGGGAATTAGCGCGCATTAAAACCTTTTCGGCGAAATTTCTCTCAGTATGTGTTCAAATCACGGTAGTATCTTGAAGTAGATCGAAATTTTCGATACATCGGTCAACAAAATCAAGAAATTTATCTTTAGCTATCACATTTTTTGTAACACAACCTTTATTTAGATTTACCTTTTAATAATTATGTTTACGTACTATATTATCTTTATTTGTTTTGTTATCATCATCATCATCAGCCTTTTAACAGTCCACTGCTGGATTTTTTGCCTACCCCCGAAAGGGTGATTGGGCCATATCCACTACACTGGCCCAGTGCGGATTGGTGGATTCACATACGCCATTGAATTCCTTCTCCGTATGTATGCGACGTAGGTTTCCTCACGATGTTTTCCTTGACCAAAAAGCCAGTAGTACAAAAATCCGTACATAAGCTCCAAAGAGCTCATTAGTACGGGCCCGAGGTTTGAACCCGTGACCTCACGCTTGCAAGTCTAGCGGTCTCCCAAATGGGCTACCACGGCTTTTTTATAATGTTTTTTTTTTGTTTTGTTATATTGATAAAGTAATATAGTTGCATATTTGATTGAGCATTAAATTCGTATGCATGTTGTTTGCACTTAAAAGGATGTTCAGCCGGCCATGTATTGTATTCTTTAGCTATTGTCACATCTAAATGCTGTAACATCCAGTTAACACACATATAAAAATAAGAAAGGAGATATTCAGGTTCAAATTTCTCTCGGGTCTGAAGACAAAAATAGATTTGAAATCTGCCTGAGCTTTCAGAGTTTTATTGAACGCTTGAACTCAATATAGAGAAGTATTGCTAAAATTCTTACATCATCGAAATAGGAATTCATTATTTTGATGATGGTCCCGTTTCATCCTTTGGGTACAGAACCCTAAAAACCAAGAATGTGTTCAATAACACTTTTCTTTTTGTCTCTATTAAAAGAAGACAATAAATATTAATGTAAATAAATATTATACACACTGCTTTATGGTTGGTATTCCGAAAACCCGAACGAAGCGCTTTGATTCCACTTTTATTGTGCGAACTGCTAGTCTGTGGAATGCGCTGCCTGAATAGGTGTTCCCGATAGTTGCAATCTGGGTGTCTTCAAATCACGAGTGAATCGGTTTCTTCAAGGCAAGCGTGCTCCAACGTAGACCGCATCAGGCGAGTTGGCAGTCAAGCGCAAGCTTATTATTTATAATAAAAATAAACTATCAGACGCAATTTCCATGTACATATTTGTAAATCAATGGGTATAGCAAATGACAATTTTACGTATTAAGCAAACGTGGCGCACTCCGAACATTAGGTATGAAACTACAAGTACGTGGCGGGACCCGACTTGTCGAACTAATATATAGTAAGCTGCGGCGCGATAGACAGAGACTACGCGACAAAAGTTACGTGATAGACAAAGAGGCAACGTCTAGGTTAATACAGCTGTAGGTAATTACTGCTCGCACGTCCGAAATTGCACTCTATTGTGTAGTAACAAGAGTCACTACTTATTTAAATAATTTTGTGGAGTGAATTTCCTGTACTTGTACTATCTCTTCTGTGGTTTGAGTAAGTTTACTTTCTTCTCGGCAATATTATTTATTTGAATAAAAATGTTGATCTTACAATAAATACTGCAAGAAGTCATTTATCAAGCCCTTACACGGCTCTGAATACTCATAAGTACCAATTTATCATTCAAAATTACTCATTAAAGTCAAATACGAGGAATCACATCTGAGGGCGTCTTCAAACATATTCAGCTAATTAATCCGCCCACAGTAATCTCATTCCTGAAAACTGAAAGACTTCCCACATTCATTACTGCTTCTTATTTATGGCACACATTTACGATATACGCGGTGGAATACAGTTATGAGTCTTTGACAAGGTGGTATATTGTGGTCCTTCGTTGAGGGTTCCGTATTTGTCGTAACCTTTTTTTCATCAAATTTCTTTAATAAAATCATCAATCATCATCAGCCAGAAGACGTCCACTACTGAACATGCCTACTTTTAACCTCCACACTGAACGACAGCCTGCCTTTTGCATCCACTGGATGCCCGCGAATCTCAAAAATTTTAATTATGGAAAATAAATTTTATTATCCCTTCTCATGCTCGTAATGTTCTTGTTTAGGCCCGGTGTACGCGGACAAAGCCATCTTTTTATGCTATAGTGCATAAAAGTTTTATATTGTGCACTATTACATAAAAGTAAATAAAACTCTTTAAAAAAATCAAAGAGGTTCAGTTTGTAATATGTTTCATGTATGCCGTTAAAACCAAAGGAGAAGGCAATTTTTTTTCTAGCAGACTACATTATTTTCAAAACAGTTACGCCTATCAAAATGTTTCCAAAGTCCATTGAATACATTCTAAGACCAGTTTTGTATGTTTAGAATCTATATTAAAGTTTCCACCTTGTATTTCTAAAATCATCCTGATCAGATTTTCGGGCATCTTTGTACAAGAGTACAGGTTGAGGTATCCCAACAAATAATATACCGTGGTATTATTGATCTATAGACCATTTTTGTCAGCTTACCATATCTTTAGCATAATAATTTTTTTCATTAACAACTACGAATAACAATAGCTAAAGTTATGTTTAAAATCAATAATAAGCTAAGAACCACTGTTTTTTTTTTTTTTGTTAAAATCTTCATGAGCGTGGATTCAATGTCCTTTACTCATAATATTAAACAGTTTACTTTGTCTTAATAGCGTCAAACAAGTCATAGTCACAGTCAGAGTCAAGCTAAGTAAGTCACGGTCAAGTCGAACTCATGCTCCTGTAAAGTGGTGGAGACTTTACAAGAGGCTCCTATGGAGTTTTGGAAACAACACGAAAAGACACGTTTCACCTCGTTATATCACTTGACCACACTCGAGCACGTTTAGGAGCACTTAATAAATAATAATTCACCATTTAGTACACATTAACACTCGAAAATACACAAGTTTAGGAAAATAATCCAACGAGCCGACATGTTTTTTCCGGGTTGGCGCCAAAAACTTTTCAAGAACCACTGCTCGAGGAAAGGTGTGCCATATAGACACCGAGTCTCCATAAGGATTTTAGACCGTCTTTTAAGGAACCCTAAAACTGTGATTTCAGTAGCGCCCTCAACTGTTATATTTCCGCACAGACTATACGACATAATACGCTGCAACCATTAAGGCACTAGCTTGACTACTGTTCCTATAAAATGTACCAAAGTAGGTACACGCTATTATGCAAATGAAACACGTACTCCGCTGGTTTACTGTGTTCTAGAATACTAATGTTCTAATGTGTACGAGCGGACGTTTGTTTTTGTGAACTGTTTGTGAGTTGCTGCCTTAACAGGGATGTGGATTGAATTCAATTGGACGGCGTTAATGACGTTGTTTGTTGGTGATTGTTTACTTTATTGATGTTTTATATGTTTATCGGGACTGGTCGCGATTAGTTTATTTAGGTAAAAATAAGTACCTAAAAACAAACTCACGTAAAACTTCATCAAGGCACAGAATACTAAAGAAAGCAGAAAGTTTCCTCCGCAAATAAATTAAATAAATAAGAACTCTATCAACGAGGCAATAAAGTAGTAATTCAAATCGCACAAAACTGGATACCACTTGCTATATTCACCTAGAGAGCCGCTCTCTTTCTATCACGTAGCTCTATCTCTGCTGACGTGGCACGTGTAACGTTAGAGTCGTCTTCTTGATATTTACACATAATACTTATTAGTTTTTACCTACCGGCTTTGTAGCCTATGTAATACCTACCTATTACTGTTATTCTCCTTTAATTGGAATTACATTTAAACTGCAAAAAAAACTAACGCTTATTCTGAATTTGCTTCAAATAACAATCATGCATCTTCTTTTTATTCATACACCCGTAAGCACAACAGTATCTTTTATTTGAATTATAATATTATTTAGAAGCAATTTTTTGTCGTAAAAGATGCTTAATTACGTGCGACCTGGCTAGCGTGTGAGCCGAGCAGCCACAACCCTGCCATACGCCTGCCCGAAAGGCAAGCCGGCCGAACGTACCTGAACTGCGGAATGACACCTCCCTGACAAAGAAGATATTACGATGGATCCTTGCTCCTGATCAAGGTTGACTATATCTCTCTCGTTCTCTTAGTCGACTCAAGCCGACTTTACGCGAATTCAGTGTTTTTTGCCATCCAAAAGAGTACGCAATGTGCCCAAAGAAGTTTTTACTTCAAAAACCCCTGATCTCCTCCGATAAACTTTATGAAAGAACAGCAGTAGATTGAGTCTAACGAACATTTGTAATGATATTAAAGAACGTGCAATCAGATCAGTTTTTGTATTGGTGACTGCAAGTGGAATTCATAACAAAGGGCTAACTCGGTATATAACAAAAAAAAATACACACAGAATGAAAAAAAAAATCATAAAGACCGACCACGCAGTTTAATTCATCGCTTAACATCAGGCGAGATGATGGTCAAAAGCAAGCCTATTAATTATTCAAAAAAAAGATATATTTTTTTAATTCATGCTAGAATTTATTACCTATCCTGAACTATTCATATGCTCACGATTATTGATGTAGTTAAACATGTCATTCAAAACACGGTAGCAATCAATTTCAAATGAAACTTGTGATTAAACATCTAAATTGACCGACCCGATTATTTCACTAAATTAATTATACTAGCTAGTTGAACAACTCCAAGTGCATTCCAAAACTTCAAAAACGTTTTTATCTTAACAATGTCTTAATTTAATAATTCTAACAAATTGATAAAAACGCTCAATTCTGTTAAAGGTTCGGACAACACTTTGAATTTAGATGGCGAAAAGGGAAACCGTTTTTCCTCGAACGTTAATTTTCCAGATAATATTAACCCGAATCAAAAAGAATCGCAAATCTATCGGCAGCCTATAAATATTCACGGGGTCTTGCTTGGAACCAGGGAACGTGTTTGGTTTAGACGAAGATCCCACTGCTACATTTATTTACGATATAAAGTAATTTTAAATGCAAATATAAATAAAATTGTACAACATATTTTTTTGGGTGAAGCTAAGAAATTGAATATTTTAAATTTTGATGAGCAACTAACGGGTTTATTCATCAAAAAGGGATGTTATTTTTATTAATCATTAAACAAGACGTCCCCTTCTGAATATAGGCCTCCCCTTTAGAACTCCATACTGAATGACAGTCTGCCATCTGCATCCACTGGATGCCCGCGACTCTCATGATGTCGTCGATTCATCTAGTGGGAGGCCTACTTACGCTATGTCTTCCGGTTCAGAACCAGAATCAGAAAATATTTATTGTATAAACTGTGTACATGGATGGTAAAGTAAGTACTAGTTTCAACAGTTTTGTCCATCACGAACATACAATATTATTCTTATAACTTATACACATTAAACACGGTAGACTTAAATATTTAACAATTAGTTAGTTATATTTTAATGTATAATCTTATAATTACAGTTCTTTACAATCAGATAATAAATAGGTATAACTAATACAACCACTACTAATTATAATAATAATAAGTTTCGAGGTCTTTACTCAAGAAATTTGCTCCTCTATCAGTTATCGACACTTCGAGCGATGTGGTTTGCCCATTGCCACTTCTACTTGTAAATTTAACAGCTATGTCGGTGACTGTGGTTCTTCGGAGAATATCCAAGTTCCCGATTCTATCGCGCAAAGAAACTCCGAGCATAGCTCTCTCCATTCTCCGCTGTGCAACTCTGAGTTTTACCAAAAGGCCAACAGTTAATGACCAGCGTTTCAGTACCATTTATGTCATCCTGGCAACACACATTTGTTAAAGACCCTTGTCTTTAAGCACTGTGGTATTTTGGACGAGAAATCGTCACGTAATTTCCAAACGCTGCCCGCGTTCAATTCTTCGGGCGAACTCTTTGCCTAAGTTAGACCTTCCTAACTGAAAAATCTGTCCAAGAGTATTATTCATTAAGTCACCTAAAAATTATCAGGAAAAATCGCCTAGCACCTATTAACTTCTTGCAATATAATTTTATGGTATCATTGTAGCGTTATTGTATTGTAATATTTCTATTAAGAAAATCACATTATAAAGTTATTAGCGACCCGCCCGCCCGGCTTTGCACGGGTGTAATTTACGTGCGAAGCTGGGGCGGGTCGCTAGTTATATATATAAACCTTCCTTGAAAATGTATCTAACTGATGGTCAAAACCGCATCAAAATCCGTTGCGTGGTTTAGGAGGAGTTAGCGGCCATACAGACAGACGTGGAAAGCGACTTCAATTTATACTATGTAGAGATTTCTAGGTACACTTCATTATATCTAAATTGTCAATCATCATCAGATCTAAAAATTTAGTTCTGAGGAGTGGGTACAATATTTAAATTACTTTTTTCTGCGTTCTATAGCCTGTGGATTGGTAGAAACTTTGGTGTCCGCTCCTGTACTATTCCAGGAACATTTTACGAGGCACCATTTACATGTTTACTCGCGTCTGTTTATCTGAAACAAATTTATTGGCCCCAATAACTTGGGTCCGATACGTATATGGGAGAATACGGGTAAAGGTCTTTGCACAACATATTGACTCAACAGCGACTCGACTAAAACTGCAAATTATGAATCCAAGCTGCTGGCCTAATTTCTTTGTAAAGTTAAGAAGACTAAAAAATTAAAACAGCGCCTTATTAAAATAATCATAAACCTTCAGTTGAGATCCTAAAACAAAGATTACACGAAAGTCTAAGATTAGTTCAGTCCGTGACCTTAATTACGGTCAGTCATATTCATCAGTCTACTCGCAATCGGTCAGTTTCCTGTCAGTCTGACTACATCTAAACTGATGCAAAAAAAATGTCTTCTGAAACTTTTTTTTAATACCTCATAAAGAAATTAATAGTGCCCACCTAAGAAAACAAAATTGAAAATTGTTCGAATTAAATATCATAGGTATTTAAATTTTTATGGTTGACAGAGAGCGCACTACAGCACGTTATGATATCAAGCTACAATCACGCCATACAAATGCTATAAAAATACACGCTTTGCGGGAGAGGGACAACGCATCAGCTCACTATCCACCAAAAAATTACGCTTAGATCTCAGAAATATATCAGCCAATATAAATATTTTTTTCAGTATGTGTATATATTATTATACATAAATACATTATTCAATTATATATTTAATAATGATTATATAAGCCTCATCATCATCAGCCAGAAGACGTCCACTGCTGAACATAGGCCTCCCCCTTTAACCTCCACACTGAACGACAGCCTGCTTTTTGCATCCACTGGATACCCGCGACTCTCACAATGTCGTCGGTCCATCTAGTGGGAGGCCTACCTACGCTGCGTCTTACGGTTCGTGGCCTCCACTCCAGAACCTTTCTTCCCCATCGGTTATCGGTTCTTCGAGCGATGTGGCCTGCCCATTGCCACTTCAACTTGCAAATATAAGCCTATTATCATACTAATATTATAAATGTGTAAAGTTTGTTGGTTTGTTTGTTCCTCTTTTACGCAGCAACAGAGCAACGGATCAACCTGATTTTTTGCATGGGTATAGTTCAAGGACTGGAAACTGACACAGGCTTTTTTGTCATCATCATCATCATCACCATTTTTCATCAGTACGCGGATGAAACCGAGGGGCGCAGCTAGTTTATAATAAATGAAACATTCGACACAAGCCTATTCACTCAATAAAATGCACAACATTAATACTTGATTCGAGCCAGATTTGAGTTGATGTAGCGTGCGAGAGTCTTTAATATGTGCGACAACACTAGATACGGTTGAATAGCTTGTTTTGTAAGTAGCAGTCTATACTGACCCCAAATTTATTAGCAGTTTTGTTGTCAATGTAATGTGATCGCATTCGTGCAAACTTTGTATTTTACGGTGTAACAATACATTTTATGTGATTGTACAATGTTAGACGTCCTTTAAAGTAGATATTTTGCTATTTATATACTTATTTTCTACCTGGCAACGGAACGAAAACTGTCTGTAAGAATTACAGTCAGTTTCCGTTCTATTGAAGTCTCAGATCAGACAAACGAGGGAGATATGCTCTAGTACAATAATTATGCTATCTCTTTTTCCCTCTCTCTGAGAGAGAGATCATGTTCCCAGTGCTGGGACCTTGGACCAGATTAAAATAAATGGACGGGCCGAGAAGGAGCGCATTTTTGAAGATTACAAAATGATAACGAAACATCTGACAAAATTATGCCTTCGTGTGCTTTCCCGAAATGTAAGAACACAACAGAAAACCACTATCTGTTTTTTGTAACAAATGTACTGTACATGGTTATAATTAGGTGTTGAAGTTAGTGTCCGACGGTTTTGACTGGTTTTTACTGAGCAAGTTCAATGGTTATGGCCCGTCCATTCATTTATTTTGGTCGAAGGCTGGGACTCAGGCCCTCTCTCAGAGAGAGGATGGGCCCTAATCCACCATGCTGGCCCAGTGTAAGTCTGTCAACTTTTGAGGTTACCGATTTACTCACGATATTTTGCCTAACCGTTGTTGAACGGTGGCATCGAAACTTACACATAATTTACTTATGTACTAAATAAGTTATTGGTGCAGGGCCGAAGATCGAACCAGTTGCCGATAGATTGTAAAGCGCACCTGCTACCGGTCGGCCACCATTGCTCCTCCGAAAATCTTTAATTCAGTTGATAACAGTTTAATTACTTTAAACACAGGCCTAGCTTACGCTATTCAAATTCAAATTATTTATTTGTCAGAATGTAAATAATTAAATAAAAACCGTAACACTTGCAGTTCTCGCTGGGTCTATCTTCCTGTAGTTTGCAACATGGTTGAATCATGAAGTTAATTTATATCGTTTATACTTAAGTTACGATTTAGTAATGGCTTTTACATTGATTTCATTGAAATAGAGTCGATAATAAAACAACTTGATTTCTTTCAGATTAAATTTGTGACAAAGCAGCGTGTGATAAAATAATTTAAGTCTATCTACTTAAATTATTTTATCACACGCTGCTTTACTATACTACAGTACAATTAAAATGAGATATTTAAAGTATGTATGTAGTATTGATGTAAATAAAGAAAAAAGATACGGAATTTATTCAATAAAAATTACAAGTAAAATAAAAACTATCTTAAATTTAAATTTAAAACTAAACCTAATCTAAAACTTAAATTTATCTAAAAGTAAAACTAATCTTACAAGCCGCTACCGGTGGGCAGCGTTCCCAAAATGCTGGCAGCATTGCCACGTTGTATGGCAATGCTTATTCTTTGGGCAAAATAATTAATTAATTAATAATTGTAGTATTGTGTATTTATTGTATTGATAATATAAAATATATATTGGTATATATAAATTTATTTAGGTATATTCTATGTACACCACCGACCGTTTTTCAAGTTCTTTAGTCCTGTCCATCTAAAGATTGCCTGGAAGAAATCTCTTTAGGCAATAAGGCTGCCTATTATACTGCCATATATTTGTTATTATCTTTGTTTAAGTTTCATTTGTATTTTCAGCGTGTAATAAAGAAATATTGTATTGTATTGTACAGTTGAGTTTATATTCAATAAAAAAAATAGTTTGTTTATGTCGTAAAGTCTCAATATTAGCTTTTGAATTAGTTTTTAGGGTTCCGTACTTCAAAAGGAAAAAACGGAACCCTTATAGGATCACTTTGTTGTCCGTCTGTCCGTCTGTCTGTCCGTCTGTCTATCCGTCTGTCTATCCGTCTATCTGTCCGTCTGTCTGTTCGTCTGTCTGTCCGTCTGTCTGTCCGTCTGTCTGTCCGTCTGTCAAGACCCTTTTTCTCAAGAACGCATCTAGATATAAAGTTGAAATTTATATCTAATACTCAAATCTACGGTTTCTTTCAGCTGTGTAAAAATCAAACTTGTAAGTTTACGCGATCAAAAGATATGACCGATTATGTCGCATATTTTGCGATTTCACAAGGAAATCAAAACCTATAGGGTACTTCCCGTTGACCTAGAATCATCAAATTTAGTAAGAGGCAAGGTCTCACAGCACATATAAAGGAATAAATCTGAAGTCATAAATTTGAAGTTATATTTTTTTTTTTTAATGCTATTATAAACTTACATTTTGCAGTTGGAATGTATGGAAGAACCTTATTGTCCACTACAAAGTTAAGTTTGTCTAATATTGCAACTTTTTTGTTGTTTTTTTTTGTTTTTTTTTCTGGACTCGCTTTCTGAGGGTTCCATCTAACGGAACCCTCAGAGCGCGAGTTCTACTCGTACTTGTCTGGTTTTTTTTCATAATGCAGCAACATAAAAATAAATTGAGGTTTACGTTTATCGATTATGTTAATAAGATGTTTTGAAAAGGCAAATGGAGGTAATGGGAGGGCGGAAACTTCGTTATCGTACGGGAAACAAATTATGCTAATAACTCCCAAAACGCCGATACTTGGGAACAAGTTTTTTAAAATTAAATTGCAACTGTATAATTAACAGATTCAGGTTTTTTTGTCAGGGCAACACTACAACAATTCTATTGAAGGTGAGTTTTGGCGCCAACGCGGAAAAAACATGTCGGCTCGTTGGATTATTTTCCTAAACTTGTGTATTTTCGAGTGTTAATGTGTACTAAATGGTGAATTATTATTCATTAAGTGCTCGTAAACGTGCTCGAGTGTGGGCAAGTGATATAACGAGGTGAAACGTGTCTTTTCGTGTTGTTTCCAAAACTACATAGGAGCCTCTTGTAAAGTCTCCACCACTTTACAGGGGCATAAGTTTGACATGACCGTGACTTACTTAGCTTGACTCTGACTGTGACTATGACTTGTTTGACGCTATTAAGACTATGCAAACTGTTTAATATTACGACTAAAGGACATTGAATCCACAGTCATGAAAATTTTAACAAAAAAAAATCTGTTGAAGTTTTATAATAAATCAGAAATATTGATTGGCTATAAATACATTAAACGTTACGGGCAAGTCACTTTTACAAAGATTTCGTTAATCCGTCGTCGAAAGATGGATATAATAAAATGATTGTATACCTATTTAAATAATATTGACATCAATAGATTGCGAAAGTACAAAGTCAAACCTTTATAGTATTTGCCATCCAGCTATTAAAAAAAACCCAGACAATTACGAGTAGGATTCGCGCTCTGAGGGTTCCGTCGGATGGAACCCTCAGAGCACGAGTCCAAACAAACAAAAAAAAAAGTTGAAATATTGAAAGACAAACTTAACTTTGTAGTGGACAATAATGTTCTTCTATACATTCCAACTACAAAATGTAAGTTTGTAATAGCAAAATAATTATTTTTAAATGATATAACTTCAAATTTGTGATTTTCGTGTTTATTCCGATATATGTGCTATGACACCTTGTCTTTTGCCAAGTTTCATGATTCTAGGTCAACGGGAAGTACCCTATAGATTTTGATTTCCCTGTGAAATCGCAAAATATGCGACATAAACGTTCATAATATTTTGATTGCGTTGACTTAAGACTATATTTTTTTAACACCGAAAGAAACCGTAGGCCTAAGTATTTAGTATAAATTTCAACTTGATACCTTTACGCGTTCTTGAGAAAAAGGGTCTTGACAGAAGGACAGACGGACAGACAGACGGACAGACAGACGGACAGACAGACGGACCACGAAGTGATCATATAAGGGTTCCGTTTTTTTCCTTTTGAAGTACGGAACCCTAAAAAGTGTAAAAAATCACCTATTTCCCTTGTGTAACAATCTACCATAAAAGTTAGAAATGCAATGATTTTTTCCTTCATTTCAGATTCTCTACTGAAAGCTGCCGTCTCCCCGCCACCATGGTCTACTTATAGCACAGAACCAGAGTCAGTAGCTGGAAGCTGACACCGACGAAGATGATACTACTCCTAGTCCTGTACTTCGTCACGCTTCCAGCACTGACTTCCAAGCTGGTCAGGGGAGATTCCACAATGGAGGACAAACCTCAACAGCAGTTTATAAGCTCTAGAATTGTAAGGACGAAGTATGGAGAAATAAGAGGTTTTATAGTTACTCCAGAGTCGAGATACCTGGAACCTGTTGAGGCGTTTCGAGGTGTACCTTACGCTTCGCCTCCAATTGGCTCTTTAAGGTTTATGCCGCCAGTGTCTGGAGCTCAATGGTCTGGGGTGAAGATCGCTGAGGAATTCAGTCCAGTTTGTCCACAAGTGCTTCCTGATATTAGAAATGAGACGGCAGTGCTGAAGAGGATATCAAGAGGAAGGTTGGATTACTTGAAGAGAATACTGCCGTTCTTGACAAATCAGTCAGAAGACTGCCTCTACTTGAACATCTACGCCCCCGCTCAAGGTAAATAGCTATCTTCCTAAATATGTTTAATGATATTGAGAACACTTTTTATACAAACCAATCTGAAAAATGGCGGAAAACGCTTGTCTGTTGCGTGACACTTCTTTTGCGTGGTGTTGCACTGGGCAAGTCACGGGGAGACTAGGTTTTCGGTTAGCCTAAAAAATCTGACAGGCTGTTAAGGCTGACCACTCAGCATATACAAACCTAGTAGCTGACCCAACAGACATTGTCCTGTCCAATTTTTTATAAATTTGTTTGAGTTATGATCTTGAATTCATACAAAAATCCCATAGAAAAAAAAACTTCAGTTTTTCCTAACAACATTTTATTTTTCGGCCTATTTTTCTGAATTTTGCGTTGAGAATCTGAGTCAGCTTATTACTAATACTAGCGGTCCGGCTCAGCTTTGCACGGGTATAGATTATAGATTATGTCACCCGGGGATAGTGTAGCTTCCCAACAGTCAAAAATTTTTCAAGTTGTTTCTGTAGTTTTGGAGCCTATTCAATGCTAACAAACAATCAAATCTTTCATCTTTATGATATTAGTATAGAGGAAAAAAAGTTTACCAAATTGGTCTAACCGTTCTCAAGTTATGCGCAACGAACAGCATTTAATTTTTATATAGGGTTATGCAGAAAGGATGTGCTACGCCGAAAGCTGTCCATTATAGGTACTCAAATTTTAGAAAAACTTTTACTGCAACCCAACCAAAATTGCAAAAAAGTATCAGCTGCTGCATTTTGTCCATTGCGCATGACTGCTGATTTTGATTTTGCAATTTTCGGGTTGGTCTTATAGTAAAAGTGGTTCATAATGATGTGTGTGCCGCTTCCAACCGGCCCTTTTGGAGATCGATGGGGGAGGCCTATGTCCAGCAGTGGACGTCCTACGGCTGAAATGATGATGATGATGAATGATGTGTACTACAGACCCCTTCTTAGTACACTCTGTCTGCGTAACCCAGTATAGATATCTATTTATTTTTTTTGCTTGTAATTCTTACTATAACATAGCTTTCAAACCGGGATACAATAGTTCCCTTTTGGCACATTACTGTTTGCTTCAACGAATTTCCTCGTATATAAACTTTGTAACAAGCAACTTTTGCGAAGCTGCATCCAATATGAAAGTTAATCCCCGGAAGCGCACCAGCGGCCACAAAATTTAAAATTTCACCGACATAGTCCACGCAGAGAAATAAAAACTCATCTTCACTGGAACAGTACAAAACGGACAACGGATAAACTTGATTTATAATTTGTGCTAAAATCCCCCACGCTCCAGTGGGCTAATTTTCAAAAGAGTTCGTCCGTCGCACTGAAAATCACATTCATTACAACTGGACATAAAAAGTGTCAAAAGAGGGTATGATATTAATAAACCGGCCAAGTGCGAGTCGGGCTCACGCACTGAGGGTTCCGTACCACCACAAATATCAATAACGAAATTACCAATTATACCTAACTTGGTAATGAACAAAAACATATCACCAACTCGCACTTGGCCATTATCTATTATTTTTTGTCATACTTTAAAGTGTGTACTATAATTATGCCAAGTTTGACGTTTGTACGTATTACCGTTTTTACATTAGAGCTAATACAAAAATACGTTAATAAAATACGCTTGTTGTATGGGGACCCACCTTTTGTTTTGACTTTTTGACTTTTTTATAATGTTTTAGTTAATACGCCGTAACGTTACATATTCTGCGAAAATTTCAACTGGCTATCTATTACGGATCGAAAGATAAATTCGTTTAAAGGTAGGACAGACAGACGGACGGACATCGGCTTAGTAATAGGGTCCCGTTTTCACCGTTTGAGTACGGAACCCTAAAAATAAATTAATGAGTTTTATAACAAATTCACAAATGTCACTAATTGGAGGAGGAGTGAGAGTAATGATGCTACTTTTAGAGTAAAAAGTTAAAAAAATTAACTAAGAGGAGTTTTCGTGACCGGGAAAAGGTGTCGCCTGTTTAAATCATGTCCTGGACAGGCCCCGGAGTTTTAAGGGAGATGTATTGCGAGAAATCTTAGTGGAAGTTTCAAAGACTTGTTACGAGTTGGCAATCTTGTCTTCTGTGAAAGTTCGGACGGTCAGCTCCAATTATGAAAATGTTTGACCTATTAATTTGGGTTTGACTGTCCGAATCACATTGTAGAATATACTATTAACCAATAAAGTATTCTAAAAGAGACCGCAGGGAAAAGCTGGATGCAGGCCGCTTCCAACTGGCCCTTTTGGAGATCGATGGGGGAGGCCTATGTCCAGCAATGGAGGTCCTACGGCTGAAATGATGATGATGAATAAAGTATTAAAGATATGTTTTTATTTCTTAGGATTGTAATGGTTACTTAAAGTTAACTATACGTTTGATTTTTTTGAATTGGTCATCTGAAACTAACTGCAATCTAAGCCAAGCTGTTACCAGCGACGCTGTACTCGTAGACTTTCTTATAAGCTTTGATTCCATTCTTTCAACTGCCAAAGGTTGTACATTATTTTCCCGAACATTGCAAGGATATTCACGAAAATACTATTGCATATATTTAAAAAATATATGTAAATTTGTGTTGTCTCCAAATAATCATTCACTCTCCAAATAATCATTCAGTTCAACAAACCGTTAGGGCTCCAGGGCACACCCCCTCTGGGGTGCCTGGGCAAGTCTGATTCCCACTCCCGGCGACGGCCCAAGCCGAGGTTCGTACCTTCGAGGTGCCCTTGTGCTAGTCACCTATAAACTTAACCACCAAGTTATGCCGAACGCACTCCGCGTTCGCTAACTAGTCCGGTCAAGCTGTAGAGGCCAAAAGGCCAACAGTAAAAGTCACTCATAAAAAAAAAAAAAATTGTGTTAAGTTAAGTGTAAACTCAAGGGTTCGTCTGAAAACCGGCGCCGATAGTCCTTGACTATCAGCATTAATGCTGAGACGGACCCATTCGACACTGATTGTATCCTGTAGATATAAGTTTTTGTAATGGTGTCGAATAAAATTTATTTTCTTTCTTTCTTTCAGTAAGTAGTTAGCAACGTAGCTCAACTAAGAAAGGTTGCTCAGACTACGTCAATCTCGCCTTATTAAAACGTGCATTACCTGACGGTGGCCAAATATTTGAGGCAAATCCGCATTTTTCCACGTCCCGCCCGCCCAGGGCTTTGTCACTAACGGGGGGCACGTCGCGCATACGTAATACTTTTCACCTACGGCTTGGGCGGGAGCGGTGTAAGTTAGGGCGGTAGAGCGGAATGGGGGCGGAAAACTAGAAAATTGGAAAGATTTTTAAGGAAAAGGAAGGTTTTCTCACAAAACCGAACTGACAACAACTTTGCAAAATCATTGATACACCGAATGGCTCAATTTTTTTGTTTACATTCTTTGCAGTAAATAACAATGTATAACAATTAATGGCATTTATTTTATTGTTATTTAATTTAAATTTAAGTATCAATATGACATAATTGTGTAATAATAATGTAAATAAATTTAACCCAAATATGAAAAATACTAAATTATCGTAGTTAATTTAGAATAACCATAATGCATGCTAATTTTTATAGTTTGAGGAAATAAAAGGTTTTTTTTAATTACAGTTAATAAATATCCTTTAAACTAAGATATTTTTTGGCGTTCTTGCGTAGCTTATCGAGTTAATAAATAAACTTATCGAGTTAATAAATAAACTCTCGTTGTGTTTTTTTTTCTACTTACTTTTATTCATCATCATCAGCCAAAAGACGTTCACTGCTGAACATAGGCCTCCTCCTTTAACCTCCACACTGAACGAAAGCCTGCCATCTGCATCCACTGGATGCCCCCGACGCTCACAATGTCGTCGGTCCATCTAGTGGTAAGGCTATCTACGCTGCATCTTCCGGTTCGTGATCTCCACTCAAGAACCTTTCTTTCCCATCAGTTATCGGATCTTCGAGCGATGTGGCCTGCCCATTGCCACTTCAACTTGCAAATTTTTAGTAACTTAATATAAATCTCTAGCAGCCTTTGACCTTGCGCCACGCCCGTGGTTTCAGGACCTCCCCCGAAATAGTCTCCGGTTTTTAATAACCGTAAATGACGCGTCGTTATAGCTCCACAAATCCTAACATACGTCTCAAGCCCTTGATTAAAGCTGCTCTCATGATACGTTACTCGCTAAGATGAGATGTTTTTGTACTTGAAAAGGCAATAGCTCAGATTTTGTTGTGTATTATTATGTTTATTAAGCTGCGACTAGCGGTTTTGTTTACTTCAGAGCCCGCTTCTCACCACAGTTATACAGCTTGCAGAGTTTTAACTGTTTTGTAATAAAAATTTACCGATTTCAGGATGTTTTAAATTCGGTCCGTATTTCTTTACATATTTTTGTTTATGTACATCGATACTCCACCATTTCTGAATCGATTTATGTGATTACTTTTAGGGTTCCGTCCGTATCCAAGGAAGGAGGAAGCTTTTGAGGGGGTCCCACAAAATTTCATTGCCGTTGGCTAAGTAGTTTTTACCAGCTCCCATAATACGAATAATTTTGTTCGAGTGCTTGATGATTTCGAAGTATCAATAGTTTTGTTCTGACCGTGTTGTTCTGTTGTGACCGAGTGTAGACAAATCTTAGATTCTCTCTATAATCTGAGACTTCTATCGCATAAAAACGCCAAATTGTTCTATTGAACAATTCAATAGAAGAATTCGCCGAACATTCATTCGTTTCTGTGTTTTGTATTATTTGTTCGAAAATAATTTGTATATCGTAGATCGAATCTTTATGAAATTTTGCATGCAAGTTGTTCATGCAAATAGAATTTCAAGTTTGAAATAAAAATGTATAAACTTGATCCAGGGGTTGCGAAGATATTAGGTCGCAAGGTCACAGTTCGAGGTGAACAGCTAGTTAAAAAATAAAATATATTTCAGCGCAGGACGTCCACCCACAAGATGGACAGACGACCTAAAAGAGACCGCAGGGAAACGCTGGATGCAGGCCGCTTTCAACCGGCCCTTTTGGAGATCGATGGGGGAGTCCTATGTCCAGCAGTGAACGTCCTATGGTTGAAATGATGACGATGAATGATGATAATGAAATATATTTTGTTAAAAAACTGTTTTAAGCTGTCACGGTTGTTCACTAAAGTTGTATGATTATTTACGGGATATTTCATTACATTACATGGTGCGTGTAACTACGCCGAAATATCGGGAGCTCATTCTACAACCTTACCACGGCAAATATCCCGTAATTAATTATATAACTTTATATTTTGTTAATACAATACAATATGCATTTTCGTCTAAAGTGCAAACCCAAGTTCTGTAATGAAGATGAAACGAGAAATATCCAAAACAATCTGCTCTATCCAGTAGAGTAGAGCCATCTCATTTCCCACTTATCTACAAAGCAATTGCTGCGCCGTCCTCAGAATTTCCTATCTTAGAAGAAAATTGCTTGAATTTTCACGATTTCAGAGTTGGGTCTAGATTTTTTTACGTCCGATCAAAAAGAGCGCCCGAGGGTACAGTAGACTAAAATCCTAGCGTATTTTTGGTAAAGGAATACTTATTCAAAGGCATATGACGTGTTATCTGAGCCATTTTTCACGCGAGCACTTAAATCATTGTGCCTTAGTACTGTGACATTCTCTGGAGGACTGGGCGTGGGAAAATGGTACCTACTTGTAGTTTGTGGAATATTTTTTGTCCATTATGTTGACGTATATTGAATCAGTATTGTAAATGTGAAAGTTACTTCAGTCGATCATGATTTCAGCTAAATCAATGTGCTTGAAAGATTAAAAGATAGTTTGTACTTTGTTTGCATTTAGACCAAAAAGATTTTTATCTTAGAAAATTTAGGGGCATGAAAACTTACTGTTCGATACCTAGAGTGCTTTTCATGTTTGAAGTTCCCCAGACGCGGCGCTGTCATTGCGTATCAATCACTATCAGTATCATTTCTCGAGTAGAACTTTAACAACTTTTGGCATCGTACACGACTCTTTAACGATGGAAAATTAATAAAAATCTCACTAGCGTCCAAACACAGTAACAACACCTGACAACTACAACATGGAAATTTAGTTCCGCTGTTTGCCGTGGGACTTCTTTCATGAAAAGGACTCTACTCCACTATTTCCATGCTAGTCTTTTATGCTACCAACGCTTTAAGATTTTCGTGATCATTGTGCATAATAAGACTAGAAACAAGAATATTACGGGTACGGGTGGGTAAGTGATATGAAGCGGCGAAACATATATTTTCGTGTTGTTTCCAGAACTCCATAGGAGCCTCTTGTAAAGTCTCCAACACTTTACAGGGGCATGATTTTGACTTGACCGTGACTTACTTTGCTTGACTCTATGCAAACTTTTAATGTATACTATAGTATATTAAAACGCGGCAAAAACTTGTATCTGTATGTACCTATATAGAAGAAACCGATTCATTCGTAGTTTGAAGACCCAGATTGTAACTATCGGGAAACAGCGTATTTCGCAGGCTAGCAGTTCGTACAATAAAAGTGGAAATAAAGCGCTTCGAACGGGTTTTCGGAATAGAAACCATGAAGTGGTGTCGATTTTTTGTGCCCGCTCTGGCGACTAGAAAAATGTAGAGGAGGGAATTAGATCATGCAGATCCGATGCACACTCTCCAAAATTTATCCGATAAAAAACCGATAGACTAGCAACATTGCGCCTTTTATTTTTAACAAATAAAAAAAAAATCGGTAGCCTATTATTTCAAATTAAATAAACATCGGAAACAGAATACTTAAATCATTCATAAAAATCCAAGTTCAACGCAATTGTATTAAGGAAGCCTTTGAAGATGAATTCCCAATTTGGAAAATACATAATAAACTCCTAAAAGAACTAGGTGAAAGCTAATGAACCAGACGGACTTTACTTTCTTAAAGAGATTGCATAGAAAGTTTTCAAAAAATAAATTTTATCTTAGGAAACGTTCCCGAAAGTTCTTCTAAAGAAGTACTTAGCAAACAGAATGGAAATGGAATGAGAAGTAATAAAGGAACAAACGTTTTGGAAGTTTCAATACCCTTTAATAATGGCGTTAAGACGGTCTTGACCTCCGCCGCTACTGAAACAACGTAAAATATTAATCTTAAATTTAAAATTAAACTTTATTTTGTAAATTGTACTTGGTCTAAGATTTGTTTAGCTTTCACAGCTGCATTAATATTTTAAACAATTGAATGAAGATATTTTTTAATATTTCATGTAGTAGGTATTTGTATACCAGTTTAATCTTAAAACCTGAGGAAACCTCTGGTCTTCGGGAGCATGCGCAGACCCCAAAGAAGGAGCTCTAAATAGCTCCGAAACCGGACAAAATCTCGTCTCGAACGATAGACAGATGGATATACAACTCTTTTTTGTTCATACCAGCAATTACACACAAAAGACAGGAAAGATTTTTAAAATCTGTGTAAAAAGTGGTGGCCTTATTGCTATAAGCGATCTCTTCCAGACAATGTTACGGTAATAGATACGTGAGTATTAATCATTTCTGATAGTTTTAAAATGAAGTTGTATTATTAATCTATATATTATATACTAGTGGTCCGCCCCAGCTTCGCACGGGTATATAATATTATAGCCTATGTTACCCGGGGATAGTGTAGCTTCCCAACAGTGAAAGAATGTTTCAAATCGGTTCAGTAGTTTTGGAGCCTATTCAATGCAAACAAACAAACAAACAAGAAAAGAAAAATTCATCTACTCACTCATTCACTCATTAAACACGAAATCTCGAAAACCACTTGACCTACGAAGCTGAAATTTGGCAGGTAGATTCCTTATGGGATGTAGAGGTCCGCTAAGAAAGGATTTTACGAAAAGGCTGAATTAAGGATGACAAAAGAGGGTTGAAAGTTTATATGAAAGTCTACGCGTACGAAGTCGCGGGCAACAGCTAGTTATTAATAATACAGCGTTTATTATAATTACAGACCTGCGTTTGACTGCCAGCTCGCCTGATGCGTTGATACTCGTGATTGGAAGACACCTAGATTGTATATAACTACTAACCCAGATTAGCAGTTTGCAATAAAAGGGAAATCAAAGCGCTTCGTACGAATTTTCGAAATATCAACCATAAAGCAGTGTCGATTTTTCGTGCTCACTCTGGCAGTCCGATAGAAAATGGGCAGGAGGGAATTAGATTATGCCGATCCGATGCGCACACCGAAATATATCCAATAAAAACCCACTGAAGGTTTTATTTCAGCTTTTTGTTCTGCAGCAGTCGGAGCAAAAAAATCTTGGACTAACTCTAGTTATGATCTGCAGTTTCACCCATAATTGTCCAGTATTCCCAACTTTCTGAGAAAATAAATACACACTTGTTTGCAAGATCTGATGAATCACGAGTCTAGCTAAAACTATGGCGGCATTGCCATTCAGCGTTATAATGCCGCTAGCATGCTGAGTATGCTGCCAACTGATAGTGGGACGCATTTGGATTGTCCTTAGACCTTCAACGGTCTATGGGCAGTCTAACTGTATTTGTAGTGTTAGTATTAGCTTGTAATTTGTTTAGTAAATAAAGGCACCTTCCCGGTTAAAAAAAAGCTCAAACTATCTACTCTTAATTTATTTTGTTTAGATAATAAAGGCTCGGTTTAAAAAAAAAGCTTAAACTATTTACTCTGAACTAGCTCTCCGAAATAAAATCAATACGCTAACACACCGCCATGAGAGCGGCCTACACCCGTCAGTGTGTCATTGGCAGAGTCAGATTTATGGTGTTTCTCGTGATTTACGCTCCGCACTCCATCTATCAGGGAACTAAAGTAACTGAGTTCGCGAAACCATATTAGGCAACTGATAGTTTTTTTGGTGACGCATAGAATATTATTTATGTACAGTTTTTGTACCGACTTCTAAAAAGGAGGGAATTCGTCCCAGAACTCCGTCATTATAAAATATTTTTTTATTTGAATGAATATAATATTTTCGGATTGATTACTGATTGGTATGATGATGAAAAATGCTAAAACAACACTCTTATGGAAAACTGCTTTTCTGCTTCCTTACTATAAACAATTATTATAAGTTATAATACATAATGAATTGTATACTTATACCTCCTCAACTCGTGTCAATCATATTTGAGAGTTGCAAAAACGAGATTCGTCTTTCTTTGGAGATTTGTCATCTCATTCAATCTTCATCGACATGCAGTGCATCGTAAGCTTAGGTGTCCAAAGTATGGTTAATAGACTATGCGTTTGGCCATCATACCATCATCATCATCAGCCTTGAATTATCCACTAGGATATAGAAGGTTCCTTTTGTTTATGCAACTTTCCTCAGTCCTTCACTAATCGTATCTACTCGTTTCCGACAGTTCTATTGATGTCGTCAGTCCACCTCATCCAACTCTGCACAGTTCAATTATTGAATCAAACCGTTAGGACCTAAAAATCCTCCTGGTTCGCTTGATCGAAATACGCGATCGAACCTCGCGGCTGGAGCGATCCTTGGTCAGCCCGGGTTCCGCCATTGACCATCATAATCACTTAATGTTATGTGACGGTGTACTTACATTGAACCAATCGTATTGGTGCAGCCCACCAATCTCGTGAATCTTACCAAAACAAAACCAAAACTTGCTCTACCGAAACTTAAATTAATGCAGTAACAAACCATCAACAACAGAGTTATGGCGCACTTTCCATTCAAATCATACCGGATCAGAATTAACGGGTTGCATTCCCTGTAGTACTCCCGAATTAATGCCGAATTTACCCGCAAAGGCACGTATACACTACGAATTCTACCGCATCGAATCACAATAATGCAGGGATCAGATTTTATGCTGATTATAAAAAAAAAATTTTTTTTATTGAAAACTAGTTACGCTCTGCAGTTTTTACACATACCGTTTAAAATAATTTGGTATTTTTTCGGGTATTATTTATTTTTACAATTTTTATTTGACTTCACCAGTTTTTATGTAAATATATTTGTTTGTATGTTAAGACAAATCTTGCGCCTAATTTGACCCACTTCCCGGCATTCAATTGAGATGAAATTTAGTACACCTATGTAACTAGGTTGACAATGAAAAAAAAAACCCCATCAAGATAATTAAATAAATAAATAAATATTCGGCACATTTTTGCACACACGGTCATCTGACCCCAAACTCAGCAAAGCTTGTGATATGGCTGCCAGAGACTGATATACATACATATACAGCTTTAAATACATACTTAAATAGATATTAACAACCAGATATAGAACAAACACAAATGTTCATGTTCAATGTTCACAAATTATCTATTTCATGATGCTGTTTCCTTGTCGTATTGTATCATGGTTGTTTTAGCCATTTAGTAATCAAAAGCGAATCAGCAGTTTTGTATTGTAATAAAACGTAAGGCACCGTTTGGTAATAAGAATTGTAAGCAAGTTTTTGTAGTGATGGGGGCGAATATTTTTATTTAGTGTAATGTGTTAGATGTGTACTATCCCTTAGGAAGGTAATATTGTGTTCATACCGGAACACATGAAAGGCACGAGTATCACAAATGCGCATTCCGGAACGAATGAAGGATGGTTTTGGCTGAGGTGAGGAATTTTCGTGTGCAACTGAATTATATAACCATTTCGTGATCACTTACTTTTAGCACAATTCAAATTTGGCTTTCAAACAAATTTCAATCATATTCTTACTAATGAATTCCGTTGTAATCTGTAAATGCAAGACGTATTTGTTTTAGGGTCAGATTTTAAAAACTTTATTTGTAGTTCCGTGCGTCTCAGAAGGTCGGTACTGAAAATCAGCGCTGCAGAGAAATCTGTAGCATTATCACTGAGCACTGCCCTTTTCTGTCGCACTGGACACTACAGCGACAACTTAACATGTATTATTGTTATTGTTATATTGTTGTGTCTGTTTTGTAATGTTGATGTTGTAGTGCAAAATAAATGCTTTCTTTCTTTCTATTTTGAATCTAGGTAGTAGAGTCTCGGCTCTTGTCCCTAGCCTGTGTTTGTGGGAGCTAGGTGCCTCTTATTACAGTCTGTAAGAGTGAGGATGGTAGCATCTGACAAGAAGCGTTTCTGAGCGAGGTGCTAGTGAGAGCATGAAGCTTTTAATATGTTTTATGTTTTGTTTTTTTTTTTGTTTGTTTTACCTGACTCCACTACGATTACCGTCTTCTTTATTCACACACAAAAAAAAAACAAGACGCAAAGTTCGTGCGCTGCCTCACAGCGCGATGGCACTAAATACTATTTTACCTGGCCAAAAAAGGTCTACTTGTAAACCTTTTTGTATTTTGTGGTAGTACGGAACCTCAGTGCGTGAGCCCGACTCGCACTTGGCCGGTTTATTTTTTCAGGCAAAAGTTCAATCATATACCTAGCTAAGGCTTGCTACTCACTACGAATTATCCATTCAAATTGGAAACAAGCGTGTTCAAAGCCATTAGATTTCCATTGTAATAGTAAATTGCTTTAAATAACATGCTTTCTATTCAAATGTACAAACAAATTATGCTCTTTTTTATCAAATAATATGCAATGCATTTTTTGTATTATTGTTTTATTTTTACTGTGCAGGCTAGAAATTATTAGACAATCAAAATTGGCTATTTATAATATTGAAAACTTGGTTTTAACTTTAGTTCTTTGTTATTCCAAATATGTATAATTTTCTTGTCGTATAATGGTGTTGTTCTTTCACAACATATCCTTTTTCTCTGAGACAAACAATTAAGAAATTGAGCAGTAACCAATTTACATTAAATTTTATCTGATCCAAACAATTCCTAAAAAACACTGTTTGAAACTATGACGGTTGTTCAATAAAGTTATATGAACATTGTTATGTGTCATTCCATAATCTTACCACGGTAAATATAACGTAAATAATCATATAATTTTAATTCCTAAAAAATATTTGTACATTAAAAATGCAAGTTGGAGTTTTCAATAGCAAGGGCCCGGGTTACTTTTTATTACCTTACATAAGATACAATCAGTCTCTATCCCACCTCTATCCAAATCGCTTTAAAAATAACTATGGTCATGCAAGTTTCCATAACTGCCCCACTCTCCCCTTGCAAAAACTATAACAAAATGGTCTTGATCGCTACTGTATCAAAAAAAAGCCAATTTTTTAATGACAATAGATGGAGCTAGGTGTTCTGATTATCCGATCTAAGCTGAACTACAGAAATACAGTAGGTATCTGAAATACAGTAGAATCAGATATAGACTTAACGGCCGGTTATCCGAGTCGCGTAGGCAACAAAACGCTCCCTCAGCCCCCGCCAAGTTATAGCGACGATGTATTTTGTCACGCATGAGTCAGGACGCCCGCGGGGGGTGTGTAACGACAAAAATGAACATAGGTCCGACCTCGATGACGCCTGGCGCGGTACTGAACGCGATGCGCGCAAATTATCGCGACCTTTTTACGCTATTAATTTCACTAAAAAACGAAACTATTCACTATCAACATGCTATCCAAATAAAAAAATGTTGAATAAAATTGCCTTTCTGTACATGCAATTTCCAGGTTATTATGAGCTTTCATTAGAGCATTGCGTGCATTGGGAGAGGCCTATGTCCAGCAGTGGACAGTTAGAGGCTGATGATGATGATGATGATGATGATTAGAGCATAAAACGAAAAAAAATAACTGAATCGACTTTGTTTCAGATTTTTTTTGGATCAAGGAAAGTTTATTCTATCGTGTTTTGAACCAAATCATAAACTCAAACACCGATGTATCTGTGACATGTTTTTTTTTCAGCTCAAATATTGTAATTTAACTGAATAAAATTGATTTAAATCCGTCAAATTTGCTATTATAAGAGGTCGTTTTTACTGTTGCACTGGATTCAATATCATCATTCATCCGGTGAGCTATGGGTGGTAGTGGGGTAGTAAGTTGCCTAGGCTGCCAAGCGTGGGGATTATGGCAACACCCCTCTCTAAGATGGAGCCCTTTGTTCAGCAGTGGACGTTTACTGGATGATGATAATACTAATCATTGCAAATAACAAGAAAAGCCACAAAACTTATCTAATGCCTACATAAGCTGTACCTACTTACTCAAATTGTAGAAGTACCTATCTTTCATTTCACGCATTCCATTCACTCCTTTGACGTATAAAACAGATTACGGACCAAAATCCCAATTCATTGTTGAAATTTATCGGCCAACCTTCAGCATTGATTTACAATGTTATCAAATGTGGGAATTGGACAGACTTACACCCTTTTGTGTATTAGCTTCTATTTTCCCAAACGAGATGTATGATAACGGGGAGCTGATACAATGTTGGGATCATTTTATAGCTGCTTGGTTTTATGGATCTGGGACTAGTGCAATTTTCGGTTTTGCTCGCAATGGACATATTGTGTCCTATTGTTTAATTTATAACAAATAACAGGCTCAACGATAAATAATATAACTAAATCTATTACACATACAAAAAAATTATAAAATTGATTTTTAAATCTCTGAGATATGAGCGTTTAAGAGGATAGAGAGGGGATACTCTGTCCCTTTCTCGCGCAAAGGGTGTGTTAGCTTAGCATTTGTATGGCGTCATAGCTCAGTATAGTGCGCTCTCTATCTACCATGATATTAAAATACTTATAACTTATTTATTGCTGTACTAATTTTAATTTTGTTAAACTATCACGGTTTTTCGCTACGTTTATATTTTGATTATTAACGTGTATATTTATCGTGATAAGGACTTGGATGGAGCACAACCTGCTCAACTTTATCACAGTATTTATCCCGTCAATAATTATATAACTGTTGTTATTTCGATTGTTTTAGTAAATACATTTACTTAATAATCATGTCAAAGTCATTCAAAAGCAATTGTAAAAAACCGGTTGTCTGTAAAGTTGGTTTACAGACGATAATTTTACGTGATAACCGCTTAGGCTGATCGTGCCTCTCTATCGCTTGTTCCGCGCTCTCGCTTGCACGCACGGCTCAGGCGGAACGTGACAATTTTTCGTGTGTGCAGCCGGCGTTCATTGATTTATAAGACGTTATCACGTCAAAAACTGTAGATATAATTCTATCTTATAATTCTGTCTCTTTCTCCATCACACTGTCTCTTTCTACACCATTACAGTTGATTTGCAAAGAGATAGCGGCCTTCGGGCAGTGTTTATGAACGACCCTTGTATGTTTGGTTTAAGTAATGAACTTACGGGCAAACTGAACCAACATGCTACGTAGAAGGTAATTTTCATACAACCCACTCGTTATACTCTAACCAACGACTTGTTACCTTATAGAGATTACATCACATCTCAACATACTAAAATTATAAATGAGAAAGTTAGCTTCTTGATTTATTTGTTGCTTTTACATGTAGCTACTTAACAACGGATCAACGTGATTTTTGTACGTATAGATGATTATAAGGACGGAAAATGACATCTAGGATACTTTTATCCCGAAAAGAACTTAAGGTTTCTGGGGAAATGTTCACGCAAAAGTAACTTTTAAACTACCGCGATTTGAACACACACACTTTAATAATACACGATAAGTCTCAATAGACATTTAAAACCAATATCCACTCGGCGAAAGTGTGGGGTGCTACTTAGTCTTATAGAAATTAAATTAAAACAGTACGAAAATACAGCGGGCATAGGCGGGACGGGAGCATTGTACGGGAGTTTTATTGTTTTAAAATGCCACGCTTACGAGACGCTGCCTTCACGCGCGTGAGCGTCACGCCTACAATGTAACATTGCTCATTCGACCAACATCCCTTACCGAAACGACTAGCTGTCGAGCGCTGGGTTATTGAATGCTGATTGGTCACTCAAGGTCAAGACTAGAATACACGCGTATCATTGGAGGACGGAAATTTTTATAGGCAAAATTTGTACCAATATATATACTGATAATGATTGCCTTGCATCAAGTCTATCGTCGATGATCTTGTCATATTCTTAAGTAGCTATTAGAACCCTTCAAGGTACATTTAATATCATAACTGACGACTTGAGCAAGGTTAAATGCTTTATGGTTACGTTGTAGATGTTTGTATCCCAAATTTGCATGAAACCAAATTTTCAATATCTTGACAATGTTTTATGCAGAACTGAATTAACTTCCTACGAAAACATTACACAAACACTTCAAAACGAGAACTTCAAACCAAAAACAGGTAACGTAATCCTTACAAATCGTCCGAGACGTATCTTTGTACCAAACGCGGGATTCGAACAAAAACTTGATTTATCCTTTTCTTCCCGATCCATCATGGATGAGATAAGATGGGGGGGGGGGGGAACTCGCACCTCCGATGGCCTCCAAAGGCTAGCATATACTTGCTTACAGTATCTGCCTTTTTAAATGGCACGTAGGGAAATAGGACTGAAATATTTAGTTTACTTCGGCTATGTATAATCGTGGTGATGATGATTATGTTGCATCATGTGTTGTCAGTCACAGTACACTCGTTTGAATCGGTCACATTAAGAGGCGTATTACTAAATGAACCGTTCAATTTTAAGTATTTGTATTTTCCGGCTTAAATCGACTAAATAAAGCCGTAATTTTCAAGATAAATATAAAATAAGTAACGTATATATTTTATGGCAGTAAATTAACGAAATCCATTCTCAAACTTTCCCTCCTAAAGTTTTACGAAAAACTAATCTTGTAAATTGGAGGTAACAAATGGATATGTTGAGTTTTACCAAAATCTGAAGCCGCTCCATTAAATAAAAATACAGATCTATTTAATACAACAACTGAATTTTCTTCGGAACTTATTAGTTGAAAGAAAAATTCCACAAAAAGTACAGCTTTCGTTGCTTTTTTCATTAAAAAATGTGATAGGAGCCTTAACTTAAAATTATACACTAAGTTATTCTAACCACCGTTAAAATGAATAGTTTGCTATGCCATCGTATCAAATCTTTTCAATAGCAATGATGATCTACGAAACCGAAGTTTCCAGACTTTAGCCGTATATCTCACTCTTCTATCAGACGTGCCATACAATATGGCCGGTACTATATCTGCAGTATACTGAGACGCAGAACCGCATCGGACAAATGCACTGCCGAAATTAAATTCATTTTTAAAGAATGGACACCGCTTTATGGTTGATATTCTGAACCCGTACGAAGCGCTTTGATTCCACATTTATTGTGCGAACTGTTAGTCTGTGGAATTCGTTGCCTGAGTGTGTTCCCCGATAGTTACAATCTGGGTGCCTTCAAGTCGAGAGTGAATAGGTTTCTTCTAGGCAATCGTGCTCCATTGTAGACCGCATCACCGCTTAACATCAGGCGAGTTGGCGGCCAAGCGCAAGCCTATTTATAATTAAAAAGTTTTCAGGAAAATTTCAATTTGTCAACGTTATTAACTCAATATACTTATCTTTACAATATCTTAAAGCGACATACCATTCACGAACTGATAAACTGACTCATCAAGAAATCCCAAAAACTACAGTACTTACGAAGCTGCTGTCATTTGGTAGGTATATGGGGAAACATCCATAAAGAAATAATTTTACGACATGAAGAAATAAGGAATGGCGTTTGAAAGTTTAACATTTTAACGCACAATATTGCAATAAAATCCGAGAATGTCACTATTATATCAGTGACCGTTCCCAAGACTTAGGAGTTTAGTCGTTTCGTTTAGGAGTTACTATGGTCACCTTCTGTTTCCGTTTCAGCTCGATGGTACCATAAAATTGCATTGTCACCGAACTTACATAAGTATGTCAAATTTCAGCTCAATCGGTTAAGAATAACTGGTCTAAAATTCAGTTGCAATATTTTTTCCAGCAGACGTAGCGTAAGTAGGCCTCCCACTAGATGGACCGACGACATTGTGAGAGTCACGGGAATCCAGTGGATGCAGATATCAGACTGTCGTTTAGTGTGGAGGTTAAAGGGGGAGGCCTATGTTCAGCAGTGGACGTCTTCCGGCTGATGATATCGCGAACGTACATACTAACAGAGCAAGTTAAATAAAAGCTTGTAATATAAAAAACCGACATCAAAGTTACTAAGCGCTCGAACTAAATAATAGGCATGTGTCCTCATGTTTAATTTATTACAAATAACCGGCTTAGCGATGAATATAACTAAATACATTACACATACTGAAAAAATAATTTAAATTGGCTGATAAATTTCTGAGATATGAGCGCTTAAAGTTTTAGGGATAGGGAGGGGATGCTCTATCCCTTTCTCGAAAAGCGTGTGTTAGTATAGCATTTGTATGGCGTTCTTGAGCCGTGACGTCACGGCTCAGTATAGTGCGCTCTCTGTCTAGCATGAAATTAAAATGCTTATATCTTTTTTATTTTTGAACTAATATTAATTTTGTTTTCGTTGACGGGCTCTATTTATGATCAGCTTTTTTATGAGGTAATAAAAAAATATTAGTCACCATGCCTATTGTGCTAAATCAACAGTCGCTCGAACAAAATTATTCCATTATTCGTATTATTGGAGCAGGTTGAAAACCACTTAGCCAAAGTCAATAAAAAAATTGTGGAATTAAGGTCAAGAGTTTTCTCATAGTAAAATTATAATATCTTAAATTGGTTTAGAAATGGCGGAGTATTCGATATACACACAAACATAAACCATATAAAAAACATGGATTGAATTGAGAACGCTCGATGAGTGCAATATTGCTGGGTTGACTGATTGTTTGATTGATTAACTCTTCATTGTTTACACCATTAAATTTGATACAGAGGACAAAAAACTCTTTAAAACTAGTGTCACAACTGGTGGCCTTATCGCTAAAGGCTATCTCTTCCAGGCAATCTTAGTTAGTATATATATAGAAACATGATAAGCTGATGATTATGATGATGATGATGATGATATCTCCCTTGTTTGTCTGACCTGAGATTTTCTTTGTTAGAACATGAAAACCACAAGTAAACTGCGGCTCTCGCAACAAATAAAGTCAACGTTAAACATGAACCACTGTATTAACGTCCACCGCACTCGCGAATTTTGAAAACCCCAATCCATCCGACAGACAGATTCCCTTGGATTTGAATGCAGATAACTTCTCCTGGAGAAAGAATTTATTTGAATTGTTCAGAGGTTTTAGCCAAATTATACGTGGGCCGTGGAATGTCTCGAATTCGAAATGTGTTCATTTCTTATTTCAACTTGGTACGTTTGTAAAGCTCATCGGTTTGTTATTGGTTTTGTGAATTTACTGTGAACGTTTAATTGAAGTGATTTTGTGCACAGATATAAATGACTAAATTTACAAATAAATAGGATAACAGAACTTAATCGCTTAATATCAGGCGAGTTGGTAGCCAAGAGTAAGCCTATTTTTTTTTTTATTTTTTTTTTGTTAACCTATACTGTCCCACTCCTGGGCAAAGGTCTCCCCCAATTCTTTCCAGACAGTGCGATCACCCGCCAGACTTAACCACTGTATTTGGAACGTGTCGAGGTCATCGCGCCAGCGTTTTCTAGGCCTGCCTTGGCTCCTTCGTCCGTTTTCAGGCACCCACTGTGTGATCCTCTAGGCCCATCTATCAGGGTGCATCCTGGCATGATAATAATATGATCGCTTAAAACTTTTTTTTTTCTTTTTTTTTTAATTATAAATACGCTTTTATGATGCGATCTACGTTGGAGAACGCTTGCCTAGAAGAAATCGATTCACTCGTGATTTTAAGACAGATTGTAACTATTCGTTCAGCGCATTCCACAGACTAGCAATTCACAAACAGTTGATCTTGAAACGGCTAAACATTTTCAATTTATACTTGTTACGTAAAAAGCCCTAAAAATAATTCCGGAAATGTTTCCAACTATCAGGGTTAGGGGCTTTACGGCTACTTCTTAACGCGGGCTCAAAATAGCACTGTGCGGAAAATCACGCGGTTAAGCGACCTGCGGCCGGTCGCTTAACGGCCAGTTATCCGAGTCGCCTAGGCAACAAAACGCTCCCTCAGCCCCCGCCAAGTTATAGCGACGATGTATTTTGCCACCCAACAGACAGGACGCCCGCGGGGGGAGTGCAACGATAAAAACGAACATAGGTCCGACCTCGATGACGCCCGGCGCGGTACTGAACGCGGTGCGCGCAAATTTTCGCGACCTTTTTACGCTTTTAATTTCACAAAAAAACAAAACTATTCAAAATTCTATCCAAACGAAAAAATGTTGAATAAAATTTCCTTTCAGTACATGCAATTTCCAGGTTGTTACGAGCTTTCATTAGAGCAAAAAACTAAAAAAATAAACTGAATCGACTTTGTTTCAGATTTTTTTTTGATAGAGGAAAGTTTATTCTATCGTGTTTTGAACCAAATCATAATCTCAAACACAGATGTATCTGTGACATGTATTTTTTTCCAGCTCAAATATTGTAATTTAACTGAATAAAATTGATTTAATACCGTCAAATTTGCTATAAGAGGCCGTTAAGAATAGTACGCATGCGGCAAGCGGCCGGGAGCTGGTCGAACGTCAACTGTTTTCTATTTGCCTTATTGTAAGGTGAAACGTCGTTCGATCCTTTTCTAATTTATACGACAGATAGTAAACAAAACAAGGATGAATATAAAATATTTCATACACATAGGTTCGATACAAAAATTTTGAGAAATCTCGATTTTAGTAACACGCGGCGATTTCGCATTTTCGGTGGCCGTCTAACACGCGCGCCAAATTCGCAAAATGGCGATTGAACCTCGGACCAGCGCGCTGAGATACGGTTTTCGGTCGGTTTTATGGATTTTTCTATAGAATTAAGCTAATATTTTTTACGAAATGGTGCAGTGCCTAGAACTATAATATTATATTCCACAGTAGGTCCTAACTCATTTTATATTATCGTTCATTCTTCTCTCCTTTGTACCATTGGTTTCTACACAGTCATAAAAATAACTTATAGCTGTATATCGCCATTACATCACTATCGGAATGTAGTGTTGGTAGTTACCAGATACTTGCGAAGGCATGTCGATTGTTTATGAACTACATATGGAATCCCGCGGTTTTACTTGTTATTCCTGTGTATTCTAGCTGCGCCCCGCGCTTTCACCCGCGTTCTGTAACTCCTTGAAGCAACCTCCTGGTAGCGAAGCGATATCAACCTCCTTTGACTTAGATTACATTAATAACTTGATCAGAAACTTATCACCGACTCGCACTTTGCCATTATTTATTTATTTGTTGTTATACTTTAGAGTGTGTACTATAATCATGCCAAGTTTGACGCTTGTACGTATTATCGTTTTTTACATTATATACAAAAATACTTTGGTTGTATGGGGACCCCCTTTTTAGTTTTTCTTTCTTTTCTTTTTGTTTTTTTAATTATATTTTAGATAATCTGCCGTAACGCTGCATATTCTGTGAAAATTTCAACTGGCTACGGTGCGAAAGATACAGCCGTTTAAAGTTAGAACTGACAAACAAACAGACAGACAGATAGAAATATTTTTTTAGGGTGGGTGGGCTCAGGCAGATAGACATACAATTTTTAGAGTGGGTGGACTTAGTGATAGGGTCCCGTTTTTACTCTTTGGGTTTGGGTACGGAACCCTAAAAATTGTATGTAAAAAATGGGTCAATATAAAATAGATTATGTTGCACTAACAAGTAGTAAAGTTGTGTGGTATAAATAAATACGGTATAAATGTACCTAAAAAGTTTTGTATATATAATAGGTAATATTGCCCTGACATTTTGTCCTTCTGCTATCTTTGTCATTTTATTGATGTCGTGGTTTATGGTGGCAATGAAACGAGGGGATGTTGAGTCATAGTCGTGAATATTGCTATCAAATAACATGGTTACTTTTTGAACATAACAGTTGTTTATTTGGTTATCTTGTGTGTCACGACATGGCTATTTTTATTGTGACTTATAGCCCTATTTGTACAAAAAACGAATAGGCATGATTCCTAATGTTTAATTTATGACAAATAACCGGCTTAGCGATGAATATAACTAAATACATTACACATACTGAAAAAATAATTTGAATTGGCTGCTAAATCTCTGAGATATGAGTATTTAAAGTTTTAGGTGGGGATAGAGAGGGGATGTTCTATCCCTTTCTCGCAAAGCGTGTGTTAGTATAGCATTTGTATGGCGCTCCTGAGCCGAAACGTCACGGCTCAGTATAGTGAGCTCTCTGTCTAGCATGAAATTAAAATGCTTATATCTTATTTATTTTTGAACAAATTTTTATTTTGTTTTCGTTGATGTGCTCTATTTATGATCAGCTTTTCTGCGGTAATAAAAAAAATTGTCATAATGCCTGAATTAAGTTGCGGTTTTTGTAAATGAATTACGTTGCCAAAGCATATTGTTATAACTCAGCGTAGTAGGTAGGACTCCCACTAGATGGACTGACGACATTGTGAGAGTCGCTGGCATCCAGTGGATGCAGCTGGCAGGCTGTCGTTCAGTGTGGACGTCTTCTGGCTGATGATTATGTAGCCAAAAGGTGTGAACGGGACCCTATTACTAAGCCTACACTGTCTGCCTGTATGTTCGTTTGTCCTACCTTTTAACGGCTGTATCTTTCGAACCGTAATAGATAGCTAGTTGAAATTTTCACCGAATGTAGAAATGTTACGGCGGATTAACTAAGATATATAATAATAAAGTCAAAAAGTAAAAACTAAAGAGAGGGCGGCCCATACAACTACACACAACTACAACAAACGTTAAACGCTAACTCCTAATGTTATAACAGTAATACGTACAAGCGTCAAGCTTGGCACGATGGCGTTGGCCCTGCACCAATGTCTTATTTAGTACTTGAAAAAATTATGTGCAGTTTCAATGCTATCTTTTAAACGGCGAATGAAAACGTGAGGAAACTGGAATGAGCAAGAACCTCAAAAGTTAAAAAGCATATTACATTGAGCAACATGCAATGGGCCAGCATGCTGGATTAGGGGCCGTCCTCAAACTCCCCAAATCCTGTGTCCCACATTGAGAACATAAAAGTCTGAAAATTATGTTCTTCTTCTTCTTCTTCTGTCTTGGTTGGTCTCATAGCAGTTCTGTCTGAAATCAAGGATGTACTAGATTCAGCGTAGCATCCAAATACAGTCAAGAAAAATGGCTTGAGTGTACCATCTACTTACCTATACTAATATTATAAAGAGGAAAGATTTGATTGTTTATTTGCATTGAATAGGCTCAGAGACTACTGAACTGATTTGAAAAATTCTTCCACTCTTGGGAAGCTACACTATCCCTGGGTGACAGAGGCTATAAATCTTTTTTTTTTAAATAGGGATCTTTACTAAAACTCCAATAATGTAATCCAAAGTGTAAAAAAAAAATTTGACTTACACATGTGCGAATGTTGCTAGTTAATACAGAAATACAATAATATGGCAACGTCATAAAAGTATTGTAATAATCAACCTTATATCTCCATCCGTTATGGTTTAGTTTTGACTAACGCGTAATTGACATAGGACCTGCTGCTCCGCGATACTGATGAGAGCTCGTAAACTTTTATTATCCTACGCAGTGAAATATCAAAATATCGCAACATCATAAAAATATTTTAATAATTATCAACCTTATTACTGTCTGTTATGATTTAGTTTCGACTAATTCGTAATTGACATAGGACCTATGCACCACGATACTGACGAGAGTGTTCCAGACCAACCGATATTTGGTGAGATTGTTGGTTCTGTGATGGCGAATATTGGCCAAACGACGAAATATTTGTTTTAATTGTTTAATAATGATTTTAAGTACCGTAAAACAAAAACTGACATGTACTTACAAAAAGAAAGTCACTCCTTCTGAAACCTTACTATTACGGTGGTTATTATCGCAGTTTTTAAAAGCATACTGAGGCATTTTAGCACGTCCGCGCGTTAGCTGTGGTTGGACCATACTAAACTCAAATAAGGCCACACATTTATTTGTAATCTCATAGTGCTAACAGACGCTCGAATGCAGCTGACGGACCGCCGTCCAACCAACGCGAGAGAAAGAGTGAGAATATCATATTTCCCTCTCTTTCTCTCCCATTGGTCAGACGGCGGTTGAGGTCAGCCGCGTTCGAGCGTCTGTTAGCACTATTAATTTACTGGTCGTTTTTAGGGCGGTCACCGTCTAGTAAATCCTTGATCGAAGAGTTTTGTTCCTCCATGTAGTAAGCTGTGCGTTCACGAATAGTTTCATTCTTTCTAACTCATCCCCTCCTTCAGCAGGGGTAAGAGATGCGGTTGCGCGGTATCCAGTGCTGGTATTCGTGCACGGAGAGAGCTACGAGTGGAGTTCAGGGAACCCCTACGACGGCGCCGTGCTGGCTTCACACTCAGGGCTCGTGGTTGTCACCATCAACTACCGGCTCGGAATCTTGGGTAAGTATTTTTTTCGCAGAACAGAAATGCATACAAAAATACGCATTAAACACTGATGATGGAAAATCACTGGAAGTCGCGGGCATCCAGTGGATGCAAAAGGCAGGCTGTCGTTCAGTGTGGAGGTTAAAGGGGAGGCCTATGTTCAGCAGTGGACGTCTTCTGGCTGATGATGATGATGACGGAAAATAAAATCGTAGATAAATTAAATCACTGGATCTGTGGGTAAACGATATATTTTTGATACCAACATCTTTTCCGCAAATCTTAAGGCAAGCTACAACCATTATTCTTGGGGAAGCTGAAATTAAAATCGGACCAAGCATTTACTTGAAAAGCTGAATTAAAACTTTTGCTATTAATATTTCACTGAAGTATTTTTTTACATAGAATAGATCTACATTTGGCCACCATCTTGCCTGATGGTAAGCGACGGTGTAGCCGAGGATGGAATACGTTGATCTAGAAGAAATATATTCACTCTAGCTTTGAAGATGCCCAGATTGTAGTTATATTGTGATGTATGGAATAAGCTATTTCATACAATATTTCGTTAAGTGTAAATGAATTTTTGTTATAGGACAGCAGTTTTTTTGCGTTTTGAGGGTTGGTCTCACAATAGAAATTATTCACAACTTTTCAAATATTACTTTGTGCAAATGAAATCTTATCCGACTTTAAAATAAATTTATTTACGAAGTTAATTCGTAAACAGTTTCAAACTATCAATTCACCCTAGCAAAAACCCACTTAGCTTTGATTATAGTTTTATTTTCCGATGATCCACCTGTAATCACTCGCTCGCATGTCTCACAACAATAACGTTCAATATAGAATTATCTACGTGATTCAGCTTTCACATAATCACCATGTTTTTGGGGCGGCGACTTACGTGAGACTTTGAATAAGGGTCTTCATAATCATAGTGTAATCGTGTAGCAATACGATGGTTTCTTGACAGAATTTTATAAACAAAGAACCACGATTAAAATCACTATAAAAATTTGTATAAAATTTACTTTTATACAGTTTGTAACAACAATAGATTTTTGTAAATACAAACAATTATCTAAAAGGTTTGGGGCCGAAAGATTCTCGAATGAGGACGATAGACCGGTAAACGCAACGTAGGACGTCCACCTATAAGATGGACAGACGACCTAAAAAAGACCGCAAAAAACGCTGGATGTAGGCCGCTTCTAATCGGTCCTTTTGGAGATCGATGAGGGAGGCCTATGTCAAGCAGTGGACGTCCTACGGCTGAAATAATAATGATGATACAAATATCAAACCAAGGATTTAAATTTACATCTTCCTAAGACACATGTGAGGCCAATTCGGCAGAGCAGCATAACTGGCGCAAATATGCTAACCTCTGCAGTGGCTATTATGTCTTCTGTGGCAGTGGTTACATATTTGATCTGTTTGGGATCAAGGCACTGGATCCTTGAACACACCACATTTTCAAAAATCTGTCAGAGAGCCTGGTGCGACGTGTGACCAAAATACTGACGTGTTTCTGGCTCTAAGCATAAACATTGCCATTCAGCGTGATAATACCGTCAGCATGCTGGGTACGCTGCCAATTGGTATTGGTCTTAATAATTTGGGTTGTCTTTAGAGCTTCAACGGTCTATGGGCTGTCATAACAGTCGTTTAGAATTTTCGGTTTAGTTAGCTTGTTTTAAAAAAAAGTAAAAACTTCTTTTGGCCCTTAGGGCACGTTTTGGATAAAGATGAGGATAAAGCACTGGACTCGCGTGACCATCACGCTCAGATGTTCGTTCAGGTAAAATCGGCTCGAGTCAAGAGATATAATATATAGTCAACATAAAACTGGGTACAAATATATCCATTGTTTTTAGGTATACTAATAAAAACTATTAAGTTTCCAAAATGATCTTTAAATTACTATAAAGTAAGTCAAAGACATTTTGTTCAGCTTTACACAAACCCATATCTAAAGAAAATGCGTCAGTTAATTCAACCTCATTATAGATTAATTTAATCTCTGTAATAATAATCTCAAATTTCGAGGCTTTTCCTCAAAACAGCATCTTCCTACTACATTACAACACATAAATGAAAGCCCAATTCTCATTGTCTATATTATTACAACAGGAATTCCCGAAAATCCCAGCTCTATTCTCCTTAACCGCAATACCCACCTTACGAAGGTACTTGTACGTCTGCTTGGAGACGTTTCCACGGTGTTACGAGAAATTTGTAGGATAGATTCATGTTGGACGACTTTTTTGCTTAGTTATGTTGTAAATTAAAAATCTAAGTCGTGATGGCAACAAGTATAATCTGTGTGTCATCGCTCGGAGAACCGATAACCGATGGGGAAGAAAGGTTCTTGAGTGGAGACCACGAACTGGAAGACGCAGCGTAGGTAGGCCTCCCACTAGATGGACCGACGACATAGTAAGAGTCGCTGGCATCCAGTGGATGCAAAAGGCAGGCTGTCGTTCAGTGTGGAGGTTAAAGGGGGAGGCCTATGTTCAGCAGTGGACGTCTTCTGGCTGATGATGATGATGATGATGATGATAATCTGTGTACAAAAATGTGTATTACACTTTTTCACGGCTGTCACTACGTGGTGTTTTATAAAATTACATTTGTAATTATTAAGGGATTAGTGTTGTTTTTTAATCTTGTTAACTATTTACAGCGAAAACATAATGATGTTTGATATAATAATTTTTTTATATTCCCAAATAGAGATCGCTAGTTCCTGAAATGCCCGAAAAAAAAACAGAATTAGAGAATTTAGTCGAAATTTGTCACAAAGATCGTCATTCGTGTTATGCTGAGATCTGATTCAAGGCAAATTCAGAGCTGAATAAATTACGTGACACTTTTGCGCCCACTTTTTTTCGTTAATTTTCGATCATTAATAGCGGTAGGTTATACGAGTATATTAAATTTTTACGCTATTTGTATTCCATATTTTATATTAGTTTTTTGAGAACTTCGCATTTGAAATTCAAAGTTTTTCGTAAGTTTTGAATTTAATCGTATTATGATAAAGTCGAAGAGCGTCCGACTTTTTATAGCTCACACTTAGTATAATGGAAACATTCATTTAACATAGATATGTCTTATGTATGAGTATCATTGTCTCAAAGGATAATTTTCTGCTTAACACCGAGGACGGCGTTACTCTGGTATTATTCGAGAATTTCTTTCGTTTTCATACGCCGTTTGGGAAACGACGCTTGTTACGGCCCTGGGCTTCAAGATAGTACTCGATGTGCGTTAGGCTTTATGGAGGATGTATTTAACGAGAGACTTTTTGTTGTAGTAATGTGAGAAGATTTTTTGTTTTTGTTGTTTTATTCATGAACATCATCAGCCAGAAGACGTTCACTGCTGAACATAGGCCTCCGACAGCCTGTCTTTTGCATCCACTGGATGCCAGTGACACTCACAATGTCGTCGGTCTATCTAGTGGGAGGCTTACCTACGCTACGTCTTCCGGTTCGTGGTCTCCACTCAATAACCTTTCTTCCCAATCGGTTATCGGTTCTTCGAGCGATGTGGCCTGCCCATTGCCACTTCAACTTGCAAATTTTAACAGCTATGTCGGTTATTCTGGTTCTTTGGCGAATATCCACGTTTCGGATTCTATCGCGCAAAGAAACTCCGAGCATAGCTCTCTGTGTGACTCTGAGTTTTTCCAAAAGGAAAAACTGTTAAGGACCACGTCTCAGTACCATAAATATGTTATCACTGGCAACACACACTGCTCAAAGACCCTTTGTTCTGTTATCTTCAAAAAAATTTGTTGTTTGCCATATTTATGTAAGTACGGTATCAAAGCAATATTAGAGTACCATCGAGCTGGTGTGATGATGGAGACAGAAGGTGGCCATAGGAACTCCTAAATGAAACTACGTAATTTCGTCGAATTTGGGGTTAATTTTTGTCTTCTCAAACACTTTGGTCGTAGACGATAAATTCAATATAGCGGACGTCCCAAGATGGCGAAAAAAAGGGTTCTTATCTACCATCATGATAATTATGGGTATCAAATAAAAGAGTTTGCTGAGAAGATACGAAAAAAAATGTCATTGGCTTGCGTTTGACCGCTAACTTGCCTGATGTAAAGCGATGATGCGGTCTACGATGGAGCACGCTTGCCTAGAAGAAACCTATTCAACCATCTAAAAAGCGGTGTCAATTTATCGCGCCCGGTCTGGCAGTCCGATAGAAAATTGGGCAGGGAATTAGATCATGCTGATCCGATGCACACTCTCTAATGACCGATAACTCTCTGAAATGTATCCGATAAAACACCGATAGACTAGCAACTTTGCGCCGATGCTCAAGACTAAGAAGCTTAGTCTACACCAGGGATTTGTTGCTGATTAGCCTCTTGGCACGTATCTTAATAGACTCTAATGCCCCAAGCTGGTACTTAGCTGATCCATCCCAAAGGTGAGAGCTCTTATTTAATGCTAACGCGAGCGAGTAGGTCAATGACAATGTAACCACTTGACTGCTCATCCTTTACCCCGCCGTAAGCCAAAGGTTCTAAAATGTCAACCTAAACTATTTCGAGCGGGCCAATCCTAGGCGCGAATTGAATGAATGACTTTCTGAGTCTCTAATCACAAGCGTCGAGTCGCGTCAAGCTCCAATCACAAACTGCGACCGACGTGGCTTCATTTTGCAAAAAGAAATTTTGACTACATGCGCCATCAAGTGGAAGTATATCTTTGGTGTAGGTAAATGCTATTGGAAAACCCACGCTAGGCACTTTTATCATATTTTCTCACTGTACACTTTCATTATTTACCTGCCATAAAAAGAAACTACATTTTGACCTTTACAAGATAAAAAAAATGTACAAGCGTAATCGTGTAACTATCCATAAATTAGGTCAAACTTTACCCCGAGTGACCGTATTAAATAACGCGCACTCATCGCCGTCCGTAATGGACCATACGCTGCGCGGACCGAGGCGGGGGCGGGGCGAGGGGTAAACAGTGTAATTTCACAAACTTAATAACGTAGATGCTTCTAAAGTAATATAGATGGCTAATCTTAGTTCACTGAACAAAATACAAGCTTACTAATGTTATTTAGATACATGCATACACATACACAGACACTCACACTACCACACACACACGCATACATACACACACACACTCACATACACACACGAAAACATACTCAGATACGCTCACATAAAACCTCTTCGCCCGTGGGCACAAATCACAGAAAAAAAAAGAAAAAAAAAAATTTTTTTTTTTTTTTTTTTTTTTTTTTTTTTTAATGTAAATCGCCCGACTCACCCGTGGCTTGTGCCTTGCGCCGCCGCCGATTGTCTCTTTTGTACATGCAGATAATGCAGACTTTGAAACGACGAGATACTTGTACTTTAGGATCCGTACCAGTTCCATCAGGGCTAATGGTTCTCACATAATGTCAACTTGTTTCCATTTAATAGGTACTACTTTGCAAGTAGTCCTATATAAGTTTTAACTACCCTACATATAAATATTGTACTAACCTATTTTTTAAGTCTACTAATAACTGTAACTCGAACTCGGAAGGAAGAACTGAATCTCACGACACAGGACCCACCTAGTGTGAGATACAGGGCTACTTTATTTGAAGTAGGTATGTAAACATTTCTCACCTACCCACTAACTCTTATATTGTTTTATTTATCTTTGTACCTATTTCATAAGCTTGTAAAAAACTTTGAGCAAATAAACGTTATTTTTTTTTTTTTTTTTTTTTTATTTAGATAGCCCGTTGGTCCAGTTGATACTGGACCTACTTTCTGAGCTTGGGGGCGTGGTTTCGTTTCTCATCTAGGACAAACATTTGTATGTGATGCACATTTGTTTTTGTGCTATATCTGGTTGTTTATATCTATTTAAGTATGTATTTAAAACTATATAATTATGTAGGTACGTATATCAGTCTCTGGCAGCCATATTATAAGCTTTGCTTAGTTTGGGGTCAGATGACAGTGTGTGCATAAAAAGGTCCCGAATATGATTTAAAAAAAATAAAAAAAATACTAGCTGCGCCTCGCTATTTCAGCCGCTTTATATACTTCCTTGGTAGTAATAGCAACCTCCATTTACTTAGATGACTACTTTTTTTTTCTCTATGATATAATATATCAATGAATTCAATTCTTTCCATTCCATATAACATGTATGGGAAAATAAATTCTAATCAAAAAAAAAAATACGTGAAATTTTTCGATATATCAAGACACCCAACAAATCAATCGTCATGAAAATCGGTCCAGCCGTTTTTGAGTTATAAATGGTGTAACTAACCCAAATTTGTTTTATATATAATATATTTAGTACCTATACATTATGTATGTATAATACGTTACATTTCACGTTGGTAAGTTGTCTTAAACCCTATGTTAGATTTAAAACATTTTGATGTCTGTTGTTGTTTTATTTATGTTTGTTTCTAAACTACTTATTGAAATTTGTATATGCTAGTGTAATTCCGCTTCTACACACAAGCGAAACACAAAAACAATTACAAAGCAAAATACAAAAAAAAGGTAAAAGGGAGCGAAGTAGAAGTGTTTTTTTTCTTTCTTTTTAATAATATTTCGGGACATTTTTCACACACGGTCATCTGACCCCAAACTAAGCAAAGCTTGTGATATGGCTGCCAGATACCTACATAATATTATATAGTTATAAATACATACTTAAATAGATATTAACAACCAGATATAGAACAAACACAAATGTTCATCACATAAATGTTTGTCCTAGATGGGAATCGAACCCACGCCCCCAAACTCTGAAGGTAGTTTCACTACCAACTGAACCAACGTGCTATCAAGTACACTAGAAATTACACTAGAAATTCTTCACAAAATATACAAACAAAATTAGACTTCCGCAAAGTAACGCCTGATTCAATCAACTACTTATTGAAGTTGAAGATTAATAACGGAGTTTATGGCCTGTATTAAAGACAGACAGACAGCGTAGGTTTAGTAATAGGGTCCCGTTTACATAATTGGATATAGAACTCATAAAATTAGGAATCCCAGAAAATAAGTCAATGATGTAATTTGCTACCTCGTCTTTTACAAAAAGCTTTATGTCTAAGTTCTCTGCGAACTTGTTTGTCAGACGTCTCACTCTTGCACTAATGAACTCCTGCCATTTTCTGGCGCTAATTACATGTCGCATTCAAAACGTAGTTTAAAACGTTCTAATTAGAGGAACATGCTTTTAAATTAATTGGCTCCGAATAGGTACGTCAATTAGACTATGGACTAGTCTAATTATTAATAGTACTATTTCTAGTCCATTATTACGTACTAGCTGCATCCCACGGTTTTACCTTGCGAAAACACAAGCTAGACATTCCTTCCGGAACCGTGAAACAAGAAGCTTGTGCATGTATATATGTATGTATATATATATGTATGTATATGTATGTATGTATGAGGTTTCATTGGCACGCCCTACAGTCTAAACGGCTTAATGGATTTTGATATGTGAAGTATAATTTAATTGTTTTAATAGTGAGAGTGACATAGGGTACAAGAATTCAAGATGGCGTCAGTATTTTTAGGGTTGCGTGCCCTAAGGGTAAAAACGGGGCCCTATTACATATTTATCTATGCTATTACTAAGCCCACGATGTCTCTCTGTCGGTCCGTTCTAACTTTAAAAGGCTGTACCTTTCGAACCGTAATAGATAGGCAGTTGACATTTTCACATAATATAGAATGATACGGCGGATTAACTAACAAATAAAATAAATGAAAACCTTAAAGGAAAAATTAAAATTAAATTAATTCCCCATACAACAAACCAATATTTTACGTAATTTTGTATTAGGTCTATTGTAAAAACGGTAATACATAGAAGCTTCACCCTTGGCATGATTATAGTAAACACTCTAAAGTATAACAAAAAATAATGAATAATGATCAAGTGCGTGTCGGTTAAAAATTTCTGTTCACTACCAAGTTAAGCAACGTCACCGCCTGGGCGTGATGTTGTCTTTTTGCACTAATTTCTGTATTTTGTGGTGTGGAACCCTCAGTGCGTGAGCGCGACTCGCACTTGGCTGGTTTTTTAATGTTTATTTATTTGTACAGACACGATAATATGTAGTGTCTCGTTATTAAAACAAGAACCGTCTTACTACAAAATATTTAAGAACTCTTTAGACATGTGTTTAGCAGTTGTTTGTTTCACTGTGAAAAATATGTTAAACACATGTCTAAAGCGTTCTTAAATATTTTGTAGTAAGACGGGAAGAGTTTATATAAACTTACTAACTTACTTACTAGTGCTAGCTCACACAATGTATTCCTATATAAGACTTAAAGCCGGTTGGATATCTCAGATAACTGGCACAGGTTCAAACAAATATGAGGCGGTAAGTACTTCACCATGGTACAAAGTCAGGAATGTTCCTGAATACTCACAAAACTATTATTATTTATTGGTTGATTTTCTTCTTTTGTTTTGGAAACTGTTTCATTAAGTAATAGTCATCCAATTTTGGGAATTGTTTCATTAAGTAACAGTGGTCCAATTTTAATCGAATTCAAAAGGTAGGTTCTCAATTCAACTGGTTTTTTGCGTTGTTCTTAATCGATTATAATTATTCTTTTTATATGTTTTAAGTATAGTGACCCCATTTAAATTTAAATAAAATATTTCAACTTTCAGTATGTTAATTAAGTGATGAAGTGTTTATTTGCTATTAGTAGTTTTTACTATTTCAAAAAACAAAACAAGTATATTATAATGTACAGAAGAATAAAAAACTAATTAAAAACTAACTACTGAAAAAAAAACTTATATGGCTACCAGTGCGAATTGTTTTTCAAAATATCCTCATTATGACATTCTATGGCAATGCTCACCCTTTGAACAAAGTAGAGGCCGGCATTTTGGTAACGTATTGCTTCGACCAGACGTGATGACAAATCTCACGTTATTTACATCGCTTCGATGTCCCGGCCAATTTCGCGAAAAAAGGTAGTGTCCCGCCCCTCCACGGCATTTTTTGCGCGCATCGGCGCCGGGCGGTGTTGCCGCCTCTCAAAATGTAGTTACTGTGTGATGCGTGTCTCAAAATGTGGCTCCTTTCAGCCCAGAGTGGGACATACTCATACCTTACCCGAGATAATCACGAGAAAAAGAGAATAAGGTATAGTTTGACAGTGCGTCGCGATTATTGTTTGGGTACCCCAAATACCCATGGTAAGAAATTAGCTTTTTTTAATGGGTACCCAGGGTACCGTAGGACATCGAAGCGGGTTACTTCAATCTATATCTATACTAATATTATAAAGAGGAAAGATTTTATTGTTTGCTTGTTTGTTTGCATTGAATAGGCTCCAAAGCTACTAAACCAATTTGAAAAAATCTTTCACTGTTGGGAAGCTACACTATCCCCGGTTAACATAGGCTATAATCTATACCCGTAGGAAGCCGGGGCGGGACGCTAGTCTTAAAATACAATTATACCTCCACTAGACCATGTTAAGAGCCTTCTCATGGCCTACAAATTCTGACGCTAAGGTTTGCTAGTCAGCCTTCATGACAAAGTGCCTCTACTTAAAAAACACAGTACAAGCCTGAAAAATCGTGAAAAGGCTCGTAAAATTCACGCGCCCATAAATCCTTCAAAGCCATAAAAGTCGTCAAAAACACATAAAATTTTGCGTTTCCATCGAATTCCGCTGAGTCGACATCCGCCAAACCCGTTCTGAATCTCCACATATTCCCTAAATACGTAATACTTTTATGTACGTAGCTAGGACTTACTTCAGGGCGGTCTCAACTTAATAATCACTCAGAGTTAATAAAATGGCGAATGGAATTTGCAACATTTTTTGTCGTGAATATTTAATTATCGAATATATTTTTACGACCGAACTGAACTATGTTAGTGGCCTAACCGTCCTTTCGTGCTTGTCATACTTCATTACCACCGTAAGCGTCAAGAAATCTTATTTCAACACTAAAACGAGGTCTTTCTGTTTTGGTACGCTATGATTTTTTTCTTGTGATGCTCGTTCTCTTACTACAAATTCAGGGAATACATTGGTCTTGGCTTTCATCGTCATCAGCCAGAAGAAGTCCACTGCTGAACATAGGCTTCCCTCCACGTTTAACCTCCACACTGAAAGCCTGCCATCTGCATCCACTGGTAGCCCGCGACTCTCACAATGTCGTCGGTCCATTTAGTAGAAGGCCTACCTACGCTGCGTCTTTCGGTCCGTGGTCTCCAATCAAGAAACTTTCTTCAAGGTCTTAACTTTACCCAGGATTAAATCATCATGATCATCATTATAAGCCTATAATGTTTCCACTGCTGGGATACAGGCCTTCTCTCTGAGAGAATGAGCCTAATACACCATACTGGCCCATTGCATGTTGGTGAATATAATTATATTCTTTGAATTTTTAAGGTCCTTGGACGTACTGGTTTCCTCGCAATGTGTCGTTGAGCGATGGCATCGAAACAGCACGTATTTAGTATCATAATATCATTGGTGTAGGGCCAAGGGTCGAACCGGGTGCCGTCAGATTGTAAAGCACACAGTCATGTGCTCGGATTAAAACATGCTAGAGTATATATTTCATGGCGAATTATCAAAAGATTTAAAATAAGTACCATGTTAGTTCTTGTGAATTTCACAGTATAATTATGCGTCAATAATTATACATTTCGTATTTATATCACTCGCGTAAAATTCAGATGATTAATCCAACTGTTATAATATAGAATGTGTGAAATTCCACGTCGAGTCCGTAATAAAACATAAACGACTCATTTTAGATATTCTTATTCCGATTTAAGAAAAACAAAATATTTCCCATCTTATATTAATATATTTTCAATTGATAGTATAAACAAAATAGAGGGGGAAAGCGCCTCTCTGCTCCCACCTAGACTACGCCCACGTATGCGTTACTTTCAATAAAAACAGAGGTGACATTCTTCGGTAGGCATCCTTTGTGCTGCTGACACATAGTTGCGAAATTTCCGCTTTGCCAACTCAACTTTGTCTTTGTTTCGGCGTTTCGCGGAACCCGCTGGTATTTCTTTGAATATTTTCTTTAGTAGCATTTAGTTAATGTTGTTTGTTTGCAATGTTTACGTGATTTGTTCTTCAATTTTGGCATGCAGACTGCAGTAGCTATGTACTGAACAAAAAGCAATTTTTATAATACTAGCAACGCACCCCGGCTTCGCACTGGTATAAATATAATATACCATATGTCACCCGGAGACAGTGTACCTTCCCAAAAGTAAAAAAAATATTCAAATCAGTTCAGTAGTTTCGGAGCATATTCAGTGCAAACTAACAAACAAACAATCAAATCTTTCTCAAATAGGTATACTATGATACACTTTTGAAACGTCACAAAAACACAAAGGTAAAACCTAATACAAGAAATAATTTACAAACAATACATTTGGTAGAAATCCATAACTTAGACCTCTATAGATTATTTATAAGTGATATTATACACTCACTGACTGATTCATCACTAAATCTCGAGAACCACTTTACCTACGCTACCTAGCTAAAATTTGGCAATTAGATTCCTTGTTAGCTTAAGGTTTTTACGTCAGGGACGAATTAAGGGAGTCAAAAATGGGTTGAAAGTTTATATAAAAGTGTATGCATATGAAATCGCGGGCAACATCAAGTTATCTGCATTATAGACAACGGGTCGCGCAGATGTTTGTATGATTACTAGACAGAAAACGATGCAGTATGTTTCATGAGATCTAATTGTCTAATAACGTAAATCTATGAAGACATATTTTTTTGTAGATCTCAATAAGACCATCTGGTCCAACGTAGATTGCATCATTGCTTAACATTAAGTGAGGTAGCGGTAAAACGCAAGCCAATTCAATAATAAAAAAAAACTTCAAACATTTTCCCCATATTTCGGCATTCGAAAGCACTTATATAATGAACCAGAATTATTAATAGACATAGACATAAGCCAGTGTGTATTCCTATTTTATAAACAAATATGTAAGCCTATGTTTAAGCAAATAAAATATTTTTCATTTTTTTTTTTTTTCATTTTTATTCTACACGAAAACCATTTTCCTATTTCATTCTGCAAGTGGTGAAAGGCCTCCAACGCGTGCGCTTCCAACCCAAATCTTTCAAATTACATTTGACACTTCAATTACTTTACCTTACAAATAAAAACGCGTAACGTATTCGCCGTTTGATGTTCCTCTCTGATCAGCAGTTTAATTTTGAGTTTCCAATAAGGCCCTAATTTTCCGCCGATGTCATAAAAAGCGCCCCAATTCCGTCGATCGACACGCCCTCTTCTCTAATAACAATATCTTCTCTTTAAGCTGCAGTTGGATTTTTATGTTTACCCCGTAATAATGAGTTTCTGGAATGTCTAATAAAGTCAAATCAGGTAAATTGTTAAACGCAAAACAATACAAATTACACTAAGTAATTTTTTTTCTGCACCGGCTTATTTTAAAGTTAATTTACTAGCTTTTTGCATCAATAACTAGTTTATAATAGAAACAGCATCAAAATAACATATTCAACTTGCTTTAAAAGTAAAAAAAGAGTATTTAAAATCATAAAATGAATGTAGACAAGAGAAATCTGATAAATTCTCAGTTTTTACACCGCAAAACACTTTAATTTACCGCATCAATTCAAATTTATCACCAATGGCAATATTTTCTCATGAAACCATTGCCTAAAGATAGTTTAATTATGCAAATCTCAGTGACCTGATATAAACCTGTTTTGGATATGCTCATTTTGCTCCTGTGTTTCATTTTGCCCAGTTTGCAATTTTCAGGGCTTAGATCCTCGGCAAGTGCTGCAGCTATGCAATAGTTTTTTTTTTATAATTATCTCCTAATAATTAAGAATTAAGGGAGCGTTTTTGGGGATTTTTAATTGCTAAACTGTACTAAGTCTCTCTGATAATTAGCTTTTTTAAATAGGATCGTGTTTGAATTTCTGCAACCAAAATGTTATGTAAGTAAAAAAATTGGTCTCGGTTCTTTATCCTTATATTCTTTATCACGAAAAAAAGTGCCTCATAAACAAGCAATCTTTTTACAAATATGAAGAATTTCATAAATTGGGAATTGAATTATTGTTATCAAATTGTTTTTTTTTTTGTTTTTTTTTTGTAATTATTATTTTCAGATTTAATTACATTATTAAAACTGTATGATTTTATTTATAAATGTTTTATTTTTTTATTATGATTATTTGATTCGTATTATTGGAGTGAATTATTTATTATTTGATTTGATTTGTATGATTTGATAAAATTGCGTTACTAAATAAGAGGTCTTAATGGTTTATATAATACTGACGGTTGAATTTCGACACAAATATTCAAAAAACAAGTTATATGATTATTTACGGGATATTAACCGTGGTAAGGTTGTGGAATAAGCTTCCGATATTTCGGCGCGGTTAAATTATCCCGTACATAATCATATAACTTTAGTAAACAACCGTGATAGTTTAAAACAGTGTTTTAAATATTCATAAATCTACACGAATAAAAGCGCAAGCTGCACCTATAGTTAAACCATTTATACCGCTAGTATCATTCAGACTCGCTTAACTTTAATAGTATTTCTCCCGCATAATCGGATTACATTCCCAAATCCGATGTTCAGTCGACTGGTTCAAAAAGATCGTTATTTTCCGACTCCAGCGATTTCGCCTTAATAAAGATTCCGCTTTCCTCAGTCTCTACTCGAAACGGAATAATTAACGTTGTGTAATTAAGCAAAAACAAATCTTCCTTTTGTGTTATTAAAATATTTTTATTTTCTTGTAAATATACGAGTGTTTGTGAAAGAAACTCTTTATGGTAACGGAAGCGGGAGAGAAAATTGGTGCGTTTATCTTTTCTGATTATTTTAGTTAATAATGAATTATTCTTTCACATTTTCTTTCATTCCTGTTTACGTTAAATTAAACTAAACCTTAAACTTAAATAAGAAAAATCAGGCGCAGGCTTATTTAGGTAAATTTGTATGTTATAGGAAATAGATTTTACTGAGAGATAACGCGAATCAATTTTACAAAACGTATTTCACGGCATAAAGATACAAAAAAAAAAAAAAATATGTTTACTTACTAATAAGGGATCTAAAATGTAGTCAATTTATATATATTGTAACGTCTCTAGTTCTGTAGAAGGAAGAAAACTAGGAGGTTACTATATACAACATTTATTTTAACACTAGGAGGTAGGTAGTAGGTAAACATTAGAAAAATATAAGTAACTAGTTTAGAAAAGTAGGTAGATAGGAAACTATAATAGTCCGGGTCGTAGGTTTTACACTCATGCGCTAAATGACGTTCTACTACTGAACGACCCACTAGCCTTAGCGTCGGCGTTAGAGTAGCACGGTGTAGCGGCGGCAGCACCAGGTGCAGCAGGCAGAGAGCACGGTGTAGTGGCGGCAGTAGCAGGTGCGGCAGGCAGAGAGTAGATATGCAGCGGCGCAGTAAAACTACGATACTGAGCTTCCGGTGGCGGAATACAGATGGCGCCACTGGTAGGTTGGAGCGGTAGGGGTGAACCCTGAAATCCGTTAACACGGATGTCTTAGAATATGTCCATGAATGAGTTTGACTGCTCCTCTTCTAGTAATGCACTAGGCTTAAAGCAAGTGATGTCTAGCGATGAAATAGAATCAAAGATGAGGCAGTCAAACAACAAGATGTAAATAAAATGCAGCGAATACAATAATAGTTTTAGATGCACAACAATTCTGATAATTATTATTAGGTACCCACATTCAAATACAATGAAATAAAAAGATAAATTGATTTAATAGGTGACTAATTACAAGGAGATGCTTCTGTAATTTAGTTTGTAGTTAACAAGATAGTTCCAATAGACAAAATAAAACTGCAGTGTCATACGTTGATCGATGGCTACGAAGATAATATTTGAATGTACTTACGTCATACACAATGGATAGTTTAACGCACAGATCACTCACCCAATATAGGTACACGGGGTTCACAACTTTTTTAAAGGAATTTAATGATAATCGCATAAAACTCGCGAATGATTAAGCAGGTGGATTAATTCGAGGCAGCAGATAATTTTTATCCAGAATGCAACCGTACGATGTCGTATCAATGTGTCATGCGTACACTCGCTCAAACGTCAGGTGATCCGCACCGGTAAAGGTCTGCCGCTCGCTCATTGGCTGAGACGCGCGGTAGAATTGTGTGCGAAAACAGTTTTAGTCACTTTGTTGTTCTAGTGTAGGTAGAAACTAGATTATAATTAAATAAATTAAGGTAAATAACGTTAGTTATGTAACGAACCGTTACAATATATTACAAATTAAAAACCTTTTAGTCAAAAAATGTTATTATAAAGTTAGTGATTTTATAAATGATAAATTTTAGTAATGACTGCAGTAGGTCAAGTTGTTTATCATACAATAATAGTAATGTCTATCTGTTAACTATTTTATTATAATATTAATAACATCATATCTAAACATTTGAAATTGTTTCGACAGTTAATTGAATTAATACTTTTTATATAAATAATATTTACGGTATTTTTATACCATCTCTCTAGATTTGTACGACGCCTATAAACTAGGCAAAACATGATACAAAGTGACAAATATTTTAAACCACCTATTGTGCATGCGTTTTAAATGTGTGTATGATTTACTCGTGTTTTGTGCAAATAAATAATCTTTATCTTTATCTTTAATTACATGTAACAAAATAATTTAATACGTCCTGTTTTATTAGAAGCGTTTTATTTATTTTTCTTCAGATTTGTTTAATCCCTGTACTTACACGTATCAAACACTTTCTCTCTTGTCATTACTCTCCGAATAATATTTTTTTAGTCTTATCCCGTTAACAAATATGGTCTAAAACACTGTTTTAAACTATCACGGTTGTTCACTAAAGTTATATGATTATTTACGGGATATTTACCGCTGTAAGGTTGTGGAATGAGCTCCCGATATTTCGGCGCAGTTACATGCACCATGTTCACGGGAAGACCGAAGAATGCGGGTGGTTGGTCGAACAGTTAAAAAGTAAAAATAAGCTAAATCCAAAAAATTGGGGTTCTCAATTCTTTTTTTGCTTCAGAACTCCGTCATATTTTATGAAACGATTTTTTTTTTGTTTTTTATTTAGATCTAAAATTTCACCGAAATCGGTTTTTTATTTTGGCTTTTTAATTTAAATAGCGTATTTTACTAATTTTGTGAAGTCGGTTTTTAAACTGATAATTAACACTAATCTTTTTCTACCCTCAGGTTTTCTAAACCCCCGTACAGACGAGTATCCCCGCTCGCCTGCGAACTACGGCCTCATGGACCAGATCGCAGCTCTGCACTGGATCAAAGAGAACGTGGCGGTGTTCGGAGGTGACCCTACCAATGTCACTCTGATGGGTCACGGGACAGGCGCAGCTTGTGTGCACTTCTTGCTCACCTCGCTGGCGGTGCCGGAAGGTAAGCTTTATATTACTAGCAACAGTTATATGATTTATTAACGAGATAAAAAAAAAAAAAAACACTTGTTATTTATCACGTGAAAAACAGTATATTGCTAGCTGTTGCCCGAGACATCGTATGCGTAGATTTTCATATAAACTTTTTACCTCTTTAATTCATTTTTGTCGTAAAATCTTTTCTTAGCGGACCTTTACACCTCTTAATGAATCTACTTGCCAAATTTTAGTTTCGTAGGTCAAGTAGTTTTTCAGTCTGTAATTTTGTTTATAAAAGGTAATATATTTAATGGCTATACGTCATATAATATAAAATTATACATTTAAAAAGCAAATTTAAAATGTACTTAACGCTCGTGACATAGCTTAGGTAGCCGTTTTAACAACTATCGTTAAGTTCAACCAACTTTGGATGGGTGACCGCGAGTAGAATTTACAGATAAGTGTTCTAGCAGCAATGCAGTGTTATAGATTGCACACAATATACCAAGGGTCACTTGTTTGCTGTAACACAAATAGCTAAGCCCGGAGGCTTACAAATAATCTCACTAGATAGATCAGGAAATGTAAATTGTCGCTACATTTCAAAACCCAGCAAAATTGACCAGCTGCAGATAAAAAGGATGACTGTAGTACTGATGCAAAGGTCGTTTTTGCTGACCTCACAAAAACATGTCTGACAAAGCTGGGGGGGCTTTGTAGTAAGGGTATTCGTGTCGAGTGTACGTCGAGGATGGCTGTCTAGGGCCCTAATTTTGTTGACCTATCGTTAGACAATAAAGTTTTATTACAATGAAATTTTTGTACTTATTTGAGTCGACAACATTTTGTGGTACTGTACGCTCGACATATAAATTAAGAGAGAATGTAATATAAAATTGTTAAAAGCAATTAATAACTGGTGAAGGTATTTTAGAATCCAAATGTTATTACAACTTAGAAGAAATTGACAATGATAATTTTGACGAAATATATATAGATCGTTCCGATCCGGCTATTGCCGTACCCAAATTGGGTCATATGTATTACTTTATTGTACATGTCAATTTTAGAACTCCATGTACCTACTAATATGTCTGCAATAAAATATTGAGTATTGAGTAAAGTCAGCGTTGGACAATGCTTAGAAAAATTACATATTGTGTATACTATGTAATACAGTACCTATATTGACAAAAACCAATCGGTAACGATGTGTGGAAGTGAATTTCCATTTATCCCTACCAGTAGAGAAAGATGAAAAATTCACACTACAAAAATTTACAATACTGGGTTACGCGGAAAGGGTGTTCTAAGCCAAAAGAGGTCCATAATACCTATCATTATGAACAACTTGTACTATGGGAGAATCTCTGAAATCGCGAAAAAAATATAAGCTATTCCATAGAAAACGGTCATTGGCATTCGACAAAATGTATGAAATAGCTGATATTTTGACTGTTGAAACTGACTTTTATCTATGTAAATGAATGCCTATTTATTTTAGCTAAAATATTGTTAAATATCCGTATACCTAACACAAGCAGACTTCTCGTTTTATAGTTTATTGAAATCCTAAATACACAACCCGACCCAAATACACAGTTTATAATAATTCAAAGCTAAAGTCTGTTATTATTCTGGAAATAGTCAGAATTATCTTACAGACTGGGTGTTTTAATTTATTAGTCTGTGATTCATTAACTGTTGAACGGACTTAAATATTTTAATAACTATCCTTGAGTTAGACGCGTGTAAGTGGCCATGGAAAAATCAATTCTTCCCGCTGTATTGTGGGTTCAAAATTGTCTGCAGTGCTTTTGCACCGCGTCGTCCTTCATCAGCTCTAAACTTTAGTAAATGAAGTACGATTTTAAGCCCAGCGTACAGCTTGAACCGGAAGACGCAGGGTAGGTAGGCCTCCCACTAGATGAACCGACGACATTTGTGAGAGTCGCTAGCATCCAGTGGATGCAAAAAGCAGGCTGTCGTTCAGTGTGGAGGTTAAAGGAGGAGGCCTATGTTCAGCAGTGGACATCTTCTGGCTGATGATGATAAAGCTAGAAGAGTTGATATACTTGTTTTTATTCCTTTCTGAGTGATATACTGACGTCCTGCTTTGGATGTACTCCTTGTGATTCTTCTTCTGTAATAATTCGTGGGTACAAATTGGCCCTATATACACTAAGAAACTTTTCAGGTCTGTGAATCTTCAAGTTTTGACTAATCCTACTTAATAATTTTCTTTATCCTACATAGAAAATTATTGGAATAAAAACTTCGGACAAAAAATCCAATATTACGTAAGGCAGACAATTCAGAAACCCCAGACTGCCCCAGTGGACCAGTTGGTAGTGAACCTGCCTCATACGCTTGTAGGTGAACCTACCTACAGCAAACATTCATGTGATGAACATTTTGTGTTTGTTCTAATCTGGGTGTTAATCGCACCTACGGTGCAACACTGTCACTTTTGCAAAAACTCGTTTTTTCAGGAGAAACATTAAATATTTGGTTTCGTATAAAATGATGACACTTCTTAATTTAGGCAATATGAATATTTTAACATATTATACTTTTATCTTTAAATTTATTAAAAGATAATGACTCTAAATATTATAATAAATATATTATATTCTTTTTAAAATGGGCACCCACTCATTTGTGGCGTTGTGGCCCTGAACGAAATTAAGTTATAACAAAGTGACTGATAAATAAAAAAACTTTAAATCATAAAGTAACTTATATTTTTTGTGTTAACAGGCATAGTTTTAGACTTATAAAGCTTAATTAATCAAACTCTTAAAATGACAGTCAATCACTACGTAATTTAAGTCATTGTTGCTCCAGAATGAACAAAATAAAATGTCACATATACCTGAATGACATTGTTGTTCCTAGATATTCCTGCTCGGGCGAGGGGCCGCGCATAACTGACCAATCAAACGTTGTTGCTCCCAATGGCCCATTGATTCGCACCAAAACCACAACGACACTCTGCTTTCTTACGGAAACTATTCGTACCAGAGTAGTGACATTATCGCACCACGTGCAGAGTTATGTAAGGCCACTTATGACATACTCAGCTCATTTTCACAAAAATACAAAAGTGACAGTGTTGCACCGTAGGTGCGAATATACATCTATACTATCTATCTATACATACTTAAGTATGTATTTAAAAATATTAGATATAGGTATATCAGTCCCTGGCAGCCATAGTACAAGCGTTACTTAGTTTGAAATAAATCACAGTGTGTGTGCAAAAAATATTACCAGTAAAAAAAAACAGAAACTTATTGTAATATTAGTGTTAGTTTACTTCGTTTGTAAACAGTTCCCTGTAGAAGTTTGTTGATACTTACCTAATAGTTGAACATTGCTTGTAGCTTTAATAGTTTTAGGAGATAATTTAAACATTTACATAGGATTAAACTTTTGCTTTCTATAAAGTGTAAATAGCTATTGAATAATAACTCTTATAAGTAAAACATCTAGAAACTTTAGATATATTATAGAAGCTCTTTATTGTGTACACCAGAAATAAAAATTACTAACAGATAGACAACACACACACACACACACACACACACACACACACACACACACACACACACACACACACAAAACACACACACTTTAGCAAACGCTTTGGAAACACTTTAGCATAATTTCAAAGGTGGCAAGTTTAAGCATTGACTTGTCTCACTGCGATAGGAAAGCGTACCTTTCTAAAAGGCCACTATTTCACCCACAGATCCAAAAACCTATAATCTATGTTTGCACCCACAGACTAGGTAAAGCTGTAATATGAACACAACTGTTGTAGCTAATAACTTAATAAGCCCAATAACTTTGTGCACAGTTGAACAATACAGTATTATTCTATTCCATTCTAAGCTAGTTGCACCTAACTTATCGATGGAAAAGTGATGCTTTGGCACTTTAATTTTTTACTGTCAAAGCAAAAGCAGCTCTTTTGCACAGTAATAAGATACAGTTATATGATTACGGGATATTTACCGTGATACAGTTGGTAATGCGAGCTGCATTACCAACTGTATCACGGTAAATATCCCGTTAATAATCATATAATTATAGTAACAACCGTGATAGTTAAAAACAGTAATAACATAGTTACATTTTTAGTTTATTACTTTTTGTTAATCAGTTTTTATCTTGAGTAAAGTACCCTTATAGAATTCATATACTATATCTACATATCAAAATAAATTTCTTCTTTAATTATGACTATCGAACAAATAATCAGAATCAAAATGAATAAATCAACTCGTAATTATTATAATATTAGTCTCATTAATAATTTCGTAAAATTATATTTTAATTAGAAGGTAAATTGTAACTTTACCAGGTAGGTACATTAAGTAGCAAATTATAATTCAGTTTAGCATTTTAGGTACCTGATGGCACTTTCGAGTTGTGTCTCGCGTCGATAAGTTAATTAGAAGTTAGGTTGAAGCGACGTTGAGATAATTTAAAGAAAACGTTGGTTGAGTTGTTGGAAGTAGTTGACAGTAATTTATTTATTTATGCTATAAAGGTTGTACTATTTAATCGACTTATAAAACAGAAAACTAATGAAAACTTAAATTAATAACTAAAAACTAAAACTAAACTTTTTTTTACTATTAATTACATAGTACAGTTAATTACAAATTCTTCTTTTGAAAGTTCGTACAAAGTCTTTAGTAGACCATTAATGATTAATTAAATTGAAGTCTAATTTTTTTGCGCATTTATTGGTAGTAGTGTCTTATATTGATATAACTAATGAGAATTGTTAATATAAATAAATATTCGGGACATTTTTCACACACGGTCATCTGACCCCAAACTAAGCAATGTGATATGGCTGCCAGAGACTGATATACATACATAAATCTTCTTCTTTGTCTTGCCCCTGGTCCCAGTTCATCTGGGATCAGGGCTCCTAGTTGCTCGGCGCCAGGACTCTCTGTCCTGGGCTGTCGTCGCTGGCTGGGCCAGGCTCCTCACATCTTTTAGTATATTGGCCCACCACGTGTCTGCCTCTGCCTCTGGATATCGTCCCGCCTCATAATGTGTCCATACCACCGTAATCTGGACTCTTTCAGTTTTTCCGTTATTGGCGCGACCTTAAACGAACCCCGGACGTTTTCGTTCCTAACACTATCCAAGCGTGTTACTTCCCCGGCCCATCTTAGCATCTTCATATATATTTCTTCATACATATATATTTTAAAATTCATACTTTAATAGATATTATCACCAAGATATAGAAAAAGCACGAAAGTTCATCATATTATGTACATGACATGTACATGACATGTGCACGTGTGTATTGATTAACATTTCATTTTGATACCTCTACGCTTTCTTGAGAAAAAGGGTCTTGACAGACGGACAACAAAGTGATCCTATAAGGGTTTCGTTTTTTTTTCTTTTCAGGTACGGATCCCTAAAAGTTTTAATTGTATTATTTAATATGTGTATTGTGTAATATCGGTGTTTCTGTATGAATTAAATAAATAAATGCAGATAGTCAGATTTCACAGATGGTCTAGATAACGAGATGTGAAAACAAAGAAAATAAACGCAAAAACACCCCTTGTAGGTCGGTCGTATTTAAGTTCACGGATCGGAACCAATTCCACTCTCCACTCGCGTCTCTCTGTCTCCTCCCGCATACCTGATGACGACGTACAAAACAATTTAGGACCAATATAAAAGTTCTTAAAACGCTCATATAAAATCTCTACACAACATTCAACCTTAACGCGATGATCCTAGCGTAAAATTTTCCCTGGCAAAAATGTGTTCGTTAAGTCTTCTTGTTACTAGCAAGAAGCTAAATCAATAAAAGCTTAGCTCGATTCAGGGCGTAGTATGTTGACACGTACTCTGTTCTTGGTTATTAAAATTGTTAAGTAGAAGATTTCGTCAGGAATTCAAATATTAACGTCTTTGTGCATAATATCATAAAGTTCATATTAATATCAGATTAACGAGTACCTTACCTAAAAATTTATCTGCATAATTTATGTAATAAGCATTTACGGGTTTTTCACATTAAAAGCGCACTTAGACGTATTTTACTCACTGAGTTTATTTCACCTTGAAAAAGACTGCCTAATGCGGTTGAAACTATAGTCGGAGTAACCAGCTTAATATTACGTGAGTAATTCTCATGTAATATAAATAAAATGAGTTCATTTATTTTTAGGTTTTTTTCGATCGTCTATGAAAACGTATTTGTTTAATTGTTTAACAGTCCTCTCTCTCGCACGTTACGTGTTTTGGTAGTATAGGATGGACGGACAGACAGACAGACAGACATACAAACAGACAGACATCGTAGGCATAGTAACAGGGACCCATTTTACCCTTTGGGTATGGAACCCTAAAAAGGAAGAATAAATATTCTATTAAAATGCCATGATTATCGATGAACTGGATTATGAAAATATAGATACATAATGACTATATACCCAGGTTCCAAGTTTTTACACTATCATAAAGGTGAGCTTTGAAATGTGTACAGTATAACTAAATACATTTCTTAAGGTGTGGTCCCACGACCTGTCGAAAGCACAGGCCGCGCCAAGCCGCGCCACGCCTGTCGAGGCCTGTGCTTACATTCGCACCCTGCGCCAAGCCGTCACCATGGCGTGTGTTGGCTTGATTTAGCCTGTCGTTACCGCCATTCCAATATGTTAAGGGACACGGGCCTTTGAAGCTACCGACTCGTGACGGATTGGACAGGCGACGACAGGCCATGACGGGCGCGACCGATCCCACGGCGTGTTGGTTTGTCCTGGCGCGGCCTGGACTGTCATAAAACGGGTCGTGGGACCCAAGCTTTAGAGAAGCCTTTACCCAAAGTATAATTATTCTTTTTTCGCATTTGTTTTTAACCTTGTTTCCCATTTACTTTAAGCAGATAAACATGACAAAATGTTAAACAAACCATCTCCTAAAGTTGCTATTAAACAGATTTAACAAATCAACCGCTTGTTAGGAAAGTACACGATAATTTTGCTGTAAAATTTAACAAAACGATGTCGCGATATCACCAAAAGCAAGACAACAAAACAGAATAACCGTCTCATTGCTCGGTCTCCGAACGATTAAAAACATAATTTGTACAAAACGACTTTCAGAAGGAACACTGACAATATGCTCTAACGGCTACGGAACCCTTTGAGTTGGGCTTGGACTAACAAGATTGGACTCAAAATATTGTTAAATTAGATTTTTTTTATTGGTTCTCTAAACTGGCCGCAACATCTTTAGATCCGTTTTTGAAAATACTTATAAACATGGCAATATACGACCTCCTAGAAGTGAACACTGCATGCACGATAGACTTTGTAATACATAAAGGTTAAAGCTTTTTTTTTGTGCACGTTAGTATATATATTAGGACTAGTCTACGTCTTTTGCCTACTCCTATCTATACTAATCTATACTATCTATACTTAATATTATAAAGAGGAAAGATTTGTACGTAAGTATGTTTGTAACGAATTGGCTCAAAAAGTACTGGACTGATTTTTAAATTTTTTTCACTGTTGGGAAGCCACACTATCCTGGGTGACATAGGCTTATAATCTATACCCATGCGAAACTGGGGCGGACCGCTAGTCTTCTATATTTATCTAATCTGAAGTTCCCCCGCTCTGTATACTATAATTTTTGTAAACAATTTAATGAGAATATAAAATCGACTGCATTTATTAGAATAACAAACTACTCACTTTAGTTGACCAAACATGTTTACTGTGAAAACGAGAGCTTGCATAATACGAGGTCTATTAAAACGACTATCTTATAATATTTCACACACATTTCAACCCAAACACACACATAATCACCGCTCATAACTCGCTAACGTCCCAAAAATGGAACACTCAAAACGTTCAGTACAAGCACGCTCATAATACCTTAACTCCTGTTTTGCTGCGAAAACTGTGCACGAAATTATACTTCGCCACTCTGGGACGAGTCCTGAATACACAATGCCGACGGATAAAACCTTGGGGATGCATTTAGATTAGCATTTTGGAGTAAATTGGGGTTATTATTTCGGGGTAGTTAGTTTTTGGAGATGTTAAATTTTGAGAGATGTCGTTTTTTTCGCTTCGATGCGTGCATTAGGACGAGTTTGGGCTGCAAAAGATATTGTGATAATAATATTTTGTTGTTCTCGCGGTTTCTCGGATATTTTTTAGTAATTTTTAGGGCTCCGTACCTCAAAAGGAAAAAAAACGTAACCCTTACAGGATCTAAAGCTATATGATTATTTACGGGATATTTACCGTGGTAACTAACTGTTCTTAACAGCTGTTCTGTTCTTTAACTGTTCTCCAACCACCCGCATTCTTCAGTCTTCCCGTGAACATGGTGCATGTAACTGCGCCGAAATATCGGGAGCTCATTCCACAACCTTACCACGGTAAATATCCCGTAAATAATCATATAACTTTAGTGAAAAACCGTGATAGTTTAAAACAGAGCCTTACAGGATCACTTTGTTGTCCGCCTGTCCGTCTATCAAGACCCTTTTTCTCAGGAACGCGTTAAGATATTTAGTTGAAATTTATATCAAATACTCAAATCTACGGTTTCTTTCAGCTGTGAAACTTGTAAGTCTACGCGATCAAAAGATATTACCGTTTATGTCGCATATTTTCGCATATTTTGCGTTTTCACAAGGGAATCAAAACGTATAGGGCACTTTCCGTAGAGCTAGAATCATATAATTTGGCAAGGGACAAGGTCTTACAGCACATTATAAAGAAAACAATCGGAAAAATTATAATTTGAAGTTATATCATTAAAAAAAATGTTTTCGAATTACAAACTTAAATTTTGTAGTTGGTATGTATGGAAGCACCCAATTGTGCACCACAAAGTTAAGTTTGTCTTTCAATATTTTAACTTTTTTGTTTGGTCTCCCGCTCTGTGGGTTCCGTCCAACGGGATCCTTAGAGTGCGAGTCCTACTTTTACTTTTCAGGTTTTTTAGCTACAACTTGCTGTTTGAAATACAATACGTAGAATATTTTATGTCAGACGTAACTGTAATAACACAATACACGAGCACTTATTGCATCATAACGGCAGTGAATCGTAGACGTGCTACGAATCGTAGCACGTCTACGAATCGTAGTGCATCTACGTTTTGCAAATCGTTGCTTATGGTTACGAAGCGTAGCAATGGTATTTGCGCAGCAACTCGATTCCAAGATTGTTTAGAGATAATTTTACAATGGGAACGAGTGTTAAATTACTTTAAATTATAAACTTGACTTAACGGTACAACTATGACCCAATTTTTTTACCGATTTCTAAAAGGAGGTTCTCATTTAGACTGTATTTATGCTGAAAAATAAGGGTTGAAAGGGTGGGAAAATTAGAGGATGAATCCTGTTTGTTTAACTTACCGAGAAATAGAAGTCAAAAACTTACAAAAAAATACATTTCTTCTGTCGAATTCATTAAAACCAAAACTCGATATTGCTCGAGAAATATTATTTTTCACTTCCTGTGAAACAATATCTTCGTTTCTGCCTTTCTCTAGCGTTCTCAGTCCGGGCACGTACCAAACGGGATAGAGTTGTGGACATAACTGTATATCGTATACTCTTTATTGTTTCACTAGTTTCCCTACTAATTAGTTGTTTCCAAGGAAGTTGTGTTTTGCTTCGGATTTTGAAGAAAATTTAATTTACATTACGAGTAAGTGCAAACCGCATTTTCGCGATGTATATCAGTCGAGACGACATACCATAGATATGCGTAGACCGAATCAAATCCAGCACGGCAAATAAAACAAATGCGACGTGTAACTTAAATTATAATAAAATATAACTCTGCATCATATTAATAGTAGGTAAGTAACTGAAAAGTAACAACGGCGCACTGCATACCTATCTATACCTACTCGTTACTACGAGTACCTATCTATACCTACTCGTTACTACGAGTAGGTATAGATAGGTATGTATAGATAGGTATACGAGATAGGTATGTATAGATAGGTATAGGTATACGAGTAGGTATAGATAAGTATGTATAGATAGGTATACGAGATAGGTATGTATAGATAGGTATAGGTATACGAGTAGGTATAGATAAGTATGTATAGATAGGTATACGAGTAGGTATAGATAGTAGTTTGTTTGCTTTATCTCGTAAACTACTGAGTATTTCACCCGCTTTACAATTTTGTGTCCGTTGCCATGGAGACCATGGGTTGTTGGGGGACTGAGGCCAAGAAGCTCATTTCGGAGATAGGGCACAGGCTCAAGGTAAAGTGTGGTGACTCCCGCTCCGGCTCGTTCCTGGTGCAAAAGTTGGCGATTGCCATCCAACGCGGTAACGCAGCGAGTGTTTTGGGTACCTTTGCGCCGGGAACGGTTAGGAGTGGTTTATTTGAATAGGTATAAGTGAAGTTGTTGGTGAATACCATATATTTAGGATTTATTTGACATGTAAAATTGTAGAACTATAACTACTAATAAAATATACTATACACCATACATACTATACTTATAAATAAAGTATACTATACTATATATAAATAATATAACTATACTTATATATAAATATACTATACTTATATATAAACTACACTATACCCATAATATTTACAGAGTAAAAAAATAATGTATTTCATAGTAGTGTAATAAATTTTTGAAGTTGAAGAACAAACGCGGACTTATTCACGTTTAAAAAACAGCTATTAAAACACTATTAAAACGATTCAAATGACACCTCACATGTCGAAATCCATTAAATCGTTTAGGCTGTAGAATGTGCCAAAGAAGCCATCATACATACTTACACTCGAAAACATAACCCTCTTTCTTGCACAGTCGGGTAATAAAGGCTAGGAAAATCATGATATTTTCTTTACGAAAGGATACTAAGCAAACAAAAGCCAAAAAGTAATAGCTGATGCTAATATTTCGACAAAATTCCGCTAAATAAATCATCTATTTCGAAAAGCACATATCTGCTGCTGCTACCTATCTTATCCATTTTTCGCAAAAACCAAGCTCACTTTGAAAATAAACTGGCCACTTCAATTCTCACAGCTCCTTATATTATTATCCGTATGCAACGCTTAGGTCCATACAATTCCAGAGAATAGGGTTCAACCATTCATCTTATTTCCCCGGACATCGACCTAGTTTTGAACGAGAATTCCACGCGGTTTTTTCCTTCACCTATCACTTGGCAGAGATGCTGGTTCCCGTTTTATGTCTTAATTTTTCTGGAAAATCTTTGTGCATTCTTTGACTTGGGTTCGTTGGTTCTTTTTGTATGTTGAGTGGATTAGTTTGAGATGTGATGGAAAAAGCAGAAGCTACGTTACTTTGTATTATATTCTGCACCATTTCAATGAAATAGTGTATTTCAGTTTGCTCTACAATCATATATATTGAAAGGCTATGTATGTAATGTATGTATGTATGTATTTATGTATGTATGTGTTTGATCTGAAGTACGTACCTACTTAAAAATCTTATTTAATATTATGAAACGAAACATGATTATAAAATTTTAATACAAAAACATTTATATGGTCATCGACAAAAGGAAAATAAATTTTGTCGATGTATATGGTTAGGTATTTAGTTTACAGTTAGGATACCTAATTATAATAATTGTTTAAAAATTACGTAGTTTTTAAGTGGTTTCAAAGAGCAAGGACTCAGCAAAAAATCTATTTAACGAGAGGGGAAAGTAATTTACTTTTTTAAAGCTTTCTATAGTAAAGTAAGGAGCTCGTTAATTTTACGACGCCAAGGACCTTTTTCGAATTTGTCAACGTTGCTTCCAGTTTTATAAGGCGGCTGATTTTATAACTCAATTCCTCTGAATACTGCACTTTTCTTTTACTTACGGTCTATGAAGTCTTGACAAATATTTTTATGCAACTGTACACACTTTCTGAGGAGTATTCGATTAAAAATTGTGAAAAGACTAGCAAAAGTTGGTTTTTGCAAGCAAATTCCTACTTCGTTAACAGTTGTATACTATTTTCATTCGTTTATTTGCTTTGAAATCATCATCATCATCATTTCAGCCGTAGGACGTCCACTGCTGGACATAGGCCTCTCCCATCGATCTCCAAAAGGGCCGGTTGGAAGCGGCTTGCATCCGCGTTTCCCTGCGGTCTCTTTTGGTCGTCTGTCCATCTCGTGGGTGGATGTCCTACGCTGCGCTTACCAGTCCGTGGTCTCCATTCGAGAACCTTTCGGCCCCATCGGCCATCTGCTCTGCGGGCTATGTGTCCTGCCCACTGCCACTTGTTCTAACAGCTGCAATATTTTTGTCAAAAAGCGAATTAAAGCATTTTCTTTTAATATGTCTCTGGAGTATATCGAATATTATATCGGATAAAAATCCAGCGAAAATTATCAAAGTTGTCGTTTTTATTCAGAGCCTTTTACAATATTATTGCAGCTGTCAAAGCAAATAAATGTTTGGATCGAGTTTAATAAGCTCACTTTCGCTTTCAAATCTTTGTTAGATACTTTATGCGACGTAATCGTGAAATACGAGTGTTAGGCCCAACGTCCACTAAGCTAAGGCCCTTATTCTCTAACTTACAATAGATTCCTTGCCATAAGCACGCAACTTGTAAACAGAAAATAATCATTGAAAAATTGACTCTGTGCCCTTTATTTTTATGACCACATAAACTCTTAACGCAGCCGCGTCAAGTTATTAGCCTGGAATTTGCAATGTAACACGTAACGCGCTTGTCTTAAACTGTCAAAATAACATAATAGAGCAAGCTTGCGCAAAAGTGTAAGTTTGTCAAGAGAATGTCGTATCAAATCGCAAAGCGCGTTTGATTTGTTTATATTTGAGGAGTTCCGAAACAAAAGCCGATAAACACACTTTATGCCCGATACACTTTATTTCTGTAGTTATATTACTCATACATTCATACATCACACAAATTGCTGCAAATCTCGTTAAAAACGCACTAAATAAGGCTCTAAAGACGGGCAGCAGAGCTGGACGACATTTTTTTATTGATTTCGTATATCATTCTTTTGTTTTCTGTAAAATTATGACAAAAAAATCTCGGCTTTTGTTCTGGAGCTCCTCATTTGTAACCACGGTTATCGTGTTCTAATAACCTTACGGGGTGTTATTGGCATGCTATGTGGTTTCATACAGAATTAGGGCCTGGTGTTGTCTTTAGTGACATGAGTGGTGTGACATTACATAACTTTGCTCCACAAGAATGCTTTGAATGCTAAGACGTGTGGCATGCATGTAGTAAGCGCTTGACAACATATCAGAACACATTCCATGCCATGCCACCGTGCCATATTGCTTCCTACACCGTGGCTTTTGAGTATTACTCTAAAATCTTCTCTGAATAACTAAATCAAATGGTGACACGTATTAGAAGTACCTTCTCATAATTATATCACAACCGTTTTACATTGTAAATGAGACAAAAATTCAGGCTAAAACGCGGGACTGAAAACAAAATCATAATAGTTGTTCCAGGTATAACTTTAATAGGGTATTATACCTTCATTAACTATTAACAAAGTTAGGTACTATATAATTAGATTATACCCACCAGTTGACCTACTCGTTAAAGGCATTTTAGACCTTTATTATAACAATATTTTCTAGCTTGAAGGCAAGTTCATTTATTTTAAGCGTACGGGTTTTAATGCTTGTCGTACTGCTGGAAACATGAGATTAGGGCTCTTAGGTGAACTGATCCTGCTCAAAGTAATCACGGAGGATCAGTTGCCATAATGCATAATATTTTGAATTGATCTACTGGTCTCGTTGACAAATTTTGTAATTTGTATGGACACGGACAAAAGTGTTTAACTTGGATAGAAACTTGACACAAAAGGTGACCCATTTAGTAGTAGTTCGTATCGAACTGTGACTTCACGGATGCTCTTATATCGTAGCAACACTAACTTTTTTTTCACATTTAAACTTTTTTCATCATTGTCATTCAGAAGACGTCCGCTGCTGAACATAGGCCTCCCTCTTTAACCTGTTTACCTATAACCTATTACAATGACCTACTTTCCTACAAAATTACACGAAGATCAAGCTATCTTCGAATAAATATACAAAGTTATTAACATGTAAGTGTTTGTCTATATGTGATATGATACAGTAATTCCCTGAGATCTTAGTTAAATCAATAAAAAAATAAGAACGAGGAAAACAGTAATTATTTTCAGTATAAAATATATATTATTATTAAAGATTTTTTTTCAACAGGTCTTCTTTTCCATCGAGCAGTGCTGATGTCCGGCTCCGGGCTCAGTCCGTGGTCGCTAGTTGCAGACCCCAACAAGTATGCTGCCCTGGTAGCAACACATGCCAACTGCTCACCAGGTAGGTATTCTAGCTACATAGTCAACAATTCACCAAATGCCCAACGTTAGGTATATCCTGACAGAGTCATACGAAACAACCCAAATAACCTCTTGAAGACTAAATCTGGTATTATTGCAGTTAAATATTGATAGCTTTTCAGCCTATGGATTTCAGAATCTGCTTAGTCATAACAGGCATGTGTCCTAAAGTTTAATGTATTACAAATAACAGGCTTAGCGATGAATATAACCAAGGAAGATAGACTAAGAGGAAAGACAATAGCGGAACATTAGAGCGTAGCTCGGAAATTTGCCTAAAAACGGTACGAACTTAGATGACACCGTAATTTGAGCGTTATATAGGTTGTCTTGAACTTCCGTAAGCGCTGCAGTCAGATAGCGTACGAAAGGGTTCTACAAATTACCGTAGCGCTAGTATCGCAGTCAAGTTTCGCAGCATTCTGTGCAGCATTCATCTATTTATGATCAGCTTTTTTATAAGGTAATAAAAAATATTAGTCATCATCCTATTATCTTTTATGATGAACAGTCACTACATATAGTTACATAACTAAATAGATTTATTTTCAATGTATTGACCTATTTAACCAGTCTGTCTTTATGGGTGTAACTTGGAACCACTATAAAATATATACATTTAAATAAATAAAAAACATTATGTACTTGGAAAATAATTCATACCTTTTAAACCTTTATCAGATTTTGATCAAACATTGCTAAGGACCAAAGCAATAAAACCTTCTTTAAAAATCATATTTTCTGATTTATCAAAAAACTGCGTCAAAATGGTCCAACAATTTTTTTTATGCCATAGCTGGCAAACAAGCAGACAAATGGTAAGAGACATATGTAAATACACCCTTACTAACACACCCTCCTTACTCAAACGTATGAACCTAATCCATTCTGCCGTGGGTAAAAAGTGTGGCGCAAACTTAGAAGAACGCAAATGAACAAAACTCGGATTGCTCGAGCTTCCGATGCTCAAAAGTTTAGTATCATCAATATAATAAATAATATTATGGTTGTGAATATATATTTAAGTATGTATTTAAAACTATATATGTATGTATATCAGTCTCTGGCAGCCATATCACAAGCTTTGCTTAGTTTGGGGTCAGATGACCGTGTGTGCAAAAAAAAGTCCCGAAAGTATTTATTTATTTATTTGATATTTTTTAGGATATTCTGCAATCGGTATATGCGCTTATTTTGTTTGTATTAGCGAACTTTCTGTCAGCACTTATGTAAACATGTTGTTTCAGAGCTGACGCCGCCAGCGTTGCTCCGGTGCTTACGCGAGCGCCCTTTAGAAGCACTGATGTCAGCGCCCGTACAAGCTCCGGACTTCGCGTACGCTTTTGGCCCGAGCGTCGACGGGGTTGTTATAGGTATGTTTGCATTTCGATTATAGAAATTTCAAATGACGTAAGAACAATTACAGAAGATTAACTCCGCAAAATAATTTAAATAATTAGCGACTCTTGTTACTACAAAATAAATTGCAATTCATGACGTGCGAGCGCTAACTACCTACAGCTATATTAACCTAGATGTTGCCTCTCCGTCTATCGCGTAACTCTTGTCGCGTTATCTTTGTCTATAGCGTGGCAGCGGGCCCGGCAGGTCCGACAAGTCAGCTACTTGTAGCTGACTATAGTGTGGAGTGTGCCAGGCCTGGTAAGGGACTAACTATCCATATTAAAGGTCTTGGAACGTAATCTCATCGGCACATGTAAAAGATATGCTTTGATTGAGATGATAATTTCAGCCTTTTCTACTGCTGGAACTCATGCCTTCTCTCAGGGTAGGCCCTAATCCACCATGCCTGGCCCAGTGCATGTTGGTGAATATCGTTTGTCTTTGAAGCTTGAAACTTTAGAAGTTCTTGGACATACTGGTTTCCTTACGATGTTTTCCTTCACCGTTTTTGAGCGATGGCATTGAAACTGCACATTATTTATTAAGGTACTAAATAAGTCATTATTGCTTGGCTGAGGTTCGAACACGTGCCGTCAGATTATAAAGCACAGTTTATGTTAACCAATGAGAATGAAAAACTCATGCTTTACTACAAATTATTAACATTCAAAATGCTAAATGAAGGTTAAGAGAGAAATAGGTTTATTCTTAGTGGAAAAAATGCTGTAATTGGCTATATTGTATTTGCATAAACAGTTTACATCCACTTCCTTGAGTTGTAACGAGCTTTTTTTATCTTTTCTTCCCGTCAAAACTTCTGTTATTCTTGTAGGGAACAGAAATATTGTGTCATCATCATCATTTCAGCCATAAGACGTCCACTGCTGGACATAGGCCTCCCCCATCGAGCTCCAAAAGGGCCGGTTGGAAGCAGCCTGCATCCAGCGTTTCCCTGTGGTCTTCTGTCCATCTTATGGGTGGACGTCCTACGCTGTGCTTACCGGTCCGTGGTCTCCATTCGAGAACCTTTCGGCCCCATCAGCCATCTGTTCTGCGTGCTATGTGTCCTGCCCACTGCCACTTCAACTTGCTAATCCGGTGGGCAATGTCGGTAACCTTCGTTTGTCTACAGATCTGCTCATTTTTGATTCGATCTCGTAGAGAAACCCCGAGCATAACTCTCGTATTTTTTTTTGTATTTTGTACTCAAAAATTACATAGAATTATTTAGCTAAACTTGGCTACATTTTACACAAAACTCTATGATGGGTTAAGCATATCTCTGAGTTCGTTTTCACAAAGTAGCCAAGTTTCCGTCAGCGCCAACTTATCACCAATATTCAACTGGCAACGAAATTCGTATTAATTCAATTTCATTGCAAATGTTGTCACAACCAACAGCAAAAATCTAGGACAGACAATATCCGAAGTCAAACATGGCGCTTCAAAATATGCTGCCCCAATTGGCACGAAGCCAGACTCGATTTTCAATAGCGACAACAACAATCTCAATTAGACAGGAAAATATATGTGAGAACTACACTTGTATTGAGAAGAGTGGTGTAGTAGAGTGGGGGTAGTCTGTAGGTAATGTAGGTGACGTTGGTCTTTGTATCTTTTATCGCATTTACAACGGGGAGTGTTCTGAAAAACTGTTCGATCTGATGCTGGCGTCGCGGTTTTACCATTGCACTAGCCGCCACCGCCTGAAAGCTCACCCAGACATCATAGATCAGTGGAAATCGCACACCGTCCGATCCACTCGATCCTTCTTGCCTCATACTTGCAAAATGTGGAATGAGCTACCTTCTACGGTGTTTCCGAGAAGCTACAACATGGGGTTCTTCAAAAGGCGAGTTAAACGAGTCCTAAAGGGTCGGCAATGTATTTGTGATGCCTCTGGTGTTACAAGTATCCATAGGCGACGGTGACTGCTCACCATCAGGCAGCCCGTCTGCTTGTTTGCCACCTATGGCATAAAATAAAAAATAATATTTCTTTCACAATCCAGTCGTTAGAGTAACGCTTCAGATTTGATTAATGATAGACTCTCTACCACAAAACAAATAGAAAGACGGCCCACTACCGCCCATACATTGTGGATTTTCTTTGGAAACTTATCAAACACTTTTATTCAAGTTCAGGAGTTAGGTTTTGAATTCAGTCCGTATTTTCAATCCACGCTATATATAAATTTACTGTGTGTTGCTGTGTATGTGTATTTCTGTGTAAACAAAACAATTTGTAAACGGCGAAATCGATTTTGGTTTAGTTTTTTTTTTTGTTTGAAATATGACTCGATTGAGTGTTTTAGCTATTACTAACTGTGCCCTGCAGCTTCACCCGCGGGATTCATTCCTTATAATATTATCTATCTGCTAGTGAAAGTAATTGTTCCAGCCGTTTCAGAGTCCATAGGAAACATACACACATACCTTTTATAAATATAGATTTATGAAAATATATTCAGACATTTGTAGGTTATCAGCTCTTTTATTAGAGGTTTTTTCTTCTAAGGTCTAATTAAGACCTTTTGTGTTCATAAAATCTTAAAAATAGATTGTAATTATAAGTCAGCTCGTTACGCCTTATTTTGTCTTTTATTTGTAAGTTCCTAACTTTTATAACAATGTAACAGAATAGCGAGTAATGAGCGTTTTCAGTCAAGTTTTTATAACTAGAAATAATAATGTGAAAAAGTTAAAGTTATATGATTATTAACGAGATATTTACCGTGGTAATGTTGTAGAATGAGCTCCCGATACGAAAAAGTTGCACGTCTATTTTAGGCAAGCTTCCACAGCAAAACCGCCAATAATAGAACTCATCAATACAGGAGCTATCCGACAAAACTTCGCTAAGTTCCCTCGGTAACTCGGTTACTGGCGCCATTTTGGTTTTGGTTAGACGTTTACAGATGTTCGCTGTTGTTCAGGTCCCTAGTGTCTTGGGCTTTGTCTGGTGTAATATCTACAGTTTAGTCAGTGCAACAATGTGTTTTAACCCAGCGACGCAAAGCAAAGAGAAGGGTATTTTTTAAACGTGTATGTATGTATGTTCCTATCTACAACCTTAATTTTAATGATGTTGGGTGGTGTAACAGCGTGCTGGCTGATCCCTTATCGGAGGAGTGCAGAATACTGTGCAAGATCGTGACGTTATGTATTAGAAGAAGGATTTAGTTTTAAGAATGTGCCAATGAGGGTGGCATGGTCATGTCTGACCAAACCCTCTTTAAAAATAAAGATTTAAAAAAAAAAAAAAAAACCTTAATGCTTTTACCGAATTTAAATACCTTACATATTAACGTATGTTACATAATTATTACGAACTTCAAAAAACAAAGCACTTAATCTATTGGTTAACATTTCATCACTCTCAGTTTCAAACAAACTGACGAGAGTTACCGTACAGCCCAAATTATGCTTATTTTTCCTACGTACGTTACTCAATACTCAATCATTTATTGCATAATTATTATGAAGTTCACATACAGATGTTAGGTAGTACGTTTGTATTAGGTACTTAACACATAATAACCCTGATTGGTTATGGCATTTTAGTGCGGAGCGGATCGATTTATTCCACAATTGATTTGTCTTCTAAATACTCGTTTAAGCTATAATAACATTTTGCTAGCAATATATTTTTACGTGTGTTGTTATTTGAGGCTGTATTAAACAAAAGGTGAATAAAATCTTCAAAGGAAGACAACGCACTGGCAATAATGCCCTGGGTATTGTAAGTGTCTAAAGGCGGCGGTGACCACTTATCATCAGGTGACCCGTCGCTTGTTTGCCAATAATTCTATAAAAAACTCTACCCCAGTGGGGTACCACAGCAATATCTTTGGTCACAGCAGCGCGGTAAAAAAAAGTTTGATTTTTGTGGAATTATCCTAGCAGATAAATCTGCGGGATATTACATTTTTACGCATCATAAACATAATCGCTCGATCGTTTATGTCGCTCAAAGGTATCACAAATACTCAAAATAGAGACTTCTTTCTTATCCATTAGAGTCAATTTAGAATACGTTCAAAGCAAGAGCGGTGTCGCTTGTTATTATAATTATACTTACTGAGTGGGTATGTATGTATGTATCTTACTCAGAATCCCCAAAATACAAGCCTCGATTACTTATCAATACAAACAAAGTTGTTGGTCGAAACTCCGGTAACTTTGTTCCAATTTTACTTCGGCTAACGCGGTTAAGCCGCCATTTTGGATTCGGTTAGCCATTTTGTGTGTTAGGGGCAAAGTTGAGGAGATGCGGTTGTTTTGGAAATTAGAGGATTTGTTCTTAAAGTACTAGGAATTTAAAATAATATATCTGCTAACCTACTTATTATTGCTAAATATAAAGAAACTTCTTTAACCAGTTCCTTAAACATGAAGTAAACACGAAAAGACACGTTTCACCTCGTTAAATCACTTTCCACACTCGAGCACGTTTACGAGCACTTAATGAATAATAATTCACCATTTAGTACACATTAACACTCGAAAATATACAAGTTTAGGAAAATAATCCAAACGAGCCGACATGTTTTTTTCCACGTTGGCGCCAAAACTCGCATTTTCATTCAACGTGGTAATGTTGCCAGCATATTGTCTAGTTTTCCTTCCACCAAAGGGATTTTTAAGCGTGTGTGTAAGTTAAGCGATATTTCTGCCGATTGTGAATCGATTTGATGTTTTTTAGGATACCTATATCTCAAGAGAGATCTCATTTACCTACAGTTTATGACTTGGTAAAAATAATTCATGATGATGAGTATAATGATCTCCTTTCAGATTAGTGCCACCATTCTGTGTAGCCCTGTACTTTGTATAGTAGAATGTAGATGCAGTGTTAGCGCTTTGACCCGTGATTTGTTCCACGCAACAATAGCGTTGAAAGGCGGAAGTTGTTCAACAATTTAACTTTGGCATTGCATTTTGATTCAATAGAACTGCTCTATTCGTTCAATGTTCCTTTTTGAAAGTTTCCAACTACATTTGAATGTTGTTTCTGTTTGAAATTGTGGCAGTAATGGCAGTTATGATTTAATAGTACTACATATAATATGATACGAAATGTAGATCCAATTTTGTTCTGTTGTGAAATTTGTATTAATTGTTTTTTGCTTAGTTTTGCTGCTTATGAGTAAAAGCATTATCCAGTAGGCACTACAAAGAACATAAAATTGAAAAAAAAATATCATCATTGAATTTATTGTATCCATACGTGCTGTGCCAAAACATCAATACAAGTAGACAGTACCTTTTTCACTATATCAGATGTATGCGAGCGCAAAATAGACACCGCTTTGTACCTAATAAAATACAGTAGAAATGATTAATAACGAGATATTTACTGTGATTTGGTTGTGGTTGGAGCTCCCGAGTCTCATAACTGTAGTGAACAACCGTGATAGTTTATAACAGTGTTTTAATAAAATACATCTGTCACTCTTGTTATTATTTGTTTTTAATCAAACTTTTGGTTTTGGGTCTCATTATCACGTCATCTATGGGCTGTTGAGTTGGTTTTTTATTTAACGACTAGCAACGCACCCCGGCTTCGCACGTGTGTAAGTCTTATTTTTTTACACCTTGGGTTACATTGTTAGAGTTTTAGTAAGGATCCCTAGTTTCTTTGAAAATATAATATAGCCTATGTCACCCGGGGATAGTGTAGCTTCCCAACAGTGACAGAATTTTTTAAATCGGTTCAGTAGTTTCTGAGCCTATTCAATACAAACGAACAAACAAACAATCAAATTTTCCTCGTTATAATATTAGTATAGGCTAACTTTTAGTGTGTCCGATAGTCTCTGATACAGCTTTATATGTCTATACTTACTAGAACATTTTTGCTATGGCACCACCTAACCTGCTTATCACTATGTCCTATATAAAACATGTGGGTAGTTCTCTCATGTCGATTGTTTCGATTTTTCTTGATGGCACTCGTGTTACGAGTTTGTTTTGTTTTATATCTGTATCGAAACACAGATTAAATGAACAAGATGGACAACTCCACAAAGCTTGTTGGAACTATACCTAGAAATAAAACTACCAACAAGAAATAACAACGATGCGTCTGCTAGTAAATCACACCTAAGCCCCAGATAAAAATAAAAATTTAAAATTCCCTTACAAAATAGCTGCTAAACTTCATACGGCTGTTTAGATTTTTTAACCATATAGCTCGAACACCAGGTCACCTTTTTAAACAAAAAAATAATAAATCATAATCGATTTAACTGTTTGGGAGCTACGAAGCCATAGACAGAAGCCATAGATAAACAGATACACCATTTTGCGTCGGGAGTTACAAACCGTTTGCATTATTTTTAGCTTCTTTGGAATTGATTTAATTGTGCCCCTAACTTTCGAGCTTCATTTACCGGAATATTATGTCATTTTATTTGTACTGTTACTGTTCAATTACGTGTATGTAGTTTCTGATGTAAACAACAAAGAGTTTATCCATCTACGATGGTAAATTGACGTCATTTGCTTACAATATTCGCCATCTACGATTGGGATATTTGTGTCGCTCTTTTGTTATTTTTGTGTTGTATTTATCAGATACATCACAATTGTTTGAAATTAACATAACGTCGTTCTAATATTAATTATATTGAGAAGAAATTATGAAAATGCAGTTTTGTTCTGATATATGTCTTTGTTCCTTTCCTATTCTGCGATTGTGCCGAGAATCGGGGACGTGAGATGTGAGGGACGCCGTGAATAGCTGTGAAAATATTTGAAAAGAACTCGGGAAGTGACTGTTGCGAACTTTTATGGAACAGTTTTTTGCTATCATTTTCTTGTCGAAACATTTCTAATTTGCTTATCTGCACCCTGAATTTTAATATGCTTAATTTCATAGGTTTACTTTATTTCAAAATGCTATTTGCCTTCTATGCAAAGTAGGTAGGCCTGGACAGAAATCGTAAGAGTTGCAGGCATCCAGTTTATGCAAATGGCAGGCTATCGTTCAGAGGCCTTTGTTCAGGTGGACGTCTTCTGCCTGATTATGACTTTACTATCATTTTTTGAAATAACATAAAACATATCGAATAGAGATTAACTAATTGATTAAATTATTTAGGTCGTCATTTATGATACGTACTGCCCAAGAATGGAACTCCCTGCCGTCCTCTTTGTTTCCTGAGAATTACAACCTAGGTATCTTTAAGGCTAGAGTGAATAGATTTCTTCTAGATCGACGTGTTCCATCATCAGCTACACCGTCACTTACCATCAGGCGAGTTGGTGGCCAAACGTATATCGATTCAATAAAAAATAAAAATAACATAATTGAGGAGAAACCCGTATTTTCTTATTGAGGTCTCACAAACGTTATAGCTTTATACTTCCTCCACTAGTAGAAACGTGATCGAGCACAGATATTTCCCCTCGTGTTCAACTGGCAGAGATGTACAAGGATAGATATTCCCAACATTTTATATCCCACAATGTCAATTGTTTCGATTTGTTCGTATCCACGTTCAAGAAAATGTCACGACAATTCAGAACGTGCGAAAAAACTGGGGAATATTGGGACATGAAGAAAGTTGGAGAAAGCTTTTGTTAAGAAAATAGCTGTCTTACCTTAAACATAAAAAAATACAATGAAAAATGTATGTAACGTAGTCTGTTCGTATAAGTTGGAGATCTTCATCATCATCATCATTTCAGCCATATGACGTCCAGTGTCTACTGCTGGAGAGCGCAGCGTAGGACGTTCACCCACAGGATGGACGGACGATCTAAAAGAGACCGCAGGGAAACGCTGGATGCATCTCGCTTACAACCGGCCCTTTTGGAGATCGATGGGAGAAGCATATTTTTTTTTTTTTTTTTTTTTTTTGTTTTCTTTTATATTTAATATTCAAAAATTTATTTAAGTTTGCGCCATTATGTTAGTGCGTATAGTGAAGCTTAGTATCGATACAAACAGCTTAGTTTTTCGATACTAATTTAAATTAATTATGTGTATATATATGAAATAAATTAATTAAAAAAAAAAAAAAAAAAAAAAAAGATAGGCCTCTCCCATCGATCTCCAAAAGGGCCGGTTGTAAGCGGGCTGCATCCAGCGTTTCCCTCTGGTCTCTTTTAGATCGTCCGTCCATCCTGTAGGTGAACGTCCTACACTGCGCTTACCGGTCCGTGGTCTCCATCCCATCGGCCATCTGTCCTGATATGTGCCCTGCCCATTGCCACTTCAACTTGCTAATCCGTAGGGCTATGTCGGTGACTTTCGTTCGTCTACGGATCTCCTCATTTCTGATTCATCTCGTAGATAAACCCCGGGCATAGCCCTCTCCATAGCTCGTTGTGCGACTTTGAGCTTATTGGAAATGTTACCGGAAACTAAAACGTGCATTCATATGATTAGAAAAACTTCCCACCGACTCAAAAGTCCCAATTATTCGTATGCGTTCGTTATCCCAACTTCTTCAAATATTCAAAATATTCAAAATGAGGTGAACAGTTCTACTATGCCATTATTATATATCAACCAGACGTTTTCTGAGTAACTTCAACAACTCCGATAACTAGATTAATCCGACAAAGTACCTCGTTACCCATTTCTATGACCACGGAGTATTTCCCATCCCGTGGACGGTCCGCGTTATTAAATTGTCTCCGCGAAGTTTTGTGCCGATCCGCACTAGTCTCCAGGGAGTAAATGTCTGAGGAAGTATATTGTAACTGAGAGAATTTAAAATGAATTTCGTTTCGAAGAGCTTTCATTTTGATGCTGCAGCTGTAGATGCTTTCATTCCGGCGACAATGGTTGTGGCTTACTCAAACTAAGTGGTCTTACAGCAGTTTTCTGGAACTCAGTATGGTCAGTCGTGGTTTGGATGTCGCGCTAATTTGATAGCCCGTTGGTCCAGTTGGTAGTGAACCTGCCTTCAGAGCTTGGGGGCGTGGGTTCGATTCCCAGCTAGGACAAACATTTGTGTTTGATCTATATCTGGTTGTTAATATCAGGTTCACTACCAACTGGGCCAACGGGCTATCTAAAATCTTGAACTAAACCTATGCAAAAAATTTGGTCAATCCGTTGCTCTGTTGCTGCGTGAAACAAGAACAAACAAACCAACAAACTTTTTTACCGTTTATAATATTAGTATGATTAACAGGTTTGACATATTAGTTCATACCTTCCGACTCCATCATCAAAAAAGCTCCAATCCAAGTTACATAGGTACAAATTTCAACTAAATTGAACGCCGGGGAAGTAGGTCGAATTGCAAGATTTGTCTTAACATACGAAATAATATACGTATTACATAACATAACATAACATGTGAAGTTAAATAAAAGCTTGTAAAAAACCGTAAATATAACTACACCCTTGAATACGTTGTGACAATGTTTCTTACAACAAAATGTCACTTCCGTGGTTTACATAATTAATGGTGTCCTCGTGGCACCCCTGTCGTTCCTTGTCTCACAACCGACAGCTTATTTTCCTCAAATCCCGAAGTAGTGTCCGTCAGGGTTGTCACGTCCTTCGTTATTAAATTGTCTCGAAGTTTTCTCGTCTCGCCTTCGGGCTTCAGTTTTCAGCTCGCTTGCAGGAACTTGGGAATACTCTGATTGAAGGCTTTGTCGCACGTTTTTTATGAGCCTTTTTATCATAGTTAGTTTTAATGTTTCTTGGTTTTTTGTCTGTTGAAAATGATGGGTCTGTGATATAAAGCTTGTTGAGGCAGTTGGAAACAAATTATAAATCATCGTTATTTAATATTATATCTTATTAATGGTGGGCTAGTGGAAGCATGTGCGTTTTTTTATGGCACCCGGTTTAATCCTCAGTCACAGTCTGGCACCAATGTTATGTACAGTTTCAACACCATCGCTCAAAAATAATGAAGAAAAACATCGGTATGTCCAAAAACCTCAAAATATATAATAATATGATATATTTACCAACATACACTGAGCCAGCATTGGACCCGGGTAGGTATGTCTTAAAACTGCGACCAGAACCACCGGAGGATGAGCAGCAGCGTCCTATTAGTACACGGAGAACGTACTGCAATCTCCAAGCCGCTTGCCAAACGTAGAGACTATGGCAACACCCCTCTCAAAGAGGGAGGCATCTGTTCAGCAGTGAATGTTTACCGGCTGATGATGACTGAGCCAGCATGGTGAATTAGGGCCCAATCTCTCTCTCTGAGAGAAAACCTGTTCCAGCAGTGGGAATATGATGTTAATAATGATGATGATTTAGTCTATATTGTGACGATAAGTTAAATATCAATTTTAATTTATTTACTAAAATACCTAATTTACTCTTCAGCCGGTGGCGAATTTTAAAAATCAGTTAGTAGAATACCTTTGAATTAAAATGCTACTACAATCTATGGTAGAACGACAAACATTGAAATCTTTCACTATATCTAGATTTTAAGTACCTATATTCGGTACTGATGGTTCCTATATGACTAGATCTACTTTTATATATGAAAAACTCTCATGTCACTGTAAATATATATAGAGAAAACAAGTTCTGTAGTGCGCTCCAGGTATCTCAAAACAATTTAATAGGCGACGTAGGTAATAAAGTTGTTGGTAAAGTTTTCTCATCTCCTCCCGGCGTATGCTTCCGTTGGCTAGGTCTTGTGAAATACTTTCTCTTTTCATCTTGAACCTACAGAACGCAAGAAAAGACAGATACCAAACTTCGAATATGAGGCTCTATCAGAAGAAAACTAAACAACAAAATTATCTACGTGGTCTGTATTATGGAAACTGATCATGGTTTTCACACATTTTGTTTCTACTATACGAGAATCACTCACGTATGATTAAGTCGGTTATTTCAACAATAGTTTCAACCAAGTTTGACTGTCTTTTTCAAGCTGAGAGCGCGCCCACATCTTCGTCTCGTTTTGCACATACAAGACGAGACAAAGCGAAACGAGCGTCACTCCGTCCGTTGTCCGTCGCCATGCGCGTGCACTCACCTTGAAAAAGACCGCCATTTTTTTGGAATAACCGGTTTAATCTTACGTGATTAATTTCCGTGTCATATAAACTTAGTCTTTTAGGAACTGTCAAAACCATATATAGCTATAATAAGCTATTCTGAAAAGAGATCTGCGTACTTTTGTTTCGAAATTAACATCTGGATGCAGAAAGACAGCAACAAACTCCTACATAAATAACAGACTCATACTTATATGTAGACTACATAATGTTTTTTCTATGTATAGCACACAATATGGCGTTCTAAGTAGACTGACTGTTGCGTACACTCTGTGTTGGCTGCTTATTCTGTGTTATGAGAAATCAGATCTTGTTGTTCGACTTTATGATCTTCGCGATGTTAATTTTGTCAAGTTTTTATGAATCTTGGTAGGCAGTTGTAGACGGCTTCACAAACTTTACGGACACGGTCGTAAAAACACAAAATAAAACTTTGAAAAGTATGAAAATGGTTTGTGTCGTTCTTGTGACATAATAATAGGCCGACATTTTTAAGTAGACTTTTAGTTTTCTTGGTTTTGCGTTCTGAAAAGCTTTTGAGAACGATAATAAAATGTGTCTAGACTGTCAAAGACGTGAAGATAAAAAAATACATAATTATTATGTGGAATTTAGTTTCTGGTATTATTAAGAAACGAATTCCAGAAAGAACGTTTCTTTTTAGACAATTATAGCTAAGCCGCTTATCCATTTGATGAATTTCAGACGCGTAACTTGTACCTAACCTAACCTAACCTAACCTGCTCCCACTGTGTAAGATTGGTGCAACCTATGTTTCTTCTCCAGTTCTCCCAATCCGTATCATCGCCACATTCGCTCTAACGTGCATACCTTTCTTCACAATCTATTCACACCATAACCTGGCTCTCGGTGACGCCAGTTAGCATCATGCCTACCATAATGTCAATAATCTTTCAGTTTAAAAAAAATCATCAATTGAAACAAGATTTGAGAAACGAGAAACTCGTAGATAAGCCCCATGCATAGCCCTCTCCATAGCTCGTAGTGCGACTTTAAGCTTGCATATGAGGCCCATAGTGAGAGATCACGTTTCACTGCCGTCAAGAAGAGTTAGTTGTATTGATTCTGAACAAGTTTTATCTTCCGCAGACACAGGCGACCTGCTCATCAACCCAGAGAACGGGTACGAGTGGGGCGGGCAGGCGCTGCGAGCTCCCGTCGGGAAGCAGGCGCAGAATGCCATCAACATCATCAATGCTGTGCTGATGAGGAAAAGCGCAGTAGCACAGCTCACTAAGTAAGATTTTTTTAAATTTTATGTTGCACTCATCTTTAGAGAAATTTGTACCTAAGGACTGAGGAGTTTTTTCGATATCCCAGACCATAACGAACATGAGTTCTGGACCTCTAACCTAGTGAGAATTGACCTAAGACCAAATTGTTCGTACAAAAGTTACCCTCCACCCTTTCTCCACCATGCCGCCCATCGATTTCCGACAAAAAAGTGGAGTTTACTGTGAAAATATTTTTGATTATAAAAAACCCGGTTCCCTAGTGCCCAGTTTCGTATACTCCAACCAAATAAATGATTAAAAATAGTGTAGTCAGCGGGTTTTCATGTAAAAATAATAATTTCATATTACCCAGATACGACTTAATGCTGGGCGTTACAAAAGCCGAAGCTTATTTTGCGTTCAGCGGTGACGACGTCCAGTACGGCATCGAAGCAGACCGACGATCCAAGATCCTCAAGTCTTTCGTCAGGAACACCTACAGCTACCACCTTTCAGAAATACTCGCTACCATCATCAATGAGTATACTGACTGGGAAAGACCTGTACAGCATCCAATTAATATCAGGTAAGTTATTAAACAGTAAATGACAAGTACTCCAACGGCCATACTTATAAACGTTACTTAGGTTAAGCAATGCTTAAAATTGCGCTGTCAACTTTTCGCTGACGGTAATTGTCAGAGGTGAAGACGAGACAGAGCAATTTTAAGCATTACTTAACTTAAGTAACGTTTATAAGTGTGGCCGCAAGAGTATTGGTATATTTTTATTTGATACTTTTGAAATAAGGTTATATTAAGGTAAGGTGAGGTTAGATGGCCCAACGTACGTGACTACGTAGGGCAAGAGATAGTGCTAAAGTCATTATAAAAATGTATTTACGCCATAAATTAAAATAAAATTTGAAGTGAATCATCTCAAATTCAGTCGAAATGGTGGTGAGTTGTCATCTTCAGGCCGGCGCTCACAGACGGTGGGCCACTGCACGCTTCAGCATGCCTAAAATGCCGAACGATGCCGAAAGATCCTGTGACATCTCTGTACACAGATGGTGAGGCACGAGACGGCACGGCACGCTTCGGCATGCCGAAGAATGCCGATTGGTTCCGAAGGATCCTGTGGCATCCTACGTGACGAAAGCTAGATTCACCCTTGTTTCTATTACTTAGCACTTACATTCTTTAACGGCATGAAGTTACCTATGCGTCTCACGTGATGCAGTGACGTACCGTGGTATTCCATGGAATGTCGCGACGTGACTAAGCATCCCTGGGAATGACGTGACGTGCCGCGGCATTCCTCGGCATCACGTGAGACATCAACGTCATCAGCCAGTAAACGTCCGCTGCTGAACAGGCCTCCCTCAGAAGGGTGGTGCCATAATCCCTACGCTTGGCCGGCGGCTTAGAGATCGCAGTACGTTCACCGTGTAATAAAAAGACACAGCTGTCTAATCACGCGATGTTTCCGCCTATTTGTGTTGAAATAGGGAAATGTCAGTGCTTAATAATTGAAATAAGGTTGAAAATCATTTGTCAACGATATAATAATTTACCACGCCGTACCGTGCCTCGCCGTCTGTCAGCGCCGGCCCTTAAAAACAATTGAATAATCATCAATATACCACATCCAACAGAACTAAAAAGTTTTAAAAACGATATATTGGCATCGATTCTGATGCACTCTAAACTAAACTAAATTTGACAGCTCTAAAATTGTTGCCATCTTTCTCTCACGTATTAAAATAAAAAGAGAGGCAGATAATTTTAGTCCTGTCAGATTGGTTTAGTTTAGTGAGTGGTATGGCAGAATAGGGCATTGGCAACGAAATAGTTAATGATTGTTTTTTTGTACCAGGGATGAAACATTAGAAGCCCTGAGCGACGCGCAAGTAGTAGCGCCGATAGTGCTTACGGCTGACACCCACTCGGCTCTGAGGAGAAACTCCTATCTATACGTGTTTGACTATCAAACGAAGTATGGAGACTATCCTCAGGTGAGTTACTAACTAGTTATTTTTAACCGACTTCAAAAAAGAAAGGGGTTCTCAATTTGATTGTATTTTTTTACCTCAGTACTCCGTCAATTATGAACCGATTTGGAAAGTTATATTTTTTTATTTGAAATAAGATAGAAGAAGACAGCTTATCCCACAGCAGGACAGCTTGAACAGTGAAAGATTTACTGTAGGAAAGGTAAGGAAGGGAGGAATAGGCTTGCGTTTGACCGACAACTTGCCAAACCGAACTACGAATGTTAAGAAAGAAAGAAATAAAGAAAAGAAATAAAATAAATTTTATTCGACACCAATTCAATTTCATTTCATTTCAATTTTAAGCGATGATGCGATCTCCGATTCAGCACGCTTGTCTAGAAGAAATCGATTCACTCGTGATTGAAAGACACCCAGAATTTAATGAAAAATATTAATAAAAAAACTACTCGATTATGAATCCCGTTTATTAAATTTACTCACTTTCTATGAAGTCGTAGTAAATTTTTAAACTTTCGCTATTTGAACACATGTTTTAAATGTTTATCGGGACTTATCACGTATTGTTTTATTTAAGTAAAAATATGTACCTTCCGCTCGACGTTTCAACCATGTTACAATGGCCCGTGGTCAAGTCTAAACGTCAAGCGAAAGGTACATATTCCTATGAAGTAATTTTTTAGGGATTTGTAAAAAATATATAATTTATATTGATTACGAAACGTAAAAGAAATTTAATTATCACAACACGAGAACAAGGTTCCATAATTATCATCCTTACCTATTCGCTGTTTTGAACATATTTACAACTCTCATCTCATTTTACTTGGTGCTTACTGCTTTGACTTTAAAGGTCACATTGGGCACCACTCAAACAGGGCTTAGCATAGGTACTTAGGTTTGCTATAAAATTCGAGTAAAAACCAAGGCTAACCTCTACTCAGTCTTTGACTTCAAACAGACTCTTATTTTTCAATTGCCAGTAAAACCTCACTTAACCGACCACTTATAGCTTTAAACCAAGAAACCTAGAGCAATCTCCCGCCTTTCAAGTCTCTCTCAAAGAAAGCAATTAAAGCGATAGACATGCAAATAAATAGCGGCCGTACAATGCGGAGTCATACAACGAACTTCCAACTAATGAGTTGTAGAATATTCCATTTGCTAAGTTTCAGAATGCGTTAGATTCTAAAGTGCTTGAACCTTGAACTTACCGTGAAGCAGCATTTATAAAAGCAGAATCACAACTTCGTACAAATAAATTAGATAAATAATTTTACCGTGTAATTTGACATTGAATTATCAAATACCGCACCCTCTCCTCCGAATCTATTCGAAACTATAGTTGGTCGTTTAATGCAACACGGAAGGAGTAACCAAGCAAAGAAAAAGTTTTTTAAAAAATAATTTAGCTTGCGTTTGACTGCCACCTCTCCTGATATTAAACGATGACGCGGTTTATGATGGAGCACGCGTGCCTAGAAGAAACCAATTCACTCTTGATTTAAAGACACCCAGATTTTAACTAACGGCTATAATACATTCATAATAGTACAAATAATACGTAACAAATAAAACAAATAGTACAAGTGTATCGGGGGGGTAAGGTAGTGGTCTCCACAGACTAGCAGTTTGCACAATAAAAGCGCTCATAAAATTGAGCAACGTCTGCACATCTATCCATCCGCCGATAGCCGATATATACATCGCTGACTGTGAATGAATTTTGACTAAACAAAAAACAAAAAAAACCGGACAAGTACAAGTAGGACTCGTGCTCTAAGGGTTCCGTTGGACGGAACCCTCAGAGCGCGACTCCAAAAAAAAAATCACTGAAGTTGAAATATTGAAAGACAAACTTAACTTTGTAATTGACTATAAGGTTACTCCATACATTCCAACTACAAAATGTAAGTTTGTAATAGCAAAATTTGTAACTTTCGGATTTATTCCTATATACGTGCTATGAGACCTTGGCTTTTGCCAAATTTCATGATTCTAGGTCAACGGGAAGTACCCTATAGGTTTTGATTCCCTTATGAAATTGCAAAATATGCGACATAAACGTTCATATCTTTTGATTGCGTTGACCTACAACTTTAATTATTTTACAGCCGAAAGAAACCGTAGGCCCAAGTATTTAGTATAAATTTCAACTTGATACCTTTCCGCGTTCTTGAGTAAAAGGGTCTTGACAGACGGACAGACAGACGGACAGACAGACGAACAACGAAGTGATCCTATAAGGGTTCAGTTTTTTCCTTTTGAGGTACGGAACCCCTAAAAACACTTAAATAGAAATCGAGCAATTACAAAGTCATTCTGGGAACGAAAATAATAAATGGATGCACAAACTGAAGCAAGTTGATTTACTGTGTATATTCATAAACTAGGTATTATAAACCGAAACCAAAGCTTGTTAGCGAATTTTGAAGACAAAGGTGTGCAGATGTCTTAGTAAGATACAAAGTTAGGTTTGAAGTTGATTTAGAAGAGCAGGTATTATTTGAAGCTTACCAATCTGCCCTCAAAGGATTTGTGAGGTTTAACGGGTTGATAACTTTTAAATCTTCTCGATTTGTGGTTTTTTGGTGCTACATTTTTGTAAATTGTATATGAACAATGTATTAAATAACATTAAATTAATGAAAATAAAAATAGGTAAACAGATAGTAATTTTTAAACTTTAGCGATTTGAACACATGTTTTAAACGTTTATCGGGACTTATCACGTATTATTTAATTTAGGTAAAAAATATGTACCTTTCGCTCGACGTTTCGACCATGTTACAATGGCCGTGGTCACGAGCTGACTGAACACTGCGGGTGAGTCCGGCGAGAAGAGCGGGTGTTTTGTTCTCCTACCCTCACTTAATCTTGAAAAATGGCAGGGTTGTCACTACGACACACAACACTGATTGTATCGGTAAATGTCCTAGTACCATACGAAATACGTTACGTTAAATAATACGTGATAAGTCCCGATAAACGTTTAAAACAGGTATACAGATGTCTTTGGAAATTTTATTTGAGGCAATGTTAAATCCATACGAGTCATAGTTATTCCTATACACCTGTATTATAAATCGTATATGATAAATATGTGTTTAAATATTTGCAAGGCCTAAGATATTTTTACCCTCGATGCAAAAAAAGGTTGTTAGAAGTTTTAAAATTTGTATGTATGTCTGTGCCATTGTGGCTCTCAATCGACTAAACCTATTTTGATTTAATTTGTTTGAAATGTGTATTGTTCAAGTGTTTTTAGCTATAATTCAAGAAAATCTACTTACTTATTCTTACTTTATCTTCTTAAACTATCACGGTTGTTCACTAAATTTGTATGATTATTTACAGTTACATGCACCATGTTCATCTCGTGAATATGGTGCATGTACCTGCGCCGAAATATCGGGAGCTCGTTCCACAACCTTACCACGGTAAATATCCCGTAAATAATCAAATAACTTCATCTTCTTATTTCTTTATGTAACTATTTGAAGTGACATAGAAGCGGAATTACTAGATATTCGTCAGAATAACAGTTTTCAAGATAACATTTTCCGTTTGAATAATATCAATTCATTTACAAGGGGTTAAAGAAAAAAAATATTGATACTTGATTTAATAATAATTTATTATAACTATAATAATTTTATATATATATAATTACTAGCGACCCGCCCGCCCGGCTTCGCACGGGTGTTATTTACGTGCGAAGCCGGGGCGGGTCGCTAGTTATATACATTTATAAATCTTCCGTGAACATTTATCTAACTGATGGTGAAAACCGCATCAAAATCCGTTGCGTGGTTTAGAAGGAGTTAGCGGCCATACAGACAGACAGACGCGGAAAGCGAAATTTATACTATGTAGAGATAGAGATAATAATAATTATAATTACAAACACACACATCACCAGCCAGTAAACGTCCACTGCTGTACAAAGGCCTTCCTTTTAGAGATGGATGTTGCCATAATCCGCGAGGTTATCCGCGAGGACCTGGGGCCTTACGGACAACAGCTAATTGCGGCACCTAATCCGCTCAGTTGGAAAATCACGCGAACGTGAACCTTATCGCGCCCAGATACGGTTTGCGGTCGCGTGATTTTCCAACTGGGTGGATTAGGTGCCGCAATTAGCTGTTGTCCGTAAAGCCCCTGTAATAAGCTTCTAGATCTATTAAGATTGTTATATTTTTTAAGGCTGTTGGTCTTTCACTGAAATAAATAAATAATCCCCACGCTTGGAAAGTGACTTGGGGATCGCAGACGATCACCGTGTACTAATAAGATACTGCTGCCCATCCTCCGGTGATTCTGGTTGCTATTTTAAGACATACCCAGGTCCAGTAATATAATTATTGCACAATAATTTTGTAACAAAAATTTAACTGAGCATACAAACTTATATTAATAGCGTACAATTAGAATAATACTACGATTCACAGGTTACTATCCTATTGACATAATTCACGCCTAAATTGAATTAATCAAGCTATACAGCACAAAATTAATTACCCGGTACATCCGCTCAAATGCGTGTAAATTGGACCTAAACCATTTCCCAGGGAGTTCCTAATTACCCGCTAATCACGCCAATCACCAGCGTGCTTGCTATTTGATCAACACTGCCACTACATTTCATCAAAGCAATTTTACTATCAGATTTTCTAATACATCTCTATCTATGTATCTGTACTAATAATTATAAACAGGAATGATTTGTTTGTTTGTTTGTTTGCATTGAATAGGCTCCGAAACTACTAAACCGATTTGAAAAATTCTTCCACTGTTGGGAAGCTACACTATCCCCGGGTAACATATAGGCTATATTATATTTTTACAAAAATATGCAATAAGTAGAGATAAAACATCATCATCATTTCAGCCATATGAATTCTACGACTGGAATTAGGCCTCCCCCCATCGATCTCCAAGCCTGTTGGAAGCGGCCTGCATCCAACGTTTCCCTGTGGTCTCTTTTAACCTGTCCATTGATAAATTTGATCACATATTCACAAATAAATATATGTCATGATCATCATCATCATCATCATCATCAGCCTATCATGTTCCCACTGCTGTGACATAGGCTTTCTCTCAGAGAGAGAGGAGGAGGAGTTATGTAAAAATATTGAAATACACACCGAAATAAACTTTGACCATCAGTCGAACACTGTATCTTGTCTTTTCTATAAATACTGACGCCCCGACCGACGTACGCACCGGACTTCGATCGCGAACTGAAACCGACGTAACTAGAGAGCACTATTAACTATTCTAAGGCTCGAGGTAGAATTTCTGAGAGCATTTAACCATCTAATAGCCAACCAGTTAAGAAAGACGCCTGGAACGCAAGTGAAGGAACGTGACCAAGGGTCATGGATACGTCCAATTTCTCAAGATACCTCGAAATGTACGGAGAGAGCGTAACAAAAGTTTCAGATAGGCTGGTCGAATATATCGATGCTGTTAGAAATTAACACGGGCAGCCAAGATTCCGGTTACGCAATTTCTAGATGGACAGCAACGTGAAATTTGACTAGGATACAACGTCATTTTCTACACTTATCAAATAGGTTCTTGTTTATAGGTAAGATTACAACTAACGAAGAACATAACAAGCGGGATGCTTTACACTCTTTACAGGCTTACTATAATGAAGCTGAAGTATAATTATATAAATATTCTAAACTGAGACGTGGTACTTAACTGTTGGCCTTTTGGAAAAACTCAGTCACACAGTGGGCAATGGAGAGAGCTATGCTCGGAGTTTCTTTGCGCGATAGAATCCGGAACGTGGATATTCGCCAAAGAACCAGAGTCACCAACATAGCTGTTAAAATTTGCAAGTTGAAGTGGCAATGGGCAGGCCAAATCTCACGAAGAACCGATAACCGATGGGGAAGAAAGTTTCTTGAGTGGATACCACAAACCGGAAAACGCAGTGTAGGTAGGCCTCCCACTGGCTGGACCGACGAAATTGTGACGCTGGAATCTAGTGGATGCAAAAGGCAGGTCTTCAGTGTGGTTAAAGGGAGAGGCCTATGTTTAGCATTCAGCAGTAGACGTCATCTGGCTGATGATGGTGAGTAATATGAAGAATTAAAGTTATGACTTTGTAGAGAATAATCTCTAGAACTACTGACAATTATTTAAAAAGAGAGAATGCTGAGAATACTGAGAGAATGCTACATTAACACAACAAACCTAAAAAAGTATTTACAACACATTTGCTCAAAAAATGCACTTACGAAGCCTGTATACATCGTTCGAAAGTTAAAAATTACGCATCATACAACGGAGCGTGCGGTAATGAATTTTACCGCACCGTCAGATGTATAGCACAGTGCGTGTACTTTACGGTATTTTTTTAATTTCCATTTCCATAAAAATTGTTTCATTTGTAGCCTTTTTTTCTCGCAAATGTGTTGTAAAACACCGGTGTGAACACAGATATACACAACCAGATCGGCAATATATTTTAGTGAAAGAGACAACTTGATATGGCTCAGCACAAGTACGAAAAGGACATAAATAGATTTTGTTGTCCTTATCGGCGTGACCTGTTTTTGGTACCTCAAGTGTCAAAATCTGTAATAATCAGTGACAAACAAAACGGGTCTGAATTATATTTATTGCCTTTTTTGGTGATTAAATGTGATAAATGCGTGTTTCCTCTGAGAAATAATTGTAAAAGATATTTTACAATGGTTGGTTGTAGCATTTTGGGCTGCAAGAAGCGCAGTGAGCGAAAATACGATGAAATATCATTTCACACGTAAGTAAACATATAAAGCTTGTAACGATCACCTAAATAAATTCAGGATATCAATTCGCAAATATTTTATTCATAATTAGTCAGTTTTTAGGTCGATTAGTGGTCTAATTCTATGAATTTTATCAAATTTTCACTTAGAATATAAATTATGAATGTTGCCAGTTTATGAAAGAAATTACCCACCGCAAGTAACATAAATTATTCGTTCTGCAGGTTTCCAACTGATCCTGTCACATTGCTGAAAAAAGCTGGCACATTGCAAGAAGTGCAAAATACCGACCCTTTTATGCCCATATGAATATGGTGAATGTTAATATTAAATATATATTAATGAGGCCACAGTTATGAAGCTGGAAAAGCAAAAGGCGATTTCGGCGAACCGATTCAAAAAGCTACGCGCTGTTCGTGAAATTTGTACTGTAAACATTAAAGAGTCTATTTATCTAATTATTTGGAATGTTATACATAAATCCATTCATGAAAAAACTAAACTGACCAAGCGCGAGTCGGGCTCGCGCGCTGAGAGTTCTTTACAATCACAAAATACAAAAAGTTGTGCAAAAAGACAACATCACGCCCAGGCTGTCACCCATCCAAGTACCGAACGCGCCCGACGTTGCTTAGCTTAGTGGTAAACAGAAATTTGTCACTGACTCGCACTTGGCCAGTGTTTATTATTTGTTGTTTTACTTATGTTCACTATAATCAGCTAAATTTGACGCTTGTACGGATTACCGTTTTTACACTAGAACAAATCCAAAAATACGTTTAACGTTTGTTGCATGGCGGCCCTTCCTTTGCCCTTCCGTTTTAACTCTTTGACTTTTTTATTATTTTTAATTAATCATAAAAAATCATGCTATGGTTACTTTACAACCTTTTTTCTAGTACTATATTCTAATCCTAACAAATAATTATAATAAAAACGCAAGTAAGTTTGTAACTTTCTGTCTGTTTTTTTACGAGGAAACGGCTAAGTCATGGTATAATAATATACTCCGCCAGGTATAGCAATTCGAGAAAAAATATTTACGTAGGCGTCCCGCAATTATGTCATTATGTCAATTTACAACAGGTTCGAGAGAGATGACGATACACCACGTAACAGCTGATTGAATAAAGTGGCAACTGGACAGTGACGTCATTGCGGGACCACTCCCAGATTGCTAGACCTTGTTTTCTTAGATCATGGGCTAAGTCAAATTTTGTCAGGACGATAGGGTGTGTCATGAGGACAGACAACGTACTTTTCTTCCCAGAACATTGCAGGTAGCTCCGCGGGTTGCAGCAGATAGTGTATAACATTGCAGGTAGCTCCGCGGGTTGCGGCAGATAGTGTATAAAATATAAATATTTAAAAGGTAGTATTGTTTCCAAAGTACTCATTGAAGATTCACACCCATCATAGTAGGTAAATTACCCTAACTTATAGCAAATCATTTTAATGTGGCAACACACCTTGTTGAAGCGAGAGGCACTGAGCTAGCCACGCTCATTGAAAATCTATAGGTAGTAGATCTGTGGGTGTGAAGTTGGCAGCCAACTTTGGCTGCCTATAATCCGACTAAATTAAGATGACTTTTTTTGTGAAGTTAGCAGCCAACACGATTACGACCTCTAACGTTGTATGGCACACGTGCGGATTGGTTTTTACAAACTCGTGACTATGGTAAGCCCACGACTTCGTCTCGGGCTTACATTCGTCTACTCATTTGTAATAACCAACTTACCGCACTTGTATCATAAATAACTATTTCCAAAGACAAAATAAGATTACGCTGAATTTTACAGCACTAGAAGTTTTCATCTCTCCATTCTACTCCAAGTGATTCCTTGCCCGGAACTAACAAGATAGGAAGGCAATAAGGAGTCCACGGCCGGCATTCAGCAAATTGCGACCGCTCTCTGTAATACCAGTATTGGCCGGTATTTTCCGGTTTTATACTACAGTTCCGGTATTCGATTCCGGTTTCATTGGTCGGTTCCGGTGGATCGTTGGCGATGGTTTATGCGTTGGTCATTTACACGACAATGGCTTTTTATCGATCATGGTGGAGTTGCGTGGCATGAGCGGTTATACGAAGGTGATTTACTGTTTATATTATAGAGTTTACATTTAATCAAATATCTGTGTTTTATGATTTCGGCCAAAATTGCCTTTGATTTTTCGAACTTCGTATTATGATGATCGTCTTGTGGGTAATTATATTTTTAAGGCTAAATGAGGGAGCTATCGTGGTTGGACTGTTAGCATGTGAGCTTTATATTCAGACGGCACCGTTCGATTCTCGGCCCTACACCAATGACTTATGTTTGATATTCCGAAAATGATTTCACCAATATACGGGCTAACGCTCAGTTTGGTGGCTAGGGTCGACAATCTTTATTAATGTACCATTTTACGTGTAAAAAATAAATTTGAAATTGAATTTGAATCCTTACGAAGCGCTTTGATTCCACTTTTATTTTGTGAGCTGCGTATGTAGAATACGCTGCGTGAATGAGTGTCCCCTGATATTACAATCTAGGTGTCTTCAAATCGCGAGTGAATCGGTTTCTTGTAGGCAAGCGTGCTCCATCCTAGACCACATCATCGCAGGCGAGCTGGCGGCCAAATGCAAGAAAACTTTTAAATAAAAACTTGAATTATCACCATCCTTTTGAGACAATTTGTAATAAAAAGAGGTTATGTAGGTTACTATAATCATATAATGCAGTCAGAGAAGTTCTTTCTGGACCAAGAGTATGCAAGATGGTACAACAGAAGCGATGATGTTATGTAAAATTATTTACTTCCACCAAAACATAAATAATTTGTTGCCTAATGAAAAAGAGATCATGTCTAATTCCAAGGTTTTCTCTAAACAGAGACAAGGCTGCATCCACGGCGAAGAGCTGCCGTACATCTTCGGAGCACCCCTGGTCGGAGGCCTGGCGCACTTCCCGAGAAATTACACAAAAGCCGAGGTGGCCCTGTCAGAGTCCGTCATGCTTTACTGGGGAAACTTCGCTAGAACTGGGTACGTTTTTTTTCTTGCCCCGTGAGGGTGATTTGACGTTTAATTTTTTGTGAATTTGTCAGTGACAAGTTTAGTGTTGAAAGATGTTCAAGTTTTATTGAATATCGTCAAACAAGTCATAGACACAGTCAGAGTCGAGTCAAGGTCAAGTCCTGACTTTATTAGAAGCTTCTACGGAGTTTTGGAAATAATATAAATATTTCACTTAATTATATAAAGAGAGAAAGAAGGAAAGAAATACAACATTGGGAACATACACTCATCGATTTTGAAATTTATAGATTGTAGAAATAAAAATATTAATGTGGATAAAATTTTGATGTCAGGAATCCAAATGAAGCCCAAGAAAGCGATCCCATAAGAGCTGGCCGCCAAGAGAGGGCGAGAATGAAAAACATCGAATGGACGGCGTATGAAGCTGTTCACAAGAAATACCTGAACATCGACACCAAGTCCAAGCTCAAGAACCATTACCGGGCTCATAGGTAAGTGTCAGTCAGTCAAGAGTATACACATTTCAACATACACTAGTAGTGCAGAATAGAGTGAGCACCTAGAGTGGTCATTGTCACTTAGCGGCTTCTTCTTGCAGCGGCATCGTATCGCGGGTCGCCCTTTTCCCCCAAAATTTCCCAATGGCGAGGAGAGCGATGGCTGGCACACGCGTCAACTCGTGAACGGGTGCTGTTTGCGAGAGCCGGTCTGCTTTAGGCTCGGTTCCTTTGTCTTGCTCAAACTATATTCATGATAATTTAAGAAAAGGTTTGAAATGTGGTAAAGGAGACAGGTAAAAAAAAGATGGACTCACGGGTATTATACGTCAAAGAGAAAAAAATATGTATTTTTATGTAATTTTCTTTATTCGTTCTCCTTGGATTTTATATAAGTAAATTCAATCGTTTTATATCAAAATCTGATCTGATAAACCCTGGAATCGCAGAAAAAAGCTGTTCCATAAAAAATGTCATTCACACTCAACAAATATGCATGAAACAACTGACTTTTTTCACGATATCAGGTAGATTCTAGACGATGGACTGTATCTCTAGAGATAGAGCCAGTATAAATAAATTGTATAATAGGCTTGCGTTTGATCGCCACTTCACTTGTTAAGCGATGATTCCGTGCAATATTGCGGTGTTTCGATAAGTGTTAATATTTCTTTTTTAGAGATTTCAGGATTGGTCTCATAGTAAATGTTTGCTCATAATGATGAGTACAATTACATTTTTGGCTTAGTTAATTGTGATCACCATTCCGTGTAATTACTTTTAAATGGCAATTTGGTAGTCACTACATAAAACTTGTTAATTATAACAGACGTTTGAAGAAAGATTTGTCGCCATCTGCCTTTGATACTGCCCCGACTATTAAGTAATTTGGGCAAACTTTGAACACTCCCATTATCCAATTTAGTTCCTTATAATTAAATCGTTTTGATACTAAACTTTACAATTTTGTCTGCAGGCTATCATTCTGGCTGAACCTTGTGCCAGATTTGCACCGTCCTGGTGGTGAAGACGTTCCACCCTCGCATCATCAGCTAGAAAATGAGGAATCTACTTCCATCCAAGCCACTACAAAAACTTTTATACCACCGTTCAAGAAACCAACTGATATAGTCATTACTGATATTGGTGCTGCCACCAAAGTACCAGTACTTAGTGTTCTGAATATCACTTCGCCACTGAACTTTAATATGATTGGAATAAATGCTCCCACTCAAAGCACAGTAGGAGAAATACACAAAACTGAAGTGACAACTACGAGTGCACCAGAAGATGGTTTTGCAGCTTATTCTACTGCACTGAGCGTAACTATTGCTATCGGATGTTCTTTACTCATTTTAAACGTCCTTATATTCGCCGGAGTATATTATCAAAGAGATAAAACTAGAATGAATGGTCAGGACGGACACAATAATGGAACGCATTTAAAAAAGAGAGTCGAAAACGGCCAAATGCCTAACAATATTTGTGGGGACTTAGAAGGAGCGCTGACATATCAGACCAGTCTCAAAAATGATCCAGCGACCATTCTGAGTCACCATCACACGCATTCTCATCATCAGCTACCTCCACCAGAGTTTGCAGATCTTCCGAGTAACAACGTCGTAGGCATGGCAACGCTGCCTCGAGCCCCGCCGCCTCCTAAAATAGGAAAATCTAATATTAATACTTTAGCTAGTAGTCAGCTGCAAGAGAATCAGCCTCTTCTCTCATCGCATCAAATGCAGATGCTTAATACTAATACGCTGACGAAGAAGAATACTCAATTAAACGCGAAGTCGAATGTGACTATGGAGGAGCTGAGAGTGTGACGTCAGAGGGCCTGACTGCAGCGCACCGGCAGCTGCAGTGACGTGGCCCACCACGACGAGATCGTGTGACTCGAGCCGGACCTTCTCCAATGCGTCACAGACTACATCTGAAACCAACCAGCTGAAAAAACTTTCTACTTGGTGTGTTACTATGTTTCCATGAATGGACTTAGTCTGTATCGTGCAGACATCAGATGTGAAACAACTTCCCTCGTTCTGGTTATTGTTGAAGTGCGTTTCGATGATTGGACTTTAGTCTGTGTCCGTGAGAAGGTTTGAGACTGATTGCCGTTCTTTAGTGTTTCCGAAAGTGACGGTTCATGAAACTTTAATTAAAAGTAAAATGATAAAGTTACGAAATAAAATTAAACGGATAATAATATTAAAGTGAATAGACAATTAGACATTAATATCGGTGGTTGAGTATAGTTATATAATAATATCATATCTTTTAAAGTAAAAGATTTTGAGATACACGAAGTAAGACATTAAAACGGTATTTGTATGTAAATTGGTGTATATAGTAATTTGTTAGACATTGTATATATGAAAGCAGCTCAGCCGCATATCCATCCTAAATACAGTTGTATTCTCAATTATAGTAAACTTTTATTAATTAAAATAATTGTGATGACAACAATTTAAAGTTTAAGCGATGATATTATTATGAATGAATTTATTGTTTTACGATACAGCTAATAGTAACTTGTGTAACCCAATTAAATCGTTTTAGTAAATTATCCTTTAATTTTAATGGACTGACCGTTTTAACGATTTGCAATTTAGTGTGAATCACTTTTCATATAATTTGAGCAATGTTAAAAAAAAACACCAACTAAGTACTGCCATATAAATCGAATCGTTAGCAATAATACATTTTGAAATACCTAGACTTTTTTGTGTTTTATCTTAGTTTGATATTTGAAATAAGGAAACATTGAATTCCATATATTTACAGAAATACGCCAATCAAAAAATTATAGTACTTAGTTTAATTATTTTTGGTGTTATTTTATAATTAAACTAGCGGTCCACCCCGACTTCGCACGGGTATTATTGGGGTTTTAGTGAGGATCCCTAATTTTTTTGAAAATATAATATAGCCTATGTTACCCGGGGACAGTGTAGCTTCCCAACAGAGGAAGAATTTTTCAAATCGGTTCAGTAGTTTCGGTGCCTATTCAATGCAAACAAAAAAATCTTTCCTTGTTATAAAATTACTATAGACAAAACTTTTTTTATTACTATTATAAAAAAAAACAATTAATTTTGCACACATTCCACGTTGCCTGCTTCTTTGTTTCTTTATTTCAAATCGTTACTTACTTGTCATTATTTTATAACATAGATGGACCAATAGTGTGTGTAAATATGTATATAACTTTAGTAAACGGTATAACAGGTTGTATTATTCCATTTATATTACGATTGTTAACCACGACTGACCCTTTCATTTAATTTCTATCATATAGATTTTTAAAGGCATCAAATTTAAATTTTACCTCTCCGACAATATATTCCAACAAATTTCGTTGTGGTACAAATTTTAGTTTGTTGCCTTCTTATAGTTAAATGATTTACTACCTCATCATTATTTGGTCTTTCCGTATCTTTAACTCTTTGATTATTTCTTTAACTTTTAATACTTTTGTGAATAATCCTGTATGTATATTTATTACGTAAATTTCAGTTTTTTTGTCAATATTTTCCAGTACCTAGTAGAAGTTAATGGTTAGGAATATTATAATTTATTTTGTACGCATTTTTGGTATTTTGTATGTTTGGTATATTTTGTGTCCAAGCGCACTAATTTTGTTAAACATGTTAGTGTATTCATAGATACCATTAAAGTCTGTACAGAGACTTCATAATAAAATACTTAATGAGATACAGACCTAAAATTTTTAATAATAAAATAAATTCGAAAACATTTTGTAATTTTATTTGATGTAGATTAGTACCTTATTAAATTTATTTATTTATTTAAATTTTAAATCGTTTTATTTAAATCGTCCAGAGAGACTTAAATTATCAAATAATTACATAGACTACGAATATAAATAAATATGATATACTCGAAACATTGTTGCAGATATGGTCATTTGACCCCAAACCAAGCAAAGCTTCTACTATGGCTGCCAGAATGTTCATCACATGAATGTTTGTCCTAGGTGGGAATCGAAGCGCAGAAGGCAAGTTCACTACCAACTGGGCCACCAGGGCACTCGAATATAGAAAGTAGATTAGTTAATAGTTGTTGTCGTCAATCAGAGAAACAGAAGATTACGCTTAAGACTCTCCTTAGATTTGGCGTTCCTTAGTTAGGCGTCCATGTTGAACCCGTGCCGGTAGTCGTTGGGAACGATACTCTCGAAGTTGTTGACCATTACACCTATCTTGGACAGATTGTTCAGTTAGGTAAGTCCAACTTAGGCAAACAGGTCGCCCGAAGAATCCAACTCGGATGGGCAGCGTTCGGGAAATTGCGTGACATCTTCTCGTCCAAGATACCACAGTGCCTAAAGACAAGGGTCTTTGACCAGTGTGTGTTGCCAGTGATGACATATGGTACTGAGACGTGGTCCTTAACTGTTGGCCTTTTGGAAAAACTCAGAGTCACACAGCGGGCAATGGAGAGAGCTATGCTCGGAGTTTCTTTGCGCGATAGAATCCGAAACGTGGATATTCGCCAAAGAACCAAAGTCACCGACATAGCTGTTAAAATTTGCAAGTTGAAGTGGCAATGGGCAGGCCACATCGCTCGGAGAACCGATAACCGATGGGGAAGAAAGGTTCTTGAGTGGAGACCACGAACCGGAAGACGCAGCGTAGGTAGGCCTCCCACTAGATGGACCGACGACATAGTAAGAGTCGCTGGCATCCAGTGGATGCAAAAGGCAGGCTGTCGTTCAGTGTGGAGGTTAAAGGGGGAGGCCTATGTTCAGCAGTGGACGTCTTCTGGCTGATGATGATGATGATGATGATGAGTTAGGCGTCGCCTTGTTCGTGGTCAGTGAAAACGGGCATCAGTGGTTTTATATCTTCAACAATGTGCGAACTTGTGAGCGAGAGAACTGCGGACGGATTGAGCCCCCTTAAGCCAAGCGAATACCCAATATTGTCGTATTTTTCCAGCAATCACCATCATTGATTTCGGTTATGCCAGTCTCCACTGCTTCGTTTTTTCTGCGTTTGTGATATCGAATTGTATTTTTTTTTTTTTTTTATATAATAGTCGACAAACAAGCTACGGGCCACCTGATGGTAAGTAGTCACCGTCGCCTATGGACACCTACAATACCCGGGGCATTGGCGGTGCGTTGCCTACCTTTGAGGACTCTATTCACTCTTCGCTTGAAGCAATTGAGGTTATATTTTGGAGGAAAAACCGAAGGTGGTAAGCCATTCCACAACTTACAGGTGCGTGGCAGAAACAATCGATCAAATCGAACAGTGCGAGACTTCCACGCATCTATAATATGAAGATGGCTTTTTTGGCGATGGCGGCCGGTTCGATAGTAAAACCGCGATGGAGGGATGAGGTCAAAGAGTTCGTCAGAGCATTCCCCATTATAATACCTGTAGGTAGAACAAGCTGAATGTGAAATAATTAATATGTAAACACTCGTTTGTACCGAAATACAAAGTCTTCAAAGGAAACTGTCTACTCAAGAAACTTCATCACAAAAAGGAAGGGTAGAGCCTCAGACCAGAAAAACACGGGAGATAATGAGGCCTATTCTGTCATACCACTCACTAAACTAAACCAATCTGACAGGACTAAAATTATCTGACTCTCTTTTCATTTTAATACGTGAGAGAAGGATGGCAACAAGTTTAGAGTGTCAAATTTAGTTTAGTTTAGTTTAGAGTGCATCAGAATCGATGCCAATAACGTCGATTCTGATTCACCATTCTCTAAACTAAACTAAATTTGACAGCTCTAAAATTGTTGCCATCCTTTTGTGACGTGTTGAAATGAAAAGAGACGGTGGTAATTTCATACCTCTCAGATTAGTTTAGTTTAGAGAATGGTACGACAGAATTGATGCCATTATGCCTTAGTACAAATTATCGTTCGTGTTCAAATGTCGTGTTTAACCCACTTTTTAATTATTCCGATATAAGTACGGTCGTTTGCAGGATGATGTTGACTAAAGAAATTAAGCCTAATTTAAGCCTGACGTGTTCGTACCCGCTACGCTACTTTATCATATCTCCTTTTTTTTGTCTGATTATCTGAGGGTAGAGCCCTAAAACTAAACTTGCCATTGGAAAATTTATGATTAATCTTCGTCCGCTAACGAGCTCGCAAATAAATTATTGAATGCTGGACTACTTGCGCTATCCGTACGTATCTTGCTGGTTGCTTCTACTTACACATTTGTTTTACTCGCATGGGACAAGTCTGAAGAGAGTCAAGTATTTTATTTTCGAAGAAATTGTATTTTTCGGACATCTTTGTGCTTCATCTTCGACCACATCGTCGCTTACCAACAGGCGAGTTGGTGGTCAAACGAGGAATTATCAGCGTTAAAAAAAAAAAAACCAGAACTGTTATTTTATAAACACATACATGATATCACTTAGCCAGAACATCGTACTCGTTATTATGAACAGTTTTTCTACCACGATCTAAACTACTACGATTACTACTAGTACGATTTTGTTATCACAAATTTTTATTACAATTAGCTCGACACAGATAAATCATTATTAGAGTGCTTTTCATGTTTGAAGTCCCCCAGACGCGGCGCTGTCATCGCGTATCAATGACTATCAGTATCATTTCTCGAGTAGAACTTTAACAACTTTTGGCATCGTACACGACTCTTTAACGATGGAAAATTAATAAAAATCTCACTAGCGTCCAAACACAGTAACAACACCTGACAACTACAACATGGAAATTTAGTTCCGCTGTTTGCCGTGGGACTTCTTTCATGAAAAGGACTCTACAACAAATGCGTGAAGATCCTTCACTAATAGGTAAGTAGGTACACTATGAGTACCTTCAATACCACTTATTTCGATCGATGGGGGAGGACTATGTCCAGCAGTGGACACCCTATGGCTGAAATGATGATGATGATGATGATGAAGGAGTTTATTCGCTAGAGCTTGTACGTCAGACCGTACCCGAAGGAGGCTAGCTAACAGAAAATTACATCGTTAGTACAAATGGAGCAACATTTGTTTAGAGCACGCAACTCGTAAACTTTCGTCAATTCCGATGATACCCGGAGATAGCCGAGTGTAGCCGAAATGAAATATTCTGACAGCCTGACTGACAGCCGTTTTAACAAACAGTAGGTACCTACATAAATGGGTTTTTAGGTACCTACTTCTTGTATTGGCGCCAAAAACTGGACAGTGATAAATTATTTCTACCTATTTGTTAAATTAAATAAGCAGTGTTTGGAAAATGGTAAGATCTGCCACACTTCATGTGGAGCAAGCATCAAGATACAATTCCTATAGAGTCACAATCTCTCACTGAAAACAATCAAAAAACGTCAAAGCGTCATTGTACATACATAGTATCAATTATATACTTCGTTCACAATCACAATGCCACATTTGATAGCCTGTTGGTCCAGTTGGTAGTGAACCTAACTTCTGAGCTAGGGGGCGTGGGTTCAATTCCCACCTAGGACAAACATTTATGTGATGAACATTTGTTTTTGTTCTATATCTGGTTGTTAATATCTATTTAAAACTGTACATGTATGTATATCAGTATCTGGCAGCCATATCACAAGCTTTGCTTAGTTTGGGGTCAGATGACCGCGTGTGCAAAAATGTCCCGTTTTTTTTTTTTTATCGGAGATTTTTACGTTTTGCAATTAATACTTGTCTGTTCATTAGATAAGGTTGAGTAGCCAGCCCTGGTGTCAGAGTATTTAGGTCACTGAGAGCCTCATTATCGTAACACAAAAGAAAACCGGTCTTGTCTACTCATTCAGAACAAAAGCAATAAGCCCACCTTTTAAATTTCACTCACTTGTCATCTCCCGTGCGAGGGAAATTAAAAATTTCCCTTCAAATCCCGGTTGAAGTTAATATCCGTCCGGACAATTCCGCTTTTAACCCGGCTTTTCATATACCGGGCCAAACTTGGCTTTAGAAAAGGCACAAGTACCTATAACATATACCTACTTAAATAACATACCCACGTCTTTTTAGACATTATTATTGACGTTATAAGGTAGAAAATCGCGTAGCCAGTTTCGTAGTAGACTTACCACAATGCAACTATTTTTTCAGCCTTCATTTTTACGGGTATTGACGTGAATTTTGAAGAGGTAATTGATGGAATGTTGATCCTAAACGAACTAAAATTTCAATTATGTCTGTGATCTAGATTGATTGTTCACTTTTCAATGACCTATAAAGTTTGGTAGAGTGACTGACATATCTATACTCTATAGTCTATACTAATATTATAAAGAGGAAAGATAAGTATGTAAGTATGTTTGTAACGAATTGGCTCAAAAAGTATTAGACCGATTTAAAAAATTCTTTCACTGTTGGGAAGCTACACTATCCCCGGGTGACATAGGCTATAATCTATACCCGTGCAAAGCTGGGGCGGACCGCTAGTTATTCATATCGTGCTCAAATGTAACTTAGCATTACGTCACCTATAAATCAACACCAACACTCTTATCATATGTACCTACCTACCTACATATATACGATTTCGTAAAACCACTAACTATTGTATTTTTCATAACCCATGTTTCTTAGCATTTCAGGTAACGAAAGCCGGCAGAGATAAAATGAGCTTTATTAATTGGAAAAAAAAAAATATTTTTTTAAAACAAGAACATTTTTTTTTCTTATACGTCAACGTGTTCCACTTCGGCCACACCGTCGCTTACCATTACGTCGCAGGCAAGTTGGTGGCCAAAAGTAGGTCTATTCTATATTTTTTTTTAACTGTTTTATAGGGTTCCTTATTCGTATTCTTCTCGGCAAAGCTTTTCTTTTGATAATTGAAAAGTGCTTTGAAAATGCTTGGAAAGACAAATCCACCGACCTGAACTCGACGGGGTTACATAGTTTCATTTAGGAGTTCCTATGGCCACCTTCTGTTTCCATCAGACCAGCTCGATGGTACCATAACAATTCATTGTCACTGAATTTACATAAGTACCTACTTATGCCAAATTTCAGCTCAATAGATTGAGGTTATCTGGTCTAAAATTAAGTTGTATGCATAGAATAACTACTCAGAGAAGGTAAGTTTCCAAACAACGCCTTCTCAACACGTAAGCTACAAATTCGCTTTGTAGCTTACGTTTCGATTGGTATTTTAAACGATTTAAGCAAGAAAATTAATGGATTACCTGTGGAATGTCACACCATAACTCTGATGCTGCTTTTCTGATTTGTTGTGGTACGATTTCACCGTGCAAATTGTTATAGTAAAATTTTTATATATTTTTTGGAGCCATGTATGACACCATTTGAATGGCTTAAATTTTGCGAATGTACTTGGTTTCTTTTTGTAGTTATTCTAAGGTTGCAAGATTTTTCCCACACGTACTAACGAACATACTAAAAGGGCAGGTTGGATAAAAGGTTGTAAAAATCCCAAAAAAATGTGTTGCCTTATGATAAAGATGATAATGATAATATAATCATACAATCCTACCAATTTTTTTAATTTTTTTATTTTAAAATTCGGGACATTTTTTCACACACGGTCATCTGACCCCAAACTAAGCAAAGCTTGTGATATGGCTGCCAGAGACTGATATATATACATATATCGTTTTAAATACACACTTAAATAGATATTAACAACCAGATATAGAACAAACACAAATGTTCATCACATAAATGTTTGTCCTAGGCTTAGAAAATCTTTGGTCCTAGGTGGGAATCGAACCCACGCCCCAAGCTCAGAAGGCAGGTTCACTACCAACTGGACCAGCGGGCTAATTAACGTCTTTGCTAATATTAACATGCTATCATTTATAGAACATACATAAGTTATGTCGGTATGATGACTTCAAAACCTTCCTAAATTCGACAAACCAAGCAAATACCCGAACAATACGTGGCGAAGAAACAATAGACAGACGAGGAAATCCAAAAATCATTTATTCATACCCAAGATGTGTTAAAAGGCGTGAAGTTCGAAGTTACTGCACAGTGGCACCAGTAAGGGCAATGATGCAACAATACTACAATTGAGGAGCTCCGAAAAAAAAGCATTTTTTTTTTTTTTTGCAATTTTACAGAAAACAAAAGAATTCTTTACAAAATCAATTAAAAAAAATGGTGATTAAGCTGCCCATCTTTAGACCCTTATTTAGTACGTTTTTAACGAGATTTGCAGCAATTTCTGTGATGTATGTATGAGTAATGTAACTACAGAAAAAAAATCGGGCATAAAGTGGATTTATCAGCTTTTGTTCCGGAGCCTCTTAATTTAGGGGTCAACTATGTAGTGATCTCCTTTCCATGTACTTTATTGATAATTAATAGGCATACAAGTTGTTTATTTACCAATACATCAGAACTTAATTACAATTAATTACGTTTGTTTTTCGGTTAGTTTCCTATCGTTCGTAGTAATTTATCTTTAATTTTCTATTTACTTAGAAACATTAAAATGCGTTATAAAAATAAATATATCACTGATTCGTTTAAAAAAAAACGCATTGACAATAAAACCTAGAATAGGTACATTATTCGAAAATTGTCCGTTCTAGAATGAAAATCTTATAAAAAAGCGGACTATAAATCAATAGACTCAAACATCGTAAACGAATTTGAAATGTTAAGGAAGATAAATAAGCAATTTAATGTATTGCTAGACAGAGAGCGCACTACTTACGTATGACGTCACCTGTTAAGTACGCGATATGAACTCTATGGGCACTGACCTAAAACTCACTTTGCAGGAATGGGATAATAAATCTCTTATTTTTATTTATTTATTAATTTATTGGAAAACCAACAGCTTTTTACACTAAAATATACAATGGAAAAACGATAGGAAGCCAATTACAGGTTCTCACGAGTAGATATAGATTATGTAAGAAGTTAAACATGTGCAAACACTAAGAAAATTTTTGATAACAAAAGAAAAACAAAAAATGTATAGATAAAATAAAATAAGAATAACAAGGTAATAATTAAAAATAAAATTCACATAATACAAGCCCGACATTTTACGATTGTTGACCGTCTGATAGGAAAAACTCACTGCTTAGTTGCCGCCTCGCCGAGGAAGCGCTGGTGCTAAACAGGTCAAGGTCAGTGCGCTTGCTCAGTTTGTTAAAGTTGTCGCTTGCTCGCCATAAGTAAGAGTTCTGTCTATAATTTGTTGACACTAAAGGAATGTGTAATGGTTTATAGAGTCTGGTTGTCTTAAAAGGAACATTTAGTTTGATTTTACATGTGAGGTCTGGGCAATCAATGGTATTATTTGTAATGTTAAGAAGATATACGACCTCTGCAATTTCGCGTCTTTTTGAAAGAGGTAGAAGATGAAATTGTCTACAAATGTCGAGGTACTTATCGGACGAGTAAGGAATTCGAAGACGATAGCAGAGGTATTTTAGAAATTTGATCTGGATTCGTTCGATTCTTGAGGTGTACTTATCATACCGGGGGTTCCAGACTTGAGATGCGTACTCCAGATTGCTCCGAACAAAAGTGCAATAAAGGATTTTAAATGTTTTAGCTCGCTTGAAGTCCCCAGAAGTACGCATGATGAACCCTAAAGCTCGTGATGCTTTGGCGACAATAGACTCAATATGAGCATCGAAAAGAAGCTTTGAGTCATGAACCACCCCAAGATCTCTAACTACACTGCTTTTTTGGAGTAGCTGGCCTTTCAATGTGTATGATGATGGTATTACCAGTTTATTACGGGTGAAAGTTACTACTGTACATTTAGAAGGGTTAAGGTCCAGCTTATTAAGTGAGCAGTAAGCATCAAGGCGTAATAGGTCAGCTTGAAGGTTCATGATATCTACAGTTGATTTAATAGAACTAAATATCTTCATATCGTCGGCAAAGCATAATAGTTGACTGTCGTGAAAACATATCGTAGAGATATCGTTAACAAAAATTAAAAAAAGAAGTGGTCCAAGCAGGGAACCTTGTGGGACTCCGCTAGATATATGAACCCATCCAGATATATAGTTGTTGACCACAACAGCTTGAGATCGGTTATCTATATACGAAGAGAACCACCTGAGGAGGTCGCCTCTTATGCCGATGCGTTCAAGCTTGGATATTAGGAGTCTGTGATCTATCCTATCAAAGCATTTACTGTAGTCAGTGTAGACTACGTCAACTTGATGGCCCTTGTCCATAGCATGAGTTAAGTATTCATTAAACAGAACCAGGTTGGAGACTGTTGAGCGGCCTTTCAAGAACCCATGTTGAGCGGGACTGAAAGAGGTTCGCAGCGCAGAGTAAACCTGTTCATAGATAATTCGCTCAAAGACTTTGGCTATGATGCATAACTTGGAGATCGGTCTATAGTTGCTGACCTCAGCCTTTGATCCTTTTTTGTGAACTGGGGTCACGAAAGCTGATTTCCAGATACTGGGGAAGACACACGCGGAGAGTGATTTTTGAAAGAGGATGGTGATTGGAACGGCTAGGGTAACGGCGCAGTTAACTAATAATATGGCGCTGACATGATCTGGGCCAGCCGATTTTGATGGGTCTAGTTTTAAGAGGTGTTTGGCAACGTTATCTATGTCAATGTTAATTTTATAAATATCGGAAACCTGCGATGCTAAGGATTCATTAGAAATGTTAACATCAGGACTATTATCACGGCATAGGAAAGTTGAGTTGAAATATTTAGAAAAGACATCGCAGATTGCTTCTCCAGTTTCCGCCACTGTGTCTTGGTACTTCAGGCAGTTAGGGATACCACCTGACTTGGAACGTGATTTAATAAATGACCAAAACTGCTTAGGGTTCTTTTCAATGGAATCCTCTATCGTTACCAAAGATTTCCTATAGCATTGATTTTCCAGGCACTTAACTCTGTCACGTAACAGTTTGTAGGTCTCTAAATTCGCCTTGTTTCTGTAGATTCTGTATTTAGAAAGGTACTTAGACTTTTCTTTAATTAGTTTTTTAAGCGCCGGTGTATACCAATTTGGATACGATTTATTATTAACATGTTTTGAAGGTATATATTTATTTTTCAAACGTTCAAGCACCTTATAGAAAAAATCGATGGCAGTTTCGAGTGAACAGGGGGATAGTTCTTTCTCCCAGTCAATTTCATTTAACTCCGAATTTAATGAATCATAGTCCCCTTTATTATAAAGATACTTTAGGTACGTATATAAACTCTAACTCTTACTAATATAAACAAAGAACTATATTAGTCAATTACATAATTTCTTCATATTAAAAAACAAACACCCAATACTTCGATACTTTCCGATATCGTATTGAGTAACTGCTTTGTCACTTGTACAATGCACGTATCCTACAAAAATATGCAAATATTGAAAGTTGAAAGCCTTAATGGCTCTGCAAACAGAACTTCTCTTCAGTTTCGTGGGTAAAAGCATGTGAATGGAGTTTGAGTTTTTTTACCCTTACACTTCAGCTTACTTCGCTCTTGTACTGAATGTTTTCATAACCTTTTTCATATATAACTCTGACAAGTGCAATGGCAGCTAAAGTAGGACTTTTATCGTGGCTAGAAAGAGTGTAATATTTAAGGCATGTGTCCAAATATTTAATTTATTACATATTACAGGCTAGCGATGAAAACTAAATACATTACACATATTAAAAATTTAATTAAATTGGCTAATAAATCTCTGAGATATGAGCGTTTAAAGTTTTAGGTGGGGATAGATAGATACTATGTCCCTTTCTCTCAAAGCATTTATATAGCACGCGTGACGTCATAGCTCAGTGTAGTGCGGCTCTTTGTCTAGTATGAAATTAAAATACTTATACCTTATTTATTTTTTAACAAATTTTTTTTCTTTGATGGGCTCTATTTATGATCAGCTTTTTTTATGAGGTAAATAATTAAAATATATTAGTCATCACGCCCGTATTTTGGATCATCATCATCAGCCACAAGACATACACTGCTGAACATAAGCCTTTCTCTTAAAACTCCACACTGTTACTACATCCTGCCATCTGCATCCACTGGATGCCCGCGACTCTCACAATGTTGTTGGTCCATCTAGTGGGAGGCCTACGCTGCGTCTTCCGGTTCGCGGTCTCCACTCAAGAACCTTTCTTCCCCATCGGTTATCGGTTCTTCGAGCGATATGGCCTGCCCATCGTCACTTCAACATGCAAATTTTAATAGCCATGTCGCTATGATAGCTATGTATGTATTTTGGATGGCACTAAATCTATATTTTTTTGTAACTCTAATTTGATTAACCGCGTTGAAAGCCTTTGGGCGATCAAATGCGAAAGCTGTATTCGTTCTTCTTATTTTTGAATGATTTGGCTCCAGTCTTATTATTTGTCTATTTAGTCAAGCACATCACACACCACACAAGCACCATTAAACGTCCACGGCTGGACAAAGGTCTCCCTCATAGAGAAGGATATAGCTAGCATGAAGTATCAAATAATTTTCAAATAGTTGATAATTTATGTTTCATAAGATCAAACAAGTCATAGTCACAGATAAAGTCAAGCAAAGTAAATCACTTTGTAGTCATCATCATCATCAGCCAGAAGACGTCCACTGCTGAACGTAGGCCTCCCCTTTAACCTCCACACTGAACGACAGCCTGCATTTTGCATCCACCTTCTAGTGTAAACATTAAAATGTTTTCTACGTATATTATACTTTGACACTAGGGCTGGATGATTACAAGTAGAAAGACAGGTCTCGCAACAAAACTCACGAATTCCTACAATTCTTTGACAAAGTTACTAAAAAAACTCACCGACATAGTTCAAAAAGCACATTTAAACGACTTTACCCTGTGAATAAAAATACCTCCTATTAACCCCCGTTTAGTAAGGAGATCAGCCATAAACTCGCTAACCTACAAGTTCTAATTGATGTTAAAATACTTGCGCAGTGTTGTTTACCCAAAAATGTAACAGAAACTCCCGAGCTTTAGGGAAATTAAGTGGGTAGGAACAAAATTGCCCCAATCTCGTTCGTTTTTATAATCCCCCGTATAAATTAGCCTATAATGATACTTCGCGTTTTTTATGTGGCGGTATTTTCTTTTTACGGGTATGGATTTATAATGATTTTGAAATTATGAAGTGTGTAGCGTGGTGTTTGTGGAAGTTTTTTGTTTGTCACTTCTCATCTATGTTATAGCATGAATATAATAACGGGACGTTAAAATTTCAACAATATATAACAACATAAAATAGACACAAAAAAGAAAAGCAAATCCGTTTTGATACTAGATTTTAGTTCACCTCAAAAACTGATCTGCTTGCAAATAAATAAATATAAATAAAACCGGCCAAGTTCGAGTTGGGTTCGTAGACTGAGGGTTCCGTACCACCACATAACTTGTTAGCTACTAAAGTATAAAAATAGTCCAAAAAGATAACATCCCATCAACGCCCAGGCGGTCACCCATCCAAGTACCGGCCGCGCTCGACGTTGCTTCACTTCGGTGATCGTACGAGAACCGGTGGTGAACAGAAATTTGATACCGACTCGCACTTGGCCATTGTTTATTATTTGTTGTTATACTTTAGAGTGTGTACTATAATCATGCCAAGTTTGACGCACGTACGTATTAACGTTTTTACACTAATGTAAAGCTCTAAAGCTAATACAAAAATACGTTTATTGTATGGGGACCATTTCGTTTTACTTTTTGATTTTATAATTATTTTTAATTAATTCGCCTTAATATTACAGCCGTTAATAGGTAGGACAGACGAACAGACGGACATCGTAGGCTTAGTAATAGGATCCCGTTTTTATCCTTTGGGTAAGGAACCCTAAAAATGATAAATAAACATGCAGTAAATTGACAAGACCGACCCAAACAGAAATGAATAGAGCAATCTTCATTATTTGCGGGTGGTATCGAGTCTGCAATCATACAATTTCCAGCCCACCTCACTCCGCACAAAGAATGCTGAACCATCTGTCGACTGAAACAAAAACTCATTGTGCGTGATATGAACGCAATATGAGATGGAACAGTAAGGACTACTAATGTTTCGAAAAAGAAAATTAAAATTAATTAATTAACGAAAATTAACGAAAATTTATTTACGATCAGAATTCAAAAAAAATTCAAAGATTTGTCTTCACGTCTGGTCGATACAACTCGTGACCAAAATGCCGGCCTCTACTTTGCTCAAAGGGTGAGCATCGCCATACAACGTGGTAATGGGGCCAGCATTTTGGGAACAGTTCCCACTGGTAGCGGTTTAATATATGATAGATGAATGATAGTTAGGTTTTAATTTGTTGTTTTTTATTTTTATTTTAATGTTTGGTAGTAATAGTTTTAGGTTTTAAATAGCTGTGTTTTAAATATTTTTCGTGTAAATAAATAATTGTTTATTTACGATGCAAAAAGTTTTACATAAAAAAATAAGCTCCCTTATATGAAATACATTTTAGATACAATTTCATTTAGAGGGAAGTAGGTACAATTATTTGAAATGCCAATGTTAATTTTCCTGCCAATCTGCGTGTTTTATTGTCAGTTATTTACAAAATATTTAATGAACTTTAGCGAAAGAAATTATGGTTTACTAAACTCTTTCGTGGAATTTAGTATACAGGTAGCTTATTTGCTAGGGTACTCCCTAGGTTGACACAGACATTTTACTCTGGAAAAAATAACATTGTATAAGATAATATCTATCCCCCATCGATCTTCAAAAGGGCCGGTAGGAAGCGGCTTGCATCCGGCGTTTCCCTGCGGTCTCTTTTAGATCGTCTATCCATCAAGTTCGTGGACGTCCTAAGATAATAAAAAAAAAAAAGGAAAATAAAATCATGTTTTTTTTAAATATAAAAACATAGATTCTTCGTATTCTTCTCAGCAAACCCTTTCATTTGATACCCTTATCATGATGGTAGATAAAAACATTTTGTATGCCGTCTTGGGGCGTCCGCCATATTGAATTTAGAATGACATCATTTAGCTGACCATATAATTTTATTATTGTCATCAAAACGTCTATGTAAAATTTCAGCTCAATCGGTTGGGAATAACTGTTTTAAAATGCAGTTGCAAGATTTGACACAAACTTAAATAAAACATTGGGCTTGTAATAATATTTAGCCAATTGGCCGATGACATTTGGCCGATGGGGCCGAAAGGTTCTCGAATGGATACCACGGACCGTAACCGCAGCGTACGTCCACCCACAAGATGGACAGACGATCTAAAAGAGACCGCTAGGAAACGCTGGATGCAGGCCGCTTCCAACCGGCCCTTTTGAAGATCGATGGAGGAGGCTTATGTCCAACAATGGACGTCCTATGGCTGAAATGATGATGATGATGAATAACATTTAGATAAATAATGCAAACAGTACATTTCAATACTCCGTACCTGGTGAGGATCGGTAATTGTAGTTTAATGTTGCATGTTAACCTAGCACACATTAGCATTTTCGCGCTGCATCCATACTGTTTCTGTCCGTAAGTTGTAGCAGCCATCAGGGGGATTGATGTATGCGTCCCATTTGCATATTAATAATATGTTACACCCCCGGCTGTGGGGATTTTAATAACGCACGTATTTTTTTGATTTATGACTCGTATAATATCATAATACGTGCGTGACGTCTCTTTTAAAATTTGTCATAAAGTTTTAGATACGGAGTACTACAGAGCTTCTAGAGTTAGTCTACTTCGTTCAGAATTATTTTTATCCTTTTTATTTGACTGCGTCACACATGTACTTTTATGATTGAATTTTAATTGAAATATTTTAATGAGACGCGATTGTACTATTTTACTATCGAATTTATTTAATGCCAATCTGACTTGTAACTTTTGGGGTTATTAATAAAATCTGTATTCTGTATTCTGTAAACTACAGCGATAATAATGCTATAGTCACGACAAACAAATAAGTTTGTAAAGGCTGAGTCACCAGCTCTAGTGTCATGTTTAGCCCGCCCGAATTCATTAAATAAGGCTTAACTATTTGCTGTTCTATAACAAAACAACAGGGACATAAAACCTGCCACCCGAAATATGGTAGCGCTCAGCTGTCAACGCCTCTCGCTATTACCTATCGAAAAACTGACTAGATCATACTTTGCTTAACATCATTAAGATCTCTTTAGCTTTATTATGTCAACAAGCCCAAACTAAGTTTAGCTGGTTGAGCTACGCTTCGTAGCATTTAGCTAATTATTCGTAGCGTCAGAGTGCTACGAAAGTTGCCAAAATACTCAATTCTGTTGTACCAGTTCTTCAAATCAGGTTCCTTCCACTCCCCATAGATAGTACTTTTGCTGTACCACCATTATAACATCTCATAATATAATTATTCGTTGAGTGAATAGGTATTTATCGCATGCTACACCTTCGCTTGCTTGCAGGCGAGTTAGTTCTGAAACGTGGACCTATGAGCGTTAAAATATTTGTACACACTTACACTCATCACCTTATACAGATTTTATATATAGATTAAAGCTATTTTAATGCATAATTATTATTATTTACACATTCTTATAGTAAACCAAACTCACCGATAGTCTACCCAGCCAACAACGGCAGAGCGAAGCCGCGTCATAAACGTATATCGCTCTTCCACACCCACACATACACAGGAGCTGGCGGCGGCCGGCATGGGCATTACTTGTGACACCGTTCGCGTCACTCTACCTTCCTCCTCACTCAACAACACCTACTTACCTACAAAACACAAACATGACACACACGAGACAAAATTGGGCCCTAATCCACAATTATTTTAGTATGCAAGTAGTACCTAATTAGTAAATAGTATCTAGTTAGTAACTTTAACTATTTAATTGTTATTTTCTGCTCGCTTTTTATTTTTATTTTTATGTCAAAGGAAGAGCCTGAAGCCCACAACACAGGTCACCCTAGTGTGGGTTTCAGTGCACACCGATGAAACACTGTTAGTAGTAAGGGTCAAATTTGTTACCTTCTCAGCATCCTCTGTTAATTCGGTGTATGTATTTAGTCACTAAGTTATATTGAACTAATAAACTAAAACTAATTAATAAAAAAAAAACAATCTAACAGGGGCCTTACGGACAACTGCTATTACAGGCACCTAATCCACTCAGTTGGAAAATCACGCGACCGCAAACCGTATCTGGGCGCGATAAGGTTTGCGGTCGCGTGATTTTCCAACTGAGCAGATTAGGTGCCGCAATTAGCCGTTGTCCGTAAGGCCGCAGGACTGCATTTATTTGAGTTACTTTTCAAACGTTACGTTCTTGTTCTTGGGCAAAAAATTCGATGACTCTGATGTAAATTTTTATGACATACAAAATGTTATGTTGATATATTTTTACAACAATTTGTTGTATTCATTATATTAGTTTTTTTTAATTTTATTCCTACTTTTAATATGAAATCAGTTTTAGTTTTGTTTGGTAACAGTTTGCGAGACAAAATTTTTAGTGAAATTTGTCTGTTTTTATTCTCAATAAATAATTTGAATTAATTTACATCTTAGAACTTAAAGTTGGGAAATTTCCAAAATTGTCGAAGCAATTGCTACGCAGGCACAGTTAATTATTTTGCTACAGGCGCTCGAGCATAACACAATTATAACATGGTAATGAACATAAATTTGTAACCGACTCGCATTTGGCCATCATTTATTATTCGTTGTTAGACTTTAGAGTCTGTACTATAATCATGCCAAGTTTGAAGCTTGTACGTATTATCGTTTTTACATTAGAGCTAATAAAATCTACGTAAAAAAATACGTTTGTTGTATGGGGACACCCTCCTTTAGTTTTTAATTATTGCCTTTTTAGGGTTCCGACCTCAAAAGGAAAAAACGGAACCCTTATAGGATCACTTCGTTGTCCGTCTGTCTGTCTGTCTGTCCGTCGGCGTCGGTCTGTCCGTCTGTCCGTCTGTCAAGACCCTTTTTCTCAAGAACGCGTAAAGGTAGCAAGTTGAAATGTATACTAAATACTTGGGTCTACGGTTTCTTTCGGCTGTAAAAAAATAAAAGTTGTAAGTCAAAGCAATCAAAAGATATGAACGTTTATGTCGTATATTTTGCGATTTCACAGGGGAATCAAAACCTATAGGGTACTTCCCGTTGACCTAGAATCATGAAATTTGGCAAGAGGCAAGGTCTCATAGTACATATATAGGAATAAATCCGAAAGTTATAAATTTGAAGTTATTTCAATAAAAAAATATATTTTGCTATTACAAACTTACATTTTGTAGTTGGAATGTATGGAAGAACCTTATTGTCAACTACAAACTTAAGTTTGTCTTTAAATATTTTAACTTCAGTTAGTTTTTTTTTTGTCTCGCGCTTTGAGGTTTCCGTTATGTCGTATATTTTGCGATTCCACAGGGGAATCAAAACCTATAGGGTACTTCCCGTTGACTAGCACATAATATATAGGAATAAATCCGAAAGTTATAAATTTGAAATTATATCATTTAAAAATAATTATTTTGCTATTACAAACTTACATTTTGTAGTTGGAATGTATCGAAGAACCTTATTGTCAACTATAAACTTAAGTTTGTCTCTTAATATTTTAAGTTCAGTTAGTTTTTTTTTTGGTCTCGCGCTCTGAGGGTTCCGTTAACGGAACCCTCAGAGCACGAGTCCTATTCGTACTTGTCCGGTTTTTTTTATTGTTATTTAATCCACGGTCATGTTTTACATTCTGTGAAAATTTAAATTGTTCGATAATTGCGAAAGTGTGCTATTTGTTTGTTTCACATTCGCCTAACAATAGAACAATGATTTTTTGCATCAACATTGTTGGAGGGCTGGAGAGTGACATAATATTTTTTATCCTGGGAAAATAGGCGGTTCCTGAAAGAATGTCGACGCTGGTGAAACCACGGGCGTAATAACGCATTGTTTTTTTAAATATTTAATAAATAAACAATGCTTACCCAAACTCGTCAGATACGTCCGACGTCCGTAATAATTTTTTTTTGTAGCTTGCGTTTGACTGCCAACTCGCCTGATGTGACACGCTTGCCTAGAAGAAACCGATTCACTCATGATTTGAAGACACCCAGATTGTAAATACCGGGGAACACGCGTTCACGCCGCGCATTCCACAGACTAGCAGATAATAAATGAAATACGTAGATACTCCTCCGACCAAAATAAAATGAATGGACGGGCTATAACCATTGAACTTGCTTAGTAAAAATTAGTCAAAACCGTCAGACATAATATACTTCAATACCTAATTATAAGCATGTATATTGTACAGTACATAATTATGTTACAAAAAATAGCTAGCGGTTTTTTGTTGTGCTTATACTTCGGGAAAGCACACGAAGGCATAATTGCCAGATGTTTCGTTATCATGTAACAGTAGTCGCGTGTTGCACTTCCTACGGCTAGAGATCGACTGAAACGAAGTGAGCGCTGGTGCTCATTTTGTAATCTTCAAAACTGCGCTTCTTCTGGGCCCGTCCATTCATTTTATTTTGATCGAAGAGGTACTCCACAGAGCTCAGCACGAGCCTCGTTTAGCTCGTCAATCAAGACGCCACAGAGTTTAGACGTGAATAGAGAACTATTGCTTAGTATACATCAGTTGCACGTCAATCCAGGCTTAGTGTTGCTTTGTACCAGTTTCACGTATAATTGGCTTGCAGTTCCATTCCCCTCTCTGGTGTGACAGCTTTAAAGTCTTTAATTGATGATGGTCTTTAGAACCAAGGGTTGGTGTAGAATTAATAGTAATAATTGTGTTTGTATATTTAAAACAAGACGAGATTATATATAAATAAATATATTTAACATATAATATTGGTTCTAATCATTTTTTTTTGGGGTGCCAATACTCACCACGGTTGGCAGGCGGGTTGGCGAGCGCAGCTACATGTTTTTATACTCAGAAAACGCTGTGACCCATCTTCTGGTTGATGTCCACCCACAAGATGAACAGATGACTTAAAAGAGACCGCAGGGAAACGCTGGATACAGGCCGCTTCCAACCGGCCCTTTTGAATATCGATAGAGGAGGCCTATGCCCAGCAGTGAACGTCCTACGGCTGAAATGACGAATATGGTCATACATTTGTAATTTTGACCAATATGCATTTAAATCACCAATAGTATTATTATACACTAACTAGCAACGCTTTTTTACCCACTACTGCTATGCACCAAGTTTAGCCGCTAATCACAGGACCAGTTTAATTATCGGTCCATGAATCACTGGATTACATGGACAAAAAATTGTCTATGTAATCCAGTGTATAGGCTACCTCCACATCAAATTTCATCTAAATCTTTTGGGCGTTTCCAGAGTTGAGTGAGGACAAAAATATACACTGAAACACAAACTTTAACATTCGTAATATTACTGTGAAATCTGATATCATAGCACTTTCACTACGCGACTGGCATGACGCCACATCAAAGACTTTCTATAAGTAGACATATTTTAATGTAGGGCGAACGTTCAGTCACTACATCAGATGAAAACGTCTGATGTAAAGACACGCCCACTGAAGGCACTGAGTGTCACGCCAGTACCGACCAAGCCTGCGATCCGTCAACGTTTCTGCGCTCGTCTTATAATTGTCTATTAAAATTATTTAAAACCGCGCTACGTCTTGTTGTAGCAAAAAATATTGCGGCAAATATTGCCAACCTCTCACCCCGCTCCTCAGACATTTGACTGAATTGTATTCATTGAAAACAATCGTAACTACAAGTCTGGGCTACGTAGTAGCTTTACCTAGTCTGTGCACCAATTAATGCGGTAAAGAGTAGCGTCTTTTTAACCGACTTCCAAAAGAAGGAGGTTATATTGTCAGAGTTTTAACTCACTATCCTCGTGGGTGAAACCACGGAGCTGAGCTACCCATCCAGTTGCCCAGTCATGACAGACATAATTCTATGTACCTTCAAGACTAATGTTCAGTCATTTTTAGTACAAGGCTAAACATCTACCGTCTTACCACAAAAGATTTAAGCACGCTTTAGACAAGTGTTTAACATATTTTTCGCTGTGAAACAATTGCTAAACACATGTCAAAAGCGTTCTTAAATTTTTTGTGGTAAGACGGTTAAAGTACGTACAGTGCTTAACGTTTAGAGATTGTTAGATAAAAAAACTAATGTTTTGACACTCTGAAGTACAAGACTTAAGACATAAGACGTTCTAGCCTAAAAGTCATTAAACCTTTTCGTAAAATTGTCTCAACAAAAAGAATGTTTCTCAAGTAGTTTTCTTGTTCAGTAAACTATAAAAAGTATATGACTGTTATGTTGGTATGATGCACCTCTGAAATTTGGTTAAGTCCACAGAGCATCGTTCTTTCCAATTTTTCTGTGCCATATTTCACAAAATAATATAGTCTTGATAAAGTGTTGAAGAAAACCTTTACTTCAAAAGAAATTCATCCTCATTTCATATATACCAGAGCCACCCTTAAAATGCAAATTATATTCTTTTTATACTTTTAAAATTGTGACTGAAACTATAAAGGTCTAAAATGGTTCTAAAAAATTAGGACAGACGGACAGGCGGACGAACATAATGAGTTTGTAAGGGTTCCTTGTCGGGCTACGGAACCCTATAAAGAAATTGTCATCTAAAAGTAGCATTCCGATCTTGACGACCGCGACTGGCAACCACGACTGTTGACCGTGACTGGCGACAGCGGCCACGTCGCGCGACCCACTACCGCGCCGCACGTGGTGTGGATCGTTTGTATTGTTTAGCTCTACATAAATTCATACTGAGTAGTGGGTCGCGTAACTTGGCCATTGCCGCTGGTCGCCGCTGCCGAGATCGGAACGCTACCTTAACTCAAAGGAGGTTTATGTCGCTACCAATGAGTTTGGTTCAAAGAAGTATATAACGCAGGTAAAACCACGGGGCGCAGCTAGTCCATACTAATATTATAAAGAGGAAAGATTTGTATGTAAGTATGTTTGTAACGAATTGGCTCAAATAGTACAATACAATACAACTAGTACAATAGTACTGGACTGATTTAAAAAAATCTTTCACTGTTGGGAAGCTATACTATCCCCGGGTGACATAAGCTATAAGTAATCTATACCCGTGCGAAGCCGGGGCGGACCGCTAGTTAATAATAATTTCAGAATGCTAGTTTCAAAAACTGTGTAATAGTTGGTAGACCTACCTACATGCTACAACAAAAGGAGTAATTAATTTTTCATGTTGTTAGACAGCTCTATTAAATTCCCCCCACGCCTGCTATATCCCACAACCTTGATATTAGGCGTTACGCCATGTTACGCGGCATAACTCGACGTCTGAGTTACGGGCCCAAGTTATACGTTCTTCATTAATTATCTTGCCTTGAAATTGCCACATATGGAGCGACACGACCTATTTGCACTCTTTCGTACAGTGACTAAGTTTTTGCTAATTATTATATGCATACCTACTCTTTTTAGGTCTGACAGCTGTTATGACATTGTTATAATCTGAATGAAAATATTTCCCTAGAATACTAAATATGTTTTTTTTTCAATAGAATAAGTGGCTTACAAGCTACTTGCCTGATGTTAAGTGATCACCGCTGCCTATACTACCTACAATACCCGGGGCATTGTAGGTGTCATGTATACTAGCGTTACAGTTTGCATTCACTTTTTTGCATCTATCAGCAAAAAACTTTGTTTATTTTTAGATCTCCAACTTAGTGGGACTGGCCCATCCATTTGATGACATTTTTGATCAGCTAGCGTTGTAGAACTAGTAAGAATGACAGTGGCGTCGATTCTGCCATACCACTTACTAAACTAAACCAATCTAACAGGACAAAAATTATGTGCCTCTCTTTTCATTTTAACGTGTGAGAGAAGGATGGCAACAATTTTAGAGCTGTCAAATTTAGTTTAGTCAGACTTGATGTCAGTGTTTCCAGACTGCCAGACTTTATTATTTACTAGCTCGAAAACTGAAATTAAAGATGAAAATGGAATCGTGTTTCGTTCTGGTCCTATTCTAAAGTTCAGGTTTTTGAAAGTTTATTCACTGCGTTTCTTAGCTACACAGAGTTAGTTGCAAAACGATGTATTCAACAGTCGTGACTAGCTATACTAGTACGAGTAGTGAGGCTTTGCGAATTATGAAGTGATTTGTATGTATGGAGAATGTTTCATAATTATCTCTACTACATAGTATAAATTGAAGTCACTTTCCGCGTCTGTCTGTATGTCTGTATGGCCGCTAACTCCTCCTAAACCACGCAACGGATTTTGATGCGGTTTTCTCCATTAGTTAGATACATTTTCAAGAAAGGTTTATATATATATATAACTAGTTGCATCTCTACATAGTATAAATTGAAGTCGCTTTCCGCGTCTGTCTGTCTGTCTGTATGTCTGTATGTCCGCTAACTCCTCCTAAACCACGCAACAGATTTTGATGCGGTTTTCACCATCGGTTAGATACATTTTCACGGAAGGTTTATATATTTAACTAGCGTACCACCCCGGTTTCACACGTAAATTACACCCGTGCGAATCCGGGCTGGCGGGTCGCTAGTATTGTATAAATTAGTTTGACACCTCAGCTGTATCCACAGAGGGTCTGGAGTTACAACTTTGCTTGTTAGTGTAATAATAGAATAGGTTTGTACATGGATAAATATCAGATGCACCTCGAGTCGGATTTAATGTATAAAAAACTGTTACAAAACCAGGATAGATGGTGCTGGAAACGCTTAAAACGCTTAACCGTTTTATCGCTCATGTTTACATAGCTTGAAAACATTCATCAATAATTAATTTCTACCCACAGATTAGGTAAAACTAATAATAGTTATATAGAAAGTCTCGTTCCTACCCATTCACATGGAGATCGAATCAGAAATGAGGAGATCCGTAGACGAACGAAAGATACCGACATAGCCCACTGGATTAGCAAGTTGAAGTGGCAGTGGGCAGGGCACATATCACGCAGCACAGATGGGCAATGGGGCTGAAAAGTTCTCGAATAGAGCCCACGGACAAGTAAGCGCAGCGTAGACGTCCCCCCCAAGGTGGACAAACGACCTAAAAGAGACCGCAGAAAACGCTAGATGCAGGCCGCTTCCAACCAGCCCTTTTGGAGATCGAGGGATAGGGTTCAGCAGTAGACGTCCTATGGCTCAAATTATGATGTGTATGTGTTTGTATAATTTAACCAATTTTTACCTCTGCTTTTAACCACCAGGCACAAACTTGGATTTGGTCGAGAATTAAAAATGCAGACATTCATGACACATACTCTCTGACCTTGAATTTGGTAATCCAATAGTCAAAAGATCACCTCGATTCAGACTGTATTTGCGCCCATTAAATTTTATATTGCTATTTTATACTTTAATAATCTGGAACATTCAGCGCTTCAACGATCGGGGGCAGCGCTGAATACTAAACGCTATCGCTGAGTTAAGCGCTGAATTTGGAGTAAGTTTACAACTGTGATATGGCACGGTCACAGAATTATCCCTATTACGTAGGGCCCACAGTTTACTGAACTGAAAAATAACAATAAGTATGTGTGTCCTTCCTTTCTTTTACCCAATTTTTTTACAGTATAAGTAATTATACTCGTAAAATACACAGAAAGGTACCGACGATCACTCGTCATAAATTGTTGAAACTGCAAACGAATAGGACCGCAATTTCACGAGTTTTACAAGAATTTTTTTCATCGTTTTTCAAAAATTTTACCCTCCGCAGTACGTGACATGCACAAATTGAACTTATTGTGGAGGGAGACTGTCTTCATTTGACAGGGATACTCGCACAGCGACGAGGCGATACGAGGACATATATTATCACAGGAAGATATAGGCACAAAAAAATGCATTTTGTAGCAATCTAACTTTGAATCGACGAATAGCTAAAAATTAGATTTAAGTCGGTGAGAAGCAAATTTGTTATTATCAGGTGAATACACTAGTTAATTTGTTCACTTAAATGGAGAGACCAAACTCATGTAAAATTAGTAACTCAAACTAATAAAGAAAAATTTCAAATGAATTTGATTCTTTCTAATTAGACTTGTAGGAGTTAGTTGTATGGTTATAGTTGTTTATAGTTGTAAGGTTAAGGGGACGGCGCAGCAGATTGCCATTAAAGTTATAGGACAACATTTAATAGTCTACACCTAACGGTCCCATGAACACGTGCACGAGAAAGGCTGCAATCATTGAGATAAATTTCCTATCGAGGCACAATCTCTCATTGAAAACAGTCAAAAAATGTCCGAGCGTCATTGTACATACGTACATTAGTTCACAATGCCACATTTACTTCAATTTAGACGTCATGTCGCTTGCATAGTGTTCAACGTTATGAATAGTCCGCAATGTCATCGTAGCTCTGGCATCGCGCGGCGTTGTAGTCGGATCGCGGTAACTAACCAAAAAGTCTGCGCAGTTCATAGCGTACGCCGAGTTTTGATTCAGTTTTTTTTGGCACGATTGTGACTGTATGTATTGTATCTCAATGGCTGCAATACGTGCAATACATGCTTTGGTTACTAATTTTCACCCTACAATTTTTTTTATTTTTTTTCTATCTTATTTTATTGTCAAACAAAATTTATACACTGGTCACCAATAACTTAACTAGGTACCTATTCAAATAACCCACCCCTAACTGTTCCTGGCGCAAAGGAGCCCAAAACACTGGCTGCATTACCGCGTTGGATAGCAATGGCTAACCTTTGCACCAGGAACGAGCCGAAAATTCAAATTCAAAATTATTTATCCAATAAATGTACATGTTATAGCTGGATCTTGCTGCCAAACTGGGTGTTAGAAACCCGTGTCTCGGTAGTTAGTCCTTTTCTATATCAGATAGTTTTGATGGACAGACGGACACTAAATATAATCGTCAAAATCGGATAAGCCTCTTAAATTTTATGCGTGAAATATAGATTAAATTACACTCTTCAACCTTCTCCAGATTTTTTTATACGTAAAATTTAATTTAAGTTTTTCTATTTGTCAAACGAAATCAATTGAAATAAGATTTATTAATTAAAAAAAAAAATAAAAAAATTATCACAACTTTTTTCGTATTCCTCTCAGTAAACCATTTCATTTGATGCCCATATCATGACGTGAAAATTTTGACCGCTATCTTAGGGCGTCCGCCATATTGAATGTATCATGTAGGACCAAAGGGCTTGGGAAAACAAATCCAATGAACCCAAACACGACGGGACTACGTCGTTTCGTTTAGAAATTCCTATGGCCACCTTCTGACTCCATCATCAGACCAGCTTGAAGGTACCATAACATTGTATTGTCACCAAATTTACATAAGTACACCAAATTTCAGCTCAATCGGTAGAAGCGGATATCAGCTTCAAAATCAAGTTTCCTGATTCTACCCGAACAAACATAGTTACAAATACATTGGAAGTTAAATAAAACCTTGTAAAATATTTTTTGGTTTTAGACCTTCAATGGCTTTAGCAAATATTTTGTTTAGTCAATAAATACAATTGTCTAGCCCTATTAAAAAAAAGTATTCTTAGCAAATAAATCTACTATATAAAAATAAGTCGGGTTTTCCTTCCTGACGCTATAACTCCAGAACGCACGAACCGATTTCCACGGTTTTGCATTCGTTGGAAAGGTCTCGGGCTCCGTGAGGTTTATAGCATATAGGTTTATAGTAGCAAGACCGAAGGCCGAGCTCTACGCGTACGAAGTAGCGGGATTCAGCTAGTGTATTATAAGAAAGAACAGCGTTCATATTTAAAATCTAAGGATCATAGGCTAGTTTTACAAATTTTCATGATCCATTACGAAACATTGAAAGATATTGTACTTTACTATCTCAAAATAACCGATCGAATCATCTTAAAATTGCAAGAGAACTGCAACAGCAATTTGAGGGCCATCAATATTTCATACACAAACCAAATTGTAACCGACCTACCCAACCTTTGAGAGAGTATTCCCAATGCAGCATCTGCAATATTCAGCCTGATACCGGTTCAGGGCAGTTCAAACTGGTTGAAAGTCACCTCTGATCGGGCAATTTGGAAATAGTCGATAAGGATCGGCTCGTTACCAATCTTGCTATTATAGATTTAGATATGTATTTGGGTTATGAATTTAATGATTTTAAGATGTCTTAGATATAAACTTTTTTCAAAATTATGCTCGGTTCTCAAATATTTAAGTGCTAAGTGGCTATTCTTGGTTCTATTTTGGGTTAGTTGAGATTTCATTCGGAACGCATAATTTGAAAAAATCTGGAAAGTAGCACTTACACTGAAATTATTTATTTACAGTTAAGGACCACGTCTCAGTACCATAATATGTCATCACTGGCAACACCCACTGGTTAAATACCCTTGTCTTTGGGCACAGTGGTATAATAATATAAATATTATGACTTACTTGATTCGATTATGAGATATGGCCGACAAAGTTAATGCTTGTTATAGGTACAAATAAATGGTCCGGAAAACAGCAATGTTTTTTTTGTATCGCAAGTTCGTGTTTTTTATAAAAAGAGCGGCTATCAAGCAAGTGGTCCGCCTGATGGTAAGCTGAAACCGCCGCCTATGTACACCTGCAACACTAGTGGTGTTGGTGCTTCGCCAGCCCGGAGAGGTAGCTATAAACACTTTTTTTAAACGCATCATGTTGAAGCACCTAGCACAAGTATGACACGACACGTACTTACTTAACAATTTTTTCTCGATTAGTACAACGTTTCTCCAAAAGGGTTCATCATCACTATCATTATTTCAGCCATACGACACTCTGGACGTCCACTGCTGGACATAGGCCTCCCCCACCGATCTTCAAAAGGGCCGGTTGGAAGCGGCCTGCATCCAGCGTTTCCCTGCGGTCTCTTTTAGGTCTTCTGTCCATTTTGTGGGTGGACGTCTTACGTTGCGCTTACTGGTCCGTGGTCTGCACTCCAGAGCCTTTCGGCCCCATCGGTCATCTGTTCTGCGTGATATGTCTCATTCATGCCATATATCCTCGTCACCCACTGCCATTGTAAAATTGTTTATTGGAAATATTTGCTCTACGGTCGAGAATCGGTCCGCAGAATCTTGTCCTTGCGTTAATTCGGCCTTTTTAAAATCAGGCCTAAGTATGCTAATAGATGAACTCAATAAATATTGGCGACCCTTATTTAGCGACGCTCGCAGACCAATCTGCACAGCCCACCTAATAATCGATGAACTAATCGAGTGTGCAGCGCCCGACAAAAATAGACCCCCTGGGTTATTGTGTAACTAACGTCTTTGTGTCGCGTCGATGTCAAAAACGCGGTTGATTCGATACGTTGCACGACTTTTGTTTACGATTGCTGCCGTCGGTCGCTTATTCTGGGTCCTGCAACTATAGGCGGCTCTACACTCGCCCGCGAACCGCGGCCGTGGTTCACGGCCGCGGTTCGCGCATTGACACGCCGTGATAAATATAGCCCTCTACACTCGCAACCTTTCGCATTAACGTTCGCGCATTTGACTAAAATGGACGTGGAAGTTGCTGCTGCTCTGACATTGTGCGCTTTAGCGAATTACAATTATGCATTTATAAAGTCCAAAAAACAAATTAAGAAGAAATGGAGGAGAAGAAGGTGGTGGATGACACAAATCCATCGCAACAGAACCAGGCAAGTCTAGTATGACCTTAATAAGTTACTACAAATGGGGTTGGCCGGGCGAAGGTATTTGCAGATGGCGCCAGCATAGGATGAACCTGTCAGTCTTACCAAAACTCAAATTCTTATATTTTTCGGAATTTTCTTGTTTAAGCCAAATCCCATAGAAAAAGGCTATTGACAGATCTATAATGGCACCATCAGTCAAATATTTGACAGTTGCCAACTATAGTATTTTAGCGACTTGCGAGTAATGTCCGTTATTCATAATGCCGATAACTTTTTACTATTCTAAGTGAGTCACTTTCGACATTAAAACTAACTTCTCTAATACAACAGGATATCTATGTGGTAGAGCAAAATGGTGGCAGGTGTGTATTTTGACTTAGAAATCTAACTCATCATCAGCCAGTACACGTCCACTGCTGAACAAAGGCCTCCTTCTAGAAGGGTACTGCCATAATCCCTACGCTTGGTAGGTGGCTTGGAGATCGCAGTACGTTCACCGTGTACCAACGCTGCTGCCCATTCTGTGCTGTTTCTGGTCACAATTTTAGGACACACCCGGCACATGTAACACGTTATTATATCTTAGGTATTCGCAATTTGAAAAATGGGGAATCGCAAAAAAATGGCGGAGACCTTTGCCCAGCAGTGGGACAGTATAGGTAAAAAAACGCAATTTATTATACATCCAAATAAAAAAAACTCTTTTTTTTTCTACTTAGACTATGGACACTACAAAGTGTTTAAAGGTCAGGAATTTAAATCATGTAAAATAGCCAATGGTGTCAATTCTGTTGTACCATTATATAGACTAAACTAAATTTGTCAGCTCTGAAATTGTTGCCATCCTTCTCTCACATATGAAAATGAAAAGAGAGACTGATAATTTTCGCCAATACACGCCGTTGTAAAATTTAAGTCAAGCAAGTTAAGTTAAGTTTATGTTGGCTTTGCGGCTGGTCGCAAGTACGACCAGTCGCAAGTACGACCAGCCGCAAAATGTTATCAAATAAGGCTGTCGTCCAGTCCTATATACGTCACGTTACACCTTGTTACGTCACCTCGGAAAACGTCATTAGCACAGATTGCTTGTGGAGGATTGACGTGGATGCTTTGGATTGGAAAATGTTTATGAACGTGGAACGAACCTTTTTATATGCAATTTTATTTTCTAGGTTCCTTTACACACTGCTAAATAAAAGCCTCCCTTATAATTATAGAAGGGTCTTGACATAATCCCCAAGCTTGGCAGGTGGCTTGGGGATCGCAGTACATTCATCGTGTACTAATAGGACGCTGCTGCTCATCCTCTGGTTCTTCTGGTCGCAGTTTCGGGACATACCCAGTTCCTTACATATAAGTTGAATGTGTTTTCAGGGAGGTGCAAATTGGACTATCTAAACAATGACTAGAGACTACAGATTACTATAGATATACATACTACTATAGATACATGCATACTATTCGACAAGGATGGTTCTCACCTTTTGTATTAACTGCTAATGTAGAGAATAGAGCAAATTGCAGCGAAGAGTAAGGAAGGCTGACCTCACCACCATGTGAAATTCAGTTGGAAAGGAAGAGAGAGAGAGAGACAGAGGAAATATGATACGGAGTGACTATACAAATTAATATCTTTCCTACGAACGTGCTCTGTGACAAATTTCCAAAACGGACCGAGTTCCGACGTTCACTATCTAATTTATATCCAAGACTTGGGCTCTAAACCCTCTGACTTATAGAAACAAAATAACTTATATCACTCAACTGAAACTTAGCAGTTGTAAAACAATTATACTTTCTAGATAGTACTATCAGATTAAAAACTGTGACATTGTTTAAAGTCCCAAAAAACAATAATATAAGATATTCTTTATTGCCATAAGAGTAATTCTATTATTATTATAGTCTAACTACAATAAAGATTACGTTTATGGAACCGTCCGGCTTACATATTTTTTTTTTTTTATGGTAGATTGGCTCGCTTTTGGCCGCTATCTCGCCTGATGTTAAGCGACGATGCGGTCTACGATGGAGCATGCTTGCCTAGAAGAAACCGATTCACTGTCGACTAGAAGACACCCAGTTTGTAACTGACGGGGAAAACCCATTCAGGCAGCGAATTCCACAGACTAGCAGTTCGCACAATAAATATGGAATCAAAGCACTTCGTACGGGTTCTCGGAATATAAACCATAAAACGTGTGTATTCTAAAATAAAAAAACTATTCACAATTTACAAAATAATAGCTGTACAAAGACTTAAAAAGTTCAAAGACATGTCATATGGCTTTCAACAAAGCATGATGTATATATAATAAACCCTCACGTGAGTTTTGATGAAGTGATGGTGGATTATGGCCCATCCTCTTTCTTTTAGAGAAGGCCTGTGTCCCAGCAGTGGGAATGATAGGCCGATAATGATGATGGCTTAATTTAACGGCCTGTTATACCAAATTTGTCGGTTTTAAATCAATTTTATTCAGTTAAATTACAATATTTGAGCTGGAAAAAATACATGTCACAGATGTTCATCTGTGTTTGAGATTATTCATTGGTTCAAAATTTGAAAGAATAAAATTTCCTCAATCAAAAAAAAAAACTGAAACAACGTCGATTTAGTTATTTTTATATCGTTTTGTGCTATAACGAAAGCTCGTAACAACCTGGAAATTGCATGTACTGAAAGGCAATTCTATTATAATTTTTTTTCATTGGATAGATAGATAGATTTTTGATAGTGAATAGTTTCGTTTTTAGTGAAATTAATAGCGTAAAAAGGTCGCGAGAATTTGCGTGCGCCGCGCTCAGTCCCGCGCCAGGCGTCATCGAGGTCGGACCTATGTTCGTTTTTGTCATTGCACTCCCCCCGCGGGCCTCCTGACTATTGTGCGGCAAAATACATCGTCGCTCTAACTTAGCGGGGGCTGAGGGAGCGTTTTGTTGCCTACGCGACTCGGATAACAGGCCGTTAAATACTTTTACCAACATTAGCCCACATTGGTTGGTAGTAGTAACATTGGTCCAGCAGTTTCTCAGTAGGTTCCAACCTTATGCAAATCCCTATCTTACGGCATTCCGTCGGCGTCACCGCACTAGAATAGTAATGGCCAATAAGAATGAATTTTCGGTCTGTGCAATCTGATTATACGTAATGAAGCGATTTAGTCGCGCGGTCAAGCAAATTGGACGATTATGTTTGTGGAAACTGGCAGTTGGTGTTTGAATTCATATGCGAATGGTGAGGAACTCAATTTTGGCTTTTGTCATTCAGCATTATAACTACTTTATGGCCCGTGAATTGAAACGTAATTTGCAGTGGTAGCGGTGAAGGTGGTGATTTCTTCCAACTTTTGTCGTGCTCCTCATTTGAGTGAGAGTCGTGATCTTCCATTAATCTCTCATTGATGATTCTGCGTCATCATTATATTAATCTCTAAATTAAAATTCATATAAGATGAAGGTTTTCTAAAACATTGTTTTAAACTATCACGGTTGTTCACTAAAGTTATATGATTATTTACGGGATATTTACCGTGGTAAGGTTGTGGAATGAGCTAAGAAAGAGGGTAGATCGTTATGTCTGCACCTAACTTTTTAATTGTTCGACCAACCACCCGCATTTTTCAGTCTTCCCGTGAACATGGTGCATGTAACTGCGCCGAAATATCGGGAGCTTATTCCACAACCTTACCACGATAAATATCCCGTAAATAATTATATAACTTTAGTGAAGGTTTTCTATATCCATAATAGTTATATGATTATTTACGGGATATTTACCGTGGTAAGGTTGTGGAATGAGCTAGTCTTCTCGTGAATATGGTGCATGCATCGGGAGCTCATTCCACAACCTTACCACGGCAAATGTCCCGATAATAATCATACAACTGTAGTGAACAACCGTGATAGTTTAAAACAGTGTTGCTATGTCCATGGTTGCACCATGATTCTGTCAATCCTATACTGTACAATAGGAAAATATTCATTTTTACACACATTCAATAATTTTATTTATATTAATTCTACTAAGCAATGAAAAGTGAGAACATAAATTCGAGATTAAGAGCACAAACTTTTATCATTGCCTTTCTTACTCACAAATTAATTAAGAATCCCAATAGTCTTTACTTTTCTAATTAAATATTCATTATTATTCATAACGGTATTATTCATAAAGGTCTAACGGTGATTAGACACGAATTATATCGTTTTATAATGCTGACAGGCTAGGCGCTTGACCTAAACTCACTAAATGTTAAGGACGATATAGTCGAATATGGTAAACACGCTTAGCCTGGATTGGGAACTGGGTCTTTTTTTTTTTTTTTCTTTTTTTTTTTATAAATAATATGCTTGCGCTTGACCGCCAACTCGCCTGATGTTAAGCGATGATGCTGTCTACGTTGGAGCACGTTTGCCAAGAAGAAACCGATTCACTCGTGATTTGAAGATACCCAGATTGTAACTATCGGGGAACACCCATTCAGGCAGCGCATTCCACAGACTAGCAGTTCGCACAATAAAAGTGGAATCAAAGCGCTTCGATCTTAACTGAGACAAGACATCAATGAGACGCAACGAAAATTAATGAAATACTACCGGGATCGGTTTGTTTAAGGCGAGGTTTTCCCACTTTTAAGTAACGCTTAATTATTACTACAGATGACCATAAAGCTTAATATATAGTATTAAATAGCATTTAGTGGAGCAAAATCATGGCGCTTACACACAGTCGTGCGTTTCACTACTTCTATTTTTGAGGTTTTTCTCATATTTTTCGAAAAGTAACTGTAAAAAAGCTGTAATGTAAAATGTACCTTTACAGTTCCCTACATAATTATGAAATCTGTATGCTAAGATATCGTAGACATTATTTATTAAACAGGTATAATTTCATCCAGGGTAATGATACTCTGGATGAAATTACAGGTATCACAATTTAGTATAAGGTATGAATTTGAAAAAAAAACAGAAAAAAGCGTATATTACTAAAAGTGAGACAAGATAGCCTTAACGTACTATAGAAATTACGTAAAATTTTATTTTGAAAGGTGGTCACTTATTTCAGTCTGACTGAATCGCATCGCATTGTTAGCTTCGCTGAAAATTATTAACTGAACCTCAGAATACAGAAAATCTCTATTCTGAGAACTGAACAACGCTACAAAAATATTATCATGGAAATAGACGTAGTTAGCGAAAAGCGAAGCAAAGCGCAAACCGAGACGCAGCCGCGCGTGCATTCACCTTGAAAAAGACCGCCTAATGCGGTTGAAACTATAGTCAGAGTAACCGGCTTAATTTTACGTGTGTAATTCCCGTGTAATATAAATGAAATGCTACAACAATACCTTATATTAATCTATACTAATATAATAAAGAGGAAAGATTTGATTGTTTGTTTGTTTGTTTGCATTGAATAGGCTACGAAACTACTGAACTGATTTGAAAAATTCTTTCACTGTTGTGAAGCTACACTATCCCCGGGTGACATAGGCTTTATAAGTTGGAGCCGGTTTGTGACAAAAAAATATGATAAGCTCTAGTTAAGATTTGTTTAAGTTTTTTTTTTTTTAACCATTCTAATTATTGTATTTTTTGCCACAAATAAATGATGTCTATGTCTATGTCTATAATCTATACCCGTGCGAAGCTGGGGCGGACCGCTAGTTACAAATAAATTGTACGTTAAAGAACCATTAAAAATTATGTAGTGTTACAGATTAAAACATTATTAAAACAAAATCCCGTTACTAAGAAATGAGGTTTATAAAACGCGTGTAAAACGCTTTGACTTTCACGGACTATTGGAGGCGATGGATAGCTTAATTGACAACTCGATTTTAATTTCCTCCCGCGCTCTCTGGGAAATAGCACTGCAGTCAAATACATCGGAGAGTGTAATTACACTTGCATAGTAAACTGTTAGATATGTTTGCCAAGATTATACGTGTCATGAGATTCTGCAAGAAATATTAACCAACAGCAGCGGTTTATTAGATTTACTTTAATTTTATATTTTTGTGCTTTGTGATATTTTATTTTAAGTTGTTTTCATAATTATAATTCATCATCATCGTCATTTCATCCAGAGGACGTCCACTGCTGGACATAGGCCTCTCCCATCGATCTCCGAAATATATAACTAGTTTAAAAAATAAAATAACTAAATACATTTGCAAATAAAAATACAAAAGTTGACAACTTTATTTTAAAATTCAGTAATAGGCTTGCGCTTGACCGCCAACTCGCCTGATGTTAGGCGATGATGCGGTCTACGTTGTAGCACGTTTGCCTAGAAGAAACCGATTCACTCGTGATTTGAAGACACCCAGATTGTAACTATCGGGGAACATCCATTCAGGCAGAGCATTCCACATACTACATTTCACATAATAAAAGTGGAATCAAAGCGGTTCGTTCTGGTTTTCGGAATATCAACAATAAAGCAGCTGTTGTTATAGAGCCATAATTAATATCATACTGGTATTATAAAACGAAGGGGAAAAATTCCATCTAAGTTGAGCTCTTCTTAGAGCTATTAAGGCGAAAGGTAAGCCTAAAGCTAAAGGTATAAAGGTAAGAAAGGTAAAGTGGCGCCCTCATTTAAAAAAAAGCAGAGGCTGATAATCATGAGTTGATGAAATGCGTAGGTACTGATTCTAAATTTTTGTAATTGTCAGAAATGGTACTTATGCTAAAGTTCACAGAAACCGTTTTGACGCGAAAGACAGTGTCCATTTCAGGCCCAAGAAACAACTACTTCAGAAAAAAATATAGAACTGTGAGTATTTATCCACCTTGGACTCAACCATTCATATATAATTAACTTTCTAATCATAATTATTTGTATAATCAGACAGTCAATATATTTTGCCCTACTTTATGGTCTAAACGCTTTAATACGTTTTATGGTCGCAGCGTAAGTAGGCCTCCCACTAGATGGACCGACGACATCGTGAGTGTCGTGGCTATCCAGTGGATGCAGATGGAAAGCTATCGTTTAGTTTGGAGGTTAAAGGGGGAGGCCTATGTTCAGCAGTGGTGGTGGTGTTATGTAACGGTTCTAAAAATATCTTCCGTTCATGGCAAATGGCACATACGCTAGCAGCCAAACTTAACGAATAAAAAAGTCACCACGTTGACATAAATATCGTTGACAGAATGAAAGTGACTGACGTAATGTCAGATCGCTTTCACCTTTAAACGAAACAAATATCAACCCTCATTTAATAACAAAATAATATTAAAAACTTGGGTAATACGTAGCTTCTAGAAGCAAAATATGATATAAAGGCCTCCGGCCATAAACACGGGCTATTGCTGCCTCTACGTTTCCAAGTGGAAGTCGCAAATTTATATCTGAACCTAATCTAATTTCGAACCCCGAATCGCAGATAATCGGGGTTTTTCTCCCGGCACCGCAACCTTGCTCGTGCCCCACGTTGGGCGCCACTGAAACGTACCCCAAGAGATGCTTGGGTTATGTCCTACCTAGCAGTGGGCAGGCGCTTCAAAGAAAGATTCTATGAGAGTATAAGTTAAAATTTAATCAAGAAAAAGGTGAAGTTACATGCGAGTTAGACCGAGGGTCGTGAGCTCGGAAGGTGGTGAGAAAATATGTTGGTCTCTTGTTAGGAGACTTAGCTTTAAGAGCGTAGGCGCCGATCGCCGCGTGGCTCGACGCGGCTCGTGGCGCGTAGGAAGCTCAGCTGGGCAGCGTGTGCGGCTGGCGAGGATCAGCGTGCTGGGAGCGAGGGCCAGGAGTACTCGAAGACAGCCGGTGTATGGTCAGCGTGGCGGCAGCGAGAGTCAGTAGCACTTGGAGGGCAGCCGGTGTATGGTCAGCGTGGCGGCAGCGAGTCAGAAGTACTCGGAGGCAGCCAGAGTATGGCCAGCGTGGAGCACGAGCAAGGTTGCGGTGCCGGGAGAAAAACCCCGATTATCTGCAATTCGGGGTTCGAAATTAGATTAGGTTCAGATATAAATTTGCGACTTCCACTTGGAAACGTAGAGGCAGCAATAGCCCGTGTTTATGGCCGGAGGCCTTTATATCATATTTTGCTTCTAGAAGCTACGTATTACCCAAGTTTTTAATATTATTTTGTTATTAAATGAGGGTTGATATTTGTTTCGTTTAAAGGTGAAAGCGATCTGACATTACGTCAGTCACTTTCATTCTGTCAACGATATTTATGTCAACGTGGTGACTTTTTTATTCGTTAAGTTTGGCTGCTAGCGTATGTGCCATTTGCCATGAACGGAAGATATTTTTAGAACCGTTACAGTCTTCTGGCTGATGATGATGGTCTAAACACAGTTTAGCCTCGCCAAAGTTTTCCACAGAACACCTGTAAAAAAATACTAAAAATAAATCCCTTAGCAAATCACGCCTTTGGCGCAATAAATATAGGAAGCTGCAGTAATTACTGGAAGTACACAATTTACTCCAACACCAACGGTTCCGGCGACCGACCAGGATTATTGGGCTTGGCCATTACGAGGAAATCTTATCGAAAGGTTTTTTATTTTTGTAGAGACGATTTTTAGGATAGACACTGCCAGTGCTTCCATTTACTCGTATTTATGAGAACCCAGCATGCATCAATTAATAACCAACTTCTAAAAAGGGGTTCCCAATTTGGTAGTTTTTAGGGTTCCGTAGTTCCGTACCCAAAGGGTAAAAACGTGAAAAACGTGACCCTATAACTAAGCCTACGATGTATGTCTGTCTGACTGTCTGTCTGTCTGTCTGTCTGTCCGTATGTCCGTCTGTCCTACCTTTAAACGGCTGTATCTTTCGAACCAAAATAGATATCCAGCTGAAATTTTCACAGAATACGTAATGTTACGGCGGATTAACTAAAAAATAGTAAAAAGGGGGGTCCCCCATACAATAAACGTATTTGTTGAATGTATTTTTGTATTAGCTCTAATGTAAAAACGATAATACGTACAAGCGTCATACTTGGCACAATTGTAGTACACACTCTAAAGTATAAAAAGAAATAAGAAATTATGGCCAAGTGCGAGTCGGTGCCAAATTTCTGTTCAATAAAAGTTATACGGAGCGTCACTTGCAAAATATGAAATATGTGACGGCGTAGCAATGGCTTGGCTATTTTGGTAGACGTTAAGTCGGACTAAATAGTTATTGTATTTTGGACTCTTTTTGTACTTTAGTAGCTAACAAGTTGTGTGGTGGTACGGAACCCTCAGTACGCGAGCCCGACTCGCACTTGGCTGGTTTTTATTGGTAAATTGATTCTTGTAGAGGTCCCCAGAATTTTTCCGAAGGGCTGAATGAATTAAGTCGAAAGTTTGTATGAAAGTCCACGCAAACGAAGTCTCGGGTAACAGAGGTCTAGACAAGAGCCACACACTGTTAGCGTTCACGCCTGCGGAAAGATGAAATTGTATGAAAATGACATTAGCTTGAGGTAATTTCTCTCATGCTAATGTCATTTTCAATGTCTACAATTTCATCTTTCCGCAGGCGTTAACGCTAACAGAAAGTGGGTCTTGTCTAGACCCCCAGGTAAAGTGTGTAATCGTGAATTGCCAGTAAAATTAAACTCCAACACAGCAATTTTGTAAACCAATACAGATATTATGATCTTACATTAATTTCTTCGCTTCAATGCGTTATAATTGCCAACGAACAGCAAACTTGCCCAAAATCTATTCATGAAAATACTTCAAATTATCCGACGATTTATTTAATAGCGATCATTTATCGGCCTAATTTTCCAATTACTAATCAAAGCGTTTATTTTCAACTGAAAGTTGATATAAATTGCAGTTTCGTGCCGTTTTACGGACGATTGTCACCATTAAAAGCGGTGGAATTAATTTACAAACTGCGAAAAATCATTTAGCAGGTAATAAAGCGCTTCGGCGCAGCGCTGTCGATCGATGTCGATGATCGAGGTGGCGGATTGAATTACGGACGAGTCGATCAATTCTTTCAAAAACACGACGGCGAACTCATAAATGCGATGAAACTGGACCGTTGCTATAGAACTTTGACCAATGTTACGTACAGAAGAGAAAAAAAATCGTCGATTTTATTTTATTTTACTTCTCTTTTCTGTGATGTTACGGGTACGGCAGGCGTGAGTGGAACGGGAGCATATTGCTAGATTGTGATTGTGATCTAAGAAAATATCTAAAACTATCTTTCAGAGCGCCTGGTTAGTGCGACGCGTGACCAAAATGCTGGCGTGTTTCTGGCTCAACCCATAAGCATTGCCATTCAGCGTGGTAATGCCGCCAACATGCTATGTACGCTGCCAACTGGTACTGGGCTTGAGCATTTAGATTGCGTTTAGGCCTTCAACGGTCTATGGGTAGTCTAACTGTATATGTAGTGTCAGTTTTAGCTTGTATTTTGTTTAGTAAATAAAGGCAATTGCCTGTTAAAAAATATAAAAAATTTACAAGCATAAAATCCGTCACGTAATTTACAAAACGTAGCATGCCGACTGTCAAATTGTATGTAGCCTTTGGAGCCTTTTAAAGGCCCTAGTACATTAAAACAGTATACAACTCTGCAATTTACCGTCCTGTCAAAAATATATCTGTTTCGTTCTGGTAACAAACATTTTGGCATATGAGTAAAGAATATAACATGTTTAAATTCGTTTATGCTACATTAGCACTCCTTCTATGCTAGTCCTTATTCTGTGTGTAAGATACATAAATGTAGCAGATACGACACACTTGCGGGTGGGACAAGTGCGTGACATGAGTGCGACTTTTTTGTTTATGCCATAGGTGGCAAACAAACAGACTGCCTGATGGTAAGCAGTCACCGTCCCCTATGGATACTTGTAACACCAGAGGCCTCACAAATACGTTGCCGACCCTTTAGGACGCGATCAACTCGTGTTTTGAAAAACCCATGTTGTAGCTTCTCGGAAACACCGTTGAAGGTCATTCCACATTTTGCAGGTGTGAGGCAAGAAAGATCGTAAGAATAGCACATTGTGTGATTTCCACTGATCTATGATGTGTGGTTAAGCCATCAAGCGGTGGCAGCTAGTACGATGGTAAAACCATCAGACAAGGTATGTCCTAAAACTGCAACGAGAACCACCGGAGGATGGGCAGCAGCATCCTATTACTACACGGTGAACGTACTGCGATCCCAAGCTACTTGCCAAGCGTGAGGATTATGGCAACACCCCTCTCTACGAGGGAGGCCTTGTTCAGCAGTGGGTGATGATGGTTGGCTGATGATATGATGTGTGGTGTGTATATAAATAGATACATATCTTATAGCTTTGCAATCACTATCATCAGTATCAAAATCAGCCTACCCTAGACCACTGCTTACCTACTAATTGCATCCACTGTCCTTTCCTTTAATTGAAGCGTGAAAATCAATTTCAAATCAAGTTTCCACATCAATTCCGCTCAACACAGCGAGTTTTTTAAAAGACAATCAAATAAATCCTTTTCACTCAGAGACCTAACAAACTAAAGCACTCCGATCGAGTTCTAAAACTAGCAATCACCGGGCTGAGGCTCACTGTTGTAAAGGCAAGACTCCACTAGATATATTTGCCAAGCAACAAAATTTAAGTTAGTTTCTCTTACGAGAACAAAATAACTTTTTTTAAACTAACTTAATAAACAGTAGAAAAATTTACTGAATTGTTTTTAATTTCAAAGTAGGTACTATAACGTCAAATTAAGAGATAAAATAAATAAATAAAATAAATAAATAGTCGGGACATTTTTGCACACACGGTCATCTGACCCCAAACTAAGCAAAGCTTGTGATATGGCTGCCAGAGACTGATATACATACATAATATATAGTTTTAAATACATACTTAAATAGATATTAACAACCAGATATAGAACAAACACAAATTTTCCTGACATAAATGTTTGTCCTAGGTGGGAATCGAACCCACGCCCCCAAGCTCAGAAGGTAGGTTCACTACCAACTGGGCCAACGGGCTATCTGATACTTCAAACGACTTTACTACTTGTAAGTGTTACTCTGACATTTGGCGTCAATTCTGTTGTACCATTCTCTAAACTAAATTAATCTGACAGAGCAAAACATAACTGTGTCTCTTTTCATTTCAATACGTCAGAAAAGGATGGCAACAATTTTAGAGCTGTTAAATTTAGTTTATTTTAGAGAATGGTACATCAGAATCGATGCCAATCACTGTGAAAAGATGCTTGACCTTGTCTAAGTCCTATTATATATGGCGCTGCATTGTATAAAATCACTAGCAAAAGATCACCAGCTCTAAAAGTTACTCAAGTTAAACTAAGCTCAAATAATGACTATACGATGATGGTATTCTCCGATAGTTACAATCTGGGTGTCTTCAAATCACGAGAGAATTGGTTTCTTCTAGGCAAGCGTGCTCCATTGTAGACCGCATCATCGTTTACATCAGGCGAGTTGGCGGTCAAGCGTATGGGTGGTAACCTGGGGTGTGATGAAGGAAATCACTATTAAACCTTTTATGTTTAGTCTTTATTATATTGCACTTTACAATAGCAACGATGACGTACAGTTTGTAATAATTTCACTATTTAAAAACAACGAATAACTAGTAGTAATTTAAATAATATCTTGAGCTGAAGTACGCGCGAACGATCAGTAGAACACTGTGTCGACTCTGTGTCAACGACGGCGACACGGCGCATGCGCAGTGCTCCTGCGCGTTGAGTCGGCCGTCGCACGCGCGGCGGTTTATGCATAAGCTTATAGCGATTTAACTTCACAAGGTAAGTATATGAAATTGTATTTTGTTTATTTTATTATTTTATTCATGACGTTGCGTATTATATTTTATTTATGTATTTTATGTATTATCATACATGACACACCACATTACTCCCTTCCAGAGACCGTTTCTACGGGCGATAATAATCTGGAAATTGTACTATACGCCCTGATCTTGTTTTTCTTTGTATGTTTTCAGGTGGTGGAGGAGTGTCATCAGGAGTTTCATCAAGAGTTTGCTGTCTACTGTCAATACTGTCATCTAATATGTAGGCCGGCTTCAAGCGGTCTATTGATACTGTGACAGGTTTTCCTTTTATTAATAACTTGTAGACTTTTTCAGATCTATCCAGGACAGCGTGTGGACCCTTGTATGCAGGTTGCAAGGAAGCTCGTACTGCGTCTTCTCTCAAGAATACATGGGTGGCAGTTGGTAAGTCCTTGAAAATGAATATGGATGGTTTGCTGTGCCTCGAAGCCGGCGTGGGTTTCAAATTATTAGCGAATGAGCGTAATCTGGCAGTGTAATCTGTGACGTCTGTTGTTCCAGCTGTGCTTGCATCAAAAAATTCTCCCGGCAAGCGTAACGGTTCTCCGTACACAAGTTCTGCTGTACTCGCTTTGATGTCCTCTTTATACGCGCTTCGGATACCAAGTAACACCAAAGGTAAGGCTTCCATCCAGTTTTCAGTTGCATGACAGGTAATAGCAGTTTTTAGCTGTCTGTGGAATCTCTCTATGACTCCATTGCATGCAGGATGATATGCGGTGGTCTTTTTATGTTGAAATCCTGATATTTTGGATAGATGTTGAAATAATGATGATTCGAACTGTCTGCCGCGATCTGTTACTATATCAACGGGGGATCCGAACCTTGATATCCATCCAGTAAGTAGGGCTTTCGCTACTGTTTCAGCTGTTGCATCAGGGATTGGTATTACCTCAGGCCATCGAGTGAAACGATCTATGGCGGTGAGGCAATAACGGTTTCCATTGCAAATCGGAAGTGGTCCGATAAGATCAATATGCACGTGAATGAAACGTGCTCGTGGAAGTCGGTAGGTGCCCAATGGGGAGGATACATGCCTAGTTATCTTTGAACGTTGACAAGCTAAGCATGTACGCGTCCACTCTCTGCAGTCTTTCTTTACACCGGGCCATACATAGCGTTCTGCTACTAGCTTGATTGTGGCGTTGGCACCGGGGTGGCTTAATGCGTGCAGGCTATCAAAAATTTGCTTGCGCATAGGTTTCGTGACGTAGGGCCTTGATATTGGCGTGCTGACATCGCAATATAATTCAGCACGAGTTCCAGGTATCTTCATTTTCTCTAGACGCAACGAAGTTCCGCATTCCAGCATGTTTTTCAATTCTGGGTCGGATGACTGTGACTTGGCAAGCTGAGAGAAATCGATTGACAGTTCCAGCTCTTCCACTCTGCTAAGCGTGTCAGCGACCAAGTTGTCCTTCCCCGAGATGTGTCTCAAGTCTGTTGTAAATTGAGATATGAAATCCAGATGACGAAACTGTCTCGGCGAACACTTGTCCTTACGCTGATTAAATGCAAAACACAGTGGCTTGTGGTCAGTGTATATTGTAAATTCTCTGGCTTCAACCATGTGCCTGAAGTATTTCAGTGCTTCATAAATTGCGAGGAGTTCTCTATCGTAAGGAGAGTATTTTCGCTGCGCTGTGCTTAGCTTGCGCGAGAAGAAAGCAAGCGGTTGCCAGGCACCATCTTTGTGTTGTTGTAAGGCAGCGCCGATTGCAGTATCAGACGCGTCCGTGACGAGGCCTAGTTTGCATTGGCAATCTGGATGCGCGATTAGTGCGGCGCGGCAGAGGCTTTCTTTGCAATCTTCGAAGGCTTTCAGTGTGCCACCACCCAGATTTATAGGATGGGCACCTTTTACAGAGCCCGTCATAAGAGCGTGTAATTGCGCTTGGACTTCTGCAGCGTTGGGAATGAATCGTCTGTAGAAGTTCAGCATCCCTAAAAATCTGCGAAGTTCTCGGACTGTTTTAGGGGTAGGGAACGTCTTGATTGCTTCCACTTTCTCCTCCAGAGGCTTGATTCCATTGGCTGATATATGATAGCCTAGGAATTTGAGCTCGGGACGGCCAAAGCTGCACTTTGAAGTGTTGATGATTAATCCTTGGTCTTTCAGTCTTCCGAAGAGTATACGAAGGTGTTCTTCATGGAGATCTTCGTTTTTCGAGAATACCAGGAAATCATCAATGTACGGGTAGACAAAATCCAGTCCGCGTGTCATCTCATCAACAAAGCGCTGGAACGTCTGTCCAGCATTTCGCAATCCGAATGTCATGAATGGAAATTCATATAATCCAAACGGTGTCGTGATGGCGGTCTTGTCGATGTCTTCAGGATTTACAGGAATCTGATGAAACGCTTTAACGAGGTCGATTGTTGAGAATATTCTACAGCCTGAAATGCTGTGTGTGAAATCATGCACATGTCTGACTGGATACATATCAGGTATTGTGCGAGCATTTAGCATTCGGTAATCTCCACAAGGCCGCCATCCGTTATCTTTCTTCTGTGCTAGATGTAACGGCGACGCCCAGGAGCTCTCCGATGGTCGTGCGACACCTGACTTCAACATGGACTCGATTTCTGATTTTGCAATTTTAAGTTTGTCTGGCGCTAGGCGGCGTGGATTACAGGCTATTGGTTGTCCTGGTGTCGTCCTAATGAAATGCACGGTACGATGCTTTACTTCTGCTTTGTTTGCAGATGGATTTATAATTTCAGGAAATTCCTTCAGGATTTGGTCATAGCGAGACTCGCCGATTGGTATCTTGATCGAAGAAATCGCAGTCGACGAGTTTGCAGGCGAGCAAACGACAGAGAGGGTTGTCGTATTGTCTATAAGGCGCTTGTTGCGAATATCCACTAAAAGGCCGTAAAACTTCAAAAAATCAGCTCCTATAATTGCCTTTGTGACATCTCCAACAATGAAACGCCATGGGAAATCACGACGTAGTCCGAGGTTCAAATCTAGCTGTGTATATCCGTAGGTGTTGATTGGTGTACCGTTAGCAGCAGACAGTTGAAAGTCTGATTTATTACGACGTTCATGTAGTGCTCGTCGTGGGAAGACACAAACGTCGCTTCCTGTATCGACGAGAAATTGCACCTTCGACCGACAATCTACGACAAACAGGCGACCAGATGAGTTGGGACGGTCGTTTGTCGCCATTACCGACCGCCCTGAGAGTTTCCCACCTGAAAGTTGCAAGGCTTCACGCAGCGCGTCGATTTGTCTCCAAACTTCCAGTGATACCAACAGTTAGGGAACTTTCTGTAGTGAGAATCAGATCTAGTTCCAGCGCGGCTACGGCTTCTTTGAGGAGTGCGAGAGCGAGATTGACGATCCAGCAGTGTCTTCATCTGCTTGCGGAGCTCGGCTATTTCATTGGCCATAGCGTCCAGCGCTGAAGCAGGTGCAGCTGCGGCTGATACTTGCGGCGTGGCAGGGGCGATGTCTTGGATTCTATCTGCCAAGTCGGACAGTACCTCCAACGACGCTGTTGGCTGCGCGGCTATCACCGTCTGTACGCTTCGTGGTAGTCTGCTCGTCCAGATTGTCTTAATAAAATCTTCTGGCACGCTCGGTCCCGCTAGGCTTCGTAGATGCCTTAGAAATTGTGACGGGCGACGGTCACCTAACTCTTCGTGCATGAGAAGTTGCTTTACTTGCTTCTCGCGTGAGGCGCTGAGGCGCTTGATAAGCTCTGACTTCAACTTTTCATACTTGTCCGTTGATGGAGGGGATATGATAATGTCTTTCACCTCCTTTGAGAACTGATGGTCAAGCTGTCCAATGACGTAATTAAACTTCGTCACGTCTGAAGTTATATTCGATACTGCAAATTGACCTTCGACTTGAGCGAACCATATTTCAGGTTCTTCTGGCCAGAAGGGTGGGACGCGTATCCCCACTCTAAATAACTCGGAGGATACAGTTGACCCACGTCCTTCATCAGTTTTTGGTATCGACATGTTCTCGTCAGCGAAAATATAAAATCGCTATCAACTCGTAGCTTGGACCAAACAAAGTTTTTTTATGTACCCCAGGGTCTTTAGCACTTTTACCCAAATAATGTCTTTTGCAATGTTCAAAATGTTAAAATATGCACTGCACTGGACTCTTATAGTTCACTTTTGTCTTTGACTCACAGTTTTAGTCCTTGATCGGGGTCACCAGTTATGGGTGGTAACCTGGGGTGTGATGAAGGAAATCACTATTAAACCTTTTATGTTTAGTCTTACAATAGCAACGATGACGTACAGTTTGTAATAATTTCACTATTTAAAAACAACGAATAACTAGTAGTAATTTAAATAATATCTTGAGCTGAAGTACGCGCGAACGATCAGTAGAACACTGTGTCGACTCTGTGTCAACGACGGCGACACGGCGCATGCGCAGTGCTCCTGCGCGTTGAGTCGGCCGTCGCACGCGCGGCGGTTTATGCATAAGCTTATAGCGATTTAACTTCACAAGGTAAGTATATGAAATTGTATTTTGTTTATTTTATTATTTTATTCATGACGTTGCGTATTATATTTTATTTATGTATTTTATGTATTATCATACATGACACACCACAAGCGCAAGCCTATTACTTATTTAAAAAAAAAAAAAAAAAAACGAATGAATGGACATTGTATCTGACGTATAATTTTGATGATCTCTTTAAAAAAAACCGAACAAGTACGAGTAGGACTCGTGCTCTGAGGATTCCGTTAGACGAAACCCTCAGAGCGCGAGACCAAAAAAAAAAAACTGAAGTTAAAATATTGAAGGACAAACTTAAGTTTGTAGTTGACAATAAGGTTCTTCCATACATTCCAACTACAAAATGTAAGTTTGTAATAGCAAAATAATCATTTTTAAATGATATACCTTCAAATTTATAACTTTCGGATTTATTCCTATATATGTGCTATGAGACCTTGCCTCATGCCAAATTTCACGATTCTAGGTCAACGGGAAGTACCCTATAGGTTTTGGTTCTCCTGTGAAATCGCAAAATATGCGACATAAGCGTTCGTATCTTTTGATTGCGTTGACTTACAACTTTTATTTTTTTACAGCCGAAAGAAACCGTAAACCCAAGTATTTAGTATAAATTTCAACTTGCTACCTTTACGCGTTCTTGAGAAAAAGGGTCTTGACAGACGGACAGACAGACGGACAACGAAGTGATCCTATAAGGGTTCCGTTTTTTCCTTTTGAGGTACGGAACCCTAAAAATAGACGAATTCAATCATTAAAACATTTTGTCATGCTTGTCACAATAACATAAATATCTAGGAATGAAATACGTTCGGATTTCATCATTTTAGATTTCTGAACAGTTCTGTTCTGTACCTACTTTATGAGTAAAATAAGTTGTCATAGTTCATTCGGGTCATGAATTACTGTGCAGTTAAATCTAGTCTATTCCTGCCTTAAGACAGTTTGTTGAAGACTCTCGACTCGGCTCAAGACTTTAATCGCTGAGAATGTAAGACTTATCGGTGAAGTTGGAATCAACAGAGGCTCACAATCGTTGTTGGGTTCCAACCAAAATCAAATAGAAGTTATCAAGTTATTGATTTTAGTAGAATAATCCTTTCGGTTCCAAATTATTAATATTTGTCAAAACAACCACAGACAGATGATGATTTATGGTACTGAGACGTGGTCCTTAACTGTCGGCCTTTTGGAAAAACCCAAGTCACACAGCGGGAAATAGAGAGAGCTATGCTCGGAGTTTCTTTGCGCGATAGAATCTGGAACGTGGATATTCACCAAAGAACCAGAGTCACCGACATAGGTATTAAAATATGCGAAGAACTGATAACTGATGGGGAAGAAAGGTTTTTGAGAGACCACGAACCGGAAGATGCAGCGTAGGTATGCCTCCCACTAGATGAACCGACGACATCGTGAGAATCGCGGGCATCCAGTGGATGCAGATGGCAGGTTGTCATTCAGTGTGGAGGTCTTAGGGAGAGGCCTATGTTCAGCAGCGGACGTCTTCTTGGTGATGATGATGAAAACAACCACAGGTTTTCTTTAATAATGCTACTAAGTGAGTTTCTATGCAAAATACCAGCATTTTCTTTTCTTTTCTGTGCTAAATACTATAACGAATGGCAATGTTTATACGCAGAGTCATTAAAAAATCAACATTTTGTTAACATGTCACAGTTTTATTTTCACAATTGGTACTTTTTTCACAGTGTGATACAATAAACTTTGATAGAAAATTGTTAATGTTTTGTTCAGTCAAAGAATAAAAAAAATCTTTGTCCTAGAAAACACAATTCATATCTCCTTATTTATAGGAAAACCCATACCTGAAATATGGGTAAGGAAATGAGATTTGTAATAAAGGCTAGTGATCAAAGACATACCGCACAATCCTATCTCGCCACATAACAAGGAATAAACAGTAAAGAAATTGTCAGTAGAGCGGTTTCACCACGGTGATACATCTCACTTATGGCAGGAAATTCACATTTCAAACAGTTTTTTGTCCTTAAAGCTAGGCCGGGTAATTATTATAAACGATCATTATATTGCGCAAATTGATTATTATTATTTACAAAATCATGCAATTCTATTTATCTATAACGCACATTATTACTTACATTTGCCAATAAACAGAGTTTGCTGTTTCAAACGGTTTATTGGCAAATGTTAGTAATATGGTGCGTTACTGATAAATAGCTGTACATGATAATGTAAAGAACAACCAACGATTTGCGCAAACACCGTGTCATTTTACAATAAATACCTGGCCTAGCTACAAGGACAAAAAAAGTATTTGAAATTTGAATTTCTCGCCATAGGTGAACCTTAAATTATTATGCCTTTGTGCCAGTCATTGTTTTAAAAACGCAGTCACTTGGATAAAAAAATATATTTAAAAACACACATCGTAACTTTTTTTATAGGCCATAGAGAAATAGTAATGTAAATATAGATAATCTATCATACACAAATATTATGTGTGTAAGTTTGTCACAAAGAATATTGCAGTAGTTTATCTACTGGTGCTACAATGGAAGCAGGTAGGATCTGAACACAGAGCAATTCGAGCCATTAGGCGGAGACCCTTTCAAGGGCAAGGGCTTTTAAGGCGATTGATTGAATTTCTCACTGAAGATTCTGGTGTATTTCGGTTAAGATTTAGTTTGAGGTGCTTTTAGGCCGAAGGAATATTTGTGATTGGGACAAATACTCCAGTTTTTTTTTTTGCTAAAGTGTTAGTTCGTATTGTTTCACAAATAGTAAGCAATTGGCTAGTTTAAACAAAACAATGCCCTCTAAGGGCCACCGCAAACGATGGACTAGTCAACGGATATTCCCTCTCTTACTCGTGAAATGGCCCAATCACCCTTTAGGGGTAGACTAAAAGTCCAGCAGTGGATTGTTAAAAGGCTGATTATGATGACTCGTGAAATGTGTATCATCATCATCATCATTTATCATTTCAGCCATAGGATGTCCATTGCTGGACATGGGCCTCCCCCATTGATCTCCAAAAGGCCGGTTGAAACCGGGCTGCATCCAACGTTTCCCTGCGGTCTCTTTTAGGTTGTCTGTCTCTGTAGGAGGACCTTGCACGTGGGCCTACTCTTTCGGCCCCATTGGCCATCTGTTCTGTGTTCTTTGTACCCTGCCCACTGCCACTTCAACTTGCTAATCTGGTGGACTATGTCGGTAACTTTCGTTCGTCCAGCAGCAGATTTTAACTATTCCCAATAATATGAATAATTTTGTTCGAGTACCTGATGATTTGGCAATATCCATAATTTTATTCTTGCATGTACTAATTTGAAATTTTAATTTATTGCTTTTAAATATCCGGCGGATGCCCTAGTCGTAGCAAAGTTTTACGTTTATCATGATGCTTTTAGAACACCAGTAGGTAAATAGCCATACAAATGCAGCATCTCGAAGTTTTTGTAGTGAACGGGCTATAAACCTCTTCGCTAGGTTACGGCCAAGCCCTTGCGTGTAACATAAATAGCACCGTAAATCTCCATGTACTACTACGACACAGATTACCAACTTAGAAATTGGCAACTTTGAAGAAGTCTCTTCACTTTAATTTGAAGTCCGACGGCAAACAGCGGAACTAAATATCCATGTAGTAGTTGTCAGTGTGTTTGGGCGTTAGTGAGATTTTTTATAATTTGCCATCATTAAAAAATCGTGTACGAAGCTTGAAGTTGTTAAAAGTGGTGCTCGAGAAATGATACTGATAGTGATTGATACGCAATGACAGCGCCGCGTCTGGGGGACTTCAAACATGATAAAATCATTTTTAGAAAAAAAAAGAACCGACTTCATGACTATGCGCCTATCATTTACAAACTGAAACTAAAAAGTAGAAAATAATATTTAAATAACTTCAAAGCAATGAGCATTAGAGGACAATCAACGAAATTATGAATACATATATTACCTACTTATATATTTATAATCAGTTATTTTTGGAGTCGGTGCCATTTATATCACTGCCAAGGTCTATTGAAAGTACAATTTTTCAATATAGGTTTTAAAATTTATATTAAAAAACAATTTGAATAAAGAACAAACTAATCGTGTTAAATAAATATATATATTTATTCGCCCACCTAGGCAGGCTAGAGCCTTTACTCCACCCTGGGTTGAGTAGCCGTAGTTTTTAGCGGATTATCCAGCACGATGAAACTAATTGGAACCCGAGGTTGTGGCTGCCTCTCCAAGCTTTTCTCCAAACCATCTGGAGGCGGCCAAAGTAAATAGAGGAGTGCTGTATAGGAGGCACTGCAACTGAGGCGTACTGCGTTGTCATATGGGAGGTACCAGAGTTCGACTGCAGAAGGTCGGAAGCCGCGGCGGGAGAGGACTGTTGGTATTTCATTGTGCCACTTTCCCTACCTTCCAGGGCTTCGACGGGGTCGCCACTCTTTGATGGCGAATGCAGACAAGGGAAGAAGAGTGCCGGTATGGCGTTACGCCGTCCTCCCTATCTTCTGCGACCGAAGTGGCAGGCCAGGCAGGAAGGGCAACTTAGTTTACCCGTTGCACGGGGCCCAAAGACGTCGTCTGGCACCCACTTGCTGACCTGGTCCCAGAAGTGGAGGATATACCATGTGTCTGACATTCCACCTCGTCATCCATCGAATAGATTTCAGGTACAATTAATTTTAGTACGTTTTTTTGGCTTCACACAATTTTTGTTTTTTGTCATTGGGAAATAAAATAACAGATTTTTAGTTTTCTCACATTTGAAATGAAAAGCAGAATATATAACTCCAGATAAACCATAATATTTTACAAACATTTTGAGTGAAATGAGTTGCTTTTATTTCTTGGTAAATAATCTACTATCACCAGCCTGTGGTACTATGTTACCAGTACAAAAGTAGTCGCTCTACATGTTTTATAACTTCAGGGTTCAGATCTTTAATTTGTTCGCTAGTTTTTTCACTGTTCACCGAACTGACGTTGGCTGCATCAATAGACTGACAGGTGTCAAATGTGATCTATTAAATTGACCCTACTTTAGCAATATAAATACCAGAGTAGTAGTAACATTGATAGTTAAGCAATAACATGAAAGATCAAAATGAGTTACCTCATCGGGGGTTTGTGAGGCAGGACATGGTCGTGAAGGCTGATAGCCGGGAAACGTATCTACCTATGTGTTTTAAGTTTGTAGTCTTATCTCTTTTAATCTGTGAGTCTGATTACCCGACCTTGCGGCAGATTGATGATATATTTGCGGGTCGTAAAGAAAGGGCTAGTGGAAAAACTTGTGAAGTAATTTGGCTTTTATTGTGCCGGAATTACTTGAGTTGCTTGTAAGATGGATGGGCCAGTTCGTTACTTGTTTTTGTGGTGGACTCATTTGTGGCTAAAATTGTTGTAAGTAGTGCTAAGTAGTTCTAGCTAGATTACAGTACTAAACTGAGTACTCCTATCTAGATATAAAAATAGATACCTTAATTTACATTCCTTATAGGATCACTTCGTTGTCCGTCTGTCTGTCCGTCTGTATGTCCGTCTGTCTGTCCGTCTGTCAAGACCCTTTTTCTCAAGAACGCGTAAAGGTATCAAGTTGAAATGTATACTAAATACTTGGGTCTACGGTTTCTATCGGCTGTAAAAAAATAAAAGTTGCAAGTCAACGCAATCAAAAGATATGAACGGCGTTTATGTCGCATATATTGCGATTTCACAGGGGAATCAAAACCTATAGGGTACTTCCCGTTGACCTAGAATCATGAAATTTGGTAAGAGGCAAGGTCTCATAGCACATATATAGGAATAAATCCGAAAGTTATAAATTTAAAATTAAACCATAAAAAAAATGCTATTACAAACTTACATTTTGTAGTTGGAATGTATGGAAAAACCTTATTGTCAACTACAAACTTAAGTTTGTCTTTCAATAATTCAACTTCAGTTAGTTTTTTTTTTTTGACTCGCGCTCTGAGGTTTGCGTCCAATGGAACCCTCAGAGCACGAGTCCTACTCGTACTTGTCCGGTTTTTTTTGTCGTGTCTCAACAGCTTCACATGAAAGCCAGTTTTCGATAAAAGTTAAGGTAGCATTCCGATCTTGACGACCGCGACCGGTGGCAGCAGCCGCGTCGCGCGACCCACTGCTCAGTATGAATTTATGAGTGACAGGAGACGTGTCGTGTGTGTCACTTGCATTGTTTAGCACTCCATAAATATAAATTCATAATGAGCAGAGGGTCGCACGACGCGGCCGCTGCCACCTGTCGCGGTCATCAAGATCGAATTGCGACCTTTAGAGGTGCTTCCCATGATTATCAACCACACAGTTATTTGACAACAGGTGAAATTTCCTTCTCATTTCTGTGGTGAGGATCTTCTGTGGTGGTTCATGTATCTATATATAAATCTGAAATAGTGGGGTAAAAAAATATCCTTGGTACTACTGCCGGTTATACCAAGGATAAACGTTATCATTATAACATTTTTTTTTTTTATCGTAACTGGTTGCGAATATAGCATTTCGGATAAGGAAAAATAGCCAAAATCATAATCAAAAGCATAAGTTTGTATTTTTTTTTTTTTTTTTTAAATAAAGGCTTTTTTAATTTTTAGCTCGATATAAAAATAAGGTACGATCTACCGTTCAGTTACTTAGCTGAATAGCATTTAAATACTATTATACATCATCATCATCAGCCAGAAGACGTCCACTGCTGAACATAGGCCTCCCCCTTTAGCCTCCACACTGAACGACAGTCTGCCTGCCATCCACTGGATGCCAGCGACTCTCACATTGTCGTCGGTCCATCTAGTGGGTTCGTGGTCTCCACTCCAGAACCTTTCTTCCCCATCGGTTATCGGTTCTTCGAGCGATGTGGCCTGCCCATTGCCACTTCAACTTGCAAATTTTAACAGCTATGTCGGTGACTCTGGTTCTTTGGCGAATATCTACGTTCCACGTATCCACGTAATACTATTATACGCTCACATAAAATAATCTTAGTCTTTATAGTTCGCTATATTTATTCCTATTTACAAAATAAATATAACCTACTACATACGTAGATATACTACAACAATAACTCCTAACAGAAAACCGACTCCCGTTACGGAATTTTGTTCAAAAAACGCTTAGACAAGAATCCCAGCATAATTTCCCAAATACGCGTAGTCTGCATCCGCGTCCGTTAAAATCCCTTCCCGACCCTAAGGTAAGTAGTACGAGGTAAGCAATGTATCTTCTAACTTTTTCGAATGCTCAATTTCGAAACATCGGCCGAATACGTAAATTAGGGAGGCGCCTTCGTATAAATAAAATAGAATGTGCGAAATTGGAATGTATCGGTTTCGTATATTTTCCGGATAGGGATGGGAAACGGACAAGAGCGACGATCCTTTCTTGTGGTCCTTTTTGAGATAAATGGTTTGAATGATCTGTGTTTCAATAACGTAAATTATTAGTATTTAAGCTTGTGGGGGTTTTCTGACGCGACATCATGGATCATTGTCGCATTGTCATAAATAACATCTCATTTAGGTGATAAATCATATTGATCTTTAATACCATTGAAATAAAGTCAGGATCCTGCATCACGATAGATCCGTAAAATCCGCTGCATGATAGGTGTAATCAATTCGATACACATTGTAAAAGTTTATATCGAGATTTTATATCGATTAATAATCAATCCAATATTATTTAAATCATAAATATAAATTGGCAAAAATGTATATACGTTGTGATTTTTTTTTATGCATGGATATACAAAAATTACTAAAGAGTTCCTAAAATAAGGAGACTCCACTTAAGTCCAGCATTACTTAATCCGTACCTAACTCATATTTCTCAACACTTTGCGATCAAACTTTCCTCTGTACCTTTCCATTACTTTGAGGGTAACGGCTCATAAACCGCGATGAAAATAATTTTACATTTTTGCCTAAAGGAGGAAAACCGACTTTTGTAAAACCGTCAAACAAGAAGCCAAGTATATTTTGGTGTTGTTTAAAAAAGTGGAAACAACGTTTGAAAGGTTTCAGTAATTTTTGGACACGGAAAAGTAGCGCTGTTACATTATGAAATTATCCGTGAGCCCGACAAGAAATACCGCTAAAAGTAAAGAGAAAAAAGTGTCGCCAAGCATTCATAGTAACTAAATTTATTTTAGCCTTTCCCGGTGCTTCGTATTGGAAATTGTATTGTACGGTTACATGTGTGTTATCATATTTAACCAGCTATTCTTGGTCCTAGCATTTATTTGCTCTGACAGTTGCTAAAAAGGTGAATAAAGACATTTGCTTTTAATAATTTACTGAAGTACATTGTATAATAATATACTCCGCCAGGTATAGCGCTCCGAGAAAAAATGTCACGTGGGCGTCCCGCAATGATGTCATCAATGTCATGGATAAACGTACACGTGCATAAGCAAGAGCAGAATAAGTAATGTACATCAAGTTCGAGAGAGATGACGATACACGAAAAAATGGCGGACTCTCTATGATTTTCTGTGTTAACAGTAGCGTGAAATTATAACTCCCCAATATCCGTATATTACCTGTGAGAATCCAATAAATCAATGTGGTTTTCATAAAATTGTGTTTAATATATTTAATTCGTGCTTAACTTACTTTACCGGATAAACCAAATGACAATTGAAATGCTTTTTGTATTTTATTTAAAAGATTATTAAAAAACTTGTTTCCCAGTAGCTGTTTTTGTTACAATAAAGTGGCAACAGTGACGTCATTGCGGGACATCTCCCAGAGCGATAGACCTTGTTTTCTTGGATCATGCTGAAGTATATCGGTTACCTGCTACAGTCTTACGTTCAAAAACTAACATAGTGATCCGAATTCGTAGTTTTCATTTACCTTTGGGACACCAAGATACAGGCTTTACCTAGTTTGGGGCCCATTGGTACCGCACATAATATTTGTTTTAGTAATATTATCATATTTTATTGACCGATTTTATTTATCGTTATGTCATTGCAGTTGTCAGAGCAAATAAATGCTTGGACCGAATTTAAATGCACAAACATTAGTGACTGTTTTTAACCGACTTCGAAAAGGAGGAGGTTATCAATTCGACTGTATTTTTTTATGCGCTTTTAATTATTAGCCTTCGTTCGATTTCTTTTATATTTATCTCTATTTCAAATGTGATGTGATATGAATGCATATCATAAATATTAATAGATTAATCAAGTAGGTATCTATTAAAGTTATTTTTACTTTGGCTGGCACCGACTCCAAAAATAACTGATTATAAATTGTAAATATGTATATAAGGTAAGTAGGTAATATATGTATTAATGATTTCGTTGATTGTCCTCTAATGCTCATTGCTTTGAAGGTATTTAAATATTATTTTCAACTTTTTAGTTTCAGTTTGTAAATGAAGGTATAGTCAGGAAGTCGGTTCTTTTTTTTTTCTAAAAATTTTCTTTATTATAATTTTTTTTTTCGGGCAAGTGCCTTTAATAACTAAACAAAATACAAGCTAAAACTAACACTACAAATACAGTTAGACTGCCCATAGACCGTTGAAGGTCTAAAGACAATCCAAATGCTCAAGCCCACTACCAGTTGGCAGCGTACCCAACATGCTGGCGGCATTACCACGTTGAATGGCAATGCTAATGCGTTGAGCCAGAAACACGCCAGCATTTTGGTCACGCGTCGCATTAACCAGGCGCTCTGAAAGATTTTTGAAAATGAGGTGAGCTCCCGGTCCCCAAGGGCCCAATGTTATAATTAAAATACTATTTGTAGATCCACAGAATATCAAATTTCCATAATTCACATTTCATAGCATGGTGCCTGATATGAGATGCTACTTGCGTCAGCACTGTCGCCGCCTGCCACCTGAGTCACGCTGTCCACTCACCGTCAGCAGCGGCGGAATATGCCGCTGATAAAAAGAGGGTAAAGTACGCAGCATTGGAACCGCTTTACAACTTTGTACCCGTTGCCGTGGAGACCATGGGTTATTGTGGGACTGAGGCCAAGAAGCTCATTTCAGAGATAGGGCACATGTTTAAAGAAAAGTGTGGTGACTCCCGCTCCGGCTTGTTCCTGGTGCAAAGGTAAGCCATTGCTATTCAACGCGGTAATGCAGCGAGTGTTTTAGGCGCTAGGAACATTTAAGAGTGGGTTATTTGAATAGGTACCTAGTTAGGTAGTTAGTGTAGGTGGCCATTTAATGGACTTAAAAAAAACATAGCATATTTCCTCTTTTAACCCCCTTTTCTAAGCAAGTTTTTTAATCTGTATTTTATACCGACGAAAAGCAAAACAAGGATATTCTCAACCATATTCTCGAAGTTTTCTGAAATTTTCCGTACTTTTTATCTGTGCGGTGGACAAAGTTGAGAATGCGCTGGCAAGTTCGCAACCACCACACAAGCTCGAACAATATTTAGCTAGAATATTATAAAACTTCCCTTGTTGTGCTCCGAACTAACAGAAATAATTTCACTCGAGTTTTACAACTTTTATAATTTCGGTACAACTGTTGTCAAGTTCTGGCGAACTTATTGCTTGGCATTCTACGCACATAGAGTAAAGAGACGTCGACGCGAAACAACTGTCATTACAAAAGCTTAATTTAAGTTTGTCACGTAAATATTAGAGCACTGGGAAGGGGGTAATGGTAATTATTTCATAACTTGTACTCACAAAGGGCTGACGTTTATATCTTGAGTTATAGTCATTTCATTAAAACTTGGTTCATAAAAACTGGCCAAGTGCGAGTCGGGCTCGCGCACTGAGGGTTCCATACCACCACAAAATACAATAAGGTTGGCCAAGTAACCGAAATAACAATTATTATAACGCCTTCCAAAATTGTCGCGGTAATTTGCTACGCAGTTTGCTACAGGCGCTCCAGTATAATAACTTGGTAATGAACAAAAATTTGTCACCGACTGGCACTTGGCCATTATTTATTATTTGTTGTTATACTTTAGTTTAGAGTATTTACTACATTCGTGCCAAATTTGACGCTTGTACGTATTATCGTTTTTACATTGGAGCTAATACAAAAATACGTTAAAAAAATACGTTTGTTGTATGGGGGCCCCCTTTCGTTATTACTTTTCGACTTTTTTTATTATTTATTAGTTAATCTGCCGTAACGTTACATATTCGGTGAAAATTTCAACTGGCTATCTATTACGGTTCGAAAGATATAGCCGATATAGGTAGGACAGACGGACAGACGGAGAGTCAGAAAAACGCTCTCGCCACCCATACTATTACATAGCGGATTGTCCTTGTATACGTTTATACCTACTAACTATTTGAACGTTTTAATTATTCTAATCCAAAGCAAAGAAACAAGACAACTTGCCGACTCGTTTCTATAGTAACAAGCAAAAATGTCGGCTTCTAAGCTACTTCTTTACAACGGAAATTACTTACCAGTTATATGATTATTAACGTAATATTTTACCGCGAAAAGGTTGTGGATGAAGCTCACAATATCGTCAATGTGACTGCACCGAAATCCACAACCTTATCACGGTACATATCCCGCTAATAATTATATAACTGTAGTGAACAACCGTGATCGTTTAAAACAGTGAAAGTTACTTTATTAAGTATGTTATGATAGACAATCGAGAATTCGAGTCGATGCAAAATATTTGATACTCAGGTTCAACCTTCAGGCCTTCGTGTACGAACGGCCTTAGCCACTTGCATATGCGGCCCCTCACGGCTCTCTGACACCGGGGCAGTCGGAGCACACACTGTCACTTTCCTACGGCCGATTTTTTTTTTATCATAGACCTTTATTTCTGGCAAGATTGCTCTATCAAAGTTTTTTCCTTAGTTCAAGTAGAATAGGATAGAAATAGTTTCATATGCGCAGTTGTTCAAGAAAAAACAGGAAAGGTAATTTTGTCACCACCGTGCGCGACGGGTTGGTAACTGTAGTGTCCAGCGCTGTCCAAAGTCATCTATGCGTGGTTACTGTAGTCAGCAGAACTACACAAGTGGTTAGTAACATTAATGTAAATCTGATAATGACATCAAAGATCCAGAGATCGAAACTAATTATACCATTACGCTTTGACATTGTCTAACAAGGAACGTGTATCTGCCTGTGTTAGTCTCTATACTGACATCAATTATTAGGAATTTAGACATTGAACAAACGAATGAAGGTAGAATGGATTTAACATCTAATTGGGCAGTATATTTTTAACAAGAAATCGCTGTATGAACAAAGTATGTTTACTTGGATGGGTGGCCACTTGTAAATATCCGAGTGGTCTTAGGAGAATGTATTCAATCTAGGTAAATATCAGCAGTTTTCACATTTTATGGGTAACCATTAGCCCATAAGCGCATTACCCTGTTATTTACCCTGGTAAGCGCAGCGTAGGACGTCCACCCACAAGATGGACAGAAGACCTAAAAGAGACCGCAGGGAAACGCTGGATGCAGGCCGCTTCCAACCGGCCCTTTTGGAGATCGATGGGGGAGCCCTATGTCCAGCAGTGGACGTCCTATGTCTGAAATGATGATGATGATGATGATAATGACTAACCCATAAACATAAAATTGTATTTACACCTAGTATTCTTCGAAAAACGATGTCAGTCTTATGTGATTAAACATTAAATTCTTGGTTACGGTAAGTTTTTAACAGACTTCGAAAAAGGAGGAAGATTCTCAATTCGTTTTTGTTAATGTTTTCTTATATGATAGTAGAAAAACAAGCGACGGGCCACCTGATGGTAAGTAGTCATCATCCCCTATGGACACCTACAATACCCGGGGCATTGGCGGTGCGTTGCCTACCTTTGAGGACTCTATTCACTCTTCGCTTGAAGCAATTGAGGTTATATTTTGGAGGAAAAACCGAAGGTGGTAAGCCATTCCACAACTTACAGGTGCGTGGCAATTTTTTTTTAACAGACTACAAAAAACAACAAACAATCATTCTAAGTTAATATGCCACTGCAAAGAACAAAATAATATTTTTGCACGGATTTTGAGTCGGGAACAACGAAAAATTAAATTTTGAAAAATTATAATTCCAGCTTGATAATAAAATATAGTTCCTGCCCGATTTCAAAATCCGTGTAAAATAGTTATTTATGATACAAATGCGGTAAGTTGGTTATTACAAACGAGTAGACGAATGTAAGCCCGAGACGAAGTCGAGGGCTTACCATAGTCACGAGTTTGTAATATCTAATCCGCACGTGTGCAATACAACGTTTTACAACACATTTGCGAGAAAAAAAAGCTACAAATGAAACAATTTTTATGGAAATGGAAATTAAAAAAATACCGTAAAGTACACGCACGGTGCTATACATCTGAGCGTGCGGTAAAATTCATTACCGCACGCTCCGTTGTATGATCCGTAATGTTTAACTTTCGAACGATGTATACAGGCTTCGTAAGTGCACTTTTTGAGCAAATGTGTTGTAAATATTATTTTGTTCTTTGTAGTGGCATATTAACTTAAAATATTTGTATTTTGTGGTTTTTTATAGTTGGTTTTTTAATAGATAATTTATTATTAAGTATTTTTAATGTCCAACCATCTAGTAGATGATAACTCATGTCACTTTGTAAGCCATTCTCATCATCATCAGATAGAAGACGTCGTCACTATTGAATATTGACCTCCCCCTTAGAGCTCCACATTGAATGGCAGCCTGCCATCTGCTTCCAAAGGATGCCCGTAACTCTCATGCTATCGTAGGTCTATTACGCTGCATCTTCTGGCTTATGATCTTCGCACAAGAACCTTTCTTCCCCATCGGTTATCGGTTCTTCAAGCGACGTGGCCTGCCCATTGCCACTTCAAGCCATTCTATCTTTGTATATGATACCCCGCGTCATCCAAAAACTAAGTAGTGTACATCATAATCTACTAGTATATTGTCTGTAACGCGACGGAATATTAAGCTACCGGTACCCTACCCACCGACTAACGAGGATTCTCAATAATCTATTAGCCACCTTATAACGAAGCTACCACCTAGGAAATGTTACCACAAGCTATCAAAACGCCAGTAAATGCACCTTCAAAAATTTACTAATACTGCATCTGCACAAAATATAATGACACAAAATTATTGTGCGTAAAACCGTGAAAATATCAACGGATGATTTATGTATTCGTAATTAAGAAATGGCCTGCTAGAATGGGAAAAAGTACTCCCGTTGTACCGATGGCAGTAGGTCAATTACTTTATCATACAATTGCTTCGACCTAAATAAAATGAATGGACAGGCCCAGTAGAAGCGCATTTTTGAAGATAACAAAATGAGCGCCGGCTCTCATTTCGTTTCAGTCGGTCTCTAGCCGTAGGAAGTGCAACATGTGTCTATTGTTACGTGATAACGAAACATCTGACAAAATTATGCAGTCATATGCTTTCCCGAAGTGTAAATACACAAATAAAACCAGGATAAATTTTTTTTTTACATATATACCGTACATTTTTATAATTAGGTGTTGAATATTTATGTCCGACGGTTTTGACTCGTTTTTACTGAGCAATTTCAATTGTTAGAGCCCGTCCATTTATTTTATTTTAGTCGAATTACAATTGTAGTAATGTCTATGATTTAACTATTTAAATTAATAACATGATATCTTTACTATTGTTTTTTTTCGACAGTTAATTTAATTAATACTTTTTAAATATTTTTAATAATACTTTTTTATACTTACGGTATTTTTATACAGTCTCTCTAGATTTTTACGCCTATAAACTAGGCAAAACATGATACAAAGTGACCAATATTTTAAACCACCTATTGTGCATGCGTTTTAAATGTGTGTATGATTTACTCGTGTTTTGTGCAAATAAATAATCTTTATCGCCATTTATATACTTGTATATAGATTATCGCTGTGTCAATGTTGCTAGTGGAAACAGCGTCTTAGCTAACTACCATCGAATATGGAAGATGCATTATCCGAGATGCTTCCAGGCAGGTACTGATCAGGTTAAGTGGCTGAGCTCCGTATGAAGTTTGGTTTAGGTTAGACTTGACTTCACGTGTGCGAATATCTCAGATCGCACTAAGTAAGGAGATATGCCGTGTTCAAATATCTCCATTCGCCTGAGAGTGATGTCTTTTTGCACTACTTTTTTGTATTTTAGTAGTTATCAATTTATATGGTGGTACGGAGCCCTCGGTGTGCAAGCCCGACTCGCACTTAAACCGTTTATTTGTATGAGTGGCACAGCCTTCTATCAAATACTTTAGTTGAAGTTTATTCGAAGACAACAACAATCAAGGTTTGACAGCTTGTAAAATACACGTCAAATGAGCATACAAAATATTATCCGAATAGTCGCCACTTCAACTTTACAGCCAACTGACCATTTCCGTAAATTAGAACCACACAAACTTCATCCCTTGCCGCAACCCTTCACTTAAATTGCTAACAATAAAAGCAGTCACACCCGATTTAGCACCCCATAAAATAACCGCTAAGTAAAATAACTGCCCCTCCGCACCGTGAACCGATAATGACGGCAATAATAACGATAATATAACGGTATGGTAACGGAGTAACTACTGAGTAGCACATTTTAAAGAGAAAATGCTCAATATTAGTCTCCATTATCACAGCATTATGTACAACTGAGTTGAGTGAAATGTAGCTGCTCACCAAAAATAAGTCATAGGTTAAGTTTCAAAATCACAAAAATGCGTGTAACTACCATTAGTAAGACTGGTAGTAACAATCGTAACAAATTAATTTATGGAGTAGTGCCAACCATGTGATGATATAACATATTATTTTTATTATTTAATTAAACATTGTAGGTAAAGTATAATACTTGTTCATTTTTAATTCATTGATAAAATCTCACATTTATATTTGCGTCTTATTCAAAATATTGTAACAATTAGCAATTTAACACAATGGTTTAACGAAATGTGATACAACTAATACATAATTCTGTCTGTTTTTAACCGACTTCCAGAGGCGGTTATCAATTCGACTGTATGTTTTTTTTTTTTTATCAATGTGTTTAAAAAATGATTTTGCGTTTATAATTTGACATTTGTACCATTTTTTATTTACAATACTTAATGCGAAACGTGTGAAGGTTGTAAGACTTGCTTCTCTGTATATTCACTGCTCAGCGGAGTAACGACATTGCCTGACGCTGTCTTTTTCTCATGCTAATAGAATGGGTTCGTAGGTGTGGATGGAATGTCATTTATTCAGATTCTGTATACTTATAAGTTTGATGTGTATTTTTGCTTGTCTTTGAATTGAGGAGTCAACTTATATTTTATGGATTTCTGCATTATCGAGTGACATGAAATGGGCTTACATTTTTAAACTGAGAAGCTACGGAGAAAAACTCAGCTAGTTGTTGGTGCATCCTTGCAAAATGTTAGTAACTTGCCTGGCTAATGTAATAATTCCCAGACAATAACAATGTTGATTAAAACACAGAGGAACAAAAAGTTACATTATAATTACTTTTTTTGAAAAAGTCGGCCGATGGGGCCGAAAGGTTCTGGAATGGAGACCACGGATCGGTAAGCGCAGCGTAGGACGTCCACCCACAAGATGGACAGACGATCTAAAAGAGACCGCAGGGAAACGCTGGATGCAGGCCGCTTCCAACCGGCTCTTTTGGAGATCGATGACGGAGGCTATGTCCAGCAGTGGACGTCCTACGGCTGAAATGATGATGATGATGATGAAACAGTAAAGTTGCTCTAACATGAAACAAAACTACATTAGAGATTTAAGTAGGTATCTATTGTCATAGATGTGATAATCTTAAACGACGGAGACTCGGCCAGATCGAGTTAGCTTCGTTTTTTGTTTCAGTCTCTTCATCAATTATTTTTTTCATTTGTTTCAGTCTATAGAAATAAATATATCAGAATGGAAACATTTCATTGTCCCCAATTTCATGTATAGAGCCACAAAGTAATATATTTATTTTGTGAATTTGGCTGCTGTAAAATAGGCCTTTACTCACCGCTAGCGAAATATTTTTTGTGATCCTTGCTTCTTTTTCCCGCACCACTTGAAACCTCCTGCGAGGTATTCTTTCATAGCTCACGTAGCATTTTGCTGATGTAACATTTTGAAATGCGCAGTACGATAAGGGAAGTAAGTTTCCCTTCTCATTTTCATATCAATAAAGAGACGTCAAATTTTGAAGGTTATTGCCGCGATGGCTTTCCTTACACACCATTACTCTCCAGCATTAAGCTATGGCATACTTACTTGGCCTGTTTTTACCTTACAAATACCACTGGATTTTCAATCTTGCGTTGCGAAGATATAAGGTTGTTTATAATAAGTGTGGTCGTTAGATGAATATTTATGATCATCAGGGATGTATTTTTACAGCATGTTTTTATAATCTTGCCTTATATCTCGTAGCGATTTCTTTCGTTCCATGTTATTATGTATTTCTAAGGTTATGGATGATGTTAGTTTTGGGTAGGAATCATTTGTATAATATTTTGTATCTTTGGAAGTTGAGGAGTTTTTTCTGAAATGGTTCGATTTCTGGGTAATTTTATCATTTTTGAGGTGGATTGTAATGCTTTGATTTTTTTCTTTACCTACTTGAATAAAATTCCTGGACTTGCTACACGTAGAAACCTTCTGTTTTTGCGTTAAGGAAGTAAAAAAAGTATTTCTTTTTTGGCTTCGTTTATAGAACAAATTCGTGGAAACGTGCCGATCCACAGAATAAAAATATATAGATGAAATAATATTGCTGTCTTTTTTTTTTCATAATGTTTAGAAAATACTGCAATTAAGAAAGTTCTTTGAGAGCTTCGATCAAAATAAAATTAATGGATGGGCCCAGATATAGCACATTTTTGAAGATTACAAAATGAGCGCCGGCGCTCACTTCGTTTCAGTCGGTCTCTAGCCGTAGGAAGTGCAACACGAGTCTATTGTTACATGAGAACGAAACATCTGACTAAATTATGCCTTCGTGTGCTTTCCCGAAGTTTAATAAATAAACTGCTATCTATTTTTTGTAACAAACGTACTGTGCATGGTTATAATTAATTGTTGAAGTATATGTCAGACGGTTTTGACTCGTTTTTACTGAGCAAGTTCAATGGTTATGGCCCGTCCATTCATTTTATTTTAATCGAAGTTTGAAAGGGCTTTATCGTGATTCTATTAACCTCTTTGAATGCTAGTAACCTAAACATGTAAGTGCGAACTAGTTTTAGCACTTTGTGGAAGGGTTAACGGTCAAAACCTAAAGACCTACCCAAACACAGCCCACGCAGAATACCCTATCATTTCCAATAGCCTGGTTAATGCCAGCTGAGGCTTTCCATTCCTAGCCACAGTAATGGTAATCTTCACTTTATGAAGGTTACTAACCCAAACCAAACAATACATTCACACAGCTACACCACAGTACCTTGTCGTATTCAAAACTTTAAAGTTGTTTATAGTTTTCAGTGTAGAGTCAAAATTTGTAATTTTGACACAGTTTTAAAGCAGTTGAAGGTAAAATCGCTAGAGTAGCTTATTTGGCTCCTAAGCCACAGGCACACTAACGATAAGGAAGCCTGAGCTAATATTAGGTGCAGTGTAGAGAGGTGGCGGATAAATACAAAGACAAATATAGTTTCCTAGGTACTCGTATGTAGTGAATCGGTTCCTTCTAGGCAAGCGTGCTCCAAGGTAGATCGCATCATCGCTTAACATCAGGCGGGATGGTGGTCAAAGGCAAGCCTATTATTTATTACTAGCAACGAACCCCGGCATCGCATGGGTGTATTTTTTTTACACCTTGGGTTACGTTATTGGAGTTTTAGTAAGAATCCCTGAAAAAAATTGAAAATATAATATAGCCTATGTTACCCGGGGATAGTGTAGCTTCCCAACAGTGAAAGAATTTTTCAAAACTATTTAGTAGTTTTGGAGCCTATTCAATGCAAACAAACAAACATAATCTATACCCGTGCGAAGCTGGGGCGGACCACTAGTAGTTTATAACAGTGTTTTACTAACCCTCTTTTAGTGAATAAAATAATGTAATATCATTTCGGCCATAAGACATAATATTTTAGGTTTTGGTATTTTCTTTAAATTTCCGCTGCAGCTTATTTTTTACTCCCAACCTGCGAGCTGCTAATAACCTATAACCACATCGAAGGTAGTACAGGCCTTTACACGCGTTTACTATCTACGGTATTAGCTTACACTCCGATTTACGAGCCGAATGTTGACGGAAACACCCGAACATTGACAGAAATGACGGCGTCATAAGGCTGAGACGTGCGAGTCGTAAAACTTTATGAATTTTGGGCTGAAGGGAAGCAAGGAACGGTAATTGTCGCAAGTATTGTTTAGCTATATGCTAGCTTTACTTATGTACTGATAATATGATTTCATGAGCTGTAATGGAAAAACTCACTAGTCACAGCGAGCAATGGAGAGAGTTTCTTTGCGCGATAGAATCCGGAACGTAGATATTCGCCGAAGAACCACAGTCACCGCACAGCTGCTCAAATTTGCAAGTAGAAGTGGAAATGGGCAGGCCACATTGGGACATGGTGGTCACCTGACCCCAAAGTAAGCAAAGCTTGTAATATGGCTATCAGAGACTGGTATCTTACATACGCAAAATGCAAAATGTGGAATGAGCTACCTTCCGCGGTATTTCCGAGAAGTTACAACATGGGGTTCTTCAAAAGGCGAGTTAATAGAGTCCTAAAGGGTCGGCAACGTATTTGTGATGCCTCTGGTGTTACAAGTATCTATGGACGACGGTGACTGGTTACCATCAGGCAGCCCGTCTGCTTGTTTGCTACCTATGGCAATATTTTTAAAATGTGCATACGTAAATTGATATTAACACCCAGATATAGCACAAACACAAATGTTTAGTCGTAGGTGGGAATCGAGCCCACGTCCCCAAGCGCAGTAGGCAGGTTCACTACCAACTGGGCCAACCAGGCTTTCTATTATCACTCGAAGAACCGATAAGAGATGGGGAAGAAAGGTTCTTGAGTGGAAACCACGAACCAGAAGACGCAGCGTAGGTAGCTCTCACATTAGATGAACAAAAATTTATAACACAGCATGCAGGTTGTATACAACCAGCAATGGTGTTCCGCTGGGGCTGACTGGCATTCGTTCTGATTTGGAACTGAATTATATTGACCGCAATAAAGAACATAATATCATAATAATTTTAACATTCGACGTAGCTCCCAACGCAAAAGAAACTAGAGAAAGAAAAGAAAAATAATCCCACCATGAACGATTTCCAAAATCATAATCTTGCTCTAGGAAACTCCCAAAGATGGCAGTCTCGAACTTAAATCACTTAATCCCGAGAATCTCCGGTTCGGATAAATTAAGGAGATTAGCATTAAGCGAGCGAAGGCCCTGTGGGCGCTACTACTGGAAGAATCGTAGTTTTGTGGTAGAGCTTGTTTTAAGTGATAGAGCTGGTTACTTTTATAAAAAAAAAACATATTAGTTGCTTCTCAAGGATTTTATGTAATCGTAGTTTTTGGGGTTTTTGCTGGGGCTAATATTTCGTCTTTATGTTAAACAAAATTTTATTAAAATTGCTTTAGATTTTTTGTCATGGGATGACAACCGGCAATGGAGTTTCGCATTGTGGAATAGCGCTCCGTAGAATCATCATCATCAGCCAGAAGACGTACACTGCTGAACTTAGGCCTCCCCCTTTAACCTCCACACTGAATGACAGCCTGCCTTTTGCATCCACTGGATGCCCGCGACTCTCACGTTGTCGTTGGTCCATCTAGTGGGAAGCCTACCTACGCTGCGTCTTCCGGTTCGTGGTCTTCGGCTCTGTAGAATGTCGTGCTGTAAATTAGCGTTCTGAAGAATTACGCAATGTAAAATTGTTTGCTGTGAGGAGAAGAGTTAGGTGCTATAAGATTGTGCACTGTAGAATTGCGTTTTGAAGAATTGTGCAATGTAAAATTGTAAGCTGCAGGGAGAAGAGTTATTGGCTGTAAGATTGTAGGCTGTAAAATTGTATGATGTAAGTTAAAGAGTTGCGTGCTGTAAGAAGCTGTAGAATTTTGCGCTGTAAAATTGCATAATATAAGCCCTGTAAGGTGAAAGAGTTGCGTGCTGTAAAATTGTGAGCTGTAAAGTTGAGTTCTGCAGAATTGCGCGCTGTAGATTTGCACTCTGTCGAATTGGCCGTAGTGAGTAGCACCCCAGGGCCATATTGGCCGGGCCGTAATATCTGTTTTATTGCCGCACTAAACGGCTGCAGGACATCGCGGTTAGTTGCGTTGATTAATTTGATCACATTGTAATGCCGCCATTATGTACGGGATCGCCCTTCGAGGGTCATGTTGTGCTGTTATAGGTTTATGATTAAACATGTGCTGTTATGGGCATACTCTCATAAATATTTGTACAAATAAAGTGGTTTCATCCGCAAAGATGAGCCTTAACATTCCTTCCAAGCTGTCAGTGAAATAACGGATTTTTATGGCAATGGAAGACGCGTATTTGAATAATCGCGAACCAAACATTGCATGTTCATGCATTTCATTACTAAACAATTGACAAAAAGGCAAAAAATTAACCGATCAAACTTTCTTGTATAAATATATGTTATTTGATTTTATTATGGACCTGGTCCATAATAAAAGTACATATTTTTTTTATAGTTGAAACTATATTTGGATTAACGGGCTTTATCTTTTTATATTTTTTTATTATTATTATTTGAATGTATGTTTTGTGTAAGTGTCAGATAATTTATTCATTATTGAACGCCCCGCTTTTTACCTCCTTTGTGAATCATCTCCATCCCAAGGTTGCCTGGAAGTGATGGCTTCTATCGATAAGACCGCCGATTGTTACACTACTAGATTTTAGTTTGTTTTATCTTGTGTATGTAAGTTATGGTGTAAACAGGCGAGTTGGCGGACAAGCGCAAGCCGATAAAAAAAAAGGAGTTGTTCTATTTATTTATTTAAGGTTTACGAGGGAATGTCCTGATAGGCGCAGATAGTTTATAATATTAGTGTGATACGTAAGTATTAGCATGTTTAGCGAGCGCTAAAATTAAGCTAAATCATTTAGTGCTAGGATCAAGGCTTAGCCGGCTTGAATAGGACTTGTTGGAAACCTAATCCGCAGCTCAACCCTCGACATGGAATATAGATGTGCTTATGTAAAATAACCATCGGCAATCGATTAAGGAACCATTTTCGACATGGTTTAAGTCATAAGCGATTACTTTGCTATGTAAGTTTATCCACATCATGGAAGACGTGGACTTAGATGGAGCACGCTTGCTTATAAGAGTTAGAAGAAACAGGCTTACAAAATCAGTGAAGCAGTGATAGTTTTGCATATTTAGTGTATGTATAACCACATATTTTGTTTCTATATTTTGTTGTATCTGTTGTGCAAAACTGTGTGTTTTAGGGTTCCTTACCGAAAGTGTAAAAACGGGACCCTATTACTAAGCCTACATTGTCTGTTTGTCCGTCTGTCTGTCTATCTGTCTGTCTGTCCGTCCTACCTATAAAAGGTTGTATCTTTTGAAACGTAATAGATAGCCAATTGAAATGTTCACAGAATATGTAATTTTACGGCGGATTAATTAAGAAATAATAAAAAAGTCAAAAAGTAAAAACGAAAGAGGGGTCCGTACATACAGCAAACGTATTTTAATATCGTATTTTTGTATTCGTTCTAATGTATTGTAAAAACTGTAATAACTTAACATGATTATATTACACACTCTAAAGTATAACAACAAATAGTAAATAATGGCCAAGTGCGAGTCGGTGTCAAATTTCTGTTCACCACCGGTTTTCGTACGATCACCGAAGTGAAGCAACGTCGGGCGCGGCCGGTACTTGGATGGGTGACCGCCTTGGCGTTGATGGGATGTTGTCTTTTTGCACTATTTTCTTGTACTTTAGTAGCTAACAAGTTATGTGGTGCTACGGAACCCTCATTGCGCGAGCCCGACTCGCACTTGGCCGATTTTATTAAGTAGCGCTTTAAAACTGTAAGTATACCTGCTCAAAGTAGTCCAACAGCAAGTCAATTCCTACCAATTTTTTTTAATAATTAATAGGCTTGCATTTGACCACCATCACGCCTGATGTTAAGCGATGATGCAGTCTACGTTGGAGCACGCTTGCCTAGAAGGAACCGATTCACTCGTGATTTAAAAAAAGAATGTACTAGTTAATTCCTAAAAGGGTTAAAAAGAAATTCCTCTACAAAACTCAATTGCCATTCACACCTCCGTTATAAACAAAGAGCCTAAGAATTTATCATTGAATATCGTCAACCCCTGCTTTGTTCCACACAAAGAGGGTAGTAAATTCCACGGGACCTCACCCCTCGAAGTAGGTCAGCGTATAACAGGTAGATATGGCTCGGGATTATTTGAACTGGGCCTTTATTCTGGCGCAGTTGAGATTCTACCCATCGCTCTCACATTCATGACATTTCTAACCAGAGAGACCGTGACGGAGATGATCTCGACTGCACCAGAATAGGAGCCCTGATGAGTGGTAACTGTCCTTTAACATGACGTAAATAATAGATTGAATAATAAAGATTACGCCCCTACCTTAGAATAACTACTCAGAGAAGGTAGGTTTCCAAACAACGCCTTCTCAAAACGTAAGCTACAAATTCGCTTTGTAGCTTACGTTTCGATTGGTGTTTTAAACGATTTAATCAAGAAAATTAATGGATTACCTGTGGAATGTAACACCATAACTCTTATGCTGCTTTTCTGATTTGTTGTGGTACGATTTCACCGCGCAAATTGTCATAGTAATTTTTTTTGTTTGTGTCATATATGACACCATTTGAATGGCTTAAAATTTGCGAATGTACTTGGTTTCTTTGTGTAGTTATTCTAAGGCCCCTACTTATTTCGAGGTGGATTTGTATGGAAAAGCTTGATATTTGTACGTGGAGATTTTGTTAACCAAAATCTGATAGCGAGAGAAAGGTACGGTTAGAGCGCTTGGGATGTTATCCCGGGGGGCGCAGGCTCGAATCCTGTCGGTCGTAATTTTGTTGTATTGTCTATGTTACAGTTAAAACGCGTTTTTAGTTAGAACGCGTTTTCACTAGTTAAATCTTGTTGTTACTAGATGTCTTTGTTACAAATAGAATTTACCACTAATCCAGAAGAATATCAGACAAAACTAATAATTCTAACTAGATAAAATGCGTTTGAACAAAATGGCTCTGTTAAAACCGTTTTGGCTGAGGTCAGAGTTCGTTTAGCTTGATATGAACAGTAAAACCTAAAGCACGAGCAATACTTCAAAAATTAAAAAAAATCTTTACTGTTAGAGTGTTTAATTTCAATATGTTAGATTAGTTGCCATGTCTTACATCTATATGATGATGAATTAAGTATTATTCTTATGTTCGTACTTATTTACTATATTAATATGGTAATATCGCACGCGAAATTGTTATGTCGACAAAACATATCAAACGCAAACCAATTACCAAATAAATAAATAAATATTCGGGACATTTTTGCACACACGGTCATCTGAACCCAAACTAAGCAAAGCTTGTGATATGGCTGCCAGAGACTGATATACATACATACATAGTTTTTTTTAATACATACTTAATTAGATATTAACAACCAGATATAGAACAAACACAAATGTTCATCACATAAATGTTTGTCCTAGGCCGGAATCGAACCCACGCCCCCAAGCTCAGAAGTTAGGTTCACTACCAACTGGACCAACGGGCTATCTAAATAATACATAAATAATACACGTGTTGTGTTAGAGATATATTTCTACAAAAAGTGATATGTGTATCTAATTATATGTTCCCTATTGACTCCAAGTTACGGCGATCGAAAGTTACCGACATAGCCCACCGGATTAGCAAGTTGAAGTGGCACTGGGCAGGGCACATAGCACGCAGAACAGACGGCCGATGGGGCTGAAAGGTTGAATGGAGACCACGGACCGATAATCGCAGCGTAGGACGTCGACCCAAAAGATGGACAGACGACCTAAAAGAGACCACAGGGAAACGCTGGATGCAGGCCGCTTCCAACCGGATCTTTTGGAGATCGATGGGGGAGCCTATGTCCAGCAGTGGACGTCATACGGCTGAAATGATGATGATGATTAACTCCAAAACGACTGGACTGATTTTGATGGAGCTTTCACTAGCAGCTGATGTTATAAGGAGTACTCCCCGCTGGTGAAACCGTGAGCGCAGCCAGTCATAATAAAATCCTGGTAAACACGACACGCTTTCATTTCTTAAATTCCGCATTTCCGAATTGGCCGATTCCAAAATGTTGCTAAAATTTCTACATTCAATTGAACTGTTTACAATTTATTGTATGAATTCATTCCGTTCCATACCAAAGCAATTCTCCGTATTCAACACAAACCGAACACAGAACTAAATGAAAAGTCAACGAAAACAAACATTTAATTCGCAAGAACTGTTAATAAAATAACCAAACAACTTCCAACCTTGTCTTCAAAACTACAGTTAAAAATTCTTGTAGCATTCCAAGAACTTTTTAAAACATTTTTATTGTGACAAAGAGCTAAGATGTAGATTGCGGGATGGAAAATAAATTACCTCAAGTTGCGATATGTAACTTCGGCGTTATTTTTCTTGAAACTTTCTCTGGAGAAGCAATAAGAGAAAATACTTGTACGTACTTCCATTACAAAAATACGGTTTTGGTTGGTTGAAATCATGTAGCGGGTAGTATGAAAAACTCTGTAAAATTAAAGTAAAACTATGCAATACATTTTCACACTACTTGCCACTATTATTATGTATCCTGTACCAAAACTTGAAAAGTACCTTTTTTTTTTGTTTGCATAATTATTATTAGTCCTTACTTACTAATATTATCAACGCGAAAGTTAGTATGTATGGATGAATAGATGTACTAGCTGCGCTCCGAGGTTTCACCTGCATAGTAATGAAAAATGGTGATGATGATGATGAAAAGTAGCCTGTGTAGCCTACTTTTCATTATCATCTTCACCATTTTTCATCACTACGCGGGTGAAACCGCGGGGCGCAGCTAGTATCACATAATGGCACATTCCCGAAACCGGGTATGTCCTGAAACTGCGACCAAAACCACCGGAGGATGGGCAGCAGCGTCCTATTACTACACGGTGAACGTACTGCGATCCACAAGCCGCCTGCCAAGTGTGTGGATTATGGCAACACCCCTCTCTAAGAGGGAGGCCTTTGTTCAGCAGTGGGCGTTTACTGGCTGATGATGTGAGAGCACATTCCGATAAATTGAAACTGTAAAAACTTTATATTTTTAGTAAATTGTTTTATGCGAATTTCTGTTATAATGAAATGAAAATTTATTATTAAATGAAATTAAATTTTTTATTATCCGGACTTGCATCCATAACTCATTATATAAATTACAAAACTAACTATACTTATTAACTTATTTAACTTATTTTATGACCTTCATTGTAAAAACTAGTAGAATAAATAACAACGGTTGCTTGGAAGAGATCGCTTTAAGCGATAAGGCTGCCTGTTAAAAGCCTATATAATATTTTTATTTTAATGTTTATGTTATTCTTGTTTTGTGGTTTTTAATAAAGAGTTATTGTATTGTGTATTGTATTGTAAAAATACAAAAAAGTTATACTTTCTAAGTTGTGGCGGGTCAAAGTGAGTGAAAGAAAGGCAATGAGTTGGCCCATATTAAAAAAAAAATGTTTTCTTATTCCGCCACCTCGCCTGATGGTACGTGATGATGCGGTCTACGATGGAGCACGCTTTCCTAGAAGCAACCGATTCACTCGCGATTTGAAGACGCCCAGATTGTATCTATCGGGAAACACCCATTCAAGCAGCGCATTCCACAGACGAGCAGTTCGCACAATAAAAATTCCAATAGTACAATGTTCCATCCTCAGCCACACCGTCGCTTACCATCAGGAAAGTAGTTGGCCAAAGGATACACAAACAAACAATTTAAAAAAACACTTTGTTGGGTTTTCAACCATAGCGTAGAAAATGGAACAAAATGTTGTATAAAAGTCGCAAATGAAATTATAGATGACATAAATCAAAATACTTAATATATTATTGACTCCAAAAGAGAGACCAAGAATCCGACCAATTTAAAAATACGAATCTGTAAGCACTAACTCTTTATTAGGTTTCATAAAACCTCATTGCAGAGCTTGGCAGAGCTTGATTCAATAAACTTTTCTTAAATCTCAGTCGAGTTTTTATACAAATTACATGCCTAATTAAATTTATTGCTTGGAGAAGGGTTCGTACAAAAAACTAGCGTTTTACGCTTTTACGAAACCATGACATCAAACTGAATTATACTGGGTTACGCAGAAAGGGTGTAAGCCGAATGGGGTCCATGATACTCATCATTATGAATAACTATTATGTCTTCTGTTCTTATACTATGGAAGCAACTCTGAAATCGCGGAAAAAATATCAGCTGATTCATAGAAAACTCACTCACACTCGACAAAATTAATGGAACAGCTGTTTTTTTTTTTTTGCAATTACATTGTTAGAAATTATATATGTTAATATTGGATTGTTTCCATAGTAAACGTTTTTCATAATGATGTGTTTAAGAATGCCTTTCGGCTTAGTACACCCTTTCCGCGTTGCCCTGGGGCCTTACGGACAAGTGTTATTACAGGCACCTAATCCGCTCAGTTGGAAAATCACGCGACCGCAAACCGTATCTGGGCGCGATAAGGTGTGCGGTCGCGTGATTTTCTAACTGAGCGGATTAGGTGCCTGTAATAGCAGTTGTCCGTAAGGCCCCTGTACTAATTGTGTTGTAAAATGTATACTTGTATCAGTCTCTGTCAGCCATAGTACAAGCTTTGCTTAGTTTGGGGTCAGTTGACCGTGTGTGCAAAATTGTCCAATATATTTATTTAAATTTTAGTAAACAACGTCTCTTTAAGGTCGTCTGTCCATCTTGTGGGTGAACGTCCTACGCTACGCTTACCGGTCCGTGGTCTCCATTAGAGAAATTTTCGGGCCCATCGACCATCTTTTCTGCGTAATACGTGTCCTGCCCACTGCCACTTCAACTTGGTAATCCGGTGGGCTATGTCGGTAACTTTCGAACGTAAAAGAGACCGCAGGGAAACGCTAGATGCAGGCCGCTTCCAACCGGCCCTTTTGGAGATTGAATGGGGGAGGTCTATGTCCAGCAGTAGACGTCCTATGGCTAAAATGATGATGATGATGAAACAACGCCACCTTGTTTCAAAATTGATTTTCTGGCAAACTTGTACCTTCCCATTTTTTTATATTCCCCGCTGCCATTGTCACCCAACCCTGTACAGCCAATAAAGTAAAAAAGCGTCGGCCATCGCCCTCTGGTGTACCACTTGTAACAATTACTGTTTCCAAGACAAACTACTTAATTACCTTGGTCTACAATTATCTCATTTTCTTCCCATAAAACGTAGATCGGTTTGAAGAGATTACGATTAAAAAAGGTAAAGTTGGAACTCTTGGGAGGGGAGATTAAAAAATATAGGCTATCAAAATACAATCAGGTTTTTGTGATGGTAGGTATGCCTCTTTTACAGTCTGTCTATTTAAGCAACAGTACAATTATGTTTTGGCGTTCACCTCGAAGTTGTTCAAGAGTACGCATACCTAGGACAAACTCTGCAGTTAGGTAAGAACAACTTCGAGAAAGAAGCCAATAGAAGAATTCAGCTGGCATTCGGTAAGCTTCGTCAAGTCTTCATGTCGTCCATACCACAGTGTCACAAGACAAAGGTCTTTAATCAGTGTGTCTTACCCGTTATGACCTACGGTGCCAAGACGTGGACACTCACGGTTAAGGTGGTCCACAAGTTTAAAGTTGCTCAGCGAGCTATGGAGAGAGCTATGCTTGGAGTTTCTATACGGGACAAAATTCGGAACGAAGTGATTCGACATAGAACCTAAGTTACCGACATAGCTCAAAGGATTAGCAAGCTGAAGTGGCAGTGGGCCGGTCACATTTCCCGAAGAACCGATAACCGATGGGGTAGACGAGTTCTGGAGTGGAGACCACGTTTAGGCAAACGTAGTGTAGGACACCCTGTGGCCAGGTGGAGTCACGACCTGCGTAAAACGGCGGGTAAAAACTGGATGCAAGGAACTGCCGACCGAGCTCAGTGGCGTGCATTGGGAGAGGTCTATGTCCAGCAGTGGACAATTAGAGGCTGATGATGATGACGATTATGTACACAATTATACGTCAGACGTGATGTTGATAAAACAATGTACAATAACCGATGAGGAAGAAAGGTTTTTGAGTGGAGACCACGAACCGAAAGACGCAGAGTAGGTAGGCCTCCCACTAGATGGGATGACGACATCGTGAGAGTCGCTAGCATCCAGTGGATGCAAAAGGTAGGCTGTCGTTCAGTGTAGGTTAAAGGGGGAGGCCTATGTTCAGCAGTGGACGTGTTCTGGCTGATGATGATGATGACGTACCGTTTTTGCGTAAATCGTTTTAGCGATACATAATTATTTTACTATGATATATCTCCGTTTTTAGTTTAATCTGAGGGCAGCCCTCCAATTCTATTAAACAAATTGTCTTTAAATTGTAATTGTTGCGATTTTAATTGTTAAATGTGTGCCTCAAAATTGACCACCATTCAAACAAATTCATGGAAATTGAACAGCGCACCGTCTGTCGGATCAGCTACTCATGGCTTAAGTTTACATAAACACATGAAGGCAACATCTTTCAAAATAAAATGTCCCTTAGTTCCCAAATTACCTTGAAACATTCCCGCTAAGTATGCTAGTCACGTTCAACGTGTCATATCATGGAGCCCTGACAGGGCGCGTCAAACGGGACGTGCCAGCCCTGACGCACCTGGGCCCGCCAGATTAACTAGCAGTCGCTACTGGCAGTAACGATGCTTTGACAGGTATATTAATATTCGACCAGATAAAATTAGCACGAACAAAATATGTTTCAAAAAATTAAGCATCAAAACAAATTTACAAACCATGCAGAGACAAAAATTAGACAATAAAACCGGCCAAGTGCGAGTCGGGCTCGCGAACTGAGGGTTCCGTACCACTACATAACTTGTTAGCTACTATGATACAAAAAAATTGTGCAAAAAGACAACATCCCATCAACGTCCAGGCGGTCACCCATCCAAGTACCGGTCACGCCCGACGTTGCTTCACTTCGGTAATCGTACGAGAACTGGTGGTGAACAGAAATTTGTCACCGACTCTCACTTGGCCATATGTTGTCATACTTTAGAGTGTCATCTACTATAATCTACGGTACTATAATCATGCCAAGTTTGACGCTTGTACGTATTACCGTTTTTACATTAGAGCTAATACAAAAATACGTTAGTTGTATCAGGACCCCTTTCGTTTTGACTTTTTGATTTTTTTATTATTTTTTATATAATCTGCTGTAACATTACAAATTCTTTGAAATTACTTCATCAAAACTCGCGTGAGGATTCATTATAAATTAAATAAATTATTATTATTCACATATTTATTTTCCTTCTTAAATTTACGTTTTTTAGGGTTCCGTACCTCAAAAGGAAAAACGGACCCTTATAGGTTCACTTCGTTGTCCGTCTGTCCGTCTGTCAAGACCCTTTTTCTCAAGAACGCGTAGAGGTATCAAATTTAAATTTATACTAAATACTTGGATCTACGGTTTATTTTGGCTGTAAAAAAAAGTTGTAAGTCAACGCAATCAAAAGATATGAACGTTTATGTCGCATATTTTGCGATTTCACAGGGGAACCAAAACCTATAGGGTACTTCCCGTTGATCTAGAATCATGAAATTTGGCAAGAGGCAAGGTCTCATAGCACATAAATAGGAATAAATCCGAAAGTCATAAATTTGAAGTTATATCATTTAAAAATTATCATTTTGCTATTACAAACTTACATTTTGTAGTTGGAATGTATCGAAGAACCTTATTGTCAACTACAAAGTTAAGTTTGTCTTTCAATATTTCAACTTAAGTAATTTTTTATTTTTCTTGGACTCGTGCACGAGTCCTACTCGTACTCGTCCGGTTTTTTACAATACTTCCCCTAAAAAACCTAAACCTAGACAATGAACAGGCTATTTATTACGATTCGAAAAAATAAACATAAAAAAAATATAAAAAATACAGCCGTTAATAGGTAGGACAGACGGACAGGACAGACATTGTAGGCTTAAATATGGGTTGCCGGATTACAGGGTGCCGTTTTTACTCTTTGGGTACGGAACCCTAAAACCTTGCGTCATTATGCCAAATTTTCATGTAAACTTCTACATGGCTGTAAATTAAATACCTACGAGATGACTTTACACGGGGATCAACGAGCAGATTTTTTACGAGGTTGGCATTTGCGGCACGATGTTAGCAAGGGACTCATATAATCTATCCTAGTTTAAGCGGGAAAAGCCAAGTGATGTATACTTATAAAATGCTAATGCTTTTTACCATACCTGCGAGGAAATTTAAGAATTTTGCATGAAATTTGCATGAAAAGTTGCCCAAGCACAACTCGCACTTGGCTGATTTGTTTTAAAATTAAATAAAATTAGAAATGTTTATTTTTTTCTATAGGCGGTAACTTGTAATTGGCCCAGACAAGTTTTTATTTACTTAATCTACTATTAGGCTGTAAGGTTTCTTAAAAATACAAAATAAAAATAAATAAATTACTATCTAAATTAAAATCAAGGAGAAAAGGAATCTAAAGATCGGGAAACGTAGAACCTAACCAGGGGCGGATCCAGGATTTCATTTGGGGGGGGAGGGGCATTATGGATTTCCTTTTTGAGGGTGGGGGGGGGTCATTCTGACAAGGTTCGGAGGAATCAAATCGAAAAATTTAGTCGAATGTATGAAATTGCTAGGTGTTTTGGACGGATGGAGGCCATGCCCCCCCCCCCCCCCCCCCCCCTGGATCCGCTAATGAACCTAACCCACCGAATCTCGAAGAAAAAATTGCCTCTCAAAAGAAATCTCCACGAGTCTTGTGTTAAAATAATCTAGTAAAAATAGTTTTCCTTTATAAAGGATTCTGGAGGAAAGTCAAGTTGCTGGCTCATTAAACTTTCTTGTCGGGTAAATAAGTTCAAACTTATAGTACCTAAGTAACTACCTAGTTTCCTTCTAGCGGGTGATCTGCTAGTCTTCTATCTATACTAATATTATAAAGAGGAAAGATTTGATTGTTTGTTTGTTTGTTTGCATTGAATATGCACCAACCCGCACTGGGCCAGCGTGGTGGATATGGGCCCAATCACCCTTTCGGGAGTAGGCTAAAAGTCCAGCAGTGGACTTTTAAAAGGCTGATTATGATGATTGAATATGCTCCGAAACTACTGAACCGAATTGAAAAATTATTTCATTGTTGGGAAGCTACGCTATCCCCGGGTGACAGACTATGTTACATTTTAAAAAAAATAGGGATCTTTACTAAAACTCCAATAATGTAACACAAGGTGTAAAAAATAAGACTTACACCCGTGCGAAGCTGGGGTGCGTTGCTAGTCTAATGTCTATATATAAAAAGACGATGTGTGTATGGAATCCAAAATGGCTGGACCGATTGTTACGGGACTTTCACTGGCAGATAGCTGATGTTATAAGGAGTAATCAACGTGGGTGAAACCACGAAAAGTAGCTAGTGTTTCATATTATTGTAACCAAATAAAGTGTATGTGAAAAAAAGTGTTATGTATTCAAGCTTATGTATAATGTTACTAGCTGCGCCCCGCGGTTTCACCCGCGTTGTGATGAAAAATGGTGATGATGATGAAAATGCCTATGTCACTCTCTGGCTCTTGAACAATACCCATGAAAAAAATTAGTGCTACAAGTTTAACGTGTTTATATCTGTGCATCTGTATACATGTCATGTGTACCTATCTGTTTATCTGTGTGTGTGCGTCTGTTGCATCGTAGCTTTCAAACATTGATTTACTTAGTTTTTTGTTTGTTTGTAAAGTGACTTGATCGAAAGTGTTCTTAGCTATGATTTAAGGAAACCTGTCCAGCCCTTTGAAGGTTATCAGCTCTATTATCATTTTTTTTTTAACTTGAATTATTTTCTTACTCAGAAATAAAAGGGTTTTTTTTTCAATCACGGTTACGTCCGCGTTTGACCAACAACTCGCCTGTTGGTAAGCGACGATGTGGTCGAAGATGGAGCACGCAGACTAAGAAGATACCTATTCACTCTGGCCTTGAAAACTAGAGAGACGCGACTATATAACAACGAAGCGCTGGTTAAAGGGAAGATGTCGCACAGCCTCCAGCACAGGCGGAGGGTGGCTTGTCTGTCCATTCTTTTATCGCCTTCATTTTAGAGAATGTGCACAAGAGCTGCTTAAGCTGATCCCGTCAACCAATTTCCGCCATAGGTCATCGAGGTGGACATTCCATCCTTACGTCGTGAACTTTGGTAAAGGCCGCACGCAGCGTTTCCAAAATTCCTTCCTAATACGAACTGCACAGGATCATAATGCGCTTCTTGCCTCGGTGTTCCCTACAACCTGGGTCTCTTCAAGACAAGAGTGAATAGGCACCTCATGGGCAAGCGTGCCCCATCTTAGACTGCATCGTCACTTACCATCAGGTGAGCTGTGGTCAAACGCTAGCCCAATTCACCATAAAAAAAAGACCCTGACTATATCTCTCAGGAAACAAGGAAGCTGGCAGGCTGGCGAGTAAACCGGTTTCTTCTAGGCAAGCGTGTTCCAACGTAGACCGCATCATCGCTTAACATCAGGCAAGATGGTGGTCAAAGGCAAGCTTTGTTTCATATTTTGGGCAAGCTAACCTCTGAGTTGTCTTTACTTTAGTTCAAACAAGGTGGTACAGAGTCTCCCTTCCTCCGTATGTTCTGAAGCCGAGATCCTCACAAATTCAGAGAGCGCGTGGAATTAATATGAACCTTAATAGAATAAATTGAATTATTCAAACACGGTCTCCGAGGGATTTGTCTTTGCGAAAGGAATGTCTTTAATTTTTCATTCTTTTGAATAAATCATCATAATAATCTACCCACCTCTGCTCAAACAGTTATAGATTAATGTTCGCATTTGTTAAACTTTATTGACTATTTAATTATTTAAAAAAAAATATAAAAGTGGGGCCTAAAATGTACTTGGGCAAGATATTGGCATCGATTCTGATGCACTCTAAACTAAACTAAATTTGACAGCTCTATAATTGTTGCCATCCTTCTCTCACGTATTAAAATGAAAAGTGAGGCAGATAATTTTAGTCCTGTCAGATTGGTTTAGTTTAGTAACAGAATCGACGCCATTATCACAAGTAGGAAGACAATAATAATGATTAATATTTGAAAATATTAATCAGCACATAATCATGAGCTGTGTTGTAAACGCGACAATAACCTAAGATATTTTTACCTGTAGATAGGTTCTGCCTTTTCAATTTTAATGGTAAATACAACGTGAAAGCATTTAACTATAACAAAGTTGTTAAACACGGGAAATATGTATACGAACGAGTCCATAAAACTAATTTAATAGCCTCTAACATGTTTATTGTGCCCGGCCTCAGTTGCTTCGCTCATTTCATGGCCTTTAGCGCTTAACCAATGTCTAAACTGTGGTAATTTAGTTTTATCTATTTAACTTTGCATTTTTTAATGACGTCCACCGATATACGGCAATACGCTACCGTACTGATTATTTTTTGGGTTCCGTAACCAAAGGGTAAAAACGGGACCCTATTACTAAGCCTACGATATCTGTTTGTCTGTCAGTCCTAACTTTAAACGGCTGTATCTTTCGAACCGTAATAGATAGCAAGTTGAAATGTCACAGACATTGTAATGTTATGGCGGATTAACTAACAAATACTAAAAAAGTCAAAAAGTTAAAACAAAAGGGGCCACCGTACAACAAACGTATTTTTAAACGTATTTTTATATTAGCTCTAATGTAAAAATGGTAATACACATAAGCGTCAAACTTGGCATGATTATAGTATACACTCTGAAGTATAACAACAAATAATAAGTAATGGCCAAGTGAGAATCAGTGACAAGTTTCTGTTCATTACCAAGTTAGAACTGGTAATTTCGTTATTGAATTTTGTGGTGGTAAGGAACCCTCAGTGCGCAAGCCCGACTCACACTTGGCCAGTTTATGTATCTATCTATACTAATATTATGAAGAGGAAAGATTTGATTGTTTGTTTGTTAGTTTGTTTGCACTGAATAGGCTCCGAAACTACTGAACCGATTTAAAAAAATATTTTACTGTTTGAAACAACACTATCCCCGAGTGACATAGGCTATAATTTTTTTTATTGGCATCCTTACTAACCCTCCAATAATACCCGTGCGAAGCCGGGGTGGACCGCTAGTTGTATTATAAAAAGAATCGATCACTGAAAACGAAATTAGAATGTACTTAAAATTAAGGAAGGTATATAAGCATTTTAATGTCTTGCTAGACAGAGATAGCACTATGCTTATAAATGACGTCACCTATAAGTACGGTTACTCCATACTGACAATCACTTTGCGGCAAAAGGACAGAGCATCCCTTTCTAATCCAGTAATGTATTACCAAAATTATTAATTTCTTCATATTTCTTATATTTATCACCAAGCCTGTTATTTTTAATTAAGACATCACACATTTTTGTCCTTTAGTCTAATAACATATTTTTGTGTAACATGAAATAGAAAAAAAATGTGTTAATTTCATAAGAACACGAAAATTCGACTTCAAGGCCTCGACCGTACCTTGTGTAATTTTGTTGGCTAATTATCATTGTTGTTTCCTCTGATTATCTTGTAGACGTACAATACAATCGAACAATTATTTTAATATGCAAACAGGTTTAATTTTGTTTTCCACCAAATAGAGGCGAGTTCTCAGTAGTTATGCAGGAATTTACAAACAAGAAATTATTAACGTTTCAAGATGGTGTTCTGTGGTTGGCTCATATTACAAGCCATATTTATTCTATATCTTCTTACAACCGATAAGCTATGGAAAAAGCTTTTAGACCTAAAAACTATGTCATTTGGGTAAACCATTTAATTTGTACTAGCGACCCGCCCGTCCTCTTCGCACGGGTGTAATTTACGTGTGAAGCCGGGGCGGGTCACTAGTTATATATATAAACCTTCCGTGAAAATGTATCTAACTGATGGTGAAAACCGCATCAAAATACGTTGCGTGGTTTAGGAGGAGCTAGCGGCCATACAGACAGACAGACAGACGCGGAAAGCGACTTTAATTTATACTTTGTAGTGAATGAAGAAGAGAACAGAAGAAGATTAACTCATTTAATTACTAAGGGTTTAATTTGCTTCACACTGGGATTTACAGAATTCGAATTTTCTCTAAATTCTGATAATGATTTGGATGCATAATTCCATTCAAATTCACGTTTTACAATGAACTAGCAACGCACCCCGGCCTCGCACGGGTGTAATTTTTTTTTTTTTACACTTTGTTTTACATTGTTGGAGTTTTAGTAAGGATCCCTATTTTTTTGAAAATATGATAGAGCCTATGTCACCCTGGGATAGTGTAGCATTCCAACAGTGAAAGAAGAATTTTTCAAATCGGTGCAGTATGTTCGGAGCCTATTCAATGCAAACAAACAAATCTTTCGTAAATAATAAATAATAATAAATAAATAAATAATATTAGTAATCTATAATAATATTATAAAGAGGAAAGACTTGTATGTAAGTATGTTTGTAACGAATTGGCTCAAAAAGTACTGGACCGATTAGAAAAATTCTTTCACTGTTGAGAAGCTACACTATCCCAGGGTAACATAGGCTATAATCTATACCCGTGCGAAGCCGGGGCGGACCGCTAGTAATGAATATAATGACACTAGCTTGGTTTATATGCCCTGAATTATAATATCAGCTACTTTATTCAAGAACTACGTGGGACGCCAACAAAATGTTCAGTAAATACCACAGAAAACATCAAATAAATACTAAGCCTAATTAGTAACATCTTATGCTCCTTTGTAACTTAAAGCTAATCTCACGAACAAAGCAGATTGGCGCCCGAAGGAAGCTGACCTTAATCCGCGACACAAACTTTAAAATCTCCATGCAAACTTAATTTAAACCGTATTCCCTTACTCCTGTGCTTAGTTAAAAATTCTCACTCAAGATTATAAATACTGTAAAGGCAGTATGGGTGTGTACATTTCCACGGAATTTACTAGCAAGGCTTTATAATTGACTTATTAGGTACTTACTGCTGACTATAACTAACTTTTTTGCTATATTGCTTTTTTTACATTTTTATTTTGTTAGGGATTTTAAATTGACCAGTACAACAAAAATAAAAATCTAGTCTCACATTAAAATATTTCTTTAACTAACTGGCGTTATATTTCCGTGATGTTCCGTTCATTTATTCAAAACATAGTAAATATTTTTAGTAGATAAGGTGCTTAAGAAGCGTTCATTTATATAGGTTATGGGTGTTCCCCGATAGTTGCAATCTGGGTGGCTTTTAGTTGCAAGTGAATCATTTACTTCTAGGCAATCGTACTACATCGTAGACCGCATCATCGCTTAACACCAGCTGAGGTGGCAGTCAAACTAAAATAATGCCATAATAGCCTTGCAGAACTCCGGAGCTACCATACTCGTATCTGCGACGTGTTCCACGTAAAAACCGCTATGAGTGTATTCCATTGTCGACCTTATCTCAATATAATTAAACTTTTCGTAAAAGCAAAAACAAAAATGCCGGAAAATGCGCAGTACAATCAAAATAGGCAATGTACCAAAACATAGGATGCATGTGGAAGACAAAACGTTTTACCATTAAACAAATGTGATATGAAAAAAAAAAAAAAAAAAACTCAATGAATATGTATAATATTGTATCCGTCGACACCGGCACTGGCATCGACTGTAATGTATTGTAAACATAGCATAAAAATGCTTCAAATTATATTTTGAGAGTAACGAATTTCCTTTGTAATTTGTTTGTTTTAGTTATTCAAGTACTTTCTATACATAATTGTTCAATAATTTGGTAAATATTTGATCCTTCATTAATAGTGCATTATTAGACATGTCGTTAATGTCCCTACTGCGCGTTCATCTGTAGTGTGTTAAGGCGCTACCTCGAGCACTTTTAAAATTTGATCAGCTTAAGCAGGAGTTTAGGTGTGAGAAGTTAAGGTGCCGTCGTCATATTTATACTTGCTCCAGTTTAGCTTTAGTTTTATTAATGAGCGCTTTATTTCTGGAACTTAGACCAGGATTTCAGGGAGAACTTTAAATTTTGGTTCTTAGATGATTCTTGATTAAGTTAGTACTGTACTGTAATACTGTTTGCTTATTTATTTTTTTACAAAAAGCAAATAAACATTCATGATTTTTAGTTATTTTTTTAGCATGTTTTTATACAAAATAGAAATAAGTTTATTCATGTTATATTGATTTGCCGTGTGTGCAAAATGTCCCAAATATTTATTTATTTTTTATTTTTATTTATTTTTTATTTTTTAATGGGCAAGTGCTTTTATTAACTAAACAAAATATAAGCTAATGCTAACACTACATATACAGATAGATTGCCCATACAACGTCGAAGGTCTAAAGACAATCCAAATGCTCAAGCCCACTACCAGTTCGTAGCGTACCCAGCATGCTGGGTACGCATTGTTATTTAGCGTTTGTTCTTGTTTAGCAATCTAATCAATCGTGCCTTTATTGTCATTGATGTCACAGTTTGCGTTAAAAACACCGACTTCGTACTTCGAAGCAATTTTGCTACGATAAAATACTTTTTTGTTGTACAGTGTAACACGGAGAAGTAACAGGTTAATCGAAGCTTACAAAAGTATAACTCACAAAGTCCTTACTTGTATACCTACTAGGAGTACCTTACGCGTTATTGACAATGTATTTTGCCTTGAAAGCCCAGAATATAGTGCGTCACTACCTCACTTGCGCATATTTTTATTACATAATATGACAGTCTACTTTAAAAAAAAACTTTTTTTAAGGTAATATTTCAAAATATTTTGAACATATTTTGTCTTTATAATATATGTTTTATTATGATAACAAAAATGGACTGAAATGTTTTCCTTATTTATTCTGGTTATTATAAAAAAAATAAAAATTGGTTCTAAATATTTTTAAATATAACCTCGTAAAAATTATATGATTGAACAAATAGTCATTTTATGTCTTAAAAAACATCAAATGCGGTAAAACACCTAGTATTCTGGCCCTTAAATCACAATCAACTCGTAGCTCGTAGCAAAAGCGTAGCGAAACAATGTAGCAGTGATACGCGTAGCGCACCGAACTTCGTTGTAGACCAGTTGAACCAAATGAATAGTTATAACTTACGCATAGAGTATAAAATAGCAAAAACAAGCTTATAGGTAACTAGTATAGCACCGTCGTAGCAGTAAATTAAACGTCAAAAAGTCGTAAAAGAGCGTAAAGGGAAAAGAGCGGAACCGCTAATGTGGCCGTGCGTTTTAATTGTTATCTCCGACACGATTTGCGTGCTGAGTACTGTCGCGGGACAGATGGACTTTACTTCATGTTCTAACTTTAAACTGTTTTAAGTTAAACAGTACTTTAAGTCTATTTAGTGGAAAGATATACAATTTTTACAAGCTATTAACTTGCAATGTTTGTTAGTTTGTTCAGATCAAATCCTGCAAGCTGAATTAAAACCAGTTCCTCCGACTTTACAAAAATTTTGCATATACATTTAGTTACAAGGACAATACAATATGCAATATCTATCGTAAGCGACTACGCAATTTTCTATACGTATAGCACCGGTCAGCAATACCCAATCATACTAATACTAATATTATAAATGTGAAAGTGTGTATGTTTGGCTGAACTCACCGCCGAAACTACTCAACCGATTTAGATGAAATTTTGTATGGAGTTAGCTTATACCCTGGATTAACACATAGGCTACTTTTTATCCCGAAAAACATCATCATCATCATCACCATTTTTCATCACAATCTGAGTGAAACCACGGGGCTCAGCTAGTATTGTAATATTTTCAAAATGGCCGCCGTCACAAGATTGCGGGTGGTGTATATTTTTGTCAACTCTGTTAATATGGGTATCAAATGAAAGAACTTGAAAAGTAAAAAAAAAAAATAGAGTATATAAAATTAATGAAAATTAAAATAATAAATTAAATATTTTAAAATCTTTATTAAAGAGACTCTTTGTTCACGTATTTTTAGGAGTTGGAGACACTTTGTTTTTGACCTACTAATTCGAACGGAAATAAATATAAAGCCGCTGGAGTCGCGTCTAGGTCTCAGTGCGAAAATTCGACCAAAATAAAATGAATGAACGGGCCCAGAAGTAGCGCATTTTTGAAGATTACAAAATGAGCGCTGACGCTCACTTCGTTTCAGTCGGTCTCTAGCCATAAGAAGTGCAACACGAGACTATTGTTACATGATAACGAAACATCTGACAAAATGATGCCTTCGTGTGCTTTCCCGAAGTGTAAAAACAACAAAAAAACCGCTATCTATTTTTGTAACTAACGTACTGTGCATGGTTATTATTAGGCGTTGAAGTATATATCTGACGGTTTTGACTCGTTTTTACTGAGAAAGTTCAATGGTTATGGCCTGTCCATTCATTTTGTTTTGGTCGAAGGTGCGAACAGGAATAATAATATGGGCTGTGAACGCGATCGGTCCTCTGAAAATATGTTTTTTTTTTCTCGTTCGTGTGTGATATCGAATCGTTAGTGTGATACCACCCTAGCTTAACAGTAACGAGTTATACCGTTATTAAACCATTATTTTCAGCCCGATCCCACAGCTGCTCCCTAGGGCACATTTTTTTACTAAGCTTCATCGAATCGAGGTTGAATGAGCTATTATTTAATTCAGATTATATTGCGTGGAATAAAGTGTTTTATCGTTTTGGAATGTTTTACTATATTAAATATCTGACTGTAAATAATTTCTCACAAAAATGTCATGAACATAAAGTTTAATAGCATCAGAGTGGATTAAAGTTGTTTTATTTCGATTTGTAGGCATTTGTTTTATTAGTAACAGTGATTTCATTTTTACTTAGTCTAAATTAAGTGTCAGTAGCAGATAATTTATTATTTTTTGTCCGTAAATTCTAACATAACCTCTGTGCTTTTGCCTCTTTTTAGTGAGAAAACGTAATTACTTGGAAATATTATACGCAGATACAATTGGCGAATATTAAAACAGACAAAAATTGGTTAATACGAAAGGTAGTTTTGTCGACGTTTGTTGTTTCAATTATGGACATATTAAATACCACGTTTCATCATCATTTCAGCCATATGACGTCAGGAAAAGGCTAGTAAAAAAAAGGTTTCTTCAATCATTTTATGTTGCACTTTATGTTTTAGTCTGATTAAAAAATTTGTATGTGAGATGTACTTACAGTTTTTGCATGAAGCAGCTCAGCGCTTTAGTGAAAAAAGTTTAGGAAACAGAATATATTTCCCTCGTTTGTCTCTTACTGTACAGGGGCCTTACGGACAACAGCTATTACAGGTACCTAATCCGCTCAGTTGGAAAATCACGCGACCGCAAACCGTATCTGGGCGCGATAAGGTAGCTGTTGGTAATAGCTGTTGTCCGTAAGGCCCCTGTAAGACTATGTATCCAGTAAAATAACAGGACATCGAGTTATGTAACAGCTTATATCTCAGGGTGACGAGCTCTTTATGGCTCCACATGGGGTATTCAGAACTTTGGGTGCCACTTACAATCTGGCGACTGACTTTTACGTTTCGTCACTAATTGGTATACAAAATAATTGATCTACATATTTCATACGTGCGTTACGTATGAAATTCAGTGTAAACTCTATTTCATCATCATCATCATTATCATCAGCCAGAAGACGTCCACTGCTGAACATAGGCCTCCCCCTTTAACATCCACACTGAACGACAGTCTGCTTTCTGCATCCACTGGATGCCCGCGACTCTCACAATGTCGTCGGTCCATCTAGTGGGAGGCCTACCTACGCTGCGACTTCCGGTTCGTGGTCTCCACTCCAGAACCTTTCTTCCCCATCGGTTACCGGTTCTTCGAGTGAGTTTATCGGTTCTTCGACCGTAAACTATATTTATCGACACTCAATTTAACAAAAACTTAACAAAAACTCTCTAAAACGTCGATATTACTCGACATTTGTTGGTTTACCTTATCTATACTATATACTATAATATTATAAAGAGGAAAGATTTGTATGTAAGTATGTTTGTAACGAATTGGCTCAAAAAGTTCTGGACTGATTTGAAAAATTATTTCACTGTTGGGAAGCTACACCGTCCCCGAGACATAGGGTATAATCTATACCCGTGCGAAGATGGGGCGGACCGCTAGTTGTCCATACAACAAGGTTAACCAACCAAATACACTGTGTAGCATCACACCCACTCTAAATAACGACAACAAAATGTCATTATGTAGCAATAATCAGTACTTTGTAACGCCTCGTATTTAAAATTACAGTTAATAAAATACTGGAGCACCAAAAAACGTCAGACACATATTATAGTAGTAAAATATTATTTATTTTTCATCTCCCCATTTAAGGAGAACTGTCAATTAGCGCCATAAAAGGCGCAGTCCCTTAAGTGTCACTAATCAACAATACTTTTTTTTTGCATTTTTTTCGTCGTTTCGATATATTATTTTCATAGCGTTGGTAAATTGTTAGTGAATACCGCTGAGACACCGCACCCCTGTGAATCAAATCCGGCCCCGTTACTCACCTGCCCTTCAAGCAATCATGAAGGATGCTCGAGGCGGTAATCTCAGATTCAATGATGGTTTACCGAATTCCAGTTTATCTTTACGAAATCCGATCGAGTTTCGACATCAAACTCATCAGTTTATATATTCCTTTAAAATATCGCTTTTGAAATAGACGCCCTTTAAAAACAGCCAAATGCAGGTCGGGCTTGCACACTGAAAGTTCCGTACAGCCACAAAAACATGGTTTGCTAGTAAAGTACAATAATTAGGTAATATTACGGAAGTTCATAATAGTACGAATGCACCGAACATTGCTCTAACGAAAAGATAAAATAGATTGCAGGACAAACTTCACTTTGCCGTTGGAAAACTATTGTCCTGATACATCGTCATAGGTTGCGGTCAGATTATCAACTGCAAATAGGTTTGTAATCTCATTTTTTTATGTGACGTAAACTAAAGAACGAACAAACTTGAGGGGTTTACCAGCCACCAGCTTGAGGGGGTTTAGCCATTGGATTGATAGTAGAATAGGGAACAAACTGGCTTCGTACCCTGTTTCGTAAAGCGTTTTAGTCCCTAGCTAAATCACTCGCAGCGAAATTCTGCCACCCCTCACTTCCTCTACTGCTGAAACCTGATAGGACGCTGGCTCATACCGCTGAAGAGAGAAGATAGAGAGAAACAAGTTTGCTTCTCAGTTTGCGGAGTCTTCCCGTCTTGATGCTGGTAATGCGATATCGCCAACCTCACCTGGCTGCACTTCACTGAAATTCACTTTCACCAAATGGAGGTTCGTAAAATGCTCCGCAATCTTGACGTGAACAAAGCCAGTGACCCGGATTGTATTCCAGCCATAGTTCTGAAGACATGTTCGCCTGAGTTTTCTCCTATATGCCAAGATTGGTTTCAATATTAAAGTTGTTCATCATGGTTATTACAAAGTTACGACTTAGTACCACGTTCTATGTAACCCTGAAGGTTCTCAAAATTTTATTTTGTTTAAAGACAGCAAATCTAAATACTGTCTTTGATATACGAAACAACATATAACAACATGGGGTTCTTCAAAAGGCGATTTAATAGAGTCCTTAAGGGTTGGCAACGTATTTGTGATGCCTCTGGTGTTACAAGTATCCATAGGCGACGGTAACTGCTTACCATCAGGCGGCCCGTGTTTGTTTGTCACCTATGGCATAAAAAAAACGAATACGCTTTCACCAAAAACATTATCGGATACATTTTAACCCGTATTTCGTTCCATGGATTCTCAGAGAAGCTACCTTATTTCACTTTAACTTGGCAAAGATGTGGAAACTTCCTTTCTTTGTAAGTGAACAGCTATTTTCGGTGCTTCGCAACTTTAAGGGCTTTTTGATAGGATTCTTAACGAAATAAAGTAGGGAAATTGATATTTGATTACTTTATAAAAATTTCGCGTTGAGTAAATTTTTTTGATTGCGACAAAAGTGTATTTGGGAAGTTAAGAGCAAAATTGTTGAGAGCAGTTTTTATACAGGTTTATATTTCATTTTTCTTGCAAGTAAGAGTTAGTTAAATCTTGCGGTTATGCCCACTCTTTTCAGATTCTCGCATTACCAGGGTAAACAGTATGCCTTGTCCACTCTCATGATTCTACGTTCTTCACACATTTTTAGGTGTGCGGAGTTTAGAAGAATATCAATATCAGAAAATTCCAGTTTTAACAAAGTTACCATGTCTGATCCTTTTCTATCCGGTTGGATAGAAAATTTTCTATCAGGTTCTATCCTGCACTATCACAGCCTGTGCGCCTTGAACACCACACGTTGATTTCATCCACGGAACAGAAAAATTGTTTTGTTTAAATTAGAACGGCTGTCAAGGCATCTTTGTAAGAAATTAGAAATTTTTCAATGCAGGCTCATAATGTATGGTAACAGATTTTTCTTCTAATTTCCGTTCTATTTACTTCTCTTTTCTGTGGTTTCATAAGACATCTTTTTCTACCTATATGTTAAAAAGTTATTGGAAGTAAAGAAAGTACAACAACCCCTGAGATTTGATGTATATACAGCTGGCAATGGTAGGAAAAAAGGAGAAGATCTTAGGTAGCATGTTTACGGTAGTTGTTACATTACAATGACCCTGATTAGGTATGGCAAGAAAATGTGGAGGAGATCGATTTATTTATCTTTGAGTTACTCGTCTTGTCTAGACGAGTACCCTAAAATAGATGGCAGCATTTCGCAAATAATAAATAAAAGTTGTTTCTTTTTTTTAATGAGTTTGCTGATCTTTAAATCAAACGATTCATGTCAGTCCTATGATGGTTGACTACTTGTAATTTTAATAACAGAATGTTGTTGTAAAAGTGTAAACTATACGCTTTGTGCGTACTGTATTTTGAAAGACCTTAGATGCTGGTGATGATCTCAGCCATTAGCGGTCCTGAAGACACAGACGAGGCTGACCGCTAAGCCTATACAAAAGGAAGTTTGTCATGGTCCTCATTAGAATACCAAATCCTGTTAACGATAAATTACCATAGCCTTTGACGAGTTCCAAATGTGGGAGTTTGGAGTTCAACATTCCTGAGCAGAACATCCGGGCACTTCGGAGCAAACTTGCCGTCCGCCCTTTGATGAATTGAAAACAAGTTTGGTGCTTGGTGCAAACGATGGGACGTTAACTAGTTGAGATATAGGCAGTATGAGGTGTAATAATAGAGACGTTATAGGCGAACAACACGGCTTTAAAAACTAATTAAACGCAGCATATGTCTACTTACTTACGCATGTATATGTGCATTTTGTAAAGTAAGGGAAAGAAAATGAAAGACTTTTTACGCTATATCTGAAAGAGACAAAAATTCAATTTGTTGTGGACACTCGGAGTGCGTGACTGAGAGACAGCTGAACGAAGTCAGGCAGCCAGCCTTGCATTCGTCTAGTCAACTGTGGTGATTGTGGTGATGTGTAGAATTACTTACCGAGCTTGTGACAATTTTTTATTTCTATTTTTAGAGCATTTTTTGTGAAGTGAAAGAGGTCTAGTTTAGAGTAATGAATACATAATAATATGTACCACGTTTGCGACAATAAATATTTTTTCTGTGAAAAATTATTCTGTGATTATTATGAGGGATTTTGTTGGCTGGAATGAACCTAAAGAAAACACTGCAGTGGCAGTCTGCATCACCTAACATTTAAGTTTTTAACTATACAGGGCTACGCATTTACACTGTACTAAACCGATTTACACTGTATTAAAAGGTCATTGTACTCATCATCGTGAACAAATTTTATTATGCGACCAACCCTGAAAACACAAAAAAGCAGCTTTTGCATACATTTTGTCAATGAGTTTTCTATGGAGCAGAATATATTTTTTTCGCGATTTGTGGTTTGTTCCCATAGTAAAAGTTGTATATAATGATTAGTACAATAACCTTCTTTCGGCTTAGTAGTAGTCTTAGTACGGGGTCTATGCGTAACCCTGTATATGTTACGTAACGGAACTGGTCACAGTCACAGTAAAGTCAGAGTCAATCAAAGTAAGTCACGGTCAAGTCTCTTCCTCACACCGTCTGTGTATTGCACCATCGGTCGAAACTGGACTTTCTCACATCGCGACGCAGTTTACGAGTTCGTAGCTGACCTTTTGGATCCTTTGAGTTTCCGCCGCGACTGAAGCTAGGCACGGGAACTAAAACTTGTGTGTAAACTTCCCGACAAATATTCCGTGAATGTAACACTTTCAGGATTATCTTGAGTAGTTAGTTTGCGAAGATGCATGGTACATACCTACAGTATGATGGAACGTTATTATGCAAATACACGGAACGCTGGTATTTAATCGAAAGGAGGTCATTGTACTCATTATAAACAACTTTTTGGTACTGTGGTACTAACACTTACCTTACCTTTACCATACAATACAATACAACTTTTACCATAGCGTTGGGCGTCCAGCTAATTTTTTATAGAATAGATCTACTTTTGGCCACCAATCGCCTGATGGTAAGCGATGGTGTGGCCGAGGATGGAAGACGTTTCAAGAGGGTCGACAATATGTCACTATCGCGGGTCGAACCTGCAGTGCAAGTACCGTTCTTTATCGATCATCAAATTCGCTAAAATGCCATAGAATCGATCACAGCGAGTACTGAAAAAACGACATATTATCGAATTTGGCGACCTCAACTGTCAATTTGATGATCGATAAAAGAACGGTACTTGCACCCCTGGACTCGATTAGCACAGGACCGAAGCAGATAGCATAGCAAGAGAGAGGCCTATACCCAGCAGTGTGATAAGGATCGTTGTGGATGATGATGATGATGGGATATGATGGGCGTACGCATAAATCGTAAAAAACTGGTACATAGAAAAGAAGAAAAAAACATTCAGACTCAACGAAATGAATACACCAGCTGATATTTATTTCAAGATTTCAGGGTAAAAGTTGCTTACAATGTAGACAATAACCTCGTTTTGTTAGTATAAGTACACACTCTTCACACACACTTCTCAGTATAACAACAAATAATAAATAATTGCCAAGTGCGAGTCGGTGACAAGTTTCTGTTCATTACCAAGTTATAACTGGTAATTGCGTTATTGAATTTTGTGGTACGGAAGTCGGAACCCTCAGTGCGCGAGCCCGACTCGCACTTGGCCAGTTTATTAGTGTATTATTATATCTAAGGTGGTGCAAATCTAGTCAGACCAACTCGTCGGTCTGCGGACTAGTAAGACAGTAGGTATATTTTGTCATAATATTGTTGGCTTTTGGAAAATCTCAGAGCAATGGAGCGGGAGAGAGCTATACTTGGAGTTTCTTTGCGCGATAGAATCCGGGACGTGGATATTCACCAAAGAACCAGAGTCACCGACATAATTGTTAAAATATGCAAGTTGAAGTGGCAATGGGCAGGCCACATCGCTCGAAGAACTGATAACCGATGGGGAAGAAAGTTTCTGGAGTGGAGACCACGAACCGGAAGACGCAGCGGAAGTAGGCCTCCCAGTAAATGGACCGACGACATTGTGAGAGTCACCGGCATCCAGTGAATGCAGATGGCAGGATGTCGTTCAGTGTGGATGTTAAAGGGGGAGGCCTATGTTCAAGAGTGGACGTCTCTGGCTGATGATGATGATGATATTTTTGGCAACCCTACCAATTGCCACGATCCTTATTGCGTTCCTACTAGCTACAATATCAATAAAACACACAGAAAATATAAATAAAGGAAACAAAAGCAGGGTATTCGCAACCGATCGAGATATCAGCGGCTCTACTTTACTACGGTAGGATTTATAGGGCCTGACCCCACCTGCGTAAGATCTCGCCCCTTGTACGGAACGGACCGTGTTTTATTTGACACATTTTTGGAATGGTAAGCTAACATTGAAAACGTTGCAATTTTATTTTCGGTAGGGCTGACCGCATTTATACATTAGTATACGACGTAAGTACAAGCTATGGAGAGGGCTATGCTCGGGGTTTCTCTACGAGATCAAATCAAAAATGAGGAGATCCGTAGACGTACGAAAGTTGCCGACGTAGCACACCGGATTACCAAGTAATTTGGACTGCTTCAAACGAAGGGTGAATAGAGTCCTCAAAGGTAGGCAACGCACTGACAAGGCCCCGGGTATTGTAGGTGTCTATAGGCATAGACAAAAGGAAATCTATAGGCGGCGGTGACCACTTACCATAAGGTGGCCCGTTGCTTGTTTGCCACTTATACTATTTAAAAAAAAAATATGAAGTTGGCCGATAAGGCCAAATGTAGACCACGGACCGGTAAGCGCAGCATAGGACGTCCTATGGCTGAAATGATGGTGATGATGATACGACGTAAGTTAAAAAGCTGTGGTAGCCTATTTGGGAGTCTAACGAGACTTGAAACCTTGTGAATGTGGGTTCAAATCCTGGGCCCGTACCAATGAGCTCTTTTGAGTACGGATTTTCATACCACTGGCTTTTCGGTGAATGAAAAAATCGTGAGAAAAATTACATAACGAAGAAGAAATTCAATGAAGTATATGAATCCACCAACCCGCAACTGGGCTAGCCTTGGTAAATATAGCAAATTAGATTAGATGCGTCGTATGCAAGACACATAAAACAAACAAAAAACTGTCGGTGCGTTTTTATCACAGAATAAAGTAAATTTTTAGGGTAAAAATAGGAACCGACTTCATCACTATACTTACACTTACAAACCTAAACTAAAAAGTAAAAAATAATATTAAAATTAGGTAAGTACTTCAAAGCAATGAGAATTAAAGGACAATCAACGAAATTATTGATACATTATAAATATACCTACCTCCTTACCTATTTACAATTTATAATCAGTTATTTTTGGAGTCGGTGCCAGAATCCGGCTGCATGCAGGCCGCTTCCAATTGGCCGTTTTGGAGAACGATGGGGAGGCCTATGTCCAGCAGTGGACCTTATATAACTGAAATGATGATGATGATATACCTCATTGAAACAATCTCCTTGACAACGCATACAAAAACTTTTTTTTTTTTAACTATCCAATACTCTAACGCAAAGTACAGTAAGTTAATGTTCTCTTAACAAAGTTTGTTGAACTCTCGTCTCCGTAACCACACTTAACTATTTAACCGAAGACCGCTACCAACTCTCATTATCTGCCGAACTTGCTTCAATTTTATCTCCTTCAACTTGTAAGTACCTGTCTAGGTTTCCCAACTTTATTAATTAGTTTCGTACTTTTGTAAAACTAATTTTATGAAGCCTTTTCAGAAGTGGACGTTATCAGATAGCATTATTATTTTTGCTCTTGAGGCAACTACATCTTAGATGTATTGTTTAGAAACATTTTATACTGAATCATATCATCATAATTCTATCAGTTTTGGGGTATAAGCATCGAGAAACAATACCTATAGAGTCACAATATCTCAGTGAAAACAGCCAAAAATCATCCGAGCGTCGTTTTACATACCTAGATATCAATTACTAGCAGACCTGACAGACGTTGTCCTGTCTTAGAAATGTCAAACACGCAAACTCAAAATTGAAAATCTTATTTTTTTACACCTTGGGTTACATTATTGGAGTTTTAATAAGGATCCCTATTTTTTGGAAAATATAATATAGCCTATGTTACCCGGAGATAGTGTAGCTTCCCAACAGTGAAAGAATTTTTCAAATCGGTTCAGTAGTTTCGGAGCCTATTCAATGCAAACAAACAAACAAACAAACAATCAAATATTTTCTCTTTATAATATTAGTATAGATAATGTTTGCAATGTCACATTTGGTCCAATTTAGACGTTATATCGCTTGCATAGCGTTCAAAGTTAGTTGTCCGCTATGTCATCGTAGCTCTGGCATCGCGCGGCGTTGTAGTTGGATCGCGGTTAACCTTGTAACTAACCAAAAAGTCTGCGCAATTCGTAGCATGCGCCGAGTTTTGGTTCCGATTTTTTGGTTCGATTGTGACTCTATTGATAATGATTAAACGAACCTGTATGTGAAGTTCTATCATAATTGTACAGCACCGAGTCAGAAGAGATTAGTACCTCGATGGTTCTACCACAAAATCGTTATGAAAGTTATTCAAAAATAGCTGACCTGACGGACGTTGTCCTGTCTTAGAACTGTCAAACACGCAAAGTCAAAATTGTAAAATCTTATTTTTTTACACCTTGGGTTACATTATTGGAGTTTTAGTAAGGATCCCTATTGTTTTTAAATATAATATAGCCTATGTTACCCGGGGATAGTATAGCTTACCAACAGTGAAAGAATTTTTCAAATCGGTTCAGTAGTTTCGGAGCCTATTCAATGCAAACAAACAAACAAACAATCAAATCTTTCCTCTTTATAGTATAGGATAGAAGTATAGATAAGTATTTCACAAAAGAAAAGCGAAATACTTTGTTGAATTTTTAAGTAACATTTTCCAAAGAGTTTCGTTCTCGGTAACATCGTTAAACTAGTTTATTGTTAATAGAAAACCTTACTCTGGAAACATAAAGATCATAATTATATTTGTTTATTCGAGCATCAGTTGAATAGACCTTTACTTTTACAGGTTCATATACATTACAAGCGTTCCGAATTTTTGCTGTCTTGGAAAAATCTTTTTTGTTGTGATGTTATGTCCTAAAATAATTTTATTAACGTTATGTCTGTTAAAAGCTTTTTGGTGGCCTAAAATCCTACTAATATTATAAACGCGAAAGTTTGTATGTACGGATATAAATTAAATATATAAATAATATAATTTATATGTGTGACCAAAATGCCAGCCTCTACTTTGCTCAAAGGGTGAGCATCGCCATACAACGTGGTAATGGGGCCAGCATTTTGGGAACAGTTCCCACTGGTCGCGGTTTGATAGAATGATAGTTAGGTTTTAATTTGTTGTTGTTTTTTAATAATAGAGTAAAGTAATATACTTTCTAGTCAATAATAATAATAATTATAACTTATTGATTTTTACCGTTAAGACGGATATATAGATGTATGGATGTATGGATGTTTGTTCCTCTTTCACGCTGCAACGGAACAACGGATCGACCTAATTTTTTGCATGGGTATAGTTCAAGAGCCAGAGAGTGACATAGGCTTTTCATCATCATCACCATTTTTTATCACTACGCGGGTGAAACCGCGGGGCGCAGCTACTTAACAATAAAACTACGCACGCAACGGATTTAGATGCGGTTTTCACCATCAGGTAGATATTTTTTCACGAAAGGTTTATACATATAATTAGAGACTCACCCCGGATTCGCACTTAAATTACACCCGTGCGAAGCCGGGGCGGGTCGCTAGTTTATAACAAAATACAAATAAGTAATAGAAATAAACATGTAGCTTTGCCTTTTACATTATTTTTTAGATCTATTCCTTTATTATTACCATATAAAAAAGTCAATTAATACATATTATTAATATTACATAATTAATACGTTTAATTTACATTATTTGAAAAACTGTATTACAATAAAAGCGTTTTAAGGGTTTTAATTACAGATTACTACAAACAAATTAAAAAATCATAATAAATATCTCAGATTGTTATATACCGTGTGTGTGTGTGTGTGTGTGTGTGTGTTCCATGGGGACTCCAAAACGGCTAGACTGATTTTGACGGGACTTTCACTGGCAAATAGTTGATGTTATATGAGGAGTAATAAAGGCTAGTTTTATCCCGGATATATCGCGGGTGAAACCACGGAACGCTGCTAGTCTTCTACTTATATATAAAATGCGATGTGTGTATGTAATTATATATGTATGTTTTCTATGGACTCCAAAATGGCAGGACCGATTTTGACGGGATTTTCACTGGCAGATAGCTGATATTAGGAGTAATCTACAAGGGTGAAATCGCGGGATACAGCTGGTATCGTATAAGAATCATAGTTAAGATAATACTTAAGCAAGGTGTTCACTGTATATAAGTACATATACTGTTTAGGCATGAGTTTGAATGTATTTCCGTAATTTGCCTTAGAGCGTGCACTAATGCAATATGCATGTAATTAACTAACTAAGATAATTATAGTGCGACATTTTCGCTTTGCGAAAAAGCACTTAAAATAAAGATTATAAAAAAAAAAAAAAAAGATAATTATACTTGCATTCGTGGATTACTAGAACTATATAATATAATTATGATGTTACAGTCAAAGGCTGAAGCTCCGTCGCTCCTAGGCTTCGCTAGACAATCCTCAGGGGGGGTTAGACAAGTCCCAAGACTGTTAGCGTTAACGTCTGTGGAAAGATGAAAATGACATTGACAATGACATTAGCATGAGAGAAATTATCTCAAGCTAATGTCATTTTCATACAATTTCATCTTTCCGCAGGCGTGAACGCTAAAAGTGTGTAGCTCTTGTCTAGACCCCCAGGTTTAACCAGGAGTCTAAGTCAAACTTTTCAATCTTTGACTAGCGAGTTTATCCTAGGATATATTTAATCCTAGGAAATACCGACTTGGATAGCCATACACCGAAAATTTATTTAATTTACTTTATATTGTAACTTAACCGTACATATAAAAACCTCGTCAACATGGTAACAAATGCAGTACAAATCGATGTGTGAGTAAAAAGTTTGTGTACATACTCCTACATCCAGATTTGACTAAAAATAAATCAGTCAAAGCAGTCAAAGGCCGAAATTAGAATCTATTTCGAGTTTTAGCGGAAGGCGTTGAGAAATTCTTGGATAAATCTATTCTTCTGCGGAGAAAGCGAATATCGACTTTTACTAAAACATATTTATACTTTTATACACCGATACTCAGGACCAGGGTATGTCCTAAAACTGTAACATGAACCAGCCGAGGATGGGCAGCAGCAGCCTATTAGTATACTAACGTACTGAGATCCCCAAGCAACCTGCCAAGCGTGGAAATTAAGGCAACACCCATCTCTAAGAGGGAGGCATTTGTTCAGCAGTGGACGTTTAATGGCTGATGATGAACAGCGATCAAGTTAAAACTTAAAACATCAAATGTATTTTTTTCTGTGATAAGTCTCACAGAATGACGCTGACGTCGACACCCCAACCGGGGGCACGAGAGTCGCGAGAACATCATAACTCTTCTCGCCCCGGATAAAAGTCAAATAAAAAGTTCCTCGCAATCGCGGAACTAAAGTAGGAGAAAGTTAGCGCTTTCTTTAGTTAACTGAAGCAAAACGTGTAACAGACATTGTTGTAGTTTGAATCTTACTACCTCGTCTTGGAGCTAGGATAAGTCTTGATAGTCTTGCAGGATGTTCGGGAAAAATTGTGCACTCAACTTGAGCAAAAGATCTGAAATGAACTTTATAGTTATGTTTACGAGTGAACTCCGGTGAGATATTAAACAAGTAGCTCAAGTCAGTTGTTTCACAACTAAACTGGATATAGCAACCCCATCTAAAACTTAAATGAAAATAAAGAATTAAATAAAAAACTGAACTTTTAAAGTAGGTTAATTTAAGTAAAATAAGGTACTTAACTCAATTCTTGAAGCTGTTGACGCGTGCGTCTGCAGTCTCACTAGGTAGATCCAACTGCAAGAAAGAGGTCAATCGGCGAATCCAACTCGGCTGGGCAGCGTTCGGTAAACTTCGAAACGTCTTCTCGTCCAAAATACCTCAGTGCCTTAAGATGAAAATCTTCGACCAGTGTGTGTTACCAGTGATGACATACGGCACTGAAACGTAGACTCTCACTGTGGGTCTGAAGCAAGCTAAGTTGCACAACGAGCTATGGAGAGGGTTATGCTCGGGGTATCTCTACGAGATCTAATCAGAAATGAGAAGATCCGTAGACGAACGAAAGTTACCGACATAGCCCACTGGATTAGCAAGTTAAAGTGGCAGTGGGCAGGGCACATATCACGCAGAACAGATGACCAATGGGGCCGAAAGGCTCTGGAGTGAAGACCACGGACCAGTAAGCGCAACGTAAAACTTCCACCCACAAGATGGACAGACGACCCAAAAGAGACCGCAGGGAAACGCTGGATGCAGGCCGCTTCCAAGCGGCCCTTTTGGAGATCGATGGGGGAGGTATATGTCCAGCAGTGAACTTCTTATGGCTGAAATGATGATGATGATAAAGGTGCTTAACAAGTTATTTTTCTCCTTACAATGGCGACACCGAAATCGTAGTTAACTACGTAAGCTGTGCTCAAACGCCATACCTGAAGATCAAAAAATTTTCGCTAAAATTCCATTCACATTACAATACAATACAATAACTCTTTATTAAAATACCACAAAACAAGAATAACATAACATTACAATAAAAATATTATCTAGGCTTTTAACAGGCAGCCTTATCGCTTAAAGCGATCTCTTCCAGGCAACCGTGAACACATTGTTTTGCTAAAGACGTTTAATTCCAATTCATAAAACAATCTGCTTTCAATTCTATTTTATCTTGTTATTATCTATCGTCTCATTCCCCCAACATCGAGTTATCAACAACGAGTTATCAACATCGAGTTATCATAATTTGATAGCCGAGAATAGAATCTATTGACTTTACATGAGGAAGTAAAGAGGAAGTTAACTATTTCTTTTATATCAGTATGCGTTATAAAAGATTGTCTATATTAGTGTCAGTATGATCCCTTTTTATTTGACCGAGCAAAGGGAAAGTCTCAGATTCTAAGGAAACTAATCAGCGCTTTTATCTGCAGTTTAACTTCCACAGACATTTTCACTAACGCTAAAAAAAACATTCAAACCTCGACGTCTGGTCTCCAATTTTACGACTCAGTACTAGTAAGTAGTACTTCTGTCTGAAGTCGAGACCTCTCTTGAGCAGGTCTCGGTCTGGGGTGAACTGAACCTGGTTCAGTTTAACCCAACAAAGACGCAAGTTTGCGCGTTCACCGCTAAAAAAGCCCCATTTGTTGTAGCTCCTCATTTTCAAAACACTCCCCTCAAGGTTTCAGAAAGCATTGGAATCCTTGGAGTCGACATTTCTACGAATGTACAGTTCCGCGGTCACATCGCAAGTAAGGCCAAGCTTGCATCTAAGAAACTTGGTGTGCTCAACAAGGCGAAGCGGTACTTCACGTCGAGACAAAGACTCTTGCTTTACAAAGCGCAAGTCCGACCTCACATGGAGTACTGCTCCCATCTATGGAATGGAGCACCCAAGTATCAGCTTGACCCACTCGATGCATTACAGCGTAGAGCTGTCAGAATTGTCAACGATCCCAAGCTCGCTGAACACCTTGAGCCACTCAGCATGCGCAGAGACGTTGGGTCTCTTTGTATCTTTTATCGCATTTACAACGGGGAGTGTTCTGAAGAACTGTTTGATCTGATGCCGGCGTCGCGGTTTTACCATCGCACTAGCCGCCACCGCCTGAAGGCTCATCCACACATCATAGATCAGTGGAAATCGCACACTGTGCGATTCACACGATCCTTCTTGCCTCATACCTGCAAAATGTGGAATGAGCTACCTTCTACGGTGTTTCCGAGAAGTTACAACATGGGGTTCTTCAAAAGGCGAGTTAATAGAGTTCTAAAGGGTCGGCAACGTATTTGTGATGCCTCTGGTGTTACAAGTATCCATAGGCGACGGTGACTGCTTACCATCAGGCAGCCCGTCTGCTTGTTTGCCACCTATGGCATAAAAAAAAAAAAAAATAATTATGGTTTTGTTTTATACGAGAGATTAATATTTTACTTCTTGCTTCAAATGGTTTTATTACGATGGAAGAAATTGCTTTAGGCGATAAGGCCGCTTATTATATTGCCCTATATTTTTTTATTTTAGCTAAGTTTAATTTGTATTTTCGTTGTGTAATAAAGATGTATTGTATTGTAGTGTCTTCATGTTTAATTTATTACAAATAACCGGCTTAGCGAGGAATATAACTAAATACATTACACATACCGAAAAAATAATTTAAATTGGCTGGTAAATCTCTGAGATATGAGCGTTTAAAGTTTTAGGTGGGGATAGGGAGGGGATGCTCTATCCCTTTCTCACAAAGCGTGTGTTAGTATAGCATTTGTATGGCGCTCCTGAGCCGTGAAGTCACGGCTCAGTATAGTGCGCTCTCTGTCTAGCATGAAATATAAATGCTTATATCTGCTTATATCTTATTTATTTTTGAACTAATTTTAATTTTGTTTTCGTTGATGGGCTCTATTTATGATCAGCTTTTTTATGAGGTATTAAAAAATATTAGTCATCATGCCTATCGCTCCGCATCGCACCCTACAGTGTGTTCCCACCTCAAGGGTACGAGGATGTACCTAGTTAAAAGAAACAGCAGCTTCCGCTAGAGGATAAGACGGAATCTAGTTAATGGCATCCCAATCGCGAGGTGACACGTCCCTTAGGAGTATGGGATGCGGTGGTGCCACAGTATAATGTTTACTGGGCAGTTGATAAAGTTGAATACACCGTTTTGAAAAAATACAGAAAAATAAACACCAGTACCATGGCCAGTAGAATTTCAATAAACAGAATTCATCTTCTAACTTTCCACGCTTAGATGTGGGATTATTTCTTTACATATTTTTTTTTAATGTAGTGACGAATAAATGTATTTATTTTTTAAATACGATCACATTCGAGTATTGCCTGCTCAATAGACATCATTAAAATCGATTCACAAGCGGCGCAGACACACATAAGATCATTGAGATATACATAGACTATATGAGATAGCCCGTTGGTCTAGTTGGTAGTGAACCTGCCTTCTGAGCTTGGGGGCGTGGGTTCGATTCCCACGTAGGACAAACATTTATGTGATAAACATTTGTGTTTGTTCTATATCTGGTTGTTAATATCTATTTAAGTATGTATTTAAAACTATATATGTATGTATATCAGTCTCTGGCAGCCATATCACAAGCTTTGCTTAGTTTGGGGTCAGATGACCGTGTGTAAAAAAAAAAAAAAAAAACATAACAACAAAAAATATAGTTGAAAATGTCCTTTTGTGAAGTCTGTTGATTATAGGTACGCTGTTTCTATTCAGGGAGACTACGGAAGCCAATGCTTCCGCTTTGCAATGTTATAATCAGAATAGTTATAGAGAGTTGATCAATGGAAGTCAACATCATGGGTTTGACACCACAAAAGCCTGCGATGGCTCTGGCATGTCGAGTGGATGGAGAAAGGTCAGGCTGCTGAAGAAAGCATGCTTGTGACGGCCAATAGGCCTTCATTCAGTCAAGCGTACCACAGAAAAGAAAAGTAAATAAAACGGAAATGAGAAGAAAAAACTGTTACCAGGCATTATGAGTGACCCTTGATTGAACATTCTTACTTAGATCAACGCGTCGAACTGCGCATCACAGTTGCTAACTGATTTCGAATGACTGACGTTTCGTTTATGTGTGCAACTGGTTACAACAAATTTCTTACAAAAATGCCTTGACAGCCGTTCTAATTAAAACAAAAAATCGAAACCGCTTTTTGGTTGATATTCTGAAAACCCGTACGAAGCGCTTTGATTCCCCTTTTATTATGCGTACTGCTAGTCTGTGGAATGTGCTGCCTGAATGGGTGTTCCCCGGCTGTTACAATCTGGGTGTCTTCAAATCACGAGAGAATTGGTTTCTTCTAGGCAAGCGTGTTCCATTGTAGACCGCATCGTCGCATTACATCAGACGAGTTGGCTGTCAAACGCAAGCCTATTACAAAATAAATTTAAAAAACCTTTTGTATGGGGCGTACATATATAGTGTCGCTGGTCTGATCCGACACCCCGTAGAGAGATCTTGTACTCAAAAATTATTACAATATATTCCTCACAAAATGCTTACGTGTTTATGAGTATAGCTGACATTATTCATAATTTTTAAGGTTCCGCAGCTCAAAAAGACAAAAACGGAACCCTTATAGGATAATTTTGTTGTCCGTCTGTCCGTCTGTCAAGACCCTTTTTCTCAAGAACACGTTGAGGTATCAAGTTGAAATATATCAAATATATACTTAAGTCTATTGTTTCTTTTAGCTGTGAAAAAATCAAACTTGTAAATTAACGCGATCAAAAGATATGACCGATTATGTCGCATAATTTGCGATTTCACAATGGAATAAAAACCTTTAAGGTACTTTCCGTTAAACAAGACACATGAAATTTGGCAAAAAAACTACGTCTCATAGCACAATATATAAAGAAAAAATCTAAAAGTTGTTAATTGGATATTATGACATCACATAAAAAGTGGCTTTTGCTGTTACAAACTTACATTTGTAGTTAGTATGTATGGGAGCACCTGCTTACCAACTACAGTTAAGTTTAAGTTAAGTTTGTCATTCAATATTTCAATCTTTTTAACCTTTTTAGTCAAGGCTCGATTTTCCGGATGGATCTACCTACATACTTATTTATTATGTTTTTACGGAACCGTCAGGGTGCCAGTCCCACTCACACTTGTCCGGTTATTTTCATCACCATCCACAGCTGTTCTTGTTTCACTTCCTCTACCGTAATGCTTCGGTTCTGGTGCGAGTTGGGTTCAGGTTTACAACGTTACCTGTCCTGGCATGTCTTTTTTTCCGTAGCATTTTAGTTTTTGAAGTTGGTCTACTGTCTTTTTACGTGTTACCGTATTATTTGCTATGACTCAGCAACGTTTTAATTTTAGCTATGGATTATCATAAAAACACAGTAAAATTCAATGGTTTGTATGATGTAGATGCATTAACATGAATTTGCTCCATTATAGCCTGGTTTACCCTGATGTAAGTTTAGTGAGATAAAATAAACCAGCCAAGTGTGAGTCTGGCTCGCACCCTGGGGGTTACATACCATCACAAAAATCAAAAACGAAATTACTAGTTATAACTTGTTAATGAATAGAAACTTGTCACCGACTCGCACTGGGCCATTATTTATTGTTATATTTTAAACTGTGTACTATAATCATGCCAATTTTTACGCTTGTACGTATTATCCTTTTTAAATTAGAGCTAATACAAAAATACGGTAATACGATTGTAGTATGCAGGGGGACCCCTTTCGTTTTTATTTTTTGTCTTTTCTATTATTTGTTAGTTAATCAGCCGATTCTGTGAAAATTTCAACTGACTATCTATTACGGTTCGAAAGATAAGTAGGACAGACAGACATCGTAGGCTTAGTAATAGGGTCCGGTTTTAACATTTTGGCCACGGAACCCTAAAAACCTCCAACCTCCAACCAACCCACCCCCAACCCGAACCCGAGGTTGGTGAAGACCTCCAACATTGCTTGTTTTCAAAGTTTCAATGTTAGAAACAAATACTTTTTGTAATTTTTCCTCGTCTTAGAAACCTTAAATAAGACCCGCAGGAACAAAAACTGTGATTGCTCAAAAGATTTCAACGTCACACCAAACAAACCAATCGTACTTTAAAAAAAAAACAGAAAAACTCAACAAAAGTTGAGTTCACGATAACGAGTTCGAAATCCGGGTAAATTAGGGCGCTTCCCATTCTTTGTGCGAGATTTCCATAGCAAAGACCAATTATAAAACGGAAAAATCAGCAAACAGCAAAGTTGAGTATTAGAAAACCCTACAGAGCCTAGTAAAAAGAACTCATTATGACTAATCCAAACTGTATTAAATACAGATACAGAAACTTAATTAATAAATTCTACAATTTATAAGTCAAGCTAATTATTAGGTACATCATAAATACTAAAAGACAATTATAATTTTGTCATCAATCTAGGTACTTCTATAATGAGCAGTAGCTTTAGCCTGGATTGAAATAGTTATAATATTGTCTTTTTTAATAGGGCAAGTGCTTATTAACTAAACAAAATACAAGCTAACACTAATACTACAAAAACAGTTAAACTGCCCAGTGCCCATAGAACGTTGAAGGTCTAAAGATATTGGAGGCTGCATATTTTATATTCTCTGGTAGGTAGTTGTATAGATATGCATCTCCCACGTAGGTACACTGGCTTCACAGACTTTGTGGACACGTGTCTGTTTGTCTTTGTGTCTCCATCCATTCAAGTGTTCTGTTACCCACCTTCCAGCTCCATTATCAGCTCAATCGTACCATTATTGTATTGATATCGGAACAATTCAGGTAGGTAAATTTAAAAAGTTTTAAATAGATATTTAAAAGTGGTTGCAATTTTGATTGTTAGATTTTCTTACACACAAAACGTTCCAAAGAACATTATGAAAATTATAACGCATGTAAAAAACTTCTATCGCAAAAGAAACTTTAGGTTATTTTTTTTAATCTACGTCGGAGTATCTACACGGAATACATTATTTTGTCTACTGAGCATGACGCCTATAGACGCGACGTGAATATAAATTAGACAAGACCAAATCTACCTCATGAATTTCTTCTACTTTGTACCGTTGTACATTATGTTAAAGTGAGTTTTGCTTTGTTTTATGCAGGTCTGGTAGAGTCATCATCGTTAAAACCTAATCGTGTACAGGTCCTCATTATGCAAGATCGCCGTCTCCGTTTAGAGAGTCACCGCAGCGAGACGCTTTTTTCTCATATTGTTTGGGATAAAGTGAACAATCATTTAGCTTATTTGAATAAAATTACATTCTAATTCAATTTGTTGGAAGATCACAAGGTCCTAAAGAAAATGATGAGGATTAAAATACTGTACTTTATTAACAGATTGGAAAAGATTCTTAATCTGGCTTTGGCAAGAGAACAGATACTCATTTACGACTCAACATACCTCCTGTAAGATTGGAATTATTCAGAAATAACTGCATTTACATGGCGCCACTTATTTATAATTCCCTACCAATCGGACTAGTGGACCTGCCTTATTATAAGTTCTCTGCAGAACTTAAAAAGAAGTGGCTAGTGAGCGAAGGTTTTTACTCAGTTAAGGATTTCTTGAAGCATCGTGTCGCTATTACCTCTATCGCGAGAGATGTTGATATTGATTATTATTATTTTGAGCTATTATTTGTGACATATTATATTATATAATTAATCATTAATTTGCATGCCTGATTTAAGGTTGTTTTGGCTGTACAATCCTAATATAAGATCAATGTTACCCTTATACTAGCAAATAAAGAATTGAATTGCTATTTGCTTGGTTTGCTGTTTTTTTTTTTATTGTTTTTTTTTATTCTCCACGGATTCCTGGATCCGTGCCCTTTGTCAACTTTTACGTATATTTTTTTAACTATATCTGATATTACATAAAACTAATGATGTTTTGAACATAAAATAAAAACAGCGAATATACCTAACTCCATAATTTTTATTTATTCATAATTTATTGTTTCAATCCTTAATATATATTTACATGTGATATTGTTTTCGCTACTGTTGTTTAGGTCAAGATACTATTTCAAGAAGAAAGTCACGAAAGACATCCCCACGGGCACTTAGTTGATCAATTATATATTTTTATACATACGTTTGGCCACCAACTCGCCTGATGGTAAGCGACAGTGTGGCCGAGGATGAAACACGTTGTCTAAATCTATCTATTTATCTATACGCCTAATTTTTACACTACTTTGACTCGCCACAACCTGAAAATTTTATTTGACTACGGTGCCTTTTATTATAGAACTAGCGGTCCGCGTCGGCTTCGCACGGGTATTATTGGAGTTTTAGTAAGGATCCCTAACTTTTTGAAAATATAATATAGCCTATGTTACCCGGGGATAGTGTAGCATCCCAACAGTGGAAGAATTTTTCAAATCGGTTCATTAGTTTCGGAGCCTATTCAATACAAACAAACAAACAATCAAATATTTCCTCTTTATAATATTAGTATAGACTACATAATTAAACTACGTAGTAACTAATACAGTACTAATTTCTTAACTAGCCCTTGACACTCGAGATAATGCAATGATTTTACAACACGTTAAACTGGAAGTGGTTAAGAAACCAATGTAGTTATTTTCATGCATACATATTCCCTAAAAATCCTTTTTTAAACAGTCGTGTAAAGTAGTTCAAAGTTTGGCGGGTCAAAGTTGAATGTAAAGTTGTGATTGAAAAACTACTCAATCTGCTTGCGGACTCGAGAAGCCATCAAGACGCGTTCGCCTCATCATAAATCAGGGGGAGGGGTGCGGGAGATAAGCGGATTTATTAAAGGCTGCCGTGGGAGCAACAATTTTATATCGTCTCGTAGGGCTCCTCCAGAATTGGATTTAGTGAATATTTTCTATCGGGAGTACCTACTATGGAAATGTCGATCGAGGAGAGTTGGCAGAAATGTTGCTCGATGGTACAAGATCGAGGTGTGTGGGAGAAAATGTAGCTGCTTGTGTCAAGTTGCTATTTTATGTTCAATTGAAGTTTTTGTGACAAAATGAATTTTTTCATTTTAAATTAAAGTATTTCATGGTAGGTCAGTTTTTAGGGCTCCCACAAGGAACCCTTATAAATTTGTTCTGTCCGTCTGTCTGTCCGTCGTAGAACTAGTCTGTAGAACCTTCTTATTTCTATATTTATTAAGGTAAGTGCATGAAATTTTCCACAGTAGAGTTTTAATATAGATCTCAATTTTTTAATTATAAATTTGTGTTTTCGGGGTGGCTGGTACATGTGAAGAAAGGATGAAAATATTTTTTTCGCTGCACTCCCTTGTGTGGGATATCATTGAATAGGTATTTTAAAATGATGGAAGGTTTAATACATCACTTTTTTATCAAGTGTATATTTTGTGTATTATGGCCCGCCAAAGTGGCAAAAAGCCTACCCTTGCTATTAAATATTATGATCATAAATGTTCGTGTTTTTTCTTCAATACGTCTGTATACCTATAATTATGTCTACACCGTTCGAGTATCCTTGGTAAAAAGAATTCACTCGACCCCGTAAAATACGTTTTTACGACAATTTCCTAGGTAACGCGATTTTGAAACATGGCAGTTTTTACATGCGATTTCCTGAACTTGTGTTATATTGCCTTTATGGTTATATGGCTGTCGATAATTGAAGTTCAATTTTATGATACTACTAGCGGTCCGCCCCAGCTTCGCACAGGTATAGATTACAGCCTATGTTACCCGGGGATAGTGTAGCTTCCTAACAGTGAAAGAATTTTTCAAATCGATTCAGTAGTTTCGGAGCCTATTCAATGCAAACAAACAAACAAACAAATCTTTCCTGTTTATAATATTAGTATAGATTAGCAAACAAGCGAAGAAGAATCTTTAACTAGAAGTGTACAAGTTTTCTTGATATAGGAACAAAAACTAGGTACATTAAGCAAACAAATAATGTATTATTTTCTGTTATGGGAATCGTATTTAAAAAAAACTTTATTTTTTATTTATATTGTTTTTTAATATCGGTATACGACAAACAAAATTAACAAAATGCTTATTTCTAAAAAGCCAGTCATAATAACCCTCACCAACCCGCATTGGGCCAGCGTGGTGGATATGGCCCAATCACCCTTTCGAGGGTAGGCTAAAAGTCCAGCAGTGGACTGTTAAAAGGCTGATTATGATGAATCATAATAAATATGAGCGGTGGTAACGTAGCGTAGCATGTGCAGTTTACAATCTGACGGCACCCGGTTCGATCCTCGGCCCTGCACCAATCACTTATTTAGTATTTATTTAAATTATGTGCAGTTTCTATGCCATCGCTCAAAACCGGTGATGGAAAAGATCGTGAAGAAACCAGTATGTGCATGAACCTCAAAAGTTCAAAAACATATAATTTTTAAAAATATAAATATATATAACCGTTCCATCACATAACTTGTTAGCTACTAAAGTAAAAAAGAAAGTGCAAAAAGACAACATCCCATCAACGTCTAGGTCACCCATCCAAGTACCGACTGCACCCGACGTTGCTTCACTTCGGTGATCGTACAAAGCGTATCGTGATCGTGTGGCTGTAACGGTACAAAAGATACAGCCGGACGGACGGACAGACAGACACACAGACGGACAGACAGGCAGCGTACGCTTAGTAACAGGGTCCCATTAACATCTTTTATAAATATAAATATTCGGGACATTTTTGCACACAAGGTCATCTGACCCCAAACTAAGCAAAGCTTGTGATATGGCTGCCAGAGACTGGTATACATACATATATAGCTTTAAATACATACTTAAATAGATATTAACACCCAGATATAGAACAAACACAAATGTTCATCGCATAAATGTTTGTCCTAAATGGGAATCGAACCCACGCCCCCAAGCTCAGAAGATAGGTTCACTACCAACTGGACCAACGGGCTATCAAGGCTTTAGGTACGGAACCTTAAAAACTAACGCTGCTTTGATACAGTTACGTTTGATCTTTCGGCTAAACCGGAAGATAAGATACTCCTAAAAGCCGAAGAAAAATCATAACAAAATAATTATTTTCATATATAAATTCTCGTTTCCAATATATAAATATAATGTAGGGAAACCTGTATCGCTAATATTCGCCGTAACCGCGATATAACAGCTACGCCACATAATCGTATTTGTGAGCCCAATACCTAAACGTGGTTATTAAAATGGTGATTACTAACACGTGCGAGATGTGTCACAGTGTATTTAACAACAGTAAGGAGTCTGAAAACAAATTGAAAGTTAAAAAAGATAATTTTTAGAAAATAAAAGAACCGACTTCATGATTATACCTTTATATACAAACTAAAACTAAAAAGTTGAAAATAATATTTAAATAACTCCAAAGCAATGAGCATTAAAGGACAATCAACGAAATTATGAATACATATATTACCTACTTATATACATATTTACAATTTATAATCAGTTATTTTTGGAGTCGGTGCCAGCCAAAGCAAAAATAACCTTAATAGGTACCTACTTGATTAATCTCCTTTTCGAAGTCGGTTAAAAATAGTAGTCATGGATAAAACAAGTGGCAGGCATGAATAAAATCGTGGTTATGCGCGATCCGCAACTTTACTAATAGGTACATAATTATAGATCAGTGAAAATTGCAAACTGTGTGATTCTGACGATTTTTCTTGCCTCACATTTGAAAAATGTGAAATGAGCTACCTTCCGCGGTGTTTCTGAGAAGCTACAACATGGGGTTCTTCAAAAGGCGGGTTAATAGATTCTTAAAGGGTCGGCAAGGTAACTGCGATGCCTATGGTGTTACAAGTACCCATAGGCGACCGTGACTGCTTACCATCAGGCAGCCCGTCTGCATGTTTGCCAACCATGGCATAAAAAAAAAATTCGTGCTTACAATATTAGATGTATTGTTTTGAGTAAATAAATAAATAATAATATTATTTTTGATATCAAAAATATTTAAGAATTGAGTAATAACAGGTAAGTTTGGGTTTTTTGGTGCCAACGTCAAAAACATCTCACCTAATTGTTCTTATTTCTCTAAACTTGTGTATTTTCGAGTGTAAATGTTGAAAAATTATGTTTTATTATTTATTAAGTATTCGTAAATGTCCTCAAGTTTGGGGAAGTAATAAAACGAGGTGAAACATGTACTTTCGTGTTCTTTCCGAAACTCTTTAGAAGCGTCTAGTACTTTGACTGTGACTATGACTTGTTTAACGATATCTAATAAAACTTGAAAATATGTCAATACTTAACAAATGCATAAGACGTGCGACGCCAAATCTTCATGAGAAAAAACATCAAGTTTTTTTTTTTAGTTTGATACAAAATGACTCATGACTTAATCTGCAGTAGGTACTTATTTCAACGAATTTTACATCCGACTCTCGTATACGTAGTTTGATTACTGCATTTCTGACACTACGCCACGTCTACGATCCGCAATAACAAGCAACGCCGGGTGACATAGCTAACACCGTTAATAAGTTTAACTTGAGAACAGGTGATTAATAAAACCTGGAGGCGGAAGTTGGCTTGCTATAAATCGTTACACTATGTACCTACCCTTATTAATGGTGTTATATCTTGGTACTTGTTACCATATTCTTGGAATATTTTTTAGCTTAAAATAAGGTAAAATGGGGTTTTGGGCCTCATCATCATCATCATCATCATCAACCGGAAGACGTCCACTGCTGAACATAGGCCTCCTCCTTTAACCTCCACACTGAACGACAGCTTGCCTTTTCCATCCACTGGATGCCAGCGACTCTCACAATGTCGTGGGTCCATGTAGTGGGAGGCCTAACCTACTGCTGCGTTGTCTTAGGTTTTGGGCCTATTTTTCTGTAATTTGTGGAATGAGCTCTTGCGGCATTTTCGAGTAACTATAACATGGGGTTCTTCAAAAAGGCTGTTAAACTATTTAAGGGTCAGCAACATAATTATCTGTGATGTCCCTGGTGTTGCAGGTATCCATAGGCGACGGTGGTCGCTTACCATCAGGCGGCCCGTCAGCTTGTTTGCCATATATGGCATAAAATAAAAAATCTGGATAACCCCCACTATAAATATATTGTATCCAGAGTACGCATACAAGCACCCTCTAGGGTGCCTGGGCAAGTCTGATTCCCACTCCCGGCGACGGCCCAAGCCGAGGTTCGTACCTTCGAGGTGCCCTTGTGCTAGTCGCCTATAAACTTAACCACCAAGTTATGCCGAACGCACTCTGCGGTAGGTAACTAGTCCGGTCAAGCTGTAGAGGCCAAAAGGCCAACAGTACAAGTCAATATATAAAAAAAAAAAGTACGCATACAAGCTATCCATAAAAACAAACTTTTGTATTTACAATTATTAATAAGATGATAAACTTCTTTGATCGTCTCATCAATCACAACTGACGATAAATTACGAATTCGTCAATCAAAATGTTAATGAAATGTTCAAAGTTAGCAGCATCCTATCGGAGTGTCATCGGAGTATTTAAATAAATATTTGCTGGTGAGCTGGATTTTAATTTGCTAACGAGACTGTGATCGTTCCCGACGATATTAATATAGGTGTCCAGTGTCAAGAGAAAAATTTAGCACGCTTGTAACTTGGTTTATAGGGACCCTATTACTAAGCCTACGATGTCTGTCTGTCCGTCTGTTTGTCTGTCTGTCTTACCTGTAAAGCCTCTGGTATTAAATCTGCACTTGCAGCAGTCATGTAGAATTTTGCATGAAGATTGCATAAAAGTTGGCATGACGCAAATTTAATTTAATTTTTGGCTCTGCACGGATTTTTAGGGTTCCATACCCAAAGGGTAAAAACGGGATCCTATTACTAAGTTTACGATGTCTGTAAGTCTCTCTGTCCATCCATCCGTCTGCCCTACCTATTAACGGCTGTATCTTTCGAACCGTAATAGATGGCCAGTTAAATTTTCACAGAATATGTAACGTTACGGCTGATTAACTAATAAATAATAACAAAAATCAAAAACTAAAAACTAAAGGGGGGTCCCCATCCAATAATACAACACACCTATTTTTTACGTATTAGCTCTAATGTAAAAACGATAATACCTACAAGCGTCAAACTTAGCACGATTGTAGTACACACTCTAAAGTATAACAACAAATAATAAATAAGGGCCAAGTGCGAGTCGGTGACAAATTTCTGTTCATTACTAAGTTATTATACTCTATCACCTGTAGCAATAATCGTAGAAAATTACTGCGACGATTGGAAGGCGTTATAATAACTGGTAATTCGGTTACTTGGACAATCTTATTGTAAAACACTGTTTTAAACTATCACGGTTGTTCACTAAAGTTATATGACACAACCACAACCACAACCTTGTTACGGTAAATATCCCGTAAATAATCATATAACTTTAACCTTGTTGTATTTTGTGGTGCTACGGAACTCTCAGTGCGCGAGCCTGACTCGCACTTGGCCGAACTTGGACTTTTGCCTCACACCAGCAATATGTGGAATGAGCTCCCATCCTGCGGCATTTCCGAATAACTATAACATGGGGTTCTTCAAAAGGGCTGTTAATAGAGTCTTTAAGGGTAGGCATCGTATCTGTGATGCCTCTGGTGTTACAGGTATCCATAGGCGACAGTGATCGCTTACCAACAGTCGGCCCGTAATCTTTGCCACCTATGACAAAAAAAACAATATTTCTTCCAAATTGCAAAGGACTGAGAGCGTGTGATTTTGTAGTAGCCTAATACTAGAGATAAGTAAATAAATAAATAAATATTTGGGGCATTTTTGCACACACTGTTATCTGACCCTAAACTAAGCTAAGCTTGTGATATGGCTGCCAGAGACTGATATACATAATAACATACATAATATAGTTTTTAAATACATACTTAAATAGATATTAACAACCAGATATAGAACAAACACAAATGTTCATCACATAAATGTTTGTCCTGCGTGGGAATCGAACCCACGCCCTTAGGCTCAGAAGGTAGGTCCACTACCAACTGGACCAACGGGCTATCAAAAGTGCCTATAATACGCCGCTTACGTAAGCGTGGTGCTATTAATTCTGCCGGTCGTTGTATACGCGTACTCTTTATTTAACTTTGTGAAACTCATTTTCGCATGCATTAACGTAACGAGTTGGTATGTTTATTTTTAAAGTCAATTTGGTGAAACGGCCAAAGTTTATGTACGTGTAAATATTTTTATATGTAACAAGCTGAGCTTGTTTTGATAGCACCTTGGCATTCTAGAGCGGCGGGCTTTTAACAATTATAATTAGTTGGAAAACTTTTACTTGCATTATTTCGCTAAAATAAGGTAAGTATTTTATATACCTTTGTAGATGGATAAAATATTTTAGTTATTATTACCCCTGTACAAAGCAATAGGCATAATGACAAATTTTTTTTATTACCTCATAAATAAGCTGATCATAAATAAGCACATCAACAAAATCAAAATTTAAATTAGTTCAAAAATAAATAAGATATAAGCATTTTAATTTAATTTAATTTCATGCTAGACAGAGAGCGCACTATACTGAGCCTTGACGTAACGGCTCAGGAGCGCCATACAAAGCTATACTAACACACGCTTTGCGAGAAAGGGATAGAACATCCCCTCTCTATCCCCACCTAAAACTTTAAATACTCATATCTCAGAGATTTATCAGCCAATTCGAATTATTTTTTCAGTATGTGTAACATATTTACTTATATTCATCGCTAAGCCGGTTATTTGTAATAAATTAAACATTAGGAATCATGCCTATTGAATACTGTTTATTCATTGAGAGCCAACTCGTCGCCCATGGTTTGATGCGGTACAGATGTGTAGGAAACATGCAATTCGACATCGCTTTATGGTTGATATTCCGCAGACCCGTACGAATCGTTTTGATTCCACATTTATTTTGCGAACTGCTAGTCTGTGGAATTCGGTGCCTGAATGGGTTTTCCCCGTCAGTTACAATCTGGGTGTCTTCAAGTCGAGAGTGACACACACAGTACATACAATTATGTGGCATTAGGTGGAAAATTCGGGAATACATTTTTAACAAAAAGGGATTGTATATAAAGTCGGTTTACGAACGATAATTTTACGGCTTAGACCGGTCGTACCTCTCTATCGCTTGTTCCGCGCTCTCGCTTGCACGCGCGGCTCAGGCGGAACGGGACGATTTTTTGTGCGTGCAGACGGCGTTCATCGATTTATAAGACGTTATCACGTCAAAAAATTACCGACTTTAAAATAGGCGTTCTCAATTTTTGTATTTTTGTATGTTTGCCACCTCAGAACTCCGTCGTTTATAAACCAATTTTGGAATTTATTTATATTAATTATTTATTTTAAATGATATAATGTACTTTCAGATTACTCCCATAAAAATTTCATCAAAATCGGTTTATCAATTAGTTTTAAAATCATGGAAAAAGTATTTCATCTGCGTAAGCAAAATTGCGTATTTATTTATTTTAAAGTCGGTTTTTTAATTGATAGTTATTTAAAAACTTACTTTATACACAAAAAAAACACTATTCAAAAATCAAATCCAATCAAATCAAATTTGATTATTGACATTAGTACAGTAATTATCATCGTGTCGAACAAATTCTATCAGTATGTAGTTATGTACAAACAATACAATCTACACTCATAATGTCTCTCAGATGCCTATGCTAGGTAAAAACCTGTGATATAGACATCTGCACTATTATAATACCTGTTTAAGTGTACCAGCTAAACAGTCACCATTATAACGCAATATAGGTGTCGTACAAAATAGGCATGTGTCCTCATGTTTAATTTATTACAAATAACCGGCTTAGCGAGGAATATAACTAAATACATTACACATACAGAAAAAATAATTTAAATTGGCTGATAAATCTCTGCGATATGAGCGTTTAAAGTTTTAGGTGGGGATAGGGATGCTCTATCCCTTTCTCACAAAGCGTGTGTTAGAGCATTTGTATGGCGCTCCTGAGCCGTGACGTCACGGCTCTGTATAGTGCGCTCTCTGTCTGTAAATGCTTATATCTTATTTATTTTTGAACAAATTTTAATTTTGTTTTCGTTGATGGGCTCTATTTAAGATCAGCTTTTTTATGAGGTAATAAAAAAAAATTAGTCATCATGCCTATTAATATGACAGAATTTAACAAATGATTCATCCTTTTGTGGTGAATTATTCGTTGCGTTGTATTGTTCCCGCAAGTCAATGCAAACTTGTACAAAGGAAGTTTGTATGTATAACTTGTTTCTCCATAATTTCGCGCCGCGGCATCACACCCGAATACGAAAAAAGTGTAAGTTACGAAATAACCACTATAAATGCAAATGGGACTCCGGATCTTGATAAATGTAACCCGAGGATTTTAAATGACTCTGTTTTTTATTATGTTTTCCAATTAGTTTGTGTTTGAGTTCATAGATGGAAATTTGGTATTTTTTAACCGAATTTGTGCTGAATTCGAAAGAGAGAATAATTACGTTGGAGATGCCAACTATATTTGCAGTAACTTGCGTACTATGTTATGTCGGCTCTGATCACAATATGTTTGTAATTAAAGATTCAAGTTTTAATGCCACAAAATGCTTTATACGTATCCTATCTAATGCTACGAAATAAAATTTCAAGGCTAGATGTTTAAAAATGTTTAAGTGCCGTTAGCATTAGTAAACTTTTACACTCCTGCCCTCCTGTGCTCCTGTACTCATTTCAATTTTACATAAACCCTACAGCCCCAAGAAAAAAATTACATTTGGTAAATTTTGGTCCTGATGACATATTTGAAAAGAAGGTCTCTGAGTGAAAGGGAAAAGATCAGCGTTTGTATATATGTTTGTGAGTTTGTATATCATATATATTTATTTATTTAGAGAGCGATGGTGGCCGAGCGGTAGCATGTGCGCTTTGCAATTTGACGGCACCCGGTTCGATCCTCGGCCCTGCACCAGTGACTTATTTGACAATGACCATCCAACAGCTGCCTGAAAGAGATCACATTTAGCGATAAGGCCACCACTTGTGGCACTAGCTCGTAAGTTTCTTTATCTGTAATTTTTATTTCTGGTGGTGTCTGATGCGCACAATAATCTATCTGACAAAAAAATTTGGAAGTGAACCTGCGCACCTTTTCTTGAAATTTTGTAAGCAAGTAGTGTATTCTAATACAATTTTAAGTTCTAATATTAGCATTATTGGTTTATAGGTCATGAGGTCACAGTTCAGGGTTCGGGGCGAACCACTAGTCTATACTAATATTATACAGAGGAGAGATTTGATTGTTTGTTTGTTTGCATTGAATAGGCACCAAAACTACTGAACCGATTTGAAAAATTCTTTCACTGTTGGGAAGCTACACTATCCCCGGGTGATATAGGCTATAATCTATACCCGTGCAAAGCCGGGGCGGACCGCTAGTAAATTATAAACAGAATAACAGGCGGATAACAAAATGATCCGTATTTTTTCCATAGATAGTAAACCCTAATAAGAAGGTTAGTATTTAATGAGTGAAAAAGCTATAGATAGTAGTAAAATGGTCTCTATTTCAACCTAACCTACTTTTGTTGACCATGCAGGAAATGAAAGAAACAAAATACAGGCAGGGCAGTGTATTTGTTTGAATGTCGATCGAGTGGTATCGCGCGCACCACTCGATGCCGTCTAAACGCTGCTCTAAAGCCTGCCCACTGAGACTGCCTAAAACAAGGTATGTGCTGTGAAAACATAATTAAATAAACTTTATTTATGTAACAAATACTTTTTTTAAACAAGCTTTTTCGTATTCTTATCAGCAAAACCTTTCGTTTGATACCCATATCATGATGGTACATAAGAACATTTTATCCGCCATTTTGGCCACCTCGTCCACCATATTGAATTTATCATTTAGGACCAAAGTGCTTGGGAAGACAAATCCAACGAACCCAAACTCGACGGGGTCACATCGTTTCGGTTTCTTCTAAACAAGCGAGCTCCATTGTAGACCGCATCGTCGCTTACCATAATCATACATAATCTCTTCCTGTTTTAGAATATCCTTTTAATTCAAAATAAGTCATAATTCATAACTACTAGTTGTGTCGTGAACATTCGTTCCAACTGTAAATTTTTTCGGGATAAAAGTCTCTCCAAAGCTCCAAATACATCTATAAAGAAAATCACGTCGTTTCCTTAATTAATCTGTTGCTGCATGATACAAGAACAAACATACTTACAATTTATGATTTCTTATTATTTCAAAATTAACTTTCAAATATTTTTACTAAAAGCAGATTATCTACATCAAAACAAATGAGCTGTATACGTAGAGATGCTATATATAGCTCCTGTGATATTTTCAATGCGTCACAAGACGTGGAAAATATTGCCTTTTTCTACATTTTAAATAGTACAAAATGGCATATACATCGTTCCTACTCTCCCAGCCAGCCACTACAGATAGACGCGCGAATAAACGTTGAAAAAGTTTCGATAGCTCTCGACGCTGCACTGTTTTAAAATTCGCTGCACAATGCCCCTTTCAAGATTTATTTTAAAACTACCCGCGTTCAAGAGTTATTATTTTAAAATGAGCATAAATGAAAAACGGTCCTATATTTTTTGATAAACATGGGCCACATTTGTTACATTTAATGTCTCGTACGACAACATGATAAAAAAAAATATTTTTGCGTAAAATGTACAATTGTAGTGGACATAATTTTATTGTATAAAAGGATAAAATGTTAACTTAAAACTTTTTTTTTTTTGGCACGGTAACCATTTCCAAGGGCATTATATAGGCTGTTTTAATAAGCTTTACTTAGTTAACTTAGAGACATGTTGCATTTTTGCAAGTTTTAAGTTTTTGACTTCATAATTATAATCAATCATCATCATCATTTCAGCCATAGGACGTCCACTGCTGGACATAGTCCTCCTCAATCGATCTCCAAAACGGCCGGTTGGAAGCGGCCTGCATCCATCTTTTCCCTGCGGTCTCTTTTAGGTCGTCTGTCCATCTTGTGGATGGAGGTCCTATGCTACGCTTACTAGTCCGTGGTCTCCATTCCAGAACCTTTCGGTCCCATCGGCCATCTGTTCTGCGTGATATGTGCCCTGCTCACTGCCCATTACCAACCACTAACCACTAGTGCTTGATAACCAATACGAGGTCAAAAATCTACTTCTAAGATGTTTTTAAGTGTTGGTTAAAATTTCAAGTCTTTTTCAGGTAACAATTTTTAAGGTAGTTAGGAATACTAAAAAAACTACTAAAAGAAATAAGAATAATATAGTGTCTTTACGGACTCAGGAATGGAGTTTTTTTTTTCTATTATATTGTGGAGTTTTCTACAAAAAATCCAGAAAAATCTACAGCTGCAGAATATCTGCTTTTGGCACCGCTATTTCATAGCAAAAAGCAAAAAATATCGGTATTGCATAAATCTAGAAAGTTCTTTGTCGCAGGCTCTCGCGATCCAAGCTCTATCGGAAGATCTCTTTGTGTCTCCGAAGTCTAGCGACGTGGTAGGAATGCTATACGTTCAACCTAGAGGTTAGTGGAGTCAATTTATAATATTTTTGCTCGTTGATAGATTTTGGAATTTATTATAATAATATAGAGTCCAACTTCACTTTTGATTTCATCTGTGATTGACTAGCAGCACGCCGCAGGTTTACCCGCCATCCTACAGAAGCCGTATATTTTTCCAGGATGAAAAGCAGCAGTCGGTCCGGCGTACCAAATCCACACGCCTGTTAGTACTATCTGACTTGCGCGAGCTCCAAATCGCCGACTGGCGAGAGACAGGGCGAGACCGGGACCAATAGCGTTAAATTGTGACAAAGACCCACTTTGGGTCGCTGCGCCAGCGGAGTAAGTAATCTATACTTCTATACTAATATTATTAAGAGGAACGATTTGATTGTTTGTTTGCATTGAATAGGCTCCGAAACTACTGAACCGATTTGAAAAATTCTTTCACTGTTGGGAAGCTACTCTATCCCCGGGTGACATAGACTAAAATCTATACCCGTGTGAAGCTGGGGCGGACCGCTAGTACTAAATAAAGGTAGTAGGTGCAGACGTATTTCGTTCATAAACATCCACGTTACGAGAGTAGGTATATACAGTCAAACCCGATACGCTCCCCAACTTACGTAAACAGTAAACACAGTAACTCGATACATTCACAAATTACTCCCTACACACTGCTACGCAGTCTGTGGCGTTGTTTGCTTTGAGAAATAAAATACGTAAGAAGTAGACATTTTGCTTTAGCGCTTCTACAAATTGGTGCTTTCAACACAGATAATGAAAGGGTCAGATTGACAAATAACACAAATGGGAGAGGGACAAAATCAAATCCGTATTTGTCTTTAATTAACAACTTTCATTTTTCATGTCATTTCGTAGAATATTAGCCGCATATATAAATTTGTCCTGTAATAGTTCCACCCGAGATTTAAAAGTTCGTATAAGTCAAAAGGTTTTTTCAAAATACGTTATCAAAAATTGCCTGAAGATGATCAGCCAATGTCATTACCGTTGAAATTTATGGGGTATCAGAAGTCTGTGACTAATATATTATTATAAATTTTGAATACTTAGCAGTCCAATGGCAAAGTACGATTTATATAATTTGCTCGTGAGTTTTTAATTATCACATGTAAATTGGTTTTCCATACCTTAACAAATTGTGGGCCATTTTCAGTAGTTTGTACCGAATAGTTTTACTACTAGACTACTGGAAGTATACAATATGGGCACTATAGGTTTTGTTAAGCAATTAACTGTAGTATTATGACTGCTGCTGCAAAAATAATCTGCAACGTTACACGCGTCGTATTATTCCAACTTTTAAAGTTGTCTCTCTGCGTTAATCTGTGTATCGGCTTTTATGTACATACAAAACATTAATTCCATGCTGTCTGGAAAGGAAAATCTAGATTTATGTCAGTCACGGTAAAAAAATCATGTTTGCTTTTTTGTGTACTCCTCAAATGTTTTAGTAGGTACTCGTTCTAACGCGCACTAAGATAATTATATGTTTTAACCTCAAATGTGGTGTTGAACGCGTAATTTAGTATTTTCGCGATACTCCCGGACATAAATATTTTTGTTTTAAATGTTTATCGGGTTTTATCACATATTATTTAATTTAGGTAAAAAATATGTACATTCCGCTCGACGTTTCGACCATGTTACAATGGCCGTGGTCACGAGCTGACTGAAAACTGCGGGTAAGTCCGGCGAGAAGAGCGGGTGTTTTGTTCTCCTACCCTCACTTAATCTTGAAAAATGGCAGGGTTGTCACTACGACACACAACACTGACTGTATCGGTAAATATCCTAGTACCTACACCGCGGTTTGTACACTTGCTTACTATGGGATTCCACGACGCCGCTAACTTAAATCCATCTTCGCGGTTAAAATTGCGATGTTTTCTAATTTCAACCGCTTCACGAACCATGCTTGAAAAATAATGTCGTTCAGTGGAAAGGACCTTCGGATCGTGGAGCTCCAGTGACCGGATCCCGCCTCAAGCGAATGTTCTGCAATAGCCGACTTCTGTGTCTGGCGATTTTTGACGGCCGCGATATGTTCTTTGATCCTTTCTGCTATGGTACGCTTCGTTTGACCTATGTAGGAACTACCGCAGCTACAATCGACCTTGTACACACCAGGCCATTGTAACATGGTCGAAACGTCGAGCGAAAGGTACATAATTTTACATAAATTAAATAATACGTGATAAGTCCCGATAATCATTTAAAACATGTGTTCAAATCGCAAAAGTTTAAAAATTACTATATTTTTTTTTAAAGGTGGCTTGTGTGAGTTTTCTACGCCATTTGATTATCAGCTTTATACGCGAGGATTTAAATTATTTTAAATTATACTTAACTTGTTGATCTACAAATCAAACCGTAACAAAAAGTATTTTAAAATTTTAAATCCACTTGCATATAATACAAGCCCCCAGCGATCACAGCCATTCAGGACTGGATTGAACTTTGTTTAACATAATGCTGATCTCTCGCGCCTAATAAACTTTTAGTAGGTCTATTATGGAAAATTACTATTTCAACCATGAGAGCTTTATAAAGGTAGTTTTTTTAGAAAAAAATACAAAAACCGGCTTCATTACTATACACACAAGTTTATACAAACTTACACAAAAAAAAAACGGTTAAAAAAGAGATACATAACGTAATCTGTGTATTTTTTGTTTTTCTTGTTTTTCTTTCATTAAAAAGCTCAATCAATTTCAATTACATTTATATGCATCCACTTTTGAAGTATGACCTACTCAACAAAAGAAGAATCATCAAAATCAATTCATAATTGGCGGATTAATCGCGTAACAAACATAAATAAAATAAACTGGTCAAGTGCGAGTCGGGCTCGTGCACTGAGGGTTCCGTACCACCACAAAATTCAATAACGAAATGACCAGTTATAACTTGGTATTGACAGAAACTTGTCACCGACTCGCACTTCGCCATTATTTATTATTTGTTTTTATGCTTTAATGTGTGTATTATAATCATGCTAAGTTTTAGGCTTGTACGTATCACCGTTTTTACATAAGAGCTAATACAATACTACGCAAAAATACGTTTGTTGTATGGGGATCACCCCTTTTGTTTTTAGTTTTTGACTTTTTTATATTTTTTTAGTTAATTCGCCTTAACGTTACATATTCTGTGAAACTTACAACTGGCTCTCTATTACGGTTCGAAAGATACAGCCGTTTAAAGGTAGAAAGACAGACGGACAGACAGACACCGTAGGCTTAGTAATAGGGTCCCGTTTTAACCCATTGACATTTACATAGACATCATTTATTTGTGACAAAAAAATATAATATTTCTAATGGTAAAAAAAATACTTTAAATTCAAACAAATCTTAACTAGAGCTTATTATATTATTTTTTTATCTCCCATTGTTTTAACCCTAAAAAATACAGTTGAATGTAGGACCTCCTCCTTTCGTCGGTTAAAATAATAACTTATCGTACCTATACCTTTAATAAGTGAAATTTCGATACATCGCCTCAATCTAGATAGGTATTAGGGTCTGGGTAAAATGAAGAGAGATGGATCGGTGGGTGCCGGCGTCTCAACTATAAATATTCATTTTGTTGCTCATGATTATTGTGACTATTAATTTTGTTTTGCAGTTGATGATAAAACTTATTTTGATACTGTGAAAATAGTTCTAGGTTTTAACCAACTTAAAAAAAGAGTAAGGTTCTCAATCAAACCAATTTTAATGTATATTCATCGACTACGCCGCACCTGTGATTCAATTTACGAGTTTCTTTTGTTGTGTGTTTTTTGTGCAGAATAAAATCTCGATGCGGCCCATTAAAATATCACCACTTTTGGCTGAGCAGTTTTCAAACTAGCTTCAATAATCTATTTTATTGCACCCACTTTGCACCTTAAATGTATACGGATATAATTGAGAAACTTCCTCATTTTTTGAAGTCGATAAAAAAAGTTTTAATTCAATCATCTCATTTAGTTGTGGGCCAGGCGTTACCAGGGTCTCTATTCACATTTTTCGTAATGATGAATAGTTGAATTTTATGAATTTTTACAGATTTGGTAAGATAAGGCTGTCAAAAACCATGTTTTTACATCTAGAATTCGTTTCAGATTTTATGACCATTTCCTCGAATTTATAGACATCATTTTACCTTAACGTGTAGTTCCCCGAATCCCTATTTTGGACTTTTGGAGAATTGTCCTTCAGTGTTTTCAAATATAGGCCAACAGTACTGGTATTATTGTGAGAAAATATGACAAATTATAAATTGTATATTACAACGCTTTGCGTCGCTAAAAACTTTATTTAAATTTATCTAATATGTTTTGTTTAGTTGTGAACATTGTGCACAGTATTTAATAATTATTTTTCAACGTTAATTTATGACGATTTAACCCAGGCTGGCTTAACCTTTTCAACTGCCTAGAAAAACCACACTTGTTAACACACCATGTCTGGTGGTCTGCTCGCGGTATATACACAACACTAGTACCGAATTGTTTTAACCTTAGATTAAGATAGGTATAACTAACTTTCCTCTCCCTGTATTGTGAATAACTAAGTAAATTCGTTTAAGTTAACAAAATTGTAGTCAAGTATAATAAAAGTCACGGACCCTGGAGTCCGTGGAGTTGCATTTTAAAAAATATAAAAAAAAAAAAAAAAAAAAACAACACACTGTCAACATTTCGCGGATTTTGAAAACTTGTAGAACAAAAGTTGTCAGTCTTGCTTGATGCACCAAAGTCGCCCTAAGAGATTCTGCGTTAGTTACCTTTGACCCTGTATATTGGTCTTGTTCTTTGCTCATTGGATCTATGTTGTTGTGGTTTTGAGTATATCGTCACCAATAACAATATAACCACTGGACAGCTCATCTTTTACCCCGTATAAGCCAAAGGTTCTAACATGTCAACCTAGACATTTTTCTAGAATGGTTCGTGAAGCGGTTTAAGTTAGAAATCATCGCAATTTCAACCGGGAATTAGATGGATTTAAGTTAGCGGCGTCGTGGAATCCCATAGTAAGCAAGTGTACAAACCGCGGTGTAGGTACTAGGACATTTACCGATACAATCAGTGTTGTGTGTCGTAGTGACAACCCTGCCATTTTTCAAGATCAAGTGAGGGTAGAAGAACAAAACACCCGCTCTTCTCACCGGACTCACCCGCAGTTTTCAGTCAGCTCGTGACCACGGCCATTGTAACATGGTCGAAACGTCGAGCGAAAGGTACATATTTTTACCTAAATAAAATAATACGTGATAAGTCCCGATAAACATTTAAAACGTGTTCAAATCGCGCAAGATTAAAAATTACTATGTCAACCTAAACTATTTCGAGCGGGGACAATTCTAGGCGTGAATTGAATTAATGACTTTTGATTCTCCAATCACAAGCGTCGAGTCACGTCGAGTCTCCAATCACAAGCTGCGCCCGCGATAGCTGTGGCATCATTTTGCAAAATGGTATTTTGACCACATGCGCGATCAAGTGGTTATATTATCTTTGATTGTCACCCATCTTGCTGCTATAAGAAGCTCGTTTAAGTAGGTACAGGTAGAAGTAAATCAAGCGGCCAGCTCTACTCGGCTCCACGGCGGCTCGTTAATCTCTCAAAGTGCGCTCGAATGACGTACGTCAAATGTACTCATTAGTTTTAATGAGAACTCGCACGCGCCTATTATCAACGCTAAATTGAACCTGCTTACCTACGAAAAAAAATATGAACATTTTTTTTTAGTTAAAACTTACTTCAAGACTATACGTACAATCATGTAAAAACTTAGACCAAAGCTTTAAGATTATTTACGGTATTATTAGTGAACAACCGTGATAGTTTAAAACTTAAACGAATAAACCAGCCAAGTACTAGTCAGGCTCGGGCACTGAGGGTTCCGTACCACCACAAAATTCAATAACGAAATTACCAGTTACAACTTGGTAATGAACAGAAACTTGTCACCAACTCACACTTTGCAATTATTTATTATTTGTTGTTATATTATAAAGTGTGTAATATAATCGTGCCAAGTTTGACGCTTGTATGTATTACCATTTTTATATTAGAGCTAATACAAAAAAACATTTGTTGTTTTAAACGTTTATCGGGACTTATCACGTATTATTTAATTTAGGTAAAAAAATATGTACCTTTCGCTCGACGTTTCGACCATGTTACAATGGCCGTGGTCACGAGCTGACTGAAAACTGCGGGTGAGTCCGGCGAGAAGAGCGGGTGTTTTGTTCTCCTACCCTCACTTGATCTTGAAAAATGGCAGGGTTGTCACTACGACACACAACACTGACTGTATCGGTAAATGTCCTAGTACCTACACCGCGGTTTGTACACTTGCTTACTATGGGATTCCACGACGCCGCTAACTTAAATCCATCTTCCCGGTTGAAATTGCGATGTTTTCTAATTTCAACAGCTTCACGAACCATTCTAGAAAAATAATGTCGTTCAGTAGAGAGGACCTTCGGATCGTGGAGCTCGATCCAGTGACCGGATCCCGCCTCAAGCAAATGTTCTGCAATAGCAGACTTCTGTGTCTGGCGATTTTTGACGGCCACGGTCTGTGTTCAAATCGCGAAAGTTTAAAAATTAACATTTGTTGTACAAAAAATATTTCATATTCTGCAAAAAATTACGGTTGCGGAGGAAATGGCCACGCAGGTGAAATATAGTCATGACAAAAAAATTCGCGAGAACTGAAAAGTTGTGAATAATCACGCACAGATAATGGATAGACTTGCAAATCCGTGGAAATGAGTGAAAATTTGAAACTCCCAGTATAATTATTTATCGTAGGAGTCTGTCAAGCACACAAACTAAAATTAATGGAACACCTATTCCAAAGCTCAGAATGAAAAATAAAATAGCTATACACAGGGCCTCTTTGTGAAACCATCTGAAATCTAAATGTGATTTTTATTCTAGAATGTTCATTACAATAAATCTACGTCTATTATCACGTTGGCATAATAATGTAAATTAGTGAAGCTCCGCCAACATTTTCAGGAATTTATTGACCTATATTAATAAATTTTATAGAATTTTTCTGTAGGAGTAGTTACATAACTCTTATTAAGGATGGTAAATTTTATGCTGTGAACAATAAGGAGTTAATCAATCAATCAATATTCATTGTTCATAATATCATCAGGTTTTGGCGCCAACATGGAAAAAAACATGTCTGCTCGTTGTATTATTTTCCTAAACTTGTGTATTTTCGAGTGTTAATGTGTACTAAATGGTGAATTATTATTCATTAAGTGCTAGTTAACGTGCTGTCGTGTGGGCAGGTGATTATAACGAGGTGAAACATGTATTTTCGTGTTGTTTCCAAAACTCCATAGAAGCCTCTTGTAAAGCCTCCTGCACTTTACTGGGGCATGAGTTTGACTTGACTGTGACTTACTTTGCTTGACTCTGACTGTGACTATGACTTGTTTGACGTTATTAATACTATGTAAACTTGTTTAATATTACGACTAAATAACTTTGTATACGCGGTCATGAAAAATTTAACAAAAATAAAAACGTTAGCTCCTATCAGACCCTACTGAATGTCACTTCCCTTATATGTACCAACCGCAAACCCAGCCTAAATTCAACCTAAAGTATACCAATGCGAAATAAAAACATCCTGAGAAAATCGGTATGGCCAAGAACCTCAAAAATTTAAAGACATAATGACATTCACGAACATGCACTGGATCAGCATGGTGTATAAGGACCCATCCTCTATCTTCTTGAGAGATTTGAGTAGGAACATGAATGCTGAAATGATGATGATGTTTATTACTAGGTATTGCCTTTCTGCTTCAAGCCTTTTATCAGTAGTGACTCACTAACAAAAACAATAACTAGTTGCTTCAAATTTGACGATTCGTCATCACGAATATTCAAAAGTAGACCTTTAAAATTGATTAATTGACATTATTTCTTTATGTTTAATTAATGTTCTTGAAATATTTTATTCGGATGTGTTCACCCATATACGATTAAAGAAACTTGTCTCGATAGAAAAAAAACGTAAACTCACCTAAAAAACACCCGTTTTTACGTTCCCTTCAATGGATTGAATCAACTTCAATCGGATTCTATAGAAGATATTTTTATCAAAAAAAATGTCATCCTAACAATCATTCAAATACTTTAGTGATCGCAGTTTTTTGTAAAAGCGTAAGATTATTTGTAGAAAATAAAGAAAAAATAAATATTGAAAATATTTGAAAGCGCGCACGCCGCATTACCGTCATACAAGTGTGCGGTTCTCAACCATTTCACCGTTAATAAAAAACCTGTGGAAAAAAAATTACAAAGTCTAAATTTCGACCAAAATTACCTTGACAAGCCAAAATTTCGTGCTGCATTGTAGCATTCTTAGTCCATCGTCGACCACGAAATTTACTCTGTTACTTACTCTGTTGACTAGTTTATTTCAACCGGTTATATTTAAAGGAATTAGCCAAGCTCAAACGAATCGTCCGAAATGAAGGTTCAAGAAAATATTTACCCTTAAAGTTGGAAAGCTTACCGAAGTTCTACCCAAATTCTAGGAGCAAACTGCCACAGACAAAATTTAAAAATGTATTACTTAGCTTTTGACTTAGCACGTTACATCAATATTTATTTCATTCGATCAACTTTTTCTTTTTCTAACATAGATAAGCAAACTAAAGGTAAACTATGCCATTACACATCTTAGTAAACCGGCCAAGTGCGAGTTGGACTCGCTTAATGATTTTGCTACAGGCACTCGAGTGTAACACAATTACCTATACTTAACTTAGTAACCGACTCTTACTATTATTTATTATTTGTTGTTATACTTTAGAGTGTGTACTATAATCATGCCAAGTTTGACGCTTGTAAGTATTATCGTTTTTACATTAGAGCTAATAAAAAAATACTGTGAAAAAATACCTTTTTTGTATGGGGGTTATATGGGGGCCCATTTCGTTTTTTTTTTGTTTGACTTTTATATTTTTTTATTGTATTATGTGACAATTTCAACTGGCTATCTATTACGGTTCGAAAGATACAACCTTTTAAAGTAAGGGCGGACAGACAGACAGACAGATGGACAGACAGACAATGTAGGCTTACAATAGGGTCCCGTTTTTACCCTTTGGGTACGGAACCCTGGAACAGTATTTGAGTAACTACATAATTATCTCATTCACCTTGTACCCCGCTTGCATTTGTGTGTGTGTGTGTGTGTGTGTGTTTTGTGTGTGTTTTGTGTACCCACACCATTAGTACGTATTTGCCCCAGTAAACAAAAACAATTTCCCATCCCCAAAGTTTTAGTAAAATATAACGAATCAATGCGATCAACTCGTTTGTTTAATCGAAACTCGATCCTATTAATTCAAAAGCGAAAACCGCAATCTTCAAGTTTGTAACGGGCGAGAAATTATTGCATAACTTTCTCTGTGTTATACATATTGCTTAATATTGGATTGAAAGGTTCAAAGGTTTCATTAAGTATATTTATATTTAGTATATTTAGTGTAACGAGGTACACTAGACTGACAAATAAGAGCATTATGAAAAGAAGGAGATAAAATCGTTACTTCGATTGTAAGACAAATCTAAAGACACTCCAAACCAGTTAAGCTGTTTTAAGGGAAGTTACATACACAAACAAATATACACTCAAAAAACAATGCCCTACTTCTGGGGCAATAGGGTATAGTTAAGTTGGGCTTCGTTCTATAAGTTAGGACTATACAATTTATCTTATAAATTCTTGCCGTTGAAAGTTTATAATTAGCCGAAAATATTAATTTAGCCGTTGCGAATGAAGATACAAGTCTTTCTAAGTGCGAAAAACATAAATAGATTGTGTTTTAACTTATGTATGAATATATTTACATAAAACTACGAGAACAATAAAATAAAAACTAAATAAAAATTACAAATAATCAACTTTTAATAGTCCACTGCTGGACTTTGGCTTACCCCCGAAAGGTCGATTGGGCTATATCCACCACGTTGGCCCAGTTGTGGGTTGGTGAATTCACATACGCCGTTGAATTTCTTCTCTGTACGTATGTAGGTTTACTCGCGATTTTTTCCTTCACCGGAAAGCCAGTGGTATGTAGTAAAAGCTCATTGGTACGGGCCCGAGATTTGAACCCACGACTTCACAAAATAAATAAATAAAATTAAATAAATATTTCGGAACATTTTTCACACGCTGTCATCTGACCCCAAACTAAGCAAAGCTTGTGCCATAGACTTATATACATACATATAATATATAGTCACAATTTCAAGCCTAGCGATCTCTCAAATAGGCTCAGCCGTGGTAACCTAAAAACTACACGCGTCCAATAGTTCACTCACTGCGACTTGATTTCCAAAGCATTTGACGGTCATTGATGACGTCTTCAATTTCACAAAGAAACAATTACCTCGAGGAAAAACAATATACCAAGCACATAAAATAAACACATCCAAACGTAAACACAACACAATCAATTCCCTGATTCCTTTAATGAATCGAATAAGAGGAGAGCAACGCGATCATCCCAAATGGAACCATCGCACGACTCAGATGACGAAATAAATTTCATCTACGCAAAATTTACGATGCATTCTTACCTCGACTGAAAAATCATCCTTAACGCACAGGAATTATGGTTGGTTTTGAAATCTAACAGAAAGGGAGCTTAATGAAAATGGTAAATATTAAAGTAAAATCCAAAGGGCCGTGCCAAGTCAATTTCGCGACCAAATGAATCGAAAGTCGTTAGGGACGCGAATCGACCGGCCTACATTTCCAATTGGGATGTTAGATTGTTTTAAGGATGCTCTTTCTGTCTGTCGTGCGTGAGGCTTTTTCGTAAGAAAATACATTTGTACCCTGTGTTTGTTCCTCACATTTTCAACAGTTTTAGCCATCATCGAAATGAAAGAAGTTTAGTTTAGGGTTCCGTACCCAAAGAGGAAAACGGGACCCTATTACTAAGTCTACGATGTCCGTCTGTCCGTCTGTCCGTCTTTCCGCCTGTCCGTTAGTCCGTCTGTTCAACCTATTAACGGCTGCATCTTTCGAACCGTAATAGATAGCTAGTCGAAATTTCACAGAATATGTAATGTTACGGCGAATTGACTAACAAATAAAATAAGTCAAAAAGTAAAAACGAAAGGGGGTTCCCATACAATAAACGTATTTTTTTTACGTATTTTTGTATTAGCTCTAATGTAAAAATGGGTATATGTACAAGCGTCAAACTTGGCATGATTATAGTACACACTCTAAAGTATAACAACAAATAATAAAAAATGGTCAATTGCGAGTCGGTGCTGCTCACCACCGGTTCTCATACGATCACCGAAGTGAAGCAACGTCGGCCGCAGCCGGTACTTGGATGGGTGACCGACTTGGCAGTGATGGGATGTTGTCTGTTTGCACAATTTTTTTGTACTTTAGTAGCCAACAAGTTATGACTGTGGTGGTACGGAACCCCCAGTGCGCGACTCGCACTTGGCCAGTTTTATTATAGTATTACATTTTAAGTGTCTACGTATTAAAATACCATACAAATTCAAAGTCGTGTGTTATTGACAATTTAAATAAATCATTAGATCATGATGAGTAAAATAGCTATGAGGAGTACTTTAGGCTTGATATCTTTTGTCACTTATGTCGGTTGCGTACGTCGGTCGTACGTACGATATAACATTGCGTTCTAAAGGTACACTTCCGTGCATTGCGGCCGATCGCAGCCGCGCGCGTCTGACTTACGCGTCTAACGTGTGCGGCTGATGCGACAAGTCTTCGCTCTATGGAAATGTATATGGCGCCACTTCTAAGGCCGACGTCAAACGCGTGCAGCCGATGACTGACGTCGCCAAAAAATTTCAAATTGCATCAGCCGCGCACGGCTATGACCAGCCGCGTTTCACGGAAGCGGCAGCATCGCTGATAATGAGTGACGCAGGTTTTAACTTTCAACGACTGACGTCAGCGTACAATAATGCCATACATTTCAAGACAATAATGTCTAATTTTTCATGTCCTCATATTATTTTAGCGTTATACTTAACTAGCTGCACCGGGCGGTTTCACCCGCGCAGTGAGGAAAAATGGTGATGATGATGATGATGAAAAGTAGCCTGTCACTCTCCAGCGCAAAAAATCAGGTCGATCCGTTGCTCTGTTGCTGCGTGAAAGAGGAACAAACAAACTAATAAACTTTTCACATTTATATTATTATTGTTTTATCAGAGCGAAATATATTCTTCGTTTTTAATAAAACTAAATTAATTTCCATTTTGCGTTCGCAATTATGATCTCGTTTAACTCTGTCTAAATTGTCTGAATATTGTAGAAATACTTAAAGTGAGTGATTAAGCACCGTTCTAAGCTTAAAGTTAAGCAAAAGATTAATTTTCGACTGGCCTTGTCCCCGTTAAGTTGAAGGGATAAAACTTGGCAAATTAGGATAAAAAGGTCCATTGTTTGGATGAAATATAATCCACAATCTCTTTGGTAAAGCACTGAGTTTTGTTTTTGAAGTTTCGAAGTAGGATTGAGCGGAAATTAATAAGAAAATCTTAGTTTTGAATTATTTTTATTTCTTTGTTCTTTTTATAGAATAAAAGCTATCAATATTGTATAAACATTCTTTCAAACGCCAATATTTACTCCAAGAAAATACTCTTGACAGCAAGTACTTATTTCTTTTCATACGCCGTTATAATGTTTCCTCTCGTACCTTCAAGGTAGGTATTCCCGTAAAGTGACATCGCTTGGCGTTTAGAGTATTTGGCTAAGCCGCCTCTTTATTGAGTCGACGTGATAGGTGAAGGCTTTTTCACGTCAAAATTTCTGAGTAAGTTTGGCCGAAAACGTTATGTAGTTATATTCGGCAAGCATGAAAAAGTTCTTTATAGCAGTTTTTTTTTAACGCACAGATAATTTTTTTGCCTCGAGATGTGGGGACAAACTTTTTTTTTGTTTTTTATTTACAAATAGGCTTGCGCTTGGCTGCCAACTCACCTGATGTTAAACGATGATGCGGTCTACGACGGAGCACGCTTGCCTAGAAGAAACAGATTCACTCTCGACTTGAAGACATAGACATAAGAGCAAAACTTATCTTGGTGAAATATATGTCAGTAGCGACAAACCACGCAACTCCTTACATCAGTAACACCCATCCATAAACAAGACAAGTTAGAACATTCTAGAGTTAGCACATTATCTCCTAAAGATATGAAGTCATCTACCGATCCATAACCGTAACAAGAGACGGCGGGATGCAAATGCCTTTCACTTACCGCGAGTAATGGCTCAGATAAGTAGCCCCTGACTTAGCACATTCGCCGAACCGATGTTACACATCAACCAGTTACACCTGACCTCTCCAACTACCTCTATTTGGAGCAAAATATTGGCAAGCAAAAGGGTGGAGAGTTCAGGATGTGCTGGCTGATTCGGAGATGTTAGAAATTACGGGCAACATTTGTCAAAGTCCAGCATGCAGTGATCGTGTTTGCATAGTCTAGTTGGGTTTTGATCTAGATTTAACCTAAAGTTAAAGTCCTAGTTCTTATAAAAAAAGTTCTCCGCTTTAGCCTGAATAGCAAATAAATCAGCCAAGTGCGAGTCGGAGTCGCGCACTGGGGTACCGTACCACCACAAAATAAAATAATTATCAATTACTAAAATCGACTCCAAAATTGGTAAGAGGTGGTATTTCGATTCGGTGAAAGAAATGATAAAGCCATCCAAGTTACCGAATTACCAGTTCTAACTTGGCAATGAACAGAAATTTGTCACCGACTTGCACTTAGCCATTATTTATTATTTATTGTTATACTTTAGAGGGTGTACTATAACCAATTAACCATGCCAAGTTTGACGCTTGTACGTAACATTACATTTATTCTGTGAAAATTTCAACTGGCTGTCTATTACGGTTCAAAAGTGACAGCCAAACAAAAGGGAGGACGGGCAAACGGACGGACAGACAAAGTAGGATCAGTAATAGTAATAGAGTCCTAGTCCCTTTGGGTACGGAACCCTAAAAACGACTACTCGTTATAAATACAGCACCAGTATCTAATCCGCACAAAAAGTCATACGCAGTGAAATCTGCTCCATGAACCACCTAGGTGAACCATGAACCAAAGGTGTACAAAACTAATTAAAATTTCCGCTCCACTCATAATGGCTTTTGTTTTCCGTTCGTGAATTCATAACTCATGACGCACAGTAATTAGTTCAGCCGTGGTGTTCAAAAATGCTCTTTTTGCTTTCGCTCGAAGCATTTTTCGCTTTTTGCAATTGAGCTCTGAAGTGTTAATAGTTATGACAGTTTGTGAGGGTGATGGCGGGAAACATTTTTAACTGCCTTTTAACTAAAAAGGCATTTTTTTTATTACCACCAACTAAAATATGGTTTGTCGGCATTTACAATCATACTAATAATTATAAATGCTAAAAGTTTGTTGGTTTGTTTGTTTGTTTGTTCCTCTTTCACGCAGCAACAGAGCAACGGCTTGACCTGATTTTTGCATGGGTATAGTTCAAGGGCAGGAGAGTGACATAGGCTACTTTTAATAATCATCGTCACCACTTTTCTATCGATATATATAAAGTATATGTATATATTATACTAAATCGATAAAGCTTTGTAACAAAAAAGTTAGTCAAGTGTGTGAAGACACGCACATTGTCCGACTCTGCAGTGCAAGTACCGTTCTTTATCGATAGTAAAATTTTACAGTTGAGATCGTCAAATTCGATATAATGCAATTTGATCGGTACTCGCTATGACCGATTCTATGGCATTTTATCAAATTTGACGATCGATAAAGAATGGTACTTGCACTGCTGATTAAGAGCGATGGTGGCCGAGCAGTAGAATATGCGCTGCATAACCCAGTTTGATCCTCGGCCTTGTACTAATGGCTTGTTTAGTACTTATATAAAATTATGTGCAGTTTCGATCCCATCGCTCAAAGACGGTGATGAAAAATATCTTGAAGAAACCAGTATATCCAAAAACCTCAAAAGTTCAAAGACTGGGCATGCACTGGGCCAGCATGATGGATTAGGACCCATCGTCTCTCTGAGAGAAGGCGGCAGTGAAAAAATGATAGAAATGGGTATAATGATTTGAATGGGTGATTTTAAGGGTTTTTTAAATCTATATTTTTTACTGTTGCTAGTATTATTATCTATACGTATAATACATTTCAATCCGTTAACAAAATGGCCGTAAGATATAGACAGATGAACATATCACATTGTTTCTTCAAATTCATTGCTATTTCTGTATAAATACGTGAACGTACCACAATGGTCTAGACTCTAACTGATCTACTTAATACTTCAGAACATTTCATTAAACATTTCCAAATCTCTTTGAGCTCCTTGATTTAAGGCCCACGTAATCATTTCAAACGACAAGCATTTATCTTAACACATTTTCTTAAACCACATCTCTCGTTTCTCGTAAACGTTGTACACACAATAAAACATACAACGCACACAAACAAACCTACGTTACATATAGTACAGACCACAATAAGTCCCTAAGCACGTACTTCAGTGAAAATGTATGGAATTAAATCGTAAAACGCCTTGTACATTGTATTTTAAAGCGGTGGTTATTACGTATTGTGATGGCAATACTTTAGTGGCTCTATTATTTTTCTCTTTTTCTATTATCTCAGAGAGCTTTATTGTATTGAATTCTAAATTAGAAGAAAAGCTTAGAATAACTACACAATAGAAACCGAGTACATTCGCAAAATTTAAGCCATTCAAATGGAGTCATAATTATATGGCTCCAAAAAAAGTATAAAATTTTTACTATGACAATTTGCGCGGTGAAATCGTACCACAACAAATCAGAAAAGCAGCTTAAGAGTTATCTAAGCACGTACTTCAGTGAAAATGTATGGAATTAAATCGTAAAACGCCTTGTACATTGTATTTTAAAGCGGTGGTTATTACGTATTGTGATGGCAATACTTTAGTGGCTCTATTATTTTTCTCTTTTTCTATTATCTCAGAGAGCTTTATTGTATTGAATTCTAAATTAGAAGAAAAGCTTAGAAAAACTACACAATAGAAACCGAGTACATTCGCAAAATTTAAGCCATTCAAATGGAGTCATAATTATATGGCTCCAAAAAAAGTATAAAATTTTTACTATGACAATTTGCGCGGTGAAATCGTACCACAACAAATCAGAAAAGCAGCTTAAGAGTTATGGTGTGACATTCCACAGGTAATCCATAAATTTTCTTGCTTAAATCGTTTAAAATACCAATCGAAACGTAAGCTACAAAGTGAATTTGTAGCTTACGTTTTGAGAAGGCGTTATTTGGAAACTTACCTTCTCTGAGTAGTTATTCTAAGAAGAAAATTAAGCTTATTGTTATAATGATGGCTCACATTTAGTTCACACTAGCAGCGCCACCCAGTTTCAACCGCTATCCTGCAAGTGTTTATTTATCATAAATAAGTAGCCTGTGTTAATCTACGGTATAAGGTCTCCATATGAAATTTAATTCAAGCCCGTTAAGCTGTTACGAAGTTGCTGCGAAGAAACACACACAAACTTTCACATTTATTCTATAAGTGTAATTTAATAAAATGGATTCAGTGTTTCTGAGTAAGGAGACCTAGACGCGATGATCAAATAACCTGAGTAGAAAGTTAAGGATTCTTACAAGTTTCTGGGCATAAAACCATGAGTTTTAGAATTTTGGTATTATATAGCATAGATCTACGTTTGGCCACAAACTCGCTTGATGGTGAGTGACGGTAAGTCCGAGGATGGAACACATTGATCTAGAAGAAATCTATTCACTCTAGCTTTGAAGATGCCAATGCAATACAATAACAATTCAATTTAGAATTTTTTTGCCACAATTAAATTATGTCTATGTCTATGTCTATATTATTAATTTGCATTTCAATAACAGTAAATGAAAATTAATTTTAAAATGATGGGGTAATTTTCTAGATTGATAGCAATAGACAATGGATAGCAAACGCATAAATCACCCACTGTTACGTAATAACAGCACAGGAAATATGAGTAAAGTGGTTCCGGAAGCAGCGAGCGAGGTGGCCGAGGATAGAGAAAACCTCTCGTGTAAATAAATAGCTCTACCGTAGAGTACATCATCTACAGAGAAACTATGTTACCAAAACTTGTGTTTAGACTTTCTCGGCTTCGCACGGGTGTAATTTACGTGCGAAGCCGGGACGGGTCGCTAGTTACATATATAAATCTTCTTTGAAAATGTATCTAACTAATGGTGAAAACCGCATCAGAATCCGTTGCGTGGTTTAGGAGGAGTAAGCGGCCATACAGACAGACAGACGCGGAAAGCGACTTCAATTTAAACTATGTAGAGAAAATTTTGATTATGAAGGTTGCACATGCACTTCCCTGCATATTTAGTTAAGTAGGTACTATATTTTTACACTGTGTCCAGTTCCTTATGTCTCTGTAGATATTCTGCTCGGTGCCTCGTATGGTGGAGAATGAAGAGACTTCAATGTTTACGCCTCGATTCTTTGAGAGAAAATGTAACATCGGTAACACGTGTCTGCGTGGCAGACAAATTACAAGTAATCAGTTGCTTTTACCTGTATTGCGTCTTAAAGAATCTACTTGCACGTTAACTAAAGAGGCTGTGACTTCTTTACAAGAATACAGAGTGCTATTTTGTGAAAATACTACAGAATTAAGCAACCTTGGTTAGTTTACTGTCTTTCACAAAGTACGGCATTATAGAAAATTTTTGAGCATTGCAATTGAACGTGGCAAGATTGACAGACGTACCCAGTAGGATACGTTTGCAACTATTATAGAAAAGTAATATTTTTTTTATTTTTTAGGGTTCCGTACCCGAATGGTAAAAACGGGACCCTACGATGTCTGTATGTCCGCCCCTCTGTCCGTCTGTCTGTCTGTCCTACCTATTAACGGCTATATCTTTCGAACCGTAATAGTTGAAACTTTCACAGAATATGTAACGTTACGGCGGATTAACTAACAAATAATAAAAAATTCAAAAAGTAAAAACGAAAGGGAGTCCCCATACAACAAACATATTTTTTTAACGTATTTTTGTATTAGTCGTAATGTAAAAACGATAATACGCACAAGCGTCAAACTTGGCACAATCATAGTACATACTCTAAAATATAACAACAAATAATAAATAATGACGGTCGGTGACAAGTTTCTGTTCATTACCAAGTTATAACAGGTAGTTTCGTTTTTGAAGTTTGTGGTGGTACGGAACCCTCAGTGCGCGAGCCCGACTCGCACTTGGCCGGTTTATTCTAATTTGGCCGAATTAGTGAACGTGTTAAGCAATTTTTATTATGATTGATTGATTGATTAACTCTTTATTGTTCACACCATAAAGTTTGATACAGAGGACAATAAACTCTTAAAAACTAGTGTAACAACTGGCGGCCTTATCGCTAAAAGCTATCTCTTCCAGGCAACCTTATGATGGAAAGGAAGATGGAAAGCATGTTCAACTATAAACTGGTAGTAATTATTATAATTAATTAATAATTATCACTAAAACCGTCTCAAGGAACTATTCGAAAGCCTTTGTTCCCAGAGAGACCAAACAGTTAAGAAACCCAACCTGATATCTCCCACAAATCATTCTCCAGGCCCTAAATCCTGTTTCTGACAGTGACAAAGATATTTTAACGTTCAACTTTCATAGTTGTAATGTATTAGCGTCCATTTGTTAGGGAAGTGTTCTCGAGGGACCCGTGAATCAGGGCCCTATGAATCGGGGCTCTGTATGAATCAAGCGGCTGGGCGGGGCCCGAATCAGTTTTATTGGTTTGTATGAATTTGTTTTATGGGAAAAGTAGATTCACATGATCCTTCTTGCCTCACACCTGCAAAATGTGGAGTGAGCTACCTTCCGCGATGTTTCCGAGAAGCTACAACATGGGGTTCTTCAAAAGGCGAGTTAATCGATTCCTAAAGGGTCGGCAACGTATTTGTGATGCCTCTGGTATTACAAGTATCCATAGGTGACGTCAGGCAGCAAGTAGCGTATTGTTTTAGGGTAAACGTGTGTTTTGTTTATGCTTTCAGCCACTTCGTTATGTATATCGTCACTTCGAACATCAGAGTTTCCTATACTAAATTTCACTGCTGCCTACATCATCGAGATACAATTCTTATAGAGTCACAATCTCTCAGTGAAAACAGTCAAACAACGTCCGAGCGTCATTGATGTACATACATTGTATCAATATCTATCAGTTTGTAATTTATTAAATAAATAAACATAAAAATAAATAACTCCAATTTAGACGTTATGTCGCTTGCATAGTGTTCAACGTTAGTTGTCCGCTATGTCATCGTAGCTCTGGCATCGCGCGGCGTTGTAGTCGGATCGCGGTTACCTTGTAACTAACCAAAAAGTATGTGCAATTCGTAGCGTGCGCCACGTTTTGGTTGGGACATTTTTTGGCACGATTGTGACTCTATATGTATTGTATCTCGATGGCCTACATCAATAAATAGTAATATTCTACCTATTACTTAATTTGGCTGACTTCGACATCTCCAAATGAAATTATTCCAGACCATTGCTTCGTTAGTAAAACTAATAAATCCAAACTGTCGGCAGACAAGTTACCGTTCAAAACAATCGTTGCGTTGAATTAACAAAGGATTGAGATTAATTAAAGCTTTGACACAAAAGCTTGGGCGTAATTTGGTAACCAAAGTTTGCGGTATATACGAGTTGGTACAGTTCTAAGACTGATGATCACTTATCTAAGAGACTGGAATAGATTTGTCTGTGGTTATCGATAGAGATGTTTTGCCAACGTAAGGTTGGACAAGACACTGATCACAGTACAGTTATTGCCCTTTATCTTTACTGTGGCTTTTGTCAGACTTCATAAACTCAAGCCCATAGTTAATGCAGCGTGACCTTACAAGCGGTCATGAAAAGATCATTGGTATGTTTTTTCCTCTTCCACGCAGCAACAGAGCATCGGATCAATCTGATTTTTGCATGGCTATAGTTCAAAGGTCGAAGAGTGAGATAAGCTACTTTTCATCATCATCATCATCATCATAATTTTTCATCACTGCGCGTGAAACCGCGGGGCGCAGCTAGTTATTAATAATACAAGTAAGTATATATACACTTACGTTAAAATATTGAGAAATTTATGGAAAGGTGTACAGAATGATGTTCTATGAAAACAACTTAACTTGGGTGTTCCCCGATGTTTACAATCTGGGTGTCTTCAAATCACGAGTCAATCGGTTTCTTCTAGTCAAGCGCGCTCCAACGTAGACCGCATTATCGCTTTACATCAGGCGAGATGGTGGTCAAAGGCAAGCCTTAATTATATATATATATTTTATGTATTTCGTACAAAGAAAGTGACTCTAACAAAACTCCGTTTATTTTGTTCCCAAAACTTGTCAATAAAGCTCAAATGACGACATCTTTAATCACAATCATCACGGCATGTTTACATTAATAAGCGGAGTGAAAAAACGAGTACAAAAAGCGATGCGGGCAAAAATCGCAGCGCTTAACTAGAGCAATTTGCACATCGGGTAAAATTGCGTTTTCCCAATTACTGGGAGCCGAGGAGCGAAGCAACACAGTTGTCCATGTGGGGCGTCTGCGAAATTGGGCTGATCTCGTCCCAGAGCCGTCACAGAATAATTTGTACTACTGGGGTGCAGAAACGTCAGTCGACGACGGAAGGCTTTTAAAAAAATATAAATAATAGGCTTGCGATTGACCTCCATCACGCCTGATGTTAAGCGATGATGCGGTCTACGTTGGAGCACGCTTGCCTAGAAAAAACCGATTCTTTCGTGATTTGAAGACACCCAGATTGTAACCATCAGGGAACACCCATTCAGGCAGCGCATTCCACAATAAATGTGGAATCAAAGCGCTTCGTACGGGATTTCGGAATATCAACCATAAAGCGGTGACGATTTTTCGTGCCCGCTCAGGCAGTCCGATAGAAAAATGGGGAGGAGGGATTAGATCATGCAGATCCGATGCACATTCTCCGAAATGTATCCGGTAAAAAACCGGATAAAAAAGGCAAACAAGAGGGAATAGTGTTTAACGTGTATGGATGTATGTACGTTTGTATGTTCCCAACTACAGACTTAAAATGTTCATGTTGATGTGGCAATGGGCAGGCCATATCGCTCGAACAACCGATAACCGATGGGGAGGGAATAAAGGTTGAGTGGAGAAACGTAAGTAGGTCTCCCACTAGATGAACCGACGACAATGTGAGAGTCGCGGGTATCAAGTGGATGCAGATGGTAGGCTTTCGTTCAGTGTGGAGGTTAAAAGGGGAGGCCTATGTTCAGCAGTGGACGTCTTCATGACGATGGCCGATGATGATGATGATGATGAACTACAGACTTAACCAGTCAACCAATTTTGATACACGTGGTGTCGATTTATTATTTAAGTTTAGGAATGGTCACTGTACTTACAAGAATATTGCACCTCCATATTGTAGGTCTCTTAAAATGCAAGTGAAGTTGTTCATAATTTTTTGTTTGCATTTACAATTACATCCTTAAAATACCGTTGTGAAGTTTTTAGATAGATTTATAAAACTCTTTATTAAAAATGCTTATTTAAAAAGCATCATTGGGAAATCATAGCATGGTGGTGGTATTTTCTCATGCTCAGCTGGCTAGCTACCAACTTCAAGTTGAAAATCTGTCGCCAAAATCACTTGAGCGCCAGTTCCCATTCTAGGCAAGGCGCGTTTACCTTATTAGTCAATTCCGTCATTTAATAGCATGGGAGCTCTGGTCAAACGCCTATTCTATCCATAAATAAAATAATTATTTTTACTAGTTAAAGATGGATACGGACCTGAAACGCCTCGCTAGAAAAAGTTGAAGAATGTATTTCTGTCGTGTTTTGCGCAGTGTTTTTTAATAGTATAGGTTTTACGTTTGGCCACTAACTCACCTGATAGACAGCGATGCTGTGGCTAAAGATGCAGCACGAAGACCTAGAAGATTTCTACTTGTTCACTCTGGCCTTGAAGATCCCAGGTTATAGTTTTCAGGAAACAAGGACGGTGGCAAAGCATTCCAGTTCCTAGCGGTTCACATTAGGAATGTGGCAAACTTGCTAGTTCAAGGCGGTGGCACGTCGATTATGTAGGGCTGATCTGTGTAGGTATTTGTATCGGTAGGTATCAACGCTCTGACCTATCTATCTCGTTTCCTCATCTTACCAGTTCCGCTTGTGCTTAGGATCGGCACAAAATGTATTAAATGGGACATAATTTCTGGGACGGCGTGATTTTGTATGAGACGAAAGCTTTTGTGTACGAATTCTTTGATGAGAAAGAAGTAAAAATGTATCGTTCCAAATTAATTTTATGGAACACCGATGTCGATTCTGTGTAACTAATAATGTAACAAGTATAGCTGAATGAATAGAACTTAATTATTATAGTTTAAAGAACTAAAATAAGACGATCAGTTATCGAAAATGTCTACTATCCTGAATTCATCATCACACCTTAGTCACCAATTGTAAAAAAGATAAAACAAATAAAGTTAGCCCAAATCAAGGGTTTCACTAGTAGCAATTAAAGAGTTCCACTATCACCACCTGGCTCTATGATGATAGAGCTAGGAGGTAGATGGTGGACTCAATTCATCGTCATCATCATCATCATTTCAGCCATAGGGCGTCCACTGTTGGACATAGTCCTCCCCATCGATCTCCAAAAGGGCCGGTTGGAAGCGGCCTGCATCCAGCGTTTCCCTGCGGTTTATTTTAGGTCGTCTGTCCATCTTGTGGGAGGACATCCTACGCTGCGCTTACCGGTCCGTGGTCTCCATTCGAGATATTTCAGCCCCATCGGCTATCTGTTCGTGCTATGTGCCCTGCTCACTGCCACGTCAACATGCTAATCCGGTGGGCTATGTCGGTGACTTTCGTTCGTCAACGGATCTTCTCATTTTTGATTTGATCTCGTAGAGAAGCCCTGAGCATATCTCGTTGTGCAACTTTGAGCTTGCTTATGAGGCCCATAGTGAGAGGCCACGGAATCAATTTGAAGGTACCAAACTATTATATTGACATCTAGATTAGATATATTTGCAACGTTTTAAATCCAAACGATAATCAGAACCAGGTTAAAATCAACTTCTAATATTCGTTCATAATTCACATACTTATAAGTTAAGCTGAAAAAGCGTGTTTAAAAAGTCAAATGATATGAACGTAAATAGCTAAAGTAACACACATTTTTTTGCAAAATATTGGATTTTAAATGCTCATAGAATAGCATCAATTTGCTATCACGAAAAATAAACCAAATAAATTTAGAGCTCGAATCGAATTACTGTTTCATTAAATTCACGCGCAATATAGAAAACATTTTACGGTTCTGAAACTAAATCAACCAATTCAAAGTTCATCTAGTGTATTTATGGTATAGTGCACGCCAATATTTATGCCTGTAATACCAGAGGTATCACAAATACGTTGCCAACCTTTTACAGACCTATTAGAACCCCATCATTATATTGTCGGATCTCGGAAACACCACGGCAGATAGCTTACACCACATTTTGTTGGTGTAAGGCAAGAAAAATCGTGTGAATCGTACAGTATGCAAATTTTCGTCAAACGCAGTAATAACTACGTTTGACATAATAATGTAGATACGCTTCGTGGCAGTGGCGGGTAGTGGGGGATAAAACCACGACGCCACTAGCTTATGATCGGACAGTTCTTCAGAACAGCTAAAATAATTTCAGTGTTACTCTGCAATACGTATTATTTATGTTAATTAATTTTAATGGTAGCTAAACTAGCTCAATAGCAAGTATATTTTGGGTGGAAGCGGCTGATCTCTATGCCGAGTGTAACTTACAGAGTGTAAGTGTGTTTTACCAGTAATGCAACTGTCAAGTGACATATCAAACTGTCATTCATTTGTTAGTCTTTAATGTGTCCGTTCAACTCCGTAATGGCTTAATAGATTTGGATCAAATTTCGTGTGGAGGTATCTTATACTTTCAAGTCTGGAGTAAAGTACTTGATATCTTTAAAAAAATGCAGTTACTATATGATAGCGGGTAAAACCGCAGGGCGCAGCTAAATGGCAATAATTATTATTGTCAGCCACAGAGAAAGACAATACTATGCAAAACTGAAATTAACTGAATATCTCAGTCTAGTCAGTTTCAGTCCCCGACGTGCCATATAAAAAACTGGGTACTGTATAGTCTGTGACTTTCTCTCTAAACCCATTCCCTGCCCCCACTCCAAGAAACTTAATCTTAATAGTTTACACCAGATAAAACTTACTGTATACCAAGTACGCCCTCTACGAGTATTCCTTGGAACTTCTGCTGATTTAATTTCACTGTGGCTGAAGATGCGGGCGGAAAACTTTATTGTTGGACTCTTATTAACGAAATATGGCACATTACATGGAAAACTTACACAATAATGGACATTAAAAATCGCGTAATCTCGGCCCAAACTACTAAAATGACGTAACATTTAATCTAGGTCTGGTATGACTCAGTGGTAGAGTGGGGGGTTTCGAGATCAATTCCCAGTCTGCTCCAGATGTGTTTCATTAAATCCCCAACACAGGAAGCCCAGTGAAGGACGATGAGCGACGGTTTCTTCTAGGCAAGAGTGCTCCACCGTTGACTGCATCATTGCTTAAAAGTAGGTAAGATGGCGGTAAACGCAAGCCTAAAAAACTACTATATTTCTTGCTTTTTTTTTTAAGAATTCAATGATACCCATAATATAATGACCAAATGCTTGTTTACTACATTTTTTCACCCGTTTGGTCAAAGATCTCAAAATAAGGATACGCTCATTCGAACATTTGCGTCTCAGTATCTAGTAGGTACTTGAAAAATATGTGCTAGTTGTCTAAATCGTCACTACCTATATCGCATCGCTTTCAAGCACAACGACCTAATACCAAAGAAACTGGCGTGACTTGGCGTCAAATTAGTAAGCAACATAAACTGTTTTTAGACGAATATCGTATTTCCGCATCAATGTCGGTTTTGAAAATGAACTTCTGCTTAATAACGACTGATTCAATCAATTAATAGTAAAAAGCTTATCACTTAATCGGTACCATTCAAATTTACATCTGGACAATAAACTTTTCATTTCGTTTTAGTTCATTGAAAAAGTTCTATTAGCCCTGTCCTTTCGAAATAATATACAAGTCAATGCGTTTAGTACTTAATTTAATTTTGTTTCGTTTCATTGAAAATGTTTTATTAGTCCGGTCCTTTCGAAATAATTTATATAAATCTTATAATTTATATATATAAGTCAATGCGTTTAGTAGAGACAAGTTCGCGTTTAGGCAATGTGACAGACCGGCCTACTTTCCCATTTATATTATTGATTTCAATAGAGTATTTGAACATCTTTTAAACATCTTAAATTGGTTTAGTTATTATAATAAAATAAAACAATCATGTGATTTAATATTCATAATTTTCATTATTAGTATAGTATCAGTATTTGTGTTTTATATGGCGGATCAAAATTCAAATGATTTAACTCCCGCGTAAACGCTCCCTTTGGCATTTATGGGGCCACGTGGCATTAGTGACGTCACATAAGCAAACGAGTGCTTCTCGCCATACAATTGTTGCCTCTATTTACTTTTCTGTGACGTCATAAAGACATTTGACCTACATGGAGTGTTTGCAGTCAAGTCACGTGATCAATGAAGATCGAATTTTTATTTTATATTTTACTAACAATTGGAAGGTACTTTAATTTTTAGTTTTTATTAATTAAATATATTTTTTTTAACTTCTCGGATTACGCCATCTTGAATTATATTTTTTTATATAGTCAATGACCCTATTGTGAGTTAACTCATTAAAAGAAATTCACTATTTTGCAAACAAGTCACAAGACCACAACTTCATTAAACGTTACTGAGCTTTGTCATTTGCAAGCCATTGAAACTCAATTACATTAATTCCAATTTAATTGACATAATTAATTGTTCAATATTATTAATCATTTTAAGCGAGTATGAACTATAGCCGTATATTAATGACAATTTCGTTGGCCAATATTATTAGACGTAATAATTAGGTGAATATTCACGACTACTATACAAATACAAATACAAATTAATTTATTGGGCATTATAAAAATTTACAAAATATTATATGAACCCATTGACTCCGAACTAGTAATAAATACTGTGTTTCGGGAGTCAATGGCCTCTCCCATTAGATGTTACTAACTAAATGCCAAAACACAGACTAAAATATATATATAATAATATATAAAAAAGTTATGACAAAAAAAATATATTACAAGTTATTAATTTATACAAAACAAATAAAATACATAACATATACAAATACAGGCAAATTTTAATATCAAATACATACACTTAATAAGGCGATAGTATAATACATAAGAATCTACTATATCTAGCAATGTGTCCTGCCCAACTCCACATTAGATTTATTCCTACGATCATCATCAGCAGAAAACGTCTACTGCTGATAATAGGCCTCCCCTAAGACTTTCACACTGAACGACAGCCTGCCATCTGCATCCAACTAGATGTCTGCGACTTTCGCGATGTCGTCGGTCCATCTAGTGGATAGCCATCTAGGGGCTACCTACGCTGGGTCTTCCGGTTCATGGTCTCCACTCAAGAACGTTAATTTCCCATCGGTTATCGATGTGACCTGCCCCTAGCCACTACAACTTGCAAATTTCAATAGTTATGTCGGTAACTTTGGTTCTTTGGGGAATATCCACGTTCCAGATTCTATCGTGCAAAGAAACTCCGAGCATAGCTCTCTCCATTGCCCGCTGTGTGACTCTGAGTTTTTCCAAAAGGCCAACAGTTACGGACCACGTCTCAGTACCATATACCGTCACATCACCTGGTACAGTTACTAGGATACCAGGAGGTTTCTCTCACAGAAGACAACACCGCGTGGTGCAGCTAGTCTAAAAATAAAAATTTTCATCATTTATAACATTGCCATTAGCTTTATTTTCCAGTTGACCGGTCACTTTGACCCGTGTCAAGCCTATTTAACCCATAAGGTGATATAAAGGTGACAGCTAGGTGACGAGAGGTGACACGGAGTCTGCAATCAGCAGCCTTTAGCCCTCCTGAAATCATATTAGGATTACTAGCCTAACAACAAATTGACACGAAAAAACAAATTTTGAGTGAAACGAAAGCATAATATTATTATTTTTACGTGTATTTCTGGAAACATGACATGTTTTCAGAAATACACGTAAAAATATTAGGTGCTTATCACATTTGTGATAAGCACCTAATATTTACAACGAAACCTAATAAATCCTTTTACAGATCTTTTATTTTTTATTTTTTTTATTTGTCTAATAAAAAAGATGGTGTACTTAAATGTTGTAATTTGGTTCAGATAAAACAACTTTACCATGTTGAAACTGATACCAGGTTATTTTGAGAAGTCATAAGTTGAAAGAGTTCACAACTTTTAATCTGAGATCTGCTCTAAAAATACAAAAAAACTGCCACATTCTATAAATGTATTATTCACACTAGACGAAATATATGATATGGAACAGTTGATATTTGAAAGGATTTAAGGGTTGATCCCATAATACATGGATCGTAATAGTGAGTGAGCTATGTCTGGCTTCGCACACCCTTTAAAGTGTGTTGTAGAGATAAAACGACTTTACCATTTTAGATTTTTTAGAGTTGACCTGAAAATATAGCTCATAATGTGTACAACATGGATGCACATCGCTAAAAATTGAAAGCCTACCCAAGCAACCGTGATACACAATCTCGGTACTAGCCGCGGAATTACATTTTGGAAGAATGAATATGTGCTCGGAGCAATCAAACTGCGCTGTGAAAAACATTGTAGAAACCTTCTGTTATGGCCACAATATTTTAAAGCCATAATAAAAAAATAAAAAAAATTTAGAACGTAATGCAAGCATTCCTATAGCTACTCTTGTTTCAACCTCGTTATCAACTAATTGGCTAGCTTACTGGAACTAAACTGGTAACAAGTGCAGAACAGGGGTTTTAGGCTTCCTTATATAAACAAGCTGGGTCTACAAAACGTCACTTATCACGTAATGCTACCCATCCAAGAAATAAGTAGTATTTAATCTATACTAATATTATAAAGAGGAAAAATTTGATTGTTTGTTTGTTTGTTTACATTGAATAGGCTCCGAAACTACTGAACCGATTTTTAAATTTCTTTCACTGTTGGGAAGCTACACTATCCCCGGGTGACATAGGCTATAATCTATACCCGTGCGAAGCTGAGGCGGACCGCTAGTGTGGTCATAAAGACAAAGGGCACAGAGTAAATTTTTCAATAATCTATACTAATATTATAAAGAGGAAACATTTGATTGTTTGTTTGCATTGAATAGACTCCGAAACTACAGAACCGATTTGAAAAATTCTTTCACTGTTGGGAAGCGACTCTATCCCCGGGTGACAAAGGCTATAATCTATACCCATGCGAAGCTAGAGCGGACTGCTAGTTATTAATAATTAAGCTACTACGCATTGTATGCAACTGGCTTTACGTATACAATTTGACAATTAATTTTTCCCAAAAAACTACAAACCATTCTCTTGCTACCAAATCTCGTGCTCTCACGCGGTTCTCATAAAATATGCGAAGTCTTCGTATCGGCGCTACGTTCACGCTCCATAGAATTTTCACTTATGCACTATGCATTTATGGCGGACTCGACAACTTGACGCTCATAAATAACTGCCCTCTTTTACGATGAAAATAAGGTGTGCTGAAATAAGAGAGTACACGTACTGCTTAGTGAATACAAACATTACACGTGGTTGACGTACACAGTAAATAAACCGGCCAAGTGTGAATCGGGCTCGTGCACTGAGGGTTCCGTACCACCGCAAAATACAATAATTATCTCCGAATAACGCCTACCACAACAGCCAAGCAATTGTTACGCCATCACAGTTAATTTGCATGAGACGCTCGATATAACTTTTAATGAACAAAAATTTGTCACCGACTAGCACTTGGCCATTATTTATTAGTTGTTGTTATACTTTAGAGTGCGTACTATAATCGTGCTAAATTTGACGCATTTTTATTCTGTGAAAATTTCAACTGGATATCTATTACGGTTCGAAAGATACAGCCGTTAATAGGTAAGACAGACAGTCGGAAAGACATCGTAGGCTTAGTAATAGGGACCCGTTTATAACCTTTGGGTACGGAACCCTAAAAACTAATGTAATGTACATTAGTTTTTTAATGTGAATATAACTCTGTCGCCAGTGCCTTCACTTCCACAAGGACGGTCTACCATAGCTTAGAGAATAGACCAGTGGAAGGAAGGAAGCGCCCTTGAAATAAAAGAAGACGGTCGGTGATGCCGAGAAATCAGAAGACTTGGTATTAAACGAGAAACATTCATATTTTTTTTTTCATAATTCTTCAAAAAGAACTGCAATAAAATGTATAATTTTTGACGGAAGTACTCGTACCAAGTCGGTCGCTACTGCGTTTACGTTTCCTTACAAAGTTAGCAAGGAGGCGAGCGGAATATGAAACGTTTTCCTCTACGTCTTGGCGATATTTGCCCGCAATAGCCTTCGCTAAGCGGCCGGCGGTGTCCGGTTTCAGCCACTACACTAATATGAGCGAACTGCGGAATGAGGGCAAGAAACCATTCGTCTGGAATAGCCAAAAGACTACCGCACGACTGACGTTTGAAAAATGTCGTATAATTTCTTTTCGAAGCTAAGATATTTTTCACAGAAAAGAAAAAAGTAACAAAAAAAACATAAAAAAGTGCAGCAACCATGAAGCAACGAAGCCAAGAAACATGTTAAATATTTTAGGTAGTTATGTACATCGTGATATGTTGCTAGTCTATCGATTTTAAGGGATCCGTACCTTAAAAGGAAAAAACGGAACCCTTATAGAATCACTTCATTGTCCGTCTGTCCGTCTGTCCTTGTGTCTGTCCGTCTGTCAACACCCTTTTTCTCAAGAACGCGTAAAGGTATCAAGTTGAAATTTATACAAAATACTTGGGTCTAAGGTTTCTTTCGGCTGTAAAAAAATAAAAGTTGTAAGTCAACGCAATCAAAAGATATGAACGTTTATGTCGCATATTTTGCGATTTCACAGGGGAATCAAAACCTATAGGGTACTTCCCGTTGACTGGTTGGTTGCTGTCGATTCCAAGGAGGTTGTTACTTCAAGGAGTTGTGTACCGCGGATGAAACCGCGGTGCGCAGCAAGAAGAGAGGTTTCATTTTACCCCACGTCACGACTAGCACATAGCAGATGAAATAGCGGAGCACAATATGCAATATGCTTGTGGAGCAAATTTTTTTTAAGCATTTGCTCATACTTGTAGCTACACTTAAAGGACACACGTGAGTATTCCGTTTTCTATAGATGTGCTAGGAAAACGTTCTTTCAATACGATAGTTTGACGGTTGGGTTCTGTAGAGTAGGGTTACTTTGGCAGTTCCATTGCAATTTCGTTGTTTCGGGAAGTGGGTTACGGTATTTAGGAACTGGACGAGAAGTGATTAAGCAGCATTAAACACCATTGTGATAACGCGAAAAAATACTTACTAATGACCAAATTATTTTAGACACTTTCGAATATTTAATTATAGGTTTTAAAACATCTTTAAATTGAACCGTTGTAATAATACATAACGAGTAATAAAAAATCTTATAGCTGTATCTGTAACTTATTTGATTCTAATTTACTGCCCAATAAGCTCTGTAGTTTTATTGGAGCTATGTTTGTTTTGCATTTTCTGTAAAAAGTATGTGCTAAAATTTGTTCAGGCGTTACGTAGTTAAAAATTGGTACAAACATAAATGCTAACATAGGTATGTACGGATACTTTTTTCATTGTATCACCCACTACCCTTTAATACCTTTATTTTTTTGGCATAAAATGGAACACCGTTTTTGTAAAAGGCGTTTCAGATGTCAGTTTACGTTTCATGGACTGTTACAAAATTACGAGGAATTTTTAACCAACTTCAAAAAAGGAGTACAGCGATTACGCTGTTAATCAATCCTTTAAAATCCGTCTAATTTTACTGACTATTTGACTGACTTGGGAATTTTTTAAACCAACTTGCGTTTATAAAAAGTCCATGCCATTTGTATTATGAAGTATCATCAATCTGCTAGCAATATCTACATCAGTTCAACAAGCCTAAACCACTAATGTTTCAACAATATTACCTAACAATCAATTTCAAATGCGTATCGGAACCAAATTGCCATAACAAACAAAATCATTCATTACAATCACCAAAGCCTTTCAGTAATAAATTCGAAAAGTTTCGTGTAAAATGGCGTTTATCAAAGCTACCATTGTGCCAATTCAGTTTCCCGATCAGAAAGGGGCACAAACAATTTACTTTTCTTCATTACTTTTCGCGAGCGGGCAAAGTTAGTCGTCTTTATTCCTTTGAGAAAGTTCCTATCTAAATCTGCCCTAAGGGTCACTCTCAAAGGGTTGGCTACACTCAAGAGCACCTTGGATGAATCAACCGCGGGACTTTCGTTCCAACTGACTAGCTGACGTATGACCATGATGCTATAGAAGAGTCCAGGGAAAGCATGATCAAAGTCACCCTATAACGTGTTTTGAGTTCAGGCGTTGGAGTCTATTGAGAAACGTGCCAAGGGGCTCATCAGCAACGAATCCCTGGTTCAGACTAAGCTTCTTAGTCTTGAGCATCGGCCCAAGGTTGCTAGTCTATCGGTTTTTTTCAGATATACATTTCGGAGTGTGCTACAGATCTGCATGATTTGATTCCCTCCTGCCCATTTTTCTATCGGACTGCCAGAGTGGGCACGAAAAATCGATACCGCTTTATGGTTGATATTACGAGAACCCGTACGAAGCGCTTTGATTCCACATTTATTGTGCGAACTGCAAGTCTGTGGAATTCACTGCCTGAGTAGGTGTTCCCCGATGGTTACATTTACATTTCATCTGGGTGTCTTCAAGTCGAGAGTGAATAGGTTTCTTCTAGGCAAGCGTGCTCCATAGTAGGCCGCATCATCGCTTAACATCAGGCGAGTTGGCGGCCAAGCGCAAGCCTATTTATAATAATAAAAATAAAAAAACGCCATCTTGTTCGTGAGACGCTAAAGCTTCCATAGCATGAATCAGAAAAAGGCTAATAGCGATTTAAATTCCCTAAAATAAACTATTAAATTTAGGCATAAAAGTTATTAGTGAACAAAGTCTACGCAGATCAGATTAAAAACGATCAGAGACCAAAGACTGATCGTTCTTACAAGTTTTTGAATATATTTCATTATAATTAATCTTAATAAATTTAATATTAGTCTTATTGATTAAATAACTAATCTTTAGTAAGATGATTTTTATATTTGACAGACTAGGCTTTTGACCAGAGCTCACCGGGTGTTAAGTGACGTTTTGGTCACAGATAGTAAACACAATTAGCCTAGAAGGTCAGGTATTAGGTCAGGCCCCCGACTCTACTAAACAAATTGTTTTATATTGTCTTCAATTTTAGTTTTTAAATAATTGCCTCAAAATTGACAGTTCAAAATTTAAATTTAAGATTGTTTTTATTTTACTTGTAATTTTTATTGAATAAATGTCAATACAACTTACCAGAAATAAAAATTGACAGTTTTTGTTTATACTAGATAAATACCACCATCTAAAATTATAACTTAACATTGAAAAAAAAAACCGTCCATTTTGAGGCAATTATTTAGAGATTAAAATTTAAACAATTACAATTTATAAACAATTTCTTTAGTAGAATCGGGGTCCTGGACGGACAAATTTTCAACTTGTGGGTGATAGATCAGAAACCAGCATGAGAACGTACTCTATTACCATGTTATGAAAGTTGGTCTCTCAGTATACTTGTGGGTTGACGGATCCAGACATTGGCATTGGTCAGACAGATTTGAAGGTCTCAGTTCTAAACTAAAGGAAGCGAGATCAGCTGCATAGTGTCACGTGTCCTGTAGCTGATTCGTCCATTGAATGGCAGATTTTTTTCTCGCCTTTTGAGCTAAAAAGTTGTCGATTCGACCTCAGACTCGATTTGTGTGGAGGTCGGGTATCTGCTATCTAGTAACAAGAATAGTCAACTGTCTGGCTAGACCTAGACCTTTTTAGAAGTGTTGGTAATATGAGCCCGCTTCCCGGACAAAGCTAAAGTAAACGCTGGTATACTGGTCAATGTCCCGATGCTTGTCAGATGCTGCTATTTATTTCTACTATGAACTAAATAAAAACGAATCTAACGGGTACTGGTACAAGTCGCCACTTTTTAAATTTTTCTATTATATTATTACTTTATTGTTTTTAGTTAATTGTAAAAATAGATTTACTGAAAAGAATAATAAATCAACAATCACGTCACGCAATTTTAATTTACTAAGTTAAGAAATAGAAACATAGCAAAGGTGTAAAGACAGCTAAGTTCAGAACCTGGCGGGTAAGGGGCCGTTAATCTTATCTCTGTTCCACTTTTTCACAAATTTGATGATAATAAATCACTGTGTCAGCCAGTAATCGTCCACTGCTGAACAAAGGATTCCCTCTTAGAGAATTAGGGTGTTGCTATAGTCTTCACGGTTGGCAGACGGCTTGGGGATTGCAGTACGTTCACCGTGCTCTAGTAGGACGTTGCTGCCCGTCTTCAGTTGGTTCTGGTCGCAGTTTTAGGACATACCCTGTCCCAAAACAGTTTTATAATTACACCGAATAAAAAAAAATGTTTTGGGATTATCTTTTAAATATCATAACATATAATTTAAGCATTTTTTATGAATAGTGTATTTAATATTATGTTTTAAAAGTAAATCAAAATTATCGCACATTATTTTATTTAGGTAAAAATATGTACCTTTTCGGCTGTCGTTCAGTGTGGAGGTTAAAAAGGGAGGCCTATGTTCAGCAGTGTGCTCTTCTACCCTCACATTGATCTTCGCAAAATAGAATTCGAAAAATCGCAGGGTTATCATTACTACACAAAATTCTGACTATGTTGGTGAATGTCCTAGTACCGACACCGCGGTTTATACACAATACATGCTTGCTATGGGATTCCACGACTCTGCTAACGACATCTCTATCTCTGCATAGTATAAGTTAAAGTCACTTTTCGCGTCTGTCTGTCTGTATGGCCGCTAACTCCTGAACCACGCAACGGATTTTGATTCGGATTTCACCATCAGTTACATAAATTTTGATGGAAGGTTTATATATATAACTAGCGACCCGCCCCGGCTTTGCACGTAAATTACACTCGTGCAAAGCCGGGCGGGCGGGTCGCTAGTCGTAGGTATATAATATTTTAGGGGAGGAGATACAAAAAAAAGTTTTTGCTTCTCCTTCGCCAAAATACAAAAACCAAAACAATTGTTAAAATGTACCAGCGATATAGCTTTTGCGGGAAATTCTTTAAGAGTCTCTGGCTCTTAAAGAATTTCATATCATTTATCATAAGTTGGAGGAAGTTTAGAGCTTATTAGTTAGTACCTTTTTAGTATCTTTTTTTTTATATTTTCACATCAGCCAAGTGCTGGACATGAACCTCTCCCGAGTCACTTAACCCTATTTTCAACTTTTTTTCCCAGTCACAGCTACATCTTTCGTATATTGTCACTCTATCAAGTAATAGGGCGTACTAAGCTACATTATTAAATTTGCGGTCTTCACTTAATTAAAATAAAAACAACAAAAATCCGACTAAAAGTGAAGTATGTCGGAAACTTGTTCAGAATGTAGGGTACATACTATGAATTTCATATAATTCCACTCCATCAGCCAACAGAAATTCCCACTTCCACTTGGAATTGTAAATCTGCCTCAGGCGCCAATAATTCCAGATAGGTAAGACAAATCCGGAGGCACTAACTCTCCATACAACCGGGAACTCAGAGAGTGCAATGTAAATCAATAGTATAATAGCTTGCAATAGGCACTGTCGAGCTATTGTAACTTCCGGTTATCCAAGGAGCTTTACTCTAGTATTCGATAATGCCCATGCCTATCTAGATGCAAATGTGTATCGATATAATAGAGCTGTGCTCGATTCTATTCGATATAATAGAGCTATGCTCGATTCTATTCGATATACTCGAAGTAAGCGTTAAGGGGTATCGCGTTTCGTTAAGGCTCGGTCAGACTTATAGGTATTGCATGCATAAGATTTCTTTTAGAGATGTGGTGAATGGTTTTATGCCGGATAGTGGTACAACTCGTTGAATCATGGACTACAGGTATAAACGTAAACGGTTAAATCATGGACTACAAACGCCTATAAAACAACAGCTGCTGTATTAATTAAGATAAGATAGCCCGTTGGTCCAGTTGGTAGTGAACCTACCTTCTGAACTTGGGGGCGTGGGTTTGATTCCTAACTAGGATAAACGTTTATGTGATGAGCATTTGTGTTTGTTCTATATCTGGTTGTTAATATCTATTTAAGTATGTATTTAAAAGTATATATGTATGTAGCAGCCATGGCAGCCATATCACAAGCTTTCCTTAGTTTGGGGTCCGATAACCGTGTGTGCAATAATGTCCCGAATATTTATTTATTATTAATTTAATTTATAATATTCTCGTTGGTATTGAAACGAGACAGTAAAAGATAACCTCAAATTAATTACTTTATATACTAACCATCTCATTCTTTCAACTACGTTCATAGCGACCAAGCGCGCGTCTCCGTTTTGTCAGATTGTAGTAGGTAGGTTAGTAGGGAAACAAATAGTGGCCGGATAAGCCAACATTATTTTACGAAATGGCCGGATCCCTTCACTCTAATTTACATACCTTCCTGTTTTAAAGTGAAAAATAATAAGATGAAACGCTCGTACGTAGTAAAAGAAAATGCTAGCAAGAGAACTGAGTGGAGCGCGCGATTTCCTTAGCACTTTCCAACACGTCTGAAGGAGGGCGAGTGAATAGTTATTTTTTATTTACTTGCGAATATAACGGGGTTTGTGCAATTTCTTAGAGTGTAACTTGAAAATATTGCAGCTTTTATACCAGAGGTGGCCACGTCAGCGTTTATATACTCTGAACAACACATTTTAATGTTAAAGACGTAAAACGCAGCTTTAAGTCTTTGTGTTTGAGGCTTTGGGTGACGTTCAGATCAGATATTCGGGTTATCTCCACCCTCCTAATTGATTAACAATACAGGCGAGTATTACCACAGAATACATAATAGTGGTAGTATAACGTGAAACATGAACGCATCGTTCACATTTCAAACGCACCCGCAGGCGTTCCACGCGAAAACCGCTCTGAGTTTGTTCCATTCTCGACCTTAAATGAATCGCACTAAAGTTTTCGAAGTTCTCTCTACGAGGGAGGCCTTTGTTCAGCAGTGGACGTTTACAGGCTGATGATGATGATGATGATGACTAAAGTTTTCGTAGAAGCAAACAAAAGCTTAACAGCACTGTCAAGTTTGTGTTTCGTTTGTGTTTCTCGCACGGTGCGTATTTTAACAGTAACTACACAGTTACTATTCACGTGCACGGTGCGTATTTTAACAGTTACTACTCAGTTACTGTTCACGTGCACGCGCAGTTCAGTGAATACTGCTAAATACGCACCGTGCGAGAGAGACAAACAGTTTACCTTTAAACAAATGAGGTCTTAAGATTTATTGAAATAAAGGTCAGAATTCATTAAACTCAATAAGTAGAACGCATCCATCTCATTTGCAATGTGAGCATACATGATAAACCTGCCATTCGTTTAGTTCATCATCATTTCAGCCATACGACGTCCACTGCTGGACATAGGCCCCCCTATCGATCTCCAAAAGGGCCGGTTGGAAGCGGCCAGCATCCAACGTTTCCCTGCAGTTTTTTTTAAGGTCGTCTGTCCATCTTGTGGGTGAACGTCCTACGCTGCGCTTACCAGTCCGTGGTCTCCCTTTCAGAACCATAGGGCTCAATCGGCCATCTGTTCTGCGTGCTATGTGCCTGCCCACTGCCACTTTAACTTGCTAATCCAGTGGGATATATCGGTAACTTTCGTTCGCTTATGGATCTCCTCATTTCGGATTTGTACATAATACATCATAATAAACACAGTGTATAAAATAGAGCGATTTTAAATATACGTACCAACGTACATTCAAAAGTCCTCCTAATTGGACGTCCAGTGAAGTGGACGCGAGCAAAGTGGCGTTTCAACCAAAATGCCACTGAGAAATGTAAATGTTGGACATTTTCAATTGCACTGAATTATTCTTTAACGCATTTTATGTTTCCAAATGATGTGTTAAAATATATTCAGTATAATATGTGAGGGCTCCAAATGTATCTTACACGAACCTACGAGTACATTTGACCTCTTCGAAACTTGAAATCAATCAAACGCAATTTTTCAATCCTAATTTTGGTCCCATTTGGGATCGATAGTGGCGGAGCGGTAGTGTATGCACTTTACATTATGATGGCTCCTGGTTCGATCCTCGATCCTGCACCAATGACTTATTTATTACTTAAATAAATTATGTGCAGTTTCAATACCACCGCTTATAAACGGTGAAAGAAAACTTCGTGAGGAAACTGGTAGGTCCAAGAACCTCAAAAGCCTAGTCAATCACAAGTACTCCAAGCTAAAATAAAGCGAATAATAAATAAATAAATAAAAAAGCGAATTTTATAAATGTATAATTTAATTTAATTTAATTAATGGATTTTATTACATTAACTGTAATTTTTATTTTATAATTGACTTATTTTTTATTAAGTAATTGAATGATATAATTTTTTATTTTAGTCTAGTTCTAAATTATTTGGTTGTTCTAATTTATTATTTGATTGACATAATTTATTATTTGATTTGTATTATTTTAAGAATTTTATTTGACATGTAAAATAACATTTTATTAATAAATGAATATAAAAACTACTCAAGCCACGTAGCAACAAAGTTTAAATCTCTTTGATAAAAATAAGACTGTGGAATAAGCTTTCTCAGAAGGTTTTCTCGATAGGTATACCTACAGGCTTAAGCGTAAAGGATATACTAAGCCGAAAAAAGTCCGTTATAGTAATCATTATGAACAACTTTTACTACGGGACCAACCCTGAAATCGCAAAAAAATATCTGCTGTTCCATACATTTTGTGGAGTGTGAATTACCGATTTCTTTGGAACAGCCGATATATTTTTTTTGCCATTTCATGGTTTATCCCATAGTAAAAGTTGTTCATAGTAATGGGTACTATGGACCTCTTATAGCTTAGTACACACTTTCTGCGTAACCCAGAATACGATCTAAAGGTATGTAAGTCGTGGGTGAATCAGTGTCTTTTAGGCAAGCGTGCTCCATCGAAGCCGTCAAAAACAAGCCTATTATGAAAGAAAAAAAAATTGCTTTATCGGTTGCTTAATACATAGTCCGCTCGTAAGGCGATAAGGCCGCCTATTATACTGCCGGTTTTGCATTATTTTTAAGTTACCTACTTTTGTATTTTTTTATTTCGGTGTAAGTATAATAAAGTTATATATTATTATTAATATATCAAAACCTAATCATCTAAAAAAAAACGTCGATTTGTAAATTGAACTTGATCTACCCAAATTAAAGCACAAAACAACTTGCAACACAGCTTGCGTAATATCTAGCCTATTTGCAATAATCTGGAAAACTTAATTACTAAAAAAATCTACCTGGAAATCAAACTTAATCTACGCAAAACTATTTAAATTTGAATGAACACAAATTCGTCCAATTCTCAGCTGCGAATCAAACTGCGGTGGTAATACGAATTTACGAGAACAGTCGGGGAAGTGACCCAGAATGGGAAATTGCATAACAACGGGCCACGTGGTACCCGAGTGAGTGAGGGATGGGACGGGGTCGTAATTGTACCTGATTTTACCGGTTTTAACCGTTTTTTTTAAAGGTTTTTGACTACAAACTGGCCTAAAACAAAGTGATAAAATCGGCTTAACTTAAACAAGAAATATATAGTTTGTAAAAGTTGTTATTTTCAACATAATTTCAGATGTTGCTCAATACACTATCAAACTTTTCAATTCCTTGAATTTAGTAAGACTTTGGCGACACTTCAAAATAAGCATTGGTTTCATGTGTTATCTCTTCATTAGACCTACATCTTTTACCACTTAGCAATATTTTTAGGGTTCCGTACCTCAAAAGGAAAAACGGAATCCTTATAAGATCACTTTGTTGTCCGTCTGTCCATCTATCCATCTGTCCGTCTGTCAAGACCCTTTTTCTCAGGAACGCGTAATGATATCGATTTGAAATTTATATCAAATACTCGAATTTACAGATTCTTATAGCTGTGAAAAAATCAAACTTGTAAATTTACGCGATCAAAAGATATGACCGTTTATGTCGCATATTTTGCGATTTCACAAGAGAATCAAACCTATAGGGTACTTACCGTTGACCTAGAATCATTAAATTTGGCAAGAGGCAAGGTCATACAGCACTTATAAAGAAATAAGTCCGAAAGAAATAAGTCATAAATTGGAATTTGTATCATATAAAAATAATTGTTTTGCTATTACAAACTAACATTTTGTATAAAGCTAAGTTTCATAATTCATAATTCATTTATTCCTTGCGAGAGTAGGTCGAACAATTTACATTGTGATCTTATAATTAAATTAAGTACTTAGTTATTTATTTTGTTATTTATTAGTTAATTAGTTTGTCTTTCTATATTTCAACTTTTTGTTTTGTTTGGACTACTCGTACTTGTCTAGTTTTTAAAATTCTTGAACAGTAAATAGTCACAGTAATTCATACCTTTTAGAATTTGTTACGTATTTTTTGGAAATGAGGAAAAAAGTGTAAATTACTGAGAAAACCAAAGCGTTACCACCCATGTATCGAGCTGACCAAGCAATGTTAAGAATCACCTCAGCTACTTGAAATACAAGTTTCGGTTCCTATCCGTAAATAACCGTAAATTATCCGTAACCCATCTCTCGGCGTATATTGGAAAACTTCTGTCGTTCAGGCAGTAGGTATAGATGCCGCGCCCGGCGTGGCTCGCTTCACCCCACGCCTACAGCTTACTTGTACTTTGATCTCAGTTTAATCTCTGGGTACTTTTTGTACGTTTCTAAGTATTTTTGAAGTGTAGATGAGTCATGTGCTAGTTATGTATTGTCATCATAGACGATCTTGAAACGGCGGTACAGATTATAGCTAAGATTCAAGAAAGTCTGTTGTCTCGATTAAGTAATAATTCAAACAAAAAAAAAAATCGTTTCAACCCTTTAGGACCTACGATGCCACAGATAGACATACAGATACACAGATAAAAAACACACAGATGCACTAATACACAGTTACTTACACACGTTAATACCATAAAGAATCTACTTGCGAAGCTCACTTCGTAGGTCAAGTAGTTTTCGAAAATTCATGATGAGTGATTCAATGAGTGAGTAGTATTTCACTTTTATATAATACTAGCTGCATCCAGAGGTTTCACCCGCGTAGTGATGACAAATGGTGATGATGATGATGAAAAGTAGCCTATATCACTCTCTTGATTTTTAACTATACCCATGCAGAAAATCAAGTCGATCCGTTGTTTCGTTGCAGCGCAAAAGAGGAACAAACATCCTTACATACAAACTTTCGCGTTTATAATATTAAGTAGGACTAGCTGCACCCAGTGGTTTCTCCCAGGGTTATTACTTATGTCATCAGCTATCTGCCAGTGAAAGTTCTGTCAAAATCTGAAATTCTGTCTTTTTGGAATCCATAGGTATCATACACGCATCGTTTTTTTATTTTCATGAAGATTATATAGATCAATATTTTACCAGAGTACCAAAATATGAGCTGCTTAGTCTTTTTTAATGCACCAGTGTTTTGGAATTATATTCTAGCCCCACACAACTACACATCTGCCCCTGACTACGGCATATCATCTGAACTGACCGCTGTATATTTACGAATCCATCAGCGAGTTTCTGATCGAAATAAAACAAAATTAATCAAAAAATAACTCACAAAAGCTATGCTCGGAGTTTCTTTGCGCGATAAAATCCGGAGTGTTGATATTCACCAAAGAACCAGAGTCACCGACATAGCTATTAAAATTTGCAAGTTGAAGTGGCAATGGGCAGGCCACATCGCTCGAAGAACCGATAACCGATGGGGAAGAAAGGTTATTGAGCGAAGACCACGAACCGGAAGACGCAGCGTAGGTAGGCTTTCACTAGATGGAACTAGGACATTGCGAGAGTCGCGGGCATCCAGTGGATGCAGATGGCAGACTTTCATTCAGTGGTCTTCTGGCTAATGATGTTGACGATGATGATGATTAACTAACAAAACAGTCGGTTCCCTAGTAACGAGTTTCCTGCAAATTGAAAACAAGTTTTAAAACGTTCACAAAACATGTTCCACTTATAACATCTGGTTCCACCCTTACCACGCTTACTTCTTGATACAATAAGAATTTGTTCCCCCTGCACAATGCAGTGCCAGTAGATAAACTACAACCATTTTTGTTTTGCTGTGTAACTTGAAGTTATATTGATTGCTAAACAAATAAGTAGTTCAATAGTTCTTTCGATGTCAATAAATGTTGCTAGTTACTATTAAAACAAAAACCCGACTGTAAAATGAAGCGGTGACTCTCCAAATCACGTGATATAAACACGAATCTATTATTTCAATTTTAACTCCCAACTCCATAGAAACAAACAAACATACATTATAATGTAACAGTCTATCATGTTCCCACTGCTGAAACACAGGCCTTCTCACAAAGAGAGATGATAAGCTTTAATGCTGGCCCAGTAAAAGAATGTCATAATGTATTTGAACTTCTGGGGTTTTTGGGTGTACCGGTTTCCTCACAATGTTTATCTTCACAATTTTTGATTGATGGCATCAAAACTGCACATAATTTATCTAAGTAATAATCAATTTAAGTCAGTATTTATTTAAGACATGGGTGCATGGCCGAGTATCGAACCGCCTGCCGTCAGATTGTAAAGCGCACATGCTACCGCTCGGCCACCATCACTCTACACATAAAATGTATTCCTAGCAAATCCCCTTATCCCAGTATCCAGATAACAAATTTAAATAGATACGATTTTCAGTAATACACTTTTGCTTTTGTAGTAGTGCAGTGGGTTTAATAAGTGTATAATAATATGATCACTTTAATTTGCCGTTGACACACGTAAGCCATGGTAGCCTTTTTGGGAGACCGCTAGACTTGAAAGTGCGAGGTTGCGGGTTCAAATCCCGGGCCCGTACCAATGAGCTCTTTAGAGTTTATGTATGTATTTTCATTTTCATAACACTGGCTTTTCAGTGGAGTGAAACATAGTGAAGAAACCTGTATTTTTTTTATTTTTATTAATACGATTAGACATGTAAAATAACATTTTTTGAATAAATATGAATACGTACGAAAAAGAAATTCAACAGCGTATGTGAATCCACCAACCCGTAACTGGGCCAGCGTGGTGGATATAGCCCAACCGCCTTTTCTGGAGTATAGGCCAAAGTCTATCAGTGAACTGTGCTACACGTGCCATATTCTCTAGCAGGCTCTGTACCAAAATTACGCGAAGTTTGTTCGTCCCCGACAGCTTTCCGCATGAAAATTGTGAAGTTACACACTCGAGCTGCGGCGATGGATGTATGCAGCTAGTTGTGCTTCGCAACTATTCCGACAAGTTCCGAAGAATCAAGGAAATGTTGCGAGAAATTGCAAGATACATCCTGAACTACGTAACGCAAAATCTCAGCGCTTCAGAGCGCACGTATACTCTGTGGTAAGTAGTGCTTCGTCTTGCAGTGCATTGCTATGCAAAGTTTGTCTGTATATAGCCATAGACAAAAGGGTTGCTAATTATATCATGTATTCATTATAATCAAGACTAGCCCACACCGTGAGCTGTACTGAAACATCCAGTCTGTCAACTAATACAAAAGCATCTGTTTTTTCCAAAGGTCTCACAGACAGATTCTCAGCTATTAGTTTCCAGTGTAACTGCCAATTGCCTACATTATATCGTCACTCAATCCATGTATTCACTGCCTGTGTTAAACTTACAGTAAAATATAGCGCCACAATCGACCAGCACGCAGTAAATTTAAGGACCTAGGCTACGGAAAAAACTTTTTTTTTTTTTAGCACATTGCACATTAACAAAGTCAACTTAAAATACAATTAAATTAGATCTTAAAGTTATATGATTATTTACGGGATATTTACCGTGGTAAGGTTGTGGAATGAAAAAAATACACATTCCACATTCCAATGTGGAATGTGTGTGGTTGTTAAATTAGATCTTGTCAGAAATAAATGTAGATTAAGAAGATTGTTTTTTTTTTTTTGTTGTAGATGTTGTTTGTTGTTTGTTTTTATGTATGATTAAGTTAGTTTTGTCAAAGTAAATAAAAATTTCCATACATCATTGTCATCATCATCATCATTTCAGTCATAGGACATCCACTGCTGGACATAGGCCTCCCCCATCGATCTCCAAATGGGCCGGTTGGAAGCGACCTGCATCCAGCGTTTCCCTGCGGTCTCTTTTAGGTCGTTTGTCCATCTTGTGGGTGGACGTCCTACGCTGTGCTTACCGGTCCGTGGTCTCCATTCCAGAACCTTTCGGTCCCATCGGCCATCTGTTCTGCGTGATATGTGCCCTGCTCATTGCCACTTCAACTTGCTAATCCGGTGGGCTATGTCAGTGAAGCTATTTTATCCCGGATAATACATGGTTGCTTAATGGTAGTGAGAGCAACCACGAAGCACTGCTTGATAGCCCGTTGGTCCAGTTGCTAGTGAACCTACCTTCTGAGCTTGGGGGCGTGGGTTCGATTCCCACCTAGGACAAACATTTATGTGATGAACATTTGTGTTTGTTTTATATCCGGTTGTTAATATCTATTTTAAGTATGTATTTAAAACTATATATGTATGTATATCAGTCTCTGGCAGCCATATCATAAGCTTTGCTTAGTTTGGGGTCAGATGACTGTGTGTGAAAAAATGACCCGAAAAATTTATTTATTTAGTAGATGAATCTACCACCAACGGCCAGAGGTTTCAATTCAATTTAATCAATGACTATATATATGCATATCAAATCAATTTCTTTCATTACTCACCAAATAATGAACACTCTTATGTTTATGGTGTGCACAGTATAGAGTTAATCAATCAATCAATAATAACATTACAGATATGCGGCCTTAATGCTTAAAATTGCTGTCAACTTCTTTTTGACGGAAATTCTCACAGGTGAAAACAAGCAAAGCAATTTTAAGCTTTGCTTAACTTAAATAACGTTTATAAGTAAGGCCGATGGCGATTAGACAACGATTACGACTCAAATGTTTTTTTTGTGATCCTTTCTTCTCTACTTCTTGGGTCTTTTTCACACTTGTAATTCTAATAGCATAATATATTATTTTCTGTGCTACCTCTCTACCAATTCGTGACACTAAGTTGCGAACATTATTCAGACACTACTTGACTCTGTTTGTTTAAAGACGGGCTGACAAATACACTTGTATTTCTTGTACTCTAACGCAAAACAAAGCCAGTGGAAGCTGAAATCTTGGTACAGGTTCATCGCGTTCGTTTTCTGGGCTGTTCGTATACGAAGGCAATCAGAATATAGGATTTGCGACTCGAGTAGTCTTGCATCCCTAGAAAATAGATTTTTTCGGGCTATAAAGATTTTACGAAAGAGCCGAATTAAAGGGCACAAATGGAGGTTGAATGTTTGTTTGAAAGTCTGTTTGTTTTGAAAATTGGTATTGAGCTCAGTAGTCTACAACAAATAAATATTGTACGGGATTTTTACTAAAAAGCCGGTTAAAGAGATAAAGTTGGGGTGTATGATAGTTTTTTGTTTTTTTTTTTACAAATGTAGGTAATGAAGAAAGTGAATTGTCTTGTGTCGTTTAAATTACACACATCAAAGGCTATCCAGGCATTTATAAATTCAGGTGGAATATACGAATGAAAAAAACTGCCTTCTTATAAAATGATATGCCGGTTTTCTATTCAAAAGTTGTCAAAAACCGTAGGTAAAATGTCGCAGGTAGATAATTTTTTTTTATTATGGGCCAGGTACATGTCACCCTGTGGGTGACCATGATTCAAAATTAACAGTTTTGTTCTCATAAATAAGGTTGTGGTGATTTTGTATAAAGTCTGAACCCCACGCGTAACAGCTAGTTTATAATATTAGCTTTATAGCAATATTCGTACCTGCCTACTCAAAGCAACCACAAATTAATGTAGGTGACGTGTAGCAAACCAACGAACGAGAGTTGGCGCTATGCGATTACCGAGTTACGTCGCCTCATGTACGAACGGTATTTGCTTTCTCAACTAAAGCCCTAAAGTAAGGCCGGGTAACATTTTCTTTATACAAAACTAGACAATACCAGATTATTATATGTAGGTAGTTTTAAAAGTACAGGTTTTTTACAACTATAAAAAAACAACATATCTGGAATTACGTTTAAAACTGCTTAGTACAACTCAATTTGCCTACTTCTGTAAAAAGTCCGTAAATTTTGGTTATTATTGAAATATTTATTTACTAGCTGCGCCCCAAGTTTCACCTGCATGGTCATTCCCTCAGAAACCACGCATTTTTCCGGGATAATAAGTGTTATACGCCACTTTCCGGCCCTCTAACAAAATCACGCGAATCCGTCTCTCTTTGTTGCGTGAAAGAGGACCAAACAAACACATTTTCCCTTCTATAATATTAGTATAATTATGATGACATTAAAACCTCGTACCTATGTCGAGAGACAATGACGTCGATTCTGATGTACCATTCACTAAACTAAACCAATCTGACAGGACTAAAATTATCTGCATCTCTTTTCATTTTAATATGTGAGAGGAGGATAGCAATAATTTTAGAACTGTCAAATTTAGTTTAGTTTAGAGTACATCAGAATCGACGCCATTGCTCAAAGGAATTCTCGTACGTCAAACAATAATATTACGTTTATATAATTCCCACTTTGTCTCGACGGTCCTGCACTCTACAATGTTGCCTAACGAACGTTGCCATCGCAATTGAACAGAAGTTCAAATATACTGCAACTACGCTTCAAATGGATTAAGATGGTTATCTCAGCTAGCTGCTAGCAGAGCACCCGCGTTGCATAACATTCACTTAACCTATCACTAACAATAGCACAATGGCGCTTCTAAATGTCTTATTTAGCTACCCTACTCCCTACTCCTTCGAGCTATATTTAGCCTATTTAACTTAACAGCACATCGCTCGAAAAACCGATAACCGATGGAGAAGAAAGGTTCTTGAGTAGAGACCACAAGCCGGAAGACGCAGCGTAGGTAGGCCTCCCACTAGATGGACCGACGACATTGTGAGAGTCCCTGGCATGCAGTGGATGCAAATGGCAGGCTGTCGTTCAGTGAGGTTAAAGGGAGAGGCCTATGTTCAGCAGTGGACGTCTTCTGGCTGATGATGATGAACTTAGAAAGACAAAGATAATTTATTTTCACAAAACACGAGTACTTAAATCATACACACATTTAAAAACGCATGCAAATAGGTGGGTTAAAATATTAGTCACTATTTATCATAAGATGATATTTGTAAGATAAGGTAACTCGTTCTTAAAATACCACACAAACAAGAAAAACACATAATATTCTAACATTAGATAGCCCCGTTGGTCCAGTTGGTAGTGAACCTGCCTTCTGAGCTTGGGGGCGTGGGTTCGATTCCCACCTAGGACAAACATTTGTGTGATGAACATTTGTGTTTGTTCTATATCTGGTTGTTAATATCTATTTAAGTATGTATTTAATAAAGATAATTTTAAGAAAAAAAAGAACCGACTTCATGACTATGCCTATCATTTACAAACTGAAACAAAAAGTAGAAAATAATATTTAAATAACTTCAAAGCAATGAGCATTAAAGGACAATCAACGAAATTATTAATACATATATTACCTACTTATATACATATTTACAATTTATAATCAGTTATTTTTGGAGTCGGTGAAAACAAAGTATGAAATTCACCAAGAAATAACTGTAGTTCCAATGTTGCCCACCTTAACAGCTAAGTTGGTGGCACTGTACAATGTTTACAATGTACATTGAATTTGTAGATATTTTTGTAGATTTTTCAAAAAGCACTGAATCAATGCCGATAAAAAAGTTATGGGACCACCTATGAGATATGACCTACCAACCAAAAAAAGAATCATCAAAAACAATTCTAAATTGGCGGAGTAATCGCCTAACAAACATACAAAAAAAAAAAAAAACATACAGTCGAATTGATAACCTCCTCTCGAAGTCGGTTAAAAATATATATGTATGTATATCAGTCTCTGGCAGCCATATCACAAGCTTTGCTTAGTTTGGGGTCAGATGACCGTCTGTGAAAAAATGTCCCGAATATTTATTTATTATTTATTGACATATATTCCTTTTTTAACAAAAACTAACGAATAAAAATATATGTTTAAAAACTCACATTTGTACACCGTACCTGGCAAGGACATGAGATGCGTTTCCATTTGTACGACCCTGTATGCAACTCTAAAAAAATAAATATAATAAATGTGTAGATGATTGGCATTACTAAGCTCTGTAAAAGCAAAACAGATTTAGATAAGGTTATATTACATTATAAGATACTAGCTGTGCCCCGTGGTTTCTCCTTTTGGATTATTCCTTATATCATCAGCTATCTGCCAGTCAAAGTCCCGTCAAAATTGAACCCGCCGTTTAGGAGTCCATAGGGAACACATCGCCCGTGATATATCAGAAGAAGATGATGTACGGAACCTTTAAGAATGCAGTTAAAACCGCAAAACGTTGCTAGTAAAAAAGTAAGCAATGATACTTTAAATCCGATAAAAACTATCTTCGTAAACGGACTCCGGCACAAAAGCTAGGCCACGCAGTAAAAACTATCGCACGAACACTTTTACGAAGATTGCTAATGATTCGCATTCGAGAAACTTCGGGGAAAACTGGCCGTGTCTTCGGAATAAGTTTTTATAAGAGTTTTAGTGCTGGAAGTTCGACTTTGTCGAGACAACGACATTGCGACCTTCCACCAACATTGACAACGATAGAAGGATGAATTGGTATTCAGGTGTATACGATTTTTTTATTGGATACATTTCGGAGAGTGTGCATCAGATCTGCATGATTTAATTCTCTCCTGCCCATTTTTATATCGGACTGCCAGGGCGGGCACGAAAAATCGACATCGGTTTATAATTGATATTCTGAAAACCCGTACGAAGCGCTTTCATTCCACATTTATTGTGCGAACTGCTAGTCTGTGGAATTCGCTGCCTGAATGGGTTTTCTCCGTCAGTTACAAACTGGGTGTCTTCAAGTCGACAGTGAATCGGTTTCTTCTAGGCAAGCGTGCTCCACCGTATACCGCATCGTCGCTTAACATCAGGCGAGATGGTGGCGAAGCAAAAGCCTATAAAAAATAAAATACGCTCTATTTCCACACTAAAATGAGTCCAAATCAATCCAGACGTTACATGAGTTAGCGGCCAACTCGGCGGCAAAAAACTCGACCGCGCAGCCGAGTTGACCACTTATTATTTTACCTACTTTTCTAGGGGCCAACTCGACTAATAGTGCTGAATAAAGCACATCGCATCATTACTTTCTAACCCGTTTATTATTAGCTTCACTTGAAACCTCAAATAAGATAAGCAAGGGAGATATGGTAAGTGGCGTGGCGGGTACGAACACATTTGCACTAAACCAGACTTGAAGCCTTTGGCTAAATCACCCTGTAGACGACCTTTCCGCCAATTTTTTTGCATGTGGACTATTAAGCCTTTGTCTATGCTATTAGTTAGTTCACTGGTGTCGCTAAAAATTTCTGAGTGTGCGTGAAAAATTAGTAAGTGAACCGTACTTACAGTTTTTGCGTGAAGCGATTTAGCTGTACAGTAAAAAAAGTTTAGAAATATGGAGAAAAACGAACGATATCTTTATTGTTCTAAGGCATATCTCCCTTGTTTGCCTGATCTGAGCTTGTAACCAAGATTGTGTCAAATTATTCTATAGTGAAAATTTGAAGATTTAATAAAAACATACTTCGTGTGATATTATTTTCTTATTCTTGGTATTCTTCTCAGCAAACTCCTTCCTTCACTTGATATACATTATATCATGAGGATGCATAAAAATTACGTTCCATTCTCCCATATTCACCGCCATCTTTAACTAGAGACAATTAGTATTAAGAATATCATATAATTATGTTATTCGATTTTATAGTTTTAGTGTCTAATTACTTTTTTGGCGAATGTTGTATACGCCTGTAAAAGGTGTTCATATCAGATCTATGCATGTATAACATTTTTGAAATTTTTAAATGTGTTATATGTTCACTGTTGGCGTATCTCTCAATAAATAAATAAATCTTTAGGAGTCCGTCATATTGGATTAGAATGACGTCATTTAGCTAACCATGTATTAGCATCGATTCTGATGCGCTCTAAACTAAACTAAACTAAATTTGACAGCTCTAAAATTGTTGCCATCCTTCTCTCACATATTATAATGAAAATATAGGCAGATAACTTTAGTCCTGTCAGATTGGTTTAGTTTAGTGAGTGGTATGACAGAATAGACGCCATCTCCCAAACTAAACGTGTATGCAAAATTTCAACTCAATCAGTTTGGGATAATTTTAAAATTCAGTTGCAAGATTAGACATAAACTAACAAAGCAAGTTAATTAAGAGCTTGCAAATGTGAAAAATGTGTGTGTTTACTTTTACTGTTCAGGGGCCTTACGGACAACTGCTATTACAGGCACCTAATCCGCTCAGTTGGAAAATCACGCGACCGCAAACCGTATCTAAGCGCGATAAGGTTTGCGGTCGCGTAATTTTCCAACTGAGCGGATTAGGTGCCTGTAATAGGTGTTGTCCGTAAGGCCCCAGTAACCGTATATCACAGTAGCATGTACACTATGTACAGTAACACCCTCCAGTCCCAGTAACTCTTCAATAAATCCGTAACACGATATACTGTACCTGAGTTGCGCTGTTTAGAGCGTTTGCCACTAATGCTGCACTTCCGGCTTTCATTAAAACTTTACATTTGGCGTCGTGTTGGCCGATAGTCGCTTCTGTTTAAGACTGCGCTGTGGCATCTATCCAACTAGTAGGTACTTCAACAGAACCTTAAGAATAAAAGTATCCTACTAAACATAGTCACATAATGTAAATACAGTTTGAACTCTATATAACGACTCTAGATTTAACAAAAAACTCCCGAAAACGTCTAAATTACTTGAATTTGGTTAGTTTACCATGGTGTCAATACAATACAAAAATAAATTTTAAAAAAAACGGGACATTTTCGCACACACGGTCATCTGACCCCAAACTAAGCAAAGCTTGTGATATGGCTACCAGATACTGATATACATACATATATAGTTTTAAATACATACTTAAATAGATATTAACAACCAGATATCGAACAAACACAAATGTTCATCACATAAATGTTTGTCCTAGGTGGGAATCGAACCTATACCTACACTCTCACACCCACTCTAAATAACGACGACAATACGTCATTATTAATAGGTGGGAATCGAACCTATACCTACACTCTCACACCCACTCTAAATAACGACGACAATACGTCATTATTACGCAATAAACAGTATTTTCTAACACTTTGTATATAGTAATTTTTAAACTTTCGCAATTTGAACACAAAGCGATTTTTCAAGATCAAGTGAGGGTAGGAGAACAAAACACCCGCTCTTCTCGCTCGACTGTCGGCATTACATAACTCGGTGCTCTAGGTACAGTAATTTAAAATTTTAAACCAATCTGTAACCTACTATACGACTATAAATATAAAATTAATATATCAGATCAAAGCATGGTGACAAAAATAATTTAAAATTTTGCTGAGTTTCTGTTAATCACTTTTAGAAACAGTATTCTTACAAACTAGTCAAATATCTGTCATATTAAAATACACCATATCGGTAATATAAGTCAACAAACACTGCCCCTTTACACTGAAATCCAAGGCAGTGTAGAAAATACTCCAAAACACAAAATTCCAGAAAACTATCTCCTAAATAAATTAGGACACGTGTATTTTAATGCATGAACTCTCCTCGAGCAGACGTACTCGGTCAAAGAAAAACACTGTAGAAGGGATAAAATTGTGAATTGGGATTGGTGCTATTTTGTATCGTCCGCGATCTCTAATAAATCATTGTGCAGATTCCTTGTCTATGGACGTTAATAACGCAAATTAAATATGGTATAACATGGTAATCATCATCATCATCAGCCTATTTAATGTTCGTCCACTGCTGGACGTAGGCCTCTCCTAAAGATCGCCACAAGGCACGATCTTCTGCTTTTCGCATCCACTTGCCACCAGCCGCCTTTCGTAGGTCGTCACTCCACCTGGCTGCAGGGCGTCTTACTCTACGTTTGCCGATACGTGGTCTCCACTCTAGAACCCGTCTACCCCAGCGGTTGTCAGTTCTTCTACAGATGTGGCCAGCCCATTGCCACTTCAGCTTGCTAATTCTTTGAGTAACATGGTAATATTACACCATAATGGTGAATTTGGTATGGTGTGTCATCTTGTTATTTGTTTTGGCGCTGATTGTAAATATTGTAATGCAATTGTCATGAAAAGATTTTGGAACTACAAGCAAAAGTGACTTAAGTTTCCAGAGTTGTTAGATTGCGATTTCTCTTTTTAGCTTATATTACACACAAGATTGAAATAGTGCAAAAATAATGACAAGCGCTACAATTCAGTGAACTTCAAATAGCTATAAAATCATGACATGATGTTTTAATTAAAACTTTGTGTACACTGTTATTTCGACTTTACAAGTACAATAATGCATTTTGGGTACTGACTACTGATGCGGCTGCGTCGTGCTTGTAGCGCGTTGGGGATACCGAGTTCTGCGTTGATTGTTCCTTCTCAAGCGTGCAAAAACGGTGCACATCCCTGGCAAGCCCGGTCTGGGCCAGCCCCAACAACTTCCTAAACATATTTGCGAATAGGTTCCTACGCGGTTGGTATATGAACCATTGCTCTATGGTCCATGTCCTGCCTAACAATGTAATAAAATGTATTGTAGCTTAAATGTTTATTATATTTTTGTATGATCTTAATGTTAAAAATAAACTAAATTTATTATTTTATTTTATATGTGTAATTTAGTATAATTATTTGTGTCATTGTTACCCATACTATTGATTATTATTGAGACTAATAGATAATTTATTTCCAAGCTCAATCAAAAATTACCTTCTATCTTCCTACTCTATAGCAAGTAGCAATTTATGGGTGACATTTATAATTGCCAGCACGGGTCGCAGGATGCAGGGTGCAAATATATTAGGAGATGTGTCGCAATGTTGCAGCGAGTTACCATGCAAGTGATATTTTATCTTGAGACATGTTAATAGCTCCCACGAAATTATAATTATGGTGTTTCTAGAAACTATTATTTTATTCAGTGATGTACATGCGATTTGAGATAAAAATTATGTACACACTCCTAAATACATAATGAAATTACGGAATAACTAAGTTACAGCGATGACGTCAAGACAATCATTTTTTTTTTGCGGCTACGCCTGAAATAGATCTAAGTTAAGCGAAATAGTAAGGAGACTTGTCCCCTGAATGAAAAATTAAGTGGACTAAATGAGCCGCCGATGATGAAATCTAACTAACCTTACCACTGCATTAAGTTGAAAACACATAATAATAGTAGAGTCGCTGGCATCCAGTGAGAGTCGCTGGCATCCAGTCGATGCAGATGGCATCCAGTTGATGCAGATAGCAGACTGTCGTTCAGTGTGGAGGTTAAAGGGGGAGGCCTATATTCAGCAGTGGGCGTCTTCTGGCTGGTGATGTTGATTAATAATAGTGCTGTAAATAAAATAAAGGACGCCAACTCAAACATTTAGCGTTCACGTTCAAAAAGGTAGAGCTATAGCAAAATATTTAATAGTACCCTACACAAACTACGCCACACAAACTTGAGCAATTAGAAACACAGTGAAACTGAAATAACGGTAAAATCTCAACTTATGCTCAAATTATTTCCCTCGCACATAAATTCATTTCAGTTGATGCTCTAATCAAAACGCGCAGTGCGAGCTACCGAATGCGGTACTAGAAATGGAAAAGCAAGACTACGGGAAGCAAGACTATTGAATCCTTTCTTTCTTCTTCATTGTACGCTAATTATAACACTCAGTCAAAAACTTCGCTTGTGACTAAAATAAAGACACTTGAAAATAGTTCCTTTTTAATCTTTATTTTAAGTGCTTTTTACTAATAATAACCATTTTATTTTAGCTGACACACTTTATTTGAGCACCTGAACCTCATACGACACTGGTATATTTACCCCGGTGTCAAAATGAGGCTTGATCTATTTGCAAACTGGATTAATATATAGCTTTACCCTCTTTGTCGTGTCTGCCGTGCGGTGGGCCAAACAGAGTTGCATACTCCAATAGAGCTGCCGTTGAATAAAAGGCGACTTGGTGTTTATAGTTGTACTTGTAACAATACTAGAGTCTAGTATCATCTAATAGACCTTTTTTCATATTTATAAGATATTTTAAACAGCGTCAGTAGTTCAAGTAACATTTAGTGACTGAAGAAGCCAATATAAGACCCGCAACCGCGATCGCACCGCTGGCAAACTCATCATAATCATCAGCCCGAAGACATCCACTGCGGAACATAGGCCTCTCCCGTTGACTTCTACAATGAACGACAGCCTGCCATCTGCATCGACTTACACATACCGCGACTCTCACGATGTCATCGGTCTATCTAGTGGGAGGCCTACCTACGCTCCGTCTTCCAGTTTGTGATCCCACTCAAGAACTTTTCTTCCCCATCGGTTATCAGTTCTTCGAGCGATAGGGTCTGCCCATTGCCACTTCAACTTGCAAATGTTAATAGCTATGTCGCATGTCGGTCGGTCTTCTTTGGCGAATATTCACGTTTCGGATTCTATCGCGCAAAGAAACTACGAGCATAGCTCTTTTCATACTGGCAAACTAAATACTGATATTCGTGGGAGTCTTGTATATAGGTTACTTTTAACTAACCAGCCAACTTTTATTGGCAGGTTTTGTACATCATATAGAACAACTTTTGTTTGTTCAATTATTGAAATTTGCAAAGAAACAGCTGTTTCATTCATTCTGTTTCAAGCTAATAAATGGAATAACAGATATTTTTTTCTTGCAAATTTCCGTAGTGTAACAGATTTTAAATCTTTCGTGGACATCAGTCTTGTAAAAGATTGTGGACCATCTTATCAGTGTATAATAGTATCATCTCTATTGCTTGAGAGGCATACATGAGCTATTAGTAAGTACAACCTAATCTAACTAGCCACGATCTTAGCGACATATTCACGTGAGTAGTAGCTTGTACTAATATGTATTCTGTGGCAGTAGCTATGAATTAACTATGTGAGATGATAGCGGGTAGGAAGAAGGAATTGGACGTTACGTTATAAAGAATTTACAAATTATATCAAGGCGAAGTAATCCCGCTTTTAAGCAACGCTTGTTACTACAGATGACCATAGTGCTTAACATATTGTATTAAAGTCTTATTTTGTGGAGCAAAACCATGGCACTTACATACAGTCGTGCGTTTAACTACTTCTATTTTTGAGGTTTTTCTCTCTTTCTCTCATATTTTTCGTAAAGTATAGCTTTAATGTAAAATGTACCTTTAGAATTCCCTCCCTTATTATGAAATCTGTATTTTAAAATATTGTAGACATCGCTTAGTAAATAAGTATTTGAATTAATAAAAATAAAAAAACAGGAGAAAAGCGAAGATGTGACTTGCACTAAGCAAAACGATGCAGACGATGCGTAGTAGCTGCATGCAACTTGTATTTGCTACTTGTATTAAGCATCCTTTGAGAGCGCCTTATTATTAAGGAGGTCTTATTGGTGAAAAATTCAATTTTTACACTGCCGTAGTATGTGCAAAAAGAGAAGCGCAGTAGTAATTGATACCGCGCGAGTGCTGAATTACTGTTTTAGTTCGCCATTATGCCACGACGCTTCTCTTTTTGCAGACCCTATCTTAAACTCTTAAACCAATAGCAACGCGCAAGCAACGACATAAATTTTGAAAAATTCATACCTACTATGCAATTTCTTTCAAGACAATAGAGACATGCGTAAAGAAACAACAGTAGCCGTCAACATTCTCTTAATAAATCAATAATGACCTATAAGTATGTTTTAAAATAATTAACTAAATCATATTTTTTTGAATCTTATTACTATCAATTGTAGTGTATCTGAGGGTTTGCGTTATTTCGATGGCACGTTGTATACGTGTACGTATAAATTTGACAAGGAGGTAAGCTGTATTGTTTTTATTTTTGCTTTGCAAGCAAGAGTGCCTAATATAGTCAAAATATTCTCAAAATAATCCGTTTCAAAGGAAGCAACTCTTAATTTTAACTGCGCAGTACATCCTCATGTTTCGCTACCACTCGAAGTTATTCCATAAACCATGCATTTCAACACGTAACTCACATTTAGCGTTAAAATGGGCCAAATGCATTTATCACATTTTCCGCATAAGCAGACGATGCGCTTTACCAAGTAAATGCCAAGGCGAAACAAAATTATTAGGACGTGAGCCCATTGAAGAATTGAAAACATGGGCCTTACTCTTGCATGCTAGATAATATTTCGGTCTCTTTCTGTATCGTTAGAAATGTCATCAGAGAAGGAGAGAGACAGGGATTATAGCAAGCCTTAGGAGAAGGATGCTATTTATTATTCTTTGTGGTGTAAAGTCCTTGGTGGCAAGCATACAAGAAGACATTTACTTACCATTTTAAGGTTGCCTGGAAGAGATCGCTTTTAGCTATAAGGCCGCCAGTTGTTGCACTATTTTTTCGGGTTTTTTTGTCCTCTGTTTCAAATTTAATGGTGTGAACAATAAAGAGTTAATCAATCAATCATTTGACATCAAAACTAGCGTTTATAAGAAAACACAGCTCACTGTAAACATAATATACATCTTTATTTCTATACACATATATATAACAATTTATAGGATTTATACTTAATTTATTTTAATAATGAAGTGATCACAGTTAAGGATTGATTACTACAATGCATAGTTTTTAAATCAGTGCACTTATTATTCACATTGTGAAATAATGTTGTACCTACATTATTTCAGGCAGATACTTAGAAATAGCAACACGGAGCGTATATTGGGAAGTGTTGTCCCTTCGACGGCAGGAATCCAAGTGAGAGCTCCGTCCAGTCGTCGCTTGTCGTTTAGTCCGGTGTGAAGTTGTCCAGTACAGACTGGAACGAAGTTGCTGCGCAGACGACTTCACATCAAAATCTGTTGTACAAGACTTGCCAGTTGCGAGGGCGATAACATTCGGCCGTCCTGCATACGCGTTCGTCCTCGAACTGCGTCTTGGTCTGATGTAGATCTGGAAACATTTTAAACATTAGAAAAGGTTTCATAATTTTAAAGTAATTGTACACATCCATTGCGATAGAGTGTTTGATATCTGTCACTCGTGGTTTAAACTAGATGATGTTCATTGCGGATCAAACTAGTCGTGTATCACCACCTCAGCGCTACAACAGCGTTCACATCGGATTCCTGTTGTGTAAATATCAAACGCTCTACCTTGCACAATGTTTCAAGCAACTACATTAGACCCTGTTGATAACGTAGGGTAATGTCAGTCGCCGCTTTGCATGAACTATGCATCTGTCTAAGTATATTGAAAATAGTACATTTTCTTATTTATTTATTGAAATAGCAAAAAGTTTAGTACTTACGTTTGTATCCTTGCTTACGTTTTTGATAACATTCGGTCTACTTGGCAATGCGAATCCATGGCTTCATATTTTCTACACATGCTATGCCATCATAACGTTTTGAAGATCTTTCAGCTCCTCTCATATCCGCAACTTGGTATCTATCGTGACCTAGTATTTTCGTCACTTGAAATGGCCCTTTGTAGAGCGGCATCAATTTCGTGCTTTGACCATCATTAGAGAGGCTTGGAATTTTCAGCACCACTAAATCGCCGACGTTGTAGTTCGGAGCGTCTTTCCTTTTGGCGTCGAAGGATGACTTCTGCTGATCAGCATCTTTCTTAATATTAGCGTCAACTGTGTTTCTCAATGCAGTGACACCTACAGAACGTTCAGTGTTATCGTCGTCAGTGATCATATCATTATTCATTCGAATTCTGTATCCAAAGAAAACCTCACTCGGGACTGCAGATGTGGTTTTATTAATGGTGCTATTAATACCTTGCTGTACGTTCGTAATGTGTTGGTCCCACTTATTATTTTCAGTGTCAGCACCCATAGTACGCAAAGCTTCCAAGATGGTTTGATTATAGCGTTCAACTTGGCCGTTTGAACGCGGTACGGCCGTAGCGATAATGTGACCCCTGATGTTGCGATCATTGCAATACCTGGTGAACAACTTGGAAGTAAAGGCGCTCCCAGCGTCACATACCAGGCGTTTGGGATTACCAAATACTTTGAATATTTTGTTTAATTCATTAATTACGACTTGGCTTTTTGTATTTTTGACTGCAGAAATGAACACAAATTTTGTAAACGAATCTACAAGCACCAGAAGATAGCTATTTTGCTGTGTAGTTCTAACAAATGGACCAAGGTGATCGACGTGGAGTGTGTGGAACGGCCTGGCGTACTTAGGGATCGGATATAATTTGCCCGGTTTTTTGCCATGGATATTTTTAAAATAGATGCAATTTAAACAATTTTTAATGTATTTCGCTACAGTTTTCTTGAGACGAGGAAACCAATACTTTGAACGAATTCTTTCAACAGTTTTATTTTCTGCAAAATGCCCTACTTCGTCATGATTGGATCGAATGACATACCATATACATCGCTTTGGAACTAACCAGCGTCTTCCAAATTCGGTTCTTCGATAGACTTTATTGCCTAATAGTTCATAATCGTTAAATATCTGTTTATTCGACTCGGCCTCACCTGACTGTAAAATATCTCGAATACTACATATACTTGGGTCTTGCAATTGAATTGAAAGTAACCAATCGCTCTCAGTGATCGTGTTTACACTTTCAATAACCACAGGTGCGTTATCAACGTCGGTGACAGGGTTTCGACTTAACGCGTCAACATGTTGCATTTGTGATCCTGCCCTGTGAACTACGTCGAAGGTGAAATCTTGCGTAAACAATACCCATCTACTTATTCGCGGTATAATTTCTTTTTTACTTAATGCGTGTCGAACAGCATTGCAGTCAGTCGTTATTTTGAAATGCGTACCTACTAAGTAATGTCGAAATTTTTGTAACCCTGTTACAATTGCCAACAACTCCAGTTCAAAAGAATGATATTTCTTTTCGTCATTACTAGTTTGGCGGCTGTAAAAATATACAGGTTTTTCGCGCCATTCTTTCCACCTCCACGTGGTCCACCTGGTTTCATTTTTTTGTACAGAATCAAGCCATGTCTTTGCGGTATTGCGTAATTTTTGAAGTGCCTGATAAATAATCATACTATCAGACCATTTAAATGCGCGAGCATTAGCGTCTATTACGTTAATCCACATATCTACATTGTCCACAAGCGGGTCGAATTCGGGAATCACTGACGATAATACAATGCTCTGACTCACGGTTGGCGATCCTTTACGACCTCGCTTTCTCTTGCGCCGCCGGTCGTGTCCACCGGTGCTACTGGAGCTGGAGCTGGAGGTGGTGTCCGACGAGCTCGAGCTTGTCGATAGCTTCCTTTTCGATCTTCGTTTGTGCTTTCGAGGCATGTTGTGGACGTAGCACGGTTAGCACTTCTGATATAAGAAAACACAGCTCACTGTAAACATAATATACATCTTTATTTCTATACACATATATATAACAATTTATAGGATTTATACTTAATTTATTTTAATAATGAAGTGATCACAGTTAAGGATTGATTACTACAATGCATAGTTTTTAAATCAGTGCACTTATTATTCACATTGTGAAATAATGTTGTACCTACATTATTTCAGGCAGATACTTAGAAATAGCAACACGGAGCGTATATTGGGAAGTGTTGTCCCTTCGACGGCAGGAATCCAAGTGAGAGCTCCGTCCAGTCGTCGCTTGTCGTTTAGTCCGGTGTGAAGTTGTCCAGTACAGACTGGAACGAAGTTGCTGCGCAGACGACTTCACATCAAAATCTGTTGTACAAGACTTGCCAGTTGCGAGGGCGATAACACGTTTGACCATTGAAACAGCGACTCTCCTCTTTCCTCCGCAATTTGGGTATGTAGCTACAAGTAGCCGACTTGTCGGACCTGCCGCGCCCGCTGCTGTTCGATAGACAGAGATAACGCGACAAGAGTTACGTGATACTCAGAGAGGCAACTTCTAAGTTAATATAGCTGCAGGTATTTAGCAATCACACGTCCTTAATTGCTCTTTATTATGTAGTAGCAAGAGTCGCTACTCATTTAAATGATTTTGCGGAGTGAATCTTCTGTACCGGTACTAATATGTATTCTGTGACAGTGACTTAAAGTGGTTCCCGTCTCTATGGACAGTACGATGTCTGTCAGCTAGTAACTAATATAGATTGAATTTGAGACAGCTGCGAGGTTGTCGAAACGCACCGTTAGATGTTTGGAGACAGACTTTCGAATCCAGAGTAGCAGCTATGCGATCACTGAACCGTCAACCAAACTTATTTTGTCTTTTACTGAAACCAATTCCGAACTTGATTCCCAAAACGGCTTTCCACTCCAAAAAGTCAAGCTGGTTTTCTGGATATGGATATGACCACCCTGCAGCATAGTATCTCAAAGATCCTGCCCCTGGAGTACCCTCCCTCATTACTTCACACAACTACTAAAATGCTCATAAAATAACAATTGATCCAGAGCGTCCAGTGTGGATCCGCCGCGGCCCGACCGCACGGAAACTTGGCAAATGGTAGCTCGTATTTGCCTCGCAAATATATATATTCTCGCTGCTTTTAGCAGTTTACGCTTGTAAGTATTAGCGGGTACTGTGTGCTATAGATTAGTTTGAGCCTTCTGTAGCCGGCTTTTGTAATTAGCATTGTAACCAACTGAGCGTCAACACAAACAACTAAAACTAAGAAGCGTTTGGTTTCTCTTAGTCATTTCTCTCTTATTTTTTTACCCGACTGCGCAAGAAGGAGGGTTATGTTTTTCGAGTGTATGTATGTATGATGGTTTTTTTGGCACGCTCTAGAACCTAAACGGTTAATGGATTTCGACATGTGAGGTGTCATTTGAATTGTTTTAATAGTGGAAGTGATACATTCTCGTAGAGTCCAAAAATTCAAGATGGCGTCCAAATATAATGCAAAATAGTGTGTAAACTTTGCTAAATATGTCAATATTGCCATCATGCAGGATTCAAAAATATTCAGTTACGAGATAAAGCGGTATGAAAGAGCTCTGTATGTACTACGAGTAGGTACTTATAGATAGGTACGCAGCGCGCCACGGTTATTTTCAGTTACTTACCTATTATTTAAGCACTGCAGTCGGGTATTTTTTAAATAATTTAAGTTATTTTAAATAAAATAGTTTTTCGGTAAAATATCTACATAGGAAAATGTAATTTGCACTCAACGAAACGAAATGTATGGAACAGTTTTTTTACGCGTTTTCAAAGGCTGTGGGTAAAAGTTATTCAAATGAGTACAATGACTTCTTTTCGGTTTCGTACCACCGTTCTGTGTCTACGAGATTGCTTTTTTTTAAAATAACTTTTTGTTCAATTTAGGGAATATAAAATATTTACGTGCGCTTATACGTAGCGTTATTCAAACGAATTTCAATTTCGAAATTTTTATGGAATTCGATTTCATGTTTTAGGCACATGATATTCGTATATACAGCGATACAGGCTAGCCCTAGTGCGGGGTCTACTAGAAAACTGTATATTTTTTTTTCATTTTAAAGGTAAATAAAGATATTTGTATTGTATTTGTATTTGTATTGTATACCTACCTACTTCATTGACAAGACCCACAACACAAAGTACAGGGTTATGCATATAGACTGTAATAAGCTGAAAAGAGGTCATTATACGCAACATTATGAACAACTTTAAATATGGGACCAACCCTGAAATCACTAAAAATGTATAATCTTTTCCATAAAAAACGGCTATTGACACGCTGTATCGTACAGCAGATTTTATTTTTTCGCAATTTCTGGGTTGGTCCCGAAGTAAAATTTATTAATAATGATGAATACAATGGCCTTCATTAGTCTATATGCGTAACCCTGTATAGCAATCGATACTTCTAGGCAAGCGTGCTCCATCGTAGCACAGCATTGCCTAAAATCAGGCTTGGTGGTGGTCAAACGCAAGACTATTACGTATAATCATCATCATCATCAGCCCTGAGTGACCCACTGCTGAGTATAGGCCTCCCTTTGTTTATACCATTTTTCACGGTCTCTCGGTAGTCGCATCCACTCGTTCCCGACAGTACTTTTGATGTGGTCAGTCTACCTCATCCTCGGTCGGCCTGGGTTCCGCCAACCTAGTCTCGGCCACCACGCGGTTACTTTTGTACACCACCTCCTATCATTACGTCTGGCCATGTGTCCTGGCCAGTTCCGCTTAAGTTCCGTCACCCATTTACGACGTCTGCAGCCTTGGTGCGACGTCGTATCTCAGTGTTTCAGATTACGATTACGATCAGATTACGTATAATATAATAAATAGATGCCGGCGTCGCGGTTTTACCATCGCACTAGCCGCCACCGCCTGAAGGCTCATCCACACATCATAGATCAGTGGAAATCGCACACTGTGCGATTCACACGATCCTTCTTGCCTCATACCTGCAAAATGTGGAATGAGCTACCTTCTACGGTGTTTCCGAGAAGTTACAACATGGGGTTCTTCAAAAGGCGAGTTAATAGAGTTCTAAAGGGTCGGCAACGTATTTGTGATGCCTCTGGTGTTACAAGTATCCATAGGCGACGGTGACTGCTTACCATCAGGCAGCCCGTCTGCTTGTTTGCCACCTATGGCATAAAAAAAAAAAAAAAAAAATATATATAATTATATATAATCATTATTGTTTCATGCTCGTTACTCCATGTTTATTTTAATGAAGTCTTTACAAATTTAATAATTATCTATCCTCTGAGAATAAGCTTGCATCTCTGTGTCCAAGATGTGGCGTTTTGAAAACCAATCCCATGTCGCACGCAGATGGTTTTCAACGCTATTATAATATCACAACTCTTATTATACTTAACTAGCGACCCGCCTGCTGGTTTCGCACGGGTGTAATTTACGTGCCAAGCCGGGGCGGGTTGCTAGTTATACATATAAACCTTCCTTGAAAATGTATCTAACTGATGGTGAAAGCCGCATCAAAATCCGTTGCGTGGTTTAGGAGGAGTTAGCGGCCATACAGACAGACAGACGCGGAAAGCGACTTCAATTTATACTATGTAGAGAGAGATGTAGAGAAGAGATACGCTTTATCAGCGCTCGACTGAGACCCTGACGAGGCTACATCTGCTCTTGAAAATACCTTCATTTCAAATAATAAAGCAAATTTGTCGAGCTCCGCGGAGCCAACAAATTAAAACGCCATCCGTCCTCTCGCTCCCTAGAGCGTGGTGTACACGCGCGATGTCGTACAAACCTTTGCAATGAATAAACTCACGCACGAAACGTTTTAAACGCGCTGCGAATTGGGGCAGGAGGGCACTTGGCTTTTTACCCGACTGCCCAAAATCAAGGTAATGTTTTTTGGTAGTATGAAATTATGGTTATCTGTTCCTATGTTTTCTGTCACACTTACATTATAAATGCGAAACTTTGTGTGTGTGTATGTGTGTGTGTGTGTGTGTGTGTGTGTGTGTGTGTGTGTGTGTGTGTGTGTGTGTGTGTGTGCGTGTATGTTTGTTACTCTTTAACGCAGAAATGGCCGGACGGATTTGGAAAAAATTTACTATATGATAGCTTATGTATCATCATTATCACCATTTTTCATCACAACGCGGTTGAAATCGAAGACGCAGCAAGTTGTATCATGAACATAATATTAACAGACTTTGAAGTAAGAGATTTCTTAATATCCGTATTTATGTCCGAAGATTGTCACAGGTGACATTTGATAACCAAAATATTCCGTCTGTAACTGTAGGTATACTGTCCCACTGCTAGACAAATGTCACATTACCCATTTTCTTCCATAAATCCCGGCCACCTATTATATACCGATCAATTATTGTATCGGCAAACTTGTGATGTAGACTTTACGAAATGCAAGATTTCTTGAAATGGTGGAAAAGTATCGACTGATTAAAAATAACAGTCCATAATTGAGTATTTAAGTAGAAAAAATAGTCAAGTAACAAAATATAGGTTAGTATACTCGTAGATACTCGTATACTCCACCTGAATTCCACCTAAATAAAAGTCCACTTGACTAAAGCGCAGTGTACACGCATCGCGTAACAAACGTTTTCGCAGTGAATTAGAGGGTGAGTTCACGCTGGCCGCACACGCAGCGCGGCTGTCGCGCCGTGTGCTCTCACCTTTATAATTAACAATCGAGGTTTCACACTGGTTCATGTTTACCATCTATATTGTAGAATTACGAACAACTACTTACGTTAACTTAATTATCAGAAATTTAAATTCAGCTTTGTTCCTTCAGCACTTAGACGGGCCTTGAACTGGTAGACAAGTACTTAAATATGTAAATCTAGACTCGCGTTACCTATCTTGAAATATCTGATATAACTTTTGTAGCTTGTGCTCTGAGAAATTGGCAAAGCAGTCGTCAGTTTGTCAACTTTTCGCTTTTAAAAAGTGGCAAACGCGGAAACAAGTTACCATTTTTAACCGACTTCGAAATTGGATGGTTCTCAATTCGGCCCGTTTTTTTTTTGCCGTAACAGGTCTATTTCCTATGTAGAGCCGCTCATCATGCACATAGACGTTGGTTCTCTGTATCTTTTATAGAAATTAAACGTCTTCTTTAAAACTGTTTGATCTGATGCCGGCGTCACGGTTTTATCATCGTACTAGCCGCCACCGCCTGAAAAACTGGCCTGGTCTATATCATCATATATCAACGGAAATCACACACTGTGCGATTCACGTTATGATCTTTCTTGCCTCATGGAATGAGCTACCTTCCGCGATGTTTTCGAGAAACTACAACATGGGGTTCTTCAAAAGTCTATATAGTTAATAGAGTCTTAAAGTGCCGGCAACGTAGTTGTGATATCTCTGTTGTTACAGGTATCCATAGGCGATCATGACTGCTTACCATCAGGCAGCGTATTGGCTTGTTTGCTACCTTTGGCACAAACAAAATATAAGTAAATTCTGAATGATAAACCAATCGGCATTTTCTAATATCAGAAGCTAAATCCCATTTATTGCCTTTCCAAAGTAAGTTCGCTATAAACCAACGACATTTTGCCAATTAACTTTTTATCACTTTCGTCTTCCTTCAACCTCGCTATAATTCCATGTGCAGTTTTAATCAAAGCCCGTGTATTAAAGAGGACCTCCGATCCGAGCCAAAGGCAATTACCGACCGGTCAGCTTCCGCTGGTCCCTGGCCGCCGATAATCGCTTTAGTTTAAATCGCTCCAAACGTACCACTCTAAGCTGAACTTTGTCTTATTAGCGCGTTTTTTCACTAAGTAATTAACTTTTGGAGAGATAAGCGTGTGGAAAATGTAATAAAGTTTGTTGAATCTGATAGAGAAGATGCATTTTAACTTCAGACGATTTTCTGGAGACTTCGAGATATATTTTTAAACAATTTATTTAATTATGAAGATGACTTTCCCATGAGTTTTCTAGAGCTTGGCTTATTTGTTGCCTTTAAATCAATTTACTAACCCCATAATTTCATATTAGTTGGCTTTTTGGCTTACATTACAATTCTACGCGAAAGTTTAGAAATATACATTCGAAGCCGTTAAAACTTCGAATGCGGAAATATGCAAATTGTTAATGGGTGCTCCGATACAGACCAACTGATCGAAAATAGATTAATTTTATATACTAAATTTCATGCATATACTAGTGATAAAAGTTAAGCTACGAAAGATATTTTCATCGAATTTTCTTTTCTACTTCTTTTACTGTTCTATACAACATGTAACAAAAAGTGTAATGTAGTATATAATTATACCGAAGGGTATATAATTATACCGAAGGGTATATAATTATATACCGAAGGGTATATAATTACACCGAAGGGTATATAATTATATACTCATCATTATGAACAACTTTTACTATGAGACCAAACGTGAAATCGCGAAACAAAAAAACTGCTGTTCCATATAAAACGGTCATTGAAACTCGACAAAATACATGGAACAGCATTTTTTTGCGATTTCATGCGTAACGTACAGATCATATCCTTCAGTATTATCCCACTTTTTTTGTTGCACGTTGTATATAGGTTCGCTATATAAGATCTGATATAAAGAAAGACTAAAACATCATTACGTTTTCATTCTTCTTACAATGTGTTCAAAACCTTAAACATGAAGTGCTGTTTTTCTTTGAGTAATTTGGTTTGATTTTTATGCGAGTTTTTATGTGTTCCGCATTAGATCTCGACGGCCATGACGGAACTGTAGTTATAACTTTATGATTCAACACTTTTATAACCCTCGAATTTGAAAAGAAGTAGGTAATTTAAAGGTGTTTTGGAAGTACGTGTTTTGGAAGTTGAAGGGGGTTAATACCAGCAAAACACTAGTTCGATATTCATAATTATCGATATTTTAGTAAGTTGTACATCTACGTATAAAACGGTGGGTTGGCTTGGCTAAGACATTTCGGAATGGGGAGGGGGGGTTTGCCCCCAATCCCCCCTCCCTGCCTACATGGATGAAACCACGGGAAGCTGGTGGTAGTAGTAGCTACCTATTAGTCATGTAGGCAACAAAGGGACAGGGTTTTTACATTATTTACCGACATTAATCCCAGGTTTAACTCCACGTACGAGCATTTATCTTCCGGCGTTACGTCTTGCATGAGATTAAAACTCCGCAAACTTCTGCTTTTGCATATATATTTTAACTAATGCCTTTTCACAATTAAAGCCAACTATGTTTTGGAAGAAAGTTTGAAAAATTAAACAGACTAATAATTAATTATGTATATTTGATTTACTTGAAATTAGGAAATTACGGAATTTTAGAACCCCACTAATCAGTACAGAGTTTTTTATATTTTTACTTGATGGAAAATAGAAATTTGTATATTGTGAACCAAATATGGTGATGAAGTGGCAACGGGCAGGGCACATAGCACGCAGAACAGATGGCCGATGGGGCCGAAAAGTTCTCGAATCCACGGACTGAAAGCGCAGGACTGGAAGACGCAGCGTAGGATGTGACCGCAGGGAAACGCTGGATGCAGGCCGCTTCCAAACGGCCCTTTTGGAGATCGATGGGGAGGCCTATGTCCAGCAGCGGACGTCCTATGGCTGAAATGATGAACCAAATATAATGGTTCTTTCTTTATTATTAAATAGTCTTTAATCTAGAGGCGGTTCCATTTAAGTTTGAAGAAAAGTTTCCACCTCTACCGCCGGGAAATGAAAGGATGAAAATGTTTTGAATTTTTGGTAATTTTTTTCTTCTTCTAATAATTATAATTAGATAATTTGGAAAAAAAACGTAAGGTGCATGCTATATTAGTATAAAAACCAACCAGATTTGATCTATAATTACTTTCGTGTGCAATCAGTTATCAAAATCCAATCTAATCAATATAGCGTCTAATAATCAGCTAACGTTATTAATATCAGTGGGATGGATTCAATAACGCCACGTACGCGGCCCCAAGTGTACGGATATTATTAAATTTGGTGAACAATTGCCGGTTCCCGGGCTGATCCGGCCCTGGCTGGATTTATGAGCGGGTTACAAGTTATTATTATAATACTGCTTGCCATAATTAAGGATCTCTCATGAAATGTGACGCTTACAATGACCACAGCTCCAACAGCGGTCTGCTCAGTTGAAATGCTTGTAGTTGTTACTTAATCTTAGTTTTATGTAGTAATATTATATTTAAATTTTTATTGTTTTATTTTTTTGGCAATATTTTATTTCGCAAAATAAAACACTGTTAACTAGCTGCAGAAACACCGATATTGCTGTTAAAATTTGCAAGTTGCATTGGCAATATGCAGGCCACATCGCTCGAAGAACCGAGGACCAACGGGGAAGAAAGTTTCTTGAGTGGAGACCACGAACCGGAAGACGCAGCGTAGGTAGGCCTCCCACTAGATGGACCGACGACATCGTGAGCATCGCTGGCATCCAGTGGATGCAAATGGCAAGCTGTCGTTCAGTGTGGAGGTTAAAGAGGGAGGCCTATGTGCAGCAGTGGACGTCTTCTGGCTGATGATGATGATGAATTAGCTGCCATCGCCTGATAGGTCATCCAAATATCATAGATATGTGAGAGTCCCATACTGTGCATTTTACGCGATCTTATTTGCCTCTTCAGAGTTTTTTTAATAAGAATAGCGGCAAACTTGCATGCTTTGACATAAGCCTCTCCCAAAGCACGCCACTCAGCCCGATCTTCGGCTTATCTCTAACGGTAGCCTGGGGATTTTTAGCACCCCTTGCCCTGCCATAATATGGCATAAAAAAATTATAAGTTGAAATGTAAAACCAAATTCTAAGCAAGCTAAATTCAGGTCGAGGCTAGATCAGTGAAGCTTATTTTAGTCCAACCCAACTGTAAGTTGTCGTTTGTACCCATATTCTTCCATGCACCCCGCTTCCATGCGAGAAACCTAGAGGTTCTCTCTCTTGAGACACAATCCGTCGCGGGCTAAATGAGGCGAACTACCCGGCCTGTCGCTATCAACCTTACAAGTTTCAGATACAAGTTTGTAAACAATATTTTTATTGTTTTATAAGTATGTATTTAGAAAGTCTTGCCTAAAACTGACTCATCTATTAAATCTCTGTTTCCATATCTATCTATACTTATAATAAAACTGTAACAGGTCCAATTCTGTACATTGAAGTTTTTTTTTTTGGACGGCTCTCTATTTACGATACTGAAGTCAAAACTGTAATTTTTTTCATTTTGGTTTGTCTGTATCTGGGCCGCGCATCACGCCGAAACTTCTTAATGGATTCAAATGAAACTTAGCATAATTTGAGTTCATACTCCGAGGTAGGTTATAGGATACTTTTTATTCCGAAATTTTGCATGGTTCCCTTGGGAGAGGAGATGAAAGTCAAAATGTGTACTTAGTTGTAAATCATTACCGCGTAGTCCGATTTCATAAATTCTTTTTTTGTTAGAAAGGAAGTACATTAAAAAACGTCGCGTAAAAATTTCATGGTCGTCGATTTCGTAGTTCAGAAATTACAGACATCACAACCATCAATAATAACTTGACCTCTGGAATGTGCAGGAACCTTTGAACGTACGGCTCATCTTAAGCTGGAGGTAGCTTTGTAGTGTACGTTGAGTAGGTACTTAATAAGTCTATAAATTAATGAATCTTATTAAATAAATAAATGCCAAAAAGGGTCCCCAAATCACGTGATGCAAATTAATGGGGGTTACTATATTTTGTAGAAGGGAAAGAAAAATTTAGAAAATTGGAAAATTTAAGAAAACTGAACAACGATTTAACTTTGCGCGTTTTTCATTTCTAAGACAGGACAACGTCTGTCGGGTCAGCTAGTTTACACTACAAATGCACACGCATGCATTGCATGTATTCCACACTACACTTTTACACTTTTTTTTCCACTTTATATATTTACTAAATAATTCTATTGACACCACAGAAAGGATCAATCAAAAGGCGATCTTATTGCTAAAGGTGTTTTATCTTCGAGACAAACTTCAGATGAGTAGGTAGAGATTCTTGTTCAGTGGACGGTGGCGTAGAATGATTTAGTTGCGTAAGTAGTGCATCAACATCATCAGCTTACATAATATATTATGTCTACTGCTGAACATAGGTCTCTAACGACACTTAGTCCAATCCTCGATACGATTTACTTTTATTTTTCTGTCACTGGCCTTTTGCATTATCAGGTCGTTTGCCGATTCGATAACATAACTTAATCGCAGCATTACGCACACTCTACGGTTTAAATACTGCTACCGTTACTAGCTCAGTTTAATTAAAGTAACCCACAAGTATTCCAAAGGTTGTACATATTGTGAAGCAATACCCAGTATTTAACGAGTTTGAAACTATCGTTTACAATAATAGATCTTCATGCCGTTGATTTAAGGTCCGTTTTCAAACGATTAATACAAGCTTGTCTGTCCGGGAGACCTGTATGATTAAGTGGTCGGAAATCAATGAGTTATTGGGGATAATGAGGATTATAGGAAACCTATAGGGAGTTCACTTTTATGGAAAAGGCGAAATACTGTAATATTTCGCGTACCATAATTATTTAGGGAACAAAGCTTATCGTTTACCAGTAGTAATTAATTATCGGATTTCGATGAAATATTTTCTTAGGAATTTTCTTCGTTCCCTTTTGTTCTGCTAGCCAATTGACTACTACATCTCACTACTATCTCGAGAAGTCCTCCAAGTTAACACACGTCATGGGTCCGACGGTTTACAACCATTTACCGGTTGAAATAACAGCAGCAACGAGTCTGCAGTCTTACACAAATAGATTTAAAAAATGGCTCATCGAGCAGTGTTTTAATAGATTTGACGAATTTTATAAATTAGATATATGAATGTAGGTACTATGGAGCACTTAGAATAGTGAGGCTGTCATAACTATCAATGAAAAAAATCGACTTCACAAAATTTGTAGTCACGTACGATTCGCCGAAACATAATATACGCAATTTCGGTTACTTGGATGTAAGTATTGTTATCTTTTTGACATTGAATTTTTCATTTTTTTGTAACGTCCGTGTCACGTCGTGACCACTAACTCGCCTGTTGGTAAGTGACGATGTCGAAGATGAAGCACGCAGACTTAGAAGATACCTATTTACTCTGGTCTTGAAAAGGCTCAGAAATTAAATAGCTTTTAAATCGAAATAACTAGTTTCATGAATTTTCTATTGGACCAATTTGAAAGTATCATTCATTAAAAAAAATATCTAAATCGGTTCATAAGTTTTATTATAGAAACTGACGTGGTTTTCACACATTTTATTTATATTACACCCGTGTTTTTTTTCATTTTTTTTTTATTGGTTTTTATTTATATTTTATTGGTATTAGTGACCGGCTTAATCTTACGTGAGTAATTCCCGTGTAATATAAATAAAATGCGGTTCATAAGTATTCGAAGTTCGAAGGTTCGAAGATCTAAAGGTAACAAATATTAAAAAAAATAAAAAATAAGTACCTCTTCCTTCTTTGATGTTAGTTAAAAGTACCACCCTGTGTGCCGATATAACTTGCCACAGAAAACAAGAGACCAATTCCACAAAACTAAAAATAAATTGAGAAATGTTCATCGGTCTGTGGTCCAAGCCGCTTTAAAACTGCAAACAATCAGTAAGTACTGGTTGTACTGTTCCCAACAGGTCAGCTCCAAGCATACGTCATTACCAACAAGCGAAAACAATGAATAGCTGCACAACTATTAAGCACTAACAGTATGTCTCGTTACTAGTTTGGGGAATTAGGAGGGGACAAGTTGAGAGGGGAAAGCGGAAATATGGTGATTTTTAGGTACGTGATTCCGTACCCAAAGGGTAAAAACGGGACCTTATTGCTAAGCCTTCATTGTCTGTCTGTCTGGCTGTCTGCCTGACTGTCTGTCTGTCTGTCCGTCCTACATTTAAACGGCTGTATTTTTCGAACCGTAATAGATAGCCAGTTGACATTTTCACAGAATATGTAATGTTACGGCGGATTCACAAACAAATAATAAAAAAGTCAAAAAAGAAAATAGAAAGGGGGTAACCATACAACAAACGTATTTTTTATTTATTTTTATTATATATAGGCTTGCCCTTGGCCGCCAACTCGCCTGATGTTAAGCGATGATGCGGCCTACGATGGAGCACGCTTGCTTAGAAGAAAACTTTTCACTTTCGAACTCTCGTATTTTTGTATTAGCTCTAATGTAAAAACGGTAATACATACAAGCGTCAAACTTAACATGATTAGAGTACATACTCTGAAGTTTAATAAATAATGGCCAAATGCGAGTGGGTGATAAGTTTATGTTCTTTACCAAGTTATAACTGGTAATTTCATTAAAGAATTTTGAGTTGGTACGGAACCCTCAGGTCGCGAGCCTGACTCGCACTTGGCTGGTTTATTATTTTTTCTTGGTGCTGCCCGCGATCTTCCCATTTTTCTTACATTTCCGGAGGGAAAAGTTCCCATGTCTTCATGATGCACACTATCTTCCTGTTTAATATCGTTAAGATTGACTTAGCCGTTTAGTCGTGGAAAGCGAAAAAACAGACGGAGAAACAGAGTTAGTTTTGTTTTTATAATATTAGTTAGGATTAGGATTGTATCTGAAAAGAAACTAGGTATTTTAAGCTGTTGGAATGATTTTGTCAGTCACCTTTACATCTCCTAAGTGATGCTTCCATGATATGGCAAGCACTATAGTAAACGCATTATCGTCTGAGTCGTCAGGTCATAAATCATTGTCTGTCTATCTCGCTCGCACCTACATGTCATTTCTGTCTATCTCGCTCGCACTTACAGGTCTTATGGTATGACGTTTATTGCTCGACGACTCGGTTGGTAACGCGGTGACTATAGTAAGTGGTTTATACCAGGTAAGCCTATCACCATGCCTTTTCGCCAAAGAAACCATCACACTAATAAGTTCCTTGATTATTATTTTGCGCCTAAACCCCAGCAAGTAGCTTGAATCACTGGCGGCTTAGGACGTCTAATATGAGAAACTTAAGCGTACAATGCAACCAGTTCGAAGTATTTTAGAACACTTTGTTCTATGAAAATTGTAGTTTGGCGACTCACGCAACTCTAGGCGCGAAGTAAGGCTAGTACAGCGTAAGATAGCTTTCTTTTATGAGAATTCAGTATTATTGAAAGAGTTTGAATCCTAAATACACCCACCATGTGTTAGCATTTCGGCCAAGAAATCACCTCCTATTTTACACACAATTCGTTTACTTGTTCTCGCTTCGAGGTTCGAGCACCGAAAGAGGGCGATTGCAATGCAACCACAACTTATAATTTTATTCATTCTAATAATATCTGTCTTTAGTTTTTCCGTTTGTTACTTTCTGTTAGTAGTTTCATCAACCAAGATTATCTTGTTTTTAGACAATTGAGATTACTTGATTTGATTTTTTGACTATCACCTCCCTCACTGTTAATGGCAAAATTGCCCCAAAAACCTATGGGGCCGTAGCCAAAAAAAATAAAAAAATATACTGTGTTGGTTGACAGTTGTCAGCAGTCAACTGTCAACGAATACACATGACGTTTGCTAATACAGTTTTGATAAAATGGTGTTGCCATTTTATATACATTAAATACAAATTGTTTTACGCATGTAAGGTCTGAAGAAGCAACTACTGATCTATCACTTATTTAAACTGTACCTCTCAAAGCTTGCGCTGCAATCTTCTAACACGGTCGCGTTCTCAAATTGCCGGCTCCGTGTTTGGTTGCAGTTAGCTGGCTGGCGCAGCGCCAGCGCCGGTTCCTTGCATTCCTGCGGCCGACTTAAATCATCAGCTGCCTCGGCTGCTCTGCCACCGTTCCGATATTAGGGCTAATATCGGAACGGCAACAGACGATACCGGTTTCCTACTTATTAGGGTTCCGTAAGCGGGATATCTAAAAGCCGAGGTAGCTTATTTGGGAAACCGCTAGATTTGAAAGCGTGAGGTCGCGGGTTCAAATCCCGGTCCAGTGATGTCAAACCAATGAGCTCTTTGGAGTTTGAGTACGGATTTTCATACTACTGGCTTTTTGGTGAAGGAAAACATCACGAAAAAACCTGTGTGTGTATACGGAGAAAAAAATGGCGCATGCATGTGAATCCAACTCATGAATACAATAATTCTCTCATGAGGAAAGAAGGAGATGAAAACGACTACACTGCGACTGGCACTGTGGACTGGCAGGGTTGCTACTTGACATTTGCTATGTCAGTACTTAAATGTCGAGCTGTTAATGTTTGCTCACAAATGCATAAGGTCAAATAAGAAGCAAAGATTCTAAACTAAATAAAGAAATAATAAGTAAGTAAGAATAAGTAAGTAAATAATAAGTCAGAATTTCTTTGGCAATTGAACGCGGGAATGCAGCCAGCGTTCTTGGTACTTTACCACACGGACAACATCTTGTTTTTGATATTTGATTATATTAGTGATAATTAGTAATTAGTAAGGCTTTTTTATTTTCTTTGTTTGATATACCTTTGTACTTAAATAAACTAAATTGTGGCTGCTGAAAGAATGCGTCTGACAGTTGCCATAATATTACAAAAAGCAAACGAAACTCAGTTTATTCGGATTCATTTTACTAGTTGTTTGAACGTAAGTAGTTGGTCGCTAATATTCTACAACAAAATATTAAAAATAAAATTACTCATTCGGATTTTTTGTTATTACAGCTGTCAGACGCAATTTCTCAGCGGCCGGATTGTAAGCAATGATTATTTTTTATTGTCTATGAAACCCTTTCCGAGGGGTTTAACTCGCAGTCAACGATTTTATTTGGAACTTTCACGAATTGCAGGTTAATGCGGACGTTATAAAATTCAATTCCAATTTGAATATTCGTGGTTTTATTCGGAATAGTTTGTGGCGTGCCCGAAATGTTGGCGTTTTTTTTGGTTAGGGGTCATGCGATGCTAAATCTGCTAACTATTGCAAAATCTGTGACTGGTTGTGCCGGCTAGAAAAACCGTAATCAAAATACAGAGTAAACTCGATATAACGACACTCGATTTAACGACAAACTTACTCCCTAAAACGTCAAAATTACTTGACTTTGGTAGGTTTACCTTGTTGTCCATACAATGTTATATATTGTTGATATTATAAACTGTTAGCTAAATATAGCTCACACTCCATCTTAAGAACGCCAACAATACGCCATTATTAAGGAATAAACTGTACTTTCTAACATTTTGTATTTAAATAGAAATAAAATACTGGAGCATAAAAAAACGTCAGACGAAGATAACAGACTATAAACAATAAACGCTGTTATTTGTATCAATATTAATGTTAGTTGTTTGTAAAGTATAATTTAATAGTAAATACATATAATAATAGTAAAATAATATTGATTTTTCTTCTCTCCATTTAACGAAAACTCTCAATAAAGCTATAAAATTCACAGTACTTTTAGTGCCGCTATATTATTATAGAGTTTACACTGTAAATCTAATTTTGAATGTAACGTTTTGTGTTCTTACTGAGAATCACCGTGTATAAACATACACAAAAATCACACTAACACGACAAATACGAAAGTTCGTAAAAGAGTAAGTGTATGTTTTTCCTAACTCTACTCCGTAACAGCTCAATGTATTAAAATTGATTTTAGTATGTAGGTAGCTTAATATCTTGGATTATCTCATAGGCTACTTTTAACCAACCATGGAAAAAACGTTTGCTCGCTGCGTACCTAAAAAGCAGTGTGCCTTAATCGCGTTATGCCTAAACCAAACGCGAAGTAGCCATATTGAGATTTAGATCGGTTTCTGTAGGATAACGGGATAAACCACGGGGCTAGTAGTAAATAATAGATTAAATGAAATTTACCTAGACCACCTTTGGGATGGAACAGCTAAGTACTAGTTTGGGACGTTGGAGTCTATTGAGAAACTTGCCAAGAGGCTCATCTGCAACGAATCCCTAGATTTTTATTGGATACATTTCGGAGAGTGTGCATCGGATCTGGGTGATCTAATTCCCTTCTGCCCATTTTTTTATCGGGCTACCAGAGTGGATACGATCCGCGGTAAAATTGAAACTGCTTTAAGCTTAATATTCCGAAAACCCGAAGTGCTTTGATTCCACTTTTATTGTGCAAATTGCTAGTCGGTGGAATACGCTGCCTGAATTGGTGTTCTTCGATAGCTACAATCTGCGAGTGAATCTGTTGCTTCTAGGCAAGCGTGCTCCACTGTAGACCACGTCATTGCATAACATCCGGTGAATTGGCGGCCAAACGTAAGCCTATAAATGAATAAAAAAAACAAAAATATTTTTGAGACTATTTGTATTATTATAAGTAAATAGTCGACATTATTTTGTTATCGTAAATTTTGTAAACTGATAAAATTGTTACTAATAATTACTTGCTGGCATCCTAGACTTAAGCCAGTGGTTGACGAGATATTACAGCGAGTGCATAAATAACTCACTCAGATATACGTAGATAATATAATAAACCTAACAGAGATTTAATCTCTTACCAGACACAATGCCTCGCGCTTCCGGCCTCTCACCTAATCACAAGAAAAGTTTGTATTCCGCATTCACGTACGACTCAAGTTGACCATGGAACATTACAAATAAAATAGAGTGACCAGATGTGTCATATTCGTGTCGCCATAATTGTGAGTAAATTCTCCTGAAAATAATCGCAAAGATTTGTCGGCCAAACCTAAGCGTATTACAAAAAAACGCGCCTCTAGCATTTTTGCCATTTTCTTAAACATGTGACAATGATTACAGCCAATTCTGAAGGCCTTATTTAACAGTTCTAAACTCACCAAAAGTTTTGCTGTCCTTATCTAGTAAACTGCAATAAATAAGACAGCTATATTTCAAATTAATCCGCCCGCTACAGACTTCTGAATTAACAGAAACTATGCAGGTCATCTTTTTTTAATGTAGTTATATAGAATCAGTCTACGTTTCGCCACCAACTGATCTGATGGAAAGCGATGTTGTGGCTGAAAATGGAGTACGTAGACCTAGAAGGTACTTATTCACTCTGGCCTTGAAAACACCCAGGTTATCGTTTTCAAGAAACAAGGACGGTTGCAAAGCATTCCAGTCCCTAGCGGTTCACATTAAGAAGGTGGAGGCAAACAGACTAGTTCGAGCCGGTGGCATCTTTGACTACTCTGGTGATTCGGAGCCACGACACCCTGCGTCTATTCTCACTTTCACGCCTACAACATTTAGAACAGCTGTTTTGTCTGTGAAACATGTTACTGCGACAGTCTGTAAACGGAGAAGCAAAAAAATTTGTGCAAATAATTATCATCATCATCATCATCTTTTCAGCCGTAGGACGTCCACTGCTGGGCATAGGCCTCCCCCATCGCTCTCCAAAAGGGCCGGTTGGAAGCAGCCTGCATCCAGCGTTTCCCTGCGGTCTCTTTTAGGTCGTCTGTCCATGATTCGATCTCGTAGAGAAACCCCGAGCATAGCCCTCCCCATAGCTCCTTGTGCGGCTTTGAGCTTGCTTATGAGGCCCATAGTGAAAGACCACGTTTCAGTGCCGTATGTCATCACTGGTAACACACACAGGTCGAAGACTTTCGTCTTAAGGCACTGAGGTATTTTGGACGAGAAGACGTTGCGTAGTTTACCGAACTCTGCCCAGCCGAAATAATAAATACGCTAAAGCAATAGTAAAATAGAAAGACAAACAGCTGCACTCAGAGACGTTACTTAAGCTAAGGAATACTTAAAATTGCTCTGTCAACTTCTCGTTGACGGAAATTGTCACTGATGAAAACAAGACAGAGCAATTTTAAGTATTCCTTAACTTAAGTTACGTATCTGAGTGCGGCTGTAAGTACTTGAAAAACGTTATGTGGAATCATACCCACCTTATTATTTCAAAATGGCCTTTCCATGTGATGATGTATCATGCAACTACAAAGTTGGACCTTTTCATATAAAATGAACACGAAGGCAGAGTATTGAAGATCTGCGCTGAATGGGAGATAGTTAGAATATATTTAAATAAGCCTCGGAAGGCCTCCTATTGAGCTGAAGGCAGGTAAGATGGTGCTTTCCTGCAGTCGAAGTTAATTTACCTGAACTTTTTCGTGTTTGTATTAACCTTCGACGCAAACAGAAGGGTGCTGTAAGCTTAGCGTGTGTGTCTGTATGCTTGTCGGGCCATTGTAGCTCTTAAACGACTGAACCAATTTTAATTCAGTTTTTGTTTGAAAGTTGACTAGATTGAGAGTGTTCTTAGCTATGGTTCAAGAAAATAAATCGGTTAGACCACTGGTCTAGTTATGGGGCCGTTGTCCAACTACAAAAATAGTTGGACCACGACCACTAATGAAGGCCCGTTGTCCAACTAGTTAGACATACCAGTTGGACCACAGCCCTGAAACGGAAAATTTGCTAAGTCGTTTGAAGTAGTAGATTCCTTATGGGGTGTAGAGGATTTTTACAAGGATAAAATTTCATTGGTTCACTTAGGTAAACTGAGGTGGACCACAGGTAAGAAAAAATGCCAATGGTTCACCCAGGTAAACTGAGGTGGACCACAAGCAATAAAAAATGTCAATGATTGACCCAGGTAAACTGAGTACCACACGCATGAAAAAATGTCATTGGTTCACCCAGGTAAACTGAGGTGGACCACAGGTAAGCAAAAATGCCAATGGTTCACCCAGGTAAACTGAGGTGGACTACAGGTAAGAAAAAATTTCAATGGTTCACCCAGGTAAACTGAGGTGGACCACAGCCACGGCCCGGTTCGTTATTTGGTTACGAGTGAAACTAATATAAGGGTGATATAAACACATTGCAAGTTATTGTTCCGAGATGTTGCTATTTATTCCAACAACTGCATGATACAAAGCTTCTCTGTTTAGAACACAACTGATAATATTGCATTGAGATCCTAAACACGCTTCAGAGAGAATATCTATGTCATTGAGGATATTCTAGCCCCAAAGTTGGTGTCAGACGGACACACGGACGGCTAGAGTTGTGTTATTAGTTTCGCAGATACACAGTATGGTGGGATATTGTATCCAAATGGATCATTCTCGAGATGTACTTAGTTGTTTGTTTGAACGCAGCTGTAGACAAGTTGTTCCGTTAACCACAGAAAAGAAGTAAATAGAACGGAAATGAGAAGAAAAATCTGTTACCAGGCATTATGAATGAATTTTGATTGAACATTCTTATTTATGTCAACGCGTCGAACTCCGCATCTAAAGAACTTGGACTTTACCTTTTTGGGTTAGGTCTCAAAGTTCTTCGTCAGCATCACAGTTGCTAACTGATTTCGAATGACTGACGTTTCGTTTATATGGGCGCAACTGGCTACAACAAATGTCTTACACATAATGCCTTGACAGCAGCAAAAAAAAAATATCTATGTATGAACACGTGCAAAGTTATCGTTAACACGGTCTGGAACATGAAACCGTTCTTTTGACCCACCAACTTGATCCAAGGGCCAAACATTATCATCATCAGCCAGAAGACGTCCACTGCTGAAAATAGGTCCTTTGATCTCCATACTGAACGACAGCCTGCCATCTGCATCCACTGGATGCCCGCGACTCTCACGATGTCGTCAGTCCATCTACTGGCAGGCCTACCTAAGCTGCGTCTTCCGGTCAAACATCACCAGCGAATAAATATTATTTTTAGAGTCATTATTATCATATCAGTTTATGTATTATATAGTCCACTGCTGCTGGACATAAGGGTTTCACGAGGCACGCCATTCAGCCTGATCTTCGAGTTTCACAATATCACTTCGATATGTCAAAAAAGAATTATTCTCCTTATATTCTTCTTCTATATGAAAGGCGATATGTGTATGTATGTAATTATGTATGATTTAATTTTTAATTCTCTTCCAGGAGAAGTGGTAGATCTCCCATATAGGCGTTTTTGTACACAGTTGAAAAAGTGGTTGGTAAAGGAGTGCTTCTATGAAATGGAGGAGTTCCTAAAGAAAATGTCATGTCGTTTTTATGCTTATGATTTGGCTTGTTGATGGATTTATAGTGTTTAAATGGTGTTTAATTAATTGTTGGTGTAAGTTCTTTGACATATTTTGTAAATTAATGCAATTTTGCACGCCCTTGCCCTTGGGGCTGTTAATGGATGTACGTGTAATATTTTAAGACCTTTTATACCCATTGGCAAGCAAATAAATACTTTGACTTTGACTTTGACTTGACTATGTATGGTCCCTGTGGGCTCCGGCTGGAGAGATTTCGACGGAACTTTCACTGGCAGATAGCTGATGTTATAAGGAGTAATACATACGGATAAAACTGCGAGGCTCAACTAGTTTGATATAAATGTAGAGAGGCTCATTTCCTAGATAAACAGATTATATTTTATCCCTGAAAAACGTTTGGTTCCTGTTGAATAACAAGGCACATATAGTCGATGAATAAAATTGTAATGTCCATATTTCATGTATCAGTAGGACGACAATAGTCAATCATCACGACAGCTGTCAATTTCTTTGCAAGTCATTTCACAAAAGAAATGAAGCGTTTCCCTCCCTCAAGACTTTAACAAGAGAAAAGAAATAGTTCATTACCATTAAGCCGACAAACCTCCCTGATTACCTCTTCCGCGTACATTCGAAACTTGGTCACGTAAAAAATGAATTCAAATTACAAGTTTTAAAGAGTCAATTTAGGGAAAGCTCCGAGCCCGCTTTTAATTAAGAGAACGAATGCTCGGGGGTAGGAAAAAGTGGGGAAAGTAGGGGAATGGTTCGTTCCCCCACTTTTCAAGGTATTGAGGGAATTGTTGATGGGATGGTTGTAATGTGGAGAGAGAAAATGGTTTTCGAATATACGACAGTCTTTGTTTCGAAGAATATCAGATTTGAATTGTACAGTGTATACGATACGTGTGGTCGTCTACAAATCTTTGTATCTTAACCATTGTTCAGCGCGGTGAGCCTTTTAGAGCCCAAAAACTTGGTCAACACTTCCCCGGGAGTAATAAAAACCGTATTCCGAGACTGTATGATTTATTTTACTCAACTAAATTTTTCTCAATCTGCCTACCACCGTTACCGGAGAATCTCATCTGCGCGATTCAGGAATTGAGGCTCCGGCGCAGCAGACATCTATAATTTCCCAGGTAAGTAGGCTCGATTGATAAGGTTCGTATTTTGTATATGCGTGAAGCGCGCAAACAACCATAGACTACAAAATTCCGAAGTTTCGTTACCATAGACCTACATCCAAGTCTGTGATCGTCACCGTCAGTATACATTTAATATAGATAGAATTTTTATTTTATTGACACCAAATATATGTCGGAGAAACAGGGTAGTCATCCGCCATCAGTGGAGGCGTCTTGGCCATGTGTATGGTAACTTTGACTCCAAAATGTTCCAACAGGTTGTTTCACAAAATAAACACTTTACACAATCACTGAGCTGTGTTTATTGATTCTACTACAAAACAAGATCAAATCACCTAGTAACCATTAAGATTCGAACAGATTAAAATTAACAGAATGGTACGAGTGCAAAACCTCCCTTGAGCACGGAATGGAAGTCAAGTTCTTTTTTTTTGTTTTTTTTTAAAACAACCAAGTCCTGTCACTGTCATTCCGACTCAAGCAAGTGGTGTTGCTACGCACGAGCCTGTTCAGGTGATACCCGCTTTAAACAGTAAATCCTTTAATTATAGTTCCGCTCCGTCATATATATATTTTCATATTTTTCATTTTTATTTTCATTGGTACTAAACTACTAAACGCAACTTCTTAATTTGTACATTGAGTAATTATTATATCCTGTACCCAAAGGGTAAAAACGGGACCCTATTACTAAGCCTACGATGTCTGTCTGTCCACCTGTCCGTCCTACCTTTAAACGACTATATCTTTCGAACCGTAATAGATAGCCAGTTGAAGCTCAAACGTTTTCACAAATAGGTAGATTGTTTTATGGCGAGCGCATAATTTGAAGTGGCATATTCTATTCGCATATCAACTCCAACAAATTAAACAAAATAAGGGATCATCCACATACCAACAGTGCCGGGATCGTGTTTGTACATAATTATTCAACTTTTCGGTTCAACTCGGCGTGTTCCGGCAAACTTTGTGCTATGTAGGTGATTGTTCGCCACGTCACATGGAGGGTTGCGTCGAGACAATGGCATGGAAGCAGAGGGGGATGAAGGGATGTTTTCATTTAGAATATTAACATGACAATCAAATTAGCATTAATATTGCACTAATGATTTTAATTATGAGGTCAACGTGTAATTTACCCTCACTTTACTAAAAGAGATCGCAGGGAAACGCTGGATGCAGGCCACTTCCAACTAGCTCTTTTGTGATCGATGGGGAGGCTTATGTCCAGCTGTGGACGTCTATGGCTGAAATGATGATGACAGTGATGAAAGTGTATTTTTTTAAGAGTGGCAAACAGCAGCAGTCTGGTGTGTTCGCGCGCTTCATTTTGTGCAATGTAGGTAATTTAGATTTAATAAATACCTTTCCGAACCAGTTGGCTGGATAAAACTAACATAGATTTTAAGACAACTTACTAACTTGAAATGTAACGTACCATGTGTTTTAAATAAATTTAAAAAAAAAAAAAAAAAAAAAAATTGCGGTCCGCCTTATGCTAAGCATTGTACTTGTCGCTCATAAATAAATCAAAGCACTTTTGTACAGCTCTAATGCATCGACAAAATTCAGCAAACTTACCATTTGTTTTGAACCTGACAGTCTATGAATAACCATCCTACGGTTGCCTGGAAGAGATCACTATAATCAGTAAGACAGCCAGTTGTTGTCATTGTTTTTAAGTCTGTTTTTGTGTGAACAAATATATACTCTATCAATCTATTTATCCACCACTTCTAACTGTAACGGCAAAAAAGTAAGTCTAAGATAGTTTAAGTAAGTAGTATAATAGGCTAAGTGCCCAATCTTAATGTCAGAGTTTTAAGACCGTCTGAAGGTCTCTGACATGGCGGAACGGTTGTTGTTATAGACACCGTACAATACACCTTCTTTTTGTCTCTGTCGTTGTCAGGTAAAAAGATAGACGCGCGCCCAACGTTTCATTCCACAAACCCCACTATCTGTCCGTAATGACGGAAGTATGTTAAAGTAGGGTAATGTCCGAACTGCCCCGAACTACCCCGAAACGGCCCGAGTTTGCGGCCGATCTCAAAAATAACCATTCGTTTAATGAGTAGTTACCGTTACTGTTTCCCGTTATGTGAATAAATGGCTTCGGAAGTCAACTCGCATGGCTTTCTGTAACGACTTTGTTGGAAATGGAAACTTTCATTGACGTATTTGTCAAACCTAGTTACATAGTAAACGAAAAACGCTTTCCTTCTTCTGGGGCAGTAGGGCAAAATGTGTAGCCACGTAGTAAAGGCTTGGATTGGTATCGGTGGCGTAAACATTCGTAGCAAACGCGTAGTGTTTCGTAGCATAATATTAAGAGCAAAAGTGATGCCAGTTTCACAAAAGTGTAAATTTACGTAGTAAAAGCTTGGATTGGTATCGGTGGCGTAAACATTCGTAGCAAACGCGTAGTGTTTCGTAGCGTAAGCGTAGGCATTGTATTTTGATAAAAGCTACGCCAGCCTTACAAAAGCATAGAGCTGTAGCGCAGGCGTATGCGTCTTAAAGGTAGTTGAATAGTTCGTAGCACTAAGTATTTAAAGTTCAAGCCATAAAAAGTTATATTATTATTTACGGGATATTTACCGTGGTAAGGTTGTGGAATGAGCTCGCGATATTTCAACCGTTTAAAACCATGATAGTTAAAAATAGTGTTTTCAAGCCATAATATGTTCACTAAGTACTCGTATACGTGCTCCAGTACATTGTTTAACACTTTCTTGTTAAAAGGCCATTCTTCACATTTTATTTTTGAAATTCGTCGCTGGAGCTTACAATGAAGCGTAAAAATGTATGAGGTCAACCATCATAAGAGTACGAGTAAAGATGAATTATTCATGGTTCGAGCCAAGAGTGCAACGGTATCGGGAACCATATGTCAGAAGGCGTTTGTTTTTAATGATGGAACTTGGCAAGGACGCAAATGGAGGCATTTTTAATAGAATTTGGCTTTAGCACAACTTGTCAGGTTTATTAGCGCATGTTGTATTTTGTAATTTATCACGTGTATTTACATTGCTATACAGCGTGTTTCGAAATCACTCCCCGATCTTTTTATTAATTTTAGCTTCATAAGAGGAACACGCTTCGGGTGCCTGAAAACGGACAATGGTGCCGAAACAACACTGGTGCGATGACCTTGACACAATAGTCATAGGCAGGCAACGCACTGACAATACCCTGGGTATTATAGTGGCGGTGACCACTTACTACCACGTGGTCAGCCATTGGTATGCCACTTATTCTTAAAAAAATAATGTTTTATGCAATCTGGCCAAATCTGGCGACTGATTGCACTATTTGTGAAGAGATTAGGGAGACCCACAGACCTATGGAAAACTTTTCCCAGGAGTGGGATAGTAATATGTGGAATGAGCTTCTCTCTTACGGCGTTTACGAGTGAGGGGGATGTGGGATCCGTCTTGAAGTCGGGAGTTCTTTAAATATCGGCAACTTATCTGTGATGCCCCTGGTGTTACAGGTATCCATAGACGACGGTGATTGTTTACCATCAGGGGGCCTATTAGCATGTTTGCCATCTATGGCATATGATGGCATATAATATGGCAAAGTATGCGTTGAAAAAAGGTGTCTCAGATAATAAATATATTTAAAGAAAATTATTAGAGACAGTATGTCATTTAAGGTTTTTTTAATGGGCAAGTGCCTCATTAACTAAACAAAATACAAGCTAATATTAACACTACAAAAACAGTTAGACTGCCCATAGACCGTTGAAGGTCTAAAGACAATCCAAATGCTCAAGCCCACTACCAGTTGGCAGCGTACCCAACATGCTGGCGGCATTGCTACGCTGAATGGCAATGGTAATGCGTTGAGCCAGAAACACGCCAGCATATTGGTCACGAGTCGCATTAACCAGGCGCTCTGAAAGATTTTTGAAAATGAGGTGAGCTCCCTGTCCCCAAGGGGCCAATGTCTCAAATTTGTCAATGGTTAGCATATTTGCGTCGCTTGTGCTGCTCTGCCGTATTGGCAGCCGCACCAGCCCTACTTTATCTCAGGAAGATGTGACGGCGCCAAAGTATCGACACAAGTTGCGTCATTATGCGTATGTCATTATCATTTAATTTCAAATTACTGAGGTGTTACTGAGTGTAACAATAATAAAATATTCTCTAAAAATGTATGTTTAAATCTTTTTGACTCCAAAAAGTTAGATTTATTGTAACTAGCCCCATAAAGGGTAGCTAAACTCTCCAATTAACTAAACCATAACTTCCCATTAAGCAGAAAATTAAATAATCCCGTCACATCCCTCACCCGTCACAAAACCGGAATGAATCTAGTTATAACCGGTAATACGTCCTTAGGGCGTGTCACACTTGTGTGATTATGAATTAAGAACTACTCAGCTGTGCCCTGCGGTTTCATCTACAATCCAACAGAAACATGTTTATGTCCAAGATAAATAAATAAATAAATAATATTAGGGACTTTTTTTTGCACAGACGGTCATCTGACCCCATACTAAGCAGAGCTTATGATATGGCTGCCAGAGACTGATATACATACATAATATATTTTGTATGTTTTAAATACATACTTAAATAGATATTTACAACCAGATATAGAACAAACACAAATGTACATCGCATAAATGTTTGTCCTAAGTGGAAATCGAACCCACGCCCCCAAGCTCAGAAGTCAAATTCCCTACCAACTGGACCAACGGGCTATCAGATAAAAAGTACATTTAATTATCGATCACGAGTATAAGCTTTACAAACTTTTATTTCTCTTGCCTCATTAGTTTGGGTCAAATCTTGAAACTGAATTTCAAAACAGTTCTCTTCAACCGATTGAGCTGAAAACATGCATATACATTTAATTTAGTCATCCAAATTAGCCTGCATGAACAATGACATCATTCTCAATACAATATGGCGGACTCTTGAAAATAGCAGACCAGTTATTTTATGCACCCTCATTATATGGGTAACGAAAGTGTTTTTAACTTATTGTGAAAATTTAACTGCTCAATGGGACAGGCGCAAAAAAGCCGATGATTATAATGACAATTTGTATGACATACTAATTGTATGTAGACATATTTTTACAGCAATTTGTTGTATTTATTATATTAGTAATTTTATAATATTATTCCTATTTTTTACTAAGAAATCTATTTTAATTTAACAGTATGTGAGATAAATGTTAGTGGAATTTGTCCGTTTTTATTCTCAAGAAATAATTTGAAATTGAATGGGTATCAAATGAAAGGGTTCGCAGAGAAGAATACGAAAAGCTTGTTAAAAAGATTATTTTAGTTAATTATTTTATTATGCCACAGGTGACAAACAAGCTAACAGGTTGCCTGAGAATAAGCAGGGATCAGTTAGATCAGTAGTTTCCAATTAGTGGTACTGGTGGTAGAGGTACGGGCGGCAATTTCCTGACTAAGAGAAATTCTATGAAAGACGTCACACCACACCGTATGCAGTCCATTTTGTAGTCCGTCTGCAGTCCAACTGACTGCATACAGAGTTTCATACTTTACTAGAACTCAGAAACTGAGTCTGCATCGGACCGGGCTGCATTTGGTGTGTTGAGCCGATCTCAAAGGGTACGCGAGTTTGAGGTCTCTCTTAAAGTGGTACGCAGGAAAAACTAATTGGGAACTACTGACTTAGATAAGTAATTAAAACACCAGTACGTATACTGTGCACTGTACGGTAGTACGTAAATGTCGCAGGTGGGAAGTTCGAGCTTCTTTAATACCAAATTTAATTCTAACCATGCCCTTCCAGTCACAAAACCGGAATAGATTTAGTCGTAACCGGTTATACATCCGTTAAGGCGTGTCACACTCGTGCGGTTATGAATTAGGAACTAATTAGTACTGGTGACGAAGATTAATGTGCACTGTGCGCGCCCTAATGCGTTGTCACGTATGAATTTGGGAGTTTGGACACAGTTTGGAGAAAAGCAGTAAGGTAACGACCAATAATATAAACACTTTTGTAATAAAATTTATGTATATTGGAAGTCCACATTTTTTACCACTGGCTTTTCGGTGAAGGAAAACATCGTGAGGAAGCCTGTATACGTACGGAGAAGGAATTGAACGGCGTATGTGAATCCACCAACCCGCAACTGGACCAGCGTGGTGGATATGGCCCAGTCGCCCTTTCGGGGCTTCGGGGCTGTGGACTGTTAAGAGGCTGATTATGATAATGATGATGATTGGAAGTCCGGAAACGAGATGGATCAACCATATCATGACGTGACTATCTCGCGTTAAACTTGAACCAATTAGCACAGGACCGAAGCAGATAGCCAACTAAATCAGCTGTTCTGTAGATAAATGTCATTCGCATTTACAAATTAAAAAATTAATGGAACAGCTAATTTTTTCCCCCACAATTTCAGGGTAGCGTAAAATTTATTTTCTTTCTTTCTTTCTTTCTTTCTTTCTCAGTAAATGTTATTCAAAATTAGTTCGTTTCTTAGAAAGGTTACGTTCCGTGTAATTAACCAACTTATATTTTTTGGCTCGTCCATGGAGTTGTCATACTGCTTGCTAGTTCACTGTTTCCATAATTCAATACGCGGAGTGAAAGTTTCCCGCCGTGTTTAGTCATTTGCGATGATTTATCTCTATACTATATTTATTATAGGCTGATTTACTTAGACTAATATCATGATATTGTTAAAATGGAGTTAAAAATATTTAGTGTGCGTTTCTATTCCTTTCTAAACACATACTCCAAATATAAACTGGTTTGAGCTGTACGTTGTCTGTCAGTCAGTCACGCAGGATAAAGCCTTTATGATGTTTTTTTTATCGCCGATAAGTCCGGTTTTACCACCAACTTGCCTATTGTAAGCGACGATGTGGTCGAAGATGAAGCACGCAGAATTAAAAGATACATATTTATTCACTCTGGCCTTGAAAAGGCTCAGATTATGTCTCTCAGGAAACAAGGCAGCCGGTTGATCACTAAGTCGGTGGAAAATAAAAACCAGCCCATTGAAACTGTCCAGGTACCTCTCCACAACACACGTGCTCATGCAATGGAGCCAGCAAGTTGACGGACACGTCAAAAAGGAAAAATATACTTTCCACCAAAAAGCGGTCGAACATAAAATCGGTTAGCCATCAGACCACAATGGCATTCAGTACGTGATGCCGCGCCCTTCATCAATCAAGATCTTCCATCCATTGTGACTGATATTAATTAAAAACCTGCCAATTGCCCCTTTGTGGCTAATCGTCTCGGAAAGGCTTTTGTTACGGTCTGCTACGTTTTAGAGCTAATTCATAGTACGGCGTAGCAATAGGCTACCGGACTGATATTTTTATTGTCTCACAAAAGCTTACCTTAAATCAAATGAATAGAGCCAATCACCGAAAACATAATTGTAATTTGTTCAAAATTAAGGAAGATAGAAACATTTTAATGTCTTGCTAGACTGAGAGTGCACTATGCTTACAAATGACGTCACTTGTAGGAACGCCATACAAACTCTACACACTCACTTTGCGGGAAAGGACTGAGCATCCTTTTCTAATGCGACCGTAAATTTTAAACGCGTAAATAATTTTATAGAACTATATTGGCCGATTTAAATTAAATGGTAGGGTATAAATAGGGAAAGAGGGTATAGGTCGTTTTATCTGCACCTAACTTTGAACTGTTCGACCAATCCACATTTTGCAGTCTTCCCGTTAACGTGGTGCATGTAACTGCGCGGAATTATCGGGTACTCATTTCACAACCTTACCACTGTACATATCCCGTGAAAATTCATATAACTTTAGTGAACAAGCGTGAGAGTTTAAAACAGTGTTTTATGGTAGGTATATATCTTGTATATATTATATATGTATTACATTTAATTATATTTTTCACTAAACCATTCAAACACCTGTCTGATAGCCTATTGAGGAGTATGTTTTTATGATTTTTTGCATGGGTTTATTCTAATACTTTTATGACGTCTTATTGGCAAATATTTCATAAAAATATTAATTATTACTGTCGATGTCAAACGCCTCCCGACCGCCCAAAAATTTTCGAGAGAACTGGCCATTCAGTCTACACAAACTTAATATTTTCAAAGCAATTAAATATCATAACTTAAATAAACCAAGCTATCCCGGATCAATAAATAAATCATTCTCTCGTAAGTTAGGTAGAGCCGGGAGAGGTTATAAAACCCATCTGTCATTGTCTATGGTCGTCGGCCATGTTTTATTTATTGGTGCCGTTTGCGGCCATTGATGAATTTGGCGGGAGTTCTCGGGGGATGTGGTAGTGATCAACACGCATTGTTGTTTACTGGAAAAGTTCTATTTTTAATTTGTTTTATGGCTTTATTGGGCTTGCTTATACTCCTTGTATATGACAAATAACTATGTACTCGTATGTAATAATTAATACAGTCGCTAACTCGGATCAGACAAACAAGGGAGATATAGATACACACGTTAAGCTTATAACACCCCTCTTTTTGCATCGGGGGTTCAAATGAAAATGTACACAATATTAAAAAAGCTTATACTACTAACAACTAAGTTTCTTGCTCAATTATAGGTAACCTGAAAACGAAAAACAAAGTTAGCTATTCATGAGAAAATAAAGTGAAGTACATATATGTTTAACTATTTATTGGTAAACGCGGAAGTAAATTCCCAGTTTTTCGTAACATTAACCCCAAATAGTTAGAAGCATCCTTGCCACGTAACTCACCAACAAAACCCGGAACATGGATTAAATATCAGTTACTAAAGCAGAAGCAACGCTTCAGGAAGTTATATAATTACACCCTCACTGCCAGGAAATATCCCTTTACTCGTTTACTAATGGATTAAATAACTATACAAAAATATATACTAGCACCTCACACTATTTTAAATCTAATTTTAAGTAATCAAAGCTCAAATTCGAAAGCGTGTTATGGGAAACTTTAGACGTTTTTAAGTTGTGATGGAGAGTTCCGTTTCGTTACGATTACGGAAGATACATTTGAAATGGTTGTTTTTGTATCTGTTTTGTGGTATTTAAGAGAGTCGTTAATTATTGGGTTTTTTGCTCGGGAATTGAAGAATTATTTATAGACCGAGCAGAGATCTCGGATGTATGTTCCTTTATATTTTTTCGACGATAATTTCCATTTTCTGTTCTTCCATAAGTACGTTTCGTATATCAAATCTTCATAATAATATTTAGACAAATAAAACCGCCAGCATGCTGGGTAAGCTGCCAAATGGTAGTAATCCAACTGCTGTTAAATTATTGTTGTTTTATAACAGGCTAAGTAGTTTAGGTATTTAGTGTTAGCTATTATTGTATTTGGTTATTTAAGGGTTAACTTGCCCTGAAGTAAAAAGTCAAGTTGTTACAGCAATACAACTTCTGAATTTAAATATGAACTAAATCAGTCTAGGGGTTGTGAGATAATTATAGGATTGACGAAGTCTAAATTCGGGGTGAACTACTTGTGTTAACAACAAGTATTTTACTGAATTACACACTTTTATACTTTTTATTACAACCTTTTATATAACTTGCTACGTTTGTACGTTTAAGTCAAATCTTGCAAGCTGAATTAGAACCAGTTCCTCTTATGCTACGGAGTTGAGTTTTTACATGTTGGTTCAGTTTCAATGGCAATGCATTTTTATGGTAAGCATGACCTGAATTGACATCTAGCATTAGCTCCAGATAAAATAACTCACACACAGACACGAAATTTAGTGTACGTATTTTATTATGAGCCCGTTTCAAGTTTTATAAAATACAAAATCCTACTATAATATTATAAACGCGAAAGTTTGTATGTATGGATGTATAGATGTATGAATGTTTGTTCCTCTTTCACGCTGCAACGGAACAACGGAACGACCTGATTTTTTTCAAGAGCCAGAGAGTGACAAGTACTTTTCATCATCATCATCATCATTTTTCATCTTTACGCGGGTGAAACCGCGGGGCGCAGATAGTCCGTACATAAACTCCAAAGAAATCATTGGTGCGAGCACGAGATTTGAACCTGCGACCTCACCTTATCAAGACTAGTGTTTTCCCGAATGGGCTACCACGGTTTTTACTTACACAAAAATACAGTCGAATTGAGAATCTTCGTTATTAAATCGGTTGGAAATAAGAAAAGACGTAATTTTACTGTCAAGCCCACAATTTTGGATTATTGTATTTCGTAGATTTATAATCGCTTAACACCAGACGAGTTAGCGGTCAAACGCCAGCCTATATTTAATTGTTTTTAAAAACCCCAGTGATACCATCTTAAGACTAATGAAAAGTAAGTCGAGAGGAGTTATTATCTGAAGTTCAGAAGCCAAGCAACATTGCAATAAGAATACAAATTCAAAGTTTCCTCTTTCACGATAATTATCTTGCTAAAGCAGTGGAAAAACTTGCGTTTTAATTTCAAAGCTTCATAGCATGGTTCAACATTTCTGCACAGTGCATGGCAGTAGCGAAACTACGATAAATACTTTTCTGTTTAGGGTTCTGTATCCAAATGGTAAAAACGGGACCCTATTACTAAGCCTACGCTGTCTGTTTGTCTGTCCGTCTGTCCGTCTGTCCATCCTACCTTTTAACGGCTGTATCTTTCGAACCGTAATAAATAACCAGTTGACATTTTTACAGGATATGAAATGTAATGTTACGTATTTTTTGTTATTGCTCCAATGTAAAAATGGTTATACGTACAAGTGCCAAACTTGCCATGATTATAGTACACACTCTAAAATATATCAACAAATAATAAATAATGGCCAAGTGCGAGTTAGTGACAAATTTATGTTCTTAAGAATCGATAGTCGAGTCACGTCGAGTACGTGATATTAATGAAGATTTGTGAAATAAAATTTGTGGTAACATTTGCAACTGGCAATAAGAATACTGTACCCCCAGCTACTGTTCAGTATTTCAGTTAGTTTTGTGTACAATGGACAATGCTGGGAATTTATTAAACGAGGGAGATTATCCGACAAGAAAGTGGGACGCTCCGTTAAATATTAGGACTTATAAAAAAGATGTGGCGCAAAATGTTTTTGTTAACTGTTTAAATGGCCATATAGAGAGATCAAATTAGTTATTTTTTGGGTTATTAGTGTTGCTATAGTACTTAAAGCACTGTAGCTGTTGCTGTAGTAGCTTGTTGCTTAGTAGTTAAATAACTAACAAGTAAATTAAATTAAAAAAAATATAACCCGACTGTATTGCATAAATAGTAGGTAACTGAAAAGTGGTACTAACAACTTTAGTGGTTACCTACCTACCGAATATCTCGTAAACTTCCGAGTATTCCATAGTAGTCTATACTAATATTATAAAGATGAAAAATTGGATTTTGTTTGTTTGTTTGCATTGAATAGGCTCCGAAACTACTGAACCGATTTGAAAAATTCTTTCACTGTTGGGAAGCTACACTATCTCCGGATGACATAGGCATTATTTTTTTAAATAGGGATCCTTACTTAAACTCAAGAAAAAATAAGACTTACACCAGTGCCAAGCTGGGATGCGTTGCTAGTATTATATATTTTTGATCATTTGGCGGCCAAGCGCAAGCCTACTTATAATATTAAAAAAAATTACTGCTGAGTGAGCTCTATATAATGATGGCAAAGTATACTTACAGTTTTTCTTTACTTTTTTTTCGCGAACGCTATGTGCCTGTTACTTCCAATATTAAAACTATTCAAATGAAACCTCACATCAAAATTCGTTGAGCCGTGTACACTGTAGGGGGCGCCAAAGAAACCATCATACATACATAGGTACACTCGATAAACAAAACGCTCCTTCTTGCGCAGTCGGGTAAAAATATTAGTGTACTGAGAAGTACGTGTTTAAATGACGTAACGTGTGACGTCATAGATGCTCCTAAGTTTACATACTTACAACATAATTCTTAACCAACATTTAATAGATCCTGTGTCACTACAAATCATTGCTGTAACGGCAGTAGGTAATCTTTCGACATTCTTTTACTGGAAGAACGGCGGTGTCCCTCGGTTTATGGACCATGAAATAGCTCTAGAATAGTGAGATTTATGCCTGTCATAGATGCTGTGTTCCGTATGTGGAAAAATTGTCATTTCCTTACTTAAAATATGTAAACAGGGTTTCGCATATTGACTGTACTAAGCCGGAGGTCATTGTACTCATCATTATGATCAACATACTTAGTTCACTGTTTTCAACAATAGTATCTATACATGACTGGCACACCGTTATAAAATATTAAAAACCCCCTTCCCATAATTACGCAAGGTCCGTCCAAAGCCGTTCGTAAAAACAATCCATTAAAATTTGCATGTTACAGCTTTATTATGCCCCCTATTTATAAAATGAAGCGACATAAAACAATACAACAGCGCGAGAAATATTTATGTGTTCACGTGGGGAGTAATGGCGTAATTTTTATAATCACATACGGGGATAAGCTTTTGAGGCATTATAACTTTATAGACATGGTCTTGCACACGAAGTGTCTAACTTCACTAGAATAATGCGCGTGTATCATTCACGGAGAGGAATCTAGTGGCAAAACAATTGAAGTGTAAGAGAGATGGCTGATGTTAAACGATGGTGCGGTCTACGATGGAGCACGCTTTCCTAGAAGAAACCGATTCACTCTAGACTTGAAGACACCCAGATTGTAACTGACGGGGAAAAGCCAATCAGACAGCGAATTCCACAGACTAGCAGTTCGCACAATAAATGTGGAATCAAAGTGTGGTTTTTATCGAGTATTCAAGCTATCGATATTTTTAAAGGTATAAAAGTATCCCTTATGGTGAGTCTTCGGTGTCTCACCGGCCGTCTGTATATCACAGCGGATTTAAAAAAACAATCACACCAGTCTGCTCTGCTTCACTCCTCTCCTTTTCGATCGAGAGAGAAAAAGACAAAACACGGCGTAAAGAAAAAAGGTTAAAAGTAAAGGCGTCCATGACTATTCCACGTTTATTGGTAAGGGGGATAGTTACCTACTTACTCATGATATTTCACTGGACCTGGGTATGTTCTAAAATTGTGACCGGAGGATGGGCAGCAGCGTCCTATTAGTATACGGTAAACGTACAGCGATCCCCAAGCCACCTGCCAAGCGTGCGGATTATGGCAAAACCCCTCTGTAAGAGGGAGGCCTTTGTTCCGCAGTGGACGTTTAATGGCTGGTGATGTGTGTGATGTGATATTTCACTTTAATTTAATATAATAAGTCAACAGAGCAACTAGTGTTCCGTGGCAACGATCGTATTAGTGCTTACAATGTTTCAAAATGCAATCAAAGTTTCCCGTCACCTAATCTACGGCAGTAACAGAATGCGAATCCGGAGTGAGCAATAACGGATGACAATGTAGGAAACGGTCGTTAAGCAACCACTAAAATGTCTACAATTGCAGTTGAATCAACGACAACACATAGACACCTCCCATAGGGCACTTTCAGTCAACATATTGGCACCAAGAGTGCTTGGCACAAGATAGACAGACGACCTAATAGAGACCGCAGGGAAACGCTGGATGCAGGCCGCTTCCAACCGGCCCTTTTGGAGATCGATGGGGGAGGCATATGTCCAGCAGTGAACGTCCTACGGCTGAAATGATGATGATGATGAAGAGTGCTTATAAAAAAAGGTCCGCTCACCAATCAGTATTCAGTACTTGTACTAAGCCCGATTTCTTCTTTGTATCTCATCAGAAAAGTAATAAATTCTAAACTCAGTGAAAGGTAGGTTCAATTTCTTTGGGTAGATGGCTCTAGCTTGTCTTGGTTGTTTTTCATATAATTTTTTTATTTTTTAAGTATCTTAATTATAATATAAACAACAGTCATAAACACAAAATTCAAGTTACTAACTATATTAGGGCCACTTTAACAGTTTTTCTCAGTTGTACAATTCAACAATTGAGTGACGAGCAATTCTTTTGTTTGATGGTAAGCGCCACGCCTGCTCAACATTTCCAGTGTCAACAAGAAATCTTGTACTAATCTTACACGGTCATGCATTACGGTAGACTGCGGTAGCCACCCTAAGGTATTATTAGCGAAAGTGCGGCCGCTGAAAGAATGCGACTGACAGTTGCTATAGGTACCTAACATTGTGAAAAGCTAAACTAAAATCCAACCTTTACTCAATTGAACGCTGAGCCCAATTTTTATGCTATCAGCTACCTACCCACTAAAAAAACTGATATGATATTATAAAATTGCTTGCAATGTTGGCAATCTTTAAGTACCTTAGTTAAGTAAAACATGCATTTTCTCCCCTAAGTGAATTATTGTTATACTTTGAGAAAATAAAACCTTAAACGATAAATAAACTCTGATCACTTTAACTAGCCTTTTGGAACGAAAGATTGTAGCTGGTATTATTAGGTACTATAGTAAAATATTGTATAGGAACCGTAAATATTGTATTAAATAGGACCCGGGTATGTCCTCAAACTGTGGCCAGAACCACCGGAGGATGGGCAGCAGCGTCCTATTAGTACACGGTGAACGTACTGCGATCCCCAAGCCGCCTGCCAAGCGTGGGGATTATGGCAACACCCCTCTTTAAGAGAGAGGCGAGTGTCCAGCAGTGGACGTTTAATGGCTGCTTATGTAATAGTAAAATATTAAAAGAAAATGTTTTCATTCAGAATTTTACAATGTCATTGCAGCTGTCAAACGCATTCTCTCAGCGGCTATGCTTTAGTGAATTTTTTTACTTGTACAATTGTAATGTTATAGCTCCAACGGTCAGTTCAATCACACATCAAAATCTTATTGTATTTTCAATTTGATACATTATTTTTTGTGAGCTTTATACTGACACTAGTGATATTTGTTAGAGTCCAATTTCAAAATTGCAATCTTGAAAATAACATAAAATTTCTAAATTGGCACATTCGGTATTTGTTTCAATTCAATTTCGGTTCTCAAATAGAAATCTTTATCTAAACCTAACCACATTCTCACCCCTCTTTAAATGTGTCTGTAACTAGCTGGCTCCCGTGGTTTTAGGTTCAAGAACAGAAAACGTAATTATTACTGGAAGAATAACTGTCATATTTACACCTCGTGACCGCAAACCGTATCTCGGCGCGTTAAGGTTCACGTTTGCGTGTTTTTTCGCACTGCGCTATTTCAAGCCTCTTTTATGCCAAACAAGCAGATGGTAAGCAGTCACCGTCGCCTATGGATACTTGTAACACCAGAGGCATCACAAATACGTTGCTGACCCTTAAGGACTCTATTAACTCGCCTTTTGAAGAACCCCATGTTGTATATAGCTTCGAGCTTGCGTTAAGAGATAGCCGTAAGGCCGATAGGCTTGAAAAAAGTATAAACAAACGGTCAAACCCACTTTTTTGCATGTAAAGGCTTAGTATTAGGATTTCGATAAATCAGCCTCTGACAGACGGATAAAGCTTTTGGTTAGACCTTGTCAGTGATCCGCAATAATTCTTGTACGTTATTTTGCAGATATGGGACCTAAATTCTGGATACGATATATATTATGTATACAAGATTATACTGTCATTTGCTTCATAATAATCATATTAGTATATACAGTAAAGATCAAAGAACTGTGATAGAGCGTATGTAGATTTTGATCGTCAAAATAGTTATTTTTACACAACAAATTTCGCATATGAATCCAATCATCTTTGTTGTCGACGTGTGAAGTTATAACTGTAATCGGCGAAACAACTCTGAAAAAAAACTTTAAAAAAAAAAAACCTGACTTTTCCATGACTGTATTCATAGCAGATCATATTTTGCAACGAAAAAAATATTATAGAATATATTTCATTCATCATGAATTGATAATGATGAATGAAATATATATCATTCAATTTCAATCAATTCAATAGTATTTCAAAATGTACATTCAATGATAAAACACATGAGAAACTAACGTGAGCGTGATGCATTATTTAAACTAATAGACAGCACAGTTTTTCGACAGGAATACCCGTGAGTGCTAGACGTCTATTAGTTTTAAGAATAACAATTTATTAGCACGCCAGTGATTTTCACGTCTACAGTAGAATTTATTTTTCACCCATCGAAATAAAAACTATAGTTAAAGTTATATGCTTATTTACGGGATATTTACCGTGGTAAGGTTGTGGAATGAGCTCCCGATATTTCGGCGCAGTTACATGCACCATGTTCACGGGAAGACTGAAGAATGTGGGTGGTTGGAGAACAGTTAAAAAGTTAGGTGAACAACCGACAACCGTGAACATGGTGAACGTGATAGTTTAAAACAGTGTTTTAAAAACTATAGTTAGTTAGTAGTTGGTAAAGACTATATCTAAAGTTAAGACTTTAGAATTGGAAAGAAGAATTTGTATTGCACATAATACACTGATTTCTTTTCAGACAAAGCACTCAGAGTCTATTTAAAACACTCCTTTAGTCAAGTAGCAGATAGAGTAAATAAGTATGAATGAAAAAAGGCAAGCGTTAAGGAGACTTATACGGTGAGGGTTCCGCCAAATTAATGTTTTTCTTGATTCAAGAAATCAAACTATGATCACACAACAACAAAACTAACAAAGTAGCCATTGATGCAAGAAACAAATTTGGTGTGGCAAGTTGCTTTGCTGTAAGTTTTTTAAGGTTTCGTAACAAAAGAGTAAAAATAGGTAAATATGATGAGATTTCGATGTCTGTATTTATGTATGTCACAGCTGAATTTCGTTCTCGGGAAATATGAAAACTATAGTTTTTGGCAAAAATTTAGATAACGCTTAACGCAGATATCATTACCAAAATCCTTTTTTTTGCCATATTTTAAAAATTGGCCCTGAGTCATTCCTTGTGCTAAGCTTTGTAGACAAGTGTGGCGCCATACGAATGGCCAGAACAATTTGTTTTCACGATGTTTAATAATTTTTTGTTTGTACTACTAATGAAATGATCTACTTTTCACTGCCCCCCGTTGTGCGGGGAGTCGTTTAATAGTTCTATTAAAATGAAATCATGTTTTCATACAACAAGCACTTTTTTATAAACTGTATGAGTATTCTTTGCATAATATGGCCCGTAAAGTAGCAAAAAATGAGACATCGAGAATATCGAGACGATATTGCAAAAAGTCTAATTCCAATTCTGAAAGCTATGTTTTTCTAATGAATATGGAAACTTAATCATCACATCAACAGCCAGTAAACGTCCACTGCTGAACAAAAGCCTCCCTCTTAGAGAAGGGTGTTGCCATAATCCACAAGCTTGGCAAGCGGCTTGGGGATCGCAGTTCGTTCACCGTGTATAGGACATACCCAGGTCCATAATGGAAACTTACTGTACCTATATTATAACGGAACCCTATCATATGCGTGGCTTGATATGTTCGTTGCCATTTATAGGAAATTAAAAATAGACTAACTAGGGTTTTTTTAATAAACTGAACTGAAAAACGAATATATACGTTTTTGATTGCTTTAAAATTTACATTTTTGTCTCTTAAAAGTGTACCATTATATACAGATATCTCGGATCCCTAGTACAAATGTACGGATTAGCAAGTCTAATGTAAGCTTAGTTTCTTTATTCACGGGAGACACTAGATTCTAGCGGAGATAGCTTTCTTGTCGATTAACTCAGCTTTTAGTTCTTTTTTGAATCGCAAAAGAGAGAGAAAAGCTTTAGAAAGTGGAAATTAGCGCAAATGTTTTCAATCTCTAACTGTAATTAAACTGCACCTGAATAGTACATCATAGTTCTCGAGAAAACACAGGAATATGAGAAGGAATTAAAAATAGCGATAACAGAGCTATTGATCTCCTTACCAGGTTACATTTCCCTAGTTTCATTGAGCGTATGTCCAATGACTTGTTGGATGCTAAGCAATGATACGGTCTCAGACGGAGCAAGATAATAATGTGAACAAGTTAACTTAATCATCTTCTCACTCTAAAAAAATATCTATATGAGCGATCATCTCATCTTATCGGTGTACTCCTTGTACACAAAAATATAAACGTAGTTCTTGTTTATTAATTTTTTTAATAAAAATAAATAACTTTGAATGTACTTTTTTTCTTTTCATTGAATAATAGAATCGTGTTTGGCTACCAACTCACCTGATGTTAAGCGATGATGCGGTCTACGATGGAGCACGCTAGAAGAAAATTGTATCTAGCGGGGAACACCCATTCACGCAACGCTAGCAGCTCGCACAATAAATGTGGAATCAAAGCGCTTCATACGGGTTTTCGGAATATCAACCATAAAGCGGTGTCGATTGTCCGTGCCCGCTCCCCGCAAACTAGAACAAAACTATAGATAACGCTCACAACATCTAACTCCCAGCAACTCTCATCTTTCTGCAAGTAAGTACCTAGACTAGCTGCACTTTAGAGAGGTGTAAAAATATAATCAGTGCAGTCAACTGAGGTGAGATTACAACAACAAAATAAACAGACGGTGGAAGAATTTTACTGTGAGGTTTTTGTTCAATGTTTATTAAGCTGCAGAATTGTATATTTTACTAGAGAACTCTGTATTCTTTGTAAATTTTAAACTAGGGGCACCAGGGCATTGTCACGCTAGTTTAAAAGTTTAAAAGCATTCTACCTATCACTGAGTTAATATGGGGCTAGATTTATGTAAGCTATTTATTTGTTAGGAATCACACTTCGTACAAACACTATAAAATATGGCAAAGCAACTCCATTTAAGCGCCATAAAATAAACGGTGTACAAGGATGGTATGTTTAAGGTTTTGTTCATATCGAATACTAGCTGACCTGACAGACGTTGTCTTGTCTTAGAACTGTCAAACACGCAAAGTTAACGTTGTAAATCAAATTTTTTTACACCTTGGGTTATATTATTGGAGTTTTAGTAAGGATCCCTATTTTTTTTTAAATATAATATAGCCCATGTTACCCGGGGATAGTGTAGTTTTCCAACAGTGAAAGAATTTTTCGAATCGGTTCAGAAGTTTCGGTGCCTATTCAATGCAAACAAACAATCAAATCCTTCCTCTTTATAATATTAGTATAGATACAATAATTTAACTAGACTAACTAGAGGCAAGGTAAGCGGAGCGTTGGTCGTCCAGTTGCAAGATGGGTCGACGATATTGTCACTATCGCGGGTCGAACCTGGACTCGATTAGCACAGGACCGAGAAAGATGGCATAGCAAAAGAGAGGCCTATGCCCAGCAGTGGGATAAGGAAGGCTGTGGATGATGATGATGATGAAGACTAGAGAAGCTTAAGCCTAGTGCGATCTTACTCTTCTAAACATAACAAGCTTATTAATAATCATGATTGTAAGGACAAAGGAAACAGTTATACAATTTCAAAAAACCATAAAATTTACTTATCATGTTGTAGAACACTTTAATCACCAACCAATAATTCAAGTTTTGTTTAAATTAATTGTTAATTAACATTTTTAATTCAACATTATATTCATTATTAACTTTTATAAGGTTAATGTAGGTACTATCTATTTAGTACTTACCTAACTTTTCACGATGAAACAGCTAAACAGTTCTCAATGAAAGAGCTTTTTCCATTAGAGGCCCAAACAGCTCGCAGAAAAATCGAGTTCGGAAGAATACAATTAACAGTTAGGTACCTGTTTGCGCTGCCATTTCATCCTTAGAACTTGGACAGTATCTTTGACTCATTTTACAATAGCCTGAAATCGTTAAGAATAAACCGGCCAAGTGCGAGTTGGGCTTGCGCACTGACGTCCCGTACCACCACATAAGTTATTAACTACTAAAGTACATAAAAATAGTGCATAAAGACATAACGCCCAGACGGTCATCCATCCAAGTACCGACTTGCGCTCGACGTTGCTTAACTTCGGCGATCGTACGAGAACCAGCTGTGAGCAGAAATTGACACTGCCTCGCACTTGGCCAGTATTTATTATTCGTTGTTTTACTAGGTACTATAATCGTGCCAAGTTTGATGCTTGTACGTATTACTGTTTTTACACTAAGGCTAATACAAAAATACATTTAAAAAAGACGTGTGTTGTGTGAGGACTGAACACTGAACTGAAACCCGACCTGACTGAACACCCCTTCATTTATTTACCTTATTATATTGTTTTGGGAATACCATAACATTACATACTCGTATTCTGTGAACATTTCTACTGGCTATCTATTACGGTTCGAAAAATATAGCCGTTAAGGTGGTTCGATTCACAAATGGCGGGAAATTCAAATTTCAAACAGTTTTCTTGTCCTTGTAGCTAGGCCGGGTAATTATTGTAAACGATCGTGATGTTACCGCAAATTGATTATCATTCTTTACAAAATCATGTAAAGCTATTTATCTCTAATGCACATTATTGCTTACATTTGTGAAGAAACAAATTTTTGCTGTTTCAAACGGTTTATTCACAAATGTAAGTAATATGGTACGTTACTCTTAAATAGTTGTACATTATAATGTTAAGAACAACCAACAATTTGCGCAAACACTGTGTTATTTAAAATTATTACCTGGCCTGGCTACTAGGACCAAAAAACTGTTTAAAATTTGACTTTCCCGCCATAGGTGAATCGTACCACCTTAAAAGGTAGAACGGACAGACGGACAGACGATGTAGGCTTAGTAATAGCATGTTAAAAGCCTAGATAATATTTTTAGATCTAAATATTAATCTGTTCAAATTAAAATTGAAAAAAATTCTACTGACTAAGTGCTATTACACCGTAAAAGAATTTATTAATGATAAGAGATTAAATTGGAATACTAACATTGACTAACTAATAATGACATTATAATATTGTAGACATCGTACCTATTTAACTTGACATAACTACTATACTAAGACATTTCCTTTGTAAACTAACAATACTAATAACTTATAATTAGTGAGTTATGAATGCCAGTACTAATATTGCACGTCCATTTAGAGACAAGTTTGTTTTCGGAGCTCTTAAGAACAGATTATGTCTGTATTACATCTAGGTTTACCAACAAACTGCAATAAATATATTTTGATTTTTTTTTATTTATTTTTTATTGTAATGTTTATTTTATCCTTGTTTTGTGGTATAAAGAGTCATTGTATTGTATTGTTCCATGTACAATTGTACACCCCTTGGGTAGGCAACCCTAAAAAACAGCTATTTCATATATTTCGGTAGGTATTGAAGACCTCTATCACCCAACAGCCGCTGAGCTGTCTCTCAGTATACCTACACTAGCACCATGTATAGCGCCACGCAATCATGTCCACAAGTTAATTCACAAGCGCTTGTGAACGCAATTTGCCCTAACTATATAACTTAACATATAAGAATGTTTAGTAATAAAGTCGCAAGTGCAGACGAAAAGGTAATGAAACAGCGAGATTACACGCAGTAAAATAAACTGGGGAAAATAGGAAGCCTACTACGGTACTCTATCTTCGAACCACGTGAGAAATGCGGGAAATAGATTTTGTCTAACAACACGCGATACTTAAAAATAAAAAATAAAAAAATGTTTATGGTGATAATTATTTTTTATCCAGCAATGCAATGCGGCCAGCATTTGGGCACTCTGCCTGAAATTAGAGATCGTTTGTACTACCTTTGCTTAAAGATAGTATAAACGATCTTCAATTGGTTTAGTTTTTTGAGTATTATCATGGACAAAAAAAAAATTAGAATTTGCTAGATACATCGATTTGTTTCTTATAACATAAAATTTGATATATCATTAATATAGAAAAAACTAATAACGAAAGAGATTGTTTTTTTTTTTTTTTTTTTTTCGGTATCCTCCAGACCTCCACCCCTCAAAATATCACACGAAAATTGTTTTAACCCGTACCGCGCAAGAGGCTGAGTAGCCGCGGTTGCCAGAAATGCGATAGCCCAACCGAATTTTCGAAAACTGACTGGATGTAAAATAAAAAATATATTTTTTCCTATCAATTTGACATTGTAGGTTCATATATTATATATATTATTCATTGTCTTGAATTGTTGTATGATATTTTCAATTGATTATATATCTAAGTACTCACCATTAATTTAAAAAAAATTAAATACTCACCGAATCTCATGATGCAATTATTATTCTTGAATTTTCTTGCGCCATCACGCACTTGTTGATAATAATATGCTATTTTTTCACATTAAATTACTATCACACCACTTTCACAACAAGGGAGCACTATTTCCGCAACTTTTACACTAACTACTTGACACTAATAGGCAATATTCACTTCAAAAACTAAAACTTTATCGCGAACCATTTTTACGTTATGTTTCCGCCATGTCGGTTTGTCAAACACTGTCTAAACGGGGAAAACCCACTCACAAAGTATAGGTCCCTCCTGACACGGTAAGGATGCATCGATTCTCTAGTGATTGAAGTAAGCTAGAGGCGAAAGAACTTACATTGTCTTTGGAACGTTCATTTGAGCGGGAATAAATTGACGAATAGCGGTAATTTCCTTACGCACCGCTGCGGTGCCTAACGCGCGTCGAGCACTTTTCGCTTACGCCGACATGCGGTGCGTAACACATTCAAAGGGTTAAGCCATTTACAATGATATCATAAAACACTGTTTTACACTGTCACGGTTGTTCACTAAAGCTCATTCCACAGTTGGGAGGTCATTCCACCACCTTACCACGGTAAATATCCCGTAAATAATCATATAACTTTAATGATATCATAATCGGTTTAAAAAAGCATTTGGTGGTTTTTAATCTTCAGAAATGTTGAACATGTGTGAAAGAGACAGCTCTGGCTGGTGTGAGCGCGGCCTTAACTCCGCTGGCGTATCACTGGAATATGTCGCCAATATTAAATAAAGAAATTGATCTCCCGTACTTTCTCAAGATGTACCAAAAAAGTTTACAAAAAAACTTTGTCTGAAACTATTGGTAGCCCCCGCGCGGGATAAGCACTACAATGGAGAGCAAGATATCTTCAAATGCTTGGGAATGGTTGTTTTTCTGCACCTCGCGGGGAAAATGCATATTTTGTCTCCACTCCGAGATTGGAGCGAAGCTTGTGTACCAGTAATAAGGTCGGAACTCGGAGCAGATAACGTGATTATAAGTGTACCTACATTATTTGGAGTTCTTTAACTAAACAAAATACTTACCGGAAACATTTAGTCCTGTAAGATATCGGGTGAAATCATGGGGAGTAGCTAATAAATTAGCACAACATTAAAATCCAGTATCAGTTGGGAACTCAGTTCTTGAAGTTGTTGACGCGTACGTCTATTTAGGACAAACAGTTGAACTAGGTAGGTCCAACTTCAAGAAAGAGGTCGATCGGCGAATCCAACTCGGCTGGGCAGCGTTCGGTAAACTTCGCAACGTCTTCTCGTCCAAAATATCTCGAAAGTCTTCGAACAGTGGTGTTCCCAGTGATGACATAAGGCAGTGAAACGTGGTCTCTCACTATGGGCCTCATAAGCAAGTTCAAAGTCGCACAACGAGCTATGGAGAGGGCTATGCTCGGGGTTTCTCTACGAGATCGAATCCGAAATGAAGAGATCCGTAGACGAACGAAAGTCACCGACATAGCCCACCGGATTAGCAAGTTGAAGTGGCAGTGGGCAAGGCACATATCACGCAGAACAGATAGCCGATGGGGCCGAAAATTTCTGGAATGGAGATCACGGACCGGTAAGCGCAGCGTAGGACGTCCACCCACAAGATGGACAGACGACCTAAAAGAGACCGCAGGGAAACGCTGGATCCAGACCGCATCCAACCGATGGAGATCGATGAGGGAGGCCTATATCCAGCAATGGACGTCCTACGGCTGTAATGATGATGAACAGTAAAATACTTTATTCAAAAAAATTAAGAAGTGACCGAGTGAGACCGAGTGGCGCAGCTAGTTAATTACATACTTCAACACAATACCACTAACGGTACTGTGACATAGCAATTCCGGAAGCAGGTAGCGTTGAAGTAACTGCACGATAACGTTTCAACTTAAAACTTGAAAAATGCAATTTACGTTATACGCCGCTTGCGAGTAGGTAAGGGTGAAACATGTGCTTACTTGCGATGTTGGTTGTTATTAAAATGTGCTCAGTGCTCTTTGTTGCTTGTTGCTTCAAGTTTAGTTTTCAGGACCTTTTCATTTCCGGTTAGGCTAGAGTGATTAGATTTCTTCTAGATCAACGTGTTCCATCCTCGGCCACACCGTCGCTTACTATTAGGCGAGTAGGTGGCCAAACTTAGATCTATTCTAAACAAAAAAATATTTAAAAAACCCTCTGAGCTGGTCCAACTATTGCTATACTAGTTTGTTTTTTTTAACATAAGTCAGAAAACATGAAATTTTTTAAAAGTGTTGAGCTATAAACGTAGGTTATTTGTAGTACGAACGCAGACCTACGATGTACAATCACCCTACAAATGCAGCACTTTGGCCTTCATGTTATGACGAACGCAGCTCTACCACCTAAGGAGATACGCAATGCTGCTATGGCACAAAAGCAGTGTTTTGACTGACGAACTACGCTGATCGCATGACTTTGACCTGCGCGCTACGACATTCACCACAAACGGAGCACTTTGACCTACGAGCTACGACATACACCGCATATGCAGCACTTTGACCTACGAGCTACGACATACACCGCATTTGCAGCACTTTGACCTACGAGCTACTACATACACCGCATATGCAGCACTTTGACCTACGAGCTACGACATACACCGCATTTGCAGCACTTTGACCTACGAGCTACTACATACACCGCATATGCAGCACTTTGACCTACGAGCTACGACATACACCGCATATGCAGCACTTTGACCTACGAGCTACGACATGCACCACTTTGACCTACGAGCTACGATATACATTACATTTTTGAATAATACGATTTATATACAATTATAGTGAAATAAAGTGTCTCAGTGCAAAAATAAACAAAACAAAAGCTTGTGCACGTAATAATTATCGAAATAAGTGCGTGATTTCTAGGAAAACAAAATAGAAGAATGTACTTTACTTCTTTCTACCCACCAACTATAAGTGAGTAATTATTCTGCTGAAGTTTGAAGTATACCCAGTGCAAAAATAAACACAGCATAGGCTTGTGTTCGTATAAAGATCGAAAATATATGCATGATTTTCGATAAAAACAACATAGAAAGTGATTTCTTACTTTTAAAGAAAAAATAAATTTATAAAAAAACTACCCACTAATGAAAATTTAAAATAATTATCATCTCTGTTTTACCTGTCTAAATCAACTGACAGCGTCAAAATTGAATCTGACACACATGAGACAAGACTGTCAAACTCAAATGACTTTTAAATAATCGACACTGACAAATGTACTTCCCAATAAGTGTTGTCAGACAATAAAATTTACCCATGATACTGGGAAAAATTATTATCACGTTTACTGAGCTTTTCACTGTTGCAAATAAATTGTACAGAAATAATAAACGAACCACAGTGGTATATATGCTTTTATAATGGTTCATACACGCTCAAACTCACTTAAAGAAGCTCAATGTCAGATACAGATGCTTACTTCTGAATTAGAAAAAGCGCAAACATTAAATATAAAATTATTAAATGAACAGGAGGAATGCGCAGAAGAATACAAACGGTTACTCAGTCAAAATAAATCTCTAAAAACAAAACTAGCAATACAAGAAACCGAATTAGTGGATGTATCATCTGAAACAACAAAACTCAAAGAAATCACAGAACAAAATTTAAAAGATATAGGCGAATACGAAAATGTTTTGAAAATAATACGTATGCATGAAACGAACGCTATACTTTTTGAACAACTTCGAAAGTCTACAGAATTAGAATATGTAGAGAAAATTGATGCAATAAATAAAGAGATTCAATGTCTTAAAGACAAAGTGGTGTGTTTGCAAGCAGAAAATGTACAACTGAAAAGTACACAAGTGAGAAGTAAAAAAAACGAAAACAAATTGCAAAAAAAAACCACTGCGCCAGATACAAGAAACGATAGTAATACAATAGGACAAAAAAGAAAACAAGAAATTAATAATAATAAAGAAATCAACGGAAATGCTTCCACAGGAAGAAGAAACAATATAAATAAACCAAAACAAAAAGAAACTGTGCCTGAAAAAAATAACACAATACAAAAAATGGAAGAAGTTGGTCTGCTCGTTAATGACAAAGAAATTCTCAACTCGAGTGTTTCTGATACGGTACATGATCAAATAATGACAGAGAGTACAGCAAAGTCAAGGGTCAATGACAATAACATACAAATTAAAACAGCGAAACAAATGCTAATTCTTTGTGACCTGTTTGGTAAATCGTTAGCAGAGTATGTAAAGGTACATGCTACTGATTATGACATCGTAACATCAATCTGCAAACCAGGTGCTCTTGTTGAAGAAGTCGTAAAAGATTTTGAAAACGCGACCAAGAAATTAAAAGAGGGCGATGATATTATTGTAATAGCATCCAGTTTACGCGGTTTCAAACTAAAATTTATTGAAAAACTCGAAGACTTGTGTACGAAAAGACAATTTAAGTTTCAAATAACGACCCTACCTTATAGATATATAAGTAACGCAGATAACCAACTCAATGTACAAAAATATAAAATTAATGAGCAACTGTTCAACTTGGCTGCATTTTCAACACAGATGTCGGTTGTTGACATAAATGATTTTAACGGAACTTTCTTGATCTCCCCGAAACGGTTAACAAAGCAATTTATCACTTTCCTCTACCAAAACATAACTGAACATTCATCTCTAGAACTCAAACCACCAAAGGGAAATTTAATCTACTTAACTGGGGATCAAGAAAGTTCTCAAGCCAGAAATCAGGGTGGCACTAAATTGACAAATAAAAGCAAATTAGATAAAAGCAATATAGATTTTTTAGACAAAAAAGGAACACAAATGTTGAACACGTAAAATGTAAAGAATTTATTGTTATTCATCAAAATGTACAATGTATTCGTAACAAAATTTCGAGGTTAGAAGTATTGGCGGTTACCTATAAGCCAGATGTATTAATTCTGTGTGAAACGTGGCTTAACTGCAGTGATGTTAATAGTATTGTTATTAATGGCTATTACCATGCAAATTATTTTGTGAGAAAAAAACATATTCATGGAGGTGTATCAACTTTCATAAGAAATTCATTAACATCTAAGCCTTGTAAGGAAATTGATGCTGTATCAGTTGAATACCACTGTGAGTTTGCGTCAGTTGAGGTAAATGTAACTAATGGATGTAAACTGACAATAATAGGTATGTACAGAACTGGTTTAGGGGACAACATGATTTTTATTGACACGATAGGTAAGCTGTTTAACGTCTTGTCCGGCTTATCTAGTAGAAGAGTGATTTTGGCGGGTGATTGGAATGTAGATTTTATGACTGATTCTGCTAACAGAAATGCATTGATGGATATTATGGATACTTGTGGTTTTCAAAATATGGTAGACTTTTACACTAGAATTTATAAAGGCGCTAGATCATCAGTCGATTGTTTTGTCACAAACATTAACCGCACAGAAATTAGTGTTAGGTCTGTGGCAGCTGGAGTTTCGGATCATTTTGCACAGCTTGCAAGCATTCAAATACAAACTAATTCAGACCCTAAATTTATTATCATTGAGAAACGCATAATAAATGATCAAACTGTTGTAGACTTCTGTGATGCTATGCTAGCATATGACTGGGATAATATTTTTGAAACTTACGATGATAATACCTTTGACGTGTTTATGAATAAGTTTCTGTGGAATTTTGACATTTTCTTCCCCACTAAGAAAGTTAAGGTCAATTTGAGAAACCAGTGTCCTTGGATTAGTGATGAAATCATAAAACTACAACTAGAAATCCATGACTTACATGAAATAAAAAACCAATATCCAGAATTATCAAATATACACATAGATAAGAGAAAGTACCTTATAAATCAAGAGACACAAAAAAATAAAAAAGAGCATATTAAAACCAGATTACAAAAATCAACTAATATAAAAAAAGAAATATGGAAGGTTATAAAAGAAGAAACAAATAAAAATTACAAAGAATCGAACTGGGACTTAGTGGATGAAGTAAATAATGAGCCTGTATCAACCCAAAATATTGCGAATCATATTAATAACTATTTTATATCCATAGGAACTTATATCAGTACAAATAATCACCCTAATAGTGAAAAGGCTTTGGTTAGTCTAAAACAATACGCCGATGAGCGACACGATTTCATGTTTCAAACTATAACGCCACATGAGCTACAGACACTGGCCAAATTGAAAATAAAAAAATCAGACACTAAAGATCTGTATGATATATCAGGCACGTTCTTGTATAAAACATTAGTATACCTTAGCGACCACTTTACCTATATCATAAATAATATTTTGCAATCTACATACTATCCCCAATCTCTGAAAAAATCCAGATTAACACCATTATACAAGGGCAAAGGCGATACGACATCGGTAAAAAACTACAGGCCTATTACAATCGTTCCCACTATATCAAAGCTAATTGAATCTTTCATGTCAGAAAGTATTATGAAGCATTGCAACCAATATACATTAATTTCTGACTCTCAGCACGCATACCGAAGTGGTCGATCTACTGTGTCGGCAACACTCAGCTTCATTAACAGAATTACAGACTGTCTTGAGCGAAAAAAAAAAGTTGCTGGTATTTTTTTAGACCTCTCCAAGGCCTTTGATTCTGTGAACCATGAGCTTCTGCTAAAAAAACTTATGGCTTATGGCATCAGCGGCAATAACTTGGAGCTTATAAAATCATTCTTATCAAATAGGGAACAAACTGTAGAGGTAAATATCGATAGAAAAAGACAGAGATCTAAACCTCAATGTGTCGGAATAGGTATACCACAAGGTTCATCGATTGGAAATGTCCTCTTTCTCATTTTTGTTAATGACATAAATTCGTTAAATATACAAGGTGATATCATCCAGTACGCGGATGATACCACAATTATACTATCGGATGATACCACTGAAAACCTAAAAATTAAAATAAATGACACTCTTTGCAAATTAGACGAATGGTTCAGCATAAATGGACTTCAACTAAACTCGGACAAAACAAACATTATGTTTTTTAATGCCAAATCACCAAAAGTAGACAGTGTTGCGGTAGATGTGGGAGCTTCTACTTTGTATAGTACAAATATTGTTAAACTGTTAGGTTTTGAGCTCGACTCAACTTTGACATGGAAAGGCCATATAGATGCTACATGTAAGAAAATGTCTAAAGGAATTTTTGCGCTTAAACAATTAAAACACATAACAACCCCCGACTATCTTATAGAAACTTACTACGCTTACATTCATTCGATTATGTCGTATGGAATTATCATGTGGGGAAGTGCAACAGACTATGAGCGAATTTTGAAGATGCAGAAACGTGCCATTAGAGTCCTAGTAAATGGAAAATATAAGGAATCATGCCGAAAACACTTTAAAGACTTAAAAATCCTGACATCGGTTTCTCTTTATATTTATGAAATTCTAAAGTATGCTCGACATAATCTAAATGAGTACAAACGACATGTAACTAACAGCATAAGACCTTGTAAAATGAGAATATATTTAGAGCCAATACATTACACACTGGGTATGTCCAAAAGAATCCCGATCATAAGAGGCCGGCAACTATATAACAAACTTCCAGAAGCGATACAAACACTGACGAGTGACACCGTTTTTCTTAATAAAGTCAGACTCCTGTTGCTGGACAAGACGGTTTACACAATAAAAGAATTCTTAGACAATGACTACGGATAATAATTTATGTTGATGTTTATGGAGTTCTGTACCTACCTATTTGATTGTAAATTGTAAATAATGCCCCTATACAGCAGGTTTAATAATTATATAATAGGGTGTTAAGTTTTTCCTATTAATTTGAATGTGAAACAATTATTATGAACAACAATGTTTAATATGAATTTAAGTGAATTGTATTTTGTTCTTGACGAGACATAGCGTGCACCACATGGGTATTATTGCTTTTAGGCAATAGTATTTAAGAGTGTTCGTTGTTTGAATAAATTATCTTATCTTATCTTATCTTATTATTATACATCACAAACGTAGCGCTTTGATCTACAGCTAGGTCGCGAACACAGCGTTCCAACAAGCTACAAACTGCACTACGGACACAATGTTACGACCTATGAACTACGAATTACGACTTACTGGTAGTCAATAAACCACACTTCGAACATCCATGGGCGCAGCTCTACAACCTAATAGTAACGAGAAGAGGTATTTGTATTCGTTGTGTATGTATCGGCCCTAACTCGTACAAAGTTCAGTGTCGCGAGTTACTGTAACGTTTCTTCGTAAATGTATGTGCTGAGGCAGAATGGCTGCCAATTCCTGCTACTTTCCCCCGAGGTAATGAATGTTCGTGTAGATTTGTCGCCGGCAGAGGGCGCTCGGTTGTCGTCTCGATGAAAACGGATTGTATTGCCGGTCCTGGAACATTTTTATTTAATTTTGTCTTTATCACAACACATTTCAGTGCTAAAAAAGCAATGATTGCGTGACCATTAAAAATATTAATATTATATAATACTAGCAGACCTGACAGACGTTGTCCTGTCTTAGAAATGTCAAACACGCAAAGTCAAAATTGAAAATCTTATTTTTTTACACCTTGGGTTACATTATTGGAGTTTTAGTAAGGATCCCTATTTTGTTTGAAAATATAATATAGTCTATGTTACCCGGGGATAGTGCAGCTTCCCAACAGTGAAAGAATTTTTCAAATCGGTTCTGTAGTTTCGGAACCTATTCAATGCAAACAAACAAACATCCGTTGCCTGGTTTAAGAGGAGTTAGCGGCCATACAGACAGACAGACGCGGAAAGCGATTCTAATTTATACTATGTAGAGATTTAGTTCTCCTCATCGATTTCGATGACAGAGACCCTTAATTATTGTTTTTTTTATAATAGATAGGCTTGTGCTTGGCCGCCATCTGGCCTGATGTTAAGCTAATGATGTAGCGCGCTGTGCCAAACTTAGTTTTAAAGACCCGATCGCAAACTGCATTAGAGTTAGCCAGAATATATAAATAGATAGAAACTTTATACTGTGTCCACCAGAAATAAAAATTACAAACAGATAGAAAACAATTACGAGCTAGTGTCACAAGTGGCAGCCTTATCACTAAAAGCGATCTCTTCCAGGCAACCATTCGCAGAATAATAATTATTATAGTTATAGCTATAGGAGGGTTTAGGTTTTTCTTTTTGAATATGCCATTCATGGTCTACTTTTTGAAAGGCCTTTCTTCAAGATCGTATCAATATTAAGTAAATTAATGGTTTTACTTCAGAAACGTCAATTAAGTACATTTCTGTAAACGTTGGTCAATCAATGCGTTTATAAATTGTTCCGTCAACTTTTCACTGACGGAATTTGTAACCTACAAAAAGGAGACAAAACTATTTTAATTATTGATTAAATTAACTAACATTTCTATGGCTTATTCCCAAAGTGCTCGCGTCTCAATCTCATCATCATCAGCCAGAAGACTTCCACTGCTAAACATAGGCCTCCCCTTCGCAACCTGTCTTAATGTACTCCGCGAAAAAAAAAACAGTTTTAACTCACTCCTTGAAAAGAGCTCTTGTTTGATCATAAATAAATAGTGACAAATAAAAAATATTTGTGAAAAAATATATTCTTTATTTATCATTAACTAATCGACGAGTGAAATTTTATGAAAAATTAGCTTTATAATATTTTTAATCAAGCAGATATTCTATTAAAACTTTTATTGCAGGTTACCTAAAGATTCTTCAACCGTCTGATTTTAAAACGTACGCAATTTTGCAAACAATTATAACAAAGTCAATTCATGTAAAATTATTCCATAACGAACTATTCCATTAAAATTTCAATTGTAACTTAAATCGAATCTTACTAAATTAAATAATGCAAGAAAAGTTTGGAAACGTAATTACTAAAGTCTACACTTTGGCGTTAATTTGGAAGGCGTGCCATTATTTCCATATTTGGAATAGTTTACAAACTTAAATTATATTTTGATAAAGAGGTAAGATGTGGGAAAATAATTGTTATTTTGAATTAATTTTCTCTTCTCTTACGTTTGGGGATTATAAATAGTTCATTTAAGCATAGATGTAGTAAAAAAGTCACAAAATGAATCTACGAAAACAAAACAAGTGAAGAGGGAATAATGCGTAGTGCAATGCGTAAAGCTTTTTGATAGCCTGTTGGTCCATTGGTAGTGAACCTGCTTTCTGCGCTTTGGGGTGTGGGTTCGATTCCCACCTAGGACAAACATTTATGTGATGAACATTTTTTTTGTTCTATATCTGGGTGTTAATATCTATTTAAGTATGTATTTAAAACTATATTATATATTTATATCAGTCTCTGGCAGCCATATCACAAGCTTTGCTTAGTTTGCGGTCAGATGACCGTGTGTGCAAAAATGTCCTGAATATTTATTTATTATTTTATTTATTTAATGTTTTTTTTTTACATTTTTAAGCTAGTATTTTGACAGCTTGTTTTTAATACATCATGTTACCTAAAGTAGGTAAATAAATAGTGACCTCTAGTTACTCGTACTTAGGTACTTGTCGGGAACCAAACTCCGTAAAATATTTCGCTCCTTTGCAGTAATATTACGCATTGTAGTATCATGAAGTAAATTTCATGAAACGATGTTAAAAAGTAAATACTTCTAAATTAAGCTTTTTGTTTAAAATAACATTCCTTCCAACAATCGCAACAAACCCCTAGAAAATACTCCCAATTATAAATTCAGTGGAAATTCTAATTTAAAGGGATTTTTAACACAATAGAAGGGATGAGTTTTCAGTCGCTTTTATTATTGAGTTAGTGAAGAACGTTGAACTCTAGACGCGGACGGCTGAAGTCTAGAAAAAGATGAAGTTACAAGTTTCAAATTTAACCAATTATAAAAGCTTTCAACAAAGGACATAATTGATTTTTATCAGATTAAGTTAAATTAGAACCATTGCGACTAAAGACCGACTTCCAATAAAGTAAAATTACATGTTTTTGGGGTTCCGTACCTCAAAAGGGAAAAACGAAACCCTTATAGGATCACTTCGTTGTTCGTCTGTCTGTCCGTCTGTCAAGACCATTTTTCTCAAGAACGCGTAAAGGTAGCAAGTTGAAATTTATATTAAATACTTGGGTCTACGGTTTCTTTTGACTGTAAAAAAATAAAAGTTGCAAGTCAATGCAATCAAAAGATATGAACGTTTATGTCGCATATTTTGCGAAATCACAGGAAAATCAAAACCTATAGGGACCGTTGAATCATGAAATTTGGCAAAAGGCAAGGTCTTATAACACATATATAGGAATAAATCCTAAAGACACAAATTTGAAATTATATCATTTAAAAATAATTATTTTGCTATTACAAACTTACATTTTGTAGTTGGAATGTATCGAAGAACCTTATTGTCAACTACACAGTTAAGTTTGTCTTTCAATATTTCAACTACAGTTAGTTTTTTTTTTGGCTCTGAGAATTCCCTCCAACGGAACCCTCATAGCACGAGTCCTATTCGTACCTGTCCGGTTTTTTTATTTAAAATTACGGATATAAGCTTGCGCTTGGCCGCCATCTCGCCACGATGCGGTCTACGATGGAGCACGCTTGCCTAGAAGAAACCGATTCGCTCTCGACTTGAAGACACCCAGATTATAAGTGACGGGGAACAATTCAGGCAGCGAATTCCACAGACCAGCAGTTCGCATAATAAATGTGGAATCAAAGCGCTTTTGTTTAGTTAATAAAAGCTGACATCAAAATTGGTAGCTTATAAGCTACGATGACACCTAGACAGAAAAACTTTTCGAACGCTTCTCTACTAATAGAGATTATTGACCATACATTAATTATGTATAAGCTATATATCGACAGTTCCGTCACACGTACCTTATTGCTAACATAATTTATAATAGTATTAATTATGTGCATGTATGCAGATTGTAACAGCGTGGTGATTGAATAACCACCCGACTGCATACGAGCGAATCAATTCGACAACAATATCCTACAATATTGTAATTATCAACAACCATATCTAACCATGCACTAGAGCTTCTCTTAGAGTTAGGCCTGCTCGTAAGGCATGTCAAGCGTACAGCGTAGCGGAGCGTGCAACATAGAGGTCTTCCAAGCTAAATACCAAAGATAATATAACCACTTGATCGCGATTGAAGTCAAAATTCCTTTTTGCAAAAGTAAGTCTCGTCGGTCGCGGGGTGGTATCGAATGGCGGCTTGTGATTGCAGATTTAAAAGTCATTTATTCAATTCGCACCTAAGATTAGCCCGCTCGAAAAAGGGTATGTTAAAAATGTTGTACTTTTTCATCAGGCGGGGTAAAGGATGACCAGTCAAGTGGTTATATCTTCATTGCTAGATACATCCCCCCACTCCGCCTACAATCTATGAACTGTTTCATACTCCGATGCATATTTAAGTACCTAGTGAAGGTGCTCGCAGCTTGATCTTGAAAATGTGGCTTGAACGATGTCGGCTCATTGTACTATATTTCTAAAATCTAGTTTAGAAGTGTAGTAGTAAAAGGTTTATAACGAGGTGAAACACGTCCTTTCGTGTTGCTTCCAAAACTCTATAGAAGTCTAGTAAATCCACCGCCACTTTGACTTGACTGTGACTTACTCTGCTTGACTTCTTGATATGATGACCTTTTGATAAGCTTTAGAGCTTTAATATGTATGAATTGATTTTCTTTTAAATTATAAATCATATATTTCCGAAAGAACGGCACACAAAATTCCTAAAAGACTTACATAATATACATATAGAAAAACACAAAACTCTTGATTATAAGAGCTAATAATGTTCAAACAGGTTCAATCACAGCTAAGAACACTGTCAATCAAGTCACTTTTTAAACAGAAAAAAACAAATCAGGCCCAGCCGTTTGGGAGCCAGGGAAATCGCTGTAAGCATAAAGATCGCCAATTAAGCTAGTCTATAATACAAAACGTACTTTTATTATGTTATCCACTGTGTTGTAAGTTATAAAAAAATTATTTCTACGCGTCGTTGTACGCTACACTGTACGCTAGTTCACTAAGGCCGTTCCTTCAGTTGAGTAGAATCAATACGTAGTCAGCAACGAGACAGGATGATAGATGTAGCAGTTAATTAATAACGGATCAATGAGTATGGACAGGACACTACCTACTGGTAGGTACGGAGAAGAGACGAGCTAGCGAGGGGACATAACTAGCATTAATATACCTAAGATCACACGTCTTACTACACTTGATAGGCACACATCATAGAATGTTAGCACCTAGACCTTGCTAAAGTCTTATACTTTTTTTTACCAGTTAGTATAAATAAATAAAAAATTGCAAATAGTATAAAGCAGATGATTAAATCAGGCGTCACTTTGCGGAAGTCCATCTTCAAAACAGTTTTCGTCTGACCAAGGATCCATATCTATCTTCCTTGTTCTGGTGAATCTCTAGAGTAATTCTACTTCTACGTCGCTTCAAGTACAATAAGGAATTTGGAATAAATTATTTAACTTAGCCTAAGCTAAAATAAAATGTTAATAACATAAAAGTGAAAAATTTACCTAACCTGAAACAAAATATTCGTTATATTACGGAACAACAAAAAAAAAAAAAAAAAATTATATCAATTAATAAAAAAATGGATACTCAGCAATTGATGTGCAATGACTATAAATATTATATATTTGAAATGTAAATGAAATAAACAATTATACCGGTTTCCTCAGTGCACTGCTTGAAGCGACGTAGAAGCGGAATTACGATTCGTCAGCGATATTTCATGTACTATATCCTGTTTGGACCTCAAGATACAGGCTTAGCCTAGTTTGAGGCCTTCAGGCAATTGCTTTATTGTATCTTTACCATTATGTGAATTTTATGTTGATATTATATAGATTGGCGGATTTGATAGAAAAATAATTAGAGTTCAATAGAAAAGTTTTATTCGTTTAGCTATTAATTTATTGTATCTTCTAATCAATTAAAATAAGCGTTAAAAATCTCATATTGGCGTAAAAACTGGAAAATTGTAACTCATAGCAACATTGTGTACGAACAGAAATCCTAATCGAAATCGCCTCCTGACCCTGACTTTTAATCGCTAGAGTTGACAGGCTCTCAGCGCGAGCTCGGTTAATCCCGTTCTTGAGGTAATGCGTAGGAAAAATGTGACAAATTCTGTAAATAATTCTCAATAGGGCTGAACTCGGGGTTTCTCTGCGAGATCGAATCAGAAATAAGGAAAACCGTAGACGAACGAAAGTTACCGACATAGCCCACCGGATTAGCAAGTTGAAGTGTCAGTGGGCAGGACACATAGCACGCAGAACAGATGGCCGATAGGGCCGAAAGGTTCTCGAATGAAGAGCACGGACCGGTAAGCGTAGGACGTCCACCCACAAGATGGCCAGACGTAGAAACCACAGGAAAACTCTAGATACAGGCTGCTTTCAACCGGTTCTTTTGAAGATAGATGAGCCTATGTCCAGCAGCGAACGTCCTTATGTCTGGAATGATGATTAATTCTCAACATATTTAAAAAAACTTAGAAATTAGTAAGCGTTCTAACAATATCACTCATTATTTTTATTAGAGTTGGTTCCAAAACTACTGAGCCAACGTTAGTGAAATTTTTGTGAGACACCTCAAACACTTTCTCTACATAAGAGAAAAATAATCACGTAAATTGGTTTTCAAACACAGGAGCAATAAAAAAAAAACCCTGCTTCTTAAGTCGGTAAAAAAATTAAGACGTTATATTATTGTACATGTACTGTATGTACAGTCATACAGTATGTAGAATTCTGCAGCTATCAGATGAGTTGGTGGCCACGTCACATAAGTCATGTCTAGCTTTCCAGTATAGTATCCAAGTTCTTACAGTTCCGCTACTCTATAGCTCTATTGTTTTGTACGTGCTTTGTAAACAGTTTCTAATCGTTAAATAATAACGATTTCCTTCCCTGTTCCCGTACAGTCCCGGCATAGAACACAACTCACTCTACATTTCTGCATAAGTGCATATTCGTGAACGGTGGCGTGAAGTTATTCCGTTTGTCGCAAGCAGTTCGTTTTCTGCACTTACTTTTATAGTCACAGAATACCACTGCATAGGTTGGCTTTGGGTCTACTAAGTAAAAAGCAAGGGTCAGAAATATTATTTCTTGTACATACCAAATCTGAAAAATACTATCCGATATGAAAATATTATAGCATTGACTAAGGACAGGTATAGACTCAATCTTAAAATAATAATAATTACGAAAGTGAGATAACGTATTTGAACAACTTCGTGAGAGTGAGCAGGACAACGATTACCTATATATTTTGTCCCTTACTGGCGTATAGGGTTTTTGTTGTTTGCCATCGACTGATATGATACTTCAGGTGACAGGCAAATTCTGGAGGCGTTGAAAATAACTGTTAAAGACCCATAGAGAGACCTCATTTGGTTTCTGTTTGTGTCTTTTTAAGTGGATTTAGTGCGCGGTGCAGTTTAATAGGATGTAAAAGCCGTAGTGAACGGAATGAACCGAACATAACCTTTCATCGGCAAGTAGTAATGTCGAACTATCGCTATCCCATTTGTATACGCTGAGGACTAGTCTATACCTATCCTTTGACTATGTGATATAGTAACTGGCTGCGCCGCGCGCTTTCATGACGCCCGTGGACCATGGGTTACGATAAATATTAGGTATTTAATTATGGGTGAAATTCTTGCCCCCAAAATTTTTCTTGCCCCCATTTTTTTTGCCCCCATTGACCAGACTAAAAGTTGAGTACACTTATGAGGATTGGTGTTATAGGTGTTTGCGATTTTACTTGATGGGCACCGACGTCATTTTTACAGGCGAAAGCCAAACCGATCAAACTCAGCAGTTTGATCGGGTTGGAATTGGCGCCGAAAACAATTAGTTGCATTGCTTAAAATCAGGTGAATTGGTGGCCAAAGATAGATCTATTCCAAAAAAGCACCTTTATTTGCTCAACACTCACATTCCGCTATAAACCGAATTTTCCGAAATTGCAATAATATCTTACTGGAAATACTGAAATTCATCCGAATGAGGTATGCAACTTTAATACCTTATCACAGCCAAATAAACTTAATTTTCTTTGGTGCATCAGAATTAACATTTCCAAATATTTATTGTGAAACGGAACGAATTGCCTAAGATTATTTGCGTGCTAACTTTATACAAGTTGTATTTACATAATGTATCTGAAACAAATGTTCGGCGAAGTGTCGACGCCGTCCCTTAGGGAAAGGTCTGCTATCGGAAATGGATTAAGGGTGAAAGGTTCTACTGATCCGGAGCTTATCAAGAACAAGCTGAACCCGCGGTTCCATCTGGAATTTACAGTTTTCTTTATGTAAAATACTTAAATTGTTGCCTCAAACAAGCATTTATTACCTTCATTATTATCACCATGTCGGAGGTCGCCGAACGTCCTTCACAACTACCATCCAAACCATAATTTACTACCAAACTATAACCACCCAAACCATAATGTACTACCAAACTATGACCACCTAAACCATAATGTACTACCAAACTATAACCACCCAAAGCATAATATGCTACCAAACTATAACCACCTAAACCATAATGTACCTACTACTAAACTATAACCACCCAAACCATAATATGCTACCAAACTATAACCACCCAAACCATAATGTACTACCAAACTATAACCACACAACCATAATATATTACCAAACTATAACTACCCAAACCATAATATGCTACCAAACTATAACCACCCAAACCATAATGTACTACCAAACTATAACCACCTAAACCATAATGTACTACCAAACTATAACCACACAACCATAATATATTACCAAACTATAACTACCCAAACCATAATGTACTACCAAACTATAACCACACAACCATAATATATTACCAAACTATAACTACCCAAACCATAATATGCTACCAAACTATAACCACCCAAACCATAATGTACTACCAAACTATAACCACACAACCATAATATATTACCAAACTATAACTACCCAAACCATAATATGCTACCAAACTATAACCACCCAAACCATAATGTACTACCAAACTATAACCACCTAAACCATAATGTACTACCAAACTATAACCACACAACCATAATATATTACCAAACTATAACTACCCAAACCATAATGTACTACCAAACTATAACCACCCAAAGCATAATATGCTACCAAACTATAACCACCTAAACCATAATGTACCTACTACTAAACTATAACCACCCAAACCATAATATGCTACCAAACTATAACCACCCAAACCATAATGTACTACCAAACTATAACCACACAACCATAATATATTACCAAACTATAACTACCCAAACCATAATATGCTACCAAACTATAACCACCCAAACCATAATGTACTACCAAACTATAACCACCTAAACCATAATGTACTACCAAACTATAACCACACAACCATAATATATTACCAAACTATAACTACCCAAACCATAATGTACTACCAAACTATAACCACACAACCATAATATATTACCAAACTATAACTACCCAAACCATAATATGCTACCAAACTATAACCACCCAAACCATAATGTACTACCAAACTATAACCACACAACCATAATATATTACCAAACTATAACTACCCAAACCATAATATACTACCAAACTATAACCACCCAAACCATAATGTACTACCAAACTATAACCACCCAAATCATAATGTACTACCAAACTGTAACCACCCTAACCATAATATACTACCAAACTATAACCACCCAAACCATAATGTACTACCAAACTATAACCACCCAAACAATATCAAATTACTTGTATTATTACTTTCAAAAGTAAATAAGAGCCTTACTAATGAATGAGAAGTATGACATTCAAATAAAATATGTAAATATATTAGCTTTTGAATTAAATTTTTTAATTAAATAATATCAGCCAGACTCTAACCACGATCTCAATTGGCAAAAAAAGAGAAGTTGAGTAAGTTTGGACAAGAACACTTCCGAATGGTTCCCCCAATCCATTCTACCTCTTGGAAGACCTATAAAAAGATGACGGGACGAGCTAACTCCCATACAGAAGACCTAGGTTGGAATCGAACTCACACCCCAAGCATAGAAAGTAGTTCCACTACCAACGGGACCAACGGGGCTATCCTAAAGTAAAGTATCCCAAACGTATAAGAATAGGGGCCGTCTCCCGTTCCTACGGGAGAGGATTTCATCCAATAATCCTATCGGATCGGAAACTTTCCATTTCGACAAAATTATGAATTTTAATGTATCGAGTTTCTGCCAATTTTGGCAAGAAATGTCGGCTTTTCTGCTATTCATTTATGTAGGGTTCGCCACACCACGAATTAGCCATCATTTTGGAAACAATGAGCTCTATCAAAGTGATAATAAGGTTCATTTTAGGAAGTGGTTTTTAGTTTTGGGTGCCTATTTGTGTGGTTGTTGGTTGTAGGAATCTGCATGGATTTTTAATTTCGACTTTATAGCCTTCATTTCCATGAATAATGCGCTCTCAAGACTTTTCGTTGTACAATAAACATTGCGTTATAGTCTCATCTGAAAATTAAGATCTTTATGTTTTCACTAGCTGCGCGGTTTGACCAGCTTTCCCACAAGAACCGTAAAAAAAATCAGGATAAAAATTAAATTTATTAATCCAGGTTATTAACTGTCTCCAAAGATTTCATACTATACTACGACTGCCCACTATCGGACTGCCAGAGCGAGTACGAAAAATCGTCACCGCTTTATGGTTGATATTCCGTCTGAAGCGCTTTGATTTCACATTTATTATGCGAACTGCTAATCTGTGGAAAGCGCTGCCTGAATGGGTGTTCCTTGGTGGTTACAATCTGGGTGTCTTCAAATCACGAATGAATCGGTTTCTTCTAGGCAAGAGTGCTCCCAAACGCAAGCCTATTATTTATATATTTAAAAAAAACTGTCTCCTTTCCAAATTTCATACGTTCAGCCGTTTCAGCGTGAAGAAGTAACAAAGGCAAGGAGCGCATTGAAATGGTGGCGGGCGTGAACCAAATGAGTAAAACATAGCGCAACCGTACGACCTTGATCTGCATGAAAAAGGTAATGCGGCCGACCGTGCCTACTCGCCGGACCCCAGGGGTTGTCTGGCACCGACAACATGCATAGTATGCATAGTAGGTTATGAAGTTGAAGAGAATCGACTCACCTTTTAAGTACCTTGCAGCAAATAATTAATTGGACCGTAATATAAGTAGGCACCGCGACCGCGTCAACTTGTATGAAAATACAGCGTGCTTAATATTTGTACCTACTATGACGTCACGGGAAACAACAAACAACAGAGTCCTACATAATAACCCATGCAAACCGCAGTAAATACCACTTACGGTCACCCATCTAACTACTGTCCAAGTCGAAAGTTGCTTAACTTCAGCGATTTGTAGAACTGTATTCTAAGATTCGAACTAAAACTTGTTTCTCTTTTGTCTATAGGACGTTTGTGGTTAATTTATATCTAATCTTGTTCGCTCGGCATTCGTCCGAAGGCGCGTCGGTCAAGAGCCACGTCGGTCAGGAGCCACGTCGGTCAGGAGCCACGTCGGGCTTCGTCACTTGTCTGACGTTAATTGCTACAGACTTGTATTTTAGTCAAGAGTTTTGACTGACTATAGGAACAGACAATATTTTTTCTAGAAATTTTCTGAAATAAAACTGCACGGCCCTTCGAGCCGCCATTTACTCGTACAATAAATGATGTATTTGCAAAGGATATAAGTCATCATCATCATCATCATTTCAGCCGTAGGACGTCCACTGCTGGACATAGGCCTCCCCCATCGATCTCCAAAAGGGCCGGTTGGAAGCGGCCTGCATCCAGCGTTTCCCTGCGGTCTCTTTTAGGTCGTCTGTCCATCTTGTGGGTGGACGTCCTACGCTGCGCTTACCAGTCCGTGGTCTCCATTCCAGAACCTTTCGGCCCCATCGGCCATCTGTTCTGCGTGATATGTGCCCTGCCCACTGCCATTTCAACTTACTAATCCGGTGGGCTATGTCGGTGACTTTCGTTCGTCTACGGATCTCCTCATTTCGGATTCAATCTCGTAGAGAAACCCCGAGCATAGCCCTCTCCATAGCTCGTTGTGCGACTTTGAGCTTGCTTATGAGGCCCATAGTGAGAGACCACGTTTCAGTGCCGTATGTCATCACTGGTAACACACACTGGTCGAAGACTTTCGTCTTAAGGCACTGAGGTATTTTGGACGAGAAGACGTTGCGTAGTTTACCGAACGCTGCCCAGCCGAGTTGGATTCGTCGATTGACCTCTTTCTTGCAGTTGGATCTACCTAGTGAGACTGCAGACGCACGCGTCAACAGCTTCAAGAACTGAGTTCCCAACTGATACTGGGGTGGGCACAACATGGATATTTGACATGACCTTTGTCTTGTCCATGTTCATTTTAAGGCCCACCTGTTGAGAGACTCGATTGAGGCCTTCGAGCATCATGCTGAGATCCTCCATCGATTCTGCCATGACCACAATATCGTCGGCAAACCGAAGGTGAGTGATGTACTCGCCGTTGATGTTGATGCCGAGTCCTTGCCATTCCAGGAGCTTGAAGGCATCTTCCATTGTGGCAGTGAACAGTTTCGGAGAGATAACGTCTCCCTGTCTCACGCCTCTTCGCAATGGAATTGCCTTCGAACTCTGCTCCTGTACTCGGACCGACATGGTGGCGTTATTGTACAAACACTTCAACACTTCGACATACCGATAGTCAATACGGCATCGCTGGAGATACTCAAGCACCGCCCATGTCTCGACCGAATCAAAGGCTTTCTCATAGTCCACAAACGCTAAACATAGTGGCAAGTTATATTCTTCGGTCTTCTGTATAACTTGGCGTAGCGTGTGGATGTGGTCTATGGTACTATAGCCTTTTCGGAAACCGGCTTGTTCGATAGGCTGGAAGTCATCGAACCTGCGATCGAGACGATTCGTGATGACCCTCGAAAACAGCTTATAAACATGGCTCAGAAGCGAGATGGGTCTGTAATTCTTCAGCAAGGTTTTGTCACCTTTCTTAAAGAACAGCACCACCACTCCTCTGTTCCATGCTTCTGGCGTTATACCTTCGAGTAAGACAGAATTAAAGAGCTTCTGAAGGACTCTGAGTACCGGTGTTCCACCCGCTTTCAGAAGCTCTGATGTGATTCCATCGTCCCCCGGCGCCTTGTTGTTCTTGAGCTGTTTCAGGGCCATCCTAATCTCGTACAGGCTGATGTCCGGGATATCTTCGGTATAGTGTCGGCTCAGCTTGGCTCTTGGGTCTTTGGCCGAGCTGCTCACAGGTTTAGCAACCGAAGTGTATAGCTGTCCATAGAATCTTTCGATTTCCCCTAAAACCTCAGCTTTGGTCGACGCTACACTACCATCTTCCCTCTTCAGCTTTGTCAGCTGGCTTTGCCCAATAGACATGTCTCTTGCAAACACTTTGGAGCCTTTGTTTTGCTCAATCGTCTCTTTAATACTGTTCGTATTAAAGGTACGTATGTCGTGCCGCAATGACTTCCAAATTTGTCTATTGAGCTGCCTATATGAGTCAGCGTCATCGGAACATTGTAGTTGTAACGAGCGTCGATCAGCCATGAGGTTACGGGTATGGTCGGATAATTTTTGAGGTCTATCTGTGCGCCGGCCAGGTCTAAAAAACTTAGAACCTACCGCATGGACAGTTTCCACTAACCTGTTATTAATCTCATCCACGGAAGCAAAATTCTCCAGGCAATCAAAGCGATTAGACAGCTCGAGTTGAAAGCTCTCGGGGTTTTGAATATGGGCATGGTTCGATCGGAGCGTGGACTTCATTAGGCGGGACCTCTCAATTTTAACGTTAATATTCAATGTGCCTCTTACTATTCGGTGATCACTACCGGTTTTCACCCTGTGAATCACAGAGACATCATTGAATATTTGTCTCTTGGTGGTCATAATGAAGTCTATCTCATTTCTCGTAGAACCATCGGGGCTCATCCAGGTCCATTTCCTGTGAGGCGGCTTCTGAAAGAAAGAGTTCATCATAAAAAGTCCCTCTTTCTCCAGAAAGTCGGCCAGCCTCTGTCCCCTAGGGTTCCGTTGCCCACAGCCAAATTTCCCCACTTTCAACTCATCATCACTTCTCTTGCCCAACTTCGCGTTAAAGTCCCCCATAACAACAGTGAAGTGGGTCTCGGACGTATGTATGGCTCTACTAATGTCCTCATACATAACCTCCACTTCATCATCTGGGTGTGACGAGGTCGGTGCGTATACCTGAATGACCTTCAACGAATATCTCTTGGATATTCTGAGTATTAGGTATACAACCCTGCTCGAAACACTGTCGATGGTGATAATGTTGTTAATGAGGGACTTGTGGATGAGAAAGCCGACACCACCTTGGGACTGTTGGTCGCCCTCCCGGTAGTAGAGTAGGTTACCGGATTTCAGGGTTATCGTGTCCTCGCCCTCTCTACGGACTTCGGATAAACCCAAGATATCCCAACGTACCCTACCCATTTCTTCTTCCAGCTCAACAATCTTCTCATCAGTCCTCATGGTGCGTATGTTGTGTGTTACCAGGGCCAGTCGTCGTCGTTGGGGTTGGTAGCCGGGCGTCTGCCGGGGATTCTTAGCACCCCTGGCCCCGCCGTTACCATGACCGCTACCGTAGCCAGGAATAGCGGGGCTGCCGGGGACTGGGGGCCTGGTCCTTTTTGTATCTATCATTGAAGGGGGGGATTGCCAATACTCGCCACGCTTGGCAGGCGGGTTGGCGAGCGCAGTCGGTGTTTTTATACTCAGAAGACGCTGCTGCCCGTCTTCTGGTTTATCCTTTAGCCGACTTCTACGGCACCCACGGGAAGAGAAGGGGGAGGTCTATTCTTAGGCCGGACCTCCACAGCTCAAAGGATATAAGTGCATAAGTGCAATGTAGTGGAGTGCAGTTTTAGCTTGGTAAATCTCTAACCCTGTTTTAAATGTTTATCGGGACTTATGGACTTATCGCGCTTTATTATATACTAGCAACGCACCCCGGCTTCGCACGGGTGTTTTTTACCCCATGGGTTACATTATTGACGTTTTAGTAAGGATCCTTATTTATTTATTTTAAATATAATATAGCCTATGCCACCCGGGGATAGCGTAGCTTCACAACAGTGAAAGAATTTTTCAAATCTGTTCAGTAGTTTCGGAGCCTATTCAATGCAAACAAACAAACAATCAAATCTTTCCTCTTTATAATATTATTATTAAGTATAGAAGTATAGATTTGGGTAAAAATTTGTTATTTTTGCGTACGTTTCGACCATGTTACAATGGCCGTGGTCACGAGCTGACTGAACACTGCGGGTGAGTCCGGCGAGAAGAGCGGGTGTTTTTGTTCTTCTACCCTCACTTGATATTGCAAAATCGCGGGGTTGTCCCACATAGCTATTTGAAAAATTAATGTCCCATGGAAATTTCATCAAAATCAGTTCAGTAGTTTGGCTTTTAAATTAAAATAACCGAAATTGCATCTCTTCTCTACATAGTGAATATTAGTCGCTTTCCGCGTCTGCATGTCTGTATGGCCGCTGACTCCTTCTAAACCACGCATCGGATTTTGATACGGTTTTCACCATCAGATAAATAAATTTTCACGGAAGGTTTATATATATAACTAGCGACCCGCCCCGGTTTCGCGCGTAAATAACACTCTTGCGAAGCATACTCTGTAGGCGTGCGGGTCGCTAGTTTTTACAAATTTTGAAGTCGGTATAAAAAATAATGAAAGTAATTATATTTTATTAGTTGGTTTAGCTAACTTTTTCAATTTAATTCGATTGTCAAATGCTCTGCTTTGCTCGGTCATAAAGAAGTAACGCCCTTTTCACTTACCTTTGAGTTCGTTCCAGTGCCTCGAAGGTGTGAATCAAGGTGAGGATGGCGGTAGCAGACCGCCTCATTCCGTCCCCGCGGACACGACAGAATGTTATATACACACTGTTTCCAACTTCTGTGCATTCAGCATTTTACAATATTGCAGATGTCACAGCTAATTAAACTTGGCCTGGTTATAAGCATATTTAAGTCAGTAGGTACAGCTGCGTCTCATCTCTATTTCTATATCACAAGTAGGTTGTATCTGTTCTCACCCCATGTCTTTGATGTAAATGTCGTTATTGACTTATTAATTAAGGAACAGATATTTTGTGACAGTTTCAAACTGTTAATTAAGATCAAAATTACAATTAGAGCGATCAAACCCACTTGTTTGCTTGTTTGATCCGAGTACACCCTTTGTACTTCAGATAGAACTAATCGTCAAAGGTGAACAGCATAAAGGTACTAAGTAATTGTACCTCTATGGTGAACAGTTATGAGAGTATAGCAACAACATCAGTATCTATTCTAGTCCTTACTACATAATTGCTCTCAAGTACGACGACATCTCAACAACGAAGTCGGCCGGCGAATTTGAAATTGAGATGTACGTCTCAAAAAACTGTTTTGACAGTACATCATGCCCATGTTTGTTCCATTCTACGTTATGGAATCATTATATGGGGTAACTCCTGCGATATTAAAACAATTTTTGTTGGTGGCTCCATCGTAGACCGCGTCGTCGCTTAACATCAGGTGAGATGGCGGCCAAGCGCAAGCCTATCTACTATATTTTTTTTAAATTACGCGGCGTATTTAGGTTTCCTACTAGATCGACCGATGACATCGTGAGATTCGCAGGAATCCAGTGGATGCGGAATATGCGGATGGCAGGCTGTCGTTCAGTGTGGAGTTCTAATGGGGAGGCCAATGTTCAGCAATGGACGTCTTTTGGTTGATGTTGATGATATCAGTTAACTAGGCCATGCCATTCCGGAGGGCTAAGTGGCCTTGAGAGAAGCCTGTGTCTAGGCTATGATAAATTATAATATAATATTATTACGGCTATGACATTTCACGTCGGGGTCGCAAATTTAGGTTATTATTACTCCATTTCAATATAAACACGGGTCTAGCCCGGACATTTGGTAGGCATTGGTGGGGCCGAAGCCAACACCAAGAGGCCCCGTTCAATATAAAATACAATATTATTGAATGTGTATAAAATGGATTATAAAACTATTGTACAGTATAGGATATAAAACGTCTAGGCTATTGAGGTGAACAACTTGTGGATGGGATAACATATCTATGGTATGATTACTCCTATTGTGCTCCTATTATTAAATCAATTAATTTGTGCGGAATCGAAAACATCTTCAATTTGTTCACTTCATGACAGATCTCTTATATCTCTAAAAACAAAACACAACTTCTTTCAAATAAAATAATGAAGGTGGCCGCGAAGGTCACACGCAATGAAAAAGAGTTTCGCCACACCATGATGATAATATATATTTTTTCTAGGAAATCAATGAAAAACATTAGGATGAAACAATGATTTTGTTATAATAAAATTATTCACTCGCCACAACTAAACTAACTAAATTACTGACTAAATGTTTGACAAAATTATCCTAAGATGATTATTTGTACTCTTCCTATAATCGTAAGTTCATAATCATCGATCAATTAAATTTTAACAACGCTTTTAATGAAAATTACTTCATTTTGATGGATTTTAGCAATCAAGTCATTAAGCACTTTTATGAGGCCCTCGTAAAAATGATTTAAAAACTGCCGCCCCCTGCCAGAGTACCTCGTTAATTAGGTCACGAACAAATTGTAATCGCATTTTAAATTAATGCGACCAGAGGCCTAACGGCTAGCTGTTTAAAGCAATCCAGTTTAGATGATGAAAAAATGTAGCGCGACCGCAAACCGTATCTGGGCGAGCTAAGGTTCACGTTCGCGTGATATTCCAAACTGCGCGCTTTTAACGTTAGTTTGATACCGCGTAAGCAGTTGACCGTAAGGCCCCAGAATAAAAAAATATACTGTACTACGTGTTAGTTAGCACGGTAATTGAGATTGAGTTGAAAACTTTATTTTATGTTTCTGTATACGTAATGAAGAAAACGTTTCGATCAAAATTTGGATTTACAATAAATTCCTATTGTAAATTAATGTTTCTAAATTATAAATTCCTTTTTGTGAAGCGGAAATACACCAGAGATTCGTCAGAAGTAGTTTTGAAGATGGACTTTCGCAGTGACGCCAGATCCAATTAACTATCTAAGGTATTTGTTTTCAATCTTGTCACAAAAGTTTCCAGTTTATACATTTTCAACCGACTTCAAAAAAGGGGGTTCTCAATTCGACTACATTTGTGTGTATGTCACGCGATATCTTGGCTGATTATGAACCAATTTTAATGATTATAATAAATAATAATAATATTCGAGATATTTTGCACACACGGTCATCTGACCCCAAACTAAGCAAAGATTGTCATATGGCTGCCAGAGACTGATATACATACATAATATAAATATTTTAAATACATACTTAAATAGATATTTACAACCAGATATAAACAAACACAAATGTTCATCACATAAATGTTTGTCCTAGGTGGGAATCGAACCCACACCCCCAAGCTCAGAAGGTAGGTTCACTACCAACTGGACCAACGGGCTATCTAAGTCAAGTATGTTTGCTGAGGCGGGGGTGCCTGACTTCTTTGCTATTATAAGATCAAGAGTGGCTTCCTTCTGGCATCGCTTGCATCGTCCGGCAACGAAATCCTAGCGGCTGTTTCTGATGATGTAAGGAGTCCAATATTTAAGCATTGAATCTCTGTTCACATGAATAGAAACAAAAAGTAACCTGGCACTATTGTGCACCGTACTTCTTTTTGTATAGTTTGTCAGAGTTTGACTATCACCCTTATACAGTGTGCTTATATAGTTTAAGACGAACATTTGCATTTATTTTATTTTAGACTAGCAGACCTGACAGACGTTGTCCTGTCTTATAACTGTCAAACACGCAAAGTCAAAATTGTAATTCTTATTTTATTACACCTTGGGTTCCATTATTGGAGTTTTAGTAAGGATCCCTATTTTTTTGAAAATATAATATAGCCTATGTTAACCGGGGATAGTGTAGGTCCCAACAGTGAAAGAATTTTTCAAATCGGTTCCATAGTTTCGGAGCCTATTCAATGCAAACAAACAATCAAATCTTTCCTCTTTATAATATTCGGGACATTTTTTCACACACGGTCATCTGACCCCAAACTAAGCAAAGCTTGTGATATGGCTGCCAGAGACTGATATACATACATATATAGTTTTTAAATACATACTTAAATAGATATTAACAACCAGATATAGAACAAACACAAATGTTCATCACACAAATGTTTGTTCTACGTGGGAATCGAACCCACGCCCCCAAGCTCAGAAGGCAGGTTCACTACCAACTGGACCAACGGGCTATCCTATAATATTAAGTATAGATTAAGACATTAATTAGTACGAGTTCTCTTGGGTCAAGTTGCCTGAATTAAACGATTTTTATTTTTATTCATTTATTTATTTTATTTAAGTCTAAGGCTATCTATTATTTTTGATTATCCTCAAAGGGTGGAACATTAAGACATGAATCCCGTTAATTATACTCAAGAGAAGTAGGTTGCTTTTCTAACATAATATGTAACTGTTATTGCCTTTCAAAAGAAATTCGCTTTAATTTCAGAACAAGGAACAACTAAGTGGAGTACAAATGTGAAGTGACGGCTAGCCCTGGAACCGATTACACTGATCCAGCTAAACTTAGGGTGCGACCGCACTATAATAAGATCGCACTGTAGTTTAGACTATATACCTGTCTACGCGACTTGTCATGAGAACGACTGAACATATTTAGGGAAATAAGATAGATTGTACTTTGGACAAAAATAAGGGATCGTCATCATCATCATCATCAGCCAGAAGACGTCCACTGCTGAACATAGGCCTCCCCCTTTAACCTCCACACTGAACGACAGCCTGTCTTTTGCATCCACTGGATGCCCGCGACTCTCACAATGTCGTCGGTCCATCTAGTGGGAGGCCTACCTACGCTGCGTCTTCCGGTTCGTTGTATCCACTCAAGAACCTAAAAAAATAAGGGATAATAACGCAAAATACCTTTTGTTCCGAAATAATCCAAGATTCACGGGAAACTGTACTCTGTTTCAAAGAGAATATAAATACTACTCAGTTATACTAATAAACGTACTACATGTAACTTGTAGCTACATGTTATATGATTATTTACGGGGTATTTACCGTGGTAAGGTTGTGGAATGAGCTCCCAATATTTTTGTCTTCCCGTGAACATGGTGCATGTAAGTGCGCCGAAATATCGGGAGCTCATTCCACAACCTTACCTCGGTAAATATCCCGTAAATAATCATATTACTTTAGTGAACAACCGAACAGTGTTGTAGCTACATGGTAGGCAGTGGTCACGTTATCGTTATCAGCCTGTATCGTGGCACTGATCGGTCGGGATAGTGGACACCTTCCCCCTAGTGTCATCGTTACCTATCGAGCTATCTCGTCCAGCACGGGCACGGGATATACCGTGATAGGTGGCCACTTCCTTCTAGCTGATGTATAACTTGTATTCTTTCATATAAGATAAGTCCTGATACACATTTAAAGCATACTTCGATCTAGACATGTCTGCAGTTTCATCCAGTGGACCTTGGATGTCCACGTGGGTGGAACTGCAGACAGCTAGACATTCACCCCTCTATTAATAAACTTGGAGTAGCCTTGGATTAGTTACTCCGTCTTTTGTCTTTTTCGATCGAGTTCAAATTTTGAAAGAGAGAAGAAGACAAAACACTGCGTTACTATTCCAAGACTACTCCACGTTTATTAATAAGGTGGTCAATGTCTACGTGGACGTTCAATATCCACGAGGGTTAAGAAATACAACATGCATGTTATTCTCCGGCCTTGCGCATTGGTACGCAAAAATCTGTGTTACCGATTGAAAAACGAATAAACAAAAAATACACTTTCGCATTTATAGTATGTTTTGGTTGATTTGCCTACCTACAAATAAACAAAACAAAAAAGAATATGGTGCAGCAGTGTCGCATCGCAGGATCCTGATGGGGTAGCATCTTAATCAGGGAACAGAGGACAGGGGACGGACGAGGGTTCAGTGACAGTTACAACTAATGTCCACTGACACTTGTTTAAATTCCTATGCCGTGTCCGGCTGGCGGTCGGAAGCTCAGAAGACATTTTACACCAGATATGGAGGGCTCTTTTAGTGCGCTCGAGATTATTTCTCTGAACTCAGATCAGACAAACAAGAGAGACATGGTAAGGTAGTGTGGCGGGTGCGAACGCATCAGGCTTTAGCGGTAAATGCAAATCACAGTGACATTTTAATATGAACGATGATTGTACTAATACATATTTTACCTTCTTCCATGGTATAATAATATATTCCGCCAGGTATAGCGCTCCGAGACAAAATGTCACTTGGGTGACACGCAACTGCGTCATCGATGTCATGGATACACGTACACGTTCGAGAGAGATGACGATACACGAAACAATGACGGAATCTCTATGAGACAGCTGATTTTCTGTGCTAACACTAGCGTGAAATTATAACTCCCCAATATCCGTATATTACTTATGGGAATCCAATCTAGGCATTTGACCACAAGTCACTAGACGTCAAGTGACAGTATGAATATGATAAAAAACCGGGCAAGTATGAATAGGACTTGCACCCTGAAGGTTCCGTACAAACTTAACAAATATGTATGTAGATAGTTCATCCATCTCGTGTAGCGAGTCTCGACGAGAAACGGAACGAAGGTTACATATTTATGGACAAACTTAACTTTGTAGTTGGCAAACAGTTGCTCTCATACATATCAACTACAAAATGTAAGTTTGTAATAACTTTTTTTTTTATGTGATGTAATTTTTTAATCAGATTTTTTCCTTTATATATGCTGTGAGACCTTGCTTCATGCCAAATTTCATTATTCTAGGTCAACCGGAAGTACTCTATAGGTTTTGATTCCAGTCTTGACAGACAGATGGACAACAAATTGATCCTATAAGGGTTCCTTTTTTTTTTGAGATACGGAACCCTAATGATTAGCTCAGAAAGGGACTGGCTCTCAAGTGCAGCTAAGTAGGTACACAGCTCGGAGAACGGAACCGAGCTACAGCACGTGGTGTGGATTCCATAATGGAGCATAATGGTCTCAATTATCTATAAGGTGTTCTGAATTTCAACGTTAAAGTAATATGAGATTAGTGCGTGTTGTTATTAGAATGTACTGTTTATATTATAACTATCACATTGATTAATATTGCACGCCTTCTACTTCCTGTATGAATCCTCTCCATCCTAAGGTAGCCTGGAAGAGATCGCTCTTAGCGATAAGGCCGCCGATTGTTGCACTACTTTTTAAGCTGTTTTATCGAAGTTGTGGTGTAAATAAAGAGTTTATCTAAAGTATAATCACTTACAAGGAGATGGATAGATGGAGAATCTATAAGGTTTCCTTAGTATTCTACGGAATCCTGAAAACAGTCTGGCTTTTTTTACACAGACTTTTATACCTAATTTAAAATAAATTAATATTCATTCGAAACCAAACCTGATTGTCGCTTAGAGTCGTCACATGTCATTTTGATAATATTACACATTGCGTTAAATTTCAAGACCCTCATAAGGGCTATCAGAAATAATTTGTGACGAGTAACACCAGACCCTTGTAAACTTCCCCGAGTGATTTTCAAGCCAAATTGCCTTTTAAATCGGTAGCAATATGTGTCACAATTGCGTGTGCTAAACGTTTGTCAAATGGCTATGACCTAACGTTCTCATTTACATAGCCCTAAATACCTAACGCGGTGGAATGGCCAGTCCTATGCCCGAATGGATAATTAGGAAAAATCTGACCGTGGAACATTAATGTAACAGGAAAGGTCATTCCACTAGATTTGGGTTGAAATCAGAAGCCTTCAAAAAGTGCCACAATACACAGAATGTTATACTAAAATTGCACTTTTGCATGAATCTAAGGGACCGTAGTTCCTAGTATTTGTTAAAACAGAAAAACAGATATATTTTGACAGATAATATATTAGGATATGTCCCGGGTACGTCCTAAAACTGCGACCAGAACCGCCAGAGGATGGGCAGCAGCATCCAGCCTAAATGGTGAAACGTTCTGCGTTCCCCAAGCCGCCTGCCAAGCGTTGGGATCATGTCAACCTGTTTGCTCTGATCCACTGAAAATGTGTTACTTGAAGGCGTATAGCCTATAATTATGATTAAAAATCGCAATCACTTTGCGATTTCAGAGTTGGTCCCATATCAAAAGTTGTTAATTATGATGGGTATTAATTGACCCCCTACATCTTAGTATCATGTCCGCGTAACCCTGTTTAAAAATGCAGTGAAAGATCACTTCAGCCGAAACATTAGCGAATAACGGGTATTTGCTCACAGTTATGGCGACAGCTGAATCATACACACTTCCATTCCACAGACATTGTATGCCACGAATCTGGTGACACTGGTAATTTATTTTTGGGCGTATTTCCCCGGCACACTTGACCTTTGAGACCCACTGTCGTGTTTAAATGAAAATTGGACGAGATCTCGGTAAATGAAGATCAGATCGTTAGACGCTGTTCACGTCGTTTGAGGAATTAATTTCAAGTATTTTTAGAACCATTTAAGTTAAGCCGATTTAAAAAAGGAGACGCGGAGTTATAGTCTTCTCTATAGAAACAGGACTAGTAATAAAATTATCTAAAATAATTTTGTAAGGATTATATTACATACAAATCTTCGTGTACTCACCAACTCCTCTGACGCAGCGACACAAAGTGGGTTTTGGCCTCAAACACATGTCATGAAAAACCCATTGCTCGTCTCGCGCAGTTTCTTGCTAGTAAACAGCTTTGCAGCTTACTACTACCTCTTGATAGAGGCACCTACATTTTTTTTTATTATTCTTTTTCTTTGAATGTACTGAATAGCTAGCCTTACAACTGTCAGAAATTTAAAGCCATCAGAAGGCCTTTGACAAGATCTAGATAATATTTTTCCTATTAGCTTTGTTGTAAATATTATTCTAGGTGTTATCCAATGACATATTTTATATCATGTGTAACATAGACCTATAACCTATTTAGCCTGGACTTGAACACGTCCTATGTATTCCAAAAGTCCTCATTACGTCAACTCACTCCCGAAATTAAGCAAGTTATTAAGCCAGTTACAGATTATGTGCAACGTATGTTGCAAGGTAACGTAACATACCAGGCAATGTTAACATGCAAAGCAACATACCTTCGATCAGCAATGCGTACCACATTTTAGTAGCGCGTAGCATACGCGTAGATCGCGTATGGTACGCTCGCGTTTGCTAATTCTTTTGCTGAGATCGAATTTTTACCCAGCGGAAAGTATTTTCCTCTCGCTTTAGCTCACGCAGAAAGTTTCTCCCGTTGCTCTCACTCTCGTTTGATGTGAAACATCTATGAGCGCGCTTTAGCAATACAACCGACTCATGACATGACGCTCTATTATGCTGTCGTGTTTCACATCTGCGGGCGTTCCGAGACGGTCAACTTTTTTGAAGTTAATCGTGATTTTTGAAGTGGTCGTTTAGGCACGCTGGGCACTTTTGAAATGGGGAAAAAGCACTGAACTCGCGTGACCGTCACAATCAGATCCTCGTTTGGGTAAATTTGGCTCGAGTCGACTAAGGGAGCGAGAGAGATATATAGTTAACCTAGATGAAGTTCTCACTTCTGTCGTGTGGTCACGCACACACTTTTTTTATTGGCTTTTCGACTAAAAATTCGTTTTCTGCGCTACGCATTCTAGACCCAAATCGTCATTGACCTAGAAAGACGTAGGTAACAAATAATTTTCTCAACTGATATAAATACATAGTTAATTACCCCATAATAGAACGCGCCAGAGCAGTGCCGATTACTGCCGATACGACACGGACATGCAGTTTAGCATATACTTTTACTGTTTGCAGTGTTCCAGAAATGTTTCATACCAGAATATCTCATATATATTACGTATTGTATTGCACATATTCTGTACCCTGCTTTATTGCCCCAGTCTACAGATGAATAATATATAGACGTGTCACAGCTCGCGAAACCAATGCGCGACCGCTGTAAAATATTGACCGAGCCGGGAAAGACAATTTCGATCCATTAGTTTTACATGACATCGACGCGGCAGAATGTCCCTCGGGTGTGGCAGGGAGAGTTGCAGTAAGGACTTAATATATTAATATTGTGTCATATGCATCATTGTACATAGTTGATGGAATAACATAAAGGTATACAAGTATAATAATAACTAAACGAAAAATTAACTTTATTTTAAAATTAGTATTAATAGAATTTAAAATAATAATAGGCTTGTGTTTGCCTCTCGCCTGATGTTAAGCGGTGGTGCGGTCTACATTGGAGCACGCTTGCCTAGAAAAAACTGACTCACTCATAATTTGAAGACACCCAGATTGTAACCATCGGAGACACCCATTCAGGCAGCGCATTCCACAGACTAGCACAATAAATGTGAAATCAATGATTCACGATTTTTCGAGCCCGCTCTGGCAGTCCGTTAGAAAAATGTGCAGGAGGGAATTAAATCATGCAGAACCGATGCACACTCTTCGAAATGTATCCGATAAAAAACCGATAGACTAGCAACTTCACGTCACTGCTCAAGACTAAGAAGCTTAGTCCGAACTAAAGATTCGTTGCTGATGATTGCTGCAATAAAACTGTAAAAACCGAATGAAAAAAAATCTTTTAATATTTTACTGTAGTATATTGGCTACCAGCTAAGCAAGCTGCCTAGGGCGTCTACGATGAAAATCTAAGCGAGTAGGAAGTGACCAGGTTTATGTACACCGGGTGAACACGGGTCGCTCCGTTTGGGGTGGAGACAGTCTGGAGGTCCGTGGGGGCCGACCGCTTTGGTGCTTTATCGGGACTTGGTCAGGCGATTGGTGGAGGCGTTGGTGTTTGTACCTCTTTCAGGCAGCAACAGAGCAACGGATCGACCTGATTTTTTTGCATGGGTATAGTTCAAGAGCTAGAAAGTGACATAGGATACTTTTCATCATCATAATCATCACCATTTTTCATCACTACGCGGATGAAACCGCGGGGCACAGCTAATTATCAATATTTTCGCAAATGAAACGTTTTTATGTATAGCATAAATAGAGAGCCGATTATGATATCGACGATGTGCTGTAGGTATGTTCTCTCCATACTGTGTATACATCCCATAGAGCAGCTGGTGTCGGTAAAGCACCGCGCCTCGGACGGACACGCCGGTAATCGGTTGTCGAATACGTAATCATACCTTTTAACTGGTTTACTTTTTGTCCAGACGGCGGTGAACATGGTGTAAATTCTTTTTCTAGAGTTCTGTTTTATAGTTTAATCGTGTCCGTCTCACGTGAGCGCATCATCATAATGTGATCCACTGTGCCACGAGCGATCCGGTGTGCCACGAGCGACCCGGTGGACCACGAGCAACCCTGTGTGCCACGAGCGACCCAGTGTGGCACGAGTGACCCAGTGTGGCACGAGCGACCCAGTGTGGCACGAACTACCTGGTTTGGCACTAGCGATCCGGTGTGTACCGAGCGACCCTATGTGCTACGAGTGACCTTTTGTGCCACGAACGACCCTTTGTGCCACAAACAATCCTATGTACTACGAGTGACACCATGTGCCACGAGCGACCGTTTGTGCCACGAGCGACCCTTTGTGCCACGAGCGACCCTATGTATCACGAGCGACCCTATGTGCCACGAGCGACCTTTTGTGCTACGAGCGAACCTATGTGCCACGAGCGAACCTATGTGCCACGAGCGACCCTATGTGCCACGAGCGACCTTTTGTGCCACGACCGAACCTATGTGCCACGAGCGACCCTATGTGCCACGAGCGACCTTTTGTGCCACGAGCAAACCTATGTGCCACGAGCGACCCTATGCGCCACGAGCGACCCGGTGTGCTACGACACAGTCCAAAACATTTGTGGCACGTTATCGCGCAGATAATTTTACTACATAAATTGCATTACATAATTAATTATAGCTTTTCGTCCCTCTTCGCCTAGAAAAGTGAGTATATAAGCCGATTTTTCCAAAATAATCATGTTGAGCTTTCCGCGAGTTCCGCGACATAGCCACCACGAAGATCTCAACAGTATGGTAAAATGGCCGCGGGTGAGTAAAATGTTATAGGCCCATATTTACGCCACAATATTTTTATTCAACTTATTACTCACAACACAATTAATACAACAGAATAATCTCGACATTAATAACAAAGGATTTGGAAATTATAACGGCAAATAACCCTACAGTGCCTGCGTCAGGTGTGGAAACACGGCGTTATTTAATTAGAGAGTTATGGAAGTGTGCGACAGTCGTGGAGACTCGCACAAAATTTTTTAAATGAAAAAAAATATACTTGCATGTTTATAATTTCTGTTACGTCAGATTTCAGTAATGAAATACAAGATGGCAGCATGAAAACTAGAGAACATAAATTATAGATGCGTGGAAGTCTCGCACTGTTCGATTTGATCGATTGTTTCTGCCACGCATCTGTAAGTTGTGGAATGGCTTCATCGTCATCATCATCATTTCAGCCGTAAGACACTGCTGGACTGCTGGCCACCCCCATCGATCTCTTAAAAGGGCCGGTTGGTGGCGGCCTGCATCCAGCGTTTCCCTGCGGTCTCTTTTAGGTCGTCTGTCCATCTTGTGGGTGGACATCCTACGCTGCACTTACCGGTCCGTGGTCTTCATTCGAGAACCTTTCGGCCCCATCGGCCATCTGTTCCGATGGCGATGGCGGCGCCATACATTTTCATAGTGTGAAGACTTGTCGCATCAGCCGCGATGCACGGAAGTCAACCTTAAAGCTGTAACGCATCTCTCTATCTTAAAGACCAAGTACTGCAACCCACATTGTTAGCGGAGGCCTGTGAGCAAGTCAAAGCGTTCAAAGCTACATAAGGGGGGTGTGAACGCACTTGTGTGTCACAAAGGTCGCCGCGCCTGGTTGCCTCTACGGATTAGGGCTAAGCTTTACCTTTAGGGTTAAGAAAATGTTTGGAACTTTTCTTCTAAAACACATTCACTTGTTTTGTTTTTATTGATCAAAACTTCTGACAATAGGGAATATGCATGTGTTTTTTTTATAATTTTAATTAACTGTTTACATCGGTATATCATAGTAAAAAATATAATTACAGTTGGAAATGCTCAAATTAATTTTTAAAATAATATTTAAAACATCGAATAAATTTGAGCTGTTTGAACGCCGCAATTTTTCGCGGGCCTTGGATGACGTCAGAAGCCACGTTCTGTGTTTGTTTACTATAGACGATACAGTTATTTCACACAGATTTTCAGTTTTATAGATATTCAGACCATGGAAGAAGCTAAAAAACATTTTTATAGGTATTGTCGTGTGCCAAAATGTACAAACACTATTAGAAATACACCCGATAAAGTATTTTTTTGCCATTCCAAGAGATGCGAAAATACGTAAATGATGGTGTAAGGTTATGAGAAGAGATGAAGTATCTCCAACATCGTGTTTGAATTGTTGTGAAAATCATTTTAATGTAAATATTTTATATATTGATAGCATGGTGTGATTTAAAAGTATGTTTAGTATTGAATATTATGCACTCAACAAACAAACAATAAGTAGGCACATTAAGTATTTAGAGTAAACAGTATTCACATAAAAAAAAAAACTTAAAAATTCACGGAAAATAAGTAATGTTAGGTAAAATTACTTATAAATTATTATAATGTAGACCGTAGAACAGCAAGTTCATAACAATTTTAATGACCAATGATTATTTACAGGTTATGTTTTGGTAATCAGTGCCGAGTGCATTTATGTGTAAAAACCTATGTAATGGATTAAAATATATCATGAATTATAACAATTACCTTGCAGCTTTCACTCCTTTGATCTCAGCAACTATAAAATCTGGATTTGATGCAAAATATGCTGTCATAATGAATGCATCTAGGTATTTTTGGTAGATTGTCCGATTGTGCTTTGACAAAACCAGTCTCAGTCATCGTCCTAAATGATCTCTAGTCTCACGAGAATGCTAAAATTACACTAGCTAATGGAAAAAACTACAGGAACTCAATATAAAACGATTTTTCTCTCAAACACTACTAAAACAGTATGAATATCGACGCCGATTTAGGCGATGTTGTGGCTTTTGACGTCACGTTTCGTTTCGACCAATGGTGAAGCGTTTCACTAATTTGAATTTCCCTCTTATATTTTCCACTTTTTGTTTAATATTTTAAGCAATTAAAATGCAAATAAATAAATAAAATATCTTTTAGATATAAAGTTAGAACAATAACGATTCGGAAAAAAATTATTTCAACCAAATTTAAACCACACGCATATTCCCTATTGTTATTAGAGCGCCGCGTCACAGCGAGAATTCTGCATTTTGCGTTCATTGTAATATAATATTATGCAATTCCTTGACGCCGTACAAAGATCTCAAAAGAAATTCACGAGAACTCCGAACACAGAAGTATAGGCAGTGCCTATGGTACATCAATAAATCTCATTGCAAACGAAGCGCAGTAGTTTGCGCAAATTACTACTAAAACTGTGCAAGTGTGCATGTCGTTTAATCATCCAAACATTTATTGCCATGCTTATTTTAAAATATAATAGTTTGTTGGTTTGTTTGTTCCACTTTCACGCAGCAACAGAGCAACGGATCGACCTGATTTTTTGCACGGGTATAGTTCAAGGGCTGGAGAGTGACATAGACATTTTCCATCATCATTATCACCATTTTTCATCACTACGTGGCTGAAACCGCAAGGCGCAGCTAGTAAATAATATATCCTGTCATTCTTGCAAAGGATTTTTTGGGCTCTTTTGGGCTATTATAATACTGAACTTTCAAAATTCATGAGATAACTTTAAAAGGACATTTCATGGACACCAAATAAAACATCAAATCGCGTCTCAACATCATCATGTCCAAAAAAGCACTGTAACGTAATAATCCGTGTCACCTTATAGCCTTCACCACAGACAAAAACCTCCACAAAACATTCACCTACCTTCTGTGGCTTTCTAAGAAAAATGTTCTGCAGTTTTCGTACACTGTGTCAAGCAATTTTTCAGCTACATAACAAAGCTGCGTAGTGGAGTTTCAAAGGATAATAATAAGAAAGAGATCCTTTGAATAACGTCCTTTGGCATTAAAGGTCTCTATACACGGGTGAGTAAAATAAACACGATTTTGTGCAATTAATTGGCGTTGCATTACGGGCGGGACACTGGTACTTTGTGATCTTTTTAATACTCATATTTTTCTTTCTTGCTCCACAGTACATCTTGTAATATTAAAGTATTCGGTATTCATGCACGTGCACTTGGCCCACACTTTTGCATGTACATATAATCAATACAATTAAAACGTTATCATTACAAGGTAAAACATGACGTTTTTTTGTGTTGTTTTCATAACCCCATAGAATCCTCAAGTAAAGTCTAAAGGTATGACGACGGTAATGGCATCGATTCTGATGCACTCTAAACTAAACTAAACTAAATTTGACAGCACTAAAATTGTTGCCATCTTTCTCTCTTTTTTTTAATATGTGAGAGAAGGATGGCACCAATTTCAGAGCTGTCAAATTTAGTTTAGGGTAGTTTACAGAACATCAGAATCGATGCCAATGTCTTACTTTTATTGACTGTGACTGCCTTGAAAATATTTCAATACTTTTGATAGTGGCAAATTCACATTATCACATTACTTACGAAACCAAAAATTAATCAAAAGTTAAAAAATATTATTATTATGATAATATATATCATTTATGACATGTCAGTATTTATTGTAACAGAGACGCGGTTTCAGCTTACAAATCATATTTCATCAAGTTTCGTACACCTTGTTTTGGAACAAAAATGCCTATGTTACTCTCCGGCCCTCCAACTATCTGTATGACAAAAATCGCGTCACTGCGATATTCTGTTGCTGCCTGAAAAAGGAACAAACAAACACACTTGCATTCATAATAATATTAATATGAAATATCATTGCAATACTGCAATGGTACAGTTAATTGCTTGATCAAGTCGTGACATTACATTGCAAAAGTTTTTTAATCTTTAACCGTTTGTGTAAAGGACGCTTTACGTCTGTGGCATTAACATTCAGGTAAGACGATTTACGTCAAGGAACGGTTAAGATTTTAGTCGTGAAAAATTAATAAAAAGTGCCGGTGAAAATGCAAAGGATTTCCAGGAGAGCTTGTGATGGCAGATTTGTCGGAAATTCTGTTTTATCAAAGAAGAAATGTTCATAATAACCTTGTTTATTTTTTTGAGGAAAGCGCATTTCTTGTTTGCCTGCTCTTTGAATCTCTCGTGACTGAACTCGCTAAATATATTTTATAAAAACGATAAAAATTACATTAAATTTCTTATCTTTTTCGATGCAACTTGTGAAATCCGCCTTAATGACACATAGCTCGTTAGTCCAGTCGGTAGTGAACCTGCCTTCTGCGCTTGAGAACGTGGGTTCGATAAAAATTAAGGGTGCAAAATACCCTATACCAAAAATGTGTATTTTTGTTGTTATTGATTTTGACTCTATCGTAAAACGGTAATTCGCACAAGCGTCTAACATAGTGTGACTAAAGTGTTAACTTCACAGTGAATCTACTAATAATAAGTAAATCTGCCAAGTGTGAGTCGTACTCATTATTGTGTGGTGGTACGAAACCCTCAGAATGCGACTCCGACTCACACTTACACGGTTATTTACTTGTATTGTTGGAAAATGCTGTTATTGGATTTTATATTTTCTAGTCTCGATGGGTATAACCACACAACGGCTGTCAAGGCATTTTTGTAAGAAATTTGTTGTAGCCAGTTGCACCCATATAATCGAAACGTCAGTCATTTGAAATCAGTTAGCAACTGTGATGCGGATAAAGAACTTTGTAAGACCTAACTCAAAAAGATAAGGTCCAAGTTCTTTGGTTGCGAAGTTCGACGCGTTGATCTAAATAAGAATGTTCAATCAAGATTCACTCATAATGCCTGGTAACAGATTTTCCTTCTCGTTTCCGTTCTATTTACTTCTCTTCTCTCTGGGTATAATTATTGTGCAGAAGCACAAACCGTAATAAAGTTTTTTTTTCATTTTTTCATTCAATCATTGCCCTCTTTCTGGGCAGTAGGGTAAAAGAAGAGGTAAATACAATTTCCACAAAATCTACTATTAGGTTCATAAATATAGTAGTGGCCCAGTCGGCTCGGTTACTTTGGCTCTTGGCCCTGTGTTGGTGAGAAGCCGCGGCGGCTGATTTGGCGCCAGTCCAATAAGACGAGAGATAAACTCGATTTATGCCGATGTTCCGAACTTCTCTGATAATATCCACCGGCGACGTGTAAACGACCTGATGAATATTTACGGCTACTAACAACTCTACCTTTTTTACCCGACTGCGCAAAAGGAGGGTAATTTGTATATAATTATGTGAATGTGTATGTTTGTCTGGTCTTATCCTTCTGGTAAAATAACCTTCTCCAGCCTAAATGGCTTGATTTTGGTGTGTTTTTTTCTCGTCTCTCTAAGTAATAAATACCAAGGAACATAGACTAAGAGGAAATACAAAAGCGGAACATTAGAGTGTAGATTGGAAATTTGGCTAAAAACGGTTTAAACTTAGATGGCGCCGTAATTTGAGCGTGTTATAGGTTGTCTCGAATTTCCGTAAGCGCTGCAGTCAGATAACGTACGAAAGGGTTCTACAAATTACCGTAGCGCTAGTATCGCAGTCAAGTTTCACAACATCGCAGCAACGGCTGAACAAGCCGTTTGAAGATTATCAGGCTCTTTTATCAGGGGTAAAAAAAAAAACAATTTAAGTATACTAGTTTGTATATAGATAGTTGACGGGCCGAAGAGTGACATTTTACTTTTTATCCCGGAAAATGAATGGTCAATTCGGCCAGGCCGTTAGATTTTCTTAAACTTTTTGAATTAACTCTAAGCTTACCGACACTAAGACCGACATCACAGTCATCAACACAACAATATAAATAAAACACTGTTTTAAACTATCACGGTTGTTCACTAAAGTTATATGATTATTTACGGGATATTTACCGTGGTAAGGTTGTGGAATGAGCTCCCGATATCTCGTCTCGTCTCGTCTTTCGTCTTCCCGTGAACATGGTGCATGTAACTGCGCCGAAATATCGGGAGCTCGTTCCACAACCTTACCACGGTAAATATCCCGTAAATAATCATATAACTTTAACAATATAAATGTTCCCATTCAACTAGGCAATCCCGGGAACACAACAAAACGCAACCCATTCCATTCTCAACTGGCAGCAATCTGCAGGGACTGCAATAAAACGCTATCGGCAGAAGTCGCGTGCGGCAACTATCGCTATAAACGCTGAAATACGACAAGTCGCCCCAAAATACAACTATATAGTCGCGCCGAAGTACAGCAAGACAAGCGATCTCGGCCCTTTGTTGTACCGCGCTGATTTATTGGCAAAAAGTTGGTAGCACACCTCAACCGCGAAACTATCGACACCGCTGATATGGTTTATATTCCGAAAACCCGTACAAAGCGCTTTGATTCCACTTTTATTATGCGTACTGCTAGTCTGTGGAATGCGCTGCCTGAATAGGTGTTCCCCGGTATAGTTACAATCTGGGTGTCTTCAAATCACGAGTGAATCTGTTTCTTCTAGACAAGCGTGCTCCATCGTAGACCGCATCGTCGGTCAAAAGGAAGCCCATTATTAAATTTAAACAAAACTTTATAGCGAAACCACTACTACGTTTCAAAAACAAAGCGTTACACGGTTGTCCTATTATGTCGAAAAAAAACAACCGATTCAATCATTTGCGGGTCTACTTCATTACATACTTAGCACGGGATAGCACGGAATACGATCATCATCATCAGCCTGAAGACGTCCACTGCTGAACGACAGCTCGCCATCTACATCCACTGGATGCCCGCGCTTCTTACAATGTCGTCGGTTTATCAAGTGGGAGGCCAACCTACGCTGCGTCTTCCAGTTCGTGATATCCATTCAAGAACCTTTCTTCCCCATCAGTTATCGGTTCCTCGAGCGATGTGGCCTGCCCATTGCCACTTCAACTTGCACATTTTAATAGCTATGTCGGTGACTCTGGTTCTTTGGCGAATATCCATGTTTCGGATTCTATCACGCAAAGAAACTCCGAGCATAGCTCTCTCCATTGCCCGCTGTGTGACTGAAGTTTTTCCAAAAGGCCAAAAGTTATAGGACCACGATACATGACGTAATGCGATACTACATAATTTTTACTTTTCAAAATGGTATTTAATTATCATACTGATCTATATAATGTACTAGCTGACCTGACAGACGTTGTCCTGTCTTAGAACTGTCAAACACGCAAAGTCAAAATTGTAAATCAAATTTTTTTACACCTTGGGTTACATTATTGGAGTTTTAGTAAGTATCCCTATTTTTTTTGAAAATATAATATAGCCTATGTTAACCGGGGATAGTATAGCTTCCCAACAGTGAAGGAATTTTTCAAATCGGTTCAGTAGTTTCGGAGCCTATTCAATGCAAACAAACAAACAAACAAACAAACAATCAAATCTTTCCTCTTTATAATATTAGTATAGATAAACAATGAATCCCTATTTACTTTGGTCACGCCATAACTTGAGAACGGCTTTACCGATTTCATTCTTTTTTACAAGTTTTCTAATACTTTGTAGAAGGTTCTTACGGTAAGAAAAATTAGGAAAATTGCGCAGAAAATTGGAAAATTTCAGAAAACTTCGATGATTTTACCTCTTGTGTGAAACCGCGGGGCGCAGCTAGTAAATTATTAATACGAATTGTTCCTCTTTCACACAGAGACAGAGCTACGGATCGACGTTATTTTCACATAGAGTTGGAGGGCTTGAGAGTGACATAGGATTTTAGATCGCAGAAAATTTTAAACGGAACTGAGGTGAAACTGTGATGCATAACTAGTGTCGAAACTATGAAACTATTGTCATCATCATCATCATCATTTCAGCCGTAGGACGTCCACTGCTGGACATAGGCCTCCCCCATCGATCTCCAAAAGGGCCGGTTGGAAGCGGCCTGCATCCACTGTTTCCTTGCGGTCTCTTTTAGGTCGTCTGTCCATCTTGTGGGTGGACGTCCTACGCTGCGCTTACCGGTACGTGGTCTCCATGCCAGAACCTTTCGGCCCCATCGGCCATCTGTTCTGCGTGATATGTGCCCTTCCCACTGCCATTTCAACTTGCTAATTCGGTGGGCTATGTCGGTGACTTTCATTCGTCTACGGATCTCCGCATTTCGGATTCGATCTCCTAGAGAAACCCCGAGCATATAGCTCTCTCCATAGCTCGCTGTGCAACTTTGATCTTGCTTATGAGGCCCATAGTGAGAGCATAGCCCACACTGGTCGAAGACTTTCGTCTTAAGGCACTGAGGTATTTTGGACGAGAAGACGTTGCGTAGTTTACCGAACGCTGCCCAGCCGAGTTGGATTCGCCGATTGACCTCTTTCTTGAAGTTGGACCTACCTAGTTTGACTGTTTGTCCTAGGTAGACGTGCGCATCAACAGCTTCAAGAACTGAGTTCCCAACTGATACTGGGGTGGGTATAACATGGATATTTGGTCATATAATAATTATCAGCATTTTGGTCATTTGTGACCAAAATGCTGGCGTGTTTCTGGCTCAAGTCATTAGCATTGCCATTCAACGTGGTAATGCCGCCAGCATGTTGGGTACGCTGCCAACTGGTAGTGGGCTTGAGCATTTGGATTGTCTTTAGACCTTCAACGGTCTATGGGCAGTCTAACTGTATTTGTAGTGTTAGTATTAGCTTGTATTTTGTTTAGTTATTAAAGGCACTTGCCCTGTAAAAAAAAAGTCATATAATATAAACTAATATAAACTATTATCATTTCTCTCAAATTTAAAACAGGACATGCTTATACTACATGTTTTATTACTTTAAGGCTCTTCCTACGCTTTTCTACATTTATTTAAATATTTTTCTAGTTCGACAATCTTTTGAGACCCTTTTCTGGCGCGTTAGAGATTACATCGGCCACTCTCACTCTCATGACGTTTGTGACTAGTGAGACAGTTGACCGAGATAATCTCAAACTTACGAAACTAGGATGGCCCCCTAGGAAAATGGCAATAGCCGGGCAGGGTAAACAGGAAAACTCGGAGCACAGCCCTGTTATTTATTTTATTATAATTAAATGACCAATTCCAGCTGTTTAACCGTCGTTTTACTGCACATTACGACCTCACTTTTACACTGCCGGCCACAAAAAAGTCCGATGCAAATTTAATGGACTATCAAGTTTGTAGTCACGCACGTAGAAATGTGCTATTCTGACCACGGCTGCAAACCGCAAACCACAAACAACCAAGTATTATTGTGTACGCGCCTTAAGAATCATAAATACTGTAACTTGCATTAAAAATTCTGAAATAAAACTGACTGGCCAACATCACACACGTAAGTTCCGGTTTCGGGTAATATTTTGACGTCACTGCAGACCGCAAACTAAATAACCATCCAGCCCAGAGACGCTCGACTTGTTGTGTGGCAATAACCTGCACAGTCCACCTCCCAATTACATTGTCCCCGCCGAAGAACCATGGCCCACTTGGAAAACTCTGAACCTACGTCGGCTCCAAGTGGGCCGAAGTTGGGATAACATGGCAGAGTGGGATGTGAACCCTCAGACAATGTCACACCACCTGTACACTAGACGCAAGATCTACATTCCTGGGGCTTTACGGCCAACGGCTAGCTCGGTATCAAACTAACGTTAAATCCGCTCAGTTGGAAATCACGCGAACGTGAACCTTAACGCGCCCGGATACCGTTTTCGGTTGCGAGATTTTCCAACTGAGCGGATGTAACGTTCATTTGATACCGAGTTAGCCGTTGACCGTAAAGCCCCAGGAATATTGTATTATTATGCGGTCTGCAGTGCAGCTGCCGTCAGACAGAATAGCAACTCTCCAGCTTAGTGTCGCAGTCTGCAAACTGCGAGTTTGGTGAGTTTCGCTGAGCTCTCTCGCGGGTCCGGTTTGCATGCGACAACTTTACACGTTTATGGTAAGGAACTGTATTTAGCGATTTTAATGACTATTTGCGTTAGGGAAATTTGTTTTATGACTTGCAGATGTTTGAACATTTTGGGTCAAAATCATCACCATCGTAATGCCTTGACAGCCACTGTAGCCGTCCCCTTTCAAGACGCCCTGAGACTCGATGGAATGGCGATATAGGTACGAGGTAGCTAGCAGCGGCTGGAAGCGGAAAGCCGAAGATCGAACAGGGTGGAGAGCGTTGGGAGAGGCCTATGTCCAGCCAGTACTTGACTAATATAGGCTGATTATTATGATGATAAATAATAATAAATAAATAAATATTCGGGACATTGTTGCACACACGGTCTTCTGACCCCAAACTAAGCAAAGCTAGTGATATGGCTGCCAGAGAAGGCAGAGAGACTGATATATATTTTTTTTTCAATACATTATAAAATAGTTATTAATACCCAGATATAGAACAAACACAAATGTTCAATACACAAATGTTTGTCCTAAATGGGATTCGAACCCACGCCCCCAAGCGCAGAAGGCATCAGGTTCACTGCCAACTGGACCAACGGGATCTTATACTACACAACAAACTGACTGCGCCTCTCATTTTATCAGAGATTTTTCCACTGAATATTTTAGAGCACACTAATAATTATTCCGCACACTAATAACAAACTCATTAAAATCAGTCCAGTCGTTTAGTTTTAAATAGATAACAAACAAGTAGTGACAGAGACACGTCATTAAACGGGGCAAACGCATATACCACTGGCATACTCATTACTCATACTAATGCTTGTACTGGCAAATAATGTTTGAACTGGCAACATTATGTTAGTCCCGATGTGCCAATACCGAGAAAGGGTCAATTATTGAGACGTCACCTTTAGCCAGGAATCGAACCCGAAACTTCCAATGTAATAACGGTTGAGTAGTTAAGGGTTAGATGTAGTGGAGTTGGATGAAATTGGCGTTGTTTAAAGTTGTGAGTGCGTGGAGTGTACCGATGGTGTATTCTTTGTAGTGTTCTGTAACTCTCTTGTTATACGGCTTTAGCATGATTATTAGCTTATGTTCTTCTTAAGTTAAGTAAGTTATTGGTGTCAATTTGTTGTACCATTATCTAAAGTAAACTGAATTTGTCAGCTCCAAAATTGTTGCTATCATTCTCTCACATATTAAAATGAAAATATAGGCAGATAACTTTAGTCCTGTCAGGTTGCTTTAGTTTAGTGAGTGGTATGACAGAATAAACGCCTATGCTTAGCTTTATTAGATACCTTTTTTTACTGTATTGCATTCTAAAAAAACTTATTTTATTTTATATTTTTTATTTTAATGCCCCATGGACTTCTGGGTCCGAGCCCTTTGTCAACTTTTACAATTTATTTTATCAACAATTTCTGATATAAAAAAACTAATGACTATACAAGAGAAATATACAAATTATAAAAATCTGGTTACCATATTGCGTGTATACACCGAGCAGTCCAGCTCCCGCAAGCAGCACCCGTTCACGAGTTGACGCATGTGCCAGCCATCACACATCGCTAAAAAAAATTAAGTACAAATATAAAACAATTGCTCGACTTCGGCCAAATTACAGAGCGCGGCGACCTACGACTGACTAGGTCTTCTCCTTCTCCTTCAACCAAGTACTAATGACCAATTCTCCTTATTCCAAGTAAGCATTGTATCACTCGCAAAACATTGTTGCAGAATTTTCAGGGTCTCCACACAACAAGGTTCCGATCCGCTGTCAGTCTGTATAAATGGAAATTAATGGTTCAGCCGTAACACCCCTACCCTCGTCAAGCCATAAGGCGGTTGACTAATATAATGTCAGTGTTGTTAAATTACCAGAGAAAACGTTATAAATAGCTGTTATGCGTCAATTTGTAATCAAGCTGGGTGCCACTGATGCGGAACCAACAACTTTGGTATAACTCTGCTCCTATTTTTACCCGACTAAGGCAAAAAGAATCAGAAATGAGGAGATCCGTAAACGAACGAAAGTTACCGACATAGCTCACTGGATTAGCAAGTTAAAGTGGCAGTGGGCAGGGCACATAGCACGCAGAACAGATGGCCGATGGGGCCGAAATTTTATCGAATGGAGACCATGGACCGGTAAACGTAGCGTGGGACGTCCACCCACAAGATGGACAGCCGACCTAAAAGAGACCGCAGGAAAGGCCTACCTACGCTGCGTCTTTCGGTTCGTGGTCTCCACTCAAGAACCTTTCTTCGACATCGGTTATCGATTCTTCAAGCGATGTGGTCTGCCCATTGCCACTTCAACTCGCAAATTTTGCAAGTTTTCTGAAATCACATCATGATAAATAATACAATATTAATGCAGCACCCGACAAATCCAGTCTACTTAGTAGAATCTCAGCTGTTTCGTCTCTGAAAATAAGCCTGGCTCAGTCCGTCGAGCTCGCCCATCACACATTAAAGTTGATAGAAAGACCTTTCTAAAATCGCTGCAACCTTTAGTTGGTTTTTACTTGAAAGGCGCCACAGTCGTATTCATATAATTATTATATGACAAATATCCGTAGAATGATTATAATTCCATCGTATAATCATTCCATCAATCAATCATTTTAAAACAACTGTTAAAAAATTTCAAACTGGTTGATATTCCGAAAACCCGTACGAAGCGCTTTGATTCCACATTTATTGTGCGAACTGCTAGTCTGTGGAATGCGCTGCCTGAATGGGTGTTCTCCGATGGTTACAAACTGGGTATCTTCTAATCACGAGTGAATCGGTTCCTTCTAGGCAAGCGTGCTCCAACGTAGACCGCATCATCGCTTAACATCAGGCGTGATGGTGGTCAAACGCAAGCCTATTAATTATAAAAAAATAAAAATAAAATAGTTGGTCGCACTGTACGTCGAACGTGACAATTTTACACATCGTGTAACGCAGTCACTAACTTATTATTTGAAAACTCGCTCATACTTACAGCAACAGCGTTTCCTTGGGCGTCGTTTCTATTAGCTTCTGCATCTCTCTACTAAACAGGCTCCAGCGAGACTGAAAGTGCATCGAACGCGGCCATTTTCCGCATCGTGGCACGCCATCACTCGCTTATTTGCATCAAATTATCTGTAATTTGTGAAATCTACGCAGTAATGGAAAATATTGCGCTTCAGGTGACGCTAGTTCTCTGGTACTGCAGAACACTGCGATAGTTATCGATCGAACCTTGTTTTGTTGAAATCTCGACAAATACTCGATTGCGTTGGATTACAACCAGGTTGTGTTGACTTATAAGTACACAAATAAACGGCTAAGCCGAACTCAATGAAATTTGGTGAAGAGGTAGTGTATGCGTTATAAGTATGAACATGGGATACTTTTTCCGGAAATGTGGAAAAACTGGAAACCCGCGGATGAAACCACGCGCAAAATACCTTTAGCAGTGATACAGTGCGAGCGTGTTTTGTCAAGACTTAAGTTCGAATTCGAGTTCCAGTGATAACCGTATCAAATTAGAGGGTAGATCGTTTTGTTTTCTCCTAAGTTTGAATGTTTCGTTTTGACCAAGCACCCCTTGGACGAACTATGATAGTTAAAACATATGATACAAAACATATGATAGTTCGTCCAAGAAGCACCCGCATTCTTCAGTCTTCCCGTAAACATGGTGCATGTAACTGCATTGAAATATCGGGAGCTCCATCCACAATTCCACAACCTTATCACGGTAAATATCCCGTAAATAATTATATAACAGCTGTAGTGAACTACCGTGATAGTTTAAAACAGTGTCAAAAGTGGTTACAGAAAGATGAGCCGTACCGTTAGCCTTCGACCAAAATAAAATGAACCGTTTGCCACGTTGTAATGTATTGTAACAATAAGAATACAACCAAAATAATACTTAGAAACAATAGAATAAGAAAACAAACTAGGTCCGCGTAAAATGCCATAAAAACGTCATAAACTTTCTTCGAGCAACTTATGAAACTACTATTGTAGTTGATTCAAATCTACCCTCATTTCGATTCAACAATACAATACAAGAAACAGAATTATTTCTCAAACAAAAAAGGAACGCGAAGTTATTCCGACCGAGGTATGATTACACGCTTCCGATACCTTGAATAAAAATTGAACTGTAACTTCTGAATCAAAAGCCTTAATTTCCAATGAGAAATGGTCACAGCAGTGTAATGACTACATGAACAATAAACAGCAGGCCACTTCCGGTCGCCGATTACAACTTCCGGTAGCCGGTGGCCCACCGGAAGCGAGTGTGGAACTGTTTTCACATAACTTTTGCAGGCGTTGTAACTTGGCAAATGCAGGTACGGATGTACGATAATTCATTTAGAAAATAAATTCCTTGCTTATTAAAAAAACTGAAAAAATTATACAAATAAACTTTATTAATGTTAACTATTAAGTTAGTGTGAGGTTATTTAAACTACATTCCCTCGTATTTAATTAACTCGTGGTATTTTGAGGAACCAAAACCAAGCCAATAACAACAATCCAAACATAGAAAACACGGACAAGCTAACAACCATTTTTAAAACACCACGCAGTTTCCCCTTCGAACCAAAAGTCACTCTACGTCGTGTGTTCTTCTTTTCTTTTTTTTTGTTGGATTCCATAGACACATACATTTTTCGTAAACCGATCTGTGTACCATAGACTGCAGTTCTTCTATATAGGTGTTGCCAACATTAATAACAAACTGTTTCGTATTCTTCACAGCAAACCTTTTCATTTGATATCCATATCATGAAGATAAGAACATTATGTCCGCCATCTTGGGGCGTCCTCCATATTGAATTTATCATCTAGGACCAAAGTGCTTGGGAAAACAAATCCAACGAACTTGACGGAGCTACGTCGTTTCGTTTAGAAGTTCCGCCTTTTGTCTCCATCATCAGACCAGCTCGATGGTACCATAACATTGCATTGTCACCGAGCTTACATGAGTTTGCCAAATTTCAGCTCAATCGGTAGAGGATCTATAATTCAGTTGCAATATTTGTCCCACACATACCGCGAACGTACAAGAAGAAATTGTTTTTAAATTGTAATTGTTGCGATTTTAATTCATAAATAACTGCCCAAAGGGTAGGGTTGTACCCAAAGGGTAAAAATGGGACCCTATTACTAAGCCTACGATGTCTGTCTGTACGTCTGTCAAGACCCTTTTCTCAGAAACGTGTAAAGGTATCAAGTTGAAAATTATATCAAATACCCCGAGCATATGATATAACTTTAAACTTGATACCTTTACACGTCCTACGGGCTCTTGCAGCCGTGAAATTAAATTTGTAAGTCTACGCGATCAAAAGATATGACCGTTTTGTCGCAAATGTTCGCATATTTTGCAATTTCATAAGGTAATTACTTATAACCTATAGGGTACTTCCCGTTGACCTAGAATCATGAAATTTGGCAAGAGGCAAGCTCTCACAGCACATTTTTGAGGAAAAAAACCGAAAGTCGTTAATTTGAAATTATATCATATTTTAAAAAATGTGATTACAAACTTACATTTTGGTATGTATGGAAGACCTTTAATTAAATATCCACTACAAAGCTAAGTTAGTCTTTAAATATTTCAACTTTTTTTTTGGGGTCGCGCTCTTAGTGGTCCGGCGAGGGTCCGGCCAACGGAACCCTCAGAGCGCTAGTCCTATTCGTACTTGTCCGGTTCTTTTTTCAGTTTTAATCCCGTAAATCCAGATACCCAAAATTTAATGAAAGCATTTTGTAATACGGCTCTTGTTTAAAATATATCTTCAGATAGGTGGACTTTAATTCAACGATCAATCAAACATTACTCAGCTAATTACAGTTACTGACTGGTTTAACAAATTTCCAGCATTACCGTACAGGAAATGGTTCCCAGTTTTTCTTTTGATGTAATATAGAATGGATTATTTCTCGCCGTATTCATAATTGGGCCATTAGGCATGGTACAACGAGGGTGCGTATGAATGACCATAATAATTTGACACGCAATCGTGGTGCTCAATAAAATTCAAACTATAGGTATCCTCATTCTTGTTAGTGGACATGACGTGATTTTTTATTCCTAACGTATCCACTGATGTCCGCATATGGCTAGTTTACGTTATAGCGTCGTCCCTCCCTACTAACGTCCGGGAATGATGAAATTTGTTTTATAGGTATTCGGGACATTTTTGCACACACGGTCATCTGACCCCAAACTAAGCAAAGCTTGTGATATGGCTGCCAGAGACTGATATACATACATATATATGTTTTTAAATACATACATAACTAGATATTAACACCCAGATAATATAGAACAAACACAAATGTTCATCACATAAATGTTTGTCCTAGATGGGGATCGAACCCACGCCCCCACGCACAGAAGGTAGGTTCACTACCAACTGGACCAACGGGCTATCAACGGGTTATCAATATATACGGGTATTGCCGGCGTTCCCACTACTCTGTCAGTGTCGTTAACGTTGCAATGTTCATGAGAAATGCATATATTGTTGGTATTTTTTTTGGTGAGAATCTGTATTTGTTGGTATGAAGGAAAAAACGAAACCAAAACCTACCTATATTTTACCAATTTAGCGGTACTAAAATTGAACCAAACTTAGGCACAAAGAAGGTTCGTTCCACTAAAACGTCTAAAACTAAAAGTAGTCAACCCAACCACTAACGGACATTTTAACCAATGCCCCCATTTCCGCAACTGTTGAAGCGTAGCAAAACAAAACGCACCGACCGCTTAATATACTACAGAGCGATCTACTGGAACAATCCAGAAAATTGTGGAATATTCTCGATGCTATAATGGTGGTGGTGACGTCACAAATTGCGGGTACGCGCAAACAATTGCGCGAATCCAACACTTTACGTTATAAAAAGTCCAATCCAGCAGCGACGCTAAATAGAAAACTCGTAAACCGCTTGCGTTGTATAGAGAAATTTTATTTTGCCCTTATTTCGTTAAAACCAGGTCCGAGTCAAGAGAGAAAGCAGTTTTATAATAACGCCTTAGGTAAATTCGTTTTTTTTATTTTTTTATTATTATAATTATTTAAAATTGCTTTGTATTGTTGTTCGCCTTTTTGTAATTTTATTCTCGTGTCATATAATAGTATGCCTTTGATAAAGTTGCTGTTGGAACTTAATAAAATTTTTGCTACACAACTGTTTTGTTAATATAGTAAAACGATTAAAAAATACTTAATTAAAAAAAATTAAGATAAGTAAGTATTACCATTGCGCGAGTCGGGCTCGCACACTGAGGGTTCCGTACCACCACATAACATATTTAGCTACTAAAGTACAAAAAAAAATGTGCAATAAGACAACATCCCATCAACGCAACGCCCAGGCGGTCACCCATCCAAGTACCGGGCGCGCCCGACGTTGCTCGTACGAGAACCGGCGGTGAACAGATTTTTTTACACCGACTTGCACTTGGCCATTATTTATTATTTGTTATTATACTTTGGAGTGTATACTATAATCATGCCAAGTTTGACGCTTGTACGTATTACCGTTTTTACATTAGAGCCAAGACAAAAATACGTTGAGAAAATACGTTTGTCGTATGGGGGACCCCCTTCATTTTTATATATTCTTATTATTATATTTATATTTTTATTCTTTTTTAATTAATCCGTTGTAACATTACATATTCTGTAAAAAATTCACTTGGCTATCTATTACGGTTCACAAGATACAGCCGTTAATATTACACGACACGGACAAACGGGCAGACGGACAGACAGACAGACAAACATCGTAGGCTTAATAATATGGTCCTGTTTTTACCCATTGGGTACGGAACCCTTAAAAGCTCCAAATCAAGAAGTTTAGTATCGCTTATAAGTTCCACCGCCACTCCCAATCGTCGGCACCCGGCTGATAGAAGGTTTCTATTTTTGTTTAAAATTTCATTTCACTCGATCCTTTGGCCCCGTCGGAAAAGTAATTCGAACTTCAGGATATTCTTTTCTTCGTTTACTTTTCAACTTTTTGTCAAGTTGTTACCTGTAATGTTTTTTTTGCATCTTTTACTAAACGATTGTTAGATAGGAAGGTGTTGGAAAGATAGAGTGCGAGAAAAATAATAATTTTCATGTTATTGTTAGAACAATTCCTATACTTACCTATACAATCTAGTTTATCTCCATACAGGGTTACTGGTAATCAGTTGGCATCCTCTTAAGGGCGGCCTCAGTACATCAAAACAAACAACTATTGCGCGCGCGCATTCACCTTGAAAAAGACTGCCTAATGCGGTTGAAACTATAGTCGGAGTGACCGGCTTAATCTTACGTGAGTAATTCCCGTGTAATATAAATAAAATGTGTGAAAACCACGTCAGTTTCTATAATAAAACAACTATTGTTTTACAACTTTTTGAAATTCGCGAGAGAAAAGTAAACCGGCCATTTGCGAGTCGGGCCGTACCACCACAAAACACAAAAATTATCAATTTAAAAAACCAATTTCAGTATTAGTAAAATATGGCCATTTCGATTCGGTGAAATGATAAGCAGGTCATCCAGGTAAGAAATTACCAGTAATAACTTGGTAATGAACTTAAATTTGTCACCGACTCGCACTTGGCCATTATTTATTATTTTACTTCAGAGTGTGTACTATAATCATGCCAAGTTTGATGCTTGTACGTATTACCGTTTTTACATTATTAGGTAATACAAAAATACGTTAAAAATATTTAAGTTTGTTGTAATGGGACCTTCCCCCCCCCCCGCCCCCCTACTTTTTGACTTTTTTTATTATTTCTTAGGTAATCCGCCGTAACGTTACATATTCTGTGAAAATTTCAACTGGCTATCTATTACGGTTCGAAAGAGGTAGGACGGACAGACATACAGACAACGTAGGCTCAGTAAAAGGGTCCCATTTATTTATTTATTTACCGTGTGGGTACGGAACCCTAAAAAGAGGTGTTCCATACAAAAAAAATACTTATTTACTTCCGACGAAATTTAAGAAACAGCGGATTATCCTCCCGCATTGTCGTAGTACAAAAGTTGTTTCTTTTGACTCATTGAAGCCGCCCTTAATAAGGGTGTCCCGTGAGTCAGAGCTTCCCTGGCGAGGCGATCGGCCTCCTCGTTGCCGGGTATGCCCACGTGTGACGGTATACATTGTATCTTAATATTCTTATTCTTGTCTGAAAGAGTGCGTAACAATTCTAAAATGCGGAGGCTATCGGGGTGCCTCGAAAATTCGAGGTGCATCGAGCCAGGTGGTAAATTGCACTTTTAGAATCTGTCAAAATTATAAAATTGACAGCGTTTAATGTGCATACATAGGTATCCTATGTATGCATGATTTCTAACTTATTTCAATTGTTTCGTTGCGATTTCTTGGTTTTAAACCTTTTGGTATCTAATTTGACTAACAGTATTTTTATTTAAAATGGCGGTCGGAAACGTGTTGACTCGGGAGTGTTTGCAATAGTGCGAATAGTGGGGGTAGGAAAAAGATAATGTGGTGGATGTTGGCATGAGGGACTTTAGTCTGGCTTGAGCGTTCATCACAGAGTACTTTTTATATTAGCGAAAGCATATTGGTCTGAAAACTGTAATAAGTAGGAATAAAGAATATGAATAAAGTTATATAAAGAGAACTGGATTATGATTTACCACACAACCATACTTTAAAAAAAACATACAGTCGAATTGATAACCTCCTCCTTTTTGAAGTCGGTTAAAAACAGTACCTATAGAGGGTACCTATTGTTTTAGCTCTACAATACACAATACTGTTAACTGTTCAACAAACTGTGTGTAACACAATACCTTTTATTCTCTATGATACGTCGGGTAAAAAGAGTTTTTTGGTGAACTTCATTCATTTATTGGGCGATTAACTTGTATTTTTGTTTGGACTATAATGTACATCTTACATGCTATACCTAAAACAATTTATGATTTACTAAACTGATTGCACCTCTCGCGGCCCGGCCGTCTGTTCATTTGTATTTTGTATTGTATTTCAACACAATGAAACATTATCTTGTTGATGCAGACACTACAGACTGCCATAATTGGAGTGTATCGATTGATTGGACTGATTGGATGACGTTGGAATGATTAAAAGCATTTTGTTTCACTGCGCACTTGACTTCTGTCGACACCATGGACGTAGGTAATAAAAACTAAACCAAACCTAAACCAGGTTGGATTTAGGTACGTTGAAAAGAGCACTTTTTATTTAGTTTTGTTTTTTATTAAAAATAATAAGCTTGCGTTTGAACACAATCTCGCCTGATGCGGTCTACGTTGGAGCACGCTTGCCTTAAAGAAATTGATTCACTCGTGATTTGAAGACACCCAGATTGTAACCATTAGGAACACCCATTCAGGCAGCGCATTCCACAGACCACACCACAGACTAGCAGTTCAAAAAAACAGGCCGATCCGTTGCTCTGTTGCATAAGACTTGATTGATGGAAAATAACAAACCAACAAACAAATACACTTTCGCATTTATAATAATATTAGTATCATAATCGTAGTAATGGTGATTACGGAGAGAGACCTAGCCATTGTTCCATGTATCATCATCTCTCTCGAACTTGTTGTAAATTACTTATTCTGCTCTTGCTTATGCACGTGTACGTGTATGTATCCATGACATTGATGACATCATTGCGGTACGCCCACGTCGCATTATTTTTCTCGGAGTACTATACCTGGCGGAGTATATTATTATACCATGCGTTTACTATTACATAGTACTGTAGACTGTAGGCCTGCCACTTGTCGGGACTTGAAAAAGTCGAGACAATCGGTTAGTCATCGTCGACGACGGACGGAGGGGTCAACAATCTCATAAATAAATGGAAGCCTGTATTCTGAATACAGTTCTGTATTCTGAGATGGAAGCGTTATACATACAATTTCTCCTGAGGTTTCTCCTTGTGCGTTTTAAGTGTGTGCAATACTTACGTGACGTTTTGCACATACCGGCATAGTTTGTCTATAGTTCTACAAACGCACACTTAATTATTGAGTAGCCTATAACTGCAAACGATAGCTCAAAATTTAATCAAGTGTAAGTGTAAGCGCTGAAGGGGATACTGTCGGTTTAACGCTATCATTGATTTATTTTTTCGTTACCTATTCCAGTAAAATGCGAAAGATTTGGCAGTATGGCCTTAATAGCTTTGGCCTGCTTAGTAATGGCTGAAAATATATTTAAAAATCTTACCATGTTTTTGTCAAGATGTCAAATATGTCAATGTCATTCATGATTTTCTCCAATGACACATGACACTGACTCGCATTTTTAATATAAAAAAGTAATTTGTAATTTCATAATTTCATTTCCTCACATCAAACCGGCGGTCGAGTGCGTTGTGTTTTTGTCGTGATCACATTAATTTCGCAAGTAAGTTCAAATTCGTTTTACATAGTACTTAATTTAACGTAGGTAGGCACTAATAAATATTGTAACTGCCTAAATATATCCACATCCACTTTTGGAAACTTATCTATCTTATGAGAGATTGTGAAAGAAGATTCATCTAGAAGCCGACAAACGTTTTTTGTTACTCTTACGAAATACTGTCCACCACATCAGCAATTTGGAAGCATGTTTCAACGACAAGTTGAGGGCAACTTATTTTCCCAAACTAGCACCAGACCATGAGTGCATGCGTTCAACATGACAACGTGTTACCGCACTTTCCTGCCGGCTATTTCTTAATTCGTTTCATGTTTTTTTCTGAAACAAAGGTAAATTATGACGCAAGACGGGTGCAATGATAGGAAGAGAATGCGTAGTGACTCTGACAGCGAAGTCATAGGCAATCTTTCTAAAAGGTTAATCCTAGAAAGGTATGAACAAAAATCTGGTGTTCTGGTGTAGGGTACGCTGCATGGCTTTATTTTTTGTTTTGTGGATCGAGTGGTGTCCATTTATACCCAGATAGCATTTGACTCATCATTGGAAGGTTAAAGCAGATCTCTTCGCCACCAAACATGAGAATGAAAAAGATGGTGTCATAAAACGCAAACATTTTCTTGTGTTTTATCATGTAACTTTCGTTAAAATATTTTTCGAACCAAACCAAGGTACATCTGTGTTTGCCAACAAGGTATCAGACATCTATACTATAATATTATAAAGAGGTAAGATTTGATTGTTTGTTTGCATTGAATAAGCTACGAAACTACTGAACCGATTTGAAAAATTCTTTTAGCCGGGATATTCACGCTTATCTGAACGAGGTTCACCATCACCTTGAATCTGTGAAACCCGCCCTGCTCTTCTTGACGGAGATACAAATATCGAATCCTATTGTCCTACCTCTTATACCCTGGGTACAAACTCGAGCATACCTTTATGGGTAGTGCTGAGTATGCGTGTATTTTCAAATGCTGCTGGACAATTTGCTAACCTTTTTTTTTGTAGTGAACCATTTAGTTAAGTCTCTATAATCTATAATGAATCAAGCCCTAGAAGGTTTCTGTTACTAGGGCAAGTACCTTATTAACTAAACAAAATTCAAGTTAATACTAACACTACAAATACCGTTAGACTGCCCACAGACCGTTGAAGTGTAAAGACAAACCAAATGCTCTTGCCCACTATCAGTTGTCAGCGTACCCGGCATGCTGGCTGCATTACCACGCTGAATGGCACGGTTTCTGTTGTAGGTAAATTGCCAAGTGTCAGCTGCACCATGACAATGGAACACAAGTGTTACTGTCGCGGTGATGAGATCTCCAGCTTGGACCTGGACAAGCCGGAGCACCTCATGCCCATGATGAGGCCTTTCTCTATGAGGTGCCTAGCACATGCCTACCTACTGTAATATTTGGTGTAGACGTAGATGTAGGTTTAGTAACCCATTATTTAGATCTCTTTTTTTATATTGGCCTAGGCTAACGATTGACCGCGATCTCGCCTGATGGAAAGCAATGATGCGGTCGAAGATAGAGCATGTTTGCCCAGTAATAACCTATTAACTGTAGACTTGAACATCTATGCCTCGACTTTCTCAACACCAATCTGGCTAAAAGCAAAGCAATAAATTGTGATTTCGGTGTTAAGTTGTCTAATGAGTACAACCTATAAATGAACTGTTGTGTTTCAACGAAAACAAATTCAAATTATTTATTTGTCAGTATAACCATCCAATATTTAGTCCTTTAGTTAGTATTTTCAGTAGATTGTAAAGATATGCTACGAGTACCCATAGTTTTTCTTTACTATATAGATTGTCATGAATTTTAGCCCTATTCTGAAACATAATAATATTTTAACTCCATACCATTTATATTTATGTTATTAGCATTTATTTATACAGCATTTAGGTATTTATGAATTTTTTTTAATTTCTTAGTGCATGCAGACAGGCACTATAATATTAGTAAAAATATGTTATCACACAAGTGACAAATTTGTGTTTGTATTAATAAAATTCCATAATCCTGTTTTTTTATTTTTATAATAATAAAAAAATTAAAAAAAACACCTAACTCTACACCTATCAATTGAGATAAAATCTATACACGAGTATAAAAGCGAAATTTTATTTTATTCTATTATATAGTCCATACCACTGATTGACTCCTCACAAAATCACGAAAACTGCTTGACCTGTAAAGCTGAAATTCCTGATGGGGATTAGAGGTGCGCTAAAATAGTATTATGGGGATTAGAGGTGCCCTAAAATAGAATTTTGCGAAAGGGCCGAATTAAAGAGGGTATAAAGGTTAATATGAAAGTAGGTGATAAACTTTACTTAGTAACTACTTTACAAGGTAGTATTTATTATTTCATTTGGTGATTATTAACTGCAGCAGTGTACTGAGCTACAACTTAACTATTAGAGCCTTGAACTGAGTCATATTGAACAGACTTTGGCACTAGAAATAAATGCTGCAGATACCTTGATGACTAACAGAAGTAATGATACCTCGGTGTAGTTTCACAATATTCCGATAGTTTCATCATTTATTCAATGATGACAGTCAATTTTTCTGTTCTCTCAAGACTGTGATGTCGGGTCATTTCAATGATAACTTGGGATATTGTCATTGAAGTACTTACTACAGTATTTTGTTATATTCACCAATAAATATGTATAATTCATGGCATTGTTATTCCCTCTTATTGAGAGCAGGTACTCAATGAAGATAAAAAAATTAGATACCTATTGTGCTTGCCCAACTCTATAAAATATTTTTTAAATAGTTGAGGAGGTTGCGCTATAATTATTTACAGTAGGTACTTTATTATACTTAATTATACTAGTGCAAGGTTTTTTTTCTTTAGTTTTTGTACATATTATGCAGTAGATGAAAACCGTAAATCCTCATTACTTGATTATTCCTCGTTTTAAACCTAAGATTGTAGCTGTTAGCCGATATAATAGAGAGCGAAAATATTGTTATGAAAATGTTCTCATCCGGCTTATTACATTGTTGTTGTTCATGTTCAAGCCATAAAACCCGGACTGTAATCGTGGACATAGTGAAAAATAATTTAAACCATGTACGTTATTGCCAGTTATTGCAGCTGTCAGAACTAAAAAAAACTCGGACCAGTTATAAAAAAAATCATAATATAACCTGTTTTGAGTTAGTCCACAATAATTCTCTTACCTACCTCTCGTGTTTATTTTATTATACTTCCAAAAAATAAAATGCATATAGTCCAAAAGACCGCGTCAAAATTATTTACGGCATTTTACTCTGGATTATTTTATGTTCAATAATGAATAGAAAAGATAATGTGGTTTATCAGAATCAGAATCAGAATAATCTTTATTGTAAAAACTGGTACATTATAAGGTGTTATATTTTAGTAGTATCACAGTTTACCCATTTCGGGCATACCATGTTTTGTTAGTTACTTACTAATAAATACATTTTTTTTATTTATTTAAAATATTACTTTATATGCATAGGCATACTGTTTTCCGCTTACTTTTCATTTAAAAACTGTTATTAATATGTATATAACCATAGATAAATATATACTAGATATGACTGACACGTTCAAAATTTTGATAAATACAATAATATTATGATAAAAACCTGTAATCATCTTTATTGAGATTGATAAAGATGCTATTTTTATGCAATGTAAATGTCTCAATTCACATTCAGTTTTGTGCACTCAAGTGGTAATAAAGTTATTTAACTTTTTTCTCTCTAGCACATTTAGGTAAGTAGGCACATTTGTTGAATTTTAACTACATTGCGTTATAATTTACTATGAACGTTTTACTCCGCCATCTTCGGTTTATAATCATATGAATTTTCAGTAAAAGGTTGGCTTTGCAATGTCTTTATGGTGCTGTCAGTGTGGGGAGAATACTTCTCACACAGCAGATGTAAGCAGTATCACAATAAGTCGCAGATCTTCAGGTTCCATTCGCACTCGCATTGATGATACGAAGTAGGTAACTTATAATTGACGGTTGTGTAAATTAATAATCATTATTAATAAGTAAGTACATTAATATTTATATCTCATTGTTTATTTAGCTGGGACATAATAGCAGTAGTTCCAAGTATAGCTAAGTCTTCTGGGCCCCGATTCTACTAAACCAATTGTTTTTATTTTTTATTTTTTTGAATTGCCTCAAAATTTTACCCAATATTGACACTTAAGGAATGAAAAAAAACAGTAAATTTTGAGGCAATTCAAAAAATAAAATAAATAAAAACAATTGGTTTAGTAGAATCGGGGCCCTGATGTTTTAACATCGAGACTGTAAAACTTTAAACTTTTTCTTAAAAACGTTTTTTTGGTCAGTACCTATTGAATAAAACTTAGGAGTGTAAAGCTGTGTTAATCATAGAGAATCTCCGTTTTACAGCTTTAAATTCTGCATTTCTTACCAGTATAAATACATATTATTATGAAATGATGATTCTACAAAACCCGGTTTTATATCTCACGTGGCTTTCTCGTAGCTCTAGTGCAATGCCCTGCTCTGATTTACCACGTGTGCCTTATTAAATGCACTATTCAATGGACAGGTTTGAGACCTCGGTGTCGCGCTTGGACCTTGGCATTGTACCTATTGAGTCTATTCACTGATCTACAATTCTACACTATCGTAGAGCCATTGCGTAACAACTTGAACACATTCCATCATTGTATTTATTATTCCGATTCCGTCAAACAAACCGGATAAATTCGGCTGGTTCAGCGAAATTGTATTTTATTTATATATTTATATACTCTTTACTCTCATTTAATATATTAATATCTTCATAGAAAACTGCTCGTTGTAACCGAGAGGTTCAATTTAAAAAACCAGTGACAGTATCCCCGTTGTCCTCAGGTTAGCCAACTTCGAGGCCATAATCACAAACATGTATTCATGCGGGATTCTAACAGAATATCTGTACCACGGTGACGGGACCCTCCTCGTTGGTCTGTGGAAACGCACTGCCAAGATACTTTACGAAGTAGAGATACTGGACCCTAAGCACTTACCCTCCGATCTCGATTCAGTTAGGTTTGATGAAACTGATTTAAGTTTGACATACGCATACGTATATTGAAGTAGATTCTTTAATTAGCTAGATTTGATTACTAACAGTCCCTTTTACTGCAGACATACTTAGAACTGTTTTATTGTGACAAAAGCAAATAATAAACTTACTATGGCGGCTGTATGGATACCTACGAATGCCAATAATACTTATCAATGATGCCCAGCTACCATGTTAAGTCTTATGAAACATTCCAATAATCTGCCCGTAGTAGCCTACAAACATTCCGATGATCGTGATGACAATCATCCTTCAATCACAGATAATATATTCCACCATCAATTAAATTAATTGCGCACGGTCTATAAATAAATAATGCATAGGCTTTTATGGCACGCGCGTGTGTATCAGGTATCATTGGTCCATATTGGCGACGTGATCGCGTGTTCGCACTAACTATACAAATTGATTAAAAAGGGTCTAGACGTAATTATCGACGTTATCGTGGAATTAGGCTAGTCATTCATTGATAAATTATGAAACTACCTAGATTTAAGTCTTTCAGGTATTTTATCTTATCAGGATCTCGTCGCTTTCGTGTAAGTTCTTAATTAACTTATACATAACCTATATTTCTGCAGAAATTTTGCAAATCTTCATCTTCATCAACATAGAAACACGTATAAATGTTAACCTTAACCTCTGTGACCGATAAAATATTACACAATGCCATGAAATGCTCGCGGCTTGGTAACTGTGAGAACGTTCTAGATTCACCGTAGAAGCCGCTAGCCGGTGTTAACCATCTCGTACTAAAACACTTAGCATATTTCGTGCGTTCTTTGTATGCAAATTAATTTTCCAGTTATCTTCATTACTTTTTGTGTTACCAATTCAAGCTTCGAAGTCTTAATTTCATGTATTTAGAATACAGTACGAATAATTTTACAGCAGTTTTCGAGTATTTTCAAACGTGTATCATGAGTGGGTACTTGAAAAATTAAAGTGTCAGGGTATTTAGGGTCTTGCATATGTCTGTATTTCCTTTGATCGAACCGTAGTAATCTTGACGTTTTAAAGTAGTTTGTACTTTCTAGTTTACAAGTTGAATAAGATAACAAGTTGATAAATCCGTAGCTTAAAGTATAAACGTAGGCGCTAGTATCTAATCTGCTTAGTCTTTCCTCGGTGCTTGTAGTGAACACTTGGACGGTAGGTTTAAATTAACTGCTACATTTATATTTTGTAGGCAAATTTAGTATACGATTTTATATATCTATGAAGTCGCGAATTTATTTTTATTAAATTTAAATCAATACTTCACAATTCTCATAACTGAAAAGTGTAGTATTGCTTTTTTTTTGTCAAATGTCATTCAATTCGTAACATCTAAGGCTTCTTGTTTAGATAAGTCAAAATGGTGTTATAAATTTAGTTCCGGTATTATAACAAGTGAATTAGGTACACAGGTGTTTTTTTTTTTTTTTTTTTTTTTTTTACAATGTATGTAGCTATGTTGGAATTAGTTAGTATTTAAATGACTTTTTTTATCAGTCCTGTGAAAGTGAAACTTATTATCGAAAATATAATTTACAGAGACAAATGAATATAATAATTGACTAAAACATAATAACTTGACTAAATAATCTACTATATAAAAATAAGTCGGGTTTTCCTTCCTGACGCTATAACTCCAGAACGCACGAACCGATTTCCACGGTTTTGCATCCGTTGGAAAGGTCTCGGGCTCCGTAAGGTTTATAGCATATAGGTTTATAGTAGCGAGGCCGAAGGCCGAGCTCTACGCGTACGAAGTAGCGGGATTCAGCTAGTTAATTATAATTATTTCATGTATTTTATCAAATACATTGCGTTGACCTATTAATTTTAATTGACGTGTAATTATGTTGGGATTTTTGACGTATTTATTATTATTACATATTAGAACCTACTATTTATTTGTATTTTTTTTTGTGACATGTTATCCAGTAGGTATAAGGTTTATTAATGAAAAATTTAATGTATAAAATGAAAACTTAACTGACTAGAACTTATATAACAAATTGACTAAATAAATATGTATAATACTTTTATGAATTTCTAGCCAATATTGTAAAGTATAAGTGTAAGCAGTGAACCATGGGGTTATTCTTGCATGTGCCTGAAACATGGCTACTGATACAGTGCGCCAGGTCTTACAATGTATGTGGATAAAGGAGCTGATGGGGCGCAGGGAAGCTGGTCTGATTTAGTCGGCAGCTAAATAAATCACGGGAGTGTGAGTTTTCATTAAAAAGTTGTTCGCACTTTAACATTTCTCCTGTTGCGTTCCAGCTTCAACAGAATGCCTCTGCAGCTGACCAAGCCCGCTCCGCAATGGAAGACCACCGCCGTCGTGAACGGCGAGTTCAAGGACCTCGCGCTCACCGACTACAAGGGGAAATACGTCGTGCTGTTCTTCTACCCGCTTGATTTGTGAGTACCACTTGACTGTTGCCAGCACCATACCGCGATTTTGACGTATACTTATGGGTGTGACATTGACATTTGCGCCAGCCATCTAACTAAATATTTCACTATTCCCATAACATAACCGAAGTATGTAATATTGAATTATTTGACGAAACTTCAATAAATGTATAACGTAATAAGCAGCTAAATTCGCCTAAATTGTGTTTTTAATTATGGCTCCGACCGTCGTAAATACCATACGATACGACCAGAAACCTTCCAAACTAAATGTGTTTTAATTATTTAGTTCCGCGAATTGAAAATGCCAATGAGAATGAAGTATTTCGTTCCTATTTACTATTTCAAAATATACAATGACCGTGTGTGAAAAAATTTCCTGAATATTTATTTATTTATTTACAATAGTAATTAGTGTTTAATATGCCAAATAACAATAAAGTTGACATTAGAATTTAAAGCACATGTCTCCTCGACTATGATTAAGAAATTCTTAAACATGATCTCACAAATGTATACCTGTGAACCCTACTCTACATCCTGCTGTATTATACATTTCCTAGATGTGCGTCTCACGTTTTTCTATTTTTCGCGCGTTTCCGGGGAAAAGTTATCCGTTATAAAATGAAATGAAAATTTGAATTTTTTTATTATCCGGACTTGCATCCATAACTTATTATACAAATTACATTAATTAATTGATGATTAGAAAATTTAAATTAAATATAAAAAATTCAAATACAAAAATTACACATAAAAATTAAAATTAAAATTGAAAAATAAGATTAATACAATTAAAATAATTAGGTAATGGGCGTGTGATACTTTATTGTCTACCACAGACCTATATCTAAAGGTAGGTATATCTATAGGTCTGTGTTGCCTACCTCCTCACTAACTTACATCGTATAGTTCATTAGTTGTGGAAAGGTAATTGCTACCTTCATATAAGCTTGTACTATTATGTATTCTGTGACAATTAGTGTGATGCGATTTCAGCCAGAGACAATATATCTTGGACAAACCTATTCCTTCACAATAAGAAACAAGTTATTTGTGGTTATATTCCGTATTATCGAAGGTCAAGCGTTGGCTCAGAGGTTAATAAGTGATAGTGTATCTTATTTAAATAAACATAGAGTTTATTACGGCAAAATAAGCTGATGTGATAGTTCAAGGTCCAAAGCCCCATAAAAACACACACGTTACATAACTTACTCGTGATGAAGTTAACGTTAATTGGTCACTGGGTTTGGCTATGGTCAGAATGTTCTAGGAATGGTATTTAAAATATTCGCGCGGTATTCAATATTTACAAGTTTACTGATCTGTTATTGTTGATGATCTGTTACTGTTTGTTTACACAGTAACAGACTGCATGCAACAAACGTATTTTTGTATTAGCTCTAATGTAAAAACGGTAATACGTACAAGCGTCAAACTTGGCACGATTATAATACACACTCTAAAGTATAACAACAAATAATAAATAATGGCCAAGTGGCTCGCACTTGGCCGGTTTTTTACTTTTCGACCATTTTATTTTTATTAGTTAAGAGGGGGCAACCGAAATTTTATGCTAATTTGCCATGATATTCTAACTAAACCAAATATCCGATCACCGTAATAATTGATATATGTGAATTTTCAATTCATTTTCTTTCCGCCATTAAGACAGAAACATAATAGCAAGATATTTACTCGATACTTTAATGTTTTGAAAATGGTGCCTTTTTGCTAATTTTTTTGATTTTACTTGGAAAGTACTTCAGTTACATATCTAAAATAAATACTCACCGAAGGAAAATATAGTTTGTTTTCCAGTGTTAAGACAAAATTTACCTAGATTAATTAGTACTCTCATAATAAATTATATTCGATTTGAGACTTACGTCCTTTAGTTCTAAGCAACTATTCGGTCAAACGGCAAGTCCGATATTCAGTCTTATTCTGTTGCGCTTTGCATCTAAATAGCGAAACATGCTCCGTTTAACCTCAGTACCGCACTGTGCCTCAACGGGGAAGGACGCACGCGCTTGCTTTTCGCCTTGGTTTTATCTTCCGAGTGCGATTATATCAACACCTACTGTATTTTCAAACAAAGGATAATATAAAAAATCGATGGCTCGAACGCGACCACTTGATGCGGCTACCAAGTGGTGACAATGACCTTAGAGCACAGACTAGGTAAAGCTACTACGAAAAAATAACATAGATACAAATAAAATGGATACGACTAGGCCCTAACGAATCCATTATTATGTATGCTCAGTAATATAACTATTAGAGTCGGAGTGTTTCTTTGTGACAGACAAACAGACAGAGAGAGAGAGAGAGAGAGAGAGAGAGAGAGAGAGACGGAGAGAAGCAGAGAGAGAGAGTCAGAAAGATAAAACTAAAAATTAAATGACATTATAAAATAATTTAGATTCATTATAATTTTATAAAATTAAAATTAAAAATCATTTAAATTAATGTGATGGTTAATTTGACTTGAGAGTTCCATCCACATTTTCTCACGTTTTTACGAGAAGCGGCTTTCTGCAAAAGGAGGAAGGTTCTCAATTTTAACAGACAAAAAATAGCTTGGTAATAATGGAAGCAAAAAAACATCTTCTAATAAAAAAAAATTTAAATGTGGAAAGTCAACCAATAGGTACTTATGTTTTTAACCGACTTCAAAACAGGGGCAAGGTTCTCAATTCAACCGGTATAAAAAAATACTAGTCGAATTGAGGACCTTCCTCCTTCTTTGAAGTCGGTTAAAAACATAAGTACCTACTGTTTGACCAGTTGGGTTGGCTCGGGTATGTGCTGGTAAGGGGAAATGCACAATACACTAGCGGGACTACTTACCTTAGTCAAAGTCAAATACTACTTACCTTTTTATCCGACTTCAAATAAGGAGGAAGGTTCTCATTTACCTTAGAGTACCTTCAATTCGACCAGTATTTTTTTATACTGGTTGAATTGCAGTCCACCACTGCGGTGCAACAATGCGGTGCAACACTGCGTTGCAACACTGCGGTGCAACAGTGCGGTGCAACAGTGCGCTGCAACAGTGTGGTACAACAGTGCGGTACAACAGTGCGGTACCATCTTTAAATATTTTGAATCAGTAGCATAAAATACGAGTTTCTCAGATCAAACGCTAGGTGGCACCACCAGTATTTCAGCAAAGTGAAGTTATATCAAAAAATAAATAGCTATTTTTGAATATTTTGAACTAATTGGTTGGAAACATAGGTGAGTTTTTTTTTGAGGATTAGGTGAGGTTTTGCGTGATTTGCGTCCAACACTAGATGAGAGCATTTATATTTCAGAGAATCTTGACTTGTATCGTAAAATATTTCTGCCATCCTTGCATATTTTAAATCAGTAACGGTGATTATAGATTGTTCAGTTCTAATACTAGAAGACATCTTCAATATTTCAGTGAAGACGTTAAATCAGAAAATATTTCAGCCATCCTTGAATATTTTAAGTCTGTGGCATCGATTAATGGCTGCTGAGGTCTAAAGCCAAACGACGGCACCAATATTTCAGAGATTTTGAGAAGTAGCTTCACTAACGAATTTTCTTTATTTAATTCAAATCCGAAAATATTCTGACCATCACTACATATTTTGAGTTTTATTCAGTGGTAAATGATTTCACAGGGTGAGTATTAGGGAACTAACGCAGTATTTTTCATACATTTTGGGTAATGAGAAGCCACAGGCAAACCACGGCAAAACTTATCTCAGATGGCGCCACCTTCGCTGGTGCTGTCATTTGTGGCTTATTTGAGGTTATAAACATTGCTCTTGAATGAAACAATAAAAATAAACTTTGCTTTTAAACAGTAAAATGTTTCTTATATTTCAGAGAATCATGACTTGTATCGTAAAATATTTCTGCCATCCTTGCATATTTTAAATCAGTAACGGTGATTATAGATTGTTCAGTTCTAATACTAGAAGACATCTTCAATATTTCAGTGAAGACGTTAAATCAGAAAATATTTCAGCCATCCTTGAATATTTTAAGTCTGTGGCATCGATTTATGGCTGCTGAGGTCTAAAGCCAAACGACGGCACCAATATTTCAGAGATTTTGAGAAGTAGCTTCACTAACGAAATTTCTTTATTTAATTCAAATCCGAAAATATTTTGACCATCACTACATATTTTGAGTTTTATTCAGTGGTAAATGATTTCACAGGGTGAGTATTAGGGAACTAATGCAGTATTTTTCATACATTTTGGGTAATGAGAAGCTACAGGCAAACCACGGCAAAACTTATCTCAGATGGCGCCACCTTCGCTGGTGCTGTCATTTGTGGCTTATTTGAGGTTATAAACATTGCTCTTGAATGAAACAATAAAAATAAACTTTGCCTTTAAACAGTAAAATGTTTCTTGACAGTGGCGAATCTCAGAAAAAAGTTAATGTTTCCTTAGCTGGTAAAAAAGCGAATCTTTTGGCAAGGTAGGTATGCAATAAAATTATCAATCACTGCGTTGCAACACTGCGGTGCAACAGTGCGTTGCAACACTGCGGCGCAACAGTGCGATGCAACACTGCGTTGCCACACTGCGTTGCAACACTGCGTTGCAACACTGCGTTGCAACACTGCGGTGCAACACTGCTTTACAACACTGCGGTGCAACACTGTGGACCAAGTAGACAGAGACACTAAGATTATACAAGTCGCATTGAGAACCTTCCTCCTTATTTGAAGTCGGATAAAAAGGTAAGTAGTAATACCTACTGTTAGACCGGCCGGGTTGGCTCGGGTAGGTACTGGTAGGTCAAACAGTAGGTATATTAGGCCGACTTCAAATAATGAGGAAGGTTCTGTGAAGGATGATGATGATATTTTTTGGTAAATTGAATTGAATGGAATGGAATTGAATTGCATTGCATTAAATTACATTAAATTAAATTAAATAAATCATACTTAAATAGATATTAACAACCAGGTATACTCGTAGAACAAACACAAAATGTTCATCACATTAATTTTGTCCTAGGTGGGAATCGAACCCACGCCCGAAGCTCAGAAGGTAGGTTCACTACCAACTGGACCAACGGGCTTTCGGGTATTTCGTTTCGCGTGTTTCGTTTAGTATAGTATAGCATAGCGTAGCGTAGCATAGCATAGCATAGCATTAGTTTAGTTTAGTTTGATTTAATGTTTAACGATCTCTGACTCTCTGTCTCAAGCGTAAAATTTTAATTTGAAAATTAATTTGGGCAATTTCAATTTAATTTATATAATTTATTAATTTTATATTGATATTGTAGAAAACTTAAAAATTAAGTTTAAAAATATACAACAAACACAATTTTGAAAATTGAAATAAACAATTTACGGTTTTGCGCGCCGCGACCGAACCCAGCTAATCGCCAAAACGCCAACATTATGCTTATCCTGTGTTTATTACTCCTTGCCGCATGACGAGTTCGACTACGCGAGTTATGTGTACTGGAGCTGCGCGCGACTGCCGCGCTGCCGTGGTTGTGTTTCACACTAATGCGGGTGATGCGAGACGCGCGGGTGAAATCAGAAATTTTCCTCGCTTTATACGCACTCTTAAAAATCCGCCGTAACTTTACATATTCTGTAAAAATTAAAACTGGGTGTCTATTACGGTTCGAAACATACAGTCGTTAAAAGGTAGGACGGACAGACAGGCAGCGTAGGCACAGTAATAGGGTCCCGTTTTTACCCTTTGGGTACGGAACCCTATAAATACAACTGAAAAATCACAACCACTGTATCTAGTAATTTTTAAACTTTCGCGATTTGAACACATGTTTTAAACGATTATCGGGACTTATCACGTATTATTTAATTTAGGTAATAATATGTACCTTTCGCTCGACGTTTCGACGTTTACAATGGCCGTCCACGGCCATTGTAAACGTCGAGCGAAAGCTACATATTATTACCTAAATTAAATAATACGTGATAAGTCCCGATAAACGTTTAAAACACTGTATCTAGTCCGGTCAAGCTGTAGAGGCTAAAAAGCCAACAGTACATGTCAGTATTAAAAAAACCGGACAAGTACGAGTAGGACTAGAGTAGCGCGAGACCAAAAAAATAAACTAACTGAAGTTAAAATATTGAAAGACAAACTTAAGTTTGTAGTTGACAATAAGGTTCTTCCATACATTCCAACTACAAAATGTAAGTTTGTAATAGCAAAATAATTATTTTTAAATGATATAACTTCAAATTTATAACTTTCGGATTTATTCCTATATATGTGCTATGAGACCTTGCCTCTTGCCAAATTTCATGATTCTAGGTCAACGGGAAGTACCCTATAGGTTTTGATTTCCCTGTGAAATCGCAAAATATGCGGCATAAACGTTCATATCTTTTGATTGCTTTGACTTACAACTTTTATTTTTTTACAGCCGAAAGAAACCGTAGACCCAAGTATTTAGTATAAATTTCAACTTGATACCTTTACGCGTTCTTGAGAAAAAGGGTCTTGACAGACGGACAGCGAAGTGATCCTATAAGGGTTCGGTTTTTTCCTTTTGAGGTACGGAACACTAAAAACAACCACTGTTTGACATTATCCATCCTCTAGACTTTAACAACAAATGAATGTATTGATGTCATAATATCTAGATGTTGTATATTTAAATAATTTCATGTTGTCCTTCTCACTCCTAAAATGCTGCCCGACAAGGTCTACTAAGTACTTACTGAATTTTATTTTTATCATCTTGTTCTGTATGAAAGCAAAAAAATAATTAATGTATAATGTAGTTCCAGTATTATCCGCCCCAACTTCCTGACTAACTGACAGCAACGTAATCTCTGTTTCCAGCACATTCGTCTGTCCGACTGAGATCATAGCGTTCTCGGAGAAAGCTGATGACTTCCGCAAGATCGGGTGCGAAGTGATCGCTGCTTCCACCGACTCGCACTTCACTCACCTGGCCTGGATCAACACTCCACGCAAGCAGGGTGAGGACACTTTCACACACATTCAAGGGAACCGCTAAGAGTGTCTATATCCCCGATATCTATCTATCTCTATCTATAGCCCCGTTGGTACTGACTCTGCCTTCTGCACTTGGGGGTGTGAGCTGGACTGGCAAAGCATCAACAACACCGCTAGTGTTGCACGTTTCGATTGGCAATGATTACCGCTTACCTTCAGGCGGACCGCACGCTCATTTGCACGCGTAGTCGGGCTTGCGCACTGACGGTTCCGTTATCCATACCACCAAATAGTAGTGCAAAAAGACATCACCCCCAAATGGTCACCCATCTAAGTACTGACAGAGCCCGACGTTGCGTGGTGAACAGAAATTTGGCTCCGACTTGGCACTTGGCCGTTATTAATTATTTTACTTGTGCACCATATTCGTAATGCGGTAATACGTACAAGCGTCAAACTTGACATAATTATAGTACACACGCACAAATAATAAATAACGGCTAAGTGCTAGTCGGTGACAAATTTCTGTTCATTACTAAGTTATAACTGGTAATTTCATTACTTAGACGAAACACCGAACACACACACAGAACACCGTTCATTTCACCGAATCGAAATGCCACATATTATGGTCCATAGCGTGAGATACGCATTTAGTAGGGTTCTGTAGCCAAATAAGCATTTTTTTATAATAAAATTAATAATAATTATTTTTTTTATTTTTTTTTGTGATATGGGTTGTGATATACAATATAATACAAAATACAAAACTCTTTATTAAAATACTACAAAACAAGGATCACATAAACATTACAATAAAAATATTATCAAATAAATATTATTATTAAATATTATCTAGGCTATATTATATTGTGTGATTGCAGGTGGGCTGGGGCCAATGAACATCCCGATCTTGGCTGACAAGTCTCACAAGATCGCGCGCGACTACGGCGTGCTCAACGAGGAGTCCGGCATCCCCTTCCGGGGGCTGTTCATCATCGACGACAAGCAGAACCTGCGCCAGGTCACCGTCAACGACCTGCCCGTCGGACGGTGAGCACGCAGCCTTGTACTTATAAATAGCCCGTTGCTCCAGTCGGTAGTGAACCTGCCTTCTGAGCTTGGGGGCGTGGGTTCGATTCCAACCTAGGACAAACATTACAATACAATACAATACAATACAACTTTATTACACACCGAAAATACAAATGAAACTTAAAGTAACATAAAAACAAATAAACGGCAGTATAATGGGCGGCCTTATCGCCTAAAGCGATTTCTTCCAGGCAACCTTTGGATGGACAGGACTAAAGAAGTTGAAAAACGGTCGGTGGTGCACATAAAATATAAATAAATAATATATACATACATATATACACTAAATACGCAATGCTGAATACATGCCATAAATATTATAAATAAAATACATAATATATATACGTACCAATTAACACGAAGAAAAATAATGTGTATAGACTTGATTCTTAAAAATAGGAAGAGATTTGGCCTGCCTGATAGAAACAGGCAGCGCATTCCACAGTAGGACAGCTTGAAAAGTGAAGGACTTACAGTAGGAAAGATTGACGTGAGAAGAAGGAGGAATTTTCAAGGAGGAGGATTCATGTGATGAACATTTGTGTTTGTTCTATATCTGGTTGTAAATATCTATTTAAGTATGTATTTAAACTACATAATGTTAACACTGTTTTAAACTATCACGGTTGTTCACTAATGTATGTATATCAGTCTCTGGCAGCCATATCACAAGCTTTGCTTAGTTTGGGGTCAGATGACCGTGTGTGCGACTACCTCCTAGCTGAGCGCGGTTGTTCCACTCGCGTCCACATTCCCTCGGGAACCCTATATTTTACCTAGATAAAAAGTATCCTATGTCACTTTCCGGCCCTCCAACTATTACGAACTATTAGTCTGTTGCTGCGTGAAAGAAAACAAACAGAAAAGCGTGCAACATTTCATAGATAGAATCTAATTTACACTGAAAAATTAGTGCCTTATCCATTGATTTACAAATACATGGATGTAGTACAAAAATCACGTAAAATGTTACTTGAGTTGATCTATAAAATAGTAGAGTAACTGCACAGATTATCTTAATAATTATTATTATAGTTTTATCCTAATTTATCAACGCAATAATAGTACCTTGAGTACTCACTTTGCTAAGGTTCTCTTGTTGGCCCTCCAAGCCTCATGTTTGCCACTGTAAGTCGTCTCTCAAGGTTATCTAAAGGGTCGGCAAGGGTCGTGACGTATTTGTGATGCCTCTGGTGTTACAAGTATTCATAGGCGACGGTGACTGCTTACCATCAGGCAGGCCCGTCTGCTTGTTTGCCACCTATGGCATAAAAAAATAATTATATAATTTCGATTCGAATGAGGACAAAGTGCGACATAAGTCATAGATGACGTCATCAAATCTGTATCGAGGTAACCTTAATAAGGGACAGTTGTATGAATATTAATAGGATATTTCCTGCATGCTACATCTTCGACTACATCATCGCTACCCACCAGGTGGGATTGTGGCCTAACGCATGCCTAATCCGTTGTAAAAAAAACTGCTAATAGTCATAACTGTAGTGAGCAACCGTGATACTTAAAATCATCATCAAATCAAATCAATATCGACAAAATGCCAAAACAGGACTTAAGGGATCGAGCACATTAGGACGGGCCGCAGTAGGCCGGGGCGCATCGCAAAAACCGCTTTTATACATTTAATATGAAATATCTAGTTTTTAACGTTGATCCGATATCCATAGTTTAAAACATCTTTGCCATACTCATATATTTTTATCAGTTGTATCGTACAAGTATGTTATCATTATCAATTTAGCATCATTGGCCGAAATACAGGTGTATATCAGTGATAATATTGCACGTACATACATATCTATAGACCTTGGTGATACTGAGATACATACTACTTATTTCCTGCTACGTTTAGCATGTGGTGATAACATAGCCCATATCTCTTGTAAGTTGTACATTGTCATCCCACTTAGTCATCAGTGTGTAATAGACATCTATATATATAAAAAGCTAAATTCATCTACTCATTCACTCACTCACTCATTCATTCATTCTCTACGAAATCTCGAAAACTACTTGACCTACGAAGCTGAAATTAGGCAGGTAGGTTCTTTTTGGTATGTAGAGGTCCGCTAAGAAAGGATTTTTCGAAAGGCCCAATTAATTGTTGGTTCTGTATGCTTATATGAAATGTTGTAGCCAGTTGCACCCATATAAACGGAACGTCAGTAATTCCAAATCAGTTAGCAACTGTGATGCGGAGAAAGAACTTTGAGCTAACCCAAAAAGGTAAGGTCAAGTTCTTTAGATGCGGAGCTCGACGCGTTGATCTGAATGTTCAATCAAGGTTCTCCCCCCCCCCCTTTCGATTTGACTTTTTTTATTATTTGTTAGTTAATCCGCCATAACATTACATATTCTGTGAAAATTTCAACTAGCTATCTATTACGGTTCGAAAGATACAGCCGTTAATAGGTAGGACGGACAGACAGACATCGTAGGCTTAGTAATGGAACCCGTTTTTACCCTTTGGGTATGGAACATAACAAGCATACTTTCTCTTTACTAAACAAGTAAATCTCCGCAGATCCGTGGACGAGACCCTCCGTTTGGTGCAAGCGTTCCAATACACCGACAAGTACGGAGAGGTGTGCCCAGCCAACTGGAAGCCCGGCGCGAAGACCATCAAGCCTGACACCAAGGCTGCGCAAGAGTACTTCGTTGACGCCAACTAATACAAGCAACAACTTATACGATTGTGTGTGTGAAGTGGAAAAAAAATTGTGTTACACTGTTTCAAGACATTTAGCTAGAAGGGACCCAATGTTACAGTGCGGCAAGGTTTGAATTGAAATGGATTAATTAATTGATTATATTTGCCATCTTATTCTCTCTCCTCTGTTAACGAGAGTGACAAACTTATGTGACAGTGTTCGATCAGCTCTATCCACGTTTGCTTAAAACTTTGTCACACTGTAGGCTGGAGTTTTGTTTCTATGAGACATCAGGGTTACCATTTTGGGTTACTATAATCTCAAAAACATTCTCATAATACTTTGCATTGAATTTTGTCTCGCTCTCTCATTAGCCGAGAGAGCGAGACGAAGCTCAATGTGAGATTATTATAAGAATGTTTTTGAGATTATGGTAGCCTCCCAGGAGTAATCCTGGTAATCATTACGAAATATCTGATTATGCATCCGAAATATTTGTGGTGAGAGGTATTTGTGTGAATGAACCAGTGAAAAGAATTAATGTCATTTTACACAAATGTTGAATTTTAAGCAGGCGTAGCTTTTACCACCACTTGAATGGCCTGTTTATTTCTTCACCAAATTTTAGAATGACAGTTATTCAGTAATATATGGTATGGATGCATATAAGTGTATCATATAAAACCTACATTGTAACATGGCAAACAAAGCAATTGTGTATTTTCTACTATTTTTGTATCTTCGTCTGGCAGCACTGGGGGGTTAGACAAGACCCGGAGTTTTGGCGTCAACGGGGAAAAAAACGTCAGCTCTTCGGATTATTTTCCTAAACTTGTGTATTTTCGAGTGTTAATGTGTACTAAATGGTGAATTATTATTCATTAAGTGCTCGTAAACGTGCTCGAGTGTGGGAAGGTGATATAACGAGGTGAAACGTGTCTTTTCGTGTTGTTTCCAAAACTCCATAGGAGCCTCTTGTAAAGTCTTCACCACTTTACTGGGGCATGAGTTTGACTTGACCGTGACTTATTTAGCTTGACTCTGACTGTGACTATGACTTGTTTGACGTTATTAAGATCATGTAAACTGTTTAAGATTACGACTAAAGGACATTGAATCCATGGTCATGAAGATTTTAACAAAAAAAAGACAAGACCCACTTTCTGTTAGCGTTCACGCCTGCGGAAAGATGTAATTGTATGAAAATGACATTGACAATGACGTGACATTGACATTAGCTTGAGAGATATTATCTCAAGCTAATGTCATTTTTCACCGTTGATTGTTAGCTGTGTCGCTTTGTATCGTTTTAATGTGTTTATCAGTTGACACACACAGTCGCTAAATATATTTTTAGAAGTTTTCTAGTAATCACACTGGTAGCGTCGTAGCGTTCGGAGGACGAAGGCATGTCGCGCTTAGTTATAAAAATGACCTTTTCTATTAAAATTGAAGTTGTCACCACTAAAATAATGTTTGAATCTCACAGTGAAGGTATTTTGTTTGTTTTGGTTATTCAATCATTTCTGTTTCAGTATATTAAACAGTAAGCACAGGTAAAAGTAAAGTCCACATTTTATTCAACGGTAAACCGTTTGATAATCCCAAATTGTGTTGGCATAAAATGTTGTGACGTTGAATAGCAGAATTGTAAAGCTGGTTGTTGTAATATTATTTAATTCTTACAAAGATTATATACTAGATTCTTATTATATATTGCATTTAGTGACGTCAGTATTCACAGAGATCCTACTATGTTAACCTTATATCGAGGCTGTAATAAAAGCTGTGTTCAAAACTATATTTTGTATTATTTTATAGATAGTACCCGACGACGCAATCGAGGAGGTTGTGTTTGGCAAGTATGTATATTTTCTAAATATTAATATTTACTTTTAAGGTTACGTACCTAAACGGTGTCAATGGAGACACATTTTGTTCAGACATCAGACAGGCAAACCTGTTAAACATTGGAGACTCTAATCCTACTGGACCCACTAGTCATGTAATAGGTTTATTAGTTTCCGCAATCTGTGAAAATTTCGCGGCAGACTGGTGTGACGGTTAGGAAGAAAATTGACTGGCTATCTATTACGGTTCGAAAGCTGGACGGAAAGACAGCGTAGAGGTAGGTAGTAATATGTCCCGTTTACACCCTGTGGGTACGGAACCCTAAAAATGTAAAGTTTCAACAATAGCTCGTCCTTAGAGTTCGTCACGTTTGAATTTTGTTTGAAGCTGCAATATTTTTGTCTCGTGCCTATTGAATCCATCGTTACGCTCAGTTCAAAATAGCTGTCGCGCCAAATAACAACTTTGCAGCCTATTTAGGTTAGGTAGGTACCTATAACAAATAACTAGACGAGAAGGTAGGTACGTACCAGCGTTGCCAGATAGGTATCTTTTTTACCAAGTCGGGATTTTGTAACTTTGAGTGAAAAAAGCGGAATTCAGTCGTCGAAAGCGGGACATAGTAAAAAAACGTATAGGTATAATCAGATGTTTTTAAATATTTATCTTTTTATTTTAGTTCAAATTATGTGACAATAGATAGCAAAAATAGCCATAGAAAATGTATTTTATTAAAATATGATATATTTTAAATCTGATTTACCTACAGTTGAGTCTTATCCGTCTTCTGAATAGGTATCGAGTTATCCTCGAATAAAAGCGGGACTGACCTTGTCCCACGCGGGACATTTCATTTTGATTTAAAAATCGGGACGTCTGGCAACGCTTGTACCATATACCTATGCCTACCTAGGTACTTGTACGTACCTACCTATCTCTATTTTATTCCTCTAAAATCATTGATTTAAAGTACTACGTACATACCTACCTACATATAGGTATAGAGGCCTTACCCGGTATATTACTATAGTCCTTGGGCCTTACGCCCAAACCGCGCAGTTCGGAAAATCACGCGAACGAACCTTAACGCGCCCAGATACGGTTTGCGGTCGCGCAACATTTTTTCACTGCTAGGCGTAAGGGCGGGCCTACTGTCTATTATGTCTTCTGTGGCCCTACGTAGTATAGGTAGGTACGTACTTAGTACGTAGTAGGTACATAAATATACCTAACTCTATGTTTAAACAGAGATCTTGGTCTACAACATAATTGCATGTAGGTAGGTACCTACCTACTGATGCTAGGCTAGAACGGATCGAACGATCATCCGTTTTATCTAACCGACAAAATAATCACGGGAACGTGCCGAAACAACGCGAACGTCTCAAATAAACAAATGTAGGTAAGAAAAAGACACGTGTTTACTTTCAATTTGTATCCACACCACAGTGATTTGATTATACCTAGTTAGAGGTGTTCTATAAAATAAACAAAAAACTCAGCTAAAGTACTTTGAAAACTCCGCTTGAGCACCCCTCTCCCTCCCACTCTTTCTTAACAAAGCACAGAGCGTAGAGCCTTCTCTCTCTACGGCACAAAGGGAACCTATGGAGAGAACTGTTTTTTGCTGAACCGAACGTATCAAAACAACAAAATCGGCGCCGTTTCGGCCGAGTCCGGCCAATGACCAATCAGCAAAACTTATTCCGGTTTAGAACCTCGTGTGGAGTCTTGTAGAGAGCACGCTGCTTGTACGCACCGAAAAAATATTAGTAAACTTACTTCAAGATTTTAATATAGAGCTCAAAAATGGTACTGTATTCCAGTGATTACGGCAGTGGGAGTTCCACTTCATCTGTAAGTTGCTAATTTTATTAAAATAAATACATAATTATTATTGTTTTTCTTCGCGTGTAAATACAAACATGTGCTGACTTGTATTTTTGTCGCTTTAAATTTCAAATACCGACGTACCTATATTGTGGATTGCACTTGAGTGAGAGGTAGGTAATTGTTTTAGTTTCATGCAGCTCTGCCCCTAGTTGTTGAATGATTCAAATAAATATCAATCATTTGTACTTTGGTAAGTAGGTACCTACCTAGCCTACTTTATTATAAAACAAAATCGATTTACTTAGAATAATTTCATATTCTAAGGTAAATCGATTTCATCGATTTTTTTTTTCGGGATTTACCTATTAAGTACCTACTTAGTATTTTGTACAAGGTAGATACTAAACGTTATGGAGGTAGTTTTTTGCTTAGCATAGGCAAGCATAGGGTACCGAACGGCAAAGATAAGCGCTTCTTGGAATTTGTAAGTATTTTTAGCCAACGTAAGGAGATTATCAATTCGAATGTTTTTGTACCGATCGATTATGAATTGATTTTGATGTTTTTTTTTTTGGTTTGACATGTCATACTAGGTAGGTACTTCAGAGGTGGTCCCATCTAAGTTTTATCTTTGGTTTTATCCAGGGGCGGATCCAGGATTTCATCTGACAAGGTTCGAAGGAATCAAATCGAAAAATTTAGTTGAATGTATGGAATTGCTAGGTGTTTGGGGGGGGGGGGGGGGCAGGCCCCCATGCCCCTCAGACTACATCTATGTAGTCTATGGTAGAGGGTAAAATAAAACCGGCCAAGTGCCAAGTGCAAGTCGGGCTCGCACACTGAGGGTTTCGTACCACCACATACCTAGGTACCTAACTTGTTCAGCACTATAACTTGTTCACTTGTTGGCCTATGTTTAGCAGTGGACGTCTTCCGGCTGATGATGACATAACTTGTTAGCTACTAAAGTACAAAATAAAACCGGCCAAGTGCGAGTCGGGCTTGCGCCGTGAGGGTTCCGTACCACAACAAAATTCAATAACGATAACTTTGTAATGAACAGAAATTTGACACTGACTCGCACTTGGCCATTATTTATTATTTGTTGTTATACTAGAGTGCGTGTACCTACTATAATCATGGGTGATTATACAAAAGTTGGGTAACTCTTGAGGATATTTTGTTTACTATAGTTATTAAATCAAATTATTACAAATTCGGGTGTATATGAAGGCTAATCTAATGATTATATTGTTCCAAAGCGGGCCAGTCACTTTTTTAAGTAGATTGTGAGATATTTAAAAATTTCTGAATTTGACTGCCAGGGGACTGACGAGGCTAACATAGTACTGATAAAATACACAATTTTTTAAGAATTATATAGAAATTTAATAAAAAATGGTACAAATCTCTTAGTTTTAATAATGGCACATGTCTTTTAAGTATTAAAATCACTTAGTAACGATTAAAAATAATTATTAATATGTAATACTGGGAGAAAATACTATCTCAATTTTCAATACAGCCTTTTGACATTTAACGTAACGTTATTCACTTAGCTTTTACTACTTTGACTTAGTTTTACTTAATATTTAAAGTACTCAACAAACAATAGAAACATAAATCTAACAATATTTATCTTAAAAATACTAATTATCATGAAATTAAGAACAATAACAATATAATATAATACTATGAAAGTCAACCATCTCAGTCTTCATAACAGCCTTTTGACATTTTTATAATGTTATATTACTTAACTTTTATATTATTTTGAGGTAATTTTACTTAACTGAGGCGATTTTATTACATTTTTAAACCCTTTTTTGACTCGTTTATATTTTTGACGCTGAGTATTTAGTTTAGTTTTAAGCTTTGAAACTATAGCCTCCATCTTTTTTATTTCCCTGTTTCTAGATTTTCTCTGTCTTTCACTTCTTCTTTTAGCTTCTTTTGCTCTTTTGTCTTCGTTAATAACAGGTCTGATTGCTTCATTACCTATGGGTCGTATTTCGTCGTCAGTTGGTGGAGGAGTATTCTGGCGTATAAAATTATTAGTGATTTGTTTCAATAGCTTAGTTATCCTAGTTAGTACCTAGTTTTCTTTGCCTGTAGTTCAATGAATAATTTTTCCATTTTTTTCTAGTCATTCGTTGCTCTCGTGGTGTCATGTCTTCAACGTTTTTTCTTTGTCCTTTCTCTTTTTTCCTTAAGTACTGAAGTTTTTGTTTTTCTTTGTATTCCGCTAATTTAATGGGGTCATTTTTAATTCTTGCCAAGCGAGCCTTTTCGGCTTCTCTCTTTTTATTTAATATTTCTTCCCTAGTCAAATTGCTTTTAGCGTGCCGCATGTTGTTTTAAACTGAAAAATAAAATAGAAATGCTTATACACGGTAGCAATTAAGATTAAATGCTCTAAAACAAAACAAAAACATCAGTACTATGGAGACACGTCAGTCCTCTGCCGCGATACCTGACAAAGGACTGACGCCAACGGACTGACGAAAAAGACATAATTTGAGGTTATAATCAGAACTAATGTTTTTTTTTGTAATTTCGAATATCAACAATCTAAATTGTAACAAATCATAGTTATATATGTATAAATGAAAATAAACCTCAGATTAACAAGAAAATAACGACTCACCACAGGACTGAAATGTTGACTGGCTTAGCACGTGTATAGACGACAAAAACAACCCAAGCACTGGTACAGTTATGGCGGCCGTCAAATTGTGCGGTCCGCAACTAACTTCATTACCAACATTAAAACTTAAACAGGGAATTGACCTTGACTCGGTGATATTTTGGCGCAAATTTCAAATTTAATAAACACACAACGGACTGACGAATAAAACAAACACAAAGTTTCTTATTTTTTTTTTAAATAAAATGGATAACATTGTATTATGAAAGTTGTAGTATATAATACTATGTACATCACAGATTGTAGTAAATTAGTAAGTTTTCTTAAATCAATGATAATGTTTAATGGATAGTCACTTGATTGTTGGTTTTCGGGATTGTGACATGCCAAAGGACTGACGTTTTAAGTATTAATTATGTTTTTTTATTAACTTGTATTTAAAATGAAGAAGTGTAATTGGGTGACCAAATAAAGGACTTTTAATTGTTTTAAAATAAATTGTTATTTCAATAAAATATAATAAGACTTTGTATATATTGGCTGATGACATTGAGTTACCCAATTTTTGTATATTCACCCTCATGCCAAGTTTGACGCTTGTACAAATTACTGTTTTTACATTAGAGCAAATAAGATACAAAAATACGTTTATTGTATAGGGATCATAGGTACCTAAGTATATTGGATTTTTATTCAGGTTAATTGTTTAAAACCAGCGAAATAATAACTATTCACTGTTTAAAACTAAGATATTTTTATCTTACTGGTTTAAAATATATAGGATCATAATCATCATCAGCCAGAAGACGTCCACTGCTGAACATAGGGCCCCCTTTAACCTCCACACTGAACGACAGCCTGCCAACTGCATCCACTGGATGCCAGCGACTGCGCCTGGATGCGCGGGCAACAGTTTAAGACGCTCTTTTCCGATTTTCAGCAATTATGATCATTCTAGTTTAAGTGTGCATACCTCCATAGTTAGCTTAAAATTATAAAAATGGTGTTATAATAAAATTGAATATTTTATCTAGGAAACCCACGAGACTGAAACACGATTAAGCACATTTCGCTCGATAAAAAAAAAGTAGCCCTGTTTTGCTCTTTTATCCGTTTTTTTGGATTCATTCAATTACCTACCTATTTATTAAATTATGTCTGCGATATTATGATATAAAGATTTCATAATTATGAAGGAAACCGGTGAGGTATATTTTACATTACAGCTATACTTTTCGAAAAATATGAGAAAAACCCCAAAAATAGAAGTAGCGAAACGCACGACTGTGTGTAAGCGCCATGATTTTGCTCCGCTAAATGGGACTTTAATACAATGAACCAAGGATTATGGTCATCTGTAGTAATAAGCGTTGCTTAAAAGTGGGAAAATAGAATAGGGTATTTGACTACTTTTGGGAAACTATTGCACATTATTGTCTGATATAAAATAATGTATACTGCATTTATATTTTCTGGATATCAGTCGTATTTGCGATATAAATCGATGTTAAAGTTTGAATAAAAAAATATCGCGCCAAAACGCAGACCTGCGTCATAGCTCCGATCACGTGACTAATTGACGTCACACAAAACAAAACAACTGCAGCCAGGCTGCAAAAGTTTGATGATTAATTAATTTCTAATAGAAGTAATGGTTTATAAATATTGTGTAGTGCCAAAATGTACAAATACTTCCATAAAGACACCGGATAAAATATTTGTTCCTGTTCCAATGCACCCAAAACTCCCCAAAACTCGAAAAAAGTGGTTGGAACCAATCTATGGTTGGAACTAAGTAGCTCGTAGAGAACCCAAAAGTATTGGAGCTAATTCAAGTGTTTCTATGTGCGAAGATCATTTTGAGGTACATATTTGAGTCTATATATTTCTATTATAATTTGTGTTTTTATTGCATTACTATTTTATGTACTGTTACTTTATTTTTAAACATTGTAAAGCTCGACATAACCTAACAAAATAGTTATATCCACTTACTACAACATACTTTTTGTACAACTTGATTGAATGTTTTGCTTGGAGAACAATTAAAAATTAATACTGACATTGTAGTTTTTACGTTTTGAGTTCTGCAGCGTATAAACAATGACGTGGATTATTATTAAAGAAATATGCAACCATAAAAACATTAATTTTGGGTAAGTTACTGCTGTCTGCTTGCACAAAATGTTTCTCCATTCTTCTCACATTTAACCTCCGGAATGTTTTTGGTGAAAATTTCTGGATAAATCGCTCTCAAAATAGCTTTACAACATTAAATTCGCAAATATCAATACAAAATCTGTTTGTTTAGATTTGTGTGACGTCATTAGGGATGAAGCCAGTTACAGACCGTTTTCGATCACGCGATCAAACGTCGAAAATACAGTTATTTTATTCGCGTTTTTTACAAAAAATAAGCATATTTTTATCAAAAAATCAATGAAATATGCTTTTTCATTATGTCATGTTTATGGATGGCGTCAATTGGCATAATATTTTTAATACAGTCAAGTAGCCTATTATAACCTTTTGCATGGCACAAGGTCACGGAGTACAGTGCTGCGAGCGGTGGTGTGAACGCGTGCTTTATACTTTCACTATGTGGACTAACGCTGATTATGATGATGATCTCTAATGTATCTATTTCCTCTGCAGTCGTCCTCATGGCTGGGCCCAGAGACGCCATCGTACATGCCTCAGCCAATAGAGCTTCCGAAGCAGAAGTCTTCCAGCTATGTTGATTGTAAGTACCTATTACCTTCGTAACACCCAGAGTAGGTTCATTGCATTCATATTTCATGATATAGGTACTATCTGCGCCCCGCGGTTTCATGCGCGTTATAGTAACCTCCTTGGTAGCGACAGCAACCTCCTTTGACAATTTAATTTCAGGGTTCCGTACCTCAAAAGGAAAAACGGATCTTTTATAGAATAACTTTGTTGTCTATCTGTCTGTCTGTCATGAGGTCAAGGCCCTTTTCATAGAAACGCGAAAAGGTATCAAGTTGAAATTTATATCAAATACTCGGGTTTACAGTCTCTTATTAGTTGTCAAAAAATCATGTGTGTGAGCGACCAACGCGATCAAAAGACACGACCGTTTATGTCGCATATTTTCGCATTTTTTAAGATTTCACAGGGGAATCAAAACCTATAGGGTACTTCCCAATGACCTAGAATCGCGAAATTTGGCAAGAGGCTAGGTTTTACAGCACATTATAAAAGAAAAAATCCGAAAATTTCTAATGTTACGTACTGTAATGTTACGATAGACACCAAGACATGATTTTGTTACTTTTTGGAAATTCACACTTATTGATTTTATATCTTCAATAATGTGAAAATGTGCGAGCGAGAGAGCTGCAGACGGTATACAGGCCCCTTAACACGTTCGTTGCATTACGAGATCTATCAGATCTCTTGCAGGACTTTTGTATTGTGCGTTGACTATAATCGTGTTATTTCACTCCTTGCGGGAGGCTCTAACGTGTGAAGTTATCTAAGTATGAGTAAGACAAATATACATATTTGCTTCCTACTTAAAGGTAGATTCAAAGACAAAAAAACTGTATTTTTAGGAGACCGATTAGGTCTCAAACGCACCAAAGGGTAGCTTAGTTACGAGATCTTTTAGGTCTCCAAAGCACTAGCTGAAAGTTCTTTGAAAATGATGGCGCAGTGAACGTGTTAATAACTTGGTAAAGAACAGAAATTTGCCACCGACTTGCTCTTAGCAATTATTTATTATTTATACTTTAGAGTGTGTACTAGGTATACCTAATCATGCCAAGTTTGACGCTTGTACGTATTACCGTTTTTACATTAGAGCTAATACAAAAATACGTTTGTTGTATGGGGACCCCCCTTTCGTTTTTACTTTTTGACTTTTTTTATTATTTGGTCGTTAATCCTCCGTAACGTTACATATTCTGTGACAATTTCAACTGTCTATCTATTACGGTTCGAAAGATACAGCCGTGTAAAGGTAGGACAGACAGACAGACATCGTAGGCTTAGTAATAGGGTCCCGTTTTTACGCTTTGGATACGGAACCCTAAAAAAATTGTTTTGCGATAACAAACTTACATTTTGTAGTTGGTATGTATGGAAGAACCTTATTGTCACTACTTTGTTATGTTGTGATTGCAGTGGCGATACGCAAGGGCACGCTGGACGACGTGATGCGTGAGTTTCAGACGAACGGCACAGATTCGCCGTACAACCCTGACGAAGACAAGATCTGGGCGAGGGAAACAGGTAACTACCTATCAGTGTCTCCGCTCACATCACTTCAATAATCATCATATCTACTAAAATAGGTAATATGTATTATTATAATGATATTGTTTTATAATGTAATAATGTTTTTAGGGTTCCGTACCTCAAAAGGAAAAAAACGGAACCCTTATAGGATCACTTTGTTGTCCGTCTGTCTGTCCGTCTGTCAAGACCCTTTTTTCTCAAGAACGCGTCTAGATATCAAGTTGAAATTTATAATAAACACTTGGGTCTACGGTTTCTTTCGACTGTAAAAAAATAAAAGTTGTAAGTCAACGCAATCAAAAGATATGAACGTTTATGTCGCATATTTTGCGATTTCACAGGGGAACCAAAACCTATAGGGTACTTCCCGTTGACTAATCTTTGCCGTTGACCTAGAATCATGAAATTTGGCAAGAGGCAAGGTCTCATAGCACATGTATAGGAATAAATCCGAAAGTTACAAATTTGATGTTATATAATTTAAAAGTAATAATTTTGCCGATGATTATTTTATTTTATATTTATTTTATTTTATTTGGAAAACATACAGTGATAAATAACTAAATTACAGATACATTGTATAATTAAACACCATTTAGCAGTTTTCGCATATTGAAACAATTTTTGCACATGGAGATGAAAAGAAAGATATTAATATTATGATAGAATAAAAACAAAATAGGTATATTATACTATTTTATGCTAACACAAGACAGTCAGGGAGACACACCAAACCAGCTTTTACTAATATGTTGTCTAATTGAATTCAAGGACGTATTAAACAAGTCAAAGTCGGGGAAGTCTTCCAGTGTGTTTACGGAGTTAGATGCTCTTATGAAGAAGGAGTTTTGCCTGTAATTAGTCGCACTAAAGAGGATATTTAAACATTTAGGATGTCTTGCAGATATTCTGGGGACGTTTAAATTAATGTAGAGAGATGTGGAGAGTCAACATGACTTTGCGCTATTTTAGCCATTATGTTAGTGCGTATAGTGAAGCTTAGTATCGATACAAACAGCTTAGTTTTTCGATACTAATTTAAATTAATTATGTGTATATATATATGAAATAAATGAATATAAAAAAAAAATATAAAAAAAAGTTAAAATAGGATATCAGCTATTTTGCGTCTCTCACGAAGTGGTAGCATGTGATGTCTCCTGCATCTCGTCTCATAATCATGATGATCTATTTCAAAAGATACAAGCGTTAATATGTAGGACAGACGGACAGACAGACAGACATCGTAGGCTTAGGGTCCCGTTTTTACCCTTTGGGTACGGAACCCTAAAAAAGATGACTGATGATTTTTCCCATAGTAATAATGAGTATAACAGACACTTTAAATGTCCCGAATATTTACTTTTCGGCTTGGTACCCTTTACGCGTAACCCCGTAGTGGATGATGAGTTGCATGTTCTGACCGGTGTGTGTTGATTGGTTCCAGGAGAGCTGTCGGGGCTGGGTCCGAGCGCCTTGTATCTGCGCCAGAAGTCGTGGCCGGAGCCCGAGCGCTCCCCGCTGCCGCGCCTGCCGCGCCCGCCGCGCCCGCACTCCCTGCACGAGCCGCTGTGGACACGTGACTCCGACCTCAAGTTCGCCACCTCCACGCCTGTCTTCGAAAGTAACTATGGTTCGGTTTAAAAATAAATAGAATGAAAATATATTTATTAACTAATTAAATATGTTTATGGATCTATCCCGGGAATCGAGTATTGACGAAAAAAGGTTAAAAAGATTGAAATATTCAATGACAAACTTAACTTTGTAGTTGGCAAACAGCTGCTCTCATACATGCCAACTACATAATATAAGTTTGTAATAGCATATTTTTTTTGATAGGTAATATTCAATTAACAACTTTCGGATTTTTACCTTTATAAGTGCTGTAAGATCTTGCTTTTTGACACATTTAATGATTCTAGGTCAACGGGAAGTACCCTATAGGTTATGATTCCCTTTTGAAATCGCAAAATATGCGAAAATTTATGTGACATAAACAGTCATATCTTTTGATCGCATTGACTTACAAGTTTGATTTTTCTACAGCTAAAAAAAACCGTAGACCCAATTATTTGATATAAATTTCAACTTGATACCTTTACGTGTTACCGATGGGGAAGAAAGGTTCTTGAGTGGAGACCACGAACCGGAAGACGCAGCGTAGGTAGGCCTCCCACTAGATGGACCGACGACATAGTAAGAGTCGCTGGCATCCAGTGGATGCAAAAGGCAGGCTGTCGTTCAGTGTGGAGGTTAAAGGGGGAGGCCTATGTTCAGCAGTGGACGTCTTCTGGCTGATGATGATGATGATGACCTTTACGTGTTCTTGAGAAAAAGGGTCTTGACAGACGAACTTGGCGGCCAAGCGCAAGCGTATTTCCTATTAAAAAAAAACAAAAAAAAACTAACAATGTGATCCTATAAGGGTTCCGTTTTTTCCTTTTGAGATACGGAATCCTAAAAAGAACCCCGCGCCACTAAACATCAAAAAGTGTTCTGAAAGGCACGCTTAGTTGGAGTCTGTTAGAGTAATGTTGGTCCGTTGTTCCAGACACCCCGCCCGCGCCGTTCATGCCCGACGTGGCCGGCAGCGAAGCCCTCACCGCGGAGCAGGCGCGGGCGCTCCACTCGCTGCCCAACGGCATCTTGTTCGCGCTGCTGCGTGGCCTGCGCACTGACCGGCGCAACAAGCTCCAGCAGGTGAGGCAGCAGATATACCACAACCGTTAGCAGCATGAGGCAGTTCCAGTTCGGCCACGGACCGTAGCCCGTTTAGGCTGTATTGTATAGTTTATTTTATTTTTATGCCATAGGTGGCAAACAAGCAGACGGGCTGCCTGATGGTAAGCGGTTACCGTCACCTATGGATACTTGTAACACCAGAGGGATTACAAATACATTGCCGACCCTTTAGGACTCTATTAACTCGCCTTTTGAAGAACCCCATGTTGTAGCTTCTCGGAAACACCGCGGAAGGTAGCTCATTCCACATTTTGCAGGTGTGAGGCAAGAACTCAGATAAATAATAACATTATTAATGGGCAAGAAGGATCGTGTGAATCGTACAGAGTACGATTTCCACTGAGATGATCAATAAACAAGAACTTAGTTTAAAATAAATCGGCCAAGTGCGAGTCGGTGGTGAATTTCAGATTACCAAGTTAAGCCACGTATTCGGTTACTTGGACGACCTTATAATTTTATTTCACTGAATCGAAATTGCATAATTTACTAATTTTGAAGTCGGTTTTTAAAATTCATAATGATTGTATTTTGTGGTGGTACGGAACCCTCAGTGCGTGAGGCCGACTTGCACTTGGCCGGTTTTATTTGCTCAATATAATTTACAAATTCACTTATTGAGAAAACACAGTATAAATAGATACGTATTATAGCGCCATTGAGCGTAGTTTACAGAGATATGCAAACAATAAATTAACTAACAAAACAATCAAACCTGTTTTATCAGCACTACATTAAAAAGTCTAAATTAGAGGGTAGATTTACAAAATTTAGAAGTAATATGTCTATGCATGCAAGCGGCCCGTACCGTTCATTGTTTAAATATCCCTTACCGTAATAGATAGCCAGTTGAAATTTTCACAGAATAAGTAGGTAATGATAGAAAGCTCAGTGCTTTTCCCCCATTCCATAAAGTGCCCAACATGCCTAAAGAAGTTTTCACTTCAAAAAGGCTATATAATTATATCATTCGTGCAGTGCAGGAAAAGAATAGCAAACAAAGATTGGAACAACCTGCCCGCTTCCTTGTTTCCTGAGAGATACAATCTGGGCCTTTTCAAGGCCAGAGTGAATAGGTATCTTCTAAGTTTGCGTGATTCATCTTCGACCACATCGTCGCTTAAAAAAACACTTAGGGCAGGGCCTTACCATAGATAAACATGCCTTACTAAGGTACAGTTGAAAGAAACGCAGGACTTGTTTTCAGGAGTGTCGTTTCTGCAAGAACAACGGCGAGCGTCAATCGTTCTACCGGTCGCACGCGCTGAAGGACGGGCTGGGGCGCGTGTCGTGCCCCGTGCTGCGCGCCTTCACGTGCCGGCGCTGCGGCGCGGCCGGCGACCACGCGCACACCATCAAGTACTGCCCCTTCAGCACCAACGAGGGTATGAACTACTCCGACTCTCAACGAAGGAACCTTTGCCTTGCGTGGGACTGCACTTACCTATACAAACAGTGGGATCCATTCCCTCTTTTCATTCTTCATTATTTTCAACCTCAACCCGCTTTGTTGTATAACTTCTTGTCGTTTTTTTATGTTGAATAATAGGCTCGCGCGCCAGACTAGAAGAAACCGATTCACTCTCGACTTAAAGACGTCCAGATTGATTGATTATTTTGAAGTGAAAGCTTCTTTAGTAGTAGTTCTTCAATAGTTTTTTAAGCACGTTGGGCAGTTTTTGGGATGGTGGAAAAGAACTGAACTTACGTGACCGTCACGCTCATATTATTATAGTCGTTCCAGTAAAGTCGGCTCGAGTCCACTAAGGGAGCGAGAGAGATTTATAGTCAATCTTGGTGAAGCTTTTACTTGTGTCGACGTTTGGTTTTAAGCATACACCGTAGACCGCATCATCGCTTAACATAAGGCTAGTTGGCGGTCAAATTGCTTTTGCCTATAAATAAAAAAAAAAAACAGTTTTAGAATTTAATTTGGGACATTTTAAAAGTAGTTATGTCTTCTGTCTACCTTTTAGAACGCATCCAATCCGTGGGAATGATGCGCAGCATCCGCGTGGCGTCCGGGCGGCGCCGCCTCTCAGTAGCGCCACCTGTCGCAGAACTATCGGACTACGTGGTGTTCGGGGAGCGCGCGCCATCTGTCGTCAGCGACAGCAACGTGTTCAACAACTGCGGGGAGCTCGACCCGATGTGGGCTGCGCTTGAACAAAAGCTATCAATGTATTAAATTCCATTTGAAACCATTAGATGGCACTCATACAAATTTTTCTTTTGAAATCTCGACTACAGAAGTATGGTAATTAAGTATAGCTACTTCGTAAATCTTTGTATAATTAGTGTAAATTCATGCAGTGGTTTTTGTAAAGTGGCGTTTATTTTATGCCAAACGTTAGTTTAAATGCGGATACGGTTAACTAGCTAAGTACCAAAAAAGAAGTTGATTTGTATTCTCCAACAGATAAAGCGGAACGCCTCATCAAAAAAATCAGAATACCTGTATTAAGTTACACCTAAGTATATTGGTAATTTGTATATTTCTACATTACTGTGTAGATTTGTAGCTATCAATTAGTTTTTTGAAGAATCAATTAGTATTATAAGCTTTGACTGATATTTTCGTAGAGTTACAATATTGACAAGTATTAGATCAAGGTAAGGTACCTACATGATGAGCATTTTATAAGTTTACGTATTTGTTACCAAAGTTAATTTTGGTGACCATGAAATAGATCTAATATCACTATACATTGTATAATCGAGTTTTTGTAGCGTTTATTATCGACTGACTGTATATCAGTGAATTATATATCGTGAAAGTTTATTATTGACTTAGAAGTACTCCATTGGTACATAATTATGTAATTAATCTGCATAAATATATTTTACATTACAACATAATTATAATAGAAATCATTGTACGCCAATCATGAAATAAGCAGCTTTTTTACTGCATTTACTAGATCCAATGTTGTATCATTGGCAATGTGAATGCTAAATCACTATACAAAATACTTTTTAACACCAAGCTGATATGTTTATAGCATATATTCGCTAGATGGCGCTGAAATAAACTATTTATAATAATTGTCATTACATCCATCGATCAAATTATTTTAGGACAGTCAATAAAATAAGTCGGTATTGTTGAACCAATATTATCGAACCTATTTTAAATATTTGAGAACTGTTAAAATAACACTTATTATTGAGAATCCGCATGGATGCGCATAAAATTTTCTTTGAAGCAGGACTTGATAGATTTTTCGCTCCGGCAAAATTTTTGTGATAATTTGACAGGTATCATTGTACAATTAGTTTTTTTTTTTAAATATTAAATAGGGTAATTGTTTGGACTTCCATAATGTTTGTTAGATTTTGTTGATTTTCTTTAGATTTATGGAGAACGTTGCGATTGTTTTTGTCGTTTCTTATTTTTTGTTAATACGGTGATGGGTCTTTCGGGTCTAAATAAAAATAACGAATCTAAATTCTATTGTTTTATTTACTTATTTGTTTTTTATTTTAATTGAATTTCTTTCAATTATTTATTTACATTAGTAAAACGTATGCAAAGCTTGTCGCAAATTTGTCGCTATGTAAATTGAAATAAAGTTGATTTAGTGTATGTATAGGGTTATTTTTAATTCACCTAAAACGGCTAACCACTCTCGACACCTCAGTCTACGACGCACTCCATGTTGCTGAGGATAGAAGACGATGGAAAGACATCATCAGAGAGAGATTGATGGAAGGTGGTGGTCACGACCCTCAGACATGAGGAATACGATTTAAGGAGGAGGAGGAGGAGGAAAACGGCTAAAGCCACTTGGCAGTTTCCATACATCATACCTGACAACTTTTGTTTTATAACTTTTCTATATTCCCCGAATCAATGTTCATACAAAAAATATAGGTCCCATCCAAAGTATGAACAATGTTCATACCTACTTTGTATGGGTCCTATATATTTTTGCCTTGTATTTTTTTGATTTGGCTTAGGCATTCATTTATTTGATTACCTGTTAAGTTTTGTCATTTAGAAGCTTAATTTAATATTTTTTTGTTTCTTTTTTGCAAAAATATAAACGAATGACAAGTGGTACAGAAGTTGTCTGGTAAACCTAATGTAAGGAAGCTCTGCTTCCATAATCCTTGGAATGTGAATTAAAAATAACTCTGTATAGATCCCAAAAAATGCCACAGGAATAAATAAATTCATGAATATTAGTACCTATATTAATTTGTAACCGACTGCCTTTGTTAGGTTTGTTATAAATGCAGAGTGATAAATTGATAATGCTCTCAAAATCGTAAACATAAGTCTTTTTGAAACGGCTTATTGAGAATTATTCACTAAGAAAGTGAGCAATTTTACCACATCTGGCAACTTTTGCACTCTTTCACCACAAACTTATGCAAAGCAACTCGTGAACAAAATCTGCACAACAACAAAAGATAGTAAAAGTCAAACAAGTGTGTCATATCCACGATCCGGCGGATCGCAAACACAAAAAAACACGAAAAGTCTCACGATTTGGCCACGTTTAGTCGCGCTTCAGTATGCAAACTCCGACGTGACATACTCGCAAACCTACTAACGTTACCAACGCAAAACTAACTTTATTTCCTTGCCATTAGAATTGAATGTTCGAAGGTTGAAGTGCCAAAAAGGCTTTTAAAAAACGTCCGAATTTGAGCTCACGCATCGCGGCGCTCGCGCTGCATACCGTTTTGAATTCATTGATCATTGCTCTTCCACATCAAAATCGTACCTTTACTCACATTACTAAGGTCGTTTTTCCCTCGCACTGTCACCAAACCTGAACTTTACACTTTACCCGTTTAATAATAAGGCTGACTTTAAAACGAAAGACAAGTTTCAAGTTCCAAAATATGTAGGTGAGAGTCCGGTACGGGGTGACTACCATTTTATCTGTGGTACTTGATTTGGGAATCTGTGTCGCGGAAGTATGCTGCGGGGGTGGGGTACGGTGAAAGGGGGAGCCGGGGGGGAGGGCAGCAGATTAAATAATAGCTACTAAGGCAAAGGCTACGGATTATGTGCTTTGGGATAATGAATCGTTTCGTTAGGTAGGTATACGTGTCTAGCTAGAGTAATGTAGGTATAGGCAGAGAAGCTACGTGCGGTATAGACACGCATAGTGCGAGACTAGAAAGCCTTGGGTGGCGCAAAGAGTACCTTTGGGGTGGCGTTAGAGGCAAGTCTGAAATACACTTTATCCTTGGTAGCGCTCATGGCGCAAATCCATATTTTTGTATCATTTTAATATTTTTTTTCATAATTAAAACAGACGAGAACTGCTGGACCGATTTACATGATCTTTGATTTGTAGGATTTCTACAAAATATTGGGAAAATCCCAAAAAAAATTTGAAGAAATTTCATTCAAGAAAGTTCATTTTGTGTGGAACGGCAATAATTAAAGCACGACCCGTGCACCCACCAGTGGGATGAGGGGGAATACCTAAATACTTGAAGTCATTGACCTATTACATCATAGCTTTTTTATATCTATGTCAAAGGACCGACCTCCTTTGACTGAGTTTTTTTTTTTGCTGTTAGCTTTAGCTGTTGCTATACCAAGGAGGTTGCTTCAAGGAGGTTTATAAGGCGGGTGAAACCGCGGGGCGCAGCTGGTTGCGTTTAAATCCGCGTTTGACTATCAACTATCCGATTTCACCTTGAATAATGCACTTAGGTGAATTAACCCAGGTGAACTAAGTACCTAAATGCAGTGGCGGTGGTACTAGACCGCTGAGTCCCGTGGCATATTCATGGGATGGGGCCCACCTTCAATGTGAAGAAGCCACTAAGAACTAATTGAGTACGAATCTTTGGAATTTCCACGAGGAAGGGGTGGTAGTGTGCAGTCCTTCTACTTGTCCTGTAGTAAAAAGGGGGGAGGCTGGAATAAGGTCACGAAACTCTTGCGCACTCTCGCCGAAATGTACCTATCTGATAGAAATTAGACAGACAAGCCACTTTACGGTGGTGCTCGAGGCTTATAAATAACTACGTACTAGGGACGCGTGTTTCGGATGAGTTGTTTGTCCTAGAACGTCAGGTCTACGGGCTGCTAAAATTTGTACAAAGTAAATTAGGAGCCACCTATATTGACTGCTACGAATTTTGGCCGCTGTGCTACGAGCCTACGAAAATCTTAAAATTGTCATACTCGGAGTTAGGTAAGTAGGTACTATTATCACAATACTTAGTCAAAAATAATTTATTTTCAAAAATACTGCAGTTCAGCAGTGGACGTCTTCTGGCTGATGATCATGATGGCTGATAATAGGTAGGTCTTACAACCAATTACCTACGTCGTCTACAGTTTCGCTCATACAAAGACAATGAGTTCTACATTACGAAAGGATCTACCCAGGTCCATTGATACATAGGTACATTATTTATATTCTAATGGTATGTAAATGTGTCTCATAGTTTATCCGTGGGAGTGGACAATTAGATATTCGACCTCAATATCATGGAACCATCCAAATCATCTATCACCTGGCCATACCGATAAAACCATCCTGTAGATTTACCTGTGATTATGAGTCTAAAAATAAAGGGTTCCGTACCCAAAGGGTAAAAACGGGACCCTTTTACTAAGCCTACGATGTCTGTCTGTCCGTCCGTCTGTATGTCCTACCTGTTGACAGCTATATCTTTCGAACCGTAATAGATAGCCACTTGAAATTTTCACAAAATATGTAACGTCACGGCGGATTAACTAACAAATAATAAAAAAGTCAAAAAGTAAAAACGAAAGGGGGTCCCCATACAACAAACGTATTTTTGTACTAGCTCTAATGTAAAAACGATAATACGTACAAGTGTCAAACTTGGCATGATTATAGTACACACTTTAACGTATAACAAAAAATATTAAATAATACCCAAGTGAGAGTCGGTGACAAATTTCTGTTCGCAAACTGAGTAGCAATTACTCCGACTAATTTTGGAAGGCGTTATAATAACTGGTAATTCGGTTACTTGGACAACCTTATTGTATTTTGTGGTGGTACGGAACTCTCAGTGCGCGAAGCCGACTCGCACTTGGCCGGTTTATTAGTTTAAGTTTGTACATGTAGGCAAGTCTTGAAGTCGGTTTTCGTTTTGTTTCTAAAAAAATTACTTTATTATTTTTACTAGTTAAGTAAGTACCTAGTTACATAGATTTTTTCTTTCTAAAGATGCTGCTTTTTACTCGACTGCTCAAAGAGGATGATAATGTTTTTGCTTAATTCTCAGAAGTTATTTTAATTTGTAAGGTATATTGAAGCACAGCTGATAGTGCTAACAGACGAGACGTACTTGGTTGACGAACCACCGTCCAACCAACGGGAGAGAAAGAGAAAAAATTCTCTTTCCCACCCGTTGGTTGGACGGCGGCTCGTCAACCAAATCCATATGTCTGTTAGTACTATTACAGCAGTCGGCGCAGCTTGCCAGTGTGCGCTCGCTTCACCTGTGTGGGTGTCTGTGCTCGGCTGCGACGTCGGCAGTAGGTCAACTAACAAGGTCGGAGCATTTCTCTCGAGGGGGGAAGGGGGAAAGAAGGGCTGCCAGTAACTGGCGTGTAATCTGTGGCAGCTGGCAGCGTAGGCGCGGTAAGTGGATTAGCAAAGGGATTTTGCAATTGATGGGTTTAGATGCCTTAGTCATGCGGAAGGTATTATTAGGTTATGGACTGTATTTACTGTTTGTTTTAGATGGAAATATAGGCTAGTAGGTATTATAGTAGCCCTCATCATCATCATCATCATAATCAGCCTTTTAACAGTCCACTGCTGGACTTTTAGCCTACCCCCGAAAGGGTGATAGTAGCCGATTATACTATAGACGATTATCGGCGTCTTTTTTTAATTTAATACGCCAGAAAAGGATGGCAACAATTTTAGAGCTGTCAAATTTAGTTCAGTTTAAAGAATGGTACAACAGAATCGACACCATTGGCGGCCAAGCTTTACTCGCTCGAGAAAAATAGTTTTCAGCTCAGCTCAGCTCATACGAAAGAGAAGATAAAAATATTCTCCAAATTTTAAGTATCAGAGACTTTGATCTTTTACGGGTAAGCAATAGATAACAAAGATTTCTTTTTGCTACAAACATTGAAGATCTCAGAAAAACCCGTGAGCACGATTTCTCGCGCTTAGCAACATTGTATCGTCGGTTCGTCGGTGTCTATAAAGTAGGTAGGCATGTCTGAAACTAGAACTCATCAATAATTTCAAGCCAATCCTCTATCGAGGCTTTAGCTATCAACACAATAAACTTAGACAAGGCCTAAGTGTTCGATGTTTATGCCTTCACAAGTAGTTTGCTTCGCGCTGCTGCATACGTATCAGATATAAATATACGTATAATAATAATACGTATCAGATATAAATATACGTATAATAATAATACGTACCAGATATAAATATACGTATAATAATAATACGTATCAGGTATAAATATACGTTTAATAATAATACGTATCAGATATAAATATACGTATAATAATAATACGTATCAGATTTATATAGTCAACTAGATGAACCGAAGACATTGTTAGAGTCGCGGGCATCCAGTGGTTGCAGATGGCAGGCAGGCAGTCATTCAGTGTGGAGGTCAAAAGAATAGAATAGAATATTATTTATTATCATGTGATTTTACATAATTATATAAAATATTACTAACACTTCTACATAGACTCGTCAAAGAAAAAATAACATCATCCGCAATTTGTAAAGATTATGTACCAAAAAGCAATTAGTATATTATATTCTATGCCTCCCTCAAAAAACGACAAAACAAATAGTAGAAAGCATGATTGAAATTAACATAATTCAGCTGTATAGGGGCTTCGTCCAAAGAGTATATAACAAAAAAAAAAAAAAAAAACTGAAACAAATAAACAAAACTGTATAATTAAGATTAAATAATAGAAAAATATTTATTAATATCAATATATATCATAATATATCATATATCAATAATAATCAGGATGCCTATGTAGACGTCTTCGGGCTGATGATGAAGCTGTTGGACATGCGTGACACGACGCTACAGGGCCATGTCTCGCTACTCTATTCTCGTTCATTCATAAATGTCACTCTTTGTAAACAATCCCAGTCAGCTGTACAATTAGCAGGGGTTGCACGTCTATTAACAGCGCAGAATAAATAACGTATGAGTATCCCTCTAGGCGTGTCCTGTACTATCTAGACTCGTTCTCTTGCGCACGTGCGCGCCTCTATGCACGGGTCGATGGATGCTGTGCGTGTGTGTTAGTGAGGTAGGGTTGTTGAAGCGGTGGATGGATACAAAAAAAATTGGCCACCAACCCACCTGATGATGTGGCCGAGGATGGAGCATACCATTCATTTGCACCAAGCGTTTTTCTTCCTCTTTCGGAAAAATAATGGAACGCCTTACCTCTGTCTGTATTTTCGCAGCATTACAATCTTGGAGTGTTCAAGTCTATGGTTAGTAGGTTGTTACTAGTCGAACGTGCTCCATCTTCGACCACACTATCGCTTTCCATCAGGTGAAATCACGGTCCCTAGTCCGATGTAAAAAGTGGATCTAGAGAAATTTTGCTCTAGCCTTGAAGATGCTTAGATTACAGATCTCAGGGAATAAGGAGGACAACAGCCTACCAATCGCCGGGCAACGAGCAAAATGTGCAAAAAGACGGGAGTTCCAATAGTGGGCAGTACGCATCACATATTATTTGGAACCAAATCGATGCGTACGAATTTTTGGAATTGTCAACACTAACGGATGTACCGTTTTTGAGCTTGTTGACTTTAAACGCTTCCCGTCTTACTACATAATATTTAAGAACGCTTTAGACATGTGTTTAACATATTTTTCACAGTGAAACAAACAACTGCTAAACACATGTCTAAAGCGTTCTTAAATCTTTTGTAGTAAGACGGTTTGAGTTTATAAAGTTAAACGTTTGAGTTTCAAAATACGATGCTGACTGATCACTGAAACGTTTCAAACGAAGAGTGAATAAGTAAGCAACGTCCTGACAATGCCTTGCGTATTGTAGGTACCTATCTAAAGGCGGCAGTGGCTATTATATCGTTTGGTAACGTCATAGTAGGCATTAATATTATAGTCAAGTTACGTGTGCCTCAGCTTCATTTTGCCCCCCATTTTTCATATCCCTTCGAAGTTTTTATACTACTGAAAAACTTTAACAATATTTTATCACTATGTTAATTTTTCCGCCAACCCTATACCTTTTTACGTTCGTAGCATTACGTTTCTGTTTGTGTTGTATTTGAATGTGTGGGTGAGGAAAGCTGCCGTTTAAGTCTCACGTTAATGGCAGACAGGCGGTCGTTACATTACAGCTTAATAACCGCCTCGATGTGGGCTAGCTAAGGCTCTGTAATCCACTGATGGGCGCGGACGTACCCAGGATTGGTTTCAGAGGGGTAGTTTTCTTATAAGAATAGCGGAAAATAGGTCGACTGTCTGCTGATTGTATTGGTAACCACCCATACACCTGCAACACCAGAGATGTCATTAATGCGTTTCCAGTATGAAGAGACAATCATGTAAGTGCACACGCTTTTTAAAAAGCTCTCTACGCTGTAACTTGGTGGGTAGCATCTCCGCACATAGCTAGAGAGACTCAGCTAGCCACTGATGTGTGTAATTTTTTTTATACGACAAATAATTAGATGACGTCATTTAGGCGACAATAAGGTGGACGTGGCTGGCATAGGACAGACAGAAAGAAAAAAAATATGTATTCGACATTGCTTAAAAAAAGTATATCTAAAGGATACAATCAGTGTCGAATGGGTCCGTCTCGACATTAGTTCTGAAAGTCAAGGACTATCAGCATTTTTCAGACAAACCCTTGAGTTTACAGTTAGCACAGGCAACATGGAGCGCTGAAGATGTGCTCTATATGCTCTGCAGTGGTTGGAGACTGGTCGATGGAGCAGCCCACTAACTTCACTCTGAATCCGTCCACGGAAGCGCTCTACTTTCGAGACATTCTCAAAGGTCTGCTATTCACCACTTCCTTGGAAACCATAGGCATCAGACACCAATTAAAATAGTATACAAATGGTTTATTAAACATTATACTTATGTATAAGCTGCTATTTTATGCAGTATATGAAGTGAAAATTTAGTAGCAGGCTCTTAACAGAAAATTGAATGTTGCCTAAACTAGCTGTGCTCTGGTTAACCAAAATTTTGATTTCCCGGCATTTTTTCCGTTTTTTTTTTTTTTTAATAGACTGTGTCCAGAACAACATATCCAACTGCATCGTCATAAAAAAAAATCTTTCTACATTTTTTAATTTTTTTTACTAATATCAGTTTTTCTAATATCAGTTTTATTAATATCCGTTTTACTAATATCCGTTTTACTAATATCAGTTTTACTAATATCAGTTTTGCTACTAAGTTATAAATAAATACAATCCAGATAATAAAAGCTTATTTAAAACTCAATTGGCAGTGAAGAGGACGAATTAGAATTTCAGATCTGATTCGAACATGTTAATTCTTTATTATCACCCAAATCAAGTGATACAGTTACTAAAACGACAGCAATATTTTAAACATCCAAAATCAGCGATCGTAAGGACGGTGACCGTTGTTTGTACCGTTGCCACAGTTTCCAGTAGAGTAGTTTTGCCAGATCGTTTGTTTCGTAGGTGATCATTTTGGACAGGTGATGTTATCAACACAACACGGAGGCCTATTGTTATGGTAAATTTACAAGTTTATCAAGCCGTCACTTTAGTATACGTGTTTTCGTTCAATAGGGTTTCGTGGCCTTTACTCATCGTTTTGCCTTTTCAGTCTGCATGATTGTCAGGGTCTTTACAAAATCCTATATAGTCCTATAACAACCAAATCATGGACTATGTAGCTAAGGGCGAGACCAGGATTTTGTTCAGGGGAAAGGGGCAGTTGAGGCAAATGTTTGGGAACTTACAATTATTTACTCTTCGGTTCGGGGGCACTCCCATCTTTCCCGCCAAGACTATCGAGCACTTACCTCTCCATCACTAATGCCCCCTCCCCCCCCCTCCAGCTACGCTCTTTCTTGAATAGCGTTGTATTTTGATAATACGTATACGAGTACCTGCCTACTAACTAAGGGTAGATAAAACGTGGAGGTAAAAAAAAACAATCTAAAAAAAAGGAATTTAAAATAACTGTGAGTTTTCGATTACTTGTTGATTAAATGTTCCTTTTTCGATTTTATTTAGTGGCCAAGATTGCAGCTGGTATACTGACTCGTAAACAAAAATACGGTAATAATAATGACCAAATGAATGCTTGAACGAATGAATGAATGCAAGTGGAGTCACACCAATGTTGCGGAAAACCCACCAACATAACTTTGTACGCTAAGATCTAGACTTATAATGGTAGCTATTATCTACCTTTATATTTATTATTGCAAAACTACCATAAGCGTGTACACGTAAAAAAAATTGTCAGAATCAATAACATTATCTGATACTCACCAACATATTTAACTTTGTAAAAGAAAATTGTCATTCATTTTGATAAATCACGCAAATTACAGATTAGGTTTACAAACTTACTTTTATTGTTCCCAAGAATTATATTTCCACATAAGCATTAATAATTTATTTAAATGACTATATAGGTACATGATCACCTTTAGTAATGACATGAATAATAATTTATGGCCCCTATAGAAGTTTTTCCGCTCTTACCTATACGGTGTGAAAACGCTATCAGGAATGTCTGTCATATAGTACCATCCACACAGAAAAAAGTTATAATTTGTAATTCCATTGTGATTTCTGCCCCCCGATTCTACTAAACAAATTGTCTTTAAATTGTAATTGTTGCGATTTTAATTGTTAAATAACTAACTCAAAATAAACAGTTTTTATATTTTTTTTATACTAAGTTATAATATTAGGTGGTTGTATTTTTCAAGTATAAAAAAATTATTTAAAACTCAATTTTGAGGTAGTTATTTAACAATTAAAATCGCAACAATTACAATTTAAAGACAATTTGTTTAGTAAAATCGGGGCCCTGGTTGAACAACTGGCTAAAATACCCACTCCAATACATAACACCTAATAATAATAAAAGTAAGCATTTATAAGTTACTAGCTGACCCGACAGACGTTGTCCTGTCTTAGAACTGCGAAGTTAAAATCGTCGTTAAGTTTTCCTGAATTTTTACAATTTCTGCGCAAATTACTTTTTGACTTTTTACTATTTTTTAGTTAATGCACTGTAACGTCACATCTTCTGTGAAAATTTCATCTAGTTATCTATTACGGTTCGAAAGATACAAATACAAATACAAATACAAATACAAAAACTCTTTATTAAAACACCACAAAACAAGGATAACATAAAAATTACAACAAAAATATTATCTAGGCTTTTAACAGGCGGCCTTATCGCTTAAAGCGATCTCTTCCAGGCAACCGTGCACGGAAAGGAATTATATTTAATAATGTGTGGCCTTAACTAAAAAAAAAAAAAATAGAAAGTAAATACCTATGCAAATAACAACAAACAATCAATAGACTACAAATAAATATTACATATTTTTAAGATATATCCATTTAAAGGTAGGACAGACGGACAGACGGACATACATACAGACAGACATCGTAGGCTTAGTAATAGGGTCCCGTTTTTACCCTTTGGTTACGGAACCCAAAAAATTAATAGGTTTTTTTTTTAAATCATAATCATAATCTTTATTTGGCACAAGGAAAAATACAAATAAAACAATTAAATCCACTGGCTCCGAACTAGTAAAAAACTGTGTTTCGGAAGACAGTGGCTTCTCCCAGTATTTAAAAATTAAATATTATTATTAAATTATTATATTTTACCCTTTGGTTACGGAACCCAAAAAATTCATAGGTTTAGATTTGGGCCCCAAACTAGACAACAAAGCTTATGTCTCGGCTGCCGAGCCTGTATCTATACTCTTTGGCACCTAACATCAGAGTCTCTGTCATCTGTCACCAAGCCAGACAGTACAGTATTCAGTACTACTTGTAGTATGAATTGTTCTGTGCCAAGCCAATATTGTGTACCAGCTCAAATAACACAATACCGTCGGCACCGTGACATTATCAAATAACAGTTAGGCGAATTCGCGGGCCGCAAGTGTGTCGCCGAGAGTGAATGCGGGCCCTGATACCGGCGCGACTTTTACTTTTCTACCTCCCCCCGCGGCCGCCTCCCCGCTACCGCCCGCGCCGTACAGCGTGGAAATAGTTTTCCTTGTTTGAATTTTTATGCGGAGGAAGATCACACATAAATGTCTATGTTTATAACTCAATCAGTCAGACATTGGAACGGCTTTTTAATAGTTATCAATTTGGATAAAGTAATTTTTTTGAAAAAAAAAAAAACTTTTATTTCAGTCTTCAAAGTCCTTCCTCTTTTTTCAGTAGGTTAAAAATTAAAGTTAACAGACTTCAAAATCCGTGTAAAAAATATTATTTTGTTCTTTGTATGGCACATTAAGCTAGAATGTTTTTGTTGTGTGGTTTTTTAAGTGTTTTTTTTTAATAGATAATTTATTGTTCTTCGTAAAAGTGCCAAAACGTTTCTTCGAGTTAAAATTTGAGTAAAATCATGAAGCGCTGTGATTTTTGGGTACCGTAGCCAAACGGTAAAAACGGGACCCTATTACTAAGCCTACGATGTCTGTCTGTCTGTCTGTCCGTCCGTCTGTCCGCCTGTCCATCTGTCCTAAATATTAACGACTGTTTTTTTTTAAACGATTAACTAATAAAATTAAATAAAACTATTAAATAATAAAAGTTAAAACGTAGGAGGGGTCCCCATACAACAAACGTATTTTTTTTCGCATTTTTGTATTAGCTCTAATGTAAAAATGATAATACGTACAAGCGTCCGTCCACAACAGTGGCTCCGTATCAATAATTGCTTCGACAATTTTGGAAGGCGTCATCATAACTCGTAATTCAGTTACTTGGACGACCTTATTGTATTTTGTGGTGCTACGGAACCCTCAGTGCACGAGCCCGACCCGCAATTGTCTGGTTTGTTTATTCTAAAAGAGTGACAAGACTTTTTCTTTGCGTAAAATTTAAGTAAAATCATGAAGAGGCGTTATTTTTATTCAAAGCTAATACGACACTGTAGAAAATTAATACTTAACTTGCTTACTTATCAGTGATTAGTTAAACACCTGCCAGTATATATCTCAGATCAGACTAACAAGGGAGATATGGTCAGTTTTATCTCTAATGCTTTTTACCTAGAAATTCTTTAAGCCTTAAAGTTTAAGGTCAGCTCTCAAAGGTACTAACTTCAAAGCTAAGCTGACACAGCTTGAATGCGTGTCATCCATCATCAGATACTATCTCCATAAACAGCTTACCAAATCGGTCGGGCTGAGGATCCGGCAGTATGCTAATTCTGTAGGAAATGTGGACATTTGCTGATGTGAAGTGGGACAATGCATAAATAGACATGTCCAACAGAAATAACGTAAATAACTGAACATTAGTATTTGGTGTATTATTGCTTGCTTCTCGACTTGTTTCTCGAATCCTAAAGTCCTAAACCCCCTACGTGATTTAGCCAATAAGATAGTTATTAAGGCGCGGTTTGATCATTTCAAATTTGTTTTTTACCCGCTCACGCCATTATCTATTTGCTATCTAAAGCGGCTTTGTTTAAAGTCTAAAATCGTATCTCATTATATTTGATGATGACTTTGTGCTTGTGTTTATATTATTTTGAGGGTTTTTAATTAATTTATCAAAATATAAAAATGTATTTTAACAATTAACTGGTTAAAGTTTAAAAACACTAGTCTGGCTATACAATTCAGCAATTTTTGTTGCACAATTTGTATTATGTTTTTTATGTATCCAGATAATTTATAAAAAATTTATTCGGTTAAGATTATTAACAGGTGTTTTTTCTACGTGTAGTATTTTTTGAATTTTATCTGTTAATATCGTCACATCACACTAAGCGTTTAAAAACACTTCTTTTGGTTAATTTCGCAATTGTACTGCGCCTTAAGGAAACGAAATAGAATAAAGAAAATTAAAAAAAAAATAGTATGTACAATAGGTAAGTTTACTCTGTTAGAACCACCGGAGAATGGGCAGCAGCGTCCTATTAGTACACGGTGAATGTACTGCGATCCTCAAGCTGTCTGCTAAGCGTGGGGATTATTGTAACACCCATCTCTAAGAGGGAGGCTTTTGTCCAGCAGTGGACGTTTACTTGTTGATGACGACTATGTTAGACTGCATCATCACATCAGATGAAACACTCTCTTGATACTTTTCCTCAGCAAAGAGTTGAAAGATCATTTTACAGCATGGTTTAGCTTATCAAGCGTTTTTGCATACAATAATTTAATCTGTAAAACATGGAAGTAACCAACAGATTTTTTAATGCAAATGCAGTGTTTGTTCCGCCATAACCCTGGGTGGTAAAACTACGTTGCAAATAAGCGTAACGCTCACCATCTGGCTGATGACCTGCTTACGTCGTCGCTTGTTAAAACCATTTGTACGAAGAATGAGCAGTGCATTCCTTACCGCCCATGTAAAAGACTTCAACGCGCGCGCTTCTTTTTGTCCTAACCTTTTCGAACTGGGGCAGTATAACTCTTTTTCGTCACGTTGCGCTCCGCAGGTTTAAATGTAATTGCATTATTTAACAATTTTTTTCAGAAATAAAAACTACTTCTTGTTCTTAGAATTAATTTGACAGAGTTTAATTTAAAAAAAACGTATAATACAGTTCAATGCGGAACGAATGCGACCACGAATTGCAACGAGCTGGAATTATACCAATTACAAATAAAAAAGGAATAATAAATAACTAAATATTCAGGTTTTTTTTTTGCACACTCATTCATCTGACCCCAAAGTAAGTACAGCTGCCGCAGATACATACATAAGCTAAACCAAAGATTATTATAAGATTATTATACTAGAGAAGATTGATGATAGCAGTACTTTGTACCGTACCCCGGAAATTTGCCAAAATACCTGTTGAAACTTAGAGGGCGCCACCATTTGTCCGGGCAATAGGTTGTCTCGAACTTACGTGAGATGGCGTACGAAAGGGTTCAAAAAATTACGGTAGCGCAACATTTCAAGAGAAGCGCACCCGATATCAGTAGATGGCGCTTTTCTTCGCGCTCACAGAATGCATCACAGAATAGAACGTAGTAGTCGGGTCAGTTTCGTTTCACAATGCGACGTTGCCAGTTCGTGCTGAGAGTTAGGCCCGCGCTGTGCGACGTTGCCAGCGCTGTATCGACTTGATTTTATGCATGGGTTATAGTTCTCAACCGGAGAGTGACATAGGCTACTAGTAAAATTCTAGATAAATTAGGTAGGTATTTACCGACTGAACGCGCACAAATCCACTCTCCATTACAGGTACCTAGTAGGTACCTACCTACTGTATCGTCAAAATTTTACGTAATTTTATTCTAGTAAATAAATAAAGCTCACAACTACTACCTACTATGAAGTCGGTACACTACTAGACTACCTACTACACAAACAAACACACTGCTTTCCTGATACCTACCGTAAAGATGAGTACAAAATACCTATGAACTTCTAGGCTGGAATGTAATTACTGTTTTAGTAGGTACAATACTTACCTACCTAAGTACCTACTTAACCTTCGCGCGGGCAGGCCTGGCCAGACCTGACGCACTCCGCACTCTAGGTACCTATAAAGCTACAAGTAGCCGACTTCTCAGAACCGGAAACTTCCGTGTCCACTGTCGTGCGATACACAGAGATAACGCGACAAGAGTTACGCGATAGAGGCAACTTCTATAGGTACGCATACATACTTCGGCGGACCATATTTTGCAAAGAAGGTTAGGTACCTACCTATCTACTCATGAATACCATGAATAAAAACCTTAAAAATTACAAAACATCCACACTATTAAAAAAATACCTATAGGTACCTACCTACATTATTACCTAGAACTAGGTATTAAATAGGTACCTGATTTCCGAATCCATACAATCAGCCGACCTTCATCGTGAACTGGGAAGCAAAACTACCTACTATGTCCCGACTAGTTTTGGTAAACACATTTTGTGTATGACATTTTGAATATAGAATATAGGTATAGGTACTTTAGGTACATAGGCGACTAGCAGAGGTCGATGCTTGAGTGTAGATAGTCATAAAATCAAAGGAAGCAGTTATTAGAGTCCAGGAACCTTTCGGACAACAGTCATTGCGGCACCAAACTAACGTTAGATCCGCTCAGTTGGAAAATCACGCGACCGCAAACCGTATCTGGGCGCGTTAAGGTTCACGTTCGCGTGATTTTCCAACTGAGCGGATCTAACGTTAGTTTGGTGCCGCAATAGCTGTTGTCCGTAAGGCCCTAGATTCACTTAGTTGCAGGAGTCACAGTTTAAACGTAGATAATCGGAGCCCAGATTCACTTGCAGGGGTCACAGGGGCGAACGTGAACCTTATCACGCCCAGATACGGTTTGCGGTCGCGTGATTTTCCAAATCGTAAGGCCCCAGGTACAGATAAACAATATGAGAAGAAATCCCCGCAATTCACACCTAACCACGTTAGCATTTATTTTAGCCCATTACTGAGCAGGCTAAAGCTATAGAGGTCATACCGCCTCGTCTTTCGTAATTTACTGTCCTGTCTGCCCCAGTAAAGTAGTGGAGAAAACAAAACCCTACCACGCCCAAATTTTGGCTCGAGGTAGTGAAGCTCATTTTAAGTTTTAGTAATTTTTTTTGCATATTTTTAAGGCTCTGGTTTAGGAAATACAACTAGTTCTAGTTTTTAGTTTAAATTATAGTCTAAGTTAGGTCTTACGATTTTGACGACCTGAAATACCCGGCTCCTCAAGCATTTTGTCCCAGGTCAATCCAGGCAAGGATAGTGACCTTCACTGGCTTTCCAACGATAGGTCATTTAGTATTTTAAGACTCTTAGGTACTAGAGCTACTAAGTAGCGAGACGGAGCCTAAATACCCGATTTTTTGAAGGTCCATAACTTCGGACACAAAGGTCCAATCAAAAATCTGACGTCATAAACCTCATTTTTTCTAGCAGACGATGACGTTAAACTCAAAAACTCGGCTTTAGGACCTACCCCTAAAGACCCCAAATTGGGTTTGTAATTACGTAACCGGAAATTCATGTTAAGAGGGGGCATCCGAAATTTTATGCAAATATGCCATGATATTATAACTAAACCAAATATCCTATCAACGTAATAATTGATATATATGATTTTTCAATTCATGTTTTTTCCGCCATTAAGACAGAAACATAATAGCAAGATATTTACTCGATACTTTAATGTTTTGAAAATAGTGCCTTTTTGCTAATTTTTTTGATTTTACTTGGAAAGTACTTCAGTTACATATCTAAAATAAATACTCATCGAAGGAAAATATAGTTTGTTTTCCAGTGTTAAGACAAAATTTACCTAGATTAATTAGTACTCTCATAATAAATTATATTCGATTTGAGACTTACGTCCTTTAGTTCTAAGCAACTATTCGGTCAAACGGTAAGTCCGATATTCAGTCTTATTCTGTTGCGCTTTGCATCTAAATAGCGAAACATGCTCCGTTCAACCTCATTACCGCACTGTGCCTCAACGGGGAAGGACGCACGCGCTTGCTTTTCGCCTTGGTTTTATCTTCCGAGTGCGATTATATCAACACCTACTGTATTTTCAAACAAAGGATAATATAAAAAATCGATGGCTCGAACGCGACCACTTGACGCGGCAACCAAGTGGTGCCAATGACCTTAGAGCACAGACTAGGTAAAGCTACTACGAAAAAATAACATAGATACAAATAAAATGGATATGACTAGGCCGTAACGCATCCATTATTATGTATGCTCAGTAATATAACTATTAGAGTCGGAGTGTTTCTTTGTGACAGACAAACAGACAGAGAGAGAGAGAGAGACGGAGAGAAGCAAAGAGAGAGTCAAAAAGATAAAACTAAAAATTAAAAGATAATATAAAATAATTTAAGTTTATTATAATTTATTATGAGAGTACTAATTAATCTAGGTAAATTTTGTCTTAACTCTGGAAAACAAGCTATATTTTCCTTCGGTGATTACTTATTTTAGATATGTAACTGAAGTACTTTCCAAGTAAAATCAAAAAAATTTGCAAAAAGGCACCATTTTCAAAACATTAAAGTATCGAGTAAATATCTTGCTATTATGTTTCTGTCTTAATGGCGGAAAGAAAATGAATTGAAAAATCATATGTATCAATTATTACGTTGATCGGATATTTGGTTTAGTTATAATATCATGGCAAATTAGCATAAAATTTCGGATGCCCCCTCTTAAAGAAGAGCGTTCAAGACACACATAATTTTGGTGGTATGGTTCCTTATCCAAAGCCATACATACAATGGAGATACTTTTCTGTATTTATGTTTATTCGCCCGAGTTAGGTAATTATCAATTTAAAAAACCGACTTCAAAATTAGTAGGTACCTAAAACTACTGAACGAAACCAACGAAATTATTGTACAAATTTAATGAAATATCTATGGGACCAATCTAAAAATCCAAATCAGTTTTTAAATGATGGAGTTCTAAAGTAACAAACAACCGAATCATTGAGAACCTCCTTATTTTTTGAAGTCGGTTAAATAATCTTGCAGTATAAGCTCTCCGCACTTTAGGTACCTATCAAGCTACAAGTAGCCGACTTATCGGAAGCGGGAACTCCCGTGCTCACTCTCACGCGATACACAGAGATAACGCGACGCGAAGAGTTACGCGATAGACAGAGAGGCAACTTCTAGGTTAATATAGCTATAGGTAGTTAGCGCTCGCGCGTCCTGAATTGCACTTTATTGTGTAGTAGCAAGAGTTGCTATGGTTTTGTGGAGTGACTCTCCTGGGTCCTGGGGCCTTACAGCTAGCTGTTAAAGCAATCCAGTTTAGGTGATGAAAAAATGTTGCGCGACCGCAAACCGTATCTGAGCGCGTTAAGGTTCACGTTCGCGTGATTTTCCGAACTGCGCTGTATTAACGTTAGTTTGATACCGAGTTAGCAGTTGGCCGTAGGTAAGGCCCCAGGGGCCTTACGGACAACTGCTATTGCGGCACCAAACTAATGTTAGATCCACTCAGTTGGAAAATCACGCGAACGTGAAAAGTACACAAGTTAAGAAAGTAAAACAATGAGGCGATGTTTAAATAAAAAACACAACCTTTTCTATATAATTTTATTGATTATTAAAGTACTTTTCAAGACAAAAATGTACCTTGAGATCGACAATATGCCATTTGATCAGGGGGCAGATTTGATAGTTTTCGAAAACTTTTTTCGTATACGTTTCGTTCCATACATTGCTGGGCTGAAAGGTATTCGAAATCTTTTTTCAAATTAGAGTGAAGCAATCTATACCGCTGATTTTAGTTCCTTCGCGTTTCCGCTTGAAGCGCTTTACTAAAATGTATGGAACAATACGTAAATGAAAAAAGTTTACGAAAACTATCAACTTAATTATCCATGAAAAAAATAGTAATGTTGAAATTCCTGATATTATTTTAGTTAAATGTTAATTATTTACATTCTAAATTATTTAACTAAAAAAATGTATTATTATAAGACATTTTAAAGTAGGATTATTTTATTGTAAAGCGCCATCTACTGGATATCGATTGTATTACTAAAGGTGCTTGCAAAGGTAAGTTCGGTAAGTTATTGGTTTCGTTGCCGTAGTACTAACTATTATTATATTCTGTGTTTTCGTACAGTTTCAGTCTAATTCGATACTCCTAGCGCCATCTAAACAATCACTTTGGATCTATTTTAAGGGTCACGAAATGTTCTAGAGGGTTAGTAGCGGTCGGCTAAACATACTTATTTAATTTTATTTTTTTGCTCAAGCTTTTTATTTGCATAGTAAATTTAATTTTAAATGTATTTTTAAAAACATACTTCTAGGTGGGAATCGATCCCACGCCCCCAAGCTCAGAAGGTAGGTTCACTACCAACTGGACCAACGGGCTATGTAAAAAAAAAAAACACTTTTACACTCATCGAAACTTAGCTAATAGACAGACATAGATATATAACAAAGATATAATAGTCTTAGAATGTGGTCAACGTATTTTTAATGCCTCTGGTGTTACAGGTACCCATTACAAGCAACGGCAACTGCTTACCATTAAACAGACCATCATCGAGTAGTCTGTGGCATAAAAAAACTCAAACTGTAATATACAAGCGTATGTACAAACATGGCGCTAATCTTCAGACTCTCTCCATTCAGCCATTTTGTCATTTCGTCTCATAAAAACACTTTTTTTAATGCAACTTCTTGACGAGACAAGCAAATCCCTGTCCTCTTACCCTTAACAAGATATACGGGTCTTCAAATCACGAGTGAATCGGTTTCTTCTAAGCAAGCGTGCTCCAACGTCTTAACATCAGGCGTGATGGTGGTTAAACGCAAACCTATTAATTATAAAAAATAAAAAATAAACTGTCACCCATAATTTTTATCTTCCATACCCTGCGCAGTAGTGCGCAGCCATGCACTGCGCTCGACACTGAGATAATTAGATGTTAACTATCTTTATTCCAGTAATTTCACTGGAAAAATTACCCTTCGATGCAGAACACAAGACTGTCTGCACACTACTGCTTGACAATTGAATAACTGACAAAGTCAACTTATAGTATATGTTCGAAAAAAGACAGGGCTATCTTAACAGTTTCGAATCCTGTCCGCCGCCGAATTTGTAAATTGTCTTCCATAACATTTAAAGATTGATCTAATCCAAGAAGGATGTCGTCTCTTCAGACCCTACCACACCGTCGCCGCTCCCCCCACTGCCGCGTCGTGTTTACGGATGTGGCACACTCTATAAGTGTGTCAGTGGCACACTTTCTCGCGAGGGGAGGGGAAGCGGTAGAGGTGATGGTCAAGGTTAGGCGCTTTTTGGCCAGTGTTTGGGTACAATTTAGTATCTGCTTAAATTATAATCTTGGTAGGTAGCTCTTTATTACAAATCACACAAAAGGCATCCAATACGATCAAAATTATGAACGAGGATCTCTGTTTAGGTGGAAGATTCGTTTTTTTTTTACTTACGCTTTTGGCCTTACTTCCTCCACAGCTTGACCGGACTAGTTAGCGAACGCAGAGTGCGTTCGGCATAACTTGGTGGTTTAAGTTTATGGGCGACTAGCACAAGGGCACCTCGAAGGTACGAACCTCGGCTTGGGCCGTCGCCGGGAGAGGGGATCAGACTTGCCCAGGCACTCCAGAGGGGGTGTGTCCTGAAGCCCAAGTGGTTTGTTGAACTGATTGAAAGGTGGTAGATTAGGTTGTATAAGTGGTGTTATGTATGACTTGTTATAATTATTTCCCCGGAGAAGCTAGAAATATTGCAGCCATTACTTTAGAGTTGGCCGTGGCTTCTAAAGACATGTGAATTAATTAATGAATCTCGTAAAATTATTCTAGTTTTGTTTGTTGCCATTAGTTTGTTTTCCATTGCTACTCGTTCATATCGTTTGTTTTTCAGTTACTCGTATTTGCGGTATATTTTATACGTACTGTATTATATTGAAAATAAGATGATAAATCTTCACGAGTAAGTGTGACGCAAAAAATCTGTGGAATTTCATAGGGTTGGGTAGTTATCTAACACTTACGTATGTATGTGGTTAGAAACTACGAAATCATACACACTTTAAAATTACGTTTTTTAGTCTACTTTATAAATAATCTTTATAATTCTAACAGCCTACAATAACATACTAATATCAAAAGTATATATCTACTCAACTGAATGTTATTTAAAAGAGATCGCTTGAAGCGGATGAATAAAACTACCTGTTGTGCCTCTATTTATGCAATCTTTTTGTAATATCCTTTATGAAGTGTCAATAAAGTGTTGATGTATTGCAATGATATTTTTTTGTTCAGGCTATGCATCTAACCCAAAAACAAAATCTGCAATTGAGTTACTGAGTCTCACTAGTTCAATGAAATAATTGGTTTGAACTAACGAGACTAACTCTCTCACTATGGGCCTCATAAGCAAGCTCAAAGTCGCACAACGAGCTATGGAGAGGGCTATGCTCGGGGTTTCTCTACGAGATCGAATCCGAAATGAGGAGATCCGTAGACGAACGAAAGTCACCGACATAGCCCACCGGATTAGTAAGTTGAAATGGCAGTGGGCAGGGCACATATCACGCAGAACAGATGGCCGATGGGGCCGAAAGGTTCTGGAATGGAGACCACGGACTGGTAAGCGCAGCGTAGGACGTCCACCCACAAGATGGACAGACGACCTAAAAGAGACCGCAGGGAAACGCTGGATGCAGGCCGCTTCCAACCGGCCCTTTTGGAGATCGATGGGGGAGGCCTATGTCCAGCAGTGGACGTCCTACGGCTGAAATGATGAACGAGACTAACAAGGCTCATTTGTTCAATCAATTGAACTGGTAAAACTACTTAGACTCACTAGTTTAATCTGAAGTTTAGACTAAAACTCCATAATTATGGCATTACTGATAAACCTAAGTGGTTTTTAAATGTTATTATATCCTATTTGTATACTTTTCTTTATTTAATGATAAATAAATGAAAAAAATAATCGTTGAATTAGCGAGACTAAAATTTTCAGTAGTTAAATCAATTGAACGGTTGATGGAGTAACTGAGAATAGACGATATTTTTCAAACTGCAAGTTAAAAAAAACTATTTTATATACTTACTTAACAACTTCTTTCATTTGTACCCAAGCTCCAATTTTCATTGCCAAACGTACAATTTACAAATTCTAAATTGATCTAAGGTAGGTATATTGCAATTAAAATTGCCCCACGGAATTGGCAAAGCTTGCCGTTTGGCACAGTGACCTGGTTGTCATTTCACTGCAACAGTCACCAAGCAGAAAGCACCATATTCTGAGAATCAGTAGCCTGACTTCGCACAAATCTCAGTTAAGTAAATCTTGATCAACACCGAAGATGATTTGTGTCTTTATTAGGAATCCATAATGAATTACACTAATAATAAAGAAGTGAAAGTGACACGGCTGTCACAACCACCGAACAGATTTGGGTAATATCTGTTACAGATACAGATTACCTACTTTGATCTTACCTACTGACTTATCTGTGGTCGTCCTATAACACCAAGATTTTACCTAATACTTCCTCTTTTACGCTTCATACGTACCGAGCACATACGAAAATATCTTTTAAATATAGTTCTTTTTAATTTTATTTTTTTATTATAACAATTGACTAACTTGACGGATGACTGATAATAGACAGCATCTTTATTAAAATAAAATCAAGGAGCTCGGAAATTGCTCAATATAAGACGAGATGGTGGTCAAGGGCAAGCCCTTATTTTATATTTTAAAAAAACAAGTCAATTTTATTTTTTTATTTTTTATTAAACTTTAATTTTATATCCTTCAATCTATTAATATAATTAGCTTTTGATAAGTTATGGATGAAAATTTGGACAATAAACTATTTCATTTCCAAAAGGGAAAAAAAACGTGATTTTTTTCCTTGCCAACCATTAAAAACACCCGTACTCAAAATAAACTTGATAATATACTTACTTTTATGCACAGATACTGCAAAATTAGCTATCGGCAGCGCACGAGACTCAGATCTGTGTAATTAATCACTGTGACCTAGAATCTGAGTCATCATGTACCTAAAGGTCGCAGGCGCGGGGTGCAAGCGCCGACGGAAAGTACAAAAAGTCACATACAAAAAAAAGTTTAAAACACTGATTTAAACTATCACGGTGGTTCACTGCAGTTATAATTATGATTAGTAACGAGATATTTACCGTGATAAGGTTGTGGATGGAGCTGATATTTCTACCAACAATCTTATTACGATGAATGTCCCGTTAATAATCATGTAACTGTAATAAAGTCAAATCTTGATGTTTTAGGAAAAGTAAACACACTACACTACAACTTACCTACTACTTAGGTACTGCTACTAATACGGTTTGATCTTATTTTTTTAACAATATTTCATGTAAAATGTTTTCTTCTTGAAAGGATGATTCACACGCTGTGAGCTGTGCTCTGTCTGCGGATATTATCCGGAGAAAATCATGACATGAACCCTTACTTAGAGTCTCGTTAAACACTATACTCAATGATAGTATAAACCGCGAGGTTTGTGTGAGAAAAAAAAACGCAACCAACATTCGAAAAAGAGTAGGTATGTGGAATTATTATTCATCTAAACGCATTGAATGTGAGTGATTAATGCATGATAACTTATTCAATTGTTTTTTTTTATTGGCGCAAATATAACCCTATAGTACCCTAGATAGCGGGTATACCCCAAACCATCCCCAAAGGTTGAGACGCTTGGACCGTGGGGACCAGGAGCCCATAGAATATGTAAAGACCTATCAGGGCAACTGGTCGAAGCAACTCGTGACCAAAATGCTGGCCTTTATTTTGCCCCAAGAATAAGCACTGTGGCAATGCTGCCAGCATTTTGGGAACGCTGGTCACTGGTAGCGGTAGTTTTAGTAAAAAAAAAAAATATATAGTTTTTATTTTACTTGTAACTTTTATTGAATAGATGAAATTAAATTGTTTCTAATTTGAATGTTAATGTCGGCGCCAAACTGGATTTGAACCTTCGCAAGCAACGATCCGTTTTTTTTGTTGCACAAAAGGTTTTCAATTATCTTGCTCAAAAAGACAAGGATGGAGAGTTTTTTTTTTTGCACACACGGTCATCTGACCCCAAACTAAGGAAAGCTTGTGATATGGCTGCCAGAGACTGATATACATACATATATAGTTTTAAATACATACTTAAACAGATATTAACAACCAGATATAGAACAAACACAAATGTTCATCACATAAATGTTTATCCTAGGTGGGAATCGAACCCACGCCCCCAAGCTCAGAAGGTAGGTTCACTACCAACTAGACCAACGGGCTATCAAAATCATGTAGTTTAAACTGATGCCTTCATGCCCGTTACTGCACTCACGGAAAATAAGTGACAATTTTGAACGGATAACTAGTAAAAATAACAATGTTATAGTATCCGCTCTCCGCTTGTAACTCACAGCACGCCAGTTCACGCGCGAGTTCAAGTATGAAGGGCAAGGTGCGGCGATACATATTATTCGTAGCTTTTCACTTGATCTTGCAAAGGTCGCCCTTGCAGAGTTGCAGAGCCTTTCCCTGGCATCTTCAGTGGGAGGAGCTTTGTTTACAAAGCGAGTGTTGCTTGTTTAGCCCCGGGGTAGTAATCTCTGACATTAGAGCTGGCTACTAAGGGACCGTCCATTAATCACGTGAGGCTTGAAAGGGGGGGAGAGGGTTTAGCAAAAATCAAGAAATATCACAATCAATAGTCTTAAACCTCACCAAGGGAGAGGGGCTTAAAAATGCAAAAAAAAAAAACATCACGTGATTAATAGACGACCCCTAATCTTATATGAACTTACTTACATTTTAGCTTCGGGGTTTTTTTTTTTTTTGTAGTAGCACGAACCTTATTTGTGACATCAGGGCTGTATAATGGCACTATGCATATATGAACAAATTAGATTGTGGAGTGTTTTTAATGAAAGAAGTCCCCAGACGCGGCGTTGTCATCATCATCATCAGCCAGAAGACGTCCACTGCTGAACATAGGCCTCCCCCTTTTACCTCCACACTGAACGACAGCCTGCCTTTTGCATCCACTGGATGCCCGCAACTCTCACAATGTCGTCGGTCCTCGTGCCATCGCGTATTAATCACTATAAGTATCATTTCTAGAGCACCAATCTAACTACTTCAAGCATCGTAAACGACTCTTTAACGATTATTTATGCTATAGGTGGCAAACAAGCAGACTAGCCGCCTAATGGTAAGCAGTCACCGTCGCCTATGGATAATTGTAACACTAGAGGCATCACAAATACGTTGCTAACCCTTGAGGACTCTATAAACTCGCTTTTTGAAGAACCACATGTTGTAGCTTCTGATAGCAAATTAATAAAAATCTCACTAGCGTCCAAACACAGTAACAACACCTGACAACTACAACATGGACATTTAGTTGTTGCCAGACTACAAACATTAAAAGCAGTCTAGTATTAACATTCTGTATTCCAGCGTCATCATGTAAGCATAATTTTTTTCTGTATAATTTTATTCCTGATTTGCGAGGTGTGAAAAGGATACAGTCACGGTGTTACGGTGCGACCAATTTACAATACTTAAAGCCTTAAATGCATTTCAAATACGATTTGCTCTAAAGGACATTGAAAAGACTATAATTGATTTGAGTACCTGTATATAAACTTTTAGATGGTAAGAATGTAACTAATAATAATTAGGTATTGTACTCGTGCATTAAGTTTATGAAAATACTAGCTGCACCCCGCGGTTTCACCCGCCTAGTGATGAAAAATGGTGATGATGTTCATCTCCTGGTTTTAAGCTACCTCCCCAACAATTTTTAACCAAATAAGTTCAGCCGTTCTTGAGTTATAAATAGTGTAACTAACACGACTTTCTGTTATATATATAGACTAGCGACCCGCCCGCCCGGCTTCGCACGGGTGTAATTTACGTGCGAAGCTGGGATGGGTCGCTTGTTATATATATAAATGTTCCGTGAAAAATTATACAACTGATGGTGAAAACCGCATCAAAATCTGTTGCGTGATTCAGGAGGAATAAGTGGCCATACAGACAGACGCGGAACATGACTTTAATTTATACTATGTATAGAAGAGATAGAGAAGAATTTTGGTATCGGGAAAATGTGTTGCAATATGTTTGCATAGAAGCACTGTAGTTACTATATAAACACTGTACTCTTAAATAAATACACGCGTGATCATCGTGAGACGTTGTATTCTAAAAAGTGACCGTCGAGAAAGTGCCATTTCGAGAATGTGTGCCAATTTTTGGTGTCAATCTTTGTGACTTATCGCGATGAATGAGAGTGCAAAATATTTGTATCGTTAGCAAACACATCTTTATCGATTTTTTTTTAAAATTATTATTCTAAACGTGAAATTAAAAAAAAAATACGTTTTAGATGATTTTCTTGTTCTGGATCATTTATAATTCGACTTCTGGGGCCTTACGGCTAATTCTTCTGAGGTTTTAAAGCGTAATGTCGTTTTGTGGTCGTTTTCTATTTAACGCGTTAATTATGATCTATTTAGACCAACTATTAAAGCATAATGAAGCGGGGGCATAACAAAGTTGACATTATAATCGTGTCAATAAATACCTAAAGCGGCCTCCACACGCTCGGCGATGGCACGGAGAAATCAACCCGCATTAGGCGAACCATATTTTATGGTATAATTTATTATAATGAAACTGGCATTAAATATCTTCATTATACCCTTAACTAACTCTCTCTTCTTTGCTATGGTCCGACGCGGTCTATTTAACAGTTTCTTTGAAAATTTGGTGATTGATAGTGAAATTTTGGATGGATTAAATTTTGTTTATTTGCTGGTCAGATGTAGAGTATTTCTGTGCGTTAAAAATATCTTTCAACTTTACTGATTTGTATTTAGTAATTTTTTTATGATTTGCAATGAAAACTTTTAGGTCTTTACCTAACCCGTGATACGGGCGACACCCGAGTTAGGGGTTCATAGGCAATTAAATATAGTAAAGTTTTATTTGTAAAAAAAATAATTTTGTTTTATTTTAAATGCTTTTCTGTTTATTGTTATTATATATGCTAATGTTACAAAAAAAAGTTATAATACGTTAAAACTATTCGCAAATAATCTATTCCCAACTCCAAACTTTTAATGTCTTGTATAATTATTTTAATACCTGTTTAATAATAGAACGTGAATAATAAGCAATAAATCACAGAAGGTTGGCCGTCTGCGCGGTGAAATCAAGCCACGGTAAGTAGGTGAGTGAAAGAATCTCTCCGGCGGCGTACGGTTAGCAACGTAGGCGGTGGATTTTGCGATGTCATTCTATTTTGGCGACAATCATCTTTGAATTTGGTGACTCAAATTTGCTTCGGTTGATATGTCATTTCGGACAGGGCGTCTGGGCTCTTGTTCGAAAATGTATCACAACGGTTTTTGACATTTATACTGTACCTGCAAAATTATTCGTGACACAAATGTCCAGTGTAGTGAGTTTTTGTTTAAATATATTGTACCAGTTGTTTTTGGTTGTGTTGTTAGTTGTTTATTTAAATAATGTTAATAAATTGTAAATTACAGGATTGGATATTATAATATTAATGAAGGAATATTTAGGACTTAATATTTTTCCAAATATTTTGTTAGTTTTCTGCATACCGTACTTTGCGCATGTGTGAGTGTCTCGGTTGACAATTACGCGTGTCGGTGTGTTGCGAGTTTTCACGCGCCAGTGTGCGTGTTTTCTCTCGCGCGCCCTGCCCGTGCCCGCGCAGGCGCATAGGCGCCGCAAAAAGCCGATTTGACGTTCTGTGTGCATTATGACAATTTTCACATCCGACTTTCTTCAAAGGCCGGGAGCGTTACGTGAGCTGTGTGAACTGAACTTGGCTCTTTCTCTTCACGATTCACACCTTTGTTTGCGATCGATGTCTAATACGCCCTACTTACTTATTTACTATGAATAGATCTTATTTTTAGAAAATGCATGATATTCATTTACCACTACTATCTATATATTGGTATTTTTCTATTGAACGGAGATAATGTTTGTTCGCTGAAAAGAATAAAACGAGTCGAAAATAAAGGCACACAATTATCATTAACAAAAATCTCAATTTAATTTACATTAATTTACAGTTTACTTAAATTGGAGAAAACCTCTTGAAAAATAACATCATTTCTTAGAAAATACAACATTACTATGAGAGTTCACTTACAAGCTACCGCTAAGCTATGGAAGGCTTTATAATACAAAATAATGTTACAAAATATATTTACCAATAAATACTTACACACTAAAATTACTACTATAAAAGGTACTTTTATTAAGATCTATTTACACGTGCCGTGGGAAACGCTGCGTGCGAAACACGCTTGACATTTTTCCGGATCCGGAAACTGACCTTTGCATCGCCATTTACGTTTGAACAGCGTCTGCATACAAATATTGCCGAAAGTGCATTGGCCTGATAACCTTTATTTATGGGAGAAAGCTCTGAAATACATTCTAGTTTTGCTTTCTTTTTAAATGCAATCAATTGTTATTCAAGCCATTCATGATTTTAATTAACCTGCATTGGATTTTTAAGCGTTAAACACCGTGTATTTTGAAGTAAACTCGCAATTTTATAGCGTTTTTAAAGCTAGCGTTTCACAGACGCGCGTTGATCCCACAGCGTGTGACACTAAAGCTCGATTTACACCGGGGAAACATACAGCTACAATGTGACATGGTTACTAAATTCCGCATAAAATGACACGAATCCAATTATTAAAGTCAATATTTTCTTACGGCCATTTTATGCAGCAAATTAAATTATACTAAGGTAGCAAAATTTTAAATACCAAATCCACCTTGATTGCACACGAAATCATGGCAAATTGCGTCAATTTTCTGTATAGCATTGTTTCATGCAACATAGTACGTCATGTAAAACTGCCGCATGTCACAATGTCCACGATGTCGCCTCGGCGTAAGTTCAGCTTTGTCGCCCGTCGGCATGACCAGACGAGCGTCTTATTGTGCGTCTTGCCAACCGCCATTGGAAAATGAAGAGTTACATACAATTATTAATTTTATATTTTTGGAATACTACCATTATTATTGTGGTGGAAGCTTATGTTAGTATTGAATTATATTGCAGAAAAGAATTTTGACTATGCTGCCGTAAAAATTGACGCGTGTGTATAGACACAACTATTAATAATTATGGGGAAAAAATAGTTTTATAATTACACATACACAATTATCAATTATTAGTGGTCCCACGACATTTTTCTGTCTGTATGTCCTCTAGTTACAGTCAAATTGATTACTCACTTAGCTACTAGATAAATGCAATTTTATTACAACAGAATTTTCCATTTGACAATAACAAGAGATCAACTAACTGGTTTCACGTTGTAAAAAATCATCAGGACAAAATATGTTTCCAACATTGATAACTCAAGTAAATCATGGTAGAAATGAATTGAGGACTAATTTGAATGTACCATGTTTTTAAAATGTATTTTAGCAACAAAATAGCAAATCCTTGTGCGACCTAAATACCACAGATAATTAAGGCTGCGTACAGATTGCGCAACAGCGGATCGATATTATTACAGTAGTTTTATCGATTTTTTCCGTTCGTCCGTTTCCCGGACGCCCGCGGTTCCGGCGCTCGCGTGTGCACGCCGCTTTACCTTGAACTGTACTGATGAGTTAGTTTTGTATTTTGATACAATGCAAGCATTTTGTGGGGGTTTTAAGTTTTTTTGCTTATGAAAACTCGCACACTCAGTAGTGCAGGTTGCATCGGGGATTGGTGCATTAATAACTAACTGTCCAAAAATAAGGGAAGTGTTTTAATTATTTCTGACGAGCTAGACATCCTTTCTTACATTATTTTCAAAACTCTATCTAGATTTCACAAGAATTACAAAATTAAAAAAAAGTTATCGAAGTATTGATGAGTTACAGTGCCACCAAATCTCTGCCCCATGTAAATGTCAAAGTTTATTGCCAGTTTTTTTTTGTATTGTATTTCATTTTGACAATATAATTATTTAACTTTAAATACTCGAAACAATTGATAAAGCAACATTCAACTAAATAAAACAAAAAAATATACATAAATGCTCTATACATATATTTTTTTGTTTTATTGTCTCTATTTTGACACTATGGTTGCATGATGGGTGGAAAATTGAATTTTTTTGCATTTTTGCCTAAATGAGGTAATTAACACTGATAATGAATTACGGTAATACTTACTTAAAAAAATAGGAAAAATTATAAGCAAAGTAAACTAATACGAAGAAGAATATTACAAATTTACAATTAAAATATTATGATTAGTAAATAGAAATCATAGAATTGTGTCAGCTGTAGCCTCGTTAACTTTGTCATATTTTTTCCTTAACATTATTAAGTACCTATTTTATACAAATAATAACTAAATAATAATTTGACTATTACATAGGTAATCGGAGTAACCATTCACATAATCGCAAAATATCATAAATAAAATAAAACATCGCGAAATGTGAAATTTTCCTTTTGAAAAGACCCTCTAAATAAAGATTCCATTTTAATACTTAGTCTGTAGAGTTAGAACGCAGAATATTAAATACGAAAAGAGATTCAATACATAACAACATAAACGCACCTATCTACAATAAATCTGAAGATGGCTTAAAACTAGTTAACATTGCACTTGTCCTTAGGAATGTTACACTAAAGGGTTAGAAAATACGGGTCCATAGAATACAGTAGTACGGAGTACACGATGGAGAGTTTCAACGCTCACATACACACAAATACTCACTCACGCGCACTAATAACTTACGAACGAGAAAATGCTTCGCATTGAGCTAGGTGGAGGAGTCAGTCTCTGCCGATCCGTTTGTGAATCTGCTGGTGCTTGATGAGATGCGCCTTCTGGCGGAAGGCCTTCGCGCAGACATCGCACCGGAACGGTTTCTCGCCTGTGTGAGTGCGGAGATGCACCTTGATGTTGGACTTGTTGAGGAAGCCACGGTTGCAGATCCCGCATCGATGTACTGGCTTCTCCTTCCCCAGCAAGCCACTCAGCTCCGCCGCTGTAGCCGCCGGGAACGACATCGAGCTGTGCATACTGTTCTGCTGCTTCGCCTTCGCTCGACTCCTCTTACTCTTACTGGACGTTGACGACGTGGTCGTGTGAGCGTGAGGGTAGCCTAGCAGTCTGTCAGGGCTGCACAGACCATCTGGTTTCAAACTTAGTCCATAATGTGATGCGTATCGCGCCCCGTTGAGCAGACCCCCGATACCGTCCGTTGTAGAGACGGCATTCCCGGGGGGAGACGAGGTCGAGATCACGTCCATGCTGTAAGTAGTCGAGCTCGGTGTCTCCTGCTTCACTGGCGGACCGTTCTGTAGCCTACTCTGCAGTAAAGGCATATGGGTATAGGCATGCGTCAGTAACGTCTGCAGCGTTGACCCCGCCTGCCCCAAGTTCTTACAAAATTCCTGGTTTTTAGAAAACTCTTGCCCTTTACATGAAGAAAAATCGAGGCTCGAATGATGGTTCTGTACGGGTGGAGGGGAATTCGGTAGTCCAAACTCGAGATCTTGGGGTACGATTTTTTCATTGTGCTGGTTAGAAAACCACGAGTCAATATCGAGCCAGCTGTCTTTGGAGTCATTTCTTTCCGGGTTCTCAGGCGGGGTGGGGCCTATCGCGTGGCCGATGATGGCGGCGAGGTCTTCTATCGAGCTGACGTCATACATCTCCTGTTTCTGCGCGTCGTCAAACAGTTTGGCCGGTGGGGAGCAAGAGGCGGCGCAGGAGTCTGCCGTGCCACATGCTTCGGGGAACGGCTTAGAGTCTCCATCGAGGAACGGCTTAACGTCCTCCAAGTCAGGAGGTTCCGCGTCCGCCGGGCACGTGGATGACGACACCACATCGTGGTCGGCGCCGTAGCCTGACTGCGTTGGATAGTTGTTGTTTTCTTCGGGAAGGCGCTGTGCGATAGCGTGGTAGTGGTGGCCAGAGATGCCGTTGATGGAGAGATGGCCTGTGTAGCCGGTGAAGGGGGGAAGGGGTTTAAGTTCAGCGAGGGGTGGGGGTGCAAGGAGAGAGTCAAGGAGCTCCTGGCAGGAAGGCGGGGAGGAGCCGGCGTCGAACTTGGGGTCAAGCCAGCAAGTGCCCAGCAGCAGCTCGTCGCCGGCGCCGGCGACGCCCGCGCACTTCATGCCGCGCCTCACCGCGACGCCCGAGCCCACTGACACCCCACCACCGCCATACTTGGACGTCGCCACCCTGCCGCACTATCTGGAACAAACAACAATACACGTTATTACCACTGACGCAGGTTACCAGTTTATGCATACAGAGTAGATTTGTTACCTACGGGAATACTGTAAATCTGCACTGCTTTATAAGATATCAGACATTTTTGAGAAGCATTGAAACAGTACCAAGTTTCAAGCATTCACCGATTTAAAATATTACATTGCTATTCAACAAATTGTGGTTTGAAAATTCAAAGTCGCAAAATACTTCTAAAGACAGACGTTGTATTGCAATCTGACAGTGGCAATGGTAGAAAACCTGCGCCGTACAAATGGCGTGAAGTAGGCAAATGAGTGCGCAAGCGGTGCGTCGTCACGCGCCACCAGGCATCCGTGCTGAGCCGCTGGCGGGCTGCGGGCAGCCTGCTCCACTCTATTATGTATTTCTATATTGTTTAATCATTTTAGGTACAATAAAAAACAGAGCAATTGACATTGTTTCTTGCCTATGATAACGAAAAGGACAGAAATATGAACTATTTTGAGAATTTGCTTGTTTTAATTTCGTTGTTTTAAATTACATATTTCACGTATTAGAATTTCGAAAATATTTGTATTTAAAACACAGTAGGAAAGTGAAGGGCGAGTTGTGTGGACAAATAAATGGAGGCGTTTTTCTTTACTCCAACTTTGATGGTGTTTGGAATTGGGCAGCGGTAATAATATCTTTTTCAGCTTACTTTAGTTAATAGAGCTTGCTATTATTTTGTGAGAGAAACGCCGTTGTTTTTACTGAAAAGCATTTTAATTTAATTTCAAAGATATTCCAAGTCATAAACCTTTATCTCCAAATAGCAACTTTACAGTCTATAAATTTTATATTAATTAATAATAATAATGCCATGTTAGACCAAATAGCGAGGAACTGAAACCGTCATGCTACGTACCCATTTCTGACTAACAAATCTGTGATCTTTAACTCATTATTTATAAAGTCGAATATTGAATAGCAAATCCGTCCTCTAATGAATGTCTAATTCTTTTGGTGAGTTCTACAGCTCTTGTTTTAAGACAGAAATTGGCTTGGCAAACGAGGATTAGAGCTAGTCTACAATTAGCCGAGTTATTCGACTAGGCTGACCGTGTTCTTCAACAAAGCTGCAAAATCGCAATGGAATTAGCACACGGGTCGATAGAAGACGATTTTGCACAGTTTGGAGATAGTCCATTAAAACGTAGGATTATTTTGATTTGTTTTTATTGGATAGGTACTCGTATATGTATTATATTAGGTGTCAATACATTTTGTCAGCAGAAAGTCACAGTCAAAATACGATTGTTGGATTGCCAGCCACGGTTTTGTGACCTCTAAAACTGATTAGGGTTACCTTCTAATAGCCTAACGAATTATTTTCTATTGGATATATTCATTTAATATACTGGATATACCATCAGTTACAAAACAGTTTAGTATTCCACCAGAAATAGTAAAACATTCGCATTCTAGAACATTACGATCGTTATCTCAAGGTTGCCTTTAGAAATTTCAAAAGGCAATTGCCGAGACTGTCACTTATCAATCGAAGTTCAATGGCCAGTTTTCATAACCAGCGAAAAAACGCCACCAACGAAGTTTGGCCACGCACATTGACCAACCGCACGCAACACGTTGCAATACCACGACAAGAAGTTGTTCTGTGGAATAGAGCAGCGCAGTTCACAATCCGCATAGAACAAATCAGTAGTAAAAAATTGTAATGAAAAATTCAAAGGGAATAACAATTTGTTTGTTTCAAAGTCTCAATATACGGGAGTTAGCACACATTGACACTCGACGCGGCGATGCCACCAGCATGATAGGTATACATCATGTAGTACACGCCTTATCGGTAATACAGTAGATTTGGTAGTTACATTAAATTGTATAATTGTAATTGTATTGTTAGCGCGATGTCTTCCGGAACGTGGATATTCGCCATAGAGTCACCGACATAGTTATAAAAATTTATAAGTTGATGTAGCAATGGGCAGGCCACATCGCTTGAAAACCGATGAGGAAGAAAATTTCTTGAGTGGACACCACGAACTGGAAGATGCAGCGTAGGTAAGCCTCCCACTAAATGTACCGACAACATCGTGAGAGTCGCGGGCATCCGGTGGATGCTGATGGCACAGATGGCAGGCTGTTGTTCAGTGTGGAGGTCTAAGGGGAGGCCTATGTTCAGCAGTGGACGTCTTCTGGCTGATTATGATGAATGTAAACTTCAAAGGTCTTGAAAGAGGTCTACAAACTAAACTAATTATTCAAAACCAATTCACTCGATACCTAGTTCCCATTCAGGCCAATATAGTTCACCATCAACTGTAATATCGAGATTCCTAGTCAAATACCGATCCAGCGATTGTGTGTTACACTGATTCCTATAACTTTCCGACACTGGTTATCATTTGCGACAATATATAGGTATTTATCAAGACAGATTGGTCTCGAGAACTTGGCCTTGGTGCATTTTCGCAAAGCTGTCGGTCGTCGGCCGCGTCTCGTGGCGCAATTAGTAAGAAAAACGACAATTGGCTACGACACCCCCGATTGCGGCAAACGTGACCGGCGCGACGCAGAGCTTGCCTGAAAATGTACGAGCAGTTTTGATCATAATAAGACTTCAAACTATTGTTATAGCGATTAATAAGACGCAGGTGAAGAAAACGATGGTGTTATGGTGGTCGAGCGGTAGCACGTGCGCTCTACAATCTGACGGCACCCAGTTCAATTTTTGACACTGCACCAATGATTTTAATATCTAAAACAAATTATGTTTAGTTTCGATGCCATCACTCGAAAACGGTGAAGAAAAACATCGTGAAGAAACTTGAATTTCCAAGAACTTCAAAAGTTGAAAGACTTACATATGACATTCACCAACGTGCACTGAGCCAGTTTGGTTGATTAGGGCCTATCCTCTCTCTCTATCAGAGAAGGCTTCTGTCCCAGCAGTGGGAACTTGAAAGGCTGATAATAATGGTGATGAAAAAAACGTAAATCAATCATAAACAATTTAATTGTTTAATGTTAATATTATAATAAATGACGATAAAAAGTCCTTCCACAAATAATTGAGGCACAGTCCTCCGATTTCGTGTATTACTACCAAGAATTAGAACTGACAACCATCTATCGGCCCAAACGACGACTGGATGGTCATGGCGTACAATCAGCCATGGAAAAGTCAATTCTTTTCGATTGATGTTAGGTTCAAATTGTATCTAACTAGCGACCCGCCCGCCCGGCTTCGCACGGGTGTTATTTACGTGCGAAGCCGGGGCGGGTGGCTGGTTATATATATAAACCTTCCGTGAAAATGTATCTAACTGATGGTGAAAACCGCATCAAAATCCGTTGCGTGGTTCAGGAGGAGTTAGCGGCCATACAGACAGACAGACGCGGAAAGCGACTTCAATTTATACTATGTACTGTTTACTAATGTTTAGTTTAGACAGTCGAGGTGTGGTGAAAACGCGAGGCGATACGGAAGCGTTACCAAAACTCTTTTCAGAGTCCTACTCTTTCACACAAAATATCAAGCAATTTTCCAAAATTAACGCAATTTCAATTATAATACAGCACATTATCCAACAAGCAACAATTTCTGTCCATTATCCCGCGTCTTCACGCTCCGAGTTTTTGTTTCGCGATATTAGCATTTCGTCCAAATTTTTGTAGAAAATGTCACAGTTTCGTCCATTATTCGGTCCAATGATTCGTCTCAGTGAAAGTGCGCGTCATAATACGTTTTATGCTCTAAAATACGCCTCTAAGTAGGCTATTATCTATCTACCTACTGTGTAGTTGTTCTATGACTGAAAGTGGGACGGCAGACTTAGAGTTTAGGCTTAATTACTTACAATGAGAGCTTTTGTTCGGGTTTGTTTGCGTTTTACTTTTAATAGTTCTAGTTTTATTTTGGGTCAGTATAAAAACTTGTTTTTCATGTTAGGTGAACTTTCGCAATAAACTTTCAGTGATTTGCGAGTTACTTGCCAAATAAAAAGAAATGATTTGCGAGTTACTGTAGCAAAATCATAGTATACTCAAATAAAAATTAATTGTCAAACATTTAAAATAGTAAACCCAGTCACCGCGTTTTTCCAACTAAGTCTTTAGTGGTATATTTGTTACATTTTTAATTTTCCACTCAAAATTGTTGGTAAGCGCTAAATTTATTCTGGTAGACAAAATTAACGCTGGCATTTGTATGAAAGAAATGTTCTAAAAAATTATGCTATTAAAAAACCGCAGCGTTTATAAAACTTCAGTAAAACTAAAAACACAGTAGAACTTCAGTGTGTCGTGAGGGTAATCTGGGGGGGGGGGGGGGGGGGGGGTAGACTGCCATCTCTTTCGGTTCTTGCGAAATACTCTCTCTCGTCATCAATCTCACCCACTTTCACCGCTTACGTAAAACCAAAAACAATTTTTCAAAAGACATTGAAAAAAGAGCATTATTCACATTAATCTATCCTTGAGGTAGGTTTGAAACTGGACTGCGATCAAACAGAGGCGGACATAGCTCTATTGTCGTGAATCACTACCGTGAAAATCGAAAACCAGCGCCCTGCCACTCGACTTCCGACCGCAGCACCCTAGGTCAAGGTTGGCATTCCACTACGCAAGCGCGCTCAGTTACGACTTTATACCTCCGCGATGCGATCTACGCCACTGACACACTTCCGTGTGAGTACCGTTAGTCGTCCCTGTTTCGCTTGCGGCCGTCCTTTTCACTCTCGTTTGAGTAGCATTTTCCGTCTCTTTTTCTGCTCGCGACAAATTTCGATGCGGGTGCGCGTGTAGGTTGGCCTAAAAATTAATTTTCGTGATACGATTTTTTTGGATCCTCTTTGGGTGTCAATAGTGTGGGCGGGTGGGGGATGTTGGTCACTGTATCGTACTCGGAAAGGAAAAACTAACACAGACAGGTTTGACAACCCTAGCTAATGGCTTGACGGGTTGACTGACAAATGAGTAGAGATTTCTGGTGTCGGAGCTGTCAAATTAACATTTATTTAAAAAAGATTTATTAGAAAACATGTTCGTTTCGTAGAAATAGATAAGTAGATAATTCACGTTGATTGAGGTTTTTTAGTTTGATTGTTAAAACGATAATGGTAAATCAATAAATTTATTTCACCCTTTTTTTTATAATAGGAGCGGCAATGAAGCATGGTTTCCGCTTGATGGTAAGCAGTAACCGCCACCTATGGACACGTGCAACACTAGCAGTGTTAACTGTTGACGTTGTTTTTCGAGCCCGGAGAGCATTTGAAACCCTTCATGTTGAAGCTCGGCGGGATGACCACGGTTTACAAAAATAAATTTAATCAAATACTCAAATACTCAATCAAATACAATGACCAGAATGCTGGCTTTTATTTCGCACAGATATTGAGCATTGCCATTCAACGTGGCAAATGTGGCAATGCCGCCAGCATTCTGGGGACCTTTCCCTCCACTAATAGACTTTTAGTTTATGTTTTTATTTAGTTATTATAAGGTTTAGTTTTGAGTAAATATTTCAAGTTTTTATTAATTTTCCGTTTTTTTTTTTGTTCTACATAATAAAATATTTAATAGATCAAATAATAATATCTAATAAAGTACTTATTAACTAATATTTATATTCTTCTTTATTATTCAACTTCGTAACGGTTAAACAGATTTGGATGAAATTAAGTGTAGTAGTAAAATATATATTCCGTAATTCCGAAAAAAATACTTGATAGATTGAAGACTGCAAGACATCGAGTGAAAGAGCGCTGCATAGCTAGTCTATACTACAATTTTTTTGATTTAGTGTGTTTGTAGGTAAGCTCTGAAACGACTTATCATAATACAAAAAATAATTTTACTGATAGAAAGCTTCCCTATGTCTAAGTTTTGTTTAAAACGCGGGCCAAGCTAATCAAAAGCTAATCATTAATAATAAAAAATACTACCGAATTGAGAACCCCCTGTTTAAGTCCGTTAGAAACACATGGCATGCGGTTGGCGTCGTCACCGCATCAAAATTCACAAAGAAATACTGTTACACGATAAAATTTCGCCAAAAATAGCGATCAGCTTTATAATATTCATAAAATAACATTATCCATACCTCCGTTCTCCGTCATAAAACAATCGCGAATCACCAAACTACAGTTCCAACAGAACAAGCTGTAAAACACTAAAACAATATCCACCAAACTTAACTGCCAGTTATTGCGTTATTCGTCCCTATTTCTACTTTCTTTATGATTTCTTCGTGTTTTTAGTCTGTACAATGGGCCGGTGTGTTTGAAGATCCTGTGCCTCTAATTGCCTAATATAAAAGTGTTTGTCTGACCGTTTGTCAAGGCTGGAGTCCCGTTACTTTACCAACGGGTTTTTGGGAGTGGACCGTGGTATGCGCACGAGCATATACTGGTACTAGCAATGAGCTTGATTTTCGGTAATGCTTGACTTCCATGTGGGATTTGAGAAAAGTGATTGTCGTGAGGCCAAAGTTTTAACGTTTTTAACTCACACATATACTGTAGTAACTCTTTGTTCAGGCTTGTATTTTTCGACTAAGCAGTTGAAATCTTTATAACGATATTTGCCAAATTAGTAACATGAAGAAGAAAGAACATCTTTAGTTCCAGAAGAATTAGGAAAACTTGAATGTAAGTATTACATACATAGCTTACCGAGAGCTCATGAGAGAGTAAAACTTGCGACAAGCTTGCTAAATAATAATAAACGTAATTCGCATTTTTTTTTTTTTTTTTTTCACATGTTCAAATTTAAACAAATGCTGCAGTTATTGGTTAGTACAAATAATGTCCGATTTGGCAAATATTCATAACGGAATTACTGATTTTTATGTTACATGATATCTCAATGTTATCGTTGATTTATATTTTTTAGGTTTTCACGTTCGATTATTAAATATTGCAATTAAACAATTTTAAGCAGATTTTATCGCGGGTATTTTACAAGATGCAGATGTATTAATTTGATTGTGTGTGTGGTTTACCTTATGTTGGGCACACAAAGAAAAGCATCGGTATCTATATTAAAGAGCATATAGCTGACATATAAAATAGACGCTCAACCAGGCTTGCAGTTTGTGAGCATGCCCTTAATAACCCTAACGCCTACATTCGTTTTGTCAATCCTCAAATTCTCTCTAAAGAAATCCGGTAAATGCCAAGGACGCTGCGAGGCTATTAAAATAAATAAAATACATCAAATTATTAATAGAGATATTGGTTGGCAAGTACTACCTGCTAGGTAGTCATCAAATAAATAAAATCCCAGCCCAGCGCAAAACTTCAAGACCTTTGGATACAGTGGGCGTGGATAAACGTTTTAGTTAAGAACCACTGGCGGTTGTAACTAACTACATAACATTTCTATAGACATCCGTCATCTAGTCTACCTGCGACTACTCTGCAGTGTTTGAAACGTCAGGAACTCAAAAAGTTTGAAATACTCGCGATAAAATACATTAAAATTGTTTAATTTCAACTGTTGAGTACATTTTTCAACACAATATAAAATTGCATGCCATTCAATATCGCCTAATTTCAAACAAAGTGCCTCTACGAAAAACAGCGCTACCACTGCGAGTCGACACGTAATATTAAGAAACACTTGTTTCACAAAACGTACAATATAAATTGGCTTATTTTAAAGCAATAAACTGTCACAACGTTTACAACAAATACAATAAATAAATAAAAAATCAGTACATTGTGTTGCACAAATGCTCTACAATTTGAATGCTTCCGCTTGCATAATTATATGTTTGCAAGTGTCATGCAAATGAGAGCATGTTTTTAAATATTTCACGTCCTTGCATTTTTGCATAGCAAGTAGTTCTGAGAAGAGGGTGTGTTGTTTTGAAAGATGGTGGATGGTCGTGTTAATTGTTTTGACACAAAAGGTAGATAAATAAACAATTTTAAAATAGAAAGGGTTGTGACCAGAATAAATGAGTTGTTGAAACTAGTTTTGTACAACAGTGAATTATTATAAGTATTCCAAAAACCCGTACTAAGCGCTTTGATTCGACATTTATTGTGCGAACTGCTAGTCTGTGGAATGCGCTGCCTGAATGGGTGTTCCCCGATAGTTACAATTTGGGTGTACAAATCACAAGTGAATCGGTTCCTTCAAGGCAAGCGTGCTCCATCGTAGACCGTGTCATCGCTTAACTTCAGGTGTGTTGGTAGTCAAACGCAATCTTAGTATTAATGTAAAAAAACACAGCGAAACTAATGGAAGTGCTAGCAATAAGTTGGTTTATAATCTTACTTCAGCACCTGTAAGATGCACCTCCAAAAGGAGTACAAAGTGACTGGCGTTTGTCTTGGTAGGCAAAGTGATCAACTTTTTATGTAAAAGACACAATGAACCTGTCACCTGAAATACAAAACCCCACCGCTCGGGGAACAAGAAGTCCTGGTTCACATGCGAGGCGCGCTCCCCAAGGCCACGCGCCACGTGGCGGGCCGTCGACCCTAACTGTACTGGGCTACCCCGGCCCTGCTCGGCCGTACTCACTGGCACGTCATCTGTGACCCCTCAACGCCCTTAAGGGGACCCTGAACTCCCGCCATTATCATACAAACGTACCTACTACTGATTTTAGAAGAAAACTACTCGTACGATTATGATTAAAATTGGCGTGTAAGGATAACTGCAGACCGTAGCCAAGAAACTATCTAGTTTAACACTATGGTTATCAGAATGAATATACAGATTATACAGGCACGGGGAATAACTTTAAGCGATTCAGTTATACTGACAATATGACTGTAATGACGCAATTTCAATGGCATTTTCCAAGAAAGGGAGAAATAATAAAAGTTTTAGTTTTGCCAATTTTCGCCGAATCCGAGTATGTATATTTACTTACATGGAAACATTTGTAAGACATGACGTAGCATCTGCTAAAAGCTTGGATGCTTCAGTCCAACCTTAATAACTGATGCTTGATCTGTGTGGCTCTGTTTCTTTACTAACTGATTCATCGTCTGTGGCTGCGATGCCCTGCGCTGGTACCCGGTGTCAGGATAACGACCCCACCACTGGCCCGACCGTTTTTTAGGGGCTCAGAACCCGTGGGTTACTGACCTTATGTTTGGGGCTAGTGATTCGCAGTTGCAAGACTTTATGTACTGTTAGTTTTTGAGTTAATTGTAATGTTCAGTGTTTTTTCTATGCTGAATCTGAAGCTAAGTCGGTGCTGAGTAACTCTTACAGAAGAAATCAAATTATGCTTTATTACATACTCCAACAAAAAGGGCTTATAGGGTTAAACGAATTCGCAAGTTTTCATGGCGATCTTAATAACTGAGGCTTAGTTGCTGAATTTGTGGACATTTTCAACAAGTTTTTAGATACTAAGATTGGTTAATTGATGTGTATATGATTATAGACTAGGTAAAGCTGATAACTAGGACCTAACTGTACACAAGTTTGGACCAAATCCTCGATTACACGACTTCTAAGACCAAGGGTAACGAACCCATTCCCCGTTTCCCTCATTTATTTATAAAATATGAGCAATAACGTTGAACAAGGATTACTGGTCAATTCGAGCAGGTCACTCAACTCCGAAACAGAGGTCGTTTACTCTATCATCGTTGGAGGATATTTTATAGATACAGCCTCCACCTGCGCGCGCGCACACGCAGGCGTACCGGTGTGTGTGTGATGTGTCTCTGACCGCGGTGACGTAGGCGACACTCCCGCGCTGCGGTCACTGAGATACCACTTCGAATTATACACTTTTTTTGAGCTTGGGTGGGCTGTTTTCTGTAGATTATGTTTTCTTACTTTTTTATGTTTATCTATAGATATGTTAATTCTTCTTTCTGTACTGTTTTATTGAATTTATATTTGACTAATTGTTTACACTTCTTCTTCTTCTTTCGAGTCGATGTTCCGCAAAATACAATTCTATTTTCAAATCAAGTTTCTAGACCAAAACTTTGCCACCTCAATGGCATTTTGCGTGGCTAACATCATTTCTAAATTATACATGAGTCGTTTTAAATTAATAAAAAAATAAAACTTTAGATTATTATAAGGTTCAAATTTTACTATTAGTTATACAGGGTTACTGCTAAAGAGATGGCTGCTTCAAAATGAACAGTTTTTGTTCTACTACTTGTTAAAATACGTAAAATACTTCTTTTTATGGAACGGTTGTTTTTTTTTTCGCGAATTTCGAAATGTCATAAACGAAATGTGGGCTTCAGCATTTGGATTGTCTTTAGATCTTCAACGGTCTATGGGCAGACTACCTGTAACTAACTGTATTATTTTGTAGAGTTAGTGTTTACTTGTATTTTGTTTAGTTAATAAAGGCACTTGCCATATTTAAAAAAAGTTGTGTGTATCGATTGTGTGTTGTAGAGTGCTTTTCATGTTTGAAGTCCCCCAGACGCGGCGCTGTCATCGCGTATCAATGACTATCAGTATCATTTCTCGAGTAGAACTTTAACAACTTTTGGCATCGTACACGACTCTTTAACGATGGAAAATTAATAAAAATCTCACTAGCGTCCAAACACAGTAACAACACCTGACAACTACAACATGGAAATTTAGTTCCGCTGTTTGCCGTGGGACTTCTTTCATGAAAAGGACTTTACTGAGGCCGCTCTTAAGATAATGCTAACTGATTATCAGTAATCCTGAAGTTAAGGCTCATGTCATCAGGAAATAAATAAGCTAAAACAGATGACATGCATAGGCTTGAATATCCTTACTTACGATCTTCAAGTCCAGTCTGACTGATCTGAGATAGGGACGTACGAGAAATGAAAGAGACCTTAGTCAATACAAGTATTTTTGTAATAATTGTTGTTTTTTATTATTATTGTTTTAGTGTGGGTTTAATCGATTCACTAGTGATCCATCCAGGCCGTCTTTTTAAATAGATCTTTATTATTATTCACTAATTTCTTCATAACGGGTTTTGGATTAGAAAATTTGCAATTTGCCTCGTTACGAGATATGTTAATAGTTTTGAGTTATTTTGCCATCCAAATTGTACTTGTTTACAAAAGCCCCTACTTACTTGTATCTATAATGCGTGTTACAGGTCCACTATACGTTAACCGAGTCGAGGCACACATACAGTTAGCCATTGTTTACCGACTACATTACAACGTTGTTAATGTAAGGAGAATGTTCTCGATAAATTGAGTACGAAGAGTTAAAGGTTTTAGTGAAATTTGTATATGACGAATCCCTAGTGTAATTCCGCATCTACGTCATTTCGAGTACAATAAGGATTTTGGGATAAATAATTTTTCTCTGTAGATATTTGTGATGCTAATGTTAACCTAACCTGAAATAAATATGAATTACATAAAAGAGAGAGAGAGAGAGAAACCCTTGCACAAAAATTTATTATATCTGTATTATATATTTTTTTAAATAGAGATCCTTACTAATCCCCCAATAATGTAACCCAAGGTGTAAAAAAATAAGACACCCGTGCGAAGCTGGGGTGCGTTGCTAGTATACAAATAAAACATGGACTTCCGCAAAGTGACGTCTGATTTGTGATTTGAGTTTTAGAACATTTTAGATAAAAGTTCTATTGAAATATCAAGACGTGTTATAAATATATTAACAAACTGTAGTGTACGAGCTATCTTGTACAGTTACGTATCAATGAAGTACTTAATGATCAGAAACTGAAAGGTTAAGTGAATATTGCAACCACCTTTTTATATGCGCACATTTTTAACTGTTTAGTTTGCAAGTCAAATAAATGGTAAGAATTAAACTTGGGGCTATAACAATTTGCTACCATTTCTACTGCGCGTATTAATTTATTATTTATCAATAGCCTTTTATCAATTTGTGTTGTTCATTAAAGGTTAAAATGTAAGCGTTTTATTTTAGTTGGCTAAATAGCGTTAGTGCTAGTTAAATTTATTGCGAGAAATAGTACGGCTAATGAGGTGATATTATCTAATTTAGAGCTTAAACTTATTTTTAACATCGTATTAGATAATCTAATTTTAATTTATTCTGTTTGTAAAGAGACATTTAAAGTTTTAAAATAAAGAAGCTAACATAAAAGTTGAAAAACATTTTTTATCTTTTTATTTTAACGAACTTTCAAAGCAGCTTAAAAACTTACGAAATAAAATTAGGTATTCACCATCATCATTTCAGCCTATCACGCTTCCACTGGAAATCAGGCCTCGTCTCAGATAGATAGGATGGGTCCTAACCATGCTTGCTTAGTGCATGTCATTATGTCATATAAATTTTTATGTCATACTGTTTTTTTAATATCCATGATGAGTACGCATGTTTTGGGATATGGTTTAGTTCACAATTGTCAGCACACTTAATTTAGTTTTTGTTATGACTGTATCCTGTTTTGTGTACCTTAATAAATATTAAATAAAAAAAAATAAAAAAAACTCTCAACTTTTGAGGTTCGTGGACATACCTGTTTACTCCCAATTTTTTGCTTTACCTTTGTTGAACGATGGCATCGAAACAGCACATAATTTAGTTTAAGTACTAAATAAGACAATCGTGCAGGCTGAGGATCGAACCGGGTGCCGTCACATTGTGAAGTGTTTATGTTACCACCCAGCCACCATCACCGTGGGTTTATAGAATATTTCTACCCATTTACCCATATCTTTGAAGATTAGAATCCTGCTGGTTGTCATACTTTTGACAAATCCACCATGACATGTAACAAGTAAAATGCAGCTGAATTTTCCAAGTTTATGCTAGTCCTGAAAGAAAATTTGGCACTTGTGTAAGTCGCACATGTTGCACGCCAGTTTCCCCACACGCCATAGATTCAGTATAAGTTTCTCCCTCTACGCCACACACCCATCTGCAGGCGTCAAAAGTGTAACACGACTTTTACTTGGCAAATAGAAAAGTGTTATTCATTACGTTGCTCTTGTTGCAACGGCGGAAGGTCGGTTATTGAACTGCATGGTGGTGTGTTGACAAAAGTTTGACAACTTTTACATTTGCCGCGGCAACGCTAATACAGTTTTCTAAAAAAACCTTTTCTTTGTATTTTAGTACAAATATTATTTATCGCGCATGTAGTCAACAACACTCAACATTTTGATTGGCAACATAATGCTTTTTTTAAAATTTGTTATTAAGATAATTAAAACGAAAAAACGATGAATAAAACGATAATATTTAAGAATATTTATCGTTTTATTTGCGAGAATATAGGTGTAAGATATATTATACAATGTGTGTCACAACACAAATAATCTCACTACTGGTAAACTTACAAATCTTTTGTTTTGCACTAACAAACAAACTTCTACCTCAACAAAGGTTGTACTTATTTCTACCTTCTTTGTACAACATAAAATTACTAACCTTCACTGCGCCGCGCTATCTTATTAATGGCATTGAAATAGAAAATAGTCAAACCTACCAAAAGGTTACAATATATTTTATGTTAAACGTATTATAAAAGTGAATAACTAATGAGCTACATAAATAGGACACCCGATACCTATCGATGGAAAGTGATTAAGCTAACAGGCCTCCGCCAGGCGGCGCTTTTACATTTCTAAATTTAAATTATCTTGATGAGACATCATAAACTTTTAAATTGACTTGTTGCTAAATTAAAATATGCAAAGTATACATAAAAACAAACATATAATTAAATAGTACCCGTTATAATAAAATTGAAAAGCTCTAAAAGAATTGAATAATTAATCCGTTTTTGACATATTGTAAAAGATATTCTTATTAAATATTAATTTTCATTGATTATATGTTTCTCAATTAAAGGCGGGGCGCGGAGTTATCTTGTCTAGACATTATATTCTATGGCCAGTTTAATTATTTGGCAGATAACGTAGAAGCAATTTTGGGGCCACGCGAGTGTTAGCGTAGCCCCAGAAGACCAGTCCAGCGGTGGGATGACATAACCAAATTTTGGGGAAATACATGAACTTATACTTAATGGCGTTAAAAAGGGAACATTAGTAAAAAAGGGAAGAAAGAGGCTTATATCCTGCAGTGGGCTAAATGAGCTGTCAATGATGATGATGTTTGGGGCACATATGTGCTCCAAGAAGTATATTTAAACAATATCTTAGGAAGTGAAATTAGGTGTCACATGCGATGTTTAAAAATATAAGGAGTACAAAATTACCTAGCTAATAATTGGAACGCGTAGAAGAAAAGTATAGATTATTTTGTTTAATAATAATTAAAATGTCATAAATAATGTCATAGATTCCTTCACAAAACATAATCCAAAAACAGTGATTCCAAAATATTCTAATCAGAGTTAATAAGTTGACTATAATAGCATTACAGGTAATGAATTAGATTAACTATATTGTAGATAAGTCGGTGCATAATAATTTCAATGGAAAAGACATCAACGCACGTGGTACAGTGACCTACTCCGGCTACGCGTGTGTGCGTAGACACCTACGAGACTACGACGTAGACACGACGTAGCAGGTACACCAGTATGAGTGACCTAAGTTGAGTTACACTAGTGACGTAGCAATGACCGGCGGGGGTCACACTGGTGTGACCACACCACACTGTGACCACACACTGGAGTGACAAAGTTCAGCTGTCGAAGAGTAGCTAAATGATCGAACTATAAAAGCTCGATGAACAAAATGTGGCTAGATCAAAAACATTGTGTCAATATGTAAAATGTACACTGCTTATATGACTGCATGTTTGTCTAAATTTTACTCATTGTATCAACGATTTAACTCGCTTGATTTTTGATAATTTTTGTATAACGGGCTTACACACAGATACAGGTGGGAAGAAAGTAGGTATCTTTAAAAAAATCATTGCAAATGATAATGAAATCCAAAACTGATGAACACAGATTAATTCATTGATATTATTAACCCGACTCAATACTTACTCATTTGAAACCCTTTAATTTGTCAGCTTTCTTTCAAAAGGTCACGATCAAGGTGAGAACTCGCGCACACTTGTCAAACGTGTTGCAAATATGACGCGTGTATGTGAGCGCTGCCAATGTGTGGGTGTAGACTCGCCTGTGTGTGTAAAACTTTCTTTTACGTAGCGACCGGTACGTATACGCAAGTGCCGCTGTAGTTGGCGATAACTGTGCTCGTTTCATGAAAAGAAGGATTCTTTACAGAGTGATGGCTGTAATTAATCTTCATTCAAATTTAGAAAGGGAAATTAGGAAGTGATATGTCTGTAAAGTGTCTCTTCTTTGTGTTATCCAGGTCAAGGTGAAGAGATAGTTTTTGACACAGAAGTGCTCTACTTTTGACTTTGGGTGGACAAAACAAATTGAATTTTATTTACGTCATACTTTCGCTGTCTAAAGATTACAAAGTATTCTTGGTTTGAAAATTGATTTTAGGTTTATTTAACGTTTTAAAATAATTGTTTTGACCATCGCTCCATCGTCAAGATATAATTCCAAACTCGGCAGCATGCAGCACTACTGGTCCCCATACATTCTCTATAGTATTATATGAGATTACGTTCCGAGCTACGTAGCAATGCAGCGGGATGTAATCTCATATAAACCCATGCAACGGAATTCGGAATCATACCTTCATTCACAAGTACATTGATAGATCTATCTAGAATACAATTTACGAAAAAAAACCTAATCTAACCCATACTAACATACATTTTATAAACTCCTAACTAGAAATCATATTAGAATCATAATTAACTATGTCGATTAACAAATTACCTCAATAATATAATTTGAGTCTACTTTAACGAAATTTTTGAGGCAGATTTGATATCCATAGTTTTATATATCTATGTTTGGGCTGAATGTATCTGTTAGTGATTGATAATAGAAAATTATTTCATTGCTCTGTTTAAATCTCTCTGTTTTTGTTTAATCTGTTTGTCTGTTTGAGTTTATTGTACCATCATTATATAACATTTACTATAAGACCAACCCCGAAACAAGTTGTATAGATCATAGAAACGAAACATCATTAAAACGAAACTGTATGGACCCATTGATATTTTATTCGGCAAAAAAGTGGTTTATAATGTAAATACGATGAGTGTATTTAGCTAACCCGTTCTATGTAACCTTGTTTATGGTCTAAGGTCTCACTCGATGGAAAAAATAATAAAAAAGTTAATCAGTTGACGGAGTAGCGAAAATACCATCACATCATTCTTGAAAAACCCAAACTGTACTTGTGTGTAATAAAAAAAATATACCTCTACATTTCCATAAATTAACCTAACAAGTACCCTATAAACAGTAAATATTGTTCATATTATAATCAGCCACATTATCTAAATAACTCAATCAGAAATCTTCTCAGCGAATTATAATCTACGATCGGTCTCGGTCGCAGAACGAGGTCGCATATCTTTATTACACATCTAACCTAACAAGCGGTAATGATCTATTCTATAGATCGTTCTGTAGATCCAGGGATCTATAGATCATCGATACGTCTGATGCTTCCTTGCTATTGGGTTGGTTGGTGGGATTTGTAGCTGTCAATGAGTGATTAAGTTTCGATAAGATTGTTCGCAGTTTGGTTGTGAGTTGAACTTCAATTGCTTGATATTTTGTGCTTTTAGTTAAGGGCAAGTGCCTTTATTAACTAAACAAAATACAAGCTAATACTAACACTACAAAAACAATCAGAGTGTCCATAGACCGTTGAAGGTCTAAAGACAATCCAAATGCTCAAGCCCACTACCAGTTAGCAGCATACCCAGCATGCTGGCGGCATTACCACGCTGAATTGATTAAAATTGGTCCATAATTTTTTTCATGTAGTGCTTTTCTGTCTACGGTGCACTCAAAAGTTAACAAGTTAAGCATGTAATGTGTATGTTTCAAAATAAATATTGAAAATTTCTGTTACTTATTTTCGAACAACTTATTTCGATCGGCCTTAAAACTAGGTATTTGTCGGCACTACTTACATTTCACAGAGATTGAAAAAGCTTATCACATTTTTTGGTACGAATAAAAAATAGAAAAGGGTCGTGTTTTGAAAAGCATACCAAACCCTTATTAACCCTTGCATTCTTCCCTTCCTTCTCATCCCTTGCAAGAAAAATGCAAACCTACGTTACATTTTGAAACTGTCTGAAATAACTACAAATAATAACATGCAACATAAATATAATCAAAAATAAGTACCTAAAAAATTAATTATGAGTTTAAAAAAAATATTTTGGTAACAAATTATTCTCGAATATTCACAAATAACTCACGAATCCTCCACGTGCAAGAAAAAGTACTAATTTAAGTAGAATAAATAACTGGATATTTAATACATAGTAACATATAAAATAATACAATAAGGAGTTTTAAACTGATCCACGTAACGATAGTACTTGCGACTAAGTTTAAGTAAAACGTGAGCTTTATAGAAGTTAATTCTAGCTGCGCGTTAACTCTCGCAAACTTTTCCATTCATCTTGGCTACGATTAATTAAATTCTTAACTGTAAATATAAATCACCAACAAAACCATAATTATCGCACAACAATAGATCCCCGAATTATTTTCTCCGCACAAAGCCGATGGACTCGCAATCATAATCATATCAGGTCCATCGGCGATACAGTTAATATTGTCAGCAGATAAATAATGGTCATCGTTCACTATATTCACTCGGCACCGGACTCAATAAAAGCAAACTATCGACACTATATCGATTAATAGCCATATATTACAATATCTCTACCCTTTGTATTGTGTCATGTGTGCTGGGGTCTCTACATCGCGACACCACAATGACTTCACGATATGAGAAATCTTCGTGATGATTTGTCTACAAACATTGTATTATTGTGATGTATAAACACCAGCAATGTAGAAAATTTCAAATGACAAACTTCGAATGCGCGATGCATTTGTCGTTTACTTAACGCGTAGTAGTAGTTTTTCATTTGTAATTACTTTGATGCTTTGTTGTTAGTTGGTTCGATATAGAGTTACAACAAACACATACGAACGAGCTTTAGCCGACGAAAAGTCTGCCTTTCGTATTCACGCATCGTTTTAATCCCGACCATTTTACTCTCTCAGAGTTTTTATAGGCCCGCCGATCAAAACGTTGTCCGCGTTAAAACTTAGTGTAGTGAGCGATGACCATTACAATTGTACGCTAACGAATAAAACTGTATCGAGAGTAGGTCGACATACCTGTCAAAATGTTAAAAACTCGTTTATAATATTTATGATTCCGATGATGTTCGTTCTCGATTCATTGATAAGAATTATGTTTGTGAAATGAAGTCAGAATGAAATGGATGAAAGTTGATTGAAGGCGGTATTCTGATAACTTAATTAATAATATGACTAACATTATTTTTAATCAATCTGTGGCAATATAATGTGTTTAATACATGTTATTATTTTTATTGATAGTATGGTCTTAATTAAGAAGTTGATATAATATCATTATAATTATACATAGCTGAAGTGGCAGTGGGCTGGCCATACCCGTCGCAGAACCAATAACAGCAGGAGACATGTTTAGAAAAAGTCTGGAGTGACGGCAAACGTAGCGTAAGATACATTGACACTCAATTGACGATATAATATTAAGTAAAGCAGTTGGTTGTAATTGGAAATGAAACACCGAGGCTCAGGCTAAGTGGCGTATCTAGGAACAGCATAACACAGTACCAAAGCGAACTGATCAAGATGATAATGAAATGAGCGTAATAATAAATGAAGATAAGTGCTGAATACGTGCAAAAAAGCCCAAAAACAGTAGCGTAATTATAGAGCAATATTGAGATTGAACAGCTCACATATTATCAGAAGGGCCGAGAGTGGTGTAGCGTCTCGCACCTTCTTACAGTACAACATTTTGGATGACGTTGCAACTTATACAATTACAATATCATTACATTAAATTGTTTTAACCTTAGATTCAGATCTAACTAACTTTCCTCTCCCAGTACTATGTATAGCTTAAGTAAATTCGTTTAAGTTAACAAAAGTAATGGACGCCGGTGCCTGTGTAATTGTTTATCAAATATAAAAAAATACTTTAAAATTATATATATATATATATATATATATATATATATATCTATACTAATATTATAAAGAGGAAAGATTTGATTGTTTGTTTGCATTTAATAAGCTCAGAAACAAGTGAACTGATTTTAAAAATTCTTTCACTGTTGGGAAGCTACACTATCCCCAGGTGACATAGGCTAAAATCTATACCCGTGCAAAGCTGGGGCGGACCGCTAGTAGTGCAATATACAGGCTTAATGCAATACACAGGTATAGTCACTGAATTGATACCAAATGCTCCAGAACTAGTGAAAGATTGTGTGTCGGGGTACTTTCATGTTAAATTATATTTAAATCAGATCCGATGTAATCAGTTAAATCAGTTCGGACAAATACACACATACGAGTACACACCGGCACACTCACACACACTCTACTTCCACAATCCACATTTATAATATTAGTGTGATTAAGGCAAAAACAAATAAAAGTATGTTATTATAATTTAGATGATGAGTCAAGCATAACGCTTGCCAAGTTCCAACTATCATATAAATGACCTGCTCGTAGAAACTCAACTGTATAACTGAAACTCATCACCATAAACGCATAAATCATCAAAATCTCATAAATAACAACCAACAACTACAACGACCACGACCTAACAATTGTGCGAACAAGCCACCTACAAATTAATTCTATAAAGACTGTAATTTAACGGTATTACGCCAAATCGCAACTACTTTCGGTCCAAAACTAGATTCAGGACCGTTAGCCATTTAGTGCTAATAAAATCTTTGGTACGGAAGCTTACTGTCGATTGTTAACAGGGAATCTACTCTGAAACTACTTAAACTAAACTTTACATTTTTGCCATTTTATTATAAATACAAATACATTATAAATTAATTTATTATGCCACTCCATCATGCTCCTCGGACTTTTTTTTATAAATATTCACGAGGTTTTTGCACACACGGTCATCTGACCCTAAACTAAGCAAAGCTTATGATATGGCTGCCAGAGACTGATATACATACATATATTATATATATTTAAATATATACTTAAACATATATTAACACCCAGATATAAAACAAACACAAATCCGCACCTTCGGCAAAGTGACGCCTGATTCAATCAACTACAAACACAACTATTATTGTTCATCACATGTATGTATGCCTATGCTGGAATCAAACCCACGCCCCCAAGCGCAGAAGGCAGCTGGACCAACGGGCTAGCATGCTCTAAACTTGCGACTTTGTGGCTGTAGGGCTTGACCATCCGACTCGCCAATAGATAAGATTTTTAAAAATTATTTTAGTTCTTTACATAAGCTACACATTTGGGTTAAATTCTAGTACTTATTATTAAATTAAAACTTTAATTGTTTCCATTATATGTAAAATTCTTATGTAAATAAATATTTATTAACATCTTCTTTAGAAAATACATTAAGTATATAATAAAACTTAGGTATTTAGTTTCAGAGTAGAGTTGCTGATAAAATAGATTTGGTTTTGCTGCGGCGAGCGCTGACGAAAATTTTACGATTTCGCAATAAAACGAATTATCTGCCAATGATAGTAATAACGGTGTTAATAATCATTGATTATTTATTGTCTTAAACCAACAAAATAATCAGTAATTACAGACTAGGTTTCTAACTGTGGTTAATCAGAATTAATAACGTCTTTGCAAAACATTTTACATTGGTAGTTTATTAAGCAAATTGATAGTGCAACGTTACACAGGTTTACACAGAGCAGTAGTAAGCCGAAAGGACATATTTTCGCCTTACCGCTCCGTATAACCTTGTAAATCTACACAATAACGTAGTGTAGTTGTCTTTTTTTTTGTGGCAAGTGCTTTTCAGACTAGTAAAAGTAAATACGAGTACCTTAATGGCTATTAGCCTATTTAAGGACTATATTTAGTTAGAATAAGTATGAGAACACATCATGTATGGAAAATATGAGACCACTAAAACTGACTAATTCTGAAATATTTTTCAAAGTTTTAACCATTGCAATGTACATAATACTTGTTGTAGGAACTATGAATTTTTTACAGTAGATATATATATACAGTTCTGGAAAGTAACCGTAGGTAGAGCTTATACTAGAAATAACTTTTTGAAATAAATTACCGACTTGCAACACATTCTGTAAACCTACAAAAACTTTTCAACAACACAGAAGTTAGCTGTCAAAGATTGCATACACATGTATAGAAAATGGGTTGCGAAAATCCACTTCAAGTTTTATCCTAGTATACTTTACATATGCCTAAATCCATTATTTAATAAAGATACGCCTTCACCTAGCGCTCAAAAGCGCCTAACGTAACATATTTTTTGTAAAAGGAGCCCACACAAATCGCGAGCCGCTCATAAAACAGATAATAATGTCAGATAACATTCAATTAGGCAAAGTTATCGTATCTGAGATCGTGAACACGGCACAGTTTAGCGTTATCTGTATCATTGATAATTTGTCATAATTATAATTGTTTCGGCGAAATAAAGAGCCGGCACATCTTGGGTCTACAGGAAAATTTAATAACAGAACGGATAATTGGCTGGAAGACATCGCTTTAAGCGATAAGGCCGCCTGTTAAAAGCCAAGAGAATTTTTTTATTTTAGTGTTTATGTTATTTTTGTTTTGTGGTATTTTAATAAAGAGTTATTGTATTGTATTGGTCCTCTGACGGAGCGGTCGTTATCAGTCTCAGTGTGATGTTGATACTGTCTACTAAATACTACAACTACGTTGGACTGGACGGAATTAGGTGGTAAGTATATTAAGTCGGATCATCATCATCAACATTTAGCCGTAGGACGTAAACTGCTGGACATAGGCCTCCCCCATCGATCTCCAAAAGGGCCGCTTGGTAGCGGCCTGCATCCAGCGTTTCCCTGGGGTCTCTTTTAGCCGGGCGTCCGCCGGGGACTCTTAGCACCCCCTGCCCCGCCATTACCGTGACCGCTACCGTAGCCAGGAATAGCGGGGCTAGAGTGGAAGCCGGTCCTTTTTGTACTTATAATTTTTGGGGGGGATTGCCAATACTTGCCACGCTTAGCAAGCGGGTTGGCGAGCGCAGTTAGATGTTTTTATACCGCTGCTGCCCATCTTCTGGTTGATGTCCCTTAGCCGACTTCTACGGCACCCACGGGAAGAGAACGAGGGGGGGGGGGTATATTCTCAGACCGGTGCCACCACGGCAAATAGAATAATCTAATAGGACTATAATAGTCAGGTAGAGCCAATATTTAAAAAAAAAACGATTTCAAAAAATAGGGAGGTACTTAATTTAGTTGTATTTTTACCCAACCACGAAAAGCAAAAAGAGGGGTAATGTGTTTAATATGTATGTATACCATATATGTATGTTCTATTTATAGCCTAAACACCGCAACCTGTTTTGATAATGAGGAATCGATAGATTCCTCTCAAGTTTAGAGATGGTAGGTAGGTGATGTCATCATAAATACAAGATGGTGACATAAAATAAAAGTGGAAATTGAATTCAAATTTGAATGCATATGACGTATCATTGAATGGGTCTTTTAAAACTTAAGTGAGGACGTCACAGAAAAAAGAAACTTTAAATTAGAACGGCTGTAAGGCATTTTTGTAAGAAATTTGTTGTAGCCAGTTACACCCATATAAACGAAACGACAGTTATTCGAAATCAGTTAGCAACTGTGACGCGGAGCTTAACGCGTAGATCTGAATAAGAATGTTCAATCAAGGTTCACTCATAATACCTGGTAACAGATGTTCCTTCTCATTTCCGTTCTATTTACTTTTTCTGTGGTCGGTACAGCTTTTTATTAATTTATTTTGTTTTATTTTACTTCAAATGCTTGCTATGCTTACAGTGAAGCCAAAATATCTCCATATTATATAATATATGTTTAACCGTAAACGGCTTTTCTAAGGAAAATAACAATATGTTTCTGTATGTAAAACAGCGTTACTATAAATCATGCTATCTTGTAAACTGATATTAATTAGTGGCGTCTGTGATTGTTCTGGGTTCCTTTTCAAGTAAAGTGTTGTTTCTTACCTTATGGTTGCGAGCCACGACGTGGTTGAAATATGAGATCGATGCTGCGCAAAAATAAATCCAATGTGAGTGTTCCTGTGAATGAAAGAAACAATAGGTTAGTGCGGTAATGTAAAATCACTAAAAAGTTGTAGAAGGTTAAAAAATATTAAATTTTTAAAGCTTGATTTAAGGCTTGTTAGACCGTGGTTTTGCGCACTTGTATTTTTTTATTAATCTTCTGTATGTAGGTACGTTTGTGTGTGTGTAAATTTTACTACTAATACAGGATTCTACTATGAAACTAGCTTAGACATTGTACAAGGAGCGGTAAGCATAAAATAACACGAGATCACAAAGCACTTCCTAAGTATTAGACCTATAAAAGCATCTCTAACAGTGTCTACATCTCCTATCTTACAAAGGTTAAAGCTCTCGTAAAGATTTTACAGGTATATTTTGTTAATGACATCATGATCTAAGATGTAGGAGTACTCCCATACGGCTCTAGAGCCCCAATCTGTGGACAAAGAAGTAATCAGTGTCGGAATACAACGCATTCCGTTACCCGAACTACTAAACATATACCGCGTGAAACATCATGATACTACATAAAAGCATGCTCAAAATGTATTGTGTTTTTTTGGCAAATAATTCACCCGATAGATGACCTTTAATATCATTGGTATTTCACATATGGACCACGCACGTAGTCATTGTGACGTCACGGCGTGAACTCGGCTATAGATACAGAATTGTACAGGTGATCGGAACCACAGTAATGTTTGTTTTTTCTATTATCGGAAGCTACACTTATAATATTATTACTTTTGGGAATAAAACACAAAAATAATGAAGGCTTTTAACTGGCTCTAGTGGAGAAGGAGAACATCATGAACGTATATGAAATTATTTTATTCTCAATAAAAAAAACGTCAATATTACGTCATTCCAGTAATTTTGATTTAAAAACCATTTGATGTAATTTCTATGGAACCATTCTGAAATTATCCTCTCCATTTATTTATTTTCAAATCGATTTATAAATGATGCAGTTCTAAGGTAATAAACATTTTAAAAAAACGTTTTGACATCCTCCTTGACTATTTTGAAGTAAGTTAAAAAGGAAGGAAAGCTTTTGTAGCGATGATAAAAGATGGAGGTTGGCGACGGCGCGGCGTGCCTGAATTCCAAACCGTGGGGGTTCAAATCCCAACAAAGAGCTTGAGTTGCCGTTGAAGTGAAGCAACACGAGAAAACTACAGCATGGTCGTGAAACTATCTAGTATCCAAGCATCTGACGTGTTCCGGCTGCAACACTAGAGAGCCAGTTCTGATTCTAGACTAAGATGTCAAAACCCTTGCCTGTGAACTTTGAAATAAATATAAAAGTTTTACAATAAAATATATTAGATTTGATAAATTATATATTTATTTATTATTCATCGCTCGAAGAACCGATAACCGATGGGGAAGAAAGGTTCTAGAGTGGGGACCACGAACCGGAAAACGCAGCGTAGGGAGGCCTCCCACTAGATGGATCGACGACATTGTGAGAGTCGCGGGTATCCAGTGGATGCAAAAGGCGGGCTGTCGTTCAGTGTGGAGGTTAAAGGGGGAGGCCTATGTTCAGCAGGGGACGTCTTCCGGCTGATGATGATGATGATATATTTATTTATGAAAATTATATGACACGACCTCATGTATTAATCACACTGAACATGTGTGATTCTGCCCTACTTCCCGCTAAGTACCCAGGCCGGAGCCCAGTACCCCGCGCCTTACATACTATTAATCACTTGACCTTGAACCTGCCTAGCGGATCCCTCATGAGTAATGGCCGATTTGAGCTCCTTATTGATTGGAATTACTCCTTAAGCCGGGGCCACACTACAAGCAGCATGCTTATAAGTTGGCATAAAGTCAGGCTGAAGTTATTCCTTACTCGGAAGATTAAATGTGTTTAAAACGTGGTTTTATAGGATTTATGTGACTTATTGCATACAAAATTTTATTAGATAAAATTCTTGAAGTTTCAACCTTATTGCAATAGAAGTGTTTACGGGATGTGGTGTAAAATGATGTTTAATTCAAAATAATGCATCCTATCTTATTACATACTAGCAGAAAGCGATCAAGAGAGAAGATGGAGTGTGTTTTCGTAAATTAAGATCTTCACATTCACAATATCAAAAAAGTTTGCTCTCTTAATAGCAAAAAAATCTATACAAAACCCAATTTACTTTTTGAGGTTATGAACCTTCGAACTATCTATCTAAATCAAGCGAGCTGTGTGACTGCGTCCAATAAATGCAATATTCTGGCTAAATAGTTGCATCTAAGTGAACATCTTGATCTGAATACGAGGATTTGGTTTTTATAATTTTTTAAAAATTTAAAATGCAATTCCACTGACACCAGGGTCCGTGACTTTTATTATACTTGACTACAATTTTGTCAACTTAAACGAATTTACTTAGTTATTCACAATACATAATTTATTTAGTTATTCACAATACGAAGCTTGCATGCGGTGGAATCCTGGCCTTACACTATGCTTTATAGGTAACGGTGCAAACAATTGTCCATCATTGTTGAAGGCGCGAAGACCTAGAGTATTGTTAACGAACTTTCGCACACTCTAATGATACGAATATAAATATCAGTAACTATATTTATATCCGTAGTTAACTACTTTATATTCACATGCATATTTATCGATTCAAAATGTCCCACTTTATAATAATAAAACAACATATTGCGCTTAGATTTGTCGAGAAAAGAACAAGACAAGTGATGCAGGATTTTAATGATGACGATGGTAGAGAAAATAACAGTCACTTCACCTTAGGGATAATAATTAATCATACTTAATATTATAAATGCCAATGGTTTGCTGGTTTGTTTGTTCCTCTTTCACGCAGCAACAGATCAAAGGATCGACCTCATTTTTTGCATGGGTATAGTTCAAGGGCCGAAAAGTGACATGGGCTACTTTTCATCAACATCATCACCACCATCATTTTTCACCATTATGCGGGATAGACTGTGGGGCGCAGCTAGTTAATTATAATAATAATAAAAATTATTTATCATAAATAACCCGAAAGGAATAGAGACCAATCAAAAAACTGAAGTAATTATTAGGCGTCTCATTTAGGGAAACATGTTAGAGTCACAGAATAACGCTGCTTATTGCTATTGTGTGCTATTTCTGCACAGATGCAGTTTGGCATTCTTCTGGATTATGCTTGTATAAGCACACTAGCTGTTGCTCGCGACTTCGTACGCGTAGACTTTCACATAAACTTTCAACCCCCTTTTGTCATCCTTAATTCGGCCCTTTCGTAAAATCCTTTCTTTGAAGATGCCAAATTTCAGCTTCGTAGGTCAAGTAGTTTTCGAGATTTCGTGTTTAATGAGTGAGTGAGTGAGTGAGTGAGTGAGTAGATAATTAATTTAGTTTTTTTTTTATTGAAAAATAATGATAATGATAGAGATAATTTTGTAAGAAAAGAGCTTGTTATATTTTTTGTTCTATTGTGTGAGCGATATTTTTCATAAGTAGGCCACTCAAAATGTTACGAAATTTTATTGAAAGGTGAAAGTAATTTTTTTTTTTTTTTTATTTGCTCACAAGTTATGATTGTAAAACATTTGGTACATTTTTGCTAATTTTATTTAAGTTTTAATTGTGGTTTTCTCACAAATGTTCGGTAAGCTAATCTATGATATCATACTGCTCTGTTACCTTTTCGCTAACAGGAATTATCATTTTACATATAAGTTTCTGAATAAACTTTTAACAATTTACAACTCTCTTTTCTTTATCGGTTACGAAACTGATAATAAATATGGCAGTCCTAATTTCTGTGTCGAAACACCTCGAGCAATGTTCGTGTGCGGAGCAGGTTCGACTCCCGTCGGTAACGGGACCTGGCTGACCCCAATCTGAGTTTTTGGAACCCATTAGCTTTTAGGAGGTTTCGGTTGGTTTTATTACCGTATATGAATTACTAAGGACACATGGGGCATATTAACTGATAGTAGTTTGAGCATTTGGATTTACTTTTGACCTTTAACGGTCCATGGTCAGTCTGTTTTTGTATTATGGCCAAATAGTTTAGATATTTTGTATTAGTTAACAAAAAAATTGTTAACTTGTATTTTGTTATTGATAAATAAACCTAATAAAATTTAACTAATATATATACATGTCACGTTTCACTGAACTGAATAAATAGAGTACAAAATAATAGTCTTAATTTCGAAGTGAGAAGCTATTAGTTTTTAATAAACTAGGCTTTAAATAGGTCGATAATTATATTTGTAACTAACTGCCTCCCGCGGTTTCACCCGCGAGTTAACATAGTCGTAAATTTTTCTGAAATTTTTCAATTATCCGCACAATTTTCTTATTTTTACTTCCCGTAAGAACCTTCTACAAAGTATTAGAAAAAGATGAATGAAATCGGTAAAGTCGTTCTCAAGTTATGGCGTGACCAGGGGAAATAGGAATTCATTTTTATATAAATACTAGCAATGCATCCCGGCTTCGCACGGGTGTAAGTCTTATTTTTTTGCACCTTGAGCTACATTATTGGAGTTTAAGTAAGATCCCCTATTTAAAAATATATACCATATATATATAGCCTATGTCACCTATGTAGTGAAGCTTTCCAACAGTGAAAGAATTTTTCAAATCGGTTCAGTAGTTTCGGAGCCTATTCAATGCAAACAAACAAACAAATCATTCCACTTTATAATAAAAAAAATATGGTATAGATATAGATAGTTTAAAAAAAAAACAACTAATTAGTCGCTTTTGTAACAATAAAAGTATTATTTTTTTACTTAACAGTAAAAATCGATATTCTGTTAGTACTAATTTAAATACACGTATATGCATAGTAAACTTACGATAGGGGAAAAGTAAGTAAAGAAATGATGCTAAGTCGTATTTTATTACCAATAAATAAACATCTGTAGCTATTAAACTATAAACATGTTAACCTGGTCATCCTATTATTCAAAAATGCTTTTTAAGTCTTTCAAATTCCTATGTATTATCAACTTTCACAAGGATGTCGACGCCTCTCGCAAATAGGTCCATAACTGAGAAATACCCAAAAATTTCAATATTTTATAGGTTTCTCGGAACGTGACCTAATTAAAGTCTTAAAGGCATCCTGCTCATGCGGATGCTCTCAGAGTATCTCAGTTAGCTCGAGGTGACGTCACCAGAAGAAAGTTGTGTGATACCTTATCCATACCGGATCCAACAGATTGCAATATTACGAAATGGTTATTTTTGTTGATGCCGTGTTTTGTAAGTTGATAGATTTTAGTCATTAGACGGCGAATTTTGATGGCACACATTTTCGCATGATTTATTAAAGGATTGCTGCGATTTATCAAAGGATTAGTTCCAAGAATGTGTCGTTTGGTGGTTTATAAAACATTGCAGGTGCCACATTTTTTCGATAAGATCTGTCTGGAAATTTTAATGAGATTCTATCGCAATTTACATAAACTTAAACTTAAAATTTAAAACAACTTGATGATTAAAATTTATTTAATATTCGATTTAAAATCTAAACTTGATTTTAACATAAAAAAACTTTTTCATAGATATATCTTCAAATATCGTTAAATCTTCAACAAATCCTATGCTACTATTGTATCACTTTTTTATTCAACAACAGTAGCAAAAAAGATACCGAACCTAAGCGGTTGTTCCAACAATACGTCCTAACTTAGGTACTCGTGTTTCCCTCAAGCAGGCCGACTACTACTTAACTCGTCAGCCGTCAGCCTACTACTTTAATTGACAGCCGAACAAAACTATCATTAAAATACCATTAGCGTAACTAGATGTTCAAGACAAATCAGATATTAGCTACTCGTATAGTTTTACTCGTATCTCGCGTGATTTTCCAGGATAAATAACATGCTTATTAATCCAGGGATTAATATTTATTTATTTATTATTTTCTTATTAATTTATTTTTTTGCTTATTAACCTACATACATTATCAGCTAAAAGACTTCCACTGCTGAACATAGGCCTTCCTCTTAGATTTCCACACAGAACAACAGCCTGTCATCTGCATCTACTGGATACATCATAGACCTGAATGCCAGTGAGAGACTTGCATAAGAAATGCCACTCCAAGCACAGAATGTTCCAAAAGTCATGGCTTCTGGCGCCCAGGCTTAGCTAAAGGTACGACAATCTGCGAGCCTTATTTCTAAAACCACGCCGGAGAAGGTGATGAAAGGACCAGACTGACTCTGTGATTGACCGCCAAGTTGCTTTAAAAGTAAGTTACTACCAGGCTGCCATAGCGCCAGGGGTTTGTCACGTTGTCTAACGATTATTGTTCCAGGATAAAAAGTTCGGCCTTACTTATAAACGTTACTTAAGTTAAGCAATGCTTAAAATTGCTCTGTTAACTTCTCGCTGCTACAAATTTTTACACAAGAAAACGCTTAACTTAAGTTACGTTTATAAGTAAGGACGCTAGTCTTTAACGACGATGTGCTTGAAAATTGAAGAATCAAATATATAAGATCACCACTGCAATAATTCTGTTCACTGCATTTCATTCAACTTCGTTCAGCCGTTTCAACTTGAGCGGCAACAAACGTTCACACACAAACTTTCGCATTATATTAGTTTGTTCATTAATTGAGCTCTGATTCAGAAGTACAGTTAGACATTTCACTTTTTGAGACGGCCCCCTCCCTCCCCCCTCTCCGGTGCTGGCGGGCGTGCGACCGAGAAACCTACATTCAGTCAAAGCATAGATTCAGTTCCCTCTACGAGTCAAAGTCAAGAGTAAGTACGTGAGATCAACATTGAAAATTGTGAGATGTACGAGTACTTTATTTGAAGGGATGCTGGAGAGGATTTATATGTTGTTGTTTTTTTAAGTAAAAAGTATTAGCTAAGGCTGTTCCATCAAGGTCGTAGCGGGCAGTGTAACAGAGTGATTTCTGTGACAGTTGATTAGGCATATATTTTCTTATTATAAATAGACTCTTACGCACAAACACTCGATAAGCTAGCCGTGTTTTTAACGTGTGGGTCACGACCCCCGGGGGGGTCGCGAAACCTTAAAAGAAGAAAAAAAAAAAATATGAAGAGGATCTATTTTGGCTATGTATATCGCTTATCCTGCGTTGAATAGTACTTAATTGTCAGAGAGACGTATATTTTTGAGCTTTTCCACCTCGTGTTTGCCAAACATAATCTCTGCTATATCTAAAGCCACTGGTATTTGATATTTCTAATATAATTAAATACATATTATAAACAATGGACAGTAGGGGGTCGCGAAAATATTTTTCATACTAAGGGGGTCGCGTCATTGAAAAGGCTGAAAAACACTGAGCTAGCCTATAAGAAAAGGAATAAATAATTTTAGGCACTGTTAGTATGAGCACCGATAATCTTCAAACTAATAATAATAATATAAATAATATCACGTGCGTTGTATAGAGGCGCTCGTCTAATTATTTACCTAAACTTATCTAAACTATATGCAATTCTCCTTTTTGATCAGAACAACAGAGGTGTGCATTATTACTTTCGTCTGTCATTCTAAAAAGCTAACATCCGGGGTTGTTCAAAAAAGTGAAATAGTATTTTCTAGGTAAGCGTGCCTCGACCACATCTTCGTTTCCCATCAGATGAGATAGTGGTCAACCGCATTCCTACTCCGTTGTAAAAATAGTTTTTTTTTTATATAGAACAGCTCAGCTCGAATAAATTAGCTTATCGAGCGATTATGCATAATCCTATCATCTAGTAGTTTAATCGCATCCCTATGTGACGTTGACAAGTCTCGCATTTTCAAGACTCCATTCTTATATTTGAGCTGGTTTATATTTCGCTTAAATCAATTCTTTTTCTCGCCAAAGTTCTTAGCATAAGCAAGTAAAAATCATAATATAAATGTGACATATTCTTGAAATTAACATAAATCCCGTTAACTTATAAGTTGTCTCAAAAACACACTCTAATCTCACACATTTGTGTGTATGTGTTAGGTCTTCAAGATGCATATAATTAAATACAAAATATGTTTTCATTATCATATTTGAGAGCACTATCATTAAGCATTATAAACCCGTAGTTTGGTCGACTATTATCTAGTATTTAAGTTTTTATAGCCCCCTCCAACCGGTAATTAAAACTGGATTATTAGGTCTTGATATTTTTCAGATTATTTAAATTTTATTCATTTATACCATCTATGTATAGTTAACGTTATAACGGGACGGAGAATAGTTTAACCTCGTTTCATGTATTAATAATTTTACTATTTTGTATCAAATTTCAGATATAAGTTTGTTCAAAACTGTTCATTTAACGAATCTTTAGTGTATTTCCACTTCAGCGTCGCTTTAAGTGCAATAAGGAATAATATTACAGTTTTGAATATAATCTTCTGCAAAGTAATGCCTGAATAAAAAAACTTTATAGGTACTTTTTTTTAAAGTAATTAATAGGCTTGCGTTTGTCCAGCATCACGCCTGATGCTAAGCGATGATGCGGTCTACGTCGGAGCACGCTAGCCTATAAGAAACAGATTCACTCGTGATTTGAAGACACCCAGAAGTTTGTTTTAAATTAAATGTTTGAATTTGTTAAGCATAATCTCATCCTAGTTACATAGATTGGTCGGGAACGCTTGGCTCAGGAGTGACGTGTAGGCATTAAACAATCTTATAAACATACAGACAAAGCTACAAGCCATTCAATATGTACAATAGCTATTGTGATTCCAACAAATAATTATGAACAAGCAACAAAGCTCAGTTGCAGTGACATTGTCCACTTTCCACGGGCACGCTCCATCGCTCTGCTCGAAAATATCAGTTTTCCACGAGGGAAAGTCGTAGATAAACTCTGAGATTATACGGTTTGTGAAAATAAGTTTTAGATTAGTTTATGTTCACTCAGACAGAGCAGATGGCAGACGAAGCTTTGTTAGACAATCTTACTTTACTAAGAATATGATGATATTTTTTTTCTATCGGAATGCCAGAGCAGGCACAAAAAATCGACACCGCTTTATGGTTGATATTCCGAAAACTCGAACGAAGCGCTTTGTATCCACTTTTATTATGCGAACTGCTAGTCTGTGGAATGCGCAGCCTGAATGGGTGTTCCCCGATAGTTACAATCTGGGTGTCTTCAAATCACGAGTGAATCGGTTTCTTCTAGGCAAGCGTGCTCCACCGTAGACTGCATCATCGCTTTACATAGGGCGAGTTGGCGGTCAAACGCAAGCCTATTAAAAAAAAACATCAAATATTAATTGAAATCATCGTTGTGATACGATATTTAAGTAGTAGGTACAGGTCATGTTTTCTTGTATTTGAGACCTAAACACCGTTCGGAGTACAAATGTCACCAATTTTTATAATAATGCACGTTTCCAAAAGATCATTTAGAATATTTTAGAAGCTGCTTCGACGCCTTCACATCTTCCTGAGACACAAGGTAAAGCTGGAGCGGCGGCCGATTCGGCAGAGCAGCACAAGTGACGCAAATATGCTAACCTCGGCAGTGGTTACATATTTGAGGCGTTTGGGGTCGAGACATTAGGAACTTAGGCACCGGAATCTCATCTCATTTTCAAAAATCTTTCAGAGCGCCTGGTTATGGTTAACTAGCGACCCGCCCGCCCGGCTTCGCACGGGTGTAATTTACGTGCGAAACCAGGGCAAGTCACTAGTTATATATATATAAACCTTCCTTGAAAATGTATCTAACTAATGGTGAAAACCGCATCAAAATCCGTTGCGTGGTTTTGGAGGAGTTAGCGGCCATAAAGACAGACAGACAGACGCGGAAAGCGACTTCAATGTATACTATGTAGAGATGTAGAGAAGAGATGCGACGCGTGACTAAAATGCTGGCGTGTTTCTGGCTTAACGCATAAGCATGGCCAGTCACCATGGTAACGCCGCCATCTTGAACTGATAATGGCTGCGAGCATTTGGCTTATCTTTACACCTTCAACGGTCTATGGGCAGTCTAGTGTTTTTGTAATGTTAGCTTATATGTTGCTTAGTTAATAAAAGCAATTGCCTTAAAAAAATAGAAGTTTATTGTGTCATATCTGCGTGTAATGAACTCTCCTCCACTGTGAATACCCAAAACGGTGTACAGGTGAGCACAGGGCGCTCAGTGCGGCGCTAGTCGACACAAAGGAACGCCACGTGCGGTACAGTTACCGTCCGGCCGACGCGCGACGGACCGCGAACAAGGCCGTTCGATGCCCGCCGAGTGCGCCTGCGCATCCCAGCGGCCGAGAGAGTAGCTCACCTTCAACTCTAACTTCACTCATAAAACTGCGCAAAAACGTGCTGAAATATTTTACAGAAGATTATAAAAAGGCGTAAACTAATGAGACAAATTATATTGGAAATAATCGTAACATTATTCCGAATTTCATAGTATTACAATTCTATGTAATGCAATATTTTGTTACGTGTATGCAATGGCTATGTATATACTGGCAATGTATTCAATAAAGAGAGATAACATTTGTTGCTAGTTATTCTTGCGTATTAAGTCATTACTTTAGTTAAATATTATGATATATTCATTGTATTATGATTGACATCTTAAAACGAAGGATGAACGTAGTGCAGACGTTATAGGAGACAGAATAATTCCTAATTTAAATCACCCAATCACGTTTACCTACCATACTTCCACTACTGATCGTTTCTACAAAATTCCTACACTACGTCACGCTACAGCCAAGCTGTTAAAGTACACAGTGCAAGCATTGTAGGCACGATCCGTCACAGATTATCCGACAGCTACTCCTGTACGCACTAACTACTGTTTATTCTAGTACCGTGATTACTGTAGATGGTCACAGGTTAGCTGCGAGTTAGTACGGCCCACGTGCGCGAATTTACATGGCCAGTTAGTTAGCTGGCGAGGTAGTACAGTTATACGCGGTGATTGAAAGTGATGACGACGACGACCGCTGTGAACAATTTTGGTGGTGATTATGATTAGTGATTGTGAATGTGATGATCGAACATTTAAAAGTTTACATTTTGTAGAGTAGAGGGATGAGCAGATGCAAAGGCGTTTTTAATTCGTATTTACTATATGATAACCTTTGTGATCACCGCACACGGCAGACTTTGGTTCAGACCTACGAACAATGATACATGCTCTAATACATTTATGCAATACAAAGTTTCTGTCAAAAATCGACTTATGTCGTTCCACCAGACCGACCAATTCATCTGAACCGATAGCTAGTTCTAGAGTGGAGACCACGAATCTGCAAACGTAGCGTAGGCTGCCCTGAGACTTGATGTAGTGATGATATTAGCAAGTCGGCTGGCAGTGGCTGGAAGAGTAAAGCCGAAGTTCAAGCTGATTGGCGAGACTTGGGATGATAATGATATAGGTGTTATTATCATTATTTGTAGCTTATAGATCAGGCGATACAACAACAGATATTGAGTACAACAAACAACTCGGTGCTCAAAGAAAGCGAACTCTCGCGTATAATAAAATAAATTTTTTAACGCTTTTATTGTATGCCTTATTTGGGCCACCCCACCTATACTATAATTAGGAGTATATCCGAGTATTAACCTCACAGTTCGTGACACCCCTCTACCTACTGGTCTCATTAACTGTTCCTTCCTAACCATGTACCAATATCCCGGGAAGCCGGACAATACAGGCCGAGGACCCGGGACCGTTACCCACGGCCAAGGACCCCTAAACACGCGGGTTCACTGGAGCCTCGGAGGTCACATCTCAAATGATGGGAAAAGGTTGTTTGTGAGAGATCGATAAATTGCTGTTGAAATCAGTGCTCAGGAAACCTAGAAATAGAGTTCTCAACACAACAATTTGGACTATTAATTTGCAGGTTGGAATTTCATTTAAAAACCCAACCTGGGTTTGTAAATTGCATTGTTTGGTTTAGGAAAAACACAATAACGTCTAATTAGATATGATCAAAAATAGTTTTTTTTTTTTAGTGTAAATCCGAAATATTTTAATATATTTTCGAAATCCTCTCCGAAACATTAAAAAAAAGTTTTTAAATAGTTATTTTATTTAATGAATTTAAAAAGGACATCGCCCGAGGCCAATTTAAGCGGACAAGCGTTTAAAAAAAATAAACGATGGTTTAAATGAAATGGTTATATCTTCTAAACACCTTCTCACCACCTATCAAACCGCAGCCTTACGAAGGCTCCTATCAGACTCGCTCTCAATGAAATGTAGGTCAAGTTTATTGACAAATCAGGACGTTGCCCGTTGCCTGTCTCTCTCTATCACCTTCCACTATCCCGCTCGCACATTGGGCTAACTATGGACTACACTGTCGATCGGGAGACTTCGTACTAAACTGTAAAACTGCCTTCTAACTAATGGTTTTAGTGAACCTTAGAAACTACGTGCTAACCTGTGAAAGTTGAATTTTTAGGGATTTTATTGGAGAGTTCAGAATGAAAGCCCAATGATTTCTCTAAAATATCTATGGACATTATGATGATGTCTCTAGATGCTTTGCGTTGGTTACAACTAGGAAATGTTTGAGTCAGAATTTGACAATTAAAATTTGCAGATATTTTCTTGCTCTTCGACCTCAAGTTTTGACTTTAATTAAGGCCAATATTTTTCACTGCAAGTCAAGATAGGAAGAATAAACGCAATGATAACTTAATCAATCACATTATACTTGCCACACGATTGACTAAAAACGAAATTTTTATCGTGATCAAGAAAAAAATATAGTTTCCAGTTCAATGGAATCATAATGAAATTCAATAGTACCTGTTGGCCTATTCTTAGACGTACGCGCACACACCCATTAACCCACTCCAAGACGTCACGTCACATCCGGTCACATGATCCCCTTCCGGCGTCTTCAATCAATATCCGGAATTATCTGGATCGATCCGATCCGTTCCGGTTTTACCCTACACGTAAATAAAGGGTTGTTGGTATGATTATGGGGTTAAATTTAAGGATGATTCATTTTTTATTTCTTTTAGGGCTGTTTTATGAAGGTTATTGTTGTTTTTGGGTTCCTTTTAAGTTTTTTAGCGCGGTGTTTATCGTTGTTTAATGTAAGAAAAATAAAGAATAGATATTCAATATTAAGAGGAAGTTTTTTGAACCGATTTTGATATATTATTTTGAGCATTTCATATGTTTTGATATTGTGTAATGCGGCTTTACATACTGGCGGTTTCAACAAGTAAGCACTTCCTATGAACTAAATAACCATGCATTATCTTATTAAGTAACAATAAACTTAGGTTCCTATTAATTGAACGTTTCTTATTGAATAACAACAAAGTTTTTTTTTTTGTTTTTTTTAATAGCTTGTTTTGAGCGAATTTGTGTAATAATTATTTTTATCTACTTATTGCAACGTATTTGCTACATATAAAGTTAGGATTAATTCAAATCCTTACTTATAAGATTACAATTCAATCATTAAAAAATATCAATAAATTCGATAAAAACATCTTTTGAATATTCCCACACTAGCACATGTTCATTTTTTTGGCAGGTTGGTACCTGGCGTTCGAAATTCAAATATTGACTGATTGAAGGGTCCACGGGACATCTGTCGAAGCCTTCCTTTTATGCGGAGAAAGCCACACGCGATGGAACCCTTCCTTCACATCCGTGGAACCATGTGTGCAGCGATCCTTATTGTAGTCGCACATGTGTCCCATATAACTTATACAATTTTAATAGCAGGTATTTTTGGTAATTTTAATATTTACATGTTACGTAAAGATGTACAGAAGAATGCCTTTGAGAGAGAAATGTACGTATTTATGTTTCAAAAACAGACCAATTTATGCGTGTAATGTAATGGAATTCTTTCTCACTAACAATAAAACTGAAATTCTGTTTTAATTTGCCATCTGACTTTATAAAAGTGAGTATAAAAGTATGTCTACAACTACGTCTCCGGGCTAGCAAGGCACCGTCAACACCGCTAGTGTTGTAGGTGTTCATAGGCGGCAGTTTCTGCTTACCATCAGGCGGACCACAAGCTTATTTGCTGCTCTTTTTACTAAAAGAAGTCGTATCAAACTAATCTAATAGAAAACACCTTAAAACCAGTGTGTCTTTAACTGCTGCAGAAACGCTTAAGGAAAGACATCAACGCGTTATCTTGGAAAAAATATTATCATACATAGTTTTTTTTTTGTATTTAAAACTATATATGTATGTATATCAGTCTCTGGCAGCCATATCACAAGCTTTGGGTCAGATGACCGTGTGTGAAAAAATGTCCCGAATATTTATAATATTTATTTTTTCTATTCTTTTTTTTCTGTTAGCCTACCTAAAATAACAGTGAGTAAATAACAAAATTATTAATTTAAAAAAACTGTTTTCACAAAATTTGTCAAATATGCAATTTCGGTTACTTGGATGACATAATATACATTTATTGATTAACTGACACATTATTATTATGTTAGTCGGTGCACAAATTAACCTTAACTTTCAGTTATTTCGATTTAAAAGCCAATCTACTGACTGATTTTAAATAATATGCTATGAGAAATATTTGAAAGTGTACCCTTTAATTTTTTTCCAAATCGGTTCATAAATTGCGTAACTCTGAGGTAACAAACAAAAAAAATACAACCGAATTGAGAACCCCATAAGAAGAAGTAAATTAAAAATATATAAAGATTTTTCTAGACCCTTCTAAACAGTCTTACGCAGGACCAACCTAACCTTCTAAGACCGTAAGTAGGTCACAGGAGTGTAGTCGGTCCGGTCTAGCCAAGAATTAGGTCCGCTCGGTCCGCAGACCGGTCTCCGTCGACAGATGGGCTTTCTCCAACGCACTTACTTTGTACTTAGATGTCGTCTGTGTGCTGTGCAATGTGCATGGGAGAATTGGCAGTTTATGCGTGTGCCGTGTGCATGTGTGCGTGGAGCTTGCGAAGAAAATTGTACGTACATATCGCGAGTAAAATTACCTGCGCGCATCATGACGTATGGCTGAGGAAAAGTAGATGATAGGTAATTGTAAACATAATGTTAGTCGTGATGGAATACCTACTAGCCGCCTAAATACGAGTACTACTTACTCTGGTTTGACGCTTACTGGCAGTCAATGTATGGTCACGGGTATAAAATGATACCAAAAATCAGTAGACCTTTTTATATGTCATCTATACTATCTATACTCTATACTAATATTATAAAGAGGAAAGATTTGATTGTTTGTTTGTTTGCATTGAATAGGCTCAGAAACTACTGAACCGATTTGAAAAATTCTTTCACTGTTGGGAAGTTACACTATCCCCAGTTAACATAAGCTATATTTTTTTTTTTTTAATAGGGGGATCCTTACTAAAACTCCAATAATGTAACCCAAGGTGTAAAAAAATAAGATTTACAATTTTGACTTTGCGTGTTTGACAGTTCTAAGACAGGACAACGTCTGTCAGGTCAGCTAGTTGGTGATAAACAAGTTAACAGACTACTTGATGCTAAGTAATGACCGAATTAAGAATAGACTAGAAGTAGACGAATATGGTATGGACGAATTAAGAAGTGGACTAATAAGTAGACGTATACGGAATAGACCAATTCGGAAGTGGACGACAACAACTTAGGAAAAGTACGTGTTAGAAATTGATGAATTAGGAAGTTGACAAATTTGGAAATTGACAAGTTAGGAAGTGGACGAAAGAGGGAGTAAAATTAGGAGCATTACAGATACGTTACCGACTTTTAAAGACTCTATGGAAGCACCCCATTTAGTAGCTACATAAAAATTACGATAAATCAATATAGTCCCAGCAGCAGCTCGTAGATCCTGCAGCCAGCTGTGCGCTTTCTCCGCTGGGCAACGTCCGCGGGTCGCGTCGCGTGCGCATCGCTCGGCAACTACGCGACTACTTTATTGTGTACCGGTGTTGCTATATTGTACTAAACAATTTTTAATTTTAAACTGGCAAGCGCCTTTATTTATTAAACAAAATAAAAGCTAACACTAATAGTACAACAGTTAGACAGCCCATATACCATTGAAGGTCTTAAGAAAATTCAATTGCTCCGTAGAAAAGATAATACCTTTAATAACCTAAACATAAATCTATGACGACTATGCGACCATTAAGGCTATTGTCGAAAGACCAAAATTTGTTCTGAATTTCAACCAAGTCCAACTTGTAATATTTCTTCTCACGACTGTGCGATTCACACGATCTTTCTTTCTACAACATGGAGTTCCTCAAAAGGCGAGTTAATAGAGTCCTAAAGGGTTGGCAACGTATTTGTGATGCCTCTGGTGTTACAAGTATCCATAAGTGATGGTGACTGCCATCAGGCGGCTCGCCTGCTTGTCTGCCACCTATAGCATTAAAAAACTCATTGATCAATGAATACGCAGAGCTGTTCGTCATGCAATTACACAACAGCCTTCAGTCTAGTTGCACGTCTACAGCTAACGAGAAATCCCGCGTGATTCATACGAAACAACACTGCTGGTGTTGAAAACCTTGCGCTGACGTCTTCACTTAGAATCGTTTGAATACTCACTGAAAATTCAACTCAAAATAAATAGATTGCAATAGCTCTGTAGGTGACTAGTGTCGATGAAGACATCTCAGTAGTTAAATCAAATACAGGAGTTTCCTGCTACCCAAGGATGGCATCACTCTTGTCCACACTACTTCATGCAAATTAACACTATCTGGACATACCATTGGTGCTAAGGCAACAAGTATTTTTATCTCTGACTGGCTAGAAGTTTGATGGCAATTAATTAGCCTTATTGTATTGTACCAGATGTAATTTCTTTTTGCCTAACATAAGTGGTAGTTACGTACTTAAAAACGTTACCCTCCTTGGATAGACGGGAAAACAATATGAAATTAAATCTTGTCCTAAAGTTTTAATTACATATTTAATAAACGGGATTTGTCCCCTAATTTTCCACCCCTAGAGATGGAATATTTTTTTTTCAAATTTAAGCAGGATCACCTTCGAGATAAACCTATTCAATAAAAAATAGAATTATTAAACTTCCTGTGAGTTTAATAATCTTAAAATTTACCAACATTATTGTGATTATTTATATACCAATCATAATTATAATATATACTACACTAGACTAACAGCAATTTGAAGAATAAAGTGTCTGTTTATTAGTTTACAATCGGTAGTCAGTTGAGAAATTCCTTTTTCGAAGTTGGTTGAGAACCACAGAAAAGACGAATTTTTTTTCTCCTCTGTGTTGAAAACCGAGTTTTATCAAACGCTGTTTATGTTAGTTTTCCTTTTTTTATAGCTTGTTTATCTGATAATAAAATATTTTCAAAATGTCTTTCTTTCTTGAATAGGTTTTAGGTCATTGCAGTATTTAAGCTGTTCTGATTAGGTAACGGTCTAGACTATCCGTCGATCTAGCCCAGCCTCTTGAAATGTTGTATTTTTTATTTGTTTTTGTGACATCACTACCAATTGTTAATTTGGAAACTTTAATCAGACTTATATCACAATAGAAATTTGTTTTAAGCAAGATTGTGAATTCCAATGTGCAAGAAGTTTTGGAAGCGGTGTCATTATACGCGTATTACTTACTTTGATTACAAGAAAAATTTCAATGTCTTTTCAGATTCAGCAAAACTCAATAAATTAGCTATTATTGCTTGAGTTAGTTTGTAAATGTTACGCAGTAAACTATGAGTCATTGATTGTTGTTAAGTTGACGGTTATTCAGTTTGGGACAAGGTTTCTGATGTGTATGTGATATCACGCAGTGTTGCAACTGTGACGCGTAGCCGCGCCTTATCAATGATACTGGCGGTTGACTAAATGGTATTACCGAAGCGTAAATAAACTTTGAAAATCTGGAAGCCATTGATATTTTAAATATTGGAATTATTTCAACCATCTAATTTAATTTAATAAAAATAAATAAAGATAAAAACGGTATTTTTATGCCATCTCTCTAGATTTATACGCCTAATAACTAGGCAAAACATGATTAAAAAATATTTAGTAATAATATAATAATAATGAATATTTTTATACCGTTTGCATGCGTTTTTCAATGTACCTATGTATGATTTACTCGTGTTTTGCGCAAATAAATTATCTTTCAATAGTTGAATACTTTGACTTTAACTTTTAGCTTTATAGAACAGAAATAATTCAAAAATATGCTGCCATCTAACTTCTTGCAATGTGCACTGAAGCAGATACTAATATGTAACGTAATTTTGATCTGACAACGAAAATTTAAACAAAAACTTCTTCAGCCTGAATTTTAACTGTGAAATGTTCATGTGTAAGTTAGTGCGTACCTATATGAATAACGGCTGCACTGATTTAAATGAAATTTGGTAAACAGATACATTAAACCTTTTACTTTGACTTTTTATCTCGTAAAATGCATGGTTCTTCTACCAAAACTCTTCTTCTTACGTCTACGTAGTGCATGGAGCTGAACTCAACTTCATGGTAACTAATAACGATGTTATAAAACAGCGTCTCGAGCATAGAGAGTCCAGAAACCTAGAAACTATGACACAGTTCACGCGGGGCGGGTGCGGCGTGCGGGGCGAGGGTTTGCAACTTTCACTCGCGAGCGGCAATGACCATGCGCGAGCGCATGTCAAGTGCACACGGAGCCACGGCCGAGCCTAGCCTTCTATGAAACACGTCACTAGATGCATCTGTTAGATCTGTTTGTTACCATCTTTACTGAAACATGGTGTCGAATGTGGTCATCATTTGATATACCCTATTCGACGAAAATTTTACTTTAAGGCCTCGACCTTAAATTAAAATTTATCTTAAACAATAGTACCAAAATTTTGAACTTGAACAAAACTCTACGTGAAAAATTAGAAGAGAAGATATTTTGTGTAACTTCTTTGTCTTTTAATTAAAATTTCCCGTTAATTCGGACTGTAACTATCTACTTTTGTACAGTGGTATAACACCGGAGGCGTACAATTCTTCCCCAAGCGGACTCTTCCAAAGAGTAGGTGAGAGTAGCCGAGCCTATTCCTAACTTTAGTAGAGTCCGTCTCCAACTGTGTGTCAACCATGTAGAGATGCGTTGTTAGTAAACATAATAAATATTCTTCCAATAACGAATGACTCAGGGAACCCATTACCGTGGACCTTCTAACAGGGTCATACACTAAACTAGTCATCTAAAAGCCAGACTTACCTAAGCATAAATCTTTTGCTTAGCAATCTTATTGGAAATATAGTTAACAACTTACTTTTTTCTTGGTAAAAATTTGAATGTCAACACAGATTTGCTATTTTTATTAACTTATCTTGATCATAATGATAAGGCCCTGTTAGTAAAGGTAAAAACTACTTTACTGGAAGTACGATAAACGGGATTAATTTACGGAGAATATTTTATTCAAATTTAAATGGGACAACCATAGAGGATTATATTTTTAAAATTGGTTCACAACCGGCGAATAATTCAAGCAACAATTTAAAAAAAACACTTGAAATGGTAACCCAAAGAGAATATAAATACTATGGTAACCTTCAGTTTCAGTTCTTTCATAAAGTCATTTATAAGGAGAGTTCTTTACCTGTCGGGATAAAAAAGACTGGAGGCGCACCATAAAGTTACGTCAAAGCTTTTCTTGCCAATCCAAAAGACAGAGTTATTTTAATACGAAATCACGCTGTTCATATTTCGTGTCTACAAAGCCCTATTCTTCGAATCATAGAGTCCAATTTGTCTTCATAATAATATACCAGATCTATATTATGGTAAATCCTGATGACTCAGTGCTCCATCGTGCAATTAAATCTTTATCAACTTAACCTTAAAGTCCAATTTGGTTCACCAATATACCAGGTGGAGTGCTCATGAGTCAGTGGCAAGGATCGCATGAAGCAACCTCGTGGGTGGAGGGAACAGTATGCTGCATGTGGGTCAGGTTGTATGACATGAGATGGTGCCAGATACGTGCCGATGACATATTGGATAATTACATTATGATGGATTTATGACTGAAGATATAATGATAGAATGGTCTCTACTCTGTATTGAAGAAATTACTTATGTTCTTTTATCGAATCAAGGAAGCGGGTGTCCTTCCGTCCGTATTAATAATATTATTATTTATTATAGATGTTCGTTTGTTCACCGAGTACTCCAACATTTGTGAATAATTTTGCCATTATATAAAGGAACCTTGAGAGATGATTCCACAAAAAAAATCATTAACTTTAGCTCTGTTATCGAACCAGCTGTAATAATGCGATTATTTATGTTCGAACGCCTGTTGAATTGGGAATAGCAATTATTTTGTTCATGCGCTTACTAATTTCGCAGTCTGTTTTTTCTAATATTGTTGTGAAAAGCATTTTATTATTAGATGTTAATATTACAATATTATGTTCTAAAAACAAGATAATTGAAACGGTCTTTCAGAATCGTCCAATAAGTTTGTTTTAGTTTAATGTAATTGAAAAACGAAGAATTTTTTTTTTTTTTTTTTTTTTTTTTTTAATATTTTGGGACTCTTTTTGCACACACGGTCATCTGACCCCAAACTAAGCAAAGCTTGTGATATGGCTGCCAGAGACTGATATACATACATATATAGTTTTAAATACATACTTAAATAGATATTAACAACCAGATATAGAACAAACACAAATGTTCATCACACAAATGTTTGTCCTACGTGGGAATCGAACCCACGCCCTCAGGCTCAGAAGGTAGGTTCACTACCAACTGGACCAACGGGCTATCAATTGAAAAGCAACAGCGAAAATTTGCTCACCAATCGGGCTTTGTTGCAAATTTACAGATAAATAATGAGCTACGAGAAATCTGTAGCCGTGACCTAGGTCGAGCTACGAGATTCTACGGCTACGGAAACAACTCGAGATGAAAATTATAATGTCGCACAAAGCGCACGGCTAAGGATTTGGCAGTGAACAAAAATACGATAAAACCACGTTTTCAGAAACAGCATTATTCTGACATATGCAGCTACTACGATGATACAAATACTAACATACCTTTGACGTAGATTTTAATGATATTTTACGTGAATACAAACACGTAGATAAGATAATAGTACTCATTAGTAAATACGGCTTTACTAGAAGTTCTATTGACCTATTTTCATATTTTTCTGCTATAAAAGGCTTTTTTGCCGTTCAGCGTGGTTATGCCACCAGCATGCTGGGTACGTTGCCAACAGATAGTAAGCTTGAGCATTTGGATTGTCTTTAGACCTTCAACGATCTATGGGCAGTCTAACTGTATTTGTAGTGTTAGTATTAGCTTATATTTTGTTTAATTAATAAAGTCACTTGCCGCATGAAAAAAAAGGTTGAATTTTACTTAAATGTGCACTTAAACGTCCTCATTTCATAATGCATTTGCGTGCGAGCCCCGCCGTGGGAGACAGGTTGTGTAGCTCACGACAACAGGTTTTGTAGCCTTTCATTTATTTGCATATTTAGGTCACACGAGGAACATTATCCAGACAGTCTTCGGATGGGTGACCGTACTGATATAAATTTACATCTGAGCGCTACCGTGTATCGAGTGGTATGATAAGCTGCAGTTGAACTTGTTGCCAGCAGGCTCAGGTACAGGAAGACGCAAGGATTTATTTGCATGGCCATTTGAGTTGGCACAGTCTATGTGAACTTTAGTTTGGCAATATAAGATCAGTTTTAGATTCACTGTTTAGGTAGTAACCGTAAACAACATTAAATTACAACGTCCAAAAGTTAATGTTCTTATTTCAAATTAAACAGTAAAACTTTCTACCTACCCTTAATAATTTGAGAGGTGTCTTCTAAACCATCGCGTTAGCCAATCAAGCTATAACTCGGTCAATAAATAAGCCAATCAGGCATAGCTAGCACAGAAATGCGCATTTACAGACCTGATTGGCTGATTTATCGCACTGTTTTCTCAATGCTGAACAAACTGAATGCTAAAAGTAGTCATTTAGTTCGTGCTAAAATTTTAACACACTACCCCGACCACTAAGCGTACTTAAAACAAATAAAACTAACAAAATAAAAAGGTTCGAGAGACATATTAAGGATAACCTCATGCAAGTGATAAGCTAACAAGCAAGAAAGCTTTATCTAAACGTCAAGTTGTCAGGCTTTTTATTGGGCAAGTGCTTCTAGCTAGTAGCTTCTAGGCAAGCGTGCTCCAACGTAGACCGCATCATCGCTTAACATCAGGCGTGATGGTGGTCAAACGCAAGCCTATTGTTTGTAAAAAAAAAGTAAGTGCATATTTTAGTAAAACGTATGGGTACAGAGCAACTACAATATGTGACTTTAGTATCTGGTAGTTGCTGAATGAATGGTCGCAAGATAAATTTCAAAGGCTTTAAAATTCAAAACTGGCAAGCGGTAAATTTATATCAGTTGCTTCTAATCGATTATCAACCTAAAAATTGGTTGTGGAACAGTGCAAGTACTAAAATACTTAATCATAAAGTCAGAGGAAGATCTTAAACGTCACATTTGCTATTGCAGGTGACGGAGTAGAGTGAGAAAGTGGTGTGGTGACATGTTTACAGCTTCAAATAACTTATCATAAGCTATGAGTAGGTACTCTACTTCTTACTTAGAAGTAAGAAATAGAGTACCAACTTGAGTAACATTTAAATGCATGGTTCGGATACATACTCACCTGAGTTCAAGGTGAATATCAGCAAGTATCAATGTAAAATCCTCATCATCATCAGTCCACCGATAGCTGGTCACTGCCCTCGGACAACGCACAGGGAACAATCCAGGTACACAGTATAGGGGAACAGGACTGAGAAAAGATAGAACGCTAGATAGAACCAACTACGCGGAAGGTCTACGCTGAGCTGTTTTTTTTGTCTCCACGCGTTTTGAATTTTTAGCTAAAGTAAAATATGAGCTTTGTTGTGGTTGATTTATTTAAATGTATAAATTTTTATAATGTATCAATTTTTAAAAGAACTGTAGTTCAGAAATATATTTTTATGGTGACATGATGCTCATTTTACGAAGTTGTTTCGGTAGTGAATGTTGTTTTATTCAATATAATTTCGATAAACTATTTGTCTATTATTAATTTTAATAGAATTATGAATATGATTTTTTCCTTATACTTAACATAATGACGCATGTGTGGTCACATTATATGTATGATAAATCACAGTGTTAGCAGATAGTCTAGTCACGAAAAAGAAAATAACCTAATTATCTACTAAAGCTGTAGGTTTTTTCTTCTGGTAAGTATTTCACGATTTTTGCTCGTAGCTATTAAACAATTATTATCGATTTTTACTGCACGTATTTTACCTTATTAGTGTTTAATTTCATAACTAGTAAATACTTGAAACCTAAAAAAACCATAAATGTACCTAAAACTCGCATATATCTATATAATAATTACCAAGTATTTCAGCGTAACTTCTTAGTTAGATCGGTACTACTATTATACTAACATTATATCCTGGGTACATTCACATTTGTAGAATGAGCGATTATGCACTACCAGGTGGAATGACCCCATTATACGAACGAATTCACAAAACTCGCAAATTGTGTTTAATTATACTACGTAGGTACCTACTATAACAGCTTATCTCTGTATAATTATAGATAAAATGCGTATATATGTGTGTATATACTCAACAAAGGTTTAACTATTGAAAATATACAATAATAATTATTGATAATTTACAGACCTAATATTAATGTAAAATTACGCCGTATATTTAGTGTAAAAAATACGTATGTTTTAATCAAAAACATCGCGTGAAAACAAAGAAATGTGAGTAAATAATTATGCGTGTCGCGGCGAAGGCGCGCCGTTAAAACTGTAAAAAAACCTGTCACACGACCTTCCTACCGTATCAGCCGAAAAACTCGAACCGACGCGACGCGAGGAAAACTCTTACCCTACTTCCCTACTCTACACTACAGTACCATGCGGTTAGTAAGCAGAGCTGTTAGAAAACACACAGAAAAGGGAAAAAAAGAAAAAAGTAGGAAAGAATGTCATTGGCATAAAAATAAGAACAAAAAATATTCCAACGAATATTTACAAGAGGAAAATTTTAAACAGATAAAATAAAAAATAAAAACTCGAGATGTCCGAAATTATCCCACTGTGCTCCACTGACACTGTCACCTCACTATTTTAATGCCAATTACAAACGTATTCCCGTACACTTTAATTTTATTAATTTGAAAATGGAAGTGCATGTCTTTTTTCTTTTTTTTTTGGTTTAACGTACACTGTTTGTATCCGAGCGGGGGTGCGTTTCACTGTGATCTCTGTGGGTATTGTAAAGGGGGCACTACACTGCACTCGCGGGACGGGCGCGGGCCGCGCGTGTGGAAGCAGACTGGCGGCGCGCGCGCACCCCACTCACTTCCCACCAAAAATTTTCTACCACCACTGAGTGGCAGGGCGGCTGAACCGCGGCCCGCAGCGCGCGACGTACCACACCACCGCCGTCCGCCGCACCGGTGCGGGCCGCACGACAACCTTTATACTGACATTTCAACTTCAGATATTCATGCTTTTTACTTTTATATTAACGAACACATCATGTGTCAGAGGTGAGTACTGAGTTTTGGATGACCTAATTTTAATTTTAATGGTATAAGTAACTGTGATTTTGTATAATGTACCTACTTTTTCTTTTCCAAATGTTTTGCATTGTGTCAAAGAAACACATCCTTTTTTATCGCAAGACCGCGTTTGGCCACCAACTCGCCTGTTGGTAAACGACGATGTGGTTGAAGATGGAGCACGCAGACTTATAGGATATCTATTCACTCTTCATATTTAACATAATTTACTCTTGTTTAGTAATTACTTCGTACTTATTCATTTTTTTTTTCATATTGTCAGCCTTGCGTTTTAAAAACTGCACAATGAATTGTATCTAAGCCAATAAACTCCGGCAATGCGTAATTAAAATAAATGTGGCAAAATCATAACTTGTAGATAAATACAAAATTGCGATTAATCATTATACTTGCAGTTAATTACCGTTTACGTGGAGCGTCAGTAATAATGTACTGAAGGATGCCGGTCGGATACACGCAACGCACTGCTTGTGTTTTTATGCAAGATTGATCGGCTGGATGTTGGAATTATTTCAATTCCTACAAAAGTGTACTTAATTTTTTTTTATTATACAGTGTAATAAATCTACGCATTAAAATAAATAAACACAAATACGTTAAAGTAAGTAACTGAAATGAGTTCAACTCAATTTAAAAAAATACATGTATATAAGTGTTGGTAACAGTTTGAAAACTAAGAATAATGTATTAAAATTTACAGTCAAAAATTCAAAGCGACGCATTTCTCCGCCAGTTGGGCGTCCGTGTTGACTGCTATCTCCATGCGTACACGCACACTGTCACAGTGACGCTCTCACACACACAAACAAACGCAGGCCTACAGACCTACAAACAGTACTTTCACTCCACTATACTCTTTCTGAATACGACTTAGAGGCAGTTATCGCTTGGCAGAGTTGATTCTCCGCTTTGCAATGGAGTCTGTAAGTAGGTCACCCGATGGTTTTCTTCGTGGGCCCTCCCATGGCCCTCAGGAGGCCTCGTTTAGGTTAAAACCGATAATGTTAAGGTCATCGGTAGTATATCATTCCTGCTTACTGGCTTAGGTAATGAGAATATTATTAAGAAAATAGGTGTTACTTCTGTTAGGTATATTATTATTTTAAAGTAAACCGAAGTGCTGCAGAACAAAAGAGTATCAAAAAATTACAAAATGCTATAAATAAAAAATCTTTTTATGGATACAAAAAAGAAAAAAGTAGGCTAATATAATAATTTGTTGTAAAACTCGTTAATTGCAGTACCTTTTAGAATTTTGTATTACTTATTTCTTTTGGAAGTTTTGTATTCTGTTGCTAGAAGCTACAACACTGTTCGAGGCCACATCGCTCGAAGAACCGATAACCGATGGGGAAGAAAGGTTCTTGAGTGGAGACCACGAACCGGAAGACGCAGCGTTGGTAGGCCTCCCACTAGATGGACCGACGACATAGTAAGAGTCGCTGGCATCCAGTGGATGCAAAAAGCAGGCTGTCGTTCAGTGTGGAGGTTAAAGGGGGAGGCCTATGTTACAGCGTTGTCATCATCAACCGGGACACGTCCACTGCTGAACATAGGCCTCCCCCTTTAACCTCCACGCTGAACGACAGCCTGCCTTTTGCATCCACTGGATGCCAGCGACTCTTACTATGTCGTCGGTCCATCTAGTGGGAGGCCTACCTACGCTGCGTCTTTCGGTTCGTGGTCTCCACTCAAGAACCTTTCTTCCCCATCGGTTATCGGTTCTCCGAGCGATGTGGCCTGCCTATTGCCACTTCAGCTTGCAAATTTTAACAGCTATGTCGGTGACTTTGGATATTTGGCGAATATCCACGTTTCGGATTCTATCGCGCAAAGAAACTCCAAGCATAGCTCTCTCCGTTGCCCGCTGTGTGACTGAGTTTTTCCAAAAGGCCAACAGTTAAGGACCACGTCTCAGTACCATATGTTGGCAACACACACTGGTCAAAGGCCCTTGTCTTTAGGCACTGTGGTATCTTGGACGAGAAGATGTAAGTTGTAAGATCAAGTAACATTCACACACTAAAAGCAGTCGGATTTAGAACTTTTTACTTTGAAGTCAGCTGAAAATAACAAAGTCCTTTGATTACGGTACATATATACATTATATACTGCTATAATATATAATTATAAATAATGAAGATAAATACAGAGTACGGTAGGTATCATGGCGGCTTCGTAGCGGCCAGTGAGATACCGTTCTACGATACATTTTTAATTAGGGTTAAGGCGAAGCTATTCCCTCTTAAATAATGTGAAATTTAAATCCCATTCATCTTATAATTTTGATATTCTTAACGTTTCAGACCCTCAGTAGACGAGATCAGCGGAAGATTGAATGACATTCAGATAGATTCCTTAAATTCATCATTATCAGTTTTGTTCCCACTGCTGGGATGGTTAGGATGAGCCCTAGTCCACCATGCTGGCCATCCAGTGCATGTTGGTGAATGTCACATTTGAACTTTGTCTCCGTAAATTATTCAATTAAAACATTACAATGATTTATGATTAGTTAGTTAAACCGATAGGAAACTCATTTTGTGGTCTATAAGTATTAGTGTCCGATAATTTTTTTGTTTCGCTTCTTAACATAACTTTTTTTGTTTTTTCATAATAGAACGCAAATGATTGAGTTAATAAACCTTTTTAACACAATTAAAACAATGACTAAAAGCAATTTTTAAACTTTGACTAACTAAATAAAATGGCAAAATGAGTTACAAAATTCCCTTTAACCAGTGATCTGTATTCGCCTTAACAGACGATTCTATTCATTCCACAGAATCGTGTTATGATAATTTCGTTCTTAATTAGCTGCTAATTGTGGCCAAATTCGTACCACACTATATACCTATCAATAACACTTACGTCTTTGTTCGTCGTCTCAATTTCAGGACACGACCTGAAATAACTGCTCTAAAAATATTAGAATAATTACTCACGCCACAAACACAACTACATCGGCTAGATTACTCTTAGGCAATAGACATTATTAATATAGTTTTACAGCAGCTATATTATTGCAATGACCGCCAACTGAAACATTTATGGACGAACGTAAAAATATGGGCTAATGCGTAGCCGAGGCCAGCATACGTGAGTCCATAAACATTCAGTTGCCGTCAAGACTACAACTGCAACTTCTACTACTAAGTAGCGTCAACTGCTGGACAAAGGCCTCCCTCTTAGAGCTCGTTTGGGGTAAGTTTCGCTATTAATTAAAACAGGCAACTATCAAACAAACTTCGAAAAAAACGAGATGGCCATGCTTTGTAACATATATAGCCAATCACAGGAAATCACCAGAAAATATCAACTATACATTTAAACATTCGCCTCTTTTTAGTGAAAAAAATGCGCATTGACTACACGTACAAGTTAATCAGGAACAATCGAGAGCATACATTTCAATTTTGGTATTTGTAAACTATACCATGGTTTTATATCACGTTTCAAATGTACTAATTTCTTATGGTCTGAATAAAGTAGTCAGATGTACTTTGTTCAACAGTTAGGTGGAACAGTTAGTTATGATTATTGTTACCACTACAGAGCGATGACGCCGCGGTGAAGCCTTCCCAGGATCTATGAACGGTACTTTTATCACAACCCATCGTCACGATACAGATATAAACTAAAACTGCCTGCTCTACCTTTCAACTTATAAATATAATATACATGAGATTTAAAATATATATACTACATCAATACATGTAATAATTATATTTTGTATGTTTGTTTCTGGTGGGAGTAAGTACTATAGTTTATTTTACAATTAAAGATATATCCGACTGTTAATTAATTAGATTCTTAACGTGTTTTGTTTGTGACTTTGTTTCGACTAGGTATTTAATTTAAGTCCTGTTTTTAAGTACTATAATCATAATCATCATAATCATAATCTTTATTCGGCACAAGGAAAAATACAGACAAAACAATCGAATCCACTGACTCCGATTTAGTAATAAAACTGTGTTTAGGAAGCCGGGGGTTCTCCCAGTATTTAAAAATCAAATATTATATCTTAAATAAAGATATAAAATAAAAAATAATCAAAAATATAAAACAAATTGATTGTAATAATTTATGAGAATAATAAATATCTTTAACCACATAATTTCTAAATAGAAAACCATACATATATAAATAAACTGTAAGTACAGTACAGTTGTAATTTATTAAGATAACATCGATATTTATAAAATAGCTATAGCCATAACATAGGTATGCTAGTCTATACTAATATTATAAAGAGAACAAATTTGATTGTTTGTTTGTTTGTTTGCATTGAATAGGCTTCGAAACTAGAACCGATTTGAAAAATTATTTCATTGTTGGGAAGCTACACTATCCCCGGGTAACATAGGCTATATTATAATTTCCAAAAAATAGGGATCCTTACTAAAACTCCAATAATGTAACCCAAGGTGTAAAAATATTTACAATTTTAACTTTGCGTGTTCTAAGACAGGACAACGTCTGTCAGGTCAGCTAGTATTATATATATTTTTTGTATTTTTAAGTACCATTAATGACTTAACTGGCTAAAATTATCAGATATACAATTTAGTATTTTTATAGTCCATGCCTTTTATATTTGGGAAGTCTTATTTTTACATTGAAAATAGTTTAGGTACTAGATACTATATTAACGGTATTAATATAGTGTCACATCTCTAGATTGTTGTTAAATTAGAACATGATACAAAGTGACAAATATTGATTCAACACCTATTGTGCATCAGTTTTAGAATTATGTTGTTATACCATAGGTGGCACAAAAGCTAACGGGCCGCCCGATGGTAAGTTATCACCGTCGCCTATGGATACATGTAACACCAGGAGCATCACAGATACTTAGCCGACCTATTAACAGCCCTTTTGAAGAACCCCATGCTATAATTACTCGGAAATGTCGCCGGAACTCATTTCACATAATTACGAGTGGAATGAACTGATGATGATGATTTACTCATGTAATGTGCAAATAAATTATCTTTATGTATTACAGACTAATAAGTAACCTGTGAAGGTTTCTTTTGGTCAAAATGAATCGCTTTTTGCTTGAATCACTCACTTCGCTCGAACAATGAGATAAATTAATCATTCAATTCATTAAGTGTACCTGTACGTATTAATTATGTTTAACTCTATGACTATTCTGTGAATCGCAATTTGTCTAATAATTATTAATGTACGTTTAATTAATCTATTTTGTTAATATCTTGTGATTAATAAATTGATTTAAGGTACAGGCCATTTAGTTTTATATAGTTTCATCTTTGTAATAGTGACCGGCCGTAAAACATCTTGAGTAAAAAGCGTCAAAGTGGGGAAAAACTGGCACACTACAAAGTCATTGGTGCAAGGCCGTGGATCGAACCGAGTGTCATCAGATTATAAAGCAAACATGCTACCACTCCGCCACCATCACTCTGAAATTAAATATTCATGCAAATCAAATTTGACCGTTGAGATCGTCAAATTCGATAAAATGCCATTTGAGCAGTACTCGTTATGATCAATTCTATGGCATTTTAACGAATTTGACGATCGATAAAGAATGGCGCTTGCAGTGCTGTTCTGTTAAGTAATTAATTCAGTTAATAATTAATATACATACGCTGCTACTGATGCTTTATACCTATATGAGAGTAAAAAAAAGTTCTGCCTAACACAAAAATTCTAACCCAAAAAAGTGTAGGTACAAGTAGGCAGAACTAACTGATTACAAGAAACATACAAACCAACTTAATAACTTCCTCTAGTCTACTTAGTACAACTGTAATTATGAAGAACTCCTTTAATTGTGTAAGTATGTATTATTATATGTGCATGTATGTCTGTGTGTGTATCTGTTGGCAATGAATCATCAAATTAAATCATAAACCGCTATAATGACAAATAGCTTTTCTTTTCATATAGTAACTTATACTATCCCACAAATTACACACAAAAAACACTACACGTCCCTACCACAGTAACAATTTAAAACTTTTCAATTAATAAGTCAAAGGTAAGTGAGCTTACTCATTGTGACAAGGTGTCTGGATGTAGTAGTGGTGCCTATTTGGGTGTCTTACAGACCCTGATTATGCGGAGGATGGTTGCTACGATGATGAATGGCTTGCCAATTATAATTTGCAAGTACATGTATAGTTAGGAGCATTGTTAGCAGGAGACTAGTTTGGATTTTTGATAGAAAAAACAATGTACTCATTTTAGGAGAATGGTTATCAACAAGGATCGTTTTACTGATGAACAATTAGGTCACAAAAAAATTACAGATCTAACTTTAACTTGATAATAACTTTATTATCCAGCTCTATTTTTTTATATATAGTAGATTGACTTATCCTTGCCTGATGTTAAGCGATGATGCGGTCTACGATGGAGCACGCTTGCCTAGAAGTAACCGATTCACTCTCGACTCGAAGACACCCAGATTGTAACTGACAGGGAACACCCATTCAGGCAGCGAATTCCACAGACTAGCAGTTTGCACAATAAATGTGGAATCAAAGCGCTTCCTACGGGTTATCAACCATAAAACGATGTCGATTTTTCATGCCCGCCCTGGCAGTCCGATAGAAAAAAGTGCAGGAGGGAATTAGGTCATGCAGATCTGATGCACACTCTCCGAAATGTATCCGATAAAAACCGATAGACTAGCAACTTTACGCCGATGCTCAAGACTAAGAAGCTTAGTCTGATCCAGGGATAATGTTAGAGTTTAACTAATAAGAACAGTTTTTACATATGTTTCTACTGAGGACAAATAATTGAAGTACAGAGAATAGGTCTTGTTCTGAACTGTATACTTCTTAGCCTTACTTGTACGAGTCATTTTGATAGAAAAATAGAATTTAAAAACTATAACCTTATATGACTATAAGCTTGTATAAAAGCCAATAAAAAGTCAATTCCCGTTGTACAATAACCCTACGTGTTCTGTACGATAAATAGAGCTGAATGAATGTATCGCTCTATCAGTAGTTGTATATAATTATACTTTATATAGTATATATTATCTACATCATTATTATACCCACTACGTCTATATCAAACCGGCACTCTATCAGTATAAAAGCAATGAGTCAAAAAAGCTCTCGTAAAAAGCGTACGAGTATAAATGAGATGACTGATGTCTTTACATAGATCCGCGCAAAAAATACTTGTTCGCGACTTGTTTGTGCCTGCGCAGGTGAGGTGTGGTGCGAGTGTTGGCGGTGAAAGAATGGAATATAATATAATTTATTATCATAATTATAGTCACATAAGTAATAATTTTTATAGTAAAAAAATTGTCTAAGTCGGCTTACGGACGATAATTTTACCGATCATGCCTCTCTATCGCTTGTTCCGCGCTCTCGCTTGCACGCGCGGCTCAGGCGGAACGTGACAATTTTTCGTGCGTGCAGACGGCGTTCATCGATTTATAAGACGTTATCACGTCATAATATATACTACGAATTTATATATACTACGAATCCTTCTATTATGGACTCGCCAATTTAGTGTACAATTAAATTCAATATTTAGTAAGTGAGGTGTAAGACTTTTTTTTAAATTTTATTTAAAGTGCTTTTTCGCAAAGCGAAAATGTGGCACTAATAGTTCTTAACATTAATAACACACTTCACTAGAGCATCTGAACCCAGGGACGTTTTATACCTTAAAAACGTCCTTGCCTGAAAATATGTTAGGCGTCCTCCACTCTCAAGCAGTCGGCGCAAAGTGGCGATTCAACTTTGCGCATGAGGTGGGCAAACATATTCAATGGGACGTGTCCGGAACGAAGTCTCAGCAACAAAACTAGATCCTGCCTATACAGCCGGCTATCATCTATCCACGGCGCATGACTGAATCTTTTTGAACCAAATACCCTTTTCCTGGGATCGTTAACTAAAATACTCCCGACACATCTTCTTAACTAGGTATAAGCAGTCATTGTGAGACACACAAGATAAATTAAGCGTAGCCACCGAGGTAACGGCGGAGGTGGTCAAATCATGGTTTAAACATGATTAAAAAATATGGATTTTTTTGAAAAGTTATACGAAATTATGCTTCGCAGAAAAAATTAATAACCTTCAATGAAAAAAAAAAAAAACAATTCAAATTAGTGCATTTTCGTATTGAATTAAAAAACTAAGTTAGTTTTTTTTTAGATCATTATAATTGTGTTTCTCGCTCGCTACTGGACCGCGCCTCGATCTCATCATCCATTGATTCAACTTGACCCACAATATAATAACAGTTATTTCCTAAAATCTGGCCTACGTGTTAAAATCATTGCACAATACAGCGTCATCCGTCCCCACGCGGCGCGGGGCCCGTTGCCGGTGCCCCCAAACTCTGTCCCACTTTAGGCACTAACGGTCCAAATCTGGGACACGATCACACGACCAACTTTTTGCCAAAATTCGCGAGGAATGCTTCTAAATCCAGCTAGTTTCCGTCGTGTCCGTTTGTTTGTTTTGTACATTAAAACTAGTTCTTTGTTTGACGCCTTTTTGTGGTCGCCCGTAGCGACTGGTCACTCTGGTTGTTTCGCACGTGTTGGCGCCGTAATTCGTGACCTATATTTGCGAATACTGTTATGAAGGCTTTAATTTGATTTAGTGGCAGTTTCCACGAGTATACTGTGAATACAATCTATCAGAATGTGATCGTGGAAAAACGTTACTTCGTTGTTTTGCAGATAATGATTATTGTAGCGTTTTGTACTTCACGCCCGATGATACTATTATTGATACTGGAGATGGCCACTTAGTGATATTTATACACATTTAAAGAATAATATTCTTCCACAGTATAATGGTAAGACCTAGGTATAAATCTCATAACACCACGCCTAACGTGTTTCTCAGAAAAGAGTTCAACGCGTGCGGTGCGCCTCCTTCAACATGTGACGTGAATATCTTAACACAAAACCTACATTATGTTGGGTATAAATAAATACGTTTTACTATACAAATACAATTTAAACAAGCACTTTGCACTGTTCACAACTTAAAAAGTAAAATCGAATAAGTACTATTGTTTATTTATTTATTCATCAACAGAATGCTTACAATAAAACCAAAGCGCAAACTATAATAAAAAAAAAAAGTACTATCACTGACAATCCGGTAGAAGTACATGAAAACACCTTTAATAAAGCAAATCAACGCCTGTACCTGTAATTAAACAAGAGCTTTCAATCGTTTTATCTTTACTTTAAAAGTAAATAAAATAAGTTTACATATCATGGCAAGGCTGGAAGCATTTGAAATGTGGTGTTTGAGACGTATGAAAAGAATAAATTGGACAGAAAAAAAAGCTACTATATTACACACTAGCGTTCCGCCCCGGCTTCACACGGATATAGATTATAGCCTATGTCACCCGGAGATAGTGTAGCTTCCCAACAGTGAAATAATTTTTCAAATCGGTTCAGTAGTTTCGGAGCCTATTCAATGCAAACAAACAAACAATCAAATCTTTCCTCTTTATAATATTAGTATAGAAGTATAGATATCGTCAATGAGAAAAGAAGTATACTAGCGAATATAGAGACGAGAAGGGGAAAGATGTTTGTTACGACATGACAAATTAATGAAAACCATCATAGAAGGAGAGGTAGAAGAAAAGAGAGGACCGGGAAGACCAAGAAGAGTATTCTTAGACCAAATAAAAGAGAAGGCAGAGGTCATGTCGTACAGGGAGGTGAAAACTCTGGCAAAAGACCGTCAAGCCTGGAAGTTACTCCACCGACTAGAGCTACGCTCGTGCTAATGTTGAATGAACCGTGGCAAGTGCCTAAAATGAAAATAAAATTAGCTTTATTAATAAATAAATTAAAATAACTAAAGTTAAAAATCTGAACAACCACAGAATATAGGTCCTTAAAATAAAGTGACTTCACATCAAATTAATCCATCTACCAATTTGTCTGGAACTAGAACAAGCGTCCACCGCCCATACATCGTGTCTAGGACTCCAATAATCGCTATCAGAATCACAATTAACACTCCCACCGCCCGCCGGCCGGTGCGAAGATATCAATCAAGCTGTAGTGACAACTCCGTTACTTTATAGCCTAGTGATTAATGAATGCTACTGGCATGGATTACATTTCACTACAAACTCTACAAAGTGTAGTCTATCGTTGGTAGTATGCAATCAGCTTGTTCCACCTATCAACTCAGGTATAGCGCTTGACAAGTGTTGTGAGTTGATCTCCATGACTGAGACAGTCTTCGAAAGAACTGAAGAACTGTTCAGTCTGATGCTAGCATTGCGGTTTAATCATTACACCAGCTGCCACCGCCTGAAAGTTCATCCACATAATATCATAGATCTGTGGATCTGTGTTTTACGCGATCTTTTTTGCCTCACACCTGCAATATGTGGAATGAGTTTCCCTCTTGTGTCGTTTCCGAGTAACTATAACATGGTGTTCTTCAAAAGGGCTGTTAATAGTGATGGCACCCTGGTGTTACAGGCATCCATTGGCGACGGTGATAGCTTACCATCAGGCGACCCGTCAGCTTGTTTGCCACCTATGGCATAAAAAAGGAGATCAAATAACTATCAAGCTATCAGTTGGTGCCTAAACTGTAAAACATTGCGTGAGCCAGGTAGATTTTTCGTTCCATTTCGCTGCTAAAAATAACAAAGTATGAGCATAATATAACTTATTTGACATCTAATTTGCAACAAAATATTAAACATTTAACAGTAAATATTACAAATTTACTGTACAAAAAGCTTATTTGCTTATTTCAGGTTTCAAATAAAGAGATTTAAGTTGATAATACCTATCTACTTTCACTGTTCTTCATTAGTCACTAAGTCAAGAATCTTTGATGGAACGTCTTGACCATATCCATTGTTTTAATTAAAAAATCGCACATACCCCAATAAGTGTGTCATTCTCTCAGGAACTGCCCATCGTCCTGAGTAAAAAGCTATTCTCCAGTCCTCCTACTGATGGCTTCGACCAAAATATAATGAATGGACCATTGAACTTGCTCAGTAAAAACGAGGCAAAACCGTCGGACATAAGGGTATACTTCAACACCTAACTATAACCATGTACAGTACATTTGTTACAAAAAAATTATAGCGGTTTTTTGATGTGTATTTGCACTTCAGGAAACCACACGAAGCTATAATTTTGTCAGATGTTTCGTTATCATGTAACAATTGACTCGTGTCGCACATCCTACGGCTAGAGACCGACTGAAACGAAGTGAGCGCCGGCGCTCATTTTGTAATCTTCAAAAACGAACTTCTACTGGGCCCGTCCATTCCTTTTATTTTGGTCGAAGACTGGTGGTAACTATCTCTATGCTATGCAAAAACTTACATCGACCCGTTGCTCTATTTCTTCGTGAAAGAGAAACAAACGATCCGACAAACAAACACACTGTCACATTTATAATAATATGATTAGTATTAGTAGGTATATTACTATGATAGTACGTGTTTATTAGTAGTCCGTTGCCATAGTAACCGTATAAAGCAGTCGGTTCCGGATCACACCGGTTCTTATCTAGGTTCAGAGTGATTCGGTGTTTTCCCATTCCATATTGTGCATAATAAATATTGATTTATGATCGGAAAGACGGAGCCTCTTCTATAACATTGATGGCATCTTTCTGTGTCACGTATAATGGTTTTACAAGGTATTAAATCGTTTATAAGTTTGAAGCAGCGCATTTTTAAACTATCGGACTTACCATCAAACGATGTGTGTTAATTGGTTGTTAAACAACGTAGAATGTGGTTAATTTTGCTTAGAGATTAAGTATTTATATAGGATGAGGAACTTTATTGAAAGGTGTTTTCAACCGACTTCATAAAAGGTGTTTATAATTTGTCTGTTTTTGTGTGTGCATAATTATGTTATGAATTATTGAATTGAATGATTCTTTGGTTTATTAGATAGACTAGTTGTTGCCCCCGACAATGTACGCGTAGACTTTCATATATATTTTCATTCCCCATTTGCCCCCCTTAATTCGGCTCTATCGAAAAATCCTTTCTTAGCGGACCTCTACACCCCATAAGAAATCCACTTGCCAAATTTCAGCATTGTTGGTCAAGTAGTTTTCGAGATTTCGTGATGAGTGAGTTAGTGAGTGAGTGAATTTAACTTTTATATCTATAGATAGACTATATCTCGAAGGTGGTTTGGTTAAAGATATTTACATCCAAAGGTAGAAAATAAAGAAAGGTTTTTGAGCGGAACCCACAAAGCGATGATGAAAAGTGGGAAATTAGGGTATGAATCCTGTTTATTGAATTCTCATTTATGTTTTTATTATACTAAATATATTACTTTATATTTATTTAGATTTGCAAATTATTCTTTCTTACTTTCTTACTTAAAGGATGCGAATAGGGAGAGACCGGGGAGAGTGGCATAATCAAAGGGAGGCATATACCCAGCAGTGTACCTCAGGGCTTATGATGATGATGATGATGATGATGATACTTAAAGTTCCAAAAAAATATCAGCTATTTAAGATAATGTAAAGAAAAATATATTTCGGTATTAGAGAACGAAAGGGCTCGCTTAAAAAAGCGATCCTTCTCTATAGAGATGCCAAAATATTGTCATGACCATCACAACATACCACTGCGGCCATAAAAATAACCGTAACTAAACCGTATTTGGACGGCGCAATAACATTTTACAACTTTCTTTACCCTCGCCCTGTAAAAACTACAATGATGAGAGACAAAATAGTTTTTGGGACTCTTTCATGTTAGTAGTACCGATATCTGACCACTGCGCCTTTGAGTCCGCCGATACATCAAAAGCCGGTAGTTTCTATTTTGCACCTGAAGTTAGGTAGTATCGTAACAGACTGGTTTTAAAACCTCTCACTGTATAGACCAGGGCTGAAGCCTTTAAAACTTGCAAAAATGTAAAAACAAACATAGTAGGAGAAGGAAGAGAATATAACAAAAATTAAAGGTAAAATACTTTACGGGCGATTTGAGGTCGGGTAGGGGTGAGTTTTTAAGGGTAAAAAACGGTTACCTCCATTTCCGGCAAAACCAGAAGTCCTATGGAAAAAAGTTTAGTGACAAAGTTGAAGGTAATAAAAATACATTAAAAAAAAAAAAAAAAGTTTTTGGTTTTTTATTTTTATTTTTTACAAAAAAAACAACACAAAATTTGGTGATAACTTACCTTTTTGTGACCCTTTTTTTTTAAATTCGCTTTATTTTGACTTAATATCGAAAAAGCACCCTGATTTTCAATCAAAAAATCTCATGTCAAAATATCAGCTTATAAAAAAAACTCGGTGGGCTTTTTGTTCGTTGAAATCTCTACTTTCTGGTGGTATAAAAAAAACCACATTATACACAGACCAACATGAATGATAATTGTACTAAGGCATATCTCCCTTTGCGCGATAGAATCCGGAACGTGGATATTCGCCAAAGAACCAGAGTCACCGATATAGCTATGAAAATTTGCAATTCTAAAATTATAAGTGGCAATGTGTAGGCCACATCGTTTGAAGAGCCGATAGGGGAGAAACGTTTTTGAGTGAAGACCACGAAGCGGAAGACGCAGCGTAGGTAGACCTCCCACTAGATAAACCGACGACATTGTGTGAGCCACAGGCATCCAGTGGATGCAGTTGTCAGGCTGTCGTTCAGTGTGGAGGTTAAAGGGGGAGACCTATGTTCAGCAGTGGAAGCTGATGATGATGATATCTCCCTTATTTTTCTGATATGAGATCAGCACCCACATAAAACACATTACCATTCGAATATTTGACCATCCCTGTCACTTGTATCCAACCCCCTGTAAAGGAGCGTGTAAGTGTACGTTGTGTGTAACAGTGATGCGAAATGTGTCGCCGCGCACATTCCGCACGCGCACTCGAGTGTGCCTGACGCGCCGCAAGCTACGAGATATCCTTCATTTGTGTCGCAGGCCAGCGACAGATATATTTATTAACAACTAGCAGACCTGACAGACGTTGTCCTGTCTTAGAAATGTCAAACACGCAAAGTCAAAATTGAAAATCTTATTTTTTTACACCTTGGGTTACATTATTGGAGTTTTAGTAAGGATATTTAAAAAAAAAATATAGCCTATGTTACCCGGGGATAGTGTAGCTTCCCAACAGTGAAAGAATTTTTCAAATCGGTTCAGTAGTTTCGGAGCCTATTCAATGCAAACAAACAAACAAACAAACAAACAATCAAATCTTTCCTCTTTATAATATTAGTATAGAAGTATAGATAATGTATACCTACAGTTTTAGAACCCTACCTGATGGCGAAATTTTAACCAGCGGCCGCATTTGCGAAATCTATATCTATACTTACTAATATTATAAAGAGGAAAGATTTGATTGTTTGTTTGCATTGAATAGGCTCCGAAACTACTGAATCATCAAGTGCCATCTTCAATTGAAGTTTGGATTTCCAGGTGTCAAACCAGGTGCCGTCAGATTGTAAAGCGCACATGTTACCGCCCGGCCACCAGTTTTTTCTTAATAGTATTAGCAGTTTTTTATTGACGAGAAGAACAAGTCGCTTGTCTGATGGTTACCGTCACGTTGACCTACTGACAGCTTAATGTCACTCAAATTTAATTTTTAGAACTTCAGATACCCTGAGATATGAGATGTCAAATTTCATTACCTATACCTATCGTCATCAGTTCACTAGAAACGTTTACTCTTCAATGTTATATACATTAGTGTTTACACATTACTGCTTAGTATATAAATAAATAGCAAAGATATGTTACTTCCCAGGTGGACTCCGCAAAAGAGGCCTTTCATGACAAAAATCGGTCATAACAGCATAATATCTGTATATTAAAAGTTAAGTTAAGAAAGATCGCTCATTAAGTTCGCCGCCTTTACTTAACTGTACACAACTACACACATATAAACAAACAAAACCATTGTGGATGATGCAAAAAATAAAATCTGTCTTCAAAGTGCCGCTTCACCGTTGGCCACTCATTTTGGTGGTTCCGTACGTCACTTAGTAACTATTATAATAATCTGTGGTGGTCTCTGTTGTGTTCTCATTATCTTTGATGGTGGTGATGTGACGATGGCGTGTAATTTCCTGATTTAAGTATAATTATTGTTAGCCATCGAACTTGAAGTAGATCATACTAACCTGCAGTGCGTATATATTTGAGTATTTTCGGGGTTGAGACTTTGGGTCCTTGGGGACCCAAATAATTAAAATCGCCAGGCTAAATGCTAGCGTTTATCTGCCTCAACGATATAAATCGCAATGTTGTTCAGCGTGGTAATGCCGTCAGCATACTGGGTACGCTGCCAAATGGTAGTGAGCTTGAGCATTTGGATTATTTTAGGTCTATGAGAAATTCAAATATTTTTTGGTAAAATAGGCTGAGTAGTTTATCTATTTAATGTTAGTTTGTATTTTGAATATTAATTCGGCATCTGGCTAGTATGCAGGTTTTAGGTAATTCAAATATACTAATATTTAATACCAAGGAAGATCTTGAAATTAAGTAGGTTATAATTATCAGAACCATTCTCATATTTCAGGAGGTCAGTCGGTAAAATATCTTGCGGTCCCATTCTGCATTAGATGCTGAAACTCAATTCGGATTTTCATGGCATCCATACAAATAATTAACGTTTTTGAGAATTTGGGGCTATAGGTTTACTTTAACCTAAATGTGCCCTCCAGATTAGCAAGTTGAAGTAGCAGTGGGCAGGGCATATAACACGCAGAACAGATGGCTGATGGGGCCGAAAGGTTCTCGAATGGAGACCACGGACCGGTAAGTGCAGCGTAGGACGTCCACCCACAAGGTGGACAGACGACCTAAAAGAGACCACAGGGAAACGATGGATGCAGGCCGGTTCCAACCGGCCCTTTTAGAGATCGGTAGGGGAGGCCTATGCAGTATGTATTCAGCAGTGTGGACGTCCTATGGCTGAAATGATGATGATGAAAGTAATGCGCCCTCTGACTCTGTCCCAATTATGAGTTTTCAGTTTTTAATTGTAACGCGTAATTTTTCTATTTTAAGCTGCGCTTGCAAGGAGCTTGGACAAATTAATGAAATACTGAACCCTAAAATCTTGGACATGTGTTTCGTGTTTTCAAGGCAAATAATGTGTAGATACTTTTTGTTATTTTAAAGAAAGACTTTGTTTATTTTAAACCACGTTGTTTTTATAGATTTTTCGTTGAAGTTTGTGTTGTTTTTTTGTGCAAAAGTGTCATGGTGATAATGAGGCTTTATATTGTTAAAGAATGGCCACATGTTTATAAAACTATCACCCAATAACCTAAACAAAGCAAATTATCTGTAAAAAGACAATTGTTATACTTAGTAGGCTGTAATAAAGCTTTTTAAAAGTAGAACAAAAAGGTTTTTTTAGTTTTTTTTTACGCACATGTGTATTGTCAGCGTTTACTTTTTCTTTTCTGATCTATGGCTTCAGACCTTTTGTCTTGTTTCAGTATAAAAGCGTTAATTTTGCTTGTGTAGATTACTTCCTCAGTTTTTTTTATGTAGTTTTATCTACGTTTGGTCACCAACTCGGAAAATATTTAACTTCACATAAAAACACAACGCACATCAAAATGATCTTAATTGTTTTGATTTTTGTGTTGAAAGTTATGCATCTACAAAGCTGAAATTTGGCTGGTTGATTCCTTATAGACGTGCGCTAAGATATATTTTGCGCAAAGGCCAAATCGAGGGACACAAAAAGGGGATTGAAATTTTATATTAAAATCCTTACATAAATACCTATGTACATATTTAGTTTGAAAATAAGGTTTTACATAAATACATAAGTATTTATATTGAAAATATGATTTTTACATAAATACCTAAGTATTTAGTTTGAAAACAGGGGTTTTATATAAATACTTAATTATATAGTTTAAACATCAGAGTTGTTGGTGATTAAACATCACCTAAGTATATTTTTATAGGATTTGCAGAATTGCGAGGGAAGTAGTCAAAATATGTCTACTAACTCAGTAGTGTCATTAGTTGAGTACTGGGTCACAGATTAAATAATAATAAAGCTTCAAAGTAGAGTAACCCGAAATGCAAGTAGAGCGCGCACACTTTACCTAGATTCGGAACTTGTAAGGTCAGAGACTCACTGAGACCAACTGTTATTTTGAATTTGTAACTTTATTTGTAAAGTTATATTTATTTTCAATTTGAGGCCGATCGAGTGCTACTATAAATACGGTACATCTTTTGAATTTATTAATATTTTTTAAATTGTCGTTTAAGAAGTTTTTGTAAAGTTGCATGGACTTGGACAAAGGCGGCTTGGCTATGAGCGGATTTACGTGGCATCTATAAAAATTATCTACTGCTCTCACCTTTGGGATGGATCAGCTAAGTACCAGCTTGGGGCGTTGGAGTCTATTGAGAAACGTGCCAAGAGGCTCATCAGCAACGAATCCCTGGTTCAGACTAAGCTTCTTAGTCTTGAGCATCGGCGCAAAGTTGCTAGTCTATCGGTTTTTTATCGGATACATTTCGGAGAGTGTGCTACAGATCTGCATGATTTGATTCCCTCCTGCCCATTTTTCTATCGGACTGCCAGAGCGGGCACGAAAAATCGTCACAGCTTTATGGTTGATATTCCGAAAACCCGGTGAAGCCCGCTTTGATTCCACATTTATTGTGCGAACTGCTAGTCTGTGGAATTCGCTGTCTGAGTGGGTGTTCCCCGATAGTTACAATCTGGGTGTCTTCAAGTCGAGAGTGAATAGGTTTCTACTAGGCAAGCGTGCTCCATCGTAGGCCGTATCATCGCCTAACATCAGGCGAGTTGGCGGCCAAGCGCAAGCCTATTTACAATAAAAATAAAAATAAAATATCTAGATGAGTTTTAGCAAAGATGAAGTATCCACCAGGAGACTGATATAGTCCTACGATACTAGAAAATAGTAGAATCACTGGAAAAATTTCGGTAAAGCCGCGAGTGACTTTTGAGTTACCTCACACCTAGTTGTTTTATGAGTTTGTCTAAAGAACCATAAAGCGTCTTACCTGATCCTCTTATTAAGTTCTTGTAGTAATCTCTCATCACCACAGATCTTGCAAAGCTGTAAATTCTACACCGTCTAATGTTTCCACCCTTTCTTCTGCGGACCTGCAAGGTGTGGAATGTCCTTCCCCGAAATGTCTTCTAGCCGAGCTTCAACATGAAACGTTTCATAAAGGGTGTCTACAACTGCCTCTCCGAGCTGGCAAAGCACCGCCAGTGTTGCAGGTGTCAATAGGCGGTGGTTTCTGCTTACCATCAGCGGACCGCATGTTTGTTTGCTGCGCTGTATTAAAAAAAGAATATGACTATTGTTGTGTCAAAGTGCAAAATTTTAAAAAAACTTTATTTGAACATATAACACGATTGTGAAGTTAGTAAATATATGTACTTATTTTTAGTGTTAGTAGGTATAAGAGCATAATTTCGGATAGTGAACCGATAGTGTATTATAATTTGTACTCTTGTAGTCTCAGTGTAGCATCAACTCTACGACAGTCAAGTGGCGAAGCGTCGTCCGGCGACAAACCGGAGCGCGGCATCCATTACTCGCGGAAACACACTTTGATTCGCTTCTGTTTATATTAACAAGGTGGCTGCTGACTCCTCCTACCTAGTCACGAATACAAAGAAAGTGTGGCTAGGATTTAATTCGAACAGGAAAATTGGGACATTTATTTGAATCTTTCTCACTAATTCAGAGAATTGTGCTAATACCTACCGAAGGAACGTAATCTATTTTATTAGTTACAAGAGGCTGGGAGTCCGACCAAATCCCAACTAATATAGGTATAGCGACTTCTATTAAACCAGGAATACGTATTTACAAATAAGTTTACACGAGGGTCTGGGGCTAGAATTTTAAATCGCTCGTATAATTTTGCACGAAAATATCATGCGAATGGACCTTCGATCGAAATCCCAAACAAAAGTCACATCGACTGTCCGGGTGGCTCAGTTGGTAGTAAACCTGCCTTCTGCACTTCGGGGCGTGGGTTCGATTCCCACTTAGGGCAAATGTTCATTTCATGTGATGAACATGAAGTGACTGTGGGAAATTAAGTGAATGTGAACCTTAATGCGCGGAAAAACGGTTTGCAGTTGCATAATTTTTCGCAATCACTGAAATGACGGTACGGGCCCATGACAGTTTTACTACCTATATACTCGTACAATTAAAAAAGCCACCTTCAAAAATGTTTTTTCATAACAGACAGAATTTGTCTCACTCCTTACCGATTTTATCATTTGTTCAGCAACTCCGGGAGAGCTCCTCGTTTCTATTGTTCAACAATTGTACACCTTTTGCGCAATTCTGCCTTTTACAACTCGATAAACAGAGAGGTGGGCGGTCTAATTTGTCACACCTGACTATTTTATAAGGCTTTTTTCTATGTGAAAAGAAAAGACAAAAGCTACTGTAAGTAAATGATAAAATGCCAACATGCTAACCATGCTTACGGAGTTAAAAAAAATGGGTCAGTATGGGTACGTTTGAGTTCCCATTCCCTATTAGTTTTTCATTTTCTGTCGGACCACATCGACTGAAAACACAATTATGACGTGTTGAAGGGTATACCTATGTGCTCCGATATTGTCGTTATCTAAAACAGCAAACACTTTAGGATGCTTTGAGACTTTGACTTCTTCACCATTAGCCAGATGACGTCCACTGCTGAACATAAGGTTCCCCTTTAGACTTCCACACTGAACGACAGCCTGCCATCTGCATCCACTGAATGCCCGCGACTCTTACGGTGTCGTCGGTCCATCTAGCGGGAGGCCTACCAGACCTATGCTGCGTCTTTCGGTTCGTGGTCTCCACTCAAGAAACTTTCTTCCCCATCGGTTATTGGTTCTACGAACGATATGGCCTACCCCTTGCCACTAAGAATTGCAAATTTTAATAGCTATGTCAGTGAATCTGATTCTTTGGCGAATATCCACGTTCCGAATTCTATCGCGCAAAGAAACTCCGAGCATACCTAGTTCTCTCCGTTGCCGGCTGAGACTTCTTACTATACCAATATCAGTAGGCGCTAAGCAAGCTGATTTCTTTATTAAGCTGTTTTATCACCAGTTAATTAGATCCACCTCTTTTGGAAGGTGGGAAGGTGTAATTGACTGTGTATACATGAAGTGATCGAAATCCCCAATCAATTTCACATAAGTTTCATTTAATGAACGGGAATTACGTTCCAATTGCATGAGCCTGATAGTAATTCTCGTGTACCTATTAAAGCATAATGTATTATGTGAAATCCGCGTCAGTTTTCCTTATAACATTAAATATAGATTGGCAAATAAACTTATCCCAATTAAACTATTGATTGGAATTAAAGAAAAGTAATCGATGTTTGGAATTAAAACCTGATTAAAGTTCTTGCTATGTGAATATTCTCAGGCTTGTGATGTCAAATTTAAAATTATCAACCTTAAAAGTTATTTCTACCCTTTAAAGTCAAGTACAAATGACAAAACTCACCTGTTTGTGATATTTACATCTATTTAATTCTGAATCAATTTCAACCTTCAACACCCCGCAGAGCTGTAAAGCCTTCGCAACAATCGCTGACCAAAATATTTACTTTTTATGAGCTTCTGTTCTTTTTACCTTTGAAAGGCCCTTTTGTCACAACGTCATGACAAATACATCAAAAGGGCTCTATAAAGGTAAGTTAACTTGTTTGACAAAGGTAAAACTTGATTTATTTAGAGCCCGGTATTGATTTGTACAATATCTAAAGGAAAAAGAAACAAAGGTGGTTTCGGAAGCACCTTGTGAGTTCGGAGAATGGTACTGTTCGATTTCACTATTGTTTTACGATGTTCATGTTCTTTGTTAGATATTGTTTGATTGGTTCCTATGGACTATACTGAGCTGGCTGATGGTACATTCATTCTGTCGGATTAGGTACAGAGATTCTTATAATGTTTGCTCTGTTACGTCGAACGCACTCTGCGTTCGCTAACTAGTTCGATCAAGCTGTAGAGGCCAAAAGGCCAACAGCACAAGTCAATATAAAAATATAAAAAAAGTTTGCGGTAATAGAGGATTAGGTCTCTCTCTGACAGAAGCTCTGTGTTCCAGCAGTGGGAATATGATAAGCTGATAACGATGATGATGAATGTACACAAGCTTTTAGGAACTTATAACTACATGGTAGCAGGTGTGGCGCGAGTTATGATAGGTATTGTACTTAGTATTCATCGTAGACCGTATCATCGTATACCCCTAAATTGTCTATAACATTGAAAAAATACTTCTTTGCTATGGGTACACGCATAGAGGGCGTAAAATTCATCAATAGATTTCCATACTCGCTGTGAAAAAAAGAAAGATAAGATAATAAATAAATATTTACAAAAAAAATTACAATTAATATACCTAAAGAAGCAATCGATTTAAAAAATCTGTACAAATAACGATGTATGTGGCGACATCTCTATGCCACCTGTAAAACAAACTGAAGTTAGGTTTCCTACAAAACGGCTGTATCCGTAGCAGTTTAACGGTAGCTCTTTCGTCGGTGTCGGTGCTGCGTGTGCCTTATTTTGTTGTGACACTGACGCGCTAGATGGCACTAGTAGTCCTGGTTTAACTAACACAAAACCGGAAGGCGGTTTCTTGTGTGGGTATATTAAATGAGTCTTAAATGAGTTAGAACCACCCGATAATATAAAATAAATTAAGCTGCCAACAATAAATATATTCATGATTTGAAAAACATGGTTTGGCCCATAGGATATATCCGCGGTTTTCAGATATTCACGCATTTTCACGATAAAAACTGATCGATCATTTATTCTCATAAACTTATATCCTCTTGCCTTTCACCAAAATTTGCTCAGTCATAATTGTCATAAAGTGGTATCAAACAGACAGACAGAGTTACTTTCGCTAATACAGAATGTATAATAATATATTGTACCTAGGTAGGTAGTTATTTTTACAAAAAAGGTCTGTACCTACTTACGTTTGTATGAATGAATCCCACCTACTCACGTGTCGTGTCAAAGTGATGAACAGGAGGGTCCGGAAATCCGGAACCTCGCCAAAAATACCCAGCTTTGTTTCGACACCGCTATATTAGCGCGGATTTGCTTTGTTGTATTTGGTAAACCGCCAAAATGTAATCAGATATTGTACTCATTATACCTATTAACTCAATGGATTGTTCCTATGGGTATATGTAAGTATATTGACATGTGTTTAGCAATAGTTTATTTGATGGAAAGTAAAAATTTCAAATTTGCCACTCTCTAGTTACTCGCACAATGCGTGTAACCAAAGATAATTTACTAAGTGTAACTAAAGTGTGGCAACTTTCCCGACTGTGGTAAGTTCCCCGACTCGTTTCCCGACTATGAATTTCTCATGGTGTACCTAGGTGGTACTTGTCTCCTCCACTACGCTCAAACCCAGCCACGACATCGTTTTCGGAAACCAACTAACGCGTCGGACTTGGTTGACGGAACGCCGTCCGTCCAACCAATGGGAAAACTTTTTTTTTAATCTCTCCCGTTGATCAGAGTGCGGTCCGTCAGCCAAATCCGCCACGTTTGTTATAGCTACACTCGTATATTATGGTAATAATCATCAGCCAAGAGTTAGTCGGACTCGTGTGCCGCGAGTACATCAGCAACCAAAAATGTCTTTCTTTCATTATAAATAATCTAAAAACCTTTTACTCTACATTCGTGGTCATCATCATCATCATTTCAGCCATAGCACGTCCACTGCTCTTCCATACATGGCATACGCCTCCCCCATTGATCTCCAAAAGGGCCGGTTGGAAGCGGCCTGCATCCAGCGTTTCCCTGCGGTCTCTTTTAGATCGTCTGTCCATCTTGTGGGTGGACGTCTTACGCTGCGCTTACCGGTCCGTGGTCTACATTCCTAAACCTTTCGGCCCCATCGGCCATATGTTAATTCGTGCATCGAACGCACAACGCATTCGTGATCGTATTTCTGCACATTCGTGGTCGTTCATCATAGAATATATTTATAAACACAGGCAAACATACAGAAAAAGATTAATTACTTATTTGTACTCGTGTTTTTAATTCAGGTATTAAAATAAATTTTATTGATCTCTAAAAAGGTTGGCAACTGCAGTTGCTACTAATTAATATACGCCTTCGCCTTACCTACTTCAGAACGTCATAATCCGATTTTCACACGGACTTACAACAAGATGTTCACCCGCACCCTCTGACCGTCACCCTCTCACCCTCTCACTAAAATCTCCGCCACTATCGTGAGGTCTGGCAGCAAGGAGTGACTCATTATAAAAATCATACTCACGATACCGCGGTATTACACACCATTGTATTTCCCGATCGAATAAATGATTCCCGATACCTATTACCTGCCTATTGTTGTGTATTAGAAGTATTTATCTACCACTAGAGTTATACTTACTTGTATGTATGAGTTCAAGCATACTATGAAGTCATCTACCCGCCCTCCAGTAGTCAATAGGAACGGAGTTTTCCTTGGCCGGGAGTCGAACCGGGTCGTCTCCATGCCAACCGAACACACAACACCGCCATCCTGAATCATTCAATCTTTCTTCGTAAGTGGAATTTACACCCGCAATGTATTGCTCATGAAACTTGCAAGTCCTGATACACTGCGACACTGAATAAAATGAATGTGGTCAAAAGAGGAACCACAGCTTTGTTTCTAATGTTAATAATTAGTACAGTTTTTAAAACTAATAAACACGCTTGTAACTCTTTAAAAAAGGAGTTCAAACTCAAGCGGTCATCATACTTGGTGATGAGGGTCTGATGATGAAGCTGAGAGGTGGATAGTAGAACTCTTGGTATGGCCCAAAATCAAGGGTTTTACGAGTAGCCAATAAAGAGTTTTACTCTTAGAATAACTACACAAAGAAACCAAGTACATTCGCAAAATTTAAGCCATTCAAATGGTGTCACATATGGCTCCAAAAAAATATAAAATTTTTACTATGACAATTTGCGCGGTGAAATCGTACCACAACAAATCAGAAAAGCAGTATAAGAGGTATGGTGTGACATTCCACAGGTAATCCATTAATTTTCTTGCTTAAATCGTTTAAAATACCAATCGAAACGTAAGCTACAAAGCGAATTTGTAGCTTACGTTTTGAGAAGGCGTTGTTTGGAAACCCACCTTCTCTGAGTAGTTATTCTAAGGTTTTACTGTTCAATTCCTGGCTTTCATCATTGTCATTCGAATTACTTATAGGCACCTTGACTGGACTTGTAAAGTCTCAACTAGAACGTCAAATTAGAAGTAAGCAAAAAAATTACTTTCAGTATTTGTTTGCATTAATAGTTACAAGTAAAGCTTTAAAAAAAGTAAAACAATAATATACGCTTTCATCCACATACGATAAAGAAAATGTTTCAAATATAATAATTAACAAAAAAACTGGGGCAATTGCTTTTATTAACTAAACGAAATAAGCTAATACTACTACAAATACAGTTAGACTGCCCATAGACCGCTGAAGGTCTAAAAACAATCCAAATTCACAAGCCCACTACAAGCTACCTAAAAAAAAAATACTTTACATAAACTAACTTACTAAACTTAACTAACTTTAGTTAAATTGCTAGTCTGTACTTACACTTTTTTTCACGGTGCTGTGGATGCCATTTCAATTTCCTTTTCAGAATATTTGATTAGCCGCAATGATAGGTTTAGTTCTCTGTGTAGAAGTAAATTAGAAATCGATTTGCAGAGGAGTTCGTGAACCTGATATTGATTAATTTGATTGTACCATTTATGAAATCTTGACACGCGTTTAAAATTTTGAACCCCGAGGTTTAAATAATAAACTTAAGTTTATTTCTCAGAATGTGCTGAAAGTTCCTAATACTACTTACAAGTCCTCCCACAGAACTTTAGGTCTGTGGGTCCTCCTTAAACCAGAGGGAAAATACGAATATTTACGCGCGTAAATATGTATTAAATTCGATAATAATGTAATAATATTAATCGATATAATTTATCGATTAATTTCTTGAGTATTTGGATGGTCTTTAGACCTTCAACGGTCTATGGGCAGTCTAACTGTATTTGTAGTGTTAGTTTTAGCTTGTATTTTGTTTAGTTAACAAGGCACTTGCGCAGAAAAAAATATTAAATTCCAAACATATTTAGTTTTTAATATTTTAACTTTGTATGGAATCCAGTAAATATTTCAATGTAAATATTTTTACCTCGCTCACACTTACAATGATGTAAAGTAAGACAAGATGTAAAGTAAGACAATGACACGTATCGCTCGTCATATCATATCGTGCCATTCGTGGTGTCGTTTGTGTCTAAAACTAATATTCTTAACATTTTACCAATTGATCGATGTTTAGTAAATGGGGCAAATAACGAAAGTGGGCGATGAACTAATAAAAAGTACAGGATTTCAGAAAGGGGGCAAAGATCCACAATTTTTATGGATGGCTAGAAATAGCAGACAAAATCAGGAAGGGGGCAAGTGACGAACACAGCTTCTAAAGTTATATGGAATGCTTTTGTGTCAAAAATCGATCCAAATCGTTCCCCACAGTGACCCAGTTTTCACATGTCAGCCTTCGAAATGTACCCCCATACCTCCACGGACACATTAATAATTAGGCCTGAGATATGGCTTGCCTTTCCTATTTATATTAATCAAAATTAACAATCGTAATATTTTTTCGTTATCTCGATTTAAACTAAAACAAGTATACGTTGATTTTTTTATTCCCTTTATAAAAGATGATTAGCAATAAATTAGCATTGCTATCCAGCGTGGCAGTGCTGCCAGCATTTTGGCCACTTTTCCCTACACTAAGGGGCTTTTAGATTAGATTTTTTTAATGATTTTAATTATAAATATGTTTATATAGCTAGGTACATAATATAATAATGAATTATTAGTAATTTTTTTAGGTTTGACATAACATAATCTGTGTTTTAATTATTTTTTTGTGTAAATAAACATAATATCACGCCTCGGAGCTGATAATGTTCAAACGGCTGAACATTATTTTCTCAAATCAGAATCATAGCTCAGAACCAACGATCTAACGTAGCATAGTAAGAAAAATCTATGTTAAGAACACTCTTGAAGTCACCTTTCAAACAAATGCAGCAACATGCTGAGTTGAGGCCAGTTTTTGTAATAATGTACCTACTTATATTTGGATTATTTTGTTTGGTTTCAAATTTCATTATCGCAAAATAAACATTTTTGTTTTTCTGTTAATAAAAACGAATCCAAATCGGTTCCACCGTTTGGGAGCTGCGATGCCACAGACATACACACAGGTACACACGTAGCTATTAACACACCTCTTTTAGCGTCGGGGTTAAAAATAAAATAAATGCTGAAATGCGCGAGCGAAATAGAGGACCGAAGCATGAGTTTAAAGTCGGTTGATAAACATGTATTAATTATGGTTTTAAATAAGCAATTGTTTTATTTGGCGATTTTTAAGCGATTTTGGTCGCATGCGGTTGTTCACCCCGCGCGAGCATTCTGATGAACCTGTGACCTTCCAAACCTTATTTTTACAAAAAAACCTGCGAAACTTTTTGAATATTAATAGAGCTGGGATGAAAAGTAAACAATGATTGGATTCCCGTAGGTTAAAATTACTTTCGACCTTTGTGACCTGATTGATACCTACCTGTGATAGATACCTAATTGTCATTTAAATACACCCATACGCGTAGATTTTCATAGAAACTTTTTTCCTCAGAATACAGAAAAAACCAGAAGGCAAGAACGAACCCAATAGTGAAGCGACAAAAACTACTCAAATATAGACTAGTTTTACGCGAACGCGATTAGTTACTCTGTGACCATTAATCGCGCGTGACGTGTTTTACCGTTGCAATATTATTTAAGTTATGCCTTCCTGTGTCGTCCTAACGTGTAAAAATTCAGCTGGGCTACAAAAAAAACAAGATGGGATCACATTCCATACGAAAGTAGCGCATTTAGATGTTTTTTTATTTGATAATTGAATAAATTGTTCAGTCTTTCATTGTCGTAAGTAATGATACCTCCATTTTGTCGGTGTTGCCAAATATCGAGAGTTGCAATTTTCCCTAGAATGAAAACTTTTATTGGTTGGTAGTTCTATATTATATACTTATTTTCAAAAAATCTTAACAGCTTACAAATAGTTATACAGGGTTACTGGTAATCACTTAGTCAGCGTGCTTTTAGGGGAATTTTGTCTGTACAACTTTTGTTCAGCTGCTTTTGAAAATTCTACTGAAGAAAAATCTACTGTCCCATACATTTTGTCGGAAATTGGTGAACTTTTTGTATGGGGCAATCGGTTTTTTACCGACTTCCAAAAAGGAGGAGGTACTATGTTCGACTGTATGTATGTTTTTTTTTTGTATGTTCAAGATATTTTCGTCAATTGTGAACCGATTTAAAAGATAAATTTTTAATTCGAAAGGGTATGTATACTCCCGAGGTGGTCCTTTCCATCTGATGATGGAATCTCAAGGAAATCGAGGAAAAACTAACTAATTAACAATATTTGACCGGTTTCCTATTGCGCTGAAATTTTGCATACTTATGTAAGTTTAGTAACAATGCAATAATCTGGTACTATTGAGCTGATCTGATGATAGAGCCAGGAGGTTGATAGTGGAACTCCTCAACGGCGAACAGCAAAGGCGCGAAATTTTGTAAATCGATTTAACTATAATATAGCATGTTCTAAACTCCATCATGACATGGCTGCCGCATCCAGGGTTGACTTCCGGCGAGGGAACTCCTCAACGGTGAATAGTACAGACACAAAAATTTGTAAATGGATTAAAAGGATTAAATATTGTAAACTACCATTATGAATCATATTTTTTGCACTGGTAACCCCTTTGTTTACATAAAAGATCTAAGATTAAAAAACGGAGTATAAGTTAGTTTCACGTTTAATATGCAGTACACGGGTTGTCTGTTTGGGGTGCACTAAGCCACCAAAAAAGAGGTACCATTGTGCTCACCATTATGAATAACTGATTTTTTTCTATGAACCGCTCTTTTTTTCCGCAATTTCAAGTACCATAGTAAAAGTTGTTTATAAAGATGAGTGCAATGATGATGATAATGATGAGTACCCTTTCAGCTTTGTACACCCCAAACATATTATAACCTTGTATATGTATAAAAAGTAGTAGCTAGTAATTATATTTTTATTTACTTATGTTTGTTTTTGTGTCAATCCGATCAGTATATTGATTTCATTAAAAGTGTGTGTGAATAGTATCTGACCTAAAACATTTAACCATAAACGGGTAAGTAATGTCTAAGCTGGCAACATTACGCGGGTGGAGGTGAGACAGGCGCGGGACGTGGGTTTTGTTTTTTGGACTCAGCGTGCGGCTTGCAATCACAGCTTAAGGCGGGTTCTGTCGAATTCTGTGCTTTTTTCATCCCTTTTGCAAAATCATATCATAGTATACCTATACAATACACACCTTACAGCTTTGTAGTTGTATAATTTTCAACACAACAATCATACTCCAATTTCACCTCCACAATCCAGAGCCAACATTTCATCTAACATCTCTTCTAAGCGAATGAATATGACAACTCAAAAAAATAATGTGAAAAAAATTTACTGTATTATCAAGATGATTGCCTATAACTAGGTATGATAACAAATCAAGATAATTAAAGGTTGCAAACAACCCTGCCAAAAAGCAAGTATTACGAAAATTATTCCGTTTTTGGATAAAAAAAATTACAACATTTATAAGTTGATGCCCTTGGGCGCAAAATTGATTGTTACTTGCTATTTTGAGCATGATGAACGAGCTAAATGAAGTGGAATCACTTTATTCGAAGTCATTGAACACAGTGGATAAAGTTAATGCGAATCGTTGGCTTTTGAAGTATTTAACTCATGTATCGGTTTAAACCAATTTACAGAGCTTTGTCGTTGACCTTTGACCCTTGTTGGTGTCATAAACAATCCTTCCCAACAGCGTCCTCGTGATTTATGGACACTTTAACTTACTACAAAGCAGACGATAAAGAAGAAGAGATGATTGACGAAGATTTTACTTTTTTTATGTATATCCGTGGTAATATATGCCGTGGTAGACCGCTAGACTTGAAAACTTGAGATCGCGGGTTCAAAACCCGTGCCCGTACCAATGAGCTCTATGGAGCTTATGTACGGATTTTCATACCACTGGCTTTTCGGTAAAGGAAAACATCGTGAAGAAACCTGCATACGTACAGAGAAGGAATTCAATGGCGTATGAGAATCCACCAACCCGCACTGGGTCAGCGTCGGGTCGGGGGTAAGCTAAAAGTCCAGCAGTACTGTTAAAAGGCTGATTATGATGAGTCGACAATCAATCTACGAGCCACCTCATGGTAAGTGAGTAGTCACTGTCACTGCCACCTGTGGTCACATACAATACCCGGAGCATTACATTTACATACCGAAAACATAACATTAATTATTTTGTCTTCAAAAACGTTGAAATACGTGGGAGAGATAGAGTACGTATGCATGAAACATTCGCTGTTGCCGTCCGCAGCACTCACCCTTAAATCAACTTTTTCATGGTAGAACGAGATGAAATAAAGTTAGTACAACGAAAGCTGAGAATTTATATGGCCACCCTTCGCACGCAAAAAAATATTTTGTTGCATTCATCTCGAAATCTTGAGCGCGCGCCCGACTCACATTTGGCCGGTGTTCAATATTGTTGTTGTTTACAATGATGTACTATACTCATGACAAGTTTGAAGCTTGTTCGTATTATCGTTTTTAAACTAGATCAAATTGCAAACATCGTTTAAAAATGCCTTTGTGGGGGAGGGGACTACTTTTATTTTTTTATTATTATTGTTTAGTTAATGTACCATAACAATATGTTTTGTAAAAATTTCAACTTGCTGTCAATTACGCTTAAAAAAATATAGCCGTTAAAAGACAGGACAGACAAACAGACAACATTATTTAGGCTTGGTAATAGGGTGCCGTTACATCCTTTGGGTACAGAACCCAAAAAAATAGAATCGCGACCCGCGAAGATATCGCATGACATACACACAAATAGCGAGTTAATAGTTTTGATGCCTCTGGTGTTACAAGTATCCATAGGCGACGGTGACTGATTATCATCAGATAGCCCGTTTGCCTACTTTGGAGTTAAAAACCCCCATAAATACGGATTAATGAACCAAAAAACGTGCTTTACTAATAATCTTATATTGTATTGTGTCAACCTGATCTTACGACTTACCAAACCTTGAACAAACACAATTTAATTCGTGTTTATTTTGTCAAAAAAGACGCGAAAGGTGAAACACCTAGCCAATGATAAAAAGGTTAAATTAAATATGCTTACCAATGCACTCAAATGCAACACCTATCCGATCCTAAATGCCCTAATGCGATCCTATCCGATAACCCGTTTGGAGCAGAAAACTTGAAACATCAGATGACACCGTGATCTGCTAGCAAGTCGTGTTAGATTTCAATCAAAAGTATCTAATAATCCTGTCTTTTATCCTTTGAAGACCTCGAATTTCACCCCTAACAAATTCAGTGAAGCATACGATAATTTTGAATTTCTCTAGTGCATTGAACTACCCCTAACACTCCGAAGTTTTAGTATCCATATCCAAGGAAATGTAATTATGTACGCAAATGATATTGCGTGAATATTCAGGGAGATATTGCGTAGATTCTGTCCTCCAGGGTCCTCGCGAGACACGGGATATGAAAGCTTTGAGACTTAATTTAGATTTCGGTTCTCGTTAATAGAAAATCATATTGGTATTTTTAAAAGCTTTCGAAGCTTCGTTTGCCCCACCAGTTTCTACTTTTTTCCTATTACGTTAGTAATATTTCCGTTTCTATCCTCATTTGTGACCAAATTTGGATGGGTGACCGCAAGTGGCATTAAAAACTGTGTATCTGCGTAGTTTGGATGACACGTTACCCCATAACTGATACCGTCATGTCAATGTCAGAGGCATAATTGAAATTAAACACTTTTATAGGGTTTTATCGCATGTTATTATACATTATTTAAATCTAAGGTCATCATTTTAGAAGCATTCGGCCAGTCTTAAGTGTCTGGCAATATGCCCAGCCACTCAACTTGCACTGTATATTACTTAACTCTTACCCTCAACTCTTTACGATAAGCTTTTATTTGACTTGTAATTGTAATGTGTGTATGTGTTGGTTCTTGTAGAATATTGCAACTCAAATTTGAAGCTGATATCTTCAGCCGATTGAGCTGACATTTGGCATACTTATCTAAGTTCGGTGACATACCATCGAGATGCTCTGATGATGGAGGCAGAAGGTGGCCATAGGAACTCCTAAACGAAACGTCGTAACCCCGTCGAGTTTAGGTTCATTGGACTTGTCTTCTCAAGCACTTTGGTCCTACATGTTAAATTCAATATGGCAGACGCCCCAAAAAAACGGACAAAATGTTTACATCATGATATGGGCAACAAAAGAAAGGGTTTGCGGAAAACAATTCGGAAAAGCTTGCGTTTAAAAAGTTTTTTTATTTTAAAATGAATAAAGCTTATTTTTTATCAGTATTACAGTTTAATACACTGTCTGTGGAATGCGCTGCCTTAAATGGGTGCCCCTGATAGTTACAATCTGGGTGTCTTCAAGTAGCGAGTTAATCGGTTTCTTCTAGGCAAACGTGCTGCATCGTAGACCGCATCATCGCTTAACAACAGGCAAAATTACGGTAAACTCAAGCCAATTATATAATAAAAAAGTGCATGCTGAAGACCACACGAAGAAGAGAAAACTTCATCAAGGTTGTCTATATCTCTCTCGCTCCCTTAGTCAACTCGAGCTGATTTTACCCGAACGAGTATTTGAGCGTGACGGTCACGCGAGCTCAGTGCTTTTCCCCCATCCCATAAAGTGCCCAACGTGCCTAAAGAAGTTTTCACTTCAAAAACCTCGGAATGCTTAGTCACTAATACTTACTCATCGACATTATCGTCAGTTACATTTGATCCACAGCTTATATCTGATCCAGTAGGTAACAGTCCGGCGTGGTGTCACGACATCCTGCAACGTCACGTGGTCACGCAGGTGCGTGTCACGCTCCACGGGTCACGCTGCGCCGGGAACATGCCGGGAATACGTTTTGGGGAATAGGTAGCTATGGTAATAACACTGCTACTTCAACTATCGTTAACGTTAGTTTGAAATATACTTCTGCTTTGTGTTCTTAAAATTTGTTTTGCTTTGTTATTCAGAAGTCTTGCTTGGGGCGTCTTGTGCATCTGTCCCAGCTACTCGACATAATGAATTATTTTCATAAAAGATGTTAATTTTTTTCTTTTAATTGTTTATAGGATAAGCTTTTTACCACAGCTCATGTGATGAAGTGACGGTGTGGTCGAAGATGTTAAGCGTGCCTAAAATATATATATAATATGAATAAATGTTAAACTAAATGTCTTAAAATATGCATATAGACTGTACTAAGCCGAAAGGAGGTCATTGTACTCACCATTATGGACTACTTTTACTATGGGACCAATCCTGAAATCGCAAAAAAACTGCCCCGTGATTTAGGGGTTGGTCCCATAGGTAGTAAAATTGTTAATAAATTATGAGTAAAAATTACCTTTTTTCAGCTTAGTACGTACATAATGCATAACTTTGTAAAAAAAGATAATTAAAACATTAAATTAAAAATAAATTTTACTAGAGCGTATTGTATTTTTTTGTTTCAAACCGGATCCAACTCCTTGGGGTTAGACAAGACCCTTTTGCTGTTAGCGTTTACGCCTGCGAAATGATGAAATTGTATGTAAATGACATTAGCTTGAGGGATGTTGTCTCAAGCTAATGTAATTTTCATACTATTTCATCTTTCCGCAGGCGTTAACGCTAACAGCAAATGGGTCTTGTCTAACCCCCCAGGACGGTGCAGGTCGTAAACAACCAATAGGTATACATTCAATATTGCCAGGATAGTGTTAATGATCTAAAGAGTATATTCCATGCCACATTGAAAATAAGTACACGACACTCGTCTAGTAAGTAGTACTTAGTTTGTTAACTTATTTTGTTCTCTCTCATAATCCCTTTATCATTGCTCATCACAGAACGTGTATTTCATCGTTTTTATCTTTATTATATGGTCGTTAGATCTCATGAACCCAAATTATTACCTCTTCAGCAAATTCTCACGTGTTCACCTAATGTCCCTAATCATCACTATTGTATCTTTTTGTTTTCAGTTCTCTGATATTAATTTAGAAACGTTATTCGTAACATCCAGGAGAAAAAAAAAATTGATGATAGTTGTAGGAAATGCCTTTTTTAAAAGACACGGTTATTTATTACGAAACGATACCATGAAATTCAGCAAGGTAATAATGAACCATTCGGAAATGTTATGTAACGCTACAAATATTCTATTACGTACAAGTAAAGCGTGACCAAACTTAAGCGTGTTTAAATAATTTTACGCTTTACGGGCCCAATCTGCTTTATCCTTTTGTTTTGGTTTGCTCCAACGAGTACGAAATAATAAACTAAAATGTTTTTAATCTCTTTATTTTTCTTCGAAAATATTCTTCACTAAAATGTAAATGAATGACCCGAACAAAATATAAAATGTATGGAATGCGTAAGTACCTAAATACCTTTTGAAGGATGATACTAGTAACAGATAATAAATACAATAGAACAGACAACAATCTCTGGCATCCACAAAGATATATAAGTGACAATCTATAATTTACTACTCATAAAAATCTATAGATTTCGTCTAACATAGATCTTAAATTACGCTATATACAAACAACTATACATAATAATACAATCGACCAACATAAGGGAACTCTACAAATTTACACTACAAACAAAATATGCTTTGCATTGTATCGTTATTAATTTCATTACGTAGTATTCAACTAAGTAAAACTTGCAGATCGATTCCTTTACAATCGGTAATATTTACTGGATAAAGTACGTCAGTAACCCTGTTATTTACATTATAACCCTAGCTTAAAGTTTAAATTCATCATCACGTGCGATGCAGTCGTCTATCTTATAAGTCTAAACCATGATTGTGTTGCCGATTATGCTTTCCTTGTTATCGAGGAGTTCAGAGTATCCTGACTCGTCACTACAAGCACTGTCATTGTCTCCAGTGTTTTTATAAACCTCTGTCTCAGTGCTAGAGTTCAAGCTATCGACATCCGTCAAGTTATCGATAAGAGATTCAAATTTGCTATCGAAGTTAGCGAGGATATTATCGACGCCTAGAGGTGGGTAAGTGGATCTGCGCCTGAAAGTATTCTTTTCTCCGATAGGTATATGATTAACTTCATCTGTAATGTTGTCCGAGTTGAAACTTCTAGAACTTTTCCTTATGGCGCTGTCTTCGAAGCCATTATAGTGTGAAGCTTCATCGGAGGGCTGTTTGAGCGTATCTTCCTGCGGCAGAGAGGGCAAGGAGGAAGGCTCAGTGTCGGAGGTAGCCGTGCTGGCGGTTTCGCAGCCAGAGGAAACAGATCCGTCGTCGCTGTCCGTGACGAGGTAGTTGCTCTGAGACAGCTTGATCTCAGCCGCTCCACAGTCGTTCATTTCGTTTGTTTCGGCGATCACTTCCAATCTCGACTCTTTCTCAATATGACTAGCTTCATTAGTTTTACTCTCCTTAACGATCAGGTTTATCAGCTCGTCCGACACTGTTACCAAATCTCTGCCAGAGTCTGATAGCGTCCGGTTCATGACGCCTTCAGGACACGACATTTTCCTTGGAGATTTCATTTCGGGTCGCCGCCTATCCAGGGATTGCGACTCGTAGAACTCGAGATTGCTATTAAAGGACGACCTCCTCGTATCCTGCCGCGCGTTCATCTCCGCTTCTTCCTCGTCTTCTTCCGAGCACATTTCTTCAATAGCTCCGAGTTTAGGAGCCGATTTGGAACGTTCTAGCGGAGGTCTGTAGTTCATCGCTCCGACGCTAAGCATTATTTTCCTGCGCGGCATGCTAGGATTCTCATAGACACTGTTGGCTAAGCTAAGCCTTGCGTTTTGCTTCGAAATTCTGTCCTTTTTGAATTCGACTAGCGCTTGCTTTAACTTTACTTGTAATTCTTCTGTTATCTTCTTTGATACGGTTTCTTTGGTGCATAGGACGGCGTGGCATCGTAGCTCGTGTTTGAGCTTCTTGCCCTCGTGGCGGTAGACCCAGCAGAACAGCTTGGGGTAGTGTGGGGGGCTGGCACAGTAGGTAATGCGGTGGGACCAGTATTCGGTGAGGCCGTGCTCTTTAGTGAACCCCTTGAGACCCGAGTTGGTGACGGAGAGCTTCATCACCACATCGGGCTTGGTAGACTGCTGGTAGTTCCGCCACAGTGTCGCCAGTGGCTTCTCTATGCAGCTTTCACCTGAAAATAACGAGAAAGAAATTTCAGAAACCGAGTCATTCAACTAATTAAAATAATGAAAAGACATAGACATAGACATAGACATAGACATAATTTATTTGAAAGAGTGTACATAACAATATTCTTGAGTAAGATTTCAAAGTTTGAAGGTACGTGCAGCACTATACGTAAATACTAAGGAATGTGTGTAAGAAATGATGATCACCGGCTAAAATAAAAAAATTTCCTGGTCTACTGTTTATCAATTAAAATTGTTAATTTATTACTGTAGGAGGATAAACATAACCTGCAAAATCTAATTTAATGCAAATTACTTAACAAAGGAACTAATCTCTACTTCATTCAATACAAATAGCAAAAGTGAAAGCAAACCTGGGAACATTAATCCCACTACGAATTATTTAATATCTAACTGCCTCAGAAATTATAACATAATACAATTAAGAAATACAAACAGATTCTAATTGCTGAAATGTAGAGGTGAAACAATATAGGTGATGTATAATCATGTTGTTTAGACGTTTAATTAAGTATAAATGTAGACGTAACTAACGTAACTTTGGAAGTAGTGTTCACGTGTCGGAATCCATGTGTGTGAACTTGTTAGTAAAACCACCACGTTGGGACTGGAGGTACGTTCCGATTTTTGAGAATGGAGTCAATATTTGTGTTTTTATACTTTTGTTTGAAGAAGACTATGTGGTTAGACCAGTATGGTTGAATGAAAACGACATCATAGTCCAAAGAGCCTTTGACATTTTCTTTAAAAAAATCTTTTTTCGTGAAACTTTAATTCCTTGATGTTATAAATGGTTGCCTGGTATAGATCGCTTTTAGCGATAAGGCCGCTACTTGTGGCACTAGCTCGTAAGTGTTTTCTATCTGTTTGTTTTATTTCTGGCAATAAAGAGTTTATATCTATCTAAATTATTTAGCTTGTACTGTTTTGCAACAAGACTTTCCATCTTAGAAATTGTGGTTTGTCAATACAATTCTCCTTATTTTTTAATGTTTTCATCATACATACAACGTGATTTTGCACATATATGTGCAAAATCACGTTCATTCAAATATTCCTTTATCCACTGCACCGCGTCTAAATTCCGAAGGCGCATACATTTTGCGCGTGGTTGTTATGATCTTAAACAGTTATGTCTCGCTCGACTGGTTTGTCGACCGGTTTGTCTACTTGTCTAGTATTTAGTTTTATTTGGTTGAGACGTGGGTAAACAGCTAGGACTCGCAAATTTATCATATTGAGTTAACGAAGTTAGGAGAACGTACGAAGTTTTAAATGCCAATATTGACAATGTATGTGAATCGGAAGTTGTTGATAGACTTTCCTAATCCACGATTTAGTTCAAAATTCATAACCAGTAGTGTTGTGGTAACCATCAACTCGCCTGTTAGTAAGCGACGATGTGGTCGAAGATGAAGCACACAGACTTACAAATACTCACTAGTGAGTAGAGCTTACAACTGGAGTCATCTTTGCTATGAAATTACCGTTATTAATATATTAGTAACGCTTAACCTTTTGCTACTTATTCAAAAATAATCTTCGTGTCTGTAGATATCAATCTTTATAAAAAATCGGTTTCCATAAAATAAACTTCATTTCTAGATATTTCCATGACATATTTTATTTTTTTACACATATATCCCTGTATATAAGAAAAGACAAAGCCAAAAAAAAGTTCTTGACAAATTTTTCATGTCATTTTTAGAACAAGATTCTTTCCGTTCAGAGATCAATTTAATTATTCTCTTATAAGCTTGTTTAATGATCGAAAAATCGAGTAATTAAACTATATTTATTAAGGTTTCAGCATGATCGACTTAAAACGGATCTTTGCTTTGATGAACATCGAACACAGCCAGTAAATACTTGAAAGCCTAATTAACCTTTTAAATTGAGCCAGTTGGTTGTAGATCTTTGAACAACAACGTTTTATTTCATTACCTACATTATGTTTTTGACATCTGTGAGTCCAGAGATAATTATTTAGCTGAACGCTAATACAGGAGCGTCTATGTTTCGAAACGTATTGTTTTCGTTAGATTTTTATTTTTGTCTTCCGCTTTCGACCGCAACGTTTTTTTTTTTTTACCTTAAAAACTTTGACTTGGAAACCGAAACTTGAACTGGAATTTCTTGAGTAACTTTTTACTAGTATTACAATAAAATAACAATATTTAATTTAATTAGTACGAAAACTACATGCATTTGTAACACTTTGTTACAATTTTCTTTTAATTACGGTGTAAAGTTTCCTAAGACTTCCCGGCGGCGCCTGCGTGCCGCAGCGTAACCGCAGCGGTGACGTACATCTCGTAAAATGAGCGCGGTTGTGTCACAGCGCAGAGTAAACAGTAAGCTCTCCGTAGTAAGTATACAGAGATACACCTTCTTAGAATGCAACAATGTAGGCATTTCATCACATGCATGCGGCGCTTACGTTTATTCGTCCAGTGGGCCTAGTGCGAGTTTTTCTAGTTGCGTTAACGTATAAAGCACGATTTGTATGAAATAAGAGCAGTTTCATCCACATGGCACCAGATGGCGTTGTTCTTTTTTCATACAAATCGTGGTTTACGCTAACGCAGTCGTGTACGTTAACGCAACTAGAAAAACTCACACTAGGCCAACGGGAGACCAAACAATGCGTAGAAGAACTAGACTATAGGCGTCCACTGCTCGCACAAATATCGCTTGCATATCAATAATGAAGAAATAGATCTTCCTTGCTGAAACGACGCGTCCGTTTCGTTTTTTTAGTATACGACAAATTACATTATACTCAAATTTTTGTGGACGGGCATGAAGTTCTAATTTGGTTTTCTATGTACCTACGCAGTTTGTCATTCATACGACATAATCAATTGCATGTAAGCTGTTTTTCTATAAGTGTTCTTCTCGGTGCTAGTACGACAGGTTCTAAGAATGTCCGGCGCTTTGCAAATACTCAGTAAACATGGAATAGACGCGACGTGGTGGCGACTATTATTAGGTAATGCGTAATTTTGTTTGCATCGATTTTGTAAGGCAACTGAATTGTACATTTACGGCACACATCACTATTTTGTGGAAACTTAAACGTTTGTGCCCTTGGGGGGAAAATAAACTTTGTCATTAGGGTATAGACTGGTAGACTTATATGTGAAGTTGTAGATCTTACATATCCTTAGCCACACCGTCGTTTACCATCAAGTTAGTCGGTGGCCAAAGTAGATCTATTCAGTATTTCTTTTTAAAGTTGCTCACTAGGTACCTTGATGGTTTGATAGCCCGTTGGTCTAGTTGGTAGTGATTTTCCCTTCTGAGCTTGGGGGCGTGGGTTCGATTCCCACCTAGGACAAACATGTATGTGATGAACATTTGTGTTTGTTCTATATCTGGTTGTTAATATCTATTTAAGTATGTATTTAAAACTATATATGTATGTATATCAGTCTCTGGCAGCCATGTCACAAGCTTTGCTTAGTTTGGGGTCAGATGACCGTGTGTGCCAAAATGTCTCGAATATTTATTTTATTTATTTATTTTATACAAAAATACAAAATACCAAAATATTTATTTGTCTCTTAATAATAACAGATATACAAGTTAGGTGATCTCTGACTCCTGTGCTAGGTAGACTACCTGTATTACAGGAGTCCTATATCCTATATCCTATACTATAATCATCATCATCATCATCATCAGCCTGTAAACGTCCACTGCTGAACAAAGGCCTCCCTCGTAGAGAGGGGTGTTGCCATAATCCCCACGCTTGGCAGGCGGCTTGGGGATCGCAGTACGTTCACCGTGTACTAATCGGACGCTGCTGCCCATCCTCCGGCGGTTCTGGTCGCAGTTTTAGGGCATACCCGGGTCCTATACTATAATATCTATATCTATACTAATATTATAAAGAGGAAAGATTTGATTGTTTGTTTGTTTGTTTGTTTGCATTGAATAGGCTCCGAAACTACTGAACCGATTTGAAAAATTCTTTCACTGTTGGGATGCTACACTATCCCCGGGTAACATAGGCTATATTATATACCCGTGCGAAGCTGGGGCGGACCGCTAGTTATATTATAAAGAGGAAAGATTTGATTGTTTGTTTGTTTGTTTGCATTGAATAGGCTCCGAAACTACTGAACCGATTTAAAAAATTATTTCACTGTTGGGAAGCTACACTATCCTCGGGTAACATAGGCAATTTTTTTATTTTTTTTAAATAGGGATCCTTACTAAAACTCTAATAATGTAACCCAAGGTGTAAAAAATAAGATTTACAATTTTAACTTTGCGTGTTTGACAGTTCTAAGACAGGACAACGTCTGTTAGGTCACCTAGTCCTATATATATGTATGATATACCTAATGTATATAGAATCAAATGCTAAATTCAATAAACTATATTTAACATAACACTAGAACATAATTATTGTCTACAGAACCCATCCATAGCACGCACCTATATCGACCTGTACTTGACTGGTAAAAGTACCCATAATAAAATAAAAAGTCACACTTATGTTTTTTAAATTTTGCAATAACTCAGAAAAAACACCAACAATGTGACAGGTAAAATTGGTTTCGAATTAAATTACAGTGCAGCTCGGCTGGCAGGAAACGTGGCCAAAAGTGGCACTACAGCTGTCGTCTTATCTTTCAACCGACTTCAAAAGGAGGGTTCTCAATTTGACTGTTTTTGTGTGTATGTCACGCGATATCCTTATTCCTTACTGATTGTGAACCGATTTTGATGTTTATTTTTTTCATAGTATCTTAAGCGGTTTCATTTAAATTTGAAAAAATCCTTATCCAAGGGTAGAAATAAGAAGATGGATACCAATTATTGAGTTTTAAATGCTTCCCGTAAAGTCATTTATAAATAAAATACATTATTATGTAGAGCTAGCGACCCGCCCCGGCTTCGAGCGGGTGTAAGTTTTATTATATATGTAACCCTTCCGTGATTTTTTTTCTAACAGATGGGATAAACCACATCTAAATCAGTTGCGTGGTTTAGGAAGAGTTAGCGGATATACAGACAGACAGTCACAGCATGCGACTTATTTTATACTATGTAGAGAAGTTACGTAGTATCATCGGCTTTCATCTACGTTCATTCAAAGCCGAGTCGGACCGTTTCAGCCATCAAGGTGAGTTGTTGCCCTTCCAAGGATACCGTACATCTTTTTCTTCCTACTTTCAATTTGGCATTTCAGGTTTTGAGGTCGGCATCTTAAATTATAGGTAGTTTTCTTTTAAAGATAATAAATGGACACAATATTCTGGGTAATCTGAAATAAGGAAAGGGGAAATAATAGTTAAGGAAAAGTTCGTTTTCCGGTAAATAATTCATGGTTTATACAGGTTGTTAAACTGAGAGATGGGTCAGCGGCGGCTGCGGGTCATAAAGTTTTCTTTCGAGCTGATTTTTATCCCTGATTTCAAGCTTGGCACCATAGTCAAGTTGATACATATTGTGGTCTTTCTCGCTCAGCTGATCCATCAGGTTACACTCTGTATATAGTTACTGTACTTTTGTGGCTACTATTTATGAGTCGCTGGGTAATTAGGTACAAGTTAACGTGCCGTGTATTTATCCACTGTGTTTACCCTCCTCGTAAAAATGGCTGTTAACGCGAAAGACATTAATAATATCGCTGAACCTGGAAACAGTTAAATAGTGATATCACTTCTATTCCTCGGAGAAAATCCCTGACAAAATGTAGATTCAAGTCTCTATAAGGAAAAGCGATATTTTTCCAGAAAGTCTGGGCAAGGTTTGTACTCATATCTGATCTGCCTATGATTCTGATCGAGTCGGGTTTAGGTACGAAGTTTTTTTTTCGCGTATACGTTTGAGTTTGACCACCAACTCGCCTGTTGGTAAGCGACGATATGGTCGAAGATGAAACACGCAGCCTGAGACGATGCCTATTCAGTCTGGCCTTGAAAAGGCCCAGAAAACAACCCAACCACCTATATACCGGAAACCTAGCAGTAAGTTAAAATGTTTTCGCTCAGCGATCTACGGGGGGAACTGGCTTACGGGAAATGGTGTTATAAATAATCGTCTCATAGCTTACGAGCTCAGCGGCTTGCGAGATTGATGAAATTTGATAAAATGTATGTAGATATAGGGTAATTATATTTGAGTTTGTCCTCATAATTCAACGTTACATATAGGGCTCTCCACTTGAGCTAGATAATCGACATTTCTTTTTCAGTAGCTGACATATGGATTAAAGGTATCGGTACATTACTATAACACCGGCTTGCACTCACCATTATGTTTTATCGGTCGATCGTACGATCGGACGATCGACCGGTTTCGGAGCCATCCTCACGCATGTTTTGATGAAGTTAAGGTATAAAATACAAAACCTAATACGTACATAAGATGTTGAGTTTTAAACCTAGAAAAATGACTATCTACACAAATATTTTAGGATGTTAAGTTTGTAGCTCTGTATGATTGTAACAGGTACTACTAAACTAGTTCTAAAAATTATTTCACTGATACAAAGCTACACTATCACTTACATAAATTATATGCCTACATATTTCGTGTACAAAGCGGGCGAAGCTGCAGGCAAAAGCTAGTCAACTATGGTATTAATTATAGAGTTTGCCGGTAATACAATATGACTGCTCAATTAGTGAGTTAACTCGTTATTAATCAACGTAGATTTGTGACGCACGCAAGTATTCTGTTCTGTTTTAACAAGCTCATCCTCTGTCAGACGGAATACTTCATTATTACTAACAATTACTATATTTTCCACCATATTTTTTCTGACTTTTTTTTTCTGGGCAAGTGCCTTTATTAAACAAAATACAAACTAACACTACAAATACAGTTAGACTGCCCATAGACCGTTGAAGGTCTAAAGACAATTCAAATGCTCAAGCCCACTACCAGTTGGCAGCGTACCCAACATGCTGGCGGCATTACCATTACTATATTGTATTTTCTTCAACAAATATTACATGTTTTGCTAATAGATCCTGCAGTAGTGATAATTCCTTGAACACGGATACTGGATTAGGTAAATTAGCTATCGTGACAATATGTACATATATCTTGTACTAATCTAGTGGAAATGTTTAGCAAATTAGTGCCCACAAGAGTCGAGTGACGAGCGAGGATGTTTCGTTTAGTTATCATTAGTAATGTATTTTGGGTAAGGTATAGTAATCACAGACGTGGTCCTTAACTGCCAGCCTTTAGTAAAGCTCAGAGTCACACAGCGGGCAATGGAGAGAGCTATGCTCAGAGTTTCTTTGCGCGATAGAATCTGGAACGAGGTTATTCGCTAATGAACCACGACAGAGATGCTAAGATTTACAAGTTGAAGTGGCAATGGGCAGGCCACATCGCTCGAAAAACCGATAACCGATGGGGAAGAAAGGTTCTGGAGTGGAAACCACGAACCGGAAGACGCAGCGTAGGTAGACCTCACCCTAAATGGACCGACAACATCATGAGAGTCGCGGGTATCTGATGATGCAGATGGTAGGCTGTCGTTCAGTGTAGAGTTCTAAAGGAGTTCCCTATGTTCAGATGATTATTATATAGTAATAACTAGCTGTGGCCCGCGGTGTGTCACCTGCTATCCCACAGGAACCGTTTATTTTTGGGTATATAAAGATGTGTGGTGTATTGTACGGTTAACTACCTGGCCCCGCTAGCTGTTGTGGAGATGAGTGCAGACAAACATACACATTTATCTTTTCAATTTATATTATTAGTGCGATTCGAATAATAATTTATGCAAATTAAGGCTTATTTTTAACAAAAATTTTAGGTTAAAAAGAGTTAGCAATCAGCTTGTGTTTGCACAGGTTTGTTTTACACCAATATGTATTTGGTAAAGTATGAAAACAAGTTCCTCGCAGATCAAGTTACGAGTAAAATATGTGTGACATAATTGTGCAAATTAAGCCTTAAGAGCAGCAGCACTAGAATACTAATTTACTGCTCATTAAAATGTAGATATAGATATGCATGTAAAATGGACCTTCGATCGCGCTTGCACCACCTGAAATTGAGATGCATTGTTTAGCTCCATTCACACTGATCAGTGGGTCGCGCGATGCGGCCGCTGTCGCCGGTCGCGGTCGCTAAGATCGGAATGCTACCTTTAGGTTGACAGGACCGTTTGCTTCTGCAGGAGAGATTGAATTGTATCTCGATGCTACAACGTCAATTTAAGGCATCTTTATTTCAAGATGATAAGTATAATTAAGTACTTAGTAATCTGTTCTGCAGATCTGCCCAATCATATTATTATTATGACAATAACAAAGTTTACCTCGGTAGGTATCATTATGAGTATGATTACAGGAAATCTGATGTTTATAGCCCGCTCCATTGCAATTCACACCTTGTATTATTCGCGAATGGCATTTTTTTCTCTAATAGATATTATTGCTTTAACTATGCATAATTGTTATATGTATATGACGTCGTTGCAAGGTTATATAAAATTAGTTATTACATGATCGTTACATTTAATCGTTTTAGATTTAATTGAATGTTATGTAGACCTTTTGAAACTACACTAATATTATAAATGCGAAAGTTTGTGAGTATGTATAGTGTTGGTTACTACCCAACTCCGCAGCAGCAATTTTTATTTATTTTTATAATAGGTTTGCGTTTGTCCGCCAACTTGCCTGATGTGAAGCGATGATGTGGTCTAAGATGGAGCACGCTTGCCTAGAAGAAACCTTTTCACTCTTGATTTGAAGACACCCAGATTGTAACTATCAGGGAACACCCATTCAGGCAGCGCATTCCACAGACTAGCAGTTCCCACAATAAAAGTGGAATCAAAACGCTTCGTACGGGTTTTCGGAACATCAACCATAAAGTGGCGTCGATTTTTCGTGCCCCCTCTGACGCAGTCCGCTAGAAAAATAGGAAGGAGGGAATTAGATCATGCAGATCTGATGCACACTCTCCGAAATGCATCCGATAAAAAACCAATAGACTAGCAACTTTGCACCGATACTCAAGACTAAGAAGCTTAGTCTGATCCAGGGATTCGTTGCTGATGAGCCTCTTGGCACGTGTCTCAATAGACTCCAATTCCCCAAGCTGGTACTTAGCTGATCCATCCCAAAAGTGAGAGCAGTAAACTCCTTGCACGACCGAACTTGTACCTGGTACAGTATAAGTAACTGTTCCGACGTAAAGTGAAGTAAACTAAAGTGGTGAATTTTGCAAAGACTAATACAGTTTTCAAGGAGGAAGCCATTTTGTTTGGTTAAAATGAATATGCCGCATCAACTCCGCAGAAGTCTACCTGCTACCAGCAAGTGGTCTCCTGCTAGGAACGATCGCTCACCGCATGTACTCCACATACCAGTCGTGATGTTAAGCAAGGGTTACATCACCGGGTGTAATGCCCACAATCCGCCGTTGTGCAACCGGCCTTATGCCACGTGTAATGTGAGGTGTGTCCACGTTCAATGGAATCTGAATTATTTGATTGGGGAAATGAATTACGTATATTTTACGAAATAATAAGGCCAAATAAAAAATCATTGGTGAGTTTTGTAATCTTTTATGTTTCAGTAATAGTAGTTTTTTTTATTGTTTACACCTAAAACAAAAAGATACGTACATATAAAGAAACTTACGAGCTAGTGCCACAAGTAGCGGCCATATCGCTAAAAGCAATCATTACAATAACTCATTGCATTGGTAATAGTTTTTCAAGATAATATTTTTGAGGTTATGTGAAAAGTTAATACACAATTTTCCTTGAATCAGTCAGCACCCTATCTCATAATATAATAATTATGTTAAATATTGTGTTACAATAACAAAGAAATGCAAAAGTTTGGAAGCGTGTTTTTTATCGAGTTTAGAAAATTTATTTTGAACCTAATGACTCAATGAATCAAACGAAGGTTGAAGATTCAAATTGTTCGATTGTTATGTACACACTACATACTCAGTACAGAGCGGTAGCTCAAGTTATATTATATCTTCAGACTTTAAGAGGAAGAGGAGGTTATGTCCCGGACATATGACCTAATCGTCAAAAAACATCCATCTTAAACTGTTGGTATAGTGGTGGTATAATTGCATAGTTATTAGTTACCGACAAAAAAACCCGACTTTTTACGTCTCAAAAAAATGATTACCGGTTTTTAAATACCAAGAAACAGGTTAAAGATTAATAGCTATCAAGCGAAATTGCCAAGCACAGAACAATTATTTATTTTTGCTTTACCGTTAGATAATAGTTTGGTTTTTATCATCTTACTTAAGCCATGAGAAAATCGGTAGATCAAAATCTCATCTTTACAAGTACAAGTGGGAAAATCTCAGAAGAATAATCATTGCACTCAAAACGCAGAGTACGTATTTACTGTGGCCTATAACTGCTATTGCGGCACCAAACTAACGTTAAATTAGGCCAGTTGGAAAATCATGCGACCGAAAACCGTATCTGTGTGCGTTAAGGTTCACGTTCGCGTGATTTTCTAACTGAGTGGATTCAACGTTAGATTTGGTGCCACCATAGCAGTATGGTCCGTAAGGCCCCTGATCTTTTTCCAAGGAAAACCGCTGGGTTTTACTTCAAACGAAGTTAGTACATTTTGATGATGAGATCGTCTTCCCGACTACTGAATGACACGCCTGGGATTACCATAATTCGGATATCAAATACGAAGTGACCCTTTTTACGGAATTTCTGTTTAGTATTGCATTAAGACCTTCGTGGACTCCTATTTAGCGGGCGTCGCTCGACTGCCTCGAGGGGATTCCTTCGTGGGTTGAATGAATAATCACATCTCTATCTGTGGATCATCCGGTCAATAATATATTATTTGAGTGTAACTATTGGTATTACAACTACCACTGAAGTTTGTTGAGAAGAAACAATTCTCGCGACTTGGTTAAAAGTAACATGTACAGTACATGCATGTATGTACATGTACAGTACATGCATGTATGTGCATGTACTGTACATGCATGTATGTGCATGTACTGTACATGTATTATTATTTCTTTTTTTTGTTTTTGTTTTGTAATGTTGATATTGTAGTGTTTTGTCGCAACATAAATGTTTTTTTTTTCTTTCTTTCTTACAAATTGGAGTTCGGCTCCAACACTAGACTCTAATGAAATATTATCCTAAACAAGTTACGCAACATCAAAAGTATAAAACAGTTTAATGCTGAAAAGTTGTTTTGTGTTTTGACATAATAATTTACCACATGGAAAAGTTGATGAATAACTGGCCAAGAGTGTGTCAAGACACGCATATTGTAGGGTTCCTTTTTCCGTAGCCAAAGTCTTATAATTGTGGTCAAACTCGTAGTTCAGAAATTGGTGGTTACAGAAATAACTAAAGATCGAAGCTGGACTTCTCGATATTTCATACCAACATAACATGTACTTTTTATTGTTGTTTAAGAAAACTACTTGAAAAACATTTTTTGTGAAAACAATTTTCCAAAAAGGTTACCTTTGAGCTAGATCTTCTAGAATTTATTACAGTTTTTTTCAATATAAATTAAAAAAATTATAATCAGAAAATGTTTGAAATAGTTTAAGCAACGCTTAAAAGTGGCAAAACAGCTTTAGAACCTCGTCATGAATTATTGACATGATAGTTCCTCATCTCTAATGTCACGGTCTGAGTGCGTGTTGTTCCAGTGAATGAACTGTCGTTAGAGATGCCCCCGCGATGAACGAAAATAAGATCATAAACTAGTTGTCTGCAGTGTTTCTACTGCTTCTTCAATCAACATAAGTAAACAATCAACTTTATGAGCTTTTCGCTCCTGCAATAAAAGATATTTGTATAAAAATACAATATTTTAATTAATTTAGTCAGGTTTGTAGTTTATATTAGGTATACCTATATAAATCAATAAGTCTATTTATTTGGGTTAGTATTAGAATGGCTAGATCGCATAATGGCTTCATCTCACTTGGGCATATCTCAAAATATCCGAGTCGTAATTTGACTTAATATCATATACTTTTTGCAAGTTATTTAAAAAAAACCGGACAAGTACGAGTAGGACTCGTGCTCTGAGGGTTCCGTTGGACGGAACACTCAGAGCGCGAGTCCAAAAAAAAAAGTAACTGAAGTTGAAATATTGAAAGACAAACTAAACTTTGTAGTTGACTATAAGGTTCTTCCATACATTCCAACTACAAAATGTAAGTTTGTAATAGCAAAATAATTATTTTTAAATTATATAACTTCTAATTTGTGACTTTCGGATTTATTCCTATATATGTGCTATGAGACCTTGCCTTTTGCCAAATTTCATGATTCTAGGTCAACGGGAAGTACCCTATAGGTTTTGATTCCCCTGTGAAATCGCAAAATATGCGACATAAACGTTCATATCTTTTGATTGCGTCGACTTACAACTTTTATTTTTTTACAGCTGAAAGAAACCGTAGATTCAAGTATTTCATATAAATTTCAACTTGATACCTTTACGCTTTCTTGAGAAAAAGGGTCTTGACAGACGGACAGACAGACAGACAGACGGACAACGAAGTGATCCTATAAGGGTTCCGTTTTTTCCTTTTGAGGTACGGAACCCTAAAAAAACAGCTCGGAGATACGATTATAATAACTTTTAGTATTGTCTTATTTCATATTTGGTGATAAGGTTTTTATACAGAACTAGCGGCTCGCCCCGGCTTCGCACGGGTATATATATTTATATATATCCTATGTCACCCGGGGATAGTGTAGCTTCCTAATAGTGAATAGTTATTTATGATACAAGTGCGGTAAGTTTGTTTATTACAAACGAATAGACTTACCATAGTCACGAGTTTGTAATAACCAATCCGCACGTGTGCCATACAACGTTTTACAACACATTTGCGAGAAAAAAGGCTACAAATGATTTTTTTTTTATGGAAATGGTAATTTAAAAAATACCGTAAAGTACACGCACGGTGCTATACATCTGAGCGTGCGGTAAAATTCATTACCGCACGCTCCGTTGTATGATGCGTAATGTTTAACTTTCGAACGATGTATACAGGCTTCGTAAGTGCACTTTTTGAGCAAATGTGTTGTAAAATTATTTCACTGTTAGGAAGCTACACTATCCCCGGTTGACATAGGCTATATATCTATACCCGTGCGAAGCCGGGGCAGCCTACCAGTCGTATATACATTCATGTAAACTGCCAAAATAGTGCTACAATAATGTAAAGCAATATAATAATTATGTATAGAGCTACTAAAGCTTCGGTACTTCTCTTCTTGCACGTCGTTCCATTAAATTGCGGGAATATCTTGCGAGTCTAACTGGCACTTGCTGCTGGCATGGAAGGCGCAAAAAGCATTGTCTACAATATGTAACAGTGCCGGCCGCTGCTTACCAGCTTTCACTTTCCTCGACGATTCGACTTCTGTCAGTTCAACGAACCTTGTTTGTTTTGTAGAGGTTGAAATGCTACAACAACAAAGGTCGTTCACGAACGAACTAGTACGCGACAAATAATCAAAGAAAAATCACAAAACTGAGCTTAAATGTTGCCTTGTTAAGATTACTTATTGAGTAAAACCCTGTCGTCACCAATATCTGAGCTGTGGTCAGACGCCACACAGAATCGTACTTTTGACCTACTCGCCTGATGTAAAGTGATGATGCGGTCTACGGTGGAGCACGCTTGCCTAGAAGAAACCGATTGACTAGTGATTTGAAGACACCCAGATTGTAACTATTTATTGTATAGTTGATAACATAAAGATATCAATATTTGCAAAAATAATCGAAATGCCGCAAAGAATAATAATAACTCAGCTCGTTACTGAATACCGAGCAAAACAGAAAAAACAACCAAAAAATACTTAAATGTGTATGTTTTTCTCGACCGGATGGTTCGAAATCTTCTAATGAGCGATTACGCCGTTGAAGAAAAAACGTAGCAATGACAAGAAGTAAAACTATTATTAACTTATTTCCCATACTTAAACTGGTTACTATTATTTTAGCAATCCTCGCATAATAATTATCTCTTAAATATCAACGTCTGCGTAAACACACATCAAATAACATCTATATAAAGTTAAATATCTTTGCGCGAACTCGTTCTTTAGGAATTAATTATCAGACTCATTTCCTTGTACGTTCGGGTTCCCACGATTTGATTTGTTTCAGGTTTTTGTAATAAAAAAAATAAGAAATAGGCTTGTGTTTGACCACCTTAAATCATATTTGTAACGGAATATTAGATTTAATTTTGATAATTTGCACGACAACATGACGTACTCGGCGTAAATCGTGAAAAACTTACTCGTATTGCAAATGATAAATTTTGACTGTGGTAAAAAATGGTAGGTCCTTTCCATGAGGGCTGAATTATAATCGAGTGTGGAACGTTTATCATGGTTTATATAAACAAGATTTGTTAACTGAGAAAAATACGGAAAAACGTGGAACAAAACCGCAAAAAAAAACAAAATAAAGGAAAAAAAAAAAAAAAAAAAAAAAAAACAGTCGAATTGATAACCTCCTCTTTTTCGAAGTCGGTTAATAAAAGAAGCTAAGACAGCTTTTTTTAAATCTTTTTAATTATAATTTATGAACGTTTCAGTATAAAGTTAACAAGACTGCAGTTAATAGAAGTACACAAATAAATTTATAAAACAACATTGTTATTATCATTTATATCACATCTAATTTTTTTTCATAGGCCTTCAAAAAGAGTTTGTTTTGGAGTGTAGAGAAAAGTGTGTCGATGTCAACGTAGAAATTTTATAGCACTAATAAACAAGCTTTCAATGACAACATAATTATCTTTTACTACAAAACAAACCTTCACGATAAGTTAGTATGTTCGACAGTTGAGATAACATTTAATAAGATATTTTCTCGCCTTTATGCAGCAATTATCATTACGACGCTGATGTCATTATGGTAATGGTTAAAGTAGTCAGAGTCAAAAAGAATCTGATTCTAGGGCTGGTGACTCAGCTTACCCGCCCTAACTTAAAGTTACACCCCAAAAAAGTTCAGGTAGTATTAGTCCTTGTAAAAAGTGTCAGCGTCAGATAGTTATTCGACCAACGTATTCAATGTCAGCTGCTCTAGAACATTTTACTTTGTACACGGAAGCTACGAAACGTCTCCATTTCTTCACGCCACAAGGTTGACAGTCCGGACAACGCGGATATTTCCCTCACATTGCTTATTCTAGAACTATCGCTGCGAGAAGGAAATCTCTCCTTCGAGTCCGGGACTTGCTCTACCGATTAGAAAAAAACAGATGGATAACTTCGAAGAGGCGACAAACAACTTTCATAATTGCCTAAGCACCTAATACGGCCAGCACTCACGGGCATCTAGCGTCTATAACGTCCGAACACCAGTCGAGTTTTTCGACAGCAATACCCGTGAGTGCTCTATTAGTTTAAATAATGAATCACACTCACGTTAGTTCATATATATGTTTTTTTAACGTTTTTTAATGCCATAATGGTGGCAAAAAAACAGATGCGCTGCCTGATCGTTAACAGTCACCGTCGCCTATGGATACTTATAACACCAGAAGCATCACAAATATTGCCGACCCTTTAAGACTCTATTAACTCGCCTTTTGAGGAATCCTATATAACTTCTTGAAAACACCGCAAAAGGTAGCTCAATCCGCAATTTTTTAGGAACGGTTTTGTGTTTGACCGCCAACTCGCATTTAGCAACATTTTGCAGGAAAATGACATCAAACCTGTTTTAACTTTTTAGTATTACGTTATCATAATCATCATTCATCATCATTTCAGCCATAGGACGGCCACTGCTGCATCGATCTCCAAAAGGGCCGGTTGGTTGGGTACGTAACTAAGACACTAAGACTAAATTATCTCTAGCGATAGTGAGTTTCGGTTATCAACTGTGGTCTCTTTAGATTGTTCGTCTGCGTGTCTAGCTGCGGCTGCTCGGTATTCCACCCGCGCCACCTGACACGACGCAGAACACGGGAGGGAAGTAATGTAATGTGGAGAGATGTGTTGTTCCTCACAGATAATGGACTAATGCGTAAACTCATTTATTATTTGAATTTATTGCTATTTATATTATCGCTTTAACATTTGTGAGTCTGGATTACACAATATTTTTTTTTTCGTTTCCTTAAGTAGATCTTTCTCTCAGAGAAATATGTAATACATGATTGTAGGTGAGAGTTGTATTTTGGCTGTTTGTTTTATGTTTTAGAGAGTCTACTTATTTACTTACTGCGGTACAAAGACGGCTGGGCCAGATATAATCATGTGTTGCAAAAAAAAAAATAAGTACAGAAAATAACACAACTCGAGCTCACAATAAAACGATACCTAATACAAAGCACACAATATAACACTGGCATCTAGGCCCTATTACAAAAAAGAGAACTCTGACTGGTATATTAAGGCTTTTAGGTTCTAAACTTGCAAAACTTGTTGGTTGATAAAGTATAAATTTTTAGTCAACAAATAAAATATATGACGGAGCGGAACTATAATTAAAGGATTTACTGTTTAAAGCGGGTATCACCTGAACCTGAACAGGCTTGTGCGTAGCAACACCACTTGCTTGAGTCGGAATGACAGTGACAGGACTTAGATGTTTAAAAAAAAAAAAAAAAAGAACTTCACTTCCATTCCGTGCTCAAGGGAGGTTTTGCACTCGTACCATTCTGTTAATTTTAATCTGTTCGAATCTTAATGGTTACTAGGTGATTTGATCTTGTTTTGTAGTAAAATCAATAAACACAGCGCAGTGATTGTGTAAAGTGTTTATTTTGTGAAACAACCTGTTGGAACATTTTGGAGTCAAAGCTACCATACACATGGCCGAGACGCCTCCACTGATGGCGGATGACTACCCTGTGTTGATAGTAATCGATCAAACTGACAACCGGGCCGCTAAGCGCAGCGTAGGACGTTCACACACAAGATGGACAGATGACCTAAAAGAGACCGCAGGGAAACGCTGGATGCACGCCGCTTCCAAACGGCTCTTTTGGAGATCGATGAGGGAGGCCTATATCAAGCAGTGGACGTCCTATGGCTGAAATGATGATGATCAACCTGACATATAGATTTAAAAGTGAAATGAGTAGGAAATGCAACGAGTTTAATTAGACCACTTTCTCGATGTTACCTTCGCATTCGTTGGCCAGGAAGGCACTACATTCCTACACATGATACTTCCGTGACGTGCAAGGGACAAATGTCGTTGGTAAAAAAAAATTGGTAAACTATTATATACTAAAAGGTTATGAAGTCTATTTAAATTGATCAGCCAGTATGAAGTTGACCGTACACTTTATGTTCCATACCATGTCATTTCCGCCCATAAAAAGTATGTCATTCAGAATAAAAAAACTATCAATAGAAGAAGCAAAATGTGATGAAGACATTAACTTTACGATACACTAATATAAAGTTAATCGAATCGAATAATCGAGAAATCGAATAAATCGGACCATACGAAAATTCGGCGACTGGCAGAATTCAGACCTGTAACTATGTAGATATACATTCATATTGCTCTCATATAACAATTCAATAAAAATGCTTTCCGAGGAACACGATGACCTATGCTGAGGACAGTTGTCAGTGCTGTCGGTAAGGCCTCACGCCTGCACTGGACGACGCAAGTTGCGAAAGCTCGGAATTCACTGTTTGCGAGAGAAAGCGTCACCTACTTACTGGAGCCGCTCGCTGACAGACTCAGCCCTTGTACCTACTCCGCCACTCACTAATATTAATATTATAGAGGTGACATTTGAAGGTATATTAAAAGAAATGAGAATTTTCTACAAGGGCATTCTCTTCATCAAAATTCGCGAGAGGATTCATTATAAATTATTATAACACTGGCTTGCACTCACGATAATGTTTTATCAGTCGAGACGAGCCGGCCAAGCCGGTGTTATAATTATTTTTAGGGGCATTCTGTAAAGTTGACTTTATTGCACTGTGTTGTTGGTAGGATGTTAATTCTGGAATGACAGCCGATTCTGAAACATAAGTGTGCAAGTCTGACTCGTACTTGGCTAGTGTTTATTTTTAATCTATTCATCACAATAACTGGTCAAAAATATCTCCTATTTCTTTGCATTTTTTTTTGTCTCTATGTTTAAAAGATCTCTCCCGTTTTTTGTCAACAATGGGTTAAATTAATGTTCTGAAATTATAATGCTTTATGGTGGAAATAGTATATGTCAATTTGAAGCTACTTATCTTATGATCAATTTTTTGGAGACTGATGGGCAGGCAGCATATCGTGATCCGTAGCTTAGGACCTTGTGATGCTAGAATAATGGCTCTCAATCTATGTTCAAACACTTCAACCTTTTAAAAATAATAATGAAATTTCTGGTCCCTAGATTAGTTTAGCTCCGAGAAATAATTGGTAGAATCCAATTACAATTCGGAAAATGAACTCTCTTGGAATTTATATTACATAATGCGATACTGACTTAAGTAATCACCCAGCTGGCGGAATGTGCTAGTGATATTTAAAATGGCTTTACCCAAATACAGAAATTAGAATGACATAATAATCTTTGGCGAGTAACCGCTTGACCACGGCTTGACCTTTATTATCACTTCATACAGTGCGCTTTATTTTGCCACGAGACAAAAGACATTTGTAACAATGTCCCAGACGGTTGCACGAAATGTCATTAAGCGGCCAAATGACGTGTCACTATAAAAATACTTTTGCGAACAATGGACTATGGGACAAAATAACTAACGTACATCACATTCGACAACAATGACAGCTACTAAGACTTTAGCGGCGTCTTTTCGGCTGCCTGACATTCATTGCGCGTCAACCAAAGAAGGATTCAGATGAGTTTGATTCCAATCAGGAAATGTACCCGTAAATGGTTAGACGTAAGATGAATCGCTATTTAAACAATGCAACATTAGTATTGACTTTAATTGTTAAGCGTTATGACCTTTGACCGGTCTGCTGATCATTTTACTGCTTTTTCACTTTGTCCAAAGAAAGAACAAAGTGATTGTTAACAATGGTTTTGAAAATGCATTTTCTCAGAAACATGAGTAGCTTCATACAAGAACAAAACTACCGAGTTTGATTTCAGAAACTCGAAAGTTTAAAGACTTATGACATTCACCAACATGCACTGGGCCAACGTGGTGGATTAGGGTCTACCCTCTCTCTCTCTGTCTCTGAGAGAAGGCCTGTGCATAAAAAGCTGATAATGATGATGACGACTTATTCATAACTAGCTGCTAAAAGGTTTCACCCACGTAGTAATGAAAAATGGTGATGATGATAAAAAATGCCTATATCACTCTCCAGTCCTCGAACTATACCCATACAAAAAATCAGGTCGATCCGTTGGTCTGTTGCCGCGAGAAAGAGGAACAAACAAACCAACAAACTTTTCACATTTATAATATTAGTATGATGATAGGTAAGTACAACATAGACTGAGCTCAACATACTATTGTAGTAGCCCATAAAATCTGATTTATTTTTGTATCGTTTCAATAGTTGTTGGAAGGAAGTTTGCAAAATATTACCTAGACAAAAAGAAGCTGGTTCATAATCATCAGACCATTACTTATTTTCACTTCAGTTCGCTTCAGATCCAATGATTTCATTGCATTTATTATTTCATTGCATAACAATATCTAATGCTTTATGTAAACTTTATGTAAATGTAAGTAGGCTATGTAGACATGTAATGTAACATCAAATTGTAGCTTTTCAGTGAATAACAGCCAAAATATTACGTTACCGGAACGTAAGTGTCGTATATTTGAATAATGGGAACTTAAAAAAGTTTTTACGTGAAATTAAAGTAGTTTACGTAAACCACAATGGAAGGAAGTAAACTCGGGTAGAGTGGTAAGTTTACGCAACCGCAGACATGGTAACACTGGTAATTCTAGAGGTGTAGATAGTAACACTCAAGTAGATTAAAAAGAACAGAAGCATAACTCTGAAATAGCAGTGACAAGCGCGAGCGAAGGAAGACTTAACGACGTAGTGACAACTTATATGTTATTTTACTGACCTCTAAAATATTTATTTAAGCCATTTCAATTTTTCAAAAAAGCTTTCGTTTGGCTTATATATGTTGAAATAAATGGCTGAGCACTAATTCAACATAAAGGAAAAAGGAAATACTGTGTATGAATTTAATTATTATGATTTATTTTAACTTCGAAGTGGTCCATCTGAGTTCATATAATCTGTGTTTGTAGTAGTTATGTAACATGCGATGCGACAATTAAGTAGTAATTGAAGTACTGTGAGGTGTAGAATGTGACTTTCTGACTAATTGCTACTTTACTCCGAGTCTGTTCTGTGTAGTGAAACTTAATAGCATCTCTCGATACTTTCCCACAATAAGCAGCCCTACGTAACTTTAAAATCAGATAAGAAAAGATAAATCATTCATGTTATATCCAGGCTATTCTGAACGGGTATGTGAAACCGAAAGGAGCTTATTTTACTCATTATGTACAACGTTATACTTGTACATGTATTGTACAATCATGAAACTGAGCTGTACCTTCGAGTGAGAATAAATTTTTCTACAGGACAGTTGATTTTTGTTTCGCCATTTCAGTGTTGCACTCATAATAAAAGTTGTTTGTAATTGAGCCCCATTTGGCTCAGCATATCTTTTATGAATAGCCCAGTATATCGAACGATAGGAATTAATGGAAGAAGCGTTGTACTTGCATGGTTTAATCGATCTCTCTTTGTAACGGAGTCGAGGGTGTTGAAATAGCCACTGAAAGATTATGGCGGAAATAAATATGACTAATAGTAAACCATCAGTGACAACAGTTTGTATAGAAACGATGAGTTTTCATGACAATACTTACTTAGTTGATAGTTTAACGACTTCCTAATCTTTTATCTCATTGCTTAATTTTGTGCAAACGCTATTGTTTGTTTACAATTTCCTTCAGACATTGGTCAATTGTAGAACATTAACACGACAGGAAGGTTAAAGTAACAATGAATTATCGTTTTCTTCTAAACCTTGGCGAAAAGGTGCCATCAGACTACGTGAGGAACAGTCGGAGAAGATGATCGAGCTCAATGGCGGGTAGACGGCAGATTTAATTAACAGGTTGACGATGACGTTTGCATATTTGCAAACCATACAGTTTGCATAAAAACTGTCTCGTCAAGAATGTTTTTTTTCCGCTTTTACAATGATATTATAATGGTCCCAGATTAAAAATCTTAAACCAAGTATATAGGTATATTCGATAACGTAGTAATTTTTCAATATTATGAACTAACGCATAATTAAGGAAAGTACCTAATCATTATACTATATGTAATTTGCTCCTTTTATAACTAAAATAATTGATGAAAATATATACGTTTATTACTTTAAACGGCTGGTGGATAAAATTCAAATAACATAAATACATTTTATGACATCGTGAACGTTTTATAACAAAAAGTAATAAAATACTAAACCCCAATATTCGATTGGAACAAACAGCTCATCAAATAAAAATGAAACCGCAGCTAACAAAACGATTTTTTATTCGTACATCTTGTGGATATTATTAAAATAAAGCAATCCGTAGGTACCTAATCATTCACATTGTTAATGGGTTCACAACTAACTGGATACAATAACATAAGTGATATTAGATAAAATTACTCTACCTCCACTGAACAGTGCTATTTACAAAGAAATCATTATTTAAAATAAATAAAAAACTGAACACATTTGCACACACGGTCATCTGACCCTAAACCTAGCAATGCTTGTGATATGGCTGCCAGAGACTGATATACATACATAATATGAAACAACACATATAATTATTTTCTATTAGATCGCCAGTATTTTTTTCATAAATAATATTTACGGCAATTAGTATTACATAAGTATTATAAAGCAGTAGGTATATTTATCCAAATAACTTGTGGATTTTTGCAAATATCGTAAACGAAAACAAACAAATATATTGTGTGGAGAGAGCTAACAAGGCGTGTATACAATATGCCAGCAATTTGTTTACATCAAACAATGTTTTTGAACAATGATCTGAAAGATAATGTTTTCAAAATTATCAAGGTCTTTTTAGATCATTTTCAGATTCAGATTCAGATTTTTATTAGCCTTATAACAATGATTCGTTATACTGGGTAGGTCAAATACATGAAATAAAAAAATAAAAATCGGGACATTTTTCACACACGGTCATCTGACCCCAAACTAAGCAAAGCTTGTCGTTGTTGGCTTGTTGTTGTTGTAATTAGTCTTAAAAACAAATTATACACAGTTAAAATAATTTACAAAGTTAATATAAAATTAAAATATATGTGCACTATACAATAACATTTTTTAAGTGTCATTTCGTTAGAGCAATGTAATAACATAACCTAGCTGGATAAACTTTGTTATAATATGAATAGTTTTGTTAAAAATTGCTTTGTTATATAAAATAATTGTTTGTATAAAATGTATTATTATTAAACACTTTTGTACATTACTTCAAAACATGTCATCATGTCATGTCATTTAGCCATAACGCGTAAAGTAGCTGCCCTTACTGCTTCCACCTTGTTTACAAGTAAACTGTTGCTCATATATTGTTGAACATTGAAAACAATACAATACAATACAAAAACTCTTTATTAAACGCAAATGAAGAAAGACTATCTAATTAATGGATATCGGTCGTCATCGTATCTCATGCATGATATGCTGGAATGGTCCAGTTGTTATCGTAAAGTGGTTTCGTATTTTTAAAACATTCGAAAGAGAGAGTGAGAGAGTGAGAAAGAAGGAAATACAGCATGAGTTTAGATAAGGAGTCAAACATGAAAATTCATCATCATCATCATTTCAGCCATAGGACGTCCATTGCTGGACATGGGCCGGTTGGAAGCGGCCTGCATCCAGCGTTTCCCTGCGGTCTCTTGACGGGAACATGAAAATTACTCATTACAAAACACACTAACATAAATGCGAATTTATGATACCGAAAGTAGATATTATTTTGTGTGTTACTTTTTCTCAACCAGCAGCACAACTCATCAGCTTATTATAGCCAAATTTTATTAAAATCGATTTAGTAAAATTTGGCAGAAAGTCAGCATTGAATACTTTTTAGTGTTTAAACTTTTGTGTTTATCCGGATATTTTTAAGGCAATTTCAATAGGCGACGACAATGCTAAAGAATATGTTGTTTTAGCAAAATATTCAGAGTACAATTTTATAAATGCTATTATTCAATTTCGCTTGTCATGTCAGAAATTAGATGTCCGTGGCTAACGTAACAGTTTTTGTGATGGTCAGTGTGCCAGTGACCCCTAAGTTCAGCGCTAATTGCTAGCAAGGTGACTTTAAGACAAAACACGAGCTGTTGTTGTCTTTTGTTTCTTTTATGCCTCTACAGCTTAGAATAACTACTCAGAGAAGGTAGGTTTCCAAACAACGCCTTCTCAAAACGTAAGCTACAAATTCGCTTTGTAGCTTACATTTCGATTGGTATTTTAAACGATTTAAGCAAGAAAATTAATGGATTACCTGTGGAATGTCACACCATAACTCTTATGCTGCTTTTCTGATTTGTTGTGGTACGATTTCACCGCGCAAATTGTCATAGTTAAATTTTATATTTATATTTTTTTGGAGCCATATATGACACCATTTGAATGGCTTAAACTTTGCGAATGTACTTGGTTTCTTTGTGTAGTTATTCTAAGCTCTACAGTGTTATTAAGTTCATAATTTTTGGTTCGCAAAAATATACGTAAAAATCTAAAAATTCTACTGAACTGGTTTTCATTCATCAGATTTAGAACCATTCCGTTTATTTATTTTTAAATCAGTGAATTCAGTACAAAATTTGTTCACAAGTATCTTTCGGAAAATCTTTCGGATCTCTCAGTGGAGATATAAAATCTCTTCAATGGTGACGAGCAACATCTGCTACAGCTCTTCGAGGGCCTATGAGTCTATTTTTGAGCTTTTAACTCTAAACAGTTTCAACGGAATGCATTTCTAAACAGACTGGAATATTCCCCTCATTTTTCTTTCAAGCATTTTACAGCGCGCCGAAATCTATAAAACGTGTTAGGAAATTAAACAAACACTAGGTATAAATCACTGTTACTCTAAAAATCCGCTTCTTAATTCCCTTGCAATAAAGTTCAGATTCCAATGTTTTGTAAAATAGTTAGCAAGTGAGCGCTTGGTTAGTAACTCGATTAGGATAGTGACGGATTTATTCGAATGAGGAACATCTGTTCGTTCGGTATCGAGTTTATTTGATTGTTTGCCAAACGCTCTGAGCGTGCGCTGGCTATTACAGTTTACATAAATATTGATTTTGAAAGTAAAGGCAACGTTATAGATTAAATAGTAGGTACTGCGAGCAAAGTGATGTTATGAAATATGACGTAAGAACTAATTCAGAGCGAAGTTGACGCAAAGAAATAAATACGGATCGAATAGAGAACCTCCCTAATTTTTTGAAGTCTGTTAGTACTTGAAAATCTCATTTTGAATTGAATTACCTTACTTGGAAAACTATGGCTTAAAATTAATTTGGAATGATACGGAATGAAAAGAATTCATAAAAAAGTTTATAAAATATATAGAAAATTTGCACGCCAGGAGCCAGTACGTCACTCACTTTATTCTTTGGGAATGGCGATAGTAAAAATCAGGAATACAGAAAAATTTAAATCTCTAAAATGTTTGTCATAAGCTTCGAGGTCGGTATTGTAGTTAGAAAAAAGTTAAAATGGTACAAAAAAACTTAAATCTTGTCACATCTTTTCAGATAAAATACGAAGGAACTACTAATTACATAATATATTTAATCTCAGAATGATAAGAGAATTCGCGAGTTTTAATACGATAAATTACGAAAATGTTATCTATTTGGCATTCCAGAAAACGAGTAAAATAGCTAATCAAATACAATAAACTGCTTTTTATCATTAGCGTGTATTCAATAGCCATAGTTATCAGAAAAGCAAAGTCATATAATATGCATATAACAATGCTTGCAAGACTTTATAACATGTTAATATAATACAGTTATGATAACGGTGTTAATCTGATTAGATTCGCGTCATAAATAAGAGCCACTTCAAGTAGATATACACACGATAGACACGATAGTAAAATTAATCGCACAAATCTGTGGTTTTTGACCCGAGATAAATGAAATCATAACGATATTTATTATGTTTTAAACGTTTATCGGGACTTATCACGTATTATTTATTAATTTTTTATTTTAATTTATTTTTTTAAATTTAAAATTTTAAAAATTAGAAAAAAAAAAAATATATATAATTTAGGTAAAAAATATGTACCTTTCACTCGACGTTTCGACCATGTTACAATGGCCGTGGTCACGAGCTGACCGCGGGTACATATTTTTTACCTAAATTAAATAATACGTGATAAGTCCCGATAAACATTTAAAACATGTGTTCAAATCGCGAAAGTTTAAAAATTACGATATTTATTATATTCGTGTTTCGAGACGACCTAATAAGGTAATAAGCTCAAATTTTTTCCTCATATAATTCGCCAATTAGGTGTGCATTGATTTTGATTTTTTTCTTTGGTAGGTCATACTTCAGAGGTGGTTCCTTATAAGTTTTAACGAAATAAAAGCATCGCTTTATGAAAAAATCTACAAAAACAAAAAATATATACACTCATGACGTTCAATCTCTGTTTTAACTGTAATTTTTCTAATTTGTACATCTAATTATCACAGAAAAGTCATTTAAACGAAATATAATCTGTTGTAGGTAGTCTCAGCCGGTTTTTGTTTTTTTCTATTTAAAAATTTACGTTTTATTATTCCCCAGTCTACTGTCTGTAGGTCTGCCTGCGTACGAGTAAAACCCAACGGGCAGACTATGCAGTGGAGCTTTCAATTTGCTGTAGTGTGTACACAATCATAAACTAACTGGTCGTGCCCAAAGTTTACCAGCAACCTACATTTATTTCAAAGACAATTACGTTAAGTCATCAAGTACATAAATTTTTTTAAACCCTTGTAAAAGAGCTGATTATCTTCAAACAACTGGACAAAATTTCCTTAAATCAAAGCTAAGAATACTTTCGATTAAGCCATCTTTCAAATAAAAAAAATAAAAAAACAATATGGTTTTAGCCGTTTGGGAGCTACGATGCCAACAACAGCCACAAAGATTTATGTTAAACTTATAACACCCCTCTTTTTGTGCCGGAGTCACAAAAAGCATACGTTCTTGCAGAATCATCTCGTATATAACATCCCTTTGACCTTCCTCCGAAGGTAGTGTCGTGGTACGCCCTTCATCGGGCTTTATCTGTCTCGGTTTGACCCTCGATTACAAAAACAAACAAGTACTGCTTTTTCTTAAGAAATTATCTGTAACAACTATCAACACGCTGTTTTACATTGATGTGTGAAAATTATGAATGTAATGAAACTCTCCAAACATGAAATGTCTCAGATAACTCGGCTCTCACGCCCACAGCCGTGTTTATATCAGTGTGTGAGTGAATATAATGTCAATGACACGCTATTGTGATCGTGAACCACATTTTGATAGGCTTGGCTTCGTTGGATATGGCCTTAGATCTGGCACGCGTTGGTGAATAATTGTTTTAGAGTTATTCGATCTGATCGATTGATTTGAACGATTTTCATTGCGCAGATATGAATAGAGAGAAAAGAAGTTAACCATAATAATCGTGACGAGTAATACCCCCCCCCCCCCCCCCTACATGATAAGTGCAAAAAGGGCAGGCCGCTTCCAACCGGCCCTTTTGGAGATCGATAGGGGTGGCCTATGTCCAGCACTTAGATGATTCTATAGCGATTCTATATCTATAGCGTGAATAATTATTTCCGAATAACAAATACAAAATGTGAGAAAATCGCATTCCATACATACATATATCAGCAGCCATAGATAAGTAACCTTTTAACTGAGCTCTACCGTGAATACCGTGATTCTGATGATCACTTTAAATATTCCTCCGGGGTCCTCTTTGTTCGTCCTAGAACAACAGTGGAGTCTTTCAGATGCTCGAAAAACTATAACACTATTTGGCCTCTCATTCTAAATCCTAATAACTTTTTGTATTTTTCATGTTTGTGAGCCAATGCCACTAAACATCTCTCTGTCTTCAACGGCGGACGACCAGCCGATAAACTACCATCAAAGTCAAGGATTGCTACGAACAGTTGAGTGTCCGCTTAACGTGCTGGGAGCCGGGAGTAAGCAGAGGGTTCATTTGTAGACCATTGAGGCCTAATTACTACTGTAATTATACACGAAGCAGGGCTGTCAAACGTCCAAGAATTCTCAACTCGTACCAATACGACATTTGAACCCCTCAACTAGAACAATGTGAGTGATATTTTGATATTTATTTAAAATTTGTGGTCAGTGCGCCAATATAGCATTTAGTTGACTCGGTACCGGATGATTCTACCAGCATAGATACGTGAATTACTTTTAACAACCTGGCAACCCTAACTAGAACTGGAAATGGGCAGTAAACATGTTTAAGACGGTTCACTCTAATCTTGCGACAAGTTTTAACGAGTTAGGTCTTTAGTTTAATGTTGTTTTGTATTGTTAACATCACGCGGAATCTGGAAATAATGTTAGAAGCTCTACCTGTTTCGTTCGTTACTTACTTATCGCTTGCATTTGCACCAAATATCGGTTCTAAACATCTATTTCCAAAGTGATATTGTTAATTTTCAACTAAAACCATTCGTGCAAGTTTCACCAATTTAAATACCTACTTATAATATCTACATTAAGGTTTATTATTGCATACAAAATGTGCAGATTTGTGTAGACTCTATTGAAGCGTCAGTTTGGTTATGTTCACCTTGATATCGTTTTTGAATAGATTCGTGCATGGCTCCCTATTGTATGACGTCACAGGCTCACAGGTGATATACATTGTGCGAATGGTAACGTCATTGTCATATTACATTTACACCCTTTATGTAATTTTGGTTAATCATTTTTGAAACCCGGTCGTTAAATGGATACTCCATTCAAATATGGTGGGTAAATGGTTCATCATCATCATCATCCAGAAGACGTCCACTGCTGAACATAGGCCTCCCCCTTTAACCTCCACACTGAACGACAGCCTGCCTTTTGCATCGACTGGATGCCAGCGACTCTTACTATGTCGTCGGTCCATCTAGTGGGAGGCCTACCTACACTGCGTCTTCCGGTTCGTGGTCTCCACTCAAGAACCTTTCTTCCCCATCGGTTATCGGTTCTCCGAGCGATGAGGCCTGCCCATTGCCACTTCAACTTGCAAATTTTAACAGCTATGTCGGTGACTTTGGTTCTTTGGTGAATATCCACGTTTCGGATTCTATCGCGCAAAGAAACTCCGAGCATAGCTCTCTCTCTCTCTCTCTCTCTCTCTCTTGGTTAAATGGTTAAAGATATTTTATTATTCTCATAAAGAAATAAATTTCACTTACATGAGAATGTAACCTTACCTATGTGATATTTTTAATTCGTATTGTTTCACCTCTATTCAGTGTCATAATGGACTCGAACCTCAGAATGCTTACCTGAAACAAGAAAACAACACATTAAAGTGACTTTAACACACAACACAAGTTTTAGTAAATTGTTATATAGCTTTAAATCAAAAACACAGATGACTAATGAATTTGGATGACATTTGGCGAGGAGATAGGTCATGTTTTTTATTAATACATGAAATTATTGTATCCCAAGAAAATGTGGCAGAACAAAATAGCACCGGTCAAGTGCAGGTCAGACTCGCGTACCGAGAGTTCCGCACCAAAAAAAATTTTGTTTTCTATCATTCATTTCGGGATCTTTGCAGTTTGCACTTGGCCAGTGTTTATTATTAAATATTTTGCTTTAGAGTGTGCACTGTAATCATGTCAAGTTTATTACCGTTTTTAAACTAAATTATGAAGAAAAATATGTTAAAAAATACGTTGGTTGTATGGGGGACCCCTATTGGTTATTTTATTTTTTATTCAATTATTATTCGCCGTAAAAAATATACGATACACGATATAATATACATATCCTGTGAAAATTTCAACTTGCCATTTTTTATTGTATTTATGGTACAATAAAGATAATTTTTAGGAAAAAAAAGAACTGACTTCATGGCTATACCTTCATTTACAAACTGAAACTAAAAAGTAGAAAATAATATTTAAATAACTTCAAAGCAATGAGCATTAAAGGACAATCAACGAAATTATTAATACATATATTACCTACTTATATACATATTTACAATTTATAATCAGTTATTTTTGGAGCCTCCTCTTGAAGTCGGTTAAAAAATCAGATGTGCAAAGCAGGACAGACAGATAGACATTTAGATAGCGTAGGCTTAGTAATAGGGTCGAACTGATATCTTCGAAGTGACATACGGAGCCCTAAAAACACCACCAAACCGAGCACCAAATATAACTATTTATTACTAGGATTTAATGTAGCAATTATCAAGTTTTAGTAGACATGTTTCACAGGCTCGATTCACGTTTTGTTTTTATCGCATCCTCAATTAGTTTAGAAATCGATTCGGAAGCCTTCGGCAAACCTGTTTCTTTGTCGTGTGCTGCAAATTATTCTATCGAAATGTATTTATCGTCTCCTCTACCATCGAGAAAAAGAACAAAGGAATTGTAATTCAACGTGACGATCAGGCAAATTAAAGAATGAAGAGGTAGAAACTGCTGATATCCAGAACAACGTTTTGTTTGTTTATTTATGAGAATTAGAACTGAAGTAGTATATTTTTATAAAGAAAGGTTTACGCTTGGCTGCCATCTCACCTGATGTTAAGCGGATATGCGGTCTACGATAGAGCTACATGAATGGATGTTCCCCGTCAGATACAGGCTGGGTGTCTTCAAATCACGAGTGAGTCGGTTTCTTCTAGGCAAGCGTACTCCAACGTAGACCGCATCATCGCTTAACATCAGGCAAGATGGTAGTCAAACGCAAGCCATTTTTTTTTAAATTACTCCTTATATCATCAGCTATCTGCCTGTGAAAGTCCCGTCAAAATCGGTCCGGCCGTCTTGGATCCCTTAGGACATACATAGATAGATACATACACACATCGCAAGTTTTCTGATTCTGATTTTTATTAACTTTTGTATGCAAGAAGGAGGAAGGAACAAGAAGATTTGAAGTCAGGAGAAATGCTTGTGACGGTTGGCTTGCGTATTGCTCTCTCAGGCAGTATTCATCATCATCAACCAGAAGACGTCCACTGCTGAACATAGGCCTCCCTCCTTAACCTCCACACTGAACGACAGCCTGGCTTTTACATCCACTGGATGCCAGGCAGTATTGATTATCAGAAACTACAGAAAATAAAATAAAATGTTTATATTAGAACGGCTGTCAAGAAATTTGTTGTAGCCACTTGCACCCATATAAACGAAACGTCAGTCATTCGAAATCAGTTAGCAACAACGGACAAAGATATTTGAGACAACCCAAAAAGGTAAGGTCCAAGTTCTTTGGATGCGGAGCTCGACGCGTTGATCTAAATAAGAATGTTCAATTAAGGTTCACTCATAATGCCTGGCGGCAGATTTTCCTTCTCATTTCCGTTCTAATTACTTCTCTTTTCTGTGTCAGAAACAATAGCCAAAGCACTCGCTCGTGTCACTGCAATAGCAGAAAATATATTTTATTTATATTAATTTATATATTATATTTTTTTATTTTTTTTTAAATTAATATTGACTAGTTTTTACTAACTTAAATGACATTACTCGTACCTGAATATTTGAAATAATTTTTAATTGATTTAGATTTTATAAGTACCTACCTAATGTAATTATATTTTGTTATGACATTTTAATTTGTTAATTTTGTAGGTTATAATTTTTCATAACTGTGTCTCTTTAGTGTAATTGGTGTATCACTATGCTAAACGAATTAAAATAAAAAATAAAAAATCCTACGAAGAAGTTCGCAAATTAATTACATGAAACGACATGTATTATTAGAATTAATTATATTTATGCAAAGCTATGCAAATAATTTGTCCACAGTAAGCTAGTCATGTAAGTAATTGCTTGGTTAGTTTCCTTATGGATTTTCTTAATTGATAGTATTTCTGGTAATGTACCTCAACTTGTCATTTAGATGAGCATTTCAAAATGAGCACTATCGTATTTTTCATACCACTGGGTTTACGGTGAAGATGAACATCATGAGGAAACCTGCATACGTACAGAGAAGAAATTCAATGGCGTATGTGAATCCACCAACCCGCATCTGGGCCAGCGTGGTGGATATGGCACAATTGCTCTTTCGGGGGGCCCAAGTCCAGCGAAGTTTGTGTGTTAGTGTGTTTTGTACGCACTCAACTCCACACTCCAAGATGGATAGACTACCGCTTCCAACTGGCCCTTTTGGAAATCGATGGGGGAAGCCTATGTCCAGTAGTGAACATCCTATGGCTGAAATTATGATCATGATGATTATTTTTACAGAGGCAAGTTTAATTGGCATGCCTCTCGGAAAGGTACGTACCGTTGTTTTGAAATCTGACACGTGTTTTAATTTTACACGACTAACAAGAACATAACTAAATGAAAAGTAAACTTTAATCACATTTTAACGAGTTTGCACGTTTATAAAGTCATCGACATTTGCTTCGGAACGCGACCGATGAATAATAAACAAACTCATTTATATTCCGAGTAAATAGATTTCAAAATGGAGCCACTTCAATTCTATGAAATATTTGCTTTAAATAGGTAATTTATTTTAGTTTGCAAAACCAAACTTGAAAGTGCATTACAGAAAAAAAATTAAAGGTAAGGATTTTTGTGTAATATGTATCTATATAGATATTTCAATTGCATTAAAAATTACGCGTTGATCTTAGAATAACTACTCAGAGAAGGTAAGTTTCCAAACAACGCCTTCTCAAAACGTAAGCTACAAATTCGCTTTGTAGCTTACGTTTCGATTGGTATTTTAAACGATTTAAGCAAGAAAATTAATGGATTACCTGTGGAATGTCACACCATAACTCTTATGCTGCTTTTCTGATTTGTTGTGGTACGATTTCACCGCGTAAATTGTCATAGTAAATTTTTTATATATTTTTTGGTGTCATATATGACACTATTTGAATGGCTTAAATTTTGCGAATCTATTTGGTTTCTTTGTGTAGTTATTCTAAGGCGTTGATCTTATAATAGTAATATACATAGTATCTTTTTATAACAATTTTACAATAAAATGAGTTGGTAGAGCAAACAATTGATAAACGGCTGTAGGTTAGCAGAGTCGCGAGAGATTACCGTGAATTTGTTCAGCTAAAACATTTCCTTGTTTAAACACCGTCTTATCTTAGTTTACCTTAAGTTGAGTCAGAGTGCGCTCACTGCAGTGAGTCAATGCGCCAACTGCTGCAGGTTCAATAAAGGAACCTCTTGGCCCTTGTCGCAATACGGAATGCAATAAATTCAAATTATTCGATTATAAATTGGCCCTCACAATTTTACTCGAGTTTTCCTAGTTTTAGCACATTTCTGTACAATAAAGAACTGTATATTCTTGAGGTAACAACGCTGGAAAACCCAAGAAACGCTGGATGCAGGAGATCGATCGATTGAAGATCGATAGTGGAGGCCTATCTCCAGCAGTGGACGTCCTACGGCTGAAATGATGATGATGAGACAAGTAAACAGAGCTACTTTTTAACCGACTTCGAAAAGGAGGAGGTTATCAATTCGACTGTATGTTTTTTTTTCCGACTCCAAAAATAACTGATTATATATTGTAAATATGTATATAAGTAGGTAATATATGTATTAATAATTTCGTTGATTGTCCTTTAATGCTCATTGTTTTGAAGTTATTTAAATATTTTTTTCTACTTTTTAGTTTTAGTTTGTAAATGAAGATATAATCATGAAGTCGGTTCTTTTTTTTTTTCTAAAAATTATTTTTATACAAATACGAAATTAATAATTATATTGTAAATCGGTGTGATTCCGATAACGATTTTCACAAATAAATAAATAAATATTCGGAACATTTTTTCACACACGGTCATCTGACCCCAAACTAAGCAAAGCTTGTGATATGGCTGCCAGAGACTGATATACACACAAATAAAAAAAAATAAAAAAAATAAAAAATTTATAAATATTTAAAATGTCTTATTTATTTATGTTCGCTATTGAACTGTTGTCTTAGTTTTAATTATACAGAACTTAAGGATAAAACAAAATTATTTTCAAGGAAAATCATGTTTTAGATAATTTTACTAAAACGGTAGTTAACGTAGGCGTAAATTGCATAAGATTTGCCTTGACCTTTGTCGCAAAATCATATAAAACCTGTGTTAGGTAATAATTACAATTATGGAAATAAATACAGTTCATCCATGTAGGTGTGGTTGTTTCTATGCGAATATTAACTTGAGCTAAACTAATCTGAATTTAACTAAACATCAGAGAAACGAGCTCACTCCACTGTATTACAGGAGTCGTCTTTGCAGCGCTGCTTAAACTGAAGACGCCGTCGGCCGGCGCCGTGTCTGACCAGGGGGTTAGACACAAAACATATCTCGAGCTAATGTCATTGTCAATGTCATTTTCATACAATTTCATCTTTCCGCAGGCGTTAACGCTAACAGAAAGTGGGTCTTGTCTAACCCCTCAGAACCACTCTAAGTTGTAGGTAATACTGAGCCGAAAGATTTTCTCATCTCGTTGCTCAATTCTTTACAATTAATTTTGATATGCAGTAGCCTGATGCCAACTGCAAACCACCATATTTGTAATGGCTAAATAACGGTTCCTCTAACATAACTTACTGTGATTATCCCACACCGTATAATTTTAATTATTCAATCGTGATTCAATTCTTTTTAAACGGCAATTACCTTTATTATATATTTTGTTTACAAAATACAAGCTAACAGTACAAAAACATTTAGACTGTCGAAGGTCTAAAGACAATCCGAATGCTCAAGCCCACTACCAATTGGCAGCGTACTCAGCATGCTGGCGGCATTACCACGCTGAATGGCAATACAATGAGCCAGAAACACGCCAGCATTTTAGTCACGTCAGGTGCTTTGAAAGGTTTTTGAAAATGAGGTGAGCTTCCGGTCCCCAAGGACCCAATGTCTCGACCCCAAACGGCTCAAATATGTAACCATGTAACGAGGTTAGCATATTTGCGCTGTTACTGCTGCTCTGCCAAATTGGCCGCTGCACCAGCACTACCTTGTGTCCCAGGAAGAAGCGACGGCAGCACCAAACTGTTGACACAAGTCGCAAATCATTCAAATTATATTACTGACATTGAAATATCACGTTTTAGAAAGATTTGAGTTGGTCGTTTTCCTAATAGGTAAAGAGTGGGAAGACAAACAGATCGAAAATGGCTCTATCGTTGCGAAGCCTTGTACTCGTAGGTATATTGGCAATCAGAATGCCCAGTAAGGACAAGCACTAGTTTCAACAGCAGGATGTTTTGTAACGGGATGTTGCTCTACTGCATTAAATACTGCACTTCTGTACAAATATCGCATGCAATACCTAGATTGGTTTCATTTGTAAATAACGTACATTTATAAGAGAATAGGGTGTTCATTATATAAAATTACTCAGTAGAAATATTTCTCATACAATAATAATCTGTAGGAGGATAATGCTAGTTGACTGGTGTTTATTTATTACATAATCATAATAAGCTTAGCGAAGGATATAATTTTATTAAATGTATTTTAATGTTCAAAAATAGTTTTGTGTTGATATATAAAATGTATGCGGTGCGTGTGCGGCTCGACGTCTACTAACACGACGTTTGTAGACGTCACAGATATACACAACCAGATCGGCAATATATTTTAGTGAAAGAGACAACTTGATATGGCTCAGCACAAGTACGAAAAGGACATAAATAGATTTTGTTGTCCTTATCGGCGTGACCTGTTTTTGGTACCTCAAGTGTCAAAATCTGTAATAATCAGTGACAAACAAAACGGGTCTGAATTATATTTATTGCCTTTTTTTGGTGATTTAATGTGATAAATGCGTGTTTCCTCTGAGAAATAATTGTAAAAGATATTTTACAATGGTTGGTTGTAGCATTTTGGGCTGCAAGAAGCGCAGTGAGCGAAAATACGATGATGAGCGAGAGGCACTGAGCTAGCCACGCTCATTGAAAATCTATAGGTAGTAGATCTGTGGTAGACGTGGTATAATTATGTAACAGTTTACTCTCTGTCTAGCATGAAACCAAAATACTTATAACTTATTTATTTTTGGACTAGTTTTTATTTTGCTTTCGTTGGTGGGCTCTAATATAATTATCTATTGCACTCTCAAGTTTTACGTTTGTTCTTTATACATTGACTAGCTGTTATGACGACTTTGTACGCATACATTTTTAGTCCTCATTTGCCCCCCTTAATTCGGCCCTTTCGCAAAATCTTTTCTTAGCGGACCTTTACACCCATAAGGATTGCCAAATTTCAGCTTCGTAGATCAAGCAGTTTTTGAGATTGCTTAGATTTTGATGTGAGTAGATGAATTTCGCTTGTATATATATAGATTGTGTTACACGTGTGTACAAAAATTATTCTCCATTCAGAGGAATTAGGAGCCTACCCTTTGAAAATATTTCCATAAATATTTCATTAATTTTCGTGTTCCTGGTATTATGAGGGGATTGTAATTATATATGTCATGATTGCGGCACGAATCAGGCGAAGAGGAATTATTGTGTAATCATTAAAAAAAATACAAGTAAGAAGATCGATCTCTATGGTAGCCAAAGCAAACTGGCTTATTAAAGCACCTTCTATGAAGTGTCTTCTTCCTAGAACCTTTCGACTTTCCCTGAATTGAACGATACGTTTTCGACCCCCGACGCAAACAGGAGAGTGTTATTTGTTAAACATATTTTGTATCTGTATGTCTGTATCATCATAGCTCCTAAAAGGCTGAACCATTTTTAAAGGACCATCGATTGAGTGCTCTTAGCTATGATTCAAGGAAATCTGTTTTGTCGTTTGAAGATTATCAGCTCTTTTATCAGGAGATAAAAATATTTTTAAGTATTTCTAACCAATCGTCTTCCAAGATAAGTCGATCCCGGCTGATGAATGACTCAACGAGGTGTCATTCATGGCTCTCACATGACCCCTGACTCAGATAACGTGACCTGACTAACTAATTAAGAGGTCAATCGAGGGAACCCTTGAAAAACGAGCGCGAGTGGGCAGCTTTAGACGTCGGTTCAATTATAACTGAAGGCTGCGGATTTATGAGCCGCTGGGGATTTTGTAAATCTGATCGTGTAATCAATATCTTATATAATTTTATATAAATGGTATAGTAAGAGAAATATTAAACAAGATAGAGTTATAAGACGTGGACATGAACCCAATCATCACGCATGACCATCGTAGTAGTAAAAACAAAAGTACGGGGTCTTTTTATCCCAGCAGTGAGATAGAGAAGGATGTAGATGATGATGAAGACGTAACCATGGAATGTAGATGGCAAGTATCAACTCACAAATAGCACAATCATGTTTAAAAAAAGGTAATATTACGCTTGACCACAGAAGAGAAAGATTTTCGCCTGATGTTAGCGATGATGCGGTCTACGATGGAGCACGCTTGCCGAGAAGAAATCAATAACTCACTCATGATTTATAAACAGCCAGATTGTATCTATCGGGGAACATGCGCATTCCATAGACTAGCAGTTCGCACAACAAATGTGGAATCAAAGTGCTTCGTACGGGGTTTCGGAATATGAAGCTAATTTTTCGAACCAACTCTCGCAGTCCGATAGAAAAATGGGCAGGAAGCAATTAGATCATGCAGAGTCGGCGCATATTCTCCGAAATGATTCCGATAATATAAAACCGATAGAATAGCAACTTTGCGTCGATGCTCAATACTAAAAGCTTATTCTGAACTAGGAAAGCATCGCTGATGAGATTTTTAGCACTTTCCTCAATATGCTCCAACGTCCCGATCTGGTACTTGGCTGATCTATCCCAAAAGTGAGAATACTCCATGCACGACTGAACCTGTGCTTGGTACATTGACAGCAACAGCTTCGTCGTGTGATAACGTTTAGAAACTTAAATTTTTAAAGCTTAGGAAAAAAGAAAACATGAACAATTGCAGTTATAGAACATACTCATAAAACAAATTTAACATTCAACTATCTTTAAACTCAATCATTAAATAGAAACAAGAATGTTGTACAGCTACGCAAACTGTCTGCGAGCACCACTCGCGTGCCAGGCGGCAGTAATCCGCACATTTTTCACTGCATTTTTACTGCACACCAAAATAGATCAACGCCGCAATTTGAGCAGCTAAGTATCGATTTTCGAAGGTCAGACGCAAAGGCAAAACTGTATACTATATAGGTAAAAATATCTTAGATTATAATCTACCTCTCCAGCGTCACCGATCAACAATCACGTAAAGACGTTATGTAAAATGAAAGTAGATCATACTTGGGTGTGACCAGCAGGATAGATCAGCAGCAGCTAGGAGATGCATTTAATCCAAAAATCACTAACAATAATAGGCTATTTTCCACATTAAAAATGTTACTGACATACCACAGAATGTATGTAACTCAAAGGTGCCTATTTAAAGTTAAAGTTTGGTGTTTATAAATCAACGATGGAAATACTGATTTCTTTCGTGATTGCAGACTTGGTGCTTTGCTGCAGAATGATTTGATTAATTTAACATATTTAGAGCTATTCCATGGTAAGACATACGTCGATTTTTTTAAAAAAAAAACTTAGAAAAGTGTGTTATTCAAATAAAACCATTGTTTTGGAATTCGAACGACGTTGTACTTTTTTATTTACTGGCTGCACCCGCGTGGATTAATTCTTTTAACATCAGCTATCTACCAGTGAAAGTGCCGTCAAAATCAGTCCAGTTATTTTGGATTCGATACTACACGTCGTCTTATATTTAGAAAGATAGATGTCAAGCCTAAAATATACAATACTTAAAGCGTGTTTCCTGAAATTATATGACCACCAATATAAACGATTCACATTGGTGATATCAATATGACGTGCTGGTATGACGACCAATAAACGCCCGTTAAATATGTACCTACGTATTGAGATCTTCTTTCACCCGCCGCTGATCCATCAATTAGCTACTCTCTAGACAAAATGAAGTTAGGTACACTGATCACAGTGATCATATTACCAGTCGGAGCCAGATGTAAACGAGGTTCATTTCAGCGCCACTGATCCCTCTGTCTAGCCAACTTTTTGCCACAAGTCTTGTGAAATCGTGATGAACGTCTGAAGCTAATGCTATGCTCAGAGACAATTGTGAGAATATCCACAAGCAATAATAGATTACTGCAGCGGACTCCAACAGAAGCTCTTATGGACGAACGTGAAAATATGGCAGACGTGAGTTCATAAGGCCGTCCGTAAGGCCCTAGTTCTTGTATCCATTGTCACAGACTAACTAATATTCCTAGCAACCGTTGCAGAATGTAGCGTTTAGTCACGTCAATACGTGAGGTGTTTTGTATACTATCGCATGTAAGGTTCACGCAAAGCCAACTCGCGTTGTTTTTGCTAACGTATATTGCCTATTGTGTTGAAAACAAAGTAGAGAAATAGCACTCGTGATTTCAATTTCTAAAGTCACAGTACCTACGTACAGACTACAGCTCACTATGATACATAGTATTTTTCCATAATGTAAGGACTTCAAACACAACTATTTTACCTCTAGTTACTTAAAATATTGTTTAGATACTCTTGCGACCAATTTATTTTTAACCGGAAACTTATGTTCGGTGATTAAATGTCCAAATTTAACCAAAAAATGCAAGCGTGTAAAAGCTATCATAGATTAATATAACTTACAAACAATATACATGAAGTCCCATATTTACACATTTTTTTATTGATTTGGCCCGGTTGGTATTGAGCCCGCCTTCTGCGCTGGGAGCATGGGTACGACTCCCACCTAGGGCAAAGATTCATGTGATGAATATTTGTGTTTGTGCTATATCGGGATGTTAATATCTATTTAAAAATATATATGTATGTATATCAGTCTCTGGCAGCCATATCACAAGCTTTGCTTAGTTTGGGGTCAGATGACCGTGTGTGCAAAAATGTCTCGAAAATATTATTAATACCTACCGAAAAACTATACACAATCCTGTTTAGGCCGCTGATTAAAAATAACCCCGTTGCTACGTTCATTAAACTCGTCGTTATCAAGGGATCCAATCATCTACTAATTGCACATCTGCACGTGCCGAACGAATAACAGATAAAAATATATGTTTCGTTATCAATACTTAGCTTATTTATTATATATATCGATGATTTTGATTTAAATGTAATCGACAAACAAACAATAATTGCTTACATCAGTTTTTTGGAACAATTATTATTATTATGTTCCACATTATTGCCTATTTAACTAAATCAGCTTTCAACTTAACAATTGCTAAAGCAATGCTTAGTTTTTGACCTGTGCTGCTGCTCCTAAACTGACGAGTTTGTTAAAAGCTTTTAGAGTAATCTCGCATATTATTTATTGAAAGCTCGCTCTGAACGTCCGCACCATCTGTACATAACAAGTTGAGTACGTACTCGTTCACAACAATTCAATTATGTGTGAAAGAAACATCAGATTTTCAGATTTTAGAACAATAAACCGGCCAAGTGCCAGTCGGGCTCGCGCACTGAGGCTTCCTTACCACCACAAAATTCAATAACGAAATTACCAGTTATAACTTGGTAATGAACATAAACTTGTCACCGACACGCACTTGGCAATTTTTATTATTTGTTGTTATATTCTAAAGTGTGTACTATAATCATTTTAAGTTTGACGCTTGTATGTGTTACCGTTTTTACATTAGATCTGATACAAAAATACGTAAAAAAATACGTTTATTGTATGGGGACACCCCTTTCGTTTTTACTTTTCGACTTTTTAATTATATGCTAGTCAATCCGCCGTAACATTACATATTCTGTAAAAATTTCAACTGGCTATCTATTACAGTTCGAAAGATACAGCCGTTTAAAGGGCAGACAGACGGACAGACAGACAGACATCGTAGGCTTAGTAATAGAGTCCCGTTTTTACCCTTTCGGTACGGAACCATAAAAATAGCACTATCTCCTGTTATCAGTGTAATGGTTGCTATCATCGGGTACACGTTGTGTCATCAGACGATCGACCCGACCTCGATGTGACGACTTTCTACCCGCGGCCGCGCGCCGCCGTCGGCGTCGGTCCGAGACGATCTATGTGTTACGACATACTAATCGCCTTTGGCTAATAGACACTCCAGAATTTTACTCTGCACTCGCAGGCTTTAGCATTCTCGGAGAGTTTTATTTATTTTAAACGGCCAAATAACGATTTTAAATGTCGAAGCATAGAAGTTCTAAGCAGCACTTTTCAATACAAAGTTTTAGACTCGCTGGTGTATTAGGTATAAGACTTTTGAGTAATAGACTTGTGTTTGATCGCCACCTCACCTGTTGATGCGGTCTACAATACAGCGGCACAAGAATACACCCAGATTATAACTATCGTGGAACACCCATTTTGACAACGTTATCCCACAGTCTAGCAATTTGTACAATAAAAGTGGAATTAAGGCGCTTCGTTCGGGTTATGGTGTCGCCTTTTCGTGCCTAGTCTGGCCGAAACAGACGTCATGTCAAATCGAGAAAAAATTGTTAACAGAAAAATATCACCGACCACACGCCGTGAGTTGTGGTCGAATGACTAGGCTGTCCATTGCGATGGCACAGTCAGGGTGTGGAACCTCGGCTGGAGTCTGCTTACCAAAAAGTACTATATACTTTCTTCAAATCGAGAGTTAACAGGTTTCTTTTAGGTAAGCGGGCTCTATCGTATAATAGTCCGCCGTGCATCCGATAGGATGTGGGCAACCGCAAGTCTATCATGGGTAAAAAGACGCTTGCAGAGAAGACAAGGTAAATCAGTCTGCTACCACAGTTTTAAATTAAAACAGAATTCATGTATAAATATAGGTAAAATATCTTCTCTCTATCTATCCAGGGGGGGTCTTCTTGGTTCAGGAACTGTGGTTTTTATTCTTTTAAAATTACTCTAAAGATCTGCGTCTCTTTTGATTCAACGTTACGAGTGAGAAAAGATTTGAATTAGTTTATGCCGTGATGCCGGCGTCACGGTTTTATCATCGCACTAGCCGCTACCGTCTGAAAGTTCATCCACTTCACGTTCACTCATCATAGATCTGTGTAAATCGCACACGGTGTGATTCACACTATCTTTCTTGCCTCACACCTGCAAAATGTGGAATGAGTTACCTTCCGCGGTGTTTCCGAGAAGCTACAACATGGGGTTCTTCAAAAGGCGAGTTAATAGAGTCTTTAAGGGTCTGCAACGTATTTGTGATGCCTCTAGTGTTACAAGTATCCATAGACAACGGTGACTGCTTACCATCAGGCGGACCGTCTGCTTGTTTGCCACATATAGCATTAAAAAATAAAATTGTGCAACAATCACCATCAATATTATCCCAGACTCAGAAACATTGTTCTTGAATGCTAAATAGTTTTCAGAGATTCACACACAATATGATATCTCCGCAACACATGCTGTGCAGACTAAATGTAGTAACTAGGACAAAAACAAGTGCACTGAACATTTCGCACGTGTTTTCCGATACAAGATGAGTCATGTAAATTTTTTTGCACATTCGTCGTAATGCTTGTGCCGTAACCCACATACCCCGTTCCGCGGTGGACTCGACACGGCCGTTATGTGCTGGTTGCATAATGCAACTTCTTATGTAAATGCCTAGATTCGGATGTTGTGATGGAGTGCGGCCGACTAATCTGTTCAGTGAATGTTTTGAGAACACCCATTAATCAGATACGCTCTCGTGTGGGAACAAGGAGAATTCGTTCGGTTTCTAGATCTTGCAGAGCTTGGAGTTATGTATCTATGGTTATTACACAAGGCAGTTAATGGCATCTAAGATGCAAGACACACTCGTCATACAGGGGCCTTAGGCCTAGCTGTTTAAAGCAATCCAGCTTAGGTGCTGAAAAAATGTTGCGCGACCGCAAACCGTAGCTGGGCGCGTTAAGCTTCACGTTCGCGTGATTTTTAGAACTGTGCGGTTTTAACGTTAGTTTGAGACTGCGTACGGAGTTGGGTGTAAGGCCTCAGAACACGGGTGCTCTCTTAAACTCTCCTTTAACACAAATTCAACCTTGGTGTTCAACAAAAAGACGAGTCGAACAACGGGACAGCTCGCAACCTTTCTTGTTTTGTATCGTAAAAACAGGAATCTATGGTTGAAATTCAACACCATCCACAGCGCGGTATAAGCTGCTGAAAGCTGGTATAGATGGCGGAACATCATAGGGGAGCAACCAATATCCTGTTGGATATCCAACCGATATCCAACCGCTTGAGGATTCGACGCGAGAAGGAAGGTTGAAATATATCGTGCCTAAGGCCTAAAATGACAATATCAGAAAGTAAGCACTATGACGAATACATATATCTACATATATCTATCCCTACATATATCTATCTATCTATGACTATGACGAATCACATATTACTTTGTGTCACATAGTATTATACTTTGTTTTGGTGAGCTTCTCGTGTACTATAAGCAAACTATAAGAAACTAACTGACTATAAATCAAGCACGTGATTATTAGTATGATTGTTGTACTTTTCTACGATTTAAATACCTAAAAAATCTTGAAAAACGACAGTTTTTTGTGGTTAGACATTCAAAATATTGACGCTACTTATAAAGTGGAAAATTTAAATCGTATACACAACCAGATAAAGGTCAACATCCAGTGACATCAGAAAGACAACGTGCTAACAGCTAAGTAACGAGTTACGTATTGTGTCGTAGGTCTATCAAATAGACAGACGGATGATTTCCCGTTCGCCTTGGATGGTTCGCCGCTCGCAAAACTGTGACGCCCTCATCGTCCTGTTCACTTTTCGGACTAACAGTGTTGGATTCTACTCATATTGTAAACTCGAACGTCTCATCTGTCCTTTCCCTACGGCCCTACTAAGCCCGTGCTTCCCCAAACTTGACTGATATGATTTTTGTTTTCGGTTCTCATAATAACAGATAGTGGCCGCTTTATACTCTGGCTGAGGTAGACCGAGAGCGAAAGATTGCTAGATGCCCTCGTTACACTCCACCTTGAACAGCGACCTACTTCTGCTGAAAGACTTTGACGAGAGACTCGAGAATGCAAAACTGCTAACAGGCCGTTTTTATAATAAAACAACAACTTGAAGACAAATATCTCACACCACTTCCGTTGTATAAGTAAGTATATTTAGACACGTTGTCAATTTGTCAGTTGCATTGTCAACATGAAGGGCCGTAGGTTCAGTTCCGCATTAAGAGTCAGTAGAACTGGTAGAACTAAGTACTTACAATACAAGGCCCAGCAGGCGGGGATCAATCAAGGAAAACGACAAGTGACTGATTGCATTTGTACAGGGTGACACGGAACGTTTTTACTAAGCCGAAAGGAGGCAATCAACATGTACTCATCGTTATGAACAACTTTTATTTCGAAACTTACTGCGATATCTGATATCTAACTGGTGTCTTCAAGTCGACAGTGAATCTGTTTTTTCTAGGGAAGTGTGCTTCATCGTAGACCGCATCATCGCTTAACATCGGGCAAGTTGGCGGCCAAGCGAAAGCCAACATTTTTTTTAAACGCGGGGAGAAAAATAGCCTTTCCATGGAATATTTTAAAATAATGAAGACAAATGAATGATGAAAATAATTATAAGTGAAGCACTCCATCAAAATAAAAATAAACCCATATTTTATAATATAATTTAATTATTATAGAGCTAGTTTAATGTGGCAAAGTTGTAAGTAATGCACTTGCAGTATACACAGGTGTAAAACATTAGTGTGTAATTGTTCTGCAGCGGTAGAAAGGTTAAGGAAGTCACGTATGGTCAAGATGGCGCCATAATTTCCGCTACTGCGCGTGCGCATAGCACCACTAACGACATTCTCAATGAAACAATCAGTAAGGAGGAGTCAGCCTGCTCTTAACCAATTTCAAGAAAGAAAGGTTGTCAATTTGATCTGTAATTTTATTTTATGTATGCCAATTATTCTGACATTTTGTAAATCGATTCACGTGTTTCTTTTTTTATATCTAGAGAAAGAAAATTTCATTATATTTTGCAGTTACAATATTATAATTTGTTTGATTGCCCATTTTGAAGTGGGTTTTTAAATAGATCATATATACAACAAGTTTGTGTTACTTTCGTAATGGCTGAGAAGATTTTGGGTGAAATTCGGTACAGACTTAGGTAGTTTGCAATATGGACAAACACATAGATATTTTAGCGGACGTAACCGCGGGCGGAACTATATTATGAAAACTTTGACAAAAAACTCTGAAGACGTAAAGCATTTTTTTTGTAATATATGAGTAAATAAATGAATTGTATTTTTATTTAACTACTGTTTGTATGCTTGTTGTGCTTCACGAGTTAAATTTACGAGTCATCAAATAGCTTGTGAAGTGATGACATTAAGTACAACCCATGCAACGTTACGTAGTTAAGTCAATGATTGATGAGTATCGAGCAGGAATGTTAGTTGATGTGACTACAGAATACTAATTATTTCCCTACAAACCCTAATCTATATGTCTATAGGTATATGGTAAGCTATCACTGTCGCCTGTAACACCAGACCAGACAAGAGGACTTGTAACACCAGACCAGACAAGAGGACTTGTAACACCAGACCAGACAAGAGGACTTGTAACACCAGACCAGACAAGAGGACTTGTAACACCAGACCAGACAAGAGGACTTGTAACACCAGACCAGACAAGAGGACTTGTAACACCAGACCAGACAAGAGGACTTGTAACACCAGGGGCATCACAGATACGTTACCGACCTTTGAAGATGCTATTAACAGCCCTTTTGAAAAAACCTATGTTATAGTTACTCGGAAATGCCACAGGAGGGAGCTGATTCCACAAGTTGCAGGTGTTAGGCAAAAAAGATCGCGTAAAACGCACCGTGTGCTATTTCCACAGATCTATGATATGTAGATATAAGCTTTCAGATTTTTTTCCGTAGAGGAGGTTAACTAGTTTGCATAAGTCAAGTAGCTAGCCCTAATGTCAGAGTAACAATAAAGGAAGGAGACGTGGAGGAGATAACCTGGGGCCTTACAGCCAACGGCTATCTCGGTATCAAATTAAAGTTAAATCTGCTCAGTTAGAAAATCAAGCGACCGCAAACCGTATCTGGGCGCGTTAAGGTTCACGTTCGCGTGAATTTCCAACAGAGCGGATTTAACGTTAGTTTGACACCGATTTAGCCGTTGGCCGTAAGGCGCCAGGTAAGAGATTAACTCTTGACATTTGCTCGAACACTACAATTACATTCATAGCGATTCAAGTATTAGGTATCTTATTTTTACAAATTTATCAGCAAACATTTTATACTTCCTGTGTTTGAATAGAGGTGTCTTACATTGATTTAGAAACACATGGATCTTGGGTCAAGTTCAAAACTCGCAATAAAAGTGTCCGGGGTTTACCTACATTTTAGTCAATTTATAAATACAAACAAACTAATTAAAATCGTATGATGAATTATTGTTATTACTCTTTATTTCTCAATAGAAATGAACTGGGTGCGAGAATCAATATTATGGGGTCTCGCCCAGACGTTTGAGAGGCATTGGTGGGGCTGAAGCCAACACTGGCACTGTTCGATATAAAATACAATTATTGAATGTGTTTAAAAGGGAATATAAAACAATTGTAGAGGATAGGATTGAAAAATTATAGACTATTGTGTTGAGTTCTTGATGGTGTTGAGCTATATAGTATGAGGTACGGCACTCGCCGTATGACTTGTGTCAAAATATTTAAGGTGAGGCTGTCCTATATTGGCGGTGGAGGGGCAACATTGGCGTGGGGGGGGGGGGCTTTAAGTGCCGAGAAGTGTGCTGTACCTACTTACACGAGACGCTACACGCGGCTTTATGCCTTAAAAATTTCTACCCTAGAACTTATTGTTATATTTTTCGTTCGAACATTTTGAGTGCTGATCCGATATCCACAGTATTAAATATCTTTGACCTCTTAAAGTGTACCTATGGTGTTGACGTACATTGAGAGGTGGTAACTTGTATCTCTTCGTAGTTAGTTTTTGTGGTATTCGCTCATCAATTAGAACATGCTTAAAAAATATTTTATACAATAGGTACCTCTGTTTATTCAATACTATTATAATCCTTGATAGTAGATATTGAAAAACGAAGATGCTAATAACATATTAAGTTTGTGCGATGTTCTAAGTGTTAATTTCTTTTTTTCTTCTTTTTTTCGTGTGTCAGCAGTTCCGTCACAATACCGTGGCAATGTGTTTTATGAGTGTTGAACAGTTATACGTTAGCACTGGATCGCGAAGTTGACTAATTAAATAACCAGTCCCCTCGCCGCTGTTTGTTCAGCTGATCTGAGGAAATGGTACCTACTTTTCTGTTAATTTAATTTATTACTCAACAATAAAAAAAACGTTATTTATGGTGATGGCAAATGATGTTGATGTACGGCAATAACAGAGTACCGACCCCCTCGAGGTTGTGTAATGCCAGCAGGATGGTGAATATGTGTGTGATTGGCGAGAAACCGAGGAGAATTTCCAACAATGGCATGTTTTTCTTCTATGCCCAGTAGTAGATACTGGAGCAGTAGGTTATTCAAGGTTGATGATGATGATTTTTAAGCATAAATACGGATAAGGAAAAAACCGGACAAGTACGAGTAGGACTCGTGCTCTGAGGGTTCCGTTAGACGGAACCCTCAGAGCGCGAGACCAAAAAAAAAACTAACTGAAGTTAAAATATTGAAAGACAAACTTAAGTTTGTAGTTTTTTTTTTACTGGGCAAGTGCCTTTAATAACTAAACAAAATACAAGCTAAAACTAACACTACAAATACAGTTAGACTGCCCATAGACCGTTGAAGGTCTAAAGACAATCCAAATGCTCAAGCCCACTACCAGTTGCCAGCGTAACCAACATGCTGGCGGCATTACCACGTTGAATGGCAATGCTAATGCGTTGAGCCAGAAACACGCCAGCATTTTGGTCACGCGTCGCATTAACCAGGCGCTCTGAAAGATTTTTGAAAATGAGGTGAGCTCCCGGTCCCCAAGGGCCCAATGTCTCGACCCCAAACGCCTCAAATATGTAGGTAACCACTGCCGAGGTTAGCATATTTGCGACGCTTGTGCTGCTCTGCCGAATTAGCAGCCGCGCCAGCCCTACCCTGTGTCTCAGGAAGATGTGACGGCGCCAAAGTATCGACACAAGTTGCGTCCCATACAAGAGGCCGCCCTAACCTCCAGGGCACAAGTGTCATACCGTCAGGCCTCTTTCCATCGTCACGCGCAAGACCACTCGGTTTGAGCACAGCTGCGAAATTGGCGGTGGAAAGTGCCCTGCGTATGATGTCGTTCAGGCTAGCGTGTCGGCCAATACGACCAGCGCTTCTCGAGCAAGAGAGACCATGGTGACCGAGCTGGTCAACAGCAGTACCACACTGACAGCGATGGGCCTCACAGCACCTTGCACCCAAGCGTAAGCTGACAGCCAGACGAAATGCGGTTGGATCTAAAAGGCTACCTGTGTTAAAAGAGGGCATGGCTTGCAACCAAAGTCCCGATTCCCAAACAGAGACAGCAAGAATACGAGCGCGATCTGCAATACTAGGACACGTATCTAGTAGCGATTTCCATGCTAGTTCGCAGATCGGCCGATCCCACAGTCTCTGGGAAGACAACTTTGAAGTTTGTAGTTGACAATAAGGTTCTTCCATACATCCCAACTACAAAATGTAAGTTTGTAATAGCAAAATAATTATTTTTAAATACCTACAAATTTATAACTTTCGGATTTATTCCTATATATGTACTATGAGACCTTGCCTCTTGCCAAATTTCATGATTCTAGGTCAACGGGAAGTACCCTATAGGTTTTGATTCCCCTGTGAAATCGCAAAATATACGACATAAAGGAACCCTAAGAGCGCGAGACCAAAAAAAAAACTAACTGAAGTTAAAATATTGAAAGACAAACTTAAGTTTGTAGTTGACAATAAGGTTCTTCCATACATTCCAACTACAAAATGTAAGTTTGTAATAGAAAAATAATCATTTTTAAATGATATACCTTCATATTTCTAACTTTCGGATTTATTCCTATATATGTGCTATGAGACCTTGCTTTTTGCCAAATTTCATGATTCTAGGTCAACGGGAAGTACCCTATAGGTTTTGGTTCCCCTGTGAAATCGCAAAATATGCGACATAAACGTTCATATCTTTTGATTGCGTTGACTTACAACTTTTATTTTTTTACAGCCGAAAGAAACCGTAGACCCAAGTATTTAGTATAAATTTCAACTTGCTACCTTTACGCGTTCTTGAGAAAAAGGGTCTTGACAGACGGACAGACAGACAGACAGACAGACGGACAATGAAGTGATCCTATAAGGGTTCCGTTTTTTCCTTTTGAGGTACGGAACCCTAAAAATTACAAAAATATTCATAAAAAAGGTAAACAAAAAAAGTAGATTGTACAACAAGTGCATAAAACAATAAATTTTAGCAGAGAAGTTTATCAGCCCGAGCCGAAAGCAAGAATGGAGTAAAATAGGTTTTATGGCCATGTTATGCATTCAGCTTTTCACTTAAATTGCAAGGAAATGAAACAGTGATATTGTAAGAAATATCTTTTTAAGTAAAATTTAATCTGAAATTTTAATAATGTCCTATTTATACTCGACTAAAGTTATGAGTCGCTCTTTAATAATACCCTGATTTATGGGTATCATTAAATGCCCAGGAAAACTTGCTACACTAAATATATTAGAAACTAAACCTCTGAACAATTTTAAAGTGGTTCCGTAATTTTTTTGCAGTAGTGTTCAAAAAGCAGATTTTTATGCACGAGAGCCTAAAAAGCAATTTAAATCCTGCACCAACAAGTAAACTTGCAGGCATGAGAAGTGGAAAATAATTTAATCACTATAAAATTGTAGTCATAACACTGTTACTTCTATTTAGTCCAAATTTTTGCAGAAAGTACAATAATCAGCAGATATACCCATTCATCATCATCATTTCAGCCATAGGACGTCCACTGCTGGACATAGCCTCCCCCATCGATCTCCAAAAGGGCCGGCTGGTAGCGGCCTGCATCCAGCGTTTCCCTGCGGTCTATTTTAGGTCGTCTGTCCATCTTGTGGGTGGAACCCATTACAAAATTGTTTATAAACTATTTATACAGTAAATATATAAGGTCTTATGTAGGTATGTTTTAAATGTTTGTCGGGACTTATCACGTGTATCTTGTGTAGGTACTTATTGAGGTTTAATAATGCGGTACTTAGGTAATAAACAAACATTGACATTGAAACGAGTACTACATGAATATATTATAAACACAGAGCTAACATTAGGAATACATGGATGGGGTTTGTGGTCATCGTTCACCAAACATTGCTTTAGACCGTCGAATTTCGAGTACACAGAGTTTTTCAATTCTTATAAATATTCCCGGGAAATTTTGAGACACTATTCTATTGCGCGCCCCTCGACTAATATGCAAAAGAGTGCGTAAATGCAATGGATGGCTGAATAATTTTAGTTATAACACAGGCATATGAAATAACAAACAACACATCCAAATTCTCCTTTTAAGATGATTGGAGTAATTGTGTAGTGCCTTTATAATGTTTATCTTCTTCAAGATGATGGAATTTCCTGTTCGCAATCAATGGCCTTGGCAGATTTATTGGTTTACATATAGACGTTATGTCATGGTGTTGGTTATAGTGTCTGCTACGTTGACCTCCGCCGTGGGCTCATTTCGTAAGCAGCTCGTGGATGGAATACTTGCCAATATCAATAAAAGGACAAGAGAGTGTATTCGTTGCAAGTTAATACAACTTGTAGTTCAGTAAGCGACCGCCGACAATGCTAGTATTGCACAGTTAGTCTAGGTGGTCAGTGGTCACTTACTATCAGGTGGCCCACCTGCCTGTGTTTCCTCTCTTTTATATTTTTGGGGTTCCGTGCCTCAAAAGGAATAGGAACTCTTATATGATCACTTTGTTGTCCGTCTGTCAGTCTGTCAAGACCCTTTTTCTCAAGAGCGCGTAAAGGTATCAAGATGAAATTTATATGAAATACTTGGACTTGCGGTCTCTTACATCTCTAAAAAAAAACCATGTAATATAACGAAATCAAAAGATATGACCGTTTATGTCCATATATTCGCATATTTTGCGTTTTTTTTTAAATTATGTAATAGACTTGCGTTCGATCGCCATCTCGCCTGATTTTAAGCGATGATGCTGTCTATATACGAGAAAAGAAACTGATTCACTCGTTTATTGAAGACACCCAGATTGTATCTGTCGGGGATTATGTTATATATTATCCTTTTTTGTAAAAACTAGTAATGGAAATGAAGAACTGAAGAAAACAAAGATATTTACAAGTAGGTACGCATTTCGGGTCAATATACTACCATAGTAACTATATAAGTAATATGTGCATATATTCTACATGTTTATTGTAATCCGAATTAGATTCTCATAATGATATAAATGATTTAAATTAGTGTTGTTATTTCTAAGGTGCATCTAAATATAAATAGAAACTTTTTTTCATGATTTTTTGACATAACTACAAAACAAAAACAAAAATCCTTCACATTCTCTGTACCTCTAGCTGGCTTACCTTTCTCTAACATTGTTGCGGAGCCTTTTCAGGCTAGTCTAACAGTCAATTCAGAAATCTAGTTTTATTTTACTACTAACATGATACATATTCAAATTGTAATATTGTTTTGACTACGATATAATTATCGCGTTACTCGTGTAGCAGATGAAAGATTATAAAAACTGTGTATTTGCATAAACAGTATCGGTTCACTATAGGACCAGTGGAGCAGGTTCCTTGACGTCACTCGTGTTATTCATTAATCAACTATTCCATTGCGTACAATTATTTATATTCAAATACCTATCCCTAAATTATAGATCTACGAACTGTGCCCGGCATAACGACCACACTTCTATTATTTTGCTATGTTTCGTGCTCTTTGTACGTTTTTAGATAAAATTATTATTCTAATTCAGAGCACAATCTTACTCCACGCCACATTTAAAAAATCCGCTGATTAAAATATATAAGACTATCATTCAATTTATCTAAAAATCTGATTTGATGTTCCATTCTACTAACTTTGCCTAATGTTAGTAGGATAGGATATTTTGAAATTTTCGTATTATTTTTACGTTAGGAGGAAATCAATTCCACAGTTTAATGGGTATTGTGAACTATGGAATCTACTTCCAATACTTCAATACATTTAGTTTCGAGCCTCTCCAAAAGCATTTCTTTCGACATCTTTCCTCAAACCTTTGTCTCACGCGATAGGAGGCGACGAACCGAATGATTGAGCTTTGAAGATGTATTTGAACATTCTTACAGCTGAGGGATTTCTGCAGAAGAGCGATTCCAAGAAATTCGTATTCCTTTGCCACTTTAGGCTAATTGGTAAAACGAGCTTTGAAATGTGTGTAGATTTAATATCGATTTTTATGGCATCGATAAAAAATCTACAGATGTAACAAATAGAGATGCTATAACATATTGACGGTATTATGGCTACAAGCGCGTTTTTTCCAGGAACTTCCTGTAACTATTTACATTAAAAAAAACATACCTGTATCCAATAAACTATTAGAATGTCAACAAACCAAAATTATTATGTGTAAATCAAAGAAAAACAAACACATCGTTTAGTTTGTAAATTAAATTGATATATTCATTAAACTGTCATCACCGTCATCATTTCGTATTAAGGTCAATTAATCATTCGAGAACCATTAAGGGGGCACGCACGTCAACTAATTAATATTTGACATATAAACAGAAACGTAATCATCGCAACAATTTGTAGCAGTTACTGATAATTTTAAGATTGAGATAATTACATTATAGATAATCTGCCAAAAAATTGGAGCACCAGGTCACTCTAATCTCATATTATTATAGCCATTATTGATGAATTTATCATTTTTAGGGTTCCGTACCTCAAAAGGAAAAAACAGAACCCTTATAGGATCACTTTGTTATCCGTCTGTCTGTCCGTCTGTCAAGACCCTTTTTCTCAAGAACGCGTAAAGGTATCAAGTTGAAATTTATATTAAATACTTGGGTCTACGGTTTCTTTCGGCTATAAAAAAATTATAGTCGTATGTCAACGCAATCAAAAGATATGAACGTTTATGTCGCATATTTTGCGATTTCACAGGGAAATCAAAACCTATAGGGTACTTCCCGTTGACCTAGAATCATGAAATTTGGCAAAAATCAAGGTCTCATAGCACATATATAGGAATAAATCCGAAAGTCACAAATTTGAAGTTATATCATTTAAAAATAATTATTTTGCTATTACAAACTTACATTTTGTAGTTGGAATGTATGGAAGAACCTCATAGTCAACTACAAAGTTAAGTTTGTCTTTCAATATTTCAACTTCAGTTGTTTTTTAGGGTTCCGTACCTCAAAAGGAAAAAACGGAACCCTTATAGGATCACTTCGTTGTCCGTCTGTCTGTCTGTCTGTCCGTCTGTCAAGACCCTTTTTCTCAAGAACGCGTAAAGGTAGCAAGTTGAAATTTATACTAAATACTTGGGTCTACGGTTTCTTTCGGCTGTAAAAAAATAAAAGTTGTAAGTCAACGCAATCAAAAGATATGAACGTTTATGTCGCATATTTTGCGATTTCACAGGGGAACCAAAACCTATAGGGTACTTCCCGTTGACCTAGAATCATGAAATTTGGCAAAAAGCAAGGTCTCATAGCACATATATAGGAATAAATCCGAAAGTTATAAATATGAAGGTATATCATTTAAAAATGATTATTTTGCTATTACAAACTTACATTTTGTAGTTGGAATGTATGGAAGAACCTTATTGTCAACTACAAACTTAAGTTTGTCTTTCAATATTTTAACTTCAGTTAGTTTTTAGGGTTCCGTACCTCAAAAGGAAAAAACGGAACCCTTATAGGATCACTTCGTTGTCCGTCTGTCTGTCTGTCTGTCTGTCCGTCTGTCAAGACCCTTTTTCTCAAGAACGCGTAAAGGTAGCAAGTTGAAATTTATACTAAATACTTGGGTCTACGGTTTCTTTCGGCTGTAAAAAAATAAAAGTTGTAAGTCAACGCAATCAAAAGATATGAACGTTTATGTCGCATATTTTGCGATTTCACAGGGGAACCAAAACCTATAGGGTACTTCCCGTTGACCTAGAATCATGAAATTTGGCAAAAATCAAGGTCTCATAGCACATATATAGGAATAAATCCGAAAGTTATAAATATGAAGGTATATCATTTAAAAATGATTATTTCGCTATTACAAACTTACATTTTGTAGTTGGAATGTATGGAAGAACCTTATTGTCAACTACAAACTTAAGTTTGTCTTTCAATATTTTAACTTCAGTTAGTTTTTAGGGTTCCGTACCTCAAAAGGAAAAAACGGAACCCTTATAGGATCACTTCGTTGTCCGTCTGTCTGTCTGTCTGTCTGTCCGTCTGTCAAGACCCTTTTTCTCAAGAACGCGTAAAGGTAGCAAGTTGAAATTTATACTAAATACTTGGGTCTACGGTTTCTTTCGGCTGTAAAAAAATAAAAGTTGTAAGTCAACGCAATCAAAAGATATGAACGTTTATGTCGCATATTTTGCGATTTCACAGGGGAACCAAAACCTATAGGGTACTTCCCGTTGACCTAGAATCATGAAATTTGGCAAAAATCAAGGTCTCATAGCACATATATAGGAATAAATCCGAAAGTTATAAATATGAAGGTATATCATTTAAAAATGATTATTTTGCTATTACAAACTTACATTTTGTAGTTGGAATGTATGGAAGAACCTTATTGTCAACTACAAACTTAAGTTTGTCTTTCAATATTTTAACTTCAGTTAGTTTTTTTTTTGGTCTCGCGCTCTTAGGGTTCCTTTATGTCGTATATTTTGCGATTTCACAGGGGAATCAAAACCTATAGGGTACTTCCAGTTGACCTAGAATCATGAAATTTGGCAAGAGGCAAGGTCTCATAGTACATATATAGGAATAAATCCGAAAGTTATAAATTTGAAGGTATTTAAAAATAATAATTTTGCTATTACAAACTTACATTTTGTAGTTGGGATGTATGGAAGAACCTTATTGTCAACTACAAACTTCAAAGTTGTCTTCCCAGAGACTGTGGGATCGGCCGATCTGCGAACTAGCATGGAAATCGCTACTAGATACGTGTATTGCAGATCGCGCTCGTATTCTTGCTGTCTCTGTTTGGGAATCGGGACTTTGGTTGCAAGCCATGCCCTCTTTTAACATAGGTAGCCTTTTAGATCCAACCGCATTTCGTCTAGCTGTCAGCTTACGCTTGGGTGCAAGGTGCTGTGAGGCCCATCGCTGTCAGTGTGGTACTGCTGTTGACCAGCTCGGTCACCATGGTCTCTCTTGCTCGAGAAGCGCTGGTCGTATTGGCCGACACGCTAGCCTGAACGACATCATACGCAGGGCACTTTCCACCGCCAATGTCGCAGCTGTGCTCAAACCGAGTGGTCTTGCGAGTGACGATGGAAAGAGGCCTGACGGTATGACACTTGTGCCCTGGAGGTTGGGGCAGCCCGTTGTGTGGGACGCAACTTGTGTCGATACTTTGGCGCCGTCACATCTTCCTGAGACACAGGGTAGGGCTGGCGCGGCTGCTAATTCGGCAGAGCAGCACAAGCGTCGCAAATATGCTAACCTCGGCAGTGGTTACATATTTGAGGCGTTTGGGGTTGAGACATTGGGCCCTCGGGGACCGGGAGCTCACCTCATTTTCAAAAATCTTTCAGAGCGCCTGGTTAATGCGACGCGTGACCAAAATGCTGGCGTGTTTCTGGCTCAACGCATTAGCATTGTCATTCAACGTGGTAATGCCGCCAGCATGTTGGGTACGCTGCCAACTGGTAGTGGGCTTGAGCATTTGGATTGTCTTTAGACCTTCAACGGTCTATGGGCAGTCCGACTGTATTTGTAGTGTTAGTTTTAGCTTGTATTTTGTTTAGTTATTAAAGGCACTTGCCCAGTAAAAAAAAACTACAAACTTAAGTTTGTCTTTCAATATTTTAACTTCAGTTAGTTTTTTTTTGGTCTCGCGCTCTGAGGGTTCCGTCTAACGGAACCCTCAGAGCACGAGTCCTACTCGTACTTGTCCGGTTTTTTTTTTTCGGACTCGCGCTCTGAGGGTTCCGTCCAACGGAACCCTCAGAGCGCGAGTCCTACTCGTACTTGTCCGGTTTTTTAATCAAAATTTTTACGATATCAAAATAAAATGTATTTACTGTGGCCTTTGGACATTGTTAACATTACTTAGATCACTTTTCTCAATTCTCGTGGAAGTTGTCTCGTTATACACGAACAGCCGAAATTACAATGTTATAAATAAAAGGGCTCACATATAAATCGAGACACAGATTAAATAATATTTATTGCGAGAGTCGGGAGTCGCGCAGTCCTTTCCTTCCCTAACAGGATGTGGCCAATTGGTGCAGATGCTTGCAGTCATGATCTACCCACTTGCAGTTTAGTACTTGCTGGTGATTGCTCTGAAATAATTTCTTCTTTATATACAATAATAACTTTTTTTTATTATTATTTAAAATCCAACTCCACGGACACCAGGGTCCGTGACTTTTATTATCATCATCATCATCATCAGCACTGCTGGGTATATGCCTCCCTTTGTTTATTCTTTGAGTATATATTGCTACCTAGAGAATATTTTATATACTCGAAGGTTGGCATTATTTTATGAGGTTGAGAATTTTTTGATTGTTTATTATAAGCGTTCTAATTAATTTTTAGTACGTTACTTTTATTTAATATTGTACTAGCGACCCGCCCGGCTTCGCTCGGGTGTAACTTACGTGCGAAGCCGGGGCGGGGCGCGCGTTACATATATATACCTTCCGTAAAAAAATATCTAACTGATGGTGAAAACCGCATCAAAATCCGTTGCGTAGTTTTGTAGATCTAAGCATACGTAGGGACGGACAGACAGCGGGAAGCGACTTTGTTTTATACTATGTAGTGAAGTGATTGGGATGGTTTGATGGATAAATATAATTAACTAGGTATATTTATTACATGAGGCTCCAAGTACTTTTGTAAATTTACATAAATTATAGCAGACTGTTATTACAATTATAATATACCGATATTTAATTCAAAACTAGTTATATATAAATCACGTTTGTATATAATTACGATAGTAAATTATTATTACTGTGATATTGTCTACTATCAAAACCGGCTTCAAGTTGAATAATTTGCAAGTTCGCCGATGGAATATTAAATTTGAATTTACATTGTCGATCAAGAGAGACGTTTTACTAAACAATAGTTAAATTCACTTCCCTCAAAAACTCAAAATATACTTGTAATAAGGTCAACCTTTGCTTCTTAACAATTTACAAGTTTAAGAACTGTCCAAGAGGTTTTTTGCTATAAGTTTTACCAAATTACTCGAGTGTAAAGTAAACAGTCAAAGGGATTGTCAGTATTCTCTTTTTACGGCCTAGTAGGTAAGGATCAGCAAAATAGGATGTAGCTACAGTATAAGTGCTTAAACCAGAGAATATGCTGAACCATTTCAACAAAACGGAATGTAACACAATTACAGACGAACAAATTGTCTACTGAGCTTGTAAATGTTTAAATTGTATATAAGCAAAATATGTTAGAGATTAATAAGACTATGTTGAGACCAAATTTGGTAAACCTTATAAAGAAATATACGTAATAGCCCATACAATATTATAGTACGAGTCATTTCCTCTTAATTATGTGGTCAGTTTGTCCGGGAAGCTGATATCTGAGTGGGCAGGTCGAAATTCATTTTCCCATCAGAGTTTTACATTTGGATTGAGTAATTTTTGTCACGTATCGCCCACATACACAAGGTTTATACAGGGTTACGCGGAGAATTTCTACTAAGCCGAAAAAGGTTCATAATACTATTTGGGACCAATCCTTAAATTGCGCAAAAAAACATCAGTTATTCATAGAAAACTATTATTCACACTCGACAAAATGTAAAAATATTTTTTTGCTATTACTGGATTGGTTCCAAAGTAAAAGTTATTTATAATGATGAATATAACGAACCTCTTTCGTCTTAGTACAGCCTTTCTGCGTAACCCCGAATAATGGTTAGGTACTTAATTAGTTGCCGCCGCTATTATAGCCACGGTAGAGTTTACCTAAAGCGGTTAAGGCGGTCTTACGGACAAAAAAGGCTTCACAGAAAAATTTTCTAGGACAATATATTCATTTTAAAGCAGTAAAAAAAATATGTGGTAATCTTGATCATATTTCTGAGTGTACCATTAGTTCCAAAACACGTTTCCGATAAATTTTCTCGATAGAAAAAAATCATGAAATAACCTCTAACCTTGAAATTTACCTAAACGCATACAATGTTATCTCGACTATTGATGAACAAATCTTTACAAAATTTACAAGAATGATGTTAAATATTGTAACAAATAACATCATTAATTTTATTTATTGATTAAAATTCAATTTTTCTATCTATTAATTAATTTAATCATAAATTGGCTCGAACGTGTCGAACGAAACGTCGTGCCGCCGCGGCGTCTTTTCACTTCTCTCTTATTTTTACGCGATGTGACAGAGACCGCTGAGGCGCGCTGCTAGACGGACGTGTGTCGCTTTGTTCCGCTAACCGCTCCAAAATATAATCTTAACTTTATGACACAAAAACACCTTGACGCAAGTTGTAAAGTAAGTACCTACCTTATCTGCAATGTTTTCTTGCATTATAAGTACTAAAAAGGCAGGCGAATGAAAATTACATTTTGTAACGATTTGTTTGTATTTATTAGTTTACGAAGGATAATTTCACCACAATCGTCATAGTCCAGTTGGCCGAATGGTTTGACCCAATGGATAAGTTCTCTGCGACTCTGTGAGTAAGCTCTGGGTTCAAATCTCATAGTCACCAATAATTTTAATTTTTGTAATTTTTCTTATGTTTTTAAAATAATTCGTCATGTTCGTGCGTGCGTGCGTGGGTGTGTGTGTGTTTGTGTTTGTGTTTGTATGCATGTGTGTAATGTTCTTTACTCGAAAATGGTAGGGCCGTTATTGACGGGATTTTCACTGTCAGATAGCTGATGCTATGAGGAGAAAAAAAATTGGCATCTTTTTATCATCATCATCATCACCATTTTTTCATTACTTCGCAGGTGAACCCGCAGAGCACAGTTAGTCTACTTTTTTAGGGTCCCGTACCTCAAAAGGATAAAACGGAACCCTTATAAGATCACTTCGTTGTCCGTCTGTCTGTTCGTCTGTCAATACCCTTTTTCTCAAGAACGCGTAAAGGTATCAAGTTGAAATTTATACTAAATACTTGGGCCTACGGTTTCTTTCGGCTGTAAAAAATAAAAGTTGTCAAATATAAGTCCGGTTAAGTCAAAGCAATCAAAAGATATGAACGTTTATGTCGTATATTTTGCGATTTCACAGGGGAACCAAAACCTATAGGGTACTTCCTGTTGACCTAGAATCATGAAATTTGGCAAGAGGCAAGGTCTCATAGCACATATATAGGAATAAATCCGAAAACTATAAATTTGAAGTTATATCATTTAAAAATAATTATTTTGCTATTACAAACTTACATTTTGTAGTTGGAATGTATGGAATAACCTTATTGTCAACTACAAACTTAAGTTTGTCTTTCAATATTTTAACTTCAGTTAGTTTTTCTTTTTGGTCTCGCGCTCTGAGGGTTCCGTCTAACGGAACCCTCAGAGCACGAGTCCTACTCGTACTTGTCCGGTTTTTTTATGTGGCATAGGTGGCAAACAAGCAGACGGGCTACCTGATGGTAAGCAGTCATCGTCGCCTATGGATACTTGTAACACCAGAAGCATCACAAATATGTTGCCGACCCTTTAGGACTCTATTACGATACTATAAAGGTTAGAAAGTTCTATACAACTTGGAATGGACAGACAGACAGACGGATGGACAGAAGGAACTTATATGGGTTCCTTGTAGTTCTACGGAACCCTAAAAAGGTGTTACATTCTTCTTTGAACGTTCAGGGATTCATTACATAGTGATACGGTTTCGGTGTAGTTGCATTCCGGACCTAGTCTTCACGGTTTGCGCGGGGGAGGAGAGTGGAGTGACATCAGTCGAGAGGCATAATAATTACTTCCAAGCACAGATCTACTACCTATATATCTGTGCTTCCAAGTATCGGTGGTCGATGTACCACAAAAAAAAGAGTCTCGAGCATTTGCAGAGGTCACACAAAGTGGACAGTCAGCGACGTTATCATACAAAATAGCTTTCCGTCCAGTTTAATTAGACATTCCAGTTGATACCTTGAGAAGTACGTAATTTACGCGTAAAATTTACAAGTTGGTCTCACCCTTACTTCCTTTGGTCAGGCTTCAAGTAAGTACTTAGTACTAAACAGGCAGGCGAATGAAAATTACATTTTGTGACGATTTCTTTGTACATTTATATTATTTTATAGATTAAGAAGCATAATTTCACCGCTTGCGTCATAGTTCAATTAGAAGAGTGGTTGACGCAATGGATTAGTTCCTGTGACTCAGTAGGCTCCGGGTTCAATTCTCACATTTCCATTTTATTTTTGTTATTTTTATGTTTTTGAAATATTTCGTCTTGTGCGTATGTCTGTAATGTTCTTTATAGACTCGAAAACTGCAGGACCGATTTTGATGGGATTTTCACTGTAAGATAGCTGATGTTGAAAAAAATTCGAGCAACTTTTCATCATCATCATCATCACAATTTTTTCATTACTACGCAGGTGAATGCGCGGGGTGCAGTTAGTCTACTATAATGGTTAGGAAGTACTAAACAACTTGGGATGGACAGACAGACAGACGGATGGGCAGAACGAACTTATATGGGTTCCTTGTAATTCTACGGAACCCTAAAAAGGTGTTACAGTCTTCTTTGAGTATATCTTTCTTCTATATACATATAAAAAGCGATGTATGAATGTTCCCCAATTTTTAGTTTAGTTTAGTTTGAGCTAGTTTGGTAAGTCGTGATGTTACTTTCTCCAGAAACGGATTAACTGACCTGATCGAGGACTTCGGAGTCTACTACTGGAACTGCTAGACGGATAGAGCTAGAAGTGTCGAGTTTGGGCTTGTTTCATTAGTCGTGATGAGATCTTCTTCCAGAAATATTTTGACTGACCTGATCGAGGACTTCGGAGACTGCTACTGGAACTGCTAGACGGAAAGAGCTAGAAGTGTCGAGTTTGGGCTCGTTTCATTAGTTGTGATGAGATCTTCTAGGAATATTTTGACTGACCTGATCGAGGACTTCGGAGACTGCTACTGGAACTGCTAGACGGAAAGAGCTAAAAGTGTCGAGTTTGGGCTCGTTTCATTAGTCGTGATGAGATCTTCTTCCAGGAATATTTTGACTGACCTGATCGAGGATTTCGGAGACTGCTACTGGAACTGCTAGACGGATAGAGCTAGAAGTGTCGAGTTTGGGCTCGTTTCATTACTCGTGATGAGGTTTTCTTCTAGGAATATTTTGACTGACCTGATCGAGGACTTCGGAGACTGCTACTGGAACTGCTAGACGGATAGAGCTAGAAGTGTCAAGTTTGGGTTTGTTTCATTAGTCGTGATGAGATCTTCTTCCAGAAATATTTTGACTGACCTGATCGAGAATTTTGGAGACTGCTAGTGAAACTGCTAGACGGATAGGGCTAGAAGTGTCGAGTTTGGGCTCATTTCATTAGTCGTGAAAAGATCTTCTTCCAGGAATATTTTGACTGACCTGATAGAGGATTTTGGAGACTGCTAGTGGATCTGCTAGACGGATAGAGCTAGAAGTGTCTAGTTTGGGCTTGTTTCATTAGTCGTGATGAGGTTTTCTTCCAGGAATATTTTGACTGACCTGATCAAGGATTTCGGAGCCTGCTAGTGGAACTGCTAGATGGAAAGAGATAGGAGCGTGGAGTTTGGGATCGTTTCATTAGTTGTGATGAGATCTTCTTCCAGGAATATTTTGACTGACCTGATCGAGGAGCCCAAAATCGACACTTCTAGCTCTATCCGTCTAGCAGTTCTAGTAGCAGTCTCCGAAGTCCTCGATCAGGTCAGTCAAAATATTCCTAGAAGAAGATCTCATCACAACTAATGAAACGAGCCCAAACTCGACACTTCTAGCTCTTTCCGTCTAGCAGTTCCAGTAGCAGTCTCCGAAGTCCTCGATCAGGTCAGTCAAAATATTTCTGGAAGAAGATCTCATCACGACTAATGAAACGAGCCCAAACTCGACCATTCTATCTCTATCCGTCTAGCAGTTCCAGTAGCAGTCTCTGAAGTTCTCGATCAGGTCAGTCAAAATATTCCTAGAAGAAGATCTCATCACGACTAATGAAACGAGCCCAAACTCGACCATTCTATCTCTATCCGTCTAGCAGTTCCAGTAGCAGTCTCCGAAGTCCTCGATCAGGTCAGTCAAAATATTCCTAGAAGAAGATCTCATCACAACTAATGAAACGAGCCCAAACTCGACACTTCTAGCTCTTTCCGTCTAGCAGTTCCAGTAGCAGTCTCTGAAGTTCTCGATCAGGTCAGTCAAAATATTCCTGGAAGAAGATCTCATCACGACTAATGAAACGAGCCCAAACTCGACCATTCTATCTCTATCCGTCTAGCAGTTCCAGTAGCAGTCTTCCAAATTCTCGATCAGGTCAGTCAAAATATTCCTGGAAGAAGATCTCATCACGACTAATGAAACGAGCCCAAACTCGACACTTCTAGGTCTTTCCGTCTAGCAGTTCCAGTAGCAGTCTTCGAAATCCTCGATCAGGTCAGTCAAAATATTCCTAGAAGAAGATCTCATCATGACTAATGAAACGAGCCCAAACTCGACACTTCTAGGTCTTTCCGTCTAGCAGTTCCAGTAGTAGTCTCCGAAATCCTCGATCAGGTCAGTCAAAACATTCCTTGACTAACACTTCTCACTAAGACTAAAAAAACGAGCCCAACCTTGACTTATCTCGCTTTCCCTATTTAGCAGTTTTAGCAGTCTCCGAACTCTACCATCATCATCATCATCAGCCTGTAAACGTCCACTGCTGAACAAAGGCCTCCCTCATAGAGAGGGGTGTTGCCATAATCCCCACGCTTGGCAGGCGGCTTGGGGATCGCAGTACGTTCACCGTGTACTAATAGGACGCTGCTGCCCATCCTCCGGTGGTTCTGGTCGCAGTTTTAGGACATACCCGGGTCCAACTCTACCATCAAGTTAGTAGAATTATACCAGGAGTAAGTCTATAAGTAAGGGAGGGTCCCTTTGCATAATCCGTAATGTTATGATAAAAAATTGAGTCCAAAAATATCTACATAGTACTAGATTTGAACCGGGCATTCGTGGTTTACCAGCGCGGTGCCAGACCACTAGGCCAACAGAGCTTTGCTGTGGACCGACGAAATTACATGTCTTTAGCTGTGTATAGGTGAAGGTCGTCACGTTTCTGCGAGATTCACGCGGTGCGCCCCGCTGTAGTCGGCCGCCACTGCCTCTGCTTCACCCCCTCAAAAACATAAAAGTCAGCTAGTCACGGCGCCTTAATGTTTTTAATTATTATTACAAATATCACTCGTATATGAAATCCCATAGCATACCTAATTGTTATTCCCATTTATATTTTAGCTTCTGTATGAATACTTATATTATTTACTTATTAGTATAAAAATATGTACATATAGTGCAATCAAATTAAAAAAGTATACCTACAACCATGTAATTGAAACGTATTGCTTACTTAAGCCAAAAAAATTTGAGTGTTGTTAGAGATGCGCGCACTTCAAGTCATTTGACACCTTCAGCATATGAAGTTCATGCATCGCTATACATAATATATAACACCCAAATTTTCGACATCACTAAAACTGACTTGTAGAATATTGTTAATCAGATTAAAGTAGTCAAATGTAATAGCGTAGATACCGCCCGATCACCGCTCTGATCTCTCGCGGCAGAACGAGTTTTTTGCCAACATTAAACTTATATTATTAACTTCCTGTTTCTATAAGCCTTTGGGTATCAATATAATGCTGTGTTAAACTACTAGCATGTTAATAGATTCATGTATACTTGGTATATATACAAACAATATATACGCTTTCAGTAGTTAAATGTTATGTAACTTGCGGTTGATAGATATTTTTCTGTCCATATAGTTGATTTTCATAAATTTATCGACAGCCAGACAGGAAAATATACTGTTTATTTAATGAGCTTAGATAAAGCTAGTACTTATTGTTTTGTCTTAACTATATGAACTTACAAACAATATATACTATCAAGTGTAGTTAGAAACACGTGAGAAAAACACTTCTAAATTGATAGTCACACCAACGTGTGAATGTTGCCAAAACCAACGTTGCCAAAACATTTTATGATGTCACAATTTCACAAATCACTGCCGCACAAAACTGTACCAAACCATTTGTGAGTACAATATGATCGATACTCGTCTCATAATTACAATAACTATTATGAGAACCCCGTGTTTGTAGAATGCTATTGAAAAGAGCATCTGTCATATTAATTTCATTAAGGTACCTATGCCGTTTGCTTTGCTTCACACGTGACTGAGTAAAACACGCAAATATTTTCTTACTATTGAACATGTTTTTTTAAAATGGACAAGTGCCTTTTTTATTTTATTTAGATTAGTTATGATTATACAACTCGTTTCTTAAACTATTTGTATCATCTTGTTCAGTTTGACTCAACCTTTTTACCGGTATTGTCCACTATTCTTGAGGTACAAATTAATTTGCTTTCACATAATCTTAAATTTTAGGTAGGTATTTATCACACAATACAAAGTACTTAGCATTATCAAATTAAAGATACTAGCATAAAATGTTCGATGTTTATGTGATATCAGCGAGGTAGATTACTAGAAAGGGTAACATTGAGCATAATTTCTCATAAAGCCGCGTCCAATCGCGGCCCACATGCGCTCATTAAGGTCCAACTATAAATACGAGTATCTATCGGCACTAGTGATGGGACACCGCTGCTGTTTCTATAGCGCAAGTCTTCATTTGTTCTTACATCTGACTAGGCTAACGTTTGCCAGTGATCTTATCTGATGGGAAGAGATGATGCGGCCGAAGATAGAGCATGTTTGCCCAATAAAAACCTATTAAACCTAGGTTTGAGATCAAGACCTTTAGTTAAGTGACTAAGTAAAGTTTATGAAGTTGGTGAAGTGAATTAATATTACGGTGCTATTGTTTTAGGTAAACAAGTCATATTACATTATTAATAAGTTTCAAAACAGTATAAAATATACTGAATAACTTATTCGGTTGTGTAACAACAATCTAAAAATTATTAATACTGTTTTCAAGATAAATTTGAAGTAGGTAATCGCTATCCATCGAGATTCTAGACAATCAATTTTAGAAGATTGTAGCGATCATGTTTATCCTATAGAATAGTTAAATAGTCTATTGTTGTTGTATCTTACTTACTAAAACAGTTTAGTAACGGCCGTAATAGGTATAGTAGGTGCCACCAGAGATAAGACTCACCAGAGACCAGAGTATAATGGTCGCAGGTACAATGTACCAGAGACCATTATACTCTGGTCTCTGGTGAGTCTCATCTCTGGTGGCACCTACTTATACACTGAGTTATTTCCTACTGACATGACATCGACACCGTAACAGAACATATTAACAACTCAATTATATTCTAAAACCATCCTTGTTATTAACGTGTGATGTGTGAGCGTGTGTGGTATGAGCGAAATTGTGATTTATTTCTACATAGCAAAATATAACCTAGAGCCGTACACCTAGAGCCGCTCAGCATGCGCAGAGAGGTTGTGTCTCTGTTTATCTTTTATCGAATTTGAAACGGGGAGTGTGCTGAAGAACTGTTTTATCTGATGCTAGTGTCGCGGTTTTGTCATCGCACTAGCCGCCACCACCTGAGAGTTCATTCACATATCATCGATCAGTGGAAATTGCACACTGTGCGATTCACACGATCTTTTTTGCCATACGCCTGCAAAATTTGGAATGAGCTGCCTTCCGCGGTGTTTCCGAGAAGCTACAGCATGGGGTTCTTCAAAAGGTGAGTTAATAGAGTCTTAAAAGGTTGGTAACGTATTTGTGATGGCTCTGGTGTTACAGGTATTCATAGGCTTGTCTGCTTGTTTGCCGACTATGGCATTTAAAAAAAAAACAGACATTATAGTACTGCTTCAAAACAACGATTCAGAGTTTCTGTCAACGCCTCCGAAATTTCTGCCACTTGAGTTGAAGAGCTGAGTATCTGTGAGTTACAGTTTTGCAATATGTTTAGAATGTACAACCAATTCTGAATATTGATGTGAATTTACTAGAAATGTAGTCTTTTTAATTGCAGTGTATTATAAAAAATCAGAAACAGTTTCATTAAGTTTATGATCTGTGAACTAAAGCTTTCCGAATGACTGTATTTGTTAAGAGCTACTTTTTCATAATTGTGAGTTCAGGTACGTAAATCAATGATCTGTGTTCATTAACACGTTGCTCCTTTTCTGCTTCTGAACGAAATATGCCTTATTTAGCATCAAAGTTTGAGAGCTGTTCTGTTAGAGCACATAAATTATTATTATTATAGACTGTGAGCTATTCACTAAGGGCCCGCACTAGCAGCCGCGGTCCCGTTAACGTAACGGGAGGACGCGGCATTAACCACTTAATCGTGCCCTTCCACTTGCATTTCTATCGTTTACTTAGAAATTAGTTAGAAATATAGCGCTTGTTATGAGCTTCGGTTGGAAATATTAGGTTTCATGTAGTTGCAGCAAGTACTATTCAGTAATTAGGGGTCTCGATTTTAAAGATCATATTTATCGTGAAGGGTTTTGTTAAAACCATTCTTCTATAGATAGATAGAAACTCTTTATTGCGTAAACCAGTTTTTTTTGTTATATTTTTTTAAAATAATAGACTTGCCTTTGATCGCCAACTCGTCTGATGTAGAGCGATATAGTTAGATAACAATGATGTATTGTGTGAGAGTGGAGTGTTGGAAAATGACTTATGACACTTTTTATTCCAGAAAAATTATGTTGCCTGAGCAAATTTAATGTGCATGCGAGCTAACCCGCGGAGCGCAGCTAGTATATGAACATATTTGTATGCGTTAAAAATTAACACTGCCTTTGCAAAACAATGCAATCCAAATGAAACAAAACGTCTGAGTTGCTGTATGTATCAAATACCATAAATTAGATCAAATCATAAAGTAATTGTCATAAAATATCCGCCGCAACTACAAACATCAAAGAGATTAAAATGCTAACGGAAGCAAACTGAAAAGCAAGAGCAAATAAAAAGCATTGAACAACTGTTCTCAATAGTAGAGCTGAAGGTTCGGAACGTGAACAAATATATAGTAGGACATGACAGTTGAACGTCCTTGTTTTAACCCCAGGACAAGAAAATGTAACCTCGGTAAACCACAAGTACAAACATCGAGTTTGGACCAACTTATAACAACACGATGCAGATTTTTTCTCCCCGAGTCTCTTTCTATAATAATGATTAGATACGTTTTTGGAGGTATCAGTCCCTGCTATTTATTCATCCAAGGGACAAATTTAATCTTACAAAGGACAAAGAACATTTGAAAACAATTGTGGCAATAAGCTGCTTGAAGCCCTTCAAATGTACCTGTTATGCCTTTTCGTTAGAAATCAGAAGGAAAATATAAAGACCTTTGTTGTGTTTATTTATACTCCAGTAGTCCTATACACGAGTGTTCCTGTCGGATTCGGAAAGGTTCCGCCGAGATCCACATAATTATTACAATTATTATTTATGTGTAAGTATAACCTATGACTGAAAGAGATTAGAGGTTGAGGTTTTTACGTATAGGTATATTTTTAGGTACATTTCTGATGAACAATATAATTATTCTCTCGATCTATCGAGACCTGATTGCAGTCCCTCCAGCGTTGTCATATCGACTATAGGTATATCGAAGTGATGAAGTGTCTGTATAGAAACGCCACCATGTCGATCCGATTACAGGACGAGAGCACGGAACCAATCCAACTGCAGAAAGGCGTGAGACCGGGAGATGTTATCTTTCCGAAACTGTTCACGAACGCATTGGAGGACGTTTTCAAGCTCTTGGACTGGAACGGATTAGGCATCAACATCAATGGCGAATACATCACTCACCTTCGTTTTGCCGATGATCATTAGTCATCATGGCAGAGTCGCTGGAGGATCTCAATACGATGCTCAGCGACCTCAGTAGCCTTTCCCAACAGGTGGGTCTTAAGATGAATATGGACAAGACAAAAATTATGTCCAATGTCCATGTTGAACCCGTGCCGGTAGTCGTTGGGAACGATACTCTCGAAGTTGTTGACCATTACACCTATCTTGGACAAATTGTTCAGTTAGGTAAGTCCAACTTAGGCAAAGAGGTCGCCCGAAGAATCCAACTCAGATGGGCAGCGTTCGGGAAATTGCGTGACATCTTCTCTTCCAAGATACCACAGTGCCTCAAGACGAGGGTCTTTGACCAGTGTGTGTTGCCAGTGATGACATATGGTACTGAGACATGGTCCTTATCTGTTGGCCTTTTGGAAAAGCTCAGAGTCACACAGCGGGCAATGGAGAGAGCTATGCTCGGAGTTTCTTTGCGCGATAAGCTCCGAAACGTGGATATTCGCCAAAGAACCAGAGTCACCGACATAGCTGTTAAAATTTGCAAGTTGAAGTGGCAATGGGCAGGCCACATCGCTCGAAGAACCGATAACCGATGGGGAAGAAAGGTTCTGGAGTGGAGACCACGAACCGGAAGACGCAGCGTAGGGAGGCCTCCCACTAGATGGACCGACGACATTGTGAGAGTCGCGGGCATCCAGTGGATGCAAAAGGCAGGCTGTCGTTCAGTGTGGAGGTTAAAGAGGGAGGCCTATGTTCAGCAGTGGACGTCTTCCGGCTGATGATGATGATGATGAATATAATTATTTACGATACTTAATTTGCGATGCAAAAGAGTTCAATGACCAAAAATCGATTCAATTAAATATCGTTGTAGGTATAAGCCGGTATGATAAATAGGTTCAAGTAAAGTTTATCATTCACTTTATTACACATCATCATCATCATTTCAGACATAGGACGTCCACTGTTGGACATAGGCCTCCCCCATCGATCTCGAAAAGGGCCGGTTGGAAACGGCCTGCATCCAGCATTTCCCTGCTGTCTCTTTTAGGTCATCTGTCTATCTTATGGATAGACGTCCTACGCTGCGCTTACCGGTCAGTGGTCACAAAACTGTAGTCTTTATTACACAATAATAATGAATTTAAAAAACTGACTTTACAAAATTTGTAAAATACGCAATTTCAATTTGTCATCCAAGTAACCGAATTTACCAGTAATTATGATTTTAAAACCAAATTACTGAACCGATTTTGATTAAATTTCCATGGGACCAATCCAAAAATCTATTTTCGAAATCGGCTCATAAATGACGGAGTACTGATGTAATAAACGTAAAAAAACGAATTGAGAACTCTTTATCTGAGATTTTTTATCAACTTTGAAAAAGGAGGGGGTTTACAAGTCGGTTAAAAAAGATTTTGGTAGACATATATATGCCAACAACCGGTAATTTAGTTTCTTATTAAAACAACTTACAAACGCAACTTATGTTTACTTGTTACTTATTTGAGCAGGAAAATTCTAGAACCTTCGCAGTTCGGGTGTTATCTTTGATGATCAACAATTGAATGCGCCATTCAATGTTAATGAGTACCAAATATGTATGTCATACAAGTACCTGCACATACAAGTACCTGCACATAATATGACACTGCGGATGACATACTTTGTTCTTTTTGTTACCGAATGATAGGCATGATAATAATCGTGGAAACATTTTTAGATATCATCATCATCATCAGCCCTGAGTGACCCACTACTGGGTATAGGCCTCCCTTTCTTTATGCCACTCTCCCCGGTCTTTTAGATATGAGCACTGCTTATTAACCGACTCCGAAAAAGAGGAGGTTATCAATTCGACTGAATGTTTTTTTTTGTGCCATCAAAATGGTTATTATATATATTTTTGATCATAAATCCTAGTAGGCCTACCTGATCACGTAGATTTAATATTCATTCATTATAAATACCTTTTGCGTGTTTTCAATCAGGAGATATGAAGCAGGTGAATAAACATATCACTACAAGTGATAACGCTTACCTGTAAACAATAAAATCATAAGTTAGTTTTATTAAAATACGTATCATTTTAGGTGTTAATTCGTGCTCAATACAATTAATACACTTACTATAACTAACTGTGATTATTTTTATCTCTACATAGTATAAATTAAAGTCGCTTTCCGCATTTGTCTGTCTGTATGGCCGCTAACTCCTCCTAAACCACGCAACGGATTTTGATGCCGGTTTCACCTTCAGTTAGATATTTTTTTACGGAAGGTTTATATATATAACAAGCGACCCGCCCCGGCTTCGCACGTAAATTATACCTGTGCAAAGCCGGGCGGGCGGGTCGCTAGTAAATCATAATTTAAAAAAAGTTACAGAAAAAGTTACAGATTTAATTAATTTAGTTTCAGGTCAGGTTAATTATTCACTTTTATGTCAATAATATTTTAATTCAGGTTAGCTTAAAATTTGCATCACAAATTATCTATAAAGAAAAATAATGATTAGAACGTAATTTAAATACCGGACTGATAAGATAAGCTGACTCATTAGTATCGGGCTGTAGTACAGTAGTGTGCAAGTACTATATAGTAAGTACATCGTCACAGTAAAGGTCAAGAACGACTTACACCATCAGTACGTAGGTACGTCATTTTATTAAATGTTTCCACATAAATCAGGTTCCATAAGAGCTGCAGGCTTTCAGGGCAATTCCTCTACATTTTTTTTATCGCGAATAATTCAATTCAATTCATTTATTCCTCAAATTGGTACACCACTGTACACTTTTGAACGTCAGAACGACATTTACACTTTTTTGGAAAACTTTTTAAATAAGTCCGGGTTTGATCTCCAGCTCGTCTGTTGAACATGAAATGCATGTCGTCTTTGTATCCCTGTGATTTATACAAAATATACGTCATATACAGAGCGGAGGATTGTCCCGGGTAAAACTAGGTATCAAAAATTAGGACGTCGGGAGGTCCAACTAAATGTATTTCAATGCTAAAAATTGTATAGAAACAAAGTGAAGTTTATTTTTATTTTATCGTACACACAAGCGACGTGTCACGTGATGGTAAGTAGTCACCGTCTCCTATGGACACCTACAATATCCGGTCCATTGGCGGTGCGTTGCCTGTATTTGACAATTATCTATTACCTTTGATCAGTATTGAGATGCAAATCGAAGGTTTGACAACCAAGTTCGTATAGAGCCAAATCTATACTAATACTGTAAAGAGGAAAGATTTGATTTTTGGTTGTTTGTTTGTATTGAATAGGCTCCGAAACAACTCAACCGATTTGAAAAATTCTTTCACTGTTGGGAAGTTACACTATCCCCGGGTGACATAGGCTATAATCTATACCCGTGCGAAGCTGGGGCGGACCGCTAGTATCTTATAAATAGGATATTTCCCGAATAAGGAATATTGCGAATAGGTCCTTATAAGACTATAGGTCATTTTGTGAATAATAAAGATTTACTTAATACAATAAAATTGTTCGCGCGCGCTTAAAAGTTTGTATTATAGTGAACTAATATTATTAATAACATAGGATAAAAATATAAGTAGTTATTGTAACCAATCCAATGTACGCCGCTAATCTCGCTCCTTCTCCTGGTTCAACTCGCCTTTCCAATAGCGTCAAAATATTTATACTACACATCTGTTTGCGTTTTTCTCATGACGATAAAATTTTACTAACAATATTATAGTGCTTTCTATAGCAACGTAAACGGTGAAAATGGAAAGATCAAGAAATACCTACTATGTGAATGTATAAGATGGCTTTCCGTTATAAACTACATTTTGCTACCCCCTTAACGAAGCTGCTCGAACAAACTAAAATTTAATAAATTGGATTGTACATTTACGCCAGAAATATATCACGAATTCAAAAGCTACCAAACAATGTAGCTTGATGAACTGAACACAACCGTCTGACCTGATTTAACTAGCCGGAGAATTCAATTGAAATACGAAAGGTATGTACGGTCTTTGACCAGTTTGTGTTGCTAGTGATGACATAATTATAGTAGTCTTTTCTATACTAATATAATAAAGAGGAAAGATTTGTTTGTTTGTTTGTTTGCATTGAATAGGCTCCAAAACTACTGAACGGATTTGAAAAATTCTTTCACTGTTGGGAAGCTACACTATCCCCGGGTGACATAGGCTATAATCTATACCTGTGCGAAGCTGGGGCGGGCCGCTAGTATTATATATAAATCCTCTTCAGAAATGAAATATTGATTTAACGAGAAAGGCTCGTGCTCGGCAGATTACGATTATCGCTTGAACATGGTGATGATGATGATGTGATATAAAAATTTAGGTTGGTGCAGTTCATAATGAGTTGTATCCAAAACTCGTGTGTCCAGTGCGGGCACATGGCCGGCGTCTCGTCAATACCATCCACTTTCACCGCGCGGCGCCGGTCTCCGCCGCGCCGGTCTCCGCCGGCCGGCCGCCGGTCACATCCCATCCTTACAAATTCGGCGCTGGTTTGCCGTGAACATAACAAATGTGTGCCTGAGAGCTCAGTTATGTAGGTTTAATGCACCTTGCGTAAGGTACACGTTGAAACTGCGCGCAGCAACTGATGAGTGCGTTTCCAAATTCAACCTTTATATTGGTCACAGATCTTTGTCAAGATAGATCCCGCAAACATGAAAACCCAATATGCAGCATTTTTTACCTACTATGATGTTATGCGAGTATTAGCGTGGTTTCATTACTCAATTCGATCCGAACATCCAACTGTTTCCGAAGAGTACTATGGCGCAATTTATCTTTTTGTCTTGACGTCTGACGTCTCATTGCCAAAATAACGAAGATCGAATTGAGTTTTGCGGCATCTCAGTAGTAGCATTGATCCAACTTAAAACAGGCCACAGACACTCAAAGTAGGTAAGGTATTTTATTTGTAAAGGCTTGCGTTTGATTGTCATCTCGCCTGACGTTAATGGACGATGCGATCTACGGTGGAGCACGCTTGCCTAGAAGATACCGATTCACTCGTAATTTGAAGACACTCAGATTGTAACTATCGGGGAACACTCATTCAGGCAGCGCATTCCACAGAGTAGGTCGCGGTGTCTATCATGATTAAAACTCTGTGGTAGTGAAGCATGTGTCAAGTGCCTCGCAGTACTTGCTGCTGCCACGTGTTCATACAAACTCTACCTTTATAGGATGAGAACAGACTCTACATTCAGTGTGTAATATCTACAAACATTTTATATAACCCGTTCTAATGCTGTATAGTAACTGGTCGCACGTCAAGCTTCCTGTTTTACTTGTTTTTGAGTAAACACTCGTTCGATCGGACTTACAATTTAACATAATTTAAACGTGTCATATTATGAATCTTTTAGATTGTCTGTCCATCTTGTGGGAACCGCAGGACAACGCTGGATGCAGGCTGCTTCCAACCGGCCCTTTTGGAGGTTGATAGGGAGGTCTATGTCCAGCAGTGGACGTCCTATGGCTAAAATGATGATGATGATGATGATGATATTATGAATGTGACAGAGATATTACCTTAGATCAGACAAGCAAGGGAGACACTGTTTTAAACTATCACGGTTGTTCACTAAAGTTATATGACACACAACCACAACCTTACCACGTTAAATATCCCGTAAATAATCATATAATTTGAAGCAAGGGAGGTATGCCTTAGTAAATTTTTCATTAAAAAATTTCACTAAAGCGCTTTACGTAAAAACTGTAAGTAGGGTCATTTACTCATTTTTAAGCACCCTTCAGAAACTTATAGTGACACCAATGAACTAGCTAATAGTCGGTTCATAGTCCACGTGCAAAAAGGGTGACTAAGTCGGTTGAATAAAGGCATCAAGCCTGATTTAGGCCAGATGCGTTCACACCCGCCACGCCACAAATGTCCGGATTGCTTCTCTGATCTGAGGATATTACTTATAACACATAATAAATCATAGTTAAAACTTATGACGCAAATCACTACGTCACAAACTATGCGGTGCTGATAGAAACTATCGATTCTCGGTTCAAACAATTTACGAGATAGCATTTTTTTTTTAAGTATAAAGATAAAGTAAATAATTATATTAAATACTTATAAATCTCGATCCTATTGAATATATAAAATTAAAGGTGATTTAATTTTTATTGTTACTTCTCAAAATCATAAAATTGTATTTTGGAAGATGTATGACGTCATCGTCTTTGAAACTTAAACGAGTAGTCCAAGTTGGTCACACAGTCCTAAATATTATAGATGCCAACTTAAAATATATTATATAACTTAAACAATCTTTAACTTCAATGGACTGCGAGAAAAAAAAAACATAGCTTCTGATATATGTATTCATAAGCAGGTTCATCGATCAAAACATTACATTCTGCACTGCACGTGTTTAAGATAGGTATTATGACGTAAATACCTACTGAAAAATTCTTTGTTTTGGTGCTACGTATAATTAATATACGTACGTATAATAGTAGGTAGGTATAATTATTGAAATTGATCGTGCAAACGCATCCTTCGATTTTGAGATACCATTTTTTGTGTCTCCCTCAATAAGTATGCATTATGATTTAGGTAGTTTTTGACGTGAAGGTACGATTTAGTCGTATATTTTTTGGGACAATTATTTACGCTCTAAGGTAAAAACCATCATAAAACAAATTGCGAATCGGTACAATTTTTTCTGTTAAAATGTTTATGCGAAATTTTTATTGATATTAAATGGTAAATACTAAAGATAATGATAATTTATTTGCACAAGATAAGCCACTATAAATCATACACACATTTAAAAACGCATGCATAATATGTGTTTAAATAATATTAGTCACTTTGTATCATGTTTTGCCTAGTTAGTAGACGTACAAAGCGCCGGTTGGTGGCGGCCTGCATCCAGCGTTTCCCTGCGGTCTCTTTTAGGTCATCTGTCTATTTTGTGGGTGGATGTCCTACGCTACGCTTACCGGTCCGAGGTCTCCATTCCAGAACCTTTCGGCCCCATTGGCCATCAGTTCTGCGTGATATGTGCCCTGCCCACTGCCACTTCAACTTGCTAATCCGTATCTCGTTGGGTTGCGTTGTATCTCGATGATCGTAGCCAATTAATTATCTAAGATATGTGAAAATATTTGATGTAAGAACAAAGATAACGGGTAATCTGTTGATGAACGAGCTTGTTATCGAGTTATTGTTATAAAACGACGCTTGCGAGCCACGCGACCTGCGTGTCAAACAACTGCTATATTCGGACCACGATTTTAGGGTTTCGTACCTCAAAAGGAAAAAAACTGAACCCTAATAGGATCACTTCGATATCCGTCTGTCTGTCCGTCTGTCAAGACCCTTTTTCTCAAGAACGCGTAAAGGTATCAAGTTGAAATTTATACTAAATACTTGGGTCTACGGTTTCTTTCGGCTGTAAAAAAATAAAAGTTGTGAGTCAACGCAATCAAAAGATATGAACGTTTATGTCGTATATTTTGCGATTTCACAGGGAAATCAAAACCTATAGGGTACTTCCCGTTGACCTAGAATCATAAAATTTGGCAAAAGGCAAGGTTTCATAGCACATATATAGGAATAAATCTGAAAGTTACAAATTTGAAGTTATATCATTTAAAAATAATTATTTTGCTATTACAAACTTACATTTTGTAGTTGGAATGTATAGAAGAACCTTATAGTCAACTACAAAGTTAAGTTTGTCTTTCAATATTTCAACTTTAGTTTTTTTTTGGACTCGCGCTCTGAGGGTTCTGTCCAACGGAACCCTGAGAGCATGAGTCCTACTCGTACTTGTCCGGTTTTTTTAGCTCTGAAAGCTGCAGAAAATTTGAAAATTTTGAATGCAATCTGTAAGTACTGATAATTTATTATTTCAATCGGTTATTAGTAATTATTGGAGCTCACACTACTGCTTGGTAGTTGAATAACCAGCAAAGGTGTGAGCCTGTTGGAATAGTATTACAAAAATTAATCTGTTTCACTCCAACCTGTAGATAGTTAGGTCTTTCTCTTTCTTACATATTATTTACATTAAACTAAATAGTGCCCTTATTGTGCCTTATTGGTTTAGAAGTCTTAGATGAGATTTCAGTCTCGTTGATTCCGCGCCTCAGTAGAGAGCACACACACCTCCTGCTAATGACGATCAATAAATGAGTAGTATTTTAAATCGTCAAACATGTCTTACATTGGCTTCCCAACTCCAACAAAGCCTTCCCCAGGGGGACTCAAGAGTCTTACCACTACCACATTTGAGTGTACTAAAACAAATCTGAAAGGTTTTCTATAGAAGGTGCGTCATAATACTGGTCCCGTATTAGGGTCTGGTTCCATTAGGGCTACAAGTGGTACAGGTGCGCCGCGCTGCGTTTCCAACGCTATGTGTGCCGACGACCGCGCGCAAGGACGCCCGGGTTACACCACGCACACTACTGACATAGGCGATATTAATTATACTGCACACTCACTTTGAAACGACACTATTTGTTTGCAGTTCATACCTAAGATACTGCGCATTATCATCGTTATAAATCTTACAATTACCTACTATAAAAAAACGGCTTAAACTCACGATTATGTTTATCGGTCGAGACGATCGACCGGTTTAAATCTTCTTCAAGTATGAACTTCCGGCAGGCCAATACCGAACCAAATCAGTTTTTATAATTATGCTAGATGCGGTCATGTCCTCTATCGAGTCAGTAGTTTTTTAATTCATATCTCTGAATAGCTCACATTGGATTGCTAGGTATTACCTACTACTTATTATTACCAGATAAGTAAGTTGTCGTGATTCATTATTCAAAGTGGACTGGATATGCAGTATGCACGTGCTCAAATTTGCACGTGAATGTTTCACGTGCAAATTTGCAATTTTGCAATTCACGTTTGTAAAGTTATTTTGTACCTATTAAGAAATATTTATACCTTTTTTGTATCTATTTAGAAACATATTTTTTTGATTATCCTGCTTGTATAATTACTTAGCTACGATTAAAAATGTATTGTTTGGTTGCAGAAATATATAAGGACCGACCTTATTGATATTTGAATTAATTTATGATTGGTTATTATTACTTTTGTAATACAGTGTTTAGACAGTTTTGTAGAATTTGATATATTTTTTTTATCAACCAATAAAATTATGTTTGTGCATTAAAATTGTCAGTAAAAAAGTAAATTGCACTGGTATTTTAAGAAAGATCATCAAAAATTACTTGTTTTTATCTACTTTTTCATGTATTTTGTACACAAAACTTGTACGAAACATTGGCACTAAACTCATTATAATATTTAAGAGGGTAATCGGTGACACGACCTCTGGAAATGAACTAGCTACCACAAAAATGTTTCTGTTATTTAATAAAACCTAATAAAATTGGGTACCTTTGCGCCGGGAACGGTTAGGGGTGGGTTATTTTTTTATTTTTATAGAATAAGTGGCTAACAAGCCACGGGCTACCTGATGGTAAGTGGTCACCGCCGCCTATAGACACCTACAATACCCGAGCCATTGTCAGTGCGTTGCTTACCTTTGAGGACTCTATTCACCCTTTTTTTTTCATTTATTTCAATAGATATTAGTTTAGTTATTAGAGAATACCAAATATTTTGGATTTATTTGACATACTATGTATTTAAATGTAAATGAAATAAATGATGTAAATCATTAGTAGAATATAACTACATAAACTAATAACTATTGTAGATTTGATAATAAATCTATACTAATATTATAAAGAGGAAAGATTTGATTGTTTGTTTGTTTGTTTGCATTGAATAGGATCCGAAACTACTGAACCGATTTGAAAAATTCTTTCACTGTTGGAAAGCCACACTATCCTCGGGTAACATAGGCTATATTATATTTTTTAAAAAAAAGGGATCCTTACTAAAGCTCCAATAAAGTAACCCAAGGTGCAAAAAAATAAGATTTACAACTTTACCTTTGCGTGTTTGACAGTTCTAAGACAGGATAACGTCTGTCAGGTCAGCTAGTAATAATATATAAAATAATAAATAATATTAAAACTGGTGGACAAAAGTTTAATATACTGCACTAATTTGTGTCCAGTTTATCTGTAACACGTAAGTACCATTTGTTACACAACATTATTCAATATTTCACATTATTATTTTGTAGAAATGTTATGAAATAAAGAGTTATCTAATAATCTCCAAACACGACATCGGTAAATCCGTTATTAAACAGGTTAAATTTGTGTATTCGAGTTTGTTTTATTTGTACACGTGTTCTACTTGACCTCTTTCTTTCATTATTAAATACATCTGGTACAAGCCTTGTCAGCTGTTTCGAGAAAAACAAATATGTATTTCAAAATGGCTGTATTTGTTTCTCATATACCATAAGATACTATACATAATAATTATAGCCCTTGAACAATGTGAAATTGTGCAAGTATTTCGACACTATTTACTCAAATCAAATTATTTTAGTGAAATTGTGTAATAATCATCTGTTGCCTGGGCTACTATTAGCAAACGTATTTTATTAACTCGTTGTAATTTTATTTATTTATTAAATGAATATAAGAATTAATAAACCAATAAAATTTAAGGGTAGCATTCTGAAGGATATAAAATCACTTATTTTAACTTTTCTGTAACATAAATTTAACATTTCAAAAAAGTGCCTAAATCGAATGTTTTCGTAGGCACACCGAAGGCATTCGATTAGTTATGCGTTCCAGTTAATGATTAACTAACATAACTGCAGTTTCTAACACAACTATTGTACTAAATACTATTCGCAATGCCAGATAATTACAACCATATCAAGCTCCTTTTCGATTGTATCCTACAGGAATTTAATCGTTGTCCGAGGCACTTATAGCCAGCTCCTACCAGTAAGATCACGGAAATATTCAAATTTAATTACGGCATAATCGCCGCGGCTGCAACTAATGGATTCCTAATCGGTATTTCTGGTGGTGACGCGGGGGACCGTCTCCGGGAGCGCGCGTATTCCCTGGCGAAGGAGCTCTAGTTGCTCCGAAACCAGTCGCTCCGCTGGACCGATAAACATCACGTGAGTGTAAACTGTTTGGTAATAGTTAGAAAATAACCTGACAAATTAAGTGTAACAAGAATTTTTAGAAAACAACATCTTTAACGATCTATTTTCATGGAACAGGTTATTGTGGCGCCTTTGTCGCATTTTGACACAGAATTTGAGTCATAAAATTTTATATGTCTCTCGCTTGACAAGACTTTTGAATTCCAAACACGGAACAGTCTACGAATGGTAATGATCCTAAATTAAAACACATTTCACTTAATACATTCGCATTTCGCTGTTTTTATATATGTTGTTATATACTTACATAAAACTTTAATTATTTACAAAATATAAATAAGATAGCCGAAACAATGTTGAACCCTGACTCAAACTCGACTTATTGATAAGACTCAATGTTTAATAAACTCTATAAATAGGTACCTACTGTTGTTGCTATAGTGATAATATCTGGTATCATTATGTTGTATGTACAACACTATTCCTTTTTTGTACTACTGACTTGACTGAGCGTGCGTTTGACCACAATCTCACTTGATGGGAGCGATGATGTGGTCGAAAGTAGCATACTTTTTCTTCTACTTTGTTCGTCTTGTCATAAACATTTTTCTGGAGCTAATAAGTGTTATTTTGACTAAGCAATTCGAATAGAGTCAAGTTAGTTCGATTCGAAGATGGATAGTATTATTTTATTTATTTATTTTTATTTAATGGAAGACCAACAGCCTTAAAAAAATATAACAATCTTAATAGATCCAGAAGCTAATTACAGGTCCTTGCGGATAAAAATTTAAAAAGTATAAAAAAAATATTTTGTGAATATATATTATATACTATAATATATATTCACAAAATATTTTCACAGAAGGTTTAAACCTAAAATCTTAATAAATCATTCGCATAAAACTAACACTCGACTAATATTAAAGTAACAACGCACCTAAGCACCGGTTTTATTATATCTAAGTCTAAAACACGTTTTTCAGGTTACTCAAGACTCAAAACTAAAACTTTTACCAAAATTCAACTCTATTTAGATGCTATTTAATATGGAATTCCTTTGATTTTTAATGTAAAAGATATTATTGCCTGTTATCGGGTCATTTTTTATATATTTTCAGCTCGAAAATCATATTCCTATAAGAGACTCGGAGAAACGAGATCGGCGTTTAGTTAAAAAACTAAAGCGAGTTACTGCTCATACCTATAACTAGTAAGGGTTATTTTATTTACAATGTGCTTGTGTGCAAATACAGGCATAATAATTATTCATATAGGTGTCTCGTGTCTTTCTAAAATCATTTTAAGCGATTTGTTTTTATAATTAGTTGTTCATTCTTTGTAAGATTCCTCATTTTTATGAATAAATGTATCTTATTTTAATCTTCTATCTTATTATCTTAATTTTCGCTTGTATTTTGGCACCTTTGGCTAACTGGAAATCTCGAAATATATATAAAAAGCGTAGTCTAAAATGTCTAGAATGTTGAATTGTACTAGTACAAAGACAAATTACGCAACTTATGCATAATATCATTACACTTGGCTTGTCTCCAACAGAAACAACGAAGGCCAAATTTTTAGGTAAATACCTACCTACCTACTAGTATTTAAATTAATTGCATAACAATTTCGTTTTGTTGTAGTATAATGGCGGAAAATGATTAAAACGTTTGATTACCTACGATACATAGATTGGAATTCGAAATCCAAATGAAAAGATAAATTGGCCAATCAAAAACAATAGAAATAATGACTACGTCGAGTGATCCCAACTGCGCCGTATTCGCTATTGAAAAAAATTAACTTTAGTCAAACGTATTTCGAAGATGCAAAATCCTCCCCCTATGGCCATTGGCCACCTATCACCTACTTTAATGTTTTACTAAACAAATTATATTTAACACCGGAAAGATCAGGTAGTAAAAAAAATTAACAAAACAGCTTCAACTATGACGAGTTGAAAATATACGAGTTCACGGTCGACTTGCTTTCTTGACGATTTGCAACACAGCCACCTAAGAATTGACGATCTGCTACGCCACCTTTGTAGCGCTAGTAGAGTAGCACAACTAGTTGATCCTAATAGATCACTGAAGTTTACTTGACCCATCCTTTAAAGATTTGTTATCTTAGTTTACTTAGTACCTTCCAGTCAGTCAGTCTGCCTGGTTATTTTCGTGTGTTATCACGATGCGCATGGTTTATTTATTTATTTATATAACAATTATGTTGTTTGTAAACAACCACCAACAATGATGATTGTGAGAGTAGTTATCAGAGAGCAGCCGTCGGAATAACAATTGTTAGATCATGTAAGAAGCTCTCAGGCGGGAGCGAACACTCTACCACTAGATCTAGCCACTCAGTTGACGACAAACAAAACTGTGCAAGTTTAAAGAGTCAACAATATATTCTGGCGTGTGAAAAGTAAAGATTTTCTTACATTTTTAGGGTTCCGTTCCGTTTCCTCAAAAGGAAAAAACGGAAACTTTGTTGTCCGTCTGTGCGAATGTCTGTCTGTCTGTCTGTCTGTCAAGACCATTATCTCAGAAACGCGTATGTATCAAGTAAAAAAATTTAATACTCGGGTCTATGGTCTCTTGCAGCTGTGAAAAAATAAAACTTGTGAGTCAACGCGATCATAAAGTAAATTTTTAGGGAAAAAAACAAGAACCGACTTCAATTCTATACCTACATTTACAAACATAAACTAAAAAGTAAAAAATAATATTAATATTACTTTAAAGTAATGAGCTTTAAAAGACAATCAACGAAATTATTGATATAGTATAATATATATATATATATATAATACCTCCTTACCTATTTACAATTTATAATCAGTTATTTTTGGAGTCGGTGCCAGCAGTCGAATTGATAATGCCCTTTTTGAAGTCGGGTAAAAAGATGGCCATTTATGTCGCATATTTCCGACCAACGGAACCCTCAGAGTGCGAGTCCTACTCGTACTAAACTTGTCCTGTTTTGATGAATACGAGCAAGTATGGAGTTATAGATTGGGTTATCAAACATGAAATAACTAGTACAACTATAAACGCATAAGTCGTGGTAGCCTATTTGGGAGACCAATAGACAAGCCAATGGAATGGAACCAATGGAAGCGTGAGGTCGCGGGTTCAAATCCCAGGCCCTTACTAATGAGCTCTTTGGAGTTTGTGTACGGATACCACCGGCTTTTCATTGAAGAAATACATTGTGAGGAAACATGAATACGTGCGGAGAAGAAATTTAATATCGTACCTATGTGAATCCACCAACCAGCAACTGGGCCAGCGTGGTGGATATGGCCCAATCGCCCTTTCGGAGGTAGGTCAAAGTCCAGCAGTGAACTATTAAAAGGCTGATTATTATGTAAACTATAAATAAAGTGACAAACAAGCAAACTGATGGTATGCGATCACCGTGGTCGTCTTTGGATACCTGGAAGAGTAAACTCATTACCGATACGTAGGCCACCTTAAAAGACTCTATTATCATATATTTTGAAGGACTCCATGTCGACTATATACAAGTTATAGTATATTGTAGTCATATTTTTTACACCTGCAGTTATTGTTGCAATATTGCTTATTTTGCTCACCGAAACGATTGTGTGCAGTTGCGACATGACTCAACACTCGCACTGGCTGCATAGATTGCATTATGCCTACATTATGCAGCTTTAATTGTATTCATTATGAAAACTCTGGCGGAACCGTTACTACCTGCCCTGATAATCCGACGCGTTCGCTGGGAAACAGGGATATTTTATTAGTAAGTAGATCGATCAGTATTATTGTTATATCTTTATTGTTTGTATCAAATTTTGTAGAGGCAATGATGTAAAAATATATGTAATTGCTCAATTAAAAGTTTTCGTCGCGTTATTTAGGTATAAAAGTTTAATATCTTCTTTTATCTTTGCCCAGCAGTGGGACAGGATAAGAAAAGTATAACTAAATGACAATAAATTATTGGTTTTTTAATGCCATATGTGGCAAACAAGCAGACGAGCCAGCTGATGGTCAGCAGTCACCGTCGCCTATGGATACTTGTAATACCAAAGGCATCACAAATACGTTGCCGACCCTTAATCCCCCAAATGCGTTACGCACCACATGTTGGCGTAAGCGAAAAGTGCTCCGACGCGCGTATTGTGTATAAGAAGATATAATTATACACAATACCAATGCTATATAATATTATGCACGTGTTATATACATTTTTTAAACTTTTTATTTTATCTTTATTATCTGAAAGGTGGGTGAAATTTCCTATTTTAGCCATAAAAAACTCCTTCACTCGCATTCGACGGGTTAAGAACTCTATTAACTTATTATTGCCTAAGAACCCAATGTTGTAGCTTCTCGGAAACACCGCGAAAGGTAGCTCATTCCACATTTGGCAGGTGTGAGGCAAGCGTGTGAATGGCACAGTGTGCGAACCACAGATCTAATAATTACAAACGAAGTAATCTAATGATTTATAATGGTTCACAGACCCAGCGTTAGGTGCATGACAATATATTTTTAAATTTAAGGTGATAACTTTGTCCATATAATCAACTACTCCTTATCATCCGGACAATTTCCTGATATATGGCGTAAGGCTCACGTACTTCCTCTTCCCAAAACCCCCAACGCTCTTTTACCCAACCAATTTCGCCCTATTTCTATTCTTCCATTTCTTTCGAAGGTCATTGAGTCAGTGGTTCACAAACAAGTTACCGAGTTTCTGACGATGGCGAAACTGTTTAACCCACTTCAGTCAGGGTTCAGATCTGGACATAGCACTACTACCGCTTTATTAAAAGTTACTGAGGATATGAGGGGAGCCATGGAAAATGGCCAAGTTACTGTTCTGGTTTTGATTGATTTCAGCAATGCCTTTAACGCAGTTGACCATGATCTCCTATTGGCAGTCCTGCGCCACTTAAATTTTTCTAGTACCTCAATCGACTGGTTATGTTCATATCTTAAAGGACGTCGGCAGGCGATTCGTGCCGATCAGACCTTGTCAGATTGGTGTGAGTTGATTGCAGGGGTCCCTCAGGGTGGCATTTTGTCACCATTGCTCTTTTCTTCGTTTATCAATATGCTTTCGACTGTATTGTCTTGCCGTTATCACTTTTACGCTGACGATCTCCAACTGTATCAACATACTAGTGTTCAGGACTTGGATGTAGCTATTTCTTCTCTTAATAATGACCTTATTCGACTTCAGTCATGGTCAAGGCGTTATGGTATTCAGGTTAACCCGGAGAAATGTCAAGCGATCATAGTGGGTAGTTCTCGTCGCCTCAACAGTGTAAATCTTACCACACTGACTCCGCTGAGTTATAACAACTGTGTCATCCCATTCTCCACCACAGTTAAAGACCTTGGTATCATAATAGATTCAAACTTGACTTGGCATCCTCAAATTAACGAAGTTTCCCGCAAGTTTTACGCCTCCTTCCATTCCATAATTCGTTTTAAAAGATTCCTACCTATCGATACTAAAATTTCCCTAGTAAACACCCTTCTCTTGCCAATCATCGATTACGCTGACATATGCTACCTAGATATTACTGAAGAGCAACTTAACAAGCTTGAACGATTACTCAACACCTGTATTCGCTTTGTATATTGTCTGCGTAAGTATGACCATATCTCTGAGTATCGGTCTAAACTTAGGTGGCTCAAGATTCGCGAAAGGAGAAACGCCAGGATTCTTGGCTTACTGTATTCCATCTTAAATGATCCTAAATTACCTTCCTATCTTAAAGACTCCCTTACCTACTTCTCGGACATTCGTATCAATCCCTCTAGAGCTAGTAGTACCTTAAAACACTGTTTTAAACTATCACGGTTGTTCACTAAAGTTATATGATTATTTACGGGTTTTTTTTTTTTTTTCCACAACCTTACCACGGTAAATATCCCGTAAATAATCATATAACTTTAGTAGTACCTTGCTTCTCAAAACCCCTAGTCACAGCACTTCGTTTGTAGGTGACTCTTTCAGAGTTGTAGCAGTGCGACTGTGGAATGAGATCCCTCTAATTATTCGGCAAGCGCCATCAAAAGCGGTTTTCAAGCGAATTTTACGTGAACATTATTTAAAAGCTCATCTATCATCTTAAATCACTCACTTATATATATATATATGTATATTTATTATAATTTTTATTTATATGTCTAATATTAATTATAATTTATGTAGTAATATAATAGTATAATTTTGTATTTATAAATAATTTAAGTTAGATTTATATTTATTGTAATTTGTTGTTTTGTATATTATCTTGTAAAACTTTGGTATTTCTATTTATTTCTGTTTGTCTTTTATAAGGTGTTTTTGATGCACGCCTACCTACCATTTGTTCCAACCTGGTGGATGACTGGTAGAAAATGCTTAGCATTAAGTCCTCCAATTGTACATATCTACTTAATTTGTAAGTGTGCAATAAAGTATTAAATAAATAAATAAATAACTAACAAGCTAAGTGAACCTGACCTGAACGCTCTCTACCACCACGCAAGGATTGCGGAATAATTGTTTTATTTTCAATAGATTAATCTAGCCATTATAGATAAATTACTGTAACAAAGAATTAAATGCATTAGTAATGCGATACCGAAACACCTCTATTACGACTCTACCCAAGGGTATCAACATCATGACATGTGATGAAGATAATTTCGCTCGGCAGATTCCATCAGACCATAAACCGATACTTTATGTGCAAGTAACTATATAAATATTATATTAGATAAAACTATATCCGTATTTACGCCGGGTGTGTTCCGGATTGGAGACGCGCTCCATTGTCCACGGCGTCACTTTCCATCGCGTATTGTAGTCACACGACCGCGTCAGTGGGTACTGGCAGCGAAGGATATGAGGGTAGAACTGAAAGTTATCCTAAATAAGTGAACTCTATAATCTACGACATATTTCAACAACACAATTTTTTCTAATATATACATACTAGCTGCACCCCGTGGTTTCACCCGCGTGGTAATGATGATGATGAAAAGTAGCCTATATATTAATCCAGGACATAAGCTATTCATATTTCAAATTTCATACCAATCCGTCAAGTCAGTTCTGCGTGAACGAGTAACAAACATACACACACTCACACGCAAACTTTCGCATTTATAATAATACTAGCAGTTCGCCCCAGCTTCGCACGGGTATAGATTATAGCCTATGTCACCCGGGGATACCAACAGTGAAAGAATTTTTCAAATCGGTTCAGTTGTTTCTGAGCCTGCAAACAAACAAATCTTTCCTCTTTATAATATTAGTGTAGATAATTTAATTTAATTATAAATAATATAATATATCAATTATATAATACTGTTTAGCTATTATTTATTACATCTGTCTTAAGATCTGGATTGTATACATCTTTCGATTTTATAAGTGAAAACTTTTGATGGCTTGCGTCTACTATCTACCTACTATAGTTAGTTAGTTTCAGCTGTTTGTTTTACGAATAGTGTAAAATAAAAATAATAATAATATGTCATAAGTAAATAAACGATATTATTGTATTCAGTGAATAATCAGTCAATACAAAACAACAAAATATTTTTATACACCTTTCGAATAACAAACATTGTTTACCTTTACCCAATAAAAAAGTCAGTGGAAGCATCTTCCAAACTAATTTCAATTAATATTTAATTATTAATTTAAGACTGACGGGGGTCGGGTAGCCTGTGATCAGTTTCAAAACAAGCTTGTTTTCAAAACAGCGAGGGTTGCTCGCTTCGGTTCACTGAACTTACTCTTTGGTTCACAATTAACTAGAAATTGCTCTGAGCCAGTGGCTGTGAAATGTTTATGAGCTTCTTGAATTTAACATTAGTCAAAATATCTTGAAACGCAACGCTAATAAGTCTGTGTTTTTGTTATCAACCAGCCAGGTGTGAATCAATCAGAATTGTACGAAGATCTAATCGATATGACGGTAGCCTAAGTTACTTCTTTTAACATCAGCTATCTGCCGGTAAAAGTTCCATCAAAATCGGTCCAGCCGTTTTGAAGTCTATATGCAACATACACACATCGATTTATATATAAATATTATAATTCTATGGACATAATATTTTTACGTTTTGTTTTATAATTATTTAGCTAATTTGTTCTTCTCTTTATTTAACTAAGCAAGTTTTTTAAAACCTTATTTTTAGATTTTCTATATGTACTCATTTCGAAGTAAATTTATCCTTAAATTGGCCTAATATTGGAGAGCCGGTTTTCTTCAAGTTTTCTTTGTAACTCAATTTTCTTGCTCGCGCCACGCCTGCGTGGATTTAGTAAACTCATTTAAAAGTTTTACAAAGTTTGGCGTAGCAAGAAACAGTTTCTGGAGTTTTGTCACCTTGTTAGTAATAATAAAGTTAGGTCATCATAGCATATTTACCGATGCCGGTAAAATACCACCAGAATAGAATAAAAACTGCAAATCACTACTTGACAGTATGGCTGGCAAATCGCACGGTAAGTATTCACGATCGATCAATGTAAGCTTATCCCTACTTGGCCATAAGATATCTAAATAATAGATAAGTTTATAATATAAAATTTTGTTTTTCTGTATAAATTCTCAGAATGACAAGCCACGTACACACATCGCTATTGTAGAGTAAGCCTTGAAAGGGCCCAGAGCAGGTTTTATGCTTGATATCCTGGCCTCTGCCAGCACTGATGCGGACAATGTGGAAGGTTTAAAAACTCTGTTCATCCATCAACCATAACATCGTGATGTAAACAAAAACCAAAGTTGCACACAGATGAAAAAATATTATAAAGTAAATGTTGATTAACTTCCATGTTTTATTTTTCTTGTGTTTCAATACAATTATTTATTAATAACTCCATAGTTACAAGTCAAACTTCTCTATAACGATGTATATAAACTTATTTAAAAATTATTACATGTATTATTATGATCTTCGCGTTTTCACCCCGTATGGCTGAACTTGGTGAGGGGTAAGGATGTATTGAAGGAAACGGGGGAAGCCATTGTCTAGCAGTGGAATGAAACAGGCACGAAAAATGATTATTTTTTCATATTAGGATATTCATTGAACTCAACAATATGTAAAAGAGCAGTATAAACGTAAAACATAGCAAGAGCAAACACGACTCAACTTTTTTGAGTTACAAAAGCGTAAAACCGTAACTACGTGGCTAAATTATTTCGGCTTGGTTACCTTACCACCCTACGACTTAATAATTTCTTAATCTACAAGAACAGAATATGTTACAATGTAACTGATCATTCTCTTGAAACCGTACGTGACATGTATGGATATGGGTTAACAACCCGCGTGATAACCGCTACTTGACTATCGATACATTCCTACTAGTTATAATCAACCTGTGTCAACTATATTGCAGTATTAATGTTCATTGTGCACATACTAGTTACTACAGGGCTGGAACACACAGAGGTTGGATAAATCTCGGGGCTTCATTCATGAATCATGACTCTGGGTGGTTATGTTATATGTTTTGAAGTGCTTTCAGTCGACACTTGACTGGGACATGAGGTGGGAATACTTATGGTAACTTTGACAACGTTTCATGTTACATTACATCACGCTTCAAGCATAATTATATGACGTTAATATTACTTCTTAAATGATTGTATACTTTTTACAGTTTGAGAAAATCAGAACGACTGAACTGTGTGAACGAGGAAATTAAAAAGAGGGTTAGGGTTCAAATAGGCATGATGACTAATATTTTTTTATTACCTCACAAAAAGCTGATCATAAATAGAGCCCATCAACGAAAACAAAATTAAAATTAGTTCAAAACTAAATAAGATATAAGCATTTAAATTTCATGCTAGACAGAGAGCGCACTACTGAGCCGTGACGACACGGCTCAGGAGCGCCTTACAAATGCTATACTAACACACGCTTTGTGAGAAAGGGATAGAGCATCCCCTCTCTATCCCCACCTAAAACTTTAAACGCTCATATCTCAGAGATTTATCAGCCAATTTAATTTATTTTTTTAATATGTGTAATGTATTTAGTTATATTCCTCGTTAAGCCGGTTATTTGTAATAAATTAAACATGAGGACACATGCCCATTGCATTATTCAGGCTTAAATAGGTTTAAAATTGTACTTTTATTTTTCTAAAATCATGTAGCAATTTTAAAATCTCGGGTAAAACTTCTAAGGTTTCTCGACACAGTTAATACTCCTGTTAAAATTGTTTTGAAGAGTAACTTTTGAGAAAAAAACCGTACCTCCAACTTGTTTCAGAGCCACCGCGCCGCGCGCCGCCGTAGCCATGACATAACAAGGCTCATTATTTTTATTTTACAATCAAACCGTGACTCGAAAGCCGTTGAAAGTCTCCGTGATGCCAATTATCTCCAGCCTCTTTTTATGCTCGTTAGGAATACTTCAAAACGTTCCTTCTAAGTTTTTACGCATAAAAACAGGTATTGTCTACGGAAAACGTCATGGATTCAGCAGTAAAAAAATTTAGAACATTTGACAACATAACAAAAACACAGGTCGTAGAGATAAATTAAAGGCGATAACGTTAACTTGAGAATATTTTCACGCCTTCAAAGTTTACTTTGAGTAAGTTTGTGAGGAAAGATTCATGCATAAGTTAAATCACCTGACTGCGCGAATGTCTTATGAACATTGTCAGAACGTCTAAGTGCAACGGTTGAAACCAGTGACAAATCTAAGCGTGTAGATAAATTCAAGGAAAGTAAACTGTTCAGCATTAGTAATAAGGGTCATGGTGTTAGAAAATCGAATGGTTCTATGGAAGCCGCCGAGCGTGTCGTGGGAGCGACCAAACAATGATGCTTGGAATGTGATACGAAAAAAATTGAGCGAACGAGATAGAGCTATAAAAATAAACTTTAAATTATGGTGATGAATGAGAGACAAGATCTGAGGCGAACTTCCGTCGAAGGGGGCTCTGTGACCGAATCCGGTAGAATATCAGGTGATAATATTTCAAATAAGAATCAGATTACAAGTCTTGTTACAAGTTACTAATAAGAAACTAAATAATAATATTATGACGTAATAATATTCATAAAACAAGTTACAGTCAACATTTGAATCAAAATAGTAATGTCGAGACTCTATACACCTACTTAGATCGTTGTCTATACTAAAAATACTAATATTATAAAGAGGAAAGATTTGATTGTTTGTTTGTTTGTTTGCATTGAATAGGCTCCGAAACTACTGAACCTATTTGAAAAAATATTTCACTGTTGGGAAGCTACACTATCCCCGGGTGAAATATGCTATATTATATAATTTTTAAATAGGGGATCCTTACTAAGATTCCAATAATGTAACCCAAGGTATAAAAAAATAAGATTTACAATTTTGACTTTGTGTGTTTGACAGTTCTAAGACAGGACAACGTCTGTCAGGTCAGCTAGTACTATATAAATATAAGCTTCGTTATCAGGTAGGTACATTGTAACTGAACATGAAATAAAACTCAATAGATATCGCAATCAATGATAACGATGTTTGTTCCTCTTTCACGCCGCAACAGAACAACGGATCGACCTGATTTTTTTGCATGGATATAGTTCAAGAGCCAGAGATTGACTTAGGCCTTTTCATCATCATCATCGCCATTTTTCATCACTACGCGGGTGGAACCGCGGGGCGCAGCTAGTACATCTATACATCCATAGATACAAACTTTCGCGTTTATAATATTAGTAGGATGTATCTAGTGCATAATCATGCAATATTTACATAATATAAAGCAAGTAATGTAAATGAAAAGAAAGATACCGTACTTCTAAACCAAAAAATCAAGGAAATATGCATATAATAATGTAGGAATAAACTCTGTGGTGTTATTAGCTTAAAATATTGAGTAATAAAGTAATCACCATATTTTCCCATAAGCCACACATGGTGAGAACACGTGACGGCTTGATGATGCAGTAAATTAACCCGATGGCCTGCGTCATGACAATTAACACAACGCACGTTGCCAAAAATCTTGTCTGTGTTGTAAATCTAAAGTAGTCGTTGATGGATTTGTTAACTTAGAAAAAACGTAAATGACGTTACAACTTCTGTCAGAAATGTATGACATTGTACATTCTTAATAAAACATGTTAGTAATATACTGTGCTAAATATTTAAATTCTGTGAATTTAATAACGGTGGGGTTAATAAATAAAATTGTAAAATGTCAAATCACATTGTTCTGAATTGAAATCTTATGTATCGCTATAACAAAGCAATTTTTTGCATCAGATAATGGTTTTTTTTACACTATTTCATACATAGAACTTGGCAGTATATTTAGGCTCCGAAACTACTGAACCGATTTGAAAAAATCTTTCACAGTTGGGAAGCTTCGCTATCCCCGGGTAACATAGGCTATATAATATTTAAAAAAAATATAGGAATTCTTACTAAAACTCCATTAATGTAACCCAAGGTGTAAAAAAATAAAATTTACTATTTTAACTTTGCGTGTTTGACAGTTCTAAGACAGGACAACGTCTGTCGGGTCAGCTAGTTCTCTATATACTCATATATTTTTCAATTTGTATTAATTTAAAATAAATCAATTTTTTCACTTTACCAACAATGTGTACGTGATTCGTAAAACGTAAAACCGGATCGATTCGATAGTGATGATTACAGAACATTACCGTCCCATTCCGATAAATTACACCAAATCCACCTTAAAGACGTACGCCAATGTAAAACATCTATGTTTGTGTGTAGGTATGTTTATTCCAATTATCTTTGTAACATACTACTTTTAAATGGATTTGCATGAAATAAGTGTCAGACTAAATTGATCGTTTATTAAAAAAAAAATATTTTTCTTTCTCGAGGCGCAGCTAGTAGGACAATAGCAAATGCGGTCTATTATTGGACCCGATTGACTTGTATCCACAAGTCAATGTCATTAAGCCGGTGGATCACGATCATAACAGAATTAACCGTGATCTTCACATTCCACGCTAAGCCGGCTTATCTTATGCCAACAAACGCCAACTTTAATGAGATAAGATTTAACAATTTCAACCACATGTCTACATAATTGTGACGTCTATTAGAGTAGCTAACCCAGTGGATTAACACGTGAAGCTTGTCTTTTGACCTGTGACGGCAAATTGTAAATGACTAGCAACGCACCCCGGCTTCGCACTGGTGTAAGTCTTATTTTTTTACACCTTAGGTTACATTATTGGAGTTTTAGTCAGGGCCCCATTTTTTTAAATATAATGTAAACTATGTCACCCGGGGATGTATAGCTTCCCAACACTGAAAGAATATTTCAAATCGGTTCAGTAGTTTTGGAGCCTATTCAATGCAAACAAACAATCAAATCTTTCCTGTTTATAATATTATAGTGTAAATGATATATTATTTTCGTATAATGCATTTAATTATGAAGCAAAAAAAAATAATTCTAGTCAAAGAAGTAGGGAAGTAATCAGTTCCATCAAAAAGAACACCATCAGCGTTAAATGTCAGCGCAGTTGTAAAACACGAGATAAACTACCAGTAGGCATATGTCCGGGTTTTGTATAATTAGATAATGCTGCATAACTAGGAGATCGTAACAACGTACTGACCATTGTAATAAGCATCGTTACATAATTATATTTAGTTTATTACTCTACTCTGAGGCTTGATAAGGAATAATAGTGCAAAATTTTATGTAAGTACATAGTGTGTACAGCTTCATAAGAATACCTGACAATTATTAATATGTACTTATATTTCAACTTTCTTCACTATTAATTGTCTAAACAATCTTTGAAGCACATTGAAATTGACTTTTGTATCTTCTAAGTTACTAGATAGCTACAGTACCAATTTATAGGTAACTTAAAATTGTATTGCAAAATAAAATTGTACTTCAAGATTTCAGAGATCTCAACTTTCACCAACTGAAAACCTATTTGTATTGTGCGAAGTTCTTTTAAATTCTAAACCACCACACCAGTGGTATCAATAGGTACATTGTGTAGTAAAAGTGAGTACATCAAGATTCTTGACAGAACTTTCACTATCTGTTGCCTTGTCCGAGCCGAGACCAAGGCACGTCTGACCTGTAGTGGCGTCCATCCGGTATCTAAGGGTGATATGAACTTTGATTTTGCACTTGCAGCCGATGCAACAGGCAAAGTTATGTTCTATTATCATTAGAATTTTCCATTAGGCGAGTTTAAAGCTATTTATTTTCTTCGGGGTTATCATTTCAATTTATTAGTTTAACTTATTGATTTGAAAATGTGGAGTAATAGAAATTGTGAAAAATTCAATCACGACATTAGTATATAGTACATTTAGTTTTTCTCACAATTCCCAAAACAATTTCACTCGTATGATTAAATGAATGCATTGGTAAGTAATATTTGGTAAATAAGAATATGTAGCATTTAATTGGTAATAACCTGCCAAGTCATTTCTAATGATGAACAGAACCCACGGAAGAGTTTGTGAGCCATGATCGCAGGTTTCACTGCGATTGTTTCAGATAATTCGATCATTAGAGCAACTCGCGACGCGTGCTATGAGCCGGACAACGAAAGTCTGTACCTAGCTATTTACATAAACTCTTTTGTTTATATTCCGAAAGAAAGTACACTTGTACATGTAGAAAATTTCTGAGACATAAATTAATTGTGTAATGCTATGTTACTGTTCAGTACATCTTCTGAGACGATAAATAATTCTCAATTACCATTAAATGTTACAACGATACTAGTATAATTCTATTTAAAGCATTAATCATAACATAAACAATAACAATGCAGTTTTCATAATTATTCAACAATTCTTTATAATTATCGCCGTTTTCAATCGCCATGCACTCGTTAATTTGGAATCAATCTCTGAATTTGGAGATCGAATCGTTTTGCTCGGACGATTTGCCTTGGTCCACTTACGCAACGTTCGTATTTACGGACTAATCGTCGGTCCGTCCTTATTATGCACCGCAAAAAGTTGATTTAACCGGCAAAATATCGTTTATGAAATGTTTCAAGAAACTGTAGTGGTTACTTTGTAATCAGCAATTCGAGAATTAATTCTCGCTAACGGAAGATCATAGATAAACCTTTGATTGCAATAGCACTTCCTACAGCATTTTAATATCCTAGTAGCAGCTGTAAGCAACATAATTGCTTAATACGCTTTGTAATTGGAACGTGTGTTTCTGACGAAAGCCAGTCTATGCATAATCAATTTGTTTATTCGATTGTGACAACAGGCAAGCGTTTCATCGGGAGTGATACTAGGGCCCACTTCTCTTAACGTTTACGAAATCGCTTATCAAATCATTGACCCGAATTCTTTTGATATCTGCAAATGTTTGGTTTAGTGATCCAATTGCAATCATAGTCGCCCTTATCTTGTACAACTCTACTTCAAAAGCCCTTACGGAATAAAAACATTTAGAATGACTTACCTCTAGCCCATCCAGTAAGGACATTTCCAAGGTAAGCCACTTTGTACACGGGATCAGGGTCGCTAATGCGGACACTGTTGGTCCTCCGCAGCAATTTTCCAAGCCCTCGGGATAGTCTCCCGATAGTTCGAGCGGTGAAGTCTTTCCCTGCACCCTCCGCCAGACACACTTCACCGGGCAAAATCGATTTTGCTTGTCCATTTTCTTGCAGTTTATGTCCCAACAGCTTCGGCATCATCAGCGGTATGGACTTTTTTCTTTCCGGCGTCAGAGTCTTGGCTTGGTTCACGCTGTACACGTTACAGTTCTTTTTGAAAGTTTGACCGTTCGCGTCTTTGGTTTGGTCTGCTTCATCAGTCTTATCTAGTTTGTCCTCGTCGGATTTCATGAAAATCCTACCGTTTAAGTTTTCGCTTGAAGTCGTATTGTTATTGTTAAGATTGTCGGAACTGCCAACGCTGAACCGGCGCTCTGAGCTAGAGCGCTTTTTCATGAGCGAAGGATTCCTGAGCATGATGCTCGTCTCGCTTGAACTCCTGTTCTTCAAGATGTGTATTTTCTTAACGCGCGTGACGGCGCAGTCAACCTCGTCTGCACTGACCATCCTTTCCGTCTTGCCTTCCTCGTCAAGGAAGCGCACTCTCAGTCCATTAGGTTTGCACTCGGCCTTTTCCGCATCTTTCAGACGGTCCGGCTGACTTTTTGCGCCAGCATCGAGGCAGTGGCGCTCGTTTTCACTCAGCGTTCCGAGAGCCATTTTTCTCAGTGAATAGACCTCGCTTTTTGTCAGCGCTATTACATTCTGATCGGAGGTCGGAACCACTCAAGAAAGTTTCTTGCCAACAAGAGCCGTATTTCAAATGACACCGAAATCTAGGCGGTCACTTCGATAACGAATAAAACACACAGAGTAGTACACACTGCGTCCATTAAAGAACGCCACCGGTTTGGAATGTAGCCTTCTCCACACTCACTGAATGCACCCGTGTGCTGAGAGAGAACGTCGATAAAAAGGTGTTTCAATTAAAATTCCTATCGATGCACTAGAGATGAAGATCGTACAATACATAAGTGACGATGATTGTTTCGCAGCAAGTCACTCAAAAGTAGTTAGTATCGCGAGCGGCGCGAGGAGCACGGAGAGCACGTGCGTGCGCGGCGGCGGGCGGCGGCGGAATACCGCGGCGGCGAGGGCGCGCGGCGCGGACGCAGCGGCCACACGATCCAGGCTTTGATTTAATCCACTTGCAGTTTAATGCGCAGTTGTCAGCGGATCATCTGGAACAAAATATGCGCTGTTACAAGTTATGATGCGATGCGAGGCTCATTTGGACAGAATGGCGTGACAACACGATCGTCTGTGAAGCTGCGGATAGCGTATCGGATAGAACGTGCGCGATTGGGACGACCGTAACAGGTGCTTTTGCTCTACTAAATTACATTCAATAACAAACTGGTGACACATGGCTATTCATTTAGTAAAATTTTATTTATTTATTGTGATATTGTGCTTTTTTTTTACAATTAGATAAGTAGGTACCTTTGGCAGTTATTGACGAAAGTTCTATGTATAAAATACTATAAATAATAATGGAAATGCATCGAGATACAATACCTATTGTATCTGCTGGCTAAGAGCGCGTCAAAACAAGCATTCGTTCAGCTCCGTTTTAATAGATAGTAAATTAAAAAATTCCATTTTTTATCTTTTAATAGTTTAGAAATAAGATTAACTATAGAATGAGATTTTGATAGCGTTTCGAACGAAGCTCTGAGGATTTGACTTAATTTCGGAGATGTAGCTATTCTACCTATAATCTCGACATAACATAGATAGGTACATATATTTTTTATGGTCGGCCAAAGAGAAAACCACTTTGGAAACATTATTTGAAAACAAAAACTGAATACTCGTACCAAAGTATCTTAAACGACCGAACGAGCTCCGTCACTTGGCTCTTATCTTGAGCTAGGTCTTAAATTTATTACAGTTTTATCACTATAATTCAAAAGCTGTGTTCACAAATTTTTCGAAATAATATTGAATGAAGGTTTTTATTTTAATATTACCTATCAGCTTCGCTTATCAGCATGGCAAGTGGCAAATTGCTATTTCTAATAGTTTAGAAATGCAGAGGAGAGGCAACTTTTTGCCACTTTGGTGGGCCATATGTCGTAAAGAACAATTGATAAAATAACTGGCCTAGAGTGTCAAGACACCCATATGGTAGGGTACCGTAACCAAAGCCAATAATCGTTTTGTAAAGGAAATTTATAAGTATTACTAAAAATCGACAACAATACAAAGCATCCACAACTGGCATACCTCAGTATACATCCATATTGGACCAGCGAGCTTATTCTAAGCCAATCGACATTCTTGTATCCTTCAATAACAAATTTATCTCTCTCAATGTGAATGATAGATATCAGAAATGAATCCAAGGTGCTCAGAGCCAAATCATGGATTATCACGAAGATACGAGACCTCCACCCTTACATGTAAGATTCATCACATCACATCATCAGCAAGTAATCGTCTACTGCTGAACAAAGGCCCCCTTCGTTCTTCTTTAGTGAAGGGTGTTGCCATAATCCCCACGCTAAGATTCATTGATTGGGGCTTTCTCGAAAATCTACTACAAGTGAAGTAGAATTACTCAGGTACCCCAAGTACCCAAACTCTAGTAATAATAGCGTTAAAACGACTCTACAGATAATTTTACATATGAATTAACTGTAACTAAATATTTGAGTCACGTTGACATTTCCAATCCAAATAATGTTTTGTCGTTTGTTAACTCAGTTTGTTACTTACCATAATAAGTAATTTGAAACGTAATATAAACCTATTTTAGTTAGTGATTTGTTTAGTAATTATACATCATATTATGATGAATCTCTGGTGTAATTCCGCTTCTACACAGCGGAATTACACCAGAGATTCGTGATATACAAATAAAAAATGGACTTCCGCAAAGTAACGCTTGATTCAATCAACTATCTGTTGTAGTTGAATTAGGTATTTACCTAACCCATTTATAACTCAAGAACAGCTGGACCGATTTTCATGATATTTAATTTGTTGGATGCCTCTCCACCTTGAAAAGCAGAATAAGTATTAAAATATTGTTTTTTTTTATTACAAATAAGAAATGTTATATGCATAGAAAAAGTAAGAAAAATCATTTTCCCATACATTTTGTATGGAACGGCAAGAATTGAAGTATATCTATAGGTATATAACGCGGGTGAAACCACGGGGTGCAGCTAGTTGTGTATATAATCAATATATCGTTTTACAAACGGCATGTAAAACAAAGGGAAAACCAACTTTACCTTGACCTACTCCGTTGTAAGCACTACTCTACTACTGCTGGTGATGATGGTATCTTTCCTATTACAAATATTTATGGTGAGCGTACTCGTATTTTTTTTAATGATCAACATTATAATTCTAAATCGGTATCATCTTTTCAGCCGTAGGACGTCCACTGCTGGACATATGCCTCGCATCGATCTCCAAAAGGGCCGGCTGGTAGCCTACATCCAGCGTTTCCCTGCGGTCTCTTTTAGGTCGTCTGTCCATCTTGTGGGTGAACGTCCTGCGCTGCGCTTACCGGTCCGTGGTCTCCATTCCAGAACCTTTCGGCCCCATCGGCCATCTGTTCTGCGTGATATGTGCCCTGCCCACTTCAACTTGCTAATCCGGTGGGCTATGTGGCTACGTGACTTTCGTTTGTCTACGGATCTCCTAATTTCTGATTCGATCTCGTTGAGAAAAATTCTAAATACCAATTATTTATTCAGATCTTTGATAATAAAGGGACAGTTTATCGAAATTCAAGGAAGTCTATTATCGGAGTTGTGAGTAAGAACATTATGAAAGGACATTAATTGTTTAAATAAGGTGCATGAAAAAGTTACACCCTAAATATCGTTGCTAAGAAGAAATTGATTGTTTATACTCAATACTCAATATGCTTATTGCGACATATGTATGCATGCAAACCTTAAATAACATGTTTATATATTTTAAAATTACAAGTAGTACATAGGACCTTGCTAGGGTGGCAACAGAAAGAACGGAACGGTCTATTTGTACATCGTCGAAGTTATCCTTGAAAAATTCGTCCAGGGTGTAGTAACATTTAGATTCCGAGGAATGTTTGAGAATGTGTTTGGGAATGTAGTTTATTTTAGCTACTTCCACTCTATTATGAATTATGGTATTCTTCTATGGGGAAACTCGGCAGATGCTAAATCAATTTTTGTGCTACAGAAGAGGGCTATCAGAGCAATTTATGGGCTTGGATCGAGAGACACCCTGAGAGAACGGTTTAAAACGGTTAACATTCTGACAATGCCATGTCAATATGTATTTGCTTGTATTTTGTATGCAAGAAAAAACTTGCGAAATTATGTTACACAAGGGGCCAACCATGTTTATAATACTCGGAACAGAGATAAGTATTTGTTGCCAAAGACTAGGCTTGTAAAAGTAAGCAAATCATTCGCAGTGAACTGCATAAAATTTTATAATATTCTGCCTGCAACCTTGACGAGCCTTAAAGAGGCTGCCTTTAAAATAACACTAAAAAAGCTATTGTTACAGAAAGCGTATTACGAAGTGGACGAATTTGTGAAAGACAATAAGGCATGGCAAAGAATAAATATTGACATGGCTGCAAGTAACTTCAAGTAACTGTAAAGAATGAAATAATAATATAACCTTTTAATCTAATTTAATTATTACAATTTGAATTTTTACTATTTTACATAGATTTGACATTTTATACAATTTAACATAATTTGACATTTTAATTTTAAATTTTTACTACTCTTTAACTGTGTTAAAGAAGATTTTATTTTATTATTTTAATGTTATAAAATTGAGTCGTGCAAACCTACCAAACAAGTTTGGTAGCTTTCTACCACTGATACTTGGGAACACCTTGTTGTGAGGGTGTGAGTTCGTTTCTACCAAATGTATTGTTTATAAACTATTTCTTGTATTAGGTTTTAGCTTTGTGTTTTTGTGACGTTTCAAAAGTGTATCATAGTATACCTACTTGAGAAAAGATTAAATGAATTGAACATTAATGAAGCTGTGTTTCTGTTTTGTCTTTTATTTTATTTGGTAGTTTATTGAATATTTTTACAGCCATAGATGTAGGGCCAGAACTATGAATTGCTAGATTAGATTTCGGTTGTTTAGTATAGGTATATGCTATTATAATGTGTACTTTTCATCCCTCAAATAAATGTGAAAATTTTGAAACTATACACCATACCATAAATTGGTTTTTACCACTGCCACTCAAAAATGATTCGATAATAGAATCTAATAATGTCGTTTCAAAACTAAACAAGAATATAACACTGAATTTCGAAAACTGTTCTAATATTATATTTAATCCTTTGTTCTAATAAAGCGTGATAAATATAAATAATATACACTATTTATTTTCTCGCAGTCAATAGTAAAAAGTACAGTATGTAACTCGTGTAAAAAAACATCTCAGTCCTTGTATCCCTTGCTCCACTCGGGACTCTACCCTACAGTCCATCGCTGTTCTCGGGATATAACTTAGTCCCTCGAATTAAATCCCCTATTTTTCACTAGTTGTATAATCTACTATTATAGCTAATCTTCAAATAGGGCACGCAATACTACCAATTTTAATAGAAGCTATTTATTATTGTGTTCATTGAAACAGCCTTACGGAGCGGCTAATACGAGTGACAACTATACCCATGCATGGCGTACCCTGGACCAGCGTCCGCACCTCACCGGCTGACTAACCCTTCAACCACAGCGGTTCGGACCTGATGTGCCGTGAATTCACCACGCTGGCGTTCAACAATAATGTTGTATTGAAACTCTCTGCATTGTGATAGTAACTGAAGATCTTCAGTTGACAGTCCCACCGCCGCCACTGCGCCTTGGTAGGAGAGTTACCTACATGGACACTTACACGCGAACTCAATAACATAATTGGTACTGAGAGGTACAGGTTTTAATTTTTTTTTCGTTTAGACTTTGTATTTTTAATGTTTAATTTTGACCTTTCGAAAGTGTACTTGTATTTGTACCCAATTGAAATAAAGATACTGAATACTGGATACTAGTAATCATGAGAAATAAAACACGGTTTTAAGCTGTCACGGTTGTCCACGGTAAATATCCCGTAAATAATCATATAACTTCATCATGAGAAATGTTCGGATAAGTCTTTCTTGGAGACATAGGCATGTATGTATGTATATTTATTGTATGTACATGTAAAGTAACTACTTACAAAAGTATTGTTACCTACTTAAAATATAGAGACCTCTAAAATCAACATTAAAATCCTCTACTATTAACTAAAAATGTGACCCCTGAGTTACGTATCTTTTTCCTCAAAATGAGTCAAATTGCCATTTTAAAAAATTAAAATGTTATCCAAAATCCTTAAATTAAACAATTATTATTTAATTATTGAGCAATTATTTATTAGAATCCTAAATGCTCTCAGGATTGTGAACTAAAATCAAATTAAAAGTGGCAAAAAGCTAATAATACCATTTGAACGTGGCAAAAAACAACAATTTAGATATACCCATTAATTTAATAACTAAAATACTTCATATCCATGATCTAATCAATTAATCTTCAATATTGTCTATGATAGTAAACAAAAAAAAGGAACAAAAAAAAAAACATACAGTCGAATTGATAACCTCCTCTTGAAGTCGGTTAAAAAGTAACATTATATTGTTATGATTGCTAAACTACCTTTATTCTAAACCTTCAAAAATGTCTAGGCTCACTTGAAATGTAGAGTTGAGTATTTTATTTTGGAATCAAACGTACCTAATTGTTTTTTTTTTTTTTATAAAAGTTGATATACATGACAATTTTGTCTTTGTAAATGTCATGCCTCGTACCTACTACGTGATACAAGAATACGATCACCGAGTATACAGGGTTACTGTGCTGGTTACATCTTACACAACAATAAATATATTCTGATTCTGAACAACTTTAGTTTGATAAGTTTTACTCATTCCTCTTTTGTCTTCTAAACAAACGATAATAATTTAATGTATTAGCTTTAAATTACAATATGTATGCGTGGTTTCAAATTAGAAAAAAAAGCGAGACAGGCAAATAAAAAACTAAAAAAACTTTTTAATTTATATGTATTTATAGATTTGTATTTGTTTAATTTTTTCTGTACATTATGTTCACAAATAAAATCCTGAATATTAATTTAATTAATGTTAAAATAAAATAAGTTTTAAACAAAATCTGTTTAATATAATGTAGGGAAGCTACTTGCAAAGGGTTAGCAAATTTTTAATAACCCCCCAAATCAATCCAATTGGCACTCAACATCTGCCAAAGAAGCTCAACAACGAGCAACAGAGTACAGCCAACAGTAGAGGAACAATGCAGGTTGCACAATAGCAGGAGACGGCGCCGGTGCCGTGATGCGAATACTGATGTATCACTACTACCTATTCGACAACACACACACACACCAATAAAGGTTGCCTCGGAAATGTAACCGACAAGATTTTGTTGTTAAAATATTTTATTTGAAAATTATATGATTACATTATTTACAATACGATTCTTTTTACAGCCGAGTTGGCAGTCAAACGCAAGCCTATTATTAACTTTAAAAAAAAATCAGATAGTATCACTAGGGTGTAAAGTCATATTTTTACGACAAGGGCATAAAAGTGCATAAAACAAGCCATTTTAGCCAAGGCGTTTATCAGCCCGAACCGAAGGCAAGGGGGATATTTAAGTCGAGGATTTAAGTCGAGGGTTTTATGCACTAGTTATACACTCGGCTTTCCACTTTAATTGCGAGGAAATGAAACATTGATATTGTGAGTAAATATCTCTTAAATTAAAATTCAAACTGAAGTTTGAACGATATTCTATTTTTAATTGCCAAAAGTATTGCTGGGTCTTAAACAATACACTGATATGGATATTATAAAAGACCCAGAAAAACTTCTTAAATGCAAAGTAACTGAACTTCTTTAAATAAATTAAATAATTAAACAGTTTTGTGTACAAGTTGTTTAGTATACTATTGTGTGTACAAAGCAGTTTAGTCCGCTTACATCGGGCATAAACAAGGACTTTAATAACATGAGAAGTAAAATGAACAAAAAGTTTTTGATTTTGATTTCTATTTTTATATACTTTAATTTTGTGATTAATTATTTTTGTAAATTTTTCAAATAAGCAGCTAAAGTTTCCTGAAGTAATCTTCAATCGCAAAGGTTTTTAGCATTGGCCAGTTGGTTGTTGGTGGGTTTTCTGACAATATACTGGGGCATTTTAATATTTTTTTTGTTTATCTAATCTGTTGTTTTTTTTTGTGTCCTTGTTCCAAAAACAAATGTCTGTGCGTGAGAACCCGTAGCTTGCAGTGATACAACATGCGAACTCTACCTATATTCACACAGACCACAATTCTAAAATACCCTCAATTTTCACGGAACTCTAATCTGTATTGTACGTAGCTAGTTCAGACACCAGCCGTAGTACGTGCTTCTCTATATTAGTAGTATGAGGTTGGAGGAAGCCACCTGCATCAAAACGCTTTTGGATTTTTATGACATTTTTATAGGATGTAGTCTGGCATATTTTGCAGAGACGTGTGCGTCATTGGCGAATTTAAATTCGGTGTGTGACGTAGTATAAATATGGAAAGTAAAATAAAACATACTGCTAATTGAAATGTATTTTTTTCAGTAAGTGACTGCAATCACAAATTTACTTTTCTATACTAATATTATAAAGAGGAAAGATAGTTTCTTTGTTTGCATTGAATAGGCTCCGAAACTACTGAACCGATTTGAAAAATTATTTCACTGTTGGGAAGCTACACTATCCCCGGGTAACATAGGCTATAAAATATTTTAAAAAAATAGGGATCCTTACTAAAACTCCAATAATGTAACCCAAGGTGTAAAAATTTTTATTTATAATTTAAACTTTGCGTGTTTGACAGTTCTAAGACAGCACAACGTCTATAGTAATTCATATTGCTACAAGCATAGATTCAGTTTTCTCCCTCTACGGCTACAAGCAATTTTTACGATTGTTTGTGACAGGTGTCAAGTCAAAAACTGTTATTATCACACATGTGAATAGATCTCACGTTTTTAGTGTTCCGTAGCCCGACAAGGAACGCTTATAAATTCGTTCTGTCCGTGCGTCTGTCCGTCCGCCCCAATTTTTAGAACCTTCTAACTGCTGTAGTTATTAAGGCAAGTACTTGCACTTTGCACAATAACAGTTTAAGTAAAAATCTAAAGTTTAAAAGAATATAATTTTTCTTTTTAGTGGTGGCTCTAGTTACATGTAAAGTAAATATATTTTTTTCGCTGCACTTACTTGTGTGGGATATTGTTGAATAGGTCTACTAAAATGAAGGAAAGGTTTTTTATCTTTAAGGTTTTTTTTGTGTTTTTTAGGACTTTTTTATCTTGTGAAAAATGGCCCCCAAAGTGGAAAAAAGTTGCCCCCCCCCCCCTCCCTCTGCATTTCTTAACTATTAGATTCTGATATAGCAACTTGTAACTTGCCATGCTGATATATAGATCATATTAAAAACCTTCATTCAAAATTATTTCAAGCATTTTCTGTTTATAACTTTTAGAGATATAGCGATAATAAATTCAAGACGTTCTAGCTCAAAGGTCATTGACCTTCGTTCGAATTTTTCAGTGACCACCATATTCTGAACTATGATGATTGTGACCACAATTATATGACTGGCTAAGAAAAACGGAACCCTACCATATGCGTCTCGACAAGCGCCAGTTATCTTTCTTAAAAAAAACCGATCATAACCGATACAGATTGATTCATCAAATCAACGAAGCCCCAAAACTTCCATTCTAATAATAATGATAAGAAATTCCAAAAAATACTTACTACAACTACTAACAAAGATTAATGTCTACCCAATCAAAAATATAAGTTTTGTAATATGAGAGTATATGCAGGTTAATGACCCAGTATCTGGCTAACAATAAAACAGTCAGACGATACTATAAGTACCTAAAGAAGTAAATAGTTGCGCTGACTCGCTCGACTCGTGTCTGCTTAGCAACTGAACTCTGAAGGTGTCAACGTCACAGATGGATCATTAGCTCGTCATATTAATTACGAGTAGGTACTCAACTACCATAATGGCTATATCATTGTATCAACCATTTTAATAGGAATAGTGGTCGAGCTTCAGATCAGACAAACAATGGAGATATGGTAAAGTAGCGTGCTGAAAACGCAACTGGCCTAAATCAGGCCTTTAGTTAAACTCACCTTTAGATGACCTTGCCCCTTTTTTTTTACATGTGGACTATTAGTTAATTCATTGGTGTCGCAAGTTTCTTAGTATGCGTAAAAAATTAGTAAGTGAGCTGTACTTACAGTTTTTCCGTTAAGCGGTTTAGCGGTATGGTGAAAAGGATGTATGAAACAGAAGAAATTTTGAACGTTAGTAAAATTGTACTAAGGCATATCTCCCTTATTTATTTGATCCGAGGGCGAGCTCAAACCACAAGTTCCTATGAGTCATATGAGTGTCTTCTAGTCGCGAATGAATTAGATTCATCGAGGCAAGCGTTAATAGCTTAATATCAGGTGAGGCGGCAATCAAACGTAAGCCTAGTAGTAAAGAAAACATTGCTACTGTAGAGTTACAGTTCTGCTAGTTGATGGCGAGACGATGTACGGAAAACAAACGGTTGAGACTGGAAATACAAAGCATATGGATCGGGCAGAGTGACGTTGTCTTGGGAGAAGACTAGCAGCAGCCTGACGGAGGCTGAAGATGTAGACGAGATATCGGTTCTATCCACAATGTTATTTAAATGTATTACGTGAAGTAATATTGTGTTGCTAACTCCAAACTAGTTATATCGCCTCCACTGACTTTTATCCAAATGCCCTTTGCTCGCAGGCAGAAAAAAAAATTGACCTTTGCCCAAGTAATAAAATGTTATAGCTTTTTATAACGATTAAAACTCTAAACAATGTATTTAACTATTCAACTTCACGTTCCGTGAATCTAAATTTCATTTGAAATTGTATTTTTGATTTTAGTTGATCTGAGAAGTATTAAAATCAGTTTTTTTTTAATCTTGCGTGATTTTTTACTGTAAACAACATGTAAAACTGGCCGGGAAACACAGACTGCTACAACACATGGGCGTACTCAGGGCGTAGGGTGGGAAAAAAATAAAAATCTAGAGTAGGTACCGAAAAATATAAACACCTATATCATAACATTGAAACTTTCTTTTAAAACTAGCCCACGAGGGTTCTGACTAAATCTTGTCATAATTTTAGTTTTAAATTAATTGTTCGCTCCTAGAACCTACTTTCTATGCACTCATCATACACAAGCCAAAAAGCCGACTTTCTGTAGTTTTTGGCCGAAACTAAGTTTGATGTAAAATCATTAAGTAGGCTTTTTCAACAAATTCATGATACATATTAATACAAATAATATGAACGGAAGAAAGGAAAACCATCCTATGAGGATGAAGTGCTGTGAATTTGAAAAACCCCGTCACCCCAAAAGTCATGCCAGGGCCAGCGAGGTCATCCAGTAGGGTACTTGCGCCACCCTGGGCAAACATGCCTACGCCCATGCTACAATGGATAATTATTCGTTTTGGAATTGTAAAATTGGCCCTATAATAAAATTAGTGAATAATAACTTAACTGATATAGTAAGTACATTATTCAACACGTGATAATATAAATAAACTGTAGGTCGTAGGTGCATATCACTTTGGTAGGTACTTAAATGTATTGAGCTTCGAAGATATTCTGCAGTAAGGTTATCAGGGCTATCTCATGCTAGAACTATACAGGGTTGTAGCATAGATCTCTCGCGGCTTCCCTACATCACAATTAACAACTAATTCATATATTTAAAAAAAATACGGTAAGATAGCTTTGTATTTGTAGGCGTAAGAATCAGCTCCTAAGCATAGGCGGGAGATATCCCGCGTTCCTTCCCCCTTGAGACCGTGTAGAGCGTTGTTGTCATTTAGAACCGTATATGATAAAGAACTAAAATAAAAACCTAAAACTACTAAATATAAAAAAGATAATAATCTAATCAAATCTAAAAAGTAATCAAGGGGATTGAAAATGTCTGGAATACTGGCAGTATTGGTAAGCTGACAGTAATGGCAGTGCTTATATAGTTATTGACCGAAGTAGGCGTTAGCTTTCCTGTCATCAGTCACCTCCACATAACATTTGGTCAATAATCACAATATATGTATACAGGGTTACGCAGAAAGGGCGTACTAAACCAAAAGGGACCGTTATACTCATCATTATGAACAATATTTTTTATACCGCTTGGCCCTAGGATGTCCCTAAGGCTGAGCTCTACGAGCGGGTCACAGTAGCGAGGCCAGAGGCCGAGCTCTACTCGTACGAAGCGGGTATCAGCTATGTATATATTTTTACAACACATTTGCTCAAAAAGTGCACTGACGAAGCCTGTATACATCGTTCGAAAGTTAAACATTACGCATCATACAACGGAGCGTGCGGTAATGAATTTTACCGCACGCTCAGATGTATAGCCCCGTGCGTGTACTTTACGGTATTTTTTAATTTCCATTTCCATAAAAATTGTTTCATTTTTATGGAACTCTCGTGACTATGGTACTCGTGACTATGGTAAGCCCTCGACTTCGTCTCGGGCTTACATTCGTCTACTCGTTTGTAATAACCAACATACCGCACTTGTATCATAAATAACTATTTTAAATTGAGAAGACATTAAAAATAACCCTGTATGGAGCAAGTAGGTTTATAATCTATATTTCTATACTAATATTATAAAGAGGAAAGATTTGATTGTTTGTTTGTTTTTTTTGCATTGAATAGGATCCGAGACTACTGAACCGATTTGAAAAATTATTTCACTGTTAGGAATCTACACTATCCCCGGGTGACATAGGCTATAATCTATACCCGTGCGAAGCTGGGGCGGACTGCTAGTTATCTATAAGTACGTACGAGTAGGTACACTACTGATTACACTAATCGGGAACGTAGCTCTGATGAGTCAGCGTACTAGGTACACATTTTCTCAATTTTGAATGGTTTATTTTATCCTCGGATATAGAAACTACCTACTTTTAAATTGTCATTCATTATGTTTTTTTTATTGAGTGCATAATGAGAACTGAGAACTGATATAAGCTTGAACAAACTTACAAAATAAATGTCGAAAAAACTGAAAAACTAATTTATCGCTATTATTCGTAGAATTCGGGTGAATCCTCCCTAATTTACATATTTTGCTTCAATATCAATGATAAGTGGTTTGCGTTTAATCTCTATTATTTAAAGATAATAAATCACACGGACTTCCCCAGATACCTACTCGCAAATGCTTAAATATACGGTTTTTCCTTCCTTGATCTCTAATCCAAGCCTCAGGAAGCTCAGAACACATAATATTAGCACAATCATAGCCACTAAGCATCACATTAATAATGTGTAGGCTGAGTGGCCAGCCCTAATGTCCGTTTTTAGGTCTTCGACATGGTCAGGTGGTTTGTTACTATAGGACAAACAAGCGGGGCCTACAATTTATTATAACGGGTTTTTAACCAGTGTTGAAATATGGTACTGAGACGTGGTCCTACTGTTGGCCTTTTGAAAAAACTTAGAATCGCGCAGCGGGCATTGGAGTGAGCTATGTTTGGAGTTTTGTTGCGCGATAGAATCCGGAACGTGGATATTTGCCAAAGAACCAGAGTCATCGACATAGCTGTTAAAATTTGCAAGTTGAAGTGACAATAGGCAGGCCACATCGCTCTAAGAACCGATAACCGATGAGGAAGAAAGGTTCTTGAGTAGAGACCACAAACCGGAAGACGCAACGTAGGTAGGCCTCCCACTAGATGGACCGACAACATCTTGAGAGTCGCGGGCATCCAGTGGATGCAGATGGTAGCTGTGGAAGTCTAAGGAGAGGACTATGATCAGCAGTGGACGTTTTCTGGCTGATGATGATGATGATTATAGCGGGGAATGCTCTGACCTAGCTTTACTATCAAACCTGCCATCGGCAGAAATACCATCCACACATAGAAATGCGGAAGTCACGCTTTCTGCCACTTGCAGAAGTTGTGGTATGGCTTGCCAGTTGCCACCTTCGGTTTTTTACGAAGTATAATATAGACTGCTTCAAGCAGTACTTTTGTCTATGCTTCAAACGAAGGGTAAATAGAGTCCTCATAGGTAGGCAGCGCAATGACAATGCCCCGGGTGTTGTAGGTGTCCCGGGTATACCATCAAGTGGCCCGTCGCTTGTTTGCTGCTTATTAATATATAAATATGATAGTGGAGATGACTACAAATGCATGCATCAACCAAAAGGTATTATATGAGTTTAAAAAAAACATCCGACCCACAGTAGCGCTCTCAAAGTAAATGTCACTAACGGTCACCCATCTGAAGAGTGACCGGCTCGTCTGTTGCCTAAACTGGTGTTGTAGGAGCAACTAGACGAGCGATGCCACGAGTTTTACTCTGTTTATTTATATCCTGCTGATGTAATACAGGAAAAACGGCGATATATTTACTTTTAATTTAACTTTTATACCCACTATAAATGTCAATTAATTAATTACCTACGTTTTACAAAATAAACCTTTACTTCGATGTGTGTATGTAAGTATGTTTGCTATGGACTCAAAAACGTCTGAGCCGATTTCTGAGTCGGGATTTTCACTGGCAGATAGCTGATGATATAAAGAGTCTACACGGGTGAAACATAGCTAGTTTATTGACCGAGCGAAGAGAGATCTCAGATTCTAATGGGTAACGGAACAAGTCAGCATTTCGGCGTGCATGGTTTGTTCGACAACTTGCGTATCGTTCATCCGATCTTTTCATGAAACTTTGTACGCAAGTAGTTCAATTCAATATAGTTTTTTAGTTTGAATATGGTCAAAATCGATAGAAGTGTTCCGAAGATTTATGGGTCGCGAGGTCACAGTTCGTATATGAGGCTATCTATTACGGTTCGAAAGATACAGCCGTTAATAGGTAGGACAGACGGACAGATGGACAGTCAGACAGACAGACAGACGGACAGACAAACAGACATCGTAGGCTTAGTAATAGGGTCCCGTTTTTACCCATTGGGTACGACGGAACCCTAAAAATTACAAGTTGCGCCAAAGTAAACTTAAAACACTTGAAAAGCAGTTGGCCGTCATGATAGGTCTTCATAATAGCAAAGATTATATACTAGATAATAGGTACAAAAAAGGCAGCACTCTGAATTTTCATAAAAGTTGACGTTGTTGCAGTATCTAATCTGAAATAGGTCTGTGAGTGTACCTCTTCACTTGAAAACAGTTAATTATTATTATTACATAATATGCTAATTATTTGGCGGAGCTATATATAAATAATGATATCAACCACATGTATATCAACTTTAATTGACGGCAGACGGCTGTGAATGATGATTAAATAAATAAAGTATGAGATTATTCAAGAGTATTCAAGAATGTTCTTCTAAACACGTGCAATACTGAGACTAGTGTTCACTGAAATATAATTAAATCTTTTATTTAATGTAATAAATAGCAGACAAACAAGTGACGCGGTAAGTAGTCACCGCCACCTATGTACACCGCCTCCCTACATATCTACCTGCCTACTTATCACAATCAAGTTGTTCAACAATGTTCTATTACGTGCTTGTCATCGTTGTATAATGGATCGTGACGGGAGATCACGTGAAGACAAATGGTGAATGGACACCACTTAGCCAAGTAACAACAAAACATAGTTTACTGCCTACTGTTATAGAAACAAACGTCACGTGGAGGAAATTAGCAGGAAAGCTAAGCTAAGTTTGAAACACAATAAACACTAGTTAAATAAACAGAACAACTTAAACCTGATTTAGTTCCTACAATGAAATCCTTTATACTGTATAAATTATAAATAATGGAATTATTTTATAAGTAGGTATAATTAGGATTTTGTGCAGTATCTACAAATCATTCAACATAGTCATCATCAACTTATATAACGAAGTTACTTCCTCCTCTAAGCGAATGAGAAACCTGGTAAGTAGTTGACGAGATTACTCGAATGGTAGGACTTTATTGTTATTTGTTTGTCTGCAGACGAGTTTATTGTTATACCTCAGTCGGTGGTTTTAGCTAATGAAATGATAAACAAATCGATAAACAGAAGAACGAACGTAAACAAAGGTGTGTTGAACTCGTGTCTGGCGAGGGTTACCTAGTATGTTTCAAACAGGATGGATTGCACTAAGTTGTCCCTCAGACATCCACTGCTGAACATAGGCCTCTCCTTTAGACCTCCTCACTGACCGACAGCTCGCCATCCACATCCACTGGATGCTTGTAACTCTCACGAAGTCGTTGGTCTATCTAGTGGGAGGCCTACCTACGCTGCGTCTTCCGGTTCGTGGTCTCCACTCAAGAACCTTTCTTCCCCATCGGTTATCGGTTCTCCGAGCGATGTGGCCTGCCCATTGCCATTTCAACTTGCAAAATTCACTCTCTCTGGTTCTTTGGCGAATATCCACGTTCCGAATTCTATCGCGCAAAGAAACTCCGAGCATAGCTCTCTCCATTACCCGAGTTTTCCCAAAAGGCCAACAGTTAAGTACCACGTCTCAGTACGAAGTAACTATTATAATATACTAGCTGCGCCCCTGTGGATGAGCTTGTGGATTACTCCTTATATCATCAACTACTTGCCAGTAATAGTCTCTTCAAAATCAGTCTAGCCGTTTTGGATACCATAAGGACTATACATGCATACAATGTACACATATCACCTATTTATAAGAAAATATAGTTTTTTGGGTTTTAATGAATAGCCATGTCTTTATCCATGTTCTTCAATGCTATTGCAATTAAATACGTTTCCAATATGAGTTTAAAAGTATACAGACTAAGTTCTATAACGCTGAGCGTACGTCTGTTGAGATTCACTGCGCAGCTGATGCAGTAGAGGTCTAAAAACTGTTTGTTTTAATGGCGGCATACTTATGGACCTAAAACAATAAAAAAAAAAAAAAAATGGCACAGCGAGTCTGTTAACAAGATTTAACTCAGTGACCATACAGCATCGTGTAAGGTTTCTTTGTCTCTGAGGAGTGGCTGAGAGGATGAGTCCAGGCAGTTGCTCCACGCCCTTCCTTCTGACCACTTCTGAACTCTGTTCGACAATGGCAGTTTCCGTATTGCCATTGATCTCATAATAAGATGCGGTGAATGCGCTGCGAATGTCAGTCTTGCGTCAGCAAGACGCAAGACGCGCACGGGTCGCGCGGGTTGCGCGCAGTCATGCGGGCGTGCGTCGTAGTGCGATCAGTTTGGAGTGCCGCTCCAAGCTGGCTCCGCAAACTACGCGCCGCTCGTGACCTGCCCTAGCGCTGCCGGCGTGCAGCGCGCAGATAGGGATCATCCGTTCAGTTTGTTCCTAACCACCAAAGGCTGAATACGTATGTTTTAGTCATGGAACGGACGGAAGAAAACTACTGAGGTGGATAGTATGGAAGCGAACTGATGTGCAATTGCGTATGTACGCGCTCTGCACGCGCACAGCGCGCCAGCAGAGCTCGCTCATTATGGGAGCCTTGTGTGAGTTGCGCTGATGTGTCGCACCAAACAGTTGCAATAACACGAGTGCAGTGCGCGAGCGACACATTCGTTTAATCTGGATGCACCTTTAGGAGCTGCTATTGTTAGTAAATAGTGATGAGTCAGTTTGAGTAAAATTTGCAAGTTAAAGTGGCAATGGGCAGACCACATCGCTCGAAGAACCGATAACCGATGGGGAAAAAAGGTTCTTGAATGGAGACCGTGAATCAGAAGACGCAGCGTAGGTAGGCCTCCCACTAGATGGACCGACGACATTGTGAGAGTCGCGGGCATCCGCAGTGGATGCAGATGGCAGGCTTTCGTTCAGTGTGGAGGTTAAAGGGGGAGGCCTACTTACTCGTATGTTCAGCACTGGACGTCTTCTGGCTGATGATGATGATGAGTGATGAGTCGGTTTAATGGGTAATTGATTGCTGTGCCGTCCAGTGAGCCCTGAATGAGTTTCACCCTCGGCTGCGGTCGAGTACTCCGCGACACTATAGTTAGTTGCCACAGAATACCACACAGTTTGTGGTAGTTACCCCCGTGCCCGTCCCGCCGCACCGCGCTTCCTATTTTCCACTAGACAGACTACAATCTCCCGGCTTTCCCCGCACTGGGCGGGCACCTTTCACATGTGAATCGATTGGACGAATGAGCAGTGTGGCCAGTCAACTGTCATGGCGTTAATGATGCGGATTTTTAGGTAAGCGTAAGATTCAAGTTCCAGTCGGAAAGATGACCTACAGAATTTACTAAGCAGAACCTAAATGAGTGAAAAACAATAACCTTGACTACATCTGTTTATCTTACAAGCCAGACTAAACTCCCTCTTGCCAACATCTTACCGCATCATCTTTTTCCTATCCCCAGACGATCGTTCTTGGTTCGCACTATTGCTGAGACTCCCGAGCCAACACGCTTCCGACCGCCATTTTAATAAAAATACTATTAGTCTTAGATACCAAATGGTATAAAAAAAACAACAAAGTAACAATTTTATTAAAATAAGTTAGAAATCATGACACGAGGTACCAAATTTTGGTACCTACTCTTAAAAAGTAGTTGTTTGTTACATACGTATTTATTTTCTTTTCTGCCAAAACCAACTCACGTGTACAAACGTGTGAATATTGCACGTGTCACTGCACGAGGAAAAGTTGAAGATATTATATTATAATTATGATTTTAGAAAGTCAAATTATTATAATAATTATAAACATTTAACGGAAGTGACGCGTTAACTGGCACTATCACCACAGTAGTATTATACGACTACAGAACACTCTGACTGGCAAGCGAGTTAAGAACCAGCTTGTCACTTAGACCTATCACTTTCGCATATTTTGAATATTTATCATCATCATCATTTCAGCCATAGGACATCCACTACTGGACATATAATAGGCCTCCCCCATTGATCTCCAAAATGACCGGTTGGAAACGGTCTGCATCCAGCGTTTCCCTGCGGCCTCTCCGTCCATCTTGTGGGTGGACGCGCTTACCAGTCAGAGGTCTCAATTCGAGAACCTTTCAGCTCCACCGGCCATCTATTCTGCGTGCTATGTGCCCTACCCACTGCCACTTCAACTTGCTAATCAGGTGAGCTATGTCGGTACTTTCATTCGTCTTCGGATCTCCTCATTTCTTTTTTTCAATATTAATTAAAGATAATATAACATCACTAAGTGGGATAAGGAAGGCTGTGGATGATGATGATGAAGTGGAATGAAAAAAAAACGATTAGGCTTCATTCTTAGACACTGCAAGCAAATAGTTTATAGCAATATTCATGTTGGTATATTTAGGAAGCTGGAGCGGGCTTTTAAATCACAATGGGCCTATATACATAGATTTTATTGAAACGAACAAAACAACAGAGTCTGCTGTATTATTTTGTGTATATTTATGTATATAATAACAATAGTACAATACTGATACTTTATAGTATATAGCTTCTATTAATGGTCGTCAGTAAACTATAAAACGCCCTTCCATCTAGTTATTTACATAGTATGTACTCTACCTGGTCGTGTTCCTATTGTGTTCTTGAAAGCGAACTGACTAGGAGACACGTCCGGCAAACTAAGAGCTTTTTGCGTTTAATGCATACCAATGAGGCGGAAACAAGGAAGGAACTCTACGAAAACAACATCTACCTACTCGGTTATTATGCGATTTATCTGGATTTTTCGAATGTCAACAACGCAACAGCTAATGGGTATTTTTACAAAAATTTCGTTGAAGGATAGAAGTCGAGATTCAAACATCCATCAAAGTAAGCGGCCTCCGCGTTGACCGAGTATTGGTACAAATCTGAAAAACTTTACTACTTCTGTCACGAGAGTTTAGGAGATGCACCTATTTCTATTACATCGCTCCAGGAACCGATAACCGATGGGGAAGAAAGGTTTTTGAGTGGAGACTGTTTGTGTTGTTTGTGTTTGCGTGTGTACTTGTATCTATGTTGCTGTGTTGTATCTGTTCTAAAGATCCATCAACGCATGTAGTTTTTTTTATTCTTGACATCAGCTTTGAATCATCATCATCATCAGCCGGAAGACGTCCACTGCCGAACATAGGCCTCCCCCTTTAACCTCCACACTGAACGACAGCTCACCTTTTGCATCCACTGGATACCCGCGACTCTCACAATGTCGTCGGTCCATCTAGTGGGAGGCCTCCCTACGCTGCGTCTTCTGGTTCGTGGTCTCCACTCCAGAACCTTTCTTCCCTATCGGTTATCGGTTCTTCGAGCGATATGGCCTGCCCATTGCCACTTCAACTTGCAAACTTTAACAGCTTTGCTTAGCTTTTTTTATCAGGTTTGAATGTTAGTTGATAAATGAAAATGGACAGATGTGTTATGTTTCTGAACACACTACATAGCCAGGAACTTAGTTGTTAGGAAATTATGATAAAATTACCTTGTGTGTGTGACTGTGTGTGTGTGTGTACATAAAATAACAAAATTGACAATGCTGTAACACTTTTTGTTACTTTTTATCACCCATGATCTAACTCTGTGGACTGTTAAGACCACCTAATTATGTATGATTGAAACTATTGAAATTAAACTAATTATAAAAAATATTAAAAAAAAGTTAATATAAAATTGGTTGCATGTTTTATGCAAGATTTTATCTTTTTAGTAGGTAAGTAACTACAGGTACTTATCGCAGTAAACAATGGTCACTTTTTTAGTTACAGTAAGTAAATAATGGTTTCTTGAAGACACGTGTTGGCAAAAAGTTAGGTATAGTTACTGAGAGTCGTGTCATTATGAAGAATGAAAAACATGCGGCGTACTCGTGCTCACATTATCTGAGTGCAATGACTGAATCTATAAAAAAACGTATATAATTACTAGCTGAATCCCGCGGAGCTACCCGCGATTTTCAAATTTTCCCCCATTTTCTGGGAGAATAAGTACCCTATGTCCGCCCAAATGATGTACACTATCATCCTGCCAAAATTCGTTAAAATCGGCTTAGCAGCTTAGTCGTGAAAAGTGAACAAACATCCAGACAGAGAGAAAGACAGAGTTACTTTCGTTTTTATAATATTAGTAAGGATTATACTATAATAATATATCTAAAAAGCTATCACTCACTGACTGACTAACTAACCAACTGATTCGTCATGAAAGCTCAAAAAATAATTGACCTATGAAACTGAAATTTGGCAGGTAGACGCCTTAACGAGTGTCGTGGTCTCACGTGGTCTACTAAGAAACGCTATAACGACGTCAAAAGTCAAAGTCAAAGGCAAAGTAATTTATTGATAAACATATGTTTACAGGTCAGGCAATTGTAATATTATTATTTAAGAAATGTATATAGATAATATACAACATTTAAAACGTAATGAAATAAAAATTATATAAAGGTGATAACCATAAAAAATCTACTAAGGATTTTGCTAAACGGAGGAGGAAAAATCAAGGAGGGCAAATGGAGGTTAAATTTTATATGTTACGCGTATAAAGTCGCAGGCAACAACTAGCTACAAAACATAAGGCCGCCCATAATCCTGCCACATTTTTTATGATGTTATTCTATTTTGATTAATTCGTATTTTTGGTATTTGATAAAACATATTGTATTGTATTTTAATAATCATAAAAAACTATATCAAAATCTGTGAACACTTTTAAAATCCCCGATTAAACACTCACCAGATAGCACAACATTTACATGTCGTTAAAATTCAATTGGTCTCAAAAAGCTTAGCTGCACCTAGCATATTGTATACCTACCAATCCAAAGACAAGTCATCTACAAATCAACATTAAAAAAAAAGTAATTAATAATGGTATGATTAGATCAGCTGACAAAAGACACGAGTTGCTAGAAAAACTAGTCGTTGACCGGCGCCGACCCCATCCATGGATGATTCGGTAATCTGCCAATAACACGTAGGTAGGTAAGTTAATTGAGTTTAGTAGTACCTACTTCCACAGCAACTAGTTAGTAGCACAAGTTTTAATGGAATTTGAGGATGCCTTGGCTATTGGCTACAAAACCTTTCGTACACATGTTTTCTTAAGGTAACAAGTCAGAGTTAGGAGTTATCATACTACTTACTGCAAACATATTTGATTAAGGTTTTTGTAACGCGCTGAGAAAGTACAAGCCTTGTTTTAAACTATCACGGTTGTTCACTAAAGTTATATGATTTACGGGATATTTATTTATTTTCGGCTCATTCCACAATCTTACCACGGTAAATATCCCGTAAATAATCATATAACTTTAGTACAAGCATTGTCTTGATGGATTTATCCATAAGTTATGATAAGAGATATGCAGGCGCGTATTATTATGTAGACAACAATATTAATCGATGCTGCTGAAATGCTGGCGTGTTTCTAGCTCAACGCATAAGCATTGCCATGCAGCGTGGTAATACGCTGGGTACGCTGCCAACTGATAGTGGGCTTGAGCATTTGTATTGTCTTTAGATCTTCAACAGTCTATGGGCACTCTAACTGTTTTTTAGTGTTAGTGTTAGCTTGTATTTTGTTTATTTGATAAAGGCACGTGCCCTATTAACAATATTTATTGGTATATTATGTAGACTCTATATTTTAAAAGCTAAGTTACAAGTTATCACAAAATAGAGTCCATGCAATTTTCCAAACAATTGAAATTTATAAAAATCTCCAACAAACGCTTCTATGCAAAGCAAACACACCCCGAGCTATCTCTCCTCGGGAACCGCTCCTAGTGCCTGCAAGTAAACACACCCCGAGCTATCTCTCCTCGGGAACCGCTCCTAGTGCCTGCAAGTAAACACATCCCGAGCTATCTCTCCTCGGGAACCGCTCCTAGTGCCTGCAAGTAAACACACCCCGAGCTATCTCTCCTCGGGAACCGCTCCTAGTGCCTGCAAGTAAACACATCCCGAGCTATCTCTCCTCGGGAACCGCTCCTAGTGCCTGCAAGTAAACACACCCCGAGCTATCTCCTCGGGAACCGCTCCTAGTGCCTGCAAGTAAACACACCCCGAGCTATCTCTCCTCGGGAACCGCTCCTAGTGCCTGCAAGTAAACACACCCCGAGCTATCTCTCCTCGGGAACCGCTCCTAGTGCCTGCAAGTAAACACATCCCGAGCTATCTCTCCTCGGGAACCGCTCCTAGTGCCTGCAAGTAAACACACCCCGAGCTATCTCCTCGGGAACCGCTCCTAGTGCCTGCAAGTAAACACACCCCGAGCTATCTCCTCGGGAACCGCTCCTAGTGCCTGCAAGTAAACACACCCCGAGCTATCTCCTCGGGAATCGCTCCTAGTGCCTGCAAGTAACACGCGTATCTATTTATTATTATTCAACGCTTCCTCTTATAGAAATATTATAAAGGAAAGGTCAAAGAATTTTCCGATGAAAACTATATTCAACTAGGACCGCCCCGTGGCTTCACCCGTTATTTTTCACTATTTTACTGGTTAGGCTTTAGGCCTTGGCTATAAAGTGATCACCCACTGCTTGGCACCGTGGCTTCCAGCCAGATGAAAAGACCCGATAGACAGCCCCGGGCGTCCCCGCTGTCTCCAGACTAGTCGTAGACTTATGCGGGGCATAAAGTCTGCTAGCTAGCAGCGTGGAGACTCGTTCGTTTGCCGTTTCGTTTCGTTCGTGTCGAAGAGAAAAACTGTTTCACATCGAATGCACGCCCTTTCATTTCAAGTACAACTCATCCGAGGTCTACACTCAAATTTCGTGCCAGTCTATTATCATCTGGAGACTGATAGTCCAGCACTCTTATTTCTCACGAAGGCTCGATTGCAAGTTCGTCTGACGTGGCGTACCTAGATCATGCCCTGGGTAGAATGGCGACCATATCGCTGAGTTATACTCGAATAAAAAAAAACAGTTGCAATCATTTTCTATCGTGCTACGTCGTCATTCTAATTATTAATTAATGTTTCTAGTAAACAGCTGTAGGTATATTTTATAGCATAGTTATACATTTTTAGAATCTGCTTAACAAGTTAAAACTTAAATAATGGCAATGACACAACACATCTGCGTATTGATGACGAATATCAAATAGCACGTATTTTTAGTTATTCCTAATTCTAACAATAAATAGTACACATATTATGTGTACTAGGTATATGCCTACCCGAACCTAATCAGAAATCTGTGGAACGTGAACAAGTCGTGCTATCGCATACCGATCTCAGCTCCACGCCGGCCTCGCTGCTAGAGCAACACGCCGCCGCGTGGAGTGTGTAACTTTAGTACAACAACTAGGTATATTGCGACTTGTCTGTGCAATAGAGCCACAGGTGGAGGGGAGCCACCTCCGTATTTCCTCAATAAAACTAAAAGCGTCCTTTGAATTTTTTTAGTCCCTTGTCTTAGCCACCTCTACAAATAAGTTGGTAGCAGTATTATTTTATTATAGGTATAAAATATCAAATGTACGCACCACATATTTACGTTATCCTAAAGTAAAAGTAGGTATGTATGTAGGTTTATGGGATAAGGAAGTATCGCAAAATTCGTATTACTTACATTTACCTCATTTTTGTTGGGTAGTTTACCTACCTAATATAAATGAGGTAAATGTACCTACCTAATCCAAACGTCGTACATACCATCAATAAACGGTACTGCTTACCTAAGGATATACATAATATTGCAAACACGTTCTCAAAAAATATACATGAGAGTTATTGCATTGTATTAAGTTGCATTTTTTATGCCATAGGTGGCAAACAAGCAGATGGGCCGCCTGATGGTAAGCAGCCACCGCCTATGGATACTTGTAACACCAGAGGCATCACAAATACGTTGCCAACCTTTAAGGACTCTATATTTACTCGCCTTTACATTTCATTACATTGTTTGGAACCATTATGCAAACTAGCACTTTTTTTTGATAATAATTTTATTATCATAATATTATACACAGAAAAGCAAAAATAAACGCAATATGAGTCGCCTCAAGTTTCATATTAAATCTGTATAAATGAAAAGCTGCGAGTTTCACCCGCGTGGACATTCGCTCAGAAATTTTACATTTATCCGAGACAAAAAGTTTCCTATGTCACTCTCCGGCCCTGTAACTATATCTATGTAAAAATTACGTCGATCTGTTGCTGTGTTTCTGGGTGACAGAAACGGCTTAGTTTGCAGCTCACCCTTCAACAATCTCACCATTTGAAAGACCCCCGATACAAAAGTTGATGATCTTCAAACAGATGAAGAGATTTTCTTGAATCATAGCTAACGACACACTCAATCAAGTAACCTTTCCAACACAAAAAAATCAATCAAAATTGGCTCAGTCGTTTAGAAGCTAAGATTCCAAAGACATACACAGATACACAAATATACACGTTAAACTTATAATAACCCCTCTTTTTGCGTCGGGGGCTAAATGTGAAACTACAAGTAAATATAAGTAGGTACGTAAACTGAAGCGGTAAAACCACAGAAGAGAAAAAAAATCTCTTTTCTGTGGATAAAACTCCCGGCGGCTGATCACAATGTGCGCATATAATACAAATACAAATACAAATATTTATTAATAACACCTATGTTACATGTCAATAAACTATAGATTCTGTCTTATTATAATTACATTGAATTTATTCATTATAATAATTGTAAAATTGTATAAAAAATAATAAGGAGATAATGTTATTACTCTGTAATAACTTCAATTAATAATTGAAGTTAATTATGTCCAATTACCAATATAATCGAATATGTAATGTATGTTTATTTGTTAATGGAAATACAATAGATATTGAATGGCAGGTAAGTAAAATATTGAATTCTATCTACATTTATAAAATAATCGATGTGGTGTGGTGTGTTCCCACCACCCGTGTGTTGCCTGTGGACTCCAAAATGGCTGGGCCGATTTTGATGGAACTTTCACTGGCAGATAGCTGATGGTATAAAGAGTAACTTAAGCTACTTTTATCCCGGATATAACGTTGGTGAAACCGCGGGGCACAGCTAGTTGTCATATAAAAAAAAAACATTTAATGTACTTCTAGAAAGAGAGCGAACACACACAAATGATGTGACTTATTAGTCGCCATACAAACTCTATACTGACGCTTATATCTCAGAACTTTATTAGCCGGTTTAAGACGAAATATGCTTCAAATTTGACGATTCGTCATCACAAATATTCAAAAGTAGACCTTTATAATTGGCACTATTTCTTTATTTTTAGAAAATAAAGAAAAAAAAAATATTGAAAATATTTGAAAGCGAGCGCGCCGCATTACCGTCATACAACTGTACGGTTCTCTACCATTTCGCCTTAAGTAATTTCTTCAGTAATTCGTATTAAATTTAATTATATTTTTCACTAAACTTATAATTTTTAACAAATCAAATATTTGTCTGATTGCTTATTTTAATATTAATTCTTATATGCAGTTGATATAAAAATAAAAAAAACTTTAATAACTGATTTTTATAATATACATATTTTTATAATATATATATATATATATATATTTGGCCTCTCCTGTTAAGTTTTGACAACCTGTGTTAGAAGAGACCGCTCTTTCGTTGTTACATCGTAATTTTACATTAATATTTATAAACAGTTTATAATTATGTAGGGTAGTTTTAAATTTAAAGTGGGTGGTTAATGTGCGTGTATGTGTTTATGTCAATGAGTGAGTAAGTAAGTGCTCCGTTTGCTCGTAATCAAGTTGCTTTAACCATGTTAATATACATTTTTTACATTTACATTTTTTTACAGTTTTTTTGTTCATACCGAAGATCGAAAAACATTTTTATGCATGCGTCAATACGAGCAAGTAGCTCACCTAATAGCAAACGCCATGCTTCTCTACCTACCTACAGTGTCAACCAAAATTTATTATTATTATTTATTTAGAACTTTAACAATTTATAGCCTTTACATTTAAGAACTTACAAAAATCTCAAAATAGTTATGAAATAAAGTCATTTAATGTACAAAATGGTATAATAATTTATTAGCATAGTTAGAAAGATCACCGGTCGAGTTTTTCGACTTCAATACCCGTGAGTGTTAGCCGTTTATTTGTTTAAATAATAGTTACAAAGCTCTACTTACCGAAACTTATCTCGCGCCCCTACGAAACTTGACCATTCGTAACGACTAACGGCCGTTATTAGCGAGCTACGGCGTAGCGGCTATCGCGAGCGGCGGACTGAAGCCGACTGAACGCTACGTAATTGCCGCTACGAGCTTTGTAAGTTACATGGAAAGCTTTGGTATACCTGACACCACACTACTGTTACTAATGTGAATGTTTGTATGTACAGCGTGTTTCTAACTAACTTAACGAGTTTGGCATGAAAGTAGCTTGGATTCTGGATTAACACAAACTTTTTAGTTCAGGAAAATGTACGATTGACCGAGAGAAGAGAGGACCCAGATTCTAATGGGATTTCGGCATTTCTATGCAAGGTTTGTTTGACGATAACTTGCGTATCGTTGATCCGATCTACATGAATGACAATACGGGAGTGACATTTGATCGTACCCTGAATTTCCATGATCACATCTCTGATCTCGCCAAAGAGGCCTATCGTCGTCTGGGCTTCGTATTACGAAATGCCAAGGATTTTGAAAATCCATTGGTTATTAGAACATTGTACAATTCGTTAGTCAGAAGCAAGCTGGAGTCGAGCGCATGTGTCTGGAACCCGCACCACGTCACCTACGTGCGGATGCTTGAAAAGGTTCAAAAGGCTTTCTTAAGATCGCTGTATAAGAAGCTTCACGGTTATTACCCGTTCATGTACCCAACTAAGTTCTTGCTCGGCCAGCTCGGCTACAACTCACTAGAAGTGAGAAGGATGTCGGATCAGCTTGCTACTTGCTGCAAGGTGCTCAGAGGATCGGTTGACTCCTTGCATCTGCACAATTTATTGTGCACTTTGTTTGTGCCAGATAAACCCGGGTTTCCGGCTAATAGGCGTGGAAAATTGCCCAAGTTTTTCCACGTGGATCACAGCCGCACCGTGGCGCGCTCCATGTCTCCGCTGATTCGCACCCGCCGCCACTTCAATGCACTCCTTTCCGCCAAAACTGATTGTGATATTATTTGTGACAATTGGAAAACAGTAACGAAAGTGTTTTTAACTTATCCCTGTCCCATTGATCAAAAAAGCCGATGACTATAATGACAATTTGTATGACATACTAATTGTATGTTGACATATTTTTACAGCAATTTGTTGTATTTATTATATTAGTAATTTTATAATATTATTCCTATTTTTACTAGGAAATCTATTTTAGTATTAACAGTATGTGAGATAAATTTTAGTGGAATTTGTCCGTTTGAATAAAACTTTGTAGGCAAGTAGTTCATGTTAATACAATTTTTAAGATCGAATATAGGCAAAATCTGTTTCAGAAAATTGATGGTCACAAGGTCACAGTTTGGGGTGAACTACTAGTTAAGTTAAGGTAATGAGTAAATCTCTGGGGCGCCACTAGATATTAAATAAATATTATGTAAACTTTTCTCTCAGTTATGTGAGAGGCTTATGAATGAAATATGTTTGAATTATCCATGTAAAAACATTTAATATTTAACTCACACTGTGCTCTTGGTTGAATTGAAGGCGCTCCTTTAAGGTACTGAAGTGTAAGAAGGAACTCCTGTTTTTGCGTCATTTAACAAGAGTGAGTCGTGACCTTAATCTGTGTAATGATAAGCCGTACTCCGGCGGCGGTCGTTCACCTCGGATCACTCTCACAGGACCGTACTAATGCAGTATAGCAAATCGGAGCCCATACATTGTTTTATTTACAAAAACAGAAAAACTATGTACGGAGAAACACGTATTAAACCCTAACTACAAAAAACTAATCTATTAAAAAGTTATTTATACAGAGAAAAAATATTATATCACTACAAAAACTAATCTATTAAACCGTACTGGAAATTGTTCCCAAAATGCTGGTGCCAGTGTCTCTGGAGGAGCAGTAGCGCCGTACTGAGGGCTCCGCTGTTTTCCTCAGGAGATCCTGGAGACCATTTCTCTAACACCAACGCTGGTTATCGGGGGAAGGGGTTTAGTGGCTATAATTTCACATAACCTGGCTGCACCCCAATGCAGCCGGGTATCTTTGGAAGATTACCCCTCGAGATCTTAATTTAACAAAGGTCAGTTCCGCTGTGAAAATATGACTACCGACTAGAGAGACTTTCCTTTCGTTCAATCTATATATTCTATATCTATCTATATTATATAAAAATTCATCATCATCAGCCTCTAACTGTCCACTGCTGGACATAGGCCTCTCCCAATGCACGCCACTGAGCTCGGTCGGCAGTTCCTTGCATCCAGTTTTTACCCGCCGTTTTACGCAGGTCGTCACTCCACCTGGCCAAAAAAATTAATCCCTATTTACTTTGGTCACGCCATAACTTGAGAACGACATTACCCATTTCATGCATCTTTTTCTTAAAGTTTTCTTTTACTCTGTAGAAGGTTTTAAAACAAAGAAAAATTAAGAAAGAAAATTTGAAAATTTCAGAAACTTAACGACTATTATAACGTCGCCCGTTTGACAATTCTAAGACAGGAAGGACAACATCTGTCGAGTCAGCTAGTTTAGAATATAAAGTGATGCAAAAAATAGATTTGACCGCGTGATTATATGTTTATACAGAACAAGAGCTGACCACACTCGATCAGTAAGACTACTTTGTCAATTGCTAACATTACAACATCAATTTATGAGAATACAGCAATACTTGCTATGTATTACTTTTATTATAATCAAGTTAAAGCAAGACGATAATTGATGGAGAACTAGCCGCTAACTAGGTCAATGTTAGGTCATGAGACGCATAAGGCATAATAATGCCATGGTTTATGTAAATAATGTAAGTTTTGCTGATTTCGGCCACTTTGAAGTAGGTCAATAACAAGTTCGTTCGTTTTATACCTACGTTCGTTTATAATTTTGCTCGAACGGTTTTCAGAAAAGAAAAGAAAAATCACACTCACTTAGTAATTCCTCAACTTTTTTGTCAAACAGAACTGTTTGTTTCTCGCGAAATATATAATTGCAGATCTATAAAATAAATAAATATATGGAGCATTTTTGCACACACGGTCATCTGACCCCAAACTAAGCAAAGCTTGTAATATGGCTGCCAGAGACTGATATGCATACATATATATTTTTTAACTACATACTTAAATAAATATTATCACCCAACTATAGAACAAGCACAAATGTTCGTCACATAAATGTTTGTCCTAGGTGGCAATCGAACCCACGCCCTCAAGCTCAGAAGGCAGGTTCACTACCAACTAGACCATGAACAGGCTATCAACGGGCTATAATTATATAATCTAGGTAAGATGCGAGAAACACAATTCCATACAAACAACTTTTCAGCTTAACTTAATCTAAACGTCCTTAACCGTCAATGAGTAGATTAAATCGTAATTAATTACAGTAAGGTGCTGACATCTAAGTAAAGTTTATTTAGATGTACGGAAAGCTGACCTTGCTCCAATTTGTGGGTCGCGCCTTCTTGAGAAATTCCCAAATGAAGACCAGTAGTGCAATGTCCCGTTGAGCGCCACTAAGGGAAGGTTTCGTGGCTAAGCTGCCTGCGAACTAAACGTATGTCAAGGCCAACGGAGGCGTAAAGCAGTTTAGTTTTAGTAGGTATTTATTTTAACAGCAGGCGGAAATTACAGCTTTTCACGAGCAGAAATTCCAGAGTATTTTTACTAACAGTGCCCTGCGGATTTGCACGCGATGTTTCAGTTTTATGACATTTTTCAATAAAAAATATACGCAAGTAAACTTTTGTTACTCCACGTTTTTGCGCAATTATAATGTTAACTCTAATATTTTTTGTGGTTTAAGTTGTAGTCATCATCATCACCATCAGCCAGAAAACATCCACTGCTGAACATATGACTCTTCCTTTAACCACCACACTGAACGACAGCCTGCCATCTGCATCGACTGCATGCCCGCGACTCTCACGATGTCGTCTGTCCATCTAGTGGGAGGCCTACCTAAGCTGCGTCTTCCGACTTGTGGTCTCCACTCAATAACCTTTCTTCCCCATCGGTTATCGGTTCTTCGAGCATTGTGGCCTGCCCATTGCCACTTCAACTTGCAAATTTTAACAGCTATGTCAGTGACTCTGGTTCTTTGGCGAAAATCCGTGTTTCGGATTCTATCATGCAAAGAAACTCCGAGCATAGCTCTCTCCGTTGCCCGCTGTGTGACTCTGAGTTTTTCCAAAAGGGACGGAAAAGATAAGTCGTAGTATTTTGAATGAAACTGACATATAACTTTCCGTTCATAAATATTAATTTGGCACTGACTCAAGACGCTCGCTGTCACGAAATCAAATTAAAAAATCAAATTAAGCGATGTTTTGCTAAAAATAAAAAAATATTTCATGAAAACATGAAAACCAACACGTTTCATTCCCCTTTCTTTTACGGAGAGTTCATAAACCTGGCAATGACACATAGTTGTTTACGTTATAGAGTTTGTACATTTAACTGGTCAACTTAACCTATAATTATCTGATGCCTACTTATTTCTTTATATAGTGAGTGTCGTTGTAATAGGCAAGTAAAGTCATAATTGTACACAATAGACATTATTTTTATTTGTTGTATACGTATGCAGCAACTTGTCCTTTCAACCTAGGCATAAAATATAGACGGAAAAATCACCAGTGAACCAGTTATTTTTATGCACCTTCATGATATGGGTATCAAATGAAAAAATTTTATGAGAAGAATACGAAAAATAAAACGACGTCACACTAATTTCAATATGGCGGACATCCCACGATGGCGGACACAACTTTCTTATATACCATCATGAAATAGGTGTCAAATGAAAAGTTTAGCTGAGATGAATAAGAAAAGCTTGTTTTTAAAAAGTTTTTTTTTTAAATAAGCTTTGGAGAACCTGCTTTTAAAACAGGCCACTAAATGGGTTAGTAACGCGGTAAAGGTAAAAACACAATCTGATGAATCTGTGATGAGATGTGAATCTGCGGATGAGAGCCCGGCGAGGTCAGTTTCAACATCCAGTACCTACTGTCCCGACATATAGTCTGCACGCTAGTGTCTGCCACACGTGCGCTCGCACGCGGGTTCCCTCGTGCGTACTATTCATAACTGAACTGCTTACTGACTCGTACCAATATGAGTTTGTTTGACATTCTCGTTCCACTCTACACGTGCATTTCTGCTTCAGTTTGAGAGTTGTACTTTTCCATGATGTTTTAAATTCGAAGTAAGAGTTACAACATTAAGTTACCTACATGGTAACTATACTTATACTTATAACTATACTTACCTATACTTTTGATTACGTACCTTTTGATAAAGCAACATATGCATTACGCTATGTATGATTAGTTAGATACTAACCATGAAATACATGAAAGAAGATAGAATCATGGGGTTTAGCTCTAAGTAATGAAATCTCTTTAATTAATTTATTGACAGACCACGCACAACCGGAGCAGCTGTATCTGGAAGCATGATAATACTCCACACAAGTGTTCCTTATATAACGTCAGTGAGCACTATGAAAAAGGATTTTTGTCTATTGGCGAGCCCTACGCGTACAAAGCTGCAGACATTTAGCTAGTAGCTACTAACTATAGTATAAACTTGTATATCCATCTACAAACACCTAGATTTGTTGTGTTATAACAATTGCAATTGCAATTGCGTAGGGAGGCCTCCCACTAGATGGACCGATGACATTGTAAGAGTCGCGGGTATCCAGTGGATGCAAAAGGCGGGCTGTCGTTCAGTGTGGAAGTTAAAGGGGGAGGCCTATGTTCAGCAGTGGACGTCTTCCGGCTGATGATGATGAACAAAACTACACCCTTATCAGGTAATATCTTGGTTTGTCCTCCGTTTTCACAAAAGCCAGATTGAGCTTCGTTAACCCCAAGAGTACTTTAGTCAATCTCAGTCTAGTTTCTTGAAGGCGAAGGCCGTCACCAGAAACGTTAACATAATAAGGGCGCAGGACTATTTCGTTTTTTTGAAATATATAGAAATTACTATACGTACCAGGTATCTACATACCTAGGTAGGGTGGGTAGAGTCAACAAGAGATTTAGTAGAGTAAGCGCAATGACGTGCGTAATTCTGCACAGTAGATTATTAATTTAAATGTTATAGTAATATAGACAATCATTGTCCGGGGTAGGCTAAAAGTCCAGCAGTGGATGGTTAAAAGGCTGATTATGATAAGACAATCAGTATAAACATTTCAAAATAATTACGACCCGCATGATTCGTACAATAATTTTTTTTAATTGTTTATTACCTTTAAATATAGAGAACAACAATACAAAAATAAAAATATTTTTTTTATATCATTAGTCATAATTATTTTATATTTTATGGAGGAAGTAGATATTCTCAGACTTTGCGTCAGTTACTTTTTGACATAATTTTAATAAAATAGCAGAGTATTAGGTAGATAGGTACTTAGTTACAGGTTACATGACCGTGACGGAACATAGTACATCCTTGCGATCTGAGGAAATTACATTTCTGTTATGATTGTTATCGATATTGCTCTCTCGGTGCAGGACATTTTCCATCTGTGAAGATGTCAAACAAATTAGTAGGGAAGTACATCTAAAGTGTGCACTTCGTCTAATAATGTGACCGTAGATACGTATCTAATATCTACAGGCACCTAATTAGGTATAATTATGATACTGAAGCAAACTAAAAAAACTTTTGATAGACGTGAATACAATTTTCTTAATTACAACCAACTTTGGGATGGATGAGAGATGGGATGGAGATGGATGGGCTATGCTCGGGGTTTCTCTACGAGATCGAATCAGAAATGAGGAGATCCGTAGACGAACGAAAGTCACCGACATAGCCCACCGGATTAGCAAGTTGAAGTGGCAGTGGGCAAGGCACATATCACGCAGAACAGATGGCCGATGGGGCCGAAAATTTCTGGAATGGAGATCACGGACCGGTAAGCGCAGCGTAGAACGTCCACCCACAAGATGGACAGACGACCTAAAAGAGGACCGCAGGGAAACGTTGGATGCAGGTCGCTTCCAACCGGTCTTTTTGAAGATCGATGGGGGAGGCCTATGTCAGCAGTGGACGTCCTATGGCTGAAATGATGATGAACCTTTAAAATTACTTTTCTAGAACACATCACGGATTTTTCCAGAACAGTACTTACCTACTCGTAAAGTCTTGTCCAAATGCGGTGACGGCAGGTAGAGTAGGTTTCTGATGGAATGGGTCACGCGAGGGTAGCGGCCGGCAGGCCAGCAGTGCCGGGATCGCTCAGTCAAATTTAGCAGAAATACAAGATGAGATTAGCTTTGGACTTTGGACAGATAAAGTTGGCGAAAGAGGCTTATACCCGCAGTAGCCTGGATGAGTTGCCATGATGATAACTCGAAATGAGCCAACATCCAAGCTTTGCATCCAACCATGTCTGTGAAAAACAATAAATTGAATTTACAGAGTAGATACCTTATCTATGGTTATTAATCAGAAACTTCCGACCAAAGGAATGATCGTTAAAATCCACTAAAACATTTAATTTTGTTTAGTACATATTTTATAGCCTCGTCGTAAAACATGTAATTATAGGTCGAGCCGTAGAGCAAGGGAGGTAGCACGAACACTATGTAGTAATGGGCAGGTAAAGTGTAGAGCGTTCATCTGTCACGTGCGTCCGTGGCGCCACCTGCGCACCTTGACATTCAATCTTCGAGCCGCAGTCATGCTGGAGCAAGGTCTTTTTTGCCTCACATCTGCAATTTGTGGAATGAGCTGGATCCTGCGGCATTTCCGAGTAAAACAAACTAAAACAGTAATTAAGGGTCGGCAACGTATCTGTGATGCCCCAGGTGTTGCAGGTATCTATAAGCGAGGGTGACCGCTTACCATCAGGAGGCGCGTCAGCTTGTTTGCCACCTATGGCATTAAAAAAGGCGATTTCCATGGAAAGTTCAGAATAGATCTACGATTGGCCACCAACTCGCCTGATGGTAAGCGACGGTGTGGCTGAGAATGGAACACGTCGTTGGACGTTTTAACTTTTAGGTTACGATTAACTCATAAAGAAGAAAGTTACAGAATATATCCATATGCGACGGTGCTTGCTCACCACACCAGCTATGATATTATCTATACTATATTATGCCACCAGGTCGTCCACCATGTGGCATCGCTTGCATCGCCTCGCTCCGCCTAGCACCAGCCCGCGCTGAATCACCGCTGCACCACGTGGGCTCACTCTAAACTATAATTAGTTTTATGCACCGTAAAATGCGGAATCTCCGCATCCGCGCAGCTCATGTGACGGATGACGAGTTTTACATGTTTACTTTCTTGTACTTACCTAACATGTTCTGCGAAATTGTGAAATATTGGATGCAACGATCTATTCTAAGATTAGATGGTTTGCTGTTGCTAGGCCCATGCATCCATAACTCCATAACATATTATTATAACCATCCATACTACTTGAACGGCGCTTACCATCAGATGCACGATTTTTTAAAGTATTTTTATCACTAAAGCATGTACTCTACTTAGATTGAGCCGTATATTCTTAAGATGGCCACAAAAATATTATAGTTATTGACCACGAGAAAACAAAGATTAGCTTTTTCTAGCGAGTGCAAAAAAAATTTTTTACATTTATTGATTTTGGCTGAGTCATAATGTTTGTACATTTGTAATAGAATCCTTTGGCTTTTTCGAAAAACTCAAGAGTCACACAGCGGGCAATGGAGAGAGCTATGCTCGGAGTTTCTTTCCGCGATAGAATCTGAAACGTGGATATTCACCAAATACAATACAATACAATACAAAAACTCTTTATTAAAACACCACAAAAACAAGGATAACATAAAAATTACAACAAAAATAATATCAAGGCTTTTAACAGGCGGCCTTATCGCTTAAAGCGATCTCTTCCAGGCAACCGTGCACGGAAAGGAATTATATTTAATAATGTGTGGCCTTAACTAAAAATAAAAAAAATAGAAAGTAAATACCTATGCAAATAACAACAAACAATCAATAGACTACAAATAAATATTACATACTAATACATACATATACATAGACTACATAATATAAATAACATACTACATACCTACCTACATAATTAATAAACTACATCAAAAATATTTAACATACCTACTGTTATCAAAGATATACACATGTTGATACTTACATACATTATATTTGTCACAGAAATTAGAGTCTAGATAGCAGCTATAGTGCGAGATAGTGCGCTTTTACGCGGAGTTTGAAAACGTCGAGGGAGGGGGCACGCTTGATTTCAAGCGGCAAGTCATTCCAGAGTTTAACAGCTTTCACCGTGAATGATGAGGAATAAAAAGTCGTGTTATGTTGAGGAATGTCAAGCGTGCAGTTTTCTGATGATCTCAGGAACCTAGTGAGAAGGGAATGGCGAAACTTAAAACGTTCTTTAAGATAGCAAGGTGAAGCAGGATTGTAAAGAATACTATAAAGAAGGGCGAGTATGTGAGCATCCCGGCGACGACGAATGGGTAGCCACTTGAGTTTAGTGCGGAATTCAGAGACGTGGTCATATTTGCGCAAGCCAAAAATGAACCTTATGCAAAAATTTTGAAGGCGCTCAAGTTTATTCAGCTGGTCTTCTGTGAGATCTGGATAGCAGACGTCAGCATAATCAAGAGTTGGAAGTAAGAGAGACTGAGCAAGTTCAATTTTAGTGGTGGTGGGCAGAAAATTACGAAGCCTACGTAAAGAACCTCCGGCAGCAAACATTTTCCGGCTTGTTTCAACAAGCTGTGGACCCCACGATAGACATCGGTCGAATAATACACCCAGATTCTTAACTGTGTCACTGAATGGGATAGTAACTCCATCAAAGACTACTCGTGGAAGTAAACTCCAATCAATTTGGCTGATAGTGCGGGAGCTGCCTATGACGATAACTTGCATCTTCAAAGGATTTACTTTGAGGCCGTACGACTGGCTCCATTGTAAGATACGACGCATGTCATCATTTATAGCCTCCACAGCTTCCGATAGCCAGCCCAGTGGGGCTTGGCAATACAACTGAAGATCGTCTGCATAGAGGTGGTAAGAAGAAGAAAGGTTATGAGAGATTGCATTAATAAAGATAGCGAAGAGTAATGGAGATAAGACGCCTCCCTGCGGTACACCGGCAGATGTGACACACCACAAAGAGTACTTCTCTTCTAGGCGAATCCTCTGCCGACGCCCATACAGGTAACTTTGAAACCAGTCAACTACCATTGAAGAGATGTTAGACGAGCGAAGTATAGCAAGGAGGATTTCAAAGTCGACAGAATTAAAAGCATTGCTAAAGTCCAGTAACGCCAACACGGTCAAGTTACCGTTCTCCATCCCTAGACGAATATCGTCAGTGATTTTGACAAGCGCTGTAACCGTACTGTGCCCCGGACGAAAGCCAGACTGAAGAGGATTAAGGAGGTCATTTCTGGTAAGGTAAATATTTAGCTGATTATGAACTAAACGTTCAAGGACTTTGGATAGAAAAGGAAGGATAGAAATGGGTCGATATTCGGATAAGGATGACGGGTTGACTTTTTTAGGTAGTGGAATTATCTGTGCTTCTTTCCATGAGGAAGGAAACACACCGTTGGATATAGAGAAGTTAAAAATATGACACAGGATTGGGAGCAAGTAATCTAAGATAGGGATAATCATGTTGCGACTTATCAAGTCAAACCCAACAGCGTTTGAGGTAATGGAAAGTATGCTCTTCCTAACATCACAAGCAGTAAATTGACGAAAATCGAAAGAAGGTAGGTCAGGAGCCGTAAAATTTGAAAGTTTATTTAATGTGCTAGCTTTAGAAGCAGCATCCATGATGGGAGAAGAAGAGAAATGCTGGTTTAACGCATTTATATCCAAGTTATTAGGAATAGTGTCTTGACGTGTTTTCCCAACTCCTAGTGACCTGAGAAATTTCCAGACCTTTGCTGGATCTTTGTCTTGTACAGACTCAAAGATATGGCGTCGTTGAGCATCCCTACACACCACATTGCAGCGATTCCGTAACTCGACGTATCTAAGCCTGTTTACATCGTTAGGGTGAGTTTTGTATTTGGTTCTAGCTACAAATTTTTTGTGTTTCAAAACTTTTATATCATCAGTGAGCCAAGGAGCGGGTGCGTGCTTAATTTTTATGGTCCGAAGCGGTGCATGCACATCATACAACTGAGTTATAATAGTATTAAAAATTGACACCTTATCATCAACAGTGCCTGCACTCATTACTGGCGACCAGTCAATATTTTCACAAAAACCAAACCAAACCAAAGAACCAGAGTCACTGACATAGCTGTTAAAATTTGCAAGTTCAAGTGAAGAACCGATAGGGAAGAAAGGTTCTTGAGTGGAGACCACGATCCAGAAGATGCAGCGTAGGTAGGCCTCCCACTAGATGGACCGATGACATTTTGAGAGTCACTGGCATCCAGGGGATGCAAAAGGCAGACTGTCGTTCAGTGTGGAGGTTAAAAAGGGAGGCCTATGTTCAGCAGCCGACTGGCTGATGATGAAGAATAGAATCCTTTAAGGTAACAATAAGATTTTGTTGTTGCTAAGAATATAAATCAATGCGTGGAATATGTGTGCGTCAACATCGTAACTAATAGTAAAGAAGTAATGAGTTTAAATTAATATGATCATTGTTCTGTATCTATTCTCATTTTATTACGAAGTAAAAAATCTTTGAAGTCTAATAATAACCTCATTATAAAATACTATTTTTATAAACGGAGTCTGCAAAACATTTTTATATGGGCCATTATATTCAAATTTTTCTGCCAGAAATATCGACGTACCGTGACGACGAACGTTAATGTATTGAATTAGCACTTTTCGCTGTTTTATGAATGTCATGAATAAATGAAGTCTCAAGTCTTCCACCAGTCTACGAACCTACTAAATGCTGACACACACTAAATGCTGACCTACTTAACTGTCATATCGTTGGTACCTTCAGAGGTACCAAAGGTAGGACAGTAGATCCTCCTGTCGTCACCCAGAGTGCGGGAGCGGGGAGTGAATGTCCCGACATCCACGCAAACTGGTAATGCATCCGTAACAGATACAAAATATCTAAATCAGTGTAGAAGACCGATGATTGATGAAGATGATGAGGACTATTGAGGACACTGAAAAGCTGAGTAGGTATAGCATGTGCGGATCCAGGATCCAAAGCACCTAGCAATTCCATACATTCGACAAAAAAATTCGAAAAGCGAAAAATGGTATTCCAACCATCATGTGACTTTAAATAAACGGTCACATCATTTGCTCTTCTTGGAGTCGGCATTATTAAGGCGACGGAAATCAAATAACGTCCAATTGATTTCCTTTGTCTTAGTCAGGACTCTAGAGACATGCTGCATATATGAGAAACAGACAGTCGTCTCATCCAGCCGCCCACGCAGTGACACGTACCTACTCCAGATATGGCGTATTGCCACTACGTCATTTAGCAAGCACTCCACCCGTTGGGAAATGAATAATTTTCCACTGAACTATTTGTGCGCTGGTACACGGTATTATAATAATTATACCCACTGTAATATATTGGAATATTGAAAAACAATATTTTAGGAGTTTCTACGTAGTACGTACCTCTACGTACGTTACGTAGAGGATACAAAGATGTTACGTAGAGGATGTAAAGTTGAATTGAAAAAACCAGACAAGCACGCGTAGGACTCGCGCTCCGAGGGTTCCGACGGACGGAACCCTAGAACGCGAGTACAAACAAAAAAAAAATTGCAAGACAAACTAAAATTTGTAGTGCACAATTTATGTTGCTTCCATACATACTAACTACAAAATGTATGTTTATAATCGCAAAATATATTTTTTATAAAATATAACTTCAAATTAACACTTTCAGATATTTTCTTTTATATGTGCTGTGAGAGCTTGCCTCTTTGCCAAATTTTATGATTCTAGGTCAACGGGAAGTACCTTATAGGTAGGTATTGATTCCCTTGTGAAATCGCAAAATATGCGACATAAACGGTCATACGAGTATCCTTTGATCGCGTCAACTTACGTTTGATTTTTTCATAGCTGAAAGAAACCGTAGTTTTAAGTATTTGATATTAATTTGAACTTGTTGTCTTTACGCGTTCCTGAGAAAAAGGGTCTTGACAGACAGACAGACGGACAAACGGACAACAAAGTGATCCTATAGGGTTCCGTTCTTTCCTTTTGAGGTACGGAACCCTAAAAAGCTCAGCGGTTCTTTCAAAGGAACTGCTAACGGAACTACTGAGAACAAATGTCTCTTATTCCCTGTTCAGCCAATAGGTGATCTACACAAATGGATACTACACCAAACTGCGTTTCTAGAATAATTTAGAAGCAATCCACTTCTGTGCTCATACAACAGTACATCAATCACAACATCCTGGCGAGGCGAGCCGACCTCGTAGCTACACTAGGTACGACTGTTTTCGTCACGATTCATTCGTTTATGCAGCTCTAATAAGGTAACTCTTCCTACGCGCGACAAAAATAGTTTAGTGGAACACAGCGGGGGACAGGACATTTGCAATTTGCATGGTTCCTTTCAATATTCTTGATGGATTGAACTCTAAAGTAGCTAACAGACGAGGCGGACTTGGTTGACGGACCGCCGTCCAACCAACGGGAGGGAAAGTAGCTAACAGACGAGGCGGACTTGGTTGACGGACCGCCGTCCAACCAACGGGAGGGAAAGTAGCTAACAGACGAGGCGGACTTGGTTGACGGACCGCCGTCCAACCAACGGGAGGGAAAGTAGCTAACAGACGAGGCGGACTTGGTTGACGGACCGCCGTCCAACCAACGGGAGGGAAAGTAGCTAACAGACGAGGCGGACTTGGTTGACGGACCGCCGTCCAACCAACGGGAGGGAAAGTAGCTAACAGACGAGGCGGACTTGGTTGACGGACCGCCGTCCAACCAACGGGAGGGAAAGAGAAAAGTCCGTCTCGTCTGTTAGCACTATAAAGATCTTTATTTATTTTTAAAATTAACTAAAACCTATCTTCGTCGCTGAAACTTACATAATTATGTATGCTTTGATGATACAGCGTTTGTTTGTTTCTAGTTTCATCCAAACTGCATCGATCTGAAAATAGCCCAGCGGCGTAGTTCCGAGGACAGGATCTGAATGATTGTAGCTAGATTCTTGCCTCCAATCATCTCATTGGATGATCGGAGCCAAAACAAATGTCGTGGGGCTGCATGCTAGATAACTATTCCAGGAAGCTCGTCAATTCTCGTCTATTAGTGAGACTGCATCTTATACTCTGTCCAAGTTTATACCTACTACCTCTGACAACTGCAATTAGATAAACATTGTAAAAAGCAGAATGAAATACATATTTACATTTAAATTTTTGAGTTCCGTCATGGGGTGTCAACAGAACTATTACTAAGCTTACGCTGTCTGTCTGTCTGTCCTACCTTTCAACGGACTTTCATATTTTGTGATCTATTTTGTCTTAGCTCTAGCTAGTGTAAAAATGGTAATGTGTATATGCGATAAACTTTAGTATTATTGTATACTGCACATTCTAAAGTAAAACAACAAATAATAAACACCGGTCAAGAGCATCATCATGAGAGTCGCGGGCTTCCAGTGGATACAGATGGCAGGCTGTCGTTCAGGGTGGAGTTGTAAAGCAGAGACCTGTGTTCAGCAGTGGAAGTCTTCTGGCTGATGGATTGCATCAGGCACCACCATTCAACACCGACCAAGTCAGGCGCGCACTAAATATTCCCAACTGAATGAAATAAAACACTTGGCCAGTACAAAAACAAGAAAAGAATCATAAACAAAAGCTAGCCAAAAGTGATAAGAATTTGCGGTTTTAATTCTTCTTCTTAAACTCCTTCACTTCACTTACATTTCAATCTACTGCAGTTGTCAGAGTTAATAAAAGTTAGCCTGAGTATAACTGTTGCTGAAATTAACGTGTCTAGAATATTTCAGCTTGTTGTCTACTCCAGACTCCTCTAGCTCAGTTCTTCATAGGGTCGGAGCCACATTAACGTTTCCTATTTAAAATTATTGCTTATTATTTCAAACCCGAATAGTGTTGATGTTACTTTTAAATCGCATTATCAAATCCTACGCAGGAGCACAGGGGCCTTACGGCTAATGTTTTAAGCAATTCAGTTTAGGTGATGTAAAAAGTAAAAAGCGACTGCAAATCGTATCTGGGCGCGTTCGCTTTTCTGAACTGCTTAGTTTGAAACCGCGTGAGGAGTTTGTCGTTTGGCCCCAGTAGTCCAATGGTCCAAAGGGAAACAGGATCTGCATCATTAATTCTATTTCTGGCGAGGGGTCGCCGTCGCATTGTCCAATAGTTGTGTCCAGGTGTCATGTTATGTTGATTTGTTTTGCACGTGAAGGTCTACAGGTGAAGAGAAAAAAAAATTTTTTATTGCATAAAGGTCTCCCGTGCTTCACCCAGGTGGAGAACTTAGGTGGAGCACGGGTCCAACCCCTCCTGATTATAGATTACCTATGGTGGTAATTTTATGATTAATCTCTCTCGTGACTTAGGTATTTTACTTGACTATAAACTAACTTATTCGGAACACATTGAATCTATTATTAATAAATCTTATAAAAGCCTTGGTTTTATTATGCGTGTCTGTAAACCGTTCTCAGACATAAATTGTATTAAGTTACTTTATTACTCATATGTCCGAAGCATTTTAGAATATTGCAGTACCATATGGAGTCCCTCTTACATTACATATATCAGGCATATGGAAAATATTCAATACAAGTTTATTAAACATCTTAACTATCGAACACATGTATATTCATTAAGTTATGAAGATTCTTGTAAATATCACCAAATAACTAGCCTCGAGAACAGACGTACTATTTTGGATATGGCCTTTCTACATGGCTTATGTAATGGATATATTGATAGTCCTGACCTGATCAGTAATGTTCTGAGTTTTCGTACACCAATGAAACGCACTAGACATACCAAATTATTTGCTGTCACACTATCTCGTACTAACTACGCGCAGAATTCAATTATTAGTCGTCTACATAGAACTTACAACATGAAATTTAATAATCTAATTGACATCTTCCACTCTAAAAAGCAAGTTTTTAAAAGTGACGTCTTTAAAATTATACATGACAAAAATGCAAGTTAAATATCCACTCACTCACACACGCACACACACACACACACACACACACACACACACACACACAAACACACCCTCATGCACACTATCACCCCACATACTCCGCCTCCTACACACGCACACATAGCCACACACATGTACACATAAATTTATTATAGTATACGACTGTAGGTATTTATTATATTAGTAATATAATGTAAATCCATTATTGGCCGTAAGTTAAGTTAGTAGTTTATTGTTTTGTTTTTAAAGGGCTGTGGATTTTGTTAAATAAATAAAAAAAATAAAAAAAAGTAAAAAAAAAAAAAAACTAGCAATAACAAAGAAAAGAATGCAAGGTATACAGGGTGTAAGGGGAACACTCTCGAAGCCAAAAGAAGGTAATTGTACTCATCATTATGAACAACTTTTACTATGGGACCAACCCTGACATCGCGAAAAAAATATCAGCTGTTCTATAGAAAACGGTCATTGACACTCGACAAAATGTATGGAACAGCAGATTTTTTTTGTTCGCGATTTCTGTGTTGGTCCCAAAGTAAAAGTTGTTCATAATGATGAGAACAATTACCTTCTTTTGGCTTCGAGGGTGTTCCCCTTACACTCTGTATAATAGAGGAAAGTTAACATTAAAAAAATATGTTATTAACATAACACGACATGTGAACACGTGTAACATGCGAACATTATAGTACTTAATCTAAAGAAGTTGATCCTCACAAAGATGCAGCCTTAGAATAACTACTCAGAGAAGGTAGGTCTCCAAATAACGCCTTCTCAAAACGTAAGCTACAAATTCGCTTTGTAGCACGTTTCGATTGGTATTTGAAACGATTTAAGCAAGAAAATTAATGGATTACCTGTGGGTACCAGTAGTCACACCATAACTCTTATGCTGCTTTTCTGATTTGTTGTGGTACGATTTCACCGCACAAATTATCATAGTAAAAAAATTTTGGAGCCATATATGACACCATTTGAATGGTTTAAATTTTGCGAATGTCCTTGGTTTCTTTGTGTAGTTATTCTAAGGATGCAGCTTTATATACAACTAGCGGTCCGCCCCAGCTTCGCACGGGTATAGATCATAGCCTATGTCACCCGGGGATAGTGTAGCTTTCCAACAGTGAAAGAATTTTCAAATCGGTTTAGTAGTTTCGTAGCCTATTCAATGCAAACAAACAAATAAACAAATCTTTCCTCATTATAATATTAGTATAGATGTACTCATTATTATTTATTGCTGAATATGATATAGGTATCTATACCCAAAAGTCAGAAAAGCGTTGACGCAAATGGATCCTTGCAAATTTCATTTGCTAACAGAATGCATGCATTTTTGTCGAGAAGAACATAATTATTGTCTCACTAGCACTACCAGTCTGAATCTAAAGACAGAATCACACTTATTTTTTTACTTATTGTAACTTAATACTAAAATTGAAATTACATGAATATCTGGTATTATGTTCAAATATAATTAAAAATATATATATATCCCACTGCTGGGTATAGGCCAAAGAAGGCTGTGGATGATGATGATAATGTTTTTTTTTAAACTAATTTCGTCTCATAAAATTGTCGCACTCGAGGATCTTGTCGAGATATCTTTGACATAATTCAATTCACATCCAAAACGTAAATATTAATAATGATTAATCAAAAACGTAAATAATAAAATTAGTTCCAGTATCTACTTCCGGTTTACGTCGTAACGTCGCTGATGCGTCACTGGCTCGTTATACCACGAGGTATCCGATTGATCAGAGGTCGTCTGTACCATCAAGGACGATTTAGTTTTAATCATCCTTGGTACCACGTAAGATAATTGGTAGGTACCTACCTACCTATACTTGGTACTTAGCTGGTCAGGTATATGTTCTCTTGATGCCCTAGCCTAGGGCAATCAGTAGAGCCCCTAGGCCTAGGATTGTCTACGCAATTCTACTCTAAGCGTAGGTAATATAACCAGATGCTAATCAAATTTTGCCATAATGCTCGAAGTCGACAGGTCAGCGGGCTGATTATCGAGCATTTGACGTTATTGCGATGCCCCAATCACTTTCATGCCATGTGAACTGCATGTGAATGAGACAATAGTAGAAATAAAACCAATAATTACTGTCTGTCCAGACTTGTCTATCGTGGCGTGCATGTGGCTCTCTACATTACATTTCTTATGTCGTGCGCGTCCGGCGCGCATGGCGTCTTCATCTTACAGAACCTCCTGCCACAGAACAGATAAAGTTCCTTACATTACCTATACGGGAATTACTCAGTCACTCCGACTATAGAACTAAAAGACTAAAATGTGTGAACACCACGTCAGTTTCTATAATAGATAAAGTACTCATGCCGGGAAGGATCCTAATATCAGAAAAATCTTGAAAAATACTATTACTTAGGTACCTACAATATTATAGAACCAGTTTGAATAGACTCCAATAGTATGTACTTACCTTTTATTTTTGAGAGGGAAATCTTCCAAAGATACCCAGCTGTATTGGGGTACAGCCAGCCTAGGTTATGTGGGATTATACCCACAAAAACTTCCCGGTAACCAGCCTTAGTGCTTGACAAGGAGGGCTCCGGGATCTCCAGAGGAGCGTACTGGAGCACTATTAGATACTACACACACCTCCACTATCCGTGTGCGATAACCAAGATACACAATCAAACCCAACAAGCTCATTGTGCTGCTGACGAGGGTGTTCCGTACACGATTTCCCTCCACGTCGCCGTCACTCGTCTACGCAACAAATGCAATTGTGACGAAATCACATCGTAGAGATAGATGACAATAGGGCTCCGATCCGCTCGGAGGTACCTACAGGTGCTTATTGTTTGATTTGTATAAACCTACAGACAGGCGGCTTGATGACGGCACGAGTCTGGGCGAATAGATCAACATTTCTATACTACTGCCTACTAACTGTAGCTTCCAGCTGTTGTTGTTTGCTGGATTCTAAAGTTTTGACTGAACTACGGCCAACCCACAGCGTGATCCGTCTCTTTTATTATTTTGTATAGAAATATTAAAATACGTAATAGATAAATAAACTAAAGATGGACTATTGGGTGCGATACGTTCGAGGAAAATAAAAAGCCTACTTGAATCATACGCATAGTAAAAATATATTTTTACTACCTACGTAGGTATTATCTTTGCATGAATCAAATTGCTAATAATGGTTTTAGGATAGGTTAATAGGTACCAGCTGGGAGCAAATCAATCATTCACCGCATGTCACCCTCACCTGATGCCTATGAACTGGAGCTATATATAATGTTCTCTATGAGCTACACTGCGCTGGGAGTTGTCTCGAGTTCCTACAGTAGGTAGGCAAGTATTGATTGATCTCTTCGTTAAAACTTTGACCAAGTTTCTATAACTGTGGCGAAGAAACGTAATTATTCCTAACAATGGTAACTAATGTTTCTACCACAGATACGAGTTCACCTATTTTGCATGTCTGTGGCCTGTCCTAGGTAGGATCAATGCTCCAACTAGCACGTCGTAATTAAGCAGGGCAATCGCGCTAAAAAATTACAGACGAATCGTTGACGAAACGCAAACGCTCCACAACTTTTGGTCGATTTCGTATCGGCGCGAAAAAGTTGATATTTTCTAGCTTTATCACAAACGTTTGTTTGACAGCGTCTAAGTTCCAACTGTGACCGGGTTGCGTTTCGTCTTTGGTTAAAATCATTAGCGCGATATGAAATCGACCAAAAGTATTGGAGCGGTTGCGATTATAATCAATGATTCGTCTGTAATTCTTTAGTGCGATTGCCCTGCAGTTCGACATCCGTCGTATTCAGATTTACAGTAGCACGTCAGACGTTCAATAGAGAAGCTATCAAATTGCGCCATAGTAAACTGTAAAAAGTCTTCGAAGGAGTTGGCTGTACGAAAGGAGCAATGGAGTTAAAAAAAAACTAAATTGCTGTTGTCACGTCATAGTAGATACAAAAAATGCGGCACGCTGGATTTTCATACAAATTGATGCGCTCGCGGGATCTACCCTAATAAAGACCTGTGGTTTCTTCTTTCTAATTATAATAATTATGCACTTACTTCCTTTTATATAGTCGTACCTATACCTACTTACATATTAATGTATCATGTTACCATCACTATTATCAGCCAAGCTATTGGTTTTAGACCACAGGAAAGGCTCTGCAAGTTGAAAGTTCTCTACCTGCCATTTATTTTTCGTAACTTACGAATAAAGTTTTTATTTATTGTTTATTTGGCTTGATTTGACTGTCACCTCGCCTGATGTTAAGCGATGTTGCGGTCTACGCTGGATAACGCTTGCCTAGAAGAAACTGATTCACTCGGAAGATACCCAGATCGTAACTATCAGGGAACACTCATTCAGGCAACGCATTCTAGTGTTATATATAAGATAATGTGGTTAGGTATATCGTCACTGCTTACGTAGGTACCTATACTAAAAGGCTAGGCGCTACCTACACACGTGTTTAGTGTAAACGTGACAACAGTGTGGTTCAAACTAATACAGGTGGCACTGGTAGAGGTATTGACGAGCTAACAAGTAAGGTCGTGGAGACAGCTGTCATTCTGTCCCAGAACAAAGGGCTGCGGGCGCGTGGCGCGGCCCGCGCGGCCCGCCGAGGGACGGCTCAATGAGAACTGGAGCGCTGTGCAGCCATGACACACATACAGATGTTGCTATCGAACCATCAGGTATAGCCATAGCCACTCGATACAATAGTGAATAGTATGCTTGTAAACTGGTCGGACCACTCGGAAGCTGGCTCGCAGATGAAGATAACCACAAAGTCCTGGAACAATCATATTTCGATTCGTGGCACTCCACGATTGTCACACTGAGATAACAACTACCTACATACTTCAAGCTCTAGACTGGCTAGACTGCTTAGATGAAGCAGGTGTAACGTCCATTCAACTGTTATCTACGCAACGATCGAGTAGGTACCTATCACAAGGGCGGATCCAGCTTCGGTGCCAGGTGGGGTCACATACTCGTAGCATAGATAAATATAGGTATCACACAGTGGTAAAGTCACAAGAAATTCTAATTTGTTTTTTATAATAATTAGTGGTCCACCTTGGTCCTGGACCCAGCCCAGGGGGGGGGGGGGGGGGGTCATGACGCCAATGACCCCCCTTGGATCCGCCCTTGACCTATCATCACTTTAAAGTTCAGCTTGGAGATACAGTCATGTTCTATCCGACTCGGTTTAGTGTTGAAATGTCACAAAGCACCAACATGTGCCTTAAAAAAAGACACACGTTGGTGCCTAAGCACACAGTACCTAAAGACGGATAATTATGGTATGTCATAAGTAGGTACCTACCTACCAATATCAATGTTTGTTGCTTACAGAGTAATGGATGGACGTGAATTATTGCTTTTGGACCGGAAAGAAATTTGGATACTTTACATCCTGCAATTGAAAAATGTACTATGTGTCTATGGGGAATGCCTACGCAGGTGAAACCGTGGGGCGCACCTAGTAAACTGAATATTTTTCAGTCGTTCTTTATTAGGTTTAGGCACGACAACTAATATTTTTTATTACCTCATAAAAATCTGATTAGGTATACCTAAATAGAAATGTTTTTTTAATTTCATACTAGACAGAGAGCGCACTATACTGAGTTATGACGTCACGCCTCAAGCGCGCCATACAAATGCTATACAAACACACGCTTTGCGAAAGGGACAGAGTACCTACCCCCTCTCTATCCCGACCTAAAATATCTCAGAGATTTATAGGCGAAGCGCTTGCCATCAAGCAAACTGCATGCTCTTCTATTTTACTCAATTGATATTATGATAGAACAATACCTTCCTATACATGGCCATTAGTAACGCATTGTTAGCCTTCAATTGTGCACTCAGGTTATGTAACGCTAATGTACCCACGAAGTCAGGGGGTGCTGTGTTCTCTATGGGTATTTCCATCGTTGTAACAATTTGTTTTTGTGGACGCAGGCAGACAATGCCATTTTCAAATTGCTCGGGTAATCATACCTATTAGGTAAGGTAAGTGGATAGGTAATCTGTGGTGTCAGAACTTTTCCACTAGCAGTCGTTAAACTAGCTGCTCCTGCGATTATACCCCCAATTTCCCAGTTTTCTTGAATATTTTTTTCGTGAAAAGTAAGCCCTATATCCCACTAGTATACCTAGTCTCAGAAGGACTAAAGCACAGAAGTACCTAATGCTAATTGAGCAAAAACTTCTTTACTCATTATGTATGCCAAAATTGTTGTTACCAAAACGAAACAGATATGCTTGACAGTACTGCGAATTGCAGGGTTGTACACTTCTAGGGATGGGGGTACAACGTCTATCTATCGATATCGATTAAAGAAGTCACTCTGAACGATATCGCCGGACGTTGTGTCTCAATCCGTAGTGGTATAATATTGGTTCAAAACTTGACCTGTTTTTCCCCTCAGAACATAAATGAAATAAGAAAGCATACACAACATAATTATTACTAGAAAGAAATGAAAAACATTACTAGAAAAGTTGCTACTTTGCTACTACTAAAAGACAATGCTGTGTCTTTTAGTAGTAGCAAAGTAAGGCCAACAGCACAAGTCAATGTCAATGTCAAATAAAAACCGTGAGATGTATCAGATGTGCGCAGACGCAGCGCGCCGGCCGGCGGCGCCACGTGCTGGCTTCCGCATCGCGCTCTGCGGTCAGATCGGTAACATCAGCCACCGACGGCGGATCCTGTGACACTTGTGGAACACAGGAATCTAAAATTATACCTTGGCCTAATGCAGTTTGTTATGAAATTGAATAACAAGCAGAGCCTTCGCCTAATTGTAAGCGCCACGTCTACCATAGCAGTTCCAGTTCTAAATCCGGAATCAGCTACAAAATCCAGCACGTCTACACTGCGCTTGTCACTTCCATTCTAATCAAAGCTTGTTATTTTTCCGACAAGTTCTATTGGTAAAATACCTAGCACAGTCATAGAACAAATGTTTTAGAGATAGCTGGAAAATATTCCACTCTTAGTAGGAAAAAAAGGGCTGGAGAGGGAGCCATTTTTTTGCTATTTGTATTGGTAGAACAGATGGTATCGACCCGTTACATCGTCATTCATTCCAATGCACCCTTGGTCAGATGAGTTCTTACAAACTAGCACCTAGCCGCACTCTTACCAGAGATCCGTGGGATCACAGAGGACATTATCCCTGACATGACGAGGCACTGACGCACCCTTCAGTGAAGAAGTTGGGATTTAAAATTTCCAACATCCCTATTTCCTATTTCTATCAGTCCCTAATATTTTCTAATTAATATATAATAATTTTACTAGTTTGTTTTAGTAGCAGTAGGTACAGTATAAAAGAAAGCAAACTCAAAATATAGTTCGACAGAAACATGAAGTAATGGAACTACTAAAAAAAGAACTATAAATATTTTATTAGAATCATGTAATGGCAGATAGATAGTGGACTTAATCCATGTAAAGCTATCTGCACTCGTGGTCCGGTTCGAACAATGATCACTACAACTGAAGAAATTGTTCTAGTCTAGTGCAATGAGCAAGGTCTAATTAGTGCTCTGCAGCACTAAATATTGCAAAATATAATGTCCCTTTACGGCTAGCAGACATTAGGCGCCAGCATACTATACAATATAGTGCAACCAATGTGAATACATGCAAGGTGTGCAAGTGATATAGAATAATTCTCCGGACCAATCATAATGTATGCTAGCTTTTAAACTAACAAGAAAACAAAGTTGCTGTTTTTTTGGGTTTTATTTTAAGCTTACAGTTAACAGGAGGTTCTTAGATCCTGGAAGGATACAGCATCTGAAACAAAAAACAAGCTAAGATTAATTCCTGTTCTCGAATAATGAAACTTTGTAAAACAAAGCTCAAGAATTCAATCAGTAAGGAATATTTTGTCCACATCAATATTCAGGTTTCAAATGTCATAAGCATCATTTTCTTCTAAACAAATAAGGGAAAAATTTGAATGACATCGAATCAAGAGTTGCGAGAAAATAGAGAAGCAGAGCCTCAAGGAAATTACGATTTTCGCATCCTGGGAGGAATGGAGGCATACCCAAATTCTGAAGTACATTTACATGTAGCCATCGCGCTCGCGCCATCTCGCTTAATTTTAAGTGATGATGTGGTCCGGGGTCTAGCTAGGGAGAAAAAAACTAGGGGAAAGTTGGAACAGCTTTCTTTTAGCGGAGAACAGACACGCCTGAGTCTTATTTGCATTGATCTTCACCAGGTTAGCATCACCACTGCATTAAGGGACAAGTTCATGCGCTCAACCATGGATTTGCAGTCCGCTGGTTAGTGGGGAGCTTGCTAATAAGGCTGTCATGCCAAACCCTGTCCAAAGCATTTGAAATGTCGAGGGAAACGGCGAGCATTTCTCTGTATTTCACTCTAGTACACTTCAGTGGACCAGTTCAGGTGGGTGGTCACTAACCTCGGTCGAAGCCTACCACCAGTATGATGTCACCGCATGTTCGCGTTTATAATTTTAGTAGGATGCGTTCCCACGGGCGAAGGATACTCCGTCAGGAAGTTATGGCAATTGTCGCACAAAATGATTAATTTATGTGTATTGGCAATTGGCAAAGAAAGCGTGGGCACTTGTGACTGGCATTCAACTGACTTGATCCAAGATTGCTATGATACTGTTCAGTGTTACCCAGAGGTAATGTTTCAGAGTGTAAACCACAATCGGCAAATGTAGAGTAGGTCGCCTTAACACTCGATGGAGTGACGATATTCCTAAGGCAGCTGGTAGTGGCTGGTGAAGCGAGAAGTTAACGATCAGGCAATGTGCTAGCAGGAAACTTACCACTCTTATCCTATGTCCCATGGCATGAGCAGGAAGGTTAGACTTGAAGCGAGCTCGGACACCACCGGCGTTACCATGGGGACGGGTCACCTTGCCCCAGATGGCGCGCAGCTTGGTCTTCTTGCCGCGAGGACCGCCGGCGATGGGCGTCCTCTTCTTGGCTCTGTATACGTATACACAGCGCTTGCCACCATAAAACATGGCATCTTGCCGGTCTTTCGCTCCTTCAATCTGGAATATTGTGGAGGTTCTAGTAAGTGAGAGTTGTTTTGACTGTAAACTTTCTTGTGGTGGTTCTGAATCAGTAAGTAATGTTGACCACATGATGGTTCAGGTTTCAAATGTCATAAGCATCATTTTGTATGGTTATGGTATTTTTGGGCCCATTTCTAAGTCTATACTAAAATCAAAAAAAAAAAAACACAAGTTTACATTGTTAACAAAGTATAAGCAAAAGACAGATTTCACATCAGGGCCCGATTTTATAAAGCAACCATTCATAATAAAACTGCTAGTCTGTGGAATTTGCTACTTGAATGGGGGTTCCCCGACAACCTGGGTGTCTTCAAATCGAGAGTGAATTGGTTTCTCCCAGGCAAGTGTGCTCCATCGTAGACCGCATCGTCGCTTAACATCAAGCAAGCTGGCGGCTAAGTGCAAGCCTATTATTTAATATTTTTTTAAACCTACAAAATTTCAGTATTATGACTGAGAATCATCAGTCACATCGTTGATTGTTTAATATTATTATATGAAACGCAGGTTTAGCGTATTCGACTATTTAATTTTGTTGTTTTATTATGATTTGTCGCTTTCTATACTATATAGTAATTTTTAAACTTACGCGATACTTTCATATACTATATACATAATATATAATCTATACTAATATTATAAAGAGGAAAGATTTGTATGTAAGTATGTTTGTAACGAATTGGCTCAAAAAGTACTGGACCGATTTAAAAAAATCGTTCACTGTTGCGAAGCTACACTATCCCCGGGTGACATAGGCTATAATCTATACCCGTGCGAAGCTGGGGCGGACCGCTAGTATGAAATATGGCCCAGTAGTAAGTGGGACAGAAACATAGGTTTCTTTTTCCTTTCGCAATAATGGAAACATTTCCAACATATTACCTGACCACAATAGATAGTATGTAGTTTTGCATGTGAATGCCACTGTCTAATGTGTCTTCATACATTACTCAGGTCATAGACTATCATTTCCTGATACACAGACGTTTCCATAGCTTGTTCTCCTTCTACACTGAATTTAGACTTAATATACGTAAATCCGAGTTATGCAAACATTCAACAATTGACCTGTAAAAAGAATGACTACCTACCTATTTACTTTTATTCACTACCAAACTATGGTACTTACTTTACTTGCAGTTTTTCATTGATTTTCATTTATTAAGGAAACTGACGTGGTTTTCAGGAGTTATGTTTATATTACACGGGAATTATTCAGGTAAGACTAAGTCAGTTAATCTGATTAGAGGTGACTTTCTCTTGTATGCAATTCTAACCTCAAAATGCAAAACTAACAACAACATACCTTGAGAAGGGCTGTGTTTTCGTGTTGGTTCCGCAGACCGCGCTTGTATCCTGTGAACACAGCCTTGGCGTAGAGCCTGCCGTGGCGCGCCTTCGACGAGACCTTGCGGATCGTCTTCACGATCTCGGGCGCCGCCGCTGGGGCTGCCTTGGCGGCCTTCTCTTTCGGAGCTTTGCTCTTGGGCGCCTTTGCCTTAGGCGCTGTGGAGGGCGCAGCGTCTGCCATACCTAAAACACCACTCACAACTATTAAAACTGACAAAAACAACCAGTTCGCCCAGAGGTTATGTTGACATCCAACTTTACATCTTGATTTATCTCCGTGCCGGACACTAATCTGTCATTTATCTTTGCACAGTTTAATTTGGGCATGCTTTTATTTCGTAAACTAACACATATTTTACTTAAGAAATCATTAAAAATAGCAAAAATTAATAATTATCAGACACCAACCGGATTTTATTTTCCTTTGAAAATGAAAGAACGGGCTATGGTGTTGCCACTTGCCATCAATCTTTATAAAAATCCCAGTTTACCCATTTTCCTCAACTCAGATTAACAACTACAGTGCGGCCGCTGAGAGAATACGTCTGACAGCTGCAATTACATTGTATGACAACATTTTCTTTAAATATGTTATTGTAATATTATTGTCTACCATTAACAGTCTTACAATACAAGGAATCCGTAGTCGTGTATGGAATCCTTAAAGTTCTTTCTTTCTGTCCGTTTGTCTCTCTGTCCGTCCGCCCTAATATTGTAGAACCTTCTAACTTCTAGTTATTATACTTTTCCTATTCTCACTGGCAATTGCGGGCTACAATTTTACCGTATTTTACATGATACTAAGGGAATTCTACTCTAATTGGCAGCACTCTATTTCCTAAATTTCGTTCAAAAACTCGACGACAGCTGTGCATTACAAATGAAATAGTTTAGAAACGCATTGATTCTTTAAAAATATTGGGACCTATGTCTGTTATGTAAACTGACACTGACACAGATAGACACTATGAAAAAAATCCTATAAAATTCACAGAAAAAAATCTTATTTTTCTATAAAAAAATTGGTCTAATTTTATTTTTTTGCTATCTATATTCTGTTGTCATGTCTGATTTGCACCAATCAGAACAGACCACGAAAAGAGACAAACGAAAAATGGATTGCGAAGCTGTCAAATGATTATTTTGTATTGAAAATTGAATAAATGCAGTGAAATTGCGTTAAAGACTGGTGATATTAGATTTTAATTTAATAATGGACTACCTAACAAATATTAACTGGAACAGATTGACACCATGTCTGGTGCTCTTAGTTCTAGAAGTAGCGTTAGAATGTAGGTGAACTTTTAACCTAATTATTGTGATATTTCTATATGAAAGAGTTGTGTTTCGAGGTGTTTATGTGTAGTTTCAGAGTGCGCGACGCCGGTGGAGGTGAATAAGCACCTGGAGTTGGGCAGGGACTTCCTGGCGCGAGGACAGTTGTCCGACGCGCTCACCCACTACCACGCAGCTGTGGGTGAGTGTTGTGAAGGAATCATCTGGTGTAGAAGATCGCTCCTTTCACGCTGCCAACTGCGAAGACTAGACTGACGAGCGACAACAATAAATATCTTATCGAGACACTAAAAGAGGCGAAGGAACCACATCTCTGAAATGTGCAGTTAGCCTAGTGATAAATTTTTATGAGAATAGACCGCCACTGCTAAGGTTTCCCTCCTCATAGATTCCCTATCCTAATCATAACAATAGTTAAAGCTCACATAAAATGTATGACATTTGTGCATCAAAATTGATATAATCCATAAATATTTTTTTACAGAGGGGGATCCAAATAACTACCTCACATATTTCAAGCGAGGCACTGTATACTATGCGCTTGGCAAGGCCAGGTTCGCTCTACAAGACTTTACAAAGGTAACTAGTTCTACTCTAAAATAGCATAAGGTCGTTCAGTCATTCGGTATGTATTTTTTATTTTAAAGTGTAATTTACTGTTGTGTTTCCTTTGTTTAGTGTGCCATGAAGTGATAAACATCTATCTCATCAATAAATTTGATTAGATAGGTTTTACTCGGAATAACTCACTAATGGTGCATTTCCACAAAGGCCGGGAGGAATGGAGCGACGAGACATTGGAGACATGGTGGAATCAACCAAATATGGTATCCACTCTGTTTCAGTGGAAACAGCCATAATAGAAATGAGAAGCTTGTCCTCTCGTTTCTGCTATACAAGTCTACTGGGCTTCAGTGGAAATGTGTCCTAAGGCTTTGCTAAATATACTAATTTTACTAGCTGCACCTTAAGGTTCCACCCGCATACAGAAACCATATATCTTACTGGGATAAAAAGACTATAATATAGTAATCCAGGGTATAAACTACCTCCATTCCAAATCTATAATATAGTAATCCAGGGTATAAACTACCTCCATTCCAAATTTCATCCGAAATGGCCAGCTGTTATGCGAGTTGAGTGCTAATAAAGAAATACACTACTTTTCGCATTGACAATACATTAGTGTGATGTGATTTTAAATATTAATATTTTTGCTTGTTTATCTAGGCATCCAGCAGTTTTACCCGCAATTTCTCAGTTTTCCCCATTTCTCTGGGAATAATATATGCTTTTTCCATTTACATGATCTACACTACTTTGGCAGAAATTTCTACAAGATTTAGTTATGTAAGGTTATAAACAGGCAAGGGAGGAGTTGTTACCAAATTACTTTCAAATCCATTGAAAAAAAAAATATGAAAAAAAAAACTTTTTTATTTATGTTACACGAGAATTACTCATGTAAGATTAAGCCGGTTACTCAGAATATAGTTTCAACCGCATTAGGTGTTTTTTTTTTCAAGGTGAATGCACGTGCGTGGCGCCATTTATACCATTAGTGTGAAGAAGTTTTTTTTTCAAATATTTTTTTTCTTTCTTTCTGAGATCTGCTGGGCCATTAGCAGATGTGTATATGAGCAGAGATCACATATTACGGGTTGAGGTCCACTGGCCTCATATCCCTGGTGTATTATCATCTCCTTTCTGCTGGTCAGCTATGCAAACTCTTTTTAAATACCTAGTCTTTTTTTATGGTTGCTGGTGGGCAGTGTGAGCTCTATGGCTAGATTTTTGGTATGCAATTTCAATTGTGTGTTGTATTTTTTACCATTAGCAGTGATGAAGTGTTTGACATCTGTTGTTGCTCATTATGTAGCAGACAGGCCTCATTTTAAACAACCTCAAAGCTTCATCATCATCATAATTTCAGCCGTAGGACGTCCACTGCTGGACATAGATCTCCCCCATCAATCTCCAAAAGAGCTGGTTAGAACCGGCCTGGATTCAGCGTTTCCCTGCAGTCTCTTTTAGGTTGTCTGTCCATCTTGTGGGTGGACGTCCTACCTCAAAGCTTAATGTTCCTTAAACCCTGGAGCTTTGGCCAATGTGCAGCAGCGGCCTGTTGTGGACTGATGATGATGGTGAAGGCTTCTGATTGGTCCTGTTTAGTGGCTATACAATGATGGTCTCTGAATAGGTATAAATATGATTGTTCTGCAGGTGTTGGAGCTCAAGTCCGACTTCACGTCGGCTCGCCTGCAGAGAGCCAACGTCTACCTCAAGCTGGCGCAGTATGTCGACGCCAAAGAGGACTTCTTACAAGTTGTGAGTACATTTGATGTCTCAGCCCACAGAATCATAAATCTAATACGTAAAATCTGGACAGAAATCTCAGGAATAAACTCAATTATCAAATTATAGAATTATGATAAAGAAACACTGTTTGTCTTCTTCAGATATTAGTTTAAATTCTTCTTATGCCCTGCATAAGTATTTAATACAAGCTGGCAGTGGGCCGGTCATATCAGTTGCAGAACCAATAACCCTTGGGATAGGCGTCTTCTAGCTTGGAGACCACGAATCGAGGACGCTCCTTATACTTGATAGATTGATGATATTCATAAGGCAGCCGGCAGTAGCTGGGAGCGGAAAGTCAAAGATTAGGCTGTCCCTCAGAAGAGGCCTAGCCAGGCATGTCTAGCAGTGGACTAAGAGGCTGATAAAAATGATGATTCCCTGCATAATTTCACTGGAAAAATCGTCCTTCAATCCAGAACACAGTCATGTTTGCGCACTCCTGCTAGCTAATTAAATAAACCTATGAATAATACAAATGTCATGTTAATGCTAATAAATAAATAAATATTCGTGACATTTTTTCACACACGGTCATCTGACCCCAAACTAAGCAAAGCTTGTAATATGGCTGCCAGAGACTGATATACATACATATATAGTTTTTAAATACATACTTAAATAGATATTAACAACCAGATATAGAACAAACATATGTTCATCACACAAATGTTTGTCCTAGATGGGAATCGAACCCACGCCCTCAAGCTCAGAAGGCAGGTTCACTACCAACTGGACCAACGGCCTATCTCATAATAAAAGACTTCAACAAAATTTAACATTATAAAATGCATCAGTGGTAACTCTTTATCAACCTTTCCTTATCTCTGGTGTTGGGTTTTACTACTATTATGAATTAGTGCTGGAACATTCAGAATGTTTCAACATTCTACGCTTCATTATTAACCAACTTCATAAAAGGAGGAGGTTTCGACTGGATGTATTTTTTGTATATTTCGTTACGCGATTACTCCACCAATTATGAATTGATTTTGATGATATTTTTTTTGTTTGTTAGGTCTTACTTTAGAGGTGGTCCCATATAAATTTAATAAAAAAAAAAATGTCATCCAAGTAATTGTAATTGCGTACCTATTTACTAATTTTATATGATGGAAGTTCAATCACAATTGATAACAGAATTGTTACCGCTAATATTTTGGTAAAGTAGAAATTGCTCAGTTTGTTTAACTAATGAAGTGAGAATGTTTATTTGAACACGTGCAACATCAGTGTGTTATCATCTGATTCTGTGTATTCATATAGTTACAATGTGTAAAGACCTTTTGTGATAGAAACATCAATGTTGGTTGCTAAATAATGAAATGATGTAATTTATCGGATAGTATAGTCAATAATAGTCATGCACATAATTGAAATGAGATCGTTATAGAGTACACAATTCAAAGTTATTTTAAGGAGGCTTACAATCAGGCGAGTTGGTGGATAAACTTAGATCTATTCTATATAAAAATAAACCGGCCAAATGCGAGTCGGGCTCGCGCACTGGGGTATCTGTACCACCACAAAATATCATAATTATACATTTAAAAAACAACTTCAAAATTTGTAAAATATGGCATTTCGATTCGGTGAAATGATAATATGGTCGACGTTACAATAAGGTCGTCTAAATGTTATATTTGTTATATTTTTTTAGGCTGTTGGTCTTCCTTTGAAATAAATAAATAACGAAATTACCAGTCATAACTTGGTAATGACGAATGAGGTCACCCGAAAAATCCAACTCGGATGGGCAGCGTTCGGGAAATTATATGACATCTTCTCGTCCAAGATACCACAGTGCCTAAAGACAAGGGTCTTTGACCAGTGTGTGTTGCCTACATAATTATGGTACTGAGACGTAGTCCTTAACTGGTGACCTTTTGGAAAAACTCAGTCACACAGCGGGCAATGGAGAGAGCTGTGCTCGGAGTTTCTTTGCGTGATAGAATCCGAAACGTGGATATTCGCCAAAGAACCAGTCACCGACATAGCTGTTAAAATTTGCAAGTTGAAGTGGCAATGGGCAGGCCACATCGCTCGAAGAACTGATAACCGATGGGGATGAAAAGTTCTTGAGTGGAGACCACGAACCGGAAGACGCAGCGTATTTAAGCCTCCCACTAGATGGACTGACATTGTGAGAGTTGCGGGCATCCAGTGGTTGCAAAAGGCAGGCTGTCGTTCAGTGTGGAGGTTAAAGGGGGAAGCCTATGTTCATCAGTAATTGGTATTTACCGTTTTAGTTAATAAACAATAATAATAATAATCAGTGGACGTCTTCTGGCTGATGCTGATGATGAACTTGGTAATGAACAGAAATGTGACACCGACTCGCACTTGGTCATTTTTTATCATTTGTTGTTATACTTTAGTTAAAGTGTGTACTATAATCATGCCAAGTTTGACGCTTGTACGTATTACTGTTTTTACATTAGAGCTAATACAAAAATACGTTTAAAAAAATATGGTTGTTGTATGGAGTTTGTTGTTTGTGTCCTTTTCGTTTTGACTTTTTTTATTGTTTGTTAGTTAAGTTAATCCGCCGTAACATTACATATTCATTATTACATTTCAAATTCCCTTGTGAGATAATACGAGCCGCTGCGCGCCGGGGTGATAGTAAACAAACAGTAATGAGTCTAGCACAGCTACATCTAATCCGCGTAACATATCTAAACATATGTGTATCCCTGTTCTTGAACGCGCACCCTCGTTCTAAGTTGAACTTACACTGTGTGCAAGTTACATAATGTAGGTACATCTTAAAAGTAAAGTTAACAAATATATCGTTCCCCTTCAGACATATGCAGACCCGTACAACGAGGAAGCCATATCCCAGTACCACCGGCTGGATGAGTACATCGACGACTTCCGGCTGTGCGAGGCATATTACCGCGGCGGGGACTTCCGGGCCGCTGTCGAGCTCTCCACCAGGCTGCTGGAGGTCTCTCCCTGGGCTGCGCAGCTCCGCCAGCTGAGGGCAGAGTGCTACATCGCGCTGGTGAGTCTAGCCGCTACCTATAATGTGGCGGTGTCACATATGCGATTGACCAGTTGTACCAGGGGCTTGGAGCCGAGATCCGGTATTTCTGCTAGATGCTCGAGTGTGTGCTGGCAAGGGAAATGCACAATACACTCCAAGTAAGACGTCAGTGCAGGACTGATGGTCACTATAATTATCTTATAAAATCTTAGTGATAATCTTGGTGAACGCGAAACTTGAGCTTAATATATTGAGTCAAAAGCTCAATTAGCTGCAAGAAAGCTAGACATCTTCTCTAAAGCAAGACAGTCTTTCACACGGACAACTGCTCAGCTTGTTGTTTGTATGGAGGTAAAACACAAGCCTATTATTCAATTAAAAAAGCATGCAAATAAGTTTGTGTATGGAGTATTGTAAAGGTGCGACCTTTGGGGACGGATCTGCAGTCTCCACTTGAGGCTGGAGACGAGAAGCGCGCTAAGAGGCTTATAGGTATCGTCAAGTCTGATCTGCAAAGCCTAGCTAGAGCATCGACGACGTAAGGTTGCATGTATATCTGTTTTGTATCAGATACATACTGCCTGGTGGTCACGGTCTGTCCGGTGGTGCCGGACAGTCCTGTAGTGCCAGTTTGGTGTAATCATTGACTACAACACATTCATGCTTTAGGCTCTATGAATACAAATAATATGAACGAAAGAAAGGTAAACCATCCTATGAGAATGAAGTGCCGTGAATTTGAAAAAGTCAGTCACCCTAGAATTTCTGCCAACGTCAGCCAGGCCAGCCAGGGTGGGCAAAGCCCCATGGATAAATTTTGGAGAGATGTGTTCCTTAGAATTGCACAACTGTTTCTGCCCGCCCCTTGTTTAATCGTTACGAACTGACGAAAGCGAACAATCATCCCATCCCTACATGGTTGGACATTCCCCATGTTCGTACAAGTCTTACAAGGTACTTCAATTTCACACGATATGTTATGCACACAACGGGCTTGGAACTCTGCTGAAATCTGTGTTCCCCGAAAAGTACAATATGGGGGGGTCTTTTTATTGAGAGTAAACATGTTCCTTCTAGGTATGCGTTCTCCATCCTAGTCCGCGACTTTGGCCATCAAGCATGATGAGATGATGACGGAGAAATGCGAGTTTATCACAAATTAAAAAAAGACAATGAACATTGTATTGTGTGTGCTTTTCCAGAACGATCTATTCTCAGCGGTGTCGGACATCAGGTCAGTGAACCGGCTCCAGCAGGACTCCACAGACGGGTACTATCGTCTCGGCACGCTGCTCTACCAACTCGGACACGTCAGCGATGCGCTCAAGGTAATGCACACTCCCTCTAGTGCTGACTGGCTAACACAAGCATAGGTAGCGGAGCACTTTCTTCCATGAGGCCATTTTTGGACTGATATACCATTTTATAAGTATATATTGTAGGGTACAAAGTATGGTTTATATCGATCAGCTAATTTGCCATGTCTTCTTAGTTTTATCTATAGAAGAAGTACGAGAAATAGAAACACTGTCCGCATATAATTGGAGAATAGCGATAGTCTATGACCCAAGTCTTATATAAAGACTCATTTCATTTGTTGATCAAACTGTCGCCTAAAAGGATTTTCAACATTCCGTTACAGTAGTTACTATATAATGTACTAGCGATCCGCCCCAGCTTTGCACGGATATAGATTATAGCCTATGTCACCCGGGGATAGTGTAGCTTCCCAACAGTGAAAGAATTTTTCAAATCGGTTCAGTACTTTCGGAGCCTTTTCAATGCAAACAAACAAACAAACAATCAAATCTTTCCTCTTTATAATATTAGTATAGATAAATCTGTTGCCCGCCACCACGCGTGTTGAAGTAAATCTGTCCTGCACCTAACTTGCTGTATTTACAGCTGTACAGCTTCCATCCTGCTCTTACTCTTTGCTCCATTCCCGCCATCGTCCCGCTGCTGTCCCGCTCTAGTCAGTCAGCCACTCCTTATACTAGTTGAATTTACTAATAAGCAAAATAATTTTTCAGGAAATCCGTGAATGTCTAAAACTAGACCCAGAACACAAACTCTGCTTCCCGTTCTACAAGAAGCTAAAGAAAGTGGACAAGTTGTTACTACAATGCGAAGAGAAGAGTGAACAGAGAGATTTCCTCGGGTGTGCTAACAGCGCTCAACAAGTGCTGAAGATAGAAGACGAGGTCACCTTGGTGGTGCTGGAGGCTCGGAAGTGGCTCTGCAGCTGCTATGTGAAGGTTAGTTCTGTTCCAGTATGTATCTATCAGTAGCACTGGAAGTATATCTCCACCACCTGATCCTAAGAGATCACCAAGTTTAAGAAATGGACGATCTGGTCACCGTCACCTCGTCACCTATCCCGTTTTGGGGGATAAAACGTTTTCTATGTTAATCCAGGGTATAAACTATCTTCATGCCACATTTCATCCGAATTAATTCAGCTGTTACAGAGTTCAGTATACATAGGCACTTACAAACTTGCATACAAGAATGAGTGTGATTTGTTTGGTCCATTTGGTAGTAGAACGACATACGCACATTCAAACTATCAGCATGAGCAATGTGTTTATTTCCTTCTTACAATGTACGAGCGTATTCCCCAGGAGGAGCAGTACACCGAGGGCCTCTCCCAGTGCAACCAAGCGCTAGAGCTGCAGCGAGACGCGCGCCTGCTCTGCGAGCGAGGGGACGCGCTCATCGGCCTGGAGATGTACGAGGACGCTGCCAGGGCCTTCAAGGAGGCCTTGGAGCTGGAGGAGGGCCTCAACAGGGCCAAGGAAGGCCTCAACCGGGCGCAGAAGCTGCAGAAACACTCCGAGCAGAGGGATTATTATAAAATATTAGGAGTTAAGAGGTACGTTTGAGTCACACTTTGTTTTCTATGTGAAACGGTAATAGAGTTTGAAACTGATTGAAATATAACAAGTGTGCAGATAGACTGGTGACATGTTATTATGTAGGATCAAAGTATTGTTCAACTAGAAACATTGCAATTTATTATCGTTATTAGAATTTGTTTTTGACAACGCGACGCTTTAAGTTAACCTCTAAAAGTTGGCCTTTATTCCTTAGGAAATAGAGTTCAACTTTTTGACATTGGACCGCTTAAGGCCGTGAACCAGTGTTCAGCCGGCTGAGATGTATCCTTACTTTTGGGTTATGAAGATATTTAATGGACATTTAATGATACAATGTCGCCTTCACATAAAATAATAAATTAAGATAACATTGATATATTGCAGGACGGCGAGCAAGCAGGAAATCATTAAAGCGTACCGCAAGGCTGCACAGAAGTGGCATCCCGACAGCTACCACGGGGACGAGAAGAAACTCGCCGAGAAGAAGTTCATAGACGTCGCCGCCGCGAAGGAGGTAACTACTCCATCACTGTCTTATGTGCCTATTGTGACAATACACCAATCAAAGCGGCGATAAGCTGAACATTTCAGCATAATATGATGAATTGAAACTATGTCCATAGCGACAGCAAGTGAAACATCGTAGCTTTGTACAGTACTAATGTTGACAAATGATGGACAATTTCATTTCATATAAACAAAATGGAATGTATGTCGGATTGCTGGACCCGAACTTGGCAGACTTATTTTAAATTACTTCCTAATTTTAAAGTTCAGCAAGTTATTCATGAGGAGGGTCAAAAGAAAAACCTTTCAAAATTTCGAATATTTTTTTAAACACCCACCGGGTGCACCGGGCGCTGGGTAGCGCTCCAAGCACCTGTCTCTGGTGTGAGGATCCCGAGCCGTGCGCTGCATCACGCTACATACAGAACAATGACAATATAACCACTTGACTGCTCGTCCTTTACCCCGCATGAGGCAAAGGTTCTAACATATCAACCTAAACTATCTCGAGCGGGGCCAATCCTAAGCGCGAATTGAATGAATGACTTTTGATTCTCCAATCACAAGCGTCGAGTCGCGTCGAGTCTCCAATCACACGCTGCCCCCCGCGACCGACGTGGCATCATTTTGAAAAAGGGAATTTTGACTAGATGCGCATATTATCTTTGATACCGAATGAACCGGTAGTTGGAGATGTAGCTTGACTAGCCTTCATGTCTGTCCCTAGTACAGATCGTTCACAGTCATTTTACCTCTGGCTTCTTGTCTGGTCTGGCGTCAAGCTTGTAGCCAGAGCGAGGCTTGCTGCAGCTGGAGGTAAAGTAACTGAGCGGTCTGTACTCGCTGCTTGCTCGCTCGCTGTGCGATGTCACTTTGTATTGATATAAAATTATATATTGTGTCAGGTGCTGACGGACCCCGAGAAGCGCGCGCAGTTCGACCAGGGCGTGGACCCCCTGGACCCGGAGGCGCAGCGCGGCGGCGGCGGCCCCTTCAACAACCCCTTCCACCACTTCCAGCACGGGAGCCCCTTCCAGTTCAAGTTCCACTTCAACTAGTCGCCAGTGAGCAGGCCTTGCCTACACTAGTGTGCGACGTACCACACGGCTTATGATGACGTCAACACTGGATATACAACGTGTTACAGGAAACGTATACTAATACTAAAGGGGGTCGCTCAAACTAACAAACTGAACAATTTGTAGGAAATGAAAAAGGTTAAATTTGAAAAAAAAAGTGTCCACTTACAAATTAGGGCACGTGATCGGTCATCTATACTAATATTATAAAGAGGAAAGATTTGATTGTTTGTTTGTTTGCATTGAATAGGCTACGAAACTACTGAACCGATTTGAAAATATATTTCACTGTTGGGAAGCTACACTATCCCCGGGTGACATAGGCTATATTATATTTTAAAAAAAAATAGGGATCCTTACTAAAACTCCAATAATTTACCCAAGGTGTAAAAAAATAAGATTTACAATTTTGACTTTGCGTGTTTGACAGTTCTAAGACAGGACAACGTCTGTCAGGTCAGCTAGTTTTGTATAAGAACAAAAAGAATTCACTCGAATTTAGCTAACTAGTTATCTAAAAGTTGTTCACTTTGATGATTAGTAAGTAAGTATTACTATACCTTTTCTGTCACACGTTGTACATCTTGTCTTATGTTTGGTGTTGAAAGAGAGCGCCTCCACATGTTTGATAGGTCGTGTCGTACAGTGTGTCTGTTTCCACACTTCACCGAGGGAATGACTCCTTGCTGTAGAGTGTGAGCCCGGTTTCACTGATACATCAATATTTGACTCGTTGTTGGCAGTGGAGATAAGGCCGTGATCACACCTCCGAGTGCAGTCGCCGGACGGCGCTCGGTTGGACGACCAGTCAGCCGAATAAGCAGTCACTTAAACCAGGATATGTAACTGCTCCGAGTGGCCTTTCGCGTCTTTTCTCTGCTCTCGCGGGGACTTTCTCCTAAATCCTAGCCCAAGTGTGCATATTTTTACTTTTGATTGGTATCATATACGAGTTAAACATTATAATCAAGCATCAGAAATACTTCAGCCGACTCTCGGTCTAGTGTCAATATTACTGTCCCGCCACTGTGACCAGTGGGTGTGATCATTGCGGCAGAGAGAGGACAATAATCGTGGACTCTGTGGCTGCAGTACGAACCACGATCCACAGTGTGTTTGTATTTGTAATACATTTGGTTTTGGTCAGAATCCGTTCCAAATACTAGAGACGTTCGCGTGCAGGTCCTGCTTGCTGAAGGTCATGTTGTTCGTACTGCGATCTGTGACGTCACGTACATCACATTTTGATCTCTAATCCTTTAGAGCTCATAAACATTACTATAAAACTCAGTAAATTTAATTTGAAGGGTCGTAAAGACGAATTTGTGTCCTCATACTCGTGAACTGTTAAGAATGAGTCGACTAAAACAAAACGAGGAGGTTTCGTCCACCGATTGTACATAAATAATTATTGATATGGATTTCATGTGTGATTAATTTGATCTTTTCTTTTCACTCGAAACTATCATCGAATGATTTTGTGTTGCTATTAACTCATAGAAAAATCAGCAGCAGTTTCTCGTCATAATAACTAAATTAATAAAATTATCGTTAAAAGAATCCCATTGGAGTTGGCTAAATTATGACTTGAATTCTTCCTTTAACTAGTTTTGTGTAACTTTTCCATACTAATGAATAAGCACCTAAAATCTTAATAAGAACACGACGGGGTCGGCGAGCTGCCCTCGTGGCGCCAGCGTAGCTACTACCTCTTGATAAAAGAATGTGCCATTTTGTCTATAAACGACATTTGACATTATACCAAATAATAAAAAAAAAATTGTTAATATAATTTTGTACTTAAATTAAAAATAAAAGTTGTTTATTAAAATCAAATAACCAAAACAAATAAAAACTGCACTTTATGGAATAAAACAACCATAATATTAAAAAGTACCACCTCAGCTAGCGCGACCTGTAATGATAAGCCAACTCCATTGTACGTGGTAAGATCTCCGGATAATATTATGACAAACGTCAATAAGTAGTTGAAGTAAGCGTGCATGTTCCCCGCGGCTGTACAGTAACTATGGAACAACTAGTGAGATACAATGCCTGCCAGTAACCTTGGAGTGTCTATATATTTATACTAATTTTACTAGGATATTATAAATGCAAGGGACGTGCCGTTTCTAAGTAACTTTTATATACACTGTTAAGTTTGCTTTGATCGGCGCTCTATTGTAGACCTCAACAAATGTAAATGGAGTTTATAAAGACAAGTGCCTCAAATCGTGAGTGCTTCTAGTTTTCCCGCAATCTGGATAAAGTTTGATACTTTACGGGATGCCCGTTGCAGCGAGCTCACAGCTCGGCTAAATGTATGACTGTTTGTTTATATCTGTTACATTACATACCTACAAGTAGTTTCTGTCCTCAAAATTGTACAAATTGTATAACACAATGTTGTTGATATCATGTTTAATTATTATTTTTCTTAGTTCGTCCGAACCTTTTCCTTGAGTTTGGATCGAGTTTAAACAGATCATATCAAAAGTTGAAGACAGCGAGTGATGTATTGTAATGCCTCGAGACAAAATCTGGCATTTGCAAGTCATGTAAATCTTAATTATTTATTTTATATAAGTTATGTTGTTGTGATTCTATAACCTTGTAAATATGATAGTGTAAGTAAGCTAGTGTAAACAAGTTTCTTTTTTAATAAATCTAGCTGAACAGAGTGATGTGTTTCAATTAAAATATCGTCATAAAAGAATCCTTATATTACTTTGATTTAAACTTAAATTCAAAACTTACATATAAAAAATAAATATGTACGTAGTAGGTATTTAAATAAGTAACATATTATAATGTCCTTACTATAATAAGTAGGTAGGTGCTTCATCATCATCTTCATTCTTTCAGCCTATCACGTTCCCACTGCTGGGATACAGGCTTTCTCTCAGAGAGGATGGGTTCTAATCCACCATGCTGGCCCAGTGCATGTTGGTGAATGTCATTGCTCTTTGAATGCCGGTTTCCTCACTACAGGTAGGTGCTTGCATGTAATGTGTGTAACTTCGAAGGCAGGTCCCGTACAGGAGGCGACTCGACTGGTGTAGAGTGAGACTCGTGCGTGACTTCACGTTGCTGACATGCTCTATCCTGTATTACTCACAGACAAGGATGCGAGGTGTATACAATGTAAGCGCCCTGCCAGTCGCGCGCCGCTACTTGAGTCAGCGACTATCCGATACCTTAGTTACCTCCGAGTAAGGACACAGCCTTACTTCGTATTTATAATTTTGTGGATATTAGTTCCCATATTAATAACATAACTTTACATGTTACTACAATTATAAGGCCATTGTCCTTGGTTTTGCCTTACTTCGCACTCCTACGACACTGGACTAATATACTCGTAGGATATACATTTCTATGCTATGTCGTCCACCCATTTCATCTTTGGTATCCGTTGCTTCTTCTGGCGCATCATCCTGGCGACGCGCTCGATCTCGTTGCCGAGTTTGGTTTTGTTTTCATTTTTCTCGCACACGTAGCGGTGCCGCAGCCCGCAGTCCTGGCCTCTGGAACAGAATCAATGTTAATAGGTACCTATACCCTGACGTTTCTGCAAGAGTTGGGTGGTTGTATCTGGAGGATGGTATAGGTACATCGTAAGAATACTTGGGGTGTTTGGCTATTTACGAGCGTATTCCTGCTGGGAGCTTGTTTGATAATGCCTAGGTATAAGAAACCTAGAATAATATACGTACTTTTACATATTGACGTTTCATACATCGATTCCAGGTCATCCCATTATAGGTATAATAGTAGGTATACTTTCCGTGCAAACAAAGGCTGTGCAAAAAATTAACCTTTGATTATGATACTAAATATTCGATGCGAACCGAAGCCCGGTCCAGCATTCAATACCACGAACACTACCACGCCACGCCACTTCTGAGCCACGGAACACTATTACTCCTAGCGGAGGCGGAGCTAAGCGGAGCGGTTTGAGCACACCGCTTCACTTAGCTCAGCCCAGCCTTGATGGATACCGCTGACTTCAGTAGTTTGGTCCGCCATCTCGCTAGTCGGCCCAGTCGGTACCTGTAGACGTAGTTATTGACAGTCGGATCGTGCACGAGCGCGAGGCACCGCCCCTCTCCCACGATGGTGCTGGAATCCTTCGCGTCCGCCGTGGTGTTGGCGACCGCGGCCGCTGAGTGCGACCAGATCCACAGCAGACCCGGATTCAGACCACCCGTCCAGAAGTCGGAACCTGTAAAATATGAGTCGATGACGTCTTTGATAATCAAGATCACTTTGTTTGTACTTGGATATCAAGATAATTTGGATACTCAGAATACGGCACCTATACTTACAAAACTTATTCTATGCAGAATTATGTGTAAATGTTTATAGGTAGGTATGCCTCACCTTTAAGGTTCTTATCACTGAGCAGTCCGCTGGTGAAGGCTCGTTTCTCGTCCGCCGCGTCCAGTTCCAGCAGGTGTCCCTTCAGCTTGCGGCACGCGTAGTTCGCGTTCTTCCAGTTGAGAGCCTCCGTGGAGACATGGTAACAGCCGCCGCCCACGCGGGTGAAGTTAGACATGCACGGCTCTGCAACACACCACACAAAAGGATAAAGCTAGAATGTGCGTATCATCACGACGTGACGTGACAGCCGATATAAGTTAACGCCGACAAGTAAGTAGTTATATCTAGCCCTCGACTTTCACTGTCTGCTAACAAGTTTCAAAAATTATACAATATTTCAAGACGGTTTCGCCATCAAAAAACCTAGATATGTATTTGTAACTCAGCGGAAGTGTCGTGGAGTTTGTGATTGGAATGTTCATAACTTAGTTCCTGAAATGGCACTGGAAGTTGATTTTCCACCCAAGCACTGATGAGCTGGCCGTCTGACGTCTAGCTAGATTTCGAGAAGTTTACAAAATGCGTTTGTGATATGGTTTTTTACATACCAGGCTTAGCCTCGGTGCCGACCACGAGGTAATGCATATTCTCCTCCATCTTCCGGAGTCGTTTCTCCATGAGGTCAACCCTGTAGACGAGCTTCTCGATGGCTCCGAGCAGGTAGAGGTCGGTCTCCGAGACCTGCTTGTGGGGCGGAGGCCGCGTCTCGTCCACGCGGTCCGACAGGCCGTGCACTGGGATCGGTTGTTGAGGGGGCGATGGCGGCGGCTAAGGGGTTACAAGTTTAGTATTAAAAAAATACAATAGCTGTAAGCTTATTCGCTTTAAAAACTTGTCATTTTCTATAAAATATAAACAAAACAACAAAATAAACCCAGTGTATGCGTTCATTCGGGGTTAGATGTATCTCAAACTTCATCGACTTTATTTAGCTGCCAGCAAGCTTAGAAGCAACAAACATTCATACTGGTAGGCAGCATGTAGGTACCTATAGTAAATAAATGTAGATACCTCTAGGAATTTACATACTAGATACCTATAGCAGAGAGGAAACAAAAGAACAGTAAAAAAGACAAATGTTGACACAATCATCTTTTGCGCGTTGAACTCTTTTTCCGTTGCGTTGGTTCAACTGTAGTACAAAAGACATCAACGGTCACCTTGAAATTTTCCTTTTGTTAGTTCTTTGGAAATATGTGTGTAATCTTAAAATAAATAAATAGTCAATGGTAATATGTATCTAGTCAATTATACAAGTACATAAAGAAGATTTTGTAGCCATAACAAAAAAATACTATAAATGTGAAAGGCGTATTTTATTTCAACTTACATAGCTTGGTTTGAACTGGTCCTTGTAAGGGTTCGGCGGCCGGTTGACTATCTTGCCGGCGCCGGGGGGAGGCGGCGGCGTCGCTTGCCACTCGTCATATGGCATCGGCACGGAACCCTGGGCGTTTTGGGGTGGAGGCCCGGACGGCGTAGGGCCTTTGGGAGGAGTCGACTGGGCCTGCAGCCGGGCGGGAGACTCCGGGCCGTAGTCTGTTGGTCCGTGTTGGCCGTGGTGTGCGGGGTACGGGCCGCGGTGGTGCATGTGCTGCGGCCCGTGCGGCCCGTGGTACGGCGGCGGTGGCGGCGGCATCAGGTCGATGCGGTTCGATACATAGTAGCCTTGCGACGGAGGCAGCGCCATTATGCGACCTGTTCACACTTATACATAAACTCAGTCCAAGTATTTAATAGCTCTGAGAGCTGCAATAACATTGTAAAAAAGCAGAATGAAAACAACGAATTCTAATCACTCTGCGGCTAAGTTTTTGAACGTAACAAGTAGCCGATATAATTCAGTGAAATATTAAAAGAAAATGCTTTCATTCAAATTGTTACAATATGATTGCAGCTGTCAATGCAAATAAACGAATGCGGAAATGGTGTATGGATTGTATGTATCTCATGGGAGATATTATTAATAAATATTTTCTGCTGATCTTTTCATCCACAGCGGCTCGCAGTGCACTGGTAGATAAATGAAAATTATATCCTGTGTCATATTAATCAAAACGCATACAATAGAAGGCAAAAAGGGAGATCGGTGCTCTGTGTGAATACGTCATTGCATGATTGAATTAGCAAACAAATGCTCTTAGGATAGCTCTTCATACCGTGCTCAACGGTGTTTAGAAGCTAAAAAAAAAACCGGACAAGTACGAGTAAGACTCGTGCTCTGAGGGTTCCGTTAGACGGAACCCTCAGAGCGCGAGACCAAAAAAAAACTAACTGAAGTTAAAATATTGAAAGACAAACTTAAGTTTGTAGTTTTTTTTTACTGGGCAAGTGCCTTTCATAACTAAACAAAATACAAGCTAAAACTAACACTACAAATACAGTTAGACTGCCCATAGACCGTTGAAGGTCTAAAGACAATCCAAATGCTCAAGCCCACTACCAGTTGGCAGCGTACCCAACATGCTGGCGGCATTACCACGTTGAATGGCAATGCTAATGCGTTGAGCCAGAAACACGCCAGCATTTTGGTCACGCGTCGCATTAACCAGGCGCTCTGAAAGATTTTTGAAAATCAGGTGAGCTCCCGGTCCCCGAGGGCCAATGTCTCGACCCCAAACGCCTCAAATATGTAACAACTGCCGAGGTTAGCATATTTGCGACGCTTGTGCTGCTCTGCCGAATTAGCAGCCGCGCCAGCCCTACCCTGTGTCTCAGGAAGATGTGACGGCGCCAAAGTATCGACACAAGTTGCGTCCCATACAAGGGGCCGCCCCAACCTCCAGGGCACAAGTGTCATACCGTCAGGCCTCTTTCCATCGTCACGCGCAAGACCACTCGGTTTGAGCACAGCTGCGAAATTGGCGGTGGAAAGTGCCCTGCGTATGATTTCGTTCAGGCTAGCGTGTCGGCCAATACGACCAGCGCTTCTCGAGCAAGAGAGACCATGGTGACCGAGCTGGTCAACAGCAGTACCACACTGACAGCGATGGGCCTCACAGCACCTTGCACCCAAGCGTAAGCTGACAGCTTGACGAAATGCGGTTGGATCTAAAAGGCTACCTGTGTTAAAAGAGGGCATGGCTTGCAACCAAAGTCCCGATTCCCAAACAGAGACAGCAAGAATACGAGCGCGATCTGCAATACACGTATCTAGTAGCGATTTCCATGCTAGTTCGCAGATCGGCCGATCCCACAGTCTCTGGGAAGACAACTTTGAAGTTTGTAGTTGACAATAAGGTTCTTCCATACATCCCAACTACAAAATGTAAGTTTGTAATAGCAAAATAATTATTTATAAATACCTTCATATTTATAACTTTCGGATTTATTCCTATATATGTGCTATGAGACCTTGCTTTTTGCCAAATTTCATGATTCTAGGTCAACGGGAAGTACCCTATAGGTTTTGGTTCCCCTGTGAAATCGCAAAATATGCGACATAAACGTTCATATCTTTTGATTGCGTTGACTTACAACTTTTATTTTTTTACAGCCGAAAGAAACCGTAGACCCAAGTATTTGGTATAAATTTCAACTTGCTACCTTTACGCGTTCTTGAGAAAAAGGGTCTTGACAGACGGACAGACAGACAGACAGACGGACAACGAAGTGATCCTATAAGGGTTCCGTTTTTTCCTTTTGAGGTACGGAACCCTAAAAACAAACTTTGTTTGCAGTCTTTTACCTAGTTGGGTTAGTATCACCTTAGCCATAGGACGTCCACCCACAAGATGGACATACGAACTAAAAGAGATCGCAGGGAAACGCTGGATGCAGGCCGCTTCCAACCGGCCCTTTTGGAGATCGATGGGGGAGGCCTATGTCCAGCAGTGGACGTCCTACGGCTGAAATGATGATGATGATCACCTTAGCTGGGTGTTACTACTCCATACCATTAGTAGACGATTATGAAAGTGCATCAATACAATATATATTTATTTTCTGATGTGCTGCCCATGTATGTTATTTGTGTGTTTATTATAATATACTTTATTCTACAAATGTTTTAAAAAAAAACTTTATTTGTAGTTCCGTGCGTCTCAGAAGGTCGGTGCGAACTGAAAAACAGCGCTGCAGAGAAATCTGTAGCATTATCGCTGAGCACTGCCCTTTTCTGTCGCACTGGACACTACAGCGACAACTTAACATGTATTATTGATATTGTTATATTGTTGTGTCTGTTTTGTAATGTTGATGTTGTAGTGTTTTGTGCACAAAATAAATGTTTTCTTTCCTTATTTCTTTCTATCTCTGTAGGATCGTACCATGCCTGGTGACAGTGACGCGGTCGGCGGTGACCCAGTCATCGAGAGCGGCGCTCCACGGGCCCTCGGGCTGCAGGCCGCACGTGTCGCCGTCCGGGGTGAGGGTGCTGTTGTCTCCGAGCGCACAGCTGGCCAGCAGCAGTGCCGCTAAGTATACTATACGTGACATCTGAAATTTGGCTCAATATTAACAACTTAACTCATCAATAATTATACGGTCTTCTGTTATTGGTACAAGCCTCAAGTGAGGTAGATACCACCGAGGAGGCGAGGAAGATAATATGGATCCTTGATACCACCTTATATACACTACCTTAGAATCGTTAAAAATCGTCTAAGTACCTATAAGTCATAATCTAGATCTACTATAGCTTTGTAGTTGATATTCCGAAAACCCGTACAAAGCGCTTTGATTCCACATTTATTGTGAACTGCTAGTCTGTGGAATGCGCTGCCTGAATGGGTGTTTCCCGATAGTTACAATCTGGGTGTCTTCAAATCACGAGTGAATCGGTTTCTTCTAGGCAAGCGTGCTCCAACGTAGACCACATCATCACTTAACATCAGGCGAGATGGTGGTCAAACGCAAGCCTATTATTTATAAATAAATAAAACTAGTAATTGCTATCAATAGTAAGACGGAGGTTTGGAAAACGTTACTTAAATAATGACGTCTTGCACTTTCTGTCCACTTTTTCTGTTAAGGTAGGTAAGTAACAAAGATAATAATTATATTGGTAGGTAAACTCAATGTTTATATAAATAGGCCGTGGAAAGTGCACGATTATTTAAAGCTCGTAATTTGCTAGCACTTCGTGCTTGATGCCGGTGGAACGGCACGGGCAGCAGGTAGTGCTGTAGGTGACCTCAGAGTTATTACGTGGATGCCCCTAACCTACATCGTTTGATAACAAAGCCAGCATTCTCAGTCACAGCGCATCAGCTGTTACGCGATCCATTGAGTACGCACGCTGCGCGGGCGCAGTAACCGGTCACCGGTTGCGCAACGGAGAAAGTGCTCGCTGGTAAACAAGGATCTGAGGTTGCGCTCGACTTGCTTCCCTGCATCCGCTTACTCATCATTAATGTGGTTTTCCCACTATTCATATTGCGGATTGTAAAAGTTCGACGTTTCGAAATAAATGTGGGCTTTCGCTTTTGCATCACAAGATGATAAATTGCAGTTCATTAGGAGATGATGGATATGGTAGCTACCGCCAGACCAAACCAGGTCGGTATCCTCTCTAAGGAACATACAGAAAAACTAAATTTGATCTAAGTATACTTTCACAAGACTGTTTCCAAATGTATAGTACACGTAGGTACCTATGTATGTAAGTAGCTATGTTTGAGAAAACATCTGATTCTATGGAAGTTGCAGCTAGGTAATGCCAAATTGTCACTGCCTGCGATGTGTGTGCTACGTGCACATCCCAGACTTAAACACCAAACGAGAGTGGGCCTGAGTGCACTCATAAAAATATCTAATTTCTAGATGAATAATTTGAAAGTATTTACCTGAGTGACGCACACTAAACAAAGTAAAAAGCCAAATAACATTTAGACTATATTGATGCCCGTTATCGATATGACAACGAGCATCAATATAGTCGAATAATTACTATCGTTAATAAAGTTAATAAAGCACTTTGGGCCGGAGCAAACAAGATAACATCGGTAGGTACATATTTCCAACGGGAACATTTCTAATGTTCAAAATAAAGAATAGTTTCATTTTTTTAACGCTGATTAGTCCGCGTGTGACCACCAACTCATCCGTTGGTAAGCGACGATGCGGTCGAAGATGAAGCACGCAGACTTAGAGGATACCTATTCACTCTGGCCTTGAAAAGGCTCGGATTATATCTCTCATAAAACAAGTAAGTATCTAGATAATAATAAAAAAACGACTACAAAATGTAGCCTATGACATTTCGGGCACCAATACGAGTCTATCGACACCTCATATATCAAAATCGGTCCAGCCGTTTAGGCCGTAGAAGTTAATATTTATCCATAAAAAATACTAACAAACATTCATACGATACATAGGTACGCCCGAAAAACATTACCTCCAAAGATTTCATACTATACTAGATCACTTACTTCTTGGGCAGTCGGGTAAATAGTTATTTAATTGATCAGACTGTTACATTTTAATTCCAGCAATGGAACTCTATAACCAAACGTTACAACAAATTTGATCAAGAAAATCTATAGCTTTATTAGCTTTCTTTATCTGGATCTCTAGGTACTGCGCCCAGACTGAAACTATGTAATATTTCTATGCGTTCTTAATATTACCTATTATATTATTAGGAATATAAGTCGACGTCCTATGACTAGCCTTCATATAGGTAAGCATCGCATCGCAAGTAATAAACATCGCGGAGAATTAAAAATTATTCACAAAAACAGAAACGCATACCTTGTAAGTCGGTTCACATCTGCTCGCGTGTGTCGCACTGTTACCGCGGTTCACTTTCTAGCACGTCTGCGCAGGTCTCCGGCCACGAGTGGTCTGTTCTGTCGACTGCACAGATGCCGGGAGAAACTCGCGGGTGGATGATATCGTTCATGATAGCCATTTCGAGTCTTGTCAGTGCTCGTTAAGCTTCATGTTATTGCTGTTGCTGGTGCTCATTTTAGTGGGGAAATGACTTGCAGAAAATAGGAATGAAAGCGTCTAAGTCTAAGTTACCAGCTTTTATTATATTAATTCGCGTTGGTTTGGCACACTCTTGTTGAAATCCATCATCCATGTTGGATCACATACATTTTATTTTCCATCCTTCCTTCTGTCATGTATAGTATACCTACTGTCCAGGGGCCTCTTAACGCGGGCTCGAAGTACCGGTGAAACAGCGCACTTCGGAAAATCACGCGAACGTGAACCTTAACGCGCCGAGATATGGTTTGCGGTCACGGTTTTCTTATTACCTAAACGGTCCCCTTAGATTCATAGTTGTAAGACTACAGTGATGATGAAGTGTTGAGTTGAGCACGGATGTTATTTTGCAGAGGTATTTATTTTATTTTATTTATTTATTCAAAATATATATTATAAATTTATTTATTTTCTATTTTTAGGATGCCTGTATCACAACGTTATGCCGGTAGCTAATCTAACATAATTCTGCTCAAATGGAAAACCTTTTTGTTACCAAGCCTGCATCTATAACACCTAGCCCGCATACTTTCGGAAACTCGTCAAGGAGATAGAAAATACCCATATATTCAACAACTACAACTGTTTTTGCCAACCTAACCATAACCCAAATAAATAAACTTGTTTGAGTTATGGTCTTGGGTTCATAGAAAAATCCCATATAGAAAAAAAGCATTTTTTCCCCCCCTAAATTTCCGGAAACTTTTCCAACTTTACTTTATCTTTGACTGTATGAAGAGTCGGACGGCAAAAGTGTGAAAACCACGCAAAAATATAGTTAGTTAAAAGTGTTATCGGTCAGTCAACTTTAGGGTCTGTAAAGGATCTAGCTGGGTGGTTACTTGCAGGTAGCAAGAATTTTAGATGACGTCACCAACGTTTTATATTGGTTGCAATGACAGCTCAATCATTTGGAGCGTGACAGGAATTTTACCTTAGCCTGTAGCTTATCGGAAAGAGCGCTCGGCTCGGGGCTTGTGCCCGATGCTGCAGGTTCGTACCCTGCCGATCGTAATTTTTTTGAAATGTTTACTTATTACATTTAAATACAAGTGATCTCCTGGTTGTCTTTTTTCTTTTCTTAGTTCCATTATTTGGCTAATCAACTGGTAAGTTGGTCGCACTGTTCTTTTCACTTACGATTCCGCCTCCTGAGAGCTCTCATAAAGATTTCAAGATATTGTTATGGTGGCCATTACCTACCATCCGTTACGTAGAGAAACTCAGTTTTGTAACATGTTTGCCTTGCTGAACCTGATAAAAGAATTTCTCCTGTCTATCAAATATGTCGATGCTTGAGAAAGCGACATCTTTAGGTACTGTGTGAGGAACTTATTTGTTGGTACCTAATACCTAGTATATAATACTAGGTATAGGCTAGGTATATAATCTTTGATAATCTTTGATAATACTATATAATACTCTAGTATATAATCTTTGCTAATACTTATACCGGGTGTTTTTCGTGATTTTAGAGTTGCTGCCATAGTAAAAGCTGTTCAAGCTGTTTAAACTGTGATACTACTAAAATATAATATATTATAACGTACCAGTTTTTACAACAAGTACTATTCTGATTCTGATTCATAATGATGAGATATCGTTTTGTTTTGACTTCCGCGTCAAACAATAATTAACAAACTTTCCAAATAAATACAACTGTCTTCGCAGGAAGTTTAATAAATAGAATTCATACTCGAATATCCCACCCTCAAAAGTTTAAATAGATCCACCATATTCAATAAATATAAACTTTAAAATCGATTCACATAAAAAGACAGTCGAAATTAAGAACTTCCTTTTTTTAAGTCAATTGAAAACTATTTAAAGTAAAGAATAAATTATAGTAACACTTATATAATCTGTAAAAACATAACATAAATAGCAGGTCGTTTACTAAAATGACATACTAAAAGAAAAACAACATGAGAACTGTGTACTCGGCACAACATCGGGCAGTGCCATTATACCTACACATTTGTACAACCCTAACAATATGATTCATGTTGCAAGACGCGTTGTAAGCACATAGTATCTCCCTACTTGCCTACCTATAGGTATACGTATACGGTACCTATAATAATGATAACGTCAGTGCAGGATCACGTTCAGCTTACTAATACTTTCTAATCTCTGTCGATGGATGTCCCAAATAAACTGAAACTTGTAACTAAAACATTTTAATAACAATTTATCTTTACAACCAGTTCAATAATATCTAAATGCTTAATTTACATACAATAGTTTAAATAGATTCGCCATAAAAGATCTAAACTTTCTAACAGTTGGGGCTCTGCGAATGGTTTAAAACTCTATATTTATATCTTTGATAATTCGATACCTAACAACTACAGAAACATTTATTTACAAAATAATATTAAAGTTGTTTTTTCCAAGAAAACCATACGTACGTATCAACTTTATTATTATAGCGTGAGAAATTGTTTATTAAAAGATTCGTTAAACTTAAAACAATATTTTGGTAAACAATAATAGTCTTAACACAGCCTAAACTTACGAGTATTAAATTTAAGTACTTACAATCAAATGTATCTTTACTTCACATTGGTTTTGTTTAACAGATAATGTTATGTCACTTCCTTTAACTAAGATAATCAGGAAGACTACACACAGCCACGCTGTATATCACTACACCTACACTACACACCACCATTCCAGGAAATTTGTCATTGTTATAAGCTATTTCTACAAATTTACTCTAATATTTATTGAAGTGCCACGATAAATAATATAAATCCAAAATTCTAATGCATCTGTTCTGACAACATGTCCTTACCAAATACTTGTACAAGATAAACAGCCGTACAGTATTATTCTTTGAGGGTAGTTCTCCGGAAGACCGCGGGCCGCACATACCTGGACGTCAGCTTCCTCGGGTTGATAGTCGCATACTCGCCATCTCTCGGGGCCGCAGGCGCCAGCGAGGTGGGACCCCAGGTTGATGCGGAGAACTTCACAGACTTGCCGCTAGATGGCCTCGCTTTACATTTTTGAGGACCCCACGTCAAAGACATCTGCTTTTTTTTTGCCTTCGGAATATTATTATTTTCCTCGTAAATGTGGTTTTTCAGAATACCATTTCCTTTGAAGCTGTCGTCTACAAAGTTAGTCGTGGCGTAGACGTAGGGTCTCATAGGTTTCGGAGCAAAGTATTCCGTACTCCAGGTGGAACAAGGTTGATAGTTGTGTGGCTCGATGTCGTTGTATGGAGGTGCGTAGGTCAGAGATCTCAACGGGACGGGTTGGATGTAGGTGTGGAGTGTGGGGGGTAGGGAATGAAGGAGATGCGGTTTTTTAGAAGGTTTATTGTTTTTGAGTGGTTGTAGGCAGACGGGTGGTCTCGCAGGCCAGAGTGTGAGCGGGACGGTGGCGTGGGGTCCCACAGACCCCGGCGGCGGGACGGTGGGCGGGCGGGCGGTAGTGTGCGTTAGAAGTAGACGGTGAGGTTCATGTGTTCGTGCGCTGCGTGGTTGGTGGCCTCGGGTGCCTCCGCGCTGTCCTGCACAAACCGCACGTTAGCGTTTATTGTCATCGGACATATAAAATCAAACAAAATGAAAACAAGGAAACATTGAATTTATATGTGTAGGTATGTGTAAATATTTATAGGTATTATTTTATACGTTGCTTTGAAACAAGTTCTACAGACAAGAGACAAAGTTCTGTTTAGCTAGTTATTAGCATTATTATTATACGTTGCTTTGAAACAAGTTCTACAGACAACAGACAAAGTTCTGTTTAGCTAGTTATTAGCATTATTATTATACGTTGCTTTGAAACAAGTTCTACAGACAAGAGACAAAGTTCTGTTTAGCTAGTTATTAGCATTATTATTATACGTTGCTTTGAAACAAGTTCTACAGACAAGAGACAAAGTTCTGTTTAGCTAGTTATTAGCATTATTATTATACGTTGCTTTGAAACAAGTTCTACAGACAAGAGACAAAGTTCTGTTTAGCTAGTTATTAGCATTATTATTATACGTTGCTTTGAAACAAGTTCTACAGACAAGAGACAAGTTCTGTTTAGCTAGTTATTAGCATTATTATTATCGAACATCGCAGTGATATTATCTAGGTGTATACTCAACATCCTCATGAAAGATACTTCAAGTCAATAAACCGGCCAAGCGCGAGTCGGGCTCGCACACTGAGGGTTCCGTACCACCACAAAATACAATAACGATAATGAACAGAAACTTGTCACCAACTCGCACTTGACCATTATTTATTATTTGTTGTTACACTTTAGAGTGTGAACTATAATTTTGGCAAATTTGACGCTTGTACAAATTACCGTTTTTACATTAGTGCTAATACAACAAACGTTTCGTTTTAACTTTTAGACTTTTTTATTATCGGCGTAACATTACATATTCCGTGAAAATTTCAGTTGACTATCTATTATAGTTCGAAAGGTATAACCGTTAATATGTAGGACAGATAGACGGATAGACGGACATCGTAGGCTTAGTAATAGGGTCCCGTTTTTACCCTTTGGATACGGAACCCTAAAAATTAAGCAAAAAATGTTATGGCATAGATGTAAGCATGTAAGGAACACTTTCCTAACCGTTCCTTACTTCCCTGTCTTTCTTTTTTGTTGTTTTCTAGCAAATTTTCTGATTTGAATTTTCCTTCATATTTGGATAAACCTGGGAGAATCCGTTCCTTGCTTCCTATTTATTTGTCTCACAGTGGGAACCTTTTTGGGTTGAAAATAAAAAACCACGAGGTCCTCCTACCTTGTTATCTGCGGCGTCGTCCCAGCTGAGTTTCTTTACTCGTGCAGGTATGGTGGAGCTGGGCCAGGCGACGCCGGAGCGCCCCGCGCCGGCCCCCAGGTGGTCTGACATGAGGGACACGCCCCCGCTGGCCGGGGAGCTGGGAAGCGCAGGGGGCAAGGGGGCTATCTTACTGCGGGGCGTACGCCCTGATTGTCGACCAGAGCCTGGAGAAAAGATTATATTTATTATTGTAAGGGTAGTTTTAAAGTAAGCTCCCAAAAACATATACCTACAACTTATTTTTTTCGGTTCTCTCTCTCTACGTTGGTCGCGGAATACAAAAATGTCACATCAGCTCACCTATCAATAAATAAATAAACATTCATGTCCCTGGATCAAAACTTAAGTAATATTAAATAAAATTCCACACTCATACCTCCCACTAGGGTTCCCTGTGTCGGGGATGCTATAGAAGTATAGTAGTATAGTAATGTAGGAAGAACCTCAACTCACCGTTTCCATTGATCCCATTATTAGGCAAAGAATCTCTCAAGTCCAGACTGCTGCTAGAGTTAGCCAGTATAGTGCTGGCACCCGCACTCACGCTCTGCAGCGAGCCGGAGCCCCCCAGCGCCGGGGCCAGACTTCCCCCCGCGGGCAGGGTTGGGGCAGGGGGACTTCGTGGGGGCGAAGGGGAGCGTGTTTTTTCGTGAGCTATGTATGGTTTTCCCGCCGCCGTCGGGCTCGGGGACGATTTGTTACGTCTGTTGGGAAAATTAGATAATTATGGCAATAGTTGAGTATAAAGTTCTTTGTGAGTATCATTTGGAAACATTTTGAGGAGGAACAAGCTTAATTGCAACTCTGAACTAGAATACTCATTAGGAAAAGTGTTAGGAGTAAGGGTAGGCTAGCTAGGCAGTTCAAGATGACACCTGTTTTTGCTGTTCTGATTTGCCTGAATTGAAATACAAAATTTTCTGAAACTGCATGTTAAAAGTGATTGGTAAGTAGACACTGACCTACGTCTCATGTAGAGTAGTAGTGCGCAGAGCAGCACTGCCAGCGAGGCAGCGGCTGTACCCAGTGCTGCTACCAGCGACACGCGCGCTGCTGACTCCGCGCGTCGCATGAGGCGCTCGCTCACGTGGACTATCACTGGCACCGATGTCTGAACATACAATAACGCATTATCAAATACATATTACATTTATATTTAGAAGGAAACGTAGGAAGCTATTGGGTGTATCCTATTGTACCTATATGAAAAAATATATAATTATATGACTGAATTGAACTGCGATGACGACGCGCTGGAGTCCACCGCCGTGGCCACCACGTGCAGCACCGACGTGTTGAGCGCCGGGAGACTCTCTTGTCGTAAGATACTAGTGGCGCCATTTGTGTGTAACTGACCTGCCGTGGCGGCGCGCCGGAGTCCACCGCCGTGGCCACCACGTGCAGCACTGACGTGTTCAGCGCCGGGAGACTCTCTTGTCGTAAGAACATCGCACCCGAGGGGTTCATGTAGAACATACTGCAACAGACGTAACTAATTAATCAGTTCTGATTAATGTTACAAAATCGTATATCGTTAAATCATGCATGATGTTAAACAAAGACGCGGATCGACTCGGATGAAGTACCTTAAAAAGCACCTATTTATAATCGCGTGACTTACTCAGCGTCCGCCCCCCGCAGGGTGACCGTGACGTTATCCGCCTTGTCTCCGTCGAACACGTCTAGTTTCCCGACGGGCAGCAGCCCCCCCGCGGTCCCCTCGAGCGTCCCCGCCGGTGGCTCCACTCGGAACTCGTACTGTGGATAGCGGAAACGCGGCTCCCATTCGTTCACGTTCAGAACTGTGATGTTTATAGAGGCCGTGTCATTCTGTAATGTTAAATTATTTATCACAATCGTATAACAGTCTTGATAACAGTTCACTGTGCAGTAGAATTTGTGCATCAGGCGAGTTGGCGGTCAAACGCAACAATAATAATAAAATTATAATTTGATATGGTTGTTTTTGTTTGTAAGTACGTGTACGTGTACTTGTCTTATCGAGCAGACGTCACTTGCCGGCCCAACAGAATACCAGCGCTGGGTGTGTACTACCAGCAACATGGTTGAGTTGTGGCCGGTTTTTGTGCAAATGTGGGTACTTGTATTCATCTATTTAATATTTCTTGTTTTTATTTCATTGTCACAAAATAAACTTTTCTGATTTCTGAATGTAAATATCTACTCTGGGTGTGATAGTTAGTTGCCTTGTGAGAATCCCAGGCTAGAGAATGCTATGAGTGTGAAGCGTTATTTCAATAATGTTAACAGTGTTAGCTAGGCACTGAACTGACCGCTAGTCCGTCGGTGACCATGACTTGGTAGTGATAGTGGTCCTGGTCCTCGTAGTCGAGCGCCCTCCGCAGTACGACCTCGCCCGCCGAGTTGATCGCGAACTTGTCCAGGAACCCACGCTCCGACACGTAGAACTGCAGCGCGCTCTGCCACAGTACCACAATACGATTACATCACTCAACAAACTGCTACATAAGTACGACTCACCGACATAGCTATTGACATTAAATTTGTAAGTTGAAGTGGCAATGGGCAAGGCAACATCGCTCAAAGGACCAATAGCCGATGGGGAAGAAAGGTTCTTGAGTGGAGACCACGATCATAGTCGTAAGTTGGTACAAAACTGATAGACTGGCCAGTCTATCGGTTTTGTACCGAGGTTTTATTATTACTTCTTAGTTAATCCGCCGTAGCATTACTCTGTGAAAACTTTAACAGGCTTGCTATTATGATTCATGAGAAACCGCCAGAGATCAACTTTGAAATACCTTAATTAACCTCCACCTTCTTATTCTGGTATTCCTTACCCGGTCCCTCGCAGGCGGGGTAGTGTGTAGGGTTAGCAGTACGGCGCCGGGCGTCGCTCCCTCGCTGACCACCGCCGTGTACTGGTCGCGAGAGAACGTGACGCCGCGGCCGGCTGGCGGGCCGAGCGGAGAGTCTCGCCGCGACACGGTCAGTGTGGCGAGGGCGTACCGGTCCGGGTTGTCCACCTGCACCGCCTGAAACCCATGACGCAACCAGTACGATCTTATTACTAAATCCCTCAAGTAAGGGCTATAAAAAAGAAGATGCAATTAGACAAAAAGTATGTGTCCGTAGTAATGATAACAATCGTGAACGAATTCAGCATCATCGTCTACCTACTTAGAGCTAATCTTGCCCATAGCTTACCTTAATGACGATAGTTACTGGTTGCGAGATGGTAAGAAGTTGTTCAGTGGCGGCCACCTGCCCGGAGTCCCGGTCTATGAGCAGCAGGTGCTTGTTGTCTCCCGTGCTGGAGTAGTGGAGGGGAGCGTTGATGCCTACATCCTGGTCCACCGCAGACACGGGCCCGGGGGAGGTCGACAGTAACGTGCCCTGGGAATAGGACTCTTGTTACTTTCCATTGCAGAATGTGAACACTTCCTCATTAGATAACTATATATATAGGTATAACGATAGATCAAATTAATTACGTATACTAACATGGATTCAGTTTAATATTCTTCGGCATTTTATGAAGCGTTAACTTCATGCTTACTGGAGTGGTGCGATGACTTCAAAGTTAATCTTGGCCTCTTACAATAAAAGATGCCACTCTTCACGGCAATGTGTGACGTCATGCCAACCAGGCAGCTGGACTCACGCAGATCAGATTCTACGGTGTCAGAGCAGCGGTATTTAGGACGTTCTACTGAGCGACGTCCAGTTGGTCGTCCCAAACTTAGTGCATTATTGTTATGGTGAAATCAGGAGAGAACTTTTCTAAGCAAAACATTGAAATGCATAAAAATATAAGGATGAAACCTTTTGCGCATTTTCCGGCAGCACCGCTGTGTAGTGTTCATGTGTGAACCTTGGGTTCTGGTCGTCCGCATCCAGCACCTCCACGAACAGCTGGGTGTCGTTGTGTAGAGGCGGTGAGCCCTGGTCCTCCGCGCGCAGTGTCACGGTGAAGTTGTGGAGCGTCTCGTAGTCCAGCGGCTGCTTCACTACCAGCACGCTGTCCAACTCGTTGGCGAACGCAAAGTAATCCTGGAATAAAGGTTGACGGTACTGAAGTGGAGTCAATAACAATGTGTAAAACATAACCACTTTAACCATCAGCATACAAACATTATTAAAACAATCTAGATAATTTGCGGTGCGATAAACACCCACTTCAAGAGAACATATTCAACCATTCAATAATCCACATAACAATGGTTAAACGATTATGGAAATAAGGACCTCAAAGACGATAAAAAATAAGGCTAGAATAAAATCACTCCATGTATGGAATGTCTGCGAGCGAAGTGTATAATAAGTGTGTTCAACAATGACTTTATCTATGGATCACCACACACGGATTGTTTAACCGGCAGTAGCTTTGTCGTGGAAACCCATACAAAAAATTATCTCTCCGTCAGAAACTGTTGCAGAGATCTTATGCACCCGCTGACTAAAGTCCCATTATCTGTGGTGTCTGTAAAGAGAACAGTGAGTACTAACACTGTGCGGGCCGGGCAGCACGGAGTACCGTATGGTGGCGTGCGGGCCGGGCTGGTCCGCGTCGGTCGCGCGCGCCGTCTGCAGCACTCTGGAGCCCACGGCCGTCAGCTCCGAAAGCCGCACGCGGTACGGCGCGCTCACCCACGCAGGTGCGTTGTCATTTACATCCCATACGCGGACTGACACTGGGATTATGAAGCTCTGGAACACGATCACGGGTGAATAAGTTAGCATTACCTCTGTTCAACCTTAGTGTCAGGCATTCGAAACAAGTCATACGTCCCAGCTATAGTCTTTAGGACCAGTGTGACTTGCGCTTCTTGTTAGGTAAGGCACCTGTTCTGTTGATACTGACTTGGTGACTTGACGACTTATCAAAATGGTAAGCGCGTAAACCAAACAAATATAAAGAACTCTTAAGAATTACCGGATGGATGATAATAAACTTATGTGACCGACCAACAGGAGCCTACCGGGTCAGTGTTGGGACACTCGTGACCTTTAAAGTAGGAGGCAGGCAGTAACAACATCGACTGACCGGATCGGCAGTGAGGCGGCGGTCGCAGCGCACGTTGACGTACACGTTGGAGGGGCCGCGGCGCTCCTCGCGGTCGAGCGCCCTCAGCAGCGTGAGGTTCTTGGTTCCCGGCGCGATGCCCACCGCCGCGCCCTTCTCCTGCACGCGCAGGGTGATGTCTCCGCGCTCTCCGTCCGGGTCACCGTTCACGCTCAACGTCCCTGAGCGTCAAACAAATAATAATAATCACATCACTGGCACCTAAACCTAACCACTGCATCAATTAAATCATCATCATCAGCCGCTCAATCTCAAGTAGATGCAGGACATAAGCCTCCTCCCTTGTTCATTGATCGTCCCTCGTTTGCGCCAATCTTAACCAGGTGTTACCATAAAATTTAATGAATACTGTCAAAGAATAACTGAACCTCGTCTAACTGAGCTTTGTCCGCTGTCCGTTAGAAGAGCAGCAGCGGTGGCTGAGCTCGATAACGAGACAAAATCTCTCCAAGTTCGCTGAATTGGTTATTTGGGAAGATGTGTGACGATCGACTAGTGCAGCGATCGAGCGTGAGAAGAATAGCTGTTTTAACATCCCAGGCACTGCTGGAGATATTTAAGCAACAGAACCTAACTTATATTATAACCAGTGGATATTATACCTAACTTTAATGTAGACTGTCTTTGTAGCAGGAGACTATACAGAAAAAGTAGTGTATTTCCGGAAAAGACTTCTTGAAGCTTGAACTTTAAGCGTTACTTGAGCTACCATGCAGGTGACGCGATGACAGAAAGAAAATAATTATACTCACCAATGACACTGCCGATGGGCGAGTCCTCGCTGATAAAAAAGCTCTCCACGGCGCCGCCGTTCATCAGGTAGCACCGGCTATCCTGGATAGCTGTACCAGAAAATATTTAATGTCAGTTTACATGGTTTCAATTGAACGGCACCATCGTAATCAAATACAATGCCATGGAGAATTTTGTAGTTAAAAACTCTGAGTGGCGTTGCAACTGCCATGGGCAGGTATTATTATTATTATTATTATTGCAGGTAGTAGGTAAGCCATGGAGCTAGAAAAGCGAACGAATTGCTTATATTTATGCTATATGTATATTATGTTATGCTTACGCAAAACTATTATAAGGTCTAACAATCATTTAAATACCTGCCTCTTTGCACATTCACGTCTAAGTGAGCTGCATGAAAACAAAACAAACACTTCATTCCGCCAATCAAACTAGGACAATTGTTTTAATTGTAACATTATGGTAGTTATATCCTACTATCAAAAGTAAAATAAATAAAAGAGTAATGGGGTTAGATGGATATCAAAAGAACAATATTACAACGTGAACTTTACAAATGTAGAGCAAGCCAAATATAATGATGTGGTTGTATGTGGAAGCCACATCGACGATTGATTGAATCCAACTCATTGAGTGCTCGTATGACAAAGTGCTGCGGTAGGGCATGTCGGCCGTGCACTCTATTAGTGCAAGTGCTTTATAGGGTTGTCTACGTTCTGCTATATAAAATAACTATAAAATTCAGAAAACGCCTTGTTCTTTAACTGATTTTTATGTTATTCTATATGTTATATGTGTGGTTGTAGGTTTGGTTTTTACCGATGACATTTTGGTGTATGTTTGACATATTTTTTGGTGTTTCTTTTGTAAGTATTTTGCTCGTTTCTAGTGGTATTCTTGATAAAACAGGGTTATACGTAAAGGTGGTATTGAGGCAAAGAGGTCACTGTACTCATTATTATGAACAACTTCTACGACAGAAGCAACCCTGAAATCGCGAAAAAAATCAGATGTTGCATAGAAAAATTTCATTCACGCTCAAAAAAAATTATATAATTATATGATCGATATAAGGTAGTTAGAGGATACTCCAAGTATGACAAACCTTACAAAAAAGGTTACCCTAAGCTAGCGGCATTTGTAAATCTTTAATCCAACCCGATTTTTTTAAAGCCACTAATTATTATTGTTTCTGTTATCAGTACAGCAGTACTTCCGATCTCCATAAACGTTTGTTTCGATAGCAGCCATATACAGCTAGACATATCTATCCGGGACACGGGGCGGGGCGCCAGGGTGGACATTTCCGACCCATAGACCAGCTCGCGCGGGGAAACGGAACGTTTACCGTATTCTACATCAAGTTATTGTGACTTTATGATAACTTTTTTTAAAGTTTAAGTTAGTCGAGGTATTTCCTAATGAGCTACGGTGGCGTGCCCGCGGCCTGGCGCGGCTCGGCTAGCAATGTGATCTACCTAGATGCTAGCTAGTTAGCGATGTACTCCTGTTAGTGTAAAATTTAGTTATTACTTTTAGTTATCTTCATGATTTTTAGAAATGAAACAACAATAATTTCACCTTACACATCTAGGGATTTATTTGCACTTATGAGTAGGTCTAATCTAAGAAAATAAAAAATTATGGTTTATTTCACCTCCCTCTTCTCTCTTTGGGTTTGTTGTCCTTGTCATCCATTGATATATTATTATCAAGTCATTTAAGGGTTCCTATATTATACGGAAGTAAAAGCAAACTTGAAACTGAACTTTATAATATTCAGAATTGATTTTGCCTTAATTTTTCACTTAATTGATCTGCTAGTTGTTGATCTCTAACCTGCGACTTTCCTCTTTTCTCTCTCAAACCATCATAATAATGGACATCACGAGAAGCAACCATCTTCAGCAAACTATCTCGACACGACTTCACCTTTTTACACTCCAAATGATCATAAATCACACGCATATTCCTACGTAAGCGGCGAATTAAAATAATAACAGTGAATTATTCAAAAGTATTCTCTAAATCAAGTGAAAGTGATACACGTAAAGCAAAACTAAATCCAAGGTGATTCACACCACACATACTACAGAGTGAAAATCAAATTAAAACAATCAGATGTACGTGGAACTGCATGCAACCACCAGATGCAGTGGTGTGGGCTGATGATATCTCCGTGCGATGACAATGGACTCCACTGACCTAGAGCCACCCGACCAAACAAACACCATTACAAAAAGTACTGACGAACTACTTGCGAATAGTGTCTGTAAACAGTGAGTCCTAGTTGCAGGTCATTCCTCCTCGGTCCCTAGGTACAGGCGTCTTCAATTGCGAAAGAGTTCGCAAACACTTTGCCAATCGATACCACGTATCTAGGTTTACCAGGAACTTTGACCTGGGTCAGAGTGAGCGGTGGTCGCAGGTGTCACAGTGTAAACTTATGAAGGCACTTCATGAATAAGACCTGATTGCCGTCTGCTCCCTGAGAACGCTCTCAGAGAGCAGACGGCAGATAAGTGTCACAACGCCAGCATTATACGCTCTCGTCGATACACTCCAAGACAAGCCGAGAGCGAGGATTGTGTTAGTATGAAAGCTCTTGTCGGTTTCCCCTCGCCCGCGATTTATCTTGCACGGTCTCGGCCGAAAGGCTCTCCGGTTTCTAAAGAGTGCTCGAGAGTATAAACCTGTGAGTGTAGAGCAGATATGAAGGTGGTATGATGTAGTGCGCACTGACCTCGGGACCTGATGGAGAGCGCTATGGCTGCGACTGTGGGCGGAGGGTCGCCGGCCGCGGCCGAGCTAGCGGGGCCGTCCTCGCGCCGTGGCTCGCGGACTGATCACCACAATAATCCCATCAGCTTGTTACACTACCCTCCGACTACAACCTTCTTGTGTAAAGATATTCAGGGACAAGACCTGATCGATTATTACGTTACGATTTTATCTCACATTGAGATCTCCTGCTACCCTTCTGTTGAAGACCAGTTTGTCTAACAGCCATCACTTGAATCGTACAAACTTAAGATACTTGTTTGTGGTTTGTGAAGTTAGTACTTCAGTACTACGGTGCACTATTGCTTTAATTGACAAAGTAAAAATATGTGTATCAATAGCGACGTGTAATGAATCGGTTTCACGGCAGGTGGTCAGAGACAAGCGGCAAGTGGGGCACACCGCACGCCGCACCGGAACAGTGTCGCAACAAACCCTTGCTTCCGGCGCGACTCTATCATGGCTGGAGGGTCGAGCGGCGGCCTGGGTTCACAGCCACCTATCGAGGCCGCGACGACACTATTCAAGTATACGGCTATTAGCGAATTTGATGCGCAAATCGTGCAATTAAAAGTAACCTAGTTGCTTATTCTGGGGTTCCGTTCCAGATTAGCCATTGGGGTATTTTTCTCGGACAACTACATTTTCTTTCTATGTATAAGTTTAGGACCACCTTGTGTTTTTACGAGTCTCTAGAAAGCCTGCTCACATAGACATTAAAATAAATAAATAAATATTCGGGACATTTTTGCACACACGGTCATCTGACTCCAAACTAAGCAAAGCTTGTGATATGGCTGCCAGACTGATATATAGTTTAGTTTCATTACGACTAATGGCGATAATTTGTCTTTATTCTATATCTGATGTTCTAAAAATGACTGCGATAATCGTAATCGTCACATTGTTGGTGTGCGATGTACACTCCTTGTAGTCGGCGACACCAGTATCGGTGCTTCTACTAAGTACATTTGTATTGTAAAGCTATGTTTACGTGCGAGAAAGGCGGACGCCGCGCTGTTTGTAATCTCTTCGATCGGAGATGATTTCAACGACTCCAATCCGTTTCCGATCTGATTCATTCGCTCATTATTATGTTAAGTGAATATAAGTATGGGCATTACGAGATGATGGGCGGTTACAACTTTCGTTTACATAAGTAGATGCATCTATACGGAGAACTACATGTGTCCTGACAATCACTTTTGAGAGCCAGTTCTTATTCTCCTCGTAAGAGCTTTCGACTGCACTGTCGTTAAATATTGCATGGATGTAGTAAACTCATCTACAGACTTTAAGCAAGTTTATTTCTTTGAAAAAGTTAAGAACCTTCAACGGTAAGTATATAAGGCGGATCATACCTATTCTGCAAACAGTAAGCCTGAACAAAAACCTAATGATAATAATAACCTAGCTTATGGCAGCGGCGAGGTATTTGAAGATAGCTGTATATTTGGTCGAAAATACTGTTGTTGATTGTAAAATTATTGAAATCTTTCCGGGTTTTTATGTGGCATCAAAATATTTTTACACTCTTCTTCGCTGGTAGTCATTTTGACAACGTAAATGGACATTACTCTTATCTCTATAAAAATCTTTCTCCCTCTACGATAAAAATAGTTAGGGGGTCTCCCTTCAGAATAATAATTTTAATTATACTGTCAATTAAATTTAAATTTATTATAAAATTTAGGATTTATAGATAATACCCTCAAACTCGACACCAATAGTAAATTCCAGAACCAGCATTAATGATAAACAACTGTGTGTTTCACGCGCCAATATGATCATTTTTAGGATTTCGTACCTTAAAATATAAAAAGGAACCCTTATATTTTACAGTTAACAGCTTTTTATATGCAGCCCAGTTTAAAATTCAAATAAAATGTTGAAAAGTTTTTACCTTGGTTGGCACGTCTCGGAGTAAAAAAATTTTTTTTTTAATTTCACGATATTAGGTATATAGAAGATTTTAGCACCATGACGATTCTTTATCTAAGCACGACAGTTATGAGTTTTCATAGTCATTTATTCGGCCTGCTAAATACGACAGAAATATGGATTTACAATATTAACTTTGCTGGTCGCTGCTTGTGTATATTTGACCAGTACAGTAATATCAATTATCACGAACAATATTGTCAAAATAATGGTCGAATCTTCAAGCATATTTGAGAAAATATTATTTGAGGGGTGTACATTGAGCAAGGTACAGTCGTGCTCACGAGTACTGTTGACGAGGTGGCGCTGGTTTCCTTTCCATCAGAAACTGAGCAACAAACGTAATTAGTATCGTTGATGAGCAATTACATAGCGTTTTGAGCGTTTTCTATCGTGTTGTAATTTTTATTTCTGGTGTACACAATAAAGAGTTTCTATCTATCTATCTATCTATCTATCTACATAATGTTATTTAAACTCCACCTTCCTATTCCATTTTACTAAGTTATCCGGTCGCAATAGAATAATCGAACTGTTACTAAAGGTAAACATGAACGCAGATTCACTACAAAAGGACACATGTATTTTAATGTCTGTCTTTGGCTCTACATTTTGGAGGGTTCAAGGTTTACACTAGTTTGGTTACAGTTGTTCAGAATTCCTAAAAGAACGGAAATAAGCTTTCAGTTAATTTCAGTGTATTTCTTGTTGAAACAATATTGAGTATAAGTATTTAGTTCTTAATATAAGATTGTTATATAAATAATGTTACAGGGATAGGTAGTTGATAGTGAGTTCACAGTATAAGACAAGTGCGCCAGCGAGGGGTCGCGCGCCACCATGCGTGCTTCCTGTGGCCAGGTGGACGCCGCGCTGCACCAGAATACGTGCTAGCTGCTTCGGCTCCGACCACAGAATAGATACTAGCTAGTATCGCTCTAAACGCAGAATACAGGTTAGCTTCTATGGAACCGAATACAGAATACGTGTTACTTAGAGCTATAGAACTCAAGTCATCATTGTTTTGTTTGTGTTCTGGCTTCAATCTTACAATAGAGCTTGCGGTAGTCAGCGTTTCCGTGAAGAGAAAACTGCTATTTTCATCCCGAATTGACTTTTATGACCAAAAATATATGTCGAATCTAATTTTTTATTCCACGATGTCGTAAGTAGATAGTTTAGCTTTGAAAATGTTTTTATTATCATGTTAGCAACAGTTTCAAAGCAATCAAACAGCAATCTATATCTCTTTATAGGAGAGAGTGTGTCCAAGTTCCCGGCGATAATCTGAATTGATCCAATTATTTGCGACGCTTTTGTAATTTGTAAAGCAAATGATGTAACGGTGTGATCTGTGATGCCGACTCGCAGATCTGCGGGTCGGTCGCATGTCGAGGTTCACTGGATTCAATCTCGGGATCGACATGCTACAGTAGCTGCGAACTTGACATTACAATACCGTTCTACTAAAGTTATATGATTATTTACGGGATATTTACCGTGGTAAGGTTGTGGAATGAGCTCCCGATACTTACCACGGTAAATATCCCGTAAATAATCATATAACTTTAGTGAACAACCGTGATATTTTAAAACACCGTTCTACTAATACTGTACATAACAGTAACAAATTATCTATAATTATCTATCTTCTATATCTATCTATATATTTATACAAAAATGTATCTCGATTTACCTTGGTCACGCCATTACTTGAGAACGACTTTACCGGTTTTATTCTTCTTTTTTTTTTTTTTTTTCTAAACTTTGTAGAAGGTTCTTTCAGAAAGACAAAAATAAAGAAAATTGCGCAGAAAACTGGAAATTTTCAGAAAACTTAACGACGATTTTAACTTCTCGCGTTTGACAGTTCTAAGACAATACAAAGTCTGTTGGGCCAGCTATAGTATGAAATATTTATTGATAACCGAGTTACAAGTCGGAGAGAAAATATACCCAACTAAGACTCTACCGACTCTTAAAACTCTCTTCATAAAAACTGTCGTATCTACTTTTGTATTTTCTATTATAATATTCGATACGATTTTAACAATCACGATAAACATGCCTAATACTAGTAAGTTCATAATATATGTCAATTTTTTGTATCAAACTAAACTATGGAAATTAGAAAGCTCTTGGTTTTTTTAAATTCAATATCATTGTTGTAGACAACTTCCGATGCCCTTAAATGACTGGTGTCATTAGAATTTAAGTAGATTTTAGTGTTATAAATATGATAGGTATACAAAGAGGTCTTACAACTGCAACTGTACCTCCATACAATAACTCTATTGCGTAATATTATTTTAACACAAGGAAATGAATTCATCAATTTGTTAGCGCAGGAGAGGAAGTTGTTGAGTGTTGGGTACATTAATAACGTCTGTTGAGAGAACAATGAGTTTCCGACCTACCAAATAACTTTGCGCAAAATATGTGCTTGAGTATAGGAAGCTACCTACAGTACCGGGTTGCGGTTGGACACTACTCTACCTAATGAAACTGATGCAACACGTATATCGTACGCTATTGTAAAGTTGCCAACTAATTGTGTTTGTATAATTTAACCTATGTTCATATTTTACTTGTATTTTAAGTTGTAATGTTTTCGAACTTTAATTAATTGATGTAATTGGTGTTTTACTCGTTTTAATTAATAATAACAATATGAATGGAAACCAACATCTTTACAAAAGTCATCTATACGTATACAAACACTCGCCTATTTAATATTACGAGTAAGTAGATAGACCAATGTGATTTTCCTTTATTAGTTTTACAGAATTGTTATATTCGAGTTTTCATTTCTTGGTAGATATACGTACGACGGCGAACCTGCCAGCTACATCAGCAATCTTTCAACACAATTAATATATCTGGAAAACAGCAGATTCCTCTACAGTCTTCGATGTAGGTAATAAACATAGACCAATATACACAGGTAACTTTGTAACTAGTCACGCAACTTGTTACAAAGGTACGCATTTCATCATAGCTAACACATTACTTATAAAAACTTAACAAGGGACAGTAGTGCCTTTGTCACCATTTAGCCATAACACTTGAATGTAACCGGCTAAATGGGAGGAAGCGGAGCCCCGCCGCCTCCTGCCGACAAACAATGGAGGCCCGACAACGAACTTACAAAACTACGTCAGTGTAGAACAAACTGTTACTGAGCCTGGGTATTACGACCGCCGAGCAACCTGTGTCTAAGTGGAACATTTTCCAAGTGTTTCGGAAACGCTGACGACAAACGTTTTGACGTAAGAAGCGTGAAAAATAACAGCTAATTATGAATACTGACTGCAACCACTTCTGTAGCAGCCGCCGCGGAAACACAACACATCACATCGGAAACCGTCGGCTGGAACCGGCAGAACTGTAATTATTTAGATTCGTTTCTACAAATGTCGCGGGTACTTCGATAAATGCAGGAACCCGCGCCGCCGGCGCAATACTATTTTTTTTGTATCCGCTCGCGGTGCCCGACTTTTTCTTACAATTTTTGCTCTTATGAAAGCGGTAACATCAAGGTATTAGTTATGATGGGTAATCATTAAAATATAGCAATCGCAATGCGTTGCAAACATATTATGAAATTGTGATCAACCGAAACAATGGGCGCATGCAGATGATGCAAGTGCCAGTCGAAGTACTACTAAGCACTACCACTGCCACTTGCACTAAGCAAAACGTTGCAGACGTATTGCAGAAGATGCGTAGTAGCTACTTACTACTGCTACTTGCTTCTTGTACTACGCATCGTTTGCAAGCGCCCAATGTTCTGCTGCATGAGGGATAATAATTATTGTATGTGGGTATACTGATGATTCACAGAGTAGGTACTTGTGAGTGGTCACGCGAGTGGTTCGTATCTTATTAATTATGAATGGAAACATGGGTACGATTTGAACTTAGTTCAGATTTATGTAGGGGTATGTAGGGTCGGAAAAAAACTGTTTATCCTATTTTTAAGGTCTTAATAAAATAAGATGATACAATATTTTTTGCTAAATATTAAATTTAGAAATATTAACATCGCAAAATGACCGAAGCACATTTTTCAAAAGTAGGCAGTAATTTTAAATAAAAAAAAAACATCAAATGTGTGAGTAATATAGCTGCACCCTGCATAGAATGCGCACTTTAGTTTTCCATGTCCTCTCACGGAATACTCTTTTATTTCTACGTTTTTCACTAACTTGTCATGTCGAACACTTAGATAATGTACATCATCGTCAAAGGTCGAACAAAATTAAATACAAGCAAGCGGTCCTCCTTATGTTAGTGGTTACTGCCACAGGTGGAAAACGGCAATGCCATATGTTTTGCCGGTGCATTAATAAGGATTGTGTACACATATTTCTTGAAACAGGCCAAGTTATAGCTCCTCAAAGGCCTCCGAGGTGGCCAAACATCGCTCATATCTTCCTGTTTCCATATTCTAGAAGATTTCTCATTTAGGATATGTAATAGCTACTAACTTGTTTATTTTATTTTCTGTCCACGCTTGGCCAATTATAGAAAACCTAAAATAGCAGAGTTCCTGCCGAGTCTTTACTGAGCTGAATCAGGTTGAAATTTTGCTCCTGCGGTGGTTCCATCGACTTCCTTTGGAATAATCTTGAAAAATTGAGCAGTTCCAATAGATGTGTAAAGTAAGCAAAGAAATATCTCGCATGACTCTACTCTACTTTTTGTGGCTATATTGAGTGAAGGTACGTGTACGGTACGTTACGTATGCTAATGTCGGAGGGACACGTGCTGGCCAGTCGCAGTGTCCCGCGTGCTGGAACTAATTACAAGTCTGGCTGGTTGGAGCCGCCTCATGAGGCCACGGCGACGTCGCCGGTCGCTGACCTGCGACTGGTGCTCAGTGTGGAGAGCACCCGGGGACTGGAGCCATGGAGACAGTAGCTAGTTACACGGTACCTACTCTAGTCTATACTAATATTATAAAGAGGAAAGATTTGTATGTAAGTATGTTTGTAACGAATTGGCTCAAAAAGTACAGGACCGATTTTAAAAATTATTTCACTGTTGGGAAGCTACACTATCCCCGGGTGACATAGGCTATTATCTATACCCGTGCGAAGCTGGGGCGGACCGCTAGTCAGATATATTCTTTGACGTAATATCAACGGGTCTAATTACTGTAACCTGTGACTATAACACTGAATAAGTGTCATACGTAGATTATGGCAGCGGTCATTGAAAAGGCCTTTCCTTGACTGTAGCTATATCTTCTTCGCACGTTTTAAACATTATTGGAGATTTAAAAACTTGTTGACTCTCTAAACTCTATACTCATCTCTCACTCTAAAAACATAACATTGGAGAAGTTTTCAATAAATGTTCATTGGTGATATTTAATTTGAAGAGACCGAAAAACACATGTAAATGATGATGTTTGGGCTTTTTAATTTCTAACTCAGATATTCCTTTTCTTAAAAATTCGGGGGCGAGGTAGAGCTGGAACTGGGCTTCTAAGTGGACTAAAACTACACTGATTCTACCCACTTAGATAAAAGGACCAGAAGGTAGGTATTTGTTGGCACAACAATATACTGGAACATTTTTTGCCACCTTATCAAGCAATGTGGGCTTTATAAATTACCACTCAAATTGTATTGTATGCGGGCTTCTGAGTATGTAAATGTTTTCAGTAAACACGTACTAGACTGTTGGTCTAGTAGGTATACATAATATGTATTCTACTATACCTACTTCAGCAAACCCAGGCAGTTTATAAAAACAGAATGCAAACACTCGGGGCCGAGTGACCTCGTAGTGGACGGCTCGGCGTCCGGCGAACCACCCTCCCCGAGTCAAACAACCCCAGCAAATCGTTTGTTTACACTTTACACTCTACACCCGATGGAACCTTGTCGCTTTAAGCATTTGACGGTACTCTTTCAGAAATTATGGCAACGGAAAAGTGCTTACTTTCAAAAGGTTCTTAAGTTTTTAATCTTTTTGGTAGAGTAGACTGTGTAGTTCAACTCGGATTTATTTGGTGATACAATCAACTTAATTTCTGTATTTCTGTAGTAAACGTTGTAATAGTTTTAATATAAAAATACGTCTAGGAAACGTTGCTAAATAGGTCAGCTTGGAAGAGTAGTTAGCACGTGGATTATGGACTATGAAAATACTATAATAATTATACCTAATGCCGGTGTGTATTTCTATTTTATAAACAAGTATGTAAGCCTATGTTTATGCAAATAAAATATATTTTATTTTCATTTTCAATGATTATCATGGTTGACACAAATGGTAAACACGCTTAGCCTGGAATGGTAACTGGCTCTCAAGTGATGCTAGCAGAACATACTTTTATGATGACAGATTGTCAAGTTGAGGGTGACACATGGCCATTTATTCCTACTGACCTGTAGGTAAGTATATAGCAGTGCAGGTACCTTTTCAATAGCCATTAGCTCTTTTCCGCCCCACACCATAGCTCGTGGTAACAAATCACTTCTTACGTGAGGGGTAGCGACCCCACATTATGAATAGCTAATTTCTTTAAGCGGATTCCTTACCAGTGACCTGGAAACGAGTGCCGACTGCTGCTAATGAAAAATGCGATACTACCCTCTTATTATAACCACTGCGAACATTTTAACCTATTGTGTTGAAGTGGCTTCGCTGTTTTGCTAAACGGGATTATTGGTATTTTTACGGCTGCTAGGTACTAATGTCATTTCACTAGGAAAAAAAGCTTGACGAAGATTATAAGTTTCAATGACTAGATGATAATGTACCAATGAAAACGTGTTTTTTAACCCCCGACGCAGAGTGTTATACGTTTAACGTGTGTATCTGTGTGTCTGTATGTGGCATCGTAGCTCCCAAACGGCTGAAGTATTTTTTGTTTGTTTTTATGGTGATTGATCGAGTTTTCTTAGCTATGATTGAATGGCTGAACAAGTTTGAAAATTTGTTCAAACGTTGAAGAATAAGCTCTTTTTTGGAGGGTTTACAATGTGGCATGATCATAATTATCTACTACTAGCGGTCCGCTCCAGCTTCGCACGGGTATAGATTATTTATTTATTTATTTATTTATTTATTTATTTATTTACGGAAAACAAACAGCTTTAACAACATAAGACATAGTAAGAAAAATAAGAATAAACAAGCCTTAAAGTTTTCACAAATAAAACAGAGATACAATCCAGTGCATGTTGAAATAACAAATGCAATAAAACAAATAACAAACAGTACAAGTAAAATTTACAAAATACAATCTTAAAATTAAAAAAAAAAAAAAAGTGTATATTAATGAAAAGTGTAGTAAGGAACAATAACTAAATAAAAAAAAAAAACAGACTATTCAAGAAACTGAATCAGATGAAAAAAAAGCTGAAAAAGCATAATTTTTGAAGAAGTTTTGTCTGGCTGTAAACAAGTCAACGTCCTTGGAATATTTACAATTAAAGTTATTACACACTCTTATAAAGTAAGAATTTTGTCTATAATTGGTCACACATGAATCCACATGAAGTACGAGATAATTCCGTCTGGTCACAGCACGAATAGGTATTCGGAATTTAATCTTTGACAGAAGATCGCTACACTCAATTCTGTTGGAAATGAGGTTATGGAGGAAGGTCAGATCAGCCTATGTTACCCGGGGATAGTGTAGCTTCCTAGTATGAAAGAATTTTTAAAATCGGTCCAGTACTTTTTGAGCCAATTCGTTACAAACATACTTACATACAAATCTTTCCTCTTTATAATGTTATTGAGTATAGATTTGCTCTGAGACTTAGACAAGCTAAGTCCATGTAAACTCTATATTTATCCCCTCTTTCCTACTTAGCTGCAGTTCGTAATGAAATAGTAACTTACATTTTTATAGTATTTTTTTTCCATTAACGTCACTAATTGAAATGCGTGTGAAACTATTACTGAGCCCTGTTTCTAAAGAGCAATCGATACGAGAGCACGCGATCAATTTAACACTTGAGTATTGCACCGAGCCAATCCCAGTACAGTTACCTATACTATATAGCTATTGCTCCAGCAGAAGACATTAGACACCGCTGCCGACTCGGACACGCGATATGTGACGGTGGTATGGTCTAGTCTTTGGAAGGTCTTTCCTCTCAGTTTTCCGTTTCGAAACGACCAAAGCCTTTCGATTTGCTACACTTTTGCTTGACTTGAAACAGTTCGAGTTCATCGACGATTAACAGCATTATTTGATCAAAACACGGAACAACGAATTTGTAAACAATGACAAAACGGTATCTTTTTGAGTGATTCCTTTGTCACCTGGCGCTTGTCCTGAATGGTTGCGCGTCTCTAACTAGTATAAGATGGTTTTTTGTAATGGTGTCGAATAAAATTTATTTTCTTTCTTTTCTTTCTTTCTTTCAAACTCATCCCTGGAACTTTAAGCTTGAATACTGGTCATAGTTACTATTACTCGTATGTAACGACGTGAAGTTTTTACCTGGATCTTTTTTTCTTCTTCTATAGAATCATTGGTTATTTTCCTTTCTATTGAAAGGTGATGCCTGGCGCCTCGAGTCGTCTTTTCAATGAGTTACATTCAACTTATGGAATTAAATTTTACTAAACGAGACATTTGTAGCTGTCAAAACCCATCTACTACGCGGGTAACAACGGAATAGCAGTGGTGAGCAAATGAAATTTGGTATCTCCAAGTATTTTTTAAATAATCATGATGTAGTGTCGGGTGAGGTGTAATGTGAACTGACCTTGCGCTTGCAGCTCGGTGGAGGACGCCAGCATGAGTAGCGCCAGTGCGAGCGCCAGAGCGGGCATGCTGCCGCTACCGGGGCGGCACCATGCCTCGCGACAGTCGCCTCTGTCGCCTCTGTCGCCCTGCGTCACAAATCAGACAAATATCTTCACGAAAACATCTGTGATAAGATGGACATACAATCAAGAAGCATTGTAACATTTATAGTAGTTATTGTACTCATATGATTATGTTGTAATGTCCGAGTTCACGGTTGCTTTAGTCGTTTAAGCTGAGAAACTGGTTCTGATTCTAACCATCTGAAAGGGTCTGCTCTGGCTTCAGGACTAGAACAGAAAACTAAGATCTAGAGTTGAAAGTGTCATCCGAAGCACATAGTAAGCACAGCTTAGTTGAAAACGCCATTGAAATGAATAGAAATGAAAATAAATAAATGCCACTTGCGGTCATCCATTCATATCTAAAAATTTAATTTAAGGTGCCTTCTCATAGTTACTCGTATTTAAAAGATGAGTGCATAAGTATTTAGATGTCATCAAGTTTTGAGATTTCCACTTTACTTATAGTAATTAAGCCTGTTTCAAGCTAGCGAGTGTCGCCAAGTTAATAACAGAATTTCTACAATTGATATGACAAACATTTCTCAGATAAAGATCGAGCCATGAAGATGCCGGCGCTGACAGCTGGAGGTGTGGTAAACATTCTCGCGGTGAGGGCCTTCTTAGGCGTGACAACCAACTGCCTTTCTGATTTGGAGAAACTGTCTGATAAACTGATAGCACACACGCACTCTACTTTACCAGACTCTTGAGCTAAATTACTTCCATTTCGCCATATATTTCAATTAAGTATTGTAGTAGATATGTTACCGCGAGCGTCCGCAGCGCAGTGTATCTTGAGAATCTGTTATCTATTAACAACCACTAAGCTAGCTGGTGATGACTGTTAGTAATAGTTTTTCTTTAATAGCTGTAAAAACCCGAAATGGCTCAAAATTATTATTTGATTTTTCGAAAGAGCTTAAATAAAGGTGACTGGGAGTCACATACAGTAACAGATACATACCGTTTTCGTAGATACTCTGCTACAGCATGTCGCGCCTGGACAAATCTTTTCTGGTTGACGTATAGCACTTATTCGGTTGTTTGCGATCTGCAACAAACAAAAACCTAATCTTAAAACTTAGCCTACATTTCTGGTGCATTATGATACAATGGATAAATGTTAAATGGTGGCGTTATCATCCCAAGCAAGGTTGACTTCAATAATGACCGATGGGGCCGAAAGGTTCTCGAATGAAGACCACGGTAAGCGCGGTAAGCGCAGCGTAGGACGCACAAGATGGACAGACGACCTAAAAGAGACCGCAGGGAAACGCTGGATACAGGCCGCTTCCTACCGGTCCTTTTGGAGATCGATGGAGGAAGCCTGTGTCCAGCAGTGGACGTCCTACACGTCCTACGGCTGAAATGATGAAGAATGACTTCGCAGAACTTCTTAGTAGCAAAACTTTACTATAGCAAAACGACGAACGATTACTCGTGCCTTACTGTATACATTGTTTGCTACTGAATTCAAGATTGTGAAAACTTTGTTTCCTCACATGCTTAGACGTACAAGATATAAACAAGATAATTAGCTCTAGTGGTATTAAAACAGATTCAGCTGTTGCAACATGGCTCGTCCAGCCTACGAGGTACTGCCGGGCGCGGGCAGACGAGTCGACAACCTAACACTATTTAGAAAGCGTAAAAAACATCAAAATGGCAACGCAACGATTGCTACCTCATTTCGCTTTCTTCCACATAGAGTGCTCTACATGTGAGCATTGTCTTACACTCGTCCGTTACCGGGGAAGGTTGCGTTGCGTTATATTAGTTCTCGAAATGCAACGTTACGTTCAAATCGCGATGATTGCCATCGAGAGCGAATCATTGACGAGATTGGTTTCTACGGATCTAACTTACGTTAATAAAACAGTTATTGAAAACTGTTCGGGTATATTCGAGTTTAGAGTCTTCTTTTTCTTCATTAACCCGTACACGCAGTACGTACATATACACGATTATTATCAAGGATCATGGATAGAAGGTACTAGTAGGCCGCCCCGGCTTCGCACGGGAATAGATATATAGCCTATGTCACCCGGGGATAGTGTAGCTTTCCGACAGTGAAATAATTTTTCAAATCGGTCCAGTAGTTTCGGAGCTTATTCAATGCAAACAAACAAACAATCAAATCTTTCCTCTTTATAATATTAGTATAGATATAAATAAACCACTTTTCCATGACAATAGATTTTGCCATCCAGTTTTGACCTGCTTGCTTTTCTTAGTTTGTATGTAGCAACAAAAATATTTAAACGACTCAATGATGACATTAACATGGTACAATAATTCAAGCCTAAGCAATAAAAACATTATTATTCCACGGTAGTAGGCCCTCAACACATTATTCTCATTCCTATGATCATGAGCATCATCAGACACCGTCAGTCACAATCATCAGAGTAAAAAGCTTAACGATCTGATAATTATAGGAATTCCTGTAAACAAGGTGACATTATGTCTACTGCTTTACGGTGTGAGAATGGAGCCATGGTGTGTATTGTCCCAGAGCATCTATCACCCTTTGTATTGTCAGAGTTATAGGATTTGGATGGACTGGGGAAGTAGGTTATCGCTTTGGCGTTTTAAATTTTGTACAACATATTTTTAGGGTTCCGTTGCACTTAGCTAACCCTGCACAATATGACGAGTACTATACTCATCATATTGTGCTAGAGGAGGTCCAGCACAATTTTTCATTGTAGTTGCTTGCACAAGGACCTGAGGCCTTATTATGGTTCTTTGATCGGGATCGAGATTGCATGCCGTCCCGTTCGCATCTATTTACTCGCACCACGAGCGTAAGTGAGATGGCACGCGCTCGCGATCACGATCCGAATCATCCATAATAAGGGGCCAGCTTATTGAATCTCTTTCAACAGGTCATATTCATGAACTGCAGCCATACCAAGCTAGTATTCTAGAGTGTGTTAGCGTTGTGTGACCGCGTTCTGCACTAGCGAGAGACGCTATTTATACGGTCGGTCGCGAGCACTCGTTCGGAACGCAGTTACGGTAATGCCTCTACGATACGACTCGTAATGAGCCTGCTGCACTGAATGCATTGCAACCACGCCATACTCGTGCTCTCTCATAACCAAAGATATGTGCGGTTGAGCACAAAGGTAACTTTAGAGTAAATAACTACAACTTAAAATAAAAAAAATTGATAGCTTGCACTTGGCCGCCTCTCGCCTCGCTGCGGTCTAGGATAGAGCACGCTTGCATATAAGAAACCGATTCTCGCCCAAAACCAGCAAAAATTGTAGACTATAATATATACTAGTAGGTACGTAGTAGTAACAATAGAGTTTTTCTAGAACCGTGGTGGTGTTGGCGCGTGCTAAACTGGGTCTCTCCGTTGCATGGCGTCATGGTTCCGCTCCGCGCAGCTTTCAACCACCATATCATGCGCCTTTATTGCTTCTACATGTAAATAATACATTCTACCTCCTACGTAGACTGTAAACCACACAATACTAAACATGGAACAAAGTTACAAATCTAAATCAAAGATAGAAGAAGAATAGAAGTATGTCCATAAAATCTTTGTCAGAGCTTTTGGTAAAAAGTTCTTCTAGTAAAAGTTGCTGTGTGATTTTCGCTGTGGGTTCTTTTAGGGTTCCTTACATACCCAGAAGGTTATTATATAGCCCTATTGCTGTCGCTCCGCCGCCTGCCGTCCGCCAGAGTATATCACTGGTCTCTAACTCATAAACGGAGTAAATTAGGTACTTACCTAAATATCTGAAATATTGATACATTAAGTAAAATGTTGGCCCTACACCAAATATTGAATAAAATATAATATTTTTTATCTATATTTATCTTTAAAAAAACGAGGTCCTTATCAGTTGTAATTACAAGCTTTTTATTAATTTAACTTCTTTTAATAATTTTTATTAATAAATTAAATTAATTTTAGAGCAGTTATTCTCAACAGATTGAGTTGAAATTTGGCATACGTATGTAAGTTCGGTGACAATGCAATGTTATGGTACCATCGAGCTGGTCTGATGATGGAGACAGAAGGTGGCCATAGGAACTCTTAAGCGAAACGACGACGTAACCCTGTCTTGGGTTTGTTGATTTGTCTTCCCAAGCACTTTGTTCCTAATAGATGATGGCCAGGGTCCTGATGATGAAGCCGGAGGGTAGCCTACTACTAACTACTAAACGAAACTACGTAACGTCATCGAGTTTGGGCATGTATGTGAGTTCAGTGATAATGCAATATTTTCAGTTTGCAGCTCGTTTAAAAATAAGTCTTTACTATTTAACTTATTTTTAGATTATTTTTGTTACGGGGTCTATCTTAAACTAAACTAGCTACGTGCTTACTTGAAATTTCTGTATAAAATGTCTGTGTATGTTCTGTGTAATTTCTGTATTTCTGTGTGTTTGTATGTGTTTTAAATCCTATATTTTAGCAAAAATTACTAAAAACTGGCCAAGTGCATGTCGGACTCGCGTTTACGATCCCGAGCCAAATTGGAAAAATTTGTTGTGTGATTGGTACTTAACAACCTTCGGTACGCGAGTCCAACTCGCACTTGGCCGTTTTTTTTGTTGTATGTATAAATACTACAAAAAAACTCATAAGAGCAGGGTAAATGAGTATAATGTACCTACCTACTAAACTTGTTGTGGGGCCTCACTGCCAACTGCTAACGCGGTACCAAACTATATAACGTTAAATCCGCTCAGTTGGAAAATCACGCGACCGCAAACCGTATCTGGGCGCGTTAAGGTTTACGTTCGCGTGATTTTCTACCTGAGCGGATTTAACGATAGTTTGATACCGCGTTAGCAGTTGGCCGAAAGGCCCCTGGTCTTTAACTTTATTGCAGAAGTGTGTAAAAATGTTACCAAAATGATGTTCAACTACCAAACACTACACTTAATTTGTGTCGTGATTGTGAAATATCGATATTTGGTTCGAGAATCGGAGGCAGGGTCACTTTCGGCGCTTGTACATGTGCATGTCATTGCATTTGATAGCCCGTTGGCTCAGTTGGTAGTGAACCTACCTTCTGAGCTTGGGGGCGTGGGTTCGATTCCCACCTAGGACAAACATTTATGTGAGGAACATTTGTGTTTGTTCTATATCTGGTTGTTAATATCTATTTAAGTATGTATTTAAAACGATATATGTATGTATATCAGTCTCTGGCAGCCATATCACAAGCTTTGCTTAGTTTGGGGTCAGATGACCGTGTGTGAAAAAATGTCCCGACTATTTATTATTATTTATTTTATTTATGTGGAAACTCGACACCTCGCGCGGTGTGACACGAGTAACCAGCACTTTACGACACTTTCGATTCTTGCATCATGTTCTTTTATTTTAGATGCAACTCTGCAACTGAGGAATAGGTATAAACTTAACACTCAATATTATAGTTTATGTTTAGTAATTTTTTCCTTAGTTCCTTAAATTTGTTAGCATGCCGAAAGAAAAATACATCCATCCTGTTTGTATAAATACTGATAGGTACGCAATAAACGAATTATGAATATTTTACGACCAAATAAAAATATTACTTATATAAGAGACCTATCTCACATTTTTTGAAGAAAAAAGCAATGATAACTGGATTTTTGTTTTGATTTTATCAAATAGAAATATCTTTAGAAAATTCAATTGCTGTAATATCAGGTACCTACCTATTTGTTATTGAAAATGACGGGTTCAAATATTGGAGAAATTTAAATTGAAAACTTAGTTTTCGTAAAACTCTCGAAGGGAAAGTTTGAGAGTGGATTTCGTTAAACTACTGACATCAAAGTAAAACACTTAGGTACTTGTTTTATATTCATCTTGGCAATTTTTCGTTATATGCCCGAAAATCCAGATACAATCTAAAATTGAACGATGCATTTTGTAAGCAGCGAAATCTCGAAAACTACTGGACCTATATGAACCTGAAATTTGGCAAATAGATTCCAGGCAGTGGCGGCCCCAGGGTAGAGCGAGAGGAGCGGTCGCTCTAGGCGCCAGGTAGCAGGGGGCAGGGGCGCCAAAATGTCAAATGCGAAAAATATTTTTGGGCGCCTTTGAGAGACGCGGGGCTGCCCCAAAAGCAAATAAAATATTAATTCATGAAAATAAAATTAGGTATAAACATAGCTGCACGGCGCCCACAGTTCTTCCTCTTTCAAATAATAATAAGCAATTTACGATGAGATAGCGTCGCCAAAAAAAATTAATACCTTACCTAGGTATTAATTTTTTTTGCCAGGTACCACAGATCTACTACCTATATCTGTGCATGGTTGTAATATTTTTACCAAAAGGATGGATTAAGGAGGTGGAATTGGAGTTTTTGTGTAGAAAGTTTTGCTTCCAACCTACAAACCTGTAATTTGGCAAGTAGCTTCGTACTGGGACCTAGACGTCCACTAAGAAACTATTTTGCGAAAGGGCCGAATTAAAGGGACGAAAGGGAGTCGTACGAAGTCACGGCACGGGTAACAGCTAGTATTATATAAAGAAAAACCGGAGTGTAGTTAGTTTATCTATAGTCCATGTATCGTATTATTTATTAAACACGCACAGTGGTGCCGCTGCCCCTGCCGGGCGTGCCGGGTGCATCGCAGCGGAAGTGGGAAGGGAGCGCGGCTCCTCCAGGGCGCCGCGACCGGCCTCCAGCTACAACCGTCCCTCGCATGCCCCACTGACTATTATTATATTATAACGTAACGTCTTTTTAACCAACTTCAAAAAAGAGGAGGCTATCAATTCGACTGTATGTTTTTTTCCTTTTTTTTATAACAACCATCCAATGTAAATTATTATAACACCGTCTTGCACTCATGATGATGTGAATCCTCACGCGAGTTTTGATGAAGGGATCATCCATTGTAAATAATATTTATATCCTATCTACTACAATATCTTTAGGCAGGTAACTACACAATTTTATTTTGCAAATTTTATAGAAATTCTTATTTGCTTTAGTATGTACAAAGCAGAGTACAGCAGAGCAGGCAAAGAAGGTACTTACCAATCTAGTTTTAGCTTAAATTTCCTCTTAATTGTGTACCATTTGAATTTCCAATTAGCGTACTCGCACTGTCGAAAGAATAATCCAACTCTAGAATCCAGACACTGCACAGTAATGTTTCATCACGAAGATTTCAAAATGTTTTTGGTTATCTAGTATTGTAGCTTACAAGTGAGGCACAAGACGATATAGTGAAGAGTTCAATCAGCAGCGGGTAGAGCGTGCGTTCCGCGTCAGGTGTATTGTAGCGGGTCGGGGCAGCGCGGCGCGGCGGTGGCGGCGACTCGCGCACTAGTCTCGGGCACGACTGCAGCGGAGCTTGACTGCACGAGCTTGCCTCACAAGCCCCGTGTGCTTCTACCCAGTCGAGGTGGCTCGTCCAGTGCCGACGGAACACAAGGCTGGCCAGTGTGGCTGACTGGCTAGCATAAGTACTATAGGAAAAAGTATAGGTACATTGGTAAGTAGGTATAGGTAGGTTATGAGCATTGCTAGTCTGTGGACTGCGCTGCCTGAGTGGGTGTTCCCCGATAGTTACAATCTGGGTGTCTTCAAGTCGAGAGTGAATCTAGGCAAGCGTGCTACATCGTAGACCGCATCATCGCTTAACATTAGGCGAGTTGGCGGCCAAGCGCAAGACTATTTATAATAAAATAAAGTGCGGGTAGCAGATATAAAGTAACTATGTAGTGTGGATGTAGGTATGAAGTATTTGTGATGTTTTAATCGACTTCGAAATAGGTGGAGGGATCTCAATTCGGCCCGTTTTATTTTACCTATGTACAGTAATTACGCCGGCATCAGAATTCTGTTACCGATTTGCGTGTTTATTTTTATCATATGTAGAAAAAACCCTCGAGGTGGTCCCACAAAAGTTTCATTAATTGGGTGGTCGAAGATGTACACTCTGTACTGGTGCAATACAAAAAAAAATCTCTTGTGTGGGCAATACATATGCATGACCGAATACGAAAAACGAAAACGAGGCGGTATAGCTTTAGCCTGCTCAGCAGTGGGCGAAAAAACCCATATGCATATGTAACATAACTTGACATTGACAGTCAAGTATGACAAGTGTCAAATGAAGTGAAGTGAAGCTTGCGTGCAGTATTTCATTTTGTTGAATAAATAAAATAAATTAATCGTTGATTATACTCCCTTTCTCAGAAATGCTAATATTTTACTTATTCACTAATCCATTTCAACACAAAACGCTGTCTTCCATTCTACATAGCGTTTGTTCAAACAAGCGAAGCATTCCCAGGAACGGCTGAGATGTCTCAATCGAGTGCAATGAACTCCTCGGGATCCACGGAGGAGAAGCACGGAGGGCAGGATAGCGTCGTGAAGCTGGAAGTGACAGTTAAGGAAGAGCCGCTGGAATGCACGGTGTGTGGCGTCAAGACCCGCGAGTGCCTCGACATGTTCACGACGCGCACGCCGTCCGGCGCCTCGCTGCTTCATTTCCTCGCCAAATACACACAAGTCGACCTGGCTTTTACCGATTCGTGCTCGAAACAATCCTGCAAGAGCTGCTATGACTTGATCAACGTACTGGAACGAACAGAGCTCGAGTACGTCAAGTTAAAAGAGACTTTCGAAGCTATACTCAGCAAGAATCCTCTGTTTGAGTTGTCGGTTGTGCCGGCGCCGATCGGGCTGTCCGCCGTGAAGCGGGAGCTCGACGGTCCCGAGGACTCTGAGGACGAGCCGCTCGCGCGACGGAAAGCAAACCGGCACACTAAAACGGTCAAGAAAAAAAAGAAAGTCACAGGAAAACTTAAGCGAAAGAAAAGCATTGAGAGAAACAGGTATACTACATCTTAAATTATTTATTGACGTAAACACATCACTGTTTTAAACTATCACGGTTGTTCACTAATTTTATATTATTATTTACAGGATATTTAAAGTGGTAAGGTTGTGGAATGAGCTCCCGAGCTCATGGGAAACCTTACTAAATAATCATATAACTTTAGTAAACACATCAGTGCATTACAATCCAGTTTAGTCCCTTGTGTTGCAGTTATACATAGGCAATGGTGATTGCTTACCATACAAAACATACAAAAAAAAAAAAAGTTTCTATTAATTAACAGACCACAACCTAAATTTTGTCTAAACTTCATCCATAATGTTAGTTAGTGTCGGCTATAAAATTGACAAGCCACTAATCATATTTTACTAGTTAAATACTTGTGAGGTATGCTCAACAAGACGTACTGCTAATAATTCCAGCTGGGAGTGTGATGAGTGCGGAGCGCTGGGTGAGGACGGCGGCCCCGTCGCGCTCGCAGCTCACAAGATCACCGTGCACACAGTGATTGCTCCAGTTAAAATAGAAGATGGGTCAGTTAGTTTACTTACCATTCAAGTGTTTTCTATATCTGCCGTCCGATTCCTAAAAGACCGTTAAGTGACATTGACACCGTGTTACTTAAAATTAAAATAATTATTGAGTAATTTTTCATTAGGCGCTAACATTGTTTAGTTTTGAGGCGGGCTGGCGTCATCGCTACGTTTGTCTCTGTTTCACGCATGGGTAAAACTTGGATTTGAGGTGACGATGTATCCACTCAAGAATTTATATATAATAGGAAGAGATGTCCTACAAGGAATGCAGAACAACCCTGCATCAATTACAGAAACAAAACTAAATACCAATGTCAATATATCGTCAAAGCTAACATAAAAAGTTACATTATACACATCTAAATATTTATTATCTGATCTTTCAGGTCCCAAAGTCCATTCAACAATGGCAATGATGACTTATTAGAAGTGACATTCGAACACTTTGATGATGATGATGATGAAGACAGCAATTTCAACCCAGATGAGTTCAACGACTCGAATAATGTAAATAAAAAGAAAGCAAAAAAGATGCCAACGGAAAGAAAGAAACCTAAAGTGATGCACCCCTGTGATCAGTGTAGCTCTAGATATTCATCTCTAGGTAATTATCATGTAACAAAAACAGTCAAATGTTTAGGTTCCTTAAAAATTTAATGAAAAATTGGCTATCCGGATATCTTTTCTTTGCCAACAACCTGTTCAGTTTGGCCGTTGGCTGATATCTAGGGAAGCCGCAAGGCGCGAAATGTAGGCACATTGCGCGCCTACCACTGGCTGGACCACGTCTGTCATATTGAACAAAAACAGGGAATTGGCCATGACGCACTGCTTTGCTATGGCCATACCTCGCACTTTATGCTTTAAAGGCTATTTTACTTAGATGAAAATTTGATTTAAATGATAAAATCACTGATAACCTTCAACTTACCGTCTGAATTTTTTATCTACCTACAGCAGCTCCATTATGTATATTCAGTATCGTCAGTATCGTCTACTTATATATATCATATTTAAAGACTGTTCGTGCCACATCACTCAGTGGAGCAGACAGGGGCCTTACGGACAACTGCTATTGCGTCACCAAACTAACCCTAAACCTGCTCAAGTTGATGCAAAGTTGGAAAATCACAGGACCGCAAACCGTATCTGGGTGCGGTAAGATTCACGTTCACGTGATTTTCCTACTGAGCGGATTTAACGTTAGTTTGGTGCCACAATAGCAGTTGTCCATAAGGCCCCTGGACACTGAATCATTCCAACATCGAAGAAATTAGCATCATTTAAATCCTAACACTGCATTATATTCAATACTAGTGGTCCGCTACAGCTTCGCATGGGTATAGATTATAGCCTATGTCATCCAGGGATAGTGTAACTACCCAACAGTGAAATATTTTTTTATCGGTTCAGTACTTTCGGAGCCTATTCAATGCAAACAAACAAACAAACAATCAAATCTTTCCTCTTTATAATATTAGTATAGACAAACTCTTTCACTCACACCCTAAGTATTAATATTGCATGCCTCGTGTGTATTCCAGCTCGGTTAGAAGCCCACAAGGTGAAACACGACGGCTCGAAGCCCCCGTATATCTGTGAAGTGTGCGGGGCGCACTACAAACACAAGCGAGCATGCGACATACACATTGCGCTACACAAAGGTACAAATTCGTGTTTTATATCTTTAAAGTTTTAGCCTGTGGCTTTGCTTATCTATATAAGCGATAATACACTTAACGTCAAACCCCCGACTGTTCCTATCTAGCTTCCCTCGTTCACACCTCACTGCCATTCTGAAGCTGTGTACTGTGTACAAGTACTGTGATGCTTTTGGGGACTGAGTCACCCTTTTCTGTTGGGAGGTACTCTTATTCAGAAACACCACATGTCCTCAAAATGAGGGTAGTTCTGGAAAAAACCAGTCTGGTGTTGTCATCTTACCAGTGATATAGTGTTCAGATTTTTTAAACTACAATAGTTATTAGGGTTCTTTACCCAAAGGGTGCCAATGGGGCCCTATTACAAAGGCTACCCTGTCTGTCCTACCTATAAAGAGCGATATCTTTGGAACCGTACTAGGTAATCGGTTAATATTTTCCCAAAATAAGTATGTAAATATGCTATGGCGGATACGTCAACAAATAAAAAATTAAGGGCCTTAATTTCGGGAAAGAGGCATTTGAACCTGAACGATACAAAAAACGAGTATTTTTCATGTTTTTGGTTTTGGTTCTATTGTAAAAACGGTAAAGCACAAGCTCCAAGCTTAGTGTGAGAACAGTTCTAACTAAAGCACAATACAAACTGTCACAGACAGTCAGTAACTGTAGACAGTAAGCAAATAATAAAAACTGGCCAAGTGTGAGTTCGGTTATTATGCAACCAGGGTATACCATTGACGAAAAATCCCAACAACAATATATATGGGAGATGATTAGTGAATTGATTCAGTAATTCATCAACACAATTTCCAGGCATTAGTGACTGGAAATGTGAAGAGTGCAACAAGCTGTTCCCATCGAAGAACGCCCTGCAGAGGCACAACAACATCCACACCGGGAAACTCAACTATCAGGTGACTTCTCACTCTCTTCTAACTAACTTCTACAGACGACAGTCTAAAGTGGAATTGAGCCGGTCGCATTCTGCTGCATGCCTGAAGATCTGTCAGCTAGAAGCAATTCCTCCACAGCTGAAAAAAATAACCTAATCAGACCTCTTTGCACATTGTAATATTGTAAGCACATTCCTGGAACATATTAGAGAATCAAGGATGATACCCGTAAAGTTGAATTTTCGTCGAAATGGCTTCTTCAAATTATGGACACATTAAAGAGCATGTTTAACAAAAAGCCTTGTATTTTTTAAATATATTTTGTGTATTTCAGTGTGACCTGTGCGGCAAGTCTTTCATCCACACATCATCATTCAAGATGCACAAGCTGTCCCACTCGGGAGTGAAGCCCCACTCGTGTCGCGTCTGCGGGCTCGCGCTGATGACGCGCTCGCACCTGAAGCGCCACGAGCGCATCCACTCGGGGGAGAAGCGCCACGAGTGCACGGCGTGCGGGAAACGGTTCTCCGAGCGATACAACCTCGCCGCGCACATGAAGGTACCGCACCTCGCCCAGCACTCATCTGTCGTCGTCATGCTACATACGTGCACAGACCGGGCTCAGAACCAGGCTGCGGATGCTACTCGCCGGACCTAGGACTCCAGGAGCCCACAGCTCTAAACAAAACCGCAACAGCACTGCAGGCGGAGGCTATGAATCTACTGGCGGTAACAGCAGTCGGGCCACTTGAGTTCCTCACAGCTTCCGGAGTTCGGGACACTAAAGTATTCTCATGTTTCTCAACCGATCGTGTCCCGTTAGTATTAGGTCTGGACGCGCTTGATTTATCAGAGTGTAGACTCAGCCCAGATAGAAACGTGCCTCACTGGGGCGAGCTCGGTCGGCTGCCACCTGTGACTGTCTGTTTGCTGTCAGATGATCGCTGACAGTTGTAGTAACTCACTCGTTATTATTTTCTAGTTACGATATTGATACCAATGAGTGATGCCTATGATTCCAGTCGCACGAGTCGGCGGCGAGCCCGCCCCCGGTGGATCGGCGCCGGCCCATGTTCCGCTGCCAGTTCTGCACGGAGCGGTTCGAGCGGCGGTACATGCTGGAGCGCCACATGTCCACCGTGCACGGCCGCACGCTGGAGCGGCCGCCGCCGACCCCGCGGAACACCATGAGCAAACTGCTCAAACAGCGCGCGCAGAGACCGCCCACGCAGGACCCTCCGCCAGACAACAAGAGCAGTCCGGAGCCGTCGCGAACACCGCCCGTGCCCAACTCGGCAGCACTGCCGTCTTCCAAGCTCCTCGCGCAGCTCAGTGAGTATCAATAACAGTGTAGCAACACTGCGCGGCGCGCAGAGACCTCCAGGGGAGAGCAACGGCAGTCCTGAGCCGGGGCGTACCCCGCCTCTGCATCTGCACACAAGTTCCTCAAACAGCTCAGTGAGTATCACCATGAGCGAGCTGATGACACATCGCGTGCAGAGTCTGCGTCGGAACCCCGGGGGATGAGAAGGCAGCACCGAGCCGGGTGGAACACCGCCGCTGCCGTCTTGTAAAATAACACTGCTCAGTGAGTATTGAACACTTGCCGCTGACACCCTACTCGTAGCTGGTGAGGCGTGTGGTGACCCCCGACTCGACACCGGTCCGGCCGAGCGAGGCGCACGCGACTGCGGTCACGCGCTGAAGTATTGACTTCCTGACGTCACTGTACCTGCTGCCTTACCTACTTTGAGTTCGTCACCGCACCCAGCCCTGCACAGTGCACACGGGCGTCATCCTCGGTCAGCGTTGCCAGACGTCCCGATTTTTAAATCAATATGAAATGTCCCGCGCGAGACAGGGTCAGTCCCGCGCGAGACAGGGTCAGTCCCGCGCGAGACAGGGTCTGTCCCGCGCGGGACAGGGTCAGTCCCGCTTTTCCGGGATAACTCGATATTCAGAAGACGAATAAGATTCAACTATTTAAAGATTGGGTAAATCTGATTTAAAATACGTAGTGTAGGACACCCTGTTGCCAGGTGGAGTGATGACCTGCGTAAAACGGCGGGTAAAAACTGGATGCAAGGTACTGCCGACCGAGCTCAGTGGCGTGCATTGGGAGAGGCCTATGTCCAGCAGTGGACAGTTAGAGGCTGATGATGATGATGATTTAAAATATCATATTTTTATTAAAATACATTTTCTGTGGCTATTTTTGCTGTCTATTGTCACGTAAACATAATTTGAACTCGAAAAAGAAAAAAACTTCTGATTTTTTACGTTTTTTTTACTATGTCCCGCTTTCGACGACAGAATCCCGCTTTTTTTCATTGAAAAAATCCTAAAATCCCGACTTGGCAAGAAAAAAATCTGGCAACGGTGTCCTCGGTACAAATCGGGTCTGGACACAGGCCTTCCTTGAGCACACCACTCACCCAACCTGCGGTTCACGGCTCGGTATATACAGACTCGCTTGTCTGTACAGTTGTAATTATGACAGTAAGAATGTCCGTATAAAGGCTGGTAGTTTGGTTCAGATACGACGGTAGCCACACTGAGCTGTCAGGTCGTGCATGGTGTATGATGTACCGTTGTGTTGCAGCGTCGTCTGCGTCGATAATCACGACGGGCTCGTGGTCGGGCGCGTACGCCGCCGAGTTCGGGCTCCGGCACGAGTACCCGCACTGACCTCGCGTGGTGAGCAAACAGCACCTACACTACACACCACACACACCGTGTTCCCACACACGACACAAATTATGATAATTTAGCCACATACGGTAGGAAAAACATTGGTTTAATTTGTATATGACAAATATCTATTGAGAAATTATAAAATATTTATTGAGTATTGAGAAAAATTGTTTATCCCAAAATCCTTATTGTACTCGAAACGACGTAGAAGCGGAACTACACTAGAGATTCGTGATATACAAATTAAAAATGGACTTCCGCAAAGTAACGCCTGATTCAATCAACTATCAAAAATTGGTTTATCTATACTAATATTATAAAGAGGAAAGATTTGATTGTTTGTTTGTTTGCATTGAATAGGCTCCGAAACTACTGAACCGATTTGAAAAATTCTTTCACTGTTGGGAAGCTACACTATCCCCGGTTAACATAGGCTATATTATATTTTAAAAAAAAGGGATCCTTACTAAAACTCCAATAATGTAACCCAAAGTGTAAAAAAATAATAATTTACAATTTTAACTTTGCGTGTTTGACAGTTCTAAGACAGGACAACGTCTGTCAGGTCAGCTAGTCATTAAATATAATAATATTTACATAGTAAAAACCGGCCTGAGGGTTTCGTACCACCACAAAATACAGAAACTAGTACAAAAAGACATCATGATGCCCTGGCTCACTACCATCAGACAAGTTGGTGGCCAAACGTAGATCTAATCTATGTAAAAATAATGGAAGTCTATCCAAGTACCGACTGCGCCCTACGAAGCTTAACTTGGTAATGAATAGAAATTTGTCACCGACTCGCACTTGGCTATTATTTATTATAATTATTATGTTTTTATACGTTAAAGTGTGTACTATAATCAAGCCAAGTTTAACGCTTGTACATATTACCATTTTTACATTAAACCCAATTTTAAAAAAAAGTTTATTGTATGGGGACCCACCCCCCTTTAGTTACTTTACTCCTTGACTTTATTGTTATTTCTTAATTAATCCGCCGTAACATTGTTTTGTATGGGTTAATTTTATTGCCTGAAATAAATTGATTTGATTTGGATTGAATTGTATATTCTGTGAAAATTTCAACCGACTATCTATAACTGTCGTAAGATACAGCCGTTAAAATGAAGGACTGACAGACCGATAGACGGACAGCGAAGGCTAGGGTCGTAATAGGGTCCCGTTTTCACCCATTGAGTACGGAACCCTAAAAAGTATTTAATGATTACCCAAAAATGTTATTGTAATCAGTCATAATTGTGATTATCCATGTTGATCCATGTGTGACCGTGCGCACAACAACCTTGGCTTCAGCAGATCTGTCAGTGGATCAACTTGGTAACCGTGTATTGAATGTTCCCAATGTGTCGTGTACCCTGTATACATAGTACAGCTAATCTATTAAAACTCGTATGAGAATCCTCGCGTACTAAAGTTCCTTGATTGTAGTACAGTGTGACTATATTGCGTTGATCTGTCTCTATGAACTTACTACTCAAAACAATGACAATATAACCACTTGACTGCTCGTCTTTTACCCCGCATGAGGCAAATGTTCTAACATGTCAACCTAAACTATCTCGAGCAGGGCCAATCCTAGGCGTGAATTGAATGAATGACTTTTGATTCTCCAATCACAAGCTGCTCTCCGCGACCGACGTGGCATCATTTTGCAAAAGGGAATTTACTACGACTACATGCGCGATCAAATGTACCATTACTGTGGTCCTAGTAAATGATTGATTGATTGATCAAGTGGTTATATTATCTTTGACTCAAATACATATAGAAAGTTCTTCTGTAACACGCGACCACACCGTCCATGGTCGTACAAACACACTCAATATTTTAGCCTGCGAGTATGGTGGCCTCTATAGGGTGGCTCAGGAGTCATGATATGACCGGCTGGCTCGGTGAGACCAGCTCCACAGTCCACTGCCCGCGATGTTCTTTTACTCCAGAATGACATGGACGACTATCTATATACACGTCTCTATGGACAATACGCAATCTAAATTTTGTAATGTTTTAGTGATGGATCGAGCTGTGATATCCACGAGCCTGGCGACACGCCACGCGATGACACGCGCCCCCACGCGACGCCACGCGACCGATGCGAGCTCGCTCACATGTCATCTCATCACATCACATCTACTAGGGGTTGAACAACAGACCATATTTCAAATTCGGAGTTGGATTTCGATGTTTGGTTTTCCAACTCCGGAGTTACGGAATTACTTTAGGAAAATGAACTGAGCATAACTGGTGTCACAAACAATCTACAAACTTGTACTCCCCGGGCAGCCTGGCCGCGAGCTGCAACACACATCGCTTCAGATTACAACATCGAGTCCGGTACGCTGAGTAGCGACGATGAACCCATGTGGTGCACGTCACACATACTGATAATGGCTCTCGGAGTCCGACAGAAGTGGAGAGACAAATATCCCAAGCCTGGCCAGCATTTGGCGCAACCAAACAAACGGTGCAGTCAGCTGCCACTGAAACTGAAGCCCGAGGTGTTTGAACAATGATCCATGTCTCGCACCCAGCAGCAGCCGAAACAATCAGTCACGCATGGGCGCTGGGGAGAGACATGCTCGGGATTACGTCGCGCGACCGCTGGAGATGGGCTTATAGCCCGGATGGACAGTCACGGACGAGACTGATGGCCGAGTGGAGACGGGGCAAACACCAGGCCGCCCACCGAAACGCTAGGTTCATGGCATAAGAAGATACGGAGGTCTCTACTGGATTACCAATGCAGAAGATTGCAGTTCGGGAAAGAATTTGGAAGGGGCTTATGTTTAGAAGTAGACGAAGAAAAACCACCACACCACCACCACCACTTTTTAACTGTTCTCCAACCACCCGCATTCTTCAGTCTTCCCGTGAACATGGTGCATGTAACTGCGCCGAAATATCGGGAGCTCATTCCACAACCTTACCACGGTAAATATCCCGTAAATAATCATATAACTTTAGACGAAGAAAATCTAAAAGAAAGAATGAACGGTGTACCTCGTAAGAAAGCTGACAGATTAGAAGGTGGCAGCACCATCTGCTTGCCGGTGAGGCGGACATAATATGGCCAGATGTGGTGACAACTAGTGGATGGCGGCTGATCAAGGCAATCACAGTGTCACCAACGTTTGGTCGGACAACGATGTGGTTCAATGACATTGTAAAGCGCCCGACCAGAGTGGCAGCATCAGAAGGTACGACCGACCAGAGTGGCAGCATCAGAATGTACAACCGTGGAAAATGTTCCAAAACTCCGAATCTGCACCAACACCAGAGTAGTGTAGTGCAACCCCTACTATCGAGGATGTCAATACTTACTCGTAACTCTTGGATTATGTACACATCACATTTCCATAATATATTAACATAATCGAAATGTGAAAAGTGATTGAATAACGTTGTTTTACACAACATCAATATATTGTAAATATCAAAGTAAGTATCAATAGATAGATTAGGTAAACAACATGTAATGATAATTGTAATTATGGAACTTAGCACTGAAATAGATATTCGCATAGTGATATGATATTATTGTTATATTAATACGATATTTTTGTACTAACTTGGCACCTCTATTGATTGTTATTTATTGTATGTATTGTTTTAATGTTGTGGATACACAACTTGTGTTTATTTTGTAAGCACTTCGATAGAGAAATGAATAATACAGTATAATATTGTAACTATGCAGTGATGTTTCTTATTATTCACCAATTTCACGAGTGACAAGAATACTGTGCCCTGCAGGCCGAGCACGGGCCGCGGACAAATTGTCTTTACACCGTTTTTATCCCGCGAGAAAAAGACAAACTTATCCATATTCTAGCTTTGTCGCGTCTGGGCGTGGATAAAAACGGTTGAAAGACAATTTATCCACAGCCCATGCTAGGCCTGCTGGGGGGCTACCAAAACCTCAAAAACATTCTTATAGTGTTAACACACGTATGGATTTGGTTGACCTCAACCGCCGTCTGACTAACGGGAGAGAAAGAGAGGGAAATATGATATTCTCACTCTTTCTCTCCCGTTGGTCAGACGGCGGTCCGTCAACCAAATCCATACGTGTGTTAACACTACTATAATAATCTTACATCATAGTCAAGGATATAGGTAGACTCGCTCTTAAAATAATAATAATTACGAAAGTGAGATAAAGTATATGAGCAACTTCATGAGAGTGAGCAGGACAAAGATTATATTTTGTCCCTTACTGGCGTATAGGGTAAGATTTATGTATTTTAGTGTTTGCCATCGACTGATCTGACACTTCAGGTGGCAGGCAAATTGTGGTGTAAAAGCCGCAGTGAATGGAATGAACCGAACATAACCTTCCATCGGTAAGTGCTAATGTGGAACTATCACTATCGCATTCGTATACGCTGAGGACTAGTCTATACCTATTCTTTGACTATGTCTTACATGAACTATTTATATTGTCACTTATATGATGAGATGAATGAATGAGGATCCACCACTTTACTGGGGAATGATTTCGACATGACCGTTTCTGCGGTCGTAGCATTGTTTGACGATATTATCCAATTTAAAATAAATACCCTAAAACTGGCAAATGCACGAGACGTGCAACGCCAAAATGGCATCAGAAATAAAAACGCAGGCGAGGGATGGAAGGAAAGAAGTCCGATCTTATCTTATTATTTTTATCTCTGACGGCATTCTGCTCACCTCAGTGGCCAAGTGCTATAACTCTTGAGGGCCAATAAGCAAGTCGTGTCGTGTACCTACATAGGTACTAGCAAAGATTATTAGGTACTAGTCAACGTGTAGAATAATAATTAATAAGTAGGGTAGTTTACATTCTCTTTGTCCGTACGTTCCGTCCGTAACTCAAAACCAAAACAAACACAAGGTTCGACTCGACCCAGCGAAAATAAATAAAAATTCATTTCGACAATGAGTGCAAAATATCAAAATGATGAATTAATAGTTCGGCAAGCGAGGAGAGAAGATATGACTGCAGTCGCCGATATGATACAGGTTAGAACCCATACAATAATATAAATAATAGACTGAACAATTTATTGTTATTAAGAATTCATTGTGTTTAGGTTATATTTTATAGGCAATCTTGTAAAGGAAATTATAAATTACAGGAACTTGCTGATTTTGAAAACATGCCAGAAGGACCAAAGCTCACAATAAAAGGTATTGGTCTATTGAAATATTACGCACAATATTAATATGAACTTTCGCACAAGTAAAAACTAAAAACAAAACTATAAAATTATCTTGGCCTTGGTTTGGAATCGTTATCGTTAGATGATCGATAGTTACACTGTAGAGTGTAGGTAGGTAGGTAATCCCGAATCTTGATAGATGTCGCTGTCAGTATAATGTCCCCTACCGTCACTAGATGTCACTATTCGTTGTTTCCCCACGACTGCCGACAGATGTCGCGCTCTGTTCCAGATTTGGAACACGACTGCTTCGAGCGGCAACCCCCTGCGTTCTTGTGCAAAGTGGCGGAGACGCCAGCTTCCAGCCCACCTATCCTGGGCTATGCGATCTACTTCAACACATATTCTACGTGGGAAGGACGATCTACTATGCTGGAGGATCTATACGTGCGCCAGAGTGCGCGCCGCCGCGGCGTGGGGGAAAGACTTTTCGACTCTGTCGCTAAGGTGAGGGAACAATGCTAGTTGCTTATCTTATCACCGCACCCATCTCAACGGCGAAGGTTTTTCTAAATTAGGTACTAGTAGATGTGCAAATAGGTAAACAATAGTAGTATAATATACTAACTACTATAATAACTTAGTAGGTACTTTTCTATCAATTCCATCCATGGTACCTACTACTACCTACAAAAAAAAACAACTAGCCAAATTCGAGTCGGGCTCGCGCACTGAGGATTCCGTCCACAACATTCAAAAACGAAATTACCAGTTATAACTTGGTAATGAACACAAACTTGTCACCGACTTGCACTTGGCCACTATTTATTTGTTAGAATATGTACTATAATGATGCCAAGTTTGACGCTTGTACGTATTACCATTTATTATTAGAACTAATAGGTACAAAGATAGGTACCTACGTTTAAAAATACGTTTGTTGTATGGGGACCCCCCTTTTGTTTTTACTTGTTAACTTTTTATTATTTCTACGTAACATTACATATTCTGTGAAAATTTCAACTGGCTATCTAAGTATTACGGTTCGTAAAATACAGCTGTTTAAAGGTAGGACAGACAGACAGACACAAACGGACAGACACAGACGGACAGACAGACATCGTAGGCTTAGTAATAGGGTCCTGTATTTACCCTTTGGGTACGGAAGCCCAAAAAGGAAGAAGCTGAAATAAGAAAGGGAATGGTGCATTTGATACCGTCCTACTTATCTAGGTATTTACACTAACAGACAAAAGTACCTTTGTCTAGGTATTTTATTACAGTAATTTCAGTAGGGATACATAATATACTAAAACTGCCTAGTAATAGAATATAAACAGAGAGATGGAAGATTTTGTTTCGTAATTTTGAGTGCCAGAATATTTGCTATAATCTTGCTATCATCGTTGTTGATGCACCAGCTCCTAGCCCCCAGCCCCCAGCCTCCAGCCCCCAGCCCCCAGCCTGTACGGCCCGGTGTTCGCAGGAAGCGGCAGAGCACGGGACGCGACTAGACTTCCACGTGCTGTCGTGGAACCCGGCGCGTGCCTTCTACGAGGCCAAGGGAGCCACCAACCTCACGGAGACAGAGCAGTGGTGCTACTACCGGCTCGCAGGAGACCAGCTGCGCCTGCTCGCGGGGAAGGAAGGCCACTGAGCCACACAGAAGGTCGGGATAACACACTGAGTACCTGTACCTAACCCACTAGCTCTTCAACCTCGATAGACATGGAATTGACTGTCGATTGCTTTAGAATCAGACTGATCTTTACTCTATCATGTTGGTGATGTTGGAACCAAAATCAAAATATTTGCATCGTCACATACATACTTACCTATATTATTTAAATTTCATGGTGTGAACAATAAAGAGTTAATCAATCAATCAATATTATAGAAATGTCAACAATTAGGTACCTTGCCAAACGTTCCAAGATATACCTATGCCTATTGCATAACTAAGTGTAGGTCTAGGTAGGTAGGTACTCAGCAGGGCGTCGTAGGTAGTATATAATCCGCGTAGACGGCTACGGAGAACTCGAACCACCACTCTGGGTATCTATTCAGTATAGGAGCAAGATGTATCAACATTTTTAGCAAAATATAGCACCTAAGTGTCTGTTTTGGCCACAATAGGTACACCTAAAAGATCAATAGAACTTTGTTAAATTTCCAGATGACACGAAAATATGCTGATGCTGCATTGGACGAGGGCAACTATATAGGAATAGGCGGCCAGTAACACACGTTTTGTGCTCAAAATGTATATTTTATACAAGTTTAATTTCTTTTTGTACATTTTTGCCACAGATTTTGACTGTGACTTCTTCCTTCTTTGCCGTACAACTAACGTGTGAAATATTGCATTATTATTTCAGTTGAGTAGATATAAATACTTGTGCCATGTTCTAACCGGAGTGTTTTCCTTATTGCATCATAACAGAGATCGTATTACAAGTGTATCTGTCTGGTATCAATCTATTGTCAGATTTTAAATATCTATGTACGTAATCCAACATTCGCTTCTAACTTTATCGTGGTAAGGTGGTATATGTTAAATTTTAATCCCGCAGTAAAAATAAATCAAATGAATTTAATATCTGACGATAAGTTAACATTGCGTACTTATATATAAATAATTTGCTGTAAATACATGCCGGGTAAGTATGATACAATTACTTATCGTATATTTGGGAGATACAGATCCTAAGCGTTGCACAGCTTAGTAAACCTACGTATGTGTTGATTCCAAATAAACGTTTCAATTAAATCTATATTTTATTCTAATATATTACCTACCTATGTACAATGTACATCCATGAGAGGTAAATGCCATTACACTTAGGACTAATTTCACAAGTTCACATAATTTTTAATTAATTTTCTTTTCTGATGTTTGCTGAAAGATGATGGAATATCTTTGAATCTAAATTGAAATAAAATTCAATTTATATTCAAAGATTTTCCAACTCAGCTTCAGCTTTTTAACGCATTTCAGTCTCAATTAGACAAATCGTTTTCAAACTGACTTCTTTTTGATTTGTCACGAAAATTTGTATTACCTATATACGTAGAAATTATACAATCTTGGCGTCTCATCATTATAAGAATTTAATATTCACACCTGCTTTTAAACATAAGTAAGTATCTATACTTATAGGTACCTACTTGTAGTTGTCCCAGAAGCCGGGTCACACAAGTATATGTATTTAGTGGGTAAATCACGTACACTTATGTGCCTGCGGCTTTATAATTATATAATACAACCATCATGAATAATATCATTGAATAGTTAGAAACACAAGGTAGGTGGCATATATTTGTGAATACTGTTCAATTCGCTTATCTACTTACATTATAAGCTCTATTTACACATAGCACGTCGAAACCTATTCCCTATCTTAGTCTATATTGTTAGGCCGAATTGGACCACTTCTGGCTACCATTATTAAAATAAGGTTGAATTTAGCAAGTTAATTGTAAGCTACGAATGGTCACCACAGGTAATACAACTCAGCCTAAAGTGCCTATTTTAAATGTATTATGGTTCGTAAGACTAGCAATATAATGAGATATTAGTTAGAGCCTTGCTGCAAGTCTTACACATTGTACATACCTTGAAACAAGCTTCTCAATACGTGCTCTATTGTGTAGAACATTATACTAAGGACTCTTTTTACTAGATCGACAAGTACAACACAAGATGGAAATTTTTGAAAAAAATAAGGTTATTAAAAGGAGAACATGCTTGCTTTTCAATGAAGTGACAAAATTTAGGCAGCATACTCGGAAAATGTGTTCATAGACGCTAGTAGGTAAGTAATATTTCGGTAAGAACATTTGTGAATGTTGGCATGACGCAACGTTATACCTAATATGGGTTGAGTCAAGATCTTTACCGTGAACACAAAGTTATGTCTAAATTATTTATTTCCTAACCAGATTACGTTATACTACGAGACTCGATACTCGTAGATCGGACCAACTGTTTCATTAAATATGGTAATTAGGTAAAATATTTTATTACCTATCAGAGTGCCGACGCGGCGTCGTTGGGTTGTCCTATCACGAAGTAATTGGGCACGATGGAATACAGACATATCTAACTAATACAGACTAATAAATACAAAATAGACTCATAAATCTTAATTTATAGGACACAATTTGAAAAGAGCGCTGTTTACGATAATACTTTCAGATGGCGCCCCAGAAACGAACCCTCCGGGGTCCTGTCGGTGTTCCACCGCTTCCACGGCTCTGCGACGAACCCTCCGGGGTCCTGTCGGTGTTCCACGGCTTCCACGGCTCTGCGACGAACCCTCCGGGGTCCTGTCGGTGTTCCACGGCTGCCACGGCTCTGCGACGAACCCTCCGGGGTCCTGTCGGTGTTCCACGGCTTCCACGGCTCTGCGACGAACCCTCCGGGGTCCTGTCGGTGTTCCACGGCTTCCACGGATCTGCGACGAACCCTCCGGGGTCCTGTCGGTGTTCCACGGCTTCCACGGCTCTGCGCGGCTACAGCCAGCTGGCGTGTGCCATGTCCCCAGCGGCAGAAGCCGCGACAGGCGTTGCCGGTGAGTGGCAGTCTCCTAGCGGCGAGAGGCACTGCCGGCGGCAGGCAGGCTCGTGACAGGGGAGCGCGTGTCGCCGGCGCTACGTGGACGCCATGAGCTTGGCGTGCGCCGTCACGTTGCGCTGGTGCAGGAAGCCGCTGCCTTCCTCGTCCTCGGCGCCGCCCAGCCCGTACTGGAACATATACAACGTACTTCAACATCGTGAACAGAGGAATACGGTCACGTGGACACAGATCAGAAACAGACTCATCCATACATCATAGATCAGTGGAAATCGCACACTGTGCGATTCACACAATCCTTCTTGCCTCATAGCTGCAAAATGTGGAATGAGCTACCTTCTACGGTGTTTCCGAGAAGCTACAACATGGGGTTCTTCAAAAGGCGAGTTAATCGAGTTCTAAAGGGTCGGCAACGTATTTGTGATGCCTCTGGTGTTACAAGTATTCATAGGCGACGGTTACTGCTTACCATCAGGCAGCCCGTCTGCTTGTTTGCCACCTATGGCATAAAAAAAGAGTTTTAATCTAGATACCTAATCCCTCATATCATAATAATCTTCCACTGAAACCTTAGAACTGAATATTAGATTGCAGCCTTGAAGGGCGTTTTTAAGCATAGGCATAAAGAGTACCTAAGTATAAAGAAATATGAATAGGTATGAAAAATTTGTATATAATAATATATAAGTTATTTTCTTTCTATAAATTTATTAGGTACTCTTGAATAAATGCCGCTTGCATTTAGCTAGGCCCCATTACCCCAAATGCAGACGAATTGCGTGAAGGTAGTGGTATGATATTTATAGATTGCGCCGTCCGTTAGACCGGTTGATGGTGCATCTCACCTGCAGCGCGTGCAGGTAGTGCTGCTGGGAGTGGTAGTGGTTGGAGGAGGCGTGCGGCGCGTGCTCCGCGTGGTGGTACGCCTCGTAGGCGGCGGCCTGCGTCGGCTCGCTCTTGATGTTGAACAGCGACGGACTGTGCAGGAAGGAGGGGCTCTGCAGCAGAGTGGCGCCGGCGCCGTATTGCGCGGGAGCGTCGCGCCGCACCGCGCCGGGTCCGCCGCCGGCTGTCGTGTGCGCGTGCGCGTGCGACGTCGGCGGCAGCGGCAGCGGCAGCTCCGTGCCCGACATGCTCGACTTACTGTCTGCAATGTGACGGAAATAGGATACGTTACAGATGAAAATTATACGAGTATATCTATACAAAATCACCGAGATAGAGGTGGCAGAGTACTTTACTACCTAGCAAGTAATATAATAGTTTTAGAGGCATCAATAACAAACCTACGACACATTACCTACTTGTTTTGCTCTACCATGAATCAGTCAGTCATACCATTTATAAGTACTTAAGTGAATGCAATGACTGGCACAGATTGAAATCTAATTATGTATCACATTATACTATAGTTATAAATCAGTATTCAGTCAGGTTATCACGACATTTTCAAGAATAACGCAAGCAGATTTGATTGCAAAAGAAATTAAGAACAGTATAGGCTTTCTATATTAGTTTGTACCGTCGATCCCAGGCGAGCTGTGTCCGTCCTTCTTGATGGAGTCCTGCGGTGGCTTGGTGCCGTTGCCGGACTTCTTGGGCTTGCGCTTGCGGGTCTGGATGCCGTCCTTGCGCATCGCCAGCGGCCTGCGACATGTCGATACATTAACACCAAGCTTTGCTCTCACACGTCACTAGCAGTTTACAAATCTCATCTACCTTGGTTACTAAGTATATAATTATGAATCATCGTTTGCCAATAAAAGAGGAATAAAGGTTTTACCTACTTTAGAAATACTTAATTAGGAATTGTTAAATATTGTTTCAAAAAATTAACTAAACATTAACTTGATCAGAATAATGTATGATAGGTATGCCTATGGTATAATGACACTGACAAAACTTGTCATAAGTATAGAATTAGTATAGAACTATAGAATGCAGGAGAGGTATAAAACCGTAGTTAGAGTCTACAAAAAATGTGTTGTTGTAGGAGGAGTCGTGCTCCAAGTGTATATAGTGTTGCAGCGTACCGGTTGATGCCGTGCAGCTTGTAGTAGAGGCCGCACGCGTTGCAGACGGGCTCGCCGTCGTTGTTGCGCCGCCACAGCGTCGTGTTGCGCGAGCCACAGTTGGTGCAGCACTGGCCGTGCCGCCGCGCTGCCGACTGCACCAACAACACGAGTTACACACACCGCCGCAGCCTGCCGGCCGGCACCTGCGCTTGCTCCGGCAGGTGCTGGCCGGCTACATTATATACAGTACTACAGTGTTGCTTCTACTAATATTAGTGAGAGTCGTGCATCTATTATATATTATGGCTTAGTGCACCCATTATACCACAAATTGTGAGAAATGAAAGAGATATTGAAGTAAGACTCCATCCACCAGCTGACAGTCAATTGCAGTGAAAGATGCGTAGGAAAGTTAGAAGCTTATAGAGTAGACAGCCACCGGAGCTAGACTTGACACGAGCGAAGTTGTACATAAACACCACCAGAGTGCGGAACTAGTTATCTATCCGCCATCTTGTATCAGTTGGACAAAAGATTGGAATTGCGTGTATGCGCGGAACGGGCCGCACTGTCCAATAACGGGTGGATGCGCCGGGGCGGGGCCGCGCGCCATTGGCCGCCGCGGCCGCCGCGCCGGCCCACGCGCAGATAGCCGGCGCACTGCATGCTGTCGCGGGCATCTACGCCTCCCGGGCCGGTTATCTGGCGGACCCCGACACTAGCGACTAGAGGGTGCGCGAGCGGGTGCTGAAGCACGAAGTGGGGAGCGGTAGCGTGTAGTCTCATCACCCGCCAAGCCAAGAGAAGAACGCGTGCGATAGAGAAGAGTCGCGAGGGAGAGGGACGCATGCACTAGTCTACACGCCACCGACTCACCTTCTTCATGCCCCGGGCCATGCCTTCCACACTCATCCATCTCTGCACGGAGCCGTCCTTATAGAAGCGCGTGAGCAGGTCCGCGTCGGCACCTGGTCGCAGAGAGAGCGCGTTACTAGGGCGGCCGAGTACTCACCAGCCGTTTGCTCGGCTTCACGAGCGGCCGGTTCACGCCGTTGATCTTGTGGTAGAGGCCGCACGCGTTGCACAGGTAGTGGCCGGTGGCGTCCCGCCGCCACAGCGGCGTGTTGTTGGCGCCGCAGTTGACGCACTCGCGCCCCTCCTCAAACGCCTCCAGGGCGCCATCTGTTGCCAAGAACCCGTCACATGCTGCCTCTACCAGTACAGAGAAGAGCCGCCGTCTCAGAGTACTATGAAGCTAAGTATGTATTGAACATCATTTGGTGCAATGAGATTAGACTGAAGATAAAACACTATAGGTACGTAGTACGTACCTAGCTTAAATAAAACTGAATTCTTTAAATTCTCTGTAACTACGTACTTACCTACCTACTAATACTTACCTGAATTCAGTCAGTCTCTACCGACAACATATATTATACTTAAGAAGAACTTAGTACCTAAGTAAGTAGATCAATATCTAAACAACAGTTGAGTATCTATTATTGTACCTACTCAAATAAAACCTACGTACCTATAAGCAAATTAAAGTTTAAACAACAGATAACAGTCGTCGTCACGGCTTCTTATCAGCATTGATGCTACCGTACTTAGATATTACAATCTTTGTTCGTTGCAGCTTCTACGTACATTGTAGCACTTCCCAGAAGTCAGGAGCAGTTGTTGAGAGCCATGATGCAGTACACAGCCGTGGGTAGCTGGTAGTAGGTATGTCGGTGCAGGTACCTAGGTACGCTTGTCACCGACGCGAGGCCGATAAGTCGGTTGCCATCTATCGCGCTAACCTCAATCCATTTAGTTACAATACGAGCCGGATACCTACAACTAATTGGCATCAATGTTACTCACGAAGCTAAAACAATAAATGAAAGCATATTTCCTTGGTTATATTGTATGTTCGATTGTTACTGTTCATCGTTGTAAGTTAACGCTACAAATCTATAGGTTCAAGTTATCTGATACTTTTTTATGAAATTAGCTTTAGATATTGAAGTGGGTTTTTTTTTTTAAATATATTTAATAGGTACTTCCTCTCAGCTCGCCTGATGTTAAGCGATGATGTGGTCTAGTAAATTTATTTTAATAGTACAGGGTTGCGCGTATAGTCTGTACTAAGCCGAAAGAAGGTCATTGTACCTACTCATCATTATGAACAACTTTACTATGGGAAGATGCAACTAAGCGCGAAAAAAATATCAGTTGTTCCATAAGAAAACGGCCATTGACACTCGCCAACAATAAACTAGCAAAAAATTTTCCGCGACTTCATGGTTGGTCCCATTGTAGAAGTTGTTCATAATGATGAGTTCAATGACTTCCTTTCGGCTTAGCACAGTCTATATGCGGTAGGGGAGCGCGGGGCTTGTTGTAACAGGGGTAAGTAGTAACAGACCTATTTCAATAGGAATTTAAACTTAATTCACGTTTTCTTTATATCTAATCTTAAAATTATAACGCGGCACGCCACTTTATCACAGTCAGTGTCCTACCAGGCGGCGCAGTGAGTGGGTATGTGCAAACGCTTCGTTGTTGACAGGAAACCTATAATTTTATGTTCGTAAATTTTTGGTTAGCTTTACTATTTTCGACTAATTGGAGCTTTATGTATTTTATTTGATGCTAAAATATAACTATTTATGATTTTGTGTAACAATTTTCGAGATTACTGAGTTGATTTAATAGTTATCGCGATAAATATCAAGAACTATACCTAGGGGCTAGTTGTAACAAAACCTCGGGGTTTGTTGTAACATGTTACAACTTGCCCCCAGATTGCTGGTAAGTTACTGTTATTATTTGTAATGTAACATACCTTATTTGTTTTCATTTAAAATGAGAGAGTATAAGAGAAAGACAGAGCGGGCAACACAAAACCAGGAGGTATACGAGTTAGCTGCAGCTGAAGTTTTAGAAAACAGCTATACTATTCGGAAGGCGAGTAAGAATTTTAATCTATGTCACGTATCTCTGTACAGTTACATTAAGAAGAAGAAGAATAATGAAACTCCAAAAGCAGGCTATGTCAAGCCTAGACAAGTATTCACAGAAGAAGAAGAATGTAAAATGTCTTCATATATTCTCAAGTGCGCTGAAATTTATTTTGGATTACTTCCTATCGAAATAAGGAAACTAGTTTACCAATGTGCTGTGCATCTTGGTGCTAAAAATATTCTCTCTTCTTGGCATCAAAATAATAGTCCTGGTCCTGACTGGTTACAAAATTTTATGCGCTGAAATCCTCACTAGTCTTTAAGGACTCCAGAAGCGACATCGCTGAGCCGAGCAACATCATTTAATAGGACTAACGTTAATGCTTTCTTTGAAAAATATCAAGGCCTTTTCCAAAGACACGATATTAGCGCTTCTCAAATTTGGAACATGGATGAAACTGGGGTCACGACTGTTCAAAAACAAAAAAAAATAGTTTTTGATGTAAATAAAGCAAAAAGATCCAAGATGTGAAAAAGTTAAACGATTGAAGGTGTCACATTTTTGTTTTTTATTGTTGTTACTTCTTGCCCCAATAGATGTTACAACTAGCCCCAACCACGGGGTAAGTTGTAACACTTCCCTTTTTAGAAAAAAATAATAATTATGAAAGAGTTACTTGTAGATTTGATATTTTTTCGATTTGACTTAATAGAAGAATAGTTAGAGTATCAATCAAAGTTTAGTTAGTGGTAATTTAGCCGATACACTTCAAGATATATAATTATTTGTTAAAATTGTTACAACTAGCCCCTCGCTCCCCTACCTGTTAGATTTTTTCATTTTTGTAGGTAAGTTGAATTATTTGAGTGATCGTATTGAATGCAAATAGGTAGGTATATACCTACCTACATTTTATGTTTATTAATTTTGTATTTTTTGTAAAATTTTAGTTCCTAAACAAAGTTTGTTGATACACGATCATTATAATATACGACAGAAATAATAGTTGTATGCAGTTTTGTATGCACTAACGAGTAGGTAAAGGTTCTCACCTAACTGAAAAGTAAACTTTGGGTCTCACTCACCCCCATCATATTACATAACGTTTTTCAGCTAAACGAAATCAGTCATAATTTGTTATCAAACCTACGACCACTGTGAACAGACGCCGCGAAACAACGCACCTCTACCAAGTAATGTCCCTTCACAGAGAGGAGGTGAATTATATAATCACATGCACATGGTAGGCTAGTGTAGTGTAGTGTAGTGAGGGTGCGACCTATTTGTGATAATTTGATTGACGTCAATTGCTTTTCAGATAATTTACTGATTCATTGAATCATGGAATACTGAATAAAATTATTTTAAATATGAACAAGGAAAATAAATAAGCTCACTGAACAATAATATGCTCCTCGGTAGGTATTAATGGTTTAGTAGACATTCATATTGAACATTTTCAAGGAAATTGATAAGAAATGCTTGATAAGTAAATCGTTACGCAACTTGGTAACGATCGATGCAGAGCAAGAATAGGGGCCTTACAGCTAGCTGTTTGAAGCAATCCAGTTTAGGTGCTGAGAAAATGTTTCGCGACCGCAAAAGGTTCCCGTTGGCGTGATTTTCCGAACGTTTGATACCGCGATAGCAGTTGGCCGTAAGGCTCCAGACTCGCACCCTACGTAGTAGCTTTACCTAGTCTGTGCTCGCACCGTACCCCGCGCCCCGCACCCACGCCGCACTTGAGTAGTGCGGGTTTCTTAGTTCAGTGGATACCTAGCTACAGTTAGGTACAGTATAGTATACCTATGTAAACTCACGTACACAAGTTCAGTCTTACTTTGCCTATACAACATCTCAAATAATTAAAGAAATTTCGCTAAAATTAATAAAATTCTCCTTCCGGATTCAATAATTAGTTTTTAAATATACTTACTTACAAACAATTTTAGGAACGTTTCTGTATTAAAAAGGTAATACCGTCCTATCATAAAATGTACAGCAGAAAAACCTGCGAGTTATAAATTAGAATGTTCAAACATGTTGTCATCAAGCTCGCTCGGAACACTGTGCTGTTATCTCCGCTAATAACCACGCCGTGTTCAAGAAAAGTAAAATATGCAAGCATAGGCTATCTAGGCGTTCATATCACGTAAAAAATACGTGTGCCTCGGCTTCGCAACAGTAATTTTTACATTTTTCCATCGCGTGTTTTCTTGGATGGTGTGACACTAATCTGCTACTTCAATAACAACAGTGTGCGGTCATACTTCCACAGTATGACTGTACTTATTTTTTTTAAATAATTATCGACAGGCTAGGCGTTTGATCTCCCTGTACCTGATGTTAAGTGACAATTTGGTCAAAATCAACAGTGTCTTAAAATACCTTAGAACCAAGATAAGCCAGGTATAACAAGTAAAGTGGTGCTCACCGTAGGCAGGCGGACGCTGCAGCGGGTCGTAGGGCGCGCACCACGACCCCATCACCATGTTCTGCGAGTAGAGGCTGCCGGGCACGCCGCCCACAGCACCCACGCCGCCCACGCCGGCGCCGCCTGCACACGACACAAATAAACCAATGGTTAAACATCACACTGGAAGAATGGAAGGCAAAGGACTGAGAGGAAAGAGTCCGGGGCAGCGGTGCTTTACACTGATTATACTGATACTCGGTCTCACGCAGTCTGGGCTACATGACATCTACACATAACAGCTACACTGAGCTCGGACTGGTCTAATCTGAGTACCAACATAATCTTCACCCTTCCAATATTCATCGTCGCAAAATTGTTCTTATCACTAGAAGAAGTAACAGCTGACGGGAACATCTCCACCCTGACAGGCGCAGTGCAAACATTTGAGTTTTCGTAAACAGAACGAGTGAGGCAAGTCCCAACGCTAGCCATGTCGTGACATGATACAATACTGTTCAACTTGACTTCCAGTCGTATACCTGGTGCTTGTCACCAGATTTTATTTTTAATTAGTAGACCACAGATTTATCAAACGTATAAAATTCGTTTATTTGCATAAGATACAGGTGGAACTGGCAAAGCTATTATAACATTTGTAGGTACCACAATAAAGAATGATAATGATGATGCTATCAGAATTTGTAACTCTATAACAAAATCTAGCAACAAGTGTGTCTGTACCTTATCACAGTTTCAAAACAGATTAGTTGATGAGTTTACCCTATCATTCCAATACGGCCAGTGTGTACTTGTGTAGGGCAATTTCATTACAACGCAATTATGCAATCATATGCATGATTACTGCACAAAACTCATATCTGTCTCAACATAACATTAAAAATAACAAAACTAAATAGCATGTTCGTTTACCAGGAGGTAAGTGGTGTAGAGATCTGCACCCACCTGCCAGCAACGCCATGCTCTGCATCTGCAGCCAGTTGGACAAGGTGTCCATCGCAGGAGCCGAGGGAGCGCGACACTAGTGGTACGAGCACTTGTAGTAACAATGACAGTGTAGTGAGACGTACGACCCGTCGGTCAGAGGTCAGGGCGAGCACTGGCGGCGCGGCGCGGCTCCAGCGCTGTGGCAGCGCGCCCTTATCGCCGCTGATTCACGCCGCCGAGCGCGCCCGCTCCGCAGAGATTACCCGATGGATCCAGGTGATTTTATGCTATATGGGAATTCCATTCCACAAGGAAACGTGGATTTAAAACCGGTATCTGTAGACAAACTACTAACGGAAACTGCTCTCAGCGGCAATATTTCAAGTTCCATTTATTTTTGCCGAAGGTACCTTTAGCTATGTCAAATTACAAAAGCACATTTCAATAATCAGATCAGACCGAATTTGTTTTAGAATAAAGCTGGGCAAAAAAATTCTCTGCAGTTTCTATATTTCAATAGGTAGGTATCAACTTTTTTAAGGTTACGACTCACGCATAATAGAAGTACAGTCGTCGGCAATTATCCAGATTTCACGCAATTTTCTACGTTAAAAAATATCCTTTCTCACGATGTAAGTTCATGAAGTTTCATGAAGACTATTTGTGTTTATAATATGTACCTAATCATGAAGTTTGACGAACAAATATGCACATATTCGATCATTTTGTAGTGGTAGGAGGTAGGAGAGGTCTTTTCGCGTTTATTAAGGAATATTTTATTGTGTAGTGCAATTTGTTTTTGCATACATCACATAATAAATTAATAACTTAGAAGTTTTTATTTCTAGCGATACTGTTAATATATGACGCCGGAAACGCATTCAATTCAATTAGCAGCGGATCGTTGAAAGGTTGTTCAGGCAGGGGTGACTTTTTACGTTAGCACACTTTTTATAACACTTTTTTGTGCTTGTTGAAAAACAGGGACTACATTATGATACACTAAAACATAATTACCTTTTACTCCCTACATTTTATCGTCTTAACTCGGGTCAATCCAACCAGTTCTACTAAAGGCACTACACGATAGAACGACATATTTAGACAACTATTTGTATAGTGCGTCAGAAAACAATAACATGATCAAATGTTACAGTATGTTATGTTATAGTGGCGGTCCATTTCTGGCCGCATTATTTACATATCTAGAACAGGACAAAGCCTCTTTATCCCCATGAAGAGAGCAAGTGCGATATGAGCCTGCCCGCGGGATACGCGGGGCGCGTGCGGACGCTTGCGGCGGTGCGACTTATCCTGTTTACATTGATTCCCTTCGCGGTTGGATTCTCCATCACTCATCTTATTCTTATAAATGTTCAGTTTTCAGATTGTACATTCAGGTAGGTATTTATACATTAACTCTGTAAAAAACTTCTCGAGGAGTCTTAATAGTTAATAATAATAAAATGAAACAGTGCAACATTAAAAAGATTAGAAAAATTAACCCTGACCAATAATCATAACCCCCACGCTTAGGGATCGCAGAACGTTCCACCATTCAAGTAGGAGGATGCTGGTGTCCATCCTCTGGTGGTTCAGGTCGCAGTTTTAGGACATACCCAGTGAACATGCATCCAGTGGATGCAAAAGGCAGGCTATCGTTCAGTGTGAATGTTAAACAGGGAGGCCTATGTTCAGCTGCAGTGGACGTTTTCTGGCTGATGATGATGATGATGGTGATGATTGTGTGTATCATTTATATCTATTGATAAATGTTAAACAGCTAGAGTTATATTAATGTGTCTCGTCTATATCTCGAAATTAATATCGTTTGAGAAAGCCACGAGTGTAATGATCCCTGCCCGCGTTTGAAACAGCAAATTTGTATAGATAAGGTCTCTCCTTTGTTTCAAGTAGGTAAGTAATTGATTCGTGCGTGGGTGTAAGTATATAGGTAGGTATTGCAGAATTTGCGGTGAAGCCGTTCAAAGAATTCTTACTCACATCTTTCCGTAGAGATTCCACTGGGTATATTTTTTAGGTCAACCAATCATTATTTTATTCACCGAGGAACTAGATTTACGTCATCTCATTGTCAGGACTTAGTTTTGTACACTGTACACTGAGTACGTTTGAGTACACCATCACCATCACGATTCGATTATGGACAAATTATGTTGTTTGCCCCCCCCCCCCCCCCCCCCCACCCCCTACACACTTAGTATCTATTATGTTGCAATGTTTATATTTTCACAATAATATATCCGGCTTACTAATATTGTCAATGTGAGAATATCTTTGTTTGTTGGATTGTTAGGCCTCTTTCAATCGGGCGATGTGTGTATGCAATGTATGTTCCCTATGGACTCCAAAACAGCTGGATCAATTTTGACGGAACTTTCACTGGCAGATGATAAGAATAGTAAGGAGTAATCCACGCGGGGGGCAGCTAGTAAGTTATATAACTATGGAAATAGTTGCCTTTAACGACAAGTCTTGCCTAGTTTAATAATTCGTTAAATTATGGCGATAGTAATATAATCTAGATAATGCCTAGTTTTCTGCTGTTATGTTTTTTCCTTTGCACCGGTATTATTTAACCACACTTTTAAAATATAATTATGTTACTGCTGGATAACTTCTTTACAGTTACCTAGCTGTATATTTTGCAGAATTAGTAAACTTCACTTCTCAGATTCGTTTAGTTACCAAATATCGTTGTTGGCAATATAAACCGTAATTTACTATGGTTTAGATTTTGCTCGGTAAATTAACCCATTACTTCCCAAGCATCGAAATCATTGGAATTTTTTGATCAATTCTTTAAATTAAGTTCATAATACATTAAGAAAAAAGAATATGACAAAAAATTAAAAAAAAAAATATCTTCATCCCTGTTTCAGCCTGTCCTATAAATATGACAATGGGGACATGTGATCAGAAATAATACAAGTTAACAATTATAAGAAAATCAGCTTTATTTGAAAATTATGTTCACAAACAGTCTTAAAAATAAAATATTATGAGCTTATTTCGTATGATAAGGTATGAAACAATCACTGCAAAGTGTTTTTTCACATATAGCACAAAAGATTAGAGGTTTTTTCTTACAACCTTGTCCTTGACAACGCCTCTGTTTGTCCCTCTTTGTCAATAAACATTATCAAACCTGACAGTTTGTATAAGAACTTCTGAAGACTTTTAACTCATTTATAGTTAGATTGAAGTTCAAATCATTTTTATAGTGTTTGGTTATAGTTTGGTGCACAATATATTCTAGAATCTCGTTGTAATATTCGAAAACTTGTTGTGTGCAACAAGTTTTCAAATATTTCTACCGCTGATTTTCCTTCCAACTCCGTAATCATATTTTCCAAACATTGTTTAGCAGTATTAGATTCCGGCTGTATTTCAGAATATACTGGTTCTGTCTTGCTTGTCCGAGATGTGGTTTGAGTAGGATGATTTTCCGCGACGTTATCGATCGTGCACGAAAATTCCACTTGACCAGCTACATCAGACACTGGCAAAACTACCATATCGTCGTCAGGACCTTCTTCTATGTCAGTCATTTCATCTACCTCATCCGGCGGCAATATGGCAACTTCAATGTCATTCAACTCCTCATCACTAGAATCTTCAATATCTTGAAGATAGTCTAAGATTTCGGACACCTTCAAAGCTTTTTTATACTTTTTTTGCACTGGATCCATGATCTATAAATAATAAAAAATAGAAAATATTAATATACAGCCACACGTATACTTATAATCATACAGACAGGTATATTGTTTACAATTAGATAAGGAACAAAAATTAAATATTTTTACTTACGTATTATTTCTCAACCTTGTAAACAATTCACTTTTTTTACTCTAGGACGATAAATAATTACAATCGTTTCGTGTGACGAGATGTAATATGTTCGGCGTAGACTAATCGACTAATGTAAACACAAGCAACACCCGCAAAAAACAAACAATTGACCATTTTGAACCTGTACTTAGCGTGACAGGATTCACAGGATCGAACACGCTTTCGCGGCAAATTGTACAGACAGGTTCCCGGTGTCATATTTATAGGACGGCTTATTTTGAATGTATATCACAAGTTCACAAATTATATTTTGTTTTTGTTTTTATTTGTTTTATATTTGGTAGAGATCTAAGAATAAGTCTTATGTACTTTGAAGTAGGTAACGTTTTTTTTTTACGGTATATACAATCGGAACTCAATGCTATCCATCAGACAACAAAAATGATCAATTTTAAAAAATTACATTAAATTACGTAAACATTTTTTACAGCGAAAAAAAATAATTTGATTAGGAAAATAGTGTAAAAATATGAATTTCATCAGAAATAATAAAAATAAAAATCTAAAAATATGACAGTGGGGAGGAATGGGTTAAAAAAGTCCGTAACAAATTTCGCAAAAAGCCCATAATTTTTAAACCATATTCTGACACAGTCATCCATAGTTTTAACTGCTACGAAATTCGGTAGAGTCGTGTAACAATATTATACTATGCATATTTTTAAATAGCTACAAACAACTGCAATGTAACCGGCTTTTAAATACAAAAAACTGTACGAAAATCAGTCCAGCTGTTTTGGAGAAAATTATAGCACACACAAACAACCTCTTACCCTATACACATAGAGAACGCTAGACCGCATATTAAAAACTGCATCATAATTAGTCCAGCCGATTTAAAGATAATCATTTATAATTTTTGTTTGTCTCTTTTGTTTCTGTCGTAAATAAATATTTTTCTTTCTTTCTTTCTTTCTTTCTTTACATACAAACAATCAAAAAACCTTTGTTATCTTGGAGTACCCACAGTTATACCGCCGTCCGTGCCATCGTGCGTACATACTCTACCTGCTATATAATCACTTATCCAGTAACGCTGATTGCCTAAAATATCACCCAAGCTAAGCAGCAGACGACCCGGTCACTCCGGTCAGTCTCCGGATGGGTGACTGCGAGTGTCATTTACAACAGAGCGCTACTCATCATCATCATCATCATCAGCCGGAAGACGTCCACTGCTGAACATAGGTCTCCCTCTTTAACCTCCACACTGAACGACAGCCCGCCTTTTGCATCCACTGGATACCCGCGACTCTCACAATGTCGTCGGTCCATCTAGTGGGAGGCCTAGGGAGGAACCGGAAGAACGCAGCGTAGGGACGCTGCGTCTTCCGGTTCGTGGTCTCCACTCCAGAACCTTTCTTCCCCATCGGTTATCGGTTCTTCGAGCGATGTGGCCTGCCCATTGCCACTTCAACTTGCAAATTTTAACAGCTATGTCGGTGACTCTGGTTCTTTGGCGAATATCCACGTTTCGGATTCTATCGCGCAAAGAAACTCCGAGCATAGCTCTCTCCATTGCCCGCTGTGTGACTCTGAGCTTTTCCAAAAGGCCAACAAGCAACAGAGCGCTACTGTCGGACTATAACTTCGACAATTTGAGTAAGTGACTTGTCCCGCCAACAACCTCCTGTACCACATATTTAATAATTATATAAATATATAAATCCAGTGAAACTCATGTTTCTATTTTCAAGAAGCAAGGTCAAGTTAAAGTACCCATACTAGCCATTGCTATCAATAATTATAAATATTAAGTAACAAGTAGAAATACTTTAAAATTATTTTAGTCAATATTGGATTTTTTCCTTCATACACGACTCAATCACCCACGGCGATGCCAAATTTAAGTTTCTGTTATTGTTGGTTTGGTTTAGTCTAGATTTTGACGAGTGAGTGAACATTTTGGGGGTTTCCAGACATCAATATTATGAAAACCATTCAAGTTTTAGATTTGAAATTTGGATTTGTAGGTGATACCGGGGATCTTACTAGGCATCTATAGCATACTTAACTAAATTTTAAGTTATGGGTGAGTCGAGAGTGGAGTGAAATAATTCGTATAAATATACAAATGTGTCCGTCTGTCGCTGCGCTGTCACTTGGCCTGACACACTGTCATTTGTGATTCTTCATGTTGGTATTGTTTATTGTGTACTTATAAATATAGTGAGAAAGGTCATTGACCATTTACGTAAGTATTATTGTATTTGTTATGTAATACCAATGTTACAACATTCACCACAACAAAGGAGTTATTTAAATATACCTATATATTCCCATGAATGAGCGGTGTTATCAATGGAGAAACCGAACTGACTCTCTGCAGCCCTACTCCAGCAAAAACAAAACCGTTGTGAAGTAGCTACGTGCCTTCTGCGGGGAAAACCCGACCCATTCATAATATTATTCATTTTATTTATCGAACCGCATTTTATCCTGAACTGTTCGTGAAACAAACAAATGTGACTCCACTGGAAGCGCGCTCGTTTCAGCAGATAAACCACTATTAGATTCCAATTATCCTATATCGACGTACCTACCTAATCTATAACATTATTTATATGATATGTGAAGCTATATTATACAGCGCTTATCCTTTTGAAATGATGATTTAAGTATGTTTTTCCTTTAGGGACTATTATTAACTCAGATAATACCGAGCAATCATGTAGGTTAGCTGCATTTACCCGACTGCGGCTAAAAGTCATAAGTAGACGTGAAGCTGTGCTCTACGCGTGACAATGTAAAGTTCGTAGGGGGTTATTGATTTATAAACTACATCTTGTTTTTTTTTGAACATGCACAGATGAGTATATTTTTTTAGTTAAATTAGTTAGGAAGGCAAGAGATAACGAACGAGTATCAGAACTGTTTGTTGGAACCTCGTTTAGCCTAGTGTTTAGATTCAGTATGAGGAGCTCACAATCAGTTGTTTATTGTTTAAAGTTCGGTGCAGGATAAGGTCCCGAGTCCCGCACGACGTCACCGGGCTATCGGCGCTCCAGATAACTGCTTCCATCTGTGTATAGCTATCTGTGCAGAGTGGGTATGTGGGGTACCTCCGCGATAAGCTCGCTGTGGACTTTATCACATACTGTTGTATCTGTTAGTCACACACGCGCCGCGAGGTGACAACTAGCTATATTTATCTATGAGCAAGTGAATATCGCCGCGTGATTAATTGTCGATGATTAACCATATTTGTACTGAACCGTTGTTATCAATATGTACCTACTCTGATTCTGTGGAATTGTTGTCACCATAAACGGTATTAATTAATAACTTCATAATATACGTGTATTGGTCCCGGACAGTTGTGCATGTGTGTAGGTATACACTTCTCGGAACTTCAACAAAAGCTAATCGCACGAATTCACATAACAATCCTTTTTAGTCGCCAAATGAAACAATAAGCAAACATTTTACATATTAATTGATGTTTGGCAACTTTTGAGAGGAAATTTTCAATAAACATAAATATTTATCAACGTACACGTACAAGCATCATGATATCTTTCCGTAACATCTACTTTGTCGTAACCTCTACATTGTCGTAACCTCTACATTGTCGTAACCTCTACATTGTCATAACCTCTACATTGTCATAACCTCTACATTGTCGTAATCTCTACATTGTCATAACCTCTACATTGTCGTAACATCTACATTGTCGTAACCTCTACATTGTCGTAACCTCTACATTTTCGTAACCTCTACATTGTCGTAACATCTACATTGTCGTAACATCTACATTGTCGTAACATCCACGTTGTTGTAACCTCTAGATTGTCGTAACCTCTACATTGTCGTAACATCTACATTGTCGTAACCTCTACATTTTCGTAACCTCTACATTGTCGTAACATCTACATTGTCGTAACCTCTACATTTTCGTAACATCTACATTGTGGTAACATCCACATTGTTGTAACCTCTAGATTGTCGTAACCTCTACATTGTCGTAACATCTACATTGTCGTAACCTCTACATTTTCGTAACCTCTACATTGTCGTAACATCTACATTGTCGTAACCTCTACATTTTCGTAACCTCTACATTGTCGTAACATCAACATTGTCGTAACCTCTACATTTTCGTAACCTCTACGTTGCCGGAACCTCTACATTGCCGTAAACTCTACATTGCCGTTACCTATGCATTGCTGTAACCTTTACATTGCCGTGAACTCTACATGCCGTAACCTCGCATAACTGGTCATCTGCAATAGGTTTTACTCAACAAAGTACTGTTCTCTTTCGCGGCCGACATACAACAATGTTACGTACCTACGGTAGGCCGTAGGATTCCTACGGCTCTAGTATTCTTACAGTCACGTCGACGTGAAACCATTTGTTGTGTGTGACGAATACGATGTCTCCGGGACGTCGCGTCAGAACGTACCTCGTAACTACGTATACTCGGAGTCGTTCAGCAGTAAACCTGGCTGTGAAGTCGGTGCGGAGGGTGGGGTGCGGACAGGGGAGGGCACGTACCGTAGGAGTCGTGGTGCGCGGCGTGGTGGTGGTGCCACACGTTCTGGTGCGGCGCGAAGTGCGCGGCGTACTGCTGCAGCCGGCCGCCGCCCGCCACGTACCCCAGCCCGTAGCCCTCCGAGCACTCGCCGCCGCCGTACCCACCACCGCCGGCGCCTGCGCCGAACATCCTCCTGCCACAACCGTGCGCCCGCGTCGCCCTACGCGCCGCGCGACATGCCCCGGCCGGCCGCTCTCTGTGGGGAATCACAACATTACATTACATTTCCGAGTAACTATAACACGGGGTTCTGCAAAATGGCTGTTAATAGAGTCTTTATGGATCGGCAACGTATATGTGATGCCTCTGGTGTTACAGGTAGCAAAGGCGATGGTGATCGCTTACCATCAGGCAGCCCGTCAGCTTGTTTACCACCTATAGCATAAAAACATTACTGAAACTACAAGTCACTATTTTATTGCTACTGTTTGATTCGCGTCGACAATCCCACAGAAACTTTTCTTCCTGCCAGATCGTATGTATTTTTAGAAGATTGACTGAACCTATTTGCGAGTGAATATGGTAGAAAAGAAACTATTTTTTTATTTTTTTTATGGAATAAGTGGCGAACAAGCTACGGAGCACCTGATGGTAAGTGGTCACCGCTGCCTATAGACACCTACAATACCCGGGGCATTGTCAGTGCGTTGCCTACCTTTGAGGACTCTATTCACCCTTCGCTTCGTTTTCCTTTTGGTGTATGTGTGTATGTGTGTAGGTACACAACAAGAGTATGTTACTGTATTTACCAAAACTTATTTGTAAAATAAGATTCACACAGCTATTAATTTGTTTTCCTGTTGGACATTTCAAATTTCTCATTTATTTTGGGTATATTATAAAGATGGGTATTAAATATAAATTCATCGCCAGTTGTAAATGAGGTCGTCGTTACCATGTAGGGCTTTCAACTTCTTAACATGTATTAATTTATGAATCTCGTTTTTTTATTTGACGAGTATAGAAGTAGATCCGTATACGATACATAATGTGCATTGTTTCAGGTCAGGTTATGTTAGAGCTATGCAGTTAACTCTGCCAATACTGATTACCGAGCGATAGGTATCGGCCGGCGACGGAAGCTGCGATTAGATAAGACGACAGCCCGCACTCGCCATCATACCATATCATACTCCGTTCAACGATTATCCAATGGTTCCTACCTACGGCACGAGACAACAATGCAACAGTCTACGTACTAACTGTTATTTTACCAGTGGCTCTAGTCGAGTGTTCTCAATACAGATTTATGTATACTTAGCTTCCAAATATAATGCTTATTCAGTACTGCATGATGTTTATCGCGCAACCATTCTCACTACTATCTATTCTGCGTCCGAGCGCGCATCGCACATGTGCGCGATAAAGCACGGATACTCACGCGCACGACAACAATGTCACTGCGCTTATCACCGACCATTTACAACCTTATTTCATGGAAATAAGAGTTTTGTGAAACGGCGGTAGATACATGTGATTAAAGAATTGCCACAGTGCCTCCGTTACCTAATATCGTAGCATTGTAATGGTATCATTGCGACAAGTACCTATCGCTGTAAGTGTGTCAGTGACAAACAGTTTTCTCTGATCCACAGTAATGTTAGTTTTTCAAACAATTAGAATTAATCGCTTGCGCAAAGGAGGTTAGCCGATAAGTAAACTGCATGTATAAATAGTCGGAGGTCGCGTCTAGCAAACGTGTAGCAGTGGGTTCTGTTGGACGTCACTAATCAGCTGACTAGCTGTACCCGCAACTTAGTACACGCTGAGGCATAGACGATCACACATACAGATAGACACAACAAAACTATAAACATTACCTCGCTACAGAACCTCCTGGCAGGTGATTGCAGGTTTTCTTCTTTTTAAAAACTTTTTTGAGTACGGAATGTCATACTATCGTAAAAGTATCCCAGGGGGGACCGGGGGCCCTTCCGTCCCCCACGCCCACCAGTCACTACTCTGTTTTCATAAGCTGCTTATAGTTCCACTTATGCTCTTGCACTTTTTGCCCCTCGGTTTTTTTTGTCGGAAGTGATTCATCATTCTTTAAATTCTAATTTTTTAATGGCCAGAAAACATAAGAAGAACGTATCTTCAGCGGCTACGGACTCCATTTATCAAGTGGACTTTTGTAACATCCGGGGTATTCACGCTAATCTGAATGAGGTTCACCATCACCTTGAATCTGTGAAACCCGCCCTGCTCTTCTTGACGGAGACTCAAATATCGAATCCTGCCGAAACGTCCTACCTTTTATACCCTGGGTACAAACTCGAGCATACCTTTATGCGTCGTGCCGGGGTATGCGTTTACGTTCGGGAAGATGTTTGCTGTCGTCGTCTCTCTGGCCTCGAAGACTGTGACCTGTCCACTCTATGGCTTCGCACAGACTTTGGGGGTCAAACCCGTATCTACGCGTGCCTCTACAGGTCACATAGCGGGGACGCGGAGACAACTCGTTTATTCGAGCACATTGCCAGAGGAGCTGACAAAGCTTTAGAACAGCACACTTCCGCAGAATTAGTGGTTCTTGGTGACTGCAATGCCCACCATTCTGAGTGGCTCGGCTCTAAAGCCACTAATCACGCGGGTCGTGCTGCATCTGATTTTGCCTTGGCTCACGGCCTCTCTCAACTAGTCACTGGAATTACTAGAATTCCTGATGTTGAGAGCCATGATCCTTCTTTGCTGGACCTCTTCATGACCTCACGCCCTGACCATTACCAGGTTTCGGTCGAAGCGCCACTTGGTCGCTCTGATCACTGTCTCATCCATACCTCAGTGCCATTCTTTAATCGCGCTCGTACCGTTCCTTCTGGTAAGCGCAATGTTTGGCACTATCGGTCAGCGGACTGGGACGGATTGCGTGAGTTCTACGCATCCTACCCCTGGAGGCGGATTTGTTTTTCTTCAGACGATGTTGGCACTTGTGCTGACTCCGTCGCTGATGTCGTGCTTCAAGGAATGGAATGTTTTATTCCAAGTTCTGTCGTGCGTGTCGGTGGGCGGAGTCGCCCATGGTTTAACAAATCCTGTGCGGAAGCTTCAAGCCTGAAGCGAACCGCCTTTAAATCATGGTCCGAAGCACTTGCTAGTCATAACTCGGACACCTCCGCCTTGAAGAAAAAACTTAATGCTGCCTCCAGGTCCAGCAAAAGGATTATTGCCGAGGCCAAAGCAGCCCATATCAGCAGAATTGGCGACCGACTTGCGTCATATCCAACGCAACTTCTGTCAGTCCTCTCTACCAGCCCTGCGTAGGCCGGATGACACATTGGCCCATAGCGCAAAGGAGAAAGCCGATATCCTTGGTACTCTCTTTGCCTCAAACTCGACTCTCGACGACGGGGGCGCCACATCACCCAACATTCCGCGGTGTGCGAGTTCCATGCCAGAAGTACGTTTCTCTCAGAGATTAGTACGGAAGGAACTCATGTCCCTTGATGTGCGTAAGTCGAGTGGGCCAGATGGCATTCCGGCTATCGTCCTTAAAACCTGTGCTCCTGAGTTGACTCCGGTCCTAACGCGTCTTTTCCTGCTTTCGTATTCAACTGGATGTGTGCCGTCATCATGGAGGACTGCCCTAGTCCATCCGATTCCTAAAAAAGGAGATCGGTCTGATCCGACTAATTACAGGCCCATTGCTATTACCTCCCTACTCTGTAAGGTGATGGAGCGTGTGGTAAACACCCAGCTCCTCGGATACCTGGAGGAACACCAGCTCATCAGTGATCGCCAGTACGGTTTTCGTCACGGCCGATCAGCTGGTGATCTTCTGGTATACCTCACTCACCGCTGGGCTGAAGCCATTGAGAGTAGAGGGGAGGCGCTTGCAGTTAGTTTGGATATAGCCAAAGCTTTTGATCGGGTCTGGCATAGGGCACTCTTATCCAAGCTACCATCTTACGGCCTTCCCGAGGGGTTATGCACTTGGGTCGCCAGCTTCCTATCTGATCGGAGTATTAAGGTCGTTGTCGACGGTTCTTGCTCCGACAGCATGCCTATCAACGCTGGCGTCCCACAGGGTTCTGTGTTATCGCCAACGCTCTTCCTTCTCCACATCAATGACATGTTGCTTTCGAGCAATATGCATTGTTATGCGGACGATAGCACGGGCGATGCACAGTATACCGGTCGTGCTAACAACCCTCATGCCGTAGTTGAAGAAAGTAGGAGTAAACTTCTGTCTGAAGTCGAGACCTCTCTTGAGCAGGTCTCGGTCTGGGGTGAACTGAACCTGGTTCAGTTTAACCCAACAAAGACGCAAGTTTGCGCGTTCACCGCTAAAAAAGCCCCATTTGTTGTAGCTCCTCATTTTCAAAACACTCCCCTCAAGGTTTCAGAAAGCATTGGAATCCTTGGAGTCGACATTTCTACGAATGTACAGTTCCGCGGTCACATCGCAAGTAAGGCCAAGCTCGCATCTAAGAAACTTGGTGTGCTCAACAAGGCGAAGCGGTACTTCACGTCGAGACAAAGACTCTTGCTTTACAAAGCGCAAGTCCGACCTCACATGGAGTACTGCTCCCATCTATGGAATGGAGCACCCAAGTATCAGCTTGACCCACTCGATGCATTACAGCGTAGAGCTGTCAGAATTGTCAACGATCCCAAGCTCGCTGAACACCTTGAGCCACTCAGCATGCGCAGAGACGTTGGGTCTCTTTGTATCTTTTATCGCATTTACAACGGGGAGTGTTCTGAAGAACTGTTTGATCTGATGCCGGCGTCGCGGTTTTACCATCGCACTAGCCGCCACCGCCTGAAGGCTCATCCACACATCATAGATCAGTGGAAATCGCACACTGTGCGATTCACACGATCCTTCTTGCCTCATACCTGCAAAATGTGGAATGAGCTACCTTCTACGGTGTTTCCGAGAAGTTACAACATGGGGTTCTTCAAAAGGCGAGTTAATAGAGTTCTAAAGGGTCGGCAACGTATTTGTGATGCCTCTGGTGTTACAAGTATCCATAGGCGACGGTGACTGCTTACCATCAGGCAGCCCGTCTGCTTGTTTGCCACCTATGGCATAACAAAAAAAAAAAAAAAAAAAAGTATTATAATTTTATTCTACTTTTTGTCTCATCGATATAATGTAATTTGGTAGATCAATATGTACATGATCCAAATATTTTAGAACGCAGATCCGATATAAAATATATTATACGCTGTCGGTATAGAGTCAAGCTCGCGCACTGAGAGTTCCATACCACCACAAAATATAAAAACCGGCCAAATGCGAGTCGGGCTCGCGCACTGAGGGTTCCGTATGGATGGATTATTTTCACAAATGTATATAGCCTATACGGAAATCCGGTATTTTTGAAGCATTTTGTGTGTTGGTTCAGTAGTTTTTAAGTCCATCGCCGTCGGCAGACCATTTTCTGATAGATGGCGTGCAAACACGCATGCATAATTATGACGAAAAATAAGTAAAGTATACAAAATTTATAATACAAAATAAAATAAAATGTACATCAATTCCTAAAACAATAAATGTAAAAATGTAAAAAAATATCAAAATTGCTTGGATTGTCTTTAGACCTTTCAACGGTCTACGGGTCGTACCTGTTTTTGTAGTGTTAGCTTGTGATTATTGAAGTTAATAAAGGCAGTTGCCTATATAATTATATAAAAAAGTCATCATCATCACTTCAGCCGTAGGACGTCCACTGCTGGGCATAGGCCTCCCCCATTGATCTCCAATATAAAAAAGTGCTGCTAATATAATATACTTAGGGCTTCTCACCTGAATCATGTAAACCGATTTTTTTGCAAGTGGAACCACCAGATGTTTCTGCTAATTATGTAGAAGTCTTGCACGATAATATTTAATTTTGATGTACACATTTATTGCATGAAGGCATAGAGATGAAGGAATCACTGCGAGCGAGCCACCGACACACTCTCCAGTAGAGATGCTCTTGTGTTCTATTTATAAACTATTCGAGTGTGTTCGGTCTATTAAACGTTAGGCTTACATTCAGTTTGAATTTGTTTGCCAAAATAAATGCAGAAAAAAAAACATACATTCGAATGGATAACTTCTTCCTTTTTGAAGTCGGTTAAAACTGGCTGTTACAAACTATACTTATGTCCAAATGTGTTTTTCCTCGATGAGGCTCGCAAATATGAATGCCACAATAGGGATATTGACAAAATTTTGCAATGGCCTTTAATTTAAAGAATATGGTGCATATTCACTTTAAAAAATACTTTTACCTCCATTAGTTCATTTATTGAATAATTATTAGCTCTTTTTATTTCAATTTTTAAATGACGCGTCAAAACGCGCCAAATCGACGTTGTGACGTCAATATACTTAACTACAGAGTTGCGTTCAAGGCATGCGATAGAATAAAGCACCGCCGTTTACAACATCATCGTCAGTGTGATAAACAACCGTGACACAACTTGGCTGTTACGAGTATTTGAGCGTAAACTTCAGTTGCAATTGAACAATAGTGAAATCGATGGTTAAAAAAACACTGATGTTCATCTGTCATTCATTTTCAAATCTCACTCTAGGTGCCCCGAACGCATCTTTCGAACGGGATCTGCCCATTATATTACTCTATGCTGCCCATGTAAATAAACAAACATCTGTCACAGTCGGCCGTGAAAATGCTGCCGTTGTTGTTATTTATTTGTAAAATTATTTCGTTGAAAATGGATCGCAAAACTTATCATTGGCGTGTAGTGCCTCAGTGTCCTAATGTTTCGAATGCAATACTTGCGAAATTATTCATAATTGTACCGTCTAAAGCTGAAATACGAAGAAATTGGTTGTGACTTGAAAGAAGATAGAATGCTTAACAAATATTAACAACTTCGTCGATTTACGTTTGTGAAAATCATTTTGAAGTGAGTATCACCATAATAAACTCGTTCTATACTGATAAATTCAGTAAACTTTTACAGAAAATGGATTTGATTTCGATCTGTTTGTTTTGTTTTGTTTTGGTTGTGCTGTCATCACCATGTTGACGTCACGCACTGTGATTGGATTTTCGAGTCACATGACACATAGATAAAAAATCGTGATTTTGAAATCGAAATAATTAAATTTAGGAGTGATTATTATTATTGAAAAAATATTGAAAAAATCTCTTAATATAAAACCTTTCAATATAGCTAGGTTTCATATTTTATTTCCACCAGTGTCAAATACCCTATTTGGCTAAAAATAAGAATAAAAATAACAGAATATAAAAGTACGTAATTTAGACGTATCGATATAAAAGATACTTTATAGTAAGGTTGCGTCTCTAAATCGTATTATAAATATAAAAATGTGTCGATTCAAGGTTTTAGCGTAAACTTTAAGAATACAGAATACAGATTTTATTAATAACCCCAAAAGTTACAAGTCAGATTGGCATTAAATAAATTCGATAGTAAAATAGTACAATCGCGTCTCATTAAAATATTTCAATTAAAATTCAATCATAAAAGTACATATGTGACGCGGTCAAATAATTAATTAATAAAAAGGATAAAAATAATTCAATTACAATTACAACAATTACAATTATAAATATTCATTAATAATCTCAATAATCTTTCAACTTAAAAAAATCATCCATGTTATAAAACAACGATTGTAAAAACCAAGCTCTAAGCTTAGTGTTAAAGCACGCGGTGGATGGTGCATCCCGGATAGAAGCGGGTAAGGTTTAGGTACAGCAACGTACCTGCATTCATGGTTATAAATAAATAATAAATATAAATAAATATTCGGGACACATTTGCACACATGGTCATCTGACCCCAAACTTAGCAAAGCTTGTTATATGGCTGCCAGAGACTGATATACATACGTATTAATTTTTAAATACATACTTAAATAGATATTAACACTCAGATATAGAACAAACACAAATGTTCATCACATGAATGTTTGTCCTAGGTGAGAATCGAACCCACGCCCCCAAAGCGCAGAAGGCAGGTTCACTACCAACTGGCTAGACCAGCGGGCTATCTTACGGTTATTACCGGCTGACCCACCACACCACCACGGGAGGCACGTCATACCTATAATTATATCATCATCATTTCAGCCGTAGGACGTCCACTGCTGGACATAGGCCTCCCCCATCGATCTCCAAAAGGGCCGGTTGGAAGCGGCCTGCATCCAGCGTTTCCCTGCGGTCTCTTTTAGGTCGTCTGTCCATCTTGTGGGTGGACGTCCTACGCTGCGCTTACCAGTCCGTGGTCTCCATTCCAGAACCTTTCGGCCCCATCGGCCATCTGTTCTGCGTGATATGTGCCCTGCCCACTGCCATTTCAACTTACTAATCCGGTGGGCTATGTCGGTGACTTTCGTTCGTCTACGGATCTCCTCATTTCAGATTCGATCTCGTAGAGAAACCCCGAGCATAGCCCTCTCCATAGCTCGTTGTGCGACTTTGATACCTATAATTATATACAATGTGTACAATATACATAAACAGTTCCGTGGCAAAAATATGTAGAGCATTGTTATCTTATCTACTCACTTACCTTTCTCGTAAGGATCATGGTAAGGATTAAGTATACATTCAGAACAAAAAAGTTTTCAACTACAATAAGACCTACTATGAAGTATCTATGCAAAAATATCAAGTACCTATGTAATGATGATGTATTTTTTATGTATTGTCTTTCTTTTAATTATTGTGCGTGTGTAAATAAATAAATAATAATAGTAAATAATTTATGTTTAATGTTTATGTTGCTCTTTGTAAAAACAATATATTCTTTCCTCTCGTACACAGATATCTCGTATGAGGATTTTGGCGTCGCACGTCTTGTGCATTTGCCACTGTCTAGCATTATAATATTTTAAAGTTTTTATTAGATATCGTGAAACAAGTTAGAGTCGAACTACGGCGAGCAAAGTAAGTCGTGGACAAGTTAAAGTTATGCCCATATAAAGTTGGTAGAGGCTTCAGGCTAAAGGTTTTTTTTAGAATTTTGGAAACAACACAAAACTACATATCATCTCCTTGTATCACTTTCGCCACACTCGAGCGCGTCCATGAAAGTACACAAGTTTTGTAAAATAATTCACGGTAGGTATTCCTCTGCAGGAGGTGTGCATGCGCTCGAGTGCGTTGTTGGCGGCGCTTTGTTCATATAACGTGCGCTGTGTGTGACGGCCTCATAACAACCTCGCTGTATGTAACCACTCACTCACTCGACGCAGGGAAGGACTCGCTCAGTTGTAACGTGTTTTAAAATTTATATTTACAGGCCGCGCTGTAGATGCGAGGACAAGGTAAAAGATATACAAGTGATTCCCATTACAAATACTATTTTATAGTAAGTATTTCTGCTAAAGTAGCTATAAGTAAGCAAGTACCAATTGGAGGCAATTTGAATATTTAATAGTGTTATTTAAGAAAGAAATCAAAAGAAATCCTAGGGAGTAGTTTGTTATAGGTATAATAACTAAATGCTACAGATTTTCCCCCATGCCTAACCTATGCCTAACCCAACGTAAGGCAATGGATGTGCTACTGCAAGTTAAAGAGACCTTGGTGAGGGTGAACTAATAACCTCAGTTTCCACTTTGCACGTTCTCGAATGGAGACCATGGACCGGTAAGTGCAGCGTAGGTCGTCCGACCACAAGATGGACGGACGACCTAAAAGAGACCGCAGGGTAACCCTGGAAGCAGGCCGCTTCTAACCGGCCCTTTTGGAGATCGATGGGAGAGGCCTATGTCCAGCAGTGGACGTCCTACAGCTGAGTAGATAGTTTTTATTGTGTAAATTATTTCCATACCGGCCGTAAAGTAATTACAGAACATGGTCCGCCTGATGGCGAATGCTGGAAGGTAGTTTGGGAAGTAGTTAGGAAGCCTAGTTTGGGGCCCACAGATTTTTTTTATTTGGGTTTCTCATATTGTGTATTTCTATTGTTAATTTTTATGTGCTCTTTTTTGGAAATAAATGTATTATCATTATTATACTACGCGAGCAACTTACTGTAGTTTTTACACTGTGGCACATATTTTGATGGTAGGATGAAGAGGTAACAGTTAAGAGCTGGCTGTTCCGTGCATGTTTATATTATGTTAGCTCTTCTATTTGTTTGCGCATGATAATGCTACTATAGTAATGCAGTGAGAACCGCCCGCGCGCTCGGTGTCCGTTCAACAATTAGCAGGTATTATCGTCGCGTGTGAGATGTCACGTGACGGCTCCACGCAAAAACTACCTCACCGGGCCTGAGAGTGACGTGCGCATGGACTGATGGGCCACATGTCACACGAAAGGTTCACCGACAGTTGTGCTAGCACTCAACATTTGCGGTTTGTAAGGATCGGTATATAGCAAACTATGAAGTCCTTATAGTTTTGTCGTAACTGTGCGTTACACGGCAGGTTCAGAATAACTGGCCAAGAGCGTGTTTAAACACGCTTGTATGGTAGAGTTACGTGACCAAAGCCATATAATTGTAGACATATTCATAGTTTACAAATTGGTGGTCATAGAAAAATTCGAAGCTCTCTATCACCTAATATCAGAGATGTTTCATCCCGGGATAACATAATATTATAGTTTTTATAGTTTAGTCAATAATAAAACCACAAGGGAAACATTATTTGTTCAGATCATTTTACGAAAAGGTCAATGACCTGAGAGTTAGAAGGTTTTGAATTTATTACAATCCTATCGCTAAACTCAATGAGTCATAATCAGACAAAGTTTGAAATAAAGTTTTTATATACACAAAAAAAAAACGAGAGGTGAAGTGCAATGAAAAAAAAATCATCCCATTCACAGACACCAAAGCCAACCTTAAATGAAATGTTATATTTTTATACTTTTAAAATTGAGATCTATCTTATACTACAAATGAAGTACTTGGTGCAAACTCTCATGCACAGATCTTAATAATTATGGAAATCAGAAAGTTCTAAAGTTTTGGGCGGACGGACAGACAGATGAACAGAACGAATTTATAAGAGTTCCCTCTAGGACTACGGAACGTACGGAACGTACGGAACGGAGTAAGCTAAAATACGGTAAAATAAAACATGGGTTTAAAATAAAATCACAAATTCCGATGTGTAAAAATGACATTAATTTTAATACTCACAATACTCGTTTAAAATTTACTAATACAGGTTTTACAAAAGCTCTGTTCTCGCGGCTTAAAATTACAGCTTTTCTGAAATTTAGGTCCAAAATAACTTCGAATAGTTTAAGTGAATAATATCTTAGAAGTTAACATTTTACAAAAAAATTAATGAATTAACTGTTCGAAGGTATATAAATAGGCTGGGAGTCGTGTTGCGAGTGTTGACACGTGTCTCGCTTGTAAATCACTGCGACACGACACGACACTGCGCGACACGCCACACGACGCGACGCCACGCCACCCTTTACACGCCGGACACGCATTCCCGGAGCATTAGCCGCGAGCCCGGGATGCCGGGGCGTCATCTTCGCATTCTATCGTCTTGAACGCTCGTTAAAATTCGAGTACGTAAATACGTAGAATATTGGAAATGTGTTTGGAACCCTCCACTTTGAACAAGTTCTAACTTCACTGCTAACTATTCCTGGAAACATCTCAACGACACCAATTATTTATAATATTTTTCACAGACTGCAGTAGGTGACTCAAATACGTTAAAAATAACCACAGTCAATAACGTTACATGTTTAGCAGGCTCGTAAACAGTTATCGCCAAATGTTAACATAATTATCACATGTTGCTATATTCTATCCGTTGTTGGTGTCGATCCGTCTCCTGCGAATCGTTCATATTTCCTCGTAAATTTTTGGTGGAATAAGTTTTCCAGATTGTGTTTATCATAATATATCGTATATTTTTATTATTAAGTTTATTAATCTATCCACATTATTGTACATTTTATAATATAGCTGTTTACTGTTCCTTAATAAATAAATAAATAAATAAATCAGTGCCGTCTTTTTGTGCCCGCCCTAGCCGGCCGTCCGATATAAAAATTGCCAGGAATTAGGTCATGTAGTCGATTAGATTATTTTATATATTATTTGTTTTGCTTTTGAGTTTTAATTTCACTAGAACAATCAAGAATCTATACATATGTACATTTTATTCTTGGTTGTGTTTCTGGATACGTCACAATACTACCCAGTATTGTGACGTAAGGGGAGGAAGGGTACATAACGGAAAACTAACATTCACACTCGACAAAATGTATGGAACAGCTGATATTTTATTCGCGATTTCAGTGTTGGCCATAATATAGTAAAAGTTGTACATAATGATGGGTACCATGGACCCCTTTCGGCTTAGAACACCCTTACCGCGTAACCCAGTATAGGTACGCGCAACAATCAAAGTTCACGGTAGTTCTTTACTCAAGCAAAGTTCTTTTCGGTTGACATTACATTCAAACTTGTACCGACTTAACAGTCGAGGCGCGGCGGCGGCGGGGCGAGCCTGAACCTGCGGTGAACCAGTGGGGGTCGGGCCCGAGGATGTCACACGACGGCGACGCGCGGGCCAGTGTTACTTACTCGTCGCATACGAACCAGTACCACTATTATCTTTTGACTACATATTTTGAACTCTACTCCTCACACATAAGAACTGCACGATGGCTACAGGCTGTCCCGTTCGGTTGATTTACACGATACATTAGCGCCGGCGGCGGACGGACGTTATATTTGCATCGAGTTATGGCCGGAGCTGGAACATTTCACGGTTATGCAGCATTTTATACATTTTCTGTTATTCCATAATAAAAGATTTTTTTTGTTAAAAATATGTATTTTTTGGAATCGAATTTTGTTATTTCATTAAAGTTTTATTGAAATCTCATCAATATAAGTTTATTTGTAGGAATATTGTCATACATTATGGTATACAAATGTGTGTCACAAAATATTCTATTACTCTTTTTTTGTCGGTCATGCAGCGGGCTGTCTAAATTATCAGTAAACCATTATTTATCTGTTATTATTACTTTCAAGCATTAAATAAATATACTTACTGCGAAAGAGTTTGCAAAAATGCAAAACAAAATTACTGAAATGGAGTAAACAAAGTTACCTGAGTACCTAACTCGATTACTATAATTGATTTTCTTGTGAATAAAAAGCCTATCCGTTAGTATAAGAATGAATTAGAAGTTTTATGCGGAACATTACCGTGAACCGGAGTGCTGGTAATCATTATAGTTGTGTGTATTGTCCAGGTTTATACCTACTGTTGGTGAGCTGGGGCTGCGCAGGCACACTTAGCTCCACTCGAGCCCGGCGGCGCCGGCGCCGGCGGCCCGCGCCTCGAGTGCCAGAACACATCTATCTGATCTGACAGATGCTGTTCGATTGTACAGACGTTGTTACTGTATCTTGCGATCTATACTGAATTATCAGACGAGTACCTACCGTCTGGGTACCGCTACAAAATCTCTAACGAAAATAAAGGTAATTTTTTGAAAAAAAAATAGAACCGACTTCATGATTATACCTTCATTTACAAACTAAAACTAAAAAGTAGAAAATAATATTTAAATAACTTCAAAGCAATGAGCATTAAAGGACAATCAACGAAATTATTAATACATATATTACCTACTTATATACATATGTATTTACAATTTATAATCAGTTATTTTTGGAGTCGGTGCCAGCAAAGGGTTAATCCTGTTTTTGTAGGAAAATACTTTTCTACAGTCTATTTGTATATTATGTTTTTTGCACTAAAGTTTAATTTTTGGCACCTGTAGTCTTACAGCTGATGTGCGGAATTCACGTTGACGGTTGTGTCTAAATGCATATAAATTTTGATGCGCTTCTTTTCAATTATTAGCCTTCGTTCGATTTCTTTTATATTTATCTCTATTTCACATTCATATCATAAATATTAATAGATTAATCAAGGAGGTATCTATTAAGGTTATTTTTGCTTTGGCTGGTACCGACTCCAAAAATAACTGATTATAAATTGTAAATATGTATATAAGTAGGTAATATATGTATTAATAATTTCGTTGATTGTCCTTTAATGCTCATTGCTTTGAAGTTATTTAAATATTATTTTCTACTTTTTAGTTTTAGTTTGTAAATGAAGGTATAATCATGAAGTTGATTCTTTTTTTTTTTCTTAAAATTATCTTTATTTTTAAATTTTTAGTGGGATTTATTCCGCAGAGATAAAAAAGTGCGTGTCGGGCTCGCGCACTGAGCGCGCTCGCGTACGTTCCGTACCACCACAAAATACAAAAAGATCAAAAAGACATCACGTCCAGGTGCCATCACCCGTCACCAAGGATGGTATATGTATATATTATACCCTAATAACTTCCTTGCCCCGTCACCCATCCAAGTACCGACCGCGCTCTACGTTGGTTAACATGGTATTGAACACACATTTGTCACTGACTCACACTTTGCCATTATTTATTACCTACTGTTATACTTTAGAGTGTGTACTATAATCATGCCAAGTTGACGCTTGTACCTACATATTGCCGTTTTTACATGAGACCAATTACAAAAATACGTAAAAAATACGTTTGTTGTAGGGCCACTTTTAGTTAAAAACTAAAAGTGGCCCTACAACCCCTACGGCCCTTTTGATTTTATTATTATTTGTTAAGTTAATAAGCTGTTATTAACAAGTTCTGTAAAAAAACTGGCTATCTATTACGGTTCAAAAGACAGCCGTTAAAAGGTAGGACAGAAATCACATGCAGATAGCGTAGGCTCAGTTAACCCGTAGGTCCCGTTTTTACCCTTTGGATACGGAACCCTAAAAAGGAATAATAAACCCTAATAAGGGTCCAAAACTCCATAGAAGCCTCTTGTAAAGCCTCCACCACTTTACTGGTGCATGAGTTTGACTTGACCGTGCATGATTAGCTCTGCTTGACTGGCTTGTTTGACGCTATTGAACACAATATAAAATATTTAATACTAAATACACGACACTATTTAATATTACGACTCAAATACTCTGTATCCATGGTCATGAAAAATTTAACTAAAAACAACAGGGCATGGTCGCATCATGGTCGCCATGGAGACACTTCTTTGTTTTTTGAAGTCTGTTCCTCTATGTTTGTCAGTAGTAGATCTGTGATGTTTGCTGTTTAGTTGACAGCGTCGCTAGTGGAGAACAAAGTATGAAATTCACCAAGAAATAACTGTAGTTCCAATGTTGCCCACCTTAACAGCTAAGTTGGTGGCACTTTACAATGTTTACAATGTACATTGAATTTGTAGATATTTTTGTAGATTTTTCAAAAAGCACTGAACCAATGTCGATAAAAAAATTATGGGACCACCTATGAGATATGACCTACCAACCAAAAACAGAAACATCAAAAACAATTCTAAATTGGCGGAGTAATCGCGTAACAAACATACAAAAAAAAAACATACAGTCGAATTGATAACCTCCTCCTTTTCGAAGTCGGTTAACAATTTGTCGAGAATGTGACGTAAACACGCACACAGACAATATTGTACAGCTTGAGCTGTATCCAATGACCTTTTGCTATTATAAAACAAGATTTCCTATGTACTTAGTTTAGTTTTATTTTTTAACATTGATATAAACTATGTAACTATGTGTTTAATCATTATAATGAAAAATACGGACCGAATTCAAAACCTCCTGATATTGGTTAAAATTGTTTCTTATTTTTTATTTGTCTCGCAGAAGGCGTAAAAAGTAGAGTATTGCCCCGAGGGATAAGAGAAATTGAAAATGCGCCCTTAACTGAAGAACCTGATTTATCACCTTGGTGAATCTACCATTACATGTACCTGCATGTAGAGACAGATGTAACCGTTTCGCGCACCCCGCGCTCGATCGGCGGTCAAACAGTTTATCTCCCTGAGAAGTGAAGTGACGCACCTCGTGCAGTGTAGTCCAGCGGTACACTGAACAGCGGCGCGGCGGCGCGGCGTCAGCTCCATTTGAGAGGGCTGTATCTGGCATATCGCAGCCGATAATCAATCAACGTTCAGTAGCACCACTCGCGGCTAGCACGCACATTGCCCGCGCCTGCCCCCCCCTCCCCCCCGCCCCCCGCAGCCGGCTAATGTGAGATCAATGCAGCAGATATAAATAACACCACTTCATGATGTTACGATCATCTAACAATACCATCTCTCTAATAGAGATTCCGGCCTCCGTTACTTGTCAAACCATAAAAACATCGTTCTTTGTGAAGAGTAAGTACTCTTAATAATATGAGATCAATGTCATTTAGTTCATGCAGTTCCATTGCACCCACTACCACAGCGTACCCGAGGTGAAGTATGACGTTTCCAGATTTCATATTTTTTAGGGTTCCGTACCTCAAAAGGAAAAAACGGAACCCTTATAGGATCACTTCGTTGTCCGTCTGTCTGTCTGTCTGTCTGTCCGTCTGTCAAGACCCTTTTTCTCAAGAACGCGTAAAGGTAGCAAGTTGAAATTTATACTAAATACTTGGGTCTACGGTTTCTTTTGGCTGTAAAAAAATTAAAGTTGTAAGTCAACGCAATCAAAAGATATGAACGTTTATGTCGCATATTTTGCGATTTCACAGGGGAACCAAAACCTATAGGGTACTTCCCGTTGACCTAGAATCATGAAATTTGGCAAAAAGCAAGGTCTCATAGCACATATATAGGAATAAATCCGAAAGTTATAAATATGAAAGTATATCATTTAAAAATGATTATTTTGCTATTACAAACTTACATTTTGTAGTTGGAATGTATGGAAGAACCTTATTATAAACTACAAACTTAAGTTTGTCTTTCAATATTTTAACTTCAGTTAGTTTTTTTTTAGTCTCGCGCTCTTAGGGTTCCTTTATGTCGTATATTTTGCGATTTCACAGGGGGATCAAAACCTATAGGGTACTTCCCGTTGACCTAGAATCATGAAATTTGGCAAGAGGCAAGGTCTCATAGTACATAAATAGGAATAAATCCGAAAGTTATAAATTTGAAGGTATTTAAAAATAATTATTTTGCTATTACAAACTTACATTTTGTAGTTGGGATGTATGGAAGAACCTTATTGTCAACTACAAACTTCAAAGTTGTCTTCCCAGAGACTGTGGGATCGGCCGATCTGCGAACTAGCATGGAAATCGCTACTAGATACGTGTCCTAGTATTGCAGATCGCGCTCGTATTCTTGCTGTCTCTGTTTGGGAATCGGGACTTTGGTTGCAAGCCATGCCCTCTTTTAACACAGGTAGCCTTTTAGATCTAACCGCATTTCGTCTAGCTGTCAGCTTACGCTTGGGTGCAAGGTGCTGTGAGGCCCATCGCTGTCAGTGTGGTACTGCTGTTGACCAGCTCGGTCACCATGGTCTCTCTTGCTCGAGAAGCGCTGGTCGTATTGGCCGACACGCTAGCCTGAACGACATCATACGCAGGGCACTTTCCACCGCCAATGTCGCAGCTGTTTCTTACGAGTGACGATGGAAAGAGGCCTGACGGTATGACACTTGTGCCCTGGAGGTTGGGGCGGCCCCTTGTATGGGACGCAACTTGTGTCGATACTTTGGCGCCGTCACATCTTCCTGAGACACAAGGTAGGGCTGGTGCGGCTGCCAATTCGGCAGAGCAGCACAAGCGTCGCAAATATGCTAACCTCGGCAGTGGTTACATATTTGAGGCGTTTGGGGTCGAGACATTGGGCCCTTGGGGACCGGGAGCTCACCTCATTTTCAAAATTCTTTCAGAGCGCCTGGTTAATGCGACGCGTGACCAAAATGCTGGCGTGTTTCTGGCTCAACGCATTAGCATTACCATTCAACGTGGTAATGCCGCCAGCATGTTGGGTACGCTGCCAACTGGTAGTGGGCTTGAGCATTTGGATTGTCTTTAGATCTTCAACGGTCTATGGGCAGTCTAACTGTATTTGTAGTGTTAGTTTTAGCTTGTATTTTGTTTAGTTATTAAAGGCACTTGCCCAGTAAAAAAAAACTACAAACTTAAGTTTGTCTTTCAATATTTTAACTTCAGTTAGTTTTTTTTTTTTGTCTCGCGCTCTGAGGTTTCCGTCTAACGGAACCCTCAGAGCACGAGTCCTACTCGTACTTGTCCGGTTTTTTTGTTTTATTTGTCTTACCGCATACCTTTATTCATACCTACTCTGTACGTGAATTATATTGTTTTCATCTCAACAAGGAGCCTTTTAAAGTGCCAGAATGTACGCAATAATATTTGTATTAAATGCCTATGTATTACAATTGCTATACACTTGTAGTGTAGGTAACAAGTCGGAGCTGTCTGCTCGATAATGTCGCTCGCTCCGGCAGGCAAGGTGACCCGCCGACCGACCGACGTACCGACGTACTGACCGCCTCAGCTCCTTGTACCCATCACAAACAAGAATAACTTCATTACGAATTGATTTAGCTTTTAATTACGAGTCACGAGTTTAATGAGTATTCAACAAGTTTTTCACGAACCACTTCGATGTGGAGTTATGATTATTTCGTATTTTTATTGGCTACTTAAACCGGTCAAAAGCCAGGGATGCGAACTAAAACCATTTAAATTGAATATTTTTTACAGGATGAAATATTTGATTGCAAGTAGTTTTGTGTTTAAATAGACATAGGCGTTCTTTGTGGCTTACTTATCAAAACCATTAGTGAATCCGTAACCTTTAGTTAGTTATCGGTTTATTACTGTACTGTACTGTTGGGCTCCATGATACAGATACACAGACAGACACACAGATACAGATACACAGATGAGGACAGATATACTTTTAATATGGAATAACAAAAATACTGTAAATTCTTGACTAGTATCACACCGAGCGTCTCGAACTAGTGATCTTCTAGTGGTATATAATCTGTGATGGTACGGTGATGCATCCACTACCAAGTTATGCCGAACGCATTCTGCGTTCGCTAACTAGTCTGGTCAAGCTGTAGTGGCCAAAAGGCCAACAGTACAAGTCAATATAAAAAAAAAAGTGATGCATCCACTCGAGTGCGCCCGCGTAGCGTGGTGTGGCGTGGCGTGGCGTGTAACGGTGCTCGGTTCCCACCGCCTCAGGACATGTGGCGTGGAGTGGCGGCCGCAGGTGGAACCTCTTCAGTCGATATACCGCGGCCGGAGACAAGCTTGGGGTTTTTTGAGATGATTCGCAAAAAACGTGCAGTGCGATGACATAAGTAAGGCAATATGGCAGGCTATTCATAAACAACATGCATATTCAAATGAAAGGACTTGTTCCCGTACTGAGCTGTGCATGATGATGACATAATATTATTCTGTACTTACTAGGTATACCTATATGTTTATAATTAATAGGCTTGCGTTTGACCACCATCACGCCTGATGTTAAGCGATGATGCGGTCTACATTAGAGCACGCTTGCCTAGAAGAAACCGATTCACTCGTGATTTGTAGACACCCAGATTGTAACCATCGGGGAACACCCATTCAGGCAGCGCATACCACAGACTAGCAGTTCGCACAATAAATGTGGAATCAAAGCGCTTCGTACGGGTTTTCGGAATATCAACCATGAAGCGGTGACAATTTTTCGTGCCCGATCTGTCAGTCCGATAGAAAAATGTGCAGGAGGGAATTAGATCGTGCAGATCCGATGCACACTCTCCGAAATGTATCCGATAAAAAACCGATAGACTAGCAATTTTACGTCGATGCTCAAGACTAAGAAGCTTAGTCCGAACTAAGGATTCATTGCTGATGAGCTTCTTGGCACGTTTCTCTATAGATTCCAATGCCTCAAGCTGGTACTTAGCTGATCCATCCCAAAGGTGAGAGCAGTACTCCATGCACGACCGAACTTGTGCTTGGTACAGTGATAGCAACTGTTCCGACGTGAAGTATATGCTGGCACCTATTGTAGCATATAGTACAAATATCATTATCATAATACTAGCTGTTGCCCGTGACTACGTACGCATAGACTTTTATATAATATTTCAACCCCCTTTTGTCCCCCTTAATTCAGCCCTTTCACAAAATCCTTTCTTAGCAGAAATATAATAGATTACTGAATGGGGTGTAGAGACAGAGAGAGAGACAGAGAGAGAGAGAGACAGAGATGTAGACACCCCATCAGTAATCTATTATATTTGCCAACTTTCAGTTTCATAATTACAAAACTGTCAACAAAATATTAAAAACTCCATTTCCCACTCCTTAATCCGTCTTTTTCGGAAAAAAATTAATACACTATTCATAATATATTTCAACCCATTAACCCGAATACCAAATTTCATTTCCTTAACATTAAAAAACAAAAGACTTTCATACAAATTTTCAACCTCCATTTGCTCCCCTTATATCAGCCCTTTCGCCAAATTCTTTCTTAGCGGACCTCTGCACGCTATAAGGAATCTACCGAGATGTCGTAATGAGTGAGTGAGTAGATGAATTTCGCTTTTATATGACTGTAGGTAGATAGATAGAATATAACATCGCTAAAGTAATCGACGCAGTGACGTAGTAGAGTGCAGTAGTACATCTCTGGACCTTTTGTAGAATACTTAGCTACAGTAGAGTCGTTCTCTAACAATAACAAGTTCAGTGTCCGCAGTGCATGGCGTGGCGCATGCGCAATGTGAGTTTAAGAACTGAGTCTGAGTGTTTCATTCTGAGATAAATGTTCAAGCAATAAAATAAGAGTTGACACAATCCATGATTTACAATCAAGATAACCATTTTAATGGACGTTCCGAAATATTAATCTTGTCTTAACATTCGTGGATCTATGCTAACCCGTCAGGCGATCGGCCATGCATTCATTATAATATTTTGCTTTATTATTATTAAGGCCAAATGGTAGAGACGCTACACTTGTTTGACGGTAATGCTTGCATACTCGGCGCGCTTTCAAATATTTTCAATATTTTTATTTTTTTTATTTTCTACAAATAATCTTACGATTTTACAAAAAACTGCGATCACTAAAGTATTGAATGATTGTTAGGATAACACACAATTTTTTTAATAAAAATATCTTCTATAGAAACCGAATGAAATTGATTCAATCCATTGAAGGGAACGTAAAAACTGGTGATTTTTTTTAGGAAAGTACGATTTTTTTCTATCGAGCCAAATTTATTTAATCGTGTATCGGCGAATACATCCGAATAAAATATTTCAAGAACATTTATTACACAATGAAATAATGTCAATTAATCCATTTTAAAGGTCTACTTTTGAATATTCGTGAGGACGAATCGTCAAATTTGAAGCATATTTCGTCTTAATGATGCTCTTCGAAATTTGCGAAAGTACAAACTAAATACTACCAACTCGTATTTTTCCTAAAATAAAACATTTACAAGTATTATTGTTTCAAAACCTGTCTGACTGTGTTTTTGAAAATATATAGATTAGACGGTAGGTACTTCCATACCGTCAGTGGAACGCAGACATGTCGTCAGGTACTAACAACGTTGTACACAATCAATAAAACCGAAGTTAATAATACAGTAAAGGATGTCAGCAGATATTAACAGCAGATAACAGTGATATCGCGAACTGCTCGTACAGTACGAATGTTGTGTTCCCGGGAGCGAGCGCCGCTCTATCACCTACATGTGTTATGAGATAGAGGTGTTATATCAATCTGCAGTTATCGGCACATCTCCTAGCTAATGGCACCATCAGCAGTGCGGTGCTGGCGCGTGCGGGGCCACTTCGCGATCGTTAGCGCCATCTGTCGAGCGCGGGCCGAGGGGAGGGGGAGAATCTACCTCCGGAGATAAGATAACAACTGACATATTGCTTTAAAAATACGAGTTGAATTGAAAACCTTCCTTCTGTTTAAAAGTTGGTTAAAATGTACGGGAATCACGTTCTAAGCTACTGTCATCGGAACTACACTTAGGTACTATTAATTTTCAGAATGGAAACTTAATTATATAAAATTTGAACGGGAAACATAACATAATATATTTATGTACCTACATACCACCGCAAAAACCTTATACCTATTCAGTATAGACCTTTTTGTGAACTTGTAAGCAAAAATACAGGTAACCGTTATCTAAACAAGATGTACCTACTCGTATATAAATGTACCTCGTACTTGACTCATTATAGTGAGACCATCAACTAACACAGCCAATGTACGAAAAGTCTCTTCATCAAATAAAAACACACGAAATTGTACTCTAATTGTGATTAGATAGTAAACAAGTTACGTTGAACTCTATTCAACATGATAATTACCTCCAGTCTGAACTAATTACTGAAATGTCTTCGTCGTCTTATATCCTCGGGTTCCATGCACATTACACACGTCACAGTCCCGGGAGGCCGCGCTATTACACATTTTATGATGCTAATTTGTTATGCTATAATTAACTTTATCTCAACGATATAAGTCTCAGTATAGAATCGTCGAGTACTTGATGCTTGTAACTCGTAAAAGGAACGTAAAAACCTCAAAAATAAAGAAATTCACTTCACATATTTTATACAGCGTATTAGCATTAGAACATGATAATTCAACATGAACGTAATAAGTGGAGGGGGGGGGGGGGATACTTGCTACGATAACGTCCTCTTTTGATTTCTAAGTCTTGAACGTAGATACCTATTATTTACCTATATAACAAACTCACGAAAAATGCAGAAGATGTGTCAAGTTAAGTAGCCGTTAGTACTTTTTTTCCTTTTCCACGGAGCAAGAAGATTGTACTCGTGTAAACTTTACTTTCATTCTAAAAATAGAAACAGATATCTTCTTTTTCTGACTTATTCATGCTTATCCCAATACCGATCACATAGTGTGTGTGTATGTGTGTGTGTGTAATATAAACTAACGTCTACATAGTGTTTTTGACTTCAACGATCTAGTAGTCGTACGGTACTATCGAATTTATTTAATGACAATCTGACTTGTAACTTTTGGGGTTATTAATAAAATCTATATTCTGTATTAGGTAGTAGTTAAGTGTAGTAGGCATGTATGTGTACTTGTGAAGCAGTATGAACACGGTATGTATGTGCGCGTGTCGGCTCTCCATTAGCCGAGGTCCCTCCGCTCCGGCGCGAGATGTAGATAATGTGCATTCCCGACGTTACCGAACAATAACGAAGTTCGTCCGATCACGAACACAATAAAGCGGTCATTTCAACATGCATACTCCTACTAAAAGCATTGAAAAAAGAAAACTCCGTGTCGCGCCCGATCACGTAGGTAAGCTTCAAACGTTACAAACGTGTTAGGGCGCCGCCCCGGCCCGCCCCAGCCCGCCCCGGCCCGCCCCTGCGGGGCGCCGGGCGCGGGGCCCGCACCGCCTAATAATTTATTGTAATCGTGTGACCATCTCGATATACGAAGGGCTTATTACCTCTGACGATTATTTATGAACACTTATACATTTATCTCGGCCGGTGGATACTAATAACGCGCCACGATCACTTAGTTTATTGTAGTACCCGCACTCGAGCAGTGGACCGGCACACGTACGTAAATATGCTCTTATTAAATCTTTGTTATTATATACCAGTTTTATTTTAAGGTGTAGGTACGTCAGTCAACATTTTGTTAGTGTAGACTGACGTAGCTTGATGTCAAGCGTGCTCCACCGTAGACCGCATCGTCGCTTAACATCAGGCGAGATGGCGGACAAGCGCAAGCCTATCTATAATTTAAAATAAAAAATAAAGTTCGTAAGATCTGCTCTACAAAGTGTTTTCTGTCAATTCTAAACTTATAAAGTTATGATGGTTTAGACTAAAAGGGATAAAACGTCTCTAGTGTTTGCGAGCGGCGCGGCGCGGGCGGAAAGTTCTCCGCAGCGAGAACTTTCCCTAAAATACATATTATGCACTTTCGTTGCTTGCACTTTGCACTTTCACAGGTTCCGTAGTCCTACAAGGAACCCTTATTAATTCGATCCGTCCATCCGACCTAATTTTTAAAACCCTCTAACTACTATAGCATGAAAATTTGCACAATTACAATTTTAATACAGAATAAAGATATAAAGATAATTTTTTGAAAAAAAAATGAGCCGACTTCATGACTATACCTTCATTTACAAACAAAAATTATCTTTATTTTTAAATTTTTAGTGGGATTTATTCCGCAGAGATTAAAAAGTGCGCGTCGGGCTCGCGCACTGAGCGCGCTCGCGTTCGTTCCGTACCACCACAAAATACAAAAAGTGCAAAAAGACATCACGTCCAGATGCCATCACCCGTCACCAAGGATGGTATATATACCCTAATAACTTCCTTGCCCCGTCACCCATCCATGTAACGACCGCGCTCTACGTTGGTTAACATGGTATTGAACAGACATTTGTCACTGACTCACACTTTGCCATTATTTATTACCTACTGTTATACTTTAGAGTGTGTACTATAATCATGCCAAGTTTGACGCTTGTACCTACATATTGCCGTTTTTACATTAGACCAATTACAAAAATACGTAAAAAATACGTTTGTTGTAGGGCCACTTTTAGTTTTTACTTTTTGACTTTATTATTATTTGTTAAGTTAATACGCTGTAATTTACAAGTTCTGTAAAAAAAATTGGCTATCTATTACGGTTCAAAAGACAGCCATTAAAAGGTAGGACAGACATCACATGCAGATAGCGTAGACTCAGTTAACCCGTAGGTCCCGTTTTTACCCTTTGGATACGGAACGCTAAAAAGGAATAATAAACCCTAATAAGGGTTCAAAACTCCATAGAAGCCTCTTGTAAAGCCTCCACCACTTTACTGGTGCATGAGTTTGACTTGACCGTGCATGATTAGCTCTGCTTGACTGGCTTGTTTGACGCTATTGAACACTATATAAAATATTTAATACTAAATACACGACACTATTTAATATTACGACTTAAATAGTCTGTATCCATGGTCCTGAAAAATTTAACGAAAAACAACAGGGCATGGTCGCCATGGAGACACTTCTTTGTTTTTTTTTGAAGTTTGTTCCTCTATGTTTGCTGTTTAGTTGACAGCGTCGCTAGTGGAGAACAAAGTAAGAAATTCACCAAGAAATAACTGTAGTTCCAATGTTGCCCACCTTAACAACTAAGTTGGTGGCACTGTACAATGTTTACAATGTACATTGAATTTGTAGATATTTTTATAGATTTTTCAATAAGCACTGAATCAATGTCGATAAAAAAAATATGGGACCACCTATGAGATATGACCTACCAACCAAAAAAAGAATCATTCAAAACAATTCTAAATTGGCGGAGCAATCGCGTAACAAACATACAAAAAAAAAAAACAACATACAGTCGAATTGATAACCTCCTCCTTTTCGAAGTCGGTTAATAAACTTTAAAAGTACAAAAAAAAAACAACATTTTAGGGTTGGCTCTGAATTTTTTTCTCATATTAGAAAAGGGGATGAAATATTTTTTTCACTGCCACCACGAGGGGTGGCAGTGAAAAATGTGTCATAAGTGAATCGGTTCAATAGGTCTTTTGAAGTGAATGTAAGGTTTGATACAATACATAATTTTTTACCAAGTCTATCCTGTGCGAAATATGGACCGTCAAAGTAGCAAAAAGTTGGTTTCCTCCCTCCATATTTTCTAAACTATTAGACATAGAAACTTGTAACTTACAATAGGTACTGATAGGTCATATTTAAAACTAGTACTAACTTAAGTAGAAACTTATTTGTTAAGGGGATGAAAGTTTGTATGGAACTTATAAGTAGAAACTTATTTGTTAAGGGGATGAAAGTTTGTATGGAACTTATAACTAGAAACTTATTTCTTAAGGGGATGAAAGTTTGTATGGAACTTATTCTTCTTTTATTATCATTAAGAAGTTTTATATTTTATTTAGTAAAAGTTAACAAAAATTGTGTGTTGACAAAGGGCATGGACCTAGGAGGCGTGGTATCAATTTCATAAAATAAATAAAGAACTGGCCAAGAGCGTGTCGAAACATGCTGTGGTCGTTACTTACAATAAATAAACAAACACACATGTCATTTGTACGTTGCACCTGACAAGGACATGAGGCACGTTTCCATTTGTACGATCCTGTATACTACTTTGTATGTACCTATAATTATTTATCTACCGTGTTCAAACAAATAAATCATTTTATTTTTGATTCGTGGCAAGACCCGTGCACCACCAGCTCAACCCACCAGTGGGACGAGGAGGGGAGACATAGGGTTCCGTAGCCAAAGCCATATAATTGTGGTCGATATTCATAGTTCAGGGATAGTGGTTGGGTGTTGTATGCCACGGCTAGAGGCATAGCAAATGGGCTAATAATGGTGTCAAAACATTATAACTTATAACATTTATAATTATTGTAGTTCCTGTTGCCTGCGACGTACGTTACGTTTATGCGTGTCAAGATGCACGTGATTTTTGTTTTGTAACTTTTTGTTCAGAGTTATTGATGATTAGCTGACAACCTCTCGCAGGCAGGTTGTCTATAATATTACATACCTAACAACTTTAATTTGATGACTTTTTACAAAACCTAACATTTTCACCAATAACACAAACAAACTTGGTTCTTGGCTTGATTGGTGTTTTTTTTATTTTTTTTTGGTTGCATGGAATAATGTAGCCATTCTTTATTGTGCCAGTCCTACTTTTTAAGGAATTACGTGTTAGTAAAAGTCACGGAGTGAAAGTTTTAGGTAGAATCTGCCTACGACAGGTTATAAGCTAATTATTAATAACCCTGTATAGTTGGTTTAGAAAGCAGGCAGGCAGGCAGCTGTCGTCGCGGGTGCTCCTGACGCGCACTGCGACAGCCCCGGGACAGCCCTGACAAGTGCAGACTGGCGCACAATGGACAAATTGTACTCATATAATTGCCAAAGGACACATATTTTATAAAAGTTAAAGGTGAAGGGAGAGGAATCTGTCGCGTGAGATGTCGGTGCCTAATCTAATAGTGATGGTCGCGTGCATCGATAACGTGATGCGTTCTGGAGTGGATGGTGCGCTGGTAACGGTCAGGGCGCCGGCTTCCCATGCGGAGTGCCCCCCCCCCCCCCGCGCCTGCCCCCCCGGCCTGCTGGCGCCGCGGCTCTTAGCGCGACAAGTTCATTTGTGTTCGTTTTTTGAGCGGCCTCGGCCCCGAAGGAGGTAATTAATTAGGGTGCCTTGTGGGAAAGCCGCTCGGATTTGCGACCGCTCGCCGTTGACCCGCGCCGGCCACTAAGTGCAGTAGCCTGTTTCTGCGGCGGATTACGACGACTTATGATAGAGCTTCAAAAGGTTCAGTATTTATTGAACGTAAATCCTCAACATACAAACACATTAATATAATACAAATTTTAATGTTGTATTCAGTTGTTGTGTAAACTGACTTGCCTCATATGACGAACATGTTATATTGGTTAATAAAGAATCTGAATCTGAATCTGAATCAGGGATCAAACTAAAACTGTAAATAAATATTTAACCAAAATCCCAAACGACCGATGTCAAGCATAAGGAATGTTTCCAGCCAAATTTTCATAGAATTGTATTGTTTCGAAGCTGCCCGTGGTGAGTGAGCGGGAGGGAGGGTATTACCGTTGCGTACCGATCCCCGAGTGAGTCACCGAGAGATGTGTGACAAGGTAGCGTGGCAGGCGGCGCGGTGTTGGCGCGGTGGCGGCGTGGAGACGGTATCTGCGGGTACCGTCCGCTGCCTGCTTATTCATTATTCACTTATCATTAGGTGTAGCGAAAGCCTTCGAGTGGAAAGCGTGCAGCGTCCCTCTTGCTCGGGCAGAAGTACGCGTGGGCGCGAGCGAGACGCCGCCGTTGTTTCTCGGCTATTAATAACGCTGCGACATACCGCGCCGAGTGGATTAACACATTAACAGGTCCGCGTCGCCGGAATAAAAGCATTCCCGGAGAGTGTCCAGAAAAAACGCATCGCGCGGATCAATTAGTAGCGCCTGTAGGCGCCACCGCCCCCGCGCCTCCTGCCCCCCCCCGCCCCCATCACTAAACACTTCAAGTTTATACCCGCCGCTATATTAATACTCCCGATACTATTTATGACCCATTAGGGTAAAAGAAAAAACCTGTCGAGCCATCTGGGTTTCTCTTTCTCCGTCACTGATAAGGTTAGAAAAGCAGAATCTCTACATTATTTCAGAGCCTATGCTCTGGGCGCTGGCCACGTAAACTGCAACGGGAACACTTCAATATTTATCCATATTGCTATATCATTTATTTATTTTTTAAATTCATTAGTTAGAAAACCAACACCTGCTTACTCAAAAAACAATAGACAAACTATAGAAAGCCAATTCCAGGTTCTCACAAATAGGAATAATTATTTACTTTAAATAAGAACTTAATCACGTGCAAATACCAAAAGATAATAGTACTAATATAGAAATTACAAATTACGGAAAATGTATATAAAAATAGCAAGGTAAGTACTAACATAATTGAAAATAAAATACAGTAATTTAAGCTCAAAATTTTGCATTCGCAGACTCTCTGTTAAGAAAATTATTATAGAACAATTTTTTTTATCTGCTCGTATATAAATAACAAATGTGATCTCTATCCTAGTATAGTATCCCGATCCGACTGCTCCTAGCAATAGGAAATATTCAGTTTTTGGTACAGGCGTCGGTTACCAGAGGCACACACACAGCGATCCCGCCGGCAGGATCGTAGACCCCCAGGATCTGTTAGAAGATCGGTTAGATTCTCTCCAAATAATCAATCAGTTCAACCAACCGTTAGGGCTCCAGGGCACACCGCTTCTGGGGTACCTGGGCAAGTCTGATTCCCACTCCCGGCGACGGCCCAAGCCGAGGTTCGTACCTTCGAGGTGCCCTTGTGCTAGTCGCCTATAAACTTAACCACCAAGTTATGCCGAACGCACTCTGCGTTCGCTAACTAGTCCAGTCATGCTGTAGAGGCCAAAAAGCCAACAGTACAAGTCAATATTAAAAAAAAAAAAAAAAAAAACTAGCCCAGTATAACTTCAAATGTCGCCGGAGTAAATTCTGTGCGTTTCACAGGTTGAACCATAGATTCACTGAATCTATGGGTTGAACTTTTGTCTCACTTTATAATTTGGTCCGAGTTTTCAAATCTGTCTAACCAGACCCCGTAGCTTTAGCGGTAGTTGTAAGGATCAATGCTGACTGAAGAGTCGAAGTGAAATCACTTCGACTCTTCAGTCAAGCGGTCGTGGAAAAGTCAACCCTTTTCGGTTTACATTATATATTTAAATTTGTATAGGTGCCTCATTTACTAGAGTTTAGAATAGTCGTGGCGGACAATTTTGAACATTCGGTTAGCCAGAAACAGTTGACTTTTCCACGGCCGCTTGGACGCTGCGATTCCTCCTCGACTCTGATTCAGCCAGAGAGGGTAATATTTTGACGTAGAAAAAACGAGTGACACGAGTGTACCGAAAACAACAACAAAGTACAACTTGGTCGTATTTTAATATGAATCAGTTCCAGGATAATGGAGCAGTGATGATAGCCAGTATCCTTATATTCTGGTCGGTAGGTAGATGGCGCGTGACGCCAGCGGGCTGGGACCAGCGCGGAGATGTTATTGTTTGCTAATTATTGGTAATTGTTATTGCGAGATATCGCGCGATGGGCGTCATCGGGTGCGGTTGCGGTCGGAGCTGCTGCCTTACTGTCTGCCACTCGAGAGGGACGCTACCTACTCACTAGCGTGTTACTTGCAGTGGTAGCGGCGAGCACGCTTCTTACGGCTGACTGTATCAACTATCAATTATAAGACTTTATACAATTATAAAACACGTTTATCTGACTGAAAATAAACTAAGGGAGCCCTAACTTATGTGTTTTACTGTTAATTACTCCATCATCAGACCCTCGTCACCAAGTGTAATGTATGGGACTTGGCATTACAAACCACATTAGATAGATAATGTAGATAGAAACTATGAGACAACTTCTGTTTCTTATAACTTATCGGAGTTACTTAGGCGGAGTGGCTGGCTTAATCTCACGTGAGTAATTCCCATGTAAATAAAATGTGTACATAAAAACCCTTTCTTGTGCACTCCAGATATAAAACCCAAGCTCAAGGTATGTACTGGGTGATTGAAGAATTCTACTGACCAGCTCCTGGCTCCATCACAAACATTTAGCGATATTCACTATAAAAGATCCAACGTACGAAACATGCACTTAACAGTGTGCACGTGATCGAAGACAGCCGGGTAACACATATATTTGTATAGTGAACTTATTTAGCTCGCAAACTTTCATTTCATCTTCAGCGTCCAAAATGAAATAATCAGGAGAGTAGAGAATTTGATAATGTGGTCATATAATAGTCCAGAGAACAACATTTCGGCTAATTTGACAACTAAATCACGCCACATAGAGCAGCTGAACGAACTGTCACGAAGATTCCATATGTCGGGGATATCACGGAGACAACTTACAGTAACACCCGGTAACGACAAAATGTCTGATTTGAGTGATCAGGTATTATGTTAAACCCATCATTGAAACTGATCTGCACTGATCTGTTTCGGTCGGCAATATCTAAAGGGGACAATAGCATTCTAAAACATCACTACTCTGCTTACAACAACTTCATTATTTTTCTTAGAACAACGCGGGCAAAGCCGCGGGCCGAAACTAGTGTATTATAAACTAAATCTGAATCTCGATAATACGGCTGAACTAATCTTGATGAATAAGCAAGGTGTAGTACCATGCATACTCAGTACTTCTCATTTTTCTCAGTTATCATTTCGTACTATGATGAGAAACGTACCATACACTCTTAGTGGAGTTCAGTTACTCACACTGTACTGTTTAACTAATATAAATACGCTATTAATTCGAAAGATACTATCTTTAGGTCCTTATATTTTTACACAAATAGATCTTCTAAGTCTGACAAGGAAGTACAATATAAAGATGGACAATGGCCATAACATACTTCTGCATCGGGGAAATACGAGAAAACATGTAAGCTTGGGCATAACCCGCGGGCGCAACTAGTACACAAACTTTGGTCGTGTTTAGTTCAAAGTCCTCGATTAAAGAACGTTGTTTTAGGGTTGCCATAAAGTATTAAGCAAACTTGCGTGTAAAGGAAGTTTTATTAGCTAACCTCACTGTTGGAAGGTACGCCTGTACTTAGTCGGAAATTGATATAACTTCATGTAATCTTGCAGTGCCCACTAATTTCACCAGCTATCCTAAAGAAGACATACATTTTTCTGCCAAAAATAGCCTTTATGTGAATCCGGGGCGAAAGTTATCCTTTTCCAAATTTTATCCGAATCTTTGCGGAGTTACAGAAAGAAATAAACAATGTTTTTTGTCTTCAATTAACTTAAGGCATTTGTGTGAACGAGCGATACTTTAGTGCTTCTTTAGTAAAATTAATCAATAACTGTAATAAGTGTCGATCGCACGGCGCAGGGAGGAGGGGTGTGGGGGCGAGGGGGAGGGGGGCAGTAGAGCGGAACACGGAAAGGCTTTTGAGGCGGCGCTTCACAGGGCGCGCGCCGCCGCTGGGCCGGGGGCACACCGGGACCGCGACTCTGTGCAACGGTTTATTTTTATGATTACTTTTATATAAATAGACAATCTGGTGAGGAGGTAAAAACTAAATGAATAAAAAATAGTGTAAAGAAGCGTAGGTACCTTAGTTTTTTTATCCGGCTTATTTTTTTTATGAGTACTATCCTAAAATTAGACTATGTAATCATCTCACCTTATTATGTTCCCACTGCTGGAACTTAGGACTTCTCTCAGAGAGAGTGGATAATCCACCATGCTGTCCCAGTGCATGTTGGTGAATGTCATATGTCTTTAAACTTTTGAGGTTCATGGACATACCGGTTTCAGGAGTGAGTATCGAACAGGGAGCCATCAGATTGTAAAGCGCACATGCTACCGAAAATGCCACCATCACTCTTAGTAGACAATGTAATGACACAACTGATTAGAAAAAATAAATATGAATAAAATTAGGCTAGAATTAGTACTACGAACTGTCAGACTTAGAAGGTGCATCAGTGAGCGGTGGTGGAGGCTGCGCCCGGACTGCCGCGGCCGGCGCCGGCGCCCAAGCGGAGCCCCGCGGCACAGCCGCCGCAACTCTCACGACACACTCGTCCCCGGGATCAACGATGTGACCCGCATTTACTGGAACTGTCCAGTCTCATGAAAACAAATTGACGAAACCAAAGAGCAAATCACGATGCAGATAATTACAATTAATTGAAATTAAAACATAGTCATAATCATAAATCATTAATTTCCGAAAGAACAGCACATAAATTTCCTAAAAGACATACAATATAGAAAAACACAAAAAAAAAAGAAGTCTGCAGTGGGCCCTAAACTAGACTAGGCCTGTATCTTGGGTACCCAGAAAGATCAGAGCATACGTAATTCCAGATTAGCGCTGACAGTAATTAATAGATTCCAAATATTAGTGATTAGTGATTATAAATTATTAAATAGGATCAATATATGTTATACAAGACAAAATCTTGCCTATTAAGGCAACGTTTTCCTACCCTTGAACAAATGCTTGTTACTATTGATGTCCAAAAGGTCAAACATATTGTGTTAAAGTTTAATTTAGTGGAGTGAAACCATGGCGCTTACGACAGTCATGCACTTCGCTTCCACTATTATTGAGGCTTTTCGAAAAGTGTAGCTGTAATGTAGAATTTTTCCTTACGGGTCTCTCCATAAATATGTATATGTATACACTTTCCAAGAACATGACAATTAGTTTGATGTTTGAGTATGTACTTCCATGAATTAGTATTTGTAATAAATTGCAATATTATCCAATGTTTGATTGTCTCTTTTAAAGCGGACACTAATGTGAATCTATTAATGTAGTGAGGTCAATAACTAGCTGCTGATGACGTGACTGATGCAAATAGAAGCCGCGAGTCATCGCGCCGAGCATTGTCTTGTCACATCTAGTAAGACTGGTGTTGTCTAATCTTTTGCTAGAGGATTATGGATACATTCAGAGTGGACGTTGTTGTGGATCAAGCGCCGCGTGCCGTGCCTGGGCCGGGCCGGGCCGGGCTGAGCCGGGCCGGCGGCGGACGGGCGGCGGCGGCGCGATGGTCGCCAGATAACGCTAATGTACCTGTACTACAAATGTCCCCTGTCTCGGCTCGTAAACCGACTCTGATGACACTTTTGGGCATTTCTACTCCGGTTTTGCTTTTAGTGACGTAATGTTACGTTTCTGGAGGTTGGAGTTACGACTCGTCGTTTATTTTGTTTGGTTGCGCTGACAAATTACGATTTTTTTTAAATTCAAAGACAAACACGAACTGAAGTAACATCTTCTAACATGACGGAGTAAAACCAAAGGAAAGGAAGAAAAGGAAGTTACCAAATGTCAGGTCTATGATTCATTGGTTGGAGTCTCCGTCTCCGTCCCCGCGGGACTATGCACGAGATGTGTCCTTCCGAGTCTAAATACAGCTGACATATATATGAGCTGGTGCAGTCTCGGCGCGTGGACGTGGAACTGTACGCAGAATGGCTGATGCTTACTATTGAAACACAAAAGGGCACCGAGACTCCAGCGATGTGACCATAAACACATATTTGGCTATTTAAATACACGTGAGAGGATCATTTGTAGAGAGTATTACAATAAAAAAATATATGGTTATCTTGAATGACGGACGCGCACGCGTAAATTATTTAAATTACTACCTATATATATATTTATTGCTTTTTATGAAATGTATGTTGTCATTTTATTCGGTTTTATATCTTAATTATTGTTATACTTGTGTCATATTCTGACTATTTATATGATAAACAAATTATTAAATAAATTTGAAAGATTTTTTTGCATTTGTGTGCATATTTCCTGAATGATCATCCAAAGTATGGTCACGTTGCCGTCGGCTACGAGCGCGCCTACAAAAGACATCAACGCGCGCGCTCTCGGACGCGCAAAACAACTTTACTTTGATATGAAAATCTATTCAATCTAGAATTGATCTATTCACTTTTTATAAAATTTTTGTTATCTAAAAGACCAGTTCCAATGATTAAATAATTATCAAAATAATATATCATTTAATTAACTAGCTACCGTCCTTGCCACGACGCACTCAACTGAAGGTTGTACAAATGTAAACTACCAGAATCCAGGCAATTGTGCTTTAAAAACTCTATTGTATTTAAATTAATAATAAAAAAGTTTACATAAACATTTATACAATAATTTCCTATAATGAAGAATAAAATACTATTACTATCAAAAGTGATGCGACTCAAGTTCAATGTCACTTACAAAAGTCAAGGCTGCACATGCAGTCGCATGTGTCTCACAAGGACTTACAACAAAGTGTTCGCGATACGTGTACCACGTACTTAGTGCTGTGCATGTCCACACGGCTCACCGTACATCAACCTGATACAACGTACACGCTACGCCACTTGAACACCTATTTTAAACTGAATAAGATGACACGATGTCTCATTATACGTATGACTTTAAATAAAATAAAGAGGTATTAGTTTGATCGAACGTCTCCTGAGTGATTTAACTCGTTTTAAAGGTTGACATCTCGGAGTAGGTACATGACGTGGAAAAATATTAAATTATCATATTTCCGGGAACACAAAGTTGATAGTTTCCCACGCGCGCACCGACTCACCTAGTTCTTCGTATGCGGGAACAAAACTAAGCTCTATTAATTATTTATATTGTTGGAGTTATTGTTCTAATTTTAGGAATGAGTAATCTCTTAATGAGTTAGAATTCTAATGTAGACAAATGTTTCTGGTATTAGCTTCCAAGAACTCAGATAATAAAAGATTTAAAAAAATTGATATTTTGATTATTTAGGCCATTTTACATCCGCTAATGTGTACCGTATATTGTATCATTTTAATATTAAATTGTGATTTTTATTCTGTAAATGACGTTGTTGAGTGTATTTTAGTTATTCGTAAAACCCAAAATAAATAAATTAAAATACAATTGGGATTCACTGTTATACTTGAATTATGTACTTATATAATATTATGTACGTACAGCATTATTATGCACCTACAGTATAATTATGTATTATTATGTACAGATTTTTTATTTAATAGGTTAATTGTATTGTAGTTAAACATATCGTGATATAACTGCGCAAACCCCAGCTCGACTTCGTTCCTCCGGCGGTGGCTGGGCGCGGGGACACGGCCGCCGCCGCAGCCCCGGACAGACGTGGAGGACACGAGCGCTATGCTAGTAACGATTGCCTCACGGTAGCAGCCAGTACACAGATGCGGGAACACCTCGGAGTGGTTTTGCTCAGTACAAAGCAAGCAAGTGTAACAATAATAACCCAGTATTTTTATTAATAGTTTTCAGCCATATATTTAGAAATTGTGTTTTGCTCACACAAGAAAGTGAAGGTCGGTAACGAGACGTCGTCGCTGCCGCCAACGTCTATATCACCCACATCTACGTTCGTTACTAGAAATTCATAAAACCAGCAAATACCTGTTACCTATTCGTCTTCGTCGGAATGCTCACATCCTTTCTTTTCTATATAATATTTTATTTAACCCCTCCAGCCCGCGCTACCTTAAAGAATGCTTCACTTTGTGGAGAGACTGTCATCCTCTTCCTTTAAGGTCGAAGAACAACCTCTCACTTAAGTCCCCTCCCGCACGTTCTGAAACTTTTTATGGTAAGTCGTTTACATTTCAGGCAGTTCAGTTGTGGAACAAATTGCCCGTGTCTATCAGACATTCTCCATCGCTTGCTACTTTCAAAGATCGCGTTAAAGAGTTTTATTTGTCAAAGTTGCAGCCTTGTTAATATCGTTATGTCGAACAGCTTATTCGTATTATTTGTATCATTAATTATTACATAATTATATATATATATATATATATATATATATATTCATATTAATTGCATATCTATTAGTATAATTATTTTAAATAATTTTAAGTAATAGTGTGTATTACTATTAGAATGTATGTGTATGGTATAAGTAAAAAATTTATAGTCGATCCTCTATTGCACACCCCGTCTTCTACGTCTTCTATAAATCCATTCCATCCTAAGGTTGCCTGGAAGAGATCGCTTTTAGCGATAAGGCCGCCAGTTGTTACACTAGTTTTTAAGAGTTTTTTGTCTTCTGTATCAAATTTCATGGTGTGAACAATAAAGAGTTAATCAATCAATCAATCAATCAAATAAAAAATATTTTTTGTACCATGAAAACTGACGTTATTATCACACAAACAAAAATGTCCGTTTAATAAGAACATAATTACAACAATGTAAGTTTTTGATTACAATGGCATGTAGTGTGACGTCACGTAGCATATGGACATACCTCCGGCAGTAGTACCATTACACAGTGGGCCGCGGTCGTTTACCTGAACCAACACAATGTTGCACGACTCGTCGTACCTACACGTACAATCAACTACTTACTTTTATATTTAAAAAAATGAATTATGTTATGATATTATTGAGTACTACGACTACGTTTTACTTCGCCACGTCCCAGTGCCGCAGGTAACAACGTCAACCTTCGATTGATCGAAGGCGTCAACGGATCGCAGAAGGGCTGTGCATGTGGGGTGCTGTGTGGTGTGTTAGTGTGTACGTCACTTTGTATATTATTATATCTGTTACCTATTTTGTCCTAAATGGCTGGTCTGATTTGAATATGGGTTTTTAGTATTCCGTAGTACCACAAGGAATCTTAATAAGTTCATTCTGTCCGTTTGTCTGTCTGTCCATCTGTCCTGATTTTTAAGAACCTTCTAAATATATAATTAACTAGCGGTCCGCCCCAGCTTCGCACGGGTATAGATTATAGCCTATGTCACCCAAGGATAGTGTAGCATTCCCAACAGTGAAATAATTTTTCAAATCGGTTTTGTAGGTTCGGACCCTATTCAATGCAAACAAACAAACAAACAATCAAATCTTTCCTCTTTATAATATTAGTATAGATAGTATAGATAAGATATGTGCATGGAACTTTGAACATTTACAGTTATAGTTTAGATCTAAATTTTTAATTAAAGACTGCATTGTAGGGCTGACTCTGGCGCATGTCAAATAGGGCTGAAATATTTTTTCAGCAGCTTTTCTTGCGGGTTATCGTTGAAAAGGTTTCTTAAATAAAGGTAAAGTTTCATACATAGGTTGTTTATTTTTATCAAGTGTATATTTTGCGAAATGTGGCCCGCCAAACTGGTTTCCCCCTACATTTCTAAACTATTAAACCAACATAGAAATTTGGAACCTGCTATTCTGATAGGTCATATTAATAAACCAGCCAACTGCAAGCCGGGCTTGCACACTAAGGGTTCCGTACCACCACAAAATACAATAACTAACAATTTAAAGAACCGACTTCAAAATTAGTAAAGGTGGCATTTCGATTCGGTGAAAGAAATGATAAGGTCATCCAAGTAACGAAATTACCAGTTATAGGTTGATAATGAACAGAATTTTGTCACCGACTCGGCCATTATTTATTATTTGTATTGTATACTTTAGAGTGTGTACTATAATCATGCCAAGTTTGACGCTTGTACGTATTACCGTTTCTACATTAGAGCTAATACAAAAATACGTAAAAAAATACGTTTGTTAGGTATGTGTTGGGCCCTTTCTCTTTTACTTTTTGACTTTTTTATTGTTTTTAGTTAATTCGACGTAACATTGCATTTTTTGTGAAAATTTCAACTAGCTATTTATTACGGTTCGAAAGAAAAAAACAAAGACAAAAATTTAAATAAATAATAAAATTACGTGCGAAATCAGACCATACAATCCACCATATTGGTTTTATCGTGATGTCATATAGCCATATGACATTCTTCTCATTGGTCAAAATATGATAAGTAGTTTAGAAAATTAGAACACATGAACCACAAAAAATAACGCCTGTTATTTTCTGTGACATGAACATAAATATACACAGATGGTCAAACTCGAACATAATCCTTCTTTTGCCCCAGTCGGTTAAAAATAATGCTATTTCGTAACACTCATAAAACATTGAGAAGCAAACATTAAAAGCATTCAAACATTGAGAAAAACAAACAACTGCTTAATTGAGTTTGTGTGGAATGCCTCCCCTCACTCCCCTCAGCCGGCGCGGACTCGGAGCTGAACTAAACGGTTAGGCCTAAACTAATTGACAGTTTAACGTTTTTGTGCCGCACAGATAAAACAGTCTCCACGCAACGAGCGGCGGTGAAGTGAGCTAATAAAGGAATATTATACTTGCTACCAGTTTAATGACGAAGTAATACAAATTACTGATACATTCCATTTACTGAGACTTCAAAGCTCAAGTCTAGATTAATAGGAGCTCGTGATTTGCAATTATTTCTTCATTTATTTGCGCCAATCAATTGATCGGTTCCTCGCTTGAAACTAGTGACGTGATTCAATTATAAAGTTAATTAAGAAACATCTTACCAGATTATACTCGCATGTTTTGTACTATAGAAATAATAATTTCTCAAACAAAAATAAGGATTCATAAAACTTAATACGAAAAAAAAAATCAGCCAACATTATTGTACGAATCAAAGTTGCTCGTCAACGGTTCCGTACATGTCAAAAATGTATTTATAAGTTGAAGGTTTTGTATATAGACAGTTGCTGAGAATAACGGATGTGATAGATTGATGAGTCGGACACACGGACACTGCAGGAACTTGCGGAACCCTAAACAAGATACGTACCTATAGATACATATTTTATTGAGAAGTTTGTTTGTTGTGTCAAGAAGTCAAGTGGTTAGTGTTATGGTAGATGATCTGAGCGAGGTCTGTTTATTATGTTAAATAATATATTGCAAATGGGATGACTTAATGCGATGAATTCTTTAGTATAAAAATGAGCATTTGCACGTCTGCTTGCAGACTGAGTACAAAGTGACATAAATATCATATTAAGACCTTTTAATGTAATGTATTCTAGCAAATAAATGATTTGATTTGATTTGATTTAAAAGTTTCAGTCCAGATTACGATTTTTCTATTACCAACTTACATTTTGTAGTTGGTATGTTTAGGAGCACCTGTTTGACAACTACAAAGTTAAGTTTGTCATTTTATTCAACAAGCTTGTTTAATATAATATTACGATACAAAAGACACATTCGTTAAAAGGTAGAACAGGCAGATAGCGTTTGCTTAGTAATAGGGTCACGTTGATACCCATCAGGTACGGAGCTAAAAATTACGCGTTATGTAGTGATGACAAATTTCTCAAATTTGGTAATGTTTAATAAGCTTAATTTACTTTGGGAACACGTCTACGGAACCCTACTGCACTACCATAATAATGCATTATGCATTTCTTGACTCCCTTCACAACTTTATTTTACTTTAATTTAAACCAACCGAAGGTTTTTGCCTGACCTATGGAAAAGTTCAGTATTGAGTGTTCCAAACCGTAATAACTGAGATATGTTCAATAAACATGTCAGTATGTCGCCAGCTCCACCACTACACCCGGGTATATCAGCACAGGCTACCTGCAATCCTTTCCCGGGTGACGTCACGCGTGCCGCACTGGCGCCCGCCGCCGGCGCTTCCTGCGGCAGGTACGGTGCCCGGTGCCCGGGGTGGCGCTGCCCAGTTCCGGGTTTCCGAGAACGCGCGCCGGAATGGAGATATCGCATCTCAGCCCGCGATTACCATCAACACTGCCCCAGTTTATGTCGCGAGGGTCAGCGCCGTTCTTTACACATTAACTAATGGATTTCGCAATCTTCTCCGTCCGCTTTTAAAGTTTGGGGCTCATTAGTCACTCCCTACTCTAAGGTTTTGTATTGTTCTTAATGATGGCTTCGTTTGAACTCAACTATTATTTCAGGTCAATGTATTCGGATTCATACTATTATGTGGTTCTGAACTAGTTTACTAAAAACAAACAACACAAGTTTATACGATGTATGTGTACATCGACTATAATAAACAATAAACAGAAATAAGAAGATAATAATAACATTAACACGTTTATTGTGATCAGTATGATCAGTGGGAGCAGGCATTGCTTGAAGTTGTCTCATTTATAAAAACAAGTTGGAGTCTGTACATTATTATGGAACGCACACTGTAGAAAACTAGCTGAATCCCGCGGTGTTACCGGTAATTTTCTAGTTTTTCCGCATTACTGGGTGAAAAAATACCCATGTCTCATGATGCCAAAGATCTGTCGAGCCGTTAAGTCGTGACAAGTAAACAAACAGACAGAGGGACAGATTTACTTTTGCTTTTGTAATATTAGTTAGGATAAGGGATGCTTGGATAAGTCATCTATTATAATCACATTTTTCATTTTTAAGAGATTGGCAAATCAAATGGTAATCCAGCTAAGAGCCTTCTGTCACGGGCGGGGGTGCGGGCGCGGGGCGCGGGGTGCGGGGCGAGGCGCGCGGGCGCCGGGTCTGTCACCGATACATCTATTTGTCTGCCCTCGACATGATACGTGTTGAGAGCCATTAGGGTTTTTTCCGTTCCGACATCCAGCCCGGAGCAGGATTAACAACTCGTAAACTTCACAAAAAACTGTGGATTCGGTTGGGACACATATTCACATATTTGGCACTCGGTGGCACCTCCGACCCGTCTCGATACTTGGAGCGGTGCGATACTGAACTAATGGCATGAATTCAATAAGCATTTTATTGGTACCGCTAAAAATAGAGACAAAATTATCTTCAAAATATTCTACGTGAACATTAAACCCGTACAGTTTATTTAGCGAAGTCAGTATTACTAGTTAGCGCGTCAACGTTGTGCAGAGGGCAGTAAACATGTATGTTTAGCTACGGGCCGCTTCGCAGTCCGATCATACAGGACGAGTGCAGCACTAAACCCATTATAAAACGACGTTTATTTTGAATAGAGAAATTTAAATGAAGGGAGCGTATTTTGTGCGCCGCCATTCGCCGGTGGTGGCTGGGATCGGCCGCGAGCACTCACTACTTACCACTTATACATTTGCATATTACTTAGTTTCTACTTTATGGCGCAATATGGTGTCTGCGAGCGAACCGGTCGGTATGGACGACTATCGAAAACGCCATACGCATATCGAAATTCAATAGAGGCCGGTGACAGCGTTTAATGCATTTATCTGTTCGTTATCGCATACGGCGACCCATTGTGCACGCAAGTATCACGTCGCGTCGGGCGCGCTCGCCGCTCCACACGGCCAAAAAACTCGTGGCGCCTGCGCGTTACGAGCCCGGTTATTTATAGGGAGTATTAGGATGGTTGTCTGTCCCTCTCTGACTCGACGTGGACGCCTGTTGGCGTCTCGTTCCTACAAACAATTAGTCGGGGCGGGCTGTCACCGATACCTCAATAATAGTGGTCAGAACACAAAGCGTAGTTTGAGCATTACGCAACTTCTCGGCGGCGGCGCGTGCGGTGAGTGTTCGTCGCATTCCTCGGCATGACGCGCCCTCACGGACCCTGCGGAGTTTCTGGGATTTATTGCTAATATACTATTTTGAAAATCCTTACTAAGTTTTTCTTTAGATTAAATGAAAGTAATAACAGCAATTTTAAAGTAAAAATGGCGAGTGTGAGCTGTGGAGGGTAGAGCTTGTTGCATGTGTGTTCCTTCATCTCACATTACAGTGTTCATGCACACATGGATGGCTCTGGGGGCTACCATTAATTCAGATCACAAATCAAATAAGTTAGTAGTAAAATACTTTTTTAAACAAGCCTTAGCAATATTTAATTTTCTAAATATCCATTTAAGATAATTATTTTAATGGGATATCTCATATCTGTTGCGTTCAGTTGTTCCTATGGCCACCTTCGGACCCCATTATCAGAAAAGTTTCATGGTGCCATATTAATGCATTGTCATTCAAGTTACATAGGTTTACCAAGTTTTAACTCAATTGAACACCGGGAAGTGGACCAAATAAGGCGCAAGATTTGTACTCAACATACAAACAAATATAGGTACTTAATACATACAAACGTTGGAAAAAGAAAAAAAAGCTTGTAAAAATAGGCAGACAGGCAGGACAGGCAAATAGGCTTGTAAAAACTTAAAATATTCAGAAGTGAAAACTTTACGTCACATTAGCATGTCAGTAACGCGAACCCAAGTTACCAACATAGCTCAACGTGGCTAAAGAAGGCTAACAGAAATATATACTTCTAAAATATTTTTTGCCATAACCACTCGAAATTATGTAAATTTATTTCTTCGAAGTGTGAGAACATAGCTATTTATTATCCAGCACATTATTTATAAGATAGAAAAGTTGTGGTTCAGGATAATAAATAACACACTTATTGACTAAATAAATAAATAAATAACGTTCCACCCTCTTATCTGTATCACAGCACAGTTTATTTCAACGTTACTACGTTATTCCCCAATAATTCCAGTATATGTGTGTTTTTTTTATATAAGAGTCTAACAATGTTCACAAACAAGCTCTATGTAGAGCATACCTACATTTTATCGAAATAGAGGAGTAACCATCAAGAAAGTTTTCAATGTTTTAAGATAAAACAAATTTTGAAATAAAGATATATTTACGCGACAATAGTTACGTCAAGCAATTATTATTTCTACGTATACCAATTATTATTTTGTTTTTTTGTAGAAACGTAGTGTTGTGTCCACGTAGGTGACACAATTATTATTGCTTATTTAATGTACATGAAACAATTATAATTGTATTTTTATCAACGTGAAACGACTATTTTTGTGTTTTTAATCAACGTGAAATAATATTATTATTGTATATTTTATGTACATGAATCAATTATTTTTGCGTATTTAGTCTACATGAAACAATTATTATTGTATTTTTTATCAACGTGAAACGACTATTTTTATGTTTTTTTTTTTTTGTTTTTTTTTGTTTTTTTTTTTTGGTGTGAACAATAAAGAGTTAATCAATCAATCAATCAATCAATCAATGTAATATAATGTTTTTATTGTATTTTTTATCAACGTGATACAATTTTTAATGTATTTTTGTCACGATGAATGTGCGAACCATGTAGAACTGAAAATTACTTTCGCTTTCAATAATAGCCATCCCAACAAATTTGAGAAAGTTTAATTTAACGACATTATTTTCGTGTTTTACATGAATAAAGGAAAAATACATGAAAACAATTATTTTCTAGTAGGTATATTGAAAAGGACTATATATCACATAGGGGAATCTATATATTTTAACCTTCGGTGGATTACAGCCCCCGTAACTGCCTATAGCTTGCCACCCTCGTTAAAAATGTCCGTTTGCCCCCGCGTCAAGTAATGTATTATTAAAGTTATATGATTATTTACGGGATATTTACCGTGGTAAGGTTGTGGAATGAGCTCCCGATATTTCGGCGCAGTTACATGCACCATGTTCACGGAAAGACTGAAGAATGCGGGTGGTTGGAGAACAGTTAAAAAGTTAGGTGCAGACATAACGATCTACCCTCTTTCTTAGTCTTTTGCTACGGTTATCACTGGAACTCGAACTCGAACCTAAGTCCCGACAAAACACACTCACTGTATCACTGCGTATAGTATTTTGAACACATTTTGAACGCGAATTTTTATTTTTATTTTTGAGGCAACCTAATACTGGATTCCACGCACTGGCGAGTTGAAAACCATCACCTCGATTGAAATTCTGACATTTCGAGATCTCAATAGTTTCCTTTACTAGCCTTGGTATGTAATGGCGTTCGGTGGACAGGATTTCAGGGTTGTGAAATTCGATCCAGTGGTTAGGACCTGCGTCCAGCAGATGCTCAGCTATGGCAGATTTGTGTCTCTCGTTGTTTTTTACTGCCTTAATGTGTTCCTTGATGCGGCATGAAACAGTTCGCTTCGTCTGTCCTATGTACGAACTTCCGCAGCTGCAGTTAATTTTGTACACCCCGGGATGCTGAAAGGGAATCTTGTCCTTAGGGGAACGCAGACATTGCGCAATCTTTTTATGAGGAGTAAATATGGTCTTGATAGCATATTTGTCAAGAATTCGACCTATTTTATCTGTGACTCCTTTTACATATGGCAAAAAAATAATCGTAAATAATCATATAACTTTAGTGAACAACCGTGATAGTTTAAAACAATGTATTATTACATAAAAAATATATATAAGCACAGTCTGTATCTCCCAAAACGAATTGCATTGCTGCTTATGTCTCTGATAAATTGTGCATACTTAGATTCAAACAGTTCAGTTGATTTGAGTAAACACGTCCTCTGGAATGGTCTCTCACAGTAAACCTCCCGCGTTACCAATAACTGGTGGCAGAGTTTGAAGCAAAAGTATCGATACTTAGTCTTGTAGAACTGGAGTTCCATCTCATCATCATCATCAGCCGGAAGACGTCCACTGCTGAACATAGGCCTCCCCCTTTAACCTCCACACTGAACGACAGCCCGCCTTTTGCATCCACTGGATACCCGCGACTCTCACAATGTCGTCGGTCCATCTAGTGGGAGGCCTCCCTACGCTGCGTCTTCCGGTTCGTGGTCTCCACTCCAGAACCTTTCTTCCCTATCGGTTATCGGTTCTCCGAGCGATGTGGCCTGCCCATTGCCACTTCAAATTGCAAATTTTAACAGCTATGTCGGTGACTCTGGTTCTTTGGCGAATATCCACGGAGTTCCATCTGATAGTTTATAATTATACCTACTATACGAGTAGACCAGGGTAGATCATTATTTAAACAATTTTTTTTATAGTAGGATGAAACCCATAGGAAAAGAAAGATAATATAACAAAAATGAATGGAAAAATAATTTACGGGCGATCTGAGGTCAGGAAGGGGGGGAGGCGGTTTAAGGGTAAAAAACGGTTTAGCTTGATTTCCGGCAAAATATTCTCAGAAAATGGTTTTACAACTGCTACGAAATAACAACAGGTAGTAAGGTCCAGACCTTCCTAGCCCCTTCCCCACTTCTCTATAAAATACGTTTTGATGGGCTAACATTTAAGGTAACATAAAAAGGTAAGTTTTCACGAAAATTCGTGAAAAAATTGTTTTGTTTTGAAAAAAGTGTAAAAACAAAAAGTTGTGGATCTTTTTATTACCTACTAGCAGACCTGACAGACGTTGTCCTGTCTTAGAACTGTCAAACACGCAAAGTCAAAATTACAAATCTTATTTTTTACACCTTGGGTTACATTATTGGAGTATTAGTAAGGATCCCTACTTTTTTGAGAATATAATATAGCCTATGTTAACCAGGGATAGTGTAGCTTTCCAACAGTGAAAGAAATTTTCAAATCGGTTCAGTAGTTTCGGAGCCTATTCAATGCAAGCAAACAAACAAACAAACAAACAAACAAACAAACAATCAAATCTTTCCTCTTTATAATATTAGTATAGACTAGCAGACCTGACAGACGTCCTGTCTTAGAAATGTCAAACACGTAAAGTCAAAATTTCAAATCTTATTTTTTACACCTTGTGTTACATTATTGAAGTTTTAGTAAGGATCCCTATTTTTTTTTTAAATATAATATAGCCTATGTTACCCGGGGATAGTGTAGCTTCCCAACAGTGAAATTTTTTTTCAAATCGGTTCAGTAGGTTCGGAGCCTATTCAATGCAAACAAACAAACAATCAAATCTTTCCTCTTCATAATAATCATAATAATCATAATCATAAACTTTATTTGGCACAAGGAAAAATACAAACAAAACAATTGAATCCACTGGCTCCGAACTAGTAAAAAACTGTGTTTCGGAAGCCAGTGGCTTCTCCCAGTATTTAAAAATTAAATATTATGTGTTAAATAAAGATATAAAATCAAATTTAATTAGTATAAAATTTAGAAAAAAAAGAATAATAAAAAAACAAATATAACACACATTTAGTACTTAATAATTTCTAAATAGAAAATTATACAATTATAAATGAACTGTGAGTACAGTACAGTTGTAATTTATTAAGAAACATTATATTACGAAATTTAACGAAATTTATAACATAGCTATAGCCATAGCAAAGGTATGCTAGTATTATATATTTTTAAGTATCATTAATAACTTAACTGGCAAAATTGTCAGTGATATACAATTCAGTACCTTTATAATCCATGCCTTTTAGTATTTGGGTAGTCTTACTTTTACATTGAAAATAGTTTAGGTTGAGGTTGAGGTTGAGGTAGTTTATAATATTAGTATAGATAACTTTTTGCCATAGGACTTGTAGTTTTGCCGGAAATCGAGCTAAACCGTTTTTTACCCTTAAACCCCCCCTCCCCCCCTTCCTGACCTCAGATCGCCCGTAAATTATTATTCCTTTCATTTTTGTTATATTTTCTTCCTTTTCCAATGGGTTTCATCCTACTATTATTTTTTCACTTTTTTACTATTTTCAAATGTTTCTGCACTGGTCTACTAGTCAGTACGTCGGTAGTTAAGTTATGAAGCCTTCGTGCAGCGACTACCGACGAGTCGGTACGCCGCCGGGGATGGTGGTGGAGTGTACGTCGGGCGCCTACTTTAAGTAAATAACAACAGTTATATATAGTCGGTATGCGGCGAAGTGCCGTAGACTCACAAACAAAGGGTTCCAGGCACCCGGCGACAGCGCCCGGTATGCCACAGGGACGTGTCGCGGGACCGACGTCTTTCAACAGATACAGATCTGCACAGACTCACATAAATTCAGACAATATAAGGATGACGCAAATTGTTAACGAAAATAAATGTTAAGAAAAAAATTAATGACGCCTTCAGTGAGTGATGTGGCGCTGATATGTATCGGTACAAATATGTTTATATTTATTACATTTTACACAAAACTTTTTACATTGAAACGGCAAGGAGTTGATTGAAATAAAATGTTTTTAAATTGGTGATTATTTTTAATGAAGGGCCCTGGCTGGTTACAGCTGTCTCCACTTCCTGTGTGACTCTTCATTAATGGCTTTGCTTATATTTAATTACATACGAGCTGGTATCATGTAGGACACATTATGTACTCTTATTATGAAAGCTCTATTTAAAAATGTATGCAAACTATAACTTTTTTAAATTTTTTTATTTATTAAAACATTACATCTATCATTACAGGTTGATTCCTAATACAATAGAGTAGTTAAATCATTAATATAGGAATTAGAATTAGTCAAAAGAATTACAATAACTTAAATATACATCAATGAATTAGTCACATATATTACATACACAATAATATAAAGTCTATAACACTTTTTTACAAGGTTTTATTTACGTTACCTGTTAGTACGTTCACGTTCACGGTCGCGTTCACGGTATGTGTGGGACAAATATTGCAACTGAATGATAGACCAGTTAACCTCTACCGATTGAGTACAAATTTGGCAAACTTATGTAAGTCACATTCGGTGACAATGCAATGGTATGGTACCATCGAGCTGGTCTGTTGATGGAGACAGAATGTTGCTATATGAACTCCTAAAAGAAACGACATAACCCCGTCGAATGAGATTTGTTGGATTTGTTTTGTCAAGCTCTTTGGTCCTAGATGATAAATTCAATATGGCGGACGCCCCAAGATGGCGGACAAAATGTTTTTATCTACCATCATAATATGGGTATCAAATGAAAGGGTTTGCTGAGAAGAATACAAAAAATATTGTTTTTAAAAAGTATTTTTTTTCATTAATAAAGTTAATTTATAATGACACTTGAGATGTCAATAACATAAACTGTGATGGATCCACGTGGGATCAAGTTACGCGCCAGTTTGGATACTTTATATTTTTGTTCTATCTTAACACTCACCTATATAAAATGCTAAAATTATTCTAGTTAATGGAGGTGATATACAACTTTCAGTATTTTTAAATATACAGAGATTCGATTAAATTCGCTTATATTTTACTAGTCATTCGCCCCGATCTCGCGTCCTCTATATCTTCATAATCCCTTAGCAAATTTGATAATTTTTAACTTTAAAAATTATATTAATATGAACTACTTGTTTACAAAATTTCATGACGATGGTACCGTCGAACAAATATAGAAACGCTGAAATGTGTCAACCATTAGAATGTGAGACCTCTCTTCGCTCGATCAGTTATCAGAGATAAATATTTTGCTATTTTCTCTTTATAAAAGGGGTTTTTGCTATTATATAGGAAGCAAACAAGCAGCCGGCCAGCTTGATGGCAAGCAGCCACCGTCGCCGGTTCTATATTATTCATGTCTGTTTTAGATGGCCTCTACTCTGATACAATTATTTATGCCCTCTTTATCATAAGTGTCATATCATCATCATATATCTTTACCTATACATGACAATACGATACCAACTGTTGGAAACTCATACCCGACGATGCTGAGGATGGTTCAAGGAAGATACAGGCTGCAGCATCACGCTCCACGCCTCGGAGTAGGATCACGCTCGACTAACACTTTGATTCAAGTGTACGCTTATTTGCTAATGATACATTTACGAGTATAAAGTTAATTGAAACTCTTCTGAAACATATTCACCCTGGTTACTGTATTGTAACAGAACTAAGTGAAACAGTTGGGCGCGCTAACTGAGTGCAACAGTTGTTGCGCGGGTAATTAATTGCTTGATTTATAGACATCGCGCCTGCGCGTCGCGCACGGGTGCGCACGAGTGCTGCGGCTCACAACTTTCTTCATTACATGAGTGTGTGCACCTCAACAGCATCGAGTGACCAACTGATCCTAGTGGAGCAGGTATACAGGGTAACTGGTAATCAGCATTCTCTTAAGGGCTTCAGTTCTACGACATATAAAGTTAGAGAAAAAAAACGACTGTTTAATATAATAAATTGCCGGGAGTGAAGGATTTTTTTGTATGGAACGGCAATTTTTTTTCGCGAATTACAAAATGTAGATCAAAAGTTATTTGCTTTGATATACTGAGACCGTTTAGATTACCAACAACCCTGTATACGCACACAGCTAATTGTGATCATGTTCTTTAAAAAGTATTGTATTTCAACCGACTTCAAATAAGGAGGTTATCAATTCGAGTATATTCTTTGTTATTGGACGATATTTACAACGGAAGTGGACCTATTTTAATGTTTTTTTTATTGAATAGGCTACATTGGAAGGATGTACTAAATTAAATTTGAAACAATATTCCACCTTTAAGACATTGATGAATCCCGTCGCGTGAAGCCGGTACTTTTCAAATAATGTACCTACCCATTACTTAAATTAGAGTATTATGTATGTTTTAGATTGTATATCATGATTAGACTTTGATAAAAATTTGTATCAATTAGGAGCTAAACTACATTGAAGTCTCGACAAGAGAGGCTTTACTTAACGAGAAATAATTGTGCAGCTATAGGCAATCTCAATAGATCAGTGACCTTAAGATACGGATGACCCGGTTACTCTGTGGATCGGCGCGAGTGGCATTTATAACAGAGCACGTCCCAGAACTAAATAGTGAGTGTCGGTTGCTAGTATGATCGGTAATCCACTTCGGAGGCCTTTTTTAAGAAGTTGAATTAGGTAGAGCTTGGTTATACTTATAAGCACAGCTCATTAGGTAGGTAAGTTCATTTCCTGCAGTGTTATGTTTATCAAACGATAGCGGATCCCGCAATAACTTACAGAAAAAAACAACTAAAAGGTCTTCAGTATTAGTTTTCAATGTGATTCCCTGAATTTCAGGAAAGATCTTCGATGTTGGAATTGGTACCAGTAATAAGGAGCATGATGTGACTTACGTGAACAAGTGGCGGCTCGGGAGGGTGGAGGTGTGATGACGTCACTAGCAGCGGGTCCACCGCGCAACATGTATCACTGGCTCACTGTTAGTACCCGTCAGAGCAGACGGAGGCGGCGCGGGAGCGGACCCTGCGCTGCTCGCTATCTGCACTGCACCGAGATACGGGAGATAAGGCGCGCGTGTGAGCAGAGCGGCGCGCGCGGAGGCACTGCGGCCCGCGGCGAGCCGCCGCCGGGGGCGGAGGTCGGCCCGCCCCCAGCGCCGGCCCCGCCCCATCACCGCTGGGAAATGCGCTTTCCATAAATCGTGGACATGCATGCGGGGCTCGCGGGGCGAACGACGGCGCGCGGGGCGAGCGGCGGGAGATTTATGTCGGGGTTAAAGCGGTCCCTAATGGAATTAGCGGCGCGGTTTGTTTACGGGCTCCGAGACGCAATCAATCGCACCCGCGGCCGGCACGCACCGGCACGCTGCGTCCCCGCACCGACCACGCCTCGCATTCATTGGCAGCGGGAATTGGCCTAAACTACTAGCGACCTAAATATACCATTCCGAATAACAAAATACGTATATATATTATGTACGTAAGTACAACGTTAACGCACACTAAGTACGTAATATTTGATACAAGAATCTGTTATTATGTCAAATTCTAACCACAAACAGCAACAAAACACTAACTAAAACACCCTATTAACTTCTGTTTCTAATAAAAGTTACAACTTTTTCAGATACTGGTAAATTATGAAAGCAAAAACATGTTGTTATACCTATCTTCATGTAATTAAGTAATTAACACTTTTTACCGACATTTGTATTGCATTTATGAATTAAGTAATGTTCGAAATAAAAAATTACGATATCACCAAGTAGTAGAAAAATGTAAACATAAATTTCATTTAAAAAATATATTTTTCTTTTAAATACGTAGTAATGTCACTACACAACCGATCACAAAGGACGTATTTTTTGTTTAGAACCAAAACAATGCAGAAATGTTACATGAAATCTCATTGTTGCACAGTTTTTCATTAATGCACTGTTTTTTTATTTTTTATTTAGATAAAAATTGAGATGAATTACCACATAAATTAACAACAGAGGTTTAATGTCTCTTATGAAGTTTAATATAAAATGTATGCATTAGATCGAAAAGATACTGGCTGGAAATAAAAATCAGCGGAATAAAACAGATTTGGTGAAAATAATTGGAAGTTTTAAATGTTTGAAGAGAAGATGAATTAAACTTTGTTTTCATTAGCTTGAGTTTTATTTTTCTCATTATTTTGAGTATATTTTATCACGGTAGGTAGATGGGTAGTTGAAAGACAAGTAGGATACGCACCTTGCTAAAGCGAGTAATTAGTGCACACGTGTTAATTTAGTGCCCTCGCATGCGCTCGGGCACCAACATAGTACTCGTGCATTAATAGCTCACTTTGCGCTCGATGCAACAATCTACTATAAATTCACTTTTATATTCCCTAGTCATGAAATACGCCTATCTACATACATGTACTTAATTTTGTAACAATTCCAATTTAAGTAAGTTGAACAATAATTTTGAACTTTTACAAGTTGATGGTGTATTTTAATTGCGTTTATTGCGTTTGTTAAAAATTGCATTTGATAGAAAACATAGATAATAAGCTTATTCGTAACTCTGCCGTACCCACTGACAACGTCGTGGAAAGTTGCTGTGACGCTGTAGGGATAGGTTGGCAGGGTTGTTAGAGAGCAGCGACCGCGGTGTGTTGTCCAACTGGCTGCTTCATCACCATCAGCATGTCGTCCACTACTGGACGTACGTCTCTCCCGAGGTGACACACTTTGCCCGTGTGTGCTTTTAAATACCTTAACCTTAAACTATGATCACTATAGGATATGAAAAGTACAAATTTTCGTAACAAAAATCTCAATAGTAATTATTACATTTGAAGTGTTGTTCCACACTTTAGGATTTACTATTTGAAAAAGACATATTTTTTTACGATTGTCAGGAATCAAACCTACGCCATCCGGGTTTACGTCACAAGCGCTCTAGCCGCTAAGTTGCAATCGCTCTCCTGTCAGCTTCCAAATATCAAAAACTTATTTGTATGTTTTTTTTTTATAGGAAACTGTTGAAATAGGTTATACAACTAGTGACGAAAAGGGAATTTAATTCGAGGGCCTAAGTTGGATCCCGAAAACAGCGAAGGGTTCTAGAATAAAATCCTGAGCGGAGCGAGGGATACAAGGATCGAGATGATTTTTTTCACGATTTATACCTATAGGTACTCTACTATTCACCAGATAATAATATATAACTAGTAGTATTGTATTTATATTTATCACATTTGTTCATATAATTGGTAATAAAAGAACAAGGGATTAAATATAAACATTAGTAATTTACAGTGAAATTGATATTTTTTTATTAAATTCAGTGTTTTATTCTTGTTTGGTTTTGAAACGGTCAGATTAGACCGATTAGAACAGATTATTCACCGAGGGGGTAAAGAAGTGTCTTATGTCACGGGTGTCATATTGAATCTCGAACGTAATGAAGGATTCAGAATGAAATTCAGTACAACATTATTGCCCGGCTAGCACGTAGGGCAATAATAGCTTACTTTAGGCTTGGTTTGCATAACGTATAATTGGCCATTGTCGAGCAGGTGGTGTGAAAATAATATTTTTACACAGATTTATTGTAAGTTTTTTAATCCTTATATAGTTTATTTATTTATATTAGAATTTTTAATGAAACACCTATTATAGTGGAAAGCTTAAATTCTTATTTAACTCTGTTCGGGGCGAACTACTAGTTTATTTATAGATGCGATTACTCATCCTTGCATGAATAAATATTCGGGACATTTTTTCACACACGTCATCTGACCCCAAACTAAGCAAAGCTTGTGATATAGCTGCCAGAGACTGATATACATACATATATAGTTTTTAAATACATACTTAAATAGATATTAACAACCACATATAGAAGAAACACAAATGTTCATCACACAAATTTTTGTCCTAGATGGGAATCGAACCCAAGCCCCCGAGCTCAGAAGGTAGGTTCACTACCAACTGGACCAACGGGCTATCATACCTCCTTGTTTTGACTCGAACAAAGCACCTGGACAAAAGACAAAACCAAAGTATTATAGTTATACTTATTTGTATCTAATCGTGGAATTCGTAGGCGCTCGAACAAAATATCCATATTATTCGAGCTGGTTTAAAAACTACTGAGCTTAGGGCTCAATTTATTAAATTAATGAAATTTTTGTGGAAGCACCTCGAAAGTTTTTTTTACATTATAAAAAAATAAATAAGCAAATTTGATCTCTGATGCCGATGCTGAGTAATCAATGTACATACCTATATAAAAATAAAAATATACGCCTCCTTTTTCGAAGTCGGTTAAAAGAACTAACTAAAACTGGCGGAATATTTTTTCTGATTTAAATTGAATGGCTGAACAGAACAGCTCCATTTAACCGACCAGGAAGTACGTTCAGTACGTTTTAGATATATATTTTTTGTACACAATTCGTATAATTCGTTTTGTTCCAAATTCAAAACGTTTTCATCCACTCAGTGAATAAAAGAGTGTTTTATTCCCTGTCATAGATAAATCAGATGCTCTTTTTAAAGTGGCAATGGTAAAAAAAAAGTTTTAATGGTTTGCCTTTAGCTTCTCTTCGTTTGATGGCAAGCAAAGATGATGCCGAAGCTTTGACCAGGAGAACTTATTTACTTACTATATAAATGTGTGCGAGTGGGATTCACCCTGTGTCGCTGTATCGATCCCGGTCCGTACTTAAACATTCCTGTACATTTCATGCAAATTTAGTGAGTTTATTCAAAAACTATTCAACCAATTTTAATTATCCTTATAGTATAAATAGTGTACATATACTACTTCAATTTGGAATATTTTAAAACATATTATTTCAAGAATTTATTGAAAAGCGCAATTACTTTCGGGTCAGACATATTTGCTGTAATTCTTGATAAAGTGTGTGGTGAGAGATCCCCGAGCCCCGCGGCCGGGGGCGGCCGGGGGCGTGGGGATACTGCGCAGAAGCTTCTGTCCTCAACAAAGTGCACAAGTAGAAGTACTCAGTAGTGGTGCTGTAGTAACATATTATGCGATAATCTCGGAGAGGGGCGGCTTCTTACATCCTGAGCCTTATCCTTGATGAATAACTGAGGAGTCGGACAGCCACCACGCAGCATTGTGTCCAGTTCCTGCTCCTATTGTTACAGTAATACCCTCGAGGACGACTGCTCTCTACCATTCATATCATATAACCATGTAGGTAAGTAGGTACGTCACTGGGTACAATGGAATTCTATTGGCAAGTTGTTAACGACTCAGAAACAATAGAGGTTCTTAAACCTGAGGACGATTACACATACTTTCTCACGGAACTGTACCTATTATGGACGGGTTTGAACCTTCCTAGAACAATGGTTAAGCCGCAAATATGGATTTATTTAAAACCCTTTCTTAACTCTGTAACTTTTACTTACGATTTTTTTTAAGAAGAGCGGCGAACAAACAAGTCGTCCTGATGGTAAGCAGAAACCACCGCCTATGCAACACTAGCGGTGTTGACGGTGCTTTGCCAGCCCGGAGAGGTAGTTGTAGACACCCTTCTTGAAACGCTTCATGTGGAAGCTCGGCTGGAAGACTATTGCAGGAAGGATATTCCACACCTTGTAGGTCCACGGAATAAAGGAACGGAAATATCTTACGATGTGAGATTTCCAGCTTTACAAGATGTGGGGGTGAGCTTTTTGACGGGGTCGGGATGTGAGGTAGTGGAAGTCAGAAATCCCTAAGACCATTCTCTGGGAGTCGGATGACATGTTAAATTGTAGGTCTCGGTGGTTTGCCCTAGATATCTATACAATATAACAACAACCGCCTAAATAGCCGTCGGAAGCCTTTGAGTGGCTTGAAAAACTCTGACGTTAGATTTGTCTACTCAGCCCAAACAAACTTACTGACATACCTACTCATTTGAGCAACATTTGCATTCTATATTTAATTTTATTAGTAGTTACCCGTGACATACTTTCTACCCTCTTTTGACGCTCTTAATTCGGTCCTTTCACAAAATATTTTTAAGTGGACTTTTACACCCCGTAACAATACCTGCCAAGTATCAGCTCCGGAAGTCAAACAGTTTTCGATATTTCATGATGAGTCAGTGAGTGAGTGACGTTTAGTTTTTTATGGATATATCGTAAATTTAAATAGTTTTGAGTTTCGAATAGGTAAACGAAAATAGATTTAATGTATCGATCCGATTTTTTTTGCACTGAAACGTTGGCATCTTGTTTGCTGAGAGATATAATCTAGGGTTTTTCAAGGTCAGAGTGAATAAGTATCTCCTAAGTGCTCCATCTTCGACCAAGTGTACTATTTTTTTTTTTTTTCACTATTCGGAAAACAAACAGCTGAAACTAACTAATTATAGTAGGTAGATAGTAGACAAAAGCCATAAAAAGTTTTCACTTATAAAATCGAAAAATGTTTACGGTCCAGATCCTAAGACAGAGATGTAAAAATAATAGCTAAACGGTAATTACTATGTATACATAATTACATTGATATAATACATGAAAAGAAGCCACATCAGCCCACCGAGGTTTATAATAGTAATGTAGAAAATTACTAGAAGACTAACTTACTAGAGAAGAACTAATAGCTGAATCCATCCAACGTGACCGTAGATAACAAATATAGTTTTAGTTGGTAAACAAGAATGAGACTTTTCTGATATTCCGTATTAGACGACCAGTACGTTTGTACTCACAGAAAAGTTTTTTTGTTTAAATTAGAACTATTTTTGTTAGAAGTTTGTTGTAGCCAGGTTTGTTGTTGTCATATAAACTAAACGTCAGTCATTCGAAATCAGTTAGCAACTGTGATACGGACAAACAACTTTGAGACCTAACCCAAAAAGGTAAGGTCTAAGTTCTTTGGATGCGGAGTTCGACGCGTTGATTTAAATAAGAATATTCAATCAAGGTTCACTCATAATGCCTGGTAACAGATTTTACTTCTAATTTCCGTTCTATTTAGTTCTCTTTTCTGTGTTTGTAATGTTGTTGTTGTGTGTACGTTTGAGCTGTGGAGAACCTGCGTGTTCCGTGATATACATAGTATATGAAAACATGTTTTTTGGCTTTTGTGTAACTGTTTATCTTATATCTACAGTATTAATTAGCAGCTGTATGTTTTCCTTGTAAAATAAAATAAAATAAAATAAAAAATATTAAGGCTATAGAGAAGGCAATTCTCCGGGTTGACTCGGTCTACGAGATCAAATCAAAATAGGCAGAACCGTGTACGAACGAAAGAACAACATAGCCCATTGGATTAGCAAGTTGAAGTGGCAGTGGGCAGGGCACATAACACGCAGAATAGATTGCAGATGGGACCGAAAGGTTCTCAAATGGAGACCACGGACCGGTAAACATAGCTTAGGACGTCCACCTACAAGATGGACATACGAACTAAAAGAGACCGCAGGGAAACGCTGGATACAGACCGCTTCCAACCGGCCTTTTTGGAGATCGATGGGGAGGCCTTATATCCTGCAGTGGACGCCCTATGGCTGAAATGATGATGATGATGTAGGACGTTAGATGCAGGTTTGATATTTGCTGATATTACAGTATTTAGTTGAGAGGAGTCGCGGCCGGTTGTAAGTACGAGTATACAATATGTACTCATACCTATTGATTGGCTTATAAAACGAGCGCGTTGATGTCTTTTGTAGGAGACAGGGGGCAGGGGTGGCATCTGGGGAGTCTGGGGGCGGCGAGCAGGGCAACCGCCCGGGGCCTCGCCCGTGCAGGGGCCTCGTGCACTAGATACCTATATCCAAGTAGACGCCAAAAGTTGACCTACCCTTGCATGTCATGTATACAATTATGATTAATCGTCACATTAATTGAGTCCGGCTAAAATCAGTCTGCTCAGTCAGAGCCGCGACAACACGTGTCAGTTTGAAACGAAAATGATAATTGTGCATTACTGAGTTGTAAGAATAACGCAAATAGAGTTGGCCGACAGAATAAAGATATTTCTTTTCACTTTTAGGTACGAAAAATTTGACATGCTTATATTTCATACAGTTTGGACCGCTTGTGGTGAAGTCTACTTTGATATAGGTTTGTGAATAGTACTTACCTACTGTTTATTTGAATTTTGCGCCCTACGCCACCCCGAGCCTCGCAATGGCGCAGGCTGTCCCTGACAGTGGGTGCTCGAGATGGGGTCGTGTATTATGTACCTACGTCGTGTTAATAAAATATGTAAATATATATTAGAATATGTAAGAACGTAGGTATATTAGACACGTACCTATATGGAGTAGCAGGTATGTTCCTTGCGGTGAAACCAAGAGGTACGTTATGGTGTACTTGGCTAGTTCAACAAGATTCCGATGCTTTCTTGTTTTGTAAGGGTATTATTTCGAGTGTGGCGGCGACGTAGTGCAGCCGTCCTCGAATAAATTACTTCAACATACTATTTTATAAGTCACAATGCAGGCGATAAGGCGGGACCGGCGCCGCCGGGCCGGGCCGGGCCGCGCCGGGCCGTGCGGCCACGGATCAGCGGCTGCTTTGTACCGATTCTATTATATCATGATCCGATAAAAAAGGAATAAAGGCTCGCGACCTAAACGCAGGAATGTTGTAGATTTTGTTTAGCGGCGGGCGCCGGCGCCGACCGCATTAGGCCCCGCGAGCGCGACATCGGTTACACATTAGGGCCGCGCGGTGTGCGCGCCGGCCGGAGCGCCACATGCGTCGCACGCGGACGCGCCGAACCCGCCCTTCCTGCAACGGAATACGAGCAGATATCTAGTAGCTTTGAAAGAGAGTATACGTTTTTGTGAATGGAATCCCTCGCAGTGTCACCCGTGTCGAAAGGCCGTCACTGCGCTGACTGTCGTACAATAGTGCACCGTACCGACGCCGCGGAGGGTCCACATTGCCGTGGCGGCGCTCGGCCGCGGCTCGGCGCGTCACCCGCCCACTTATCGATCGGACAATTTAGCCGATACGTGTGTACGAGCAATATATCAGTCGCGCCGGCTGCCGTCCGTCCGTCTGTCCGTCTAATGAGCGCCGATCGGCGACGCATTACTTATTGACGAGTAGAGTGAGATAACTCTCCCCCCCTTCACCCCTGGCCTGTAGGCGACCCGCTGTATGTCTCGCGTGTAGTACACTGGCCGCGGGTGTCCACTCCACTACCACTCGCAGTACATCAGTGCCGCGGCGGGTTCTCCTGATCTAGATATGGGAGATACTACTACACTATAATGTACAAGTACTAACCTCAGAGTAATCGCTTGGTTGTAATTGAACTTGGTAGTTTCTGTTACATTGAGAAAATGATGATTTAGGATACATTTGAGTTTCCTGACATTTCAGATTCAAACTATTGGAGCAATGAGCCTGTACTCGCCTTATATTATACTTACCTACTACACAATGAGCCTGTACTCGCCTTATATTATACTTACCTACTACACAATGAGCCTGTACTCGCCTTATATTATACTTACCTACTACACAATGAGCCTGTACTCGCCTTATATTATACTTACCTACTACACAATGAGCCTGTACTCGCCTTATATTATACTTACCTACTACACAATGAGCCTGTACTCGCCTTATATTATACTTACCTACTACACAATGAGCCTGTACTCGCCTTATATTATACTTACCTACTACACAATGAGCCTGTACTCGCCTTATATTATACTTACCTACTACACAATGAAAAAAGCTAAATCGTGAAACGTTTTACAAAATTAGCATAGATAATACTTAGCACTTAGTACACATGCTATATGGTGTTGTTTTTTTTGCGTGTTTTTATATAAAAGTATCTATTTGCCGTCAATATTCTACAGTAGGTAGAGCCGTCATAGTTGTACCGAGCCAGCGGCCCTGTAGCGCATGCGCAGGTGAATAACATATAAATGTTATCATGCTAAGATATCAATGTACCTAATTAGAACTCAGATAATTTCAACTTTGACGACGACTTTTTTGAGACGTGATATTTAACTGCTAGCCTTTTGTCACTCAGAGTCACACAGCGCGCAATGGAGAGAGCTATGCTCAGATACAATCTGGAAAGAGGATGTTCGCCGAACAGCTACAGTCACCGACACAGTTGCCAAGATTTTAATTCTGTTGAACTGTTAATGATAATGATAATTTTATCCATAATAATAATTACATGTCAACATTTAAAAATATGAAAAAATACATCATAGAATTAATAATATTAAAGCAAAATAATAATAATAATAACAATGTCATACTAATTATAATTAGGCATCAATTATTCACTCCAGTTTTAGAATGAACTCCTCTACGCTATACGGCGCCATATCAGTCAGAAAGACCTTTTGAATAAATACAGCGACTTGGCGTCCCTTATGGACAGGCCACGTCGCTCGAACACCGATAACTGATGGGGAAGAAAGGTTTCAACTATATGTCGGTCTTTGGCGAATATCCACGTTTCTATCGCGCTAAGAAACTCCGAGCATAGCTACCAGCAACGAGGTAATGCCACCAGCATACCTACTAGGTAGGTACGTTGCCAACTGGTAGAAGGTTTGAGCATTTGGATTGTTTCTTAACTTTTAACGGTGTATGGGTATCGAACTGTTTTTAACCGACTTCGAAAAAGGAGGAAAGTTCTCAATTTAGCCCGTCATAAAAAAAAAACATCGGTTACGTTGGCATCTGTAAACCAATTTGCGTGTTCCCTTTTTTACTATGTAGAAGAAACTCTCAAGGTGGTCTCACAAAAAAAATATTTATTATGGCTGTATGAGTAGTTTTCAAACCAACTCGAATAATGTTGATAATTTTGCTCAAGCGCCTACGTTTTTCAAGATAGAAAATAATTATAACTACACTATCTTTGTTCAGACGCTTTGTTCTAGTCAAAACAAGGAGGTATTCATGCATGGATGTGTAATCGTATCAACAAATAAATTAGTAGTTCACCCGAACAGAGTTAAAAAAGGTTTTAAGCATACTTACCACTAAATATAAGGTCATGTTTCACTACAAATTCTAAAATAAATGATCTTAGGGAGGGGTAGGTACATGCGTATTCACATTTTTCTCAAATCATAAGTATAGGTAATCTTATGAACAGTAGTTACTTGAACAAGTTAGTTGCCAGCTCGGACGGTGGTGTGACGAACGAACCGACACGGACGTAGGCGAGCTCTCGGCGAACAAGCACACATACAAACGTCCATATTTTGTTCCGGCTAACTCGGAGACCATCGCTTCGCTCGCACATTACAACAGATAATTTAAACAAATTGCGTATACAACATTTCATATCTGTGCTGCCAACCATTGAGGAGTTCTCCAGTCAGGAGCCAACCCTGAGTGCAGCAATCATGTCATGGAAACTGAACCAACATTTAAAAACATTGTTCCGTAGAATAAGCGGGAGTGGTTCTACAAGATTGCAATATTTGACCTAAACAAACAAATTAACATACAAACATTGCAAAAGCATATACAAAAATTAAACTTTGAAATAACTAGGTAAAGTAAAATGCATAGGTACAATAAAATAATTGTGAGATTCAAACAAACAAACAACGAGCAGCCGTCTGAATAGTCGATGAACATGCCGCCGCTCCCGCTACTTCCAATGGCTTGCTAATAAAACTTTCCTTACAATAAAATTATTATGATCATGGGACCTTCGGCGGCTCGGTCCGACACAAGTAATCTCTCTGTCATGTAGGACTGCTTGTGGCAGCTGGCGCCATCTGTGAGATATCGTTTGATTTACGACGAGCTTCATGTTACTAATGCGTTGCGACATCTATCGAAATTTCTTGAGTCTAACAAGTCATAGTCTCAATCGGCTGTTTGTCATTCACGTGTTTCAAGTGAAGCGGTCATTGTACATAGTTATTTCCTCCTTCGTCCGTTTTATTGTATTACATTTAGGTAATTTAAGGAAAATAGTTTCCACGTTCCTGCCAGAGAGAAAAATGCTCACATTTTACTTGAAACTACTTGGTTCCAACTTAGTTTAACTGAAATACCACAGATGGCGCTACATGTATCTCTTTTAAAGAACCTGTCATCAGTCACCGGAGCGCGGAGCGGAGGCCCCGGGTGGCTTGTAGCTGTTGCTTATTCTGTGGCGGCTAAGTACGTACACTGCGTAGTAGGTACCTTACCTACCTACCGCTCGCTATCAGTTGAGCAAACAGCACCTTATCAGTTTGATTGATGATATTATTTTTGTAGTTTCGGTGTGGACATGTAGGTGCGTTATAACTTGTAATCTAGGACGTTCCATGCTCGGCGTTGTAAGTAACGTACCTACTTTCCTACATTACACACAGACTTTTCCTTATTATGGCGTCACATTTGTCGAGTTTTTTTGTCGTAGGTACCTACCGACATGTCAGAACTAAACTGAAATTATTATGCAACTTTCCTCCTCTAACTTATAATTACCTATATCTACTCTATGTACCTATACTTACTTACCTTTCGCAATGTAATTAGACCGGCGATATTATAATATTTAATTCAATGCATAATCTACATCATGTTTACCTACTAGGTATTGTATTTTTAGTTTGTGACACCACAGTTCAAGAAATGTTTATTGATGTATGAAGTACTCACCTGGCTGTGGCTCTGTGAAGGTTCTCTACCCATGCAAGTACTCGGCAGGTAAGTTACAACAAAGCTTCACAATTAGTTTCTCTTTTTCAGTGTACCTACTTCTGCCTTAAGGGGCCAGTAAAGCTTTTCATGAAAGAAGTCCCACGGCAAACAACGGAACTAAATTTCCATGTTGTAGTTTTCAGGTGTTGTTACTGTGTTTGGACGCTAGTGAGATTTTTATTAAATTTCCATCGTTAAAGAGTCGTGTACGATGCCAAAAGTTGTTAAAGTTCTACTCGAGAAATGATATTGATAGTGATTAACGCGATGACAGCGCCGCGTCTGGGGGACTTCAAACATGAAAAGCACTCTATACCCTCTGCAGCTCTCTCGCTCGCACATTTTCACATTATTGAACTGTGTTATTGAAGATATAAAATCAATAAATGTGAATTTCCAAAAAGTAACAAAACCATGTCTTGGTGTCTATCGTAACATTACAAACAAAGAAATTGTCAATTTGATATATTTTAATTTGACACAGTAAAATGGTAACAAGTGATTTTTATTTCTCGTGTCATGTTATTCCGTCAAATTACAAGATATCGAAACAAACATTTCTATGTTTGTAATGTTACGACAGACACCAACACATGATTTTGTTACTTTTTGGAAATTCACACTCATTGATTTTATATCTTCAATAATGTGAAAATGTGTTAGCGAGAGAGCTGCAGAGGGTATACAGGCCCCATAAAACGATCTCATAAATCGGACATACCCGCGATAAAAAAAAAGTACAATCATTGTTATGATTAAATTTCTCAGTAATTGGATCACGCCGCGACTACAAGACACTCGCCCTGCTTATTTGTCGTACTCATTATGCTCAAGATGTACCTATACAAGTATACACCGCTCGTGCTGTGCCTACCATAGTGTTTGTCAGTATACACCGCTCGTGCTGTGCCTACCATAGTGTTTGTCAGTATACACCGCTCGTGCTGTGCCTACCATAGTGTTTGTCAGTATACACCGCTCGTGCTGTGCCTACCATAGTGTTTGTCAGTATACACCGCTCGTGCTGTGCCTACCATAGTGTTTGTCAGTATACACCGCTCGTGTTGTGCCTACCATAGTGTTTGTCAGTATACACTGCTCGTGTTGTGCCTACCATAGTGTTTGTCAGTATACACCGCTCGTGCTGTGCCTACCATAGTGTTTGTCAGTATACACCGCTCGTGCTGTGCCTACCATAGTGTTTGTCAGTATACACCGCTCGTGCTGTGCCTACCATAGTGTTTGTCAGTATACACCGCTCGTGTTGTGCCTACCATAGTGTTTGTCAGTATACACCACTCGTGCTGTGCCTACCATAGTGTTTGTCAGTATACACCGCTCGTGCTGTGCCTACCATAGTGTTTGTCAGTATACACCGCTCGTGTTGTGCCTACCATAGTGTTTGTCAGTATACACCGCTCGTGTTGTGCCTACCATAGTATTTGTCAGTATACACCGCTCGTGCTGTGCCTACCATAGTATTTGTCAGTATACACCGCTCGTGCTGTGCCTACCATAGTGTTTGTCAGTATACACCGCTCGTGCTGTGCCTACCATAGTGTTTGTCAGTATACACCGCTCGTGCTGTGCCTACCATAGTGTTTGTCAGTATACACCGCTCGTGCTGTGCCTACCATAGTGTTTGTCAGTATACACCGCTCGTGTTGTGCCTACCATAGTGTTTGTCAGTATACACCGCTCGTGCTGTGCCTACCATAGTGTTTGTCAGTATACACCGCTCGTGTTGTGCCTACCATAGTGTTTGTCAGTATACACCGCTCGTGCTGTGCCTACCATAGTGTTTGTCAGTATACACCGCTCGTGTTGTGCCTACCATAGTGTTTGTCAAGAGCTATACATTTTTGATACATTGGTCAACAATAACAAGAAGTTCATCTTATGCAACTCTAGTTTTTAGGGTTCCGTACCCAAATGGTAAAAACGGGACCCTATTACTAAGCCTACGATGTCTGGATGTCTGTCTGTCTGTCCGCCTGTCCGCCTTTCTGTCCACCTATTAACGACTGTATCTTTCGAACCGTAATAGATAGCCAATTGAAATTTAAGAACACAGAATATGTAATGTTACGGTGGATAAATAAAAAAATAATAAAAAAGTCAAAACGAAAGGAAACGTATATTTTTAACGTACTTTTGTATTAGTTATAATGTAAAAACTGTAATATGTGCAAGCGTCAAAGGCATGATTATAGTGCACACTGTAAAGGATAACAACAAAATAATAAATTTATTATAGTATACGACTGTAGGTATTTATTAGATTAGTAATATAATGTAAATCCATTATTGGCCGTAAGTTAAGTTAGTAGTTTATTGTTTTGTTTTTAAAGGGCTGTGGATTTTGTTAAATAAATAAAATAATAAATAAAAAATAAAATAAAAATAAAATAAGAAAACAAGAAACGCCCAGGCGGTCACCCGTCCAAGTACCGACCGCGCCCGACGTTGCTTCGATTCGGTGATCGTACGAGAACCGGTGGTTAACAGGAATTTGTCACGGACTCGCACTTTGCCAATATTTACTATTTATTGTTTTACTTTAGAGTTTGTACTATAATCATGCTAAGTTTGACGCTTGTATGTAAGTATTACGATTTTTTCATTAGAGTAAATGCAAAAACACGATAATATGTATATACTTAATGCGTTAATACGCCGTAATATTACATATTGTCTGAAAAATCCAAATGGCTTTCTATTACGCTTCAAAATATACGACCGCTAAAAGGTATAGGAATAGGACAGACGGACGGACGGTCAGACAGACAGTGTAGGCTTAATAATAGGGTCCCGATTACTTCCTTTGGGTATGGAATCCTAAAAATGACAAAATCGGAGATAATAAAACTTACTTGACATTGTTTTACTAACTGATACCTGCTACTTTGTACGCGTACTAAGCTCGCTCGCTACTATGACAACCTGATCACCTACAGGTATGAAGTTTACCTACTTTACTTTACTTTACCTTTGGTCCAGTTGGTAGTGAACCTGCCTTCTGAGCTTGGGGGCGTGGGTTCGATTCCCACCTAGGACAAACATTTATGCGATGAACATTTGTGTTTGTTCTATATCTGGTTGTTAATATCTATTTAAGTATGTATTTAAAGTATGTTTTTATATATGTATGTATATCAGTCTCTGGCAGCCATATCACAAGCATTGCTTAGTTTGGGGTCAGATGACCGTGTGTGAAAATGTCCCGAATATTTATTTATTTATTTATTTTACGACCTATTTCCATACCTAGCAAATAAAATATTTAAAAATCGGTCGAGCTGTTTCGGAACAGCGCGACCACCGTGATACAAGGTTTTTATATATTAGATTGTATTTTTAAATTCCGTGAGTGCATGTAGTGGGCAGTGACCTCGCCTGATGTCGCTGTTACTGTGATACGTACCTGACTATAAATAAATAAAATTACTTATCTATCCATTTAGTGTGACAAGTGAAGTCGATACGAAACTTGGTAGGTATAACTCCAACAAACATTTCCAAATGTAAAGCAGCCATGGCTTGTCGGTGGACGTGGTTCGTACTCGGATGGAACACGTGCTTAGTCCCGCGTGCAGGGCTCCGGGCGGTGTCCAGATCTCTCCACTACGTACCTACCTAGGTATACACACACATTGTCTCTGTTGGTTGTCTAGTCACGCACGGTGTCGCTGTCCGGTTCCGTCGTATTCTTATTCGGCGCAAATAACGTTTGTGTGCGGACGGAGATAGTTTGCACTCTACATAATTGTAAGCAAATCTTTATCTAAAAAGTATATTTCCAAAGGAATAAAAATAAATAAATAATACAAATTTGTATTGGCATTTTTTGGAGAAAAATATAAAGGTAAGTATATGTTTAAAGAAATAATACAAAATACAAATTTGTATACAGTATGTATATGTTTAAAGAAATAATACAAAATACAAATTTGTATTGGCATTTTTCTGGGGAAAAAATATAAAGGTATATGTTTAAAGAAATAATACAAACGCGTCATATTGGCGACTGTTTTATTTGCCGTATAATTTAAAACACCGTGTACAGAGAGTTATCAAAATATAAATACAACGTTGTCTAACAATCCCCGAGCACACACACACTCGCACGTCACGCACTCACTCACGCAAATCCACGCTCATTCAATTACCTATAATAAAAACAACACACTCCCTATCTAAATACGAAATATATTAATAAATTCGTCACCAAGTCACTAAATTACCTAAATTATAATTTTGCTATAAAATGCAGTTTATACATTTGAACCAGCCTTCAGTTAACTACGTGTAAGTATCTACACGTCGACACTCGCACGTGCTGCCGACATCCTTGTACTACGGACTACGGACAGTTTCAACAATCCCATATATTACTTAATATTATAAATTCGCTTTGCGCATTAACGTATTTGTATATAATTTAATACAAAAGGCTGTATCAATGGAATAGTAATGAAAACAACAATGTCAATAAATGCAAAAAGGCATCGCTTTCTGCTTTCTCCTCATCTTTGAGATCTTTCATATATAATAATCTACATTTCTACATGTATAATATGTATATATCTTTAATTCCCAGAAGATATTTTTATTCCATCTCTGTTTGGTCAGCGGAGTAAAGACACGAGCCGAACACTGTGTCGAATGAATCTAAACTGCAGCACACCATCACAATACACCCCACAGCGGTGCTGATGATGTTGGAGTTAGTTAGACAGAAGGACGGCTGGAGAACGCGACACGCTCTCTCGCCTCCTAGATACTGTAGCACACCATCACAATACACCCCACAGCGGTGCTGATGATGTTGGAGTTAGTTAGACAGAAGGACGGCTGGAGAACGCGACACGCTCTCTCGCCTCCTAGATACTGTAGCACACCATCACAATACACCCCACAGCGGTGCTGATGATGTTGGAGTTAGTTAGACAGAAGGACGGCTGGAGAACGCGACACGCTCTCTCGCCTCCTAGATACTGCAGCACACCATCACAATACACCCCACAGCGGTGCTGATGATGTTGGAGTTAGTTAGACAGAAGGACGGCTGGAGAACGCGACACGCTCTCTCGCCTCCTAGATACTGTAGCAAACCATCACAATATATCCCACAGCGGTGCTGATGATGTTGGAGTTAGTTAGACAGAAGGACGGCTTGAGAACGCGACACGCTCTCTCGCCTCCTAGATACTGTAGCACACCATCACAATATATCCCACAGCGGTGCTGATGATGTTGGAGTTAGTTAGACAGAAGGACGGCTTGAGAACGCGACACGCTCTCTCGCCTCCTAGATACTGTAGCACACCATCACAATACATCCCACAGCGGTGCTGATGATGGAGTCAGTTAGACAGAAGGACGGCTGGAGAACGCGACACGCTGTCTCGCCTCCTAGATACTGTAGCACACCATCACAATACATCCCACAGCGGTGCTGATGATGGAGTTAGTTAGAAAGAAGGACGGCTTGAGAACGCGACACGCTCTCTCGCCTGCTAGATACTGTAGCACACCATCACAATATATCCCACAGCGGTGCTGATGATGTTGGAGTTAGTTAGACAGAAGGACGGCTGGAGAACGCGACACGCTCTCTCGCCTCCTAGATACTGTAGCACACCATCACAATACATCCTACAGCGGTGCTGATGATGGAGTTAGTTAGACAGAAGGACGGCTGGAGAACGCGACACGCTCTCTCGCCTCGTAGATATCGGTAACTTATTGCTAGGTAAGTATACTTTACACGGTAGGTATTCAAGAAACAATAAATAATCTCCATTTAGCGATAATCCTTACATTATTGTCAGGTTCGGAACTAATTACATTATTTACAAGTGTCCACTGCGCTCCCTAGCGGCGGGTGCCGGGCGTGGCGCCGGGCAGCACCGGGGCGGCACCGGGGCGGCGGTAGGGCGCCACGCCGCAGCTAGCGCTGGTAGCCTGCAAGCACACGCGGCCGTGAGTCCTCCTGCTCAGCTGTCCCGCACACATGCGCCGGGAACAGACACACACACGCACACCAGAACAAGCGAGAAAGGAAATGATCAGGCGATGAAGAAGTACAAGAAGCGTTCTAAACTCGCGTAGCTAAGTTAACTATATAAAGATGATGCCTCCGCGAATGGCTACCGACAAGCGACGCGCACCTTACTCACATGTATATTTCTATATATTGAACAAATCCACATGCCGAGTAACGACAAAATAGGAGAACTAAATACAAAATACCTAATATCACTGTAAAACCATATTTTTTTGTGAATAAATGTCACCTTTTCACTTAATTTCACAGACTCGCGGCCGGCGGCTTCGTGGAGCTCATAACGATATCAAAGATTTCATACTAGAGCACGAGAACGACATACTAGAGCACGAGAACGACATACTAGAGCACGAGAACGACATGCTATGAGCAAAGTGAATTCAATCGAATGCCAATCATTTGTATTTAGAGTATCATTTTGCGTCCTACTTAGGTATAAGGTGTATAATGTTGACCTTATTTCATTATTTAAGTTAATTATTATAAACTACTAGGTCTGCCCCGCGGTTTCATGCGCGAGTTAAAATGGTCGTTAAGTTTTCTGAAATTTTCAAAGATTGCGCAATTTTCATAATTTGTTCTTTCCGTAAGAACCTTTGCCAAAGTATTTGAAAACTAAGAAAAAAATGATGAATGAAATCGGTAGTCATTCTGGAGTTATGGCGTGACTAATATATAGATTTATGTTAGTTTTAGTGAACATTTTGGCTTTTGTGTAACGACATTTACGATATAATAATAATAATTATGTAATGTGTTGAACATGTTGTATGACCACGTTTTTTTAAATTATTTAGTAAACTAACTAACTAAACTGTTTATACAAATGAATGTGAAACAACGACAGGGCGGTCTCTCCTAACATAAGTTGTCAAAGCTTAACAGGAGAGGCCAAACAACTGTAAGATGCAAAAATTACAAAATAGGCTTGCGTTTGAGCGCGATCTCACCTGATGTTAAGCGATGATGCGGTCTACGATGGAGCACGCTTGCATAAAAAAATATATTCACGCGAAATTCCTCGCACCGTGTAAATAAGCCAAAAGGTTATGACATGTAATAGTCGTAAAACAATTCGTTCTACATTGGATATTGACATGAGAGTGTGAACGACCCCGGTCCGGAAACGCGCCGCAAACACCACCAGCGCCGCTCCGCAGGATGCAGCCGGCGCAGGAAGGCGCGTGTCCGTACTCGGACCGACTGGCGTGCCCATCACTCGCCACACTTCTTAGCAAACATGTGACGTAACACAAAGTGCCGCAGCGCGGGCCGGGACGAGGCACGACCCTGCACTACCCAAGAGCCTCCATAACACCAATTATAGACAAAATTCTTACTTTATAAGGGTGTGTAACAACTTACATTGTAAATATTCCAAGGACGTTGACTTGTTTACAGCCAGACAAAACTTCAACAAAAATTATGCTTTTTCAGCTTTTTTTTCTTACTATGTCTTTTGTTGTTAAAGCTGTTTGTTTTCCTTAAATAAATAAGAGAAACACCACCGAGTGTGGTTGAAACTGTACACAGATGTATCGTCTAATTGAGCCATTATATAGACGTGAAGTGATCCCGGTTTATATACACAAACATTATAAAATAATATGATGAAGATATTTTAAAATGAAACCAAAAATGAAGCAGCTACAGTAATTAGGTACTGATTGATAGATATTCTGGATTATGGTTCATAACCTGACCGGACACGATACAAATACTCCATGCAGTTCCACGACGCCGGCGCCGTGGAACGACGCGAGCTGCCTCTGCCTCATACACTGCCTCTCTAACAGCGGAGTGCGAGATAAGGGAGCTGCAAACACACTGTTGTGTGCCGACGAGACGAGACGACATACTCCGCGCTCGCACATGGTAGTGATGCGCTTCTGTGCGCGTGCTGGGACGTCTGCTGACACAGTTCCAGGCACCTACTCAGGGATTGCTTCCGTTGAAAGCGAGGCGCGGCCGTGCGCGCACTCTCCTTCACAATACCGCCGAATGTGGGTAAAACTATAATTAACTATGGTCGTAATCTAACGTGGATCATTCCCGCATATGAAAACGAAAGTAAATGTAATAGGGTTTTTTTTAGTTGTGATATATAATTATGCAAAGGGGATTATTTCCAGTAAAAATATTGATACCCACTTATTAAAGATCGAATAAAATTTAAACAAATGTTTTATATTACCTCTATTTGAATGTTGGCATAGAAATAGTAACCAGCGATGAAAATGAATCATATGCAGTTAGATTGAAATAAACATTGGCTAAAATAGTAGTGGTGTTACCGAGGTACGACGGTACCCACGCTGCGCTCGAGGAGTATTATATATCATGATAATGCATTTACACTGCATGGGACGTCACTAGCAACATGACGTCACTAGGTCGAGCATGCTGCGCACGGAGCCTGCCACTGTCACACAGAAGTACCTCGCCAACGAAAGTGTTGTTAGGAAGTTTGCAAGTTGTGTGCTGAGTTTGTTCTATACAATTAATGGTTTTAATAAGTGTAGGAAGAAGTTAGTGCGAGTGCTGACATGGTATGGTACTTGAGAAACATTATAACTGCTTACGTCATTATGTGCCATTATACAGATCGATGGTAAGTGAGGAAGAATCGGCGTGCGATAGTAGAACACGTGCACTGAGAGTGAGTGGAGCATGCAGCAGGGCGCGCCCGCGGGGAACTAACACAGGGCTAATGAAGCGGCGAATTTGTTTTAAAACTTTGAATGTGATTTCGCTCCATCGTATACGAGTCGTAGCGCGTGCGTAGCGGCTACTGTAGGCGCGTGCTACGCGGCGCTACAGCTTGGCGCTACGGCTCGGCGCTGGGTCGTCCTCCGTGGGCGGCCGCGGTACTCACATGTCGGCGCGGTGTCTCTGGGCGGCTGCAGCACGCCCCCCGCGCCCTCCACGCTCGCGTACAGCGGAGGCAGCACCTTGTGGGAGTGTGCCTCCACTGCGGGCACCACCACACACACACCGTTACACTACACTGCACGACCACTCACATACCACACTGACATCACCCATCTTCGAATGGAGGGGCTCCTCATACGTCTTATGTGTATGATATCAACAAACGGAGATGACAACCGGGATGATGAGTGAGGCGGAGGGGGTGGGACAGGGAGCGGGGGGCGGGGGGCGCTATGTGTAGTAGAACGCACCGGAGAGCGAGGCGGGCCCGGCGCGCACGCCGCCCGCGCCGTGCGCGCCGCCCATGCTCTTGGGCTTGCGCTTGCGGGTCTGGATGCCGTCCTTCTTCATGCTGAGTGGCCGGTTCACCTGCAACAAGCGGCCGGTCACGTGACGCGGCGGGGAACTCCGCTGCGTAATCTCCCGCCACGCGCTCCTATCATCCTTTAAACAAGCGTATCTACTCGCGAAGAGATAATTGATAAAAGATTATTTATCTCATTATGAATATTCGTGGTCGCACGATGATAATTCTCTATCAGTCGGTAGCCCCGCGCTTTATCTCGCGAGATTAGATGAGACCCTGTGTTTTGATTTTTTTATGCGGGCCCAATATTTGCCGAGGAGTTCCCAGATAACCGCTGCAGCGATTAGATACCTGCTCCGTAATCGGCGCTGTAATCGATGCAATCACTCCAACTACTCCCGACACACTATCTAGCGCCGGCTCATCGACTCAGAGTGCTACGGAGTGTCTCCGACGGCACTCTTCGAGCGGCCACCACGCGGCCCCTGCTCACGTCTGGAGAGCCGGCGGCTGCGGGACGACACTCACGTTGTGCAGCTTGTAGTAGAGGCCGCACGCGTTGCAGACGGGCTCGCCGTTGTTGTTGCGCCGCCACAGCGTAGTGTTGGAGGTGCGGCAGTTGGCGCACGTCACACCCACGCGACGGTTGCCGTTCGTCGGCTGCACAACGACACATCACTTAGCAAATAATCATTATAACGGAAGCACGCTCAGGAATGAATACGACAATGAACAGTGGTGAGGAACTGACCAGTGCTTGCTGCGGTTTTGCCTTCTGTCCCTTGAGCGGCGGCCGGTTGACTCCGTTGATTCGCGTGTAGAGGCCGCACGCGTTGCACAGGTAGTGTCCGGTGCCGTCGCGCCGCCACAGCGGGGTGGTGGCCGCCGCACAGTTCACGCATTCCTTCACCTCGCCCATGCCCGCCATACCTACGCACACAGACACCGCTCGGTGAGCACACTGCGCAACACCACGCGCTCTCGGCACTGCGGCGACCTCCACTCACTGGGGTCGAAGCCGTCGTCGATGGGCAGCAGATTGTGCGCCGGCCAGGGCTGCGCGGGCGCGGGGTACCCCTCCACCAGCAGCCCGCCTTCGTACCCCGACACCGGCACGTACTCCACGCCGCCGCCCTGCCCCAGGTAGTGGTCGCCGCCCACCTTGTACTGCACCGTGTTGCCGTGCGTGTACAGCGTCACCTGCGGACACAGCGGGTCATGTAGCGAGCGTCCCGCGCACAGCTCGCGGGCTGGCGCGCGTGCACTCACCTGCTGCGAGTTGGGGCTCGGCGGCGCCTCGTACACCTGCGACTGCGGCACCACGGAGCCGTACACGACGTGCGCGGTGCGCGGCGCCAGCGAGGAGGAGGACAGCGTGGGGTCGGTGCGGTACAGCAGCTGCGAGGGCGGCGAGTCATCGCGCCCGCCTGCGCCCCGCGCGCCCTCGCCGCCGCCATACAGCGTGAGCAGCTCCTTGCCTTGTGGCGCGCCGTACTGGTAGGGCGCATACTGCGGCGACTGGCTCGCGTAGTACCCGCCAGCGCCACCGTGCACCGAGGTGACGGGCTGCAGGCTGGCGTACGTACCAGCTGCGCGCGCCTCGCTCTCGCCGCGCGTCTCGTACTTCACCTGCTGGTAGGCCACGCCCACCGCCTGCTGGTTCAACGCCGTCGTCTGGATCATCTCGAGGGCGGTGGAGGCCGCCACTTGCTCGCTGAGCGTATACTGACGCCCCTCTGCACCGTCGCCCGGGGCCCCACTCGCGTACTGCCCTCCCTCGCCCTTATCCTTGTGTGCGAGGAAGGCATCGTGCGCGTGCTCGGCGAGGTCGGCGTCTTGCGCGACGATGACGTGGTGCGGCGCTCCATAGCGCAGCGACAGGCCGCGCGGGTAGGGCGCGGGGGCGCGGCCCCCTGCCGGCCGCTCCTGCTTGAAGGCGAGGTAGCGCGCCGCCTCCGCGTCTGCGAGCCGCAGCCGCTCCTCGTACTCGTGCGCGTGCTCGGGCAGCTCCTCCAGCTTGGGCGCGTAGAGTGGCGGCGGAGCGGGTACGGGCGCGGGGCCGGGTGCCGGCGGCGGTTCGGGCGCGGGCTCCGCCGGCTCGTGCTTGACGCCGTCCTGGGCGGGCTCCTCCTCGGTGATGTGTCCGGCGGCGGTGATGGTGCGCCGCGTGATCACGGAGGCGGAGTGGTGCGGCGAATGCGGGCGCACCGCCCCCGGCTCGTACTGCTGCCGCTGCTGCTCGTGCTGCATCTCCTCGAGCCGCTCCTCGTTCTTGACTAGCTGCAGTGCCTCGTCAGGTGCATCCTCGCCGCGCGGCTCCTGCTCGCCCTCGCGACCCATCTCTTCATTCTCCATCATCTCTGTATCCTGTCGGAAGAACGACAAAGTTCAGGTTTACGTTCGGCGAACTGTTGGCCTGGATACGGAAACATTTTGAGGTCAACAAACAACGAAACCCGGTTTCAAAATTGATCAAATAAATACAAAAAGCCTGTTTTAGGAGCGGAAGGAAACGGCGCTCCGAACTCGGCTCGCAGCGCCGGCGCCGCGCCGCGCCGCACTCTCTTCTGCACTCATCAACTTGTTCTTGATGGTACGACATATTACGATATAATCATTATAGTACGCGCACAGGATTAACTCTATATTATCATTATATTATGGCACGTCCAATATTTTATTTTATTGTATTTTTATTAATTTAAGGAAATCTTACAGCTAGGTAATAAACTAATATATGAAATACAGAAGGCCATTTAAAAGATTCCACACTTAAATATAATATTTATGTTCTGTCCTGTAGAAACTTCGGATTCTATATAAACATCCAATAATTTTCAAGGAGTAACTGCGTCGCCTGTATCATTTCTTTTCACTTATTTCAATCAATATTATATGGACACCTATACTTTCAATATGTTTTAAAATATTTGTTAAAATACGAAAACATGTAAGTATAGAATGTAGAGCACTCGGTGCGGCGGAAGAGCCGCGCGCCGCTGTGTACTCACTCGCGGCGAGTAAACACGCGCCGCGCGACCTGATCTGCACCCTCTGCTCTATGCACTCAGGGCTCAATCTTTCATACCACCTCGCAGGTACAATTTTTTTTTGTAATTTGAGGTGAATTTGGAGTCATTTAAGGCTTATTTTGCGGTGGAGGGTTGCCCGAGCGCAGGACGTGATGCAACTTTATGACGGTGTGTTTGCGCAGTGTTAGCGCGCAGGGTCTCGTGATAGCGCGCGATCAACACACATGCAAGCCTCGACCCTCCACCGGGGAGCGCGGGGGGAGCAGACGCAGGGGGGAGGCGAGGGCATCCTTGTCAAACTTACAATAATCTCACAAGATCGTAGGTAATTGTAAGGGTACGGAGCGGGGGCAATGTGCGGAGCTAGCAGACAGTATCGCAATATGCAGCACACTGAGTACTGCGAGTATACAATCATAATGAAAATGGCCAAATGTGGAACTGCAGCTGTCCTCTGATAGTCTCTCTGATACTAGAGGGAGACAAAATCTCGAAATGCAGCTGTCCTCTAATGGTCTCTCTGATACTAGAGGGAGACAAAATCTCGAAATGCAGCTGTACTCTAATGGTCTCTCTAATACTAGAGGGAGACAAAAGTCGAAATGCAGCTGTCCTCTAAATGGTCTCTCTGATACTAGAGGGAGACAAAATCTCGAAATGCAGCTGTCCTCTAATGGTCTCTCTGATACTAGAGGGAGACAAAAGTCGAAATGCAGCTGTCCTCTAAATGGTCTCTCTGATACTAGAGGGAGACAAATGTGGACTGAACCTGTCCTCTGATGGTATCTTCCATAATGTGTTACATCACATCTATGGAGATCAGATCATAATTATGACACACTTGTGAACGCGAGGTGGAATTACCATCTACGGCATACAAACTGTAACAGGATAAACAACCTAATCATAGTCTCAATATCCCGTTATCAATTATATACGTATAGTGTAGAACTGGTGCTATGACAGGGCTCGAGCTTCCAGGCTGCAGCCCAGAAAACGTACGACTTGCAAGTTGTGGACCGTTACCTAACTGAACTCTGGAAGGGTTCCCTTCGCTGACGAATGACAAAATCGACATAAATTACAAACATTTCAAAACTTGATAGGATGTAAAAGGATTGCAGCATGTCTTAATACAAAACAGAAACTAATTGTACGTGCTTAAAATACGTATAGGATTCCGATAAAATATTGAATTTCTAATATGAAATTTGTTTGTAATTCGACGCACGTAAATTTTTGTATTTCATCTACTGGTCTTCATTCCCTTAGGAAGCAGATACGTGGAGAGATTTGTTACTGGAATTCGACGAGAATGTGGGAGGAAAATGGTGCGCATCTCGTACTCCGCGAGCTGATGTTTATAAGGAGTAATCCACGCGGGTGAAACCGCGAGGCGCAGCTATTATTTATACTTATATAATTATGCAGACTATAATATAATACGAGACTATAATACGAGACTATAATACGAGATAAAGTTATGCAGACGACATGGTGTTGTTGAGCCCATCCATCAGGGCCCTCAGAAAGCTCATTGCGATCTGCGACCGTTACGTGGAGGCTCACGGGCTCAGATACAACGCCATTAAAAGCGAACTTGTGGTGTTCAAAGCAGGATCGAAAACGTACGACTCTGTCCCGCCAGTCACACTAAGTGGAAGTGTCCTGAAACGAGTCCAGCAGTTTAAGTATCTGGGCCACTGGGTGACCGAGACGCTCGCAGACGATGTTGATATGGAAAGGGAGCGCAGGGCGTTGTCAGTCAGGGGCAATATGCTGGCCCGTAGGTTTGCACGATGCACTCCACAAGTGAAAGCTACTCTTTTTAGAGCTTACTGTCAGTCTTTCTACACGTGCAGCCTATGGGTTAAGTACAGAAAAAAGTCCTACAGCGCCCTGCGAGTCCAGTATAACAACGCCTACAGGGCGCTGATGTGGCTGCCGCGCCACTGCAGCGCATCGGGGATGTTCGCGGACGCGCACATAGATGGGTTCGCAGCGATCATGCGCAAGCGAATCGCGTCCCTGATGCGGCGGGTGCGGGGCAGCGACAACAGCTACCTGCAGCTGTTCGCCTGGCGGATGGATCTGGACTGCCCTATAATGCAGCACTGGACAAGTGTGCACATAGAGCACTCCGGATCCAAACCGAAGTTTAGGTTAAGGTAATTATTTTAATTTTAATTTATTTTTATTATTATTTGTAGTTAATAGGTATCAATGAATTTTTGTGTTTTATTTGAATTTTTGTTGTTTTTAATTATTTATTGATTGTATATTAATTTGATTTTATATTGGTGTAGTAAAATAAGTATGGACATTGTCTGAAATAAAATGATTAATAATAATAATAATTATAATATATATTTCAGAAAGATTTGATTGTTTGTTTGTTTGTTTGCATTGAATAGGCTCCAAAACTACTGAACCGATTTGAAAAATCATTTCACTGTTGGAAAGCTACACTATCCCCGGGTGACATAGCCTATATATCTATACACGTGCGAAGCCGGGGCGGACCGCTAATACGTTATAAGTACGTAGGTGTAATAATATAGGTAGGGAGTTTTGAAATTGTTGCTCTATATATTTTGAATGTAATTGATTTGATGCAGAAAGTTTTTACACAAAAATAATTTTGTTCCAACCCTTAAAAAATATTAGTTTTTTGCTAAATACTATGAGTAGATTTTTTTTATTTAGCAGTTTTCGCAATGAAAAGTTTAATAAATATACTCAATATAATACTTTTATTTAAATGTTATAGTCAATTCATAAATGTAGCTAAGTAACTCCTTAATTGTGGAACCACACTTCTAATATAACAAAAATACTTTCAAAATATCCAAAATGGATGGAATTAGTAACGTAACGTAAGTGCGTAGTACGAGGGCGTGCGACGGCGTAGCGATGGGCCTAGCGGCGCTAACTATCGCGGGACAACCATTCTGGCAGCGCATCCCACGGTCTGTTCTGTAGGAGTATGAACAGAAAAAAAAAAAAAACGCCTGTCAAGGCATTTTTGTTTGAAATTTGTTGTAGCCAAGGACTTTGTATACCGTCAATAGGGTATACAAAGTACTTGGTTGTAGCCAGTTGCACCCATATAAACGAAACGTCAGTCATTCGAAATCAGTTAGCAACTGTGATGCGGACAAACAACTTTGAAACCTAACCCAAAAAGGTAAGGTACAAGTTCTTTGGATGCGGAGTTCGACGCGTTGATCTAAACAAGAATGTTCAATCAAGGTTCTGTCATAATGCCTGGCGACAGTTTTTTCTTCTCATTTCTGTTCTATTTACTTCTATTTTAGTGGGAGTATGCACAATAAAAGTAAAATCGAAGCGCTTCGTACGGGTTTTCAGAATATCAACATCACAAAGCGGCGTCGTGCCTTCTCTGGCCGTCTGATAGAAAAATGGGCAGGACAGAATTAGATCGTGCAGATCCGAAGCACACTCTCCAGAATGCATCCGATAAAAAACCGATAGACTAGCAAGTTTACGTCGATGCTCAACACTAAGAAGCTTAGTTAGAACTAACAATTTATTGCTGATTAACTTCTTGGCACGTTTCTCAATAACAATGCCTCAATCTGGTACTTGGCTGATCCATCCCAAAGGTGAGAGCAGTACTCCATGCACGACTGAACTTGTGCTTGGTACAGTGATAGCAACTGTTCCGACGTGAAGTACCGTCGCAACTTCGATAGGATGCTCAGCTTTTTGGCAGCCAGAACACTAATAGTCAAATGTGCTACAATAATTATCTGGGTTCTGGCTATGAACTTTTGGTGGAAGGCGTAGTAGATATTATGGTGTCATGTTACACTGACTGACGGTTCACACTCACGTGGGCGGTCCGTCCAGCCTCTCGTCGGTTGTTTCACATACAACATCTTGCGGCGGGAAATCACTTGTTGCTGCTTCCCACTAAATGGCACATGAAGGCTGCCTTATATTGGCACCGAAGGGTCAACATTGGCGTTAGTGTCGAGAAGTATACTGCACTTTCACTGAATGCTATTCGCAGCTTTTGCCTTCAACACTTTAATAAATTATTTGATTATATGAAAACTAGCCATATCAGCCCAATGAGGTATATTAGTAGTTTAAAAAAGGGTAGAAAATTAGTAATGGTTTATGAAGTAGCTTAGAAGAACGCGGTACATGCAAACTGTTTGAAGAAACTCCTTTTAGCGGTGAACAAGTGAACATGTTCGGTGTACTTAGCATTAAAGGTGTTGCAAATTCGATGATTGTAACATAAACCTGCGCCTCACGGGGCGAACATCTATAAACACTCCACAATATATTTTTTAAACGAAACAACAGAAACTGACATTAATTTGTTGGTTATAACTTGTATTATAATTTGTTGGTTATAACTTGTATTATAATTTGTCGGTTATAACTTGTATTATAACGCTGTGAAAGGTTTTACATTTGTATTATAGTACTGAAACTGATTTTTTAAACAATATTATTTATTATCTATTATCTGTCGGTTGGTTTTCATGAATAGTTATGGTAAATTTATTAACCAGTAAATTACGATCTTTGAGATTAGTTGCTTCAAAATGTCTTATTTTGTAGACGTACTGCCAAAAATAACTATTTTGATATTTTCCTAATCCAAAACATTTCGGATTCTCGTGTCACGTCCTGCGAATTAGTTTTGGCACACCCAGTAGAGCAACTATCCTCGGTCAGAACACAGTAACTGTGGCAGTCCCGGTGGCCGGGGTCGGGTCTCCTGCGCGGCGCGAGGTCGAGCGTGACTCACGAGGATGACGCCGTACATCTTCCCCGCTCATTAGCGGCCGGTATCAGACAAGGGCCGCGTGTATCTGACGAGACTAGATACTGCAGATAGCTCGCACTCACCTCTGTGTGTTCTGATTGAAGCAGTGGTGCAGAGCCCGCGGAGTGTGGCGTGCAGCGTCGCGGCGCCGGTGCGCGCTATCGGCGGTATCACTCGCGACTCTGGTTATCAGATAGCGGCGGCGGAGGCGCGGGCCGCAGCCCCGGGCCGCCCGCGCCCGCGCCTGCGCACGTCGCCCGCGCGCCGCCCATTGGTCGACCGCCTGCAGCTACAGTCGTTGCGCGCCCTTGTCGTTATCGGTTTCAGAGTTTCCCTCACGCCGTTGTCGGATTGGGCTTTATGTGAGAACTGCGTGCGATTGGGTGAACTTTGTATCGACTGAAACCAAACTCTTGACCATATTTTTTCCCTTCATTCATTTCACTTATTCTTCAAAATTATCAGGTCCACGTAAAATGCAGTAAGTTTCAATTTTCAGAAGCAAGTGTGTAATGAGAACATTTATTAAAAATCATACTTATTTTTTGGTTTAAAGACATTTTCAATACAATTAAAATGCCCATTGAGTGTAAATTACAAATGCAAGCGATGCTCTGATTACCACGAGTATATACCTCGACAAGAAATGGCACTGAATAGATCATTGTAATACAACTATGTTCGCTATCGGATGATCGCTGACTTCTGCTGAAAATTATTCAAATAGTATGATATGTGCATCGTTAGTTTTGACAGGCTTGCGCTTGGCCACCATCTCGCCTGATGCTGAGTGATGATGCGGTCTACATTGGAGCACGCTTGCCTAGAATAAACCGATTCACTCGTGATTTGAAGACACCCAGATTGTAACTATCGGGGAACACCCGTTCAGGCAGCGAATTCCACAGACTAGCAGTTCGCACAATAAACGTGGAATCAAAGCGCTTCGCAAGTTTGTCTATCTTGCAGTAATGAGATGCAGGTGCGAGCGAATCTGACCTAACTCAAGCCTCGTGGTGTGTAGTCTCACTCATCAGCAGACGATCTGTGGCCCAGTTTACAAGCTTTTGTTTAAATTCACATGTTTGTATGTATTAAGTATATTTGTTTGTATGTTAAGGTGGAACGTTTCACCTATGGCGGGAAATTCAAATTTCTAACAGTTTTCTTGTCCTTGTAGCTAGGCCGGGTAATTATTGCAAACGATCATGATGTTTGCGCAAACTGATTGTTATTTTTTACTAAATCATGTAAAGCTTTTTATCTGTAATGCACATTATTACTTACATTTGTCAATAAACAAATGTTTGCTGTTTCAATCGGTTTATTGACAAATGTAAGTAATGTGGTGCGTTACTGTTATATAACTGTATATGACAATATAAAGAAAAACCAACAATTTTCGCAAACACTGTGTCATTTTAAAATAATTACCCGGCTTAGCTACTAGGACCTAAAAACTGCTTGAAATTTGAATTTCCCGCCATATGTGAGACGTACCACCGTAAGTACAAATCTTGCCTAATTTGGACCAGTTCCCGACGACGTTCAATTGAGTTGTATGTAGCTTGGATGACCATGCATTGATTTGGTATCATGGAGCTTTTCTGATGATGGAGTCGGTGGCCATGGGAACTACTGAACGCAACAAGATACCCCATTTTAATATTATGTTAAATGGATATTATGCAAAGTATTATTTTACTATTTACTTAATTTTGCATTATTGGTTATTAGAATATTTTTTTGAGTTTTTTTGAGTCATTAGTATAGCTACAAGTTTCTTAATGTGCGAAAAAAATAGTAAGTGCTTAAAGATAACTACGTAAATTAAATGAAATAAAAAATTGTTATTAATTAGTAGTATTAGTAGTGTTCCATTTTGTCAGCGCTGATCAAAATATACGTATGCTCTTATCTCCGGGTACCCAAGATACAGGCATAGCCTATTTTGGGGCACACCTTAAACATTTGAAGGTTTGTTCAGGGCCAGAACACCGGGAGCAGCGACTTCGCTCGCGCGTTTGATGTTTTCTTAAGATATTAAATGAAAGAGTCTAAATTTTTCAAATGAGCCTCGTATATTTTACGACATTAATATTTCAAACTATTTATAACTTGAAAACGTCCTTCTGCTGCGTTCGTGAACAGTTTCAGAAAGATACATCTCCCTGTCTCACGTCTTTCTGCAATTGGATTGGTTCCGTGCTCTCGTCCTGTAATCGGATCGACATGGTTGTACTTCGATATCATCATTTCAGCCGTAGGACGTCCACTGCTGGACATAGGCCTCCCCCATCGATCTCCAAAAGGGCCGGTTGGAAGCGGCCTGCATCCAGCGTTTCCCTGCGGTCTCTTTTAGGTCGTCTGTCCATCTTGTGGGTGGACGTCCTACGCTGCGCTTGCCAGTCCGTGGTCTCCATTCCAGAACCTTTCGGCCCCATCGGCCATCTGTTCTGCGTGATATGTGCCCTGCCCACTGCCATTTCAACTTACTAATCCGGTGGGCTATGTCGGTGACTTTCGTTCGTCTACGGATCTCCTCATTTCGGATTCGATCTCGTAGAGAAACCCCGAGCATAGCCCTCTCCATAGCTCGTTGTGCGACTTTGAGCTTGCTTATGAGGCCCATAGTGAGAGACCACTACTTACGTACTTCGATATACCTATAGTCGATATGGCTATACTGGAGGGACTGCAATACTACCCAGGTCTCTATTGAATCGAAGGCTTTCTCATAGTCTACAAACGCTGGGTATAATGGCCAATTATACTCCTCAGTCTTCTGTATAATCTGGCGGAGCGTGTGAATGTGGTCTACGGTGCTCCAGCCTTTACAGAAACCGGCTTGTTTGGGGGTCTGGAAGTCATCAAACCTGCTTTCGAGACGGTTCGTAATGCCTCTGGAGAACAGCTTGTACACATGGCTCAGGTTCTGTTTCTCGTCCATGTATTTAGCCGTGTCCCTTCGTCATTGTTTTTTAAACTACGATTATTATTTATTTAGGCAGCAACACTTGTAATATGTATTTATATAATACAAGTGTTGTACCGCCTGTCTATTGAAAATGTTAATCTACGAATTATAGCAAACTTTCATTTGTCATTTATATTGATTTTTTAATTTTGTAGTTCGACTAGAAGTCTCATATATTTAACACACATAAGACTTTTTTTTTTACTCGGGTATGTTTTGTTATTTAGTTTATACACATATTCATAGAAAGTAAACATAATATGAAAAAGGTTGGTCTTTTATTTGAACCTTGAATCCCGTATATGGAACGTTGAAGCTTGTGAAATGAGTAAGTAGAGATGCGTGCGTCACCCGCGCCGCCGCCGCCGGCTCCGGCCGTCACCCGCACCGCCGCCGCCGGCTCCGGGCCGCTCCGCACCACACCGGAGCCCGACTGGTCGCCCACATTACATGGACAGTTGTATCCTCATAATTATAACCTAAAGATAGAAGACTAACCTCAAAAATATCGTTTCCTACCTGTATGTGAAATACTTTTTCATTACTCATACTCGGAAAGTAGGTCTGAAGTTGCCTCAGGAGCGGGTTGAAAGTAATACATTTCAGCCCTAGGGAGAATCACTTTCAACTGACAGTGACAGTATACAACTGACAGACACTCAAATAAAAATAAAAATAACTAGTTCTATTTTCACATTTGTATTGAACCATGTCATCATCATCATCATCAGCCCGATCACGTCCACTGCTGAACATCCTCCCCCTTTAACCTCCACACTAAACGACAGCCTGCCATCTGCATCCACTGGATGCCCGCGACTCTCACAATGTCGTCGGTCCATCTAGTGGGAGGCCTACCTACGCTGCGTCTTCCGGTTCGTTGTCTCCACTCCAGAACCATGTACCAACTTTTTTTTTCTCCTCAGAGTATTATGTTCCCGCACTTCTCGTGCATTTGCCAGGGTCAGGATGTTCTTAAAAAAATTGGCGGGAATCCGATCTTCATTGTAGAGTTTTGTTTATACTTCCGTATAGCAGATTAGTATTAACACAATGAGTTCATCTGATCCGATATGGATTTAACGCCTGATTTCATAAGAGAAGAGGCTGAAGCAGTAGGTACTGGGAAACCTATTATCCACCTAAATTAAAGATACTTACTTCAAATTGTATAATTTTATGAAATAAAATTCGGGTTTGTATCCACGGATCCCGGTATCGGTTTTAATTCACTCATATTTCCTTTAGTCAGTTCATGTTTTTATTTTTAGTTTATTGTAATCGTAATGAAAAGTACAGTGTTTACCTCGGGGACACTCGGGGTTAAGGACTTATTTAGTCCCTCGAACTATTAGCCAAGCCCCGTCTCGGGACTAGATAAGTCACTTTCACCCCTGGGGTAACAATGTACTATTTCTTCGCTGGAAGCTCAAATAAAAACATTCTTCGGTAAATAAAAAAAATATAATATATGTCGGAGAACACCCGGTACTAGGATGTTTTTTTGAAGCTGTGACGTCATTAGTGCTGATGATACTATTTCCATCACTGGGTTCTACCATTGGAGATAAAACCTTAGCTGGCAGAACTACTCTTTTCTAAGTAACTTTGTAGTTTTTAGGCTGTACCAAACTGACTTATTCACGGGGTAGGTTAAAGAAACACATTGAAAGTTCTCATTACTAATTATCTATCCTTTATTTCTGCATAGACCCTAAGAAGGTGCTCTATGCTAATGCTAATTTACCGCCACGTTCGTAAAACCCTAGACGCTTATAGAAGAAGGGCAAGAAACTACAGCGCCATCACTTTATCATAATTATTACAGAATAACACTTTTTCATAACACTTATTGAGCAATAAATAGTAGTTAACAAAATAGTAACAGCACTCTAAGTGCACTGGATATTGCTTCAAGCAAGACTGCCTGTTTCTGCACTTTGTACTGTGCTCGATGAATGCCTCAAACAGAATGAGCCTGGCTCCACAACAGCTCGCCATTTTATAACAAAGATGGCGTCATGTCGTTGTGAAGTCATAACACTGTTCATTAAAGATCTACAAATAACCTACTTTACAGTAGTTTATAACTTGTTAAATAATCTTAACTATTTACGGAACTTAGCTCTTATTAACACTTAAGCCAAACATTTAAATAATCTAAGCAAGGCGCCATGTTTTTCGTTTTGTAAATCGAATATCAAATCAGCTGTATTTTAATGTAATCATTGACTAATGATTTTAAACCTAATATTTATCGTTTACAAATCAAGACATGAATTTAGCAATAGATAACTTTACATTTAACTAAAGATTAAATAGTCTTGTGTCATTGTTTCCTGTCCAGAAAGAGAACAAAACATATTTTTACATTTTAGTTTTCCACAGTTAACTTTACGCTTAAATAAGTAAACTAATTACATCAATCAGTTTGTAAACCTTTCTGGTCTTCATTTTAACGGACATTGTTGAATTCGACGTTATTATTTAGAAGCTTATATTGGTCTTGCGCCGACACGGCCATTCTGACAGGTGGTGCGTGCTCTGCACCAGCCACATCAGTCTGTTGTTAGTATTCTTGAGAAACTTGCTGCTGGTACTTAGAGGTGGATAAAGATTTGGTATTGGAATTTTCTAGAATGTTCTCGAAGTGTATAAAGTATTTCAGGGGTCTCGATGTGTCTAGAAGATTTTAGTACTGTACTGTCGGAGAGTGTTGGAGTATCGGAGTGAGTAGAAATTAAATGAAATTAAAATTAATCTGGGTAGTTCTCGGAGTGTCTTGATGTGTCTCGGAGTGTCTCGGAGGTTCTCGAAGTGTATCGGCGTGTCTCGGAGGTTCTCGGAGTGTAACGGAGGGTCTCGGAGGTTCTCGGAGTGTAACGGAGGGTCTCGAAGAGTCTCGGAGGGTCTCGAAGTATCTAAAAATTAAAACAAGTTTCTCTGAGCTAGGTATCCATTCATAAGCACACTAACCGCTAACTTATTTGTGGTCGGTATTTCAGTTGTTTCAAAATAAGAAACTCAGCATGATTTCTATTGAATATCTTTTAATGATAACCGATTCCGATTATCAGTTATCAGCGGATATTTTTCACATCTCGACAATCATAAATGAATCAAGTTTAAAATTTATGGAGGTAGGTAGAAGTTTACTGTACATGGAGAAGTAAGCGAAGATGTTGTAGTTAATGCTCCACGCATTGCAAATGTCCCTCGCATAACTGCAAGCTTTTATTTCTTATCGATAGGAACGATTTTATACTCTGCTATTGTTTGCATATTCAGCAGCTGGGCAATAGTTTGCTGTTGTGTCTACAGCCACTCGATGATGTCATGAATCATCGTCATCATTATTATTATACGAAAAGAATTCTGAAGGTACATCACCAGATTGTAATAGCAGCACCAGGTCCGCTGCAGGTCCACTCGTCACTGTGCATGGTGTAGACACGTCTTAACTTGTCGCACCAGGCATTAATCGGTTTGATTTGGGGTAATCCATCCATGAGCATTAACACTGTTCTCGTGGGCGTGACTAGGATAATCTGAAACATAATAAACAGACAGAAGGATCATTGGATTCTATCCCACTTCTGATGTCGGAGAACACCCGGTACTAGGATGTTTTTTTGAAGCTGTGACGTCATTAGTGCTGATGATACTATTTCCATCACTGGGTTCTACCATTGGAGATAAAACCTTAGCTGGCAGAACTACTCTTTTCTAAGTAACTTTGTAGTTTTTAGGCTGTACCAAACTGACTTATTCACGGGGTAGGTTAAAGAAACACATTGAAAGTTCTCATTACTAATTATCTATCCTTTATTTCTGCATAGACCCTAAGAAGGTGCTCTATGCTAATGCTAATTTACCGCCACGTTCGTAAAACCCTAGACGCTTATAGAAGAAGGGCAAGAAACTACAGCGCCATCACTTTATCATAATTATTACAGAATAACACTTTTTCATAACACTTATTGAGCAATAAATAGTAGTTAACAAAATAGTAACAGCACTCTAAGTGCACTGGATATTGCTTCAAGCAAGACTGCCTGTTTCTGCACTTTGTACTGTGCTCGATGAATGCCTCAAACAGAATGAGCCTGGCTCCACAACAGCTCGCCATTTTATAACAAAGATGGCGTCATGTCGTTGTGAAGTCATAACACTGTTCATTAAAGATCTACAAATAACCTACTTTACAGTAGTTTATAACTTGTTAAATAATCTTAACTATTTACGGAACTTAGCTCTTATTAACACTTAAGCCAAACATTTAAATAATCTAAGCAAGGCGCCATGTTTTTCGTTTTGTAAATCGAATATCAAATCAGCTGTATTTTAATGTAATCATTGACTAATGATTTTAAACCTAATATTTATCGTTTACAAATCAAGACATGAATTTAGCAATAGATAACTTTACATTTAACTAAAGATTAAATAGTCTTGTGTCATTGTTTCCTGTCCAGAAAGAGAACAAAACATATTTTTACATTTTAGTTTTCCACAGTTAACTTTACGCTTAAATAAGTAAACTAATTACATCAATCAGTTTGTAAACCTTTCTGGTCTTCATTTTAACGGACATTGTTGAATTCGACGTTATTATTTAGAAGCTTATATTGGTCTTGCGCCGACATATATAAAAAAACACAATAAAAATAACTATATTGCAATCTTTGTTTTACACTCAAACTGACATGTACCTAGGAGCGCATTACTACATTTTGATTATCTGTATTTAGAATGTACTTATATTATAATGGTAAGTAAAGTAAACAGTCCCCACGTTGATTGACAAAAATATCGTATTTGATCTTCCATAAGAAGGTAAAGTTCTTATTTGATACACTTGAAGCGGCCTGTAGCGAAAGAAGGTATTTTATATTACACAATTAAGGTGAAACGGGGCTTATGATAATGATGATGATGATGATTGAGGAGTGATCCTTACAATATAATTATGAAACCAGCCAAGTGCGAGTCGGGTTTTCGCACTGAGGGTTCCGTACCACCACAAAACAAAACAACGTTTTTACATTGGAGCTAATACAAAAATACGGTGAAAATATACGTTTGTTGTATGGGGACAGACGGACATACAGGCTAAGTAACAGGGTTCCGTTTTTACCCTTTGGGTACGGAACCCTAATAACATCATCTTATTTAACGACACTAATAATTTATATTATAGGATATTGTTAAAGTATTTAATTTAATAGATAAGAGAGGATCGGATTTGAAACTGTCGGAAAACCGGAGGCTACAAGCAGATAAAGAGACGAAGTGGCAAAAAGTTTGTGGAGTCTGGACATACAAAGTTGTTGTTTGCGGTGAGTGTGGCGCGGTGAGTGTGGAGTGTGGAGTGCGTAGTGCGGAGTGTGGTGCGACACCCAGCGATTAAAATTATCAGCTGTAATAATTAGATCGATGATCGATGTCTCAAGTAAGTATTTAATTGATTAGATACCAGCCGCACACTATCGCGTCTTATCGCGTTTTTATTGTTCCAATACCTATCGGAAATATATATCACGTGGGTCGCGCCGCTCCACCGCCAGTAGGTACCTCACTAGCATGCGTGTGCGGGATCAACAAGGATTAGCGATGTTATTGGAACTGGTTCAGGTGATAAGAGACCTGTTTCCCTTCTCATATATCAATATCCAGGGGTTCAGCAGTTGATGCCAGATCCACCACTTACCTAACACAAGTTACGTTAATCAATAAAATAACATTAAAAATGCTACAAAGATGTAACTTTTATTAATCCCGTCGGTCTCCGAAATGTTCAACTGTCCAGATTGAATGTTTTGGTACACGTGTGTCTTTCTATAAAAATATTAGCACTACTAAACCTGAAAATTGTGTTTTTGAAGAATCATATTTTGTTAACGGTACACCGATAACAAAAAAGTATTCATTAAACATAACTTAATGTTGAAAAACCTCTTCAATGATACGTCACAATATGACTCCTCGGTGCAACAAATAAGGTTCAGTGCACGCCTCACCGGGCAGTGCCGGCACCTCGTCCAGACTAGTTTAGTTTTCATGTAGGTAGTTACAATGACGTCACTTACCTACCCTGTGACCATCCCTGAACTCAGAGGAATCTATCGATACCTCATTTATCACAATGTGTTGAAACGCTATGCCTGTAGGTGGGACAATACGACTACATACACGCTAACTCCTTTTTAGGGTTCCATAGCCCAACAAGGAACCCTTATAAATTCTTTCTGTCTGTCCGTCCGTCTGTCTATCTGTCCAAATTTTTCAGAAGCTTCTAACTTCTATAGTTATTAAAGCAAGTACTTGAAAATATGCACAATCATAGTTTTAGTAAAGATATAAATTTGTAAAGTATAAAAAACATATAATTTACGTTTTATATATATATATGTATATATAAAATTGCGTTTTTTGCATTTTAGGGGTGGCTCTCCTCCTCCTTAAATCGTATTCCTCATGTGTGAGGGTCGTGACCACCACCTTCCATCAATCTCTCTCGGATGATATATTTCCATGATCGTCTTCTATCCTCAGGAACATGGAGTGCATCGTAGACTGAGGTGTCGCGAGTGGCACGAATCTGATCGGACCAACGTATTGGGCTGCGACCTCGTGGTCTTTTGCCGTCGACTTTCCCTGTCAACATCAACTTTTCCAGGTTGTCGCCTTGTTTCCTAGCTATGTGGCCAAAGTACTCAAGGACACGTTTGAGACAAATGGTAGAGAGTCTTGTCGTGACCTTGAGTTGGTGTAGTATAGATACGTTGGTCCGGTGTGCTGTCCATGGTATTCGAAGCATTCTCCGCCAGCACCACATCTCAAAAGCATCGATGCGCCCTCGATCCGCTGCTTTCAAAGTCCATGTTTCAGCTCCATAAAGAAAAATTAGAAATACCAAAGTACGGACTAGTCTCATTTTAGTTATCAACTTAATTCCTCTGTTCTTCCATACTTTATCGAGCTGAGTCATGGTGCCTTTAGCCATTCCGATCCGTCTTCGCACATCAGCTTCACTGGAGCCTTTGTTGCTGATGCTGGAGCCAAGATAGATGAAGTCCTCGACAGTCTGAAGACTTAGCACACCGGCGCAGTTCAACGTCCCGGCGCGATCTACCACCATGATTTTGGTTTTGGGTCTGTTGATGGAGAGACCTAGGCTCAAGCTGATTTGCTCCATTTCATCCAGTAGTGCCGCCATTTCATTTTCGCTTGCAGCCAGAAGTAATGTGTCATCGGCATAGCGGAGGTTTGTGAGTTTTACCCCACCGATGCTCACGCCTCCATCCTAGTTATCGTATGTCTCATTATAATATACTCCCCAAATGCATTAAATAAAATAGATGAAACAATGCAGCCCTGGCGGACATCCTCACCGAAACAGAAAGTTTGGGACGTTACTTGGTCAGTTCTGACCACCTCGTGACTCTTGTTATGTAGTGTCTGAAGCAACGAGGTTAGGTGGTTCGGTACGCCTAAATTAGTAAGTACTAGTAAGTAGTAAGTAGTTGATAGCCCGTTAGTCCAGTTGGTAGTGAACCTACCTTCTGAGCCTGAGGGCGTGGGTTCGATTCCCACGTAGGACAAACATTTGTGTGATGAACATTTGTGTTTGTTCTATATCTGGTTGTTAATATCTATTTAAGTATGTATTTAAAAACTATATATGTATGTATATCAGTCTCCGGCAGCCATATCACAAGCTTTGCTTAGTTTGGGGTCAGATGACCGTGTGTGCAAAAAATGTCCCGAATATTTATTATTTATTATTATTTACTTGCCATAAAGAGCCCCAAAAAGTGAAGTAGGGATGTTTTTTTTGGTGCACCCCCTCGTATGGGACATCACTTTTTTTTAAATTAAATTGTGAAATATGGCCCGCCAGTTGCTTTGGCTTTGGCTACGAAAAACGGTAAATTTTAGTCATTGAATTTTAGTTATAAATAAATAAAGAGTTGTTTGACGTGATCAGCGAAATGTGTGTACCGCGCCGCTGTCGTCTGCTGTCAGTAGCGACGATATCTCGCCGCTCAGCTGGTTGTCCCCGTGTCGAGTGTCATGTCGGCGTGTCGTAAAAATTTTTTTTTTCTTTTATCCACGGATACCGGTATCAGCGGGTAAAATGAAAATTCTTTTTTTTGAAGGAAACGGATCACGGTATCGGTGGATACAACTCGCCCGGATCCGTGGCTAATAAAACCGATACCGGTATCCGTGGATACAAACCCGTGCTGCCACGTCCATCACTGCTGCCGTCCCGCTGTAGCAGGCGGCTCGTGCGCGGCGCCGCGTACCCGTGTGCGCCGTGTAGCACGCGAGTCCACTGGTGTCGGTACTCGCGGCATCCACTCCTGTCAAACGAAACAACTAGGTATATACACGCTAACACTACCGACCGTCTTTAATGCATCTATCTATATCTATCGTTCCCACTGTTGGGACACCAGCCTTCTCCTAGAGAGAGAGACCCTAGTCCACTATGTGCAGATCCCCCAGTGCATGTTGGTGAACGTCATAATGTGTTTGAACTTGTGAGGTTCTTCGACATACCAGTTTCCTCACCATGTTTTCCTTTTGTTTTGAGCGATAACATCGAAACTACACATAAATTATTTAAGTACGAAATAAGTGATTGGTGCAGGGCCGGGGATCGAACCTGGTGTCATCAGATTATAAAGCGCTCATGCTGCAGGCGAGGTATCCAGCGACTGCGCGGCTCTGCAGCGCGCTCGCTGACAACACTATCGACTGGTGACTCTATGCAGGCACACAAAACGTGCACAGCGACAAAGACTCCTGCAATTATATAATGAAAGACATTGTCGTTTGCAACACCACACAACTGTAGAGGTGATCTCAAACAGTTCTTACATTCAAAGTTTTCTATATTTTTCAAAGAAAAAAAAACGTATTCACACCAATAGTACAGACTTATATTATTATCTTTGTCCTGAAAAATTGTGGATATCTAGAAACTGTGTAAAACCTAGTTCCTCAGGGCACCGCGACTCGGCCGAGGTTATCGCTTGGCTGCTAATTGCCTAATTACTGTGATACGTAGCCATCTTGTTATCGCACCGAACAGATTGGATATCGATTTACTTTTATCGCTTGTTGGCTTGTAGCTGCTGCTTTGGCATTCGTCAGCGCGATAGCTGTCCTTCCCGATGTATATTTATGTCTACAAGGTACGACTAAACTGATACAATATAATTTCTATTTGCGGGAGTTGTAGTTTTAGTACGAGCCCATGGGCTTGTTGCTATTCATTACAAGGCAGGATTGTAAGTAGTAGAGCGTGGTGAAGCTGCGCTCGCTCTGCGGCGCGCGGCGCGCGGTGACAGGTGCCGGCAGGTGACGCCGATAACGTCGCTCCCACGGCCGCGGCCACTCGACACACCGCACCCTGCTCGCGGATTCAAGACGAACGTTTCACAATCATACCTCTAAGTAGAGCACGTCTTACGTGTAGTGTAGGGCAACGAAGCCGAACACCACGTCACGTGACCGGCTCCTACACTCGTAGCGGGGACCAGTTTGACCAACAGGACGTGGTGGGCCCGGGGCTGCTACGAGCTACGAGGTTGCTACGAGCCGCGTTCTCCATCCTTCGACCAAAATAAAATATTGACCTTGCTCAGTAAAAACGAGTCAAAACCGTCCGACATTATACTTCAACATCTAATTATAACCATGTACAGTACATTTGTTACGAAAAATAGATAGCAGTATTTTTGTTGTGTATTTACACTTCGGGAAAGCACACGAAGACATAATTTTGTCAGATGTTTCATTATCATGTAGCAATAGACGCGTGTCTGACTTCCTACGGCTAGAGACCGGCTGAAACGAAGTGAGCGCCGGCGGTCATTTAATTTTTGTAATCTTCAAAAATGCGCTTGTTCTGGGCCCGTCCATTAATTTTATTTTAGTCGAAATCTCCATCTCTATATATGGCCTTATCCCTCGTGTACTCATAATAATACGTCGATTTTGTAAAACCAATTTTAAACTAAAATTCTAAAAACTTATTGCCGTCCTTTTTTACGTTGAAAAGAGACGCCGATAATTTAAGTCTAATCAAATTGGTTCAGTTCAGGGAGCGCTGTAACGGAATCGATGCCATTATGCGACAATATTCACAATTTATAATCTCGTGCGATAATAATAAATTTACTCGACAGTTTTCGATAGATTATCACAAAAACATTAGAATGCTACAGAAACGCTACGCGCGGTGATACGAGGCGAGTATGTATGCAGCTATGGAAGCAGGCGATAATATAGTAAACATGCTTACCTGAGTGTAAGCAGGAGCGGAGGGTGTGGGGGAGGGACGAGGGGGGGCGAGAGAGGTTGCACAATGACGTGGTATGTAGGGCGCGTTCGCGGGCCGCTCGCCACATCGCACCGTCCCTGCTGCAACCTGGATTTGATTATTATTATAGAAAATTGACGAAACTCAGAATTTATTTGAGTCTTGTGACAGTGTCGAGTGGAAGAGTGCCGCCGGGTCCAGCGGCAGGCGTGAGCGCCGGCGACCCCTGGCGACCCTCCGGGGACCCCCCGGCAGTGGCTACGGAAGGCCGACTATCGTAGCGGCTATCTCAGTGCAACGACCCCGGTGATGTAACACCGACGTATCGCGCTTTACCTTAGATATGCAAATTGTTATCTCGTTTATCTTAACTAGGCGTTAATGTAGTGCGGCTATCTTAGAGTCTGATAATCGTATCTAGCAGATACAGTACTGTATCTAGTCAGCGGCGGTGCAGCGCGCGGACGCACCGCGCCGCGCCCGCTGCGGCGTCGTGCGGCGCACCGGTGCGGGGCGGGGGCGGAGGCAGGGGGGCTAGGTGTGCTCGTGGTGACGCGATAAGCTGAGCAAACATATCCGCCGAGCGCTCCGCAAATATTTGTAGGGAGCGTCGCCAGCTCACCTCCCCCCGGCCCCCGCGCCCCGCGCCGCCCGCTGCCTCGCCCTGGAGCGTCCGCGCCGCGAGTCTATCCGTATCTACGTGACAAAAGGCACCGTGATACCATCCCTGATACGGAGTAATTATCAGATAGAGGCAGGTTTGATTAGGAGAGCGGTGCCTGCGCCGGGGCCGCTCGCACAGTCTGTTCGAGCGCCGCGTGCAGCGCGCCGCCCGCGGCCCGCCGGCCGGCACGGGAGCGGTGCGGGCGCGACTCGGGAGTGGTGTGGGAGCGCGCATCACTCGCGCGCCGCGTGCACGTGATCCCGCGCGATCAAACAGCCGCTCGACATCGATGGATTATTGATGAGCGCCGCTCGACTTGACCTCATCGCGATCTTATCGCTTGTTTTTTCATCGAATATTTTCCGTGAAAACCTAATATCGTGCGGACGGGAGGGCGCGGGGAGCGGGCGGGAGGTGCGCGGGGCGCGGGCGGGAGGCGCACGTGACGTGATAAGCAGCCATATTGTTTCAGCGCGCCCCGCTCCCCGCACCCCGCACCCCGCAACACTCATGTTCGATTCCCCTGAAGTGCTATTGTATAGGATAACGGTTGAATCATACAAGTATCGACTCCCCTCCCCTACATTACAATGAAACAATATAGATATGTATACTTACTCACACGGCGGTAGGTGTGTAGGAAAGTACTACCCACCTACTTACCTACGTATGAACAATTATACCTATTTACATATTTACGTCGTTTTTTTACGATTCAAAAAGAACAAAGATCTATCGAATGTGTTTTGTGCTAAAAGTGATTTAAACATTCCATTAGATTAGTTTAGAACTAAGTGTGACCTAGTCGCAGGTGCATTTAGTTCAGTTATATCATTTCCTGGTTACCGTTTGTGAAGAACACTAGTTGATTAGAGAAAAACTAAAGTCGCACAGGTCACTTGACAGAACCTATTTCGTGAGCGTTTTATCTTACTTGCATCATGATACTTGGCGATAAGGCGTATCTCGTAGCGCCACATACACACACACGCACCTAACTTGTCGTAAACACAAAACCAAAAACACAACTATAATCTGGCATGGACAGTTTTTTTTAAATCGCGTATACTCTGGTAGTATATGTCCACGTGTCCCACCAACCACCACAGCTGTTGGTAAGCGACGATGTTGTCGAAGATGTAGCACGCAGACACAGAAGATACCTATTTACTGTGTCATTAAAAGACGTAGATTACATCTCTCAGGAAACAAGGAGGCCTTACAGTTAATTCGCTCAGCAACAAACGACAGCGACCTCCTAATGTGTGAGGGTCGTGACCTTAGCTTCCTGGAGGTTCCCTCCAACAAAGCCCTCTCGTCGCCTTCTTACTCTACTGACTCTAGAAGTAGGTACTCTACTGACTTGATATTTTTCAAGTCAGTAGAGTACCTACTTCTAGAGTTAGTAGAGTAAGATAGCCCGTTGGCCCAGCTGGTAGTGAACATACCTTCTGTGCTTGGGGGCGTGGGTTCGATTCCCACCTAGGACAAACATTTAAATGATGAACATTTGTGTTTGTTTTATATATGTATGTATATCAGTCTCTGGCAGCCATATCACAAGCTCTGCTTAGTTTGGGGTCAGATGACCGAGGATGCAACAAATGTGTATGGTATTAGGTAACTATGTGACGGTGTACAATTGCTTGGCTATTTTGGTAGGCGCAATGTCGGAACAAGTAGTTTTTTTAATTGTATTTTATGGTGGTACAAAATCCTCAGTGCGCGAGCCTGACTTGCACTTGGCTGGTTTTTTTAAAAACTTTTGTTACCTCAGACCTCCGTCATTTATGAACCGATTTTGAACTTTTTTAATTGAAAGGATATACTTTCAGAAATTTTCACAGAATTTCTTTATTGAATAAGTAACATTACGGCGGATTAACTAACAAATAATAAAAAAGTCAAACTAAACAGGAGCCCCCCCTCCCCCCCCCCCCCCCCCCCCCCATACAACAAACGTATTTTTTAATCGTATTAGCTCTAATGTAAAAACGATAATACGTACAAGCGTCAAACTTGGCACGATTATAGTACACATTCTAAACTATAACAACAAATAATAAATAAGGGCCAAGTGCGAGTTGGCGACAAATTTTTGTTCATTACCAAGTTATAACTGTATTATACTCGAACGCCTGTAGCAAAATAATTAACAGCCAGTGGCTGTTGCTTCGACAATTTCGGAAGGCGTTATAATAACTGATAATTTCTTTACTTGGACAACCTAATTGTATTTTGTAGTGGCACGGAACCCTCTGTGCACGAGCCTGACTCGCACTTGGCCGGTTAATTAAATAGATAATCATTGAAACTACTACAGAAGCAGCATATTACGTCGTGAATAGGAAAAACTACAAATGTATGAAATAACTAAAACAAGTTGTTCCTAAACATAGAAAAAATTACTAAATCGGTCGATTGATAAATTGATAACTTTTTATTGTTCATACCAGAAAAAAAAACGGATTAGAACGAGTAGGACTCGTGCTCTGAGGGTTCCGTCCAGCGCGAGTCCAAAAAAAAAAACTAACTGAAGTTGAAATATTGAAAGACAAACTTAACTTTGTAGTTGACTATAAGGTTCTTCCATACATTACAACTACAAAATGTAAGTTTGTAATACCAAAATAATTATTTTTATATAACTTCAAATTTGTAACTTTCGGATTTATTCCTATATATATGCTATGAGACCTTGCCTCTTGCCAAATTTCATGATTCTAGGTCAACGGGAAGTACCCTATAGGTTTTGATTTCCCTGTGAAATCGCAAAATATGCGACATATACGTTCATATCTTTTGATTGCGTTGACTTACAACTTTTATTTTTTACAGCCGAAAGAAACCGTAGATCAAAGTATATTTAGTATAAATTTCGACGATACCTTTACGCGTTCTTGAGAAAAAGGGTCTTGACAGACGGACAGACAGACGGACAGACGGACAACGAAGTGATCCTATGCTTATGATTTGGCTTGTTGATGGATTTATAGTGTTCAAATGGTGTTTAATTCATTATTGGTGTAAGTTCTTTGACATAATTTGTAAATGAATGCAATTTTGCACGCCCTTGCCCTTGGGGCTGTTAATGGATGAACGTGTAATATTTTAAGACCATTTATACCCATTGGCAAGCAAATAAAAACTTGGGCTTTTAAAACTTTGACTTTGACTATAAGGGTTCCGTTTTTTCCTTTTGAGGTACGGAACCCAAAAAATTGGTAGATAGGACGAAAACATCTTAAAACTAGTTAAACAATTGGCAGCCTTATCGCTGTAAGCGATCTCTTCCAGGCAACCTTAGTATGGAGAGGACATAAAGAAAACAAACACATAGGTACTACTTAGTTTGAACTATCTGAGAAAAGTACTATACAAGATACACGTATGCAGGCCTCGGCTACGCCTCGGACCTCCTTTTCACCTTCATCCATAAATATTGTTACCGGCCGCTATTGTACTATTGGAGAAAAGTACAGATTTTAGAAAAGAGTTAAATAGTTGATCTATGTAGCGGATTACATTCTTCGCTGCGCTCGTGCAGCAGATGTCCCCCTCCCGGGTATAGTAATGTACGCCGTGTTCGTTGGAGCACATGTTTGTCAGAACATTACATTAGTTTAGTGCAGGGTTGTATTGCGCAGGGCCACAGTGTTGTAGGTACCTACATGTACATTAGTTTAGTGCAGGGTTGTATTGCGCAGGGCCACAGTGTTGTAGGTACCTACATGTACAGGGGTAGGTAGTGAGAATGAAGGCCACATTTGAAAATGATTTGTTTATTGTAGTATAGATGTGTACTTCTGTCAGCTTACATAATATTTACAGATAGAACTATGGTTACGGCGATGTAAACTCGACATCTCCTACAACACTATATGTATAAATAGTATAACGCGACGTAGTGGTGGCCTCTACTTACCTACATACATACTTACTTACATTACACATCATTATATAATTCACAATAGACACTAACACATCGACATCGACCGATGTCACTATAATTATATAACTATACAAATTCGGATTCAATTTTGTCAATAATGTTAGAGAGTTCATTCAGATCTAATTATTACTCTTGATCAAATAAATTCCTAATTATAATTAATTATAATAACCCCCTAATCTACTACTCCTACTAGGTCGGCCGACCAGCGCGAGCTGGTCTCCGAGCACATCACCAGCGCGAGCTGGTCTCCGAGCACATCACCAGCGCGAGCTGGTCTCCGAGCACATCACCAGCGCGAGCTGGTCTCCGAGCCGGTCGACCACTAGTCAACTATTATGCAGGTCATACTTACACGATTATTATTAGTTTCATTCTTTGGGGAGACTCAGCCTTCAACGAAGCTATTCAATACATTTACACTATTAATTAAAATATTTAAATGGACAGACATGAGATTCAATGAGAGAGCTCATCTCACGACTGATCTTGTTATTTACTCTTTCTTCGAAGAATCGAGAACAGCATGAAGTAGATAGAGCCGGAGCAAGCCACTCCACTCGCACTGTGGCTGGCTGACGCAGGGGCGGGGGGGATGCCTTCACTTCGCCACGAGTAGCAGCTGAGAATAGTCAAGGAGCGAGTCTCTCAGAACAATTATCAGATCGGGTCAGACGGGCGCGGGTGCCCGGCGTGGTGCCGTCCGCCCCCGCGGCCGTACGGAGCCGGGAGGGGGGGGGGGCGGGGGGGGGGGGGGGCTATCAGGACACTTATTCACTCTTGGAATGTACTTTCAAGTCATGGAGTTTGTGACTTATAAAATATTACAACTACGATATAAACATTAACGGAAAGCATTAATTTTATTATGGTAATATTAGGATATAGCATTTAATATTTTATTGTAGTATTAGATAAGTTTCCCAACACGCGTCTACGGGCTCAGACGCGAGAGCACGACGTAACTAACACTAGTTACTGCGGCCGGACGAGGCGTGTCGCACGCCCGGTCCGGCCGCGCACGGATGCTTGTCTAGGAACGGTCCGCAGTCTCGTGGTTGGTAACGACACGCGTTACTATATAATTATTCTAATTGTCTATAATATTATCATCTTTGAGCACGTTCGTTAATAAATTCTCGTCTTATTTATTATTAAAAAGTAAGTACAAGTAAGGCACTACTCGGCATCCTCCTTACATTACATAACGACAATAATAAAAGAAACGAAACGTTTACATACTTTAACTGTTACAAGAGAGAGCGCGCCCCGCGGTGTGGCGCGCTCCCATTTGGTCAACTAGCAGCGACTCTTTGGTCGGGTTCGCTCTCCTCACTCCTATCTCTACCGTAACGAACTTAACTAACTGAGATTCTATAATTGTATATCTGTTGGGAGCGGCGAGTGGCGAGCGGCGGGCGGGCGTGGCTCAGCTGCCCAGGGAGACCACGGTGGGCCGCTCGAGCCGGTCCTGGGGCTCCAGCCGGGCCCGGTACTCCGCCTCCTCCGAGGCGTAGAGCGCGTGCTGCAAGTGCGGGTGCGCGCCGTGCGGCCCGAGCGGCCCGTGCGCGCCGTGCGCACCGTGCGCCCCGTGCGCGTGCGCCGGCGGTGGAGACTCCAGCTTGAGCGCACCGTGCGGCACGTAGTAGCCCAGCGGCAGCGGCGAGCGCACCGAACCCGCGCCCAGATCCACTGTCGACACAAGGGACTGTTACTGTATCTATGTGTCTATGTATGTATGTATGTACGTGTTACCGTTTTGCCCCAAAACGCTTGGACAATAATTTGAATGTGTTTTCTTTATAGTTAAAAGCATATTATGTTAGATGTGTTTTTATGCTAGAGGTGGCAAACAATCACCGTCACCGGATACCTGTAGCACCAGGGTCATTACACATAATTATGTTGCCGTCCTTTAAATACTCTATTAACAGACCTTTAGAAGGAACCCCATGTTACAGCTTCTCGGAAATGCCGCAGGAGGGAGCTCATTTCACATATTGCACGAGTGAGGCAAAAAAGATCGTGGTAAACGCACCGTGTGCGATTCACACAGATCTATGGTATGTAGATAAGTTTTCAGGTGGTTCAGCATCAGATTGTTCAGTTCTTCAGAACACTTCCCGTTGTAATTACCTCCCCAACTGAACAATATTGTCAATAAACATCTAGGATAGTTCTAGGTAAGTTCTCAGTTCATTTCTGTCGCCCGATGAAATTAGGTCACCCAGGTGATCAAAGTGGAATAGACCATCAGATATTTTTTATTTTTATCTTTGTTTGGCATGCAACGAATTTAAATCAATGATTGCATGCATCAGTGGAAGTGAAGCTGAGTGCGCATGATCGTACATCTAGCAAAGGAGTGTGGTCCCCTCACGTGACGGTGTGACGTGACAAATGTGTACAACTCACGCATGGTCTCCATTTTGACGGCAGAGGCGCCGGGTGCGCCCGAGGAGGCAGCGCGTGCGGCGTTCTTCAGGCCGCGCTCGCTCTTGATGCTGTTCTTAGATTTCCGTTTCCGGGTCTGGAACATGACATTGGACGTGGTCAGTGAGCGACATCGCGGTCGGGAGTGGGTGCGCCACGTGGGGGCATGGGAGCGCCGCGGTACCTGTATGGAGTCCTTCTTCATTGAGGGCGGGCGGTTGATGCCGTGCAGCTTGTAGTAGAGACCGCACGCGTTGCAGACGGACTCACCGTGCGCGTTGCGCCGCCACAGCGTCGTGGTCGCCGTCATGCAGTTGGTGCACGTGGTGCCGGGCCGCTTGGCGCCCATCTGCACAGGGAGCGGGCGGTGAGCGGGGGGCGCGGGGCGCGGGCCGGGTGGTGAGGCGGGTGCGGTTAGCGGCGGGCGGGGGGTTAGTGTGAGGGGTGTGCGGGGGGGCGCGGGGCGCGGGACACGTACCCCTTTCTTCTTATTGTAGTCGGAGGGGGTGGAGGCACCGAGCGGCGTGGGCGCGGCCAGCGAGTGTGGCGCCGTCATGCCGTTACACAGGAAGTTCTTGTAGAAATCCGCGCCCGACGGGCTCCCCTCCGCCACTGCAAGCAACACACACTCTGTTATAGAGCTCCGACCGGGTCGGAGAGGACGCTCGGCGGGCGCGGATCTCGCGGGGGTGAGGCGGGTGAGGGGCAGGCGGGTGGATGCTATGCGTGGGTTGCGTACGTCGTGTGCAGGGGCGGAGAGCGCGTGCGCGGCGTGCCGCTGACGTACCAGCCGCCGTGGCTGCTTCAGCGGCCGGTTCATGCCGTTCATCTTGTTGTAGAGGCCGCACGCGTTGCACAGGTAGTGGCCGGTGCCGTCGCGCCGCCACAGCGGGGTGCTGATGGCGCCGCAGTTCACGCACTCGCGCCCCTCCGTGAACAACTCCGCCATCTCGACTGCGCAACACACGCACCATTAGCGAGCCTGCCGGCGCCGGAGCAGCCGCCGAGCGTCTCTCTCTCTCTCTCTCTCTTCACCAATAACACATTAGAAAACCTTTCTGTACGGACTACATTTATACCTGGGTACTACTTAACTAACATATTATGTTATGACGTAACAAATAACAAAACAAATCGATTATTGATCTCGATCGAGTGTTCGAATGTGCGCTGACGCAGCATGAAGTGGTGAATATGATACGATTACATAACAATGAGGTTCAAGGTCGCGCTTGCCGCCGGAGCAGCACGAAGCGCACGCGCGCGGCGCTGGCGGGGCGTGCGCCCGGGCACGTCCGGCGCTCCGCTCGCTCGCGACTGTTACTTCCACGTGTCGTAGAAGAGTCGCTCCGCACGGAACAGGCTCGCCTCGTGCCCGGCGCGCTGCCTGCCAGCACGAGGCGGGCGGCTGCACGTGACCCGCGTGCGGTCAGCGCCGGTCACCGGTCGCGGCCGGCGCGTGCGCACTGCGACCGTTACTTAAATCCGGACGGAGAGTGCTAACACCTCCTAGCAGACGGTATTATCAATAAATGATTTGTAACAGCGCATTACTGTAGAGTAGTTTAACCCGCGGTCCAGTCGAAGAGCGCCGCGCTTCCTCGAACAGGATCCTGTCAAGTCAACTGAACATGTCGGTACGTCGCGGGCGAGAGACACGACAGCGGGGCCGGCGGCGCGCTCCGCTGGGTGCGTCACTTCGCTGGCTCTGCGCTGCGCACGACACGAGGTGGTGCTCATGTCATGATGCGGCCGATGGTGCTGGGGGCAGCGAGGGCCCAGCCGCCGCCACTTACTCACATCTACCTTACTTGTATACTGTCACCACATAATCATGAGTGGACTTGTATCTTGTATTTTTTTTTCATTTTCATCTATTTATTATGTCAAACAATAATATAATGATAATGTTATAAACCATTGCATTAAGTCAGTTAACACTGTGACAGTAAACGATTGAGCGCCAGAGTCGACGGCACGAGTCGCAATCAATGTGTGCAAACTATAAAATATGAATAACGAGCGACAAGAGCCATGTGTGCCGCGCAGGGCCGGAGCCCCGCGCCGGGCCGGAGCGCCGGGCCGGAGCACCGCCGGTGTTGATGTCGGGAACACAGATTTAACTCGATTAATCGCTACGTTTCTGATTACCCGTAATGGCACAGAGCAACGTAATGGGTTCAGCATGCCGCCGCGGGGCGTCTGCACACGGCGCCGCTCTCTACACTACCTACTATTACAATCTAAATTTATTATTTGCAACAATTTAAGCCCAATCGCAGCTTTAAATCCTTATAAGGACCATGCTATGGCTCTCCGAAGATAGTTATTTTTAACCGAAATTGACAACTTTAATTGATCCGGACGGGTGCAAAACTTAATGAACCGGTCAACTGCGAGCCCGGCTCGCAATTTTATTTTTTTAATTCGCGTGGATTGCAGCGTGCACAAGTTTTTCGAAGTTACAAAGTAACTGGTCCATACAAAAAGCTAATAAATCAGAACTTCATCATGCTTTGCGGTTTTAGCCTTTTTAGGATTCCGTACCCATAGGTTAAAAACGGGACCCTATTACTAAGCCTATGATGTCTGTCTGTCCGTCTGTCCTACCTATTAGCGGCTATATCGTTCTTCAAAACTAGTACATAAACCATTACTAATTTTCTACACTACTATTATAAACCTCGGTGGGCTGATGTGGCTTCTTTTCATGTAGTATATCAATGTAATTATGTATACATAGTAATTACCGTTTAGCTATTATTTTTAGATCTCTGTCTTGAGACCTGGCTTGTATACATCTTTCGATTTTTAAAGTGAAAACTTTTAATGGCTTGCGTCTACTATCTACCTACTATAGTTAGTTAGTTTCAGCTGTTTGTTTTACGAATAGTGTAAAATAAAAATAATAATAAAATATATTTGTGTAACGTTACGGCGGATTAACTAACAAATAATAAAAAAGTCAAAAAGTAAAAACGAAAAGGGACAATATACTACGACCCATACAACAAACGTATTTTTTACGTATTTTTGTATTATCTCTAATATAAAAACGATAATACGTACAAGCGTCAAACTTAGCAGGATTATAGTACACATTCTAAAGTATAACAACAAATAATAAATAAGGGCCAAGTGCGAGTCGGTGACAAATTTCTGTTCATTTTTAAGTTATTACCTATACTCGAGCGCCTGTAGCAAATTACTCCGACAACTTTGGAAGGCGTTTAAATAACTGGTAATTCGGTTACTTGGACAACCTTATTGTTTGTTTGCGTTGATACGGAACCCTCAGTGCTTGGCGCACTAGGCCGGGTTTTTTTGATACACAATGAATGACATAAACTAAGTTGGTGTCTGTAAAGTTACAAGTTACATCAGAATAGACGTACCGCGTAAGCTTTTCTTGTGATATTTTATGCGTTAAGTATACTAAATATTCTACACTGATACATAGTTTTGAAATGTATGGAAGCAGCAACCGTCTCCTGTCAACCGAATGCTAACCTCGGCTCATCTCAGGCTAATAATAGATAGATAGATAGCAGGTTACAGATAATATTATCGTCCCGCACTTTCCTGTGCGGGACCTGGCCATCTAGTTTTTCAATAGACGCGGTCCGGTCGGGGGCCGGCGCTCGGCGCTCGACAAACACACGTCCACGGAGCGGACACGGCTTGACCATTTTTTGTGAGGTTTGTTTGCGGCGGAGTGTGCCGGGGGAGTGTGCCGGGGGAGTGTGCCGGGGGAGGGAGGGGTGTTTGCGGGCACGTGCCTCATCCGTTACCTTTTACGGAATGCGATTTTAATGCGCTTAAAAAACCGTCGTTTCCCTCACCTAACAATATTGTGCGCACATGACGCAGACAAACCTGTGATTACTTGTTGGTGACAGACATTGATTTATTGTATTTTTAAGGATGTCCTTATTTGCTTCGAATGCTTTCTTTTAACTCCTAATTAAAGTACTAATTAATCTCTACACTACTATCGTGTATGTAAGTACATGTATGTATATGTAAGTACATGTATGTATATGTAAGTATGTTGTCGGTTCTGTTATAGATTATTCGAACACTTCCCAGCTTCCTACAACAACATTTCAGCCTACCACTGCTGGAACACAAGCCTTCTCCGATAAAGACAGGATGGGCCCTGATCCACCATGCTGGCCCACTGCATGTTGGTGAATGTCATGTGTTTGAACTTTGTGAGCCGGGCAGCTTCCAGTCGCGCCGGAACATTGCAGACACGTGTGGCTCCGGTGGCAACACATGATACTATTGTTATACTAACTAACTAACTATAATAATAGAGGTTGATGTTTACCTATCAATTCGAAACTTTGCAACTTTAATGACAATATAATGATTTGGAACCATCGGCTGATCTGATGATGAAGCCAGGATGTGGATGGTAGAACTCTTCAATAGCTACCAGAAACCTGTCTAGTCATCATAATTATTGAATGTCACAGATCTACTACTTTAATGTGATATTTATGTATTGAATCTATTGGCAGTTCCCCGTCAACTCACCGCTGAAATAACAGAGTAGGCACGTTTATTGTTTTCATCAACATCAGCTTACGACTAACTTTATATTATTTAGTTGTATTGTGATAGTTCTGCAGTTGACCTGTCCCTTTTCAATATCCTGGACCTGGAGACAGGCGACAGCTCGTGCTGCTGCGTACCCTCGGAGGTATATGATGTAGTCTCGTTGAGATTTTACCAGGCAGCAGTTAGCAGTGATATGCATTTTTATTCAAATATTTTTTTGTAAAATTTCGATGGGAAAACAAGAGCGCGTTGAACTCTTTTGTTGGGAAATTGCTTTTACGTACGGGAGGAGCGGTTTCTCGATATTCGGGGAAAAGTTTACTACTATTTTGCGAGATTTTAGGTAAATAATATCGTTGGGGAAATATATGAGGAAAAATAATTCCCAAGAAAGTGGGTTTTTTCCTCCAAAATACACACTTATACAGATCTGTATGAACTTGAAAATGCATGGTTCATATAAGAAAGCAGGTGAAACCACGCGGCGATGCTAGCTTAGAGTAAACCGTGCTCCAATAGAAGCAGTAGTAGGTATGATGCAGTCGGTAACAACGACAAGTGGCACTGAACAAATATGAACTCTCTGTCGCCATGATGACGATTCAATTTTCATTTTGGCTTTTTTTTTCTACATAGGTACAAGATTTTTGGCGCTTTATGTACAATCCTCTGTTCCCCACTGAACTGAAATATAACGGTACTCCTTATGTATTTACCAACGTTTCGTCCAAAACTATTTTGGGTTTATGTTGTAAAAATTATAATTTTTTGGGGAAATTTTCTTCATTTTGGGGGATATTAAAAATAATATGTAATAACACGTTTCTAATTGTAATAGAGCATCTGACTACCCACGGTACGGAGTACGGACTTATTGGTATCTGACTACCCATGGTACGGAGTACGGACTTATTGGTATCTGACTACCCATGGTACGGAGTACGGACTTATTGGTATCTGACTACCCACGGTACGGAGTACGGACTTATTGGTATCTGACTACCCATGGTACGGAGTACGGACTTATTGGTATCTGACTACCCATGGTACGGAGTACGGACTTATTGGTATCTGACTACCCACGGTACGGAGTACGGACTTATTGGTATTGAGTAATACGTTGTAATGTAGACTATACATTAAAAATGCACATCAGTACATAGGTACGTTTAAAATACGTGTTTAAAATTAACAAAAACAAATAATTTAATTTTGATTCGGTTGGTAGGTAGGTACGAGCATGTAGAAAGAGGATCTGTCGGCGACACGTGACGTCTCTCTCGTGTCCCGCACTCTGACTAGCTGGAGCGGAACTAGTATCACTGCAGTGAGTGCGCCGAGTGCGGCCCTGGCGCCGCGTGCGGCCCTGGCGCCGCGTGCGTCACCGCGGCCAGGCTGTACTACTCGCGACCTCACATCTGGTCATGTATTATTAGTTTCTAGTAGGTATGAACCTGGCCGAGCGCTGCTACATGCTGTCACTGCTGCCAATGTTTGTTTATGACGTAAAAATTAACAACTTGCCTATTCCTGAAACAATACCATCAAAATACTTTACGAGGTTTGACAGTTACTATAAATATTAGTGTGACCCTTTTAATTGCTCTGAGGCAGTTATGATTATGACCTATTTATCTTTTCAAAGAAAGGTTTTTAATTTATTTTATGGGTCACAAAAGCGCAGTAAAGGGAAGTGTCGCGAGCGCGCCGCCGAGCGGAGCCGCCGCGGACAGACAAAGGTCTCGAGTGGATGCGCGATCCAAAAAACAACGCTCGTAAATAACGCCGGAACTGTCGCCTTATCTCGCGTGTCTTTTGGAAATTGCTTTATCGCAATAAAAACATGGCGCGGACGGCGGGGAGCGGGGCGGGGGCGGGGCGGGGCGGGGCTATCGCGCGTGACCCTCCGCCGCCGCCGCTATCTGTATCGGGATCATCATACTTATTTGTATTTTATCATCCGTCACTTCACTCAATTAATACATCTATTTTTGTAACAGTCGACGTTTTTTTGTAACGCTTCCGCGGGACACGAGGCGCTAGGCTCCACGTCAGAGTCGGGAGAAGCGCTTGCGGGGATGCGTTCTGCACGCGTGCGGCGCGGCTCGCGAGCCTGCACGTGCAGTGAGCAGACACGGTCCGCGGAGAGCCGCAGCATCCACACACGACACTTCATCACACATTCAGTAGGGCGAGACGCGCAGCTTTACCTTACAAGATATCTAGCATGATGTAGTAATGTAAGGGATACTCACTCGCGGAGAGACTCGCAGCCGCCGACAGCTGCGGCCGGCTCCACACGTCCTGCAACGTACAACACGTCCGCGTTACACACGAGCCTGCAGCCTCGCGACCACTCTGCTCTCTACCTCTATGCTCAACACCGCACTATTATGAACAATGGATGCAATGATCACCACCAGCCTCCCCCCCCTGCTCTGCTGGGTGGCTCGTCTACCTTCTGCCAACTCCATCTGGCCAGTGATCATATTTTGAAGTTAGTTAGAATGCGGTGCATCAAGGTCCTTTCTTTTGAGGAGGATTCCAAGCTTTTAAAAATTTTTCAATAAGTCATTTTTTGTGTACTCCAATCGAGCGAAACCCATTACAGAGCGTGCTACTACACGCTGCTAGATCGCTGACGCGACACCAGGCAGACTACGAGTTAAGTTACTCGCCAACTTCAAGTCTTTTTAGATCCCTACCTTCGTTGAATCGTGGCTTTTTTCCATCAGAACAAGTTCACCATCATTGAACTGTGCTGCCATTGAATGAACAACTTGTCGGTCTACAAGTCAGTACTGGTAGTCGCTACTGGAGTCAAGGGGAACACTCTGCATAGGAACGTGAACCGCATCCCCAGGGGAGCTCTGGGTCGCGGTGCGCAGAGCTGACACATGCGTGGACACCGCGAGCCGACCTGGCGACTCTGCCACAGAACATGTTTAAGATATAATATATCTTGAACATCTTCGTCAGGTAGATATTATTCTTGGAAAAAAATCTTAGGAAATGTTGTATACTTAACTAACGAAACTTTACTGGAGTCGAACCGACCAACTAAATACATAAGTATTCAGTTTTTTTACAGGAAACTAAGGAGTCAAACAATTGTTTTGGAACAGCTGCAAAAACTGAGCACCCTGAGAAGTCGGTGTATGAATGTTTACGTAAGATAGTGCGGGTGGGCTACCACGAGCTCGTTGCTGTCAGCCGGAGCAGCGTGAGAACGAGTCGAGGGTGAAGTACCGCAGCCGAGTGGTGCGGTGCGCTCGTACCTGGTGCTGGTACTGGGCGGTGGCGAGCGCGGGCGCGCCGTACACGGTGGAGGGGCGGCTGGTGCTGGTGGAAAAGGCGCCGCCGAAGCGCGCGCTGAAGGCAGGCAGCGAGCCGCCGGCCGCGCCCGCGCCCGCGCACTCCGCGCCGCCCTCCGCGTACTCCTCCTGCAGCAGGCCGCCGCCGCCGCCGCTGCCCACGTAGCTGGGTGAGCCGCCTGCAACGTTACAGCTCGTGCTATACTCGCGTGTCTCCACTCCGCCGCGGGAACACTGGGGGCGATGTTCTATACTCAACTACTCATAAACAGCTTTTAATGTGAAATTCACTCTTTTACATGTGTTGTTTCATAGAAACAGGCGACGACGAGGAGAGATATAAAAGATTACGATTATAAGGTTGACCTGAACATGCAGCACAAGTCGTTCAGGTGAGTGAGTACAACGACCCTCCCTCGGCCTGACGTAGCTTCACATTTCTGTTCCACTCCGTGCAGTAAATTAAAGAAAAGTCTCATCGGTAGTTTCCGTTTACATAATAGGCATGTGTCCTCATGTTTAATTTATTACAAATAACCGGCTTAGCGAAGAATATAACTAAATACATTACACATACTGAATTTTTAAATTGATTATTTTTTTAAATTGACTGATAAATCTCTGAGATATGAGCGTTTAAAGTTTTAGGTGGAGATAGGGAGGGGATGCTCTATCCCTTTCTCACAAAGCGTGTGTTAGTATAGCATTTGTATGGCGCTCCTGAGCCGTGACGTCACGGCTCAGTATAGTGCGCTCTCTGTCTAACATGAAATTTAAATGCTTATATCTTATTTATTTTAGAAACTAATTTTAATTTTGTTTTCGTTGATGGGCTCTATTTATGATCAGCTTTTTTATGAGGTAATAAAAAAATTACAAAAAGCTGCCAGACTAAAATGGGATTGGGCGGGACATGTGGTGCGTATGCAACTATGCATCCCGACCGATGGGCCAGGATCGTCACGCAGTGGATGCCCGACGGACGGCGCAGACAAGGCAGGCCCAAGAAACGCTGGCGTGACGATCTCGACTCATTCCGGAGAGGTTGGCAAGAGGTGGCGCAGGACCGAGATTTATGGAAAGAAATGGGGGAGACCTTTGCCCAGCAGTGGGACAGTATAGGTTAAAAAAAAAAATTTAAAAAAATTGTTTCATGCCTATTATAAAACATGAAAATAATTTACTATTTACAGCATTGATTGAGAGAGTTTCGTTTGGTTTGCACACATAGTTATGTTCCTCTCACATGAATTGCACACTAATACGCAACTTTCAGAGAATTGTTATTTATATACAAAAATGACTGACTTCATAACCACCAACCACCACCGACCATGTATATTTGTCAAAGCCACCACCACGCGAATCTAAAAACAGCTATCGTATGTTCTTGCTACAACATACAAGTCTCAACCTCTTTAAGCTCAAGAATGGTCACTGGGAAGTGACGTCATATATAATAATATTATTAAATATAAATAAAAATCGATGGGTGTATGTATCTTCCCTATGTACTCCAAAACGGCTGGACCGATTTAAACGGTCGTTTCACTGGCAGATAGCTGATGTTACAAGGAGTAATTAACGTCGGTGAAACCAAGGGATGCAGCTAGTTGTAAATAAAAAAGACTACAGACGTTATAGGGGGATAAAAAAATTACTAAACTTGTTTATGTACGGTACTTATCATTGTATAGATATTTCAAAATGAAAGTGAGGTTTGGTTATATGCATCATTAATTTATGATTATGTTCAGGTGTACCGCTTGCGAACCAATAACCCTATAAACACAGCTCCTGAGTATTTACAGTTTGAACGACAGAAATAAGGAGCTCGCGAAGGTTCCTGCTTCTTTTAAACTTTTCTAGATTGCTTATCGCTAACAGTGGTTTTAACTAAAACCTTTATTGTTAGAATGATAATAATAATTGACACCCGCAGACTGCTCACAGGTGGTGTTGAATTTGAACGGTCCCGCGCTATCTATATATTTGATAGCCCGTTGGTCCAGTTGGTAGTGAACCTGCCTTCTGAGCTTGGGGGCGTGGGTTCGATTCCCATCTAGGACAAACATTTGTGTGATGAACATTTGTGTTTGTTCTATATCTGGTTGTTAATATCTATTTAAGTATGTATTTAAAACTATATATGTATGTATATCAGTCTCTGGCAGCCATATCACAAGCTTTGCTTAGTTTGGGGTCAGATGACCATGTGTGCAAAATGTCCCAAATATTTATTTATTTATTTATTTATCCGCAGTGTACATCGGGGAGACATATCTAGCATTAAACAACGTTACATAATGTAGTACAACAAACTACAACAACAACAACTAACAACAACAACAACTATAACTATACTGGCCAGTAACAGTAGACGCCGCGTCCAGCTGACAGCCACCTCGCCGGTATCCTGCTCATATCACGTCTGTGGCTTATCTTCTATTCATAAACAACAACTAACAACAACAACAACTATAACTATACTGGCCAGTAACAGTAGACGCCGCGTCCAGCTGACAGCCACCTCGCCGGTATCCTGCTCATACTACGTCTGTGGCTTATCTTCTATTCATAAACAACAACTAACAACAACAACAACTATAACTATACTGGCCAGTAACAGTAGACGCCGCGTCCAGCTGACAGCCACCTCGCCGGTATCCTGCTCATACTACGTCTGTGGCTTATCTTCTATTCATAAACAACAACTAACAACAACAACAACTATAACTATACTGGCCAGTAACAGTAGACGCCGCGTCCAGCTGACAGCCACCTCGCCGGTATCCTGCTCATACTACGTCTGTGGCTTATCTTCTATTCATAAACAACAACTAACAACAACAACAACTATAACTATACTGGCCAGTAACAGTAGACGCCGCGTCCAGCTGACAGCCACCTCGCCGGTATCCTGCTCATACTACGTCTGTGGCTTATCTTCTATTCATAAACAACAACTAACAACAACAACAACTATAACTATACTGGCCAGTAACAGTAGACGCCGCGTCCAGCTGACAGCCACCTCGCCGGTATCCTGCTCATACCACGTCTGTGGCTTATCTTCTATTCATAAACTCACGAATAATACGTCAAAAAGCTGATGATTGGAAAACGATTGTACTTGGTTTTACCCGACAACAGCAAAACCAAACGAGGGTATTGTAGTGAACGTGTAAGTGTACGTGTATGGTAACACTTCAACTGACATTCATACATGAGGAGTGAACGTGTAAGTGTACGTGTATGGTAACACTTCAACTGACATTCATACATGAGGAGTGAACGTGTAAGTGTACGTGTATGGTAACACTTCAACTGACATTCATACATGAGGAGTGAACGTGTAAGTGTACGTGTATGGTAACACTTCAACTGACATTCATACATGAGGAGTGGAAAGATTCGTCGCGCAGGTCGCTGGGACGAGGTGACGTCAGCACACATACAATGATGCCGACTGGAGACGAGGTGACGTCAGCACACATACAATGATGCCGACTGGAATATGTTGGATGAAAACAAATATAGATTTGGTTCACTTTATGAAATAGGTACCTATTATTGTTAACGTAAACATTACATTTGTAACGCGCGATGTCCCGTTAGATCATTATGAACATCATTATTATTGAATTAGGTCTTTAAAAAGTGATTTTTGATAATTATTTTTCACTCAGTAGTAATCTAGTAACACGTCGAGCCGGCGGCTGACATCTCGAGCTAAACTCGCCGCGGAGGAGGAAACTTGGCGTGTGTACACGTACCATACACGTACGTGTACATACCGCTGTGTGCACGTGTACAGTACATGTCACAGATCTTATAGAATACCTATACGATTGCATATCATGCAGTACAGGTCACACGTACACATGCACAACATACCTACACATATACCGAACAAACTCGCGCGATCGTAATCCCCTCGTACCACGTTCCACCAGAGACACACACACCGAGTATTGCGCAGTGTAGGTTCCACGACACATGTTGGTACCGTCAGTGGAACAGAATCCTCCACCAGCTGCCAGCTCGTCCGGCGCGGCGCCGCATACTCTACTGCTTACTTTATCCACGTTTGAACTTGTCAGTAAAATTAAGATAATAACATATTTTACATAATTATACCGAAATACCGTCATCTGATTTGTATTGAACTGATTTAATGACCGAGTTAGTTATTGTGTTCTCTGAACGCCACGTCGGCAAGCCGTGTCGGGGTCGGCCAGCTGTGTGGAGGACGGTGCAGTGCGAGCTGTGCCTGCACGGCCGAGGGCGGTACCTGGTGCGGAAGTCCAGATCTGCGTGTGCGCGGCGAGCTCCGCGCCCGGGTAGTACGGCGCCGGGCTCGCGGCGTACGCGCACCGGCCGCCGTACACGGCGCCGCCTCCGCCGCCGCCGCTCCTGCAACAAGCTCTGATTAGATTCATTTTATAATAACACGGGGTTGCATTATAGAGACTGCATCGTCTCCGAAACCCACCAAAGCTGATTGTGTTTGGGATTAAGCAGACGAAACTAATATTATGTTTATTAAATAAAACGGACAAGTGTGAGTAGGTCTCGTACCCTGAGGGTTCCGTACAAACTTAACAAATATGGATGTAGATCCATCCCGGGAATCGAAGCATAATATGGTAGGGTTCCGTTTTCGTAGCCAAAGTCATATAATTATGGTCACAAGTATATTAGTATAGTGATTTAGTGAAAAATTAAACTAATTGAAAAACATTGTTGTTAAGACAATTTTTCGTAAAGGTCAATGACCTTTGAAGTAGAACGACTTTAACTAAATTTAATTAGTTTAATCGCTATAATATCTCTAAAAGTTATAATCAGAAAATGCTTGAAATGATTTTGAATGAAGGTTTTTAATATGACCTCATTATGATTATTAACGGGATAATTAAGGTTAATATAATTAAGTATATTGTGGATGGAGATCCCAATGTTTCGGCGCAGTTTGGTTCATATTCCGAAAACCCGTACGAAGCGCTTTGATTCCACTTTATTATGCGCTGCCTGAATGGGTGTTCTCCGATAGTTACAAATGTGGGCGTCATCAAATTACGAGTGATGGTTTCTGTAGACTAGCGTGCTCCACCGTAGACCACATCAGTTGAAAGTCAAATGCAAGCCAATTTCAAATTGAATTTAAAGAAGTTACATGCACCATGTTTCCGTTAATAATCATATAACTGTAGTGAACAACCATATTTTATTTTTTATTTTTTATTGTAGGTTCACCAAACTGGTCATACACTCTTATCTTAGGAATGAAAACATTTGCGATGTTAGATGCGATGAATGCACAACCTTCTAGAGGTAAACACAGCATGCTACAAATAATATAACACTCACAACAATACATATTTTGATTAAAATAAACTAAAGATTAACTAATAAAAATATTAAATTAAATTAAAGATTTTGAAGCACAAAATTTTGTCTGAAACAATTGATGTTGTCACCGAAAATGTCAAAGTCATGGCATATTTTGTTGTAGGCTGAGCACATCCGGTGTAACGGAGAGTGCTGGCCATAAGTCGTGCGACATGGGGTGGGATAGAAAGTTTTTCTGTTAAGGAGGCGGCTGCTTGAACGTGGCACCGAAAGTGCAACTTTAGACAGCAAGTTTGTACAGTCAATTTTGCCATCAATTATCTTTTGCAGTAATGCGATATCCGCATAGTTACGTCTACATTCTAGTGAGATCATTTTAAAATGTTCAAGTCTTGAGCTATAAGACGGAAGATTGCGACAGAGGTTATTTGCATATGAAAGATGATAGAGGAACTGCTTTTGTAGTCTTTCCAATCGGCTGATGTGTACAGCGTATGATGGGCTCCAAATTGTGCAGCAGTATTCTAAAAGTGAGCGAACATAGCAATTGAAAAGAATAATAGGTATTTCCACATCCTTGAAGAATTTTGTTTGCCTTGTGACAAAACCCGCCAACCGTGCACCCTTCTTTGATATGTTGTCTATATGTTCGCGAAAATTCATTTTTGCATCAATTATAACGCCCAAATCACGAATGCTGGAGACTTCACTTATCGGTGAGTTATTAATAAAATAGTTGGCAGGCGTGGGATTACGTTTTCTTGAAATATTCATGTAAAAACACTTAGCAGTATTAAGGAACATCATGTTTTGGGAACACCAGTGGCTAATTTTGTCCAAGTCGCATTGTAACAATATGATATCTTCGTGGTCACGAATTTCTCTGTACAACTTAAGATCGTCTGCGAACATTTGATAACTAGATTCTATGTTTGTGCATAAGTCATTTACAAACACCAGAAAAAATAAGGGACCGAGATGGGAGCCTTGAGGCACGCCAGATGGTATATTGGTATAATAGTTCGAAACAGTTTTGTAAAATTATCAAAAAACGTTTATAGATTTCAGTAAAGCTCGATAAACTCCTAATGCATAACTCTGAATGTAGAATGATGAATGTACCTAAGTATCATGTGTGTGTGTGTGTGTGTGTTTGTGTGTGTGTTTGTGTGTAAAAAAGGGAAACAAAAGACGGTGTTTGGTGCTGTGATTTTCAGTGAAACCTGGCTTTTTATTGTCTCGCAGAAGGTGTGAAAAGTAGAGTAGGTATACTCCTCTGGAATAAAGCCCGGGTTTGTGTTGGGCACCTTGAACCCCTCGCTTCACTCAGGACTCTATATAACTCTAGAGTCCCTCGTTACGCTCAGGGTGCAATATGTCGCCCGCGACGTAACGCACTGCTTTATTCCCTCAGTGCCTAATCTACTATTCTTAGTGAACCTCTACCACTCCCATACTACACCCTATAAGGAATCTATCTGCCAAATTTCAGTTTTCGATGGTCACACCTCAATCCTTATTGATTCTATATTGATCCACCCTGTAAGAGACGATTTTCATAAAATGCTGAAAAGTTTAAACGTTAAAGGCTTAAAATAACTACTCAGAGAAGGTAGGTTTCCAAACAACGCCTTCTCAAAACGTAAGCTACAAATTCGCTTTGTAGCTTACGTTTCGATTGGTATTTTAAACGATTTAAGCAAGAAAATTAATGGTTTACCTGTGGAATGTCACACCATAACTCTTATGCTGCTTTTCTGATTTGTTGTAGTACGATTTTACCGCGCAAATTGCCATAGTAAAATTATTATTTTTTGGAGCCATATATGACACCATTTGAATGGCTTAAATTTTGCGAATGTACTTGGTTTCTGTGTGTAGTTATTCTAAGGTTAAAGGTGTTTAATATTTTCTTTTGCTTAGTAAATGGAAAGATATAATTTTTTTTCTCCATCTAAATATTACAATACACATATTACCTATCTACGAGTACATCTATTTTTATATTTGTCTTCTTGATCTATTAAAACATTAACGATTTGATTGGTATGTATGTATGAGTCACATACAATGGAACTACTTTCGTGATAAGGCTGTAAAATGTTGGGCTATAGTGTAGTACTTACTATTGATTATACCTATTATAGCTAGCCTATAGTATGAGATACATTCGTCAAAGAGTATGAGGTACGGCACCTTGTCTGAGGTATGCCTCATGTCAAAACCTTTGGGCGAGTGGTCACTTGCGACTCGGTATATGGAGTTATGAACCCCCATAGAGGCTACCATAATATTGACTACGGCGTTGTGTAGTGATAATTATATTTATATAAATATTGTAATTAAACAAAAATTTTTTTTTTTTTTTTTTAGATTGACAACCGTTTTTCTATGTGACCCCAAACTAAGCAAAGCTTGTGATATGGCTGCCAGAGACTGATATACATACAAATGATAGAGTCGTGAAATTTGAACCTGATAATTCTCAAGTAGTACCTCGTCTATATAAATATTAAGATTTTGTGAACCTATAAGGAGGTGAAAAGGACCTCTAAAGAATCAAAGCCTCAAATGTATGCTACGCTCATGAAACTTGCTGTAAATCATAAAAAGTAAGGAAAGGCATGTCTGAGGATTTTTTAAATCTTGTAAAGGCAAATTCAAATCTAAAAAAAACATATAATTTGTATTAGGTTTTATATATTTGCAATTTGTATGTTATTTATTTATTTATTCTTTCTGGTAACCAATTTATTATCTTTTATGTACAGACCTGGAATGTTTGTTTTCCAATTACTATTTATCTATCCAGGCCCTAGTTGGTGTTGCAACGGGGCATTTACACTATTTCTAGTTTGTATTAGTGAAAACATGTATTATTGGCTTTGGTGTAACTGTTTATCTTATATCTACTGTATTAATTAGCAGCTGTATGTTTACCTTGTAAAATAAAATAAAATTTATTCTTAATTTTTTTTTTTCTGGGCAAGTGCCTTTAATAACTAAACAAAATACAAGCTAAAACTAACACTACAAATACAGTTAGACTGCCCATAGACCGTTGAAGGTCTAAAGACAATCCAAATGCTCAAGCCCACTACCAATTGGCAGCGTACCCAACATGCTGGCGGCATTACCACGTTGAATGGCAATGCTAATGCGTTAAGCCAGAAACACGGCAGCATATTGGTCACGCATTTTTTTTATTTTTTTTTATGTAAAAAAAATTACATGTATATTTGCGTAATTATTATGTCTAAAGAGGTTGTAAGGTTTATAATACAGTAAAATTGTATTAATGGTTTAAATTAACGGTTTTGGGTAAAATAACCCTCAAACAAAAACGGAGTGTAAAATATTGTATGAAGCGGTGAAACTTTGCAAATACACTAAACAGAATAAAACAAGAAACTGTTGATTCACCGTTTTTATAAAATCAGCCCCCCTTAAGTAGAGGTGACACGGGTCGTCTTCCTTCAGACCCACGCTCATGTGTGATGCTGCAAGACTCAAGTGTAATGTAAACAGATCAACTCATCCTGCCTACAGATGTCATCTCTGCGGATACTCCGCTCGGCCGGGCGGTCGGCTCACCGGACTATGTCCTCGGTTCACAACAGCTAACTGTACTTATTTGCAACGTGACGTGCACGTGAGCGAACCCGTATGCTACAACAAGCTAACATGTAAGAAAATGTAGAATAATTCGAATTCCAAAGTAAAATCGCTGTTAGTCACAAACATCCATCTCCGAGTGAAACAAATGGTTCAGACAATTTAGTTTTAGTGGAACGTAATCAGTCGCAAAACGACAACAATGTAAGTGGCTCATTAGAGCTGAGAGTAGTGCCTGCGACACATTGTAGGCCCCGGACACGGCCAGATAACGAGCCGGGGGAACAATGGCGGCCGTGCGCGGCCCGGCCCGGCCCGGCCGCGGACCGGAGCGGTGGTGCAACGCTGCCCCGTTATCATATTGATGCAACTCACGTGTGGGGCAATAAACCCGATAACGGTAATTATGCAAAGAGTTCGGAACGCGAGTACGTGAGGTTCCCGCGGCCGCCGCGCGCGAGACGTGCCCCGGTGGCGGCGGAGCCCCGGCCCCCGGCCCTGCAGCTCGGCTCGGTAGTTAAGTGGAGCGCGAACCTAATGGCTCGGAACGTCTCGGAAGTGGGCTCGTTATCGGCACAGCACCGCGGCCTCCGAGCCGCGGCCCGCATTCAGTACGGTGGCGGCGCTGCCGGGGCCCGCGCTGCTCCGCCAAGGGATGGTCGCGCCGGCCGAGCGCGGTGACGCAACACCACAGATAACGCCGGACCGCTCCCAATTATGTCGCTAAACAAAACGTTCCTGCTTACACGGATTATCGGCTCGTCACCTGGACTGGACCTTCTTTGTGTCGGTCCTTCCATTAGCATTACTAATCAGTCGAGTTGTCGTGAATCATCGACCCTTCCGGGTCCCGCTCTTCGGTGACGATGACGACACGGAAACGATATTATGAGTATTGAGTAGGTACATGCAGGTGTACCGGCGGCTGCGCTCGTACGTTCTCTACTGGAACGGAACGCGCGCGACTGTCGGTGTCGACCCTCGGGATCTGGGCACGGTAGCTGGTCGTGCTCCACGTGCTCGAGCGCCGAAGGCCCGCATTACAAGCAAAAGACATTGTCGCGGCGGCGCGGACGCGGCCGGCGGCGCGAGGCAGCACGTGCGGACACGGTCGGCCGCGGGCGCCCCGAGGGACGCCGCGGGTGGCTGCACGGGATCCTTCTGCGGGACCCGCTGGGGGCGCGCTAACGACCCTGTTTGTTTTGGACTCGCGTTTAATGAGTTTGAGATATCGACGAAGCATGTTGAAAAATACTTCGATGATAGATGAACGAAGTGGAAATCATTCGTTTTCAGTTCAAGTTAAGTTTCGACGAAAGCGGAAACTTATGTGAGCCGGCGGCCGTCCCAGCCAGGGAAACTTATCTCGCTAGCATCTCTGCAATGTAAAAAAAACGGTGTCAAAACTTAAACCCCCAAATTTTTTTACGGCTCCGCCGTTAAAAAACCGTCCGAGTGAAGAAATAGTCGCAAAAAAAGTTTCAAGTTGTTTGGGTTAACAGAGTGAAATAAAGCAAACGCTATTTGCACATCGTCGACATAATCCCGCGCCGGCACCGGCACGCTAACAGCCTACGCAAATAACTCATTCGAGACACTTAAACGTCACTCGACGCGCACACAAACACGCAAACTAACACGACGCGAGCACGACAAGCCGAGCGTGCTGCTAGCTCGCGCCCGCGGCGGGACCCGCTCTACTGCTACTTGTTGTCTTGCTACTCAAATGTACAATAATTGTTGTGTAAAAATGCGGTCGGAAGAATAGAAGCTATTGTTAGAAGAATGGCAGCTGCGGAGGTTATTTCTGCGGGTTTTCCTCGTTCGCGGCGAGCTGCCGACTACCTACTGCATGTACACATGGTACACCTAAACACTTGTATTCATTTAATGTTGAGACACGATGTTTAATTAATATATTACTATATTGAGTTTATTGTAATAATTATAGGAAAATTAACACATATCGTTATTCAACCGGATATACTTAATTTGTTTTGACGAAAACATAATATTTTAACTTAATTTAAATGATTTGTGTACGTTTGTACTCTACTCTACAATATTTAGTAAGTATGATCAAAGGAGGAGTGTGGAGCGAGCCGGACAACAGCCTCCAGCTGACGCCCAAACAACCGGGCATCAGATGTCGGACACACAGCGGAGCCCGAGGGTGCCGCAGCACTTCTGACCCGGCGCGGCGCTCGACACCTGCTGCTGCTGCACTACCTGGACTACTTACACTCCACGACGCCAGGCTTCACACTCACCACTTCTGTCTATGTGTACGTGATCCATCCTCGGTCACAATGTCGCTTACCATCAGGCGAGGTGGTGGCCACACTTACACCTATTTCTATAAACTATCAAAAATAACTGAGCACACATTCTAAACTTTATTGTATTTTTAGTTTTATTTTTATAAACTAGCTTGCTCGCGCGACTTCGCTTGCGCAGTGAATAAATCAATTAATCAAACGTTATCTTCGTAAATTAGTAGAACCATTTATTTTAGTCCGGGATTATAAACTGAGTTATGAAATGCGTTTAAAGCTGCAGCCTTATAGTATTGTATTTTAAAATATAAAGCCGTTGGCTTCACTTCTACCGCAGATTTTTTATTTGATTCATTTTGTGTTACAGTGTGGAACACTTCAATAAAAATATTTTTGTTATACTTTGTATTTAGTTATCTCAAACCGTCAGGTCAGACGCCGATAAAGGAGCCAATCACCTTAATTTTCTGCAACAAGTTTTACTAATACGATTATTTTGTACTAACCTCTTTTGTTAATTAAGGTATAAAATACAACTAAACCAAAATATGATTTTAACAATATTCTAACAGACGTAATTTAGTTTTTAAATTTTAACAAAAACTAATAAAAAAACTAACATTTGTATGCTGTAACAGGCAAGGACATGAGATACGTTTCCATTCTTACGACCCTGTATGCTACTTTATTATGTAGGTATGTGTGCCTACCATGTTCTGACTAGTAAATATTTTCATTTTGGAATTGTATTTGAGCGTATGCCCAACTGCCCACTGGAATGTACCATCACTAAAATAGGGAATGACGAAACTAGTATAAAATGTGATCGCCTTTTAAACTTTTATCCCTTATACATTTCCAAAATTATGAATTTACAAGAACGCTTATACAGCTGACTTGTATTGCAGGTAGACAGGAGGTACCTACCTATCTATTATATATATATCTATACATAGATTCAGTATCTACTATATCTGTATCACGCAAACGGCATTTGTTTTGCGATCCTTAGTGCTCATAGATTCAGTATAGTGCTCATTGATTCAAGTTATAATATGAATAGCTGACCCGACAGACGTTGTCCTGTCTTACAACTGACAAACGCGCAAAGTCAAAATTGTAAATCTTATTTTTTTACACCTTGGGTTACATTATTGGCGTTTTAGTAAGAATCCCTACTTTTTTTGAAAATAATATATAGCCTATGTTACCCGGAGATAGTGAAGCTTCCCAACAGTGAAATTTTTTTTCAAATCAGTTCAGTAGTTTCGGAGCCTATTCAATGCAAACAAACAAACAAACAATCAAATCTTTCCTCTTTATAATATTAGTATAGATAGTATAGATTATTTACGGGATATTTACCGTGGTAAGGTTGTGGAATGAGCTCCCGATATTTCGGCGCAGTTACATGCACCATGTTCACGGGAAGACTGAAGTATCCGGGTGGTTGGACACACCTTACCACGGTATACCTAAATAATAAGGTTGTTCACTAAAGTTATAACTTTAGTGAACAACCGTGATAGTTTAATACAGTGCCTCAGTGCTCATTATCGAAAACTTGTCTAGGATGTCCGTTGTCTGTCAGTACATGAATTAATCAATTTAAAAGTTTTATTAGGTACTTTAATATCATTCTAAAACATAGCTTATTATACTCGGAAATGTACCGAATTAGCTGTTTATCAGTGATTAAACAATATATTTTGGGAGTCAAATACCAATACATACGACAAATTGTCAACACTCACTCAATCAATGTGTTTATAATACAAGTGTGAGTGAGCTCGTTTGATCTGATTGTTGTTTGTGTGTGTTATATAAGTAAGTATTGCAGTAGGAACAGACGCAGGTCGCTCGTCGGCACAGTGTTGCTGTGATACAACTGATTCTGTGACGCGCGGGCGCGGTGTGGATGCGCCGGCGCAGCTCGGTGTTTGCGTCGATCGGATCTCGGGCCGAGGGTCGTTTGCTCTGCGCATTAGCCGAGCGCCATAAATTAATATCACTCGAGGGATCGACAAACATGCTTTTGTATGTTTAAAAACTTTAAATAATGTCAATATGTAGGTATAAACGGCGCAGCGGTGCGAGCGACGAGCGACGAGCGGACAGTGGCGAGTGGCGTGCCCGCCGGAAGTGGCTACGTTACCTACTCATTCGCAGAAACCGCGCGACACGACGCAAACAATACTGGACTAGACGTACCCACACCACGCCACACCACGGACCGACATGCTGTACACTGTACCGGCAACCTCTGCCCGGAGCACCTACCTACACACCTACTTACCTACTTATATGTTTGATTGTTAGTAAGGTTCGTGTGCTTGTTCTTTGTTTCCGTTATAACTGCCGCCTGCTTCCGTCGGGAATGTGCCGAGTTCAGGGATACATAATATACAGCTATCGACATAATTATCATTACAAAAATAAACATACAAAAGCATGAAAAATATAAATCAAAATTGCAAAGTAAAACTTATTGATGAACATCGAGGTACATTTGTTTGTTGATAAAACAATGATCTGTGAAGAACTGTCTATACAGACACACGTGCGGCAGTGTGTAACGCCGAGCTACCCTGTAGCGACAGTACAGACACACGTGCGGCAGTGTGTGACGCCGAGCTACCGTGTAGCGACAGTACAGACACACGTGCGGCAGTGTGTGACGCCGAGCTACTGTGTAGCGACAGTACAGACACACGTGCGGCAGTGTGTGACGCCGAGCTACCGTGTAGCGACAGTACAGACACACGTGCGGCAGTGTGTGACGCTGAGCTACCGTGTAGCGACAGTACAGACACACTTGCGGCAGTGTGTGAGGCCGAGCTACCGTGTAGCGACAGTACAGACACACGTGCGGCAGTGTGTGACGCCGAGCTACAGTGTAGCGACAGTACAGACACACGTGCAGCAGTGTGTGACGCCGAGCTACCGTGTAGCGACAGTACAGACACACGTGCGGCAGTGTGTGATGCCGAGCTACCGTGTAGCGACAGTACAGACACACGTGCGGCAGTGTATGACGCCGAGCTACCGTGTAGTGACAGTACAGACACACGTGCGGCAGTGTGTGATGCCGAGCTACCGTGTATCGACAGCCTCACGCATTACTGACGAGATAGAATTAGAATGCTGAACCGATCTCTACAATATATAACGAATTGAGCATCATGTGCAAATTGTGCAATGGATACCTCGGAACCTCGGGAAATGGGAAATGGTGGACCTATAGATCTTATGTATTCTGGGAACAGCAGCAAAACTATAAATGCAACAACTTGATGTTTGCATAGTCTAAATGGCCAGCCCTAATGTCAGGAGGAAGACCGCCCGGAAGTCTCCCGCATGGTTTAACAATAATATTGTTATAAGATGAACCAGAGACACACAGTTTGTAGGTACCTATATTCCACTCGCGGTCACCCATCTCAAATTGTCTGGATCGTCTTTTAGTTGATTTTAGTCGAGCGATGCAATCAACAACTATGGACAGAAATGAAGACGCACAGGTGGATGTGCGGCGCGACCGGCCTCGATACAACCAAGCAGCACCGTCTCCGACAACATGCAGTGCAGTGCAGGAGGCTGCCATGGTGTTCTCACGTCGACAGGAAACCACTGAACTACTGACACAACTTGCTATCCCCGGTCGAAGGTCTAGCGGCGTACCCAAAGTAAACTGGAAAGAACAGGGGAGAGTATGATGTTTCCGAGGACGATGTCGAGAATAGAGCGAAGGGGAGGAAAAAGAAAGGACCCACCACCGTGTTGGAGTCATACTTGGGAAGAGAGATCATGAATAGCAGTCCAGTTTTCAATAATTATGAGCTCTTTTTAGAATCAGATAGATGTTATTAAATTTCAGTAGGCTAAAGATGAAGGTTAATTACGTAACTGTGGGTTTATATTACTGACTGGGATAGGTATTTGATAACTAAGCGATCCCACCGAGGGAAGTTTACCTACCCGCTGTGCCAACTCCAGAGCTAACTTTATAATAAGTTGTGATATCCGAGCAACAACACGATGTGCATCTGAAAATGTGTCGAACGATGCGACGCGACGCGACCGGGTACTACATACTAATTGTTATGTAAAAATTAGCCAAGTTACACATTATTTTGTATCAAAAAACAAGATTATTGAAAGCAATTTAAGAAATCTATTTTATCATAATATTGTATTAGCTACAAATAACTGGATGCAAACTGTTTCCAACCGGCCCTCTTGGAGATCGATGGGGGAGGCCTATGTCCAGCAGTGGACGTCCTACGGCTGAAATGATGATGAGCTCAATATCTAGTTAGACCTTAACACGTGTCAACCATTTCCAGTATTCACAGGGTTAATGCTGGAATCTTATTCGCAGAATTAATGAATAAAATGTCAGTTCCCGGGTTCCGTATACTACGTGTCAGACGGGAGAGACAGATAACATGAGTAAATAAAGAATTCGTTGTTACGTCGGCGAACTAACAACAGTAGAAATGAATGGCGTGACTGTGGAGTGTGGAGCGCGGGCTGTAGGTAGAGCGCAGCACGTCCGCGGCGGCGCGTGCTGCGTCGGCACTTCTCCCGGCCATTCATGCGGGCCGGTGACGTCACGCGCCGGGACCAGCGCGCGGACACGTCCCACCTCGCTCGATACCTGATACGTAAACATCCTCACTCTCTCTCGCGCCGCATCGCGGACCTTGTATCGTAACCAAACATAATGGATTATAAACACGTTTGTGTTTATTCACACGCGCGTGTGTAACTCGTGCCGTAACGTACCGACTGCACGGAGTGAGACTCCGTCCTCCCAGGACTGACAACAACAACGGAGTGTCCCGCTGCCTGCGAGCCACGTGCGCGCACATACCTACTATACCTACTACATTTGTATACATAGGTATATAGATAGATAGAAACTCTTTATTGTGTACACCAGAAATAGAAATAACAAACAGATAGAAAACACTAACTAGTCCCACAAGTGGCGGCCTTATCGCCTTATGGCCATATACCTACTACTAATTATTATCATATATTATATAGAGCCTAGCCAAAAGCGGGACTGTGGATGAATTAAACAAGGCTAGTGGAAACTCTCCAAGCAGTGGGGTCCAAGCCCCACGCCGAACGCGCTCCTCGCGCGTTCAACGCGACCTCAGAAGCTCTCAGACGAAACCATTAAGCTAATGAAAGACCGAACTGAGATGAGACTGCAATCTTCAGCTGATATGTCGGAATATGGCCAACTTAATAGACGAATCTCAAAGTTGGTGCGACACGATCTGCGCTCCTACAATACAAGATGTATTAGGGATGCAATTGAGCGGAACCAGGGCTCGAAAGTGTTCGCGAAGAATTCGACTATTGGGAAAAGCCAAATGACGAAGCTGAAGATTGAGGATGGCAGTATCATTTCGTCAAAGCCGGAGATTCTGAGAGAGCTCGAGAGGTTTTATGGACAGTTGTACACATCAACATGACAGCCTATTGTCAGTACAGCTCAGGACAAGAGAGCGAAGCTGAACTGACACTACACTGAGGACATCCCAGACATCTGCTTGTACAGGATTAGAATGGCTCTGAAACAACAAGGCGCCGGGTGATGACGAAATCACGACAGAACTACTGAGAGCGGGTGGAAAACTGGTACTTTTAGTCCTCCAGAAGTTATTTAATTCCGCCATACTCAATGGTTCTACCTGAAGCATGGCACAGGAGTGTGGTGGTGTTCTTCTTCAAAAAAGGTAATAACACTTTACGAAGAATTATAGAACCTCGACACCGCGCTCGGAGCACGACTCGCGCCGTGTCTGCTGCAGCACTCTTACCAACTGCACGGCTGACGCCGACTCGTGCTTATCGAGTCACCTCGCAGTACGAGGAGCTGAGTCGGTCCTGCAGGGTTGTTGTTCAGAACCGCGACACCGTGCTCGGAGCACGACTCGCGCCGTGTCTGCTGCAGCACTCGTACCAACTGCACGGCTGACGCCGACTCGTGCTTGTCGAGTCACCTCGCAGTACGAGGAGCTGAGTCGGTCCTGCAGGGTTGTTGTTCAGAACCACGACACCGCGCTCGGAGCACGACTCGCGCCGTGTCTGCTGCAGCACTCGTACCAACTGCACGGCTGACGCCACTTTTTTCTGCTTACTCGCCTGATGTTAAACGATAATGCGGTCCTACTTTATGGATGAAGACATAAGATAATTTATCTGATCTGAGATGAAGACACCTAGATTGTAACCATCGGGAAACACCCATTCAGGCAGCACATTCCACAGACTAGCAGTTTGCACAAGAAAAGTGGAATCAAAGCGCTTGATTCGTGTTTTTAGAATATTATATCAGCCATGTAACGATATCGCCTTTTCATGCCCTTTCCGACCGTCTGAAAAAAATAGGCAGGACAGAATTAGATCGTGCAGATCCGAAGCACACTCTCCGAAATGCATCCGATAAAAAACCGATAGACATAGCAAGTTTGCGTCGATACTCAACACTTTGTTCCCATGGGTGTGCGAGATGAGAACATGACGTCAGCTCGAACCAGTCCCACATAGTTTCAAATAACATGACGGCTTCTCGTACTAGATCGTCATCATAACCACTCGTTATTTTTAGGGTTCCGTACCCAAAGAGTGTCAACGAGATTCTATTACTAAGTCTACGCTGTTTGTCTGTATGGTGGCTATCTACCCTGTATCTTTTGATAGATAGCCAGTTGAAATAATATAGAATATGTAATATTATGGCGGATTAACTAATAAATTATAATAAAATCAACAAGTAACAATTTAAAAAACCGACTTTAAAATGAGTAAATACGCCTTTACCTACCTACACACACAAAAATTGGCTGCAAATTACATTCAGGTCGAGGCCCTAAAGTCAAATGTTCGTCGGAGAGGTTTCTTCAAAATTAACACATTTAATATAATGTTTCAGATTTTTTTTTTTTTTTAACCTGATCGAGAAGTAAGTATAAGATAAACGAGCCACCTTCAATAATATTTGAAAATAAAATAAATAGTAGCTAGCTATATACCTCTCTAGTTGAGAGCCTTCCGAGGTTAACATTATTCACATAATATTTTTCACATTTTTTACTAACGAAAAATAGTCGACTTTAGAAGTTCTTATTTTAAACTAGCTGTACCCGTGACTTCGTCCGCGATTGCCATCCCTGCAGACTAATTATTCACACTTGGGCACGGTTCTGTTTGTCTCATCTCTCGAGCGCCGGCCGTGTCCGTAAATACCTATTTTCGCGCGAAACGAGAGTTTGTAAGGCACCTTAAGCAACACTGTGGTCTGCTTGGCCCCAACTCGCCTGATGTAAAGCGATGATGCGGCCTACGATGGAGCACGCTTGCCTTGAAGAAACCTATTCACTCACTCTCGACTCGAAGACACCCAGATTAGTTAATATACCTCATTTCTAACAAAAAAAAAACAATGAATGAAATCGGACTACGCGTGAATTACAGCTAAGTACACTTTTTGACTTTCATCCTCTCTCCCAAGGGAACCATGCAAAATTTCGGGATAAAACGTATCCTATAACCTACCTCGGAGTATGAACTCAAATTATGCTAAGTTTCATTTGAATCGTTTTAGTAGTTTCGGCGTGATGCGCGGCCCAGATACAGGCAGACAAAAATTAAAAAAAAAACAGTTTTGACTTTAGTATTGATAATAGAGTGCCGTCAAATTTTATTTTTTTCAAAAATCGTCAATGTACAGTATTGCACCTGTTACAGTCTTATTATAAGTATAGATATATATTTGACTTGTTAATACTTATAACAGCACAAGGAGTTAGTTCTGGATATGTTTTCTTCTATAGGCAGGTACTTATATTATTACACGATATCGATATTGAATGAGGTATTTATGAACACGTAGCTACACGTAGTACATCCCACGAGGGACACCATTTCTATGAAACATTCCACGAGTAAGTAAGTAGGTACCTATCGAAACGTCTCAACGGATGTTAGACACGAAGTCACTCAGTCGGACCATTTCATTTCAGTTTGCGATGTAACAATACAATGTTTCCAAGCAGCCGCTGCAGTGTGTGCGCGTTGTATCGACTCATGCAGGGGAAGGTGGTCTGTCAGTCAGTTAGCATGTTGCGCGTCACATGTGAGCCCTGGTTCAGTAGACGGACAGTGTGTTGCAACACGCAGCGAGCGTCGGGACGTGTCGGGTAGTAACAGTAGGTACCGACGTACACACGGCGCGGCGCAGGCGCAGGCACGCACACAGCCGCCCGCTGATAACGCGCGGCGCGAGGACGCTCGCTCCACATACGGCGCCGCACCCGCCGGGCGGCTAACTGTGCCGCCACACCACCTACCTACACAACTGAACTCGTGTAGTGTACCCGGCCCGGTTTATAGCCGCGCTCACAGTTCACTAGGTACCTAGGTACCTACTGTGCGCCGGCGCATTGTTTCTGCGCAGTTAGTGCGGTTACCTTACCGTTAGCTGCGCTCGGCGCGCTCCACACACCACTACATTAAAAACATATTTTATAAATGAACGATTCGACCGCAGTGGACCTCGTCAACAGTTTATTTATAACTACCGAGCTGCGGACCGAGCCCGCTGCTGTTGTCGCCGCGAGTATGTCGCCGCGGCGCGACAGACTGCTCTGTCGCTTTGCTACCTAATTATGCAAACTAATACGGTGTCACATACACGTCTAGATACGGCTGAACTTTCACAGACACGCGATGTGTTTCACGATCACCACTTCTCTACAACCATATATATACATATTATTGCGAAGTTAGTTCATTCAATAGACAACCTTATAATCAAATGATAACGTCCAATTCTTGGAGCCGTGTCTGCTGGACCGGTCCCGGCTCCCTGACCGGCTCCACTCGGCCCCGACATGCCCCCACAACTCGCCCCGGCGGACCTCCCTGTCCCCGGGAACAGAACGATCTGATACTACTGGACCCTAATAATGAATGTCCCGTCATGCGTTAATGTTCCTTCACATCTGTAACGTGATATGCGACAGCGTGACGTAACGCGGGACCAACACTCGCTACTAACGAGGGCTCAATTAATTTGTGTATACATTTGTATACCTACTTATGTTTACTTTAATACAAGTTAATACTAACACTACAGATACAGTTAGACTGCCCATACACCGTTGAAGGTCTAAAAACAATCCAAATTCTGAAGCCCACTACCAGTTGGCAGCGTACCCAACCATGCGGGCGGCATTACCACGCTGTATGGCAAAGCTTACGCGATGAGCCAAAAACAAGCCAGCATTTTGGTCACGCGTCGCATTAACCGCAGACGCTCTGGAAGATTTTTGAAAATATTTATCTACCTATGTTTACTTGTGTATAATATATTGGTTGTGTATAATATATTGGTTGTGTATAATATATTGGTTGTGTATAATATAATACACGAAATCATCGCAGATTGTGAACTGAACTGATTTGTTTTTACGAGTCAGTTATCTCCGGTATGTCCCATTTTAATTTTCTAAAAGAAAATTGTTTGGCCTTAAAGGTGGAAAATTAGGGGATAAATATCTTTCATTGAACTTCACCAAGTTCCCGTGAAGTCGGTTTTTAGGGTTCCGTACCCAAAGGGTAAAAACGGGACCCTATTACTAAGCCTGCGATGTACGTCGGTCCTACCGTTAAACGGCTGTATCTTTCGAACCGTAATAGATAGCCAGTTGAAATTTTCACAAAATATGTAATGTTACGGCGTATTGCTAACAAATGATAAGTAAGACGAAAAGGGGGGTCCCCATACAACAAACTTATTTTTTAATGTATTTTTGTATTAGCTCTAATTTAATAATGGTAATACACATAAGCGTCAAACTTGAGATGGTTATAATACACACTCTAAAGTATAACAAAAAATAATAAATAATGGCCAAGTGCGAGTCGGTGACAAGTTTCTGTTCATTACCAAGTTTTAACTAGTAATTTCGTTATTGAATTTAGCAGTGGTACGAAACTCTCAGTGCGCGAGCCCAACTCGCACTTGGCCGGTTTATTCATCATTATTCATAAATTTTAGAGCAGTTATTCTCAACAGATTAAGTTGAAATTTGGCATACTTATGTAAATTCGGTGCCAATGCAATGTTATGGTACCATCGAGCTGGTCTGATGATGGAGACAGAAGGTGGCCATAGGAACTACTATAAACGAAACGACGCAACCCCGTTGAGTTTTGGTTTGTTGGATTTCTCTTCCCAAGCATTTTGGTTCTAGATGATAAGCGGAGCTTACAAAGTTTTTTTGTTCATAATTTATTTATCAAGTGGTTGATTAGTTAGTCGATCGGTGTCGCTACAAGTTTCTTAGTGCACCTGATTTTTATTATTATTAAGTGAGCCGTTTTTACAGTTTTTTCGTGAAGTGGAAAATAAATGTATGGAAAATAGAATTTAGATCACTGAACATGAACGATAATTTTGTTTAGTAAAGCTCCCTTCGTCTGTCTGACGAGAGGCTGGAACCAACTCGCAGGTAGCTCAGATGTACTCCAAGCAGGAATACTATTGAGAACGGAGTCAAGGGCTTCACGCCTAATGGAGACTCGTAGTTTGTTTGGTCATGCCTGCTTCAGTCCCGCGCTCACCTTCACACCGCCGTACAAGTACTCGCTGCCTACACCGCGACACATCCACCACACTCACATAGGTAGGTACATAGATAGGTACTGGTTCTGTAACGAGCAGCACGTACAGTTCCACCGTCACGTGCGTGTCCGTCCCGAGCTGGCTCTCTATAATATTATATCTAAGTATAACAATCAGCTTACAGTTTACTAAGTATACGATACCTACTCATAGCCATCTTTTTTATCTTATTGTATTTGGAGGCTGTTTTATACGTCAAGGAGTATACTTTATAAGTACCTGGAATATGGTACACCAGAACATAACAAAATAATCTTATGTCATTGAAAACTGAATTACGAAACATTTAGCGTCAAGTTCGTTTTATATTTATTTGAGTTTAAAGTTGATTTAGTTGTATCGTCCGACACGAGCTACGCCCTGCTGCTTCACCTGCGTGGGTTGCTCCTTACAACTCCTTGGCCGCATATTGTATGAAACATCGTCGCAGCATCGATGTCCCAGGAGTACGTACGTGTGTGTGTCGTCGTCGTCCCCCCCCCCCCCCCCAGCCGGTCTTCACTTCAAATGTGTAGCGGACCAAAATAATTCTTATTTAAATTCAATTAAATGTTAAAGGAAAACCACAAAAACAAATTACGCTCTGTTTGTGGTCTATTATACAACTTATTTGCTTCTTAACATCCCTATAGAGTTGGGTTTTTTTAAAAATTGGTTTTAGTTTTCAACGGAGTTCTGACAGGTACGATGCATTATTGAGATGGCATTTCTAACACTACATATGAGCCGCTTTATGTAAACATTCTTAGTAGGTACATTATTTAAGTATATGAATTATCAAGCACCTAGCCAAGCCACACATATGGCAGGGTTCCGTAGATAATTCTCCGAGAGCTTGAACAGAGCTGATGTATTGCACTCCAGACGGAATCACTCATTATTATCATTGCATTTCACCTAAATTAAAACCGTCGTCACAACGAGTTAAAAACGTCGTTAAATTTTATGTAATTTTCCAATTTTCTTAATTTTTCTTCTCGTAAAAACCTTATACAAAGTTAAAGAAAACTTTTAAAAAAATAAGAATGAAATCGGTAAGGCATTCTCAAGTTATGGCGTGACCAAGGTAAATAGGGATTCGTTTTTATATAATTATATAGATTACTCATATATATATATAATGTAATCCTAAAGCTACTTACTTATTATATTCATTATTTATAAGGCTGACCATTTCAAATATGAAGACGTTTTCGTACACATGCAGACTTAGATAATAATTGAAGACTCGTGCATACAATGTATACGCCCTTCTAGCTGTAGTAGTGAACACGTCACACACACCTCGGTAATGAATTTAAATTAGAGTCAGAGGAGTTACAAATGTCTATTTGATTACAAACGTTGTTGTATGCAGAACACAAGCGCGGAGATAACCAGAGGAGTGCAGGCCACAGCAGGTACGAGCCGAGCGTAGGGAACTTTTACACGTTTTTAAGGGTTCCGTAGCCCGATAAGGAACCCTTACAAATTCGTTCTGTCCGTCCGTCTGTCTGTCCGTCCGTCCAATTTTTTTTGAACCTTCTAACTTCTATAGTTATGTATTATGTTATAGTTATGTATTAAGTTATAGTTATGTATTAAGACAAGCGCTTGAAACTTTGCACAATACCAGTTTTAGTATAGATCTCAATTTTAAAAGTAATATAAAAATAAATATAATTTAGCTCTTTAGGGGTGGCTCTGGTACATGTATTGTGAAATGGAGATGAAAATGTTATTTTGCTGCACCCCCTCGTGTGGGATATCGTTGAATAGTTCTTTTAAAATGAAGCTAAGGTTTTGTACATCACTTTTTTATAAAGTGTCTATTTTGCGAGATATGGCCGCCAAAGTAGCGAAGAGTTGGTCTCCTCCTGCATTTGTAAACTATGAGGTGTAGAAACTTGTAACCCACCATGCTAATAGGTCATATTCAAAACCTTCTTATTATAACTTTTTATGTTATAGCGATAAACCTGTAATAAATTGAAGACCTCAAAGGTCAATGACAATTTTGCTAACTGTCCGAAGAATGTTTCTCAAGTACTTACTTAGTTTTTTATATCTATCTATTTATATCTATCTACATCCTAAACAAAAAAAAATCGCGTAATGTATAACAATGATCAATGACCAATTAAATTGAGAAAATTTTAATTTTAATGTTGAATGTCAATGTTTCTTTTTTGAGTTCTTCAGTAGGTAATTGCCAGTTGAATTTCGACTGTTTTAACTCAATAAAATATCCCCTAGAGAAAAGCCAGTTCTGTTTTAACTCAATAAAATATCCCCTAGAGAAAAGCCAGTTCTGTTTTTCCCGAATATTATAGTTTTCCATGACACATGACACAATGTTTCTCACAACAATAACCTAATTTGGACGATTTTAAACATTTTAAAATAAAAAATAGCCAACTCGGTGTAACCATTCTCAAGTGATTCCATTACCAACGAACAGCATTTAATTTTTATTTATATAAATTGTCAAACAAGTCATAGTCACGGTCAGAGTCAAGCAAAGTAAGTCCCGATCAAGTCCACGACATGACCTAGCAGATGTGTATTGAATTTTAATCTTATAAATTGATAAAATTGTTAGAATTTTCACAAACAACAAGAACAAAAACAACTATTTGAACAAATATATTCGATAAAAATTGTCCTAAAGTTAAAAAATAAATCGGTGGCCAATTTGTGTATGATCTAATGATCTTGTATGACACGTGTCGTGTGCACAACATTACAATGTGCAGGTTCGACAACAACTCTCCTTTACCTAATAACTGGTGAAGGTCAAAGGTTATGTTACAATTGAAAGACAAATATACTATTTGACATTACCAGCAGGCGCCCTGCTCCGTCGTGCGGGAGGACTCAGTACATATATACCTATGATTGTGTTGCCCCCGCTTGCCTCACTGTACAAAGCCATCTGTATTGTTTCCAAGTTTGGTTGCTAGGCAACGTTGTAATCAAATGTGAAAATGACTTCAAAATATTCATGTCGAAGATTTCATACTTAGGTAGTAGATCTGTGTTTCTATATCTACTAATAAATCTTTCATTCATGTATATTTTTATGTGAATATGTACGCAATATTTGATAAAAGTTCTATAAACAACCTGGTGGGTGACTGGTAGAACATATTCAGCATTAAATCCTCTACTTGTGTGTTTCTATATTATTTGTAAGAGTGCCATAAAGTATTAAATAAATGAATATAAGTACTCTGTGTTTAGGTTTCTCGTCGTTTTGAAATAATAATTCAGCATCATCACAACAAAACATTCAAATAAGTAACGTAGCGACCAAACAGTCAACAAACACGCAGCAATACTTGTTGAGTAGCTGTACCTAGTTACCTGCTTGCGTGTCGGCCTGGACGTGCGGAACACTCTTCTATATATTTGGAAATATTATAAATGTCCTTTAGTATTTACATGCGCTCAGATTACAAAGTAAGTAACCTTGCAAGCGATACTTCATGAATGGGAAGCGAACAGATCGTAAGCGATAATAACCAAAACAAAGTAAATAAGCGTGAGTAGAGAGTGTGATATAGCTGAGTGAGTATATAGATGTGATTGTGTGTGTGGAGCCGAGTGGTGGTGGGTACTCACGGCTCGTCGACGTGGTGGTGGTGGTCGTGCTCGTAGGGCGGCGGCTGGTGGTAGTCGTGGTAGGCGCGGAAGTCCTCGCGGCGCTCCGGCGAGGGGCTGCCGGCGCCGGCGGGCGAGCGCCGCAGGTAGCCGTCCGTGGAGGCAGGCCCGCCGGCCGGCGGCGGCGGCTTGAACAGCGCCTCCTCGAGGTGCGCGTAGGTCTGCATGTCGCGCGCGTGTGCCGGCCGCAGCTCCTGGTAGCTGCGCGAGTGGGACGGCGACACCCCCCCGCCCGAGGGGGCGTACCCGAACGGCGGCAGGGGGGGCGGGCTCTCCTCGCGCCGCCCGCCGTCCGCGCCGCACTCCGCCTCGCCCTCTGCGCACACGCACACACGCCGGTTACTGCGCGCGCTCATTGGCGCGCCCGACCCGCTCCGCCGCTCTATTTGTGATCGCTCACAGAGATAGCCGCTTCTTATTATGTGACGCGAGAACGGTTTCTGTTGGACCGTCTGCAAGGAACGGCCCGCAGCCAGCGGGGCGGCGCGGGACCTCGGCGACCGACTCGCGGCCCTAGCGTTACCCAGGGAATAGCAAACCAAGCTCAACATCTATGAGCGTTGAGCTATAAGTAAACTCGTAGCACTCAAAATATTCCAATTGGTAGTTAAGTGCAGCATCACACTCGGCACACAGTATCTATCTACCTAATATACTAATGATGTTTACTTGCTCATTAAAACAATGTCATTAATTTTAACAAGCAACATTAACCATTAATTGTAAGTATCGGGCACCACAATGACTAAATATAAAAAAGAAATTGAAGTCCCTAACATCAAACATAAACAAATTAGAAATAATGAGAACATTAATTATCTAATATATTTAATAGGTAAGTGTGAACTCGGATATTGAAATAATAATAGTGTACCTTCCAGTACAAGAACGCTAGTGAACTGATGCGACGCCACCGCCGGCCGCCGGCCAAGTACTCAACACATAAACAAAACATTAGTAAGGAGATTAGATATCCATACGAGTGAGTGGCAGCTCGGAGTTGAATGAAGCTAATCTACGTGAGATAAGAGCCGATCCGGCGTGCTCGCGGCGGTGATGACGCGCCGGCAGGTGGCGCTTACCTTTCAAGTAGTTGTTGTTGACCTCGGTGAAGAGCGCGTCCAGCTCGCAGGGCTCCATCTTGAAGCCGCCGGCGGGCGGCGCCCACGCCTCGTGCAGCATGCTATCTCGCGCTCGGTACTCACGGTGCGTGCGCTCGCAACGACGGTCGCGCGCAGACTGACGCGCGTTCCTCCCGCGCTGCGTGTGCGCAGCTCACTCCCGGCTCCCGGGGCCCTCCGCGCTCGACACTTCCCACTTCCTGTCCTTCCTCGAACTACTAATCGTGCAATGAGAATCTTTTGTTTCATGCTTCTCTAATCCTAAGCTTCACTAATTACTGACTGGAATAATTGTATACGAGTATTATGCACAAAGTACTCACGCGCTTATTTCAACGAACTTTATTTAGAAATTACATCCACGATTGTAATATTGTATGGGAACTGCAGCAGGCTGAGCTACATGTGAGTGAGCCGCCTTCTTACCTACAGTTGTATGGAATGCTGGGTCGGTCTGACGCCAGGGGCCCGGCCGCCCGTCAGCTCCGGCCATCGGTTAGTCATGTCGATGTTGCTATCACTAGCTACTTGGTTACATCAGCTGAGGACCTTGCTTCAAGCAGATTGTATAAAAGTTAATTATTGTTCATGACTGATGGCTGTATCGGCTGGCTCGGACGATATCCTGGAGGCTGGAGGCTGGAGGCTGGCGGGGAGCGGCGCGGGTGGTGCGGCGCCGGCGAGCAGACGGTGCGTCTGCGCGCGCCGTCAGCTGATCGATAGCGCAGCCGAGCGTCGCGCCCGAAGATAAGCTATCGGCGTAGCACGTGCGGTCTTATCTCGCCGCCATCTCCCGACCTACGGCACGAGTCGCACGCTGCCGCGAGCACCACCCCGACACCACCGCTGCCGACACCACCAGCCGCCGCACCACCGCCGACACCACCGCTGCCGACACCACCAGCCACCGCACCACCGCCGACACCACCGCTGCCGACACCACCAGCCGCTGCGCTCGCGAGTCACCACCGCGCTGCACCCTGTCCTGCTGCCACTGGCTCCACGGATCATTCACTAATGCAGCATGGTACGTACCTATACATTTAGGGAATTTTCGTCATGGTGAGTAGGTAATGATAACGTTTCTCACACACAACTCGTCGCCGGGTTTCCCGCGTGTGTGTCCACAGAGAGAGAGTGGGGAGCTCGGAGCCTCACTCCCACTCGGACGACGTTGCCGCTCCACTAGCTCTGATACATCGACACGCCAGGGACAGACGTCGACTCTTTGAAGGGGACAAAGTATACATACCTACCTATACTTCTCACATGTGATAATAATGTGAGTGCTGTGAGCCATGGGACACGTTAATCTGTAGGTCCCGGTTGTTTGTGCTATAACAACAACCGACAAGCCATGTCACAGGTCTTCACACTGTGACATCGGGTTGCCCACTCAGCTCACATCTATATAGCTGTACGATCATACTGTATGGACTATTCGATCACCTCAATATCGACGAAATGTCCAAATTGATACCATTTCTATGAATCCACACATACTACGAGACGAACGTCGTAAAAACGTCCACAGCGTACTCCTCACAAATCATCCCAGGCTGGGAAGTGGAGACTCCTCGTCTCCCGGGAACCGATAAATAGTATCGTATTAGCGGTAAAAGGGCTGTAAATCGTGAGGAGACGGTTCCGCGTATCGCGGCGAGCCCGACACTGAAAAAACATTGTTGTGACATGTTGTGGCGGAGCGACGCCCCGCGGCGCGGCCCGGGGCTGCGCGGCCGGCCCGGCGGGCGCTCCTTGCTGCTGTTTGTTTTGTCAACGATTAGTGCGTCACATTTGTTAAATCTACATAAACAACTTGATAATTTTGGTTTTACTCGGGTTAAGGAACTTTATTTTCTCAACAAGTAATTTACAATTTCACTTCTACTACCAGTTTCTGATCGAGCTCAAATTGTACAGATGATCTGTGATAATATGTTATTGTTGTATGTACACCTACTTACTATTAAGCTGATCTGTTGATATCGGAAGCCACCACCGTCGTGTACTTGAAGACTATTCTGACAAGCACTGTTCCTCCTGGTAGCCTTCTATCCAATATCTATCAGTTTATGTTCATATAAATTTATTTTATATGTCAATTAATTGTTGTAATTTTGGGTTGTGTCGTACTTATCCTTTATGACGTCTCATCCTATTGATAATGTTTTTAACCATCCTAAATTATATTCTTAACTAATCCGTTTTTTTTTCAATTGTTGGTTGAATTCGAATAGGTATTGTATTGTACTATATATCGAATTATTGTTATTTTCTCAATTTTAATGAGAAAATAATTGTCGTATAAATTAATATTTTATGAATAAATAACTTATTATAGTAAAGACAAGGATCTTTAACCAGTGTGTGAAGACATTACGGTTCCGAGTCGTGCTATGTAACTAACTGCTGGCTGTTTGGAAAAACTCAGAGTTGCACAGCGGACAATGGAGACAGCTAGCTCTATGTATGCTCGGAGTTGCACAGCGGGCAATGGAGACAGCTAGCTCTATGTATGCTCGGAGTTGCACAGCGGGCAATGGAGACAGATAGCTCTATGTATGCTCGGAGTTGCACAGCGGGCAATGGAGACAGCTAGCTCTATGTATGCTCGGAGTTGCACAGCGGGCAATGGAGACAGCTAGCTCTATGTATGCTCGGAGTTTCACAGCGGGCAATGGAGACAGATAGCTCTATGTATGCTCGGAGTTGCACAGCGGGCAATGGAGACAGCTAGCTCTATGTATGCTCGGAGTTGCACAGCGGGCAATGGAGACAGCTAGCTCTATGTATGCTCGGAGTTGCACAGCGGGCAATGGAGACAGCTAGCTCTATGTATGCTCGGAGTTGCACAGCGGGCAATGGAGAGAGCTAGCTCTATGTATGCTCGGAGTTGCACAGCGGGCAATGGAGACAGCTAGCTCTATGTATGCTCGGAGTTGCACAGCGGGCAATGGAGACAGCTAGCTCTATGTATGCTCGGAGTTGCACAGCGGGCAATGGAGACAGCTAGCTCTATGTATGCTCGGAGTTGCACAGCGGGCAATGGAGAGAGCTAGCTCTATGTATGCTCGGAGTTGCACAGCGGGCAATGGAGAGAGCTAGCTCTATGTATGCTCGGAGTTGCACAGCGGGAAATGGAAACAGCTAGCTCTATGTATGCTCGGAGTTGCACAGCGGGCAATGGAGACAGCTAGCTCTATGTATGCTCGGAGTTGCACAGCGGGCAATGGAGAGAGCTAGCTCTATGTATGCTCGGAGTTGCACAGCGGGCAATGGAGAGAGCTAGCTCTATGTATGCTCGGAGTTGCACAGCGGGCAATGGAGAGAGCTAGCTCTATGTATGCTCGGAGTTGCACAGCGGGAAATGGAAACAGCTAGCTCTATGTATGCTCGGAGTTGCACAGCGGGCAATGGAGACAGCTAGCTCTATGTATGCTCGGAGTTGCACAGCGGGCAATGGAGAGAGCTAGCTCTATGTATGCTCGGAGTTGCACAGCGGGCAATGGAGAGAGCTAGCTCTATGTATGCTCGGAGTTGCACAGCGGGCAATGGAGAGAGCTAGCTCTATGTATGCTCGGAGTTGCACAGCGGACAATGGAGACAGCTAGCTCTATGTATGCTCGGAGTTGCACAGCGGGCAATGGAGACAGCTAGCTCTATGTATGCTCGGAGTTGCACAGCGGGCAATGGAGACAGATAGCTCTATGTATGCTCAGAGTTGCACAGCGGGCAATGGAGACAGCTAGCTCTATGTATGCTCGGAGTTGCACAGCGGGCAATGGAGAGAGCTAGCTCTATGTATGCTCGGAGTTGCACAGCGGGCAATGGAGAGAGCTAGCTCTATGTATGGTCGGAGTTGCACAGCGGGCAATGGAAACAGCTAGCTCTATGTATGCTCGGAGTTGCACAGTGGGCAATGGAGAGAGCTAGCTCTATGTATGCTTGGAGTTGCACAGCGGGCAATGGAGACAGCTAGCTCTATGTATGCTCGGAGTTGCACAGCGGGCAATGAAGAGAGCTAGCTCTATGTATGCTCGGAGTTTCTATGCACCATAGAACGTGGATAACTACAACTAAACTACAGTCTACAGTAGCTAAATAACTACAGTCACTGACGTAGCTGCTCGAATTTGCAAGTTGAGGCAAGGCAATAGGCAGGACACATCACTCGAAGAATCAATAACCGATGGGAAAGAAAAACGAACTGGAAGACGTAGCGTAGGTACGCCTCCCACTAGATGGACCGACGACATCGTGAGAGTCGCGGGCATCCAGTGGATGCAGATGGCAGGCTGTCGTTCAATGTGGAGGTCTAAAGGCGGCCTATGTTCAGCAGTGGACGTTTTCGGGCAGGTGAAGATGATGAAATAACTTATTGCTATCCGTGGTAACTCCGCGGCCAGCAAGCTGGGTACGCTGCCAAGTATGGTAGTGGGCTGGTATATTTAGATCTACAACGGCCTATGGGTATCCAACAATGTTTGTATAATATTACCTATAGGCTAAGAAATGTAGGTTCGTATCTAGAGTTAGTTTGTATTGTTGTTCTGTTGTAAGAAAGGCACGAACCTACCTACTCATAAATTGAAATATACGAATGTGGTATGTTGGGATGACACATTTCTGAGGGTCACGCTGCACCCGAGGGGTACTTACGACGACCTACGTGTATCGACACGCAGTTCATTGCTTATTTTGGCTGGAAGTATTTAAGTTATTATTTTGTTATTATTTTAAACTAGTAGGCCGCCCAGGCTCCGTACGGGTATAGATTATAGCCTATGTCAACCGGGGATAGTGTAGCTTCCCAATAGTGAAAGAATTTTTCAAATCGGTTTAGTAGTTTCGGAGCCTATTCCATGCAAACAAACAAACAAATCTTTCCTCTTTATAATGTTAGTATAGATAATTATTGATTTAGGTACCATCCAAAATATAAAACAAATGCTTTTTATTCCATCATTTAGTTTCGTTTCTAGCAAGGAAGACTATCTTCCTTGGTTTCTAGTATATAATTAAGTATCGATAAAATGAAGTGTTGACCACCACCATCTGGAGACAAAGTGAATCGATGTAAATATACCTAGGTATAAGTAGGTATAGGTAGTGCGCGCCGGCGAGAGCTGGCACGTCACTCCACACCCGTGCACCGAGCGTGTCGCGGAGCCCTTTGTACTGTCGGTAATGTTTCCACTCATTAGCAGCCCACCGAGTCTGCCTCGCTCGCCGCTGGTGTGTGCCTCTGGTACACTCGGATACTCGTCGTGCATATCATTACATGTACTTATGTATATATACCTACCTATATATATATATATAATGCTGATACTGTAATATGCCTTTGTACGAATAACTATTGGAATGATGCAGTAATGCAAGAATCGGAGAGTACGTGTACCTACACATAGCTGGCAGATCGCAGCGTGACGGTTGTACATGCTAATGTACAGAGTACAGTTGAGAATATTTAGACCAGCGGGTGTGGAGTCGCGCGGCTTGCAGTGCACAGCATCTCGCTCGAGTCGTCACAGCGAGTGTGGTGTGGTGCGCCGGCGCAGAATCACTTTCTGCTCAAGGGACGGCGCCGTACCTACCGCCCTCACTGTGTTATCGTACTTGTGTGTTATTTAGTTAGTGAGAATGAGTGCAGGGCAGGCGAGGCAGCGCGCGGCCGTGAGTCAGAGTGGCGGAATGCCGGCGCGCGCGCAGCATTGTCCCGGCGCCGAGCACAATGGCCGCCCTCCTCTACCTGCGCGCTGCACACTACTCCTGGCGCGCCCTGCATCACGCTCTCTCCTTACCAATCTCCTCAGACGAATCTTTCTAAGAAGATTGGCAAGACGCGACTTTCTATGACTATTCAACCAACAATAAAACAGTTATAAAACATTATCCATGTTGTCCATATTTCACTGGTACTTATTTCAGATGTTTTTCAAGTAACGCTCTTCTTAGATCAACTTTTTTCATGTCGGTAAAGTATTCGTATGGCCGACTTGTGCATAAATAAAACCGGCCAAGTGCGAGTCGGGCTCGCGCACCGAGGGTTCCGTACCACATACTACTAATGCACAAAAAAAGGTACATAAAGACAACATCCCATCAACGCCCAGGCGGTCACCCATCCAAGTATGGAACGCGCCCGTATGATCGTGCGAAAACCGGTGGTGAACAGAAATTTATCACCGACTGGCACTTGGCCATTATTTATAATTTATTGTAATTTTTTTGTTTATTATTAATAGGCTTGCGTTTGACCGCCAGCTCGTCTGATGACAACGTTGTTATACTTTATAGTGTGTAACATATTCATGCCAAGTTCGTCGCTTGTAGATAAAGTGACCCTTTAATTTTCAGTTTTTTATTATTTTTTAATTAATCCTCCGTAACATTACATATTCTGTAAAACTTTCAACTGGCTAAGTATCTATTATGGTTCGAAAGATTACATCCGTTAAAAGGTAGGACGGACAGACAGACAGCGTAGGCTTAGTAATAGGGTCCCGTTGACACCCTACAGTTACGGAACCGTAAAAAGATAGGCTGTCGTTCAGTGTGGAGTTTAAAGGGGAAGGCCTATGTTCAGCAGTGTTCTGGCTGATGATGATGATGACGAAAAAGATAACTGGCCAAGAGCGTGTCGAGACATGCATATGGTAGGGTTCCGTTACCAAAGCCGAATTTTGGTTAGGTATAGAAACATTGAAAGGAAAGGAGCTCTGTGAACTCCAGAGCCAAACTTGGCATAAGTAACCTAAATCTTTTTATCATTTTATTTGAGTAAAAAAGAAAACTACTATAAGTACCTACTCGACGTACAAGGAAACATTTTGTGTTAAGATCATTTTACTAAAATGTCAATGACCTTTGAACGTCTTCAATAATTATATTATGTACCTGCAAAATGTGGAATGAACTAAATACCTTCCGCGGTGTTTCCGAGAAGCTACAACATGGGGTTCTTCAAACGGCGAGTTAATAGAGTCTTAAAGGGTCAGTGGCGTACCTATTTGTGATGCCTCTGGTGTTACAAATATCCATAGGCGACGGTGACTGCTTACCATCAAGAACTCCTCAAAATATATATCTAATTTTTTTAAATTTAAAATGAATCTTTTTATTATTATGTTCTATTAGCATGGAAAATAAAAATTTCTGTTTATTTGTTTAGAACTGTAAGGTGGAGCAAAAAGTGACAAAAAGTTGGTCCACAACTTTTTGTCACTACGACGGGTCAACTTCGCAAAGTACACACTTAGTAAAAATATAAAATAATCCCCACCCTTTCCACGTAACCCAGTAGATGGCTACCAGGAGAGTAAAGTACTCGTATGTATAGCTATGGAGGCCTACAATTTTGATTGTCATAATCTAAATGTTAGGGCTCCATAGCGACAAAATCAATATTTTGAGCATACAGTACGGAAAGGCATTATCAATTTATTCTGATAGTGACTCAAAGTTCAAACTTCGGTACATGTAAATAATTGTAGGAAGGGCGCGAGTCATAAGGCAACGTCATTATGGAATTTATTGTTCTGCTGGTTTTAATTTTTTTATTTTGTCTGTTGTATTTTTTAGTCACAACACAAATGAACTATGTCTGTCAAATGTAAAAAGCAGTCGCATCGGCTACGCGAGGATGTTTCCCGGTGTAGCAGGCGTCTTAGCGCGCTACGAGCGCTCCCGGCCAGTGCGTGCTACGCGCGTAGCGGCACGCCCACCGCCGACCTAATCCTTGCTACCGGTTATTTTTACATTTTCTTTGGTTTGATTCTCAAATGTCATTGTTGTTAATACTACGCAACTCTTGTGGGAATTTTGGGGAATATTAGGCGTGCTCCTAAACTCCGCGGTCAGACGGTAAATATTTCTATATGGAACCTATGAGACAACCGAGTAGTTTTCGGGCCAAGAAACTCGATCTCGGGCTCCACCCCGCGGTAGTGATAGCAACAGTCGATGATGGAGTCGGTCGCCGGCGAACTGCTGCGCGATGTCAGAAACAAACACTGACACGTCAACAATAAGTAACAACTACAAAAATTAACAAAATAATTTATGACTACATACTCAAAGATCATTGTTTGGAAAGGAAAGAAGTAATGAGGGACCTCGGGGTCATTTTTGATGAGAAATTTACGTTTCGAGACCATTATGACTATATAATAAATAGAAGCAATAAACTTTTGGGTTTCATTTCTCGTATTTCTAAAGATTTTAAAAATCCAAACAGTTTCTTAACACTTTATTCCACAATGATCCGTAGTATACTAGAATACTAAGTAATTACCGTTTAGCTATTATTTTTACATCTCTGTCTTAGGATCTGGACCGTAAACATCTTTCGATTTTATAAGTGAAAACTTTTTATGGCTTTTGTCTACTATCTACCTACTATAATTAGTTAGTTTCAGCTGTTTGTTTTACGAATAGTGTAAAAAAAAAAATAAAAAAAATACAATTCTGTCATTTGGTCTCCTTTCTATGACATACACATAAAACGTATAGAACGTGTACAAAGAAAGTGCTAAAGCATGTTATGTTATAGGCAGGGAATGAAACGAAAACTTAAATCATATCCAAAAAGATTAGCCAAATTTAAATTACAAACCCTTGAAACCCGGCGTTTAAATACTGATTTAGTTTGCTTATTCAAAATTTTACACTCCCTAATTGATTCACCTTTGCTTCTTTCAAGTATCAATATAAACATCAAGCCTAGAGCTCGATAAAGCTTTGTAAAAACCTTTGTGTTACAGGTATATAAGAATAATACTTCGTTTTATAACCCAATAGTGAGAATGTGTTGCCAATACAATGACATTTTGAAAGACCACCATGACTCTATTGATATTTTTAGTAAAAAACTATTGAAATTTAAAAAAAAAATACGAAATATTGTTTTTACGGTTCATAATAAAAGTTAAGTTTATTTAATATTATTATTATTGTGTATAAATTTGTTTGTAATACTTTACCAATTACCTACTGCATTAAAAAAAAACATGTTGTGTATACATATTTAGGAATATGGTTTAGTTTAAAATTGTATAGTTCTACTCTAAGTTTATATTGTTTTGACCATATTTTGTTTTGTGTGCCAATAAACTAAATAAATAAATAAGGCTGTGTGCTGAACTATGTCTGTGAGAGTGGAAAGTCAGAGGAAGATTGGTTGGTTTATACATTATTAGTTGTTGCCCGCGTCTTCGTACGCGTTCACTTTCAACCCTCTTTTATTACCCTTTTAATCAAAATGATTCCCCATTTAATTTTGCGTATAATTTTTGGAAACGGATTCCTTCACCCCGTAAGGCAGCTATCTGCAACATTTCAGCATCGTAGGTCAAGTAGTTTCAGATTTAATTATTATATATAGTTAGTCAATGAACGAGTGATATTTCACTTCTATATATCTTGAATAGTAATCATCGAGATACATTTCCTATAGAGTCACAATCTCTCAGTGAAAACAGTCAAAAAAACGTCCGAGCGTCATTGTACATAGTTACATTGTATCAATTATATACTTCACAATGCCACATTTACTCCTATTTAGACGTTATGTCGCTTGCATAGTGTTCAATGTTAGTTGTCCGCTATGTCATCGTAGCTCTGGCATCGCGCGGCGTTGTATTCGGATCGCGGTTACCTTGTAACTAACCAAAAAGTAGCGCAATTCGAAACGTGCGCCGAGTTTTGGTTTGGACATATTTTTTTGGCACGTTTATGACTCTAAATATATTGTATCTCGATGATAGTAATACTAAAATACGTTAAAAATACGTTTGTTGTATGGGGTATAAACCCACCCTCTTTTTGTTTTTACTTTTTTATTATTTATGTTAGTTAGTTATCCGCCGTAACATTACATATTCTGTGAAAATGTCAGCTGGCCATATATTACGGTTCGAAAAATACAGCCGTTAATAGGTAGGACAGAAGAACGGACAGGCAGACAGACATCGTAGGGTTAGTAATAAGATCCCGTTTTTACCCTTTGGGTTCGGAACCCTAAAAACGGTAATACGTAAAAGCGTCAAACTTGGAACGATTATAAGTAGTAGGTACGCACTCTAAAGTATAACAACAAATATAGAAGTGTGAGTCGGTGACAAGTTTCTGTTCATTACCAAGTCATGACTGGTCATTACCAAGTCATGACTGGTCATTACCAAGTCATGACTGGTCATTTCGTTATTTATCCAACCTTATTGTAACGTCGACCTTAAATTATCATTACACCGAATCGAAATGCCATTTTTTACTAATTTTGAAGTCATTTTTTTATTGTATATTATTATGGTATATTGCAGTGGTACGGAACCCTCGGTGCGCGAGTCAGACTCGCACTTGGCCGGTTTATTAAAGACTATTCTCGATCAGATGGGACAGTAGGTTGTTATGGACAATTATTTTTTGTGCAAAGAGGTTAAATGGGTTATCTAGTTTAAACGACTTTGTTTATACATTCGCAGTACATATTCTACAGTTAGTTACATTTAGAAGAAAAACTGAAACCATTTAAAGTATTGTTTGTAATTCTGTTGTTATCCATTCATTGATTTGTATTTATTTACGAAAGGATTAGATCACCCGACGTCGTTCGCCATTTCAACACAACGCATTCGAGGTTAAACAACCGAAATCAATGTGAGAAGGTGTACCTAGTAGATAAACTCATCGTTATGTAGAGGTAACATTTAATGGCTGTGGCAAGTTTACTTCAATGTAATATGGATTATACAAGAGTGTGAATTTACTTTGTGGCGAGTGATCAATAATCCCTTCAGTGAGGTGTCATCAGTTGTGCACCAAATTACTTCAATCAAAACCGAATCAATTAATTCGATTGCTTATTTTTTTCTTCCCAGAATTGAACCGTGGTTAGAATAGACAGCCAGGCACATAAGCGGTTACATTTGTACGTATTTGAGTTCTGTTTTCTATGTATAGTATATAAATTAGATTACGTTTCTCCATATCTGTGGCCGTCCCAGCGACCTGTCGTGCCACTACAAGTTTGTACGAGGAGAAGGAAACCTGGATATTGGCACGTGGGTACAGTAGATACAGGTGGTGCGGGTACTCGTGCTGAACGAGCGCAGGCGCACACCGCAGCCACGTGTCTGGTGTGCGAGCCTGCACCCACCACCACACTAGGGGCATCACATAGGTCTGATCAAACACACAAACCTATCTGAACTATGTCCGACGAAGAGCAGTAGCTCTGCATCCAGCGCCGCAACACTGTGAAGCTGCACTATAAAGTGTTATTGTTATGAAATTTAAAAAGTCTCTACCAGGGAGAGCGGGGGGCGGGCGCGGGCGCGGGCGGGGGTGAACATTCAAATAAATAATAATGATATTATTGTGAATAGCTGGAGCTGGCCGGGGCCGGAGGTCGCGGCTCACGTTATCAGCGCGCCCCCCCCGCGCGCCCCGCGCCGCCCCCGCCGCCGCCTGCGCGCGCTGCTCCATTACATTTCCACTCGGACCGAAGCTCTATTCGCTAAACGACTGTTTTGAATAATTCAATATACGTATAACATTTCACACAAATTTTGAAATGTAAGTGAAATTCGATACGTATTTTACGAATCCAAAATTCGTCCTTCGCCCTCTGCACTTGAAACGTCCACTACGTAATACGTCCTCGATGTTAATCTTTATCGCTATCGCAACTGAAAGCGGAGATACAACACGATAAAGTGTCCGGCGTGACTGCGCCCGCGCCGACTCCACTCCTTCATCAGTAAACGATTACAACAACAACGACTATCCCAGTCCGCGATTCAATTCAAACTATAATACCTACTGGCCGGTAGGTAATTCAGATGAAAACTAATTCTGGTACCATCGAGCTGATCTCATGATAAGGCCGGAAAAAAGGCATCGTAACTTCCCAATAACCTAAAATAGGGCCGTCGAGATTGTATTCATTTATTTATTTTTGTTATCGGGAGCACGTCACAGTGATAGTCTGATGATGGAGGCTGCAGGCGGCCCCTGGAGCCAGCTGTCGGCAAACAGGAGAGCCGTCGAGTTGAGCTCGTTCGGTATCTTCACTCAGTATGAAGGCGAACAAGAAGCTTGTGTCCAAAGTGTTATGGTAACAATGATGGTATCCATTATTATCTAAGCACAGGTGAACCAGCTCCACTGGAGGTCGCAGAGAAAGATCAAAGCCAGACTATTTTCACATAAAAATACGATATAATTTTATTAACTAGGTATATAAGTATATGAAACACTAAAATACAACAATATGCGCTTGTATTGGTAATGTATCTAATGTTAGAATTTGTTAATTATTGTAATAAAAGTAGTCAGTTCGATGCTCGTATGAGATGACATCGAGTAACGTAAGCAATGTGTGCGTACTGTCCGCACACTACGGGGCCTCCTGCAGGCACGACTCAACGCCTACCCACCATTTGTTCCAACCTGGTGGATGACTGGTAGAAAATGCTTAGCATTAAGTCCTCCAATTGTACATATATATCTACTTAATTTGTAAGTGTGCAATAAAGTATTAAATAAATAAATAAATATATTCATTTTATGATTGAGGAATTGTATATTATAGTGCTTGCGAAGGCCTCACATACTGGTTTTCAGATTGAGGAATCTCGGTTGCGCGTTGCAACGGACGGTCATGATTTAGAACTTGAGAAAAAGTTGTATAATATGTTGATAAATTTGAATTTGACGAACTCGTATCCAATGATCGACGTGGGAGCTGCCTGTACTTAATGTTTTCTATTAATTCCAGTACCCCTCTTTGAAAGCCTAATTGTTGTTGCTGGGACATGGATGTCATGTGTGGAACTAAACTTAAAAGAAACATTTCACATGGATCTTTTTGTTGTTTCTCAGATTGTTGTTTATTTTCCAGTCTTTGTTTTTTTGTGTAAAATATTCAATTGTACATTTGTCTGCTTCATTCATGTATTTCCGAGATTTTGATGGTTGAGGAGTCTGTATTGATAAGCTCGAAGAATGGGGACTGAGTACAGACGAACCAGCTGCAAGCGTTTCATTTCTCAGTGAATCTTCCTCGGCAGATGTGAAATCGGGAACATTGTTTGAAGTTTCCTCAATCTGGGATTCATGTTCAGAACGTTTTTCATCGTCTTGTACTGGTATATTACCTTCTTGTGGTCGACTTTTTGTAAAAGGGTTTACAAATTTCAAATATGGCGCTAAATAGTACCTACTCTTTTTTCGACCCAGCAGCGGACCCACTTTTAGATTTTGTATTCAGAGATCGTATGTAGGCTGAACGTATGGACTTCCAAGATTTTTTTATATGTTTTCGCTAGAGAAGTACAACACGACTGAGATGAGACAGTTGTGGGTTTTCTAGCTTAATTAATAACTCCGTTTTTTTAAATGTTTAGGTGGCAAACAAGCAGACTGGCCGCATATGGCAAGCAGTCACCGTCGCCTATAGATACTTGTAACACCAGGGGCATCACAAGTACGTTGCCAACCCTTTAGGACTCTATTACCTCGCCTTTTGAAGAACCCCATGTTGTAGCTTCTCGGAAACACCGCGGAAGGTAACACAATATTAGTAAAATGGGTAGGTAGGTAAGCGGGCGCGGAGTGTGGCGTACCAACCGCCTCGCACCCACGCAGCACGGCCGCGCTCGCATTCTCGACTCGCAACGGAGCTGGCGCTTATCGATACCGATGTACTGTGAAGGTATCTATAGTACGTACCCATATACAACCTGAGAATCGATATCTGCAGGCAGCAGGCGGTGGAGAGGTTCGGCTCGAGGCACGCTCCCGCGCTCTCCGGGAACGACCCTCGCGCAGCCAGCTCAGGAACTGGCGGACCGGGTCAGCGGCGGCCGCGGTCAACACTCGGTAACAATAACAAGGAAACCATTAGCACGAGGTGCGCGCACGCCGCCGCCGCGCGGGCAGGCGCGCCGACTGCCGCCGCGCAGAGCACGCCTGGCTCCGCATACCTTTATCTAATCACGAGACGATAGAGAGCGAGTCCCGCGCGTCTCGCCTCACCCGCGCCGCGCCGGCACCGCACCGGCGCCGCACCGGTGCCGCACCGCGCCGCGTGCGGCCCGTATTCTCAGGGAAACGTAGCTCGGTAAGTACGTCCATTTGAACTAGTACGACGCCCATAAAAATGTTGTACGAGCGTCGAGCGATAAGAGCGCCATCGAAGATAAAAGGTCGCAACAGGCGGTCAGTGTCGCGGTAAAGTGAGCTTTGCACCACTGAACACAGAGACGAGAGCCGTCGCGGCGCCTGCGCCCTGTGGCTCCGCACCGGGCCCGCTCGCGCGCAGTTAACTGCCTCTCGCCCGTTACAGTCCGACCGCTAGTAATAAACTTTAGTTCTGCAAAACAAAACATTATCTCGGTGGCTGGGCGAGCTCCGCCGCGCCCTGCGTCAGCGACTCGGCAGCCGCCGCCCGCTGGCACTCTCCTGCCGTGCCATGGTGTCACTGAGTGTGTTGTCTCGCGACGATAGAGCAGGTGGACGATGTCGCACCGCTCATTGTTTTGCTCACTCCCTGCTCATGATGTGCGGGAGGACGAGTGGAGTGAGATTCACATATAACCGGTGGATGCGAGAACGTCTGAATTATGCTTATCGCGATAATGACATTGAGTTGCGCAGACATTGCGAGTCGTAGAGACTAGGTGCCGCCGCCGGTGACCCCCGGCAGCTGCGCGGGCGCTGGCACCAGTTCATACAATATGTAGCAGTTGTACAAGTATATCCCACGTGTGGGCACTAGTGCCACCCGCGCCGCGCTCAGGGTGACAGAACGAAGTGCACTAGATCCTGCGCGCGGTAGGGGTCGCCGCAGAACATTTCACAATCTATGCTATCGTATATAAACTCTATCAACGATCCGATCATTGAAACATTTCTCCGGTTCGTAAATTTTAGGCATAGATTGAATTTTGGGGATTATAGTGAGATCTGCAAGCACCATCATCTGCTTCCTTTGTCGCAGCGACGAGAGGTGGCTGATCTGACCTTCCTCCATAACCTCATTTCCAACAAGATTGAGTGTGGCGATCTTCTGTCAAAGATTAAATTCCGAATACCTATTCGTGCTGTGACCAGACGGAATTATCTCGTACTTCATGTGGATTCATTTGTGACCAATTATAGACAAAATTCTTACTTTATAAGAGTGTGTAACAACTTTAATTGTAAATATTCCAAGGACGTTGACTTGTTTACAGCCAGACAAAACTTCAACAAAAATTATGCTTTTTCAGCTTTTTTTTCTTCTGATGGAGTTTCTTGAATAGTCTGATTTATTTTTCCTTACTATAATTATGTTTTCATTATTATATATATAATTTTTTATATTGTAAGATTGATATGGCTTCAACCATTGATTATATATATATATATATATATATATATATTTTGTAAATGTTATTTGTACTGTGTGTTATTTGTTTTATTGCATTTGTTATTTCAACATTCACGGAACTGGATTGTATCTCTGTTTTATTTGTGAAAACTTTTAAGGCTCGTTTATTCTTATTTTTCTTACTATGTCTTAAGTTGTGAAAGCTGTTGGTTTTCCGTAAATAAATAAATAAAATAAATTAGTAGGTGAGTATAATAGTTGGGTTCATTGCGTACATTACGCAATGAACCCAACGTAGCCGATGTAACGGGAGATAGATCTCAGCAGGGCAATCGCGCTAAAAAAATACAGACGAATCGTTGACGAAACGCAAACGCTCCACAACTTTTGGTCGATTTCGTATCGGCGCGAAAAAGTTGATATTTTCTAGCTTTATCCAAAACGTTCGTTTGACAGCGTCTACGTTCCAACTGTGATCGGGTTGCGTTTCGTCTTTGATTAAATCCATTAGCGCGATACGAAATCGACCAAAAGTAGTGGAACTGTTGCGATTCGTCTGTAATTTTTTAAGCGCGATTGCCCTGCTGGTCAGCATGACAATTCTGGCGCGGTAGGTAAATTGTTTTTGTACCTTCTACTCCCATGTCTACACTAGAGTGGTCCGGGGATAAAAAATATAAATAAAAAACAAACATTTGTCAGTCAAATAAAAATGTACATAAATCAAATTAAACAATATTAACTAGAATATTCGCCTCGAGAAACTTAAATTTTTAGGTTTCCGTACCCAAAGCGTAACCGTACTTATAACACGCTGTCTCTCTCGAACCCTAATAGATAGCCAGTTGCAATTTTCCCAGAATATGTAATGTTACAGCGGATTAACTAACAAATAATAAAAAGTCAAAAAATAAAACCGATTGGGGGCCCCATACTACATCAAACGTTTTTTTACGTATTTTTGTATTACAGCTAACGTAATAAACCGGCCATAAGCGAGTTGGGCTCGCGCACTGAGGGTTCCGTATCACCACAAAATTAAATAACGAAATTACCAGTTATAACTTGGTAATGAACAGAAACTTATCACCGATTCGCACTAGGCCATTATTTATTATTTGTTTTTATACTTTAGTTAGAGTGTGTTGTATACTATAATCATACCAAGTTTGAAGCTTGTACGTATTACCGTTTTTAGGGTTCCGTGAGGCCATTGAAAATACGGAGAAAGGCTTGCCGTTTCCCTCGACATATCGAAGGCTTTCGACAGGGTTTGGCATGACGGCCTTATTAGCAAGCTTTCCTCGTTTGGCTTGTCCACTGGTTTCATTACATGGGTATGAAACTTCCTGAGCGAGAGATCTATTCGAGTTGTCATTGATGGCTGCTCGTCCGATCGAATGTCCATTATTGCCGGTGTCCCCCAGGGGTCGGTGCTCTGTGCAACGCTCTTCCTGCTGCACATCAACGATCTGCTAAATCCCGATACCTTTGGGTACGAAGACGACAACACAGTAGTAGAGAGCTATACTAGCTAGTACCTCATAGAAATTCTAAAGAGCTTGATATTCAAGTACCTATAATATTTCAAGACTTCTGTGAGTAAAACTGACAATTCACCATAATTTTATTATAATAATTTGGCTGTTATCTATTCCTTTATTTCTTCTTCTTTCTGTTAATTCAATTTAATATCAAAAAAAATCTTAATAACTATGTAAATACTATTTATCAACTGTTTTTTCTACTGTCTAAATTCTATTTATCTATCCATGCCGAAGTTGGTGTTGCAGCGGGGCATGTACACTATGATTCATAGGTATTAGGTATTTAAGTTTGTGTTAGTGCAAACTTCTTTTTGTGTAACTACAATTTATGTAATTCTGTAATCTACTGTACTGTTTGTTAGCAGCTGTTTGTTTTGCGACGTATGTACGAGTAAAATAAAATAACCAAACTAGCTGACACGACAGACGTTGTCCTGTCTTACAATTGTTAAACGCACAAAGTCAAAATAGTCTTTAAGTTTTCTGAAATTTTCCAATTTTATGTGAAATTGTCTTATTTTTTTTTCCATAAGAAACTTTTACGAAGTATTATCAATGTTCAAAAAAAAATATTTATGAAATCGTTAAAGTATAAATAGGGATTAATTTTTATACATTTAAGATAACTACCTATATCAGTTAGGTCGTTTAGCCCATTTTGTCACACAGGTAATAATTTTACTTACTGGTTATAATTGGTGTCCCACAAGGATCCATTTTGGGACCACTGTTATTTATCCTCTTTATTAATGACATCAGCGATTGTTTTAGGAACTCTAAGTTTTTACTATTTGCGGACGATATGAAAGTGTACAAAACAATTTACTCAACGAGTGACTGCCTACTCCTCCAGCAGGACCTTGATCGACTGCAGGTGTATTGTAACAAAAACAAGCTTGACCTCAACGTATCTAAATGCAACTGTATAACTTTTAGCAGGTCCCGTAATGCATTGCAATTCAACTATAAGTTGAACCAGCAATTGTTGCAGCGTACTGATCACATTAGAGATCTTGGCGTCATCTTGGATTCAAAACTCCTATTGGATAAGCATATTGAGAGCATAACATCTAAAGCAATGAAGACCTTGGGTTTTATATTCCGAATCACTAAAGACTTCAAAACGGTCAAGTCCCTTAAGATCTTGTATTGCTCGTTGGTGAGGAGCCAACTAGAGTATGCATCTCAAGTGTGGAACCCTCGCTACGAACATTATATTGATTGTATCGAAAAGGTTCAAAGAAAGTTTCTCCGGTTCGTACATTTTAGGCATAGATTGAATTTTGGGGATTATAGTGAGAGCTGCAAGCACCATCATCTGCTTCCTTTGTTGCAGCGACGAGAGGTGGCTGATCTGACCTTCCTCCATAACCTCATTTCCAACAGAATTGAGTGTAGCGATCTTCTGTCAAAGATTAAATTCCGAATACCTATTCGTGCTGTGACCAGACGGAATTATCTCGTACTTCATGTGGATTCATGTGTGACCAATTATAGACAAAATTCTTACTTTATAAGAGTGTGTAACAACTTTAATTGTAAATATTCCAAGGACGTTGACTTGTTTACAGCCAGACAAAACTTCTTCAAAAATTATGCTTTTTCAGCTTTTTTTTCATCTGATTCAGTTTCTTGAATAGTCTGTTTTTTTTTTTATTTAGTTATTGTTCCTTACTACACTTTTCATTAATATATACTTTTTTTTTTTTTAAATTGTAAGATTGTATTTTGTAAATTTTACTTGTACTGTTTGTTATTTGTTTTATTGCATTTGTTATTTCAACATGCACTGGATTGTATCTCTGTTTTATTTGTGAAAACTTTAAGGCTTGTTTATTCTTATTTTTCTTACTATGTCTTATGTTGTTAAAGCTGTTTGTTTTCCGTAAATAAATAAATAAATAAATAAATAATTAAAGAAGTAGGTAGTGGCGTCGCGTCAAAGCCGCAGGGTCGCTTACCTTCTTCAGAATGTCGCCCGTGGAGTGGCGACAGAGCAGCCGGGAGTCACACATTACATACCCTGCAGCGCCGGCGCGCGGGCGCAGTCGCACGACGCACGTCCACAGGCAGAGTAGAGTACAGCGGCGCAGGTGCAGGGAAGGGAGGCGACACTCACCGAACTGGTACTCAGTCTTGGTGGTGATCAGGGCGCCGTCCATGGCGGGTGGCGAGTGGTCGCGCGAGCAGGTGCATACTCCCGGAGCGCGCGGGTGTGCAGCACGCGTGCGCGCGCCGGTCGATGGCGCGCGAGTCCGCGAGCGCGGCCGCCGCCCCCGCGCGCGCGCCCGCGCCCCGCCGCACGCTGCTTACGCAACTGAAGACGTCGCTGACACGGCGCCTGACCCCGCCGCCGCCTGCGCCGCTCGGACCTCCCTCTGGCTCCAGCCAGTGTCCGCGTGCGACATCACGTCCCAGCCGGTGTCGTTAGACAACACTGGGTACATATATACGCCCGCATCACTTGTATTACGAGCGATCTCTTTTTTTTGATTCTCTAACAAAATGGCAAACACGGTGAATCCTCACGGTGAGCCATCGGTGTCCGTCTGTCCTTCTGTCTGTAAGTCAAATTCGATCGTTGTAAAATACAACTTGTATGTGACTTGCACAGATAACGTTCACTCGCACACTTTCATGTGTGTCTTAAATAAAATAGGGGTCGAGATGGATTCAGGGGGGGGATGGACCCATGTGACCAAAAGGGATGTCACAGTTGTTAGCATTTCGTTATTATTTTTTTATTGGATTTTTTATAAATTTGGAAAAGTCCCTTCTCATTATTGTTTCAAAAGTTTCAGGAAAAACCAAAGGATATTAGGCAAAGCTATTTTCGAAGACGACGCCTGATTCCTCAGTATGTACACCTACAGTTACTGTCGTATCACGTGACGGCAATTACGAGTTTTGTACGAATCAGAAACGTGGGTACAAGGGCGTATTAGGCATTATTCCAAGAGTTGTTTCCCTCCTGCTTTACTCTTTTGCACCTCAATGCAGACAGATTTCTCCTTCGACAAAAAAAGATGCAAGTCTGCTCCAAAGCTTCGGCCAAAACCTGGTTCTTCCTCATTTGAAACTGACTTCAGTTATTGCCATTTCAAGTCCTAATTAATAGTATCTACATTGTTACCCTAGGGGTGAATTGAAATAAAATGAAAAATTATTTATTGTAGCAAACGTGGTACATTGTGATGTTACAAACTAAAGTCCCTCACGTTCGGACGTTCCAAGTAGGTCATACAATACTAAATCTACATGTTATACATGGTGTCAGTTATTTTAGCACTACAAAGAGCAAAGAATCACTCACGTGATTTACAAACCATAAAAGGCCTTCTGTCAAATAGTACGTAGCCTTTAGAGTATTTTACAGGTCTCTAGTATATTAAAAATTTCACAACCACAAGCAATAAAGAGCATAGAACCCGTCACATTATTCAGAGAGCGTACAAAGCCCTCTGAGTATAATAGTATGCAGCCCTGCTGCTTTCGTTTGAGCTGCGTTTAATTCGTTTATGCTAAATTTGCCTACTTGTATGCTTTAGTCCTACTATTGTGAATCTAGTATTTATTTATTTATTCATTACATTACATGTGTCAAAAAGATAATTACATTTATGTCAAAGGGGGAAAATTGACAATAATTTTTAATCTCCTAAGAATTCCTTGATATTATAAAAACACTTCTCAAAAAGCCATTTATGTAAATTATATCTAAATTTTTGCATCGGCGTTTCCCTGATCACTTTAGGAATATTATTGTACTAGCTTTTACCCCCGGCTTCGCCCGCGTAGTTTGAGGGTAAACAATAGGTTTCGTCATTAGTGTGTCAATATTTTAGAATGAAGGATGTTCGATGTTCGTGTCAGTACTATATAAATTACCATATAACAATATGTAGGTATATGTACAATATGTACATGTTCAGCAGTGGACGTCTTCTGGCTGATGATGGTGATGATGAATATTTACATGTGGCACATCGACATTGTGAGAGTTGCTGGCACCCAGTAGATGAAAAAGGCAGGCTGTCGTTCAGTGTGGAGGAGGTGTGTGGAGGTTAAAGGGGGAGGCCTATGTTCAGCAGTGGACGTCTTCTGGATGATGATAATGACATGTGGTAGCCCTCGTTTCTGTTATTCAATAGAATACAAATAACACTGGACATCTCCAAATATATTCTAATCCGGGCATGATTATCTCCCTGTCTCTAAATAATGTCATTTGGAAAAAGTAGTTATACTTCCTGATTCTATTTAAAAGTCGTCGTGTTATTGGCGTCATATAAATACAGAGTTTTGAGAGGTTCTTCCGGCTCGCCAAGCTAAGGAAGGGATACTATAGCACATTCCGGCCGGCAGTCTCATCTTTCCATTTTATAGCACTACAACTATTGGCACGGGTTTTCTATGAGTCCGATAACAATAAGCCTATGATCTTTGTAGATGATCAAGGAATCATAATTAATCGCACCGTCATTAAACGTAGACCAAATGTATCTCCGATAGTTTTGCCGACGTTTGTTTGCTTGAAGCTTGAAGTTTGGCCTGGTCATCTAACTTTCGCAGAGTCTGTGTAGGCAATTCAACGGCTCTCCAAACGGCTAGACACTTTGCCTCAATGTCAATTCTTTGCTGATTCTCAGCAGATGCAGCAGCGGCTCATAAAGCAGCTTGTCGTTTGGCATGGTTGTCTAATATTTGTTGAGTTTGAATAGGTAATTCTGCAGCTCGCTTAGCAGCTAGATGGTCTGCTTTTCAGTAGCTTTCAAATAAACTTGATGCTTTGCCTGTTTGTCTCGCCGTTGCTCAGTTTGAGCAGACGATTCTCCAGCTCTTAAAATAGCTTGCCGCTGTACTTGATCCTGTCTTCTCAGTTCAGCGAGTCAAGTACGATTCGCCGTAACACACTTGATATATTCTGAAGACTCAAGTAATCGAGAATGTAGCTTTTGTTTTGGATAACATCCTAGAAAAACCTACTCGATTTAAGTTTGCGAGGCATTAGGCATAATGTCTTACGTAGTATAGTATGAAAGATCTTTGGTCCTTGCTAACAAAAAAAACCAAAGCTTACATATTAAACTGGCCAAATGCGAATCGGGCTCGCGCACTGAGGGTTCCATACCACAACAAAATACAATAATTATCAATTTACAAAAACTAAATTAGTAGATTATGGAATTTTGATTCGATGAAAGAAATACTAAGGTCGTCCATGTAACCGAATTACCAGTTACTGTTCAGATTTAACGCCTTCCAAAATAGTCGAAGCAATTGCTACGCAGTCACATAGTTAACATTTTGCTACAGTGACGCTCGAGTATAACACAGTTTGGTCACAGACTCGCACTTGGCCATTATTTATTGTTATACTGTAGAATGTGTGCCTACAATACCAAGTTTGACGCTTGTACGTATTTACGTTTTTACATTAGAGCTAATACAAAAATACGTAAAACAATGCGTTTGTTGTATGGGACACCCCCTTTTTCATTTAAACTTTTTGACTTTTTTATTGTTTTTTCCAAGTGTCAGTTTAGCATTATTATTATCTCTGCTAGATGGCGTTGACAACAGTTTCGAATCGGTGGCAGTTAGTGTGGTATGGCTTTCTGCGTTCCCTTGCTTATGGGAAGTTGTGCGTCAGTGTTGTATGGCAATTTTGTAAAAAAAAAACATTACTAAACTTGTAGTAGGTATTCAATAGTAGTATTTTCTATTCTACCTTCTTGATATTCTATATTAAGTATAAATTACAGCTAATGATACAAATAAAATTGACCGTTTTATTTATATTTGATTTAATTTATCTGCTTTTATAATAAAGGGGTAAATAAAATCTGAATATGTCAACACTGCCAAACTTCACTTGATGACGTGTGTAAAACAACTTTAGTTTAATCATTTAATGTATAGATGAACTAACAACACCATTATAATGAAACTGTATTGGCGAAGTTCACACGTGTTCGTTGACAGTTGACAGTCTTTTGTCGACTGCCAACGAACACAGTATATAAGTGGCGGTTGCATTGCAATCACCCTCTTTTCTTTGCTCGAACCTCGAAGCGATAACAAGTGTAAACGAATTGTGTGTAAAACAGTTTAAAAGGTGATTTCTTGGCTGAAAAGCTATCAAATCAGAATCGGGATTAATAAGTTACAGATGTCTTCTTATTTTCCCATGTCCACAGAGTGTAATTTGTCTTTTGTTAAGTGGTTCAAAACCTGTTTGCTAGTCATGTTTTTTTTTTAGAGCCCTAATTAATAGTTATTTTACAAAGTGGCTGTTTTATTCCTTGCGTTTTCTTGATTATAATTTCTTTGCTAATGATTAATTTAATACTAATTACTAAATAACTGTGCTCATGTTAAAAGTTCTTCAGATTATATATCCGATTAGTGTACTTATTGTTATATATGCAAATTTCTGCCACCGATTCTGCGGCTGAGCCTGCTGTCGAGCCTGCCGCTGAGCCTGCTGTCGAGTCTGCGGCTGAGCCTGCTGTCGAGCCTGCGGCTGAGCCTGCTGTCGAGCCTGCTGTCGAGCCTGCGGCGAAGCATACAGTGGAGCCTGCAGTGGAGCCTGCCGCGAAGTCTGCGGCTGAACCTGCTGTCGAGCCTGCTGCTGAGCCTGCGGCTGAGCCTGCCGTCGAGCCTGCGGCTGAGCCTGCTGTCGAGCCTGCCGTCGAGCCTGCGGCTGAGCCTGCTGTCGAGCCTGCTGTCGAGCCTGCGGCTGAGCCTGCTGTCGAGCCTGCGGTCGAGTCTGCAGCGGAGCATACAGCGGAGCCTGCAGTGGAGCCTGCCGCGGAGTCTGCGGCGGAGCCTGCAGTGGAGCCTGCCGCGGAGTCTGCGGCTGAGCCTGCTGTCGAGCCTGCTGTCGAGCCTGCGGCTGAGCCTGCGGCTGAGCCTGCTGTCGAGCCTGCGGCTGAACCTGCCGTCGAGCCTGCGGCTGAGCCTGCTGTCGAGCCTGCGGCTGAGCCTGTTGTCGAGCCTGCGGTCGAGTCTGCGGCGGAGCATACAGCGGAGCCTGCAGTGGAGCCTGCCGCGGAGTCTGCGGCTGAGCCTGCTGTCGAGCCTGCGGCTGAGCCTGCCGTCGAACCTGCCAGCTGAGCCTGCAGCGGAGCCTCCAGTACGCAGTTACGTAAGAGACATTGTACGCAGTTGCGTAAGATCCGGTGTACGTAGTCGCGTAAGAGCCGATGTACGCAGTTGCGTAAGAGACATTGTACGCAGTTGCGTAAGATCCGGTGTACGTAGTCGCGTAAGAGCCGATGTACGCAGTTGCGTAAGAGACAGTGTACGCAGTTGCGTACTGACTTAACTAAACCAGATTCGGTTTTAGTCTGATATGATGTGCTTTTCAGTATGCAGTTGCATTCTGATATTATGTAACATAAAACGATAGTATAAGACTTCAAAATAAGATTGTAAAGTACACATTTAATTAACACGTATAATGTCTATTATCACATAATACATGACACGTATACACGAGGACGTGTAATTGAGTCGGATGGCCGAATGTAAAACAACTTTAGTTTAATCATTTAATGGATAGATGAACTAACAACACCATTATAATGAAACTGTATTGGCGAAGTTCACACGTGTTCGTTGACAGTTGACAGTCTTTTGTCGACTGCCAACGAACACAGTATATAAGTGGCGGTTGCATTGCAATCACCCTCTTTTCTTTGCTCGAACCTCGAAGCGATAACAAGTGTAAACGAATTGTGTGTAAAACAGTTTAAAAGGTGATTTCTTGGCTGAAAAGCTAACACGTGACATGACCATCGAGCTAGGACATGACAGACAAACTTCTGTCAATCGGTTTTAGGGTTCCGTACCTCAAAAGGAAAAAACAGAACCGTTATAGGATCACTTCGTTGTCCGTCTGTCTGTCCGTCTGTCAAAACCCTTTTTCTCAAGAACGCGTAAAGTTATCAAGTTGAAATGTATACTAAATACTTGGGTCTACGGTTTCTTTCGGCTGTAAAAAAATTATAGTCGTAAGTTAACGCAATCAAAAGATATGAACGTTTATGTCGCATATTTTGCGATTTCACAGGAAAATCAAAACCTATAGGGTACTTCCCGTTCATCATGAAATATCATGAAAATCATGAAATTTGGCTAGAGGCAAGGTCTCATGGCACATATATAGGAATAAATCCGAAAGTCACAAATTTGAAATTATATCATTTAAAAATAATTATTTGGAAATAATTATTTATTAACTACAAAGTTACATTTTGTAGTTGGAATATATCGAAAAACCTTAGACCGGTCAAGTAACTTATTTAGTCCCGAGACGGTGCTTGGCTAATAGTTCGAGGGACTAAATAAGTATTTAACTCCGAGGTAAATACTGTGCTTTTCATTACGAATACAAGAAAAAATATGGGTGAATTTTATTTTACATAAATCAACATTTTTGGTGTGTTTATTTTCCACTGCTGCTTCAGCCTCTTTTCTTATAAAATCAAGCGTTAAATCCATATCGGATCAGATGAACTCATTGTGTTAATATAAATCTGCTGTACAGAAGTATAAACAAAACTCTACAATGAAGAATCCCGCCATTTTTTTTGAACATCCTGACACTGGCAAATGCACGAGAAGTGCGGGACCATAATCCTCTGAGAAAATGTGAAAATAGAACTAGTTTTTTTTTATAATCTGAGTGTCTGTCAGTTATCAACTGTCACTGTCAGTTGAAAGTGATTCTCCCTATGGCTAAAATGTATTACTTTCAACCCGCTCCTCAGGCAACTTAAGACCTACTTTCCGAGTATGAGTAATGAAAAATATTTTAGTTTTGCGTAAACAAACGATACCACGTGGAGACCGGTACGCGCAGCGTAGGACGTCCACCCACAAGGTGGACAGACGACCTAAATGAGACGGCAAGGAAACGCTGGATGCAGACCGCTTCCAACCGGCCCTTTTGGAGATCGATGGAGGAGGCCTATGTCCAGCAGTGGACGTCCTATGGCTGAAATGATGATGATGAAACAAACGATAAAGCCATATTGGAGCCTGTACATATCAGTTACATGTTTTAGGGTTCCGCAATCCAACAAGGAACCCCTATAAGTTCTGCCCCCCGCCTGTGTGTCCGTCCTAATTTTTTAGAACCTTCTAACGCAAGTTCATGAAACTTTGCACATGTACAGTTTTAGTATAGATCGCAATTTTAACTATAAAAAAAAATTTAGTTTTGCGTTTAAGGGATTGTTCTGGTACATATGAGATGGGGATGAATTTTATTTTTCGCTGCACCCCTCTGCATGCATCGTGTAGGGTACCGTTGAATATGACTGTCAAAATGAAGGTAAGGTTTTATAAATCACTTTTTTATCAAGTGTATATTTTGTGAAATATGGCCCGCCAAAGTAGCAAAAAGTCTTCCCCCTCCTTGCATTTGTAAACTATAGTAAGTAATGGTGAGCGTCAACAGTTTCAAGAACTGAGTTCCCAACTGATACTGGTGGGACCCACCTGTTGGGAGACTCGATTGACTGGACCACGAACCAGAAGACGCAGCGTAGGTAAGCCTCCCACTAGATGGACCGATGACATTGTGAGAGTCGCTGGCATCCAGTGGAGTAAAGGCAGGCTGTCGTTCGGTGTCGAGGTTAAAGGAGGAGGCCTACGTTCATCAGTGGACGTCTTCTATCTGATGCTGATGATGATGATGAATTTAAAAGAAACTGGGCCGTACGGAGGATGCGGGGTAACATTTATACCCCCGAAGTACTCGAATAGACCATAGTTCTAGCAGATGTGGGAACGGGCGCGTTATCTTGGTGAAAAATAATGCCTCGGACACCGCTCCTTGGTCGCTCGCTATTTAACTCCCCGACAGCTTGGGGCAGACAAACTTCGCAATACCAGTCCCTAGTAGTGTTCTACAGCCTTCGAGCGGAATTACTGGTACTGGTCCATTGCGTCAAAACAAAACGCTATTTTTTTAGGGTTCTAACCTCAAAAGGAAAAAACGGAACCCTTATAGGATTACTTCGTTGTCCGTCTGTCCGTCTGTCAAGAGCCTTTTTCTCAAGAACGCGTAAAGGTGTCAAGTTGAAACTAATACTAAATACTTTGGTGTACGGTTTCTTACTGCTGTGAAAAAAATAAAACTTGTAAATCAAAGATATAATAATCATAATCATCTTTATTTCATGGATAAAAAAGCCGATAACACAAAGAGAAAATAGAAATATCTTAAAATATAAGTAATACAAGGTAGCATATAGTAGGTATATATATAAAGGCTTAAAAATAAGGCTTTGATAAATGCAAGTTATTCGGTACAAATAAATCGGCTTCTGGTAACAAATAGGTTGGTCCACAGAACCCACACTGAGCAGAACTTGTATTGCAGGTTTCTGTAAACCTTCATGGAACAATAAAGAGCAGACATTATGAAACCAAATCTAGATAATAGTATGATTACAATATTAGCTAAGCCAAGCTACAATCATTATAATAACAAAATAAAAACTAAATACTTTGCTTGAACGTTTACATAACGGGGTGCATTGAGTTGTGTTTATAATATTATGTGTGAGGGTGTGTTGTGTATGAGTGAGCTAGGTGTGTTGTGTTGTGTATGAGTGAGGTGTGTTGTGGTGTGTACGAGTGAGGTGTGTTGTGTTGTGTATGAGTGAGCTAGGTGTGTTGTGTTGTGTACGAGTGAGGTGTGTTGTGTTGTGTATGAGTGAGCTAGGTGTGTTGTGTTGTGTACGAGTGAGGTGTGTTGTGTTGTGTATGAGTGAGGTGTGTTGTGTTGTGTATGAGTGAGGTGTGTTGTGTATGAGTGAGGTGTGTTGTGTTGTGTTTGAGTGAGGTGTGTTGTGTTGTGTAGTAGTGAGGTGTGTTGTGTTGTGTATGAGTGAGGTGTGTTGTGTTGTGTATGAGTGAGGTGTGTTGTGTTGTGTACAAGTGAGGTGTGTTGTGTTGTGTATGAGTGAGGTGTGTTGTGTTGTGTATGAGTGAGGTGTGTTGTGTTGTGTATGAGTGAGGTGTGTTGTGTTGTGTACGAGTGAGGTGTGTTGTGTTGTGTATGAGTGAGCTAGGTGTGTTGTGTTGTGTACGAGTGAGGTGTGTTGTGTTGTGTATGAGTGAGGTGTGTTGTGTTGTGTATGAGTGAGGTGTGTTGTGTTGTGTATGAGTGAGGTGTGTTGTGTTGTGTATGAGTGAGGTGTGTTGTGTTGTGTAGTAGTGAGGTGTGTTGTGTTGTGTATGAGTGAGGTGTGTTGTGTTGTGTATGAGTGAGGTGTGTTGTGTTGTGTACAAGTGAGGTGTGTTGTGTTGTGTATGAGTGAGGTGTGTTGTGTTGTGTATGAGTGAGGTGTGTTGTGTTGTGTATGAGTGAGGTGTGTTGTGTTGTGTACGAGTGAGATGTGTTGTGTTGTGTATGTGTGAAGTATATGGACGTTTATATCGCATATTTTTACATATAATTATTGCGATTTCACAAGGGAATCAAAATCTATACTTAGGGTACTTCCCGTTCACAAGGTCTCATAGCACATAATTATCATAATATAAAGGAATAAATCCGAAAGTTGTTAATTTGAGTTATCTATACTAATATCATAAAGAGGAAAGTTCTGATTGTTTGTTTGTTTGCATTGAATAGGCTCCGAAACTACTGAACCGATTTGAAAAATACTTTCACTGTTGGGAAGCTACACTATCCCCGGGTGACCTATTTTTTTTAAATAGGGATCCTTATAAACATCCAATAATGTAACCCAAGGTGTAAAATAATACTTACACCCGTGCCGAACTGGGGTGCGTTGCTAGTAAATCATATAAAAAACATTGTTTTGCAATTACAAACTTACATTTTGTAGTTGTTATGTATGGAAGAACCTTATTGTCAACTACAAAGTTAAGTTTGTCTCTCAATATTTCAACTTTAGATAGTTGTTTTTTTTTTGGACTCGCGCTCTTATGGTTCCTTCCAACGGAACCCTCAGAGCACGAGTCCTACTCGTACTTGTCTGGTTTTTTTTTATTAACGCTCCGACTGCGAACAAATTTGATCAGCAGCTCATCCAAACACCATCGCATGGATTGTTGCCTCGTGAGAGGATCGCAGCTAAAGACCCAAGTTTCGTCAGTTATAAGGATGTAGGTTTTACGAAGTTCCTTCTTCGAACTTTTACAGCAGACATTTGCACGAATTAACACGACGGTGTTTGTGCTCTCCGGTGGGAGAATGAGGTATCCATCGGGAAGCAAGCTTCCTAGCTTCAAGGTGTTCATCCAGGATGGTGGAAACTGCCTGTCACTCAATCTTTAGTTCTGTGTTTTTGAATTGACACAAATGAAATGAAATTTGGTATTTGGTTTATTCGTTTTAAATTATTTTATGATTATACGAAAGGAACGTAGGTATCGAGAAGGTGACAAGGGACAAATATGAATGGAAATTATTTGTATTAATAGTTTAAAATCTAGACCTACGGTCTAAGAATATTAATGAATATAATATTATACTAGGCTCCGAGTTGAGCCTTGGAGATTTTTTTTCTAATCGACACGGACTACGGAAAAAAAACCAAACGGCTCTACCAGTCGAGCCTCGCAGTAAAGCCTAGGGTCCGAAACGAGTAAATAATTATTTTGTTTAAAATATTAGAATTGGATATCCTGGTAACGTATAGTGCCATCTAGCGCGAATGGTATAAAATGTTAGTGTGGCTTGCTTCGTTAAAACATTCCTGACAATTCGTGTGCAGTGTGCGTGGAGCGGAGCAGAGTAGAGCAGCGATGCTAGCGCCACCTGCCGCGAGCGAGGCTGCCGCGCTCTCGACTCGACAGGTGGCGCTTCACTGCTACAATCTCACATTACGTACTATCTGTTTGTCATTCATTCAATGAATTTGATTTGATGTATTAGTTCGGTTATGCGCCTACGCGCGGAAGGACATATGTTTAGTATTATACACTCTGCGCACGGCGGCGCCCGGTGACACGCGCACAGAGTACTTTTTATATACTGAAAGACACGCGCTCGCGCTCCTGAGTTGAGTCGACGCTCGGTGGTGGCCGCGAGCGCCTACTGTGGACAAGATGGCGACTGCAGGGGACGAGGTCACGGTGCGCGACGCCACGCGGGACGACATGCGCGCCATACATTCCTTGATACATGTGTGTACACGACACCTCGCACAGGATCATTTACCGTTACTCTCTTACTGTAGGTACCCAGTCATACAATCATCGGTAGACTAGATACCGAGTATTGTATGACTACCTGCCATCCGCGCAATTCTCAAACACCCATTACCAAACAATCACTGAGTGGGAATTACCAAAAAAATTCAAGAACATGTTTTGTATTGAATAAGTGGCAAACAAGCTACGGGCCTCCTGATGGTAAGTGGTCACCGCTGCCTATAGACACCTACAATACCCGGGGCATTGTCAGTGCGTTGCCTACCTTTGAGGACTCTATTCACCATAATTATGGTTCTGATATCTTTTTTGACGGACTAAAAACAAACATTTCGGTTGTTACCATTTTACTTTGTCAAATTCAAAAGATATCGAAAATGATTTTCCCACCACCTGCGCGACAATGTTCAATTAGGTACTTACCTACCAAGGTACCTATAATTTATGTTATGCAAAGCAAACCTAAAGGAAGTAAGTAACCAATGTTGGCGGCTAATATTGTACTGAATTTTATTATAACTTGCTCAATAATAGGTCTATGACTTAAATTTGGCCCTTTAAATATAAAGTATTAATTTTCACCATAGCGATCTGCACTAAAAATAAACTTATTCAATAGTTGAACTGGCCATTACGATTAGAACAATTAAAAAAAATAAGAAAAAAGCGCGATTACTTACTGCAAATCGCTGTAGTGCTCCGCTAGGAGTAATAATGTTCCTTGCTGTAGTGTCGTTTGTTTCGAGTAGTAGTAGTATTATTCTTATTGTCTCGCAGAACGTGTGAAAAGTAGAGTACCTAGGTATATTCTCCTCGGAGATACAGGTGTCTTCGTCTCGGGCGTGCTTGCATCCCGAGCGCAATGAAGGATGCTGCGCGCGGTAGTTAGCCCTCGAATCCATCATTACATTATCAGAATTCAATGTACAGATCAACGATACAGATACACTGCTTTATCCCCTTGGTGAATAACCTACTATTTTACAATTCTCACTCTGAAATAGAAAGTAAATCTTCAAAAAGTGATAACAAAGTAATGAATTTTCGTCATAGGAACAAAGCTATACGCTACAAACACATATTACCTACATACCTTATGTTTGCTAAACTGAAAACAACTCACGTTTTTTTTTATGAGAGTTTTTGGCATCGCACGTTTTCTGCATTTGCCAATGCCATTTATAATAGATATCATCAAACAAATAGTCACAGTCAGAATCAAGCAAAGTATGTCACCACCAAAGACTAAGTTTCACCTCGTTATATAATTTTCTTGGACTATTACAAACATAAAAAATTAAGAAGATACCTAATAAAAAAATATCTGCAATTTTATCGTAGATAAGGTAATAAAAATCACTATTCGTCACTCGACCGGTCGTCACTCGGGAAACTATAGGATTTTAAAATCGGGTAGATTACGATCCTCGCTACGCTTGTTCGCTCACCTCCGGGTACATTAGTAAACTATTTGTTTACATCATTTAACTATTTCAATATATTTATTATCAGGTGTAACTTGCACTGTGGAGTCTGTAGTCCGTCCTTCCGCCTCGTCCATTACAAACTATAGATACACAACTCTTGTATGTTCGATCTGTATTGAGTGGGCTACTGGCCTACAACGTAAATACACAGCAGTCTGTAACATAGACAAACATTTTGATTCAACTTTCAAAAATAATTTACAAACAATGATTAACTTTCCAGTTCATTCACCCTCTTCTACATGTGAGCCAAAAACATTGAATATACGTTTAATACGAATTTCTGTTTGTAATCAGGTCAAGGCAGTGAATTTTTCAAAACCAAGTCTAATTTCAAATCTAATCCAGCCACGAGACATTTGGAACACACATGCACACAGTCGGAATAACGACTGCCTAGTTGTCTACACGTCCGGATCGGCGTCCGGGTCGCAGCGCCCGCGCCGGATCGACATCAACATTACTCAAAAGTATAAGTTTAGTAAAAAAAAACATACAAACGTGAGTAAAGTAGGTATGTTGGTATAGGCTGAGCGGCCAGTCCTAGTGTCAGAGTAGGTATGTCAGGCGGCCCGCAGGCTTCCGACGACCAGACGGTTGTTTTACTAGTCATCGTTAGGAACATCTAAGTCTAAAGATAAAATTAGAAATTTATACAAGACAGACATTACCTAATCATAATAGCCCGTTGGTGCAGTTGGTAGTGAACCTGCCTTCTGAGCTTGGGGCGTGGGTTGGATTTCCACCTAGGACAAACATTTGTGTGATGAACATTTGTGTTTGTTCTACATCAGGTTGTTAATATCTATTTAAGTATGTATTTAAAACTATATATATGTACGTATATCAGTCTCTGGCAGCCATATCACAAGCTTTGCTTAGTTTGGGGTCAGATGACCGTGTGTGCAAAAATGTCCCGAATATAAAAAATAAGCAACACGTATATATTTATTATGTTCCGTAGAAGTGTATCTTTATTCTGTCCGTTGCAGGAGCTGGCTGTGTTCGAAGGCATGCCGGAGGGGCCGCAGCTCTCCGTGGAAGGTAAGCGTCGGCGCGTCCCAGGCCGGCTCGCGCAGTGCAGTGCAGTGCAGGGTGTATGATGACGCCGTGTGTGTGCAGATCTGATCGCGGACGGGTTCGACAGCTCGCCGGCGTGGTTCTTCGCGCTGGTGGCGGAGCGGCGCGACTCCGGTGCCCTGGTGGGGTACGCGCTCTGCAACCGCGCCTACTCGAGCTGGACGCGGCGCGCCCTCTACCTGGAGGACCTGTACGTGGTGCCGGCGGCGCGGCGCGCGCGCGTCGGCCGCCTGCTGCTGCGGCGTCTGTGCCAGGTGCGTGCGCGACGTCACCGGGCAGGCGACCACACTCGCTGGCCGCTGACACAGCACTGTGTTGCAGGTGGCGGCCGCTGAGCACGTGTCGCGCCTGGACTGGCACGTGCTGGAGGACAACGCGCCGGCGCGCGCCTTCTATGCGGCACTAGGCGCGCGCGACCTGCGCGACTCCGAGGGCCGCACCGCCATGCGCCTCGACGAGCCGCACATCCTGCGCCTGGCCGCCGCACAGAACTAGCCGCGGCGGCGCACGCGACCTGCGTGACTCCGACGGCTGCAGATCCTCCGCCGGGCCGCCGCACAGTGCTAGCTACAGATGCGCGCGCGACCTGCGCGACTCCGACAGCTGCAGATCCTCCGCCTGGCCGCCGCACAGCGCTAGCCGCGGCGGCGCGCGCGACCTGCACGACTCCGACGGCTGCAGATCCTCCGCCTGGCCGCCGCACAGTGCTAGCCGCGGCGGCGCGCGCGACCTGCGCGACTCCGACGGCTACAGATCCTCCGCCTGGCCGCCGTACAGCGCTAGCCGCGTGTACAAAACGTCAAGGAAACTTACTACAAGTGTCATGTGTTTTCTATCAAGACCCATATTAGTGTTGCCACGGGGCGTTAACGATATAATTATTTAGCTTGTGTTAGTGGAAATAAATTGCTTTTGTGTCATCATTGATTATCTACCGCATTAATTAACAGTTGTTTGTTTTTCGTGTAAAATAAAACAAATATTAATTAAAATATTATAAAGCTCACTTACTCGGTTTATTCCATTCTATCCGACTAGTAGGTGCTTAGTTCGATGATCTAACAGTTTGGACAAAAATATTCCAATTTGTTAGACCATTGGCCAGTCGAACGCAAATCCGCCATCTGTCAATATCTCTACTAATTAACTAGCATTGTTTTCTGCTAACTTCGGCCCATCGTTCTCAAGTACAACGACCGCTCACGAACGAAGCCGGCGTGCGACAGAGTCGACACTGGTGAGTAATATAATAGCTCAACTTGTGATCACCAGCGGTCATTTCGAAAAAGTTCCATTGGCCAAGTCCCTTGGTCAATATATTAGTGCAGTGGCCAGCAACATAAGTGTTTATGAATGAAACTGAAAATGAGGGCCGAGACGTAGCCGAGGCCAGCATACTTGACGTAACGTCCATAAATGCTCATTTGGAGCCAAGGCATAAATACAATCATTTTCTTAGATAATGCGTGGAAATTTAAACTAAGTCATCACCCAGAAGACGTCCACTGCTGAACATAGGCCTCCCCCTTTAACCTCCACACTGAACGACAGCCTGCCTTTTGCATCCACTGGATGCCGTCGATGGACTCTCACAATGTCGTCGGTCCATCTAGTGGGAGGCCTACCTACGCTGCGTCTTCCGGTTCGTGGTCTCCACTCCAGAACCTTTCTTCCCCATCGGTTATCAGTTCTTCGAGCGATGTGGCCTGCCCATTGCCACTTCAACTTGCAAATTTTAACAGCTATGTCGGTGATATCTACGTTCTGAATTCTATCGCGCAATGAAACTCCAAGCATTGCTCTCTCCATTGCCCGCTGTGTGACTCTGAGTTTTTCCAAAAGGCCAACAGTTAAGGACCACGTCTCAGTACCATATGTCATCACTGGCAACACACACTTCTCTCTCTTCTTCTTTTTCTTCTTTTCTCGTCTTGAGGCACTGTGGTATCTTGGACGAGAAGATGTCACACAATTTCCCGAATGCTGCCCATCCGAGTTGGATTCTTCGGGCGACTTTTTTGCCTAAGTTGGACTTACCTAACTGAACAATTTGTCCAAGATAGGTGTAATGGTCAACAACTTCGAGAGTATCGTTCCCAACGACTACCAGCACGGGTTCAACATGGACATTGGACATAATTTTTGTCTTGTCCATGTTCATTTTAAGACCAACCTGTTGGGAAAGCTTGCTCACGCCTTTCTGCAGTTGGATTGGTTCCGTGCTCTCGTCCTGTAATCGGATCAACATGGTGGCGTTTCTATACAGACACTTCATCACTTCGATATACCTATACTCGATATGACATCGCTGGAGGGACTGTAATACTGCCCAGGTCTCGATTGAATCGAAGGCTTTTTCGTAGTCCACAAACGCTAGGCATAATGGCCGATTATACTCCTCAGTCTTCTGTATATTCTGGCGGAGCGTGTGAATAAGGTCTACAGTGTTCCAGCCTTTACGGAAACCGGCTTGCTCGGGGGTCTGGAAGTCATCAAACCTGCTTTCGAGACGGTTCGTAATGACTCTGGAGAACAACTTGTACACATGATTCAGGAGTGAGATGGGTTTATAATTCTTCAATAGAGGTTTATTATAATATGTTTATATATGGAATAGTACCCAAAATCTGGAAAACAGCAACGATAACGCCTATTCACAAAAAAGGTTCCATGCGCACTACCAAAGGCACTAGCACCATGACCTGTGTAGCCATAAGTGATAACCTATGTTGGCCTACGTGTTTTTACTATTTCTATATTTATGTGTAAGAAGGCTGTTGGCTATCCAAATATAAATAAAATAAAATATATTATATGTAATTTTTTTATGGCTTGCTTCTACTATCTACCTACTATAATTAGGTAGTTTCAGCTGTTTGTTTTCCGAATAGTGTAAAATAAAATAAAATAAAAATAATACAAGGTGTTATCACCTTTTTTGAAGAAAAGCACCACCACACTCCTGTGCCATGCTTCAGGCGTAGTACCTTCGAGAATGACGGAATTAAATAACTTCTGGAGGACTAAAAGTACCGGTTTTCCACCCGCTCTCAGTAGTTCTGTCGTGATTCCGTCATCATCCGGCGCTTTGTTGTTCTTAAGCTTCAGAGCCATTTTAATCTCGTACAAGCTGATGTCTGGGATGTCCTCAGTGTAGTGTCAGTTCAGCTTCGCTCTCTTGTCCTGAGCTGTACTGACAATAGGCTGTCATGTCGATGTGTACAACTGTCCGTAAAACATGTCGAGCTCTCTCAGAATCCCTGGCTTTGACGAAATGATACTGCCATCCTCGATCTTCAGCTTCGTCATTTTGCTTTTCCCAATAGACGAATTCTTCGCGAACACTTTTAATTTTAACATAATATTATTTTGTATACTGCCTGACTTGTAATTCCTATAATTATCAAATCTATGTCTATGTCTACCTTGGCGTTATTTGTCATAGGGGGGTGGCCATAATCTCCACACTTGGCAGGCGGCTTGGGGATCGCAGGAGGTTCCACCATTCAATGCTGCTGCCCATCTTCTGGTGGTTCTGGTCGCAGTTTTAAGACATACCCGGGTCCCTTAAACTAAGTACTTAGTACCTATAGTTATAATTATGATTATGAACATTTCAACTTATCTCGATGATGATTGTCAAAGTGAAGGTCAAATTTCCAAGCATATTTGAGACAAGAAATGTTATTAGAAAAATATACTCACTCGTCATGTTTTATTTTTCCTAACACAGGCGTAGGTATGATATTTATTAATAATTTTAGCTCTGGCCTGAAAACGTTAAATGTGAATTGTGATTGTAAGATCTACTTTTTTAGCTTTCTAACATTAATAATACAAGAAATAAGCACTTTTGTAAACTGACTTGCGTCAGTTTACAAAAGTTACAGTTTTAATTTTTTTTTTGTCATGACGAACATGACATGTTATAATGGTTAATACAATACAGAATCAATATCTTGCATTTTGTTTTTCTCTTCTTCCAAGCCTACTCCCACTAGATCACCACATTCCTTGAAAATGCTTTTTCTATCGCGAGGATATATTTTATTGCAACTGGACTTCTATAAGTATGATATAAGGAATCCACCTGCCAAATTTCAGTTTCGTAGGTTAAGTAGTTTTCGAGATTTCATGATGAGTGAGTAGATTAATTTCACTTTGATTTAAATAGATTTAAATTGAGTGTTTTTTTTTTTTTTGTGATTATTGTATAGTTTGTAGGTACTTTTTAGAATGCCATTGTGGGCAACGACAAAATTCAGAAACCAAGATTTTAAAAAATATCCTCTAAATAGTTGTAAATCTTCTAAACATATATTTTTACTCCAACTATTAGCAGACATCCCCGCAAGTGCGCTCTGGTTTCTGATATTACCCCTGACCTGAATAACACTACGGATGACTTTGACATTTTCGGTGACAACATCAATTGTTTCAGACAAAATTTTGTGGTTCAAAATCTTTAATTTAATTTTTTTTTTATTTGTTAATCTTTAGTTTATTTTAGTCAAAATATGTATTGTTGTGAGTGTTATATTATTTGTAGCATGCTGTGTTTACCTCTAGAAGGTTGTGCATTCATCGCATCTAACATCGCAAATGTTTTCATTCCTAAGATAAGAGTGTATGACCAGTTTGGTGAACCTACAATAAATATATAAAATAAAAAGATTTATTTTATTGAATTACCTACTCATAAATTATTAAAATGACTAAAAACCTGGGATTGCAATAAGTCAATAAGTAAGCTGGACCGAGAGGCTTGCATCCACATTTTTTGGTTAAGTAATTGAACTGAAAATTTGGTATACCCCTTTTCTTTACTATCTATTCAATAGGTCTATTACTGTTGGTGTAATGCCAAAATTTTTGTAATTAGCTACTTATAAGACCCATTCATAAAAAAGGCCCCAAGCGGGTCTACTACTACTAACCTAGTCTCATTTACTGATGTGGTGACTGCAGGGATGGAGGGTGGAGGGCAGGTTGACTCTGTCTATATGGACTATAGTAAGGTTTTTGATCGAAATGATCACTCTATCCTTCTCGCCAAGTTATATACGGCCGGGATAAGAGGTGATCTGCTTAGGTGGTTTACCTCTTATATCAGTGGTCGTACCCAAACTGTTGCCTTGAATGGATCGATGTCAGCTCCGTCTCCTTTTCCATCAGGTGAGTCTCAAGGATCTATTCTTGGCCCTCTCTTAATTATTATTTTCATCAATGACATTAACCGTTGTTTTAAACACTCCTATTTCCTACTATTTGCAGGTGATATGAAAATGTATTAAGTTATTAACAACCATCGTGACTTCGAACAGCTGCAAATAGACCTCAACAATCTTCATAGCTACTGCATAAGAAACAAGCTAGATCTAAATATTATACTTAAATGTTGTTGCATTACTTTTAAAAGCACTTTAAAAATCACTATTTTGGTGTTTGAATTTAGAACATACCAATATATTCTACCTCCATCTCAATACTATATAGTCTTCTTGCGCAAAAAAATCGATACAAACTCCTTAAATCTTCTTTTTCTCGTAGTCATGGTATAAAGTTTAGTTTAATATGCAACTCTTTCATAAAACAGATTTACATCAAGCGCCATGAATCACTTGCGTCGCTCAGGATTCTTACACTTGATCATTCGCTACGCTCCTGATTCAATAATCATAAATCACTCCCTACGGTCGTGATTCAGTCGTTAAAATCCTTAACTTGCTCGTGATTCCTCTATGGCCCTCGCTTTAAATCCATCCTTTATTCATTAATTTCATTACTACATAATATACTATTAATAGAAAAGAGTGAATATAAAACTCTTTTAATCGTTGACTGAATAAAAACATTTTGAATTTAGAAAATTAAAATTAAAACAATTAAAAATTAGGTATTTATTGTAGCAAAAAGCAAGATATACGAATTAAAAACAAATAATAAGTAAAGCAATAGGCTGGCTGAATGGAGCTGTTACATTGAGCTATCCAATTAAAATTAAAAGATGAATTATTCTTTTTTTCTTTTTTGCTTAGTATAGCGGTTGTTTAATGACATTGTAAAAATATATTATCATCACAAATAGTAAGATCTATGAATCTCATAATTATTATAATAAAATAAGTTCTTCCAGTGACAAAAAAGGTACACTGACTCTGGACTCGTTTTTTATAAAGCAGCAATTATCGTAAATATCAATATTGCTTCAAAAATTTTATAGATACGACCGTTTCAAATCCAATCAAGAATATAACACTGAATTTCGAACGATCTAATGTTCATTCGGCCACAGTTTCTGTCAGTGCTCTTCATATTTAAGTACTGTTATCGTTTCGTAAGCAAGGGACGTTTCAAAAACGTCTACTCTGAGTCTAGTCGACGAGATCGTAGTAAACAGGGTGCGAGTCGACGATCGTTAGCATAGTGAACGAGAGGAGAGTCGGGTCGGAGCGTGCGGCGCGGCAGGGCGGGCGGCAGGGCGGGCGGCACGGCGCGCGGCGCGGCGGCAGTGCGCGCCGAGCCCCGGCCGCGCCACCCGCGGGCCTGCTCTGCGCTCGGTGCTGGAGTGCAGGTCGCACACCGCCCGCTCGCATGGTGCTCCGCGGGACAGGTACTCGACCGAGTGTTCACGCGTATCAGTTGCAACATCATCACACATAAACTTCTTGTTCGCCTTCATACTGTATGAAGAGAACGGCTCAGATACAAAACGAGCTCAACTCGACGGCTCTTCTGTTTGCCGACAGCTGGCTCCAGGGGCCGCCTGCAGGCTTCATCATTAGACTCTCACTGTGACGTGCTCCCGATAACAAAACAAATTTATACGATCTCGGCGGCCTTATTTTTGGTTATCAAGAAGGTCCGATGCCTTTCTTTTGGCATCATCTCCATAAATTAAAGTTACATGATATAATTGAAAAAATGCGATTAAAAAAAATTACATTTTGTGATGATTTATTAGGTTTCCGCGATTACGTATTTACAGAACATCTGTTACACATTTCTTAGGTTTCCACGTTTACGTACCTACTGAACAAGTGAACATCCGTTAATTACGAACTTACATATTGTGACTTGTCACTATGTTTAGCGTTTGTGGACTATGAGAAAGCCTTTTATTCGGTCGAGACATGGGCGGTGCTCGAGTCTCTCCAGCGATGCCGTATTGACTATCGGTATGTCGAAGTGTTTTTACAACAACGCCACCATGTCGGTCCGAGTACAGGAGCAGAGTTCGAAGGCAATTCCATTGCAAAGAGGCGTGAGACAGGGAGACGTTATCTCTCCGAAACTGTTCACTGCCACAATGGAAGATGCCTTCAAGCTCCTGGAATGGCAAGGACTCGGCATCAACATCAACGGCAAGTACATCACTCACTTTCGGTTTGCCGACGATATTGTGGTCATGGCAGAATCGATGGAAGATCTCAGCATGATGCTCGAAGGCCTCAATCGAGTCTCTCAACAGGTGGGCCTTAAAATGAACATGGACAAGACAAAGGTCATGTCAAATATCCATGTTGTGCCCACCCCAGTATCAGTTGGGAACTCAGTTCTTGAAGCTGTTGACGCGTACGTCTACCTAGGACAAACAGTCGAACTAGGTAGGTCCAACTTCAAGAAAGAGGTCAATCGGCGAATCCAACTCGGCTGGGCAGCGTTCGGTAAACTACGCAACGTCTTCTCGTCCAATACCTCAGTGCCTTAAGACGAAAGTTTTCGACCAGTGTGTGTTACCAGTGATGACATACGGCACTGAAACGTGGTCTCTCACTATGGGCCTCATAAGCAAGCTCAAAGTCGCACAACGAGCTATGGAGAGGGCTATGCTCGGGGTTTCTCTACGAGATCGAATCCAAAATGAGGAGATCCGTAGACGAACGAAAGTCACCGACATAGCCCACCGGATTAGTAAGTTGAAATGGCAGTGGGCAGGGCACATATCACGCAGAACAGATAGCCGATGGGGCCGAAAGGTTCTGGAATGGAGACCACGGACTGGTAAGCGCAGCGTAGGACGTCCACCCACAAGATGGACAGACGACCTAAAAGAGACCGCAGGGAAACGCTGGATGCAGGCTGCTTCCAACCGGCCCTTTTGGAGATCGATGGGGGAGGCCTATGTCCAGCAGTGGACGCCCTACGGCTGAAATGATGATGATGACTTTCGTTTGTCTACGGATTTCGTCATTTCGGACTGTTTGTTTACACACGAGATATTTTGGTACGCTAATAGTTTGAGGGTATATACCTACCACACACCTACCACACACCTACCACACACCTACCACATACCTACCACACACCTACCACACACCTACCACACACCTACCACACACCTACCACACACCTACCACACACCTACCACACACCTACCACGCACCTACCACACACCTACCACACACCTACCACATACCTACCACACACCTACCACATACCTACCACACACCTACCACATACCTACTCGCGTGTGTAAATAAGACAACAAAAACCTTGAGTTGATATTTCTAAATGATTCGGTGCTTTAATTATACATAATATCAAACAAGTACTTATAAAATATATATATATATTATTAAATATAATTGGTTCACTAAACTTGCCGTAACACCTTTAAATTAGTTTTTTTTTAAATACATATAAATATGGCAATTTACGGCTTCCTAGAAGTGAACACTGCATGCACGTGAATGAATACAATACTAATAATTAATACACTACTTAAATTAAACTAAAGATTGAATTGACTACTTATATTACAATGTTTTTTGATACTGCTTGATGTAGTATTAAAAATATCCAACTCGTTACAAATGTTAAGAGGAAGACATTCGATACATTGGTGAGTGTTGGTAATTTAGTTCGACAGGATGAGAGGCTGAATGTTGTCCTACTGACGAGGCGACTGCTGGAGCGCGGAATTTTCAAGTTACATTTTGCGAGTAAATCAGGACTATAAATTTTTCCTGTTATCATTTTGTGTAGAAACACGATATCAACTATGTTCCGTCTGTGCGCAAGAGGACGCATGTCAAAATGTGCGAGTCTTGACATATAAGATGGTAGTTTTCGGCAGAGATTGTTCGCAAACGAAAGGTGGTAGAGGAATTGTTTTTGGAGTCTTTCTAAACGGTTAATATGCACTGCGTATGAAGGGCTCCAGATATTGTATTAGAAGTACCTCTGCTGCCCAATACGAGTATAGTTCATCTGGAGCCTCTTTTAACTCTTGGTTTTTGCTTCTGTAGGCGGTGGACTATCTCCTCAGAAACGACGATAACTGAACGTAACTTTTTAAGTCAAGATTAATTTTTGCTTGCACTGTGACATGTGTTTCTATGACTGATAACCTGACTTCGGCCGAGCGAGGTGTTTTTATTATTTCTATATTTATGTGTATGAAGGATATGTACCTGATACTCATTATAATGAGGCGTGCAGACCCAGCCAGATCGATAGGATCAATTATGTGCTATTCTCGTAACAGAGGAGGGCGAGTGAAGTGGGATTCCTTTGAACCGGTGCAGCGAAGCGAGCCAGTGCGGACCGGAGGCGGCGGAGCGAGCGCGCGCCGCGCATGGCGGCCGCGTGAGGCATGCGCATGCGCGCGCTCCTGCCGCTGCTGCTCGCTGCCGCGCTGCCGCCGCGCGCCGCCGCGCTGCCGTCCGTGCTGCTCGTGCTGCGCGCGGCGTGCGGCGCCCGCGAGCCCGCCGCCTTCACACCGCCCGCCGCGCTCTCCCGCCTCGCGCGCCCGCTGCGCGTGCTCGGCTACGAGGGTGAGTGACTCCCGTGGGTCCGCAGCTCCGGCCAGTGGGCGCACCTGACCCGGCTCTCCTCCGCAGACACGTGTGGCCCGGGGTGGGGCGCGGCGGTGACCCGCGAGCTGCTCGCCGCCATGAGCGGCGGCAGTGCGGTGGCGGTGGTCGGGTGGCCCGGCGCCGCCGCCTGCGACGCGGCCGCGGCGGCGGCGCGGGCGCTGCGCCTGCCGCGCCCACCCGTGTGCGCGCTGCCGAGCGCGCGTGCCGCCGCCGTGGCGCGGCTGGCGGCGTGGTTGGGCTGGCGGCGCGCCACGCTGCCACCAGCGCCACCGCACTCCGAGTGCCGCGCCGCGCTGCTAGAGGTGACGCGCACACTCGCCGCCGGCGGCGTCTCCGCGCTGCCGCACTCTCCGTTGGACGCTGACGAGCCGCCGCTCCAGTCCCGAGGTGGGTTCTGGACCTTCGTGTCGTGACGGCCTTCATCGCAGGTCATTGATTGTCAAATTAATTTATTCCTATCGGCCTTACCGTCGCCTTCGCTCGGTTTCAGTCGAGATCCGGTGCGTATCGAGGCAACTGGGCGTGGCTGGCAAGAAGAACGCACCAAGCGCGAGCACCGGCACCGTGCTGCTGCTACTGCACGTGGACGAGCCCGCCGTGGACTCGCTCCTCCCCGGAGAGTCGTATGACGATATCGAAACAAAATCTTCGCAGTTATTCCGCGCCGGTGATGACTCTCGTAGCGCGTCCGGTTCCCCGGCGACGCCTCTGAATCTCGACGTGTCGTCCCGGGAGAGACGCAGCGTCACTGTCGATACCGAAACAGAAAAAAACACGACCAAATATCGAATTATCGAAATAAAAAGAGACAACTTCGAATCTAGAGAAAATGAGAAACGGAGGTCGGATCCGATACGCCGACGCCTCGACTATCTATTTTCTTATATCGAGGAGAAACTACCGCGACGCGATCTGTTCCTTCTGAGCGACGACGAGCTCCACAGTGACGAGACTCTGCGCGACCTGGAGCGGCTGCACGAGCGAGCGGCGCGCGCCATCCGCCGCGCGGCGGCCGCGGACGGCGCGCACCCGGAGGCGGCCGCGCGCACGTTCCACGTGTTCCGGCGACGGGATGCGGCGCGTGCCTGGACCGTCGTCGGATCCTTTGCCACCGCGTCCACAGTATCGCCGGACGACGCACGCGACTGGCTCACGGAGGTGCGCGCGCCCAACGCGACGGACGCGCTCGGGCAGCTCGCGGACGAGCGCTCGGAGGCGCCGAGACGCGCGGGCGCGGGCGCCACCGCCGCCGCGCTGTCCGCCGGTGCCGGCGTGGCGCTGGCGGCGGGCGCGGCGCTGGCGGCGCGCTGGGCGGCGGCGCGCCGGCGGCGGCGGCGGCGGGGCGGGGACGCCGTGCTGTCGCCGGCCGACTTCTCGTTCCCGGCGGACGAGCGGCGCTGCGTGGGCGACGGCATGGAGACGATGCTGTCGTGCTGGCTGCAGCAGCTGCACGAGTTCGGCGGGCCGGCGCCGGAGCAGCCGGACCTGCTGCAGCGGCCGGCGACGCTCGCGCCCTCCGCGCCGTCCTCCACGTGCAGCGTGAGTCGCGGCGCCCTCGACCGCCGCGTGCGCTACAAGGTGAGTGCTCGCGACTGTTCTTTTCATTTAGTTTAGTAAGCTTATAATATAGTATAGTATTCGTCTATATATCCCCCGCCATAACACGAATTATCGTGGAAACTCTTTCTTTTTGCGTACATTTATTAACTTTAACTCTAACTTTTTTCAGCTTGTTGACTTATTTACATTGACGCACAATATTTTTAAAATTTTAATTAATAACCAGTTTTTTTCAACAAACTCTTAATATAAGAGTAATTCGTACGGCTCTGTAATCTTTTTATTTTTATTTTATTTTATTTTATTTTATTTATATTTGGGTAGCCAACAGCCTTCTTACACATAAATATAGAAATAGTAAAAAACACGTCTTTTATCATTACTATCTTTATTAATGTTATTATTAATACTAAGTTTTCTTCTCAATTTCTCTGTTTAATGTAGGTTTTTTAGTCTCGTATTTATATTTATATATATATATATTACCAAGTATTTATTTTGAAATATTTAGTTTTATACGTATTTATTTATTTATTTAAGTCCACCTACACTGTGTACATCAACACAATTTATCAAAACTTTAAACAGAAATAAAAATATAACAAAATGTCACAATAATTACAGGTGGAGACAGCTTGCAATAATATTGAGCGATAAAATAAAATAATAGTTAAATTAGTTAAACATAAACGAGATATAAAACTTATTTTTTTTTACATTCAAAGTTTGTCAATATTAAAAATTAAAATTAAAAAGTCAAGTAATAAATGTCACAAAGAAAATACAAATAATTAAAAACTGTTCAGATATTCAGAGACCTCCGAGACTTCTTAAAACTAATAACGTTGTCACCAAATATATCGATATCGGTTGTCTTAGACAGAGTGTTATACTGACGCACCATTCTAGACAAAGGTGCATTGAATCCCAGGTTAGAGCTAGAACTCGGAGCAGAGAAAAGATTGAAGTGCGATACTCTAGGTAACGTTCGAGGATTAGTTAGAAATAGCTAGTAAAGTAAGTCCGGAGTGTCTAAAGTTCCGTTAGCGAGTTTGTAAAGACATAAAAGGTCCAGTGTCTGCCTACGATGTGTCAGTGATTCCATCTTAAATTACTGGAGTCTAGCGTCGTAGCTCTTGAGTTCCTTACTAAGATAACACGAGTACGTTAAGTGCCACATGAACCTTTTCTGCACGCTTTCCAGTCTCTTTTTGTGAACGTCGTAGAAAGGATTCCAAACAACGCTACAATACTCCAAACCACTTCGCACTAAAGAATGGTAAAGCATGATTTTCGTGGTGGCTGCCTTAAAATCCCTGCAATTCCGCAAGACAAAACCCAGGCTCTTAAATCCTCTGGAGGAAATATTGTCTACATGTATGTGGAACCGAAGTTTACTGTCTAAAGTTACGCCTAGGTCTCTTATTTGGTTCACATTAGAAATAGCAGTATTTTTAATCATAAATGTAGGGAGCTCCATGGATTTTGTCTTCCTGGTAAAACACATAGCGAAACATTTGGATACATTTTAACTCATGAGGTTATCGTCACACCAAGTGTCTAGCCGATTGATGTCTTCCTGTATTCTGTTGGAGTCCAAGGCCCGGAAGAATTTCAAATCGTCAACTAAGAGGAAAAAGTTTGAGTGTTTGAAGCACTGGTCTATATCGTTAATAAAGACATTAAAAAATTCAGGGCCAAAATGTGAACCTTGTGGAACACCCGAGGAAACACCAAATGGGTCAGACGAATCTCCATTGACAACCACGACCGACGATCTGTCCCGCAGGTACGATCCACACCAGGTCAGCAGAGGATCAGCAATACCACAGGTGGCGAGCTTGCTAAGAAGAATCTGGTGGTTTTCTTTGTCGAACGCTTTGCTGAAGTCGGTATAAATAGCTCCCGCGGTAGAACGCTGGTCGAGGATACGAGATACGTCGTTGGTGAACGAGACGAGATTTGTTGTAGTGGACAATGATTTAGTGAATCCGTGTTGGTTTGGGATGATTATACTTTTGAAATGACAGGAAATAATGTGGAGTAGTAATTTTTCGAAGACTTTAGCGAAAACTGGAAGAATTGAGATGGGTCTGTAATTGGTAATGGCATCCTTGACTCCATTTTTGTGAAGTGGTACAACCAAAGCTTTCTTCCATAGCAAAGGAAAGGACGGGGAAGTTAATGATTTATTGAATATAAGTTGCAAAGGGTGACACAACGCGGGGGCACATTCAACAACAAATCTAGAGGGAATACCATCTGTACCAGCCCCCTTAGAAGGGTCCAGCCTTTTTATTATTTTTAAAACTTGGTCATCTTTCAACATGATGGTAGTAAAGAAGTTACTAGTAAGAGCCGGTACTTTGCAACGTGTTTGGGACAAAATAGTATCAGCGTCACCCTTACTGTACAGCGAGGCAAAGTTTTCAGCGAAAAGGTTGCATATTTCTTTGCTGCCTACGGCTGACTTATCGCCCAAAAACATCTTTTGTGCACTAGCACCATGACCTGTGTAGCCATAACATGTGTAGCCATGTGTAGTGATAACCTATGTTGGCCTACGTGTTTTCACTATTTCTATATTTATGTGTAAGAAGGCTATTGGCTATCCAAATATAAATGAAAAATTCAAATATATAAAAAAATCTAAATGGTTTCTCTTCGCATACACCATTTTCCACTATACCATCTGGTGTCCCACAAGGATCCATTTTGGGACCACTGTTATTTATCATCTTTATTAATGACATCAGCGATTGTTTTAGGAACTCTAAGTTTTTACTATTTGCAGACGATATGAAAGTGTACAAAACAATTTACTCATCGAGTGACTGCCTACTCCTCGAGCAGGACCTTGATCGACTGCAGATGTATTGTAACAAAAACAAGCTTGACCTCAACGTATCTAAATGCAGCTGTATCACTTTTAGCAGGTCCCGTAATGCATTGCAATTCAATTATAAGTTGAACCAGCAATTGTTGCAGCGTACTGATCACATTAGAGATCTTGGCGTCATCTTGGATTCAAAACTCCTATTGGATAAGCATATTGAGAGCATAACATCTAAAGCAATGAAGACCTTGGGTTTTATATTCCGTATCACTAAAGACTTCAAAACGGTCAAGTCCCTTAAGATCTTGTATTGCTCGTTGGTGAGTAGTCAACTAAAATATGCATCTCAAGTGTGTAACCCTCGCTACGAACATTATAATGATTGTATCGAAAAGATTCAAAGAAAGTTTCTCCGGTTCGTAAATTTTAGGCATATATTGAATTTTGTGGATTATAGTGAGAGCTGCAAGCACCGTCACCTGCTTCCTTTGTCGCAGCGACGAGAGGTGGCTGATCTGACCTTCCTCCATAACCTCATTTCCAACAAGAATGAGTGTAGCGATCTTCTGTCAAAGATTAAATTCCGAATACCTATTCGTGCTGTGACCAGATGGAATTATCTCGTACTTCTTTAGTCCTGTCCATCCAAAGGTTGCCTGGAAGAAATCGCTTTAGGCGATAAGGCCGCCCATTATACTGCCGTTTATTTGTTTTTATGTTACTTTAAGTTTCATTTGTATTTTCGGTGTGTAATAAAGTTGTATTGTATTGTATTGTATTGTGGATTCATGTGTGTGTGACCAATTATAGACAAAATTCTTACTTTATAAGGGTGTGTAACAACTTTAATTGTAAATATTCCAAGGACGTTGACTTGTTTACAGCCGGACAAAACTTCAACAAAAATTATGCTTTTTCAGCTTTTTTCTTCTGATTGAGTTTCTTTAATAGTCTGATTTATTTTTCCTTACTATATGTTTTCATTATTATATATATAGTTTTTTATATTGTAAGATTGATATGGCTTCAACTATTGATTATATATATATATTTTGTAAATGTTATTTGTACTGTGTGTTATTTGTTTTATTGCATTTGTTATTTCAACATTCACGGAACTGGATTGTATCTCTTTTTTATTTGTGAAAACTTTTAAGGGTCGTTTATTCTTATTTTTCTTACTATCTCTTATGTTGTTAAAGCTGTTTGTTTTCCGTAAATAAATAAATAAATAAAAAATAAAAAATACACGCTGAGTTTACCTGTTATTGGGGTATTATACACAAAGCCCAGCAGCACATATTATGCCATTTATTTAAGAAATATTATGTCAGCCTGTTAGTAAACCACTAAAAAAGTCATCAGTTATTTTTTTTTGTTCTACAGGATGACCAGCAGCTTGGTTATAAATTTCTTATTATATACATAAATTGATAAACAAAGGCAGCTCATACAATTATATTAACAACAATATCGAAGAGTGAACACTGCAAATATAATATGGCTTCTCTATCATATATATATTATATATATATATATATATATAAATGTACTTACTTATAGCAATAACTGTTTAGCTATTATTTTGTACATCTCTGTCATGAGACCTGGATTGTATACATCTTTTAAAGTGAAAACTTTTAATGGCTTGCGTCTACTATCTACCTACTATAGTTAGTTAGTTTCAGCTGTTTGATTTCCGAATAGTGTAAAAAATATATATATATATAATAAATATTTATAATTGAACAGTTACCTACATCAAGCCAAATTAGGTAAATATTTAATTGGCTGCTCAACAACCGCACAGCCAGAGCAATGCTCGTACAGAATAAGTCCAAGTCTATTCACAAGCCCTGGAGTTCATGGATCTGCAATATTTTGACAAAACAATGATTTTCCAATATGTCCGCAGGGCGACGCTGTACACGTGAAGCCGCTGGAGGTGGGCGGCAGAGACGGCTCCGCGGAGGCGGGCGGCCTGGACCTCAAGAGGAAGGAGATCGACGTGCTCCTTCTCATGCAGGGCCTGAGACACGAAAACCTGAACCCTTTCATAGGTCAGTATAGTTCATGACCCGGCTCGAAGATAAATCAAATGAGAAGTCATATTCGTTATGACCGAAATCATCTCGCGCCTCATGCTTCGTACCTCCACCGTGCAGGGTGTCTGTGCGGGGCGCGGGGCGGCGCAGGCGCGGGCCCGGCCCTGGTGTGGGACTACTGCGGCCGCGGCTCGCTCGAGGACGTGCTCATGGCGGACGACATCAAGCTAGACTGGACGTTCCGGCTGTCCCTGCTCACCGACCTGGTGAAGGGCATGCGCTACCTGCACGCGTCTCCGCTGCGCGTGCACGGCCGCCTCTCGTCCCGCAACTGCGTGGTGGACTCGCGCTGGGTGCTGCGCCTCACTGACTACGGGCTGGCGGCGCTCGCCCGGCCGCAGCAGCCACCGGCCGCGCGCGACCTGCTCTGGACGGCGCCCGAGCTGCTGCGCGACCCGGAGGCACGCGCGCGCGGCTCGCAGCCTGGCGACGTCTACTCGTTCGCCATCGTCATGCAGGAGGTGATCGTGCGCGGCGAGCCCTACTGCATGCTGGCTCTGTCGCCGGACGGTGAGTGCGCGCGGTGCGGGGCGGCAGGCCGGCGGGTGGCGGCGGCAGTCCGTGACGCTCGGCTCGTGTTGCAGAGATCGTGGAGAAGTTGCGCCGGCCCCCGCCGCTGATCCGTCCCTCCGTGTCGATGGGCGCGGCGCCACCCGAGGCCGTCAGCGTGATGCGCCAGTGCTGGAGCGAGGCGCCTGACCTGCGGCCCGACTTCATCCGCCTGCACGACCTGTTCCGGCACCTGCACCGCGGCCGGTCCGTTCACGTACCCCCACTCTCTGCCCTCCTGTTCCGACACCTGCACTGCGGCTGGTCCGTTCACGTACCCCCACTCTCTGTCCTCCTGTTCCGGCATCTGCACCGCGGCCGGTCCGTTCACGTACCCCCACTCTCTGCCCTCCTGTTCCGGCACCTACACCGCGGCCGGTCCGTTCACGTACCCCCACTCTCTGCCCTCCTGTTCCGGCACCTGCACCGCAGCCGGTCTGTTCACGTACCCCCACTCTCTGCCCTCCTGTTCCGACACCTGCACTGCGGCTGGTCCGTTCACGTACCCCCACTCTCTGCCCTCCTGTTCCGGCACCTGCACCGTGGCCGGTCTGTTCACGTACCCCCACTCTCTGCCCTCCTGTTCCGGCACCTGCACCGCAGCCGGTCTGTTCACGTACCCCCACTCTCTGCCCTCCTGTTCCGACACCTGCACTGCGGCTGGTCCGTTCACGTACCCCCACTCTCTGTCCTCCTGTTCCGGCACCTGCACCGCGGCCGGTCTGTTCACGTACCCCCACTCTCTGCCCTCCTGTTCCGGCACCTACACCGCGGCCGGTCCGTTCACGTACCCCCACTCTCTGCCCTCCTGTTTCGGCGCCTGCACCGCGGCCAGTCCGTTCACGTACCCCCACTCTCTGCCCTCCTGTTCCGGCACCTGCACCGCGGCCGGTCTGTTCACGTACCCCCACTCTCTGCCCTCCTGTTCCGGCACCTGCACCGCAGCCGGTCTGTTCACGTACCCCCACTCTCTGCCCTCCTGTTCCGACACCTGCACTGCGGCTGGTCCGTTCACGTACCCCCACTCTCTGTCCTCCTGTTCCGGCACCTGCACCGCGGCCGGTCTGTTCACGTACCCCCACTCTCTGCCCTCCTGTTCCGGCACCTACACCGCGGCCGGTCCGTTCACGTACCCCCACTCTCTGCCCTCCTGTTTCGGCGCCTGCACCGCGGCCGGTCCGTTCACGTACCCCCACTCTCTGCCCTCCTGTTCCGGCACCTCCACCGCGGCCGGTCCGTTCACGTACCCCCACTCTCTGCCCTCCTGTTCCGGCACCTCCACTGCGGCCATAATAACAAATACTAACCGCTAACTTATACCTTATACCTACTTAACTAGTCTTTTAAAAAAATGCACTCTGTCGACAAAATAACGAAAAATTTTCATTAAAAAAACTGAACTAGGAATACCACAAACATTCTAAGTTAATATGCTTCTACAAAGAACACAATAATATTTTTACATGGATGTTGAAGCGGTTTTTGATTGTAATCGTAGTAGGTACATACATAAAACCATAATACATAATGCAAAAAAATACGGACAGGTTATTGTGCACGGCGCTGCTCGCGTGTGCCACCAGATCAGTGGGGGGGTTCCCTGGGTCGAGGATATCATCACACACACAAAAAACACTCACAAAAATCAATATAAATAGTAGCTACCTATGTTTTGTATATCCACAGAAAAATAAACATTGTCGACTCCATGTTCGAGATGTTGGAAAAGTACAGCAATAACTTAGAGGAGTTGATAAAAGAACGAACAGAACAACTCGACATGGAGAAAAAAAGGACAGAGCAACTACTGAATAGAATGCTTCCAAGGTAAGTCAGTATTCATTTTTTTTTCTTTTTTATGGTTTGCAAACCGGATGTTACAACATTTAGATGTGACAATAGCTAAAGAATATAATACGTGACAGGCTGAACATCCTTTTAAGTGCAAACACAACATGCATACGAATGTAATGCTCGAGTATGCAACTATATTAGTTGCATATCAATATAACAAAACAAGTAAGGGTATTATAGTAAGTAAACATAATTATTAAAATGTAAATCTAAATAAAGGTTGTGTCACAAAAAATGGAGTTGCTTAGGAAAAAATTCTTGATTTTGCTGACCGATGTATCGAAAATGTCGAGCTCCTGACAAACACTATTGTAGGTACAACATAAGCGATTTATGGGTGAATTTTGGGCATAATTAGTACGACAAATAGGCAAGGCGAGTGTCTTGCAGTTGCGGCGTGGGTTAACTGTTCTGGTAATAGAAAAGTTTTTTTTTTTTTTTTAGCGAGTCAGGACTGTCGATTTTACTTTGGATAAGTTTATGAAGGAAGTCAGCTATCTTGCGTCTGAGGCTAAGCGGAGTTGCTTTATAATGCTCAAGTCTGGAATCGTAACTTTGAAGACTATGACATTTGTTATTAGCATACGAGAGATGATAGAATTATTTTTTTTGGATAGCTTCAATTGTTTTATCGTGAACTGCGTAGAATGGGTTCCATATGGGACTACAATATTCTAAGAGGCTACGAACATAACAATTAAAAAGAATGATAGGGATTTCAGGTCTTCTTAACGATATGATCAATGTGCTCTCTAAAGTCCAACTTTTGATCCACAATAACTCCCAGGTCGCGAGTACTCGTTACTTCTTTAACCAGCGCGCCATTTATATGATACGACGCAGCACTAACTGCGTCGTAACTAACTAACAGGTTCTTACTTGAGTAAATTTTATGTGTTGACATTTTGTTGGATTTAAAATTATCTTGTTTTGAGACACCAAACGCATAAGAGATCAAGATCATTTTGTAAAGCAGCAATGTCATCTCTAGAGTTTATAACTTTGTAGACTTTTAAATCATCTGCAAACATTGTATAGTTGGAAGTTATTGTGGAACAAAAATCATTTTTAAATACTAAAAAGAACAAAGGCCCAAGATGACGATGCTTCTTCAATTACAGTTAGAGTCGTTAAACACATTCGTACATACAATAGTGCGTTTCAGATGACGTCCTTTGGCGCAAACAAAATTGTTGAGGGAGCTTTTATGCCGACGTTCAAAATTCAGGGGCAAGTTTACCATCTAACTAATATCCTCATCTTCCTTCCACCAACAAACAAGGAGAGCCTCGGTGAAAATACTCCGTTTTACGAAATTGAAAGCACTTCGCTTCAACATTTATTGGTGGAACAGCGAAGGAATTCCCTACCTGAGTTATTGTTTTCTGAGAAATACAACCTGAAAGTTTTCAAATCCAAAGTAAAAAGCCCCTTTCTTGATAAGAGTGCTTCACCGCAGACCACAGTGTTGCTTAATACGAGACAAACGGAACTGTGCCCAAGTGGGAATAATTAGTCGCAGGTACAGCTAGTAATATAATATGCGTATGATTCATTTAAATGAATACAATGATGAAACGTGTAAAGAACGGCACGCCGTTGCAGATCGGTGGCGGAGCGGCTGCTGGCGGGGTCGCGCGTGGAGCCCGAGGAGTTCTCCGACGTGTCCATCTACTTCAGCGACATCGTGGGGTTCACGGCGCTGGCGGCGCGCTCCTCGCCCGTGCAGGTGGCGGACCTGCTCAACGACCTGTACACCACGTTTGACGCGGCCATCGAGCGGTACCGCGTCTACAAGGTGGAGACCATCGGCGACGCGTACATGGTGGTCGGCGGGCTGCCGACGCGCGCGCGTGACCACGCTGGCAGCGTGGCCACCATGGCGCTGCACCTGCTGCACCTGGCGGGCCGCTTCCGCGTGCGGCACCTGCCCGACACGCCGCTGCACCTGCGCATCGGCGTGCATTCGGGCGCGTGCTGCGCCGCGGTCGTCGGCCTCACCATGCCACGCTACTGCCTGTTCGGCGACACGGTCAACACTGCCAGCCGCATGGAGTCCACGGGTGAGTGGACCCGCCGCCCCGCGCTCCCCGCACTCCCTGCACTCCCCGCGCTCACTCGCCGCCGTCCGCAGGCGCGGCGTGGCGCATCCAGGTGTCGGCGGCGACGGCGGAGCGACTCGCGGCCGCGGGCGGCTACCGGCTGCGCTCGCGCGGCCTAGTCATGATCAAGGGCAAAGGTGCCATGCACACTTACTGGCTTCTCGGGAAGGATGGCTTCGACAAGCCTCTGCCCACGCCTCCGCCCCTCCCGTGAGTACCCCGCAATATAGTAGACAGTACTGATACTTTGTACATGAGTACCGTCGTATCATGGAGTCGTATCTGGCGCAGGTACGAGGAGGTGCTGTTCGAGACCGACGCTGAGACTGAGAGCGAGCTCTCGTCGGGCCCGCCGTCTGCGTCCGCGCAGGCACAGGCCACCGCAGTAGACCCCGCCCCCGCCCCCGCCCCGCTGCCCGCGCCCGCGCCTGCGCCCGCGCCTGCGCCTGCGCCTGTGCCCGCACTGGATCCTAACGGCGACCAACACGACCAAGGTATCGTTTATTAATGAAAAAAAAAAACACCAAGTACAATAAATCTACCAAAACATCGATTGAAAGGGCCACTTTACAAATCGTTTTAGAAACCTACATTAACATGTTATTTGAAGAAAGGGCAAATGATACCAAAGTGGTTTTAGTGTGCTCTTATGTCTGTCTTCTGTGATTTTAGTAGCACTATATTTAATAATACAATTTTTTTTTTTTTTTTTTTAATAATTAATATTTTTATTTCTAATATACACAATAAAGAGTTTCTATCTACTATATCTCTCTACAGTTCTACACATTTGACATTAAAGAAAAACCCTAAGTTCATTTGGGCCGACGAGCCGAAGGTAGAGTGTACACTGTACAGACCGAGTGTGTGTCGAGTGTGTGTCGAGCGTGTGTTCTGTTCGGGTACACTTGACTGATTTCAGTAGGACTTTGACTTTGTGGATCATGATTTATTGCTGCCCAAATTACGATGTTTAAGGATTCATGGTACTCTTTTACAGTGGTTAAAGTCATATTTAAAGAACCGCTCTCAGACGGTAGTTGCTAAAGATTTTAGATCTTTGGAAACAGAAGTTCCGTCAGGAGTTTGCAGCTGTACAGATCCAAGACCAACGGAGATAAGTCTTTATTAACTACCCACGTTTTACTCATATTTACAAATAGTTGGGTAATTGGTTTAGAATACCTACGCTCACAGATATAAACAACAGATCTGTGCCTACGCTCATCCAGTTTACATCTGGTATTGTCAAATTCAACTGACATAGCATAATTCACTTTGTCAAGTGCATGGAATTGTCAATCTCCACGGGACAACGTCTAATTTCAGTTTGACGATATGATTGCCATAAAATTTGCTCAGATTTTAAAATACATTATTTTAATATGTTTTAAGGTGTAATTTGCTTCATCCGTGGGTGGGTGATTGGAGCCCACTGTAACTACTACCCACCTAATTTAATTGTATGTGAAATCATTACGGCGGCACTTCACATCGCCATCTGGAGGCTGGAGCTGCGTCTCTTCTTATTCGGAAAACATAGGCGATGTGAAGATGTGAAGTGCCACCATTACAAAATAAACAAATAACAATAAGAATAATATTTATTCACCAAACGAACTACAGAGGTGCTTAAATTTAAATAATAGATTTAAACTTTAAAACATAAAAGCATAATATCTCGACGTTACTACAGAAAAGCTATTGGAAATTGAAGTTGGAGCTCTTATATAAGCAAGGATCGGATATTATATCGGTTAATCGGGATTTTATTTGTAGCACAAATACCCTTATGGACATGTACTTCGACAAATAAATAACCCTCAAGCTTCATCTATACTAATATTGTTTTAAACGTTTATCGGGACTTATCACGTATTATTTAATTTAGGTAATAATATGTACCTTTCGCTCGACGTTTCGACCATGTTACAATGGCCGTGGTCACGAGCTGACTGAAAACTGCGGGTGAGTCCGGTGAGAAGAGCGGGTGTTTTGTTCTCCTACCCTCACTTGATCTTGAAAAATGGCAGGGTTGTCACTACGACACAACACTGACTGTATCGGTAAATGGTAACATGTGTTCAAATCGCGAAAGTTTAAAAATTACTATACTAATATTATAAAGAGGAAAGATTTGATTGTTTGTTTGTTTGTTTGCATTGAATAAGCTCCGAAACTATTGAACCAATTTGAAAAATTCTTCCACTGTCGGGAAGCTACACTATCTCCAGGTGACATAGGCTATTTTTTTTATTAGGGTCCTTACTAAACTCCTATAATGAAACCGAATTTTTAATTTTGAAATTTTTGTTAAATGCCCATGGCCGGCCGCTAGTACTATATAGAAAGATTATAATTATTTTATACCATCTCTCAAGATTTGTACGCCTACTAACTATTTTATTTTTTATTTTACTTTTTGCTTAAAAAGTCGACCAACAGCTTGGTTACAAAAATGTCTTATAAATAAACTTAAATAGATACAGTAGATATAGATAAATAAAATAAAAAATAAAAAAAATAAAAAAAAATTATTAATAAGATAATTATTGATAAGATAAATTTAATAGATATAGATACAGGTCATGACAGATATAAATACAGTAATAATAATATCTAAGAATGAACACTGAGGATACAATAAATATATCATAGTGAAAAGAAAACAGATTAAATTAAAAAAGAAAACAGATAATAATAACCAAATTAGTTAAAGAATTCAACAACCGCCTGGACAGAAGAACAAGTACAGAATAAGTCTAAGCCTATTCCCTTATCAGTGGAGTTAAATGTATTGCTCACTCGACACAAGTAACAATTTTGCCTATAATTTGTATTGATCTTAGAAATATTGATAAGGGGATTAAACCGAATACGAATATAGGAACAAGTTAGCTTTATCATGCTAGGAAGCTCGGAGCTATCAATTAGTTTTAAGAGGAATGTAATGTCTGCTATTTCTCTTCTTTTATAAAGCGGGAGTAAATGAAACTGCTTACAGAGAATTAAATAATCATCAGAATTGTAAGGGATTTTTAATCGGAAACATAGATACTTAACAAACCTTTTCTGAATACGTTCGACTCGTGCAATATACTCATCATATCGAGGTTTCCACAACAAACATGACAACGAGGCAAAACATGATACAAAGTGAATACTAACTCATTAGTCCTAATTAGGTTTAGTCGTTCACCACAACAGTCAATGATCTTATAATAATAATATTACCTTGGATCTGAAGTGTGTTGTTGTCGTAGCACGGCGGCGATCGGGTGCGGCGTCGGCGGACAGCAGCCCGCCTCCGGCGCCATCCGCGCCCGCGCGCATGCTGTCGGCGGTGAGCGTGGACCGCGGCGCGCCGTACGCGCGCTACCGATGGGGCGGCGCGGGCCTGCGCCGGCAATGGTCACTGGAGCGCGGCGAGGCGCTGGCCACGGCAGCGGCATGCGCGCTTGACGCGCCGCCCGTGCCACTCGCGCTGCTGGCGGGCGTGGCAGCGCGCGCGCCGCCTGCGCCGCCACGCTACCGCACGCGCCCCGAGCCACCGGACGAACCCTGACTCCTCTCTCCGTGCCGCTCGATCGACAATAATTTTAGTAGTTGAATCTCTCGCTCGAGTGGACCCGCTCTGCTCGTGTCCCTCGAACGCTCCTAGAGATCCTTAGATTAGACACCTACCTGCGTGATTGTGAAACGATTGTTTGTATTCACCGTAAAGCGTAACCTCTTCCTGCGATGAAGTTAATTATTCTATAAATTGTAGAGCGAAAGCGCTGATTTAAGTAATTATGATGGTTCCAATTGTGATTTCTCGGGTGATTTATGATATATCTGAAGTTTTTAAAAATAAAAATTCTCTTTTACAATAATAATGTTTTTTTTTTCATTCGTTCGTAAACAAAACGTTTTTTTACAATTAATATGATGATGATGATGCACAATTCCTTAGACTACGAACCTAACTTACTTAATGATGGGGAAGAAAGGTTCTGGAGTGGAGACCACGAACCGGAAGACGCAGCGTAGGAAGGCTTCCCACTAGATGGACCGACGACATTGTGAGAGTCGCGGGCATCCAGTGGATGCAAAAGGCAGGTTGTTGTTCAGTGTGGAGGTTAAAAGGGGGAGGCCTATGTTCAGCAGTGGACGTCTTCCGGCTGATGATGATGATGATGATTATTATCTATATTAACAACCTTTTTAATTTAAATTTTTATATAAAAAAATGTTGAGAACGTCATTTAAATTATGAAAAATTGAAAAATAATATAAATCTTTATAATTTGCGGCCCTGCGTCTCATTTTTACTAAATAGATTGAAAAAAAAGACCATTTCAAGTTAATTTTTTTTTTTTTTTTTTTTTTTTTTTTTTTTTTTTTTTTTTTTTTTTTTTTTATTGAAAGACCACAAAACTGGAAATACATTGTGAACTATCTTTATATTAACAAACACTTAATATCTAACTAAATGTATTTCCTTCTAGATGTGGACCTAGCACTCATGTTACATCTAGATATGAAATTAATAAATTAAATAATTTATTAATTACTGCTGTCACTAGCAACAAAACATGAAACAAAACACAAAATAACACAATATAACAATAGCAATAACGCTGCAAAAAAAGCCCAAAATACAATTATAACTATAATAATACATTAAGTTGGTACTTAACTGAGGTTACCGAACTATGGTGAAAAATGTCAAAATCATTTTTTATACCGTTATACCTATCACACATACGACAAACCGGTGAGTGCATTAACATATTAGTTCTACAGCTGGGAAGGACAAAAGTGTTTCTATTTAATAAACGACTACCTGGACGAGGAACCCTAAGCGTAATTCTTTCTGTGATTTCCGGACAATCGACTAATCCATTTAATAATTTATATAGCATAATAACATCTGTCACATTTCGTCGTTTTTCAAGTTGCAATATTTTATAGTTCTTGAGTCGAGACTCATAGGATCGCAGTGTCTTACAGCGATTGTCCATGTAGGTAATATGGTACAGAAATCTCTTCTGGACCCTCTCCAACCTGTCTGAGTGCACTTGGTACACAGGATTCCAAACAACACTACAGTAATCTAAAATACTACGTACGAGACTGTAGAAGAGGTGGATGGAGAGACTCACGTTTCGAAAAATTTTTGACTGCCTGATAACGAAACCGCCTACCTTAAATGCCTTCTTGACAGTATAATTGATGTGATCACGAAAGCTAAGCTTATTGTCAATTATTACTCCTAGGTCACGTATTGAAGAAAGTTCTGTCAAAGGAATGTTATCTATTTTGTAGCAAGCCGAAAAAGGAGCGTGCTTACGAGAAAACTTGATATAAAAGCATTTGGAAGCATTTAACATCATACGATTTTGCCTGCACCATTGACTCACAACATCGATGTCGGCCTGTAACTCTTCTACATCTTTCTCATCACAAATAGTCCTATAGAGTTTTAGATCATCAGCGAATAATTTAACGTTGGATTTCAATAAACCAGGCAAATCATTGATAAAAATGAGAAACAGTAGAGGACCCAAATGAGATCCCTGGGGTACTCCTGATGGAACTTCCGTTTCCAAAGATCTAAATCCTTTAGCAACTACCAACTGAGATCGATTCTTTAAATAGGACTTTAACCACCGTAAAAGACTACCATGAATCCCTAGACATTGTAATTTGGCCAGCAACAAATCATGATCCACAAGGTCAAAGGCCTTACTGAAATCAGTATATATTGCGTGAGATTCCCCACCTTTATCAAGAACTTCAAGAATATCAGTTACATAACCTATTAGATTAGTGGAAGTAGATCTGCGAGGTAGGAAACCATGCTGGTTTAAGTTAAGAAGTTGGGAAACGTAAGGAAAAATCTCTTTGACAACCAATGATTCCAGCAATTTACCTAGCCCTGAGAGAATCGAAACTGGCCTATAGTTCTCAACGCAATGTAGATCGCCGTTTTTGTGTATTGGAGTTATATAAGCTACTTTCCATTTCGAAGGAAACATACCCGTGTCAAATGACTTCTGAAAAATTATAGTTAAAGGTTCAGCAATCGTTCCTGCACAACTTTTCAGAACAATAGATGGAAGTGAATCTGGTCCAGCTCCTTTGTTAGCTAGTGCATTGAGCGCTTTACATACTTCTTTTTCTTCCAATAAAATTTTATGAAGTGGTGGTTTACTCGAATGGTCTGTACACTCTATCTTTGGCTCGTTTGAATCACTTGAACAAGTTAATTTGTACACTGAATTGAACTGCTCCAAAAATAAATTGCATATTTCTTGTCCACCTACAGCTAATTTACTGCCTGAGTACATTTGATCAGGTAAAGAACTTCTATTTGTTTTTAAGTTATTAACGTAGCGCCAAATGTACTTAGGGTTTTTCTTTAATGTCAAATGTGTATTATTTTTAAATTTTGTAAAACACTCCGCAAGCAAATCATCACATCTTTTTCTGATTAAATTAAAAGCCAACTTATCCTGAAGGTTTTTATATCTTTTGTACTTTGAATGATATTTAGCTTTTTCCCTTAAAGATTTAATTAAAGGCATTGAGAACCAAACAGGAAATCGTTCATTTTTAGGCGGACGCAACGGGGTATTTTCTTCAATGACAGGTACGAATATTTTATAAAAAGTATCTACCATATCATCAACAGTATCATCTGCGTTGAATTTCTCAGACCAATTAATCTTAGATAGCTGGTCATTTATAGCAACATAGTTTGATTTATAAAAGTTGTATAGGTTAGTCTCTCTCTTCTTCAGAGATCTGAAACTGCCTACTCCTATGGTTACAAGTAAAGCTGGGTGGTGAGAGTCAGGATCAATCAACGGAGTATGATTCTCTTTAACCAAGATAGTATTACAAGCTATAGTACTAAGGACCAGATCGAGGATACGGTTGTTACAATTTAACACCCCATTATGTTGCACAAGACCGTTAAAGGCCAAAGTATCAATGAATAAAAGTTCCACAGCACTTGTACTGCCATGGGGCGCAAAAAAGTGAGTTTTCGGGTCTCTTACCCAGTTGATATTTGGAAAATTAAAGTCTCCTATAAGAAATGTTTGGGAGTTAGGTGTGACTTTATTATTAATAATGCTAGATAAATTGTCCAAGAAATTTTCTAAATAATCAAGTTTAATGGGTGGTGGCAGATAGGCCACACATATATTAATGACAACTCCCGATGAACCCCTCCCTAGATTAAGAGTGAGCCATAAATCTTCATTAGATGATTCCCATTGGGGCTTACGGAGAACCTTATATTTATCCAAAACTGCTACCAAAACGCCACCACCGTCCTTTTTGACCGATGAACATGCTTTCCGATCACGCCTGAATATATTATAACGACTGTCCAATAATTCTCTATCAAACACTGAATCATTTAACCATGTTTCAGTAAACACCAAAATATCATAGTGATGTGATAAAGCACTCATATACAATCTGAAAGTTTTAGTTCGTAGACCTCTTACATTTTGGTAATAAACCATTAGATTAACCTTAGTGCCCTGTTAGTCTCATAAAGAATGTAAAAATTCTATGTCTTTGACCAAAATAGCCTTAGACTTAATGTCTTTGCGGACGAACACTCGGCCGTTGCGGACCCACACAAATTGATAGGCCATTGCAGTGGCAGCAGCTCTTGTGGCCGCATGGAGTTGTTTATTGGCCGGGGATAGATGCTCCGCGACATAGATGGCGCGCTTCTCTCCAGCGATTTTAAGATGTGAAGTATTCAGCTTGTCTTGTCCGTGAGATTTGTTGTACGTCTTGATAGTGGCAAGGAAGTCGTCCCTGATGCGAGGAGTACCCAGTCTGGCAATTATGGAACGTGGCCTGGGAGAGTCACTTTGAAGTTTTGCAACTCTATGAGCAGAAATGATGTCGTTGTCCTCAAGATCATAAGAGACCGCTTGGCTGATTTGCTTTACGATAGTGAGCACATTCTCGGTATTATTCTCCGGAACACATTGTATTTCTAAATTGCACACTCTAGATTGTTGCTCTACCTGTGAGAAACGAGTGCTCATTTCTCTTACTTGCAGCTTCAGATCACAGTTCTCTTCTTTAAGAGACACTATTTCACGAGATTGTATCTCGCTGCGCTTCTTTAGCTCATCCAACTGAGACGTGATATACTCTACTCCTCCGGTAAGATTATCAATTCTCCCATTTAATACCATGTTCTCACTAGTAATTTTAGCCTGAATGTCTTTAGAAATATTAATCGAGACTTCTTGAAATTTAAGGTCGAAATAAGCCTTCAAATCCTCAAAAACATTTGGGGTCAAGCAGTCCCCAGGTGGAGAACCTTGCTGCTGTTGAGACCTAACTGGGGTATTCGAGTTATCTCCCTTCTTCTCCTTATTCCTGCACTGAGGACATTTCCAGCAACCCTTTGACTGCTTTGACTCCTTAAGAAAATTTTCACTAGTAATGCCCAAGCACTGGTAGTGATAATTTCCACGGCAGGATTTGCAAGTTTTCAAATCGATGGTTTTAATAGAGTTATCACAGGCATCGCATTTATTCATTTTTTAAAAGGTTGCAATTATTTACTCCTGTATAAATATAATCTACCTGGAACAGTCCTCGTAAACTCGATTGTATGTGATTGTCTTCGTAAATGCTCCGATATGTCAAAGTCAAACTGACAGCAACTTGAGACTATGACAGTGGCTCACCACGACACTCAATGAAAGTGACGGTGCGGTCGTAAGAAGTTCTCAAGTTTGTAAAAATGATGTTACCTTACGTACACACGGACGGTAGATTTAAAACTTTCCAGCTCACGGAGTGTCAAGTGAATACTTTAGGCTCGATTACGCGATTACGCCACAGTTATTCACCGAAGTCGAATTCTCAGGATGGCTATTCCGTCTTCATAAACAGTTTCACAAAACTTTTCCACAGCTAAAACTGCTATAAACTTTATTCCGGCCGTAAGTATTAGAGCGGCAAAAAAACACGTCTTGTTGCTTGTGACAGTTCGAAGTTAATCAATTACCAATGGCCCCAAGTCGCGAGTTCTTCGGGGTGCAGCCCACCGCGCAGTGTCAATAGTGAATGACACTGTCATGGTTTTTATCAAAGACTACTATATATATACTATATATATATATATATATATATATATATATATGGTTTTTATATTTGTTTATTTTTGGTAATAAAGATGATTTGTTGGCTTAATGGATTCTTCAAGAGAAGAGTATTCCACTCCCATAGGGAGTGACGAAGAATTTGATCCAGGGCCGCCTCCGCCGCCACAGTCCGTGCGGCGTTGCAGGCGGCCACCAGACAATCCTCCACGACTGTCGCCGTCTCCGCTCCCACAACCTGCGGAGCGGCCTGAAGTGATTTTTTTCTTTAACGGCTAATTCTCAATGCAATAATAATTATTTTCAATGTAGCCAATGTTCCGATGGTCGCCAGTTTAAAGGGCGTCGCGGCCTCAACATTCACATAGCCAAAATTCACAACCAAATTCCCTTTTCTGACCAAATCACAATTTCAAGACATGCCTGTTCTACTCCTATGTCGACAAATTCGGATATCCCTTTTGAACAATTACTTAGTAACCTAAATTCAAAAGTTCGGGTAGTAAAAAAAATCCCGAAGGGAGCAAGATTATCTCTTGCAAAATCGCTATCCATAGCCATCAACAAGTGCATTGACCATCAACACCATAGCTCGGAATCTTGGCAAGAACTTCTTACATTTGCTTACCGCCATTTCCATGCTCCATCCAACAATAAAAAATCATTAACTGCCGTTTTAAAATCAAACTGCATCGCTAACAATTGTAACTTTAATTTTGACATATCACGTACCCCGGCAAAACCACACAACATTTATAAAATAGTAGAGAATAAAGCTATGGATGGCGATTTACGAAATGCCGCAAGGATTTTGTTCTCTGACGATACCCTTGCTCCCAACAATGCTCAGACACTAGATGCCTTGCGCGATAAACACCCCTTGGCCAACTCAACATCCCTACTTCCAAATCCTCCAACACCAACCCTTTCGGCCTTTGAAATTAAAATTGAAGACACTTTAGATGCCATTATGTCATTTCCAAATGGATCTGCAGGTGGCATAGACGGAATAACACCTCAACATCTTAAAGATTTGACCAGTGTATCCGTCGGGGACGTAGGCAGGACTTTGGCAAATGACATTACAAAATTCTGCAACTTTTTGTTCGATGGATCTATTTCTGATACCTTTAAACCTTTTCTATTCGCGGCACGTCTCTGCGCTTTTAATAAAAAAGATGGCGGCGTCCGCCCTATTGCTATTGGATGTACTTTTCGCAGACTAGCTTCCAAACTAGCCTGTAGAAAAATTTCTCCAAAATTAACACCTTTATTTCAACCCATTCAGCTTGGATTTGGTAGTAGGGGAGGTTACGAGGCAGCTGTACATTCAGTTCGTACTTTTCTTTCAACCGATGGCGAAGCGGATGTACTGCTCAAGGTTGATGTGAAAA